>CM046951.1:62795167-72795167 GCA_025698515.1 Gossypium sturtianum | reverse complement strand
ATCCTCTCGCCTTAACTCGATATCCTTCGGCATACAAGCTCTCCCTTGAAAACACAAGACCCCATCACTAGACATCACAGTAACCCTCCAAACCACCATCCCGCACTTGCAACCTCCGCACATTCGTAACCTCATCCACTAATCTGTTTCCCACGATCTGCGCGCAACCCAAGTAGGCTTAACTCGCAGCTGCGCGAGAATACTTCCGTCGCCATACAAACTCAAATGGGCAAACATCGCTCTTAAGTCCGATACAACCTTACGGCTCAACGCGTGCGCCACCACGTTAGCCTTGCCCGGATGATATTCAATCGAATAGTCGTAGTCCTTGAGCAACTCAATCCATCTGCTACGCCTCAAATTCAAATCTTTCGAGTCAAAAGGTACTTGGACTCTTATGATCTGTGTAGACCGTCGATCTCTCTCCGTACAAGTAGTGCCTCCAAATTTTCAAGGCGAAGACTACTGCTGCTAACTCCAAGTTGTGCGTCGGATAATTGACCTCATGTGGCCTCAGTTTGCCTAGATGCATACGCCACAACCTTCCTTCCCGCGCATCAAGACACAACCCAATCCCGTATGTGATGCATCGCAATACATCGCGAATTCCTTTCCGCCTCAAAGTTGAATGAGCAGAGCCTCGGTCAAAATCTTCTTTAACTTGTCGAAACTCTCCTGCTTTGTTTCTCACCCAAACAAACGAAACTCCTTTCCTTAATGACTTAGTCGCCGGTGCCGCAATCAACAAAAATCCTTCTACAAATCTTGGTAGTATCCCGCCAAACCCGAAAACTCCGAATCTCACCACCGACTTAGGCGGCTTCCAATCCAAAAGCGCCTCAATCTTCCGAGGATCCACCCTAATCCCCGGACGACACTACATGACCCAAGAAAGTCACCTCCTAAGCCGTAACTCGCACTTACTAAACTTAGCATAAAGTCGCTTCTCCTCAAAATCTGCGGCACCACTCGCAAATGCGCGTCATGCTCCTCTTCCGACCTTGAGTACACGGGAGATGTCGTCGATAAAAACCACAACGAATCGATCCAAATCTTCTTTGAACACCCTATTCATCATATCCATGAATCTTTGCCGCGCGTTAGTTAACCCAAACGGCATTACCAAAAATTTGTAGTGCCCATACCGAGTACTAAAACATTTGTCTTGTGGATATCCGCCTCCTTTACCTTTAATTGGTGATACCTGGACCTTAAATCGATCTTCAAGAATACGAAGCACCCTTCAACCGATCAAACAAGTCATCTATTCGTGGCAAGCGGATACTTGTTTTTGATCGTCACTTATTCAATTGGCGGTAATCTATGCACATTCGCATCGCATCGTCTTTCTTCTTGACAAAGAGTACTAGCGCTCCCCAAGGTGAAACACTTGGTTCGATAAAGCCTCGATCCAACAACTCCGGATCTCGAGCCTTTAATTCCACTAATTCCTTTGGCGCCATCCTATACGGAGCAATAGACATCGGCGCAGATTCTGTAGCAGATCTATCCCGAACTCTACCTCGCGATCGATGGCAAACCGGAAGCTCTCTCCGAAACACATCAACAAATTCCTTAACCGTTCGGACCTCTCTCTACAAAGCGAGACTCCTTAGCCTCCAAGGCATACACATGAACCACATATGCTTCACACCCTTCCGACCATCTTCTCGGCCTTCAGAGCGGATACCACGTTGGATAAGTAATCTCTTCTATTACCTATCATGACCACCTCATCACCCTCACCGTCTTTAGAACCATGCGCTTAGCGCGCAGATCCAACCTCTCGCCCGGTGCTTAACCAACAGTCCATCCCAGAATCGGATCGAACTCCCCAAATGGAAGTTCCATCGGATCACCACAAACACTACCCCTTGGAGTTCTAGGGTACGTCCTATATAGCTTATCTACAACTACTGAGTGACCTAGAGGGCTAATCATCGTCACCGCCTAGAAGTAGTCTCGAGTCTAAATCCATGGTCTCTACTATGCTACTCGGCAGCGATGAATGCGTTGAACCCACATCAATCAAAGCGTTATAAGGAGAACCAAAGATCAAAAACGCTCGGTTATGACGTGCCGTGCGTCGCCTCCTCTCGGCGCCTCATTGCATACACCAACCCAGCCGTCTTGCCTTAGAACTACGCCGCACTCTCCGCCCGGTGCTCGCGCCCCGACGAACCATTGCCTCCTCGCCATTACCACGACCCTTTGCGATGGCGGTCTATTATTCCCGAACCGAGTACGGCCCGACTCGGGATCGAATCCTAGCCAACTTACGCGACGGTCTCTCACACGATGATCCAATGAGCCACACTCAAAACATCCTTTTCCACCGGTCCAAAGATCCTCCCCAATGAGATTTCCCACAACGTTTGCAGACATGCGGGTCCCTAATTAGCGGCAATGCACCTACTGCATCGATTTGGCCCCTCTGTCTCAGCCCTTTCTCGAGGATTACCCGATGACCCGGAAGATCCAAAACTCCTCTTATGTCCATTTCCTATCCACGTTTTGCCTCACAGACTCCTTCACTCCTTCGGCTACCTTAGCCTTCTCAACTAGGACTGCAAACTCACGCTCCTACTTTGGAGCAATCAGCAGTCTTAATTCATCTCTCAGACCATCCTCAAATCGAACACACCTCTCGTGTTCAGTAGCCACAATGCCCCTAGCATACTTGGCTCAGTCTCAAGAATTCTGCCTCGTACTCTGACACAGACTTGCTCCCCTGAACCAGCCTCAGAAATGTTTTTCGTTGCTCATCAATGTAGCTAGATCCAATGTACTTTTTTTGATATGCAGCCTTGAAATAATCCCAAGTAAGATCCTCATCGCAAAGATTGTCTCGAACCGTGAGCCACCACTGGTATGACTCATCCCGAAGAAGCGATACTACCCTTTTTGCCTTCTCCTCGGCAGATCAAGTCCAGATCATCCATGATGCGCTCCGTCGCCTCCAGCCAATACTCGGCCGTCTGGCCGGGAGCAACACGAAACACCTCGAAATACTTCCGCCCCATTTGCTCGGAGTCACTCGGCCACGATTTTCGAACACCGCGCCTCCACCTACTCCGGCTACCTTTCTTTTTCAAAGACGCGGCAAAGATCGTCTGACATCGCTGCGTCATCCCCGGCCCGATCTCGAAACTCACCACCTCCGGTGGTGGTGGTACCGGTATCTCATTCTCTCGACTTCGACGGACCCTACGAGGTTCGTAAATCGTCATCCTACCCGACCCGCGCCCACGTGTATTACGACCCGACCTCGAGTGCTCATGACTAAAATCTCGACTTATCCGATTTAGAAGTTTTATGCATCAGTACCTTTTCCATTGTCTTTTAAAGCAAAGTCTTATGAATATTTCTTATTAAAGAAGTTTTGTTTTCGCAAGTCCACAGAGTCCTATCGGTTTGATTTCTAAAGTAATCCACTATTGCTAGTCTTTCAATCATATCACACCCATCAATCACAAGAAATAGTAAGAGGTACCTACACCGGGCGATTAGTGCTTAGGAGACTCGGTGCCATGCCTTTCAAACCATATACTTTAAAACAAAACACTTAAAAACCAATATTTAACACATTTTGGGCCTCGAGCCCACAGCTGAGCTTTTGAACTTAGCTCCGATACCACAAATGTAACACCCCAAACCCGGTCAGGACACCACGACCGAACCGGTATTACTGGGGAAAATCGTATTTGAGAGGTTAGGTTTTTGGTGAAAGGTTTAACGAAAACTCTTTGATGTATCCGTACTTTGTAAAAAAACCTTGGGCATGATTGTTTTAAGACCGGTAGTGCATTTTGAAGACCCGGGAATTTGAAATCTTAGTTGAAAAGTAAGTTTTTATCATTTAGAAGGCCGAGAAATTCCTTTTAGTTACTTAAAAACATTTTGAACTCAGTGTGGAAGATCACAAGTTTAGAAAATATTTGAGTTGCGTTCATTTAAAGATTTTAATGTGATACCCGTTGGTAAAGTTTAAAACATATCGCTTTGTAGTCTTGAAAACCGTTTCAGTCCAACTTTTATCCATTATTAACCCAGTAATTTATTAAGGCTAAATTGAAATCAAATTTTAAGCATATAAATAATCAAAGCATAATTTTAAAAGGCCATTTACAATCCCAACAAAACCAAATGAAAATAAATGAAATAAAGTACCAAGTGCTTAAATTAGTCCAAAACTGACTTTATTCATGGCATGGTCACCTCGAGTCCACCCGGCTCCATGTCCGCGATCTAAGTGTCACTGAAATGATAAGGGAAAAGGTGAGTCGCAAGACTCGGTGCATAAATCCTCTCCCGATTAATACAACATACTAACACACACAATACAGAGCAATGTCATTAATGCACCCAATCCTAGCCATCCACAACACCTTTTCTACCCCGTGTGGTACCAAACCACCGGTGGTGCTAAACCACCGGTGACCCAAAGTCACGATATCCATAAGTGGGGTGCCAAACCCCTGGTGACCCAAAGTCACGAAGAATCCAATGATGGGGCCAACCCATCGTGTGATACCAAATCACCGGCGACGATCTCATATCTCAAAAGTGGGGCCAACCCACGGTGGTGTTAACCACTGTGGACGAGTCGCTATGAGGTGCCAAACCTCGGTGTCCCAAAGACACGAATGTGATACCAAATCACCGGTGACCGAAGTCACGAATCAAGTGATGGGGCCAACCCATCGTGTGATACCAAATCACCTTGGCGTCAATCCCGTATTATCAATGTGGGGCCAACCCATCTTTGTGGTACTAAGCCACTGGGACGAGGCGCTATGAGGTGCCAAACCTCTCGTGACCCAAAGTCACAAAATAATCGTGGTACCAAACCCTTTGGAGGTGCCAAACCTCCGGTGTCCCAAAGACACGGATATCATATTCCCCCTCCTCTCATATCACCCATTATCATACCGACTCATGTAAAGTATGCAAATCATACAAATCATGCTACATGTTTAATGTTGCATCTCATAACACATACATCATAGGTCATGATCTCAAGTATATCAACAATAGAACTCGTAATGAAACGGACTTACCCGACTGTGCACATACCCAATCGGGTATCATATCAATCAACCATACTTTTTTGGCTTTATTAAACAATCAGATTATTAAGCATATTACTAAGCAAAGAGTGTGTTAGTTTACACACTGTTAAAACGCAAGCCTTAATCCCAAGGAACCGATCTAAGACCCTCGATTATCTTGCTCCTATAATCGGCCACATATGAGATTAGCACCTAGGCCATTCGCCCAAAACCATTAAACCAAAGGGGTTAACATTTGAACCCTTACCTTACACTTGATTTGGTTTCCTACCAAATCCGAACCAAACGATGGTTCTTCTTTATGCACACACGCACACCCTATTAAGAGGAAATATTAATCCTTTGAAACTTTGACTTAACGAAACTAAAAGAGTGGACTAAAAGAACCAACCCTTACCACCACTTACCAATCGATTAACAGAGGAAGACGGCTCCTCTTGCTTGCTTCCAAAATCTCGGATGCCCTATAATAAAATCGATTCCAACACAAAAGATTAACTCCTATCAACAAAGGCCAAAATCGGCTCTTAACCAAACCAAAATCGACAAAGAACAAGGAGAAGAGAAATGAACATTCGGCCAACCACTTACCTTGCTCTAAACCCGATTGGACACCACACACAAGAGAGATCACACCACACCAATATTCGGTCAAGACTTAAACAAAAAGGAGAAGAAGATTCGGCCTTACACAAAGAAGGAGAACACAAGAGAAAGATGAAAAGAAAGGGGTTGATATTCGGCCAATAACAAAAATGGGAAAAAGAAGAAGAAGAAGGAAAGTACTTTCGGTTTTGAAAAGAAGAAGGAATGGAGAAAATGTTTTGGGGAATAACTTTCAGCTATCAAGGTTTCAAGAGAAGAAAGGAAGAAAGTATGAGAAGAATAGGGTACTAATTTCGGTTTACACAAATGAAAAAGAAAGAAAGATGGAAGAGAACATTCGGCTATCAAAGAATATCAAGAGAAACAAGCAATTTTCGGCAAGTATGTGCTTGGACTTTCGGTTTCAAGAAGAAAATGCAGAAACTCACTTGAAATTTCGGCTTGCTTTTGACAAAAGAAGGATTTTGGCTTACACAAATTTGACCAAAAATGCTCCAAAATGCCAAAAAGAATTTCGGCCCTCTCCACTTACCCACTTACCAAACCGGCCACTCCCCATGAAGCACCCAACATTCGGCCACTACCTCCAAACACTCCCAACCACTAATTCAAACTTGTTTGAACTAGTCAACCTCCACAATTTACTCTCCACCCACCATTTGAACAATTTGACTTGGTCTATGGCGAGTTTGAAGCGCCCACAACTTCTTCTTCTCTCCCCGTCAAAATGGAAGCAAAAATATGAGACTTCTCTTTGCTTGAACACAGGACCTCCTTCCCTGCAAGTGACGCCAAACCCAAGCTCCAAGTGGCGCCTAACTTGCCACTCTACTAGCTCAATTCTTGTGCTAACATTCTCCTAAAAATATTTATAAACCCCACTCATTCGGCTCTCCTCACCTAAAGCTTAAAACTAAAGTTTCCCCAACCACTCAGGCTTACACCAAGCTTACAACTAAGCCCCAAAACAATTGAAACACAACATTGCAGGCCAAATACATGCAAACAATGCAATAATCAAAATAGCCCCTAACCCGGGATATTACAGGCCTTGTCTAGATTCAGCCATGGCTTGAAGGAAACATCCAATAGATGCTTCTTGGCTGGATGGTCACTTAGGGGATTCAAAGGATCAGCAAATATTCATGTAGCTAGACATGCAAGCATTCTCCCATTCGTGGTAACTTGTTGTTCATGTATCATGCATTTAGCTCCTTCCATGAATGTGTCTTTAAATTGGTAGCTACTCCTTGACCAAATAGAAGCTTGGGAGACCAATGATCAGCCACCATGCATTGTAAAAAGACATGCATGAATCCTTCCTTGCTTTGAATCTAGCTGTGCATGCACCTTGCCTTTAAAGCACCCACACATTCGGCTGAACCTACAAATGACATGAACCAACATTAAAATAAGCCAAATTCGACTGAACCAAGTATTAACATGCTTTAGACACAATAATTAATATACTAATTAAATTAGGACACATTTATTATAAACTAACTAACTTCATAAATTCGGCTAGCTCACTAAGTACTAAAAACATGTAACAAGCTTAAGTGAGCTAATTAACGAACTAATGAGCTATAGAAAAATAAACTAATTAAAATAAATACTTAGTTTATTCTAGCAATTGAGTATTTGAGCTAAAAAGAAGTTGGAATGAGCTCAAACAAGCTGTATTAAGCTCAAGTGAGCTGATTCGAGCTGGACGGAGCTCGGGGAGCTGAAATTGAGCTAAAATCATGTTGCATTAAGCTGCAAGAAGTCCCTAAGTTGCTGGCCCGAGGTCGATTTGAAGGAATATTGCACGGCCTCGTGTAGTCCTTGCTCAAGTTGGACAAGCTGCCGGGCGTGCTCACATCATTCCCCCTTCTTTAAAACAACTTATCCTCAAGTTGAGCCGTTGGTTCACTCGTACATATTTCCTCTTACGCGGCTTTCCTCGGTCAAATGGGGTGATTGGTATCATGTAGGCCTTTTCAAATTGACTTGCCAAATTCGGCAGTGAAGATGGCAAATGATTCAACTAAAATTTACAGCCATGAGTTAACAAAAAGTGATCCAAACAAATTTATAGTCCGTGCATAATCGTTTCAAGACAAGTATGATTCAAAACATTTTTACATTCATGCAAACAAACCATTTTACTCGCCAATGCCTCGTCAATTGTTCGAAACAAAAATGAAAATGTTTTAAGGCATTCAAACATCTCAAATTGTTTCCACAAGTCATGGTTTAAATAAATGGAATGCGAGTAATGAGTCAAAAGGTGTACGTAGTCATCACAAACAGGTAAATGAAATGGTTCACATGATTCATGATTTTGCATACTTGAACCTTACAATTGCTGTTTGGCCATATTTTTGTCCACGCATTCATTAACATCACAATCATCAAGAGCAAGAATCTTCTTATCATCAACCAAAGCAAATATATCATCATCAAGCAAAGTAGAACAATTAACCACAGCAGGATTCAAGTAATTTTCAAAAGCCAAAACATCAACAAGGTTTTCGTCTTCATTCGAATAGAGCAGAGATGTTTTAAAATTTTCAGAAGTCATACCTTGTTTATCTTTAGGAGCAGGAAAGCAAAGATTGGTTTTACCTTTTTCGATCAACACAAACCTTTTCTCCTCGGAAATGTAGTGTAGTCGAATCTCCTTGGTCGAATTAACCGGAAATGATGATGAAGCACAAAGACAACTTGCGCTTTTCAAGGTGTTGCGTTCACAATAATGGACGATGGACTCAAAGGGACATGCTGAAACGAGATTCACAAATTGAACACATGTATCGATGCCAGGTTCAAACACATGAGTCGATCTTACCTTTTCGAGATAAAACATGAATTTCATGTACAGCCACATAAAATGATCAAGGAACGATTTTAAATTGTAATCAAAATTGTCAAATTTCGTTCCCTTAGTCAAAGACCAAGCATCAAATAAATATAAATTATTCGCAAAAAATTTAGGATGCTTGATTTTCTCACATATCGAACCAAAATAACAAATTCCAGGTTTAAACACACGAGTTTGATGACTTGTTCCAAAGTGTAGCAAAGGTTTTATTTTTGTCATTAAATCAAATATGCCAAACCAAAAAGATTTGTGCATACACAGAAACAAACAATCAAACCTCTTTACAGTCATCGAATTAGATTTGCACAAATTCAAGGATTTCACACAAGGCAGTAAATGATTCACATAATCACCACAATCAAACAAATTGGGATGTTTATATGAAAATTCATTGTCATACCTGACCGAGTTTTGCATTTGCCGATTAAACGCTACTTCACCTTCACACTTGTCAACGCAATGATTTTCATTAGAAAAGCTCGTCTTACCACCATTTAAAACATCATCATTAATCAAAGAAGGAAAATTAACCATATCGAGGCACGTAGCTTTTTCAAAGACGAAGTCATCGGCAATATTTTTACCAACATTCAAGTGAAATTGTGGAGACTTAAAGACTAAGTATCCTTACCTAACTTACCTTTAAGCGCGTGGACCAAGGTCACCTACGTCCCTAACCTTACTGACCAACTTAAATCGCCTCTCGTCAGGAAAGTATTGTAGTTGATACTCGTCACATGGATTTTTAGGAACCTGAAAAGAAGGAACAGAACAAGAACAACTCTCATGTGGGTTAGTTCAAACAACACTCATTTTTTCTTGTTCTCACTCACTATCATCTTTTTCTAACTGATTTTCTTTTCTTTCTTCAATCTCTCTCTCCTTTTCAATTCTATTTTCGTTCTCACACTCTTTTTTGATTTCTTTTTCTTTTTCAATTTCTTTTTCTTTTTCAATTTCTTTTTCTTCCGTCACTTTTTTTCTTCTCTCGAGTTCGTTTAAGATCCGCTCATTTTCTCTCATGATCATCTATTGTCTTTCTTTTCTTTTTACTTCTTTTTCTCTCGTTTTTTCTTTACAACATGAAGATAAAACAAAAGAATCAGAATGATAAGTGTTTTGTTCAAAGGAAGAGAAAGCATTCACATAGTATCTCGATCAATTCTTCGTGAACGATCCTCCGTGAGTGGATTCTTTGGAGCACTTGAAGAGATCCAAACTCGAGGTTTGCTTCTCTTTCTCTCGAATTCTTGGACGAATAGGAATCTCGATAAGAATCTCTTCTCGAATAGTCATCGGATATGTGTCTCCGTGATGGCCTTGACTCCGTTTTCTGACTTGGTGAAATTTGCTTTCGTCGGGCTATTGCTCGATGATCTAGCTTTTCTTGGATTGGCTTAATTTTTCGGTCGAGCATGCACTCAATCTCTTTCAACAAATATTGAAATTCAAATGCTGAAAACTCTTCTCGAGACATGATTAATTTGATGAAAATAAAAGTGTTAAAAGCAAAAAACAGAAATTGAATACCTCACCACAAACCTCACTAATCACTCGGAAAAAAATAAATGTTTTCACTCACGCTCGTGTTTACTCTCGTTTTAAAAGGCTTTTTCTAACACTCTAATGTGCTCACTCACTCTTGCCTTTTACCACTCGACCTCTCTCTATAAATTTCAAATTTCGTCTCGATTAAACCTATTTGCTGCTTTGGGGTCGGTTTCAAAGTAGTTTCAAAGGATATTTTATGTATGGTGTAAGGTAGGCTGAAACAAAGAAATTTTCGGTTTCAAGTGTGGCATTGGGGAGGGAAATTGATGGTAGAATGAACAAATGGATGATCGGGAATAAAAATGGATGAATAAACAAAATTTTCAACACTTCACTTTATTTTTACTCGAATATTTTTTTTAATTTCATATTTTTTTTTTAATTTAATATGATGAATACAAGAGAATTTCGAATACAACTTGAAATTTTTTTCTTAATTTGAATTTTTTTTCTTCACGAACCTACTTCGGGATGGATACGAACTTCGGCGCTTCTCGTTTTACAAGCTCTGATACCAAATGATGTAATCCGGGTCGGTTTGGTTGAGTCGATTCACTTAAGTGCCCGATCGTCGACGAGGAGATTGTTCGAAATGCTGAAAAGGGGTAATTTCAGTTAAGGGTAAGCGGAAGTTTAACAAGAGGTTAGGGATAGGTTATGTATGAAAAAGGTTCGGTTTAACAAGAAAATGAAGATAGGTGATATTCGAAAATAGAGGATGGAAATGGAATAACGAACTTAACTTCAAGAACGATTCAACACTATATAACAGTGTCACCCCAATTCTTATATCGTTAAAGTGTTTGGATGGAAAGGTGGTTGGATAGGCGAATGCCACACCGATGAAGGTGATAAGTTCAAGAAATAATTTCGATAGACGCCACTAGCAAGTTAGATAAGTCACACGAGACTCGTACGAAATTGGAGAGGGAGTTAACCTCACAAAGAACACAATGTTCATATGATCAAATGGCAAAAAGTCTATTACAATTGAAAAATGCTAAGTATTTATAGCCTAACATAAGGCTAGTCGAATGGTCTATCTAGCAAGCTTAAAGACTAAGTAATTCGGCTATTAATTGTGCTAGATTAATCTAGAATAAAACATTAAAATGCTAAGTCTATGTTCAGCCATTTGGGATGCCAATAGACATGCTTAAGGAGGAAGGAAATTCGGCTGGATGAACTTGGATGTAGGGAGCTGAATGGCCTTGTCTAGATTCGGCCATGGCTTGAAGGAAACATCCAATAGATGCTTCTTGGCCGAATGGTCACTTAGGGGATTCAAATGATCAGCAAATATTCATGTAGCTAGACATGCATGCATTCTCCCATTCGTTGTAACTTGTTGTTCATGTATCATGCATTCACTACAGGAAAATAGACTTTTTGCGGCATTTTTTTTTGCCTTTAGCGACGCTTGTGAAAGCGCCGCTAAAGACTAGGACTTTTAGCGACGCTTTTTTTACAAACGCCGCTAATTTGGGCAAATTTGCAATATTCATTTTTCACCAATTTCCAACCCTTCCTGCATGAAATCCAACCAAAAACAGCAAATCTAAATGAAACAAAATTATACGAAAGATATATGATATAAATTATAAATGAAGTATAATTCAAAATTTTCTTACAATAATGTTAAAGTTACAAGAAAACAAATGTCTAAAATGGCGGCATTTGCGACTGCTGGAACATCTTTATCATAGTCCAAGTCAGAGTTGGAGTTCTTCATACTTTCTCGCTCGCTCGCCTCCTCGCCGCTTTGCCTCCGCTTTAATTTGAGAAATTTGCTCAACTGTGCTCGCTTGCATCCGAGATATCCGGTCTCTTAACCTCACGAACTTGACTTGAGCTTGACTCCGGAAGGCATGTATTGTCTATGAACTGGATCTAAAATATTGGGTCGGGTTAACACGGATCCTTGAAATCGAACCCGACCATACCTTTCGGGACCCAAAACTTCATTAATAATTCTGTTATCAATGTCCTCAAAATTAATAGAACTATTAACAGAATTATCAGTCGAAGCAATCACTTCATATTCCGCCTTCTTATCTTTTAATTTCTCCTAATAAATCAATTAAAGAGTTAAAAACGAAATATATAATAAAAAAGGAAAGCAACATAACTTAACATTATTTAAAACTACTAAAGACGAATTAAACCATTATAATTAAACATTATAAATATTTATAATAAATCAAATTTTTTTAAGTAAATATACCATAATTTTTGAAGCTTCGGATGTCATCGGAGATCTATCTTTCTTCCTATGCGTAATGTCAAAAAGGTGAAGGCGTCCAACTTTTTGACCAGACGATGCTTCCTATAATATAGTAGTAAAAATATTATTTAATAGTAGAAAGTTATTAATATTTGACAGAATTAATAAATTCATAATACCTGAGCCTCAGCTACACAAGCAAAACTTCTCGATCCTGCCGTGTGCGTGAATTTTTATTTTTGCCTGCTGCTTGTTCCAACTCGCTCACGGTCCTGCATAATGAAATTATTATTACGTATATAGTAAATACTATAAACTGAAAAACTTATAAGAGTTTGGAAGTACGTAATACCTCTCTTTTCTTTGAATTCCAGAATCTAACTGCATCTTCCCATTGGTACCTCAGCATTCCCGGCGAGACATTTCGCAATTTTTTTTCGAGGCTTATGTCTTTTTTAAAATAATCTTTTTTCAAAATGCTTTTATGGTCTCTCCATTTTTTATCCAATGCCTTCTTGATATAGGCATCCGAGACTGGTAAAGCAAATCTCTCCTAAAAAACACAAGTTTAGAAAGTAAATATAAATGAAACTTAAACCAAAGTATTATAAATTACATTCACGTTTTATTACCTTAATATTATCGAGAGCTTGATTTTTGTTGCTATCAGGCATGTAATACCATGATTCGTAGTTGATGGGCAACATATTGGCATTTCGTGCTATAATGCCCAAATAGACTGCTAAAAGTCAAGTTTCTGATCCAACAGGCTGACCATGACTGTTTCTACTTACTTTGACACGCTTGACAGGATTTAAGTCGTATAAATCTTTAAGTAGCGTATGTCCTCGACCTCTGCGCGTCCCACCACTTTCAGCTGGAAAATAATATATTATTATATTGAAATTGAGAAATATGAGCAATAATAAAAGTCTATACGCATGTAAAATAAACTTAACATTACTTTGAAATTCTCGCAGCTCGTCAATCGTCTCGGCACATTCGAAGATCCAATAGTCATCTCATTGTTCACTATTTCTTTCTTCCGAATTTGGAGTATTACGGACAATACTTAAATTTTCGTAATTTTCTTCTACGCATTTTTCCTGCAATACACATAAAATAGTTGAAATTTTAGTAACAAATAACAACAATAATAGTACATATAAAATAGTTAAATTATATAACATGACCAATATTAAAATTATAATATTACATATATTTAAAAAATCGTAAAATCTTACATCATAATTCGTAAATATCTTCGTCCATGTCTTGACGAACCCATTGAAATTGTGTACTAGTACTAGGGATATTTTCATTTAATTTTGTTCTGGAAAAGGCAAAATTTCTGATCTTTCGACGATGTCATCTCTACTTCCATTGCCCATGTCAAATAAGTCTCTAGGGGTGTTTCAGAGTACAACGTACCAACCCTCATCAGTTGGATCTTTCGAGTAAAAAACTTAATTCACTTGAGAAGAAAATACATACGGCTCATCTATCAATTGCTGTCCAGTGTGAATCAATCGAGAGAAGTTTACCATTGTAAAACCAAATTGATCTTGTTTAATTCCGCGAGCCGTATTAACATCAGCCCAATCACCTCGAAATAAGACAACTTTTCATTTGCCATAATAATCCAACTCAATTATGTCAGTAAGAAGTCCGTAATACTCCACATTTCCCTCAACTGGATTACTATCCCTAGCACTAGCATAACTTGTAATTAAAGAATTAACAACAATTCCACAATTTTGAGTTATTCTCAATCTCTCGCGATATTTTGTATGAAATCTGAATCCATTGATGAGGAAGACACTATATCTTTTCACTATTCTATTTGGACCTTGGGAAAGCCATTTAACTTCGTCATTTACTTCATTCCGACTCCAAACCTATTGAACCGAAAGTAAATTGAGTAATTATAAATGTTATGAGAAAACATTATTATTTGTCAATGAAAGTTTCAATTGCATACCGTTTGGCTTAACCATTCATGAAATGATTCTGTGAACAACTTATTAATTTCTCGTTGTTGTAATCTTCGGGACCGTGAACGAGCTCTCAATATTTGTTTGCACTCACTTTGTTAAAAAAAAGTTTACTTTGTTAGAAAATAATTAAATTATAATTGATGAATATTTATCAAATTCTAGAACTTACTTGTGTAATGGTTCCATTTAATCGTGATGAAAAAGAACATATCGATGTGCTTGTACCCACGATCTATCATCTAATTCTGCAATTTCAACTTTGCCGATTGATTCTCCGTAACTTTGAAATAAATAAGTTTCGGCCAAGTTATGATCTATGAGCTCAACATTTCTACTTGGTATGTTCATTCTTGTTTCAACATCTTCCAAATATCTTGAACAGAAAGTCATACATTCCTCTGCCAAGTAGCCTTCAGCAATTGATCCTTCTGGATAACGCTTATTGCGGCAGTAAGACTTCAATTTGGATAGAAACCTAAACACGATATACAACATTATCAAAAGTTGCAACTAAAGGCATAAAGGTGAATGAAGGAATATTTTACAAATAAATTAACACCTTTCTATGGGATACATCCATCGATAGAAAACGTGTCCACCAAGTATTGTTTCACGAGGGAGATAAATTATCAAGTACACCATAATAGTGAAGAAAGAAGGCGGGAAGATCTTCTCCAGATTGCATAAAGTCAATGCGGCTCGATCTTGTAGTGTCTCAAGTTCTTGAACATCCAAAACTTTACCACAAATGCCTTTCATTATATTGGATAGTTCAATTATACAAGACATCACCTTTTTCGACATACAACACCGCATAGCAACTGGCAGTAAATCTTGCATCAAGCTGTGATAGTCATGTGGTTTTAAGGCATATAGTCTTCGATCTTTAAGACTCACACATCAAGATATATTTGATGCATACGCATCCGGGACCTTTATATCCTTTAACACCATGCAGAACACTTCTTTCTCCGTCTTCGACATTGAAAAAATAGAAAGCGGCAACCGATATTTCCTATTCGGAAGTGCTTGGGGATGAAGCTCACGCCGAATTCCCATGTGGACTAAATCAAGTCGACTCTGAAGATTGTCTTTCGATTTTCCATCGACATTCAAAATAGTCCCAATGATGTTCTCGCAGACATTTTTCTCAATGTGCATGACATCAAGATTATGTCGTAAAATGTGATGCTCCCAATAAGGTAACTTAAAAAAAATACTTTTTTTTCCACAAGTCCACCTCATTAGGATCATCCTCATCATCAGATTCACCCTTTGATCTTTTATTTCTTTGCGTGTTGGGCGGTTGATTCATTTTCCCATAAATGAATTTTATATCTTTCAACATGAACAAAATTTCAGATCCACGATCTGCGAAGGAGCTCGAACTCTTGATGCAGTCAAACAGTACTACTGAAATCTAAATCTATGATTTCGTGTAACCACCGACGATGCCCCATGTAAGAGAACTTCTTCCCATTATATAACCATTGCGAACATGTTTACGCAAAGACAACAAGGACAAGCATAATGGCCCTTGGTACTCCAACCAGATAAATTGGCATAAACCGGGAAGTCATTAATAGTCCACATCAAAGCTGCACGTAAATTAAAGTTCTCCTTTCTCAGTACATCATATGTCTCAACACCAGCCCATAATTGTTTTAACTCTTCAATAAGTGGCTACAAATAAATGTCAATATCATTTTCGGGACCTTTCTCTCCAGGGATAATCATAGATAAGATAAAGGATGATTGTTTCATGCAAATCCATGGAGGCAAATTGTAAGGAACAAGTACCACAGGCCAAGTACTATACGCAGTGCTCATGATTTTGTAAGGATTAAATCTATCAGATGCTAGCCCAAGCCTCACACTCCGAAGATCGCTTGTAAAGCTTGGAAATTTACTGTCAAATGATTTCCAAACTAAAGAATCCGCAGGATGCCTTAACAATCCATCATCGGTTCGTCCATCATGGTGCCACGTCATAGACTCGACTGTCTTCGACGACATGAAAAGCCTTTGAAACCTTGGTATTAGCGAAAAATACCGCAAAATCTTAATTGGCTTCTTCCTTGACTGTACATCGTTTTTATCCTCGTTACCATCTTCTGTATTTCTATTCATCCAACGGGATTGACCGTATACATGACAGCACTGTTGGTTTTTCCGGTCGCCCCAATACAACATGCAGTCATTTGGGCAACTATGAATTTTGTTGTACCCAAGGCCCAAATCTTTTATCAGTTTCTTCATGTCTTTGCATGATTGAGGGATTTTCTCAAACGGGAACATTTCTCTCAAAAACTCTAACAGCATTATCAAAGAGTTTCCGGTCTACCCTTCCAAACATTTTAAGTGAAAAAGACGAATACAGAAAGACATTTTTGAAAATTTTGATCCCTCATAAAGTTCTTCATTCATTTCACCAAGTAACGTGTAGAACTTCGCCGCTTCTTCATTTGGCTGTTCATCAGGTACACTTCTTCCTGTTTCGGTGAAAGTATTTCCACCAAAATTATAATCACCGGATGCCATCAAGTCAGGTGGAAATGATTGCAAACCATCACTGCGCATATTAAATGCATCCCGCAACATAGCTTCCATGTCATCTTCTCTAACATTCGGATTGTAAGCACTATAAGGATAACCCAGATTAATCGTTGAAGAGGCTCCACTAGATGTACACTTTCCATAGAAAATCCATTTTTTATACCCCGAATAAAGCCATCAACAATTAGATGTTCGTAGACAATTTCACGATAATGCCAATTGATATTGCCACACTTCTTACAGGGGCAAAGAATCATATTCTCTTTGCTTGCATTTTGAAATGCAAAATTTAGAAAAGTTTCTACTCCATTTCGATAGCCGTTGCTTACCCTTGACAAATTCATCCAAGTCCTATCTATTTCGTAGTTGTTGAAGTCTAAAGTTGACAATAAATTACACGGGTAAGTTGTTCATTTATAAGTGTAATTAAGTTATGTAAGTTATGATATGATATATATTTATGTATCATGTAAGTTGTGTAAATTATGTAAGTTATGAAATTTGATCTTAAAATTATGTAAGTTATGAATTATGTAAGTTATGTAAATTATGTAAGTTATGAAATTTGAACTTTAAATTATGTAAGTTATGTATTATGTAAGTTATGTAAATTATGTAAGTTATAAAATTTGATCTTTAAATTATGTAAGTTACGTATTATGTAAGTTATGTAAATTATGTAAGTTATGAAATTTGAACTTTAAATTATGTAAGTTATGAAATTTAAACTTTAAATTATGTAAGCTATGTAAATTTGAACTTTAAAATAAATTAAAATATTAAAAAAATTCGTGATTAAAATAAAATAAAATATTAAAATATTATTACTCAATTTTGAGAGAGCTTTAAGATTTGAAAACAAGTGCCTCTCGTACATAAAAAAAACAATGACCATGTAACTGAAATACATACTTAAACATATCTCATTAAATCACTTCAAACTAATTTTCACCCCAAAATCATGTTGCTAATTTATAACTTTGTTAACATTCGGTTCCAAGTTCCAATTGCTGAGAAAATTGAGTTTCCTACTTCTTCTTTTTTTATTTTAAAAATATTAATTTTGTAATTTTTAGATTTCAAATTAAGTCAAATTATTAAAACTGTTAAATTTTGTTTTTTAAATTTGTTGGGTTGATATCTTGATAATAAAAAATGTTATGCTGAAGCTAAAATTAATAAAAGAATTTTAAAAATATTAAAAAATGAATTTGAAAAAGTAGAGTGTTTAATTTTTGAAAATAAAAATTAAAAAAAAATCAAATAGTTTTACATCTAAGAATTAATTTACAATATATGTAAAACTTAAACCCATGAAAAGACTTAATATTGGTCTCCACTATCACCATATAAAATTTTTTATGTAAGTTATGTAAGTTTTACGAATTTTAAGCTATTAAATACCAATTATTCAATTTTATTTAATTCAATTGGGTTACGAATATATATTTTAAAAATATCAATAATTAAAAATCAACATGAATAAAGTAGCGATTATCTAATAAAGCAAAGCATATTATCATGACGTTTTTATCGCATATTATCACTAACAACAATATTTTATATCATGCATATTTTAAAAATTAACATATTGGGTTAAAAATTAACCCAATATCATGCATTATACATAAATCACTAACAACAATTAATATACTAAAAAGCCATAACTAAGTGCCACAACCAGTTGAAACAATATAAAATGAAACTATATCTTGAAATGATAGAGCAATATATATAATTAAGCATTCAACCTAAAACCAATTGGCAATAAAAGGAAAGGCAATAAAAGAAGGTAGAAAAATTAAGAAACATGAAAATAAATAAATTGGAAAGGAAAATTTAAGAGCAAATAACCTTGTTAATTTTCAGACAAGCTTTGACGATCTGTGTTATTTGGTGGGGGTTCGTTTCTCTTTGTTTTCCCTTCAATTTAGGGAGTGGAAAGTAGACACCAGAACCTAACATGCGTATTTGTTGTAATTGAGTTACAATATAAAATTAAAAATTGAGTTACAAGTATTTGTTTTAACATAAATAACATGCGTATTTGATTTACAACTATACTCATATTTATGATATAAAAAAAAGGTAACAATATAAACAGTGAAAACTTACCAACAAATTAACACAGAACAATCTGCAGAAGAAAGTAAGGTAGAACAATCTGCAGATGAAACTAGGGTAGAACAATCTGCAGAATAAATATGGCCATTTCATTTCCAGAATTTAAAAAAAGATATACAAATTTGAAGTATAATTAGCTTTACCACAAGCTGAAGCTGACTGACTGGAAGTTGAATCTGAAGGAAACAAGAAGTTGAAGCTGGAAGAGTCCGAATACTTATATATCCATGTATCTATATCTGCAGAGGTAAAACAATAAAACAAGTCATGTTTCAAAAAAGTAAAAGTACAAACTAAATAGCAATCAAATGTCAAAATTCGACTAACTGTATTGTCAAAAAAAAAATTTAAATGCTTGTTCGGCTCTGTTCCTAGTCACTCAAACTTTTAAAATGCCTATTCAGTGAAATAAGATCATGCGAAATTTAAAAAAAAAAAAAAAAAAAAAAATCAATTTTAAGTGAAATTTGAAGAATGAATAATTGTATGGTGCAATTAGTGATTTAACGATTGAACCAAAGACTTGTTGCTCCTAATTATATGGTTACTACTCAAATTATTATAATTTAATAATAATGAGTCTAAAAAGACATCATTATAATATATGCGATTTAACAAGTCATAACAAGTCAATTAATCTGTCCATTTGAAATAATTTTGCGAAAATAGCTTAAAGATAAGAAGCCATAACAAGTCAATTAGTTTCACTGTTTATTGGTGGGGTTCCCTATTTTGAGAATGTCCATCAATCATACACTAATTAATAATATATGCATATCCAAGTTAGAAGCCTCTACGTGTGGATCCAAAGCTATCTATGGGGGCCATGTGTCTTCTCTCTTCACTCCACATTATCAACTACAAATGGCTATGCTACTCCCCAATCATATCAGTCAAATGGAATGTGAAGCTTATCCCCTTATGACTAATGGTTCACAAGGATTGCCTTCTACTACTACCACTTTATATTTGTATCCATCATTGTAGAAAATCCTCATTATTGAATCCCTTTGCTCCATACAATGCATTTTTTTATTATACCAATTTCAACCCCATTCTTAACTAACTTCCCCTACAATATTAAAAGAAATTTGCCTTTCTAGGATTTTAGAAACGCCAAAATAAATCTTGGGTTACAACTTAAGATTTCTTGGTTTTTTTCCCTTTTTGATGTGTTTGTATATGTAGTTTGATGTTTGAAAGAAATGTTTTTGGAAAAGAGATGGTCACATTTTGCCTACCGTCAAAGAAGATAAAAGACAATATACTTTTAGATGACATTTTATATGTACAATCAAAGAAAATTATACCTATTACCTAATACCAGTGTAAACATATATTATTTTATACATGTATAACTATAAGCCAAAGAGACCTCCCACCTAAAACTTTTGAGTAAAATATAATTTCAATTAACTATAACATGTAGAAAATATGTCACATTGCCGATGGCTGCCATCAAAAATATTAATTTCTTCTCACGGCTGGTCAATTTGTTTACATGGTTGATTCAATATTTTAGAGCTAAGGAGCTTCAAAATGCAAGTCTCATATTCTCTAACACTTAAAATTTAGACTCATTCAAATATATAATTAATATAAAATTTAGACTCACATACATAAACAGTCTCTCATCAGAGTAAACAGATTATTTTCAATTTTTAATTAAAAACGAAAGAAACAACTAGAAAACGGTGAGTTAACTGTTGAACGAACCTTGTGAAAATAACGGTTTTTGGAGAGTTCACAGGCGACCTCTTCGACTATTTCGATAGCAAACAATCAAGTGTTCTGGCAAGTGGGGGATCTAAGCTAGCCACTCATTTCCCACATGCAGTATATGATCAAAAAGAAAAAGTTAAAACCTCTTGTTGTGTTGTTAACATTAATCAGGATTAGTTATGAAAATATAGAAAGAAAAAAATCAGATTAGAATTCGAAAGTAATAGAAATCCAGGCCCAGAAGCAAATAAATAAAATTTGAGGAAGTAATCAAATTGCTAAAAAACAAGAAATAAATACCTTGACAGTGAAGTCGTAAATGGATTCTGGGGAGCCGTCTTCAACCGTGTTATCAATATGAAGCGGAGAAGATGGTTATGGGTATGTGTGAAATTGAAAATACAGATGGTTGGTGCTACAAGATTTTGAAGTATTTCGCCTCAGAATCGAAGAAGAAATTAGGGATTGGGAGGGGGAGGGGGAATGCAAAAGGGGTGAAGAAATTAGGGATTTCAGGAAATAGAAAAAATAGGGGAAACAGACTTTCGGCTTAAAGTTTAGTATTGGTAAAATGGATGGAAAAAGAACTACGTCGTTTTCGTATAAAATTTAACTTTATTGCGGTATTTTTAAATAAGCGCCACTAAATAAAAGTAAAAAACGTAATCGTTTCCCAAATACTAAACTCAAATTTGTGGCGTTAATACATATTTGCGGCGATTTTGAAAAGCGCCACTAAAAGCAAAGCATACAACGGCGCCGTTTTGCGAACACTTAAAGAATATTTGCAGCATTTTTACGAAAACGCCGGTAATACATCACCTATTGCGGTGTTTCTGGTTAAGCGCCACTAATGATACTACTATCGCCACAAAAAATGACGCTATTTTTTATTAAATATCATGACTTTTTGCGGCTTTTTTACATAAACGTCGCTAATGCCTTTCATACCAATAAATATTTAAAAATTCAACAAAATTTAAAAATGTTTATAATCTCTTTAAAATTATATATACGCCAACAATAAAATACAAATATACTAGCACGTGAGCTGTCAAATTAGTGTCATCCAAGATTGAAGTCAAATTGATCCAAAATTAAAACAAAAGTTATAAAATGGAAATATTAATTAATAAAAAAGGAGAGAATAATGCATTTTTAAAAAATAAATACACATTTTTAAAAATAAATACATCAATATATTTTATAAATTATATGTTAATTATATCAATAATTGGATTAATATTTTACAATATCTGGATCAAATTAAAGTTCATGTATACAATTGAACATTAAACCATTGTTCATGTATGCTTTGGGGATTTAACCCATTTTGATATATATATATTTTAAAATAATAATTTATATTTATCTTATTTAGATATATATTCTAAAAAATCCAAAATTAAACCCTAAACCCTAAACCCTAAACCATAAACCCTGAACTCTAAACCCGTAAACCACAAACACCAATCACCAACCACCAAACCCCAAAATTCAACCCCAAATATACAATAAACCTTAAACCATAAATCCAAAACCCTAAACCCCAAATCCTAAACCTTAAACCGTAAACCCTAAACCATAATCATAAACCATATTTTTAGGAATTCGTGTGGCCAATGTTAGTGTGGTACAAAACATGTATTTTATATTCTTATATTAAATAATATGGGTGTAGAACAAAATGGCATGAATACCAGTAAAAACTAAATGTTCCTCAGTTTTCAAACAGTATCCTTAAACCTTCAACCCCAAACCCAAACTATAAATCATAAACCCTTAACCCAAAATAATAAACATTATACAATAAACCCTAAAACTCTAAACCATAGACATTAAATCTTAAATTCTAAATCCTAAACCTTAAATTAAAATATTTTTTTCGGCGTATTTATCATAAACGCCACTAAAGCTCCACAAGAAACGAAGTCGTTTTGCTCAACATTTTGTGGCGTTTTTCCAAAAGCGCAGCTAATGCTCGATCTATAGCAGCGTTTTCTAGAAAGCGCTGCTAATGCCACTAAAGCTCAAGATAAAACGATGCGTATTGATTAACATTATTGCGGCATTTTATAAAGCGCCGCTAATTCTCGATCTATTGCGGCGTTTTTAGAATAGCGCCGCTATTGCTCGAGCATTTGCGGCGCTTCTCTTATAAACGCCGCTAATGCTGATCTTTTGCGGCGTTTTTGACACAAACGCCACTATAGTTGTAACCTTTTGCGGCGTTTGTTTACTATCGCCACTAATGTAAAACTTTTGCGGTGTTTTTAGTCTAAACGCTGCTAAAAACGCCGCTAAAAGTCTGTTTTGCTGTAGTGATTTAGCTCATTTCATAAATGTGTCTTTAAATTGGTAACTACTCCTTGACCGAATAGATGCTTGGGAGACCAATGATCAACCACCATGCATTGTAGGAAGACATGCATGAATCCTTCCTTGCTTTGAATCTAGCCGTGCATGCACCTTGCCTTTAATGCACCCATACATTCGGCTGAACCTACAAATGACATGAACCAACATTAAAATAAGCCAAATTCAGCTGAACCAAGTATTAACATGCTTTAGACACATTAATTAACATACTAATTAAATTAGGACACATTTATTATAAACTAACTAACTTCATAAATTCGGCTAGCTCACTAAGTACTAAAAACATGTAACAAGCTTAAGTGAGCTAATTAACGAACTAATGAGCTGTAGCAAAATAAACTAATTAAAATAAATACTTAGTTTATTCTAGCAATTAAGTATTTGAGCTGAAAAGAAGTTGGAATGAGCTCAAACGAGCTGTATTAAGCTCAAGTGAGCTGATTCGAGCTGGACGGAGCTCGGGGAGCTGAAGTTGAGCTAAAATCATGTTGCATTAAGGTGCAAGAAGTCCCTAAGTTGATGGCCCGAGCTCAATTCGAAGGAATATTGCACAGCCTCGTGTAGTCCTTGCTCGAGTTGGACAAGCTCCCGGGCATGCTCACATCACAAACTCGTGTAGCTCACACGGCCCAAATAGCCCTGACTGTGTGTCACACACGGTCCAGCACACGATCTGTCACACAGTCGTGTGGCATCAACAGTGAACTTTTCGGCTTTCGCCGATTGCTATTTTTTCGTGTTTTCAATAACTCCTGGGTATTTTCTGATGCTGATTCAAACACGAGTAATCCCAGAACCTAAATTGACAATTAACACAACCAATTTCAATAATGATTCGCAAAATCGTAACTAATAATCGACCCCAATCAAACTAAAACAACCATTCATAACACATCCACACACTTACCGATGAACGAACAACTACTACGCAAATTCTAAATCGTTGGAGGGTCACCCACTGCCTCTTGTACTACTCCTAAAAAAATGCATTAGAATTAATACAATATCACTAAACCAATTTAACGCAACCCAACGTTCAACACAACTACAAATAGCGCATAACATACTGAACTTAAACACCTTACCCTTAGATTTGCAGTCAAAGGATCACAAATTATTGCTTCAAGAATTAACAGTAGCCCAAACGATTAAAGAAAAATCCCAAAACAAGAAACGAAAGAACAGAAGATAAAAGCAAAATGCAAAATGTGGAATTGAAATTTGCGGCGTGGGTTAGGGAAATAACAGAAGTGATCAACGTGAGTTTTGGTTTTTAATAAAAATAAATAAAACAAAAACAAAAATAGAATTTATTTAAAAAGGAAAGGATAAAAACAACATATATTAAATACTTTGTTTTATTTATTTTTAAAACAAAACCCAAAAGATAAAACATTATATATTAATTACTTGATTTTATTATTATTTTTTAAAAACAAAATCATTTAAAATCAACTCCAAATTTTTTGACAACAAAACATATTTTATTTTAAACTAAGAACAAAAACGATTGAATTTTGAGATTTGAACCCAAGACCCTAAACACATAATTAAAACTCTTAATCATTGAAACAGATACTTGCTAATGATAAAATCCAACGAATACTAATTTTGGGGTGTTACACACCAGTGTTCTAAATATGTAGTGTCCACACACATACACGACTGAAAGAATTTCCAGTATTGATAATATCGTTAATTAAGTTGGTATTACAAGTCAACTAAATACCAACTAAAGAAAAATTATAATACCATGATAAACAATTTGAGTGCATTTAATATTCTTAATCTAATGTATTTTATCTATTTAATTTTTTTACTCATAATTCAAATTGACTTTATTTTAGTTTAATACATATTACATATGTGTTAATAATATTAGTTTCGAGAGGAGTAGGAGGGGCAAGCAAAGACCTTGGCCCTTTGGCCAAATGGTGAAATTATTATATAAGGTCCTCCAATAAGTAGATATTAAATTAAGCATTTTAAACCTTCAATTAAATGAAAAAAATTAAATTTTGACCCCTTTAAAAGAATAAATAAAATTTTGACCCCTTTAAAAGAATAAATAATTTAATTGAAGTATTTTCAACACAATATATTTAGCTTCAGCCCATCAAAATTTTATAATTTAATTTCGACCCTTTATAAACAAAAATCCTAACTTTACCTTATTAATTTCAAACTTTATATTTTATTATTTATTACATATTATTTTTAATGCAAACTTATAATCTAAATAGTGATTTAATAAATGTTATTCAACAAAGATGACATTGTCTCAATATGCTAATAGTTTACAGAGGCAAATAATTACAGAGGAAAAGGATTCTACATATGTTTAGTTGCATCCAATTCTCACAATTATTTAACAGGAGAGGAATCAGATGTAGTAAGCTCTGCATACATATTTGAAATTGCTTTTGCAAAATACGCCTTTGCTTGGGCTCTCTTAATCTGCCAACAAAAATTAGTAAGACATTTAATGTTATTTCAGCATCCTAAACTTTAACACATTATGTTAGAATATCATCTGTATTTTTTTTTAATAATTTAATGTCATTTCCATATTCTTTCTCTTATAATTACTCACCTTAAATGTAGGAGTAAGGAGACCATTTTCCATGGTAAAGGGTTCGAGCACCAACGTCACGGATTTTGCGAATTCGAAGCCTCTCAACTGTCCCAAAATCGAGCAATTCAAAATTCAAGGCTTCAGTGAAGAAGTAAATGAAAAATTATTGAAGTAAACAAGGAATTGATGAACAAGTATTTGCCTGAGCATCTCTGCCAACAGCATCCATCTCAGCCTGTACAGCAGCTCTTGCCCTTGGGTCATTGCACAACTGTTCTAAATCTTTGTACTGCATTTAATCATTGGAATATAAGAATTAGCCCTTTTAATGTTGTTTCATGTCATACCTGTGTCCATAAAATAGATCACCTTAATGCCTTGAGATGAAGCCCATGCTCTAAGAGCATCTTGGTCCACCGATACAATTGCTACTAATGAAGAATTAAGGCTGTCTCCTACGAAGCAAAAATTAATTGCAGTGTCAGCAGCTACCAAAAAAAAGAATAATAGGAAATTACAAACAAACCCCATTATCTTACCATATATAAAACATTGGGCTATAAATTTGCATTTAGCATATACATTTTCAACCTTTTCCGGAGCTATGTACTCTCCCTGAGCCAGCTTAAAAATGTTCTTCTTCCTGTACCAATTCACACATTTTCCAGTAAGATATACAATTCAATTCAGGTAGCAGTTTATTTATATGAACGTGTTTGCAGTTTGAGAATAAGGTAAGGGCTTGCATATGCAAAGGTTGGAACCTACTGGATGTCACCTTTTAATGATAACCCTTTATAGCATGAACCAACTAGGTTGAAACCAAAGCTTCCAGTTATTTTTCTTTCTCTTAAGACTCGGTATCTAGTAACCACATTAACCTCCGATTATAATGGAGTCGAACCGAGTTAAACTCTAAATGAAAAACCTCTTAGGTATCTATTTTCTCTATTTACAAGACTAAAAATCAAGATTTTACAGAGAAGCTAAATTCCTAACAACTCGGTTCAATAGGTGTTTTAACATTTAAGTAATGAGCACATCATTTTAGAGTATACCTATCAATAATCTTTAGACGGCCTCCAGTATGCCATAGCCCTATATCTCCGGTATGAAGCCATCCATCTTCATCAAGTACTTCTCTCCTGCTCAAAAACTCGTACATTTTTAGACACATGCAATCTTCTGTTCATGAAAGTTTCAACTTTCAATAAGAACCCCAAAAGAAAAAAGAAAAAGTGGGATCCACATGTGTGTAGCCTACGTTTGCATTTCATCTTTGTAATATCCTTGGAAAACAATTGGACCCCTAACACAGATTTCTCCACGAGGATAAGGCTGGTCATCTGATGTGTAGTTCATTTCTGGGACGTCCACAAGCTTTATTTCTGGAATAACATGGATAATGTATGAACTTAATACCAATATATATATACAAGAATTGACCAATAACCTATGTACTTGAATTCATGTGTGAATGTCAGATATTCATTCTTTTTCATGTATTTTAATTTGAAAGGTCTTTTGAGATTATATTTCCACATAAATGTCGAACATAAATACTTTTATAAAAAAAAAAAAATAGTGCAAAGCAGCTACTCACCACAAGCTGGATTAGGAGAGCCAACATGGCCAGAAAGAATATCACCCTCATCCATGCAACTTATGACACATGATGTCTCGGTCATTCCATAACCTTCAATTATATGACCACCAAAGCATCTGCAGATTCATGACCATTTTAGATAACGGCCACAAAGCAATGCTACAGTTAATTTTTTTAAGGTAGAATTGCAATTGTTGTACATACACGTCCATCTGTGTATTTTAATAGTTTGGTCTAAATGTAGTTATCCAGATGTATTGATTATAATCGTCATAGTCCTGCTTCATTGATATTCACAATCGATATTTATCATAATTGACTGTAAACACAAGGAAACCAAAAACATACATCTTCAAGAAGTCCATGACATCAGGAGACAAGGGTGAAGCACCGGAAGCCATAAAACGAACACGTCCTCCAAGTCTAGCTTTTATTTTGTTGAATACCAATCTGTCCCATATGGGAGAAGGACTCTTTCCTGAATAACAGATTATATACATATCAATATAGTAAAGTGATAACAAAGGGCATCTTCTTTTAGCAATATACATGGACTTTAGCTTTTAACTTTCTATCCATATTCAGAATTGATTTTCATTTTTTGACATATAGAAGTTTAAAAGTATAGACGTATTCCGATATATATATATATATATTCTAACATTTATTTTTGGTAGAATAACAAATTTAGCTCTTAATGTTACATCTTTTGTCAATTTTGACTCATATTTTTTTCTAGTTAAATTTGATGTCAACTTTTTCAAAAAGTCAAATTTAACCATCAATCTTTTAAAAAAAATAAATTAAATTATTATTTTTAACAAAATATGATAAGCTGCACAGTAATCCATGTGTACTTTATGCTTTTTTTTTAATATTTTTATAGTTTTTAAATTATTTATTGATGTGATATATATGACAAGGTACGACTCTTTTTAAAAGGTTAATTGTCAAATTTAATTAAAATAAGAATAACAACCAAAATTATCATTATGTTTATTTTTCGGATCATTATCTACCCTAAAATACAAAATATTCTATTTAACATTTTCATTTTCCTTAAAATATTGGTATAAATGTTATGAGAATATATAGTCGAACTATTCGTATCTATTTATACTTATATTCAGTCATTTGTTGAGTTGGTGTCATAATTACTTATATAAAACATTTTACTGAATTGGTGTCGCGGGTCAATAGACATCAACTCAATTATGAAATTATTAAAATATCCTCACATATAAAAACTAAATTATATAATTTTTATGAAGATGTTTTTATCTTTTAATATAATATATCAATAAAAACTTGATCATACTAAAATTTGAATCCAAAATACCATACATAATAAATAAAGTTACAGTGCACTTTATTGTTATAACTAAAGCAAAAATTAATTTTTATATGAAAATTTAATAAATACATTTATTACATAGTTTATTTCACCCACCGTGTATGTTATGAGAATATATATATTTTTAGCTGAAGTTTAAATAATTGTTTAATTTAATACTAAAAAAAAAAACACACCAATATAATGACGCAATCAAGTCTTTACCATTATCATACCAAAGAAAAAGTCTTTACCATTCATTATTGCTTGCTTCTTAGAGTTGTAGGCAGCATTAAAAAGCCTCTCCTTCAGGGTACCCGATTCCTTCACAGCGTTCAGAATACTGCACATGGGAAGAGTTTCAAAATATTATTTATTTTAAAAAATCAGTGGTAACCAACTTCAAAAATGTAGGACCCCTAAAGATCAGTTAAATTAGTTGAATTAAGAATTCATGCTACATCCACTTTCATACATATTAAGCAATCAGAATCTTTCAAACTGAATAAGATTAAATCCAACCCAAAAAATTCCAATAAGAAACCGAAAACCTATACAAATCCATTTGAGACTTTTCTTTTTTTTACAAAATTTATTGTATGTGATGAAATTTTGACATTAAAATTAATTTTATATTAATTTTTTTACAGTAGATTTTATATTAGAGTTTGTATTTAATAAATATTTAATATTTAGATTCTTTTTAATATAAACGAACTTATCAATTCTGACTTCAAAAACCTGATCTAAGTAACCTAAATCTTATTATAAAAAATTAATAACCCGAATTCTAAAATGACTTTAACCATACATGATCCAATACTGGAACAACACAAATAATGCAAAATAATTTTAATTTAACTGTCAAACTTAAATGACAAAATATGTGAACTCCAAATAATCTGACACGAAAAGTTAAACTAATAAACTCAAATGGCTCAAACCTGAATTAACCTCAACTTAAAATGATATAACCTAAACTTACTCGAAATCGAAACTGACCTAAATAAAATATATAAAAAAATTTAACTTAAATTAACCCAATCCCATTCTTTAAACACTGGCCATAACGAACTTAATAATCGGATTTAGTACCCTGCATAAATTCTGTTATACAATCTAGGGACGCTGCAGAATAAGGTAGGTCGTAGAGCAGCCAGATCATCCATCAATCTCATGTTATCCTACATTTAAATATCCAGAACCACCAATAATGAGTCAGACTATAGTATAACGTGAGAATATAATTAAAATATGAAAAAAAATATCATCTAACATTTTTTATTAAAATTCGAATTGTATTTTATTTTTTATTTAAAAATAAGTAAATTAGTCTTTATATGATAGATCAGAGAGTAAATTGATCATTCTGTTAAAAATATAATTTATTTTTACTGTTAAAAATTAGTCTCTATACATCAATGTGAGGTATACGTGGCACGCCATATGTCATTGTTTGATTATTCTTCCAATCACGTCAGTTATTAATAGTACAAATAAATGAAATTTTTAACAGAAAAGATCAATTTACTCTTTGAGCTAATAAACAATGACTAATTTACTCTCTTTTTTAGGAGAGAACAAAATGTAACCTGACTCCTAGTATAGGGACACTCATAATACTTTTACCTAAAAAAACATAATATAAATGATCAAATAAATTAAAATTTATCTAGCATAAATTATATACATGGTAATGGCACAATAAAATACACTAATAAAACATGATTACGAGGTGTGAAGGTTTAGGATCATACCCCCTGGTAGAATCCAACTGCAACTCCATAATGAGCTAAATTGATCTGATTAAATCGTTCGAAAATGTGTGCCAAAGGAAGATACGATATGTAACTGAAGAAACCACAAATAAATATTTCCAGCAACACAAGTGAATATGTAAACATCATTTGAAAACAATGGAACTTACACGTCTGTGGGGTTAAATTTTACAGCTAAGGAGAAGCCGGAAGCATTTGCAATCAAGTTTCCATGTGTCAACACAACTCCCTTGCCAAAATTAATAAGATTACTTAGATACTAATGCTTGTTGGTCCAAGATGCCCCAACCTGACTCGACTCCAAAATAGTTGGGCCAAATACAGGGGTCGGTTAATTAGAAAACATCTGTTAAAATTCACAGGGAAAAGATAATGTTACCTTTGGTGTTCCTGTTGTACCACTGGTGTAGCAAATGGTAGCAATGTCGTCTGGCTTTGGTTGGCAAAAAGGCTGAAGGTAACTACGGCCCTAAAGGAGCCATATTTACATGAAAAACAATTATAGCAGACACCAAAATCAGGAGAAATATGTTCATTGACAAAGTAGACATGGATCTTATGCTACACCAAAATTACCTGATTTAATAATCTTGAATATGTCACAATCTGAATGCCAGTTGATGATGGCAATGAAGGCACTTCATTTTCCATTCCTCCAACCACCTGCAGATTAGAGAAGTACATATTATACTCTTGAAAAAACGGTAAATGAGTATGTACATTTGTTGCTCCCATGAAGTTCGCATATCCAGAAAATCATGTCCGGCACATCATCGATCACGTGAGATTCCAATCAGTATGTACTCTTCCAACACTAACAACTATAAAACCTTAATCTCTTCGCCTTTCGATCCTCCATACTCCATACTCCATACTCAGATTATTTGGAAAGAATGAGAAAGTTAAGGTTTGGCAAGAAAGATGAGGCAAGTTTATACCACAATCAAACGAACAGATGGAATCTCGGACAAAATGCTCAGCAACTGCAAATTCCAAGTAGAAAGATGGATTAATACTGATTGAATTTTCAAAGTAAATCTCTTTCATGTGGGAACATTTTCAAAATATATATAGCTATACAATAGTTGCAGATGTAAAGTTATAAGTAACCAAAAGTTATATCACTTGATTATTAACAAAGAGTTATTATCACTTCACAATAATGAGTTATGTATCTTAAACTCAAAAATTATATCACTTAATTATTAACAATGAATCATGATTATTCAAGGAGACGTATGTTGAATAATTATGTTTATTGTTAAAAGATGCAACTAAACATTTAGATAGTTGTGTTCATGAGAACACTTATAAATAAGAGTCAAATTTCATTTGTTTGACACATCAAAAGTTTCTTTCTACTCTCCTCCATCTTCTAATATACCTAAATTGTTCTATAAAGAACCATTAAAGAAGTTCTTTATAGAAATTGATATCATTGCTATACTTCGTTCAATACTCAGTGGATTTTTTCCGTCAGTATAAAACGTAGGCAATTATTAGGTTTCATTGTATCATCGAGGTTCATGTGTGAATAACTCTTTTGCATACCAAAATACAGGTGAAGGTGAATAGAACCTTAAAAAAAATGACATTGATATACACACGCCTTGAATCCTTCATTAATTTCTCATAAATTTAATTTTATCCCCACACTCCAACAATTTTAAGATTCTATTTTTGCAATTTATGATAAATTAAAAAATATTTTTATTCATCGTACATTCACATGCCACTACAATCATGATACTACAAGAATGACTATTAGTAATGAGACAACTTCTTAGAAGAAATCTTTCTAGCAACAAGAGGTACATCAAATATTTTTTTTAGTATAAGTGTCTCATGGATTAATTTTTCAAAAAGTCAAATGTTAGTTTATTATATACATGATATTTTACATACATAGTTATGATTGATACATAATTATATAATATACATTATATATCATGCAAGAAAGAAGAAAGAAAGGAAGTTAATGAAACTTTTGAGCAAATGGAAGGAAATGATGTTTCGTTTGGCGCCTTATGCCAAAAACATATGCTTGTTCACTGATTTCAAATCCAAATAATCCTGTCTATTTGGTAAACTTCCAAATATGAAAAATTATGACTTTTCGAAAAGGCACTTATGTATTTATTGGTACATTATATATATAGATGTTTGGTTAGAGTTGAAATAATTTAATTCATTCCATCCAATTTGTGAGCGAAATTTTTTAGTACAAAAGTATTTTTTCTCTTTCATATATATTTAACTTCATATATGATAGTAATTGTTTATTCAAGTCAAGATATTAGTAACTAGCATTTGGATGTTACTCATGAGACATTATTTAAGTGTATTAATTGATAAATGATACACTAAATCAAAATTTATCATATAAATGATCATATAATATGAATCATCTTGATTGATTTAAAATAATCATAACCTAAATGATTTTATATATGATTGCACATTTTTTAATCTATGTTGTAAAGTTTGTACTAGAAGTGATTTTGACAATAAATGAAATAAGTCATGTGCAATTTGCATGATTAAATTTTCTTGTCAAGTAGAATAGTGGAAAATATTGACTTATATAAAGATAATCATTTTGGTATGAAATATTCTATTAAAAATGTGAATGTGAATGTGATAATTATATATTTGAAATCGAGATCATGTTGTGCATATTTATGATGGTGTATAAACTCATGATTCTATAAAATTTTGAGATGTAGTAAATTTTGAAAATTTAATTTGAAAGCCATGAATCAAAGATCTCGTGAGTATGAAAATAGCAATATGAATGCTACTTGACTCATTTAGGTGATGGCATGATTTTGATCATAGTTAAAAAATAATTAATAATGTCCATGGTGAAGGGTTAATAAATGTGTGATTTTATAGTCACTTGATTGGACAATTGATATTCATTTAATGACTATATATGTTACACCCTTGTGTGTATATATATGGTGTGTTGAGAAAAATAATGATATTTGACTATGAATTTATAATAAAAAATGACTATATATGTTACACCCTTGTGTATATATATATGGTGTGTTGAGAAAAATAATGATATTTGACTATGAATTTATAATAATAAAAAAAGTTGTCATGTATTTAAAAAGAAGCTATGACAAATAGCAAATATGTTGTCTAATTTCATCTAAGGATTTGAGGCTTCTTTACAACAACTTACTTGGTGAAAAAGACATGATGTATGATTTCATATATTTGGCAATTGTGAATTTAATTTCTTGGATATCAAAAAATAAATAAAATAGCCAAATATGAAACCATCATGATACGAAAAGATAATGTGATCATTGTAATTTGATAATAGTAGAAATGATATCCTTAATAGCATTTTGAGTCACCCATGAAGAAAACTCGACTCAATGCTTGATATAACGTCAAGTCTTGAGTCCAATGAAATAAAGTACATCATCAATATGTGACTGCTAGCACTATAAAAAAAATATAATATCATCCAAGAGTGAAAAGTGTTAGGTACCCGTAATAATAGGGAAATGATGAGTATTATACTCTTAATAAATCCATAACATAAATATGTTAAAGTGTTATAATTATAATAACACTCTTGATAAGATCTACCTATATGAGTGAAAGTGTGACTGCTTTTAGGATCTCAAGAGCTTGAACCTAACAGCACTCATGAAAAAAGGTTACAGACACATGGCCAAAATAGTGTCCCTAGATATTGTGCATTAATTGGTTTTGAAATCGTTGTGTGAGATGCATTCAATTAATCAAATGGAATAGCTGGTTCAAGCTTAGCCTACCATGCAATTTCGATTAACTTTAACATGTTTTCACTAAGTGGAGGTTCTATCGTAAGACGCTTTTATTTATGCAATTGATTTCCAAGATTATCAAAATCAAGAATATTTTGAAAATGGGAGGAGATTGTTGGAACATTTTCAAAATATATATAATGTTCCGATTGTTGCAAATGAAAAGTTGTAAGTAACCAAAAGTTATATCGTTTGATTATTAACCAAAAGTTATCATATTTCATAATGATGAGTAATGTCTCTTGAATTCAAAAATTATATCACTTGATTATTAACAATGAATCATGATTATTAAATGAGATATATATTAAATTATCATGTTTATTGTTAAAAGATGTAATTAGCTATTTAGATAGTTGTATTTCTGCGAATAGACATGAGAACTCCTATAAATAGGAGTCAAATTTTATTTGTTTGACACATCAATTTTTTTTTTTATTCTCCTACAGACCAAAATAATATAGGTGGGGATGAATAAAACCTTAAAGGGGTTTTAATACACGCCTTGAAGCCTTCGTTAATTTCTTATAAGTTTATTTTTATCCAAAATACCAACATTTCAAATCATGCATGCACCATTGAAGGGTTGAACTTACAGGATTCAAAGTCTGAGGCACGCAGAATACGGCTTTTAGTTCCGCGTGATTTATGATGTACTTGACAGCATCTGGACCTGCAGAGAAACATGATTTTCGACATAGCATCTTAGCAATAGGCCAAGTTGGACAAAAATTGAATCGAAAAGGAAAGCATTTGGGGCAGTGGCAAACCTAGAGTGTCATATAAAGGAACTGATATAAGGGAATACGCAGAGCAAGCATGATCAACAATGATCCATTCTGGTCTATTGATGAAATATAATCCAATACAAGAGCGCTGTCATTATAAAAGAAAAACTTGAGGTGTTAGTGTCGGATACAGATATGTTCAGATTTTTTTATGTTTTTTCATGTGTGTCAAAGGTCAGAGAGAGATACTTCAATAAAAGATGAATGAGTTTGACTGACAGAGTGATGCACATATGTTCACCTGGTAATATAAACATATAATTACTACTGAAAAACCACTCTACCTTTAGTATTCCATGATGTATTAGGCCGCAACCAATGGCTGTTCGAGCTGTTGCAGCTTCTCGGTATGTCATCCACTTATACCTTGATGAATAGAACATAAAAATGAAAGCAAATGAATGAACTTTGACAACAAAATGTGACCTTCATTTTGTCAAAAGGAAACATACTCTCCAACCGTTCCATCGACTCGAATTCTTGTACCGAGATAATTGTTATCTCCGAAGAAATCAACGGCGAGTCTAAATAAAAAAAAATAATCAGTAAGTGAAGAAACAATCGGATGTACTACAAAATGAAATAGATGATAAAGCATTGATGCATTGGACAATAGCCACACACTATCTAAAAGAAGATGCTTACAAAAAATTGTCGTGCAATGTACCAATATCAGGATGATCGGGAAATCGCGATACTAGCTTCAACGGAGAGCGAGCAGATCTGCCATAAGGCATAAAGTTGAAAAATAAGACAACAGCCGAACAAAGATGGAATAAGGCAGAGACCAAAAAGAAGAATAAAGGATAGTAGCAGAGTGTTACCTGTATACATTCCATTTTCCTGTCTGCAATTTCTCTGGCAGCACAACACTGTAATTCTGTTCTGCTCAAAGATCAATTTCAATATCAATATCAATATCAACATATGTTAGTTAATCACAGAAAAAATTAGCAATAGATGGCAGCTTCTGAATGATAAATCAGATGAATTGGCTATCAGCTGCTAACATCTCTTCCTTTGCCTCAAAATACATGGTCACTTCCTACAAACAAGCTCTTTTTCACATAAACATGCAACCATTACTTCAAATTCAAACTCAAACCATTGTTTTACCCTCTAGAATTAGTTCAAGAAAGACACCAGTAACCCTTCAAACCAATTATTATTTCCCCAGTGACCGATCTACAAGAATGATCGAAATACTTATGATACAAATTAAATCCAACCAAAATACTTATTGGTCTCTATCTGAAAGACAGTCCTCAAAATCCTACGATCGAAAGGTCTTAATGAACTGTCAAGTTTATGCTTCTTATGCATAATTGCCAGATTTTATTTTAAGAAGAATCTTTTCTACATCATAATAAGATAGACCAATGAAAAAAGAACAATCAATCAAGACCATCCCAGACCCAGGATATACATTTATAGTACTGATAAAAAAGATGATACTTTTTTAATGGAAGGGAATATTAAGCCTAAAGCAACCTCCCAAAGCAGAGAAAGCAATTTTCATCTGAAACGTACCAGAGAGGAACTCAGCAGCGGTTGGGGAAGAGCGGAGGTGGGAATGAGAAAAGGCGGAGTCAACGGCTGAAACAAGGTGGGCATGAATGGTGTTAAGTCGACGTTGAGCTGTGGTGGAATCCATTGAGGTGAATCCTTTCCCTTTTTGGTTCCCGTTTTCTGGTATGGCGCGTTTGGTTTTTAATGATGACATTATAAGAGTTCGTTACGGTTTTTAGATAAGAGCTATCCTTTTGCGTTTTCTACTTTTCCATCTAAAACGGAATGAAAGAAAAGATGGCTCAAATGAATAAAGAATAGAAAGGGACAATTTTGTCTTTATATTGTGTCTAATTTTCATCATCTCACTAACTACTAACTCAGTTGTAACATATTTTAAAGATTATGTCTTGGCCCCATAGTATCAGCTAGCAACAAGTCAAGAATACATTGTGGCAGCCAATCAAACACACAAAGCCCCAATCAATCGGCAACAGAATTCTTCTCCCTTGGTACTACTCAAGAGTCCATGGCCACTCGCTACCCAGTGCATCCTAATAATCTTCAACCGAAGAGACATATTTAGTTTTGTTTACAAAGATGTTATTTCTTTTCACTCCCATTACAGTTGTGTTATAATATAGTGATTATTATTATCTTCATTCATATTATAATTGCATTCTTGATTCTTATTTTCGATACATAAATCTCATACATTATAAAAAAAATATATATATATATATATTTTATTATTAAATATAACAAAATATAACAAACTTATATATAAATTCTACCAACTTTATTTAAATATAATTAGATACTATTTATAATATTATATTTTTTTCTCTCACAAAATCCTAAAATCTTTAAACTCTAAAAATAATAAAATAATGGTTATAATTAACATTTAATTCTATTTAAATAAAATTATTAGTCACATTTTTTTTATTTAACTCAATGATGCAGTTACATTTTAGGATTTTGTTCATTAATAGCACATTAGATTTAGGTAGTAATGATGCATCAAATATTATTCCTTTAATATGCAAATTTTAATATATACTTATTATATTTATATTATTATTTAAACTCTTAATCAAGTTGATATCATGAATCAACCGAAATCAAATTATTATGAAAGTATTTTATATATTTTTATATAAAAACTAAAATATGGTAAGATTTGAGCATAAAAATACTTAAATTTTAAACTTTCAATTTTACAATTTTAACCAAAACTTTGGATACTTTTTAAATAGTATTTTACACAATTTTATAAAAATCATGTCAAATGTCCCAGTTGTCAGTTATTTATTGCATGTTTGGTGTCAGCACATTCTTGTCTTCACGTCCAAATGTTGATAAGTAGAAAGCTTGTGAGCTTGGCTTCCTTTTTAATGTCAATGTTTAATTTTCATTCGAGTTAGGTTGGCCTGATAAAGGTTTAATTTCGTCCTTAATCTTTGCGTTTGCAGTTATAAGAGGAATTAAAAATTTTACTCAGAAAATAATTAGCTTTATACAATGTTATATACAATTAATACCATTGCTTCATTTACACTCATTTAGTTTTTAATTGATTATATATATGTATGATCTTGATAAAAAATACTTAAAATTTTATATACCAAATAAGTAACAAATCAACCTTTTTAATATACTTGATTGAGTTGCAGTTGAGTTTGCAATAAAAAGAAATGAATTTTATTGTAAAAAAAAAATTGAATTATGGGTAAATTTAGATATAGTTGAATTGTAGAAATATGTTTAAAAAAAATTGAGAAAATATGTCGCTTTTTTAAAATTTATTGATCTGTGCTATTTTTGGAAAGGGAAAGGAAAACGCGTCTTGTAGTGGTAACTTTTCCAATGACTAAAAGGAATCCAACAACCATAATTTTTCTTAGGGTAAATTACACCAACAATCACTCAACTTTGGAGTAATCGATAAAGCGATCACCTAGGTTTCATTTGGTCACTCAACTTTCGAAAAGTTACAAAGCAGTCACTAATTAACGATTCACCGTTAGGGTGTTAATGAGAATTCTTGACGTGGCAAGTTAACGGTGATATGGCAAGTTAACTTGCCACGTTGGTGAAGCGACTCCATTTTCTGTTTCTTCTTCTTCTTCTTCTTCTTAAAAACCTTCATGGTTATGCAATCTGGAGTTAGGACACCAAAGTAGTTGTAGATAACGTAAAGGATCGAAAACTTCAAAGTTATTTGGGTCTTGATTAATTTAAATGAAGCAAACAAAACAATAAATGAAGCAACCAAATAAAGAGAAAAAAGGGCGGCGAAACATAAAAGCGCCTCGGTGAGAGAAGAAAAACGATCCAAACATAGAAAAAACCTATCATCTTCTCCATTGTGTATCAGTCAACCATAATCAAGACTCCACCGTCTTCCGAAACAACTCAAGCAATGATAGAACCATCGATCGATCGTTTCTTTGCATCAGCTGTCGATCCTTTCGAGAACTGCAATAGCATTAGAAGGTACTTCTTCAACACGAATTGAGAGTTCCCAATTTGAAACCCATGCTTGCTATTGTATGAGCAACTAAATTAGATCCTCGATCCGCATGTTGAAAAGAAATAGAATCAAAATCAAGAGCCATCAATCTAATTTTGTTAACATAAACTCCAATTGCGATCCGTCCCAAACCCCCTTTTGCGCCTTTACGATTGTCGTTCGGAATCCCCTTCCACTACCACTTTCATGAATCCCATATCTCTAGCAAAAGTAATGGCATTCAAACATGCCAAGGCCTCATTTGCGAAAGCATCTGCGACATCCCTATGAAAAACCACTCCACTCCCCATAACCAAACCCATATTGTTTCTAATGACAACACACGTAATCGGATGCTTTAAGTGTTGTCGAAACGCCGCATCAAAATTTACCTTCACCGACCTTCTATCCGGGGATGCCATTTGGACGACATCAACCTCGATTGAGAGGTAGTTTTTTCCTTTATTACAATCATTTCCAACAGAAAGCTCTCGATCTTGGTCCTTATCTCATTAACTATTTGATTTTTCCCTTCCATTACATTTATTGCGGGCACACCACATCGACCACACGAGAATCGAGGATTCTACTGCAATTTCTGCTCCACTTGTTTTGAAAATGTAAAAATCCGGTCCCAAGAATTATTCAAAGTAGTCTCATGAACTCAATTCAATCCCAAGCGATACCACACTTCTTTTGCAAGAACTACATTCTAGAATAGAATGTAAAATTGATCTGACAAACAACCATATCTCGGACAAGTTGGAACAAAGGCTATTCTTCGATTGTACAAAATATGGGAAGTAGGTATAAAATTATACATCATACGCCTTTGGCTGGGATATCCAATAACCATAGTTTCCTGTATACTTCAGTATTATACAAGTGGTCATTAATGTTGTCGGTTGTAACATCCTGGAATTAGGGGCGTGGCATTATTGTGTATTGCTGTGTGTTGATATGTTTTGATTGTTGTTTTGATGTGTTTGGGGGTCTCGGGAAGGCTCGGGATTAAGGCTGAGCCTTGGTGAAAATTTTATTTTTAGGCACCTTAAGGGAAGAGCTAGCTGAGGCAGGCCTTAGGGATATTTTATTGCGTTTTGTTAACACAAGTAAAGAGGTGGTTAAGTGGCAAGGAGGCGCCACTTAGAGTGCTTGAAGTGGCGTCACAAGGGAGAAGCTGCAGGGGCAAGGGGTTCGAGTTGCGTCGCCAGTAAGGGGGTGTTTTATTTTTGCATCTAAGGAGCTTGGGTGGTGGATTCGGCATGGACACTACATGGATAAGTGTTGAATGAGTCAAAAGAATTTAATGTGAGGCCATGAGCAAAAGGTGGGATTTGAATGATTCAAACTATTTTGAATGAATGAACAAGAGTGAATTTAGGAGGAAAGTAAGGGATTTTCAAGTGGATGGAGGAAGTGGCCGGTTGTGGGAAGCTTGAGTAGGGGTGTGGCCGAATTTTTGTTGGTGTTGGGGGGGATTCGGTCAAGGGTGGTGGCATTCGGTTTTGGGGATTGTAGGTGCCAAATTTTTTTTAAAGTGTTTAGCAACTAGGTAGAGAGAGTTTTCTTTTTCGGCATTTGGTGTTCTGCAAATTGGCAATTTTTTTTTGGTTTTTTTCTTTGAGTAGTCGAACCCCTAAGGTCATTGTTGCTCATTCTTCAGTTAGCTAAAACCGAAACCATCTTCTCTCCCTCTTGTTCTCTTTTATTTTTCCTTTTGCTCCTATTTGTTTCACATCTCTTAATCCCTTAACCGAAACCTCCTACCACTCACACCATCTCATTACTTCTTTCTCATTTTGTTCTTCTTAGCCGAATCTTCTTTCCTTACCCTGAAAACTCATCTTTTGTTCTCTCTTTTTCCTCAGGCCGAAACCCTTTTTCTTTTCCTTCTCATTTGTGTTGGTTCTTACTTTTCTGTAGGCCGTATCTTCCTTGGGTGATCATCTTCTGCTTTCGTTTTGTTTCATTGGGTTGTTGTTACCCACACCCTTAACTTTTCCAATTGGATTCTGCTTAATTGGTGATGCTTGCCGTTACCTTTTCTCTCAACCTTCTCAATCGGGTCCTTCCCGTTAAGTGGTAAGCGTTTTCTTCTCTCTCAATTCTTTCTTATTCTCTTGCTGGTTGTTAATCGATGGGGTTAATCTTGTACTGAGGTTCTTTGGCCGAATGTAGGGGAGCCTCCTTTTCATATTCTTTCTGCATCTAGTCAGTGTTTGAAGGGTTCTAGGGGGACAATTGGTCGATCAAGGTAAGAGGTTTATACCATTCGTTTGGCCGAAAGGCCACTCCTTCTAACCTATACCTGGAAAGCCGAATCGATTTGGTAAATGTGTAGGGACTTGGCGACTCCTTAATCCAAGCTTAATAGCCTCGGGTTACGTTGATCTAGGTAAGAAATCTTTCTATTTTGAGCGTATATCCTTATTTCCTCTCGCTTCAATGCCTTAACTGGTCTTCGACCAAGATCATTTTCATGGAATCAAATGTCGGTCAAGGGAAGGAAGGGGTTGGACCCGTAGTCCTAGCCCCTAAGTTCAAAAAGCAAGCGGTGTCTGCGGTTCGGGATTGGCCACGGGTTGTGGACCCGCTTTGAGCAGAGAATCAGAGGCGGATAGCGAGTGGTTCTGCTAGCTATAGTGTCGACATAGATAGCATATCTTCGCTTGTTATAAGGTGTGTAAAACTTCACACTCTATTATTTATCTGTATTATTTGATTGTATGGGGTGAAAGGTCGGAAAAAGAGCTGTGTGTAGATCGTAATGTAATTAATAGGTAAGGCTAGGGATGCAGTGCGTGGATCGTAATGTTTTCTTTGTGAGTATGGATGTATGTGGTAACCTTTCACTTGGCTTGATAATATGTTGCATTCATTATGACATGTATGTTATGCATGGGCTTGGATTATGATGTGAAAGGGGAAGATTTTGAGACTGTCACGGTGGTTTGGTACCACGAGTGGGTTGGCCCCACGTAAATCTGATTTGGTGACCATGTCTCGGTTGCTTGGTGCCACGGTGGTTTAACATCACGTATATATATATGATTTAGTGACTCATCCCGGTGGTTTGGTACCACGGTGGGTTGGCCCCACATATATTCATTAGGGATTGTCACGATGGTTGATACCACAGTGGGTTGGCCCCACGTATGTTAATAGTGACTCGTCACGGTGATCTAGTATCACGGTGGTGCGGAACCACGAGTGGCACGGTGCCACGATGAGGCGAGTAGCGGATGGAGGTTGATTGTAAAAATCCCCACGGTGTGATTGGTCGTGAATACGGGTGGCGTGTAGAGTATGGAAACTAGGTTGGTGGGACATATTGCATTAAATTCTTACGCATGCCATCATGAGTGGGCTAAGGCCCAATATGCGGTTGTGGGCCATGGGCCGTTTATGTGATATAGGGGAATTACACACCGAGTCTTGGTGACTCACCCCGTTTGCTTAATGTTGCGGTGTAATCGTAGATTGTGGATCTAGGAGAGCGAGCGGACTCGAGGAGGCCATAAAAATTTCTTTCGTACACTCATTTTCTTTTACAAATTTATTTTTAATTGGGGATTTTATTATGTAATAAGGCCTTCTTATTTTAATAATTGGTTTTTATATATTATCTAATTACATATGACATCATTATATGTTAAAACCTGGTAAATAAGATAAAATTTTAATCACTTGCGCAACTTAAAGAATTCGTTTCTCTGAAATACTAACAATGACAACCAGTACTTGTTTAACTCAATTCAATATTTCGTTTCTCTTATCCTTAAACCTCAAACAACTGTTTTCAAAACATCAACCAAACGAAAAGTTTTTTTTTACTTACAGTATCTCTCCAAAGTTTCAAACCCTTTTTAATAACTTTTACCCTGTAACATACCAGATCTGGTCGTAACGTCTAGACCGGGTTTGGGGTGTTACACCGGTGAAGGGCCAAAATGGTCTTCTCCAAAAGAAGCATAGGCATTGAACCCTAAGCAAAATCCCCAAGGTGCATCCAACAAAGCTTCGACTGAATCTAGTGCTGTTACTGCAAGTAAGCCACCAAAAGCCCCAGTTGCATAACTATGAAGGTTTTTCAGAAGGTACTATCCTTTGGTAAAGAATAAGAAGAAGAAGAAGAAGAAGAAGAAGAAGAAGAAGAAGAAGAAAAAGAGGAAAATGGAGTCGTACTTCACCAGCGTGGCAAGTTAACTTGCCACATCGGTGAGTTAACTTGCCACGTCGCAATTAGTTAACACCTTATGAGTAGAATCATTAATTAGTGATTTGTTTTGTAACTTTTTGAAAGTTGAGTGAGTGAAATGAAACCTAGGTGACTGTTTTGTCAGTTACCCCAAAGTTGGGTGACTGTTGGTGTAATTTACCCATTTTCTTATATAAACTCCTCCAAACTTCATTCTTTTCAACTCAATACTCAATACTCATTCCTCAATTTTCAATTTTCAATTCTCAATTATTTCTTTAATTCTTTTTTTGAATTTTATTCTCTTCGATCTTATTTTATTCCTTATAATTTTTAAATGACAAATTAGCTTATTAGTTCGGATGACAAGCATATCTCTAACGTTCAATTATAAATGGTAAGAAAATATTATTAAATTATTTAATTTTAAATAGTTAATTATTATGCTGATTAGATTATTTTTTATGTTTATATTCTCAGCCCAAAGATCGAATTTTGGAGATGTACATAGACAATTAAATCGAAGGTGCATCGAATGTTATTTATGAAGACTTGTGAGATGCAGGAGTTTTATACGTGGCTCACATACTCAGGGGAGCTAACTTGGATCCCCCACTTATCAGTGTTTTGGTCGAAAGATGGAGACCTGAGACACACGTTCTATCTTCCCTGCAATGAGTGTACAATTACACTTGATGACGTCAGTTTACAAATCGATCTTTCGGTTGAGGAGGAAGTCGTTACAAGGCCAGTGATTAGGGCTGGTTGGAGTGCAACATGCGAGCAACTACTAAGAAATGTGTCAGACAAGTTTAGGGGTAGCCGGATCGAGATGAGATGGTTGGAGGACAACTTCAAAACTATCTACGCTTCCTCGAGTGACGTTGAAAAAGAACAATTCGCACGCACATTTATCTTGAGGTTGATCAGGGGTCTACTAATGCCAGATAAATCTTGCAATCTTGTACATTTAAGGTGGCTACTACTACTAGCCGACTTGAAAGAAGCAAGACGACTTAGTTGGGGATTAGCAGTGGCGATATTGTACCAAGAAATGTGTCAAGCGATGATACCAAATAAAGTTAAAATCGCTAGTTACATGCTCCTTCTTCAATCATGGGCATAGTATTGACTACCATTTTTATGCCTCCAAGTGGAACTCCTTTACAAATTCTCACTTGTAATATGGTAAAATTCATTTGATAATATCATTATCGTTTTTATTTTTCATTGTTGTAATTTTTAAATAACATATTATTTGAATAGGTGGAATAACCCCACTAGACATAGTGGTATACCAACCGAGCTTGAGGATATCCAACTAGCTTTAGATCAACAAATCGAAGGGGAGGTTAGTTTATGAATTTCAAAGTTATCGATTTTTTATTTCAACATTTGAAATTAAATATTAGGCACGTACTAAAATTTATAAATTTGTACTACGATTTGTATGGATGCCATATGCAAATTCGAGGATTTAAAAATGCATTTCAGCCGAATTTTTGGCCAATCGCAACATCTGGCACGTGAAAGTGTCATTAGCTATTTTTGCAACAGTAAAGATGCATGAATTTGATCGAGTGATACGACAGTTCGGGTTTATGATTCCGTTGCCACCCTAGGAGCTCGATGACCTGGACAAGATTAATATGCGAGCGAGACTCGAGGAAGATTGGCCAACATTCCATAAAAATTATATCAAGATTTGGCAACGTAGGTTTGATTACTTGCCAACGTGTAAACCATTTCTCACATCGTAGTTGGTGATATCTCCAATTACATGGATTGGTTCTGGCACAACGACAAGTCGTATCTACTGTTGACTTCAAAATAGAGTAGGCAACATCACTGTAGGAGACCAAGACGAGGGCCCATCAATCCTAGGTCGAGAGAAAATCTCACGGGGGATCAACATCTGCTCTACCTCTACAAGAGGACCCGGTTGTCGTGCAACCTCCCAGTCAATATGGTTCATAAATTTTTCGTTCTAACCCAGTTTATTTGACATAAGCATCACAACATGCACAATTTTTCCCTGCATCAACACTTTCAGCTCTAGTTTATTTGACACAAGCACCACAACACGCACAACCATTCCTTGCATCAACACATTTAACACAATCAAATTTCCAAACATCATATGTGCGTTCAAGTTTGTAAACTTCTTCAATGTAGGTCATGCAATCTACACGGGTTGAGGCACATGCCACAATTGCATTTGCGTATGGATAATGAAGTACTTGAAATATCCCACAATCGTAGGTCATTTGTCTCAAGTATACGAGGTATATGGAAACACGAAAATTTATACACTTTTTCATGCCCTTTTTAATCCAAATTTATGCAGTTTCGATTAAATTCTTGTCGAAAAATAATTAAATATTATAAAATAATTAAATTGTGCTAAAAATATGAAAATGATGAATTTTAATTAATTTTATAGTTCATTTTTGATTTATTTTGACTATTTTCGACAGATTCGCACAAATGGCAAAAATTGGCTCGGTAGACACTGCTTGAAGAATAAACCCGAGAAGCAATTTGAAGTATCAAGGCGAATTTATTTCCAGCCCAAGATGGTCCAATTATGAATATTTAATCATAATATAACTAATTTTAATTTATTCCCAATTTAATTTGGGCTAAATAAATTAATCTTAATTAATTATGAAAAAGGCCCAGTTGAACCGCATCAGTTGAACCAAACCGATTAAACCGAACCGAGCAAAGAATTGGGCAGCCCAAACCATCCATATGCTGACCCAAATCAGCTTATTAGCTGATTAATTAAGCTTGCAAAGAATCCCTTGAGGACTTTTCAAAGTTGCATTCAACCCCTCCAAATATAGTGGCTTTGTAGATTTGCCCCATGCCATATTTAGCAAAGTTGAAGCCATCAACTTTGCCACATAGATGGCCGGACAAGGGAGGACTCTTTGGCTGATGGGATTTGCTATTTTTAGCAGCCACATTCAGCTATAAATACCACCCTTGGCTGATCATTCAAATCATCCATCAATCCTTCAACATTCTCATTCTCTCTTCACTTCTCTTCTCTCCATTCTCTCTTTATTTCCAAGAACAAACCAAGCCTTCTTGCGCCGATTTCTCCTCTTGGAAAAGAGGTGTTTTCTCAGCCATTTGGAGCAGCAATTGGAGTGTTCATAAGCCACCTTGATAGCCGAGGACAACGGAGAATGAAGAACGGAGCAATCAATCAAGCCACAGAGAAACACCGGATTTGCTTCTTGTTCCCTATCTCTTTAAATTCCGTTGTTGTTTTGACAAACATGTTTATGAATATTTATTCTATTGGAATGGTTAATTTAATCAGCTTAGCTTGAATTTAATTCGTGTTGGGTTGATTGCATTTCGTCTCTTAAATTATTAAAATTGTGTTTATACTGTTATAGGCCTCGGTAAAATGCTTGATTAAGTAAAATCATGCTTAAGTTATTCTGGCATTTTAATTGTTTAGATAACTAAAGAATTAATTATTTAAACGCATTGAAATTGTAATTAATAGACACAATACTTAATCTGTGCATGTTTAATTCTTCTAAGGTAGCTGAAGATTAAATTAGCATTGTATTTGGCGATACATATGCCTTGCATAACTTGCAGGATTATTGTGATTAAACTGTTTCAAGGTAAGGATACTTTGTTACCTCACATAGTCTTTTATATGCTTATTAGGTTTAATTAACCGGTTGAATCGACATAGGAATATGCGAGAGATTGTTTAATTTAATAAGTATGTATGTGAAATAACATGTTTACTATTATAAATCTGTTTAATAGGTCGAATTGACATAGGGATATGTACAAGAGATAAATGGATTTTTGATTTGTAAATATGTTCATAAGTTAGCAAATTACCGAGTTGCCGTGATTTATTCGTAACAAGTATAAGCATGAATTTAATGATTCTAAGTTAAGGAATGTAATTAATCCAACACAATTATATCATCCTGATTAAAATCAGCTTTTGAAATCGTGCATAAGAATTTCTTTAATTTATTTATTTTACTTTGTTTTTTTTTCTAGTTTTTAATCATTTCTCAAAACCAAATATTTTTCCCTCACCAAAGTGTTTAAAAAATCATTTTCATAAATAAGTCTTTTACAGTCCCTGTGGGTACGATAACTCGACATTTACTTGTCACTTTATTACTTGTTGCGATTGTGTACACTTGCACATTTTCACCGTTCAAGTTTTTTGGCGCATTCTTAAAGTGTTGTTTTAAAAGACATTATTTGTGAAATTGTTAATTTTGCATTTTGGTCTATTTTTTCTTTTAAATTTTAATTCCATTTTTTTGTGTTTGTTTTGAGTATTTGTCAAATTATTGACTTACTTCTGTAAACCTGAAATTGAAAGGACTTTTCGACAAAGGAGAAGACAAGCAAACCAAAGAAGGACCGAAGATATGAATTTCCAAAATCCAAACCAAAATCCAGGAGGAACATTCGCTTATAATACTCACAATCCGATCATTGTTGCCGACGATAGAAACTGTGCCATTCAACAATATGCCATTCCTCTATTCAACGAGCTCAATTCGAGTATTAGGAGACCCGAAATCGAGGCACAATAATTCGAGCTGAAGCCGGTGATATTCCAAATGTTGCAAAATATGGGTCAATTTAGTGGGATTCCTAATGAAGATCCACATCATCATCTTCGGCTATTCATGGAAGTGAGTGACTCATTTAAACTAGTCGGAGTGACTGAAGACGCCTTGAGACTGAGATTATTTCCATACTCCTTAAGAGATAGAGCACGAGCATGGTTGAACTCCCTATCGTCCGGTTCCATAACTACATGGCAAGAGTTGGTTGAACGTTTCTTAATGAAATATTTCCCTCCATCTTTAACAGCCAAGATCCGAAATGAAATCACTTCATTTCAGAAACTTGATGAAGAATCTTTATATGAGGCATGGGAGCAGTTTAAGGAGTTATTACGAAAGTACCCTCATCACGGCATTCCTTACTACGTTCAAATGGAGACTTTCTATATTGGTCTTAATATTCATACTAGAATGATGGTGGATGCTTCGGCAAATGGAGCCCTTCTTTCTAAGTCTTATAACGATGCTTACGAGATTATTGAAAGAATTGCCAGCAATAACTATCAGTGGCCAACCAACCGAGCAGCCTCAGAAAGACGAGTAGTAGTAGTACATAAAGCAGACACACTTGCTTCTTTGGCAGCCCAGGTATCCTCTATGTCTTCTATGCTTAAGAACATAACTGTTAATGGTTTCAATGGTAATCTGTCAGGTGAGCAGCCGAACCAGTTTGAGAATATTTCTTGTGAATACTATGGAGATAGCCATTTCTTTGAAAATTGCCCATCGAATCAAGAGTCAAATTATTACATAGGAAATTAGAATTGGAATGGTCCACAATCAAATTTTTACAACTCTTCATGGAAGAATCATCCAATTTCTCCATGGAGTAATCAATGGGCGGACCATAGCGACTCTGTTATGCCATTTCGACCAAATTATCCATTAGAATATTCTCAACAAGTGCAACAACCCACACCAACTAAATCTTCAAGTAATCTTGAGAATTTGCTGAAGGTGTACATAGCGAAGAATGATGAACTAATCCAAAGCCAAGCAGTAACATTGAAGAATTTAGGAAACCAAGTGGGACAGCTAGCCAATGAGCTCAAAAGTAGACCCCAAGGTCTTTGGCCGAGTGATACAGAAAATCTGAGAAGCACGGGCAAAGAGCTTTGCAAAATCGTCACTTTACAAAGTGGGAAGACATGGGAACCCAAAAGTATCAAGGTTGAAGATAAGCCTGTTGTAGCTCAAGACAAAGAGGAAGTTCAACCAAGTGTTGAAACTCCTACATCACAGAAGTCAGATTCAGTGATTCTTGATGAGGTAAACTTTAAACCAGTTAGTTCTGATTATCTAACACCCTTGTCAGATGCAGAAAAATTTCCACAGAAGAGTTGTTTGGTTAAAGCTAAGATTCCACCATTGCCATATCCTCAACGATTCTAGAAGCAGCAACGAGATACTCAGTTGAATGAATTTTTTTATGACAAGGTGACTTTTAATGACTTCGATACTGCTAAATCCCCGGATGTAGTTAAAGACTGTTTTGCTATTTCCAAGATGGAATCACTGGCTTCTACAGAGCTGGAGCTCAATTCTATAAATGATCCGTTAGAATGTATTCTGCTAGCAGATTCGCCAAGTGATGATGAAGACGAGGAATGTTTGGCCTTGTTAGAAGCTAAAACAAAGGGATTCACTCAGGAAGTTCCACTGGAATCATTAGAGTTATCATCTCAAGAGTATACGCAACCAAAGTCATTGATTGAAGAGCCAGCTAAATTGGAACTGAAGATTTTGTCTCCTCATTTGAAATATGACTATTTGGGTCTATCTTCGACTTTACCTGTCATTATTTCAGTTGAGTTCACCAAAGATCAAGAAGAAGAGGCACTTGTGATTTTGGAAAGGCACAAGAAGGGTGTTGGATGGATTATTGCAGATATTCGAGTCACGGGTTGGAGGATTTGTAGGAATTACAGGAAGTTAAATAAGGCCACCAGGAAAGATCATTACGGATTTTCTTTCCCTAATAAGATGTTGGATAGATTTGATGGGAAAGAATATGATTACTTCTTAGATGGTTATGGTTGGTATGAAAAATGGCCATTTGACACCACCATAGCCAATGACGATCCTGAATAAAATAGATGGAGTTCTATTCACTTTCTCTATCGTTATTTTATATTTTTAGTTTTTTTTCTCATTTGAATAAAATGGTAGACTTAGATAAAATTTTCTTTGCTTCATTACATTAATTAAAACTCTGTCTAGGAGATTGGGACTTAAGCGGGACCATCTGTGACCCCTCCAGTCTTTCCTGGGAGTTTAATTTAATGTAATTTTTCAAAAAAAATATTTTTCTAGGTAGCCCAAAGAATTTAAGTATTTGTTTTGTTAAATAAAGGGTCAACTTTTAACCCAAGCACTAATTTCTTTGAGTTTTTTTTTTTATTTTTCAGTATAGGAGCTTAGGATCCAAAAAGGAGCTGTCATTGGGCTTAAGACACTACTAAGAAGGGAAATATTCAACCCTTTTCCGCACAAACCTATAGCCCTTGCCTTGCTCCACCACCACTCCCAAGTAGCCCAATTGTGCATCTCACTTAATCCCTTAATGTTGCAGCGCTTAACTCCCTGAATCACCACCCCAAACACTTTCATTGAAGTCACCAACCGCCGCACCCAAACTATCCTTAAAACCGCCACCCTCTTCAACTCTAAACCTTACTGCAGCCTACTCACCCACTGCCCAAAAGCTGAAACTACCCTTAACAAATTTCCTAAGTTTGTTTGAGAGTCCCTTTATCTAGCACCATTCCACGAAGTGAACAGTTTGGTATAATGGCTATGCTGCAACACCTGTAGTTGCAGTAACAAGATTACTGGAGATACTCAAAAATACGGGATGTCTCAATCAGATATGCATTTAAAATATATATTTCATACCCCGTTTATTTTTGTGCCTGAATTTCCAGACTTTATACTCGAACCATGGACTCCAATGTCGAGGAAGGAAAAAGATGAGTCAAATTCTGAGGGATCTACAAATAAATAAAAAGGGGGATCTTTACTTTATTTCATTTTCTTTCCTAGGTTATTTAATATTTTAGGATTAGGTTAATTAGGAATTTTTATTTGTGCACAATAAAACAAGAGATAGGAATCATGAATAAAATCTGAACAAGTCACAAAGGCTAAAGTGTGGCAAAAGGTATATACATGTCTAGGATTGGATTTTAGAGAGAGCTTGGTACTTAAGCAGTCAATTTGACTCACCTCCTCTTTTCTAAAAATCCTACCTGGTGTATAGTATCTATTCACTTTAAGCAATGAGGACATTGTTCACTTTAAGTAGGGGGGACCGAAAATTTGAATTAATTCCACTCAGAATAAATTCTTCCTTTAGTTATGATTAGGATATATTTTGTTCAATAATTTGAAATTTTATTAAGTATGCTATACTTCAGTATTAATAAAGTTCTATTATTTCAATAAGTTATTGTGTTAGCTTAATAAAGATATGAATGTATTTTTAATAAAGCATGCAAATTCGTACCATAAAAGTTTTTTCCCTACGGAAAAATTAGGCATGCATGAAAGTTTAAGTCTTTAGAATTGACTTAGTAATTTCTTGAGGCGAAATCCTAGGAAGCATGGAATATTGAAAATGATTTAGGCAACTATTGTTTGGACCGTTTGAGCCTTTCAAGCCAACCTTGATAAAATTATCCGTTGAAACCCAACTTTGAGACTATATGGCCTAATTTTATTTGGACCTTTTCAATATTTAGCCATCACTTTTCTCTTCATTACCTTTAAAATTGTCCCAAAAACTAGACTCGTGATTATTCGAATATCGTTTGAAAATAAGTTTGGGGGAGTTGAAAGGAAGTATAAATTGCTCGAAAATTGTAGTACATGAAGCAAGTGCTAAAAAAAAGCACTCAAAATCAAATAGATGTACGAAAGAGAATAAGTTGGTGTATCGATGGTAAAAACCCCGAAGGTTCGATTTATGCTGAGTCTAGGGTTTTAAAGCCAAAATTTATCTATCGTTTACCTACCCCTAAGCCCAGCCACGTTACAACCTTATTAAAGACCTATTGATTCAAAGTTCCAATGTTACCTACATTAGTGGAGAGAAATTGCTCTGTTCAACATATGAAGACATCAGTTAAGCTTAATGATTGCAGTTTAATTTTTGAATAAGGAATTAAAAATCAAAATGGTAGGGATTAACATGTCTTTATTAAGAAACAATTAGTCTAATTTTGCTAGTATAATAGTTGTTGGATGTAATTTGAACGATATGTATACTTAAGTAGCATAATTATCAGATTTCTTATTTTTGAGCCTAAGTATATTGAATTCATAATTTTGAGAAGAAAGTTGATCTGAAGGAGTTTTTTCAAAGGTGTTTCCGAGAAAATTCTTTTCAAATTTGTGCATTACTCGGGACAAGCAATGAATTAAGTTTGGGGGTGTGGAAACACGAAAATTTATGCACTTTTTCATGCCCTTTTTAACCCAAATTTATGCAGTTTCGATTAAATTCTTGTCGAAAAATAATTAAATATTATAAAATAATTAAATTGTGCTAAAAATATGAACATGATGAATTTTAATTAATTTTATAGTTAATTTTTGATTTATTTTGACTATTTTCGACAGATTCGCACAAAGGGCAAAAATTGGCTCGGCAGACACTACTTGAAGAATAAACCCGAGAAGCAATTTGAAGTATCAAGGTGAATTTATTTCCAGCCCAAGACGGTCCAATTATGAATATTTAATCATAATATAACTAATTTTAATTTATTCCCAATTTAATTTGGGCTAAATAAATTAAGCTTAATTAATTATGAAAAAGGCCCAGTTGAACCGCATTAGTTGAACCAAACCGATTGAACCGAACCGAGCAAAGAATTGGGCAGCCCAAACCGTCCATATGCTGACCCAAATCAGCTTATTAGCTGATTAATTAAGCTTGAAAAGAAGCCCTTGAGGACTTTTCAAAGTTGCATTCAACCCCCTCCAAATATAGTGGCTTTGTAGATTTGCCCCATGCCATATTTAGCAAAGTTGAAGCCATCAAATTTGCCACATAGATGGCCGGCCAAGGGAGGACTCTTTGGCTGATGGGATTTGCTATTTTTAGCAGCCACATTCAGCTATAAATACCACCCTTGGCTGATCATTCAAATCATCCATCAATCCTTCAACATTCTCATTCTCTCCTCACTTCTCTTCTCTCCATTCTCTCTTTATTTCCAAGAACAAACCAAGCCTTCTTGTGCCGATTTCTCCTCTTGGAAAAGAGGTGTTTTCTCAGCCATTTGGAGCAGTAATTGGAGTGTTCATAAGCCACCTTGATAGCTGAGGACAACGGAGAACGAAGAACGGAGCAATCAGTCAAGCCACGGAGAAACACCGGATTTGCTTCTTGTTCCCTATCTCTTTAAATTTCGTTGTTGTTTTGACAAACATGTTTATGAATACTTATGCTATTGGAATGGTTAATTTAATCAGCTTAGCTTGAATTTAATTCGTGTTGGGTTGATTGCATTTCGTCCTCTTAAATTATTAAAATTGTGTTTATACTGTTATAGGCCTCGGTAAAATGCTTGATTAAGTAAAATCATGCTTAAGTTATTCTGGCATTTTAATTGTTTAGATAACTAAAGAATTAATTATTTAAACGCATTGAAATTGTAATTAATGGACACAATACTTAATCTGTGCATGTTTAATTCTTCTAAGGTAGTGAAGATTAAATTAGCATTGTATTTGGCGATACATATGCCTTGCATAACTTGCAGGATTATTGTGATTAAACTGTTTCAAGGTAAGGATACTTTGTTACCTCACATAGTCTTTTATATGCTTATTAGGTTTAATTAACCGGTTGAATCGACATAGGAATATGCGAGAGATTGTTTAATTTAATAAGTATGTATGTGCAATAACATGTTTACTATTATAAATCTGTTTAATCGGTCGAATTGACATAGGGATATGTACAAGAGATAAATGGATTTTTGATTTGTAAATATGTTCATAAGTTAGCAAATTACCGAGTTGCCATGATTTATTCGTAACAAGTATAAGCATGAATTTAATGATTCTAAGTTAAGGAATGTAATTAATCCAACACAATTATATCATCTTGATTAAAATCAGCTTTTGAAATCGTGCATAAGAATTTCTTTATTTTATTTATTTTACTTTTTTTTTTTCTAGTTTTTAATCATTTCTCAAAACCAAATATTTTTCCCTCACCAAAGTGTTTAAAAATCATTTTCATAAATAAGTCTTTTACGATCCTTGTGTGGGTACGATAACTCGACATTTACTTGTCACTTTATTACTTGTTGCGATTGTGTACACTTGCACATTTTCACCGTTCCAGTATACTTCACCAATAACTCTTCGATCAGGTCTCTAGTGCTGCTTAACCCGAAATACTAGATTTGGTAGCAAGTGACACACTAAAGTCATTGAGTTCGTGATTTCTACATTTTCCCCAATATCTTTCAGCACTGACTCGCACCAAACGTGACTACCTTTTATCTTTCCCGCGTATGTCTCAGTCCACTTTGGAAACAAGGTTGCTAATCAAAAATACGTTTCCTTGACCACCGAGGTTACCGACAAATGACGCACCCCTTTCAGTACAGAACTAATGCATTCTGCTAGGTTCGTGGTCATATGCCCGTATCATAGTCCTTTGTTGTATGACTGCATCCACTACTCCTTTGGTATCCCATCAAGGTACTCTGCACCCAGTTGGTTTATAGCTCGTATTCTCTCTGGCATTTCATGGAATCGATGTTGGACAAGCTCGTACATTGTCGATGACAATCAATATTGCACTCAAGAAAAGTAACCCAAATGTATATGATAAACTATTATACATGAAAGAAATTCTATGCACAACGTATCCATGTTAATGACATGTCACCACTTCGCATCCTTATGGTATCAGCCCATGTAGTTAGACCCTAAATGATGTAAACAGTACCTATGGTGTGCAAGATCCCCTAAGCTTGAACATCGATCGAATGTAGCCTGTATTTCGGTGCTCCTATAAGAAACGATGCATACATCGGCTTGCAGCACAACTTGCCTTCTAAGGTTCATTAAGAATAAATCTCAATCATCCCTGAATTCTTCGGGAGTTATTGCAAAAGCTATTAACAGGATTCTTCACTTACCATCCTATGCAATAGCTAATAACAACTTATGGTCGTATCTTCCATACAGGAATGTGCCATCAATTTGGACAAGTGGCTTACAGTATTAGAATGTAGTTATGCATTGCTTGAAATTCTAAAAAAAATGGTGGAAAACTCTTTTTCCAATGACCAAGGGATTGTCGTAATACACAGGCTCCATTTTTAACTTAGTTACGGAACCTGATACGTACCGCTCTAGTACCTGACACCATTTCCATAATTTATTGTAGGATTTCTCCCACCCGCTATACATCTTCTTCAATGCCTTTTGTTTTTCCAACCATGCTTTGAGGATTGACACGGTGTAATAGAAATCTCTACAGATGTGTGTGATCAAAATTGGGACCAGAATCCTAGGACTCGCTTTGACTATGGGTAATATAAAGTCAGATATCATGTCCGAATCCAATTTCGGATGACTGTTCGACATGCCTGAAAAATAATAAATTGGTGATAACTCTTGAAAAGAGTTATATTTCATGCCTTTAGACTTAGTTAATTGCCTGTACTTAAGTGATTTTAGTTGCATTTTAGGATATTGCATTAGTATTTTTAAAGCATTGCATTAAAGAGCTTGGATTGTGCTTAAGTGCTATTACATGTTGCTTTTAATTACCTGTTGGAAGGACTTTGTTTGGTGGTTGATTGACAAGTGCAAAGTGTAGGAGGAGTAGAGGGATGAAGGTTTGACGTCACAAATTTCAGGTAGTTTGCCAACACAAATGCTATGGCAATACTTGGAAGATGCCTAGTCAGCACTTAATGCGTACCATTCTCAGTCCCAGTTGTACTTGTACTAGAAAAATCCACCTGAAAAGAGAAAGAAATGATTATGGGCTGATGGACCTACCCTAGAAGGTCAAACCTATAAAACCCAAAAGGGGAACCCTAGAAAGGGGCAGTTTTCTCGAATAGAAGAAAAATATGAGCAGTTTTGATGGGAAATGAGGGAAGGACCAAGAAGGAAGGCAGCTGAAGGAGAAGACAACTTCATCATCTTTGGCAGCTGCAATACATTGTGCTGCTGGTGTTGAAAGCTGAATAGGCGAAAGCCAACATCTCAGAATTTCTCTTTTGATTCTTATTGTATTTCCTTTAGAACTTACTTGTAAAAGGTGATGTTGATTACTACATTAAACTTGAACCCGATTTCCTAGCTATGAGCTAAATCTCTTAGGCTTGGGATTTTTTAGTTGAACCCTATAATTTCTATTAATGTTAACAATTTAAGTTGGAATTATTCTGTTGTTTTATTCAATGGTATTTCATGCTCATTATAGGCTGTGTATTGACGAATATGCAGTAAGTTATTAAGATAACTTAATGCCGACAGGGTTAGGTTATTTGGATAGACATTAGATAATATGAGTAAATGAAAAATTATTTATTCGCAGCAACCTCTAGACATAGAGCCTTGCCTAATTCGAAAGAGGGTAGAAAAGATTAGTGGTAGCTGAACTTAAGTCTATAGACATATAGTACCTTAGAGAATGTAGCCCAAGGTTTGCTATTGAGAGAAGCAAACTACTATAGAAACATATCGAGTAGTAAAATGTTCAAGACTTTGCTGTGGCATTAATAGTTAGAGAAGGTAGATGCATCAGTAATCCCAGTTGTCCTAATCAACATTGCAATTACATAATATTCTTTTCTGTAGTTACTTGGTCATGACATTATTGCTTCGTTTACTTGTTTTGTGTTGCACATTTTATACATCATCATTCTCTCATTTTGCCACTACATTCTCACTGTTATTTTGCTTCAGCATCAATCCAACATAACTCTAATAACTCGACCAAATTATACCATTCTAATCTCTGTGGAGATGATATCACTCATCACTTTATTACTTGTTTGACGTGTATACTTGCATAATTCGCACATCATATTCACAAGCGACAATTAGGTCACTATATGTAATAGAATACCCAAAAAAAAGGGTTAGAATTCGAGTCGGTGTTGTTAACCTTAATACATACCAGCTACAACATATGTATGTGGCGCGATAAACTTCCTGATCATCTAGAACGTTGACTTCTTTCTCATAGATGCCATGATTTCTATTGACATCTTGTTCTACCTGCGCACTTCACCTCATATTTCTCAGACCAGGAGCATATAACGGTGAAATTGACGCCAGTTGTATGCTATATCGCTTGACTGCAACTACAAAAGCATATTTGGAGTCAAACTCCATCCCAACCTCTAAATGGCCGAAACTTGTTGATGAAGTCATATGCCTTGGTCTTCTATGATAGAGGTCTAGAAATTCTAAACCACCTTCAGCAGCAAGATCGAGCTTACGTATGTGGGGTAGGGGTTCGTACACCGTGAAACCCGGGTCATCCCATCAAGTGATGTCTGAAGCTTGACCGTTAGATCCATCGTCTTTTGATTCAGTGGGAATGAGATTCGATTATGAAATTACTGCAATTTCTACACCATCCGGTCTGACTTCCTCTATTGGGTCATTATCTATTTTTGACCCCTCTTCGTCCTCTTGTCCCTCTTCGTTACCAATGGCAGTTTCTTTTTCCTATTGGTTGTTGTGCCCTCATCGGTCGAGGTTGTTGGGGGTAAATCATTCGTTCTTGTAATAGCCCAATTTCGGTAAAATCGGAACAGTGGTCTTGGGACCACAAATCCAAGCTAAAAAATAAAATTTATTTTTATTTTATTATATGATCCATATTATACTAGAAATGTCGTGTGAAAATTTTGAAAAGAAAATTTTACCGATTATGTGCTTAATTACGAGAAGGACTAAATCGCATAAAATGCGAAAGTTGGATTCTAGTAGCTAGAAGGATCAAATAACTATGGAATTCGAAACTTAAGGTCCTTATATGGTAATTAGACCTTCAAGAAAAGTATGTAGATTTTTCTTGGTGACTCATCCATGGAAATATAGAAAAAGGGTAAGGACTAAATTGGAAAGTGAAAATTTTTAATTAATTAAAAAGATGATAAAATAGATATCATCTTATTTTCTCATCTTCTTCCCCAAAAATAAAACATGGAAACCGTAGGAGAGAGAGAAAAGACTTTCATGGCCAAATTGGGTAAGTTTCCTTGTCCCGTTTTTAGTAATTTTGATATTTTTGGAATCGGGATAACTTAATCCTCTATTTGGGTGATTAATTTGAAAAGTTATCAAAGTATGAAAATGGGTCATGGATGAATATGTTGGAAACTAGAAATTTATGGTAGAAAATGAAAGGTTATTGATAGATAAACAACTTTTACAAAGTAATTTTTGATGAAAACAAAATTTAGGGACTAAAATGAAAAGTTGTAAAATTTCATGAAAAATTCTAAAATTTTATGAATACATGTGCTGTAAAATTTGTAATGGGGCTTTGGTTAGGCTTGGAATAGGGATTAATTTGCACAAGTTTTATTTTCTGAGCCTAGGGACGAAAATGGAATTTATGAAAAAGTTAGGGGCAAAATAGTAATTTTGCCTAGGATGAAAATTTAGTCCACATGAATGTAAAATATGATAAATTGATGTTAAATTTACTCGTATAGATCCGGATAGACCAAATTTGGAGTTAGAACGAGGAATGGGGAAATTGTCAAATTAGTAGATTTTACGTACACGAACCTTTCTCGAGGTAAGTTCGTGTAACTAAATTGTATATGTTTTTATGCTTGATTTAAATGTTGTGTTTGTGAATTTTATCAATGTCATAAATATGTGAAATGATCACCTACTCGATATAGCCCGATAAATGAAAATGCCCGATAAAATGGTAAATGAATAAAATGTTACTCGTACGCTTGATATGAATGTGGAATGTGTTTTAGTTGAATTACATAAATTTTACGGAGGTATGAAATAATCAAATGCCTGATAATGCTTGAAAAGTGTTTAAATCCAGGTTGAATAAATGGAAAATCTATGGATATGTGATTTTTCGAAACGAAAGAGGTTAGTCGGATGAGTAATCCTTCGACCTCAATTTTGATAGGATTTAGCCCGGACGGGTAATCCTGATATAAGTCCTCTCGAGCATATGTTATGGATTGGATTTAGCCCGGACGGGTAATCCAAATCAAGCTCTTTAGAGCATATGACGTAAAAAGGATTTAGCCTGGACTGGTAATCCTGTTGTTTATATATACGTGGCTCGAGAGTGTACTCTCTGAAATTGTACCTTATGGGTACCATTGGACACGAATTGATGGATTCTGATTCGTACACCTCGAGTGTACTACCTGTGTATCCATCGATATTTCGAATAAATTCAACGGGCGAAGCTCTGATAAGGGCAAATATGAATTTAAGACAAATTGACATGGAATGATATATATATATATATATATGATATGAAATATTACATGAAATACAAGGAAATGATGATTTATGACTAGTGATGTATGAAAATATGAAAAGATGATAATTGTACATGGAAATTATTTGATGAGAGTGTTCATCCTTGATTATATAACTGTACACCTTGGGTGTACTACTACTTGGTGACTTTAATACTCGAATAAAATGAGTAAAGTCCTGACATGAAATGATCAGAACTCGAAACGAACTACTATGAAACTATACTTGTAATAATAAGAGATAATATATATACATGCTTAATGAATACATGTTGTGGAAAGCATATATGCATGGAAACTTTATTATTGATTGAGCTTATACATATCTTGATGTTATCATGGATTACATGACTAACAAGGTCAATGAGAATGTGTGTAGGGCTTGAGGTCAAATAAAGTGAATATGCCTTACATAGTTACCTCAAAATAGGATGAATGGTAAGTTAAGTACCATGTTATACGAAATTACTAAGCATTTTATGCTTACCGCATTTTATTTTCCCCTATTTTAGAGTAAATCGGAAGCTCGTTGGATTGGAAGCTCGGCGGAGATCACTCACACTATCCATCGGCCCATGTCGGTACAATATGGTAAATCAATTACGGTTGTAATGGCATGTATAGGATATGTTGGCCATAATGGCATATAAACATAAACGATGCTTGTAATCTAGCCATTGGAATGGCTAGTAATGATTGTTTTGATATACTTGTAATGTCATATTATGTTAGCCACATATATGTTAAGTAGTTGATCAAATTATGTCTAACATAAGGACATAACCAAGGTAAGATTGTAAACACGTATGCATGAAATGATATGCCATGATGATGGATGGAATATGCTTGATTAGAATGCTTGAAATGGTTAGAAATTGTATGTGATGATATATCATGTTAAATGATAGAATTAACTTGAATAAAATGCTTGGATTTGTTGTGTTATGAATGCAAGATGTGGTGTAGGATTATGGAAAAGATTGGGGTGAGAAATGAAGCTAGGAATGGCTTTATTTTGTCCACACGGGCAAACACACAGGCGTGTGTCTAGACCGTGTGTGACACACGGCCTGGTAACACGGGCATGTGGTTAGGCCATGTGTCCCCTGCACCTTAAATTCAAGAAAACAGAATACTCAGAATTGAGCACACGGGCAGAGACACGGGCGTGTGTCTTAGCCGTGTGGGTGACACGGCCTTGAACACGGGCATGTGTCTTGGCCGTGTGAAACCTGCACTGATTCGAATTGAATTAATTAACCACATGGCCTAGCACACGGGCGTGTGGCATGGCCGTGTGGCGCAAGTTAGCGAGCTACCTAGTTTTGAACACGGCCTGCACACGGGCGTGTCCCTTGGACCACACGGGCGTGTGAGCCCTGCACCTTGGAAAATTTTGGAATTTCGCGAAAAATTCCCTGAGTTCCCGATTTAGTCCCGACTTGATTCTAATGCTCGTATTGGGCCTCGAGGGTCCATTTAAGGGAAATTATGAATGACTTCAGTGAATAAATAGTAACTTGCCTGAATTAATCGATAAATGTTCTGAATGTTTTGGTAACGCTCTGAAACCCTGTTCCGGTGATGGATACGGGTTAGGGGTGTTACAGTTCTTGTAAGTCTAATGTCAATCCCAAAATCACTTATGTTTGGCCCACCATAGTAACTTGATGGCATACCCGTGTGAGTGTTACCAGTGTTGAGCATAGGCGTGCCGAAGTTGAAATTAAAGGCACTAATAGAATGTCGTGCCGGTGTGTCGTAGGCCCGATGACCAAATACGCCCGACTGTCCCTCGAATTTGAAATCGAGGGGCGAAACTGATGCATGCCTTACCATTGATGACGATTTCGAGGTGTCTTGGTATAAGCTTTGTAGAAATGATGTGAATCCATCGCACAACCGTGTTGTCAGACTTTTTGCTTATTGATCTGGCGTGGATTCTGACAGATACGATGTAATCGAGCTCGGGCCACCTTCGTCCTCTTCGATGAATTCAAAAATGACATATCTAATGGGGTTAAATGACATTAGATATCTACATTTCAAGCTCAAAATTCTTCTCCGGATCCTCACTTTGCGCCTAATCCTTGTCCGAAGCTTTTTTGATGTTATGCTTTGATTGAATGCCAGATCTTTAGATTAGGCTAATACAAAAATGAGTCCAATTTCGATGTCACAAATTTGACCATTGTAATGGACAACATCTCTGACTCATTTACTGTTTGCTTTCGAGATGACATTTTAACCAATTTCAATATGTTTTCAACAACCAATAACTTAATATAATTGATAAAAAAATTTCTTGATTCACTAATGTATCAATCTAACACGAATATTCAAAGTACTATATGAGAGATTGAGCATCTCTAAGCTTTGTTGTCGATGATATGATCGGTTGCTGGTGTTGGTCCTGTCAACCACCATGTTTCCTTTTTCGAAATTTTGTTGCCTTGCTCAAAGAGGATAGTTTTAATCCTAATCATAATCCTGAGAAAAATGGAAGGAAAATAATAAAAATAAAATATTAATGGCTAAGAAATGAAGGAGACACTAAGAAAGAAGAAGGTTTGGACCTTTAGAGCCACAGAGTGGAGGAGAAAAAGTAGAGAAAACTATTTAGGGGATTTTCGTTAGGCCTTGTCGTGACGAGGCCCTTTTATAATCGTCACCTCGTCATGATATCAAGTCCTTCCTTGTCCCGACGTTGCGTAACATTATGAGTTCCAAGTCCATTATGTCACAGCTCGTCACGATGTAGAGAACCCCTCGTTGCGATGTGTGACTGTCATCGGGACAACGTGAACTTCCTCGTCCCGGCATCATCATCTTTTTCTTTGTGTGTTGGACTGGCTCGTCGTGATGTCATTGATCCACATTGATACATGGAGTGATTTCATCGAGACGATGTGACACTATTCGTCTCGACGTTACAAGCTGTTTTAGCCTCCCCGTGCGTAAAATTTTGACTTCTTGATTCGTTCATTTTTCCCTCTTTTCATGGACTCGACATCACTATAAAACACCGAAAAATAATTGAATTAAAACTTAAAACACAATACTTAAAAAATAATTACATGAAAATTAAGAATATAAAATTAAAAGAAAATTAAACAAAAGTCCTTTTTCGGAATTGGGGTGATCAGTATCACCCCCGTAAAAGAACTTACAACTGGTCCTCGAGACTTTGATGCGTCATTTGTTCCTCCATCGAGAGATGTAAACCAACACCATTTGGCGATTTCGTTGACGTTGCCTTATCTTCGACCGGTGCGACATCCACATCACGAGCCACTTGATGCTGAATCTAAGCCAACCCCAAATTGTTTTTTCGGGGTATTAATACTTTGAGCCACTTCACCTCCATGTCATGTGAGGTTCTGTTAACTTGAGATTCATCTTTATTATCGAACGAGAATGAGATGAACTCATCAGTTTCTTTGATTAGTACCTCCTCAATTTGGCCAGAAAGTGTATCGGCTCGTATACACTTTCACTCAGAATCTAGTTAAGCTCAATGCTAGTGGTTAGGTCTACTTCTACATCTATATTACGGCTACATCTATCTCTATGTTAATTGGGTCGGAGCCGCCTTCCACTATATTCAACATCTCCCCGTGGTCTCTAGTTCTAAGCTCTTGCTGACTATTATCATTTAATACGGAGTGATTGACGATGATAAGGTGGTTCTCATGATCCGAGTTGAGAACATCGTATCAGATCTCTTCCAAAAAACTTTGCGCCTCAATTTGTCATGTTAGTGATTTTTTTCATTTCAAATGTTTGCTCTATCAGTTCTTTTATTTCCACTACATCCGCAGTGTAGGTCGTTATGGTTTTCTCACACGAAACTGTCTCATGTGAATTACAAGAGAGATCGGTTGGATATTTGGATGTCTTTAACTGGTCTGATTATCTTTGGACTTCCTCAGTTTTAACTTGGACTTCCAACTTAAGGCAAAAAGACTTATATTCTTCCAACTCTAAGGGAAATTGTATGATTTTTCGTAATCTCCGCACCTTCAGTCGTGACTTCGTTGGTTCGTTGAGGCTTCATTCAACCATCTTGATATTTGATTGTTCCTATTTTGCTCATACAAATCTCGGTATACCTTATCATCCATGATTAGGTCCAATTCTTGCTAAGCTGAATATTCGAGAACGCCATATTCTCTGTCATCACTCCATTGGTTTGTCAAAGCTTCGTTCATCCAACTTGATGCTTCATTAATGTACCTATCCTCATCGTATTACAAATACCTCTCCAACTCTTGCTAATTTTTACAATCTGGTTTAGGATGGTTGATAGCGATATAATGGTCTTTGCAGTCAGATTTGGGAACATCATGCACAACCTTTTCTAATGGATTCATTGATTTGTTTCTTCGTTGGGGTAGCTTTATCATGAACAATATTTGGTTCTACTTAATTTCCCATTGGTCATATACTCCTCTATTGTAGACTTTGTCATTATACCATGTAGACATCTCGCATTCCTCGTCCCAACTGATATCATCATCAACGTCACAATCCATGATTAAATTAAATAGTCGACAAGGTACCTAAAAATATTTAACTAAATAAAAATTAAAAAAATAATTAAAAATTAACACACTATCTAACTCGTTTTTCTTTCAACTAATATTATTTTACAAAGCAATTAAATTAATAACTTAACCGCCTCCAAATGTGCGAACATTTAGAGTTAAAATCGTGCAAATATATATAAATTAAGTGTTGTATCTGCAAGCGAACATATTAAATTGTAATATAAAAATGTTCCAGTATTTCGAGGATCGTACCCAAGGGATTGTAGATTGGAGAAATTTATTATTAAATTAGTTACTAAAAATAGTTACTAATCTAATCGAGTTACAAGTTAGTAGTGTGAATCCAAATTAAAGTATTAATTAAACTAATGAAATTAATTAATCTGAAATTAACCAAATGGAATTTCCTATTCCTATGCCAACAATGTGAGCTTTTGGCCTATGATCGATTAAATTCCTAATTAAGACATTAATTAACCTTAATCAAGTCTTTATCACCCTTAGCAAGTATACCCTCTCGATCTTACTGCTTGACACAAGTTATACTCGATAGGATACTCAATTGGTCTCACCTGTCTAAATATTCTATTAGGGGTGTCACTTCCTAATATACTAAGTACTCTTGAATAAACACTCAATTTCAAATAAATAATTACTTAATCAATAAATCAAATCCATAACCAATCAATAAATCAAAACCATAACTGAAACATGCCAGATATAAATAAAGCACAATAATTTATTCAATTATTCATACAAACACTAATTGATCAGGTTAACAAAAATACAAAGAAAAGAATAAGAGATAGGAGAAAGCTCATGAATAAATATAAACACGGTTCTAGAGCAATCCCTGTTCACAATCGTCTTCACATCGGAACAAGAAAAGTTTCGTCTAAGCAAACATAAAAAATAAACTAATATTAAGAACTGAATAAAATGAAACTATCTAGGTCTAGGTCTAACCCAAAATCTAACCACCTCTCAGGTGACTCTAAGACGACTTTTATAGGCTCGATTGTTGCTTGGTGTCCACACAACCCTAGATACCCTGTAATTCAAATTAATACAATATACTATTGAATGCTTGGGGTCTAAATAAGGAAATAATCCAAAATTTTCATCCAAGGAATTAGTCGTATTTTTCCATAATTTTTTCGTGTCGCCATGACGTCAAGAAGCCCACGTCGCGATGTCGTTCCCATTTCAACCTTGACAGCTTCAATGTTCGGTGTTGCGATACTGCATGCTGGTGTCGCGACACTGGCGTTGTCTTTTGTGTTCTTGGGCTTGAATTGACACCCTATGCACTCAAATAGCCTATTAGTCGTTCCCAAGATCTGAGTTGGCCTAACGGGTCATTAAAACCCCAAAAAATGCGTAAAAATATTTATTTTGCAATAAAATGAATCTAAACTGATAAAACTGGAAATAATAAATAAACATAAAACTGCTAAAAAATAAGCTCGTTAAGTGCCAAAAATACTCTAATATACCACGACGAATTATGGCATATCTCTAACTCTCAGTACATTTTACTATGCAAGTGTAACACCCCTTACTCGTATTCGATGCCGGAATAGGGTACGAGGCATTACCGAAACACATACACTTGTAAATGTATTAAACCGAGTCATAAAATTTCATCCAAATCAAACTTTTCAAACTTTTAACTTTGAGTCCCTAAATAGGGCCTACGAGGCCCAATACATACTTTGGAAGTGGTCCGGGACTAAACTGGGAACTTTGGAAAACATTAGAAAATTTCTTCAAAAATAGGGGCACACGCCCGTGTGTTAGGCCGCGTGGCGTTCCGAATTTCTGAAAATCAAGTGCAGACTTCACACACCCTGGGCACATGGCCGTGTGGCTGCTTGTGTGGCCACAAGTAAGGCTATTTACCAAGCCCTTTGCCACCCCAAAACACTTATACATTTATACAAATTTATCATCACACAACATGGTATTATTAAGCATTCAAACATCCACACTAAGACATCCACATACCATTTACAAACCACATTCATCATGCATAATAACACGAACACACTTAACCATTCACATGCAAGCATACATATCCTTGAAATGCATCATCATAGACTTATAACATAACAAATATTGGCCACATTAAATGGCCTTATACAACAATAACCATCAAATAGCATAGGCCAACATTCTAGGCCAACTCATAATAACATATACACATAATCAAGTCCTTATACATGCCATAGACTTAAAAAATACTTGAAGATCGTTGATACAATACCAATCAATAATTTTTTAGTGTGATAGAATCTCCGATGACTTCCAACTCGAGCTAGCATCTGTGACACTATCCGACGACCTCCCCTGTTCTGCTGTCTGACAGTTTTGACCCTTCTTCACTAAAAATTAATTATCTATTTGTACGAGATTCAGATGATGTTCCTGTATGTTTATATTGAAAATAGACTCATTCAAGATTTTAATAATATAAATTTGAACCCATAATTATTTTTGTACAATTTTTAATAATTTTCCAAAGTCAGAACAGGGGATTCCAAAATCATTCTAACTCCGTCTCACAAAAATTCAAATATCTCAGAATATGAAATTCTTTTGCTTACACCGTTTCTTTTATACAAAAATAGACTCAATAAAATTTAATTTCATATCTTATTCAACTTCTAATTCAATTTCCACCATTTTTGGTGATTTTTCAAAGACACATAACTGCTGTTGTCCAAAACTGTTTTATTTCTAAATTTCACTCTTTCATGTTTTCTTTATAGTAACTTTCATTGTAACACTTACTCCGTATCAATCTTACCAAAGTTCGATCACATATCGAGCACATTGCTCATAAGTTTACACACACATACCTACACTTATTCATCACATAGTCATATTCGTTTGCACTTAGTCATTTCCCGTTGAACGCATCGAAATAATAACGGATACACGAAAATTTGCACATAAGTGCCACACTTGTAGCTAAAGATACTTCATATCACACTTTTCACATAGGCTCGCTCTCGAGCTAATCACATTCACTGTCCGCTCACACAAGGCGTCGGTCATACGTAACTACTCAATCTTGCTCACACAAGTCGTCGGTATTCGCAACACATGCCGATTACCCCACCACTGGTAGAACTTATAAGACCAGCACCCGTTTCACATAGTTACAATCTCGGGTCTACTCACACAAGCTATCGGTCATGAAAAAACTACACGGTGCTGCTTACACAAGTCGTCGAGTATCCGTAACACATCTTTGGTATAACTCAACTCTGCAGAGAACGCATGCACGGACCAAAGCACCGTATCACTTATTTCACTTAGATTTCACATAGGTTTCTTGTTGCAGCCCGAATTATGGCCTAAATGGAACAATGGTTTTTTAACCATGAATCTGAGGTCAAAATATTTATTCAGATTGAGTTTTAGTGTTTATTGAGTAATTGAATGTTTGTGTGAAATTTTGGTTGAGAAATTTTATTGTTTGAATGTCCAATTTGATAAGTTAGACTAAATTGGAAAGGGTGAAAAGTGTGTATTATAATCCATATAGGTACTTGATTGAGAGGGGTTTTCAAATTGGGAGTCCTTAGTTTGTAATTAGACCATTATATTATAGTTTGGACACAAAATGCCCATAGAGGGATAAAATATCTAAAGGATGTAATGAAGGGCAATTTGGTCATTTGGTTAATAAAAGAAATAAAAGGGAAAATAAGGCTAAAATGTTGTCCATCTTCTTCCTCCCATAGCTGAAATTTGCAAGGAGCCATAGCTAGGGTTTTGCTTCACTTTCAAGCTTGATTGTAAGTACCTCTTAGCCCCATTTTTGATATTCTTCGTATTTTTTAAATCCTCGTAGCTCGATCTAGCTATTTCTACCACTATTTTGAGCTAGAGCTTGTGTTTAAAATTTTACCCATGGATGACATACATGTATTTTGATGTCTAGTGGTAGAATATGAAAGTTTGAAGTTGGATAAACAACTTTTGCTAGATGATTTTTGGTGAAATTGATAAAAAGGACTTATTTGCAAAAGATGAAATAATATGTGTATAAAATGTAAAATAGTTAAAATTTTGGGCTCCTATAAGAGAGAATATGAATCGGCTAGGCTTGGGTGTGTGAAAAATGAACATGTTTCATTTAACGAGCTTAGGGACTAAAGTGTAAAAATTGAGAAAGTTAGGGGCTAAATTGTAAATTTTGCTGTAGGAAGATTTTGGACTGATTTGAATAATGTGTATATTAAATAAGCTAAGTGTGTCATTATAGATCAAGAAGAACGTGGAATCGACCTTGACCGAGGAAAAGGCAAGGTTTCAGACTAAATTGCAAATTTACACATTTTGTATCGAGGTAAGTTTATATGTAAATGATACATCCTTTTTATTTTTGTTTTTACATATTAATTTCTTATGTGAAATGTGAGTGAATATTATTGATATTATTGAAAAGTTGAAAAGTTGGGAAATTCCCGGATGAACCTTCGGAATAGAAAATGGGTACGGATACCACCGTATTTAACTATTATTGGTAGGCTGTGTGTGATACCACCATATTTACTATTATTGGTGGGCTGTGTGCGATACCACCGTATTTACTATTATTGGTGGGCTGTGTGTGATACCACCGTATTTACCATTATTGGTGGGCTGTGTGCGATACCACCGTTTTTTATATGTATCTGGTATTATTCCGAAGTGTTCATCGGGAAAATTTGATTAAGTGAAATTATGTGTGACAATGTGGTGACAAGTGCAGGGTTATAGATGCATGAAATTGTGAGCAATAATTATTTTATGTGTTTGGAATGTGGAAAGGTTTGAAATGAGTAAGTGTAACTACAAGGATCTAAGTTGTTTTGATTAGTATGTAATGTTCTTAATTGATAACTATGTGGAGATGTTTCATTGTTTACATATAGACTTACTAAGCTTAAAGCTTACTCCCTTCTCTTTTCCCTTATTTTATAGTGTCGCCAAGCCAGCTCGGGATACGAAGATCGTCAGAGGATCATCCACACTATCTACACATTTTGGTATATTGAGATTTACATTGAATTATGGCATGTATAGGAATTTTGGTTATTTTGTAAGTGTCATAATTGGTTGGCCAAGAATGTGGCCTATGTCATTTGTTATATCATTTTGTATAAGGCCATGTGATGCGGCTAATATTGGTTGTGTTATATGTCTATGATGAGACCCTTCATGAATGAGTTTGCTTGCCTAAGTGGGAATGAATGATAGCATGGAATTGAAGTGTGGGAAGTGTGTCATATAATTGATTGTGTAGGTGTATGTATGGTGGTTAGGTATAAGTGTGGTTATACATGATGAGAATGGTTATTAAATGATACGTGAATGCTCTTAATGTGGACAAATAGATGTGTAATAATAGCATGTCAAGTTGGTTGGAAATGGTTTAAGTGTGGATGTTTTTCAGGGTGGAAAAGGGCTTGGTAAATAGCCTTACAATTGTCCACACGGGTAGACACACGGGCATGTGTCTAGGCCGTGTGTGACACACGGTTTGCCTCATGGGCATGTAGCCTGGTCGTGTGTCCCCTGCATCTAATTTGCGAAAAATTAAGTTCGTCACACGGGCCAGCAGACGGGCGTGTGACTCGGCCGTAAGACCCTAAGTGTCTGCTGACGTCATAAACAGAATGTCAAGGTTTTTACATACGGGCTAAGACACGGGCATGGCATGGCCGTGTGAGGGACACAGGCCATAGACACGGGCGTGTGTCAGGCCGAGTGAAAACCTCTGTAAGTTCCAAATGAAATATAAAATCCGCACGGACTAGGGACATGGGCGTGTGTGACCACACGGCCTGCCCACACGAGCGTGTTCCTTTCCACAAGGGCGTGTGGCCCTGTTTTGAGTAAAAATTTTCTAAGTGTTTGTAAGTTTCCGGTTCCGTCCCGATTTGCTTTATTTGTATGAAGAGTTCTAAAATTGAATGAAATTTTATGGCCTGGTTTTGCGTGAATGTTGTGTTATTGTCCGGTAATACCTCGTACCTTGTTCCGACGTTGAACACGGGTAAGGGGTGTTACATTTCTAGTGAACATGTCACTCGTATCCATTTTTATTCCTAAGGTTCAACCGGGAAATTTCACACTTGTCGATATTTTGTCAATTACATCAAATGTTCAGCCACAATTCATACCATTTATCAAAATATGAAAATGTAAGTAAAAACGATGCATTATTTACATACAAACTTACCTCGGTAGCACAACCGGTGAAAAGGGCTTATTCGTCATATTCTTTGTTTTTCCCCCGTTTTAAGTCTGAATCTCGTTTTCCTTGATAATCGAGCTTGGAAGCTTGAAAAACCCTAGGCATGGTTTCCCCTTGTGAAATTCGGCCATGGGATTGAAGATGGACAAAAATTGGCTTTTAATTTTGTTTATTTAATCATTTAATCACTAAATGACCAAAATGCCCCTAACTTAAAAATATTCTATTTCACCTATTTCATGTCCATTTTTGTCCAACAAATTAACCAATGGTCTAATTACCATTTAAGGACCTCCAATTTAAAATTTCATAACAATTGGACACCTCTAACATGTAGAACTCAACTTTTGCACTTTTTACAATTTAGTCCTTTTGACTAAATTGAGTGCTTTGACTAAATTGAGTGCCCAAACGTCGAAATTTTCGAACGAAATTTTCACGAAATCATTTCGTGAAATTTTAGACCATAAAAATATAATAAAAATAAAATTTTTTCCTCGTCAGATTTGTGGCCCCGAAGCCACTATTCCGACTAGGCCCAAAATCGGGCTGTTACAACTCTCCCCCCTTAGGGATTTTCGTCCCCGAAAATTTGACCAGAAGAAATTGCTTTCAACTCTCATGAATCACTTCCACTAATTTCTCAGAATCACAAATCAAATCAACCTCGTATCTCTTTCTAGTCACCTTTGAACTTTAACACCTCGTGTCGGAGCATATCGTCAAAGTTTTGAATTACTCTCTCAGACTTACCACCGATTTACAGGTGTATTACCGTGCCAAGATGCAATTGCGAATTCATAGTTTCCTGTAGCTCTGTCCATAATTGGGATTTAGCCCTCGGATCTCAATTCGAAGTAATGGAGACTGATACTTTGCATAATCGAATAATCCCAGAAACATCTTACTCGGCTGGTTTGTTAAACAAGAAATCTTTACACGAATGATCAATCACAATCCGATAACATCTGTGACTATATCTGCTTTCCCAGAGATTAATCAATAACTACTCGCGATCTTTCAATAGCTCAAGTCTTTAACGCTATCTTAACTTCAGATCGTTCTATGACATTCGATACTTTAATTCTTGAAATCAGGGAACATGTGACATTAACCGTATGAAAACATGAACCATCACTTTACATTCTAGTAATACAACACATTCCAATCCGTTCAATAGTACATCACTGAAAAATCATGAATTCATTACTCAATTCAAACTGAACTCAGAACCAGAGCTTCAGTTAATAATATCTTCAACTGTTTTCAACTTTGCTAACATGCACAGACCATCCGAATTTTTGTAAATGTGATAACCATATCATTCAGAACAGCTTTAACTCATAATAACATCATCAGATTAGAACAAATCTAATAGGTGTACCTCGGTATCATACTTTCTAAAATATCAATCATTCATTCAACTGTCCATCGATATACTCATGAATGCACAAAATTTATTACCATAACTGAGGATACTTTAACTACACGTAACTCAATCACATTTCAACTGACCAATTCACTTTGATAAGAACAACTAAGTCGATTTCGATTATCAAATAATAACATAACAAAATGCTCCTTTCTTCATGTTGTTAGGACAGTTCAAACATACAATCTTTCATAGTTCTTTCAACATACCAGTCACAAATATTTACTAATTGTATTAAGTCAGACGAAACATAACATCTTGCTTGAACTCACTGATAACAATCAAAATTATCCGAGGAAAGAAAATGAGTATACAGTTTGAACTTAACTGTCATAATCCACACTTTTGCCGATATCGACTTCAAAGATAAGTCATACTTGATAAATTAAACAATAAGGATGATAAGAAAATCGAGATGATGAAATCCGAGATACAAAACCATACTAAATGTCCGAGAACACTACTCATATGAAATAATAGAGATCCTGACGATTCCTCAGAGAAAACTAGAAGAAAAAGAAACACTGTTCATACATTCCAAAGTCAATTGTAATAGAGATAATACATTTTCCATATAAATGTAAACAGGACAACAGCTAGAAGAAACAGAAGAACAGTTTCATATGAATTCACTATCAACTTTTTATCTTAGACGTAACGGAATAGAATACCAAATGAAGATAGTGGAATACCGATCATAGATCAATTAGACCAACGATACTTTCATTAGAAAACGAGAAATTACAAATGCCTCTGAGAATATATAAACACATAGAATACCCAAAAGAGATAGTCATAGAATACCCAAAAGAGATAGTCATAAATTGCTCAACTGTAACTGTCATACTCAAACATCTTTACATTTCAAACATTATTCTTCTGACTAATTCTGTCATCACTAATCTCATAATATTTCATTCATTAACAAAATCAATTCAAAAGAATTCTCGGTAAGTACAGTCTTTAGACATCATACCTGAATAAGTCGATTAACCGAGATTAACTTCTCCTCTAACCGTGGCATTGTACATTCCAAATAATCTTTAGAATAATCTGATATCTCTCTCATGACTGTTTTCTACTCGCTAAGTCATTCCCATCTCTGATCACATTATTAGTTATTCCACCACTGAACTCTTTAGTTCCCTACTTGTGAGCTTATTCAATGTAAATCTCGTGAACTTCGTCATATAACACTATACCGGTAAGGGGGTGAAGATTGTAAAGCCTTTAAATTTCTGACTCTCATACATACACGCATATAGCATAGCATTCAATACCAACACAATATCATGTACTTTGATTACACATCTCTAGGTTTCTACTAATCATGAACACATTTTCAAATATCTTAGTAACACACTCAACATTATCACATATAAATATCAACCAATCGTAATAAGCTCATCTCAAAATAAAATTTTCATGTTATTCACTGCAAAAAGTCACTCTGATTTATCGAATTGCAATGATTAATTGGAACGATAACATTTTATCCATATTCCTCAACTTATGGTTAATCCATTGTGTCCATTAGCACATACATATCATCGCAAATCATAGAGAATCAATTCAGGCAAATCAATATATTCACTAATTTACACGAACTTACTTAACCCCTTTTAGCATTACCGATGGTAGCTCGGTTGGAAAGCATCCATGCTTTAACCAAAACAAATCTCATCGGAGTCGGGAGATATCACACTATCACAGTTCACTTATGACATGTATAGCTAGACTCGCATACGCTACGATAATCCAAGAATTGACTAAACCATAGCTCTGATACCATTAAATGTAACACCCCTTACTCGTATTCGACATCAGAATAGGGTACGAGGCATTACCGGAACACATACACTTGTAAACGTATTAAACCGAGTCATAAAATTTCATCCAAATTAAAAATTTTCAAATTTTTAACTTTGAGTCCCTAAATAGGGCCTACGAGGCCCAATACATACTTTGGAAGTGGTCCGGGACTAAACTGAGAACTTTAGAAAACATTAGAAAATTTCTTGAAAAACAGGGGCACATGCCCGTGTGTTAGGCCATGTGGCGTTCCGAATTTCTGAAAATCAAGTGCAGACTTCACACACCCTGGGCACATGGCCGTGTGGCCATAAGTAAGGCTATTTACCAAGCCCTTTGCCACCCCAAAACACTTATTCATTTATACAAATTTATCATCACACAACATGGTATTATTAAGCATTCAAACATCCACACTAAGACATCCACATACCATTTACAAACCACATTCATCATGCATAATCACACACACACACACACTTAACCATTCACATGCAAGCATACACATCCTTGAAATGCATCATCATAGACTTATAACATAACAAATATTGGCCACATTAAATGGCCTTATACAACAATAACCATCAAATAGCATAGGCCAACATTCTAGGCCAACTCATAATAACATATACACATAATCAAGTCTCTATACATGCCATAGACTTAAAAATACTTGAAGATCATTGATACAATAACAATCAATAACTTGTTAGTGTGATAGAATCTCCGACGACCTCCAAATCGAGCTAGCATCTGTGACACTATCCGACGACCTCCCTTGTTCTGCTGTCTGACAATTTCGACCCTTCTTCACTAAAATATAATTATCTCTTCGTACAGGATTCAGATGATGTTCCCGTTTGTTTTTGTTGAAAATAGACTCATTTATGATTTTAAATATATAAATTAAAACCCATAATTATTTTTGTACAATTTTTAATAATTTTCCAAAGTCAGAACAGGGGATTCCGAAATCATTCTAATTCTGTCTCACAAAAATTCAAATATCTCAGAATATGAAATTCTTTTGCTTACACCGTTTCTTTTATGAAAAAATAGACTCAATAAGATTTAATTTCATATCTTATTCAACTTCTAATTCAATTTCCACCATTTTTGGTGATTTTTCAAAGACACATAACTGCTGCTGTCCAAAACTGTTTTATTTCTAAATTTCACTCTTTCATGTTTTCTTTATAGTAACTTTCATTGTAACACTTACTCCATATCAATCTTACCAAAGTTCGATCACATATCGAGCACATTGCTCATAAGTTTACACACACATACCTACACTTATTCATCACATAGTCATATTCGTTTGCACTTAGTCATTTCCCGTTGAACGCATCGGAATAATAACGGATACACGAAAATTTGCACATAAGTGCCACACTTGTAGCTAAAGATACTTCATATCACACTTTTCACATAGGCTCGCTCTCGAGCTAATCACATTCACGGGTCTGCTCACACAAGCTGTCGGTCATACGTAACTACTCAATGCTGCTCACACAAGCTGTCAGGTATTCGCAACACATGCCAGATTACCCAGCCACTGGTAGAACTTATAAGACCAGCACCCGTTTCACATAGTCACAATCTCAGGTCTGCTCACACAAGCTATCGGTCATGATGAAACTACACGGTGCTGCTTACACAAGCTGTCAAGTATCCGTAACACATGCCGGATAACTCAGCCACCGGTAGAACATACGAACTAGCACCCGGATCACTTATTTCACTTAGATTTTACATAGATTTCTAGTGAACATGTCACTCGTATCCATTTTTATTCCTAATGTTCAACTGAAAAATTTCTCACTTGTCGATATTTTGTCAATTACATCAAATATTCAGCCACAATTCATACCATTTATCAAAATATGAAAATGTAAGTAAAAACAATGCATTATTTACATACAAACTTACCTCAGTAGCACAACCGGTGAAAATGACTTATTCGTCATATTCTTTGTTTTTCCCCCGTTCTAAGTCCGAATCTCGTTTTCCTTGATAATCAAGCTTGGAAGCTTGAAAAAACCTAGCCATGGTTTCCCCTTGTGAAATTCGGCCATGGGGTTGAAGATGGACAAAAATTGGCTTTTAATTTTGTTTATTTAATCATTTAATCACTAAATGACCAAAATTCCCCTAAGTTAAAAATATTCTATTTCACCTATTTCATGTCCATTTTTGTCCAACAAATTAACCAATGGTCTAATTACCATTTAAGGATCTCCAATTTAAAATTTCATAACAATTGGACACCTCTAACATGTAGAACTCAACTTTTGCACTTTTTACAATTTAGTCCTTTTGACTAAATTGAGTACCCAAACGTCAAAATATTCAAACGAAATTTTCACGAAATCATTTCATGAAATTGTAGACCATAAAAATATAATAAAAATAAAATTTTTTCCTCGTCGGGTTTGTGGCCCCGAAACCACTGTTTCGACTAGGCCCAAAATCGGGCTGTTACAGCAAGTCTGTCAAATATATAAACATGATTTTGATACTTGCTTACAATAGAAGATCTAATACAATCACTACAGGAAATTAAACTTTTAGCGGCGTTTTTAGTGGCATTTGGACTGAAAACGCCATAAATGTTATACATTAGTGGAGCTAACCGAAAAACACCGCAAAAGGTAAAGCAATAGCGGCTTTTTTCAAAAACGCCGTTAAAGGTAAATAAATAGCGGCGTTTATGAGAAAAACACCGCAAAATATCCTTTTATTTTTAACGAAACGGCGCCATTTTTGCTACCCTTAGTTTTATCCCCAAATTAGTTTCTCGAAATCCCTTATTTTTTTCCCTTAAAAATTTTCCCCAATTCCCTTAGATTTTCCCCAACCGTCTGCCGCATCACCATAGATAGTCATCTGTCGTATCGCCGTCAACAGTCCTCTGCTGCATCGCCATGTAAGTTTTTATGTTTTTCATTTTGTTTGTTTCTTAATTTATTTTCTCATCTTTCAAATCCTAACCCTTTTCTCTTCGCTTCGCTTCACTTTCTCCAGTAAAACGACAGGCCGTTCTCTTCGCTTTCTCCAGAAATTTCCCCCAATCTATGCAATTAATTTGGTAATTTTTTATTTCATTCTATATTTTTTATATCTTTTTTTAAATTTTTGGATAATGTTATTGGGTTGTTGAATTTTACGAGTTGGAAATATAATTTTTTTCAATTTTTTACGAGTTCACTCCAAGTTACTTAATTCATATCCATATTATCAAAATAAAATAAATTAAAAATTTTAAAGAAGAATCAATTTGTTGAAGTTTGAACCTAAGGGTTTTGACTTTGGATTTGAAGTCAAAAATCTTATTAAACTCCATAAATCTCAATGTTTTTAATCTCAATCATAAAAGTGAGTACTTTTGAATTGGGTTGTACTTAGCAGAGAAGTTGTGTTCCTTATACTTCAATTCCTTGATGAGGAGAAATTTAAAGACACTGTTCATAGTTTTGCTCTTATCTATGCACTCCATATTTTTGTTCTTTTCTTTTCTTCTATCTTTTTATAATTTAAATCTTTTAATCTGTTCATGCATTTTTTTGTGTATTTGTTGATTAATATATTTAAATTTAATAGATTGGAGCAAGAGTCGGGGTTCTAAATATCTCACCTAGATAAAATATGACTGTTAGATTTTGAGGAACGGATTGGTATATGGATTAATTTGCAGTAAATTGTCGTAGAAAGAGTTTAATTTCTGTTTGTTTTATACAATCAATTGAAAAGTATACTGGATTATACAACCTATTGTTTGTTTTATACAATGAATTGAAAAGTTTATTGGTAGGAATGAATTGAAAAGTAAACTGTTATAGAAAGAGTTTAGTTTTAGTCTTCAATGGTATTGATGCATGTGCTTTCTGTCCTTATTTGCAATGTCCTTATTTGCTTTTAACATGATATTTTATTTTATTCAAAACTAAACTGTCATGTATAAGAGGTTGCAATGTCCTTATTTGCTTTCTTGCTATGCCTATTTATGCATGGTTTATGTTTTTCTGTTTTTAGAACACAATATATGATTGGCGATGGTTTCTGTTTACAGCTAAAGATCAACAAAATAAGGCTACAAACAGCTGGTCAACAGACCAAAGAACTAAAGTTGGAGCAGATGGACCATTAAGATTGTCAGACATTAAGGTGAGGAAATAAGCTGCTTATTCGACACGCAGAAAATATATTCTTTAAGTAGCATATGTGAAGTGAAGCTTTTATTTGCCTAACTTTATGTTGTGCTTCTCTCAAACCAAATTCCTGGAGGAGGACTACAAGCAGCTTAATTTCATTTTGGTATTCATTCTCCTACAAAGCATATTTAACTATTCAAATTTTCATATACAGATTAATTCTCATTGTAGACCCTGTACATAGTTTTGTGTTGAGGTTAAATTTAAAATAGGGTTATGGTTGATTAGCTTTATGGGTGTCTGAGTTGATTTTATGTAACTAGTCAAGGCATAGTTTTGTGTTGAGGAGTTGGTATTGGGAAATGATGAACACAAGTGCTGGTATTGTTTTTCTTTGGCGAAGGTCGCTTGGCTTGGTCTTTATAGGGTATAATAATTGCCAACGATTGCTAATAATTGGCCTTCTCTAAAGTTAAAAGTCAATATTGTTCCATTAGTACATAAATCTCGTTTTATTGGGAGACTAATGCTTCCATATAGAGTGCTTCCATAAATCATTCTTCTATTTTCAGAAATTTTGAAATTTGTTTCCGTAATTGGAAAAAAAAATAAAGGTTAAATACTTTTTTTTTAAAAAAATAGTATTTTTATCAAATTTTGCTTAAAATTTGTTAAATATTTTGTTTGTTGAAAAAGATTGCTTAATATATATTATATGTTTATTAAATTTATAATATTTTGCTTCTAAATAGAGATGGTTGAGTTTTAATTAGTATTAATGATGGAACAAAGTGTTAATATAATAAGTATGACCATTTATATTTTTTAAGTATAAAAATTAAAATCCCTAAAGTATGAACCTTTTAATACATATTTTTTTTATTTATTTAGGTAAAGATGTATTTTGATTTTATTTAAGAATGAATAAAAAAATCAAGGAATACAAATTAACTATTACATAATCACATTACAATGGCATTGTATTCAAAGTGTTTCTCAAAATAAACATCTCAACTTTTAATATAATAACAGATTTAGTTATTAATATTTATATTCTCTTATCAATTTGACCTTTATTTTTTAAAAACTAAATTTAGCTATTAATTTTTTTTTAAAAAAGGGTTAATTTATTTTTAAGCTCCATGTATACTTCATGTTAATATGACAATATTTGTCTTATATACCACGTCAATAAATAATTTAAAAATTAAAAAAATATTTAAAAAATAATGTAACACCGCAAACCCGGCCTACACATTATGGCCGAATCTGGTATTGTCACATGAAATGGAGTTAAAAATCGTTGTTGTTAAGTTAAAACCATACCAGTTCACTAGCCCTTATCGCTATTATCAATTTCAAAACTCCCACTCATTTAATTTCTTAGAGGGAAAACGTATTTGTAGCGGAAGCTTTAAAAATTGTTGTGTTCAGAAAATCGTTCAAGATTTTAGAAAACCTTTGCTTTGGGTAAAATTTCGAGTTGTATCGCGTTTTGTAACTTTCAAATCATAAAATCGCAGTCTATCCCGAATTAAAGTAAAACAGACCGTAAAGTCCGAATTACATAAAACCAGAATATAAAAATTTAAAACCTTAACTATAATCAATTCAAACGTGTGGTCACCGAGGGGCTCCGCAACATCGATCTGCCTAAGACTGTGGATTACCTGTACAGAATAAACAGAAAAGAGTGAGTTTACGTAAATTCAGTGTGTAACCCCATAGAATTAAGCATGCACACAACCAAGAAGTCAGAATCAGTCAAATTTAGATTCAGGCTTAAGCCTATTACAGATACAGAAAAAAATGTGCAAATTAGAATCAGAAATTAGATATTATGCCCCCATCCTCTACACACCATCTCCGACCATCCCTACACACCATGTGTGGTTTAAAACACCAGCCCTACACACCATATTGTACCGATGCAGCACATAACAGATATAATGCAGCCATGCTGCCAGATAATAGGCCTAAACTACCTTTCAAAACACTTCCTCCAAAATACATCATCCCACCCCAATAACAGTAATAGAACATACATACAGAAGTAACAGATAAATCAAGCTTAACATACTTTTGTAAACAGATAACAGATATACAAACATAGGCATGCTCATAACCATATTTTTGTCTAACAGATCACTTGGTTTTAGGGTTAGATAGCGTTTACCGACCCTACGGTAGGCCCACAGTCGATTAGGACGACCCGTGCGACCCTACAAAAAATCTCAGTATAATGGGCCCACATGCCCGTGTGGGCCCACACGCCCGTGTGGCCCACATGCCCAGATTGGCCTTGCCCGTGTGGCCCACACGACCTGGCCCAATAATCGGCACGCTTGTGTGTCATGCCCGTGTGGGCCCACATGCCCGTGTGACCTACACGCCCAACTTGGCCTAGCCCGTGTGGCCCACATGGCCACACTCGAGCCACCACACGGTCGTGTACTGCGCACGGCCATGCCTTCGTTGATCACACGGCCATGCCTTCGTTGATCACACGGTCGTGTACTCACACACAGACTACTACACGAGTAACCACACGCCCGTGTGGCGTCGATAATGGCCTTTTTTGGCTTTTGCCGAAACCTTATTTTCTGTGTTTCGGGTACACACCTGGTATCGTTTCGACGCGAAAACAATCTCGAGTCTCCAAAAGCCTAAAAATAGAGGACCCATCAACAATTTAGCGAATTTGCTAATGAATTCCATAACAAGTAAACGATGCGAACTCACTTACCGCCAACGACAACCACTGCTAACACGTTTTAAACCGTCGGATCTCTAACGTAAGGTTCCCCGTCAATTCCTGCACATAACGTTCATAAAGAATTACTGTACTTTTGAAAAACAACCCCCATTAATAAGAAACTCCACCTTTCGAACAAACTTTATCAAAACCGAAACTCTACTTACTAAATGCAAGATGACCACGAAACAACGCACCACAAGATCACCACGACAAAAAGAAAAAATCAAACGTTGAAAGGGAAGGAGGAAAAGAAAAGAAAAGAAGCACAGAGAAAACGATGTTAATTTTTTTCTAGAAGGAAGAGAAACACAAAACTAATAAGATATTCCCAAAATCCCTTAATTCACTCCACTACCCCACTACTGATAACTTTCTCAGAATTTTAACCCAGCTGGAACTCTATCAGATAGTAGAGCAAAATTATAACACCCTTGGTAACGCAGGGATTCGAACACAGGACCTCCAACACTCTAACTCCCTTACCACTTGAACCAGTAAACTCATTCTGATATGAAATTACAAATAATTAAATATAAGCCCACTGAACAAGGATAGGGCTTAAGCTAGAAAAATACCAAAATTTACCAAAGGTAAGGCTTGAACTTGGGACCTCTCACACACACCCAGACACTTAACCACTAAAGCAGACACACAATTGGGTCAAGTATTTAGAGATACTGAAACATAAAACTTGAGGCTTACAAATAACATGAAATAAACGTAGATAAATACAATAATTTATCTTATCATTTATTTATTATTTTTTACTGAAACTATGAATTGGATCCCTACAAAATAAGTATTGGATAGGCTCATTTGAATTGCCTAATCAAACAACTCCATTTTAAGCTCTCCTTAACTGAATTTGTAAGTACCTCGTATTACTTACATGTTTTAATTTAATACAACATTTTTTTGAGATAAACCCATGTGAGTGATTTGAATTAAGGCATAATATCTTACATATCTTATTATGATATTACTAGCATGAAGATAATTAGTTTGGATATGTTTCATTTATATTAGGTTAATTTAATAAACAAATTTTAAATTTTTATTAATGTTAATTTATTCAACTTAACAAACGAATATAAATAAACAAAGATCCAATTCATAAACTATTTATTTACAGCCTTAAATTTATGGAATAAAAAATTAAGATTAATTAATCATATTATAAACATTGAGATATAAATTTGAGCATAATATAATAATTAGAATTGAAATTTGACTTATATCTATTTAGGTCACTTAAATCATATTATAAACATGAATTAAATCTATTTAGAACACTTAAGTAACCATAGTTTATTGTCAGTTTTATACTTCAAGAACTAGAAATGGATAAGAGTTGGATGGATTTGTCAAGGGTAAGCAACGATTATCGAAATAGAGTACAAACTTTTCTAAATTTTGCATTTCAAAATGCAAGCTAAGAGAATACGATTCTTTGCCCGTGTAAGAAGTGTGGCAACATCAATTGACATATTCGTGAAGTTGTCTACGAACATCTAATTGTTGATGGCTTTATTCGGGGGTATAAAAAATGGATTTTTCATGGAGAGTGTACACCTCGTAGAACCTCTTCAATGATTAATCCAGCTTATCTTCATAATGCTTACCATCAGTCTGTTAGAGAAGATGACATGGAAGGTATGTTGCGGGATGCATTTAATATGCACAGTCATGGTTTGCAATCGTTTCCACCTGAAATTATTGCATCCGATGATTGTGATATTGGTGGCAATGCTTCTACCGAAATGGGAAGAAGTGCACCTGATGAAAAGTCAAATGGAGAAGCACGAAATTCTACAAGTTACTTAATGAAATGAATGAAGAAATTTATGAGGGATCGAAATTTTCAAAATTTTCCTTCTGCATTCGTTTTTTCACTTAAAATGTTTGGGAGGGTGGACCGGAAACTCTTTTACACTGCTGTTAGAGTTTTTGAGAGATATGTTTCCATTTGCAAAAATCCATCATTCATGCAAAGATATGAAGAAACTGATAAAATATTTAGGCCTTAGGAACGACAAAAGTCATAATTGCCCAAATGACTGCATGTTGTATTGGGGTGATCGAAAAAACCAACAGTTTTGTCATGTTTGCGGTAAATGTCATTGGATGAATAGGAATGCAAAAGATGTGAATGAGGATAAAGGTAAGGCACAGTCAAGAAAGAAGCCAGTAAAGATTTTTCGAGATTTTCCACTACTACCAAGGCTTCAAAGGCTTTTCATGTCGTCAAAGACAGCTGAGTCTATGAGGTGGCATCATGATCAACGAACTGATGATTGATTATTAAGGCATCCTGCGGATTCTTTAGCTTGGAAATCATTTGACAATAAATTTCAAAGCTTTGCAAGCGATCCTCGAAATGTGAGGCTTGGGATAGCATTTGATGGATTTAATCCTTTTAAAATCATGAGTACTTAGTACAGTACTTGGCCTGTAGTTCTTGTTCCTTACAATTTGCCTCCATGGATTTGCATGAAGCAATCTTCTTTTATCTTATCTATGATTATTCCTGGAGAAAAAGGTCTCGGGAATGATATTGACATTTATATGCAGCCACTTATTGAAGAGTTGAAACAGTTATGGGCGGGTGTTGAAACATATGATGTCTTGAGAAAGGAGAATTTTATTTACGTGCAGCTTTGTTGTGGACTATTAATGATTTCCTAGCTTATACCAATTTATCTGGTTGGAGTACCAAAGGATGTTATGCTTGTCCTTGTTGTGCTGTGCAAACATGTTTGAAGTGGTTATATAATGGGAAGAAGTTCTCTTATATGGGGTATCGTCGGTCATTAGATGGAAATCATAGATTTAGATTTTAGAGGACTCTATTTGATGGTACTGAAGAGTTTAGTGAAGCTCCTGAGCAGACCATTGGATCTGAAATCTTGTACATGTTAAAAGATATCAATTTCAGTTATGGGAAGATGAATCAACCACCCAACACGCAAACAAAGAGAAAACTGAGGGAGGCGTATGTTGGTGATGTTGACCGGCAGAGTGATGAAGATGTTTCAGCAGTCACAGAATCCGCCATCTTAGACTTTTGTTTACTTATTGTGAGAATATCTTGTCAATATAAATTTTGAATATAATATATTTTATTATTTCATTTATTAATTTAGATCATATACATATTTCTTTCGTGATAGTATCATTTAGATTTGAAGTTGTTGGTTGGATTTGATGTTAAAGGAAATTATGTTTAAAATTCGGGTTCTATATGAATTAAAATGGTTTGGTAAAATCTACTAAAGTTAGTGGCGTTTTCCCACAAATGCCGCAAAATTTAGCGGCATTAGCAATAGTGGCATTTTTACAGCGTTTATCAAAACGCCGTAATGTAACACCCCAAACCTAGCCTAGACGTTATGGCCGAATTTGGCAATGTCACATGGAAGGGATTTCGAAAACGGAGCTAACTCGATAAAAACCTTAAACTTATGAATCTTTAATAGCTTTCATTTATTTTCAAACATATATTCAATTAGTTGACTTGCCTTAAAACATATCAATTTAGCAGAAGCTTAGGAAAATCGTCGTGTTTAAGAAAACAGTTCCCATTTTTAGAAAAACATGTTTTTAGGTAAAACCATCATCGAATCAACAGGTTAAATCCAAAAAGCCCAAAACCAAAACCAAACAGTTTTAAAGAGTCCAGAGAGTCCCAGAAAATACAACCTCTCAAATTTCAATGCCAAAACTAAATTAAACCCATAAAACAAAATAAACAGTAATAGCGAGTGGTCACTGTCGAGTCCTCCGCTGCACCGATCCGCCTAACTCTATGGATTACCTATCCTGTAAAAACAGAAAAGGGTGAGTTTACATAAACTCAGTGTGTAACCCGACAAAATTAAGCATGCAGACAACTAGAAAATCAGAATCAGTCAGATACAGATTCGGGCCCAAGCCCATTACAGTCACAGATGCATATTCGGGCCTAAGCCCATCTCAGATATAGATGCAGATATGCAAATCAGAATCAGAAATTAGATATCCTACCCCCAAGCTCTATACACCATCTCCGGCCATCCCTACACACCATGTGGGGTTTAAAACACCCACCCAGCCCTACACACCATGTTGTACCGATGCGGCACATAACAGATATAACGCAGCCACCCTGCCAGATAATAGGCAAAACTGCCTTTTAGAACACTTCCTCCAATATACATCATCCCACCCCAATAACAGTAACAGTACATACATACAGAGTTAATAGATAGAACATGCTTAACATGCTTAAATAAACATAGAGCAGATACACATGATATAAACATGATTAGAACAGTACCACAGTCTAACAAATCACATAGTTATAGGGTTTAGTAAGCCTTTACCAACCCTACGGTAGGTCCACAGTCGATTAGGACGACCCGTGTGACCCTACGAAAAATTTTAGTATAATGGGCCCACATGCCCGTGTGGCATACCTGTAACACCCCTTACCCGTATCCGATGCCGGGACAGGGTACGAGGCATTACCAGTCTTAACTTACTCAAACATACAACTTCAAGTTATAAAATTTTGTTTCAACTTTAAACTTTTTCATTCATATTCATAACATCCTTATTATGGGCCTACGAGGCCTTAAACATACATTTGGGAGGGTTCGGGATTAAACTGAAAACTTTTGAGCACTTAGAATTTTTTTTTGCCTTAAACAGGGCTACACGCCCGTGTGAAACGGAACACGCACGTGTGGGCAGGCCGTGTGGTCACACATGCCCATGTTCCTTGTAACACCCCATACCCGAGTCCGAGGCTTAGACCGGATACAAGAAGTTACTATGCTTGAACTTGCTTAATCAAGTACTTACAGGCTATAAAATTTTGTTCCGAATTAAGAACTTATCTTTCTTAATCAACTTGTACTTTTCATAGGCCTACGAGGCCTTAAACTCATGTCCGTAAACTTTCGGAACTCAATCGAAAACTTTTCATTGAAACAGGGGCCACACGCCAATGTGAGCTGGGACACGCCCGTGTAAACCTGAGACACGCCCATGTCTCCTAACCGTGCTTAAAACTCGAGCTTACTGCCAAACTTCACACGGCCATGGCACGCCCGTGGTCCTGGCCCGTGTGAAAAACCTTAGCATTCTGACTTATAACACACGACCATGGCACGCTCGTGGACTTAGACCGTGTACTACAATTTGATATCCTGACTTAAGGTGCAATGGTGCAGGGTACACACGACTTAGACACACGCCCGTGTGTCCGACCGTGTGGGCACTTAGAGGCTATTTACCAAGCCAATTGCCACCCTGAAATCAAGAGCAAATTCATACTATCTCAACAACTCAAATCACTACAACTTTAATGAACAATATAACATGCTCCATTGATATCAATAACATACATACTTAGTTAATCTTGGCCAATCATTTAGCCATTTACAAAAGAATAATAATAAACTTGATAGCCCATGCTTTTCCCCTTTCTAAGACATATACTCAAAATGAAATGTTTCCTATACATGCCATACTTAAATAAACAACTTGGCTATACCAAAATAGCGGTTGATAGTGTGATTCGAGCTCCGACTTCAACGATCCACAAGTTAGCTTGGCGGGACTACATAGAAAGAAATAATAAAAGACGTAAGCATTTAGCTTAGTAAGTTTGCATAATGCACATAGCAACATACTTGCTTAATATAAACCATTTGACATAAACAATGGCATCATAAATTTCAGCTATAAAGCTTACTTACTCATACTTGATTCTTACATAACTCATGAAACTTACTAGTCTCATACTTGATAGGCAAACAAAATACCTGTATCACTAGATCACATTGATCAGCATACTTGAACATAATACTCATAATTTCTAATTCATCATTCATAACATGAATAATATTCTTTATCACTTGATAATAACCTTACTTACTTAGCTTTCTTGTTATCTCTTTGGAGCTTAACTCGTTTGCCCGATGAATTTATATGAATAACCGAGGATACTAAATCTCATCTAAATTTCGAGGCCATGACTTAACATGGACTTATACGAAGTCTTTCTTGTTCTCACCAATGCCATGCCTTAACTTGGACTTATATGGGATCTCTTTCTCTTGATAACTTTTCAATGCCAAGCTTGCCTTGGTCTTACATGATAACTTGTTAAATGCCAAGCTTGCCATGGACTTACATGATAACTTACTCAAAGCCAAGCTTACCTTGGACTTACATGATATCTTATTCAATGCCAAGCTTGCCTTGGACTTACATGATATCTTATTCAATGCCAAGCTTGCCTTGGACTTACATGATATCTTGCTTGCTTGCCGATGCCATGCCTCGGCTTGGTCTTATACGGACTTTCTTGTTTCATGTGGTAGATCGAGTATCCTAGGTTATTCAACTTCAATCGGGGCTTTCTCATGCTTGATCTCATTAATTTCTTTGTTTAACATAACATTAAACATTTTTCATAATAACATTGTACATTATACTAAGCAATTCAATGATATAAATCATAAAGCTTAGAAATCACACAAACTTACCTCAATATACAAAATGTAGCTAGGTATGCAATTTAGTCCTCGACCTTGTTCTTGCCTCGGTTTCGATCCGGGCTTCGTTTTTCTTGATCTATAGTCATAAATAGATCATTTAATATTCACATTGACTAAATTGACCCTTTACTCATACTTGGGCAAAATTACTATTTTGCCCCTATACTTTCTCATATTTGCACTTTTGCCCCAAGGCTCGTAAAATAATTTTCATTCAACTTTCTTAGACTACATGCTTAGCTGATTCATTTTCTCTCTGTAGCAATCATCAATTCTCATTATTTCTAGTAGGTATGACTAATTTCATAACTATTACAAACTAGTCCATACTATCATATTTCATGAAATTCATTAAGGAAAAGATGTTTATCTAACATCAAACTCTCATAATCTTCCATAAAACATCATTTAACAAGCATGTCATTCATAGATGAAATTTTTGAACATGCATCTTAGCTTATTTTATAGCTAAAAATAGCTAATTCATAATACGAGGACTTCAAAAACACGAAGAATATTAAAAACGGGGCTAAGATGAACTTACTAGCAAGCTTGAAAAAAATGAAGAACCCTAGCTATGGAGTCTTCAAATTTTCGGCAATGGAAGGAAGAAGATGAATATAATTTTGTCATCTTTTTCCTATTTTAATCACTTATTAGACAAATGACCAAAATGCCCTTCTCTTTAAAAATTTCTATTTTACTAACTCATGTCCATTTTTGTCCAAAATTTATAATTTGGGAAAATTGCTATTTAAGGACACATAATTAATATCCTAAAGCTATTTCATACAAAATGCTTCTAGAAACTCACATTTTACAACTTTTGCAATTTGGTCCTTTTTGACCATTCAACTTCATTTTAGCAAAATTGCTTCATGAAACTTTCACACTAACATGCAAACGTGGCATGAAACTTAAAAACTCATAAATTCACCTCAGATTCGTGGTCTCGCACCACTATTTCGACTAGGCCCTAAATTGGGCTGTTACAATTCTCCCCCTTAGGGATTTTCGTCCTCGAAAATCTTACCTATGAAAAGGTTTGGGTACTAGTTTCTCATACTCTCTTCTGGTTCCCATGTGGCTTCTGCTATTCCATGTCTTTGCCACAATAATTTCACTAAGGCAATACTTTTCTTTCTTAGCTGCTTCACTTCCCGAGCTAATATCTTGACTGGTTCTTCACCATAAGTCATGTCGGGATGAATCTCTACCTCTGACTGGGGAATTACATGCGAAGGGTCTGATCGGTAGCGTCTTAACATTGACACGTGAAACACATCATGTATCTTTTCTAACTCTGATGGCAAAGCCAATCTGTAAGCTACAGGCCCAACTTTCTCAGTAATCTCATACGGTCCAATAAAACATGGACTCAACTTGCCTTTTCGGCCAACTCTGAGAACTTTTCTCCAAGGTGACACTTTCAAGAAAACTTTATCTCCAACTTGATACTCTATCTATTTTCTTTTTAAATCCGAGTAGGATTTCTGTCTGTCTGAAGCAGCTTTTAAGCACTCTCGTATCACTCTTACTTTCTTTTCAGCTTCTCTAACCAAATCAACCCCGTGAATTTGGTTTTCTTTGAGTTCAGTCCAAAATAAAGGCGTTCTGGATTTATGCCCATATAAAGCCTCATAAGGTGCCATCCTCAAGCTCGATTGAAAACTATTATTGTAGGCAAATTCTACCAATGGGAGAAACCTTTCCCAATTGCCTCAGAACTCTAAAATACAACATCTGAGCATATCCTCGAGCACTTGAATTAACCTCTCTGATTGACCGTCAGTTTGAGGATGAAAAGCGGTACTAAAGTTCAACTTTGTACCCAAGGCCTCTTGTAACTTCTTCCAAAACCTGGATGTGAATCTCGGATCTCTATCCGATATGATTGACAAGGGAACTCCATGAAGTCTTACTATTTCTGAAACATACAAGTTTGCCAACTTGTCTAGTGAGTAATCAACTCGTACAGGTATAAAATGGGCTGACTTCGTAAGTCTATCAACCACAACCCATACAACATCTTTCTTGCTCAGAGACAACGGTAAACCCGTTACAAAATCCATAGTAATACGGTCCCATTTCCACTCTGGAACTAAAATGGGTTGAAGCAAGCCTGAAGGTACTTGGTGTTCAACTTTTACTTGCTGACAAATCATACATTTGGAAACCAATTCCAAAATGTCTCTCTTCATTTTCGGCCACCAATACTGTTGCTTCAAATCATTATACATTTTAGTACTACCCGGATGTACAGACAAACACCCGTTATGTGCCTCATGCAAAATTCTCTAAATAAGCTCCTCTTTTTTCGGTACACAAATTCTACCTTTAAACATCAAATATCCTTCAGAACTAATCCGAAAGTCGGATTCAACATCTGACTCGCACTGAGCTCTTTTGACTTGTAATTCGCTATCTTCTTTCTGAGCCTCAGAAATCTCTTGGAGGAATACTGGTCTAGCTCTCAACTCAGCTATAATGGAACCATCATCGATAAAATTATCCGTGAATTCATTGCTCTTAATGCAAATAAGGACTTTTGCTTAAAGCATCGGCGACAACATTCGCCTTTCCTGGATGGTAGTCAATGACTAACTCATAGTCTTTTATCAACTCTAACCATCTCCTTTGCCTTAAATTCAACTCCTTCTACGTCATCAAGTACTTCAGACTTTTGTGATCGGTGAAGATTCGACATCTCTCACCATATAGATGATGTCTCCATATCTTTAATGCGAAGACTATGGCAGCCAACTCTAGGTCGTGCGTCGGATAATTCTTCTCATGAGGCTTTAACTGTCTTGAGGCATAAGCAATCACTTTGCCTTCTTGCATAAGTACACAGCCTAATCCATTTAAGGATGCATCGTTGTAAACTATGAACTCTTTCCCCGTCTCAGGTTGTACTAAAACTGGAGCTTCTATCAATAATGCTTTCAATTTTTGAAACTTTGTTGGCATATTTCTCGCCCACTCAAACTTCACATTTTTCTCAGTAACACTTCGTCATCGGGGTTGCAATCATGAAAAACCCTTGACAAATTGTCTATAATAGCCTGGCTAGACCTAGGAAACTTCTAACCTCAGAGATATTCCTCGGTGGTTTCCAATCCGTAATGGCCGAGATCTTACTTGGGTCTACTCGAACCCCTTCTCCTGAGATAGTATGCCCCAGAAATCCTACTTCATTGAGCCAAAACTCACTTTTACTGAACTTGGCATACAACTGATTTTCTTGAAGAATCTGTAAAACTATCTGTAGGTGCTCAGCATGCTCATTCTCATCTCGGGAATAAACTAGTATGTCGTCAATAAAAATGACTACAAACTTGTCGAGGTATGGTCTGAATATGCGGTTCATTAAGTCCATGAATAACGCAGGAGCATTGGTCAAACCAAAAGGCATGACTAAAAATTCATAATGCCCATACCTTGTTCGAAAAGCAGTCTTGGATACATCTGAATCCTTTACTCTTAACTGGTAATACCCCGATCTCAAGTCTATCTTAGAGAACACGGTGGCTCCTTTCAATTGATCGAACAAATCATCGATCCTTGGCAATGGGTACTTGTTCTTTACTGTCACTTTATTAAGTGACGGTAATCTATGCACAATCTCATAGTGCCATCCTTCTTTTCACAAATAAAGCTGGAGCACCCTGGGAGAACAACTTGACCTTGCAAAGCCTTTGTCTCATTAACTCTTGCAATCTGTATCTTCAACTTTTTCAACTCCGTTGGAGCCATTCTGTAAGGAGTAATAGATATTGGTACAGATGCGGGAGCTAGCTCAATTTGAACTCAACTTCTCTGATTGGAGGTAATCCCTATAATTCTTCGGGAAAAACATCCATGTGCTCACATACTATCGGTACGGACTCAATCTTTAACTCAGTTTCTTTATCATTCATCACAAAGGCCAAATAAGCCTCATACCCCTTTCTTATAAATCTCTGTTCCGTTATATGAGAAATCAATATTGGTAATCCACTTTGTTCATCTGATTCTATATGGAGGATATCCCCATTCTCACATCTCATTTCAACGTATTTCTTCCCACAATTAACTATTACATTATGGGCAGTTAACCAGTCCATACCGAGAATGAGATCAAACTCGTCAAATGGTAACAACATAAGGTTTGCTTTAAAACAATGATCTCTAATCATTAATGGACATTCTCTACATACTTCATTCACTAACACACTCTTTCCTAAAGGATTAGACACTCTAATCACAAATTCTGTAAACTCTATAGGCATACTCAAATCGGATACCAATTTCATGCAAATGTAAGAGTGTGTAGATCCGGGATCTATTAAAGCAATAACTTTAACATCATGAAGAGAAAAGGTACCCGTGATAACATCATGGGAAGATGCCTCTTCGCGAGCGCGAATGGCATAAGTCTGTGCAGGCGCCCTACCCTCGGGTCTCGCGGCCTACTCTCTATGTAACATCCTGAAAAGGGCCTATGCATTTTTGGTTTAATTGTACGAAATGACATATCTTATGTGTTATGAATATATTTTGAACACTTTTGGAAACCTGGAAATGTATGGAAATGTTAAGTTTAAAAGAGGAAAGTGAACATTTTTAGAACCTTGGAAATGTAAGGAAATGTCTTGTAAGGAAATGTCATGGAAATGTAAGGAAATGTCAAGTTTACAGAGCCGATCGAAAATTTTTGGAAATTTAGAAATGACCTAGAAATGACGAGTTTTAAGGTTTAAAAGGGGAAATTAAGGCAAGGTGGCCTTAAAAGAAAAAGTTTGTGAAATTTGACACATAAAACAGCTTGAAAAGTGGCTGAAGATGCCACTTAGGGCCTATGGAAATGGCGCCATATGCAAGAGGAATGGGCTGAGTTCGAGTCACTTGGGAAGCAAATAAAGGAGGTTTTATTTTTGCTTCAGTAAGACCGAGGTGGATGGCACATGGCTATAAATTAGGAGCTTTTATTATTTTATAAATAGTGGATAAATAAGGGATTTATTTATCATTATTTTCAAGAGATAATTGTTGGATTAAATTCTTTTAATTTGAATAAAGAGATAAAGAGGAAAATAAGGAGAAGTGATGGCCAAGTAAGGGACTTTGAGTTTAATAATTTCGGCTAAGTAAGGATAGTTGCTGAATTATCTTTTATTTTAAGTGATAATTAAAGGATAAAGTTATCGGATAGAGGAGTCTTGGCCAAGTAAGGGACTCCTTAGATGATAATTTCGGCTATAAAAGGAAGGAAGGAGGGCTACTCATCAATTTGTGCTTCCTCCTTTCTCTCGCGAATTCTTAGTGCTCTCTTCTCTTCTTTTCTTTCTTTTCTTTTGTCAAGTCAAGATTAAGTAATTGGTGGAACCTAGTCGAATATTTTCCTCTCCATTAGAAGCCATAGCCAGAATCTCCTGTGAATCTAAGCAAGGAAGTAGTCGATCAAGTATTAAGGGATCTCTCGGGTTTCTACAAATCATCGACTACAAGGAGGAATATTTCGGGATCTAAGGTAAGAAACTATAAGATCCAAAGGTCTTGTTTTAAGTTTTAAGGTTAGATTAAACCTAACATGTGATTATAGGAATTTCGACATCCCTAGGAAAGCAAGGAATACTTTTCGGATTTGAGATCACAAAGAAGGAATACAACAAAGTTTTGGGACTTGATTCTTAAGTCAATCGGCAACAAGGTAGGTTTTCAGTATACAAATCCTACTAGGATTTGGTTTTAAAGCCAAAAGGTTTATTAATGTGTTTAAATGATTGGCCGAATATAGGAGTTAAGGATCTAAATCGTAGATCGGTTCTTTGGGATTTCAAGGACTTTGTTAAAGCGAATCAGTGTGTACCCCACACTAATTCTTAATATGTTTTATGGGTGTGTTTAATTAAAATATGTGATATTAAGAATATGAAAGTGGCTAAGGTACCATGTTATGGTACTAAATACTGTGTACGTTTCCTACTTCTACTAGGAATATGAAAAAGTTATTTGTAACATGAGAATATGATAAGAATGTGAACTCGGCATATTATGCATATTATTATATGGGGCATATGGTTTTGTTTTGAAAGGGGAAGTGAATGTGGTGACCTAAGACCACGAACACGGTGATCTAAGACCGTGATATCGAAAAGTGGTGACCTAAGACCACAATAATCTAAAAGTGGTGACCTAAGACCACGAAAGCGGTGACCTAAGACCTTGATTTGGAGTGTAGCGGAAGGAGGGTCGACTTAGTAGTCCCCACGGTGTGTTGGCAGGTGTACGGGGGTGTGTAGCGGATGGACAACTAGGTTTAGGTTTGGGAATGCATCATAACTTTGTATTCTATGTTTTGAATGTGTAATATGTGATATGCCCGATTCTATTATGATTTAGTGTCGTGTACACATTGAGTCTGTTTGACTCACCCGTTGGGGAACATTTTTCGTGTGATGAAGCAGTGATGGACCAGGGACAGCGGAGAACTTGTGGTGGCCATGCTCAACATGAAGTTTATAATTTTGAGGACTCTTGAATTTATTTTAGTACTTTGAATTATTTTGGGAATTATTTGATGTAATAAGGCCATAAGGCCATAGTTGAATTACTTTACACTTATTTTTATTTATTATGATTATGAATTTTATCTATTAAAATTTTATTAAAATTTCTTTTAAACTAAACCCTAAATATTTTGTCACTTAAGATAAAAGGGATTTCAATATAAAACGAACTTTGTTTTCAACACAAGCCCAACCCAAAACAATATTTTTCTTAAAATCACACAAGTTTTCCTAAGAACAAAAGAATTTTGAACAGGTTTACTTGAGGAACATACCAAATCTGGTCAAAGCTCGTGGGCCGGGTTTGGGGTGTTTCAATTTGGTATCGAGCCCGTTTTAAACTCTACTGTGGGCTAAGGCCCAAAACATTTTCAAATCGAGCCCAAATGAGTTTTATGAAAGTATTTTTGAAAATGAGTGAGTTTTTTCGGCATGGCACCTAAGTCTCAGACCATGATCCACGGTAAGTACCCTAACCATTTGTGTGATTATGTGGTTTATGTTATGAATTATGGAAGGGTAGAAGAGGAATGGAACGTAGAATAGCATGATAGGAACTTGAACCCTAGGACTAGTTTACTCAAACACAAACACATAAGACTTAATTCCATTAAACAAACCTATGACTAAGACGCCGAAGTTAGGGTGTGGTAACCATTGTGCGCATGTCTAGGATTGGATCGGAAGAGCACGGTACTTAAGCAGATCCTAGTGACTCACCTCCTCTTCACTGGAATCCCGCTGGTGCGTAGCTTCTGGTTCACCCTAACCAAGAGGACTCGGTCATAGGCTAAACACAATGACTAAAACCCGAAAGGGAACTAGCCGTGTTTTTATAAACCCTAGTTTTAAAACTCTTAAAATTACCTTTTTAATTTGTGAGAACTATTTTTACAAAATTCTTTCGAAAAATTTTTGATTTATAAAATTACAAAAATACCCCTAGTGGTAAATTACAAAAATACCTTTGGTTTATGAAATTCCCAAAATACCCATAGTTCTTATCAAAATTTTCATTACTTTATAAAATGTTTCAAAACCCTAATTTGCAAATTATCAAAAATACCTTGATTTGGAGAAAAATTACGAAGTTGCCCTTAACTCACAAAATTACCAAAATGACCCTAATTTTCAAAATTTTTGCAACATCACCGTTTTGGAAAGTAAAATTCTCAAAAAGAACCCTCAAAGTTTTGCAAATTTTGAAATATCCCTGATTTATTAAACTTTACAAATTTACCCTCGTTAATTACCAAAATACCCCGAGTTCCAAAATTACCGAAAAACCCCGAATTTTAAAATTTTTCAAAATACCCCCGGGATTTCAAAATTACCAAAATACCCTTATTGACAAAATCACCAAGGAACCTTTAATTTGACAAATTACGAAAATACCCCTGTAGGACACATTACGAAAATACCCCTGGGTAGTGGAAAAACAACAACAATGAAAACTACAACATTTCTCTGAATGAACGAAAGTTCATAATTGGTTGATGAATGTGAACGTGACTTTACGAATAGTGAATTTGAGTTGAGAATTTTGTTTGATCGAAAGAACCACTTTTAAACATCTCTTTTCATAAAACATTCGCGGTTAATAAGTGGAACAAAAAAATTTCGATGCATAAAACTCTTTAATCGGATTAAATCGCGACGTTAGAAATGAGTTCTAGGGGCGTGAACTTAGAGATCGTGCCTAGAAAGTATGATGGTTCTATTAAGATCAGAGAGTGCGCAGCATAAGCGTAGTGCGGTGAGTTAAGATGTACGATTATTCGTTAATAAGTAATTTCGAGGACGAAATTATTTTTAAGGAGGGTAGAAGCGTAACATCTCGAAAAGGGCCTATGCATTTTTGGTTTAATTGTACGAAATGACATATCTTATGTGTTATGAATATATTTTGAACACTTTTGGAAACACGGAAATGTATGGAAATGTTAAGTTTAAAAGAGGAAAGTGAACATTTTAGAACCTTGGAAATGTAAGGAAATGTCTTGTAAGGAAATGTCATGGAAATGTAAGGAAATGTCAAGTTCTGAGCCGATCGAAAATTTTTGGAAACTTAGAAATGACCTAGAAATGACGAGTTTTAAGGTTTAAAAGGGAAATTAAGGCAAGGTGGCCTTAAAAGAAAAAGTTTGTGAAATTTGACACATAAAGCAGGCTTGGAAAAGTGGCTCAAGATGCCACTTAGGGCCTATGGAAATGGCGCCATATGCAAGAGGAATGGGCACTGAGTTCGAGTCACTTGGGAAGCAAATAAAGGAGGTTTTATTTTTGCTTCCGGAAGACCGAGGTGGACGGCACATTGCTATAAATTAGGAGCTTTTATTATTTTATAAATAGTGGATAAATAAAGGGATTTATTTATCATTATTTTCAAGAGATAATTGTTGGATTAAATTCTTTTAATTTGAATAAAGAGATAAAGAGGAAAATAAGGGAGAAGTGATGGCCAAGTAAGGGACTTTGAGTTTAATAATTTCGGCTAAGTAAGGATAGTTCTTTGAATTATCTTTTATTTTAAGTGATAATTAAAGGATAAAGTTATCGATAGAGGAGTGGTGGCCAAGTAAGGGACTCCTTAGATGATAATTTCGGCTATAAAAGGAAGGAAGGAAGGGCTACTCATCAATTTGTGCTTCCTCCTTTCTCTGCCGAATTCTTAGTGCTCTTTTCTCTTCTTTTCTTTCTTTTCTTTTGTCAAGTCGAGATTAAGTAATTGTTGGAACCTAGTCGAATATTTTCCTCTCCATTAGAAGCCATAGCCAGAATCTCCTGTGAATCTAAGCAAGGAAGTAGTCGAATGAAGTATTAAGGATCTCTCGGGTTTCTACAAATCATGTCGACTACAAGGAGGAATATTTCGGGATCTAAGGTAAGAAACTATAAGATCCAAAGGTCTTGTTTTAAGTTTTAAGGTTAGATTAAACCTAACATGTGATTATAGGAATTTCGACATCCCTAGGAAAGCAAGGAATACTTTTCGGGATTTGAGATCACAAAGAAGGAATACAACAAAGTTTTGGGACTTGATTCTTAAGTCAATCGGCAACAAGGTAGGTTTTCAGTATACAAATCCTACTAGGATTTGGTTTTAAAGCCAAAAAGGTTTATTAATGTGTTTAAATGATTGGCCGAGTATAGGAGTTAAGGATCTAAATCAGTAGATCGGTTCTTCGGGATTTTAAGGACTTCGTTAAACGAATCAGGTGTATACCCCACACTAATCTTAATATGTTTTATGGCTGTGTTTAATTAAAATATGTGATATTAAGAATATGAAAGTGGCTAAGGTACCATGTTATGGTACTAAATACTCAGGTACATTTCCTACTTCTACTAGGAATATGAAAAAAAGTTATTTGTAACATGAGATTATGATAAGAATGTGAACTCTGGCATATTATGCATATTATTATATGGGGCATATGGTTTTGTTTTGAAAGGGGAAGTGAATGTGGTGACCTAAGACCACGAACACGGTGATCTAAGACCGTGATATACGAAAAGTGGTGACCTAAGACCACAGTAATCTAAAAGTGGTGACCTAAGACCATAGTAAGCGGTGACCTAAGACCCTGTGATTTGGAGTGTAGCGGAAGGAGGGTCGACTTAGTAGTCCCACGGTGTGTGTGTGGCAGCACGGGGTGTGTAGCGGATGGACAACTAGGTTTGGGTTTGGGAATGCATCATAACTCTGTATTCTATGTTTTGAATGTGTAATATGTGATATGCCTGATTCTATTATGATTTAGTGTCGTGTACACATTGAGTCTGTTTGACTCACCCCGTTGGGAACATTTTTTGTGTGATGAGCAGTGATGGACCGGGACAGCGAGAACTTGTGGTGGCCATGCTCAACATGAAGTTTATAATTTTGAGGACTCTTGAATTTATTTTAGTACTTTGAATTATTTTGGGAATTATTTGATGTAATAAGGCCATAAGGCCATAGTTGAATTACTTTACACTTATTTTTATTTATTATGATTGTGGATTTTATCTATTAAAATTTTATTAAAATTTATTTTAAACTAAACCCTAAATATTTTGTCACTTAAGATAAAAGGGATTTCAATATAAAACGAACCTGTTTTCAATACAAGCCCAACCCAAAACAATATTTTTCTTAAAATCACACAAGTTTTCCTAAGAACAAAAGAATTTTGAACCGGTTTACTTGAGGAACATACCAAATCTGGTCAAAGCTCGTGGGCCAGGTTTGGGGTGTTTCACTCTAGGGTTACCTCTTCCTCTTGCCCCACTTCCTGGGTTTCTCTACGGTCTTCCTCTGACCATACTCCCGGATCTCGGATTCTGAGCTCTCTCTTCTTTCATTATCTCTGGACAATCCTTTATGTAGTGGTCTTGGGAACCACATCTAAAACATGCATTTTCGTGCGCTCGGCATTCTCCAAGATGACGTCTGCCACACTGTGGGCATTCGAGTCTTTCAGATTGAAAGTTCCCCACACTAGTGACTGAAGTAGTCTGTGCTTTATTTCCCGAATACTGTTTACTCTTGTCTTTCTTTGAAAACCCAATGGAAGTAGCCGACCGGGTAGGTAAATCTCTTGACTTCTTGGATGAGGATTGTAATGACTTATTCCACTGTCTCTTTCTAGAGTCACGAGACTCAATTTCAGACTTTCTCTTCTCTTTTACTAGCTCTTCGGCTTTACAAGCTCTCTCCACTAGTACAACAAATTCTTTCAATTCTAGTACAGAAACAAACAGTTTGATGTCCTCATTTAGCCCATCTTCAAATCTTTTGCTCATGATGGCCTCGGTGGACACGCATTCTCTAGCGTATTTGCCGAGTCGCACAAACTCACGCTCATAATCGGTCATCGACATCTTGCCTTGCTTTAACTCTAAAAATTCTTTTCTTTTCTGATCTACAAATCTTTGACTGATATACTTTTTCTTGAACTCTTCTTGGAAGAATTCCTATGTGATCTTCTCCTTGGTACCACTAATACAAGGGTGTTCCACCATTGATAGCGGGAATCTCTAAAAGGAGACTACACACTTCATGCTTTCCTCAGTGTGCATGATAGCTCATTAAATACCCTGATGGTATTTTCTAACCAAAACTCGGCTTTTTCCAGATCATCTTCTCTTTTCGCCCGGAATTCTTCTGCCCCATTTTTCCTGATCCTATCAACTGGAGGTTTGTCTCCTCTTACCACCTCTACTACTTAAGGGGCTCTTTGGAATAGGTTGTGGAGCAGTGGGGGTGGAGGGGTTGTACATTTGGGTTCATACAAATGAACTCACGAATACCACGTATTCATCATGTGGAGGAAGGCTTCTCTAGCCCCTTCTCCTCCTTCTTGACTCACCGTAGTGGGTCTATTTTCATTCTCGTTCGGCACCGTCCCTTTAGCGGGAGCCGGCGCATTACTTTCTACGTCATCCGCCTTATCTCTTTCAGGATCCATTTACTATATATATAAACATAATTTAAGTCGTCAAGAGTCGTCACACTATCATTATAAAAACATTCTTACGTATGGCATGTATAGCTAGACTCGTGCTCATGCTACGTTAGTCCTAGAACCGACTAAATCGTAGCTCTAATACCACTAAATGTAACACCCCATACAAGAGTCCGAGGCTTAGACCGGATACGAGAAGTTACTATGCTTGAACTTGCTTAATCAAGTACTTACGGGCTATAAAATTTCATTCCGAATTAAGAACTTATCTTTCTTAATCAACTTGTACTTTCATAGGCCTACGAGGCCTTAAGCTCATGTCCGTAAACTTTCGGAACTCAATCGAAAACTTTTCATTGAAATAGGGGCCACACGCCCATGTGAGTTGGGACACGCCCGTGTAAACCTGAGACACGCCCATGTCTCCTAACCGTGCTTAAAACTCGAGCTTACTGATAAACTTCACACGGCCATGGCACGCCCGTGGTCCTGGCCCGTGTGAAAAACCTTAGCATTCTGACTTATAACACACGGCCATGGCACGCCCGTGGACTTAGACCGTGTACTACAACTTGATACTCTGACTTAAGGTGCAATGGTGCAGGGTACACATGGCTTAGACACACGCCCGTGTGTCCGACCGTGTGGGCACTTAGAGGCTATGTACCAAGCCAATTGCCACCCTGAAATCAAGAGCAAATTCATACTATCTCAACAACTCAAATCACTACAACTTTAATGAATAATATAACATGCTCCATTGATATCAATAACATATATACTTAGTTAATCTTGGCCAATCATTTAGCCATTTACAAAAGAATAATAATAAACTTGATAGACCATGCTTTTCCCCTTTCTAAGACATATACTCAAAATGAAATGTTTCCTATACATGCCATACTTAAATAAACAACACAAGTTAGCTTGGCGGGACTACATGGAAAGAAATAATAAAAGACGTAAGCATTTAGCTTAGTAAGTTTGCATAATGCACATAGCAACATACTTGCTTAATATAAACCATTTGACATAAACAATGGCATCATAAATTTCAGCTATAAAGCTTACTTACTCATACTTGATTCTTACATAACTCATGAAACTTACTAGTCTCATACTTGATAGGCAAACAAAATACCTGTATCACTAGATCACATTGATCAACATACTTGAACATAATACTCATAATTTCTAATTCATCATTCATAACATGAATAATATTCTTTATCACTTGATAATAACCTTACTTACTTAGCTTTCTTGTTATCTTTTTGGAGCTTAACTCGTTTGCCCGATGAATTTATATGAATAACCGAGGATACTAAATCTCATCTAAATTTCGAGGCCATGACTTAACATGGACTTATACGAAGCCTTTCTTGTTCTCACCAATGCCATGCCTTAACTTGGACTTATATGGGATCTCTTTCTCTTGATAACTTTTCAATGCCAAGCTTGCCTTAGACTTACATGATAACTTACTCAATGCCAAGCCTGCCTTGGACTTACATGATATCTTATTCAATGCCAAGCTTGCCTTGGACTTACATGATATCTTATTCAATGCCAAGCTTGCCTTGGACTTACATGATATCTTATTCAATGCCAAGCTTGCCTTGGACTTACATGATATCTTGCTTGCTTGCCGATGCCATGCCTCGGCTTGGTCTTATACGGACTTTCTTGTTTCATGTGGTAGATCGAGTATCCTAGGTTATTCAACTTCAATCGGGGCTTTCTCATGCTTGATCTCATTAATTTCTTTGTTTAACATAACATTAAACGTTTTTCATAATAACATTTTACATTATACTAAGCAATTCAATGATATAAATCATAAAGCTTAGAAATCACACAAACTTACCTCAATATACAAAATGTAGCTAGGTATGCAATTTAGTCCTCGACCTTGTTCTTGCCTCGGTTTCGATCTGGGCTTCGTTTTTCTTGATCTATAGTCATAAATAGATCATTTAATATTCACATTGACTAAATTGACCCTTTACTCATACTTGGGAAAAATTACTATTTTGCCCCTATACTTTCTCATATTTGCACTTTTGCCCCAAGGCTCGTAAAATAATTTTCATTCAACTTTCTTAGACTACATGCTTAGCTGATTCATTTTCTCTACTATAGCAATCATCAAATCTCATTATTTCTAGTAGGTATGACTAATTTCATAACTATTACAAACTAGTCCATACTATCATATTTCATGAAATTCATTAAGGAAAAGATGTTTATCTAACATCAAACTCTCATAATCTTCCATAAAACATCATTTAACAAGCATGTCATTCATAGATGAAATTTTTGAACATGCATCTTAGCTTATTTTATAGCTAAAAATAGCTAATTCATAATACGAGGACTTCAAAAACACGAAGAATATTAAAAACGGGGCTAAGATGAACTTACTAGCAAGCTTGAAAAAAATGAAGAACCCTAGCTATGGAGTCTTCAAATTTTCTGCAATGGAAGGAAGAAGATGAATGAAATTTTATCATCTTTTTCCTATTTTAATCACTTATTAGACAAATGACCAAAATGCCCTTCTCTTTAAAAATTTCTATTTTACTAACTCATGTCCATTTTTGTCCAAAATTTATAATTTGGGAAAATTGCTATTTAAGGACTCATAATTAATATTCTAAAGCTATTTCATACAAAATGCTTCTAGAAACTCACATTTTACAACTTTTGCAATTTGGTCCTTTTTGACCATTCAACTTCATTTTAGCAAAATTGCTTCATGAAACTTTCACACTAACATGCAAACATGGCATGAACCTTAAAAACTCATAAATTCACCTCGAATTCGTGGTCTCGCACCCCTATTCCGACTAGGCCCTAAATCGGGCTATTATATTCCTAACCCATGTGGAATTTATTTTTCATTTCGAACCTACAGGGGTTTTCACACGGCCGGACACATGCTCGTGTCTGTGGCCCGTGTCCCTCACACGGTCTAGACATGCCTTTGTCCTCACCCGTGTGTAAAAACCTGGGTATTCTGTTTATGATGTCAGCAAGCTCTTAAGGGGCACACGGCCTAGGGACACGCCCGTGTGCTGGCCCGTGTGACGAATCAAATTCTCGCAAATTTGATGTAGGGGACACACGGCCTACCAACACACTCATGGTGCTGGCCGTGTGAGCACGCCCGTGTGTCTACCCGTGTGGACAATTATAAGGCTATTTACCAAGCCAATTGCCACCCTGAAACATAAACACACATATGCCAAATCAAGCAACACATAACACGACAATAATACACTACGAAGAATCCCTAATCATCATTCATACACTTCACATTTTAATCCATCAATTGCATGAACTTTCACTACATGGGACTCATCATCATTAGAAATATGAAACTTAACAATTATTTCTCTATGGCCATTTACAAAATGAGTGTACAACATTAGTAGCCAACACTTTGGCTTCCAAATATGACATAACACAAAATGACCAAGTTCCTATACATGCCATAATCAAAATGAATCAAATTTACTATACCAAAATAATAGTTGATAGTGTGATCCAAGCTCCGACGTCCTACGATCCCCGAGCTAGTTTGGCGAGACTACAAGGAAAAGGGAAAAGAGAGGGTTAAGCTCATAGCTTAGTAAGTTTGCATGAATTAAAATAGTAACATAAATACTCATGATAGAATTCATTTTTCTCATAGAATGACAACAATCCAAGTTCTCAAATACTTTGACATACTTACTCATACTCAAGCTTACCCATCACATATCACATTAGGGTTTCATAACTCGTATTTACTCATGGTACATGTATCACTTCATCATATAATTTAGCACTTATGCTATCATAAACATAACTGAAATCATAATCATCTTTCACTTAAATGTAACTTTTGGTATAACTCAGCTCTTGCCATCTTTGCATACTTATCTCTTAGTCATTTTGCATACTTAGCCCTTTTTTCCCGTTGAATTACTCAGAATATCGGAGGATACTCAATCTCGTCATGCTTGTATTAGGATGCCAATGCCATATCTCAGATATGGTCTTACATGGGATCACCTTATGCAGGGGCGAAGCCAGGACAATTTTTTAGGGGGGCCGAATGAAATTTTAATTTTTTATAGTTTATATCTTTCTAATTTTTAAATGATTAAATCAAATTTTTATAATTTTAGGGGGGGCAAAGTGCAATTTTACCTTTACTAATTTAAAATTTTAAAAAAATTTCAATGGCCTAAATAGCAATTTTACCTTTTAGGGGGGCCGGGGCCCATGCCAGCCCCTCTGGCTTCGCCCCTGACCTTATGATGCCGATGCCATATCCCAGATATGGTCTTATACGGGATCGTACATAGATGTCGATGCCATGTCCCAGACATGGTCTTACACGAGATCTTCCTTTGGTGCCGAGGCCATGTACCAGACATGGTCTTATACGGGACCTCCCTCATTTGGTACCGATGCCATGTCCCAGACATGGTCTTATACGGGACCTTCCTTATTCGATGTCGATGCCATGTCCCAGACATGGTCTTATACGGGACCTCCTTCATTTGGTGCCGATGCCATGTCCCAGACATGGTCTTATACGAGACCTTCCTTATTCGATGCCGATGCCATGTCCCAGACATGGTCTTATACGGGATCTACATTCGGTGCCGATGCCATATCCCAGATATGGTCTTACACGATACCTACATTCGGTGCCGATGCCATATCCCAGATATGGTCTTACACGAGACCTACATTCGGTGCCAATTCCATGTCCCAGACATGGTCATATACGGGACCTTCCTTATCTCATGTCGTGACATAGGTATCCTCGTTATTCCGAATCTTCGAATGGGACTTGAACTTAATACATTCCCATTTCAATCTCGTCAAAGCATCACAATTTAACTTCATGGTAATAATATGCATTTCTCATAAAATAAAGTAATTTAAAAGCATATTAATATCATGTAGCTATAAATTAACACAAACTTACCTCGGTACTCAAAATGTGTCTCGATATTCAATTTAGTCCACAACTTTGTTCTTACCTCAGTTTCGGCCCGGGCTTCGTGTTTCTTGATCTATAATAACAATTTCACTTATTTAATACTCACATTGACTAAATTGACTCATGAATCATACTTTGGAAAAATTACAATTTTGCCCCTAAGCTTTCACATAATTACACTTTTGCCCCTAGGCTCATAAAATGATTTTTATTCAACTTTCGTGTATTTTAAGCCTAGCCGAATCTTTTTCTTAACTACAACAACCTCTAATTTCCACTATTTCACTCATGTATGACCACTTTCATAACTTTTGCAATTTGGTCCTTTTATGCATTCTTCATGAAAATCACTTAGAAAAAGATGTTTATCATACATCAAACTTTCATATTCCTGCATAAATCATCAAAATACATGCATGTTATACATGGGTAAATTTTTGAATATAAACCCTAGCTCAAAATATAGCTAGAATTAGCTAAATCGAGCTACGAGGATTTTAAAAATACGAAGAACGTTAAAAACGGAGCTAGGAGACACTTATAATCAAGCTTGAAAGTTGAAGAAACCCTAGATATGGAGAGCTTGAAAATTGCGGCCAAGAGATAAGAAGATGGACAAAATTTTGACTTCTTTTTCCCTTTTAATTCTTTTATTAACCAAATGACAAAAATGCCCTTAATGGTCCTTTCTTGAGATTTTTCCTTCCCATGTCTATTTTTGTCCATCATAATCTATATTGGTCTAATTGCTAATTAAGGACCTCTAATGATTTTTATAATTCTATTTCATACTTGAATCTTCTAGAATCTCATATTTTCTAATCTTTGCAATTTAGTCCTAATGGACAAATTGATCACTAATAAATAAAATTTTCTCATGAAATTTTCACATAATCATACAAACATATTATAAGACTCATAAAAATCATAAAAAAGCATATTTCTACTTCAGATTTGTGGTCTCACAATCCACTATTCTGACTAGGCCCTAAATCAGGCTGTTACAATACCCGTGTAAGCCCACACGCCCGTGTGGCCCACACGCCTAGATTGGCCTTGCCCTATGGCCCACACGCCCAACTTGGCCTAGCCCGTATGGCCCACACGACCACACTCGAGCCACCACACAACCGTGTACTGCGCACGGCCATGTCTTCGTAGAGTACACGGCCTACCACACAGGTGACAACACGCGCATGTGGCGTCGACAGTGGCCTTTTTTAGCTTTTGTCAAAACCTCATTTTCTGTGTTTCGGGTACACACCTGGTTCGATTTTGACGTTAACGCGGCCCTGAAGCAAACAACACCTAAGAATAACCACAGAAACATCCACAATTACTTTAATTAACGAATCTAATCTAGATTTCCTTTTGGCTACAATTCGACACCACAACAGAAAATAGTACTCAAATGCTCTAGACTTTTCCTTGACAAAAACAACCTCGTAACTCCACTACAGCACCGATGGACCTTGATTTTCCTCAGGCGCACCTAACAAAATAGTTACCGAAACAAAATCAAGCCTTGAACCCAAGGTAAAAGTACAAGAGGAAAGTTTCCCCCAACAACGATAACCTTGCCTTTAGAAGCGAACAACAGAATCGAGCAGCCCAAAACCACGATTCGAAGAGGAAATTTTTAACAAATAGAGAGTGCAGAAACGTTAGAAAGGAGAAAGGAAGAGAGAGAAAAATTTAAAATTGGGATAATCAAAAAGAAAATAATGAGAAGATATGGCATATCCCCAGATTCTCTCCCACTCCCCCACTAACTCTTAACCGCCTCAGAGTTCCAACTCCACTGAAACACTAACGCAACATCGAGCAAAAATCAATTCCCATGCTCGTGCTGGGACTCGAGCACAGAAACTCTAACACCAACTTCCTTACCACTTGAACCAGCAGGCTCATTCTGATATGAAATTACAAATAATTAAATATAAGCCCACTGAGCAAGGATAAGGCTTAATTCCAAAAATAACCAAAATTGCGAAAGGTAAGGCTTGAACTTGGGACCTCTCACACACACCCAGAACACTTAACCACTGAAACAGATACACACTTGTGTTAAAATTTTACAGAAACAAACATAAGAAATTTAGGGCGTTACAACTCAACCCCCTAAAAGAAATTTCGACCTCAAAATTTACCTGATCAGAATAAGTGAGGATACTGCTGACGCATCGAATCCTCAGGTTCCCACGTGGCCTCCCCAGAGCCATGATTCCGCCATAGAACATTCACTAAAGGAATGGACTTCTTTCTCAGAACCTTGATGTCACGATCCAGAATTTGAACCGGCTCCTCCCCAAAGGTCAAATTCAGCCTTACCTCGATCTCCTTAACAAAAAAGTCATGAGACAGATCAGACCGGTATCGTCTCAGCATCGAGACGTGGAACACATTATGGGTCCAGTCTAACTCTAGAGGTAGCTCCAACTGATAAGCAACAGGTCCTACACGCTTCAGAATCCGATACGGTCCAATAAACCTAGGGCTCAGCTTGCCCTTACGATCGAACCTCAAAACCTTCTTCCATGGAGAGACCTTAAGAAAGAAGGAGTCCCCTACCGAGTACTCAATCTCTCGCCTCTTCAGATCCACATAAGACTTCTGTCTACCAGAAGCCACCTTCAGACAATCTCGAATCAGTCGAACCTTATCCTCAGTCTCAGAAACCAACCCAGGACCCAAAACTCGACGTTCGCCTAACTTAGTCCAACACAAAGGAGTACGTCACTTACGACCATACAGGGCCTCGTAAGGTGCCATCTGAATACTAGCTTGGAAACTGTTATTGTAGGCAAACTCAGCTAGCTGCAGATAATCCTCCCAACTACCTTGGAAATCTATCACACAACTCCAAAGCATATCCTCCAGTATCTGAGTCACCCACTCAGATTGACTATCAGTCTGAGGATGGAACGCAGTACTGAAGTCCAATCTTGACCCCAGAGCTTCATGTAACTTCTTCTAGAATCGAGATGTAAAACGAGGTTCTCTGTTAGAAATAATCGACACTGCAACCTTATGCAGTCTAACTATCTCAGAGATTTATAGCTTCGCCAACTTCTGAAGAGAAAAGTCCGTTCGAACCGGAATGAAGTGGCAGACTTGGTCAATCGATCCACGATGACCCAAATAGAATCCTTCTTAGTGGGTGTCAAGGGCAACCCACTAACGAAATCCATCGTCACTCGTTCCCACTTCCATAAGGGAATCTTAACTGGCTGCAACAATCCTGAAGGCAACTGGTGCTCAGCCTTAACTTGCTGGCACGCCAGACAATGAGTAACAAAATCAGTAACCTCACGCTTCAAACCCGGCCACCAATGCAGTTCACGGAGATCTCGATACAACTTATTCCCACCGGGATACATAGCATAAGGGCTACTATGCGCCTCTTTCAGAATCGTCTGTCTCAAATCTGAATCATTTGGCACACAAATTCGTCCTCGGAAACATAAAACACCGTCCTTATTTAATCCAAAATTAGACGTAGTACCACTTTCAACCTGACGGAACCGCACACCCAGAGTCTCATCCACTAACTATTTATCTCGATCCTGATTAATCCAAGTCGGCTTAACCTGTAACTCGACTAACAAACTCCCATCATCGAATAGACTAAGGCGAGCAAACATCATCCTCAAATCAGAAATTGCCTTACGACTTAGAGTATCGGCCACCACATTGGCCTTACCAGGATGATACTCTATTGAGCAGTCGTAATCCTTGAGCAGCTCAATCAACCGACGCTGTCTAAGGTTCAACTCCTTCTGAGTAAGGAGGTACTTGAGACTCTTGTGATTGGTGTAGATGATACACTTCTCACCATACAGATAATGTCTCCAGATTTTCAACACAAAGACCACTGCAACCAACTTGAGATCATGCGTCGGATAGTTCCCCTCGTGTGTCTTAAGTTGACAGGACGTATAAGCCACAACCTTACCATCCTGCATCAGAATGTAACCCAACCCAACCCAACGTGCGAAGCATCACTGTAGACCACAAACTTCTTTCCAGATTCAAGTTGTATTAGAATAGGAGCCTGAGTTAGAACAGCTTTGAGCTTCTCAAAGCCTGATTGTTGTGCATCAGTGCATACAAACGAGACACCTTTACACAGAAGCTTAGTCAACGGTGCAGCAATCAAAGAGAACCCCTTAATGAAACGCCGATAGTATCCCGCTAAACCCAGAAAGCTACAGATCTCAGATACATTCTTAGGCTGTTTCCAATCCAGCACAGCCTCGATCTTTTGAGGATCTACACGAATCCCCTCAGCAGAAACCACGTGCCCCAGAAAAGTTACTTCACGCAACCAGAACTCAAACTTGCTTAACTTAGCGTAAAGCTGCTTCTCACGCAGAATCTGAAGTACTACTCTAAGATGCTTATCATGCTCATCCTCAGTCTTATAGTAAACCAGAATGTCGTCGACGAAGACCACGATGAACTGATCTAGATAGGGCTGAAACACTTGGTTCATCAAATCTATGAATGCGTATGATGTATTCGCCAACCCAAAAGGCATAACTAGGAACTCGTAATGCCCATACCGAGTCCTAAATGCAGTCTTATGAACATCATCGATCTTCGAAAACACAGAAGCCCCTCTAAACTAATCAAAAACAAGTCGTCAATCCTTAGAAGCGGATACTTATTCTTCACGGTCAACTTATTCAGCTGTCAGTAATCAATGCACATCCTCATGGTCTCATCCTTCTTCCTAACAAATAAAACTGGTGCTCCCCACGAAAAAACACTAGGACGAATGAAACCACGGTCCAACAACTCTTGTAGTTGTGCCTTAAGCTCTGTAAGCTCTTTCGGTGCCATACGATAGGAAGCGATGGACATCAGAGCTATACTTGAAAGAAGCTCAATCCCAAACTCTACTTCCCAATTAGGAGATAATCCCGGTAACTCCTCAAGAAACACGTTCATAAAATCCTTTACTGTTATGATATTCCTAACAGAAGAGTCCCCAGAACCAGAAACACTTACGTAGGCCAAATACGCCTCACACCCTTTCCGAACCAGTTTCTCAGCCACAAGCGTGGAGATCACATGTGACAGATAGTCTCGACGCTCACCAATCATAACCACCTCCACACCATCCTTGGTCCTCAAAACGACCCTCTTAGATACGCAGTCCAAACTGACTCGATGCTCCACCAACCAGTCCATACCCAAGATTAAATCGAACTCCCCGAACGGAAGCTCCATCAAATTAGCCAGGAAAACAGTCCCTTGCACCTCTAACGGAACATCTCTATATAGTTTACTAAGCCGAACAGACTGCCAACGGACTAAGTACAGTAACCTTACTAGTAGTGCTCTCCACAGAAATGCCCAAGGTTTCAGATACAGTACTAGCTACGTATGAGTGAGTAGACCCTATGTCTATCAAAGCCAAGTAATGTAACGCCCTGAATTTGGGCCTAGTAGGATTGGGCCTTGTGCGTAGGAGCCGCTAGGAGACTGTTCATAAAAGTTTTTGTGTGCGAGAAAATATCATAAATTAAGTGTAGCTTTAGTGGCTAAGTATTTGGGCATATTTGGGAGTGCTTGAGAAGCCTAGGTTCAAGTCTGGGTGTTTACAAAATTTTAATTTGGGCTCTTATGTGAACCTGGATGTTATCTTATTGGACTTATAATAATTAGTGTTTGTTTTATGACAAAAAGAGAGAAGGGATCTAGTGGCAATGAGTCTGAGGTTCGAGGCTTGGCATGCGCAATTGTATGTTTATTTTGCTGTTTGAGCTGGGGAGGTGTTGGAATTGGACTGGAACTCTGTGGTTGAATTGGTCATAAGCATTTGAATTGAATTTGAATGGGGAGTTGGAGTAAATCAAGGAGAAAATTTAGTGGAGGGATTGGTGGATTTTTTGAAGGATTTTGAAAGGGGAGAAGTTGGAGCCGATTAGGGGGGAGTTTTGTTTAGGCAAATTCGGCTAGGGAGTGTATTTGGTGCATTTTTGGCAATTGCTTTCTTTTATGCCGATTTGTTTTATTTTCTCTCTTCTATCTATAGTGCCAAAGATTGCCATAGACCCTTTTATGTTTTTCCCGTTTCGGTTTTCTTTATTATCTTCTCCCTATTTCCTATTCTCCTTAATGTGAGCCAAATTCAACCTCTCTTTCTCTGCCTTCATTCTTTTTCCCTTCTCTATTGATCAAACGTTTCGACCTACAAGCGTTCTGACGAATCATTTCTCCAACCTCTGAAGTGTCGAATTTGTTCTTCTCTTGTGGGTTGATTGAGTTCAATTTATCGGGTTAGCCGATTGTTAGGGGTAAGTGGTTATGTGCTTTCAAATACTGGGCGAATGTCTAGTTCTCTTGTTGGCCCTGTGTTTTCCTTAGGATAGTAATTGTTTAACCTTTGTTATTGATATTGATGCTTAATAGATAATGTTGTGGTACAGATAAACCACAAAGAGGTGATATCGATTCATAATCATACTGCTTGGGAAGTATAAGCCGATTCAGTCAAGGTTCTACGCTCGTGGGCTACTGCATTTCTCTCCATCAAGGTGTGTACACACACTATTCGCTATGTAGAACGGCAAATGTCGAAATACTGGAAAGCCAACGATACGGCAACGGCTACTACACGGGCGCACAGACACTCGTGTGGGGGAGTCGACACATGGACAAAGGCCACCATGAGCGATCTCGTGGACTTAGCCGTTAATAGGCCTAATGGGCCGATTTGGGTCGAGTGGGCCTGCGTGGGTAAATTTCGCTGTTAAGTGAGAAATCGATAGGCTTGTCATTCGCGCACATGACTTACGTAGTTCTGGGCCTCGCTGGGCCAAAATAGGCCGTGTGGGCCTAATGGGAACGTGGGCCCCACACGGAGGAAATTTGCGGTAAGTGACTATTAGTGAACCGGGTTATGGTGTACACATAGCCGTATCTGATTTTTGGGCTGAATGGGCCACCTGAGCGTGTGGGACAACTTAGGTCGAGTAATGGGCCTTAGGCCCATTTACACCGTTGTGGTTGTTTAGGTTACTTAAGTCGCTCGAGGCGACGGTGGACCTTCTGTTGGGTCGCAGAGACCCCCGATTTGCAAAATTACTGAAATACCCATGGTTTACAAAATTACTGAAATACCTTCGATTTGCAAAATTACTTAAATACCCCCAGTTTGTAAAATTATCGAAATACTCTCAATTTGTAAAATTATCGAAATACCTCAATTTGTAAAATTATTGAAATACCCTTAATTTGTGAAATTACCGAAATACCCTCGATTTGTAAAATTACCTAAATACCCTCGGTTTGCAAATTGACCGTAATGCCCTTGTAGGGTAAAATTACCGAAATACCCTTATAGGGTAAAATGACTATTTTGCCCTTGTAGGTAAATGGCTGACTTAGACTATGAATTTGACTGATTTGGCTGTGATCGTATGATTGTGTTTTAACTGAATTAACTGTGGTCGTGTGACTGATATGCTTTTAATATATGTTCAAATGACTATTACTGAGCATGGCCATTTTGCATACACGTGTAATGATTGAGCATGACATACACGACATATTGCATGGGGTTGGGACATTGATATGGAGGAAGTTCTGATAGGGTCGCACGGGTCGCATGAGACGCATTGTGGATCGGTATTGATGATGTTAAGGTCACACGGGTCGCATGAGACGACTGTGGACCGACGGACGGCTTAAAGCCGCGTAATCTGATTCTGGCTCTGTGCCAACCTAAATATGGCTCTGTGCCATCTTGATTATGGCTTTGTGCCAATCATATTTACCCGTGGCTATGTGCCTAACATATATATTGATGACTCTGTGTCGATCATAATTACCCGTCGCTGTGTGCCGATTATATTATCGTCGCTGATGGCTATGTACCAAACTTATTACAGTTACCGATAGCTTTATGCCATCCTGATTATGGCTATGTGCCATCCTGATTATGGTTTATAACCATTACGTTTATGGCTTTTAGCCGCTCGCTCACTTCGCGATGCCGAGCCGTTCTGTTGACTTAGTGCCGCAACCGGTGCTAAGCTTGGTGTGATGGCTGGGTGGGTCGATTTTATCCCCACGTAAGTGTAGGGTTGGTACGGGTGGTGTGTTGGCTGGATCGGTGTGAGATGCATCCTCATACTGTTGCATATCTGTTATGAGATCTGTCACTGTACTGGGCTTAGGCCACTTGTTCTGTTATTGGTTTGGGCTAGGCCCAATTGATTCTGTTATGGGTTGTGACCCAAATGATATTGTAGTGGTCTTTGGCCCACGTATGCTCTGAACTGGACTGTACTATTACTGTTATAAGGCTTTGGCCCAGACTGTTTCGGTTTCTGTTTTTGTATACTGACTGTTACTCTAGTAAGGGGATTACACACTGAGTTTTCGTAAACTCACCCCGTTTTTAACTGTGCAGGTAATCCCCAGCGTTAGGAGGATCGGTGTTGCGAGGGACTCGAAGGTGACCACACGACTGCGGCTGTTATGCTTTGGACTTTATATATGTTTAAATTCCATTTTGGGTTTTAATTTCTGTAATAAGGCCTCTCTGGATTTAAATCTGAATTTGGGATTTTGTTACGTTTTATATCTGTTAGACGTAGACGAGTTTTCAACCCAATTACTGTTTTAAAAACATACGTTTTAAATTTCTTTCCCTTAAATTTGCTTCCGCAACTAAAAGAGATTTTTAACAAAGTTAATAACTTTTTTAAAAGTGATTAACTTTTCAATGAACCACATTTTGAACTTGAACGAACACAAACTGAGACTTTAGTTTTTAAATATTAATGAGGGTTTTCAATGAAAACATGGTTTTTAAAAAACACTTCAATGTGACACGCCAGATTCGGGCCTAACTTCTGGGCCAGGTTTAGGGTGTTACATTTAGTGGTATCAGAGCCAGGTTACAAAACTCGGCTGTGGATTGGGTTTTTAAAATTGAATTTCTTAAAGAACTATTTCAAAAGATTTAAAGTATGTGAAATGTTTTACTGGATATTTTCCTGAAAGTGTGGCTCACCGAGTCTCCAGCGCCGAATCTGTAAGCTTTCTGAATACTTTTGTCTGTTTAGAAATTGAAATACAGTGAGTTAGAAATACAGTGGTTTCTTTAGATATTGGATTGTATTTTTGGTATTTATTCTGTGTGTGTTTGGAAATGTTGGATGTGATGTTCTGGATATAGAAATCGTAACCTATCTGCTACGATAGGTGGATGTTTTGGATGTGTGTTAAAGACGTTGGGATCAGAGTGTGCAGCGATAGTATAATGTTGTAGTTGTTACATGACTTCCCTGTCAGTTGGAAATTTTGGGGTCAAAATTTCTTTAAGGAGGGTTGAATTGTAACGCCCTAAATTTGGGCCTAGTAGGATTGGGCCTTGTGCGTGGAAGCCGCTAAGAGACTGCTCATAAAAGTTTTTTTGTGCGAAAAAATATCATAAATTAAGTGTAGCTTTAGTGGCTAAGTATTTGGACATATTTGGGAGTGCTTGAGAAGCTTGGGTTCAAGTCTGGGTGTTTGCAAAATTTTAATTTGGGCTCTTAAGTGAACCTGGATGTTAGCTTATAGGACTTATAATAATTAGTGTTTGTTTTATGACAAAAGAGAGAAGGGATCTAGTGGCAAGGTGGCGCTACATGTGTGGCAAGGAGTCTGAGGTTCGAGGCTTGGCGTGCGCAATTGTATGTTTATTTTGCTGCTTGAGCTGGGGAGGTGTTGGAACTGGACTGGAACTCTGTGGTTGAATTGGTCATAAGAATTTGAATTGAATTTGAATGGGGAGTTGGAGTAAATCAAGGAGAAAATTCGGTGGAGGGATTGGTGGAGTTTTTGAAGGATTTTGAAATGGGAGAAGTTGGAGCCGATTGGGGGGGGGGAGTTTTATTTAGGCAAATTCGGCTAGGGAGTGCATTTGGTGTATTTTAGGCAATTGCTTTCTTTTATGCCGATTTGTTTTATTTTATCTCTTCTATCTATAGTGCCAAAGATTGCCATAGACTTTTTTGTGTTTTTCCCGTTTTGGTTTTCTTTATTCTCTTCTCTCTGTTTCCTATTCTTCTTAATGTGAGCCGAATTCAACCTCTCTTTCTCTGCCTTCATTCTTTTTCCCTTCTCTATCGATCAAACATTTCGACCTACAAGCGTTCTGACGAATCATTTCTCCAGCCTCTGAAGTGCCGAATTTGTTCTTCTCTTGTGGGTTGATTGAGTTCAATTTATTGGGTTGGCCGATTGTTAGGGGTAAGTGGTTATGTGCTTTCAAATACTGGTCGAATGTCTAGTTCTCTTGTTGGCTGTGTGTTTTCCTTAGGATAGTAATTGTTTAACCTTTGTTATTGAGATTGATGCTTAATAGATAATGTTGTGGTACAGATAAACCACAAGGAGGTGATATCGATTCATAATCATACGGCTTGGGAAGTATAAGTCATTTCAGTCAAGGTTCTACGCTCGTGGGCTACTGCGTTTCTCTCTATCAAGGTGTGTACACACACTATTCGCGTTGTAGAACGGAAAATGTCGAAATGTCGGAAAGCTGACGATACGGTAACGGCTACTAGACGGGCGCACAGACACTCGTGTGGGGGAGTCGACACATGGACAAAGGCTGCATGAGCGATCTCATGGACTTGGCTGGTAATAGGCCTAATGGGCCGATTTGGGTCGAGTGGGCCCGCGTGGGTAAATTTGACTGTTAAGTGATAAATCGATAGACTTGTCATTCGCGCACATGACTTACGTAGTTCTGGGCCTCGCTGGGCCAAAATAAGCCGTGTAGGCCCAATGAGAACGTGGGCCCCACACGAAGGAAATTTACGGTAAGTGACTATTAGTGAACTGGGTTATGGTGTACACATAGCCGTATCTGATTTTTGGGCTGAATGGGCCACCCGAGTGTGTGGGCCCACTTAGGCCGAGTAATGGGCCTTAGGCCCATTTACACCATTGTGGCTGTTTAGATTATTTAAGTTACACGAGGCGGCGGTGGACCTTCTGTTGGGTCGTTGAGACCCCTGGTTTGTAAAATTATTGAAATACCCCCGGTTTACAAAATTACTAAAATACCCCTGGTTTGCAAAATTACCGAAATACCCTCAATTTGTAAAATTACCGAAATACCTTGATTTGTAAAATTATCGAAATACCCTCGATTTTTAAAATTATCGAAATACCCTCGATTTGTGAAATTACCGAGATACCCTCGATTTGTGAAATTATCGAAATACCCTCGATTTGCAAAATTATCAAAATACCCTCGATTTGCAAATTAACTGTAATGCCCTTGTATGGTAAAATTATCGAAATACCCTTATAAGATAAAATGACTATTTTGCCCTTGTGGGTAAATGACTGACTTAGCCTATGAATTTGACTGATTTGGCTGTGATCGTATGATTGTGTTTTAACTAAATTAACTGTGGTCGTGTGACTGATATGCTTTTAATATATGTTCAAATGACTGTTACTGAGCATGGCCATTTTGCATACACGTGTAATGATTGAGCATGACATACACGGCATATTGCATGGGGTTGGGACATTGATACGGAGAAAGTTCTGATAGGGCCGCACGGGTCGCATGAGACGACTGTGGATCCAGTATTGATCTGTTAAGGTCGCACGAGTCGCATGAGACGACTGTGGACCAACAGGTGGCTTAAAGTCGCGTAATCTGATTCTGGCTCTATGCCAACCTAAATATGGCTCTGTGCCATCTTGATTATGGCTTTATGCCAATCGTATTTACCCGTGGCTATGTGTCTAACATATATATTGATGACTCTATGTCGATCATAATTACCCGTGGCTGTGTGCCGATTATATTACCGTCGCTGATGGCTATGTGCCAAACTTATTACAGTTACCGATAGCTTTGTGCCATCCTGATTATGGCTATGTGCCGTCCTGATTCTGGTTTATAACCATTCTGTTTATGGCTTTTAGCCATTCTGTTCACGACGCCGAGCCGTTCTGTTGACTTAGTGCCGTAACTGGTGCTAAGCTTGGTGTGATGGCTGGGTGGGTCGATTTTATCCCCACGTAAGTGTAGGGTTGGTACAGGTGGTGTGTTGGCTGGATCGGGGTGGGATGCATCCTCATACTGTTGCATATCTGTTATGAGATCTGTCACTGTACTGGGCTTAGGCCACTTGTTTTGTTATTGGTTTGGGCTAGGCCCAATTGATTCTGTTATGGGCTATGACCCAAATGATATTGTAGTGGGCTTTGGCCCACGTATGCTCTGAACTGGATTGCACTGTTACTATTATAGGGATTTGGCCCAAACTATTTTGGTTTCTGTTTCTGTATACTGACTGTTACTCTAGTAAGGGGATTACACACTATGTTTTCGTAAACTTACCCCGTTTTTAACTGTGCAGGTAATCCCCAGCGTTAGGAGGATCAGTGCTGCGAGGGACTCGGAGGTGACCACACGACTGCGACTATTATGCTTTGGACTTTATATATGTTTAAATTCCATTTTGGGTTTTAATTTCTGTAATAAGGCCTCTTTGGATTTAGTTCTGAATTTGGGATTTTGTTACGTTTTATATCTGTTAGACGTAGACGAGTTTTCAACCAAATTACTATTTTAAAAACATACATTTTAAATTTCTTTCCCTTAAATTAGCTTCCGTAACTAAAAGAGATTTTTAACAAAGTTAATAACGTTTTTAAAAGTGATTAACTTTTCAATGAACCACATTTTGAACTTGAACTAACACAAACTGAGAGTTTAGTTTTTAAATATTAACGAGGGTTTTAAATGAAAACATGGTTTTCGAAAAACACTTTAATGTGACACGCCAGATTCGGGCCTAACTTCTGGGCTGGGTTTGGGGTGTTACAAGTAAGGTACATCAAATATAAAAAATGTATCGGTGATGACGTTAGGAGCATCTCTGTCCTCTCGGCGATGTGCAACATATGCCAAACAGGTTGTCTCACCTCATTCTGACCTGCACCTCTACCCGGTGCTCTCTGTCCTCGGCCCATACCATTACCACCTCTAGCCTGACCACGGCCCCTAGGTGGCTGCTAAACTACTCTCTGCGGCTGCACGGGACCTGATGCTGGAGCTTACTCCTGATCAGTCTTCAGTGGACTCTCCCGAATGCAGTGCTCTAATGACCCACATCTCAAACAGGCTCTATTCCTCCTCCAACACTCACCCGGGTGGCGCCTACCACAATCTCCACAAGGCTACAACCCAGCTAAAGGAGCAGGAGCTCCCACTCTAACTGGCCCATCAGATCTGACCTTTTTCTTAGGAGGGCTCTGAATCCCTCTTGTTCCTCTCTCCCTATCTCTATTATTGTGCTCAGCGTGCTTAACATCCTCGATGATCTTTGCCTTCTCCACCAGAACAGAAAACTCGCGCTCCTTCTATGGAGCAATCCAAACCCTTAGATTATCTTTCAGCCCATCCTCAAAACGAACACACCCCTCATATTCCGATGCCACCATACCTCGAGCATAGCGGCTCAGCCTCAGAAATTTAGCCTCATAATCGGCCACAGATCGGTCACCTTTCGTAAGGTTCAAGAACTCACGCCTACGAGAATCCACATAGCTCGCCCCCACATACTTGCCCTGGAAAGTAGTATTAAAAAAGTCCTAGGTTAGATGATCAGGCTGAGTGCCCTCCTTAACCGTTAACCACCACTGATATGCTTCGTCGCGAAGTAATGAAACTGCACCCTTTAATTTCTGCTCGGGGGTACAGTCCAAATCATCCATAATCCTCTTAGTGGCCTCCAACCAATACTCAGCCACATTAGGGGTGACTCCTGTGACACCCCTAAACAACTCAGCTCCATTAGACTGGAGTCGCTCAGTTACCGACCCTCGGCCCTCAGATTCAGAATTGAGCCCAGCGACCCTCTTTAATATCCTCAGCATGGCATGGGACAGTGTGTCGTCCCTAGCCGAACAACTCTGAGACCCAGTCTCCATAGCAGGTGACACAAGTGTCTCACCCGTGTCCAGATTCGACATGCTACCCAGAGATGAGGACTCAGCACGAGCCCCGCTACGGCCTCTACCTCAACCTTGAGTACCACGTCCACGGATACCTCATGTGCTCATTGTCTAATTTGAGTTTATCTATATTAAGAGTTTTATGCATCAGTACATCTTTTATAAAAAGTGCTAACTATAGTGTTTCAAAACAGTTTTAACTAAGTACAAAAATACTTACAGGATCGACGCCGAAGACTCGGTGAACCACATACTTGCTTATTTTACTGAAATCATTTTAAAACCGAATACTTTTAGGAAACAAGATTTTGGAACCCAAAATTCACAGCTGATTTTTGCAACCTGGCTCTGATACCATTAAATGTAACACCTTAAACCCGGCCTAGACGTTATGGCCGAATCTGGCGATGTCACATGGAAGGGATTTCGAAAATGGAGCTAACTCGATAAAAACCTTAAGCTTATGAATCTTTAATTGCTTTCAATTATTTTCAAACATATATTCAAATGGTTGACTTGCCTTAAAACGTACTATTGTAGCAGAAGCTAAGAAAAATCGCCGTGTTTAAGAAAACAGTTCGCATTTTTAGAAAAACATGTTTTTAGGTAAAACCATCATCGAATCAACAGGTTAAATGCAAAAAGCCAAAAACCAAAACCAAACAGTTTTAAAGAGTTTAGAGAGTCCCAAAAAATACAACCTCACAAATTTCAATGCCAAAACTTAATTAAAACCATAAAACAAAATAAATAGTAATAGCGAGTGGCCACCGTCGAGTCCTCCGCTGCACCAATCCGCCTAACTCTGTGGATTACCTGTACAGTAAAAATAGAAAAGGGTGAGTTTACGTAAACTCAGTGTGTAACCAACAGAATTAAGAATGCAGACAACCAGAAAATCAGAATCAGTCAGATACAGATTCGAGCCCAAGCCCATTACAGTCACAAATGCGTATTCGGGCCTAAGCCCATCTCAGATACAGATGCAGATATGCAAATCAGAATCTGAAATTAGATATCCTACCCCCAACCTCTACACACCATCTCCGACCATCCCTACACACCATGTGGGGTTTAAAACACCCACCCAGCCTTACACACCATGTTGTGCCGATGCGGTACATAACAGATATAACGCAGCCACGCTGCCAGATAATAGGCAACACTACCTTTCAGAACACTTCCTCCAATATACATCATCCCACCCCAATAACAGTAACAGTACATACATACAGAGTTAACAGATAGAACATGCTTAACATGCTTAAATAAATAGATAGCAGATACACATGGCATAGACATGCTTAGAATAGTACTAAAGTCTAACAAATCACATAGTTATAGGGTTTAGTAAGCCTTTACCGACCCTACAGTAGGTCCATAGTCGATTAGGACGACCCGTGTGACCCTACAAAAAATATTAGTATAATGGGCCCACATGCCCGTGTGGGCCCACACGCCCAGATTGGCCTTACCCGTGTGGCCCACACGGCCCGGCCCAGTAATCAACACGCCTGTGTGTCATGCCCATATGGGCCCACACACTCATGTGGCCCACATGCCCAACTTGGCCTAGCCCGTGTGGCCCACACGGCTACACTCGAGCCACCACACGGCCGTGTGCTGCGCATGGCCATGCCTTCGTCAATCACACGGCCGTGTACTCATACACGGCCTACCACACGGGTGACCACACGCGCGTGTAGCGTCGACAGTGGCCTTTTTTAGCTTTTATCGAAACCTCATTTTCTACATTTCGGGTACACACCTGGTTCGATTTTGACGTTAACGCAGCCCTGAAGCAACCAGCACCTAAGAATAACCACAGAAAAATCCACAATTACTTTAATTAACGAATCCAACCGAGATTTCCTTTTGGCTACAATTCAACACCACAACAGAACATAGTACTCAAATGCTCCAAACTTACCATTGACAAAAGCAACCTCGTAACTCCACTACAGCACTGATGGACCTTGATTTTCCTTAAGCGCACCTAACAAAACGGTTACCGAAACAAAATCAAGCCTTGAACCCAAGGTAAAAGTACAAGAGGAAAGTTTCCCGCAACAACGACAACCCTTACCTTTGGAAGAGAACAACAGAATCGAGCAACCCAAAACCACGATTTGAAGAGGAAATTTTTGACAAAAAAGAGAGTGCAGAAATGTCAGAAGGGAGAAAGGAAGAGAGAGAGAAATTAAAAATTGGGATAATAAAAAAGAAAATAATGAGCAGATATGGCATATCCACAGTTTCTCTCCCACTCCCCCACTAACTCTTAACCGTCTCAAAGTTCCAACTCCACTGAAACACCAACGCAACACCGAGCAAAAATCAATTCCTATGCTCGTGCTGGGAATCGAACACAGGAACTCCAACACCAACTTCCTTACCACTTGAACCAGCAGGTTCATTCTGATATGAAATTACAAACAATTAAATATATGCCCACTGAGCAAGGATAATACTTAATTCCAAAAATAACCGAAATTGCTAAAGGTAAGGCTTAAACTTGGGACTTCACACACACACCCATAACACTTAACCACTGAAGCAGATACACTTGTGTCAAAATTTTAGAGAAACAAACATAAGAAATTTGGGGCGTTACACGTAAATTGTTTTAGCGGCGCTTTTCTATAGGGCCAAAAAATACCGCTAAAAACCTGTTTTACTGTAGTGAATCTCAATAAAACAATAATTCCATCAATAGTAAAATAATAATAATAAAATATACAATAAATATGGACTCTTGGCAATCAACATCAGAATCACGATCTAATCTAAAGTCCATAATCCAAGGGATTGCTTTGAGGAGTTTTTATCCAAATCATTACTAATAGTTGAATTCCTAGCAACATGGTCTTCCATAACGGGTTAGATATTCACTAAATAATCAACATAGCCCAAATATAATGTTCAATAAATTGTACACATACATATGAAACCTGCCTCCACACATATTTGATGGACATGGAAGTGGGCACTTCCTTAACATCAAATTGTGAGTTCCATATTTTTCAACAAATTGTAATTTTGTTGGTAAAACAATATCATTATACAATTTAGGGTCCGTTTGTTTACATATAAAATGTTTTACATTTTCCTATGTTTGTTTAACAAAAAATAGCTTGGTCAACGCAAAATACCTTACAGGTCAACATAAAATAAGCCATTTTTCCTGTAAAATGACTTCCCCTTTTGAAAAGTGTAAGTCATTTTCTGGAAATACTACAGCAAAACAGGTTTTTAGCGGCATTTTTTTGGGCCTATTTAAGCGCCGCTAAAAATATTTGCGGCATTTTTATTAGCGCCACAAAAAATGCCGCTATAGACAACGTCGCTAAATTTTGCGGCGCTTATTTGATAAAACGCCGCTATAGAACATGACCTTTAGCGTCACTTTTCCCACAAACGCCGCTATAGAACATGACCTTTAGCGGCGTTTCTACCACAAACGCCACTAAAGATAATGACCTTTAACGGTGTTTTTACCACAAACGCCGCTATAAAACATGACCTTTAGCGGCGCTTTTACTAAAAATGCTGTTAAATGTCGTGTTCTTTAGCGGCGTTTGTGAAAAAACGCCACTAACTTTAGCAGATTTCTTATATCCATTTTCATTCATATACAACCCTTCCTGTAACAACCAAAAATAGCAAATCTAAATTATACTTCAAATCCAACGAAAGATATATGATCTAAATTAATAAATGAAATAACAAAATATTCTTACAATAATGTTAAAAGTTATAATGTTAAAATATTCTTACAATAAGAAAACAAACATCTAAGATGGCGGATTCTGCGACTGCTGAAGCATCTTCATCATATTATGAAGCTGTTGCTGGAGTTCGTCATATTCTCTAATTTACTTTGCTTCCCTCCCTACTGCCTCCGCTTTAAGTTGAGCAATTTGCTCAACTATGCTCGCTTGCACCTGAGCCAGCTGGTCTCTTATCCTCTGAACTTCAGCTTGAGTCTGACTCCCCGAGGGCATGTATTGCTGCAAGCTGGATCCAAAATAGTGGGTTGGGTTTACAAAAGATCCTTGAAATCGAACACTACCATACCTTTCTGGACCCAAAACTTCAGTAATAACTCGGTTATCAATGTCATCAAGATTAACAGAGCTATCACTTGAAGCGATCGCTTTATACTCCACCCTTTTATCCTTTAGTTTCTCCTAATAAATCAATCAAAGAGTTAGAAACGAAATATATAATCAAAACAAATGCAACATAACTTAAAATTATTTGCATTAAAAACGATGAATTAAACCATTATAATTAAACATGATAAATATTTAAAATAATTCAAATTTTATTAAGTAAATATATCATATTTTCTCGCACTTTTGAGTAGTCATAGGAGATCCATCTTTCTTTCTATGTGTAATGTCAAAAGTGGCGCGTCCAACTTTTGACCAGATTTAATGTTCCTACAATATAGTAGTAAAAATATTATTAATATAAATTAATTAATACTTGACACAATTAATAAATTCAAAATACCTCGCCCTCAGCTACACAAGCAAAACTTTTCGACCCAGCTGTGTACGTGAATTTTTGGTTTTGCCTACTTGTAGTGCCAACGCACTCACGATCCTACATTATGAAATTATTATTATGTATATAGTAAATATTATAAATCGAAATAATTATACGAGTTTGGAAGTATGTAATACCTCTCCTTTCTTTGAATTCCAAAATCTAACTGCATCTTCCCATTGGTACCTCAGCATTCCCGGCGAGACATTTCGCAATTTCTCTTTGAGGCTTATATATTTCTTAAAATATTCCTTCTTTAAAGCACTTTTATGGTCTCTCCATTTTTTTCGTAATGCCTTCTTGACATAATTATCCGAGACCTCTAAAACAAATCTCTCCTGCAAAAAACACAAGTTTAGAAAGTAAATATAAATGTAACTTAAACAAAAGTATTATAAATTACATTCACGTTATTACCTTAATATTATCAAGAGCCTTATTTTTGTTACTATCAGGCATATGATGCCATGACTCATAATTGATAGGCAACAGATTGGCATTTCATGCTATAATGCCTAAGTATCCTGCTAAAAGTCGAGCTTCTGATCCAACAGGCTGACCAAGACTGTTTTTGGCTACTTTGACACACTCGGCAAAATTTAACTCGTATAAATCTTCCAGTAGCGTACGTCCTCGAGTTCTGCGCGTCTCACCGCTTTCAGTTGAAAAATGGTATATTATAATATAAGAATTTGAAACAGAAATCAATAATAAAAGTCAACACGCATGTAAATTAAAGTTCAACATTACTTTGAATTTCTGCAGATTCATAATCTGTATTTGGAACATTCGAAGATCCAATACCAGTTTGTTGTTCACTATTTGTTTCTTTCGAATTTGGAGGATTTTGAACAATACTTAGATCTCACAATCTTCTTCGGGGCATTTTATCTACAATACACATAAAATAGTTGAAATTTTAGTAACTAATTACAACAATAATAGTACATATAAAATAGTTGAAATATTTAACAAGATCAAGATTTAAATTATAATATTACATATAATTAAAAAATCGTAAAATCTTACTACATCATAATTCGTAAATATCTTCATCCACATCCTGGTGAATCGATTGAAATTGTGTACTAGTAATAGGGATATTTTCATTTAAGTTTTATTCTGGAAAAAAGGTAAAGTTTCTGACCTTTCGTTGATGTCATCTCTGCTTCTAAAACTTGGTTAGAAGATAAACAAATAAAAAAGATGAATATTTATCAAATTCTAAAACTTACTTGCGTAATGGTTCAATTGAATCGTGGTGAAAAAGAACATATCCATGTGCTTGTACCCAAGATCTATCATCTAAGTGTGCAATTTCAACTTTACCAATTGGTTCTCCATAACTTTGAAATAAATAAGTTTCGACTAAGTTATGATCAGTGAGCCTAGCATTTCTACTTGGTCTATTCAATCTTGTTTCAACATCTTCTAAACCTTAAAACCTAAACCCTAAATCGTGGGACCTTTATGTCCTTCAACACCGTGCAGAACACTTCTTTTTCTTTCTTCGACATTGCAAAAATAGAAGACGGCAACCTATATTTCCCATTCGGAAGTACTTGGGGATGAAGTTCATGCCAAATTCCCATGTCAACTAGATCAAGTCGACTCTAAAGATTGCCTTTCAATTTTCTATCGACATTCAGAATTGTCCCAATGATGTTCTCGCAAACATTCTTTTCAATATGCATGACATCAAGATTGTGTCGCAAAATGTGATGCTCCCAATATGGCAACTCAAAAAAAATACTTTTTTTTTCCACAAGTCCGCCTCATTAGGATCATCCTCTTCATTAGATTCATCATCAATAACATCGCCAACATATGCCTCCCTCGGTCTTCTCTTTGTTTGCATGTTGTGTGGTTGATTCATCTTCCCATAACTGAAATTGATATCTTTTAACATGAATAGGATTTCAAATCCAATGGTCTACTCAGGAGCTTCTCTGAAATCTTCAGTACCATCAAATAAAGTCCTCTGAAATCTAAATCTATGATTTCCATCTAACCACCAACGATTGCCCATATAAGAGAACTTCTTCCCATTATATAACCACTTCGAACATGTTTGCGCCGCACAACAAGGACAAGCATAACGTCCTTTGGTACTCCAACCAGATAAATTGGCATAAGCCAGGAAATCATTAATAGTCCACAACAAAGCTGCACGTAAATAAAAGTTCTCCTTTCTCAAGACATTATATGTTTCAACACCCGCCCATAACTGTTTAAACTCTTCATTAAGTGGCTGCATATAAATGTCAATATCATTTTCGAGACCTTTCTCTCCAGGGATAATCATAGATAAGATAAAAGAAGATTGCTTCATGCAAATCCATGGAGGAAAATTGTAAGGAACAAGCACTACAGGCCAAGTATTGTATGAAGTACTCATGATTTTAAAAGGATTAAATCCGTCAGATTCTAGCCCAAGCCTCACATTCCGAGGATCGCTTGCAAAGCTTGGAAATTTATTGTCAAATGATTTCCAAGCTAAAGAATCCACAGGATGCCTTAATAATCCATCATCGGTTTGTTGATCATGATGCAACCTCATAGACTCAGCTGTCTTTGACGACATGAAAAGCCTTTGAAGCCTTGGTATTAGTGGAAAATATCGCAAAATCTTGACTGGCTTTTTTCTTGACTATGCCTCACCTTTATCCTCATTCATATCTTCTGTATTCCTATTCATCCAACGAGAATTACTGCAAACATGACAAGACTGTTGGTTTTTCCGATCACCCCAATACAACATGCAATCATTTGGGCAACTATGAATTTTGTCGTACCCAAGGCCTAAATCTTTTATCAGTTTCTTCATATATTTGCATGAATGAGGGATTTTTGCAAACGGAAACATATCTCTCAAAAACTCTAACAGCATTGTGAAAGAGTTTCCGGTCCACCCTCCCAAACATTTTAAATGAATAGACGAATGTAGAAGGACAATTTTGAATATTTTGATCCCTCGTAAAGTTCTTCATTCATTTCATTAAGTAACTTGTAGAACTTCGCCGCTTCTCCATTTGGCTCTTCATCAGGTACACTTCTTTCCATTTCGGTAAAAGCATTTCCACCAATATTACAATCATCGGATGCAATAAAGTCGGGTGGAAACGATTGCAAACCATGACTGTGCATATTAAATTCATCCTGCAACATTCCTTCTATGTCATCTTCTCTAACAGACTGATGGTAAGCACTATAAGGAGAAGCTGGATTAATCGTTGAAGAGGTTCTACTAGGTGTATACTCTCCATGGAAAATCCAATTTTTTATACCCCTGAATAAAGCCATCAACAATTAGATGATTATTCAAGAAGCAATAATATGAGGTGACCTTCGGGTCGTTTTCTTTCAAAAAAAAAAAAAAACAATTAGATGTTCGTAGACAACTTCACGAAAATGCCAATTGATGTTGCCACACTTCTTACACGGGCAAATAATCATATTCTCTTGGCTTGCATTTTGAACTGCAAAATTTAAAAAAGTTCGTACTCCATTTCGATAGTCGTTGCTTACCCTTGACAAATTCATCCAACTCTTATCCATTTCGTAGTTCTTGAAGTCTAAAGTTGAAAATAAATTACACGGATAAGTTGTTTATTTATAAGTATAATTAAGTTATGTAAGTTATGACATGATATATATTTATGTAAGTTATGTAAGTTATGTAAGTCATGATATGATATATATTTATAAGTTATGTAAGTTATGACATTTATGATATGATATATATTTATGTATTATGTAAGTTATGTAAGTTATGACATTTATGATATGATATATATTTATATATTGTAAGTTATGATATGATATATATTTATATAAGTTATGTAAGTTATGTATGTTATGTGAGTTATGTAAGTTATGATAATTTATATATTTATGTAAGTTACGTAAGTTATGTAATTTCAAAGAAATAAAAATGAATTCATCGTTTGATTTTAAAAGTTCATACTAGTTAAATTAAGATTACAGTATTTGGACTATCAACATTTCGAATATCTTGTAATATGTGCATAAAATAGCTTCCACAGTGAGAATTTTTATGAGAATTTTGTACTTTAATAACAATGAAAAATTAAAACAAGTTAAAATCAAAATATTTACATAAATATTAGCACAAAATATTTTTTTAAAATATAATATTCAAATAATTTCATATTTAAGATTGATTTCATTAAAAGGCAGATGAAGTAAATGATATTATTTTAATAATTTCCCTTTAAAACAACATGCAAATATTGCTTACATATTTTAGTTAGATATTTTTTTATAAGATTTTATAATTTGTATTTTTTAATCATTTAAAAATTAATGTACTAAAATCATAAAATATTTTGAGATGGATGAATTTTTTAAAAAGTAGAATTCAAGTATTAAAATTATAAAAAGAAAATCAAATTTGGGGTAGAAATTTTTTGGTTTGTGATGTGAACCGGCTCGGTTTAGTTGAGTCGTTTCACTTGTTGCCCGGTCGTCGATGAGGAGAGTGTTCAATTCGTTGAAAAGGGGTATTTTTGGTTAAGGTAGGCGGAAGTTTAACAAAGTGGTTTGGATAGGTTAAGGATGGATAGGTTCGGTTTAACAAAGAAATAAAGATAGATGATGTTTGAAGAATAAAAGATGGGGATGGAAATACGAACTTAACACTAAGAATGATTCAACACTATATGATAGTGTCACCCCGATTCTTATATGGTTAAAGTGAAAAAAAGGTGGTTTGGTAGATAGGTGAACGCCACACCGATTAAGGTGATAAGTTCGAAAAACAAGTTCGGAGACGCCACAAGCAAGCTTGATAAGTCACACGAGACTTGTACGAAATAAGAGATGAGGAAACCTCACAAAGAACAATGTTCATATAAAATTTTTCAAAAGTCTATACAAAATGAAAAATGTTAAGTATTTATAGCCTAACATATGGCTAGCCGAATGGACAAGCTAACAAGACTTAAGGGCTAAGCATTCGGCGATTAAATAGGATAGAATAATCTAGAATAAAGTAATTAAAATTCTAAGTCCAAATTCAGCTTGTTGGATGCTAATGGTCATGCTTCATGGAGAAGGAAATAAGTTGGATGCACTTGGAAGCAAGGGAACTCCAATGGACTTGTCTAGGTTCGGCTATGGGCATAAATGAAGCATTAAAATTCGATTCATGCTTGAAGATGGTGCATGAATTGGCCGAACCATCATGTTGCTTCACTTGATGCATTCATGCATACTTAGCCTTGAAGAATAGCCATAATGCCATGAATGTGCAGCCCTTTAATACTTCTACATCTCCCTTGGCCGAATGAGGCTTTAATGTGCCTTGAATACTTGAATTGAATGTATAAAAATTCACCTCCCTTGTGGCCAACGTCCATGCACCTTAATAAATGGCAGAATAATCATGCATGGGAGAAGAAATGGATTGTTCTAGATGTTGGTTGGTACTTGCACGAAATTCCCAAGCATTTATCTTCCAATTGTCCATAAATACTGTCCATGAATCTTCAAATATATGAACAATCAGCAGCTTCCTCTTGCATGAACGTCCCACATGCATGTGTCCCATTGAATGCCGTCCATTGAACCTCAAATATGCATGCACCTTGCCTTTAATGCACTCCTACATTCGGCTGAACCTACAAATGACATGAACCAACATTAAAACAAGCCAAATTCGGCTGAACCAAGTATTAACATGCTTTAGACACAATAATTAACATACTAATTAAATTAGGACACATTTATTATAAACTAACTAACTTCATAAATTCGGCTAGCTCACTAAGTACTAAAAACATGTAACAAGCTAAAGTGAGCTAATAAACGAACTAATGAGCTATAGCAAAATAAAATAATTAAAATAAATACTTAGTTTATTCTAGAAATAAAGTAAATGAGCTGGAAAGGAATAGCAACAAGCTCAAATGAGCTGAATTAAGCTCAAGTGAACTGATTTGAGCTGGACGGAGCTCGGGGAGCTGAAATTGAGCTAAAATTAGCTTGCATTAAGGTTCGAGGAATCCTTGAATTGCTGGCCCGAGCTGGAATCAAAGGAGTTTTGATCAGCCTCGTGTGGTCCTTTCTTGAGTTGGACAAATTCCCGGCCGTGCTCACATCATTCCCCTTTTCTTCAAAACAACTTGTCCTCAAGTCGAGTCATTTGTTTACTTCAAGACTTATACTCTTACTCTGCTCGTTATGGACAAATAGGGTGAATGGAATCTCAACAAATGCATCAACTTCATGTTTTCCAAAAGGGAGAGTCTTCTTGCCATCATTCAAAACAATTAATTTATCATCAATCAAAGAATGGAAATTATCATCAACAAAGTATTTTACCTTTTCAAAATTCAAGTCATGAACAAAGTTATCAATTCGATTCGAATGGAGCTGTTTAGTGAATAGAAAAATCTCACCTTGCTTACCATTAGAGGTGGGAAGATGAGGGTCGGTTTTACCTTTTTGAATTAGCACAAACCTTTTCTCCTCAGAATTGTAGTGTGATCGAAGGTCCTTAGTTGAATTAACCTGAAATGATGAAGAAGCACAAAGACAACTTGTGCTTTTCAAAGTGTTGCGTGCACAATAATGAAAAAGGTTAATATCTCCATGGATGATGGACACAAAGGGACGTCTCGAAATATTATTTACAAATGGAACATATGAATCGATACCTGGTTCAAAAACATGAGTTGATCTTACCTTTTCGGGATGAAATATGAATTTCATGTACAGCCACATAAGATGATCAAGGAACGATTTTAAATTGTAGTCAAAATTGTCAAATTTCGTTTCCTTAGTCAAAGACCAAACATCAATCAAATACAAATTATTCGCACAAAATTTAAGATGCTTGACTTTCTCACATATTGAACCAAAGCAAATTCCAGGTTTAAAAACACAAGTTTGGTGACTTGTTCCAAAGTGTAGCAAACGTTTTATTTTTGTCTTTAAATCAAACATGCCGAACCAAAAGGATTTGTGCATACACAGAAGCAGACAATCAAACCTCTTTACATTCATCAAAACAGATTTGCAAAAAGTCAAGGATTTCACATAAGGCAATAAATGATTCACATAATCACCACAATCAAACAAATTGAGATGTTTATGTGAAAATTCATTGTTACGCATAATCGAGTTTCGCAGCTCACAATCGAATGTTACTTCACCAACATGGTCGTCAACACCAAAAATTTCATTAGTGATGCTCTCCTTGCCATCATTTAAAACAAACAGTTCATTATTATTCAAAGAATGGCAATTGACCATATCATCAATATATTCACAAACATTCAAATCGGTTGGTAAAGACTGAAACGCTTTATAACAGTTACCTTTCTTACCTTGTGGCACAGGTGGACTAAGATTACCTTTGCCAATCAACGTGAATTCTCTCTCCGTTGGAAGGTAATGAATATGGAACTTATATATTGATTCTTCAGAAACTTGAAAAGAAACAACACGAGGAAAACTCAAATGGTGGTTAGTGGAAATATTCCTCACTTGTTCTCGCTCGTCTCTTTCTTTTGTTTCTTTTTCTAACTCAATTTCTTTTTCTTTTTCACTTTCTTTTTCACTCTCAATTTCTTTTTCCTCTCTTTCGTGTTCATTTAGGATCCGCTCATTTTCTCTCATGATCATCTCTTGTCTCTCTTTTCTTTTTATTTCTTTTTCTCTCTTTTTTTTTTACAACATGAAGATGATACAAATGAATCAGAATGAGATGTTTTTCGACGGAAAGAAGGAGAAGAATCTACATATGAACCAAGTTCAACTCGTCGGGAATATTTCTCCATGGGTGATTACCTTGACGCATACAAAGAATAACTTGTACTTTCTCGTTCGTCATCTTGAAAGGGTTCAAGCTCGTAGCTCGCTTTATCTCGTCGCGAATTCCTTGAGGGATAGGAATCACGATAAGAATCCCTCCTCGAATAGTCATCGGATATGTGTCTCCATGATGGTCTTGACTCTATTTTCTGACTTGTTGAAATTTGCTTTCGTCGGGTTCTTTCCTCCGCTCGGTGCAATCGTTTTTGCAATGGTTCTAGTTTTCTATCAAACAAACGGTCCATCTCTTGCAACACATATTGAAATTCCAATTCTGAACACTCTTCTCGTAACATGATTTTATTGCTGAAAGAAAAGTGATTAAAACAAACAAAAAGTAAATACCTCACCACAAACCTCACTAGTTCACTCGGAAAGGAAAAATAAAAGTTTTCACTCCACTCGTGTTTACACTCGTTTACAGGCTTTTCTAACACTCTATTATGCTCACTCACTCCTTGCCTTTTTCCACTTGTCCTCACTCTCGTGGTTTTGTATTTCATCTCGATTGGACCTATTTGCTGCGAAGGATAAATCGTTTTGGGTGTAGGCTAGGCTGAAAAAAAGAAGATTTGGGTATAAGTGTGGCGTTGGGGAGGGAAGAAATGATGGTAGAACAATCTCGATGATCAGAAATAGAAGAGATGAAAACGAAAACAAGAACTTTCAAAACTTCACTTTTTTTTATACTCGAATATTTTTTTCTTTTTTTTATAATTTCGTATTTTTTTTATAAATTCAAATACAATATGCTGAATACAAGAACTTGAATGCAACAAAAAAAATTTTAATTCAAATTTTTTTTCGAATTTTTTTCTTCACGAATCTACTCCGGGCTTGTTACGTACGTCGGCGCTCCTCGTTTTCAAGCTCTGATACCAAATGATGTGAACCGGCTGGGTTTAGTTGAGTCGTTTCACTTGTTGCTCGATCGTCGACGAGGAGAGTGTTCAATTCGTTGAAAAGGGGTATTTTTGGTTAAGGTAGGCGGAAGCTTAACAAAGTGGTTTGGATAGGTTAAGGATGGATAGGTTCGGTTTAACAAAGAAATAAAGATAGATGATGTTTGAAGAATAAAAGATGGGGATGGAAATATGACCTTAACACTAAGAATGATTCAACACTATATGACAGTGTCACCCCGATTCTTATATGGTTAAGGTGAAAAAAAGGTGGTTTGGTAGATAGGTGAATGCCACACCGATTAAGGTGATAAATTCGAAAAACAAGTTCGGAGACGCCACAAGCAAGCTTGATAAGTCACACAAGACTCGTACGAAATAAGAGATGAGGAAACCTCACAAAGAACAATGTTCATATAAAATTTGTCAAAAGTCTATACAAAATGAAAAAATGCTAAGTATTTATAGCCTAACATATGGCTAGCCGAATGGACAAGCTAACAAGACTTAAGGGCTAAGCATTCGGCTATTAAATAGGATAGAATAATATATAATAAAGTAATTAAAATTCTAAGTCCAAATTCAGCTTGTTGGATGCCAAAGGTCATGCTTCATGGAGAAGGAAATAAGTTGGATGCACTTGGAAGCAAGGGAACTCCAATGGACTTGTCTAGGTTCAGCTATGGGCATAAATGAAGCATTAAAATTTGATTCATGCTTGAAGATGGTGCATGAATTGGCCGAACCATCATGTTTCTTCACTTGATGTGTTCATGCATACTTAGCCTTGAAGAATAGCCATAATGCCATGAATGTGTAGCCCTTTAATACTCCTACATCTCCCTTGGCCGAATGAGGCTTTAATGTGCCTTAACAGAGGGAATAGATTGGAAAGGCGTAATTTCCATTAAAATAAACAACAGAAAGCCTTAACAGAGGGATATAATAATCATTCAAATCAACCCTAAATAGCCATTCAAATTATTGTATCAAAATTGATAGTAAGCAAAGAAATTGTAAACTAAAATTAATTCTATCACTAATTCAAGACTAATTTCAAAGACAACACTAACCTTAATAAGATTCCAAAAACAGTAGGTTCAACACCAAGCTTCAATCCACTAACTTCTCTTCACCTTTGATACTCCTTTAACCCTTGTTCTCTTCTCTAGCTTCAAGCATATACCTAATATTTTCCATGATAAAAGTTCTTGTAAAACCAAAGCAATTATTAAAACCCAAACGTTAAATCTAGCCATGTTTAAACTCGAAAAAGTGTCGCGTAAGAGTGACATTTATCGATTATCGCAGCAATGAGAGAGGATGAAAGTGTGGCGATGCGAGTGAGAGGGTTAGTTGAGGGCGATGCAGCAGGTGGCCCGGTCGACGTCTCCAGCGGCAGATGGGATGGGAATTTGATTTAGGGAAAATTTAGGGATTAGGGGAGAATTGAGGGAATTGGGGAAATTTTGTTAAGGGGAAAAAGAACAACTATTGGGGGAGTACTTGGGATAAAATGGATGAAACCAAAACGAAGTAGTTTTGGTATTCAAAAAAATGACGATTGCGGCATTTTTTAAAAAGCGCCGCTAATGCTGATCTATTGCGACGTTTATAACATAGCGCCGCTAATTCCACTAACCACTACTCAAAACGACGACGTTTTAATTCAATTAATTTTTTTTTGCGGTGTTTTTTAAAAAGTGCCGCTAATGCTGATCTATTGCGGCATTTATAATCTAGCGCCGTTAATTCCACTAAAGCATGTTTTCATTCAATTAAATTTTTTTGCGGCGTTTTACAAAAATCGCCGCTAATGCTGATCTATTGCGGCGTTCATAGTCAATCGCCGCTAACTCCACTAAACCGCCACTTAAAACGACTACGTTTTTGTACAATCAAATTTTTTTCGGCATTTTTTAAAAGCGCTGCTAATTCTGATATTTGCGGTGTTTATATACTAGCGCCGCTAATTTCACTACGTTTTCATTCAATTAAAAAAAATTTTGTAGCGTTTTTTAAAAGGCGCTGCTAATGCTGAGCTATTGCGGCATTTATAATCTAGCGCCGCTAATTCCACTAAACCGCCACTTAAAACAACAACGTTTTCATACAATTAAAATTCATTTGTGGCGTTTTTATCATAAACGCTGCTAATGCTTGACCTTTTGCGGCGTTTTTATCATAAACGCCGCTATAGCTCTAACCTTTTGCGGCGTTTACTTATTAGCGCCACTAATGTATAACTTTTGCGGCCTTTTTGGTCCAAACGCCGCTAAAAACCAGTTTTGCTGTAGTGAAAAGAGCTCCTCTATAGATAATTTTATTTTTATATAAAAATTAACTTAAATCAAGCTTAATATTATTATATTGATAATAAATTTTATTTTTGTTTTTTAAATTATTAAATTATTATATTTTTTAATATTATTAAACATACATATTTAATTATTTATATTTAGTCATATAATAAATTATTAATATTTAATATTTCATTTAATAATAAATTTTAAAAATAATAATTTTAAATAATATTATTCACATATTATTGAAAATATTAAATATTAATATTTTAATAATAAATGTTTTGTAGTATAAAGGTTAAAATATGTCATAAGTCTATGTACACTTCATAGATTTGCAATTTAGTCTTTATACTTTTATTTTCAAGAATTTAGTCCCTTTACTTTTCAAATTTGAAAATCAAGTCCAATTGTTGACATCATTAACTTTTTTTTTGTCAATTTTGTTGATGTCACATTTTTAAAAAAAAATAATCACTTGGTAGTCATGTAATTAAAAAATGACTTTGTAATAAACCTGAATTTAACATAATATTTTTAATATATACAAAAACAATGTAAAATATAAAATTATAAATAAAAATAAATTCAATTAAACAATAAAAAAAATAAGAAAAATCTCATATGTATGTATGTTTCATTGAAAGCAACTTTTATGAAATATTTTTAAAAAATCTACCAAACAACAGAAAATATTTTACACAGATTCATCCAAACACCAAAAAATATTAGCTTTTCTAGAAAAGTAAATTTGTAACACCCTAATCCTGAATACGGAGTACTCAAATACTAAGGCGTTACATCAGGTCATCGAAATAACCTAGCAAAATTTTCAAATAATTTTAAAACATTGAAATACATTTTATATAAGAGAAAATACCATATATAGTTATAATGAAAATAGTAATAAAAGTAGTTATACAAAATATGTGGAGCTCCAATATCATCGTATATCAAAATAGTCAAAATAACAAAAATGATAAATGAGTTACAGAGCTAAAAAAAAATACAAGTAAGGCCTTAGGAATACAATGCCCACTAATAGATAAGGAACTGTACTCTGAATACGTGATGCTAGGAGTCTCTCGTCAATGATGTTCCTCGGACACGAACAAAAGTCTACAAATCTGAACATTAAGACAATTCGAAGGCTGAGCTTTACAAGCTCAGTGGTACACAACAAATCTACCATACTTCAAGCAATTCATAAATATAAGCATGCAAATCAAATGTATACATAGAAACATAACATGAGTATCGAATAATTAAATCATGAGTCATTAAATCTACATAACCAAATCGCTTGCATATCAAACTTGTCAAACTTGTTAGATTACACATATTGCTCAAATAATCGGGTATCTGGATAGTCTCACGCCACTCATGGCCGCTAGTCAAATAATCCCGGGTGTCCGTAGGGTTACCCGAGCGCCACTCATGGCCGCTAGTTAGGTTAGAGCCCGAAGGCTGAGTGCAAACAAAGAATAAAACATATAATCAAAAAAATACAACCATGACATTCGAGTCTCATACTCGTTTCAACTTGCTTATCATTCTAGCTAAAATTTTAACTAATTAGATATGACAGTCTGCTACCTTGACATTCTGACCTTTTCTCATTAAAAAATTAATAACTCTTAATATATAACTTTAAATCAAGCACCGTTTGTTTTAAACGAAACTACAATTCTGTACAGTTATAGAGATATAATGCTCACTTCCTATTTTATCTTGTGAAATTTTTGGTGATTTTTCAAAAACACTATTAAATCTGTTTTATAAGAAAAATGCTGCCAGAATTTTATGACCTTTCAACACTTAAAAATTCATATCTTTTAATATATAAATTGAAATCGATCTCCATTTGTTCTAAACAAAACTACACTGATTCACAGTTACAACGATGTATAGATCACTTCTTAATTATTTTTACAGAATTTATGGTGAATTTTCAAACTTATTGTTCATGTAATAATTTGTTTCTAGCATATTTCACAACTAAGTTTTTAGCTTCATTTTAAATCATCCAAACATGATTTCTACCCAAAGATATATAACATGCATGCATTATCACATAAACATCAGATTTATGACTTATCAAGAAGTATAGGAGAGTTAGAAGGTACCACCTTGATGGAAGAACACCAACAAAGTTTCTTGCCTAGCTCTCCACCACTTTGCCTTTACCATTAGCTTTAGAAGAATCACCACCCTCTTTAACTAATAATCATATAACACACAAGATTTCCCACAAAAAAATAAGAGTTGATAGGATGTAAAAATACATACTTTAAATAAATAAATAAATAAATAGATGGGTACAGACTTCCACAAATTCAAACCCTTCTAAACACCCAAAAACCTTCATCTTCATCCTTGATGAACATATATATTATTTTTTCTTCCATGAAACTTTTAAAAAAAAAATATATCAAGACTCTGTAACACCCCAAACCCGGCCTAGACGTTATGGCCTAATCCGGAGATGTCACAGAGAATGGGTTTATTTATGTAAAATCATTTCAGTTATTGAACTCATGTACCTTATAACCATTTTCGAAAATGTTGATTAATTAGTTGATTTGCCAAAACTTATTTTTCTGCGGAAGTCTAACAAAACTGATACATTTTAAAAATCTGACACGTGTTCTTGGGAAAACCTCTTTTTGTGTAAAAACCGTCAATTTCATACAATAATTTTATCAAGCATGTAGAATATCAACAAACCAAACATCAACAGTTTAAAACCATAATATCCAGAGAGTCCCCAAAAAAATTACAACTCTTAGAATAAAACCCAAATCATAAATAAAACAATTATTTAATAACTTTAAAATAGTTTACAGTCGAGTGGTCACCGTTGAGTCTCCGCCGCACCGATCTGCCTAGGTCTGTGGATTACCTGAACAGAACAGATAACAGAGGTGAGTTTACGTAAACTCAGTGTGTAACCCAACAGAAATAGACAAGCAAACATACAGAATCATCTCATACAATCAGATACAAAATCGGGTTTATGCCCATCTCAGATACATATAACAGAATCAGATGTATAGATCAGATATACAGAATCCTACCCCCATCCTCTACACACCAACTCTGACCATCCCAACACACCATGTAGGGTTAAAAACATCCACCCATCCCTACATACCATATTGTGTCGTTTAGACACATGTCAGATAATGTGCAGCCAAGCTGCCAAAATAAAGGCGATGAATGTCGTACAGATAAAAAATTGCTTACATACAGATAACAGTTATACGTATAGCAGTACAGTTAGACATATATACAACATCCTACTCAGATCAGTTTATCATCCTACTCAGATAAGTTTATCAGAACATCACAGCATACAAATAGGGGTTAAATAGCCCTTTCCGACCCTACAGTAGGCCCACAGTCGATCGAAGAGACCCGTGCTGTAACACCCCTAACCCGAAATCGCCTCCGGAATAGGGTTAAGAGGCGTTACCGATCAATCGAATCATTACACAACCATTTCACGACACTAAGTCATTCATCCATCAACTATAATCATTATCAACCATATGGTCCCTTATTGAGGTATATAAGACCTTAAACACATGATAGAATAGAGTCGGGACTAAACCGAACACTTACGAAAGTTTTCAAAATTTCAAATATTCACCAAGTTCTGTTGAGGTCACACGCCGTGTAACCGAGGCCGTGTGCCCACACACTGTTACCAGACACCCCATGTGTCTAAGCCGTGCCAAACAGAGCAAGCATTCCGACTTCTCCACACGGCCACCAAGCACGCCCGTGTGCTCAGGCCGTGTGCCCTTAAGCCACATACTGACTTATTCACACGGCGACTAGGCACGCTCGTGTGCCATGGCCGTGTACAACTAAGCTAGCTACTGACTTTACCCCACAGTCATTAGACACGCCCGTGTGTCATAACCGTGTAGGCAAAACAGGCCATTTGTAAGGCCAATTTGCCACCCACACAAGGGTCAAACCTACAAGCACATTTAAGCATACTTCCACACACAAATTGGCAACCAATTTTCATGTCAAGTGATCAACATATCATCTCATATAATCTCATTTCTAAACATGTCAACTTAGGAACTAAATTACACAACTTGAACACATTCAATACCAAACATGATTCATTCCCAAATTCACTAAATCATACTAGCATCATACCATCACTAAGATTACCATTCATAAGACATTTTCTTTACCCACAAGCTATACCAAAATATGCATCATATATCAAAGCCATACATGTTTAAAGCCAACACACATCTAGCCACATCACAAGGCTATTTACACATCTCGAACATGTTTTACAAAACTAGCCTATACATGCCATATTTCAACTATGTACATCTTTCCCAAAAGTACCAAAATAGATTGCCGATAGTGTGATAGAGAAGCTGACGATCCCCGAATCCGAGCTAGCGCATCGACATCTATAAGCGGAGAAACAAATCACACAAGAAGCTTTCCAAAGCTTAGCAAGTTAAGTAACATAACACATTTAAATCAAACAAACCACCACATAGATTATTTCACATATACATATATATCATGCCATCCAAAACTAAAATGCTCATTTAACATTTCATAATCTCATTCATATATTCATCAACCACATAGGTTCCGAACGTACCTTAGCCAACACCTAGTAGTCAATTACATTTGCTACTCAATACTCGCTTTTCCCTTTCGTTCAACTTCCATCTCTTCTTTGATTCAATCGCACACTTAGTGCCTCGATATTTAGCCGAAGCTTAATTATCATCGCACACATAGTGCATTTATATCAAACCGCTTTTCAAACGGTATCGCACACACAGTACCAACCACAAAGTCAAAGCTTATATTATTTCGCACACACAGTGCTGATCATCTCGATCACGTTTTCGAATACGCACACTTAGTGCCACATAACTCAAACTCAACTCTCACATAGCACCCACATTTCAATATCATTATAACATTCATTTCATAGCATTTAACATAACTAAATGTTCATATTATGTCCGAACTTACCTCAGACGTTGAACTATCGAAACGGTCGGTCAATCGAGTACTTTATCTTTGCCTCGATCTCAATCCAAACCTTTCCTTTTATGGTCTATACACATTCAAATTCAATCAATTCAATCACCAAATCATTCATTTTAGTCCAAACACACATATTTAGGGCATTTTACAAAATAGCCCTCACATTTTCACATTTCGACACTTTAGTCCCTAATTCACAAAATCATCAAATTCACATAATTTCCTTTCACATAAGCTTAGCCGAATTTCCCTTGTGTTCATTCAAGCCCACACATTTCATTTATTTCACATTTTAGTCCTTCAACTTATCATTTTCACAATTTAGCCCTAATTAGCTAAATTCACCAAAAATCCAAGAATAAAACATGTTCATTAAACACATATCTTCCATTTAACACCAATATTCATCACAAAGCTCACCATTTCATCAATGGCACATCTCATAAATATCATTAATTCTTCAAATTACAACATGGGCTTGATAGTAGACTAAGCAACAATCTCAAAAACATAAAAATCATCAAAAACCAAAGTCAAAACATACCTTAATTTGGATCAAAGACTAGCCGAATACCCTAGCTCAACTTTTCTTTCTTTTCTTTCTTCAATTTCGACTACTATGGATGATTATGGCTTATTATTAGCCTTTTGTTTTTCTAATATTATGATATTAATCCATTTACAAAAATGACATTTCATTAAACATATAAAACAATTATATAATAAGGTCATTCAGGTCTTTTAACCATCCACTATCTAAATATTGGCATATTTACCTCATACGGCCTCTACATTATAAAGACAACAACACTTAAGTACTTATAAATCAGCACACAGTTTTCACACTTTATGCAATTAAATCCTTTCTCACAATTTGACACACAGTCGATAAAATTATCACACAGGTTATAACACATATAATCAACACCAAAAATAATATTAAAATATTTTTACGACCTCAGATTTGTGGTCCCGAAACCACTTTTCCGACTAGGGTCTAATTCGAGCTGTTACAACTCTCCCTTCTTTAGGGATTTTTATCCCCGAAAATCTTACCGGTAAATAGCTGTGGATATTGCTCTCTCATAACATTCTCAGGCTCCCACGTAGCCTCTTCAATTTCGTGCTTGTGCCACAATACTTTCACGAAAGAGATTTTCTTATTTCTCAACTCTTTGGTCTCTCGTGCCAAAATTTGGATCGGTTCTTCACTATACGACAAGTCTGACTGGATCTCAATCTCAGTATGAGCAATCACATGAGACGGGTCTGATTTGTACTGTCGAAAGATTGACACATGAAACACGTTATGAATCTTTTCTAACTTAGGTGGCAACATCAATCTGTAAGCAACCGAGCCAACTCGTTCAATAATCTCATACGGTCCAATGAACCTCAGACTCAGCTTGCCCTTCCGGCCAAATCGAAGTATCTTCTTCCACGGAGATACTTTCAAAAACACTTTATCACCCACCTCAAATTCAATATCTTTTCATTTCAAATCTGCATAAGACTTCTGACGATCTGAGGCCGCTTTCAAACTGCCACGAATTAGTTTCACTTTCTGCTCAGTCTCTTTTATAAGATCAACCCCGTGAATCTTATTCTCACTCAGCTCAGTCCAATATAATAGAGTTCGGCATTTTTGACCGTAAAGAGCCTCATATGGTGCCATTTTAATGCTGGATTGAAAATTGTTGTTGTACGCAAACTCAATCAACGGCAAATGTTTTTCCCACGTATTTTCAAACTCAAGTATACAGCATCTCAACATATCTTCGAGAATCTGAATGATTCGCTCGGACTGACCATCTATTTGCGGATGAAACGCAGTACTGAAATGTAATTTTGTGCCTAAAGCCTCTTGCAATTTCTTCCAAAATCGTGAGGTAAATCTCGGATCTCTGTCCGACAAAATAGATAGTGGCACCCCATGCAATCTCACAATCTCAGCAATATACAATTCAGCCAATTTATCAAGTGAATAATCTGTTCTCACCGGAACAAAATGAGCTGATTTTGTCAATCTGTCAACTATCACCCAGATTGCATCTTTCTTTCCCGGAGATAAAGGCAATCCCGACACAAAGTCCATCATGATCCTTTCCCATTTCTACTCAGGAATCATAATCGGTTGCAACAATCTAGACGGAACCTGATGTTCGGCTTTAACTTGCTGACAAATTAAACATTTCGACACAAAGTCAGAGATGTCTCGTTTCATACCATGCCACCAATAAAATTGTTTCAGATCATTATACATTTTCGTACTCCCAGGATGTACAGTTAATCGACTATTATGAGCCTCTTTTAAAATCGCTTGAATCAACTTTGAATTTCTCGGAATACAAATCCGATCTCTAAATCTCAAACAATCATCACTATCAACTCGAAATTCTGATTCAGCATTCGATTCACATTGAGTTCGTTTAGCCATCATTTCAACATCACTTTTTTGAGCATCACAAATCTAATGTACAAACATCGGCTCTATTTTCAACTCGGCCATAACCGTACTATCATCACACAGATCTTTCTGAGCATTCATTGCTCGCAAAGCACATATGGACTTTCGGCTCAAAGTATCAGCTACAACATTAGCTTTACCCGGGTGGTAATCTATCACAAGTTCGTAATCTTTTAACAACTCTAACCATCTTCTCTGTCGCAAATTCAATTCTTTCTGAGTCATCAAGTACTTCAAACTCTTGTGGTATGTAAAGATATGACACTTCTCACTAAATAAATAATGACGCCATATTTTCAATGCGAACACAATCGCGGCCAATTCAAGGTCGTGCGTTGGGTAGTTCTTTTCATGTGGCTTTAGTTGCCTCGAAGCATAAGCAACAACTTTACCTTCTTGCATCAGCATACAGCCCAAACCATTCAATGAGGCATCACTGTAAACTATGAATTCTTTGCCCGATTCAGGTTGAACCAACACTGGTGCTTCTGTCAATAACACTTTCAATTGTTCAAAACTCTGATGGCATTTTTCTGACCACTCGAATCTAACATCTTTCTATAGCAACTTCGTCAACGGAGTCGCAATCATCGAGAAGCCTTTCACAAACCGTCTATAATATCCCGCTAGTCCCAGAAAACTACGGACTTCAAACACATTTCTCGGAGGCTTCCATTCTAATATAGAAGAGATTTTACTAGGATCAACTCGTATCCCGGCAGCTGACACAATATGCCCTAGAAAACCAACTTCACGCAACCAAAATTCACATTTACTAAACTTAGCATACAATTGTTTCTCACGCAGAGTTTGTAGTACGGTTCTCAAATGCTCGGCATGCTGTGTCTCATCACACGAATAGATCAAAATATCATCAATGAACACCACTACAAAGCGATCCAAATACGGTCTGAATATCCGATTCATCAGATCCATAAACACTGCAGGAGCATTTGTTAGTCCGAAAGGCATCACTAAGAATTCGTAATGTCCGTACCTCGTTCTGAAAGCAGTTTTCTGCATATCGGATTCTTTAACTCTTAACTGATAGTAACCTGATCTCAAATCTATCTTTGAAAACACTGTAGCTCCTCTCAGCTGATCAAACAAATCATCAATACGAGGTAACAGATATTTGTTCTTTATCGTTACTTTGTTCAACTGTCGATAATCAATACACATTCTCATAGTTCCATCTTTCTTTTTCACAACTAACACAGGAGCTCCCCAGGGTGAGAAACTCGATCGTGCAAATCCTCTGTCAGTCAACTCCTGCAACTGAGACTTTAACTCTTTCAATTCTGTTGGTGCCATTCTATACGGAGCTATTGAAATGAGAGTGGTCCCCGGCACTAATTCAATACCAAATTCGACTTCCCGAATTGGAGGTAATCCCGGTAACTCTTCAGGAAACACATCTGGAAACTTACATACCATAGGCACAGATTCAACTTTCTTTTTCGACACTTTTGTATCAATCACGTACGCCAAATAAGCTTCACAACCCTTTTTCACATAGTTCAGAGCTTTCATCGCAGATACAATAGCTGGTAATCCTTTCAAATCATTGGATCCTATTCGAACTAGCTCACCATTCTGACTTTTCAACTCAATACTCTTTCTTTTACAATTCACGATGGCATTATGCAGAGTAAGCCAATCCGTACCCAGGATTATGTCAAACTCATCGAATGGTAGTAACATCAAATTAACCGGAAAACAAACATCCTGAAACATCAATGGACAATTCTTGCACACCTTATCCACCAAAACACACTTGCCTAAGGGATTCGATACTCTAATCACAAATTCAGTAGACTCAACAGGTAGAGTCTTACTTGATACTAGATTCACACATTCATATGAATGAGTAGATCCTGGATCTATCAATGCAATGACATCAGTATCAAATAAAGTGAAAGTATCGGAGATGATGTTTGGAGATGATGCTTCCTCTTGTGCATGTATAGCATAAGCTCGGGCAGGTGCTCTCGCTTCTGACCTCACAGCTGTGTCAGTAGTCCCCCTTTGGCTTCCACTCACATTTCTGGTGTTTCTGGGTGGTCTACCTCTAGCCGTCACATTACTCGGTCTTTCATTCTGAACATTTTCCTCTTCGACCATCTTTGGACAATCTCGAATAAAATGATCTCGGGATCCACATTTATAACAAACTCTATTATTGTACTTGCCCCATCATTCTCCCACATGTCGCCTTCCACACTGTCTAGACTCAGGTTTGTTGCTTTTGGCACTCTTGACACTTGATTCCATTGGAGCTTGAGTTCTCGGACCAACACTTAGTCTTGCGCGATCTCTATTTGGATGCCCAAACGAAGCATTTGATCGGTTGCTTGGATCTCTGAATCTCTTCGTCGAAGGTTGAGAAAACTTACTCATCGATCTTTTCTTTCATCACGAGCTTGAGTAATCGCTTTCTTCTTCTTTTCTTTACTGAGCTCCTCGGCTTTACAAGCTCTTTCAACTAACACAACAAATTAATTTATATCAAGTATCCCAACCAATAACTTAATATCCTCAGTCAACCCTTCTATGAAGCGTTTACACATAGTGGCAGTAGAAACACATTCCCTGTGCATACCTGCTCAATCTCACAAATTCTCACTGCACTCAAGAATCGACAAACGGCCATGTTTCAGCTCTAAAAACTCTTTATGTTTCTGATCAATGAAGCGTTGACTGATATACTTCTTTTTGAACTCAACTTGAAAGAAGTCCCAAGTGATTCTCTCTCTCGGAACCACGAAAATCAATGTTTTTCACCAATTATAGGCTGTATCTCTCAACAATGAAACTGCACACTTAATACACTCATCAGGAGTCAACGACATTTCATCGAATACTCGAATTGTATTTTCGAGCAAAAACTCAGCCCGCTCGGCATCGTCATCAGCTGTGGCCCTAAAATTTTTGGCCTCATTCTTCCGGATCTTATCCACAGGAGGTTTATTCAATCGAATCGGATCTATCACTTGTGGCACAACAGGTACTTGTGGGGCTGGAGGTTGTGGAGCAGCCGGATTCGTTCGAACGAACTCCGAAAACCACTCACTCATCATTCGAAAGAAGGTTTGCTTAGCCTCTCCTCCCTCACTACTTTCATTTGGCGTAGATGTGGCCGGCGCTGTCCCTTGAGCGGGAGCAGGCACGTTACTCTCTACATCGTCAGCAACGGCTTGATCGGGATCCATTACTATATGAAAACACATTTATCACTGTCAGAATTCATCACACTATCGCAATTTCATATATATGGCATGTATAGCTAGACTTGCACACGCTATGTTAGTTCGAGAATCGACTAACCCGTAGCTCTGATAATAAAATGTAACACCCCTAACCCAAAACCGTCACCGGAATAGGGTTAAGAGGCGTTACAGATCAATCGAATCATTACACAACCATCAACTATACTCATTATCAACCATATGGTCCTTTATTGAGGTCTATAAGACTTTAAACACATGATAGAATAGAGTCGGGACTAAACCGAACACTTACGAAAGTTTTCAAAATTTCAAATATTCACCAAGTCTGTTGAGGTCACACACCTGTGTAACAAGGCCGTGTGCCCCACACGGTCACCAGACACCCTCATGTGTCTAAGCCGTGCCAAAATAGAGCAAGCATTCTGACTTCTCCACACGACCACCAAGCACGCCCGTGTGCTCAGGCCGTGTGCCCTTAAGCCACATACTGACTTATTCACACGGCGACTAGGCACGCCCGTGTGCCATGGCCGTGTGCAACTAAGCTAGCTACTGACTTTACCCCACGGTCATTAGACACGCCCGTGTGTCATAACCGTGTAGGCAAAACAGGCCATTTGCAATGCCAATTTGCCACCCACACAAGAGTCAAACCTACAAGCACATTTAAGCATACTTCCACACACAAATTGGCAACCAATTTTCATGTCAAGTGATCAACATATCATCTCATATAATCTCATTTCTAAACATGTCAACTTAGGAACTAAATTACACAACTTGAACACATTCAATACCAAACATGATTCATTCCCAAATTCACTAAATCATACTAGCATCATACCATCACTAAGATTACCATTCATAAGACATTTTCTTTACCCACAAGCTATACCAAAATATGCATCATATATCAAAGCCATACATGTTTAAAGCCAACACATATCTAGCCACATCACAAGGCTATTTACACATCTCGAACATGTTTTACAAAACTAGCCTATACATGCCATATTTCAACTATGTACATCTTTCCTAAAAGTACCAAAATAGATTGTCGATAGTGTGATAGAGAATACTGACGATCCCCGGATCCGAGCTAGCTTTACTGTAACACCTCTTACCCGGGTTCTACGCCGGAACCGGGCCCGAGGCGTTACCGTAAAAGGTCCTCATAGTCGCCACTTAGACCTATCATGGCTATTCTCTCTAGTCACCTTAACAACCTCGTTCTCGACTTACGAGACCTCACTCGTAAGCACGAAGACTCTCGAGACTATACCGAAACTTTTTCAACCTTTTCAAATTTTATCTTTTATACAGGGCTCACACGCTCGTGTAAAATGTAACACTCCCGTGTGCAGACACACACGCTCATGCTCCTCAACCGTGGTAAATACTGACTACACACACACGGTCTCGAAGACTAGTCACACGGCCGTGTTCGACACCCGTGGACGACACTGACTTGGGTCACAAGACCTGGACACACGCCTATATGGCTAGTCCGTGGTCGCCTCTGACTATTTCCCCACTGTCTAGGCACGCCCGTGTGCTTTAACTGTGTGACCATTCAGATTTCAAATTTCAAGGTGTAGACTTCAGACGGCCTGGGCACACGCCCATGGCTTGATCATGTGTCGCACACGGCCTAGACACACGCCCGTGTGTCTACCCATGTGGACAAGAACAAGGCTGTTTGCCAACCTCTTTGTACCCCTATAGCTTACACTACTTGAATCGATTCAACATACTAGTAAACATCTCATAACTTCAACATGAACTCCCATAGATAACTTGTAATTTCATAAATGGTAAAATGAGCCATCATGCATGGCAATTTACAAATTAAATGTCTTAACAAGAGCCAGTACACCTTTGGCCAAAATAACAAAATAATTTTACTAGTCTAGCCCATATTCATGCCATTTAAAAATCATTAAGTCTAGGTATACCGAGATGAGTCGATAGTGCGCGGCGGTCTTCAGTTATCGACGATATCCAGGCTTCGGCTCTTAAGCTCTATAAAACAAGGGAAAAGAGAAGGGGAGTAAGCTTTAAGCTTAGTAAGTTTATATGTAACAACATAACATTATAACATGTATTAAACGATTACATAGCATTACATACTAAGCAAGAAATAATTTACATTCATGATCATGCTTACTCATTTTCTCTATTCCCACATTCCCACCATGTCATAAGCATAGTACATACATTCATTAATGATTCCCCGCACATAGCATCATAAAATCACATAATACAACACATCACTATCTCTAGTTCCTTTGCTCATAATTAAATTACTCGGTGGTTTCAGCACTTAGCCCACCAACAAATTTTTATTTAGGTGGTATCGCACTTAGCCCACCAAAAGAGTATAGACGATGGTATCGTATATAGCCCATCGTAATTAAACAACAAGGTGGTATCGCACTCAGCCCACCAACAAGTGTATAGACGATGGTATCGCACATAGCCCATCGTAATTAAACAACAAGGTGGTATCGCACTTAGCCCACCAACAAGTGTATAGACGATGGTATCGCACATAGCCCATCGTAATTAAACAACAAGGTGGTATCGCACTTATCCCACTAACAAGTGTATAGACGATGGTATCGCACGTAGCCCATCGTAATGAAACAACAAGGTGGTATCGCACTTAGCCCACCAACAAGTGTCGTCATTACATATTTATATAACTATTTCATCATTCACACAATAATTATTCAACGATTACCACATTCCATCCATTTGAACCACACATGTTCTCAATCATGCCATACACTAATTAGCAACACAATGTTTACACAAATATGCATTGCTTACACATAAACTTACCTCGGTGCAAAACGTGATAACCAACGACTTAATTCGTCACCTTGCCTTTTCCACGGTTAAGGTTGATTCCGCGCTCTTCTTGATCTATAACAATGAAATTCACTCGTTTAGATCATTCTATGATCATAATACGTCAAATTCTACACTTGGGCAAAAATGACCATTTTGCCCTTGTACATTGGCAAAATTACTATTTTGCCCCTAGGCTCGTAATTTATTTTTCAACACATTTCCTCAATAATTAAGTCTAGATGAGCATTTATTTCTCTTACAACTACTCACCATTCTCATAATATCATGCATTTATAACACAACCTCATTCTTGCTTTTAATTCCTACTTAGGTGTTTTCATGCAAACACCTTTCACAAAAGTTGTTCCTCATCTCCTAACATTCATTTTCTCTCATAAAAACTCAGCTAACAACATAATTACTCTCATGGAAAATCCCTAGACTTTCAATCATATCACAAATTAGTCCCCTCATTAGCTAGCTTGAGCTTTTGGGACTCCAAAAGTACAAAAATTATCAAATAAAACCACCAAAATCACTTACTTGCAAAGAGATAGTTTAGCTGAAAGTTTGAACCCCAAAACTCTATATTTTCTCTTCAATTTTCGGTGGAAGAAGGAGGGTGAATAGTGATAGATGATATCTTTCCTTTTTAGCATTTTTTATTCATCTTTTTATCACCTAATGTCACCAAATTTGACTACAATTAATGCTCTTGTCCCCCTAGCTTCCTATGGCCGGGCAACACTCTCAATATGGCCTAATTACACATTAAGGGCCTCCAATTTAATATTCTATGGCTATTTGACACCTCTACCTTGTAAATTAGAACTTTCGCACTTTATGCGATTTAGTCCTTTTTCACAATTAAGCAATCAATCATTAAAAATTAAGGTACCAAAATTCTCATACATCCCTATAAACATGTTACGAAACATAAAATAATATCAAAATAATTTCCTCAACCTCAGATTAGTGGTCTCGAAACCACTGTCTGACTAGCCCTAAAACCGGTGCTCATATAACTCTCCCCTCTTTAGAGATTTTCGTCCTCGAAAATCTTACGAGAAAAAGGTTTGGATATTGCTCTCTCATGGCTTCCTCAGGTTCCCATGTAGCCTCTTCTACACCATGTTTCTGCCACAACACTTTTACTAAGGCTATGTCCTTATTTCTTAACTGTTTCACTTCTCGAGCCAAGATTTTAATCGGCTCTTCCTCATACGTCATATCCGGTCGTATCTCAATTTCTGTTGGAGGAATCACATGCGAAGGATCAGAGCGATAACGCCTCAACATTAATACATGGAACACATGTGAATTTTCTCTAGCTCTACCGGTAAAGCCAACCGATATGCCACTGGCCCAATCCTTTCGGTAATCTCATACGGCCCTATGAATCTCGGACTCAATTTACCTTTTTTACCAAATCTCAATATTTTCTTCCATGGTGACACTTTCAGAAATACCTTGTCACCCACTTGGAACTCAATTTCTTTTCTTTTCAAATCCGCGTACGACTTTTGTCGGTCCGAAGCAGCCTTCAGACTATCACGGATAACTTTCACTTTCTTTTCAGTCTCTTTAACTAAATCAATCCCATGAATTTGCTTCTCTCTCAGCTCGGTCCAATACAAAGGGGTCCGACACTTACGACCATACAAGGCTTCATCACGGTGCCATCCGTATGCTCGATCGATAACTATTGTTGTAGCGATTCGACCAAGGGTAGGTATCTTTCCCAACTACCTTCAAACTCTAACACACAACATCTGAGCATATCCTCAAGAACTTGGATTACTCTCTCAGATCGACCATCGGTTTAAGGATGAAATGTGTCATCAAATTCAACCTCGCACTCCAAGGCCTCCTGTAACTTCTTCCAAAACCTCAAGTAAATCTCTGGTCTCTATCCGAGATAATAGATACAGCACTCCGTGTAATCTTACTACCTCGCAATATACAACTCACCTAACTTATCCAAAGGAATAATCAACACGCTTTGGAATAAAGTGAGCCAACTTTGTTAGTCTATCTACGATCATCACCCACACGTCTTTTTTTTTGGGGTCATAGGCAAGCCCGTAACAAAATCCATGGTAATCCGATCCCACTTCCACTCGGGAACCATCATCGGTCAAGTAATCCCAAGGCACTTTATGCTCCGTTTTCACTTGTTGACAAATTAGACATCTTATTACATACTCGAGATGTCTCTTTTCATTCCCTACCACCAAAGTAGAATTTCTTCGAGATCATTGTACATTTCCATCATCGCCTGTGTGTATCGACAAATAACTACTATGTGCCTCTTGTAAAATTTCTCGGATCAACTCGTCATTTTTGGGTACACAAATTCTATCATGGAACATTAAGCAACCATCTGAACTCATCCGAAATTTAGAATTAATTCCTGATTCACACTTAGCTCTTTTAGCTAGTATCTCACTATCATTCCTTTGAGCCTCACATATTCGTTGAACAAATAGTGGTCTAGCTCTCAACTCGGCCAGTATAGCACCATCATCGGACAACGACAAACTCGTGCTCATAGCTCTCAAAGCATACAAGGATTTTCTACTTAAAGCATCCGCAACTACATTCGCTTTCCCCGGGTGGTAATCGATCACTAGCTCGTAGTCCTTCAATAATTCAAGCCACCGTTGTTGCCGTAAGTTTAATTCCTTTTGATCCATCAAGTAACTCAAACTCTTATGATCCGTGAAGATTCGGCACTTCTCACCATATAAGTAATGTCGCCAAATCTTTAACGCGAAAAAAATTTGCGCCAACTCTGCATCATGAGTCGGATAATTCTTCTCATGTGGTTTTAGTTGTCTCGAGGCGTAAGCGATTACCTTACCCTCTCGCATCAACACATAACCGAGACCATTTAACGACGCGCCACATCAGAGACCACAAACTCCTTTCCGACTCAAAGTTGTACCAAAACCGATGCCTCTGTCAACAACATTTTCAATCTCTCGAAACTCTGTTGGCATTTTTTAGTCCATTCAAACTTAACATCCTTGTGCAATAGTTTCGTCATTGGAATAGCAATCATAGAGAATCCCTTCACGAACTGCCTATAGTACCCCGCTAAACCCAAAAAGCTTCTGACCTCCAACACGGTCCTCGGCGGTTTCCACTCCACAATAGCCGAGACCTTTCCCGGATCAACTCTAATACCTTCACCTGACACAATATGTCCTAGGAATCCTACTTCTCGAAGCCAAAATTTTCTCTTACTAAATTTAGCATATAATTGCTTGTCCCTCAAAATCTGTAAGACAATCCTCAAATGCTCCGCATGATAACTCTCGTCTCGAGAATAAACCAATATGTCATCAATAAAGACAGCCATGAACTTATCCAAATACGGTCGGAAGACACGGTTCATTAAGTCCATAAAAACCGCAGGAGCATTCGTTAAACCGAACGGCATGACCAGAAACTCATTATGGCCATACCTCGTCCTGAATGCTATTTTCGGCACATCTTGTTCCTTAACCTCAATCTGGTAATAACCGGACTCTCAGTCAATCTTGGAGAACACCGTAGCTCCCTCTGATTGATCAAATAGATCATCTATCCTCGGTAAAGGATACTTGTTCTTCACAGTTACTTTGTTGAGCTGTCTGTAGTCTATGTACAATCTCGTCGACCCATCTATGTTCTTTACAAAGAGTATTGGGGCACCCCACTGAATAGCTCGGTCTTGAAAAACCCTTATCCGTAAACTCTTGCAACTAAACTTTCAGTTCTTTCAACTCTAGCGGGGCCATCCTATACTTTGAGCAATCGAAATGGGTGTTGCTCCTTAATTAACTCAATTCCAAACTCGACCTCTCTATCTGGGGTAATCCGGCAAATTTCTTCCGGAATACATCCAGGATACTCACATACAATCGGTGACTGTTTGGTCCTTACTTGATTCTTGAGTGTTTAATACAAAAGCGAGATAAGATTCGCACCCTTTTCTCAGATATTTCTCACTATCATGGAAGAAATCATCACCTGTAAACTATCTCGACTCACCTTATTCAACCCGAATAACATCTCCATTTTCACATTTCAATTCAATAAATTTACTACCACAATTCACTAAAACATTATGGGCAATCAACTACCCATACCAAGAATCAAATCAAATTCATCAAACAAAGAACAACATAAGGTTTGTTGGGAAACAATGACCCCTAATTGTCAAAGGACGGCCTTACACACCTTGTCAACTAACACTTGTTTACTTAGAGGATTCGACACCTTTACCAAAAATTTAGTAGACTCAACAGTCATACTCAAACTAGATGCCAATCTCATACAAATATACGAATGGGTTGACCCTGGGTCAATCAAAGCAATAACAGAGGTGTCATAGAGAGAGAATGTACCCGTTATTACATCTGGTGATGACGCCTCTTCTCGAGCGCAAATAGCATAAGTTCTTGTTGGCGCCCGGCCCTCCGACCTCACAGTAGTGTCTCGTGATACACCTCTACCACTAGTCCCACCTCCCGGGTTCCTTTGTGGTCTACCTCTAAAGGGTGCACTACTTGATCTTATCTCTTGTTTCCTCTCCTTGTCATCCCTCTCAAGACAGTTTCGGATGAGATGGTCGGGGGATCCACACTTATAACAATTTCGATTGCTTCCCCAACACTCCCCAGTGTGATGTCTGCCACAACTTGGGCACTCTGGTTTGGACCTTGGATTACCCACACTTGCCATTGAGGTGGCCTGAACTCTTGAACCTTAGTACGTGTTACCTCGCTCTCTCTGCGAATACCCGACTGATGTAGTTGTCCGAGGGTTCACTTCCCTGGACCTCTTCGATTGAGCTTGGTATGATTTGCTCATCGGCCTCTTCTTCGCATCTTGAGCCTCACTCAGGGCTTTCCTCTTTTCCTTACTCAATTCTTCGGCCTTACTAGCCCTATCCACCAATACCACAAATTCTTTTAATTCTAAAATCCCGACTAGAAGTCTGACATCTTTATTCAGCCCATCTTCAAATCTCTTACATAAAATGGCTTCCGTGGATACACATTCTTGCGCATACTTGCTGAGCCTAACAAATTCGCGCTCATACTCCGCCACAGTCATTTTTCCTTGTTTTAACTCAAGGAATTCCTTCCGCTTCTAGTCAACAAACCGTTGACTTATATACTTCTTTCGGAACTCTTCATAAAAGAAGTCCCACGTTACCCTCTCTTTAGGAACCACTGATGTCAACGTTTTCCACCAATGGTATGCCGAGTCCTCAAAGAAGGACACAGCGCATTTCAAGCTCTCTCGGGTGTACAGAGAGTTCATCAAAACCCTTATTGAGTTCTCAAGCCGTAACTCCGCCGCTCAGTGGTCATCATCTATATTAGCTCGAAAATCCTCAGCCCCTTGCTTCCGAATTTTGTCTATCGGGGGCATAGTTGTCCTCACCACTTCTATACCTTGAGAAGCCACGTGAACCGGGCCGAGGTATAGGAGGAGGTAGAGGAGGTTGAGCATTGGGATTCGCTGCAGACGCACTCTCGGTGTACCAGTTACTCATCATTTGGAGAAAGGCTTCTCGAGCCTCTTCTCCTTGACCCCTAGTCTCGGGTTTACTTCTGCACAAAGCGCGGTCCCTTGCGCGCAGAGCCTGGCGATTACTAGTCTGCGTCATCGCAAATTGACTGCTCGGGATCCATATACTACATAAAAACAAGTTTAAAATTATCAGAAGCCACCACACTATCATCATACGCTTATGGCATGTATAGCTAGACTCTAACTCACGCTACGGTAGTCCTAGAACCGACTAAACCATAGCTCTGATACCACTAAATGTAACACCCCTTACCCGGGTTCTACGCCAAAACTGGGCCCGAGGTGTTACCGTAAAAGGTCCTCATAATCGCCACTTAGACCTATCATGGCTACTCTCTCTAGTCGCCTTAACAACCTCGTTCTCGACTTACGAGACCTCACTCGTAAGCACGAAGACTCTCGAGACTATACCGAAACTTTTTCAACCTTTTCAAATTTTCTCTTTTATACAGGGCTCACACGCCCGTGTAAAATGTGACACGCCCGTGTGTAGACACACACGCCCATGCTCCTCAACCGTGATAAATACTGACTACACACACACGGCCTCGAAGCCTAGTCACACGCCCGTGTTCAACACCCGTGGACGACACTGACTTGGGTTACACGACCTGGACACACGCCCATATGGCTGGTCCGTGGTCGCCACTGACTATTTTCCCACGGTCTAGGCACGCCCGTGTGCTTTAACCGTGTGACCATTCAAATTTCAAATTTCAAGGTGCAGACTTCACACGGCCTAGGCACACGCCCATGGCTTGATCGTGTGTCACACACGGCCTAGACACACGCCCGTATGTCTACCCATGTGGACAAGAACAAGGCTGTTTGCCAAGCTCTTTGTACCCCTATAGCTTACACTACATGAATCCATTCAACATACTAGTAAACATCTCATAACTTCAACATGAACTCCCATAGATAACTTGTAATTTCATAAATGGTAAAATGAGCCATCATGCATGGCAATTTACAAATTAAATGTCTTAACAAGAGCCATTACACCTTTGGCCAAAATAACAAAATAATTTTACTAGTCTAGCCCCTATACATGCCATTTACAAAATCATTAAGTCTAGGTATACAGAGATGAGCTGATAGTGCGGGCGGTCTTCTGGTTATCGACGTATCCCGGCTCGGCTCTTAAGCTCTATAAAACAAGGGAAAAAGAGAAGGGGGAGTAAGCTTTAAGCTTAGTAAGTTTACATGTAACAACATAACATTATAACATGTATTAAACGATTACATAGCATTACATACTAAGCAAGAAATAATTTACATTCATGATCATGCTTACTCATTTTCTCTATTCCCACATTCCCACCATGTCATAAGCATAGTACATACATTCATTAACAAATTCCCCTGCACATAGCATCATAAAATCACATAATAAAACACATCACTATCTCTAGTTCCTTTGCTCATAATTAAATTACTCGGTGGTTTCGCACTTAGCCCACCAACAGCTTTTATTATGGTGGTATCACACTTAGCCCACCAAAAAGAGTATAGACGATGGTATCGCACATAGCCCATCGTAATTAAACAACAAGGTGGTTTCGCACTTAGCCCACCAACAAGTGTATAGACGATGGTATCGCACATAGCCCATCGTAATTAAACAACAAGGTGGTATCGCACTTAGCCCACCAACAAGTGTATAGACGATGGTATCGCACATAGCCCATCATAATTAAACAACAAGGTGGTATCACACATAGCCCACCAACAAGTGTATAGACGATGGTATCGCACATAGCCCATCGTAATGAAACAACAAGGTGGTATCGCACTTAGCCCACCAACAAGTGTCGTCATTACATATTTATATAACTATTTCATCATTCACACAATAATTATTCAAAGATTACCACATTCCATCCATTTGAACCACACATGTTCTCAATCATGCCATACACTAATTAGCAACACAATGTTTACACAAATATGTATTGTTTACACATAAACTTACCTCGGTGCAAAACGTGATAACCAACGACTTAATCCGTCACCTTGCCTTTTCCACGGTTAAGGTTGATTCCGCGCTCTTCTTGATCTATAACAATGAAATTCACTCGTTTAGATCATTCTATGATCAAAATACGTCAAATTCTACACTTGGGCAAAAATGACCATTTTGCCCTTGTACATTGGCAAAATTACTATTTTGCCCCTAGGCTCGTAATTTATTTTTCAACATATTTCCTCAATAATTAAGTCTAGCTGAGCATTTATTTCTCTTAAAACTACTCACCATTCTCATAATATCATGCATTTATAACACAACCTCATTCTTGCTTTTAATTCCTACTTAGGTGTTTTCATGCAAACACCTTTCACAAAAGTTGTTCCTCATCTCCCTAACATTCATTTTCTCTCATAAAAACTCAGCTAACAACATAATTACTCTCATGGAAAATCCCTAGACTTTCAATCATATCACAAATTAGTCCCCTCATTAGCTAGCTTGAGCTTTTGGGACTCCAAAAGTACAAAAATTATCAAATAAAACCACCAAAATCACTTACTTGCAAAGAGATAGTTTAGCTGAAAGTTTGAACCCCAAAACTCTATATTTTCTCTTCAATTTTCGGTGGAAGAAGGAGGGTGAATAGTGATAGATGATATCTTTCCTTTTTAGCATTTTTTATTCATCTTTTTATCACCTAATGTCACCAAATTTGACTACAATTAATGCTCTTGTCCCCCTAGCTTCCTATGGCCGGGCAACACTCTCTATATGGCCTAATTACACATTAAGGACCTCCAATTTAATATTCTATGGCTACTTGACACCTCTACCTTGTAAATTAGAACTTTCACACTTTATGCGATTTAGTCCTTTTTCACAATTAAGCAATCAATCATTAAAAATTAAGGTACCAAAATTCTCATACAACCCTATAAACATGTTACGACACATAAAATAATATCAAAATAATTTCCTCGACCTCGGATTAGTGGTCTCAAAACCACTGTCTGACTAGCCCCAAAACCGGTCTGTTACATTTACTGACACTGCAAAGTAGAGAAACAAATCACACAGTAAGCTTTCCAAAGCTTAGTAAGTTCGTAACATAACACATTTAAATCAAACAAACCACCACATAGATTATTTCACATATACATATATATCATGCCATCCAAAACTAAAATGCTCATTTAACATTTCATAATCTCATTCATATATTCATCAACCACATAGGTTACGAGCGTACCTTAGCCAACACCTAGTAGTCAATTACAATTGCTACTCAATACTCACTTTTCCCTTTCGTTCAACTTCCATCTCTTATTTGATTCAATCGCACACTTAGTGCCCCGATATTTAGCCGAAACTTAATTATCATCGCACACATAGTGCATTTATATCAAACCGCTTTTCAAATGGTATCGCACACACAGTGCCAACCACAAAGTCAAAGCTTATATTATTTCGCACACACAGTGCTGATCATCTCGATCACGTTTTCGAATACGCAAACTTAGTGCCACATAACTCAAACTCAACTCTCACATAGCACCCACATTTCAATATCATTATAACATTCATTTCATAGCATTTAACATAACTAAATGTTTGTATTATGTCTAAACTTACCTCGGACGTTGAACTATCGAAACGGTCGGTCAATCGAGCACTTTATCTTTGCCTCGATCTCAATCCGAACCTTTCCTTTCTTGGTCTATACACATTCAAATTCAATCCATTCAATCACCAAATCATTCATTTTAGTCCAAACACACATATTTAGGGCATTTTACAAAATAGCCCTCACATTTTCACATTTCGACACTTTAGTCCCTAATTCACAAAATCATCAAATTCACATAATTTCCTTTCACATAAGCTTAGCCAAATTTCCCTTGTGTTCATTCAAGCCCACACATTTCATTTATTTTACATTTTATTCCTTCAACTTATCATTTTCACAATTTAGCCCTAATCAGCTAAATTCACCAAAAATCCAAGAACAAAACATGTTCATTAAACACATATCTTCCATTTAACACCAATATTCATCACAAAGCTCACCATTTCATCAATGGCACATCTCATAAATATCATCAATTCTTCAAATTACAATATGGGCTTGATAGTAGACTAAGCAACAATCTCAGAAACATAAAAATCATCAAAAACCAAAGTCAAAACATACCTTAATTTGGATCAAAGACTAGCCGAATACCCTAGCTCAACTTTTCTTTCTTTTCTTTCTTCAATTTCGGCTACTATGGATGATTATAGCTTATTATTAGCCTTTTTTTTCTAATATTATGATATTAATCCATTTACAAAAATGACATTTCATTAAACATATAAAACAATTATATAATAAGCCCATTCATGTCTTTTAACCATCCACTATCTAAATATTGGCATATTTACCTCATACGACCTCTACATTATAAAGACAACAACACTTAAGTACTTATAAATCAGCACACAGTTTTCACACTTTATACAATTAAATTCTTTCTCACAATTTGACACACAGTCGATAAAATTATCACACAGAATTTTCACACAGGTTATAACACATATAATCAACACCAAAAATAAAATTAAAATATTTTTACGACCTCGGATTTGTGGTCACGAAACCACTGTTCCGACTAGGGTCTAATTCGAGCTGTACACGTACGACCCTAGGGAAAATTTCAGAATTATGGGCTCACATGCCCGTGTGGCCCACACGCCCAATTTGGCCTTTGCCTATATGGCCCACATGGCCTGGCCCAAAATCCACACGCCCGTGTGACATGCACGTGTTTCAGTCTCCAAAAATAACAAAATTTGGCAAAGACGAGGCTTGAACCCAAAACCTCTCAGACACTCCCAGAACACTTAACCACTAAAGCAGATACATATTTGTGTCAGATTTTACAAAAGTAAAAATAATTTATTTGTGGCGTTATAACTCTACCCCCTAAAAGAAATTTCGCCCTCGAAATTTACTTGATCAAAATAGATGAGGATACTGCTGAAGCATCAATCTAGAATCTGAACCGGCTCCTCCTCAAAAGTCAAGTCTGACCTAATCTCGATCTCCTCAACTGAGACAACGTGAGATGGGTCAGACCGATACCGCCTCAACATTGAGACATGAAAGACATCATGGATACGATCTAACTCCGGAGGTAACTCCAACTGATAAGCGGCCGGTTCCACACATTTTAGAATATGATATGGCCCAATGAACCTAAGAATCAACTTGCCTTTACGATCGAATCTCAGAACTTTCTTCCATGGAGAAACCTTAAGAAACACAAAGTCCCCCACCGAGTACTCGATATCACGCCTTTTCAGATCTGTATAAGATTTTTGTCTATCAGAAGCTGCCTTCAGATGATCTCGAATCAGTCTAACTTTATCCTCAGTCTCGGAAACTAATTCAGGACCCAAAAATCGACGCTCACCCAACTCAGTCCAACATAGTGGAGTACGACACTTACGACCATACAAAGCTTCGTAAGGTGCCATCTGAATGCTAGACTAGAAACTGTTATTCTAGGCAAACTCAGCTAGCGGCAGATGGATACTACCTCGAAAATCAATCACACAACTCCGAAGCATATCCTTCAGTATCTAAATCACCCTCTCAAATTGACCATCGGTCTGAGGATGGAACGCAGTACTGAAGTCCAATCTCGAACCCAGAGCCTCGTGCAATTTCTTCCAGAACTGAGAAGTGAAACGAGGATCTCTATCAGAAACAATCGAGACAGGAACCCTATGCAGTCTTACAATTTTAGAAATGTAGAGCTTCGCTAACTTCTGCAGAGAATAGTCCGTCCGAACCGGAATAAAGTGAGCAGACTTGGCTAATCGATCCACGATGACCCAAACAGAATCCTTCTTAATGGGTGTCAAGGGCAACCCACTAACGAAGTCCATCATCACTCGTTCCCATTTCCATAAGGGAAACTTAACTAGCTGCAATAAACCTAAAGGCAATTGGTGCTCAGCCTTAACTTGTTGACACGCCAGACATCGAGCAACAAAATTCGTAAGCTCACGCTTCAAACCTGGCCACCAGTACAACTTACGAAGATCACGATACATCTTATTACCATAGAGATGCATAGCAGAAGGGCTACTATGCGCCTCCTTCAGAATTGGCTGCCTCAAATCAGTATCATTTGGTACACAAACCCGTCCTCGAAAACACAGAACGCCATCATTATTCAGCCCAAAATTTGAAGTACTTCTACTCTAAACCTGACGAAACCGCAAACCGAGAGACTCATCCCCCAACTGCTTATCTCGAATCTGCTCAATCCAAGTCGGCTTAACCTGCAACTTAGCTAACAGGCCCCCATCATCAAACAGACTGAGTCGAGTGAACATCGCTCTCAAATCAGACATCACCCTAAGACTTAAAGCATCGGCCACCACATTGGCCTTACCAGGATGATACTCTATCGTGCAGTCATAATCCTTGAGCAACTCAATCCATCGGTGCTGCCTAAGATTCAACTCCTTCTGAGTAAGGAGGTACTTGAGACTCTTGTGATCGGTGTAGATGATACACCTCTCACCATACAGATAGTGCCTCTAGATTTTCAACGCAAAGACCAAAGCAGCTAACTCGAGATCATGCGTCAGATAGTTCCTTTTGTGTGTCTTAAGCTGACGGGACGCATAAGCTACAACATTTCCATCTTGCATCAATACACATCCCAAACTGACATGTGATGCATCACTGTAGACCACAAACTCCTTACCAGATACAGGCTGTATCAGAACAGGAGCCTGAGTCAGAATAGACTTGAGCTTCTCAAAGCTCGATTGTTGCGTATCAGTCCAAACAAAAGGAACTCCCTTACGCAGAAGCTTAGTCAACGGAGCTGCGATCAGAGAGAACCCCTCGACAAATCGCCGATAATAACCCGCCAGGCCTAGAAAACTAAAGATTTCAGACACATTTTTAGGCTGTTTCCAATCAAGTACAGCCTCAATCTTCCTAGGATCCACTCAAATCCCCTCAACAGATACCACATACCCCAGAAAAGTTACCTTTCGTAACCAGAACTCGCACTTGCTTAACTTAGCGTAGAGCTGTTTTTCTCAGAGAATCTGAAGCACTACTCTAAGATGCTCATCATGCTCATCCTCAGTCTTAGAGTACACCAGTATATTGTCAATAAAGACCACGACAAACTGATCCAGATATGGCTGAAACATTCGATTCATCAAATCCATGAATTCTGTCGGAGCATTCGTCAGACCAAAAGGCATCACTAAGAACTCGTAATATCCATAACGAGTCCTAAATGTAGTCTTATATGCATCCACCTTCTTAACCCTCAATTGATGATAGCCAGAGCGAAGGTCAATCTTTGAAAACACTGAAGCCCCTCAAAATTGATCAAACAAGTCACCGATCCTCGGTAGTGGATACTTATTCTTCATAGTCAACTTGTTCAACTGCCAATAATCGATGCACATCCTCATGGTCCCATCTTTCTTCTTAACAAACAGAACTGGTGCTCCCCACGGAGACACACTAGGACGGATGAAGCCACAATCTAGAAGATCTTGCAGTTGAGCCTTAAGCTCTGTAAGCTCCTTCGGTGCCATACGGTATGGAGCGATAGAAACTGGAGTTGTACCTGATAGAAGCTCAATTCCGAACTCAACTACCCGATTCAGAGGTAAACCCGATAACTCTTCAGGAAAGAAATCTAAAAATTCCCTCACTGTTCTGATATCCCCAACAGAAGAGTTCTTAGAAACAGAATCACTGATGTAAGCCAGATATGCCTCACATCCTTTCCGAACTAATTTCTCGGCCACAAGCATAGAGATCACATTGGACAGATAATCTCAGCGCTCACCGATCACAACCACCTCATTATCATCATCAGTTCTCAGAACGACCCTCTTAGTCGAGCAATCCAAACTAACCCGATGCTTAACAAACCAATCCATACCTAAGATCAAGTTAAATTCCCCAAATGGAAGATCCATCAGGTCTGCTAGAAATACCGCCCCTTGCACCTCTAATGGAACGTCCCTATAAAGTTTACTAACCCAAACAGACTGGCCTAACAGGCTCAGTACAGTAACCTCACTAGTAGTGCTCTTAACAGAAATCTCCAGAGTTTCAGATACAGTACTATCTACGTAGGAGTGTGTAGAACCTATGTCTATTATAGCAGTATAAGGTACATCAAATATAAAGAACGTACCGGTGATGACATCAGGAGCATCTATATCCTCTCGGCATAGTGCAGCATAAACCAGTGCAGGCTGCCTTGCCTCAGTCTAACCAGCACCTTTGCCCGGTGCTCTCTGCCCACGACCCATACCATTACCACCTATAGCCTGACCGCGGCCCCTAGGTGGCTGCTGAACTGCCCTCTGAGGTTGAACAGAACCTGGTCCCGGAGCTTGCATCTGATTAGCCCTCTGTGGACACTCTCGAACACGGTGCTCCAATGACCCACACCTCAGACAAGCCCCAATCCTCCTCCAACACTCGCCCAGACGGCGCCTATCACAATCTCCACACGGCTGAACCTCGGTAGGAGCAACAAGGGCTCCCACCCTAACCGGCTCATCAGGTCTAGCCTTTTTCTTAGGCCTCGGAATAGAACTAGAGGGCTCCGAATCCCTCTTGTTCTTGCCTCTCTCCCGGTCCCTATTGTAACACCCCTAACCCGAGTCTATCGCCGGATTAGGGTTACGAGGCATTACTTGTCCAATCAAAAGATCACTTATTCAAATAAAGTCATATTACATTAATTTATACCAAAAACAATTCATGCTATTGAAATCAAGTAAGTCACCAACAAATAATATCATTAGCATTATTTAGAACCAGTTCCGTTCAACTATCAAAAATTACTATTCATTTGGTCATTTTCTGTAGTAAGGCCGAATATGCATATGGTCATTTATTAGCTTCATTAACAAAATGCTAACATTATAGGCCGAAAATTTTCATACCCAAAACTTAACAAACTCAAATTAACTTTAAAAGGACCAATTACTACATTAATTGCTAATAACCTTCAATCACATGAATACTCAAAACCCAAAAAATAAGGTATGTATATATATATGTGTGTATATGTCTATCAATTTCAATCATAGTAGTTCGACTACTTTCGCATGACCTAATGCATATACAACTTAAGCATGATCCCAAGCATATATTAACCTAAATGCATAAAACATGATCCTATCATTTCATAATTTGCCATACGGTGCAAACACATAATTATTCATCAAATTATTCAATCACTTCATACACTATAAGACCTACTCATAAATTAAATCATGCATTCACATACATAACATAAATAAAATACCAAAGAATAAACATTCCAAAATCAACTTACCATTAAAACCGAGCATAGATAAACCTTATCATCATAGTTAAATAATCATATTCAACTTGAACCCCAAACATAAGAGTAAGCCATTTTCGCATGGCATTTATAAATTCATATAAACATCTTTTAAGCCACTTTAAAATCGGTTTATCCTATACATGCCATAGACTTTAAGTTTATAAACAAAAGAGGTACCAAAACTTCGATGATAGTGTGATGAGCTTCGACTATGATCCCCGAGCACGAGATGAACACCCCAAAGAGATCTACAATACACAAACAACCACATTCGAAGTAAGCTTTCACATCTTAGTAAGATTTAAGCAATTCATACACAATTAAGCTTATTCAAGATTTCATAACTAATCTCATTTGTAACATCCTTGCCGAATAACCAAATATATATTCAAGAATAAAATTCATAGCAACATGTATATATACAAATATCCTTATACCTATTCCCATATATCACCATCACATATTAAATAAATTGTACAAACATCTTCTACTTACTGAATCCCATACTTTACATTTCAGGCTACTATTAATCTCAAGTTAATATATATATAACACATACCTTCAATTTACTTACCTTTCACAACTTATCCGTTTATGCAAAACATATGATACTATATTCAATCCCTTTTCATATACTTAACCGCATTAGCAAATAAGGTCATTTAACGAACCTCCTACCTGCACACTTAATAAATAGATTTAGTAACGCATCGCACACTTAGTGCCGTTACTCAACATTTCTGCACACTTAGTGCCAAATTTCCAGTAACGTATCGCACACTTAGTGCCATTACTCAACATTTCCGCACACTTAGTGCCAAATTTCCAGTAACGTATCGCACACTTAGTGCCGTTACTCAACATTTCTGCACACTTAGTGCCATATTCCCAGTAACGTATCGCACACTTAGTGCGTTACTCAACATTTATGCACATTTAGTGCCATGAGACCGGTTTCGCACACTTAGTGCCCGGTTATAGATTCGTACACTTAGTACCTTCCATAGACCTGTAAGTCATTTAAATGTGCATTTATACATATAACCAAAAATCAAATCCACACAATACTTATAACATAACTTTATTATTTCACACCCCAAATAGAAATGTCATATTCGGCCAAAACAATAGCATGTAACTATTTTATCATTTCATATATTCATGTCATAATTTAGTATCTCTCAATCCATGTGCATCATTAACATTTAGATATTCAACTCATGAAACCATATTCGAATTCAAAGTAATCTCATATTAAGCTATTTTATACCAAATTCACCATCACATTCGGCAATATGCCATTCATTATACTTACCTTCATTAACATAGATACATTATATAAAGACATTTGATTTAACTCAATTACTTAAAATCTTACCTCGGAAGTTGACGAATTAAGCTTCCTGGCTATTCGTTTAATTTTGCTTTTCCCCGATCCAATCCCGTTTCCTTTTTTTCTTGATCTAAATATTTCCAATTTAAACTCATTCAAATTTATTTTCATTCAATTTGATCCAAAAACACATAATTATGCAAATTACTAATTTACCCCTAACTTTTACAATTTATACAATTTAGTCCCTAATACAAAACTCACAAATTACTCAAAATATGATTAACATCCCTTAGGGCCGAATCTTCATAAGGACTATATAAGTCCATATATTTCATAAATTTTTCAATTTAACCCTTCAAGATAATATTTTCACAAATTAATCCTTAATTAGCTACATTCATCAAAAACTCAAAACAAAAGATGTTCATCTAGCTCCAATCTTACATTTAATACCAAAAATCATCATAAAAATCAACTTATCATCAATGGTATATCTCACATACATGACCAATACACAAAATCAATACATGGGATTGAAAGTAGAGTGAACAACAATCTCAAAAATGCAAAAATCATCAAAAATCCAAAGCTTAAACTTACCTAATTAAGCCTAAATATTTCCGAAACCCCTTGGAGCTTTTCCTCTTCTTTTATTTCTTTAGTTTCGGCCAAATAGATGAAAAGATGAACATGCAATTGTTTTTCTCCTTTTTTATTATTAAAATATGCTTATTTAATATATTATATGTATTATTATTATTATATCACACATATAACTAATATTAAAATACATAATGGATGCATGTTGCCGTCCACTTACAAATCAAATGGGAAATTTGCAACTTAAGTCCACATATTAAAGAAGACAAATTAATTTAATCACTCAATTTAAATAAAGGCTACTTTTACCACCTTTGCAATTAAGTCCTGCTTTTTAAAATTAAACGCCCAAGCAGCATAAATTAGCCTACGATATTTTAACACATGCTCAACCACATAACATAGACATTAAATAAAGTATTAAAATATTTTTCTAACTCGGATTCGTGGTCCCGAAACCACCATTCTGATTAGGGTCATAATCGGGCTGTTACAACTCTCCCCCTTAAGGGATTTTCGTCCCCGAAAATCTTACCGTTGAATAATTGTGGGTAGCGTTCTTTCATTGATTCTTCGGTTTCCCAGGTCGCTTCCTCAACCCCGTGCTTATTCCACATAACTTTAACCAACGAGATTTTCTTATTTCGCAACTCTTTAACTTCACGAGCTAAGATGCGAATCGGTTCTTCTTCATAAGTCAAATCGGGCTGAATTTTAATCTCTGATGGACTGATCACATGAGAAGGATCGGATCTGTATCGTTGAAGCATCGACACGTGGAAGACATTATGAATCTTGTCTAACTCAGATGGCAACCTCAATCTGTACGCAACCGGCCCGATACGCTCGATAACCTCATACGGCCCAATAAATCTCGGACTCAGCTTTCCTTTACGGGCAAATCTAAGTATCTTTTTCCACGGCGAGACTTTTAAAAATACTCGGTCGCCCACCTGAAACTCTATATCCTTGCGTTTCAAATCCGCATACGACTTCTGACGATCTGAGGTGGCTTTTAGACTTTCTCGAATTACTTTTACTTTTTGCTCGGTCTCTCTGATTAAATCAACCCCGTGTATCTTACTTTCACTTAGTTCGGTCCAATATAAAGGTGTACGACATTTTCGACCGTACAAAGCTTCGTATGGTGCCATTTTGATACTCGATTGAAAGCTGTTATTATATGCAAATTCAATCAAAGGCAAGTATCGTTCCCATGTCCCCTCAAACTCAAGAACGCAACATCTCAACATATCCTCGAGTATTTGAATAACACATTCGGATTGACCATCCGTCTGAGGGTGAAAAGCAGTGCTGAAATGCAATTTGGTACCTAAAGAATCCTGCAGTTTCTTCCAAAACCGCGATGTAAACCTCGGATTTCTATCCGAAACAATAGAAATGGGTACTCCGTGCAATCGTACGATCTGCGATATGTACAACTCAGCTAACTTATCAAGTGAAAAGTCCGTGCGTACTGGAATAAAATGGGCCGACTTTGTCAATCTATCAACAATGACCCAGATTGAATCTTTCTTACTCGGCGTCAACGACAAACCTGATACGAAATCCATCGTGACTCGATCCCACTTCCATTCAGGTATCATAATCGGTTAGAGTAGTCCCGATGGCACCTGATGCTCGGCTTTCACTTGTTGACATGTCAAACACTTCGACACATAGTCTGAAATATCTCGTTTCATACCATGCCACCAGTAATGCTGTCTCAGATCGTTATACATTTTCGTACTACCCGGGTGAAATAACAACCTACTTTTATGAGCTTCATCACAAATCATTCGAATCAACTCAGGGTTCTTAGGCACACATATCCGATTTTTAAACCGTAGACACCCCTCAGCATCTAATTGAAAATCTGAATCATCACTCAAGCCACATTGACTCCTTTTTGCTATTAAGTCATTATCAACCTCTTGAGCTTCGCAGATTTGTTGTACGAACAGTGGTCTCGCTTTCAATTCTGCAATAATCCCACCATCATCAGTCATAGCTATATCCGCATTCATTGCACGTAAAGCAAATAGTGACTTCCGGCTAAGTGCATCAGCAACCACATTAGCCTTTCCCGGGTGATAATCAATCACAAGTTCGTAGTCTTCCAGTAATTCCAACCATCGTCGCTGTCTCAAATTCAGATCCTTCTGAGTCATTAAGTACTTTAGACTCTTGTGATCCGAATAGATTTGGCATTTTTCAACAAATAGATAGTGACGCCAAATTTTCAAAGCAAAAACTATAGCGGCCAACTCAAGGTCGTGCGTCGGATAATTCCTCTCGTGCGGTTTCAACTGTCTCAAAGCGTAGGCTACAACTTTACCCTCTTGCATCAAAACACAGCCCAGCCCATTTAAGGATGCATCGCTGAAAATAATGAACTCCTTACCAGACTCTGGCTGAACAAGCACTAGGGCTTCCTTTAACAAGGTCTTCAGCTAATTAAAACTCTTCTGGCACCTTTCTGACCACTCGAATTTAACGTCTTTCTGTAATAGCTTTGTCATCGGGGCTGCTATCATAGAAAACCCTTTCACGAAGCATCTATAATACCCGGCAAGTCCCAGAAAGCTACGTACCTCAGAAACATTCCATGGAGGTTTCCAATCCAGTATAGCCGAAACTTTACTCGGGTCAACCCGAATGCCCGATGCTGAAACAACATGCCCCAGGAAGCTAACTTCATTCAACCAAAACTCACATTTGCTAAATTTCGCGTACAACTGCTTATCACGCAAAATCTGTAACACAAGTCTCAAGTGTTCGACATGTTCGGTTTCATCGCGCGAATAGATCAGAATGTCATCTACAAATACAACCACAAACCGATCTAGATACGGTCTGAATACCCGATTCATCAGATCCATGAAAATAGTAGGGGCATTAGTAAGTCCAAACGGCATTACTAAGAACTCGTAATGACCGTATCTCGTCCGAAAAGCAGTCTTTGGTACATCCGAGTCTCAAACTTGCAGCTAATAGTAACCTGACCTCAGATCAATTTTTGAAAATACCGAAGCTCCCTTAAGCTGATCAAATAAATCATCAATACGTGGCAATGGATATTTATTCTTTACGGTCACTTTATTGAGTTGTCGATAATCGATGCACATTCTCAAAGTTCCGTCCTTCTTTTTCACAAATAGGACTGGCACACCCCAGGGTGAGAAACTTGGTCGAGCAAAACCTCTATCTGTCAATTCTTGCAACTGAACCCTCAACTCTTTTAATTCGGTCGGTGCCATTCTATACGGAGCTATCGAAATCGGATTTGTCCCTAGCATTAGCTCAATACCAAACTCTACCTCTCGAACAGGTGGCAATCCTAGCAATTCCTCCGGATTCACATCCGGATACTCACAAACAACCGGTACAGATTCAATCTTCTTTTCGGTTACCTTGCTGTCAATCACATACGCAAGATAAGCTTCACAACCCTTTCTCAGATACTGTCGTGCCAACATCGAAGATATCACAGCTGGTAGCCCATTTAAATCCGCAGATTTAATTCGAATTATCTCGTTATTCTGGCACCTCAATTCAATAGTCTTTCACCTACAATTCACTACTGCGTCATGTACAGTTAACCAATCCATACCGAGGATAATATCGAACTCGTCAAATGGTAGCAACATTAAATCGGCCAGAAAACATGAATCTCGAATCATCAAAGGGCAATTCTTGCACACTCTATCAACTAGCACACACCGACCCAGGGGGTTCGAAACCCGAATCACAAACTCAGTAGACTCAACAGGTAGAGTCTTACTGGATACTAATGTTTCACACACATACGAATGAGTTGAACCGGGATCAATCAAGGCAGTAACACTATTATCAAAGAGAGTGAAAATACCGGTAATGGCATCTGGAGATGAAGCCTCCTCTCTGGCACGAATGGCATAAGCTCTAGCCGGTGCACGGGCCTCTGATCGAATAGTCGCATCTGAAGTCCCCTTCTGAGCACCATTCCTACCTCCCACATTACGAGCTGGTCTACCTCTAGTTGCAGTGCTGCTCAGTCTCGCACTCTGAACAATACCCTTTTCAGCGGTCTCCGGGCAATCCCGAATGAAATGATCCTGCGAACCACACTTATAACAAGTGCGATTATTAGATTTACCCCAACACTCGCCAAAATGCCGTCTACCGCACTGTTGACACTCAGACCTATTCAGTCGGGTATTGCCAGCACTAGCAACTGATGTAGCCCGAGAACTCACTGGTGGTCGTTCTCGTATAGAGACCCCTGTGTTAGGTTTGGATCGGCTACCATCATTCTTGAACTTTTTCGTTGACGCTTGCGGAAATTTACCCGCAGATCTCTTTCGAAAGTCTCTAGCTTCAAACTCGGCTTTCCGCTTTTCGTTTCCTAGCTCTTCAGCTTTACAAGCTCGCTCAACCAGTACTACGAACTCGTTTATTTCAAGGATGCCAACCAGAAGCTTTATATCTTCATTTAAACCTTCTTCGAATCTCCAGCACATAGCAACCTCAGATGAAACACATTCACGAGCGTAGCGACTAAGTCTCACAAACTTGCGCTCGTATTCGGATACGGTCAAACGACCCTGCTTAAACTCGAGAAATTCTTTACGTTTAGAGTCTATGAATCGCTGACTTATATATTTTTTACGGAATTTCGTCTGAAAGAAGTCCCAGGTAACTCGTTCCTTCGGAACAACCGATACGAGAGTATTCCACCAATAGTAGGCAGAATTCCGTAATAATGATATGGCACACTTTAGGCACTCATCAGGTGTGCAAGATAGCTCATCGAAAACACGAATAGTATTATCGATCCAAAATTTAGCTCGCTCAGCATCATCATTATCTTCGGCTCTAAATTCTTGAGCCCCGTGTTTTCTAATACGGTCAACCGGAGGCTTGCTTGCTCTCTCAGGATTTACGATCGGGGGTACCACCGGTACTACAGGGGGATTGTTCGGGTTCAAGGTTTGTTGAACAGTCGGATTGGCTCGAATATATTGAATCATTCATCATGTATAAAAGGCTTGTTTAGCCCCCTCATCGGGATTATTCGCAGCTAGTCGAGATTCCTCCAGCGCGGTCCCTTGCGCGGGAACAGGCGCCACGCTCTCGACATCATCAGCTATAGCTTGCTTGGGATCAGGATCCATTACTATACGAAAGAAACAAACACATTTTACTGTCAGAAGTCATCGCACTATCACATTATAAACTATGGCATGTATAGCTAGAAACTCACGTGCTACGTTAGTCCGAGAACCGGCTAAACCGTAGCTCTGATACCAATCAAATTGTAACACCCCTAACCCGAGTCCGTCGCTGAATTAGGGTTACGAGGCATTACTTGTCCAATCACAAGACCACTTATTCAAATAAAGTCATATTACATTAATTTATACCAAAAACAATTCATGCTATTGAAATCAAGTAAGTCACCAACAAATAATATCATTAGCATTATTTAGAACCAGTTCCGTTCAACTATCAAAAATTACTATTCATTTGGTCATTTTCTGTAGTAAGGCCGAATATGCATATGGTCATTTATTAGCTTTATTAACAAAATACTAACATTATAGGCCGAAAATTTTCATACCCAAAACTTAACCATCTCAAATTAACTTTAAAAGGACCAATTACTACATTAATTGCTAATAACCTTCAATCACATGAATACTCAAAACCAAACAAATAAGGTATGTATATATATGTATATGTCTATCAATTTCAATTATAGTAATTCGACTACTTTCGCATGACCTAATGCATATACAACTTAAGCATGATCCCAAGCATATATTAACCTAAATGCATAAAACATGATCCTATCATTTCATAATTTGCCATACATACACATAATTATTCATCAAATTATTCAATCACTTCATACACTATAAGACCTACTCATAAATTAAATCATGCATTCACATACATAACATAAATACAATACCAAAGAATAAACATTCCAAAATCAACTTACCATTAAAACCGAGCATAGATAAACCTTACCATCATAGTTAAATAATCATATTCAACTTGAACCCCAAACATAAGAGTAAGCCATTTTCGCATGGCATTTATACATTCATATAAACATCTTTTAAGCCACTTTAAAATCGGTTTATCCTATACATGCCATAGACTTTAAGTTTATAAACAAAAGAGGTACCAAAACTTCGATGATAGTGTGATGAGCTTCGACTGTGATCCCCGAGCACGAGATGAACACCCCAAAGAGATCTACAATACACAAACAACCACATTCGAAGTAAGCTTTCACAGCTTAGTAAGATTTAAGCAATTCATACACAATTAAGCTTATTCAAGATTTCATAACTAATCTTATTTGTAACATCCTTGCCGAATAACCAAATATATATTCAAGAATAAAATTCATAGCAACATGTATATATACAAATATCCTTATACCTATTCCAATATATCACCATCACATATTAAATAAATTGTACACACATCTTCTACTTACTGAATCCCATACTTTACATTTCAGGCTACTATTAATCTCAAGTTAATATATATATAACACATACCTTCAATTTACTTACCTTTCACAACTTATCCGTTTACGCAAAACATATGATAATATATTCAATCCCTTTTCATATACTTAACCGCATTAGCAAATAAGGTCATTTAACGAACCTCCTACCTGCACACTTAATAAATAGATTTAGTAACGCATCGCACACTTAGTGCCGTTACTCAACATTTTCGCACACTTAGTGCCAAATTTCCAATAACGTATCGCACACTTAGTGCCGTTACTCAATATTTCCGCACACTTAGTGCCAAATTTCTAGTAACGTATCGCACACATAGTGCCGTTACTCAACATTTCCGAACACTTAGTGCCAAATTCCCAGTAACGTATTGCACACTTAGTGTCGTTACTCAACATTTATGCACATTTAGTGCCATGAGACCGGTTTCGCACACTTAGTGCCCGGTTATAGATCCGTACACTTAGTACCTTCCATAAACCTGTAAGTCATTTAAATGTGCATTTATACATATAACCAAAAATCAAATCCACAGCAATACTTATAACATAACTTTATTATTTCACACCCCAAATAGAAATGTCATATTCGGCCAAAACAATAGCATGTAACTATTTTATCATTTCATATATTCATGTCATAATTTAGTATCTCTCAGTCCATGTGCATCATTAACATTTAGATATTCAACTCATGAAACCATATTCGAATTCAAAGTAATCTTATATTAAGCTATTTTATACCAAATTCACCATCACATTCGGCAATATGCCATTCATTATACTTACCTTCATTAACATAGATACATTATATAAAGACATTTGATTTAACTCAATTACTTAAAATCTTACCTCGGAAGTTAACGAATTAAGCTTCCTGGCTATTCGTTTAATTTTGCTTTTCCCCGATCCAATCCCGTTTCCTTTTTTTCTTGATCTAAATAATTCCAATTTAAACTCATTCAAATTTATTTTCATTCAATTTGATCCAAAAACACATAATTATGCAAATTACTAATTTACCCCTAACTTTTACAATTTATACAATTTAGTCCCTAATACAAAACTCACAAATTACTCAAAATTTGATTAACATCCCTTAGGGCTGAATATTCATAAGGACTATATAAGTCCATATATTTCATAAATTTTTCAATTTAACCCTTCAAGATAATATTTTCACAAATTAATCCTTAATTAGCTACATTCATCAAAAACTCAAAACAAAAGATGTTCATCTACCTCCAATCTTACATTTAATACCAAAAATCATCATAAAACTCAACTTATCATCAATGGTATATCTCACATACATGACCAATACACAAAATCAATACATGGGCTTGAAAGTAGAGTGAACAACAATCTCAAAAATGCAAAAATCATCAAAAATCCAAAGCTTAAACTTACCTAATTAAGCCTAAATATTGCCAAAACCCCTTGGAGCTTTTCCTCTTCTTTTATTTCTTTAGTTTCGGCCAAATAGATGAAAAGATGAACATGCAATTGTTTTTCTCCTTTTTGTTTTATTAAAATATGCTTATTTAATATATTATATGTATTATTATTATATCACACATATAACTAATATTAAAATACATAATGGATGCATGTTGCCGTCCACTTACAAATCAAATGGGAAATTTGCAACTTAAGTCCACATATTAAAGAAGACAAATTAATTTAATCACTCAATTTAAATAAAGGCTACTTTTACCACCTTTGCAATCAAGTCCTTTTTCTAAAATTAAACGTCCAAACAGACAAATTAGCCTACGATATTTTAACACATGCTTAACCACATAACATAGACATTGAATAAAGTATTAAAATATTTTTCTAACTAGGATTCGTGGTCCCAAAACCACCATTCCGATTAGGGTCATAATCGGGTTGTTACACCTATTCTAGCACTCTATGCGCTTAACATCCTCGGTGATCTTTGCATTCTCTACCAGAACCGCAAACTCTCGCTCCCTCTGTAGAGCAATCAAAACCCTCAAGTTATCCCTCAAATCATCCTCAAAGCGGACGCACCTCTCATACTCAGACGCCACCATGCCTCGAGCGTAGCGGCTCAGCCTCAGGAACTCGGCCTCATACTTGGCCACAGATCTATCGCCCTACGTGAGATTCATGAACTCACGCCTGCGAGCATCCACAAAGCTCGCCCCTACGTACTTACTCTGAAAGGTGGTCTTAAAGAAATCCCAATTCAGACGATCAGCCTGAGTACCCTCCTCAACTGTCAACCACCACTGATATGCCTCGTAGCGAAGCAAGGAGACTGCACCCTTAAAATTTTGCTCGAGAGTACAGTCCAAATCGTTCATGATCCTCTCGGTGGCCTCCAACCAATACTCGGCCACATTAGGGGCGACTCTAGTGACACCCCTAAATAACTCAGCACCATTAGACCGGAGTCGTTTAGTTACCAACCCTCGACCCTCAGCTCCAAAATGGGGTCCAGCAACCCTCTCCAAAATCCTCAGCATGGCTTGAGACAGTGCATCGTCCCCAACCGAGTGACTTTGAGACCCAGTCTCAGTAGCAGGCAAAATTGGTGTCTCACTCGTATCTAAGTTTGGCATACTGCCCAGAGAGGAAGACTCAGCTCGAGCCTCCTACGGCCTCTACCACGGCCTCGGATTCCACGTTCGCGAGTTCCACGAGCGCTCATTATATATTTTGAGTTTTATCAACATTAAAAATTTTATGCATTAGTTTCAGTATTTATTAGCAGATGTTTTATGCATAAATTATCAAAAGTTCAGGATTGTTTTCAAAGGTTTCAGTCTCTAACTACTCAGTATAGTTTCAGAAAGTTCTAACTGCAGAATTTTTAGAGTTTTCTATCAGAAATTCAGAAATACTTACAGGATCGGCGTTGGAGACTCGGTGTACCACTTACTTCCTCAAATTATTCAAATTATTTAAATTACAAAAAAAAACAACTCTTTTTGAAACATTATTTTGGAGTCCAAAATTCACAACCGAGTTTTGCAATCTGGCTCTGATACCACTAAATGTAACACCCCAAACCCGGCCTAGACATTATGGCCTAATCCGGAGATGTCACAGAGAATGGGTTTACTTATGTAAAATCATTTCAAATATTGAACTCATGTACCTTATAACCATTTTTGAAAACGTTGATTAATTAGTTGATTTGCCAAAACTTATTTTTCAGCGGAAGTCTAACAAAACTGATACATTTTAAAAATCTGACTCGTGTTCTTGGGAAAACATATTTTTACGTAAAAACCGTCAATTTCATATAATATTTTTATCAAGCATGCAGGATATCAACAAACCAAACATTAACAGTTTAAAACCATAATGTCCAGAGAGTCCCAAAAAAAAAATTACAACTCTCAAAATAAAACCCAAATCATAAATAAAACCATTATTTAATAACTTTACAATAGTTTACAGTCGAGTGGTCACCGCTGAGTCTCTGCCACACCGATCCGCCTAGGTCTGTAGATTACCTGAACAAAACAGATAACATAGGTGAGTTTACGTAAACTCAGTGTGTAACCCAACAAAAATAGACAAGCTAACATACAGAATCATCTCATACAATCAGATACGGAATTGGGCTTATGCCTATCTCAGATACAGATAACAGAATGTACAGATCAGATATACAGAATCCTACCCCCATCCTGTACACACCAACTCCGACCATCCCTACACACCATGTGGGGTTAAAAACACCCACCCATCCCTACACACCATATTGTGCCGTTTCGACACATGTCAGATAATGCGCAGCCAAGCTACTAGAATAAAGGCGATGAACGCCGTACAGATCACTTCCTCCTTATAACAAATCCCATCCCATATCAGATACAGACAACAGATACAGAATTAACAGATTACACATGCTCAACATGTTTACATACAGATAACAGTTATACGTATAACATTACAGTTAGGCATACATACAACATCCTACTCAGATCAGTTTATCAGAACATTACAGTATACAAATAGGGGTTTAATAGCCCTTACCGACCCTACAGTAGACCCACAGTCGATCGAAGCGACCCGTGCGACCCTAGGAAAAATTTTAGAATTATGAGCCCACATACCCGTGTGAGCCCCAACGCCCGTGTGGCCCACACGCCCAATTTGGCCTTTGCTCGTGTGGCCCACACGACCTGGCCCAAAATCCACATGCCCAACTTGGCCTGGCCCATGTGGCCCACACAGCCACACTCAATCCACCACACGGCCTTGTCCTGCGCACGGTCATGCCTACGTCGACCACACAATCATGTCTCGCACACGGCCAACCACACAGGTGACCACACGCCCGTGTGGCGTCGACAGAACAGTTTTTCGACTTTTGCCGAAACTCATTTTTCTGTGTTTCGGGTGTACACCTGGTACATTTTCACAGCAAACGCAATCCCAAGACCACCAGGACCTATAATTGTCCAACAAATTGATCATATTAGTCGTTTAAAAAGTGCGACTAAACCGAACCACAACGAAATAAGCAACCCTTTAATTTACCAAAAACCTTACCTTCAAACGAACAACGATGATTTCACACTACTAGAGTGTCGATTAGCAGCCCCCAGCCCCTTGATCTTCTCCTAAACATAAAACAAACTCTATTAACCAATGATTCACTAGTCAAAACAAGAATCGCACCCACCAAACTTACCGATATCGCACGAAAAGTGCCGCAATAATGAGACACGGAAATTCAATAGTAGAAAGAAAGACAAAACAAAATCGACGACCAGAAAGAGAAGGAGAAAATGACAGAGAGCAGAAAGGAAGAAAAATTCACGTCATAAATTTTTGGGAATTTTGGAGGAGAGATGAAAATTTGAAAAAAAAAACAGATTAAAATTAGATAATATCAGAATCCCCCAAATTCCTCCTACTAACCCCTCAATCTCAACCACTACAGACTTTTAATTCCACCAAAACTCTTACCACAGAACCGAGTAAAAATAACACCCAAGCTCACGCTAGGATTCGAACACAGGACCTCCAACACACCAATTCCCTTACCACTCAAACCAGCAGACTCATTCTTATATGAATTAACATAAAATTTAATATAAGCCCACTAAACAATGATAAGGCTTGGATCTAAAAATAACAAAATTTGGCAAAAACGAGGCTTGAACCCAATACCTCTTAGACACTCTCAGAACACTTAACCACTGAAGCAGATTCATATTTGTGTTAGATTTTACAGAAGCAGAAATAAATTATTTGGGGCGTTACAAAAACCCTTACCTTCTTTGAGATTTGGAGGATGAAAAAAATGGTGAGAACTCACTCAAATCTCTCTCCCTTTACATAACTTGCTAAGGAAAAATAGATGGAGAAAAGAAGAAGAAAAATGAAGAAATGTAAAAAAGAAAAAGAAAAAAACAATAAGGGGATTATAATATAGAAAAAATAGGGACAAATCCACTTTATCCCATACCTCAATCTACCAAACCATCTTTTCCCATTAATTGGGAGAAGACTTTTATTCAAAAATGGTAAAATCACCATATTAGCCATCCATCTTCTCCTTTACTTCACACAAGCTTCCCAACATCCTTAATTTCTTATAAAAGGTCCAAAATTCACCCAAATTAATTCCAACAAAACCCAATCCCAAAATAAATTTATCCATCGCCAACCCAGGTCAACAATCGAATGTTGACTCGAGAATTTGGGGCCGTTACAAAATTATTTTTCAAAAATCATTTTCTAGAAATCATTTTCAATTAAACAAACAAAATCTTTGTGTAAAATTAACATTTTATCGATTCTTGGTTATTCCTAATACTAATAGAATGGACCAATCATTTGATTCAATTAACCAAACCTTCTCAATAATTGTTCTCTTTTTATTCCATTTAAATTGAATAACTTTTTCATTTTTTCTTGATTCTATTTCAACAAATTGCAACAAGTCAACAATTTCTATTTGCATAATCTTATCTCTGATCAATAAATTAAAATCGATTCATTATCAAGCTCTTTTTGTTTTTTTTTTTTTTGTAAATTCTTTAATTTTGCATTTATTATAAACTGTTAACGTAATAATCTCCGCTACTCGATGACAAGAGTCTTGCCATTTTTCAATTTCCCAAACAAAATGCAATATGAAAAAAGAAATAATATCAGTTAACATCGATATTGTTGCTAGTATAGGAGAATATAAGTTTAAGCATGTTAAAATGCATTTATCCTCTTATTTAATAATAGGAAAGAAATTATGGATAATTTTAGACATTATATAAAAAAATAACCAAATTATCACATGTTTTGTGTTGCAACTATCACAATAGTCTCAATTTCTTGTCAATTTGCTGAAACTCCGTCAACAAACAAATCGACCATATTAAAAATTCTCCCTCACTATATCAATGACCCTTTTTTTCCTTTCAAACAAGTACATGTTCTTTACACCTTGGCTTTTGGGCTTTGTATAGTTTCTTATATATATAAATGTACAATAACACACACCACTTTATCCTTCTCATCAACTCTCTTGTCATGAAAGGTTTGCTCCTAGAAATGAAACAAATTTTCAAACCTAATATCTCCAATGGAGACCTTTATAGAGATGATCAAGAGGGGAGCTCAAGTACTACTATGTCAGGAAATGGTGATACCATGATCCAAACCTCCGGTTTTCACAGATTTTTACATGCCAAATATCTCAACCCCGCTCGGGCGGTAAGAAGTTGGTTTCTATTTTGTTTACAATCTAACTTTAAATGACTTACGATGTAAAAGAACAACTTTACCGCTCCTACTATGATGCAGATTTTGGCTGAGATGGTGGGGACTTTTATTTTAGTGCTTTGCATCAGTGGGATCACAGCAAGCACTAATCTAAGAGGAGTTAGAGCAGCACTGCTAGAGTATGCCACAACAGCAGGGTTAACAATTGTTGTTCTCATTTACTCCATAGGATCCATATCTGGTGCTCATGTTAACCCTGCACTCACCATAGCCTTTGCTGCATTTGGCTATTTTCCCTGGTCAAGGGTGCTGTATTTAATATCCACTATCTACAAATCAAACACTTTCGATTAATTTAGGTACCAAGAAATTGATAAAAATACCATGGAGGTCCTTGTACTAGATGTCATTTTGTATTTTGGCCCTTCTACTCAAAAAATGGGCAAATTAGTCCCTGTATATTAGATCAAAAAGCAAATTGGTCCTTCTAATTAAAATTTTCATTTATTTTTACTATTAAAAATTGGTATGACTGGCAGAATAACCAAACAGTGACACGTGGCATGTCACATGTATCTTATGCTGACGTATAGAAACCATTTTTTGACAGCAGAAGTGAATAAAATTTTTAACAGAATGACAAATTTACTCTTTGATCTAATGTAATGAAATTTTTAACAGAATGACCAATTTACTCTTTGATCTAATGTATAGGGACTAATTTGTCCATTTTTTATAGAGGGTAATATTCAATCTAACTCCTAATATAAGGGCCTCCATGATATTTTTACCCAAGAAATTATATCATTGTTTGCTTTTTTTTTTTTTTTTTTTTTTTTGTCCAACAGGTACCACTTTACATATTGGCACAAATTCTGGGTTCAATTATGGCAGCATTAATGGGAGAGTTTATCTATGGCATAAAATCGGATGTTATGACAACCCGGCCTGGCCAAGGCTGCCAAGCCGCCTTTTTGGCGGAGCTCATCGCTGATTTCATCGTTGTGTTTGTGATTGCAGCGGTGACACAACAAGCACGTTCAGTAAGGCCAAAAATACTGCACCATGATCAGTTGTAGTATGTCAAAATTAAACAAAGTGTGAAACAAATCGGAATCCATGATGACCATGAAATTTATGCAGGTTGGTCCACTGTCTGGACTGGTTATTGGAATGTCCATTGCGCTAGCAGTCCTCATCACAGGGTGCATACTAACTCTTCAATTTGCATTGGCCATTGGCTGAACTTAATCGACATTCATAGCTACCTTTTTTGTAATTTTGGAATGCAGGCCTATCTCGGGAGGATCACTCAACCCAGCAAGATCATTGGGACCTGCAATTGTTTCAAGGAATTTCGATAGAATCTGGATATATCTGACGGCACCTGTAATCGGAGCTCTTTTAGGGGCTCTCATGTATCGAGTTCTGCGTCTCAGACCCATCTCATAAGCAAATTGAGTTTATGAGGATTTTGATTTTGTTTGGTGAATATAAAGGAATCATGCAGCGCCATTATATTTATGGATGTCAAATTTGCGTTATTATCACTTATCAGTACTTCCATATTAATATAATGCTAATTATAAAGCTGGACTTACTGAAATAGGGGTGATAAAATATCGAATCTGGCCGCCAATGGTACGTAGGCAACAAGCTTCGCTCAGTTTTATTAGTTTTTAATGTTACATGTTTAATATTTAATTAATTTTAAAATATTATATTTATAATCACAGTAATTAGTGTAAAATAATATTTTATCTGAATTATTGAATATAATTAAAATATATTAGTTAATCATTTTAAATATTATAATAGAAAATTTTCTTAAAACATTTTTAACATTTTCAACATACAACACTTTATGTAATTAATATAAAGTAACTTTATTCAAAATAATAATTAATTAATATAATTAACTATAATATTAATTAAGTGATAATTAAGGTGCTTAGAAATCTAGTCAAGTAATAACTCTATTTTACTTTAATAAAATTAGCAACATAAAATTTTTTTAACTAATAATTTTAAATTATAATTATGAATTTTTTTTCTATACTTTATGCTTAGAGTTCTATTTATGTAATAACTCTATTTTAAAATTAATACAACCCTTTCTTCACTAATAATTGTAGTTTAAATTTTTGTTCAAAAAAAATTGTAGTTTAAATTCTAATTATTTTTAAATGTGTCACAACTTCTATTTTATTTCAACTTTTTTAACTAATAATTTTAAATTAAATATTATAATTATTTTTAAAGGTAAATTTAGTAATATGTTGGAAAATAAAGGGTATTTTTATATAAAAATATATTTATTTAACTAAAAAACTTGGATTTTTATTATTTTTAACTTATCCAATTATATTCAAAGATTTTATAAATATATAAATTCATTAATTATAAAATATATTATTATATTATTTTTTAAGTAGATTTTTTAAAAGATAGGATCAAATTAATTAATTTCACATTAATATACTATCATTTTAATTACTATTATTATTTTTATTATCATTTAATGATATTAATAAATTATTATTCTAATATCGATTTAGTAATATAATTAACTATAATAATAATTCGCCAAGGAAATTATAACTACTAGTCATAAATGTTAAAAAAATTATAATGTACTTCTTTTTCAATCTTAGGTTTGATCATATATATTTTAAAATTTTAAAATTTATTTAATGTAAAATAAAGAATAAAAATAGTTTTTTTAATATTAATCTCATTATAGGTTCTTATCATATCTATTCTTTTTGATACAATACTTAGAATTACCCATAACCCTTCCCTAGGAGGATAATGCACTTTAGCGCACTCGAACCCACATCCTCCTACATTGACAACAATGTCGATTCCAGTCGAGTTAAGACTCAATCAAAAATAATAAAATAGTTAAAAATGAACAAATGCGCATATATATATATATATATATATGGCTTAAATGGTGTTGTCTTTGGAATACAATCTAAAGTTTAGGCTACTGTGTTTTATATTTTGTAACTTCATCATTTTTGATGAATTACTTTAATACTCGAATGGTTTATCAATGAAAACAAATTACTATCAATGATATTTTTATTTGTATTGTTCTCAATTAGTTTACATGGTAGAACAAATGCAACTTGTTGATTACTTTTGTTAAAGCTGATAAATGTTGCAGAGCAATCATCTTTTGTATATGGGGATACAACATTCTATATTTGGTAATAAGGTATAAAAGATGCGTTGGTGGTTGCAAGTTATTTCACTTTTGAAAAAATTATAATTTGATATAATCTTAATCAAATTAAATTTAAGTTTAAGCATAAAGTATGTTAATATTTAATTTGAGCATACTGCAGACTTAATCAAGGTAGGACAAAAAATCATCTGCCCCTCCTCCTCTTCCTATCCCTCTTTGTACCCATCTACACGTGTTAAAATAATTCATATTTATAATTTTTTTTCACTTTATTTTAACTACGTTAAACTTGTCGAAAAAAGAAAAAAGAAAAAAAACTGTGTGAACTCTGAAACAAAACAGAAAAATGCAACTTTAAAACGATGAACCGAAAACTAAAAGAGATATTGACAAGAATGCTGCTAATAAAGCAAATAACCCTTTCCAACATGAAACTGACATATTAAAACGATGAAGTGAAAACTAAAAGAGACTAACAAGAATGTTGCTAATAAAGCAGATAATCGTTCTTAGCATGAAACTGACATTGAAACTTCTGATTTCTCATTTCATCAAAGGACAAAGAGATGAAACAATGTAGCAATTGAATAAAACTCACATATTTGTATAGATTTGTTATTTGTTAAAACTTAAGACTCCTTCATTTAATTATTCATTTCATTAGTGATCGTTGTTGCATTCAAATGATTTGGTAAAACAAAGAATAACTAATAGAAGAGCCAACCAAATGTGTTTTTGGGTACACTAAACAAGCACAAGAGAAGCAGATGAAAGAACAGATTAGAGAACTTTTATTTCAAGGAGAATTAAAGGTACTTAAATTGACATCTTACATAGAGGACAAGTCCCGGAAAAACAATATTAAAGAACACTTTTCTAATGGTTTATTTGACAATCTTTAACTTTAACAAAGACAAAGGAAATCAACTTTATTTATAAGGATAATTTATGATCACCATGGAGATGAAGAACAAGGAGAAGAAAAATAACTTATAGTTTAAAAATGTTGAAATTAGGAAAATTCATAGAATCAGTCAGCACACTAACCATTAAAAAAAGAAAATTATAAGGAAAAAAAAGGCTAATTTTTTTTCGGTGTAAAAACTTTGATTTGTAAGGATATCTAATCTTTTGTCGTCAAAAGTCAAAACGTTAAAATAAGAAAATATATTTATTAGTTGAGACGTGTCACGCAATTATAGGTGAACCACAAAAAGGAATAGAGGAGTAGAGGAATTTTATTCGTTTATTTATACCTAGTTTTTTTTAACGTCATTTACGTTCCACGTGAATATATACATTTAATTTTTTTAATAAAATATTTCAATTTTATATAATTAATGTAAGTAATCATTATTAAAATATAAATTTATACAACATTATAAAAAATGCATAATATCTAAAAGATGAACATATTTCCGATTCTTACATTCTACTCTTGGATCTTTATTATTTTGAACTCTAAAAAATAGATATAAATAAATTAATTATATTATAAATGCATTAAATAATAATAGTTGTTGGATTGTTACATAAATAATAATGTTATTCGGATCTCTAAAAAATCGGATCGTTTAGTCACCTAAATTGCCATCGAATGCTAGTCATATAAGCTAGTGGTTGCCTCTTTAATTTGTTGCTCCCGCCACCTCAATTTTTTATTGTTTTATACTTTAGTTTAAGTGGTTGGAAAATTTGTAATTTTTTGGAAATTTTGAGGTATATTCTTGATTGATAAAAGTAGAGAGTTGAATCATAAAATTATGGTTTTATATTTCACTCCATGAGACCTTTACAACGGTATATCATATGCTCAAAATGGTTGAGTGATGAATGAGAAATTGATGCTCAAAGTAAGCTACTTGTGAATATTTGTTAAGGAAAAGAAAAGCTTAGATCTCACATTGATTAAATACCAAGTGTGAGATGTGTATATATATGAGAACCCACTTGAAGGGTGATTGAATGACTAAGCTTAAAACCATGCCTCGCGTGTAGGGGGTGCAGATTCAAACTCATCGGGGTTGGGACGCACCCGCACGACATAACCCCGCACGACATGGACGATGCGAAATGTCCGGACCGAATGCAGAATTTTGTATCCTTATTCATGGATATTTCCAAAATCCGTCCATATTGAATGCATATAAAAGGCTAAGAATTCTTCGGAATTTTTTACTCTCACATCGAGTTTATTTTGCTTTCCAAAATTCTCTCTTTTCCTCTCCATATTTTCCAACGTTTCGGTGATAGAAGAAGGCAACGTTTGTTCGTTAATCACTGCAGAGGTGCTACTGCTTCGATCATCGTGTTGTTGTATCCTGGGAGACAGTCGACCAACGTTTCTCCAAGTACCGTAAGAGCAGCCGAATCTGTCTTAAGGAAACTCTATAAAACAGGCCTCAACATATAGTAAACTCAATTCTTCTTTTAGATTTCTAGTTTTGTTATTATTGGTATTTTGTATCTGATATTTTAAATATAAATTATTCAATTTATTTTACTTCATATAAATATTTGTTTATTTATATTTATATATTTGTTCACTAACATATTCTGTCCAACAAATGCTGCCACCATTTACCTTTTGACCAAGCTAATATTTGTCATTTATTTGCATCAGTCCTTGCCGCGTATTGCCATCACTTTGCTGTTGCAATTTATTAATTGTTGTGGTTGATTGTTTTGATTTATTGCTCCCCACTTTAGGGGCGAAGCCAAAACAAATTTTTAGGGGGCCGAATGAAAATTTAAATTTTTATAGTCTATATCTTTATAATTTTTAAAGGATTAAATCGAATTTTTATAATTTTAGGGAGGCCAAAGTACAATTTTACCTTTAATTTCAAGGGCCTAAATATAAATTTTCCATTTTAGGGGGGCCAAGGCCACTGTCAGCCCCCCTTGTATCCGCCTCTGCCCCACTTGAATCATTTTCGGATATTAATTCACCAAACTAAATTAGATATTAAATTGATTTAGAATAATACACATTTGTTTAATATTAAAATTAAACTAATCATCAAGGAATTTACGTTTTTCTTCATTGAAGCGAAAGAGGTTTGGCAAACCATGTAAGCTAAGGGTAAAGCGAGAATTATCAGAGACTGATTGATTCTAAGCAACTAACGCTTAGAAATTTTGCTTGTGGTCCCTATGTTTTAAATTATTTAATATTATTAAACGTTAGGTAATAAGTGAGTTAATATTTTCTTCTATTTTTTTGTGCCAAAAAATCATCGAAGGCAAATACAAAATATAATACTGCAAATGATGGAATTTTATTAAACTAATATGTTCGAAGAAGTACAAACATTAATGACGAAATAACTACGCTAATGGCAGTAGGTCCTAGCAGTTTCCCTCTTTTCCTTTTAAAGTAGATGGGCCACATTTCACATATCCATACCCTCTACATGTTTCTCGAAATTTTAACCACTACAACCTTGGTAAATAGATCTACAAGGTAATCCTTAGATGCGACTTTGACTATATCAGCTATTCCATCTATCATCGCCGCTCATATAATGTGGTATTTTTAATCAATGTGTTTTGTTCGTTTATGATTTTTTATTTCCTTAGTATTAGCTATTGACGCACTATTATCACTATATGGTGTGGTAGCTTTTATATACCAGAGATGACTTCAAAATCTATTTAGAACTTCTAAAGCCAAATAGTTTCTTTTGTTGCCTCAAAAGCAACATGTATTTGGCCTCCATAGTGGAGTTGTCAATGCAACTCTATTTGACACTTCTCCACACAATTGCCTTGTCGTCTACAAAAAAAATACAGCTCAATGTTTATTCCCTCGAATCCTTGCACATTGGAAGTCAAAATCTGTATATACAATGAAAGTTAAATCCCTTCCAGAATATACAAATATTTAATCCTTTATTCTTCGTAAATAGTTGAATATATGCTTAATTGTCTGCTAGTGTCTTAAACCAAAATTTTCTAATATTGACTCACTAATCCTACTGCAAAACAGATATTTGGATGTGTGCACAACATAGTATACATAAGACTTCCTACTGTCGAAGCATAGAGAACCCTTCTCATATGCTCTATTTCTTTCGCTGTCTTATGACAATCCTCTAAAGAAATATGGAGGCTAGATATATAAGGTTGTGTACCTTTCTTTAAATCAATAATTATAAAACATTCCAATATCTTGTATATGTGTAAAACTTGTGATAAAACTATCACTTTGTATTTTGATTCTTAAGTATTTGAATTCCTAGAGCATAATTAACTTCACCTAAATCCTTCATTCTAAATTGTTGGGTTAACCATTGTCTAGCCGATGATAATGTCCCTGCATATTTCTAAATGAGTAGAATATCATCGATGTAAAGAATTAGAGAGACCACCTTTTCATCCACAATACATTTGTAAACACAAGGTTCATCAACGGTTTTCTCAAATCCAAAAGTTTTGATCGCTTGATCAAATATTTGATTCAATGTACGAGATGCTTGCTTATGTCCATTTATAGATCTAAGCAATTTGTAAAGTTTATATTCGATTCCTTTAGCTATATATCTAACAGGTTACACCATATATATTTTTTCTTCAAAATAGTCGTTCAAAAACATTGTCTTGACATCCATTTGATAGTTCTCGTAATTAAGAACAGTTACAATGGATAATAGAATGTGGATAGACTTGAACATCGCCACTGGATAGAAGTTTCTTCATAATTCATACCTTATTTTTGCGTATAACCTTTCACTACAAGCCTAGCCTTATAAGTTTCAACATTTTTTTCCGTAATCTTTTTGTTCTTGCATATTTACTTACACTTTATAAGTTTTATCTCGTCCGGTAAGTTCACAAGTTTTCACACTGAACTGGACATCATAGTATCCATTTCAAAATTTATAGCTATTTCCTAAAGCTTGGAATCAACACTCTGCATCACTTCATCATATGTGAGTGGATCATCATCTTCTTGTTCGACAAACTCCGTGTTAAAAATAATACCATCATACAAGAAGAAATTTGGCCTTTTGGAGACCCTCACACTACTATGAGACACCCTATGTTGTTGATTGTTTTTAGGTCTACTGTTTAGGATAGGATCTAAAATCAAAACTTATGGTTCTATTTATTTCCTAAAATTTCCTTTAGTAATAATCTACTTCGAGATTTAAAGTAGTCTATGTAAATTTCCTCAAAGAAAGTAGCATGTATCGATTCTTTGGTCGTTTTTTCTTTTGGATTATAAAATAATTCACCCTTTGTTACTTTCAAATAGCTAACAAACATGCACAATTATGTTCATGAATCCAACATTTTTGCATTCTTATCCAGTACATGTGCTGGACATCTCTATATCCTTAAGTGATTTAGGTCGGACTTCTTGTCATACCACATCTTGTATGGAGTCTTAGGAGCTTCCTTAGTTGGCACATCATTCAAAATATAGCAATACATTTATAACACATATCCCCAAAAGAATACTGACAACTGTGACAAACTTCACATTGAACGAACTATGTATCAGATAATGTTGTTTTGTAATTGCATTTAATGTCAAAATTGATGCTCCAAATGGCCTCGAATCATCTCCAACGACTATAAACAACCACAAATCATTTCCTTGATATAAATACTCATCAAGAACACTTCAAAACTCTTGAAATCGACATCTTAGCTAAAAGATCAAGAGGAAAACCGCCAATTCTTTATTTATTTCATTTCCTCTTGTACATATATCTTAAGAGCTTATTGTTAGATCTTTTATCATTCTCATTTTCATTTATTTAGTGAGTCAAACTTGTAAACACCAATTGTATGTTGGGAGAGCTTCTAGTTGAGCCATATAAACTAGAGTGATTCTAGATTAACCTTGAAAATCTTGAAGGTTCTAGCTTAGCCACAAAAACTAGGGGAAAGAGGTTCTAACTTAGGCTTTCAAAAGTTATGGATTGTAAAGGTTATACCTTATCCTTGAAAGGTATCAAATCTTATAGTAAATTTATAAATCCTTACGTTATGTTTACTTGGATGGAATTGTAATTCTATTCAGGGACTATTCTGAGTAAGGTAGCTATTCCATTGTTTAGTTGACAGAATACTAATCTTCATTCTAGTTGTAACACCCTAAACCTGGCCTAGGAGTTTAGACTGAATTCTGGATGTTACATTGACCACCGAAGTGATCGTAGGTAAATTTTACAAAACAAGTTGTCACCTCGAACCAAAACATTAAATCGTTCATAACTCAATTAGTAGAATTACAGTTAAATTTATAACCGAAATTAAATAGCCGAATAAAAGTTTAAACAGAACTTGTACCACAACTCTATGAAACCTTACAATTCAAAAACCAAATAACAAAGTAGGAATGCTGTTTTATTTTTAACAGTGTCTGTCCGAATCCTCCGTATACCGAGTCCAGCATCAAAATTTTGAAAGGTACCTGAAAGGGGAAACACTAAGGGGGTGAGCTACACGAGCTCAGTGTGAGTTCGAAATGAGTCTAAAAACAGAATCACAGGATTAACTCAACAGTGCAATAGACATACGGGTATTCACAGAGTCAGAAAGAAAACTTGGAACTAACGTCTCAACAGAAAAACAAAATAAATAATAAATAATAAATAATAAATAATAAAATAATAAAATAATTATATACTAAATTAAAACAAAACAAACAAAACAGAACAAAAATATTCCTCCAAAAAGTTCACACAAGGAATCAAACCCGGAACCCAGAGGTTCTCTAACACTCACTCCACCACCAGATCAACAGACCCATTCTGACACTGTAATAGCTCGATTTTGACCCTAATCGGAATAGTGGTTTCGGGACCACAAATCTGAGTCTGAAAAATAATTTAAAATTATTTTGCGTGTTTATTATGTGTGAATTTGTTGGTGTTAAATTTTCGTGACTTAATTTTGTCGTTTAGGTGTCCGATTAAATAAAAGGACTTAATCGCGTAAAATGAAAAAGTTACAAACTATAGTGTAAAGTGCTTAGTTGATAGTGGCTTTTTAATATGGAGTCCTTAAAGGGAAAATAGCCCATTTTCAAGGTTAGTGGATGGTATATGCCAATAATGACCTTATTTTATATGTTATGTTTATTTAATATAAAAGGTTAATAAGGTAATTTAATTATAACATAATTATGTAATAATAAAACAAGAATAAGGCCATTATCATCTCATTCTCTCTTGGCCGAATATCAACAAAATAAAAAGAAATAAGAACACCTAGGGTTCGGCTTGGTATTCTTCAAAATTAAGGTATGTTAATTGTTCGGTTTTTGATAATTTCTACGTTTTTGAGATCGTTGCTTAGAAGTGAACAAAACCCATGTCTTAATTTTTGATTGTGATGATGATTTTATGTTTTAGCATTAATGGTACCTTGTGGTTTTTTATTTTTGGTGATGAAATATGAATTATATGTGTTAGATTAACAAGTTTTGTCTTTGAATTTTTGATGAAATTGAGTAATTAGGACTAAATTGCAAAAATAAATTTTAGAGGGATTAAAATGCAAAATTAATGAATTATATGGGCTTGTATATACATGGGTAATATTCGGCCTAGCTTGGGTATGGAGAAATTTTGGTGTATTTTGTGTTTTGTACAATAAGGACTAAATTGTAAAAATTGTAAATGTCAGGGGCAAAATGGTAATTTACCCATTTATGTGTTTTCGGACTAAATTGAATGAAAATATGTTTGAATGAGCTTAATTTGAACATGTTTAGATCAAGAACCAAAGAAATCGGACTTGGATCGGGGAAAAACGAAAATAGTTGAATAATAGGTTTTGTCGTAAAGTCAATATCCAAGGTAAGTCTTTAAGCAATAAAACATTGTAAATTATGTATGTAACTTAATATATGCTGATTTGGAAATTTTGTAGCATTAATATTGAGTAGCCGAATGTGAATAAACATAGACTTTAATATAATTAAGTTTAATTCGATTGAGATGTGATGTTTGAAAATTCATACAAAGATTTTGAAGTGTATAAAAGTTTCGATATATGAGATGTGTGTGAGACAGCTTTATAGTATCGTTATTCGGGCTTTGGGCCTAGCAAGCTTTGAGCTGGTGAGATTAATCGGGCTTCGTACCTAGCGGGCTTATTGCCTAGGTGAATAAATATCGGACCTTGGGTCTAGCGGGCCTAGTCTTGGGTGTGTGATTGAGCTTACCCCTAGCGAGTTTAATACCGGTGATTTATATTCAAGTCTACGTCTATAAGGCTTCATATTGATGTGGAAATTGAGCAGGTAAGTTGATTTAATTGACCATATATGTTCGGCCACAAAGGTATATGTATATGTTATGATGAATTAAATTTGTATACAAATGGTAATATGTGATGTTATATTAAATTCCAATATGTGAGTACATGTGATGATTTAACTAACTTTGAATGTTCGGTTATATATATAATAATGTATTGAACTAGTATATTCAGACATATTGATGATATAAAGATGCCATGTATATTTGATCATATAAGTAAGTAATTGTAATATGTTACATGAGAGTTTGATTATTCGGGCAACTAGGTATGATAATGAATTTAATTGAAGTAGTATTAATTTGGGAATGAAAGGTTGTATAATATTATGCTTAATAAGAAGTAGAAGCATTCGGCTAAGGTGATTTGTTGTGTTTTAGTATAATATTAATGATACAATTTAACTTATTAGAACTGTTTTGATTGTTCATTCGAATTGATTAATTTGCTTAAGGCTTACTAAGCTAAGTTAGCTTACTCTGTGTGCTTTTGTTACTCTGTTTTATATATTTTGTTTGTAAGCTACGAGCTCGGGGATCGTCATCGAAGTCATCCACACTATCGTCAACCTTCGGCACTTTTAAAAGTCTATGTTTGAACTTATGGCATGTATAGGCTGGATTATGTTTTGATTCAATGAATTTTGTCCTTGTATATAGCCATACAAAAATGGCTTGATCAAATTGTCTAAGTTTGATTATTATATGTCTTTGGTTAAATGTCTGTCATCTTTGGTTTTGATGATTTAGATTATGATATATATATGTGGAATGGATTTGTTATAATTTGTAAATATGGTTTGATATGTTAGATGAGTAATATGTAATGTTGTATGTGTGTAGTGTGTTTGGATTATGCTTAAGGTTTAGGTAAAGTCAAGAAAAGTTCATGAATGTTTATTTAATAAATTTGATATATGAGGTTAATGATTTATTATTGTAATGCCTAAATTGTAATATAAATTGGTTTGAACATTATTTATAAAGTATTATGTATACGAATTTTGAGATGAATTATACTATGTTAAGATTGTTAAATTGGTTGACCGAATAAGACATGACTTTGATTTGGTGGTGTGAATGAAATTATGGAGAAGAAATTAAAGTGTATAAAATTGGCATGTGAACTATGTGTATTTGTAGTTATTATTATTTGAGCTTGAAATGGTTTAAGATAATAATGTTATATGCGCATGGTATTGGTGATTGGGAATGAAGTAAGATTGAATATAAATCATGCTAGTTTAAAAGAAATCAATGTCGCAAAAATTGAGTAATACCTAAGTTGAAATATGGTTCATTTTGTTTGGTTGTGAATGTGATTCATGTTTGCTAATACACATTAGTAAAAATTCGGTAATAAGGTATGATAGCCAAAATTTTCATTTTTGTGTGATTGTTATTGATTTATTATGTGAACATATTTAGATTATAAAATGGGATATTTGATAATTAGCTTATGATTAATAGTAAATTATTGGTATATGTATTTGGTTTAAATATTAAGCATGCAAATTTGGTATACTTGGGTTTATCTCGTTTTGTATATAAGTCTGGTAATGCCTCGTAACCCCAAACCGGTGACAGACACGGGTTAGGGGTGTTACATTTGATTGGTATCAGAGCTACGATTTAGTCGATTCTAGGACTACCGTAGCGCGTGTGAGTCTAGCTATATATGCCACAATTTATAACGTGATAGTGTGATGACTTCTGACATCTGAAATGTGTTTCTATATAGTAAATGGATCCCGATAGAGCCGTAGCTGATGATGTCGAGAGTGTAGCGCCTAATCCCGCGCATGGGACAGCGCCGGTTGAATCTTGACCTATCTCGAGTAGCCATGAGGGGGAGGCTAAGCAAGCCTTCTATCAAATGATGAACGACTGGTTTACTCAATATATCCGGACTAATTCGGCTGTACAACAACCTCCACCCCTGAATAATCCATCTTCGATACCTATGGTACCCCTGGTGATTAATCTGATGAGATTTAACAGACCTCCTGTAGATAAAATCAGAAAACACGGGGCCGAAGAGTTTAAAGCTAATGATGATGATGATGCTGAGCGAGCTGAGCTGTGGCTTGATGATACTATCCGTGTGTTCGACGAGCTATCATGTACTCCAGATGAATGCTTAAAATGTTCTATATCCTTATTACGAGACACCGCATATCACTGGTGGAATACACTAGTATCGGTGGTTCCGAAAGAGAAAGTGACCTGGGAATTCTTCCAGACTGAGTTTTGTAAGAAATACATCAGCCAGAGATTTATCGATCAAAAACGTAAAGAATTTCTGGAATTGAAGTAGGGTCGTATGACTGTAACTGAGTATGAACGGAAATTTGTGAGGCTGAGTCGATATGCTTGTGAATGTGTTTCAACCGAAGCTATTATGTGTAAAAGATTCGAAGATGGTTTGAACGAAGACATTAAATTGCTGGTTGGCATACTTGAGATTAAAGAGTTCGTAGTACTTGTTGAGCGAGCCTGTAAAATCGAAGAGCTTGGGAAAGAGAAAAGAAAAGCTGATTTTGAAGCCAAAGATTTTCGTAAAAGATCATCGAGTAAGACTTTTCACTGAGTATCAAAGAAGTTCAGAGATGATTCTAGTCGACATAAAGCTACTTCGGACTTTTCTAGATGAGACGGAGACCGACCTCCTGTGAGTTCACGAGCCACTTCGATTGCCAGTGTTGGCAATGTTCAGCAGAACAGAGTTGAGTGCAAGCATTGTGGTAAATGGCATTCTGGAAGTTGTAGATTACATGATCGGTCATGTTTTAAATGTGGATCGATGGAACATTTTATCCGGGAGTGCCCAATGTTAGTCGAGCAAAACACTATTCAGAATATGAGACCGAGCAACATGTCAGCGCGAGGCAGACCACCCAGGCATTTGGGTAATGTAGGTGGCAGTCAGAGAGGAACAAAGGATACTGCGGTTCGATCTGAGGCTCGTGCACCTGCTAGAGCATATACTATACGCGCTCGTGAGGATGCTTTTTCCCTAGATGTTATTACCGGTACTTTCACTCTTTATGATACTAGTGTTATTGCGTTGATTGATCCTAGTTCGACTCATTCTTATGTGTGTGAAACATTAGCATCCAGTAAGACTCTGCCTGTTGAGTCTACTGAGTTTGTGATTCGAGTATCAAACCCCCTGGGTCGATGTGTATTGGTTGACAAAGTGTGTAAAAATTGCCCGTTGATGATTCGAGATTCATGTTTTCCAGCCGATTTGATGTTGTTGCCTCTTGACGAATTTGATATAATTTTGGGTATGAACTGGTTGACTTTGCACGATGCTGTTGTTAATTGCAAAAGAAAGACCATTGATTTGAGATGTCAGAATAGTGAAATTATTCTGATTGAATCTAATGATCTGAATGGGTTACCAGCAGTAATATCTTCGATGTTAGCTCAGAAGTATGTAAGAAAAGGTTATGAAGCTTACTTTGCTTATGTGCTTGATAGTAAAGTGACTGAAAAGAAGATTAAATCTGTACCAGTTGCGTGCGAGTATCCGAATGTATTTCCTGAAGAATTACCGGGTTTGCCACCTATTTGAGAAGAACAATTTGGCATTGAGTTAGTTCCGGGAATGACTCCGATTTCGATAGCTCCGTATCGGATGGCACCTACTGAATTAAAAGAGTTGAAAGCACAGTTGCAAGAGTTAACAGATAGGGGTTTTGCACGACCGAGTTTCTCTCATTGGGGTGCGCCAGTTCTATTTGTAAAAAAGAAAGATAGAACTATGCGAATGTGTATTGATTACCGGCAGCTAAATAAGGTGACTATAAAGAATAAATACCCGTTGCCACGGATTGACGACTTGTTTGATCAGCTGAAAGGGGCATCAGTGTTTTCAAAGATAGATTGGAGGTTGGGTTATTATCAGTTGCGAGTCAGAGATTCAGATGTGCCAAACACTACTTTCCGGATGAGGTACGGACACTATGAGTTTTTGGTTATGCCTTTCAGACTTACTAATGCACCTGCTATTTTTATGGATCTGATGAATCAAATTTTCAGACAGTATTTGGATCGGTTTATGGTAGTGTTTATAGATGATATCCTGATCTACTCCAGAGATGAAACTGTGCATGCCGAGCATTTGAGACTTGTGCTACAAACTTTGCGAGATAAACAGTTGTATGCAAAGTTTAGTAAGTGTTTGTTCTGGTTACGTGAAGTCAGTTTTCTGGGCCATGTTGTATAGCATCAGGTATTCGGGTTGATCCGAATAAAATATCGGCTATACTTGACTGGAAACCACCGAAAAATGTTTCTGAAGTTCGAAGCTTTCTGGGGCTCGCTGGTTACTATAGACGGTTTGTGAAAGGTTTTTCTATGATTGCTACACCGTTGACAAAGCTGTTACAGAAAGATGTTAAGTTTGAGTGGTCGGAAAAGTGTCAGAAAAGTTTTGATCAGTTGAAAGCTCATTTAACTGAAGCTCCAGTGTTAGTCCAGCATGAATCGGGTAAAAAATTTGTTATTTATAGTGATGCATCTTTAAATGGTTTGGGTTGTGTTTTGATGCAGGAAGGCAAAGTCATAGCTTATGCCTCGAGACAGTTGAAGCCACACGAAAGAAACTATCCGACACATGATTTGGAACTAGCAGCCATTGTATTTACATTGAAGATTTGGCGTCATTATTTGTTCGGTGAGAAATGTCATGTTTATTCAGATCACAAAAGCCTGAAGTATTTGATGACTCAGAAAGATTTGAATTTGAGACAACGCCGATGGTTAGAGTTGTTGAAAGATTATGAGTTAGTGATTGACTACCATCCGAGAAAAGCTAATGTTGTTGCGGATGCTTTAAGTCAAAAGTCATTATTTGCTCTGCGAGCAATGAACGCGCATATGGTTATGTCTGATGATGGTACGATAGTAGCTGAATTAAAAGCAAGGCTGTTGTTTGTTCAACAAATTAGTGATGCTCAGAAAGTTGATAAAGATTTGTTAGCAAAACGAGCTCAGTATGAAATTAATGTTGAATCAGAGTTTCGAATTGATGAGAATGACTTCTTGAATTCAAAGATCGAATATGCGTTCCAAGGAATTCAGAGTTGATTTAGATGATTTTGAATGAAGCTCATAGCAGCCGATTGTATGTTCATCCGGGTAGCACGAAAATGTATAACGATCTGAAACAGTTCTATTGGTGGCCTGGTATGAAACGAGACATATCTGACTTTGTTTCGAAATGTTTAGTTTGTCAACAAGTAAAAGCCGAGCATCAGGTACCTTCTAGGTTACTTCAGCCGATCATGATACCTGAATGGAAATGGGATAGAGTCACTATGGATTTTGTATCCGATTTACCTATGACACCGACCAAGAAAGATGCAATCTGAGTTATAGTGGATAGATTGACCAAATCAGCTCACTTTGTTCCATTTCGTACGGATTATTCGCTCGATAAGCTTGCTGAATTGTATGTATCACAAATTGTGAGATTACATGGTGTGCCTATTTCTGTTGTTTCAGATAGAGACCCGAGATTTACACCGCGGTTTTAAAAGAAATTGCAAGATGTTTTAGGTACAAAATTGCACTTTAGCACAGCTTTTCATCCGCAGATAGATGGCTAGTCCGAACGGATCATTCAGATACTTGAGGATATGTTGAGATGTTGCATCATTGAGTTCAAAGGTACATGGGAACAATACTTACCTCTAATTGAATTTGCTTACAATAATAGCTTTCAATCTAGTGTCAAGATGGCACCCTACGAGGCTTTGTACGGTCGTAAATTTTGTACACCATTGTATTGGACCAAGCTCAGTGAAAATAAGATACACGGGGTTGACTTGATTAAAGAAACTAAACTGAAAGTGGCAGTGATCCGTGACAGTTTGAAAGCTGCATCAGAACGTCAAAAGTCATATGCATATTTGAAACGTAAAGATATTGAGTTTCAGATCAGAGATCAAGTGTTTTTGAAAGTTTCACCGTGGAAGAAAGTACTCAGATTCAGTCGTAAAGGCAAATTGAGTCCGAGATTCATTGGACCGTATGAAATCACAGAGCGTATTGGGCCTGTTGCTTATAGATTGTAGTTACCACCAGAACTAGAAAAGATCCATAATGTCTTCCATGTCTCGATGCTTTGTAGATATCGATCTGACCCTTCACATGTGATTAGTCCGACAAAAGTTGAGATTCAGCCTGATATGTCATATGAAGAGGAACCGATTCGTATTCTGGCTCATGAAATAAAAGAATTAAGAAATAAGAAAATTTCGTTAGTTAAAGTATTATGGCAAAAGCACGGTGTTGAGGAGGCAACTTGGGAGTCAGAGGATACAATGAAAGAGCGTTATCCAAACCTATTCACCGGTAAGATTTTCGGGGATGAAAATCCCTAAAAGGGGGAGAGTTGTAACAGCCCAATTTTGACCCTAATCAGAATAGTGGTTTCGAGACCACAAATTCGAGTCTAAAAAATAATTTAAAATTATTTTGCGTGTTTATTATGTGTGAATTTGTTGGTGTTAAATTTTCGTGACTTAATTTTGTCGTTTAGGTGTCCGATTAAATAAAAGGACTTAATCGCGTAAAATGAAAAAGTTACAAACTATAGTGTAAAGTGCTTAGTTGATAGTGGCTTTTTAATATGGAGTCCTTAAAGGGAAAATAACCCATTTTCAAGGTTAGTGGATGGTATATGCCAACAATGACCTTATTTTATATGTTATGTTTATTTAATATAAAAGGTTAATAAGGTAATTTAATTATAACATAATATATGTAATAATAAAACAAAAATAAGGCCATTATCATCTCATTCTCTCTTGGCCGAATATCAATAAAATAAAAATAAATAAGAACACCTAGGGTTCGGCTTGGTATTCTTCAAAATTAAGGTATGTTAATTGTTTGGTTTTTGATAATTTCTACGTTTTTGAGATCGTTGCTTAGAAGTGAACAAAACTCATGTCTTAATTTTTGATTGTGATGATGATTTTGTGTTTTACCATTAATGGTACCTTGTGGTTTTTGATTTTTGGTGATGAAATATGAATTATATGTGTTAGATTAACAAGTTTTATCTTTGAATTTTTGATGAAATTGAGTAATTAGGACTAAATTGCAAAAATAAATTTTAGAGGGATTAAAATGCAAAATTAATGAATTATATGGGCTTGTATATACATGGGTAATATTCGGCCTAGCTTGGGTATGGAGAAATTTGGTGTCTTTTGTGTTTTGTGCAATAGGGACTAAATTGTAAAAATTGTAAATGTCAGGGGTAAAATGGTAATTTACCCATTTATGTGTTTTTAGACTAAATTGAATAAAAATATGTTTGAATGAGCTTAATTTGAACATGTTTAGATCAAGAACCAAAGCTGGTTTTTACCGTCCGTCGATATCCGAGGTAAGTCTTTAAGCAATAAAACATTGTAAATTATGTATGTAACTTAATATATGCTGATTTGGAAATTTTGTAGCATTAATATTGAGTAGCCGAATGTGAATAAACATAGACTTTAATATAATTAAGTTTAATTCGATTGAGATATGATGTTTGAAAATTCGTACAAAGATTTTGAAGTGTATAAAAGTTTCGATATATGAGATGTGTGTGAGACAGCTTTATAGTATCATTATTCGGGCTTTGGGCCTAGCAAGCTTTGAGCTGGTGAGATTAATCGGGCTTCGTGCCTAGCAGGCTTATTGCCGATGAATAAATATCAGACCTTGGGTCTAGCAGGCCTAGTGCCGGTGTGTGATTCAGGCTTACGCCTAGCATGTTTAATACCGATTATTTATATTCAAGTCTATGTCTATAAGGCTTCATATTGATGTGGAAATTGAGCAGGTAAGTTGATTCAATTGACCATATATGTTCGGCCACAAAGGTATATGTATATGTGATGATGAATTAAATTTGTATACAAATGGTAATATGTGATGTTATATTAAATTCCAATATGTGAGTACATGTGATGATTTAACTAACTTTGAATGTTCGGTTATATATATAATAATGTATTGAACTAGTATATTCAGACATATGTGATGATATAAAGATGCCATGTATATTTGACCATATAAGTAAGTAATTGTAATATGTTACATGAGAGTTTGATTATTCGGACAGCTAGGTATGATAATGAATTTAATTGAAGTAGTATTAATTTGGGAATGAAAGGTTGTATAATATTATGCTTAATAAGAAGTAGAAGCATTTGGCTAAGGTGATTTGTTGTGTTTTAGTATAATATTAATGATACAATTTAACTTATTAGAACTGTTTTGATTGTTCATTCGAATTGATTAATTTGCTTAAGGCTTACTAAGCTAAGTTAGCTTACTTTGTGTACTTTTGTTACTCTGTTTTATAAATTTTGTTTGTAAGCTACGAGCTCGGGGATCGTCATCAAAGTCATCCACACTATCGTCAGCCTTCGGCACTTTTAAAAGTCTATGTTTGAACTTATGGCATGTATAGGCTGGATTATGTTTTGATTTAATGAATTTTGTCCTTGTATATAGCCATGCGAAAATGGCTTGATCAAATTGTCTAAGTTTGATTATTATATGTCTTTGGTTAAATGTCTGTCATCTTTGGTTTTGATGATTTAGATTATGATATATATATGTGGAATTGATTTGTTATAATTTGTAAATGTGGTTTGATATGTTAGATGAGTAATATGTAATGTTGTATGTGTGTAGTGTGTTTGGATTATGCTTAAGGTTTAGGTAAAGTCAAGAAAAGTTCATGAATGTTTATTTAATAAATTTGATATATGAGGTTAATGATTTATCATTGTAATGCCTTAATTGTAATATAAATTGGTTTGAACATTATTTATAAAGTATTATGTATACGAATTTTGAGATGAATTATACTATGTTAAGATTGTTAAATTTGTTGACCGAATAAGACATGACTTTGATTTGGTGGTGTGAATAAAATTATGGAGAAGAAATTAAAGTGTATAAAATTGGCATGTGAACTATGTGTATTTGTAGTTATTATTATTTGAGCTTGAAATGGTTTAAGATAATAATGTTATATGCGCATGGTATTGGTGATTGGGAATGAAGTAAGATTGAATATAAATCATGCTAGTTTAAAAGAAAACAATGTCGCAAAAATTGAGTAATACCTAAGTTGAAATATGGTTCGTTTTGTTTGGTTGTGAATGTGATTCATGTTTGCTAATAGACATTAGTAAAAATTCGGTAATAAGGTATGATAGCCAAAATTTTCGTTTTTGTGTGATTGTTATTGATTTATTATGTGAACATATTTAGATTATGAAATGGGATATTTGATAATTAGCTTATGATTAATAGTAAATTATTGGTATATGTATTTGGTTTAAATATTAAGCATGCAAATTTGGTATACTTGGGTTTATCTCGTTTTGTATAAGTCTGGTAATGTCTCGTAACCCCAAACCGGTGACGGACACGGGTTAGGGGTGTTACAGACACTTAAGCACACAACTAAACACAAAAGCACACGCTTCTTTTAGACCCTAACCACAAAACCTAAAAACTTCTAACTCTAAAATTCGGGTGTTACAACTCACCCCTCCTTAAAGAAATTTTGTTCCTGAAATTTCCAACTAATAGAACAGTGGTATAACACAAGCTACACCACCATGCTCTTGTTGCGCACTCTAACCTAAGCAGAACCAAATCAAACTTAAGACCTCATATACACACCCAGGACACTTAACCACTAAAGCAGATACACATTTATCCTATCACCCACAATTTCAGTACTCTAATCTAACCGTCGAAACATTCACAACCATACCTGTATCAAAATCACCGAGGACACTCTTGGATCCGATGTTTTGTGGACCCGCATCGAAAAAATGCTCCCGCCTTTTTCCAACAATTGCCCGGATGACACTTCTTACAATGCTCACAAAACGGAGCGCTTGCACCACTACCAGCACCCTCCGCACAACCGCTACTACCACTCACATGCGTTCTAACACGCTTCGCAGAACAAGGCTCCAACCTCGAAGGACTGCGATCTCTTTTCTCCCCACAATTTACGCACCTAGCTTGAAGCCTTTCCTCAGTCCTCTCTAACCTAGCTTCAAACACTTTTTATAATAGCCCAAATTTTAGGGATGTCAGGAACTATGGTTCGAGGCCACTAAATCCAGCAAATTAGCTCGTAAATTTTATTATTTAATACTTACGAGTTAAATGTGGTTTTTAAAAGATTTTTGAATTAGTAAATTTGTGTTTATAAAAATTTATTAGGTCAATTAATTGAGAAAAAGAGATATCGAGACCTTGGTGTTATAAACTGAGCCATAAATATTTTTATAAATATTTATGGAGTGTCAATATGGTAGTATTAAAGTTTCGTCAGAAAATTTTAACGTTTCGGTAGTCAATAAATTAAAAAGGACTAAATTGAAAAAGGTGCAAAACTTGCTAAAGTGATTAAATAGCCTAATAGTAAATAAAGGAGGACTAAAAGGGAAAATAGACCATCTTAAATGGTTGAGGCAACATAACGTGAAAAAAAATCAAAGATATTTATGTGATTAGGGACAAAATTGGAATTAAAATAAAGTTTGTATGGCCAAATGTTATTTTAATAGTTTCTAGACATTTTCTTCATCAATTTTCTGTCAAAAACAGCCATTGAAGAGGGTTTGAGCTGGTCTTTCATATTTTAGCTTCAAGTAAGTTCAATTCTTGCTTTTTCCTTGAAATTTTTCTGTTTTTGGACTTTTACAATCCAACTTGTTATTGTAACAGCCCGATTTAGGGCCTAGTCAGAATAGTGGTGTGAGGCCACGAGTCCGAGGTGAATTCATGAGTTTTAAGGTTTATGCCATGTTTGCATGCTAGTGTGAAAGTTTCATGAAGCAATTTCGTTAAATTGAAGTTGTTTGGTCCAAAAAGGACTAAATTGCAAAAGTTGCAAAATATGAGTTTCTAGAAGCTTTTTGTATGAAATAGCTTTAGAATATCAATTAGAAGTCCTTAATTAGCAATTTTCCCAAAATATAATTTTTGGACAATTTTGGACATGAGTTAGTATTTATGAAAATTTTAAAGAGAAGGGCATTTTGGTCATTTGGTTAATAAATGATTAAAATAGGAAAAAGATGATAAAAATCTATTCATCTTCTTCCTCTCATTGCCGAAAATTTGGAGACTCCATAGCTAGGGTTCTTCATTTTTTCAAGCTTGCTAGTAAGTTCATCTTAGCCCTGATTTTTAACATTCTTCGTATTTTTGAAGTTCTCGTATTATGAATTAGCTATTTTTAGCTATATAATGAGCTAAGATGCATGCTCAAAAATTCACCTATGAATGACATGGTTGTTAAATGATGTTTTATGGAAGATTATGAGAGTTTGATGTTAGAGAAACATCTTTTCCTTAATGAATTTCATGAAAAATGATAGTATGAACTAATTTGAAATAGTTATAAAAATTGGTCATACATACTAGAAATAATGAGAATTGATGATTGTTATAGTAGATAAAATTAATTAGTTAAGCATGAAGTTTAAGAAAGTTGAATGAAAATCATTTTTTACGAGCCTAGGGGCAAAAGTGCAAATATGAGAAAGTTTAGGGGCAAAATAGTAATTTTGCCAAAATATGATTAAAGAGTCAATTTAGTCGATGTGAGTATTAAATGGTCTATTTATGGTTATAGATCAAGAAAAATGAAGCCCGGATCGAAACCGAGGCAAGAAAAAAGTCGAGGACTAAATTGCATATCTACATACATTTTGTATATTGAGGTAAGTTTGTGTGATTTCTAAGCTTTATGATTTCTATGTTTGAATTGCTTAGTATAATGTACATTATTATCATGGAATGCTTAATGTTCTGCTAAACAAAGAAATCAATGAGATTAAATATGAGCATGTCCCGATTGAAGATGGAATTTCCCAGGATACTCGATCTACCACATGAGATTAGAAAGTCTGTATAAGACAAAGCCAAGGCATGGCATCGGCAATCAAGCAAGTTATCATGTAAGTCCAAGGCAAGCTTGGCATTGAACAAGTTATCATGCAAGTCCAAGGCAAGCTTGGCATTGAAAAGCTATCAAGAGAAAGAGATCCCATGTAAGTCCAAGCCAAGGCATGGCATTGGTGAGAACAAGGAAGACTTCGTATAAGTCCACGTCAATACATGGCCTCGAAACCAAGATGAGATATTCCATGTAAGACCGTATCTAGGATATGGCTTTGGCATCAAGTTCATGTGAAGAGATTTAGTATCCTCGGTTATTCGTAGAAATTCATCGGGCAAATGAGTAAAGTTAAAGTGAGATATCAAGAAAGTTGAGTAAGCAAAGTTATTATCAAGTTGAAAATGAGTATTATTCATGTTATGAATGATGAATCAAAGATTATGATTATTATGTTAAAGTATGCTGATCAATGTGATCAAGTGATACAGTACCTTGTTTACCTCCCAAGTATGAGACTAGTAAGTTTCATGAGATATGAAAGAATCAAGCATGATCCCGCCAAACTAACTTGTGGATCGTTGAAGTCGGAGCTCGAAGCACACTATCAATCCTTATTTTGGTATAGCTAAGTTGAAATTATATTAAGTATGGCATGTATAGGAAACGTTTCATTTTGAGTATATGTCGTAGAAAGGGCAAAAGTATGGGCTATCAAGTTTATTATTCTTTTGTAAATGGCTAAGTGATTGGCCAAGATTGACTAAGTATGTATGTTATTAATATCAATGAAGCATGTTGTATTGTTCATAAATGATGTAATACTTGAGTTCTTTGAATTGAGCTTGAGTTTGGTCTTGATTTTAGGGTGGCAATTGGCTTGGTAAATAGCCTCTAAGTGCCCACACGGATGGACACACTGCAAGCGTGTGTCTGGCCGTGTGCACCGCACCATTGTATCTTAAGTCGAGAATAGACCACGGACCCGCCACGCGGGCGTGTGTTTATACTCTAGGCCGTGTTAAGGTAGTCGGTGTGCACCACGGGTGGTAAGCACGGGCGTGTGCCCTTGGCGTGGGGCATTGGCGAGAATCTTTGGGGTTTTAGGCACGGCAGTTTGGGCCACGCGGGCGTGTCCAGGCCGTGTGTATTTTTCCAAAGATTCACCACGGGTGAAAGACAAGGGCATGTTTTAGGGGTGCACGGGCGTGTCCCATACAACATGGGCATGTGACCCCTGCTCTAAAGAAAAGTTTCTGAATATGTTTCGAAAGTTTTTAGACAAGTGTTTAAGGCCTCGTAGGCTCATGAACGGTATGAATAGACTGAGGAAGAGAAGTTTTTAATTCGAAACAAAATTTTATAGCCCGTAAGTACATGTTTAAGTGAGTTCAAGCATGGTAATGTCTCGTATCCAGTCTTGGTCTCAGATTTGGGTATGGGGTGTTACATTTAGTGGTATCAGAGTTTCGGTTTAGTCGGTTCTAGGACTAACGTAGCATAAGCACGAGTCTAGCTATACATGCCATACGTAAGAATGTTTTTATAATGATAGTGTGACGACTCCTGACGACTTAAATAATGTTTATATGTTTAGTAAATGGATCCCGATAGATCTATGGCGGATGACGTAGAAAGTAACGCCACTGGCTCCCTTTGAAGGGGACGGCGCTAACGAGCAGCATGAGAATAGACCCACTATGGTGAGTCAAGAAGGAGGAGAAGAGGCTAGAGAAGCCTTCCTCCACATGATGAATACATGGTATACGGAGTTCATTCGTACGAACCCGAATGCGCAACCCCCTCCACCCCCACCTATTCCTCAACCTATCCCAGTAGCCCCTCAAGTAGTAGAGGTGGTAAGAGGAGAGAAGCCTCCAGTTGATAGGATTAGGAAACATGGGGCAGAAGAATTCCGGGCTAGAAAAGATGATGATCCGTAAAAGGTCGAGTTCGGATAGAAAATACTATCGTAGTATTTAATGAGTTGTCATGCACACCTGAGGAATGCATGAAGTGTGTAGTCTCTCTTTTAAGAGATTCTGCTTACCAATGGTGGAACACCCTTGCGTCGGTGGTACCGAGGGAAAGGATCACATGTGAATTTTTTCAAGAAGAATTCAAGAAAAAGTATGTCAGTCAAAGGTTTGTGGACCAGAAAAGGAAGGAATTCTTAGAACTAAAGCAAGGCAAGATGTCAGTGACTGACTATGAACGTGAGTTTGTACGACTCAGTAAGTACGCTCGCGAATGCATGTCCACTGAGGCCATCATGAGTAAAAGATTTGAAGACGGGTTGAATGAGGACATCAAACTGTTTGTTGTTGTCCTAGAACTAAAGGAATTTGTTGTGCTAGTAGAGAGGGCTTGTAAAGCCGAGGAATTAGTAAAAGAGAAAAGAAACTCTGAAATGGAGTCTCGTGACTCTAGAAAGAGACAGTGGAATAAGTCATTCCAATCTTCGTCCAAGAAATTAAGAGATTTCCCTACCCGATCGGCTACTTCCACTGGGTTTTTAAAGAAAGACAAGAGTAAGCAATATTCAGGGAATAAAGCACAGACTACTTCAGTTGCAAGTGTTGGGAATATTAGATTTGACAGACCCGAATGCCCACAATGTGGCAAACGTCATCTTGGAGAATGCCGAGCACATGAAAATGCATGCTTTAGATGTGGTTCCCAAGACCACTATATAAAAGATTGTACAAAGATGATGAAAGAAGAGAGAACTCAGAACCCAAGATCTGGGAGTATGGTCCGAGGAAGACCGCAGAGAAACCCGGGAAGTAGGGTAAGTGGAAGAGGTAACCCTCGAGAGCAGGCCGCGAGACCCGAGGGTAGAGCGCCTGCAAGGACTTATGCCATTCGCGCTCGCGAAGAGGCATCTTCTCATGATGTTATTACGGGTACCTTTTCTCTTTTTGATATCAAAGTTATTGCTTTAATAGATCCCGGATCCACACACTCTTATATTTGCATGAAATTAGTGTCCGATTTGAGTATGCCTATGGATTCTACAGAATTTATGATTAAAGCGTCTAATCCTTTAGGCAAGAGTGTGTTAGTCGATAAAGTATGTAAAGATTGCCCATTAATGATTAAAGGTCATTGCTTTAAAGCAAATCTTATGTTGCTACCATTCGATGAGTTCGACCTCATTCTTGGTATGGACTGGTTGACTGCCCATGATGTAATAATTAATTGTGGGAAGAAATACATTGAGATGAAATGCGAGAATGGGGATACTCTTCATGTAGAATCAGATGAGCAAGGTAAATTATCGGTAATGATTTCTAATATGGCTACACAGAGATACATAAGAAAAGGGTATGAAGCATATTTGGCCTTTGTGATGAATGATAAAGAAACAGAGTTAAAGATTGAGGCAGTACCAATAGTATGTGAGTACGTGGATGTTTTTCCGAAGAATTACCAGGACTACCACCGGTTAGAGAGGTTGAGTTCGATGATTGAGCTAGCTCCTGTGCATGCATCGATATCTATTACTCCTTACAGAATGGCTCCAACGGAGTTGAGAGAGTTGAAGTCACGATTGCAAGAGTTGACAGATAAAGGTTTTGCGAGATCAAGTTGTTCTCTATGGGGTGCTCCAGTTTTATTTGTGAAAAAGAAAGATGGCACCATGAGATTGTGCATAGATTACCGTCAACTTAATAAAGTGACAAAGAAAGAACAAGTACCCATTGCCAAGGATCGATGATTTGTTCGACCAATTGAAAGGAGCCTTTGTGTTCTCCAAAATAGACTTGAGATCGGTACTACCAGTGAGAGTAAGAGAATTAGATGTGTCCAAGACAGCTTTTCGAACAAGGTATGGGCATTATGAATTTTTAGTCATGCCTTTTGGTCTGACCAATGCTCCTGCGGTATTCATGGACTTAATGAACCGCATCTTTAGACCATACCTCGACAAGTTTGTAGTCGTTTTATTGACGACATACCGATTTATTCCGAGATGAGAATGAGCATGTTGAACATCTACGGATAGTTTTCTGAGACTCTTCGAGAAAGTCGGTTGTATGCCAAATTCAAGAAAAGCGAATTTTGGCTCAAGGAAGTAGGATTTCTTGGACATATTGTCTCGAGAGATGGAGTCCGAGTAGATCCAAGTAAGATCTCAGCCATAATTTTGGCTCTAGGCCTAGCCGGCTATTACAGACGATTCGTCAAGGGGTTTTCCATGATTGCAACCCCGATGACTAAATTATTCTGAGAAAAATGTGAAGTTTGAGTGATGTAACGATGCCAACAAAGTTTCGAGAAGTTGAAAGCAATGTTGTGAAGCTCCAGCTTTAGTACAACCCGAGTCGGGAAAGAGTTTATAATTTACAACTGATGCATCCTTAAATGGATTAGGCTGTGTACTTATGCAAGAAGGTAAGGTGATTACTTATGCCTCAAGACAGTTGAAGCCTCATGAGAAGAATTATCCGATGCATGATTTAGAGTTGGCTGCCATAGTCTTCGCTTTGAAGATTTGGAGACACTATTTATATGGTGAAAAATGTCGGATTTTTACTGATCACAAAAGTCTGAAGTACTTGATGACGCAGAAAGAGTTGAACTTAAGGCAACGAAGATGGTTAGAATTGTTAAAAGACTATGAATTGGTCATTGACTACCATCCAGGAAAGGCAATGTGGTCGTCGATGCTTTAAAGCAGAAAGTCCCTATTTGCATTAAGAGCATTGAATTCAAGGATATCTTTATCCGATGATGGTTCTATTTTAGCTGAGCTGAGAGCTAGACCAATGTTTCTTCATGAGATCTTGGAAGCTCAGAAAGAAGATAGCGAATTGCAAGCCAAGAGAGCTCAGTGCGAATCCGATGTTGGATCTAACTTTCGGATTAATTTCGATGGATATTTGATGTTTAAAGATAGAGTTTGTGTACCGAGAAAAGAGGAGCTTATTTAGAAAATTTTGTGTGAAGCACATAATGGATGTTTGTCTGTACATCCGGGAAGTACAAAGATGTATAATGATTTGAAGAAACAGTATTGGTGGCCGAAAATGAAGAAAGATATTTCAGAGTTTGTTTCCAAGTGCATAATTTGTCAGCAAGTAAAGGCTAAACACCAAGTACCTTCGGGTTTACTTCAGCCCATCTTGGTTCCCGAGTGGAAATGGGACCGTATCACCATGGATTTTGTAACGGGTTTACCGTTGTCACCCGAAGAAGAAGGATGCTATATGGGTCGTAGTGGATAGACTCACGAAGTCACCCATTTTTGTACTGCATGCGAGTTGATTACTCACTCGACAAGTTAGCAAACTTGTATGTTTGAGAGAAATAGTAAGGCTTCACGGTGTTCAAGTTGTCAATCATCTCGGATAGAGATCCGAGGTTTACATCCAGATTTTGGAAGAAGTTACAAGAGGCCTTGGGTACAAAGTTGAACTTTAGTACCGCTTTTCATCCTCAAACTGACGGTCAGTCGGAGAGGTTAATTCAAGTACTCGAGGATATGCTCAGATGTTGTATTCTTGAATTCTGAGGCTGTTGGGAAAAGTTTCTCCCATTGGTAGAGTTTGCCTACAATAATAGTTTTTAGTCAAGTTTAAAGATGGCGCCTTATGAGGCTCTATATGGGCGAAAGTGCAGAACGCCTTTATTTTGGACTGAACTCAAGGAAAACCAAATTCATGGGGTTGATTTTGTTAGAGAAGCTGAAGAGAAAGTGAAAGTGATACGATAATGATTAAAAGCTGCATCAGACAGACAGAAGTCCTATTCGGACTTAAAAAGAAAAGAGATGGAGTATCAAGTCAGAGATAAAGTTTTCTTGAAAGTGTCACCATGGAGAAAAGTTCTCAGATTTGGCCGAAAAAGGCAAGTTGAGTCCATGTTTTATTGGACCGTATGAGATTCTCGAGAAAGTTGGACCGGTAGCTTCTGATTGGCTCACGCCATCGAGTTAGAAAAGATACATGATGTGTTTCACGTGTCAATGTTGAGAAGCTACCGATCAGATCCTTCACATGTAATTACCCCGTCAGAGATAGAGATTCATCCCGACATGACTTATGGTGAAGAACCAGTTAAGATTTTGGCTCGGGAAGTCAAACAGCTAAGAAATAAAAGTATTGCCCTAGTGAAAGTATTGTGGCAAAGACATGGAATAGAGGAAGCGACGTGGGAACCAGAAGAAATCATGAGAAATCAGTATCCAAATCTGTTTGCTGGTAAGATTTCCGAGGATGAAAATCCCTAAGGGGGGAGAATTGTAAAAGCCCGATTTAGGGCCTAGTCAGAATAGTGGTGCGAGGCCACGAGTCTGAGGTGAATTCATGAGTTTTAAGGTTTATGCCGTGTTTGCATGCTAGTGTAAAAGTTTCATGAAGCAATTCCGTTAAATTGAAGTTGTTTGGTCCAAAAAGGACTAAATTGCAAAAGTTGCAAATTATGAGTTTCTAGAAGCTTTTTGTATGAAATAGCTTTAGAATATCAATTAGAAGTCCTTAATTATCAATTTGCCCAAAATATAATTTTTGGACAAAATTGGACATGAGTTAGTATTTATGAAATTTTTAAAGAGAAGGGCATTTTGGTCATTTGGTTAATAAATGATTAAAATAGGAAAAAGATGATAAAAATCTATTCATCTTCTTCCTCTCACTGCCAAAAATTTGGAGACTCCATAGCTAGGGTTCTTCATTTTTTTTTCAAGCTTGCTAGTAAGTTCATCTTAGCCCCGTTTTTAACATTCTTCGTATTTTTGAAGTTCTCGTATTATGAATTAGCTATTTTTAGCTATATAATGAGCTAAGATGCATGTTCAAAAATTCACCTATGAATGACATGGTTGTTAAATGATGTTTTATGGAAGATTATGAGAGTTTGATGTTAGATAAACATCTTTTCCTTAATGAATTTCATGAAAAATGATAGTATGGACTAATTTGAAATAGTTATAAAAATTGGTCATACATACTAGAAATAATGAGAATTGATGATTGTTATAGTAGAGAAAATTAATTAGCTAAGCATGAAGTTTAAGAAAGATGAATGAAAATCATTTTTACGAGCCTAGGGGTAAAAGTGCAAATACGAGAAAGTTTAGGGGTAAAATAGTAATTTTGCCAAAATATGATTAAAGAGTCAATTTAGTCGATGTGAGTATTAAATGGTCTATTTATGATTATAGATTAAGAAAAATGAAGCCGGGATCGAAACCGAGGCAAGAAAAAAGTTGAGGACTAAATTGCATATCTACATACATTTTGTATATTGAGGTAAGTTTGTGTGATTTCTAAGCTTTATGATTTCTATCTTTGAATTGCTTAGTATAATGTACATTATTATCATGGAATGCTTAATGTTCTGCTAAACAAAGAAATCAATGAGATTAAATATGAGCATGTCCCGATTGAAGATGGAATTTCCCAGGATACTCGATCTACCACATGAGATTAGAAAGTCTGTATAAGACAAAGCCAAGGCATGGCATCGGCAATCAAGCAAGTTATCATGTAAGTCCAAGGCAAGCTTGGCATTGAACAAGTTATCATGCAAGTCCAAGGCAAGCTTGGCATTGAACAAGTTATCATGCAAGTCCAAGGCAAGCTTGGCATTGAAAAGCTATCAAGAGAAAGAGATCCCATGTAAGTCCAAGCCAAGGCATGGCATTGGTGAGAACAAGGAAGACTTCGTATAAGTCCACGTCAATACATGGCCTCGAAACCAAGATGAGATATTCCATGTAAGACCGTATCTAGGATATGGCTTTGGCATCAAGTTCATGTGAAGAGATTTAGTATCCTCGGTTATTCGCAGAAATTCATCGGGCAAATGAGTAAAGTTAAAGTGAGATATCTCGAGCGACTCATGCGACCATAATAGTGCAGACAGTGGAATTGGCCCCAAGCCCATCAAGCAGGCCCATGTGGGCCCACACAACCGTGTGGCCCACCAAGCCCAAAATTGGCCTAAGCCATGTGTACGTTGCAGCCAGGCTAGTAATACCCACCTAACGGTAAGTTTCACTCGTACGGGCCCATTGGGCCCAACACGGCCCATTTCGACCGAAGCCCATGAAATCGCTCATGGTGGCTATTTCTCGATGTAGGCCCACATTTCGTGGGCTCTGATGATCACATGTGCGTTCGCGTGCCCATATGGCCAAAAGCCTAATCTTTCGGCTTTTCGGCTTCTCGGCATTTCGATTTTTGTTGTTATAGTCTATACAGTGTGAATAACACACCTGTTAGCGAGATGCGCGATTAACCTACTCGTATCCAACCTACAACCCAATCGGAATAATTCGTTAGTCAGCTTTCCAACAGGGTTAATCACTTTAACACATAATCCAAAATACTCCTTCCTTACCTTGTCTGAACGAACGGCCTTGATCCCTCTAAGATCGCTGACCCCAAATGGTTCACGCCCTTATCACAAATCTGTAATGTAACAGATCTAACAAAATTAATCACTCACCATTGTGGCTTAAATCCACATATATTGTGATATAGGGACAAATGGCACATTCGGCCCATTCTCAAAAGAATGAAGGTAACCATTTACCTATTGCACAACGGAGATATGGATTGTGATTGCTTCCCAAACGTAAGTGCTTCTTCACTTCACTGAAAGTCCCTCGAACCCATCGTGAAAAAGAAAAGATTCGCAGTTAGAAGTCATAAGAGTAACACATTTGGCTTCCAAAAACAAACCCAAAGAACCGAAAGAACACATACTAAAATGGTCAAAAAACTAAAAGAACAAACATAAGGATACTTGTCGATTTGATAACACCCTTGCAAAAACAATCCCCTACACCCGTAGTTAGCACAGAAGCATTCAGCCAACACCACCCAGAAGGATATGAGTAGCAACCGAATGAAAAGAAATGCTGAAGAAGGGAAAAGAACTCTGTTCGGCTAAGATGAAGGAGAGTAAAAAAGAACATAGGGACGGCGAACAAGAATAAAGAAAATAAAGTGAGGAGGTTCGGCTATGAGCAAAAACTGAATGGAGAAATGGTAAGAGAGAATGGTAGTCGACAAAAGTTGAGAGGAAAAGGAGCACAATTCGACCTAAGAGAAAACCTCCGAATAGGTAAAGTGTGGAAGAAATGTTTTAGAGTAAGAAGAAACACTGCACACCAAAAGAGGGTCGAGAGAAAAGAACCAAAATGCAAAACGCACGAAAGAAAAGAGTAACCCTAACGTCTCTTGATGATTTTGGCCAAAGACCACCAGTACCCAAACCGAACACTCCCCTCTCGCAAAGCAAATTTTCGGCACCAACCTTCTCCAATTCAAACTCCTAAATTTCCTCCCCCAAATCCCTCAATAATCCACTCCTTGATATCCTAATCAATCTTCTCCATAATCAACTCCTCAAATCCCTCCAACCTCTCATCCATCAGAGTTCTACTGCACCAGAAAATCTAGTTGCACAGATCAACAAAAAATAAATCCCCTCATTGCACACCCCAAGACTTGAACCTCAGACCTCTCAGCTGTGTCACACGCCACTTGCCACTAAGCCACGAGCTCCTCTTGTGACATAATTTCGCCACAATTTATTTTAAAGCCTACAAGCTAACATCAAGGTTTATTAAAAAGAAAAAAAATCATAGATTTTGCAATAGCCAAGGCTTGAACCCAGGACTTCTCAGACACTCCCAAACACTCCCAAATCACCTAACCAACACCCCAAACATGCAATTGTGACATAACAAGCAGAATTCAAGGTTTTAAATTTTTAGGGCGTTACATAAATAGTAAATAGAGGTAAACACATGGATGAGTTGAATGATATAACTAAGTTGATAAATTATGCTTATCTATGAAATGGAAGAAATAAGTAAACTTGCATATATATGAATATAGGTGAAGATATATCAAACATAAAACTTGATTAGGGTTTGGTTAAATGTCTTGAATTGGACCTTGAATGTGTTTAAGAGTTGGTGTAGATGGAAGACTAAATGGGAGAGAAATAAGGCTTGGAAAATAGCCTTATTTTGTCCATAAAAGTAGACACACGGGCGAGTGTCTTGCCCGTGTGTGACACACGGCCTGGCACACGGGCATGTGACTTGGCCGTGTAACCCCTACACCTAAAATAAATTACAAGACAGAGAGTTACACGGGCTAGGGACATGGGCGTGTGCCCTACTCAAGTAGCACACGGCCTAAGACATGGGCGTGTCATTCAGCCGTGTGAGCCACACGGCCTGACCACATGGGCGTGTGTGCCCTGTACCTAAGAAAATTTTGATATTTCAGGAAAAATTCTCAGAGTTTCTGGTTAAGTCTCGATTCGTTTCTAATGTATGTTTTGGGCCTCGAGGGTCCATTCAAGGGACATTACGATTATTCTCAAAAAATGAATAGTAAATGACTTGAGTTTATCTGAAAATATTCTATAAACTTCGGTAATACTTTGTAACCCTATTCTGGTGACGGTTAAGGGTTAGGGGTGTTACATTTGTTGGTATCAGAGCTACAGTTTAGCCGGTTCTCGGACTGAACGCAGCATATGTGAAGTCTAGAAATACATACCATTATATAACCTGTGATAGTGTGATATATCCTGACTTTGATGAGAATTGTTTTACTAATAGACAAAGATGCTTCCAACCGAGCTAATTCTGATAACGATGAAAGTGATACTCAAGTATCTGTTTAAAAAGAGGTTGTTTATGATGAGTAGAGACTCATAAAGGTATAAATAAAGGTTGTAATGAACATGTTGACGATAAATGTCATGTTATACATAAATATAAATGAAAGTCAAATTTTAAGGCCTTACAATCTCCACCCTCTTACTAGTACAGTTTTATACAGTGAAATTTATAAGATTTATATTGACTAAATTTATAAGTGTGAAATTGAAGAGTTCAGTGGCTAAATGATTAATAATGCAGTCAGAGGTGAGAATGGGTTAGTAAGTAAATACGGTTTTAACAGAGAGATTAGATATTTTTCTGAAGATTATTCAAATATGTAATGCTACTGTTAAGGAAGATGTTAATCATGAATAATTCATTTATTCGGTTATGGAATATACATGCCAGATTAACTAGAAATTTCTTCTGAATTAGTTTCTTTAGTGAACTGAATAATATGGAATCATTGATGATTTTAGTAATCAGTGAAACTGTGATGAAATGGAAAGATATCTGAACGCAGCTGTTATAATTGTATATATTATAGCAATTCTTTCTGGGTATTTTACATATTTGTTATTTATAGAGGTATATGTAAATGTTAATTTTCAGATGTTATTCTTATTACATAGAAAGGTTGGTTAACCATGATATTAGACGGAATTATTAAAAGTTTGATTAATTCATGGGTAGTATTGCTCTATCCTTCTCTGGTTTTTAAATAAATTGTGTTTGAAAGAATACTTGATGATAAAGTTTGTACGACACTATTTTCTACTTTTACTGGTTGAGGTTCTGAATTGTAGATGTGGTTTATCTGTGAAAGATATTCATTGGCCGGAGGTAATTACATTTATTATTGTTATACATCCTTACTCGAACATTGGAGTTCAGTAATATGGATCTCAGATTATAGAAATTATATTATTACACTGGTTGTTATTGGGACTATTTTCATTTTTTTCCCTTCTATGTGGAAAGTACTATTGATATTGAGATATTATTCCATCTATATGGTTAAAATGTCGACCCTATTATAGTACTATGGTTTTAAATCAATATAATGGTTATGACTTTAGAAAATTTAAAGCTTCAGTGTTGATAATTGAAACAGCTACATTGATGATACAATTATTACAGAAAGATGTAAGATTTGAAGGGTTTGATAAGTGTCAGTAAAGTTTTGACCAGATGGAAGTTCTGTTTACTGAAGCACCAGTCCTAGTTCAACCTGAACCGAGTAAGAAATTTGTGAATTTCAGTGTTGTACCATTAAATGAGTTAGACTGTGTTTTGATACAGTAAGGTAAAGTAATAGTCTATGCTTTCAGACAGTTAAAGATCGTATGAAAAGAATTACTTGATATATGATTAGGATTTGCAACCATGGTATTTGCACTAAAGATTGGTGATATTAATGGTTAGTGAAGAATGTTATATATATTTACTGATAATAAAAGTTTAAATCATCTGATGTGGCAAAAAGGATTTGAATATGAGACAGGATGGATAGCTAGAGTTATTGAAAAACTATGATTTGATAATTAATTTTCAGTTGGAGAAAAGCAAGTATAATTACTGACGCTTTGAGTAGAAAATTTATGTTTGCCTTATAAGCCATGGATACTCGATTGTAATTGTTTGATGATGGCTCGAATTTTTAGCTGAGCTTAAAGCTAAAACGATGTTTCTACAATGGATATGTGAAACTCAGAAAAATGAAAACAGATTGTAAGTTAGTCTGGTACAGAGTAAAAAAACTTTTATTTAGAATTTCAGATTGAATTTGATAATTGTCAGTTATTCAAAGGTAGAATCTGTGTACCGAAGAATTTAGAGCTTGTACAGAAAATTTTATATGAATGCTCACAGTGGTACTATGTCTGTTTATTCGAGGAATGATAAAATGCCTCTTTTTATTCGAGGAATGATAAAATGCATAATGATTTAAAACAGATATACTGGTAGCCTGGAATGAAATGCGATATTTCTAAAATTGTATCTAAATGCTTTATATGTCAGTAAGCTAAAGCTGAGCATCAGATATTGCTACTTTCGAGACTGTTACAGCCAGTGAAGATACTGAAATGGAAATGGGATAAAGTTATTATGAATTCTATATCGAGATTATCCCTATCTATGAAAAGAAAGATACTATTTGAGTAATTGTTGACCATTTGACGAAGACTGTATAGATTATCCTGATATGAATGGATTTCTTACTTAATAGATTGTCTAAATTATTTGTTCCTGAGATTGTCAGATTTCATGAGATGCTACTTTCTATTATTTCTGACTAAAATCTACGATTCAAGTTCTAATTCTGGAACAAATTTCAAGAAACTCTGGGTACGTGGTTATATTTTAGTATTGTATGTCATTTTCTGATGAATGGTTAATTTGAATTTGTAATTTGAATTCTTGAAGATATGTTTCAGTACTATATTCTAAAAATTTGAAGGCAATTGGAAAAGAAATGATTGATGTGAGTTGAATTTGCATATGATACTAATTTTTAGTCAAGTATTAAGATGGTACCGTATGAGACTCTGTATGACCATGAATGCAAAACTCTATAGTATTGGATTGAGATTAGTAAGAAAAAGAATACATGAAGTTGATCTGATCTGTTAAACCGAATAAAAAGTGAAAAGGATCTGAGATAGTTTTAAGAAAATTTCTGATTGTCAGAGGTCTTGTGCGGATCTTAGATAAAAAGAAATGGAGATTTGGGATAATGACAAAATATTCTTGAAAATTTCGTCATGGAAGAAGTTCTCCAGTTTTAGCTGTAAAGGCGAATTAAGTCCGCGGTTTAGCAGGTCATATGAGATTATTGAAAAGAATCGGAATTGCTGCATATTGATTGGTATTGTTGTCAGAGCTTGATAGAAGTTATAAATGTTATTTATATGTATATGTTTCGACGGTATCGATCAAATCTGTCACATATTATTTCTCTGATAGGTACTGGAATCCATCCTGACATGACTTTCAGTGAGCGATTGGTTGAAATTCTGGCATGTAAGGTGGAGGAAAATTATGAGAAATATAATATCTAAACTTCTTTACTGGTAAGATTTTCGAGGACGAAAATTCTTAAGGGGGAGAATTGTAATAGCCCAAATTTAAGTGATGTCAGAAACTGTGGTTCGAGGCCACAAAATCCAAAGAAGTAGCTCGTAAATTTTATTATTTAATATTTACGAGTTAAATGTAGTTTTTAAAAGATTTTTGAATTAGTAAATTTATGTTTATAAAAATTTATTAGGTCAATTAATTGAGAAAAAGAGATATCGAGACCTCGGTGTTATAAACCGAGCCATAAATATTTTTATAAATATTTACGGAGTGTCAATATGGTAGTATTAAAGTTTCGTCAGAAAATTTTAACGTTTCGGTAGTCAATAAATTAAAAAGGACAAAATTGAAAAAGGTGCAAAACTTGCTAAAGTGATTAAATAGCCTAATAGTAAATAAAGGACTAAAAGGGCAAATAGACCATCTTAAATGGCTAAGGCGGCATAACGTGAAAAAAATAAAAGATATTTATGTGATTAGGGACAAAATTGGAATTTAAATAAAGTTTGTACGGCCAAATGTTATTTTAATAGTTTCTAGACATTTTCTTCATCTTCTATCAAAAACAGCCATTGAAGAGGGTTTGAGCTGGTCTTTCATATTTTAGCTTCAAGTAAGTTCAACTCTTGCTTTTTCCTTGATTTTTTTATGTTTTTGGACTTTTACAATTAGGTCTAACTTGTTATTTCATTAGTTTTTGATTTTGTTGGAAGTTTTGGAAGATACCATTGATAAGTTCGTATGATTTTAGTTATTTGATGATAAAATTGAGATGTTAATGGATATGTAAAGGTATTTTATTAAAGAATTTTGAGTGAAATCATGATTTAGGGATTAAATTGTAAAGTTGTTGAATTTATGAAAAATTCTAAAATTTCATGGAATTCAAGGGCTGCTATTGATATATATGAAAATATTTAGGCTTGGAACAAGGAATAAATTGCATGAATTTCATTTTCCGAGCCTAAGGACGAAATCGTCATTTATTAAAAAGTTAGGGGCAAAATGGTAATTTTGCCAAAGATGTAAATTGAATTCAAATAAACATGAATTGATGTTGAATTTATTAATATAGATCCGGGAAGATCAAATTCAGAGTTAGAACGAGGAAAAGAGAAAAATATTGGTTTAGTAGATATTATGTACATGAACATTTGTCAATGTAAGCTCGTGTAACTAAATTGAGAATATTTTATGCTTGAAATAAATGTTGTATGTGTGAATTGTATGAATGCCTTATGTATAAATTGATCACATGCCCAACTATACTTGATAAATGTTAAACCTCGTTTAAATGAAAAATGTTATAAATATATGTTTGAATTAAGTGTTGTGTATGTGATTGTATTATTGTCATGTGTATGAAAATAATTACATATCCGATGATGATTTATAAGTATTAAGTTCCAATTAAATGAAAAAGGTTATAAATATATACTTAAAATAGGTGTTTTGAATATTTAATATATAAAAATATATGATCGTATGTTTGACGTGACTTAAGAAAAGGAATAAGTCCCGGTTGAATGAAGGAAATTTCGATGGATTAGTGTAAAGGTGATTCTGCATGTGTTGCAGACAGGATTTAGCTCAGACGAGTAATCTTGATAAGTCTCTCGAGCATTATGAGATAAATTTCTACGAATATAGTGATTGGTAGTAATTCCACATATGTTGTGGACTACCATAGCTCTGTGTGAGCATCGAGGTATAGGTCTGGTGATTGGTAGTAATTCCTCATATGTTGTTGACTATCGTAGCTCTTTGTGAGCATCAAGGTATAAGCATAGTGATTGGTATTAATTCCTCATATGTTGTGGACTACCGTAGCTCTGTGTGAGCATCGAAGTATATGATTTTCCCGAATGACTTGAAAAGGTGGCTCGAGAGTTTTGTACACTTAAAGTGTACTACATGAGAGTATCCATCGATATTTCTAGTAAATTCCACGGGCAAAATCTTGATATGATAAAAATATGAACATGAAATGAATTAGTACGTGTACCTTCCTGAAAATACACGAAATTGATAATAAATGATATATGGAAATATGAGATGATGATATACGAACATGGAAGTTGTTTGACCAATGTATTCATACATGAGTATAGAATTGTAAGCCTCAAGCGTAATAATAAGATAATAAAGATATTTCATATAATTTAATGGCAAAGTTCCGACATTAAATAATTTGAATTCGAGGCAAATTATTATAAAAACATACTTGAATTACAGGGGTATGTCTTAAATATGTTATATGAACACATGATGTGAAAAGTATATGCATATTGAAATCTAATGAGTGATGTGCCCATATATGTTTCCCGATATACATATATTAATTATGTGACTAACAAAGGTGGTGGGAATTTGTGGTAGGGCTCGTGATCAAATTGACTGAATATGTTTTACATGTTTATTGTGAGTAATAATGAATGGTAAGTTAATTACCAAGTTATATGGACTTACTAAGCATAATATACTTACCCTGTTTTATTTTCCTCTGCTCTATAGTTATTTGAAAGCTCGAGGGATTGTAAGCATTAGAGGAGATCACTCACACTATCCATCGGCCCATCTTGGTATGAACAGAAAATCAATTAGGGTTATAATGGCATATATAGGTTAATTAGCCAATGTTGGTATATAACATGTTATGAATGTAACTAGCCATTGGTATGGTTTGTTTTTGATATATTGAGACTTACATCTTTATACAGTCTTAATACGTTAATGGTATGAGAGTGTAAATAGTAAATAGAGGTAAACACATGGATGAGTTGAATGATATAACTAAGTTGATAAATTATGCTTATCTATTAAATGGAGGAAATAAGTAAACTTGCATATATATGAATATAGGTGAAGATATACCAAACATAAAACTTGATTAGGGCTTGGTTAAATGTCTTGAATTGGACCTTGAATGTGTTTAAGTGTTGGTGCTGATGGAAGACTAAATCGGTGAGAAATAAGGCTTGAAAAATAGCCTTATTTTGTCCACACGGGTAGACACACGGGCGTGTGTCTTGACCGTGTGTGACACACGGCCTGACACACAGGCATGTGACTTGGCCGTGTAACCCCTGCACCTAAAATAAATTACAAGACAGAGAGTTACACGGGCTAGGGAGACGGGTGTGTGCCCTACTCAAGTAGCACACGGCCTAAGACACGGGCGTGTCATTCGACTGTGTGAGCCACACGGCCTAACCACATGAGCGTGTGTGCCCTGTATCTAAGAAAATTTTAAAATTTCGGGAAAAATTCTTAGAGTTTCCGGTTTAGTCCCGAATCATTTCTAATGCATGTTTTGGGCCTCGAGGGTCTATTCAAGGGAAGTTACGATTATTCTCAGAAAATAAATAGTAAATTACTTGAGTTTATCTGGAAATGTTCTGTAAACTTCAGTAATACTTTGTAACCCTATTCCGGCGACGGTTATGGTTTAGGGGTGTTACACTTTTTCTAGCACTTCCCTCACTACCCGAGCCAATGCCTCAGTACCAAGCTCCGAGTTATCACTACCCGAAGTTGGCAGAATTGTACTGTCCTCTGAATCTTGAACAGACACACGCCCCGGAGAAGCATACGACTCCTCGCGATCATGCTTACCTTCAGAATCCATATTGTTCCTAACTTAGAATATCTACACTTTCAGAAAGCAAACACATAAAAAATACATAAGTCTACATTTCTAATCTTACAGTTTCGAATTTCTACCTGGACCACCATCGGAGTTTCAGACATTTCGTTTTCGTAAAACATTTCCAAAACACAAATCATTCAAACTTACTGTGGTAAAGTTCCTTAAAAAAAATTTTAAAACAAGCACAAGCGCACACGGTTACGTAAAAATACAGGCCGAGTTTTTGCAAACCTGGCTCTGATACGACTAAATGTAACACCCTAAACCCGGCCTAGGAGTTTAGACCGAATCCTGGATGTTACATTGACCACCGAAGTGATCGTAGGTAAATTTTACAAAACAAGTTGTCACCTCTAACCAAAACATTAAATCGTTCAAAATTCAGTTAGCAGAATTACAGTTAAATTTATAACCAGAACTAAATAGCCGAATAAAATTTTAAACGGAACTTGTACCACAGCTTTATAAAACCTTACAATTCAAAAACTGAATAACAAAGTAGGAATGCTATTTTATTTTTAACCGTGTCTGTCTGAAACCTCCGCTGTAACACCCCTTACCCGAATTCTACGCCGGAATCGGGTACGAGGCGTTACCGTACTTAACTCACATGGTCAAACAACTTTAGGTTATCAAATTTCATTCCAAATTAAAACTTTTCCATTCACATATCTAACATCCTTATAATGGGCCTACGAGGCCTTAAACATGCTTTTGGAAGGTTTCTAAATCAATCCGGAAACTTTTACTCACTTAGAAAAATTTTGACTGAACAGGGGTCACATGCCCGTGCTGCTCAAGGGACACGCCCGTGTACCCCTAAGACACGCCCGTGTTCTCCACCCGTGGTCGACACTGACTTATTTCACACGGCCGGACACACGCCCGTGTCTTATCCCGTGTGCCAAAACCTTGGCATTCTGTTTATGACGTCATCATCTCACTATGGTCACACAGCCAAGGCACACGCCCGTGTCCTTAGACCGTGTGTCGAATTAAATTTCAAATTCAAGGTGTAGACTTCACATGGCATGGGCACACGCTCATGTCCGTGGCCGTGCCTCCCACATAGCTGAGACACACGGCCGTGTCTCTGCCCGTGTGTTTACTACTGAGCTTACTAACTTGCAATTCTAACATGCAATGGGACACACGGCCTGATTACACACCCATGCAATTGACCGTGTGTCACACACGGCCTAGACACACGCCCGTGTGCCTACCTGTGTGGACAAGAACAAGGCTATTTGCCAAGCTCTTTTTATCACCCTAGCTCACACAACATAGTCCCATTCAACAAATCACTAGGTAACCCAAATTTGCAACATACACTTTTATGAATAACTTCTTCTTTTCATAAATTAGTAATAATGAGCCATCAACTATGGCAATATACAAAAGAGATCATCTTTAAAGGAGCCAATACATACTTGGCCAAAACAACAAAACAATTCACCTAGTCTAGCCCCTATACATGCCATACTCATTATACTAAGTCTAGATATACCGAGATTGAGCTGATAGTGTGGATGATCTTCCAATTATCTTCGTATCCCGACCCGGCTCTTTGACACTATAAGACAAGGGAAAAGAAAGGGAGTAAGCTTTAAGCTTAGTAAGTTCACATGTAAACAATAAACATCATAATATGTGCCAATCAATAAATAGCATTACATAATAAATAAGAACATTCCACATTCCAAGATCATGCTTACTCGTTTCATCTCTTACCACACTCCAACCATATCACAAGCCAAATGTTCGTATTATTTAACATACATCCCTGCACTTATCACCATATGATCACATGAACAACACATCACAATTTCACAATAAGCCATTCTTAGTAATACTAAGCACTCGGTGGTTTCGCACTTAGCCCACCATTAATCTTTAACAAGGTGGTATCGCACATAGCCCACCAAATGTTCATACAAACGATGGTATCGCACAAAGCCCATCGTGAATAAGTAATAACATGGTATCGTACATACCCCACCAACAAGAATAATTAAGGTGGTGTCGCACACAGCCCACCATTAATTACTACGGATAATATTCCTCATTTTCAAATCTAATTCATTATCGACCAAATTCAATCCATTTAGAATCATAAATATTCTCAATCATACAATGCACCAATGAGAAACAACATATGTATTTAAGATGCATCGTTTACACATAAACTTACCTCGGTGCAAAATGTGTTAATCAACGGTCTATTCCGTAACCTTGCCTTTTCCTCGGTCAAGGTTGATTCCATGATCTTCTTGATCTATAATAGTGAAATTCACTCATTTAATCACTTTATAAATCATAATACATCATAATATCTACTTAGGCAAAAATGACCATTTTGCCCTTGTACTATGGCAAAATTACGGTTTTGCCCCTAGGCTCGTAAATCATTTTTCAACACATTTTCTCATTAAACAAGCCTATCTGAACATTCATTCCTCTTACAACAACTCACAAAACCATTTATTTCATGCATTTATTACACAATTTCAATCTTTGCATTCAAGTCCTATTTAGGTGTTTTCATGCTAACACATTTCACAAAAGTTGTTCCATAACTCACTATCATTCATTTTCCTCCATAAAAACTCAGCAAACAACATGAAAGCTCTCATGGAAAATCCCTAAACTTTCAACCATTTAACAAATTAGTCCCCTCATTAGCTAGCTTAAGCTTTGGGGACTCCAAAAGTACAAAAATCATCAAAAATAATCATCAAAATGACTTACTTGCAAGGATGAGATGTAGCTGAAAATTTGAACTTCAAAAACCCCTATTCTCTCTTCAATTTTTGGTGAAGAAGAAGTGTGAATAGTAAAAGATGACAACTCTCTTATTCATCTTATTTTATTCATTTTTTTATCACCTAATGTCACCAAATTTTGACTAAAATTAATGCTCTTGTCCCCTTGCTTCCTATGGCCGGCCAACACACTCTATATGGCCTAATTGAACTTTAAAGACTTTCAATTTAATATTCCATGGCTATTAAACACCTCTACCTTGAAAAATAGAACTTTCGCACTTTATGCGATTTAGTCCTTTTTCACAATTAAGCATTCAATCGTTAAAATTAAAGCACCAAAATTCCCATGCATTATTATAAAAATGTTAGAACACATAAAATAATACCAAAATAATTTTCCTCAACCTCAGATTAGTGGTCCTGAGACCAATGTTCCGACTAGCCCCAAAATCGGGCTGTTACAACTCTCCCCTTCTTTAGAGATTTTCGTCCCCGAAAATCTTACCGGTAAAAAGGTTTGGATAGTGATCTCTCATGTCTTCCTCCGGTTCCCACGTAGCTTCTTCTACACCATGTTTTTGCCATAACACCTTTACTAAAGCTATGCTCTTATTCCTCAACTGTTTCACTTCTCGAGCCATAATCTTAATTGGCTCCTCTTCATATGTCATGTCCGATCGTATCTCAATTTCTGTTTGGGGAATCACATGCGCAGGGTCGGAATGATATCGTCGCAACATTGACACATGAAATATGTTATTTATTTTCTCTAACTCTACCGGAAAAGCAAACCGATATGCCACTGGCCCAATCCTTTCGGTAACCTCGTACGGCCCTATGAATCGTGGACTCAATTTGCCCTTCCGACCAAATCTCAATATTTTCTTCCAAGAGGATACTTTCAAAAATACTTTATCGCCCACTTGAAACTCAATTTCTTTTCTTTTCAAATCCGTGTACGACTCTTGTCGGTCCGAAGCAGCTTTCAGACTATCACGAATCACTTTCACTTTCTCCTCGATCTCTTTAACTAGATCGACCCCATGAATTTGCTTCTCACCAAGATCGGTCCAATACAAAGGAGTCTGGCACTTGTGACCATATAAAGCTTCGTACGGTGCCATCTGTATACTCAACTGATAACTGTTGTTATAAGAAAACTCAACTAAAGGTAGATATCTTTCCCAACTACCTCTGAACTCTAACACACAGCATCGGAGCATATCCTCAAGAACTTGAATTACTCTTTCAGATTGGCCGTCAGTTTGAGGATGGAACGCAGTACTAAAATTCAACATTGTACCTAAGGCTTTCTGTAACTTCCAAAATCTCGAGGTAAATCTCGGATCTCTATCTGAGATAATAGATATAGGCACCCCATGAAGTCTCACTACCTCAGCAATATACAGCTCAGCCAGCTTATCAAGCAAATAATCTATTCGCACCGGTATAAAGTGAGTCGACTTCGTTAGTCTATCAACAACAACCCACACAGCATCTTTCTTTCTCGGATTCATAAGCAACCCCATTACAAAATCCATGGTGATCTGGTCCCACTTCCACTCGGGAACCATCACCGGTTGAAGTAATCCCGAAGGGACTTGATGCTCGACTTTCACTTGTTGACAGATCAAACATCTGGTCACAAACTCAGAGATGTCTCTTTTCATACCCAACCACCAATAAAATTTCTTCAAATCATTATACATTTTCGTGCTACCGGGATGTACTGGCAAGTAACCACTATGTGCTTCATTTAATATTTTCCGGATCAACTTATCATCCTTAGGTACCCAAATCCTGTCACGAAACATCAAACAACCATCTGAACTCACCCGGAATTCAGAATTATTTCTCGATTCACACTTAGCTCTCTTAGCTTGCATCTCATTATCATTCTTTTGAGCCTCGCATATTTGTTGAATAAATAATGGTCTAGCCTTCAACTCAGCTAATATAGCATCATCCTCAGATAACGCTAAGCTAGTACTCATAGCTCTCAAAGCATACAGGGATTTCCTACTCAAGGCATCCGCAACCACATTCGCCTTCCCCGGATGGTAATTAATTACTAGCTCATAATCCTTCAATAATTCGAGCCACCGTCGTTGTCGCAAATTCAAATCCTTTTGATCCATCAAGTACTTCAAACTCTTATGATCGGTGAAGATTCAGCACTTCTCACCATATAAATAATGTCGTCAAATCTTTAATGCGAAAACAATCGCAGCCAACTCCAAATCATGAGTCGGATAATTCTTCTCATGCGGTTTTAGCTGTCTCGAGGTATAAGCGACTACCTTACCTTCTTGCATTAACACACAACCAAGACCATTAAATGACGCATCACTGTATACTATAAACTCCTTCCCCGACTCAGGTTGTACTAAAATCGACGCCTCAGTCAACAATGCTTTCAATCTCTCGAAACTCTGTTGACATTTCTCAGTCCATTCAAACTTAACATCTTTATGCAACAGTTTTGTCATCGGGATAGCAATCATGGAAAACCCCTTTACGAACCGTCTATAGTACCCCGCTAAACCCAAAAAGTTTCTGACTTCAGACACAATCCTTGGCGGTTTCCACTCCACAATAGCCGAGATTTTACTCGAATCAACTCTAATACCATCACCCGACACAATGTGTCCTAGAAATCCAACCTCTCGGAGCCAAAACTCACTCTTGCTAAATTTAGCATACAACTATTTGTCTCTTAAAGTCTGCAAAACGATTCTCAGGTGCTCTGCATGATCACTCTCATTCCTAGAATAAATCAATATGTCATCAATAAAAACAACCACAAATTTATCTAAATACGGTCGGAAGACACGGTTCATTAAATCCATAAAAGTCGCAGGAGCATTCGTTAGGCCAAATGGCATGACAAGAAACTCATAGTGGCCATACCTCGTCCGAAATGCAGTTTTCGGCACATCTTGCTCATTAACTCTCAACTTGTAATAGCCAGACCTTAAGTCTATCTTAGAGAACACCGTAGCTCCCTTCAGTTGGTCGAATAAATCATCTATCCTTGGTAAAGGATACTTATTCTTCATTGTCACCTTATTGAGCTGTCTGTAGTCTATACACAATCCCATCGACCAGTCTTTCTTCTTCACAAAAAGTACTGGAGCACCCCACGGTGAATAGCTCGGTCTCGCAAAACCCTTGTTCGTTAACTCTTGCAACTGAACCTTCAATTCTTTCAATCCCAATGGTGTCATCCTATACAGAGCAAATGAAATAGGTGCCGTACCTGGAATTAACTCAATTCCAAATTCGACCTCTCTAACTAGAGGCAATCCGGGTAACTCCTCCGGGAACACATCTAGATACTCGCATACCACCGGCACTGATTCAATCTTTACCTCTGACTCTTGAGTATTCAGCACAAAGGCGAGATAGGACTCGTATCATTTCCTCCAGTATTTTCAGCTACCATAGTTGAAATTATCACAGGTAAACTATCCGATTTACCTGATTCAACCCGAATGACATCTCCATTTTCACATTTCAATTCAATAAACTTGCTACCACAGTTCACTAAAACATTATGGGTAGTCAACCAATCCATACCAAGAATCAAGTCAAATTCATCAAACGGAAACAACATAAGGTTTGCCGAAAAACAATGACCTCTAATTGTCAAAGGACAATTCCTACACACATTGTCAACTAGCACATGTTTGCCTAATGGGTTTGACACTTTTAATACAAATTCCGTAGACTCAACAATCATGCTCATACTAGATGCCAGTTTCATGCAAACGTAAGAATGGGTAGATCCCGGATCAATCAAAGCAATAACAGAGGTGTCATGAAGAGAAAAAGTACCCGTTATCACATCCAGAGATGATGCCTCTTCGCGAGCGCGAATGGCATAGGTTCTTGCAGGTGCCCGACCCTCCAGTCTCACAGCAGAGTCCCGAGGCGTACTTCTACTATTGGTACCACCTCTCGGGTTCTTTTGTGATCTGCCCCTCGAAGATACATTGCTTAATATCACTTCTTGCTTTCTTTCCTTCTCCTCCCTCTCTGGACAATTCCGGATAAAATGGTCGGGGGAACCACATTTATAACAATTCCGGTTGTTTCCCCAACACTCCCCAGTGTGCTGCCTACCATAATTTGGACACTCCGGTTTAGACTTTGGATTGCCCACACTTGCCATCGAAGTGGCTTGAACTCTCGAGCTCGAGTATGTATTACCTCGATCTCGACGTGAATACCCAACTGATGTAGTCGTCCGAGGGTTCAATTCCTTGGACCTCTTCGATTGAACTTGGTATGATTTGCTCATTGGCCTTTTTCTTGCATCTCTAGCCTCACTCATAGCTTTCCTCTTCCCCTTATTCAGTTCTTGGGCTTTACATGCCCTATCAACCAACACTACAAACTCTTTTAACTCCAAAATCCAAACTAGAAGCCTGATATCCTCATTCGGCCCATCTTCAAACCTCTTGCACAAGATAGCTTCTGTAGACACACACTCTTGTGCATACTTGCTGAGCCTAACAAACTCGCGCTTATATTCCGCCACAGATATTTTTCCTTGCTTCAATTCAAGGAATTCTTTCCGTTTCTGGTCCACAAATTTTTGGCTTATATACTTCTTTCGGAACTCTTCCAAAAAGAAGTCCCACGTCACACTCTCCCTTGGAACCACCGACGTCAACGTTTTCCACCAATGGTACGCCGAGTCCCTCAGCAAAGACACAGCGTATTTTAAACTCTCCTCAGGTGTACAGGAGAGTTCATCAAATACCCTCATTGAGTTCTCAAGCCAGAACTCCACCCTCTCAGGGTCATCATCTATATTAGCTCTGAATTCTTCGGCCCCTTGCTTCCGAATCTTATCTACCGGGGGCTTAGTTATTCTCACTAAATCTATACCTTAAGGAGCCACTGGAACTGGCTGATGTATAGGAGGGGGTGGAGGAGGTTGAACATTAGGGTTTGCTCATACATACTCCGTGTACCAGTTACTCAACATTTGGAGAAAGGCTTCCCGAGCCTCTTCCCTTTGACCCCTAGTCTCGGGTCCACTCTCTACAGGCGCGGCCCTTGCGAAAGAGCCGGTGCGTTACTAGCTGCGTCATTAGCAGCCGCTCGATTGAGATCCATTTACTATATAAAAACAAAATTTAGAATTGTCAGAAGTCACCACACTATCAATATACACTTATGGCATGTATAGCTAGACTCTTACACACGCTACGGTAGTCCGAGAACCGACTAAACCATAGCTCTGATTCCATTAAATGTAACACCCCTTACCCGTATTCTACGCCAGAATCGGGCACGAGTGATACTGCATTTCTTAACTCACATGGTCAAACAACTTTAGGTTATCAAATTTCATTCCAAATTAAAACTTTTCCATTCACATATCTAACATCCTTATAATAGGCCTACGAGGCCTTAAACATATTTTCGGAAGGTTTCTAAATCAATCCGGGAACTTCTACTCACTTAGAAAAATTTTGCCTGAACAGGGGTCACACGCCCGTGCTGCTCAAGGGACACGCCCGTGTTCTCCACCCGTGGTCGACACTGACTTATTTCACACGGCAGGACACACGCCCGTGTCTTATCCCGTGTGCCAAAACCTTGGCATTCTATTTATGATGTCATCATCTCACTGTGGTCACACGGCCAAGGCACAAGCCCGTGTCCTTAGACCGTGTGTCGAATTAAATTCCAACTTCAAGGTGCAGACTTCACACAGCCTGGGCACACGCCCATGTACGTGGCCGTGCCTCCCACACGGCTGAGACACACAGCCGTGTCTCTGCCCCTGTGTTTACTACTGACCTTACTAACTTGCAATTCTAACATGCAATGGGACACACAGCCTGATCACACACCCATGTAATTGACCGTGTGTCACACACGGCCTAGACACACGCCCGTGTGCCTATCCGTGTGGACAAGAACAAGGCTATTTGCCAAGCTCTTTTTATCACCCTAGCTCACACAACATAGTCCCATTCAACAAATCACTAGGTAACCCAAATTTGCAACATACACTTCTATGAATAACTTCTTCTTTTCATAAATTAGTAATAATGAGCCATTAACTATGGCAATATACAAAAGAGTTCATCTTTAAAGGAGCCAATACATACTTGGCCAAAACAACAAAACAATTCACCTAGTCTAGCCCCTATACATGCCATACTCATTATACTAAGTCTAGATATACTGAGATTGAGCTGATAGTGTGGATGATCTTCCAATTATCTTCGTATCCCGACCCGGCTCTTTGACACTATAAGACAAGGGAAAAGAAATGGAGTAAGCTTTACGCTTAGTAAGTTCACATGTAAACAATAAACATCATAATATGTACCAATCAATAAATAGCATTTCATAATAAATAAGAACATTCCACATTCCAAGATCATGCTTACTCGTTTCATCTCTTACCACATTCCAACCATATCACAAGCCAAATGTTCGTATTATTTAACATACATCCCTGCACTTATCACCATATGATCACATGAACAACACATCACAATTTCACAATAAGCCATTCTTAGTAATACTAAGCACTCGGTGGTTTCGCACTTAACCCACCATTAATCTTTAACAAGGTGGTATCGCACATAGCCCACCAAATGTTCATACAAACGATGGTATCGCACACAGCCCATCGTGAATAAGTAATAACATGGTATCACACATAGCCCACCAACAAGAATAATTAAGGTGGTGTCGCACACAGCCCACCATTAATTACTACGGATAATATTCCTCATTTTCAAATCTAATTCATTATCGACCAAATTCAATCCATTTAGAATCATAAATATTCTCAATCATACAATGCACCAATGAGAAACAACATATGTATTTAAGATGCATCGTTTACACATAAACTTACCTCGGTGCAAAATGTGTTAATCAACGGTCTATTCCGTAACCTTGCCTTTTCCTCGGTTAAGGTTGATTCCATGTTCTTCTTGATCTATAATAGTGAAATTCACTCATTTAATCACTTTATAAATCGTAATACATCATAATCTCTACTTAGGCAAAAATGACCATTTTGCCCTTGTACTATGGCAAAATTACGGTTTTGCCCCTAGGCTCGTAAATCATTTTTCAACACATTTTCTCATTAAACAAGCCTAGCTGAACATTCATTCCTCTTACAACAACTCACAAAACCATTTATTTCATGCATTTATTACATAATTTCAATCTTTGCATTCAAGTCCTATTTAGGTGTTTTCATGCTAACACCTTTCACAAAAGTTATTCCATAACTCACTATCATTCATTTTCCTCCATAAAAACTCAGCAAACAACATGAACACTCTCATAGAAAATCCTTAAACTTTCAACCATTTAACAAATTAGTCCCCTCATTAGCTAGCTTAAGCTTTGGGGACTCCAAAAGTACAAAAATCATCAAAAATAATCATCAAAATGACTTACTTGCAAGGATGAGATGTAGCTGAAAATTTGAACTTCAAAAACCCCTATTCTCTCTTCAATTTTCGGTGGAGAAGAAGTGTGAATAGTAAAAGATGACAACTCTCTTATTCATATTATTTTATTCATTTTTTTATCACCTAATGTCACCAAATTTTGACTAAAATTAATGCTCTTGTCCCCTTGCTTCCTATGGCCGACCAACACACTCTATATGGCCTAATTGCACTTTAAGGACTTTCAATTTAATATTCCATGGCTATTAAACACCTCTACCTTGAAAAATAGAACTTTCGCACTTTATGCGATTTAGTCCTTTTTCACAATTAAGCATTCAATCGTTAAAATTAAAGCACCAAAATTCCCATGCATTATTATAAACATGTTATAACACATAAAATAATACCAAAATAATTTTCCTTAACCTCGGATTAGTGGTCCCGAGACCACTGTTCCGACTAGCCCTAAAATCGGGCTGTTACATCCGCATATCGAGTCCAGCGTCAGAATTCCAAAAGGTACCTGAAAGGGGAAACACTAAGGGAGTGAGCTACATGAGCTCAATGTAAGTTCGAAACGAGTCTAAAAATAGAATCACAGAATTAACTCAACAATGCAATAGGCATACGGGTATTCACAGAGTCAAAATGAAAACTTGGAACTAACGTCCCAATAGAAAAACAAAATAAAAATAAATAATAAAATAATTATATACTAAATTAAAACAAAAAAAAAACAGAACAAAAATATTCCTCCAAAAAGTTCACATAAGGAATCAAACCTGAAACCCTAAGGTTCTTTAACACTCGCTCAACCACCAAACCAACAAGCCCATTCTGACACTTAAGCGCACAACTAAACACAAAAGCACACTCTTCTTTCAAACCCTAACCACAAAACCTAACAACTTCTAACCTCAAAATTCGGGTATTACACCAGTAGTATTCCTTAAAAACGTTGAATGGTCATTCAGCATTTAACCCATGGAATGGCTATTCAACAAATACAAGGAATAGCTTAAAAATTTTTTCTTCCTGGAATGCCATAAAAAAATCACAAATTTACAAGCTTATATTTGGCAAAAAAATCTGGAGACATTATTTTTCACCATTTTCTTCCAAACTCTCACTTTTCATCTTTCTATCGAGTTAAGGGGAAGGAAAGCTCAAAACACTCGAAAACGTCTCTAGGTAAGCATCAATTTTCATGGGGAAGATTCAAGCATCTTGAAAACTAAACAATATGGATCTTTGATACTTAAGTTTGATTTGAGTTGTTAAGTTGTTTTTTTTTTCTTAAACTATTTAAGAACTTGAAAACTAAAAAATATGAGTCTTTGATGCTTTTCTTTGTTAATCCCTGCTTCGTTGAATCCCTTTATGTTAATCATCTATTTTTTTAATTTTTTATTTATTTTTGGGTTTGTTTTTTGTTTTCAGTAATTGACAGTGGTTTGAAAGCAATCTTAGATTAAAGGATTTTCTTCAAAAGCCAAATGTTTTCAGAATCGAGATCCAAGGTTTTTTTTTTTAAATTTTTCTATTTTTGTAGATAAAATCAGCTTAAGAGGGTTTTTTTGATACCTCAAAAGTTTGAATTTTTATGGTTATCTTGGATTTAAAGGGGTTGTCTATTTTAAACAAAAACCTCAATCTTTTTTTTTCTGGATTTTTGAAACATGTTCTTAAATTTTGAAAACTAGATTAGCCGCATTCATCTACGTACAAGTGGTACTTCAGCCAAGAAGTAATTGAGAACCACTCTCCATCTAGGAAGGACGGAATCAACCTTAAAAAAGAGGAGTAGTTGTGAAGTCATATTGTTCTTTTCTTCAAAAGCTTGGAATAAAGCTTAAAGTGTAAGCGCAAGGGTTATGCCTATTTTGAAGTTCTTTACTAACTTGATGGGATGTTAATTGCTTTCCAATAAATCATCAATTAGGTCCTTAGTTTTGCAGTTCTTAAGTTTTTTCGCATAATATTTCTTTTGAAGCATTAACTTTCATTTTGTGTTTTAGTATGTGTAACATTTTTTTTAAGTGGTGATTGAAAAATTTACTTGCAGACCTCAAGTAGCAATAGCATGTGTAATGATGTTGTGTCACTGGTTTTACATGCGCCAATCCATGCAAAGAAGGATTGACAGGTATATGCTTTAATTGTATTCCCCTGTTTTAATGCGCACTTTCATCTTTCTCATTCTAAATATGGAACCATGTATTAATGGAAATGAGTGCTAATAGGGAAAAGATGCAATGATTATGTACTTTTCACGAGACCAGTTATCTGCATTCTATGGAAGCAGAAATCACTAAATTCATATAAGAAATAAACGGTTATACTCATAATATCATCACACGCTATTGCTTATTTTTGGATATTTAGTAGTTATTGTTTAAAGAGAAAATGTATATTTAGTTGTTCAAATCTAGCGGCTTGGTTTTCTCTTTTCTGAACATATCGGTGAAATTTGCAAACCATTGCAACTGTAAGCACATCTCTTCCATGCAAAATAGAGAGGCTAAACCTGCTCTTTGTTATCTATTTCAACTGTAAACCAACTTGACTCGTGGCTCATTTGTTTTTAAGATGTTATCTAGTGTTTGTAAATTCCTTTTATTGCTTGGGATGTTAATCGTGCTTATATTGTTGTTTTAAACATTCTAACCATAGATGATGATTTCTTCTTAGATAGGCTAAACCTGCTCTTTGTTAATTGAACAGCTTAATTGCATTTCTTGTTATTCAAATTTCTCTCATAGTTGAAATCATGCAATTTAAGTATTGTTTTTTCATTAGTGTTGTTGGTTCACTTTCAATTTATTAGACCCTTATGTTTCTTGTGAAGATAGGTTGCCTTTGTAAAACTTACGAATTTCTTAATGCTTTTTCACCTTAATGCTGGTGGTGCCTTGCTGAGTACCTTATCAATCCACCTTGGTTACAAGCTGAAGCAGGCACTTGATACCAATCAACAGTATGAGGCTTTTACTAGATCGAAAGGTAAGCTAGCATCTTTTCCGCGATAGTTTGTATTGAATACATACCTGCTTCTGAATTTAGCTTGTTACAGGGATTGGATCTTCTAACAAGAGGAGATCATCAGGTTGTCATTTACACTCAAACATGTATTAATTTACTCAAGAAGATGATGGTGTTTCAACTGCATTTCAAGTGTGAGGCTGCTAATGTATAAACAATTTTGTTACCTTTCACCTTTCAATGCTTTAGTTTGGATCTTTGGAGTAGGGTGACAAAAGGGAAGAAAAGCAAGATGATATATTCACTTTTTGTATGGGTAAATAGGTGTGGTGGTGGAGTAATATAACTTTTTTGTATGTAATTGCAGGATGATATATTGACATGGAAGTATATCATATTAATATTGTCACTTTTTGTATATGTGTAAATGAGTTTTCTACAGTAATTGGACTCTTGAAAGTTGATCATGGTTTGTTATGTTATTTAGATGCTGAGATGATGGTTGGATTATGTTGGTACTACTTATTTAACAATATTTGTATTTTCATAGTAGCACTCTTTAACAAAATTAGTAAACAAAATAACTCCAAAAAAAAAAAGAAGCAATTTTGATGCAGAAGCTTTATAGATCTAGACTTTTTTAAGGTTTTTAGGAAAATCAAAATGGAAAATATGAAATAGGAGATCAAGAAAAACCCTTCGTAAAATTTGGGTAAATTCATGTTGGTGGTTGACGGTGACGAAAGGCAACAACAAGGACAGTGGTTTGTTGGAGAGAAAGATATAATGAAATTGGGGGGAGAGAGAGGACCAACAAAGATGAGGGAAATAAAAAAAAATCTTTTAATATAAAATATGTTAAATATTTTAATATAATTTAATATAAAAATAAAAAAAAACTTTTCATATAATTTAATATAAAAATATTATTTCCAAATTTTAGAAAATATAAAAATGAAATATTTTATTATAATTTATATTAAAAATATTTATATTAAAAATGTTATTAAATTATATTTAATAATAATCCTATTAAAGTTTAATATAACAATAATAATAATCTTCTACTTAAAAAATATTCTACTAAGGGTACTCTGATCATTTCAACTTTTTTCCTTGTGCTATTACAACATTTATTCTATTCAATCAAACGCAATAACACTATTACAATTTTATTCTATTCTATTCAATCAAACAATTGAATTACTAATTAGAACTTTATTCTATTACAGTTCCATTCCATTACAACTTCATTACATTACAACTCTATTTTATTTTAATAAACCAAACATGACAGAAAACTAAGGTAATAGAGGAAGAGAATTGAGGCCGAACAACTATAAATCATTTGTGCAACATTTTTTTCCTTTTTTTTTTCATTTTTGAAGACTTTATAGAATTTTTTAAAATACCAATTCACCCCTCTTGATATTTTCGGGCCTAACAATTATTTATTTTTTAAATATTTTAATTAAAGCTAAATTGAATTGAAAAAGATATTAAACATAAATGATATTGAAAATTGATGAGATGGCACCATTTCATAGCCTAAAACTTAATGCTTTTAGGATCATATCAATTATTCTCGAGAAATATTTTTAATTTATGAAAATAGTAAATTATTTGAATTCATTTAAACTCATCTAAACTTAAAGTGATTCGAATTTAAAATAATTTATATCCAAAATAACTTAAGAGTGAAAATATCTAAAATTATTTCAATTCAAAAATACCTAAATCTGAATTTAATAAATCTTACACCATCAAATTCTCCAAATAATATGAATGCAAAATAAACATTAACATAAAATAATTAATTAAAAAATAGTCTAATTTTGTTGGGCCTAAATTATGCCCGGGCCTAGTACCAATTAAACCAAATCCAAAACAACCAGGCCCAGAAACAAACAAGTTTAAAAAAATACAGCCCACAAAGCCCAAAAAAAACAAAACAAAAAAAAACCTAGCCGCAACCACCCCCTACGCACCAGCAGCCCCCTCGCGCGCCGGACTCCACCACCCCGCGACGTGCGCCACTCCACCACGCCACGTCAGAGATGTAGTCGCCCACGTACCTACAAAATAGAAAAAAATCAGTTGTAAAAAGGCTATAAAAGCCGGATCCAAACAATGTAAAGGGGTCGGTTTTTAGAATACAAGAAGCAATACTACTTTCTTTTTCGGAATACTGAATCCAAAACCCCAAAAAAAAAAGGTTTCTCTTTTATTTTATTTTTTTTATTTTTCGAATCTGTTGGTTTCTCTTTATTTATTTCTTCTATCTTTGTTTTTTTTCAAATACAAAAGTTTTAAATATTAAAAAAGGAAGAAAAACTCACCTTTTAAAAATTCCAGCCACCGTGTACAGCGGCCGGCGACGGTGGCCGACGGCGGTCCGGCGATCGTGCTTTGGCCGGATGGTTTGAGGAAGAAAAGGGAGTTGAGAGGAAAAGGTTTTTTTTTTTTTTTTGAGAAGAAGGGATGAAATGAGCTTTTTTTTTGGAAAAATGGGTTATATAGCAGCTTAAAACGCTGTCGTTTTGACCCTTGCCCAACAGAGCCAAAAAGGCGTCGGTTCGGCCTAGCCCGTGTGCGCGCCCAACCCGACCCGGGGGGTCCGCGCGTTTTTCCAGGGAGGGGCTAATTTCGCAAACAGCCCCTCCGCCTTTCTGGATGTTTCAAATCGACTTGTCCCGTTTTTAAAATTTGACCCCACTTTTCTTTTTTTTTTATTTCGATTTCGTCCGTGCTTTAAATGCTGAGTTTAGAATCGTGGAATATTTGCCCTTTTGGACCCTCTCTGTTACGCGCGTGTTGAAATTAGCCCGTATCTTCCTCTTTTATTTTAAATTGGCCCCAAGGCTTCTGTTTTCAATCCAATTTAGTCCATTTTTGATTATTTTGTTATTTTACCATTAAATTAATTATTTTTTTAATATTTTTATTACCACTTTTTTTATACGTATATTATTATTATATTTCTATTATATTTCGTGAGGTTTTCTCCTCCGCACGGCCATAGGGAAATGTATTCCCCTGAACTGAACTCGATCCATATGAGCCTATAATGGGTGAGGATTGAGGAATCTGCTGGTTCAGGTATCCTTCCTTTAGAACCAAGCCGCATATAGCAGCCCTAGGAGCCTACCCTAGATAAAGCCATGCCAAACCCGAGTGGTCACCCGGACAGGTGTTCTGTGCTGTCTATTTCTCTTGCACTAACGTGTTTTCTTTTGTTTATAACTACATTGCATTTCATCATCATAGAAAGAAGGTGTTGATTCATATTCGATTGCTAAATAGAAGAGTTTGTCATAAGAAAATGGATTTCTTGATAAAGTGGGTTATAATACGTTCGTCCAAATATAGTCCAAGTGAACACAATGAGAAAAGATTAATGTCTTCACCTGGACTATGAGGATGAAGCCGCATATGTAATCCGTTTTATGTAAAGAAATTTATTTTCTAGAAAAGTTCTTCTAATGGAATTGAATTCAGAATCGACGCCTCTCTTTCTTTTTGCAATCATTCATTTGCATTGCGTTTCATGCATTTTCATTACATCGCATCATATGCATCATGTAACACCCCAAACCCGGCCCATGCGTTTCGACCAGATCTGGTATGCTACTAGTTGTACATTAAAAACTTTTGTCTTGTTGGTTTTGGAAGTCGTAAATTAAATAGACATTATTTAAGTTAATAAGTGGCATTTTAAAAATAAAACCTTGTATTAAGTATAATTAAACCTTTGACATAATCTCATAAGTTGCAGAACATTAAAACTACTTAGTTGGATAAAACTATGGGGCCTTATTACATTGATAATTCCAAAGTAAAAATAAAATAATACTTAAAGAAATCCCAAAAAAAATAATTTATAAAAACAAAGCTTGATGGCCCCTCGAGTTCGTCTCGGCTCCCATGTCCACGATCTACTGCTCATCTGGAAGAGTAGAGAAAAGGAAAGCGTGAGTCACCAAGACTCAGTGTATAAATCTCAAAACACACGACCTGAGCCCACAAACACATTATGGGCCCTGGCCCATACATAAAGGTATCAATCATAATCACATGATAAACAATAAATAATGAAAAACCCAACCCATCCTAGGTTTCCATCCTCTACACACCATCCCGTACCAACCATCACACCTTGGGGATTTTTACAATCAACCCTCCATCCGCTACACACCAAAACAGCAACAGATCGCCTATTCCTATTAATTAGGAATCATTTAACGTGGCATCGCCACCGATCACTATGTGACCTTTCATTTAAATTATGTGGGATTTCTACCACCGATCACCAAGTGACCTATCATGCACTTCCCCTTCAATATCATCATTCCCACCCCACGCATACATACATAAAGAAAACATCATACAGACTTATATACTTTTCGATACACATAGGGAGTTCTATGTTTACGTACCTGGCATCTTTGCCTAACCCTTTTAGGGTTCCATTCGACTGTCTACACAGCCTCATTCCGGCTTTTTAGCCCATAACATATATAAATAAACATACATACAGGTTTATTAGTAGTGTGTTAGAGATCTACACACCTGATTAATGTCTATACCCTTGCTACAACTTTGCTCAAAAAGTCGAAAAGATGGGAAACTAGGGCCTCTCCTATATTCGGCCATGGTTATTGTTCTACCCAATTTTATATATTTGAATAACAAATCTTCTTACCTTAAAATCCTGAAATTAGAGACTTATGATTTTCGGCTTTTAGATCTAGTCGACTAAGCTTCCTTCAAATCTCGAATTGTCGCCCATCATAAAACCATTAAACTATTAGCTTTTGGCTTTTGCCTTTCAAAAACCGGGAATAGATCATGAGAACTAATCAAAAATCAACACTTACCTTAGCATAGGAGATTCGGCTAGCACTAGAGAGAGGATTCGGCAATGCCCATGGAAGATTTAAATGCCTAGGAAGTATAGAACTAATTCTCAAATAGGATGAATAGAAGAAAAGACTATGGATGCTTCGCTTCCTAGAGAAATCGGCACAAGAAGGAAAAAGTGGAGAAGAGTTTGGCTTTTAAAGAAATTGGAGAAAAGAAATTGGAGAGGGAGAGGCTAGGGAATTTCGCACACCGAGAGAGAAATTTATGGTTTTCAATGTCGAATCAAGGAGCTAGCCCCTATTTATAGATATTTTGGCACCCTCATTGCTAAAAATCTAAAACGCCCTTAAAATTTAAGCTAAAAGAGAGGAGAAATTCGGCACCCTCCTTGCCATGCAGTAGCCGAATTTTGCACTCCTCTAGGTGGTGGATTTTCGGCCAACACTTCCCTTGAAGATAAGCTCCTAACTTTTCTCCTTTTTATCTATGATATTATCACTTAAAAATCCACATAAATTCTCCTATTTTATAGCCTTGTAGCCGTCCACCTCTACTAATCCCTAATGCCAAATTTAACTCACTTAAATTAAAATATTTAGGCCTCATTAAACTTAATACTTGGGCCCCTAATTCTTTGTATGTGGCGTCACCCTCTCTTCATTTAAAGTGCCGAATTTGGCCTAAAACATGGGCTCTTTGTGACCCAAAACTTGTTCCTTTTTAACTGTTAATGATGCCACTTTAATCTGGGCCTTTTTGCCTAATTCTAAGCCCAAATTTAGACCCCTATCAATTAAATTAACATAGTAAACCCATCTATACACTAAATGTATAGGCCCGTAAATTTAGGATGTTACACATCAATTATCATAAAAGAACCCTATTAACTAGAGATCATGTTATAGCTACCCTGGAACATCGCTACTATACTCGAAGAAAAACACAAGTCATGGATCAAAGGTTAGAGAGGTTAGAGCAGATGCAGAAAGAAATGCAGGATCAGTTGCAAGCTCAGATGCAAGAGCAACTGACAAAGATCCAACAGGATATGAGGGATCAAGTGCTGGAATCCCAGAGAAGCATGATGAGCCAGTTAACACAATTGTTGACGGGAGGGCCTGATAAGGGAAAGAGCCCTATGGTCGATGCCAGAGATGATAATGAAGATTCTGCTTATCCTCTAGGCCTTGCCCCGGTAAATTACCAAGTGCAACCCCCAAGAGTGTCCGTTAATATTAAACCCCAGTATCAATCTGGTACCTCAGCACCGGTAAACTTCCCAATAGGCTCGAGCTCCAACCCTGGAGATAATTTAGTAAAAACCATGGTCTCTGACTTCGATGAGGCAACAGAAGGAGAAAAAGCAGGGGCAGAGCTCCCAAAACAGTTTGAAGACCGATGCAAATGGTTAGAAGAGAAGTTCAGAGCATTACAAAGCGTTGATTACCAATGCGAAGTGGATGCTAAAAAATTGAGTTTGGCCCCTGATCTGATACTCCCACCAAAGTTCAAGATGCCAGAATTCGAAAAATATAACGGGGCCAGCTGCCCTGAGGCCCATATTACAATGTTCTGTCAGAGAATGACGGGATATGTCAAGAACGACCGATTGTTGATCCATCGCTTTATTTCGGGATGACTTGACTGGGCTGCGGCAAAATGGTACAATCAGCTGAGTTGTACTCAAATCAAATCATAGAAGGATTTAGCACAGGCCTTCATGAAACATTATGGCCATGTGACTGATATAGCACCTGACAGGATCACATTACAAAACATGGAGAAGAAATCGGGTGAAAGTTTCGGGAAATACGCCCAGAAGTGGAGGGAAGTCGCTACACAAGTCCAACCGCCGCTGCTAGAGAAAGAAACGACCATCCTCTTCATTAACACCCTGAAAGCACCTTTTATCAATCATATGTTGAGGAGCGCAACTAAGAGTTTCGCAGACATAGTGATGTCTGGCGAAATGATAGAGAACGCGATAAAGTGTGGGAAACTAGAAGCTGAAAATACGAGAAGATCAGCTCCAAAGAAAAGAGAAAATAAAGTAAACAATGTGAGTTCGGGTTATCCAAAACCCGTTACTGTCAGTCAACCGAGAGCAGTACCTGCGGGCCAGCAGGCCTCACCAAGACAAGAGCCCAACACGAGGCAAAATGCCGAGAAATTTTAGTTTACTCCCATACCAGTGACGTATAGGGACTTGTATAAAACTCTGTTCGATGCGCACGTTGTAGCCCCTGTCTACTCAAAATCATTGCAACCCCCATATCCTAAATGGTATAATGCAAACACTCAGTGTGAATACCATGCGGGGATAATAGGGAACCCGATAGAGAATTGCTTCCCTTTCAAAAAGCTAGTCGAAAGGCTCATTGAAATGGGCATTGTGAAGTTCGATAATTCGCCTATCGTAGGAAATTTGTTACCCAATCATATTGATAAAAGGGTAAACGCGATAGTTGAGAGCATGGGGAGAAGAATCAAGTAGATGGCTGCTGAAGTAAGAACCCCATTAAGGGAGGTTTGGAAGGAAATGCAGAAAATAGGGTTAGTTCTGCAGGAGTTGGAGAGCAAATCCCGAGATGTAAGAAACTACTGTGAGTTCCACAATAAGTAGGACCATGAGATCCAGCAATGTAGCAAATTCAGGGCCCTAGTGCAAGGGTTAATGGATAACAAAGAGCTGGAGTTCTTTGACTCTTCTGAAGGAGAAAATGTGTGTACCATAGGAGGAGAGTCGGTAGAGAAGGACGCCGAGGTCAAATGGGGATCAATGACTTTTCCCTATATATCCAATATATCTGTATCGGAAGGAGTTGTCCATCCGGTACTGGAGAACATGAATGAAGAAACGGCTGAAGACATGTTAAAAACTGTGAGCATCAACACCGAATTTAAAGAGGGATCAAAAGAAGGAATTTTAGCGGGCATATGCCCCTATGAGTCTGGAAGTGTCCTGAACAACTGGACTGCAGAGGAAATTCCTGTAGTTTTTAGAGCTAACACAGAGTAATGTTCAAAACACACTTATTGTTTTAAGCCTAAAAACAATAAGAATCTTTTGTGAAATAGGCTCATGTTCAAACATCATTTATTTTCAATAAAAATGCATTTTTGTGTTTCATGTCGAGCAAATATTTTCTCATTTTTTTTCCATGCCATACTATATATTCTTTTGTTATCTGGAATGTTCTTTCTTTCATCATTCATGATCATAGATAATCATCCTTAGAATCGTTTATTCTTTGGAATTTGCCTTCGTACATACAATAGGTACCCAGATATTAAGACATGAGCAATGCTGTTACAGACTCTCTTTTAAGTGAGATATGGGTCTAAAAGGATCTGAGGATTTTGAAGATGTCAGAGATTATAACTTACCTTTTGATTTGTTAAGGATGGTAGAACAAGATGAAAATAGACTCTCACCGCAAAAAGTGGTCGAGTGGACATTGGGAGTCTAGGAAAGGAGTGAAGATCAAGTCTTGCCCACCACAGAAACGAAGCGAGACGTCATTGAGTTATTCCAAGAATTCAAATATGTCTTTGCATGATCGTATCAAGATATGCCTAGGCGCGAGGAGGCTATGGAGTGTTCGAAAAAGCACATGCTAAGAGTTTTCCGATAGCTAGGCCGATTATAAGGTTCGGGTACTACTAGTCTACCATGAAAGGGAGGTTGCATTAGTTATGCCGTAAACTCCAAATTGAGGAAGACATGACTTATGTAATTCCTCCAATTTTTTTCATATACGGGGGGCATAGATGTTATGGGGACGATCTCGTCGAAAGCATCTAGTCGACACCAATTCATCTTCGTGATTGTCAATTACTTCACTAAGAGGGTGAAGGTCGCTTCATGTGCCAAGTTACCAGTCATCAAATTCAAATTCAAATTCGAACAAAAAAAAGAAAAGAAAAGAAAAACCATCCAAAAAGATTTTGAAAAATGATTGAGACTTGTAAATATTGGCATAGAGAAGTTACCATTTACCCTCTATGTTTCTCGAATGTTGGTCAAGACCTCCACCGGGGCAACACCTTTCTCATTGGCTTATGGGATGGATGCAGTCCCGCCCATTGAAGTTAAAATTCCTTCTTTCCGGATTTTGTCAGAGCTGAAGTTTGATGAAGCGGAATGGGTTCAATCTCGGTATGGTCAACTGAATCTGATCAAGGAAAAAGGTTAAGAGGCATCTGTCATGGTCAAATGTACCAGAAGCGAACGATGCGGGAAGGGCTTTTCTGGAGGAGCATTGGTACTAGCCGAGATGGACGGCGAGAGTCAGCCAAACCTAGTTAATGCAGACTCAGTCAGGAAACACTTCGCTTAAGAAGGAAAATGGGCCGATGCGAAAACCCGCAAAAGGGGCGTTTTGAGTTCAAAAAAAAAAAAGAAAGAAAGAAAGAAAGAAGAAGAGGAGAGGCCAAGGTGAAAACCTGCAAAGGGCGCTTTGAGACCAAATGGGCTTTGAGTCGAAAACCCGGAAAGGGCGGCTCAAATTGTGATCGAATTATGATGGTACATACAGTAGTCTTGCTAGGCTTGAATTAACAATGAGGAAGTATGTTTCATCTTGGGGCATCGACAAAGTACTCCGGATTCCCTAAACACATATTGAGCTTAAAATAGTCCTCAAGAAGTTTGAACAGAGAAGCTCATGCTGCGATATCTGAGGCACCTAGTTTCCATCTTACCTTGCCATTTTATTTTACACTACCAATAAATTTCTTTCTGGGTTGCATTTGCTATCTTTGCTTAACTTGTTTGGTTCGAGCAATGCTCCTAAGTAATTTCCATCTTATCCATTGTAATGATCTCTTTTTCAAGCATTGTATATTGAAATAATGATCAATGAACTAATAATGTTTTCATGAAAGAAGTTCTGGATATTACTCTACAAGTCTCTAAATAATACAAGAATCCAAAACAAGACAATTATTTAGAACTCACCAGGCTTAAAGGGCTCGGAACCTTTAAAATAAGAGTCTAAGCAGTGACGACATCTTCGGATTCTCTGTTAGAAGTTTAACTGAACAGGAAGACATACGTCAGGGGTATCACCCTAACAAGCAGCGAGCAATGATAACCCAAAAATTAAATCATGCTCATGACATTTGGCATTCATCCATTCATTCGCAATACATTGGTTAGGAGCATGACATCCCAATCATATTGGCATAAGCATAGATCCCATGAAATCAATTCTACAGGTAGGTTCCCCAGAGGATAATGTAGCAAAATTAATGAGAGTTACAGAAGACAGTAAGCCTTAACACCCTAAGCAGTAGGGTAACAGACTGAAGACGATGAGCCTTAATCCCCTAAGCAGTAGGGTAACAGGCCAAAAATTACAGATCTTAATTCCCTAAGCAGTAGGGTAACAGATCGAAGACGATGAGCCCTAATCCCCTAAGCAGTAGGGTAACAGGCTGAAAAGTACAGATCTTAATTCCCTAAGCAGTAGGGTAACAGACTGAAGATAATGAGCCTTAATCCCCTAAGCAGTAGGGTAACAGGCCGAAAATTACAGATCTTAATTCCCTAAACAGTAGGGTAACAGACTGAAGATGATGAGCCTTAATCCCCTAAGCAGTAGGGTAACAGGCTGAAAATTATAGATCTTAATTTCCTAAGCAGTAGGGTAACAGACTGAAGATGATGAGCCTTAATCCCCTAAGCAGTAGGGTAACAGGCCGAAAATTACAAATCGTAATTCCCTAAGCAGTAGGGTAACGGACTGAAGATGATGAGCCTTAATCCCCTAAGCAGTAGGGTAACAGGCCAAAAATTACAGATCTTATCTCCCTAAGCAGTAGTGGAGCAGATCGAAGACGATGAGCCCTAATCCCCTAAGCAGTAGGGTAACAGGCCGAAAAGTACAGATCTTTCCCTAAGCAGTAGGGTAACAGACTGAAGATGATGAGCCTTAATCCCCTAAGCAGTAGGGTAACAGGCCGAATTACAGATCTTAATTCCTTAAGCAGTAGGGTAACAGACTAAAGATGATGAGCCTTAATCCCCTAAGCAGTAGGGTAACAGGCCAAAAATTACAGATCTTAATTCCCTAAGAAGTAGGGTATGTAATTTGAAGATGATGAGCCTTAATCCCCAAGCGGTAGGGTAACAGCCGAAAATTACAGATCTTAATTCCCTAGCGGTAGGGGCAATGATTGAAGATGATGAGCCTTAATCCCCAAGCAAGTAGGGTAACAGTCTGAAAATTACAGATCTTAATTCCCTAAGCGGTAGGGTAACAGATGAAGATGATGAGCCTTAATCCCCTAGCGGTAGGGTAACAGTCGAAAATTACAGATCTTAACTCCCCTAGCAGTAGGGTAACAGATCGAAGATGATGAGCCTTAATCCCCCAAGCGGTAGGGTAACAGCCGAATATTACAAATCTTAATTCCCTAGCAAAGTAGGGTAATAGATCGAAGGTTACTGACCTTATCTCCATCGAAAGGGGAGTGGAGCAAAGCTAAAGAGAGCAGATCTTATCTCCAGGCGAAAGGGAGTGGGGCGGATCGAAGACGATGAGCCTTAATCCCCAAGCAAAGTAGGGTAATGTGGACTAGAAATTACAGATCTTATCTCCCTAAGCAGTAGTGGAGCAGATCGAGGACGATGAGCCTTAATCCCCTAAGCAGTAGGGTAACAGGTTAAAAATTACAGATCTTATCTCCCTAAGCAGTAGTGGAGCAGAGCCTTAATCCCCTAAGCAGTAGGGTAACAGGCTGAAAATTACAGATCTTGTCTCCCTAAGCAGTAGAGGAACAGATCAAAGACGTTGAGCCTAAATCCCTAAGCAGTAGGGTAACAGGCTGAAAAATTATAGATCTTGTCTCCCTAAGTAGTAGAGGAGCAGATCGAAGACGATGAGCCTTAATCCCCTAAGCCGTAGGGTAACAGGCTGAAAATTACAGATCTCATCTCTCTAAGCAGTAGCGGAGCAGATTGAAGCAAAACTCCTATACCCCTGGTGATGCAGTGGGTTAAAATGAGGCTACTTGAAGAAATGAGGCATCAAGAAACCAAGATTCGGCTAGACTGGGCAAAATTGGCCCTTTTAAAGTCTTTGCTCTATTCTCGTTACACGACAACGAGCAAAGAGGGGCAGCTGTTGGGCCTAAATTGTGCCCGGGCCCAGTACCAATTAAACCAAATCCAAAACAACCAGGCCCAGGAACAAACAAGTCCAAAAAAATTCATCCCACAAAGCCCAAACAAAACAGAAAAAAAAAAAAAAAAAAAAAAAAAACCCTAGCCGCAACCACCCCCACGCACTAGCAGCCCCCTCGCGCGCCGGACGCCACCACCCCACGACGTGTGCCACTCCACCACGCCACGTCAGAGATGTAGTCGCCCACGTACCTACAAAATAGAAAAAAATCAGTTGTAAAAAGGCTATAAAAGCCGGATCCAAACAATGTAAAGGGGTCGGTTTTTAGAATACAAGAAGCAATACTACTTTCTTTATCGGAATATAGAATCCAAACCCCCCAAAAAAAGGTTTATCTTTTTTTATTTTTTTTATTTTTTGAATCTGTTGGTTTCTCTTTATTTATTTCTTGTATCTTTGTTTTTTTTTTCAAATACAAAAGTTTTAAATATTAAAAAAGGAAGAAAAAACTCACCTTTTAAAAATTTCGGCCAACGTGTACGGTGGCCGGCGATGGCGGCCGACGGTGATCCGGCAATCGTGCTTTGGCCGGATGGTTTGAGGAAGAAAGAGGAGTTGAGAGGAAAAGGTTTTTTTTTTTTTTTTTTTTTGAGAAGAAGGGATGAAATGAGCTTTTTTTTTTTGAAAAATGGGTTATATAGCAGCTTAAAACGCTGCCGTTTTAACCCTTGCCCAACACAGCCAAAATGGCGCCATTTCGGCCTAGCCCGTGTGCGCGCCCGACCCGACCCGGGGGGTCCGCGTGTTTTTCCAGGGAAGGGCTAATTGCTCAAACAGCCCCTCCGCCTTTCTGGATGTTTCAAATCGACTTGTCCCGTTTTTAAAATTTGACCCCGCTTTTCTTTTTTTTTTTATTTCGATTTCGTCCGTGCTTTAAATGCTGAGGTCAGAATCGTGGAATATTTGCCCTTTTGGACCCTCTCTGTTACGCGCGTGTTGAAATTAGCCCTTATCTTCCCCTTTTATTTTAAATTGGCCCCAAGGCTTCTGTTTTCAATCCAATTTAGTCACTTTTTGATTATTTTGCTATTTTACCATTAAATTAATTATTTTTTTAATATTTTTATTACTACTTTTTTTATACGTATATTATTATATTTCTATTATATTTACTATTGTTATATATATATTCTTGTTTACTTTAATTTTTTTATATATTATGATTATATCCATTATTTTTATTATTATCAAATACTTTTATTTTCTTTTACTACTACTGTTTTTATTAATACTATTATTTTCTTATTATTATTTTTTATTTTGCTTATTATTATTATTTTAATACTTACCCCTTCTATTATTATTATATTCATTAATTTTATTAGTATTATTTTATTATTACCATTTTTTGTTTCTTGTCACCTTTTTCTTTAGATACATATTATTATTAATTATATCTATCATTCTTATTATCATTTTATTACTTTTCTTTACTGTTATGAGTTGTTTATTTTTTTTCCTATCGTTTCATGTGATCGATGATTTTAAATCGCATTTCAACATTTTTATTTTTGTTTTTTTTTTCAAAATTCATAAAAAGGTGTTTCACAAAGGTAATATTTCGTGTTTGGAAGCTCGAGAAATCGTGCCCAATCGTGTTGGGTTTCGATTTTTCATTCGTCTAGATGACTAAATATACTTTAAAGATTTTGATCGCGTTTTTTTTAAAATAAGGCAATGTTTCGTGTTTGGAGGTTCGAGAGATCGTGCCCAATCGTGTTGGATTTCGATTTTCCATTCGTCCAAATGACCAAATATCCTTTAGAGATTTTGACCGGGTTTTCTTAAATAAAGGCGATATTTCATATTTGGAAATTCGAGGAATCGTGCCCAATCGTGCTGGGCTTCGATTTTTAGTTTGGCCAAATAGTGGTATACCCTTTTTAAATTGCAATGCATGAGTTTTGGAAATCATGAAATGATCTTGGTATCGAGGGTTTGAAACATCGTGTCCTATCGTGCTGGATGTGGTGTTTTATCTTTTCGGAACAAGAGAATTTCGATGTCCAATTCGAGTTATCCAAATATTTTCAAAAGGATTCATATTTTAAAATCTCTTCCAATTTTCGATATTAGGACATCAATCAATCAATAAGGTACCAATTTTGGGCGTTACGAGGGTGCTAATCCTTCCTTGTGCGTAACCGACTCCCAGACCCATTGTTTTAAAACTCGTAGACCAAATATTTTATAAAGTGACCCAATCACACTTCAAAAAAATTGATGGCGACTCAATTTTTCTTTTTAAAGTCGACCCATTTTTCAAACAAAATAAATAGTTCCGACACACAACCTATCCAATCAAGTCCGTTTGCGACCATTAGGCAGCGCCCACTGATTGTCTGAATCTAAATTTGTTTGTGAGTAATTATTTATTTAGTTAATAAACAAATGGAGTTATTTTGTGGCCACGGTCCATGGACGCAAGCAATGTGGCCCAATTAAGTAGGTGTAAGCCATATTCGCTGTTGCGGAATAATCAATAGTGGACCAACATTTTAGGAGGTTGCCACTTGCGGCGCCTAATACCCGAGAATGGCTAGTGGGGCCTCAACTGGCCATTTTGACTTGTAAAAGAAAAATTAAAAATTTCAAGTTATTTTTCTTTTTCTAATTTTTACATTATTCTAATTTATATTATTTCAATTTTTCTTTTGAGGAACATAAACGTGAGAGAAAAAAAAAATCCAAACTTTTAAGCACATAGCTCACACAATCTCGAACTACCTTGTCACCCTATCTTATTCGAACCAGGCAAAATCCACATTGCACTTTAGCATACCAACAGTCAAAGGTTCCCAACCAGCCCTTCCCCAAACTCGCGACACTCCTGCCCGATCACCACCTTCACTAGTCACAACAAACACGCCCAATGACTGAAGCCAACAAAGTCGGAAATCATCAGCAGCTCGAACAATCGAGGCCACTCCAACATCCTTCCCTTTCCAAACCAAATAATTACGGTCGGACCATATCATCCAAAACAACACCAACACACAATGTAATTGTTCAGGAGCTACCGAATCAGAAAGTCTACTACATAACTTAGCAACCGTCGTCTGACCAAAAGAAAAACTAGTAGCACTCAAAACAGCTTGCGCATACGGACAATACAGTAAAACATGATCCATACACTCTGCCTTACCATAACGGCTACATGAGGGGGACAACGGGAAACCCTTCTCATTCAAGCGAATCCGAGTCGATAAAAAGTGCCAAATACAACGCCAAACAAAGTCCTTTACCTTCAACGGGAGTCTACAATGCCATAACATAGCCCAAACAATGTTCTCATCAAATAAAGCCTGATCCAATCGCATGTTAATTGCAACTCGGTATGCCAACCTCACACTATACCTTCCATTCGTACTAAACTGCCAAACTAGTTGATCCATCGTCGGAGTGTAACTAACTGGTATGCTAAGAACGTACGTAGTGCGTCATGTGGAGCCAAAATCCCTTCAACCAAGTCTCTGTTCCATGCACAACCATCAACACTAAATAAACCAACGAACCTCAAATCTTTGGAACCTGCTAATGGAAGTGACTCAAGATAGGAATCCATATCATCAACTAGCCTGTGCAATTGTTTTAAGAACTATCTCCTTACCCGACTTAAACAATAATTTGTTGTTCCAATTCAGCAAACCACTACTTGATAGGGTTACTGTACAAGTTTAAACTATATAAAATACATTTACAAATATATAAATTATGTTATTTCAAGTTTAAACCACCAATACATTTAGGGTTAGTATACTGAAAATGGCTTTTAAAAAATTTAATAGCATTTACCATTTTGATCAAATTTTTTTTTGAGAAGATAACGTATTCATTTTAAATATGAAATTGTAAAGTAGAAAATTTAATAGGAGATAAAAAAGTGGTTTTATACTTTTATTGAAAAACACTTTTCCAAAAATAAAAAGCTAAAAAATTACCTTTTTGACATAGTTAAAATCCAAATTTAAAATCCAAATTTGATTCAAAAAATTCTTTGTTTACCATTTTTTATTTGAAATAATGGTTTGGGTTGAAAGTGCCTTATAAATATAGTTCTATTTTACATTTTCTTATAAAATACATATATAATCATATTTATCCACAATGAAATTAATTTCATTTATTTACATTTAAATGTATACCACAAAATTAAAATTAAAATTTTATGTCTATAGATGAATTAGAATCAAAATTTTATATGCATAATTGCACGAAATTAAAACTTACTTATCACATTGCACTTTAAAAAATAACTATTTTTAGATATACTAGACAATAAAATTTTTAGCTCCACAAATAAAATTAAGAAATCGTGAAACCGTCATCTACATATTTTTATTTTTTAAAATACTAATTAAAGACATATCACAACTTCCTAACTAATTTATGAAATTATAAACTCAACCGCTCAATTTTCTTAATAATTATCCTTGATATTTTTAAATTTTAATTTTTTTTCAAAAAAAGTACTCTAGTTTATTTTTTCTGAAATAAAGTACTTTAGTTTATACCACCAACTTTTTGAGGCGTTATATAATGAGAAAGAAGCAAACGGCAGGTGATTGAAATGATTAAAAAAAGACAAGAACGAAGCGCCTTCCAATTATATACCTTGAGACTCGCCCTCCACTCCTTTTAAGAAACGCTTTCCGTTTCTCTTTCTTGCGAGTTGTTTTAAATTTATTTTCTATTTTATTTTTAGATTTATTCTCTGAATTTAGACTATTTTATTAAAAAAAGTCCATTTCTAATTTTATTTACGGAAATGAGTCACTTTAAACTTTATTTATCGGAATGGGTTGAAAAATAAAAAACGCTTCCACATAAGCGCGTTTTAAGGGGAAATTTCATAAAAGCGCATCCCTAAGGAAGCGCTTTTGCCATGTCAGCATAAAACGTGTTAACGTGGAAGCACTTTGATGACATGGCAAAAGCGTTCCCTCAGGGACGCGCTTTAGCCCTTGTTTTTTGCCCCAACGGTCATTTAAAAATTTGACCATTGGGAGGCCAACGGTCATGAAAAAAATATATTATACCCCCATCTATTTTTTCACATAATTTCCTTTAAATCACATTTCTTCCAAATTTCTCTCTAAATTTCTCAAAAAAAAAAAAACTCTCAAAACTCTTTAAGTTTTTAATTTTTTTTCTAAATCAATTTTTTTTTATAATTTCTAAGATATTTGGTCATGTTAGCAATGGCCGGGGAATTAATTCGTCTCGATCATAAACATATCTCTGTCGACCAAATGAAAATGGTAAGGGTTAATTTTAATTTTTAAATATTATTTAATTTTCTTTCATTTATGTAATTTTAATTAATATTTATTTTATAATTTTTTTATAACAGTCGGTAGATCGGGTGTTACAATGTTATATTCGTAATATGTCTGGTCCTCCATCACCGTTGATAGAAAATTACTTGAGGGAAACGGGTTTTTGGCACGTGGTCAATATAGGCCGGGAGTGCAAGTTGGACCCGAAACTCATCAACGAGTTCATAGAGAGGTGGAGACCCGAGACGCACACATTCCATCTTCCATGCGGGGAGTGTACGATCACTTTGGAGGACGTGCAGTTACAATTGGGGTTGCCGGTGGATGGGTCCGTACTCACCTCGTTCGCTCAATCTGCTGATTGGGGAGATGTATGCTACTATCTTTTGGGTGTCATTCCGAATAATATTTACGAAGGTTGGATCGAGATGGGCTGGTTACGAGAAATATTCCCAAAACTGTGGGATGATTCGACTGAAGTAGAAAGAATACAATACGCTCGAGCATACATCCTTGAGATCATTGGAGGTTATCTGATGTTGGACTTGTCACGAAACCTCATACATCTAAGGTGGTTGCTGAAACTCGTCGATTTTAGAGTAGTTGGCGAACTCAGTTGAAGATTTGCCGTGTTGTCGACATTGTACCGGGAGATATGCCGAACAACGCTACCAAATAAAGCCAAAATCGGAGGTTGCCTATCACTGCTACAATTATAGGCTCGGATGCACTTTCTATTTTTACGTTCTTGAGTGAACCACCCGTATACATTCCCACTCTTAACGAGGTAAAATTTATATTAGATTTTACAATTATTACATAGATTTAAAATATAATTTTATGCTAAAATTTTATTTAATTAGGTGGAACCATTCGACGAGTTATGTTGGAATACCTACCGCTCTTGAAGATATACGACTTCTATTAGACCAATTGTCGGAATTGTATTTAAGTATATATATATAAATGAAATATATATACATACCATAGTCGTTTCGTATTTAGTATTTAGTATTATGTATATAACTAATATTTTTATCATGTTCATATAGTTTCAATGGACACCATACGAGGATCCGCCAATTCGGGCAATAATTCCAGATGAATTCCTACAGAATCCGAACATCTGGCATGTTAGGGTCCCATTGATCAACTACGCTACTGTCGAGATATACTAGACGGATAGAGTGTTGCGGCAATTTGGATTCCGAAAACCGATTCTCGTGGCACCTAAGGTGCTCGATAAAGAGCACAAAATAGACTTATGGTGACCAAATACACATTTACCGCTCTTCTTCTCGAAATATATTGAAATGTGGAAAATCAGTATGATAATATACCTACTCGCGAACCGATCACCGTTTCAGAGTTAGCATGCGAGCCAGATTACATGTCATGGTTCAGGATCCATGACAAGCCATATTTGCTCTCGAAAAGCAAAGGTGTCGATAATTCCATGTCGAAAGGGAACGACGGAACCCTTTAAATCCAAGGAAAATGGCTGACGGGGTGGGTCCATCAACAGCGCCCACACAATCATCGGGCCCAACGCCTCAAGCGACGATGCCCACACCATATCCCCTTCAGATTATGTCAGGTGCGTATCCTAGCCCTTATATGTATCCTAACCTTTATATGTTTCCTTTTCCCAGTCCTATGCCAGGTTGGAATGCATGGCCCGGTGCATCTCTTCTTTTTCCGATGACTCAGACTCAACCGGTGAGTATAGGCCATCGTGGCAAAAGGGATTGCACGAGGCACCGTCAGGGAGCTCATATCATTTCCAATCCCCATCGCCTTCTGAGATTCAAACACATCCGCCGTGGGTGATGTAAATACCTCCGCAATCTTTGTTCTATCAAGTTGGGTCATCCTCCCAACACCTACAACCAGAACAAATTCTAGAACAACCACAACCCCGGCCGAAAGCTAAACCAAGAAGGAATCTAGCGCATAACCGTCAACCACCCCCATGTAGCACTGATTCTGACCGGCACATGCATTTATTTTTTAATTTATTTGTACAAACTATTTTTATATTGTTTCATTTAATAAAATAAAAGTTGTTTTGAATATATTTGTACACATTATTTTTATATTTTGTCCTATTTAATAAAATAGAAGTTTTGAATATTTTAATAGTCAATTATTTTTATATTTTGTCCTATTTAATAAAATAGAAGTTCTTTTGAATAAGGCAATAGAAATAATGCAACATAGTTTCATTTAATCAATTATGAACTATTTCTATTTGGACATGTTCGAATTGTATAACCTGGGTTCCTGCACCATCCGCACAACTTCTGTTGGTTCGTTCTTTCCAAAATATCCATATTATCACGTATTCTAATCGAGTAAGGTCGACCTTTTAGTTTCCGATGTAATTTTCTATTCGGTAACAACTTAAACAAAGCAAGTGATACAGACGGCCACTTACGTTCATCTGGGTCTGGTGGGAATACGTGTCTCCACACATTGTACATGTATTCTAATTTGCACACTTCATCGACATAACTTATGGGATCCAAACGGAGATTCTGGCAAGCTGCAATTACATGAGCGCATGGATAACGAAGTGCATCAAACCTCCCACAGTCGCAAGTCTTATTTATCAGGTGTACACGAAATTGCCCATCAGTAATACCTTGATTAGGTCTGTCAAACTCCGTCACACGAAACCATAGGTTGTCGCGATCGTGACACACTGTGTGCATGGTGTTGGTTCGCTCATTCGCCTTGTTAATTTCTTGCACTACCTTCCGGCACCATACATGGCCTCCCTGTATTTGGCCTTTATAACTTGCTTCTCGCTTTGGAAATAGTTCCACCAAACGGAAGTATGTCTTCCAAACAACGGAGGTTATCAGCAAATGATGTGTTCCTTTTAGAACAGAATTTATGCATTCAGCTAAGTTTGAGGTCATATGACCATATCGTAGGCAGCCGTCGTGTGCTTGTGTCTACTGATTGAAAGGTATGTTACAGAGGTAGTTTGCACCTTGATCGTTAATTGACCGAAAAATCGCTAACATCTCATGAAAACGGTCCTTATTGATCTCGTACCCTGTCAATATAAGTGGATAGCAATAATTACATACCATTCTTCCATTCAGAACAAATTAAATATTACAAACGAAATAATATTAGTGGCGATTAAATACCCATGTTGGTCATTTGTTGTCGTTCAGTGGTAGACCAATATTGCCCGTAGTAGTTGGACGCAACATGCCTTAGACAATACCGATGGTGTGTGCGATCCCATAGGCTTCCCTGTTGCTCAATTGCGACTAGTATTCTAGTGCCTCGATCCGATATAACGCAGATATCAAGTTAGGGGCAAACATGCCTCCTCAACCTAGAAAGAAAGAAATCCCAATCGTCACCTGACTCCCCCGGTGTTATTGCAAACGTATTTGGAAGGATTCTCCCACCACCATCCTGTGCCACAGCTAGCAATAGCCGATGAGTATATCTACCATACATAAAGGTATTGTCAATTTGTACCAATGGCTTGCAGTACACAAATGCGTCCCGGTATTGCTTAAAGCTCCAGAACAGACGCTTGAACAATTGGCATCCACAGAGCAAGTGGTCATAGTATGCAGAGCCCGTTTCAAGGTCTGTTATGCAACCTAAGACGTACATCTCCAGCACCTGACACCACTGCCACACCTTATTATATGAAGCGTCCCACCTACTGTACATCTTATCCAACACCTTCTTAGCTATCCAGGCCTTGTGGTAAGAAGGCGTGTACTTGAATTGGCTACAAATATTGGCCATTAAGACCGACACAGAAATCCTAGAATCTGCCTTCACTATCGGTAGTATTAAGCCTGCTATCATATCTGAATCCATCTTGGGATGATCTTGTGAAACACCTGTTAATCCATGAGTACGTTAAATAATGCAACATTAAATAATAACAGTAATATTCAAAAACCCTAAACACCCAGTGATACTGTACTGGAAACACACGTATGTGGACCTTTGAACTTCTTTATCTCCCACAACCTTATCCTTTTCTTAACCGAAGCCATGATTTTCCATGAACATGTATCGTATCGCATTGCACGCTTGGCCTTGAACTTCTCGGATTTGGATTTAATCACGTAGTAGTTAACCCCGTTCATGATGCTATATTGTTTCAATGCATCGAGAAAACTATCCTTACTGGAAAACTCCTTACCAAGTTCCAATTCACCCGAATCCAACGACGAACTTATATGGTCACGTTTTCTGTGTAGTAGATCTGGGAACTCTAACGCATCATCTGCCCATAGATCAATATTATGCATGTGGGCTGGAGGCGAGTACACCGCGAATCACAAATCTTCTTCTTCTTCTTCATCTGAACCCCCTTTACCGTCTTCAGGTTCGGTTGGAACAGGCTTAGGTTCAAAAAATAATGTAACTTCTGTACAATCGGGGCTGTACTCTCGAGGTGGATCCACATTGGACTCATCATCCGACCTACCATCATCTGCAACGTACGAGGACCCCTCGTCGGTGGACGTCAGAGGGAGTACATTATCCCTTATTATGAACATTTCATAACGTCCCCAATCAGATGTGGATTGCCAACCACTAGAAGTTGATGCCATTCCCCAGTATGTATTTCCAGCATTGAACATCGACCCATCGAGGTGCATATCCCATCCATTAACAGAGTGTCGTGCAGGGGTCGCGTATTCCATACTGCCACCAAACACGGGCACTTTCGTGTTTTGCCTCTCACTAACGTAGTGTCAGGCACGGGTCGTGTATTCCTCTCGAACAGCAGTAGCTGTTGAAGTCGCAAGTGCTTCATTTGGCGATGAAAATTGTACATATAACTCAAGATAGGGTGATCCACTAGCGAGATGAGTCTGTACCATCACCTCCAAACTATGACCACCTTTGATATCAAATGAGTTATATGTCACGGTATCAAACTAAGCACAAAATCGATACTTATTAAACAAAACTCTCATTGGCGTCGTTTCGAAGATTTTGCGCCTAATTCTTTTACGAAGTTCTATCAAATCTATGATCTGGTTAAAAATCAGTCGCGTTGTGCTCTCCAATAAAAAAAAACGCCGTTCTCGGTGTCACGGACCTCACTGTCGTAGTAAATAACAACACTAATACGTTCACTCATTTTCAACCAAATGATCTGTCGAAATAAATTCAAAACAAAAAATATTATGCAAAAATATAATGATTCGTATAAATATTAATACGATAAACCAATTTATACCTTCTCAACTTCTTCAATTTATATTTTTCTAAACTTTTTCAATTTCTATTCTTCTGAACTTCTCTAGTTTCTCTTGCTGTAACTTATGCAACATGAGAATGAAATTTGGCTCATTTATAGCCTAAGGTTAAGTAGGATGTACTGTAGAAAAAGAGCATCCAGGTGGGAGATTTTTTTCAGTACTTTTGCTGACAGTGCATCCTGCTTGAAGCGTTTTTTATCCTATTTTTTCAATACCATCAATTCAAAATTATTTTTTCAGAAACTACTGTAGAAAAAGAGCGTCCAAGTGGGAGCTTTTTTCAGTACTTTTGCTGATTGTGCATCCTACTTGAAGCGTTTTTTACCCTTTTTTTCAGAACCATCTCAAAATTATTTTTTAGAAACTACTGTAGAAAAAGAGCGTCCAGCTGGGAGCTTTTTTTAGTACTTTTGCTAACAGTGCATCCTGTTTGAAGCATTTTTTACCCTATTTTTTTAGAATCATCTTCTCAAAATTATTTTTTCAAAAACTACTGTAGAAAAATAGCGTCCAGCTGGGAGCTTTTTTCAGTACTTTTGCTGACTGAACAAAAAAAAACAAAAAACAAAATCTATCTCGTCAAAATAATTTTTTCAGAAATCATTCCTAAACCTATTACAAAAACACTAAAACCCTTAAAAACAAATTTATTTTTAAAAATCCCTAAACAATATTTTATTTTTTAAAAACCATAAATCCTAATTTAATTTATTATTTAAAAACCATAAACCCTAATTTATTTTTTAAATTCCTAAACCCTAATTTATTTTCTCTAAAATTATAAACCCTAAACAAATAAAACCCCACTTTATTTTAACAAAAACGCTAACCTAAAACCCTAAACACCTAAACCCTAAGCCCTAAACACGCAAATAACCCTTAACCCTAGAAAAAACACGGGCTAAAGCGCGTCCCTGAGGGAGCGCTTTTTCCATGTCAGCAAAGCGCTTCCATGTCAGTACATTTTATGTTGACATGGAAAAAGCGCTCCCTCAGGGACATGCTTTTTTGAAATTTCCCCTTAAAACGCACCTATATGGAAGCGTTTTTGGTTTTTTGGCCCATTTCGATAAATAAAGTTTAAAGTGACCCATTTCCGTAAATAAAGTTGGAAATGGGCCTTTTTTAGTAAAATAGTCCTGAATTTATTTAAAGTTATTTAAATGATATTTAATTTCTTTTTTATTTCGTTGGTATCTAAATTTGTATTTCTTCATATGCATTATTTCAATTTGTTAAAAGCATTAATTTTTTAAGAGTTAACATGTAGTTTTTCTCTTGAACTTGTGTAAAAGTACCGTGGTATCTGAACTTGTCTAAAAGTGTTTAGTTAGTACTTAAACTTTTTCAAAAAAAATAAACTTCTTAAAATTAATTTATATTTTTGAGGGATTTATAATTTTTTAATTTATGTCTGCCATATGTCATACAGAGAGATTGTCACGTGTCACTATATGATTGGTCATTAGTGCCACGTCGGCACAAACTAATGGTGTTAGTGCGAATGTATCAATCTCGGTGACGGAATACAAGTTTATGTACCAACAAAATACAAAAAAAAAAATAAATCAAGTACTGATTAAATACTTTTAAACAAGTTTAAAGGACAAACTACATATTAACCCTTTATTTTTGGTATAATTTGAGGTTGTATTTTATTATTAAGTAATAAAGAATAAAATTAAAATGAAGCGAAAATTGAAAAAAAAAAATGCAAGTGTCGGAATTAATGTTGGTTTGATTTATGAAAAAATATATGTTTTTATTTTTAAAAAGTAATTTTTATTTTTTAAAATTGAAAAATATGTTAGAAAAATAGAAATAAAAATTTAGTTTCAGTAATAAAAATTTGAAAAATATGTAGTATCTATTTTCCTAGGAAAACAAAATAGAATAAAACAAATTCCTACTTTTATATACATCCAAATCATGGTAATAAATTTGATATTTAAAAACTGTTGAAAGTTATTTTTGTTTTATATGAATTTCAACCATTATCAATTCATTTAAATTTTAAAAAAAAAAATCTTATTTCAATTTTTTTCAATTCTACAAAACATTATTAGTAATAATAAGGGATAAATATCAAAATTCATACATGAATTTTAGTCTAATATGCAATTTAATACATGAATTTTGATTTAGTACAATTATACACTTAAAACTTTAATTGTGGTTTATATGTATACATAAAATTTTGATTTTGATTCAATTGTACACATTTAAAAAAATAAATACATATATTTATTTCCATATTAGGTTTAATATAATTATTTACGTATGCAATATATCAACGTAAAATAGTGTTAATTCGATAATGTTGTCAATGATTTATAAAAATTGAATCAAATCAAAATTTCATGTATAAAATTGCACAACTCAAAGTTTATGTATGACATTACACATTAGATCAAAGTTCATGTATAATTTTAATAGTTATCCTTAACAATAAAAAACAAATTTTTATTATTTTCATATTTTTATTTTTATTTTCTAAAAATCATCTGTAAAATTTCTAATTAAATATATTTTCTATAATAAAAAACACTTTATTTTCTGAAAATTATAAAATTCTTTATATGTTATCGAGAAAACCATTTGTATTAAAATTGAAGTTTATAATTAAAAATTGTTGTGATAAAAATAAACTTTAAATGTAATGAAACTTATGAGGATTTTAATATTTCTTAGTATTACTGAGGAGTTTTTAACTCTACAAAGTGCTAAAAGACAATTATGTATTATTTTGTTAGTTTTTATTTATTTTTAATAAAACATAACGACGCACGACAGCTTTGAGGAATTAAAACTCCACCAATGATACTAATCAAACTTGAAATTGCAAAAATCAAGATGTATTTACTGCCTACGAGTGATTATTCAATCGCATAATTTGGAGACGGTCAAAATCATTCAAAAATCTTTTTTAACAATTTCGAGCTTTGCTCTTATTAAACGTATTCAACATCTTTTAGCGAATAAAAATTGTGGAATATGCAACACATTTTTAGAGACTATAATAAAATTACTAACGGCATAACCAAAAGGTCTTTAATACAAACTAGAGTCTAAAAGTATTTGAAAAGAATCCAAAAGAAGAGTTAATCATTTCTCTTATTATTCAAGTAAGAGATAATCTTGCTCAGAGAATTCTTATATTTCTAACTTGTTCCATTTTACCAAAAAAAAATAAAATTTGCTTATATGCTTTCCTTACTTAGTTTTAAGTCGATAAGGGGGAAAATTGAAAACATATTAATTATATTGTCTAAAAATAAGAAATCCAAGCAGAAATGGATGGAATCAAATTCCCCAATTCTTTAAGATTCAGTGAGAGGAGGCTTTTTTATTAAAATAACCCAAATAAATTAATTAATTATCAAAATAATCTACCTTTTTAATAAAATACCAAAATAACCCAAAAGCTACAATAAAATTAGGTGGAGCCAAATTAAATGGCTCCACCAACTTGCCACGTCAGCATAGGAGATAAAAAAATAATTTTTTGGTGGAGCCATATTGAATGGCTTCACCTGTATAAAATACAAGGGAAATATTGCAAAATCTGGAAAATTGGGGGGCCTTTAAAATAATTTTCTAATTTTTGGTGGAGCCATTTGAAATAGCGCCACCACCCCTCCTGACACTTTTTTTTTTTAATTTTGTCTTTTTTTTTTACTTTTTTTAGATTTTTGAAAAGTTTGGGGCCTTAAAAATAATTTCTCCTTTTTTGGTGGAGCCATTTGAAATGGCGCCACCACCCTCCTGACACCTTTTTTTTTTAAAAATTTTGACTTTTTTTTTACTTTTATATTATTTTCTTATTTTATTTTGTTTATTTAATTTATATTATTATTTTTAAAAAATTTGTAATGTATATTTAAAACGTTTTATAATATATTTTTTAAAATTTTAAATATTATTTTTAAATAAATTTTTTAACTTTAGATATATATATTTTTTAATTATTTTAAATATTATATTTTTACTTTTTTCTAGTTTCTGAAAAGTTTGGGGCCTTAAAAGCAATTTTCCCTTTTTTGGTAGAGCCATTTGAAATGGCGCCACCATCCTCCTGACACCTTTTTTTTTATTTTGTCTTTTTCTTTTTTTACTTTTATATTATTTTCTTATTTTATTTTATTTATTTAATTTATATTATTAATTTTAAAAAATTTGTAATATATATTTAAAATGTTGTATAATATATTTTTTAAAAATTTAAATATCATTTTTAGATTTTTTTTTTAAATTTTAGATATATATTTTTAAAATTATTTCTTTATAAATTTTAAAATTATTGTTCAAATTACTTTTGAAATTATTAGCTTTATAATATTTAAAACCTGAAAAAAGTAAAAAAAAAAAGACAAAATTTAAAAAAATAGAAAGAAAGGTGTCAGGAGGGGTGGTGGCGCCATTTCAAATGGCTCCACCAAAAAAGAGGAAATTACTTTTAAGGCCTCCAAACTTTTCAGAAATTAGAAAAAAGTAAAAAATATATTATTTAAAATAATTAAAAATATATATATCTAAAGTTAAATAATTATTTAAAATTTTAAAAAATATATTATAAAACGTTTTAAATATACATTACAAATTTTTTAAAATTAATAATATAAATTAAATAAACAAAATAAAATAAGAAAATAATATAAAAGTAAAAAAAAAGTCAAATTTTTTTTTTAAAAAAAGGTGTCAGGAGGGTGGTGGCGCCATTTCAAATGGCTCCACCAAAAAAAGAGAAATTGTTTTTAAGGCCCCAAACTTTTCAAAAACCTGAAAAAAGTAAAAAAAAAAGACAAAATTTTAAAAAAAAAGTGTCAGGAGGGGTGGTGGCGCCATTTCAAATGGCTCCACTAAAAATTGGGAAATTATTTTAAAGGCCCCTCAATTTTCCAGATTTTACAGTATTTCTCTGCTCCACCAAAAAATTATTTTTTTATCCCCTATACTGATGTGGCAAGTTGGTGGAGCTATTTAATTTGACTATACCTAATTTTACTGTAGCTTTTGGGTTATTTTGATATTTTATTAAAAATGTAGATTATTTTAATAATTAATTAATTTATTTGAGTTATTTTAATAAAAAAGCCGTGAGAGGATCTTTGTAAATGGTAACACTATCGTGGCATGCTATGCTTTTTGTTAGGTTAATATTGCCTTTTATGGCATACGTAACGTTAAAACAATACTTTTTTTCTTCTTCCATACGATATTTCTGTTCTCATCTTAAGATGTGGTCTATGAAAACAAAAATCTCGTGTTGACTATGGAACCTTTAATGATACATATTCCATAAAAAAACAAAACACTATTTCAAATGTTGCTTGAAAATGAAAATGGATAATACAGTTGATAATAAAAGTATCATGAAAGTTATTGTATTATGAGTTATATTATATTTTGTTTCTTTTTATTAAATAAATAAGTTAATTAGTCCCTATATGTTAAATAAAAAAATAGTGCGGTCATTTATGTTAAAAAAAAAATTATTCATTCCTACTATGAAAAATTTACGTGGCTGATGGAAAAACTATATAGTGATGTGTCATGTGTACCTTATAACATACAAATGCAAATTTTTAACAATAGAAATTGATGACATTTTTAGTAAAAGGATCAATTTACTTTTTGACCTAATGTATAATGATTAATTTATACATATTTTGAGTAAATAAAAAAATACAATCCAACTCTTAATATAAGAATCTGCATGATACTTTTACTTACTATTCGCATAAAAATAGATTTATGTTTCTCGAATGAAAAACAATGATATTGTAACATTTCTTGAAACATGAAACTTATTTTTAACCATAAATGCTTTTAGGGTATTTAGACACTCAAAAGTGTTAAGATGTTTTATATTTTAGCATCGTCAAGATTTTTGAAGCAGCCTCAGTTCAGTATTATAAAATAAAATAATTTGAAGTCTTTATAACCGCAATTTTTTGGAGGATTGATTGTAACCACATAAGAAATAGAAATTGAAGCTATTAAGTTTAAGTGATCAGCCTATGATTATTAATCGCATTAGGTAAAAATTACAATTGATGTGAACCTAGAAAGCTAAATGCCAAATTAAATCTTAATTATCAATTAAAAGCTAAATATAGAGAACTAGATACATCTACGCCGTTTATTGATACCTTGAAGCAATGTATCGATGTACGTCTTTCCAATTTTATTATTTGACTATTGACTTGTAGTGTATTAATATTTAGACTTTTTGTATTGATATTGAATCATCAAAATATCTTAAAACATTCTGGTATTGATTCAAAAAAGAAAAAAAAAGGGATAAGTTAAAACACATTATAAATATGTTTTTGAGTATTTTACAAGTCTTTAAAATGTATTGAAAATGTTAGAACCAGAATCTTTTCATCTTTCAAAACATTGACTGGACGTCCCTTGATCTTATCAAATTCTCTATCAGTTGGGCACAACATTTTGAGACCTTAATCATTGGTAAGGTTTCCCCATATTCCCCGGGGACACATCAACATTGTTCAGACAATTGGGTTTATTTATCCTCTGATGGAGCAGTGGCTAGAGTTTCTGGAAACGCATCAGCAGGCGGCGTCGTTCGCGATCGAGATGGTAATTGGATTTTAGGATTCACGCATTATCTGGGCAGATGTTCACCTTTGGAAGCAGAACTTTAGGGTATTCTTGATGGAGTGGTTATCTTATTAAATAAAGGGTTCAAGAGGGTCAAAATTCAGACCGATAACCTTGAAGTGGTTAAGGCCTTGTCCATAAAGGAAATGGTGGATTCTGGCACTACTCTTCTCAGAAGAATTAAAATACTAATGAACTCTGGCGGTCAGTGGGAAATTAATCATGTCCCTAGGGAGCGCAACTTAACAGCTGATCAACTAGCGAAGATTGGTCTCTCCTGGCAGAATTCCCTCCGAATATTTGAAGTTCCGCCTGATGTGGTGGCCACGGCTTTCCAACAAGATAAAGCTTCTAGTGTCTTTTAGGACTTTTTAAGTTGTTTTCTTTTCACCAAAAAAAAAATGTATTGAAAATGTTGATAATTAAATGACTTAGTTAATAAAAATCATATGTTATATCAAAAGCTTGAGATATCAAAACTAATACTATTCGTAAGTGTAACAGCCCGATTTTGGGGCTAGTCGGAACAGTGGTTTCGAAACCACTAATCCGAGGCTGGAGAAATTATTTTTAATATTATTTTATGTGTTATAGCATGATTATATGAGTACATGAAAATTTTAGTGAATTAATTTTAGTGATTGCATGCTTAATTTTAAAAAAGGACTAAATCGCATAAAGAGCGAAAGTGTTTTCCTACAAGATAAAGTTGTCAAATAGCTATAGAACCTTAAATTGGAGGTCCTTAATGTGCAATTAGACCCTTTAGGGAGTGTTGACCGGCCATAGGGACAAAGAAATGACATTGTCAAAGGTTAGGTGGAGAATTTGGTGACTTAATTGATAAATAATCATAAAATAAAGAAGAAAAGAGATATCATCTTTTTCATTTCTCTTCTCCACCGATTTTTCACTCAAGAAAGGGCCATGGAAGCTTGAAAATTTCAGCAACCTTTAATCCTTGCAAGTAAGTCATTTTGATGGTCATTTTTGATAATTTTTGTACTTTTGGAACCCTTGTAGCTTAAGCTAGCTAATGAGAGGACTATTTTGCACTATGATTGAAAGTATAGGGTTTTTCCATGAGATTATTAATGTTGTTTGCTGAATTTTTATAGAAGAAAATGAATCTTGGTTGTTAAATAAACAACTTTTGTGAAAGGGGTTTCCATGAAAACACCTAAAAAGGGACCTTTTTGTAAAGGTTGTTAAATAGGTAGTAAATGTGTGAAATAATTGGAATTTTGAGTTGCTATAAGAGTAATTAAGGTTCGGCTAGACTTGGTTAATGAGGAAATTTGATGAAAATTGATTTACGAGCCTAGAGGCAAAATCGTAATTTATATGAAGGTCTAGGGGCAAAATAGTAATTTTGCCAAAGTAGGAATTTTGAAATGTCTTGATTAATGTGATGATTAAATGAGTGAAATTTTATCAATATAGATCAAGAAAAAAGGAGTCCGGACCTAGACCGGGGGAAAACCAAGCTAGTAGATTAATTCAATCTAGTCACCCACTTTTTGTGTACCGAGGTAAGTTGTACGTAAATAATACAACGTTATTACATCTATGCTTTAAATAATTGATATTGTATAAAATGTTTGATTATTGCCATGAATATGTATGACGAAAGTTGATGTGATATACTCCCGGCTGAACCTTAGGAATAGATTGGATATCCAAGCCATGACATTTGAGCGATATGTGCGCTAGTGTAAGACCATGTCTAGGACATGGCATCGGCCACATTATGGATAGCCAGTGTAAGACCATGTCTGGGACATGGCATCAGCGTTGATATGTGCGCTAGTGTAAGACTATGTCTGGGACATGGCATCAGCCACATTATGAGAGCCAGTGTAAGACTATGTTTGGAACATGGCATCGGCATTGAGATGAGAGCTAGTGTAAGACCATGTTTGGAACATGGCATCAGCCTCAATATGTAAGCCAATGTAAGACCATGTCTGAGAAATGGCTTCGGCATTGTACCCTCTTGTGTGAGGCTTATCGGATATCCTTTGGTATTCCAATGGGTTCAACGGGTAAATAAAAGATTGTGTCAAAAGTGAGAAAAGTTACGCCTACGTTGTAAGTAATACATGTACATACATGAGATTCATGAGAAATGAGCTCGAATTATGTTGTGTGATTATTAAGGGTGGAAATGAGTAAGTTATGCCTTTAAATCATTCGAGAATCATGTGCAAGTTTATATTATGCTATGAGTATGATATTGCATAGTAATTGTTGTTAATTATTTACATGCGACTTACTAAGCTTTATGCTTACTCCCTTTCCTTTCCATTTTCTTATAGTGTCGTCAAGTTAGCTCGGGGATTATCAGACGTCAGAAGCATCGATCACACTATCAATCTGAACATTTGGTATAGTTAGATTTATCATTTTGTGTATGGCATGTATAGGGACTTGATATTTTGTTAAGTGTCATATTGTTTCGGCCAAATGTGTTGGCTTGTCTTGAAGAAGAATTCATTTTGTATAAGGCCATAGTTGATGGGTAATACTTATTGTTGATGAATGCAAATGTTGGTGTTTTCATGAATGTGGTTATTACATGGGTTGGTTGATAATAAGAAATGTTGTAGATGATAGAAAATAACTTAGATTTGAGGCGTGAATGCCTTGGTTGTGACTGATTTAGTCATGTGTTTGTGCTTTTGATGGTACTATATGATGTGTGTAGATGTGTGCTTGAAAGGGGTGACATAGAGGCTTGAAAAATAGCCTAACAGCCGTCCACACGGACAGACACATGGCCGTGTGTCTAGGCCGTGTGTGACACATGGTTGCCCCATGGGCATGTGTTGAGGCCGTGTGTCCCCTGCACCTAATTTGTAAAAACTCAGATTTGCACACAGACTGGGCACACGGGTGTGTGCCAGGTCGTGTGACATCCTGATTTCTCGCGAGGCACAGGTCAGGCTCACGCACGGGCTAAAGACATGGCCATGCCAGCCACACGGCCGTGCCATGACTCCACACAGGCGTGTGCCCCTATTTTTTTTAGAGAAGTTTTCCAAAGTTTTCTAAAGTGCCTAGTTTAGTATCGAACCATTTCTAAAGTATATTTTGGACCTCGTAGGCCCATATTAAGGATTTTAAGATGTAGTTTGAAAAGTTTTAAATTTGAACAAAATTTCATATTCCAGAAATGTTTGTATGTACGTTATTAAGTCAAGTAACGTCTCGTACCCTGTACCGATGTCGGTTACGGGTAAGGGGTGTTACATTTAGTGGTATCAGAGCTATGGTTTAGTCGATTTTCAGACTAACCTAGCATGTGTACGAGTCTAGCTATACATGTCATAAATGAATTATGATAGTGTGACGACTCCTGACATTTTAAAATGTGTTTTTATATAGTAAATGAATCCCGACGGAGCTGTGGCAGATGATATCGAGAGTAATGCGCCGGCTCCCGCAGAAGGGACCGCGCCATTTGAAAGTGGGCCCGTGACACTGAGTCTGGGCGGAGGGGCTAGAGAGGCCTTCCTCCATATGATGAATGTATGGTATTCGGAGTTTGTTCGTGTAAACCCGAACGCTTCGCCTCCTCCACCCCCTCCAATTCCCAGCCTGCCCCTACAACTCCCCAAGTAGTGGAAATGATTAGAAGAGAAAAACCTCCGGTAGACAGAATTCGAAAGCAAAGGGCTGAGGAATTTAGAGCGAATATAAATGATGACCCAGAGAGGGCAGAATTCTGGCTAGAAAATACTATTAAGGTATTCGATGAGTTGTTTTGCACACCTGAGGAGTGTATGGAGTGTGTAGTGTCACTCCTGCGAGACTCGGCCTACCAATGGTGGAACACCCTTGTGTCGGTTGTACCAAGGGAAAGGATTATATGGGAGTTTTTCCAAGAGGAGTTTCGAAAGAAGTATATTAGTCAGAGGTTAATAGACCTGAAAAGGAAGGAATTTCTTGAGCTAAATCAAGGCCGAATGACAGTAACTGAGTATGAGCGTGAGTTCGTGACGCTCAGTAAATACGCTCGGGAGTGCGTATCCACCGAAGCCATCATGTGTAAGAGGTTTGAGGATGGATTAAATGAGGACATCCGATTGTTTGTTGGTATTTTAGAATTGAAAGAATTTGTTGTACTAGTGGAGAGAGCTTGCAAGGCCAAGGAATTGACCAAAAAGAAAAAGAAAGCTGATATCGAGTCCCATGACTCAAAGAAAAGACAGTTGGGGAAATCATTTCAGTCCTCATCTAAGAAGCCAAAAGAGTTCACCACTCAATCAAATGCTTCAGCAGGATTCTCGAGTAGAAATAGGAGTAAGCAGTACTCGGTTTCTAAGGCTCAGGCCACTTCTATTGCGAGTGTTGGTAGTGCTCGACCAAATAAACCGGAGTGTTCGTAGTGTGGTAGACGACATTTCGGTGAGTGTCGAGGAAATGACAGAGGCTGTTTCAAGTGCGGTTCACTAGACCACTTCATTCGAAACTGTCTTGAGATGGATGAAAAAGACAAGAAGCAAGAAGTGCGAGCGAGTAATGCTCCTTCTAGGGGTAGACCACAGAAGAACTCGGGAAGTGGGGCTAGCAACAGAGGTGTGCCTAGAGATTCATTTGTGAGGTCCGAGGGCCGAGCGCCTGCAAGGACTTATGCCATTCGCACTCACGAAAAGGCATCGTCACCAGATGTGATTACGGGTACTTTTTCTCTTCATGATATCTCTGTTGTTGCTTTGATTGATCCGGGGTCTACCCATTCGTATGTTTGTATGAAATTGGTATCTAGAATGAATATGCCTGTTGAGTCCACAGAAATTTTCATAAAAGTGTCAAACCCGTTAGGCAAGCATGTGCTAGTTGACAAAGTGTGTAGAAACTGTCCTTTGATGATTAGAGGCTATTGTTTTTCGGCTAACCTCATGTTACTACCGTTTGATGAATTTGACCTAATTCTAGGCATGGATTGGTTGACTGTTCATAATGTGTTAGTAAATTGTGGTAGTAAGTTTATTGATCTGAGATGTGAAATGGGGATATTATTCGGGTTGAATCAGGTGAACCGGATAGCTTACCTGTATTGATTTCTTCTATGACTGCTAAGAAATACATGAGAAAATGGTATGAGTCTTATCTCGCGTTTGTGTTGAATACTCAAGAGTCGGAGGTAAAGATTGAGTCAATGCCTGTAGTATGCGAATATCCGGATATGTTTCCGGAAGAATTACCTGGATTGCCTCCAGCTAGAAAAGTTGAGTTTGGTATTGAGTTGGTCCCTGGTACGGCACCTATTTCGATTGCCCCATATAGGATGGCTCCGACGGAGTTAAAGGAGCTGAAAATCCAGTTGCAAGAGTTAACGGATAAGGGTTTTGCAAGACCGAGTTATTCTCCATGGGGTGCACCCGTGCTTTTCGTGAAAAAGAAAGACGGGTCGATGAGATTATGTATAGACTACCGACAGCTCAACAAGGTTACAGTTAAGAACAAGTATCCTTTGCCAAGGATCGACGATTTGTTTGACCAATTGAAGGGAGCCACAGTGTTTTCTAAGATAGACACGAGGTGCAGTTACTATCAGTTGAGAGTTAAGGAGCAGGATGTGCCGAAAACTGCATTTCGGACGAGGTATGGCCACTATGAGTTCCTTGTCATGCCCTTTTGCTTAACAAATGCTCCTGCCGTGTGTATGGATTTAATGAATCGTATTTTTCGACTTTATTTGGATAAGTTTGTCGTTGTTTTTATTGATGACATATTAATTTATTCTCATAATGAAAGTGAGCATGCAGAGCATTTGAGAACTGTCTTACAAACTTTAAGAGATAAGTAGTTGTATGCTAAGTTTAGCAAAAGTGAGTTTTGGCTCCGAGAGGTCGGGTTCTTAGGACACATCATGTCGGGTGATGGAATTAGAGTTGACCCGAGTAAGATCTCGGCTATTGTTGAGTGGAAACCACTGAGGAATGTGTCAGAGATTAAAAGCTTTTTGGGCTTAGCTGGATACTACAGACGGTTTGTTAAAGGATTTTCCATGATTGCTAATCCGATGACGAGGTTTCTACAGAAAGATGTTAAGTTCGAATGGACAGAGAAGTGCCAACAGAGTTTTGAGAAGCTAAAAGCATTGTTGGCCGAAGCTCCAGTTTTAGTGCAACCGGAATCGGGAAAGGAATTTGTGGTGTATAGCGATGCATCCTTAAATGGATTGGGGTGTGTGCTTATGCAAGAAGGCAAGGTAATAGCTTATGCCTCGAGACATCTGAAGCCACATGAGAAAAACTATCTGAATCACGATTTAGAGTTAGCCGCGATAGTGTTTGCATTGAAGATTTGGAGACACCATTTGTATGGCGAGAGATGCCGAGTGTTTACTGACCATAAAAGTCTAAAGTATTTGATGACACAAAAGGAGTTGACTTAGTCAGAGAAACTGAAGAGAAAGTAAAAGTAATTCGTGGTTGTTTGAAGGTCGCTTCGAATAGACAGAAATCTTACGCGGATTTAAAACGAAAAGAAATTGAGTTTCAAGTCGGTGATAAGGTGTTCTTGAAAGTATCTCTGTAACACCCCTTACCCGTCTTCAAGTCGGGACAGGGTTCGAGGCATTACCTAACTAATCTTGCTTAAACATCTCGAATAGGGTTACAAAGTCTCGTTTAAACCCATCACTACTTATACTTGGCCTAAGAGGCCCTAAACATACTTCCGAGAGGTATCGGGACTATTCCGAGGACATTTACTAGTTCGAGAAACTTTTCAACAAAATAGGGGTCACACACCCGTGTGAGTCTAGGGACACGCCCGTGTGCCCCTAAGACATGCCCGTGTCTACCACCCGTGGTCGAAACTGACTAATTTCACACGGCCTTGACATGCCCGTGGCCTTGGCCCGTGTGCCAAACCTTGGCATTCTGACTAATCCACACGGCCTACACACATGCCCGTGTGTTTCAACCGTGTGGCGATTTAAATTCCAAGTGCAAGGTGCAGACTTCACACGGCCTGGGCACACGCCTATGTGCTAGCCGTGCCGCTCACACGGTCTAGACACACGCTCGTGTGTCTACCCATGTAAAAAATTAGAAGGCTATCTACCAAGCCCTTTGCCACCCTACATTGCAAACATACATACTCCAATTCCATTCAACGTAATTCATGACCCAAAGACACATCTAAATACTCAATTCAACATTCATACACAAGGGCATACACTTCAAGAAAATCACTTTCATTAAGAAAAAGAATTTGCGAAGTATTTGCCTAACTTAAGGCCATTTACAAAATGACTTTAGTAACATACATAGCCAACACTTAGGTTAAAAATTACAACTTAACAAAATACTCGAGTCCTATACATGCCATACTCAAACTAAGTCTAAATTGTTATACCAAAGTGATGTCGATAGTGTGATTTCTGAACTCTTACGTCCACGATCCTCGAGTTATCTTGGCAATACTACAAGGAAGAAGGGCAATGAAAGGGATAAGCATAAAGCTTAGTAAGTTTGCATGAATATAAATAGCAACAATAAGCTCATAAAATAATCCATCTATGACATTAACTAACCATACACAAGTCATAGGCATCTTGCCTTACTTACTCACAATTACCCTTATTTAGCACATACCGTGCCACATGTCGTAAACGTTTCTTCGTGACTCATTCACGAATACCTGTATTCACTCATTCATATGAATTTAGTGCAAATCTCATTTCTAATTCTAAACTCATCTACTTATCCCTTTAATCACTAGGGATAGTTAAAGATGCATATTCGACGTCGTTCATGTAGAGGTGAAGCCAATGCCATATCCCCGAGGTGGTCTTACATGGATTTACTTCTAAATGCCAATGCCATATCCCGGATATGGTCTTATTTGGACTTTCACATAAATTATCGATGCCACATCCCGGATGTGGTCTTAACGAGTTTCTTATTCTTTTCTAAATCCATATCCCGGATATGGTCACATACGGGATCTTAACTCGGTGCCGAGGCCATGTCCCAGATATGGTCTTATACGGGACCTTATCTAATTCACATCTCGATGATAGAAATCCCATATTCATTATAGTCCACTAGGACTTCAACATCATATTCAACATCAATTTCTCATTTCAATGAAGTATCATACATCAATGTGATACCAAGCACTTTCAATTATGCTAACATAAATATTTCATTATTCACATACAAACTTACCTCGTTTTCAAAATGAGCTAGCACGACGATTTAGTCTGAGACTTTGTTCTTTCCCCGATCGAGGTGGATTCTCGGTTCTTCTTGCTCTATAATATCAATTTAGCTCATTTTAATCATCTCATTAATAAAAGCATTTCAATAACCATGCTTAGGCAAAATTACTATTTTGCCCCTAGACTTTGGCAAAATGACCATTTTGCCCCAAGGCTCGGAAATAAATTCTAATCACATTTCTACCTTCAACAAGCCTAGGTGAACATTTAATACTCTTATAGCTATCATCAATACTCAACATTTCACATGGTAACTACAAATTTGTAACCTTTTCATCAATGTCCAATTAGGTGTTTTCAAGACAACACATTTCACAAAAGTTGTTCATCTAACAACTAAAACCTCAATTTCTTCCATAAAAGTACAGCAAATAACTATGATATCTCTCATGGCAAAACTCTTAACTTTTCACTATATTGCACAATAGTCCCCTCATTTGAAAGCTTAAGCTTTAGGGATCTCAAAAGTACAATTATTTTCAAGAAAAGTTCACTAGAACACTTACTTGTGAAGGGATGAGTGTGCTGAAATTTTTGGAAGCTTTCTACCCCTTATTTGCTGAAATTTTTGATGGAAGAGATGAAGGAGAAAGATGATATCTTTTCTCTCCTTATTCTAATATTAAACTATCAATTAAGTCCACCTACTCACCAACTTTGACCAATATGGTCAATCCTTGTCCCCTATGGCTGACCAAACACATATTGGGGGTCTAATTGCCTTTTAAAGACCTCCAATTTGCATTCTAAGGCTATTTGGTACCTTTAGCTTATAGAATGGAACTTTCACACTTTATGCGATTTAGTCCTTTTTTTCGCGATTAAGCATGAAATCGCTAAAATCAAAGCACCAAAATTCTCATGCACATATACTATCATGCTCTGACTCATAATATAACATGAAAATAAATTTCTCAAGTCTCAGATTAGTGACCCCGAGATCACTATTCTGACTAGCCCCTAAATCGGGCTGTTACAATCTCCGTGGAAGAAAGTCCCCAGATTCGGCAGGAAAGGCAAATTAAGCCCACGTTTTATTGGGCCATATGAGGTGACTGAGAGAATTGGAGCCGTAGCATACCGATTAGCTTTGCCATCCGAGTTAGAAAAGATCCATGATGTATTCAATGTGTCTATGTTGCGCCGTTACCGTTCTGACCCATCACATGTGATTTCACCAACAGAGGTTGAGATTTGTTCAGATATGACCTATGGTGAAGAGCCGGATAAGATTTTAGATCGAGAGGTCAAGAAATTGAGGAATAAAAGTATAGCACTAGTGAAAGGATGGCATAGACATGGGGTTGAAGAGGCCACGTGGGAGCCCGAGAACACTATGAGAGATCAATACCTGAACATTTTCACTGGTAAGATTTTCAGGGATGAAAATCCCTAAGGGGGGAGAATTGTAACCGTCCAATTTTGGGGCTAGTCAGAATAGTGGTTTCAGAACCACTAATTCAAGGTTAGAGAAATTATTTTTAATATTATTTTATGTGTTATAGCATGATTATATGAGTACATGAAAATTTTAGTGAATTAATTTTAGTGATTGCATGCTTAATTTTGAAAAAGGACTAAATCGCAGAAAAAGTGAAAGTTTTGTCCTACAAGATAAAGTTGTCAAATAGATATAGAACCTTAAATTGGAGGTCCTTAATGTGCAATTAGACCCTTTAGGGAGTGTTGACCGACCATAGGGACAAAGAAATGACATTGTCAAAGGTTATGTGGAGAATTTGGTGACTTAATTGATAAATAATCATAAAATAAAGAAGAAAAGAGATATCATCTTTTTCATTTCTCTTCTCCACCAATTTTTCACTCAAGAAAGGGCCATGGAAGCTTGAAAATTTCAGCCACCTTTAATCCTTGCAAGTAAGTCATTTTGATGGTCTTTTTTGATAATTTTTGTACTTTTGGAACCCTTGTAGCTAAAGCTAGCTAATGAGGGGACTATTTTGCACTATGATTGAAAGTATAGGGTTTTTCCATGAGAGTATTAATGTTGTTTGCTAAATATTTATGGAAGAAAATGAATCTTGGTTGTTAAATAAACAACTTTTGTGAAAGGGGTTTCCATGAAAACACCTAAAAAGGGACCTTTTTATAAAGGTTGTTAAATAGGTAGTAAATGTGTGAAATAATTGGAATTGTGAGTTGATATAAGAGTAATTAAGGTTTGGCTACACTTGGTTAATGAGGAAATTTGATGAAAATTGATTTACGAGCCTAGGGAAAAAATCGTAATTTATGCGAAGGTCTAGGGGCAAAACAGTAATTTTGCAAAAGTAGGAATTTTAAATGTCTTGATTAATGTGATGATTAAATGAGTGAAATTTTATCAATATAGATCAAGAAAAATGGAGTCCCGACCTAGAACGGGGGAAAACCAAGCTAGTAGATTAACTCAATCTAGTTGATATGTGCGCTAGTGTAAGACTATGTCTGGGACATGGCATCAGCCACATTATGAGAGCCAGCGTAAGACCATGTTTGGAACATGGAATCGGCATTGAGATGAGAGCTAGTGTATGACCATCTTTGGGGCCTCGATATGTAAGCCAGTGTAAGACCATGTCTGAGACATGGCTTCGGCATTGTACCCTCTTGTGTGAGGCTTATCGGATATCCTTTGGTATTCCAATGAGTTCAACGAGTAAATAAAAGATTGTTTCAAAAGTGAGAAAAGTTACGCCTACGTTGTAAGTAATACCGGTACATACATGAGATTCATGAGAAATGAGCTCGAATTATGTTGTGTGATTATTAAGGGTGGAAATGAGTAAGTTATGCCTTTAAATCATTCGAGAATCATGTGCAAGTTTATATTATGCTATGAGTATGATAATGAATAGTAATTATTGTTAATTATTTACATGCGACTTACTAAGCTTTATGCTTACTCCCTTTCCTTTCCATTTTCTTATAGTGCCGTCAAGTTAGCTCGGGGATCCTCAAACGTCAGAGGCATCGATCACACTATCAATCTGAACATTTGGTATAGTTAGATTTATCATTTTGAGTATGGCATGTATAGGGACTTGATATTTTGTTAAGTGTCATATTATTTCGACCAAATGTGTTGGCTTGTCTTGAAGAAGAATTCATTTTGTATAAGGCCATAGTTGATGGGTAATACTTATTGTTGATGAATGCAAATGTTGGTGTTTTCATGAATGTGGTTAGTACATGGGTTGGTTGATAATAAGAAATGTTGTAGATGATAGAAAATAACTTAGATTTGAGGCGTGAATGCCTTGGTTGTGACTGATTTAGTCATGTGTTTGTGCTTTTGATGGTACTATATGATGTGTGTAGATGTGTGCTTGAAAGGGGTGACATAGAGGCTTGGAAAATAGCCTAACAGCCGTCCACACAGGCAGACACATGGCCGTGTGTCTAGGCCGTGTGTGACACACAGTTGCCCCATGGGCATGTGTTGAGGCCGTGTGTCCCCTGCACCTAATTTGTAAAAACTCAGATTTGCACACAGACTGGGCACACGGGCGTGTGCCAGGCTGTGTGACATCCTGATTTCTCACGAGGCACAGGTCAGGCTCACGCACGGGCTAAAGACATGGCCATGCCAGCCACACGGTTGTGCCATGAGTCCACACGGGCGTGTGCCCCTATTTTTTTAGAGAAGTTTTCCAAAGTTTTCTAAAGTGCCTAGTTTAGTATCAAACCATTTCTAAAGTATATTTTGGACTTCGTAGGCCCATATTAAGGATTTTAAGATGTAGTTTGAAAAGTTTTAAATTTGAACGAAATTTCATATTCCGAAAATGTTTGTATGTACGTTATTAAGTCAAGTAACGTCTCATACCCTGTACCGGTGTCGGATATGGGTAAGGGGTGTTACAGTAAGATCCAAGTAAACAACAACAATATCAACCAATGTGATCATTTTTGTAGTAAAAATAAAGAGTTAAGATTTAAGAATGCTCAATAATAGAGTGTAAGCCCGACATTATGGAATCTAAGTGTAGAATATAAACATCTTCTTTTCACTTCTAGTTTTAATAATAAGTGAAAAAAATACTAGAAGCTAAGGGTTTTTTTTTGGATGGATGGTGTATTTACCTGCGGTTGGTGTAAAAATAACGGTAGCGGTGAGATTAAATATTGTAACGTGAGACAAAAAAAAAGCTAAACGCACCACACTGGATGTAAACACCCATCCAAAGGGGCCCTAAAGAGAAAATACTTTGAATTGAAACTTGAGAAAGGTCTTACAAAATAATTTAAAGAAAATACAAAAGACAACAAAAGAAATTTAAAAGATACTCAAAACTAATGAAATTGTAAGCTAAAACAATAGAAAAATAAAACACAACTCTCTATCAACCTTCCCTCTCTTCCAAATAACTAAATAACAAAATCCCTTTTTATGTTGAAGTATCTAGATAAGTGATTTTCCAAATTGGCCCTCAATGAATCTTTAGTTTTCGCAGAGTTGCGACCTTGCAAAATGAGTGTCTCGACTTTGCATCAATTTTCCTTAGTTTACCCTTTTGAAACCATCTCAAATTTGAGAGAGTGTCACAACCCTTTATTGACGAATTGTCTTCTTGTATAGGCCATATGTGCAGTTTGTGACTTAAGCTTCAGATTAGGTTTTGACTAAGTTATTAGATCTAGTGCATTCATTTTGTAAATTTTTATTTTTCAAACAAATTGGTTTAATAAAAATAACCATTAATTACATTAATACATTTTATATATTGTCCTTAATGTTTTTGCACAAAAATCAAAATGGAAGCAAGTATTGAATTACTAAAAATGCCGAGAACTTTGCTCTTGCTAAAATATCCCCAAAGAGGGCTTCTTAACATAAACAGTTCCTTCCTTGGGAGCTCAACGAAATCATTTCCCTTCCCCTTGGCAAGATCTGATCTCTGCTTTCCCCTATATTTTGGTGAACTTTGCTAGTTCAACCTATTAAATCCATTGGTTGATCTTTTCCATCATTTTAATATATGTATAGGACTGTGTTCCAGTGCAGACTTAACTACGCCTATTTACCTTGTATGGGATCTGCAAATTCCATGGTGAACCAGTGTATGCGTATACTACGAATACCCTTTTATCTAAGGAGCCTCTTTTCTTTCCACCATATTTGGGTTGAAACATAACCTTGGCGTCACTCATAATTCCTATGGTCTATATTCCTTGGTCACACCAACTTATTTCTTCAAATGACTTATCACTCCTGTTACCCACAAGCTCCACTTTTACCCTTGACCTTCTATATGAACTGTAGGCTTTCCAATTACAATCCATATGTCTTTACACCATGGCCGACTTCCCAAGTTACGGTCCCAGCTGACCACCCCGTGTTTAGTGTCCCGACAGACTTAGCATGCTGCCATAGCTAAACTATGGTCTTACACAAAATACCTATGTTTAATGTCCCGACAGACTCAACTGGTTGTCATAGTTGTTCTATGGTCTTACACCTCGTAATCCCCGTGATTACTGTCTCGACAAACTATCCTGTGTTATGTCCCGGCGGATTGTAACAACCCATTTTTAGTCAAATCGAAACAGTGGTTTTGGGACCATAAATCCAAAGTCGAAATAAATTTTTTTATTTTAACGTCTACAACATGATTTAGTGGTTGTGTGAAAGTTTTGTTTAGAAATTTTATCGTTTGATTGGTCAAATTGATAAAAAAGGACTAAATCGCGTAAAGTGCAAAAGTGATGTTCTAATAGCTAAAGGTGTCAAATAGCTATAGAACCTTAAATTTAAGGTCCTTATGTGGTAATTAGACCATTTAAATTTTTAGTGGAAAATTATGGGCATATATTAAGTGATTTTGATGGTTATTAATTAAGGTTATATTAGTAAATTAGTAATTAAACTTAAAATAAATAATAAAAAAACAAAACCATTACCTATTATCATCTTCTTCTACCAAATTTAGGGCAACAAGGAAGCCATTTTTCTTCTTTACATTCAGCTAAGGCATTTATGCTCAATTAGGTATGGTTTTTATCCCGTTTTTAATGATTTCTACGTTTTTGAGATCGTTGCAACTAGGTCTAGCTAGCCCAGGGACTATTTTGCAAAAAAATTAAAGATTTTGAATGTTTCCATTAATGAATACATGAGTATTTTGATGTTTAATGATAGATTTTGAATGTTTGATGATAGTTATACAAGTTTTGATAAGTGATTTTTAGTGAAAATGCAAATTAGGGATTAATTTGTGAAAAGTGTAAAATTCATGGTTAAAATGTGAAATAAATGAAAAATATGGGCTGCTAGGGACCTAATTGTAATTTGGCTAGAATGGTTTGTGGTTGAATTGCATGAATTTGTGATTTTATGAAATAAGGACTAAATTGTAAAAGATGTGAAACATTAGGGGCAATTGTGTAAAAATGCCTTAAAGTGAATTTTTGGACTAATTGAATAGAGTGATGATTAAATAAACTGTGTAAAAATGCCTTAAAGTGAATTTTTGGACTAATTGAATAGAGTGATGATTAAATAAGTTAATTTTGATTACATATAGATCAAGAAAAGCGAAGCTCGAATCTAGATCGAGGGAAAAACAAAGTTCTCGACTAATCGACGTTTCGTTGTTTTTGCGTCTGAGGTAAGTTCGTATGTATTAAGCATTATTATAATTATGTTTTTAATGCTTTGATATTGCATAAACTATGAATACGAGATTACGAACATTTTCGACAATGATTCGACGATGATTCGGCAAGTGTGAAATCCCGGTTGAACCTTAGGAATAGATTTCGATACTAGTGACATGTCATTAGGGGATATACCGACATATGTTGTGGTTACTTGACAGCTTGTGTGAGCAGCACCGTGTAGCTACGTCTTGACCCACAGCTTGTCTGAGCAGGCCCGTTGATAGCTCGAGAGTGAGAATTTATGTGATATGTGATTTAGATAGCTTCGTCTATATATGTGGCACTTCGGGTACGAGTTTCCCATGTATCCAATTGTAACACCCCTAACCCGTATCCGTCGTCGAAATAGGGTTACGGAGGGTTACTGAAACTTTTCAGAACATTTTTAGATATATCATGTCAATCACTATTTATTAACCGAGATCATTCGTAACGTCCCTTAGATGGACCCTCGAGTTCCAATACGAGCATTAGAATCGAGTCGAGACTTAATCGGAAACTCTAAGAATTTTTAGTGACATTTCAAAAATTTTCCAAGGTGCAGGGCTCACACGCCCGTGTGGTCCAAGGGACACGCTCGAGCATCAGGCCGTGTCCGATTTAGGTTGCTCTCTGACTTGCGCCACACGACCATGCCACACGCCCGTGTGCTAAGTGTAACACCCCCCAACCCGTATCCGTCGCCGGAATAGGGTTACGGAGCATTACCAGTAATTACAGAACATTTTCAGATAATTCGAGTAAATTACTGTTCATAGCAAAACTGTCCACTTGAGTCATAGTCACTAAATTATTTATATCGTGAGCTACATAATTCTAAATTAAGATCCGCTTGATTTTTTCGAAACTAGACTCAAACATATTTCTACCATAAATTTTTTAGAATTTATGGTTTAGCCAATAAGTACAATAAAATCTTCAAATTTACCCCTGTTCTGCTGTTTGACAGCTTCGACCTTTCTTTACTAAAAATTAATTATCTCTTAGTATGGGGTTTGGACGATGCTTCCGTTTGCTTCTATTGAAAATAGACTCATTAAAAATTTAAGAATATAAATTTTAACCCCTAATTATTATTTTTTTACAATTTTCGATGATTTTCCAAAGTCAAAACAGGGGAACCCGAAATCATTCTGACATTGTCTCACAAAATTTATTATATCTCATAATTTATAACTCCATTTCTTACAACGTCTCTTCTATGAAAAACTAGACTCAACAAAATTTAATTTCATATTTTATTCAACTTCTAGTTCGATTTCTAAAATTTTTGGTAAATTTTCAAAATCAGACTATGCTAACACATACATAATCACCATATCATAATTTCATAAATATACCAAACCAATCATCACTAGTCATTCCAATGGCTAGGTTTCAAACCACAATTTACAAGGCAAGATTTAGTCGAATTAGCCTACACATGCCATTATAACCATAATTGTTTTACCTTATACACTGAATGAACTTTTGGATAGTGTGAATGATCTCCGCCAAGCTTTCAATCCAGCGGGCATTCCAATTTACTATATGACAGGGAAAAATAAAACGGAGTAAGCATATAATGCTTAGTAAGTCCGTATAACTTAGTAATAAACTTACCATCCATTCATCATCAAAATAAATATAAAGGGGCAAAATCAAACCATTTAATCTCACAAGCCCTATCACACATTCTCATCACCCTTGTTAGTCACATATTTCATATAAACATCAAGAAACACATATATGAATTCATCAATATTTGGATTCTCATACACACATGTTTTTCCACAACATGTATTCACAAAACATATATACAAATTATTTCCATGTATTTCAGATATATTTTATATTAATTCATCTCGAGTTCTGATATATTTCATGTCAGGACTTTACTCAATAATCAATTGCTCTATTGATAATCACTCGGGTAGTACACTCAAGGTGTACTAATCTATTCTCATAGATGAATATATTCATCAAACCATTCCATGTTCATATATAAACATATCACACTTCCATATTTCATTTCATGTAACATATTTTCATATTTCCACATATCATGTCTCAATCTATAACCATTTATCTCAATTTCATATTTGCTCATATTAGAACTTTTCCCGTTGAATTTATTTAAATTATCGATGGATTCTCATGTAGTACACTCATAGTGTACAAATCATAATCCGTCAATTCATATCCAGTAGTACCTTTTGGGTGCACTCTCGAGCCATATATTATACAGCAGAATTACCTGTCCAGGCTAAATTCTGTCTGTAACACATATACTCTAAGGGCTTTTTCGGATTACCAATCCAGGTTAAATCCTTTATATGACAAAGAATTCCCTATAGAGTCCAATCTGGATTACCAGTCCAGGCTAAATCCTGTCAATTAGGATTACCAGTCTAGGCTAAATCCTAATTGAAACATATGCTCTAGAGATCCATTTCGGATTACCCGTCCAGGCTAAATCCTTTCCATAATGAGATCAATGGATTACTCGTCTGAGCTAAATCCTTTCTGCAACACATGCAGGACCTCATTTCATATAAGGAAATCACCACTATCCATCGATAATCATTATTCAACCGGGACTTACCATTTATGGGATATTATCATTTATTGGGCTTTATTGAACATCCTTAATTTCATAAAATATATATATGATTTATATATCATCACACGTATTTATATTTATACAATTCAATTTAAGCATATTAACATAAATAGTTAAGTTACACGAACTTACTTCGATAGTTGTTCGTGTACATAAAATTTATTATTTCGACATTTTCTCCTTTCCTCGCTCTAACTCCATATTCAGACTACCCGAATTTATACGAGTAAATTTAACATCAATTTAATGCAATTCATACTCAATTTAATCCAATTTACATTTTAGGCAAAATTACCATTTTGCACCTAAGCTTTTAATAAATGACGATTTCGTCCCTAGGCTCGGAAAATGAAATTCATGCAATTTATTCCTTGTTACAAGCCTAAATATTTTCATATATAACAATAGCAGCCCTTGAATTCCATGAAATTTCTGAATTTTCCATAAATTCAACAACTTTACAATTTTATCCCTAAGTCATGATTTCACTCAAAATTCGTTAATAAAGTACCTTTACATATCCATTAACTTCTCAATTTCATCGTCAAATGACTAAAATCATATGAACTTATCAATGGTATCTTCTAAAACTTCCAACAAAATAAAAAACTAATGAAATAACAAGTTGGACCTAATTGTAAAAGTCCAAAAACATAAAAATTTCAAAGAACAAGCAAGAATTGAACTTACTTGAAGCTAAAATATGAAATACCAGCTCAAACCCTCTTCAATGGCTGTTTTTGACAGAAAATTGATGAAGAAAATGTCTAGAAACTATTAAAATAACATTTGGCCATATAAACTTTATTTTAATTCCAATTTTGTCCCTAATCACATGAATATCTTTGATGTTTTTCACGTTATGCAGCCTAAGCCATTTAAGATGGTCTATTTGCCCTTTTATTCCTCCTTTATTTACTATTAGGCTATTTAATCACTTTAGCAAGTTTTGCCCCTTTTTCAATTTAGTTCTTTTTAATTAATTGACTACCGAAACGTTAAAATTTTCTGACAAAACTTTAATACTACCATATTGACACTCTGTAAATATTTATAAAAATATTTATGGCTCGGTTTATAACACCGAGGTATTGATATCTCCTTTTCTCAATTAATTGACTTAATAAATTTTTATAAACACAAATTTACTAATTCAAAAATCTTTTAAAAACCACATTTAACTCATAAATATTAAATAATAAAATTTACGAGCTCATTTGCCGAATTTAATGGCCTCGAACCACAATTTCTGACATCATTGAAATTCGAGCTATTACAATTCTCCCCCTTAAGAATTTTTGTCCTCGAAAATCTCACCAGTAAAGAAGTTTAAATATTATATTTCTCATAATTTTCCTCTACCTTACATGCCAGAATTTCAACCAACCGCTCACTGAAAGTCATGTCAGGCTGAATTCCAATACCTATCAGAGAAATAACATGTGACAGATATGATCGATACTGTCGAAACATATACACATAAATAAAATTTATAACTTCTATCAAGCTCTGACAACAATATCAATCGATATGCAGCAATTCTGATTCTTTTCAATAATTTCATATGACCTACTAAATCGCGGACTTAATTCGCCTTTACAGCTAAAACTGGAGAACTTCTTCCATGACAAAATTTTCAAGAATATTTTGTCACTATCTCAGATCTCCATTTCTTTTCATCTAAGATCCGCACAAGACCTCTGACAATCAGAAATTTTCTTAAAACTATCTCAGATCCCTTTCACTTTTTTTTCTTCGGTTCAACAGATTAGATCAACTTCATGTATTCTTTTTTTTATTACTAATCTAAGTCCAATACCATAGAGTTTTGCATTCATGGTCATACAGAGTCTCATACGGTACCATCTTAATACTTGACTAAAAATTAGTATCGTACGCAAATTCAACTCACAACAATCATTTCTTTTCCAATTGCCTTCAAATTTTTAGAATATAGTACCGGAACATATCTTCAAGAATTCAAATTCCAAATTCAAATTAACCATTCATCAGAAAATGACATACAGTACTAAAATATAACCACATACCCAGAGTTTTTTGAAATTTTTTCTAGAATCAGAACGTGAACCGTAGATTTCAGTCAAAAATAATGGAAACTAGCTTCTCATGAAATCTGACAATCTAAGGAACAAATAATTCAAACAATCTATTAAGTAAGAAATCCATTCATATCAGAATAATCTATACAGTCTTCGTCAAATGGTCAACAATTACTCGAGTAGTATCTTTTTTTTCATAGACAGGGATAATCCCGATATAAAATTCATAATAACTTTATCCCATTTCCATTTCAGTATCTTCACTAGTTGTAACAATCCTGAAGGTAGCAATATCTGATGCTCAGCTTTAGTTTACTGTCATATAAAGCATTTAGACACAATTTTAGAAATACCACATTTCATTCTGGACTACCATTATATCTGTTTTAATTCATTATGCATTTTATCATTCCTCAAATAAGCAGACATAGTACCACTGTGAGCATTCATATAAAATTTTCTGTACAAGCTCTAAATTCTTCGGTACATAGATTCTGCCTCTGGATAACTAACAATTATCAAATTCAATCTAAAATTCTAAATAAAAGTTGTTTTACTCTGTACCCATTTAATTTATAACTCTTTATCACCTTTCTAAGCTTCACTAATCTGTTGTAGAAACATCAGTTTACCTTTCCTTAACCAAAATTAATCTTTCATCAGATAATAGCAATAAGATATTTATTGCTCATAAAACAAACAGAGATTTTCTTTTCAGAATATCAACAACTATATATATTTTCCCGAATATTACTCAATTACCAAGTCAGAGTCTTTCAATAGTTCAAACCATCTGCGCTGTATCAGATTCAGATCTTTCTATACCATCAGATACTTTAAAGTTTTATGATCAGTACATATATGGTATTTTTCACCACACAGATAATGTTGCCAAATTCTCAATCCCAATACAATAATGGCCAATTCAAGATCATATATCAGATAATTCTTTTGCTGAAATTTTGTCTGTCTGAAAGTATAGGCCATTACTTTGCCTTCCTTTATCAAAATACAATCTAATCCATTCAAGGATGTATCACTGTAATAATAAATTCCTTACCTGATTCAGGTTGAACCAGAACTGATGCTTCGGTCAATAGAGCTTCCAACTGATCAAAACTTTGCTACCATTTATCTATCCATTCCAATCTCACATCTTTCTATAATAACCATGTCATTGATGTAGTTATTTCAATAATTAACATCAAGGCTTTGAATTATTCCGAAGTCACAATCATCAGATAAATTTAAAACCATGATGCTATAATAAATCTGGCACTTCAAAAATATAGATAGAACAATACCTCAACTTTAATAATATTTCCAAAATAGAAGAGGAAAACCAAAAGTAATCCCAATAGCAACCAGTGTCATAATAAAATTTCTATAACCTGAAATCCATATCACTTGACTTCCATGATCAAATTAGGATTTATAGCAGTAATACATGTAATTACCTTCGATCAATGAATATTCCTTACAGACAGCCCATAATAATGACAAGAAAACCGAGATAATGAAATCCAAGTTGCGAAATTATATTGAATTTCTGTGAAGATAATCCATATTGAATAATAAAAAGATTGATGACATCTTAGAGAAAGTCCAAAAGAGTAATATTGCACATTCACACTATAAACATTCATAATAAAGACAGTGTAACTTGCACATTTGCTATTCAGAACTTCAACCAACAGAAGTAGAAAATAGTATCATACGAATTTCATCATCAAATTTTCTATCAAACATGCTGAATCAGAAAACCTGAGAAAGATAGAGCAATACCGTTCATGAATAAACCAGACTTACAATAATTTCCGTCTATTACCAAGTTTAGCCAACCTTTCCATATAATGATTATATCATCTGAACATAAATAGTTATATATATATACCTTTGAGAATAACAATACATATAGAATACTCATATAAAATACCTAGAAGAGATTGCTGTAATATACCTGATTATGACAGTTGTATTCAAATATTTTTGCAATTTCATCACTAATCCAATGACACATCAATAATTTCACATCATTCAGTTCACTCACGAAGCTTATTTGGAAGAAATTTTCAGTTAACTCATTCTGTAGATACCATATCTGAATAAGTCGGTTTCCCATAAATAACTTCTTTCTTTAACAGTGGCACTGCATATCTCAAATAGTTTTTCAGAAAAATCCGATATCTCTCTTCAGAACCCATCTTTAATTACTAACCCATTCTCAGTTTTAACTGCTTTATTTGTCATTCAGCCACTGAATTCTTCAGTTCCACATTTCTAAACTAAATCAATATAAATCTTATGAATTTCATTACATATAACTGTACTAATAAGGGGGTGGAGATCGTAAAGCCTCACAATTTAACTTTCATGTATATACTCATATAACATAACATTTATCATTCTCATATACTATAAAACATTTATCCGTACCTTTTTCGAATTCTATTTCATCATAAGTAACATTTTACTTAGATACTTGAATATCACTTTCAGAATTATCAGAATTAGCTCGGTCGGAAAGCATCTCTGTCTATTTGTGAAACAATTCTCATCAGAGTCGGGAGATATCACACTATCACAGGTTATATAATGGCATGTATTTCAAAACTTCACATATGCTACGTTCAGTCCGAGAACTGGCTAAACCGTAGCTCTAATACCAATAAATGTAACACCCAACCCGTTTCCGTCGCCAAAATAGGGTTACGGAGCATTACCAGTAATTACAGAACATTTTCAGATAATTCGAGTAAATTACTGTTCATAGCAAAACTGTCCACTTGAGTCATAGTCACTAAATTATTTATATCGTGAGCTACAGAATTCTAAATTAAGATCCGCTTGATTTTTCTGAAACTAGACTCAAATATATTTATACCATAAAATTTTTAGAATTTATGGTTTAGCCAATAAGTACAACAAAATCTTCAAATTTACCCCTATTCTGCTGTTTGACAGCTTCGACCTTTCTTTACTAAAAATTAATTATCTCTTAGTACGGGGTTTGGACGATGCTTCTGTTTGCTTCTATTGAAAATAGACTCATTAAAAATTTAAGAATATAAATTTGAACCCCTAATTATTTTTTGTTTGAAATTTTCGATGATTTTCAAAACTCAGAACAGGGGAACCCGAAATCATTCTGACATTGTCTCACAAAATTTATTATATCTCATAATTTATAACTCCATTTCTTACACCGTTTCTTCTATGAAAAACTAGACTCAATAAAATTTAATTTCATATTTTATTCAACTTCTACTTCGATTTCTAAAATTTTTGGTAAATTTTCAAAGTCAGACTATGCTAACACATACATAATCACCATATCATAATTTCATAAATATACCAAACCAATCATCACTAGCCATTCCAATGGCTAGGTTTCAAACCACAATTTACAAGACAAGATTTAGTCGAATTAGCCTACACATGCCATTATAACCATAATTTTTTTACCTTATACACTAAATGAACTTTTGGATAGTGTGAATGATCTTCGCCAAGCTTCCAATCCAGCGAGCATTCCGATTTACTATAAGACAAGGAAAAATAAAACGGAGTAAGCATATAATGCTTAGTAAGTCCGTATAACTTAGTAATAAACTTACCATCCATTCATCATCAAAATAAATATGAAGGGGCATAATCAAACCATTTAATCTCACAAGCCCTATCACACATTCTCATCACCCTTGTTAGTCACATATTTCATATAAACTTCAAGAAACACATATATGAATTCATCAATATTTGGATTCTCATACACACATGTTTTCCCAAAACATGTATTCACATAACATATATACAAATTATTTCCATGTATTTCAGATATATTTTATATTAATTCATCTCGAGTTCTGATATATTTCATGTCAGGACTTTACTCAATAATCAATTGCTCTATTGATAATCACTCGGGTAGTACACTCAAGGTGTACTAATCTATTCTCATAGATGAATATATTCATCAAACCATTCCATGTTCATATATAAACATATCACACTTCCATATTTCATTTCATGTAACATATTTTCATATTTCCACATATCATGTCTCAATCTATAACCATTTATCTCAATTTCATATTTGCTCATATTAGAACTTTTCTCGTTGAATTTATTTAAATTATCGATGGATTCTCATGTAGTACACTCATAGTGTACAAATCATAATCCATCAATTCATATCCAGTAGTACCTTTTGGGTGCACTCTCGAGCCATATATTATACAAATTGCAGTAGGCTAAGTGCAAATTTGCTCAGAATGCATATACTCTAAGGGCTTTGTCGGATTACCAGTCCAGGCTAAATCCTTTATATGACAAAGAATTCCCTATAGAGTTCAATCTAGATTACCAGTCCAGGCTAAATCTTGTCAATTAGGATTATCAGTCTAGGCTAAATCCTAGTTGAAACATATGCTCGAGAGACCCATTTCGGATTACCCGTCCGGGCTAAATCCTTTCCGTAATGAGATCAATGGATTACTCGTCCGAGCTAAGTCCTTTCTGCTACACATGCATGACCTCATTTCATATAGGGAAATCACCACTATCCATCGATAATCATTATTCAACCGGGACTTACCATTTATGGGATATTATCATTTATTGGGCTTTATTGAACATCCTTAATTTCATAAAATATATATGATTTATATATCATCACACACACATATACATATATACCATCACATTCATACAATTCAATTTAAGAATATTAACATACATAGTTAAGTTACACGAACTTACCTCGATAGTTGTTCATGTACATAAAATCTATTAATTCGACATTTCCTCCTTTCCTCGCTCTAACTCCATATTCGGACTACCCGGATCTATACGAGTAAATTTAACATCAATTTAATGCAATTCATACTCAATTTAATCCAATTTACATTTTAGGAAAAATTACCATTTTGCCCCTAAACTTTTAATAAATGACGATTTCGTCCCTAGGCTCGGAAAATGAAATTCATGCAATTTATTCCTTGTTCCAAGCCTAAATATTTTTATATATAACAATAGCAGCCGTTGAATTCCATGAAATTTCAGAATTTTCCATAAATTCAACAACTTTACAATTTTATCCCTAAATCATGATTTCACTCAAAATTCTTTAATAAAGGACCTTTACAAATCCATTAACATCTCAATTTCATCATCAAATAACTAAAATAATATGAAATTATCAATGGTATCTTCCAAAACGTCCAACAAAATCTATAACTAATGAAATAACAAGTTGGACCTAATTGTAAAAGTCCAAAAACATAAAAAATTCAAAGAAAAAGCAAGAATTGAACTTACTTGAAGCTAAAATATGAAAGATCAGCTCAAAACCTCTTCAATGGCTGTTTTTGACAGAAAATTGATGAAGAAAATGTCTAGAAACTATTAAAATAACATTTGGCCATATAAACTTTATTTTAATTCCAATTTTGTCCCTAATCACATGAATATCTTTGATTTTTTTCACGTTATGCCGTCTAAGCCATTTAAGATAGTCTATTTGCCCTTTTAGTCCTCCTTTATTTACTATTAGGCTATTTAGTCACTTTAGCAAGTTTTTAACCTTTTTCAATTTAGTCCTTTTTAATTAATTGACTACCGAAACGTTAAAATTTTCTGACAAAACATTAATACTACAATATTGACACTCCGTAAATATTTATAAAAATATTTATGGCTCGGTTTATAACACCGAGGTCTCGATATCTCTTTTTCTCAATTAATTAACCTAATAAATTTTTATAAACACAAATTTACTAATTCAAAAATATTTTCAAAACCACATTTAACTTATAAATATTAAATAATAAAATTTATGAGCTCATTTTCCGAATTTAGTGGCCTCGAACCACAGTTTCCGATATCACTGAAATTTGGGCTATTACACTAGGCCGTGTGGTTAATTAATTTAATTCGAATTAGATGCAGGTTTCACACGGCAAAGATATACACCCGTGTTCAAGGCCGTGTCACCCACATGGCTGAGACACACCCCCATGTCTCTGCCCTTGTGCTCAATTCTGAGCATTCTGTTTCTAAATTTTAGGATGCAGGGGACACACGGCCAGACCACACGCCCATGTGCTAGGCCGTGTGTCACACACGGTCAAGACACACGCCCTTGTGTCTACCCGTGTGGACAAAATAAAGTTATTTTCCAAGCCTTATTCCTCACCCTTTTTGCCTTATACCTGCACCAAAACTTAAACACATTCTCATGGCCATATAAACATTCAACCAATATGCCATTATGCACCACAAATTTTTTCCATATCAATCTTGTACTCATATTTACCTAGATACGATGGTCACATTTGTGCATTTTGTATCAATTATACTAATTTAATTCATTCATCCATTTGTCAATGTGATTTCTATCAATTAGCCATTTTAATCATATACTATGATAGCTTTCATACATAAACACCAAAACATGTCCATAACTAGCCATTCCAATGGCTAGTCATTATCAAATATTTACATATCATTCCTTGACCAATTTAACCTATACATGCCATTATAACCCTAATTGTTTTACCTTATATACTGAAATGAACTATTGGATAGTGTGAATGATCTCCGCCAAGCTTCCAATCCAACAAGTATTCCAATTTACTATAAGATAGGGAAAAATAAAACGGAGTAAGCATACAATGCTTAGTAAGTCCGTATAACTTGGTAAATAACTTACCAACCATTCACATTTAAGTTAAACATTGCAAGGTATAACCAAATCATTTGGTCATAAACTCTAACACATATTCTCAATACCCATGTTAAACACATATTTCATATAAACATCAAGAAACACATATATGAGTCCAACAATATTCAGATTCTCATACACATGTTTTTCCACAACATGTATTCACATAACATATATAAAATTATTTCCATGTATCTCAAATTTATTTCATATTAATTCATCTTGAGTTCTGGTATATTTTGATAATTTTGATAATTACTCAAGTAATACACTCAAGGTGTACAAATCTATTCTCATATATGAACATATCCTTCAAACCATTTTATGTTCATATATAAACATCTTATACTGCCATATTTCATTTCATGTAATGTCTTTTCATATTTTTCAGGTAAATACATGTAAAAATCCATTTTCTTTTCATATCAGTATTTTACCCGTTTAATTATTGAAAACATCGATGGATACACAGGTAGTACACTCGAGGTGTACAGTTCCATATTCCGTCAATTCATATTCAGTAGTACCTTTTAGGTACACTCTCAAGCCACATATCATACAGCAGAATTACCAGTCCAGGCTAAATTCTAGCTGTAACATATACTCTAAGGGCTTTATCGGATTACCAATCCAGGCTAAATCTTTTATATGACAAAAAATTCCTTATAGAGTCCATTCTGGATTACCAGTCCAGGCTAAATCCAGTCAATTAGGATTACCAGTCCAGGCTAAATCCTAATTAAAAAATATGCTCGAGAGGCTTATTTCAGGATTACCCGTCTGGGCTAAATCCTTTCTGCAACACATGGAGTTTTATTAGGAAAAACACATTTATCCATCGACTTCCATTTATTCAAACGGGATTTAACATTTATTAGGCAATTGTCGGGTATATATTCAAATCTCATAAATTTATGCATTTATGTAATTCACATTTTCACATTCAACTCAAGCACCAAAATAACATTTTTATCATTTATCACTTATCGGGTATTATCATTTATCGGGCTTTATTAGATATTCAATCATTTCACTCATATATTTATACAATCACATACACAATTCAATTTAAGCATAAAAACATACATAGTTAAGTTATACGAACTTACCTTGATAAATGTTCGTATACATAAAGTCTATTAATCTGACATTTTCTCCTTTCCTCGTTCTAACGCCGTATTCGATTTATTCGGATCCATACGATTAAATTTAACATCAATTTAATGCAATTCATACTCAAATTAGTCCAATTTACATCTTTGGCAAAATCACCATTTTGCCCCTAAACTTTTAATAAATGACGATTTCGTCCCTAGGCTCGAAAAATGAAATCCATGCAATTTACTCCTTATTCCAAGCCTAGCCAAAATTTCGATATAAAACTTACAGCACATGTATTCTATAAAATTCATAATTTTCCCATGGATTTCACATTTTTACAATTTATTCCCAAAATCAAGTTTTCATCAAAATTCACTTTGTAAAAGTTGTTTATCTATCAACAACCTTTCATTTTCTACCATAAATTTCATAATTTCAGCATATTAATCTATGGTAAAAATTCTATACTTTGATATCTTTTCAAATTAATCCCCCAAATAGACCAATTAAGCTTTCCCGATCTCAAAAATATAAAAATACTAAAAACGGGAAATGAAAACTTACCAATTTGACAAAGAAAGCTTGCTTTCTCTTTCCTAGGGTTTCCATGGAAAATTTGGGGAAGAAGATGATATATAATGATTTTTATTTCTATTTAATTATTTATCATCTTTTAATTTTATCACTTTCCAATTTAGTCCTTAGCCTTTTTCTAATTTTCCATGGATGAATCATACAAAAATATCTACTAACTTTTCATTAATGGTCTAATTACCATATAAGGACCTCAAGTTTTGAATTCCATAGCTATTTGATCCTTCTAGCTACTAGAATCCAACTTTCGCATTTTATGCAATTTAGTCCTTCTCGTAATTAAGCACATAATCAGTAAATTTTTTTTATCAAAATGCTCACATGATATTTATATCATATTACAGACCATAAAATAAAATAAAAATAAATTTTATTTTCGGGTCGGATTTGTGGTCCCGAAACCACTGTTCTGATTTCACCGAAAAATGGGCTGTTACAACTCTCCCCCTTAAGAAATTTTCGTCCTCAAAAATTTTACTAGTAAAGAGATTCAGACATTACTCTCTCTCATAGTTTCCTCCAATTCCTAGGTAGCTCCCTCTATATCATGTCACTGTCAGAAACTTTTACTAAAGATACCTTTTCATTTCTTAGTTTTTCTCTTCTAGTGCCAGAATTTCAATCAACCTCTCACTGTAAGTCGTGTCAGGCTGAATTTAACATTTATCAAAGCAATAATAGATGATGGGTCTGATCGATACTGTCATAATACATATACTCATAAAACATTGTGAATTCTGTAGAACTCTGATAATAGTGTCAGTCAATACGCAACAGGTCCAATTCTTTTCATAATCTTATATGACCCGATAGACCACGAGCCTGATTTGCCTTTACGGCCAAACCAGGGAACTTTCTTCCATGGCGAAACTTTCATAAATATTTTGTTGCCAATCTGAAACTCCATTTCTTTTCATTTTAGATTCGCATTGGATTTGTGACGTTCAATTACTGCTTTTAAACTGTCTTAGATCATTTTCATCTTTCTTCGGTTTCAAAGAATCAAACCTACTACATGTATCTTTTCTCACTAAGCTCCGTCCAAAACACCGGAGTTTTACATTTATGACCATATAAAGCCTTGTACAGTAAAATTTTATATTTGACTGTTAACTGTTATAAGTAATTTCAACCCAAGGCAAATACTTTTCTCAGTTACCTTCAAATTCAAGTACACAACATCGAAGCATATCTTCCAAAATCTGAATCATATGTTCAGATTGATCATCCATCTGAGGATGAAATACCATACTAAAATGTAACCATGTACCCAGGGTTTCTTGTAACTTATTTCAGAATTGGAATATAAACCGTAGATCTCTATTAGAAATAACAGAAACTAGCACATCATATAATCTGTCAATATAAAAAACAGGTAATTCAAGCAATCTATCAAGCGAGAAATCCATTTATGTCAGAATAAAATGTGTAGGCTTTGTCAAATAATCAACAATTACTCAAATAGTATCTTTCTTTTTCATAGACAGGGATAATCCCAACATAAAGTTCATAGTAACTTTGTCCCATTTCCACTTCGGTATTTTCTCTGACTATAACCATCTTGAAAATTTCATCCTTAACTTGCTGGTACATCCATCATTTAGGTACAATTTAAAAAATACCACATTTCATTTCTGGGCTATTAATACATTTTTTTCCAAATCATTATGCATTTTATCATTCTCCTGATAAATAAGCGTAGTACCACTGTGATCATTCATGTAAAATTTCCAGTACAAGCTCAAATTTCTTCAATCCACAAACTATGTCTCTGATTAACAGACATTTACCGAATCTATTTTGTATTTTTTATTTTTAAAAATTATTTCACACTGTACTCTTTTAACTCACAACTCATTATCACTTTTCTAAGTTTCAATGATCTATTGTAGAGACACTGATTTACCTCTATACTCAGCTAAAATTAAGTTATCATCAAACAATCATATTCAATATCCAAGGCTTGCAAAATATATAGAGATTTTCTACTCAGAACATCTGTAACCACATTTATTCTTTCCAAGTGATATACAATTATCAAATCATAATCTTTCAATATTTCAGACCATATACGCTATCTCAGATTCAAATCTTTTAGCAACATCAGATACTTAAAATTTTTATAATCAGTGAATATACAACATTTTTCACCAAACAAGTAATGTTGTCAGATTTCAATATAAAAACAATAGCCGTCAATTCTAGATCATATATCGAGTAATTCTTTCCATGTGGTTTTTAATTGTCTGAAAGTACAGGATATTACTTTGCCTTACTGCATCAAGACACAGTCTAATCCCATTCAATGTTACATTACTGTAATAACAAGTTTCTTACCCAATTCAGGCTGAATCAGAATCAATACTTTGATCAACAAAGCTTTCAACTGGTCAAAACTTTACTGATATTTATCGGTCCATTCAACTCTTACATCTTCTCTGTATTAACTATGTCATCAATGTAGCTACTTCAATTATTAACATTGAAGCTTTGAGTTTTTCCAAAGCCATAACCATCAGATAGATTCAAAACCATAGTGTATTAATATGACCGAGTTTTCAACCGTATAGATAAAACAACACTTTAATATCAATAGTGTACCTCAAATCAGAAGAGGGAGAACGGAAAGTGGCCCCAAGAATAACCAATGCTGTAATTCAGTTTCTATAATCTGTGATCTCTATCACCATACCTCATGATCAACTCAATATTTATTTCGGTAATAAATGTAATTACCTCCTACTGATGAATATCTTTCTCAGATAAACCATGTTTAAATAATAAAGAGACTAATGATATCTCAGAGAAAATTCAGAAGAGTAATATCTCGTATACACCAGCAGAAACAACTGTGATAAAGACAATATAATTTGCATATTTGCAATTCAGGGCTTCAATTAGTAGAAGTAGTAAATAACATCATATGAACCTTATCATTAAATCTTATATCAATCATGATGAATTAGAAACCCAAGTAAGGTAGAGCGGTACCGTTCATAAATCAACCAGACTTACAGTAATTCCATCTATTATAATTTACTAGCCTTTCAATACAATAAATATTGCATCTGAATATGCACAATTTCACATGCCTCTGAGAATAACAGTACATATAGAATACCCATATAAAATACCCATAAGGGATTGTCGTAATATAAATACCCGATTATAACAACTGTATTCAATATTTTTGCAATTTCATCACTATTCCACTAACATATATAGTCATCAATAATCTCACATCATTTAGTTCACTCGCGAAGCTTATTCGGAAGAAATTTTTCAGTTAGCCCAATCTGTAGATACCATATCTGAATCAATCAATTTCTCATAAATAACTTCTTTCTTTAATAGGCATTGTATGTCCTAAACAGTTTTTAGAAAAAAAAATGATATCTCTCTTCAGAACCCATCTTTGTTTACTAACCCATTCTCGGTTCTAACTATATAATTAATCATTCAGCCATTGAACTCTTTAGTTTCACATTCATGAGTTTGATCCATATAAATCTTGTGAATTTCATTGTATAAAACTATACTGGTAAGGGGGTAGAGATCGTAAGCCTCAAAATTTATCTTTCGTAAATACACACATATCACTTAACATTTATCTTTAACAACGTTCACTATAAAACATTTATTCGTACCTTTATAAGTCCCCTTTATCATATGTAACATTTTTACTCAAGCATGTGAGTATCACTTCCAGCAGTATCGGAATTAGCTCAGTTGGAAAGCATCTCTGTCTATTTGCAAAATAATTTTCATCAGAGTCAAGAGATATCACACTATCACAGGTTATATAATGGCATGTATTTCTAGACTCCATATATGCTACGTGCAGTCCGAGAACAGACTAAACCATAGCTCTGATACCACTAAATTTAACACCCTTAACCCGTATCTGTCGTCAGAATAGGGTTACAGAGCGTTACTAAAACTTTTCAGAACATTTTTAGATAAATCATGTCATTCACTATTCATTAATCGAGATCATTCGTAACGTCCCTTAGATGGACCCTCGAGGTCCAATATGAGCATTAGAATCGAGTCGGGACTTAATCGGAAACTCTAACAATTTTTCGTAACATTTCAAAAATATTCCAAGGTACAGGGCTCACACGCCCGTGTGGTCCAAGGGACACGCCCGTGTGACTCTTAGACACGCCCGTGCATCAGGCCGTATCTGATTTAGGTTGCTCTCTAACTTGCGCCACACGGCCATGCCACACGCCCGTATGTTAGGCCGTGTGGTTAATTAATTTAATTCGAATTAGATGCAAGTTTCACACGGCATTGACACACGCCCGTGTTTAAGGCCTTGTCACCCACACGACTGAGACACACGCCCGTGTCTCTGCCCGTGTGCTCAGTTCTGAGCATTCTGTTTCTAAATTTTAGGATGCAGGGGACACACGGCCAGACCACACGCCCATGTGCTAGGCCGTGTGTCACACACGGTCAAGACACACGCCCATGTGTCTACCCGTGTGGACAAAATAAAGCTATTTTCCAAGCCTTATTCCTCACCCTTTTTGCCTTATACCTGCACCAAAACTTAAACACATTCTCATGGCCATATAAACATTCAAACAATATGCCATTATGCACCACAATTTATTTCCATATCAATCTTGTACTCGTATTTACCTATATACAATGGTCACATTTGTGCATTTTGTATCAATTATACTAATTTAATTCATTCATCCATTTATCAATGTGATTTCTATCAATTAACCATTTTAATCATATACTATGATAGCTTTTATACATAAACACCAAAACATGTCCATAACTAGCCATTCAAATGGCTAGTCATTATCAAATATTTACATACCATTCCTTGACCAATTTAACCTATACATGCCATTATAACCCTAATTATTTTACGTTATATACTGAAATGAATTGTTGGATAGTGTGAGTGATCTCTGCCAAGCTTCCAATCCAACGAGCATTCCGATTTACTATAAGACAGGGAAAAATAAAATGGAGTAAGCATAAAATGCTTAGTAAGTCCGTATAACTTGGTAAATAACTTACCAACCATTCACATTTAAGTTAAACATTGCAAGGTATAACCAAACCATTTGGTCATAAGCCCTAACACAAATTCTCAATACCCATGTTAAACACATATTTCATATAAACATCAAGAAACACATATATGAGTCCAACAATATTCAGATTCTCATACACGTATGTTTTTCCACAACATGTATTCATATAGCATATATAAAATTATTTTCATGTATCTCAAATTTATTTCATATTAATTCATCTTGAGTTCCGGTATATTTCATGTCAGGACTTTACTCAACAATCAATTGAAATTTTGATAATTACTCAAGTAATACACTCAAAGTGTACAAATCTATTCTCATATATGAACATATCCTTCAAACCATTTTATGTTCATATATAAACATCTTATACTTCCATATTTCATTTCATGTAATGTCTTTTCACATTTTCAGGTAAATACATGTAAAAATACCATTTCTTTTCATATCAGTATTTTACCCATTTAATTATTGAAAACATCGATGGATACACAGTGGTACACTCGAGGTGTACAGTTCCATATTCCGTCAGTTCATATTCAGTAGTACCTTTTAGGTACACTCTCGAGCCACATATCATGCAGCAGAATTACCAGTCCAGGCTAAATTCTAGCCGTAACATATACTTTAAGGGCTTTGCCGGATTACCAGTCCAGGCTAAATCCTTTATATGACAAAGAATTCCCTATAGAGTCCATTCTTGATTACCAGTCCAGGCTAAATCCAGTCAATTAGGATTATCAGTCTAAGCTAAATCCTAATTAAAACATATGCTCGAGAGGCTTATTTCAGGATTACCCGTCTGGGCTAAATTCATTCTGCAACACATGGAGTTTTATTAGGAAAAACACATTTATCCATCGATTTCCATTTATTCAAACGGGATTTAAAATTTATTAGGTAATTGTCGGGTATATATTCAAATCACATAAATTTTTGCATTTATGTAATTCACATTTTCACATTTAACTCAAGCCAAAAGTAACATTTTTATCATTTATCACTTATCGCATATTATCATTTATCAGGCTTTAGTAGATATGCAATCATTTCACTTATATATTTATACAATCACATACACAGTTCAATTTAAGAATAAAAACATGCATAGTTAAGTTATACGAATTTACCTTGATAAATGTTCGTATACATAAAGTCTATTATTCTGACATTTTCTCCTTTCCTCGTTCTGACTCCGTATTCGATTTATCCAGATCTATACAAGTAAATTTAACATCAATTTAATGCAATTCATACTCAAATTAGTCCAATTTACATATTAGGCAAAATCACCATTTTGCCCCTAAACTTTTAATAACTGACGATTTCGTCCCTAGGCTCGAAAAATGAAATCCATGCAATTTACTCCTTATTCCAAGCCTAACCAAAATTTAAATATAAAATTTACAGCACATGTATTCTATAAAATTCATAATTTTTCCATGGATTTCACATTTTTACAATTTAATCCCTAAATCAAGTTTTCATCAAAATTCACTTTGTAAAAGTTGTTTATTTATCAACAACCTTTCATTTTATACCATAAATTTCATAATTTCAGTATATTCATCTATGGTAAAAATTTATACTTTGATATCTTTTCAAATTAATCCCCCAAATAGACAAATTAAGCTTTCTCGATTTCAAAAATATAAAAATTACTAAAAACAGGAAATGAAAACTTACCAATTTGACCAAGAAAGCTTGCTTTCTCTTTCCTAAGGTTTCCATGGAATATTTGGGGAAGAATATGATATAAAATGATTTTTATTTTTATTTAATTATTTATCATCTTTTAATTTTATCACTTTCCAATTTAGTCCTTAGCCTTTTTCTAATTTTCAATGGATGAATCATCCAAAAATATCTACTAAATTTTCATTAATGGTATAATTACCATATAAGGACCTCAAGTTTTGAATTCCATAGCTATTTGATCCTTCTAGCTACTAGAATCCAACTTTCGCATTTTATGCGATTTAGTCCTTCTCGTAATTAAGCACATAATTGGTGAAATTTTTTTATCAAAATTCTCACATGATATTTATATCATATTAAGGACCATAAAATAAAATAAAAATAAATTTTATTTTCGGCTCGAATTTGTGGTCCCGAAACTACTTTTCTGATTTCACCGAAAAATAGACTGTTACATCGATAGTATTCCGAATGGTTCAATGGGTAAATGAAAGATGTGGTTGAATATAAGATTGATACGAGATGGTACAGGTACGTACATGAATTGTATAAGTTTAAATAGAAGAAATTGTGAAGTTCATACACGAGATTATGATTGAAAATGTGAAAGGTTTGTTAGTTAAATGAATTACATGTTGATATGTTCAAATTTAATAGTTGTATGTTTTTGTTAAGATTGAGTTTATTTCATACGAGCTTACTAAGCTATAAAGCTTACTTTGTTTATTTTTCCATGTTTTATAGTGATTTTAAAGCTAGCTCGGATTCGGGGATCGTCGGAGACTACGTCACACTATCCAACTAACATTTTGGTACTTTTAAGTTTATGTTATGGTTATATGGCATGTATAGGATTATGGTCATTTTGTTATGTAGTTTTGTAATGAGTTGTGCCATTTGAATTGGCTTGTAAATGCTTATGTTTTGGTTTGTATATAAAGCCATGTGAGTTGGCTTAATTTTGGTTGGTATGGTTATGTGTATAAAGGTGTGCATATGGTTTATATTATGTAGTTAAGTTTGGTCTTGGAATTCTTATTGATAATAGATATTGTGATTGTCAAATAGTAGAAACTAGAGAAGTTATGTGCTTGTAAATTGAGCATGTTGATGTAGGATTGAATGTGCATAATTGGTTAATTACGTATGTACGAATTTTTTATAAATGGTATAGCTTACTTTTGTGACTTGTGTGTATGGAAGATGGTGATATAGAATATACATGATTTGGGCTTGTATTGGTTGGTTTAAATGTCTATTTATATGCCATGAGTTGTGCAATTTGGTTTGGTATAGGTTTGTGCAAGTTGGGTGGCAAAATGGCTTGGTAAATAGCCTATTTTTGTCCACATGGATAGAGACACGGGCGTGTGTCTCAGCCGTGTGTGGCACACGATTATGTACACGGCCGTATGTCCCCTGATGTTGAAATTAAAATCAAGTCAGTATGCTCCACACGGCCTCACACACGGGCCTGTGACTTGGCCGTGTGACATAAGTTAGTATACCCTACAGGTTTGACATGGCTTGGCACACGGGTGTGTATGGCCATTTGTAGGGCACACGGGCTAGCCACACGGGTGTGTGTGTTGGTCGTGTGACCCAAGTTAGATAGTTACACGGGGTCAAACACGGGCTGGGACACGGCCATGTGCTCCCATTTCGAATGTCCACACGGCCGGGTCACACAGGCATGTATCCCCTATTTTTGAGAAAATTTTCTAAGTGTTCTAAGAATTTCCAAAGTTATCGGTTTAGTCGCGAATCACTCTTAAAGTATATTTAGAGCCTCGTTGGCTCATATTAGGGACATCATGATTAAGTTTGAATGATAGTTGCATGAAATATGAAAATGTATGTGAAATGAATGTTTAATTGAATTATAAATTTGGTAATGCTCCGTAACCCTATTTTGGCGTTGAATACGGGTGAGGGGTGTTACATTTATTGGTATTAGAGCTACGGTTTAGTCGATTTTAGGACTAACGTAGCGTGTGTGAGAGTCTAGCTATACATGTCACATATAACCTGTGATTGTGTGATGAATTCTGATAATTTAAACTATGTTTTCGTATAGCAAATGGATCCCAATCGAGCTGTAGCTGATGATGTTGAGAGTAATGCGCTAGCTCTCGCTCAAGGGACAGTGCCGTCTGAATCTAGAAATGTATCGAGTAGTTGTGGAGGAGAGGCTAAAGAAGCCTTTTTCCAAATGATGAGTGAATGGTTCACAGAGTTTCTTTGGACAAATCCGGTTGCTCAACAACCTCCACCCCCACCTAATCCTCAACCTGTTCCCGTAGCTCCTCAAGGTGTGGAACTTCTACGACTAAATAAGCCACCTTGTTGATAAGATTCGGAAGTATGGGGCCGAAGAGTTCAGAGCTACCGTTGATGATGATCCCGAGAGAGTTGAATTTTGGCTTGAAAACACTATTCGGGTATTTGATGAACTTTCTTGCACACCAAATGAGTGTTTAAAATGTGCTGTATCACTTCTGAGGGACACTGCGTATCAATGGTGGGATACTTTGGTGTCTGTAATACCGAGAGAGAGAGTGACCTGAGAATTCTTTCAGACAGAGTTCCGGAAGAAATATATAAGTCAGAGATTCCTCGATCAAAAGCACAAAGAATTTCTAGAATTGAAACAGGGCCGCATACAAAAGAGAATTCGTAAGATTGAGCAAGTATGTTCGGGAATATGTTTCTACTGAAGAAATCATGTGTAAACGGTTCGTTGATGGGTTGAACGAAGATATTAAACTTCTAGTTGGAATCCTAGAATTGAAAGAATTTGTTGTCCTGGTTGATAGAGCTTGCAAAGCCAAAGAGCTTAGCAAAGAAAAGAGAAAAGCAGATTTAGAGGCTAGAGACTCGAGAAAAAAGATCGATGAGCAAGCCATATCAATCTTCATCAAAAAAATCCAGAGATTCGTACACTCGTCAAAATGCTTCAATCGGGTATTCAAACAGAGATCGTGGAAAACAATACTCAAGTCCTAAAACTGAAGCTATATCGGTATTGAGTGTTGACAGTGTGAGAAATTATAGACTTGAATGTCAGCAATGTGGAAGATGACATCCCGGTGAATGTAGAATGAATAATCGGGCTTGTTTCAAATGTGGTTCACAAGATCATTTCATAGGTGATTGCCCAGAGTTAGTTGAGAAAGAAAAGATTCAGAATGTAAGACCAAGTAAAACAGCTAATAGAGGGAGGCCACTGAGAAATGTGGGAAATGTGACCAGTAGTAGAAGTGCGACAAAAGATTCGGCTAAGGAATCTGAGGCTAGAGCACCTGCTAGAGCTTACGCTATTCGCGCTCGCGAAGACGCGTTATCACCAGATGTTATCACCGGTACAATTTCTCTCTATGACTCTAATGTTATTGTATTGATTGATCCTGGATTGACTCATTCGTATGTTTGTGAGAATTTAGTGTCTAGTAAGAAATTGCCTGTTAAATCTACTGAGTTTGTGATTAAAGTATCAAACCCCTTAGGCAAGTATGTTCTAATTGATAAAGTTTGCAAGAACTGTCCTTTAACGACTCGGGGTTACTATTTTCTGGCTGATTTGATGTTTTTTCCATTTGATGAGTTCTATGTAATTCTGGGTATGGATTGGTTGACTCTGCATGATGCTATTGTGAATTGTAGACGAAAGACTTGAATTGAAATGTCAGAATAGTGAAATTCTTCAAATTGAATCAGATGAATCGAGTGAATTGCCTGTAGTTATTTCGTCTATGTCAGCCCAGAAATGTGTGAGAAAAGGTTGTGAAGCTTATCTTGCTTATGTTTTAGATACAAAAGTGCCTGAATCTAAGATTGAATCAGTGCCAGTTGTCTGTGAATATCTGGATGTGTTTCCTGAAAAATTACTAGGGTTACCACTGATTAGAAAAGTTGAATTTGCTATTGAGTTAGTACCGGGAACTTTACCGATATCGATAGCTCTGTACAAAATGGCTCCAACAGAGTTGAAAGCTAAGTTGCAAGAATTAACAGATAGAGGTTTTGCACGACCTAGTTTTTCGCCCTGGGGTGTGCCAGTATTGTTCGTAAAGAAGAAAGACGAATATATGAGAATGTGTATTGACTATCGACAGCTCAACAAGGTTACAAAAAAGAATAAGTATCCGTTGCCGAGAATAGATGATTTGTTTGATCAGTTGAAAGGGGCAACATTATTTTCAAAGATTGATTTGAGATCTGGCTATTATCAGTTGCGAGTGAAAGATTCCAGTGTATCGAAAACAGCATTCAGAACGAGGTACAGACATTATGAATTTCTTGTTATGCCTTTCGGATTTACTAATGCTCCTGCAGTCTTTATGGATTTGATGAACCTAATTTTTAGACCGTATTTAGACAGATTCGTTGCTGTGTTCATTGGCGACATTCTGATCTATATCAGAGATGAGTCTGAGCATGCCGAGCATTTGAGAATTGTGTTACAAACCTTGAGAGATAAGCAACTCCATGATAAATTCAGTAAATGTGAATTCTGGCTCCGAGAAGTAAGATTTTTGGGATACATTATTTCAGCGAAAGGTATACGAGTTGATCCGAGTAAGATGTCCACAGTTGTTGACTGGAAACCACCGAGAAATGTATCTAAAGTTAAAAGTTTTCTGGGGTTAGTAGGTTATTATCGATGTTTTGTTAAATGATTCTCGATGATTGCTACACCGATGACCAGATTGCTACAGAAAGATGTGAAGTTCGAGTGGTCAGAGAAATGTCAACAGAGTTTTGATCAGTTGAAAGCATTGTTAACTGAGGTACCAATTTTAGTTCAACTTGAATCGGGTCAAGAGTTTGTGATATACAATGATGCATCATTGAATGGTTTAGGTTGCGTTTTGATGCAAGAAGGAAAAGTTATAGCTTATGCCTCCAGACAGTTAAAGCCGCATGAAAAGAATTATCCGACGCATGATTTAGAGTTGGCTGCAATTATTTTCGCATTGAAAACTTGGCGACATCATTTTTATGGTGAAAAATGCCACATCTTTACCGATCACAAAATTTTGAAGTATTTAATGACCTAGAAAGATCTAAATTTACGATAACGAAGATGGCTCGAGTTGCTTAAAGACTATGAATTAGTGATTGATTATCATCCGGGGAAAGCAAATATAGTCGCAGATACTTTGAGTAGAAAATCTCTGTTTTCTTTGAGAGCGATGAATACTCAGTTAACCTTATCTGATGATGGTTCGGTTATAGTAGAGTTGAAAGCTAAACCGGTATTTCTTCAACAAATTTGCGAAGCTCAGAAATATGATAATGAATTGCAAGCCAAAAGAGTGCAATGTGAGTCAACTAGTGATTCTGACTTTCAGATCGGATCCGATGATTGTTTAATGTTCCGAGGTAGAATCTGTGTACGAAAGAATTCTAAGCTCATTCAGAAAATTTTGCACGAAGCACACAGTGGTTGTTTATCTGTTCACCCGGGGAGTACCAAAATGTACAATGATTTGAAACAATTGTATTGGTGGTCGGGTATTAAACGAGACATTTCAGAGTTTGTATCGAAATGTTTAGTTTGTTAACAAGTCAAAGCCGAACATCAAGTGCCTTTAGGATTACTACAGCCTGTGATGATACCATAATGGAAATGGGATAGATTTACGATGAATTTCGTATTGGGATTGCCCCTGTCTCCGAAAAAGAAAGATACTATATGGGTTGTCGTAGATCGACTGACGAAATCAGCACATTTCATTCCGGTATGTACAGACTATTCACTTGATAAATTAGCTGAATTGTACATTTCAGAGATCATTAGATTACACGGGGTGCCAGTTTCTATTATTTCGGATAGGGATCCGAGATTTGCATCACAATTTTGGAAGAAATTGCAAGAAGCTCTGGGTACGAGATTGAATTTTAGTACAGCATTTCATCCGCAAACTGATGGCCAGTCTGAGAGAGTAATATAAATTCTCGAAGATATGTTTTGTTATTGTGTGTTAGAATTCGAAGGTAATTGGGAGAGATTTTTGCCATTGGTTGAATTTGCATATAACAATAACTTTCAATTGAGTATAAAGATGGCACCGTACGAAGCTTTATATGGTCGCAAATGCTGAACTCCATTGTACTGGACCAAACTGAGTGAGAAAAAGATTCACGGGGTTGATTTGATTCGAGAGACTGAAGAAAAAGTGAAAGTAATTTGCGGCGATACCAAAGCGACTTCAGATCGAAGTAAATCGTGACGCGGATATGAAACATAAAGATATTGAATATCAGATCGGTGATAAAGTATTTCTAAAAGTATCTCCGTGGAAGAAAATCCTTAGATTTGGTCGCAAGGGCAAGCTGAGTCCACAATTTATCGGGCCGTATGAAATCATTGAAAGAATAGGTCCAGTGGCATACCGGCTAGCATTACCATCAGAATTAGAAAAGATCCACAATCTGTTTCATGTGTGAATGTTGCGCCGATATAGATCAGATCCATCACATGTAATTTCTCCGTCAGACATTGAAATTTAACCTGACATAACGTATAACGTAGAACCGATCAGAATTTTAGCTCGAGAGGTTAAGGAGTTAAGAAATAAACGCATAGCTTTGGTGAAAGTATTGTGGCAACGTCACTGTATCGAAGAGGCTACGTGGGAACCTAAGAAAGCTATGAGAAAATAGTACCCTAACCTTTTTGCTGGTAAGATTTTCAGGGACGAAAATCCCTAAGGGGGAGAGTTGTAATAGCCCGTTTTTAGTCAAATCGGAACAGCGGTTTTGGGACCATAAATCTGAAGTCAGAATAATTATTTTATTATTATTTTAATGTCTACAGCATGATTTAGTGATTGTGTGTGTAACGCCCCAATATTTTTATGTCTGTTTCTAGATAAATTTGACACAACTGTCTGTCTGCTTCAATGGTTATGTGTTCTGGATGTGTGTGAGAGGTCCCAAGTTCAAGCCTTACCTTTTGTAAATTTTTGTATCTTTCTGACTTAAGCCCTACCCTTGCTTAGTGGGATTATATTTAATTATTTGTAAAACCATATCAGAATGAGCCTGCTGGTTCGAGTGGTAAGGGAGTGTGTGTGTGTTGGAGGTCCTGTGTTCAAATCCTTGCACGAGCGAGGGAGCTTATTTTTGCTCGTTAGATTGAGGGAGTTTCAGTTGAACAGAAATTCTGAGTAAGTGGTTGCATAGTGGGATAGTGGAGAGATAATTAAGGAATTTGGGAAGTTATCATATTTTATTTTTATTTTTATTTTATTCTTTTTTGAAAATTTCGGCTTTCTTTCCCACAAATTCTGACGTTCTTCAAATTTCTCTTTTTCTTCTCTGCCGTTTCTTCCCCATCTCTGTGACCTATTGTTTTACTTTCTTTTGTTTGGTTCCTAAATCCGTGGTTTGGTCTTACTATTCGGATTGTGGATTCGTCCCTTTGGCGAGGTAAGTAAATTCCTGCCGTCAATTTTGTTTTGTGATTTCCTTATTTGGTGAGGGCAATCTGTGGTGATTTAAGGGTGTTATTTCGTGTTTAGGAGTAGATTGTGGAGTAGAGAATCACACTTCTTCGGTTTAGAATGTGATAGGGCCGTGGCTCGGGCATCGTCAAATGCTGCCAAAGATCCCTTGGAGCTTCCGAAGGGTCCGATCACCCGTGCTCGTGCTAAAAGGTTCAAGAAGGAAGTTTCAAATCTCGTAGATAAAATGTGGAGCAACGTCATGGCTGGACAGTTTGGGAACGATGAATCGAGCAAGCCATGCAATGTTCTTCACGTTCAACTAGCTTAAACTTAGCTTAAGGAGCTTGTCTTTAATTTATACTTGCATGCGTTTATTTGCTGGAATAATTAGCTAAAATTGCTGTATTTAAATTAAATAAGATATTAGTTGATTTAGTTATAGCCTTAAAATTATGAATTTAATTGAGATTCAATAAATGTGTCTGAATTTATTTCAAGTATTTATTATGTCTAGTTGTTGCATGTTTTAATTTGTCTTAATTTAGTTCAAGCTTTAATTTGTCTTGGTCAACCGAAAATTAATAACTAGTAATTAAAGTGTCTTAGTCCTTGCATAAATTCAATGGTTCTGCCGAATTTAATGTGTCTTATGGCTTAACTTTATTTGGTCCTAAGAATGACTTAATGGCCGAATTTAATGGGTACAGGTTCATTTATTTTGGGCGGCAAGAACTTAATGGAAGGAATTAATTAGGCTGCAGATTTTGATGCCTTCAAGGAGACCATTTGGCCAACCCGGTTTAGCTCCTCAAGATGCTCTTTGGTATGCCCCAAATCTGGTCGTCACTCTCCCCAACAAGCCTCTTTAATTCATGCTTGGTTGCACACCAAATTGGCCATTCGGTGCCTAGCATGGACGGCCATTAATGAGCTACTGCTGGTTGCTCTCCCCCATACGCCAATCGTGAATAGCGAAGAAGTTATGGCGGCTGCTACTACACTCTCCAATGCATCCGTTTAGCTCACCAAGGCACCATGGAAGTCCTCACCACTGGTCTATTAATGCAACAATTAATTCGATTCTTTGCTTTCCTTTGTTCACGCCAAAGCACCATTGAAGACCCCAAAAGACAGCCTTAAATGTGGAGTAGTTGTTTAGCTCATCCATGAATCACCATTAAAGCTCTCCAAGTCCCTAGGCCGAATTATTATGCTTCACTAGCTCCCAAGCTCTCCCTTCAATTCAGCTGAACTCTCAAGGCATCTAGAAGGGACTTTCGGCATTCTCCAAGCATAAGGGAGAAATTCTGGAAATTTCAAGAACTATTAGCTCCTTTAATATGAATTAAAGATGAACTTACAAGCTAAGAAAAGGCCATTCGGCTAGCCCATGAAATAGGCTATAAATACTTGTCCTTTTCCAATGTAAAAACACTTTTGAACCTTAATGAATTGCTGCCCATTTTTGGTGAGAATTTTTCTCTCAAATTTCGTCCAAAGACTCGTTGACGTATCTACCTAATTAGTGGCGTCAACCCAATTTTTGTTCAATCGAACTTATCACGTTTTTCGTGTGGCGTTCGAAACCAATTATACCGAGGTTCTTATCTCTTTAGATAGCGGGTCGAGGTCTCGTATTCCCCTTTCAAAAATGAATTAAGATCTTATAAGATTCGGGTCAACCTTCAATCGAAGTTTGGTTCACTCTTGACCTTAAGTTTTCGATTATTTCCTAATCCTGAACCTTCCCATTTCTACTTACCCGAGCCTACTAAAATGAATATCCCTTCTTCTATTAAACCTATCATTGCTTCCCGATCTTCCTAAATCCACCAACCTAAACCTTTCCGAAAATTGAACGAAACCTTCTTGTTTAACGATCGGGCAAATATACGACTCGGGTTAATTCACGGAACCGAGTTTGTATCAGAATGCGTTGGCTGTGTTCGACATTTGTGGTAAGTTAGTTTCGTACCGATTCCCTATTATCAAATTTGATAATCAACTCGCTAAATCATTGTTGGCTACTCTGTTTTAGGCTTAGGAGGCTCGGGGTTATTTCTGCATCGAAAACGTATCAGGTGTGTACCCGAAATGCAGAAAAATGGGTTTCGACGAAAGTTGAAATTGTAATCTGTCGGCGCCACACGGCCGTGTGGTAGGCCGTGTGTGACAACACAGCCGTGTGATCGACGAAGGCCAGGCCATGCGCAAGACACAGCCGTGTGATGGCTGGAGAGCGGCCATGTGGGCTACATGGGCTAGGCCAAACTGGGCGTGTGGGCCACACAGGCGTGTGGGCCCACACGGGCTTGTCGATTATTGGGCCAGGCCGTGTGGGCCACACGGGCTAGGCTAATCTGGGCATGTGGGCCACATGGGCATGTGGGCCCATTATACTGAGATTTTTCTGTAGGGTCGTACGGGTCGTGCTAATCGACTATGGGCCTACTGCAGGATCGGTAAACGCTATCTAACCCTAAAACCAAATGATATGTTAGATTGAGATATGATTATGAGCATGCCTATGATTGTATATCTATTATCTGTTTATAAGAGCATGTCAAGAATGATATATCTGTTAATTCTGTATGTATGTTATGTTATCTGAAATTGGGGATGGGATGATGTTTATTGGAGGAAGTGTTTTGAAAGGCATTAGCGCCTATTATCTGGCAGCATGGCTACATTATATCTGTTATGTGCTGCATCAGTACAGTATGGTGTGTAAGGCTGGGTGGGGGTTTTAAACCCCACATGGTGTGTAGGCATGGACGGAGATGGTGTGTAGAGGATGGGGGTAGGATTCTGATTTCTGATTTTGATATGCATATCTGTATTTATATCTGTAATGGGCTTAAGCCCAAATCTATATCTGTCTGATTCTATTTTTTGTTGTGTGCATGGTTAATTCTGTGGGGTTACACACTGAGTTTACGTAAACTCACTCCTTTCTGTTTAATCTGTACAGGTAATCCACAGAGTTAGGCGAATCGGTGCAGTGGAGGGCTCAAAGGTGACCACTCACCATAAACTGTTTATTTTGCTTTATGGTTTAAATCAAGTTTTGGCTTTTAATTTGAGAGTTTGTAATTTTTTGGGACTGTATGGACTTTTAACTGTTGGTTTGGTTTTGTTGCTCGACTTATGCATGCTTTATCAAAAGTTTTCTTTTAAAACGACAGTTTACTAAAACAAAGTTTTATAAGTCAAGAACGGTTTTGCTAAGAAATCATAATTTTATGAAAACTTCCACCTAAATGATTTTTAAGGAAAAGGAGTAATGTTATTAAAAACAGAAACTTAAGAGTTGAATAAACATTTTTGAGTTGTAAAAATAGATGAATGCTAATAAACTGAAATGGTTTTATGGTGACGACTTAGTTTACAAAACTCTTTCCATGTGACATCGCCAGATTCGGCCATAACGTTTAGGCCGAGTTTGGGGTGTTACATTTAGTGGTATCAAAGCCAGGTTGCAAAACTCGGCTATGAATTTTGGGTTCCAAAATTTGGTTTTAAAGAATTGGTTTTCAAAAGATTTTAAACATTCTAAAGTAAGTGTGTGGTTCACCGAGTCTCCGACGCCGATCCTGTAAGTATTTCTGATTTCTGATAGAAAATTCTGAAAACATTATTGATAGTCTACTTGAAAACACTATAGTTAGTACACTCTAAAACTGTAGTGAAACTGATTGAGACTAAAACTTTCGAAAACAACTCTGAACTTCTGATACTTTATGCATAAAACATCTGTTAATAAATATCTAAACTGATGCATAAAATTTTTAATGTAGATAAAACTTCTAAGTCATAATGAGAGCACGAGGTATCTGTGGACGTAGTATTTGAGGCCGAGGTAGAGGCCGTAGGGGGGCTCGAGCTGAGTTCTTATCTCTGGGCAGTATGCCAAATATGGACACTAGTGAGACACCTGTGTCACCTACTACTAAGACTGGGTCTCAGAGTCATTCGGCTGGGGATGACGCACTGTCCCAAGCCATGTTGAGGATATTGGAGCGAGTCGCTAGACCCAATTCTAGATCTGGAGGCCGAGGGTCGGTAACTGAGCGACTCCAGTCTAATGGAGCTAAGGTTTTTAGGGGTGTCACAGGAGTCGCCCCTAATGTGGCTGAGTATTGGTTAGAGGCCACTGAGAGGATTATGGATGATTTGGACTCTACCCCCGAGAAGCAATTGAAGGGTGCAGTCTCTTTGCTTCGCGAAGAAGCATATTAGTGGTGGTTAATAGTTAAGGAGGGCACTCAGCCTGACCGTTTGACTTGGGAGTTCTTTAAGACTATATTTCAGAGCAAATATGTGGGAGCCAACTACGTTGATGCTCGCAGGCGTGAGTTTTTGAACCTCAGGCAAGGTGACCGATCTGTGGACGAGTATGAGGCCGAATTTCTGAGGCTGAGCCGTTATGCTCGAGGTATGGTGGCATCGGAGTATGAGAGGTGTGTTAGGTTTGAGGATGGCCTAAGGGATAATCTGAGGGTTTTGATAGCTCCGCAAAGGGAGCGTGAGTTTGCGGTTCTGGTAGAGAAGGCAAAGATTGCTGAGGATGTTAAGCGCGCAGAGCGCTAGAACAGAGACCGTGAGAGAGGTAAGAACAAGAGGGATTTGGAGCCCTTGAGTTCTATGCAGAGGCCTAAGAAAAAGGCCAGATCTGGTGGGCCAGTTAGAGTGGGGGCCCCTGTTGCTTCCACTGGGATATTGCCTTGTGGAGATTGTGGTAGGCGCCATTCGGGCGAGTGTTGGAGGAGGATTGGTGCTTGCTTGAGATGTGGGTCTCTTGAGCACCGCATTTGGGAGTGTCCACTGAGGCCTGATCAGGTGCAAGCTCCGACATCAGCTCCCGCGCAGCCACAGAAAGTAGTTCAGCAGCCACCTAGCAGCCGTGGTCAGGCTAGGGGTGGTAATGGTATGGGCTGAGGTTAGAGAGCACCGGGCAGAGGTGCTAGTCAGACTAAGGTGAGACAACCTACTTTGGTTTATGCTGCATGTCGTTGGGAGGACATAGATGCTCCTGACATCATCACCGGTACGTTCTTTATATTTGATGCACTTTACTTTGCTCTGATAGACATAGGATCTACTCATTCCTATATAGCCTGTTCTGTTTCTGAAAATCTGGGGTTATCAGTTGAGGGTACTTCTAGTGAGGTTACTGTGATAAGTCCGTTGGGTCAGTCTATTCAAGTTAGTAAACTGTATAAGGATATCCTGTTAGAGGTGCAAGGGGAGATATTTCTGGATAATTTGATGGAGCTTCCGTTTGGGGAGTTCAACCTAATTTTGGGTTTGGACTGGTTGGTGGAGCACCGAGTCAGTTTGGACTGCGCATCTAAGAGGGTCGTTCTGAGGACCAAGGATGATGTGGAGATGGTTATGATTGGTGAGTGTCGAGACTATCTGTCGCATGTGATCTCCGCGTTAGTAGCTGAGAAACTGGTCCGGAAAGGGTACGAGGTGTATTTAGCTTACGTCAGTACTACTGCTTCTGGGAACTCTTCGATTGGGGATATCAGAACTGTGAGGGATTTTCTAGATGTTTTTCTGAAAGAGTTACCGAGATTGCCTCCGAGTCGAGAGGTTGAGTTTGGGATCAAGCTTCTTCTGGGTACAGCTCCGGTGTCCATCGCTCCCTACCGTATGGCACCAAAAGAGCTTGCGGAGCTCAAGGCTCAACTGCAAGAGTTGTTGGACCGTGGTTTCATTCGTCCGAGTGTGTCTCCGTGGGGAGCACCAGTACTGTTTGTTTAGAAGAAGGATAGGACCATGAGGATGTGCATAGATTATCGTTAGTTGAACAAGTTAACCATTAAGAATAAGTATCCACTTCCAAGGATCGACGACTTATTTGATCAGTTTCGAGGGGTTTCTATGTTCTCTAAGATTGATCTCCATTCAGGGTATCATCAATTGAGGGTTAAGGAGGTGGATGTGCATAAGACGACATTTAAGACTCATTATGGACATTACGAGTTCCTAGTTATGCCTTTCGGGTTGACCAATGCACCGGCTGTATTCATGGATTTTATGAATCGGGTGTTTCAACCCTATCTGGATCAATTTTTCGTAGTCTTTATCGATGACATTCTGGTATACTCTAAGAATGAGGATGAGCATGATGAGCATCTTAGAGTAGTGCTTCAGATTCTGCGTGAGAAGCAACTTTACGTTAAATTCAGCAAGTGTGAGTTCTGGCTTCGTGAAGTAACTTTTCTGGGGCATATGGTTTCTGCTGAGGGGATTAGTGTTGATTCTCGAAAGATTGAGGCTGTGCTAGATTGGAAATAGCTTAAGAATGTATCTAAGATCCGTAGCTTTCTGGGTTTGGCGGGATATTATCGGCGTTTCGTTGAGGGGTTCTCTTTGATTGCTGCGCCGTTGACTAAGCTTCTGCGTAAAGGTGTTCCATTTGTTTGGATTAATGCGCAGCAGTCGAGCTTCGAGAAGCTCAAAACTATTCTAACCCAGGCTCCTGTTTTGATACAGCCTGAATCCGGTAAGGAGTTTGTAGTCTACAACGATGCGTCACACGTTAGTTTAGGATGTGTTCTGATGCAGGATGGTAAGGTTTTGGCTTATGCGTCCCGTCAGCTTAAGACACACGAGGGGAACTATCCGACGCATGATCTTGAGTTGGCTGCTGTGGTCTTTGCGTTGAAAATCTAGAGACATTATCTGTATGGTGAGAGGTGTATCATCTACACCGATCACAAGAGTCTCAAGTATCTCCTTACTCAGAAAGAGTTGAATCTTAGGCAACGTCGATGGATTGAGCTACTCAAGGATTATGATTGCACCATCGAGTATCATCCTGGTAAGGCCAATGTGGTGGTCTACGCTCTAAGGTGAAGGGCGATGTCTGATTTGAGGGTGATGTTTGCTCGCCTTAGTTTGTTCGATGATGGGGTCTATTGGCCGAGTTGTAAGTTAAGCCGACTTGGATTGAGCAGATTCGAGATAAGCAGTTGGGGGATGAGTCTTTGAGTTTACAGTTCCATCAGGTTGAGAGTGGAAACACTTCAAATTTTGGATTGAATAATGATAGGGTACTCTGTTTCTTTTGTCGAATTTGTGTACCGAACGATGTGGATCTGAGGCAGTCGATTCTGAGGGAGGCGCATAGTAGCCCTTATGCTATGCATCCCTGCGGTAATAAGATGTATCGCGACCTTCATGAGTTATACTGGTGGCCGGGGCTGAAGCGTAAGGTTACTGACTTTGTGGCTCGATGTCTGACATGCTAGCAAGTTAAGGCTGAGCATCAGTTGCCTTCAGGATTGTTGCAGCCAGTTAAGATTCCCTTATGGAAGTGGGAACGAGTGACGATGGATTTCGTTAGTGGGTTGCCCTTGACACCTACTAAAAAGGATTCTATTTGGGTCATCGTGGATCGATGGACCAAGTCTGCTCACTTCATTACGGTTCGAACTGATTATTCTTTGCAGAAGCTAGCAAAGTTGTATATTTCTGAGATAGTTAGACTGCATGGGGTACCCGTGTCGATTATTTCTGACAGAGATCCTCGGTTTACATCTCGGTTCTAGAAGAAGTTACATGAAGCTCTAGGGTCGAGATTGGACTTCAGTACTACGTTCCATCCTGAGACCGATGGTCAATTCGAGAGGGTGATTCAGATACTAGAGGATTGGCTTCGAAGTTGCTTGATTGACTTCTGAGGTAGTTGGGTGGATTATCTACCTCTAGCTAAGTTCGCCTACAACAACAGTTTCCAAGTTAGTATTCAGATGGCACCTTACGAGGCTCTGTATGGTTATAAGTGTCGTACTCCTTTGTGTTGGACTGAATTGGGCGAACGACGAGTTTTGGGTCCTGAGTTGGTTTCTGAGACTGAGGATAAGGTTCGACTGATTCAGGATCGTCTGAAGGCGGCTTCTGATAGGCAGAAGTCTTATGCAGATCTGAAGAGGCGTGATATTAAGTATTTTGTGGGGGACTTCATTTTTCTCAAGGTTTCTCCATGGAAGAAAGTTCTGAGATTCGGTCGCAAGGGCAAGTTGAGCCCTAGGTTATCGGGCCGTATCGAATTTTGAAACGTGTGGGACCGATTGCTTATCAGTTAGAGCAACCTCCTGAGTTGGACCATATTCATGATGTGTTTCATGTCTCTATGTTAAGGCGGTATCGTTCTGATCAATCCCATGTTCAGATCCTAGATCGAGATGTTAAGGTTCTACGGAAAAAATCCATTCCATTAGTGAAGGTGCTGTGGCGGAATCATAGCACTGAGGAGGCTACTTGGGAACCGGAGGACTCGATGCGTCAGTAGTATCCTCATCTATTATGATCAGGTAAATTTTGAGGTCAAAATTTCTTTTAGGGGGTAGAGTTGTAACGCCTCAATATTTCTATGTCTGTTTCTGGATAAATTTGACACAACTGTCTGTCTGCTTCAGTGGTTATGTGTTATGGGTGTGTGTAAGAGGTCCCAAGTTCAAGCCTTACCTGTGGTAAATTTTGGTATCTTTCTGACTTAAGCCCTACCCTTGCTCAGTGGGCTTATACTTAAATATTTGCGAAACCAAATCAGAATGAGCCTGCTGGTTCGAGTGGTAAGGGAGTGTGTGTGTGTGTGTTGGAGGTCCTGTGTTCAAATCCTTGCGCGAGCGAGGGAGTTTATTTTTTCTCGTTAGATTGAGGGAGTTTTAGTTGAACAGAAATTCTGAGTAAGTGGTTGCATAGTGGGATAGTAGAGAGATAATTAAGGGATTTGGGAAGTTATCATATTTTATTTTTATTTTTATTTTATTATTTTTCGAAAATTTCAGCTTTCTTACCCAAAAATTCTGACGTTTTTCAAAATTCTCTTTTCCTTCTCTGCCATTTCTTCCCCATCTCTGCGACCTGCCATTTTACTTTCTTTCGTTGGTTCCTAAATCCGTGGTTCAATCGTACTATTCGGATTGTGGATTTGTCCCTTTGGCGTGGTAAGTAGATTTCTGCCGTCAATTTTGATTAGTGATTTCCTTATTTGGTGAGGGCAATCTGTGGTGATTTAAGGGTGTTATTTCGTGTTTAGGAGCAGATTGTGGAGCAGAGAATCACACTTCTTCGGTTTAGAACGCGTTGTCTGTGTTTGGCATTGTGGTAAGTTAGTTTCATACCGATTCCCTATTATCGAATTTGATAATCAACTTGCTAAATCATTGTTGGGTGCTCTGTTTTAGGCTTTGGGATGCTCGGGGTTATTTCCGCATCGAAAATGTATCAGGTGTGTACCCGAAACGCAGAAAAATGGGTTTCGACGAAATCCAAAATTGTAATCTGTCGGTGCCACATGGCCGTGTGGTAGGCTGTGTGTGACAACACGGCCTTGTGATCGACGAAGGTCAGGCCGTGTTATCGACGAAGACCAGGCCCTGCGCAGGACACATCCGTGTGATGGTCGGAGTGTGGTCGTGTGGGCCACACGGGCTAGGCCAAACTGGGCGTGTGGGCCACACAGGCATGTTGGTTATTGGGCTAGGCCGTGTGGGCCACACGAGCAAGGCCAATCTGGGCGTGTGGGCCACACGGGCGTGTAGGCCCACACGGGCAGGCCACATGGGCATGTGGCCCCATTATATTGAGATTTTTCTGTAGGGTTGCACAGGTCGTCCTATTCGACTGTGGGCCTACCGTAGGGTCGATAAACGCTATCTAACCCTAAAACCAAATGATATGTTAGATTGAGATATGATTATAAGCATATCTATGATTGTATATCTATTATCTTTTTATAAGAGCATGTCAAGAATGATATATCTGTTAATTCTGTATGTATGTTATGTTATCTGATATTGGGGATGGGATGATGTTTATTGGAGGAAGTGTTCTGGAAGGCATTTGCGCTATTATCCTGGGCAAACATGGTTGCATTATATACATTATGTGCCGTGATCGCAGTGCAGTATGGTGTGTAATACCCCGAAAATTTATACAATAAGATATTATCCTTGATATTGTAAAATAAGGAAATAAAGTGACAAAAAGGGAAATTTTGAGTTATGACAATATTGAGAAGTATATTATGATATATTAATTCAAGAAAGGACTAAATTGCAAAAGTGAGAAAAGTTTTGTTGCCTAAGAGTAAATACTCAAAACTTGAGGGGTTAAAGTGTAAATATGAGAAAATTGAAGGACTAATAGTGCAAATATTTTAAGGGTGGAATGATCTAGAAACTAAGGAAAATGGATGAATTAGGACCAAATTGAATAGGTGAAGAATTATGAGGGACTAAATTGTAATTTTACCAAATTAAGTGATGACTCAAGGATGGAATTTTAAAAGATTATAAAGGAAAAAATGGTCAATTAGAAAGAGAGAGACATCTAGAAGGTAATGATGATGTTGGTGATATTTTAGATTAATTAAATAAATAAATATTAGTTTATAAATATTTTGATTTGATTTTTAAATGATATTTTATTATTTTATTTACTATATATATAAGGAAAGAAAGATGAAGAATGACCATCTTCTTCCCATGCATCCAACATATGAAGAGAAAGGAAAGAAAGAAAGTTTTGCTTTCTTTACAATTTGGTCCTTTTACCAAAAATTCACCATTTTCACTTAGAAATCAAAAGAATTTCCATAGCTACCAAGAGAGAAAAATATTAAGGAGACTATGGGGAGCTAGAATATCAAGTTAGATTCAATAAATAGAAGCTGGAGGAGAGAGAAAATCAAGTTAAATGTTGAAATCAATAGGACAAGGTAAGAACATCAAGATTTCAATATATTTTTAAGTTTGATATTATTGAAAAAGCATGGAAATGATGTTAATGCAGAGTTTTCTTATATAAGGTTCTATGTTCTTGATATGCTAGTGATGGGAAATATTATAGAGAAAGGGAAAAAGGGTGTTATAAACTTGGTAATCAACATTTTGCACTAAAACAGTTTTGGACAGCAACAGTAGTCTAACTTTGCAAAATCACCAAAAAATGTGGAAATTTAATTAGAGGTTGAATAAAATATGAAATTAAATTTTATTGAGTCTTGTTTTTCATAGAAGAAATGGTGTAAGCAATGGAATTGTAAATTATGAGATATAATAAATTTTGTGAGACAAGGGCAGAATGATTTCGGGTTCCCCTGTTCTGACTTTGGAAAATCATCAAAAATTGTAAAAAAGTAATTAGGGGTTTAAATTTATATGTTTAAATTCTTAATGAGTCTATTTGCAATATAAACAAACAGGAACATCATCCAAATCCCGTACTAAGAGATGATTTATTTTTAGTAAAGAAAGGTCGAATCTTTCAAACAGCAGAACAAAGATAAATTTGAAGATTTTACTGTACTTATTGGCTATATTATAAATTCTGAAATTTTTATGGTAGAAAGATATTTGAGTCTAGTTTCAAAAAAATCAAGCGGATCTTAATTTGGAATTCTTTATCTCAAGATATAAATAATTTAGTGACTATGACTCAAGTGGACAACTTTGAATGAACATTTTAGTAAATAGTGGAATTATAGATAATGTTACTTATAAGCATGTTATATGCATTAAGGATGTGGAATGGAGAGGATGAGGAGGAAAATATATGAATATGCAGCTAGCATGGGTTTATTAAAAATGGCTAATTTGTATGTTTTAGGCTCAGGTACTAATTTGAATAAAAGTAAAACTTTAGGGGACAATTTTGTAAAAATGTCAAAAATGACGAAATTGAGGGAAATGAATTTTTTATTGTTTAACTTAATAAATTGAATGAAATTATTAATTTAGATCAAGATCGAGTGAAAAATAGGGGAAAATAGAAAATTACCAAAATGCCCCTAAATCTTGGTATTTTTGCAATTTAGCCAGGTAAGTTCGTGTAACTTAATTGAGCATGTAAATATGATAAATTGAATGTTGTATTGGATTGAATGTGGAATTTTAGTACGTGAATCTAGTATGAATGATATGAATGTAAGAAATGAACACATACTTGGAAATATTTGAAAAGGTTAAATTCCGTGTGAATATTGGATTTCGATGGATAAAGGTGATTTCCCAAATGGAATGAGGTCCTGCATTTGTTGCAGAATGGATTTAGCTCGGACGAGTAATCCGATTGACCTCATTATTAAAAGGATTTAGCCCGGACGGGTAATCCTGATACAAACCTCTCGAGCATATGTTGCAATTAGGATTTAGCCTGGATTGGTAATCCTAATTGAGCCCTTTGAGCATATGTTAAAGTCTGGATTTAGCCTGGACTGGTAATCTAGATTAAGCTCTTCAGAGTATTTGTCACAAAAAGGATTTAGCCTGGACTGGTAATCTTGACAAACCTCTTAGAGCATATGTTACGCATGAGATTGCTTTGGATTGGTAATCTATTTGTATGATATGTGGCTCGAGAGTGTGCATTACAGACAGGATTTACCCTGGATTGGTAATCCTGGTGTATAATATATGGCTCGGGAGTGTGCTCTCGGAATAAGTGCCTTAATGGGTACTCCTGAATATGAATTGACGGGTTATTGATTTGAACACTTTGTGTGTACTACTGGAGTATCCATCAAAATTTCAATAATTCAACGGATATAAACTCTCGAAATGAGAAATATGAGTTTAAATGAATTTATATATCGAATATTCCTGAAATACATGAAAATGATGATACATGATATATAGAAGTATGAAATAATGCTATATGAACATGGAATTTATTTGATGAATATGTTCATCTATGATTATAGATTTGTACACCTTGAATGTACTACCCGTGTAATCATCGGTACTTTAATTGATTTAATAGGTAAAATTCTGATATGAAACAATATGAATACGAAATGAATTATTACCGTATATGTCTGAAATATATATATAATGATTTGTACATGTTATATGGACACATGGTGTGGAAAGTATATGTACATGGAATTTGATTAATGTTAAGTTCGATATGAACTATTACCGGAATAAACATACGTGAAATACATGGAAATTATGGTACATGAAATATTGATATAATGAAATGAATGATATATTATATTAAAGAATCAGTAAGAGAATGATATGTATCATGACATGTACATATATGATTATCTTTGATATGTTGATACAAGGAAATTATGTAAGTTAAGACGAGTATTAAACTTAAGTGTGACATGTCGAGAAAATAAGTATATCAATGTTGAATTTATATGGAATATGTGCAAAGTTGTTTGATGCTTAGACAAGTTTCAAGCTGTTGGTTGAATGGTAAAATGTTTGTTTATATGATACATTGATTTGGTAAGTATTTAAGTGAAAATATGCTAATGCTCGTGAAAGAGTGGTAAGGTTAAATTATGTAATTTCTTATGAAATGACTTATCATGTGATCAATTTAAAAAAGGCTTTGGCTAAATGCACCAGCTTGTGGCCACGGTTGAATGATATCTTTATGACTTGAGTTTCATGCATATGAAATAAGTGTAGAAAGTAAAGAAATGCAAATAAAAATAAAGAAACTTGGAACAGTTAAAGTTATATAAAATCTTACTAAGTTTGAGATAATATGTATAAGTGATACTGTGAAATTATTCACCTTGTGAGTTGATATAGCTTCATGAATATAGTGGAATCAATAATGGATTATTATTAAAATGTATAAATTTCATATATGAAAAGAAGTATTATGATCAAAGATTATACGAGCTTACTAAGCATTCATTGCTTACGTAATTGTTTTCACTTACCTTATAGATTATCGGAAGCTCGAATGGGTTGGAAGCTTGTCGGAGTTATATCACACTATCCATCGGTTCTATTGGTAATTTTTGATAATCTGATTCTGGTTATAATGGCATGTATAGGTAATTTTGATAAAATATTCGCCTATATGTGTTTTGGTATTTTTGTATATGCACAGTTTGCTTTATAATGTTGATGTTCTAAAATGTTTGGTTAGTTTGATGACAAGTTGGGCAAGAAATGAGGCTAAGAAAAATGACCTATTTCATCCACACGGGTAGAGACATGGGCGTATGTCTCAGCCGTGTGTGACACACGGCCAGATGACACGACCGTGTGACTTCTACAGTGTTGAAAAATTTTAAATATTTTCGAAAAAAATTTGAGTTTTCGGTTTAGTCCCGAGATATATTTTTGGGCCTCGATGCTCACATAAGGGACATTATGATTAAATTTGATTAATTTCAGGTATGAATGTTATGTGAAGTGAAATTTTTGTTATATGATCTGTAAATTCTAGTAATGCTCTGAAACCCTGTTCCGGCGACGGATATGAGTTAGGGGTGCTACATGGTGTGTAGGGCTGGGTGGGTGTTTTAAACCCCACATGGTGTGTAAGGATGGGCGGAGATGGTGTGTAGAGGATGGGGGTAGGATTCTGATTTCTGATTTTGATATGCATATTTGTATCTATATTTGTAATGGGCTTAAGCCCGAATCTGTATCTGTCTGATTCTATTTTTTTTTGTGTGCATGCTTAATTCTGTGGGGTTACACACTGAGTTTACATAAACTCACTCCTTTCTGTTTAATCTGTACAGGTAATCCACAGAGTTAGGCGGATCGGTGCAGCAGAGGACTCAACGGTGACCACTCGCCATAAACTGTTTATTTTACTTTATGGTTTAAATCAAGTTTTGGCTTTTAATTTGAGAGCTTGTAATTTTCTGGGATTGTATGGACTTTTAACTGTTGGTTTGGTTTTGCTGCTCGACTTATTCATGCTTTATCAAAAGTTTTCTTTTAAAATGACAGTTTACTAAAACAAAGTTTTCTATGTCAAGAACGATTCTGCTAAGACATCATAATTTTACGAAAGCTTCCGCCCTAAATGATTTTTAAGCAAATGGAGTAATGTTTTGATATTAAAAACAAAAGCTTAAGAGTTGAATAAACATTTTTGAGTTGTAAAAATAGATGAATGCTAATAATCTGAAATGGTTTTATGGTGACGACTTAGTTTACAAAACTCTTTCCATGTGACATCGCCAGATCCGGCCATAACGTCTAGGTCGGGTTTGGGGTGTTACAGTGTGAAAGTTTCGTTTAGAAATTTCATCGTTTGATTGGTCAATTTGATAAAAATAACTAAATCGCGTAAAGTGCAAAAGTGATGTTCTAATAGCTAAAGGTGTCAAATAGCTATAGAACCTTAAATTTAAGGTCCTTATGTGGTAATTAGACCATTTCAATTGTGAGTGGACAATTATGGGCATATATTAAGTGATTTTGATGGTTATTAATTAAGGTTATATTAGTAAATTAGTAATTAAACTTAAAATAAACAAAACAAAATGAAACCATTACCTATTATCATCTTCTTTTACCGAATTTAGGGCAACAAGGAAGCCATTTTTCTTCTTTACATTCGGCTAAGGCATTTATGCTCAATTAGGTATGGTTTTTGTCCCGTTTTTAATGATTTCTACGTTTTTGAGATCGTTGCAACTAGGTCTAGCTAGCATAGGGACTATTTTGCAAAACTTTTAAAGATTTTGAATGTTTCCATTGATGTATACATGAGTATTTTGATGTTTAATGATAAATTTTGAATGTTTGATAATAGTTATACAAGTTTTGTTAAGTGATTTTTAGTGAAAATGCAAATTAGGGATTAATTTCTAAAAAGTGTAAAATTCATGGTTAAAATGTGAAATAAATGGAAAATATGGGCTGCTAGGGACCTAATTGTAATTCCTCTAGCATGGGTTGTGGTTGAATTGCATGAATTTGTGATTTTATGAAATAATGACTAAATTGTAAAAGATGTGAAACATTAGGGGCAATTGTGTAAAAATTCCTTAAAGTAAATTTTGGACTAAATTGAATAGATTTATGGTTAAATAAGTTAATTTTGATTACATATAGATCAAGAAAAGTGAAACTCGGATCTAGATCGAGGGAAAAACAAAGTTCTCGGCTAATCGACTCGTTTCGTCGTTTTTGCGTCCGAGGTAAGTTCGTATGTATTAAGCATTGTTATAATTATGTTTTTAATGCTTTGATATTGCATAAACTGTGAATACGAGATTATAGACATGTTCGACAATGATTCGACGACTATTCGACAAGTGTGAAATCCCGGTTGAACCTTAGGAATAGATTTGGATACTAGTGACATGTCATTAGGGGATTATTGTGATTATGTGATTCGGGTGCTGGTTCTGTACGTCGTACCGGTGGCTGAGTATACCGGCATGTATTGCGGTTACTTGACAGCTTGTGTAAGCAGCACCGTGTAGCTACGTCTTGACCCACAGCTTGTGAGAGCAGGCCCGTTGATAGCTCGAGAGTGAGCATTTATGTGATATGTGATTTAGATAGCTTCGACTATATATGTGGCACTTCGGGTGTGAGTTTCCCATGTGTCCGATAGTATTCCGAATGGTTCAACGGGTAAATGAAAAACGTGGTTGAATATAAGATTGATATGAGATGGTACAGGTACGTACATGAATTGTATAAGTTTAAATCGATGAAATTGTGAAGCTCATACACGAGATTATGATTGAAAATGTGAAAGGTTTGTTAGTTAAATGAATTACATGTTGATATGTACAAATTTAATAGTTGTATATTTGTGTTAAGATTGAGTTTATTTCATACGAGCTTACTAAGCTATAAAGCTTACTTTGTTTATTTTTCCATGTTTTATAGTGATTTTAAAGCTAGCTCGGATTTGGGGATCGTCGGAGACTACGTCACACTATCCAACTAACATTTTGGTACTTTTAAGTTTATGTTATGGTTATATGGCATGTATAGGATTATGGTCATTTTGTTATGTAGTTTGGTAATGAGTTGTGCTATTTGAATTGGCTTGTAAATGCTTATGTTTTGGTTTGTATATAAAGCCATGTGAGTTGGCTTAATTTTTGTTGGTATGGTTATGTGTATGAAGGTGTGCATATGGTTTATATTATGTAGTTAAGTTTGGTCTTGGAATTCTTATTGATAATAGATATTGTGATTATCAAATAGTAGAAACTAGAGAAGTTATGTGCTTGTAAACTGAGCATGTTGATGTAGGATTGAATGTGCATAATTGGTTAATTGAGTATGTGCGAATTTGGTATAAATGGTATAGCTTACTTTTGTGACTTGTGTGTATAGAAGTTGGTGATATAGAATATGCATGATTTAGGCTTGAATTGGTTGGTTTAAATGTCTATTTATATGCCATGAGTTGTGCAATTTGGTTTGGTAAAGGTTTGTGCAAGTTGGGTGGCAAAATGGCTTGGTAAATAGCCTATTTTTGTCCACACGGGCGTGTGTCTCAGGCGTGTGTGACACACGGTTATGTACACGGCCGTGTGTCCCCTGGTGTTGAAATTAAAATCAAGTAAGTATGCTCCACACGGCCTCACACACGGGCGTTTAACTTGGCCGTGTGGCATAAGTCACTATACCCTATAGGTTTGACATGGCATAGCACACGGCCTGGCACACGGGCATGTATGACCATTTGTAGGGCACACGGGCTAGCCACACGGGCTTGTGTTTTGGCCGTGTGACCCAAGTCAGAGAGTTACATGGGGTCAGACACGGGCTGGGACACGGCCATGTGCTCCCATTTCGAATGTCCATAGGGCCTTTGACACGGGCGTGTCTGTTGGCCATGTGAGACACACGGCCGGGCCACACGGGCGTGTGTCCCCTGTTTTTGAGAAAATTTTCTAAGTGTTCTAAGAATTTCCAAAGTTATCAGTTTAGTCGTGAACCACTCTTAAAGTATGTTTAGAGCCTCATAGGCTCATATTAGGGACATCATGATTAAATTTGAATGATAGTTGGATAAAATATGAAAATGTATGTGAAATGAATGTTTAATTGAATTATAAGTTCGATAATTCTTTGTAACCCTATTCCGGCGTTGAATACGGGCGAGGGGTGTTACACAGATCATCTATGATGTCATAGTATCTTTCAGCTATGGTATTACACCTCGTAATCCCCGTGATTACCGTCCCAATGAACTATCCTGTGTTTAATGTCCTAGCAGATCATCTATGATGTCATAGTATCTTTCAGCTATGGTCTTACACAATATAACCCCGTGTTTACTGTCTCGGCGGACTACCAAAGGATGTAATAACGTCTTTCAGCTATGGTCTTAATCCTACTTACCGTTTTGGTGCGCTTTCATATGATGCCATATCATCTTTTAGATATGGTCTTACTCATTTTATCATGATTCCATAGCATCTTTCAACTATGGTCTTACTTATTTTATCATGACGCCATAGCATCTTTCAGCTATGGTCTTACTCATTTTATACGTATAGCCTCCGACCAATCCCATAGCCTAGCCATGATATTTTATTTACTTTTCCCATTGCAACCCAACCATTACTCCATTCATCGTCCTAACCTTGATGCTCGAACACCGCAGTGTCCCCTCCGTAAGGCCTGGAGCTTCGCTCATCACGGGTGCACTCAGCAACACTGTATGACATTATCTAACAGAATCAACCCTTGTTCCCATTCCTAACTTCATCTAACCCACTAGTAATTTTCCTTCCAAATCATGCAGACACTAATTATACATTCCTTACAGAACATCTTTATGCAATGCACTACACCAGATAGCCATTTAACAATCATTTACTATTACGATCAACATTAACATATAAAATTTTCAGAGCAACATTTAGCAACCAGAAGGCAATATGCAGAAACTCATCTTGTTTTCTTGCCTCCTTAGCTTAGCTTCTCCAAACGCCAATCCTCCTTCATCCTGGCAGCTAAACATGACAACCATGTATCAATTAAACTAAAGGTGTTCAACCCTTAAGACCCAGATTCCACGATATCCAGAAACTTTGAGCTTTCTTACTCTACTTCTTTTCTTCAATCCAAAAGTTTAGAGGGAGAAGCAAACTTACCAGTTCCCAATCTTTCTACTTCAAGACTTAAATCCGCATGACAGCTGCAACATGCAGAACTTCCTTCAACTATATTATATTCTTCTTCAGGGCGACTGAAGAAGACGATTCTTAAAGGAAAAGGTTTGGGAAATAGGATTGAGAGGAATTTCATTCCCCCACACACCTATATATACTCCCTCAGTACGGTCTCAAAGGGCTATTTCCACTACTCAATCCTAATAATTAAGTCTTCCACTATGGAACTAGCTGGTTATATCCTAACCGAACCAGGGTTGAGATACAACTATTTGAATTTTGGCCACTAAAATTTTTGATTTACTCGGCAGGGCTTGATAGTTTGCTAATCCTCTTAATTTATTCATAATTTCCTTAGTTTTGGGCTTAAATAACAATGTTCGTGTTACAAGTATGTAATTAGGGAGAGCTCGGTCACGATACTATCGTGGAATTACTTCGTGACTAAATAATTTTATAATTAATAGGTGAAAAGTTGGAATTTAATTATAAATTATTTGAGCCCTATTATATAAGTTCATTCGGTCCCTCCACTAGATAATTGAAACCATAAATGATTTGCATGAAAACCAAATGAATAGAATTGAATGGAAATAATAAAGTTAGGGAAATAGGTTGCATTGACAAATGAATGTGTTTTCTCACTAAGTATAGAAATGACTTGAGAATTAATTTAAGGTATTCATATTATTATTTAATTAACTATAACTAAATAATTGAATATAAAAAATAGAATTAAATTAATTAGTCATTAATAATCCATTGAATATGGAAATTAAAAATATTTCCTCATAGGTTCTGTTACAGTAAAGTTGTTATGACTTTAATGGAATTAGAATTGGGTTGAGAAAATTATTTAATTGAGAAATTGATGTACTTAGTTTAATTAATTAAATTAAATAATATTTATTTTGGGAAATAGAAAACAAATATTGGGTTGAATTAAATTATAAAATGTTGAGTCAAAAGCACAAGAAGCTCATATAATTGGACCCAATATAGGAGAGATCTAAATCCCCTTATATTACATGTGAGTAGCAACAACCCTAGTGTTATTATCAGGGGCAGATTTAGGGGGGCTGGCAGGTGCCCCGCCCCCCCCTAAAATGTAAAACTTTTATTTAGCCCATTAAATTTTTTAAAAAAATTTAAATTAGTAAAGGTAAAATTGCACTTTGGCCCCTTAAAATTATAAAAATTCGATTTAATCCTTTAAAAATTATAAAGATATAGACTATAAAAAATTAAAATTTCATTCGGCCCCACCTAAAAATTTGTTTTGGCTTCGCCCCTAGTTATTATCTAGGGTGTGTCATCCCTCTCTCTCCTAGTTAGACTACGAAAGTGTTTTTTATTAAATAAATATTTTTTGTGTTATGCTTATTCAACCAAGATGATTCTATCACTCCCTATAAATAGATGGTATTGATAGAACTATTAACACACAAGTTTTATATATTGTTATTCTGCTAGAAAGTAGTAAAATTATATTTTCTTAGAATAAATTTTATTTTTTTAGGAATTACAATTTCTATTGGTTTCTATTGAGAGAATTACTTCCCTACTGAAAGTAACTAAATCGTTTCTTGTTCTGTGTTTGGTTCGTGTTGCTTGAGTCCACACTCGGTGAAATTCAATGTACGAGGATAGCGGAGAATATCATTCGATTCAAAGTCGGTAACGATACAGATCTATCTCGCACAAATCATATGTACTTTTTGAAAAAAAAAGTTTATTTCTATAAATATTACAAATCGAACCGATTTTAAAAAATTTTAAACTTTTTCTATAATTGAAAATTGTTTTCATTTTTCCAACACAACTACCATCTTTGCTATGGGATCTTTTGCCTAGGAGATGAGTGTAGAGTAGAAAAATTAAACTTGAATAGTAAAAAGTACTTAAAAAGCAAGAATTTAAATACATGTTATGCTATGATTCAAGAATTTCACTCATATGTTTCTTCTGTATATAGGCTACCCAAATCTTCCAATTCCAACTGTCATCAAATCTTATGCATTTGGTCGTATAAACGGTTGCATTAGATTTGAGGACTTCGTAATTCATCAACTCCTTGATGTTGTAGTCCTTGATTCTTCTAATTAGGACCTCTTTCAATGAAAATAATTTGGTCTTTGATTTTTTTTTATATGATGTTTCTATAATTTTTATTTTATTTAATTCATAATTAAAAATTCAAGAAATTATTTTCTCAATTTTATAATTTTTTGAGTCTTTATAATTTTTTATTTTATAATATATATATTAAATGCATGTGTAAAAGAATATCTTGTGCCGCATTTTTATCGTTAATTGGATATATCACATTTTTGTTTTCTATACCGTTAATTTTTGAAGGATAGATTAGTACTATAATGGAATTAAAAAAAAAATATGTATCAAAGTATTAAAATAGAAAAAATGTATAATTCAATTTTCGTGACTTGCAAAAATAGACAAAAAAAAAAAAGATGTAATTTTATCCAAAAGTAGCCTTTTAGAAACCAAAGCTTCTTTTTGTTTGTTTGTTTTTTTTTTTTTTTGTGAATTATAAGAAGAGAGTAAAACCCTAAACAACAACACGACTAGCACGACTCGAACCCAGGCTACACATGGCGGTGATGAACACTCTGACCATCAGGCTAACACACGGGGCTCCTTTTTTTTGGTTTTTTTTTTGAATGGAAATCCAACTGGAGCACTTTTATTTTTTTTAAAAAAAGTAAAAAATTACAAAACCAGAAACCAGAAAATAGAAGCAAAACATAATAGCGGCTAATAAATAAACTCCAACCTAGAAAAAGAGTCACCCCCTCAATTACATGACACGTGCAAACATTGGGGAACTCTAAACAGCAGGAACAGGTCATCAAACCCTTCCCTTGGAAACTCGAATATCATTTATTCATGCTCTAGAAAAATCAAAATGTCCTTTCTTCTCCCATGCACAGCGATTCAATCAAAATCCCTCATTAGACCAGCACCGTCGGCTGCTATGGTGCCTGTAACACCCCTAACCCAAATTCATTGTCGAAATAGGGTTACGGAGCATTATCGGAGTTTACAAATCAAATAGACAGAAAATGCAAACATTTCATATTATATAGCATTCATGTCAAAAATCAATCAAAATCATACATATTATCCCTTATACGAGCCCTCGAGGTCAAAAATTACGCATCAGAAACATATCGGGACTAAAACAAAAACTCAGAAAAATTTTCAGAAATATTTAAAATTTTCAACACTGCAGGGGTCACACGGTCGTGTGGTCAGGCCGTGTGACTCACACGACCAAGAGACACACCCGTGTCTTAGGCCGTGTGGGCATTCGAAATAGGGATGCATGGCTGTGTCTCAGCCCGTGTCTGTGCCCGTGTGAGTATACTGACTTGGGTCACATGGCTAAGTCACACGCCCGTGTGCTAGGCCGTGTGAGCATACTGACTTACATTCTTAAAAGATACAGGGGACACACGGCCGTGTCACATGGCCGTGTGTCATACACGGTTGAGACACACGCCCATGTCTCTGCCCGTGTGGACGAAAATAGGCCATTTTACAAGCCATATTTCTCACCCAATTTTGTGTCAACCTACAATCAATTTTATACATATCAACAAGTCATAATTAGGCATCCAAAACAAGCCAAAATAAGTGGCAAATCTCAACAAATTACATATAGGCCAACATTAAAAAAAAAGCCTATACATGCCATTATAACCAAAATCAAAACATTCGAAAGTACCGATAGAATATAGATAGTGTGATATAACTCCGACAAGCTTCCAACCCAATCGAGCTTCCGATAATCTGAAAAGTAAAGGAAAACAACTACGTAAGCAATGAATGCTTAGTAAGCTCGTATAAACTTTAATCAAATCAATCCATTTCATTATGCAATTTACACTTATCAAGAATAAACATTTACTAATACCGCACGATTCAAGAAACCATATTCAACAACTCAAAATATGAGTAAATCCATAGCATCACTTATACATATTATCCCAAGTATAGTAGAGTTTTAAACAACTTTATACTCTTCCAAATTTCTTTATTCTCATTTGTATTTCTTTACTTATTACACCCATTCCAAATGCATAACACACAAGTCATAAGCATATCATACCTGTAACACCCCTTAACCCTTATCCGTTGCCAGAACAGGGTTACAGAGCATTACCTAACTTTTTAGATCAAATACAGACATTATATATATATATCATTTAACATACATATCATAAATTAATCATATTGTCTCTTTAATGAGCCTTTGAGGCCCAAAATATGTGTTAGAAACAAATCGGGACTAAACCGGGTACTTAGAAAATTTTTCTGAAAACATCAATTTTTTTCAAAAGAATAGGGGACACACGTCCGTGTGGCCAAGCCATGTGGCTCACACGGTCAAGAGACACACCCATGTCTTAGGCCGTGTCCAAAATTGGGTGCTCACTGACTTATGTCACACGGCCATGCCACACGCCTGTGTGCTAGGCCGTGTGAGCATACTGACTTGCAATATTATGGTGCAAGGTTCACACGGCCGAGTCACACGCCCGTGTGCTAGGCCGTGTGCCACACACGGCTGAGACACACGCCCATGTCTCTGCCCGTGTGAAAATACCTAAGCATTCTGTTTTGAAATTTTAAAGTTGCAAGGAACATACGGCCAAACCACACGCCCATGTATTAGCCGAGTGTCTCACACGGTCCAGTCACACGCTCGTGTGTATGGCCATGTAGACTCAAAATGAACCATAAACATCAAGTTTACCAGTCCCTGCAATCTTGGACACCAAGCAACTCAAAAACCATTCGTTCAACCAATTCAAAACACAATCAAATACCTTAAAAACATATCAAAACAATCAACTTAGATGCATATCCAATGTTCCCTTATAGATTCCACATTTATATTATCTAAACATATTATCAAAATATCAATTTAATCCATATTATAAACATACCAATTTCAATTTCATTTTACCTAAATCATGAACTCTTAAACATCAATTTGACATACCATGTTAAAGCTTCAAACACAAACACATGCTTATAGATATATATCAACCAACATTAAAATTTTAATCTTATTTACAACTAAACCACAAAATAGTTAACATTTAGACACCCTAGGTACATGCCGACACAAAAGAGATATACATCACCACGTTTGAGATCAAGATCATTGATGGATGCTGAATCGGCGATCAAACTTAAGTACCTAACCTTTGCACGGAAAACAAAACCGTACGTTGAGTATAAACTCAATGGTATTTCTATAATCCGAATATTAAAGGCAAGATAATTTAATATATACATTTAATCACACAATAACATTAATCAATCAATTAATCAATTCATCAACACATCATTTATAACATATTCAATTCTCATCTCTTGCTATTTCAAATCTCATACTTGTTGTTCAAATAGCTTTTCACATTCAATGTTTTCCAATACCAATCATAGTATCATTTCATTTAATTACCCCTATTAACATGACTCGGACTCCGACGGATACACAGATCCAATCAAAACATACCAGTTTGGTGCCCAGTACCCCATCAGATAATTCGAAGTAATAAATTGACACATAGTGTCTCATCAGCTAAACCAAAGTAAATTGGTACCCAATGCCTCATCGAATTAATCAGAAGTAATAGATTGACACCCAGTGTCTCATCAGCTCGAGGTCGAAGAATCCCTGATCTCTTCAAATCCTATGGCATGCCCTCTATATCTGACTCAGCCCGATACAGTTAATAGGGTTTCAATTCACTTTTCAAGTGCAACAAACATCCAATATTCAATTTCCACATTAACCACATATTCATATAAATTCAATTCAATATCAAGATGCTAACACCCACCTTAATTCCTTACAATAAACATTTAAATCAAAATACAAAAATTAATAATTAAATTCGAACATAAAATACAAACCAGAATTTCCGAGCTATTCCTCTTTGATTTTATCTTTTCCTTTCTTAGTCGAGGTTTCCGGCATAATGTTAGCTATAGAATTAAAACAATTAAAATTCATCAATACAATACAATTCAATTTCACATTAAATACTTCAATTTTTTTATTCAACATTTGCCTAAATTCTAATTTAGTCCCTAAACCGAGACTAACTTTACTTCTTCACAATTAATTCTATATTTTCATTCAATTTCCACTTTAAACTAGATTTAACTCTCTAACTTAACTTAATTCCCTAAATTTCAAAACTTCTACAATTTAGTCCCTAATACTCAAAATTTAGCATTTATTGTACAATTCAATCCTTTTTCATTTCTAACTTAAAAATCTATCAATTTAGTCCCTAATACTCTAATTATTCAACATAGACAACATTTAAAAACTCAATAATTTTTGAAATTTTGACATAGGTCGGGTAGTATTTAATACCAAGATTTAAAAAACATAAAAATTACAAGAAAATGGACTAAATTGACTAACCAATTGAGCTTTGAACCCTTGAAAACCCTAGCTTTCTCCTTTTTCTTTCTCTCTTTTTCCTTCTGTTTCGTTTCACTTTCTTTCCTTTTTCTATTTCTTTTTCCTTTATTTATTATTATAATGTAATGTAATGTAATATAATATAATATAATATATATACTTAAACATTAAGGTTTATTATTATAATATTATAATATATTTTTTAACTTTAAATTTTATAAATAAAACACTTATGCCGCCTCATTCATTGTAATTGGAATAATTGTCTATTTAGTCCTTTTAATTTTTCTTTAATCTATAATTCAACTTTCACCTTTTATGCGATTTAGTCCTTATACCTAATTACTCTTAATTTATGCAAATTCACCAAACCAAAACCTAATTAACTACTCAACTAGCTTCGTAAATATTTATAATAAATATTTACGAGTCTGTTTTACGAAAATGGAGACTCGAAAATTCACTTTCTTATACCCGTAACTATCGGGTCGTTACAATTCTCCCACTTAATAAATTTTGTCCTCGAAATTTACCTAAAAAGAGGTGGGGGTACTGAGATCTCATAGTTTCTTCCGATCCCCAAGTCACTTCTTCAACACTATGACTACGCCATAACACTTTTACTAACGGAACTCGTTTATTACGCAACTCTTTTACCTCTCGTGCTAAAATCTCAACTGATTCTTCTTCATATGACAAATCAGGTCGAATCTCAATATCTTCCATCGAAATAACATGAGATGGGTCTGATCGATATCTTCTGAGCATTAAAACATGAAAAACATCATGAATTTTGTAACGCCCCAAATTTTTAGGCCTAGTAGAAATGGGCCTATTGGGCCTTGGGCATGGGAGCGTTTAAAATTTTTTAGAACAAGAGAACGGCACTAATGCAAGTTGGACCTATTAGGTGAGTGATTTCGGAAGGTTAGGGGGCTTCCATGAAGTCCCGGGTTCAAACCTAGGCTTTAGGAAAAATTTTGGTTTTAGGTGAATAAAACCCTGGGAGTAAGTAAGTAGGCTTTAAGAATAAATTGTGGGAAAAAATGACATAAAGAAGTGAGTGGTCTAGTGGCAAGGTGTCATTAAGGTTGCAAGGGAGCATGGGTTCAAGTCTTGGCGCTTACAATTCATTTTGATTTCCTTTTAAATGAACTTAGACTTTGGCCCATAGACTTATATTTAGTTGTGCTTGTTTTGTTACACAATGAGCAAGTTGGTAAGGTGGAAAGTGGCGTGTGGAGTGTCCTAATGGTCTGAGGTTCGAAACCCCTTGCATGCGAAAGGTGACTATTTTGCTAATTTGGGACGGTTTTGGAAGATTGATGGAGGGATCCCACATCGGGAAGCTAGCATGAGAGTAGGCGAGAAGCTGGCTTTAAATAGAGCGATCTATGAGGAGAGAAAGCATACCTTGGTTGGCGTTTGGGCATAAGAGTGTTCGGAGCGCGGATTAACTCCAGATTCCTATCAGGTGTGTATTTCGCACTACTCTAGTTGTATAGCGGCAAATGTCGAAATGCCGGTCACACGGCAATGGTAGCCACACGAGCGTGCGAGCGCACATGTGGGAGCTTCGACGCGATAGTTGAGGCCATCATGAGTGTTCTTGTGGGTTTAGGCTGTTTGGGCCACGATGGGCCAAAAGGGGCCAAGTGGTGCCGTGGGCCCATATGAATAAATGTGAATCTCATATCTGTGGCTAGATTTGGGCTAAATGGGCCACATGAGCGTGTGGGCTCATTTGGGCCGAGAATGGGCCCTAGGCCCATTCGCATCGTTATCTCTTTTCTTCCTGTTAGGGTGGTCGGTTACTTTGTAGTTGTAATTTAAGCATTCGTGTTGACTCCGGTTCTGCAAGATCGTGTTCTTGATGAGCAAATGGGATTCTAGCCATAGGGTGGCAGCAAAGGTGCCAGTCGAGACTGTGCACATAGCCTCCACTCCCAAGTTTAAGCGGCGTAGGGTGTCAGCGGTTCAGGACTTTTCGCCTAGATGCGGAAGGGTGACAGCATCAAACTTTGGTTTAACTAGGCAAATCGTAGTAGATCGTTCTAGTGAAGGTGAATGCGCTTGTGATTATTTAGTACTCTACGTGATAAGGTGCGTATCCGTATACACTGTTCTGATTGTTAATCGGTTGAAAAACCGAAGGTGCGTATATTATATTATCTTGACTGTTGATCGACATTATGCCGAAAAGCTGAAATACCGACGAACGATGCCATACGATCGTACGATCGCGCGTGTGGTGAATCAAGCTCACAAAGCGTGAGCGTGTGATGAGGAAGGGCACCATGAGCGAATTCATGGGCTTGGGCCGTAGTGGGCCACTTGGGATGGAATGGGCCTCGATGGGCCCAATAGGCCGTAGGGCCTGCGAATGCAAGTTAGACTGTCAAATGGGAGATTGGGAGGCTTGTCATGACACGCTCATGGCATGGGCCGTCTTGGGCCTTGATGGGCTGAGAGGGCCCGATGGGCCCGTGGGCCCATTGGGTTGAATCTCACTGTTAAATGTGAAATAGACAAGCATATCAGGTCGCGCACATGACTTAGGTGTTTTGGGCCGCGTAAGGCCGAAAAGGGGCTGTGTGGGCCCAATGGGCTTATGGGCCCACACAAATGAAATGTCCGTGATGTGATAAGCTATTGATTTGGGCTGTGTCGTTGCATAGCCGTGGTTGCTTTTAGGCTAAATGGGCCACATGAGTGTGTGGGTCCACTTGGGCAAGGTAATGGCCCTTAGGCCCATCTTCGCCGTTAAGTTAATTTAGATTTCCTAAGTCGCTCGAGGCGACAGTAGACCTTCTGTTGGGTCGTAAATACCCTAAGTTTGTAAAATTACTAAAATAACCTCAGTTTGGAAAATTACGAAAATACCCTCAGTTTGTAAAATTACAAAAATACCCTCGATTTGTAAAATTACTGAAATACCATTGGTTTGTAAAATTATGGAAATACCTTCGGTTTGTAAAATGATTGAAATACCCTCAGTTTATAAAATTATGGAAATACCCTCGGTTTGTAAAATTACTGAAATACCCTCAATTTGTAAAATTACTATAATACCCCTGATTTGTGAAATTACCGAAAGACCCGTGATTTATGAAATTACTGAAATACCCTCAGTTTGTAAAATTACCGAAATACCCTTGGTTTACAAATTACTGAAATACCCCGATTTATAAAATTTCTGAAATACCCTGATTTGTGAGATTACTGAAATACCCCTGTTGGGTAGAACTATCGAATTACCCCTGTAGGGTAGGATTACCGAATTATCCCGTAGGGTAGGATCACCGAAATACCCCTGAGGGGAAGGATTACCGAAATACCCTTATGGGGTAAATGACTAATTTGCCCTTGTGGGTAAATGATTGACTTGTGCTATGATTTGACTGATTTGACTGTGATCGCATGACTGTGTTTTAACTGACTTGACTGTGGGCTTGTGACTGATATGCTGTTAATATGTGTTGAAATGACTGTTACTAAGCATGGTTATTTTGCATACATGTGTAATGATTGAGCATGACATACACGATATATTGCATGGGGTTGGGATTTGTAATTGGAGGAAGTACTGTACCAGTGGCTCTGCCACGTTTTACTGCTCTAGTGGCTTCGCCACGTATACTGATTTTAGTGGCTTGGCCATGTTCACTATTATTAGCAGCTCTGCTGCGTTAGTACTATGTACTATTGGCTCTGCCACGTAATCTGATTTTAGTGGCTCAGCCACGTATACTATTATTAGCAGCTTTGTTGCGTTGCTATTAGCAGCTAGGCTGCGTTATTGGTGTGCTGGCTGGGTGGGTCGACTTGGTCCCCACGTGGTGTGTTGGTTGGTACAGGAGGTGTGTTGGCTGGACTGGGTTGGGATGCATCCTCATACTGATGCATATCTGTTTATGAGATCTGTCACTATACTGGGCTTAGGCCACTTGTTCTGCTATTGGTTTGGGCTAGGCCCAATTGATTCTGTTATGGGCTGTGACCCAAATGATATCGTAGTGGGCTTTGACTCACGTATACGTTGAACTGACTTTACTGTTACTCTTAAAGGGCTTTGGCCCAGACTGTTTCAGTTTCTATTTCTGTATACCGATTGTTACTCTAGTAAGGGGATTACACACTGAGTTTTCATAAACTCACCCCGTTTTTAACTGTGCAGGTAATCCTCTGCCTTAGACAGATCGGTGCTACGAGGGACTCAGAGAAGACCACACACTGCTTATGCTTGCTGTTTTGATTATTTACTTCTAAATATTTTTATTTGGGTTGTTATAAGGCCTCTCTAATTTTAACGTATTATTTCTGATATTTATTTATGATGGTTCCTAACTGCTAAAAGTGGGATACGATTTCCAAAACGATAAACTGACTTCAAAACACTACGTTTCCGCAACATTTTCAAAATACTTCTGCTACTCAATTTTTAAACATCACGTTTTCGTATATTATTTTAAATATGCTTCCGCAACAGATAAAGTTTTAAAAGTTACGTTTGCAAGTGGGTAACAATTGCTTAAGTGTTTTAAGTTTTAACAAAGAGGCTCTAACTCTCAAACAAGTTTTAACAAACAAGAAACATGGTTTTGAAAAACACTTCCATATGACACGCCAGATTCGGGCCTAACTTCTAGGCTGGGTTTGGGGTGTTACATTTAATGGTATCAGAGCCAGGTTACAAAACTCGACTGTGGATTGGGTCTTCAAAATTGAATTTCTGAAGGTATTATTTCAAAAAGGCTTGAAAAGATTTAAAGTTCTGAAATCGTATTGACCGTTTTCCGAAAGTGTGGTATACCGAGTCTCCGGCGCTGAATCTGTAAGTTTCTAAAACTGTTGTTAGTTTCGTTGAAAAGCAGTAGATAAAGATACTATGATTTCTTAGATATTAGACTGTATGGCTATACTTAAACTTAGAGTTGTATTTATTCTGTGTATATTCTGGAAATGATTTGCGTGTGATATCCATCCGCTCTGATGGATAGATAGTGTGGTGCATGCTAGTGTTATTAAGATCAGAGTGCGCAGCGAGAGCGTAGTGTGCTAGGTTAGGATGTGCGACTATTCCTATAGTTGGAAATTTTGAGAACGAAATTTCTTTAAGGGGGTAGAATTATAACGCCCCAAATTTTTGGGCCTAGTAGAATTGGGCCTATTGGGCCTTGGGCATGGGAGCATTTAAAATTTTTGAGAACAAGAGAACGTCACTAATGCAAGTTGGACCTATTAGGTGAGTGATTTCGGAAGGTTAGGGGGCTTCCATGAAGTCCCGGGTTCAAACCTGGGCTTTAAAAAAAAATTTGGTTTTAGGTGAATAAAACCCTGGGAGTAAGTAAGTAGGCTTTAAGAATAAATTGTGGGAAAAAATGACACAAGGAAGTGAGTGGTCTAGTGGCAAGGGTTGCAAGGGAGCATGGGTTCAAGTCTTGGCGCTTACAATTCATTTTGATTTCCTTTTAAATGAACTTAGACTTTGGCCCATAGACTTATATTTAGTTGTGCTTGTTTTGTTACACAACGAGCAAGTTGGTAAGGTGAAAAGTGGCGTGTGGAGTGTCCTAATGGTCTGAGGTTCGAAACCCCTTGCATGCGAAAGGTGACTATTTTACTAATTTGGGACGGTTTTGGAAGATTGACGGAGGGATCCCACATCGGGAAGCTAGCATGAGAGTAGGCGAGAAGCTGGCTTTAAATAGAGCGATCTATGAGGAGAGTAAGCATACCTTGGTTGGCGTTTGGGCATAGGAGTGTTCGGAGCGCGAATTAACTCCAGAGTCCTATCAGGTGTGAATTTCGCACTACTCTAGTTGTAGAGCGGCAAATGTCGAAATGCCGGTCACACGACGATGGTAGCCACACGAGCGTGCGAGCGCACGTATGGGAGCTTCGACGCGATAGTTGAGGCCATCATGAGTGTTCTTGTGGGTTTAGGCTGTTTGGGCCAAGTGGGCCCATATGAATAAATTGTATGATTGTGTAGTAGATATTGGACTAGTCAATGTGAATCTCATATCTGTGGCTAGATTTGGGCTAAATGGGCCACACGAGCGTGTGGGCTCATTTGGGCCGAGAATGGGCCCTAGGCCCATTTGCATCGTTATCTCGTTTCTTCCTGTTAGGGTGATCGGTTACTTTGTTATTATAATTTAAGCATTCGTGTTGACTCCAGTTCTGTAAGATCGTGTTCTTGATGAGCAACTGGGATTTTAGCCATAAGGTGGCGGCAAAGGTGCCAGCCGAGGCTAAGACCGGATACGAGACATTACTATGCTTGAACTTTCTTAAACATGTACTTACGGGCTATAAAATTTCGTTGTGAATTAAAAACTTCTCTTTCTTAGTCAAATCAGACATTTCATGGGCCTACGAGGCCTCAGACTTTCATCCCGAAACTTTCGAAACTCATTTAGAGACTTTCTCTCGAAACAGGGGTCACACGTCCGTGTGACTTGGGACACGCCCGTGCACCCCTAAAACATGCCCGTGTCTTTCACCCGTGGAGGATACTGGCAAAATACACACGGCCTGGACACGCCGTGGCCCTGGCCCGTGTGCCAAACCTTGGCATTCTGACTTATCCACATGGTCTGTACACACGCCCGTGTGCGTCAGCCGTGTGACAATTGAAATTCTAAGTGTCGAGTGCAGACTTCACACGGCCTTGGCAGACGCCCGTGTGCCAACCGTGTGTATCACACGGCCTGAACAAACGGCCGTGTGACCAGCCCGTGGTCTAATTTGACTTAAGATACTAAGGTGCAGGAGACACACGGCCTAGACACACGCCCGTGTGTCCATCCGTGTGGGCAGTTAGTGGCTATCTTACCAAGCCTTTTACCACTCTCGTTTGCAAACATTCATATACTACTTCAAAACATTCTCAAATCATCAATTAAACTACATGAATTAACACATTTAATCATTAAAGAGATAAAGTCTTTATCCCATACACTAGGGAGAACTACTCCTAATACAAATACAACCAACTTAGATTCTCTTAGGCCAATACAATTTGGCACATTATCAATCACTTAATCAACCTCAAGTACTAGCCCTATACATGCCATGACTTCTAAGGGCTTGATACCTCATACCAAGGGTCTGCTCGATAGTGTGAAAACATCTCCGGCGGCCTCCAACCCGAGCTAGTTAATATAACCTATAAGAGATGAGAAAAGTAAAGGAGTAAGCAATAATGCTTAGTAAGCTCATCTACATAATGTGTCAAATATTGATATTCATTGAATATACATAATTACAAAGTATCATGAAGAGTGTCTCTCATAAACTCATGGTTACTTGCTCAAATATTCTTGAAACTTATTCATTCAATCTCTTACCACATTCTTACCATGTCACAAGCCAATTGCTCGTTCAATTAGCATACATTCCTGCACTGATCACCACATGATCATATAAAACAGCTCATCAAGCATTTTCAATAAGATACTCATACTATTAATCTCACAGTGGTTTCGCACTTAGCCCACCATTGAATCTCTAGTAGGGTGGTATTGCACACAGCCCACCAATCATTTATACCTATGGTGATTTCGCACTTAGCTCACCAATCATTTATAAGCGATGGTATCGCAAACAGCCCATCGATTACTAATCAATCAGGTGGTAACGCACACAACCCACCAATAATTTATAAGCGATGGTATCGCACACATCCCATCGATTACTAACCAATCAGGTGGTAACGCACACAGCCCACCAATCATTTATAAGTGATGGTGTAACACCCCATACCCGAGTCCGAGGCTCAGACCGGATACGAGACATTTCTATGCTTGAACTTGCTTAATCATGACATTACGGGCTATAAAATTTCGTTCCGAAATTAAAACTTCCCATTCTTAAACAATTCCTACATTTCATGGGCCTACGAGGCCTTAAACTTTTACTAGTAAACTTTCGAAACCTTATCGAAAAAAATTTCTTTGAAATAGGGGTTACACGCCCGTGTAATATAAGACACGCCCGTGCATAGGTATACACGCCCATGCCCTCAGACCGTGCCCTAAAACTCAGTATTCTGCCAATTTCCACACGGCCATAACAAGCCCGTGGTCCTAGCCCGTGTGAAAAACCTTAGCATTCTGACTTATAACACACGGCCATGGAACGCCCGTGGACTTAGACCGTGTACTACATCTTGATATACTGACTTATTTCATACGACCGGGCACACGCCCAAGTTCTAACCGTGTGTCATGCACGGCCTTAACACACGGCCGTGGGATTAGTCCGTGGCCTATTCTTACTTATAGGATTAAGGTGCAGTTTATGCACGGCCTAGACACACACCCGTGTGTCTAACCGTGTAGGCACTTAGAGGCTATTTACCAAGCCAATTGCCTTCCTGAAATTAAGACCAAACTCAAGCTCAATTCAGCAACTCAATTATTACATCTTTCATGAACAATATAACATGCTTCGTTGATATTAATAACATACATACTTAGTCAAACTTGGCCAGTCACTTAGCCATTTACAAAAGAATAATAAACTTAATAGCCTATACTTTGGCTCTTCTTAAAACATTTAGTCAAAATGTAATGCTACCTATACATGCCATACTTAATAAAACAACTTGGCTATACCAAAATAGCGATTGATAGTGTGCTCCAAGCTCCGATGACGGTGATCCTCGATATTAGCTTGGCGGGGCTATATGGAATGAAAGAATGAAAGACATAAGCATTTAGCTTAGTAAGTTTGCATAATACACATAGCAACATTCTTACTTAATATAGACCATTTGATATAAACAATGGCATCATAAATTCAGCTATATAAAGCTTACTTACTCATACTTGATTCTTACATAACTCATGAAACTTACTAGTCTCATACTTGATAGGCAAACAAAGTACCTGTATCTCTAGATCACATTGATCAACATACTTAAACATAATACTCATAATTTCTAATTCATCATTCATAACATAAATAATATTATGTCCCCGCTTGATAATGATTTTGCTTACTAAACTTTCTTGTTATCTCTTGCGAGCTTATCTCATTTGCCCGATGAATTCCTATGAAATAACCGAGAATACCAAATCTCTTACCATGAACTTGATGCTAAAGCCATATTTTGGATATGGTCTTACATGGGATATCTCATCTTGGTTTCAAGGCCATGTCTTGACATGGACTTATGTGAAATCTTCCTCTTGATAACTTGTTCAATGCCAAGCTTGGATCCTTGGACTTACACGATAACTTGTTCAATGCCAAGCTTGGGTCCTTGGACTTACATGATAAACTTGTCAATGCCAAGCTTGGATCTTTGGACTTACATGATAACTTGCTTGATCGCCGATGCCATGCCTCGGCTTGGTCTTATACGGACTTTCTCATACTTGATCTCATTAATTTCATTGTTTAACTTAACGTTAAAAAATTTCATAATAACATTGTATATTATACTAAGCAATTCAATGATATAAATCATAAAGCTTAGAAATCATACAAACTTACCTCAATATACAAAATGTAGCTAGGTATGCAATTTAGTCCTCGACCTTGTTCTTACCTCAGTTTCGATCCGGGCTTCGTTTTTCTTGATCTATAGTCATAAATAGATCATTTAATACTCACATTGACTAAATTGACTCTTAAATCATACTTTGGAAAAATTACTATTTTGCCCCTAAACTTCCTCATATTTGCACTTTTGCCCCAAAGCTCGTAAAATAATTTTCATTCAACTTTCTTAAACTTCATGCTTAGCTGAATCATTTTCTCTACTATAACAATCATCAATTCTTGCTATTTTTAACATGTATGACCAATTTTCATAACTATTACAAAATGGTCCATACTATCATCTTTCATGAAATTCACTTAGAAAAAGATGTTTATCTAACATCAAACTCTCATAAACTTCCATAAAACATCATTTAACATGCATATCAATCATGGGTAGATTTTTGAACATGCACTTTAGCTCACTTTATAGCTAAAAATAGCTTACTCATGCTACCGGGACTTCAAAAATACGAAGAATATCAAAAACGGGGCTAAGATGAACTTACTAGCAAGCTTGAAAGATAAACAAACCCTAGCTATGGGTTCTTCAAAATTTCGGCACACACAAGGAAGAAGATGAATGATTTTTATCATCTTTTTCCTTTATTAATCATTTAATAGGTAAATGACCAAAATGCCCTTCTCTAAAAAATATCACCATTTACTAGCTCATGTCCATTTTTGTCCAAAAATTATGATTTGGGCAAATTGCTATTTAAGGACTTATAATTGCTATTCTAGAGCTATTTCATACAAAATGCTTCTAGAAACTCACATTTTACAACTTTTGCAATTTGGTCCTTTTTGACCATTCAACTTCAATTTAGCAAAATTGCTTCATGAAACTTTCACACTAACATGCAAACATGGCATGAACCTTAAAAACTCATAAATTCACCTCAGATTAGTGGTCTCGCACCACTATTCTGACTAAGCCCTAAATCGGTCACATTAATCCCCCTCAGGGATTTTCGTCCTCGAAAATCTTACCGAAAAAGGTTTGGATACTGGTTTCTCATACTCTCTTCTGGTTCCCATGTGGCTTCTTTTAATCCATGTCTTTCCCACAATACTTTCACTAAGGCAATACTTTTCTTTCTTAGCTGCTTCACTTCCCAAGCTAATATCTTGACTGGTTCTTTACCATAAGTCATGTCGGGATAAATCTCTACCTCTGACTGGGAATTACATGTGAAGGGTCTGATCGGTAGCGTCTTAACATTGACACGTAAAACACATCATGTATCTTTTCTAACTCTGATGGCAAAGCCAATCTGTAAGCTATAGGCCCAACCTTCTCGGTAATCTCATACGGTCCAATAAAACGTGGACTCAACTTGCCTTTCCGGCCAAATCTGAGAACTTTTCTCCAAGGTGACACTTTCAAGAAAATTTTATCTCCGACTTGATACTCTATCTCTTTTCTCTTTAAGTCCGAATAGGACATTTGTCCGTCTGATGTAGCTTTTAAACTTTCTCGTATCACTTTCACTTTCTCTCCAGCTTCTCTAACCAAATCAACCCCGTGAATTTGGTTTTCTTTAAGTTCGGTCCAATAAAGAGGCGTTCGGCACTTACGCCCATATAAAGTTTCATAAGGCGCCATCTTTAAGCTCGACTGAAAACTATTATTGTAGGCAAACTCTACTAATGGGAGAAACTTTTCCCAACTGCCTCGAAATTCAAGAATACAACATCTGAGCATATCTTCGAGTACTTGAATTAACCTCTCGGATTGACCGTCAGTTTGAGGATGAAAAGCAGTACTAAAGTTCAAATTTGTACCCAAGGCCTCTTGTAACTTCTTCCAAAATCTGGATGTGAATCTCGGATCTCTATCCGATATGATTGACAAGGGAACTCCATGAAGTCTTACTATTTCTGAAACATACAAGTTTGCCAACTTGTTGAGGGAGTAATCCACTCGAACAGGTATAAAATGGGCTAATTTCGTGAGTCTATCAACTACAACCCATACGACATCTTTCTTGCTCGGAGAGAGTGGTAAACCCGTTACAAAATACATAGTAATACGGACCCACTTCTACTCCGGAACTAAAATAGGTTGAAGCAAACTCGAAGGTACTTGGTGTTCAGCCTTTACTTGCTGACAAATCAAGCATTTGGAAACAAATTCTGAAATATCTTTCTTCATTCTCGGCCACCAATACTGTTGCTTCAAGTCATTATACATCTTGGTACTACCCGGATGTACAGATAAACATCCATTATGAGCCTCATGCAAAATTTTTTGAATAAGCTCTTCTTTTTTCGGTACACAAACTCTATCTTTGAACATCAGACTTCCATTGGGACTAATCCGGAAGTCAGACTCAACATCTGTCTCGCACTGATCTCTCTAAACTTGCAATTCACTATCCTCTTTTTGGGCTTAAATGATCTCTTGGAGGAAAATTGGTCTAGCTCTCAACTCAGCTAGAATAGAACCATCGTTGGATAAAGTCATCCGTGAATTCATTGCCCTTAATGCAAATAAGGATTTTCTGCTCAAAGCATCGGCGACCATATTCGCCTTCCCGGGATGGTAATCAATGACCATCTCATAATCTTTTATCAACTCTAACCATCTCCGTTGTCTTAAGTTCAAACTCTTTCTGCGTCATCAAGTACTTCAAACTTTTATGATCAGTGAAAATCCGACATTTCTCACCATATAGGTGATGTCTCCATATCTTCAATACGAAGACTATGGCAGACAATTCTAAATCATGCGTCGGATAATTCTTCTCATGAGGCTTCAACTATCTGGAGGCATAAGCAATAACTTTGCCTTCTTGCATAAGTACACAACCTAATCCATTTAAGGATGCATCGATGTAAATCACAATTTCTTTCCCTGTCTCAGGTTGTACTAAAACTGGAGCTTCTGTCAATAATGCTTTCAATTTTTTGAAACTTTGTTGGCATATTTCGCATCCACTTGAACTTCACATTTTTCTCAGAATAACTTCGTCATCGGGGTTGCAATCATGGAAAACCCCTTGAAAAATCGCTCATAATAATAGCCGGCTAGGCCTAGGAAACTTCTAACCTCAGAGATATTCCTCGGTGGTTTCCAATCCGTAATAGTCGAGATCTTACTTGGGTCTACTCGAACCCCTTCTCCTGAGACAATATGTCCTAGAAATCCTACTCCATTGAGCCAAAACTCACTTTTACTGAACTTGGCATACAACCGATTTTCTCAAGAATCAGTAAAAATCGTCCGTAGGTGCTCGAAAGATGCTCATTCTCATCTCGGGAATAAATCAAGTATGTCGTCAATAAAAACGACTACAAACTTGTCGAGGTATGGTCTCAAGATGCGGTTCATTAAGTCCATGAATACCGCAGGAGCATTGGTTAAACCAAAAGGCATGACTAAAAATTCATAATGCCCATACCTTGTTTGAAAAGCAGTCTTGGATACATCTGATTCCTTTACTCTTAACTGGTAATACCCCGATCTCAAGTCTATCTTAGTGAACACGGTGGCTCCTTTTAGTTGATCGAACAAATCATCGATCCTTGGCAATGGGTACTTGTTCTTTACTGTCACTTTATTAAGCTGACGGTAATCTATGCACAATCTCATAGTGCCATCCTTCTTTTTCACAAATAAAACTGGAGCACCCCAGGGAGAACAACTTGACCTTGCAAAGCTTTTGTCTGTTAACTCTTGCAACTGTGTCTTCAACTCTTTCAACTCCATTGGAGCCATTCTGTAAGGAGTAATAGATATTGGTGCAAGCAGGGAGCTAGCTCAATGCTAAACTCAACCTCTCTAACGGTGGTAGTCCGGCAATTCCTCGGGAAACACATCCACGTACTCATATACTATTGGCAATCGACTCAATCCTTATCTCTGCTTTCTTTTTCATTCATCACAAAAGCCAAATATGCTTCATACCCCTTTCTCATGTATCTCGTGGCATCACGTGAGAAATCAATTTCGACAATCTACTCTGTTCATCTGATTCTATGTGAAGGGTGTCCCCATCCTCACATCTCATTTCAATGTATTTCTTCCCACAATTGACTATTACATTATGGGCAGTTAACCAATCCATACCGAGAATGATATCAAACTCGTCAAATGGTAACAACATAAGGTTTGCTTTAAAACAATGACCTCTAATCATTAATGGACATTCTCTACATACTTCATTCACTAACACACTCTTGCCTAAAGGATTAGACACTCTAATCACAACTTCTGTAATCTCTATAGGCATACTCAAATCGGATACCAATTTCATGCATATGTAAGAGTGTGTAGATCCGGGATCTATTAAAGCAATAACTTTAACATCATGAAGAGAAAAGGTACCCGTGATAACATCATGGGAAAATGCCTCCTCGCGAGCGCGAATGGCATAAGTCCGTGCAGGCGCCCTACCCTCAGGCCTCACGGCCTGCTCTCTAGGGTTACTCTTCCACTAGCCCCACTTCCGGGGTTTCTCTACGGCCTTCCTCTGACCATACTCCCGGATCTCGGGTTCTGAGTTTTGTCCTCTTTCATCATCTCTGGACAATCTTTTATGTAGTGGTCCTGGGAACCACATCTGAAACATGCATTTTCGTGTGCTCGGCATTCCCCTAAATGGCGTTTGCCACAATGTGGGCATTCGGGTCTATCAGATCGAACATTCCCCACACTAGCGACTGAAGTAGTCTGTGCTTTATTTCCCGAATACTGTTTACTCTTGTCCTTCCTGGAAAATCCAGTGGAAGTAGCCGATCGGGCAGGGAAATCTCTTGACTTCTTAGATGGAGATTGGAAATACTTGTTCCACTGTCTCTTTTTCGAGTCACGGGACACCATTTCAGATTTCTTCTTCTCTTTTACTAGTTCTTCTGGCTTTACAAGCCCTCTCCAACTAGCACAACAAATTCCTTCAATTCTAGAACAGAACAAAAGCAGTTTGACGTCCTCATTTAGCCCATCTTCAAATCTCTTACTCATGATGGCTTCGGTGGACACGCACTCTCGAGTGTATTTGCTGAGTCTTACAAACTCACGCTCGTAGTCAGTTATAGACATCTTGCCTTGTTTCAGTTCTAGGAATTCCTTCCTTTTCTGGTCCATAAACCTTTGACTGATATACTTTTTCTTGAACTCTTCTTGGAAGAATTCCCATGTGATCTTTTCTCTTGGGACTACTGATACCAAGGTGTTCCACCATTGATAGGCAGAATCTCTTAAAAGAGAAACTACGCACTTCATGCACTCTTCAGGTGTACATGATAGCTCATTAAATACCCTGATGGTATTTTCTAACCAGAATTCAGCTCTTTCCGGATCATCATCTTTTCTAGCCCGGAGTTCTTCAGCCCCATGTTTCCTAATTCTATCAACCAGAGGCTTCTATCCTCTTACCACCTCTACTACTTGAGGGGCTATTGAGATAGGTTGAGGAATAGGTGGGGGTGGAGGGGGTTGTGCATTCGGGTTCGTACGAACGAACTCCGTGTACCATGTGTTTATCATATGGAGGAAGGCTTCTCTAGCCTCTTCTCCTCCTCCTTGACTCACCGTAGTGGGTCTATTCTCGTTCTCATTTGGCACCGTCCCTTCAGCGGGAGCCGGCGTATCACTTTCTACGTCATCTACCATATCTCTTTCAGGATCCATTTACTATATATATAAACATTATTTAAGTCGTTAGGAGTCGTCACACTATCATTATAAAACATTCTTACGTATGGTATGTATAGCTAGACTCGTGCTCATGCTACGTTAGTCTTAGAACCGACTAAACCGTAGCTCTGATACCACTAAATGTAACACCCCATACCCGAGTCTGAGGCTCAGACTGGATACGAGACATTTCTATGCTTGAACTTGCTTAATCATGACATTACGGGCTATAAAATTTCGTTCCGAAATTAAAACTTCCCATTCTTAAACAATTCGTACATTTCATGGGCCTACGAGGCCTTAAACTTGTACTAGTAAACTTTCAGAACCTTATCGAAAAACTTTTCTTTGAAACAGGGGTTACACGCCCGTGTAATATAAGACACGCCCGTGCATAGGCATACACGCCCATGTCCTCAGACCGTGCCCTAAAACTCGATGATTCGCCAATTTCCACACGGCCATAACACGCCCGTGGTCCTAGCCCGTGTGAAAAACATTAGCATTCTGACTTATAACACACGGCCATGGCACGCCCGTGGACTTAGACCGTGTACTACATCTTGATATACTGACTTATTTCACACGACCGGGCATACACCCAAGTTCTAACCGTATGTCATGCACGGCCTTAACACACGGCCGTGGGATTAGTCCGTGGCCTATTCTTACTTATAAGACTAAGGTGTAGGTTTATGCACGGCCTAGACACACTGCCCGCGTGTGTCTAACCGTAGGCACTTAGAGGCTATTTACCAAGCCAATTGCCATCCTGAAATTAAGACCAAACTCAAGCTCAATTCAGCAACTCAATTATTACATCTTTCATGAACAATATAACATGCTTCGTTGATATTAATAACATACATACTTAGTCAAACTTGGCCAATCACTTAGCCATTTACAAAAGAATAATAAACTTAATAGCCTATACTTTGGCTCTTCTTAAAACATTTAGTCAAAATGTAATGCTACCTATACATGCCATACTTAATAAAACAACTTGGCTATACCAAAATAGCGATTGATAGTGTGCTCCAAGCTCCGATGACGGTGATCCTCGATATTAGCTTGGCAGGACTACATGGAAAGAAAGAATGAAAGACATAAGCATTTAGCTTAGTAAGTTTGCATAATACACATAGCAACATTCTTACTTAATATAGACCATTTGATATAAACAATGGCATCATAAATTCAGCTATATAAAGCTTACTTACTCATACTTGATTCTTACATAACTCATGAAACTTACTAGTCTCATACTTGATAGGCAAACAAAGTACCTGTATCTCTAGATCACATTGATCAGCATACTTGAACATAATACTCATAATTTCTAATTCATCATTCATAACATAAATAATATTCTGTCCCCACTTGATAATGATTTTGCTTACTAAACTTTCTTGTTATCTCTTGCGAGCTTATCTCATTTGCCCGATGAATTCCTATGAAATAATTGAGAATACCAAATCTCTTACCATGAACTTGATGCTAAAGCCATATTTTGGATATGGTCTTACATGGGATATCTCATCTTGGTTTCAAGGCCATGTCTTGACATGGACTTATGTGAAATCTTCCTCTTGATAACTTGTTCAATGCCAAGCTTGGATCCTTGGACTTACATGATAACTTGTTCAATGCCAAGCTTGGGTCCTTGGACTTACATGATAAACTTGTCAATGCCAAGCTTGGGTCCTTGGACTTACATGATAAACTTGTCAATGCCAAGCTTGGGTCCTTGGACTTACATGATAACTTGCTTGATTGTCGATGCCATGCCTCGGCTTGGTCTTATACGGACTTTCTTATACTTGATCTCATTAATTTCATTATTTAACTTAACGTTAAACAATTTCATAATAACATTGTATATTATACTAAGCAATTCAATGATATAAATCATAAAGCTTAGAAATCATACAAACTTACCTCAATATACAAAATGTAGCTAGGTATACAATTTAGTCCTCGACCTTGTTCTTGCCTCAGTTTCGATCCGGGCTTCATTTTTCTTGATCTATAGTCATAAATAGATCATTTAATACTCACATTGACTAAATTGACTCTTAAATCATACTTTGGAAAAATTACTATTTTGCCCCTAAACTTTCTCATATTTGCACTTTTGCCCCAAAGCTCATAAAATAATTTTCATTCAACTTTCTTAAACTTCATGCTTAGCTGAATCATTTTCTATGCTATAACAATCATCAATTCTTGCTATTTTTAACATGTATGACCAATTTTCATAACTATTACAAAATGGTCCATACTATCATCTTTCATGAAATTCACTTAGAAAAAGATGTTTATCTAACATCAAACTCTCATAAAATTCCATAAAACATTATTTAACATGCATATCAATCATTGGTAGATTTTTGAACATGCACTTTAGCTCACTTTATAGCTAAAAATAGCTTACTCATGCTAAGGGACTTCAAAAATAACGAAGAATATCAAAAGCAGGGCTAAGATGAACTTACTAGCAAGCTTGAAAGATGAACAAACCCTAGCTATGGGTTCTTCAAAATTTCGGCACACACAAGGAAGAAGATGAATGATTTTTATCATCTTTTCCTTTATTAATCATTTAATAGGTAAATGACCAAAATGCCCTTCTCTAAAAAATATCACCATTTACTAGCTCATGTCCATTTTTGTCCAAAAATTATGATTTGGGCAAATTGCTATTTAAGGACTTATAATTGCTATTCTAGAGCTATTTCATACAAAATGCTTCTAGAAACTCACATTTTACAACTTTTGCAATTTGGTCCTTTTTGACCATTCAACTTCAATTTAGCAAAATTGCTTCATGAAACTTTCACACTAACATGCAAACATGGCATGAACCTTAAAAACTCATAAATTCACCTCGGATTAGTGGTCTCGCACCACTATTCCGACTAGGCCCTAAATCGGGCTGTTACAGATGGTATCGCACACAGCCCATCGATTACTAATCAATCAGGTGGTAACGCACATAGCCCACCAATAAATAATATAGTTGATGGTATCGCACACAGCCCATCACTAACCATTAATAAGGTGATATCGTACATAGCTCACCGTTATTTACATTCATGGATAATAATCCACAAGTATATCTCTATTTCAAATGTCCATTCGAGAACATCCTTACATGCTTCTATTCTTACTTAACTTTCTACGGTACTCGTTACCATTCACACAGTACATCAATAAATCTGTCTCATGCAACTAAGGTGCATCAACTACACATACCCCACTAGGGGTTCATCATATATTGAATTCATCTCAATTCAGTTCTACACATACTTGTGCTACTCATGGTACAACCACATACATTCAACATATACATTGAATCATTCGAATTGTTAAATAACTCTCTTGAGTCTCATGCACATAGTTCTCATTATCATCATACCCTAATTGGGTCTTACATACACTAACATATCGATGCCACGTCCCTGACATGGTCTTATACAAATTCTTACATCGAGGCCATATTCCAATATGGTCTTATTCGAGACTTTAACCATTTTCCTATCGTGTTATACACCGTTCCCGTTTCTCTAAATTTAATTCCATTGACATCTCATCAAGAGACATTTCATACATTCATATAGTAATATACATTCCATACAACATTGGAATACTAAATCAGCTCATATGTAATTGCAACATTCGCACATGAACTTACCTCGATGTCGAAAGAGCCGAAAAGGACTTTTTGCCCACATTTCTCTTTTAATCCGTTCTAGGTCCGAAACTCATTTTTTTGATCTAGAACAATGAAATTTACTGATTTAATCACTTATAAATCATGATATACCATGATCTAAACTTTAGGCAAAAATGACTGTTTTGCCCCTACACTTTGGCAAAATTAGTATTTTGCCCCTACACTTTGGCAAAATTACTATTTTGCCCCTAGGCTCGTAAATAAATTTTCATCACATTTTCTTGTTAAACAAGCCTAGCTGAATATTTAATCCTCTTACAACTATTTTCAATTCCATCAATTTCATGCTTAAATGAACAAATTACAACTTTTGCATTTTAGTCCCAATTAGGTGTTTTCATGACAACATCTTTCACAAAAGTTGTTTCTCATCATCCTATCATTCATTTTCTTCCATAAAAACTCATCAAACAACATGAACTCTATCATGGCAAGTCCCTAGACTTTCAACCATATTGCAAACTAGTCCCCTCTTTAGAAAGCTTAAGCTTTGGGGACTCCAAAAGTACAATTTTCTTCAAGAAATACCATCAAAATCACTTACTTGAGTGGAGAATTGCTTGCTGAAATTTTAAGCTTCAAAAACCCCTCCCATGGCTGCTATTTTCGGTGGAGGAAGAGAAGAAATAAAAAAGATGATAGCTTTTCTTTTTATCATATTTTATTCATCTTTTCTCACCAAATTTTGACTAAGCATTAAATGCTCTTGTCTCCCATACCACATGGCCGGCCATCACACTCCAAAATGGCCTATTTGCACTTTAAAGACCTCTAATTTACAAACCATAGCTTTTTGGTACCTCTAGCAATTAAAATAGAACTTTCGTACTTTATGCTATTTAGTCCTTTTTCACAATTTAGCTAGAAATCTCTAAAATTAAGGCACCAAAATTTTCATGCATCCTTATAAACATGTTATAACACATAACATAACATGAAAATAATTTTCTCTAACCTCGAATTAGTGATTCCGAGATCACTGTTCTGACTAGCCCCTAAATCGGGCTGTTACAGGAAGGGTGACGGCATCAAACTTTGGTTTAACTAGGCAAATCGCAGTAGATCGTTCTAGTGAAGGTGAAGGCACTTGTGATTATTTAGTACTCTACGTGATAAAGTGCGTATCTGTATACACTGTTCTGATTGTTAATCAGTTGAAAAGCTGAAGGTGCGTATATTGTATTATCTTGACTGTTGATCGACATTATTCCGAAAAGTCGAAATACCGCCGAACGATGCCATACGAGCGTGTGGTGAACCGAGCTCACAGAGCATGAGCGTGTGATGAAGAAGGCCACCATGAGTGAATTCATGAGCTTGGGCCGTAGTGGGCCACTTGGGATGGAATGGGCCTCGATGGGCCCAATGGGCCGTAGGGCCTGCGAATGCAAGTTAGATTGTCAAATGGGAGATTAGGAGGCTTGTCATGACACGCTCATGGCATGGGCCGTCCTGGGCCTTGATGGGCCCGTGGGCCCATTGGGTTGAATCTCACTGTTAAATGTGAAAGAGACAAGCTTATCAGGTCACGCACATGACTTAGGTGTTTTGGGCCGCGAAGGCCGAAAGGGGGCCGTGTGGGCCCAATAAGCTTATGGGCCCACACAGATGAAATGTCCGTGATGTGATAAGTTATTGATTTGGGCTGTGTCGTTGCATAGCCATGGTTGTTTTTAGGCTAAATGGGCCACACGAGTGTGTGGGCCCACTTAGGCAAGGTAATGGGCCTTAGGCCCATCTTCGCCGTTAAGTCAATTTAGATTTCCTAAGTCACTCGAGGCGACGGTGGACCTTCTGTTGGGTCGTAAATACCCTCAGTTTGTAAAATTACTTAAATACCCTCGGTTTGGAAAATTATAAAAATACCCTCGATTTGTAAAATTATGGAAATACCTTCGGTTTGGTAAAATTACTGAAATACCCTCGGTTTGTAAAATTATTGAAATACCCTCGATTTGTAAAATTACTGAAATGCCCTCGATTTGTAAAGTTACTGAAATACCCCTGATTTGTGAAATTACCGAAAGACCTGTGATTTATGAAATTACTGAAATACCCTCAGTTTGTAAAATTACTGAAATACCCTGATTTGTGAGATTACTGAAATACCCCTGTAGGGTAGAATACCAAATTACCCCTAGAGGGTAGAATCACTGAATTACCCCGTAGGGTAGGATCACCGAAATACCCCTAAGGGGTAGGATTATCGAAATACCCTTATAGGGTAAATGACTGTTTTGCCCTTGTGGGTAAATGACTAACTTGTGCTATGATTTGACTGATTTGACTGTGATCGTATGACCGTGTTTTAACTGACTTGACTGTGGGCGTGTGACTGATATGCTGTTAATAAGTGTTGAAATGACTGTTACTAAGCATGGCTATTTTGCATACACGCGTAATGATTAAGCATGACATACACGACATATTGCATGGGTTGGGATTTGTAATTGGAGGAAGTATTGTACCAGTGGGTCTGCCACGTTTTACTGCTCTAGTGGCTTCGCCACGTATACTGATTTTGGTGGCCTAGCCACGTTCACTGTTATTAGCAGCTCTGCTGCGTTAGTACTATGTACTAGTGGCTCGCCACGCTTTATCTTTATTATAGTGGCACCGCCACGCATCCGATTTTAGTGGCTCACCACACATATCATTATTATTAGCGACTTTGCTGCGTTGTTATTAGCACCTAGGCTGCGTTATTGGTGTGCTGGCTGGGTGGGTCGACTTGGTCCCCACGTGGTGTGTTGGTTGGTACGGGAAGTGTGTTGGCTGGACTGGGTTGGGATGCATCCTCATACTGATGCATATCTATTTATGAGATCTGTCACTGTACTGGGCTTAGGCCACTTGTTCTGCTATTGGTTTAGGCTAGGCCCAATTGATTCTGTTATGGGCTGTGACCCAAATGATATCGTAGTGGGCTTTGACTAACGTATACATTGAACTGACTTTACTGTTACTCTTAAAGGGCTTTGGCCGCATCGTTTTCGTTTGTTTTCAGATCTCGATTGTTACTCTAGTAAGGGGATTACTCACTGAGTTTTCATAAACTCACCCCGTTTTTAACTGTGCAGGTAATCCTCTGCCTTAGACGGATCGAAGCTGCGAGGGACTCGGAGAAGACCACACACTGCTTATGCTTGCTGTTTCGATTATTTACTTCTAAATATTTTTATTTGGGTTGTTATAAGGCCTCTCTATTTTTAAGGTATTATTTCTGATATTTATTTATGATGGTTCCTAACTGCTAAAAGTGGGATACAATTTCCAAAACGATAAACCGACTTCAAAACACTACGTTTCTGGAACATTTTCAAAATGCTTCTGCTACTCAATTTTTAAACATCACGTTTTCGTATATTATTTTAAATATGCTTCTGCAATAGATAAAGTTTTAAAAGTTACGTTTGCAAGTGGGTAACAATTGCTTAAGTGTTTTGAGTTTTAACAAAGAGGCTCTAACTCTCAAACAAGTTTTAACAAACAAGAAACATGGTTTTGAAAAACACTTCCATGTGACACGCCAGATTCGGGCCTAACTTCTAGGCCGGGTTTGGGGTGTTAAATTTTTTTTGTAATTCTGCAGGCAGAGCTAAGCGATATGCAACTGGTCCCACTCTTTATGTAATCTCATACGGTCCAATAAAACGTATTGGATATTCAATATTCAATATCCCGACGTTTCAAATCTGCATATGATTTCTGTCTGTTAAAAGCTGCCTTCAGTCTGTCTCAAATTTTCTTAACAATGTCTTCTGTTTCTTGAATTATTTCCGGCCCGATCATCTTTCTTTCATTTAATTCTATCCAACAAACAAATGATTGACATTTACGACCATATAAAGCTTCATACGGAGCCATTTGAATACTCAATTTGAAACTATTGTTATATACAAATTCAGCCAAATGCAAGTAATGTTCCCAACCTGATTCAAAATCAATAACACAAGCACGAAGCATATCTTCCAAAATCTGAATAACACGTTTAGATTGTCCGTCAGTCTGCGGATGAAAAGCTGTGTTAAAATTAAGTCGCGTACCAAGAGATTCATGCAACTATTTCCAAAATCTCGAAGTAAACCGCGTATTCCGATCAAAAATTATCGACATAGGAACACCATGTAAACTCACAATTTCTTGAATGTAAACTTCAGCAAGTTTTTGAAGTGACCAATCAATCCTGACTGCAATGAAATGAGCTGATTTTGTAAGTCGATTAACAATCACCCAAACAACATTTTTCTTACTTGCCGATAAAGGTAACCCTGTTACAAAATCCATCGTAATACAATTCCATTTCCATTCAGGAATATTAATAGGCTGAAGTAATCTGGTAGGAACCTGATGTTCTGCCTTAACTCGCTAACAAGTTGAACATTTAGCTACATATTCGACCACATCTCTTTTCATTCTTGGCCACCAATAAGATTCTCGCAGATTACGATACATTTTTGTTCCTCCAGGATGCAAAGCAAAAGGACTATCATGAGCTTCATGAAGTATCAACTCTTTTAATTCAGAAGCATCTGGAACACAAATTCAGTTACGAAATCTCAAGCAATCATAATCATCAATGCTGAAATTTTCTAATATACCATTCTGAACAATTTCTCTTTTCTTCATCAACTTGTCATCTTCTAATTGTGCTGACTTGATCGATCAAACATCACCGGTTTAATTCTCAATTCAGCCAATAGACTTCCATCATCACTGATACAAAGCTGAGCAAACATTGCTCGCAATTCAATTACTGCTTTTCTACTCAATGCATCAGCTACAACATTAGCTTTACCAAGATGATAATCAATAACACAATCAAAATCTTTTAAAAGCTCTATCCAATGATGCTGTCTCAAATTTAACTCCTTTTGAGATAAAAGATATTTGAGACCCTTATGATCAGTATAAATATAACATTTCTCACCATACAAGTAATGTCTTCATATCTTCAGAGCAAAAACCACAGCAGCTAGCTCTAAATCATGCGTCGGATAATTGCGTTCATGCGTTTTCAGTTGACGAGATGCATAAGCAATTACTTTCCCATCTTGCATTAAAACACAACCAAGGCCGCTTAAAAAAGCATCACTATACACAATAAAATTATTTCCCGATTCTAGTAAAGTCAAAACCAATGCTTCTGTCAACATTTGCTTCAATTTCTCAAAACTTTCTTGGTATTGATCGTCCCAAACAAGCTAAACATTTTTATGCAGCAGGTTTGTCATCGGTAAGGCTATCTTCGAAAATTTATTTACAAATCTTCGATAATAACCAGCCAATCCAAGGAAACTACGGACCTCTGACACATTTTTCGGTGCTTTCCACTAAAAAATTGCCTCGATCTTTTTCAAATCAACCCTAATTCCATCTGTCGAGACAACATGACCCAAGAATACAACCTCTGATAACCAAAATTCACACTTACTAAGCTTCCCATATAACTACTTCTCTCGTAACACTTGCAAAACAATTCCGAGATGTTGTTCATGCTTGGATTCAGATTTTGAATAGACCAAAATATCATCAATGAAAACTACCAAAAATTGATCCAGATACGGTTGGAAAATATGATTCATAAGGTCCATAAATGCTACCAGAGCATTTTTCAATCCAAAAGGCATCACTAAAAATTCATAATGACCATACCGTGTTCGAAATGTCGTCTTCGGTACATCACTTTCTTTCACTTTCAACTGATAGAAACCCGATCTCAAATCAATCTTTGAAAAAATAGAACCTCTTTTTAGTTGATCAAATAAGTCATCAATACGGAGTAAAGGATATCGATTCTTTATCGTCAACTTATTCAATTTCTGATAGTCTATACAAAGCCGCATCGAACAATCTTTCTTTTTACAAAAAGCACTAGAGCTCCCCAAGGTGATGTACTAGGACGTATAAAACCACAATCTAGTAAGTCTTGCAGTTGCACTTTTAATTCCTTCAATTCTGTAGGTGGCATATGATAAGGGGGTATTGACACCGGAGCCGTGCCCAGAAATACTTAAATTGCAAACTCAACCTCCCGATCTAGTGGTAAACCCGGTAATTCCTCGGGAAACACATCAAGAAATTCAAAAAGAGTTTGAATTTTACTGCACTAACTTTCAACAGAATCTAGAAAAGCTTCACAACCCTGATGAAGAAGTTTATCAGCTCGAATTGCTAAAATGATACGAGTTGAACCTCTTGTTCGAATACCATTCACCTCAATTTTATCACCGTTTTCACTCTGAACAACAAACTTCTTCTTGCAACAATCTACAATCACCTCGTGCTCCGTAAGCCAATCCATACCCAAAATTATATCAAAAATCACCAAACGACATTATCAACAAATCAACAGGAAAAGTTATATTCTGTATCATTAACAGACATCTCTTACACACCCGATCCACTAACATTGATTGTCCCAATGGACTAGACACCACTATTGATACTCTAGACGTCTCAAATTTTAAACTTCCCGACTCAACCAATTTAGTATTAACATATGAATGCGAAGATCCCGGATCTATCAAAGCATAAACATGCTCTGAATGTAATAAAAATATACCTGTCGCAACATCATTTGCATCACCATCCTCATGAGCCCGTACAACATAAGCTCGAGCTGGCGTTCTAACCTCTGACTGTTGAGTAACAACATTATTTCCCTTTCTAGTACCACCTCTCGAAAATGAACCACTTCGACTCGACTCACGACCTCTAGAAGCAGGCATAGATCTCTAAGAAGTAACAGGTGTAGCATTCTCATTCTTTAAACAATCTCTAACAAAATGTTCTATAGATCTACAGTGAAAACAACCTCGAGTTAATTTCCAACATTCACCACGATGCTTTTTCCCGCAATTTTCACAATTCGGAGTTTCAGTATCCCGAGATGGACCTCGTACACCACGAAATTCTTTTGATCTCTTCGGTTTTGGATTTGAACTAGTAGCTCTAGGACGTTTTCCAACTGCACGGGTATTCTCAGTTTTTTATCAAAACCCTAAACGTGTTCTACCATTCTTGCCCTTTCAACTAAATCTACAAATTCAGTGATTCTGTGTGATACTAACTATACTCGTAATTCATCGCATAAACCACGCAGGAATCACTTGCAACTGTCAACTTCAGTTGGCAAAAATTCAGCAGCATACTTACTAAGTCGCGAAAACTTTCATTCATAATCTACCACAGATATTTCACCTTGTTTCAGCATAAAAAACTCGTCCTCTGTCTTCAATATACAATTCACCCACATATTTCTTCTGAAATTCCTTTTGAAAGAATTTCCAATTTACCTGATCTGCAGATACATGATGTGTCATTGACTGCCACTAGGTATATGCTTCCCCTTGCAGTAGAGAAACAACACATAATAAACTTTTTCGTGGATTACACTCAACTTGCTGTAAGATTCTTTTAGTAGATTCAATCCAAATTTCAGCTGTAGAAGGATCAACTCCTTTCAAACCCAAAAATTTAGTTGCACCATACTTACGCAATTCTTTTATCGGAGCTTGACGAACAGTAGGAGTAGATGTCGTAGCGGATGTAGTTCCCACCACTCGCTGAAGAGCATCAGCAATAGCTCTAAGTAACTGTGAATCATCTCTTTCCCCAATATTACCTCGTTTAACATTAGGTTGTTGATTACTAACTTGGTTAACACTCAGTATTGTCGATTCAGTTTCATCTAATTCATTGGAAACATCATCTCCAATATACATATCTTGATCAATATCATCATTATAATCATCTGACATTTTCAGCTATAAAATAAAAACAAATTTATATCAGCATCCAAATCCCGACTCAATTCAACTCAATTATGGCATGTACCTCTAGACTCAGTTTAGAGCTCGATTTAGTCTGAGAATCTACTAAACTTGCAAAGCTCTGATACCAATAAATGTAACACCCCTTAACCCTTATCCATTGCCAGAACAGGGTTACGGAGCATTACCTGACTTTTCAGATCAAATACGAACATTATATATATCATTTAACATACATATCATAAATTAATCATATTGTCTCTTTAATGAGCCTTCGAGGCCCAAAATATGTGTTAAAAACAAATCGAGGCTAAACCAGGTACTTAGAAAATTTTTCCTAAAACATCAAAAATTTTCAAAAGAATAGTCGATCACATGGTCAAGAGACACACCCATGTCTTAGGCCGTGTCCAAAATTGGGTGCACACTGACTTATGTCACACGGCCAAGCCACACGCCCGTGTGCTAGGCCGTGTGAGCATACTGACTTGCAATATTAAGGTGCAGGGTTCACACGGCCAAGTCACACGCCTGTGTGCTAGGCCGTGTGCCACACACGATTGAGACACACGCCCGTGTCTCTGCCAGTGTGAAAATACCTGAGCATTCTGTTTTGAAATTTTAAAGTTGCAGGGAACACACGGCCAAACCACACGCCCATGTATTAGCCGTGTGTCTCACACGGTCTAGTCAAATGCCCGTGTGTCTGGCCGTGTGGACTCAAAATGAACCATGAATATCAAGTTTACCATTCCTTGCAATCTTGGACACCAAGCAACTCAAAAACCATTCGTTCAACCAATTCAAAAAACAATCAAATACCTTAAAAATATATCAAAACAATCAACTTAGATGCCTATCCAATGTTCCCTCATAGATTCCACATTTATATTATCTAAACATATTATAAAAACATCAATTTAATCCATATTATAAACATACCAATTTCAATTTAATTTTACCTAAATCATGAACTCTTAAACATCAATTTGACATACCATGTTAAAGCTTCAAACACAAACACATGCTTATAGATATATATCAACCAACATTAAAATTTTAATCTTATTTACAACTAAACCACAAAATAGTTAACATTTAGACACCCTAGGTACATGCCGACACAAAAGAGATATACACCACCGCGTCTGAGATCAGGATCGTTGATGGATGCTGAATCGACGATCAAACTTAAGTACCTAACCTGCGCACGGAAAACAAAATCGTACGCTGAGTATAAACTCAGTGGTATTTCTATAATCCGAATATTAAAGGCAAGATAATTTAATATATACATTTAATCACACAATAACATTAATCATTCAATTAATCAATTCATCGACACATCATTTATAACATATTCAATTCTCATCTCTTGATATTTCAAATCTCATACTTGCTGTTCAAATAGCTTTTCACATTCAATGTTTTCCAATACCAATCATAGTATCATTTCATTTAATTACCCCTATTAACATGACTCGGACTCTGGCGGATACACGGATCCAACCAAAACACACCAGTTTGGTGCCCAGTACCTCATCGGATAATTTGAAGTAATAAATTGACACCCAGTGTCTCATCGGCTAAACCGAAGTAAATTGGCACCTAGTGCCTCATCGAATTAATCCGAAGTAATAGATTGACACCCAGTGTCTCATCGACTCGAGGTCGAAGAATCCCTGAACTCTTCCAATCCTATGGCATGCCATCTATATCCGACTCAGCCCGATACAGTTAAGAGGGTTTCAATTCACTTTTAAAGTGCAACAAACATCCAATATTCAATTTTCACATTAATCACATATTCATATAAATTCTATTCAATATCAAGATGCTAACAATGACCTTAATTACTTACCATAAACATTTAAATCAAAATACAACAATTAATAATTAAATTTGGATTATAGAAATACAAACTAGAATTTCTGAGCTATTCCTCATTGACTTTATCTTTTCCTTTCTTAGTCGAGGTTTCTGGCACAACGTTAGGCACAGAATTAAAAAAATTAAAATTTATCAATACAATAATATTCAGTTTCACATTGAATACTTCAATTTTTTTATTCAACATTTGCCTAAATTTCAATTTAGTCCCTAAATCGAGACTAACCTTATTTCTTCACAATTAATTCTATATTTTCATTCAATTTCCACTTTAAACTAGATTTAACTCTCTAATTTAAATTAATTCCCTAAATTTTGAAATTTTCACAATTTAGTCCCTAATACTCAAAATTTACAATTTATTCTACAATTCAATCCTTTTTCATTTCTAACTTAAAAATCTATCAATTTAGTCCCTAATACTCTAATTATTCAACATAGACAAAATTTAAAAACTCAATAATTTCTAAAATTTTGCATAGGTCGGGTAGTATTTAATACCGGGATTTCAAAATCATAAAAATTACAAGAAAAGGGACTAAATTGACTAACCAATTGAGCTTTGAACCCTTGAAAACCCTAGCTTTCTCCTTTTTCTTTCTCTCTTTTTCCTTCTGTTTCGTTTCACTTTCTTTCCTTTTCTATTTCTTTTTCCTTTATTTATTATTATAATATAATATAATATAATATATATACTTAAACATTAAGTTTTATTATTATAATATTATAATTTATATATTTTAACTTTAAATTTTATAAATAAATACACTTATGCTGCCTCATTCAATGCAATTGGAATAATTGCCTATTTAGTTCTTTTAATTTTTCTTTAATCTATATATCAACTTTCACCTTTTATGCGATTTAGTCCTTATACCTAATTACTCTTAATTCATGCAAATTCACCTAACCAAAACCTAATTAACTACTTAACTAGCTTCGTAAATATTTATAATAAATATTTACGAGTCCGTTTTACGAAAACGGAGACCTAAAAATTCACTTTCTAATACCCGTAACTATCGGGTTGTTACAATACCACCATAGCCACAAGCTAGTGCATGCAAACATAGCCCTTTTCAAATTAATAACATAATAAGCCATTTCATAAGAAATTGCATAACTTAAAACTTACCACTCTTTCATGAGTACAAGTATATTTTCATTTGAGCACTTACCATTTCAGTGCATCTTATAATTAAACATATTATCATTCAACCAATAGCTTGGCACTTGACTAAGCATCAAACAACAACACTTGTTAGCGTACATGAACATATTTCATATAACTTCAACATCAATAACCTTACTATCTCAACATGTTACACTTGAGTTTATTACTCGTCTCAACTTACATAATTTCCATGTATCAACATATCAAGATATTGATATATATATATATCATAATACATATCATTCTCTTACCATTTTTTCATATACATATATCATCCAAGACAACTCCCAATATTTTACCTTTCGAAGAATGACTTACGGATTTGAGTACATCGTTAACAGAAGCTCGAAAGCTGAACAGAAGCTCATAAGAGCTAAACAGAAACCCATAAGGGTTGAACAGAAGCTTGTAAGAGCTGAACAGAAACTCATATGAGTTAAACGGAAGCTCATAAGAGCTGAACAGAAACTCATAAGTGTTGAACAGAAGCTCGAAAGAGCTGAACGGAAACTCATAAGAGTTAAACCGAAGCTTGTAAGAGCTAAACGAAAAGTAAAACACGAGAGTTCGCAACAAATTCTGAACCTCGATTTACTTGGGTAATTTGCCGTCATTTTCCTCCAATGCCATCAATTCGCCAAATCACGAATGTACTCAAATCACGCGTTCAATCCAAACTGAGTATTAATTTCGATAATATTTTTCCAACAATAATTCAATTCCAAAAACAGAACATATATATATTACCAATCACCAATTAACATTTACTTTACTCAAAATTATACAGAATACAGTTCATACGAACTTACCTCGTTAAATTGCAGAAATACCACTATTTAGGGGTATTTTGGAAATTTTCCATTTTCCTCGATTTTCTACTCGACCTTGATCTAAATTAATAATTTCATTCAATATATTGATTTAGACAATAAAAAAAATTCATTTCATGCAATTTGGTCATTTTTTTATTTTTTACAAAATTGCCCCTAAAGTTTTACTTTTATTCAATTTAGTCACTGAGCCCAAAACATGCAAATTAACCATTTTTAATGCAAACCCGTGCTAGCTGAATATTCATGGCATTCAATACAGCCCAATTTTGCAATAATTTCACAAAAAAAATCTTGTATTTTTACTATTTCAACAATTTAGTCCCTAATCGGGAAATTCATCAAAAATTACTTAATAAAATATTTTTAATTAACAAATAATATCTCAATTTCATCATTTAACATCAAAAATAATATAGATTCATCAATGGAAACATCCAAAATCTTTAACAAAATCAAAATCTAAGGTAAGATTTAGTTTAACCTAATTGTAACAATCTCAAAAACATAAAAATTATAAGAAACGGGTAAGAATTGGACTCACATGAAGCAAATATGCAAAACCAGCTCAAGGAGCTCTCCCCATGTCTGTTTGAACTGAAATTGGGAGAAGAATTGCCTAGAAATCTCTTAGAAATTCAATTTGTACTTTTAATTTCATAATAATTACCATTTTGCCATTAAATGACCTTTTTTATTATTTTTTTTCTTGTTATGCCGCCTCATCCTATTCATTTAGGTATATTTACTATTTAAGTCCTCCCTCATTTATTAATCAAGCTATTTAATCACTTAAATATTTTAATTAGCAAGTTTTGCACCTTTTTCAATTTATTCCTTTTTAATTAATTAACTATCGAAACATTAAAATTTTTCAACGAAACTTTAATACCATCTTAACGACACTCCGTAAATATTTATAAAAATATATAGGGCTCGGTTTATAGAAACGAGGTCCCGATACCTAACTTTCTAAAACCACTTGACCTAATAAATCATTATAATACACAAATTACTAATTCAAAAACCTTTTTAAAACCATATTTGACTCGTAAATATTAAATAATAATATTTACGAACTTACTTGTCGGATTTGGTGGCCTCAAACCACTAATTTCGACACCACTAAAAATCAGACTGTTACAGTGCCCTCAGGTTCTGATCCACTATCTCCACCAAGTATTTCTCCTCAACTTTCGGAAACTCCTTAAACATTCACCACTCCATTTTTATATCGTAAACAAAAGCACCAATGGTCGATCTGTCCACACTGCTCGAGTTAGCCTTCTTTATTACAGACAAAGAGTCACATTCCACAATAACTCTTGAAAATCCCAAATCTGCCCCCATCTTGAGTGTTTAAAGACACTCGAGAGCCTCAGCTGCAAAAGTCGACGGTAAGTTGTCGTTTACAATTATTGTTTTAGCTAATATTCTGGATCTGCTATCTCTAATAACTATACCTGAACAGGACTTTGAAGAACTCTCAAGAAATGTTGTGTCAAAGTTTATTTTGATATAAAGATCCTCCAGCGGTTTCCATATTTCAAAACCCGCCGGCAATATAGGTAACTTCTTTTGAATCCCCCTTAGTTCCTGTAAATACTGTAAAATCTTATGTGCAATCTGTTGTGTCGATGCAAAAACTCTGTCATGGACCCACCTATTCCTCTCTGACCAAATGAACCATATCGCACATGTTATCCGACAACAAGTATCCATGCATTGAAAATTCCCTTTAGCCAATCCTGGAAAGATTGTTCCCCTCTCACCCTGTTTCATTTTATATTCAGCAGGTTCCAAACTTCAGCAACAAATGAGCAATCTTGAAAACCATGCTCCAAATCCTCCACACCCTTTACGCACTTTGGGCATATCGCTGAGCCAGTCAAATGCCTGTTGTATAGATTGTATGAATTAGGAATTAGATTCTTAAAGATTTTCCATACTGTAATTTTAATCTGTGCAAGCAATTTTAGTTTCCATAGCCTTTTGTTGAAAGTTTTGTAACAACTAGTAGCTTCATGATCATGTATTTCATTATGGCCTTATGATAATCTGTGTCCGTTTCAAACTGAATACTCGCCTGAGGAATCAACCTGCCAAACCACCATATATAGATACAGGTGCAAAGCTAAAGGGATACCTAAAATCTTTTTCGACACATTAGGGACAAAAATGCTAGTAATCTTTCCCACATCCCATTTTCTTTCATAAGGCACAATTAAATCTGAAACAATTCTATACAACGCATTTACACCCGTTTCCTGAATTTTCCTTGTTACCAGGCCAGAGACCCAAACATCCTCCCATATATCAATACTTGTACTCGTTCCAACCTGCCATCCCCGACCCTCTAAAAGGAGCCATATCGCAGACCATATGCTCTTCCATGTATAAGATGGGTAAGCTTCTAACCTCAATTTCCAAAAATCCGAATTGGGATAATATTTGGCTTTGAATGAACGTGCTAATAATATTTGATCTTTAACTAAATACCAACCTTGTTTAGCTAGCAAAGCAATGTTAAATTGGCTAAGGCTACAAAATCCCATCCCACCAAAGTGTTTCGAAACACACATCTGGGGCCATGCACACCAATGAATTCCACATTTACCCTAAAAAATTTTGCCACCAAAAATAAGAAATAATTTGCTCTAAATCTAAACATAACGTACCTAGTAACAGAAAAAAAGACATCGTTAAAGTGGGTATAGCTTGTAGTACGCTTTTTATAAAAACTTCTTTCCCCCATGGGATAGCAGTTTCACACACCAACTATTAATGTGACTTCTCAGTTTGTCTTTTAACCCCTGAAACACTCTTTTCTTACTCCTTCCAACCATATTCGACAATCCTAAGTAGTCAAGATCCATAGAAATGCGAACCCTCAAATATCTTAAAATCCTATGCCGAACGTCCTCTCCCATATTCGCACTAAAATAAATATCAGATTTCTCATAATTCACACACTACCCTAAGGAGGCTTCATACTCCTTAAGTATCTGTTTTAGAATCATATCCTCTCCCACTGTAGCTCCCCCAAATAAGATGCAGTCATCAACAAATAAACGATGTGAAATTTCAGGCCCTCCCATACTAATCCTTGCTCCCTTAACTGAACTCCTTTGACTTGCCAAACGCATCAGTGAGGAAAGCCCTTCACTACAAATCAAGAACAAATATGGGCTAAGTGGATCCCCTTGACGCAGTTCACGTTCAGGTGAGAACTTGTTACCCACTCCGCCATTGAGCATTACAGAATACGTAACAGTATTGACACAATAATGAATAAAATTCACCCATCTTTCCACAAAGCCCATATTCAAAAGCATCTTTCGTAAAAATTCCCATTCCACCCTATCATATGCCTTGCTCACATCGAGTTTTAAGGAAAAATGCCCATTCTTCCCATACCTTTTTTGCTTAAAAACCTCCAAAATCTCATAAGTGAGTAAAATATTATCAGTGATTAGTCTTCCAGGAACAAAAGCACTTTGCGCTTTATCGATAAAATAGCTCAACACTTTCTGAAAATGGTTCACCGCAGTTTTTGAAATAATCTTGTACAGAACCGAACACAAACTTATAGGGCGAAAATTTATCATACAATTTTGGTTTGATGTTTTCAGAATTAACACATTGTGAGTATGATTAATGTCTTCTAATGACTTACCTCCGTGTAACACCTCAAGACAGTAAGAATCAACATCCTGGCCAACAATATGCCAATATGACTGAAAAAAGTTATAGGAAAATCGTTAGGACCCGACGCCTTTGTAGGTGCCATCTCTTTCAAGGCTACAAAAATCTCTTCTCTTTCATATTAAGCTAACAAACCCCTATTCATTTCCTCCGAGATACACCCGTTCACCCCCTCCAGAATATGATTAGAGTGGCACCTACAATGAAAGAGAAGAGAAAAAAAACTGGAACATCCCCCTACTATCTCACCTTTGTTACTGTGTATTTAACCATCTCCCTGATCCAAAGCTTTTAATCTATTTCTCCTCTTCTTTTGGGATGCCACTCGATGAAAAAAAACTCGTATTTTTATCTCCCTGCTTCAAATAATTCACACGCGCCCTCTACTCCCAGTACGTCTATTTCTTTTCTAATTTAAAATTCAGGTCCACCTTACTATCTAAAAAGTTTAAAATGTTCTCCTCGTCCCTTTCTCCCAAATTCAGCTCCTCATTCCTTTCAAAAAGGCGCCTCACCCTCCTCCCCTTATCCCATTTAATTCTATTCACCCATGTTTGTAGCCCCATCCTAAAACATTCAAGCCTTTGAGGAACATCCCCTACTATGATTCCAAAGTTGATGGATTTTAGCCTTGCACGAATCCTCTAATGTCCAAGCTGATTCAAACCAGAACCCAGAACTTTTAAGACACCTCTCTCCTGTATCTGTACACAACAAAAGAGGACAATGATCAGAGAAAGAATGAGATAAATGACGAACAACAACATTAGGAAAAATTGTCCACCATGCCGAATTCGCCACACCCCTATCCAATTTTTCCCTAATGTTGTTATGTGCAAAATTCCTCTGCTCCCATGTAAACCAAGGTCCTTCAAAACCTAAATCATCCAACTGACAATCCGACAACACTCGTTAAAACTCCTCCATTCTTTTTTCATCACGCAACGCTCCCCCTTTCTTTTCATAAGAATAAAGGATCTCATTGAAATCCCCACATACTAACCACGGCAAGCTTTGATCCCTACCTAAATCTCGAAGAAGGTGCCAAGATTCATTTCGATTCCTCGACTCAGGAGATCCATAAAATCCCGTCATCCTCCAATTGTTATCATCATTCGGTCCCCGTATAGCCACATCAGCATGATTTTTTGAAAAAGTTCGTAAGTGTACTTCCACCTCAGCTTTCCAACCCAAACAAAGTCCTCCACAGGAACATCAATACCATACACAAAACCCCCTCTTCGATACACAATTTCCATTTTCCCAAATCCAACTTTGTCTCCATGAAGAAGGCAACTTGGGGTTTATGAAGCTTCAACATTTGTTGCAGTCTCCTTGTTGCTCGTGGAATCCCCAATCCACAAATATTCCAATACAAGAGCTTTATTACTGCCGGTCAACCTGCCCCTTGGTGGTCGCCGATAAAATTGCTTGGTAAGCCTGTAGACGCTCACCCCTTTTCTCTTCAGAATCTAAGATCTCAGGAAATCTCTTAAAGAAAACATTCATTCTTTGCCATTTTTTTCCATCCATCTCTCCAATTAGATTATTCTCCAAGTCATGTAACATCGGATCTGAAACCAATCTCGAAGGAGTACTCTCTTCCCGTCCAAAACCAACCATCGATTTTCCATCAAGATTAACCCCCAAAACACGATTTATACTATTTAGTGCATCTGAACCCCCAGTCTCTATGCGACTATTCCTTAACCAGACACTTTCAGTTACTGCTGCACGTCGTGCTGGAGGAGCTCTTAAAGATATGTCCCATCCCAACTCCAACAAATTCTCGTCCACTCGTAACCGAATCGGGCAAAAACAGTCATTATGACCCAAACACCCACACAAGAAACAGAACATAGTAAGGCTTTCATATATAAAACGAGCGTAGGAAAAAAAAATTGGGAGACAGCTGGATTTTTTTCCTCCTCCGTAATGGAGATCCGACACCAAGTAGCTCCCTAATATGCATAAAAAGATGATTGCCTCGACTTGCCAATCATATTCCTCAAAGACCCCAATAAAGTTTCCCAACTATTTTGCAACTGTCTCCGAATAAAACCCAAGGGGCAAATCATGGACTTGTACCTAGAATTGAGTGAAAAATAGAAGAACCAACATCGGGTCCTCCATCTCCTTCAACCTATGAAATCTCAGCAAATGATTATTGGAAGTCCAAGGCGCTCCTCTCATCACCCGTTCAAGATCCACCTTATGAAAAAAATGAAATAAAAAATCTCTTTCCCCCCAGATCTAAGATCTCAATTCCTCCTAAAGGGTGCCAGAGATTTGCCAGAGTCTTTCGCATAGCCTGAAATTGAACCACGCTTGCAGTGAGAAAACGTCCCACTAAACACAGATCATACTACCTATTTTTTCCTTTCGAAATTCCCCAAAATTGTAATACTTCCTCTTCCATCCCATCCGAAATACGCAGCCTGCCTAGCTCCGTTTCCATCCTCAAAGACAAAACAAGACGAACAGCCTGGAAAAGAAACAAATAAACCCCTAAATCTGACAACCTAATTTAAAAACCCAAAAGCAAAAAAATAAAACTCTATTTTAGAGACGTGCAAAAGAGCAGACATTTTTTCCTTTTTGTTTTGTTTTGTTTTGTATTTTTTTTGGTTTGTTAAAGCATAATTTTAATAGCCAAAGTCAAATTCTATATGCAACGAGGGTAAAGATCATTAAGGAATTAGCTTGAGATTCCTATCTATATGCAATTATTTGTTGATCCTCTTTTTTGACATAGAATTCTTTCGTGATCCCTAACATAGAAAAATGTAGATACTTTTATGAAATTAGACATTAATGATAAAACAATTATTCTTATTCCATAGAAATGAGAGGTCTTGGTGGTGCAGGTGGGGTCTTTTGTAGAACAACAAATAGCAGGCCAATTGGGAATTTGAAATGGATATTTCCATAATGCACCATCTCTTACAGTTGTTTTCAAGTTAGGTACTCAAATATTTCAAACAAGAAATGAATATGTGTGTGTGAATCTGTCAATTTCCCTTCAAACCCAAAATACTTTTGAATTTTGATATTTAATAAGAAGAAAAGAAGTCTTAATCGTTGGTACTAGTGGTTGTGCTTTAACCCTTTTTTCTTGGGTAGGATTGAATTATTTTTTTTTCTCATTAGAATCCCCTTTCCGTTTATTAGGATTCCCGCAGTATATTTGCAAACATCAGCCAAAGATTTTCTTAGGGTTCTCCACCAAGTCATAACCATTCTCCTTGTTTCATCTCTTGGGTAGGATGGTTGGTTGGTATGAATAAAATTTAATGAAAAATAATAGCTTTAATTGTACAATTAAAACTAAGGATTATTATATGGAATACTAAGGTTGAAAAAGTAAGATATGTCTCATTTATTTATTTTAAACATCAATTAATGGTTCATGATTATAGTTGTTGGAATCTTATTGGTTGGATTAGGAATTAATCGGTATATTAGTTCAAACAAAGGGGTTAAACTATTTGAAATATAGATCGTTCTAAACTGATTGAATTGAGATAAAAAAATTAGTTGAACTGACAACTGAATCGACTAATCTCGTCTTTAAAATTTTCAATAATTTTTTTATTATTTTTTTAAATTTTATGATTTTAAATAATTTATTTAATGACTTGACCAATTCAACCATTAATCTAATTCCAAAAACCATATACATAAGAACTTTTTAAATTCACTTATAAAATTAAAAAAAAATTCACTGAATCAAAAAATCATCCGAAAATTTCTAAAATTAATGGTGGATATGGAAAGATAATAAAATAGTGGTGATGCGAGGTAAAAATAAAAACGAGTATCAAAAACATTAATTTAAAAAGTATCGGTATATTATTTATAAACTTTTTAGTAACATTTAACATCTATATTTAATTAAAAATATTGTTTTACATATTTATTTGAATATTTTAATTTATTAACCAACTTTTTTTTAAAAAAATACAAAAACTAATTCTTAAATAATATAAATATATATTAAATCAATAAACAATTTTTTTATAAAAAAATTAGAAGTCATTAAATTAAAAATTAAAAATAAATAAAATATAAAAAACAGATAATTGACCAAATTAAGTAATTTAAATTTTTTTTAAAAAAACTAGTTAAAATGGAAAGGCTAAATGCTCATAGGGCCCAGTCTTTTACAAGTTGCTTACATAAGGGTCAAACCTTTCAAAATATTCATATAATGTCCTAATCTTTAGAAAAATGCTCAAATAAGGGTTTTTCATACACATCAGTCAAGTTTAGTAAAAATCAGGTAAATGCTGACATGTTTAGAATAAAATACATGATAGCTTAATCAAATATAACTTCAAAAGAAAAAAAACAATAAAAAAAATTCAAACATGATATATGGCATTTGAGAATGCCTTATTTGAAAACTTTCAAAAAGGTTTGACTCTTATTTGACCATTTTTAAATGTTTGGCCTTCATTTGAGCACATTTGTAAAATTGAGGCCCTTATATAACTATTTTAAAAGATTTGACCATTGTCACATCCCAAAAACCGGGTTAGAAGAAATCAGGTTAGTGAAACCAGTAGTGGTTACGTCGTGCTTTTGAGTTAAGATTGTGAAATTTTTTGTAAAATAATTTAATTTGGTTCAATGGTTGAGTGTTGTGATTGTGTGTGTGAGGTTGTGGGTTTGAGTCTTTCCTTTAAAATTTTGTTAATTTTTGGTTCTATGCCTATTTCAAATCATTTGACTTAAATCTTATTTCTGTATAAGTTATAACAAAATGAGCTTATTGGTTTAGTGGTATGATATTAACTTACCTTTAAGTCTTGTGTTTGAATCCTGTGTTGCGCAAATTTGGAATATTTTTTGCTCCGACTTTTGTTGGGAAGTAGAGTTCAATTTAAACTCTATAAAATCTGGTGGTTAAATCCTTAGTTATTTTATTTTTAAATTTTTTCCCATATTCCTACTTTTTCTCACCCATTAATCGTCCACTTCTTTTTGCTTTTCACGTTCCTTTCTTTTCCCTTTTGTTTATTCCACAGTCTCTTTTGCTTAGTTTTCTTTTTACTCTTTTTATGGGTTTTGTTTCCAATTTTTGGTTCTGACGCATCTAAAGTTTACATTCCGTTGTGAACCTGCTATTAGTTCAGTTTGCTTTCGTTATTCGTTGTGAAATCATGACGGGTTCGGTAAGTGTGCAATTCTTTGAAGTCGGATTAAGTCAATCATTGTTTTGCTGAAAATCTTTTGAATTTAATCTCTGTGTTGTTTATTCTTATGTTATTAGGAGATAACCTTACGGTGCTCAACGATTCCCTGGCTAGGTAGGAACGATTTTCGTGGCTGTTAATTTCGTAGTAAGTGATTGAACATTGATTTTTTTGGGGTTGTGTTCCTTTGTGAAAAGGGTTGTGTTTAAGAGAAATTTTGGGAGTAATTCAGGTTGGTAATAGATGTGTTTTGGTTTCGATTGTAAATTCGTTCGTTCCAATTGTGTGGTCGATCGAGTTTTCCATCAGGTGTGTGATTCTAACTTGAAACATTGATTAGAACTCGAAAAACACTAAAAAAACAAAGGCTATTTTTGAAATTGTTCTGCGTCACACTGTCGTGTTGTAACAGCCCGATTTTGGGCCTAGTCGGAACAGTGGTTTCGGGACCACAAATTCGACGAGGAAAAAAATTATTTTTATTACATTTTTATGGTCTACGATTTCACGAAATGATTTCAGGAAAATTTCGTTCGAAAATTTCGATGTTTGGGCACTCAATTTAGTCAAAAGGACTAAATTGTAAAAAGTGCAAAAGTTGAGTTCTACATGTTAGAGGTGTCCAATTGTTATGAAATTTTAAATTTGAGGTCCTTAAATGGTAATTAGACCATTGGATAATTTGTTGGACAAAAATGGATATGAAATAAGTGAAATAGATTATTTTTAAGTTAGGGGCATTTTGGTCATTTAGAGATTAAATGACATAATAAACAAAATAAAAGCCAAATTTTTTTCCATCTTAAACCCATGGCCGAAAATTGCATGGAGAAACCTTGGCTAGGGTTTTTCAAGCTTCCAAACAGGATTGTAAGTCCGTTCTAGCCCCGTTTTTAATGATTTTTACGTTTTTGAAATCCTCGTAACAAGATCTATCTATTTCTACCAATATTTTGAGATATGGTTGAAGTCTAGGGTTTTGACCCATGATGAATATGTGTGTATTTTGATGTTTAAAGGTAGATTATGCATGTTTATGGTTAGAGAAACGACTTTTACTAAGTGATTTTCAGTAAAGATGCTAAAAAGGACTAATTTGAAAAAGTTATAAAATTTGTCATAAAAGTGTGAATTAGTGGAAATTGTGGGCTGTTGTAGTTATGAAAATGGTTCAGATAGGCTTAAAATACAAAGAAATTGAATGAAAATCATTTTACGAGCCTAGGGGCAAAAGTGTAAATAAGTGAAACTTTAGGGGCAAAAACGTAATTTTTCCATAATATGATTTTTGGATCACATTGAATAATGTGACTAATAAATAGACTAAATGTGATATTATAGATCAAAGAAAATGAGGTTCGGACCTAGAACGGATGAAAACAAAGAATATGACGAATAAGTCCTTTTCACCGATTGTGCTACCGAGGTAAGTTTTTATGTAAATAATACACCGTTTTACTTACATTTTCATATTTTTATGAATGATATGAATTGTGGCTGAATATTTGACGTAATTGAAAAAATATCGACAAGTGAGAAATTTCCCGGTTGAACCTTAGGAAGAAAAATGGATACGAGTGACATGTTCACTAGAAACCTATGTGAAATCTAAGTTAAGTGATCCGGGTGTTGGTCCGTACGTTCTACCGGTGGCTGAGTTATCCGGCCTGTGTTACGCATACTCGACAGCTTGTGTAAGCAGCACCGTGTAGTTTCTTCATGGCCGACAGCTTGTGTGAGCGGCACGAGATTGTGACTATGTGAAACGGTCTTTGGTCTTATAAGTTCTACCGAGATCTTTGGGTAATTCGGCATGTGTTGCGGATACCTGACAGCTTGTGTGAGCAGCACTGAGTAGTTACGTATGACCGACAGCTTGTATGAGTAGTCCCGTGAATGTGATTAGCTCGAGAGTGAGCCTATGTGAAAAGTGTGAAATGAAGTATCTTTATCTACAAGTGTGGCACTTATGTGCAAATTTTCGTGTATCCGTTATTATTCGATGCGTTCAACGAGAAATGACTAAGTATAAACGAATATGACTAAGTGATGAATAAGTGCAGGTATGTGTGTGTAAATTTATGAGCAATGTGCTCGATAGGTGATCGAACTTTGGTAAGTTTGATATGGGGTAAGTGTTACTATGAAAGTTAATACAAAGAAATTATGAAAGAGTAAAATTTGCAATAAAACAGTTTTGGGACAGCAACAGTTATGTGTCTTTGAAAAACCACCAAAAATGGTGAAAATTTAATTATAAGTTTAATAAGATATTAAATTACAGCTTATTGAGTCTATTTTCTCATAAAAGAAATGGTGTAAGCGAAAGAATTTTATATTCTGAGATATTTGAATTTTTGTGAGATAGGGTCAGAATGATTTTGGAATCCCCTGTTCCTATCAGAATGATTTTGGAATCCCCTGTTCCTACTTTGTAAAATCACTAAAAATTGTATAAAAATAATTATTGTTTATAATTTATATTCTTAAATTTATTAATGAGTCTACTTTCAAAATAAAGAAACGGTAACATCATCCGAATCCCGCACAAGGAGATAATTAATTTTTAGTGAAGAGGGGTTGGAACTGTTAGACAGCAGAACAGGGATGAATTTAATGAATAAACTGTACTTATTGGCTAAACCAAAAATTCTGAAAATTTTATGGTAAGAAGATGTGTGAGTATAGTTTCAGGGAAAATTATCGGATCTTAATTTGGAGTTCCGTATCTCAAGATATAAATAATTTAGTGACTATGACTCAAGTAGACAGCTTGAGATGAACATGAATAAATAGTGGAACTATGTGCAATTATGATTGTATTATCTTGAGAACATATTGTGAGGATTGGTAAAAACATATTAATTAATTTCTTATTATTACATGCTAACTTACTAAGCTATATAGCTTACACACCTTCCTTTCTTTTTCCTATAGTGTCACAGATGTTAGCTCGAGTTGGAGGTCGTCGGAGATTCTATCACACTAAGAAGCTATGGTTTGGTATCGATGACTTTTATTCTAGCTTTTTAAGTCTATGACATGTTTAGGGACTTGGTCATTTGTGTACATTTTATTATGAGTTGGCCTAGAATATTGGCCTATGCTAATTGAAGGTCATTGTTGTATAAGGCCATTTGATGTGGCCAATATTTGTTATGTTATAAGTCTATGATGAAGCATTACATGGATGTGCATGCTTGTTTGGGTTGGATGAGTGAATGTGTGATAATTATGTGTGGCAAATACTAAATGTCAATGGTTGATTAAGTTATATGCTATGATTAGTTAAGTGTGTGTGTGGTTGTGCATGATGAATGTGATTTATAAATGGTGTGCAACTGCCATGATGTGGTTATTGGGATGCCTAAAAAAAATGCCATGTGTGTGTTGACAAACCTGGTATAAGTGTGCAAGAGTTTTTGGATAGAAAAAGGCTTGGTAAATAGCCTAACTTTCATCCACAAGGATGGCCAAACGGCTTAGCACACGGGCGTGTGACTTGGCCGTGCGACCCTAAATGGTTGATAACGTTATAAACAGAGAGTTACATGGGTCGAGGACACGGGCATGTCCCAAGCCACACGGGCGTGTGGCCTTGTTTTGTGGTAAAATTTTCTAACTATTTTAAAGTTCTCGGTTTAGTCCCGGACCACTTCAAAAGTATGTTTTGGGCCTCATAGGCCCGTAATAGGGACAATATGATTATGAATGAAAAGTTTTAAATTTGAATGGAAATTTGTAACTCGGAAATGATCGTTTATATGTGATTAAGTCCGGTAATGCCTCGTACCTATTCCGGTGACGGATACGGGTAAGGGGTGTTACACGTGTGCACCACATGCCTTGTGGTCGGCCGTGTGCCAGGTCGTGTGGAGCACATGGGCATGTGTGATCACACAGGCAATTTGGGTAGGCCATGTGGAATACACGAGCATGTGTGCTCACACGGGCACGTTAGGTAGGCCGTGTGGGTCACATGAGCTGGGCTAGTTGGGTTTATGGGCCCATTTTTGACAATTTTCTTCTAGGCTCGTTTGACTAGAAAATTCGTAATTAGACATTCCTTGGGGTCTGTTCGGCTTAAATAAGACTTGAAAATATGAAATTTGATAATATGATATTGTAAGTAGTGTGGGTTTTTAAGTAAAAACTGTGCATTAATTATTTATGTTTAAATGTTAATCAAGTATGATTAATATATGTTCTGAAACATAATTAAGTGACGATTGGGAAGTACTAAAATTCTTACAAATTTTAAATCTAAGGCAAGTGATCTGGCTTGTATTCTGCAGTGTTTGATTTGTTGTGTGATAATGAATATGTTGTATGATACGAACTCGCCTCGGTGATGATTAGAGTCGTTTAGATTTCCCGATCGTAAAATGGAGAAGTCCCATTCAATTCGAAGTTTGATGGAATTTGGCTAAGTATAGGCTTTAAACAAAATGGGTTTGAAGTATTTTAGATATGATAAGTATATGGTTTCGGCTAACAAGAAATAAGGTTATATTTAAGTCGATGAATGTGGATGGAATAGAAAGGCTCAAGGTTGAAGAATGAACCAATACTATATACAGTATTGACCCGAGACTTATAAAAACACTTGAGATGGCAAATGCTAGAACCTTGACCCACTATCTATAAGGAGATAGGAACCAAAGGTATAAGGGTGAATGCCACACTCGGTTTAGGAGTGATAAGTCCAAAAGAAACAGGGTGACGCCACTAGCTAGACTAGATAAGTCAAGCTGAGTCTTAAAAGAACAAAGAGAGTTGAATTAAACTCACAATGTTATAAACATCCATAAAAGGATAAAAAGTACTTTTGTCTAAATTGTCTAACTAGAAAATGATTACAAAAACAACTATTTATAAGCCCTAAAATGCCTATTGAAATTCGGCTACTAATGTGTTCACACAACCTTTAAAATTTCCACACTTAATAATAAATTTCGGTTCATGAATTGGCAGATTCATGCTTCAGCCGAATAGTCACATTCCTCCCTCTTGGTGCGTGCATGTATTCTTAGTCAAGAAGCGTTCTTTATGTTCCATGGATGTGAAACCCTTAATCTACATTCATTCCCTCTTGGTTGAATGCTAGGTGCATGAAACATGCATCTCCTTTAATTGAGATATTTATGGCGTCTTGATCAAATGAATGGCAGCTTTTATTTAATTGGTTCATCCCCCATTCTTGATGCATGAATGTGCTGGTACATTGGCTAAATTAATGAGGCTTGAATCCCTTAAATATTGTTCATGAGTTCTCCCATGTATGAAGTAATTGATCAGCCAAATAAGATGTGAATATGATTTAATTCCCCTTGGATAGCCGAATGGGAAGCAGCCATTTTTAATGCTGTTGTAGCTCACGAACAGCCCTTAATGTGAACATATGAATTCGGTTGGACACTTGGTGTGAACTCAGCTTCTAGCTGAATGGTCAAGTGTGAAAACACTTGAATTTCTTTTGTAAAAATGAACAGCCTTCTTGGAGCAAGTTGACGCATGAACATTGTTGTTCAATGTGCTGAATTAATTTATCTTCTCCTCCCTTGGACGTGCATGCATGTAGGACATGCATGAATTGTAACCCAATGGCCACATAAAGCTTCCCAAATGTATATAGACATGAGTGCTGCATGGAAGAAAACAATCAGTAGCTCCACCTCCTTTTAATGCACGTCCAAGTGCATGTCTTCACCTTCAATGCCGTTCATTGCACATGCTTCCTGTCCATTGAATGTTGCTTGCTGATCAGCTCCTACAAACACATTAAAACCCGTCTTAATTTTAAGAATAAAACATAATCCAACATCATTTAATTTCTCTAAGCTTTGGACACACTAAAAGCAAATAAATTCGGCTGTAGCTAAGGCATATTAAAACAGGTATTAGACTAGGACAAATTAATGATATGTACTAAACTATGACAAATTAAAGACATGTATTAAAATAAAACATATTTATGAGTTGAAACTAAGTTAACTAACTTAATTAAATAATTTGATTTATTCCAGCATGTTTAGGAAGCATAAAATAAAAGGATGGAAAGGAGCTCGATAAGCTAGAATCGAGCTGAATTGAGCTCAACGAGCTGGATTTGAGCCAGGTCAGCTAGCGAAAGATGGCAAGCCTCGCTTTGTGAGCTGGTCCAAGGGCATTCCTGAGGTGTGGACGTATCATCCCCTCCCTCTTTAAAGCGATTTGTCCTCAAATCGGGCCACTTGCTCGCGAAAAATCTTTCTTCATCACGAACCCCTTGGTTAGTGAACTTGACAAAATTGATCCCAAGAATCTGAAAATCACACATAACTCGAAAAGAAAAAAAGTTAGGTGCATGCCCTCCCTCTTTAGGAGGAAACCATTTCGAAGTGTCACCCACACAAAAATGAAATAGTTTAGTGATACTAGAAATTTTAATCTCAAGAGAACTTTTCAGAATCTTATTCAAAAATTGAGCAAATAAACCAATGCCGGGATCAAAGACAAGGGTTTCTCTTACCATTTCTCGTTGACTTAAATATTTCTTAACTGGCAACATGGTAGGAAAACAAAGCAAACTAAAGTTATAAGCATGCACATCATGTTCGAATCCCTTAAAGCATAGCATCGAACAACCTCCAGAATCAAAAATTTGATTTTGACCTTTACTTGGCAATGACTCAAGAAAACATGCTTAGGGTTTGAATACATGATTTTGATCACTCGTTCCATAACACAACAAAAGTTTCGTTTTCACCAAGAAGTCACACGTGCCAAATAAAGAAGATGTAGGCAAAAGAAAATTCAAACAATCAAACCTCTTAAATCTCTTTTGAACTGACATGTAAATGCATGAGTATTTCACACAAGGGTTTAGAGATTTCTCATGAACATCACAATCAGACAGATTAAACATCTTACGCGAAAACTCTTTACCAAATATGCTAAACAAAGAAGATGCGAGCATACAAACATTCAAATAGTCAATCCTTTCACATTTCATCCGAAAAGGCATGCTTATACAAGAGGATTTAGCACAAAAATTCAAAGATTTCACGTATCCATCACAAGCAAACAAATCAAACTTTCTATGTGAATAATCTTTATCACACACGTCCAAAGTTTGTATAGACTGAATTAATCCAACGTCTTCAACAAGCTTGCCAACACAAAACTTATCAAAAGAAAAATTTTCCCACAGACATGAAGATCCCACAAAAAACTTTGGAGAGTTCACATTATCGTCACATTCATACAAATAAAGCACTTTATGTGTAAACTCGTTATCACATAAGATCGCGTTTTGTATTTGTCGATTTAATCGAACGACATCAACAGATTTTTCAACACAAAACACATCAAGTGAACAACTCTTCATGCCTCCACTTAAAACGAATTTGTCAACAATAATTAGAGAATAACAATTAACCAAATCAAAATAAGGAGATCTTTCAAAGATTAAGTCATCGGAAATTTTATTAACAACTTTTAAATCAGATTACCGTGACTCGATTGCCAAAGATTCCTTACCTTGCTTATCTTTAAGCACTTGTGGATTAACGTCAACTTCGATCTTACCTTTCTCGATTAATTAAAACCGTCTCTCGTTGGAAAGGTAATGAAGTTGGAACTTGTCACGTGAACCTTTAGAAACCTAAAAAGAAGAAACAATACGAGAACAACTCGCATGTTGGTTAGTAAAGACATTACTCACTTTCTCTTGATCACGATCTTCTTTTTCATTCATTTCTTTTTCTAACTCATTTTCAAACTCTCTCTCTTTTACCACAATCTCTTTTATTTTTGAAAACTCATTGTCACTTGTTTCTTTCACATTCTCGCTCTCTTTTTTCAATTTACTTTTCTTGCTCGCACTCTTTTTCTTTTTCAATCTCGTTTTGCTTTCTCTCACTCTCTTTTTCTTCTTCAATTTGTTTCTCTCTCATCTCTCTTTTTCTTCTCTCAATTTCATTTAGGATTCACTCATTCTCTCACATCAACATTTCTTGCCTCTCTTTTCGTTTAATTTCTTTTTCTCGCTTCCTTTCATTACAAGATGAAGGTAATACAAAAGAATCATAATGACAAGATTTTCGTTCAAAGGAAGGGAAATCATCTACATATGAGTCACGATCAACTCTTCGTGAATGATCCTCTGTGGATGAGTATTTTGATGCATACGAGACACGTTCGCCTCTTCGTGAGTGTTCCTCCATGGATGAATGCCTTGATGCACTTGAAAAGATCTTTCTACTTTCTCGTTTGTCACCTTGAAAGGCTTAAAACTTGCGGTTGTCTTTACTCTAACCTGAATCCCATGAAGAATAGGAATCAAGACGTGAATCTCTTCCAAATGAATCTTTTCGTTCCTTTTGCACATAGGACTCCTTCGATAATCTTCCTCCCACATGATTTATTCTTTTATGTATCTTTTCACATTCAGATCTCACGATCCTACGGATTGCTTTCATCAAATCTTGAAAGGCTCTTCTCGGGACATGATTTATTGATGGAAAAGAAAAGTGATTAAAAACAGAAAATGAATACCTCACCAATACAAACTTCACTAATCCACTCACAAAGAAAGATAATATAGCACTCCACTCGTGTTTGCACTCTTTAATGGCTTTTATTCTCTCTAATGCTCTCACTGCACTCGTGCTTTTTTCCACTCGATTCGCCTCTCAAAGTTCGTAGAAGACTCCATTAGACTAATCTACTAGTCTTAGGGGTCGGTTACAAAGGGGGTTTGTAAAGGTAGTAGATGAGATGGGTGTAAAGTAGGCTGAAAAAAAAATAAGTTTGGTTATAAAGTGTGATGAGATGGTATTGATGGTAACAGGAGAGAATTTGATGGTTCGGGTACAATTTAACACTTTCCAAACACTTTTTTTAATTACAAAATGCTAAATACAAATGAATGCTTTTTGTGCACGAAATTTTATTTTTTTTCAAATTTTTTTTTCAAAACTTACCCTGTGATGCTCGAACATCCGTACTCCTCGATTTTAGCTAGCTCTGATACCAAATGATATGAACTCACCTCGGTGATGATTTGAGTCGTTTAGATTGCCCGATCGTAAAATGGAGAAGTCCCGTTTAATTCGAAGTTTGATGGAATTTGGCTAAGTATAGGCTTTAAACAAAAAGGGTTTGAAGTATTTTAGATATGATAAGTATATGGTTTCGGCTAACAAGAAATAATTTTATATTTAAGTCGATGAATGTGGATGGAATAGAAAGGCTCAAGGTTGAAGAATGAACCAATACTATATACAGTATTGACCCGAGACTTATAAAAACACTTGAGATGGCAAATGATAGAACCTTGACCCACTATCTATAAGGAGATAGGAACCAAAGGTATAAGGGTGAATGCCACACTCGGTTTAGGAGTGATAAGTTCAAAAGAAATAGGGTGACGCCACTAGCTAGGCTAGATAAGTCAAGCTGAGTCTTAAAAGAACAAAGAGAGTTGAATTAAACTCACAATGTTATAAACATCCATAAAGGATAAAAAGTATTTTTGTCTAAATTGTCTAACTAGCAAATGATTACAAAAAAAAAAACTATTTATAAGCCCTAAAATTCCTATTGAAATTCGGCTACTAATGACAACCTTTAAAATGTTCACACTTAATAATAAATTTCGATTCATGAATTGGCAGATTCATGCTTCAACCGAATAGTCACATTCCTCCCTCTTGGTGCGTGCATGTATTCTTAGTCAAGAAGCATTCTTTATGTTCCATGGATGTGCAGCCCTTAATCTACCTTCATTCCCTCTTGGCTGAATCCTAAGTGCATGAAATATGCATCTCCTTTAATTGAGATATTTATGGCGTCTTGATCAAATGAATGGCAGCTTGTATTTAATTGGTTCACCACCCATTCTTGATGCATGAATGTGCTGGTACATTGGCTAAATTAATGAGGCTTGAATCCCTTAAATATTGTTCATGAATTCTCCCATGTATGAAGTAATTGATCAGCCAAATAAGATGTGAATATGATTTAATTCCCCTTGGATAGCCGAATGGGTAGCAGGCATTTTTAATGCTGTTGTAGCTCACGAACAGCCCTCAATGTGAACATATGAATTCGGTTGGACACTTGGTGTGAACTCAGCTTCTAGCTGAATAGTCAAGTGTGAAAACACTTGAATTTCTTTTGTAAAAATGAACAGCCTTCTTGGAGCAAGTTGACGCATGAACATTGTTGTTCAATGTGCTGAATTAATTTATCTTCTCCTCCCTTGGAAGTGCATGCATGTAGGACATGCATGAATTGCAACCCAATGGCCACATTAAGCTTCCCAAACATCTATAGACATGAATGCTGTATGGAAGAAAACAATCAGCAGCTCCTCCTCCTTTTAATGCATGTCCAAGTGCATGTCTTCACCTTCAATGCCTTTCGTTGCACATGCTTGCTGTCCATTGAATGTTGCTTGCTGATTAGCTCCTACAAACACATTAAAACCCGTCTTAATTTTCAGAATAAAACATAATCCAACATCATTTAATTTGTCTAAGCTTTGGACACACTAAAAGCAAATAAATTCGGCTGTAGCTAAGGCATACTAAAACAGGTATTAGACTAGGACAAATTAATGACATGTACTGAACTATGACAAATTAAAGACATGTATTAAAATAAAACATATTTATGAGATGAAACTAAGTTAACTAACTTAATTAAATAATTTGATTTATTCCAGCAAGTTTAGGAAGCATAAAATAAAAGAATGGAAATGAGCTCGATGAGCTAGAATCGAGTTGAATTGAGCTCAACGAGCTGGATTTGTGCTAGGTCAGCTTGCAAAAGATGGCAAGCCTCGCTTGGTGAGCTGGTCCAAGGGCATTCCCAGGGCGTGGCCGTATCATTGTATTCTAACAGTCATGTTTTGTGATATTATGCAACGATTTTGTTTCTGTTAATTTGATCTCTTAATAGGAGATAAACTTCTGAAATAGCCATATGTAATTGCATGTTAAGCATGTCATTGTTCTAATTATGTTTCTGTATGCCATATCACACGCGTGGGGTTGGGTTAATATTGAAAGGAGGAAGTGTATTCTGGCAGTTTTACTACAATTTTGGCAGTTAAATTGCAATATATATTTGGCAGCTCAGCTGCACCATTATGAGTTGCATACCACCACGACCCGGTGTAATTGGATGGATGGACTCATGTAGTCCTATTGATGTGATTGGTTGGACGAGTTGGTGTGTAGTGGATGGGGGTAGGATTTGTTCTGATATTATATGACATTTTGATATGATATATGTTCTGGAAATATTATATTCTAATTTGATATATGTTTCTGGCATTATGTCATTCTAATATGATTTTTCGTATGTGTGAACATTAGAAGTAAAATTCTGTGTTGGTATTTACATTTGTGTATGTTTTAAGGAAATTATGTTTTTTGGGCCGAGTCACACATTGGGCTTCTAGCTCACTTGTTTCTTAATACGTTTCAAGTGAACTACAAACTTAGGATCGGATGGCGTGCAGTAGCTTCAATTAGTTACTAGCTAAATATATATGTTGGGTTATGTTTTAATTATTTTTGGATTGTAAATTTATTTTGGGCTTTGCTCTTTGATTTTTGCGCTATTTGCTGGAATTTTGGCATGTTAACATTAAACTGCAAAACCGTATGATTTACCAAACAAAAATTCGATTTTCAAAATTAAAAATCTAAAAATTTCTGCTGGAAAGATTAAGTAATCACTTAAGTGTTTTTCTGTAAATAATTAAGTGGTTTTTAACGAATGTTTGCCTTAGTTTTGGGTTTGAAAAAAAAATGAGTTCGAATTTAAATTCTGGGTTTGAAATAAGTGTTTCCGGACTTCAATTTTTGAGAGTTCTGCCAAATTTTGTGTTTTCGAAACGTACACTAAGTTTGACCAAATCAGAAGTTTTTGAACGGGTTAATGTAATTTCTCAAAATCCTATCATAACATCTAAGCCAAGTTTAGGGATTTACAACCCTCATATATGAGTAACCCCTAGAAGGTTTGAATCAATTTGAGAATTTAGCCAAATGAAAAGTAGAAAGAAAAAAAAAAGGAAAAAGGTAGAAAATTTATTGCCTTTAGTAGTAAAATGAACCATGAACTATACCCCAAATCCTAGATTGACTCGTAATTTTTTTTGTCATAAGTAGTCCCTAACATTTTATTCTATCATGTGTTTTGGCTCATGAACTGTAACTCCATTTAAAAAGCACGTGTAGCACTTTAGATGAATCAACTCGCGACATGTGGCAAAAAAAATAATAGTGTGATAAAATAAAGAATAAAGAGAGAAAAGAAAATAGAAAAATAGGAGAACAAAAGAGAAGTAAATATTTTATTGATCAATAGGGATATTTACAGTGCTTCTTCAAAGTCTATATTTATAGGCATAAGAAATATGAATGAAATAAATTTCTATTCCTAATAAACATTAGAGTCCTAAAGTATATCAAACTTCCTATCCTAATGGACATCCACTTCATAATAATAATATATTCATAACACTTCCCTTGGATGCCCATCGATAGATAATATGCCTTGTTAAAACTTTATTACCATGTGGGGGAAAATCTTAGTGAAGAAAAAAGAGTACACATATTTATAATACACATACACATATTTATAATACACATAACATGTTGTCTCATTAAAAACTTTACCAGTAAAATCCAATGGGTCAAAACCTCGGTTAATGAAAAAAGAGTATATTACATATTTACTCCCCATCATGGTAACATCACATAATATATCATATTTTATGTATTCAATCTTGAACACTAGCTTTTCAAATGATCACTTGAACGTCTTTGATAAATATTTATATCATCATTCTTCTAGAAGTCATGAGTGAGTAAGAATTTTGGGGAAATATATTTTGATCTCTTCAGGAGTTATAACAATAATTATAGCAAACTTTGATAATGAACCTTCTAGAAAAATACATATGTTCTTGAAACATCCCAAAATTTAAATTTTTGACTTGTTGAATTTTGTCGTAATTAAGTTCATGCTTCAGTGGTTAATTGTCTCGTTGTGCGTTGGAGGTCATGAGTTTGAGTCCTTTTGCGTGCATGTGAAACATTTTATTTCTTTTGAAAAGATTAAAGATGAGTTCTGGTATAACTTAAACTATTTTAGTAAATAATTGCCAGTTGTTAAAGATTGGCATATATTTTTTTTAGGAGTAATCTGCTAGTGGTTATTTTCTTTGTTTCAAACAAAAGTTCCCCGCGTTTCTCAATCTTTTTTTTGTTCTTTCTTTATTCCCCACTTTGGTCGACTTCTTTCTCTTGTTCGTTATAATTTGTTTCTTTGTTATTTTATTTTATTTTTATTTCTTTTCTATTACATTGTTATTGCTTGATTTGTTATTTTCCTTCCACAAGTCAAATTTGTATATTGAGGGCATGGTAGCGTTTTGGGATTTCTGTTCGTAATGCTTTGTTCAAAAGTCTCTTTGTCTATATCGTTAGTGTAACAGCCCTAACTCGTACCCGTCGCCGGATTAGGGTTAAAGGCATCACCGGACAAATCGGAAACTTTTACAGACATTTCATATTATAAATCATCAATCACAATCAAAGTGTCCCTTTTATAGGTCAACGAGACCATAATCATGCTTTAGAATAGGGCCGGGACTAAACCAAACACATATGTAAATTCTCAGAAATTTAAAACTTTTTCAACACTACAGAGGTCACACGCCTGTGTAGTCAGGCCGTGTGCCTTACACGGCTACCAGACACACCCATGTGTCCTGGCCGTGCCAAAACAGAGCATGTATACTGACTTATTCACACGGCCACCAGACACGTCCGTGTGCCATGACCATATAAAATTAGGCTAGCTACTGACTTGTTCACACAGACACCAAGCACGCCCGTGTGCCACGGCCATGTAACCTACTCAGGCACACTTCGAACTGGCCCTTGAGCCACACGGAAGAGACACACGCCCGTGTCTCTTAGCCATGTATGCAAAATAGGCCATTTGCAAGGCCAAAATGCCACCCACACTTGGGTCATCCCTACAAGCATAAACAAGCATATTTCTCAATACAATGGCAACCAAAAACACACCAATTGGTCATCATATTATCCTATTCAATCTCATTTCTAAACATGCCAATTTGCACAATCAATTCACATGTAAATCCAAGCATAACTCATCCACAACTTCACTAAATCACTATGGCATCAATTCATCAATAAGCTTACCTTTCATAAGGCCATTTCATTGCCATCAAGCCATACCAAAACATGCACCATATACCATATTCACTCATGCATATTACCAACATTTATCTAGCCAAATCACATGGCTATTTACATCTCAAACTTATACCAAATGGCTAGCCTATGCATGCCATATTTAGCTATATTCACATTTTCAAAATACCAAAACAAGTTGGAGTAGTGTGATCACGATCCTCGACAGTCCTCGAGCCTTCAGTAGCTTTGACGATCTGTTACAGAGTAAACACACACACAGAGTAAGCTTTCCAAAAGCTTAGTAAGCCATATACAAATAAACTTAGCATATAAACATTCATAACACATAATCAATATGAATTAACTAATAGCTCAATTGCATAGCCATATTTCTTTTTGGCACATTTACTTAGTCATTCATCTTTGAATCTTACATATCACCATATACTTTGTTGGAACATAGCTTGTCCATTCATGTAACACATTTACAATCTCATATTCAAATACATTACTCATCTAGGTAAGTTTATGAATATACTTACCTTCTTATACACACAATGTGTACATATCAAACGCACACTGAAACAGATATGCAAATCACATAGTCGTTCGTTTCTCAGACTTGCCCGTTGAACCGCTCAGAACTAAATAGGATACTCAGAGTGCTCGGAATAGTCGTACAATGCCAACATCCCAGACGTGGTCTTACATGTAATCAGATATCGATGCCACTATCCCAGACAGGGTCTTACACGAATCAAATACGATGCCAATGTCCCAGACATGGTCTTACACGTAAATCTCATATCGATGCCAACGTCCCAGACGTGGTCTTACACAAAATCTCGAATCAAAGCCAACGTCCCAGACGTGGTCTTACATGATATCACATAACGGACACCTATGTCATGACATATACTATCCTATCTATTCCTAGGTTCAGACGGGACTTCTCGGACATTAACCATCTCTTGATACTTTCTCGGAATCCACATATTCATCATTTCAAGTATTATTCATAGCAATTCTAATTTCATATATTCACAAATAAGTCAATTCAAATTCATTTATTTGTATATTGACTTACCTCAGATTCGGATAGTTGATCAGATTCGGTTATTCGACTACTTTCGCTTTCCCCCGATCTAAGTCCGTTTTCTTCGGTTCTTGATCTATACATATTCAAATTTAACCCTTTCATTCACTAACTCATTCATTTCAATCAAAGAACACATATTTAGGGAAATTTACAAATTAGCCCTCATATTTTCACATTTGGACAATTTAGTCCTTATTTCACAAAATCACAAAATACATCAAATTCCATATTACCCATACCTAGCCGAATTTAACTCATGCTCATATGAGTCCATACATTTCATTTATTTCACAAATTAGTCCCTTAAAACATTATTTTCACAATTTAGCCCTACTTAGCTAAATTCACCAAAAATTCAAGAACAAAACATGTTCATTAAACACATATCTTTCATTTAACACCAAAACTCATCACAAAACTCACCATTTCATCAATGACACATCTCATAAACATCATCAATTCTTCAAATTACAACATGGGCTTGATAGTAGACTAAGCAACGACTGCAAAAATGTAGAAATTATCAAAAACGAATCAAAAGCTAACCTTGAATTAATACTTGAAATGGCCGAATGTAGCAAAACTCAAACCCTTTCTTTTTCTTACAAAGTTCGGTGGAAGATAAATAGAAAAAAATGATGAAACAAATGTTTAATATTATGTTTTAATTAACATAATATTTCTTTTACCAATTTACCCTTCTATTTATCATATAAAACAAAATAAACACTAAGGTCATTATGTCATTTAATCATCCACTATCTTAGAAAAGGTTTATTTGCGTCATAAGGCCTCCCCATTTAAAAGCCATCTCAAATAGGCCATTAATCAAATAAAAAGCCACTTTTACAAATTAGACTATTTAGTCCTTTTGTCAAATTAAGCACACAAACGGACAAATTAACTCACGAAACTTTCGTACATGCCAAATCACATATTATAAGCACGAAAAATAATATTAAAATATTTTACTGACTCGAATTTGTGGTCTCGAAACCACTATTCCGACTAGGGTCAAAATCGAACTGTTACAATTCTCCCCCCTTAAGGATTTTCGTCCCCGAAAATATTACTGTTAAACAGATTCGGATATTGCTATCTCATTGAATCTTCAGGCTCTCACGTAGCCTCTTCTATTCGGTGTCGATACCACAACACTTTCACTAACGGAATTTTCTTGTTTCTCAACTTTTTCACTTCATGAGTTAGGATACAGATTGGTTCTTCTTCGTAGGTCATATCAGATCGAATTTCAATTTCAAACGGAGCAATCACATGTGACGGATTGGATCGGTATCAACGGAGCATCGAAACATGAAATACATTATGTATCTTTTCTAGCTCTGAGGGCAACAACAATCTATACGCAACTAGACCAACTCGCTCAATAATTTCATACGGTTCGATGAACCTCGGACTCAACTTGCCTTTGCGTCCGAATCGGAGTACTTTCTTCCACGGAGATACTTTTAAGAACACTTTGTCACCGATCTCGAATTCAATATCTTTACGTTTTAAGTTCGTATAGGATTTCTGACGATCAAACGCTGCTTTCAAACTATCTCGGATCACTTTCACTTTTTGTTCAGTGTCTTTTATCAAATCAACCCCGTGTATTTTATTTTCACTGAGTTCAGTCCAATACAGAGGTGTACGACATTTACGTCTGTACAAAGCTTCATAAGGTGTCATTTTAATGCTCGACTGAAAACTGTTGTTGTATGCAAATTCAATCAATGGCAGGTACTGTTCCCACGTACCATCAAACTCAAGGATGCAACATCTCAACATGTCCTCGAGTATCTGAATAATCTACTCGGATTGACCATCCGTTTGCGGGTGAAAAGCTGTATTGAAATGCAATTTTGTGCCTAAAGCTTCTTGTAGTTTCTTCCAGAACCGTGATGTAAACCTCGGATCTCTGTCTGACACAATGGACAATGGTACCCCATGCAATCCCACAATATCTGAAATATAAAGCTCGGCTAATCTATCAAGTGAGTAATTAGATCGTACTGGAATGAAATGGGCAGATTTCGTCAAACGATCAACTATGACCCAAATCGCATCTTTCTTTCTCGGAGTCAAAGGCAGTCCAGAAAAAAATCCATCGTCACTCTATCCCATTTCCACTTAGGAATCAGAATTGGTTGTAACAAACCAGATGGAACCTGATGTTCAGCCTTAACTTGCTAACAGATTAAACATTTCGACACAAAGTCAAATATGTCTCGTTTCATACCAGACCACCAATAGCATTACTTCAGATCATGATACATCTTCGTACTGCCCGGATGAACAGATAGACGACTGTTATGTGCTTCATTCAAAATCAACTGAATTAACTCAGGGTTTCTCGGAACAGAAATTTGATCTCAAAATCTCAAACAATCATTATCATCCACACGAAATTCAGAATTAGAGTTCAAACCACACTGAGTTCGTTTCGTTATCATTTCATTATAAACTTTCTGAGCATCACAAATTTGTTGTAAAAACAACGGCTTCGTTTTTAATTCTGCCAACACTGAATCATCATCGGACAGGTCTAAATGAGCATTTATTGCATGCAATGCAAACAATGATTTCTGACTCAATGCATCGGCAACGACATTAGCTTTACCCGGATGATAATCTATCCCAAGCTCATAGTCTTTCAACAGTTCTAGCCATCTTCTCTGTCACAGATTTAAATCTTTCTGAGTCATCAGATACTTCAAACTTTTATGATCTGAAAACACGTGACATTTCTCACAAAAAAGATAATGACGCCAAATCTTTAATGCAAACAAAATCGCAGCTAGTTCAAGATCGTGTGTTGGATAGTTCTTTTCATGCAGCTTCAATTGCCTCGAAGCATAAGCTATAACTTTACCTTCTTGCTTCAGTACGCATCCCAGACCATTCAACGAAGCATCACTGTAAATTACAAACTCCTTGCCTGATTCTGGTTGTATCAAAACTGGAGCTTCAGTCAACAGATTTTTTAACTGATCAAAGCTTTTCTAACATTTATCAGACCATTCAAATCTCACATCTTTCTGGAGCAATCTAGTTAACGGAGTAGCTATCATCAAAAATCCTTTTACAAACCGTCTATAATAACCAGCAAGTCCCAGAAAACTGCAAACTTCAGACACATTCTTTGGAGGTTTCCATTCCAGAAAAGCAGAAATCTTGTTCGGATCAACTCGTATTCTAGAGGTCGATACAATATGTCCCAGAAAACTGACTTCATGCAACCAGAATTCACATTTGCTGAATTTCGCATACAACTGCTTTTCTCTTAAAGTTTGCAACACAATCCTCAGATGCTCGACATGCTCATTTTCATCATGTGAATAAATCAAAATGTCGTCAATGAAAACAAAAACAAACTGATCTAAATACGGCCTGAAAATTTAGTTCATCAGATCCATAAAAATAGCAGGAGCATTTGTTAATTCGAAAGGCATAACTAAAAACTCATAATGCCCGTACCTCATTCTGAAAGTAGTTTTCAGAATGTCTGAATCTTTTACACGTAACTGATAATATCCCGATCTCAGATCTATCTTTGAAAACACAGTGGCTCCTTTTAACTGATCGAACAAATCATCAATTTTGGGCAAAGGATACTTGTTCTTTATAGTCACCTTGTTCAACTGACGATAATCAATGCACATTCTCATCGTGTCATCTTTCTTTTTCACAAACAGAATAGGAGCACTTCAAGGTGAGAAACTCGGTCTTGCAAACCCTCTGTCAGTCAACTCTTGCAACTGTGATTCTAACTCTTTCAACTCTGTTAGTGCCATTCTATACGGAGCTATCGAGATAGGAGTTGTACCAGGCAACAGATCAAAACAAAATTTAACTTCACGTATCGGAGGCAATCCCAGTAGTTCTTCAGGGAACACATCAGAGAATTTACAAACAACTGGTACTGATTCAACTTTCTTTTTAGATATTTTTGAATCAATTACATAAGCAAAATAAGCTTCATAACCCTTTCTCAAACAATTCTGAGCTTTCAATACAGATATCACAGCAGGTAAACTAGTCAAATCATTAGACTCAACCTGAACTATTTCATCGTTCTGACATCTCAAATCAATGGTCTTTCTTTTGCAATTCACAACCGCATCATGCAATGTCAACCAGTCCATACCCAGAATTATATCAAACTCATTAAATGGTAATAGTATCAAATCAGCAGGAAAACAGATATCTCGAAACATCAACGGACAGTTATTGCATACTTTGTCAACCAAGACACTTTTACCTAAGGGGTTCGATACTTTTATAACAAACTCAGTAGACTCTACAGGCAAAGTCTTACTGGATACTAAATTCATGCATATATACGAATGAGTAGAACCAGGGTCTATCAAAGCAATCACAAAAGTTTCATAGAGAGTAAATGTACCCGTTATAACATCTACAGATGAAGCTTCCTCACGAGCTCGGATAGCATACGTTCTGGCAGGTGCTCTAACTTCGGATCTCGCAACAGTATCTCTCGTAGTTCTCTGACTACCACTAACATTTCTTACATTTTGGGAAGATCTACCTCTCATTGGAGCATTATCAGATCTCAGATTTATGCAGTCTTTGGCTCAACAGACTCTGGGTAATCACGAATGAAATGATCTAACGATCCACATCTGAAGCAAGCCCGATCATTCAATCTACAACTTCCCGGATGTCTTTTACCACAATGCTTACACTAAGGTCGTTCAGATCGAACATTTCCAACACTTGACATTGATGTTACCGGAGCTTTGGAACTCAAATATGATCTAGCTCGATCTCTATTAGAATATCCCACATTAATTCTCGAACGACTTTGTTCATCTCTGAATTTCTTTGAAGCAGACTGAAATGATTTGTTTGAAAATCTTTTTCTCACATCTCTAGCTTCAAATTCAGCTTTTCTTTTATCTTTCCCGAGTGCTTCAGCTTTACATGCCCGATCAACAAGTACAACAAACTCTTTTATCTCAAGAGTTTTGACTAACAAACGGATGTCTTCATTGAGGCCATCTTCAAATCTCTTACACATAATTGCTTCCGACGATACACATTCTCGGGCATACTGACTCAGTCTCACGAACTCTCGTTCATATTCAGTGACAGACATCCGGCCTTGCTTTAATTCTAGAAATTCTTTTCGTTTCGTATCAATGAATCTCTGACTAATGTATTTCTTTCGAAACTCAATCTGAAAGAAATCCCATGTGACTCTCTCTTTCGGAACAAAAATTAACGTCTTCCACCACTGATAGGCCGCATCTCGTAACAAAGATACAACACATTTTATACATTCTTCCGATATCAGTGACATCTCATCAAACACTCAGATAGTGTTTTCTAACCAAAACTCAGCTTTTTCAACATCATCATCACTGGTAGCCCTAAACTCTTCAGCCTCATACTTACGGATTTTGTCGACCGGAGGCTTACTCAACAGATTTAGATTCATAGTCGGAGGCATAGCAGAGGTCTGAGGGGGATTAGGCGGGGGTGGAGGCTGTGAAACAGCCGAATTATTTCTCACGAACTGAGTGAACCACTCACTCATCATCTGGAAGAAACCTATTTAGCTTCTCCCTCTTGACCGCTCGTAGCTGGTCTCGAATCAGATGGCGTTGTCCCTTAAGCAGGAGCAGGCGCATTACTTTCTACATCGTCAGCTACGGCTCTTTCGGGATCCATTACTATACGAAAATCACATTTTACACGTCAAGATTCATCACACTATCACAATTCAGATATATGGCATGTATAGCTAGACTCTTACACGCTACGTTAGTCCGAGAATCAACTAAACCGTAGGTCTGATACCAACCAAATGTAACACCCCTAACCCGTATCCATCGCTAGATTATGGTTAAAGGCGTCCCCGAACATATCAGAAACTTTTACAGACATTTCATATTATAAATCATCAATAACAATCAAAGTGTCCCTTTTATAGGTCAACGAGATCATAATCATGCTTTAGAATAGGGCCGGGACTAAACTGAACACATATGTAAATTCTCAGAAAATTAAAACTTTTTCAACACTGCAGAGGTCACACGCCCGTGCAGTCAGGCCGTGTGCCTCACACGGCTACCAGACACACCTATATGTCCTGGCCATGCCAAAACAGAGCATGTATACTGACTTATTCACACGGCCACCAGACACGCACGTGTGCCATGACCGTGTAAAATTAGGCTAACTACTGACTTGTTCACACGGCCACCAAGCACACCCGTGTGCCATGGCCGTGTCACCTACTCAAGCACACTTCGAAGTGGCCCTTGAGCCACACAGAAGAGACACACGCCCGTGTCTCTTGGCCATGTATGCAAAATAGACCATTTGCAAGGCCAAAATGCCACCCACACTTGGGTCATCCCTACAAGCATAAACAAGCATATTTTTCAATACAATGGCAACCAAAAACACACCAATTGGTCATCATATTATCCCATTCAATCTCATTTCTAAACATGCCAATTTTCATAATCAATTCACATGTAAATCCAAGCATAACTCATCCACAACTTCACTAAATCACTATGACATCAATTCATCAATAAGCTTACCTTTCATAAGGCCATTTCATTACCATCAAGCCATTCCAAAACATGCACCATATACCATATTCACTCATGCATATTACCAACATTTATCTAGCCAAATCACATGGCTATTTACATCTCAAACTTATACCAAATGACTAGCCTATGCTTGCCATATTTAGCTATATTCACATTTTCAAAATACCAAAACAAGTTAGAGTAGTGTGATGACGATCCTCGACGGTCCCCGAGCCTTCAGTAGCTTTGACGATCTATTACAGAGTAAACACACACACAGAGTAAGCTTTCCAAAAGCTTAGTAAGCCATATACAAATAAACTTAGCATATAAACATTCATAACACATAATCAATATGAATTAACTAATAGCTCAATTGCATAGCCATATTTCTTTTTGGCACATTTACTTAGTCATTCATCTTTGAATCTTACATATCACCATATACTTTGTTGGAACATAGCTTATCCATTCATGTAACACATTTACAATCTCATATTCAAATACATTACTCATCTAGGTAAGTTTATGAATATACTTACCTTCTTATACACACAATGTGTACATATCAAACGTACCTGAAACAGATATGCAAATCACATAGTCGTTCGTTTCTCAGACTTGCCCGTTGAACCGTTCAAAACTAAATAGGATACTCAGAGTGCTCGGAATAGTCGTACAATGCCAACATCCCAGACGTGGTCTTACATGTAATCAAATATCGATGCCACTATCCCAGATAGTGTCTTACACGAATCAAATACGATGCCAATGTCCCAGACATGGTCTTACACGTAAATCTCATATCGATGCCAATGTCCCAGACGTGGTCTTACACGAAATCTCAAATCAATGCCAACGTCCCATACGTGGTCTTACATGATATCACATAACGGGCACCTATGTCATGACATATACTATCCTATCTATTCCTAGGTTTAGACGGGACTTCTCGGACATTAACCATCTCTCGATACTTTCTCGGAATCCACATATTCATCATTTCAAGTATTATTCATAGTAATTCTAATTTCATATATTCACAAATAAGTCAATTCAAATTCATTTATTTGTATATTGACTTACCTCAGATTCGGATAGTTGATCGGATTCGGTTATTCGACTACTTTCGCTTTCCCGCGATCTAAGTCTGTTTTCTTCGGTTCTTGATTTATACATATTCAAATTTAACCCTTTTATTCACTAACTCATTCATTTCAATCAAAGAACACATATTTAGGGCAATTTGCAAATTAGCCCTCATATTTTCACATTTGGACAATTTAGTCCCTATTTCACAAAATCACAAAATACATCAAATTCTATATTACCCATACCTAACCGAGTTTAACTCATGCTCATATGACTCCATACATTTCATTTATTTCACAAATTAGTCCCTCAAAAAATTATTTTCACAATTTAGCCCTAATTAGCTAAATTCACAAAAAATTCAAGAACAAAACTTGCTCATTAAAAACATATCTTTCATTTAACACCAAAAATCATCACAAAACTCACCATTTCATCAATGAAACATCTCATAAACATCATCAATTCTTCAAATTACAACATGGGCTTGATAGTAGACTAAGCAACGATTGCAAAAACGTAGAAATTATTAAAAACGAATCAAAAGCTAACCTTGAATTAATACTTGAAATGGCCGAATGTAGCAAAACTCAAACCCTTTCTTTTTCTTACAAAGTTCAGTGGAAGATGAGTAGAAAAAAATGATGAAACAAATGTTTAATATTATTTTTGAATTAACATAATATTTCTTTTACCAATTTACCCTTCTATTTATCATATAAAACAAAATAAACACTAAGGTCATTATGTCATTTAATCATCCACTATCTTAGAAAAGGTTTATTTGCCTCATAAGGCCTCCCCATTTAAAAGCCATCTCAAATAAGCCATTAATCAAATAGAAAGCCACTTTTACAAATTAGACGATTTAGTCCTGTTGTCAAATTAAGCACACAAACGGACAAATTAACTCACGAAACTTTCGTACATGCCAAATCACATATTATAAGCACGAAAAATAATATTAAAATATTTTATTGACTCGGATTTGTGGTCCCAAAACCACTATTTCGACTAGGGTCAAAACCGGACTGTTACAGTTAGATTTTGGTTTTTCATGTTGGTAGTTTTGAGGGAAGATTGTGAATTCGGGTTATTTTGTGTATCGTTGTAATGGTGTTGATTTCTTAGGTGGAGAATCTGAACCCTACACGCCTTCGTTGAGTTAAACTACTTTTGGGTCTCTCTTTTCTTGAAGGTAAGTCATTATTTGGGAATTCGAGATCATAATTTTGTTAAACTTTGAGCGGAGAAGTTTTGAGCTTTTACAAATCGGGTTTGGTAAACCGTCTTAATGGATGTTTATTTGACTTGTTTAGGTTCTAGAATTCTTGTGAGTGATTTCGCATCAAAAATGAATTAGGTGTGTAACGAGAAACCCAAAAATCAGCGAATGGAAAAAGCCAAAAAATAACACTGTCGATGCCACACGACCGTGTGTTAGACCGTGTGTGACACACGGTCTGGGCTATTTGGGCCATGTGGACCACACGGGTGTGTGTGAAGCCGTGTAGGCCGCACGGGCGTGTAGGCCCAAAATTCAAAAATTTTCCCTAGGGCCGTAGACATCATTTTGATCTATTACGGGCCTTCCATAGGGTTGGTATGTGATCAAATAATCTATAAAACATGAAATCCGATCATCTATTAGTATAATTATGTTATATGTATGTATATTTGAGACAACATGTGTAAGTTAATCTTGTAATAGGCTATCTGTTATGACATGCGTGTATAACTGTAGCATGTATGATTTCTGCTTTGATTCTATCTGCATCTGGGATGGGTTATATTATGTGGAGGAAGCGTTTTTGTGATAGGTGATATCTCACCCATTATACTGGTAGCACAGCTACAAATATTCTAAAAAGTGTCTTAATAACACTAAGTGGTGTGTAGGGTTGGATGGGTGTTTCATACCCCATATGGTGTGTTGGGATGGTCGAAGATGGTGAGTAGTGGATGGGGGTAGGAAGGCATGTTTGTATTTGTTCTGCTCTGATATGATTATGTTTCTGTAAAATCTATCTTATATAAATTAACTATTAAGTTATGTGTTACACACAGAGTTTTGAAAACTCATATTTTGTTTGACTGATATTTTCATGTAATCCTCAGACTTAGGCGGGTCGGTGCAACTGGAGCTCGATTATTAAAGTTTTGTGTTCATTTTAAATATTTTTAATTTGGGATATAAATGTTATGTAAATTTTGGACTTTTGGACTGTCTTGGGTTTTGGACTTTATTGTAACATCCCAAAAATCGGAGGTTAGTAGAATCGGGTTTGTGAATCAAAAGAGAGTGGTGATGCCTTAATTTTTGAGATTATCTATACATTTTTAGGAAATAAATGAGGTATTGGTTTGTTGGTTAAGTGTTAGTGAAATGTTCCTTGAAACCCAAGTTCAAATCCCTTCTCTCTCACCATTTTTATTATTTTGCAAATTTTTCCTTAAACCCTAGTCTGTGACATGTTTTATTTTTAAAAAATAAATATTTCAAAATTATATCAAGAATGAGTTATTGTTTTGATGGTTAAACATTAGTGAATTTATTCTTGAGGTCCTAACTTCAATTCCATTCCCATGCAAATAATTTATTTTTTTTGACAAAAACCCCTTGTTTTAATATGTGGGTCATCTAAGCCTAGTTAACCTAGGTATAAATATTAATTTTTCACTAATAATCAGCCTTTAATCCTCCTCCACATTTCCCTTGTCATTCCTCTCCTCCTCTCCTCTTTGATTTTAATTTTTTTTTCCTTTCCTCCATTGTTGTCGTCGCCTACATCTAGTTTTACTATCTCTTTCTTTTTTTCATTTTGCCACAAGATTTGTTAACATATTCTCCATCATATTGCTGTCATTTTTACTCATTAAAATCAGTCTCAAATCTAAAATCTTGAACTCCAAGATAGATCCCAAACATTGCCAAGAAAGTTTCATTGCCGTTTCTCTCAACTAGCTTGGGTAATGTCTCTTTTCTCTTAAATTTCTTGATTAATTTTGTCAATTAAAAAAAAATTTCCAGATCTGTAATTTGGTGGATTTTAAATGATTTCAAATGTATTTTTCCATATTTTAATGAAATCTCAAACCGCTTTAAAATTTAGCCCAATTTTGGCCACCGCGGGTGGTGATGTGTGCACCTATGGGCAAGAAAAAAGGCTGTTTTGTTTCTTGTTTCTTGATTATATTTTTCCAGCCTTAATTTGAGTTCTATAACGCTCCTAATCATCTTTTAAACTCATTTTAATTAGGGAAAAATGTTCTTGATCGATTGGCCATTCGAAACCCACAAATCGTGAAGCGTAAGTGCAATTAAGGGTAACTAGTTTGTTATTTCGACATAGTTGTTAGGTAAAGGTTATGAATTGATTGAATGAAATAATTTAATCATTAATTAGCTACTGGTTTTCAAGTATATTATTGAATTAGTTACTGACCCAAACGCCCCAAATCATTCGGAAAGGCGAAGAACAGTTGTATGTACGGTTTGCATCGATACAGTGTAAGGAATCTAACTAGTTTGGATTCATAAAATAGTTATAATTTCAACGATTGGTTTGAACTCATAAGTGGGTGTTTGGGGGCTGGTATAATGGTAAATTTATTGAACTTATACTGAATTTTGGTTTAGGTTCGTTTAAGGAATTATTAAGTAATATTGGAAGATTCGCTAGTGTGCTGCGAGGAAGTGAAGAATAAGGTGTGGGTCTTAAACTCAAAAAATTATTTGAAATTGTTAAATATCAAGTTATATTTGATAAACTAGCTTGCTGATTGGATTGGCTTAATAGCCAAATTATTGATTTTTGCGAGTGGTCGAACCAGGTATGTTTCGAGCATTAAAAGATTGACATGTTGGCAAAATTGCTAGTTTGATAGTATGAATGTTTGATTGAGTTTGTAATTGTATATTTGAGTTATGAGATATGAGAATGCTTGATTAAATGATATAATGTGTTGAGATATTAAGCTTATGTATGATTTAAACGCATGAGATATTTGTTATATTGTGTACTGAAATGGGTGCTATTTATGCACAATGAAAATCCGTAAAGTATGTGAAATTAAACGATATTGATTGATACCAACACAATGGTAATTTAAAAGATTGGAACACTATTTCCATTTATTGAAAGTATGTGATTATTGAGGACATGTTGAGCATGTCAAGTGAATGTGAAAAGTATTGAGATATGATTATGTATGAGATTGTGTGACATATTGCATATGCATTGGGTTAGGATTTTGTGGTTGACGGAGGAGTTCTGTAGAGTACCAGCCGCATATTAAGTCCGCATTATTCATAGTCAATGCACTGCACCTGGAGTACCGAGGGGAATGACGATTTATCTCATTTTTACTGGCAGAAATTTATGCATATTATTATAATGGTTTTAACCATAACGGGCTTAAGCCCATAATGTTTTGGAGTTCGTATGATGGATTATGGGGAACTCGTGGTGTATAGCGGATGGTATGGGTAGGAACCTTTTTGCATTCCATCATGTGCACGACATAAATGTTATTGATTTATGCTACATATTGTATTTTTTTGTATTGAATGATATCGAAATTAATGATTGTTACTTGAATGGATGATGACCCATGCTCATACACCGTTTGACATCGATATTGATAATGACTTTGTAATGATATGAAATTCCTATGATGGTTCTCTTTTCTTCTATTAAAGCTAATATGTTTCACTATATTCGATATTTATGTTTGTTTAAATAATTGTTCAACTCACACTGAGCTTTTCATAAGCTCACCCCCAATAGTGTTTAACTTTTCAGGTAAATCTCAAAATTAGGACCGGACTCAGCATTCGGAGAATCACCTTGGACCTTGAATTATTTTTTAATAAGTATTTATCAATCTCTATTTGTTTTGGTTTGTAATTTTTAATGACTTCTGGTCTGTGGCTTGGTAACTTTTCTTTTGGGGACTTTTGCATGCATGGATTACTCAAGCATAATAACCGGATAATGCATGATATTGAGCTTAAGTAAAATTTGATATTGTTCCCTAGTTTCCGCTGCATTGCAAAGGAACTGTTTCTAAAAAGCAAATTGATAAGTTTCCAAAATGACTTGAAAAAATTGGTTTTTCCGTTGCATTAGTTTAACATCGAGTTTTTTTAAAGAATAGCAACAAGCAAACGGTTTTTCTAAAAAAATGCTATCAACAATAAAATGAATCATAAGTATACACGACCTAATGAATGAATGTTTTTAAGCTAACTCAAAGTACAACTACGATTTTCTCTAAAAAGAGTTTATTTAAGGTCTTCAAAAGTAACGTAAGTTAGTTTAGCCATTTCAATGGCTAATGTAGTATTCTCAATCAAGCCATAACGTCTAGGCTGGGTTTGGGACCTTACATTTATTTTCTATTTTCCGTATAATATTGTTTAAACATTTTATCGACAACCATTGTTTTCTGCAAAAACAACAGGTTTCAAATAACAAACTGTGTTTTCAAAAATACAACTGTCTAAGAGTTTCCGCTGTAAAACCATAAGCTTTAGAAAATATAATCAAACATCGTTTTCAATAAAATAGTTATATAAGATATGTTTTCGAATAATCCGGAATTTTAAGAGTTTGCGACGATTTTTAAGATACATGAAAACCAATTTTTCAATCATTTTACGTAACAACTCCAAATTTGGCCATAACGTTTAGGCCAGGTTTGGGGTGATACATTTAGTGGTATCAGAGTCAGGTTGCAAAACTCGGGCTGTGAAATTTTGGGTTCAAAATTATTTTTGTAGAAACTATTTGTCCGGATAAAGTTTATTTCTGCATGAATCTGAAAAATAATTCTTTAAAATATCGATTCTCCGGTGCCGATCCTGTATGTACTTCTGACTTAGATAAAATTTAGTTTAGAATAACTCTGAAATGATTAAAACTATACTGTGATAGTTAGAGACTAAAATGTCTCTGAAAACTTCTTCTTATAACTTTTTGAGCATAAAATATCTATTAATAAATACTAGAAATGATACATAAAATTGATAATGTAGATAAAAAATATACGATGAGTACTCGTAGAATACGTGGACGTGGTACCCGTGGACGCGGCAAGCGCTGTAGAGGGGCTCGAGCTGAGTCGTCCTCGATGGGTAGTATGCCCAATCTGGATACGAATGAGACACCAACTGCACCTACTCTAAGACCGGGTTTCAAAGTCTCTCGGCTAGGGACGACGCATTGTCTCAAGCCATGGTGAAGGTCTAGAGAGGGTCGCTGGGCCCTATTCTAGTTCTGGGAGCCGTGGGTCAGTAACTGAACGACTTCGATCTAACGATGCTGAATTGTTTAGGTGTCAATGGAGTCGCCCTGACTACGGCCAAATATTGGTTGGAGGCCACAAAGAGGATTATGAATGACATCGACTGCACCTCTAAGCAAAAATTGAAGGGTGTAGTATTTATGTTTCGCGATGAGGCATATCAGTGGTGGTTAACGGTTGATGAGGGTACTCAGCTAGATCAGATCACTTAGGATCAGTTTAAGAGTGATTTCTAAATTAGATATGTGGGGGCGAGTTATGTGGATGCTCGTAGACACGAGTTTATGAACCTTTCCTAGGGAGAGAGTATTGTGGCCGAATATGAGGCTGAATTTATGATACTGAGCCGATATGCTCGTAGGATGGTATCAACTAAATATGAAAAGTGCATTTGCTTCGAGGAAGGATTGAAGGATAATCTAAGGGTTCTGATAGCTCCGTAGAGGGAGCAGGTTTTTGCCGTCTTGGTGGAAAATGCGAAAATTTTCTAAAGAGGTTAAACGCGCTGAGCGCGAAAATAGGGACCGTATAAGGGGTAAGAATAAGAGGGATTCAGAGCCCTCTAGTTCTGCTTAGAGGCCTAAGGTATGGGCCAGATCTGATGGGCCTCTGAGGGTTGAGGTTTCAGTTGCTTCTACTGTGGCTCAATCGTGTAGGGATTGTGGTAGACACCATACGGGCGAATGTTGGAGGAGTTTAGGATCTTGTTTGCAATGTGGGTCGATCGAGCACCGCATCAGAGATTGTCCATAGTGTTCTGATCAGATGCAAGCTCCAACTCCGGGACTTGTTCAGCCTCAGCGAGCAGTTCAACAGCCGCCTAGGGGTCGCGGTCCAGCTAGGAGTGGTAATGGTTTAAGGAGGGGTCAGAGAGCATGGGGTAGAGGTGCTAATCACACTGAAGCGAGGCGGCTTGCACTGGTATATGCTACTAGATGTCGTGAGGACAGAGATGCTGCAAATGTTATCGCCGATACGTTTTTTATTCATACTGCTTCGTATTTTGCATTGATAGATATATGATTAACACACTCCTATATATCTAGTTCTGCTTCTATAAATTTGGGGATTCCTGTTGAGAGCACTTCTGGATAGATTACTGTACTTAGTCCGTTGGGTCAATCAGTTCGGGTTAATAGACTGTATAGGAATGTATCGTTGGATATACAATGGGTTGTTTTTTTGGCTAATCTAATGGAGCTATCATTTGGGGAATTCGATCTGATTTTGAGAATGGACTGGCTCATGGAGCATCGAGTCAGTTTGGATTGTGCTACTAAGAGGGTAGTTCTGAGATCTGATAAGGATGTGGAAGTAATTATGATTAGTGAGCATCGGGATTACTTATCCAATATAATCTACGCTCTTGGGGCCGAAAGGTTGGTTCATAAGGGGTGTGTGGCATTTCTGGCCTACGTGTGTAATTCTTCTTCCGTGGGTTCATCTGTTCGGAATATTCAGACGGCTAAGGTGATTTTAGATGTTTCCTCGATGAGTTGCCAGATTTGCCTCCGGATCGAGAGGTTGAGTTCGATATCGAGTTTCTACCAGGTACAACACTAGTGTCCATTGTTTCTTACGGTTTGGCACTGAAAAAGCTTATGGAATTAAAGGCTCAGCTTCAGGAACTCCTCAATCGAGGGTTTATCCGTCCTAGTGTGTCTTTGTGGGGGGCGCTAGTTCTGTTTGTAAAAAAGAAAGATTGTACTATGAAGATGTGTATAAATTACTGTCAACTGAATAAATTGACGGTAAAGAACAAGTACACACTTTCGAGGATCGATGATTTGTTCGATCAGTTTCATGGGGCTTCTGTGTTCTCTAAGATAGACCTTCGTTTTGGGTATCATCAGTTGAAAGTTAAGGAGGTTGATGTTCACAAGACTTCTTTTAGGATTCGTTATGGGCACACAAGTTCCTAGTCATGCCCTTTGGGTTGACGAATGCTTCGGCTGCATTAATGGATCTTATGAATCAGGTTTTTCAGTCGTATTTGGATTAGTTCATCATGGTTTTCATCGACGACATTCTAGTATACTCTAAGACTGAGGATGATCATGATGAGCATCTTAGAGTAGTTCTTCAGATACTTCGTGAGAAACAACTCTACGCTAAGTTGAGCAAGTACGAATTTTGGTTGAGGGAAGTAACTTTTCTGGGCCAAGTGGTTTCTACTGTGGGTATCCGAGTTGATCCTAAGAAAAATTGAGGCTGTTCTTGAGTGGAAACAACCTAGGAATGTTTCTGAGATCTGTAGTTTCCTTGGGCTAGTAGGTTACTATCAAAGATTTGTCGAGGGGTTCTCACTTATCGTCACTCTTCTGACTAAGCTGTTGCGTACGAATGCCTCATTTGTTAGGACTGATGAGCAACAATTGAGTTTTGAAAAGCTCAAACCCGTTCTGACTCAAGCTCATATTCTGATACAACCTAAATCTGATAAGAATTCGTGGTTTATAATGATGCATCACATGTCGGTATGGGTTGTGTTATGATGCAAAACGGGAAGGTAGTGGCTTATGTGTCCCGACAACTTAAGTCACATGAGTGCAACTATCATACGCACAATCTTGAGTTAGTTGCGGTTGTCTTCGCCTTAAAGATTTTTAGACACTATCTGTATGATGAGAGGTGTATCATTTACACAGATCATAATAACCTCAAGTATCTCCTTACTTAGAAAGAGTTAAACCTTAGGCAACATATATGGATTGAGTTACTTCAGGATTACGACTGTACTATTGAGTATCATCCCGGTAAGGTCAATGTGGTAGTCAATGCTCTTAGTCGTAGAGCAATGTCTGATTTGAGGGTGATGTTTGCTCGCCTAAGTCTATTTGATGATGGGAGTCTGTTAGCCAAGTTGCAAGTTAAGCCGACTTGAATTGATCAGATTCAAGTTAAACAGTTTGGGGATGATTCTTTGGTTCTACTATTTCGTCAGGTGGAAGATGGTAGTACGTCTGATTTTAGATTAAACAGTGATAGGGTTCTATGTTTCCGAGAACGGATCTGTGTGCCTAACGACGCCGATTTGAGGCAGTCCATTCTTCGAGAAGCACATAATTACCCCTATGATATGTATCCCGGCAGAAACAAGATGTATCATGATTTGCGTGAGTTATATTGGTGGCCGGCGTTGAAACGAGAGGTAACAGATTTTGTTTCTTGGTGTCTGACGTGCCAACAATTTAAGGTTGAGCACCAGTTGGCTTCGGGTTTGCTTCAACATGTTAAGATTCCTCTATGAAAATGGGAACGGGTGACTATGGACTTTGTTAGTGGGTTGTCCTTAACACCCACTAAGAAGGATAAAGTTAAACTGATTCGAGATCATTTTAAGGCGGCTTCTGGTAGATAGAAATCTTATGCAGATCTGGAAAGGAAGGACATCGAGTATTTTGTGGGTGATTATGTTTTCCTTAAGGTATCTCCATGGAAGAAGGTTCATCAAATAGACTTAGGTTAATTATGACTTGAAGAATTTTTTTCCTAATTAAGTTCCTACCTCAGTGGTTAATTATCTTGTTGTGCGTTGGAAGTATTGGGTTCAAGTCCCTTTGCGTGCATGTGAAACATTTTATTTCTTTTGATAAGATTAAGGATGAGTTCTGGTATAATTTAAACTCTTTTAGTAAATAATTGTTAGCTGTTAAAAGATATTAGTATCTGTTTTTTAGGAGTAATCTGCTGGTGGTTATTTTCTTTGTTTCAAACAGAAGTTCCTTACGTTTCTCAATCTTTCTTTCTTTTTCTTTTTTTTTTGTTCTTTCTTTATTCCCCACTTTGGCCGACTTCTTTCTCCTATTCGTTACAATTTGTTTCTTTGTTATTTTATTTTATTTTTATTTCCTTTTGTATTCCATCGTTATTGTTTGTTTTGTTATTTTCGTTCCAAAAGTCAAATTGTATATTGAAGGCATAGTAGCGTTTTGGGATTTCTGTTCGTAGTGCTTTGCTCAAAAGTCTCTTTGTCTGTATCGTTAGATTTTGGTTTTTCATGTTGGTAGTTTTGCGGGGAGATTGTGATTTCGGGTTATTTTGTGTATCGTTGTAATGGTGTTGATTTCTTAGGTGGAGAATCTGAACCGTACATGCCTTCGTTGAGTTAAACTACTTTTGGGTTGTTGTTTTCTTGAAGGGAAGTCATCAATTGGGAATTTGATTCGATAAAATCAATTTTTTTTTAGTTTTTAGTTAATTGAATTAGGTTATTCAAATTATTCGAGTAACACTAATTTGACTTTCAAATTCGAATCGAGTTAAATTTACCAATTTGAATAATTCGAATAACAGATTGGTGTAAATATCCTTTTGATCCTTGTCAAGTTTAAAAATGAGTAAATTAGTCTCTCTCTCTCTCTCAACAAAAATTACAAAAAAAAAAATCAAAAGAATTTTTAAATTTCAAAATATTTATAAAAATTATATATTTTATATATTTTAAAAAATTATAAAATTTTCAAAAAAAAATTCCAAAAAATATATAAAAAAGTTAAAAAATTAAAAATTTTCTAAAATATTAATTTTGGGGACCTAAGTTAATTAATGATTAAAGTTTATCATACTAAAGTTTTTTTTTATTATTTTACTTTGAAAAAGTTTTCAAGTATATATGGTTTCAAATTTATGTGCTCTAACATGAAATTAGTTATACTGTAACAAGATTTTAATTTACCATGTTCAATTTTTTAGTTTCACTTGATTCGACTCGACTCGAAAAAAATTCAATTCGAGTTAGGATAATAAAATAGGACTCGTCAACTCTATTAACTCACAATTTTTCCACTCAATTCGACTCGATTCAATCAAACACTCACCCCTACCCACGACATGTAAGAGTCTATGCAAAATTCAAAAGGGAGGATTTAAATATAATATAAGTAAAAATAATTGAAATTAAAATAACAATAAAAATAAGTAGAAACGAAAATTAATTAAATAAATTGATATAACGAATTTACAGCTTCAGGCTTGATTTTGCTCTAGTTTCAAACCGATCCTTGATAACAAATCTTCTCATTCAACCGATAAATTAGTTATAGTGGTCGAGAATGCCTCAAACCACTAACCTTTCCTTGTGTAAATTAATTATAGGAACACCCAATAACTAACCCTTACTGAACGAACAACCATGAAACACACATCCACAATTTAACTCTTTGATAGGCTTGAGAACTAGAAGGGCCCAACTCGATCCAACAGCTTTAACCGCGCGAGTCATTTAGATCCGATTGCTATTTCTCTTGACGGAATCCAGTTAACTTCTTACTTAGACGCGTCAATGTGTTATTTAATAGACTAAATACGACAGACAATTGACTTGGTACTTTCAATAGTACGCCTATCAGCGCGGAATCAATTAACTTTATTTGATTTTGTGTCAATATAACTATATGAAATAACGGTGTCTATCTCATAAATAAAAGAAATAACAAATAGGTGATTGAAGGTTTTTAAATGCAAATTCAAATCTCACAGCTCTATACCAGATTATTTACTGGCCTAAAGCTAGATGGAAACTCATTAAATTAGACATATTAATGTAGGTTTTTAATAAATGTTAAATAAAATAAAATATTAAAGGAAAGGAAAGGAAAAGTGGGAGGTGTGATGGCGCAAAAGAGAAAAGAAACTGAGAATTGAAGCAGGGAAAGAAAAATCAAATGAATTGAAATCAAAGCAAAGCCAAAAATCACCAGTGGCGTGCGCTTTCCTATTCTTATTCCTATTCCTATTCCTGCCCAAAATTTAAAATAAAACTTAACTCTACTCCCACTTTTTAATCTAATCTCATTAGTATTAGGAAATTAAAATATTATCCTAATTAAGAAATTTAAAAGTAACATTTTTAGAAATAAATCTTCAAAATAAACTTCTTAAAATTCTACAGGTCAGCCTAATGTTCAACTTTTTTTTTCGACTTTACTTGTGGACCTAATCAAAACTCAAATAATAAATCCAAAATTAGTAACATCTCATCCAAGAATTAATCAAAATTAAGTACAATAAATATATAAATTGGGTTTATTATCACATTAAAAGTCACAAACTCTAAATTATTGTAACAACAACAATATCAAAACGTCAATGTTTTTGTAATTGGATTAGTGGTTGAACTAGTTCAACTACCGATTTTCAATCTAACTAGTTCGATTGCTCTGATCGATTAGTTTAGTTTAATTAAATAAATTCAAAAAAATTCAAAAAAATAAAAATTTATTAAAAATAATTTATTCAACTAATTTGTATTATTTCACAAATCAACCGGTTCAACCTCTTTTTCTAAATCGATAACTGTTGGAAAAATTACTTTCATGAGAACTTTGAGACATATTCTCAATAGGTAAAGGTGGAGAGTTGAATCATAAAATTATGGTTTCATATTCTACTCCATGAGACCTTTACAACCTATATCATATGCTCAAAATGGTTGAGTGATGAATGAGAAATTGATGCTCAAAGTAAGCTACTTGGAAATATTGTTGAGGAAAAGTAAAGGCTTAGATCCTACATTGGTTAAATACCAAAGTGTGAGATGTGTTTATATATGTGAACCCTCTTAAAGAGTTATTGAATGACTAAGCTTGTAATCTTGTCTCGCGCAGGAGTGGTGCAGGTCCAAACCCGACGGGGTTGGGGCGCTTGGGGTGCACCCACACGACGTGGGCGACGTGAAATATCAGGACCGGTCGGGCCCAAATAGGCCTGCGGATATTTTAGCCCAACACGAATTTATTTTCCTCAGCAGACATAATCTGCTTATATAAGGATACTTATCTTATTGATTTGATTCCAATAAATTTGATTAAATTTTTTAATCAAATTGATTTAATGGCAGATTTTGTGGATATTTTTTTTTCCAAAATTTCAACATTCTCCATGTCTATAAAAGGCCATGATTTCTGAAGGGTTTTACACACAAAAAAAAATACTCTTTGATATTTTTCTCTTATCGAAACTCTGTTGCTCTCAAAACTCTTCCTTTTCCTCTTCGTATTTTCAAACATTCCAGTGATAGAAAAAGGTTTTGTTCGTTCGTTGATCGTTGTAGAGGTGCTGCTACTTTGATCATTGTTGATCATTGTTGTTGTTTCATAGGCCTCAACGTTTCGTCAAATCCCTATTCTTTCTTCTTTATTTCAACTTTGTATTACGGTTTTATTTGATTTTCGTATTTGATAAATTAATTATAAATCATTCTATTTATATTTTACTTCATATGTGTTTATTTATATTTAATTTATTTTGTTCGCTAATGTGTTTTGTCAAACAACCTTAAGATAGATCCGATTATTTTTTCAATTTTCTAATCCGAAACAAATGAGACACCAAGGTGAAGAAAAAAATATTTTTTAGAAAATCAATTTTCTTTTAAAAATTAAATAAATCTGTTTTGGGATTTTTCCTGCCATTCAACACATTTCTTTTTCCTCTATTTTTGTTTTATTTCCAAATGAATATTAAAACTCATAAAATCTGTTTCGGGATTTTTCCCGTCATTTAACAGATTTTATTCGATTTTGTTTCCAAAATTAAAAGTAAATAAAATTCGTTTCGGGATTTATTCCCACCGTTCAACGGATTTTATTCCATTATTTTGATTTTTTTTTCCAAACGGGAAATTAAAGGTAAATAAAATCCATTTCGAGATTTATTCCTCCCGTTCAACATATTTTATTATATTATTTTGTTCCTATTTCCAAACGGGAAATTAAAGGTAAATAAAATCCGTTTTGGGATTGATTCTCGCTATTTAACAATTTTATTCTATATTTTTTATTTCCAAAAACGAGTAAAATAAAATCCGTTTCAGGATTGATTCCCGCCGTTTAACGGATTTATTACATTTTAATTTTGTTGCCAAAAATGAGAAATTAAATTAAATAAAATTTGTTTCGGGATTTATTCCCACCGTTTAATAAAGATTTATTTGATTTGATTTTTTTTTGCAAAAAACGAGAAATTAAATTAAATAAAATCTATTTCGAGATTTATTCCCACCGTTTAACAAAATTTTATTTGGTTTTATTTTATTTCCAAATTAGAATAGAATTAAATAAAATCTGTTTTGGGATTTATTCCCGCCGTTTAACAAGATTTTATTTGATTTTGTTTTGTTTCCTAATATGAATTCAATTAAACAAAATCTATTCTGGAATTTATTTCCGCCGTTTAACAAGATTTGATTTTATTTTATTTTGTTTCCTAATTTGAATTGAATTAAATAAAATCTATTTCGAGATTTATTCCCACCATTTAACAAGATTTTATTTGATTTTATTTTGTTTTCTAATTTGAATTGAATTAAATAAAATATGTTTTGGAATTTATTCCCGCCATTTAACAAGATTTTATTCGATATTGGTTTGTTTCCAAATAAAGACATAATCAAATAATTCTGTTTCAGGATTTATTCCCACCGTTTAACAGATTTTAATTTGATTTAATGATATAATTTTGTTTCGGGATTTAATCATGCCGTTTAACAAAATTATTTTTTGATTTCGTTTCAGAATTTTTATTCTTCCGTTTAACAAATCAAAGGGAAATTTTTCTGTTTATGGTGGCCTTAATTGTGGCTTTAAAGTGAATTAAAAGAAATTTATCAACGGTGAATTAAAAAGACAATATGAGAATGCATGTCTAGGATTGATTCTTTGAAAGACTTGGTATTTAAGCATGCCAAGAGCACCACCTCTCTTTTAGGGTTACCTACCTGGTGCATTGTTTTATTGTATTTTTTTTTAGACCGTGTAAACTTTTGTTTCGGGTTTTATTAGATTACTGTCATCTAACAAAAGTTGATGAGTTTTCTAATTCTGGTTTTGTTTCTTAACAGAAAAAAAGGAGACTCCCACCAATTCAATCAATTCGCAATCTGAAGCTTTGGTTTAAATGCAATCTTCGATCCAAAACTCAGTATTGCCAGTGGCGACTGATGTAAGCCACAACGAGAAACCTGCAAATTTCTCGGGACAGTATTTCAAGACTTGGCAACATAAAATGTTGTTTTATTTGATCATGTTGAACTTGGCCAAATTTTTGAAAGATGACCCTTCTACTGTTAAAGATGGCGAGGTAGATGAAGTTACCGCTTTCACTACTATTGAAGCTTGGAAACATTCAGATTTCCTATGCTGAAACTACATTCTGAATGGATTGTTGGATGGACTGTACGAAGTGTATAGTGTTAAGAAAATAGCTAAAGAATTATGGACATCGTTGGACCATAAATACAAAGCTGAAGATACTGGAACTAAAAAGTTCTTAATCGCTAAATTCTTGAATTTTGTAATAGTCGATTCTAAATTAGTTGTGAATCAAGTACAGGAACTTCAACTGATCATTCACAGAATTCTTGCTGAAGGGATGATAATAAGTGAATCCTTCCAAGTGGCAGCCATTATTGAGAAGTTGCCTCCTACTTGGAATGCCTTCAAGAATTACCTAAAGCACAAAAGAAAGGAAATTCCAGTGGAAGACCTAATTGTCAGACTTCGGATTGAAGAAGACAATAGAGGTACGGAAAATAGGCTCAATAAAGTAGCAAATGACAATGTTGCTAGGGAAAACGTCGTAGAATTCAAGAAAGACTTCAAGAAGGGAAAACAACCGCAGAATGGGTCTAAACTGGAACCAAAAGGTGGTGTTTCGAAGAAGCAAAAATTTTAAGGAAAATGCTTCAATTGTAACAAGATGGGGCACAAGTCATCCGACTATAGGATCCCAAAGAAAGTTAGAGCAAACGAGGCTAATGCTGTGGAAGAAATTTCCAAGGAAGTGTCCTATATGGAATTATGTGCCTCATATACACAAGAACTATGAATAAGAATGTTCTTTCAAAAAGAGGGAATGTTTGTGGGAAGGGGATATGTTTTAAACTAAATGCTATCACTGTAAAAGCAAAACTATGAATAAGAATATTGTTCTTTTTCTGTTTATATGCTCAAGTCATTTAATTTATGGCATAGAAGGCTTGGACATGTTAATTATGATACTTTACATACATAAATTAACTTAGAGCACATTCCTTTGTTTCACAATAATTATAATTATAAATGTGAAACATGCATTGAGGCAAAACTAAACAAAGGTCAAAAATCACTTGATATAATACATAGCAATGCTTGTAAAGCTTGTTTAAATGAGAGCAAGGAATAAAAATGTTTATTATCTTCATTGCTACGTATATTTGCTTAAGAGCTAAGACGAAGAGAATTTTATTCTCTATAAGCAAGAAGTTGAAAACCAACTTAATAAAAAGATTAAGTAATCATGGTGGTGGATATGTTGAATCATTTGAATAATGTACACAACTTAATAACACCACCATACTTTCCTCAAATAGAGTAGCCGAGCAGAAAATCAGACTCTAAAGGAAAAGATGAGCATACTGCTAAAAAGCTCTGGGTTATCACAGGAAATGTAGGGGGAGCACTTCTATGAGTTAATTACCTTTCATATAAGGTACCCCACAAGAAAAGGGACAAGACACCATATGAGTTATGGAAAGGTAGAAAACCATCCTACAACCATTTGAAAGTGTGGAGGTGTCTTGCTAGTGTAACGTATAATGGTAAGTCGACACAATACCATTAAAACAACTTATCTCAAACGGAGTTATCTCTATTGATTTTGAAAAATCAAAAGATAACATTGCGGATCCGCTAACTAAAGGCTTAAAATGAGATCATGTTGATAAAACATCGAAAGGAATGTGACTAAAGCCCATGAAAATAAAAGGCGCTATGTGAAGGAAAACCCTATCTAGTTGACTGGAGATCCCAAAATCTAGGTTTAAAAGGACAACCTAATTGCATAAAACTTGTGAGGTAACTATGGGGGTACTTATCCCAAGTTCGTTCCTATGATGTAAACAGTGACTAAAAATGGGGGAGGTTAAGCAATGCTTTTAATGACCATTGTATGTTTCGGTGAGCCGAACAACATAAGTCACCTATGTGAGAGTGAAGTGGGGCCGCTTCAAGGAGATTACTGGGGCATAGTTCTCTCAAACTCTTGCAAAACCAGGAGATGTTCACGGCTATATGAACATACCCATGAGAACTAAAATCTTGCCAGGGAGGTAGTTGTGTGAGGTATATCATCGTTTACACAAAAGGTAGAACAATTCAAGGACATCACCTATACTGGTTAGCTAGTAAAGTAAATATACTTTCGCAAGGGAAGGTTCAAAGGTGGATACCTACCTATCCTATGCAACTATCGATCGTAGATTCTATCACCACATCCAGTCAATGTTTTCGATAAAACTATCAATTTTCATTCATGTAGGGGATTGTTGGAAAAATTGTTTTTATGGGAACTTTGAGGCATATTCTCAATAAGTAAAGGTGGAGAGTTGAATCATAAAATTATGGTTTCATATTCTACTCCATGAGACCTTTACAACGGTATATCATATGCTCAAAATGGTTGAGTGATGAATGAGAATTTGATGCTCAAAGTAAGCTACTTGAAAATTTTGTTGAGGACAAATAAAGGCTTAGAACCCACATTGGTTAAATACCAAAGTGTGAGATGTGTTTATATATGTGAACCCTCTTAAAGGGTAATTGAATGACTAAGCTTGTAATCTTGCCTCGCGCAGGGGTGGTGCAGGTCCAAACCCGACTGGGTTGGGGCGCACCCGCATGACGTGAGCGACGCGAAATGTCCAGACTGGTCGGTCCCAACACGAATTTATTTTCCTTAGCAGACATAATTTGTTTATATAAGGATACTTATCTTATTGATTTGATTCCAATAAATTTGATTAAATTTTTTAATCAAATTGATTTAATGGCAAATTTTGTGGATATTTTTTTCCAAAATTTCAACATTCTCCATGCCTATAAAAGACCATGATTTCTGAAGGGTTTTACACAAAAAAAAAAAAAAAACTCTTTGATATTTTTCTCTTACCGAAATTTTGTTGCTCTCAAAACTCATCCTTTTCCTTTTTGTATTTTCAAACATTCTAGTGATAGAAAAATGCTTTGTTCGTTCGTTGATCGTTGTAGAAGTGTTGCTGCTTTGATCACTGTTGTTGTTGTATCCTGGGAGACATTCGACCAACGTTACTCCAAGTATCATAGGAGCGGCCGAATCTGTCTTAAGGAAACTGTATTTCACAGGCCTCAACGTTTCGTAAAATCTCTATTTTTTCTTCTTTATTTCAACTTTGTATTACAGTTTTATTTGATTTTCGTATTTAATAAATTAATTATAAATCATTTTATTTGTATTTTATTTCATGTGTTTATTTATATTTAATTTATTTTATTCGCTAACGTATTTTATCTAACAATAACTAACCGATTCAGTTTCTAACAACATCGAAACACAGTCAAGTCATTAAATCATATTCTTAAAACAATAACATAGCAAATGAAGGCAGCCAAACCTGAGTAAAAAGATAACATGTTGTAACCCGAAAAATTCTGGACTAACATGCTTATTACGTGTCCTAATTTTCAAAATATGAAAAAGTAAAAGCAATTTTTATTGTTGAAAAATAAAGAAACGAAAAATATTCTAAACCCTTTTATTAAAATATGAAATTTGTTTTTGAAGAAAAATTGAAAGTACGTTTAAAAATAAAATAAAAATTAAATTTCTGGGTATTAAGCCGAAAAAAATAGAGAGTTTTGGGACCTAAACCGTGGGCTAAAAGCAAAACAATGGGTTGGGTTGTCAATCTTGTCTCCCTCAAATATGTTTCCACAAATTTAAGATTCCTTTTTTCTTTTCTTTTCAATTTTGTTTCCATTTGCAGGTAAATATCCAAAAGTTTCAACCTAATCCCCCAACTTCAGTGGACCCCTCCTTAAACATGATTGTCAATTTATCATGATTCACAGAAAAATAGTGGTTTATCAATTTAATTTAATTTACTTCCTTTATTTAAATTATTTAATTCTAATTCAGTTCAGTAACATAATACAAACTTTAACGTGTTTCTTCCTTTGCTTTATCATTTGGGTAATTTGGATAGAAGATTATTAAATTATTAGTAAATTTATATTTTAATTATTTAACTTTAAATAGTTATTAAATTATTCTGAAGTTTCTATTTAAGTCATTAAGATGTTAAACTTTTTTTTAAATCAGTTAGTTAGCTCTAAGCAATAATTCGCCGATCAGTACGATGGATTAATATTTATCAATGAGTAAAAAAACTTATTTTAGATCCAAGTCGATTTGATGGTCAACGTCAAAAATTGGAGAAGAAAGTTGTTTGGTTTTTGGTTCAAAGATTCATGACGTTCAAAATTGTTTAATTAAAAAATGAATTGTAAAAAAGAAGGAGAAGAAGAGCTTTCGATTAGTACAAGTAATGCGAATAGAGAATGGCATACAATAGTAATTTTAACAGCCTAGTGACTTAAATAAAAATTTTGTATAATTTAATGACTATTTGTAATTTTTTACAGTTAAGTGACCAAAACATAAACTTATTAATAGTTTAACACCTTTGAGTGTAGTTTACCCATATCATTTTTAGAATTTTTAATTTTAATTAATCAAATAAATTAATAGAAGAACTAAATTATATTAGCCAAATACAATTATATGCAATTAATACATTAAATATGTATCTTTTATTCTAATTTTTTTTTTAAACTGATACAAATTATATTGTTACTCACAACTTCCAAAGAGAAAAATATGTTATTAAACGTAATCAACATATTATAAAAGCAACGATGCCAACCGAATTAAAACTCAATCAATAATTTTTTAAAAAAATATTAAAATCGAAAGGATGGTTATTATTTTAAAATCGTAAGTTAAAAAGAAAAAAGAAAAACCTAATCCAAACACTTGGTTTAGATGATAATCATCCATGTGAGTGAAACACATAATAAAATGAATTAAAAGTGTAATTTTAGTTACATTTTACTTCACTCTAATTTAATGATTTTATATTATAATAAATAAAAACAATTCATAGTTAACACCGTAATCAAAGTCTTGATAATTAATTCCTAGGTATCTCCTTTTTCTTAGAGATGAGTAGGAAGCCACTAAGCAAACTCAGATTACGACATGTAGACTAACCTCACCCAAATAGCTTTTCTGATAATTCACCTATATTTTAGGTATTTTATTTATTTGTTTGTTAATTATGCTAATATTATATAATAAAATTATTAAATATAAATGTTTTAGTATCATAAGTTAAACCTATTAAATTAATCATGCTTAAACCTATCATCTCATATTTATTATTATTTGTTTTACTAAACATAATAATATATTTACTTATAGGTGTTTGGTATAATAGTACACAGGGTGAAGAGAGGGTAGACCTTGGTACCCAAAAATGAAAAATTTGCTTATATAATCCCTTTAATTTTTGAGAAATCATAAGTTAATATAATAATAAAATTGTACTTTTACCCTCTTTTTTTTTATTTTTTTTTTGGTCTCTAAAACAATTTCTTGACTTTGCCCCTGCATATCACATACACTCTCAAACTTTAAAAACGACATTATTGAGAGGGATAGTCGCGAATATTGAACATAAACTATAAGAGACATAATATTAATATTATATTAAAAATGATTATTGTCGTAACCATTTTTTGAATTTTGAAAAAAAAACGGGGTCGACGTGGGTTTTGAAAACGAATATAAAAAAAACGGGAGTCGCCACCAATCCTTTTTTGATGAGGTGTGATCGGGTCACCTTAAAAAGTGTTTGTTTTTAATAATCAGATTAATTTATCAAAACAAAATTTTGGTCTACGAAAATCAGAAAATGGATTCGGGAGTCGGTTACGTACGAGGAAGGGTTAGCACCCTCGATACGCCCAAAATTGGTACCTAATTGATTATCTAATGTCTTAATGTCGAAAGTTGAAAACTTAAGAATTCAAAATACGATACCCGTTTGTTGTTGAAGAATAAATTTGGATAAATTGGAAATGTATGCCAAGGGCCGTCTCGTTTTAAGGTGAAGTGTTACATCCAATACTTTAGGACACCACATTTCGACCTTTAAAGTTGAACTTGCCTTTTATTCAAAACTTATGGATTTAATTGAAAGGATATTTTGTTATTTAGAATGGACGAGAAGATCGCAAACTCAATACTTTAAGGCACGTTTTCTCAAGCTTCTAAATACAGAACATTGCCTTGATTTAGAAAACCTTATCTCGGAATAACAAAACATCACATCCAATGCTTTAGGACACGACATTTTGAGTTCCGAGAATAAGCTTTTGTTAAAAATATATTTGTTTTAAAAGGATATTCGGTTATTTAGATTAAACGAGAAAAATTGCAACCCAATACTTTAGGGCACGATCTCTCGAATTTCTGAATACGGAATATTGCCTTTGGGAAAGAAAGCAATTTTGTGTCGGGCGAAAGTTGATGTAACGCAAATTTATAAAAATGAAAAGAAATAAATCATGATATTAATGGTATAATAATAAACAAATAGTACGAATAACAAGAAGAAAATGAAACTAACAAGCTATTGCAACTTAAAAAGGGAAATAATAGGTTAAAGTGACAAAAAAATGACAATAAATAAGAGTAATAAAAATAAAAGAACTTTTAGTGGTAAACCGATAAATAAGTAAGTCATATATAAAGTAGTAAAAATAATAATAATAGTAGTACTAATAATAATGCAAAAATGATAATAATGGAATAATAATAGAAATAATAATAATAATAATAATAAAATAATAATAATAGTAGAATAGTAATAGGAATAAAAATGATAAAATAAGAAATAATGATAAAATAATAATAATGAAAATATAAAGAAAAATAAATAATGACGATAGTAATCATAATAGCAATTAGTAAACGTAATAATAAGAGATATATAGATATATAAAAAATAATAGTAATATAGTAATAGTATTAATAATAATATAATAATAATAATAATATGGTTATAAAAACAATAATAGAAATAATAATAATAAATATAATAAAGACAATAATAAGCAAAACAATAGTACAAAAACAAAAATATATATATATAAAATAAGCAAATAAACAAATACAATAATGATATTAATAATAGTAAAAATTGCAAAATAGTAAAAAAGAGGATCAAATTGAATTTAAAAGCAGAATTTTGGGGTCAATTCGAAAGAAAATAGGGAGAAAGGGCCTATTTGGAGCGCGTGGATTACATGTGGGACTAAAAAGGGCAATAACCCTTTCCTCCCAAAACGCGCAGCATAGGCAGGGACTCGATTGAAAATTAAATGGGCATTTGGGGCCAAATAAAAAAAACACAAAAAACTTGATTGCAAAAGCCTGGAAAGGAGGAGGGACTGCGCGCATAAATATCCATTTTCAGGAAAACACGCGGATCCTGATGTTGGAGCGGGTCGGATGCGGGTCGGTGCATTGAAACGACGCCGTTTTGGGCGTTTAAAACTAGCCCCAAAACGGCGTCGTTTTGGGAGGCTATTTAAGGCCCGAAAATCTTTAAAAAAATCATTTCACACTCCCCTTTTAAAAAAAACAAATTAACATTCTTTCTTTTTTTCTCTGCAGGTCTAGAACTCCGGCACCGCTCCGGCCACCGAATCGCCACGCGCCACCGTCGGCGCCGCCGTATGCGGCGGCCAGCAGTTGAACCGATGCTTTTTTTGCGTTTTAATCGGTAAATCTCTTTTTTTCTACTCCTTTTTTTGTTACTTACAAACGTATTTTGAAAGAGAGATTCGAAATAGAACAAGAATGAAAGTGTAAGATCACCTTTTGTGGCCTCTGATTTCGACTTTCGGTAGTTTTTTAGTCTTTAATCGATACTCCTTTTTGTTTTGTGTTTGATCCCTACTGCTTAGTATTTGAGTCTAAAATTTCTCTATTTTTTTTATTGGATTTTTCCATCCCCCCGGTTACAATGGTTTTCTTGTGGCTTTATAGCCAAGATTGAATAAAGAGAAACAAATTTCTTCTTTGCTCTTTTCTTTGTGGTACATGCGTGTTTTCTTACATTTTTGCAGGTTATGGGCGGTGGACCAGTGTCGGGACAGGATTTGCCGGTCAGAGAGGGCGAGGGCAAGTGGGGGCTAGGCTGCGCGCGCCACTTGCATTAGGGTTTTCCTTTGTGTTTCTTTTTTGGTATTAGGTTATTCGGGTTTGGGCTTAGATGGTATTTGGGTCTGTTGGTTGATTTGTTGGGTTGATTTGTATGGGTTTGGTATTGGGTGTTAACCGGGCAAAATTGGGTTGTGACAATTTGCCCCTCTTTGCTCATTGTCGTGTAACGAGAATGGAGCAAAGACTTAAAGAAAGACCAATTTTGCCCGGTCTCGCTAAGTCTTGACTTCTTGATGCTTCTTTCACAGATAGCTTCATTCTCATTCACCGCATCTTGTAAGCCCGATCCATTCCACCGCTACTTCAGAGAGATAGGACCTATAGCTTCAATTTGCTCCTGCTGCGACTTCGAGGGGATGAGACTTGTTTATTTTAAATCGCTCCACTGCAACTTCAGGGGGGTATAGGGTCTGCGTCATCTTCAGTCTATCCCATTGCGACTCCATCCTACTGCGACTGAGGGGCATAGAATTCGTAAATGATTTGGTCTGTTGCACCTTTCCATTCCTGGGGATCGTGATCAGGTGTGCACGCATGATGGATACAAAATCATTCTTCGCGCGAATGATTGCCCATTCATACATCGCCCTTTTTCATCGAGATGATACTACTTACGTAATACCTCGTCATTTTGTTCAAACACTGTTTTCAACCAAATTCAAAGAGATAGCCTCAGTTCAGAATTTTCCTCCATCATTATTCCTGATCCTTTAAACTCGAGGAGTTTTAAGCAATGGTCTGTTTTGAGTTAAGGTACTACTCAAAAGTTTCATAGAGTAATATGCGGAACTCTTTTTGTGAAAGTGTCGTTATTCTATTAATCATTATTTCAATGCAAAATGCCTGAAAGAGACCATAACTACGGATAAGAGAGAAGCTAGTTAGGAGCAATGCTCGAAACCAATAGGTAAAGCAAAAATAGCAAATGTAATTAGGAAGGAAATTTATTGGTGAGTATTTTGCAAGGGAAATAAATAACAAAAATGGGTAAAATAGAAGCTAGGTGCCCAGAGATATCGCGACTGAGCTTCTCTGTTCAAACTTCTTGAGGACCATTTTAGGCTCAATATGTGTTTAGGGGATCCGGAGTACTTTGTCGATGCTTCGAGACGCAACATATTTCTTCATTGTTAACCCAAGCGTGGCAAGACTACCGTATGCCTTACTTTCGGTCAAAATTTGAGCTGCCCTTCTCGGGTTTTCAACCCAAATCCCCTTTGGTCTCAAGGCGCCCTTTGCGGGTTTTCATCTTGGCCTCTCCTTTTCTTCTTTTCCTTTCCTTTTTGTGTGTTTTTCTTTTTCTTTTTTTCTTTTTTTTTTTTCTTTTTGCAAATCTGAACTCATAGGATTAGGCAAGTCCTTATCATCCATCTTGATTAGTGCCTATGTTTTCCAAGCCCAGGCCTTCTTTCTTTGCATAGGGCACACTTACTTTTCCTCTGAGTCCTTTTGGATATGAAGAATCCTTCTTAATGCAGTCTTTTGAACGGACCTTTTTGTCGTAAGCCCGGTGAGGATCTTAGCCAACATAGAAAGTAAATGGTAACTTCTCGATGCCAACTTTTACAAATATCAGTTGTCCTCAGAAAGAATTTGGATGGTTTTTGGCTCTCTTGCTGCACTGATGTGGTGTCTGACCTTTGAACAGACTATAAATTCGTGTTATCACGTTAAACACGTTCCTTTTCGGTATCCTTTATCACCACTCTCTTTTTCTTTTTCTTTTTTTTTTTTTTTGTGTTTTTTCGAATTTGAATTTGAAGTTGAAGTCGACGACTGCTGATTTTGTAATTTTGACATGTGAAGCGACCTTTACCCTCCAGGTAAGGTAATCAAAGGCTATGAATATGAATCGATGTTGGTTCAAAGATTATGAGGAGACTAGCTTGATAGCGTCCATGCCTCACATATAGGAATCCACGTTTCAGTGGCCCCAACATGTCTGGCTGTGATCCTTCGATAATGTCTTGCCTTATTCTTGCGGTGAGCTAAGTTTCCCTCTTCATCTCCCTCGTTGGCTCGCAGTGTCGGCTGACATTTCGCAAGGTAGGATCTGCCATTTTTAATCAAGTTGGAAATAAGTTGCAATTTCTATCATCTTCTAAGTCCTTAGATTCTTACGGACACATATCTCACTAGAAAGGAGTCCGTAATGTCGCTCATGTCATTGATATCCTGGGACCCATTGTCGAGTATGAAAGTAATTTCAGAGAATAAATGATTCCAAGAATGATTATTTATGAATGAAGAATAAAAGAACATTCAGTAGAATTTAAAGCATGAAAAAAACAACAACAAAAAATATTGGTTCAAAAAGATGCATTTTCTTGAAATAGTAATTTTTAACACGAGCCTATTTCACAAAAGAGTTCTCATTGCTTCTAGGCTTACTTGCAACCAGTATATTTCGTACATTACTCCAGGTAAGCTTCTAAATACTACAGAATTTCTTCCATGATCTCATTGCTCAAAATGCTCCCTGTGTTTATGTTCGCTTTTGGTGCGTCGCCTATCTCCACAACACCTATTTTGATGAATTTTTCCACCAACTTCTTAAAAGTCAGTGCAATTTTCTATTGAGTGTCCTGTAATCCCCGCATGATACTCACAGGACATTTAGGTTATACCACTTTGGGTATGGAGGTTGCAGTGGTTTTATATAACAAGGAGCTACAACATGCATATCAAATAAGTTCTGGTATAACTCCATATACGTCATGGGAATAGGAGTGAACGAGGTTTTTCCGAATACGCCTCTTTGGATTGGTTTTTGCTTTGGGGACCGGTGTTGGTAACTACCTTCTTTGGTCTGGTTTCTTTGTGAAGCGGCTTCGAATAACCCTTAGTATACCCACTCGTGCTAGCCACATCCTTGTCCTTCCTCTTGGGGCTTTTGAAGCTTCTCCTTTTTTCTCTCGCCTCTGGTAGACCAAAAACAACACGATTGACTTGCTCATTACGGGGCCCATCGGAGAGTCCAAAGAAGACCAAGTATCAGTCCTATATTGAGATCCAATAATGACAGGTACCACGCGAGAGTGCGCGTCTGGTTGAGTTGGGAAATTCATTGGGGAATAAATGATGTCTTCATCATTATCCACATTGTCAGTCACTTGGTCACTCCTTTTTTCAAGTCTTCCGGCTAGTAACTGGGTTAGCTGGCCCATCATGTTCTCTTGGAAGTCTAGCATTTGCTCCCGCATTTCTTGTTGAATTTTGGTTAATTGCTCTTGCATCTGTATTTGCCTTTGCTCAATCCTCACCAACCTTTGTTCCATGTTTTCCAGGTTAACTGAAACATTTTACCTAATTAGGGTCCTTTTGTAAAGGTCTAATACAAATGAATGCAATGTAATGCGAATGCAATGTAGTACGAATGCATGAATGCAAAGAGGTATCGATTCTGATCAACTTCATTTTAGGAAACTTTATTAGAAAACAAGTTCTTTTACATAAAACGGACTACTATATGCTTTCGTCCTAAGTCCTAAAGGTTTTTGGTTTCCCAAGCAGTGGATCTAGCTCTTGACTATGGTTAAGCTGCAGCCCGTATTTTATGCTTAACATATTCACTGTAATGCCAAAATCTATAGATGACCAGCTACCTTTTGAATCGCACTATTGCTTCCTCACGAGGTAATCTCGACTCTTTAAATTGTTGATCATAAGAATGATGAAGGTCTTCTACTCCTCTCTTGTTTCGAGAAGCTCGATCCATGATTCACAATTGTGTAATCTTTGGTTCTAACTTTTCGATCCCACCTTTCATTTCCTTAATCTTGTTTGAGCTTAACTTCAACTCGATTGCAGAGTTATAGCTTCGATGGTAGTGAAGAGGTTGTCTAAGCTTAGCATCAATTCTTGAGAAAAGTATTGATCATTCACTCTAGCTAGCGCCATACCCGAGGGATTCTTCCGCTTCCAAGGCTCATAAAGATTAGAGTTTTCTAGACAAAGAAGAAAGCTGCGGAGCTCGGACATTTTAGATCGTATCCGTTCGATAGCTTTTCCAATTCTAACCACGGTGAAAGTCGTCTATTCTGGTTTGTCTCTTTTGGATCTATCTAATCGGGTCAATACAAATTCCTTTCATTTCTTCACACGAATCAAATCCCTTGCAATGTTGTTTGCATCACCACGATGAGCCTAGAAGTTGACAAATGACCTATCCTTCAATCCTAGATGGTTACCAATTTCAACGCCCATTCTTCTGGAAAGAAATTTCCATCATTGCCTTTGATGAGCACGACCTTCAACTTGGGTGAAATTAGTCTTTGAAAGAAACACCATAAGAATACAGCATTGGCTCGGCACTATGGTTGCTCCCCTATGAAGCATAGAATAAGGCTTTCATTCTTTCCTGAGACTTCTGCCTTAACCAAAGAAGCTCTCTAGTTAGCACTTTGTCAATTACAAATACATCAAGGAATGGAGCTCCAAAGGAATGTACGTAGGTTGTTTCGGCTCTCTGACATTAAAGCATGGCAAGTCTTGCAGAGAAGCGCGACTGTATGTTGTGATGGTCGACAAAATGATTATAGACAGTGATCGCTAGATTCTCAGCTTCACCATTAACTTTTTTTCACACTTTTCTCCTTTAATGAAAACAACGGATCTTTGCGCAACTGGTCGCTCAATCCGGTGATCTTGTACTCGTGATTGGATGGGTGACTCTTGTCCTCGGGTTCTTAAAGCTTTGCTTAGCTATGGTCGATCCGGGATCCATAGCATTCGATTGGCGAAGGATCCATAACCGGGCTAGGGGCGAATATCAATATTCGAGGAAAGGCCTCTTTGAGTGGCCATAAAATTTGAATGGAAGCCCCTATACCTCTTCCAATATGCGTGAGGTTGTTACGATTATCTTGAAAGATTGGCAAACCAAGTAGGCATCCTGTTTATGACATGCTATCTTAAAACGACATCTATCACCCTCAATGCTTCTTGGGAGTTTTGATTCTGTCGCGCGCGCTAAGCATTTTGAGTTGCTCGCATGGGTGTCTATGCAACAAAGTTGATTTGACCGATAAGGCCGTTTAACTCTCTTTCTGTCTTGCCCATTTGAGTCATCATGGACATCGAGTCTTGCATTACCGTTGTTTACATTAGATGTAACACCCTCAAATACAACTATAAATTCATGCTTGTTATTTGGAGGAGTACCAATAGTAAATAAACTTTTCTCCTTGTCGTAAGCAAAGTCCTTTTCACCGATTCAATGTCACGGGTCTCTTGCCCTCTCGCCAATCACTTTCCTTCTTCCCCCCTTGTCGTCTAAAGGATGACCACGATTTTAGCATCGCCACATTTCCTTTTGCTCAAATGGATCCATACCCTTCTAAGCGCCTAGGTTCTAACTATCTGAACATTGCATTGTCTTCCATTTTATCAAGGAACCAGCTTTCTAACTCAGAAAGCGACCGTGAATCGATACCTCTTTAGAAAATGAGATGAATGCACGAAAATAAAATGCAACAGTCGATGATCGCAAAGTAAAACAAGTGAAAATGAACAAACACCTACCAGGTGACCACTAAGGTTTGATGTAGTTCTATCTAAGGTGGGCTCTAGGGTTCACTATATGTGGTTTTAGTTCTAGAGTTTGAGGTACACTGAACCACAGATTCTCGATCCTCACCCATTATAGGCTCATATAGACCGAGTTCGATTTGTGGGGAATACATTTCCCTATGGTCTGCCACGGAGATGAAAATCTCACGAAGACATAGGTACGGATGTATCCGGAAACGATCCACTATCCCGCACCGAGGTGAAAACCTCACGAAGGAATAGTTTCTCACTCCCACTTAAAGGTGCGACCACAACGGTCATGCAATGTATCTTGTGCACAAGAAAATAGAAATCATATGCAATGACACAAATGAATGCAACACAAGGATAGTAAAAAAAAATTTAAATCAAATTTCCAAACTTTCGACAAAGGACAAAAAATAATCAATTTACTGGCCTGACTCTCTTTTTGGGGTCCCCAGTGAGAGTCGCCAAGTCGTAACCATTTTTGAATTTTGAAAAAAACGAAGTCGACGTGGGTTTTGAAAACGAATATAAAAAAAGCGGAGTCGCCACCAATCCTTTTTGATGAGGTGTGATCGGGTCACCTTAAAAGTGTTTGTTTTTAATAATCGATTAATTTATCAAAACACAATTTTGGTCTACGAAAATCGAGAAAATGGATTCGGGAGTCGATTACGCATTTACGAGGAAGGGTTAGCACCCTCGATCGCCCAAAATTGGTACCTAATTGATTATCTAATGTCTTAATGTCGAAAGTTGAAAACTTAAGAATTCAAAATACGATCCCCCTTTGTTGTTGAAGAATAAATTTGGATAAATTGGAAATGTATGCCAAGGGCCATCTCGTTTTAAGGTGAAGTGTTACATCCAATACTTTAGGACACCACATTTCGACCTTTAAAGTTGAACTTGCCTTTTATTCAAAACTTATGGATTTAATTGAAAGGATATTTTGTTATTTAGAATGGACGAGAAGATCGCAAACTCAATACTTTAAGGCACGTTTTCTCAAGCTTCTAAATACAGAACATTGCCTTGATTTAGAAAACCTTATCTCGGAATAACAAAACATCACATCCAATGCTTTAGGACACGACATTTTGAGTTCCCGAGAATAAGCTTTTTGTTAAAAATATATTTGTTTTAAAAGGATATTCGGTTATTTAGATTAAACGAGAAAAATTGCAACCCAATACTTTAGGGCACGATCTCTCGAATTTCTGAATACGGAATATTGCCTTTGGGAAAGAAAGCAATTTTGTGTCGGGCGAAAGTTGATGTAACATAAATTTATAAAAATGAAAAGAAATAAATCATGATATTAACTTGGTATAATAATAAACAAATAGTACGAATAACAAGAAGAAAATGAAACTAACAAGCTATTGTAACTTAAAAAGGGAAATAATAGGTTAAAGTGACAAAAAATGACAATAAATAAGAGTAATAAAAATAAAAGAACTTTTAGTGGTAAACCGATAAATAAGTAAGTCATATATAAAGTAGTAAAAATAATAATAATAGTAGTACTAATAATAATGCAAAAATGATAATAATGGAATAATAATAGAAATAATAATAATAATAATAATAAAATAATAATAATAGTAGAATAGTAATAGGAATAAAAATGATAAAATAAGAAATAATGATAAAATAATAATAATGAAAATATAAAGAAAAATAAATAATGACGATAGTAATCATAATAGCAATTAGTAAACGTAATAATAAGAGATATATAGATATATAAAAAAATAATAGTAATATAGTAATAGTATTAATAATAATATAATAATAATAATAATATGGTTATAAAAACAATAATAGAAATAATAATAATAAATATAATAAAGACAATAATAAGCAAAACAATAGTACAAAAACAAAAAATATATATATATAAAATAAGCAAATAAACAAATACAATAATGATATTAATAATAGTAAAAATTGCAAAATAGTTAAAAGAGGGATCAAATTGAATTTAAAACAGAATTTTGGGGGTCAATTCGAAAGAAAATAAGGGAGAAAGGGCCTATTTGGAGCGCGTGGATTACATGTGGGACTAAAAAGGGCAATAACCCTTTCCTCCCAAAACGCGCAGCATAGGCAGGGACTCGATTGAAAATTAAATGGGCATTTGGGGCCAAATAAAAAAAACACAAAAAACTTGATTGCAAAAGCCTGGAAAGGAGGAGGGACTGCGCGCATAAATATCCCTTTTCAGGAAAACACGCGGATCCTGATGTTGGAGCGGGTCGGATGCGGTCGGTGCATTGAAAGCGACGCCGTTTTGGGCGTTTAAACTAGCCCCAAAGCGGCGTCGTTTTGGGAACTATTTAAGGCCGAAAATCTTAAAAAAATCATTTCACACTCCCTTTTAAAAAAACAAATTAACATTCTTTCTTTTTTTCTCTGCAGGTCTAGAACTCCGGCACCGCTCCGGCCACCGAATCGCCACGCGCCACCGTCGGCGCGCCGCGCCATGTATCTGGCGGCGGCAGATTGAACCGATGCTTTTTTGCGTTTTAATCGGTAAATCTCTTTTTCTACTCCTTTTTGTTACTTACAAACGTATTTTGAAAGAGAGATTCGAAATAGAACAAGAATGAAAGTGTAAGATCACCTTTTGTGGCCTCGATTTCGACTTTCGGTAGTTTTTAGTCTTTAATCGATACTCCTTTTGTTTTGTGTTTGATCCCTACTTGCTTAGTATTTGAGTCTAAAATTTCTCTATTTTTTTATTGGATTTTTCCATCCCCAGTTACAATGGTTTTCTTGTGGCTTTATAGCCAAGATTGAATAAAGAGAAACAAATTTCTTGCTCTTTTCTTTCTTTGTGGTCATTGCGTGTTTTTTTGTTTTTGCGAGTTATGGGCGGTGGACCAGGTCGGGGACAGGACTGCCGGTTGAGGCGAGGGCAAGTGGGGCTAGGCTAGTGCGCGCCACTTGCATTAGGGTTTTCCTTTGTGTTTCTTTTTTGGTATTAGGTTATTCGGGTTTGGGCTTAGATGGTATTTGGGTCTGTTGGTTGATTTGTTGGGTTGATTTGTATGGGTTTGGTATTGGGTGTTAACCGGGCAAAATTGGGTTGTGACATTTGCCCTCTTTGCTCATTGTCGTGTAACGAGAATGGAGCAAAGACTTAAAGAAAGACCAATTTTGCCCGGTCTCGCTAAGTCTTGACTTCTTGATGCTTCTTTCACAGATAGCTTCATTCCTGTTCACCGCATCTTGTCGCTTCGATCCATTCCACCGCTACTTCAGAGAGATAGGACCTATAGCTTCAATTTGCTCCTGCTGCGACTTCGAGGGGATGAGACTTGTTTATTTTAAATCGCTCCACTTTGCAACTCGTGGGGTATAGGGTCTGCGTCATCTTCGCCTATCCCATTGCGACTCCATCCCTCTGTGATCGAGGGCATAGAATTCGTAAATGATTTGGTGCATTGCACCTTTCCATTCACGGGGATCGTGATCGTGTGCACGCATGATGGATACAAAATCATTCTTCGCGCGAATGATTGCCCATTCATACATCGCCCTTTTTCATCGAGATGATACTACTTACGTAATACCTCGTCATTTTGTTCAAACACATTTTCAACCAAATTCAAAGAGATAGCCTCGATTCGTAATTTTCCTCCATCATTATTCACGATCCTTTAAACTCGAGGAGTTTTAAGCAATGGTCTGTTTGAGTTTAAATTACTACTCAAAAGTTTCATAGAGTAATATGCGGAACTCTTTTTGTGAAAGTGTCGTTATTCTATTAATCATTATTTCAATGCAAAATGCCTGAAAGAGACCATAACTACGGATAAGAGAGAAGCTAGTTAGGAGCAATGCTCGAAACCAATAGGTAAAGCAAAAATAGCAAATGTAATTAGGAAGGAAATTTATTGGCAGTATTTTGCAAGGGAAATAAATAACAAAAAATGGGTAAAATAGAAGCTAGGTGCCCCAGATATCGCAGCCTGAGCTTCTCTGTTCAAACTTCTTGAGGACCATTTTAGGCTCAATATGTGTTTAGGGGATCCGGAGTACTTTGTCGATGCTTGAGACGCAACATATTTCTTCATTGTTAACCCAAGCGTGGCAAGACTACCGTATGCCTTACTTTCGGTCAAAATTTGAAATTTTGCCCTTCTCGGGTTTTCAACCCAAATCCCCTTTGGTCTCAAGGCGCCCTTTGCGGGTTTTCATCTTGGCCTCTCCTTTTCTTCTTTTCCTTTCCTTTTTGTGTGTTTTTCTTTTTTTTTTTTTTTTTTTTTTTTTTTTTTGCAAATCTGAACTCATAGGATTAGGCAAGTCCTTATCATCCATCTTGATTAGTGCCTATGTTTTCCAAGCCCAGGCCTTCTTTGCTGCATAGGGCACTTACTTTTCCTCTGGAGTCCTTTTGGATATGAAGAATCCTTCTTAATGCAGGTCTTTTGAACGGACCTTTTTTGTCGTAAGCCCCGGTGAGGATCTTAGCCAACATAGAAAGTAAATGGTAACTTCTCGATGCCAACTTTTACAAATATCAGTTGTCCTCAGAAAGAATTTGGATGGTTTTGGCTCTCTTGCTGCACTGATGTGGTGTCTGACCTTTGAGCAGGACTATAAATTCGTGTTATCACGTTAAACACGTTCCTTTTCGGTATCCTTTATCACCACTCTCTTTTTCTTTTTCTTTTCTTTTTTTTTTTTGTGTTTTTTTGAATTTGAATTTGAAGTTGAAGTCGACGACTGCTGATTTTGTAATTTTGACATGTGAAGCGACCTTTACCCTCCAGGTAAGGTAATCAAAGGCTATGAATATGAATCGATGTTGGTTCAAAGATTATGAGGAGACTAGCTTGATAGCGTCCATGCCTCACATATAGGAATCCACGTTTCAGTGGCCCCAACATGTCTGGCTGTGATCCTGCGATAATGTCTTGCCTTATTCTTGCGGTGAGCTAAGTTTCCCTCTTCATCTCCCTCGTTGGCTCGCAGATGTATTGACATTTCGCAAGGTAGGATCGCCATTTTTAATCAAGTTGGAAATAAGTTGCAATTTCTATCATCTTCTAAGTCCTTAGATTCTTACGGACACATATCTCACTAGAAAGGAGTCCAAAATGCAGTGTCGCTCATGTCATTGATATCCGGGACCCATTGTCGTTATGAAAGTAATTTCCAGAGAATAAATGATTCCAAGAATGATTATTTATGAATGAAGAATAAAAGAACATTCGAAGTAGAATTTAAAGCATGAAAAAAACAACAACAAAAATATTGGTTCAAAAGATGCATTTTCTTGAAATAGTAATTTTTAACACGAGCCTATTTCACAAAAAGAGTTCTCATTGCTTCTAGGCTTAACGCAACCAGTATATTTCGTACATTACTCCGGTAAGCTTCTAAATACTACAGGAATTTCTTCCATGATCTCATTGCTCAAAATGCTCCTGTGTTTATGCTACGCTTTTGGTGCGTCGCCTATCTCCACAACACCTATTTTGATGAATTTTTCCACCAACTTCTTAAAAGCTGTGCAATTTTCTATTGAGTGTCCTGTAATCCCCGCATGATACTCACACCGGACATTTAGGTTATACCACTTTGGGTATGGAGGTTGCAGTGGTTTTATATAACAAGGAGCTACAACATGCATATCAAATAAGTTCTGGTATAACTCCATATACGTCATGGGAATAGGAGTGAACTGAGGTTTTTCCGAATACGCTACTGGATTGGGTTTTTGCTTTGGGGGGACCAGGTGACTGGTAACTACCTTCTTTGGCTGGTTTGCTGTAAACGGCTTCGAATAACCCTTAGTATACCCACTCGTGCTAGCCACATCCTTGTCCTTCCTCTTCGGGGCTTTTGAAGCCCCTTCTCCTTTTTTCTCTGCCTCTGGTAGACCAAAAACAACACGATTGACTGACTTGCTCATTACGGGGCCCATCGGAGAGTCCAAAGAAGACCAAGTATTAGTCCTATATTGAGATCCATAATAATGGCGGGTACCACGCGAGAGTGCGCGTCACGGTTGAGTTGGGAAATTCATTGGGGAATAAATGATGTCTTCATCATTATCCACATTGTCAGTCACTTGGTCACTCCTTTTTTCAAGTCTTCCGGCTAGTAACTGGGTTAGCTGGCCCATCATGTTCTCTTGGAAGTCTAGCATTTGCTCCCGCATTTCTTGTTGAATTTTGGTTAATTGCTCTTGCATCTGTATTTGCCTTTGCTCAATCCTCACCAACCTTTGTTCCATGTTTTCCAGGTTAACTGAAACATTTTACCTAATTAGGGTCCTTTTGTAAAGGTCTAATACAAATGAATGCAATGTAATGCGAATGCAATGTAGTACGAATGCATGAATGCAAAGAGGTATCGATTCTGATCAACTTCATTTTAGGAAACTTTATTAGAAAACAAGTTCTTTTACATAAAACGGACTACTATATGCTTTCGTCCTAAGTCCTAAAGGTTTTTGGTTTCCCAAGCAGTGGATCTAGCTCTTGACTATGGTTAAAAATTGCTGGCCCGTATTTTATGCTTAACATATTCACTGTAATGCCAAAATCTATAGATGACCAGCTACCTTTTGAATCGCACTATTGCTTCCCTCACGAGGTAATCTCGACTCTTTAAATTGTTGATCATAAGAATGATGAAGGTCTTCTACTCCTCTCTTGTTTCGAGAAGCTCGATCCATGATTCACAATTGTGTAATCTTTGGTTCTAACTTTTCGATCCCACCTTTCATTTCCTTAATCTTGTTGAAGCTTAACTTCAACTCGATTGCGAGTTATAGCTTCGATGGTAGTGAAGAGGTTTGTCTAAGCTTAGCATCAATTCTTGAGAAAAGTATTGATCATTCACTCTAGCTAGCGCCATACCCCGAGGGATTCTTCCGCTTCCAAGGCTCATAAAGATTAGAGTTTTTCTAGACAAAGAAGAAAGCTGCGGAGCTCGGACATTTTAGATCGTATCCGTTCGATAGCTTTTCCAATTCTAACCACGGTGAAAGTCGTCTATTACGGTTTGTCTCTTTTGGATCTATCTAATCGGGTCAATACAAATTCCTTTCATTTCTTCACACGAATCAAATCCCTTGCAATGTTGTTTGCATCACCACGATGAGCCTAGAAGTTGACAACGACCTATCCTTCAATCCTAGATGGTTACCAATTTCAACGCCCATTCTTGGAAAGAAATTTCCATCATTGCCCCGAATGAGCACGACCTTCAACTTGGGTGAAATTAGTGCTGAAAGAAACACCATAAGAATACAAAGATTGGCTCGGCACTATGGTTGCTCCCCTATGAAGCATAGAATAAGGCTTTCATTCTTTCACGAGACTTACGCCTTAACCAAAGAAGCTCTCTAGTTAGCACTTTGTCAATTACAAATACATCAAGGAATGGAGCTCCAAAGGAATGTACGTAGGTTGTTTCGGCTCTCGACATTAAAGCATGGCAAGTCTTGCGAGAGAAGCGATCTTATTTGTATGTTGTGATGGTCGACAAAATGATTATAGACGATGATCGCTAGATTCTCGGCTTCACCATTAACTTTTTCACACTTTTCTCCTTTAATGAAAACAACGGATCTTTGCGCAACCGGTCGCTCAATCCGGTGATCTTGTACTCGTGATTGGATGGGTGACTCTTGTCCTCGAGTTCTTAAAGCTTTGCTTAGCTATGGTCGATCCAGGATCCATAGCATTACGATTAGCGAAGGATCCATAACCGGGCTAGGACGAATATCAATATTCAGGGAAAGGCCTCTTTGAGTGGCCATAAAATTTGAATGGAAGCCCCTATTGTCAAGGGCACCTCTTCCAATGTCTGTGAGGTTGTTCTGATTATCTTGAAAGATTGGCAAACCAGTAGGCATCCCTGTTTCGCAGCATGCTATCTTAAAACGACATCTATCACCCTCAATGCTTCTTGGGAGTTTTCAGATTCCTGTCCGCGCCAAGCATTTTGAGTTGCTCGCATGGGTGTCTATGCAACAAAGTTGATTTGACCGATAAGGCCGTTTAACTCTCTTTCTGTCTTGCCCATTTGAGTCATCATGGACATCAGGTCTTGCATTACCGTTGTTTCTGTTAGATGTAACACCCTCAAATACAACTATAAATTCATGCTTGTTATTTGGAGGAGTACCAATAGTAAATAAACTTTTCTCCTTGTCGTAAGCAAAGTCCTTTTCAGCCGATTCAATGTCACAGGTCTCTTGCCCTCTGCCAATCACTTTCCTTCAACCCCCCCTTGTCGCGTCTAAAGGATGACCACAGATTTTAGCACTGCCACATTTCCTTTTGCTCAAATGGATCCATACCCTTCTAACTGCCTAGGTTCTAACTATACGAACGACTGCATTGTCTTCCATTTTATCAAGGAACCAGCTTTCTAACTCAGAAACTGACCGTGAATCGATACCTCTTTAGAAAATGAGATGAATGCACGAAAATAAAATGCAACGAGTCAGTATCGCAAAGTAAAACAAGTGAAAATGAACAAACACCTACCAGGTGACCACTAAGGTTTGATGTAGTTCTATCTAAGGTGGGCTCTAGGGTTCACTATATGTGGTTTTAGTTCTAGAGTTTGAGGTACACGAACCACAGATTCTCGATCCTCACCCATTATAGGCTCATATAGACCGAGTTTGGTTCAGGGGAATACATTTCCCTATGGCTGCACGGAGATGAAAATCTCACGAAGACATAGGTACGGATGTATCCCGGAAACGATCCACTATCCCGCACCGAGGTGAAAACCTCACGAAGGAATAGTTTCTCACTCCCACTTAAAGGTGCGACCACAACGGTCATGCAATGTATCTGTGCACAAGAAAATAGAAATCATATGCAATGACACAAATGAATGCAACACAAGGATAGTAAAAAAATTTTAAAATCAAATTTCCAAACTTTCGACAAAGGACAAAAATAATCAATTTACTGGCTGACTCTCTCTTTTGGGGTCCCCAAATGAGTCGCTAAGTCGTCGTAACCATTTTTTGAATTTTGAAAAAAAAACGGGGTCGACGTGGGTTTTGAAAACGAATATAAAAAAAACCGGAGTCGCCACCAATCCTTTTTTGATGAGGTGTGATCGGGTCACCTTAAAAGTGTTTGTTTTTAATAATCGATTAATTTATCAAAACAAAATTTTGGTCTACGAAAATCGAAAATGGATTCGGGAGTCGATTTACGCACGAGGAAGGGTTAGCACCCTCGATACGCCCAAAATTGGTACCTAATTGATTATCTAATGTCTTAATGTCGAAAGTTGAAAACTTAAGAATTCAAAATACGATCCCCCTTTGTTGTTGAAGAATAAATTTGGATAAATTGGAAATGTATGCCAAGGGCCGTCTCGTTTTAAGGTGAAGTGTTACATCCAATACTTTAGGACACCACATTTCGACCTTTAAAGTTGAACTTGCCTTTTATTCAAAACTTATGGATTTAATTGAAAGGATATTTTGTTATTTAGAATGGACGAGAAGATCGCAAACTCAATACTTTAAGGCACGTTTTCTCAAGCTTCTAAATACGTAACATTGCCTTGATTTAGAAAACCTTATCTCGGAATAACAAAACATCACATCCAATGCTTTAGGACACGACATTTTGAGTTCCGAGAATAAGCTTTTTGTTAAAAATATATTTGTTTTAAAAGGATATTCGGTTATTTAGATTAAACGTGAAAAATTGCAACCCAATACTTTAGGGCACGATCTCTCGAATTTCTGAATACGGAATATTGCCTTTGGGAAAGAAAGCAATTTTGTGTCGGGCGAAAGTTGATGTAACGCAAATTTATAAAAATGAAAAGAAATAAATCATGATATTAACAGGTATAATAATAAACAAATAGTACGAATAACAAGAAGAAAATGAAACTAACAAGCTATTGTAACTTAAAAAGGGAAATAATAGGTTAAAGTGACAAAAAAATGACAATAAATAAGAGTAATAAAAATAAAAGAACTTTTAGTGGTAAACCGATAAATAAGTAAGTCATATATAAAGTAGTAAAAATAATAATAATAGTAGTACTAATAATAATGCAAAAATGATAATAATGGAATAATAATAGAAATAATAATAATAATAATAATAAAATAATAATAATAGTAGAATAGTAATAGGAATAAAAATGATAAAATAAGAAATAATGATAAAATAATAATAATGAAAATATAAAGAAAAATAAATAATGACGATAGTAATCATAATAGCAATTAGTAAACGTAATAATAAGAGATATATAGATATATAAAAAATAATAGTAATATAGTAATAGTATTAATAATAATATAATAATAATAATAATATGGTTATAAAAACAATAATAGAAATAATAATAATAAATATAATAAAGACAATAATAAGCAAAACAATAGTACAAAAACAAAAAATATATATATATAAAATAAGCAAATAAACAAATACAATAATGATATTAATAATAGTAAAAATTGCAAAATAGTTAAAAGAGGGATCAAATTGAATTTAAAACAGAATTTTGGGGGTCAATTCGAAAGAAAATAAGGGAGAAAGGGCCTATTTGGAGCGCGTGGATTACATGTGGGACTAAAAAGGGCAATAACCCTTTCCTCCCAAAACGCGCAGCATAGGCAGGGACTCGATTGAAAATTAAATGGGCATTTGGGGCCAAATAAAAAAAAACACAAAAAACTTGATTGCAAAAGCCTGGAAAGGAGGAGGGACTGCGCGCATAAATATCCCTTTTCAGGAAAACACGCGGATCCTGATGTTGGAGCGGGTCGGATGCGGGTCGGTGCATTGAAACGACGCCGTTTTGGGCGTTTAAAACTAGCCCCAAAACGGCGTCGTTTTGGGAGGCTATTTAAGGCGAAAATCTTTAAAAAATCATTTCACACTCCCTTTTAAAAAAACAAATTAACATTCTTTCTTTTTTTCTCTGCAGTCTAGAACTCCGCACCGCTCCGCCACCGAATCGCCACGCGCATCGCCGTCGGCAGCGCGCCGTATGCTGGCGGCCAGCGATTGAACCGATGCTTTTTTTTGCGTTTTAATCGGTAAATCTCTTTTTTTCTACTCCTTTTTTTGTTACTTACAAACGTATTTTGAAAGAGAGATTCGAAATAGAACAAGAATGAAAGTGTAAGATCACCTTTTGTGGCCTCTGATTTCGACTTTCGGTAGTTTTTTAGTCTTTAATCGATACTCCTTTTTGTTTTGTGTTTGATCCCTACTGCTTAGTATTTGAGTCTAAAATTTCTCTATTTTTTTTATTGGATTTTTCCATCCCCAGTTACATAATGGTTTTCTTGTGGCTTTATAGCCAAGATTGAATAAAGAGAAACAAATTTCTTCTTTGCTCTTTTCTTTGTGGTCATTGCGTGTTTTCTCTACTTTTTTGCAGTTATGGGCGGTGGACCAGTCGGGGACAGGATCGCGGTCGGGAGGAGGCGAGGGGCAAGTGGGGCTAGCTGGCGCCACTTGCATTAGGGTTTTCCTTTGTGTTTCTTTTTTTGGTATTAGGTTATTCGGGTTTGGGCTTAGATGGTATTTGGGTCTGTTGGTTGATTTGTTGGGTTGATTTGTAACGGGTTTGGTATTGGGTGTTAACCCGGGCAAAATTGGGTTGTGACAGCTGCCCCTCTTTGCTCATTGTCGTGTAACGAGAATGGAGCAAAGACTTAAAGAAAGACCAATTTTGCCCGGTCTCGCTAAGTCTTGACTTCTTGATGCTTCTTTCACAGATAGCTTCATTCCTGTTCACCGCATCTTGTCGCTTCGATCCATTCCACCGCTACTTCAGAGAGATAGGACCTATAGCTTCAATTTGCTCTCGCCTGCGACTTCGAGGGGATGAGACTTGTTTATTTTAAATCGCTCCACCGCAACTTCGAGGGGTATAGGTCTGCGTCATCTTCAGTCTATCCCATTGCGACTCCATCCTACTGCGACTGAGGGGCATAGAATTCGTAAATGATTTGGTCTGTTGCACCTTTCCATTCCTGGGGATCGTGATCAGGTGTGCACGCATGATGGATACAAAATCATTCTTCGCGCGAATGATTGCCCATTCATACATCGCCCTTTTTCATCGAGATGATACTACTTACGTAATACCTCGTCATTTTGTTCAAACATGTTTTCAACCAAATTCAAAGAGATAGCCCTCGCTGTAATTTTCCTCCATCATTATTCCCGATCCTTTAAACTCGAGGAGTTTTAAGCAATGGTCTGCTTTCAGTTTCGTTACTACTCAAAAGTTTCATAGAGTAATATGCGGAACTCTTTTTGTGAAAGTGTCGTTATTCTATTAATCATTATTTCAATGCAAAATGCCTGAAAGAGACCATAACTACGGATAAGAGAGAAGCTAGTTAGGAGCAATGCTCGAAACCAATAGGTAAAGCAAAAATAGCAAATGTAATTAGGAAGGAAATTTATTGGCAGTATTTTGCAAGGGAAATAAATAACAAAAATGGGTAAAATAGAAGCTAGGTGCCCAGATATCGCACTGAGCTTCTCTGCTCAAACTTCTTGAGGACCATTTTAGGCTCAATATGTGTTTAGGGGATCCGAGTACTTTGTCGATGCTTCGAGACGCAACATATTTCTTCATTGTTAACCCAAGCGTGGCAAGACTACCGTATGCCTTACTTTCGGTCAAAATTTGAGTCTGCCTTCTCGGGTTTTCAACCCAAATCCCTTTGGTCTCAAGGCGCCTTTATGGTTTTCATCTTGGCCTCTCCTTTTCTTCTTTTCCTTTCCTTTTGTGTGTTTTTCTTTTCTTTTTTTTTTTTTTTTTCTTTTTGCAAATCAACTCATAGGATTAGGCAAGTCCTTATCATCCATCTTGATTAGTGCCTATGTTTTCCAAGCCTGTGCCTTCTTTCTTTGCGTGATAGGGCACTTACTTTTTCTCTGGAGTCCTTTTGGATATGAAGAATCCTTCTTAATGCAGTCTTTTGAACGGACCTTTTTGTCGTAAGCCCGGTGAGGATCTTAGCCAACATAGAAAGTAAATGGTAACTTCTCGATGCCAACTTTTACAAATATCGCTTGTCCTCGTAAAGAATTTGGATGGTTTTTGGCTCTCTTGTCAGACCGATGTGGTGTCTGACCTTTGAACAGACTATAAATTCGTGTTATCACGTTAAACACGTTCCTTTTCGGTATCCTTTATCACCACTCTCTTTTTCTTTTTCTTTTCTTTTTTTTTTTGTGTTTTTTTCGAATTTGAATTTGAAGTTGAAGTCGACGACCGCTGATTTTGTAATTTTGACATGTGAAGCGACCTTTACCCTCCAGGTAAGGTAATCAAAGGCTATGAATATGAATCGATGTTGGTTCAAAGATTATGAGGAGACTAGCTTGATAGCGTCCATGCCTCACATATAGGAATCCACGTTTGCTGGCCCCAACATGTCCTGGTCGTGATCCTGCGATAATGTCTTGCCTTATTCTTGCGGTGAGCTAAGTTTCCCTCTTCATCTCCCTCGTTGGCTCATGAGTTGTCGGTGACATTTCGCAAGGTAGGATCTGCCATTTTTAATCAAGTTGGAAATAAGTTGCAATTTCTATCATCTTCTAAGTCCTTAGATTCTTACGGACACATATCTCACTAGAAAGGAGTCCCAGAATAAATACGCTCATGTCATTGATATCCGGGACCCATTGTCGATGATGAAAGTAATTTCCAGAGAATAAATGATTCCAAGAATGATTATTTATGAATGAAGAATAAAAGAACATTCAAAGAGAATTTAAAGCATGAAAAAAACAACAACAAAAATATTGGTTCAAAAAGATGCATTTTATGAAATAGTAATTTTTAACACGAGCCTATTTCACAAAAGAGTTCTCATTGCTTCTAGGCTTAACGCAAACAAAAGTATATTTCGTACATTACTCCGGGTAAGCTTCTAAATACTACAGAATTTCTTCCGCAGATCTCATTGCTCAAAATGCTCCCTGTGTTTATGCTTACGCTTTTGGTGCGTCGCCTATCTCCACAACACCTATTTTGATGAATTTTTCCACCAACTTCTTAAAAATTTGTGCAATTTTCTATTGAGTGTCCTGTAATCCCCGCATGATACTCACACGGACATTTAGGTTATACCACTTTGGGTATGGAGGTTGCAGTGGTTTTATATAACAAGGAGCTACAACATGCATATCAAATAAGTTCGTATAACTCCATATACGTCATGGGAATAGGAGTGAAGCGAGGTTTTTCCGAATACGCTACTGGATTGGGTTTTTGCTTTGGGGGGACCAGGTGACTGGTAACTACCTTCTTTGGCTGGTTTGCTGTAAACGGCTTCGAATAACCCTTAGTATACCCACTCGTGCTAGCCACATCCTTGTCCTTCCTCTTCTTGGGCTTTTGAAGCCCCTTCTCCTTTTTTTCTCTCGCCTCGTAGACCAAAAACAACACGATTGACTTGCTCATTACCGGGGCCCATCGGAGAGTCCAAAGAAGACCGAAGTATCAGTCCTATATTGAGATCCAATAATGACAGGTACCACGCGAGAGTGCGCGTCTGGTTGAGTTGGGAAATTCATTGGGGAATAAATGATGTCTTCATCATTATCCACATTGTCGATCACTTGGTCACTCCTTTTTCAAGTCTTTCCGCTTAGCTTGGGTTATTGGCCCATCATGTTCTCTTTGAAGTCTAGCATTTGCTCCGCATTTCTTGTTGAATTTTGGTTAATTGCTCTTGCATCCAGTATTTGCCTTTGCTCAATCCTCACCAACCTTTGTTCCATGTTTTCCAGTTAATCAAACATTTTACCTAATTAGGTCCTTTTGTAAAGGTCTAATACAAATGAATGCAATGTAATGCGAATGCAATGTAGTACGAATGCATGAATGCAAAGAGGTATCGATTCGATCAACTTCATTTTAGGAAACTTTATTAGAAAACAAGTTCTTTTACATAAAACGGACTACTATATGCTTTCGTCCTAAGTCCTAAAGGTTTTTGGTTTCCAAGCAAGTGGATCTAGCTCTTGACTATGGTTAAGTCATGCACTCGTATTTTATGCTTAACATATTCACCTGTAATGCCAAAATCTATAGATGACCAGCTACCTTTTGAATCGCACTATTGCTTCCTCACGAGGTAATCTCGACTCTTTAAATTGTTGATCATAAGAATGATGAAGGTCTTTACTCCTCTCTTGTTTCGAGAAGCTCGATCCATGATTCACAATTGTGTAATGTTGGTTCTAACTTTTCGATCCCACCTTTCATTTCCTTAATCTTGTTTCAGCTTAACTTCAACTCGATTGCAGAGTTATAGCTTCGATGGTAGTGAAGAGGTCGTCTAAGCTTAGCATCAATTCTTTCGTAAAAGTATTGATCATTCACTCTAGCTAGCGCCATACCCCGAGGGATTCTTCCGCTTCCAAGGCTCATAAAGATTAGAGTTTTTCTAGACAAAGAAGAAATCATGGAGCTCCGGACATTTTAGATCGTATCCGTTCGATAGCTTTTCCAATTCTAACCACGGTGAAAGTCGTCTATTCTGGTTTGTCTCTTTTGGATCTATCTAATCGGGTCAATACAAATTCCTTTCATTTCTTCACACGAATCAAATCCCTTGCAATGTTGTTTGCATCACCACGATGAGCCTAGAAGTTGACAAATGACCTATCCTTCAATCCTAGATGGTTACCAATTTCAACGCCCATTCTTCAGAAAGAAATTTCCATCATTGCCCCTGACAGAGCACGACCTTCAACTTGGGTGAAATTAGTGCTGAAAGAAACACCATAAGAATACAGCATTGGCTCGGCACTATGGTTGCTCCCCTATGAAGCATAGAATAAGGCTTTCATTCTTTCCTGAGACTTCTGCCTTAACCAAAGAAGCTCTCTAGTTAGCACTTTGTCAATTACAAATACATCAAGGAATGGAGCTCCAAAGGAATGTACGTAGGTTGTTTCGGCTCTCTGACATTAAAGCATGGCAAGTCTTGCAGAGAAGCGCGACTGTATGTTGTGATGGTCGACAAAATGATTATAGACAGTGATCGCTAGATTCTCAGCTTCACCATTAACTTTTTTTCACACTTTTCTCCTTTAATGAAAACAACGGATCTTTGCGCAACTGGTCGCTCAATCCAGTGATCTTGTACTCGTGATTGGATGGACTGACTCTTGTCCTCAGGTTCTTAAAGCTTTGCTTAGCTATGGTCCAGTCCAGGATCCATAGCATTCTGATTGGCGAATGATCCATAACCGGGCTAGGACGAATATCAATATTCAGGGAAAGGCCTCTTTGAGTGGCCATAAAATTTGAATGGAAGCCCCTATTGTCAAGGGCACCTCTTCCAATGTCTGTGAGGTTGTTACGATTATCTTGAAAGATTGGCAAACCAAAGAGGCATCCTGTTTCGCAAAGATGCTATCTTAAAACGACATCTATCACCCTCAATGCTTCTTGGGAGTTTTCAGATTCTGTCCGCGCCAAGCATTTTGAGTTGCTCGCATGGGTGTCTATGCAACAAAGTTGATTTGACCGATAAGGCCGTTTAACTCTCTTTCTGTCTTGCCCATTTGAGTCATCATGGACATCGGTCTTGCATTACCGTTGTTTACGTTAGATGTAACACCCTCAAATACAACTATAAATTCATGCTTGTTATTTGGAGGAGTACCAATAGTAAATAAACTTTTCTCCTTGTCGTAAGCAAAGTCCTTTTCACCGATTCAATGTCACAGTCTCTTGCCCTCTCGCCAATCACTTTCCTTCCAACCCCTTGTCGTCTAAAGGATGACCACCGCATTTTAGCATCGCCACATTTTCTTTTGCTCAAATGGATCCATACCCTTCTAATCGCCTAGGTTCTAACTATACTGAACGATCGCATTGTCTTCCATTTTATCAAGGAACCAGCTTTCTAACTCAGTAAATCGATCGTGAATCGATACCTCTTTAGAAAATGAGATGAATGCACGAAAATAAAATGCAACAGTCAAGATCGCAAAGTAAAACAAGTGAAAATGAACAAACACCTACCGGGTGACCACTAAGGTTTGATGTAGTTCTATCTAAGGTGGGCTCCTAGGGTTCACTATATGTGGTTTTAGTTCTAGAGTTTGAGGTACTGAACCAAACAGATTCCTCGATCCTCACCCATTATAGGCTCATATAGACCGAGTTCGGGCCTGTGGAATACATTTCCCTATGGTCGCACTGAGATGAAAATCTCACGAAGACATAGGTACGGATGTATCCCGGAACGATCCACTATCCCGCAGACCGAGGTGAAAACCTCACGAAGGAATAGTTTCTCACTCCCACTTAAAGGTGCGACCACAACGGTCATGCAATGTCTTGTGCACAAGAAAATAGAAATCATATGCAATGACAGAAATGAATGCAACACAAGGATAGTAAAAAAAAATTTTAAGTCAAATTTCCAAACTTTCGACAAAGGACAAAAATAATCAATTTCTACTTTGACTCTCTTTTTGGGGTCCCCAGTGAGTCGCTAAGTCGTCGTGAAACCATTTTTGAATTTTGAAAAAAAACGGTCGACGTGGGTTTTGAAAACGAATATAAAAAAACGGAGTCGCCACCAATCCTTTTTGATGAGGTGTGATCGGGTCACCTTAAAAGTGTTTGTTTTTAATAATCGATTAATTTATCAAAACACAATTTTGGTCTACGAAAATCGAGAAAATGGATTCGGGAGTCGATACACGTCTGAGGAAGGGTTAGCACCCTCGATACGCCCAAAATTGGTACCTAATTGATTATCTAATGTCTTAATGTCGAAAGTTGAAAACTTAAGAATTCAAAATACGATCCCCTTTGTTGTTGAAGAATAAATTTGGATAAATTGGAAATGTATGCCAAGGGCCGTCTCTCGTTTTAAGGTGAAGTGTTACATCCAATACTTTAGGACACCACATTTCGACCTTTAAAGTTGAACTTGCCTTTTATTCAAAACTTATGGATTTAATTGAAAGGATATTTTGTTATTTAGAATGGACGAGAAGATCGCAAACTCAATACTTTAAGGCACGTTTTCTCAAGCTTCTAAATACGTAACATTGCCTTGATTTAGAAAACCTTATCTCGGAATAACAAAACATCACATCCAATGCTTTAGGACACGACATTTTGAGTTCCCGAGAATAAGCTTTTTGTTAAAAATATATTTGTTTTAAAAGGATATTCGGTTATTTAGATTAAACGAGAAAAATTGCAACCCAATACTTTAGGGCACGATCTCTCGAATTTACGAATACGGAATATTGCCTTTGGGAAAGAAAGCAATTTTGTGTCAAGTAAAGTTGATGTAACGCAAATTTATAAAAATGAAAAGAAATAAATCATGATATTAACTGGGTATAATAATAAACAAATAGTACGAATAACAAGAAGAAAATGAAACTAACAAGCTATTGTAACTTAAAAAGGGAAATAATAGGTTAAAGTGACAAAAAAATGACAATAAATAAGAGTAATAAAAATAAAAGAACTTTTAGTGGTAAACCGATAAATAAGTAAGTCATATATAAAGTAGTAAAAATAATAATAATAGTAGTACTAATAATAATGCAAAAATGATAATAATGGAATAATAATAGAAATAATAATAATAATAATAATAAAATAATAATAATAGTAGAATAGTAATAGGAATAAAAATGATAAAATAAGAAATAATGATAAAATAATAATAATGAAAATATAAAGAAAAATAAATAATGACGATAGTAATCATAATAGCAATTAGTAAACGTAATAATAAGAGATATATATATATAAAAAATAATAGTAATATAGTAATAGTATTAATAATAATAATATAATAATAATAATATGGTTATAAAAACAATAATAGAAATAATAATAATAAATATAATAAAGACAATAATAAGCAAAACAATAGTACAAAAACAAAAATATATATATAAAATAAGCAAATAAACAAATACAATAATGATATTAATAATAGTAAAAATTGCAAAATAGTTAAAAGAGGATCAAATTGAATTTAAAATGTAATTTTGGGGGTCAATTCGAAAGAAAATAAGGAGAAAGGGCCTATTTGGAGCGCGTGGATTACATGTGGGACTAAAAGGGCAATAACCCTTTCCTCCCAAAACGCGCAACATAGGCAGGACTCGATTGAAAATTAAATGGGCATTTGGGGCCAAATAAAAAAACACAAAAACTTGATTGCAAAAGCCCGAAAGGAGGAGGGATGCGGCGCATAAATATCCCTTTTCAGGAAAACACGCGGATCGATGTTGGAGCGGGTCGGATGCGGTCGGTGCATTGAAACGACGCCGTTTTGGGCGTTAAAACTAGCCCCAAAACGGCATCGCTTTGGGAGGCTATTTAAGGCGAAAATCTTTAAAAAAATCATTTCACACTCCCTTTTAAAAAAACAAATTAACATTCTTTCTTTTTTTCTCTGCGCAGTCTAGAACTCCGCAAGACCGCTCCGCCACCGATCGCCACGCGCCACCGTCGCGCGCCGCATATGCGGCGCCAGCAGATTGAACCGATGCTTTTTTTTGCGTTTTAATCGGTAAATCTCTTTTTCTACTCCTTTTTTGTTACTTACAAACGTATTTTGAAAGAGAGATTCGAAATAGAACAAGAATGAAAGTGTAAGATCACTTTTTGTGGCCTCTCGATTTCGACTTTCGGTAGTTTTTTAGTCTTTAATCGATACTCCTTTTGTTTTGTGTTTGATCCCTACCGCTTAGTATTTGAGTCTAAAATTTTCTATTTTTTTATTGGATTTTTCCATCCCCGGTTACAATGGTTTTCTTGTGGCTTTATAGCCAAGATTGAATAAAGAGAAACAAATTTCTTCTTTGCTCTTTTTTTGTGGTCATTGCGTGTTTTCTTCTGTTTTGCGAGGTTATGGGCGGTGGACAGTGTCGGGACAGGAGGCACGGTCGAGGAGGCGCAGGGCAAGTGGGGCTAGAGGCTGCGCGCCACTTGCATTAGGGTTTTCCTTTGTGTTTCTTTTTTTGGTATTAGGTTATTCGGGTTTGGGCTTAGATGGTATTTGGGTCTGTTGGTTGATTTGTTGGGTTGATTTGTAACGGGTTTGGTATTGGGTGTTAACCCGGGCAAAATTGGGTTGTGACAATTATGATTAAAGTAAAAGATGTTGCAAGGAAAGACATTTTGATTCTTGGGTCCCTGCCAAACAAGGATTTGTGATGAATTAATTTAGGTTCAAGTTGGCATCAGAACACAGGAAAATATAGCTTTCATCCACAGTTTTGGCATGTTAGAAGCTTGGATGGAGCCGTTTTATTCAAGTTTCAAATTAAATTATTGAAACCTTGTATATAATTAAATAAAATTTAATTCAGATCACTACTGGGGAAGAGAATATCTTGGAATTAGTTTTAAATTGAAATAGTAGAATATTATGGTCTTGAATGTATCGATGTATGTACATTTTCCGTGGCACTTATATGCATGCATGCACGCGGAAGAATTAATTGTAGGTATGAATTAAAATATATTTTTTTATTTATTAAAATTTGATACAAAATTTATAAGGTTTCATAAATACGAGAAAGTAAAATATTATAATATAAATATTTAATTTTTTTTAGAATCATGATAATTTGTTATGATTAATATAAATTAATATTTAATTAATAATATCAATCGAAGTGATTTAGAGCCTGATTTTGATTCCCTTAGAAGTAAATTTTAGATCCAAATGCACTACTTGGTTTAAGCTTTAAATGTGTTTAGCTAAGGTAATGTGCTCATTATCTCCATTTGATTAGTTTTGACCTAATTGACTAATTCTAAGGAATTAAAAATATCACTTTAATATAGTTTGATATTTTAAAATACCATAACTTAAGCATTTTCAAATTTTAGGGAAAATGAAATCCTTATAATTTTACAATTCAATTTTTAGAGCGTTTTTATTTTAGTCACTCAAGTATTAAATTTTTAACAGTGGTTGATTGCACACATTACATTATGTTTATACTTTTATTTTGGTCACCCAATTTTTAACTCAATTTCATTTTGGTCACTAGAAAAATATATTCTTTTAAGTATTGATTGGGGTAAAAAAAATCAATGATTAAAGTAAAAAGCAGTAAAAATTAAAATAATACACAAAAATTGTTAAATTGTACTTATTTATCCCATTGTTGAAAATTCTTTCTTTTTTTAATATTGAAATTTTAAATTTCAAAACATAAAATAAATTAGATAAATTGTTGAAAATGGTTTTTCCCTTGAAAATGTCAACCGATTTGTTACTAAAATATTGAAATTAATTATTTTAATCCCTTTACAAATTTTAAATTTTTATTTTATGTTTTCAAATTATCCTTAACAAGATCAACTCAAATAACTCATATTTAATAATTGCCAACAAAACATAAATTTCTTTTTATTATGTAATCTCAAATCTTCCATGCTAAGTTAAAAGCAAAGAAAAAAAATCCTTGTATTTAATTAAATTAATTGTTTGTTCTTCATTTGGGTGAAGAAGTGATAAAAAGGGTATGAATTTTGTTTGGCATGGAAGATAAAATTAATTAATTAAATTAATTGCAAGGATTTTTCTTTACTCTTAGCTTAGCATGGAAGATTCAATATCATATAATCAAAAAAATTTTGTGTTTCATAGGTAATTATTAAAGATGAGTTATTTGAGTGCCTGATGTCACGCACACAACCCTCCTTCCTTTTCCTTCTCCTAAAAATTACAAAATGGTATACACATACATACAAATATAGAAACCATGCCTAGCTATAGCTATGAGGAAGTAAAACACACTTAGGGCAAAAGATAGAAAACAACATTTGACTGATTGTGTTTGAGACTCAAGATTAAGCTGTTCAGAGTTGACTGGCTGCACCAGATTGACATATTCACTATTTCTCTATTACGGCACAACCGAATAAATTGCCAAGTCAAAGAATGAAAGGAACATAAAAATGATGAAAACCAACAAAAACCCACTTCCATGTTCTATATGAAATTACGAACAAAGAAACAGAAAATAGAATGAATAATAACATACTTAAATTGTAGGAGAAGAAAGGAAATGTTAGAAAATACTTAGAGAGAACAAACAAATACAAGAAATAAGTAAAAACTATCAAGCCATGGACATAATGATAAACAAATACAAGAAAGAAGTAAAAACTATCAAGCCATGGACATAATGATAAATAAGGCCCTAACCAAATAAAAAGCAGACTAACCATTGCAAAATGAGAGGGAAAATGAGATTTCTTACCTGAGTTGTCAAGAAAAACAAAAGTTTATACCAGGGAATTCTTACGGAAATAACATATATGGCAATAAAGACAAAACACGGAGTTCAGGCTAGTAGAATACAAGCAATGGAAAAATCAGCACTGTACTCAGAATAGAAAAATTCTTATGGAAATAGGATATATGGCAATAAAGACACAACAGGGAGTTCAAACTAGTAGAATACAAGCACTATGATTGAGTGCTGACCCGAAACTTATATGATCTTAAGGGTGATGGATGTTGAAGGATAGATTGACCGTGACCCTCTATCAAGAGTGATAGGAACCAATCGGTATATGGGTGAACGCCACACTCGGTTTAGGAGTGATAAGTTCGAAAAGAAACAAGGTAGACGCCACTAGCTTTTGCTAGATAAGTCAGCTTGAGTCTTAAAACAAAATAGGAGAGTTGAAAAACTCACAAAATGTTATAAACATTCAAAAGGTAGCAAAAGTCCCTTACAATGAGCTGATTACAAGTATTTATAGTGCTAGATAAGGCCTAGTCGAAAAGTCACAATTGTTCAGCTTAAATGAGCTAATAATGAGCTGAAATAAAACTTAATCACTAAGCACAAACTCTTGAAATTCTAGGCCTAAGTAACAGTAACTTTTAACATGATTTAATGTTCCAATTCAGCTGAATAAATGAGCTGATTACTTAGGCTATGTTTTAACATGATTTAATGTTCCAATTCAGTTGAATAAATGAGCTGATTACTTAGGCTGGAAGAGTTTAACGTTTTGAACAGCCAAATGACTTCAATTCCTTCATTAAATCAACCTTGGGCAGCCGAATAGACACCAGCAACATGTATAATGCTTTCCTTTAATTGTTGTCCATTGCTATTCTTGAACAACTCCTTGGAGAAGATGGAGAGGCTACCTAATTTTAATGATGCACATTACTCTCCTTTAAATGTTGTAACAGCCCTTGTATGTAACCAATTCAGCTGAATAGTTGCATTTATCACTTTGTAACAGCCCCTTTTACATAACTGATTCCAATTGAATAGTCACCTACAAGCATTTATTAACAAACACATTAAAACACACTAAACTTAATAAGCTTAATTAATAAACTGTAAATAAAAAATTTAACACTTAACTTAATTTAATAAACTGTAAATAAACTCATTTAACAATAAGTTATTCCAGCAATTAAATTAACTAAGATAAGCATTTATTCCAGCAATTAGTTAACTAAAATGAGTTTAATAAAAATAAAGTCCAGCAACTCAATTATTAACTAAGATGAGTTTAATAAAGTCCAGCAACTCAATTATTAACTAAGATGAGTTTAATAAAATTAAAGTTCAACTTGCAATAAATTGCAAAGGACGCCTATTGAGCCAAATGAGCTTGTAATGAAGCTTCATTTTGCACTTAGGCCCCTCAAGCTTAGGCCAATCTCGATAGCGTCAAGTTGCGTCGTAACATGATGCAACCGGATTCACATCAAAAACAATTTTTCTTTATCCATGAGCAATGAGTTTTGATGTATTGGGGGTACCCGTATTTATTAAAGCTTTCATTTTCGTATTTATCCTAATTGTTGATTCAGTTTATGCATGGTGAAAAGAAAGATTAGAATTGTCTTAGTTCCTAAATATTCAGATAATAAAAAGAAAGAAAAAAGTAAAAATAATAATAACATTGAGTACAAATTCCATTGAATTTCCCTTACTTGATCGAACAATAAAAAATTCAATTATTTCAACTACATTAAATGATCTTTCAAATTGGTTAAGAATCTCCAATTTAAAGTATGGATTTTTTTTTCAAAACCTTTTTAAGAGTCAAATCATTATTATATGTATTTTTTAAAGAAGAAATTTCTTTAACCATTGTTATAATGAGACTTGTATAAGATTAAAAAGGGTGGTGGTTTTGATTTAAATTACGTAGGGTGCCATGCTGGAAAAGGGGAGGGATAAGGTTCACAATCAACAAATTCTGATACTTTAACTTAGTGTTGCTCTTCAACGTGGCGAGTGCAAGGGATATCGTGAAGACGTGAAAAGATCAAGGACAGGGTGGATGAGCATGAGTCAAATCGGGGTCAGAACTGGCAGTCAAACGCTATGCTATTTGGTCAGTCACGCTCATTCAGGGTCACAAGCAGTGACAGGCACACTTCCACCTCTTGGAACATCGTCCCCGCCCATTGGCAGTTTGGTAAAACATTCACAGACAAGAATTTCGGAGTTTGGTTTCCCCATAAGTTAACACATAAGTTAGAAAAAGAAAAAGCTTAGTACATAATCCATTTTCAGTTTTACCCTTGACTGACTCTAAGTTACCAATACTTAATTGCATTGGTGTAAAGAATTCCTTCTTCCCTCAAATGTTTGCACTAAAAATTTAATTTGATTTAAAATACTTAAATCGCATTAAAATGACCAAGTTCAATTTTAATTCGATTCTAAAATATTTGAAAGACTATTTAAATTTAATTTTAAAAGGAGACAGACCTAACATACAATTAGACCAAAATTTTAAATTTTTGTACAAGATTTTGCAAGTGGATATTTTTGTAATTAATCGATAATTTTAGGTCAAATTTAAAAAAAAATCCAAAAGAATGGGACAACATTGAAACTAGTATTTTAAGTATTTTCCAAGCAACCCGAACGACAACAGGAGTATTTTGAGTAGCAAAACAGTTAACCCAAATTTTCTTAGACCTAATCCCTATCGCCTTCTTCCTCTATCGCCTCACATTTTTCCACTGTTGCAGCAAGACTGAGAACTCGAACCCAACTCAAGTAAGAAATCTCCTTTTTCCCTCTCATTTTGCAAGATTACCGAATAGAAGGTTAATATAGTAAAATCTCCCTTTCGATTGAATCCTATCACCAACAGCCATTGTTGAAACTGATTGTCGAAATCCATTATTCTCGCTTCACCTCTTTCAATACCGAGGCCAGAAAACCATCATTCTCGCTTCATTTCTTTCAACACCGAGGTTTATTATTAGGTAAAATTTGCTTTGATTTTTCCAATACCAACATTGCTATCTCTGATATTTCTAGTCTGAGTACAGTGCTGATTTTTCCATTTCGTGTATTCTACATCAAATGTCTATTATACTCCCGAATAGTGCTAAGGTAGTGTCTCTATTTTATCTAACATTCTTGAGGAATGTTGAAGAAATCAGAACTTATACATGGGGTGCGGCCATGCTAGCAACTCTCCACCGTAGCTTGGAGAACTACAAATCAAAGGAAAGATATCTATATGGAAATTTACATTTTGTCACGGTGAGGATACAAGTTATATTTATTGTTTTATTTATTTAGTAGTTTTTCTTTTTATTTCATGTGGATTAACGTTTTATTTTTCTTTGTTGTAGGTTGTAACAACCCGTTTTTAGTTAAATCGAAATAGTGGTTTTGGGACCACAAATTCGAGGTCAAAACATTTATTTTATTATTATTTTGAGGTATACATCATGATAGTATGATTGTGTAAAAATTTCGTTAAGATATTTTATCGTTTGAATGCTCAATTCAATAAAAAGGACTAAATCGCGTAAAATGTAAAAGTTGAGTTCTATTAGCTAAAGGTTTCTAATAGCTATAGAACTTTAAATTGGAGGTCCTTATGTGATAATGAACCCATTAATGAGTTACTGGATGATAATGGCTTGGCATTTGTGTAAATTTGATTAATTTTTAAGGTTAATTAAGTAATTGTGTAATTAAGGTTAAAATTAATTAACAAAAGCCATGCATCATCTTTTGTTTGCTTCTAAAACCGATTTTGAAGAGGAAGAAGTCATTTTTGGTTGAGAAACATTCGGCCAAGGCCTTATTGTCCAATTAGGTATGATTTTTGTCCCGTTTTTAATAATTTCTATGTTTTTGGGGTCGTTATAGCTTAATCTAGCTAGCACAGGGACTAATTTGCAAAACTGTTAAAGGTTTAAGGTTTTACCATTGATGAATATATGTGTATTTTTATGTTTGATGATAGAAAATGAATAGTTAGATAAACAACATTTGTTAAGTGATTTTTGATAAAATTGTCAATTAGGGATTAAATTGAGAAATGTGATAAATTGTGTGGTAAATGTGTGAAATAATGAAAAATATAGGCTTTTATGAGTATAGGTGATATTCAGCTAGCATGGGTGTAGACTTAATTGCATGAATTTGCATTTTTATGAGCTAGGGACTAAATTGTAAAGAAGTCTAAAGTTTAGGGGTAAAAGTGTAAAATTGCCATAATATGAAATTTGGATTAAATTGAATAGAATGATAATTAAATAAGTTAAATTTTTATTATATAGATCAAGAAAAGCGAAGTTCGGAATTAGATCAAGGGAAAAACAAAATAGTGGATTGATAGCTCATTTCTCTCCGTATAAATCCGAGGTAAGTTCGTATGTTAATAAGCATCAATGTAATTGTGTTTTAAATGCTTTATAATTGTATTATTGATGAATATGACCTTACGAAAATGTTCAACGAAGAATTTGCTACGTGTGAAATCCTAGTTGAACCTTAGGAATAGATTAGGATATAAATGGCATGTCATTAGGGGTTATTATGTTTGGGTGCTGGTCCGTACGTTCTACCGGTGGCTGAGTTATCCGGCATGTGTTGTGGATTCTCATCAGCTTGTGTGATCAGCACCATGTAGCTACGTCTTGACGGTCAGCTTGTGTGAGCAGACCCGTTGATAGCTCGAGAGTGAACATTATATGAGATATGAGATTGAGATGGCTTTGGTCATGTATTAGCACTTAGGGTGCCATATTCCCGAGTATCCGATATTATTACAAATGGTTCAACGGGTATATTGAAGATATGAAAGGGTAAGAGATGGATACGTATCAGTGCAGGTATGTACATAAACCGTATAAGCATTGAAATCTATGAAGTTTGTGAGTTACATAATCTACTATGTGGACGAACATATATATACTTTGTGATTAAGTTAAATTGTAGAATTTTATGATAAATAACTTAATTTGTGAATGAATGGTAAGTTTTATTTATTAAGCATACGAGCTTACTAAGCTTTATAGCTTACTCTATTTACTTTTCCATGTTTTATAGTGATTTCAAAGCTTGCTCGGATTAGGAGTCGTCGAAGATTTCATCACACTATCCAGCTGTCAAATTGGTACTTTTGAACTTGTGCATTTGGTTATATGGCATGTATAGGTGTTGTGGATAATATGGTCTATATGTTGGTGATGAGTTTAGCCAATTGATTTGGCTTGTAAATGATGTATGTTTTGTTTATGTGTATAGCCATGTGATTTGGCTTATTTTGGTATACTTGATGATGTATACATATGTAAATGGCCTTTCGCTATGTGGTGTATAAATTGCTATGTGAATACTTGTTGTGAATTGGTATTTGAGTACCAAATGTTGTAACACCCCAAACTCGGCCCATGCGTTTTGACCAGATCTGGTATGCTACTAGTTGTACATTAAAAACTTTTGTCTTGTTGGTTTTGGAAGTCGTAAATTAAATAGACATTATTTAAGTAAATAAGCGGCATTTTAAAAATAAAACCTTGTATTAAGTATAATTAAACCTTTGACATAATCTCATAAGTTGCAGAACATTAAAACTACTTAGTTGGATAAAACTATGGGGCCTTATTACATTGATACTTCCAAAGTAAAAATAAAATAATACTTAAAGAAATCCCCAAAAAAAATAATTTATAGAAACAAAGCTTGATGGGCCCTCGAGTCCGTCTCAGCTCCCATGTCCACGATCTACTGCTCATCTGGAAGAGTAGAGAAAAGGAAAGCGTGAGTCACCAAGACTCAGTGTATAAATCTCAAAACACACAACGACCTGAGCCCACAAACACATTATGGGCCCTGGCCCATGTATAAAGGTATCAATCATAATCACATGATAAACAATAAATAAAGAAAAACCCAACCCATCCTAGGTTTCCATCCTCTACACACCATCCCGTACCAACCATCACACCTTGGGGATTTCTACAATCAACCCTCCATCCGCTACACACCAAAACCACAGTCGTACTTCCTATTCCTATTAATTAGGAATCATTTAACGTGGCATCGCCACCGATCACTATGTGACCTTTCATTTAAATTATGTGGGATTTCTACCACCGATCACCAAGTGACCTATCATGCACTTCCCCTTCAATATCATCATTCCCACCCCATGCATACATACATAAAGAAAACATCATACAGACTTATATACTTTTCGATACACATAGGGAGTTCTATGTTTACGTACCTGGCATCTTTGCCTAACCCTTTTAGGGTTCCATTCGACTGTCTACACAGCCTCATTCCGGCTTTTTAGCCCATAACATATATAAATAAACATACATACAGGTTTATTAATAGTGTGTTAGAGATCTACACACCTGATTAATGTCGATACCCTTGCTACAACTTTGCTCAAAAAGTCGAAAAGATGCGAAACTAGGGCCTCTCCTATATTCGGCCATGGTTAGTGTTCTACCCAATTTTATATATTTGAATAACAAATCTTCTTACCTTAAAATCCCAAAATTGGAGACTTATGATTTTCGGCTTTTAGATCTAGTCGACTAAGCTTCCTTAGCATAGGAGATTCGGCTAGCACTAGAGAGAGGATTCGGCAATGCCCATGGAGGATTTAAATGCTGGAAGTATAGAACTAATTCTCAAATAGGATGAATAGAAGAAAAGACTATGGATGCTTCGGCTTCCTAGAGAAATCGGCACAAGAAGGAAAAAGTGGAGAAGAGTTTCGGCTTTTAAAGAAATTGGAGAAAAGAAATTGGAGAGGGAGAGGCCAGGGAACTTCGGCACAATGGGAGAGAAATTTAGGGTTTTCAGTGTCAGAATCAAGGAGCTAGCCCCCCTATTTATAGATATTTTGGCACCTACTGCTAAAAACTGAAAATGCCCTTAAAATTCAAGCTAAAAGAGAGGAGAAATTCTAACACCCTCCTTGCCATGCAAGAGTCGAATTTTACACTCCTCTAGGTGGTGGATTTTCGGCCAACACTTCCCTTGAAGATAAGCTCCTAACTTTTCTCCATTTTATCTATGATATTATCACTTAAAAATCCACATAAATTCTCCTATTTTATAGCCTTGTAGCCGTCCACCTCTACTAAGCCCTAATGCCAAATTTAACTCACTTAAATTAAAATATTTGGGCCTCATTAAACTTAATACTTGGGCCCCTAATTTCTTGTGTGTGGCGTCACCCTCTCTTCATTTAAAGTGCCGAATTTGGCCTAAAACATGGGCTCATGCGACCCAAAACTTGTTCCTTTTTTTAATTAATGATGCCACTTTAATCTAGGCCTTTTTGCCTAATTCTAAGCCCAAATTTAGACCCCTATCAATTAAATTAACATAGTAAACCTATCCCTACACTAAATGTATAGGCCCGTAAATTTAGGATGTTACAAATGTGAATGCTTGTTGTGAATTGGTATTTGAGTACCAAATGTGAATGCTTGTTGTGAATTGGTATTTTAGTACCAAATGGTTGAATTTTGAGATATGGTATGTATATGGTTTTAGGTGATATAATACATAGTTGATAGTGACCATTTAGGTGATTTTGGATGCGAAATAGGTATGAAGTTGAATGGATAATTATGATACATATGTGCCTTGTCATTATTGGTATTGATATAGCATGAATTAAACTTGGTTTAGATTGGATTGAATGCCTATTGAAGATATGGTCATATGCGATTTGGTTTGTGTAGGTGAATGAAAATTTGGGTGAGAAAAATGGCTTTGAAGATAGCCTATTTTTGTTCACACGGGCGTGTGTCTCAGCCGTGTATGACACACGGTCAGGTGCCACGGCCGTGTGTCCCCTGATGTATAATTATAAACCAATTCAGTATGTTTCGCACGGCTCAGCACACGGGTGTGTGAGGCCATTTCAAAGGGTACACGGGCTAGTCACACGAGCGTGTGGTTGGCCGTATGACCCAAGTCAGAGAGTTACACGGGGTCAGACACGGGCTGGGACACGGCCATGTGGTCCCATTTCGAATATCCACACGGCCTGCGACACGGGTGTGTCTTTGGCCATGTGAGACACGCGGTCGGGCCACACGGGCGTGTGTCCCCTGTATTTTAAAAATTTTTCTATGCTTTCCAAAAAATTTTTGAGTTCTCGGTTTAGTCTCGAACCACTTCTAATGCTTGTTTTTGGCCTTAAGGGCTCGTGTTAGGGACTATATGACTGCATTTGTATGGTTTTTAATTGATATGAAAATTGTAATTTGAATTGTATGATTGTTGATGAGATTAGTTCGGTAATATTTCATAACCCTATTTTGACGACGGATACGAGTTAGGAGTGTTACATTTATTGGTATCAGAACTACGGTTTAGTCGATTCTCAGACTAACGTAGCGTGTGAGAGTCTAGCTATACATGCCATATATAACCTGTGATAGTGTGATATCTCCTGACGGTTTTAAATCGTGTTTTTATATAGCAATAGATCCCAATCAAGCACTTACTGATGATGAAGAAAGTAATGCGCCAGCCTCCATTCAAGAAGCAGCGCCGTCTGAATCGAGACCCGTATTTGGGAGTCAGGGAGGAGAGGCTAAGGAAGCTTTCTTCCAAATGATGAACGAATGCTTCACTGAGCTTGTCCGAACTAATCCGGCTGCTCAGCAACCTCCAACCCCACCTATTCCCCAACTTGTTCCTGTAGCTCCTCAAGGTTTGAAACCTTTACGTTTGAATAAGCAGCATGTGGATAAAATTCAAAAATAAGGGGCTGAAGAGTTTAAAGATATAGTTGATGATGATCCTGAGAGAGCCGAGTTTTGGCTTGAGAATACGATTCGATTATTTGATGAACTGTCTTGTACGCTAGCTGAATGTGTTAAATGTGCGATACCACTTCTAAGAGATACTGCATATCAGTGGTGGAACACATTGATATCTGTAGTGCCGAGAGAAAGAGTCACGTGGGAATTCTTTCAGACTGAGTTTAGAAAGAAATACATAAGCCAGCAATTTATCGATCAAAAGCGTAAAGATTTTCTGAAACTGAAACAGGGGCGTATGACTTTGACCGAATACGAAAGAGAATTTGTAAGACTAAGTAAATACGCTCGAGAATGTCTTTCAAATGAAGAAATTATGTGTAAGCGGTTCGAAGATAGGTTGAACGAAGACATTAAGCTTCTAGTCGGGATTGTTGAATTGAAAGAATTTGTTGTTTTGGTTGACAGAGATTGCAAAGCCGAGGAGCTTAGCAAAGAAAATAGAAAAGCCGAGTCTGAGGCTAGAGATTCGAGAAAAAGGCCAATGAGTAAACCCTGTCATTCTTCTTCAAATAAATCTCAGGATTCGTATAATCGTTCGAATACTTCAGTGGGGTATTTTAATAGAGATCGTGGAAAGCAATACACGAGTCCTAAAGCTCAAGCCACTTCAGTATCGAGCATTGGTAGTGTTAGAACCAACAAACTTGAGTGTCAACAGTGTGGAAGACGGCATTTTGGAGATTGCTGGATGAATAACAAAGCTTGCTTTAGATGTGGCTCGCAAGATCATTTTATTTGGGATTGTCCTGAGTTATCCGAGAAAGATAAATTTCTGAATACAAGACCAAGCAATACAGCTGCTAGAGGGAGACCACCTAAAAATACGAAAAATATGACTAGTAGCAAAGGTGCGACAAAGGATTCTACTGTGAGATTCGAGGCTCGAGCACCAGCCAGAGCTTACGCTATTCGAGCTTGCGAAGATGCATCATCACCAGATGTTATCACTGGTACATTTTCTCTTTATGACATTGATGTAATTGCATTGATTGATCCTGGATCGACTCATTTGTATGTTTGTAAAAATTTAGTGTCTAGTAAGAGTTTACCTGTTGAGTCAACTGAATTTGTGATTAAAGTATCGAACCCCTAGGGCAGTATGTCTTAGTTGATAAAGTTTGCAAGAATTGCCCTTTGATTACCCGGGGTTACTATTTTTCGACTGATTTGATGCTTTTACCGTTTGATAAATTCGATGTGATCTTGGGAATGGATTGGTTAACTCTGCATGATGCTGTTGTGAATTGTAGATGAAAGACTATTGAGTTGAAATGTCATAATAATGAAATTCTTCAAATTGAATCCGATGAGTCGAGTGGATTGCCTATAGTGATATCGATGATGTTAGCTCAGAAATATGTGAGGAAAAGTTGTGATGCTTACCTTGCATATGTACTGGATACAAAAGTGTCTGAATCGAAGATTGAATTAGTGTCAGTGGTTTGTGAATATCCGAATGTGTTTCCAGAGGAGTTACCTAGGTTGCCACCGATCAGAGAGGTTGAATTTGCTATTGAATTAGTACCAGGAACATCACCGATATTGATAGCTCCGTATAGAATGGCTCTAACAGAATTGAAAGAGTTGAAAGCTTAGTTGCAAGAGTTAACAGATAGAGGTTTTACACGACCTAGTTTTTCGTCCTGGGGTGCACCAGTTCTGTTTGTAAAGAAGAAAGATGGATCGAAAAAATTGTGTATCGATTATCGTTAGCTTAACAAGGTTACAATTAAGAATAAGTATCCTTTGCCGAGAATTGATGATTTGTTTGATCAGTTAAAAGGAGCAACAGTATTTTCAAAGATTGATTTGCGATCTGGCTATTATCAGTTGCAGGTTAAAGATTCGGATGTGCCGAGAATTGCGTTCAAAATAAGGTACGGGCAATATAAATTTCTTGTTTTTCCATTCGGATTAACTAACGCTCCTGCAGTTTTTATGGATTTGATTAATAGAATTTTCAAACCATATTTAGATAGATTCGTAGTCGTATTCATTGATGACATTCTGATTTATTCTCGAGACAAATCTAAACATGTCGAGCATTTAAGAATTGTATTGCAGACTTTGCGAGATAGACAACTATTTTCTAAATTCAGTAAATGCGAGTTTTGGCTCCGAGAAGTTGGATTTTTGGGACATATTATTTCAGCGAAAGGCATTCGAGTTGATCCGAGTAAGATTTCAGCGGTTGTTGATAAGAAACCACCAAGAAACGTATCCGAAGTCAGAATTTTTTTAGAATTAGCTGGCTATTATTGGTATTTTTAAAAGGGTTCTCGATGATTGCTACACCGATGAATCGATTGTTACAGAAAGATGTGAAATTTGAGTGGCCCGAGAAATGCCAACAGAGTTTTGAACAGTTGAAAGCACTATTGACTGAAACACCAATTTTAGTTCAGCCTGAGTCGGGTAAAGAATTTGTGATTTTCAGTGATACGTCATTGAACGATTTGGGATGTGTTTTGATGCAAGAAGGCAAAGTGATAGCTTATGCTTCCAGACAGTTAAAACCGCATGAAAAGAATTATCCAACACACGACTTAGAGTTGGCCGTTATTGTTTTCGCATTGAAAATTTGGCAACATCATTTGTTTGGTGAGATGCCATATTTTTACCAACCATAAAAGCTTGAAATATCTAATGTCCAGAAAGATTTGAATTTGCGACAACGAAGATGGCTCGAGTTGTTGAAAGATTATGAGTTAGTGATTGATTATCATCTGGGAAAAGTAAATGTAGCTGCGGATCATGATGTATCATGATGATCCGTTGGGGCATGATGACCTCATGCAGTAGGAGCAGTTGATTCCTAGCTCCCAGGGCAGGTATGGGCTCCTATACAGTAGAGGTATTATTTTCCGACAGATGTGCCAAAAATGTGTGCAAGTATACAGTAGAAGTACTAGTTTACTAGGGAATCCTCTCAATAAAATTGTAAATAAGAAACCTGAGCAGAAGACTCATCTCCGTAAAGAAGAGTTGGAAAATATTTTACCTACGGCATGAAAAGACAATTGCGAATGCCACCCTTTCTTTCCAAATCTAAATTCAGAAGGGAAAATATTATTACTAGGCTTTATGGTGAAAGAGTAAAGGTAACTATTTGAGACATTTTTTTTGTTGTTTTAAGAATTGTGCATGATAAGTTAATACATGTTGGAAAATATGGCTGAGTTTGTTGTGTTTATAGCAGCAGTAGGGGCAATAAACAAATTAGTTAGGCATGCACTACACCTGTGTTCATGCAATTTGTTTTTCTCGTTTGCATGTCCTATTTAAATCGGTGAATGTTTTCTATCTTGCAGGCTAATCTTACATGAGTTAGGCAGATGAAAGATGAACTTGTTAGGCTAACATTCATATTGACGTAAGTCTACCTTTATTGATGACGTAATCATAGTAACTGCACTCTATGTTACTCTCAGCAAATAAGTTGTCATTTTTGTATTTGTGTTTGTTCCAAATTTTTAGTCTCGTATATATGTTAGGTAATCTTCAATTTATTTTGAGGGGCTTTGAGGAATGTTGTTGGAATTAAATGAACTAGTTAGTGAAACTTATTCAAGATGAATGATAAAGTTTATAGTGGGAGACTTTGGTCTGTTCTTTTGTTAAGTTTTTCCTATGTTTGTTGTGGTATGCAAAGTAGAATGGAGTTAGCAATAACCTGTATTTCTTATTGACAGGTGCTTGTGAGGGACTTTGAAGGATGGTATTGAAATGAAATGAACTAGTTAGTGAAACTTATTCAAGATGAAAGATGAAGTTTATAGTGGGAGACTTTGGTCTGTTCTTTTGTTAAGTTTTTCCTAAGTTTTTTATGGTTTGCGAAATAAAATACAGCTAGTAATAACATGTGTTTCTTACTGACAGTTGCTTGTGATGACACCTCAAATTTTACTTTATGGATTGAGGCTTATCATATATGCATGACTGCTTTGTTCTATGTTTTGGCTTATTAATCTTATGATAGTTCTCCATAAAATGTATATGTATGGAAAAATGTGAAAAGCTATGCACTTAATTATGTTTAATTAAATTGTATACATTGACGGCTTACACTTACAAAGCTGTCAAATGTTGTTTTCTGTCTTTTACCCTAAGTGTGTTTTACTTCCTCATAACTATAGTCAGGCATGGTTTCTATGTTTTTTCATATTTCTTAAGGATTTTTTTTTTTTTTTTTTTGCGTTATAGGAATTCTACCATCGCCAATTAGAAGCTGGTGTATCTAATCTTCCTAGGATTTTTGGGATGATTGTTTCCCCTATAAACTAAAAAGGTGATTCTTTCAAGCTTTCAATTTAGTTATTGGTTATATGTGTTACCTTTTTTATATTATTTGATCTTTTTTCCCCTATTTATTACCTCAAGGGCAAACTTTGTTGATAGCTTTTGGCAGAAGATCCATTAACTGGAGATGATTATGAACTCAAAGGTTTTTTTTTTTGTCCATTACAAATTTTATGCCTCTGTTGATGATTTGATCCTTTGAGACATACGTATGTCATTTAAGGAAGATGCTATTTTAATATTTACATGGTATATTTTCCTCTATTAAAGGTGTATACGTGTGTAAGTGAATCAGTGATTGCTCTGTTTGTTCCATTTTCGACTCTAAAGTTCAAGGTTTACCAACATATGAAAATTCCAAATGTTTTATATGCACACTTGGTAGAAGAATTAACTGTTTTGAAAGTAAAGGTGCGTATTCTTTATTGAAACCTGTTGCTATGTAGCCAGTTAATGTGAGAAATTTCCTCTCTTTTATGAGTATCCTTTTTGTACAACATTTAGACTCAACAAGTTATCAATACGTAATTTCACCAGTATAAACATCGTATGTCTCGGACTATAAATCATGTTTACACAACATTTGGACTCAACAAGTTATCAATACGTAATTTCACTAGTATAAATATGTTCTTCTTCCCTAAAATTTCGGTTAAGCGTGTGAAAAGCAAAGAGAGGTTCCTTTAGTATTATGGTTTAGGGTTAGGGTTAGGGTTTACCTGTGTAAATATGTTCTTCTTCCCTCAGTATTATGTCAAGGGCAAATACGTAAATACATCGCATAAAGTATGAGGAATCATTACCCTTCTGGAACAAGAAAAACTGGAAAAAAATATTAAAATAAGATTTGTAATGGTCAACGTGAAGGCACGTATGTCTCGGACTATAAATCATACTTGCACAACATCTGGTCTAAGCAAGTTATCAATATGTATTACAAGTATAAATATGTTCTTATTCCCTCAAATTTCGATTAAAGATGTGAAAAGCAAAGGGAGGTTCTCTCAGTATTATGTTAAGGGAAAATACATAAAAACACCGCATAAAGTATGACGAATAATTACCCTTCTATAGCAAGAAAAACTGGAAAAAAAATATTAGAATAAGATTTGTAATGATTAACATGAAGGCACGTATGTCTCGGAATATAAATCATGCTTCCACAACATTTGGCCTCAAGAAGTTATCAATACTTAATTTTACCTGTACAGTTATGTTCTTCTTCCTTCAAATTTTGGTTGAACGTGTGAAAAGTAAAGGGAGGTTCCCTCAGTATTATGGTTTAGGGTTTACAGTTTAGGTTTAATAGTGTAAATATGTTCTTCTTCCCTGAAATTTCAGTTGAAGATGTGAAAAGCAAAGGGAGGCTCCCTCAGTATTATGTAAAGGGAAAATACGTAAATACACCGCATAAAGGATTAGGAATCATTACCCTTCTAGAGTAGGAACAACTAGCAAAAAAAGATTAGAACAAGATTTATAATGATCAACGTGAAGGCACTTATGTCCCAGACTATAAATCATGCTTGCACGACATTTAGTCTCAACAAGTTATCAATATGTAATTTCATCGGTAAAAATATGTTCTTCTTCCCTCAAATTTCAGTTGAACGTGTGAAAAGCAAAGCGGGGTTCTCTCAGTATTATGTTAAGGGCAAATACATAAATACATCGCAGAAATTATGACGAATCATTACCCTTCTAGAGCAACAACAACTGGAAAAAAAAAAGATTAGAATAAGATTTGTAATTATCAATATAAAGGAACGTATGTCTTGGACTATAAATCATGCTTGCACAACATTTGGCCTCAAAAAGTTATCAATACAAAATTTCACAATTGTAATTACGTTCTTCCCTTAAATTTTGGTTGAACGTATGAAAAACAAAGGGAGGTTCCCTTAATATTATGTTAAGGGCAAATACGCAAAGACACCGCATAAAGTATTTAGAATCATTACCCAATCTGGACCAAGAACAAATGGCAAAAAAAGAATAGAATAAGAGTTGTAATGATCACATGAAGGCACGTATGTATCGAACTATAAATCATGCTTCCACAACATTTGACCTTAATTTTATCGGTATAATTATGTTCTTCTTCCCTCAAATTTCAGTTGAACGTGTGAACAGTAAAGGGAGGTTCCTTTAGTATTATGTTAAGGGCAAATATGTAAATACACTGCATAAAGTATGAGGAATCATTACCCTTCTAGAGCAACAACAACTGGTAAAAAAAGATTAGAACAAGATTTGTAATGATCAACGTGGAGGCACGTATGTCTCGGACTATAAATCATGCTTGCACAACATTTAGCCTTAAGAACTTATCAATACTTAATTTCATAGGTGTAATTAAGTTCTTCTTCCCTCAAATTTCGGTTGATAATTTCACAGGTGTAATTACCCTTCTGGAGCAAGTAATTCATTTAATTAATCTCAATATTATAGTAACAAATCGGTTGACACTATAAAGGGATATTTTTTTCAATAATTTATTTATTTGATTTTGATGTTTTGAAATTTAAAATTTCAATTTTAAGAAACAAAAAAGAAATTTAAAACTTTTGGCAATGGGGTATACAAGTAGAATTTGACAATTTTTAATAATGATTTTAGTTTCTACCGTTTTTTCACTTTAATTATCAATACTTAAAAAAGTTATTTGTTTGAGTGTCCAAAATAAAAGTGACCTAGAAGTCGGTAACCAAAATGAAAGTGTAAACATGATGTGATGTCATGTACAATTAATCGACGTTAGTTTAACGCTTAAATGACTAAAATGAAAGTTGCATGGCGAAATTGCAAAGAATTCATTTTGAGTGACCAAAATGAAAATACCCTAAAAGTTGGATGACTAACTAGGTAGTTTACCGATTAAATTATTGGAATGAAAAAGCTTCCACACATATACATGGTTTGCTTTTAACAATCTCATTATAGGTTCTAATCATATCTGTTCTTTTTGACACAATGCCTAGAACTACCCATAACCCCTCTCCAACCAATAAATAAGAGCATAATGCGCTTTAGAGCACTTAAACCCACGTATTCTTGCACTGACAACAATATCCATATCAATCGAGCTAAGACTCAATCGACATATACATGATTTTTTTTTTATTGAAAGTAAATATTATGGTTAAATGCAATTAATTTATGGTATAAATCTTAATCGGTATATTATTTCTATTCCATTAATATTGTCAAGTAGTGTGCAACTAAAATTACTGAATAAAAAATAACAAATTACAAAAATGAAACCATTGGGGTTAACAGGATTTACAATTAATTTAAGTTAAATTATTCGTTTTTAAGAAATTAGTTGCATTTCAGGTTAATGATGAGACCGACTTATAAGCAATTAAAAATAAATGTATTATTTATCTTTTAGCATTTATGAATAGCAAATGTAAAATGAATCGTTAGCATTTGATTATGAAAAAAAAATTTACCAACATTTTATCAGAATAAGATAATTGGCATGAATTAAAGTCATAAAATTGTTTTGAATAAATCTCTCATTTATTTGTTCAATTTATGATTTACCAGATACATATTTTTATTATGGAAAATATTTTAAATTAATAAAAAAAAATTGCTGTTAAATTAGGTTAGAAAACTAAATTTGACTTATGCTAAATCAGGGATCAAATTTGAAGAAATTTATGTAATTTTATTAGTTTAAATTTTATTAAGAAATTATGTAAAAAATTTTAATGATATTAAAAAAGAATTTATTAGAATAATGCAAAATAAGATCTACATTAATCTTCATAATTTAATTCTTAGCATAAATAACTTATAAAGTTCCTTCTTCAAATTGATTCTTTAGCCTACTTTGTTATAGAATCCAGAATTTCACCATCTTTCTCCCTTAAATCTTTGTATTCAGCTCATCATTGAGATTTTTGTAAAATGCACCATTTTTGTTAACTGCTTTCATCTCATAATGATTTAAATTTTCACACACCTTTAATAATCCATTATAAAAACAATCTGATAGACTTATTTCTATAAAAAAATTGTGGAAATGATGAGATAATGAGAATTATTTCATTTCTTTTTAAATGATATTATCTTTTTGGGTGTGTTTGGATGATGAATTTTATTTAAGGTTTTTAAAATTCTAAAAATAAATTTATTTATTTGGTTAAATATTTTGGAGAATTTCAAATTTTCTGAATAATTTCAAGAAGAAATTTTAATAACTCAATCATTTTCCCAAATTTATACTATGTAAACCAAGTATGATAAATATATATTAACTAATTAAATATTTACGTAAATATGTTTAAACATTAACATATGCCTCAACAAATAATTAAACTAATTATGGAATATATATTATTTTAAGGGGAGAGATCCACTTACTAAAATTATAATTTTAGGGTTTAAGGTTTAGGGTAAAATTATAATTTTACACCCATCCATATCTTTTTGCAAAGCTAATATTTTAATAATCCAACCATTATATTCTATATTTCATTCTTATAGATCATACATGTCCAATTTGACGAAAATTAAAATTTTCTAACTATTTATTTTATATTAAAAGAATTCAATCATTCAAGAAATATTAATATACACAATATTTTAAATTGATATGATAAAGATATCGGATTAGTTTGAAAATTTACATACATAATAAGTATAATTATATCGATTACTTCGATGGTTGAACCGTTAAAATATTAATCATGTAAAAATATATGTAATTGGTATAAATTGATCCTTCCCCTTAACTTAATTATTGTGAATATTGTAATTAGTTAATATTTTAATACTCTAAATGATAAGGTGTTAACCAAATTAGAGCCGCCAATTGCCATCATTTTATAAATGACATTTGTGATTTTTTTTTTTTACATATTAAATACATTTTTAAATATATATAGTTGCAATTAGTTGTGATATATAAATAGATATTATGATAAATATCAAACTAATATATTAACTAAATATGTTGAATTTATATTATGTAAATTAATTATGCTAAATATATAATGGTAAATATATATTAATTCATTATGGTAAGTTTATATTATGTTAACTAAGTATATATTTACCTAAATATGTATAAACATTAATGTAGGTCCAAATAAATTGAGGATATACATTAACTTAATTATAGTAAATATTGTGATTAATAGTTTGATCCTATTAATATTTTAATATTATCATCATTTTACACATGCCACTTAGGATATTTCCTTTTTTTTCTTTTTCGCTTCAATAGGATACTTATGGGTATCAAGGTTATCTTAAAAACACTAATAAAATCATAACTTTAAATCCTATAATTAGCCCATTCAACTTCTTAGATTTTCTTAGAAAACGCAAAGCATTCCTTCTTTGCATTTTATATTATCTTAGGTACCAAGTATTTCTTAATTTTATTTTCCACTCATACTATAATGGTTTCTCGCTTATTGAAATCTAAAGAATGATAAGTTTCTAAGATGTAGCAACATTGAAATATTCTCTTGTGGCTTAAGGTTGCAGTAATAAGAGAAGAAATATATCTGACAATAAAATAATTTCTCAATTAATTGAAATCAGGTTCTATCACACTACCCAAATTGGGAAAGTAACTTTCATGTTGACATTTATATACGCTTTGATTGAACAATGAAGACTTAAGACCTAAACATTTCATCAGCCATGGCGAAGTGATAATAACGTTGGAAAATATAGCGTTGCTAACGGGACTTATACTGAATGGGCATCTAGTAATAGGAAGTTCTTAGCATAATCTAAGGGAGGTCCTTTATTGACCATTTGAAATAGGTATCAACCTTAAGTCTGATTTTCAAAGGTATCAGATTAAGTTACCATGGTCGAAGACAAGTTTCGAGTATCTCTCATAGAATCCACCACTTAAAGTTTTTTAACATCATACTAGAGCTTGCATTCTTTGGTTGGTCGTAGGTATGTTGGTGTCAAAAATGTTGGGCAACTTAAGCCATACCATGTATCTCTCATTGTTATCTAATTTCATAACGCTTTGTAGATATAGCTAGGGTCTACTGTTTTAGCATATTCTTATACAGAATGCTACGTAAAGCGTGTAGAATAGGGAACAAAGATGTGAATGATTTCCTTGTTATTTTACAATCATAGGGTTGGTATTGACTTCCATGGATTGCACCTATCCCCTATGAGAACCTAAAATTCCCTCTTACTAGAAAGTAAAATTAGAAGAAAATGTTATAAATTCTATTCCATTATAAATGTTTCATGCTTCCAGGCATTGTGATATACAACATACTGGAAAGAAGAAATCTTAGCAATACGAGCATTTATTTATGTGAATCAAATGATTCAATAATTTGTGTTTTATATTGTCCAATGTATTTACTTGAATTAATATGACCTCATAATGAAACCTAAATGCAATACTTTTATTATTATTATTTTGCAATTTGTGTGGATGTTGTACCAAAAAAACTCCCACAAATTTAGAGAACATGAATAACTATCATCCCATAGATTTGCGTTTTGGGACAGAGCATCATCAAGCCATTAGATTTTTTGGGCACAACGCATATTGGGTCAATCGTCTTTAACATAGGCCACAGATTGCACTGGTCGACGATGATCATTTTGCAACATCGACAATTTATAAAGAATGGTTTATGGCCAACAGTAAATCATATTTGTATCCGTTCGAACAAACTCCTGTACATCATATTCAACATCCAATTTATAGAGATACTCTTTTATTCTAAGTGGATTAATGTGAAATTTATGAACCGATTGGATTTTGAGTAAAAGTATCATTGAGGTCTTTGTAGTAGGAGTCAAATTAAATTTTACCTCTTTTACTAAAAAAAATAGGTAAATTAATCTATGTATGTTAGATCAAAGAGCAAACAGGTCATTATGTTAAAAATTTCATCCATTTACACTGTTAAAAACTAGCTTTTATACGTCAACATGATATATACGTGACACACCACATGTCGCTATCTAGTTATTCCGTCAAACACGCTGATTTTTAATAGTACAAATAGATGACATTTTAATATAAAGTACTAATACGCTCTTTAATTTAATGTATAATAATTAATTTTCTTATTTTTTTAAATAAAATAAGTAAAATATAATTTAACTCTTAATTCATGGATCTCTAAGATAATTTTACCTCAGTTTTTGTAATCCTTAATATCATTGATATTTTATTCTCTAAATTAGTCCATAATTACCGCAATTAAGAACATTTTTGTGACGTTAATGACACTTAAGAGTCTTTTCTTAATTAAACTACATATTATTTTAATTCCTAAATGCTTTTTTAATAGTAACCAAAACGATCAGCTGCTAATTTACAAAGATGACCTTCGCGTGGACCCCATGGCCCTCGTCTCAGTACGTCAGCATCCAAGCTCAAAAATCATCGCCCATATTGTGGGACCCACTATCACGTGCCACGTCCTCCTCCTGGAGTATTAATTTATCCTCCCATTTAAATAATCACAAAACGACAGAATGAAAAAAAAAGTGAAAAAACTATAATAAAAAAAATCACCGATCTAGATTTACAATAATACCCTCATCACATATATTTTTCCCTATAAATGGAATTGCCCTCCCTGCCCTTTTTCCATTCCTATATTCGAGCTTTCCAATACAAAGCTTCATATTATCATTTTTAGTTCCGACAAAAGAAAACGAAAAAAAAGAAGAAATACAATCGTTTTCTTTTTGAAGTCGGGTTTTAGTTTTTGGGGAGAAAAAAATGTTGGGAGTATTTAGCAGTGCGATAGTGTCTCCGCCAGACGAGCTGGTGGCGGCCGGTTGCCGAACTCCATCACCTAAGATAACGGCGGATGCTCTGGTGAAACGGTTCCTTGAGACGAACTCCTCCGGCGTGTCCATGCAGATCGGAGACCATGTCCAATTCGCTTATTCTCACCATAAAGAGTCTCCTTTACAGCCCAGGTAAAAAAAAATCATATATGGTATTGGCTGTTGGATGATCTCAATCGTTGAAAATTAATTATGAATCAAACTTCAGTTGATCATCGAGTGCTTTCGAACGAACCTAGGAATTACTATAATTTGTTGAATCGAATAATTTACGATTTTTTGGCCGATGATTTTTTATTATCATAAATCATAAAAAAAGACTGAAAAAAGGATAAGAAACGAAAAAAAAATTTACTTGACCGTTTCTCTTAAAGAAATAAACAGGCAATCAGAAGTTCGAATCTGACGTGAGATGGAAGTATTTAATGTGTGAATAAAGATTTAAAATGTTTTCTTAATTTCATTTTCTGCGGAAATGGGAGAGATGGAGAGGCCGTGATTTCACAATCACGTTTGATGTTTGAATCCAATAAAAAAGATTCCGACCAGATCTGTCATAGATCAATCAATCAAGCGGCTGTGCTTGATTTAACGCGGTACACGTGTCAAACATCCAGGAAACTCATGCTTTGTTCTTATCACTACTAACTTTTCATAAAGTAAAAAGGCTCAATTATTACAAGGTGCATTAGTTGGGAATTCCAAGTAAAGGCAGTCCATTTATGTGAATTAGGATTGCCTAATTTGAATTTTAGGACCCACAATCCTCTCAAGTCGACACTTCATATTTTTCTTTGTTTTTATTTTTCATAATTATTTTAATATACGTTATATTTACATAATTTTATACTATCCATATAATTTATCTTTTTCCTATTCTGACATGTAATCATTTTCAAGCCAACTTAAAGACCGTATAGATTAGGCCAACGAGATTGAACGGTTTTTTCCATTAACCAAAAATCGGGTTTTTTCTTTAAACTTACATATATTTTGAAATTTAGTATATTCAATTTTTTTAAAAAAAAATGTTCAAAAATATTTTTGAAAAAGAAAAAAGAACAGTTTTGTTCAACACAGCGAACACTGTAAGTAGATAATTCTCGTAACTCTACCCCGAAACATGAATCCCAACATCAAAGGTTCAAAAAGAAACCCTCTTGGAGTCTTTGTTTCAATTGTAAAAATGGATTCGAATAATTAATTTTTGCTATGTTTGAAAATATGAATTTGGATATTTTGATTTTTTTAATATATAAATCATTCCGATCATATTTGGGTTTAGATGAATAACTTGACCCAGTAAAAACTTTTTTTAGTTAATTAAACATGCCATATCACACGGATATAAATTATTGGGCATTGGTAAATGGCAGATCATTTGCTGTGAAAGATGAAATCTTCTGCTTGTTTGAGGGAGCCCTTGATAACTTGGGGAGTTTAAAGCAGCAATATGGTCTGGCAAAGTCAGCAAATGAAGTGATATTGGTCATTGAAGCTTACAAGGCCCTTCGTGACCGAGCACCTTATCCTCCAAACCATGTGGTTGGCCATCTAATTGGGAGCTTTGCTTTCATTGTCTTTGACAAATCCACCTCCACTTTGTTTGTGGCTTCTGTAAGTATTAAAATAGGTCTCACCTACTTTTTTTAAAAATGGTATTGTTGACTTTAAGTGCTTGCTTGGTGTTTAACAACAAGTGAGGTGGAATGATATTGACAGGATCAATTTGGTAAGGTTCCTCTCTATTGGGGAATCACCGCCGACGGATATGTGGCCTTTGCTGATAATGCTGAATTGCTGAAAGGTGCCTGTGGCAAATCTCTTGCTTCTTTCCCTCAAGGTGGATTCCCCTTATACAGTTTTACTGATGTTTTTTTTAAAGTGGAATCGTGAACTTGAATTGAGGAGCTTCATATTTCAATTATGCAGGCTGTTTCTACTCCACAGCAGTAGGAGGATTAAGAAGCTATGAGAATCCTAAGAACAAGATCACTGCAGTGCCTGCTGAAGAAGAGGAGATATGGGGTGCTAAATTCAAGGTAAAAAATGATTATGTTCATTTTAACCAGCTGTAAATAATATCTTTAATCAATCATTGCTTATTTTTTGGTTTGGGGTTTCAGGTGGAAGGGCCAGCAGTTGTTGCTGCCACAGAGTAGTCCTTTGCTTTCTCCTTCTAAATCTATGGATTCATGGGAATATAGGAGCTGCAAATGCATAGCATATGGATCAGTCTCCATGTGAATAACCGAGTCCCAGTACTTGTAGAATAAAAAAAAAAAAGAAGAAAAAGAACTGTTTGGTTATGAGAAATGGTAGTAACTTTCTGTTTAGGTAGCTTTATGTTAAAACTAGCTTTTATTCCTGTTTTGTCCTTTGTACATCATAATGTCAGCTTCAACTTCTAGTCTAATAAAAGCTTGTTTGAGGGTCCCAAATTTGGCTTCATCTAATAGCTCGAGTAAGTTCCGACAGACAGTAATTGTAATAATAATCAATTTTGTACGAATAGGCCAGGCGAAGAAACTAATCCGATCATAGTTCTCAATTCGACCAATGAAATTTTAGAAAAGAAACCATAAGATTTAGTGTTCAATAAAAGAAAAGAATAAAAGGAAAGAATAATTTTGACTTGAATAATGATTTTAATATGTGTTCAAATTGTGTTTGATGAAACTGAGAAATGGGTTGAAGTTAAGGGTAAAGTTGCAGGTTAGGGATGTCACCACACAAATCCCTAGCCCTAGTTCCTTACTATTTTAGATTTTTAGTGTTTTATCCATTTTGTTTTAAAATTTATAGATTTTATTTTTTTGGTTGAGTCAATGGTTCGTTGGGTTGGATTAATTGTTTAGATTTAGTTTTATTATACACAAATGTTACATGATCATTTTGTCCTAATTATTTGGAGTTTAAATCCTATCATGTATGGGTAATTTCAGATTTATTTTAGTTTAGGTCTGAAGATATTTTGATTTTTAGTTTATTGTATTTTGTATTGAATTGATTTTAGTTCAAGTTGACGAGACATATATTATTTGTGATTTGTACTTGTGATTGTACCTGAATTGTACTTGTATCACCAAAAATTATATAAAATATAAATCAAATTTGAAGATAAAATAAACGATGTAAGTCTCAAGGCCCAATTTCAAACCCATGGATGTGATAGGCTTACACTATCTCCAGGCCTAACAACAAGGTCAAAGGCCAAGAAGTCTAAAGTTGGAATCCTTACACTCAACTACGAAACTTTCAAGATGAAGCCCTCTAAGGAGATGTCCGATCGGTTTACAATCATCATAAATGGATTGGTGTCTTATAGAAAAATTTATCCAAATGAAGAGGTGGTAAGGAAGATGCTTCGAAGCTTACCTAAATCGTGGGAAGCCAATGTGACTACAATTGAAGAAGCAAAGAATTAAGAAATATTGACTTTGGATGAGCTCATCGGTTCTTTCCTTACACATGAGATGAGATTCAACGAAGGGGCTGAAGAAGAAAAAGTTATGAAGAAGGTTGGTATTGCTCTAAAATTCACCACAAATGAATATAGTGAATCAAGTGAAGAGGTGAATGAAGACAAAGAGATAGAGATTTTTACTAGGAGATTTAAGAGGTTCATGAAGTCCAATAAAGGAAGAAGATTACAAAAGATTGAGGAATTGAAGTTTGAATCTACCAATGAGAAAGATCACATTATTTGCTATGAGTGTAAGAAACCGGGACACATCAAGTTTGATTGTCCTCAATGGAAGAAGAAGGGATCAAGAAAACAAAAGCTTAAAGCTAATGTGGCTACTTTGAGTGATGAGGATTCCTCCGATGATGAAGATCAAGAAGTAGTCAACCTATGCCTTATGGCCATCAATGATTCTAAGGTAACTTCTAACTCATCTACTTCAAATTCTTATTCTTTTGATGAGCTAAAATATGCCTATGATGAATTAGGCTTGGAGTTTAAATTAATGATTTCCAAATAAAGGAAAACTATTTCAAAACTAAAAGATGAAAATAGTTCACAGTCCAAAGTCAATCATGAACTTGAAAGTAAAGTAAATTATATGCAAGCTATTATAAATGATTTTGAGAAAAAGAATTGTGACTTGCATAATTTACTTTCTAAAGTTCATGATGATAATCAAAATCAACTTTAGTTGTTTAAGAGTGAAAAAACTCACTCTAATAAAGTTTTTGAAAAAGGAGAAAGTTCAAAACAAAACTTTGTTAAAACTAGATTTAATTTCTATAAACATAGAGGTCCTCCAAGTTTTTACAAAGGAAAAGTTGTTTAAAATATATGGGTCCCTAAAAGATTCATAACTACTAAAGATAATGATATCCTTTCTAAATGGATACCTAAAGGGACTAGAATCTTGGAAACTGATGCTTATGAACCCAAAAGAAATTGGGCACCAAAAACAAAATTTTAATTATATGTTTGTAGGAAAAGTTGCATTGCTTCAAGGAGAACATCACTAATGCAAATTCTATGTGATTGCACCTTAACGTTTACTTGGTATGTTAGCTCACTTGTTCCTTATTTTTAATATCTATCTTTGAACAAACAACTTTCTTTTCCTCTTAAGCTTTATTGTTTTTTTGATAAAACGTTGCATCCTGAATTACATTGTTATGGATTTCCAAAGGATAATCCATTTTAAAAGACAAATTACATCTCTTTTTAATAGCCAAATTACATTATAAATCTGTCGTATTGTTGCTACTACGGTTGATCCATTTAATTTGGACCAAGTCAAAATTCTTAAAGGCCATGCATGCCTTCTTCACACAGAAGCCCAATATAGTCATATCATTGTCTCTCTTGTTGACTCTGTTGACTAAATTTGCACTGTCAAACTCAAAGATAATTTTCAACACATTTAAAGTAGACGCCAACTTCAAACTTTCAACCAAAGCTTCCATTTCAGCCCAGTTCGCATCCAGAAGCTTATCGACAAAACCATAACAACCCCCGAGAACGAAACCATCTGAATCTCTAGCAATGGCTCCATACCCCACACTGCCGTTTGAAACCGCTCAAAGTTTATTTTTACATAGTCGTTAGGAGGTTTTATCCAACTTTTACTCATCGGTATTTGAGGAATAACATGGGGATCAGCCAGGTTGAAAATTCTGAAATCGTTGCTAAAGGTCTTTGCCCTCTCCCACACCACCAAAGCAGCATCTTCCTTACCATGGAACACCATCTTATTTCTGTTATTCCAGCAATTCCATATGAGGGTAAAAAAATCAGCAGCAGCTTTAGCGTCCAGCTTACGGAGGACATCTTCCAACCAGTCGATGCAGCACTCGTAGCTTCCATCAAGAAACCTGTTATTTAAGCCACCGATGGTAAGAATCTCACGCGTCATGGGGCAATCTTTCATAGCATGGATTAACGCCTCCTCTCTGTTCTTGCATTTTGGACAGACATTTCAAAAGTTATGATGAATTCGAGCAATATTGTCATACATAGGCAGGATATTGTGACCGATTCTCCAACTAAACACTTTGATCTTGGGGAGCATATTTAGTTTCCAAATTGTTCTCCAAAAAAATCTGTGAGGATCGAACCCTATTCTCTTTAGGGATAACCAAGAGTAAGCCGACTTTGACGTGTAGAACCCATGGGGGTTTTGATTCCACGTTCTGCTATCTTTAATGCCATTATGAATAATGGGTAAATTGCATATTTGATCCCCTATTGTGTTACCATACAATTCAATCACCCTTTCCCTTTTCCAACACATGCGGTTATAGTCCTACAAGTCACTAACTTTTCTTTCATCATTAGTCAACAATGACCGATAAACAGAGTCCCTATTAAGGACCTCAAAACCCAATTGATCCCTTCGAATATCAATCGTGTTATCGTCCCCAACAAGCCACACAAAACCTTCCTTAAGAGCTTCGGCCGCCCTTGCTATACTGGACCAAGTATAATACGGTTTGTCACCATATTTAGGCCGAAGAACGTCCCCCTCGGGGAAGTATTTAGCACTAAGCACCCTGAAACATAAAGTGTCCTTGAAATGCATAAGTCTCCACACTTGTCTGCCGAGGAGAGCCACATTAAACAAATGCATATCCCGAAAGCCAGTACCACCCATCCCTTTTGGGTGACACAACCTATCCCACGCCATCATAGCCCAGCCATGAGTCTTCTCATTGCTCGTCTACCACATACGGCTCATTTTCGATTGTAGATCATCAATGATACCTTTAGGAGCAAGAAAAATAGAAAACACATATGTCGGAATAGACTGAATAATAGCTTTAATGAAAATCTCTTTCCCTTCATAAGAAAGAAGTCGTTTCAACCAACTATTTATCCTGCAAGCACAACGATTAATAATATTAGTAAAAGCAATTGACTTTTTTTTACTAATAGGTAAAGGTAACCGTAGATAGCTATAAAGATTGTCAACCATACGCATCCCGAGCATAGAGCAAAAAAATTGCCTTTGAGGCAAAGGTGTTTTCGAGCTAAACATAATCATGGGTTTATCTTTGTTAATCTCTTGGCCTGACACTCTGGTAAAATTTGTTATAATTTTAACAATTTCCTCCACATCCTTCTTTTTATTACGGATAAAAAGAAGTGCATCATCGGTAAAAAATAGGTGATTAATTCTAGGACCATTAATGCTAGCCTGAATTCCCTTTATCATATTGTTGTTTTGGGCTTGAATTAACAATTTAGATAAAGATTCCATGCAAAAAACAAAAAGGTAGGGAGAGAGAGGATCCCCCTATTTAAGACCCCTTTCTGGCACAATAGTCTCTTAAAGGATTGAGTTGCACTTGACAAGTAACGGACCGAACGAACATAGCTCATAATTTAATCTACCCAAACATCCGCATAGCCCATTCTTTTCATGATCTCTTCAATAAAATTCCACTCAACCCGATCGTTTGTTTTGTTCATATTTAGCTTAATCACAAAGTCGTTGTTGGGCCCGTTCTTTGCACTTTAAAGGTAATGAACCAAATCATGGGCGATCAAGATGTTATCATGGATCATTCGTTCGGGAACAAAGGCACTTTGGTTTTGGCTTATGCAATTCGGAAGAGTATCTTTCAAACAATTTGCTAGAACTTTTGCAATGATTTTGTAAATAACCCTGCAAAGACTTATGGGCTAAAAATTAGTCATGTCGATAGGCTCTTTAATTTTTGGAATAAGAACAATAGTCGTCTCATTGAGACTATCCACATTTCTATTTCCACTTAGAACCTCATGGCACAACTTTATAATATCCGCTCCCACCACCTCCCAATTTTCTTTGAAAAAACTTTCTGAAAGTTCGTCAATTTCAGGTGCTTTCCAAGGGTCCATTTGATTGAATGCTTCCTTAATTTCATTGACCGTGAACTCTTTCGTCAATCTTTTATTCATCTCTCCTGAAATACACTTTTCAATATAGTCAAGATTAAGCACTTCATTTGTAGATAAAGTAGAGACAAATAGGTTTTGGAAATACTCCCTGGCAACCGCACAAATATCATTGGTATTATCCTTCCAACAACCATTAATATCTTTTAGCCTGTCAATGCTATTTTTCTTTCTTTTACTAATAGCCCTCACATGGAAAAATCAGGTATTTCTATCTCCCTCTTTTAGCCACCTAACCTTCTATCTTTGTACCCAATGTTTCTCTTCTTTATCCAGTAGCTACCCGAGCTTCAACCTCATAGCTTTAAGTATATTCCCCTCGTACAATCTCCCAGGGCCATCAATGATGCTATTAATTTTTTATTTCAAAGCACCAATTTGGTTGCTCATATTTTTGTACCATTTATACTGCCAAAGACCAATGGCATCGCCCACCTTCTCAAATTTTCCCATTATATCCGCAGTACCATCATTGTAAGCATTTTTAATGATTTTTTTTGCATCTGCCTCTTTTGCCCGGCATACATCATATCTAAATCTAAGCCTAAGATCCCTTGAACCCTCTCTTAGCTTACGTCCCATGGTGTCTAAAACAAATAGCATCATGGTCGGAATTAGATTGACGAATCACCTTAGTCTCAATGAAGGGGAAGTTAGTCACATCGCTTGCCGAGATCATAAAGCGATCGAGCCTTTCTTTAACCATTGCGATTCCATCTCGGTTGTTGACCCAAGTAAACCACCCTTTTTCCATCTTCAAATCGACCAACGAGAGCTCTTTAACAACCTCGCGGAAGTCACCCATCAAAGCTTTCGGTTTCCTTCGACCTCTATCCTTTTTCGAATCATTAAAGATGGCATTAAAATCACCACCGATAATCCAAGTTTCCTTAATTGAGCTCTCCACCCTCTTAAGCATTTCCCACGAGCTTTTTCTATTTTTGGATTGGCGTTCCCGTATAAGCCAGTGAACTGGATGGGGTTATGGTTTTCTATGTGAATCAGAATCGATATGGTTGCTGGAGTAGTTTTTGATTTCAACCTTTGTGCCCTCATTCCACATCATTGCAAGACCACCACTCATTCCTATAGCATTAACAACTATACAACCTTCTATCCTGCAAAGATTTCAAATACGAGAAAATTTGTTAGTTTGCACTTTAGTTTCACAAAGAAAAATAACATCAAGGTCATTCGCAACAAGAAGTTACTTCAATTTCCAAATTGTCGCAGGGTTCCCAATCTCACGACAGTTTCAGCATAGGAGCTTCATTGCTCTTGGCAGGGTTGGTCTCCAGCCACCTCTGATAATACTCTAGAATGGCATATTTTTATGTATTAATTACATATTTATTTTGAGCATGATCCTACTAATTTGAGCTATTTATGATTTTTTATCTTGTAGGGACTAAATTGAAGGCAAAAGGAAATTTAGGGGCAAAAAGCGTGAATTTAAAGATAAAATGGGTCACCATGCGAAGTAGGAAAGAAGTGGTGCCGAAAATGCAAAGTATGGGAGACTTGAGGGAAAAAGTGCAAAGAAGAGATTTTATAAACACAAGACTCTATTTAAATTTTAATTAAATTAGGATAATTGTTAAAGATTATTATTTAGATTTAGTTTTATCTTTTATCTTTATTTATCTTTAATTATCTTTATTTATTTGTATTAATCTTTTAGAATATAATTAGGAATAGACTAGGTTTCCTAGTACTATAAATAGGGGATAGAGTGACACAAATTGGATTTATTTTTTCTGTAAACACTCCCTCTCTCAAAAAGCTTAGCCTTTGTTCCTTTCATATTATTCAATAAAAATTCCATTTTCATTACATTTATTTTTTCCCCAAAAAACATGAGCCACTAAATTTATCTAGCCAAAGGTTGTCGAAATTCCCCAAAAAGGGTTCATGAGGCTTAGAATCCGCGCTTAGCCTTCTCAACGAGTATTCATTGTTTCTCCACATTACGGGGCTGATCTTTTCAACTTGTGCAAAGAACGACCGCTTTGTATGTTTTGGGAAGGTTGCACAGTCGGTTCGTTAGCTTACTGCGTCAGTAGTTGTCGAGCCCAAGAGACAAAATGGCGTGGCATTCGCCATTGAGAAGTGATGATCTAGTGTAAGACGGTCCCACAAAAGCGACAGTTGGCTAGAGTCAGGTTCCTCTAAATCATAAATCTAAAATCTAAGTATAGTTGGTGGTCGTGGGCGTCCTCTTCCACTATAATTGGCTTATTCTGTTCGAGAAGGATCACCTAAAAGCCTAAGATTGAACCCAAGGCGGATTGAGACAACCGGAGGCTAGAATCTCTCCATAAAAACTCTTTTCCTCAACTTTGTTTATCTCTACAATTTTAATTTTAATTTTCGCAATTTCAATTCAATCAAACCTTTAATTCTATTTTTTTATTTTTTTTCCAGGTACGCAGGTTTTCTTGGGCATAACTCTATCCGGGATCTCGAGGAATAGGAACTTGTGCAAATCCAGTCCTTGAGGATTTGACCCTACTTCCCTTATACTATTCTTTTCATTATTTTATAGGGATAGAATATTTTTTTTGCTCTCAACGACGCATCAACCGCCTTACAAGGTGAGGTGCTCTCCAACAGTTTTCTGCACACTAGTCAAATTGAACTATCATCGAGGTTCTCCCCATTGCCACTTCTTGCTTTTTTTCCTTTTGTTTCAGTTTTTTCCCCCTCCATCACGCATCCCACAAGCTGGCTGTTTTTCCACATGAGATCTCAACCCTGATTCCTCCTTTCTAGTTTTTATTTTTTCTTTTTTGAGACCTTTCATAATTTCATTTTCTTCTTCTATTTTTTCCCCTCTGTTTGCTTACGTCTCACTGTTACTCCCTAGCCTTCCCTCTAAAAACTCAACGCCATTCCCCCAGTTTCCTTTTCCTTGGGTTGTACTCCCGGTTTGCGCTCTTAGCCAATTACCATACTGAAATTCTATCTTGGCTAACTCCTTTTAACTCCCTTCTTCATTGCACTTTTGTGCTTTATGGCCAATGATCCCACATTTGTAGCAAAAGGTCAGGAGTCGTTCGTATTTTAAGGCACAAGCAATTTCAGTATCATCTTTTCCCACAAGGTAGACCACTCTTCTTAGGGGCTTGAGGACATCTATTTTAACCTTAACTCTAATATATTCAATCCAGCCACCATCCATATCCCTTCAATCAATTGCCATCACCTCACCAATTGTTTCTCCTACTTTCAACGCCATTTGTCTGTCCATTTGGTCGAAAGGTATATTATATATTCTCACCGAGGGTGATAGGTTGAAGGTATATTTTTCTAGCTCCTGATCCTTTACATACGGAGTTAAGGGAAAAAGACTTTGATCAAAAAGCCATGGAGCAAGGTTCAAGATTCTTGTTCTATCTTCAACCGCCCCAAATTTGACCAAGATGACTTTTTCTCTTAATCCCACAAAGTTCACCTCTTCTTTTATGAACCACAGAGATCGTAAAACCCTATACATTGCCTCTTTCTTAATTTTTTCATTCGACATTACTTTGCCGATCGCCCAAGCCTCATAATCCTTAGAATTTGATGAGAGTCGAGTGGAGCTAAACACTCTCATTGATTCCTCTTCAGAGAAGGTCAGCTTCTCAAGAAGCTCGTTTAGTTCTTCAACCATTGATTGACTGAAGAAGGGCCAATGCACCAATCCACAGCTAACCACACCCTCGATACAAACCTCAAGACGATCAACACCAACAACCCTATAGCCGTTCCAACCTGCTCCAAAGAAACCGAAAAGCAACAAAAGCCCAAACCAAGATAACCTAACAAATGAAAAAAATGAAATTCAAATAGAACAATGTCTCATATTAGCAGACTAATCCAGAATCATACAAAACACAAAACAGTAAGAGATAAAACTAGAATAACAATCGCAAAGATTCATATAGAAATAAGGACAATGCTTAAAAACATAGAGACACAATTTTCTCAAGAAAGCATTGTACAAGATAGTGAAAAAGAAAAATCCAGCAAGCCAATAGAGATAATCGTCCCGATGATGAATATGAAAAAAGAAACCCTACAACGAGAAAGCAATAAAAAACTAACAGAAAAACTAAACTGAAAAGCCTAAATCATAATCTATAAAAGAATATAGAGGAAAACCTTAAAACCTAACTAATAAGTTTTACGTTCTTAAAAAAGGATATTAAAGAAAACCCATGCAAAACGTAAAGGAAATGTACGTAAAAAGCCAAAGGATAAAGAACACAGAAAAACCTATTTTCATGCACCTTTCGTAGAAAAGTCAACACTAATCTTTTCGGCCATTAATTTTCATGAGAACTTAAAAAACAAGAAATCCAAAAGTTACGTGGATTGCTTTGTGTCATGAAAAAAAGTTCAAAAAGTACAAAAATCTACAGTAGAGGAGAACAACACGAAACAAAGGACAAGATTCACCGCTTAGAACGCTGCCTCAATCTTGGCACCTTGCCCCACATTGATTTGATGCAAACCTATCGCCACAGCAGGCAGTCACCACCGTTCGCCCTCTAGCAAACCCAGTCCCATTGAAAACCAACCAGAACACACACACCCCACTCTCCTGCCCAATTATTCACGAATGAATAAAGGCAGACTCATGAACAGAAAAAAACAAGAACCAAATCGCATCAATCTTGGAGAATTCTCACTAAATGCGCTTCTCTGCTTTCTCAACACTCTCCTACCAGTAGACATGCTTCTCTTAAGCTTTATTGTTGATATAACAAAAAGGGAGAGAAGAGAAAAGTAAATTTAATGGTTGATTGGTTATGATTAATTAATTTTATGCCAAATTTAGTGACCATGTTTTCAAAGTAAAATGAATGTCAACTTTGATCTTTTGTCAATTTTTTTAACCTTAAATTAAAAATGACTTTTATATAGGGGAGCAATTTTTAAAAAAACAAATTTAAAAAATGTTTTGTTATTTAAAAAGGGGGAGATTGCTAAACTAGCTTTATTTGATAATATGTTTTGATATAACAAATTAAAATGTTTTTGAATAAAAGTTAAAATTGAACAAAATAGGCAAAATAATACAATCAAGTTAAAATGGTTTCAATTTATTTAAATATTTTCAATCAACTTAAAATTGTTTTAAAACAAGTCAGTATTGCTCCAGGCCAAAAAGTATATCGATACCTATTCTAAAATCGGTACCAAATTGATATTCTGCTTTCAACCAATTTAGCTAAGTATTGATCCAATATCGATACTTTTCATATGGTATCGATAAAAGCCCATTTGTATCGATATCTTTAACTCCAATGGTCACTGGACTTTGTATTGAATGTAAAAATTATCGATACCTTGTTGGCAAGTATAGGTACTCGTTGTTGCAGGTGAATTTAATGATATGGTATTTTAATCCCTAATGGCTCTATTAACTTCCACAACAACCCCAACGGTTAGAAATGAATTAAAGGGTATAAATACCATCTTTCAAAAGTCCTACAACAACAAGATAGATCATCAAGCTTAAAGATCAATCAAAACAACCTTAGTGCTTAATTCTTTCATGCTTTTCTTGTACACACTTGTGAGCTTTCATTGTTACTCTTTAGCTCAAGTGTATTCTTGTTATTTGTGCTTAATTGGTAAACATTCTGATCTTGTAAGGATTTTTTTTTTGTTTGCTTTTTTGTATCTCTTTGAGAGGGTTGAATCTCAAGGTTTGGGTAGAAACCTTAAGGGAGTTGCAATCTTAAGATTTTGGGTAGAAATCTTAAGGAATTTGTAAGGTTAAACCTTGTCCTCAAAGGTTGTCACATTAGTGAATTTGGGAAAAATCCTTAGTTGTGAAAAGATAAGGTAGTGGAGTGGGTAATTGGGTCCGAACCACTATAAATTGTTGTGTTCATTGTTTCATAATCTTTCATTGCTTCCACCATTTTTCTTAAAGGCCAATCCACCTTCTCTCTTGGTGATTTTGAGTTGGTCTTTCGAGCTAACAATATCAATATCACAAAGCTAATAAATTAACTACAACATTAAATAATTTAAAACATATGGATCACAAATCGTAATTCTAAACATTCATTACTTAAAAGTCATCAATCCTCAACAACCTTTGCCTTAAATGATTCATCAATCCAGTAATAAATTAAATACCTTGACTTACCTAAAGTGAAAATGGGCGGCAGTAGTATTTTGGAGGTAATCAGTGAAAACTATTTGGACGACATATGATAGGTAGTGTTGAAGGAAAACGATGGCAACACCTTAGAATGAATTGAAGCCATTTTTGAAAGCAAACGATGATGATAAATCGTGGTAGAGAATTTATGGTTTGCAGCTAATAGGAACATAAAGTGAAAATAAACACATCATGACCGCCTCTAAACTTGTTATCGTTTAGTGTACAAATACCACATCAAAATTAGATCAGCGATGTCTGCAAGTATACTAGTCAAATTATAGTATAGATGTGTTATAACGGAACACAAGGAAGTATTACGAGGATCGTACCCAAGGGAGGACGAATTAAACTAAAAATATATTTCTACAATAATAAGTCTAAATAGTACTAATTAAAAATTATATTACGATTGAATAATGAAATATAAAATCAATTATAACTAGATTAACTGAATTAAATAAACAGAAATAATCAAACAACTAAATCAAAAGGTTAACTCGTTTCAGTGGTCATAATTAACTTCAGAATTAGGGTTTAGGTGGAACTAACTATTAATTAACTAGTATTACCTCTCGACCTCTACTAACTAATTCATCGACAAGTACTCGTTTATCTCCAGACCTCACTTTCCCCACTAAGATAAATTATGATTTACTCAGTAAACTTAGCTCCCAACGTCGCTTATCCTAGATTACTTCCTAGGGTCATCACTCCTAGGGTTTAAGCACACATAATTTAAAACTAGTTAATTTCTCTCGGGAAACTGTAATCCATTCATTAATTACTCTCACATCCACTTGTTAATCTTCCTAGAGATTTAGCCTCTCATGGATCTAGATTCCATAACTCTTAAATTTTATTTAAGCTTGCAAAAGAACACAAATAAATTAAATAAAAGAAAATTAATAAATTGCTTAATCGATTGAATTGGATGTGCTTGGAGCTGCATAATCTCGTAACCGTTAACTGATCTTCGATGTTTGGATAAGAACCATGAAAGAAAATTGAATAATTCAATAGAAAAGACAGGTTCAAACGTAAATTCTAAACCCTAAATCTAAATGTACTAACTACGGCTCCTAACGACCTCCTTCATCTTAGGAATAGCCTTACTATTTATAGAGACATTTAGAAACCCTAACTAGGTCAATTGGAAGCCCTAGTCTCGGAATAAATAGATTGTATGAACGAATTTAGCCTTCTCGGTCCTTGCTCCCCATGTTTAACTATGTGACGTGACACACATTGCTTGTGTTGCGACACGACACCGACATCTCATGCTTGGTCTTCCGGCTTCGCATGTTGCGTCTTGGGAACTCGTGCTCCACTCGGGTGTTGTCCGCGAGGCTATTAGGTTGCTAAATAATCATCTTGTACACTCAATTTAACACATTAAAACTACCTAAGACCCAAGTTGGCCTAATAGATCAATAAACGTCAATTTATATGTGAAAACACTTATTTTTGTACTTAAGCTACTAATGTTGAAAATAACATAATTAAACCTACAATGCCTAGAAAACAAGTTCCTAAAGTGCTGAAATGTACCAAAAACTACCACCACATTTGGTGGTAGGTTACACCACAATGAAAAAGAACATGATTTGGTGTTTTAAAAAGGTTGTGGTCATGTAACAGCCCATTTTCCAGTGCTGTCGGGAACAGTGGTTTCGAGACCACAAATCTCGACATGTTAGTCTGTAAATATTAATTATTTAATATTTACGATGTCATTAATTTTATATTAAAATTTGGTTAGAAAATTGTAACGTTTAGATAGTTAATTAAGAAAAGAGGATTAAATCGTACAAGTTGTAAAAGTTAATCATTATTGAATTTTTATTACTTGGATGGTTTAATTAATAAACATGCAAGGGTTTATGAGGTAAATAAACCATAATTTTTCACGATGGATGGTTTATGCATAATAGTTAAATAATATTATATGTTATATGTTATTATAATAATTATATTAAAAGTAAAAAAAAATGAAAACATGATGGCATCTTCTTCATTCTTGTTTGTTCTTCACCGAAAACACCATTAATAATAGCTTGAATGTTCAGTCACTTTTTCCTCTTGCATGTAAGTTTGTTTTGAGCCGTTTCTCATAAATTTTATGTTTTTGTGATTGTTGTCATGATATCTAGCTAGTTTAAGGACTATTTTGTGAAGTTGTCATAGTTTAGAAATTTTATCATTTTTGTTTTTAAAGCCCTTTAATTATAAATGTTTTGGTTGGAAACTTGATGGTGATTTTGAGCTAGTTTGTAAAGTAATTTTGTATAATTTTTAAGTTTAGGGATTTAATTGAAAACAAAGTAAATATAACATGTTTTTCTTGTGAAATTTTAGCATTTGAGGACTGATTTGGAATGGTTATGAATTAGGTTAAATGGGTATAGGGTTTAATTGTGAAAATAATCATGTTTTGCTCTTAAGGATCAAATTGAATGAAATGTAAAAGTTTGGGGTGATTGTGAGAAATTGTAAATAGGAAGTCATATGCATTAAATTGAATATTATATAAAGTTGAAGCTAATAAACTGAAATAAACTATTTTATAGATCAAGAACAAGTAGATAATCGTGGAAAATGGAAAGTTGTTAACTAGTCCTTGAAACTTTTACTATCTATGCAGTTTAGCCCTGATAAGTTCATTTGGTTTAGTTTAGTATAATTTGAAATGTTATATTAATTGTGAATTGTGGTTGTTGAATATTTTTGGTATAATTGAATTGTTATAAACTGTTGTGATTTGAGAAAATAATTGACTTGAACATTGTTAACATGATGATATGCTTTGAGCCTAAATGAACGTAGGATATGGTACAATTGGCATGCCAATAGGTTATATTGAACGTTGTACGGAATTGACTTGTGATGAGACGAGAAAGCGAGACTACCGCATGCCAATAGGTTAACATCTCTTCTTCTTGTTAATTCGGAGAAAGCGAGACTACAGCATGCCCCATTTTTTATTAAAATTTGAATTGCCCATTCCTGGGTTTTCAACTCAAAACCCCTTTAGTCTCAAAGTGCCCTTTTGCGGGTTTTCGCCTTGACCTCTCCTCTTTTTTTTTTTTGGGTGAAGTACTTCTTGACAGGATTAGGCAGGTTTTTGCCATCCATCTCAGTCAAAATCAGCGCTCCTCCGAAAAAGGCCTTCTTTACCACATAAGGTCCTTCCCAATTTGGCATCCATTTCCCTCTGAAATCCTTTTGTATAGGTAGGATCTTTTTCAATACCAGGTCCCCCTCATGAAATTCTCTGGGGCGAACCTTCTTTTCATAAGTTCACATCATTCGCTTTTGGTACATCTGACCATGACGAATAGCTTTCAGCCTCTTTTCTTCAATCAAGTTTAGTTGATCATATCGGGACTGGATCCATTCTGCTTCATCTAACTTTAATTCTAACAAAACTCGTAGAGAGGGAATCTCAACCTCAATAGGCAGAACTGCCTCCATTCCATAAACCAAAGAGAAAGGTGTTACCCCGGTGGAAGCCCTGACAGACGTTCGATATGCATAGAAGGCAAATGGTAATTTCTCATGCCAATCTTTATAATTCTCGGTCATTTTCTCCATGATTTTTTTTTTGGTTGCCTCCATTACACCGTTCATTTTGGGGCGATATGGTGTTTTAATCTTGAACAGATTGCAAATTTCTGATATCGTGTTGTTGTTCAAATTTAGTGCATTGTCAGATATGATCCTTTTTGACATTCTATACTGACATATGATCTCTTTTTTCAAGAATTTGCTGACTGTCGACTTTGTGACATTGGTATATGAAGCAACTTTTACCCATTTAGTGAAGTAATTGACGACCATGAATCAATGCCCGCCAAAAGCTTTTGGCGAGATCGGCCCAATAACTTCCATGCCCCACGTAAAAAAAGGCCATGGATTCTACTGATTCTTTGTAAGATAGGATTTGTTTCTCCTCTTGTTCTACCTTTCTTAACAAATCAGGAGACAAGTTATAATCTCTGTCATTTTCAAAGTCTTGAGATCCCTCTAAACACATATCTCGCTTAAAAGGAGATTCTGGGTCAGTAGCAGCGTCGCTCATATCATTGATATTTGGAGACCTGTTATAGGCACGAAGGAATATCTAAAGAATAAATAAATCTAAGAACAGTTATTTATGTGGTATGAATATGAATGAAATGAAGGAATAAAAGAATATTTGCTCAAAGTGAGACACAAAAATGCATTTTTATTGAAATAAAGATGTTGGACATGAGCTTATTTCACAAAATGATTCTTATTACATCTAGGCTTAAAGAAACAAGCGTGTTTTGAACATTACTCTGAATCAGCTCTAAAAACTACAGGAATCTCTTTCGCAGTCCAATTGTTCAGAACACTTCCAGGCTCATAAGGGCAAATGCCTGATAAATTTTCTCTTCCAATTCCTTCTTCGGATATAGCATTGATGCTCCAATTTTCAAACATTCCTTCCAGGCCTTCAGTAAATTCAAAGAATTCTAGTTCCTTATTGTCCATTAGGCCTTGCACCAAGGCTCTGAATTCATTGCACTTTTGGATCTCGTGACCCTCTTCATCATGGAACTCACAGTAGTTTCTTGCTTCTCCGGGTTTCTCCCCTAAATCCTGTGTGATTAATCTTCCTTCTACCATTTTCTTCTAAACCTCCCTCAGCGGGGTTTTCACTTCTGCTACATCTGTCTTGATTCTCTTCCCTGCACTCTCGATTATCACGTTTACCCCTTTGTCCGAATGGTTGGCTAACGAATTTTCTGCACTAGATGGATCATCAAATTTCACAATACCCATTTTGATGAGTCTTTCGACTATCTTTTTGAAAGCGGTGCAGTTCTCGATCGAGTGTCCTGTGATTCTCGCGTGGTACTCGCATTGGGCGTTCGCGTCATACCATTTGGGGAACAGAGGCTGCATAGGTTTTAGGTAGAAAGGGGATACTATATGTGCATCAAACAAACTTTGGTATAACTCCCCATACGTGATTGGGATGGGCGTGAACCGGAGTTTTTCTTAGTTCGGTCTTGGATTGGAATCTTGCCTTGGGGGGACCTGATGGCTAGTAGTTGCTGTCCTTGGCTGGCTTACGATAATCAGCTTTAAATATCCCTTGTTATACATACTCGCATTATTCACCTCATTTTGCCTCTTCCTCAGGGTCTTTAAAGTATTGATTTAGGATCTCTTCTCTCGTCTTTTTCATTTGTAACGATCTTCAAATTGTTTTGGGAGCTCCACTCTCGCCTTTTTTGTTTCCGCTAGATCATCCAGATCAAGGACAACTGGATTGATTGGATTATCCCCCGGACTAGAGCTGAACTCGTCAGGAAGTTCAATGATCTTTGAGGTACCGATCGATATTAGGTCTCGATGTTAACGGACACCCTTTGTGGATACGCGTCTGGTTGTGCTTGGGTGTTTGTTGGGGTAAAGCCTGAATGATAAGCAGGGTCCTCATTATCGTCCTCGGAATTGACCATAGGGCTCTTTCCTTTTTCTAATCCAGCCAGCAACTGGGTTAACTAGCTCATCATATTTCTTTGGAATTCTAGCATCTGATCCCTCATATCTTGTTGAATTTTGGCCAACTGCTCTTGCATCTGTATTTGCATTTGCTCTAATCTCTTCAACCTTTGGTCTATTGCTTCATTTTTTCCTCGTGTATTGTAATGATATTCCAGGGTAAGGGTCTTTCGTGAGTTTTATTGCATATGATGCAATGCAATGCTAATGCATGAAATGAATGCAAAAAAAAGAGGCGTTGATTCTGATTCAATTCTATTAGAACAACTTTTCTAGAAAACAAATTTCTTTACAAAAAACGGATACATATACGGCCTTGCCCTCATACTCCAGGCGAAGACATCGATCCTTTTCTTCATATTCGGATGTTAAGATCAAATCTCGCGAACTTTCCAATGGATGGCTCTACTAGCTCCTTTTTGCTTGATCTGGGTTACGACCCATTGCTCACTCATCCTTGTGAGGCTCTTAGCTTCTTTAAAAAGTCGAGACGTTGACGGCTCTTGAATAATCTTTGTCAGCTTGAATTTTTGGGCAACGAAGTAAAGACGCGTACTCCTCCGTCAGACTATCATCCTTCTCTCGTGTTTTCTCGGACCATATTCGGACGGCCGTATTGTCTTCCACTTTATCAAGAAATCCATTTTCCATGAAAAGCTTTCTATTTAGCAACTGAACATGAATCAACACTTCTTTTCTATGATGAAAATGCAATGCAATCATAACCAAAACAAAAGAAACACGTTAGTACAAAAAAAAAACATAAATGACAAACAGAGCACCTATTTGGGTGACCACTAGGGTTTGGAGTGGTTCTACCTAGGGTAGGCTCTTAAGGCTCGCTATATGCGATTTGGTTCTAGAGTAAAGGTACCTGAACCAGCAGATTCCTCAATCCTCACCCATTATAGGCTCATATGGACCGAGTTCAGTTCAGGGGAATACATTTCCCTATAGCCATGCGGAGATGAAAATCTCACGAAGGAATAGTTTCTCACTCCCACTTAAAAGGGTATAATCGAGCGGTCATGTAATGCAAATGTGCAGAAATATATCAAGAACTCAAACCGAAAAAGCAAACCAAAATGATGAAGATCATAACAAAGACGGATGAAATGTAACAAAAAGATCGTACATTTAAACTGAGTTTTCAATTTTCGACAAAAAGACAAAAAGTAATCAACTCGTGGCTTGACTCTCTTATTTTGGGTCCCCAGTGGAGTCGCCAAGCTGTCGAAACCATTTTTTTGTAAAAAGGGTCGACTTTGATTTTGAAAACGAAAACGAGCATGGGAGTCGCCACCAATCCTTTTTTTTTATGAGGTGTGATCTGATCACCTCGCGACTTGATCATTTTAGTAAAAGGTTTGATTTACTAAAACGACAGTTTTGGTCTACGAAATTCAAAAAACGGGTTCGGGAGTCGGTTACGTACGAGGAAGGATTAGCACCCTCGTAACGCCCAAATTTGGTACCTAATTGATTAATTGATGTCTTAGTGTCGAAAGCCGAAAGCTCGAAAAGAAATTTAAAATACGATCCCTCTTTATGCTATGTTATTTTTACGTGAAATTCGTTTGAATGAATCAAAATGTATGTTAAAGGCCCTTTATCTCGAGGTAGCAAAAGAAGTCGTATCCCGTAAGTTAGGACACGGCGTTTTAACTTCTCGAAAATAAGCTGACCCTTTATTTTATTATTTAATCAAATTTTGAAATTCAAAAGGATGTTCGGTTATTTTTGATTCAACGAGAAAATCAAAATCCCGTAAGTTAGAGTATGACTTCTCGAATTTCAAAATACGAAACATTGCCTATTTAAAAAGTTTGAATGAATACAAGAGTAACATTCAAAATGATGTGTACTCATTTTGTTTGGGATATAGTGTAAAAACCGATTATATCTAGACTTTAATGATGTGATGACGATACAAAATGACTATACGGGAAAATATTAAAATGATAATTGTTATACTTATAACAATAGAATTCTTAATTCACGATTTTAGTAAAAAAACAAATAAGGTAATACAAAAATAAAAGAAATGAAAATAGTATCCAATATTTTGAAAATGAAATAATAATAAATGGATAAATGGAATAAATAATGAGTAACATCAAATTTAAACATTTTTTAAAAAAAATAAAATGAAGAATAAATAAATAAGTAAAACAAATAGATAACTTAAGTATTTAAATAATAAAAAATAAATATATGTAATATTAAATTTGAATGTCTTAAATATAAAAAATGATGAATTAATAGATAAATTGACAAAATAATCATAAATAATATTAAATCTTAAAAGATAAGAGAATAATGAGTAAATGAGTCGATAAATATAATAGATTTAAGTAATACTAAGCTTAAGTACAAAAAAAAAAATAACGCAATTAATATTAACTTAGAATATGGAGAATAATAAATAAATAAATAATCTCGAATTTAGATGTTTGAAAGTTAAAACGAATAAATAAATAACTAAATAAATAAACAAATAAATATATAAGCAAATAGGTGAACTAAATATAGATAATATTTGATTAAATAAAAAAACAGGATAATAAGTATATAAATAGATATACATATAATATTAAAATTAAATATTTCAAAAGTAAAGATAATGAACAAATAGATGAAATAATATAAATAATATTAAATTTAATTTTTTTTAAAGTAAAAACGATAAATTGATAAATCAAATACAAATAATGTTAAAACTAAATAAACGAGGAATGAGAAAATAAATAAATAAGTTTAAATAATAAAAACAATAATAAAAAATAAGTAATTAAATTAATTAAATCAAGATTAAATTGAAGTCAGAAAAAAAATTAAGGGCATAAATCGTAATAAATAAAAATAAAAGAGGGGGATATGGACTTAAATGGAATGCGCGCAAAATGAATAGGGATTAAATATGAAATTATTCCAAAATCTCTAAATGCATCGTTTCCGCGTTCGTCCTTTAAACTTACCCAAGGACCAAATTGAGATAGAATAAAAATATGCGTGGCCAAATTAAAAACAAGAAAAGGACTAAAATAGAACAACCCAAAAAGGTGGAAGGGCTAAAAGTATAAATAACCCTTTTTTTCAAAACGCGTGGATCCTCTGGCGGGTCGGGTCGCGCGCGGGTCAGAGCTTAAACAACGTCGTTTTGGGACCCTTCTGACCTCTTCAAAATGGCACCGTTTTGGTTCCTTATAAAAGCCAAAATCTCTAAAAAAAATCATTCTTTCTCCATTTTTAAAAAAAAAACTTCAAAAAACATTTTCCCTTTCTCTCTCTCAGCCCCTAGGCCGGCCATAGCTCCGATTGACGGACCGCCGTCTACGGCGGCCGAAAAATCAAAAATTTTTCTTTTCCTCCGCTGGTCGCAAAAAAAAGGTGAGCCTTCTTTCTTTTTTGTGTTTTTTATTTTATTTTATGTATATATGTAAAAATAACTTCGAAAAAGAAAGAAAAGAAAAATAAAAAATAATAATAAAAAGGAAGAACCACCTTAATCCGATTCGGTTTGCTTTTTATTTCTTTGCTCTCTTGTTTTTTGTGGATTTTTGTTTGATTTGATTCACTGTTTTTTTATTACTTCTCCCTCAAAATTACAATCTGAAATTCGGCCTTTATAGCCGATTTAAACATATATTTTTATTACATCTATTGTCCTTTTGTTAATGTTGGTGGTGTCTGCTTCTATTTTTTCTTTTCATTTTGCAGGCGTTGCGTGTTGGTCCCTCTTTGCAGGTGGCAGAGATGTCAGACGGCCGTGGCAGAAGGGAGTGCGGCGCGCCTAGGGCATTAGGGTTTCTTTCTCTGGCTAAAAATGTTTAGGTAGTGGGCTTATCGGGCCGTTAAGGTTTTTTAGTATTTGGGCTTCTATTTTTGTCATTTTTGGTTGTTAATGGACTGTGGATTTATATTTTTTGTTTTGTTTGTTTTTTGGTTGGGCCCGGGCAAATTGGGCCTACTACACTACTTATGAGTGAATAGGTTATGGTAGAATTAGATATGAATGGAATGGATGAATTGTAAGTTTGGTATGTGTTTAAAGTAAGTACTTGTGAACTCTGAATATGAATTGGTTGGTATATGAAATGTGGTGCCGTTAAGGGCATATTGGTTAGGCACTTAGGTTGTATGTTTTGGTATGTTTTAAGCTTGTTTGAATGTGTTTTAAAGGTATAAGAATGCTTGTTTTTGGTTTGGCTTGGTACCTAAGAAATGGGTAATGATTTAGCTTGATTTGGAAGTGATTTTAGGTGCACACGACCTGAGACACGGGCTATCACATGGCCGTGAGCCATACACGGTCTCCTCACACGGCCGTGTGCCATATTGATTTTAAGTGCAGGTTTTTTCCACATTCCATCAGGCTGTTATACGGCCTAGAGACACGGTCGTGTGATCTTATTTAGAATCTCACACGGTCTGGCACACAGTCTGCGACACAGCCATGTGACCCAAATTTCAAATTGTACACGGTTTGGCCACATGACCATGTTTTTGAGCCACACGGTCTGGGCGCTGTCATACGGCCTGTCCACACGGCCATGTGACCCCTGTTTTCATTTTTTTCCATGTTAGTCTGTTTTGTTTCAAATTAGTCCCTGATTGTTTTCAAACTATTTTTAAGGTCCCCGTAAGCTTCATTTAAGGCCTGTAAGTGTATATATATTATGCTTAATAGGTGGATTGGATATTGATATTTAAATTAATAATTAAATGTTTAATGATGTCATTTGATTGAATGCATGTTGTAATACTCTATAACCCTAACCCGGTAACAGAGACTAGTTAGGGATGTTACAGGTCAATTGGCCATTAAGCCATTGGGCTTATTACTTTTTAAAACTCTTATTTTCTCCTTTTTTTGAATGAGTCCCAATACTAAAACAATCATCTATTTCCATTTTTTTTCAATCATGGACCAATTCATTACCTAATAATTCTAAAATTTTAAAAATATTTTCTACTTCCAAAAATAATTTTTCCAACATTAAGTTTGTTTTACAGTAATTAATTCCCCTTTAATCACGTCGAGAACTCCACAATAGAATGGTGTGGCAGAGAGAACGAATCGAAATTTGTTAGACATGGTTTGATCAATGTTAAGCTAACAATCTCTTTTTGGGGATATACTTTAGAAACAATTTGCTATATTCTGAATGATGTACCAGCTAAGACCGCATCTAAAACTCCATACCAATTGTGGCATAGCAGGAAGCCATGCCTAAAGCATTTTAGGATTTGGGGATGCCTAGCCCTTAGATAAAGCCTAAAGCATTTTAAGCCTATTATCTTGTTGTTGTTATCTTGCTACTATTTTGCTTGAGTTGGATTCTTAATTTGATTTGAGGAATATGATAGGGATTGAGACAAAAGGTATGGTGAGTGAGACGATTCCTGTATTGTCCAAAATTATGGAACATAAGCTCAATGGAACCAATTACTTTAATTGGAGTAAGATTTTCTGAATCTATTTGTGAAGCATTGATAAGGATGATCATCTAACTAATGATCCACCTATTAATGAGAAAAAACAAGTGTGGCTAAGGGACGATGCCAAACTATTTTTACAAATTTACAATTCTATTGATAGTGAGGTAATTTCCTTTATTAATTAATGCGAATTTGTTAAACAACTAAAGGAGTGTTTGGAATTTTTGTATTCTAAGAAAGGTGATATCTCTCACATGTATGAAGTTTTCTAGGCATTTTATCATCCAAAGAAGCAAGATGAATCCCTCGCAGCTTACTACTTGGATTTCAAGAGAGTGTATGAAGAACTCTATGTGATGTTGCCATTCAGTTTAGATGTTAAAATGCAATAATCTCATAGAAAACAAATGGTGGTCATGATCTTTCTTTTTATTCTTCCTCTGAAACTTGAGGTTGCTAAATACCATAATTTGTTGAGTGTCGAAATCTCATCTTTACAGTATGTATTTACAAGGATTGTAACACCCCTAACTCGTATCCGTCACCGAAATAGGGTTTTAGAGCATTACCAAAATTTACAGATCATTTAATAGAAATTTTGCTTCATATAACATTCATACCTGAAATCAATCAAATTTAATCATAATGTCCCTTATGTGAGCCATCGAGGCCCAGAATATATATCGGAACTTAACCGGGAACTTAGAAAATTTTTCAGAAATATTTAAAATTTTTCAACACTGCAGGGGTCACACGGCTGTGTGGCTAGGCCGTGTGGTTCACACAATACTCATGAAGCTATATTCATCAATTCACAAGGTGAATAAATTAACAGCATTACTTATACATATTATCTCTAGCTTCGTAAGATTTTAAATAATTTTAACTCTTCCGAGTTTCTTTATTTTCATTTGTATTTCTTTACTTTTCACACTCATTCCAATGCATGACACACAAGTCATAAACATATCACCATTCGACCAATAGCTTGGCATTTGCCTAAGTATCAAGCAACAACACTGGTTATATACTTACATATATTACATATAAATTCAACATTGATAAACTTATTTTCTCTACATGTTACACTTGAGTTTATTACTCATTACAACATACACAATTTCCTTGTAACAACATATTAAAGATAATCACATATTTATATTTCATGATACAGATCATTCTTTTGTCGTTTCTTTATAAACATATATCATTCATTTCATTATATCAATATTTCATGTACCATCATTTCCATATATTTCAAGTATATACCGGTAATAATTCATTTCAAACTCATGTTATCTCATATCAGAACTTTACCTGTTGAATCATTTAAATATGAATGGGCACACTTATTTCATATCAATATCAATAATAACCATAAGTCTTCCAATATTAATTTCATATGTCACTTACCAATCTTTGTCAAATTAGATAACATCTTACGGATTTGAGTACATCGTTTTCTTTATGCCGTAGTCCAACTATGGTCTTGTACATATATTGCCATGGCCTTGCCATGGTCTTGCACTTTATCACGATGTCATAGCCCAGCTATGATCTTGCACTTTATTACGATGTCATAGCCCAGCTATGGTCTTACACGTACACACATATACTGCACTTTATTACGATGTCATAACCCAGCTATGGTCTTACACGTACACACATATACTGTCATGGTCCAACCATGGTCTTATGTTTACAATTGCCATAACCTAGTTATGGTCTTTCCAATGAAATGCCATAGCCCAGCTATGGTCTTACATTCCACACTTTGCCATGGTCCAACCATGGTCTTATCCGTCAATTCATCACTAGTCACTGAACGATCGTACTCAATCCTGCGCTCTACTCAATTTGACTGTCCACTTTAATTTTCATATTGTTACATTATTCACAATACTCAATTAAGCACATTTCACATTCAACTTAAGCATAAAAATATCATTTTTATCTTTTATCACTTTACGGGTATTATCATTTATTTCAAACGTTATCATTTATCGGGCTTTATCAGATACATAATCATTTCACATATATATTTATATAATCACATACACAATTCAATTCAAGCATAAAAACATGCATAGCTAAGTTATACGAACTTACCTGGCTAAATTACAGAAATACCAAGATTCAGGGGCATTTTGGTAATTTTTCATTTTTCCCTTTTTTTCACCCGATCTTGATCTAAATTAATAATTTCATTCAATTTATTAATTTAAACACTAAAACAATTCATTTCCTTCAATTTGGTCATTTCTGACATTTTTACAAAATTACCCCTAAAGTTTTACTTTTATTCAATTTAGTCTCTGAACCTAAAACATGCAAATTAGCCATTTTTAAAGTAAACTCATACTAGCTAAATATTCATATATTTTCCTCCTCTTCTCCATTCCACATCCTCAATATATATATAATTCCATTATTAATTTATATGTTCATATCAAGCTGTCCACTTGAGTCATAGTCACTAAATTATTTATATCTTGAGCTACAGAATTCCAAATTAATATCCGCTTGATGTTTTTGAAACTAGACTCAAATATATTTCTACCATAAAAATTTTAGAATTTATAATTTAGGCAATAAGTACAGTAAAATCTACAAATTTATCCCTATTCTGCTGTTTGATAGCTTCAACCTTTCTTTACTAAAAATTAATTATCTCTTAGTAGGAGATTCAGATGATGTTCCCGCTTGTTTCTATTGAAAATAGACTCATTAATAATTTAAACATACAAATTTAAACCCCCAAGTATTTTTATACAATTTTTAATGATTTTCCAAAGTCAAAATAGGGGAACCCGAAATCATTCTGACCTTGTCTCACTAATTTATTATATCTCATAATTTACAATTTCATTGCTTACATAGTTTCTTCTATGAAAAACTAGACTCAATAAAATTTAATTTCATATTTTATTCAACCTCTAATTCGATTTCCACAATTTTTAGTGATTTTTCAAAGTTAGACTACTACTACTATCCAAAACTGTTTTAGTGCAAAATGTTGATTACTAAGTTTATAACACCCTTATTCCCTTTTTCTAAAATATTTCCCATCACTTTCTCTTATTTCCCTTCACTAACATATCAAGAACATAAAACCTTATATAAGAAAACTCTACTATAACATAATTTCCATGCTTTTTCAATAATAACAAACTTAAAAATATATTGAAATATTGATGTTCTTACCTTGTCTTATTGGTTTCAATCTTTAACTTGATTTTTCTCTCTTCTCCAGCTTCTATTTCTTGAATCTAACTTGATATCTTGACTCCCCATGATCTTCTTGTTATCTTTCTCTCTTGGTAACCATGGAAATTCTTTTAATTTCTAGATGAAAATGGTGAATTTTTGGTGGAAGGACCAAATTGTAAAGAAAGCAAAACTTTGTTTCTTTCTATCTTCTTCTCACGTTGATGCATGGGAGAAGATGACAATTATTCATCTTTCCTTCCTTATATACTAAATAAATAATAATAAAATAATAAAATATCTCATTAAAATATTCATAAATAATATTTATCTAATTAAATAATTATAAAATATCATTAACATCATCATTGCCTTCTAGATCTCTCTCTCCTTCTAATTGATCATTTTGCCCTTTATGATCTTTTAAAATTCCATCCTTGAATCATCACTTAATTTGGTAAAATTACAATTTAGTCCCTCATAATTCTTCACCTATTCAAGTTGGTCCTAATTCCATTTTCCTTAGTTTCTAGATCATTCCACCCTTAAAATATTTGCACTGTTGGTCCTTCAAATTTTCCATATTTACACTTTAACCCCTCGAGTTTTGAGTATTTACTCTTAGGCAACAAAACTTTTCTCACTTTTACCATTTAGTCCTTTCTTGAATTAATATATCATAATATACTTCCCAATGTTGTCATAACTCCAAAATTTCTCTTTTTATCACTTTATTTCATTATTTTACTATATCAAAGATAATATATTACCGTAGAAATTTTCGGGGTATTACAAGGATAATATAAACTGAGAACAAATATTCTACTTAGATTCATAGTAATGCATTGGTGAGCCATGGTAATAAGACACGAGGATCAACTAGTCGTGACAAAAGTGGGGAAAATCACGAGATAGGGGAGGTGGTGTGCTTCTATTTCCATGAGTCTGACCACACTAAGCGTTATTGCCAAAAGCTTCAGGAAAAGGCTAGGAGAACAGAGATGACACATGTTGCAGCAACGAGTACTAAGACTATTTCATATAAAAAATCCACTCCTATCACTACTATTTTTGAGTCAGGTAACTCCTATAAGTGCATCATTTCCTCATTCTTCAATTGGGTCATTGACTCCGGTGCTACAGATCATATGACAGGTAATCCAAATCTCTTTTCAAACTTCAAAGCTTATACACATACTCCTAACGTCATTTTTACTGATGGATCCACCTCTCGTGTTCTTAGATCTGGCACCGTTAATCTTACATCATTCATTTCTTTCAATTTTATGTTAAGTCTACTCAAATTTTCTTTTAACTTATTATGTTTAAGTAAGCTTACACATGCTCTCAACTATTGTGTCTCATTCTTTTTCCTGCTCATCATCTCTTTTAAGATCTTACAACGAAGAAAATTATTGGTAGAGGTCATGAGTATGGAGGACATTATGTACTTAATGCACAAACGCTAAAAGCTATTGCTTGATCTAGTATAGAGTCTCCCTTTGAGGTACATAGTCGGTTAGGTCATCCTTCATTGTCATCTTTGAAGAAGTTGTGTCATCAGCTTCATAGTTTGTCATCATTAAATTGTGAGTCATGTCAATTTGCTAAACATCATTGTTTAGCCTTTGTTCCTAGAGTTAATAAAAGAGTTGAGTTTCCTTTTGAATTAGTTCACTATGATGTTTTAGGTTGGAGTCCTGTTACTTCCAAAATTGGGTTTCGTTATTTTGTTACTTTTATGGATGATTATTTGCGAGCCATTTGGTTATATTTAATGAAAAAATATTCTAAGTTATTTTTTATTTTTTGTGTCTTTTGTGCTAAAATAAAAACACAATTTAATGCTAGTGTTCTTATTTTACGATGTGATAATGCTAAGGAATATTTTTCTGATACTTTTAACTGCTATATGACTTAGAATGGTATTATTCACCAATCATCTTATGTTGATACTCCTCATAATGGAGTAGATGAAAGAAAAAATAGACACCTTCTTGAACTAGCTCGAGACCTTCTTTTTCAAATGAGTGTACCTAAATGTTTTTGGGATGATGTCATTTCAATAGCCACTTTTCTTATTAATGGTATGTTATCTTCTATACTTAACGGTAACATTTCTTACCATATCATCTTTCCTTTAAAACCTTTGTTCCTTGTTGAGCCCAAAATATTTGGTAACACTTGTTTGGTTTATAATGTTCATCCACAAGTTACAAAATTGGACCCAAAGTCTCTAAAACGTGTTCCTTGGTTATTGCCAACTTAAAAAGGGTTATAAATGTTACTCTCTTGATCTTAAGAGGTATCTTGTGCCTATTGATGTCACCTTTCTTGAAAATACACTTTTTTTCCTTGTGTCGTTCGTATAATACTTCCTTTGAAAATGATGATCTGTTGTTATATACAGTGAACTGTCTTGTCAACTCCTCTGAAATAGATATACTAGAACATGCAACAACTCGATCACCAATCATTAATGTTTATTCAAGATGGTAAAATCCCCCAGAAACATGTCTGTCACCAGTCTTTTCGTCAAAAGATTCGGTCCCTATTCAATCTAATCCTACTATCGACCTTCCCATTGCCCTCCGGAAAGGTAAAAAAATAATGCACTTGTCCCATCTCCTATTTTATCTTTTATGATCATTTATCCCTTATTACTAACTCTTTCATTGCTTCATTACCCTCTATTTCCATTCCTAAAACGTTAGGGAGGCTTTATCTCATCTTGGCTAGCGAGATGCAATGATAGAGGAGATATATGCTTTAGATGGTAATGGTACTTGGGAATTGGTTAATTTGCTGACTGGAAAGAAGGCTATTAGATGTAAATGGGTGTTTATGGTAAAATTTAATTCTGATGGTTCCATTGCTCAACTAAAAGCCCGTCTTGTTGGTAAAAGATATGCTCAGATCTATGGGGTTGATTACTCGGATACTTTCACTCTGATAGTAAGATAGCTTTTGCTCGTTTTTTCATTTTTATGGTGGCTACATATGGGTGACCCTTGCACCAACTTGATATCAAATTTTTTTCCTATATTGTGATCTACAAAAGGAGGTCTATATGGAGCTATCACCTAGTTTTGTTGCCCAATGAGAGAGTGCAAAGGTGTGTCATCTTCGAAAATATCTGTATGGCATGAAACAGAGCCCATGAGTGTGGTTTAGAAGTTTCAGTGATCCATGATTTTGGTTTACAAAAGAGTAGTTGTGATCGCTAAATTTTCTACAAACACCCGGAGGTATGCATGATTCTTCTAGTAGTTTATGTTGATGATATTGTTATTATTGAGAGTGGTGATGCATGCATTCTTGCTTTGAAATCATTCATTTATACTCAGTTTCTTGGAGTTGAAGTTACTAGGATTAAGAAGGGTATTTTCTTGTCTTCAAGGAAATATACCCTTGACTTACTTGAAGAAACTAGGAAGTAGAGATGTAAATTGTGTAGCACACCAATGAATTCTAATTTGAAACTTATAAAGGATGATCCTGCTTCGTTTGAAGATCCTAAGAGGTATAGAAGACTAGTTGGGAAACTGAATTATCTCAAAGTTACTCGTCCTGATATCGCATATTCTGTTAGTGTTGTGAATCAATTCATGTCTTCACCAACAATTAAACATTCGTCAGCACTAGAAAAAATCGTATGTTACCTAAAAGGTTGTGGTCTTCTATATTAGAATAATGGACACACAAGCATTGAATGCTTCATTGATGCAGATTGGGAAGGATCAAAGATGGATTGGAGATCAACTAATGGTTACTGTGTTTTTGTGGGAGGAAATCTAATTTCTTGGAAAAGCAAGAAGCAGAGTGTAGTTTTGTGGTCTAGTGCAAAATTCAAATACAGAGCTATAGCACAATTTGTGTGTAAAAGATTATGTGGTTACAAAAGTTACTATATGAATTGGAATTTAAAAAGTTGTTACCAACAAAATTATGGTGTGACAATCAAACTGCTCTTCATATACCTTACAATCCATTTTTTTCATGAGCAAACCAAGCATATTGGAGTCGACTGTCACTTAATTCGTGAGAAGATTCAACAAAAGCTTATATCAACAATTATGTCAAAACAAGAGATCAATTAAGAGATATCTTTACAAAATCTCTTAGTGGACCTCGAATTTATTATATTTGTAACAAGCCAGGCATGATTAACATCTATGCTTCAACTTGAGGTGGATTGTTGAGAATATGTAAATGGGAATGTAGCTGATTAATAGGGATTATAAAAAGATACTAGGGATTTGATTTGATTTGATTCTTTTTATTCACTTTCTTTATAGAGTATGCTCTTACATGAATATATATATGTATCGTTTGAGGGTGAATAAGAAATAGAATTTCATTCTCTCTTTTTTCTTATGCCTTATTAATTATCTTTCGGTATTTCATTCACACTAAACAAATATATAAAAAATTAATATCCGAGATTCCCAAGTTTTCTCAAAACAACTAAACTCAAATATTAAGTTAGGAGAGGTGGAAATCACCATTTCTTACATTTATGAAGCTTTCTCTCTTGAGCTTCATTTTATCTCTTAAGAACCCATGAAACTCTAGGCTGAAGTTTGAGAGACTGATCGTGGAAATGAATTTAGAAGGTCGTTTTCCAAGTACTTTTAACAAAATCTCAAAGTTCGAGTGTTGTGTTTTTGAGAAATTTCAAGACAAAGCAATGGAAAAATTATTCAAGTGGGTCCAAGGCCCAATTCCTTCCATCCAAATCCAAAGTTTTAAAATTTCTAGGCCATTTCCCTAATTCATGGTCCATGTAACACCTCTTACCCGAGCCCAAACCTAGACTCGAGCAAGAAATGCTACATTTAAAGACTAGCCAATATGTTACAAGGTTCTGCAAAACATTTTCATTTAAATCATTTTACAACCTTATACCGTTGCTCAACTACTCAACACTTTTATGCTTACTAAATCCCTATGCACATGCCACACTAGTTCCTTAATTTAAATACACTTCTTAGTCCATACCTTATTTTTGATGAGTGATTTGTCAAGCCATGTTCAAGTCATTTTCTCACGAATACTTTCTGCACACTATGTGTTTAAACAACAAGCGTATTAAGCTTCACAAAACATAGCAAGTACTCATACGAATTCTTTACTTATCTAAGTATTTAATATAAATTTTATTGATTCATTGATTTACCATAAATATATTTATTCATGTTATGCCTTATTTTAGACATTTCACTAATTATATATTAAAACTTAATACAGGAAACATGTTATAATTCTAGCTATTCACTTTTCACATATTATAATTCTAGTTATTCACTTTTCACTAGTTATTCACTTTTCACATATTTTATTAGTGAAACTCTCAGCATGTTAGTTTTTTAGTTTACTATTAATTCACTAACACAAATAAATCATGTTCTTTCTATATAATTTAACCTTCCAAGCATTTACCATATCCATTAATATTTCATATAATTAACATAAATAAATTTAACATGTTTTACACTTAATCCTTATGTAGCAAATGAATTCTTTGAGTACTTACCAATCTATGCTAGATTTCACTTCCTTTTCTATTTATTCCAACACTTTTTTTCTTTTTTTCTCTTCATGAACACATTAAGAACATATTTAAAATCTATACTAGAAATCACTTTCTTAAGTTTCTACTTCAACTAAACATAAAATCCATAAATGAACACTTAAACTCTTACCTTGTAACCATGATTTCTCACACTCCTAATTTTCTTCACTTCCAACCTTCAAGTATCTTGATTCCAAGGTGACATATAAGCTCACTAGGGTCTCAACATCACTTTTCCTCATTGGTTGCTATAAAAATTCCTAAGATTTTGGGTTGAAAAGTTAAAATTTAATGGAGAAGGACAAAATTGTAAGAAAATAAAAGTTTTCTTTCTTCCTTTTCTTTATTTACGTTTGGAAAGAGAATTATGGATAAAATTCTCCATTTTCTTCTTTAAATATTATTTAATAAGAATAATAAAAATATTCCAACACCATAATTTCAATTCAATGGTCATAATTTCATCTCACTTTTCATCAAGATCTAATGGCTCATATTCTGCCAACATTTCATGAATTAATTAATATAATAAATGTAATTATAGTTGGTCCAATGGCCCATGTTAAATCCTTCATCATAATGCAAATTCAATGGCTCAAATTCAATATACATGCCTAACGGTATTTTGGTAATTTTATCCAAAATTATCTTACTTGCAAGATGATCATTTTGCCCTTAAAACTTTTGTAATATTTACAATTAATCTATTCCCAATTTATGTATAATTTCAACTTTGCTCATTGAAATTTTCTCAAAATTTCAATTTAACCCCTCAACTTTCGAATATTTACTATTTGTGTCACAACCCAAGATTGATGGATCCGAGATAAAGGTGTATAGTTGTGAAGTTATCTGTTTGGCGTAGTGTAATCAGCCAATTAACAGTCTTCGGATGTGTTAGAGTCTAGCGTAGCATATTTGTCGTAGAATTATTAAGGATTGTGTTACAAATTATTCTACTATTTAAGAAAATGATGTGATAAGTAAAGAGTAAGACTGGTGAGGTTACTGCCAAAAGTATGGTACGCCCAATTACCTGAGCACTATGCTGAACGGGCTTTGTAAAATGACCTGGTTAAGAGCCAGCTGGATTGACTGGTCAAATATCAAACATACAAGATACTCATTTATATTCATCTCGAAATCTGTAGGCCATTATGAAGGAAAAACTCTGGATTCAATTGACACTTTTCGAGCGCTACTAAAGGGAAATTAAATATATATTGTGAGAAGGATTAGTCTGGATGGTTTTTCTTTCTCTAAAATCTACTCTCTAGTTCTTCCTCTTATAACTTATATGTTTTCTTTTCTAGAAGCTAAGGATTCCGAATTTATGAGTGGATGTTCCACCTCAGGTAAGTCTAAGAGCTCTGTATGTTAAGTTTTTGAAAGAATAAGACTGTTAAGAAGCTTATAAGCAGTAGGCTATAAATACAAGGCCTTGCATGGGGGTTGTGTAACGCCCTGAATTTTGGGCCTAGATGTTCTGGGTTTTGAGTGTAGTGACAGCGAGGAGGTTGTACACCTAAGTTAAGTTGTGCAATTTAGTGTCAGAATGGGCCTGCTGGTCTAGTGGTTGAGTGAGTGTTAGTGCACCTTGAGGTTCTGGGTTCGAGTATTGGGGTACGCGATTTTGGGAGAACCTTTTTATTTTGTTTTGTTTCTTTTAAGTTAATAATTATGATTATTTATAATTATTAAATTATGTGTTTAATATATGTTAGTTTTTATTTATTATTATTTTTATATTTTTGTTGAATATTATTTTTTTTATTTTTTCTTTTTGGGACGTTTCTTGGTTTTATTCTCTCTGTGCTTTTTTCCTTTCTTCTGAAAACGATCGCGATTTGTGGATTCTGGAACTTCGCTCCTCAGTAATCTTCTTCGCTGTCAAAACAAGTGTGGGATTCGAACCTTGTCCATAGTTCTTGTCTATTTATTTTGTTTTGTGAGTCTTTGCTTTCGACTTTGCTTGACCGTATGCTAACCCGTTCATTTTGGGGTTTTAGTCAATGGAAGTGAAGGGAAAACGTTGATTTCTGATATATGTTGATAGGGCAAGGGTTAGGGGCTGTTACTGTGGCTTAAACAGGGTTTTCGGGTTATTTTGGAGAGGTTTCGTGGCTACCCCGACGGCCACACGGGCGTGTGCCTACAGTGTGGATTTGGGAATTAGGGTTTTTAGGCCAAATTGGGTGCCACACGACCGTGTGGACGATTTGGGTATTTTTGTCGACTTTCACACGGCTGTGTCCCTCGGGCACACAGGCGTGTGGGATTGGGAATTAGAGTATTAGAGTTTTGGAGTCACATAGCCTGGCCACATGGCCGTGTGACTGATTTGGGGATTTAGGGATTCCACATGGGCGTGTGTTGTGGGACACACGGCCGTGTCTGATGGCCACACAGGTGTGTGACACCTTCACACGGCCGTGTCTACCCTGTACTTGATTTTATCAAAATTGGACAGTGAGTTACACGGCCTGTTCACACGGCCGTGTCCCTGCACCACACGGGCGTGTACCTCTGTCACACGGCTGTGTACTACCCCTTACATGGGCGTTTGGATCTCCACACGGCCTGGATTGCTCCACACAGCCAGAGCACACAGGCGTGTATCCCTAACACGCCAAATCTTGATTATAAGGCGATTTAAGTGCAATCGCCATTCTATGTGTTCCAACCCTCGACTAAGCTTACTGAAGGTTGACATGACTCTGCCCTGATTGCGTTTTAAGTGTTATTCGTACTTGGTTGTATGAAATGTTAGGTATCGAATCTGAGTGCACAAGTGTGCATGTTTCAGAATCGAACGATCGATTGTAAGTGATCGCTTACGGATGATTGTGCAAATTGAATTCTGAATTGGTGCATCTGCATTCATATGTCTGCATACATACATTTGCATACATACATCTGCATATAAAGTATTTTGGGTTGGGATTTTGAAGAGAAGGGAGATTTACGATCTGATTTGGCAGTTTTACTGCAACTCATCGGTATAGCGGATTACCGTGATTGCATCAGATCGCATGTACGTTAGCTACGCCACGTACCACTATCCGATCCGCAATTTTACTACAACTCATCAGTATAGCGATTCCGCATTGATTGCATCAGATCGCATGTACGTTAGCTACGCTACGTACCATTGTCTGATTTGGCAGTTCATACTGCACGTCTGTACCACGGTTTATCGTATTGCACAGTACAGCTTATACGCTAGCTTTGCTACGTAATTTATGATTTGGCAGTTTATTTGTATTCTGATAGCCCAATTCTCAAAGGGTCGAGGGCCGTCCCAATTCCCGAGGTCGAGGGGAATCGCCGATGATCATCGTTCTTCGCAACCCGAGATGACATCAGGTGGAGTATAAGGTTGGATGGGCTTTTCGAGGTCCTACTCGGAGTGTAGGGATGGTGGGTTGATTAAATCCCCACAGTAAGTGTAGGGTTGGACGGAGATGGTGTGTTGGCTGGATGGGTGGGTTATTTTGTAACTCATGTGCACGCATATGCATCCGTTGCTCTTGTGATCGAACGTGATTCTCGCGATTGAATTTGATTGAATGTCGACTAAAAATTTGAATGATCGATTGGTGAAATGTCTGATTGTATTGTTCGACCGAAAGGCACTCGTGCCTAGGAGAACCTGGTGTGATGGGCTAAGGCCCAATCTAATTCTGATTCTGGAAAGGGCTTAGGTCTAGGTTGTAACTACTGAAAATTACTGCTACTGTGTCCGATTAGGCCATATGACTGTAGAGTTACATATGGTGTACATTTGGTTTGGGGTGAATTCGCTTAACTGTTATCTGTCTATAAGTATGTTCTGGTTCTGAACTACTCTAGTTCTATGTTTCTGCTTCTGTAGTTTAGCTAGTTTGATCTCACACTGAGCTCGTGAAGCTCACCCCTTCTTTTGTTTCCCCTTTCAGGTACTATTCTGATTTCTGATGCTGGACTCAGTACGCGGAGGTCTCGGACAGCTTCAATAAATTGGATTACCAGTTTGTGTTTTCTAGTTTTTACATTTGGTTTTAAACTGTAAAGATTTTTAATACTGTGGTACCATTACTGTTTTAAACTCTGTTCGTACATTATGTTTGTTACATTCGCGAACGGTATTTTTAAATGAATAAACGTTTTAGTTTGTTTTGAGATAAATATTTTCAAAAATGGAATTTTGAACGACTGATTTTTGTTAAATTTTCCTACGATCACTTCGGTGATCAATGTAGCATCCTGGATTCGGTCTAGACTTCTAGGCCGGGTTTGGGGTGTTATAGGTTTCCTACGATTGAGATGTTAACAATTGGTAGAAAAATAGGTTTTAATAGTGAATCTATGTTCTTTAAGTATTTGTTGCTGCTGATTTGAGAAGGGTGTTCGAGTTTAGAGTTCAAGCTACAATCAAAGTGAGTATCAGGTGAGTCTCTCTATCTTGACTCTTGCATATGGACTGTTCAGATTAGAATACATATAAAGAAAATATCTAGGACAACTAGTAAGTGCATATGAGAAATATTGAAAGGATTGTAAAATAATGATATTACGTATGATATACTATTTGAATAAGAAGTCAATTAAGAAGTAAGCAAGTAAGATCTTCTATGAGAGGGTAAGAATCAATCAGGTATGTGAATAAGATCTGGGAAAGTAACTCTTGATTGGAAATGTCCCTTTGTGATGCCTCTAGTAAGGTAGTTATATTGCTAACCAGACTGGCAAATCATGATACGAAAATAAGTGCATAACCATGTGGCTGAGACCCATGGTATTGTGTGTTATGAAAATACTCATGGTGATGCCTCTAGTAAGATAAAGACTGAACTGGTAGATCACAGCATGAGAATGTGTAAGCCCATGTGGCTGAGACCCATGGCATAATATGATAGTAAGAATATTCATGGTGATGTCTTCGGCAATATGTGAACCGGAGTTATGTATAAGTCCATGAGGGAGTAACCCATGGCACCTTCCGTGAAAGCCTGACGGGACAGTAAACACGTGGTTCTATATGTTGCCTATGTGGCATGATCTGCTAAGCCTTCGTGGAGTACTCTGTATGGTCTTTGTGGTAGGTTTTGTTTCGTCTCATTGGCATACTTGATTAGGTCTGTATGGTATAATATGGTTATTCGCCTTTGTGGTAAGATTTGGGTAAGTCTGAGAGTACTTTGATGAATAATTCTATGATAATGACATGATATGTCTAGAGTTATTTTGGTTTGATTAGTTTGTGATGTAATCAAATGAGTCTTAAAAGAGGTCTCCTGAAAGGTAGTATGTATCTGCATGATTCAAAAAGGGTATCTGCCATGGTAATTTGTTAGTTTAGAATATAGGTGTATTTTTAGTTATGAAATATATAAGAATTCGTTGACCTGTGTTTGTCTACGCTATGTAAGGTTGAAATCTGAATTATCGAGTATCCGTCAAATCTGCATAGTATTACGTCTCGTTCTGGGATTTTATGGAATATGAGCTGTTGATATCTTGGATATTCTTGTGTTTTGTAACATAGATGTGTGGAATTCTTCTGAATGATATGGATAATTCATTATCAGTATGAGCATGTGTTGGGTTGAAACTGGGATATGATTTGGTCGGTAGACTGATAGTATCAAACTTAGTTTGGGGATCCGCTAAATGTGAATTCATATAGTAAGTATTTGCCCATGAACAGTATCTGTAAATAACCATTCTGGGAAAATTATTAAGTGTTGATTTGAAGAGAAAATCCCATAAGAAGTGGCCTCTGTAGAGATATTCCTCTGAGTAGTACCTTTTTTTTTTGTTCTAAGAAGAATAAGATAATAGAATATCGTCTGGTAAGGTCTGAAGTCAGCCAAGTAGTAAAGTGAAAGCTGGTTCGTTAAGTATGGTATTTGGCATAGAAGTGCAAGTCTAATTTAATGTATGTGTCTGCCTAAAACAGAAATGATATGCTAAGTATGGAAACTGGCATATAGGCATATATCCAATAATATGAAAGTACTCGCCAATGTATTTTGTATTAAAGCTCACTAAGTTCTCTTGATCTTACAAATGTTTGTTCTTATTTCAAGTGCTGATGTATGAATGAGTGAGCCAAGAGAGTCAAGCCAGAAACGCAGCACAGAAACGACGAGTTAGGATATTATGCATACAGGGAATGTGTCACATCCCAAAAAATCGGGTTAGTAGAAAATGGGTTAATGAACCGAGAGTGGTTACGCCTGAAATTTTTTTTAGTGATTGAGTAATGGTGGAGCTTTCTTGATGATCAGTGTTCGAATCCCTTCCCTTTCATTATTTTTCTATGTGGTGCAATTTTGCTTCCAACCTTAGCAAAGGTCACATCCCGTGTTTTAATTATTTTCTTGGTAAAATGAAAACAATGAAGTGAATGGTAGAGTGGTTAAAAGCTTTAATTAATTTTTTTAGGTCCTAGGTTCAAGTTTCCTCACCAACACCTTTTTATTTAATTTTTGCGATTTTTCCCATGTGCTTAAAGCCCCTTACCGTCCAACCTTTCTTGCCATAGTGGAGGGAGATTATTTCCTTTTCTTTTGGTCAACATACCTTATTTTTGGAGATCACGATCCCATTTTCACTCCTTTTCCCCCCTAACTTACCATTCTCTCCATTTTTTCCATATGAATGATTTATTGAACCTAGACTTGTTGACCACAACTCTCTCCATCCATCCTATCACTCTCATCTCATTGTCATACCTCCCTAATGCTCCTCCCCATTCTCTCATTTTCTTTCTTTTGTTTAGCCATCAACCACCCATTTTCTCTCTAATTCCTCCTCTCCTCTATCGTTCTTTGGTTTTGAACCACTTTGACCACCACCAAACCTCCATTGTACCGCCACTTTTCTTCTTCTTTTTCTTCCACTGTCGCCTTTAACGTCGCCTTTCACCATCGTGACAACCACTGCACGCCACCGTGAAACATCACCCTTTTTCTTTATTTTTTTCTCTTCTCATTTCTCCTTTAATCTAGTAAATGAAATCCTCCTCCTTTCTTTCTCCTTCGTCAGACTGCCGTCTCCATCACCGGATCGTCGCTGCTGCCGTAACACCACCGCCGATGGTTGTGTTTCCTACTCTTTTCTTCATCATTTTTCAACCTACATCATTTCTTTTAGTAAATAAAATTCTGCACTATTTTTTCACTTATTTTCTTCAATTCTAAGTCTTTTATTTCGTAAACTTACTCTTAATCAACCCCTTCTTTAGATCGTTCAATTTTCCCGTATCGAAATCAAGACGATCCATCGATCTCTCATTTTCGACCGAGATAGAGGCCAATTGACATCAACAAAGAAAATGGTCAACTTTGTGAAAGGAATCATGATTTTTAATTCATAAGGGTTAGTGTCAAATGGGAGATTCGCTTAATAAACATATCTCTTGTGATGATCATGGTAAACTTTAACGAATGACTACCATTTGTGTGACTAGGTAATCCATTGGATAGATCCAAGTTTAGGCGTCTTAGAGAGTTGTAACACATTGAATCTACAATCAGGTGTGATTTTAACATTAAACAAAAATAAATCTATGTTTTATATTGATTAAAATCATTATTATTTGATTTATGTTTAATGAGGATAACTTTAGTATCCAGTAAGAGAGATAAAACCAATCGATATGGACTATGTCAAGTAAGTGATTTCAAACCATATATGTTGTGAAAAACATGTTATGTGATCTTGATTATTATTGATATGAAATGTATGAAAATCTCATTCTCATGTTATGTGATCTTATGACATATGTGCTTTTCACATGATTTATAAAATGTAAAATATTGGTATAAAGTGTATATATGTGATTTGCATGTTAAGCATGCTTATGTGATTTTAAGTGAAAAGTGATATAATGAGCATGCCTCACATGCCAAAGTGAAAAATGATTTTGTGGCCATATCACATGCATGGGGTGGGATATGTGAAAGGTGGAAGAATGTGGTAGTTTATCTGCAAAAGTAGTGGCTTATCCACAAATTTTATTATGTGGCAGTATATCTGCAAAAGTGATGGCTTGTACACAATTTGATTATGTGGTAGTTTATCTGCATTACTGTGACACTGTTCACAACTTGGTATGTTATCGAATGGACGAGTTCTGAAGAGCTCAATTGTGGTGTGTAGCGAAGATGGGTAGGACCATTTTCTTAAAACATGCATCATTTTACGAAATGTGCATTGACATGATCATGCATAGTATAAATGTGAAATATTGAGTTATATGAAACTGATATGATTATTATGAATGTATAATGTATATGTTCATATGTATGTGATTGTGTTTATGTTAATCTCACACTGGGTTTAAAAAGCTCACCCCATTAGTGTTATAATCTTTCAGGTAACACTCAGATATAGAACTTGGATTCAGCATTCGGTGGAGCCGCTCGGATGTTTTTATCTTATGAACATTTTTATGAATTTTAAAAACTGTTTGGATTTTGGTTTGTGGACTTTGGACTTTGGACATTACTTTTATTGTGGGTTGTGGTTTGGTTTTTTTTTTTTTTTACAACTTTAGAACTATCATACATGCATGCAAATTTATGAGATTTCAAGTATTTTTAAATTATGAAATTCATCTAAACTATTTATAATTTTACTTGATTTTTAAACAAAATAATAACTCGTAAATTTTCTAAATAGTTTTATTGAAATCCGCTACGAAGTTGTTCCAAAAACCATTTTTATAATTATAATGCAAAATTCTTTATAACTTAAAACAATATTTTGATAAATGTCGCCTTTTTCAAATAAATATATATATTAAAGTATTTTTTTCAAAGAAATAAGATTGTTTGATCTTTAAATTTTTAGGTTTTCTCAAAAAAACTCAAACCTAGTGATTTTCAATAAGCAAATAAATTCGAGCGTTGTTAATGTAATTTGCGAGATTCGACCATAACATCTAGGCCGAGTTTGAGGTGTTACAGAATGCCTTAGGAGTAGGGCGTATAGCTCTCTACGCCATGAGAGTTTGTTATTAATAAATTGTCGTGATATAAGGTTTTAAATCACCTTTAAATGTCTGTGGTACTTTTGGATATTATTATTTATATCTTATGTAATTAAATAAAATAGAAAGTATATGTTGGAAAAGAATTATTCATAGCTTTATTAAAGTTTATGTTAAATATTTGTAAGTGGTAACATCCGATATCCGAAGCCAGTTATTCGGATCGAGTTAGAGGGTGTTACAATTTGACCCCTTCATTTTTCACTTCTTTATAATTTAGTTCATACCTCAACTCAATATCTCACAACATACTACTTGTTTCAACTTTCTTCAATATACATCTTCCTTCTGTGCTATCACTGATATACTTTATTTTATTTAACCAAGAAATTCACCATGCACGTTCTCAATTTAGTACCACTTATATAGCATGGTGATTTTAGGGGTGTTAAAATTCAAATGTCCAAATAAATTTTATATATCAAAAGTATCATCCAAATAATATTTTCATCATAAAATTCTCGAGAAATAACTAAAATAATCTTATAGGATCAAATTATCTTTTTTCCCCTTTATGCCTCTAAATACAAATTTCTTCACAACAAATAGTTATAAATCAACTCAAAATTCCATAATTCTCATTTAATGCTTAATAAAAACACTTGGGTAATGAAAATCATATTTTTACCCTTTTCTTGGAAAAAATGAAAATTTTATAACTTAGTCCTCGTTTCTTCAAATCTTATCTAATTTGGTTTCAAAAGTGATTTCCACCATACCATTATATATTATAATTTATTCTCATGTCAAATAGTCAATAAAAGTTCTTATTTATTTTTGGTCAAATTACATTTTAGTGCTCTAACTTTCTCGAAATTGCAATCTCTATTTTATTATATTCTCATATCCACAATACTTTTCTTTGATTTCCATCTCTAATATGAATATTTCCTTTCATAAAATCTTTTATCTAACTCTTATTCCATCTTTCTTGCAAATTCACTGTACCCGATCCTAGAATAGTGTCACGTGGCTTATCGAAAATTTTTGGGGGGTTACATGTTAATTGATTTTAATGTTAAATGTGGTCAAAGTCAAAACTATTAACGAATGGGCTTAATTAATTTTTTTTATTAATGACAAGAGCTCAATTGGACGCATATTAAGTCGAGGGGTTTAACTAATTATTTTGATTAACAATAAGTGCTCAATTGGATGCAAATTAAGTTGATGTCTTAATTAAATTATTGATATTTTTCTTAAGGTCTTTTTATGGCTTTAAGCATAAATATTAGGTATAATGACAAATTTAGTCCTTAACGTTTATATCTTTTATCAGTTTGACCCTTATTCTTTTTTTAGCTAACTTTGGCTCAAACCTTTTTAAAAGAGTTGAATTTGACTATTAACCTTTCAAAAAGAGTTGAATTGATTTTTTTTTAATAGAAATACTAACTAAAATATTTAAAATTTTAAACATGGTAGTCTACATGACAATACATGAGTACTTCATGCTATTTTTTTTTATGAATTATGAATTATTATTTTTTGAATATTTCAATAATTTTTAAATTATTTGTTGATATAGCATATAAAACAAATATTGTCATATTAACATGAAGTATACGTGAACTATCATGCAAGTTATCATGTCAACAACATTAAAATTTTAATGTTTTAGTCAGTATTTTCATTAAAAACGATTGAATTCTTTTTGAAAGGTTAATAACTAAATTTAGTTAAAGAATAAATAATTATCAAATGATAAAAAAATGCAAACAGTGAAATTTATTATTATACTTAGAATTTATAATATGAAAGAAAAAAAAAAACTTAAATACAAACTTTTAAAAGAACAAGTAAAAAAGAAAAAAGAGATTTTTTTTTTTTCAAAACGTGGTCGTTAATAATGTTTCGTTGCTGTCTGTGTCATTCACTACTTGGTGAAACAATGCTTTCAAACGTCTAACATTTCTGTTAAAACAAGGCAAAATGATTTATTTACCCTCTGCTTTTATAAAAAAAATATATATATATTTTTTAACTTTTTATTTAATTTTTAAATTTGTATTTTTTTGTTGAATCTTGCCAATATGAGTAGAAAGGTTATTTTTTGTTAATTTTGCTTACACTAGGGATGAGTATTCGATCGAGTAGAGTTGAATCGAGTCAAAAAATTTCGAGTTAGTCGAGTTGACGAATCCTATTTTAGAAACCGAATTTAATTTGAATTTTTTTCGAATCAAATCGAATCGAGTCAAAAAAATTTCAAGTCAAGTCGAGTCGAATTAACGAATCTTATTATTTATACTCAATATTGCGTTTACATGGACCGATTATTTAACTAGTAGACGAAGTACAAGATTATTTAACTACATGAACAATATAATGGTTTTGCCTTTTAACTTAATGAGTAAACATTTATTAAAACAACATAGTTTTTCCTTTTAACTTAATTGTTTTGACTTTTAACTTTAAAAAAAGTAAGCATTTATCAAAACGACATAGTTTTGCCTTTTCTTATTCGAATTTTCAGATAACTCAAATTGTGTAATTCATATTCGAGTTAAACCGAAAAACTTAACTTTTTATCCAAGTTGATCCGAGTAACTTGATTAACTCAAATAATTTGAACTATTTAATTCAAAATTTAAATTTTTTATCAAGTTTTTTCAACCGAATCGGATTTTGCTCACCCCTAGCTGACACTGCATACACGTGAATTGCCACGTGAATGACACATCAACATTTAATTAATTTTTTAAAAAATCAAAAAAATTATAAAAAATCATTTTTAAAATTAAAAATATTTAAAATTATAAAAATTTATAAAAATATTTTTAAATATCTTTTAAAATTTAAAAAATTAATTAATTGATGGCATGTCATCTAAGTGGCAATCTATATGTATGCTACGTCAACAAAGCTAACAAATGTTAACATTTTCTTTCATTTGACAAAAAATACAAGTTTAAAAATTAAAAAAAGACAAAAAAATATATATGGACTAAAATGACTTTTTTTTATAAAGTTGGAAGACAAAAAAATCATTATGCATTAAAAATTAAGGTAAATTACACCAACAGTCACTCAACTTTGATGTAGCTGACAAAACAGTCACTCTGGTTTCAATTCAGTCACTCAACTTTTGAAAAATAACAAAACAGTCCTTTTAACCATTTTCCATTATAGACGTAACGAAAAAGTGACATGGCATTTAATGGAGGGTTAGTTATCATTTAAACAGCCCCATAGCCCTAGCTGGGCAGTAGAAAAGAAGAAGAAAAAAAAAGGAGAGGATAAGAAGAAGAAGAAGAAGAAATGGACATACCCTAGTTACGACCATTTTGTTCCTCCAAGGTGGAGCCACCACGCAATTCGCTACTATCTGTTGAATCTCGATCCCTTTTTTTCTTCTCTTCTTTTCCTCTCTTTTTTCTTTTTCTTAACTCTAGTCGCCGTCGGTCATGGCCTTCTCTGGCCAATCGTCATCACCAAATGGCTTCTCTTTACTTCTTCTCAAATCTCATTTCAGATTTCCCAATAGGCCTTCAAAATCCCAAGATTAAGACCTTAAAGCTTCGAACAAGGCTTCAACAGATCTTCGCTGTCCACCATTTGATCACCACCGAATTCCGGCCACAGCTTTTCTTCGACCAACCATGACTCTTGACCACTCGGATCATCGAACTAGTGGCTTGAGTTCTCCAACCCGCAAAACCTGAGACGGGTGTGGGTTTCTTCTCTTTTGATTCTCTTCTTTTTTTAGTTTTTTTTTTTTTTTTTACTTCTCTCTTTTGATGATAGCCAATTTGGGATTCTTGTTCCTTTTTTGCTGGTTTGATTTTGGATACTTGATATTTGGTATTTTTGTTTTTGCTGATTTTTGTTATTTTGTCATTGATTTTGATTTGAAGCTTCATAACATTGCCATAAGCAGGAGCTCCGACCAAATCGGTGCCGATGAACAGGCTGTGATGCCAGCCTCAAGAAACCTTTTTGATGCCAGCCTCAACATTTTTGCTGTTGATTTTCAATTTTCACTACCATGTAAAAAAATCAAGCTTCATGGTAGCTAACAGCTTTTTCAGGTTCCGTTTGCCAAAATAAAATTTCTCAATTTTTTTCCCATTCTGGGCCCTAATTTTAGGTAAATTTTGGGTAAATTTCATGTCAATCTGCCACGTTAACTAATTGGATTAATTGGGTTTTCAATGTGGTAAGTTAACTGGCCACATCAGCTAGTTAACTTGCCATATCAGCAGTCCCGTTAAGAAGTTACGGAAAATGTTAATAAGTAACTAATTTGTCACTTTTTGATAACGTTAGTGCTTGTTTTGTTATTTTTCTAAAGTTGAGTGACTGAAATTAAACCTATAAGATTGTTTTGTCAACTACTTCAAAATTAAGTGGTTGTTGGTATAATTTACCTTAAAAATTATTTCTACCAAATCATGTCGGTTTAGAATTACACGTTATAAAACTTTGTTTTAAGTTTAACAATACAGAAATTTAATTGACTTGGTTTAGTACATCTCGAATTACAATTTTTATAATAAATTAATATTATATTTAAATTTAACTATAAAAAGTAATATAGTTTTTAATATTTATTTAAGTTTATAATAGTAAAATAGGTTTTGTTCCCAACTCCTACGTACAACATAGGTGTTTATATTCTAATTTAGTTATTTTTAATTTTTTTAAATTTAATAAATATATTATCGTAATGAATAATGTGGTGTTAGATTTTTATTTTGTAATTACGATTCTTAGAAAAAGTTTATCTCAAGTTTATCTAAATGCCACTTCGATGGAAATAGAATTGGTTCCAAACACCTATAATTATAAAAACCATAAAAATAAAAATCATGAAACACTCTACTTACCGGTTGTTGAATTGAAGGAGTGGTGCGACAGCTACATTCAGTCTTCCAAATTCTTCTTTCTCATCTCCCATTTTTAATTCAAACTCCCATCATTCATCAATCTCACCCTCAACCCAATGGCATTTTCAAAGCTCTCCCTTTTCTTCTCATTGTTCCTCCTTTCCTTTCTCTCCCTCAACTCCCTTGTCTCCTGCGACACTGGTAACCTCCCTTTCCTCTTTTTTAACTCTGGATCTGCCTTTCTTTTTGTTGCTTAAGCAAATTTTGTTTTCAGCTTTCAACTTGTTGGGGGGGGGGGGGGGGTTTCTTTTCTGTATGATTTCTTCTTATTTGCTAATTGGGTATTGGAATTGGATATAAATATTTATTTTTTTTTGCTTGTTTATATGGTTATTCAATGTAGATATTTTTTTGCTCTTCTGGACTTGATACTTCCATGTACATGAACCCATTTTAGATTTCAATTGGATGCTTGTAGCAGAATTTTCTGTTCTTATTTTGCTAGCAATTAACTTAATGTAATTGAAGATTCTGTTTGTTTATAGGTTTTTTTAGAGTCTTTTCAAGTTTCAACTTCACAGATCCTTTTACTTGTGGATAGTTGCTGTTGATCCCACCTTTAGTTCTTGATAAAAATTATATGGCAGTTTGATCTCCCAATAATGACTTGATCTGCCCATTCTTAAACATTTACATGTATAATGCCTATTTGGTATCTTTGGTTTTTTGTTGAGAAGATCATGCTCTGACTCTTATTTTCTCTTGAAGTATCTATATCTAAAGCATTTCCGGACATGGGTACGTAGATATGTTCTACCAAAAGCTCTTTAAGTACATGAAAATCTTCGTGAAATACTCACACCCAAATTGGAGTAATATGTCTTGGAATTTTGGATTCGCCTTTTGTTAACCCTAAACCTAAACACTTCCCTAATTTTTCATGTAATATGTCTTAGAATTTTTGGACTCACTGTTCCAACAGAATGCTGATTTCAAGTTGTCCTTCCTGTATGAAAAATAGTTCGATTTCATCTTGAGCAAAGCTCTATCTCAAAAAATGGTACTTAACTGAGCTGGATCCGATTTTCGACTCAGCTTCATTACAGTCCTAAACCTAACCATCAGCTCTGACCATCATAACTATGGCTAATATGAGCCAACAAATTTGAATTAGGTGCGGGTTCAGATTGACTTTGTTTGGAGGGTCTAGAGTGCAGTCATATAGCTAGAAATCTGGGTTTTATTAGCCTTTATGGTTTCCACTTTGAATAAAAATGTTTTTTTCTCTCTGATATCCTAAGCTGACTGATGAGATTTGGCTTTTGTATGGGTTACTTGGTTTGAATTTTGAGTAACTTCATGAGTTGCAGTACTGGATCTTTCTGATGTTTAGCTGTTCAGTAATTTAGCTACATGGGAGGATATAAACTTATTTTGCTGGAAATTTTCTGCCATGTAACTATGATTTTCTTTTTGTTTCAAGAGGCGAAGAAAATCGATCTTCTTTGCATTTTGGTTCACACTCAAAATAGAACTTTTTTGTTTATTCTTTCTAATACGAAATGGCAGTCAAATATTATATGTAATCACCGACTTTATTCTTGACCATTTACAGATGAGGAGGATAATCTTCTTAAAGGCATAAACGATTACCGGGATTCATTGAACTTGACAATTCTGAAGAAAAATGACAATGCCGAGTGCCTTGCTGATGAACTAGCGGATCAATTTAAGAACCAACCTTGCACAAACTCCACCGGTGCCAACACCGTTCTGGGCACTGAACCGCAGTTTGCCAACTACCCAAACCTTCTGGCCAAATGCCATTTGAATGTCTCCAACACAAGGGATGGAGCAGTAATGCCTGCTTGTGTTCCTAACCTATTTCCAAATCTTGTACTCACTAACTTTACACAGTCTCAGTATAATGATAACCTCAATGACACCAAGTATACAGGAGTTGGGATCGGTTCCGATGGAGACTGGATAGTAGTTGTTCTCACAACAGGCACACCTGAAGGAAGCTATTCGCCAGCTACTGGTGCAGCTAGTGTGGCTTCTGAGATTGGTCTAATTTATCACGTTTTATTCCTCGTGATGGCGGCTTTTTACTTGTTATAAGCACCAAGCTTCTGGTTACGACATTGTTATTCATTTGCAGAGGATATGAAATTGACCATACTCCATTACTTGATCATATAGAGAAACTATATATATCACCACAATATACGCACTTTCATTAGATAAAGGCAGTCCTTTGTAGTTTGAATGGTTGGATTGGATTACACACCATCATATTATATGCTTGTACTACTCAGTTTTTCCTTTGCATCATTTTGTTGTTGTATGTTGTCTTGTTACTCAAGTTCTGGGAATGCTTTTTCCCTTTTCCATCTCCATATTAGCAGCCAAAGATATGGCTAAGTTCGGTTTGGTACTTTGGTTAGTTAAGTCGTGTTTTTTAGAGTTCTCGAATCATCTACAATAATTAAGTTTGATACTCAATTATTCATATTAATTTTGGGTTTTTAATTTATTTTATTTTAACAAAAATAAGCTGAATTTTGGATATTATTAGATTGAGTTTTCAAGTTTTTTTATTAACATTTTTAAAATATTAATTTTTCAAATAAATAGAAAATAATTAATATCTTTTAAGGTAAATTACACCATTAATCACTAAATTATGGATAAGTTTTTGTTTTGGTCACTTAACTAAAACAAACTACAATTTGGTCATTAAACTATTCAAAAGTTTTCATTTCAAATCATTGGGTTGTTAAATTGATGCTTGTTGAGACTTTTAGAGAGTAATGGGTTAAACTGTGTATTTATGTGATATGGTTATTGTTCATGGATGTGATATTGTAGGTAGGTTCTCATGCATGTCGACACGTACCCTACTCTAGGGTTAACATGTGTTTTTTAGATATGGTTTTGCCTATATGGTGGTGCGAACCCACATCGTTTGGTCTCATAGAAGGGTGCGAGCACCTTACATGCGAATCCAAAGTGGTAACCGGTAGAGAATGAGTTAGGATCCAATCGGGTAATTAGGTAGCGGGTCGGTAATAGTGAGTAACGTAACAATGTTATATGGCTTTCTTTGCTCGCATTGCTTGCACCAATCGAAAGCTCTCTTTTCTGTTCTCTTCTACAACTCATTTGATTTTGAACGTCACAATTCTGCAAATCAAAATTCAACAATTTTGTTTTCAATCTCCGACATTGATCATCAGGTCGACTTGGATTTAAGGTATGTTCTTTTACTCGTTGATACCGATTATCGAATTATTGCTTAGAGCTTGCTGATAGAACTTAAAAAAAAAAAATTAACAACCCAATGATTTAAATAATTTTTTTTGAATAGTTTAGCGACTTAAATGAAAAACTTTCAAATAATTTAATGACCAAAATAAAAACTTACATATAGTTTAGTAACTAATGGTGTAATTTATTTTATCTTTTATAAAATATTTTTGAACAATAAATTTTATGTAGTATTTTAAATATAAAATATTTATTTTTACCTTATAAAAATTAATTATAAATTAAATAAAAATAAAAATCAGTTTAATTCGAGTAATTACAATTTTTTAATTTGTAAAATAAAAATTGTTTAAACATGAATCCGCTTTACTAAAAATCGTTCAAGCATGAATCAATTTTCTGTTCAGTGTTTTTTTTCTCACTCCTAACCAAAGAGATGCCTTTTACTTTTTTTTATTTTATTTTATCCCTTTGAGTTAATTGATTAGGAAATCTAGCAACTATAGATTTTGTCGATCAAATCTTGGTTTTTTTTTTTTTTTTTCAAATCACTTAGGGATTTTAAGTTGAAATATCAAGAAATTTTCTTGAACGTTAGGAATTTGAAATTAAAAGAAAAAAAAGGATTTATTTATATGGATGTAAAAATATTTTTTCGGTTAATATTTTAATAATTTAATAGTTAAAATATATGTTTTATTCATGTAGCATAAATTAAAATTTTTCAACCATTCAGTTTTTTGTAAGAAAAAGTTTCAATTGTTAAATATGGTAACAATTATATTGATAACTTTTTAAATGAAAATCGTGATAATTAAAATAATCTTAGCTATTAAATCAAAATAAACAATGCTTAGATTTTTTATTTATCTTACTTTACTTAAATAAAATCAACAACACTTAAATTTTCACTCTCTCTCTCTCTTTTTTTTTTTACCATGTAATTAAATTATCAAGGTAAAAAATTGAATAATCTTTACTTTCATATTTAATTTTTTTTGAAAAAATTAAATAAAATGAAAAGTAAGAGGTTAGGGTTATTGAGATTAATCAATTTGTGTATTAGATATTTTTTTATTGAAAAAATTGGTTGACCATTTCATTCTAAAAAAGTTTGGGATTTTTTCATTAGTTGAGTAAAAAGTGAGGGTTTTTTACCGGAATATTATAAAAAAAATACCAAAATGGGTTGTTGAAATAATTATGTACCAAAATGGTACATTTAGATGGGTGGAGAGTGGTGCATAGGTGGCACCACCCTCATTTTCTGACACTACACAGTTAATAATAATAATAATAATAATAATAATAATGGTGGAGGAGGGTTTTAGGTAGGCGGCACTAGTTGTGCCTTTCTGATAGGCGGCACACTCAGTATATTTCTCCCCTAACTCCCCCATTTTCTTCTTTTTCCCTTTTCTTCCTGCCCTCTCTTTCTCCGTCTTCTTCTTCTCTTCTCCTTTTCTTTCTTCTCCTTCACTCACCGGCCAAAAATGATCTTGGGGACCATTATAAGGTCTCCAAACACACAATAACAACAAAAACCCTGCTTTGAGCTGTCCCGTCTGCACCTGCCACCCCGTTGCCGCCTTTGCTAGAGGCTTCACCAGTGCCGCCTCTGGCATGTCCTCCATCAGGATTGTGATGTCCCATCGTGTGTCAGTTTTTCCTTGGGTGCCGCCTACCTAAAACCCTTCTCCACCATTATTATTATTTTTTTTACTGTGTAGTGTCAAAAAATGAGGGTGGTGCCGCCTATGCACCACCCTCTACCCATCTAAATGTACCATTTTGGTATATAATCGTTTCAACAACCCATTTTGATATTTTATTTTTTTATAATATTCCAGTAAAAAACCCTCATTTTTTTACTCAACTAATGAAAAAATCCCATTTTTTTAGAATAAAATGGTTGACAAATTGTTTCAATCAAGAAAAACAAATACCTAATATCTAAATCGATTAATCGTAATAACTCTAATCTCTTACTTTCCATTCCAATTCTTTGTAAAAAATATTTTAAGTAAAGATTATCCAAAAAAATTTCACTCTAATACTTCAATTACACTGAAAAAAAAAAAGAGAAAAGAAAAAAAAGACCTGGTTCTATTTTAAAAAGGTAAGATAAATACAAAATTTAAGACTTAGAATAATTTATTTTGATCGAATGGCTAATATCATTTTGGTTTAGATGGTTCTTATTTTAAAAGTTTTCATTATAATTCCCACTCGTTAGATCAATAAGGTAGAGATATAGGATTGATTCAAAAATTAACATACATAATACTTACAAATATCTTGATAGTTCAACAATTGAGTCATTAAAATATTAATAGTATAAAAAATTATAAAAAAAAATATAAAATCACTTCAATTTTATAGAAATGTAAGAAAATCCCTCCCAATTAAAAAATATAATTTAAGAAAACGGAAAATAGATAGAACTAGGGGTGAGCATTCAATCGAGTCGAGTTAAAAAATTTCGAGTTAGTTGAGTTGACGAATTCTATTTTAGTAACCAAACTCAATTTGAAATTTTTTCGATTCGAATCAAATCGAGTAAAAAAAATTCGAGTCGAGTTAACGAATCCTATTATTTATACTCAATGTTGCATTTACATGGACTGATTATTTAACTAGTAGACGAAGTACAAAATTATGTAACTACATAAATAATATAATGACGTAGTCTTGCCTTTTCTTATTCAGATTTTCGGATAACCCAAATTGTGTAATTCATATTTGAGTTAAACCGGAAAATTTGATTTTTTATTCGAGTTGATCCAATTAATTTGAATAACTCGAACTATTTAATTCAAAATTTAAATTTTTTATGAATTTTTTTGAATCTAATCGGATTTTGCTCACCCCTAAATATGAATGCATAACTTATGAAACGTATCGACTAGCATTAGGAACTTATCAACTAATATAGGTGATCTTTGCTAATATAATTCCCCTTCAATTTTGTATCGAAGAAACTAATAGAATTTTGGTTTTCTTTATCAGAAAATTTAGTTTTAAGTTAAAGATTAGATCATTATGGCAAATAATTTTTCTAACAAATAATTGAGTAATAAGGTAATTCGTGACATTTTTTTTTATCGCTCTTAAATCTTAGTTTTATTTAAAATTTTATCTATTTTGATATTTTTGGATACAATATTAAAAGTAAAGATGAGGTAATACAATTTAAATCCGTACTAAACAAGTGTATGACAAAAGTTTTAACCATTAATTTATTCAAATCAAAACTTGATTATTTTGAATCGATATATATAGCAAAGTGTACTATTAGTAACACTTATAAAGGTGACCTAAAAGAACATTCTTGATCTCTTCTACTGGTGAAGAGTTTCAATTTCGTCTTTGAGTTGATTACACAATTTGCTTCTTAAATGATCTCCACCAATTAAATCGAAAACTAAGTAGTGTGCGAATTCAAAGAGTCAGTGCAAATTAATTAAATCATGATACAAAATTAGTTGAATCAATTTTTATAATTTTTTACTGATTGAGTCTTAGTTTGGTTGGTATCAATATTATTACCGATATAAAAAGATGTAGATTCGAGTACGTTGAAATGCATTATCCTCTCATTTTTATAATTATTGGTGCACTCTGAGGAAAGTAACACCAGAATTGAGTTTCACCCACACCACCCTACTTATTTCAGCTCTCTGGTTTTACTAGTTTTCCTGCACAAAATTTAAAATTTACTTTCAAATAAAAACCCTATAATCTAAATATTTAAATATTAGTATTCAATTTTAAGACAGTATTAACAATTGTGCAATTTTTCCGCCACCTCATTTATTATTCCTCACATTGGCTCAATCTCCCACTTAACTAAAATTGTTATTTTAAAGTTACCGAATCAGTCCTCACTACATCAACTAAATTTAGAAAAAGGATACCTATAATTCACATTTCTTAAAATATAAATATACAATTTTTAATTATTAATTTTGACTTTAATATCAAGGTATGCATAATTATGGTATTAGTGTTTTCATTAATTAAAAAAAAAAAAACAATAGATTAATATCCACATTTTCATAAATTTAAAAATATTTAACATTTTGGTAAATTAATTTCCATTTTAAATTTAATCTAATTTTTACTATAGAAAATACAGAAAATTATAATTGAAATCTACAACAACTAACAAGAAATGTTTATATATTGTTTGAAATACATTTATAATACATATTATTATACAATATGAGTGTAATAATGATTTTTACATACATGTAAAACAGCGCTATATACAGATGTAAGTTGATTTAAACGAATTTTAACACATACGTACAATTTAATAATCCCAAACTATTAACATTTTGATCTTTCTATTAATTGATTTAAAATTTTTATATAAATATTTTTGTAAAAGAATTTGATTTAAAAATCAATTCTTATCTTATTATATATTAATTTCATACTTAAATTATTAGTGAAAATTTAAATTAATTAAAATTTTTGAATAAATCACATAATATAATTTGATTAACACATATATTCAAACTCATACATAAGCAATTTAATAATAATAATAATAATAAACAGATCCAAAATGGAAGGGAAATGAAATTAATCAAAATAAAAGTCGCACTCTCCGACTTTCCTCAACCACCACCGAATGTAACGGTCACTAACATTTTAAAAAATAAATAAATATAAAAAAAAGCCATTAAGCCTAAAGATTTGAAAATTTAATCTTTGAAAGAGTTGAACCCGAGACGACGACACCCATCATTTTTTTTCCCATTTCTTTATTTTTTCAAAAAAAAAAAAAAAGAAAGCAAAAAAGTTTTCCCTCTCCTTTCAAATTTTCTTCACTGTCCCTTCTCCATCTCAAACCCTAACACCTCCAAATCTTTAAGCAAACGGATCTGAAGAAAGAAGATTTTTGTACTCTAAATGCAGGAGCTTGTTGGATCGGTTCGCCGGTCCTTTGTCTTTAGGTCTTCAACCTCCGGCGACGATGCCGGTGGAGGACTTGGAGGCTTTGTTGAGAAGATCGGCGCCAGCATTCGCAGATCGCGAATCGGCTTGTTCGCTAAGCCACCTGCTCCACCCGCTCTTCCTTCTGTTAAAAAAAGGGACGCTCCTACGATCCGGTGGCGGAAGGGCGAGTTGATTGGTTGTGGCGCCTTTGGTCGGGTTTACATGGGGATGAATCTTGACTCCGGCGAGTTACTAGCTGTTAAACAGGTGAGTTGCTGTCACTTGAGAGAGTGATGTTTTTGCTTTTCTTCTTCTTCTTTTTTTTTTTAATATTTAATTTTCATTATATTTTTGTTGATGAAGGTTTTGATAGCGGCAAATGCTTCAAAGGAGAAAACACAGGTATAAAAGGAAATCTTTTACAAGATCATCTGAAAGTTAACACTATACACTTAATAAGATAATTTTCGTTTCTTTAATTGAATTGATTATGAGTAGGCTCATATTAGAGAGCTCGAAGAAGAAGTGAAGCTACTACAGAATCTATCACATCCAAACATTGTTGTAAGTGTGATTTCTGTAATTCTATTTAAATTTTGATGTGGGTAATTTATAAACTATAACTCACTATTTTGTGTTTGTTAGAGATATTTGGGCACCGCAAGAGAGGACGATTCGTTGAATATTCTATTGGAGTTTGTACCGGGTGGATCCATTTCCTCACTTTTGGGGAAGTTTGGATCTTTCCCCGAATCTGTAAGCTATTGTTTTGTGATTAAGTTTTAGAATGTTTAGTGTTTCCCCTTTTCCACAAGACCGTGATAATTTTGTTTTACTCACTAAATTGCTTAAAAACAGGTTATAAGAATGTACACTAAACAACTGTTGTTGGGACTGGAATATCTTCACAAAAATAGAATCGTGCATAGAGACATCAAGGTACTTCATGTTTTCTCATTGAAAAAACTGTTGCATTTTCGCTCGCATCCGTTTGATTTTGGTGTTGTGCTTTTTATGCAGGGAGCAAACATTCTTGTGGATAACAAGGGTTGTATCAAACTTGCAGACTTTGGTGCATCCAAAAAAGTTGTCGAGTTGGTAAAAAAAACTAATTTTCTTTCTTTTCCGTCCATGCACTAAAAATTATTCATTTAGAGTGACGGCTTTCTGTTTTTTCAGGCTACAATAAATGGAGCCAAATCAATGAAGGGAACTCCATATTGGATGGCTCCTGAAGTTATTCTCCAAACTGGGCATAGCTTGTAAGCAAATAATTAAACTTCATGCTTATGACAAAACTTTTTCAAACTTGTCTCGAGACTGGAGACATATATAATCATGGTTCCTTTGTGTTTCTCCTAGAAAGTTTCCTCTGAGATTTTCAGATCAGCTGCTGGAATCCTTTTCATGTATTGCAAAATTATTTCATTTTCAAAACAAAAATGTATAAACTATAGAAGCAGCTTACAATATAAATCATTACAAGAATCTCCGAACCTAAGATTTATAGTTGTGCAGCATATACACTTGCTTGCCCTGAACTAAAATATCATGCTTGTAATCCTTGCTATCTGATATTAGGAGCTTATCTATTTTGGTCTTCTATTTCCTAGCTCTGCCGATATATGGAGTGTTGGCTGTACTGTGATTGAGATGGCTACTGGAAAGCCCCCTTGGAGCCAACAGTATCAGGAGGTATGTACCGGAAGCTGCTAGAAAACCACCATAAATATGATTTATAAGAATAATCCAATTCTAGGCTGGAATTCGCTTGATTTTTTCCCCTTAGTTTAAAGACTGAACTGGTGTTTCTTTCAGGTTGCTGCTCTCTTCCATATTGGGACAACTAAATCTCATCCACCCATCCCTGAGCATCTCTCCCCTGAGGCTAAAGACCTTTTGTTAAAATGCCTACAGAAGTACATTCTTGATATTTATTTTTCTTGTGTTAGAGTTTCATGTTTTCTTTATCAGTTCTCTGTTTTCTAAAAAAGCCAATAAAATAGTTGAATCATACATAATTTGCGAGAGCTTATTTTTTATAAAAATTTCAATTTTGTTCTAATCAACCATTATTTTTGGTGCCAGGGAACCAGGATTGAGACCTAGTGCATCAGACTTGCTTCAGGTAATTTGAAATCACTGACCAGTTTTTGCCTGAACATTTCATAGATAGTCATACCTGTTACAGTACATGCATTTAGCCATGGATATGACCACATATATAGTATTCTGTTCACTTGTAATTTAACATCTTCATCTTAATAAATGCAGCACCCCTTTGTCACTGGGGACTATCAGGAACCTCATGCGGTGCTTCGTAGATCAATTATGGTAACTCTGATTGCATTAGCTTTATTATTTTATCTTTTATTCTTTTGACCTTTCTTGATCAATCTATCAGGAACCTGAAAATCTGGAGATGGCATCTGGGGTGAACCTGAGAAGCTCGTATGTGTCCAAATTTCAGGGACTATGTTTATTGATTTTTCCTATATATAGGTTGAACTTAATGCTAATAACCATATTGATGTCACAGAATAAATTCGGAGATCAGGTCAACCTGCACGGGTTTAAAGGACGTTTGTGAAATGGGTAGTGTGAGTTGCTCTACAGCATTTCTTGGGAAATTCTCAGAACCAGGAGCCTATTGGAGGGGAAGCAATTGTGACAATAGCATGTGTGAGATAGATGACAAAGATGATCTAGAATTTAATGCTTCTGTAAAGTTCTCCTCTGTTTTATCATCTGCTGACTTGAATAAAGTAATCATCTGTTCTTGGAAGTCGCCATTCTCGTCAGATGTTTATAATCAGCTCAAATTAAATTGCTTAATTATTTATTTTCATCAGAGTTTCAATCCCATGTGTGAACCCACTGAAGACTGGCCACCCAAATTAGATCAAAGTTCTGAGCTAAGCCGAAGTGGAGTAAACTTGTCTTTGGATGAAACAGTGGAAGCTGCTAGCACTCCTGGAATGTCTGGTAAGGAGGAGAATGGCTTCACTTTTCTTTGTGGACCTCCAACAGGTGATGATGATGAAGAAGTTACAGAGTCAAAAATTAGAGCCTTTCTGGATGAAAAGGTGTGGTTTGTTTTTCAAATTCAATGATCTTTTATGGATGATTGACAGGATCATATTTTTCCCACGAAGACTTGTATGATAGAAGCTAATTCTGTATTATCATTTCACCAGGCTCTGGAACTGAAGAAGCTGCAATCTCCTCTGTATGAACAGTTCTACAACACATCGAATGGTAGTCTTCCAACTTCTGTTGGAACTGCAAATGGTGAAAATATTTTGAGCTTACCTCCAAAAAGTAGGTCACCTAAGCGGCTGCCTAGCAGAAGACTCTCAGCAGTTGCTGATGCTGGCAACATGGTTAGCTCAAAGAGTCGTATGAATCATTTGTCAAATACTGCAGTTGTTCATGACCGGACTTTACAAGAAATTCAGCCACCGTCTGTTGAGGAATGGAAAGGGCAGGATATAATTAGTCCGAGGTTTGTTAATGCTTCTTTGCGGTCTGCTTTAGTTTATCCTTGCATACAAAAAAGTTATTTCCTAATCTCTAATCTTGCTAATGAAACTGCAGCATGAGCTTTTCTGAGAGACAAAGGAGATGGAAGGAAGAGCTTGACCAAGAGCTTGAGAGAAAGCGAGGCATGTTGTGATTTTCATCTTGTTATCTCAATTTCTTCCAAGCTTATATAAAAATATGTTATTGGAACTTGAAACTGAATTAAGCTTCTCAATTCTTAGCATCATGCATGGTGGGGATACGATACAGGCATATTTCACGTGCATAAATGGTTAAAGAATGGAAGCCTGCTGTTCTTTTGGCTAAAATGACATTTTATTTGTTCCATGTTTAGTTAAAAGTTCATATGCAGTAAGACAGTTAATCCCTTTGAGATGCCTAACAAGCAAAATGTGTAATGCAGAGATGCTGCGGAAGACATCATCTCCAAAGGATAAGTTTCTATTTGGACAAAGAGAACAAATACGGTCTCCATTTCCTGGCAAGTAAATGTATCCAACTTTACCTCTTTTGATGTTCCATTGGGACTGCTCATTTCTGTATTCTATTTTTGGTGAGAATGGTGCCCAATAATGTTACTCGGGCTTTATTTATGAGTGTCAGATACGAATATGTATTTGATATGAGTATATTTATTTATTTTTTCTTTTTTCTCTTTTTTGCGTCTATAAAGTTCTTTCATATTTATGGAAGATCTTTGGAAGAGCCATATATGTCTCAAACATGTGGTACTTAAAGAAAAATGAAGTTGGAACAACGTAGTAGTAGTAATAATGTATACATATGCATGAGTAGCATGGCAGTACGATCTTCATGCTGTATCATGGCTCTTGATTTTCAGCTAAATAAATTTATTATAAGCATTTATAGATGCTTGTTGCCTTTGTCTTTCCCCTTCCACGGAATTGGTCTAATCATTTAAGAGGATATACATGAATCGACAAAAAAAACTAAATTAAAATGGAATTTTATATATTTTATTTTATTTCAAAATTTAGTTACTTAATGAGATTTAACTTTATACTCTTAATACAAAAACTAATACCATTAAATTAATGAGAAAATACTTGGTATAGAAGTAGGATCAGAGATTGATAAATGTCTTATTGAGATAGATTATAATATTAAAAAATAAATCTTAAAAAGAAAAAGAAATACATGACAATTTTTTGAGACACATGATAATTTTTTAAGAATGCTTGTAAAATAAAAGTACACTCCTAATATATATTTAAGTTAATTATATATATTTATTTATTAAAATAAATTTAAAAATATTGATGTTTTAATTGATTGGATTGAGAACTGAATTTGGTTTTGATTTTTTCTTGAGAGGTTGTTGATTCAAATAAAGAAATCAATTTCTTTGAATTTCGAATTTCTGTCAGAAAGTTGTACTTAAAAAGCTCTTATTGGATAAAGTAAGGACAAAGTGTTAAGCACTTTATGGTTTTGTTGCAATCGAAGATGGAATCCATTTAACTTATGATCTGATTTCTTTTTTAAACATAAAGTTTTAAAGTATTAAAAGGAGAGCATTTTATGTTCGATTCGACTCGTGAATTACCAATAGAATCCTAAAGTATTTTGGTAATTTGTATTTCACATTTTTTTAATGTAATAGTAATGTTTTATTTTAATGTGGTATTTGTATTTAATAAAATTTATATATGTTGATGCTTGAAGATAAGGCTAAATTAGCATATTATGTTGTTTTTGTTTTTTAATTGGCATATTAGGCCTTTTTTTTTTTTAATTTAGGGAAATAAGTCGATTTTGGAAAGAGTGTGAAAGCACATTCAGATGGGCGCGCTTTCACACTCTTTCCTCGACCTTTTTTTTAAAATTTTTTTAAGGTTTAGGTTTAGGGTTAAGGTTAGGTTTTTTTATTAGGAATTAGGGTTTAATTTTTAGTGTTTTAAGAGTGAAATTGTGAAAGTTTATATGTAGATTTAAGGGGCCGATGATGCGATAACGCGTCTCATAATACATACATTTCATATGTCATGCCAAGATAGGGCCATTACCTTAGAAACCCATCTTGTGGAAGTCAAGTTTCAGGTTGACAGTGCTTGATACGATCACGTGTTCGAGTATAATTGGGGCTCAGTTGACGGTCATTATGCGGTCATGAGTTCAAACTTTTTGGATACTCGCAAATGATTTCTTATACATATCATACATAAGATTGATGTTATAATCATAGGGAAAAACGAAAGGCTTTCTGGTGTAATCAACGTAGTTTTTTTCTTTATTTCCAAGTAGTCGGTATCTTTAACCTTTCATTATTATTTGAAGGCTAACATCGAGGTGGACACAAGAGGGCTCTCAGGTGGAGAGTGGATGTTCTGGAGCAGTAGAGGTCAAAGTCAAGTTGGCGCAGCAGTGATTGTAGTTATTAATGGGTTGTTTAATAACAATAGTTATCACCTCGAAAGGAGTATCACCTTTACTGCACTGCAACAGCCGCTGCTTGCTTGAAAGTCCTCTTACGTCCATGGTAGTATTAGCCTTCAGATGAGAAGGAAGGTTAAATATACTGGCTGCGTGGAAATGAAGAAAAAATTACACCAAATATAGCGTGAAGCCCCACAGTTTTTCCATATGATTATGCCATTAAACTTCTGTATGGTATTTATAAGGCAACATCTTCGAGTATCCGAAAAGTTTGAGCTTGTTCTCTTAAAACTATGCTTTAACTTGATTTTCTCTCTCCTCCAACTTCTATTTTCTTGAATCTAAATTGATATTCTTACTTTCCACGGTCTCCTTATCATTTTTTTCTCTTGGTGGTTATGGAAATTCTTTTAATTTTTAAGTGAAAATGGTAGATTTTTTGTGGAAGGACCAAATTGTAAAGAAAGCAAACTTTCTTTCTCTCTTCATGGACATTGGAACTAAAAAAGCACACTATCAGTGTACAAAATACTCAACCTTTTTTAATATGAATATGTATATTTACAGAAATTTTTATATATAGTAATTTGGAAATATTGTTGGAAAAATGCGTTTATGAAAATCATTTGTTGCCCAGCGGAAGTTTAAAATGTTTTCATAAATTCAAATTTTTGTTGTGTTATCTATAGCAAAAAACTTTTTCAAATTTAGTATATGTGTTTCCAAGCTAGGGAGTTATGCCAAATTCTGGCTTTCTGTAACACCCCCAAAAATCGTTACATTATGACAGTAGCAAAAATCAAGAATTTGTCCTCGATAAAGTGAAATAAGGAAATAACAGTGACAAAAAGAGAAAGTTGAGTATTGTCAAAGAAAATTTTAATTAAGAAGTATGTTGAGATACATTAATTTAAAGCAATGACTAAATCATAAATATGAAAAAAAATTATGGCTCAAGTGTAAATATTAAAAATTTGAGAGATCGAAGTGTAAAAATAAGAAAGTTGAAGGACCAAAAGTGAAAATAGCTTAATTTATTGTGACATGGAATTGACATGCAAGGACCAAATTGGGTAAGTGGGGAATCATAAGGGATTAAATTGTAATTTTACCAAATTAAATAATTACTCATCGATGGAATTTTGAAAGATCATAAATGGTAAAATAGTTAATTAGCAAGAAAGAGAATTCTAAAATGTAATGATTATGTTAATGATATTTTGGTGATATTTTAAATTAATTAAGTAGATAAATATTATTTTATTAATATTTTAATAATATATTTTTGAATATTTTATTTAATTATGCCCTACATCATATTTGACACTTGTGGACAACAATGCTACCGCTGGGGCTAGCTCTTCAGGTAGCTTTAGGTGCTCCAGCTCTCCTGTAAAGTGAGGAAGCGATAGTTCGAAAACTCTTTTTGAAAGAGTTATCCTCGCTCCAAAACACACCTACATATAAGAGTAGTGTGGGAAAACAAAGGATTTCTGGGCGGATAACAATCATACCATATGGTTAAGAAATAACATGCGCAACTATGCCATTCTGAATATATATATATATATATATAATATTAAACAGCAACTATTAGAACCAACCAGTCATGCACGTCACGTACTCATGCATGTACTGATCTAATTCTTTTTTATAATCACATTCATGTTTTTAACGTTTTTCCCTTTTACTTTCATTCTATTTTTTTAATTTTTTAATATTAACAACAAAATAAAATAATTAACATATAACATAAATATTAGAATAGCATTGTTCCTCTACATACCTGGCTTCACCTTCCCATATGCATGCCCATCTTCCAATTAATTATATATTCCCTATATAATATACTTAATTTAATAATTCATATTAAATATAACATGAATACAATAAAAATAATTAGGAAATCCGTGTCACGACATCATTCCAGTGTCGCGACATTGACCCTGTTACCTTATTATGACTCAAATAAGCCCCGAACGACCCCCTTTTGTAACCAAAATTTAAAATAAGCCTAGAAATGACTTGACTAAATTCAAAAAGTCTATTTATGTTAAAGTCTTGAATTTGATGATTGGATTAACTTAGTTCTAACGTCCAAATGTGACATCTCTTGCTCGGAACGTATCGGTTCATTCCAGTTAAGGGTGTTACAAAGAAAGGAGAAGAAAAGAAGAGAGCAAAATGATGAAATATAAAAGAAGAAGAAAGAAACTTAAAAGGACAAAGAGAATTAAATTACTCGAAAAGAAATATATAAGGACTAGTTGTGTAATTTGATCTGAAATTTTCATCTAAGTGCCACAACTATTTATTACATTGTTAACAACAATTAACAAATTAGTGACAAAAAATGTAATAATCGAAAGTATTAGTAACTATATTGTAACTTTGTTGAAGTTTAGTGACAAAAAAAAGTAAGTTAAACCATACATAAATGATAAAATTTTGTAGTTTAGCCGAATATCATTTCACTCACAAGAAATTGGCGGAATAGACTATAGCACAAAAAAACATACAAGAATTTGACTCAATCCCATTGTTTTCAAAATCGCTATAGCCATTCGAAATATATTCTAAAAAATAAAATTATCAATTATAAACTAATTTTCAAAATCAATAAATTTAAAATTGAGAACCAAATTAATTAGATTAGTTTAAAAACCAGATTTGGATTTGGATTTAAATAAATTAGATAAAGAGATTTAAAAAAATTGATGTTTAAATTTAAAAAATTAAAGGATAATGTAAAAAATAATTTATCTTTGGGATAATACTAAAAGTAAGCCTATGCTTTTCTCATATATATATATATATATATATATCACATCATTTCTAGGTTTTATTATTCACAAGTAAATATTTACAATGGGTTTAAAAATGTTGTTTTTGATTTCTTTCTTTCAATGGGTTTTATATTGGTTCAATCTTTGGAACCATTCGTTTATGACGTCAACTTTGCAGGAGCCATTGGAGATGGAGAGAGTGATGATACAGAGGTTTATTTTCTTCTTAAATGCTATAGCTAGGAAGGAGAAGTTTATGGTATTCTGATTGTTTATTTATATAACTATTGTAGGCCTTCAAGAATGCATGGTATGTTGTCTGTAGTTCTTATGTCTCTTCAGGGATATTTCGTGTTCCTCATGGACAAAAGTTTCTGCTGCAACCCTTGACTTTTAATGGTGAATGTCGATAAAAAAATATTACTTTTCAGGTAATTATTATTATTATTATTTTCATATTTTCTTTACTTTTATGATATTATTTACAAAATTTTCGGGTTATTCAGATTGATGGCATACTCATTGCCCCAAGTGATCCATCTTCGTGGAAATGCAAAGATATATACAAACTGTAACAATTGGATAACCTTTCAACATTTTGATGGCCTCATTATTCAAGGAACTGGAAGCCTCCATGGCCAAGGACAAAAATGGTGGCAAATGGGTTGCATACAAAATAAAGTGGTAAGTCTATCACACACATACTATTATTTTGGATATTTTGCAGCTTTTTAATGTTTGCTTCAAGACAATTTTATATAATATAATATGTATTTTTTTAATAATTTTCTTATATTTGTCAAATTTTCTATGACGACAGTGTTGTTCATCTCAAAAAGCAGCGGTATGTAAATTGATCATGTCCTTGACTTATTAAAAAATAGGAGATTTTTTCTTAACAAGCATTTAGTCTCAATTTTATTTATCCTTTTATTGTTTGTTTTGTTTAGGGCTTTGCCATTTTAGACTCTAAGAATATGCATATTAGTGACTTGACTTCCGTGAATAGTCAAAAATGACATATTTCAATTGAAAGATCTTCATTCGTTTATGCCTTTAAACTCAATATCAAAGCTCCAAAAGACAGTCCTAGCACTGATGGCGAACATTCCACCAATGTTACCATAGCCTCCTCAATCATTAAGACTGGTATATAAAAAAAAATAAGTATTTATTTTCATAACATGATATATGTAGTTTCATATAAGGCTATTTTACCAAATTGACCAAAAAAATTTAATATTTATAAAAATGACCCAGGTTTAAAAACAATTACCAAAATGACCTAAAATGAACAGTAGAAAGGAGTTTTGGCTTGTCAATAGCCGGCACCACCTGGTATTTTGGACCCATGATTGCCTGATGATTGTGTCAGACTTTAAAAAATTAAATTTTTTGGTTTTGGCCTTCCAATGGCCGGCACCAGGGTATTTTTTTTAAATCGTATCATACTGGTATACAAAAATTTTAAAAAAACAAAAAAAAAAAATTTTGGGTGTTGGCACATGTCAATGGCGGCACGATGTCTGAAAAAAATATTTTGGTCTTTGGCTGTCAATGGCGGCACCGGTGTGTCTGAAAAAATAATTTTTGGTGCTGGCCTATCAATGGCCGGCACCACCAGTACGAAATTTTTTTTTTTGATCTGGCCTGTCAATGGGCGGCACCAGTGTGTGTGAAAAAAAAAATTTTTTTGAGTGCAGGCCTGTCAATAGTCGGCACCAATGTGTACGGAAAAAAAAAATTTTGGTGCTGGCCTATCAATGGCCGGCACCAGTGTAAAAAAAAAAATTTACTAGTGTAAAAAAAATAAAATTTGGGTGCTGGCCTGTCAATGGCCGGCACCACCAGTGTACGAAAAAAAAATTTTTTTTGGGTGCTGGCATGATAATGGCCGGCACCACCAGTGTATGAAAAAAAATTTTTGTGTTGGCCTGTCAATGGCCGGCACCACCAGTGTAAAAAAAAAAATTTTTTTTTAGGTGCTGGCCTATCAATGGCCAGCACCACCAGTGTATGAAAAAAAAATTTGGGTACGGCATGACAATGGTCGGCACCACCAGTGTATGAAAATTTTTTTTTTTTTTGGGTGATGGCCTGCCAATGGCCGGCACCACCAGTATATGAAAAGAGAAATTTGTTTCTGGGTGTTGGCTTGTCAATGGCCGGCACCACCAGTACGGAAATTCTTTTTTTTGGTGCTGGTATGTCAATGGCCGGCACCACCAGTGTACGAGAAAAAAAATTAAATTTTTGGGTGTTGGCACCACCAGTGCGAATTTTTTTTTTTTGGTGCTGGCAACCAGTTACGAAAAAAAATGATTTTTGGTGCTGGCCTGTCAATGGCCGGCACCAAATTTATCAGATATATATAGGTATTTTATCTTACATTTTGTTTGGTTTAATTTTTTTTTCCTTTGTTTAGAAGAAAGAAATTTTTTTTTTAAAATGAGTTCCCAAATTTTGTTTGTTTATGTTCATTTCGATGGAGAAATGATAAATACAACTGAAGAAGGCTGTGTATTTCGAAGTCGGAAAAAAATATGAATGAGATTCAACAAGCGTATTTCGCTGTCAGATTTAAAACGAAAAATCAGTACAAAGATAGCAACCCGTTGCGGAAAGCAAATGTTGAGACTGTTTTACAAATTTCCGGTTTCAACTGATCCGCTAAAGTTCTCAAAAATGGAGCTTGAAGATGATGATGATTTAGGGACAATGATAGCAATTTATTGCCCCCCTGAGATAGAAAATCCCAGCCCGGTTGAGTTGTTCGCGGAGATAGCTGAACCGGATCCCATTCAAGTGGTAATTCCAGCAAGCCAGCGCTCCGGAATTGATTTTGATCTTAACGTCTCTTGGGAAGATCAGTCGGGTTTTGGACGGTCAACGCCAACTCCCGAAAATCCAAACACCAATGAATGTTCGTATAACATCTCAGACTCGTGTCCTCGTCTAAAGATCCATCCAGAGGTGTTGGCCACCATAGAAGATAGTGATGAAGGGTCTGATACTGATGATCAGTCCCACTGTGATCCCAACGATGATTTTAGTGACCCTGATTTGGATGACATCCCTGAAGACATAGACGAGGAAGGGTCGGTGGAGGGTGAAAATACGAACCCCCATTCGGCCGGAAACACGGGCCCTGGTATAGTTATAAGAAATAATCCAGGGTCCTTCATGACCGACGTGGATCCTGATGCGGCTCTTGCACGCGAGTTCCCGGAATATACAAATATTTTGCCGGCGCACCTAGTTGACAATAAATTCGACGAAGAAGAGTTGTTTGTAGGACAACAATTTGATAACAAAAAAGATGGTTTACATGTTATAAAACAACTTAGCTTGAAGTTAGGTGTGGATTATAAAGTAACGAAGTCGACGCAGTCTTTGTACGTAGAAGAATGTTGGAAAGCGTCGAGTGGTTGTAAATGGCGTGTCCGAGTCGCGTTAATGCAACAGACACAGATGTGGATGATAAGGAAACTAGAAGGTCCACACACATGCACGTCCGCTCGTATGTCGCAAGACCATGAAAAGTTAGATACAAAAACTATATGCAACTGCATCATCCCTTTGGTGAAAGAGTCGCCCACTATTCAAGTGTCGGTCCTTATTGCGGATATGCAAGCTCGATTCAAGTACAAAGTGTCGTACCGAAAGGCATGGTGGGCAAAATAAATGGCGATGCGAGAGTTGTATGGTGACTGGGATGCGTCATACAACGAGCTTAAAGGGTGGATAGCCGGGATGCAGGAGTATGTGCCCGGGACAGTGACTGATTTGTAAACACTACCGTATAAAGGCCCTAACGAGGAGATACAATTGGGGAAACGAGTTTTTCACCGATTGTTTCGGAAGTTCGAGCCGTATGTTAGGGCCTTCCCTCAGTGCAAGGCGATGGTGCAGGTGGACGGGACATGGTTGTATGGAAAATACACGCAAATCCTCCTGATTGTTGTTGCACAAGACGGCAATCGAAATGTACTTCCGATCGCTTTCGCCATCGTGGAGCGTGAGTGCTTCGAGTCTTGGGAATTTTTCCTCACAAATCTGCGGAGGCACATTGTCAGAGAAGACAACATTTGTCTTATATCAGATAGATCGAAAGGATTACTTGCTGCGATAAGGCGATCGGGGGTTCCGTGGAGGTCTGTTTATTGCATCCTGCATATCGCGGCAAACTTTCATAGAGATTATAAGAATAAAGATTGGAAAAAAGAATTCGTGAACATGGGTAAAAAAATTTTGTTTGTATTTATTTAAAAAATTACTTTTCAAATTTTTTGTTGTTTTTAAATTGGTGATTTCAAATTAAATATGCAGCCCATGAGTTAGAACCGAGAAGATTCAGGCAGAGGTTCGCAAGGCTTGAATCTCAGATGTCATCTTTACCAACAGATCTCCAGACATGGTTGGGCAGCATGGAGAAATGGCAATGGACTCAAAGTTATGATGAGGGGTTTCGGTATGGGCAGATGACGACTAACCTGGTAGAGGCGGTCAACTCTGTATTGAGGCGCAGATGCCATCTCCCGATTTCTACTGTATTCTCGGCAACATTCTATAGGTTGGCGACATTGATTCCTAAGATGGGGTTGAGACAAGTTAAGCAGATAGAGGCCGGGCACGTGTACGTAGAGGCCGTCCGAAAGGCTATGGCGGTAAATAGTCGAAGGGCACAAACATGAACGCAGAATTGTATTCGCGCGACTTGGAGACTTTCCGAGTTTAGGAGTACATCGGTCGTCGTTCGGGTCTTCCACCTAGGTCATACGCAGTTGATCTGCGAAACAGGTGATGCGAGTGCGAGATATTTTAGACTCTTCAATATCCGTGTGCGCATGTTCATGCAGCGTGTGCGAGAGCAAACTTAAATGTTGAACAATTCATAGATGAGATCTACACGTTGCAACGCACATTACGTATATGGGGGAACGAATTTCCTGTAATGCCCGATGTCTCAAATTTGGAAGTTCCACCGCCTGCTATCGAGATGGTGCCTGACCGTAGTCTCCGCAGGCATCCTAAAGGTCGACCACAATCGACGAGAATTCGAAATGACATGGATGTTAGGGAGACGGGTGAACCCAAACTATGCACCGTGTGTCGAACATCCGGACAAAACTGATCAACATGCCCACATCGTGTCTATGTTTCTGGTCAATCGTCTCGTAATGCTAGACTCTAAGATGACAAGTGATATATTATTTAGCGCATGTTCTTGTAAAAATATTGTAAATATATAAAAAAAATTAGATAATTTAAATGTAGTGAGAAAAAAGATGAAAGAAAGATAAATTTAAATGAAATGAGAAAAAAATAAATTGAAATGAAATGATACAAAATTTAAATGAATATTGAAAGAAAGATAAATTTAAATGAAATGAGGAAAAAATTTAATTGAACTGAAATGAGAAAAAAGTTGAAAGAAATATAAATTTAAATGAAATGAGGGAAATTTTAATTTAAATGAACTGAGAAAAAAATTTGCATTGAAAACAGAAATTTTAAATATAAAATGAAATGAGAAAAAAATAAATTTGCATTGAAAATAGAAAATTTAAATATAAAATAAAATGAGAAAAAAATAAATTTACATTGAAAATAGAAAATTTAAATGAAATGCGAAAAAAATTAAATTTAAATTAAAAAATAATATAAATGAATTGAGAAAAAAATAAATTGAAATTGAAAAAAAATATATAATTTAAATGAAATGAAAGGTAAATGAGAATGGAAATGAAATTAGATGAAATGAAATTGGAATGAAATAAAAATGAAATGAAATGAAAATGAAATGAAATGAAAAAAAGAAAAGGGTTGAAAAGACCCTTCTGCGTCAAGTCTGTGTCAGGCCTGTATCACTGGCCAATATGGCCTTCCAATGGCCGGCCTTACATCTTCTTTTTTTTTGACATTTTTTTTGGGCCTTAAAAATTGAATATACTTTTATCAGGCCTGATAAATGTGGTGTCAGGCCTAAGAAACACAAAAAAATGAAATCAGATATTTTTTTAATAAATTTAAAATTTAAATTGACAAAAATAATAAATAAAAAATTTTAAATAAAATATTAAATGAAAAAAAATGAAATTAGATTTATTTTAACAAATTTAATTTATCTAAATGTAGTGTAAGGCCTAAAAAACCCCAAAAAATGAAATTAGCTTTTTTTTTAAAAAAAAATTAAATTTAAATTGATAAAAATAAAATATAAAAAAATTAAAAAATAAATGAAAAAATTAAATTACCCTAATATTAGGAAAATTTAAATAAAACTAAAATTAAAATAAATGAAATTAAAATAAATTTTGAATGAAAAAAAAAAGGGGTTGAAATGACCCTTCTGCGTTAGGCCTGTGTCACTGACCAATTTGGCCTTCCAATGGCCGGCCTTACACCTATTTTTTTTTGCCATTTTTTTTTCAATTTTGCCTTTCAACCTTTTATTTTTTCATGCCATTTTTTTTCCAATTTTACCCTTCAGCCAAATGGTCCTCCACTATAAATAGGCTACTCCGATGACCACCGCTATTCACCCTCAACCACTGTCGACGACCGCCGCTGTTCAGCCTTAACCACCGCTAACGACCGCCGCTGTTCACACTCAACCACCGCCGACGACCGCCGATTACTCCATGGATCCTAATCCGAATGTTCTTTTAAATGACAACGACCACATTGCAAGCAATGTGCATAAGGAAAACGAGAAATAAAATGTATTATTTAATTTTAAATATTCTTTTAAATTATTTTTAAAACGAGAAATATAACTATAAATTTACTATAAACGCAGGATTTGTACAGAATTGTGAGACCCCGGTTGCATGATCCCGGTTATTTTCCCGATCGAAGAGTTATACCGTATTTGAATGTCGCGGGTTTTGGGGTAGCCGCGTACATTAAGATATCTGAGCTACGGGCCGATTTAATATCGGCATTAGTTGAAAGATGGCGCCCGAAGACACATACGTTTCACCTCCCGTGTGGGGAGGTAAATATTACACTGCAAGACGTAGCAGTCCAACTAGGGCTGTCTATAAACGGCGAAGCAGTGACCAGGCTTGGAAGAGTGCCCGATCCGTGGGGCACTTGCGAGCGGTTACTTGGAAGGGTGCCCCCGAACAACGAGGAATGACGATTAACCTATATTAAATTTACTTGGTTAAAAGAAAACTTCCAGCATCTTCCGAGCAGTCCAACGCAGATGGACATTATCTACGCTGCAAGAGCGTTCATTCTTCAACTTATAGGTGGGATACTTTTGCCGGACGTCAATCAAAATAAAGTCTCAATAATGTATCTTCCCTTATTAGAGGATCTCGAGCTTGCCGGAAGATTTAGTTAGGGCTCTGCAGTGTTGGCATGCTTATACCGAGAGCTTTGTCGAGCGACAAAGTCGTCTACGAAAACAATGGACGGTTCCTGCCTTCTACTGCAGTCTTGGGCATTATACCGAATGCCGTTTTTGGCATCAGTGAGCCACCAACCGTATGTCTGGCCACTCGTTAATAGGTAAATATATAGTTCAATTTTGCCATCTATTTTTTTTATTGTATACTATAATATACTTATTTTTTTGCATGGGAAAAATAATTTGATAATTTTCCTTTTTTTAGATAGGCAACTGTACCGGGAATCGGGAAATCGTTCACCGTACCTACGTACCGTATGATGATAGAGACTCATTTCGAGGATGGCGTAAAATACGATTCCGAATATTTTTTTTAAATACAATAATTGCACAAGAAAAAAAATAACGTGTTGTCTTTATTTTGCAGTTTATATGGATGCCATATAATGAGGAAGATCTCACGGCCCTCATACCATCATGGGTTATCGAGCAGCAACAGCTGTTCGTGTCAAATGTGCCGTTGATTCATTTCCATATGGTGGAGTGGCACGATGGAGGTCGGGTTTTGAAGTAGTTCGGTTGCTCACAACTATCCCGAACCCTCCCGTCGACATCAAAGAAGTCCACGGAATGGACAAAAAGGCTTCGGGTCGGGACACTTTAAATTGGGCGCAAAAACATGAACCGTATATCTTTTTGTAGAATCAGCAACATTCGAGGCGCCCTCCCTTGTATGTCTTAGAGAGAGGGTTCTCTCCTACGAGCGAGTACGCAGCATGGTATATGGCACACGGGAAACCCTTTATATTCCAAGGTCAGTACATGCTGATCCAAAGAGACGCGCAACCTGAATCTTCTCGATGGCAACCAAGGAACGCACAACCGCACAGTAACCGAGTTCTGCCATTTGGGAACATCGAGTCCGATACTGCCTCGAACCCCGATCTCGAGGCCCAATATGAAGCATCCGGCTCATCATCACACAACATGGATCTGGATCCGCTGCAAGAATTTCCTCCATCGTTCGAAGATATTTTTAGTGACGACCTCGAGCCTCAACATTCGACACGATCCGGATCATCCTCATACCACCCGGAGTTCCATCCCGAAGCACGTACACCCACCACTGAGGATATTTTTCCATCGACACCTCCGGTCACACAATACCAATTAACTCCCGATTATAGTGTATATGATTATTCTACCTTTCTAAGTACACCGGACGGGACACCGGACGTCAGACTGAGCAATTATCAAACGCCTGAGCAAGGTGCACGGCATCGCCAATGGAGGCATCCGGACCGATACACGCCAGCGCCGGGACGTCCCCGCGATCGCGACAATTTTAATTTTTTTCTATTAATTTTTACTTTATTTTAAAATTATTCTGTAAATATTTCTTTTATTTTTAAATTTTTCTGTTTTTTAATATTAATTTAATTTCTCTAAAATAATTATTTGTTTGAATAAATGACTTCGTAATATTTAAAAAATAATAATTCAAATAAGTAGTACTACACGACAAATTAAATTTACATACATAACAAAATGCAATCATTCTACAATATTAATACAAAAAATATAAATTTCAAACAAAAATAATATGCACTATATTAAATTTAAACACCCAATGAACTACAAACAGATGGGTAAAATTAATACACGAAAATTTAATTTTCAAACTTTATATATTACAGATTAAATTAAATTTACATATAAAAAAAATACAAACATTCTAAGAAATTATTACACAAAAATATAAAAATGGAACCTTAAATCCTAAACAACTATATTAAATTTACAGATATAAAAAAAAATACAAACATTCTTAATAAATAATACAATTATTTTCAATACTAGTTTCTTCACAATTAATCGTCTTCTGCTTGAATCAGGTCTACGTTGCATCGGTACTAGTTTCTTCACAATTAATCGTCTTCTGCTCCAGACTTTTTCTGATTCCATTATCCCATGAGATACCTTTGTATGGAGACTCTACCAACCGGTTCCAACCACAACCTAGTTGCGGAATAAACACTATTGCACCATAGATAATGTCCATCTGCGTTGGACAACTCGATTTGCCATCTATAGCGCAAATAATCATCCAACCCTTAATGGCATAACCTTTAGGGTGGACATGACAGTATATAATTCAACTCCGTTAAAATATGACAGTATATAATTCAACCCCGAAATTCGGTTGTACACTACGAAAAACTCCATATACAATCCACTCCAAAAAAACTCATTTGATGATATACTACAAAACACTCTCATTTTGATGGCTCTCTCAAATTTTTTTTCTCATTCCATTTACACTATCAGAACCCAAACCACCCACTATATATAAGGTTTGATGCCGGCCATTAGAAGGCCAGCACCTAAAAAAATTGAATTTTTTCGTACAGACTGCACCAAAGCCATTAGAAGGCCGAACAATTTTTTTTTTTTAAATTGAGTCAGTGCTAGGCCATTGACAAAGCCAAGACCAAATTTTTTTTACACTGGTGCCGGCCATTGATAGGCCAGCACCAAATTTTTTTTTTGTACACACTGGTGCCGGCCATTGACAGGCCATCACCCAAATTTTTTTTTTCGTACACACTGGTGTTGGCCATTGACAGGCCAACACCCAATTTTTTTTTTCGTACACACTGGTGTCGGTCATTGATAGGCCAGCACCAAAAATTTGTTTTTTTTTTCGTACTGGTGGTGCTGGTCATTGATAGGCCAACACCAAATTTTTTTTTTCGTACACACTAGTGCCGCCCATTGACAGGCCAGCACCCAAAATATATATATTTTTTTAAATTTTTGTATACCAGTATGATACGATTTAAAAAAATACCCTGGTGCCGGCCATTGGAAGGCCAAAACCAAAAAAATCAATTTTTTTAAGTCTGACACAATCATCAGGCAATCATAGGTCCAAAATACCAGGTGGTGCCAGCCATTGACAGCCCAAAACCCCTTTTTATTGTTCATTTCAGGTCATTTTGGTGATTGTTTTTAAACCTTGGTCATTTTTATAAATATTAAATTTTTTTAGGCCAGTTTGGTAAAATAGCTTTCATATAACAAGTATTGGGTTTGGCTTTTTTTTCCCTCCTTTTTTGGTGATGATTGTATAAGAATTGGAGATGGGTCAAAATATATTAACATTAATCGAATTTTTTGTGGTCCAGGTTATGGAATTAGGTTTTTTTTTTTGTTTGTTTTTGTTTTTCACTCTTGTAGAATTAGGTATTTTGATTTAATTTTTTTTATTTTTTACACAATTTTTTTTCTTATTTAGTTTTTATTTATCACTTTTATATGAAGTATTGGAAATATTGGTAAAAATGGAAGAAAGGAGACAGTTGAATATGTTACTGTAATTAGAGCTAACTTTATATTTCAGAGAATGGAGTTAGAATAAAGACATGGCAAGTAATTAAAAATTTCATTAAATGTATTTTATGATTAATTTTTTATGTTATATTTAACTAATTATCATATTATGTGTACAGGGAGGACATGAATTTGCAAGACATATAAGGTTTGAACGTTTATCGTTTAATAGAGTAATTAGACCTATTATTATTGATCAATACAATTGTTCTCCTCATCAACACTGCAATAATAATGTAAGTTTTATTTTAATTAATGTAATCATTGTGTTCACATCAATTTAACACATATATTGTAATGATATTTTTGTATTTTATTTTTAATTTTACAGAGTACAGCTGTGGAGATTAGTAATATATTGTATAATGATTTAAGAGGGACAACGAATAGTGAAATTGCGGTGGAACTTTCATGCAGTAAGTTAGTTCCATGCAAAAATATCCGTATGAAAAACATACAATTGGATTACGAAATAAATGGTGAAATATATTATGGGCACTCCAAATCTCATTGTTTCAATGTTGTTGAAAGTTGGGACGAAGGAAATGTTTATCCAAATGTTCCTTGTTTAACAAAAAAATTAAGTTATTAACTTTTTGGTTTTGGATGTAATAATTAGGTTATATTTTGGTTCGGACTAAGGAAATGATTATCCAAATGTCCCTTAATGTTCCATATATAAAAAAAAAAATGCATGTTTTTTATACCAAAATTTTCTACAGTATTCTTCTCTTATACTTGTTATGATTGGTTATTATTTGATTGAAATGATTAGAGATATATTTACAAAATAAAAAGAAGTTAAAATATTCAACATTTTAAACAAAATATTACACCAATTTATGTGTCAAACGTTAATTTTGTTTTAGTTTTCATTTCAATGTTTTAATTTTTTTATAGATATTTTCCACAAGTGAAAATGTTATACTATCACTTTAAGATTTAGAAAATGAAACAAATTATGTATAACCGAGAGAGATATCCGTATGGTATGTAATTAATCAAACAAAGAAATGGATGGTGTAGGTCATAATATATTTTTAATAAATAAACTTTAAATCAAAGAACCATTGAACTAAAGTTTTAGAACCGTAAACTTGTTTCTTTTAAAAATATTTTGGTACACTTACTTTAAAGATTCGGGCATAATCTCTTCAAACAAAATTAAATACTGATTTTAGTAAGAAAACCAATCAGTTATAGTTACAAGAGTTTCCAGTCGTCGTATTATATATGCAAATTCATGGATTGCATTAAGGATATTCGAGCTTTCTTTGCTTTCGAGTAAATAATTTCAAAGAGATTTTAGTCATTCTGGTTCACCTAAAGCTAATTTGTTAGGTTAAAATTTAAGTTTGTTTGCAACACTTACCAATTACGGCAGATAGAAGCTTTCACATCGCAATGTACCCATGGTTTGCCCTTGGTATCACTCCATATGTTCATATGGCCAACAAACTAGCAGAGAGAGGCCATAAAATTTCCTTCTTTTTACCAACCAAAACACAACATAAGGTTGAGGCTTTCAATCTTCATCCACATCTCATAACCTTTATTCCAATCATTGTTCCGCATGTTGAAGGTTTACCTCTCGGCGCCGAAACAACAAATGATGTCCCTTTCCCTTTGCATCCTCTCATTATGACCGCTATGGACCTCACGGAACCTCATATTGAAGCTTACCTTCGTGAACTCAAACCCCATTTTGTCTTCTATGATTTCACTTGTTGGTTGCCAGCCTTGACTCGTAGGTTAGGTATCAAGTCCGTGGTTTATTGTATCATTAGCTCTGCCACTATTGGCTATCTTCTTAGTCCAGCAAGAAAGACTCTTGAGAAAGGTATGATAGGGTCTGATCTTTTAAAGCCTCCAGAAGGTTTCCCTTCCTCAAGTATTAAGTTACGTGCACATGAAGCTCAAGCATTAGCTGCTGTAACAACTATGGATTATGGAAGCGGTCTTTCATTTGTAGAACGCCAATTGATGTCTTTAAGTGATTGCAATATTATTGGTTTTAAGACATGCAGGGAAATCGAAGGGCCTTATTGTGAATATATTGGGAGCCAATTTGGAAAACCAGTCATTTTCGCAGGTCCAGTAGTGCCAAATCCACCTAAAATAGAACAAGAGAAACAATGGAAAAAGTTATTAAGCAAGTTTGAACCTAAGACTATGATTTTTTGTGCATTCGGAAGTGAGTTTGTTTTGAAAAAAGATCAATTTCAAGAATTGGTTTTAGGCCTTGAGTTAACAGGTTTGCCATTTTTAGTTGCCCTAAAACCACCAATGGGAGCTAAAACAATCGAGTCAGCCTTGCCAGAAGGATTCCAAGAAATATTAAAAGGAAGAGGGATACTTCACGGAGGTTGGGTACCACAACAACTAATCTTAAGGCATCGCTCTGCAGGGTATTTCGTGACTCATTGCGGCTTAGGCTCTTTAGCAGAGGCCATGGTGAGTGATTGTCAATTGGTGCTGCTACCCCATGTTGGAGATCAAATAATTAATGCAAGATTGATGGCTGGAGACCTAAAAATCGGAGTATAGGTTGAGAAAGGTGATGAAGATGGAGTATTTACAAAATACGATGTTTGCAAAGCAGTAAAAACTGTAATGGATCAAGATAATGAGTTGGGGAACGAGGTAAGGACCAACCATGCTAAATGGAAGGAGTTCCTTTTAAAACCAGGACTTGAAAACTCTTACATGGATGATTTTGTTATGCAACTGCACGCCTTGGTGTGATGATTTCTAATGTAAATTTGTTTCTAAATTGTAATATTATCTTTTTAAAAAAAAATTATTATTAGAATTATCTTGGTAACGGAATTCGATGCCAATAACTCAATATATTTAAAGGATTTTATTGAATTTGAGATTTAACTCTATTTTAATTTTTTTATTTATAAATTTTAATTGAGTTTATTCTGTGAATGGTCTTATAAGCTAAACTTGTGAAATTGTATTGAGCTAGTCTGAGTTGCGTCGGCAACAAAATGTGACATCACATATTCGAATCCGATGATCGGGTCAGATATGGGGTGTTACACTTTCCCATACAAATATTCCTGAAACAAAGTGAAAATCTATCACCATATCTCCTTATTAATCCTTAGTTAAAATCCCCTACAAGATAGCTTTTGTGAAATCAGTAAATTGTTAAGGCAACAAAATTTAGGATAGATGAATTCAAAGTTTAATTCAGTTTTTTATACGGTTTTATTTTTAATAAACGACATTCCTTGTCTCTACTCTTATATTATAATTGCCACATCCCAAAAATCGGGCTAGTAGAATCGGGATAGTAAATCGGGGGTAAGTGAATCGAAAATCGTAATTGGGTCAGATAATTTAAATAATTAGGAATTAATTAAATAAGGTATTAAAATAATTAGAATTAAAAAATTTTAGGTTAAGAAATTAAAATTAGGTGTTCGAGATTTAATTTAGTTAAAACAAATATTAAAAATGAGATTGGATTTGAAAATAATTTTGAAATTGGTTTTATTTGAAAAGCAAGGACCTATTAGAAAAAGGGAAGAAACTTGAGATGGTTAAATGGGCAATGACTGAATTTTTAAAAATTGGTTGCCTATTTAACAACACCCAGTCTCCTTCCCTCCCATTCTTCATCTTTTTCAAAAAAAATTCAAACACCAAATCAAAGTTTTTCTTCCAAAATTAGTTCACCCTTTTTTATTCTTAAGCTCTCTAAACACAAAATCTCTTTTCAATTTTGAAGATCACTCATGTTTTTATCCTTAAAATCCTTAAGAGATCTTCACATGTTTTAGCTCTGATTAGCTCCATAGCTCATCGATTTTGAAAAATTGAGGTGAGATTCTTAATTTTTTATGACTAACCTAAGTGATCTGTTATTTCAATTCGAGATTTAAATGATTTAATCAAGATATCAATATATCACTTGATTTTAAGTTGATTTTTGGCTTGAAAATAGTAGATATTGTATTTCTTGGATAAGCTTTGGTTTTAAAGTGATTTCTAACTCATTTTGATATAATCAAAAGGTATTTGATCTTAATTTAACAAATCCTTAATGAATTTAAGCAAATTCAATGTTTTCCCCTTTTTAAAGATCACATAAGCTTAATTTTTTTGGAAAAATTAGATCGGTGTAATTGGGTAAAATTGATGGTTTAAATATGTAATTGGATGATATTTAGGATGTTTGGAATTGAAACTAAGGTTTAGAAACTAGATTCGAGTAGTGAAATTGAATTTTTGATAAAACTAGCTAGTATCCGGTAAGTAAGATAGATGAGTTGTGGTATGAATTTTTTATATGATTTAAATGTGTTTGAGGCTGTTTATAATGTGTTTGTAATGTATTTAATGTGAATGCAAAGTGTCAGACTCAATGGGAGGTTCTACAAGTAAGGACAAAGGCAAACGAAGACTTATTTGAGCTTTTACCATTAAAATCAAGGTTGCAAGGTGAGTGGTTTGGTGTGCTACAATTATGCACAAATAAAAGTGTTAAAGGGGAGCTTTGGTAGCCTAATCACCTATATTAAGTTCCATGAGTAAGTGTCTCTACCTAAACTAATGATGATATGCAAATGATGCTTAAATGTGGTATGTTATGTGATGTATATTGAGATAACAATGAAAATGCTATCCGTTTATGACTGAATATGATATGAATCTTTTTGATTTTATATGCACTATATGAGATCTATATGTTGTGGCTATTTGAGCATAATGTGAGCACTTGTAAGTGCATGATATGAGATTAGAATATGTGATATGAACATGAGTTGTGTGACATGTGAAAGTGTGTATAAAATAGTAAGTATACATGTTTAAGTGGATATATTGAAGGGTATATTGGTTGTGTTTGGAGGGTATACTTGGTTGTGTTCGGAGATTATATATATGGTTGTGTTTGGAGGGTAAATTTGGTTTTGTCCGAAGGGTACATATGGTTGTGTTTGGAGGCTATGATTGGTTGTGTTTGGTGGATGATAGCTTTATGCTACACATTATATTGGCCGTATTTGGAAATCCGATAATCCAATGTAATATATTTTGTATATATGCTTCATGATCACATTGTGCCAACATATCAACGTGAATGCTATGAGTTATGTTTGATTGCTTACCATGATTAATTGAGATACTATGCTTGATAAGTGATGAAAGTAGCAAATTTTAATCCCATTCTTAATGCGTTTTTGGATGATTATTTATGCAAATCGGTGAATTTTATGCTCTTAATCCTTTGAATTCATGTTTCTATACTTAGGTGAGTATTTGGGAGCAAAAAGAGAAAAAAATGAGCGAAAATCAGACAAAAAGAGCAGATTTCAAGAGCTACATGGGCTGGACACACGGCCATGTGCCAGACCGTGTCAATTTCGCGACTCACATCCTAAACATGCTAAAAAACGCAATTTTTAGGCTTTCTGGGCATTCTAAAGTCTATCAGTACCAAATAGAAAAAGTGATATGGGAGCCATCAGAGAATATTGAAGAAAACAACTCGAAGAACACCATTAGAGCCAACTCTGAAGCAGATTTCCATCAAGATCAAAGACCTCCTTTTAATTTCTTTTCAAGTTTTTATGAGTTTCTTTATTTCTTGCGGTTATTCTAACTTTGAGATGTTTTTATTCAAAATTATGAACTAATTCCCTAGATACCTAGGGAAGATAAACCCTATGATGAATTCTATTATTTGATTTCTGTTTTACGTGATAAATACTTGATTTAAGTTCTCAGTTATGTGTGCTTATCTAATTGTTTTAATATTTTCGGGATATTAATTTACGTTTAATTTGCTTAAATCAGAGGAGAAAAAGTCTCTGTTTAAGAGTAGATCTAGTATAATTGAGTGGAGTTGCATACAATCCAAGAAATAGGACGACATAAATCTACCGGATTAGAGTCAAATCTAATAGGGAAATCCATAGATCGAGTTAATGTGATAATATGGGTTTTAATTAGAAAGAAATTTCAATTAATCAACCTAGAGTCAGTTGCTCTTACTCTCAAAAGAGATATTAGCGTAATTTAGGGGTTTCTACAGATCAAGATACCAAGTGAATAAATCATTTAATTCAGATTCATAATAATAGATGAAGTCTAAGTGGATTCTTTCCAGGGTATTGTCTCTCTCGTTGGTTATTATTTAATAATTTCTTGATTTATTCTCTCTTGAGTTTTAGTTAGATTAATTTAGTAAATCCTAGTTTAAAACAATCACTCCAATTTGTCGGCTAAATAATAGGAAACGGTAATTACTAGTACTTTTAGTCCTTGTGGATACGATATCTCTACTAACCATAGCTATACTATTTATCGATACGTGCACTTTCCTTTGTCATATTTTTAGTTAGTTTCGTGACCATCAATGTTGTCTTTTAACTTTGGATATTGTGACTACTTGTGACAATCTTTGAGCAGTCATTGAGCTTGAAAAAACTCACACTCTTTTATGTTTAACAATGCAAGGATATAGTTGAAACGAGGAGGAGAAGTAAGCTACCAAGTGATCCAAAGTAAGGCAATTTACCTTGAGTATATTTGATGTGTTTCCAACTTAGTAAGAAAGGCAATGTGGGACTAATCTAAAGAGTTTTAAACTTTGAATTGTTAATGGTTTGTAATTGGACATTGTGGACTCTTTAATTGGTTTGATTTGGAGTTTTTATTACTGTTTCAAATAGATGATCAAATGGTAGATTATGAATGCTTGGTGAATGGTATGAGTCATTGGTGTAACAGCCCGATTTTGAGGCTAGTCGGAATAGTGGTTTCGGAACCATTAATCCGAGGCCGGAGAAGTTATTTTTAATATTATTTTTATTTGTTATAGCATGATTATATGAGTGCATGAAAATTTTGGTGAAATAATTTTAGCGATCTTATGCTTAATTTTGAAAAGGGACTAAATCGCATAAAGTGCAAAAGTTTTGTTCTACAAGCTAAAGGTGTTAAATAGCTATGGAACACTAAAGTAGAGGTCCTTATTGAGTAAAAAGACCAATAAAATTAGTGGTGGCTGGACATGGAATTCAAAAATCATGAATGGTCAAAGTTTGGTGGCATTAGGTGACTAAATGAATAAAATAAAATAAAACAAAGAAAAAGTTGTCATCTTTTCCCATCTTCTTCCTCTTCCACCGAAATTTTCAGCAAAAATAAGGGTTTTGAGAGCTCAAATTTCAGCCAAGCTTTTCTCTTGCAAGTAAGTGATTTTGGTGGTTGTTTTTGTTAATTTTTGTGTTTTTGGAACCCCTATAGCTTAATCTAGCTAATGATGGGACTATTTTGCAAAATGGTTGAGAGTCTAGGGTCTTTCCATGAGAATATTTATATTTTTTGCTAAAATTTTATGAAAGAAAATGAAACTTGGTTGTTTAATAAACAACTTTTGTGAAAGGATTTTTCATGAAAACACCTAAAAGGACCATTTTGTGAAGTTTATAAAATAGGTTGTAAATGTATGAAATAATTGAAAATTGTGAGTTGCTATAAGAGTAATAAAGGTTCGGGTAGGCTTGTTAAAGGAGGAAATTTGATTAAAATCGTTTTACGAGCCTAGGGGCAAAATCATAATTATGTAAAAGTCTAGGGGTAAAATGGTAATTTTTGCCCAGGTATGAATTATAGATTGTCTTGATTAATGCAGTGATTAAATAAGTGAATTTGTCATTATAGATCAAGAAAAACAGAGTCAGGACCCAGACCGGGGGAAAACCAAGCTAGTAGACTAATTCAATCTAGTCGCCCACTTTTTGTATACCAAGGTAAGTTGTACGTAAATAATACAACTTTATTGTTACTATGTATTGAAAAATTAATATGGCATAAAGTGTTTGATTATTGTTGTGAAAGTGCATGATGAGTATTGATGTAGTAAAAACTCCCGGTTGAACCTTAGGAATAGATTGGATATCCATGCCATGACATTTGGGTGATATGTGTGCTAGTGTAAGACCATGTCTGGGACATGGCATCGACCACATTACGAGAGCCAATTTAAGACCATGTCTGGGACATGGCATCGGCATTGATATGTGTGCTATTATAAGACCATGTCTGGGACATGGCATCGGCCACATTATGAGAGCCAGTGTAAGACCATGTCTGGGACATGGCATCAGCGTTGATATGTGTGCTAGTGTAAGACCATGTCTAGGACATGGCATCGGCCACATTATGAAAGCCAGTGTAAGACCATGTCTGGGACATGGCATCGGCGTTGATATGTGTGTTAGTGTAAGACCATGTTTGGGACATGGCATCAGCATTGAGACGAGAGCTAGTGTAAGACCATGTTTGGGACATGGCATCAGCCTCGACATGTAAGCCAGTGTAAGACCATGTCTGGGACATGGAATCGGTATTTTACCCTCTTGTGTGAGGCTTATCGGATATCCTCTAGTATTCCAAATGGTTCCACGGGTTACTTAAAGCTTATGATAAAGATATGAAAGGATATAATCATGTTGTGAGTGGTACAGGTTCTTACTCGAAACTTATGAGATATGAGCTTAGTTATGATGCCTTAATGGTAAGGATGAAATTGAGTAAGTTCTATCTATGAGAATGATTTCGGTACGTTCTTGTAATCTTTGGTTTATACTTGTGATGTGTAAATATGTGGTAAATCTACCATTGCTAAATCAAGAATGTTGTGCTGGTTTATAATATGCTATGTGTTTAAAGATGCATGGTTGATGTTGTTACTTATTTACATGCAACTTACTAAGCTTTATGCTTACTCCCTCTCCTTTCCATTTTCTTATAGTATCGCCAAGCTAGTTCGGGGATCAAAGGACGTCGGAGTCTCGATCACACTATCAATCTGAACATTTGGTATAGTTAGATTTATCATTTTGAGTATGGCATGTATAGGGACTTGGTCTTTTGCCATGTGTCATATTGTTTTGGCCAAATGTATTAGCTTTTCTTGAAGATCGATTCATTTTATATAAGGCCATGGATGATGGCTAGTACTTGTTATGGATATATGTAACTGATGATGTTTTTCATTAATGTGCAATTTGCATGGTGAAATATATGGTGTGTTAATGCATGAATGAGTAAGTTGCATGATTGGATTGATAAAGTATGTGATAAGTTTTGCATGTGAATGGAGGGTAGTAGCCTTGATGTGTGTATGTCTTGGATGTGGCTTATGTTGGTGCAAGTAAGGGTGGCAAAAGGGCTTGGTAAATAGCCTTGTTTTTGTCCACATGGGTAGACACACGGGCGTGTGTGACACACGGTCTGCCCCATGGACGTGTAGTCCGGCCGTGTGTCCCCTGCACCTTAATTTGGTAAAACAGAATGCCCAGTAGTAACCACAAGGGCTGAGGTGCCCGTTTGTCTCAACCGTGTGGATGACACGGCCATAACACATAGGCATGTACCCAAGCCGTGTGAAGTCTGCACCTTAAAAGTGAAATTAAATTCGCCACACGGCTTAGCACACGGGCGTGTGCCTTGGCCGTGTGACCCTAAAATATTGCTGGCGTCAGAAATAGAATGTCAAGGTTTTAACACACGGGCTGAGACACAGGCGTGTCATAGCCGTGTGAGGGACACGGGCCATGGACACAGATGTATGCCAGGCCGTGTGAAAACCCCTGTAAGTTCGAATTGAAAAATAAATCCACACGGGCAAGGGACACGGGCGTGTCCTTATATGCTTAGGCTGTGTGAGTTACACGGTCCTTTGACATGGCCATGTTATTAGGTCACACGGGCGTGTCGCCCTTCCACACGGGCGTGTGCCCCTGTTTTTAGTGACATTTCCAAAGTTTTTCTAAAGAACTCGGTTTGGTCCCGAACCGTTTCTAAAGGGTGTTTTCGGTATCGTAGGCTCATTTTAGGAATTTTAAGACAAAGTTTGAAAAGTTTTAAATTTGAACGAACTTTTATGACCCGGAAATATATGTTCGTATGTGTTTAAGTTAGGTAACGCCTCGTACCCTGTTTCGGCGTCAAATACGGGTAAGGGGTGTTACATTTGTTCAACTAACTTGTAAGTGCAAGTTGAAGAGCCATTGGTTATTAAGGTAAGTGTGTGGTTTGGAAATTAATCATGAGTTTAGTATCCATGAAATGTAAAATTAGATAAATTATGTAAATAGTAGGTGGCCTGTAACAGTCCGGTTTATACCCTAGTCGGAACAGTGGTCTTGGGACCACAAATCCGAGTTTGAATAATATTTTAATATTATTTTCTGTGCTGTTGATAAGTGATTAAGCATGTGCTAAATTTCCGTAAGTTAAATTGCTCGTTTGTGTGTTTAATTTGATGAAAAGGATTGAATTGCATTGCAATGCAAATTTGCATGTTTTATGAAAAGATGCTTATTTGCTATGTCTTTATAAGTGTGAGGACTTATATGGCAATTAAGCCAAAAATATGGTTAGTGGACGGCAACATGTATATATATTATATGTTTTCATAAGTTTATAATATAAGTTAAATTAGTATATTATTTTATAAGTTATTATATTATAATAAAAAGAAAACATGAGTAAGTGGCCTTATTATTATCATATGTTTGCCGAAAAACAAAAGAAAAAGAAATAACAAAGCATCAAGGGTTTCGGCCATTGCAAGCTTAAATTTAGATCAAAAACCGAAGAAAACAGATTTAAATCGCGGGAAAGTGAAAGTAACCGAGTAGCCGTTTCGATTTCCGATAAATCGAATCCGAGGTAAGTCATTATGCAAATAAATGTACTTGTATTGAATTGTACATATTTATATGACCATTGATAACAATGAATACTATCGAGATGCTATGTATATGAATTCCGAGATAAGATCTATATAGTGACAATGTCCGAGAAGTCCCGTACGAACCTAGGAATAGATAGGATTAGCTATGTCATGACATAGGTATCTGTTCTGTTTTATCACGTAAGACCACGTCTGGGACGTTGGCGTTGATTTGAGATTTCGTGTAAGACCTCGTCTGGGATGTAGGCATCGATATGATCTTTACGTGTAAGACCATGTCTGGGACATCGGCATCGTATTGATTCGTATAAGACCCTGTCTGGGACAGTGGCATTGATATCTGAGTGCATGTAAGACCTCGTCTGGGACGTTGGCATTGTACGACCATTCTGAGCTTTTTGAGCATCCTATTAGGTTCCTAATGGTTCAACGGGCAAGTCTGTGATACGAAATGGCTATGAGAATTGTAAATCTATTTCAGGTACGTTGACTTATACACTAAGTGTGTATACAAGGTAAGTATCTATATGATCTTACTATGATGAATATGTATATTGGAGTAATAATATGATAAGTGAAAGTATGCATGAAAGAACTATGTTTATATAAGATTTTTGAATTTATGAATGTGGCAAAATGTTGCCAAGTACATGGTCCAAAGAATACATGTGATAAGTTTGCTATGAAAGTTAATTGTGCCAATATTCTTATATACTTATATGATTTTCATGTTAAGTTTATTTGTATATGACTTACTAAGCTTTTGGAAAGCTTACTCCGTGTGTGTGTTTTCTCTATTTTATAGATCGTCAAAGCTACTGAAGGCTCGGGACTGTCAAGGATCGTCATCACACTACTCAACTTATTTTGGTACATTTTGGAAATGTATATAGTTGGGTATGGCATGTATAGGCTAGTTATTTGTATAAGTATGAGATGTGAACTTAGCCATGTGATTTGGCTAGTTATGTGTTAGTTATATGCTTTTGAGATTATGATATATGTGGTGTATGTTTTGGTATGGTTGGATCGTATATGAAATGGTTGGTATTTGGTAAGCATAAGGATGAAGTTAAGATCATATATGTTTGACTAGGTAATGAACTCATGAAAGGTAAGTATGAATGAATTATGTTGTGTTTATATGAGTTTTAGTTTTGTAATTTGTGCATGATTGAAATTGGTATTGAATGCATAAACTGTATTGATAATTGGTTTGTAGGTTTGACCCTTGGTGGGTGGCATTTTGGCCTTGCAAATGGCCTATAACGTCACACGGTTGTGGTACACGGGCGTGCCTAATGACCGTGGGGCTAAGTCAGTAGTTAGCTTAAGAGCACACGGCCAAGATACACGGGCGTGCCTAGTAGCCGTGTGAATAAGTCAGTATGTGGCCTAAGAGTACACGGCCTTAGCACATGGGGGTGCTTGGTAACCGTGTGGCCAGGTCAGGATCGACCATGGCCAGGGTACATGGGCGTGCTTGGTGGCCGTGGAGTTAAATCAGGTTCGACCACGGGGAGGACACACGGGTGTGTCTAGTAGCCGTGGGAGGCACACGGCCTGCTCACACGGGTGTGTAACCCCTGAAACTTAGAAAGGTTTGAAATTTCTGAGAATTTCTGTATGCGTTTCGGTTTAGTCCCGACCCTATTTCTAAGCATGTTTTAGGTCTAGATGACCTACAAAAGGGGACGCTATGATTGTAATTGATGAGATATTTGATGAATTGCCTGTTAAAGTTTTCGATCTGTCAGGTAACGCTCTTAACCCTAATCCTGCGACGGACACGGGATAGGGGTGTTACATGGCCTGTGAACTAATTAAATGATCATGATTTTATGAAGAGATGCATGATGTTTTAATGAATCTTCCTAAACAAGATTTATACATATTATTCTACTACTTCCAACCTTATGAAATGGTTTTTTCTAACATTTTACTACATTACGATTTAGATTTAGTCATTTGTTTATAAATAAAATGGTTTCTAAATTCCTTTCAAATATAACCTTTTAAATACCCTATCACCTGCATGAATGTTTAATTGAAGCTTTTAAAATATTTGCTTGTTAAATATTCAATTTACGAATTATGCTAATGACTTGATGATCAAAGTAGCGCAATAGAAGCATGACTTTAGGTTATCAAATATTCCATGAATAATTGTGTGAGGTGTGTTTTCTGATTGGTGTGATTTGTGGTGGTTTTAATAGAGAGTTACTTCGTTGGCTAATATGACGTTCGAAATTCGGGTCGGGCCATCCCGAACGAGTTTGGGGCGCCACATTAATATCCATTTTTTCGCAATATATAAATATATATGGGTTTATATTCGATACATTATTAACATTTAAATCTTGTTGAAAAGTCCCATTAGTATAGTTAAAAATTAAATACATGCAGGCAAACTTTTTTCTTTTTTGTATGATCAATGTAACTTTCATATTTGTTTGCCGATTCATGAAGACTAATTCTTTCAAATTTCATGGTTGCACCTCTCAAAATTTTCTCTCCAAGATTCGAAATCGATGTATGCAAACTATTTGACATGTGGCATTATATGATTTATCTATTAGTATTGTAATAGCCCGTTTTCAGTGAAATCAAAACAGTGGTTTTGGGACCACAATTTTGATTTATGTTAGTAATGTCGTATAAAAGTTTCGTTAAGAAATTTTGACATTTGCATGTTTAATTTGGTGAAAGGGACTAAATCGTAAAAGGTGCAAAATTAGAGTTCTATAAGTTAAAGGTATCAAATGGCTATGAAATTAAATGGTTAATGGATTTAAATGGTAATTAGACCATTTTGATTGTTAGTTGACTTATACGGACATTAAATAGGTGATTTCAAAAGTTAATAATAAGGTTAATTATGTAATTTAATAAATAAATGTTAGTAAATTAAAGAAAACGAAAATACCATCTTGTTGTTCATCTTTTTCCACCGAAAGAAAAAGGAGAAAAACCTCCATGGAAGCTTGTTAATTTTGGCTAGACATTCTCCTTGCATGTAAGTGTTGTTTTGTCCCGTTTTTAATGATTTTTATGTTTTCGGTATCGTTGTAGCTTAATCTAGCTAGCCCAGAGACTAATTTGCAAAACTGTTAAAAAGTTAGGTTTTTTCCATGAGTGTGTTCATGTGATTTTTTATGTTTGATGGAAGAAAATGAATCTTTGTTGATAAATAAATAAGTTTTGTAAAGTGATTTTTGTTGAAAATGTCAATTAAGGACTAAATTGTAAAGAAGTTAAAATAATAGGGGGAAAGTGTAATTTTTTCAAAAGTATGAAGTTTGGACTAAATTGAATGGAATGAATATTAAATGGATTGAATTTTCTTGTTTAGATCAAGTTAAGCCTCGTACGGATCTAGATCGAGGAAAAGATAGTCTCGGATTTGTGATCTTATTTCTACGTTTTTGTAATCGAGGTAAGTTAATATGTTTAAATAGCGTTTTAATGTTATTTGGTTTAAATGCTATTATGCTATTCATCATATCATGTCACGACGAAAATCTAACAACGTTACGATGACTATTGAGTCCTGTTTGAACCTTAGGAATATATAGGATACAAATGACATGTCATTAAGGTTACCATGTTTCAGGTGCTGGTCCTAAATGTCCTACCGGTGGCTGAGTTCCGGAATTTGTTGTGGATACTCGTTAGCTTGTGTGAGCGGCATCGTGTAGTTACATTCCGACTGTTATCTTGTGTGAGCAGACCCGTTTATGGCTCGAGTGAGCATCTATGTAAAGGAAAAGGAAATGAATGGTTTCAACCATGTGTTTAGCACCCTTTGTGTGAGCTTCCCGTGTATCTGATATTATTCTAAGTGGTTCAACGGGCATGAAAAGGGAAGGAACTGTAAGTGTTCCGATAGCTAAGTTCGAACCTTTTCCCTTACTAAATAATTAAATTTTGTAAAATCTCTTTTCTTTTCTTTTTTTAATGTGTGTGCCTTTCATACCCTTGTTAACCTAGGTATAAATTTTATTTTTAAAAAAATTGATCAGCCTTTAATCAAATTTCATACACCCTAGCCATCCTTCCCTTCTCTTCTCCTCCTCTCTTTTCAATTTGTTCTTTTTTTCTTCATTGTTGCCGCCGCCCATAACTTTGATTTATCATCTTTTTCTTTTCTTTTTGCCACAAGATTTTGCATAATCTCCTCCATCACCTTGCTTTAATTTTTCCCTAATGTATTCAACCCCAAATCTGAAATCTTGAACCTCCAAGATTGATTCCTATAGTTGCCAAGAAGTGCCATTGCTGCCCTATCATCTAGCTTGTGTAAGATCTCATTTTCTCTCAATTTCTTGATAAATATTGTTAAATAAAAACCTAAATATCTAGAACTAGAATTTGGGGGATTTTTAAAGATTTAATGAGTATTTTTTTAGATTTTTAGTTGCTCTAAAAAATGGTTTTAAATCAGCCCCAATTTGGTAACCCTAGGTGGTGGTGCGCACGCCTATGATGTAACAGCCTGACTGTGACCCTAATCGGAACGGTGGTTTCGGGACCACGAATCCGAGTTAGAAAAATATTTAAATATTAATTTCAGTGTTCTAAATGTGTGAATTTGTTGGTGTGAAAATTTTGTTTTAAAATTTTATCGTTTAGATGCCTGATTAAATGAAAAGGGTCTAATCGCGTAAAATGGAAAATTAAGGGTTAATGTGTAAGGGCCAAAATGTGATTGATTTTATATTATGAAGTATTAAGGTTGCAATTTGACCATAAATAGGTATTAGTGGCTGGCCAAAATGCATGCAATAGTAGATGGGTTATTAAATTATTTTTATATTGAAAAGGTGGTGATTTTAATATTATATAATAATATAATAGTAATAAAACATAGAATAAGTGGGTGAACATATTTTCTATCAATTTGTCTTCTTCATTGCGGAAACCAGAGAAGAAAGAAAGAGCTTGAGCTCTTAAAACTTTCGGCCTTGCATGCTTGATTAAGGTATGTAATTGAGTTCGGTTTTTGATAATTTTTACGTTTTTGAGATCGTTGCTTTGAATACTAGATAGCCCAAGCTAGAATTTCTTATTTTGATGCATATTTTGAGTTAGGCCATTGATGAATATTTGTGGTTTGTAATGTTTGATGATAAAATATTAAAGATATGTTTTAGATTAACAAGTTTTGTATTGGAGTTTTTGATGATTTTAAGTAATTAGAACTAAATTGCAAAAATAAATTTTTGAGGGACTAGAATGTGAAATAAATGAAATGTATGGACTTGTACGAGGACTAGGAATATTCGGCCCTAAAGAAGTGTGTGCAAATTTTGAGTATTTTTGTGTTTTGTGCAATAGGGACTAAATTGAAAAAATTGTAAATGTCAGGGGTAAAATAGTAATTTACCCATTTATGTGTTTTTGGATTTAATTGAATGAAATATATTTGAATGAGCTTAATTTGAAATTATTTAGATCAAGAACAAAAAGGATTGGGATTGGATCGGGGAAAGGAGAAGTTAATCAAATAGTCGGAACACGTAGTCCGTCGATACTCGAGGTAAGTTTATAAGCAATTGAATTTATACAAATAATTATTATAGTGAAATGCATATTTTCAATCGAATTTTTATATATAAAGATCTCAATTTCCGAATGAGATATAAAATTTTAAATGTGTTGGTTGAATGTGATGCTATCATGTACATATATTTGTTTAATTAGATTTCTAGATTAGTTGAAATGAGTATATTGGTATACAAAATTTCCGAATGCGACATAGTATGGAATTCAATATATGTACAAGCCGAATGTGTGTTGAATCATGTATGAAAATTTATATTTGGGTTGGATATATAATTATAGACTGAGTAGTAATTAAATGTGAACTTTGAATTAGGTGATAATTGTAATTGAATAATTACCTATGTGTTTATAAGAAAGAGGCCGAATGTGATGATAGATATAGAAAGAATGATTGATTCGAATATAGGTATATGTGTATGACATATGTACCGAAATGTAAACATTTATATATGAGTATTATGCGATCAAGAGGATGAGATTACTTAATGGGCACTGTGTGTGCGATTTGTTACACCAAGCTAAGCGTGTGTGTGCGAAATCGGTTGTATGGCATCGTGTGTGTGCGAATAAAATAGTAATGGCACTATGTGTGCGATACATTACTAGAAAATGGCAATTGTGTGTGCGGAAATGTTAAGTAACGGCTCTATGTGAGCGATACGTTACGGGAAGTTGGCACTAAGTGTGCGGAAATGTTAAGTAACGGCTCTATGTGAGCGATACGTTACGGGAAGTTGGCACTAAGCGTGCGGAAATGTTAAGTAACGGCTCTATGTGAGCGATACGTTACGGGAAGTTAGTACTAAGTGTGCAAGTAAATTTTCAATTCAAAGATCGAAATCGGTAAGTTTTGATACAATGAGATGTTGTTGTCGGAAATCAAGAGAAAGTGATTATTTGTGGATTTGATGGAATGTTTCTTTTAAATGTATAGTTTGGATGATATAAATTGATATGTGCAAAAGTTTACAAAATCATAATGATTATTATATGAATGACAAAATATGATTCGAATATGTGGAAATTGGTATATGATATATGTTTAAATAGTTTGGAACTTGAAAATATCGATAATGCATGGGAACCAAATATTCACATTAGGTACGGCTTTAATTTGAAAGATAAGAAATGTTTTGTGGTTGCACGAGTAAATGAATAGATGATGGATTTTTGTCTATTAAATTTTTATTAAAGTTATGGTATAATGATTTAATGCATTGATATCACGAAATTGCTTATAACTTACTAAGCTATGATAGCTTACTGTATGTGTTTAATTGCATTGTTTTATCAAACGAGTAAGATGTGTCTATGATCACTTGGTTGTTATGAGCCAAGCTATAATATGCTTTGGTGTAGGTGTGTATAAATGAAAGTGAACACAAAGAATTAATGAATGAGTGAAATTGACATTAAAACAGTTGTGGGCAGCAGCATTAGTATAACTTTGAAAAATCACCAAAAATGGTGGAAATTGAATTAAGGCTGTGTAAGATATGAAATTAAATCTTAAGGAGTCTATTGTTTTATAAAAGAAACGCAGCAAACAAATGATTCGTATATTTTGAGATATTTGAATTTCTGTGAGACTGGTTCAAAATGATTACGTGATCCCCTGTTCAGCCTTGGAAAAATTATTAAAAATTGTAAAAAAATAAAAATGGGATATAATTTATATGCTTGAAATCCTGAATGAGTCTATTTTCAAATGAAATAAACAATAAGGTCATATGAACTCTGTACAAGGATTAAATTGATTCGTAGTGAAGAGAGGTCAGAATAGTCGAACAGTAAAATAAGGAAAACTTTAATGAATAAAATGTACTAATTGGCTAAGCCAAAAATTCTGGAAATTTTATGGTAAGAAGATAAATGAGTCTAGTTTCAAGAAAAATTAACGGTTCTTCATTTGGAGCTCCGTATCTTGAGAAATAAATGATTTAGTGACAGTGACTCAAGTAGACAGATTAATGTGAACATGAGTAATAAGGTGTAAGCATGTGATATAATGATTATATCATCTTAAGAAATTATTGTGAGGATTCATCCATACAAGTTTATTAATTTCTTATTATTTGCATATGAACTTACTAAGTATTCATGCTTACTTCCCTTCTCTTTTCCCTTGCCTTGTAGTATCGCCAAGTTAGCTCGGGGATCGGTAGATGTCGGAGACTCACTCACACTATCAATCGGAACACTTGGTATATCTAGATACATAAATTTTTGGGTTATGGCATGTATAGTAGGCTTGGTCGTTTTTTTTATATATGTCATATTTCTTATGGCCTAAAATGTTGGCCTTTATTTAACAAATGTTCATTTTGATTAAGGCTATTTGGAGATGGCCAATATTGATGGTTGTTATACGCCTATGATGTGGTTATTCATGTATGTGGTAATTGCATAATTGAGATGTTGTGGATGTGGTTTACAAATGATTTCATGAATGGCGATGTGTATGAGAATGTGTATGCAAAATTGGATATTCGAATGTCCAATTATAGTATGATACATGTTGATGAAATGGATGCAAGAGAGTTCATGTTTTAGAGTGGGGAACTGGCTTGGAAAGTAGCCAACTTCCATGCCACATAGGCAGAGACAGGGCTATGTGTCTCAGCCATGTGACAGACACGGTCTAAGGGCATGGGCATGTGCCAAGGCCGTGTGGCCCTATTTTGATGATGACGTCATAAACAGAGAGTTACACGGGTTAGGGACACGGGCGTGTCCCAGACCACACGGGCGTGTGACCCCTATTTTGATAAAATTTTCTAAACTTTCCCAAAAGTTTCCAAAGTTCTTGGTTTAGTCCCGAACCATCCTAAAGGATGTTTTGAGCTTTATAAGCCTATATAAGGGACAAAATGCATGTGTTAGAAAAGTTTTAAATTTGACGAAATTTTATGTCCTGGTTTTACATGTTCAAGAATTTTAAGTCCGGTAATGCCTCGTACCCTGTTCCGGCATTGGATACGGGTAAGGGGTGTTACATTTAGTGGTATCAGAGCTATGGTTTAGTCGATTCTCGGACTACCATGTGAGTGTGAGAGTCTAGCTATACATGCCATAATGAACTGTGATAGTGTGACGACTCCCGACCTTGATGTAAATTATTTTATTAGATAGATGCGCACTTCGACCGAGCTAAATTTGATACTGCAAACATTGTGTTTATGATAAGGTGAGACTCGTAAGAAGTTGGAATAATAATTTATGATGTTTATGTGATGATGAATAAATTGTGGATAGGAATTTCTTTTGAAATATGAAAGATGAGATGAAAGGAAAATTTATACTATGATAAGTCTTCATGTTTGATTGGCATTTGTATGATGCTATGAGTATAACTTGTGAAATTAAGTGAATGTTATGAGTAAATTTACTCGAGATTTATGAATGAAAGTATAAGTGCACTTGTTTGTATAAGAAGATAGGAAGGTTGTGTAAAATGAGTATGCATGTTAAGTTACTTGAAACAAAATATATATATAGATGAGTATTAAGTTATATGCATGAGTATATAAGAGGCAAGTCGGAGGCGTTACAACCTCACCCCTTCCAATAAGGTATGTTATAATGAAATTTCATAAAATTTAGACCGAATGGGTTTAGAAGTGGAAGACTAAAGAGTTGAGCTGTAGATTAATTGACAACGTGAGTAGAGTTGAGAATGGTTTAGTAAATGAACACAGTTGAAGAAAAGATGTCAGATTAATATGAGGATCATTTGGATTCCTAAATGTTATAGTTAAAGAAAGGTCAGGCTCAGCTAATTAACTCATCCAGGTTTGAGGCCTAAAGTATGTGATTGCTGGAATTTATTCTGAATTTATTTCTTTTTGCAATTGGAATAATATCAGATTAGTAATGTCAGCTAAATTTACAGGTAGATGAAAGCATTGTAGTCTATTTGAGCTGTGATCAAAATTGCTCTATCTTTTCTGGTTTTCTGCATCATGCACGGATAGGAAGTTGACGGTAAGGTCCGTATGATGTTAGCGTCCCGTTTTACTAGCTATTGCTCAATGAAAATAAAGGAAGATTGTGTGGCTTTTGTTAAGATTATTTTCAGTGCTTATGAGTATTTTCTGTATAGCTCCATGTTCTGAGATTTTGTTATTTTTGTTTCCTTAATAAATTATTGTTCAAAGCATCAGCCATGAGATATCAGTAGGAAATGTTCTATTGATGAAAATGGTTTCTTCTTATTATTAAAATGCGTATGATGATTATAAGTATTGACTTGATGGTGAGAGTACTTTGATACAGTTACCAGAGGTACAAAGATTGTGCTTTTGTATTGGTTGTTATGGAAATTTGTGTTTAAATTTCTCCGATGATCGAGATGTTGTGTTTTCGGCCGGGACATTATCTACTAAAGTAATTGAGAAGTTAGTCTTATTATGGCATTATGATTTTTAAGCTGTATGAGTATTGTGGCATCAGTATAGTTAAGTGCTTCGACGAGTAACAGTTGAAGTAAATTCTATTATAAGTTTAATCTTTCTCTAGATTTGAGAAGAAATTGAAGTTGGCAAAGTGTGAATGATAGAAAGTTCAACTTAGATCTATGTATAGGTTTTCACTTTTCAAATGATCTTGATACATATATCAGCGAGTTAAAGACCGAATGTTATGATGTTTAGCACAGTGATAATTATCTGTTAATTTGAGAAGTACAGAGATGGATGATACTCCGAGGCAGTTACACTAGTAAGAGTATGAAATGTTATGTACCAGACTTTGAACCTGATGTCTGAACTTTTTATGGGTTAGAGTTGATTTTCAAGTATCTCAGAAGCTATTACAGTCAGTATTGGTATCTGTGTGAAAATGTGATGGTTTTCTGAGGAAATGTGAATTGAGGCTATTACTATTAAAAAAAAAAAGAAAAGAAAAGAGAAGTAAATGTTATTTGAGTTATTGTTGACTGCTTGAAGAAGTCTGTGCACTTTTCTCAGTACGAATGAGTCTTTCTATTGATGGGTTATCGAAGTTATTTATTCTGAGGCTGTCAGATTATACAAAGTACAAATTTTCATTGTTTGTGATTGGAAACCAAAATTTGTATTGTGACTTCAAGAGAAAGCTATAGTAAGTCTTGAGTATGAGATTGTTAAATATTATTGTATGTAACCTTTGTACTCATAGTTATATTGAGGAAGTGATCCAGATTCTCAGAAAGGTGTGTGTGTTGTCGTGTCTTAAATATTGAAAGCAATTGAGGAAAAAAGGAACTCATAGGGTTAAATTGAGCTAAAAGATTAGAGAAAAGTGGAAGTGAAGATTGATTTTAGAGATCAATTACAGATTATCAAAAATTGTATACAGAACCGAAAGGTAAGAGTATTGAACTTAGATGAGTGTCAAGTGCTTCTGAAAGTATTTCATTAACAGAGAATTTTTCATCTTGATAAGTAAAGATAGGTGAGTTGTGGTTCATCGAAGAGTATGAGATTATTGATCGAATAAGGCTAGTTACTTATTAGTGGGATTTTCAGTCAAAATTTAAGAAGATCAGTAATATGATTCCTATGTTCATGATAAGAGAGTACAGTTCAGAATCTTAGTCTAAGAAGTAAGATGTTGAAGATGCCGAGACTATATGAGAAGCTGAAAGTGACTTGCGAAATTAGACCTAAATCCATTAACTGGTGAGATTTTCGGGGACGAAAATCCCTAAGGAGGGGAGAGTTGTAACAGCCCGACTGTGACCCTAATCGGAACGGTGGTTTTGGGACCACGAATCCGAGTTAGAAAAATATTTAAATATTAATTTCAGTGTTCTAAATGTGTGAATTTGTTGGTGTGAAAATTTTGTTTTAAAATTTTATCGTTTAGATGCCCTGATTAAATGAAAAGGGTCTAATCGTAAAATGGAAAATTAAGGGTTAATGTGTAAGGGCCAAAATGTGATTGATTTTATATTATGAAGTATTAAGGTTGCAATTTGACCATAAATAGGTATTAGTGGCCGGCCAAAATGCATGCAATAGTAGATGGGTTATTAAATTATTTTTATATTGAAAAGGTGGTGATTTTAATATTATATAATAATATAATAGTAATAAAACATAAAATAAGTGGGTGAACATATTTTCTATCATTTTGTCTTCTTCATTGCGGAAACTAGAGAAGAAAGAAAGAGCTTTAGCTCTTAAAACTTTCGGCCTTGCATGCTTGATTAAGGTATGTAATTGAGTTCGGTTTTTGATAATTTTTACGTTTTTGAGATCGTTGCTTTGAATACTAGATAGCCCAAGCTAGAATTTCTTATTTTGATGCATATTTTGAGTTAGGCCATTGATGAATATTTGTGGTTTGTAATGTTTGATGATAAAATATTAAAGATATGATTTAGATTAACAAGTTTTGTATTGGAGTTTTTGATGATTTTAAGTAATTAGAACTAAATTGCAAAAATAAATTTTTGAGGGACTAGAATGTGAAATAAATGAAATGTATGGACTTGTACAAGGACTAGGAATATTCGGCCCTAAAGAAGTGTGTGCAAATTTTGAGTATTTTTGTGTTTTGTGCAATACGGACTAAATTGAAAAAATTGTAAATGTCAGGGGTAAAATAGTAATTCACCCATTTATGTGTTTTTGGATTTAATTGAATGAAATATATTTGAATGAGCTTAATTTGAAATTATTTAGATTAAGAACAAAAAAGGATTGGGATTGGATCGGGGAAAGGAGAAGTTAATCGAATAGTCGGAAAACGTAGTCCGTCGATACTCGAGGTAAGTTTATAAGCAATTGAATTTATACAAATAATTATTATAGTGAAATGCATATTTTCAATCGAATTTTTATATATAAAGATCTCAATTGCCGAATGAGATATAAAATTTTAAATGTGTTGGTTGAATGTGATGCTATCAAGTACATATATTTGTTTAATTAGATTTCTTGATTAGTTGAAATGAGTATATTGGTATACAAAATTTCCGAATGCGACATAGTATGGAATTCAATATATGTACAAGCCGAATGTGTGTTGAATCATGTATGAAAATTTATATTTGGGTTGGATATATAATTATAGACTGAGTAGTAATTAAATGTGAACTTTGAATTAGGTGATAATTGTAATTGAATAATTACCTATGTGTTTATAAGAAAGAGGCCGAATGTGATGATAGATATAGAAAGAATGATTGATTCGAATATAGGTATATGTGTATGACATATGTACCGAAATGTAAACATTTATATACGAGTATTATGCGATCAAGAGGATGAGATTACTTAATGGGCACTGTGTGTGCGATTTGTTACACCGAGCACTGTGTGTGCGAAATCGGTTGTATGGCACTGTGTGTGCGAATAAAATAGTAATGGCACTATGTGTGCGATACATTACTAGAAAATGGCACTGTGTGTGCGGAAATGTTAAGTAACGGCTCTATGTGAGCGATACGTTACGGGAAGTTGGCACTAAGCGTGCGGAAATGTTAAGTAACGGCTCTATGTGAGCGATACGTTACGGGAAGTTGGCACTAAGCGTGCGGAAATGTTAAGTAACGGCTCTATGTGAGCGATACGTTACGGGAAGTTAGTACTAAGTGTGCAAGTAAATTTTCAATTCAAAGATCGAAATCGGTAAGTTTTGATACAATGAGATGTTGTCGGAAATCAAGAGAAAGTGATTATTTGTGGATTTGATGGAATGTTTCTTTTAAATGTATAGTTTGGATGATATAAATTGATATGTGCAAAAGTTTACAAAATCATAATGATTATTATATGAATTACAAAATATGATTCGGATATGTGGAAATTGGTATATGATATATGTTTAAATAGTTTGGAACTTGAAAATATCGATAATGCATGGGAACCAAATATTCACATTAGGTACGGCTTTAATTTGAAAGATAAGAAATGTTTTGTGGTTGCACGAGTAAATGAATAGATGATGGATTTTTGTCTATTAAATTTTTATTAAAGTTATGGTATAATGATTTAATGCATTGATATCACGAAATTGCTTATAACTTACTAAGCTATGATAGCTTACTGTATGTGTTTAATTGCATTGTTTTATCAAACGAGTAAGATGTGTCTATGATCACTTGGTTGTTATGAGCCAAGTTATAATATGCTTTGGTGTAGGTGTGTATAAATGAAAGTGAACACAAAGAATTAATGAATGAGTGAAATTGACATTAAAACAGTTGTGGGCAGCAGCATTAGTATAACTTTGAAAAATCACCAAAAATGGTGGAAATTGAATTAAAGGTTGTGTAAGATATGAAATTAAATCTTAAGGAGTCTATTTTTTTATAAAAGAAAAGAAGCAAACAAATGATTCGTATACTTTGAGATATTTGAATTTCTGTGAGACTGGTTTAGAATGATTACGTGATCCCCTGTTCAGCCTTGGAAAAATTATTAAAAATTGTACAAAAATAAAAATGGGATATAATTTATATGCTTGAAATCCTGAGTGAGTCTATTTTCAAATGAAATAAACAATAAGGTCATATGAACTCTGTACAAGGATTAAATTGATTCGTAGTGAAGAGAGGTCAGAATAGTCGAACAGTAAAACAAGGGAAACTTTAATGAATAAACTGTACTAATTGGCTAAGCCAAAAATTCTGGAAATTTTATGGTAAGAAGATAAATGAGTCTAGTTTCAAGAAAAATTAACGGTTCTTCATTTGGAGCTCCGTAGCTCGAGAAATAAATAATTTAGTGACAGTGACTCAAGTAGACAGATTAATGTGAACATGAGTAATAAGGTGTAAGCATGTGATATAATGATTATATCATCTTAAGAAATTATTGTGAGGATTCATCCATACAAGTTTATTAATTTCTTATTATTTGCATATGAACTTACTAAGCATTCATGCTTACTTCCCTTCTCTTTTCCCTTGCCTTGTAGTATCGCCAAGTTAGCTCGGGGATCGGTAGACGTCGGAGACTCACTCACACTATCAATCGGAACACTTGGTATATCTAGATACATAGATTTTTGGGTTCTGGCATGTATAGTAGGCTTGGTCGTTTTTTTTATATATGTCATATTTCTTATGGCCTAAAATGTTGGCCTTTATTTAACAAATGTTCATTTTGATTAAGGCTATTTGGAGATGGCCAATATTGATGGTTGTTATACGCCTATGATATGGTTATTCATGTATGTGGTAATTGCATATTTGAGATGTTGTGGATGTGGTTTACAAATGATTTCATGAATGACGATGTGTATGAGAATGTGTATGCAAAATTGGATATTCGAATGTCTAATTATAGTATGATACATGTTGATGAAATGGATGCAAGAGAGTTCATGTTTTAGAGTGGGGAACTGGCTTGGAAAGTAGCCAACTTCCATGCCACATAGGCAGAGACAGGGCTATGTGTCTCAGCCATGTGTGTATTACACGGTCTAAGGGCATGGGCATGTGCCAAGGCCGTGTGGCCCTATTTTGATGATGACGTCATAAACAGAGAGTTACACGGGTTAGGGACACGGGCGTGTCCCAGACCACACGGGCGTGTGACCCCTGTTTTGATAAAATTTTCTAAACTTTCCCAAAAGTTTCCAAAGTTCTTGGTTTAGTCCCGAACCATCCTAAAGGATGTTTTGAGCTTTATAAGCCTATATAAGGGACAAAATGCATGTGTTAGAAAAGTTTTAAATTTGACGAAATTTTATGTCCTGGTTTTACATGTTCAAGAATTTTAAGTCCGGTAACGCCTCGTACCCTGTTCCAGCATTGGATACGGGTAAGGGGTGTTACATATGAGCAAGAAAAGGGGGCAATTTTTCTTTATTTTCCCCCATCTTTTTCCAACAGTATCTTGGATTCTTGAACCATTATTAACTGGCCTTTAATCATGTGTTAATTGTAACACCCTATGCTCGGCCTAGTCGCCGAGCCCGAATATCAGGATGTCACACCACCGTCTCATGCCAAACACAACAAATAAAAGCTCATTCTAGAAGAAACGTCTCTCATATTATCATTTGTATGGGTTTAAGACAATCATATTCTTTAATTATCATCATTACATGCTAAACATACATAAAATGACCTTATAATAATAATTAAACATGCATAGGGTCCATTTAGCAAAATTCTCCAATCAAGTATATAGGTATCGATACTAGAATAGGGGTATCGATATTTCTTTCAAATAGTATCGATACCACTTGGAAAGTCGATACCAAATCAGCATTCTGTTTCTCGACTAAAATCCAAAGTCTCAAAAATTATCGGTACCTTTCGAAAGGTATAAATTATTTTACCCCGAGTATCGATACTCGTGATAAGGTATCGATACCAAATTATGTTACTGACTTCCTGCACTTTCAAAAACATGGAGGTATCAATATTAAAACTTGAATATTGATACCTCTGCTCCAAACATAAAAAAATATAGCAATTAAAAGCATATAATTCATACCAACTAATGTCTAATCATCATGTATCATTCACTTCATCAGATGGTCACTAAAATGTCCGAAGTAATAGCCCAAAACATCATAATCATGACCGAGAAAGAAACCAATAATTCAAACTGAAAGTCCATAAGTCCTAAGCAAAATAACCATGTAAACAACTTAAAATCATAGCAAAAGCCAGCATATAGTCTGCCACATTACATTTAGTTCCCAAAATAGAAACAACCAAATAAACACCTACGAATAACTACTAGATTTTTGGCTTCGATCACCCCTCAGAAACCACACCACTCACACCATCACACGACTAATCTGCAATGGTTTAAGAAGGGAGTGGGTGAGCTTAACAAGCTCAATGAATGTGTAGAACAACTTGTAACAGCCCGTTTTTAGTGAAATCGGAATAGTGGTTTCAGACCACAAATTCGAGTCAGAAAGAAAAAATATTTTAATATTATTGCATGGTCTGCATTATGATAGGAATAACGTATGAAAATTTCGTTAAGAAAATTTTACCGATTTCATGTTTAATTAGGATGAAAATGACCAAATTGCATAAAGTGAAAAAGTTGAATTCTAGTAGCTAGAGGGATAAAATAGCTTCGGAATTCAAAACTTGAGGTCCTTATATGGCAATTAGACCATTAAATGAAGTTAGTAGATATTTATGATGAATCATCCATAGAAAATTAGAAAAAGAAAAGGACTAAATTGAAAAGATGAAATAATAAAAGATGATATTTTAATTAAATAGAAAATATCATCATTTTATATCATCTTCCCCAAATTTTTCTATGGAAACCTTAGATAAGAGAGAGAAATTCAAGCAAGCTTAATTGGGTAAGTAATCATGTCCCGTTTTTAGTAATTTTTATATTTCCGAGATCGTAGTAGCCTAATCTACCTATTTTGGGGATTAATTTGTAAAGTTATCAAAGTATTAAAAGTTTTCCATGGATGAGTATGCTAAATTTTTGAAATTTATGGTAGAAAATGAAAGGTTGTTGATAGATAAACAACTTTTGTAAAGTGAATTTTGATGAAATTGTGATTCAGGGACTAAATTTTAAAGATGTAAAATTCGTGGAAAATTTTTGAATTTTATAAATTACATGGGTTGTAAATGTTATATGAAAAATTCGGCTAGGCTTGGAATAAGGATTAAATTGCATGAATTTCATTTTCCGAGCCTAGGGATGAAATTGGAATAAATTAAAAGTATAGGGGCAAAATGGTACTTTTGCCTAAGATGTAAATTGGATTGAATTGGATATGAAATGTGTTAAATTAATGTTAAATTCGTTTATATAGATCCGGAAAGATCAAATAAGGAGTTAGATCGAGGAAAAGAAAAAAGTATCGGATTAGTATATTCTCGAATACGAACAAGTGTCGAGGTAAGTTCGTGTAACTAAATTATGTATATTAATATGTTTGAATTGAATGTTTTATATGTGTGAATTGTATAAATTTCTTATGTATGAAAATCAGTCATATATCCGATAATACCCGATAAATATTAAGTCTCGTTTGAATGAATGAAATTCGATGGATATAGGATTTTCCCGTATTGGTTGAGGTCATGCATATGTTGCAGACACATCATAGCTCTTATGAGCACCCTGTTATAAGCCCTCTCGATCTTCCCGTATATGGTTCCTACGAGCATCCTGATTGGTAGTGATCCTGCATGTGTTGCGGACTACCGCAGCTCTTTGTGAGCGTCCTATTATATGATCGGTTGTCATCTTGCATATATTGCGGACACAAACGTAGCTCTTTATGAGCGTCCTGATATAGGCTCTCTGTGAGCTTCCTGATATGGCTCGCTTGAACTTCCTTTATATGGCTATCCGGAGCTCCCTGATAATAACTCTTCGGAGTTACCTGTTAAGCTCAATGAGCTTCCTGTTTTAAACTCTTATGAGTTTCCCATTATACAGCCCGGATAAGCTTCCCGTTACATGGCTCACATGAGCTTCCTATTAAATGCTCAAGAGAGTACTTCCCGATTATGTGTTTTAATAAGCACCCTTGAATATGAATTGACGGATCACTATTTGGTACACCTTGAGTGTACAACCTGGGTATCCATCGATATTTCAACAATTCGACGGACAAAACTCTTGATGTGAGAAAATATGAAATTTAAATAAATTATATCTTAAATATCCCTGAAATACCTAGAAATTGTTGCATGATGAGCTCATATCTGATTTTATGACAATTATGTGAATTTCATGACTAACTTGTTTAATGAAAGATGTGTTTAGGCAATTGGCCAAAATGTTTTAGATGCATGTATGTATACTTACATTGAATGAACATGATTGGTAAGTTAAATTCTTGTTATACGAGCTTACTAAGCATTTAATGCTTACTCTATTTTACTTCCTCTATTTTATAGTGCTCGGAAGCACATGAAGATTGGAATTTGGTCAAAGACACATCACACTATTCCTTGGACTTCTCGGTATATAAAACAAGTTAACTTTTGGTATAATGGCATATATAAGTTAAATTAGGCATAATGAGGAAATATTTTGGTTATAACTAGCCATTGAAATGGCTAGTGTTAAGCATATTTTGATGTAGTTATATAAGGCCTTATCATACTTGATGTGTGTATTGAAATGGTTGAATGATGGAAGTTACATAAATATATTAATGGTTGCATTAATGGGAAAAATATACTCATATGTTTATATGGACAATTAGGTAAGATCAAATACTTGGATAAATGGGATGTTATGACATGTATTGAACTTGAAATTTGCTTGAATTGAAAGTTCTATTATGACTTGTAATGGTACAAAAATTGGTTGGATATGTTGATACCAGGTTGGGTGAGAAATAAGGCTTGAAAATGGCCTTATTTTGTCCACACGGGCAGAGACACAGGCGTGTGTCTCAGCCGTGTGTGACACACGACCATGCGCACGGGTGTGTGGTTTGGCCGTGTGTCCCCTGCATCATTAAAATTGAGAAACAAAATGCTTGAAATTGATCACACGGGCAGAGACACGGGCGTGTGTCTCAACCATGTGTGTCACACGGCCTAACACATGGGCGTGTGACATGGCCGTGTGATCCTTGTACCTAAATTTTGAAAATTAAATTGTCCACACGGCCTAGTACACGGGCGTGTGGCTGGCCGTGTGACCCAAGTCAGAGAGTTACACGGACATAGACACGAGCTGGGACACGACCGTGTGCCTCACATCGAATGCCCACACGGCTTGGGACACAGGTGTGTCACTTGGCTGTGTGAGCCACACGGGCGTGTGTCCCCTGCACTTAAGAAAAATTTTAAGATTTTGCGAAAAATTCTCTGAGTTCCCGATTTAGTCTCGACTTGTTTTTAATGCATAAATTGGGTTTCGAGGGCCCATATAAGGGACATTATGATTGAATATGTTTGATTTCGGTTATCAATAGTAAATGATATGAAATAATTATAAGTGATCTGTAAATTTTGGTAATATTTCGTAACCCTGTTCCGGTGACGGATATGGGTTAGGGGTGTTACACAACTACCATGCAACAATTCATCAAGCATTAGTGAAACATATATGTAGCATAATTATAGCAGCCTTAACTTAGTTGACATATTTTACTTCACATGTATATTCGACAGTTTATTTACAGAGTCAATACATACATATTCATGTAAACGTCACAATACACACAATCACATTAATAGATAATTTGGCACTTGAGCTATGAAACATAAAAGTGGGCACTATCACCACTCATCGGATACACGGATCTCCAACACACCATATAGACTCATAGATTCAAACATGTCCCGTAAGTGAAGCATTAAGCTAACACTCTCTAATCACACCAAACATGTCCCGTTGAATGGAGCTTAGCTTACATTCCCTTCTCTCTCCAAACATGTCTCAGGGCTTCAACGCCCAAATCACATAAAACATATAGGTGAGTACTCACAATCCTATGGCATGCCAACTATATCTAATGGTCTTAAGTATCACAAGGCCAAAATATTCGTATTTAAATACACATATTACTTACCGATTTCTGATTACTTTCACTACACATTTGTATCATTTGCACAATATTATCACTGTCACTTAGCATGTATGACATGCTTACACATATACTCTTTCACAACAATAATCATGAACATATAACACATATATAGCATCTCATTTTGGTTCACAATTTCACAATAAAGCAAGCACATATCTCACAAGATAATCGAAATTTAGAGTGCGGGTTTAGGCTACCACTAAATTCCCAAATAATGCATTGAATCGTGTCCACAAGCAGTTAATCTAAACACTCACCACTACACTTTCGCTGGAATGCTGAAAGCTCAACCTAGCCTTTCCTAGCTTGTAGATGGTCGTAGTGAATCTATAACTTCAACACAATAATTCACACAACAATACATTCAAAAATCAGCCTAGGACTCACCACAAGCAATCAAAAAACATAAGCCTAAACTAAGTTCTCATGTAACTGAAACCTTTAACATAGCAAACTTTAAGATCAAATATCTCAGTCTATACTCAGCCTTTTCACTTAAAACCAATTTGTTCATCTTATAATAACCTACGATTAATTCTCAACTTTTAAAGTACACTAAAATACTCCGTTCATAATATCGACTTTTTTGACATGTTTTATGGCTATTTTTTGAAAATTCATTAAAACTCAAGAAATCCTCAACGATACTTCAAAAAATTTTTAGAAACCTCTTAATCATACCAAAACCTATTGATTAACACTCTGAAATCACATTTTTACTTGAAAATCTGAAATTCACCATTAACGACTCTATTTTCGGCTTTTATTTAAAACATGCAATTTCATGATTAAAAATTTAGTTTTAAAGGCCTAATAAAATTAAAAACTAATAACAAAGTGAATGGTTTCCTTTGATGGAAGAAATAAAAAGCTTTTTATGCAAACCCGGGAAACCCACAAATGAAGAGGATGATGAAATTAATGGAATTTTGGATGTTTTCTTGAAGATTTATGAAGGTTTGATGCTTGGGGAATGATGGAAATCAAAGTAATATAGTTTGGGAATCAAAAATAAATTGGAAGAGTAAGGGAGAGCATGGGACGACAAAGCTTTGTGTTGGGGAAAAACCTATTGTGAAAACAAAACTGAGAATGAGGTTTTTTTAAGTTGGTTTTTAAAATTTGGTCTAACTGAAACATAAATGCTTTAAATTTTGAACCTGTTACAAATCAGCCCTTTTTTCTAAAATTAAAGGTCTTTAAAACTCATTTCCAAAAATTGATTTGGTTTTCTAAAAACCATAGTCGAAAACGTTACCAATAAACCATGTTGCAAAATTTCAAGCACTCTAGGGCTAAAATTCCTAAAAATCCTAGACCTTATTTTGGTGTGTTACATTACTTAAGGAAAATTTATCTTGATCAATCGACAATTCAGATCTGACAATTCGGGAAGCGTAAGTATGGTTAATTGTAAACTACTGAATAGTTTCGGTTTAGATATTGGGAAACGTTATTAATTGATCAAATAGATTAGCTATTTACTTTTTAATAATTAAATGTGTTAGGTGCCAACTTAAACGCCTCAAATCAGCAGTAAATCTAAAAGACGTTCACGCGTACGATTCGCATCAAATCAGTGTAAGAAATCTAACTAGTTTGGATTTGAGAAATAGTTGTAATTGTGACAATTGGATTGAACTCATAAGTGGTTGTTTAGGATCCGTTTAAGAATTTTATTGACTGAGTTTTATATTGATTTTTAATTTAGGTTAATTTTAAAGCTTATTAGAGGAACCACAAGATTTACAAGTGTGTTGCGAAAGAGCGTAAAATAAGGTGTGTAGCAGCACATTTTCAATTATATCAGAACAGTAATTTTGAGACCACAAATCTGATGTGAAAATATTTATTTTGTTATTATTTTAATGTCTATGGTGTGTTAGTAATGTCGTATAAAAATTTTGTTAAGAAATTTTATCATTTGCATGCTTAATTTGGTGAAAAGGACTAAATCGTAAAAGGTGCAAAAGTACAGTTCCATTAGTTAAAGGCATCTATTAGCTATGAAATTAAATTGTTAAGGGATTTATGTGGTAATTAGACCATTATTATATTGAGTGGACATTTATGGGCATGAATTAAGTGAATTTAATGTTATAACTAAAGGTTAAAATTGTAAATTGGTAAATTAACTTAAAACAAAAAAAATAAATAATTAAGGTATCATCTTTTCTAATCCATTCTTCACCGAAATTAAAGAAGAGAAACTGTAACACCCCAAACCTGGCCTAGAAGTTAGGCCCGAATCTAGCGTGTCACATGGAAGTGTTTTTCGAAAACCATGTTTTCATTGAAAACCCTTCTTAGAGAAATGTTTGAGTAAAATCCCAGTTACGCTTATTACCTTCAAAACCTTGTTTGTTGTGGCAGCTTAATTTAAAACAGATGATTTACGAAAATGTGATATTTAGAAATTGAGTTGCGAAAGCGTAATGTTTTGAAAATAGTTTGGCTTAGGAAAATCGCGGTCTACTTTTAACAGTTATAAAACTTCATAGATAAAAATCCCCAAATAAAAACCGAAAATTAAAAGCGGCCTTATTACAACCCAAATCAAAATAAGGTACTTATGAATATCTTAATGAGAAAACAGAAGTAGTTGTGTGGCCATCTCCGAGTCCCTCGCAGCTCCAATCCGTCTGAGGCTGGGGATTACCTGCACAGTTAAAAACAGGGTGAGTTTACGAAAACTCAGTGTGTAATCCCCTATACGGTAACAGTCTGGGCCTAAGCCCTATTCAGTAACAATCTGGACCTAAGCCCTATTCGGTAACAATCTGGGCCTAAGCCCTATTCGGTAACAATCTGGGCCTAAGCCCCAATCATATCAATGCAATAGACATGTAACCCAACCCATACCAACCAAACTCTCCACCCGTACCAACCAAACTCTCCATGTGGGGACCATGTCGACCCACCCAGCCAAACTCTCCAATGGTGCAGTCTAGCTGCTAACAACGGTATACGTGGCTGTGCCACTAGAATCAGAATACGTGGCAATGCCACTATAACAATGGTGTATGTGGCTGAGCCACTATAACGGTACTTCCTCCAAATCAGAAAACCCATCCCAATGCAATATGTCATGTATGCAGTGTATCACAATCATATACAATTATATAAATATCACATAAACAACATCTAAACTACCACTAAGGGTGTAACGGTCATTTTGTCGTTTAAGGGGTAAAACGGTAATTTCACCCATCGGGGGTATTTTAATAACTTTACCCATCAAGGGTATTTCGGTAACTTTACCCATAGAGGGTATTTCGATAATTTACCCACCAAGGATATTTCGGTAATTTTACCCATCGAGGGTATTTCGGTAATTTTACAAACTAAGGTATTCTAAATAGAGATAACGATACGAATAGGCCTAGGGCCCATTCTCGGCCCAAATGGGCCCACACGCTCGTGTGGCCCATTTATCCCAAATCTAGCCACAGATATGAGATTGACATAGTCTAGTCCAATATCTACTACACAATTATACAATTTATTCATATGAGCCCACTTGGCCCAAGGCAGCCTAAACCCATGAGAACACTCATAAGGGCCTCAACTATCGCGTCGAAGCTCCCACACGTGTGCTCGTACGCTCGTGTGGCTACCATCATCGTGTGACCGGCATTTCGGCATTTGCCGCTCTACGACTAGAGAAAAGTGCGAAATACACACACCGAAAGGAATCGAAGTTAATCCGCGCTCAACACCGCGCTCGCGCAGAAGCCAACAATGATCGCACCCTTGACCCCAAAGGGTGTGTCGATCAACCGGTCACCACCACCGCGACCCAACGGCATACAGATCAACGAATGATCCAACGCCTAACCCAAACGAGCACGCCACAAAGCGAAAGGGTTAAGCCAAGAAATGTATGCTTACTCTCATCATGGCTTGCTCTATTTAAAGCCAGCTTCTTGCCTATCCTCATGCTAGCTTCCCGATATGGGATCCCTCCTTCAGCAGAGTTTAAATCCAACACAAACTCTGGCCATCCAATCCGCAAAATAAACACTCCCTTGCTTGACATGAGATTCGAACCCTTGCCCTCTCCTATGCTCCAGACGCTACATGCCACCACAACACAAGCTCCTTTTGTGATGACTTAGAACATGCGCAACTAAATATAAGCCTATGGGCCAAAGTCTAAGTTTATTTAAAAGAAAAACAAAATGAATTGCAAGCGCCAAGACTTGAACCTTGGACCCCTTGCTTCCTCTATGGCGTCACTTTCTTGTCTCCCATGTGGCGCCATTTGCCACTAGACCACAACTCCTTTTGTGTCTTTTTTTCCCACAATTTATTCTTAAAGCCTACTTACTTACCCCCAGGGCTTTATTCACCTAAAACCAAATTTTTTCCTAAAGCCCAAGTTTAAACCCGGGACTTCATGGAAGCCCCCTAACCTTCCAAAATCACTCATCTAGTAGGTCCAACTTGCATTAGTGTCGTTCTCTTGTTCCCAAAAATTTTAAACGCTCCTATGCCCAAGGCCCAATAGGCCCAACTCTACTAGGCCCAAATTCGGGGGGTTACAGAAACTCCACTATTAACACCTTGAGCATTTGGTCTTCTCTCTCTTTCATATAAGTATGATTTTGTCCCGTTTTTAATGATTTCTATGTTTTTGAAGTCGTTGTAGCTTAATATAGCTAGCCCAGGGACTAATTTGCAAAACTATTAAAGGTTTAGGGTTTTTTAATGAACATGTTTGTATGATTTTTGAAAATTTATGAAATATTATGAGTCTTTGTTGTTAAATAAACAACTTTTGTAAAGTGATTTTTGATGAAATTATCATTTAGGGACTTATGTGTAAAAGTAGTAAAATATCATGATGAAATTTTGAATTGATGATTTGTGTGGGTTGATATGAGTCCCTAGGTAAATCAGAAAGCATGATATAGGGGTGAAATTGTATAAATGTTAATTTACAAGCTTAAAGATTAAATTGTAAAGAAGTTAAAACATTAGGGGCAAAAATGTAATTTTGCAAAAGTATAAATTTTAGACTGGATTGAATAGAATGAATATTAAATGAATTGAATTTGCTTATTTAGATCAAGTTAAGCCTCATACAGATCTAGATTGAGGAAAAGATAAAGCCTTGGATTAGTGATCATATATCGACATCTTTAAAATCGAGGTAAGTTCGTATGTTCAAATAATGTTTTAATGTTTATATGTTAGCATGATATTTATCATATCATGTTATGACGGAAATCCAACGACGTTATGACGACTATCGAGCCTCGTTTGAACCTTAGGAATATATAGGATACAAATGACATGTCATTAGGGTTACCATGTTTCGGGTGCTAGTCCTAAATATCCTACCGATGGCTGAGTTCCGGCATATTTTGCAGATACTCGTCAGCTTGTGTGAACGACATCGTGTAGCTACATTCTGACCATCAGCTTGTGTGAGTAGACCCATCTATGGCTCGAGTGAGTATCGATGTAAAGGAAATGGTTTCGACCATATGTTTAGCACACTTTGTGTGAGCTTCCCGTGTATCCGATATTATTCTAAGTGGTTCAACGGGCATGAGAAGGGAAGGAACGATAAGTGTTCCGATAGCTAAGTTGAGAACTTATAAAAAAGGTAAGAATTGTTGATGATCAAAGTATGTATAACCATGTTTATGGAAAGTATGAAATCAAATGTGCTATGTTCATGAAATCTATCTTACCATGTGATGATTTTGCTAAGTTATGTGTTTAATCACTAACTGGTATTGTTGATTGATGCTTAGGCTTGTACCAAGTTTATATTGGATTGATTCATGTCTATTTTATAAGATTATGCATTGAAATGGTAAGCTATGTTCATGATTTACGAACTTACTAAGCATTATATGCTTACGTAGTTTTCTTTCATGTGTTTTATAGATTATTGAAAGCTCGATCGATTTGGAAACTCGTCGGAGACCTATCACACTATCCAACGATTATATCGGTAGATTTTGATGTTTTAGTCATATTATAATGGCATGTATAGGTGAACTTGTGTCTAATGTTTAGTTGATGTTTATGGCATGTAATGTTGCTTTGAATTTATGGTACTTATGGTACTTTGATACCTTGATGGTTGATGTTAATATGGTTAGGTTGATGTATGTTTTGTATGACCAAATTTGGTGTGTGTTGCTATGTTTATAATGTGGCCAAGTTAGGTTATGCTTTGAGGTAGTTATGAGCCATTTGTATTGGTATAAGTGTGGTCAAATATGGTAAGTTTGGTATGGAAATAGGTTAGTTGTGAATGGTTGATGAATGGATAAATATGCACATGTTTAGATAGTTTTGATGAATTGAGATTGAGGTGCCTTTTGGCATATTGGTTGTATGGAAATTTGGTATAGGGAATTAGTCTTATTATGCATGATTTAGGTATGTTTTAAGATCTTAACTATATGTGCAAGTTGCTTGTTGGTTCATGTTTGAATGGGTGAAAGAAATGGGTTGATTTTGGCCATTTTCTTATCCACACAGCCTAAGGCACGGGCGTGTGTCTCAGCTGTGTGTGACACACGGCCATACGACACGGTCATGTGTCCCTTGTAGGTTTTAATGGTTGTTTTTAGAAAGTTACACGGCCTAACACATGGCCTGGCACACAGGCGTGTGAGGCCATTTTGATTGTTACACGACCTAGCACACGGGTGTGTGGCTTGGCCATGTGGCCCAAGTCAGAGAGTTACACAGGCACGGACAAGGGCTGGGACACAACCATGTGTCCCTATTTCAAATGTTACACGGCCTGAGACACGGGCGTGTGTCTCAGCCATGTGAGTCACATAGCCTGGCCACACGGCCGTGTGACCCCTGCAGTGTGAATTTTTCTAACTTTCTCCTTAAGGTTTTAAACGTTTTCAATTTAGTCTTGGATCGTTTCTAAAGTGTTTCTAAGGCCTTGAGGGCTCGAATAGGGGATGATATGCATGTGTATGAATGGACTTTGCTATGCTTAATGAAATGTTTGGAAATGAATGATTTTAAGTTACGTTTTTATGGTAATACTTCGTAACCCTATTCCGACAACGGATACGGGTTAGGGGTGTTACAAAGTGTGGGTCCTAAACTCAATAACTTGTTTGGTAATAATAATAATTATGATTAAATTGATTATTTAGCTCGCTAATTGGGCTTGGCTTAATAGCTAAGTAATTAATTTTGTAAGTAGTTGAATCAGGTACGTTTCGAGCCCTAACTATTTGGCATGGTAGTATTGTTGCTAGTTTGACTGAATGATTGAATGATTGGCATCATGAATGTTTGGTTAACATGATATATGTTTGGGTTGAATGAATGACATGATTATGAATGAAATAAGGCTTATGCATGATATATTCATACATGTGATTTGTTATGATATGTTCGAAAGACTGCTATACATGCACACAAAGAAAAGTTGTAAATGAACATGAAATTGTGATTTGTTGAATGATGCCATTTTATGGGTAAATTGAAAAGGGGAATGTTATTTCCATTCACTGAAAGTATTTGATAATTGAGGGCATATGTTGAAAATGCCAATTAAATGTGAAAGTATTGGTTTATGGCTATGTATGAGATTGTATGACATATTTCATATGCATTGAGGCGGGTTATTTTGTGGTTGACGAAAGAGTTCCGTGGAGTACTGGCGACATATTAAGTCCGCATTTATACGTAGTCAGTGCACTGCACTTGGAGTACCAAGGGGATTGGTGATTTTATCGCATTATATGTTATTCGGCAGATTTTCTATATTTATGTTATACGATGGTTTCTACCACGTCGAGCTTTGCTCACATACGTTGGAGTTTGGCAGATGGGTTCTGGGGAACTCGTGGTGTGTAGCGAATGGTTTTGGTAGGAAAATTTTTGCATTGCATCATGCTCATAACATACTCGAATGTTATTGATTTATGCTACGTATTGTATTGGGTTATATTGAATGATATCGAAATTAATGATTGCTACTCGAATGAATGATGGCCCATGCTCATACACCATTTGACATCGATTTTGATAATGGCTATGTAATGATATGAAATTCCTATGATGGTTATGTGTTCTTCTGTTAATGCTAATATGTTTCACTATATTTGATATGTGTCTATTTGAATAACTGTTCAACTTACACTGAACTTTCATAAGCTCACCCCCCATAGTATTTAACTTTTCAAGTAAACCTTGAAACTAAGACCGGACCCGGCATACGGAGAATCACCTTGGACCTCGGACTATTTTTAATAAGTATTATTAATAAGTCTCTATTGGCTTTGGTTTGTAATTTTTAATTATTTCTGGTCTGTGGCTTGGTAACTTTTCATTTGGGGATTTTTGCATGCATGGATTACTCAAGCATAATAACCGGGAAATGCATGATATCGGGCTTAAGTAAAATTTGACATTGTTCCCTAATTTCTGCTGCATTGCAAAGGAATCGTTTTTGAAAAATAAATTGATAAGGCAACTAGGTTTCCAAAATGACTTGAAAAATGGTTTAAAAATGGCTTTTAAAATGGTTTTTGAACCGTTACATTAACATTAGCATGGTCCAAATGGAATTTCTAATTTAAAAAAATGTAGTACCCTGGGAAATCGATTCCAAATCATTTCAATTTAGGGAGCTCGGATTAAAGATTTTAATTTCAAATGTTAGTACATTTAAACGTATGTAAACTAACATGGGTTGGTGCAGTGGTAAAATATTGAAGGTAAAGTCAGAAATTATAAATCGTGAAGTTAATTTTTTTAAAAAAATTAAAATGTTTATAAAAGTCATATAAACTAATATATAATTTTTTTTTTGTTATTTCTCTATTTCATTAGTAGACCTTCTTTTAAAATAGTTTTTTTTTTTTTGTTAAAATCTAGATCAAATATATCTAAACCTTAAATACATAATAGTTTTCATGGAGCCGATATACCACTAGTGATTTTGTTTCACAAAAATAAACATCACTTAAGTGTTTTTTGGTGTCATGAGAATGTAATATATCAATTTTTCAAACACAAAATTCACAATAATCACACTAACAATAACAATTTCTAAATAAAAATATCAAAACTCTAATAAATCTAATTTTTTTCAAGGGCTTGTATTAATCAGTCTTAATTTTTTCAAGTATTTGTATTAATCATCCTTTAAAAATTATTACCCACTGACGATGTTAAGAATCTCATACAAAATCAATAATTCTAAAATCATTCAATAAAGAAAAAAACTAAATCTTGCATAAAAATCCTAATCTGTTATAAGAAAAGCCACAATCCTAACTTTCTATATATTAATCAATAAAGCATGAAAAGAAACAGAATAGTTGTTATCAAATTGGGAGATCAGCATGAAAGTATTCAAAGACTAAACACCTATCTTGTAAAAATTCTATAGAGTAAGACAATAAAATAAACTTGAGAGAAAAAAAGTGATAAGTGTTGGAAGAAATCAAAAGAATTAGGGATTTTGAGTTTTAGTGACTAGAGTGATTAATTTATTTTTATATAAAATAATTGATTTTATAAAATATTTCTTTTTAAAAAAATTAGGTGGGTCCTTTTCAAATTTTTGTGGGATTATTTTTAATTTTTTTTGAATTAATATATTAATCATATAAAAAATTAATATACATTTCTAAATTTTTTTTAACCCCACAATCATTAAGGTGACTCCGTCATTATAGGGCACATTGTATTTTTAGAGGGAGACACATGTTCGAACATTGAAAATAATATTATTAAGAGGGACAATCACGAACTTCAAATATGAATAGTAAAATCAACAAGAATATAAATTTATTTAATTCGGAAAATATTTTTCTCATAAATTTAGACATGATTAGATGAAAAAATGGAATCAACTTTGACATGATTTATGTTTTCTAATCATCGAGACATGATTTATTAGTTAACCTTTTAATTAGGATGGATTTGAGATTTAGTAATTATTATGTGCTTTTATTTTATATATTTATACCTCATTTTATGATGGTTTTTATTTGATACATTGTTAATAGGATAAACTATTAAAATAGTCACTTTTGTTTGTCTTAAGTTACATTTTAGTCACTTACGTTTGAAATGTTACGTTTTAGTCACTGAACGTTAATTTTCGTTAACGGTGTAACGGTAAACTTAAATCATCATTTCAAACAAAAATTTTAAGTTAAATTATATAATTGGTCCTTACATTTTTTTCGTTTTGAACAATTTATTTTTTTCTTTTACGTTCTTTAAACTTTCCTTCTTTTTCCATTCTCTTCTCCTTCTCCCTCTATTTTTCTCCCTTCCCCAATTCTTTTAATGTAGACTTAAAACAAGAATAAACTATAGATATTTTTTGTTTTATGAAACAATGACATTTGACTTTTTGTTAGTATATAGGTTTATACATTATCATTGCATGAAATATATATTATATAAATCATGCATTTAATGAGTGAACAACTCAATTATTGGAACATATTGTAACCTCAAGTGGTGAAGCGTCCAAATGACGCTATAAACTATTGCAATTTATATGGCAATCTTAAGTGAAAGCGTCCAAACGACACTATAAATTAACGCAGCTTATATGGCAATCTCAAGTGATAAAGCGTCCAAACGACGCTACAAACTATCATTGCTTATATGATATTCTTAAATAGCTTATATGGAAATCTCAAGTGATAAAGCGTCCAAACGACGCTACAAACTATCATAGCTTATATGATATTCTTAAACAACTTATATGGCAATCTTAAGTGAAAGCGTCCAAACGATGCTATAAATTAACACAACTTATATTATAATCTCAAGTGATAAAGCGTCCAAACAACGCTACAAACTTATATGATAATCTCAAGTGACAAAGCGTTCAAACGAGGTTAATCATCTTGGTCTATTTGAGTTTAGGGGAAAAATATATAATCATTCAGTGACAATAAGGTGGATTTGGGTCTCCCTCAACAGGTAAGTTTTAGTGTCAAATTCCCTTTTATTTTTCTCTCTGCAAAATCAAATCAATTTTTATTCATGCTCAACAGCTGATTAAGATTACTTTCTTTAGTCATCCCTAAAATCAAATATCTCGTTCAAGTTAGATACATAAGAATTAATAAGAAAAAGAAAAAGAAAATCCCCCATCATGATTCAAAATAGTGATGCAATGCTCTACCCACGAAATAGACGAAACAAAATTGTACTAATCATCATTGTTGTTTTAGCTTAATAACAAACAAATATTTTGAATCTCATCAGATAGATATATGTATATTTAGACCAATTTTATTTAAATATATGATTCATTGTTCATTAGTTAATTTGTTGATTTTAATTAATTAATAACATATAATACTTGATTAATATTGGAAGCGTAGTGTCATAGCACATATGCAATTGATGACATTAGATTTTGTATAAAAATTTAAATATATTTCAAGAAACACATCTTAATTTTATTTGTGAACTTTTATTTTCTATTGATCTATATCAGCTTACTTAGCTGTTTTCTCAATTATGTATTTAATTAGTTTCGCATTAACATTTTAATTATTTCTATTATTATAAAATCTCTAATTATGTTAGTATCAAATACCAATTTTCTTTTATCATTTGAAAGTTTTTGGAGAGGTCAATCAGATTAAATTTTCTTTATCAAAGTTTTGACTACCTTAATAGCCATTCAGAAAGCAAAAATGTGGTTGTTAAGCTTTAAATGATTCATTCTCTTATAATGTGCATGAATAAGCTTATCATTTTTCATAAATGACATAAACAAGTGTATATTAGGATTGAATATGTTTATGAACTTGTTTAAATGTCATTCAATTGAGAAATCCCTTGTTGAATACACAATGCATTTTTATGACACTTTTTTTTCCAAATCTTTTGACAAAATCATTTACAATGTGTTATGATCCTAATTTTATGTTCCTCCAAGTCATAAATGATGTTTTTGATGTGTTTCGAATCTTTTTTGTTGCTAAAAACATCATACTTGTTTCTATTTTAAATGGATTTCACTCAAAATGCTTTGAGTACTTGGATTTTATATTCATCTTGTGACATCAATTCATGGAGAATTTTTCAAAATCAAATGCATATTTTTATATACTTTCATGGCTTATGCATACTAAAATTGTTTAGTGATGAACTTATTTTACTTTTAAATATTTTTATCCCTTATCATCTCATCCTCTTGATTTGTTCAATCATGTTTTATTATAGAACCTTAACCAAAATATGCTTTTAATGGAAATCACTTTTAGAATAAGTGATATCCTTGTTGAATTCTTTTATTATCCTTAATCATTAGACCCATTTATACTTAAAACTTTTTAAAGTTTTTTTTTTTTAAATCTTCTTTCAGCTTTTGCATGTGTCAAGTATTTATGAAAATTTTTGTCTTGCATATCCTCTTTCTTTTGTGATTTCCTCCTTATTTAGCTCATTTCCTAACAATTGGTATAATTCTTTTTTGTTTTAATCTTTTATATCAATTGGTACCAATTTCTGATGTGTGTTTTATTTCAGCTGTTTACGTGGGATTGTTTTCATGACAAAAAAAATGTATTGTGCATACTTTTCTTATATGTTTTTATGCAAATTTAGATTGTGCAATGGATCTTTCATGAGATACAAATAGTGTTTGTGTATTTGAGTATGAAAACTATGTACAATAATAAAGATAGAATTAAAGAGTTAGAAGTTGAAATGAGTGATTTGCAAAGTAAGAAGGGAATTAAGGTGGATAGAATTACTAGTACTCATAAATTAGTATATAAGAGGGAGATGTGCGTGCAAGGTTGGTTAAATCACCCTTCATCTACGTTGGTGCATATTCTAGACAAGAATGGGTTTAGTGCCCTTCTTTATGACTAAACTAAAGCATCCTTAATTGAATCAGAAGTTAATCAAAGATTTGCTAAGGATTGATCTAAGGATGAGTTATTTGTTTTTGTTAAATGTTGTTTATATGTTTTGTTGACTTGTTAATGAGTGGTGTAATTTTGCAAATTGATATGAATGAATATTGATTTTGCAATGTTGTTTAACTAGATTGGACCAGCCAATCGAACCGGTTGGATCGATAACTATCTATGGTATCGGTACGGAGAGATGGTTTAAACCAGTTGACCTACTAATTGCTCGAAACCGGTTGAACCAAGCTAAAGCGTTGATTGAATTATCGGTAAAAATATTTTTAAATAATACTTTTTATTTTTATTTTTTATGATTTTTAATAATTTATTTTATTAAATCGAACTGGTGGTTTGATTGATTCGACTACTGATCCAATTTTGATGACATTGTGATTTTGATGGAGAAAAAAACCATTGTAATTTTTCTTGTATTTAAAAAGGCATAATGACAAAGTTAGACCACAATATTAACGTCTTTTGTTAATGTGGTCATTTTTTAAGCTAAATTTGACCATTAACTTTTTCAAAAAAAGTCAAATTCGTTTTTTAATGTCAATGTTGACTAAAACATTAATCTTTCAATGATGTTGGCATGACAATCCGCACGACAATCTACATATACTTTATTTTGACATGACACTATTTATCTTATATGCCATTGTCGAGGGGGATCGGCTCTTTTGAGAGAAGTCTTTAAAGTGTCGTCCTCGGGTACGCCGACCTAATCCATCAATAATAGAAGGTATTGTCTCCCCCCCAAGAGAGGGTTTTGCCCCTCCTTTCGTGGAGAGCTATGTACAATTCACGAAGAGGGCACCTTGATTGTACTTGGACGTATGACCACCTACCAAGAGGTGACATGAGCGTCTCGACCTTGGTGAGATTCAAATCCCTGACCTATGCCATATAGGTCACGTGTTGGGGTATACAGGACTATGTACAGTCGAGGCGCCCCACTTCGTGAACCGTACACGACTCTCCACGGAATGAGGCATAACCATCCCTTGGAGGACAATATCTTCTATTGTTGAGGGATTGAGTCGGTATTCTCGATGACTGACACTTTGAAGGCTTATCCCGGAGGAGTCGATCCCTCCTTAACAGCCATGTTAACAAATAACTATAAATTATAAAATGTTTATAAAAATTCAAAAAAGTAGCATGGAGTACAAAAAAATTGTCACGCAAGTTGTTATGCTTAAAATTTTAATGTTTTAGCTAATATTTTCATTAAAAATAATAATTTAACTTTTTTTTGAAAGGTTAATGGTCAAATTAAATTTTTTTTAAAAAAATAAAAATTAAATATATGTTAAAAAGAATAATAACCAATAAATTGCATCAAACGTCAAACAATGACTCACATTCTAAATTATATATTTGATACTCTCGAATTTTCCTTTTTCATAAAGAAATAAAAATTCGAATAACATATCACTCATATTTTACCTTTACCATTACCGTGGGTCCACATTTTTACCAGGAAAAAAAAACGAAACGGAAGAGTAAAAAAGAAGATTGAAACTGTAGTGTGAGCACCATTAATACATTACCATATACATAAATTGATATATATGGTAATGTATCAGTGTAGATGATTTTATTACCAAAAATAGAGTAAATAGTTTATGTATTTGATTTTATTGCCATATATAATATAGTTAGTTAACTTTTTTATGTATTTAATTAATTTAATTATTAGCATTTATTGTTATGGAGTTAGTAATATAAACAAATTAAAGCCATATTTATTTTATTTTTAGGTATAATAATAAATTTAGTCTTTAATTTTTATATTTTTTATCAGAGTAAAATATTGCACCAATTATCTTTAAACTATAACTTACATTCTAAATTGGTCCATATATGTTTAAACGTTCTAATTACATCTCCTAACTTTGGAGGTTATATCAATCAAATTATTCTGCTATTAAACCCTTAATTTAATTTTAAGGTGTATTTTTTTTTAATTTTAAATTATGCTACATAGGATTTGAAATGTCATTTAACGGTGAAATTAACAGTTTTAGTAGCAGAAGGACTTTATGGATATAACCTCCATAAATTAGAGGATTAATTAAAATAATTTAAAATTTAGGGACCAATTTAAAATGTAAGTTGTAATTTGGAGATGTTTGATACAGTTTACTCTAATAAAAAAATATAAACATTAAAAACTAAATTTATTATTAAATATGACATTAATTTTGCTTATATTAATAACTCCATACCAATAAATCCTAATAATTAAATGTAATTAAATACATAACAAAAAATAGTTAATTAACTAATCATATATGGCAATAAAATCGAATACGTAAATTATCTACTCTATTTTTGGTAATAAAATCATATACACTGATACATTACCATATATATCAATTGATATATATGGTAATGCATTATGGTGCTCACACTACAGTTTCAATTTTAATTTTTTTTTTTACTTTTCCGTTACGTTTTTTTTCCTGGTAAAAATGTGGACCCATAGGTAATGGTAAAGGTAAAATATGAGTGATATGTTATTCGGATTTTCTTTCAATGAAATAGGAATATTCAAGAGTGCCAAATATTAATTTTATCAAATAGGAAAATTATTTGACACGCTTTTATTAAAAAATTTAAATTTATAAATAAAATTATAAAAATAATATGTCTCATTTACGAAAAACTCAAAAATTTAAAAAAAAAAACACGTGATAGTATTTGAATCCTACTTATAAAATTAAAATATTTCACTCGTATCAAATATTGACTCTATTACATAGAAATTTTATTTGGTATATTATTAGTGGAGTACGTTACTGATAAAATAAAATAAAAATTATACAAGCGGGTTTAAGATACTATTATATATAAATTTCTTTTGTTATTTTTTATTTTTATAAAAATATATGCAACATTCTAAATTTGTTTGTATAGTTTTTATATTCCAATGACAGTGTATAAAATAATTATCCTTGTAAAAGTTACTAATTCAAGAATTAAATAAGAGAGCATGTGCCAAACTTTCTTGTGGAGTTAAAATATTTTATTAGCAGTGTACTAAATACTAACGTTATCAAATATGTATTAAACATAAATATTTCGTACAAATAAAATAAAAATTAGAATAACGTAGGTCAAATTATGCTAATAGACCATGCACTTTGCATAAGTTGTGTATTTTTGAAAACTATTAAATTTGTTCGGTTAAATTCTATTATTAGTCATGTATTATGCGTAAAGTTAGAGATTTAGTCTATGTTCTCCAACTGGATCATTCTTAGTTGTTATATTTTTTGAATTTAGAAAGTTTAGTCTTAATGTAAACTACAGTCATTAAATCTAGTAACTATAGTTTTTTTGTGAGTAATAAAGTAGAGATGGTAAGCTGATATGGCATTACACATGCAATAATATATTTGACGCATCAAATTTTGAAAAAAGAAATAGAACTTACCTTAATGAAATTAATAGTTGCCATTTAGTTTGGACTAAAATTTTAAAATTCTAAAAGTACAAGGACTAAAAATGACTAAAATAAAGTACAAGTACTAAATCTACAACTTACTAAAAGTACAGGGTCTAAAAGCATAAATTGGCCAATAAAATGTTACTCATATTTACCATTTACGTGGTCCACTTTTTCACCTGTTAAGTAAATAAAAAATCATTATAAAAGAGTAATTGAAGCATGCGTGGAAATTACCCTTCAAAATTATTAGTAAATCATTTTCTGCTTTTTGCATTTTACTTCTGAACAAATCAACAAAGATTTTCTTACTTTCACTCAAATATTTTCGCCAGGACATCATGGAGAACAAGCAGGTATATAATTTTTTATTTGATGGATTTTTATTATTATTATAATTCCTTCTTTATTGAAAATTTTGATAATAACTTAAGACAAATTGCATTCAAATCCAATTTTTCATTCTGTTTTTCTATTTGAGCGTATATTAACATTATTATTTTTAGATATCTATACCGGTCGGTGTGCAACATCTCTTTATATATATATGGAATAAATTGAAAGATAATACACACTTTAACGCGTCCAAAGTTACATCATCTTAATTATTGTAATAATAACGCTTAATCGATTAGGCCACTGGCTTGTCAGCCCGGTCGGTTCAACTGATCTTATTAAAAATTAAACAATTCAATTCAACTTGTTTAATTAGTCTATATTGATTCATAGGTTAATCGGTTCAAAATCCCTCTTCGATCTCATTCATAAGTTGATAAATTAATAAAAATATATACCATTATTGATAAAAATACATGAAAAAAAGGAGAGAGTATTTTATTTTATTATTTTAAAAAAAAGTAAATTTAAAAAATATAAAATTGATTTTTATTTATTAAAACTAAAAGACTTAAATACCCTCGCTTCTTTTGTTATTGTAATTTTAATTTTTTCAAAACTAATTTTGATTTAAGCTTTTGATTATGATTTTTAAAATTGCACTCTGATAATGGTTTAGTTTAATTTTGAAAAAAAAATATGTAGAATTAATATGTATTATTCTGATTTAAAAAAAAAAACAAAATAAAAACCGATCTAAAAAAAAAAAAAAAAAAAAAACCAACCAAATAGATTGAACCAAGTTCCATCCATTCGGATGAATTCAGTCCATCTTCTTTTAAAAAGTCTTTTTATAAGTATTTTAAATTCTTTTTCAATAATTTAGAAATATTTTTTATTTTTATTATAAAAATTAAAATTAAAAATAGATTAGATTAGATCCAAATTATTATAATTCTTTTTTATTTTTAAATTATTTTCAACTATTATTAAAATCAAACTTAAATTGAATTCAATAAAACTCGAATTGACCCAAATTTTAATTATTTTTAGCCTTAGCCATGAAAATAAAGGGTTGTTGGATTTGAATATTGCATTTTATAAAAATAATTCCATAAATAAAGTAAATTGGAATTAGACTCAAAAACTTGTCACCTAAACCTACTTTCACTCACTCTCCACCCAACACCATTGATTTTTCTTACCAATGATTGCTTAGCTTCATAGCATATATAGAAAATTGAAACTTAAAAAGAATCTTTGCTTTTATGCCAAACAATAATTTTACTTGCCATTTAATGAAAACCATACCCCAAACTCATTTCATAGGTTTTACACAAATTTCCTTTTATTTTTTATTTATGTCTTGGACTTCGTAGCTGTTATTTTTAATATTATTGTTTTCAAGCTTTGAAATTTGCTCTTTATTTGAAAATGTAATATATTTTACCATTATACTCAACATTTATTTCATATATTAATACCATATGAGTGATTGTGTTTATCTGTTATATATTTATACAAAATTTAACATTAATAATTTTTTATTTTATAAATTTTTTTATATATTCTTAAATTCATGGGATGCTTATATTTTTTTTTATATATCATAAGTACCTTTGCTTTAATTATTGTTTTGATACTTAAAGACACCAATAGTAGAAAACCAACAGAAGTAGAAATATTAAGATGAAAGGTGAAAACCTTTACTTAAGATTAATCTTTTTGTAGTATAAAAGGTTGTAAATGATCATTAAAAGCAAGAAGAATTATTGATTTTACTTAAAGATTAAGTATTACTCAATTAACAAACACTCATTACATTATCAAATTAAAAAGAAGTCTGCCTTGAAAAAGAAAATAAAAAGAGAAAATTAATTATTTAAAGATAATTAAATAACTTTTGTTTTTCAGAAAATATTACCTTTTCCAAGTTGAGTCAATAATGTTTTTTTTTTTTTTTTTGTGTTGGCCATATATAATCACCATAATACATATAATCAGTGATGTATCTTGGGGTCGGTAGGGGCCAGTTTCTCTTAAAATGAATTTTTTTATTTAGATCTTTTAGAAAATTTTAAATTAATAAAAATAAAATTATACTTTAATTCTCTAAAAATAATAAAATTTTAATTTAATCCTTTAAAAATTATAAAGATACAGACTATTAAAAATTAAATTTTAATTTCAACACTCCTAAAAAAATATTTCTAGGAATATAATTATCATTATTAAATATTTTTATGTTGCAAATTCAAGGTAATTTTTTTTTACATTGTTTTTTGGTAATAAACTAAACAATAAAAAATATGATAGAAAGATGAATTTAGTGGAATTCAATGTTTGAGTGAAGTGGAAAGTATGTTAAGAGTAGAGAAAAATGATTGGCATTATACATAAGTAATTTTTTAATAGACAGGCATGTGCAGTTTCTTCTATTCAACTTGTATTTAATTAATTAAAGATTTTTTTCTTAATTTCAATGAGTAAATCTAAATTCAGGTTTTGGGTATTAAAAAATTCATGCATGCATACCACGTGGCATGCACCAACAAGTCACTAAGAAAATCCCCCCAGTAATAATAATAATAATAATAAGAATAAGAATACAAAAGAATTTAATAGATACGTTGAGGAAAAGAAATGGCAAATAGAAAAGAAAATGAAAAAATTGGGGGAAAATGGTGAGCGACCAATTCAAAGCGAGGTTCTCGCGAAGCAGAGCCGAATCTGAAATCGTAGTGTGAGAGGAGAGAGAAGAGAGGACGCTGAACGACTATGGCGATGCTAGAAAGCATTGTCGTTTTCACTCTCCTTCTCCTTATGTTGATCCTTATCATTATCCTCATTCTCTTCGCCTTCAAACCATGGCGTTTCTTCTCCTTCTCCCTTTTCTCTTTCTCTTCTCGTTCTCGCTCCATCAAGGTAACACCATCAAAATCTGATTTGTTGTTTGACCAACCAGGGTTTCCTTTTTTTTATAACAGCAAAAATCTAGTTTATGACGCATTGGTTTAGGTTTGATTCTATGTTCCTGATCGCGGATCATTGCTGTTTCAGCTTAGGTGGAGCTCGATTTCTTTTTTTATTTATTATTAATTTTTCGTAATTAGGAGCTTTATTTTTAGATATATATTCTTTTCTATTTTGATTTAATTGCAGAACTTTAGGTTGATCCGTTTATTAGCTCTTTATTTGTGCAATGAATCAATGCCGTGAGTTCAATTAGGAATTCTTCATTTTGGTGGTAATTGGTAATGTTTTGAATAGACAGTAGAGTATTCTGTAGTTCAGCTTTTTGTTTGCTGAAATCTTAGGAAATGCAGTGCGAATTTTCTTGATTCGTGAAAGTGGAGTGATGCATTTAATTTATTTATTTTTGGTATTCTTCTACGGTGTCGGTAGATTTCTATTGATGCTAGAGGAGTAACTGATTTTCCAGTGGATCAAAAGTTGATTGCGGGTAGATTTAAATCTGACATGCCATGTAGTTTAGCTGATTTAATATGCTAGGAAATCTTTTGGAGATTAGTGGCATCTATTCTGAGTCAGTCTACAATGATTGATCACTTAACCCATATCCGCTGAGAATAGATGGCAATGAGTGTCGTATCCAAGAAACACTTTATGAAGCTACCGATTTTAGAAATATATAAGTATGTATCCATTGTTGTAGTCTAGGGCTCTTCATCAAGAACTTGGTTGATTTCTTTCCTTACTTGGAAAAATTTGAGAGTAGAAGAACCTTCACTTATAAATTATCATATAGCTTACTTTTACAATCTCTTTGTAAGTTACAAATTTGGAAGTCAATGAGACCGACAAATAGACTGATATTCTAAACATACAGACTTGTTCAAAATGTGGAAGAACAATCTCAATATCGTATAATTATTTCATCTTCTCATTCACGTCATCTACCTTATCTCCAAACAACTATATTAAAATTAAAATTTATTTTTAGATGATTACTCTCTGTTTCTCTTCCTTTATCATTTATCCTCTCAATCCATATGATTTAAATGCATGTGATGGAAGAAAGAGTTGGGATCTTTCTTTAAAACCCTTCATGTCTTTGTCTATCTAAATGCAAAACATTGTCATAGCATTTGTTCATATATATATATTCTTTCCATTTAATAAAGGGAAATACTTGGAAACTGTTGGAGCTTTCTTTCTGTTTGAATCTCTTGTGGTCCTCTTTCATTTGACATTTGACATGGATTTGTAGGTTGAAGACGTCGAGAGGCCTCTAGTATCAGATAATGTCAATCACAGTCAAGATCAAAGCAATGATTTGACAAGAAATTATGACTTAGAGGGTGCATGTTACCAAAGTGAAGCTCTTTTGCGCTCACCTCGTAATAAGGGACTTGTTCACAAACAGCGGCTCCCCTCTGCATCTCCCCATTTGGCTCAGGGTATTAACCTTTTGCTTCCATCTTTTATTGTTTTGCTCTTATAATTATGTTTTAACTGTTCTGCTTAGTAAATCATTTCCAATACTAATGATTTACCTTGTACAGGTGATAGCTTGGTTCTAGAAATATCTGATCCTTCAGAGGATCTTTTGGTTGGTCAGACGCTAAAGCGACCATTGGCGACAGAGCACCTAATTGAAGCGCTAAAACTTGGTAGGCCTGAAAATCAAAATGAAAACAGTATACAAGAGTTTGTGCCCAAAGTTATCAGTGATCAACGTAATTTCTGTTTCCTCTCACTTCTATAAAGAGATTAATGTATTGCTTTCTTTCAATAGATTGAATGTGGAAAGCATGTAATTATATCTTTCTTTTAGAAGTACAGGAAGTTGCCTCTCTCTTGAGGTTGTCTCTGGTCCTTCTCGTGGAATTCGCTGTTCTGTACAGTCAACAAACCCTTCAAGGTTGCCGTTGACCCTAGGGAGAGTTTCTCCGAGTGATTTATTATTGAAGGATGCAGAGGTTTCCGGAAAGCATGCAATGATAACTTGGAATTCAAATGTAAATTTCTCACAAGTTGTATGACATTAGTTTGCGTTTGGTGCATGCTATATGTGTGGTGTATTAATTGTTTCGAATTTCATAAACTCTTGCAGAAACTGAAATGGGAGCTGGTAGATATGGGTAGCCTCAATGGAACGCTACTGAATTCTCAACCAATTAATCATCCTGATTCTGGAAGTAGGCAATGGGGCCATCCAATGGAACTTGCAAGTGGAGACACAATAACACTTGGCACAACCTCAAACATACAAGTAAGTCGATATGCTTTTTTTTTTTCTGGTATTTTTTGCTTCTGAAAATTTAAACTTTCTAGATATAATTTATTATGTTATTAAGTATTGAATGTTTGCATGAACAAAAGCTTTTCATTATTCACTTCTCCAGGAAATTGAAGTATTTGCATTTTTGTTCATTTTCTTATTTCAGCAATTTCATAAGGTTGTAATAATCTGAGACCATGAGTTTAGAACTGATATCTTACTCATCTTTTGTATATTTTTACTGTCAGGATCATCCTATTGATATAAAATACCTTCTAAGAAATTTTCATATGCTGCAAGCCACATGCACTTGTGACATTCTAGAAGTACATAATTTTTGTGCTTTTTTATTTGTCCAATATCATTTATTTGTTCTCCGGAACTCTTGTTTACTTGTCTTCATAACTATCTTTCAAGAGTTCTGAGGTATATTGAAGAACTGAACATTAATGTTGCACCTTCAGTTAACAGTTGATAGACTGCTTCCATAAGAAAAAATTCCATATAGTTAGGATTATAGGCACGGTTGTTATGTAACTTACTTTTGTTTTCTGATAGACCATTGTTGTGAAGTGTTTTCTCTTATTTACTCATTTCTGATTGTACAATGTGCATATCAGCTTGTAATCCATGGCAATATTTTATTGATTGCCTGTTGTCTTTTGTGACAGGTTCATATTTTATCCCAAAATGAGTGCATGGTACCTTTTGGAGTTGGTATGATTTCGGACCCAATGTCGTTGCGTCGAGGGGGAAAGAAACTTCCCATGGAAGATGTTTGCTATTATCAATGGCCTCTTCCCGGCATTGATCAGGTTTTCATGTTTTAGTGCTTTTACCTGATGTTTTTATCCTTGTATCAAATGCGATGAATCTTATATTTTTGCTGACATTGCAGTTTGGAGTGTTTGGTATCTGTGATGGGCATGGTGGTGTTGAGGCTGCCAAATCTGCGAGCAAGTTAGTATTCCTATTACATCTTTTAGTGTGCTTCTTTGGCAGGGTTTGTGGTTGACTTGTAGACTTTTCAGCTTATGATTAATTATTAGATACACTTTTTGTTTCCCATGCATATGCTAATCGTGCTTTCTAGAGTGTATCTTGTCTTCAAAGCTTGTCTCAAAGTATTATGCATCTTTTCAGTTTTCCAATCCATGTTTCTGTTATGTTTGTTTATATTCAGATAGTTGGATTTTCATGAACTTCTGATTTGATAAATGCTGACTTAGGCTTTGCTTGGTAGGCCAGGATAGAAAGAAGGATGGAAAAATCATTAAACAATTAGCTTAACCATTGGATTAACAAATTTTTCCTTTTTACCCTTCCTATCCTTCCTAACAAGCAAAACCTAATTATTGTCTTGATTGACAGTCAAGTTTTTTTATGGTCTTGGCTGGTCAATATTGCATGTGGTGCTAGAGTATTTACTGAATAGTGGAAATTTGGAATATAGTGAAAAACGAAGTGGGATACATATTAGAAAGGCAAGGAAGATTTATTAAATACCATAGTGGGATAAGGTTATTGCCATTTTCTGTCTACTAATCTAGTTGCTACCCCCTTGGTCATGGATTCAAACCCTGGAAGCAGCCTCTCTGCATAAATGGGGGAAAGGTTGTGTATGTCAAGACTCCTTAAACCCTGCTTATAGTGGGGGAGCTTTGTGCATCTGGTATGACCTTTTTATAGTTCTGAAGGGGATTGTTGGAGGCTTATAAATTTAATGGAAATGAGAGAAGTTTCGTGTTGCTTTACTTATCTCCTTTTTTTTCTCTGGCTTTCTCTCCACTTTTGTGTATGAATTCATGTGGCAAACAGATGGAGGATTATCGTGGCATAAAATGGATTTGGTCATCATATTAGTAGATTCTGTTTTCTGTTGTTCTCTTTGGCTATCTTTACATATACACATTAAAAGAGGAAACATTGTTCTTAGTTACTTTTTCTTCAATCTAGCAATTATCACATTGAAGGCCTGATTTGCATTATTCTTGTACCATGAAGCCTTCAGTTAAAGATTTAAGGCTTCTGATTTGACAAACAAACTTAGCAATTCTGCTCATTTTAGCTGATATGCTTGATTTTGACTTAACTATTTACTGAAGTTTTAAGAATCTGATCTCCAGGATTCTGCCTGAGATGCTTGCTACCATTTTATCGGATTCTGTTATAAGAGAGAGGGTTTTGTCACAGCATGATGCCTCAGATGTTCTTAAAGATGCATTCCTTCGAGCAGAAGCGAGCATGAATAACTATTATGAGGTTTTTCCCTCACCTGCTTTTTCTTCTTTTCCTTGCACTCCTATAGACATTTTCATTGTTTAGTTTGTAAATCTCTCATAGAGCTCTGGAATGCATTTGCCCCCTTAGCATCGATTGTGTACTGTATTACTGCTGTTCCTTGTATTATTTGTAGATGTGCTATTACTACCATTCTTGTTGAGTCATATTCTTATTAAGGCTATTGCACTTATTTCCGTCGACTTTCATGTCCTTTTGGCATTCATGATAATATAATGGCTTGTTCTAAAGGACTGGATCTCTTTCATCCACCTTCATTGAATATGATAGTTTGCATATCATAATATTAATTCCTTGCAGGGCTGTACTGCAACGGTTCTTCTTGTTTGGGCTGATGCTGACAAAAATTTCTATGCACAATGTGCTAATGTTGGGGATTCAGCATGTCTTATGAAGTAAGTGTTTCAATTCTTATTGTTGCGAGTTGTAGGATTTCTAGGGTTATAATGGTATTTTATGATCAAAGTCCATCACTTGGAGTCTTGAAATGTCCTATTCATAATCATTTAAGAAGATTTCTGTTAATCTTAGGTAATGTTGTAATTTGCAAGTTAAAATATGGGCTAAATTGCTGTAAGCAATCCATAAAGAAATCTATTGGCATCTGTCAGAAGCTACTTATGCTAATTGGTGTATCTTAAGTCTTTAATTCATCGAAACATTACTGGATATTTGAAGTACTTGTTATAATCACCTATGTTACTCGTATTCGGGTGTCAATCCCAGATACAGGTATGTATCTGCATTTGTTCAACTTTTTGAAGTTCTTTCATGTATTTAGAGGGTTCTTGGGGGATCATATCTTCGTACTCGTACCAAATATACATTGAACACGGTCACTGGACATGAGTACTTGAAGAAAAATAAAGTGCCCAAGCAATATAGATAATGACACTGTAGTGTGAATGCAATGCTTGCCTGTTGTAGTGTCATCCTGCATATTGCTGTCCTTGTCCTACCTCCTGCAGAATTTTCTCCCCATTTTCTGTTCTTTCATATAATATATATTTTTAAAAATTATGTTCTCGTTTATTTAAAATGAAATTTATGGTCATATTGGTGATTTTGCTGTACTTACTACCAAATTCAATTTTAATGGTACAGTGTCGGAGGTAAGCAGATTAAGATGACAGAAGACCATAAAATAAGTAGTTATTCTGAAAGACTCCGAATGGAAGGAATGGGGGAGCCATTAAGAGATGGGGAGACACGTCTATGTGGTACGTTCAAATTTCTGTATCTGGTCATTACATTAGGAAACAAGACTTGGTGACATCGCCAAAAGAAGGTACATATCGAGTAATTGGCCACTTTTTTCAGGTTTGAACCTCGCAAGGATGCTTGGAGACAAGTTTGTGAAGCAGCAAGATTCACGCTTTAGTTCCGAGCCTTTTATAAGTGAACCTGTGCATATCAATCAAACAAGTGGGGCATTTGCACTGCTGGCTAGGTGATTCTATCAAAACTTGTTTATAGTTTTGCATGCTAGAACATATTGCGACTTGTTTCCGGTCAATTTTGATCAAAACAGATTATTTTATCTACTTTTCTCTTCTTAGCTCGTATGATATTGATCCATCATCACTGAAACTACAATAATGACATACTTTCTTGCTTGTATAATTTTTTATTGGCAAAATTTACCCGTGATTTTGTTGAAATATGGATCCCACTTGTGTGCACCGATTGCAGTGATGGGTTCTGGGATGTTGTTACTGCTAAGAAGGCAATCCAGTTAGTTGCTCAGGTATTGTTTAATAACGCAATAATATTACAGGTTCTTGCTAGTTTTTACTCGGTTTTTTTTATGGGATAAATGTCAAATCTCACTAACAATTGGGGTGTGGTGGTCAGGAGAGGGAGAAAGAGTTGATGGCAGAGTCGGAGACGGGGAATTTGGCAGAGAAGATTGCGAATGTTTTGTTGAATGAGGCTAGAACACAGCGAACGAAAGATAACACCTCAATTATTTTCTTAGATTTTGACAGTACATCTAGAAGAATATCTTGTAAAGTTGATGATCCCTAGTTCTTTTTTCTTTTTCTTTTAAAGGATTTTATAATTTAGTGTGAAAAACTATATATTAATTATTTCAAATGTAATGCTCATTTCTAGCTTGAACTTACTCAGCTTTCCCCAACTTTTCAAATTTCTATCCGTCTTATGATTTGTTGCACGGACTCAAGTTTTCTAGCTCATATTGCTCCCTACGAGTTGGTGCAAGATTTGAAATTTTAGAATTTTTTCATAAGTAATGTTTACTTATTTTATTTTTGAAATATATATATATATATATATATATATTTTCAGATTATAGTTAATATATATGATATATTGATCTTAGTCTTGCACCAAATCTTCAAGTTATGAATTACAATTTTAAATTTCAAAACGTTATTATTGTTTCGACCTTCAATCAAGGTGGTTTTTGTTATAACACTTGTCTGTCTTTTATACCTGTTTTCTTTTTCTTTTTCTTTTTTGACATCATTACTCCTCTATTCTCTTTTTTTTTATATATAAATAAATTCAATAAAAAATAAATAATAACAAATGTTATAGTTAAAACAATTTTTAGATTTATAAATAATTATAATGTTTTTTAGTTGTATTATTTTTATAAAAATATTTGTAATTTCTTTTTTCTAGAAAAGATATTTATATTAAATTTAAATTAATATTTTTAAAAGATCATTTATAAAAATATTGAACTTAATATATTTTAAAATTTAATAATTTTTCTTTCTATTGCTTTATTTCTCCTTTAAACTACAAACAGAAACAAATAAATTATATTGGCTCATAAAAATACTCAAGATATTTTGTATTCTTCCTTCCTATATTTCTTACCTTGTTTTTCTTTTATTGTATGTAAACAAATACAAACAAAAAAGGTACTATTTTATATAAGTTAGTATAAATTTTATTTCCACTAATTTAATTATAACAAGTAAAAATAAATAAAATAAAAATATTTAGTAATGGTCAGGTCTCTAATCCATCTTAATAACAAGCACATCTCCGTTAACCAATTGCAAATGGTAAGAATAAATTTTAATCTTTTTTTAATTTTTTTTATTTCATAGTTATAATTTAACTTAATTTTTTTTATAATTTTTGTGTAAATAGCCGGAAAATCGAATTTTGCAATACCATATTCGTAATCTACCCAATCATCCATCACCTTTGATAGAAACATACCTAAGGGAAGCCGGTTTTTTGCACGTGGCCCTTGTAGGCCAGGGGTGTAAATTAGACCTAGAACTCATAAGCGCGTTGGTGGATAGGTGGAGACCCGACACACACATATTCCATATTCCATGCGGTGAGTGTACTATCACTCTGGAGGATGTGCATTTCTGATTGGGGTTACAGTGGGCCGGCCATGAGTCACCGGAGTGCATTCAATCTACTGATTGGGGAACCATATGTTACAATATTTTGGGTGTGGTTCTAGAGACAATTTACGGAGCTCGAATCGAAATGGCCTGGTTACGAAATAATTTCGTGGAGCTGTCGGAGGATTCGACTGAAGAGGAAAGAGAATGATACGCTCGGGCATACATCTTTCAGATTATCAAGGGTATGCTGATGCTGAATAAGTCACAAAACCTCGTACATCTAAGGTGGCTGCTGAAACTCATAGATTTTAGAGAAGCTAGCAAACTCAGTTGGGGGTCCACCATGTTGGCGACATTGTACCGGGAGATGTGTCGGGCGACACAACCAGAAAAAATCAAAATTGTTGGTTGCTTTTCACTACTACAATCATGGGTTTGGTATCGCTTTCCAACTTTACGTCCTCGAGCGAACTACTCGTATACACTCCCACTCGTAACAAGGTAAAAGTCAGTAGATATTACCATTATTAAATTGATTTAAAATAAAATTATTATGCTAATAAGTTATTTAAATAGGTGGAACTATGCCTCGAGTCACATGGGATTACCTACCAAGCTTGAAGATATAGACTTCTATTAGATCAACGATCGGAAGTGGATGTATGTATTTATTTAATTTTAAACTATATACAAATAACGTAGTCGATTTCGTATTTAGTATTTAGTAGTATATATAACTAATTTTTTTTATCACATTCATATAGTTTGAATGGACACTATACGAGGACCAAGCAATTCAAGCAGTAATTCATAAGGAATTCTTTGTGAATCCCAACGTCTAGCAAGTTAAGGTCCCATTGGTAATGTACGCTACCGTCGAGATGCACAAGGCAGATAGAGTGTTGTGGCAGTTCAGATTTCGACAATCGATTCCCGTGGCACCTCAGAAGCTTGATGATCTACATCGTATCGACTTATGGAGACCGGATACGAATTGGTCGGTATTCCACTCGCAATATATCAACATGTGGAATAATCGGTATGATTTTTTACCTACTCATGAAAATATTATCATTCTGGAGTTAGCATGCGATTCGAAGTACATGCCATGGTTTAAGATACATGGCAAGCCATATTTGTACGGGGAAGAGGTGAGGCGTCGGCATCCCCACACGAGTAGGTCACGACGGGACCCTTTAAATCCAAGGGGTGGCGAGGTGGGCCCATTATCAGTGCCCACGCAATAACGGTTGACCTTTTGGTTTGCGACACAATTCTCTATCGGGTAACAACTTAAACGGAGCAATCGATATAGACAACCACTTACGTTCATCTGGGACTGGTGGGAATACGTGTCTCCACACGTTGTAAATGTTTTCTAATTTGTACACTTCGTCAACAAAGCTCATGGGATCGAAATAGAGATTCATACAACCTGCAATTGCATGAGCGCATGGAAAATGAAGTACGTCAAATATCTCGCAGTTGCAAGTCCTATTTCTCAGGTGTACCCGGTACACTCCCTCGGCAATACCTTGGTCTGGCCTGTTGAACTCCGTCACCCGAAACCATATGTCGTCGCGTGAGTGACAAACTGCCATCATGCAGTTGGCTTGTGCCTTACCATTATTAATTTGTTCCAATATCGTCGGGCACCATACATGGCCTCCCTGCAATTGCCTGACATAACTCGTCGCTCGCTTTGGGAACAGTTCTGCCAAACGGAAGTATGTCTCTTTCACAATCGAGGTTATCGACAAATGATGCGTTCCTTTTAAAATATATTGATGCATTCTGTTAGGTTTGAGATCGTGTAGCCATATCGTAGCTCGCCATCGTATGATTGTGTCTACTGATTGAAGGGTATGTTAGTGAGGTATGTTGTCCCTACTGACCTAGTTGACCGCAATATCTCTAACATCTCATGAAAATGGTTCTTCATGATCTCGTACCCTGTCAATATAAATGGATAACGGCGATTACTTACCAAAAAATATAAAAAAACAAACGGAATATTAAAAATCAAATAATATTGGTGGCGATTAAATACCCACATTGGTCACTTGTCGTCGCTCAGCGATAGACCGATATTATTGGTAGTAGTTGGACGCAACATGCCTTAGATAGTATTGATGGTGTGCAAGATCTCAGAGGCTTTCCTGTCATTCAATTGCAGATAGTATTCCAGTTCCTCAATCCGAGATGAAACATATATCAGGTTGGGGGTAGACATGCCTCATCAACCTAGACAGAAAAAAATATCAGTCGTCTACTTTCTCCCCCGGTGTTATTGTAACCGCAATTGGAAGGATCCTCTGATTACCATCTTGTGCCATAGCCAACAACAGCCGGTAGACATGTCTACCATATATAAATGTATCGTCTATTTGTACCAATAGCTTGTAGTACTGAAATGCATCCCGACATTGCTTGAAGGTCCAAAATAGATGCTTGAACATGCGAAACCTACGGAGCAAGCAATCATTGTAGTACGCGGGACCCGTTTTAATATTTGTTACGTAACCTAGTACGTACCTCCCCAACACCTGACACCACTGTCATACCTCATTATATGACATGTACCACTCACTGTGTATCTTCTCCAAGGCCTTCTGCTTAGCTATCCACGCCTTGTGGTACGAAAACATGTAGTTGAATTGGCTACGAATATCGGCAATTAAAATTGACACAGTAGTCCTCGGATACACTTTTACCATTGGTAATATTAGGCCCGCGATCATATCTAAATCCAACTTCGGATAATCCTGTAAAACACTTGCAACCCCACGAGTACGTTAAATTAATTGGAACTAACCTTAAACCTTAAATAAAACCCTAAGAATCCAATTATACTGTACCAAAGGTAACACATGTATACAGACTGGAGAACTTTTTTATTGTTCATAACTCTGTCTTTTTCTTAACAAAAGCCATCATTTTACATGCACAGCTACCGTCTCACATTGCATACTTGGCCTCGAACTTATCAGATTTAAATTTAACCACGTAGAAGTTAACCCCGTTCTTAATGTTGTATTGCTTCAATACAGCGAGAAAACCATCTTTACTAGAAAACTCCCAGCCCACTTCCAAGTCACCCAAATCCAACGATGCACTTCCGTGGCCAGGCCTCCAGTGTGGTAATTCTACAAACCCCAACGCATTATCTGCCAAAAGATCGACATTCAGCATGTGGGCTGGAGGCGAGTACGACGTGAATCGTGGATCTTCTTCTTTTTCATTTTCACCTTCTTCACCGCCTTCAGGTTCAGTTGGAACAAGTTCCAATTCAGAAAATAATACAACTTCTAAACCATTGACACTGGGTTCCCAGGGTGGATCTACATCAGATTCATTGTCAACTTCGTTCTCTAACCCACCAACATCTGACATGTTGGAGGTCGCCTCACCGGTGGACATCGTAGGGAGTAAATCATCCCTTTCCTTGTACGTTTCAGAACATCCAAAATCCCATGTCGGTTGCCAACAAGTGGAAGTTGATGCCATTCCCCAGTAAGAATTCCTAGCGTTGAACATCGACCCATCGAGGTGCATGTCCTATCCACTAACTGAGTGTTGTGCAGGGGTCATTTATTCCATTCTACCACCAAAACCCGATGGTTTGGTGTTCTTCCTCTCACGATTGAAATCTAAGGCTGAGACGGGTGAATGTTTTCCCATTGATGATTTTGGGTTATCATAATGGGAACTTTCTAACAAAGTGATTGAACTATCGATATTTTCAACCGTTCTCACCTCTCTAACAGGAAGAGATGTTGAAGTCGCAAGTCTTTCATCTAGCCTTGAAAATTCCACATATAACTCAAGAAACGATGATCCATTGTCGAGGTACGTCTGCACCATTGCCTCCATGCCCCGAGCACCTTTGATATCAAATGAGTCATATCTCACAGGATCAACTAAAGTACAAAATCGATACTTAATAGAAAAAGCTTTCATTGCCATAGATCTGAAGATTTTTCGCCTAATTTTTGTACAAAGTTCTTTCAACTCTATGTTTTGGTTAAAAGCCAGTCGCATTGTGTTCTCCGATAAAAAATCACACCGTTCTCGGTGTCACAGACCTCACCGTCATAATAAATAATAGCATTAATCCGTCCACTCATTTTTAACCAAATTATCTATCGAGAGAAATTTGAAACAAAAACATTATGCAAAAATTATAACGCTTCATATAAATATTAACATGAAAAATCAGCTTATACCTTCCCTACGAACTTCTATTCTTCTAAACTTCTTCAATTTCTATTGCTTCAACTTATGCCACCAGAAACTTAAATATGGGTCATTTATAGCCTAAGGGATAACATCCCACTCCTTTCTGTAAAATGTTCCGGATAGTGGGGGTTGAAATTTGTAGAAGAAAAACGCTCCAAGCAGGACACACTATCAACAGCAGTACTGAAAAAGACGTCCAGTTGAAAGTGTTTTTAGTACTTTTTGCTGACAGTGCATCCTGCTTGGAGCATTTTTCCTCTATAAACCTCAACCCCCACTATTCGGGGCATTTTTCACAAACCTTTCAAAAATCCCGGGAATCTCAGGATATTTTTTTCAAAACCATCTTCTCAAATTTATTTTTTCAAAAGCAGCAGTACTGAAAAGGGCGTCCCGCTGGAAGCGCTTTTTGTACTTTTGTTGACTGTGCATCCTGCTTGGAGCGTTTTTTTCTTCAGAACCCATCTCCTCAAAATTATTTTTTTCAGAACCCCTAAACCCTAGAAATTAAATAAAACCCTACAACCCATAATTAATAAACACCTATAAATAAATAAAACCCTAAACATGAACACTTACAAATTAAAAAAACCTAAACTTTAATTTAAAATTCCCACAACCCCAATTTCATAAACCCTAAGCCCTAATTAGCAATTAAACCAATGAGAAAACACGGGCAAAAGCGCGCTTATGTGGAAGCAATTTAGTAAAGTGCACTGATGTGGACGCTATTTTCAGGTCAGAGGGGAAAAAGCACTGAGCTGGACGAGCTTTTCTGGTTTTCCTCTGAAAATGACTCCAACTCAGCGCATTTTACAGAAAGCGGGCCGTTCCAGTAAATATCAAGAAAAATGACCGATTTCCGTAAGTTTTTTTTGGAAATGGGCCTTTTCTGGTAAATTAGTCTTTGTTTTTGTAACAACCCATTTTTCAGTGAAATCGGAACAGTGGTTTCGGGACCACAAATCCGACCCAAAAATAAAATTTATTTTTATTTTATTAAATGGTCCGTATTATGATAGACATGTCGTGTGAAAATGTTGATACGAAAATTTTATCGATTAAGTGTTTAATTACGAGAAGGACTAAATCGCATAAAATGCGAAAGTTAAATTCTAGTAACTATAAGGATCAAATAGCTATGGAATTCAAAATTAGAGGTCCTTATATGATAATTAGACCATTAAGAAAAGTATGTAGATTTTTCTTGATGACTCATCCATGGAAATATAGAAAACGGGCAAGGACTAAATTGGAAATAGCAAAATACTTAATTAATTAAAAGATGAAAAGAAAATATCATCTTATTTTTGTCATCTTCAACCTAAAAACACATGGAAACCCTAGGAGAGAGAGAAGAAACTTTCAAGGCCTAATTGGGTAAGTTTCCTTGTCTCGTTTTTAGAAATTTTGATATTTTTGGAATCGGGATAGTCTAAACTATCTATTTGGGGGATTAATTTGAAAAGTTATCAAAGAATGGAAAATGGGTCATGGATGTATATGCTGGAAATTAGAAATTTATGGTAGAAAATGGAATATTATTGATAGATAAACAACTTTTACAAAGTGATTTTTGATGAAAACATGATTTAGGGACTAAAATGTAAAGTTGTAAAATTTGATGAAAAATTCTGAATTTTTATGAGTACAAGTTCTATAAATTTTGTAATGGGGCTTTGGTTAGGCTTGGAATAGGGAGTAATTTGCACAAGTTTCATTTTCCGGGCCTAGGGACGAAATTAGAATTTATGGAAAAGCTAGGGGCAAAATGGTAATTTTGCCTAGGACGTAAATTGAGTCCCAACGAGTATAAAATGTATGAAATTGATGATTTAATTTATTTATATAAATTCAGACAACTCAAATTCGAGGTTAGATTGAGGAAAAGAAAAGGTTTCAGATTAGTAGATTTCTAACGCGAACAAGAGTAGAGGTAAGTTCGTGTAACTTAACCGAGCATGTAATTATGTTAATTGAATGTTGTGTTTGTATGTAATGTGATTTATATTGATGTGCTTTACTTGTATGCAATAATGGAAAATTTGATACATGCTTGAAATGGTGAAAAAGGGTTAAGTCCAGATTGAATGTTGAGTTCCGATGAGTTGATGCGCTTTCCTGAAATGAATGGGGTCTTGCATTTGTTGCAGACGGGATTTAGCTCGGACGAGTAATCCTATTAACCTTGTTATAGAAAGGATTTAGCCCGGACGGGTAATCCTGATATAATACCTCTCGAGTATACGTTACGATTAGGGTTTAGCCTGGACTGGTAATCCTAATTGAGCTCTTTGAGCATATGTTAAATAAAAGATTTAGCCTGGACTGGTAATCCTGTTATACGATATGTGACTCGAGAGCGTGTTTCTTGGTTAAGTGCCCTAAGAGGTACCCTTGAATAAGAATTGACGGATTATTGAATCGTACACTTCGAGTGTACTACTTGAGCATTCATCAGAATTCAATGATTCAACGGACATACAACTCTTGACATGGCATGAAAATCTTGAGATGAAATGATAATGACTTGAAAGAATATTTCTTGATGAGCTCATCTATGTTTACTTGATGAATATGTAAACTTTGTAACTAACATGTTTGATTGGATGCATGTGTTTAGGCAATTTAGCCAAATGGATAGAAAACTTGTTATTGTATGCCTAGATTTAATAAACGGGATTGGTAAGTTTAGTTTCCGTTATACGAATTACTAAGCATGTAATACTTACTCCGTTTATTTTTTCCCTGTTTTATAGTGCTCGGAAGCTCGCGAAGGTTGGATATCATTGGAGCGTCGTCACACTATCAACTAGTCATTTTGGGTATATATATAGTAAAATCATTTTGGTATAATGGCATATATAGGACAACTTGGCCAGTAGTGGCTTGAAAATGTTATTTTGTAACCTAGCCATTGGAATCGCTAGTAATGGTTCATTTTGGTATGACTAAGTAGATTATTATGATATATATATACACATGTGTTATGTTAAGAATATGTGATCAAATGTTGTGAATGCCTAAGTTAAACCAAGGTAAGTTTATAAACACTTGTGCTTGCAATGATATGCCATGTTGAATGATGAAATTGCTTACTTTGAATGCTTGAAGTGGTTGGCACTGGATATGTGTTTCAAGTGCAGGTCATGGGTGTGAAATTGGGTGGCAAATAAAGCTAGGAAATGGCTTTATTTTGTCCACACGGGCAGGCACACGGGTGTGTGTCTAGACCGTGTGTGACACACGGCCTGGTAACATGGGCATGTGGTTAGGCCGTGTGTCCCCTGCACCTTAATTTTGAGAAACAGAATGCTCAGAATTGAGCACACGGGCAGAGTCACGGGCGTGTGTCTCAGCCATGTGTGCCACACGGCCTAGAACGCGGGCGTGTATCTTGGCCGTGTGAAACCTACACATAATTTCAAATTGAATTAATTAGCCACACAGCCTAGCACACGGGCGTGTGGCATCGCCGTATGTGCAAGTCAGAGAGTTACACGGGGTCGAAGACGGATTGTAGCACGGGCGTGTCCCTTGGACCACACGGGCGTGTGAGCTCTGCACCTTGGAAATTTTTTATAATTTCGCGAAAAATTCCTAGAGCTCCCGATTAAGTCTCGACTCGATTCTAATGCTCGTATTTGGCCTCGAGGGTCCAATTAAGGGACGTTTTGAATGATCTAGGTAAATGAATAGTAATTTACATGAATTATTTGTAAAATATTCTGAAAGTTCTGGTAATACTCCGAAACCCTGTTTCGACGACGGATACGGGTTAGAGGTGTTACATTTAGTGGTATCAGAGCTATGATTTAGTCGATTCTCAGATTTGACGTAGCAAACACGAGTTTAGCTATACATGCCATTATATAAATTGTGATAGTGTGATGACTCCTGATCATTTTAAATGTGTTTTTCGTATAGTAATGTCATCCAACCGAGCTAGAGCTGAATCCGAGGAAGCTGAGAGCAATACTTCAGCTTCAATTCAAAGAGTTGCGTCTGTGTCTGGTAGTGAGAGGCCCGTGTCTGAGGGCTGAAGTGAGGAGGCAAAATAAGCCTTCTTTCAAATGATGAATGAATGGTTTACACAGTACCTGAGAACAAACCTTGTTGTACAACGACCTCCCCCACTTGCTCCTTAACCGGTTCTTGAGGTACCACAGGGTGCCGAACCTATTAGAATTGGTAAGCCTCCGATAGATAAAATCCGCAAACATAGGGCGGAAAAATTTAGGGCTACCGCAGATGATGATCTAGAAAGGGCTGAATTTTGGTTAGAAAATACGATCCGATTTTTGATGAATTATTTTGTATGCCTACTGAATGTTTGAAATGTGCGGTATCTCTACTAAAAGATACAGCTTATCATTGGTGGAATACCATAACTTCAGTGGTACCGAGAGAGAATGTTACATGGGAATTCTCCCAGGCTGAATTCAGAAAGAAGCATGTGAGTTAGAGATTTATGGATCAGAAAAAGAAAGAATTTCTAGTGCTCAAACAAGGAAATATGACTGTGTCTGAATATGAACGAGAATTTGTTCAGCTAAGTAAATATGCTCGAGAATGGGTCCAGTCAGAGGCTGAGATGTGTAAACGCTTTGAAGAGGGTTTAAATGAATATATCAAATTGTTGGTTGGAATTCTCGAATTAAAGGAATTTGCAGTGTTAGCTGATCGAGCACACAAAGCTGAGGATATGAGTAAGGAAAAGAGAAAATCTGAAAGAGAGGCTCGGGTTTCCCAAAAAAAAACTATGAGTAAGTCACAATCATTTGCTTCTAAGAAATTAAAGAAGTATTATGATCGTGTTACCACCTCTACAGAATATTATGGAAGAGAGTGGGGCTCTCAACGTTCTAATCCGAGGTCTTCATCTCCGTCTATGACCAATGTGGGTAGTGTTGGTAATCCCAAACTGAAATGTAAACATTGTAACAAATTTCATCATAGGGAATGTCGGTCTAGAAGTGGAGCTTGTTTCAGATGTGGTTCACTCGACCATTGTCTCAGGGATTGTCCCGAAAGAGCTGAAAAAGAAATAGAACCAGCTCCAAAGCCTAGTAATCCTATTGCGAGAGGCAGACCACCCTGTCACCCCAGTAATGTTAGTGGAAGTCGAGGTACTACCAAGGATACAACAGCTAGATCTGAGGCACGAGCACCTGCAAGGACATATGCTATTCGTGCTAGAGAAGATGCCTCTGCACCAGACGTCATTACTGATACCTTTTCTCTACTTGATACTAATATTACTGCTTTGATTGATCCTGGTTCCACACATTCATAGATATGCAAGAACCTAGTGTCTGTTAAAAATTTACCTGTTGAATTCACTGAATTTGTGGTTAAAGTTTCAAACCCCTGGGTTAGTGTGTTATGGTGGATAAAGTCTGTAAAAACTGTCCGTTGATGGTAAAAAGTATTTGCTTTCCAGCTAAATTGATGTTATTGCTATTTGATGAATTTGATGTGATCTTGGGAATGGATTGGTTAACCCAATATGATGCAGTGGTAAATTGTAAACTGAAATATATTGTATTGAAATGTCAGAATGGTGAATTGCTTCATGTTGAATCTGATAAACTAGATGGATTACCTAATGTGATTTTAGCAATATCAGCACAGAAATATGTCAGAAAGGGTTATAATGTTTATCTTGCGTATGTGATGGATACTAAAGTATCTGAGTCAAAGATTCAGTCAGTGCCAGTAGTATGTGAATTTCCTGATGTATTCCCAGAAGAATTACCTGGTTTACCACCGAATAGAGAAGTGGAATTCTCTATAGATCTTGTTCCGAGAACGACACCGATATCCATAGCACCTTATAGAATGGCTCTTATTGAATTGAAAGAGCTGAAAGTACGGTTGCAGGAGTTGATTGAAAGAGGTTTTGCTCGACCTAGTTTCTCACCTTAGGGTGTGCCAGTTCTATTTGTAAAGAAGAAGGATGGATCATTGAGGCTGTGTATTGATTACAGACAGTTCAACAAAGTTACAATAAAGAACAAGTATCCATTGCCTCGTATTGATGACTTGTTTGACCAGTTAAAATATGCCACTGTATTTTTGAAGATTGATCTCCGTTCTGGATATTATCAACTACGGGTAAAAGATTCAGATGTCCCAAAGACAACTTTTAGAACCAGGTATGGAGACTATGAGTTTCTTGTGATGCCATTCGGCTTGACAAATGCACCTGCAGTGTTTATGGATCTGACGAACAGAATTTTTATCCCGTATTTGGACAGGTTTGTGGTGGTATTTATAGATGATATTTTGGTTTACTCTCGAGATGAAAATGAGCATGCTGAAATTTGAGAATAGTGTTGCAAACTCTGCGAGAGAAACAACTGTATGCCAAATTCAGTAAATGTGAATTTTGGCTATGGGAAGTTAGTTTTCTTGGGCATATAGTATCTGCTGAAGGTGTCAGAGTAGACCCGAATAAAATTTCAGCTATTATTAATTGGAAGCCGCCGAAGAATGTGTCTGAAGTTTGAAGTTTTCTAGGACTAGCTGGTTACTATCGAAGATTTGTAAAAAGTTTTTCAATGATAGCTTCCCCGATGACTCGTCTGCTACAAAAAGATGTAAAGTTCGAGTGGACTGACAAACGCCAACAGAGTTTTGATAGATTAAAGGCTTTATTGACAGAAGCACATGTGTTAGTCTAGCCTGAATCGGGTAAAGAATTTATAGTTTACAGTGATGTGTCATTGAATGGTTTAGGCTGTATTTTGATGCAAGAAGGTAAAGTGGTAGCCTATGTTTCATGACAGCTAAAGCCACATGAAAAGAACTACCCGACACACGATCTTGAATTGGCAGCCATAGTGTTTGCGTTAAAAATTTGTCGGCATTACTTGTTTGGTGAAAAATGTCACATATTCACTGATCATAAAAGTTTGAAATATTTGATGTCATAGAAAGATTTGAATTTGAGACAGTGCAAATGGCTTGATTTATTGAAAGATTATGATCTTGTTATTGACTACCATCTGGGGAAAGCCAATGTGGTTGCTGATGCTCTGAGCAGAAAATCCTTGTTTTCCATGCGAGCTATGAACACTCGATTGTCATTATCTGATGATGGATAAATTATAGCTGAGTTGAAAGCTAGACCAACGTTCTTGCAACAAATTTTTGAAGCTCAGAAAAATGATAGTAAGTTGCAAGCAAAACGAGTACAAAGTGAATCGACTCCTGACTCAGAATTTCAGATCGGGACTGATGGTTGTTTGTTATTCAGAGGTAGAGTATGTGTACATAAAAGTTCAGAATTGGTACAGAAGATTTTGAATGAAGCTTACAATGGTAACATGTCTATACATCCTGGTAGTAATAAAATGTATAATGATCTGAAAAAGATGTACTGGTGGCCGGGAATAAAACGAGATATTTCTGAGTTTGTATCTAAATGTTTGATATGTCAGCAAGTAAAAGCTAAACATCAGTTGCCTTCTGGACTATTACAGCTGGTTACGGTACCAGAATGGAAATGGGAAAGAATTACCATGGACTTTGTAATGGGATTACCCCTGTCTCCAAAGAAGAAAGATGTAATTTGGGTAATTGTTGATCAGTTGACAAATTCTGCACACTTTATTCCGGTACGTATGGATTATTCCTTGGATAGATTGGCTGAATTATATGTTTCTAAAATTTTCATATTGCATGGAGTGCCTGTCTCCATTATTTCAGATAGAGATCCTCGGTTCACATATCAATTCTGGAGCAAATTGTAAGAAGCTCTGGGTACTCAGTTACAATTTAGCACTGCATTTCATCCCCAGACAGATGGTCAATCTGAATGGGTAATACAGATCTTGGAAGATATGCTTCGGTGTTGTATACTTGAGTTTGAAGGTAACTGAGAAAAGTATTTGCCTTTGGTTGAATTTGCTTATAATAACAGTTATCAGTCTAGTATTAAAATGGCATCATATGAAGCCTTGTATTGTCGCAAATGTAGAACTCCATTGTACTGGACAGAACTCAATGAGAAAAAGTTACACGGAGTTGACTTGGTCCGAGAGACCGAGGAAAAAGTGAAAGTAATTCGAGATAGTTTGAAAGCAGCCTCTGATCGTCAAAAGTCTTACGCTGATTTGAAACGAAAAGAAATAGAATTTCAAGTCGGTGACAAAGTATTCTTGAAAGTGTCGCCTTGGAAGAAAGTTCCCCGGTTTGGTCGTAAAGGGAAACTGAGTCCACAGTTCATTGGACCCTATGAGATTATAGAAAGAATTGGACCGGTCGCTTATCGGTTAGCTTTACCACCAGAGCTTGATCAGATTCGTAATGTTTTTCATGTGTCAATGCTACGGCGGTATCGATTCGGTCCTTCACATGTTATCTCTCCGACAGAGGTAGAGATTCAGCCTGATATGACATATAGTGAAGAACCAATCAAAATCTTGGCTCGGGAAACGAAAGAGTTAAGAAATAAAAAGGTAGCATTAGTAAAAGTTCTCTGGCAATGACATGGTATAGAAGATGCTACCTGGGAACCGGAGGATTCTATGAAGAAGCAATACCCGAATCTTTTTACTGGTAATATTTTCTAGGACGAAAATACCTAAAGGGGGGAGAGTTATAACAGCCCATTTTTCAGTGAAATCGAAACAGTGGTTTCGAAACCACAAATCCGACCCAAAAATAAAATTTATTTTTATTTTATTAGATGGTCCGTTTTATGATAGGCATGTCGTGTGAAAATGTTGATACGAAAATTTTATCAATTAAGTGTTTAATTACGAGAAGGACTAAATCGCATAAAATGCGAAAGTTAAATTCTAGTAACTATAAGGATCAAATAGCTATGGAATTCAAAATTAGAGGTCCTTATATGATAATTAGACTATTAAGAAAAGTATGTCGATTTTTCTTGATGACTCATCCATGGAAATATAGAAAACGGGCAAGGACTAAATTGGAAATAGCAAAATACTTAATTAATTAAAAGATGAAAAGAAAATATCATCTTATTTTTGTCATCTTCAACCTAAAAACACATGGAAACCCTAGGAGAGAGAGAAGAAACTTTCAAGGCCTAATTGGGTAAGTTTCCTTGTCCTGTTTTAAGTAATTTTGATATTTTTGGAACCGAGATAGTCTAAACTATCTATTTGGGGGATTAATTTGAAAAGTTATCAAAGAATGGAAAATGGGTCATGGATGTATATGCTGGAAATTAGAAATTTATGGTAGAAAATGAAAGATTATTGATAGATAAACAACTTTTACAAAGTGATTTTTGATGAAAACATGATTTAGGGACTAAAATGTAAAGTTGTAAAATTTGATGAAAAATTCTGAATTTTTATGAGTACGTGCTGTAAATTTTGTAATGGGGCTTTGGTTAGGCTTAGAATAAGGAGTAATTTGCACAAGTTTCATTTTTTGGGCCTAGAGACGAAATTGGAATTTATGGAAAAGCTAGGGGCAAAATGGTAATTTTGCCTAGGACGTAAATTAAGTCCCAACGAGTATAAAATGTATAAAATTGATGATTTAAGTTATTTATATAGATCTGGAAAACTCAAATTTGAGGTTAGGTTGAGGAAAAGAAAAGGTTTCGGATTAGTAGATTTCTAATGCGAACAAGTGTAGAGGTAAGTTCGTGTAACTTAATCGAGCATGTAATTATGTTAATTGAATGTTGTGTTTGTATGTAATGTGATTTATATTGATGTGCTTTACTTGTATGCTATGATGGAAAATTTGATACATGTTTGAAATGGTGAAAAAGGGTTAAGTCTCGATTGAATGTTAAGTTCCGATGAGTAGATGCGCTTTTTGAAATGAATGAGGTCCTGCATTTGTTGCGGACGGGATTTAACTCGAACAAGTAATCCTATTGACCTTGTTATAAAAAGGATTTAGCCTTGATGGGTAATCCTAATATAATACCTCTCGAGTATACGTTACGATTAGGGTTTAGCCTGGACTGGTAATCCTAATCGAGCTCTTTGAGCATACGTTAAATAAAGGATTTAGCATGGACTGGTAATCCTGTTATACGATATGTGACTCGAGAGCGTTTTCCTTGGTTAAGTGCCCTAAGAGGTGCTATTGAATAAGAATTGACAGATTATTGAATCGTACACTTCGAGTGTACTACTTGAGCATTCATCGGAATTCAATGATTCAACGGACATACAACTCTTGACATGGCATGAAAATCTTGAGATGAAATGATAATGACTTGAAAGAATATTGCTTGATGAGCTCATCTATGTTTACTTGATGTATATGTAAACTTTGTGACTAACATGTTTGATTGGATGCATGTGTTTAGGCAATTTAGCCAAATGGATGGAAAACTTGTTATTGTATGCCTAGATTTAATAAACGGGATTGGTAAGTTTAGTTTCCGTTATACGAACTTACTAAGCATTTAATGCTTACTCCGTTTATTTTTTTCCCTATTTTATAGTGCTCAGAAGCTCGCGAAGATTGGAGATCATTGGAGCGTCGTCACACTATCAACTAGTCATTTTGGGTATATATATAGTAAAATCATTTTGGTATAATGGCATGCATAGGAAAACTTGGCCAATAGTGGCTTGAAAATGTTATTTTGTAACCTAGCCATTGGAATGGCTAGTAATGGTTCATTTTAGTATGACTAAATAGATTATTATGATATATATATACACATGTGTTATGTTAAGAATATGTGATCAAATGTTATGAATGCCTAAGTTAAACCAAGGTAAGTTTATAAACACTTGTGCTTGCAATGATATGCCATGTTGAATGATGAAATTGCTTATTTTGAATGCTTGAAGTGGTTGGCATTGGATATGTATTTCAAGTGCAGATCATGGGTGTGAAATTGGGTGGCAAATAAAGATAGGAAATGACTTTATTTTGTCCACATGGGCAGACACACGGGCGTGTGTCTAGACCGTGTGTCATAGGCATGTGGTTAGGCCATGTGTCCCCTGCACCTTAATTTTGAGAAACAGAATGCTCAGAATTGAGCACATGGGCAGAGACATGGGCGTGTGTCTCGGCCGTGTGTGCCACACGGCCTAGAACACGAGCGTGTATCTTGGCCGTGTGAAACCTGCACGTAATTTCGAATTGAATTAATTAACTACAAGGCCTAGCACACGAGCGTGTGGCATGGCCGTGTGTGCAAGTCAGAGAGTTACACGTGGTCGAACACGGCTTGTAGCACGGGCGTGTCCCAGGGTCACACGGGCGTGTCCCTTGAACCACATGGGCGTGTGAGCCCTGCACCTTGGAAAATTTTTGTAATTTCGCAAAAAATTCCTAGAGCTCCCAATTAAGTTCCGACTCGATTCTAATGCTCGTATTGGGCCTCGAGGGTCGAATTAAGGGACGTTTTAAATGATCTCGGTAAATGAATACTATTTTACATGAATTATTTGTAAAATTTTCTGAAAGTTCTGATAATGCTCTGAAACCCTGTTCCGACGACGGATACGGGTTAGGGGTGTTACAGTTTTCTATATTTATTTATATTAAATAAAAATATTTATTAAAATTTGATATAAATAAATATTTTTAATTATTATAAATTTTAAAATTACTTTAATTACTGTTTATTTATAAAAGAGTGATTAATATAAAAATATAGTATATAAGAGAAAACAAAACAAAAAATACTAACATGTGACACAATTAGTGTTTAGTTGGTAATGTGTCATCGGAAAAAGTAATGAAATGGCAGTTTGGAAACCTTTTAGAACTCGACTTTTATTTGAAAATGAAGATGGAGTCGTCACCAATCCTTTTTATTAGGTGTGATTGGATCACCTCGAAATTTAATCATTTTAACATAGGTTAAAAATACTAAAACGATAATTTTCGGCCTACAAAATCCAAGAAGTGGGTTCGGGAGTTGGTTACATATGAGGAAGGATTAGCACCCTCATAACGCTCAGAATTGGTACCTAGTTGATTACTTGATGTCTTAATGTCGAAAATTGCAAATTTGATAAAGATTAAAAACTATGACCCTTTTTATGCATGTAAATGATATTATCTGATGATAATGCTAAAAATATTACTACCTAAATTAAATCTTATGAAGAATGTTCTCTTATTTCGAGTTAATCGAGAAGAAAAGGTCGTGTCCCGTATGTTAGGGCACGATGTCTCGGATCCCCGAAAACAAGAATACTCGTCGTTTAATTATTACTTAAATCTTACACATTTTTTATTTTGAAGGATGTTTAGCTATCTTGGTTCTAGGAGGAAACCATACTCCGTAAGTTAGGAGCACGACTCCTCAAATCCCCAAGATAATGAACATCGCCTCGATTCTAATTATTTCTTTACGTGTCGTATAAAAACAGATACAACATTTAATTCGATATACAATTAATTTATTTGAGCATGGTACGAAAATGGACAAGATTATTTAAACGTGATATGATATGGTGATGGAAAAAATAAAACAGAATAGCTATTTAGGGAAAAAAAACGAAATAATGATATGGTGAAATAATAATAAAAAGATAAAAATATTAGTAATTGTGTTGGTAGATAATAATATAATAATAATGATAGCATGAGAATGATAATAATAATAATAATGATTATTAAAATTATGAAATCATCAATACCGTGTTTAACGATAAAAATGAACACAAAATAATCTTTCGAGGGTGAGAATGAAAAATGCATAATTCAAAGGGGGCAAAATGTAAATAGTGTAAATTATAAGTGCTAGAAATTAAGAAAATAGAAAGTAAAAGGGGTTAACTTAAATAAATAAAGGATTAAATTGAAATTTAAACAAAATTTAAAGTATGAATTGCAAAAAACGAAAAAAGCAAATAAAGGATTAAATTGAAACAAAATAGAAAATACATGGACCTAGGGTGTTATTTCCCCAACCTCAATACATGTGTCATTCCCTTAATGGGTCAACAGTGGGTCAAGGGACTGATTTGTAAGAAAATAAAATTAAAGGGGTAAAAAATAAATAAAAGATACAGGAGGAAATTGAAAAATAGCAAAAAACTGGAAGGACCAAAACAACAAATAGATGTTAGATTTGTAAAATAAATCTAAAATAAAACTTAATAAACCAGGATCTATCATGTCAAATCATCAAGAATAAATCAAGAACAAAACTAGATGCGGAAACGTACCTGAATCCATGAATTCCTTGAAGTTTTACCAAATCTTGGGGATTTGATCTTCCAAATTAGCACACAAGAAATTCAAAGAATATGTGCTCTCTCTTTCCTAATGATGGATATTAGAAAAGATATCTTGTGTATAATTTGGGGACCATAACCCTAATATTTATAACCTTGGCATATTAGTTCTAATCAAATTCTAATTAGCCCATCATTAATTAGAATTTGATTAGAACTTAATTACTAGAGTATCTACACATATTTGACCCATACTTTATTTAATAATTAAAGCCCAATAAAATTTTAACTAAATTAGATCACTTTTAATTTGGGCTAACCAATCATGATAGTAAATAATAACATGTAATTACTCTTATTATATATGTCTTGAAAACACCCGAATCCTAGATGGATCCGGATCGGGTCATCGAGTCGGCCCCAAAACGACGCTGTTTTGGGCGTCTGAAAGTCAAACCCAAAACAACGCCGTTTCAGAGGGCTATATAAACTAAAAAACTAAAAAAAAAATCATTTTGTGTCCAGTTAAAAAAAATTCTTTTTCTTTTTTTTTTCTTTGAAGTCCCTTCCTTGTCCGACCACAGGAACGGCGGAGCTCCACCGTGGCCACTGGTCATCAACGATGGAGACCGCCGCCTCCGGTGGCCGAAGTTCCCTAAAAGCTTTCCCTTTAGGCCCTTTTTCACGTAGATCGTGGATCTAGGGTTAGATCCTCTAAAAATCTAGTCGAAACTCGACTGGAAGTCAAGAAACCCTTCGGTTTCTCTTCTCCGATGAAGCCATCGACGAACCCTAATGGGTTTGGAGACCTTTTGAATGGGTAGGAAGCCTCCCACAACGGCAATGGAAGACGAACATGTAAAATCTTTAAACTTTTGGTTTTTATTTCTTTATATTTTTCAAAAAATAAAATAAAAGAACAAAAAATAGACTACCTTTTTTACTTTGTTGTTGTTTTTTCTTTTTACTCTATTTCATACGGATGTTCAAAGGGTTATAGAAATTTGGGCTTTTTTATAAAACTAACCCCAAAAAAGTAATTAATTACGTAAATGACCTATTTTTTGATAAAATACGTAAATAACCTAAAATCTACAGTAAAAGTTGGTGGAGCCAAAGTGTTTGGCGCCACCAACACGCCACATTAGCAATCGGGATAAAAAAATCAATTTTTTGGTGGAGCCATGTAGAATGGCGCCACCTGTATAAATACTAGAGAAATACTGCGATGTTTGAAAAAGTGGGGGGGCGGGCTTTAAACAAAATTTCCTTTTTTTGGTGGAGCCAAATATTTTGGCGCCACCAAATTCCAACGCCTCTACTACCTTCTGTCCTTTTTCTGTTTTTTTATTTGTTTATTATTTATTTTATAATATTTTATGTATTTTTTTGGTGGAGCCATTCTAAATGGCGCCACCAGTATGTTTTTTTAAAATTTATTTTTTATATTTAAAATTATTAAAAAATAATATTTTATTTGGTGGAGCCATTCTATTGATCAAATTTGTATATATAAGCCTCTCAATGACACATGAATCTGAGTTGAAAGAAAACAAATTACTTATACTTTGTTAGAGGATGAATGGGAGAGATGTGAGAAGCCTTTTTTTTTTATGTATTTCTGTTTTTTTTTTTAATTTGAAGGTATGTTTTGTTTAACGATAATCCGGTGGAGCTTTGACCGGTAAATTTAATGGTTATTTTCGGATGTCAATTATTTATTTGGTAACGGGTTCAAATTGGTTATGTAAGTGTTTCTGTTGGTTGTGGTAGGATGATAACGGGTTCAAATTGGTTATGCAACCAACGGGTGGATTATTTGGGATTCCCTAGGTAAATGGGATGTTTAAAGGTTAAAAGGAATCCCAAATCAAACCGCACAAGTGAGATCATCAATATCGGCAGCATTCGAGATACAATTTAATAACATCGAGAAAGTTGCTTTTGTTACAGTTAAACAATTTATTTTTCAATTTGTAAGATAGAATGATGTCAGTTTTGAACAAAATCATTTAATTATGTTTTGTTTGTAAGACATAATATTGTTGGTCCTGAAAAAAAAATCATTTATTTATTTTTAGTATTGATAAAGTTGTTCGTGTTGTAAAATGATATATTGTAAGTTAAGTGAAACTATTTAGAATGTTTGAAATGTAAAATTATATTTTGTTAAAATATATTTTTTGAATAATGTAAATTGATAATTATTTTGTGAAATATATTTTTCATGGAAATAATTTATGTAATGTGAAATCAAGAAAATTAAAGGGACATTTTTAATAGAAATAAAAAAACGGAGGACCAAAAAATTGAAAAAAAACATGAAAAAATAAAAGAAAAAAATGTGAAAGTTGAATTGATTAGAAAAAAAAATAAAAAAGGATTTATTTGTTAAAAAAACTATGACTTTTTTTTAAAAAAATATATATTAAAGATTTAAAAATATATATCATGACTAGTCACATCGTGTCAGTGACATCAACGATGTGACTGATCAATAGGTTTATAATGTTAATAATTGTTAGTTAAAAAAAAAAAATAGAAGGGGTGAAGAAGAATCAACGTCTCTATTTAAAAAGGTGGGTTTTGGTCACCCTTCAAATACTTTGTATTTTTTAGAAGAATAGATGGAAGAAAAGAGAGAAAAAAAAACTCGTAAGGTATTTATAGTTTGTATTTTGTATTTTATAGTTATTGTAATATAATAATTAATTATATTTAATTTTTTTAATTTTTTTAAAATTATGCATATATCAAAATGTCTTCTCGAGTGAATATGAATCACACTTTATCGAGGATCAACGAAATAGTAAATTTAATTATAAATTAAATAAAAAATTTGTTTTAGTTTCTCGTTTTTTCTTGCTCAGCACTATTTTGCTCAACGTGTTTTGATTGCATGAAATTGATTTTTATTTGGTTGTTGTTAACCCTTTTTAGCTCCTTTTTGCATGAAACTGATCTCTACGTGTTAATAATAATATTTTTTAAAAAAAATTTATGACACATTCAAAAATTTATATATTAAATTTTTTAATATGATGACCTTTCTGCTTAATTTTACATTGTTGTTGTGCTTGGTTCCATTTGTGGGGTACAAAAAAGTTACATTTGTCTTCCACTAATTTGAAACCACCTATTAAAAACTAAAAATCGCATTCACATGAGGAAACTAGGAATATATATTAATTTGGCTTCAATTAATCTATATATCATATTATAAGTGTTCAAATCAAATTGAATCAAGCTCGAAATTATTAGAGTTACAATTAAATTTATCTTTAACGAATGAATATATATATTTTTTATAAAAATTCTCGTATGTAAGATAAGTTTTCGAGTTTGAATATGCATGGTTTATATTATATGTAAAACTTTATGTATTATTATAGATATCGATTCAATAAAAATAAGTCTTTTTTATTTTTATATTTACCCATACCACCTATGTTTTTTTAGGACATTATTGTTTTTTTTTTGTTTGATGTACTTTTTGTAGTTATATGGTTGCTTTATGTTTTAATGCTTAACTATGATTAGGACATAATAATGAAAAAGAATTAATGGTACTTAAGCTTCAAACAGATTTGGAAATCACATTTGATCTCTACGTGTTATTATTAATATTTATGACAAATCTTCGTTCTATTATTAATATTTTATTACTCATTTAATTTAACTTAAATAAAAAAAATACTTAGAATGGCTACGCTGGTATAATATAAGTGTGATGTTTTTATTTTCTCAAGTTTTCAGTTTTACTCTTCCATATATAATTTTATGTTTAAATTATATAGATAATTGATTTATCATATTTTTATAAAAATTTTACCATACAAGATGGATATCGGGTTTTGAGATCATGGTTTTATTTTCTCAAGTACGATTCGGATGAGTGGATCATGTCATACTTACAGCTGGTGGGATTTGGGGATGTCACATTGATCCAAATGTTTGACCTAAGGGCGAACTTAATATCCGCCTTGGTTGAGCGGTGGTGTATGAAGACCCACACTTTCATTATATCGTGCGGGGAGTGCACTATCACATTGAAAGACGTCACTATGCAACTTGGGTTACGAGTTGATGGTACTGTGGTCACGGACCGAAACAAAGTGTTGGAACCTTCAGTACTATGCCACAGATTGCTTGGACAGTCCCCTAGTGATGGGGAACAGAATTTTCACATGCTTGACATTGGCATGGTTGAGAGCAAATTTTAAGGAGTTATCAAGCACCGCTACTGAGCACGAGGTGATGTGTGTTGCTCGAGTCTATATTATGCAGCTGATCAGAGAGTACTTATGCCAGACAACACGTCTAATAGGGTCCACTTAAAGTACTTGCCTCCATTGGAGGATTTCTCTTATGTCGGTACTTACAGCTGGGGATCAACATGTTGGTCATATTGTACCGTGAGCTTTGCCGAGCAACAAAACATGGGGTTAGTAACATGGTTGGTTGTTTTGGTTTGCTGCAATCCTGGGCTTTATACAGGATGCCGTTTCTGTAACAGCCCGATTTAGGGCCTAGTCGGGATAGTGGTTGTGAGACCATAAATCCGAAGTAGAAATATGTGTTTTATGATTTTTATGAAGCTTATGATGTGGTTGCATGATTGTGTGAAAATTTCATGAGGAAATTTTATTAATTAGTGATCTATTGGTCCATTAGGACTAAATTGCAAAGAATAGAAAATATGAGATTCTAGAAGATTCAAGTATGAAATAGAATTATAAAAATTACTAGAGGTCCTTATTTAGCAATTAGACCATTATATGTTTAAATGGACAAAAATAGACATAGGAAGGAAAAATCTCAAGAAATGACCATTAAGGGCATTTTTGTCATTTGGTAAATAAAAGATTAAAAAGGGAAAAAGAAGTCAAAATTGTGTCCATCTTCTTCTCCCATGGCCGAAAATCACTAAGGAGCCATAGCTAGGGTTTCTTCAACTTCCAAGCTTGATAGTAAGTGCATCCTAGCCCCGTTTTTAATGTTCTTCGTATTTTTGAGATCCTCGTAGCTCGGTTTAGCTATTTTTAGCTATATTTTGAGCTAGGGTTTATATTAAAAAATTTACCCATGTATGACATGCATGTATTTTGATATTTTATGGAAGAATATGAAAGTTTGATGCATGATAAACATCTTTTTCTAAGTGATATTCATGAGAAATGCATAAAAGGACCAAATTGCAAAAGTTATGAAAGTGGTCATACATGGGTGAAATAGTGGAAATTAGGGACTGTTGTAGTTAATAAAATGATTCGGTTAGGCTTAAAATGCAAGAAAGTTGAATAAAAATCATTTTACGAGCCTAGGGGCAAAAGTGTAATTATGTGAAAGTTTAGGGGCAAAATCGTAATTTTTCCAAAGTATGATTCATGAGTCAATTTAGTCAATGTGAGTATTAAAAAAGTGAAATTGTTATTATAGATCAAGAAACACGAAGCCCAGATCAAAACCGAGGCAAGAACAATGTGTTGGACTAAATTGAACATCTACGCACATTTTGAGTACCGAGGTAAGTTTGTATGAAATTAAAGCTATACAATGTTATTCTACTTGTAATTACCTTATTTTATGAGAAACATATATAAATTCCATGAAGTTAATTTATGATGCTTTGATGAGATTGAAATGAGGATGTATTAAGTTTACGTCCCGGTTGAAGATTCGGTTTAACGAGGATACCTATGTCACGACATGAAATAAGGAAGGTCCTGTATAAGACCATATCTGGGATATGGCATCGGCACTGAATGTAGGTCCTGTATAAGACCATGTCTGGGACATGTCATCGGCACCGAATGTAGGTCCCGTATAAGACCATATCTGGGATATGGCATCGGCACCGAACGTAGATTCCGTATAAGATATTGTCTGGGACATGGCATCAGCATCGAATAAGGAAAGTCCCGTATAAGACTATGTCTGGGACATGGCCTCGGCACCAAAGGAAGATCTCGTGTAAGACCATATCTGGGATATGACATTGACATCTATGTACGATCTCATATAAGACCATGTCTGGGACATGGCACCGACATTGAGCTAAGAGATCCCGTGTAAGACCATATCTGGGATATGGCATCTGTAACACCCCTAACTCGTAACTGTCGCCGGACTAGGGTTAAGAGGCGTTACTAATCATTTCTGAACATTCCATAACATTTTCATCACAAGTCAATCAAACAAAATAATTCACAATCATATAGTCCCTTAAATAGGTTAATGAGACCTTAAACATGTGTTAGAAAGGGGTCGGGACTAAACCGAACACATACAAAAATTTCTGAAAATTTAATGATTTTTCAAAACTACAGAGGTCACACACCCGTGTGGGTAGGCCGTGTGCCTCACACGTCCTCGGACACGCCAGTGCGTCCAAGCCGTGGCAAAACAGGGCATACATACTGTCTTGTTCACACGGCCTGAGACACGCCCGTGTGTCTCACCCGTGGTCGGCACTGACTTGCACCACACGGCCAGTCACACGCCCGTGTGTCCAGCCCGTGGTCGAGCCTGACTTGTTTCAAATTACAAACTCAAAAGACACGGTTGAGCCACACGCCCGTGTGCTGAACCGTGTGGGCAATTATAGGCCATTTTCAAGGCCAAATCACCATCCACACTTTGAAATCACCTATAAGCATCATACCAATACCAATTCATGCCTCAAATGCAATTAAAACATACCATTTCAAGTACCAACTAATCATCTATTACATCATTCATTTCCATACTCAATTCCTACTCAAATAAATCCATCTAAAACATCATATTCATAACTCAATTCATATAACTAAGCATCATCTAGTCATACCACAAATTCACACATAAAATACCATTCTCATCAACCAATTCAAGCATGAAATATACCATTTCCACTATCACTATTTCATACCACATTCATCATTTCCATAGCTTCACATATAAACCATCAACATTCAACATCCAAGCCATATCACATGGCAAGGTCCAAACATTATAAAACATACAATAACCACTAGCCTATACATGCCATATACCAAATATATACATCTTTCAAAATTACCAAAATAGATAGTCAATAGTGTGATTGAGTCGCCGACGATCCCCATATCCAAGCTTGCTTTAAAAACACTATAAAACAGAGAAACATTTCACACAGTAAGCTTTGGAGCTTAGTAAGTTCGTAGTATAATACATATTACTCAAAAATACAATATCAATACATAAATAAATCATCACTTAGATAGATTCACATCTAAACACATTATCAACCTCAACCATATACTCATACATCCATCTATTTAACCATAACCATTATCATCAACCACATAGGTTCGAAACATACCATTGCCAACACTTAGTTAACAAATGTTCTTGCTATTCAATGCTCGATACCATAATTTATCCAATGTTCACTATCTCTTCAGTTCAATCGCACACTTAGTACCCCATTTCATAGCCAAAGCTTAAATAACATCACACACTTAGTGCCATAATATAAAACCGAACTTAATTCAGTATCGCACACACAGTGCCAATCAAAAAGCCGAAGCTTCTATTATTTCGCACACACAGTGTGTAACACCCCTAACCCGTATCCGTCGTCAGAATAGGGTTAAGAGGCATTACCGGACGAACGGAGACTTTTACGGGCAATTCATAACATAGTTCATCATATCACATCAAAGCGTCCCTTAAATAGGTCATCGAGACCTTAAACATGCTTTAGAATAGGGCCGGGACTAAACCGAACACATACGGAAATTCTCATAAATTTAAAAATTTTTCTAAGTTACAGAGATCACACGCCCGTGTGGGCAGGCCGTGTGCCTCCCACGGCCTCAGACACGCCCGTGTCTAAGCCGTGTCAAAACAGGGCATACATACTGACTTGCACTACACGGCCAACCACACGCCCGTGTGTCCAGCCCGTGGTCGCTACTGACTTGCTTTGAATTACAACCACGAGTGACATGATTGAGCCACACGCCCGTGTGCTCAACCGTGTGGGCAGTTATAGGCCATTTTCAAGGCCAAAATGCCACCCACACTTGGGTCATTCCTACAATCTGAAACAAGCATTATTCCATACACAATTAGCAACCATAATCATGTCAAATGAACAACATATCATCTCATTCAATATAATTTCTATTCATACCAACTTGAATACTAATTTGCACAACCAATTCACATATAAAACTAATCATGTTTCATCCTCAATTTGCCACATTCATAGAACCATGTCATTGTTCAAACATATATACTCATATTGCATCCATATGCTTACCATAGCCTTGACCATTTCATAGGCATAAGATTATACTAAAACCAAACTCAAATAGCATAGCATTACATACAAAACAAAATCACTTATCTAGCCACATCACATGGCAACATATATACATGTCTCAAACATACTCCAAAACAACTAGCCTATACATGCCATATTTAGCTATTTACACATTCAAAAGTACCAAAGTTGAATTTGATAGTGTGGTGATGATCCTTGACGGTCCCCGAGCCTCTCGTAGCTTTAACGATTTATAAAATAGAACAAACACACACAAAGTAAGCTTTCAAAAGCTTAGTAAGCCATATACAAATAAACTTAGCATAAAATGCACATAACCATATTGATACATTGGCATTAATGTTTCTCAATGCATATTCATCACAAATTCTTTGGCTCATTTACTTAGCCATAGCTTGTCTCATTCTTCAACTCAAATATCACATATACACATAGCTCATTCAAGCATATATTCACATATTATCTCATCATTCCTATACACATATTCACCTTAGTAAGTTCATATAGACACTTACCTTTCATGCACACATAGCGTATTTTTCAAACGTACCTGAAACAGATATACAACTCACATAGTCGTTCATTTCTCGGACTTGTCCGTTGAACCGTTTGGAATCTAATAGGATACTTTGGAATGCTCGGAATAGTCGTACAACGCCAACGTCCCAGACATGGTCTTACATATAATCAGATATCGATGCCACTGTCCCAGACAGCGTCTTACACGTATCAATACGATACCAATATCCCAGACATGGTCTTACACGTAAATATCAAATCAATGCCAATGTCCCAGACATGGTCTTACACGAAATCTCCAATCAATGCCAACGTCCCAGACGTGGTCTTACATGATATCAAATATCGGACACCTATGTCATGACATATGCATTCCTATCTATTCCTAGGTTCATACGAGACTTCTCGGACTTTAACAACTTGTCGACTTATGCATACACTCGGATTTCATATACATTCCATCTCAATGGATATTCATAGCAATTCACATTTCATATATATACGATAATTCAATTTAAATACATTTATTTGTATATCGACTTACCTCGGATTCGGATATTCGATCGGATTCGGTTATTCGACAACTTTTGACTTTCCACGATCTAAGTCCGTTTTCTTCGGTTCTTGATCTATTCATATTCAAATTTAACTATTTTATTCATCAACTCATTCAATTCAATCCAAAAACACATATTTAGGGTAATTTGCAAATTAGCCCTCATATTTTCACATTTTGACATTTTAGTCCTTATTTCACAAAATCACAAAATATACAAAATCTCATAATACCCATGCATAGCCAAATTTTACTCATACTCATATGAGTCCATACATTTCATTTATTTCACAATTTAGTCCCTCAAAATATTATTTCTTCAATTTAATCCAAATTGCTCAAAATCAACAAAACTCCATAGACAAACTATGTTAATCAAACACATATCTTTCATATTTCACCATCAAACATCCAAAAACTCACATGTTCATCAATGGCACATTACAAAATATTCATCAATTCAAAAAATTGAGACATGGGTTTTGAAGAACACAAAACAACGATTACAAAAACGTAGAAATTATCAAAAACCAAAGTCAAACATACCTTAAATCAAGGAATACCAATGGTCGAATGTGTGAAAGCTTTAAACACCTTATTTTCTTTTGATTTTCGGCAAGAAGATGATGGCCTTAGCTAATTTCATGCCTTTGGTTTTATTTAATATCATGTTATTTATCCATTTACAAATTTAACCTTATTACTAAACATATATAACTTATACATTTAATGGCATAACCGTCCATAGCCATCCACTATCTTATAAATGGCTTAATTGCCTCATAAGGCCTCCACATTAAAAAGCCACATCAATTCGGCCATCAATCAAATAGAAAGCTACTTTTACACTTTATGCGATTTAGTCCTTTTCTCAAATTAAGCACACAAACAGACAAATTAATTTACGAAACTTTCACACATGCCAAATCAGATATTGCAGACACATAAAATAATATTAAAATATTTTACTGACTCGAATTTGTTATCCTGAAACCACTATTCCGACTAGGGTCAAAATCGGACTGTTACAATTCTCCCCCCTTAGGGATTTTCATCCCCGAAAATCTAACCGTTAAACAGATTCGGATATTATTGTCTCATTGAGTCTTCAGGCTCCCACGTAGCCTCTTCCACTCCGTGTCGATGCCACAACACTTTTACTAACAGAATTTTCTTGTTTCTCAACTCTTTCACTTCACGAGCTAAGATACGGATCGGTTCCTCTTCATAAGTCATATCAGATCGGATTTTAATCTCAGACAGAGTAATCACATGTGACGGATCAGATCTGTATTGTCTAAGCATCGATACATGAAATACATTATGAATCTTTTCTAGCTCAGGTGGCAAAAACAATCTATACGCAACTGGCCCAACACGTTCGATAATCTCATATGGCCCAATGAACCTCGGACTCAACTTGCCTTTACGTCCGAATCGGAGTATTTTCTTCCACGATGATACTTTCAAAAACACTTTGTCACCGATTTTAAATTCTATATCTTTTCGTTTCAAGTCTGCATAGGACTTCTGACGATCAGACACTGCTTTTAAACTGTCACGGATCACTTTTACCTTCTGTTCAGTGTCCTTTATCAAATCAACTTCGTGTATCTTACTTTCACTAAGCTCAGTCCAATACAGAGGTGTTCGACATTTTCGTCCGTACAAAGCTTCATAAGGTGCCATTTTAATGCTCGACTGAAAACTATTATTATAAGCAAATTCAATCAATGGCAGGTACTGTTCCTAGGTACCATCAAATTCAAGAATGCAACATCTCAACATATCCTCAAGAATCTGAATAATCCGTTCAGACTGACCATCCGTTTGCGGATGAAAAGCGGTACTGAAATACAATTTTGTACCCAAAGCTTCTTGTAGTTTCTTCCAGAACCGTGATGTAAACTTTGGATCTCTGTCTGATACAATGGATAATGGCACCCCGTGCAACCTCACAATATCAGAAATGTAACGCTCGGCTAATCTATCAAGTGAGTAATCAGATCGTACCGGAATAAAATGGGTAGATTTTTTCAATCGATCAACTACGACCCAAATCGTATCTTTTTTTCTCGGAGTCAGAGGCAATCCAGAAACAAAGTCCATTGTCACTCTATCCCATTTCCACTCGGGAATCAGAATTGGTTGTAACAAACCAGATGGAACCTGATGTTCAGCTTTAACTTGCTGACAAACTAAACATTTCAAAACAAAGTCAAAAATGTCTCGTTTCATACCAGACCATCAATAGTGTTGCTTCAGATCATGGTACATCTTTGTACTTCCCGGATGAACAGATAGACGACTGTTATGTGCTTCATTCAAAATCAACTGAATTAACTCAGGGTTTCTCAGAACACAAATTCGATCTCGGAACCTCAAGCAATCATCAACATCAACTCGAAATTCAAAATCAGAGTTTGAATCACACTGAGCTCGTTTCACTAGCATTTCATTATCAACTTTCTGAGCATCACATATCTGTTGTAAAAATAATGGTTTCGCTTTCAATTCAGCTAACACTGAACCATCATCAGACAGATGTAAATGAGTATTCATTGTATGTAATGCAAACAGTGATTTTTGACTCAAAGCATCAGCAACAACATTTGCTTTACCCGGGTGATAGTCTATCACAAGCTCGTAATCTTTCAACAGCTCTAACCATCTTCTCTGTCGTAGGTTCAAGTCTTTCTGAGTCATTAGATACTTTAAACTTTTATGATCTGAAAACACATGACATTTCTCACCAAACAGATAATGACACCAAATCTTTAATGCGAACACAATCACAGCTAATTCAAGATCGTGTGTCAGATAATTCTTTTCATGCGGCTTTAGTTGTCTCGAGGCATAAGCTATAACTTTGCATTCCTGCATCAAAACACATCCCAGACCATTTAACAAAGCATCACTGTAAATCACGAATTCTTTACCCGATTCTGCTTGTACCAAAACTGGAGCTTCAGTTAACAAAGTTTTCAACTGATCGAAACTTTTATGACATTTATCGGACCATTCAAATCTCACATCTTTCTGAAGTAATTTAGTCAATGGAATAGCTATCATCGAAAATCCTTTTACGAACCTTCGATAATAACCAGCAAGTCCCAGAAAACTGCGAACTTCAGACACATTCTTCGGAGGTTTCCATTCCAGAATAGTAGAAATCTTGTTCGGATCAACTCGTATTCCAGAGGCCGATACAATATGTCCCAGAAAACTGACTTCACGCAACCAGAATTCACATTTGCTGAATTTCGCATACAATTGCTTATCTCGCAAAGTTTGTAATACAATCCTCAGATGTTCAGCATGTTCAATCTCATCTCGAGAGTAAATCAATATGTCGTCAATGAATACAATAACAAATCGATCTAGGTACGGTCTAAAAATTCTGTTCATTAGATCCATAATAATAACAGGAGCTTTCGTTAGTCCGAAAGTCATAACTAAAAACTCATAATGCCCATACCTCATTCTGAAAGCAATTTTCCGAATATCTGAATCTTTTACTCGCAACTGGTAGTATCCCGATCTCAGATCTATCTTTGAAAATAAAGTGGCTCCTTTAAGCTGATCGAACAAATCATCAATTCTGGGCAACAAATATTTGTTCTTTATTGTCACTTTGTTCAACTGACGATAATCAATGCACATTCTCATCGTGCCATCTTTCTTTTTCACAAACAGAACAGGAGCACCCCAAGGTGAGAAACTCGGTCTTGCAAACCCTCTATCTGTCAATTCTTGCAACTGTGACTTCAATTCTTTCAGTTCTGTTGGTGCCATTCTATACGGAGCTATCGAAATAGGAGTTGTACCAGGCAACAGATCAATACCATATTCAACTTCACGTATCGGAGGCAATCTCGGTAATTCTTCAGGGAATACATCAGAAAATTCACAGACAACTGGCACTGATTCAACTTCCTTTTCAGACACTTTTGAATCAATTACATAAGCAAAATAAGCTTCGTAACCCTTTTTCACATAACTCTGAGCTTTCAATACAGATATCACAGCAGGTAATCCAGTCAAATCATTAGACTCAACCCAAACTATTTCATCATTCTGACATCTCAAATCAATGGTCTTTCTTTTACAATTCACAACAGCATCGTGTAATGTTAACCAGTCCATATCCAAAATGATATCAAACTCATCAAAAGGTAATAGCATCAGATCAGCTAGAAAAAAAATATCTCTGAACATCAACGGACAGTTCTTGCATACTTTATCAACCAGGACACTTTTACCTAAGGGGTTCGATACTCTAATAACAAACTCAGTAGACTCTACAGGCAAAGTCTTACTGGATACTAAGTTCATGCATATATACGAATGGGTAGAACCAGGGTCTATCAATGCAATCACAGAAGTATCATAAAGAGTAAATGTACCCGTTATAACATCAGGAGATGAAGCTTCCTCACGGGCTCAGATGGCATACGCTCTAGCAGGCGCTCTAGCTTCAGATCTCGCAACAGTGTCTCTCATAATCCTCTGACTACCACTGACATTTCTTGTATTTCGAGTAGATCTACCTCTCGCTGAAACATTATCGGATCTCGGACTCTGAACAGTCTTTGGTTCAACAGACTCTGGACAATCACGGATGAAATGATCTAACGATCCACATCTAAAGCAAGCTCGGTCATTTAATCTACAACTTCCCGAATGTCTTTTACCACAATGCTTACACTCAGGTCACTCGGATCGGACATTTCCAACACTTGCTATTGAAGTTGCTGGAGCTTTGGTATTCGACTGTGATCTAGCTCAATCTCTACTCAATTGTCCCATATTAACTCTTGAACGACTATGCTCATCTCGGAATTTCTTCGAAGCAGGCTGAAATGATTTGCTCGAAAATGTCTTTCTCACATCTCTGGCTTCAGAATCAGCTTTTCTTTTATCTTTCCCGAGTGCCTCAGCTTTGCACGCTCAGTCAACTAGCACAACAAACTTTTTTATCTCCAAAATACCGACTAACAAACGGATGTCTTCGTTAAGACCATCTTCGAACCTCTTACACATTATTGCTTCCGACGATACACATTCTCGGGCATACTGACTTAGCCTCACGAACTCTCGTTCATATTCAGTAACAGACATGCGGCCTTACTTTAAATCCAGAAATTCCTTTCGTTTCTGATCAATGAATCTCTGACTAATATATTTCTTCCGGAACTTAATCTGAAAGAAATCCCATGTGACCCGCTCTTTCGGAACAACAGAAATCAAAGTTTTCCACCACTGATAGGTCGCGTCTCGTAACAAAGATACAACACATTTAATACTTTCTTCCGGAGTCAAAGACATCTCATCAAATACTCGGATAGTGTTTTCTAACCAAAACTCGGCTTTTTCAAAGACCATCATCATCTTTGGTGGCCCCTGAACTCTTGACCCCATACTTATGGATTTTATCGACCGGAGGCTTATTCAATGATTTATACCCATTACCTGAGGCACAACTGAAGTCTGAGGGGGAATAGACGGGGGCGGAGGTTGTGAAATAGTCGGATTATTCCTTACAAACTGAGTGAACCACTCACTCATCATCTGGAAGAAAGCTTGTTTAGCTTCTCCCTCTTGACCGCTCGTAGCCGGTCTCAAATCAGATGGCGCTGTCCCTTGAGCGGGAGCAGGCACATTGCTTTCTACATCGTCAGCTACGGCACTTTTGGGATCCATTACTATACAAAAATCACATTTTACACGTCAGGATTCATCACACTATCACAGCTCAGATATATGGCATGTATAGCTAGACTCTTACACGCTACGTTAGTCCAAGAATCGACTAAACTGTAGCTCCGATACCAACCAAATGTAACACCCCTAACCCGTATCCGTCGCTGGAATAGGGTTAAGAGGCATTACCGGATGAACGGAGACTTTTACGGATAATTCATAACATAGTTCATCATATCACATCAAAGCATCCCTTAAATAGGTCATCGAGACCTTAAACATGCTTTAGAATAGGACCGGGACTAAACCGAACACATACAAAAATTCTCAAAAATTTAAAAATTTTTCTAAGTTACAAAGATCACACGCCCGTGTGTCCAGCCCGTGGTCGCTACTGACTTGCTTTGAATTACAACCACGAGTGACACGGTCGAGCCACACGCCCGTGTACTCAACCGTGTGGGCAATTATAGGCCATTTTCAAGGCCAAAATTCCACCCACACTTGGGTCATTCCTATAATCTCAAACAAACATTATTCCATACACAATTAACAACCACAATCATGTCAAGTGAACAACATATCATCTCATTCAATTTCATTTCTATTCATACCAACTTGAATACTAATTTGCACAACCAATTCACATATAAAACTAATCATGTTTCATCCTCAATTTGCCACATTCATAGAACCATCTCATTGTTCAAACATATATACTCATATTGCATCCATATGCTTACCATAGCCTTGACCATTTCATAGGCATAAGATTATACTAAAACCAAACTCAAATAGCATAGCATTACAGACAAAACAAAATCGCTTATCTAGCCACATCACATGGCAACATATATACATGTCTCAAACATACTCCAAAACAACTAGCCTATACATGTCATATTTAGCTATTTACACATTCAAAAGTACCAAAGTTGATTTTGATAGTGTGGTGATGATCCTTGACGGTCCTCGAGCCTCTCGTAGCTTTAACGATCTATAAAACAGAACAAACACACACAAAGTAAGCTTTCAAAAGCTTAGTAAGCCATATACAAATAAACTTAGCATAAAATGCACATAACCATATTGCTACATTGGCATTAATGTTTCTCAATGCATATTCATCACAAATTCTTTGGCTCATTTACTTAGCCATAGCTTGTCTCATTCTTCAACTCAAATATCACATATAAACATAGCTCATTCAAGCATATATTCACATATTATCTCATCATCCCTATACACATATTCACCTTAGTAAGTTCATATAGACACTTACCTTTCATACACACATAGCGTATTTTTCAAACGTACCTGAAACGGATATACAACTCACATAGTCGTTCATTTCTCGGACTTGTCCGTTGAACCGTTCGGAATCTAATAGGATACTCAGAATGCTCGGAATAGTCGTACAACTCCAACGTCCCAGACATGGTCTTACATGTAATCAGATATCGATGCCACTGTCCCAGACAGTGTCTTACACGAATCAATACGATGCCAACGTCCCAGACATGGTCTTACACGTAAATCTCAAATCGATGCAAACGTCCCAGACGTGGTCTTACACAAAATATCAAATCAATGCCAACGTCCCATACGTGGTCTTACATGATATCAAATATCGACACCTATGTCATGACATATGCATTCCTATCTATTCCTAGGTTCATACGGGACTTCCCGGACTTTAACAACTTGTCGACTTATGCATACACTCGGATTTCATATACATTCCATCTCAATGGATATTCATAGCAATTTACATTTCATATATATACGATAATTCAATTCAAATACATTTATTTTTATATCGACTTACCTCGGATTCGGATATTTGATCGGATTCGGTTATTCGACAACTTTTGACTTTCCCCACGATCAAAGTCTGTTTTCTTCGGTTCTTGATCTATACATATTCAAATTTAACCCTTTTATTCATCAACTCATTCAATTCAATCCAAAAACATTTAGGGTAATTTGCAAATTAGCCCTCATATTTTCACATTTTGACATTTTAGTCCTTATTTCACAAAATCACAAAATATACAAAATCTCATAATACCCATGCATAGCCGAATTTTACTCATGCTCATATGAGTCCATACATTTCATTTATTTCACAATTTAGTCCCTCAAAATATTATTTCTTCAATTTAATCCAAATTGCTCAAAATCAACAAAACTCCATAGACAAACAATGTTAATCAAACACATATCTTTCATATTTCACCATCAAACATCCAAAAACTCACATGTTCATCAATGGCACATTAAAAAAATATTCATCAATTTACAAAATTGAGATATGGGTTTTGAAGAACACAAAGCAACGATTACAAAAACGTAAAAATTATCAAAAACCGAAGTCAAACATACCTTAAATCAAGGAATACCAATGGCCGAATGTGTGAAAGCTTTAAATCCCTTATTTTATTTTGATTTTCAGCAAGAAGATGATGGACTTAGCTAATTTCATGCTTTTGGTTTTATTTAATATCATGTTATTTATCCATTTACAAAATTAACCTTATTACTAAACATATATAACTTATACATTTAATGGCATAACCGTCCATAACCATCCACTATCTTATAAATGGCTTAATTGCCTCATAAGGCCTCCACATGAAAAAGCCACATCAATTCGACCATTACTCAAATAGAAAGCTACTTTTACACTTTATGCGATTTAGTCCTTTTCTCAAATTAAGCATACAAACAGACAAATTAATTTTCGAAACTTTCACACATGCCAAATCAGATACTGCAGACACAGAAAATAATATTAAAATATTTTACTGACTCAAATTTTTGGTCTCGAAACCACTATTCTGACTAGGGTTAAAACCAGACTGTTACATAGAGCTAATCATCTCGGTCTCATTTCCAAATACGCACACTTAGTGCCATCCAACTCAATTCCACACATAGCATTACTTATCCAATAATCACATAACTATTCATTTCATAGCATTTAAACATAATTTAAGAACACGTATTATATCCGAGCTTACCTCGGATGTCGAAATACCGAGACTAGCTGATTAATCGAGTACTTTGTCTTTACCTCAATCTCGATCCGAATCTCTCCTTTCTTGGTCTATACATGTTCAAATTTAGCTCATTTAATCAGCAATTCATTCAATCTAGTCCAAACACACATATTTAGGGCATTTTACAAAATAGCCCTCACATTTTCACATTTCGACACTTTAGTCCCTATTTCATAAAATCATCAAATACACAAAATTTTACTACACCATGCTTAGGCCGAATTCTCCTTAGTCTCATACATGCCCATATATTTCATTTATTTCACATTTTAGTCCATCAAATAATTATTTTCACAATTTAGTCCAAATTACTCAATTTCACCAAAAACTCAAAGACAAAATATGTTAATCCTTCACATATCTTTCATATTCCATCATCAACTATCACAAAAATCAAACATTCATCAATGGCATATCTCAAAATCACCATAACTTGTTCTTCTTCTTTTCTTTTCTTGATAATTTCGGCTAAGGATGTTGATAATGGAGCTTATTTTCTTATTTGCTTTATTTTAACATACATTAATTATCATTTTACCAATATAACCTTATTAATATCCTTTAAAATTCCATTAACTAAAACCCAATTTTGTCCATCCATTTAACACATGGAATGATAGCAACATAAGGACTCCCATTTAAGTAAGCCATGTCAAATTAACACTTTAACACTCAGCACACAGCTTTTGCATTTTATGCGATTAAGTCCTTTTTCATAATTCAATATACAAACGATAAAATTTTCACACCAAATTTTCACACATGCTCAATCAAATATTATAAACATCTAAAATAATATTAAATTATTTTTCCAACCTCGGATTCATGGTCCCAAAACCACTGTTCCGACTAGGGTCTAAATCAGGCTGTTACAGCATCGGCATCAAGAGGTGATCCCATGTAAGACCATATCTGGGATATGGCATTGGCATCGTAATATATGTGTGATGAGATTGAGTATCCTTTGATATTCCGAGTTATTCAACGGGTAAAAGAGCTAAGTATGCAAAGATGGTAAGAGCTAAGCTATATAAAGATGACAAAGAGTTACATTTAAGTGAAAGATGATTACGATTTAAGTTTATATTTATGAAAGCATAAGTGCTAAATTATGTGATGAAGTGATACAGGTACCATGAGTAAAATACGAGTTATGATACCCTAATGTGATTTGTAATGGGTAAGCTTAGGTATGAGTAAGTATGTCAAAGTTCTTGAGAACTTATGTTATTATTGTTCTATGAGATGAATGAATTTTTCCATGAGCATTTATGTTTCTATTTTAATTCATGCAAACTTACTAAGCTATATGCTTACCCCTTTCTTTTCCTTTTTCCTTGTAGTATTGTCAAGCTAACTCGGGGATCGTAAGACGTTGGAGCTTGGATCACACTATCAACTAATCTTTGGTATAGTAAAGTTGATTCATTTTGAGTGTGGCATGTATAGGAACTTGGTCATTTTGTGCTATGTCATATTTGAAAGCCAAAGTGTTGGCTATTAATGTTATACACCCATTTTGTAAATGGCCATTAGTATTTGGCCAATAAATGTCAAGTTTATTATTTTAATGATGATGAGTTTCATGAAGTAAATGTTCATGCAATAGATGGAGTAAAATATGAGATGTATGAATGATGAATAGGGATTCTTCCTAGTATATTATTGCCATGCTATATGTTGCTTGAGTTGGCATATATGTGTTTATGTTTCAGGGTGGCAATTGGCTTGGTAAATAGCCTTCTAATTGACCACATGAGTAGACATACGAGCGTGTGTCTAGGCCGTGTGTCCCCTGCATCAAATTTGCGAGAATTTGATTCGTCACACGGGCCAGCACACGGGCGTGTGCCTAGACCGTGTGCACTTAAAGGATTGCTGACGTCATAAACAGAATGCAAGGGTTTTCTCACACGGGTGAGGACATGGGCGTGTCTAGGCCGTGTGGAGGACACGGGCCACAGACACGGGCGTGTGTCCGGCCATGTGAAAACCCCTGTAGGTTCAAAATGAAAAATAAATTCCACACGGGCTGGGAACCTGGGCGTGTGTGACCACACGGCCTGCCCACACGGACGTGTTACATTTAGTGGTATCAGAGCTACGGTTTAGTCGATTCTCAAACTAACGTAGTATATGCATGAGTCTAGCTATACATGCCATACGTATGAGTAATTGTATTATGATAGTGTGACGACTCCTGACGATTTAAATTGTGTTTTTATATAGTAAATGGATCCCAAAAAAGCTATGGAGGATGATGTAGAAAGTAACCGCCAGCTCCCGCGAAAGGGACGGCGCCGACTAAAAATAAAAATAGACCGGCTACTGTAAGCCAGAGAGGAGGAGAAGAGGCTAGGGAAGCCTTTCTCCATATGATGAACGCATGGTATACGGAGTTCGTTTGTACGAACCCGAATGTACAACCCCCTCCTCCCCTACCTATTCCTCAGCCTACCCCTGTAGCTTCCCAAGTGGTAGAAGTAGTAAGGAGAGAAAAGCCTCCGGTTGACAGGACCCGGAAATAAGGGGCCTAGGAATTTCGAGCCAGTAAGGACGACGATCCAGAAAGAGCAGAATTTTGGCTTGAAAATACCATCCGGGTATTTGATGAGTTATCTTGCACCCCTGAAGAGTGCATGAAGTGTGTGGTGTCTCTTTTGAGAGATTCCGCTTATCAGTGGTGGAACACCCTTGTGCCGGTTGTACCAAGGGAAATGATAACATGGGAGTTTTTCCAAGAAGAATTCCGGAAGAAGTATATCAGCCAAAGCTTTATCGATCAGAAAAGAAAGGAATTACTTAAACTAAAATAAGGAAAAATGACAGTAATTGAATATGAGTGTGAATTCGTAAGGCTCGGCAAGTACGCTCGGGAATGTGTGTCCTCCGAAGCCACCATGTGTAAGAGGTTCGAGGACGGATTAAATGAAGATATCAGATTATTCGTTGGTGTCCTTGAATTGAAGGAATTTGTTGTGCTAGTGGATCGGGCTTATAAAGCCAATGAATTGGTGAAAGAGAAAAGAAAAGCTGAGATGGAGTCTCGTGACTCAATAAAAAGACAATTGAATAAGTTGTTTCAGTCATCGTCCAAGAAGTCGAGAGAATTCCCTACCCGATCAGCTACTTCAGCCAGGTTTTCGAATAGAAGTAAGAGTAAACAGTACTCGGGGATTAAAGCTCAGACTACTTCAGTTGCTAGTGTTTGGAATACACGACCTAATAGGCCGAAATGTTCACAGTGTGGCAGACGACATCCCGGTGAGTGCTGAGCCCATGAGAGAGCGTGTTTTAAGTGTGGTTCCCAAGATCATTTTATTAGAGAGTGCCCTGAGATGGTTGAAAAAGAGAAAATTCAGAGTACAAGGTCGGGAAGTACCAATAGAGGGAAACCATAGAGAAACTCAGAAAGTGGAACGAGTAGCAAGAGTACTCCTAGAGAGCAGGCTGCAAGATCTGAGGGTAGAACACCTGCGATGACCTATGCCATTCGCGCTCGCGAAGAGGTGTCATCCCCTGATGTAATTACGGGTACATTTTCTCTCCATGATACTAATGTTGTTACTTTAATTGATTCGGGATCTACCCACTCATATATTTTCATGAAATTAGTATCTAGTATGAGCATGCCCGTAGAGTCCACAGAATTTGTGATAAAAGTGACCAATCCTTTAGGCAAAAGTGTGTTAGTTGATAAGGTATGCAAAGATTGCCCATTGATGATTAGAGGTCATTATTTTAAGGCAAATCTCATGCTATTGCCATTTGATGAATTTGATATAATTCTTGGTATGGACTGGTTAACCACTCATGATGTGACAGTAAATTGTGGAAAGAAATACATTGAATTGAAATGTGAAAATGGGGACACCCTTCGTGTTGGATCAGATGAACAAGACAGACTGCCTGTAGTGATCTCTCATATGTCTACCCAGAAATATGTAAGAAAGGGATACGAGGCATATCTTGCCTTTGTGATGAATGCCAAAGAAACTGAGTTAAGAATTGAATCGCACAGATAGTATCGAGTACCGGATGTATTCCCGGAAGAGTTGCGGGGTTGCCTCCAAAGTGAGAGAAATTGAATTTGGCATTGAGTTAGCCCTGCATCGCACCTATATCGATTGCTCCCGTATAGAATGGCTCCAACCGAGTTGAAAGAGTTAAAAGCACAATTGCAAGAGTTAACGGACAAAGGCTTTGCAAGACCAAGTTATTCTTTGTGGGGTGCTCCAGTGCTATTTGTGAAAAAGAAAGATGGTTTCATGAGGTTATGTATAGATTACCGGAAGCTTAATAAGGTAACAGTGAAGAACAAGTACCCATTTCCAAGGATCGACGATTTGTTTGATCAATTGAAGGGAGCCATTGTGTTTTCCAAGATTGATTTGAGGTTCGGTTATTACCAATTGAGGGTCAAAGACTCAGATGTGCCGAAAACCACATTTCGGACAAGGTATGGGCACTATGAATTTTTGGTCATACTTTTCGGTTTAACAAACGCCCCTTCTGTGTTTATGGATTTAATGAACCGCATATTTCGGCTATACTTAGATAAATTTGTTATGGTTTTTATTGATGACATACTGATATATTCTCGTGATGAGAATGAGCATGCGGAGTACTTGAGGAAGGTATTACAGATTTTACGAGATAATCAGTTGTATGCCAAGTTTAGCAAGAGTGAGTTTTGGCTCAAAGAGGTTGGGTTTTGGGGACACATTGTCTCGGGAGATGGAATCCGGGTAGACCCAAGCAAAATTTTGGCCATTGTTAATTGGAAACCGCCAAGAAATGTATCAGAGGTCAGAAGTTTTCTAGGCCTAGCAGGCTATTACCGATGATTTGTCAAGGGATTTTCCATGATAGCGACTCTGATGACGAGACTATTACAGAAAGATGTAAAGTTTGAATGAACAGAGAAATGCCAATAGAGTTTCGAAAAATTGAAGGCATTATTGACTGAGGCTCCAATTCTAGTGCAACCCAAACTAAAAAAGGAATTCATGATCTACAGCGATGCATCCTTGAATGGATTGGGTTGTGTACTTATGCAGGAAGGCAAGGTGATAGCGTATGCCTCTAGACAGTTAAAGCCACATGAGAAGAACTACCGACACATGATTTAGAGTTGGATGCCATCGTGTTTGCATTAAAAATATGGAGACACCATTTGTATGGTGAAAAATGTCGGATATTCACTGATTATAAAAGCTTAAAGTACTTGATGACTCAGAAGGAATTAAACTTAAGGCAGCGGAGATGGTTAGAGTTGATCAAGGATTATGAGCTAGTCATTGATTACCACCCGGGAAAGGCAAATGTAGTCACCGATTCTTTGAGTAAAAAGTCATTATTCGCATTAAGAGCTATGAATACACGAGTGACTTTGTCAGATGATGGTATCATTCTAGCTGAGTTGAGGGCTAGATCGATATTTCTTAAAGAGATTTACGAGGCTCAGAAAGATGATAGCGACTTGCAAGCCAAAAGAGTTCAGTGTGAGTCAGGAGTTGAGTCTGACTTCCGGATTAATTCTGATGGATGCTTAATGTTCAGAGACAGAGTCTGTGTACTGATGAATGATGAGCTTATTTGGAAGATCTTATACAAGGCACATAGCGGATGTCTATATGTACATCCGGGCAGTACAAAAATGTATAACAATTTAAAGAAATGGTATTGGTGGCCGAGTATGAATAAATATATTTTTGAGTTTATATCAAGATGTTTAATTTGTCAACAAGTGAAAGCTGAACACCAAGTACCTTCAGGTTTGCTTCAGCCTATCATGGTTCCCAAGTGGAAATGGGACCATGTTACCATTGACTTTGTGACAGGTTGTCGTTGACACCGAGCAAGAAAGATGCTGTATGGGTCGTAGTCGATAGACTTATGAAGTCGGCCCACTTTATACCGTTACGTGTTGACTATTCACTTGATAAGTTAGCAAACTTGTATGTTTCTGAGATTGTAAGGCTTCATGGAGTGCCTTTATCGATTATATCAGATAGAGACCCAATATTCACATCCCGCTTTTGGAAAAAGTTACAAGATGCTTTGGGCACAAAGTTGAGTTTTAGTCTGACTTTTCACCCCAAACCGGCAGGCGAGTCGGAGAGATTAATATAGATACTTGAGGATATGCTCCGGTGTTGTGTTCTTGAGTTTCAAGGCAGCTGGGAAAAGTATTTACCGTTGGTAGAGTTTGCATACAATAACAGTTTTTAGCCGAGTTTGAAAATGGCACCTTATGAGGCTTTGTATGGGCGTCAATGTCGAACGCCTTTGTATTGGACTGAACTTAAGGAAAATCAGATTCACGAGGTTGATCTAGTTAGAGAAACCGAGGAGAAGGTAAAAATAATCTGTGACTGTTTAAAAGCTGCCTCTGATAGACAGAAATCCTACTCGGACTTAAAACGAAAAGAGATTGAATTTCAAGTTGGTGATAAGGTATTCTTGAAAGTGTCACCATGGAATAAAGTTCTCAGATTTGGCCGGAAAGGCAAATTGAGTCCGCGTTTTATCGGACCATATGAGATTACCGAGAGGATAGGACCGGTAGCTTATCGATTGGCGTTACCGTCTGAGTTAGAAAAGATACATGATGTATTCCACGTGTCCATGTTGTGACGTTACCGATTAGATCCTTCGCATATGATTACACCGACAGAGGTTGAAATTCAACCCGACATGACATATAGCGAAGAACCGGTTAAGATTTTAGCACGGGAAGTTAAACAGCTAAGGAATAAAAGTATAACTCTCGTGAAAGTATTATGGCAAAGACATGGGGTAGAAGAGGCTACATGGGAGCCCGAAGAGGCTATGAGAAACCAGTACCCAAACCTTTTTACCGGTAAGATTTTCGGGGACGAAAATCCCTAAGGGGGGAGAATTGTAACAGCCCGATTTAGGGCCTAGTCGGGATAGTGGTTGCGAGACCACAAATCCGAAGAAGAAATATGTGTTTTATGATTTTTATGAAGCTTATGATGTGGTTGCATGATTGTGTGAAAATTTCATGAGGAAATTTTATTAATTAGTGATCTATTGGTCCATTAGGACTAAATTGCAAAAAATAGAAAATATGAGATTCTAGAATATTCAAGTATGAAATAGAATTATAAAAATTACTAGAGGTCCTTATTTAGCAATTAGACCATTATATGTTTAGATGGACAAAAATAGACATAGGAAGGAAAAATCTCAAGAAAGGACCATTAAGGGTATTTTTGTCATTTGGTAAATAAAAGATTAAAAAGGGAAAAAGAAGTCAAAATTGTGTCCATCTTCTTCTCCCATGGCTGAAAATCACTAAGGAGCCATAACTAGGGTTTCTTCAACTTCCAAGCTTGATAGTAAGTGCATCCTAGCCCCGTTTTTAATGTTCTTCGTATTTTTGAGATCCTCGTAGCTCGATTTAGCTATTTCTAGCTATATTTTGAGCTAGGGTTTAATTCAAAAATTTACCCATGTATGACATGCATGTATTTTGTTGTTTAATGGAAGAATATGAAAGTTTGATGCATGATAAACATCTTTTTCTAAGTGATTTTCATGAGAAATGCATAAAAAGACCAAATTACAAAAGTTATGAAAGTGGTCATACATGGGTGAAATAGTGGAAATTAGGGTCTGTTGTAGTTAATAAAATGGTTCGGCTAGGCTTAAAATGCAAGAAAGTTGAATAAAAATCATTTTACGAGCCTAGGGGAAAAAGTGTAATTATGTGAAAGTTTAGAGGCAAAATCGTAATTTTGCCAAAGTATGATTCATGAGTCAATTTAGTCAATGTGAGTATCAAACAAGTGAAATTGTTATTATAGATCAAGAAACACGAAGCCCAGACCGAAACCGAGGCAAGAACAAGGTGTTGGACTAAATTGAACATCTACGCACATTTTGAGTACCGAGGTAAGTTTGTATGAAATTAAAGTTATACAATGTTATTCTACTTGTAATTACCTTATTTTATGAGAAACATATATAAATTCCATAAAGTTAATTTATGATGCTTTGATGAGATTGAAATGAGGATGTATTAAGTTTACGTCCCGGTTGAAGATTCGGTTTAACGAGGATACCTATGTCACGACATAAAATAAGGAAGGTCCCGTATAAGACCATATCTGGGATATGGCATCGGCACCGAATGTAAGTCCTGTATAAGACCATGTTTGGGACATGGCATCGGCACCGAATGTAGGTCCCGTATAAGACCATATCTGGGATATGGCATCGGCACTGTATGTAGATTCTGTATAAGACCTTGTCTGGGACATGGCATCGACATCGAATAAGGAAGGTCTCGTATAAAACCATATCTGGGATATGGCATCGGCACCGAATAAGGAAAGTCACGTATAAGACCATGTCTGGGACATGGCCTCGGCACCAAAGGAAGATCTCGTGTAAGACCATATCTGGGATATGGCATCGACATCTATGTACGATCTCGTATAAGACCATGTCTGGGACATGGCATCGACATCGAGCTAAGAGATCCCGTGTAAGACCATATCTGGGATATGGCATCGGCATCAAGAGGTGATCCCATGTAAGACCATATCTGGGATATGGCATTGGCATCGTAATATATGTGTGATGAGATTGAGTATCCTCCGATATTCCGAGTAATTCAACGGGCAAAAGAGCTAAGTATGCAAAGATGGTAAGAGCTAAGCTATATAAAGATGACAAAGAGTTACATTTAAGTGAAAGATGATTACGATTTAAGTTTATATTTATGAAAGCATAAGTGCTAAATTATGTGATGAAGTGATATAGGTACCATGAGTAAAATACAAGTTATGATACCCTAATGTGATTTGTAATGGGTAAGCTTAGGTATGAGTAAGTATGTCAAAGTACTTGAAAACTTATGTTATTATTGTTCTATGAGATGAATGAATTTTTCCATGAGCATTTATGTTGCTATTTTAATTCATGCAAACTTACTAAGCTATATGCTTACCCTTCTCTTTTCCTTTTTCCTTGTAGTATCGCTAAGCTAACTCGGGGATCGTAAGAGGTCGGAGCTCGGATCACACTATCAACTAATCTTTGGTATAGTAAATTTGATTCATTTTTAGTATGGCATGTATAGGAACTTGGTCATTTTGTGCTATGTCATATTTGAAAGCCAAAGTGTTGGCTATTAATGTTATACACCCATTTTGTAAATGGCCATTAGTATTTGGCAAATAAATGTCAAGTTTATTATTTTAATGATGATGAGTTTCATGAAGTAAATGTTCATGCAATAGATGGAGTAAAATGTGAGATGTATGAATAATGAATAGGGATTCTTCCTAGTATATTATTGCCATGCTATATGTTGCTTGAGTTGGCATATATGTGTTTATGTTTCAGGGTGGCAATTGGATTGGTAAATAACCTTCTAATTGACCACATGGGTAGACACACGGGCGTGTGTCTAGGCCGTGTGTCCCCTGCATCAAATTTGCGAGAATTTGATTCGCCACACGGGCCAGCACATGGGCGTGTGCCTAGACCGTGTGCACTTAAAGGATTGCTGACGTCATAAATAGAATGCAAGGGTTTTCTCACACGGGTGAGGACACAGGCGTGTCTAGGCCGTGTGGAGGACACGGGCCACAGACACGGGCGTGTGTCCGGCCATGTGAAAACCCCTGTAGGTTCGAAATGAAAAATAAATTCCACACGGGCTGGGAACCTAGGCGTGTGTGACCACACGGCCTGCCCACACGGGCGTGTTCCATTTCACACGGGCGTGTAGCCCTATTTTGAGCAAAAAATTTCTAAGTGCATAAAAGTTTCCGGATTGGTTCCGAACTATTTCGATTGTATGTTTAGGGCCTCGTAGGCTCATGATAGAGTAGTATTGTGCATGAATGAAAAGTTTTAAATTGAAACGAAATTTTACAGCTCAATGCCGTATGTTAAAGAAAGTAAAGTACAGTAATGCCTCGTATCCAGTTTCGACATGGAATACGGGTAAGGGGTGTTACAGTTTCTAGTGACTGTTAGGCACCAACCATATTCGTGGCCACTTAAAAACAAAATTATATTCGTGGCCACTTGTAAATAGGTAAAAACAAATTTATACTTAACATTTAACGACTCATAAATGTGGATAATATTTTCCCAAGTTTAAGTGCTAACGTGTTTGTTTCGGTTTCATATAGGCCATGTCTCCGGGAATTGGTGCGAGCCAGCCATTAATCATTTACCGCCAAATGATAGAGGCGTCCGCCGGAGAGAAAGTAATATATATTAATATGGTTTAAGTAACGTTGATTTAACTTATCCACTTGCAGTATGTAATGTGACTTGACTCATTATGTTATATTATGCAGTTTTTGTAGATGTTGTATCCTGCACCAAACATTGCAACCCTTATTCTTCAATGGTTCACATCGAAGCCTATGTGTGGTGCATTAACACGCCGGTGCTCAACTTCTCAACCGTTGAGTGGTACAACACCGATCGAGTTATACGATAGTTTGGGTGTAGACAATTTGTGTTGATCGATCCACAACAATTTGCTAATGTCCACAGTAAGACCATGAGGGGGAAAGATGCAAAAGATTGGAGCGTAGTACATGACTCCTGCATATAGCACTATGGAATTCCCGATACGACAGGCGGCCTGATATGCACTCCTTCAAGTTTGACTTCAGTCCCTCTACTGAATACATGCAATGGTACATGACTCGATGGCACATTTATTTATATGGTGGGCAACTTATGATAGCACTGGATCACGGCTACAGACATGGAAATCAACCTATAGGAAAGCTCGACCCAGAGGTTCAACATATGGCAGAGCCCAACTCGGAGGAACAACCTTTGAACACATCGGACCAATGGGTTGACACTTTTTGTGATGGGTTGTAGAGCAGTTCATATCACCCGGACATGGATGGTTCGAGTTCATATCACCCAGAGAGATCACCGATATCATTTGATATGTTTCGTAATAACATGTCCTCCACCCCGCCTCAGGCTACGTTCGATTTAGCTGCCAATCCTCCTGATGTGTACAGTACACCCCAACGTCTACCCCGTCAATGAAGGCCCGTAAACCGCTATACTCCGAACAACAATACCACTCCCCTTTCATTCCAATTTTGATACATATAAATTTCAAGTGTTATGTAATATTTGTTGTATTGGTTTATAATTCCATAACTTATGTATTATTCTTTTTTGTATAACTTATAATAGCTTTTAAAGTATTAAAAGTTGCAATAGTTAATTTTAAATAAAAGCTTAACACTAAACAATACAAACTTCATTTCCATAAGACCATAAAATGCAAACATTGGGTACAACATTTAATTTCCTTCAGATCATGAAGATTAACCAGTATAGACATTTTCATGAAGACATTTGCTCTGATCGTGGCCAACTGTTCTACATATGGTGCAACGCTTTGGATCGACCTGTTCTCTGATATCCATGTCGTTCCAAATCCTCGTTGTTGTCAGTCGATCTTTGACTTTCCTACGTAGTGGTCGATATGGCAACATCTCGAACGCAGGTAGTTGCACTTCCCATGTTGATACATCCCTTAATACAGGGAACTCGTTACCCCAAATACGCAACTTACGTTCAAGGGTGTACACATCATCGATATATTGTTCGACATTTAAATTGTAGGTAGCACACGCTACAACCACATGCGCACACGGGTACCGTAGTGTTTGGAACATCCCGCACTTATATTGCCTATTTCTAAGATCAACTCCGTAAGATCATGGCGGGATCTCTGGTCGACGATCAATGTACTCTGTCACTCGAAAAGTTTCCAAGTTTCGAGGTATAGTTTTGCATTCATCGACCTAGCCCTTTGAGCGTTCTCTTTCATGGCATCGCTGATATCTTCGACGTGCACATGTCCTGCCTCCAACTGTTTTGCTTATTTCAACCCTATTTTTGGCATTAAGGTTGCTAACCTATAAAATATGGCTGAAAAAACCGCTGAAATTGGCAAGTGACGCGTACGCCTCAAGACAGAGTTAATGGCCTCAACGAGGTTAGTCGTCATATAACCGTATCGGTACCCCTCGTCAAAATATTGATCCAATTGGCATGACTCCATGTTACCCAACCACTGTCTGAGAAAAGGTTTGGACCCTGTCATATTAATCTCTAACCTCGCCAACTTATGTCTGAATCAGTGTGCTTCCAGCTCGTATCCTACGTATGTATTCCGATAAAACACGTTATCATCCCAATTAGGAAATGGACTCGAAATATTTACAAATACGAATTTAAATATGATATTTTTACCCATGTTCATGATTTATTTGCACCAGTCTTTATTTTTGTACTAATTGTGGAAGTTGATAGCGATGTGACGAATACAGTAAATGGACCTCTACGGAACCTCGGATTGTCAAATCGCAGTAACAAGGCCCTTTTATCTATCGGAGATAATGCAAATGTTGTCTTGCCTTACAACATGCCTCCACAAGTTTCGAATGAAATATACCCACAATTCGGAGTTCTCTGACTCCATGATGGCAAAAGCTATAGGTAGTACATTTCTGTTACCGTCTTATGTAACCGCAATCAGAAGTATCTGCATATATTTTCCATAAATCCACGTTCCATCAACCTGCACTAGCGGTTTGTAGTGGGAGAAGGCCTTAACACATGGATCGAAAGTCTAGAAAAATCGACGGAAAATTCTTCTCCCCAGTTCCAATTGTCCATTCGGGCCTCTATAAGGCAACGTTTGCAAGTCCACGACAGTTCATGAGACGTACTCCACCATCGCTGAAATCCAACCTTGAAGTTCATTGTATGACTCATCCCATTCACCGTATAATTGTTGCATGGTCATTTGTTTCGCCCACCACGCTTTCCTGTACGACACTTTTTACTGGAATTGGGCTTGCATGTCCGCAATCAATGTCGACAAAAGAACGATTGGGCTATCTTTCACTAGTGGCATGATGCAGTTACAAATACTTTTGGCATCCAATTTTCGGTGGTCTTGAGATATACGTGCGACAGTGCATGTATGACGCCCTTCTAATTTTCGTATTTTCCACTGTTGAGCCTTCTGTATAAATACAGCCCGAACCCGCTAGCGACACCCATTGTCGGCTCTCCAACATTCCCCAACATATAATGTCGATATAGACTTGGCAATCTTGTAATCAATCGACAACTTCATGTTGTACTGTTTGATGGCAAACACACAGTCCGCCTTGTTCTTAAACCTTTTCCCAACGAACAACTCTCCCAACTGCAGATTTGACGCCAATCTATGAGCAGGTACTATATCGGCGTACTCAGGAAACTCGGATGCATGCGCTGCATCTGGATTTATGTTCAACATGTCGCCCCCAGGTTCATTTCGTAAAACAATGCCACGACTCAGGTTACTAAATGAAGGGCCGTGAACATCTTCAACCTCCTTCGGGCCTTCATCGTCATTATTGTCTGGAACCTCATCAACATCGAGGTCACTAAAATCTTCAACGTCCTGATCAGAATCTTCACCATTATTGATCATTTCTCCGACATTTGCCTCTGTGTTTATTATCACCTCCAGATGTATTTGTAGACGGAGATCAGGGGTATGGTTGTTATACGAACTCCCACCATAATTTAGATTTTCGGATATCTGTGATGTCCCTCTGCATTCTTACTAGTTTGTCCATTCGATATTAAGATCAAAGTCAAATCCACGATATTGACTTATTGGACTAACATTCTCAACAGGCTCTAAGTCCGCTAACTCAGCAAATAGCTCAACCGGTTGGGGGTTCTCACTCCCAGTTGACCACCATATTTCCATCATAGTGCCCAAGTCATCATCATCTAACATTTGCATCTCACAAAATTTCAACGGATTTGTAGAGATTGGAAACTTGTAAAATAATCTGGACGTCGCCCTTCCACAACGGATTGCTATTTGCGCACTGATCTTCCTTTTCATTTCTGCCAGCTTTGTAACACCCCAAACCCGGCCCATTCACTACGACCGAATTTGAAATGCCACTGCGGAACACGTTCGAAAATATTCTTACTTAAGAGTAAAAATCGTTAAAAATTTGTTTCCTTTAATAAAACCTTTTCGTGACTTAAAATATTCTAGGTAAAAATTAAATTATTATGAAAACACCGGATTCAAAACTTTATTATACACACTTAAGAAAATAAAATCATTTGCAATCAATATTTAAATTGTCAATCCATAATAAATATAATAATTAAACTTAATTAAAAATACTTAAACAACCTTAAATACTTTAATGGGCCTTATTACAATAAAGACTTAATCAAAATACTGAAACTATAAATACTTAATTAATTAAATTATCTTCTGCATGGGCCACCTCGTATCCACTCCAACCCGGTCCGATCATCATATCACCTGCGATGTTGGATAAAATATTTGGGTGAGTCACACGGACTCAGTGTGTAGTTAATCCACTGAATTCCACCCACATGTTAACCACGTATTAACCCATTTATCGATAACAAAATAGCATACTCACATATTAACACATTCGGGCTTGGCCCATATTCATATCACATTCATCCAATAGGGTAGTTACCCACAAAATTTCCACATCTTGGGCTTAGCCCATTTCCACACTCGATCCACATATCAACCGGGCTTGGCCCACTTCCACATTAAATACTCATATCACATTAATCCATACATAATATACAATTATGCAAAATGCACCCAACCCAAACCTAGGGTCCATCCTCTACACACACCCCGTATCCACCTACCACACACCGGGGATTATCAAATCACCCTCTCCTTTTTACTCCAAAGGCAATCATGCCGCCCACGTGCAATTAAGCGCACAATAATCCACAACGACCTCGGTCGGCGCCAATCCACGATGTAGCCGTAGCTAACACCAAAACCACGATGGGACACATAGTCACTCATCAACCACGATATGGCACATAGCCGATATCAACCACGATGAGGCACATAGCTACTCATCAAACCATGCGAACTTAATCGCAAATAATCCACAACGTGACCTCGATCCAACGTCAATCCACGATGTAGCTCAAGGCTAACATCAAACCACGTACTCGAAGTACACCCTGTCCTTCTTTCATATCATATCCCACCCATGCACATGTAACATAAATAATGATATAATATAATGATGCATGAGCATGTTCATCAAGCATAGTCATAACATATATTCATACTAATAATCACATATCATCAGGTTTGGTACTTACCGTATTATCGACATACCCCTTGAGGGTACCCATATCACAATTTCCACTGCACTAGTTAGCACAATTTTAACACATACAGATATAACACAAAAACCCAGAAAACGGTGGGTTAATCACACACCTGATCACTTGGAGAACTATGCTTTCGATACTGATGCTATCACTAGGCGATACTACGGCTATTTGCCTACTTTCTTGTTCTGACGCTGGTCCACATCCCGGTGGCCAATCCCTAACTGCAGAAACAGATCTCTTCTTAAACTTGGGGAGAGAGACCTTCCCTTTCCCTTCTTGAATGGTATTCGCCGAAAGGGTCTTGAAATCCCGAAAAGCTTGATCTAATGCTTGGATCCTTAATCCCTTGTTGCCGTTTGACTTAAGAATCAAGTCTTGAAATCTCTGCTTGTGGATTCTAAATCCCGAAACTCACCGAATAACTAGGGAACACGTGGCCTATGGTGTACCTTCGGGAAAAGAACTTCTCCTTCCTTGTAGTCGACACTTAGTAAATCCCGAAAGATCTCCTTACTTGAAGAAATCGATTGCACCTTCACTTCAACCTTCAGAGATTCGGCTATGGCTAGATGATGATCTCACAACTTTCAGCTTTTGGAGGGATTAGAAAGAAAAGAAAAGGAAGAATAAAGATGGAGGATTCGGCTATGGCTTTTAATGGAGAGGAAAATATTTGGCTAGGTTCCAACAATTACTTAATCTCGACTTGACAAAAGAAAAGAAAGAAAAGAAGAGAAGAGAGCACTAAGAATTCGGCAGAGAAAGGAGGAAGCGCAAATTGATGAGTAGCCCTCCTTCCTTCCTTTTATAGCCGAAATTATCATCTAAGGAGTCCCTTACTTGGCCACCACTCCTCTATCTGATAACTTTATCCTTTAATTATCACTTAAATTAAAAGATAATTCAGCAACTATCCTTACTTAGCCGAAATTATTAAACTCAAAGTCCCTTACTTGGCCATCACTTCTCCCTTATTTTCCTCTTTATCTCTTTATTCAAATTAAAAGAATTTAATCCAACAATTATCTCTTGAAAATAATGATAAATAAATCCCTTATTTATCCACTATTTATAAAATAATAAAAGCTCCTAATTTATAGCCATGTGTCGCCCACCTCTCTGCTCCTTGTAGCAAAATAAAATTTCTTTTATTTGCTTCCCATGTGACTCGAACTTAGGCCCATTCCTCTTGCATATGGCGCCATTTCCATAGGCCCTAAGTGGCATCTTCAGTGCCACTTTTCCAAGCCTGTTTGTGTGTCAAATTTCACAAACTTTTTCTTTTAAGGCCACCTTGCCTTAATTTCCCCTTTTAAACCTTAAAACTCGTCATTTCTAGGTCATTTCTAAGTTTCCAAAAATTTTCGATCGGCTCTGTAAACTTGACATTTCCTTACATTTCCATGACATTTCCTTACAAGACATTTCCTTACATTTCCAAGACATTTCCTTACATTTCCATGACATTTCCTTACAAGACATTTCCTTACATTTCCAAGGTTCTAAAAATGTTCACTTTCCTCTTTTAAACTTAACATTTCCATACATTTCCAGGTTTCCAAAAGTGTTCAAAATATATTCATAACACATAAGATATGTCATTTCGTACAATTAAACCAAAAATGCATAGGCCCTTTTCAGGATGTTACAAGCTTCACTTTTTTTTTAATCGCAATCCTACTCTTTGCCGACCTTGAAATACACAATCAACATCACTTTCTACAATTTCACCATAAAAAAGAACTTACACCAAAAACATCTCGTTATTCATCTTCAACAGAATTTTTGAACTCTCTTACTAAACACAACAATTTCACCATTCTATATATGTTAGAGAACCAAGTGGTGGAGCCATAAAGAATTGCTCTACCAAAATAAAATATCAAATTTTAATTTTTTATATTTAAAAAAACATATTTTAAAAAAATTACACTTGTAATAAAATGGTGGAGCCATTATTATTTTTTTTAAAATTTTAAATATAATTTAGAAAACGTTTGAATAAGCAAATATTATAAAACATTTAAAATATTATAAAACAAATAATAAACAATTTAAAAAAACAAATTTTCAAAAAAAATGTTTGAATAAAAAAATATTATAAAACATTTAAAATGTTATAAAACAAATAATAAAAAAAATTAAAAAATAAATAGCAAACAAATAAAGAAAAACAAAAAAAAAAAAGAAAAAGACAAAAGGTAGCAGAGGCGTTGGAATCTCGTGGCGCTAAATTATTTGGCTCCACCAGAAAAAGGAAAATTTGTTTAAAGCCCCCGATTTTTTAAAAAATCGTAATATTTTCCTAAAATTTATATAGGTGGCGCTATTCTACATGGCTCCACCAAAAAATTGATTTTTTTATCCCGATTGCTGATTGGCATGTTGGTGGTGTCAAACACTTTGGTTCCACTAATTTTTACTGTAGATTTTAGGTTATTTATGTATTTTATAAAAAAAAATAGGTTATTTACATAATTAATTAATTTTTTGAGTTAGTTTTATAAAAAAAGTCCAGAAATTTGGCTTTTATAGCTGAATACATTACAATATTGTTTTCTTTTTGTTTTTTTTCTCTCTCTGTTTCTTTGTTGTTCTGCTTATGTTTCTCTTTTTTTGCAAGTTCTTCATGGTGATGGCAAGGGGGCCGAGTCAACGGCGGTGGGAGCCGTGCCACTTGCCATTTTGGTGAAATGGTGGCAGAGGAGGCAGACCTCGGGACGTGGGTGACTTCGAGAGGTGTGCCTGCTAATGTGGAAAAGGCGGCGACTAGAGACTTAAGGGAATTAGGGTTTTCTGTTTTAGATTTAGGATATTGGGCTATTGTGCTTTGGGTTTTTTAGGCTTTAGGGTTTTAGGTTAGCAGATTGGGTCTTGGGTTATTGGGTTTGTATATTTGGGTACTTTTTGTAACTGGACTGTTATTTAATGGACTTTTTTTTGTGTTTTATTTTATTTATTTTGTTTTTTTAGTTTTATTTTATTTGGGTCGGGCGAATTTGGCTTGTTATAGGCAGTTTGAAGATTCGATCAGAATGTTTCAAGGAATCAATTCAAAATTTGATTCATAGTTATTTATGCGATAATTAAAAAATTTGTATATTAAATATATATAAATGTAGAAATTATATTTTTATAGAAATATAAGTGTATATGTAAATAATGTAGTAATGTTTGCATATGATATATATTTTATTAATAGGGAATATCTTTTATTGTTCATTATATTACTAAGTTGACATTAAAAAGATAAATTTTTATTTTTTTAAATAATAGAGTTTTTATTCATTTGAACTATATAGTTGAGTTGGATTTGAATTCAATATATTAAGAATAAGTAATATTAATTAATTATTAATAATAGATACTATCATATCAATAATATCAATAATATTACGAATAAGTAGTATTAATAGTTGAGTTGGAAATGGGAGATTCGTATCCAACATATCCTGAGAATTCTTAATGGTGTTGCTGATCACATGACTAAATTTGCTGATATAGGTAGCTCTTTGATACGTTTATTTAGATCCCTACAGACTTCGGTCATGAACTTGTTGGGAAGAGATCGCAACATGTCTATTTACTCTTGATTATGGTTTTATCTAATGTAATCGCTTAATGCTATCATTTTCTACCCAAAAAAAATATATTTTTTTATATTTTTGCATAGAATTTTATTAGTTTGAACTACACAATTGAATATATTAATTATCATTTAATTAATGTTACAGTTAAATACTAATTAAAATTAAGATTTACAATTATAAATATCATTCGAACTTAAGTATTTTCAAACAAATAGAATCTAAATAATATCAACAAAAAAGTGGAGATTATTAATATTGGTAAGTTTGAAGCGTTTCAAAAATAATAGAGTATTAAGGTAATTGTTTTCAAAAAAGAAATTTCAAATCATATTCAAATGAGCATGACAATGGCACCTAAGAAAGATGAAAAATTATTTTAATCGATGATCATACTTATTTAGTTTATTCTACGTATTATACTATGTTTATTTTAAACTTACCCTTATTCATTTTCCTCTATCATTCTATTGTTTAGTGTGAAAGTGTACATTCTTATTAATTTTAGTTTTACTTTATGCCATTTTTCTAATTACTATTACTATTATACTTATAATTTATAAAAATATCAAATTTACAGTGATAATAAATTTATATTTACTTATTATAAATTTATAATTGTTTAAGTAATTTGTAACTACAAAGTAATTAATTATATTAAAAGTCCAATATTGATTGAAGATGATGACAAGAATTATAAAATTAAGAAGAAGGTCAAGATGGAAGATGTTGACGAGAATAATAGATTGACGCAAAATATTAAAATAGAAAATTTAAATATATTTTTAATATCATTAGTGTTTATAAATTTTATTTTATTTTAAATTTTTAGGAAGTTAGAATTTCTTAAGTTGTCTATATATACTTCTATTTTAAATATTTTTAGGAACTTGAAGTTTTTAAATTTGTTTATAATTAATTTCATATTTTTTATAATACAACTAAATGATTTAATAGTTGTTTCAATTATAAAAACAAACTATTATAAAGTTTTAAAAATTATATTGTAATAGTCTCATCTCAATTAAATAAGTTGATTTTGAACAAAATTCATACAATTTAATTTGATTATATTTGATGCAAATTGAAGTTGTTATTTTTTTTATTTAATAGCATTGATATTTGGTTCTAAATTAGAAAAAAAATTAATATAAAATGTTGAAAATAATTTTTAATATTAAAACTAAAAAATGAATTTAATGTTTTAACATTGAATTTAAAAATTAATAGTCAATTCGATAATATTAATACATTAAAATTGTAATTAATTTCATCTATTATTAATGCACACATCTAAACTGAATCAAACTCTACTTTCAATTCTCAAAATATTTTCTTTTAGAATTTAATCTTTAAGATATTTACATAAAATTTTAAGATAGAGTTGCTTTATCTTTATTCAAACTCATAATATGCGTTATATAATTTATCCTCAAGTACAATACTTTCATTATAATTTAAACTATTCAATTTAATTAAAAAATAATATCTTATTATTTTAAATTATTTTTTATTTAAACAGATATTAATTTTATTATCAGAGAACAAAACACATAAAAAAAAAAGAAATACACAAATAATACAATATACAAAGAGGCATTATTATAAACATGGACATATATAACATTTATTTTATAATTGAAAATAATACATTATTATAATAATTACGGAATAAAAATATATTATTAAATAATAAAAATATAAACATGTAATATCGAAAACTTAGTGATAGTAAAAATGTATAATACTTGTTTATGTAAATGCATCATCTGTTAAGTTAAGTTTTATTTGATAAATATTTTGATATAACAAATATAATATTTTTGAATAAAATTTGATAAATTTCAAGTGACAATTTGTTTCAAAATATTTCTAAGAGAGAAACTTTTAAATCTATCTTTCAAATACTTTGATAAACATTTTTTTTTCAAATATTTTTATCAAGTGTAAAACTGCTCTCAGGAATCAAAGTATCGATACCTTTTATATGGTATCGATACCCTCACCCAAATATTGATACTCTTGCCCGGTACTGATACCAATTTGAGCTTTGAAGTTCAAAAAATTTGAGCAAAAATTAAAAGTAACAATACCCTTAACAAAGTATTGATACCGTTTTACGATTTGATATTTTGAAACTTAAGGAAAAATTGCCCGAGTATTGATACTCTCCCTAAGGTACCGATACCTCATAGCAAGTATTGATACATTTCCTGTTGTATTGATACTTTAGGCTTAATAGTCACTGAATTTAGGCATTAAATACCCAAAGTATCGATACCTCTTCAAATGTATCGATACCTTTTGTTGCAGGAGCCATTAATACTCTAATTTTTACACCTCTAACAGCTGAATCCATTTTCTCAACAACCCCAACTGTTGGAAATCAATAAAAGGCTATAAATACCAAATTTCAAAGCTTCTACAACAACAAAAGAGATTACAAGAGATTAAAAAGCTATCAAGAAACATCAAGAAATCTATTACCAACTTTTTGTGGTTAAAATTTTCATCTATCTTATAAACACCTATGAACATTCATTATATTTTCTTAGTTCAAAGTGTTTGTGCTTCGTTTGCAAACATTCTAATCTTATGAGGATTATTTCTTTATTTTCTTATTTATTTGTTATTTGGGAGGGTTTGTGTCTTAAGATCTGTGTAGAAATCTTAAGGGAGTTGTAAAGATAAACTTTGTCCTCAAAGGTTCATCAAATTAGTAAATTTGAGAAAATCCTTGGTGGTATAAAGCTAATGTAATTGAGTAGGCAATTGGAATTGAACCAGTCTAAAATCATTGTGTTCATTGTCTCATTTTCTTATCCTTCCTTTTAAAAGCCCAATTCATCCGTTTTGGCTATTTCAGTTGATCAATTGAGCTAACATCATCAATTACATAAGTTATTTTGATAGATAGCAATTTTTTTTCTTAAATTATTGAGATTTTTTTAGTACATGAGATTTATATATGTAATTGTAATTAGATTTTATCATATTCATTATGTGGGTGAATGAAAATATTTTACATTAAAAATATAATTATAAAAATATTTCAACAAATGATTATTGATGAGGTGGGTAAATAATTTTTATATCTTGTTGGTGTTGTGTTTGATTTTCAAATAGTATTTTTCAGTTATTTTATTTGAGGGTTATATCAAAATATGAAAAGATAAAAATACATTTGTAATAATATTAATTACCTTTTAAAGTAAAAATATTTTAATAATTTCACAATTTAGTTGGTATCGATTTGATTTGTGATACCAATTTAGTCAGTTGTTTTATATATAGTATAGTGTAAATAAAGTAAATATATTTTAGTAGTTTTATAACTGAGTTGGTGTTGAGTTAATTCGTGAAACTAATTCAATCAACCATTTTATATATAGTATAAATAATAAATTTTTAATCAAAGTAATTGTAATAATATTGCTATAATAATATCTAAAAATATTATGAACTTGTACATTTTCAATAGTCCGGAAACTTTTTCCACTCCCTGTAAAACATATATACTTCATAATCCAAACGGGGGCGTTTTGTTAATTCACAAATCCAGTAAAAGCAAGGCACTCTCAGTAAATATCCTCCAAATTCAAGGGTAAATGAGGAATTTTGTATTGTTAATGTTGAGTTCACGCTTTTACGTCGTTCTGGAAAACTAAAAAACGGGAGGGAGAAGAAGAACGAAGAAAAGTTACAGAGACGAGGGAGTGTTTGTCTATATTTTTGATGTTTGCACTCTCATGCATTGACATATAGGTGTTTAAAGGTCTGCAATTGTTTTATATATACAAATATATTACCGAATAAAAGACAATATATCATATTATTCGATAATCAATGTGACCTCTTCTTCACCCCTTTCACTTTCCTATGAAAACGAAATGGAAAGGAACGGCATTGCCGATAATGATTGTCTACAATTGTAGAGAGACAAGGAAGAGATGCATTTGGTCCAATTAGGGAAAAGATATAGGGAGGAAACGAGGAGTGTGGAAGTTGTGTTTCTTGGTTGACCATAGAGGCAGGGATTTGGAGGGAATTTTTTTTGTTTTTTTATGACGATTCGTTTCGCATTTATGCGTTGAAGGATATCAAGGGTTTATTGGCTCTGCCTTGGATCTGAATCTAATCAGAAACAATGGTTTGCATTTTGTTTCCTCTATGATTTTATTTATTTTCACTCTTTTCCTCTTTTTGCCTATGTACCGTTAATTGTTTCTGTTGATTTTGGATTCTATTTCGTGAATGAAGAGGTAGCTCATTTAACTCCAATGAAGTAATCAAATTGAAAACTGTTTCTACTTTTTTTTCCTGGATGCTGTTTGTTTCTTCTATTTCGTTGTTGGGTTGATTCAGAAATGTGTACTGTTTAAATGTGAATTATTGGGTTTTGAGCTCTCTTTTTTTTAAAGTTCATTATGATTATACCCTTTTTTTTATAAGAGAAAATTAGTTTTCTTTAACTAATTTCAGTTTCTAGAGCCTCATTTCTCTTTTTCTTGGTAGTCAGGATTCTTGATAGATAGTAATCTGGAAATTTTTATTTGAAATCAATTGAAAAATAGCACTATAGGAATTTTCTTAACGCAATTCAGTCAATAATTTTCCCACAGCAGTGTGAGCATAAAATACTAGCCTCGTGTGAAGCAGCTAGCTTAGTAGAACTTACGGCAGCTTAGGGTGTTGACAGCCTTAGCCCTGTCTTTTAAGAGTTCGTTTTATTGACTTGAATATGTGATTTCCAAGTAAAAAATTAATAATGTTTTACTTGTTAACTGAAGGATGTTACAAAATTGTTTTAGATAATTATAGGGTGAGAAGAGAGATGCAGAAAAACCAAAGAACAGAGGCATTGGATGGTGGTCAGAAGATGCACTGTATAACCCTTTTGCTAGCCCTATATATCTAATTGCACAATGCAACTTAATTTTATGTTAATGAGTCTCTATTCCTTCACCTAGATATGCTGATGATTTGACATGGTGTCACAGGTTGCTCCATCCAATATTATTGCTGGATCTATTGTTTGGGTGGAGGACCCTGAGGTAGCTTGGATAGATGGGGAAGTTAAAGAAATTAAAGGGGAAAAGATTACAGTAAAATGTACATCAGGGAAACTGGTGAGTGTTTGTTATACTCTTTTTATTTTTTATGTTATGGAAGGACCAAAATATAATATTTTGATTACCTTTTATTGCTAAATATGTTAAACTTCCATCCAACAATAGTCTAGATACAAACCAATGATTTATTTATTTCATGAAGGATTTTTTGCTTTGTTTCTTGTGGTTATGAAACTTGTTTATGTATATTAAACTGGAATCAAAGACTTGGCATACAGAAAATCACTATCATCCTAGTTTAATGAACTTGGAAGTTTTAAATTATATTACTGAATTTCCTTCACAAGATGATATGATTTTCATTATGTTTTGTGAATATCTAGAGATTATGGCTAAACAATATATCATTCCAAAAAAAATACAAATGTAGCAAACGTGGAAGACTATAGAAGATGTTATTGGTCTTCTAGTACTTGGTTACCAATGGTTTACTATATGTTACAAGATAAGTTGGTGGAATTTAGTTTAAGCTGGGATTTCTTTTGACCTTATTGATAGGATACTTTTAGGTAAAATAAGATATAAGCACATGTAGAGACCTAGAAATGAAACCTTCTAACTTTTGAGTTTCGTCTAGGTTGCTGCTCAAAATTACTTTGAGACCATTATGCTAGTGTTGACATATAAGTTAAACCCCCCTAATGTTTTACTCATGATTTTTTTTTATATATATATATAGTCCCATCATATCTAATGTGATGGACTGTGGCAATAGAAGGGCTCCTTTGTTAAGTCATATATAGTGTAGGGTGTTAATTTTTTGTAGTTGGAAGTGCAAGGAGGTGTTAGCATTTTGAATCAAATGTGGGTGGTCTTGCTAACCCTTCAAATTAGGGGATATTGCTTATGCTTGGTTTTTGGGTTAGAAAGCAAAATGTAATTTTTATTTTAAAATATGAGCTAATGCCGAGAAATTGGAACTATTTAAATGTGTAAGGCTACACGAGATAATAATTTTTTTGAACAGAAAAAAGGGTGGTAGAACGGATAAATGCATGTTGATCATGTATCATTTGTGCTAAATATGCACTAGGAAGTTCATTTTACAGCTCTTGTTGCATAACTATTCATGTTGGCTGTCCAGATATTCAACTGTTCATTTTCTGCAAAAGAATAAATAAATAAATAAAGAAAAGAGGCTTTCCATTCATTCAAAATACTGCAATAAGCAAACTAATCCTAGATATGTTTTATGCTTTAGAGAAGGATCTATTGTAGTGATTAATAAGGAAATAAGAATAGGATCTTCACTGGAGCAGTAACTTCAAGAAATATTAGGGCTCATAATATTCAGCTAGCGTATAATCTGGTAAAGACAACAAAAGGCTTGAATTGTGGATTTTTCCTTATATTTACTTTTATTCTTACTTTCTTCTAGGAGGTCATGCTTCATTGTTGCTGCTGGTTTAAAACTTCTTGTTAAACTTTTGTTGTGTAAAATGTAGATCTTTCAATGGTAAAACATATGTCTTCAGATTATGGACATGGTTCACTTTCAGCGATAGGCATCTTTCTTCAAGCTCTAATTTTCCTTCACTATATAGCATGAAATCAGAGTTTGAAAGGCTTTTGGCTTTTTCGTTCCCTTTTACCTTGTGTAGGTTGTGAGCAAGACATCTAATGTGTATCCAAAGGACCCTGAATTTCCTCCCTCTGGTGTTGATGATATGACAAAGCTAGCATATTTGCATGAACCTGGAGTTCTGCAGAATTTAAGATGTCGATTTGATATTAATGAAATATATGTAAGTATATAAGACGATTTGCATCCTGTTATCCATTTCATTTTATTGTTAAAATGTTTAGAGTTGGCATGGGTTTCTCAATGTTGAGAGAGAACCTTTTAGAGAAAAAAGAGAGTTTTTATTCTGTCATTTTTTGTTAGTTACAATAGGCTCTATATATACATGGTAAAAATCCTAAAACAAGAAACAACCACAAAGCATGATATCAACCCTTATAATGGGCACAAAATACAACAAATACTCCTAAAATATCTCTACCAAGCACCAGTTCACATCCCTTGATTTTCACACCCCCTCAAGTTGGGCTATGAATGTCTATCATGTGCTACATGGATTTCAAGTTCTTGAAAATATTTTGAGGTAATGCCTTTTTAACAATGTTTGTAATCTGGTGACATGTAGCTAGGTAGACTAGTAACACAATTGGTGGCCCTAGCATTTTTAATTGTCTTCCACAAGTCCAATATCTGAAATGCACACATAATTGGGAGGAATCAAGCAACACAATTGGTGGCCCTTGTAAACTTGTATGTAGCAATTTACAATCAAGATTGAGCACAAACAGTAATGCACCACAATTGGTAATAACTGAAGTTGTACCAGCCACCTTAGGGAGAATGATGAGCAATAAGTACCAATGCATTATCACAACATGGACTATATTTATGAAAAATAGTGAAATCTCTTGCCATATGATTGAAAGTCCTTGAATCCAAAAAACCACAAGCTAGTTTTCCCATGTCTAATACTTATAGTAATTGGATAATTACCATTTTGTGCTATTGAGATTCTCAGGTTGAAATTATCTCTAAGACTGAGTTTCTTCTGTTGTTCACCATGGCTGATTTTAGGATTTTTGTTGTTTTTATCTTTTTAGGAATGATTCCGAACCCGCTCTAATAACAATTTGAGAGTGGATTTTTTTAGAGAGAAAAAAGTTTTATTCTCTATCATACGGTTTTGTTAGTTACAATAGCCTCTCTCTATATACTTGCTAAAAATCCAAAAACAGGAAACAATCACAAAGCATGTACTAAGTCCCTAATAAAGGGCGCAAAATGCAGCAATTTCTCTTAAAAATATCTTTACCAATCATTAGTAAACAAAACTTACTCCTAAAATATCTCTGCCAAGTATCAGTTAACATCCTTGATTTATAGACTTAGATTATTTGCTCCATAGCATGTTTGTCAGATTGCATTCCTTTTCTATCTTGTTCAATTTAGTATGAATTTATGGAACTATTTACTCAGATTAGTTATTTCACATCTTGTTTCACACATTGCAGTCCTTTTGACCATGGTTTATGATGTCCAAGTGTCAACATGTGGCTTTAATTTGTTGCACGGTTGTTCCATTTTTATTCTGGAGATAATGCATTGTTTTCTGAAGCTAAATGTGTTGATGTGTTATTCCAGACCTACACAGGAGGTATATTGATTGCTATAAATCCTTTTCAAAGATTGCCACATTTATATGAAAATCGCGTGATGGAAAAATACAAAGGGGCAAATGTGGGTGAACTTAGCCCACATCCATTTGCTATTGCAGATTCTGCCTATAGGTAACCTGTTTTTGTGTTCTCTTTTCTTTTGCATTGTTGATGTGCATTATTAGTGTAATAAATGTTGCAAACAGAAAGATGATTAAGGAGCAAATAAGCCAAGCAATTTTGGTAAGTGGGGAAAGTGGAGCTGGTAAAACAGAGAGTACAAAGATGCTTATGCAGTATCTAGCTTTTATGGGAGGGAGAAATAACAACACAGGGGAACGATCTGTGGAGCAAAAGGTCTTGGAGGTATCTCAAACTCCATAACTTATTCAGTTTTGCAATATGTGAAATTGATCAATTTGATGTTGCATTCTTGGATGTGAGGTTCCCCCTTCCCCTTCTTGGAAACTAAGATTTCTTGAATAAAAGTGTTCTTTTTCATATCTTTTTTGTTCTTACCTTTGTAGTCGAATCCTGTTCTAGAAGCATTTGGGAATGCGAAGACTGTCAGAAACAATAATTCAAGGTTGGAAATCTTTTCTCATAATTCATTCCTCATGTTTGTGCAAGTCTCTTGATTTATTTGACAAAAGACTACCCCTGATTGAATATAATGTAATTTTAGTCGCTTTGGCAAGTTTGTGGAAATTCAGTTCGATGGAAGGGGGAGAATTTCTGGAGCTGCAATAAGGACTTATTTGCTAGAACGATCTCGTGTTTGCCAAGTGTCTGATCCAGAGAGAAACTATCATTGCTTTTACATGCTTTGTGCTGCACCGCCAGAGGTAAAAGTGTCTTTGAGTTTTAATAATTCGCAACTAGTTTAAGATGTTTGTTTTAGAAAGACGTTAAGAAAGTGAATCATGTCTAGAACCTAGGATCAAATAGGGAAGGTTCATGGGGGATACACCGGCATTTTTCATGAATAGACTAACCAAAGATGTTAATGGGGAAAAGGATGTCAATGCTAGTGTGATGTGGAATAGGATGGATGATTTATTAACAAGTGTTAAGAAAGAACTTGGTGAATCAAAGGGCGTGGCTCAGCCATATACGAATGCATCATGGTGGAATGAGGAAGCAAACAAAACTGTTAAGAACAAATGAATCTATTGAAGAATCTTATATATGGATGCAATGAGTTTTGAGAATAAAAAAGTAGCAAAGGAGGCCAAGAGAGTTGTAAGGGAAACTAGAGTGAGAGTTTATAAAGGCATTTCTGACAAATTGAACTTAAAAGATGGAGAGGTATATTTATAGTCTTGATTAGACGAAGGAGAAAAAGACTAGATTTAGGAACTAGTAGGTGTTCAAGGACAACAATCTTGTGGTCCTCATTGAAGGTTGAAGAGATTACAAGGAGATGAGGAAATATTTTGATAAGCTCCTCTTATAGTCTTGAATATATTGTTAAAGGACATAAATTGCAATTTTATGTGGATAAGGCCTTTTGAGGTCAAAGGCCTTGTTGTCAAATGAAGATTGGAAAAATAGTAGGTTCGGATGCAATTCCTATCCATGTTTGGAAATTCACCGGTGATGTTAGGGTTGAGTGGTTGACAAACTTATTTAATAGGATATGGAGAAGTGATAAGATGCTTGATGACTGGAGGCAAAGTACCTTGGTGCCATATAAAAACAAGGGCGATATTAGTTTGTTTTCATGCCATGAGATCCACCATTGAAGTGATTCATCTTTTGAAACAAATCATTGAGCGGTTTAGAGTGTCATGGTGAGATCTGGACATGATTTTTGTTTATTTAGAGAAATCTTATGACAGAGTACCTAAAGGCATTCTTTGGTGTGCTTTGAACATGAAGACAGTTTCTTTCAAATATATTAGGATAATATATGTAAGAGGATGTAGTAATTAACATAAGAACTAGTGGTGGATTTACAGATCAGTTTCTGATTAAAGTAGAGGTGCATCAACGATTGATTTTGAGTCTTTTTCTCTTTGGAATGTTAATGGATGAAATAATGAAAGTCATTCCAAATTAAACAACTTGATAAACACTAAAAGCTTGAAGACTTAGATTGAGCAGATTGAAGATTGATTACATGAAGTTTATGTTTAGTAGAAAGGGAATAGTGATAAAATGTGATTACACTCGATGGTCAAGTGATATTAATATATATATATTTGGACAAAGAAATCAATAGTTGAGTGCTTTAAGTACCTAGGTCAATAATTCCTAAATGATGGGCTGATTGATGGAGAAGTTAATCATAGGATCAAGGCTTGGTGGCTTTAGTGGAGAATCACAATAGGAATTCTATTAATTGTAATATACTTTTGTGTTTGAAGGGGAATTTCTATAGACGGCTGCCAGATTGGCTTTGCTTTATGGTGCAAAATGTTGGGCTAAAAGAACCAACATACGCAAAAGATAAGTTCGGCTGACATGCAAATATTAAGATGGATGCGTGATAAGACTCGGAAGGATAGGGTTAGAAATAAGGATAGTTGTCTCCAAATTGGAATAGCTCTTATATAGGACAAGGTGAGAGAAAATTTTTTATAGTGGTTTGGCCAGATAGGGCCCGTATCGGGGAATTCAATTTGTTAGAAGGATGGAGCAAATGGACATTGCAAATGGTAAAAGGTTGAAAGGGAAACCAAGAAATAAAAAGGTTGGATGTGATGCATAATGATGTGAAACTATTAGAATTTGAAGAAAGGATGGTGGTGGATGGGAATGATTGGAAGGGGAGAATTTGTGTATCCGAAGTAAATGTTTCTATGTTTTGGTTCTAGTAGCTGACCCCATATATATTAGAACTGAAGCTTTTTGGTTTAGATTTGGTCTTCACAGGTTAATTCAGGTTTTATTTTGTAAGGAATTCTAAAAAAATCAAAGTAGAAGTCTTATTTACACTTAAGCTTGCTCTTTTGTTTAGATATAGGTTTTTTTTAAAACAAATGATTATTCTTTTAGACTGAAATGTAGGGTATAAGAAAAGCGGTGATCTTTAAGTTGCTTCAAAAGATCTCTAATAATATATCCTGCAGCACTTTCAAGTTGTATGGGTTAGCGGTGACGAATTCTGGTCATTATTTTGAATTTTTTTCCAAGCTAAAATATGTTATAATAGCCATGTTTAGAGCTCCATAATCTAGGTTTGCAAAGGACACAGTTAATGCTACATGAGACTAAAACTTTTTTTAGCCTTGGTGATACCTTTAGTGGTAAAAAAGTCAACTCCATTATTCTAACACCAAGTGTTATTTTTGCCTCCATTGAATTTTTTTTGTTACTAAAGAGGCATCTAAAACTTTTATGGTTTTATTTTCTAATACATGTTATCAGGATGTTGAGAAGTTCAAAGTTGGAAATCCACGAACTTTTCATTATTTGAATCAGTCAAATTGTTTTGAGCTGGATGTACTAGATGATTCTAAAGAGTATCTTGAGACTAAGAGAGCTATGGATATTGTTGGGATCAACCAGGCAGAGCAGGTAATGCATCTTGATTGTTATTTTAGCTGGGATATTTGACTATGATTTTTTTTTTCTTTTAAACCTCTTCTTGTTACTATCTCAGGAGGCAATATTTCGAGTTGTGGCTGCTATTCTACATTTAGGAAATGTTGAGTTTGTAAAGGGAAAGAAAACAGATGGTGCTGAACCTAAAGATGATAAATCTCGGTTGCATCTAAAAACTGCTGCAGACTTATTCATGTAATTCATCATTGCTAGTTTTATACTTAGATATCCATGTTATTGTCTTCAAGGGTATATTTGAATGGAAAAACACTAATATGCCTCTCTTGTTTAGGTGTGATGAAAAGTCTCTTGAAGACTCCTTATGTAAACGTGTTATTGTGACTCGTGGTGATCGCATTACAAAATCTCTTGATCCAGCTACTGCAGCTATCAGCAGGGATGCTTTGGCCAAAATTGTTTATTCAAAATTATTTGACTGGTAACTTTCTATGTACCAGTAGATTCATTCTGGAGAGAAACATGTAAAGGCACATATTAAAAACATCTCATTTATGATTTTTCTTGACATTCTGCACTTTGGTTTCCCAGGCTCGTTCAGAAGATAAATATTTCTATTGGTCAGGATCCGGAATCAAAATTCTTGATTGGTGTTCTGGATATTTATGGATTTGAGAGTTTCAAGACAAACAGGTGCTTAACTGGTATGCTTTGTTTTCATCATTTACAAACATCAATTTCTTTCATGGCATCCCCGTGCTTTTTTCATGATTGGGATGTCTAGATAGGGCAATTTAGTTTTTTAAGTCCATGAGATTTTAAAAATTTCCTTAACGATTATGCAGGGTCTATATTGTTGATTAAATTTGTGGGTATTACTATTGCTCTTTCTTTGCTAGTTTGGATTTATCCTTCCTGCACATTGTGTCTGTTATTCAAGTTTTACAGTGTGCAGAACTATAGACAATGTTCCTTTGTTTGGTTCTGTAAATACCTACATGATTCATTTTCATTGTACGCAGTTTTGAGCAATTTTGCATCAATTTGACGAATGAAAAGCTGCAACAGCATTTTAATCAGGTTTATACATTACATTGATGCTATTGTCTTTAGGTAATTTTCAGCTTTTAAAGCAATGCTTAAAATGACCAAATGCCGTCATTTTTCCAGCATGTTTTTAAGATGGAGCAGGAGGAATATAAAAAGGAACAAATTGACTGGAGTTATATAGAGTTTGTTGATAATCAAGATATTCTTGATCTTATTGAAAAGGTACAACATCAGTCCTATTCCATTTTGTCATTTTTATGCCAGTGTCTTATTTGCAATATGCAATTTATGCGAAAAACTCTGCATATATATAATACACATATAAGCCTTGAATGTGTGTGTGTTGGGGTGGTGGGTGGGGGTAGTTTTTCTAAAATTCATATGGATATGTAAACCTTTTAAAGAAGTATGAGGAACTCTAAATGATGCTATCTGATGACTAAGATTATAACTTGGGTGATGGTGGTTTTATACATTGGATGCTAAAATCATGAAAGATTATTGTCTGCTTATGTTAATGAGAATCTTTTAGAAAATTTATGTTACAATTATAAATGCAAGTGACAGTGTTAAATAAAGATGATTGTTGAATGCAGCAAGATATTTATAGGTGAAAAAAAGCCTACTCCTATTCTTTAGGAGACTTATTTCTACAAAACACTAACAAACAACAAAATTTAAAAAAAATGACAACGACAGCAAATTCAAAATAAATGATAACACCAGCAAAATTTAAAATAAAGGATACACTTGAAAATTTAAACACATGCTTAATAACAAGCTAATGTCATGAAAATTTCAAGGGAAACTCCCTTTTGGTTTCAATTCTTCCCATAGCACTGTGATTTAAACACATGCTTAATAACTACTAATGAATAAGTACTGTTCTCATAGAGTTTAAGCTGTTAGTTTTACATGAGAAAGTTATGAAAATACCCTTAATTGTAAACAAATAAGATGTGACTTTTCTTTTGGTCAGATTAATAATCTAACATCTTTTCGGAATATATCTTAATCACATGGTGCTAATTGGAAAAAAAGTGTTATGTGGGAGAAGTTGGAACTGTAGGGGGTTGGTGGAATTAATCCATATTTTAGTACTCTATTGGATAGTTTTATCTTATAATGTTTACTTTTCTGCTCACAGAAACCTGGTGGCATCATTGCTCTTCTTGACGAGGCTTGGTAGGTATCAGATACATAACAATGTTAAACCACCATTTCCATTTTAAGAAATTTGGTTTATCTAATTTTAATTTTCTTTTGATTTTATAACCTTTGAAATTGTGACAATAACTCTTGTTTTTTTTCATAGCATGTTTCCTCGATCAACACATGAGACATTTGCGGAAAAACTCTATCAGACTTTTAAGGACCATAAACGCTTCGTTAAGCCTAAGTTGTCACGCACTGACTTCACCATTTGCCATTATGCTGGTGATGTAAGTATCTTTATGCTGTGGCATCCTTATGAATCACATCAAAGAGGCACTTAATGTTAAGCTAAAAGATAAGGCTGTTGGGAATATCTATTTTGCTCTACTAAATTTATATTATCTAGTGATTTTTTCTGCTTATGACACCTTATACCCGTTGACATGATGATCTCCAGCTTGGAAAAGACAAGTTAAACTTGACTAACAAGCACTGCCTAAACTGGTCAAGATTAAAGGACAAATCCAATTAGCTAATTCTACTCAAACTTCAATTACCAATCCATTTTAGCAAATGCTGAATCCCCTAAAAAGCCTCGATTTGAAAAATTAAATAACATAAACCGGTAGCATTGTTTTGTACCGCAAGTAATTCAACCGACAATATTCGATATTATATAAATGTAAAGTGGTCTCAATATTAGCTAGAAATGTTATAGTATCAGATATCATTCTGTAATCTACTTATGAAACAGACAATTCTTGAGCATTTACTATAAAGTGATTTTTGCTACAGGTGACTTACCAAACCGAGCTGTTCCTAGAGAAGAACAAAGATTTAGTTGTTCCAGAGCATCAGGCTCTCTTGAATGCTTCCAAATGCTCTTTTGTTTCAAGCTTGTTTCCTCCTTTACCTGAGGAAACTTCCAAATCATCAAAATTTTCCTCAATAGCTACTGGCTTCAAGGTCTGTCACTGCTCCAGTGTCTAAATCAAAGGCAAATTATATACATCATTTATTTTATTTGATTTTCACTTATACTATCTATTTTACACAGCAACAACTCCAATCTTTACTTGAGACTTTGAATGCCACTGAACCACACTATGTACGTTGTATAAAGCCAAATAATGCTCTTAAGCCAGGAATATTTGAAAATAATAATATACTACAACAACTTCGTTGTGGGGTGAGTTTTCATGTTTTGGTCAATCCTTGCTTTGAGCAGCCTGTTTGTATGATGGTTTGGCACATATTTTATTCCAGGGAGTGATGGAAGCAATTAGAATTAGCACTGCTGGATTTCCCTCTCGAAAGATGTTTCGTGAATTTATAAATCGGTTTTCCATATTGGCTCCAGAGGTTCTCAATGGGAGGTAGCTTTTCCAAGATTTTCTTTTGTAGTTCAAAATTATTACTTCTGTGTTGGTGTATCTTTTATTATTTAGAATTATGTTACCAGAATCTTAAGTTACCTATGAGGTGCATTACTCTCTTTATTTGTTGCTTATTTTGTGGTAGCTATAATGATGTTGCTGCTAGCAAGAGGATTCTGGAAAAGAGTAACCTTAGTGGTTATCAGGTACTTCTTGCATTTATAGATTTTCATAAAATAGCTTTGGAAAAGTTATTGTCATTCCATTTGTTTCTTAAGTAGTTCTTAAATATCATGCATGTCACATCTCTTGTTGGCTGGTTAATCATATCAGTTTTTGCATATATTGCATTTTGCTATTATTGCTTCCGCTATGCTCTTCCACCGCTTAATACTATGGCTTATAGGTTTGCTGCCGTTGCAGGTTGGTAAAACAAAAGTTTTTCTGAGGGCGGGTCAGATGGCTGAACTAGATGCACGTCGAGGTGCGGTTTTAGGAGTATCAGCAATTGTTATACAGAGAAAAGTCCGTGCATATTTGAGTCGCAGACACTTTAACTTGTTGCGGTTATCTTCCATAAAACTTCAAGCCTTCTGTAGGGGTAATAAGAATTTCATATTGTGCATTTGTGATAGTATCATTAGTTACAATTGCTGCCCTGTATCCAGTGACTTATTTATTTTCCCTGTTATTTTCTATAACCTGGTTGCAGGACAAGCGGTACGCCATCAATATGCAAGGATGAGAAGAGCAGCTGCTTGTCTGAATATTCAAAAACATTCACGCAAGTTTATTGCTAGGAAAGCATACAAGAATTTATACTTCTCATCTGTTACCATCCAAGCGGGTATTCGTGGGATGATTGCTCGTGATAAACTTCTATTGAGGAAGCAGATGAGAGAGTCATGATGATAATCGAGTAAAGATAAAATTTCTTTCAATTAATGTGTTAGAAATAGGCTTTTTCTATTATATTATCTCACAAGGAATTACACTAATATTTATATACATAGTGAGCCTAACTTTAGGAAACTCTATACTAGGAAGCAAACTAATTCTAGGGATCTTTGTCCCCTTAAAACACTGACCTTAAAGTTAGGGATAGCAATCAATAAAATATTTACAGGATCCTATCTCGATACACTCAATATTCCTTATTAGGAAAGCTGTAATCGACACTCCCCCTCAAGGGGAAGTGGATATCATCCATTCTCGACTTGCTTACTAGTTTCTCGAAAGGTCTTCTCGAGATAATCCTTTGGTAAGGATATCGCGATTGACCATCGGTGGACACATATGGAGTGCAAATTAAGCCTTTGTCAAGTTTCTCCTTGATGAAATGTCTGTCAACCTCAATGTGCTTCAGACGATCATGTTGCCTTTGGATTATGTGCAATATTGATAGCAGACTTATTATCACAATACAACTTCATTGGACCTTCCCACTTGATCTTCAAATCTTCCAAAATAATTTTCAGCCATAATAATTCACAAATTCCAAGAGCCATCACTCTAAATTCAAAACGCACTAGATCTAGCCACAACATTACATTTTTACTCCTCCAAGTTACAAGGTTGCCTCCTAGAAAAGTGCAATAGCCCGAGGTTGATCTTCTATCAACCATAGATCCCGCATAATCTGCATCAATTATAGGCTTCAAGGGTTAAATTCCCCCTTTCTTAAATAGGATTCCTTTGCACGGAGTGCCTTTTAAGTCTTGTAGAATCGATATCTGACTCGAAGATGTGATTCTTTAGGATTGTGCATGAACCGACTTACAACACCAAGCTGCATAGACAATATCCGGTCTAGTATGTGACAAGTAAATGAGCTTCCCTACGAGTCTTTGATATGAACCTTTATCAACTACGCATCTTCTAGTGCATCTCCAAGTTTGTGGTTCACCTCTATGGGTGTCTCTGTTGGTTTACATCCCAACTTGCCTGCTTTTTGTCAACAAATCAATTATGTATTTTTCTTTGAGATATGAAGATTCCTTCCCGAGAGTGTGCTACTTCAATACCAAGGAAATATTTTAATTTACCAAGCTCTTTGACCTCAAATTCTTTTACTAGGCATTTCTTTAAATTTTCCATTCCTTCCAGATCATCACGATCACTATAATGTCATCTACATAGACTAATAAAGTAGTCATTCCCCGAAGATGAGTGCTTTACAAGCAGAGTGTGATCTCCTTGACTCTGTTTATACCCTGACTTGAGCATTACTTTGGTAAATCTTCCAAACCAAGCTCTCGGGGACTGTTTTTAGTCCGTACAAAGCCTTTTTAGTTTGCAAACTACGTCTCAGATGTTGGCCCGAACCCTAGTGGAACATCCATATAGACTTCCTCCTCAAGATCACCATGTAAAAGGCATTTTTGATGTCAAATTGTTGAAATTTCCAGCCTCTGTTGGCAGGGAGTGACAACAACACTCTCACAGTGTTCATCTTTGCAACCGGGGCAAATGTCTCAAAGTAGTCTATTCCATACATTTGAGTGTACCCTTTAGCAACTAATCTTGCTTTGTACCTCTCCAAAGAACCATCTGACTTATATTTCACTGTGTACACCCAACGACATCCAACTAGTTTCGTTCCTTTCGGTAATTTTACCAAATCCCATGTCTTATTTTTTTCAAGGGCTTCCATTTCAACCTTCATGGCATTTTTCCAATTCTCATCATCTAATGCCTCGGATACAGTTTTGGGAATGGAGATAGAATTTAGGCTAGTAAGAAAGGCTTTGTGGTTATGGGACAATTTTTTGTAAGACATGAATAAGTACAAGGGATGTTTTATACAGGCTCTAGTTCCTTTTCTAATAGCAATAGGAAAATCATAGTCTTTCCGATCCGAATTTTCAGTAGTATTCAAAGTAGGTTCGATAATTACCTCGGGTTGTAGAATAGTAGGTTGTTTATCAGAAAAGATGATTGAACTTGCACAGGTGCCTTCTTCCCTGAGTAAACTAGTAAAGGCGAGTAGTGTCCTGAATCCCTTTTTGTGATTTAGGTGTATTAGGCTCTATTTCGGGTTGCATAGGTTCAAGTTGGGCGAAATGGTTGGTAAGTGAGGTGAGTGTTTGGGCTCTTGAATAGGAGCTGGAAAATTAAGTCAGGCGGAGCTAGTTGGTAGGCAATGACCGAGTGTTTAGCTCTTTGGGACAGAGTGGAAAATCAAGAAGAAAGAATTCTTTGTCCTTATCTTACGTGAATAAGTTTCCCCACAAGATAAGGACGATTAAAGAAATTCTCTTCTTCTGCAAAAGTAACATCCATTTGAAACATAAAATTTTTGGTGGGTGGATTATAGCATTTGTACCTTTTTGTGTAGAGGAATAAGCGAGAAAGACACATTTGTGACTCGTGGATCGAGTTTTCCCTATTTTGAGAATGTACATGTACAAAGGCAACACATCCAAATATTTTGGGAGTAAGGTTTGAGATATTGAAATCATGAAAGAATTTCGCTAGAACTTGCATAGGACTTTGAGATTCAAGGACCTTTGTAGGCAACCTATTTATCATATAAGTAGTGATTAAAATGACCTCCCCAGTATTGTTTAGGGACATTTTTTTGAAACAATAGAGCTCTAGTAATAGCTAAAATGTGACCATTCTTTCTTTCGGCAACACCATTTTGTTGGGGTGTGCTAACACAAGAGAACTCATGTATAATGCCTTTTTCTTGAAAATATGGGGAGAGAAATTGATTGAAATAGTCCTTAGCATTGTCTGAACTAAACTGTTTTATGTCAGCCCCAAATTGTGTTTTGATCATGTTGTAAAAGGTTGAAAATACAGACCTTACATCAGATTTTTGTTTTAAAAGAAATATCCAAGACACATGGGTACAATCATCAATAAAGGATACAAACCACCGAGCCCCAAAGATGTTTGAAATAGTTGATGGTCCCCAAATATCACTATGAATAAGAGTAAAATGAGTGGATATTCTTTTATTGCTTACCGGAAAAGAGGTACGTTTATGTTTGGCATGTTTGGCAAGTTCACAAACATCACAATGGAATTTTTCAACAGTTATCCCTTTGAACAATGATGGAAACATAATTTTAAGGACTCGAAATGAAGGATGACCAAGGCGGAGGTGATGGAGCCAAATTTGGTCTTTATTGGCTTGAACAGACTTGGATATGAAAGATAATGGTGAGGAATTCAGAGCACTAACTTCTCCACTAGATTCTTCAAAATAGTATAGGCCATTCACTTCCTTAGCATGTCCAATCATCCTCTTCGTATTCTGTTCCTGAAAAAAAATCGATTGGGATAAAAAAACCACACTACAATTAGAGTTTTTGGTAATTTTTTTGATGGAGAGAAGATTGGTAAACAGTTTAGGAACGTGAAGGACATTTTTAAGAGTAAGGGTCTTGTCTATAACAATATCACCTTGACCACCCTTTGTGATCACAGAACCATCGACTCATTGTTATCTTTCTATTACTAGGACAAGGTGTATATGAAACAAATTTTTGTGAGGAGTGGGTCATATGGTCAGTAGCTCCTGAGTCAATGACCCAAGACACATTGGTGATCGTGTCAGAGACATTAGAATGTTGAGAAGAGGATATACTGAAAGCGCCAAACTACAAGTACTGTTGAAGAAGACTTTTCCAATGATCCCAAAGAAAGTCTTTAACTTCTCAATTTCGTCTTTATTAAAAACACAGGTGATTCTTGAGAATTCTTTTCTCCATCCAATTTGTCTTGCTATATTTGCTCGCCTCTTGTTCCTTTGGTTGTCCACTGGTCTCTGAAAAATTCTTTTTAATTGTCTGTGGCTTCCCATGAAGCTTCCAGTAGTTTTCCTTAGTGTGACGAGATTTTTCTGATAGGTGCACCATCTGAGACTCCTTTTAATAGGACTTGTAAGTTCATGTCGCTTAATATCGTTGCTAGTTGGTTGTTCCATGGCAAATCTCCTCTCACCGATGACCTTTGTAGCTAAGGCGAACTATCCACTTGACTGTTCTCAAGCATAACTCCTCTTCTTCCTTCTTCAAGCCACGAACAATCGCGATTGTCTCATTTAGTGATGGTAGCTCCTCCTTTCCAAGTATTTGGACTCTTATCGCATCAAATTCAACATTTAGCCCAGCAAGAAGAAAATCATAAATTCGATCTTTTCAACGAACCTTTTCGTGAGTCTTTGCATCTGCTGCCTGCACTTCATCCGAATGCACTAGTAATGATCCATCTCTTGCCATAAGCTTTGCAATGATTAGAATACTCCGTGATTGAATGACTTCCTTGCTTGGTAGATGAAATCTTAGTCTTGATTTCATAGATTTGAGCAGACATCTCGAACTTTAGAATAAGTGCGCTTCTGACCTCCCATATTTCTTTGGATGAGTTAAGAAACATGCATGTGTCTTGATTTACGGCATCATAGAATTCCATAACCAAGACATTACCATAGAGTCTTGCTTATCCCAAGCATCAAACTTAGGATCTCCTTCTTTAGGTCCCGTTCGAGTAAGTGACTCGGCTTTCCTCTTCCCTTCAAGAACGTGCGAACCGGTGAGACCACTTCTGTAATTCTTCCCATTTAACCTGTAGGCCACTTGAATGTTCGCAACTCACTTGTTGGGTTGGAGTTGTTCATAGAGACTTCTGAACTATCCCCATTGGTATTGGTTTGGACAATTTGGACATTTCTTTTGAACAAAATAGGCGAGGCTTAAGGGTTGAGTGGGAGTAAAAATTACAGACAAAAGAAAAAATTCCGTAAATCAGTCTAATCTGATACCATGTTAGAAATAGGCTTTTTCTATTATATTATCTCACAAGGAATTACACTAATATTTATATACATAGTGAGCCTAACTTTAGAAAACTCTATACTAGGAAGCAAACTAATTATAGGGATGCTGTCCCTTAAAATACAGCCTTAAAGTTAGGGATAGCAATCAATAAAATATTTACAGGATCCTATCTGATACACTCAATATTCCTTATTAGGAAACTGTAATCTGACATAATGAAATACTAATAGCTCAGATTTTACTCATTCTTTCTAAGAAATCTCATTTCTCTTCAATGAAGTGTTATCTTAGTTGTGTTGCAATAAATATTGATGCTGGTTAGTTCAACAAAAGAAATACTACTAATGCTGTTTTTTGTTTCTGCAATGTCTGGTTTCTACTTTTGTTATAGTTGTATATCATTATCAACATACTGATATCATTTGATTTCATGTCTGTAACAGAGTCAATGTCGCCGATTCTTAGCCAGCCGTCATTACTTGAGGTTAAAGAAAGCAGCAATCACCACACAATGTGCTTGGAGAGGAAAACTTGCACGTAGAGAATTACGGAATATAAGAATGGTGATTTTTCATTTCTCTATTCTTGAATTAGTTTAACCTCATGATGTCTTGCATGGGCATTTTCTCAATTTTTGCTTCAACAAGTTCTTAATAAATGATAGTTTTGACTAATGTACTCCATTGCCATGTCAATACTAATGTTATTTTATGCTCTCTAACTTCAATGAGGAAAAATGATACATATTTATAGTATACATCTTAGGCTAAGTTAGTAAAGCAAATTACCCCATCTTCTATGTTTTCTTTGATAAAATGGTGATCTATCTCGACATGCTTTGTTCGGTCACGATGAACTGGATTATATGCAATACTTATAGCTGCCTTTCCTTCCATTAACCTCTTTAACCAAATCAGCTCACAAGTCCTTGTGCAAATGCTCTAAATTCAGCCTCTACGCTACTGCGAGTTGCAACCAGTTGCTTCTTGCTTCTCCAAGTAACCAAATTCCACCAAAGCATTGTGAAATAATCTGATGTGGACCTCATACTTTCAATTGAACCTGCCCAATTTGCATCAGTGAGTGCCTCCACACTTGACTCCTCATTTTTCTTAAAGAACAAGCCTTTACCTGGAGTAAATTTTAGATACCGTATGATTTGATTGACTACTTCAAGATGCTCTTCGCATGGCGAATGCATGTATTGGCTGACTACACTTGCAACAAATGTGATATCTGGCCTGGTGTGAGATAGATAAATCATTATTCCCACTAGACGTTGATATCTCCCCTATCTACTGGAATTCCATTGCTTGCTTCTCCAAGCTTCATATTCACAACTATGGGTGTCTTAGCTGGCTTGCAACCAAGCATTCCAGCTTCCTTAAAAGATCCAAAGTATAATTTCTTTGAGAGATAAAAATATCACTATTGCTTCTTGCCACTTCCATTCCTAAAAAGTATCTTAATACCCAAGGTCTTTGATTTCAATTTCACTTCTAAGAGGCTTTCTTAGCCTCTCTGTTTCCGTTTTCGTTCCTAACATCACACCTTTCTAGCTTTCTAACTTCTACATATCATTAGACATGTCCTATATCTCCTTTGCTGTCTTGTAGAATACATAAGTGTGGCCAATCTTGGGTTCCATGGAATTAATTAACCATGATATGACCATTGACTTCTTTGATTCCCAAGTTGAGTAACCTACTTCTCCTTCATTTGGTTTTACCTTTTCATCTTGCAAGTAATCAATTTTTCCTTTGCCTCGAATTATGAACTTAACCAATTGAGACCATTCAAGAAAATTGGTTTATTATGTTTGTGTTGGGTTTTTTGAAGAGAATGAGTTTCCCCACCTATAGGAATTGCAGATGAAGACATACTTTGCATCAAATGAACTTTTTTACAGTACTAACAACTAAATCTAGACATGCATGTGACAAGTAATTAACTTCTGAAAAAGTCTTTGAACTTGATCTTTATTCAGTACTTCCTCATTCTTGACCGGTTCTTGTTGCAGATTAGGTTCAATAGGCATCTCAGCAGCTTTACACCCTAAAAAAACCTGTTTCACTAAGGACATACTTTCCCTTAGGAACAAAAATACAGAAAATACTTCAAAGCACCTAGGTCTTTGATTTCAAAGGCATTAGCTGATACCTTATTTAACCCTTCAACACCATAATCACCTATCACAATTATGTCGTCCGCATAGATTATTAGATTAGCAACTTTACCTTCATTTGAGTGCTTATAAAACATGGTGTGATCAGTTTTGACTCTTAGAACACCCATGAATCTTCACAGTTCTCCCAGAACATTTAAATCTAGTTATAAGGGATTGTCTCAATCCATAAAAAGATTTTTTTTAATCTACACACATTTTAACTATAAAAGTTACCTTCAAAACCATGTGGTCTATCCATAAACACTTCTTCTGTATCACCATTTAATAATGCATTCTTTACATCTAATTGGTGTAATGGCCAGCTTGAATTCACAACTTGTGAGGGTAATACACGGATGTAGTTCAGCTTAGCCACTGCAGGCAATGTTTATTGGTAATCAGTTCCATGGTTTTTTGTGAACCCTTTTGTAACAAGTCTTGCCTTGTACCTCACGACTGACTACACTCTCACTATCCTTGCATTTAATAGTAAATACCCACTTACATCCCCCGGTCTTGTTGGCTCTTGGTAAGTCAACTATCTCCAAAGTTCAGCTCTTTTTCAGTGCATTCATCTCCTTTAAAACTGCTTCTATTCTGGATGATCAAGAGCTTCCTTTATAGGTTTTGATTGCTTTCACCTGTTTGATGTGATGTTCTCATAGGTTCACTCATGAGGTGATAGTCTGTGCATGATTGTTGCAGTTGATTCTCCTTGCTTGTCTGCAGGCTGCCAAGGAAACTGGTGCCCTCCTAGAAGCCAACACTAAGCTGGAAAAGCAAGTTGAAGAACTTACATGGGAGTTGAAGAAGATGCAACGTGAAAAAGAGTTGCTAATGAAGGAAGGCGGAGGCACAAAGAACATTGCTGGACAAGTTCCTATAATTAAGGAGGTCCCAGTAATTGATAATGAATTTATGGTTAAGCTTACTGCTGAAAATGAACAGCTTAAGGTATTGTTAGATGGTTATTACTTCTGAATAGGACCTTACTTGGACAGAAGGCTTGCTTAATGTCATTTTAAATTCAGTGATATTTCATTTATGTTTCTTGAAATTTTTTTTGCCAAAATGCCATTTCAGGCTCTGGTAACTTCATTACAAAAGAAAATTGAAGAAACAAACAAGCTTAGTGAAGAGCGGCTAAAGCAGGCTTCGGAGGCTGAGATGAAGATAATTGAGCTGAAAACTGCAATGCAAAGGTTTTATCCCTATTTTATATTGTGGTAATAGATGTTTGATGTTTTTGATAGTATGACTGTTTAGTCAATTGAATTGTTCCTTTTCTTCCATTCAAATAATTATCTATATTTAACAGGTTAGAAGAAAAGATCTCAGACATGGAAACTGAGGACAAGATTTTGAGACAGAAAGCATTGCAGAGTGCACCTAGTAGGAAAATGTCACCACAATCGTCATTTGCGTCATCTACAGTAAGCTATGTTTAAACATGTTCTTATCTTTCTCCAGTTGGTTTGTTGGTTGTGATTACTTTCATTTTCCTTATTTTTCATTGTTGGTCTTTTTTTTCACATTGCAGCCTTTGCAAAATGGTAATCATGTAAGTGAAGAATGAAGAGACTCTATGATTAGCTTTTAACTTCAGTGTATCAGTTATATCAGCATCCTTGGTTTGAACCTGAGATAGAAAGCTCTTTTTGACAGGCTCAATTGAATTCTGGTCCATCAAAAAGGTTTGGTAGAGAAGATAGCAGAATGAGGAGATCTAAGATTGAATTGCCACAAGTATGAACTCAAATGATATGGATTTCTACTTTTGTGTTTTTTTCAACTTGTATTGGATCGAAGTTTTTTGGGATTAATTTTTGTCGTATGCCTAGGCACAAGAGGGTGTTGATTCTCTAATAAAATGTACCACACAGAATCTTGGATTCAGCCAAGAAAAGCCTGTTGCAGCATTTACAATATACAAATGCCTTGTTCACTGGAGAACATTAGAAGCTGAAAGGACAAGTGTATTTGATAATCTTATTCAGATGATTGGCTCTTCACTAGAGGTAACTTATTTATCACACAAAGCCCATCTTTTTCATCAATATTAACTACCATTTTCTTACTGATACCTATGATATCACTGTACTATTGTCGTATTCAGAGACTGGGAATGAATGTTGAATTACTCTCTTTGCTAGGGACTTAGATAAATAAATCAAATATGACATTCATGATCTGGTTTGATGTTCTGCAGAAACAATATGACAATGATCACATGGCTTATTGGCTGTCGAACACATCTGCTTTGTTGTTTTTGCTTCAAAGTAGTTTGAAATCCTCTGCTGCAGCACAGAAGCCTCCTGCTCCAACATCATTTTTTTCAAGGATGACCCAAGTACATAATTCACTTACAATGTCTGTAAATTGTTTGCATGATATTTCTGAACACTTGTTGAAAAGATCCCAAAAGAGGAAAGAAAGAAAGAATCTACTTCATATTTCAAAATCCTTTAGATATTTTATTGTGGATGTAGTGTTGAATGATTCTAGGAAAATTATCTGATAAGGTGTTTTTCCTTTTCAGAGTTTTCGTTCATCTTCTGCGAATCTAGCAGTTGGTGTAGTACGCCAGGTCGAGGCCAAGTATCCAGCTCTACTTTTCAAGCAGCAGCTCACAGCATATGTAGAAAAAATCTATGGAATCATTAGAGACAACTTGAAAAAGGACTTGTCATTGCTTCTTTCTTGTTGCATCCAGGTATAAGGAGCCATGCAGAATCTCTCCATTGATTTATTTGATTTACTTTCTAACTTTTGTTAATTTCTATATACATGAGAAACCATTGTGAGGCTTATTTTTTAAATCATCTCCCTAGCTTCTATAGTGCTCTATGTTTGAACTTTTAGAATGTTAATGCATTACCCTACATGTCAGGTACCTAGGGCATCAAAGGGAACTGCTTTTAAAACGTTCGAAGAGTCAGAAGAAGTCGATAGGTCTCCCGCTTGTCATTGGCAAAGAATTATTGAATCCCTGAACAAGCATCTGAGCACATTAAAAGAAAATTTTGTATGTAACTTGTTGTCTTAATGATATTAAAGTGGAGTAGTGCCATTATTTTAATGAACCTTGAACTTATGGTTACAGATTCTTTTCAGGTGCCTCCAACACTTATTCAGAAGATTTTCATTCAAATATTTGCATATATAAATACACAGCTCTTTAATAGGTATATCACTATTTTATCTTTATATTCCTAACATAATAATAAGAATATATTACAAAAAATGAAAGTTAATATTTTCTGCGACAGCTTTCTTGTTCGTAGAGAGTGCTGCACATTTAGCAATGGGCAGTATGTGAAGTATGGCTTAGCTGAACTGGAACTATGGTGTGCCCAAGTGACAGAAGAGGTAATTTCTTTAATTCACTAAGGACTGTTGTTGGTCGCATTGTCACGTTCAATGAAAAGTTTTCCTTTTCTTTATTTTAGTTTTAGGCTTGTATCACCTTATTGAATTTCAATTCCTTGTTAAAAATTGGTGTTTGATGATTCCTCTAATAACAGTATGCAGGATCATCATGGGGTGAACTCAAACACACAAGGCAAGCTGTTGCTTTCTTGGTATGTTTCTTCTATTCATTTACTAGGTTAGAATTTGTTGAGTTACTAATTTATACTCTTGTGGTCTAATGTAGTACTTGTATTATGGCCCAAACCCTAGAAAGAGAAACACCATTTGTAACACTCCTAACCCGTATCCGTTGCTGGATTAGGGTTACGGAGTATTACCGTACAATCAGAGTTATTTAAACTTCATTCCATAACATAAACAAATCATAAACCAATCATATACATACTTATCGTCCCTAAATTGAGCCCTCAATGTCCTAAAAATACCTTATAAACAATTCGGGACCAATTTTAAATCATTTGGAAAGTCTAAGAAAAAGTCAGAAAAATTTAGAAACAGGGGTCACATGGCCGTGTTGCTCACACGGCTGAGACACACGCTCGTGTGCCAGGCCGTGTAACTCACTGACTTGCAACTTAGGAAATCATCAGATGACACATGCCCGTGTCTCAGGCCGTGTGGACCTAAATTTACCTAAAATCAATCCCTTTCCAACACCATTTCATGCATAAACGTTTGGATGCATACTTTCAAGGCACCAAAATCCTACCTAAACATACATATGTATATGCCATTCCAATAGCCTAATTCAACTAACCAATATGATATTCAAAGGCAACACAAAAGCATTCAATAACTTTTACCTAAATATATCAATTTTACCACATTTCAATAATCAATTACTAGTTTAATATTTTCCAAAACATGCCATAACTTGACCATAATCATATCAATTCAAAACATACCATAGAAGTTGTCGAAACCATTTTTTTTATTTTGAAAAAATGGGGATCGACTTTAAAAACGAAAATAGAGTCGCCACCAATCTTTTTTCGAGGTGTGATCGGGTCACCTTGAAATTGATCATTTTAATAAAAAAAATTTTGATTTATTAAAACAATAATTTTGGTCTACGAAATTCGAGAAAATGGGTTAGGGAGTCGGTTACGCACGAGGAAGGATTAGCACCCTCGTAACGCCCAAAATTGGTACCGGATTGATTAGTTATTGTCCTAATGTCGAAAATTCGAAAAGATTTGAAAACATGGTTTATTTAAAAACTTGAACAATTTGAGTTGGAATTTGAGATTCCTTTGTTCCAAAAGCATACAAACATCACATACAGCACGTTAGGACATGATGTTTTAAACCCTCGTAACCAAAATCATCACATGATTTACAAAATTCATTAAAAGGATATTTAGTTATTTAGTCAAACGGAAAATCGAAACCCAGCACGTTAGGGCACTATTTCTCAAATTTCTAAACACAAAACATTGCCTTATTTACGGTGTCCTCCCCAATTTGGCATTGACGGTGTAACTGATGTAATTTCCTTTTCTTGGCAAACCAGTAGCCCGATCCTCTTGATTAGCCTGACCATCGTAGAACCATTACCACGGGTTCTTTAAACAGCATTTCCACATTTCAAGCCTAGTGTTCCTCGATATGATTGTGCGAAAACATCTTGGAATTCTTGAAAATAGCTAAATGATGTCTCGTCTTATTTTTGTGGTGAGTTAGACTTCGATCTTTACCCCTTTCCTAAGCTCGCAACGTCCACTGACCCTTTGCAAAGTAGAGTCTATTTTCACTTGTTCTACCATTTTTAACAAATCAAAAGATAGGCTACAATCGCTGTCATCTTTAAAGTCCTTAGATCCCCTAGACCCATATCTCATTCAAAAAGGGAGTCAGTAACAACGTCGCTCATGTCGTTGATATCTGGGTACCTAGGTACGAAGGCAAAAAATCCAAAGAATAAATGATTCTAAGGATGATTATTTGTATGGTATGGTTATAAATAAAGAATGAAAGAATATTGTAAAAAAAAAAATGTACAGTATGAAAAGTAAAGAATAAAAAAAATATTTGCTTAAAAAGATGCATTTTATTGAAATAAAAATTCTGGACATAAGCCTATTTTACAAAAGGATTCTTATTGCCTCTAGGCTTAAAGCAACAAGCATGTTTTGAATATTATTCTAGATTAGCTCTAAAAATACAGGGATCCCTTTCATAGTCCCATTGTCTGAAATCTTCCCAAGTATGTAAGGGCTTTGGAAACTTTTATTTCCCGATTCTCTCTTCGGATATGTCATTAATGTTCAGATTCCCTAATATTCCTTCGGGTCTTTGATCTCTTCAATTTATTATCCATCAGGCCTTGTACTAAGGCCCTGATCTTAATTTAGTAGACTTTCGTCAGTTCCCAGGTTGCTCTGTTGTAATTTTTAATTAATTAGGATCTTTCTACAAATTTTAATGCATATGATGTGATGTAATGTGAATGCATGAAATGCAATGCAAATGCATGGAATGAATGTAAAAAGAAAGAGAGGCGTTGATTCTGAATTCAATTCCATTAGAAGAACTTTTCTAGAAAATAAATTCATTTACATAAAACGGATTACATTTGCGGCCTTGCTCTCATATTCCAAGAAAAAAATCAATTCCCTTCTTCGCAAAGGTCAAATCTTGAAAACTTCTAATAGATGCCTTCACTAGCTCCTTTTTGCTTGGGCCGCGACTCATTACTCACTTATCCTCGCAATGCTTGTTAGCCTCTTCAAGAAAGCTGAGACGTGGTGATTCTCGAATAGTCTTTGTCAGCTTGAATCCTTGGGCAATAAAGTCTTGTATTCCTTCACGGACTATCAGTCTTCTCTCGTGTTTACTTGGACCATATTCGGACAACCGTATTATAATCTACTTTATCAAGAAATTCATTTTCTAATGACAAACTCTTCTATTTAGCAATCGAATTTGCATCAACAACTCTTTTCTATGATGTGAATGCAATGCAATCAAAACAAAAGAAAACACGTTAGCACAAGAGAAATAAATAACAAAATAGGGCACCTATCTGGGTGACCACTAGGGTTTGACATAGTTCTACCTAAGGTAAGCCCTTAGGTTTTCTACATGTGGTTTAGCTCTAAAGTTGAGGTACCCGAACCAGCAGATTCCTAGATCTTCACCCATTATAGGCTCATATGGACCGAGTTCAGTTCAGGGGAATACATTTCCCTATGGCTGCACGGAGATGAAAATCTCACGAAAACATAGGTACGGATGTATCCCGAAAGCGATTCACTATCCTGCACGGAGGTGAAAACCTCACGAATGAGTAGCTTCTCACTCCCACTTAAAAGGGTGTGACCACAACGGTCATGCAATGCAATGTAGAAATAGTTTACAAAATTAGAACAACATGCAATAAAAAGGACCATAATTTTTCAAATTGGATTTTCAAATTTAGACAAAAGGACAGGAAATAATCAATTTTACGGCTTCACTCTCTTATGGTGTCCCCAGTGGAGTCGCCAAGCTGTCGAAACCATTTTTTTATTTTGAAAAAACGAGGATCGACTTTAAAAACGAAAATGGAGTCGCCACCAATCTTTTTTTGAGGTGTGATCGGGTCACCTTAAAATTGATCATTTTAATAAAAAAAATTTAATTTATTAAAACAATAATTTTGGTCTACGAAATTCGAGAAAACGGGTTCGGAAGTCGGTTACGCACGAGGAAGGATTAGCACCCTCGTAACGCCCAAAATTGGTACCGGATTGATTAGTTATTGTCCTAATGTCGAAAATTCGAAAAGATTTGGAAACATGGTTTTTTTAAAAACTTGAACAATTTGAGTTGAAACTTGAGATTTCTTTGTTCCAAAAGCATATAAACATCACATCCAGCACGTTAGGACATGATGTTTTAAACCCTCGTAACCAAAATCATCTCATGATTTACAAAATTCATTAAAAGGATACCTAGTTATTTAGTCAAACGGAAAATCGAAACCCAGCACGTTAGGGCACTATTTCCCGAATTTCTAAACACAAAACATTACCTTATTTAAGAAAAACTTTTGGATAAAATGTGGTAATTAAAGGAGATAGATATTTTTAAACAAAGATTTGAAAAAAGTAACATTAAGTTATTACAAAAAGTACAATTTACTAAAGTTATAGGTCATATTGACAATTGGCACTAACATCAATAATTAAGTAAAAGAATGATAAGCAATAATAATAATCTTAAGGTAAACAAAGATAATGGATTCAAAAAAAAAAATGAACAATCAAAATAGAAAATATAAAGTAGATAATAGCAATTTTAAAAAAATCTATGAAAAAATTAAGGAAAAAAAAAATTTATTCACAAGATTAAATTCATGTATAAAAATAATAATAATATAAGGTAAATAATATACTCAAAACAATTAATAAATATTATAACAATTTTTTAGAAAAATAAAAAAAGTACAAAAATGATATGGCTAAAAAAACTAAAATGAATAATATATGTACATGATAAAATAAATAATACATTTTTAAAAAAAAATAGAATATATAAAAACTTTAACTATAAAGAAATATAAGGGAAAGCATATATAATATAATAATAGTATATTATATACATAAAAGAATAATATGCATATTTAAAATAAACAATATATAGAAAATTTTGCCTTAATAATAAAACAATTTAGAATGATGTACGACATACAAATTTTCAAATAATACATAATATGATTAAAGTTAAATAATATATAATAGATAGATAATATATAACAAATAAAAATAATAATATATATGATAAAACAATTTAACGTAAATAAGGAAAAGCAAAAAAGAAAAACAAGTTTAAAATAATTATAATAAATTAATAAATAATGATTAAGCAATTAAATGGATAAATAAAAAAAAGTTAAAAAAAAACGCATAAGTCAACCTAACTCCTGCAATATGAGGATTCAACGAAATTCCTCCACCAAAATCTAACTCGAACGGAAGCAACTCAAAAAGAAATGAAGATGAGCGAAGAACAAAATAAGAACAAGCCACAGAAAATAAGAACGCAAAAGAGAGAGAAATTTGAGTGAATGATCTCAAGAATTTTTATTACTCCAAATTTCAGTGTGTCTACAATGAAAGGAGAGGCCTCTATTTATAGTTGAGCCTCCCCAAATCCAACGGTACAGATCAATTAAATCAACGGCTAAAATTAAAAGGTATCTACAAATTAAATCTCTAAGATTACAAAATCATATTTTCTAAGATTGCATACCATATCTTTTAAGATTGCATATCATATCTAAGATTTGCATATAATATCTAAGATTACATGTCATATCTTCTAAGATTGCATACCATATCTTCTAGGATTGCATATCTATCTAAGATTTGCATATCATATCTAAGATTGCATACCATATCTTCTAGGATTGCATATCATATCTAAGATTTGCATATCATATCTAAGATTGCATATCCTTGAAGATTGTACTTCCATATACGTCAAGCTTGTACATGGACCTACTTTTCAAGTAATCGGCCATTCCGATCGGGCCAAATGATATATTTTGGACTGGACTTGGATTTTGTTTTATTATTTTGGGTTTATTATTTTTTGTATGGGCCCGGGCTAAATTGGCCTATTACAGAAGTCATTCAAAACATGCATTATAAGATAACCAAAATGACACAACTTATACATTCAAAAACTTATACATGCCAAATCACCAACTAAACATTTAACAAAATGCCATTACGATTCATCCTATACATGTCATTATAAACCTCGGCCAAAACATTCAAAAACTATCGATATATTTGCTGGATAGTGTAATAGATATCCGACGAGCTTTCAACCAATTCGAACTTTTGATAATCTATAAAATAGAGGAAAGAAACTACATAAGCAATTAATGCTTAGTAAGCTCGAATAAATTAAAACATAATTTACCATTTCATTTGCATAATATAAAGTATAAGCATACTATAACTCAAATCATAAGCTTGTCATAAGCTTATACATCACCATCAATACACAAGTTAGCACACTTGCACATAAATCAAATGAACCAACCATAATATAAGTCATTTTCCATGTTGAATACATCAATTAGTTCATGCATTCTTTTCATAAGGTCATGCTTGATTCCATTTGAATACTTATCATTTCAATCCTTTTTCATACCCGTTGAACCATTTAGGATATAATCGGATATTCGTGAAAGCTTACACGAAATGTACCTTTACATAATTTTTCCTTTACATTATTGCTCATACGAGCTGTAGGTCGGAATGTAAGCTACATGATGCTGCTCACATGAGTTGTGGAGTATCTGCAACAAATGTAGGACCTCACTCATCGGTAGGACATTAAAGACCAACACTTGAAACATGAAATCTCTAATGACATCATTTGTATCCTACGAATTTCTAAGGTTCAATCGGGACTTGCTAACCATCATAGTATTGATTTGTTTATGCATCGATCAATTCACATTATAAATAAAATAATAACTTAAGATTTAAATAGCATTAATATGATAACTATTTATACGAATTTACCTCAACGACTAGAGGCGTAGAAGTTAAATCGAGCTAATCAGAAGCTTTTTCTTTGCCTTGATCTAAGTTCTTACGTGGCTTATCTTGATCTAGATAAGTAATTTCAATCGATTTAGTACTTCTAATATTCAAATTCATCCATAACTTATGTTTATGCAAAATTATCAATTTGCCCTTAACATTTTAACTTTTTACAACTTAATCCTTAAGTTCATATATTGTAATTGAACCATTTTAACTTAAATCCAATTTAACCACATATACAAGGGACCTTGAAACAACTTATAATTACCATCATTTCATAATAAAACCTATAGTTTCACATTTTAACAAGTTTATCCCTAATTGTCATTTTCATCAAAATTCACTTAACAAAATTTGTTTATTTATCAACAAAGATGCATAATCAATCATTTAACATCAAAACTTACTAAAAAACATTCATGACATAACTCTCAACCTTTAACAGTTTTACAAATTAACTCCTAGGTTAGCTAAATTTAGCTATAACGAACTCAAAAACATAAAAATCATTAAAAATATGATGAAAAACACATACCATGCACTATAAAGAAGCTAGCCGAACCAAGCACTCATTCATGGAGGTTTTATTCTCTCAAAATCGGTTTAGGTTTGTGAAAATAAAAGATGATATCTATTTTCTTTTCTTTTCTTTTAACTTTAATTACTTAAAAACTTACAAAATTTTAATAAAACCATGCCATGTACATCCACTAATTCATTAAATGATTTATTTACTATTTAATTCCTTTAATTTAAGATTTCATAGCCTTTAGATCCCTTTAGCTAATAGAACTCACTTTTATCTATTTTACGATTTAGTCCTTTTTATATAATTAACCATGTAAACATCAAAATTTCTTAATGAAATTTTAAGACGACATTAATATATTCTCGTAAACATTAAAATAATAATAAAATAATATACTCGTCAAAATTGTGGTTCTGAAACCACTGCTCCGATTTCACTAAAAACGGGTTGTTAGACCATTAATTTTGATTCTTTAATTAAGGTTTAGATTGTGATTTTATTTCTTTCCTTCGATTTTTGTTAGTTAATTTATTTCCTTTCTATTCATGTAATAAGATCAACCCTTATTTAAAGGGACATATGAAATAATAAGCCCGAAATATATCTAAATCTTTTTCTAATGACTTTTAAAGTTTCAGTCTCCCTTTGGTAAGTTGAACTATATCAACCACTATTAACCATAATAGGTCATAACAATTTGGCATCAGAGCCAATGATCCTCTATAATGGTAGAATAATGGCTGGAGAGTGGTGGGGAGAAATACACAAGGAGCTCAAGCATATGCAAGTGATGATAGACAGATGCTTGATTGTACGTTGCGGAATGTTGATGAAATTATTGCTGAAATGAAAATCAAGTGTTCAATCAAATGCGCAAGGAATAGATAAAATGATTGTCAGTAAAAAGGTTGGTAACTCTATGGTAGAATATGAAGGTGGACTCTCTAACTAAACAAAAAAAAAACAAACAATTATAGTCTCTACCTATATCTCTTTCGTATCCTATGCATCAAACACTCCTAAACTCATCTAGACAAAAGCGATGGCAATCATAACCAAGTTCACTTCCTTGTCTTATTAACCTCTTTTAAATTCATATCCAACAACCATCCTTTTCTTTAAATCTGATCCTATAAACGTCCAAATCTGAAAGGTTTAATGGGTCTAAACTTGATGAATTACCTAGTGGAAGGGGTATCGGAGATAAATGGACTCAATTGTTTGTCTTTTATAATCAAGAATACATAGTTTTTTATTACCAAAGACATGCTTGGGTTTATGGGAGTTGCTGTTAGAGAAAGCATTGCAGGGTTATTTTTTTAAAATTATTAATGTTGATGAGAAGTTTGAAGCGGTTTATTCACGGGTGCTAATAAATGAGAATGAGTTCGTAGAGGTTCATGACTTTTATCAATTTTGATTGTTGGTAATGGGAAGAAATAGTTGTGTGGTAGTGGTAGATTTATCTAATAAAATTGCTTTTGACTCAACTATGGTGATGATTGATAGATTTGTGAGCACTAGACAAATGTCAATCACTCTTGAGCAAGTTACCGTTAGCCAAGTTTATCTTGAGTTTGAGGAAAAGCTCTTTCAATAAAGGAGTACCAAACCCTAAAAGGAGACAGACCATTAATTCCAATTCCCAATTAAGGCTTTGACTACAATTTAATTCTTTCGTTAGGTTTTTTTATTGTGTTTTTTTTTAGTTAACTTGTTTCCTTTTTAGAATATGTTTTCTATTTATGTAGGTTGGTCATTATATAAATGGATGTATAGATTAATAAACCCTAAGCAGAATTTCTATAAAAATGTCCTAAAGAGATTTAAGTCTCTCTCTAACTAGTCCTAAGGTTCTAATCTCCCTTTAATGAGTTAAACTATTAATCATAAAAGGTTGTAAGAATGTGTCATTCTCGTTCAATGCTTTTTTTTTATCTATAATGAAATTAGAGCTGAATATTCTAATGTATTGAGGAAAAACTCACTTAAAAGTATGTATTTCTTAGAAATATGTACAGCTATATATACATGAAGCATTGAATCAATTAAGGAAAGAATATCTCTAAATAAAATCCCTAAAAATCAGTTGTAATATCTAAAGTTATGTTATTCAATGCTATCAAGTAATCAAATATTCTCAACACTCCTCCTTATGTTGGTGCATAGATGTCTCACATGTCCAACTTGTAAAGAAAATTATGATAAGTCTTACAGTTGAGCCCTTTAGTAAAAACATCAACCAACTGTGTTTTGGATGTTAGATAAGATAGACTTAAGGCACCACTGGCTACTTTTTCCTTGATAAAATGATGATCTATTTCGATGTGTTTGGTTCTATCGTGCTACACTGGATTTTGAGCTATGTTGATGGCCGTTTTGTTGTCACAGTACAAAGCTAATCCATTTTTGTTCAACAGCTTTAACTCTTTCAATACCTTTTACAGCCATAAAATCTCACAAACACCTTGAGTCATGGCCTTATATTTAGCCTATGCACTTGATCGAGTCACAACACTTTGTTTATTGCTCCTCCAAGTGACTAAGTTTCCTCCCACAATAGTATAATAACCCGTTGTAGACCTTCTATCATCAAGAGAGGTAGCCCGATTTGCATCTGTAAATACTTTTATTTTGAGATGACTATTTTTGGAGAAGAGAATACCTTTGCCCGGCCTGTATATGGGTTTCGCGAGGATCATGCATAAATTGGCTTATCAAACTAATCGTATAGGCTATATCAGGTCAAGTATGAGCAAGATAAATCAATCGTTCGACGAGTCTTTGATATTTTCCTTTATCCACCATTTCACCAATCCCTGCTTGTAACTTGTGGTTACTTTCAATAGGTGATTTTGCTAGTTTGTAACTTAACATGCCAATCTCTATCAAAAGATCTAAGACATACTTTTTTTGGGAAATAAAGATTCTCCCTTTCGATCTAGCCACTTTTATTTCATGGAAATATTGTAACTTTCTCAAGTCTTTGATTTCGAATTTCTAAACCAATTGTTTCTTTAGTTGGGTCATTTCTTCCTTGTCATCTCTTGGCATAATTATGTCATCAACATAAATTATAAGGAGAGTAATCTTACCCTTATGATGTTTTATAAAGAGGGTATTATCAACATTACTTTGTCGATAGCCAAACGACACTATGACCTTACTAAATTTGTTAAACCAAGCTCTGGGAGATTGTTTTAGTTCATATATGGCCTTTTTCAATCTACATACCTTGAGTATCTTTACCCTCAAATCCTGAAGGAACTTTCATATACACTTCTTCTTTGAGGTCTTCATGTAAGAAGGCATTCTTTACATCAAACTGCTGTAAGTCCCAGTTTGAGATTTGTTGCACATGATAGAAGGATCTTAATCGTGTTCAATTTAGCAACTAGAGCAAATGTTTCTTGATAATCCACTCCATATATCTGAGTGAACCCTTGCGCTATTAATCTGATTTTGAGTCTTTCAATTGAATCATCAATCTTATACTTGATAGTAAACACCCATTTGCACACAACCATTTTCTGCCCTTAGGAGAATTAACTAGTTCCCACATCTCATTTTTTGCTAAAACTCGCATTTATTCAATCATAGCCTTTCCATCTTGAATCAGTGATAGCTTCTCTCCAATCCTGTGGAACAGACATAGAGAACAAAGACAGTGCAAAAACTCTATAGGATAGAAATAAGGAATCATTAGAGACAAAGTCAGCGATAAGATGTAAAGTGGAAGTTATAATACTTTTTCGTTGGGCTATTGGTAATTCTAAATCAATAGCAAACTCAGGTAAAGAAGACTGAACTGACAGTGAAAATTCAGGGCATAAAGTAGATTGTATGATGACATCTGGTTTTTTGCTTTTCCTAGTCTATGTTCATAAATCAGGCCTATCCAACAACCGTCCACTAGTCTTCTCTTGAACCAAAGTCTCTGTTGGAACTAAATTCTCCCTCGGAAGGGTAACAGAACAGGGTGTCATCTCTTCATTTTAAATAATCTTCCATTGAAGAGATGGTTGTGATGAAGAAAAGTAGAGTTCATCCTCACGAAATGTTACATCCATATTTACATACTTTCTAGATGACGGATGATAACATTTGTAACCCTTTTGTGTAGGATAGTATCCAATGAAAACATATTTAACTGCTCGAGGATTCAGTTTGCTCCCATGTCGAAGGTGTACGAAGCAAACACAACCAAAGACCTTCGGTGAAACTGGGTAATCCGTCTTGCCCTGTAAGGTTTTTATGTGACTTAAAATCAAGGACCCGAAGAGACATTCGATTAATGAGAAAAGCAACAACCAAAATCGCATCCCCAGTAAGGCTTTCGGAAGTTCATAGTGAACATAAGTAATCTAGGAACCTCCAAAAGATGTCGATTTTTTCTTTCGGAAACACCATTTTGAGCACTTGTACTTGGACAACTGGTTTGATACAAAATCCCATATGATTCTAAATAATAATTAAAGTTATACTCGGTTCCATTATCAGTTCAAAAAATCTTAACCTTAGCATCAAACTGAGTAGTAATCAATTTATGAAAAGAACGGAAACATGAAAAAAATCACTTTTGGACTTTAATAAAAATACCCATATCATCCGAGTGAACAGTCAATAAATGTAATAAACCAACAATTACCGGATAAAGAAGTAAGGCAAATAGGACCCCAAACATTCGAATGAATAAATATCAAAAGGAACAGTACTTTTATTATTACGTAAAGGATAATTGTTTCTTGTATGCTTAGCAAACTTATAGGCATTACAAACTAAAGAGTCTAACTGAGTTATTAAAAACAAAGTAGGAAACATCTTGGCAAAGAACAATAAATGATGGATGTCCTAACTGCCTATGCCTCTGAATTATCTCCCGGTTAACATCTTTATTGTATGAAAATCAGGCTTGAGACATATTGGACGATTGATCCAAAAGATATAAGCCATTACATAATTTACCACTGCCAATTTGTCTTCCCTATCTGGAGGTCCTGAAAGACACATTGATCGGGAAAGAATTCAAGTTTATAATTTAAGGCTTTAGTGATAGTACTAACAGATAAAAGGTTAACCGGGAATTTAGGAACATGGAGGACAAAGGATAAAGTGAGATTGGAAGTACAAACAGTAGAACTTGTTCCAGAGACGGAGGTAAGGGAGCCATCGGCTATTCGCACACTATCTTTAGATGGACAAGTAATATAGTTAAATAAGCTTTTGTTTGACCCTATCATGTCTATTCGCATCGAAATCAATAATTCAAGATTTAGAAGTAGATGAAGCATTTAAAACAGTACCTGATTTCGCATGATTAGACTTGACAATCGAGGTAGAGTCCAATTAAGAAAAGAGGCATCGGAGATGTTGAATCTCATCTGAGGTAAAAATCCCAACAAAAGTGGACTTGTCCTCTGTTGTCACAGAGTCTGACAAATTTGCCTGAGGCCGAGAATTACCCCATCATTTTCCACCACGATTTCGAGTGGGGTGACCATGTAACTTCTGGCACGGATCTTTAGTGTGCCGAGGCTTACCACAATAGTTACACGTCAAGTGATCCTTATCAAACTTACCACCCGATGGACTATCCTGGTTAGCAATGAGACCAGTTTTCTCAAGAGGTGGATTATAGAGCATAACAACACAACGACTCTCCTCTTATTGTATATAGGAGTATGCCTCATGGAGAGAAGGGAACAAAGCTTTGCTAAGAACTTGAAACCCAAATCTAACTATACTCAGTATTCAACCCAGCCAAGAAATAAAAAAAACGTGCTCATTTTCTACCATCTTTTGAAATTTTTTAGCATCATTGGTACAAGACGCCTGAAAATCTTGATAATAAACAAGTTCCTGCCACAACCCACTTAATTCAACAAAATATTGAGAAATCGTTAGCTTCCTATGTTTTGTACCATGGACCTTATTACGAATCTAAAAAAATTTACGCATCATTCCCAACACGAGAGTAGGTGAGAGCAGCAGCATTCCAAATTTTTTTCGCAGTATCAAGCAACAAATAAGTTTAGGAAATATTGGGTTACATAGAGTTGATAAGCCATGCCATAATAAGAAAGTTCGTTGAATCCCATGACTAAATGTTAAATCAGTGAGTTCAGGTTTCGACGTTATACCGGTGATGTATCCCTGCAAGCCACGAGCCTCGATAAAAAAAAAGACCTTGACCAAGTAAGGTAATTATATCCATCAAGCTTCATAGGACTAATTTGCAACGAGGGACTATCGGTTGGAATTATGAGCTTCTCGTCCTTAGACATAATGCTAGAAAAAAATAATTAATACCCAAAAAAGCTGCTTGGAAAATTAGGGGAAAAAACACCAAATAAAAAAACACAAAAGAGATCCCCAAAAAATTTTAGCCAAAAAACACCTCCACTTAGAAGAGAATGACTGGAAGGGAGCAGAGAGCACAGCACCGGCGTCGGAAAAAACACGGAGGCAGCAGGTGAAGGCCACGCACGGCACGTGCAACAAAGATGCAAAAGCTTACGACGGCGCGTGAGGCCTACGCACAGGTCTTCTAGTCATCGGATTCTGGGGTTTTGTCAACGAATGGATGTCGACTCTAATGGTAGGGGCGGTGAGAGAAAAAAATAAGGCTAGGGTGGAAAGTACCAATTTTGTGTTTTCTAGGGTTTTTTTGAAACAAAATTTAAAATCAAGAAAAAAATCCCAAAAAATCGGATCAAAAAACTGATACCATTATGAAATTAAAGATGAATACTCTAATGTATCGAGGAAAAATTCACTCAAAAGTATGAATTTCTTAGAAATATGTACAGCTATATATACATGAAATATTGAATCAATTAAGGAAAAAGTATCTCTAAATAAAATCCCTAAAAATCAGCTGTATTCTCTAAAGTCATGTTATTTAATACTATCAAATAATCAAAGATTCTCAACAATCTAATTGTGTGTACCTGGTAAGCTTGAAACGGATGACGCAGTGCAAGCTATATGCACTACTTTTTTTTTCTTTCCTTGATAAAAATCATGCTACTGGTTTTTGTAATATTTAGTCGCAGTTGTGGCTTTTGAAGTGTATAAACCGGCCTCGGTCTCTTTTTTATGTTAAAATATACTTTTTTAGGGTTGGTATGTTGTGGAATTGAAAACATATGATCTTTTCTTGAATTTCAAGGCTTGATAAACTAGGATCTGCTAACCTTAACTTTTTAGTTCTTTTCTTCAAAGAAATGTGATTTTGTTCTTATCAGTTCTTTTGCAAGGTCTTTATAAATGCTGTCAAATTTTGGTTTTAGTTTGAGTATAAAACAGAATGCAATGAACTAATCACTAATTCTTGCTCTTTGTTTCATGTTTTAGTTATTCTGATATCTTTCATTTCTCCAGTTTAAACAACTGTTCTTGTCTTGTCAGGTTTTGCAAGAAAAATCCAGCATAACTTACAATGAAATCACAAATGAACTTTGTCCTGTAAGTCTCTTTTTCTTTCTTCCTTCAACCATCCCTCAGATGATGGGGATGGTGAAAAATATGGTTTCATACAACAAACCCATTAGAAAATCAATAAGAAATGTATTTGTGGTATTTGAACATGTTCCTCCTGGAAGTGAAACATGATACAAGCAATCCTTTGCTTTCTGTTTTCACCATGGAAATCCTTTGCTTGTAAAATATGAAATTCTTCAGAATTTCAAAACTATGTGATTCATATAATGATGAAACATATGTCCTTCTCCAGGTTCTGAGTGTTCAACAACTTTACCGAATATGTGCACTTTTTAGGGATGACAGCAACAACGCTCCAAGTGTTTCACCAGATGTAAGTCACACCAAAATTAAATGGTAGTACAAAGTTTTATCAACAAAGGGACGACCTTCCTTTTTTTTTTTTTTTACCTCTTCAATTGTACAGGTAATTTCCAGCATGAAACATCTATTATCAGATGGTTCCGCAGATGATGGTGGCAGTACCTTTCTGTTGGAAGATGATATCAGGTAAGAGTTGGAAAACTAAAGTTGCTTTTTAGTTCCTCTAATATTGAAAGGTTAATGGCTTCCTCTTTGAATGTAGCTTTCCATTCTCAGTGGAGGACATTATTGGTTCTATGAGAGTAAAAGAATTCGCCGAGGTAAAACCTGCTGCAGAACTTACTGAGAATCCAGCCTTCCAATTTTTACTACAGGATTAAGCCACAGGTTCTACTATCAATTTCTCTTTTTTTTTTATACACTATACCCCATTATATACAAGTGTTATCCTACACTACGAGATCCACTACCTCAACTGTAATATAGTTCTTAGACTTCTAACATTTTCATTAGGGTATGTAGGTAGTTATTCGTAATCTTTTGAGTAGCATCTTTTTGTAGTGAGGTAGGAGATGAAGAAAATTTTCATGTTAGTCTTCTCTTGTAGTCAGAGCTGAAGCTTGTTCGGCCCCTTAATTTTCATTTTGTACAAAAATTATCAATTAGCAAAAATATTTATAGTATTTTTTTTTTGTCTCACAAATACTCCTTGTAGATAGGTGAATAAAAATTGAATTGTTTGGTTGAATCGAAAACAGAGATTTATTTGATTTTGTAACATATACAAAATTTGAAAAAAATATTTATTTATTTTATAAATAATAATTGTGTATTAATATTTTCATATTTTAAATTTCAAACCTTCTGCAAATAATGAAATTAGAATTCTATCCTCCTTGTGCTTAAGTATTAACCATGGGATTGGTGTATATTTTTATTTAAATATTTGTTACATTTAATATTTATTCAAATTTAATTTTTGATTATTTAATTCATTTAATTTAATTAAAGATGGAATCGAAAAGTTCCGACTGTTTAGTTTAGTTTTTTTTGTTTTTGGTAAATACCAACCATTCAGTTTTTAATATAATTGTTCTACATTGTAAGCATATGTATATTATTATCCACTATACTGTTGAATATATATGACGAAGGATCTTGGATTTGAATATTAAGTTAATTGAATGGAAGAAATTTCGAATGGATAAGGGCAAATCTTAGTTAGGATTTAAACTATCCTAAAATCTAAAAATTTCCAAAAGTTAGTCCATTAATTCAAGAAAAAAGAATTAAAATAAAATAAGAAAAACACAAAATTAAAGAAAAGATGGATTGATGGAATTGAATTTGTTGATATAGTGTGCTATTCCCTAACTTTTAGAACCAAAGTGGTAAGTTTAGTAAACCCATAGTACACACCTCAGAAATATTCTTTAATTTTTTACACACCTCAGAAATATTCTCTTTTTTTTTTGGTGAGAAAAAAAACAAAAATTACAAGAATAGCACTTAATCAAAAGAACCGCCTGAAAACTTATTCCTATCAATTAAAACACGAGCCATCTCGGGTGGGACGTCGAGCACTTGCAAATTTTCTTTCTCGAGCAAAGCTTGTTTAGCTAAACAATCTGCAATCTGATTTTGTTCCCTCGGAATATACTGCAAAAACCAATAATTTTCCTGAGACATAATATTATGGATACGCCTAATTAATGCGGAACCGAGAATGCCTTTAACAACTTCCATGCTATCAGAATGAATGATAACGTGATCATAGCCTAAGCGTTGAATTAGTTTAAGGCCCTCAAGAATACCCCACAGTTCCGCATTAAAAACTGAGCATTTTCCAAGAAATCGGTGAAAGCCCATGATCTAATGCCCCTCATTATCACGAACAACTCCCCCAACTGCAGCAAGTCTAGAATCTAATTGCACTGCCCCATCAGTAAAAAGATGAACCTGTTCTTCAGAGGTATGAACTTCAACAGATTGATCAAGACATCCAGAAGAGACCTCTTGAGAGGAAGAGGAGAAATGTAACGCCCAACTATAGGATCCTTGAACTATTTCTTTTGAGCTCCACAGTTTGCCTTGAAAGATGTATAAATTCTGATTTTTCCATATGCGCCAAATAAGCAATCCAAAAAAGCAAGCCCAATTAGCTCCCCTCTCATGAATCAGCCTATTTCCCTGCAAGTTAAGAAAAAACCAGTCTTGAAAAAGAAAAGAAAAAAAGTTTGGAATATACTTACCTGGATTAACTTGAGCCCAAACATCTTTGGCTGCCGGACAGTCACGTAAGATGTGCAAAATATCTTCTGAGTGAAAACCGCAAATGTGGCACGAAGGGTCATCCGAGATACCTCTCCTAACTCTTTCAACATTACTAAGAACTCTTCCCTGTAAAATCATCCAAATAAATGTACGAATCCGTTTAGGTCCAGGAAATTTCCAAGCCATCTTCCATTTTTCATCATCCGAATTCCAATCTCCTCCCTTGATGGCCTTATAAGTAGATTTAACGGGAAAAACACCAGACGAAGTGTGATTCCAAGAAATTCTGTCAGGACCTTCTAAAGGATGTGGAGGAGGAATAACCTTAATAGCCTGAATCACCTCTTCTGATAGCCAAACTCGAAAGAGATCTAAATTCCACGAACCATCCTCAGTAATCATCTCATGCAGTAGGCAATCAAAATTTAGATTAACATCAGTAGGAATGTGTCTAAGCAGGGGTCCGATGTCAGGAATCCAATTATCCTGCCAGCACTGAATTTTGTGACCATCTCCAACAGACCAATGTAAGTTTTCACGAAGTAAAGACCAAATTTTAGAAAGAGACTTCCAAAGAAAGGAGCTTCTATCCTCAGAAATATTCTTTAATTTAGCACTTATAAGAGTCCTACTTATTAACCGTTACTTCCAACTTCAACTATCATGTCCCATCAAGATGATTAAAAACATTTTCAAACGTCATCTTACTTAAGTTTATAATGGCAAATTATTTGCTCACTTGCATCTGACCCACTTGTAAGAGCCCAACACATGGTGCATCAAGATTGAAGCTAAGGGTATATAAAGCCCAAAGCTCCCACAGGACAAGGACACACACACACTCTCTCTCTCATACCTAATACATCATCTTTCCTTTATCTTCTCCCCCGATCCTATCCTTTTTTTCTTTGACTAGCGTCTTCGATGGCTCTCCACCTTGCTTCGAGCGAGGTGAACCACCCATCCTCATCATTTTTCTCCTCCCAATTGGATTTATCATCAACAATTGGTGCAGTGAGTATGGACTCACTCCCGTTGTGATTTTTTGTTTTGATGGAAAACCTAAAGGCAAAAATCTTTACTGATCAAACTCGAAACCAAGCTCAAAATGTTAATCAAACCCAAACAAACCAAAATCTTAGGACCTATTACTACGACCCTTATAATCATTATGCCCCACCATACCCATATCAATAGAGGTATTATGAAACTTACCCTAATCACCAATAGCAAAATCAAACTTACACAACCCAAAACCAGAATGCCAACTCTCAATAATTTTTAGAGCTACAGGGACAATTCTAGAACCTCCAAGTGTAATGCCCCTCGTCTGTCCTGATAGCCAGTACGAACGTGAGACATTAATGGAACATTTTTAGAGCAAAACTAATACTTTATTTTCTCTAATACTTTATTTAAGAAAATAAAGTGATAAAACATTTTTTTTTGTAAATTTATAGAAAAATATTTAAATTCTATTCAAAATGAGTTTTATGCTTCCAAAACAAAATTTAAAAAAATCTTATCGTGCTAATTAAAACAAAAGAATTAGGTAATTTGTAAAATATAGGGAAGTTACTTAATTTTTTAAAGGTTACTTAATAACCTTAAATCCTTAAGGAATTGATAAGAAATTGAGTATAACAAAAAATAATAACAATATGTTAAGTTGCCGCCCAAGCAGTAACAGCTCTCGCCTAGGCGATACTGGAGTTATTAGTTTTTTTTTTTTTTTGCTAAGGAGCCACTAGGCGACTCAAGCCACCACTCAAGCGATAATGTAGTTAATACTAATTTTGTTAAACTGCCACCTAGATGGTACTAAAACTATTTACAATTTTTGCATTTTCTTAAACTTTAACTAATTTATTAAGCACTCAACCACTATACCATGACCCAAGTTTTCAAGTACTATTTTAATATGAACTAAGCATATTTATACACGTTGATGCTCTAAGTACATGCCATTCACATTACATTCTTTAAATTCTTCATGAGATTTAATATATATGCCACTAATATGATACAAATTACACTTTAACATTTCAAAAAAACCTTATAGGATTGCCGAGTGGTGTGATACTCCCTAGCTATCATAACAACTTCTTAGCAAGCTCGTACCTATGTGTTCTAAACAACTAATGCGTAAGGTATAAACCTTAATAAGTAATAAGGATAATCAAACTTTATCCTAAGTCTTTAATAACCTTAAGCCCTTTAGATGAATCATAGTTTTAAGTTTATTTAAGCCACATTGTTATTAGTTTAATCCTTTCATGTGAATTTGCAAGTTAAGCCCCAACTCATAGCTTGATGATTTATTAATTGTTTCTATTATGCATATACTCCAGTTTTGACATTTGTTTCGTTTATGAATCTTACCATTCAATTTCAGTTTTCATCTCAGGGTCTTACACAATTATTAATTCACCTTAATAACGCATTAAGCTTTTTAATCATACCACAATTGGTTAAGTCATGCATTTACACCAATTTGTTAGTGGCTTATATTTCCATTCGGTTCTTTAAAATTCATATAGTTTATTACATTTTTATTACGTACCATTATTGATACTCATTTTCTTATGTTCATGGTCAATCTTATTAATCAATTTGCAAATAATTACGCCTTGAGTAGACTCAGAGACAAAGGTTGGATACACTGGACTAACCAACCAACACATCATAATAACAGAAACATCATATCTAAGTATCTGAAGACCAGAACAATATCGCACCAAAATGCCAGTAATAAAAGCATCGAAGTGCTAGTAATAGAAGTATCGAAGTACTAATAACATAAGTACAGAAGTACTATGCCTGAAGGCTAAATCATGGTCGAAACAACATCTCTTATCAAAAGTAACATAAATCCCTTATTGACATGTCAATCGTATCTTAGCTAACTCACTAAGCTATTAGGGCTTTGTTTTATTAATTCAATTTATTAGAAGATTTCATATCAAATCATTATCAGTTTTAGTACAACTTTCCATTTCATTTTTACTTTTAGTTTTAGTACAAATTTCTCATGACATTTGCCACTATACCAGAAATCAATAAAGATCACGCGGATTGTGCCAACAGAAATCAGTGAAATTTTTAAGGCTCATGCCACACCCCAAAACTCGGCCTAGTAGTTTCGGTTTAGTAGAAATATGTCATTAAACCGGGGGTTGAGTCAGGTATTGGAACATAGGGTTGTAAGTGAGTAATTAAAGAATTAAAGTTGCATAATCAGGTTTTATTTTATTAACTAGCTTAGAACGAAATTCAATTTTAAGGTCTAATTTAGAAAGAAAAAAAAGGGATTTTAATTGATTTTGGGCCTAATTGGATGAAATAAAAATTAAGAGTGACCAAAATGGAAAAATGCCCAATTTTTTAAATTAGTCTCCTACAAGAGGACACACACGTCTCCCTCTTCTTCTCAAAAACCCCAAATCATTCAAAAGTTTTACAAAACCTAAAATTAGAGAGTTTCTTCGAGATTGATTCATTCCTTCAGATTTATTAACCTTCCAAACACCAAAACAACCCCCAATTTCAAACAAAAAACGTGTTTTCTTCCCCAAAATCTTCATTATTCTTCTTGAGTTCAAAACCCGAATTAGAGTTGTAGATCATCGTTTTCATCAAATCAATGTAATATTATGACTTTCTATAGTTAAATAAAGAGTTTTGTTAATTCAAATTGAGTTTTAAATGATTATATTTAGATTTGATGTTTTTAAAGCAAGCTTGGATTCAAAATTGGCAAATCTCGTAATCTTGAGTAAACCCGTGTTTTCAAAGTTATTTTTGGTTTATTCTAACCTAATTACAAGGTATTTCACTTCAATTTGATAGTTCATAACCAAAATTTTAAGAATAAAGAGTTTTCCCTTCTTTTTCATGTTATTGAAAGCTTCAATTTCCCGAAAAATTTAGGACCACAGATTTAGGTGAAATTGATGGTTTATATATGAAATTAAATGTTATTTATGATGTTTGGAATTTAAAAGGAGGTTTAGAAACAAGATTAGGGTGTCAAAACTTCAATTTCGGTAAAACTAGCTAGTTTTTTATAATGAGAAATGAGAGGCTTGAATTGTGTTTTCTTTGCTGTTTGGTTGTGTTCAAGGCTATTTTTGATGAGTTTAGAATGTGTTTGTTATGTGTGTAAAGTGTTGGATCAATTGGGAGCCATTATGAGCAAGTCTAAAGGTAAGGAAAAACTTGTTTGAGCTTTCGGCTTGTAAGCGGAAGCGTGATTGGTAAGTGTCCAGTGTCACTGCTGGTATTCGTGATTCATAGTGTTAATCGAGAGTTTAGGAATAGTCTAAACCCCTATCCTAAGTTTCGAGTGTAAGTCTTTCTTATATTGTTGCTTTGTTGTGAAATTACGTTCAATGAATGTCAAGTTGTGGTTTGAGATGTTGATATAATAGGTAATGTGTGTGAATACTTGTATGTGATAAACTAATTTTAATGCACACATATGTGGTCGGATACGTGATGGCTCAATGAGCATAATTGTGGCACTTAAAGTACAAATAAATGTGAATTCGATAAGCATGCATTGTGTACAAATTTGTGATATGAATTGATGATTATGAACAAAGATTATGTGCATTGAAATAGTAAAAAAATTGAGAAACTGTGGATAGTTTGGTCTTGTGATCTCTTGAAACCGTTGGATATATTTGGCATGCATAGGATTGTGAGTACTCACCTTTGTGTTTTGTAATTTGGGCATTGAGGCCTTGGGACAATTTGGAGAAATAAGGGAATGTGAGCTAAGCTCCATTCATCAAGACATGTTGGTGTGTTGGAGAGTGTTAGCTCTGACCTACACTTATGAGATATGTTAGACTTATTAAATCATTGCTGTGATGGAGATCCATTTATCCAATGTTTGGTGAAAGAGCCCACTTTTATGTTTCAAACTCCCAAGTTGCCAAATTATCGATAATGAATTATATATATGAGTTGTATGTAATTGCCTGTGAGAAAATTTGTTAATTTTATGAAATAATGAATCATGAATATATTTTTTTCTTGTAGTAAATATGGTTGTGAATGTGTTTTTGTATGCTCTTGCTTAACCTATGGTGTTGTGTATGCTTGTGGTTATTTAGACATTCATTGAGCTTATTTAAGATCACATACTCCACATTAAAACCATGTAGATAAGTAGTGTTTCGATGTGAGTAGAGCGACGAAGGAAGTGATCCAAGCAAGGCAATAATTTTCGAGTAGGTGGTTTTATAATCTTTGGATATTTTGAATAAATGCAACGTGAGTTAGAGTAATAGTTTTGATTATTAGCATGATTTTATTATTTCTATTTTGGTATTGGATTGATGGAATGTGGATGTTGTTTTGGACGTTGTTTATGATTAAATTGACATTTGAGATTAAGGTTGATAATGCATGTTAGATATTTTTATTTAAAAGCATAAGTGTAGACAAATTTTATACTTAAGATTGATATTAGTAATGCACTATTTAGTTGCTTGACGAATACGTGTCTATATGGCTTATGGAATGGTTTGATGTTGACAGTGGATTCGGTTGAAGTGAATAATGATTGCATGTTGAGTTAGAAGGTTGTTTGAGCATGAAATTCATTTTTAACTTGTGAAATTTTATTATTTTGGGTAAATGTATCGATACTCGGGATACGAATATCGATACCTCGAAGTTGGGATGTTTTCAAATTTGACAAAATCCAACTTTGGTACCAATACCCTTATACGAGTATTGATACTCTTGACAAAAATATCGATACTCCTACCAAGGTATTGATAAAACGGTTTAAATCAATAATTGGAAGAATGCTACTTTGGTATCATTTTCTTTCTTGTATCGATACCTATTTTACAAAATATCGATACCTGTACTTTAGTATCGATACCTACGTTGTTCAACAGGTTTTAAATTAAATGAACTTTCATGACTGATATATCTATTTTTATTGTCTTAAAAAATGTTTAATTAAACTTGAATGCCTCTAAAAATATTAATTTAGTAACTGTAGATCTTTCTCGAAGCCATGTATGCATGTGATTAAGTTTCGTTAGTTGATGCAGCATCTTGTAACTCGGGTCCAGCGACAGGACCGGGTAAGGGGTGTTACAGCTTGATTTTTATCAGCATTAGAGCTTCAGTCCTGAGCTTGATTTTCATCAGCAGCTTGAGCCTAATTAGATTGCTGTTGCACTTTGTTTTTTCAAATTTTAACATCATGGCCAAATTGGTTACAATTTTTACACTGCACACCAGGTCTGGTCCAACAAAACTTTTCTAAATGACCCATCTTCTTGCAATTTGAGCATGGTGGATACTTTTTCTTCTCACCATCTCTTTTTGGCCTTTCTTTTGTTTGATTCCATTTCTTCTTTCCCTTGTTGCTTGAAGAACATGGACTCTCCTTGTTTCTAGCTTGGTAAGTACCTTCTGCGTGGCCCTCTTCTCTGCTTACTCTTTTTTTCTCCTGTGCATATAGAGCATTTATGAGCTCTGACAGAGAGATTGTTGTCTAGTCTCTCGAGTCCTCCAAGGATGAGATCTTGGACTCATACTTCTCTAGCAATGTTGTGATGACTTTTTCAACATATCTTCGATCATTGAATTGATCGCCAAGTAGCCTTATGTTGTTGACAATGGACATGATCCTATCTACATACTGCTTGGTCATTTCAGTCTTTTTCATCTTCAGGTTCTTAAAGTCTCACCTCAAATTCAAATTTTTTTGTTTCCTTGTCTTTTTAGTCCCATGGAATTCCTTCTTTAACTTATCCTAGGCTTGTTTGGGAGTTTCACAAGCCATGATTCTCGTGAAAATAACATCAGACACACCATTTTTCGGGCAAGACAAAGCCTTGTACTTCTTAGTAGCCTCATCACTATGCTGTCTAATTTAAGCTATAGTTGAATTAGCTCGCAAAGGTGATGGTTCTCTGTCTAAATCAAAAACTTCCCACAAGTCATATGCCTGAAGATACGTCTTCATCTTCACTACCCAAATATGGTAGTTTTCTCCAACAAAGATATGAGGTGGAGGTGGTGTAAAACTTCCAGATGACATTGCAATACAAACAAGATACAATCAACACTCTTTTCAACAAGAAAAAACAAACACAAGGCTTTCAAAGACTTAGGCTCTTGATATCAATTGTTGGTGTTTTGAGAACTTGAGAGAACAAAGCAACGAAAAATAAAGAGAAAACAAGGAAAAATACTTAGCAGATTTTTAACTACTATCAAAGTCTCTCCTAATTTCATTCCAACAAGATTACAATATATATGTGAAATGATTACAAGTTATCAACTAATCCTACCAAATTTGTCTTGGAAAAATAAAAGTAAAACTTGTACACAACTTGATTAGGTAAATCGGTACCTAAAAACATCATTTCAATACTAACTCTGCTTGTTTCAACACGTTAACCTTAACAAGAAAATTTAAACAAAACATCAATAGCAGAATATGCGAACCCCGTTTGCACTTCAACTAGGTGTTCGCCAAAATCCCATAACAGCTCGCTCTTAACTTAGTTAGCAACTTGGGATGATATTGCATCTTTTGATGAGCTCGCATTTATGGTTGTGCTTGCAGCTTCAATTGAGCTTGTACACGTAGAGCTCGCAGACATGTTTGAGCTCGTGACTTGTAGGTTGAGTTCGCCACTACATGAATGGCCACTTCACAATAGTTTTTCTACTTTACACAAGAAGCAAATAGCACAATTGAACAAGCATGGGAGTGATTTAAGAGAATTGTTTGTCATTTAAATGGAGTAACTAAGGAAGCTCAATTACAATGTTTTTATGATGTTTTGGATAATTTGAGTAAAGCGAATGTAAATGTTTCAATAGGTGGAAGTATTTTAATTCAATATGTACAAGAGGTGTTCCTTATCTTAGAAAAATATTAGTGCTAATGCTATGGCTTGGGATTATATGCAATCTGCTAAGCTAAATGTAAACAAGAATCTAATAACATAGAGTATGATAAAGTGTATAAAGTTGATGATTCGTGGTTAATGTCACCTTTGGGAAAGCTGGCTCCAATGAAAGCACATGGTTTTCATGAGACTGTGTATGGTCAACCCCAATGTGAAGAGATAACCATGAATCCTTCTCTATCAATTGAAAGTGGATGCTTTTCAGATTGTAATGAGGATTTTCAAGAGCCGTGGGACTATAAGGTTCTAGATGTTTACATGTCTACTGTCTCTTTATCTGATAATAATGAGAAAGACAATTTGAGTCTTTTTGAAGATAGTGATATATGACTTGCCACTCAACTGGATTGGTTGCGTCATTGTAAAGAACCTTTGGGACGATTGCCCGATGCTTATGACAAGATGGTACCTTCTATTGAGAAGCCACCTACTTTGGAGTTGCAACCATTGCCCGAAAAGTTTAAATATGCATATCTAGCGGATAATAATGTCTTACCAGATATTATTGTAGTCAGTTCATTACATAAGAAGGAGGGTGGATGATGATTGATATTAAAGGAATTAGTTCATCCATTTGTCTAATTAATTATTCATAAAAGTAGTTATTTGAATTTATTTTATTATTTTTATTTTAGAAGGGTTAATGTGCCACTTTTACTCTAAATACTTAAAAAAGGAGTTAGAAAATATAATATAAAATTTGGTTAAATAAAAGTATAAGTAAATGATATATTTTTAACAAATAAAAGTTAAATATGAAGTAGGATTTTGAAATTAAAATGACATGAGACTTAAACATTCAATTATAACTATATTCTTTAACTTTATAAAAGACTTTAAGAAAGGATGTAAATATTATTTTTTGGATTTAATCTAAAAGTAAAAATAAATTGAAAAGATTATTACAATTTATTTTACTAGGAAAATAAAAAAAAATTAAAAAGAACACTATAAGTTAATGATATTTAATTATGTAAATGGTAAACTATATCATTGGTCACGTAATTATAAATAAGTATTTGTTTTGATCGCTTAACTAATAAAGATAATTTATAAATTTTGAGGGTTAAATTTATTATTATACTACTTAAAATTAAAATACGCAGTTATCTTTTCAATTTTTAGTTAGGGATTAAAATGTATTTTTTTTAATTAATGACAAAAATAAAAACTTATATACAGATGAGTGAACATTGATACGGTTTACCCTTATGCAACAGATTAAACTAATTATATTTACTCCTAAGAGGAGTATTTCCCTCCCGTTCCAATATTACCCAACTCCCGTTTCCAGCGGCTCCCGCCCCTTTACCTTCAATCGCTTTTTTATTCTCACATGGCTACGGCTCCGATCCCTTCAGTTTAAGCCAAACCCTACGACGCTGGCAATACGCTAAAGCAATCAGGTTTGATTCTTCAGTATTTTCTTCTCTTTTTGTTTGTTTTTCCCCCAAATAAATAAATGTGTTGATTTTATAGGGTTATTTCATGAATATTGCTTTTGTTTTCCCTATGTGGGCAGATTAAGATTAAGATTTTTTTCCCTAAAAAGAAAGAAAGAAAGGAAGGAACTTCATGTAAACGAGTTGTTTATAGTTTATTCTCTTAATATGTTAGCAATTTTCGTTTAATCGAAGTTTACTGTAAAACAATTGTGATAAGTTCTACGGTCTTCCAGGTACTGCTTTATTTGTACTAGATGAATAGAATGAAGCGGTTTCGCTGCTTGTCCAATGTTAATGAAACCGCTAGGGAGATATTCTCATTAGGTGCACCATTCCCTTGTCATGTTGTGAAGAAACATCTTTATGGTATTTTTGACCCAACAAAGCCTTGCATTCGTCATAGTATTGGAGCTCAAAGGTATTTTCACCAACAACTTCCGCAACAGGAATGTCTTGGGTATGGTGGAATCAGTTCCCAGGAAAGTTTGATGTCTGGGAGAAATTTGTTTCGGAGATCAAACCTACCTTGCTCTTTTCGAGGAAATCCTCTTCGGTCAATGCAAAGTGGTTCTACATTTTGCCATTATGGAGACATTGCCAACAATGAAACTTCTTTGAGTAGAAAGTTTCTTGCACAGCTTTGGGTTGCAGATAGAAAAATTCGAAAGGATCTTGAAAAAAGAAGAAGAAAAGGTAAGCAGCTAAATTCTGATGAGGCACAGGAACCTTTCCAACATCCATCCGAAAATAGCTTTACAGGCAGGATAGTCACAGAAGAAGAATCTGCTTATCAAGCTGCACCAGTTTTCAAGCAACAACCAGTTAGTCAATCTGTCTCAGGTTTTCTTAAGCCAACATCACCAGAGGAGGTAAATTCCATTGTAGTTTTTGTTTCATTTCATATTTTTTTGGACTGGGTGAAGGGAGATTCAAACCCACCTCTTGGAGCAGGGGAATGCATTGTTGAGACTAACTTTAGATGCTAATTCTGTTATGTTACATTTGTTTTAGTTTCTTTTCATGGTTGCTATTTTCAGAGGTTTTGACACCTATACCTTAAAGAAATTATATGACGCATGTTTTTCTCATATTATTCAGGCTCAAATTGCACCTCTTCTTGCTAGGTCCAATCTGCTAATCACCAGGGATATTGAGTGGGCGAATCTTGTACTAGGTTTTGAGCAGGTAGTTCTTGTTTTCCCTATCACTTGGTTTCTTTATAATAGAAATTAGAGCTTGATTTTTGCACTGTACGAGCATCTAGTATCACATTGATGCTTATCATCTAATTGTTTTTCTAACAGTGAGATGATCTATAAATTGTCTTGCTTCTGTAAATGTTGATATTTTTCCTTTTGTCAGTTTTTCCTTGTTTTGCTCTTTGGCAACTAGAAGAAGTTTCTATTTGGCAACTAGAAGAAGTTTCTAAATGCTCACTAAAAGAAAAAGAGGTTTTTATTTGTTATATTATAGTTGATAAGGAGTTTAACTATTATGTGGTGAATGAGTTTACATATATGTAATTTCTTCTTTGGTGATCTTTTATATAATCTTGTTGTAGTTTAAAAGCCATATTTCATACAAACATAGTTTGTACTTTCTAGTTCTAAATGCTGCATGAATTAATTCTTTTGGATATTCCAGTATAATTGATTCAAAAGGAGGGAAGAGGGAGAAACTATTGATTAAAAAGGGAAAAAGGAAAATTAGAATATAATAAGAGCAGTTAGCTGAAATTAGTTGCAGAAGATTGGGATAGGACGAAGAGAAGAGATAATATTTAATAAAATTAGAAATCTTTATCCTACAATGCAAAAGCTCCTAGATGCTAATGTATCATAAACAATTGTAGGCTATATTCTAAAATCAATATTGTATTTAAATGCAAAATCCTTGATAGGACTCTATAGCACCCTAATTACTCAAAATTACAATAGATTATGTAACTTTAACAAATTTAGTTACAAAAGATATAAATAAGAATTCTTCTATTTACTTGGTTTTCTTATTGTGCTATTTCTCTTTGTTAGTTGAAACTTGACTAGAATTTCAAAACTTTTGAGAAGGTAACAACGATCTTGAACTACATGTTTTATTGCATATTTCCTTGGCAGTAGTGATGAAGTAAATTTGTTTTGAAGGGAGTCGTTTACGTGCTCAAGCAAGGATAGATGTAGTATTTATTAGATACATGCAATGGAAGCATAATCTTTTGCTAACAAACAATATTAGAATCCTCCAAGGATCATATTTTGGTGATTAAAACAATAGTAAAACGCAAATGGAGAGAAAAACTCTATATTTCATTCCTTTTGGAAACAACCTAGTTATACATGTTAGATTGATTTACAAAAAGAAAATAAACATAATAACCTATCAAATCCCTAAAAATTAGCTAAGGTTAATTCCTGACATTAGTTGCTATGAAGCATGGACACGTTGGAAAGTCTGTTATATCGGTGTTGTGTTGATGTTTGACACTGATACGCTGTTGATTTGTCGGAATACGTACCGAAGATGTTAGGACACGAGAAAAATATACTAAAATAAAGATACGGTCGGTCATGGTCAAGCCACGTGTTTTCACTTATCAAATTTTAAATTGTTTGCACCTGGTGCTTGAATTTCTTGATTTCATATTCTTGGCCAGATTGGTTCTCTTACCATAAACCACTCCATCCTTATATAATAATTGCTTTTAAGTGGCATTTAATGCCATAGATTCCCAATTCAATCCTGCATTTTCATTCTTTCCTTTGACGATTTATTGCTCCAAAACTTTCAATTGAGAACTTCATATCAGGTAGAATTTCAATTGAGAAATTCCTTTTTCTTTCATATTCATATTCTTTTTGGTTCTTACTTTTGCTTTTTACTCTCTTATTTGTTCTCTAATCATATTTGTCAAAATACAGGAGAACCGATATGCAATAGTGGATGTTTGCTACCCACAGTCAGTAAGTATGATTTTAAGATTCTTTTCTTCCATTTTTTCCCTAAAGAAATTAAGTTTGTATCAAAATGGAAATAAATTGAAAAAAAAGAAAATAAAAGAATTGTGCACCTTAAATCCTTCTGAAATACCTAACTGTAAGCTTTATTTTTGTAGCCTGTTGGTTTTATTCGTGAGCAGAGTAACGTCATTGCTAGACAGGTGAGCTATTAAACTCAATGTATCTTCATTTTTGATGATAGTTTTTTTTACTATGAAAATATTGAACAAGGGTTTATCTGTTTTTTAACTTTATAATTACTTCGTTGCATTTTTAAATTTTAATCAAGTTTGCTGGAAACAATTTGCAAGCTTAGACTATTCTCTTTCGTGTTGTTTATTGTAGAAAACAGAGTAATTCTTTGTATTTTTCTGTATTTTATTAACTAAAGAACTGAATTTAAATAGAGAAAAGAGTCATAACCTAATTGGGAAAATAATTCCCTTATTCTAATAAACTACTAAAAGATAAGATAAAATAATCCTAGAATATCTCAAATGATTTATTCTAAGATTTATCTACATAAATAAGATTTATCTATCTGTAGAAAACATTTAATATATTTCTATAATTCCTACACTCCCCCTCAAGCTGGAGAATATACATTGTATAATCCCAGCTTGAATAGGAATTTATTGAAAATGTGCTTTAAGCAGAGCCTTAGTGAGAATATCTCGCAATTTGTCCTTTTGAAGGAATGTAGGAAAGAGTGCACATCCTTTTGTTGACTTGGTCAACAATAAAATGCCTGTCAATCTCCACATGCTTTGTTCGGTCATGTTGGATTTGGATTCTTGGCAATTTGAATAGCAGATTGATTATCACACAAGACTTCAAAGTGATCCTCCGATTAGTGCCAAGTTCTTTTAGTAATTTAAGTAGCCAAATTCCTTCGCATATTCCCAAAGCTAGTGCTCTAAATTCAAACTTCAAGACTACTTCTTGAAACAATGATTGTTTTTACTTCTCCAAGTTGTAAGGTTACCCCAAACAAAAGTGCAGAGCTACTAGTGGATCTTCTTTTCAGTGAGGTCTCCGCCCAACTAGAGTCTGTAAAAATCTTATGATTCTGTCTTGTGTTTTCTTGAACATTAAGCCGTGTCCTGGAGTTTTCTTCAAGTACTTGAGAATTACATTTCTTTGCTATCATATGCTCTTCATTAGGATTAATCATGTGTTGACTTATCACATTTACAGAAAGGCTATATCCGCCTCAAATCAGAGATAAGTAAATAAGTTTCCCAACTAATTTCAGAAATTTCTCTCTGTCTACTAAAGACCCATCTTCTTTGTTGAATCTCAAATTTGCCTCCATTGGTGTATCGGTGGCTTACAACCAAGAAAACCAGTTTCTTTGAGTAAATCAAGTACATACTTTCTTTGATTGATCACAAGTCCTTCTTTTGATCTTGCCACCTCCATTCCTAGGAAATATCTTAACTTTCCCAAGTCCTTGATTTGAATTCCTGCTTAATGACTTCTTCAAATTGCTAATTTCTTCCTCATCATCTCCAGTAAGAATTATGTCATCAACATACACAATTAGGATAGCTTTCTTATTTGTAGAAGTTACCTTGATGAAAAGTGTATGATCGGCAAGTGGACCGCTTGTAGCCGTTTTTGTAATGACTTTAGTGAACCTCTCGAACCAAGCTCTCGGGTGATTGTTTTTAGCCGTATAGAGACTGTTGAGCTTGCACACCTTGTTGCTTCCTTCAATGGACTTTAAGCGGTGGCAATTTCATGTAAACTTCTTCCTCTAGCATGCCATTAAGAAATGCGTTTTTACATCAAGTTGATGTAATTGCCAATCGCAATTTACTGACCAAACTTAGAAGTACTCGAACAAAGTGTTAAGCTTTGCCACGGGTGCAAACGTTTCGTGAAATCTATCCCATACGTTTGCGTAAAGCCTCTAGCCAACAGTCTAGCTTTGTATCGTTGGATGCTTCCATTGGAGTTGTATTTTACAAACAAAGATCCATTTCTGACCAATGCCCTTTTTCCTTGAGGAAGGTCTCAGAATCGTCAAGTAGCATTTTTCTCTAGTGCACCAATTTCCTCTTCAACACCCCTCCTGAAAATACACCTACTCCTATTGAAAATCTTCAACAAACATCACCACCCAAACAAACCGTGTCTACACAAGAAAAAGAAAAATATCCTTGAGACTGCTTTTTGCAATCGATTCTTGCCGAGAAATGGATTTGGGTCCACTTACGGAATGGAAGAAGAAATCGATGAAGTCCTCTACTCTAGATGATTTTTCTATTGCTATTAGAAAGGGGTTAGACTGCAGACAGTCCGATTGAGCATCGAACCAGAAAAGTTTTCTAGATTTGAGGTAATCTCTGCGTAGGAGAAGGATATGTAGAAGAAGAAGTTTCGACATGGTCTAGGGTGGAAAGGAACCGTAACCTAAGTGATACCATGTAGAAAAGCAGAGTAATTCTCTGATTTTCTCGTATTTTATTAACTAAAGAACCGAATTTAAATAGAGAAAAGAGTCATAACCTAATTGGGAAAATAATTCCCTTATTCTAATAAACTACTAAAAGATAAGATAAAATAATCCTAGAATATCTCAAATGATTTATTCTAAGATTTATCTACATAAATAAGATTTATCTATCTGTAGAAAACATTTAATATATTTCTATAATTTCTACATTTATAGATCAAGCTTCCATTGTATTGATTCATTGTCCTCTTCTGCAATTGTCTGTATAATTCTGTTCACAGTGCCTTTAAGTTCATTTCATTCATGATGAGTCACAACTTCCTCCAGTTACCCTTTCTTTTGAAGCAATTAAGACTAATTCTGTGATCTTTTTTTCCAATCCTCAAATTCTTTGGTCAGATATGAATGGTAATCTCAGTTGTCTGATTGTCTTGTTATTACTTCTACCCTCTTGTTTTCTGGATTATGTTAATTGCATGAAGAAAAAGCTTTATTTAAATTAAGATCCCAAAATAGCGTCAAATGGGACTTGTATGCACTTGAGATGGTGGCAAAGGTGCGTCAATATTGAGCACTAATGCTATTTGTTTGAAGTGCAGAAGCCAACCACTTTAAATGAGAATGATAATGCTCACATACCAGTTTAGTGGCTAAAGCCACTTACCAATTTTGAACAAATTCACACCTCAAAAACTTCATAGCACTGGAAAGTCTTGTTTGCTTTGTGATCTTGGTCACCATGAAATAGTTAGCTGTGTATTTGGTTGATCAAATGCACAAAGGAATGTGTAAAGGATTGTGAAATGCATATGGTAAAGTATATACCTTATTTCTAATCTAATGTTTATATTTCATAATCATCATATTACATTGTATCTTAGTTGTTGGGTTGAAATATTTACATGAACCTTTTTACCCTCCCAATCAAGCAAAGGCTTAAGCTTAAAACAACTAAAGGTTACTGCCACATAACTCTTGTTGAAAGCAAATCTATGGCAGCTACCAGTCTCAAGCTAAGGAACAGATAAGAGAAAGAGATAGGGAAAGAGATGGCACATAGAAAAAAGCTAGACTTGGTTATTGCAATTGTAGATGAGATGACATTTGAAGAGAAACAATTGGTGAGATCCATGGATGCAATTTGGTTTGAGGGACTATAGGGGTTTTTTAGGTCTAGCTTTGCGGTCTGTTGCATTCAATCATGTGTCTTAGCTTCAGCCTTAGGAAAGAAATGCATTGCTAGACAGGATTGGGCTTCTGTTATGCAGGCTTTTATTGGACTAGCTTTCTATTTCGACTTGTTAACTTTCTAATAAGGTTAAGCATTTTACAAATAATTGAGTCATCTGCCATTTTTGGCTAAGCTATAAGGTTTTTGTTTTTAACAATCTAAGCTTGATATTGTGAGTTTTTTTTGGTACACTTGAGTACTTTGAGCTTGCCAACTTGGACCAAATCCCTGCAAGACTATGCTTTATTTTATCTTTTTATTCTTCTTCAAAGTGACATTAAGGGAGTATGTTTTACTAATTTAATTGTCATCTACATATATCATTGTTGATAAAATAACTTGCAACTTTTGCCTTTTGATTTATCTTGCAATTATATCATGTAGACTATGGCTTCTAAGTTTCTTTATGTCAGATAAATAGATTGAGCAAGGAGAGCCAGTTGTGTTCTTATATTTTAGCTTTTATCACCAATCATGCGGTGTAGAAGGCACTGCCTGATCCTAAAATGTTGAGCATTACTTAACTTTGTCCATTTTAGGAACTCTAACTGTAAGCAATGAAGTAACATCTGACACACTGACTACTTTACAAACAGCTGTAACCAAGGGTTTCTCATTGAGAGGTGGATACAAGTCTAGATAACTTGTAGATATGTCTACATTCACTTGGACTCTTTTGAATCACTATTATGTTTATTTGTTTGCTTGTACCTTAGCCACCTGTTTAGCTTCAATAACTTCTCCTTTGAGTAATGATTAATTGCGGTTCTGATCCTCTACTGGTTTTTGGTATAAAAATTGTTTATAGTTGTGCTTCACTGAATTGCTTCAACCGCATGGTTGCTATTCTTTTCTTAATGGTATGTTTTTCATACCGTTGACTTCTATGTGTTTGTGCAGTTGCTTCGCTTAAGGCGCCCTTTCGTTGCTTACATTACTGATGCAATGGGTAATGAGCTGTTTAGGGTAAGCAGATTATGTGCATTTGCTTGAGCTAATGTAACAAGTTTTAAGGCCCACAACTATTGAATATATCATCATTTTAGCTTTAAGACTTTGTTTTACCACCCTCAGGTTCGTAGGCCTTTTTGGTGGATAACCAGCTCAATTTATGTAGAAATTGACGGTAAGGTATGCAAATTTTCAATATTGACATTTGTTCTTGTATGTATGAATCTAGCACAGAACGTCTAGTTTCAAGGATTTAAAATGTCATTCCTTCCTAGGAAATCGGTGTGGTTCACAGAAGGTGGCATCTTTGGAGGAGGGTGTATGATTTGTACTTGGGGTAATCTTAACAAGCCATTTTCAATATTATATTCAGTAGTTGTTAAATGCTATAAATATATGTTAATTTGTTTACCAGCTTTAGATTGTTTTAATTCAAACTTTTTATGCTTAAAGTCAATTCTGGCAAACATTATAATTTGGTATTAGTTTACTGAAATATTTGGTGGTTGGATTATAGTCATTACTTTTTCCTCATTCTTTATCTTTTTCTTTCTTTTAATTTCCTTTCTTACTTCAATTCTTTGTTTTTTTTCCCCAATGTTTCAATGGTTTTGCAGAAAGCACCAAGTTCTGTATTATAGTATGGATGTGTGTATGCCCTTAGTTATTTCTTTTAACTTTCTTCATACAATTACAATAGAATCTGCTTTCCAACACCCCTTCCCCTTTTATATTCTTTCCTCACTTTTATGCATCTATCAGAATTATGGAACTACTATTACTTTAAGAATTCCATATGCATGCAAGACTGCTTGTTTAGAGTCTAATCAAGGATGGTGAGCAATTTGTTTTGTTAATTTTATTTTACATTCAAATCTAGTATTCAAATGAGGTTGTCTTTTCTTCGTAGGAATAAGCAATTTGCTGTGGTAAAAAATCCTGGCTTATGGAATTGGACTTTTACTTTGGAGGACATTGATGGGCAAGTTTTGGCAGAAATAGATCGTGATTGGAGGGGTTTTGGCTTTGAGGTTTTCTCCTTTCAAAAATATCATCTTTTAATCCTCACTTGATTCATGGGCTCTAGTTTTTTTTCATAGTTTTCCATAATAAATATTTTCTTATACATTATTATGGTGAAATTTTATTGACTCGCCAGAGCAGAGGTTTTAGTCTTTCAGTAAACTTAATTTCCTTCAATTTTTGAGATTTACCAACAGGACATTACTGGTTCATCCACAAGAGGGAAAAAAAGGCGGGTTAAAAGATTAATCCTCTGTTCCATTTAAGTTTCTGGCCTGATATGAGTTCTTTGAGTTGCTGGGACTGGCATAAAATGTCATAGTCCCTGAATTTATAATGGCACATGCTTTGTAACTTTAGCATACTAAATAAGAAAGACTGAAGTACTACCTCTCAAGATAGTTCCCTTAGTAATCAGATATTGAAATTAGCAAAAGCTCTTATTAGGAGCAAAGTGTAGTATTTTGAGATTGGAGGAGTTGGTAGAGCTCCATGTTTGCTTTAGGAGTTTCTTTTCTAAGATCTTTTCTCATACCGTAAGAAAGATGATAGTGGATGTCCAAAAAGTTGGAAGTGTGTGATTTGATGTGTCAAAGTGAGCAAAAGAGTCAAGTGAGAAGAAGAAAGATGTGGATTGATCATTGTAGAAATCTGGTTTACAATGTTTTGGAATGGAGAGAACAGGGAGGTTGTGAGTTGTCCTAATTCTCCTAACTAGCTTGGATGCTGTTGATTCATACATTTTGCAGTCCCCATTTTCTAAATGTAAAGTGTGTTCTATATATTCATTTCTGTAAAAGGTAAATTGTTGGTGAAAACTGATCGGCATTGACAAACATTTTTTTATGCATATGAAAAGGATGATCTTATTGGGCATTTCTAGGGAATAAGGGTTAGTTATGATCAATGATTTATGCTACCCTCTTTTCCTCCCTGTTTCTAAATCTGTGCTTTCTTTTTTGATTTTCAATATTGAGTTGTTAATCCAAGATGACTCAATAGTCTTATCTTTTCAAAAGTGCTTAACCTAGCAAAAAATTATGAAAATCTCATTTTACCATATATCTTTTACCCTTTTTCATTGGAACTTTTGTTTTTCATTCTTTTATCTTATTTTTTCTCCATCCTGATAAATTCTATCATCTTTTCTTTCACAAAAAACGACAAATAGTAAAAGATGTTAGATGTGAAAAATGAGATCTTCATATATTGTTTCCTTGAAGCACACTGATTGCAACTATTTAATGAGCCTATGACTCTAGGACTTAGTGTAGCTGGAAGAAAGGCAATGCATAGAGAATCTCTGCTCCATGCAGCAGTAACCTTGTCAGTGGAAAACCTTCAATCATCATAATCCATTGGATTCATTTTTGACTTCCTTCATACCATTTGTATGACAATGTGGGAGTGCAATTATCTGTTTCAGCTAACTTTGAATTTTTGCTGTAGTGTATTCGGTCATAATTCTACTCAGAATTGGTATTTCCTCTAAGCTCTTGCGTTTTGTCTACTGTTATTTTCCCTCTCCTGACCTATCCATTTAAACAAACTTTAGAACTAAACCTTAGTGATGTTTATGAGATTGCCTTCCCTACTCTCTAAGCAAGCGGAGACTAAAAATGTTCGATTGGAACCGAAAAATCTTGACATATCAATTGGTGCTACTTTTTGAGAAATTAAGGCTATTAGAGCATGGCTCTTTGTTGTTTATTTTGCCCGGGTTGGGTTCATTTCTATACTATCACTTCTAATCTAGTTGCATTATTCAGACACATGATATTTGATATTGCATAAAAAGGTTGATGCTAACTTACCAGATTGTTGGTTTTTTTTTTTGCTGAATCCATTTTATTACATGAATTAAATTTCTTAGCTTTTTGTTATGGGTATCTAATAGGCAAAATGATTTGCATGCAGATATTTACAGATGCCGGACAGTATGTCATCCGCTTTGGGAAGGCTGATCCCGTCTTGAAGACTGGTCCCGCTAGCATGGTAATTTCTGCATTAGAGATTGGAAGTTTTTAAGTCTTCTTTTGTTCACAAATTTATTGGTTTTGTTGCAGATCCAAGAGTTGGATGTAAGCCGTCCACTGACTCTATCAGAGCGAGCAATTGCTGTTGCTCTTGCTATTTCATTGGATAATGATTACTTCTCTAGGCATGGTGGCTGGTAAGAATCATTGTCAATAAATTGATCTTAGTATAACATTTTTTCTCTGATCTATGCAAGGGAGCATGGAGTTTTAATTTTTACTTCAGTATAACCTTTTATTTTATTTAGAGGAGCAAGAAAGGAAGAATTAGGGTCAGCCCTCTCTATAATAGTACTGTTTGTTTGTCTGTCAAAATTTTAAATGTTGTAGAGAGGTGGTTGTTAACACTTAACAGCATTTGAGGTTTAGATCATTATTGATTTTTTTTTTAAAATTCAAAATAAAAATCTATAATATACTAATAATAATATTAATTAGTGAGATTTTGATCATATCTTTAATAAAATTTACAAATGTAATTCTATTTATTAAAGGTTATTTTATTTAATAAAATATGATTAATATATTTTTTATATAAAATTTATTTTTTTTATTAAAATAATATCTTAACTAAAATTTATTATATTTATTTCACTTGGAAATATAACTAATTTTATTAAAATGTGATTATTATAAAGAAAGCTGACTATATTTTATGTGATTTGGGCACTATTTTTTTGGTGAATTACACTAAAGCCCGAACGATCAATGCGACTAGCGCGACTCGAACCCAAGCCGTACTTGGGGCGGTAAACACTATTGACCATCAGGCCATCACATGATTTAGGCACTTTTTGCTTCTATCTACTTGTCTTTTTCAAATGAAATCTAAGTTTTCCATGATATGTCTAGGCTGACGTGTTGTGTGAGAGTCGTTCTCTGACACAATTAAACTAAGACTTTTTTTCTTGGGTTCAAGAGAGAGCGTTAAGTTCAAACATAAGATCTCTAACCAAATATCCCACCTTAAATACTGGAATTATGCCCCAAGACATTCGGAACTCTAAGCTTGAGATGCAACTACTGCAGTTAACATAGGAATGCAGTCTAAATGCACTACATATTAAGAAATTTATGTTGCATTTCCAATAGCTGACCACATTCAGTGAAAAGCTCTACTTGGATTATATTTTAGCTGTGTGGATGAGGATAAAGCAATAGAAAGTTAAAGATTTTGAGTACTAATTATGGATATATTATGCATCATGTGTACCAGGGGAATCCCTTTTGTTGCAATGGGGGAGTAGATTGATTCCTTTGTTTCTCTTTTTTCAAAGAGACCAACAGTTTGGCGTTGCAACGATCAGACATTTTCTGTTCCATGGAAATAATGTTTATATGCTACTGTTGCTACTATCGTATACATATCAATTTGGTTGGACACATTCATGGATTTTTTTGTTACATTTAATAATTTGTTCCTTTTGAAATGAAATCTAATGGTTGCAAATTGTATCACAACTTCTATATCTTCCAATTAAAACATGCTATACTTCATTTATTTTCATAAGATCCCTATTAACTATTTAAGTATTCAAGTTCTTGACTGTAAACTTTAAATACATGGCATTCTTTTGTATTTTTTCCTCGAATTATTGTTGGAGGCAAATTTCCACCATTTTGTTTTTCCTTGTTTATTAGATATATAAAGCACCAGGCCACTTCCCTTGTACCAACCAACCCTGAACCCTTAACATCAATAAGATTACATAGAGTACCAGTATACTGCTGTATTAATGTATTTTCAAAAAGCTTATAATGGTCCCAATGACTACCATATATTAAGTTATACTTGATGGCGAGTACAGTATGTCAAATATTTGAAAGGAATTGTATTTACTCAATTCAAGGCATTGAAAGAGTACAACATTACTACTTGCCTCAATTTTTTATTGGAATGCATGTATCTGTAGTTTAATCTTTTCCCAACCATGCTAATCAAACTATGGTAATAAAAAGAATATTTCCAAACATCCAAATTAGCTACAAAATATTCCATTGAACCTTCTTTACTTAAAAGATCTCTAAATAATGTCACAACCGAGAAAGATTCTTTATGATTGATATTAGTAAGTGGATCATCAAAATTTGTCCTTTTCATTATTAAGTTGGGAATTGTGGGAAAACATTCAGAGGCATACATTATTAATGCTAACTAATTTCATTAGTAACAGGTGTATGAAACTTGTAACACAAAAAAGATTGGAATATGCACTTACCATAACTTACAATTGCATGCGACAGGACAGCCATATATGAATGATTGACTTGAGTAACCATTTCAAAACAGGGTGTAATGTACATCAGTACATGCTAACTGGAATCTCTATCTGGCTTTGACCTCAAATTAGGAGTCACTTCTCTTAATATCTCTGGCTATTTGGATATCTGAAGGCCAAAAAATCTCATGTATAACTTTGAAAAGAAAGCGAAAAAGTAAAGCCACAATTATTATAAGCAAAATGGTGAGCCAATAGATGCTGTGCATAATATGTACCTACAACAAACAAAATAATTCACTGTGAAAACCCAAATCCATTAACTACACAAATTGCAGAAAAAGAAAGAACAGCTTAATCGGTTGATTTGGCCGGTTTTCGTTAACCAAACAAAATTAACCCTTCAACATTCTTTTTCAATAGATAATTCTACGTATCCAACCAAAATACCAAAAGAGATCAACATCTAGAAGCAAAATACAATGAAGATATTAAATTAACACATACTAAAAGTCCAAAACAAATAAAACGGTATAAAAACTTAACAGGATTAGTCCTAATCGATAGCCAAAATAACATTCAAGTATCAAATTTTGGTCAGTTAATTCAGCTTAAAACGAATAATGAGCACCTGTGGGGGAAAATTGCCTAGTATTTTCCCCCTTTCTTTTGAGCAATGCACCTAGGAAATTCAAAAGGCTCAGATTCACAACAAAAAATGGTACATACCAGAATAGAATCAACACAAAAACAGCATTGCGATAGAAGTTGTAAAGAACTACGTAGCCAAGATGCTGATAATTCCAATGACCATGAACCAACAGTAATCTTTTCAGAAACCGGAACTGGCCCATAGCAAAATCTGATGCCATCACAGCTTGCCGTCCTTCCCAACCACATATTCCAACACCAACATTCGCCATTTGGATCATTGAAACATCATTAGCCCGTCATGACATAATTATCAGAGAAATATCACTGCTAGCTTAAAACATGTGAACTGTAGAAACCAATGGAACCACTAGAGCAAAATCTAAGCACAGCAAATAACAAACAAAACTCACCATCACCAATAGCTAGTGTCATGTCATCAGTGCGCCTCTTGATAAGATCAACAATTCCGGCTTTCACCAATAGCTAGCTTACAGGAAGTTGCAATGTCGAAAAGCTGTTCAAAGGTGTAAAAAGAACAATAGAAATATTCAGGAATGAAGAAACAATGGGAGTAAATACACAAATAAAAGCAAGTCCAAAAATTGATTAATAGATAGAACCATCTTGAAACAACCTGCTACAGATACTATTAGCATTTAATTGAATTGACTGAACCGATTAAATACACACCCAATTCAAAATAGCATCATACAACACCACTATAGCCAGGAGATTTCTTCACTCTTCGATTTTGCATTGCTCTCCTTACAGAAAATACATCTTCCCACCTCCCTGCATCTGCATATAAATTGGACAAAAGGACTTTACCCCCTCCATGACATGGTTCCAACTTTGCCAAGTTCTCTGCGGCTCTTTCCCCTATATCCACATTCCCATGTGTTCTACATGCTGCCAATAATGTGCCCCAAATCACAACATCTGCCTTCATAGGCATACTCATAATCATTTTCTCGGCTTCTTCTAGACGACCAGCTCGTCCCAACAGGTCTACCATACAACCATAATGCTTGATACCAGGATCTATGTTATATACATTCTTCATACGCTTGAAATACTTCTCCCCAAGTTCTACCAACCCAGCATGGCAGCATGCGGTAAGGACCCCAATGAATGTTATTGAATTCTGCTTGATATGATGCCTCCTTTCCAAGTAAGAATATATTTCAAGTGATAAATTGGCATCTCCATGCATGGCCAAGCCACATATCATTGCATTCCAAGGTGAGACAGTAGAGGCCTTCCCTCGGATTTGACAAAAAACTTCTAAAGCAGTATTGATGCTCCCACATTTTGCATACATATCAATGATAGCAGCACTTAAGTTGTCATTAAGAGGGATGCAGTTATTTTGTACATATTCGTGAGCCCATCTCCCTTCATTCAACATGCCTAAAGAAGCAATTGCAGAGAAAACACTTACCAATGTTATTTGGTTTGGCTGCATACCACAAGCTATCATTTCGTGGAAGAGCTCTAAAGCGATGTTAGGTTGCTCACTCTGCGCGTAACCAGCAATCATAGAGCTCCATGAAGAAACATCTCTTTCAGCCATCTCATCGAATAACCGTCTCGCCTGTTCAATCATTCCATTTCTTATATATCCTGCAATAACGGCATTTCTAGAAGGAAGATGATCCTTAACACCCACTTCAAACTGCAAATAAGCAAGATCAACCCTCCCATAAGCTGCATAAAAATGAATGATAGTTGCTTGCACAAAATCATAACATTCAAAACCTGCCTTCACAATCCTACCATGGAGCTGAAAGCCCTCTAGGGTCGCACTCAAACGCGCACATGCTGAAACCAAATCGACAATCATAACGTCACTTGCCTCAACTCCCTCACGTAACATAGCACAAAACATTGTTAAAGCTTCACTTAACCAATCCACTTGAACATAAGCATCAACCATGGTACCCCACGAAACAACATCTTTTTCCTTCACGGGAATTTTCTCAAACAACTCCCGGGCCAACTCAACATCCCCAGCTTTTGCATACCCATTCAACATCACATTCCAAGAAACAACATTCTTCTCTAGCATCTGGTTAAACAAGTCCCTCCCATCCTTTAAACTCCCACAAACACAGTACATGTGCAGCAAATTGGTTGAAACAATAACGAACTCGTCAAGGATCACCTTAACCGCCAAACCATGTAACATCCTACAAATGGAAATCCCTCCAAAACCCGAACAAGCAGAAATCAAACTTGCCAACGTGACTTCGTTAGGCAAAATACCACCATATCTCATTTCCTTAAAAATCCCAATTGCTTCTCTCCAGTAGCCCTTTGAAGCAAATCCCATTATCATGGTAGTATAAGAAACACAACCCTTCTTAGGCATTTGACCAAACAGGCTACGTGCTTCATGAAACCGACCAGATTTTACATACCCAGAAATCATGATGTTGTAAGAAACAGGGTCCAGGTTGGGAGAAGAAGAGAACAAACGTTCAGCGTCTCGAAGGAAGCCGCACTTGGCGTACATGTTAATCAAGGTGTTTAGGATAAAAGGGTTGGAAGCGAAGCCTGATTTGATTACGAGGCAATGGGTTATTCGGCCATGAGAAATAGAGCAATGAGTTGCAGCGGATTTTAAGGAAGAGATGAGAAGGAGGTCGTAGTGGTGGGGTTTGGAAGAAGGTGCTGAAGTGGAGAGACATTTGTGCAGCCAACAAGGTTTTGGTTTGAGAGAATTGAACATGAGATTGAGAGATTAGCATGAGAGCCGTTTCTTTCTGAAAACCGAAAAGAGTGCGGGGTTTGCGTCTTTTAGTAGAGCTGAAGAAAATTTAAACCTCGTCAAGGGTTGTTTATTTTCGATTAATTAATAATAATTTAATTTAAATTTTATTAAATAATATACACATGTATAATATTTATTTGCATTCTAAAACATATTTAAGTTAGTTGGAGTCCATATATTAACGTTGTGATTGTATGTTATATTTAAGTTAGTTTAATTTTTATAATATGAGAAAATTGAAATAGTTTTATGAAAATTTATAGTATTACCTTTTAATTATGTGGTAATTACTTACAATATATTTATATTTATATATATATATGTGTACAAAAGAAGATGCAATATAAAAAGTTATATTAAATATTAAGCCATAACTAAATTTGGGAAACATATTTATAAATGTATTTTACGAAAATTAATTTTTATAATATTAAATAAAATAAAATTGCATTTATAAGATAATTTTCCTGATTAATTACCAATAGTTATGTCAATCTAAAAAATTCACCAATATACTTATTATTTAAAGACATTCTTTGAATTCGACATAACCATGAATACTTTAGACATCTCAGATTTTAAACTTTTTAATTTGACCAATTCAAAACTAACATAAGAGTATGAAGATTCAGAGTCTATCAAAGCAAAAACAGGCTCATAATATAATAAAAAGATACCTGCTACAACATCAGTAGCGTCACCCTCTTCGCGAGTTCGTACAACGTATGCCAGAATCGACACTCTGGCCTATGACTGATGAGTAACGGCATCATTCCCCTTTATTGCAACACTTCTAAAAACAGAACCACCATAACTAATTCCACGACCCCTGGCTGCAGGTGCAGACTTCTAAGTAGTGACAAGAGTAGCATTATCACCTATCGGGCACTCTCAAGCGAAATGCTCCAACTATCCACAACGAAAACAGTCTCGGTCAATTTCCAACATTCACTTTGATGCTTTTTTCCACAGTGCTCGCAATCGGGTATCTCAACATCTCGGGATAGGCCTCGTACACTGCCTACAGACAGTCGGTTGTCGATTTCGATTTTTGTCAGATCTATCAGACTTATATGTCGATTTCCAATTACCACGAGAATCTTTAGTTCGCTTTGGTTACAGATACGAACTAATAGCTCCTATCCGCTTTCCAACAATTCGCGTAGTCTCAGTCTTTTTATCAAGACCTAAAGCTTACTCCACCATTTTTGCTCGCTCGACTAAATCGATAAACTCTGAAATTCGATGTGATACAAGCTATACTCTGAGTTCATTACATAAGCCATGTAGAAACCGTTTGCAACTTAGCTTTGGATGGCACAAAATCAATAGCATATTTACTAAGTCGCAAAAACTCTCGTTAGTAATCAGCCACTGACATCTCACTCTGTTTCAACAGCAAAAACTCTTTTTTGTTGTCTTCGAGATACAACTCTCCGACATATTTCTTCTGAAATTCTTTTTGAAAGAACTCTCAAGTTGCTCACTCAGTAGGTACGTGGCGTGTTACCGTTTACCACCACATATACGTTTCTCCTTGTAGTAGAGAAACAACACAAATTACACATTCCTGGGGGCTGAACTCGAGTTGTTGCAAAACACATTTAGTCGATTCTAACCAAAATTCAGCAGCTGAGAGATCAACCCCTTTTAAACCCAAGAACTCAGTATCACTATATCTTCGTAATTCCTTAATCGGAGCCCGTCGAACAACAGGTATAGGTACAACAGTAGGAGTAACTCCCGCTACCGTTTGAAGTGTTTCAGCTATAGCACAAAGTAGATTTGAATCACCTTGACCCTCGTTATTACCTCTATCAATGTTAGGTTGCTGTGCACCAGCTGAATGAATGCTCAATGCCACTGACTCAGCTCTATTTAAATTTTCTATGGAATGATCGCTAATATGAATCTCCTGATCGACTTCATTATTCGATTCACCCGACATCTTTTAACTATAAAGCAGAAACAATTGTAATCAACATCCAAATCCCGACTCATACTCGACTCAACTCTGGCATGTACCTCTAGACTCGATTATGAGCTCGATTTAGTTCTAGAATTGGCTAAACTTGTAGCTCTGATACCACTAAATGTAACATCCCTCACCCGGTCCGGTCGTCGGACCCAAGCAATAGGATGCTACTAACAAAACTACTCAAGTACAAATAATTTACAAATGAAAAATCACAAATAAATATTAAACAATCACATATTAACATATATATAATGTATTATTCCATCTATTTTAGGTAATTATTGAGTATACGAAAGTTTTAAAATAGTTCGGGAATGAATAAAAATCGATTTGAATTAAAAATAAAAAGTTAAAAAAATCTAAAAATAGGGGACACACGGCCGTCTCCCTTTCCCGTGTGTAATGGCCAAGGCCGTGTGGATGGCTCGCATGACCGTGTGAACAAACCATACAATAGCCTAATACCGTGTGAAATTAGGGTCACACGGCCGTGTCGCCAGGCCATGTGGCAAGGCTAAGCCCGTGTGGTTCAAGAACATGGCTGTGTGGCCAGACCATGTTCAATTCGAAATAGGGTCACACGGACATGTCTCCAGGCTGTGTAACAACCTGTGACCGTGTGGGAAAAACCTGTACCAAAATTTAATAGGCCACATAGTTGTGTGGGGTGACCGTGTGGGACACACGACCGTATGGTAGGCCGTGTGTCAGCCCATGTGCACTTAAAAAGTGTCTTATAAACCAAGCTATGCAACTATGAAATGCTTAAGCCTCAAGCTTTCATTTAAACCACATTACAACCAATTCAAAGGCATCCAAAACAAGTCAATAACATCATTTACAACTATCATCCTAGGTACCTAACCAATATACCTTCAATTGCACCTAAAAAATAACTAGGTAAACATGTATCACTTAACCTTTCCAAGGCAAAATAAGTGATTCATTTTCAACCATAATTCATACACCAACATTATTAACCATTACCAAACCAAAACCAATGCATCGACCAAACATACACTTAGCAATAATAACTTCTCAATTATCAAACCATTAAGCACATAGTCAACTACCATTGCAAGATAACCATAATTTGTCAATTTCCATCACACATATACATATCTACACAACTTTTAAGGACCAACAAGATTCAAAATGATCAAGATAAGTATAACATATCCTAGGTACATGCCAAAATAATAGGAATTATTCACCAAAATTTGAGTTTGGGATTTTCACTTGATGTTGAATCGATGATTGAACCGCTAGGTACCTAACCTGTGCATGGGAAAAACAAAATTGTACGCTGAGTATAACTCAGTGGTATTTATATAATCAGAACATTATAAGCAAAACATAATACATTTAAATGCTCAAATTAAAACTAGAAGATGTTATGCTAATATCAATTCAAATGTACAAATTCATATAGACATTATTTTACCATATACATTTTGCTAATGATAGTACATGGAAAATTCAATTGATACATATCCATTTCCCATTTTGGTTTCCAATACACATTCATTTCATATCACTTGCTATTTCAATAACATTTCCATTTCAATAACTTTTTCCATATCAAAATCGATAACTTAAGTTTACCATTTACCTCCCCTATTAACACGACTCGAACCAGGACAGATACACGGATTCAACCAACACACCAGTTTGGCACCTAGTGCCTCATCAGATAAATCCGAAGCTAATAATTACGCCCAGTGCTATAAATAAATTTGACACCTAGTGCCTCATCAGTTAAACCAAAGCAAGTTGGCACCCAGTGCCTCATCGATTCGTAGTCGAAGTAACCCTGAACTTTTCCTATCTTATGGCATGCCATCTATATCCGATTCAACTCGAACAGTTAATAGGGTTTTCATTTAATATTTCAATACCAACCAATATTTCAAATTCACATTTATTCTCAACATGTATACATTTATTCAACTTAATAACCTTGTCACTTTGCAGCAACTTTGGCAAACTTGTCGATAACCTTAGGGTTCGCACTTAATAACCAATGTTAGGGTTCGCACTTTGCACAGTTCGACAACCTTGTCACTTTGCAGTAACTTTGGCAAACTCTGTATAAGTTAGTCAGTTTTGATTATTTCATGCTTTTGCTTATGGTGAACACTGTTTTAGAAATTAAATACTTAAGCATGAACTTGTAAATTAAGGAAACATCAAACCAGGCTTGGACTAAATTCATATACATAAAATTTTGGTATGTATATTATATTTGTATCGATTCACAAGAGGTATTAAAAAAACATAAATAAAAACATAGAAAAAACTAAGTCCTAAAACAATCGGCGAAGTCAACAGATAGAAAGATTTCTCTAAGCCCATGTGGAATCCCACATTGCATTTAAGTCCATAGTTTGTTTCTACCACCTCTTCAGTGTTTATGCTTCACCTGGATCTCGCTTCGTTGCTACACACTGTGCAATCTAACTGCCTTTAATGTTTAGAAGGGAGTGTGTGAGCTCTTGCGAACTCAGTGAATGTACAAGAAAACCATACAACACACAAAAAAACATAAGTTAAGAAAGAATTTTAACAAAGTTATTGTTCTGCGAACTGGGTTCGCCATATTTACGCAAAGCCTGGTTCGCAGTTACCTGCTGTTAGTTAACTTAAAACAATAAAACATAATATTTTTGAAAACACAATCTTATTCACATGTTCTTTTTTGTTGGATAAATGGATCTCCTTATAACCCCTCAATTTGACTCAAAGAGTCCAACATATCCCATAAGTGTAGCATTAAGCTAACACTCTCCAACACACTTGCATATCCCAATGAATGGAGCTTTGGCTCGCCATTCCTTTATTATCCCTAAACTGTCGCCCAAATCAGAAAACATAAAGGTGATTACTCATAATCCTATGACATGCCATTATATCCAACAATTTACAAAATATTATAGTGTCAATACATTTACTTAAACATAGAGCTTGCAAATTATGAGAACACTGCTCATATCTAGCTTGCCATATAGAGGTTGCATATCACTAATCATAAAAACACATTTTTAACACATTTACAAAATAAGTTTAGAGAAGACTTACTCTCAGAACTTAGGATAAAGCCCTAAGCTCCTGATTAACTCTATGGTTCGTACATACAAGTGGTGACCTTTGAACACTCACCAGTTTGCTGAAAGCTTTAAACAAGCTTTGTCTTTCCTTTGTCTTTGCTTGTAGACAATTCTATTAGGTTCACAATTTACAAACATACACAATTCACTAACAGTTGAAGCACATTAAAACTCATACATAACACAAGCGATCCTAGGTTCAGACATGCTAGTCTTTTGGCGAACCTAATTTCCTTTGTTGTGAACTTTTTTAGTTACTTCTATACATCTAAACCAATAGAGAAACAATTTCTTACCTTTAATCCTAAGAGCTAAGTGTTGGGTTCTTGCTTTCGTAGAAACTTGACAGCAAGAGAAAGAAATAATCGATGAAGAAATTTGAAAAACTTTTGTCTTTCAAAAGAATATGGAATTTTCAATGAAATGAGCTTAATTTATAGGGACTAAGTTTTTTGATGTTTTTAGGATGCCCTAGTAGGCGTAGGAAAGAGTTACGTGCATGAGTGGTGTTGTGAAGAGGAAAATAAGTTGACTTCCTAACTTTGGTATAATTGCCCTTTGGCTACTCCTAATTTTCTTTTTTCTTTTTACATTCCAGACCCTACTTTCACTTTCGACCCAAACCAACGATCGTAGCTCGCTAGGCCCACTAGCAACCCTAGCTTGCCAGGCCTGGCCTGCTGTCGTGTAACACCCCTAACTCGTATCCATATCTGGAATAGGGTTATGGAGTATTACCATAAAAACGTAACTTATAATCATTCATTTCTAATCATTTCATAAATCATATCATAGTCCATTCAAACACATGCATATCGTCCCTTATTTGAACCTTTGAGACCTAAAAAAAACACTTTAAAACGATTTGGGACTTAATAAGAAACATTTAGAACTTTATGGAATGGAAAATTTCACACTATAGGGGTCACACGGTCGTGTGGCCAGGCCATGTGCCTCACACAGCTGAGACACACGTCCGTGTTTCAGGCCATGTAACAATCGAAATAGGGACACACGGCCGGGTCCCAACCCGTGTCCGTGCCCGTGTAACTCACTAACTTGGGTTACACAGTCAAGCCACACGCCCGTATGCTAGGCCGTGTAACCTTCAAAATGGTCTCCTATGCCCATGTGCTAGGTCGTGTAACTTTTGAAAAATAATTATTAAAACGTACAAGGGACACACGACCGTGTCACTTGGCCATGTGTCACACACGATTGAGACACACGTCCGTATGGACAAGAAAATGGCAAAAAATAAGCCATTTCTCCCACCCTTTAAAACTTGAACCTACAAGCCACTCACTCACACACACACACACACACACATATATATATATATATAAGGCCTTAAAACATACCCAAATCATGCATAAAATGACTAAATCTTTATACCAAATGCCCATACAACCAATATGCCAAAAGGCACCTCAATCACAATTCATCAAACCTATCAAAACATGTGCATATTTATCCATTCATCAACCAATTACACCTAACCTATTTCCATACCAAACTTACCATATTTGACAACATTTATATCATTAGCAATAGTTCATAACTACCTCAAAGCATAATCCATCTTGTCCACATTATAAACATACCAAAACATGGTCATTCCAAACATGCATCAATTTAACCATATTAACAACCACCAACAAAGCATTAAAATATCAAAAGTACCACAACTCCAACGCAACATTACATGTCATGCACATCAACTAAACATTAGACATAATTCCACCTATACAGGCCATTATAACTATGATCAAAACATCAAAATCTACTGATATAATCGCTGGATAGTGTGATAGATCTTCGACAAGCTTCCAACTCGATCGAGCTTCTGATAATCTATAAAGTAAGAGAAAGATAACCACATAAGCAATGAATGCTTAGTAAACTCATATAAACTTTAATCATAATATTCCATTTTAAATATGAACTTTATAAGTCATAAATAAACTTATACTAATGCCTCAAGATTTATCAAACTATATAACTATCAACTCACAAATGAATAGGTTCATTAACATCCCAAATACTTTCCATTTATAACATAATAAGGTCTTATAAGCTGAATTACATAATCATCAACCTTTTATTAAAATGGTGAACCATTTCATTTAATTATTTATCATTCCACTTACTTAGCATAAGCTTAATTGCGTTATCAATTCACGAATTAGTGTATTTATTCACGACACAAGTAAACTCACATATATCATAAGTAAACTCCTTCCTTACAAGTAAGTCCTTTAATTCAACAATCATTTTTATTTCATCATATTTCGTCTCAATCTGAACTTATCATTTCATTATCTATTCTCATTCGTTTCGTTTGCATAACACACAAGACATAAGCATAAACATCAACCATAACCACAAGCTAGTGCATTTAAACTTAACTCTTTAAGGATCAACTACATGATAAACCATTTAATAAGAAATTACATCTTTTGATTTATACTACTTTTTCATGAACATAAGCATATTACCATTTGAAAACTTACCATTTCAATGTATTTCATTAAAATTAAGCATGATATAATCCAATCATAAGCTTAGTACAAGCCTAAGCATCATCCACAACACATGTTAGAGCATCAACTCATAAATCACTTGAAATAACATAAGGTAAGTCATATACATGAACAACATCATTTTAAATCATCAATTTCATGAACATAAAAATACTTTCATTGAACATTACCTTACCGAGATTTCTAATTCGAAGAACGACTTACGGATAGGAGCACATCGTTATTCCAACCATAACACGCCAGATGCTTATACGAGTCAATCCATCCAAAACACATCAAATGCTCACAAGAGCTATTCCAACCGTAACACGCCAATACTCATAAGAGCTAGTCCAACCGAAACACGCCAATTCTCATAAGAGCTAGTCCAATCGAAACACGCCAATGCTCATAAGAGCTAGTCCAACCGAAACACGCCAATGCTCATAAGAGATAGTCTAACCGAAACACACCAAACAAAGAGTATAACACGAGAGTTCGCAACAAATGCTGAACCTCAGTTTACTCGGGAAACAAATATATGCATCCCTCCAAACCATCTCCATTCCAATCCCCCACAACACACCATATCACGACTGTACTCTATCCCTCTTTCAATCCAATCTGAACATCAAATTCAATAACATTTCACAAATATTGTTTCATCAACAACAATTAAATATATCATTTGTGCCATCCAAATTATTCAACAATTCATATAAATGTTATATTTTAAACCATACGAACTTACTTGGCTAAATTTGCAAAACTGTCAAAGTATAGAGGCTATTTGGTAATTTTCCATTCTCCTTAATTTTCCACTTAATCTTGATCTAAATTAATAATTTCATTCAATTCATTAATTTAGATAGTAAAACAATTTATTTTATGCAATTTAGTCATTTTTGACATTTTTACAAAATTACCCCTAACATATACTTTTATTCAATTTGGTCCCTAAGCCTAAAACATGCAAATTAACCATTTTTATTGCAAACCCATGCCAACTGAATGTTAGTAGCATCCATTTCAGCCCATTTTTGCAACAATTTCACATCAAGTCCTTGAATTATTACTATTTCAACAATTTAGTCCCAAATCGGCAAATTCATCAAAAATTATTTAACAAAATACTTTTAAATACCAACTAACACTTCAAATTCATCATTTAACATATAAGATCACAAATATTCATCAATGGAAACATTAAAAATCTTTAACAGTTTCAAAAACGAATGTACGAGCTAGCTGGACCTAGTTGCAACGATCTCAAAAACATAAAAATTATTAGAAACATGGCCAAAATGACATACCATGCAACTTCAAAAAGAAGACCGAATGCTCAAACCCTTCCATGGCTTCCTTCTTTCTCAATTTCGGAAAAACATAAAAAGAGAAAGATGATTGTGCTTTGTTTTGTTTTATTACCTTAATAATTAGTTTTATTTTAATTAATAAAAATATATATATATTCATAATAAAACAAAGCCAATCGCCCACTAAAATATTATATGGTATATTTACCATATTAGTCCATGAATTTACTTTTTTCATAGCTATTAAACATCTTTAGTTAATAGAATTTAATTTTCACACTTTTTACGGTTTAGTCCTTATTAATTAATTAACTATTGAAACATTAAAATTTCTTAATGAAACTTTAATACAACCTAAATAACACTCCGTAAATATTTATAAAAATATTTATGACTCGATTTATAGAAACGAGGTCCCGATACCTTATTTTCTAAAACCACTTGACCTTAGGGTCTTACCACTTGAACTTAATTAATCATTCAAATAGCATAAATTACCATATCAGAAATCTTTTTAAAACCATATTTGACTCATAAATATTAAAAAATAATATTTACGAACTTACTCGTCAGATTTGTGGCCCCAAAACCACCATTTCTGACACCACTGAAAAAGACGCTGTTACATGGCGACCCCAGCTCATTAGGCCCCAAACTCCTAGGCCCTATTCCAAGATGTTTCAGAAGTTGGGAATTCTTGAGACGTCATACTTAGGTTGCATGTTAGAAGAATCACCTACATTGCATGTACCTCTTAACTGATCATTATCATTATTATTTCTCAAGGGTCGTCTTGTTGCATGTTTCTTGCATTTCGTGTGGTTGCTTATGTAACAGCCCGTTTTTAGTAAAATCAATATAGTGGTTTTGGAACCATAAATTCATGGTCAAAATAATTATTTTATTATTATTTTAATGTCTACAGCACGGATATATGATTGTGTGAAATTTTCATTAAGAAATTTTATCGTTCAAATGCTCAATTTGATAAAAAGGACTAAATCGCGTAAAGTGTAAAACTTATGTTTTATTAGTTAAAGGTATCTAAAAGCTATGGAATATTAAAGTGGAGGTCCTTATGTTGTAATTAGACCATTATTAAGGTGGGTGGACATTTATGTACATGGTTTATATGAATTTTTAATGTTTTAATAAAGGTTAAATTAGTAAACTATAAAATAACTTAAGTTAAAATAATAAAGAAACAAATGGTCATCTTCCTAAGTGTTTTAACCACCAAAAATTAACCTTGAAAACTCCATGGAAAGGGTTTGAAGCATTCGGTCATAGCCATCCATGCATGTAAGTGTTTTATTGCTCGGTTTTTAATGATTTCTGTGTTTTTGAGATCGTTGTAGCTTAGTCTAGCTAGCCCAGGGACTATTTTGCAAAACTGTTAAAGGTTTAGGGTTTTGCCATTGATGAATCTATGAGTATTTTTATGTTTGATGATAGATTATGAATGTTTGATGATAGTTACACAAGTTTTGTTAAGTGATTTTAGTGAAAATGCAAATTAGGGATTTAATTGTTGTAACACCCCAAACCCGGCCTAAACGCTACGACCGAATCTGGTATGTCACAGGGTTGAGTGAAAACGATTTCCTATCTACTCTGGGAAAAATCATAATATATTTTTTTTAAAACCTTTTTATTAAGCGATGTCTCGAAAACTAAGATTTGTTAGCTTGGGAAAAAATTCACAATTTTAATTTAGCAATCATTTATTATACGAGGTGCGATTTTGAAAAAAACGTTACTTAGTGAAATCGCATTTATAAAACCTCATTTAAATTTTCGTGACTAAAATTTTCCATAGTGTCAGGCATAAATACTAAATAAAACCAAATATAAATTTAAAAGGCCTTATTACATAAAAAATTACCCAAATTTAAAGAAAAACTTTAAGCAGTAAAAGTTCATAAAATATAACGTCTTTTATGGCCTACACGAGTCCACCTCGGCTCCAATATCCACGATCTACTGATTACGAAAAGTTTAGGAAAGGGTGAGTCACGAGAGACTCAAAGTGTGTAAAACCATTAAACACTTAAACCGCCCACGGCCCACAATCTCGTATCAAGCTTATACATGATATCATACAAATTCATGAATGCTTTTAAGCCCGCCCAACCTAGTATTTCCATCCTCTACACGCCATCCCGCACCAACCATCATCACACCGTGGGGATTTCTACAATCAACCCCTCATCTGCACACGCCGTCTTGTGGTCATCTTGTCGAAAATGTGGCAGAGCCACCGATCACTATGTGACCTTAAAATCAACTGTGGCATAGCCACCGATCACTACGTGACCTCATAAACAGATGTGGCAGCGCCACCGATCACTATGTGACCTTAAAACAATGTGGCAGAGCCACCGATCACTATGTGACCTTATCACTTCCCCTTTTATCAACATTCCCATATCCCATGCACAACATTTATATCGAAACAAAGGTATCATGCCAATAACAAGGCAATATATCATCACATACAACCAACTCATATCAGGTAATTATAGATACGTACCTGGCACTTCCTGCCTTAACCAAAAAGGTATTTCGACTATATTCACAGCCTTTTCCAGCTTTTCAGCCCATACAATTAATAATACAATTAAGTAAAGTGTGTTAGGGTTTACACACCTGGTAACACGCAAAACAATACTCTCTACGTCGACACTATCGATAGCAGAAACAACTGCTATCTGCCTACGACTCTGTTCTGAAACCGGTCCACACCCCGTGGCCAATCTCAGACTGCTGATACGGCACGCTTCTTAAACTTAAGGGCTGGGTTCACGGGTCTAACCCCCTCCTTTGCCTTGAAATCCGGAAAAGAAAGATATAGGGTTCAGAGATTAATGGTTTTCGGTTTAGAGATCCCGATGATTTGACTTAACACAGGAGATTCAGTTATCACCTAAGAGAATTCGACACTAGCATGGCAGAAGAGAAGATTCGACAATAACAGGGAAGAAGATGAAAGAGCCGAAAAATAAAAGAACTACCAATGGAACTTAGGAGTTTTCGGTTTTAGAAGTGACCAAAAGAAAAGATGAAAAAGAGAAGGCTATGAAGATTCGGTTTTTAGAAGAAATCAGAGAAGAGAACTTTGGATAAGGGACATTCGGCTATAGCATAGAAATGGAGATGAAGAAGAGAATGAAAGTAAATGGTAGTTTAGAAACACACATAGAAAAGGGTTCAAGAAGGAGTAAAATAAAAACCTCAAATGCCGAAATGGGAAGGAAATTCTCACTTGACTACTAAACACTTTCAAATAAATTCGGCACCTACTAACCTCAAAACCGGAAATGCACTATTTTGAGAACAAAAAGCCTATGCTTCCCAAGTTGAAATTCGGCATACCCTTAGCAAGACAAAACCGATTTCCCCCCTCTACTATGAGTTTGAAATTCGGCCAACACCAAGCTCACCATGCTCATCCCTTTCTTTTCTCATCAAATTCCTCCTGATCACCCGTTTGAAATATTTTGAACACTTCAAGCTCCCATTTTTCCTCTCTGCCATTCATTCAAATTATTTGACTCAGTCCACTCCCCTATCCTGAAGTGTCCCAGTCGAATTCTGCCTCTGCTCTCCTTGACGCCAAAAAGAACTCCCAAAATGAGCTCCTTGTGACTTGAACCTGCTCCCTCTCCTATTCTCTGTGGCGTCACTTACCAGCATCTTAAGTGGCACCTCCTTGCCACTCTGCCACTCCTTTTCTTGTGTCAACCAACCACCAACATCATCCCTTAGGTCCTATTCCAGCTAACTTCTCCACTAAAGTACCTAAAAAGAATTTTTTTGCCAGGACTCCAGCTTTTCCCTGGGCCTTTCCTAGACTCCCATACACCCTAAAACAACACATTAAGCAAGGCATACACACAAAACACATCAAATGCATAGCCCCAAAATCAGGATGTTACAATTGTGAAATGTGGAAACTTTATGGTTAAAATGTGAAATAAATGAAAAATATGGGCTGATATGTGCACTAGGGAAATTCGGCTAGCATGGGTTGGTATTAAATTGAATGAATTTGTGATTTTATGAAATAAGGACTAAATTATAAAAAATGTGAAACATTAGGGGCAAATGTGTAAAAGTGCCCTAATGTGAATTTTGGACTAAATTGAATAGAGAAATAATTAAATAAGCTGATTTTGATTACATATAGATCAAGAAAACCGAAATCCAAATCTAGACCGGGGGAAAGATAAAGTACTCGACTAATCGATCTATTTAACCATTTTTGCATTTGAGGTAAGTTCGTATGTAATAAGCGTTGTTATATTTGTGTTTTAAATGCCTTGATATTGCATAAATTGTGATTTACAAATTTGCGGATACATTCGACGAAGATTCGACATTGGAAATCCCGGTTGAACCTTAGGAGTAGGTTAGGATACAAATGACATGTCATTAGGGAATACATTGAGTTGGCTTCGGGCCATGATATTGGCACTTTGGGTGCGAGTTGCATTGATTTGGCTTCGGGCCATGATATTGGCACTTCGGGTGCGAGTTACATTGATTTGGCTTCGGGCCATAATATTGGCACTTCGGGTGCGAGATACATTGAGTTGGCTTCGGGCCATGATATTGGCACTAAGGGTGCAAGACTCCCGAGTATCTGACTTTTATTACGAATGGTTCAACGGGTAAATTGAAGATGTGAAATGGTGAGAAATAGATATGTATCGGTACAGGTATGTACGAAAAACTATTCGACCAATGAGTCTAAGGAAGTTGTGAGTTTATGATCAAGTATGTGATTAAATTCATGATAGCTTAAGATTAATGTATTGTTGCATATTATGTCTTTTAATTTGAATGGTAAATGAATGGTGAGACTTGCTTATTATTTTCATACGAGCTTACTAAGCTTTATAGCTTACTTTGTTTATTTTTTCGTGTCTTATAGTGATTTCAAAGCTAGCTCGGATTCGGGGACCGTCAGAGACTTCGTCACACTATCCTACTATCAATTTGGTACTTTTGAGCTTATGTTTTGGTTATATGGTATGTATAGGATTATGGTTATTTTGGTTATGACTTGATAATGATTTTGGTAATTTGAAATGGCTCGTAAATGTTAAATGTTTTGATTTGTATATAGCCATGAGAGTTGGCTTGTTTAGTTGATGTGGTTATGTATATATCTATGTGCATATGGCTTGGTTATGTGATTAAAGATGATTATGTTATGCTTGTTGATATTTGGCCATTAGGGGTACTAAATGGTTGAGAATTGAATTTGGTATGTTATGAGATTAAGCTAGATGATGCAAATTTGAAAGTGTTCATATTGTTGTTTGAGATTAGGAGATTTGATATGAATTGAATGGTACATTGTGATATTGATAAGTTTGGTATTTGTTAGTTTTGAAATGGTATAAATGATGCTTGGTTGAGGATGTATGAATGACTATTTATGCTTTGTTTTGGTGCCAATTGTTGTGGTGTAGGTGTATGCAAGTTTGGGTGGCAAAATGGCTTGGTAAATAGCCTATTTTTGTCCACACGGGCAGAGACACGGGCGTGTGTCTCAGCCGTGTGTGACACACGATTATGTTACACAGCCGTGTGTCCCCTAGTGTTAAATTAAAAATCAAGTTAGTATGCTCCACACGGCCTAGCACACGGGCGTGTGATTGGCCGTGTGGCCTAAGTCAGTATACCCTACAGGTTTGGCACGGCCTAGCACACGGTCTGGCACATAGGCGTGTGTAGCCAATTTTAGGGCACACGGGCCAGCCACATGGGCATGTGTGTTGGCCGTGTGACCCAAGTAAGAGAGTTACACGAGGTTAGACACAGGCTGGGACACGACCGTGTGCTTCCATTTCGAATGTCCACACGGCCTGTGACACGGGCGTGTGTCCCCTGTAGTTTGGAAAATTTTCTAAGTTTTGTAAAAAAAATTTCTTGAGTTATTGGTTTAGTCCCGAACCACCCAGAATGCATGTTTTGGGCCTCGTAGGCTCGTATTAGGGACAATGTGAATGTTATTGAATGATAATTTGTATGAAATTAGAAAATATATGTGAAATGAAGGTTTAAATTGTTTCGTAGGTTCGGTAATTCTTCGTAACCCTATTCCGGTGTTGAATACAGGTGAGGGGTGTTACAGCTTAAGCACAAGAAAAGACTTAAGTGTGGGGGAATTTGATCTGCCAAAAATTGATATGGTAAATTAAGTCATTTTTTACACTTAATGAGCTTGTAGTTAAGCATTAAGGCTTTACTTCATGCCTTTTAGTATTTATTAGATTTTTACTTTAAAATTCAAATTTATGCATTTTTAGTGTGTTTTGGGACCAAAAATGGAAAAATCTTGCCTTTTGGAGCTTAACAACTAATTTCAATTTGTGAAAAAGGTCACGAAGGCAAAAGCTAGAAGAAATATTGTTGCTATCCCCCAAGTTGCGACACTAGACCCTTAGACCAAGCTTTCACATCTGCAATCATCGCACTAATATTTTATCTATTTGTTTGTTTCATACCAAGATTTTTAATCCTCGTAAGGGAATCACCTTCTAACTCGATGTTGGAGAAACTTATTTCATTAGCAAACTCCAACACTTGGTCCGCCGACATTGCCTCCACCACAAAAGGATATGGTATGTGATTGTTTTTCCTATGCATGACCCCAAAACAGACCCTCAAAGTTTCGAATAAAAATTCCTAATACTGATTGAAGTGTTACCCTTTAAAATTTTGTATCGAAATTAAATTTGATAACGGGATCAACTGAGGGCATCCGTCGAATGATGTTGTGACACTGAGGAGTCACCGTCAAATTTGTCAACGCATTGAGTTCCTGGACATGATTTTATCCTAGGTAAAAAACCCCATTGCCAATTGTAAAGTCTCTTCATGCACCAATATGTTTCTTAACCACCAAATCACCTAAACTGTTATTGCCGCAATTTGACACACATTATTATCCACAACATTAAACAAGTATTCAAACCAATCATTTAAACAATTAACATTGTAATTTGACGGCCAAGAAATCTCTAGAATAGACCAAATTTGCAATAGAAAAGGGGTATTCCATTAGAATGTGAGTAGTTGATTCTTGAGAGGAAGCACATCTAAGGCAGTTGGCATTAGAAGTTATTCTCTTAATTTGTAGATTATGAAAAGTAGGGACATAGTTGTGTAAAAATTTGAAAACTGCATTTTTTTTGGGGGGGGTGGGGACATTAAAAAGCCACAATTGTTTGTAAAGATTAGACGCCATAAGTAGATTAATGTTAGTAGTGACACCATTACTAAGACCAGCCTAGAGTAGCTTATAACCACTTTTAACTAAATATTCCCTAGAATTATCTGCACACCACGCATGAGGAATCAATAGAAGGAAACTGAGCTAAAGGTATACAACAAATAAGTCGAGCCTCCTTTGCTTAAACATGGTATAAAAAAATTGCTCATTCCATTTATTCTCCTCCATAAGTATCATAACCAAAACAATATTAATACTATTATTCACTCTTGTACATTGTACTTTTTTAAGGGTCTTTTCTAGGCAACCAATAGCCCTCTCAAACTGAAATGCAAGTACCATCACCCACTCTGTAACATCCCTCACATGGTCCGATCATCGAATCTGAGTTTCAGGATGCTACTACAGTTATTGAAACATTCATATGCAAATCATAACATTAAATTCAATTTAAATCATCAAGTTTTTTCTAAATACATGCATAATAGAAGTTATGAACCAAACAAAGACTAAATCGAGTAGACAAACATAGTTTAATAGATTCGAACATGATTAAGGACCAATCTAAAAATTTAATTGTAACAACCCATTTTTCAGTGGTGTCGGAAATAGTGGTTTCTGGACCACAATTCCGATGAGAGAGCCTATAGATATATTCAATTAATATTTATGAGTTAAATATAGTATAATAGTGAATCATGATTTAATAGATTTTATTAATTGGTAAATTAGTTAAGGTACAAGTGATGCGTACCGAAAGTCAAGTGGTTTTGGGAAATGAGGTATCAGAACCTCGTTTCTATAAATCGAGCCCGTGAATATTTTTATTAAATATTATGGAGCTATTATATAGGTGAATTGAAGTTTAGTCTGATATTTCATAATTCAGTGCAGCAGATTAAACTAGTTTTCGCACTTTAGGAGCTTGAAATTAAGTATTTCATTAGGATTTAATTATGTTTTAATAAGTTTTGTTAAATCCAATAAAATGTGCAAATTAAGTCTTTTATTGACCTTAGGGGCCGAATGAGGCCTAAGGGTGAGCTAATGAACTTTATAAGTGTGCAAGAGACCATTAGAAGACATATTAAATGGATACTGGTCGCTATGTCACAACACAGAATGCTCAATATCGCAACATAGAGAGCATAATGGAGAAATCATGAAACTACCTTCGATGTCGCGACACAGCCTAATGGTGTCACGACATACCCTTGAAGATATCCTAAGAGGAGTATACTGACTCCTATGTCGCGACACAAGTCCTGATGTGTCGCGACATCAACTCTGGATGACAATTAACACGACTCTAGATCCAAATCACCAATCTCTCGGCCTAACAACTTCACATTGTGGAAATACTACGAGATTGTCATATCACGTTGCGCTATCAACAATAACTCACCCTCAAGGACTTGAAGCTTTGTGTCATTTCTCTTGGAGAACAAGCTTGCCAATGTATCCTATGTCTCTTTGGGAGTTTTGGCATAACAGATGTGCTCCAACACGTCCTCTTCAACCATTTTTTTCAACGCAAACTTTGCTTTACCGGATTTTATTTTCATTTTCTTAGCGTGCCACTTGCATCCTCGGCTTTCGGTTGTGTCATTTTATTACCGTTGATAACCTCCCAAAGGTCTTTTCCTTGTATATAAGACATTATACAAGTTAACCATGTATTATAGTTGTTGTTATTAAGCTTCTTCATTTCGTTGACAACTTGCAGGTCTGTCATCATATTGACAGATGATTCTCACAATTAAATACCGAGAGAGTGAAAGTATTTCATGAACAATGCACCAGGTAGTTCCTAAAAAAGAGAGGTGGGTCACAATAGACACTTTTAAGTACCGAGTCTTTCCTTAGCCAAAACCTTTTCTAGACATGCAATTTTACACTACCACACTTCCTTCCAACAATTAAGCAACTAAGGATAATCTTCAAGTAGCTATGATAATTTCTTTTCTGATGTAGAAGATCAAACAATACTGCAGCCACAGAGCATACTAAGAAAATTTTCACTCCTCCAACTAGGCTCTAATACCAACCGTAGAATACTCAGGCCCACAACACCACTAAATTAATATTTAGCTACAACTCCTAACACTCCAATATAAGAAAATAAAGGAGGAATTTGAAGAAACCAAATAGAAGATTTACTATTTGGTTTGGAGCAGATAATACTTACAACATATGTTTTTATATAGATTCAAAGTCTAACTACCCTTGTGTTTTTAAGCTATGTGGGATATGGGTTTTTATATACCTTCATAACCCTTTGCCTTTTTTTCCCAAGTGATGTGAGATTTACCCATTACTAACAAAATACTTTTTCCAACAAGTTGGTGTTGATATTCAACAATAGGAAACGAAATAGGGATAATCTTTCATACTAAAATTTCTTGTAAACCTCTATTTTACCCTGAAAGATGATTTTTTCTTCCTTTTCAATGGACACAAACATCAATCTTAACTTTTATATGCATAAATCTCTTAATACCATGCATAACAACATTAGGGTCATACTCAACGAATTCACCCATAAAGTTACCAAATTGTGTCGCCATTGCCTTTGACACTAATCCGTGCAAAATATAATGTATTTGGACCCATAAATCAACAAATAATAACAACACTATTCACGAATCTTCATCTTTTTTTCAATCAATGAGAGACAAGCAAATGATTATTAAACATCCATAGATCCCCCTAAATACTCTTGCAATATCATCTCATGATAGAATAAAAACAAAAATTGATTTTCTCCCATATATAAGATTGACACCCCCCAAATGGATGCCAAATATTGGTCAAGTTATTTCTCATCGCCTCAAACTAAACTATACTTACTATTAAAAAACTTCCCACAAAACACAAATCATAGTTCAAACCTAGATCATTAGCATCCACATCAATTTTCCAGGCAACTTCCTCTCCATCGTCAATCTTCAATCCTATCTATCCGCTTCCATGGGAAATCAAAAGAATATGCTCACCAGGAAAAGAGAAGAAAATAGAAAAAACACTCAAAAGAAAACAAAGGAAGACCTGTCATTTCAGCTGATTATTTTTTTTTCATAATTTAAATTTTATATTTATCAAACAATCTAATTATATTCTATACTTAATTTTAAGTAATATATCAAACAAATTTTATAACTTTAATTTAGTACTTAAATTTTCAATATTTAATTTTTCAACACTTAAATTTTTTTTTAGTTTATCAAACAACACCTAAGTTCATTGATTTATAAATTAAAACAAAATTTCCAAAATAAACTACTTTGTCGCTTACCACTTCTACCCCAAAGTTGTTTTCCTAGTCGACGGCAATACTGACTACCAAGCAGGCTATCGATCGATAGCTCTTTTCTTTCCTAGTTACCCTCCCTTTCTTATCTTCACTATGTCTTATTCAACTAACTCTCTCTCTCTCTCCCTCTCCCATTGACCCACCCTTCGCTCACCATGCTCACTACCTCTTTTTCTTTTCTCTCCTTCTCTCACCGTTGTCACCACCCTCTTCTTCACCTCTTTTAGTACCTCTCACCCTCCCTTCCCCCGTCTCCCCTTGTAACCTCTTAACCGACCATACACCTTTTTATTCAGCAAAAAGATACCCCTCTTTTTGGAAAAATAAATTTAGCCCAAGGTTTGGCCTTGGTCTCCCTTAAAGGATGTTTTCTCGAGTCCTTGGTGGTCCAATTTTCTCGAGTTCGTGGTGAGTCAGTTTTATCAAGTCCAAACGGACTTGTTTTGTCTGCATTTAGTTTGATAGATGTAATGTTTTTCGAATGTTCGTAGGTTTCTCATAATGGACTTGGTTTGTCAACGACAAATTCAATGCACTAACTCGTTGATTCGATCTAGCAGCTAACGCCCAATGTTGAGGCTTGTGCCTGTGACATTTGTGTTTGTCTAGGAGTTACTTTTTAGAATTGGACATCTATCTAGTATAGCTAAATTGTTTAGTTAAGTATTCATACTGATTTCTTGATTTGTATTTTATATGGGTTTGTTTCATTCTACTAGGATTGTTTATCCCTTGTAAGGAATTTATAAAGGTCAAATTTTGCATTTAATGGAATTAGTACCTCTACTCTAAATTGCTCAAATTTAAAATTTTGGTCTTGATGTTTTTTTGTTGTTTCCCATCATTTCTGATTTTTTTATGTATATAAATATTGAGATGGAAGTATACATAATAAAAAAAAAATTGACTTCTAAAAAACTTTGCCAGTACGTGTGCGGACATGCCAAAAAATAAAAAGGTAGAGTTAAGCAATTTTTCTTCATGAAAACAAATTTTGGATTTTTGAAGCCATAATCAACCTTCACATAATCTCAAACTATTTTCTTCTACTCAAATCAAATAGAAGATGAACCATCGCTAACACAAATCGAAAACAACAAACCCAATCAATTGCCACATTCTCAAATTAAGTTGTTGGGTAAGAAAGATTGTGTATGTTCTCTGTTGGTTGCATCTTCTATTTTCTCAAATTAAATCAGAAAATCCTTGGTTGCAATTTAGTATTTGTAGATAGAGAAAAAGTTTTAGGGTTGTTTGTAAGTTTAGGTTGCTAAGTCGGAGAAAAAGTCCATCATCAAGTAAGTTGAATATGATATATGATATTTGGAATAAATATCAACGTAATATTTTTAGCATTTTAATTGTATTATTAATTTAAGTAATTTTTTGTGGTTTTAGGTTTTTTTTTTTTTTTTGGCATGTTTCGCTCATGTGTTGGTAATTTTTTATAGAAGCCAAAATGTTTTTTTATTATGTATAATTCCACTTCAATATTTATACATTAGACTTTTCAAACGGAGGGAAACAACAAAAAATATTGTTTAAATTTCGAAAAAGTACAAGTATTAAATTTGAACAAATTGGAGTAGAGGTACTAATTCCACAAATTTTGCATAGTACAGGTGTTAAATACAGAATTTGACCATTTATAGATCAATGGAATGTTAATCTCATAAAAGAATTGCAAAATAAACAATGAAATGGGCCTAAAGACGTTTGGATTGGGTTTTATTAATAATTAAAATAAAAGATAGAATTAGATCCACAAAGGCAATTGTTGGACTTGGAACCACAGTTGACGTCCCACAATTGGACCCCACGCTGTTGAGTTCACAACTAGCTTGCAACTCTGGATTTAGAGGACACCTGCAAAATCAACAATGGTTGAAATAATAAATTTAATTATAAAACTATATTAATATTAATGTAAAAGGTTTTTAAAATGATTTACTATTATTCAAATAATAAAATGAGCTAGAATCCTACTACGTTCTATTCAAGTTTAGACATGAAATTCTTTTGGATTCAAGTCTTATACATTAGTTCACATTAAAAGAATATTTGATTCACGAATTCATACCTTATTTGAGATTTTAGAATTATATTCTCTTGTTTAAATTTTGAAAATTACATTTTTAAGTTAATAATATAACATTTTCAACCCTACTAAAATTTGATAATATAAAAAATAATCTAATTATACTATATGTCAATATAAAATTTTAAAATAATTTATAATATACATACAAAAGGAAAGGTCATAGGGTAGGACCAAATCCAATTATAACCTCTTTTTTTTTTTTTTGAAACCAAGCAACAGTCTAACCCCATCCGACACTCGTTCATTTCCCTTGTAATCCAACTTAGATACCAGAGTATGCTTCCAGCCATTACTCCAGTTTCAGCTATAGTATTATATTTTGTCTTAGACCCAATTTTTAAGGTATACTTTATTTGCAGTGAAGTTAACTATCAAGTTTTTCTATTTTAAGGATTGGTTCAAATTAAATGTTTTATTATTAAACGGATTAATTTAATATATGTATTAGTAAAAATAATAATAAAAATAAAAACTATATGAAAAATTATTCATTTTCAATTTAACTCAAAAAAAAAAAGTTTAAGGGTGTAAAAAATCTACAAACTTAAAAAAAATAAAAATTAAGCCCATTTTTTTTCACTCATTCGGATACTTGAACTTCCAAAATGTATCAAAAAGGCCCTCAAACCTTTTAAAATAAATCAATTAAGCCCCTATTTTTTTTACACTCAATTGGATATTTTAACTTTCAAAATGCATACAAAAGACCCTCAAATTTTTTTAAAAAAAGCAATTAAGCTCATGCTTTTATTAAAAATTAGAAAAATATTAGAAAAAATTAAAATCAATAAAAGATATAAATATTATTAAATTTTAATAAAAAATTAAAATAATAAGAATTAGAACAAAATTAGAAAAAATATAAAAAATCATAAAAAATAAAAAAAATTGTAAAATTTTATAAAAATCGTAAAAAATTATAAAAACTATAAAATTTTATAAAGTCATAAGAAAATTATACAAAATGTAAAGAAATATAAATTTCGTAAATTTTTTTATAAAAATTATCGTACCAAAAGAAGCATTTTATAATTTTTTCGATAACTTTTATTGATTTTTATATTTTTTATTATTTTTCACCACATGTCAGGCTGTGTTGCGACACGTGATGACTTTAATTGAAAAAAACCTAGGGGTCGTTATTTCTTTTATGATTTTTATAAAATTCTACAATTTTTTATTTTTTATTAAAATTTAATAATTTTTTCTAAAATTTATTATTTTTATTTTTTATAATATTTTTTATAATTTTTAATAAGAGCAGGGGCTTAATTGCTTTTTTTTTTGAAAAATTTTGAGGGTCTTTTTAATACATTTTGACAGTTCAAGTACCCAATTGAGTGAAAAAAAGCAGGGGCTTAATTGCTTTTTTTGAAAAAGTTTGAGAGCCTTTTTAATGCATTTTGAAAGTTCAAGTGCTTAATTGAGTGCAAAAAAGAAAAAAGAAAAAAGAAAAAAGAAAAAATGGAGGGGCTTAATTACTTTTTTTTAAAAGTTTGAGGGCTTTTTACACCCTTAAGCTAAAAAAAATATATTTCATTTATAAAACCATAACAACTTTAGAAATATTAACTATGTTATATAATAAATGTTAATTGTGCTAAATTTTAGTTTTATTTTAGTTTTTTTATTAGTAGAAAGGTTATAGTATAAAAATTAATTTCAACCAATTCTATGAAGTAGTTGTCCCTTTTTTTTTTATGCTTATGAAGTGGGCAGGGTAACCGAATGAAAATCAGAAGTTTCCTGAGAAAGAGCAATAAGAGAGTGGCGAATCTCATATTATTTTTACCTAAAAACAACCAACAAAATTCCAACATTGAGCAATGCTTTTTGACTTACTGGTTTCAGATTTCAGGATTTAAAACTCACCAATCCTTTCTCACTTCTGTGGGTATAATGACTGGTTGAAGCAATGAAGTTGGTTCCCTCTCGTGGTGGGTGGTGACTGGTGAGTGGTGGGTAGTGGGTTGGTATTCTTTTAACTTCCCCAATAATGGCTGCCGTACTGCTCAATTCTTAATGCCAACTTATCTTTCGCTCATGTAATCTCAATGTTGGATTTGCTAATGCATTTGGTCTTTCTTGTTGCATCATCTTATAGAAAATTCAAGGTTTACATGTGCAGGGTTTAGGTTAAATTTTTCTTGTTGTGGATTTAGTTTATAATTTTTTTAATTAATTTTTCTGGTTTCTATATTTTTCGAATTTTAACATTTCAATTCAATTCAAACTCAAATTGTAATTGTTAAAGTTGTTAACTCAAATTTTGTTATATCTAAGATCTTATATAACAAACATTTTTATCACGTGTGTAATATCCTATCAACTTACTATTTTCATATATTACTCATAAAAAATGCCATTTTAATTAATGAATTTAACAATTATCATTTTTATTCAAGATTGAAATTATAAAATTCTAAACATATATGGATTAACAATGATCAAATTGAAGATTAGTAACAAAATCCACAGTTTACGCATAATATGGGACTAATAGTAGAACTTGATTTAATAGATTTAACTACTATCGTTGGGATTAGAATTGGAATTTCAAAATTTTAAAAAAAAAATAGAATGATTGAAACTGACCAAACTAGAGTACAAAGATTCAATCTTCAATGTATGCACAATACATTGACAAATAGTATGTTTTGGCCTTTATATTTTTTCATTTTCATAATTGAATTTAGGCTAAATTTTGATAATTTAATAATTTGTATTTCGTAGATTTTGAGATATTTGGGTATTCATATCATGTTTGTAGGGATGAAAATGGAGCAGAGCAAGGGTGGATTTTGTCAATTCTTTCACCTCTCCAGAGTTGACATCCTTTGCTCTACCATCTGCTCATTCCACTATGGATGTATAATCTTGAAAACCACTAATACTTCCATGAATGTTGGATGCATCCATCCTCATGATTGTTGCAATAATGCCAATTGAACTAAGTGATGAATGTCGAATCTACTAAAAATAAAAGGTCCTACGCCTAAAATATAATTTAAATTCATAGTCAAAGAAGTAGGGTTGATTTCACAAAGATTGAACTGATTAATTTTATAATTTATCACAACCAAATTTTGTCGTGGGCAATTTCGTACCCAAGACTTGTGCAAACCTGAGTAAATAAACAAAGGGGATAAAAGTATAACAAAATTAAACAAATAAATGCAAATTATGATATAGAAATTTGAAATAGAAGTAAATTAAACCAAAAGTAAAAAACTCCAACCTCATACACAACTTCACTTTCGGTTTCTAAATTGATCACGAATTATGGATACATCTCCACTCAATAATAAGTCAATTATAGTGTTCAAGGAACAACCTCAAACCACCAATTCTTCCATAGTGGTAAACTAATTATAGGTTGTGGGAACATCCTGATAATTAGTTCTTGTCAAACGAACAACCTTGAAATTAGCTCTTACAATTTAATTCTTCAACAACATTACAAGCAAGAATAACTCGACTCTAATTAATCTTCTCAACTGCGCGGACCATTTAAATAGACCTCTAGTTCCCATGATGTTAGCCTGTAACAACCCGATTTTGGGGCTAGTCGGAACAGTGGTTTCGGAACCACTAATCCCAGGCCAGAGAAATTATTTTTAATATCATTTTACGTGACATAGCATGATTATATGAGTGCATGAGAATTTTGGTGAATTAATTGTAGTGATTGCATGCTTAATTGCGAAAAAGGACTAAATCACATAAAGTGCGAAAGTTTTATTTTACAAGCTAAGGGTGTCAAATAGCTATAGAATATTAAATTGGAGGTCTTTAAAGTGCAATTAGGCCCTTAGAAAGTGTTGGCCGGCCATAGGGGACAAGAAATTTCAAAATTTGTCAAAGTTGGTGGATTAGGTGACTTAATTAGAGAAATAGAATAAAATAACAAAAAAGTTGTCATCTTTTTCACTCACTCTCCTCTCCACCGATTTTTACACTCAAGAAAGGGCTATAGGAGCTTGAAAATTTCAGCAACTTATCCTCCTTACAAGTAAGTGATTTTGGTGGTCTTTCTTGATAATTTTTGTACTTTTGGAACCCCTAAAGCTTAAGCTAACTAATGAGGGGACTATTTTGCAAAATGGTTGAGAGTATAGGGTTTTTCCATGTGAGTATCTATGTTGATTTCTGAAATTTTATAGAAGATAATGAATCTTAGTTGTTAAATAAACAACTTTTGTGAATGGAGTTTCCATAAAAACACCTAAAAGGACCTTTTTGTAAAGGTTGTAAAATAGGTGGTAAATGTGTGAAATAATTGAAATTATGAGTTCCTATAAGAGGGAATATGAATCGGCTAGGCTTGGGTGTGTGAAAAATGAACACATTTCATTTTACGAGCCTAGGGGCAAAATAGTAATTTTGCAAAAGTCTAGGGGAAAAATGGTAATTTTGCCAAAATAGGAATTTTGGAGTGATTTGAATAATGTGGTTATTTAATAAGCTAAATATGTTATTATAGATCAAGAAGAGCGTGGAATCAACCTTGACCGAGGAAAAGGCAATGTTTCAAACTAAATCACAAATTGACATATTTTGTATCGAGGTAAGTTTATATGTAAATGATAAATTCTTCTTACTTATGAATTTACATATGAATGTATTATGTGAAATGTGGATGAATATTGTTGATAATTATTAATTGATAGAATGTGGGAAAATTATGAATGAATACCGTAATTATTGCTATTGGTGGGCTATGTGCGATACCACCGTAATTATTGTTATTGGTGGGCTATGTGTGATACCACCGTAATTATTTCTATTGGTGGGCTATGTGCGATACCACCACAATTATTGTTATTGGTGGGCTGTGTGCGATACCACCGTATTTACTATTATTGGTGGGCTGTGTGCGAAACCACCCTATATTTGGTATTATCCCGAATGTGTTTATCGAGAAACTTTGGATTAAATGAGATTACGTGGGACTGTGTGATGATGAGTGCATGGTATAAGTGCATGTAAATGTGAGCAATGTGTATGTTGTGTATTTGGAATGTGGTAAGATTTGGAAAATGAGTAAGTACAATTGTAATGATCTGAATTATTCTTGATTAGAATGTAATGTCCTAGATTGATAAGTATGTGGTATGATGTTCATTATTTACATATAGACTTACTAAGCTTAAAGCTTACTCCCTTTTCTTTCCCCTTTGTTTTATAGTATCAACAAGCCAGCTCGGGGAACGGAGACAGTCGGAGGATCACCCACACAATCTACACATTTGGTATAGTTAGAGCATTCTTTTTGAGTATGGCATGTATAGGGTTTTGGTCTTTTGGGTTATATGTCATATTGGTTTAGCCAAATGTATTGACTTGTGATGATATTTGATTCATTTTGTATAAGTCCATGAGATGTGGCACATAATATTTATTTGAATGTAAACCTATTCATATATGCATGTATGTGTCAATGCCATTATGTTATGGCTTATGGTTATTGTTGGTGGAATGATGATATGTTGCATGTGTTTATGGATGTTTAGTGTGGTTTTGATATTGTGAAAGTTGGTGCAAGTTTGAATGGCAATAAGGCTTGGTAGATAGCCTTATTTTGTCCACATAGGATGAGGCACGGCTGTGTGTCTCAACCGTGTGGAAGACACAACCATAAGACATGGGCATGTGCCCAGGCCGTGTGAAGTCTGCACCTGATTTTAGGAATTTAATTCGCCACACGGCCTGAGGACACGGGCGTGTGCCTTGGCCGTGTGACCTTATGGAGATGATGACATCATAAACAGAATGTCAAGGTTTTCACACATGAGCTAAGACACGGGCATGTCATGGCCGTGTGAGGGACACGGGCCGTAGACATGGGCGTGTGCCAAGCCATGTGAAAACCCCTGTAGGTTCGAATTTGAGAAATAAATCCACACGGGCTAGTAACATGGGCGTGTGTAATAACACGGCCTGCCCACACGAGCGTGTTCCTTTCTGCACAGGCGTGTGGCCCTGTTTTGAGTAAAAATTTCTTAGTGCTCATAAGAATCCGAATTAGTTCTGAACTACTCCTTGTGTATGTTTTGGGCCTCGTAGGCTCGTTTAAAGGGTGATATTGATATTTAAGGAAAGTTTTAAATTTGAGTAGAAAATTATGTATCGGTTTGTATGATTGCTTTCTTGTAAGTTTGGTAATGCCTCGTACCCTGTTCCGACGTCGAATACGGGTAAGGGGTGTTACACAGCCAACTACACACCCAATTGAATCACACAAATTAGTTCTTTGGTAAAATAAAAGAACAATTACAGATAGATTTATTTTTATCAATCATTTATTGTTCAAAGTATTGAACAAGGGGCCCTTCTCCAAGTGATTCCAAAAATTGTACTAGGAGACAATCCTATCTTTTCCATAATCTAAATAAAAGAAATATCAAATCGAAGAGGAATTGGGTATGGTTTTGGATCTCACAATTCAACACTAAAATTTTGTCGACATTTGGTTGGATTAGAATTTAGCTACTCATAATCAAAGAACAAGTGAATAAATTATTAAAAGAAATTTTCTTGAAAATAAAAGAAAAAAACAAAAAAAAAAACAATATTTTATCCTTCATGTTGGGGTTTTTGACCTGCTCGTTCCATGTTATGTTAGAACGAGTTTATTTTTCTACTTGGGCTGACGAAATGGGAATTGAAAAAGGGTTCCGATCGACTGATTTTGGCCCACTTGAGCGTGTTATGGCATGTTTGAAAAAACAATTAACATAGCTTGGCTAGGATGCAAAGACTCTCAACTGATTCCTTGATGTGCTTGAGGGTATTGGATAAGTATTAAGTTCTTATCATTATAAATTTGGTGGTTAAAGAATTAATTTAGAAATAATTATCAGATTTTTTCAAGGGTTTATTTGTTGATTTGAGCATATTATCTTGATGCGTAACTTTCCCTTGGTGCTACACGAGTTTAGGAGCTGGAAATCTACAATACTTTTAGAGATTTTTGTAACCAACCTTTGTTTATTTTCTTGTATTGAGTGTTTTATTTTCTTGGTTGTTTATTGATAAACTCTCTTGAATGGAGTGGATAGTTAACATTGGTGTATGTTGGTTGTGGTATTGTTCTCTATTGGGGTTGCATGAACTTAGCTTGTAAGAGGTTATGGGCAGTAGCTGATAGAGACAGATTATTATAGTTGTTTGATTTGGTGATTGAATAAGAGTATATCCTGAGCGGGGCTCCACAGACGTAAGATCATTGTGTTTGAACTACGTAAACAAATATTGGTTTTGTCGTTTCTTCTTTCCTTACCTTACTTCCTCTCACACTCCATTTTTATTCTATTTATTGTTGCAACGAAATCTGAGATTAGTAAAATTTTTCGTTACTGCAAACTATTATATTTTTCAATTAGTATTAGATATTGACTTCATAAGGTATTTGAAGACTATCCAGTGATAAGTTTGCAGCTATGTAACCTATTAGAGAAGGAAGTTCGATATCTCAAGCTTCACTTCTAGTTAGTTCATCGAATAATGCCGATTGGGAAGCCCGTATGAAAATGTTCATCATGCCTATTAATGATGCTACTTGGGAGGCCGTTGAATGAGGTTGGACTTGGCCAACTATTATTGGGATAAATGGAACTAGTTTTCCAAAAGAAAAGGCTCAATTCACTGTTGAAAAGAGGAGAATGGTTGTCGGAAACTCCAAGGCATCAAATTTCATTTATAATGGCGTAGATATGGAGCAATTTAAGTTTATACCAATGTGTGAAACTGCCAAGGAAGCTTGGACAATCCTTCAGAATCAACATGAGGGAAATGCTGTTGTAAGAATGTCAAAGCTATAGATCTTGACCACTAGGTTTGAGAATTTAAAGATGCATGAAGAAGAAACTATTTTTGAATTTTATGCTCGTGTTTGTTAAATCTCTAATGAGGCATTTTCCTTGGTGAACGATTCTCCAAGACCAAATTAGAGCGGAAGGTTTTATGATCACTGCCGAAACAATTTGCTATCAAGGTAACGATAATTGAAAAAGCTAAAGACGTTACTACACTCAAGTTAGATAAGTTGATCGACTCCCTCAGAACTTTTGAACTGAATTTGCTAAAAGCTAAAAAAAAAAACAAGGTAAAATCAAATATGGCTTTTAATGTCCAAAATACTACTATATCTTACAAAAAATCAGTCAAAACCATGGAGGATATTAAGAAATAGATAGTGTTGATCTTTACAGATTTTAACAGAACTTTGAAGTGTTTTAAGAAAAAGATGGTTTGTGATTATCATAAAGAAGAGAGTTTAAGAACGAATCAACCTAGAGGTGAATATGTTAGAAAGAAATATCTCCAGTGCTACGAATGCAAAGGGTATGGGCACATACAATCTAAGTGTGCAAATACCAAGAAGAAGCATAAATCTTTGGTTACTACATGGAGCGATAAAAGACTAATGATGATGTGTCTGAATTTGATAAAGAACTAAGAAATTGATAACTCTTGAAAAGAGTTATATTTTATGCCTTTAGGCTTGGTTAATTGCCTGTACTTAGGTAAGTTTAGTTGCATTTTAGGATTTTTCATTAGTGTTTTTAGGAAATTGCATTAAATGACTTGGATTATGCTTAAATGTTATTACATGTTACTTCTAATTATTTGCTAGAAGGATTTTTTTGTTAAGTGGCAGGTGTAGAATGCGGAAAAGAAGTAAAGGAGTGAAGGTTTGTTGTGGCAAAAGGTTGGACAGTTATCCAAAACAAATATCGTGGGAATGCCAGGAAAAGACCAAGTCAACACTTAACCGTTATCAGCCCTATTGTACGTATACCAGAAAAATCAGCCTAAAAAAGAGGAAAAAGATCATGAGATCATAGGATAATGGGCCTACTCTAAAGGAAGAGATATAAAACTGTAACACCCCAAACCCGGTCTATGCGTTAAGACCATATTTGACATGTCACACAAAATGAATATACATCTAGTCTTTTAAAGAAATCGGATTTAAAAAAAACATTTTGACATGGAGTTATTAAAAACTAAGGTTGATTACTAAATCTAATAATTTGAGTCGTATAAATTGAAACTTAGGAAAATTGGATTTAATATTTTGAGAAAATTTAAAGAGTTCGAAAGTAATTTGAAAACAAAGATTTAAAATATTGTTCTGAGAAAAATTTCGAGTTAAAAATATATAAGAATAAAATCCTTTTAAATGACGTTTATTTAAGAAAAACGTTTATTTTTATTTTTAGAAAAGAAATCCCACTTAAGTATTTTAAGCGTATTATAAAATCCATCCACAAGTAAAACATCCATAAAAATATAACCAGAGGCCTTATTACAACTTAGCTTAAATAGCAAAAATTAATAAAAAGTACTTAAAAAGAAATCTGTAATGTAAATAACCCATTATTCGTAGTATGGCCTCCATTGAGTCGTACCCGGCCCAAGCCTCCATCATTGATCATTACCTGAGAAGGGTAAGAAAAACGGGGGTGAGTTACTTAGAACTCAGTGTGTAAACCACTTACCATCATCCACGGGCCAAAATCCAATTTAGCATTTATTGGGCCAAAGCCCAATACAAATATAACATAATAACATGTATTAAAATGAATGTAATATGCAATTCCCAAACCAAACCTAATTTCCATCAGCTACACATCACCCGTACCAACCAAAGACACCTGTGGGGAGCTTTAGTCACCCACCCCGCCTAACACACCAAAATAGGCATTAAGCCATTTATCAATTTGTGGACAAGCCACCAGATTTACTGAGTTTTCATGGCATTTGCCATTTTTCGATTGTGGCAGAGCCACCAGAATTTTGTAGCAAAGCTACCAGAACTTCTCTTCGTCAATATCCCAACCCATGCAAATCATGTATATATTATGCATATTCATTTACAACAATCCATTCATATAATTATTACGAACAATATGGCCCATTATAAAAATTTCCACAATCTGGCCCATATCACTCTTTTTGGCCCATATACCCAATATCACATTTGACCCATATATCAAATATCACATTTGGCCCATATATCAAATATCACATTTGGCCCATATATCAAATATCACATTTGGCCCATATATCAAATATCACATTTTGCCCATTAAGGGTAATCTCGTAATTTTACAGTCTTAATACCGATTTCATAGTCTTTACCATTTTAGTAATAATTATGCCATTTTACCCGATGTCACTAACATGCGATTTAATCAAACGATTAACACGATATAATTATCTAACCCATGGAATACGGTGTGAGATTACACACCTGATTACGGTGAGCACTACACTATCTTGATCGTCAACACCTAGAATATTTTTAACGCTCGATTAGATCATTAACACTTATAATAATTTATTCTAAAATAAATGGTCTAGGATTTTTACCCTCAGAATCGTGAATAACTACTATTTGTCGGTTCTCCCCGGTTGACGGTTCACAACCGTTGGAAAATCCTGAATAGCTAATGGTTCAGAACTGCGAACAACCTCGAATAGTTGATTCTCACCGAATGAGGGTCCACAACCCGGTGGAAAATCCCGGATTGCCAAAACAGCCCTTCGTTTGAATCTAGAGGGGATCGCGAATCCGCTCCTTTTCCGATCACTATTCACCACTCCTTTTGATTCAATCTTGTTTGCCTCCATTGACAAATGAATATTAGTCCAAACTAATACTTCGTAATTAAAACGATTGGTCTTAATGAGTGAAGTCGGCTTACCACAAAATCCTTTCGTTCAAAGGATGAGAATCGAGTGATAGAGTTCCTAAGATAAAAATCGGTTAATCGCCCTATCTTCAATAATAAGTAATATGAAATCCTAGAAAGTAATCCTTACCTTAGGTTTTTGAACCGAATCCTAATGATAACACGATGACTTTAGACAATCCAAGTTTCGGCCTTCCACTAAGTTTCAATTGATCAAAGTGTGAGTAGAAGAAAAAAACGGTTGAGAAGGAATTATGTGTGAAGTAAAAAGGTTTGGCTATAGTGAAAAATTGGAGAGGATGATGCTTAATGATATTCGGCCATGATGATTATTAAAGAGGGAATGATGTTGAGAGTTTTTGCAAGAAACAAAAGAAGAAGAAAATAAGGTGTTTAGATTTCGGTTCTTTTCAAGAATGGAAGATGAATAAAGAAAAGGTTTTGAGACTAAAGTGCATTCGGAAAAGAAGAAAGAGAAGAAAAGAATAATGGCCCTTCAAGGTTATGTGGTTTCGGCACAAAGAGGAAATGGTTTGAAGAGAATGAACAAATAAGACCGAAATGGTCAAAAATGAAATGGCCAAAAGAAAGCAAAGTTTTACCTATTTTTCATGATACATTCGGCTAGGGAGAGAAAATTAGAGAGAAAAACTTTGAAGAGAAACACCAAAATGCCAAAATGCCAAAGTGACCAACTAGCACCTAATCCTTACCAAAAGCCATAAAAAATTTGGCCACCCCCTAGCCCCTAAAACCGTCCAAGTGCATGGCCACAAGGTCAAAGTTTGGCCACCCCAAACTTTCCATAACATTTTCCTTGTTATAAGCCTTGTGTTCCCCCTTCATGCCTTTTCCATTTGATTCCCTTCCTTAAAATTAAAACTTGCCTTTTCTCTTAACCACCTTATCATAAAAATAAAAGTCCAACTTACCATATGTACTAGGCTTGGCCGACACTATGAGGAAGGAAAGCAAAAAAAAAATAACATTCTCATATGTACATCAAGGGATTTGAACTCCTTCCCCTCAAGGAACACATATGGCGCCATCTCCTCTTTACTACTAGCTCACTTATGCTAACTTTTACCACTTAATTACCTTAAGCTTTAAGGTCACTTGTTCCATTTCATTAAAGTACTAATTACCAAAATTTATTCCAAATCCAAATAAATCCCGAGCCTTCTCGAGACTATAAAAACACACACATTGGATAGTTTAACTAGCTGAGCACCAAAATAATGCAACAATAAAAAAAATTCAATTTTTAGGATGTTACAAAAACCCAAAAAGAAAAAGAAAAAAAAGAGAGATAATTGAAAAAAAAGTTCCTTGGATAGAAGTAGAGGATAATGATTTAGAACAAGGTAGAATCGTAAGGGAGAAGAAGAAGGCAGTTCCTCTTGGCCACCTTTAGATTGCGACACCGAAGTTGTGGGGCTGGATAGGCAAAAGCCATCTTCCTGAAGTTCTTCTTTTACTTATTTATTTACTGTTTTGTGAATTGAATTGAGAAGAATGATGTTGAATGCTATTCTGAATTTGAATGTTATTTGCCAGCCCATGAGTTAGTCTCATAGGGTTGGGATTGTTTGATGAAACCTTTATTTCCTTTAATGACTAAGGCCTAGATTAGTTTTAATTTACTGTTTCATTCGATAGTATTTATGAATTGCATGCGTATAATCTCTAGATATAGGTGAATGTGCAACATGTTTATGAAATTACTCTAATACTAACAAGGTTAGGTTAGTTAGATCGAAGTTGAATGATATGAGCAAGTATTCGACCAAATACTTGTAGCAGTCTGTAACGCGTAGGTTTGTGCAAGTGTACACAGTCGTTATCAAGTAATAAGTAAGCATCGAGTTATCGTCTCCACAGGGATTGTATTTGTGTTAAATCACTTGATTGTAATATTACCCTTAACAATTTGGTAAATAAAAACACAATATGGTTGAGAAGTGATGATTAAAATATATTAAACTAAATGCAATGATCCTTAATGCAAATTATCCTAAGTATGCAAACTATATGAATGAAATAGATTGTAGAAAAATTAAACACAATTTGCAACAATTATAACATAAATAAACTAAGACAATTACTTTAATTAAACTAAATTTATTATCAACATGCTTAATAACATTCGGAAAAATATTCCATGGCAACTCGATCTTTCATGAGTTTGGAAACCACATTAGGTCCTTTCGGAATCCTTTACTTAGTAAATACGCATTTTACTGATCCTTATTTACTAAGGGTTTCTTAGCATTCGTGTGAGGTAATAGGGACGTGTTAGGTTTGAAACAGTTTAATCACACAAATCTAAAAACTATGCAGATAACAGAGCTTGGTTAGAGTTGTTGTGCAACCTACAATTTAATCGGTTTAGGATCTAAATTGAGCATGCACATTTCAATTATGCGCCCACTAGCCATCGTCTGGTTAGGATCGCTCAGCTAATTCAGGTGCATTTCAATCACGTATAAACAAAATACAGACTTGATTTTAGTTGAAAACATGATCGATTGAGGCACAAACATTATAAGCATGAATCAAATAAATATCATTTAATCAAAGCAATCATCCTAGCTTAAATAAAATTAAGCTAACATTGTTGTAAACAAGAACAAAGAACACATAGCAAACATTTTCAGATTAAATTAAAGAAAAGAAAGATTAAACCCAAATCAAAGTGGCTGTCACCCAAGACTTTGACCGATAAGGCTCCTTCACTCCTTCGCTTTGCTCCTTTGCTGATGGCTCTCCAAGGTGGCCGACCAAGGGCTCTTTAAGAGGGTTAATTGCTAAAATCTCTATGAAGAGATGATGCTAGGCGTGGGGAATGGAGAATGCTAAAGAGAATTGAGAGAAAAGAGAGAATGATGAGGGATGAGGGATCAAATGATGTCTTATTTATAGGTGAAGAGAGGAGGTTAGTTTGCTAAAAATAGAGAGGTTTAGTCTCTTCAAGCTTTTCCAATGAGTGGCCAGCCATGCTTAGTGGATTTTGAGTTGAATTTTGCTTGATTTTTAAGCAATTTAAATGCCATAACAACTCAGGACTGAGACTCGGTCAAATGTAAATATTCGGGCAAATGTTTAATTTCTTCAACATTGTAAGGACCTTGTGTAATTAAACAAAAAAGTGGTTTATGTGGATAGCCATGTGTAGCTGAAATTAGGTTGACTTGGTCTTCAATTTGGACGGTTTTTTTGTAATCGAACAAAGCTATCAGACCTGTCCAAAATAAATCAATAAATTAAAGGACCAAATAATAAAATAAATAAATAATTAAAACCCAAATTTTTAATGAAATATTTTAAAATGAATTATTAAATATAATTTTATATTTTATTATTTAATTTAATCATGCATGGCCCATTTTATGTCTTAAAAATATAACATGTTCAAATAAATATAAAATAAGCCATTTTATGCATGAAAACTATATAATAAAGCATAAAATCACATTTTAATAATTTCTATGTCCTAATTTCATATTTTCACATATTTCATTAATTTATTAAACAATTACTTAGTTTTAACAACGAATTTAAGTAAAAAGGTGATAAATTACATAGGAAAAATCTTATATATTTTTCAATTTACACACCCCCAAATTTAAATCATTGCTCGTCCCGAGTAATGTTTATGCACAGCAAAAGGTCTTGCTAAGGCAAAATTGCTAACTGTGTAAGCAGCATCAATATTTGTCCAATAATCATGCATTAATAACTTCATGCTCATAGATCTTCTTTATTAACAAGTAATTCATATGCAAACATTTTTAGAGTTTCATACTAAGTTTCAAAATATGCCAACATGAATCATAGTTTGTATGTATGTCATAGCCACAGATAACATTCTTCATTCAACAAAATTTCTTATCAATCAAGCAAACAATCATAAGGCTTATTTATGATCTTCATATGTTGAACTTAGTACTTCCTCTCCACTAATGTAGGTGACATAATCATCAAATCAATAGGTCTTTTATAAGGTTGTAATGGGGCTCGGTTAAAGGTAGGGATTTTAAGAGATGAGACATTTTGGTTGCAAAATCTTAACCTTTAACTTTGTCTTGGATTTCTCGAAATACAGCCTTTTTCTTTAAGTGAACCTTTGGAACACCCCCAAACTTATTTTGAACTCATGCTCATACATTTTTCTTTTTGGAGATTGAGCAAACTTTTCTTCGCTCTTCATTCATCTCATTCTTTTTTTTAAGCATGAGCACATACATTTTTTTGAAAATTTCCTCAAATGTTGATTACCAAGACAACTTTAGTTAAGATGGGTGCACAAAATTAGGCACATTACCCTCTTGCATCAACACACTTAGCCCACCAAAAGATTTTAGACGATGGTTTCACACATAGCCCATCGTAAATTAAGCAACAAGGTGATATCGCACTTAGCCCACCAAAAAGTGTCGACATTACATATTTATATGACTATTTCATCATTCATACAATAATTATTCAACAATTTCCACATTCAATCCATTTGAACCACTCATGTTCTCGATCTTGCCATACACTAGTTAACCATACAATATTTACACAATCATGCATTGTTTACACATAAACTTACCTCGGTGCAAAACGTGATAACCAATGATCTAATCCGTCACCTTGCCTTTCCCTCGGTCAAGGTTGATTCCGTGCTCTTCTTGATATATAACAATGAAATTTATTCGTTTAGATCATGCTATGATCATAATACTTCAAATTCTACACTTGGGTAAAATTGACATTTTGCCCTTGTACATTGGCAAAATTACGATTTTGCCCCTAGGCTCATAATTTATTTTTCAACACATTTTCTCAATGAACAAGCATAGATGAACATTTATTTCTCTTACAACTACTCACCATTACAACTATTTCACGCATTTATGACACAATTTAAATCTTTGCATTTAAGTCCTATTTAGGTGTTTTCATGCTAACACCTTTCACAAAAGTTGTTTCTCATCTCACTAACATTCATTTTCTTCCATAAAAACTCAGTTAACAACATAAACTCTCTTATGGAAAGTCCCTAAACCTTCATCCATTTGACAAATTAGTCCCCTCATTAGCTAGCTTAAGCTTTGGGGACTCCAAAAATACAAAAATCATCAAGAAAGATCTCTAAAATCACTTACTTGTGAAGAAGATGAGTTGCTAAAATTTTAAAGCATTCAAAACCCCTCTAAGCTTGAAATTTTCGGTGGAGAGGAAGAGTGAATAGTGAAAGATGATAGCTTTTCTCTTTACCATTTTTTTATTTATATTTTCTCACCTAATTCACCCAAATTTTGACCAAAAATTAAATGCCCTTGTCTCCCCTATGCACATGGCCGGCCATCACTAGATAAATGGCCTAATTGTACTTTAAAATCCTTCCAATTACATTCTTTATCTATTAGACACCTCTACCATGAAAAATAGAACTTTCGCATTTTATGCGATTTAGTCCTTTTTCGCAATTAAGCATGCTATAACTCAAATGAAAACATCAAAATTTTCATGCATCCATATAATCATGCTACAGCACATAAATTAACATCAAAATAATTTTCCTCGACCTCGGATTAGTGGTCTCAAAACCACTGTTCCGACTAGCCTCAAAACCAGATTGTTACACAACCTCCTCCACCTCCTCCTATACCTTAGCCAATTCCAGTGGCTCCTCAAGGTATTGACGTAGTGAGGATATCAAAACCTCCGGTGGATAAGATTAGGAAACACGAGGCTGAGGAGTTTAGAGCTAAGGTAGATGTTGACCCCGAGAGGGCAGAATTCTGGCTAGAGAACTCAATGAGAGTATTCGATGAACTCTCTTGTACACCTGAAGAGAACCTGAAGTGTGCCGTATCTTTGCTGAGGGATTCGACATACCATTAGTGGAAGACGTTGACGTTGGTAGTCCCGAGAGAGCGGGTGACGTGGGACTTCTTTCTGGAAGAGTTCCAGAAGAAGTATATAAGCCCCGATTTTCTTGGCCAGGAACGGAAGGAATTCCTTGAGTTGAAGCAAGGAAGAATGACGATGTGAGAATATGAGCGCGAATTTGTTAGGCTTAGCAAGTACGTGCAAGAATGTGTGTCGACAGAGACTATCTTGTGTAAAAGGTTCGAAGATGGACTGAACGAGGATATTAAGCTCCTAGTGGGTATTTTGGAGTTGAAAGAGTTTGTTGTGTTGGTTGAAAGGGCAAGTAAGGCCGAGGAATTGAGTAAGGAAAAGAGAAGGGCTGTGAGTGAAGCTCGAGATGCGAGAAAATGACCGATGGGCAAAACATATCAAGCCCAGTCGAAAAGATCCAAGGAAGTGAATCCTCGGATGACAACACTAGTGGGATATCCACGCCGAGACTTAGACAACACTCGTTCGGGTTCGAGAGTCCAAGCCACCTCGATGGAAAGTGTGGGCAATCCGAAGAACAAACTGGAGTGTCCAAGTTGTCGTAGGTATCATACCAGAGAGTGTTGGGGAAACAAATGAAGTTGTTATAAGTGTGGTTCCCCCGACCATTTTATCTGAAATTGCCCCAAGAGGGATGATAAGGAAGAGAAGCAAGAGACAAGACCTAGCGATGTGTCTGCAAGGGGTAGACCACCAAGGAACCCGAGAGGTGGGACTAGTGGTAGAGGTGCGTCCAAAGACTCTGCTGTGAGACTGAAGGGTCGGGCACCTGCGAGGACGTATGCCATTCGCGCCTGCGAAGAGGAGTCATCCCCAGATGTAATAACGGGTACTTTTTCTCTTTTTGACACCTTTGTTATTGCTTTAATAGATCCAGGGTCTACTCATTCTTATATTTGCATGAGATTGGCATCTAGTTTGAGTATGACCGTTGAGTTTACGGATATTGTGGTTGAGGTGTCAAACCCGTTAGGTAAGCATGTGTTAGTGAACAAGGTGTGTAAGAATTGTCCTTTATTGATTAAGAGTCATTGCTTTCCGGTAGACCTTATGTTGTTGCCGTTTGATGAGTTTGACTTAATCCTTGGCATGGATTGGTTGACTACCCATAGTGTCTTAGTGAACTGTGGTAGTAAGTTTATCGAATTGAAATGTGAGAATGGAGATGTTGTTCGGGTTGAATCAGGTGGATTGGATAGTCTACCAGTGATGATTTCTTCCCTAGTGGCTGAGAAATGTTTGAGAAAAGGGTGTGAGTCCTATCTCGCCTTTATTTTGAATACTCAAGAGGTTGGAGTAAAGTTTGATACAGTGCCGATGGTATGTGAGTATCCGGATGTATTCCCGGAAGAGTTACCCGGATTACCTCCAGAAAGAGAGGTCGAGTTTGGGATTGAGTTAGTTCCGGGAATAGCACCTATTTCAATTGCTCCGTATAGGATGGCACCTTTAGAGTTGAAAGAACTGAAGGTTCAGTTGCAAGAGTTGACAGATAAGGGTTTTGCAAGACCGAGCTACTCACCGTGGGGTGCTCCGGTACTATTTGTAAAGAAGAAAGATGGGTCTATGAGGTTGTGTATAGACTATAGGCAACTCAATAAAGTGACGGTGAAGAATAAATATCCTTTACCAAGGATTAATGATCTTTTTGATCAACTGAAAGGAGCTACAGTGTTCTCCAAGATCGACCTGAGGTCTGGTTATTACCAGTTGAGAGTGAAAGAGCAAGATGTGTTGAGAACTGCATTTCGAACAAGGTATGGCCATTATGAGTTTTTAGTCATGCCGTTTGGTTTAACGAATGCACCTGCGATTTTCATGGATTTGATGAACCGTGTCTTCCGACCGTTTATGGATAAGTTTGTAGTTGTCTTCATTGACGACATATTGATCTATTCTCGGGATGAGAATGATCATGAGGAACATTTGAGAATTGTCTTGCAAACTTTAAGGGATGAGCAGTTGTATGCTAAGTTTAGCAAGAGTGAGTTTTGGCTCTGAGAGGTCGGATTCCTAGGACACATTGTGCCGGGTGATGGTGTCAGAGTTGACCCGAGTAAGATATTGGCTGTTGTGGATTAGAAACAGCCGAGGAATGTGTCAGAAGTCAGAAGCTTATTGGGATTGGCAGGATATTACAGACGTTTCGTAAAGGGGTTCTCTGTAATTGCTACCCCGATGACGAAATTGTTGCATAAGGATGTCAAGTTTGATTGGACTGAGACATGTCAACAGAGTTTTGAGAAATTGAAAACATTGTTGACTGAGGCGCCAGTTTCGGTTCAACCAGAATCGGGGAAAGAGTTCGTGGTTTTCAGTGACGCGTCGTTTAATGGTCTCGGTTGCGTGTTGATGCAAGAGGTGTAACACCCCTTACCCGTATTCAACGCCGGAACCGGGCACGAGGCGTTACCGTATTAAAAACCTCAAGATCGCCACTTAGGCACAACATGACCACTCTTTTTGGCCATCACAACAACCTCAATCCCGACTTACGAGGCCTCTCTCAAACACACGAGGGCTCTAGAGACCATATCAAAAACACTTACGATCTTAAAATTTTTCCATCTATCTGAGGCTCACACGCCGTGTAAGATTTAACGCGTGCGTGGATGTCACACACGCCCATGGTCACTACCCGTGCATGAAAACTCAAGCATTCTACCAATGCCCCATGGTTAGGGCACACGCCCGTGCCTTCCACCCGTGGTGCACACTGACTACCTTAACACGGCCTAGAGTCTAGACACACGCCCGTGTGGCTATCCCGTGGCCAACACTGATTAACACACACGTTCTAGGCACACGCCCGTGTGACTAGTCCGTGGTCTATTCTGACTTAAAATACTAACATGCAGGGGACACACGGCCAAGTCACACGCCCATGGGCTGACCGTGTGTCACGCATGGCCTAGACACACGCCCGTGTGTCTACCCACATGGACAAGAACAAAGCTATTTGCCAAGTTCTTTTCACCCTCCTAGCATACACAATCATGCACTCATTCAACACATCCATAATCAACTCAAAATCTTACAATCTCAATTAGATAACTGCATCTTTTCATATAATAAAGTGCCAACAACTATGACATTATACAAAATAGATTATCCATCTAAAGGCCAACACATCTAGCCATATACAACAAAATTCACTAACTTGTCTAGCCCCTATACATGCCATATACAAAACATTGAGTCTCATGTACCAAAGTGTGCTCACAGTGTGGGCGATCTTCCAATTGATCCTCGTATCTCGATTCAACACTTTTTCTCTATAAGACAAGGGAAAAGAAAGGGAGTAAGCTTTGAGCTTAGTAAGTTTACACATAAACAATTAAGCAATATAGTATAAGCTAAACAACAATTAGCATTGTACTAACATATAATGTACAACTATGCTTACTCTTTCTATCCCTTACCACATTTCCAACACATCATGAGTCACTTACTCATAACCATTGACATGCACCCCTGCACTCAATATCACATTTACACAATATACAACACATAATTATTTCTCAATAATATATCCACACAGCTATGCTACTCACTATCACATCCACACAGCAAATCTCTCGGTGGTTCCGCACTAAGCCCACCACAATCAATTGATAAGGTAGTATCGCACTTAGCCTACCAACAAGGTATTCATAGTGGTTTCGCACATAGCCCACTAGATAATATACCTAACGATAGCATCGTACATAGCCAGCTCATCGTCAGTATGCATTAGGATGGTATCGCACATAGCCCACCATTTAGCATTATCACAACACATTCACAAATCTACTTACTTAATCATTCATCCATTCATTTCACTTGAACCACATAGGTTCTCAATCATTCTCAACCATGCTATACACTATCTAGCATTAACAAATTGTAAGTATGAATGCATTGTTTATGCATAGACTTACCTCGATACTCAAAAGTATAGAAACGTGCAATTTAGTCCACCACTTTGCTCTTGCCACGGTTTCAATCCGGGCTTTGTCTTTCTTGATCTATAATGAATAAATCAGCTTATTCAATACACACAATGACCAAATTGACCCACATCTCATACTTTGGAAAAATTACTCTTTTGCCCCAAATCTTTCTCATAATTACACTATTGCCCCAAGGCTCGTAAAGTGATTTTTATTCAACTTTCTAGCCTTTCATGCTTAGCCGAATCACTTACTCAACTAAAGTAATCATCAATTCTCACTACATCACACATGTATGACCAAACTCAAGATTTTTACAAACTAGTCCCTACATGCATTTTCTATGGAAACTCATTTAGCAAAAGATGTTTCTACTACATCAAGCTTTCATAATCTTCCATAAAACATCAAAATACATGCATGTCATACATGGCCACATTTTTGAACATCCATCATATCTCATCAAATAGCTAAAAATAGCTTACTCATGCAACAAGGACTTCAAAAATACAAAGAATATAAAAAACGAGGCTAGATGCACTTACTAGCAAGCTTGAAATTTTTGAAGAACCCTAAAAATGGCTCTCTCAATTTTCGGAAGCCTTGGAGAAGAAGATGAATGAATTTTGTCATATTTTCTCCTATTTTAATCACTTAATTGTTAAATGACCAAAATGCCCTTTTTAATAAACTTTCTATTTTAACTCATTCATGCCCAAATTTGTCCAAAAATTAGAAATTGGGAAAGTTTCTATTTAAGGACCTCTAATTAATATTCTAAAGCTATTTCACACAAATAGCTTTTAGAATCTCACATTTTGCAACTTTTGCAATTTAGTCCTTTTGGACAATTCAACCGCAATTTCACAAAATTGCTTCATGAAACTTTCACACTAGCATGCATTCATAGCATAAACCTCAAAAACTCATTCATATACCTCAGATTTGTGGTCTCGCACCACTATTCTGACTAGGCCCTAAATTGGGATGTTACAAGAGGGTAAGGTAGTCGCTTACGCCTCGAGGCAGTTAAAACCGCATGAGAAGAATTATCCGACTCATGATTTGGAGTTGGCTGTGATTGTTTTCGCGTTAAAGATTTGGCGACATTATTTATATGGTGAGAGGTGTCAAATCTTTACGGATCATAAGAGTTTAAAGTATTTGATGGATCAAAAGGATTTGAATTTGCAACAGAGGCAGTGGCTCGAGTTATTGAAAGACTATGAGTTAGTCATTGATTACCACCCGGGAAAAGCGAATATGGTTGCGGATGCCCTGAGTAGGAAATCCTTGTATGCTCTAAGAGTTTTGAGCTCGAGTTTAGCATTGTCTGATGATGGTGCTATATTGGCAGAGTTGAGAGCTAAGCCACTATTTGTTCAACAGATTTGTGAGGCTCAGAGAAATGATAGTGAGATGCAAGCTAAGAGAGCTAAGTGTGGATCAGAAAGTGATTCTGATTTTCGAGTGGGTTCGGATGGTTGTTTGTTGTACCATGACAGAAATTTGTGTACCTAGAGATGAAGAATTGCTCCGAAAGGTTTTGCATGAGGCACATAGTGGTTATTTGTCAGTACACCCGGGTAGTACGAAAATGTACAATGACTTGAAGAAGTCTTATTGGTGGCCAGGTATGAAAAGAGACATTTCTAAGTTGAACAAGTGTCTGATTTGTCAACAAGTGAAAGCTGAGCATCGAGTACCTTCGGGAATTGCTTCAGCCAGTGATGGTTCCTGAATGGAAATGGGATCGGGTTACCATGGATTTTGTAACGGGGTTGCCTTTGACTCCAAAAAAGAGGGACGCTGAGTGGGTTGTTGTGGATAGATTGACAAAGTTGGCTCATTTTATTCCAGTACGTGTTGATTATTCACTGGACAAGTTAGCCGAATTGTATGTTGCAGAGATAGTGAGGTTACATGGTGTGCTTGTGTCTATAATATCAGATAGAGATCCGAGGTTTACTTCGAGGTTTTGGAAGAAGTTGCAAGAGGCCATGGGTACAAGGTTAAATTTTAGTACTGCGTTTCATCCACAAACAGATGGTCAGTCTGAAAGAGTGATTCAAGTTCTTGAAGATATGCTTCGATGCTGTGTGTTAGAATTCAAAGGTAGTTGGGAGAGGTATCTACCTTTGGTCGAGTTTGCCTACAACAACAGTTATCAGTCGAGTATACAGATGGCACCGTATGAAGCCTTGTATGGTCGTAAGTGTCAGACTCCTCTGTATTGGATCGAGCTTTGTGAGAAGCGGATCCATGGGATCGATCTAGTAAAAGAGACTGAGGAGAAAGTGAAAGTAATCCGTAATAGTCTGAAAGTTGCTTCGGACCGACAGAAGTCGTACGCGGATTTGAAAAGAAAAGAAATTGAGTTTGAGGTGGGTGACAAAGTGTTTTTGAAAGTGTCCCCGTGGAAGAAAATCATGAGATTCAGACAAAAGGGGAAATTGAGTCCGAGATTCGTAGGGCCGTATGAGATTACAGATAGAGTTAGGCTAGTAGCATACCAGTTGGCTTTGCCGGTAGAATTGGACAAGATCCATAATGTGTTCTATGTGTTGATGTTGCGACGGTATCGCTCCGATCCTTCACATGTGATTCCTTCAACGGAAATTGAGATAAGACCGGATATGTCTTATGAAGAGGAGCCGATTAAGATCTTGGCTCGAGAAGTGAAATAATTGAGGAATAAGAGCATAGCCCTAGTGAAAGTGTTATGGCAGAAACACGGTGTGGAAGAGGCTACGTGGGAACTGGAAGAAAACATGAGAGAGCAACATCCAAACCTTTTTACCGATAAGATTTTTGAGGGCGAAAATCTCTAAAGGGGGGAGAGTTGTAACATCCTGATTTAAGGCCTAGTCAGAATAGTGGTGCGAGACCACAAATTCGAGGTATATGTATGAGTTTTGAGGTTTATGCTATGTTTGCATGTTAGTGTGAAAGTTTCATGAAGCAATTTTGTTAAATTGCGGTTGAATTGTCTAAAAGGACTAAATTGCAAAAGTTGCAAAATGTGAGATTCTAGAATCTAATTGTATGAAATAGCTTTGGATTATCAATTAGAGGTCCTTAAATAGTAATTTTCCCAAATTCTAATTTTTGGACAAAATTGGGCATGAGTGGATGGTATTAGAAAATTTTGACTAAGGGGCATTTTGGTCATTTGTCAATTAAGTGATTAAAAAGAGAAAAAGATGAAAAAATTTCATTCATCTTCTTCTCCAAGCTGCCAAAAATTTCAAGAAGCCATTGTTAGGGTTCATCAATTTTTCAAGCTTGTTAGTAAGTGCATCCAAGCCCCGTTTTTGATATTCTTCGTATTTTTGAAGTCCTAGTAACATGAGTAAGCTATTATTAGCTATATGTTGAGCTAGGATTGATGTTAAAAAATGTAACCATGTATGAGATGCATGTATTTTGATGTTTTATGGAAGAATATGAAGGCTTGATGTAGTAGAAACATCTTTTGCTAAGTGAATTCCATGAAAAATGCATGTAGGGACTAGTTTGTGAAAGTCTTGAGATTGGTCATACATGAGTGATTTAGTGAGAATTGATGATGGCTTTAGTTGAGTAAATGATTCAGCTAAGCATGAAAGGCTAGAAAGTTGAATGAAAATCACTTTACGAGCCTTGGGGCAAAAGTATAAATATGAGGAAGTTTAGGGGCAAAATGGTAATTTTGATAAAGTATGAGATAAGGGTCAATTTAGTCAATGTGTGTATTGAACGAGTTGATTTGTCATTTTAGATCAAGAAAGACGAAGCCCGGATCTTAACCGAGGCAAGGGCAAGGTCGTGGACTAAATTGCACATCTCCATACTTTTTGAGTACCGAGGTAAGTTTACGTATGAACAATGCATTTATGCGTATACATTGTTAATGCTAGCTAATGTGTAGCATAATTGTGAACCTATTCGATTCTAGTGGAATGAATGAGATAGTAGTTGTGAATGGATGAATGTATTACAAGTAGACATGTGAATGTGTAGTGATAATGTTTGATAGTGGGCTAAGTGCGATACCACCTTGATACTTAACAATGATGGGCTGTGTGCGATACTATTGTTAAGCATATTATTTAGTGAGCTATGTGCGGAATCACTATATTTATCCTTTGTGGTAGGCTATGTGCGATACTACCCTATGATCTGATTGTGGTGGGCTAAGTGCGAAACCACCGAGTAATTTAGCTGTGTGGATGTATTATTGAGAAATAATGATGTGTTGTATTTTGTGTAAATGTGCTATTGAGTGCAGGGGTACATGTCAATGATTATGAGTATGTGACTCATGATGTGTTGGAGATGTGGTAAGGGATAGAAAGAGTAAGCATAGTAGTGGATGTGAATTACATATGTTAGTATAATGCTAATTGTTGTTTAGCTTATACTAGAATGCTTAAATTGTTTATGTGTAAACTTACTAGGCTCAAAGCTTACTCCTTTATTTTCCCTTGTCTTATAGAGAACAAGGATTGAATCGTGATGCGCGGATTAATCGGAAGATCGCCCACACTATCAACACACTCTGGTACATTGGACTTAATGTTTTGTATATGGCATGTATAGGGGCTAGATAAGCTAGTGAATTTTGTTGTGTTGGATAAGATGTGTTGGCCATTAGATGGATAAACTATTTTGTATAATTCCATGGTTGTTGGCTACTTTATTATATAAAAGATGTAGTTATCCATGTAAGATTGTGTTTCAAAATGAGTTGGTTATGGATGTGTTGAATGAGTACATGTTGTGTATGCTAGAGGGGTGAGAAGAGCTTAGCAAATAGCTTTGTTCTTGTCCATGTGGATATACACACGGGCATGTTTCTAGGCCATGTGTGACACACGGCCAGCCCACAGGCGTGTGACTTGGCCGTGTCACTTTGGCAGATTCGAGTGTTATAGGCCACGGGCTAGCCACACGGGCGTGTGTCTAGGCTTTAGGCCGTGTAGAGTAGTTAGTGTTCACCACGGGTGGAGAGCACGGGCGTGTGCCCTAGCCATGGGACTTTGGCACAATGCTTGAGTTTTGTGCACGGTTTGTGGACATGGGCGTGTGTGACTACACACGGGCGTGTATCATCTTACACGGGCGTGTAGCCCTGTTGGGATGGAAAAATTTTAAATTCGTAAGAGTTTCCAATATGGTCTCGAGAGCCCTCGTGTATATGAGTAAGGTCTCGTAAGTTGAGAATGAGGTCGTTGTGGTGACTAAGAGAGAGTAGTCACGCTGAGCCTAAGTGGCGATCAAGCGGTTTTATTTCAGTAATGCCTCGGGCCCGGTTCCGGCGTAGAATACGGGTAAGGGGTGTTACATAATCTCAAGAGAAACTAAGTTTTCATGGCAAACATTACTAAGGCTAAGATCATACAAGCATTCCATTCTTCATGATAACATACTTTCACTCAGATAAAATCATCATTCATACTTGCATACAAACTATCTCATTAACAAAAAAATTGTCTCTAAACATTCATTTATTAAAACATACTTATGAAATAAATGATTGAAACATACTTGAAAAATTTAAAAATTTGAGCAATTTATTTGCCTTACCCTCCTTTAGAAAGAATCAATGTCCTCATCGCAAGAACAAAGTAATAAATGAAAATTGAATACCAGGTAGGGTTGAAAAGAAAGAGAGGTGAGTCATTAAGACTACTTAAATGCCAAGTCTTTCCTAATAACCCAATCCTAGACATGTTCATTCCCATTACCACATTACTTAGTCTTTTTGTTTCTAAAGAAGTGTTAAGTTTATTCATGCTTGTTATGCTTTATTCTATAGAAATTAAATCCTAATTACGAAAGAAATAAATTCCTAAAGACCTAAAAATAATTAAATAAATTAAGACAAGAATCCCCCATTTTATTTTTCTGACTCATTCCCCTTGTCTTTTTCAGCTTCATCTCCGCTTGCATAGTCAGTATCTTCCGTCATGTCTCAAAGATAGCATCTGGGAACTCAGGAACAAAAGTATTAGAGATATTCTTAAAAGTATTTCGAATTGAGTCATCTCTAATTTTTGCATATTTCCAGTAAGTTTGTTGTTGATTGTACATGAACTTGTACATATCCATCATAATTGACAACTCCGATTTCTTTGAAGCACTTGCAAAAGTCAGCATTGGAGTTGTAGATTCAGGTTCAACACTTAGCTTGACTGTTTCTTTTTCTGGCTCAACCTCTGGTTCAGGGGTTGCAGATCCTTCAACTGGTTTAGGACTCGTTTCGGTTCCTTGTCGATTCTTCTTCTTTAGTGTCTCAGAATCGAATTAGCTTCAGCCCAGATTTCATTTGTTGACTCTCAGATTCGAATCAGTTGGCTCTTCTTGCTCGCCTTGATTTAGCTCATGCACCTTCTCTACTAACCTGTCAAGATCATGATTTGTAATACACCCTTGAACATATTTCCCCTTCAGATTTGCTTGTGTTTTAACATGGGCCTTTAAGCAAAGTGAAGTGATTAATGATGGGAAATAAGCACTTCCAGTCTTTTTTTTAGCACAATCATGAATCTCTTTGAGAATAATTTTTCCAACATTAATGGACTTTTTTGTCAAAATTGCATATAACAAGAGCATCCGTTTCATCGAGATGGTGGAACTATGTGAGATAGGCATAAAACTGTAGCGAACGAAATAAAACCATACCTTTCCTACTAGTTTTAGATATTCCCTTTTGCAAGAATGGCTTCCATACTTTCTTATAATCCATTGGGATCCCGGATTTGTCACAACATCAAGCACTTGTTGAAGAAAATCCCAATTGATATTGTTCATCATAGGGTAGTACTCATTTTCTTCAACATCAGGTGAGTTAAACAAATCATTGATGGACTTAGAAGTAAGAGGTACCTTTTTCTTTCGAACGATGACCTCAGTAGCATCTTGCATAGTCAAACTAGTATAGAATTCTCGAACTAGTTCATCATCGAGAAGTGAACGAGCATCACAAAATCGTTCCCACTTGAGAGTATTGATTTTCTTTCTAATTGGTATAGGAACAACCATCAAATCATGACTCTTCAAGTTAAAAACTTTTTTCCGGCATCATAGGTTGATGCTTGAAGATTGAATCAAATCTCTCTTTCACTTCTTCATCGATCAAAATTGGGTTTTCAGGAGTAGTCTTTGAAGATCTAGTTCTTTTGCGAGACATGGTATCTTTTCTTGAGAATATGGCAAAGTTTCTGGACAAAGGGGAAAAGAGAAATCGGCAAGGTGGGTAAAGACTTGCTATGACAAAAACCTTGCGGCGGCAAGGATGGTGCGACAAAAATGACAGTGTGCGACAGCAACGGCAGTGTGAGGCGGCAACAGCAGTGATGTGTGGCAGTAATGTTGGTGCTTTGGCAATCTTCTTGTGGCGGCAATAGGTGATTTTGGCAAAAAGGGAAGAGAGACTGGGGTTTTTTTGGGATTTTAAGCTAGCGACACAAAAGGGAGATTTAGGGATTTTTAGGGTTAAAAAAATTTCCTTGAAGGATATGAAAAATAGTAGAATGAAGATGAGTTTATATAGGGAATAATTAGGGCAACATGTAGCGAAAATTTAGCTACATTAGGGTTACTTGGGAGGCAAGTAATGGGAGTGGCGACAAAGTTTGGATTTTTCCCTCCTTTTTTGCTGTCTTGGAAACCTCAAACTCAGACTGTATTTACAAACTTACTCAAGAAAAAAAAACTGATTATTACTTGGGCCAAATTTGACCCCCATTACTAACATAAAAATTTAAAATTTAAACAAAACAAGTGAAACTTAAAAATTTAAAATCTTAATTAGAATATTTCTTCTTAACAAATTACATTAAATTAATTCCCAGGAAAGGTTGGAGGGGTCACAGTGGTCTCGCTTAAGTTCCAATCTCCTTATACAGAATTAATTGAATGTAATAATTTAAGAAATAAGTTCTAATTATTTATTTATTTACAAAACGAGTTCATGAAAAATCAAGGGTCGGTTAATTTGAACGAGGATTCAACTCGCTCAACTTCACCATCCCAATAGTGTTTGAGATGTTGACCATTAATTTTAAACGTACCCCCGTAATTGTCGTATAATTCAATAGCTCCATAAGGATAAACTCGGTATATGGTATAGGGTCCTTTCCATCGGGATTTAAGCTTTCCAGGAAATAACTTAAACCTTGAATTAAACAACAAAACCTTCCGACCTTCTTTAAACTCGCGAGGTTGTATATGACTATCATGCCATCTCTTTGATCTTTCTTTACACATTTTGGCATTCTCATAGGAAATTAACCTCAGCTCTTCCAACTCATCAAGTTGTAACATCCTTCTCTCACCAGCTTGCTTAAGATCAAAGTTTAACTGCTTCAAAGCCCAATGAGCTTTATTCTCCAACTCTAATGGCAAATGACATGCCTTTCCAAAGACTAACCGATAAGGATTCATTCCTAACAGTGTCTTAAATGCTGTTTGATAGGCCCATAATGCATCATCGAACCTTCGAGACCAATCTTTTCTGCTAGGGCGTACTACTCTTTCAAGGATACCTTTGATTTCACGATTCACTCTTTCAACGTGCCCATTAGACTGAGGGTGATAGGCAGTAGCGATCTTGTGCTTCACATCATATTTGTCAAGCAACCACTTAAGCCATTTGTTCACAAAGTGAGAACCTTCATCACTAATAATAGCTCTTGGTGTCCCAAATCGTGTAAACACATGCTTATGTAGGAATCGCATGACTACCTTAGCATCATTTGTAGGGTATACTTCAGCTTCAACCCACTTGGATACATAGTACACAACAACTAAGATGTATTTGTTCCCATACGAAGAGGGAAACGGGCCTAAGAAGTCAATGCCCATACCTCGAATAATTCAATCTCCAAAATGTTTGTCAAGGGCATCTCATTCCTTCTTGATATATTTCCGATCCTTTGGCATTTATCATAGTTCTTCACATAGGCATGAGCATCTTTAAATAGTGTAGGCCAAAAGAAACCTGCTTGCAAAATCTTTTCTGTAGTACGTGAACACCAAAGTGTCCCACACTTGGAGATGAATGGCAATGATACAAGATCTCAGCAATCTCACTTTCAGCTACACACTTTTGGATTATATTATCTGCACACTGTTTAAAGAAAAACGGATCCTCCCAAAAATAATACCGACTATCATGAAGGAATTTTTTTCCTTTGTTGGTATGGCATTTCTCGAGGAATTATTCCACATGTAAGATAATTGGCAAAATCAGCAAACCAAGGTGTTTCATGAATTCGACTTACCTCAAATAAGTGTTCATCTGGGAAATTCTCGTTGATAGGCACACATGATCGAGTTACCTCATCTTGCTCCAACCTCGACAGATGATTAGCTATTTGATTTTCGACACTGTCTTGGATCTCAAGGTCAAATTCTTGGAGTAAAAGTATCCAACAAATTAGCCTCAGTTTCGCATCTTTCTTCGTGAGCAAGTATTTCATGGTCGCATGGTCAGTAAATACTGTAAATTTGGTACCTATAAGATATGAGCGGAATTTGTCAAAAGAAAACACTATAGCACAAAGTTCCTTTTCAATTACCGTATAATTGAGTTAGGCTCCCGTCAAAGTTCTACTTCTATAGTAAATAGGGTGAAACACTTTGTTTCTTCTTTGACCCATCACAGCTTCAACGGCATAATCTCTTGCACCACACATCAACCCAAAAGGTGAGCTCCAATCAGGTGTAATGATTATTGGAGCTGAGATTAACCGTTTTTTTAGATCTTAAAAAGCTTCCAAACATGCTTTGTTGAAATCAAACACTGTATCTTTCTCTAACAACAAACACAATGGTTTAGAAATTTTCGAGAAATCTTTGATAAACCTTCGGTAAAAACCGGTATGACCTAAGAAACTTCTGACTCTTTTTACATTAATTGGGGCCGGTAATCTTTCCACTTTTGCTTTATCTACTTCAATTCCTCTCTTTGAGATTTTATGCCCTAAGACAATCCCTTCCTTAACCATAAAATGGCATTTTTCCCAGTTAAGGACAAGATCCGTATCTTCGTATCTCTTCAGTACCTTAGCCAAATTACTCAAACAAATATCATAAGTGTTACCAAAAATTGAAAAATCTTCCATGAAAACCTCAACAAAATTTTCAACCATATAAGTGAATATTGCCATCATGCATCGTTGAAATGTTGCAGGTGCATTGTATAAACCAAAAGGCATTTGCCTAAAAGCAAACGTACCGTATGGACAAGTAAAGGTTGTTTTATGTTGGTCCTCCGGAGCTACAACTATTTGGTTATATCTCAAATAGCCATCAAAAAAATAATAGAATTCATTACCTGCCAGTCGATCTAAAATCTGATCCATCAAAGGTAAAGAAAAATGGTCCTTCCGAGTGGCTTTATTCAATTTTCTATAATCAATACGAATTCTCCAACTAGTAACAATTGTCGTTGGAATCAACTCATTACGCTCATTTTCAACAATTGTGATTCCACCTTTCTTCAGCACATACTGCACCGGACTTACCCACGAACTATCTGAAATAGGATAGATGGTTCCTGCATCTAACCATTTGATTACTTCCTTTCTCACAACTTCTTTCATAATAGGATTGAGCCTCATTTGCCCATCAGTTTGAGCTCTTTCGCCTTCTTCTAAAATAATTTTATGCATGCAAAAAGAAGGGTTTATACCTCGAATAACAGCTATGGTCCAACCAATTACTTTCTTAAATTTCTTTAGAACATCAATTAGTTGCTCCTCTTGATCTTTTGTCAGTTCTACTGAAATAATCACAGGCAAAGTGGAATAGTCACCTAAATAAATGTATTTCAAATGGGAAGGAAGTACCTTTTGTTTGAGTTTAGGTGGTTCTTCAATTGACAACTTGGGTTGCACAAATTCTCTGACTTTTAACTCCAACGGTTCAAACCGTGTGGATTGAATAAAATTTCTCAGATTGGCTTCCATCAAAGCCATGTTTTATTCACCTTATTCATCCTCCAAAAGGTCAAGATCTAAGGCTTTCTCCAATGGATCTTCTTTAAAATTGCTTTCCATAGAAACCAAGGTTTCTATCTCTTCCATAACTGAACACTCTTCTGTAGGATCGGGAAATTTCATCGCTTTAAGAATGTTAAAGGTTACCTGATCGTCGTGAACTCGCATGGTGAGTTCACCTTTCTATACATCAATTAACGTTCTTCCCGTGGCTAAGAAAGGTCTTCCAAGGATGATCAACACTTCCTTATCCGCTTCAAAATTTAAGACAATAAAATTAGCAGGAAAAATAAATTTATTGACTCTTACGAAAACATCCTCGATCTTTCCCTCGGGATATCCTAAAGATCGAACTGCTAGCTGAAGTGTCACAGTTGTAGGTCTTATGTAACACCCCAAACCTGGCCTAGACGTTATGGCCGAATCTGGCGTGTCACGTTGATGTGTCATTCAATGTAAAGCTGCCAGTAACTGTATATGTGGCAACACCACTAGTAATAGTGAATGTGGCAGAGCCACCAGTACAGTACTTCCTCCATATTAGAATCCCAACCCCATGCAGTATGTCGTGTATGCAGAATGCCATGCTCAGAATCAGTCATTTAATTCATAGAAAAATTAGTCATTTAAATCACAGACAAATCAGTCCTTTACATCATAGACAAATCAGTCATTTAAATCACAGAAAAATCAGTCATTTAAATCATAGACAAATCAGTCATTTACACACGAGGGGCAAAATAGTCATTTTACCCTTTAGGGGTATTATGGTCATTTTACCCTACAAGGATATTACGGTCATTTTACCCTACAGGGGCATTACGGTTATTTTACCCTACAGGGGCATTACGGTCATTTTACCCTACAGGGGTATTACGGTCATATTACCCTACAGGGGCATTACGACCATTTTACCCTACAAGGGCATTATGGTCATTTTACCTTACAGGGGCATTACGGTCATTTTATCAGTTTGGGCCTAAGTACACTTAGGCCCATCAGTAAGCCCACAGTCGTCTTGAGCGACTCGAGCGACCAGAACAGTACATACAGTGTAAATGGGCCCAAAGCCCATTATGGCCTAAGCCCATGAAAAAGCTCATGAAGACCTCTACAGTCTATCGCCCACAATTCGTGGGTTTGGCTTACCACACGAGCATTCGCACGCTCAACACCCAACCTTTCGGCTTTTCGGCTTTTGCCTTTCTACAGTCTAATCAGTGTGTGTGTACACACTTTACCGGCTTTTATGCCTATTACCGTTTGCGAGTGCGGTATTACATGCACTGCTTCTGAACGCGCGATTAACCCACTCGTATCGAACCTATAGTCCATCAGAATATTTTGTTAGCCAGTTGTCCACTAGGGGTAATCACTTTTAATACTTAGCCAAAAAATACACCTTTCTTAACCTTTCTGAACGAACGTCCTTAAACCTCCCAATATCGTTGATCACAATCGAGTACACGCCTTTATAAAAAATCTGTAGTATAACAGATCTCATTAGACAAAAACAGTCATAAGTGTGGTTTAAATCCACACATATCGTGCTTACAGGCACAAAAGCACATTCGGCCAAAACCCAATATTATGATAATCGTTCTTACCTTGATAGAACGATGAACAGAAAATAAAAGTTTGATTGCTTCAAGCCACTTGCGCCCCTTCACACCACCGAAATCCCTAAGCCCAACGATGGCCATATCACAGAGAAGAAATGTATTTTGCAGTCAAAAGACGTAAGGAGAAAACATTCGGTTGTTAGGGAAGAAATCAAACGAAAGCAGAGTTATCGACAAAAGAAAGAATAAAGAACACATAAGTACCTACCGATTGTCAGAATCTTTGCAGAACCGAAATAGAGGGAGAACAGTACTGTGTTTCGGCCAAGGACCAAATTACAAGGTAGGGTGAAAATGACCAACAAAAAGGGTAGAGAGTATTCTGACAAATAAGAATAGGAGAATCGAGAGAGAATGAACAGAAAATAAAGAAGCAAAATGAGATGGTTCGGCTATGAGAGAAGCCGATTGAAGAAGAAATGGTAAGGGAGAGTAGGTGCTAGATTCGGCCAAGGAGAGAAAGAAAATAGTAAAGATGAAGAGAAAGAAGCAGTTGACAGCAGTAGAGAATTCGGGCACCAACAAAAGAAATGACCCGAATGGTCAGCTTCCCACAATGAATTCGCAGCACAGAGAAAAATAAAGAGGAACCAAAAATGCAAAAAGGAAAAAAAACCCCAAAATGGCAAAGAAGAGAATTGGCTGACCCCTCACTACTAGCCTAAACCGAATTTCTGAGTAGCTAGCTTACCAATTCAGCTACAACACTCAAACTTTCAAATTCCATGATTTCCTCCACATAATTCTCTCCATATCCATACCAACCTTTATCCATATCCCCTGATTCTATCCCAAGACCAATTCAACTTTCTCTCCCAGCAGAGTTTCAGTGAAACTCTACCTCTCACGCAACAAGGAGATAAAATAAATTCTCCTAGAGCAAGGAGTGACTCGAACTCAGGTTCCCCAACAGAAGCAACACGCCACCTACCACTGAGCTACAAGCTCCTTTTGTGTCATCTTTCTTCCAAAAATATATTTAAATCCTATGTGCCAACACCAAGGTTCACTTAAGAGAAAACCAAAGTTTTGCAAAAGCCAGGGCTTGAACCCAGGACTTCTCAGACACTCCCAAACACTCCTATATCACTTAACCATCAAAGCAAACAATCAATTGTGTCATTTTCTTTCACACATAAACTTTTATGCGTTCCCACGCTCAAGTCCTATTTCCTTCTAGGCCAAAATTTAGGGTGTTACAATTCAGCCCTCCTTAAAGAAATTTCTTACCCGAAATTTCCAACTGTCAGAATAGTCGCACCACACAGAATTCACCACAACGCTCCCGCTGCGCACTCTGATTTAAAAACATTATTACAGCCTCTTGAACAACGTCCGTGTGTATCTCTTGTGCCCATTGTCTACTCGCGTTTTATCAGAACTAACAGTTTTATGCAGATCGAAGTTTCACTACAGTTTCAGTCCCCTTTAGCTTCAGTTTGCTCTATCTAGAGTGGTATAGTCTAATTTCTAAAGTAGTCACAGTATTTCCTAACTTACCGCATTTAAATTTCTAAATATACTAAAGTATTTAGAAAACTTACGGATTTGGCGCCGGAGACTCGGTGTGCCACACTTTTTAGAAGAAATATCTCAAAACACTTCACATATTCGAAAACAACCTTTTGAAATCCAAAAATTTGAAAAACCCATTCCACAGCTGAGTTTTGCAACCGGGCTCTGATACCACTAAATGTAACACCCCAAACCCGGCCTAGACATTATGGCCGAATCTAGCGTGTCACGTTGATGTGTCTTTCAAAAATTAGACTTGTTGGTAGAAATTCGTTTCTGAGTTGAAATCTCTTTGTTAAAACTCAAATCATCTTAACCATTTACTAGCCAATTAAAACGTATTTACTTCAATAACATTGTTTGTTGCGGAAGCAATATCCAAAATGTTGCGAAAACACGGTGTTTTGAAAACAGTTAATCTTTTTGGAAACCAGCGTTCTATCTCTCTTGCAGTTAAGTATCAAATAAACTAACCCAAAATAACATAACTTAGGTTTAAGATGCCTTATTACAGAATAAATAGCCCAATAAGAAATTTAAATAAATAACTCTAAAGCAGAACATCAGCGATCGTGTGGGCACCTCCGAGTCTCTCGCGGCTCCAAACCGTCTAAGGCTGGGGATTACCTGTACAGTTAAAAGAAAGGGTGAGTTTACGAAAACTCAGTGTGTAATCCCCTATCGATCGATCGATCGGTAACAATATATGCGAGAATGATGCGGGCCTTGGCCCTATTCGAAACTTGATGCGGTGTGGGCCATAGCCCATTTCAAGAATGCTGATGTGGGCCTAAGCCCAAAACAACATCAGTATGGTGAATATATGCAACCCACCCTAATCCAGCCAACACACCACCCGTACCAACCAACACACCATGTCATTATAAAATCGACCCACCCAGCCAGCACACCACTATCGTAGCATAGCTGCCAGTAATAATAACGCAATAAAACTGCCAGTAACCGTATATGTGGCAACGCCACCAGTAACAGTGAATGTGGCAGAGCCACTAGTACAGTACATCCTCCATATCAAAATCCCAACCCCATGCAGTATGTCGTGTATGCAGAATGCCAAGCTCAGAATCAATCATTTAATTCACAGACAAACAGACAAATCATTCCTTTACATTACAGACAAATCAGTCATTTAAATCACAGGCAAATCAGTCATTTACCCACGAGGGGCAAAATAGTCATTTTACCCTTTGGGGGTAATACGGTCATTTTACCCTACAGGGGCATTACGGTCATTTTACCCTACAGGGGCATTACGGTCATTTTACCCCACAGGGGCATTACGGTCATTTTACCCTACAGGGGCATTACGGTCATTTTACCCTACAGAGGCATTACGGTCATTTTATCAGTTTGGGCCTAAGTACACTTAGGCCCATCAGTAAGCCCACAGTCGTCTTGAGCGACTCGAGCGACCATAACATTACAGACAGTGTAAATGGGCCCAAAGCCCATTATGGCCTAGGCCTATGAAAAAGCTCATGGAGGCCTCTACAGTCTATCGCCCACGATTCGTGGGTTTGGCTTACCACACGAGCGTTCGCACGCTCAACGCCCAACCTTTCGGCTTTTCGGCTTTTGCCTTTCTACAGTCTAATCAGTGTGTGTGTACACACTTTACTGGCTTTTATGCCTATTACCGTTTGCAGGGTACGGTTACACACCTGTTTACGAATGCGCGATTAACCCACTCGTATCGAACCTATATAGTCCATCAGAATATTTCGTTAGCCAGTTGTCCACTAGGGGTAATCACTTTTAATACTTAGCCCAAAAAAACACCTTTCTACCCTATCTGAACGAACGTCCTTAAACCTCCCAAGATCGCTGATCACAATCGAGTACACGCCTTTATAAAAAATCTGTAGTATAACAGATCTCATTAGACAAAAACAGTCATAAGTGTGGTTTAAATCCACACATATCGTGCTTACAGGCACAAAAGCACATTCGGCCAAAACCCAATATTATGATAATCGTTCTTACCTTGATAGAACGATGAACAGAAAATAAAAGTTTGATTGTTTCAAGCCACTTGCACCCCTTCACACCACCGAAATCCCTAAGCCCAACGATGGCCATATCACAGAGAAGAAATGTATTTTGCAGTCAAAAGACGTACGGAGAAAACATTCAGCTGTTAGGGAAGAAATCAAACGAAAGCAGAGTTATCGACAAAAGAAAGAATAAAGAACACATAAGTACCTACCGATTGTCAGAATCTTTGCAGAACTGAAATAGAGGGGGAACAGTACTGTGTTTCGGCCAAGGACCAAAGTAAAAGGTAAGGTGAAAATGACCAACAAAAAGGGTAGAGAGTATTCTGACAAATAAGAATAGGAGAATCGAGAGAGAATGAACAGAAAATAAAGAAGCAAAATGAGATGGTTCGGCTATGAGAGAAGCCGACAGAAGAAGAAATGGTAAGGGATAGTAGGTGCTAGATTCGGCCAAGGAGAGAAAGAAAATAGTAAAGATGAAGAGAAAGAAGCAGTTGACAGCAGTAGAGAATTCGGGCACCAACAAAAGAAATGACCCGAATGGTCAGCTTCCCACAATGAAATCGCAGCACAGAGAAAAATAAAGAGGAACCAAAAATGAAAAAAGGAAAAAAAACCCCAAAATGGCAGCAAGAGAATTCGGCAGCCCCTCACTACTAGCCTAAACCGAATTTCTGAGTAGCTAGCTTACCAATTCAGCTACAACACTCAAACTTTCAAATTCCATGATTTCCTCCACATAATTCTCTCCATATCCATACGAACCTTTATCCATATCCCCTAATTCTATCCCAAGACCAATTCAACTTTCTCTCCTAGCTGAGTTTCAGTGAAACTCTACCTCTCACGCAGCAAGGAGATAAAATAAATTCTTCTAGAGCAAGGAGTGACTCGAACTCAGGTTCCCCAGCAGAAGCAACACGCCACCTACCACTGAGCTACAAGCTCCTTTTGTGTCATCTTTCTGCCAAAAAATATATTTGAAGCCTATGTGCCAACACCAAGGTTCACTTAAGAGAAAACCAAAGTTTTGCAAAAGCCAGGGCTTGAACCCAGGACTTTTCAGACACTCCTAAACACTCCTAAATCACTTAACCATCAAAGCAAACAATCAATTGTGTCATTTTCTTGCACACCTAAACTTTTATGTGTTCCCACGCTCAAGACCTATTTCCTTCTAGGCCCAAATTTGGGGTGTTACAATTCAGCCCTCCTTAAAGAAATTTCTTACCCGAAATTTCCAACTGTCAGAATAGTCGCACCACACAGACTTCACCACAACGCTCCCGCTGCGCACTCTGATTTCAAAACATTATTACAGCCTCTTGAACAACGTTCGTGTGTATCTCTTGTGCCCATTGTCTACTCGCGTTTTATCAGAACTAACAGTTTTATGCAGATCGAAGTTTCACTACAGTTTTAGTCCCCTTTAGCTTCAGTTTGCTCTATCTAGAGTGGTATAGTCTAATTTCTAAAGTAGTGACAGTATTTCCTAACTTACCGCATTTAAATTTCTAAATAGACAAAAGTATTTAGAAAACTTACGGATTCGGCGCCGGAGACTCGGTGTGCCACACTTTTCAGAAGAAGTATCTCAAAACACTTCACATATTCGAAAACAACCTTTTGAAATCCAAAAATTTGAAAAACCCATTCCACAGCCGAGTTTTGCAACCGGGCTCTGATACCACTAAATATAACACCCCAAACTCGGCCTAGACGTTATTGCCAAATCTAGTGTGTCACGTTGATGTGTGTTTCAAAAATTGTACTTGTTGGTAGAAATTCGTTTCTGAGTTGAAATCTCTTTGTTAAAACTCAAATCATCTTAACCATTTACTAGCCAATTAAAATGTATTTACTTCAAAAACATTGTTTGTTGCGGAAGCAATATCCAAAATGTTGCGAAAACGCGGTGTTTTGAAATTAGTTAATCTTTTTGGAAACCAGCGTTCTATCACTCTTGCAGTTAAGTATCAAATAAATTAATCCAAAATAACATAACTTAGGTTTAAGAGGCCTTATTACAGAATAAATAGCCCAATAAGAAATTTTAATAAATAACTCTAAAGCAGAACATCAGCGATCGTGTGGCCACCTCCGAGTCTCTCACGGCTCCAAATCGTCTAAGGCTGGGGATTACCTGTACAGTTAAAAGAAAGGGTGATTTTACGAAAACTCAGTGTGTAATCCCCTATCGATCGATCAGCAAATAACAATATATGCGAGAATGATGCGGGCCTTGGCCCTATTCAGAAACAGTACAGTGTGGGCCATAGCCCATTTCAGTAACAGTGTGGGCCTAAGCCTAAAATAGTATCAGTATGGTGCAAATATGCAACCCACCCTAATCCAGCCAACACACCACCCGTACCAACCAACACACCATGTGAGGATAAAATCGACCCACCCAGCTAGCACACCACTATCGCAGCATAGCTGCCAATAATAATAATGCAGTAAAGCTACCACTAACCGTATATGTGGCAATGCCACCAGTAACAGTGAATGTGGCAGAGCCACTAGTACAGTACTTCCTCCATATCAGAATCCCAACCCCATGCATTATGCCGTGTATGTAGAATGCCAAGCTCAGAATCAATCATTTAACTCACAGACAAATCAGTCATTTAAATCACAGACAAATCATTCCTTTACATCACAAACAAATCAGCCATTTAAATCACAGACAAATCAGTCATTTACCCACGAGGGGCAAAATAGTCATTTTACCCTTTGGGGGTATTATGGTTATTTTACCCTACAGGGGCATTACGGTCATTTTACCCTATAGGGGCATTACGGTCATTTTATCAGTTTGGGCCTAAATACACTTAGGCCCATCAGTAAGCCCACAGTCGTCTTGAGCGACTCGAGCGACCATAACAGTACAGACAGTGTAAATGGGCCCAAAGCCCATTATGGCCTAAGCCCATGAAAAAGCTCATGGAGGCCTCTACAGTCTATCGCCCACGATTCATGGGTTTGGCTTACCACATGAGCGTTCGCACGCTCAACGCCCAACCTTTCGAATTTTCGGCTTTTGCCTTTCTACAGTCTAATCAGTGTGTGTGTACACACTTTACCGGCTTTTATGCCTATTACCGTTTGCAGGGTACGGTTACACACCTTTTTACGAACGCACGATTAACCCACTCGTATCAAACCTATAGTCCATCAGAATATTTCGTTAGCCTGTTGTCCACTAGGGGTAATCACTTTTAATACTTAGCCCAAAAATACACCTTTCTTACCCTGTCTGAACGAACGTCCTTAAACCTCCCAAGATCACTGATCACAATCGAGTACACGCCTTTATAAAAAATCTGTAGTATAACAGATCTCATTAGACAAAACAATCATAAGTGTGGTTTAAATCCACACATATCGTGCTTACAGGCACAAAAGCACATTCGGCCAAAACCGAATATTATGATAATTGTTCTTACCTTGATAGAACGATGAACAGAAAATAAAAGTTTGATTGTTTCAAGCCACTTGCGCCCCTTCACACCACCGAAATCCCTAAACCCAACGATGGCCATATCACAGAGAAGAAATGTATTTTGCAGTCAAAAGACGTAAGGAGAAAACATTCGGTTGTTAGGGAAGAAATCAAACGAAAGCAGAGTTATCGACAAAATAAAGAATAAAGAACACATAAGTACTTACCGATTGTCAGAATCTTTGCAGAACTAAAATAGAGGGGGAACAGTACTGTGTTTCGACCAAGGACCAAATTACTAGGTAAGGTGAAAATGACCAACAAAAAGGGTAGAGGGTATTCTGACAAATACGAATAGGAGAATCGAGAGAGAATGAACAGAAAATAAAGAAGCAAAATGAGATGGTTCGGCTATGAGAGAAGCCGATTGAAGAAGAAATGGTAAGGAAGAGTAGGTGTTAGATTTGGCCAAGGAGAGAAAGAAAATAGTAAAGATGAAGAGAAAGAAGCAGTTGACAGCAGTAGAGAATTCGGGCACCAACAAAAGAAATGACCCGAATGGTCAGCTTCCCACAATGAATTCGCAGCACAGAGAAAAATAAAGAGTAACCAAAAATGCAAAAAGGAAAAAAAAACCCCAAAATGGCAGCAAGAGAATTCGGCAGCCCCTCACTACTAGCCTAAACTGAATTTCTTAGTAGCTAGCTTACCAATTCAGCTACAACACTCAAACTTTCAAATTCCATGATTTCATCCACATAATTCTCTCCATATCCATACCAACCTTTATCCATATCCCCTGATTCTATCCCAAGACCAATTCAACTTTCTCTCCCAGCAGAGTTTCAGTGAAACTCTACCTCTCACGCAGCAAGGAGATAAAATAAATTCTCCTAGAGCAAGGAGTGACTCGAACTCAGGTTCCCCAGAAGAAGCAACACGCCACCTACCACTGAGCTACAAGCTCCTTTTGTGTCATCTTTCTGCCAAAAATATATTTAAAGCCTTTGTGCCAACACCAAGGTTCACTTAAAAGAAAACCAAAGTTATGCAAAAGCCAGGGCTTGAACCCAGGACTTCTCAGACACTCCCAAACACTCCTAAATCACTTAACCATCAAAGCAAACAATCAATTGTGTCATTTTCTTGTACACATAAACTTTTATGTGTTCCCACGCTCAAGACCTATTTCCTTCTAGGCCTAAATTTGGGGTGTTACAATTCAGCCCTCCTTAAAGAAATTTCTTACCCGAAATTTCCAACTGTCAGAATAGTCGCACCACACAGACTTCACCACAACGCTCCCGCTGCGCACTCTGATTTTAAAACATTATTACAGCCTCTTGAACAACGTCCGTGTGTATCTCTTGTGCCCATTGTCTACTCGTGTTTTATCAGAACTAAAAGTTTTATGCAGATCGAAGTTTCACTACAGTTTCAGTCCCCTTTAGCTTCAGTTTGCTCTATCTAGAGTGGTATAGTCTAATTTCTAAAGTAATCACAGTATTTCCTAACTTACCGCATTTAAATTTCTAAATAGACAAAAGTATTTAGAAAACTTACGGATTCGGCGTCGGAGACTCGGTGTGCCACACTTTTCAGAAAAAGTATCTCAAAACACTTCACATATTCGAAAACAACCTTTTGAAATCCAAAAATTTGAAAAACCCATTCCACAGTCGAGTTTTATAACCGGGCTCTAATACCACTAAATGTAACACCCCAAACCCGGCCTAGACGTTATGGCCAAATCTAGCGTGTCACGTTGATGTGTCTTTTAAAAATTGGACTTGTTAGTAGAAATTCGTTTTTGAGTTGAAATCTCTTTGTTAAAACTCAAATCATCTTAACCATTTACTAGCCAATTAAAACGTATTTACTTCAAAAACATTGTTTGTTGCGGAAGAAATATCCAAAATGTTGCGAAAATGCGGTGTTTTGAAAACAGTTAATCTTTTTGGAAACCAGCATTCTATCACTCTTGCAGTTAAGTATCAAATAAATTAAGCCAAAATAACATAACTTAGGTTTAAGAGGCCTTATTACAGAATAAATAGCCCAATAAGAGATTTTAATAAATAACTCTAAAGCAGAACATCAGCGATCGTGTGGCCACCTCCGAGTCTCTCGCGACTCCAAATCGTCTAAGGCTGGGGATTACCTGTACAGTTAAAAGAAAGGGTGAGTTTACGAAAACTCAGTGTGTAATCCTATCGATCGATCGATCGGTAACAATATATGCGAGAATGATGCGGGCCTTGGCCCTATTGAAACTTGATGCGAGTGTGGGCCATAGCCCATTTCAAGATATGATGTGGGCCTAAGCCCAAAACGATGATCGAGATGGTACAAATATGCAACCCACCCCAATCCAGCCAACACACCACCCGTACCAACCAACACACCATGTGAGGATAAAATTGACCCACCCAGCCAGCACACCACTATCGCGGCAAAGATAGCCGCCAAGAATAATAACGCAATAAAGGCGCAATGCCGTATATGTGGCAACACTACGATGAATGATGAATGTGGTAGAGCCACTAGTACAGTACTTCCTCCATATCAGAATCCCAACCCCATGCAGTATGTCGTGTATGTAGAATGCCAAGCTCAGAATCAATCATTTAATTCACAGACAAATCAGTCATTTAAATTACAGATAAATCATTCCTTTACATCACAGACAAATCAGTCATCTAAATCACAGACAAATCAGTCATTTACCCACGAGGGGCAAAATAGTCATTTTACCTTTTGGGGGTTTTATGGTCATTTTACCCTACAAGGATATTACGGTTATTTTACCCTACAGGGGCATTACGGTCATATTACCCTACAGGGGCATTACGGTCATTTTACCCTATAGGGGCATTACGATCATTTTACCCTACAGAGGCATTACGGTCATTTTATCAATTTGGGCCTAAGTACACTTAGGCCCATCAGTAAGCCCACAGTCGTCTTGAGCGACTCGAGCGACCATAATAGTACAGACAGTGTAAATGGGCCCAAAGCCCATTATGGCCTAAGCCCATGAAAAATCTCATGGAGGCCTCTACAGTCTATCGCCCACGATTCGTGGGTTTGGCTTACCACACGAGCGTTCGCATGCTCAACGCCCAACCTTTTGGCTTTTCGGCTTTTGCCTTTCTACAGTCTAATTAGTGTGTGTGTACACACCTTATCGGCTTTTATGCCTATTACCGTTTGCAGGATACGGTTACACGCCTGTTTACGAACGCGCGATTAACCCACTCGTATCGAACCTATAGTCCATCAGAATATTTCATTAGCCAGTTGTCCACTTGGGGTAATCACCTTTAATACTTAGCCCAAAAATACACCTTTCTTACCCTGTCTGAACGAACGTCCTTAAACCTCTCAAGATCGCTGATCACAATCGAGTACACGCCTTTATAAAAAAATCTGTAGTATAACAGATCTCATTAGACAAAAACAGTCATAAGTATCGTTTAAATCCACACATATCGTGCTTACAGGCACAAAAGCACATTCGGCCAAAACCCAATATTATGATAATCGTTCTTACCTTGATAGAACGATGAACAGAAAATAAAAGTTTGATTGTTTCAAGCCACTTGCGCCCCTTCACACCACCGAAATCCCTAAGCCCAACGATGGCCATATCACAGAGAAGAAATGTATTTTGCAGTCAAAAGACGTAAGGAGAAAACATTCGGCTGTTAGGGAAGAAATCAAACGAAAGCAGAGTTATCGACAAAAAAAAGAATAAAGAACACATAAGTACCTACCGGTTGTCAGAATCTTTGCAGAATTGAAATAGAGGGGGAACAGTACTGTGTTTCGGCCAAGGACCAAATTACAAGGTTAGGTGAAAATGACCAACAAAAAGGGTAGAGAGTATTCGGCCAAATAAGAATAGAAGAATCGAGAGAGAATGAACAGAAAATAAAGAAGCAAAATGAGAAGGTTCGGCTATGAGAGAAGCCGATTAAAGAATAAATGGTAAGGGAGAGTAGGTGCTAGATTCGACCAAGGAGAGAAAGAAAATAGTAAAGATGAAGAGAAAGAAGCAGACGACAACAGTAGAGAATTCGGGCACCAACAAAAGAAATGACCCGAATGGTTAGCTTCCCACAATGAATTCGCAGCACAGAGAAAAATAAAGAGAAACCAAAAATGCAAAAAGGAAAAAAAACCCCAAAATGGCAGCAAAAGAATTCGGCAGCCCCTCACTACTAGCCTAAACTGAATTTCTGAGTAACTAGCTTACCAATTCGGCTACAATACTGAAACTTTCAAATTCCACGATTTCCTCCACATAATTCTCTCCATATCCATACCAACCTTTATCCATATCCCCTGATTCTATCCCAAGACCAATTCAACTTTCTCTCCCAGCAGAGTTTCAGTGAAACTCTACCTCTCACGCAGCAAGGAGATAAAATAAATTCTCCTATAGCAAGGAGTGACTCGAACTCAGGTTCCCCAGCAGAAGCAACACGCCACCTATCACTGAGCTACAAGCTCCTTTTGTGTTATCATTCTGCCAAAAATATATTTAAAGCCTATGTGCCAACACCAAGGTTCACTTAAGAGAAAACCAAAGTTTTGTAAAAGCCAGGGCTTGGACCCAGGACTTCTCAGACACTCCCAAACACTCCTAAATCAGTTAACCATCAAAGCAAACAATCAATTGTGTCATTTTCTTGCACACATAAACTTTTATGTATTCCCACGCTCAAGACCTATTTCCTTCTAGGCCCAAATTTAGGGCGTTACATCTTACTTCACCTATCCCTAGCATTTTGAAAATAGACTTAGGCTTCAAGTTGATACTCGCTCCTAAATCACACAAAGCTTTACCACAGTAGGATTCACCTATAATACATGGTATAGTAAAGCTTCCTGGGTCTTTCAATTTCGGTGGCAGTTTGTTCTGCAAAAATACACTGCACTCCTTTGTCAAGGCAACAGTCTCATACTCACTTAGTCGTTTCTTCTTGGACAATATATCCTTCATAGACTTCACATAATTCGGCATTTGTTCTAAAGCCTTCAACAACGAAATATTGATGTGTAACTGCTTCAGAACATCCAAAAACTTCTTGAATTGTACCTCATGTTTCTACTTATGTTGCTGTAATCTTTGCAGATATAGAGGTGATGGAACTTTCGGTTGAATCAGATAACTCTTCTGAGTAGGTAAATCTGCATCCAAAGAAGATGTTAAAGTATCTGAATTCACTAAGTTAGGATTTATCTTGTCAGTCTTTGCAGATTCTAACTCTTTTGGTGTAGGAATTTCAACAGCTGGTTGATTCTTCTCAATGGGCTTATCTTCGACATCAATCAATCGGGGTTCCAGAATTTTACCACTTCGCAATGCCACTGCCTTGATATGTTCTTTACCCAAATTTCTTGGATTTTCAGTATTGCTCGGCAAGGTTTCTAGCGGTCTATTACAAAGCTTCGTAGCTAACTGACCCATTTGGTTTTCCAAAATTTTCAATGTTGCTGCTTGGCTTTGGATCAAAGCGTCATTCTTTGCCATGTACGCTTTCAACAAGTTCTCCAAACTGTTTGATGCCTCAGCTTGAGGTGGTTTTGGAGCTTGCTGATTAAACCCTTGAGATTGGTTGGGTTTATGCTGCAATAGGTTGTTGTTCGGTCTATTTCCTTGGTTGCTCCATGAAAAGTTATGATGATTACACCATGAAGGATTGTAGATGTTGGACTGGGGTCCTTGTCCACTCCTATTTTGATGTTGGTTCCCCATATAGTACACTGACTCGGGATTTGATGGACAATTCTCAAAATAATGACCTTCCCCACAGTACACACATGAAAATACTTCAAACGGACTTGGTGGCTGAGCTATAAAATTATTAGCACTATTAGCGATAAACTATTTTAACATAGAGAAAATAGATGATACATGAGCTGATAATGAAGTGAGGGCGTCAACTTCATGAACTCCGGCAACACGTCTTCTTGAAGTTGTTTGATTTGTTTGTCATTGATAGTTATTACTTGCGATCCTCTCAATGATCTCATAAGCCTCATTATATGACTTAGAAAAAATTTCACCATTCGCAGAAGCATCTACCATTAATCTTGTATGTGCATTGAGACCATTATATAATGTCTCCAACTGGATACAATGAGGAATCCCATGATGAGGACACTTACGAAGTAACTCCTTGAATCGCTTCCAAGCCTCGTATGAAGACTCATCATCCAATTGTTGGAAAGTTGTGATCTTGTTCCTCAACTTAGCATTTTTGCTAGGCGGGAAATACTTAACCAAAAATCTCTCTGCTAAATCTTGCCATGTAGATATGAAACTTGGTGGCAATAAATTGAGCCATGCTCGTGATCGATCTCGCAATGAGTACGGAAACAACTTCACCCTCAGTGCGTCTTCAGTCACACCGGCTATCTTGAATGAATCACTCTCCTCCATAAATAATCGAAGGTGGAGATGTGGATCTTCCGTGGGCATACCACTGAATTGGCCCACTGTTTGAAGCATTTGAAACAACACTGGTTTCAATTCAAATTGGGTTGCCTCAATATCTGGCCTTCTAATTCCTGGATTTAACTCACTGAAAAGTGGCACAGCATATTGTCTGATGCATCGATCCCTATCATCGGCAATGAGGATGGGATTTTGTACACGATCGGCTTCATTACCTTGGTCTTGATTCTAATTTCGAAGGTCCATCTCGACTTGTCTTTGAGCTGTTCATTCACGTCTTCTTTGTCTAAAAGTTTGCTCAATTTCAGGGTCTACATAGAGTAAATTGATAATCCGATCTATGCTCATAAACACCTGAAAAGAAAATCGCAAAATTAAAAAGAATAAGTTAGTAATATTAGAAATAAACCAAATTGGAAGTAAATAATTTCATAAAAAAAATTGACTATTGCAACAGTTAACAATCCCCGACAATGGCGCCAAAAACTTGTAATGCATAGGTTTTTGCAAGTGTACACAGTCGTTATCAAGTAATAAGTAAGTATCGAGTTATCATCTCCATAGGGATTGTATTTGTGTTAAATCACTTGATTGTAAAATTACCTGTAACAGCCCGGTTTAGACCCTAGTCGAGCAGTTGGTTTCGAGACCACAAATCTGAGAAGTAGAAAAAATATTTTAATATTATTTTTGGTGTTTCTGAGTATGTGATTAAGCATGTGTGAAATTTCTGTGTGAAAATTTTATCGATTGTGTGCTTAATTTGCAAAAAGGACTTAATCGCATAAAATGCAAATGTTGTGTGCTGATTGTTAAAGTATTTATTTGGCATGGTTTATTAAATGATGGGTCCTTATTATGTAATTGGACCATAGATAGTGGGATTGGTCATAAATGACCTTATAATGAATGATTTAATATGTATATTATTAAGGTTAATTTAGTAAATGGGTAAATAAAATAAAATAAAACAAAACCATGGTTTCTATCATCTTCCACTATCATATATCCACCGAAAATAGAAAAGATAAATAGCCATTGAAGCTTTGTGATATTCGGCTATGGTTTAGCTTGATTGAGGTATGTTTTTGACTCAGTTTTTGATAATTTCTACGTTTTTGTGATTGTTGCTTTGTGTTCCAGCTAGCCCATGCTTTAATTTTAGAATTTGATGATGATTTTGAGATATGCCATTGATGAATGTTTGAGCTTTGTGATAGTTGATGGTGAAATATGAAAGTTTGATGTTGGGTTAATATATTTTGTTCTTGAATTTTTGATGAAATTGGCTATTTTGGGCTAAATTGTGAAAATGAGAAATTAGAGGACTAAATTGTGTAATAAATGAAATATGTGGGCTTGTATGAACATAAGGAAAATTTGGCTAGGCATGTGTGAGGTGAAATTATGTGAATTTGTTGATTTTATGAAAAAGGGACTAAAGTGTTGAAATGTGAAAATGTGAGGGCTATTTTGTAAAATGCCCTAAATATGTGTGTTTGGACTAAATTGAATGATTTGGTGATTGAATGAGCTAAATTTGAATATATATATATAGATCAAGAAAAGAGAGATTCGGATCGAGATCGAGGCAAAGACAAAGTGCTCGATTGATCGACTTGTTTCGTAACTTTGACGTACGAGGTAAGTTCGTGTATAATACGAATCATTTAAATTGTATTCATGTATTATGCAATGAATGAATATATGTTGTTGATGAATTGGTAATGCTAAATGTGGATTTGAGAAATATGGCACTAAGTGTGCGTAATTAGAATTGAGATAGAGGTGAATGGCACTGTGTGTGCGAAATAAAGAAAACTTCGGTTGTATTGATTGGCACTGTGTGTGCGACACCGAGTTAAATTCGGTTGAATGTAAAGGCACTAAGTGTGCGATGATATTTAAGCTTCGGCTATGAAATTGGCACTAAGTGTGCGATTGAATCGAAGGAATAATGAAGATTTGATTGAAATGTGGTATCGAGCATTGAGTAGCAAAATTGGTTGTTAACTAAGTGTTGACAAAGGTATGTATGGAGCCTATGTGGTTGATGAATTTGGAAATAAATGAATGGATAGTTATGTGAGTATTGGATATGGATGAGATTATGCATTTTTGTGAAATAATCTATGTGATGGTTTATTTTGCGTATTGATTTTAAATCATTGAGTTAATAGTATTATATTACGAACTTACTAAGCTTTAAAGCTTACTGTGTGAAGTGTTTCTCTATTTTACAGTGTATTTAAAGCTAGCTCGGATCCGGGGATCGTCAGTGACTCAATCACACTATCGGCTATCTATTTTGGTACTTTTGGAAGATGTATATATATGGTATATGGCATGTATAGGCTAGTGATTATGGCATGTTTTGAAGTGTTTAAGCCTTGCCATGTAATATGGCTTGGTAGTTGATGATTTTGGTATTTGCCTTGGATGTGTAAAAATATGATTAAAGATGTGCATATGTGATCTATGTGAGTAATCATTTTGGTATAAATTAGTAGAATGAAAATGGTATGTTTCATGATGGTTTTGGTAGGGATTAATTGATGCTTAAATTACATGTATTTGTATGTATAACTGTTACTTTGTGATGGTAAATTGAGATGGATTGATTAGGAAGAGGAATGATGATGTTAATAGATTAAACTGAGTATGTTTTGGTATGTTTGAATGCTATTTGAGGTATAAAATTGAATTAGTTTGTGCTTGTAGGTGAGACCCAAAGTGTGGGTGGCAAATTGGCCTTGCAAATGGTCTATTTTTTGCCCACACGGTTGAGCACATGGGCGTGTGGCTTGACCGTGTCCTTCGTGGTTGTATTTCAAAACAAGTCAGACTCGACCACTGGCTGGACATACGGGCGTGTGACTGGCCGTGTGGTACAAGTCAGTGTCGACCACGAGTGAGACACACTGGCGTGTCTTAGGCCGTGTGGACAAGTCAATATGTATGCCCTGTTTTGCCACGGCTTGGACGCACGGGTGTTTCCGAGGCCGTGTGAGGCACACAGCCTACCCACACGGGCGTGTGACCTCTGTAGCTTTGAAAAATTTTTGATTTTTAGAAAATTTTGTATGTGTTCGGTTTAGTCCCAACCCCTTTCTAACACGTGTTTAAGGTCTTGTAGACCTCATTAAGGGACTATATGTATATATATCTTGATGTGTTTGAATGATGATATACTTTGTGTTGTAAAATGATTGTAAATGTTCCGAATATTCTGTAATGCCTCTTAACCCTATTCCGACGATGGTTACGGGTAAGGGGTGTTACATTTTATTGGTATTAGAGCTACAGTTTAGTCGATTCTAGGACTAACGTATCGCGTGTGAGTCTACCTATACATGCCATATATATAATTGCGATAGTGTGATGAATCCTGACAGTTAAAAATGTGTTTTCGTATAGTAAATGGATCCCGAACGAGCGGTTGTTGATGATGTTGTGAGCAATGTGCCTGCTCCTGCTGAAGGGACAGCGCCGGCCGAATCTAGGCCGATTGCTAGTAGGCAAGAGGGAGAGGCTAAGCAAGCCTTCTTCCGAATGATGATTGAGTGGTTTTCGGAGTTCGTTCGAACGAATCCTAGTGCTCAACAACCTCTACCCCCGTAAGTACCTGTAGTGCCACAAGTGACAGATCCAATCCAATTGAGTACGCCTCCTGTAGATAAAATTCGAAAATATGGGCTGAAGAGTTTAGAGCTACGGTTGATGATGATGCTGAACGAGCTGGGTTTTGGCTCGAGAATACAATTCGAGTGTTTGATGAGATGTCATTGACTCCTGATGAATACTTGAAATGTGCTATTTCATTGTTGAGAGATACGGCATATAATTGGTGGAAAACATTGATATCCGTGGTTTCGAGAGAGAGAATCACCTGGGATTTCTTTCAAGCTGAATTCTGAAAGAAGTATATCAGTCAATGATTCATAGATCAGAAACGCAAAGAATTTCTTGAGCTGAAACAGGGCCGTATGTCAGTTACTGAATATGAATAGGAGTTTGTTAGATTAAGTCAGTATGCACGAGAATGTGTTTCGACCGAAGCTATTATGTGTAAACATTTCATTGAAGGGCTGAAGAAGACATTAAATTATTGGTTGGAATACTTGATTTGAATGAATTTGTAGTGTTAGTTGAAAGAGCTTGCAAAGCTGAAGAACTGAGCAAAGAAAAGAAGAAAGTAGAATCCGAAGCTAAAGATGAAAGAAAAAGATCGATGAGCAAGTCGTATCAACCTCCATCAAAGAGATTCAAAGATGCAAGCAATCGTTCAAATGTTTCGTTTGGACATTCGAGTAGAGAACGTGTGAGACAAAGTGTTGGTCCAAGAACTCAAATTCTGATTGAATCAAGTGTTGGAAGTGTCAACAACAACAAGCCTGAGTGTAGACAGTGCGGGAGACAACATGTTGGAGAATACTGGGGCAAGTATAATAATAGAGTTTGCTATAAATGTGGATCACGAGATCACTTCATTCGAGATTGCCCAGAGTTAGCTGAGAAAGATAATGTTCAGAGTGCGAGGCCGAGTAATATGACGGATAGGGGTAGACCACCCAGAAACACCGAAAATGTGAGTGGTAGCCAGAGAGGGACAACAGATACAACTGTGATATCTGAGGCGAGAGCACCTACCCGAGCTTATGCTATCCGCGCTCGTGAAGAGGCGACATCTCCAGACGTCATAACTGGTACTTTTACTCAATTTGATACTGATGTGATTGCATTGATAGATCCGGGATCTACTCATTCATATGTGTGTGTGAATGTAGTATCTAGTAAGACTCACTGTTGAGTCTCTCGAATTTGTAATTATAGTATCGAACCCCTGAAGGCAAGTGTGTTCGGTTGATAAAGTATGTAAGAACCGTCAGTTGATGTTTGAGATATTTGTTTTCCGGCTAATTTGATGTTGCTACCATTTGATGAATTTGATATAATTGCAGGTATGGATTGGCTCACTTTGCATAATGCTATTGTGAAATTGTAAACGAAAGAGTATTGATTTGAGAATTCGAGAATGGTGAGATAGTTCGAATTGAATCGATGATTTGAATGGGTTATCGTACTGTTGTATCTTGATGGGAGCTTTGAATTATGTGAAAAAGGGTTGAAGCCTATCTTGCGTATGTGATAGATACAAAAGTGATGAAAAGAAAGTTGAATCTCAGCACTGTAGTTTGCAAGTTCCCGGATGTGTTTCTGAAGAACTACAGGGATTACCTCCGATACTGAAAAGTTGAGTTTGGTATTGATTTAGTGCAGGAACAACTTCTATCTCAATAGCTCCGTATAGAATGGCACCGAAAGCCGGAATTGAAAGAGTTGAAGTCTCGGTTGCAAGAGTTGTGAGATAGAGGATTTGCATGAGTTTCTTTTCTTGCCCAGGGTGCTCTGTGTTGTTTGTGAAAAGAAAGATGGAACTATGAGGATGTGTATTGATTACCGACAGTTGAACAAAGTGATGATAAAGAATAAATATCCTCTACCACGAATCGATGATTTGTTTGATCAGTTGAAAGGAGCTATAGTGTTTTCTAAGATAGATTTGAGATCGGGCTATTATCAGTTACGGGTTAAAGAATCAGATGTGCCAAAAACTTTTTTTAGAATGAGGTACGGACATTATGAATTTTTAGTTATGCCTTTTGGACTAACGAATGCTCCTGCAGTGTTTATGGATTTGATGAATCAGATATTCAGACCGTATTTGGATCGATTTGTCGTGGTGTTATTGATGACATTCTGATTTATTCTTGTGATGAGATGCAACATGCCGAGCATTTGAGAATTGTGTTACAGACTTTGCGTGAAAAACAATTGTATGAAAAGTTTAGCAAATGTGAGTTTTTGTTGCTTGAGGTGGGTTTCCTGGGACATATTATATCAGCTGCGGGAATACGAGTTGATCCGAACAAGATTTCAGCAATTTTAGAGTGGAAGCCTCCGAGAAATGTGTCTAAAATCCGTAGTTTTCTAGGACTAGAAGGATATTATAGGCAGTTTGTGAAAGGCTTTTCGATGATTATGACTCCGTTGATGAAATTGTTACAGAAAGATGTTAAATTCGAGTGGTCAGAAAAGTGCCAGCAGAGTTTTTAACAGTTGAAAGCATTGTTGACAAAGGCACCAGTGTTAGTCCAACTTGAATCGGGTAAAGAATTTATAGTTTACAGTGATGCATCGTTGAATGGTTTGGGCTATGTGCTGATGCAAGAGGGCAAAGTTATAGCTTATGCTTTGAGACAGTTAAAGCCGCATGAAAAGAATTATCCGACGCACGATCTTGAATTAGCCGCGATTGTATTTGCACTGAAGATTTGGCGTCATTACCTATTTGGTGAGAAATGTCACATTTATACTGATCACAAGAGTTTGAAATATCTGATGACTCAGAAAGAATTAAATTTGAGACAACGGAGATGGTTAGAATTACTAAAAGACTATGAATTAGTAATTGATTATCATTCGAGAAAAGCTAATGTTGTTGCTGACGCTTTGAGACGAAAGTCTTTATTTGCTTTGCGAGCAATGAGTACTCAAATAGATCTGTGTGATGATGGTTTGGTTTTGGCTAAGTTGAAAGTGAGGCCGATGTTTAAACGTCAAATTTATGATACCCAGAAAGGTGATAATGAGATGATGACAAAACGAGCTCAATGTGGCTTCAATTCTGATTCAGAATTTGGAGTGGATAATGATGATTGTTTGAGATTCAGAGATCGGATTTGTGTTCCGAGGAATTCAGAGTTGATTCAGTTGATTTTGAAAAAAGCTCACAATAGTCGTTTGGCTATTCATCGGGGAAGTACAAAAATGTATAATGATCTGAAACAATTTTATTGGTGGCATGGTATGAAACGGGATATCTCAGAGTTTGTTTCGAAATGTTTAATATGTTAGCAAGTTAAAGCTGAACATCAGGTTCCATCCGGTTTGTTACAACCGATTATGATTCCTGAGTGGAAATGGGAGAGAATCATGATGGACTTTGTGTCGGGACTACCTTTATCTCCTAGAAAGAAAGATGCAATCTGGGTGATAGTTGATAGATTGACGAAATCAGCTCATTTTGTTGCGGTGAGAACAGATTATTCACTTGATAAATTAGCTGAATTGTATATTTCTAAGATTGTGAGATTGCATGGGGTTCCACTATCTATTGTATCTGACAGAGATCCGAGATTTACCTCGCGATTTTGGAAGAAATTGCAGGAGGCTTTAGGTACAAAGTTGCATTTCAGTACTGCATTTCATCTGCAAACGAATGGTCAATCCGAGCGGATCATTCAGATTCTTGAGGATATGTTGAGATGTTGTATTCTTGAATTTGAAAGTAAGTGGGAAAAGCATTTGCCGTTGATTGAATTTGCATACAATAATAGTTTTCAATCTAGCATCAAATAGGCACCATATGAGGCTCTTTACGGTCGGAAATGCTGAACTCCATTGTACTGGACTGAGTTTAGCGAGAATAAAATTCACGGGGTTGATTTAATCAAAGAGACCAAGCAGAAAGTGAAAGTGATTCGTGACAGTTTGAAAGCGGCTTCAGATCGTCAGAAGTCCTATGCAGATTTGAAACGGAAAGATATTGAATTTGAGATCAGTGATAAAGTGTTTTTGAAAGTGTCTCCGTGGAAGAAAATACTTCTTTTTGGTAGAAAAGGCAAGTTGAGTCCGAGGTTCATCGGGCCGTATGAGAATAACGAATTGGGCCGGTTGCTTATAAATTGTTGTTGCCACCTGAGTTAGAAATGATTCACAATGTGTTTCACGTATCGATGCTTCGACGATACAGATCTGATCCATCGCATGTGATTACTCCCACTGAGGTTGAGATTCAGTCAGATTTATCGTATAATGAAGAAACGATTTGAATTTTGGCAAGTGAGATTAAAGAGTTGAGAAATAAGAAGATTTCTTTAGTGAAAGTGTTGTGGCACAAACACGGAGTTGAAGAGGCTACGTGGGAGCCTGAAGATGTTATGAGAGAGCAATATCCGAACCTATTCACTGGTAAGATTTTTGGGGACGAAAATCCCTAAGGGGGGAGAGTTGTAACAGACCGGTTTAGACCCTAGTCGGAACTGTGATTTCGAGACCACAAATTCGAGGTCGGAAAAATATTTTAATATTATTTTTTTGGTGTTTACAGTATGTGATTAAGCATGTGTGAAAATTTTATTGATTGTGTGCTTAATTTGCAAAAAAGGACTTAATCGCATAAAATGCAAATGTTGTGTGCTGATTGTTAAAGTATTTATTTGGCATGGTTTATTAAATGAAGGGTCCTTATTATGTAATTGGAGCATAGATAGTGGGATTGGTCATAAATGACCTTATAATGAATGATTTAATATGTATATTATTAAGGCTAATTTAGTAAATGGGTAAATAAAATAAAATAAAACAAAACCATGGTTTCTATCATCTTCCACTATCATATATCCACCGAAAATAGAAAAGATAAATAGCCATTGAAGCTTTGTGATATTCGGCTATGGTTTAGCTTGATTGAGGTATGTTTTTAACTCGATTTTTGATAATTTCTACGTTTTTGTGATCGTTGCTTTGTGTTCTAGCTAGCCCATGCTTTAATTTTAGAATTTGATGATGATTTTGAGATATGCCATTGATGAATGTTTGAGCTTTGTGATTGTTGATGGTGAAATATGAAAGTTTGATGTTGGGTTAATATATTTTGTTCTTGAATTTTTGATGAAATTGGCTATTTTGGGCTAAATTGTGAAAATGAGAAATTGGAGGACAAAAATGTGAAATAAATGAAATATGTGGGCTCGTATGAACATAAGGAAAATTTGGCTAGGCATGTGTGAGGTGAAATTATGTGAATTTGTTAATTTTATGAAAAAGGGACTAAAGTGTCGAAATGTGAAAATGTGAGGGCTATTTTGTAAAATGCCCTAAATATGTGTGTTTGGACTAAATTGAATGATTTGGTGATTGAATGAGCTAAATTTGAATATATGTAGATCAAGAAAAGAGAGATTTGAATCGAGATCGAGGCAAAGACAAAGTGCTCGATTGATCGACTTGTTTCGTAACTTCGACGTATGAGGTAAGTTCGTGTATAATACGAATTGTTTAAATTGTATTCATGTATTATGCAATGAATGAATATATGTTGTTGATGAATTGGTAATGCTAAATTTGGATTTGAGAAATATGGCACTAAGTGTGCGTAATTAGAATTGAGACAGAGGTGAATGGCACTGTGTGTGCGAAATAAAGAAAGCTTCAGCTGTATGTATTGGCACTGTGTGTGCGACACCGAGTTAAATTCGGTTGAATGTAAAGGCACTAAGTGTGCGATGACATTTAAGCTTCGACTATGAAATTGGCACTAAGTGTGCGATTAAATCGAAGGAATAATGAAGATTTGATCGAAATGTGGTATCGAACATTGAGTAGCAAAATTGGTTGTTAACTAAGTGTTGACAAAGGTATGTATGGAACCTATATGGTTGATGAATTTGGAAATAAATGAATGGATAGTTATGTGAGTATTGGATATGGATGAGATTATGCATTTTTGTGAAATAATCTATGTGATGGTTTATTTTGCGTATTGATTTTAAATTATTGAGTTAATAGTATTATATTACGAACTTACTAAGCTTTAAAGCTTACTATGTGAAGTGTTTCTCTATTTTACAGTGTATTCAAAGCTAGCTCGGATCCAGGGATTGTCAGCGACTCAATCACACTATCGGCTATCTATTTTGGTACTTTTGGAAGATGTATATATATATGGTATATGGCATGTATAGGCTAGTGATTATGGCATGTTTTGAAGTGTTTAAGCCTTGCCATATAATATGGCTTGGTAGTTGATGATTTTGGTATTTGCCTTGGATGTGTAAAAAGATGGTTAAAGATGTGCATATGTGATCTATGAGAGTAATCATTTTGGTATAAATTAGTAGAATGGAAATGGTATGTTTCATGATGGTTTTGGTAGGGATTAATTGATGCTTAAATTACATGTCTTTGTATGTGTAATTATTACTTTGTGATGGTAAATTGAGATGGATTGATTAGGAAGAGGAATGATGATGTTAAGAGATTAAATTGAGTATGTTTTGGTATGTTTGAATGCTATTTGAGGTATGAAATTGAACTAGTTTGTGCTTGTAGGTGAGACCCAAAGTGAGGGTGGCAAATTGGCCTTGCAAATGGTCTATTTTTGCCCACACGGTTGAGCACACGGGCGTGTGGCTTGACCGTGTCCTTCGTGGTTGTATTTCAAAACAAGTCAGACTCGACTACGGGCTGGACACACGGGTGTGTGACTGGCCGTGTGGTGCAAGTCAGTGTCGACCACGAGTGAGACACACGGGCGTGCCTCAGGCCGTGTGGACAAGTCAATATGTATGCCCTGTTTTTCCATGGGTTGGATGCACGGGTGTGTCCGCGGCCATGTGAGGCACACAGCCTACCCACACGGGCGTGTGACCTCTGTAGCTTTGAAAAATGTTTCATTTTCAGAAAATTTTGTATGTGTTCGGTTTAGTCCCAACCCCTTTCTAACACGTGTTTAAGGTCTTGTAGACCTCATTAAGGGACTATATGTATATATATATCTTGATGTGTTTGAATGATGATATACTTTGTGTTGTAAAATGATTGTAAATGTTCCGAATATTCGGTAATGCCTCTTAACCCTATTCCGGCGACGGTTACGGGTTAGGGGTGTTACATTACCCTTAACAATTTGGTAAATAAAAACAAAATATGGTTGAGAAGTGATGATTAAAATATATTAAACTAAATGCAATGATCCCTAATGCAAATTATCCTAAGTATGCAAACTATATGAACGAAATATATTTTAGTAAAATTAAACACAATTTGCAACAATTATAACATAAATAAACTAGGACAATTACTTTAATTAAACTCAATTTATTATCAACATGCTTAATAACATTCGAAAAAATATTCCATGGCAACTCGATCTTTCATGAGTTTGGAAACCAAATTAGGTCCTTTCGAAATCCTTTACTTAGTAAATATGCATTTTACTAATCCTTATTTACTAAGGGTTTCTTAGCATTCGTGTGAGGTAACAGGGACGTGTTAGGTTTGAAACAGTTTAATCACACAAATCTAAAAACTATGCAGATAACGGAGCTTGGTTAGAGTTGTTATGCAACCTGCAATTTAATCGGGTTAAGATCTAAATTGAGCATGCACATTTCAATTATGCGTCCACTAGCCGTCGTCTGGTTAGGACCATTCAGCTAATTCAGGTGCATTTCAATCACGTATGAACGAAATATAGACTTGATTTTAGTTGAAAACATGATCGATTGAGGCACAAACATTATAAGCATGTATCAAATAAATATCATTTAATCAAAACAATCATCCTAGCTTAAATAAAATTAAGCTAACATTGTTGTAAACAAGAACAAAGAACACATAGCAAACGTTTTCAGATAAAATTAAAGAAAAGAAAGATTAAACCCAAATCAAAGTGGCTGTCACCCAAGACTTTGACCGACAAGGCTCCTTCACTTATTCACTTTGCTCCTTTATTGATGGCTCTCCAAGGTGGCCGACCAAGGGCTCTTTAAGAGGCTTAATTGCTAAAATCTCTATGAAGAGATGATGCTAGGCGTGGGAATGGAGAATGCTAAAGAGAATTGAGAGAAAAGAGAGAATGATAAGGGATAAGGGATCAAATGAGGTCTTATTTATAGGTGAAGAGAGGAGGTAGTTTGCTAAAAATAGAGAGGTTTAGTCTCTTCAAGCTTTTCCAATGAGTGGCCAACCATGCTTAGTGGATTTTGAGTTGAATTTTGCTTGATTTTTAAGCAGTTTAAATGCCATAACAACTCAGGACTGAGACTCGGTCAAATGTAAATCTTCGGGCAAATCTCTAATTTCTTCAACATTGCAAGGACCTTGTGTAATTAAACCAAAAAGTGGTTTATGTGGACAGCCATGTGTAGCCAAAATTGGGTTGACTTGGTCTTCAATTTGGACGGTTTTTTTAATCCAACGAAGCTATCAGACCCGTCCAAAATAAATCAATAAATTAAAAGACCAAAGAATAAAATAAATAATTAATTAAAACCCAAATTATTAATGAAATATTTTAAAATGAATTATTAAATATAATTTTATATTTTATTATTTAATTTAATCATGCATGGCCCATTTTATGTCTTAAAAATATAATATGTTCAAATAAATATAAAATAAGCCATTTTATGAATGAAAACTATATAATAAAGCATAAAATCACATTTTAATAATTTCTATGCCCTAATTTCATATTTTCACTTATTTCATTAATTTATTAAAGAATTACTTAGTTTTAACAACGAATTTAAGTAAAAAGGTGATAAATTACATATGAAAAATCCTATATATTTTTCAGTTTACACAGTCTCTAGACATAAAGCATCGTTCCATATAGAAAGAAAACAAAATAGTGCTAGGTACCGTGCTAAAGGCCTATAGACATATATCGCTTTAGTCAAGGTAACTTGTGGTCTTGCTCTCGAAAGAAGCAGACCATTTTAGCTTTCTTCTGAGCAGTAGAATAAAATTGATTTTGCAGAGGCATATTTTGTTAACAAGGGTAGATTCTCAGTATTCCCAACCTTCCAAGTCAACATCGTATATTCTTTAACCTTTGCTGTAGCATCTCTATTTTCACATCCTTAGTTGTTACTTGTTTACATATTATTCACATAATCATTCTCGTAATTGCCATTGCATACTTACTCTTGTCTTGTCATAGCATTTTTATTTATTTGTTAGAATTCACATCTTACACACATTAGTATTCCTTAATTATCTCTGCGTTCTCATTATTGTTTTTTCCATAACATTAAACACACTCCTTTATAATAACTTAACCAATTTATATCTAATCGATTCCTGTGGAGACGATCTCACTTATCACTTTATTGATTGATCTGACGTGTACACTTGCACAATTCGCTTAGCATATTCACATGTGATAGTAATAATGTGACATTCACCATTTTTAGCTCGATTGATCAAACCAAAATTGCCAATAGGGGGTTGAATTAACTTTAAAAAAAAATTAAGAAAACTAGAAAGAAAAGATAGAACAAAGAACACAACAATTTAGAGTGGTTCGGCCCCAATTGCCTACTCCATTACCTTAGCTTTCCACAACTAAGGATTTTCCCAAATTCACTAATTTGTACAACCTTTGAGAACAAGGTTTAACCTTACAACTCCCTTAAGATTTCTACCCAAATCTTAAGACACAAACCGTCTCAAAGAATTACAGAGAAGCTAAAATTTCTGAATCCTTTCTGCAACATCATCATCAATACAAGAATCTTTTCTAGAAGGAAAGTTAGAATCATGAAAAAACAACATGATTAGACTCTTCTACTTCTAAATTTCTTTTGTTAAATATTCTAAAAGCTTTAGAATTTAAAGAATAGCCAAGAAAAATTCCTTCATCACTTTTCGCATCAAATTTACCAAGATTATCTTTGCCATTATTTAAAACAGAACACTTGCATCCAAAAGAATGAAAATAACTAATGTTAGGCTTTTTATTTTTGAAAGTTTATATGGAGTTTTATTTAAAATAGGCGTAATTATTACTCTATTTACAATATAGCAAGTGGTGTTTGTGGCTTCCACCCAAAAATATTTTGGTAAATTATTTTCACAAATCATGGTTCTAGCCATTTCTTCTAATGGTCTATTTTTCCTTTCAAAAACTCCATTTTGTTAAGGGGTTCTAGGTGTAGAAAAGTTATGGCTAATTCCATTTAAGTTGGAAAAATTTTCAAACCCAAGATTTTGAAATTTGGTTCCCTGATCACTTTTAACACTTGTGATAGAGTAACCTTTTTCATTTTGATCCATTTTTGAAAATGTGATGAATTTTTCTAAAGATTCATCTTTAGTACTTAAGAAGAAAACCCCAAGTAAATCTAGAATAGTCATCAACAAGTATAAAAGCATATTATTTTCCACCCAAGCTAGTTGTCCTAATAGGACTAAACAAGGCTATCTGAATTGGTTGAAGCACTCTACTAGTTGATACTGTAACAAATCGTTTATCAGTGGAGTCGAAAACAGTGGTTTTGTAACGCCCCGAATTTTGGGCCTAGAAGAAATAGGTTTTGAACAAGGGAACAGTTAGGAGACTGCACATAAATATTTAGTTGTGCAAGGAAGTGACACAAATTGCTTGTTTACTTTAATGGCTAAGTGATTTGGGTGTGTATGTGAGTGTTAGAGAAGCCTAGGTTCAAGTCTTGGCTTTTGCAGAATTTTTAGTTTTGCTCTTAAATGAATCTGGAGACTGGCATATAGGCCTTATAAATAATAGTGCTTGTTTTATGAAAAAAAGAGCTTGTGGTCTAGTGGCAAGGTGGCGTGTTGTGTAACTGTAAGGTCTGAGGTTCAAGTCCTGGGTTGCGCAATGGAGTATTTATTTTGCTGCTTGAGCTGTATAGGTAGTGGAGTTGGACTAAAACACAGCGAAGGGGAGTTTGAATAGAATTTGAATGGAATTGTTGGGGGAGTCGAGGAGAGACCGGTGGAGTAATTCAAGGAGGGATAAGGGGAGATATACTAGGAGAAAACCAAGGAGTTTGATTGAGAGGAAGTGTTGTGCCGTTTGGGGGAACTCTAGCTTTGAGATTTCGGCTGGGGAAAATGTTTGTCATTTTCGGCATTGGAGGAACATTTTGGTGTTAGCATCTGTCGAATTCTCCTTTTTGCCTTTTAATCGGTTTACCTTTGTCAGGATATTTCTCCTTTTTACCTTCTAGGTTCTGCTCTGAATCGATTTTACTTGGTCCCTCCTTCTCTTTTTGTTTTCTACCTCCCTATATTTTTCTTGTTTTGATCGAGAACTATCTCCTCTTAACGGATGTGGTTTAGCCGAATATCACCCTTTTGTTTTTTCACGCTCTGCGCCGATCTTCTCTTCCCTGCTTCTTGCTGTTCTAGTGCTGCAAGTGTTTCTAATTATCAGTAAAGTGTTTATACTCCTCACTTTTTGATTAAACCTGTTCTCTTCTATTCTTTTTCTTAAAACTGAATACCCTTCTTTTTATCCTGTGATTACCGACTGTTGATTCTTTCCTCACGATGTGTTACTCGTTGCGGTTCTAGGGTTTTCCTCGAGGAGTGGTGGAGTGTAAGTGGTTTTGAAGTAGTCGCAACTCTTATTCTCAGCGTTCGATCAAGGTAATACGTTACCTCACTTTTGGGGTTTAGGCCGTATACTGATTATGTTCTTATAGGATATCATTTGTGGATTGAGGCCACTTATATGGCCTACCTTGGTTAATGAGATTGGTGTTTGTGGTACAGATAATCGATAAAAGTGTGTGATCACTTTTGGTCAGCGGTCTTGGAGGACTAAAGTCGCCTCATTCAAGCAAGGTAAGGATGGTGTTTTTGGATTAAGTGTCAATAAGAGGGTGTTTTACCCTAACGATTGAAGGACTAACATTGGGTCATGTTTGAATCTAGGTTGGTGTACGTGGAGATTTGCGCTCTTTTTGTAAACAGGTGTGTATTCACACTGTTTTGATTGTAGACCGGAAAAAGTCAAAAATCCAAAATGCCAAAAAGCCGGAAGATTGGGCGTGAAGGTCACATGGGCGTGCGAATGCTCGTGTGGTCAAACCGAGCCCATAAATCACGGGCGTATGACTGTAGAGGCCTCTATGAGCATTTTCATGGGCTTAGACCGTAATGGGCCACGTTGGGCCAAAAAGGGGCTGTGTGGGCCCAATGGGCTTGTGGGCCCCACACGGATGAAATCCATGATTTGTGGCAAATATTGGACTGGGCTATGTAGGTCTCATAGCCTGGCAAAATCTAGGCTGAACGGGCCGCACGAGCGTATGGGCCCACTTGGGCCGAGTAATGGGCTTAGGGCCCATTTACACTATTATGACCATTTAGGTTACCGGAGTCGCTCGAGGCGACTGTAGACCTTCTGAGAGGTCGATATCTGCACCGAGACCCCATAGGGTAAAATGACCAAAATACCCCCATAGGGTAAAATGACCGAAATACCCCCATAGGATAAAATGACCGAAATACCCCCATAGGGTAAAATGACTGTTTTACCCATAGGGGATGAAATGACTGTTATGGCTTTATGTTATGTATGACTGATTTGCTCTATGATATGTATGACTATGATTGAGCGTGATATTTTGCATACACGTATGACACTATGTCACGACATATTGCATGGGGATGGGTTGTTATATTTGGAGGAAGTGTACCATACTGATAAGGTCGCACGGGTCGCCAAAGACGACTGTGGACCTACTGATGGCTATATACCATTTATTTCCCGCGGCTTTCTTTGCAATATCGCTAGTAGCCGCAACCGATGCTAATCTTGGTGTGTCTGGCTGGGTGGGTCAATTTTATCCCTACATGGTGTGTTTGGCGGGATGGAGTGGTGTGTAAATTTGGATTGGGTAGGATTTTGATTCGCATATCCGCAGCGATTAATGATCTTGTCTTTGCATTGCATCGATTAATGATATTACATCTTTGTTCATTGCATGACCGATATTCTTATTATGGGCCAAGGCCCCACCGATACTAATACTAAAATTGGGAAAAGGCCCTACCGATTCATCGGCATTATCTTTGGGCTCAAGCCCAATCGTTTCTTATTCTGAGAAAAGGGCTTAGGCCCACACCGAATCGGGATTTATTATTATAACGAGCTCGAGGCCCAAAGCGCATTTATCTCTATGTTTAATTGATTGTTTGCTTGTTAGGTGATTACACACTGAGTTTTCGTAAACTCACCCCTCTGTTTAACTGTACAGGTAATCCTCAGCCATAGGGGGTTTGGTGCTGCGAGGGGCTCGGAGGTGGCCACACAACTGCAGTTGTTCTACACTTGCTTTCATCTAAATTTAAAGTTTGTGTTGGGTTTTGTTTATGTAATAAGGCCATTTATGTTTTTTTAAATTTTTAATTGGGCTTTTGCTTACTTATTTTAAATTGCTAGTTGAGGAGAAGACGAATTTTCAAAATAATTATTGTTTTCAAAGACACGAAATTTAAACATTAGAGTTTTCAAAAGCTTTCGCGATTTTAAATCGACCTATTAAATAGCAGCTAATAAGGTAAACATTTTGACTAGATGTTTTGTTAAATAATAGTAAAGGGGTTTTAAACTTAGAAACGAGTTTTTACTAACAAGTCTAATTTTCGAAAGACACTTCCATGTGACACGCCAGATTCGTCCATAACGTCTAGGCCGGGTTTGGGGTGTTACATTTAGTGGTATCAGAGCCAAGTTGCAAAACTCGGCTGTGGAATGGGTTTTGAAAATATTTGGAATTTTTAGAAAACTGCTCTTGAAGTGTTTTGGAAGGTTTACAAGTGTGGCACACCGAGTCTCCAATGCCGAATCTGTAAGTTTTCTTTATATTATAGACTGCTTGAATTGAAATACACTGAGAGACTACTATAGATAGTAGGACTGTACTGAAACTCTTTAGTTAGAGTAAACTGAGACTGTAGGAAACTGGAAACTGTAGGGAGACCTTGATTTGTGAAAACAAAACTCTAAATTACTGCTTTTCATAAGATATCTGTTAATAAATAGCTAGAACTATAAATTGATCTGCATAAAATTGTTAATTCAGATAAAATGCGAATAGACAATGAGCACAAGAGGTACACACGGACGAGGTACAAGAGGCCATGGTAGAGGCCGTAGAGGTGCTCGAGTTGGGTCCTCGTCATTTGGCCATATACCTTATTTGGAACTAGAGTGTGCAGCGAAAGCGTAGTGGTGGAGTCTGTGTTATGCGACTAATCTGATAATTGGAAATTTCAAAGACGAAATTTCTTTAAGGAGGGGTGAATTGTAACGCCCCGAATTTTTGGCCTAGAAGAAATAGGTTTTGAGCAAGGGAATAGTTAGGATACTGCACATAAATATTTAGTTGTGCAAGGAAGTGAAACAAATTGCTTGTTTGCTTTAATGGCTAAGTGATTTGGGTGTGTATGGGAGTGTTTGAGAAGCCTTGGTTCAAGTCTTGGCTTTTGCAGAATTTTTAGTTTTGCTCTTAAATGAATCTGGACACTGGCATAAAGGCCTTATAAATAATAGTGCTTGTTTTATGACAAAAAGAGCTTGTGGTCTAGTGGCAAGGTGGCGTGTTGTGTAACTGTGAGGTATGAGGTTCAAGTCCTGGGTTGCGCAATAGAGTATTTATTTTGCTGCTTGAGCTGTGTAGGAAGTGGAGTTGGACTGAAACACAGCTAAGGAAAGTTTGAATAGAATTTGAATGGAGTTGTTGGGGGAGTTGAGGAGAGACTGGTGGAGTAATTCAAGGAGGGATAAGGGGAGAGATACTAGGAGAAAATCAAGGAGTTTGATTGAGAGGAAGTGTTGTGCCGTTTGGGGTGTAACCCCCCAAAAATGTAGGGTTTGTAATTTTGCATGATTTGGCTTAAATTCCATGTGTGCTTCAATGGTTAAGTATTTGAGTGTATTTGGGGGTTTTAGGAAGCCTAGGTTCGAGTCTGAGTCTTGGAAAATTTTTAATTTTTGCTCTTAAGTGAAATGGGCTGTTAGCAGTTAGGACTTATGTTTAAATATGTGTGTTACTATGTCACAAAAAGGGCATGTGGCCTGATGGTGGTGGCGTCACTAAGATGGCAAGGGGAGTGGGGTTTGAATCCCATGACATGCAAATAGGGGGCTTTTATTTTATGATTTGGTGGTGCAAGAGGTAGAGTTTGAATCAGACTCTGCAGAGGAGGTTGAAGACTTGGTCAACAAATTCGAATGGGAGGCAGGGAGCAATTCAAGGAGGATTTGGTGGAGAGTTTGAAGGAGTTTGAATGTGAGGGGAGTTTAGCTGAATTTGGGAGAGCTTGAGTAGGGGGAATTTTGGCTAAAGGGATTTCATTGGTGTAATTTCGACAATTAGGGTGAGTGAAGATGCCGAATTTCCTCTTTGGCATTTTAGGTTTTTCTTTTGTTGCGTTTCGAGTTTTACTCTCTGTGGCGTCTTGTGCATCATTTTTCTTACCTTTCGGGTCTTGCTCTCTTCAACTTTCTTTCTTCTCTCAACTGTTAATTCATTTTTGCCAAACACTATACCAATTGCCAATTCCCGAATTCTCCGTTGAAGCCTTTCTTTTCTTCTGCACATCTTCTTTCTGCTGAGGGGCATTCTATTTCTTCTTCCTTAAATTCTTCCTTGGTCGAATCTGATTCATCTTCTTCTCCTCTTGATTCTCTTTTCATGTGACGCCAACCTCTGTCAAGTGGCTGATTGTTATTGTATTCTACTGCTTCTATCAATTAATCTTGGGTAAGTATTCCTTGCTTTATTCGGTTCTTGGTTCCTTTTTGATGACTTTCTTCTCTGACAAGCCGAATGTTTCGGTTCGGGGTGCTAACTCTTGGACCCTTCTTTTGTGTGGATTCTCTTGGTTAGGGTAGCATTTCGACAGGAAAGCGGTACAAATATCTTTCGGTTAGCATCATAAGTGGATTGGAAAGCATTCTTGGGGGACGGTGAGTATCAATACCATTCTCTATGGGATTTAACGTTAGTATTAGGTATTGATATTAACCAAAAAAAGTTAATGGATGTAGGTTCGGTAGTCGTGGGTTGCTTGTACGAACTACGAAAAAGGTGTGTAATCGTACACCCAATACTGTTTATGTAAAAACGATGGATGAAGGTGTGTATTTCACACCTCTGCGTAATTGTGAATCGGCTAAAGCCGAAAAGCCAAAACTTCGGCATCTGAAGGCTCACGAGCGTGCGAACGCTCATAGGAACAAATCGAACCACAATCGTTGGTGATAGATCGTAGAGGCCGCCACGAACGTTCTCGTGGGCTCAGGTGGTAGTGGGCCTCATTGGGCCGAAATGGGCCATGTGGGCCCAATAGGTACATGGGCCCCACACGAGCAAGAATTCACGATAGTCACAAATAATGGATTGGGCTGTGAAGTTCGCATATCCGTGACTAAAATTGGGCTGAACGGGCCGCACAAGCCTGTGGGCCCACTTGGGCCAAATAACGAGCATTGGGCCCAATTACACTATTTTGGCCATATAAGTGATCCGAGTCGTTCGAGACGATGGTTGGCCTTTGGAAAGGTCATAAACTATACCGAAATACCCTCGAAGGGTAAAATTACCGAAATACCATCGAAGGATAAAATTATCGAAATACCTTCGAAGGGTAAAATTACCGAAATACCCTCGAAGGGTAAAATTATCGAAATACCCTCGAAGGGTAAAACTACCGAAATACCCTGGGAGGGTAAAAATTACTGAAATACCCCTAGTGGTTGTTTAGTGATGTGTGTATAACATTTATATGACTGATTATGATTATGACATATTGCATACACGTATTATTTATGACACGACATTTTGCATTGGGGTTGGGCTTCAGATTTGGAAGAAGTACTGTACTAGTGGCTCTGCCACATTTTTACTGTTTTAGTGGCTTTGCCACGTATTCTGATTTGAGTGGCTTGGCCACGTTTACTGTTATTAGCACCTTTGCTGTGTTACTATTAGCAGCTATGCTGCGATATTGGTGTGTTGGCTGGGTGGGTCGACGTAGTCCCCACATGGTGTGTTGGTTGGTACGGGTGGTGTGTTGGCTGGTTTATGTTGGGTTGCATCACGGTTCTGTTCTATTTTTATTTGGGTTTTACCCACTCACATTCTGATATTGGGCTAAGGCCCACTTGTACTCTTCTTGAATAGGGCTGGGCCCGATGTTATTCTTGCGTGATAGGGGATTACACATTGAGTTCCTGTAACTCACCATTTTCTTTTAAACTGTACAGGTAATCCCCAGCCTTAGAGGATTTAGAGCTGCGAGGGTCTAGGAGGTGGCCACATGTTCGCAAGTATTTTTGATTTATACCTAGTTTTCTTTAAGTTATTTATTTTGGGGAAATATTTATGTAATAAGGCCATTGAGGTTTTTAACTTTTATTTGGTTTTAAATTTTATTTTTTACGTCAACTCAATAGATTAGGAAACACGTGTTTTCAAAATAATAGCGGTTTTCAAATAAAATCACGCATTTTTAAATTTTAAAGTTTACAAATAGAAAAGCTTCCGCGATATTTAATCCTGATTAATAAATGATATGACCAATAAGCGAATAACAAGTTTTGATTTTGCAACCTCAACATTTTTAAGAGGAGTTAAAATTTAGTAACGAACTTTTATCGACAAGTTCGATTTTCAAACGACACTTCGATGTGACACACCAGATCCGATCATAATGTTTAAGCCGGGTTTGGGGTGTTACATTTAGTGGTATCAGAGCCAAGTTGCAAAACTCGGCTGTGGAATGGGTTCTTGAAAATTTTTCTAAAATCGTCTAAATTTTGGTTCTTGAAAGAAAATTTAAAGATAGTTACTAGAAGTGTGGCACACCGAGTCTCCGGCACCAAATCTGTAAGTTCTCTGACACTGTCTACTGCTATAGAATGAAATGTTATACTGAAAAACTACTATAGGTAGTAGTACTTTGCTGAAACTCTTTTGTTAGGGTAAACTGAGACTATAGAAGACTGAAAGATGTAGTGAGGTCTCGATCTGCGAAAACAACTTTGATTGCTTTTTATCATAAAATGTTTGTTATTAATTATTGGAATTATAGTCTGATACATAAAACTCTTAAAGCAGATAAATACGCTATATCGATATGAACACAAGAGGTACTCGCGGAAGGGGAACACGAGGCTACGGTAGAGGCCGAGGTGTGAGGGCGGAGTCTTCAGCATCGGGTCACATGCCTGCTAGGGAGGCACCCGCCTCACCAGTAACTGAGACAGGGTCTCATGACCGAGCAGTTGGGGATGATGCTCTATTCCAAGCAATGTTACGGGTTCTCGAAAAGGTTGCTGGAGTAAGTACAAGACCAGTGGGCCAAGGGTCAATTTTTGAGTGACTCCGATCTAATAGAGCAGAAATCTTCAGGGGCGTTTCTGGTGTAGCCCCGAATGTGGCAGAATATTGGCTAGAGGCTACCGAGCAGATAATGGATGACCTCAACTGTACTGCTGAACAGAAATTAAAGGGAGCAGTGTCCTTACTGTGGGACGAGGCATACCAATGGTGGCTCACTGTAAGAGAGGGTACACAGGCCGACCGTTTGACGTGGGATTTCTTCAAGACAGCCTTTCAAGGAAAGTATGTTAGGGCAAGTTATGTGGATGCCCGGAGGAAGGAATTTCTGAGTCTGATCCAAGGAAATAGGTCTGTGGCAGAGTATGAGGCAGAATTTCTGCGACTGAGTCGGTATGCTCGTGGTATAGTCGCAACTGAGTATGAACACTGTGTGTGTTTCGAGGATGGCCTCCGGGATGAGTTGTGGGTGCTGATAGCTCCGCAGAGAGAACGAGACTTTGCTGCCCTTGTTGAGAAGGTAAAAATTGTCGAGGATGTAAAGCGCTCAGAGCGCCAGAACCATGAAAAAGATAGGGGCAGAAGTAAGAGGGATTTTGGGACCTCAAGTTCTTTTGGTGGGCCTAAGAAGGAGCCTAGAGTTGATGGGCCAGTCCGAGCTGGGGTTCCTATTGTTGCTGCTAGACCGCAGCCTTGTGTTGATTGTGGGAGAGCTCATCAGGGTGAGTGCTGGAAACGAACTGGGGCATGCCTTAGATGTGGGTCCATGGATCATCAGGTTAAGAACTGTACTCAGAGGCCTGTTCAGATACAAGCCGCGGGTCAGGGTCATGTTCAACCAGTGCGAGGTGGACAGCCACCGAGAGGCCGTGGACAAGCCAGAGGTGGAAACGGTTTGGAAAGAGGACGTGGAGCACCGGGCAGAGGTGCTGGTAACACTGAGGCGAGAAAGCCAGCTTTGGTCTATGCTGCTTGGCGTCGAGAGGATAGAGACGCCCCAGACGTCATAACCGATACGTTTTTAATTTATGATGTACCCTACACTGCTTTAATTGATATTGGGTCTACACACTCGTATGTTGCATGCACTGTGTCTGGGACGCTGGGTTTTCAGTTTGAAATTTCTAATAGAGGGATGACTGTGTTAAGTCCACTAGGATAGTCAGTTAGGGTGAATAAGTTGTTCTGGGACGTGCCCCTAGAGGTCCAAGGGGTTGTCTTTCCTATAGATTTGATGGAACTGCCGTTTGGTGAATTTGATCTTATTTTGGGAATGGATTGGCTAGTGAAACACCGTACGAATTTGGACTGCACTGCTAAGTGAATGGTGCTGAAGTCTTCTAAGGATGAGGAGGTGGTTGTGATAGGGGAGCGAAGAGATTATTTGTCCAATGTAATCTTAGCATTAAAGGCCGAGAAACTGGTTCGTAAGGGTTGCGAGACGTTTTTAGCATATGTCAGCAGTTCTGATTCTAAAGGTTCTTCTGTTGGAGATGTTAGAATGGTTCAAGAGTTTTCGGATGTATTTCCTGAAGAGCTCCCCGGGTTGCCCCAGACTGTGAGGTCAAATTCAGTATCGAGCTCCTACTGGGAATAGCTTCGGTGTCTATTGCCCCTTACAGGATGGCACCGAAGGAGCTGGTAGAGTTAAAGGCTAAAATTCAAGAGCTACTGGACCGGGGATTTATTCAGCCAAGTATGTCTCCATGGGGAGCACCAGTGTTACTCGTAAAGAAGAAAGATGGATCCATGCGCATGTGCATCAATTATCGTCAACTGAACAAACTGACGATCAAGAACAAATACCCTTTACCAAGAATAGATAATCTGTTTAACCAACTGCGAGGAGCTTCGGTTTTCTCCAAGATAGATCTTCGATCTGGGTACCATCAGCTAAAGGTTAAGGAGGCAGATGTGTATAAGACTGCGTTTAGGACTCGTTATGGTCACTACAAGTTCCTAGTGATGCCGTTTGGGTTGATGAATTCACCAGCTACTTTCATGGATATGATGAACCGAGTATTCCAACCTTATTTGGATCGGTTCATAGTGGTGTTTATAGACGGCATCCTGGTGTATTCCAGAACCGAGGAGGATCACGATGCTCATCTTAGAATTGTTTTGCAAATTCTGAGGGAAAAGTGGCTATATGCAAAGTTCAGCAAGTGTGAGTTCTGGTTGCGAGAAGTGACATTTCTGGGTCACGTGGTGTCTTTCGAGGGGATTCGGGTTGATCCTTAGAAAATTGAAGTCGTATTGAATTGGAAACCACCAAAGACTGTATCGAAGATTCAAAGTTTTCTGGGCCTGGCTGGGTATTACAGACGTTTTGTTGATGGGTTTTCACTAATTGCTGCACCTCTGACTAAGTTATTGCGCAAAGGGGTACCATTTAATTAGACCGATAAGCAGTAAGAGAGTTTTGAGAAACTGAAGAAAGTTCTGACTGAAGCCCCAGTGTTAATATAGCCAGAGTCTGGGAAGGAATTCACTGTCTACAGTGATGCGTCGCACACTGGATTGGGTTGTGTGTTGATACAAGAGGGTAAAGTGGTTACATACGCGTCTCGTCAGCTTAAGCCTCACGAGGTGAATTACCCCACTCACGACTTGGAGTTAGCTGCGGTGGTATTCGTACTGAAGATTTGGAGGCATTACTTATACGTTGAGAGGTCTATTATTTACACAGACCATAAGAGCCTCAAATACCTCCTTACTCAGAAGGAGTTGAACCTTAGGCAACGAAGATGGATAGAGTTTCTTAAGGATTATGATTGCTCAATTGAGTACCACCCTGGTAAAGCTAACGTAGTAGCTGACGCACTGAGCCGTAAGGTTGTGTCCGATTTGAGAGCAATGTTTGTTCATCTTAGCCTGTTCGATGATGGTATCTTGTTAGCTAAACTTCAAGTGAGACCGACTTGGACCGATCAAATTAATGAGAAACAGTTGTTGGATGAATCATTGGTTCCTCGTTTCCGACTGGTTGAGAAGGGGGAGACTGCAGACTTTAGGCTGAATGGTGAGGGATTACTATGTTTCCGTGGGAGAGTTTGTATACCGACGGATACTGATCTGAGGCAGTCTATCAGGAGGCCCACAGCAGTCCTTATGCTATGCATCCTGGTGGAAACAAGTTGTATCGAGATCTGCGTGAGCTGTACTGGTGGCCAGGGCTTAAGCTTGAGGTTACTGATTTTGTGGGCAAGTGTCTGACATGCCAGCAAATTAAAGCTGAGCACCAACTACCTTCTGGGTTACTGCAGCCAGTAAAGATTCCACTCTGGAAGTGGGAGAGGGTAACCATGGATTTTTTCAGTGGGTTACCCTTGACGCCTACTAAGAAGAATTCGGTATGGGTTATTGTTGTTGGATCGACTAAATCGCCCACTTTATACGATGCGCCGCGTGCATGCATTTTTCAACGCGAAGTTGGCTAAGTTATACGTGGCAGAGATTGTGAAACTGCATGGGGTACCAGTGTCTATCATTTCGGACAGGGATCCTAGATTCACATCTCGATTCTGGAAAAAATTACACGAGGCTTTAGGTACAAGGTTGGATTTCAGCACGGTATTTCATCCTCAGACTGACGGTCAGTCGGAGAGGGTGATACAGATATTGGAGGACATGTTAAGAAGCTGTGTAATTGATTTCAAAGGCAGTTGGGAAGAACACTTGCCGTTAGCAGAGTTCGCATATAACAACAGCTACCAATCCAGTATACAGATGGCACCGTACGAGGCGTTATATGGTCGTAGGTGTCGTACCCCTACTTGTTGGACAGAACTGGGTGAGCGGCGAGTTTTGGGGCAGAGTTGGTTTCGGAGACCGAAGAAAAAGTAAAGTTGATTCGAAATCGGTTAAAGGAAGCATCAGATAGGCAGAAGTCGTATGCTGATTTAAAGCGTAAGGAGATAGAATACTCTATGGGGGATTATATCTTTCTGAAGGTCTTACCATGGAAGAAAATTTTGAGATTTGGATGGAAAGGAAAACTGAGCCCTAGATTTATCGGACCTTACCGAATATTAAAGCGAGTGGGACCGGTCGCCTATCAGCTTGAGCTGCCTCCTGAGTTAAACCGGATACATGATGTGTTCAACGTCTCTATGCTGAGGCGATACCGCTCTGTTCCCTCACATATAGTGCCGATGGAGGAAATTGAGGTTAGACATGATCTGACTTTCAAGGAAAAACCGGTGCAGATACTGGATCGTGATGTTAAGGTATTAAGGAGGAAATCTATTTCGTTGGTCAAGGTGCTTTGGCGTAATCACGGTTCAGAGGAAGCCACGTGAGAGCCTGAGGAGGTGATGCGACAACAATACCCTCACCTATTCTGACCAGGTAAATTTTGAGGTTGAAATTTCTTTAAGGGGGTAGAGTTGTAACGCCCAAAAATGTAGGGTTTGTAATTTTGCATGATTTGGCTTAAATTCCAGGTGTGCTTCAATGGTTAAGTATTTGAGTGTATTTGGGGGTTTTTAGGAAACCTGGGTTCGAGTCTGAGCCTTGGAAAATTTTTAATTTTTGCTCTTAAGTGAAATGGGCTGTTAGCAGTTAGGACTTATGTTTAAATATGTGTGTTTCTATGTCACAAAAAGGGCATGTGGCCTGATGGTTGTGGCATCACTAAGATGGAAAGGGGAGTGGGGTTCGAATCCTATGACATGCATATAGGGGGCTTTTATTTTATGATTTGGTGGTGCGAGAGGTAGAGGTTGAATCAAACTCTACAGAGGAGGTTGAAGACTTGGTCAACAAATTCGAATGGGAGGCAGGGAGCAATTCAAGGAGGATTTGGTGGAGAGTTTAAGGGAGCTGGAATGTGTGGGGAGTTTAGCCGAATTTGGGAGAGCTTGAGTAGGGGGAATTTCGGCTAAAGGGATTTCATTGGTGCAATTTCGGCAATTAGGGTGAGTGAAGAAGCCGAATTTCCTCTTTGGCATTTTAGGTTTTTCTTTTGTTGCGTTTCGAGTTTTACTCTCTGTGGCGTCTCATGTATCATTTTTCTTATCTTTCGGGTCTTGCTCTCTTCAACTTTCTTTCTTCTCTCAACTGTTAATTCATTTTTGCCAAACACTATACCAATTGCCAATTCCCGAATTCTCCGTTGAAGCCTTTCTTTTCTTCTGCACATCTTCTTTCTGCCGAGGGGCATTCTATTTCTTCTTCCTTAAATTCTTCCTTGGCTAAATCTGATTCATCTTCTTCTCCTATTGATTCTCTTTTCTTGTGATGCCAACCTCTGTCAAGTGGCCGATTGTTATTGTATTCTACCGCCTCTATCAATTAATCTTGGGTAAGTATTCCTTGCTTTATTCGGTTCTTGGTTCCTTTTTGATGACTTTCTTCTTTGACAAGCTGAATGTTTCGGTTTGGGGTGCTAACTCTTGGAACCTTCTCTTGTGTGGATTCTCTTGGTTAGAGTAGCATTTCGGCAGGAAACGGGTATAGATATCTTTCGGTTAGCATCATAAGTGGATTGGAAAACGTTCTTGGGGGAAGGTGAGTATCAATACCATTCTCTATGGGATTTAACGTTAGTATTAGGTATTGATATTAACCGAAAAACGTTAATGGATGTAGGTTCGGTAGTCGTGGGTTGCTTGTACGAACTGCGAAAAAGGTGTGTAATCGTACACCCAATACTGTTTCTGTAAAAACGATGGATGAAGGTGTGTATTTCACACCTCTATGTAATTGTGAATCGGCTAAAGCCAAAAAGCCGAAACTTCGGCATCTGAGGGCTCACGAGCGTGCGAACGCTCGTAGGGACAAATTGAGCCACAATCGTTTGTGATAGACCGTAGAGGCCGCCACGAACGTTCTCGTGGGCTTAGGTGGTAGTGGGCCTCGTTGGGCAAAAATAGGCCATGTGGGCCCAATGGGCACATGGGCCCCACATGAGCAAAAATTCATGATAGTGACAAATAATGGATTGGGCTACAAAGTTCGCATATCTGTGAATTAAATTGGGCTGAACGGGCCACACGAGCGTGTGGGCCCACTTGGGCCAAGTAACAGGCCTTGGGCCCAATTACATTGTTTTGGCCATATAAGTGATCCGAGTCGTTCGGGACGATGGTAGGCCTTTGGAAAGGTCGTAAAATGTACCGAAATACCCTCAAAGGGTAAAATTACCGAAATACCCTCGAAGGGTAAAACTACCTAAATACCCTCGAAGGGTAAAAATTATCGAAATACCCCTAGTGGTAGTTAAGTGATGTGTGTATAACATTTATATGACTGATTATGATTATGACATACTGCATACTCATATTATTTATGACACGACATTTTGCATTGGGGTTGAGATTCGGATTTGGAGGAAGTAATGTACTTGTGGCTCTACCACGTTTTTATTATTTTAGTGGCTTTGGCACCTATTCTGATTTGAGTGGCTTGGCCACGTTTACTGTTATTTGCAGCTTTGCTGCATTACTATTAGCAGCTATGCTGCGATATTGGTGTGTTGGCTGAGTGGGTCGACGTAGTCCCCACATGGTGTGTTGGTTGGTACGGATGGTGTGTTGGCTGGTTTGGGTTGGGTTGCATCAGGGTTCTGTTCTATTTTTATTTGGGTTTAGACCCACTCTGTTACTGTATTGGGCTAAGGCCCACACTGTACTCTTACTGAATAGGGCTTAGGCCCAGACTGTTACTGCATGATAGGGGATTACACACTGAGTTCTTGTAACTCACCCTTTTCTTTTAAACTGTACAGGTAATCCCCAGCCTTAGAGGATTTGGAGCTGTGAGGGTCTCGGAGGTGGCCACATGTTCGCAAGTATTTTTTATTTATACCTAGTTTTCTTTAAGTTATTTATTTTGGGGAAATATTTATGTAATAAGGCCATTGAGGTTTTTAACTTTTATTTGGTTTTAATTTTTATTTTTTACGTCAACTCGATAGATTAGGAAACACAGGTTTTCAAAATAATAGCGGTTATCAAATAAAATCACGCATTTTTAAATTTTAAAGTTTACAAATGGAAAAGCTTTCGCGATATTTAATCCTAATTAATAAATGATATGACCAATAAGCGAATAAAAAGTTTTGATTTTGCAACCTCAACGTTTTTAAGAGGAGTTAAAATTTAGTAACGAACTTTTATCGACAAGCCTGATTTTTAAACAACACTTCGATGTGACACGTTAGATCCGATCGTAACGTCTAGGCCAGGTTTTGGGTGTTACATGGGGAAACTCTAGCTTTGAGATTTCGGCTGGGGAAAATGTTTGTCATTTTCGGTATTGGAGGAACATTTTGGTGTTAGCATCTGCCGAATTCTCCTTTTTGCCTTTCAATTGGCTTACCTTTGTCAGGCTATTTCTCCTTTTTACCTTCTAGGTTCTGCTCTTAATCGATTTTACTTGGTCCCTCCTTCTCTTTTTGTTTTCTACCTCCCTATATTTTTCTTGTTTTGACCGAGAACTATCTCCCCTTAACGGACGTGGTTTAGCCGAATATCACCCTTTTATTTTATCACGCTCTGCGCCGATCTTCTCTTCCCTGCTTCTTGTTGTTCCAGTGCTGCAAGTGTTTCTGATTATTGGTAAAGTGTTTATACTCCTCACTTTTTGATTAAACCTGTTCTCTTCTATTCTTTTTCTTAAAATTGAATACCCTCATTTTTATACTGTGATTACCAACTGTTGATTCTTTCCTCACGATGTGTTACTCGTTGCGGTTCTAGGGTTTTCCTCGAGGAGTGGTGGAGTGTAAGTGGTTTTGAAGTAGTCGCAACCCTTGTTCTCAGCGTTCGATCAAGGTAATACGTTACCTCACTTTTAGGGTTTAGGTCGTATACTGATTATGTTCTTATAGGATATCATTTGTGGATTGAGGCCACTTATATGGCCTGCCTTGGTTAATGAGATCGGTGTTTGTGGTACAGATAATCGATAAAAGCGTGTGATCACTTTTGGTTAGAGGTCTTGGAGGACTAAAGTCGCCTCATTCAAGCAAGGTAAGGATGGTGTTTTTGGATTAAGTGTCAATAAGAGGGTGTTTTACCCTAAAGATTAAAGGACTGACATTGGGTCATGCTTGAATCTAGGTTGGTGTACGTGGAGATTTGCGGTCTTTTCGTAAACAGGTGTGCATTCACACTGTTTTGACTGTAGACCGGCAAAAGCCGAAAAGCTGAAAAGCCGAAAGATTGGGCTTGGAGGTTACATAGGCGTGCGAACGCTCGTGTGGTCAAACTGAGCCCATGAATCACGGGCGTATGACTGTAGAGGCCTCCATGAGCATTTTCATGGGCTTAGGCCGTAATGGGCCACGTTGGGCCAAAAAGGGGCCGTGTGGGCCAAATGAGCTCATGGGTCCCACACGGATAAAATCCAAGATTTGTGGCAAATACTGGACTGGGCTATGTAGGTCTCATAGCCATGGCGAAATCTAAGCTAAACGGGGCGCACGAGCGTGTGGGCCCACTTAGGCCGAGTAATGGGCCTGGGGCCCATTTACACTGTTATGACCATTTAGGTTACCGGAGTCGCTCGAGGCGACTGCGAACCTTCCGAGAGGTCAATATCTGTACCGAGACCCCATAGGGTAAAATGACCGAAATACCCCCATAGGGTAAAATGATAGAAATACCACCATATGGTGAAATGACCGAAATACCCCCATAGGATAAAATGACCAAAATACCCCCATAGGGTAAAATGACTGTTGTACCCCTAGGAGATGATATGACTGTTATGGCCTTATGTTAGGTATGACTAATTTGCTCTATGATATGTATGTCTATGATTGAGCATGATATTTTGCATACACGTATGACACTATGTCACGACATATTGCATGGGGATGGGTTGTTATATTTGGAGGAAGTGTACCGTACTGATAAGGTCGCACGGGTCGCCCAAGACGACTGTGAACCTACTGATGGCTATATGCCATTTATTTCACTGGCAGCTTTGCTGCAATACTGCTTAGTGCCGCAACCGGTGCTAATTTTAGTGTGTCTGGTTGGGTGGGTTGATTTTATCCCTACATGGTGTGTTTGGCGGGATGAAGTGGTGTGTAAAGGTTGGATTGGGTAGGATTTCTGACTGCATATCTGCACTGATTAATGATACTGTATCGATTAATGATATTACATAATGTTCACTGCATGACTGATATCTGTTACTGTTATGGGCCAAGGCCCCACTGATACTAATACTGAAATTGGGCAAAGGCCCTACTGATTTCTGGCATTGTGCTGGGCTCAAGCCCAATCGTTTACTATTACAGAAAAGGGCTTAGGCCCACACTGAACTGGACTGTTATTGTAACGGGCTCAGGCCCAAACTATTTTTATCTACTGTTTAATTGACTGTTTGCTTGTTAGGGTATTACACACTGAGTTTTCATAAACTCACCCCTCTGTTTAACTATACAGGTAATCCTCAGCCATAGGGGGTTTGGTGCTGTGAGGGGCTCGGAGGTGGCCACACAACTGTAGCTGTTTTATACTTGCTTTCATTTAAATTTAAAGTTTGTGTTGGGTTTTGTTTATGTAATAAGGCCATTTATGTTTGTTTAAATTTTTAATTGGGCTTTTGCTTACTTATTTTAAACTGCTAGTTTAGGAGAAGACGAATTTTCAAAATAATTACTGTTTTCGAAGACACGAAATTTAAACATTAGAGTTTTCAAAAGCTTCCGCGATTTTAAATCAACATATTATAACAATAGCAGCTAATAAGGCAAATGTTTTGACTAGATGATTTGTTAAATAATAGTAAATGGGTTTTAAACTTAGAAACGAGTTTTTACCAACAAGTCCAATTTTCGAAAGACACTTCCATGTGACACGCCAGATTCGTCCATAACGTCTAGGCTGTGTTTGGGGTGTTACCGGTTTTGGGACCATAAATTCGACGTGCGAGTTCATAAATATTTACTATTTAATATTTACGAGTCAAATATGGTATTAAAATAAATTTTGAATTTGCAATTTATGCTATTTGAATAAATAATTAAGGTTAAGTGGTATGACCCTAAAGTCAAGTGGTTTTAAAAAATGAGGTATCGGGACCTCGTTTCTATAAACCGAGCCAAAAATATTTTTCTAAATATTTACAGAGTGTTATTAATGCCGTATTAAAATTTGGTTAAGAAATTTTGATGGTTAAATGGTTAATTAAGTGAAAATGACTAAATCATAAAAAAGTGTAAAAGTTGAGTTCTATTAGTTAAAGGGGTTAAATGGCTATGGAAATGAAAGTAAATGGACTTGAATGGTAAATATACCATTTAAGGTGATAGTGGATATACTTGGTTATGGTTAAAATGAAATTATGATAGTTTTAAAGGTTTAAATGGTAAATAACCAATTAAACTTAAATTAAATAATACAAAGTTTCTTATCATCTTTTTTCTAGTTCTTTCTTCCACCGAAATTGAAGAGAAGAAAACCATTTTCATTTGTTTCAAGTTTCAGCCAACTTCAAAGCCTTGCATGGTATGTGAATTTGATACCATTTTTAAGGATTTTTATGTTTTTGATATCGTTGTAGCTTAATCTAGCTAACCCGGGGGTCAATTTGCTAAATTTTCAAATGTTATGGAATGTTCCATGGATGAAATCGAAGTGTTCTTGAAATTTTATGATAGATTAATAAGCTTATTTGTTAAATATAAGTATTTTGTTAAGTAATTTTTGGTAATTTTAATGTTTAAAGACTAAAATGTGAAATTAGTAAAAGTATATGGAGTTGCTGTAAAATTAATAACAAATATAGGCTGTAGTAGGGTTCTAAAAAATTTGAATAATCTTGAAATTGAATAAAAATGGTTAATTTGCATATTTTGGGCTTAAGGACTAAATTGTAGTAAAGTAAAATGTTGGGGGTAATTTTGTAAAAAGGTAAAAAAAGACCCAATTCCATAAAATGAATTGATTTTGCTGTTTGGATTAGTATATTAAATGGAATTATTATTTTAGATCAAGAAAGAGTGAAAAATCGAGGAGAAGAGAAAATTTCCAAATAGCCCCCGTACTTAGTCATTGCTGCAATTTAGTCAGGTAAGTTCGTATGAACTGTAATCGCTTAAATGTTGTTTAAATTTAATGTTTATTATGTCATTTTTATGTAAATGACTCATTATACAAATGTATCAATGTTATGATGAATTGACGGATATCGAGTCCCGGTTGAACCTTAAGAATTCTTAGGATACAAATGACATGTTATTAGGGATTTCATGTTTTGGGTGCTGGTCTTGAATGTCTTACCGATGGCTGAGGTCCTGCATTTTTTCCGGATTCTCCATAGCTCATGTGAGTAGCATCGTGTAGCTTACATTTCGACCCACAACTCGTGTGAGCAGGCCCATTTCATAGCTCATGTGAGCAATGATGTAAAGGAAAGGTTACGGTTATATGTAAAAGCACACTTCGTGTGAGCTTTCTCGAGTATCCGATGTAATTCTAGATGGTTCAACGGGTAAGAAAAGGAATGGAACAGTAAGTGACGTAATGGAAAGGTTCATAACTATATGAAAAGGTTAATGCTTATATAATGTATCTTATGAAATCTATTTATGTTATAAATGAGTTTATATGATTGTCAATGAATCTACTAACATGTGAGCTGGATGATGCTTGAATATGGTTATATGTAACTCATGGTATTGGAAACAATAAGCAAGAAAATAGAATGGATCATGATCGTATGCTAACGATGATGAATTAAATGTTATATTTATACATGGTTGATTTCTTATGTATCATGAACAAGTATACTAACTTGTGAGTTTGATAGTGTTATATACGCTTTTATTAAGCTAATGGCATTGGTAAAAGGTTTATACATATTTTATAAAGTTTATTATTGAAAGGGTATGTTATGTTTAAAGTTTATACGAGTTTACTAAGCATTCATTGCTTATGTAGTTGTTTTCCTTTGTTTTATAGATTTTCGGAAGCTCGATTTGGTTGGAAGCTCATCGGAGACCTATCACACTATCCAATAGACAATTTGGTAATTTTTGAGTAATTTGGATAAGGTTTATAATGGCATGTATAGGGTGATTTGTAATGGCTTGAATGTAACACCCTAAACCCGGCCCAAACGCTATAACCGGATCTGGTATGTCACTTAAGAGATTTTACATAACATGTCGCATTTTGGAAAACAATTACTAGGTTTACACCTTTATTTCAAAAGCTTAATAATTCATTAAAGTATAAAATATTAAGTAACCAATTATCTTGGTAGATTTTAAATAAAAACCAAAATTTCATGTAGGTCTTAACTTAATTGAAAACGTAAAACTTAAAACCCAGTAATAAAAGCCCAACAAAATCCCAAGACATAAATGGTAGTCTAGTGGCCCATGGCCTTATTACAAGGAAATTTGAACCCATTAATTAAATGAAAATAAAAAAATTAGACTAAGTCTTTTTCTTTGAATTCTCAAAGCTCACATCGCATGGCCACCTTGCTCTCCTCTCCACCCGGTCCGATGCCCTAAGTGTCACCCGAGATGGTTAAAATAAAAGGGTGAGTCGCGAGACTCGGTGTGCAACCCTCATGCACCATTAGACTTGGGCTTTAGCCCCATAAAACAGAATAATCAAAATATAAGTAACAAAAATAATATGCAAAGCCCAACCCATATCCTAGGTGTTCATCCGCTACACGCCCCCGTACCAGCCATTCACACCATTGGGGATTTCTACAATCAACCCACACCGCTACACGCCTTGATGGCGATCGTGCGCTCATCATCGATCATGGCCGTAGCCACTACAATGCATCGGCGGCAGAAGCCGCTACAATAAATCACGGTAAAAACTGCTACAACATATAACTTCCTCCTTTCATCAAACCCAACCCATGCAATCACATAAAATCAGTATACTTATAACATTTAATCAGATCATTTACTAACCTGGTGATTTGCTTTACCCTCTTTGGGTTCCCGTCAATATGTCGGGGTTTCGGCATTTAACAAAACATGTAATACTTATTTTCATATATTAATCAAACAGATCTAGATGGTGTGGAGAATTACACACCTGATATTGTGAAATCCAATATTCTTAGTCGATGTCCTTGCTATCTGGATCTATTATCCTCAATCTATAGCCTTGCTTAAAAGCCGGAACAATTGCGAAAATAGGCCTCTCCTATATTCGGTCATGGTTAGTATTCTACCCAATTTTATATATATCTGAATAACAAATCTTCTTACCTTAAAATCCCAAAATTGGAGACTTATGATTTTCAGCTTTTGGATCTAGTCGACTAAGCTTCCTTCAAATCCCGAATTGCCGCCCATCATAAAACCATTAAACTATTAGCTTTTTGGCTTTTGCCTTTCAAAAACTGGGAATAGATCATGAGAACTAATCAAAAATCAACACTTACCTTAGCATAGGAGATTCGGCTAGCACTAGAGAGAGGATTCGCAATGCCCATGGAAGATTTAAATGCTAGGAAGTATAGAACTAATTCTCAAATAGGATGAATAGAAGAAAAGACTATAGATGCTTGGCTTCCTAGAGAAATCGGCACAAGAAGGAAAAAGTGGAGAAGAGTTTCGGCTTTTAAAGAAATTGGAGAAAAGAAATTGGAGAGGGAGAGGCTAGGGAATTTCGGCACAATGGGAGAGAAATTTAGGGTGTTCAGTGTCAGAATCAAGGAGCTAGCCCCCCTATTTATAGATATTTTGGCACCTACTGCTAAAAATCGAAAACGCCCTTAAAATTTAAGCTAAAAGAGAGGAGAAATTCGACACCCTCCATGCCATGCAGTAGCCGAATTTTACACTCCTCTAGGTGGTGGATTTTCGGCCAACACTTCCCTTGAACATAAGCTCCTAACTTTTCTCCTTTTTATCTATGATATTATCACTTAAAAATCCACATAAATTCTCCTATTTTATAGCCTTGTAGCCGTCCACCTCTACTAATCCCTAAAGCCAAATTTAACTCACTTAAATTAAAATATTTGGGCCTCATTAAACTTAATACTTGGGCCCCTAATTCCTTGTGTGTGGCGTCACCCTCTCTTCATTTAAAGTGCCGAATTTGGCCTAAAACATGGGCTCTTGCGACCCAAAACTTGTCCCTTTAATCAAGTTAATGATGCCACTTTAATCTGGGCCTTTTGCCTATTTCTAAGCCCAAATTTAGACCCCTATCAATTAAATTAACATAGTAAACCTATCCCTACACTAAATGTATAGGCCCGTAAATTTAGGATGTTACAGTTCTACCCCCTTAAAGAAATTTCGTCCTCAAAATTTCCAACTAACTATTAATCGTACTACCCAAGTCTCACCATTATGCTTTCACAAGACTCCGATTCTAAAGCCAAAAGAAACACTTAGTATACTATGGTAGAGTACGCACCAATGTTAGCATCTAGAGCGTCCTCGTCCCCTTGTACTCATTTTATTGATTGGCGTTTATCTGATTAAGAATTTTATGGATTATTAGTTTTCTTTCACTAGTTAACCACTAACAGTCTTATGAATAATAGTTTTAAGAGTGGTTCTTTCGAATTCGCATTCACAATACAGTCTCAAGTTTGTAACCTCTAACTAAAATAAAACACATACATCATACAAAAATCATCCAAGCACTTACATTCTTCACGTAAAGGTGTTTTCGTTGATTCACTACCCAGGGGTACTTTCATAATTTCATCCTATATGGGTATTTTCGTAATTTTTCATAATAAAGTTCCTTGTTGATTTTGTGAAGTGAGGGTATTCTGGTAATTTTACAATCCGGGGGTATTTTGGTAATTTTGAAATCCAGGGGTATTTCGGTAATTTTGAAATTCGGGGGTATTTCGGTAATTTTGAAATCCGGGGGTATTTCAAAAAATTTGCAAATCAGGGGTAATTTGGTAATTTTGCAAATCAGGGGTAATTTGGTAATTGTACAAACCAGGGGTATTTTGGTCATTTGACAAAACGAGGGTAGGTTGGTAATTTTTTTCTAACCAGGGATATTTCGATGTTGTTGTTGTTGTTTTTTTTTCTTTTCAAACAGGGTACTTTGGGGAAAAATCTAGTTTCATGGTCCGGGTTACTCTTATAAACATGAGATTTTCGGGTAAATTTTCAAAACATAGGTATTTTACAAATTTATGGGCTGGTTGGTAGTTTTCACAAATCAAACGTATTTTGAAAATTTTGCAAAACTTGAGAAATTTTCTTTTTTTTTTTTTAAACTAGGGTGTTTGGTCCCTTTTGGGTTTTAATTATAAGGTTTAGCCCATCAACAAGTCCTCGTAACTAGGGTGAATAGTCACCACGCACTGTAGGATTCTAGTGAAGAGGAGGTGAGTCGCTAGGACCGCTTAAGTACCAAGCTCTCCTGAATCCACTCCTAGACATGTGTATGCCCATTGCCACACCCTAACTTGGCTAAGGTGAGCAGTCACTACGCACTGTAGGATTCCAACAAGAGGATGTGAGTCACTAGGATCGCTTAAATACTAGGCTCTTCCCCGATCCAATCCTAGACATGCGTATGCCTGTTACCATACCCTAGTCTTGCGGCTCGTTCACGGGTTTGTTTAGTGAAGTTAAGTCTTATGAGATTTTAAGAGTTGTTTGACTAGAGCCTAAAGTCCATCAAGTTCTAATCTAACTAATCTACGTCCCATAAAGCCCATCAAGCCCACATATATTATATCACACAATGGTTCGAGTACTTACAGCGGACTTGGGGTAGGAGACGCAGTGCCAGGCTTTGAGCCAACAGACCTGTATAAATATGCATGTTTCAAAAACCCAACTTTAGAAAACGTTTTGAGCCCAAAAACCCCAGAGCCCGAGTTTTGAACTAGGCTCGATACCAATTTGTAACACCCTAAACCCGCCCAAACGCTACAACCGGATCTCGGTATGTCACTTAAGAGATTTTACATAACATGTCGCATTTTGGAAAACAATTACTAGGTTTACACCTTTATTTCAAGGCTTAATAATTCATTAAAGTATAAAATATTAAGTAACCAATTATCTTGGTAGATTTTAAATAAAACCAAAGTTTCATGCAGTCTTAACTTAATTGAAAACGTAAAACTTAAAAAACCAGTAATAAAAGCCCAACAAAATCCCAAGACATAAATGGTAGTCTAGTGGCCCATGGCCTTATTACAAGGAAATTTGAACCCATTAATTAAATGAAAATAAAAAATTAGACTAAGTCTTTTCTTTGAATTCTCAAAGCTCTGTCGCATGGCCACCTTGCTCTCCTCTCCACCCGGTCCGATGCCCTAAGTGTCACCCGAGATGGTTAAAATAAAAGGGTGAGTCGCGAGACTCAGTGTGCAACCCTCATGCACCATTAGACTTGGGCTTTAGCCCCATAAAACAGAATAATCAAAATATAAGTAACAAAAATAATATGCAAAGCCCAACCCATATCCTAGGTGTCCATCCGCTACACGCCCCGCACTCACCATTCACACCATTGGGGATTTCTACAATCAACCCACACGCTACACGCCTTGATGGCGGTCATGTCGCTCATCATCGATCATGGCCGTAGCTACTACAAATGCATCACGGCAGAAGCCGCTACAACAGATCACGGTAAAAACCGCTACAACATATAACTTCCTCCTTTCATCAAACCCAACCCATGCAATCACATAAAATCAGTATACTTATAACATTTAATCAGATCATTTACTAACCTGGTGATTTGCTTTACCCTCTTTGGGTTCCCGTCAATATGCCGCGGTTTCGGCATTTAACAAAACATGTAATACTTATTTTCATATATTAATCAAACAGATCTAGATGGTATGGAGAATTACACACCTGATATTGTGAAATCCAATATTCTTAGTCAATGTTCTTGCTATCTGGATCTATTATCCTCAATCTATAGCCTTGCTTAAAAGCCGGAACAATTGCGAAAATAGGCCTCTCCTATATTCGGCCATGGTTAGTATTCCACCCGATTTTATATATATCTGAATAACAAATCTTCTTACCTTAAAATCCCGAAATTGGAGACTTATGATTTTCAGCTTTTGGATCTAGTTGACTAAGCTTCCTTCAAATCCCGAATTGTCGCCCATCATAAAACCATTAAACTATTAGCTTTTTGGCTTTTGCCTTTCAAAAACCGGGAATAGATCATGAGAACTAATCAAAAATCAACACTTACCTTAGCATAGGAGATTCGGCTAGCACTAGAGAGAGGATTCGGCAATGCCCATGGAAGATTTAAATGCGGAAGTATAGAACTAATTCTCAAATAGGATGAATAGAAGAAAAGACTATGGATGCTTCGCTTCCTAGAGAAATCGGCACAAGAAGGAAAAAGTGGAGAAGAGTTTTGGCTTTTAAAGAAATTGAGAAAAGAAATTGGAGAGGGAGAGGCTAGGGAATTTCGGCATAATGGGAGAGAAATTTAGGGTTTTCAAGTGTCGAATCAAGGAGCTAGCCCCCTATTTATAGATATTTTGGCACCCATCGCTAAAAATCAAAAACGCCTTAAAATTCAAGCTAAAAGAGAGGAGAAATTCGGCACCCTCCATGCCATGCAGTAGCCGAATTTTACACTCCTCTAGGTGGTGGATTTTCGGCCAACACTTCCCTTGAAGATAAGCTCCTAACTTTTCTCCTTTTTATCTATGATATTATGGGTCAAATTCGTCTTGATAATAGCAGTTTTCACTTGCATTTAAATGATACTATTTGAAGCTTTTCATGAAATGGAATATAGAACCCTGATATGCAAGCCAGATAGGGCGGTAACAAGTTAGTCGGGTCAGAATAACTGAAATGTTTATCAGTTGAGAGTCTGTTATGAAAATTATAAATTTTAGCTAAACACTATGAACTATCAAATGTATCTGGAGCCTGATGATCTGGATTTTTTGGTTATGTCTCGACAGGTGATTTGTAAAGAATTTTTCGGTAGTTGTACTACTAATGGTGAAGCTACTATAAGAAAGCAACAAATTTGTTCAGTCAAGTCAGGGAGAAATATTCGAATTGATCCACTGGACAATTCTGAGATTTCATAGGACATCTTATATGAGGTTCATGGCATTGTATATTTGATTTACATCAGACATCAACGAAGATGCATAATGGCTTGAGACAAAGATATTGTAATATTACAGTCTAGTGGGAGTTCTATTTGAGAACGAGACATGATGGATTTTGTTTGTGGACTACCCTTAAGGTTGAAAAGAAAAACCTGGTCTGAATAGCTATTATCAGGTGAGAAATTTCAAGGACGAAATTTTCGTAAGGGGGGAGAATTGTAACAGCCCGTTTATCAGTGGAGTCGGAAACAGTGGTTTCGGGGCCATAAATCTGACGTGTGAATCCGTAAATATTTACTATTTATGAGTCAAATATGGTATTAAAATAAATTTTGAATTTGCAATTTATGCTATTTGAATGAATAGCCAGGGTTAAATGGTATGGCCCTAAAGTCAAGTTTTTATTTGTTTCAAGTTTCGACAAATTTCAAAGCCTTGCATGGTATGTGAATTTGATTCCATTTTTAATGATTTTTATGTTTTTGATATCGTTGTAGCTTAATCTAGCTAACCCGGGGGTAAATTTGTTAAATTGTCAAATGTTATGGAATGTGCCATGAATGAAATTAAAGTGTTCTTGAAATATTATAATAGATTAATAAGCTTGGTTGTTAAATATAAGTATTTTGTTAAGTAATTTTTGGTAATTTTAATTTTTAAGGACTAAAATGTGAAATTAGTAAATGTATAAGGACTTGCTGTAAAATTAACAGTAAATATGGGCCGTAGTAGGGTTCCAAAAAAATCGGCTAATCTTGAAATTGAATAAAAATGGTTAATTTGTGTAACGACCCGATAGTCAGGGGTGTCGAAAAGTGCATTCCCGGGACTCCATTCCCGTAAATCAGTGTAACATCCCAAAATTTAGAATTTTATGTGTTGCATTATATCTTGCGCGAGGCTAGTTAAATTATTAATCGTGTATGTTTTAAGGTCCTAAGAAGGCTCGGGGTTTAATTGGGCCTTAGAAAAAAAATGGTATTTTAGCACTTTAAGGAAAAATAGTAAGGGGCCTCAATGCTTATGGAAATAAGTGAGTAAATGGCTAGCATAAGAGAGCATATGGCAAGGAGGTTTAGGCGTCACATGAAGGGCTTTAGGGGAAGAGGTTCGAATCCCACTTGGTACAAATTTTGATTATTTTTTTGTGCTATTCATTGAGAGTGTAGGCCATGATGGGATTATAGGCAAGGTGGACTTTTTAAATTATGGAAAGGTGGCTAAGGTTTATGGTAAGGAGGAAGATAAGGGATATTGAAGGAAAGAATCAAAAGAAAAAGGCAAGATAAGGGAGCATGTTGGCCTTTTCCATGGGAAATGTTTTGGAATGTTTTTATGGTCAATTTTTGACCCTTTTGGTTTGGTGCACACGGTTTTGAGGGGTATTAGGGGAGTGCCGAAATTCTTTAGCATTTTGGTGAATTTTGGTACTTGAGTGATTATTTTTCTTAGCATTTTGGGTGATCTTTTAATTTTTCCAATCTCTTTCCTCTTTGCCAAAAATTCCAAAGCCAAAGTGAACATTTTCTTTTCTTTGCTTTGGCCGAAACCTCCTAGCACATTTGTGCATTCTTTTTCTTTTGTTTGGCCGAAACACTCATCTTTTGCCCACCTCCCCTTTGATAGTCGAACAATCTAGCACTCCTTCATCCATCCATTCTTTTCTTTTGACCATTTCATCAATCTTTTCTCTTCTCTAAAATCGACATCACTTTGAGATCACTTTTTCTTGTTTGATTTTCCTCTAAAACCGAATCTATTATCATATCATCTCTTCATTTCTTCTTTTCTTTTTGTCTTGGACAAACTCTTCTTGACCAAATCGGTAAGTGACCTTATATCCCTCTTCTCATTTCATTTTATTTTCATTTTTTTCTTTCTTCCTAGTCGAATATATGTGTTCATCATTATTTAATTATTCTATCTTGTTTCCCTATCAAAACATCTCTCTCCCCATCACTCTCATGTTGTGATCAATATCTTTTTCGTAGTGTTATAGAGGGTGGCCGAATACCACATCATCGTCTAATCATCTTTAGTCATAAGAAAATTATGGGAATCGGGATTATCATCGATTAAGGTAAGGAGTTCTTTAATAGTCCATTTGATATCTCTATTTGGTTATTGTGTTAATCGGATTGAAGGTTGGCTAATTGATTATGTTGGTAGGGACGAAATCATTCGATATTCTCTCCTTATATAGTGGTAAGCCGAACCCTTTGTCATTAGACAATCTATATTTATATCGTAATATCGTTTTGACTAAGATTTTATCCGATGGAGGCTAGTGGTATCGAATCGAAAGGAAAAGCGATCGGAGAACTCAAAAGGAGCGGATTTGCGATTCCTACTCCTAAATTCAAACGAAGGGCGGTATCGGCGGTTCGAGACTTTCCACCGGTTTGTGGACCATCATCTGGTGAGAATCGACAAATCGTGGTCGTTCACGATTTTGAGAGTAAGTATTATAGATCGCTTGGTTTAGTTTTGGATTAATAAAAACCTCATCCGTTAGATTAATTGAGTGTTACGTTGTCATAGGTGCCGACGATCAAGAGAGTTTAATACTTACCGTAATCAGGTGTGTAATCTCACACCGTAATTCTGTAGATTGTGATTCGGTAACATGTTTGATAGTTGATTGTTAGTATTACACGACTAAAGATCGTAAAATTGGCATTAAACGAGAAATTGGCATAAAGTACATTATTTTTATAGATTTGACAAATCGGCATTAAAGTTGATAGAATTACCGAAATGCCCCTATGGGTCGAATTACCGAAATGCCCCTATGGGTCGAATTACCGAAATGCCCCTATGGGCCGAATTATTACAAAATGTTTTATGGGGCTGATTCATTAAATAAAATATTCTATAGATTAATGGTTGTATTTATATGTGAATATTATATGTTACTATGTATATTGCATCTTTATATATTGCATGGGATGGGAAATTTGAATGAAGAGAAGTGTAGACCGGTGGCATTGCCACAAATTCTGATAATGGCTATGTGCCAATTTAATTATGGCTTTGTGCCATCGTGAATAAGGCTGTGTGCCGATTATATCATCGTATATGATACTCTGGTGGCTTAGCCACAAAATTATTATAAATGATGACTTTTGCGCAAATTGGAGAGATCGGCGGGGTGGGTTGACTTGATCCCCACAGAGAGACCGGCCGTGCGGGGAGAGATTGGATGGATGGGTTGGGTTGCATATTTTGCATTTATATATATATACGCTGTTTTGTAATTGGGCTTCAGGCCAAGTGGACAACGGTAAGGGGATTATACACTGAGTTCTAGTAACTCACCCCGTTTTCCTTAAACCTTGCAGGTAATGCTCAGTGACATGGACTTGGGCCATGGATGACTCGGTGGGGGCCATACTTCAGAAATGGTTTTTATTGGACTTTAGGTTTCTATTTCGTTTACTTATTACTTTTACTATTTTGAGTTTTATGATGTAATAAGGCCTCTGGATTTATTTTTATTTTTGTTTTATGCTTGACGTACTTATATCTTGCTCAAATTACTTTAATTGGGATTTTTCTATAAACTTAAATAAAGTTTTTCTAAAATGAATTCACAAATGGATTTCATAATAAATTTTTACAAATATTTTAACTCGAAAGTTTTCTCTTGAATTATTATCAATATTTTCAAAAGTCTCGGTTTGAAAAATCACTAGTTTAAATTTATCGATTTATCAATCAATCTTTGAAATTAGTAAAATTTTATCAAATATTTCAAAACAAACTTGTTTTCTTGATTTTAACAAATAAATACTTATTTTCGAACGAATAAAAATGACTTTACATGTTTTCCTCATGTGACATGTCTGATCCGGTCATAACGCATGGGCCGGGTTTGAGGTGTTACAATCAGACTCGTAATTATTTATTAAAATTATTTACGAAGTTAGTTGTATAGTTAATTAGGTTTCGGTTAAGTGAATTTGTATGAATTAAAAGTTATTAAATATAAGGACTAAACCACGTATAGGGTAAAAGTTGAATTATAAATTGAAATAAACTAAAGGGGCTAAAATAGGAATTAAACCATTTAATAAATGGTTGTGTATAGGTGGCCGAATGTGGCTAAGTAAAAATGCATGTATATATTATATATATATGTATTAACATTAATGTATATATATATTTATCATTATAATGATAATTAAAATGAAAGAAATAATAAAAGAAAAGAAAGTGGAGACATGCAAATGAATTGAAAAAAAAAAAAGAAAAGAAAGAAAGATGAAAAAGGAGAGAAACGCACGGCCATAAGGGGTTTCTAAGTTTCAACTTCAATTGGTTAGTCAATTTAGTCCATTTTCTTGTAATTTTTATATTTTTGGAATCTCGATACCTAGGGGTACCCGACTCATGTTGTAATTTTAACATTGATTAAGATTTTAAATGTTGTAAATGTTGTATAATTTTAGTATTAGGGATTAAATTGATAGATTTTTAAGTTAGAAATGGAAAAGGATTAAATTGTAGAACAAATTTTAAATTTTGAGCAATACGGACTAAATTGTGAAAAATTCAAAATTAAGGGGTCGAATTGGAGAAAAAAGAAGCTAAATGTGGTCTAGAGTGAAATTAGTATTAAAATATGATGTTAAGTGTGATGATTAAAATTAGTCTCGGTTTAGAGACTAAATTGAAGAATAAGAAAAATATAGTGTGAAAATTTAAATGTAATGTGAAATTGAAATGTGTAATATTAATTTGATTTAATTGTTTTAATCTGTAGCTAATGTCGTACCGGAATCCTCGAGTAAAAAAGGGAAAGTGTAACAGCCCGTTTTTAGTCAAATCAAAACAGTGATTTCGGGACCACAAATTCGAAGTCAAAATTATTATTATTTATTATTTTAATATTTACAGCATGATAATATTTTTGTGTGAAATTTTAATTAAGAAATTTTATTGTTTGATTAGTCAATTTGATAAAAAAGACTAAATCGCGTAAAGTGCAAAAGTGATGTTCTAATAGTTAAAGGTGTTAAATAGCTAAGGCATCTTAAATTAGAGGTCCTTGTGTTGAAAGTAGACCATTTGAATTATAAATGGACATAGATGGACATCATTTGGATGATATTAATGGTTATAATTAAGGTTAATATGGTAAATGATAATTAAAATAAAACCAAAGTGATCATCTTTTTCCATTATCTTTTTACAACCGAAATAGCATGAGAAGAAACCATATCTAGGGTTCTTCATTTGGCATTCTTATTTCCATCAATTGGGTATGTATTTTTAATCCGTTTTTGATGATTTCTATGTTTTTGAGATCGTTGCGGCTTAGTCTAGCTAGCCCAGGGACTGATTTGCAAAACTGTTAAAGATTTTGAATGATGCCGTTGATGAATAAGTATGAGTTTTGAAGTTTCTTGATAGATTATGAATGCTTGTTGATATATATACAAGTTTTGTTAAGTGATTTTTAGTGAAAATACAAATTAGGGATTAAATTGTGAAATGTGGAAACTGTGGTTTAAATGTGAAATAAATGAAAAATATGGGCTGCTAGGGGCATAATAGTAATTCGGCTAGCATGGGTTGTGGTTAAATTGCATGAATTTTTGTTTTTGTGAAATAAGGACTAAATTGTAAAATATGTGAAACATTAGGGACAATTGTGTAAAAATGCCTTAAAGTGAATTTTGGACTAAATTGAATAGAGAGCTGATTAAATAAGTTAAGTCTGATTATATTTAGATCAAGAAAGGTGAAATACAGTGTTAGATCGGGGAAAGAATAAAGTTACGGAATAGTTGACCCGTGTCGTCGTTTCTACGTACGAGGTAAGTTCGTATGTAATAAGCATTGATATAATTATGTTTTTAATGTTTTGATATTGTATGAATTGTGAACTCGACTCTACGGATACGTTCGACAATGATTCGGCTTTGAAAATCCCGGTTGAACCTTAGGAATAGATTAGGATACTAGTGACATGTCATTAGGGAATTCATTGATTTGGCTTCGGGCCATGATATTGGCACTTCGGATGCGAGCTTCATTGATTTGGCTTCAAGCCATGATATTAGCACTTCGTGTGCGAGATACATTGAGTTGGCTTCGGGCCATGATTTGAGCACTTAGTGTACGAGACTCCTGAGTATCCGAATGGTTCAACGGGTATATTAAATATGTGAATTGGTGAGAAATAGATACGTATCGGTACAGGTATGTACGGAAAACTATTTGAGCAATGAATCAAAGGAAGTTGTGAGCTTATGGTCAATTATGTGATTAATTTCATGTTAACTTGGTGTTTAATGCTTTGATGCAATTTATGTTACTTATTTGAAAATGTAAATGAATGGTGAAATTCGCTTAATTATTTCATACGAGCTTACTAAGCTATACAGGTTACTTTGTTTAATTTTCCATGTTTTATAGTGAATTCAAAGCTAGCTCGGATTCGGGGATCGTCGGAGACTCTATCACACTATCCAACTATCAATTTGGTACTTTTGAGCTTGTGTTTTGGTTATATGGCATGTATAGGATTATGGTCATTTTGGTTATGAGCTGATAATAATTTTGGCCACTTGAATTGGCTTGTAAATGTTTATGTTTTGGATTGTATATATATAGCCATGTGACTTGGCTTATATTGGTGATTTTGATGATGTATATAAGTGTGCAAATAGCCTTTGTTTTGAGTTTGGTAATTGTCCTATAAATGCTAATTGTGATGGGTAGCTTTTGAATTAGTATTTGGAGTATGAAATAGTCCATATTTGAGGAATGATATGTTTGTGATATTAGGTGAAATAATGCATGTTTGAATGTATCCATATAGATGATTTAATATGTTGGGTATTGGTATGAAATTGTTTAGTATAATGTAGAGTATGTGTGCCTTGTTGTGGTTGGTAATAAAATGGTATGATTTATGTTTGGATGAGTTTAGAAGAATGTCTATTAATGCTATGATTTGGTGCCTTTGAGTTAATGTAGGTAATTATAAGTTTGGGTGGCAAAATGGCTTGGTAAATAGCCTATTTTTGTCCACATGGCAGAGACACGGACGTGTGTCTCATCCGTGTGTGACGCACGGTCATGTACACGGCTGTGTATCCCCTGGTGTCAAATTAGAAATCAAGTCAGTATGCTCCACACAGCCTCACACACGGGCGTGTGACTTGGTCGTGTGGCATAAGTCAGTATACCCTACAGGTTTGGCACGGCCTAACACACGGCCTGACACACGGGCTTGTTTGGGCATTTTTAGGGCACACAGGCTAGTCACATGGGCGTGTGTGTTGGCCGTGTGACCCAAGTCAGAGAGTTACACGGGGTGGGCACGGGTTGGGACACGACCATGTGCTCCCATTTCGAATGTCCACACAGCCTGTGACATGGGCATGTCTGTTGGCCTTGTGAGAGACACGGCTGGGCCACACGGGCGTGTGTCCCTTGTTTTGAGAAAAAATTTCTTAAGCATTCAAAAAGTTTTCAAAGTTATCGGTTTAGTCCTGAACCACTCCCAATATATGTTAAGGGCTTCGTAGGCTCGTATTAGGGACGGAATGTTTAATTGTGATTGAATTGTTTATGAATTGATTACTTGTATGAAAGATGTATGTTTAAATGTGTGATAAGTTTGGTAATGCCCCATTACCCTATTCCGACGTTGAATACGGGTGAGGGGTCTTACAGAAGGATAAAATCGACATCGAATAGCTTGGAAATTACGGTTTGTGTTTTTATAATCCGAATTAAATAGTAGATTATTGCATATATAATTGTTTGCATATGGTAAGCAATTAAGGTGAGTACTTTGGTACTTGGGAATTGAATTAAATTCATAATTGAAATGAAATGGATTAATTTTTTATATTATAAAATATATTGATTATAAATGTATGTGTATTGAGAAAAATGTGATGATTATCAAATTTAATATATGCTTATATGTGATGATATATATTCATGAAACTGAGACATTGGTTGTATTGAAAAGTGAAATAAATCCCTATTAACTGTATCGGACTGAGTCGGATATAGATGGCATGCCATAGGATAGGAAGAGTTTAGGGATTACTTCAACCTAGAGTCGATGAGGCACTGGGTGCCAATTTGCTTCGGTTTAACCGATGAGACACTGGGTGTCAATTTATATAGCGCTGGGTGCAATTATTACTTCGGATATATCTGATGAGGCACTGGGTGCCAAACTGGTGTATTGGTTGGATCCGTTATCCGTTCGAGTCCGTGTTGTGTTAATAGGGGAAAGTAAAATAATAATTTATGAGATGAGAAAATATTGAAATGGCAAAATATGAAAAATGATTATGAGATGGGAAATGACTGATGAATCGAGATGTGGAACTTGAATGAATTCAAGTATTGATCAAAGGTATGAATCATGCCATTGCATGAGATGATGTATTCAAATGTTAAATGAAATGCCATTGATATATATACTTTTACATATTTGAACATGTAAAAATCATAGTAGATGTGAATAAGGAATGAGCAAAAAATATACTATTGAATTGAAACACATGAACATTGCTTACTTGTTGCATTTTGCATTTTAAATATTTATATCAAGTTTATGTTATTCGGATAATAGAAATATCACTGAGATTTACTCAGCGTGCGGTTTTGTTTTTCGTGCGCAGGCTAGGTATTGTTCGAATTATTGCTGATCCAGCATCAAATCACAAATCCCGAGCTCAAGTGTGGTGATATTTTGTTTTGTAATGGCATGTACCTAGGGAGTCTTTTGTTGATATCGTTTATAAGATGTTGTTAACTTAGTTGCTAGCGAAATGATGGTTAAATGTGTACATGGTTGAGGTTGAGACTATGTTGGTATGCTAGTCTAGTTTATATTTTGGTATATGATAGTTTAAAGTTGGTAGCATAGCATAATTCTTGGTATGTGCTTAGCTTCATATTTGGTAACTTTAGAAGTTTGGAAGTTAGTTCAAATATGGCAAGTGTGATATGAATGAAAGACTTGAATGTTTGATGAGTTGTTGATGTATTTGAACATATAAAATGTGGTACCAATGAGGGTACATTGGTTAGACGTATTAGGTGATGAATTTGGTGTATTTTGGGCATGTTTAATCTTGTTTTGAATAGGTTAAATGTTTAGAAAATGAGTTGCTTAGTGTCCAACAAAATGGGAAATGGTAAACTTGTGATTTAAGGCACATTTTAGGTCCACACGGCCAGACACACGGGAGTGCGAGGCCATTTTGTAAGGGCACACGGTCTGGCACACGGCCATGTGGCTTGGCCGTGTGACCCAAGTTAGTGAGTTACATGGGCACGGAAATGGGCTGGGACACGACCGTGTGCCCCTACTTCGAATGCCCACTCGACTAGACACACGGGCGTGTGACTTGGCTGTGTGAGTCACACAGCCGTGTGACCCCTACAGTTAAAAAATTTGTAATTATTTCCTAAACTTCCAGAATTGTATCAAATTAGTCCCTGCCTATTTTTAAACTACTTTTAAGGCCCATAGACTCGTAATAAAGGCTGTAAGGGTAATTTTTACTCTGAATTGGGGTGGATTAGCAAACCTAAATTAAGTGCATTCCACTAACATCATCGAAGATAAATTAAAAAGATAATCGTAGACGGAGTATGGACTAATACTCTGATGCCAATAATTGGAATAGTATTGTATGTATATGAATTCTGACATTCTAGAAGGGATAAATAGTGATAAGAGTATAGACAATGGAAGGCTACATTTAGCAATGTCTAAATAGTGATAAGAGTGTAGACAGTGGAAGATCAAGTTTAGAAATGCATAGCATAATTTATTATTCGAATGTATAAGAATCTAGCATGAGAGTATTAGATTGTTGTGAACTGCACTTGCATTTTATAATGTTATTAGTTAGTTTATATGCTGATTATGATTGAATTAATTGTTTGATTGGTTAGTAATGCTCGTGACCCTAATCCGACGACGGAGAGGGGTTAGAGGTGTTACATTTAGTGGTATCAGAGCTTGCAAGTTTAGCCAATTCTCGGACTAAATTGAGCTCGAAATTGAGTCTAGAGGTACATGCCATAATTGAGTCGAATTGAGTCGGGATTTGGATGCTGATGATAATTGTTTTTGTTTTATAGTTAAAAGATGACACATAAATCAGATAATGATGTGGAACAAGAGTTCTACTCTAGTGATGAGCATAGTCATGATTGTCAGGCAACGGAGTTGGTAACTCCGAATGTTAACCCAACCGGAGCTCAACAACCTAACGTTGAGCGAGATGATAATGATAGAGCAGGTGATTCACATTTACTTAGAGTTATCGCTGATGACTTCAGCGAGTTCCAGGAACTACATCTGCTACAGTGCCTGCACCTACCATTCGACAGGTTCCTATAAAAGAACTATAGAGATATGGTGCCACTGAGTTTTTGGGGTTGAAAAGAGTTGATCCTTCCGCAGCTAAAATTTAGATTGAATCAATTAATTGCATCTTGTAACAACATGAATGCAACACGCGTGAGAGCATAATATGTGATGTTTCTCTACTGCAAGAAGAAGCATATACCTGGTGGCAGTTAGTGTCACGCCACGTATCCGCAGAGCAAGCTAATTGGGAATTTTTCCAAAAGGAATTCCAATAGAAATATGTTGGCGAACTTTATATTGATGATAGAAGACAAGAAATTTTTATGCTGAAACAAGGTGGAATGTCTGTGGTTGATTATGAACGAGAATTTTCGCGACTTAGTAGGTACGCCGTTGAGTTTGTGCCGACTGAACTTGACAGTTGTAAGCGATTTCTACATGGTTTATGCGATGTGTTATGGGTACAATTAGTATCGCAAAGAATTACCGAATTTGCATATTTAGTTGAACGAGCAAAGATGGTAGAACAAGCCTTGGGACTTGATAAAAAGGCTAAGGTTACTTGCACTTATGGAAAGCGTCATGGAACTGCTAGTTCAAATCCACAACCAAAGAGATCAAAAGAATTTCGTGGTAGCTGGAGGTCAAATTTTAAATCCGATAGAGCTGATAGAAATCGTGATAGACAACCGATTGTGTCCACACGTAGTGTGTGAGGTCCAATTAGGGACTCTGATATTTCAATTTGTAAGCATTGCGGGAAAAAGCACCATGGTGAATGTTGGAAGTTAACTCGAGGTTGTTTTTGTTGTGGATCCACGGAACATTTTGCTAGAGAGTGTCTGAAGAATGAGAATGCTACACCTGTTACTTCTCAGAAATTTGTGCCTGCTCCTAAGAGTCGCGGGTCAAGTCGAGGTGGTTCATTTCCAAGAGGTGGTGCTAGAAAGGGAAATGATGTTGTTATTCATCAGTCGGAGGCCAGAGTGCCAGCCCGAGCTTATGTTGTGCGGACACTTGAGGATGGCGATGCTAATGACATCGTGACAGGTATCTTTTTATTACATTCAGAACCTATTTATGCTTTGATAGATCCGGGATCCTCGCATTCGTATCTTATTACTGAACTGGTTAAGTCGGGAAGTTTAAAATTTGAGATGTCTAGAGTATCAATAGTGGTGTCTAGTCCGTTGAGACAAACTGTGTTAGTGGATCAGATGTGTAGGAGATGCCCGTTAGTGATACAAAATATAACATTCCCTCTTGATTTGTTGATAATGCCATTTGGCGATTTTGATATATTTTGGGTATGGATTGTGTAACAGCCCATTTTTCAGTGATATCGGAAAAGTGGTTTCGGGATCACAGATCGGATCCAAAATATAATTTATTTTTATTTTACCATATGGTCCGTAATATGTTAGAAATGACGTGTGAAAATTTTGATATGAAAATTTTATCGATTTAGTGCCTATTTACAAGAAAGACTAATTCGCATAAAATGGGAAAGTTGAATTCTAGTAGCTATAAGGATCAAATAGCTATGGAATTCAAAACTTAAGGTCCTTATATAGTAATTAGACCATTAATAAAAGTATGTAGATTTTATGGTGACTCATCCATGGAATTATAGAAAAAGACAAGGGACTAAATTGGAAATACCAAAATACATAATTAATTAAAAGATGAAAAGAAATTATATCATCTTATTTTCATCATCTTCAACCTAAAAACACATGGAAACCCTAGGAGAGATAAAAGAAGCTTTCAAGGCCTAATTGGGTAAGTTTCCTTGTCCCGTTTTTAGTAATTTTGGTATTTTTGAAATCGGGATAGCTTAATCTCTCTATTTGATGGATTAATTTGAAAAGTTATCAAGGTATGAAAATGGGTCATGGATGTATTATGCTGGAAATTAGAAATTTATGGTAGAAAATGAAAGATTATTGATAGATAAACAACTTTTGCAAGGTGATTTTTGATAAAAACTTGATTTAGGGACTAAAATGTAAACTTGTGGAATTGAAGGAAAAATTCTAAAATTTTATGTAAACATGTGTTGGAAAATTTGTAATGGGGCTTTGGTTAGGCTTGGAATAGGGAGTAATTTTTACAAATTTCATTTTCCGGGCCTAGGGACAAAATCAGAATTTTTGGAAAAGTTAGGGGAAAATGGTAATTTTGCCTAAGACGTAAATTGAGTCCGTCTAAGTATGAAATGTATGAAATTAATGATTAAATTCATTTATATAGATTCGAACAACAATAATTCGAGGTCAGATCGAGGAAAGGAAAATATTTCGGATTAGTAGATTATTACGCGAACAAGTGTCGAGGTAAGTTTGTGCAACTTAATCGGGCATGTAATTATGTTAATTGAATGTTATGTTTGTATGTAATGTGATTTATGTTGATGTGTTTATTTGTACGCTATGATGAAAAATTGATACATGCTTGAAATGATGAAAAAGGGGTTAACTCCCGATTGAATATTGAATTCCGATGAATGTATATGCTTTTTCGAAACTAATAAGGTCCTGCATTTGTTGAAGACGAGATTTAGCTCGGACGAGTAATCCCAATGACCTTGTTATAAAAAGGATTTAGCCTGGATGGGTAATCCCAATATAATACCTCTTGAGCGCACGTTATGATTAGGGTTTAGCTTGGACTGATAACCCTAATTGAGCTCTTGTGAGCATACGCTATATAAAGGATTTAGCCTGGACTGGTAATCTTGTTATACGACATGTGGCTCGTGAATGTGTTTCTTGGTTAAGTACCCTAAGGGATACCCTCGATAAGAATTGGCGGATTAATTAATCATACACCTCGAGTGTACTACTTGAGTCTTCATCGGAATTTCAATAATTCAATGGACATATAACTCTTGACTTGGCATGAAAATCTTGAGATAAAATGATAATGACTTGAAAGAACATTGCTTGATGGGCTCATCTATATTACTTGATATATATGAATAGTTGGTGACTAACATGTTTGATGAAACGTATGTGATTAGGCCATTTAGCCAAATGGATAGAAACATAACATTGTATGCCTAGATTTTAATAAACAAGATTGGTAAGTTTAGTTTCTGTTATACAAACTTTCTACGCATATAATGCTTACTCCTTTTATTTTTCCCTGTTTTATAGTGCTCGAAAGCTCGTGAAGGTTGGAAGATCGTTGGAGCATTGTCACACTATCAACTAGCATTTTGGGTATATTTAGTGAATTCATTTTGGTGTAATGGCATGTATAGGGAAACTTGGCTAATAGTGGCTTGAAATGTCATTTTGTAACCTAGCCATTGGAATGGCTAGTGATGGTTCATTTTGGATATGATTTAGTAAGCTATTATGTATATATCTACATTTGTTATGCTAAGTTCATGTGATCCAATGTTGTGAATGCCTAAGTTAGGTTAAGGTGAGTTTGAAACAATGTATGCATGAAATGGTAAGCCTTGATGAACGATGGATTTGTTCAATTGGAATGCTTGAATTGGTTGGTATTGGTTGTGAGTTTCAAGTGCAGGTTTTTGAGTGATTTTTGGTGAGAAATTAAGCTAGGAAATGGCTTCATTTTGTCCACACGGGCATACACACGGGCGTGTGTCTAGACCGTATGAGACACACGGCCTGGTAACATGGGCATGTGGTTAGGCCGTGTGTCCCCTGCACCTAAATTTTGAGAAACAGAATGCTCAGAATTGGGCACACAGCAAAGACACAGGCTTGTGTCTCAGCCGTGTGAAACCTGCACCTAATTCGAATTAAATTAATTAACCACACAGCCTAGCACACGGGCGTGTGGCATGGCTGTGTGTGCAAGTCAGAGAGTTACACGGGGTCGAACACGGCCTCTAGCACGGGCGTGTCCCAGGGTCACACGGGCGTGTCCCTTGGACCACACGGGCGTGTGAGCCCTATACCTTGGAAAAATTTTGTAATTTCGTGAAAAATTCTTAGAGGTCTCAGTTAAGTCCCGACTCGATTCTAATGCTCGTATTGGACATCGAGGGTCCAATTAAGGACGTTATGAATAATCTCGGTTAATGAATAGTGACTTGTGTGAATTAATTGGAAAATGTTCTGAATATTCTGGTAATGCCTCGAAACCTTATTTTGGTGACGGGTACGGGTTAGGGGTGTTATATTTAGGGGTATCAGAGCTTCGGTTTAGCCTATTCTCAGATTTGACGTAGCGGACACGTGTTTAGCTATACATGACATTATGTAAATTGTGATAGTGTGATGACTCCTGATCATTTTAAATGTGTTTTTCATATAGTAATGTAATCCAACCGAGCTAGAGCTGAATCCGAGGAAGCTGAGAGTAATGCTTCAGCTTCAGTTCAAAGAGTCGCCTCTTCGTCTGGTAGTGAAAGGCCCGTGTCTGAGGGCCAAAGTGAGGAGGCAAAACAAGCCTTCTTTCAAATGATGAATGGATGGTTTATCCAGTACTTGAGAACAAACCCCGTTGTACAACGACCTCCCCCACTTGCTCCTCAACCGGTTCCTGAAGTACCGTAGGGTGCTGAACCTGTTAGGATTGGCAAGCCTTCGATAGATAAAATCCGCAAACATGGTGCAGAAGAATTTAGGGCTACTGCAAATGATGATACGAAAAGGGCCAAGTTCTGGCTTGAAAACACTATCTGGGTTTTTGATGAATCGTTCTGCACGCCTACTGAGTGCCTAAAATGTGTAGTGTCTCTACTGAAAGATACATCTTATCATTGGTGGAATACCATAACATCAGTTGTACTGAGAGAGAATATTACATGGGAATTCTTCTAGACTGAATTCAGAAAGAAATATGTTAGCCAGAGGTTCATGGATCAGAAAAAGAAAGAATTTTTGGAACTCAAACAGGGAAGCATGTGTAACGCGTAGGTTTGTACAAGTGTACACAGTCGTTATCAAGTAATAAGTAAGTATCGAGTTATAGTCTCCACAGGGATTGTATTTGTGCGAAGTCACTTAATTTGTAAAATTATATTAACAATTTGGTAAATAAAAACACAATATAGTTGAGAAGTGGTGATTAAAATATATAAAACTAAATGCAATGATCCCTAATGCAAATTATCCTAAGTATGCAAACTATATGAATGAAATAGATTTTAGTAAAATTAAACACAATTTGCAATAATTATAACATAAATAAACTAGGACAATTACTTTAATTAAACTCAATTTATTATCAACATGCTTAATAACATTTGGAAAAACATTCCATGGCAACTCGATCTTTCATGAGTTTGGAAACCACATTAGGTCCTTTCGGAATCTTTTACTTAGTAAATACGTATTTTACTGATCCTTATTTACTAAGGGTTTCTTACCATTCGTGTGAGGTAACAAGGACGTGTCAAGTTTGAAACAGTTTAATCACACAAATCTAAAAACTATGCAGATAACAGAGCTTGGTCAGAGTTGTTATGCAACCTACAATTTAATCAGGTCAGGATCTAAATTGAGCATGCACATTTCAATTATGTGTCCATTAGCCGTCGTCTGGTCAGGATCGCTCAGCTAATTTAGGTGCATTTCAATCACGTATGAACAAAATACAGACTTGATTTTAATTGAAAACATGATCGATTGAGGCACAAACATTATAAGCATGAATCAAATAAATATTATTTAATCAAAGCAATCATCCTAGCTTAAAAAAAATTAAGCTAACATTGTTTTAAACAAGAAAAAAAAATACATAGCAAACATTTTTAGATTAAATTAAAGAAAAGAAAGATTAAACCCAATTCAGAGTGGCTGTCACCCAAGACTCTGACTGACGAGGCTCCTTCGTTCCTTTGCTTTGCTCCTTTGCTGATAGCTCTCCAAGGTGGCCGACCAAGGTTTTTTAAGAGGCTTAATTGCTAAAATCTCTATGAAGAGATGATGCTAGGCGTGGGAATGGAAAAGACTAAGAGAATTTGGAGAGAAGAGAAAATGATGAATGATGAGAATGAATGAGGAATGATTGAGGGATGATGAATGAGGGAATGAGAGGGTCTTATTTATAGGTGATGAGAGGGGGATAGTTTGCTAAAAATAGTGGATGTTAACCTCTTCAAATCTCCTCAAATTGTGGTCGGCCATGCTTAGTGGCTTTTGACTTGATTTTTGCTTTATTTTTAAGCAATTTTGGATGCCACACAACTCGAAGTGAGACTCGATCAATCGTAAATCTTGGGCAAATCTCTAATTTCTTCAACACCTGCAAGGACCTTGTGTAATTAAACCAAAGAATGGTTTAAATGGATAGCCATGTGTAGCCGAATATTATTAGTTGACTTGGTCTCCAATTTGGACGGTTTTGTAATCCAAGCAAAGCTATCGGACTGTCGAGAATAAATCAACAAGTTAGAGGACCAAAGAAAAATTTTATCCAATTTAATTAATTAATTAAAACCCAAATTATTAATGAAATATTTTAAAATGAATTATTAAATATAATTTTATATTTTTTAATCATGCATGGCCTACTTTATGTCTTAAAAAATATAATATATTCAAATTAATAAAAAATAAGCCATTTATTGCATGAAAACTATATAATAAAGCATAAAATTACATTTTAATAATTTCTATGTCCTAATTTCATATTTTCACATATTTCATTAATTTATTAAACAATTACTTAGTTTTAACAACAGATTTAAGTAAAAAGGTGATAAATTACATAGGAAAAATCCTATATATTTTTCCGTTTACACACCCCAAAACTTAAATCATTGCTCGTCTCGAGTAATGTTTATGCACAGGAAAAGGTCTTGCTAAGGCAAAATTGCTAATTGTGTAAGCAGCATCAATCTTTGTCCCATAATCATGAATTAATAACTTCATGCTTATCGATCTTCTTTATTAACAAGTAATTCATATGCAAACATTCCTTAAGATTATACTTAGCTTCAAAATATGCCAACATGAATCATTGTTTGCATGTATGTCACAGCCATAGATAACATTCTTCATTCAACATAATTTCCTACCAATTAAGCAAACAATCACAATGCTTATTATGATCTTCATATGTTGAACTCAGGACTTCCTCTCCACTAATGTAGGTGACATAATCATCAAATCAATAGGTCTTTTATAATGTTGTAATGGGTCTCGGTTAAAGGTAGGGATTTTAAGAGATGGGACATTTCGGTTTTAAAAATCTTAACCTTTAACTTTGTCTTGGTTTTCTCGTAATACAACCTTTTTCTTTAAGAGAACCTTTGGAACACCCCCAAACTTATTTTGAACTCAAACTCATACATTTTTCCTTTTTAGAGACTGAGCAAACTTTTCTTCGCTTTTTTTTTTAAGCATGAGCACATACATCTTTATGAAAATTTCCTCAAATGTTGATTCCTAAGACAACTTTAATTAAGACAGGTGCACAAAATTAGGATAACTTTAAAAAGTTTGTAATTGGCTTATAATGTAGGTTCATTGCAAAAAAAGAAACAGGCCTTTAAGCTCAAAATTACAGTTTCAAGGGTCTAATATCACAGGGTTGGCTTGAAAAGGCTCAAACGGTCTAAAGAAATAGTGCCTATATCATTTTAGATTTTTATGTCCCCTAGGATTTCGCCTCAAGAAAGTTACTAAGTCAATTCTAAAGATATAAACCTTCATGCATGTCTAATCTCAAAAGAAACTAAGTTTTCAGGGCAAACATTACTAAAGCTAAGATCATACAACCATTCCATTCTTCATGATAACATACTTTCACTAAGATAAAATCATCATTCATACTTGCATACAAAATATATCATTAACAAAAAATATCTCTAAACATTCATTTATTAAAACATACTTATGAAAGAAATGATTGAAACATACTTGAAAAAATTTAAAAGTTTGAGCAATTTATTTGCCTTACCCCCCTTTAAAAAGAAGCAATGTCCTCATTGCAAGAACAAAGTAATGAATGAAAACTGAACACCAGGTAGGTTGGAAAGAAAGAGAGTTGAGTCATTAAGACTGCTTAAATACCAAGTCTTCCCTAATAACCTAATCCTAGACATGTTCATTCCCATTACAACATCCCTTAGTCTTATTCTTTCTAAATAAGTGTTAAGTTTGTTCATGATTGCTATGTTTTATTCTGCAGAAATTAAATCCTAATTACGAACGAAATAAATTCCTAAGGACCTAAAAATAATTAAATAAATAACAAGACAAGAATCCCCCCTTTTATTTTTCTGACTCATTCCCCTTGTCTACTTTAGCTCCATCTTCTCTTGCATCGTCAGTATCTTCCGTCCATGTCTCAAAGATAGCATCTGGGAACTCAGGAACAAAAGTATTAGAGATATTCTTAAAAGTATTTTGAATTGAGCCATCTCTAATTTTTGCATATTTCCAGTAAGTTTGTTGTTGATTGTGCATGAACTTGCACATATCCATCAAAATTAACAACTCCGATTTCCTTGAAGTACTTGCAGAAGTTGGCATGGGAGTTGTATATTTAGGTTCAACACTTAGCTTGACTGGTTCTACTTCTGGCTCAACCCTTGGTTCAGGAATGTTCGATTCCTTATCAGATTCTTCCTCTTCAGTGTCTGTAACTGAATTAGCTTCAGTTTCAGTTCCATCTGTTGACTCCTCGGTATCCGGCTCAATTGGCTCTTCTTGCTCGCCTTGATTCAGCTCATGCACCCTCTCTACTAATCTTTCAAGATCATAATTTGTAATGCATCCTTGAACATATCGCCCCTTCAGATTTGCTTGTGTTTTAACACGGGCCTTTAAGCAAAGTGAAGTGATTAATGATGGGAACTAAGCACTTCCTTCCTTCTTTTTAGCACAATCGTGAATCTCCTTGAGGATAACTTTCCCAACATTAATGGACTTTTCTGTCAAAATTGCATATAACAAAAGCATCCGTTCTATCGAGATGGTGGAACTATGTAAGATAGGCATAAAACTATAGCGAACGAAATAAAACCATACCTTTGCTACTGGTTTTAAGTATTCTCTTCGACAAGAATGGCTCCTATACTTTCTTATAATCCATTGGGATCCCGGATTTGTCACAACATCAAGCACTTGTTGAAGAAAATCCCAATTGATATTGTTCATCATAGGGTAGTACTTATCTTCTTCAACATCAGGTAAATTAAACAAATCATTGATGGACTTAGAAGTAAGAGGTACCTTTTTATTTCAAACGATGACTTCAGTAGCATCTTGCGTAGTTAAAGTAGCATAGAATTCTCAAACTAGTTCATCATCGGGAAGTGAACGAGAATCACAAAATCGTTCCCACTTGACAGCATTGATTTTATTTCTAATCGGTATAGGAACAACCATCAAATCATTACTCTTCAAGTCAAAACTTTTTTCCGGCATCATAGGTTGATGCTTGAAGATTGAATCAAATCTCTCTTTCACTTCTTCATCGATCAAAATCAGGTTTTCAAGAGTAGTATTTGAAGATCTGGTTCTTTTGCGAGACATGGTATCTTTTCCCAAAAATTTGGCCAAGTTTCTGCACAAGAGAGAAAAGAGAAATTGGCAAAGTGGGTAGAACTTGCTACGGCAAAAATCTTGCGACGGCAAGGATGGTGCGGCGATGATGACGACGTACGATAGTAACGGCGGTGCTTCGGAAATCTCTTTACGGCGGCAATAGGAAATTTTGGAAAAAAGGGAAGAGAACTAGGGTTTCTTTCGGGATTTGAGGTTGACGGCACAAAAGAGAGATTTAGGGATTTTTAGGGTGTAAGCAAATTGCTTTGAGGGATACGAAAATTAGTAGAATGGAGAGGGGTTTATATAGGGAAAAATTAGGGCAACATGTAGCAAAAATTTAGCTACATTAGGGTTACTTGGGCGGCAAGCAATGGGTGTGACGGCAAGGCATGGATTTTTCCCTCCTTTTTTGCTGTCTTGGGCCTCAAACTCAGACTGTATCTTACTAAAAAAAATGATTAGTACTTGGGCCAAATTTGACCCCCTTTATTAACATAAAAATTTAAAATTTAAACAGAACAAATGAAACTTAAAAATTTTAAATCTTAATTAGAAAATTTCTTCTTAATAAATTACATTAAATTAATTCTCAGGAAAGGTTGGAAGGGTCACAGCAGTCCCACTTAAGCTCTAATCTCCTTAAACAGAATTAATTAAATGTAATAAGTTAAGAAAATAAGTTCAAATTATTTATTTATTTACAAAATGAGTTCATGAAAAATTAAGGGTGCATTAATTTGAAGCGAGGATTCAACTCGCTCAACTTCACCATCCCAAAGAGTGTTTGAGACGTTGACCATTAACTTTAAACGTACCTCGTAATTGTTGTATAATTCAATAGCTCCATAAGGATAAACTCGGTAGATGGTATAAGGTCCTTTCCATCGGGATTTAAGCTTCCCAGGAAATACTTAAACCTTGAATTAAACAACAAAACCTTCTGACCTTCTTTAACCTCGCGAGGTTGTATATGACTATCATGCCATCTTTTTGATCTTTCTTTACACATTTTGGCATTCTCATAGGAAAACAACCTCAGCTCTTCCAACTCATCAAGTTGTAACATCCTTCTCTCATCGGCTTGCTTAAGATCAAAGTTCAACTGCTTCAAAGCCCAGTGAGCTTTATTCTCCAACTCTAATGGCAAATAACATGCCTTTCCAAAGACTAACCGATAAGTAGTCATTCCTAACAGTACCTTAACTGCTGTTCGATAGGCCCATAATGCATCATCGAGCCTTCGAGACCAATCTTTTCTACTAGGGCGAACTACATTTTCAAGGATACCTTTGATTTCGTGATTCACTCTTTCAACTTGCCCATTAGACTGGGGGTGATAGGCAGTAGCAATCTTGTGCTTCACATCATATTTGTCAAGCAACCACTTGAGCCACTTATTCACAAAGTGAGAACCTTCATCACTAATAATAGCTCTTGGTGTCTGAAATTGTGTAAACACATGCTTATGTAGGAATCGCATGACTACCTTAGCATCATTTGTAGGGTATGCTTCAGCTTCAACCTACATGGATACATAGTCCACAGCAACTAAGATGTATTTGTTCCCATACGAAGAAGGAAACGGGCCTAAGAAGTCAATGCCCCATACGTCGAATAATTTAATCCCCAAAATGTTTGTCAAAGGCATCTCATTCCTCCTTGATATATTTCCAGTCCTTTGGCATTTATCACAGTTCTTCACATAAGCATAAGCATCTTTAAATAGTGTAGGCCAAAAGAAACCTGCTTGCAAAATCTTTCTTTACTTGAGACGTGAACCACCAAAATGTCCCCCACTTGGAGATGAATGGTAATGATACAAGATCTCAGAAATCTCGCCTTTAGCTACACACTTTCGGATTATATTATCTACACATTGTTTAAAAAAAAATGGATCCTCCCAAAGATAATACCGACTATCATGAAGGAATTTTTTTTTGTTGGTATGTCATTTCTTGAGGAATTATTCCACATCCAAGATAATTGGCAAAATCAGCAAACCAAGGTATTTCATGAATTCGATTTACCTCAAATAAGTGTTCATCTGGGAAATTCTCGTTGATAGGCACACATGATCGAGTTACCTCATCTTGCTCCAACCTCGACAGATGATCAGCTATTTGATTTTCAACACCTTTTCTGTCTTGGATCTCAAGGTAAAATTCTTGGAGTAAAAGTATCCAACGAATTAGCCTCGGTTTTACATCTTTCTTCATGAGCAAGTATTTAATGGCCGCATGGTCAGTAAATACTGTCACTTTGGTACCTATAAGATATGAGCGGAATTTGTCAAAAGCAAAAACTATAGCGAAGAGTTCCTTTTTGGTTACCGTATAATTGAGTTGGGCTCCCGTCAAAGTTCTACTTGCATAGTAAATAGGGTGAAACACTTTGTTTCTTCTTTGACCCATCACAGCTCCAACGGCATAGTCACTTGCATCGCACATCAACTCAAAAGGTGAGTTCCAATCAGGTGTAACGATTATTGGGGCTAAGATTAACCGCTTCTTTAGATCTTCAAAAGCTTCCAAACATGCTTTGTTGAAATCAAACACTGTATCTTTCTCTAACAAAAAACACAACGGTTTAGAAATTTTCGAGAAATATTTGATAAACCTTCGGTAAAAACTGGCATGGCCTAAGAAACTTCTGACTCCTTTCACATTCATTGGGGTCAGTAATCTTTCAATTACGTCCACCTTTTCTTTATCGACTTCAATTCCTTTCTTTGAGATCTTATGACCTAAGACAATCCCTTCCTTGACCATAAAATGGCATTTTTCCCAATTAAGGACAAGATTCATCTCTTCGCATCTCTTTAGTACCTTAGCCAGATTACTCAAACATATATCATAAGTGTTACCAAAAACAGAAAAATCATCCATGAAAACCTCAACAAAATTTTCAACCATATCAGTAAATATTGCCATCATGCATCGTTGAAAAGTTGCAGGTGCATTGCATAAACCAAAAGGCATTCGCCTAAAAGCAAACGTACTGTATGGACAAGTAACGGTTATTTTATGTTGGTCCTCCGAGGCTACAACTATTTGGTTATATCCTGAACAGCCATCTAAAAAAAGAATAGAATTCATTACCTGCCAGTCGATCTAACATCTGATCCATAAAAGGCAACGAAAAATGGTCCTTCTGAGTGGCTTTGATCAACTTTCTGTAATCAATACATATTATCCAACCTGTAACAGTTCTTGTTGGAATTAACTCGTTACACTCATTTTCAACAATCGTGATTCCACCTTTCTTCGGCACACACTGCACCGGACTTACCCACGAACTATCTGAAATAGGATAGATGATTCCTGTATCTAACTATTTGATCACTTCCTTTCTCACAACTTCTTTCATAATAGGATTGAGCTTCCTTTGCCCATCAATTCGAGCTCTTTCACCTTCTTCTAAAATGATTTTATGCATGCAAAAAGAAGGTCTTATACCTCGAATATCAGCTATGGTCCAACCAATTGCTTTCTTAAATTTCTTTAAAACAGCAATTAGTTGCTCTTCTTGATCTTTCGTCAGTTCCGCTGAAATAATCACAGGTAAAGTAGTACAGTCACCTAAATAAATGTATTTCAAATAGGAAGGAAGTACCTTTAGTTCGAGTTTAGGTGGTTCTTCAATTGACAACTTGGGTTGCATAAATTCTCTGACTTCCAACTCCAACGGTTCAAACCGTGTGGATTGAATAAAATTTCTCGGATTGGCTTCCATCAAAGCCATGTTTTTTTCACCTTCTTTATCCTCCAAAGGGTCAAGATCTAAGGCTTTCTCCAATGGATCTTCTTCAAAATTGCTTTCTATAGAAACCAAGGTTTCTATCTCTTCCATAACTGAACACTCTTCTTCCGGATCGGGAAATTTCATCGCTTTAAGAATGTTAAAGGTTACCTGATCATCTTGAACTCGCATAGTGAGTTCACCTTTCTGCACATCAATTAACGTTCTTCCCGTGGCAAAGAAAGGTCTCCCAAGGATGATCGACACTTCCTTGTCTGCTTCAAAATCTAAGACAATGAAATCAGCAGGAAAAATAAATTTATCGACTCTTACCAAAACATCCTCGATCTTTCCTTTGGGATATGCTAAAGATCGATCCGCTAGCTGAAGCGTCATAGTTGTAGGTCTTACTTCACCTATCCCTAACATCTTGAAAATAAAATTAGGCATCAATTTGATACTCGCTCTTAAGTCACACAAAGCTTTACCACAGTAAGATTCACCAATGTTACAGGGTATAGTAAAGCTTCCTGCGTCTTTCAATTTTGGTGGCAGTTTGTTCTGCAGGTACGCACTGTACTCCTTTGTCAAGGCAATAGTCTCATACTCACTCAGTCGTTTCTTCTTGGATAGTATATCCTTCATAAACTTCACATAATTCAACATTTGTTCTAAAGCCTCCACCAACGGAATATTGATGTGTAACTGCTTCAGAACATCCAAAAAATTCTTGAATTACACCTCATGTTTTTGCTTGTGTTGCTGCAATCTTTGCAGATATGGAGGTGATGGAACTTTTGGTTGAACCGGACAACTTTTCTGAGTAGGTAAATATGCATCCAAAGAAGATGTTAAAATATCTGAATTCACTAAGTCAGGGTTTACCTTGTCAGACTTTACAGATTTCGATTCCTTTGGTGTAGGAATTTCAACAGCTGGTTGATTCTTCTCAACGGGCTTATCTTCAACATCAATTAATCAAGGTTCCAACATTTTACCACTTCGCAATGCCACTGCCTTGATATGTTCTTTACCCAAATTTCTTGGATTCTTAGTATCACTCGGCAAGGTTCCTTGCGGTCTATTATGTAGCTCCGTAGCTAACTGACCCATTTGGTTTTCCAATTTTTTCAATGTTGCTGCTTGGCTTTGGATCAAAGCGTCATTCTTTGCCATGTACGCTTTCAATAAGTTCTCCAAAATTTTTGATGCCTCAGCTTGAGGTGGTCTTGGAGCTTGCTGATTAAACCCCTAAGATTGGTTAGGTCTATGCTGCAATAAGTTGTGGTTCGGTCCATTTCCTTGGTTGCTCCAAGAAAAGTTAGGATGATTACGCCATGAAGGATTGTAGAAGTTGGATTGGGGTCCTTGTCCACTCCTATTTTGATATTGGTTCCCCACATAGTACACTGACTCGGGATTTTATGGATAATTCTCAAAAGAATGACCTTCCCCACAGTACACACAGGAAACTACTTCAAACGGACTTGGTGGCTGACCTGCAAAATTATTAGCACTATTAGTGGTAAACTGTTTTAATATAGAAGAAATGGACGATACATGAGCTGATAACGAAGTGAGGGCGTCAACTTCATGAACCCCGGCTACACGTCTTCTGAAGCTGTTCGATTTGTTGGCCATTGATAATTATTACTCGCGATCCTCTCGATGATCTTATAAGCCTCATTATAAGACTTAGACAAAATTACACCATTCGCGGAAGCATCTACTATCAATCTTGTATGTGCATTGAGACCATTATAGAATGTCTCCAACAGGATACAATAAGGAATCCCATGATGAGGACACTTACGAAGTAACTCCTTGAATCGCTCCCAAGCCTCATACAAAGACTCGTCATCCAATTGTTGGAAAGTTGTGATCTCGTTCCTCAACTTAGCGTTTTTTCTAGGTGGGAAATACTTAACCAAAAATCTCTCTGCTAATTCTTGCCATGTAGATATGGAACTTGGTGGCAATGAATTGAGCCATGCTCGTGCTCGATCTCACAACGAGTATGAAAACAACTTCAACCTCAGTGCGTCTTCAGTCACATCGGCTATATTGAATGAATCACTCACCTCCATAAAAAATTGAAGGTGGAGATGTGGATATTCTGTGGGCATACCACTGAATTGGCCCACCGTTTGTAGCATTTGAAATGTCACTGGTTTCAATTCAAATTGGGTTGCCTCAATAACTAGTCTTCTAATTCTTGGATTTAACTCACTGAAAAGTGGCACAGCATATTGTCTGATGCATCGATCCCTATCACCTGCAATGAGGATGGGATTTCGTACATGATCGGCTTCATTACCTTGGTCTTGATTCTGATTTCCAAGGTCCATCTCGACTTGTCTTTGAGCTGTTCGTTCACGTCTTCTTTTTCTGAAAGTTCGCTCAATTTCAGGGTCTACAGGGAGTAAATCGATAATTCGATCTATGCTCATAAACACCTAAAAAAAATCACAAAAATTAAAAAGAATAAGTTAGTAATGTTAGAAATGAATCAAATTGAAAATAAATAATTTCACGAAAGAAATGACTATGGCAACAATTGACAATCCCCAGCAACGGCACCAAAAACTTGTAACGCGTAGGTTTGTGCAAGTGTACACAGTAGTTATCAAGTAATAAGTAAGTATTGAGTTATTGTCTCCACAGGGATTGTATTTGTGCTAAGTCACTTAACTTGTAAAATTATATTAACAATTTGGTAAATAAAAACACAATATAGTTGAGAAGTGGTGATTAAAATATATTAAACTAAATGCAATGATCCCTAATGCAAATTATCCTAAGTATGCAAACTATATGAATGAAATAGATTCTAGCAAAATTAAACACAATTTGCAACAATTATAACATAAATAAACTAGGACAATTACTTTAATTAAACTCAATTTATTATCAACATGCTTAATAACATTTGGAAAAACATTCCATGGCAACTCGATCTTTCATGAGTTTGGAAACCATATTAGGTTATTTCAGAATCCTTTACTTAGTAAATACGCATTTTACTGATCCTTATTTACTCAGGGTTTCTTAGCATTCGTGTGAGGTAACAGGGACGTGTCAGATTTGAAACAGTTTAACCACATAAATCTAAAAACTATGCAAATAACAGAGCTTGGTCAGAGTTGTTATGCAACCTACAATTTAATCGGGTCAGGATCTAAATTGAGCATGCACATTTCAATTATGTGTCCATTATCAGTCATCAGTCGGGATCGCTCGGCTAATTCGGTGCATTTCAATCACGTATGAACGAAATCTGGACTTGATTTTAATTGAAAACATGATCGATTGAGGCACAAACATTATAAGCATGAATCAAATAAATATTATTTAATCAAAGCAATCATCCTAGCTTAAATAAAATTAAGCTAACATTGTTGTAAACAAGAACAAAAAACACATAGCAAACATCTTTAGATTAAATTAAAGAAAAGAAAGATTAAACCCGATTCAGTGTTTGTCACCCAAGACTACATCGACGAGGCTCCTTCGTTCCTTTACTTTGCTCCTTTCTTTGATGGCTCTCCAAGGTGGCCGACCAAGGGTTCTTTAAGAGGCTTAATTGCTAAAACCTCTATGAAGAGATGATGCTAGGCGTGGGAATGGAAAAGGCTAAGAGAATTTGGAGAGAAGAGAGAATGATGAATGATGAGAATGAATGAGGAATGATTGAGGGATGCTTGAGGGATGATGAATGAGGGAATGAGAGGGTCTTATTTATAGGTGAGGAGAGGGGGATAGTTTGCTAAAAATAGTGGATGTTAACCTCTTCAAATCTCCTCAAATTGTGGCCGGCCATGCTTAGTGGCTTTTGACTTGATTTTTGCTGATTTTTAAGCAATTTTGGATGCCCACACGGCTCGGGTGAGACTCGGTCAATCGTAAATCTTTGGGCAAATCTCTAATTTCTTCAACACTGCAAGGACCTTGTGTAATTAAACCAAAGAATGGTTTAAATGGACAGCCATGTGTAGCCGAATATTGGGTTGACTTGGTCTCCAATTTGGACGGTTTTGTATTCCAGCAAAGCTATCAAACCTGTCCAAAATAAATCAACAAGTTAGAGGACCAAAGAATAAAATTTCTCCAATTTAATTAATTAATTAAAACCCAAATTATTAATAAAATATTTTAAAATGAATTATTAAATATAATTTTATATTTTTTAATCATGCATGGCCCACTTTGTCTTAAAAATATAATATATTCAAATTAATATAAAATAAGCCATTTATTGCATGAAAACTATATAATAAAGCATAAAATCACATTTTAATAATTTCTATGTCCTAATTTCATATTTTCACATATTTCATTAATTTATTCAATAATTACTTAGTTTTAACAACGGATTTAAGTAAAAAGGTGATAAATTACATAGGAAAAATCCTATGTATTTTTCCGTTTACATTGGTTGAACTAAAGATCAAACTGGTGATGTTTGATTGGACCAAGTCAGTGCAGTTAGATGATGATAAGTTGGCGAAGAAAAGAGAAATGGTTCAGAATGGCATATTAGAAAATTTCAGCATTGATAATTGTGGTTGCTTGAGATTTCATAACAGAATTTGCGTTCCGGATGTTTCTGAATTAAAAGAGTTGATACTTCACGAAGCTAATGTCAGTCCTTTTACTTTGCATCCTGGAGGAACGAAAATATATCACAATCTACGAGAATTTTATTGGTGGCCAGGAATGAAAAGAGACGTGGTCGAGTATGTGGCTAAATGTTTACCTTGTCAGCGAGTTAAGGTAGAAAATCAGGTTCCCACAGGATTACTTCAACCTATTTCTATTCCTGACTGGAAATGGGAACACATCACGATGGATTTTGTAACAGGATTACCATTATATCTGAGCAAGAAAAATGATGTTTGGGTGATAGTTGATCGACTTACGAAATCAGCTCATTTTATTGTAGTCAAGACTGATTGATCACTTCAAAAGCTTGTTGAAGTTTATATTCAAGAAATCGTGAGATTACATGGTGTCCTTATGTCAATAATCTCTGATCGAGATCCGTAGTTCACTTCGATATTTTGGAAATAGTTGCACGAATCTCTTAGTACATGACTTAATTTTAGCACAGCTTTTCACCCGTAGACAGACGGACAATCTGAATGTGCTATTCATATTTTGGAGGATATGCTTCGCACTTGTGTAATTGATTTTGAATCAAGTTGGGAACGTTATCTACCTTTGACCGAATTTGTATACAACAATACTTTCCACCGAGTATTCGAATGGCTCCGTATGAAGCCTTATACGGTCGTAGGTGTCGAACACCTGTTTGCTGGATGGAATTAGGTGAAAGGAGAATGATCAGACCGGAATTAATTCAAGAAACGGAAGATATTGTTAAGAAAATTTGAGACAGATTGAAGATAGCTTTCGATAGATAGAAGTTGTATGCGGATTTGAAACGTCAAGATATTGAATATTCTGTTGGCGATAAAGTATTTCTTAAAGTATCGCCTTGGAAGAATATTTTGAGATTTGGTCGAAAAGGGAATCTGAGTCCTCGTTTTATCGGACCGTATGAGATCATGGAAAGAGTAGGATCATTTGCATATCGTTTAGCTCTACCAGCAGAATTACAGAAAATGCATGACGTTTTTCACGTTTCAATGCTTAGAAGATATCGATCGAATCTGTCTCACATTATTTCGGCGGAAGATATTGAGATTCAACCTGATTTGTCGTACGAAGAAGAACCAGTTGAGATTTTGGAACGTGAAGTAAAAGAGTTCCGTTAGTGAAAGTATTATGGCGTAGTCATAGTGCCGAGGAAGCGACTTGGGAACCGGAAGAGACGATGAGATCTCAGTACCCCCACCTCTTTTCAGGTAAATTTCGGGGACGAAATTTAATTAGTGGGAGAATTGTAACGACCCGATAGTCAGGGGTGTCGAAAAGTGCATTCCCGGGACTCCATTCCTGTAAATCAGACTCGTAAATATTAATAAATATTTACGAAGTTAGTTGTATAGTTAATTAGGTTTCGGTTAAGTGAATTTGCATGAAATAAAAGTTATTAAATATAAGGACTAAATCGCGTATAGGGTAAAAGTTGAATTATAAATTGAAATAAACTAAATGGGCTAAAATAACAATTAAACCATTTAATAAGTGGTTGTGTATAGGTGGCCAAATGTGGCTAAGTAAAAATGCATGTATATATTATATATTATATATATGTATTAACATTGATGTATATATATTTATTATAATAATGATAATTAAAATGAAAGAAATAATAAAAGAAAAGAAAGTGGAGACATGCAAATGAATTGAAAAAGAAAAAAGAAAGAAAGAAAAAGAAAGAAGAAAAAGGAGAGAAACGCACGTCCATAAGGGGTTTCTAAGTTTCAACTTCAATTGGTTAGTCAATTTAGTCCATTTTCTTGTAATTTTTATATTTTTGGAATCCTGGTACCTAGGGGTACCCGACCCATGTTGTAATTTTAACATTGATTAAGATTTTAAATATTGTAAAAGTTGTATAGTTTTAGTATTAGGGATTAAATTGATAGATTTTTAAGTTAGAAATGGAAAAGGATTAAATTGTAGAACAAATTGTAAATTTTGAGCAATAGGACTAAATTGTGAAAATTTTGAAATTAAGGGGTTGAATTGGAAAATAGGAAGTGTGATATGAATGAAAGACTTGAATGAATGATGTGTTGTTGATGTATTTGAACATATAAAATGTGGTACCAATGAGGGTACATTGGTTAGGCATATTAGGTGATGAATTTGGTGTATTTTGGGCATGTTTAATCATGTTTTGAATAGGTTAAACATTTAGCAATTGAGTTGCTTAGTGTCCAAGTAAATAGGAAATGTTAAACTTGTGATTTAATGCATATTTTAGGTCCACACGGGCATGTAAGGCCATTTCGAAAGGGTCCACGGTCTGGCACACAGGCGTGTGGCTTAGCCGTGTGACCCAAGTCAATGAGTTATACGGTCACGGACACGGGCTGAGACACAGCTGTGTATCCTTACTTCGAATGCCCACACGGCCAGGCACACAGGCGTGTGACTCACACGGCTGAGTGACCCCTGTAGTTAAATTAATTTTTAATTATTTCTTAAACTTCTAGAATTGTATCAAATTAGTCCCTGCCTATTTTTAAACTACTTTTAGGGCCCCATAGACTCGTAATAAGGGTTGTTAGGGTAATTTTTACTCTGAATTGGGGTGGATTAGCAAACCTAAATTAAGTGCATTCCACTAACATCATCGAAGATAAATTAAAAAGATAATTGTAGACGGAGTATGGACTAATACACTGATGCCAATAATTGGAATAGTCTTGTATGTATCTGAATTCTGACATTCTAGAAGGGATAAATAGTGATAAGAGTGTAGACAATGGAAGACTAAGTTTAGCAATGACTAAATAGTGATAAAAGCGCAGACAGTGGGAGACCAAGTTTAAAAATGCATAGCATAATTTATTATTCGAATGTATAAGAATCTAGCATGAAAGTATTATATTGTCGTGAACTGCCCTTGCATATTATAATGTTATTAGTTAGTTTATATGTAAATTATGATTAAATTAATTGTTTGATTGGTTAGTAATGCTCGTTACCCTAATCCAATGATGGAGAGGGGTTAGGGGTGTTACAATTTGCATGTTTTGCGCTTAGGGACTAAATTGTATAAAAGTAAAATGTTGGGATAATTTTGTAAAAAAGTAAAAAAGGACCTAATTGCATAAAATGAATTGATTTTACTGTCTGGATTAGTGCATTAAATGGAATTATTACTTTAGATCAAGAACGAGTGAAAATTTGAGGAGAAGAGAAAATTTCCAAATAGTCCATGTACTTAGTCATTGCTGCAATTTAGTCAGGTAAGTTGGTATGAACTGTAATCGCTTAAATGTTGTTTAAATTGAATGTTTATTATGTTATTTTGATGTAAATGAACCATTATTCAAATGTATCAATGTTATGATGAATTGACGGATATCGAGTCCCGGTTGAACCTTAAGAATTCTTAGGATACAAATGACATGTCATTAGGGATTTCATGTTTCGGGTGCTGGTCTTCAATGTCCTACCAATGGCTAAGGTCCTACATTTGTTGCAGATTCTCCACAGCTCGTGTGAGTAGTATCGTGTAGCTTACATTCTGACCCACAGCTCGTGTGAGCAGGCCCATTTCACAGCTCGTGTGAGCAATGATGTAAAAGAAAGGTTAAGCTTATATGTAAAAGTACACTTCGTGTGAGATTTCCCGAGTATCCGATGTAATTCCAGATGGTTCAACGGGTAAGAAAATGAATGGAACAGAAAGTGACTTAATGGAAAGGGTTGATGCTTATATAATGTATCTTATGAAATCTATTTATGTTATAAATGAGTTTACATGATTTTCAATGAATCTACAAACATGTGAGCTTGATGTTGCTTAAAAATGGTTATATGTAACTCATGGTATTGGAAACGGTAACTAAGCAAATGGAATGGATCATGATCGTATGCTAACGATGATGAATTAAATGTTATGTTTATACATGGTTGATTTCTTATGTATCATGAACAAGTATACTAACTTGTGAGTTTGATGGTGTTATATATGCTTTTATTAAGCTTATGGCATTGGTAAAATGTTTATACATATTTTATAAAGTTTATTATTAAAAGGGTATGTTATGTTTAAATTTTATACGAGCTTCTAAGCATTCATTGCTTATGTAGTTGTTTTCCTTCATTTTATAGATTATCGGAAGCTCGATTTGGTTGGAATCTCGTCGGAGACCTATCACACTATCCAGTAGACAATTTGGTAGTTTTTTATTAATTTGAATAAAGTTTATAATTGCATGTATAGGGTGATTTGTAATGGCTTGAAAGTGGTAAATGTGGTATGTTTTTGTAGGTGTTTGAATTAGGTATTTATGTTGTGGTTAGGCACATAATGGGATTGGTCTTTATGCATGGAATTAGGTGTTGCTAGCATGTTTATGTAAATGGTGTTTGTATGCATTTGAGGTGCCTTTGAATGGCATAATGGTTGGTTGAATTAGGGCCTTGGAAATGGCATATGTATGTGTGTGTTTAGATGTTGTTTTGGTGCTTTGAAAGTGTGCATATTTGGTCTAAATGTTTAGGCATGAAATGGTCTTGGAAATAGCTTGATTTTAGGTAAATTTGGGTCTACACGGCCTAAGACACAGGCGTGTGACTTAGCCATGTGAGAGACACGGCCGTGTGTCATTTGATGATTTCTTAGGGTACAAGTTAGTGAGTTACATGACCTAACACACGGGCTGGTACACGGGCGTGTGGGGCAACTTAGAGAGTTACATGGACTGGCACACGTGCGTGTAACCCTACTCAGAGAGTTACACGGGTGAGGATACGGTTTGAGACACGGCCGTGTGTCCCTAGTTCGAAGGTTACACGGCCTGATACATGGGCGTGTGTCTCACTCGTGTGAGGCACACGGCCGTGTGACCCCTATTTTGCAAATTTTACATGTTTTTCCTAAGCTTTTTAAATTGTTTCAAATTGGTCTCGATTTACTTCTAAGATAGTTTTAGGGCCTCGAGGGCTCGATTTAGGGACGATATGTATGTATATGATTGGTTTATGATGTGATTATATTATTGAATGATATTAAGTTTAAATGTTTTTGATTGTATGGTAGTGCTCCGTAACCCTAATCTGATGACAGAGACGAGTTAGGGGTGTTACAGATACATTATTAATAGGTTTAAAGGAAATTATTCTATTTTACCCTTAACACATGTATCACAAAATTTTTCTAATTCAAAATCAAATTTAGGCAATCCTCTTACTAAGTCTTTTTTAGCTAATTTATGCAATATGCTCATGTTAGTCTGTCCTAGTTTTCTATGTCATAATAAAAAATTGTTTTCATTTTTAGCAATAAGGCATATGAATGAATCATGCAAATCATCTAAATGCACTATATATATATATATTTCATATCCCATGTCCTACAAGCATCATCTTATTAGACACAATGTTAACTGTTGACATTAAGAACATTTTTAATAAGAATTAAATAGCTTGTACCAATATAGCCAATTCCTTCTACTTGTCATTTAGAGTTGTCACAAAATGTAACTACTCATCCATTTTTTGGCTTCAAATTGATGAAGTTACTCTTGTCACCGGTCATGTGCTTTGAGCATCCACTATCAAGGTACTATGAGTTTTTGAATGAACCCTCCATCTTGAAGCAATGCTCCTCTTCCTACAAACATAGATATAAGCTTTGATTTTTGGTATCCAAATTATTTTGGGTCCATAAGCATTAGTTCTTATAATTCTAGTCCCTATAGGTATCCATTTTAAAAAGATATCTTTATCTTGAGTACTTATGAGTCCTTTGGGGACCCATACACTTTTAATAAGTTTTCCTTTGTAAAAATTTTGGGGACCTCTATGTTTATAGAAATTAAAGCTAGTTTTGACAAAGTTTTATTTTGAGCTTTCTCCTCTAGAAAATCTTTTTGGTAAAACTTTGTTAGAGTGAACCATTTCACTCTTAAGCAACTCAAGTTGCTTTTGATGATAACCATGAACTTTAGAAAGAAAATAATGCAAGTCAAAATTCTTTTTCTCAAAATCATTTATACTAGCTTGCATCTCATTTATTTTACTTTCAAGTTCATGCTTGACTTTGGAGAGTGAATTATTTTCCTCTTTTAGTTTTGAAATATTTTCTCTGTATTTTGAAACCATTAATTCAAACTCCAAACCTAACTTATCATAGGCATACTCTAACTCATCAAAAGAATAAGAAGTTGACTTTGATAAGTTAGAAGTTACCTTAGAGTCTTCAATGGCCATAAGGCAAAGATTGACTACTTCAGGCTCACAAAAAATAATGGAGTCAAAAGAAGACGTCATCTTGTGTGGTTTGAATAGATGAAAGTTGAGCTACCTCAAGGATCTTTATTGGTTGTTAGATCGTCTTTTAGAGACTAGCTTTGATACCAATTGTTAGCTCGATTGACCAATCTGAAATTGCCAATAGGGGGTGAATTGGCTTTTAAAAAATTTAGGAAAACTAGAAAGAAAATATAGAACAAAGAATACAAAATTTAGATTGGTTTGGCCCCAATTGCCTACTCCACTATCTTAGCTTTCCACAGCTAAGGATTTTCTCAAATTCACTAATTTGTACAACCTTTGAGGACAAGGTTTAACCTTACAACTCCCTTAAGATTTCTACCAAAATATTAAGAGACAAACCCCCCAAAGAATTAAAAAGAAGAAAACAAAGAAATAATCATAACAAGATCAGAATGTTTGCTAATTAAGCACAAATAGACAATAATACACTTGAGCAAAAGAAAAACAATAAGAGCTCACGAGTGTGTACAAGCGAATTATGTAAGTATTGAGCACAAAGGTTGTTTAACTGATGATTTTTGTTTGAATATGCTTTCTTTGTAACACCCCAAATTTTGGGGTTAGAAGTTTTAAGGTTTTATGGTTAGGGTCATAGAGAAGGGCATGCTTTAGTGTTTAGTTGTGTGGTTAAGTGTCAGAATAGGCCTGCTGGTCTTGTGGTTTAGTGAGAGTTACTTTACCTCAAGGTTCTGGGTTCGAGTCTTTGGGTGCGCATTTTGGGGGAGCCTTATTATTTTGTTTTCTTTTTAGTTATTAATCATAAATATTTATTAGTTATTAGTTATTTATTTTTATTGTATTCTTATATTTTTCTATTCTGGTTTTCTGGACGTTCTTTTTCTTTTCTCTTGGCTTTTCTTTTTGGTTTCTTTTGGGGAGGGGTTTTTCTACATTTGGATTTTAGAGAATCACTCGTTCGTTGTTAAATTGGGATCAGAACGTCGTAGTTCACAAAACAGGTGTGGGATTCGAATCTTGTCTACATTTATTTTTGTGAAATATTATTTCGAAAATTCTCGTTTGTGCTCTAAACTATCGATTTTGGGTGTTAGTTGCTGAAAAAGGTTTAGGAATATAACATATCCCGACACCCTTCCGTCATTGCAAAGGTTGGGGCTGTTACGATGGCTGGAATGACATTTTTGGCTTGTTCTGGGGTGGTTTCGTGGCCACAGGGGTTTCCATACGGACGTGTGCCAGTTCACTCGACCGTGTGCTTTTGGGTATTAGGGTTTCCGGGCTGATTTGGGCTTCACACGGCCAAGCCACATGGCCGTGTGGCTGATTTGGGAATTTTGTCAATTTTCACACGGCTGTGTCCCCTGGGCGCACGGGCGTGTGTGTTTGGGAATTAAGGTTGAGTGATTCGGTGCCACATGGTCTGGCCACACAGCCGTGTGGCTAATTTGGGGATTTAGGGATCCCACACGGGCATGTGCTTTGGACACACGGACGTGTCTGGTGGGCACATGAGCGTGTGAAACCCTCACACGGCCGTGTCAGCCCTATACTCAAATTTAGAGCAAATGGAAATAGAGTTACATGGCCTATCCCCACGGCCATGTTCCTGGTCCTCACAGGAGTGTGCCTTAGTCACACGGTCGTATGCCTCTCTTCACACGGGCGTGTGCCTCTGCCACACGGCCGTGTGCCCCTTTTTACACGGTCGTGTGCCCCTTTTTACATGGGCTTTTGACCTCTCACACGGCCTAGGCATTTCCACACGGTCAGAGCACACGAGTGTGTGGTCCCTAGGTACTTATATTGGTTCCGAGTGCGTTTCTGATCCGAAAATGTATTTGTGTGTGCTCTGAACCTTAGCTAAGTTTAGTGAGGGTGTTCAAGACTCGATATCTGTTATGATTGTGTGTGATGTGTGATTTTGAATCTGTTCTGTGGAGTGTGTTGCATATCTGTTCCGTCTGACTGACTGTGTAAATGTCTCTGTTCTCTGAATTTGTGTGCATGCATACACTTGCATAAAGTTAAGGATTTTGGGTGGGTTTATGAAGAGAAGGGAGTCTGATTCTGATCTGATCTTGCAGTTCCACTGTAGTTTACTCGTACAATGATTTATCGTACTGTACTGCATGTGCGTCAGCTTTGCTGCATACTATTATCTGATCTGGCAGTTTAACTGCAACTCGTCTATACAGCAGACTACCGCATTGCACTGTATAGCATATACGCTATCCTTGCTGCGTATTATTATTTGAGTGGCTTAGTCCACATATGTGGTGTGTGGGGTTGGATGGGCCTTTCAAGATCCTACATGGTGTGTTTCGGTTGGATGAGCTTAAACAGCTCTTATGGGGTGTAACAGGGGGACGGAGAGGTGTGTTGGGTGGATGGGTGGGATTTATTGTTTGACTGCTTTTCATACACATCTGTTTGAGTGTTTTGGGTGTTAGATTTTCTGACTGAAAACACATATGACTGAGTGTCTGTGTGAGATATGGTGTGTGTTCGAAATGTACGTTTCGTTGGGACGTTGATCTCGATTTTACCTTCTGTGTTTAGACTTGTTTTAGACTCACACTGAGCTTGAGTAGCTCACTCCCTCTTAGTGTTTCCTTTTTAAGTACTCTTCCATTTTTGCGGCTGGACTCGGCAAGTCGGAAGTCTCAGAAGCACCATCTTTTTGTTTAAATCTGAGTTTTATGTAAACGGTTTTGGATTGTAACTTATGTTTAACACTATGGTATAAAATGTTTCGAATTGAATTACTTTGCGTTGAATATTGGGATTTGATAATTGAGGTTTTGTAACTAAAATTTTACCTAGATCACTTTGGTGATCAATGTGACATCCGGAATTCGGTCTAAACTTCTAGGTCGGGTTTAGGGTGTTACATTCTTCTTGTTGTAGGATCTTTAGAAGTAGGTATTTATACCCCCTAAATGATTTCCAATAATTGAGGTTGTTGTGGTAGTTAATAAAGCTATTGGGGATGTGAAAACCAGAGCATTTAATACACTTGCAACGAGTATCGATACCAGATAAAAAAGGTATCGATATTTTTTTTACAATAAATGCTAAATTCAGTGACCGTTGAAATTTAAATATCGATACCATAAAAATTTTATCGATACCTTATAAAAACGTATCGATACCGGATCGATACTTAGTTGATTTTGTGAAAAACAGAATGTTAATTTGGTATCGTTTATTTGAAGGGTATTGATATTTTAAAAATGTCAATACTTGGTCAAAAATGTATCGATACTTTTTGGCCTGGAGCAATTCTGACATGTTTGAAAAAGTTTGATTTGTTAAAATACTTTTAACTTGGTTAAAATCATTTTAACTTGATCTTAAAGTTGTTTCAAAAATTTTCTAAGAGTTTAAAGTAGATATTCAAAATTTTATCTCTTAGACTTCAATTTGAAGAATCAGTTTCTCAATTTTGTTCAATTTTAACTTTTATTCATAAACACTTCAATTTGTTATATTAAAACATTTTATCAAATAAAACTTAGTTTAAAAACTGTCGAAACTGTTAGCTCAAATACTCAAACCGAAATTGTCAAGAGAGGGTAAATTGGCTTTTAAAAAATTTATGAAAGCTAGAGAGAAATGATAGAAAAATTTGACACAATAATTTAGAGTGGTTCGACCCCAATTGCCTACTCTACTACATTAGTGCAACAACCCGATTTAGGGGCTAGTCGGAACAGTGACCTCGGGATCACTAATCTGAGGTTAGAGAAAAATATTTTCATGTTATTTTATGTGTTATAACATGTTTATAAGGGTGCATGAAAATTTTGGTGCTTTAATTTTAGCGATTTCTTGCTTAATCGCGAAAAAGGACTAAATCGCATTAAGTGCGAAAGTTCTATTTTATTTGTTAGAGGTGCCAAATAGCTATAGAATATCAATTGGAGGTCCCAAATGTGCAATTTGGCCTTGTTTTAAGTGATTTGGTCGGCCATGTGACATAGGGACAAGAGCATTTAATTTTGGTCAAAATTGGTGGAAATTAGGTGGAAAAATGAATAAAATAAGATGAAATAAGCAAAAAGCTATCGTATTTTTATTTTCTTCTCTTCTTCCACCGAAAATACAAGCAAGAATGGGGGTTCTTGAAGCTAAAAATTTCAGCAAGCTTTTCTTCACTCAAGTAAGTGATTTTGATGATTTTAATTAATAAATTTTGTACTTTTGGAGTCCCCAAAGCTTAAGCTAGCTAATGAGGGGACTAATTTGCAATATGGTTGAAAGTCTAAGGACTTGCCATGAGAGAGTTTATGTAGGTTGCTGAATTTTTATGGAAGAAAATGAATGTTAGAAAGATAAGAAACAACTTTTGTGAAAGGTGTTGTTATGAAAACACCTAATTAGGACTAATTTGTAAATGTTGCAAATTACTAATAAGTGCATGAAATAGTTGAAATTTTGAGTTGCTATAGAAGAGAATATGATTCGTCTAGGCTTGATTAGTAAAGAAGATGGATGAAAATTTATTTACGAGCCTAGGGGCAAAATCGTAATTTTGCCAAAGTATAGGGGCAAAATGGTCATTTTTGCCTAAGTAGAGATTAAGTTGTAATATGATCATTAAGTGATTAAATGAGTAAATTTTATTGTTCTAGATTGAAGAAAACGAGATTCGAACCTAGAATGGGAGAAAAGAGAAATGTGGGCAAAAAGGTCCCTTTCTACCCTTTTCGGTATCGAGGTAAGTTCATGTGTTAAATTTTACAACCTTGAGTGAAGTATTTGCAATATTTCGATGTTGTATAAATTGGTTATTTCCTCTATGTGTACGTTAAATATGTTTTGATATGATGTCAAGGCATGAAAGTCTTCATTTAATCCATGAATAGTGGAAATGTAATTAGTGTGATACGATAGTAATTAAGGTCCCGTGTAAGACCATATTTAGAATATGGCCTCGGTATGGGATTTCTTATAAGACCATGTCGGGGACATGGCACCGATATGTTAATTCATGTAGGACCCTATCGGGGGTATGATGTCAGTGTGACTCTATGTGTATAAGACTCAAGGGAGTTACTTAATAATTTTAATGACTCAACAAATATTTTAAAATTGAGAATGAATGTGTTGTACCATGAGAGGTACATGTATGTGTTAGAACTGAATTGAGATGAATTCGGTATATGATGAACCCATAGGGAGTTATGTGTAAATGATGCACTTTGGTTGCATAAGTTATAATTATTAATGCATTGTGTGAATGCAAACGATTATAGTAGAAAGGTAAGTAAGAATGGTAGTGTGTGAGGATGTTCCAGGTAAACATTTGAAGTAGATAAACTCATGTGGATAACTATCCATGAATGTACAATAAGGGTGGGCTGTGTGCGTTACCACCTTATTAATTATTAAACGATGGGCTGTGTGCGATACCATCGCTTATTTATTTTAGTTGGTGGGCTAAGTGCGATACCACCGGAATTATAAATGATTGGTGGGCTATGTGCGATACCACCCTAAATGCTTAACTACGATGGGCTATGTGCGATGTTATCGTTAAGCATATTATCTAGTGGGCTATGTGCGATACCACTATAATTACCCTTTTTGGTAGGCTAGGTGCGATACTACCCTACTATCTGATTGTGGTGGGCTAAGTGTGAAACCATCGAGTACTTTAGCATTGTGGGTGGATTAGTGAAAATTCATGATGTGTGGTATCATGAGTAATGGGCGGTATGAGTGATTTATTGAAATTTTTTTACGTGATAATATGGTGACAAGTGCAGGGATGCATGCTAATTAATATGGGCATCTGGCTCGTGGCATGGTTAGAAAGTGGTAAGAGACAAAATGAGTAAGCTTCAAGGGTGATTGTGTAGGTAACTATGAGTTTAAAATGTAAAACTCATTATAATACCTTACGGTTGGGTATAACTAATGGTTATCAATATCTGATTATTATATGCATATGAACTTACTAAGCATTATTGCTTACTCCTCTTCCTTTCTCATCTCTTATAGGTTAATTTAGCTAGCTCGGGTTGGAGATCGCCGGAGATGTTTTCACACTATCGAGCAGACACTTGGTATGAGGTTTCAAGTCCTTATGAATCATGGGATGTATAGGGCTAGTATTTAAGGTTGATTAAGTCATAGTTGAGATCGCCAAATGTGATAATCCAAGATTTGTAATTGATGATATGTGGAGTTTTTGTAATGGAATTTGTATGTGTGCAATGTAGAGTGGCAATGGCTTGGTAGATAGCCTGATAATTGTCCACATGGGTAGACACACGGGCATGTGTCAAGACCATGTGGGAGGCACGGCTAGCACATGGGCGTGTGCCCAAGCCGTGTGAAGTCTGCACTTTACATTTGGAATTTAATTTGCCCACGGTTGAAGCACACGGGCGTGTGTATATGCCGCGTGGATAAGTCAGAATGCTAAGTTTTAGCACACGGGCCATGGCCACGGACGTGTCAAGGCCGTGTGAAATTAGTCAGTGTCGCCCACGGGCTAGTCACACAGGCGTGTGCCTAGGCCCTGTGACACAAACAGAATACTCATGATTTTATACACGGGGTAAGGACATGGGCGTGTGTGACCACACGGCCTGACCACACGGGCGTGTCCCACTTCACATGGGCGTGTGGCCCCTATTTTATTAAGAAGTTTCTCGAATTCGTAAAAGTTACCGGGATAGTTCCAGTACCTCTCGGAAGTATGTGTAGGGCCTCCTAGGTCGAGTATGTACAAGTGATGAGTTTAAACGAAATTTTATAACCCCGATCAAGATGTTTAAGAAAGATCAGTTAGGTAATGCCTCAAACCCTATTCTGACTTGAATACGGGTAAGGGGTTTTACATTTAGTGGTATCAGAGCTATGGTTTAGTCGATTCTTGGACTAACCTAGCGTGAGTAAGAGTCTAGCTATACATGCCATATGTGGACAGTGATAGTGTGATATCTCCCAGCTCTAATGAAATTGTTTCGATTAAGACAAAGATGATTCCCAATCGAGCTAAATCCAACAATGTTATAAAGTGATAAGCTTATCTGTATTGACTTGATATGCATATGGTGTTATATACTTAACCTTTGAGTTAAGTGTATATAGTGAGTAATACATATATCCAAAGAACGGGATATGTGTGTATGTACGACTGATTGAATGATGTATGAATAATATGTCCACATAGTTGAATCTCATGTGTGACCTTTAAAGTAGAGAATGTATAATGTTTTATTTTAGGACTCTGTTATGAAGCCACACATATTATAGTGTGGGAGTTAAACTGAGAAGTTTGACTAAGTAGAATGCAAGAGATGAGTACGGTTGTTCAATGATAAATTGATGAATAAGACCATGGTTAGACCATGGCAATACATGTGATCCCATATAAGACCATGTCTGGGGCATGGCATTGGCAACGATACGTGATCCCGTGTAAGACCATATCTGGGATATGGCGTCTGCATCGAATAGTGACTTCGTGTAAGACCACGTCCGGGACCTGGCCTCGGCATGAAATCATGTAAGACCATATCTGGGATATGGCGTCGATATTGATATAAGATCTCGTGCAAGACCATATCCGGGATATGGCATCGGCATCAACATGAGTTTCCTATGTAAAACCATATCTGGGATATGGCATTAGTATTGGTATGAGATTTCGTGTAAGACCATAGCGAAGCTATGGCATCGTGACGACATGTAAGGTAATCACTGGACTATGATGTTATGATACGAGTAAGACCATAGTTGGACTATAGAAATTTAGTAAACGACGTACTCAAACCCGTAAGACATTCTTTAATTTGATAAGTGATGGTAAGAGAAATCAGAGTTTAATGTTAAGTACTCGAGTCGACATTAATGTGGAACTTGAGTAAGTGAAGTCACAGTTCGAGATGATAGGTGATAGAAACAATTGTAGCATGAGTAAGTGTGAAAATTCGCCTTGAGTGAGTTATGTGACTACGATGATATTTCATTAATGATGAATGTTAAATCATATGTATGTAGTCATGAGAGTCAAGTTAGAGGCTTTATGACCTCACCCCCTTATTACTATTGATTTATAATAAGATCCTTACGAGGGTTAAGTTGAATAAGCTCATGAGTACGAAATGAAAGAGTTTAGTGGCAAAACAAGTAGTAACGTATATCGAAATAAGGGTAGTTAGAAAGTGAGAACAGCTGTGAGAAGAATATCTGAATGTTTTAAAGATTGCACTGATTATGCAATGTTAAGAGTAAAGAGAAAGTTAGCCTAGGCTATTTGACTTAATTGAGTAGGAAGCTTGAGGTGTACGCTTATCGAGACCTTCCTGATTTGATGTTCACTAATGAAAAGGAATAGTCAAGGAGTTTTGATGACGGAAATGGTTAGAGAAACAATATTTGAACTGGGAAAGTGTTCGATCATGACAACCATAGTTGTATGGATTATAATGATCTCTTTGAGTATTAGATATTAATATCCGTTGCCTTTCAGGGGTGATGTAGTTGTCCTTTTCATGAGTCATGATCGTGTGAGAATGTTAGCTAACCGTAAGATCAGACAAAACAGTTGTTGATTTAGTCAATTGAAATCGACATTCCTTTATCTCTTCGTAACCTTATTCTAGTACTTTGAGGAGGAAGTTGGTGATAAAACTTTATGTGAGATTTCTCTTATAATTCTGTTGATCATGATTATCTTTAAAATGTGTGTTCTTTGAGTTGTGATAGTTATATCTACTATGATTGCACTTTTGTTTTAATCATAGAAAGGTGATAATTCTAGTATAAGAAGTGAAATCACAAGTTTCATGTTGTATGATGGGTTTTCAGGTAAGCCGAATAGAGTTAATGCCCTCCATTGAGATGTCCCTGCTATCTTGGGATATGACGTTAGTAAAGGTTTTATATTAACACATCAAGAGAAACTCAAACGAGAGTATGTTTGAAATATATTCTCAGTGGGGAGAAAAGAGTAGATTGATGAATTGAGATGTGATTCTAGTTATGTGTATATTTACGCATGAATCAATAAGGAGAATGAAATTCTAGGTGTACATGAGTAAGGAGCATAATACAGAGGTATGCTCATTGAAACATTTTAACCGTGATGGTTAAGTTGAAAGTCATTAAAGGTACTATTAACTGAAAGTTTTAGTATTGAGTTCAGTCGGTGAATATCCTAGTGATAAATTGTGATAAAATACAATAGATTTCAAAATTTAAGTGACTTGATTTCCAAGGAGGGGGTTGTCATCTGAACTTCAGTGAAGTATGTGATAAGGATCCGAATGATCATTTTGGCATGTGTAGAATCCACAATTGTAAGATTACTGAGTATTTATGTCCTGGAGAAAGAGTAATCCAAGTTCCAAAGTTGTGCTTCGACCTTACGTACTACAGCTTAAAGGTTGTTGGCGAGAGAAACTTGAGGATAAGTCAAATTGTGATTTTAAAAAGTTGGTGGAAACGTTTCAGGAATGTTAAAAGCAATTTCCCTTGGTAAGATTTTCGGGGATGAAAATCCCTAAGGGGGAGAATTGTAAAACCCGATTTAGGGGCCAGTCGGAACAATGACCTCGGGATCACTAATCTGAGGTTAGAGAAAAATATTTTCATGTTATTTTATGTGTTATAACATGTTTATAAGGGTGCATGAAAATTTTGGTGCTTTAATTTTAGCGATTTCTTGCTTAATCGCGAAAAAGGACTAAATCGCATTAAGTACGAAAGTTCTATTTTATTTGTTAGAGGTTCCAAATAGCTATAGAATATCAATTGGAGGTCCCAAATTTGCAATTTGGCCTTGTTTTAAGTGAGTTGGCCGGCCATGTGACATAGGGGACAAGATCATTTAATTTTGGTCAAAATTGGTGGAAATTAGGTGGAAAAATGAATAAAATAAGATGAAATAAGAAAAAAGCTATCATATTTTTATTTTCTTCTCTTCTTCCACCGAAAATACAAGCAAGAATGGGGGTTCTTGAAGCTGAAAATTTCAGCAAGCTTTTCTTCACTCAAGTAAGTGATTTTGATGATTTTAATTGATAAATTTTGTACTTTTGGAGTCCCCAAAGCTTAAGCTAGCTAATGAGGGGACTAATTTGCAATATGGTTGAAAGTCTAGGGACTTGCCATGAGAGATTTTATGTAGGTTGCTGAATTTTTATGGAAGAAAATGAATGTTAGAAAGATAAGAAACAACTTTTGTGAAAGGTGTTGTTATGAAAACACCTAATTAGGACTAATTTGTAAATGTTGCAAATTAGTAATAAGTGCATGAAATAGTTGAAATTTTGAGTTGCTATAGAAGAGGATATGATTCGGCTAGGCTTGATTAGTAAAGAAGATGGATGAAAATTTATTTACGAGCCTAGGGGCAAAATCGTAATTTTGCCAAAGTATAGGGGCAAAATGGTCATTTTTGCCTAAGTAGAGATTAAGTTGTAATATGATCATTAAGTGATTAAATGAGTAAATTTTATTGTTCTAGATCAAAGAAAATGAGATTCGAACCTAGAACGAGAGAAAAGAGAAATGTGGGCAAAAAGGTCCCTTTCTACCCTTTTTGGTATCGAGGTAAGTTCATGTGTTAAATTTTACAACCTTGAGTGAAGTATTTGCAATATTTCAATGTTGTATAAATTGGTTATTTCCTCTATGTGTACGTTAAATATGTTTTGATATGATGTCAAGGCATGAAAGTCTTCATTTAATCCATGAATAGTGGAAATGTAATTAGTGTGATACGATGGTAATTAAGGTCCCGTGTAAGACCATATTTAGAATATGGCCTCGGTATGGGATTTCGTATAAGACCATGTCGGGGACATGGCATCGATATGTTAATTCATATAGGACCCTATCGGGGGTATGATGTCAGTGTGACTCTATGTGTATAAGACTCAAGGGAGTTACTTAACAATTTTAATGACTCAACAAATATTTTGAAATTGAGAATGAATGTGTTGTACCATGAGAGGTACATGTATGTGTTAGAACTGAATTGAGATGAATTCGGTATATGATGAACCCATATGGGGCTATGAGTAAATGATGCACTTTGGTTGCATAAGTTATAATTATTAATGCATTGTGTGAATGCAAATGATTATAGTAGAAAGGTAAGTAAGAATGGTAGTGTGTGAGGATGTTTCGGGTAAACATTTGAAGTAGATAAACTCATGTGGATAACTATCCATGAATGTACAATAACGGTGGGATGTGTGCATTACCACCTTATTAATTATTAAACGATGGGCTGTGTGCGATACCATCGCTTATTTATTTCAGTTGGTGGGCTAAGTGCGATACCACCCTAGATGCTTAACTATGATGGGTTGTGTGCGATGTTATCGTTAAGCATATTATCTAGTGGGCTATGTGCGATACCACTATAATTATCCTTTTTGGTAGGCTAGGTGCGATACTACCCTACTATCTGATTGTGGTGGGCTAAGTGTGAAACCATCGAGTACTTTAGCATTGTGGGTGGATTAGTGAAAATTCATGATGTGTGGTATCATGAGTAATGGGCTATATGAGTGATTTATTGAAAATGTTTTACGTGATTATGTGATGACAAGTGCAGGGATGCATGCTAATTAATATGGGCATCTGGCTCGTGGCATGGTTAGAAAGTGGTAAGAGACAAAATGAGTAAGCTTCAAGGGTGATTGTGTAGGTAACTATGAGTTTAAGATGTAAAACTCATTATAATACCTTACGGTTGGGTATAACTAATGGTTATCAATATCTGATTATTATATGCATATGAACTTACTAAGCATTATTGCTTACTCCTCTTCCTTTCTCATCTCTTATAGGTTAATTTAGCTAGCTCGGGTTGGAGATCACCGGAGATGTTTTCACACTATCGAGCAGACACTTGGTATGAGGTTTCATGTCCTTATGAGTCATGGCATGTATAGGGCTAGTATTTAAGGTTGATTAAGTCATAGTTGAGGTCGCCAAATGTGATAATCCAAGATTTATAATTGATGAGATGTGGAGTTTTTGTAATGGAATTTGAAACACCCCAAACCCGGCCCACGAGCCCTGACCGGATCTGGTATGTTCCTCGAGTAAAACGTTTGAATTTCATGTTTATTACCTCGGAAAACTTGAGGTGGTTTTATAAAAATTACCGAGTTGTTTTAGGGTTTAATCTTTAATTTGATAAGAATCGTGTCATAATGAAATAATTAAAAGTGCATGCATAAACAGTTTCATACTAGTGGCCTTATTACATCAAAACAAAACCCAAAATAAATTCGAAATACTAAAAACAATAAAAGTCCAAAATAAAATTAATCCTGTGCTGAGCATGGGCCACCACTGAGCTCCTGCTGACCCGGTCCATCACTGAGCGTCACCTGAAAAATATTCCCCAACGGGGTGAGTCAAACAGACTCAATGTGTAACCAACACTAAATCCCAATAGTTTTAGGCAAAACAAATTCATACATGTACATATAGTTAAATAAATATAATGATGCAAACCCGAACCCAAACCTAGTTACCATCCGCTACACATCACCCGTACCAACCTGCACACCGTGGGGACTACTAAGTCAACCCTCCATCCGCTACACATCATCGAAGCGTCAGCTGCAATGACGCGTGCTCATCGCCCTTATAAATTTCGTGGCGAGCCACCACATAATAATTTGTGACATAGGTCACCACATTCAAATTATGTGACCGAAGTCACCTCATTCATATATTGTGACCGAAGTCACCACATTCACATATTGGGGGTATAAAACCGCCAATCACTTCCCCTTTCATAATCACCCATATGCCCATGTCATACATTTCATGCAATATCATGCCTTATTTCACATTCTTATCACAGTTCACATAGGTGCCATATCACATATCCATAATAAGATAACTATAGTAGTAGTAAATTAACGTACCTAAGTACTTTGTACCATTGCATGGTACCTTTGGCCACATTCATATTATTGTAAACACACATAATTAATTTAAGCCGTAATCTAATAAGGTTTAGTGTGGGGTACACACCTGGTATCAACGCTTTCCTGAAAACCCGAAAACCTGATCTAACGCTTTAGATCCTTAGTCCCTACATTCGGCCAACATCTTAATATTTAAACAAAAGCCTATTCGGCTATAGAATCAAATCCCGAAGGATTAACGAAACCAATTCCTCACCTTGCTGTAGATTCGAATATTAATCAAATCCCGAAACTTGTAGTCTTTCCTCCTTGCATTCAATCACTTGACTAGGTTAGTTTTCGGCTTTTTAATAAAATAAGGAATAAATCTAGGTTGCTAAATAGGCCTTGGCCGAATACACATGTTCACTTACCCTGTGAATCTTCATCCCGGAAACAACCACTTGATTGGGGGTATCTGTCGAAACCATTATGGCATATGTTAAATCCAAATTAATCATAATGAATGGCCCTTGGCCGAATACATGCCTTACCTTAGATAACCGACAAGAATGCTCTCCCTAGAAGTCGGCTATTCCAAAACAAATCCCAAAATTCCTAAAAGAACCGATTTCATGGTTGATTAAAAGTCAAATCAAATGCCGTATTTTGGCTTTTGTTCTACACATGTCGACAGAGAGGAGATAAGAGAGAATAGTAAAGATTCGGCCATAGCAGACTTACCTATCCAAGCCGCTGCGAAGGGATCACAAAAGATCTCTAACTTGGTTACTATTCGGCCAAGGCGAGAAGAGATGAGGTGGGAGAATTTGGCAATGGCTTGGGAATCAATGAAGATTCGGCTTCAATGGAAAAGGAAAATAACATTGTGGTTCGGCCTTTTAAGAATATGGAGAGGAGAGTGTGAAGCTTAGGAGTTTTGGCAATAGTGAATATAGAAGGAAGAAGATTTGGCTTGACAAAATAAAAAGAGAAAAGAGGATATTGCTAGAGAATTCGGCAGAGAGAAAGGAAGGAAAAGGAAAAGAATGAATAATGGCCTTAATTCCTCCTTTGGCCGAAAATACTAACCTTAGTCTCCCCCAATCGGCCAACTCTTCTGTCTCAATCCAATCCCTTGTTTTTCTCTTACTTTATCTCTTATCTTTATTTATTCAAAATAAATAAAATAAATCTACATTTATCTATCTATTTAGCCGAATTTTTATAAGGAATTATCCAAGTCAAATCCTCATCCATCTAGTCTCCCCATGCCGTCCATCACCTTCCCATTGCCAAAAAATAAAAATTCCCTTATTGCTTTCCTTGTGGCTCGAACTCAAAACCTCCTTGTACTGCATATGGCGTCACTTTCCTGGGCTTTAAGTGGCGCCTCCAAGCCACTTAGACAAGCCCATTTCTATGTCATATTTCCCTTACAAATTTCCTTAAGGCATTATCAAGCTTAGCTCCCCTTTTAACCTTAAAAATCTGATAATTCCTAAGGCATTTAACCACACACTAAGATTCACAATATTCATAGAACACATTCAGAATATTCATAAGCATGCTACTTCATCTAATTTAGTAGTAATGCATAAGCCATAATCCAGGATATTACGGTTCTACCCCCTTAAAATAATTTCGACCTCGAAATTACAGCTAAATAAGTGAGGGTATTCTTTGTCGCATTGCTTCTTCTCGGCTCCCGAAGCTTCTTCCGACTGCGTGATTACGCCATAACACTTTGACCAAAGGAACCGACTTCCTTCGCAACACTTTCACATCTCGTTCCAAGATCTGAATCGGCTCTTCCTCGTAGGACAAATCCGGCCTTAATTTCACCTCTTCAATCGAAACTACATGAGATGGATCTCGATCAATAACGACGTAGCATAGAAACATGGAATACGCGTGCATGCGCTTCAACTCCGGTGGCAACTCTAAATCGGTATGCAACGCGGTCCAACTCGCTTTAATACCCGATAAGGTTCTATAAACCTTGGACTTAGCTTCCTTTTGCGACTAAATCTCATCACCTTCTTACAAGGCGATACCTTCAGAAACACTTGATCTCCCACATCAAATTCTATTTCTTTCCTCTTAAGATCTGCGTCACGACTTACGCGCTCGCGGATGCTTCCTTCAACGGTGGCGCGAATTATCTCAACTTTCCCTTCAGATTCTCGCCACAATCTCGGACCCAAAACTCGCTGTTCCCCAATTCCGTCCAACATGTAGGAGTGCGACACTTTCGTCCATACAGCGCTCCATACTGTGCCATCCGAATACTGGCTTGATAGCTGTTGTTGTATGCAAATTCCGCTAACGGCAAATATTCTTCCCAACTTCCTCTCAAGTCTATCACACTGACCTCTCAAAGATATCTTCCAACACTTGGATTACTCGCTCGCATCGCCGTCCGATTGTGGATGAAAAGCCATAGTGAAATCCAATTTAGTGCCCAAAGCCTGATGTAGAGCCTTCCAAAATCGAGACGTAAACCTTGGATCCCTATCTGAAATAATTGAAACCGGCACTCCATGCAACCTTACAATCTCTGCCACATATAACTTTGCCAACTTCTGCAAAGAATAATCAACTCTTACTGGGATGAAATGCGCGGACTTTGTCAATCGGTCCACTATCACCCATACCGAGTCCTTCTTAGTAGGCGTAAGGGGAAGCCCACTAACGAAGTCCATGGTGATTCTCTCCCACTTCCACTTTGGGATCCTTAGCGGCTGAAACAATCCTGACGGAACTTGGTGTTCAGCCTTGACTTGCTGACACGTCAAGCATTTTCCTACAAATTCGGTAACTTCCCGCTTAAGACCAGGCTACCAAAACTGTTCCCTTAGATCTCTATACAACTTAGTACCTCCAGGATGCATAGCATAGGGGCTACCATGCGATTCCTGAAGAATTCTCTGCCTTAAGTCCTCATTCTTCGGCATACAGACCTTGCCCTTGAAACATAATACTCCCTCGTCATTAATACCGTAATCTTCCAACTCTCCACTCTGCACTTGCCGTAGCTTAGCACTTAGGTCCTCATCCATTAACTGACTTTCCTTCACCTCATTCAACCATGTCGGTTTGACTTGCAGCTCTACCAATAAACTTCCATCATCATACAAGCTAAGATGTGCAAACATTGCCCTCAGATCCGACACTACTTTCCGACTTAGGGCATCTGCCACTACATTTGCCTTGCCCGGATGATACTCTATGGAACAATCATAATCCTTCAGTAATTCCACCCACCTTCGCTGTCTCAAGTTCAACTCCTTCTGAGTCAGCAGATACTTAAGGCTCTTGTGGTCCGTGTAGATCACTAACTTTTCTCCATAAAGGTAGTGCCTCCACACCTTAAGAGCAAAGACCACTGCCGCCAATTCCAAATCATGCGTCGGGTAGTTAACCTTATGTGGCCTTAATTGCCGAGACGCATAAGCGACTACCTTCCCATCGTGCATCAATACGCATCCTAATCCCGTGTGAGAAGCGTCACAGTACACCACAAAGTCCTTTCCTGCCTCCGAATGAATCAAGACCGGAGCTTCGTTCAAAACCCTCTTAAGCTTCTCAAAGCTCTCCTGTTGCTTATCTGTCCATACAAAAGGTACTTCTTTTCTCAACAACTTCGTCAAAGGTGCAACTATTGATGAAAATCCTTCCACAAACCTTCGTAGTAGCTTTCGCCAATCCCAAGAAACTTGAATCTCAGACCCACGGACTTAGGTGGTTTCCAATCCAAAGACCGCTCGATCTTCCTAAGATCCACCCTTATCCCTTCCGCAGACACTACATGCCCTAAGAATGCGCCTCCTTAAGCCAAAACTCGCACTTGCTGAATTTGGCATATAGCTTCTTCTCCTTAACACTTGCAACACTTTAGAAGATGCTCGTCATGTTCTTCCTCGGACTTGGAGTATACTAGGATATCGTCGATGAACACAACAACGAACCGATCCAAGTAGGGTTGAAAAACCCGGTTCATCATATCCATGAACGCGGCTGGGGCGTTCGTCAACCCAAACGGCATTACTACGAACTCATAGTGTCCGTATCTTGTTCGAAAGGCTGTCTTATGGATATCTGCTTCCTTCACCTTAAGCTGATGATATCCAGACCTTAAATCTATCTTCGAGAATACCGCTGCCCCCTTAAGCTGATCGAACAAGTCGTCTATCATTGGCAAAGGGTACTTGTTCTTGATGGTCAGCTTATTCAGCTGACGATAATCTATGCACATACGCATAGTCTCATCTTTCTTCTTCACAAACAAGACCGGTGCTCCCCATGGAGACACACTAGGTCGAATGAACCCACGATCAAGCAACTCTTGGATTTGAGCCTTGAGCTCAACCAACTCCTTCGGTGCCATTCTATACGGAGCAATAGATACTAGCGCCGTTCCAGGTAGCAAGTCAATTCCAAACTCCACCTCCCTGCCTGGGAGTATTCCAGGTAACTCCTCCGGAAAGACATCCACAAACTCCTTTACTGTTCTAACTCCACTAACTCCCCCTTCTTTGGCATCCAACGCCTTAACAAAAGTCAGAAATGCCTTGCACCCTTTCCGAACCATTTTATCAGCCTTTAAGGCAGAGACTACGTTAGACAAGTAGTTTCTTCTTTCTCCTATCATAATTATCGCCTCATCCTCCGGTGTCTTTAACTCCATTCGTTTAGCTGCACAATCCAATATAGCTCGGTGTTCTACTAGCCAGTCCATGCCAAGTATGAGATCGAATTCTCCGAAGGGAAGTTCCATTAAGTCGGCAGAAAATATCACTCCCTGAATTTCTAAGGGTACGCTCCGAAAGATCTTATTCACCACTACAGTTTGGCCTAATGGGCTTACTACAGCCATCTCCCTATCAGATAGTTCAGAGTCTATGCCTAGTGTTTCAACTACACTACTTGCAACATAAGAATGGGTCGAGCCCACATCAATCAAAGCAAAATAAGGCTTGCCAGATATAAGGAACGTACCGGTTATGACGTCCGGTGCGTCTCCATCCTCCCTTCGACGAATCAGTATACACTAGACCCTACTGTGTCTTGCCTCTCAGATTACCAACACCTCCGCTGGTGTTCCACGTCCTCTTCCAAAACCATTACCCTCGCCATTCGGACCACGACCTCTCGCTGAGGCTGCTTTGGCCCACCTCTACCCGGCTGATTACCATTATGCCCCTGTTGGTCGGCCCCCGTCTATCTTTATCGGACAGTCCTTAATCATGTGGTCCTTAGACCCACACTTAAAACATCCTCCCGTTTTCTTCCAACACTCTCCTAAGTGCTTTTTCCCACACTCGGCACACATGCGATGCGCCCTCTGTACTAGTTTGTCGACCTCGCGCCCATCAACTCTAGGCCTCTTTTGCACGTTTCGGATGACCTGCTGGTCCAAATCCTCTTTCTCGCCTATTCGATCGAGTTACGCGCTTACGAGTCCTTAACTCCTTCGGCCACTTTGGCCTTCTCCACTAATACGGTAAATTCTCGCTCCTACTGCGGGGCTATCAGCAATCTTAGGTCATCTCTCAGTCCATCCTCAAACCGGACACACCGTTCATGCTCCGTAGCCACTAATCCTCGAGCATATCAGTTCAGCTTTAAAAATTCAGCCTCGTACTCCGCTACGGACTTATTCCCTTGAACCAGCCCAAAAATGCTTTCTTTGCGCATCAATATAGTGAGTACCAACATATTTCTTCCGTACGCCACCTTGACATACTCCCAAGTGAGATCCTCGGTGTGGCACCATCCCGAATCGTGAGCCACCATTGATAGGCTTCGTCGCAAAGTAGTGCCACCATCCCTTTCAGTTTCTCCTCGGTGATTAAATCGAGCTCGTCCATAATTCGCTCGGTTGCTCTCTAACCAATACTCACCCGATGGGCGCTACACGAGATACACCACGAAACACCTCGGCTCCGTTGGCTCAAGCCACTCGGTCTGATTTTTGAGCTCCCATACCTCCACCGCCCAGCCACCATCTCAAGAACTCGCCGCATTACCTGCGACATCAGATTCGCCTCCCCTCCGATCTTCTTTGCTCAACACCAATAGGCCAGGTGGTGGTGGGGTGGTGGTACCTCATTTTGGACCCTTGTCCGGACCTAACGGAGTTTACGATACGGTCATTACGCCTCTACCACGTCCTTGCACATTACAACCACGCCCCTAGAACTCATGTCTACGATCGCGCTTTAACGATTAAGAAATTTTTATGCATTAGTATTTTGTTCCACCGATTATCCATGAAGAAATTTTATGAAAGAAGTTTAGAATTAGTTCTTTCGATCGATCAAAGTTTCAAGTCTTCTATCCTAATTTAAAGGAGCACATTCATTCAACACACATTCATCATTCAAACATTTTCGTCCTATTCCTATCCTGTGGGTATTTTCGTCATTTCACCTACTGTGGGTATTTTGGTAATAAATCGGGGTTAATTTAAAAATTTGTAAATCGAGGGTAATTTTTCGTAAATTTTCCAATTCAGTGGTTCCTTGGTGATTTTATGAAATAAGGGTATTTGGTAAATTTTTTTTCCAAACTAGGGTGGGTGGTCCCTTTCGGGTTTTAATTATAGGGTTTAGCCCATCAACGAGTCCTCATAACTAGGGTGAATAGTCACCACGCACTGTAAGATTCCAGTGAAGAGGAGGTGAGTCGCTAGGATCGCTTAAATACCAAGCTCTCCTGAATCCACTCCTAGGCATGCGTCGCCTATTGCCACACCCTAACTAGACTAAGGTGAGCAGTCACTACGCACTGGGTAGGATTCCAACAAGAGGAGGTGAGTCACTAGGACTGCTTAAATACCAAGCTCTTTAGGATCCAATCCTAGACATGCGTCACTGCTAGTTTACCACACCCTAGTCTTGTGGCTCGTTAACGGGTTTGTTTAGTGAAATTAAGTCTTATGAAAGTTTAAGAAGTGGTTTAAACTAAGCCTATAGTCCATCGAGTCTATTTAAACTAGTCTACATCCCATAAAGCCCATAAAGCCCACATGTATAACACACAATGGTTTAGGTACTTACCTAGCGGACTTGGGTGAGACGCAGTGCCAGGCCGAGCTAATGGACTGTTATCCTTTAAAAGCCCATTTTTAGAAAATGTTTTGGAGCCCAAAACCCCAGAGCCGAGTTTTGAACCGGGCTCGATCCCAATTTGAAACACCCCAAACCCGCCCACGAGCCCCGACCAGGATCTGGTATGTTCCTCGAGTAAAACGTTTAAATTTCATGTTTATTACCTCGGAAAACTTGAGGTGGTTTTATAAAAATTACCGAGTTGTTTTGGGGTTTAATCTTTAATTTGATAAGAATCGTGTCATAATAAAATAATTAAAAGTGCATGCATAAACAGATTTCATACTAGTGGCCTTATTACATCAAAACAAAACCCAAAATAAATTGAAATACTAAAAACAATAAAAGTCCAAAATAAAATTAATCTGTCTTTGAGCATGGGCCACCACTGAGCTCCCCGCCGACCCGGTCCATCACCGGCGCCACTGAAAAATATTCCCCAATGGGGTGAGTCAAGCAGACTTAATGTGTAACCAACACTAAATCTCAATAGTTTTAGGCAAAACAAATTCATACATGTACATATAGTTAAATAAATATAATGATGCAAACCCGAACCCAAACCTAGTTACCATCCGCTACACATCACCCATACCAACCTGCATACTGTGGGGACTACTAAGTCAACCCTTCATCCGCTACACATCATCGAAGGCAGTCGCTGCAGTCGACGTGCTCATCGTCCTTATAAATTCGTGGCAGAGCCACCACATAATAATTTGTGACATAGGTCACCACATTCAAATTATGTGACCGAAGTCACCTCATTCATATATTGTGACCGAAGTCACCACATTCACATATTGGGGGTATAAAACCGCCAATCACTTCCCCTTTCATAATCACCCATATGCCCATGTCATACATTTCATGCAATATCATGCCTTATTTCACATTCTTATCACAGTTCACATAGGTGCCATATCACATATCCATAATAAGATAACTATAGTAGTAGTAAATTAATGTACCTGAGTACTTTGTACCATTGCATGGTACCTTTGGCCACATTCATATTATTGTAAACACACATAATTAATTTAAGCCGTAATCTAATAAGGTTTAGTGTGGGGTACACACACTGTATCAACGCTTTCCGAAAACCAGAAACCCGATCTAACGCTTTAGATCCTTAGTCCCTACATTCGGCCAACATCTTAATATTTAAACAAAAGCCTATTCGGCTATAAAATCAAATCCCGAAGGATTAACGAAACCAATTCCTCACCTTGCTATCGATTTGAATATTAATCAAATCCCGAAACTTGTAGTCTTTCCTCCTTGCATTCATTCACTTGACTAGGTTAGTTTTCGGCTTTTTAATAAAATAAGGAATAGATCTAGGTTGCTAAATAGGCCTTGGCCGAATACACATGTTCACTTACCCTGTGAATCTTAATCCCGGAAACAACCACTTGATTAGGGGTATCTGTCGAAACCATTATGGCATATGTTAGATCCAAATTAATCATAATGAATGGCCCTTGGCCGAATACATGCCTTACCTTAGATAATGAGTTCAGAATGCTCTCCCTAGAAGTCGGCTATTCCAAAAAAAATCCTGAAATTCCTAAAAGAACCGATTTCATGGTTGATTAAAAGTCAAATCAAATGTCGTATTTCGGCTTTTGTTCTACACATGTCGACAGAGAGGAGATAAGAGAGAATAGTAAAGATTCGGCCATAGCAGACTTACCTATCCAAGCCGCTTTGCGAAGGGATCACAAAAGATCTCTAACTTGGTTACTATTCGGCCAAGACTGAGAAGAGATGAGGTGGGAGAATTTCGGCAATGGCTTGGGGAATCAATGAAGATTCGGCTTCAATGGAAAAAGGAAAATAACATTGTGGTTCGGCCTTTTAAGAATATGGAGAGGGAGAGTGTGAAGCTTAGGAGTTTCGGCAATAGTGAATATAGAAGGAAGAAGATTTCGGCTTGACAAAATAAAAAGAGAAAAGAGGATATTGCTAGAGAATTCGGCAGAGAGAAAGGAAGGAAAAGGAAAAGAATGAATAATGGCCTTAATTCCTCCTTTGGCCGAAAATACTAACCTTAGTCTCCCCCAATCGGCCAACTCTTCTGTCTCAATCCAATCCCTTGTTTTTCTCTTACTTTATCTCTTATCTTTATTTATTCAAAATAAATAAAATAAATCTACATTTATCTATCTATTTAGCCGAATTTTTATAAGGAATTATCCAAGTCAAATCCTCATCCATCTAGTCTCCCCATGCCGTCCATCACCTTCCCATTGCCAAAAATAAAAATTCCCTTATTGCTTTCCTTGTGGCTCGAACTCAAGGCCTCATTGTACTGCATATGGCGTCACTTTCCTGGGCTTTAAGTGGCGCCTCCAAGCCACTTAGACAAGCCCATTTCTGTGTCATATTTCCCTTACAAATTTCCTTAAGGCCTTATCAAGCTTAGCTCCCCTTTTAACCTTAAAAATCTGATAATTCCTAAGGCATTTAACCACACACTAAGATTCACAAAATTCATAGAACACATTCAGAATATTCATAAGCATGCTACTTCATCTAATTTAGTAGTAATGCATAAGCCATAATCCAGGATATTACAGAATTTGTATGTGTGCAATGTAGAGTGGCAATGGCTTGGTAGATAGCATGATAATTGTCCACATGGGTAGACACACGGGCGTGTGTCAAGACCATGTAGGAGGCACGGCTAGCACATGGGCGTGTGCCCATGCCGTGTGAAGTCTGCACTTTACATTTGGAATTTAATTTGCCCACGGTTGAAGCACACGGGCGTGTGTATATGCCGTGTAGATAAGTCAGAATGCTAAGTTTTAGCACACGGGCCATGGCCACGGGCGTGTCAAGGCCGTGTGAAATTAGTCGATGTCGCCACAAAGCTAGTCACATGCGCGCGTGTGCCTAGGCCGTGTGACACAAACAGAATACTCATGATTTTATACTCGGGGTAGGGACATGGGCGTGTGTGACCACACGGCCTGACACACGGGCGTGTCCCACTTCACATGGGCGTGTGGCCCCTGTTTTATTAAGAAGTTTCTCGAATTTGTAAAAGTTCCCGGGATAGTTTCGGTACCTCTCGGAAGTATGTGTAGGGCCTCCTAGGCCGAGTATGTACAAGTGATGAGTTTAAACAAAATTTTATAACCCCGATCAAGATGTTTAAGAAAGATCAGTTAGGTAATGCCTCAAACCCTATTCCGGCTTGAATACGGGTAAGGGGTGTTACATTTAGCTTTCCAGTACTAAGTATTTTCCCAAATTCACTAATTTGATAACCTTTAAGGACAAGGTTTAACCTTACAAACTCCCTTAAGGTTTCTTCCTAAACCTTAAGATACAAACCCTCTCAAAGAGATACAAATAAACAAATAAAGAAATAATCCTTACAAGATCAAAGTGTTTGCAAATTAAGCTCAATTACAAAATAAAACAAAATAAAGAACAAAAGGTGAGAGAACTTGAAACTGGGAAGGAAATTTGGGAAAAAGAAAATAAAGGAAAAATAACAATAAAATTTAAAGAGAAAAATCACCACCTTAAAATCTGGCACCCAATCAGATCTTTAAGGGTTTGAAATCAACCCAAACTCAACTACAAAGGCAACCCCTAAGTTAGCCCAAGCAAAAATATAACACCATTTGCTCACCCATAGAATCGAACTCAAGACCTCACACACACACACAAATTACATAACCATTGGGGCAGATACTTATTTACGATGAATTTTATCAACTCAAAGATTAGATTTTTAGGACGTTACATGAAATGCCAGGATCCCATCCAAAAAGTTGTCGCAAGTCTGCTAATTTCTCAAGCTTGAAAATTGCCAGCTTCGGTGAATGGAATTTAATAAATTTCACCCCATCCATGCATGTATCACAAGATTTAGCTCTTGTCCAACCCAAAGAATTTGGAATGGGGTTAAGCGTGTTTTTTTGTTATCTTAAAGGTATAAGAGATATGGGTTTGTTCTTCCTTAACCTACCCAAAACAGAATTGGTTGGTTTTGCAGATGTAGGGTACTTATTTGATCCTCACAATGCTCGATCACAAATTGGTTATGTTTTCACATATGGTGATGCTGCAATTTATTGGCGCTCTGTGAAATAAACAATTGCTGCTACTTCTTCTAATCATGCTGAGATTTTGGCAATCCATGAGGCTAGTCGTAAATTTGTGTGGTTAAGGTCTGTAATTCATCACATATGAAAAGATTGTGTTTTATACTTTGAAAAAGAAGCTCCAACAGTCTTATATAAAGATAATACAACTTGCATTGCACAACTTAAAGAAAGATATACTAAGGGTGATAGAACAAAACATATATTACCAAAAAATTTCTTCACTCATGATCTACAAAAGAATGGAAATGTAAATGTTCAACAGATTCGTTCAAGTGAGAATTTGACAGATCTTTTTACTAAGGTGCTCTCTACTACTATATTTGATAAATTAATTTTCAACATTAGATTGCGTTGTCTCAAAGATCTTAAGTGATGCTTACATGATGGGGACTAAATTCGCACTACATTTTTTGTTGTGATATACTATATATCAAATGATTATGTACTCTTTTTTCCTTCACTAAGTTTTTGTCCCACAAGGTTTTTCCTAGTAAGGTATTTAATGAGGCATATCTTTTATACAATGAACATCCAAGGAGGAGTGTTATGAATGCTATTAAGTGGATGTTCAACCTTTCACCTTTCATCTCCCTTAATCTTTCATCTTCCTTAACCTTTCACCTTTCATCTTCCTTAATTTTTCACCTTTCATCTTCTTGTAACCACTTTCTTATTTATGTATTAGAAAATGAAGAGTCTAATCTCCCTATATATACAGGAGTATACTACTTGTAATGATGATGAAAAATAAGAGAATGCAATAGAAATCCTCATATTTACATATCCATCTTTTATCTATTATTCTTATTTATAATAAAAATAAAATAATCTTAAAATCTAAAAGTTTTGTACCTCACTTCTTAATTTTACTTTAAATCTACGTTTCAATTCGTATTCTAACAATTTAGACATATATTGCATCTACATAAAATATTCAATATAATATCAAATTGGTAACATTTATGTACAAAATTAATTATTAATGATAACATGTTAATTAAGTGAATTATCACTAAGACAATAAATATTTCTTTAGAATTCAAACTTAAATTCCACCTAAACCAAGAGTCTATTCGTAATTCTTCCTTTTCTTTAACCAAAGGTACGTTAACAAATCTTGAAAGATTGTTGTACACTTTACAATGAAATTTCTAAGGTAATTTTTTAAAGTAATTTCTAAGGTATTTAATAGTTTGACTATTCATAAATAAATAGGTGTAAACTAGCATCTTTTGGTAGGTAATCGGCCGAGCGAAATTTTTTATATATTGCTTTGTGAGACACTTATGACATGAGTAGAAAAAATAATATGTAAATATAATTTTAAAAATTGATATAAAAATAAATAATTTTTTGGCTAAAATAATGAAATTGAGTTTTTGAGAATGAAATCTTATCAAATGCAAAAAAAATTTAAATTTATTCTGAGTTCAATTTAATTTTTGTAGATTTTATGTAAAAACACATTAATTCAATTCACACCATTATTATTATAAAAGTTTAAATACAGTTTGAGTGTATCTTTTTTTAAATTAAGGGTTGAGAAATGCTTACGAGTAAAATAAACATTACATCAAGAACAGTTACCGTAAAAGACACCTCCAAACATTTTAGTGTAAAATACACTTACATTTCTTAGGTTTAGTACAAAATGCACTTACACCTATGATTTCTACAGTGCCCACTCACACTTCCCATTGGGTTTAGAGTAAAATACATTTAGGGTGAGTTTGGATGGGCGATTGAGTGCGGTGCGGTGCATTTAGCTTACTTTTTGTCTCACGCTACAAAAGATTGCTCACAAAGATCTAATCTCACCGCAAAAATTTGCTTTTACACTAACCGCAGGTAAACGAACCGCCCATCCAAACTCACCCTTATACTTACGATTTTAAGAATGCCCTCATAAGCTCTCTTAAAATCTACTTACTAAACAAATTTCAAATATAATTAAAATTTAATGGTAACTAATTAATTAATTGCCATCATTTTGAAGGTTTTAATGAAAAAGAAATTGATAAAACATAAAAAAAAAATCATCAAAAACTTATTATATATAATTAAAATTTAAGTATTTAACATGTATTTACATAAAAAAAATTAAATAAACTTATAACTAATGAAATCTTAAGTTTGGATAAGTTAAGGCCCTTAGAATATTAGGATTTCATATTTGAGTCTCATTCACTGTAAATCATATGTGGCTTCTTAGTACATATTTATTCTGGTTTATATCTCATCATATTCTAGTCAAGTATAGGTTCGTTCTGGTTTAGGTTTAGATATATTTTTCTTATCATTCTAATAATGTATTATAATGGTTAATTCTACTTATAGTTATTTAGATCTATTATTTGTAATTACAATATGACTATACTTTAAATTTAACAAAAAATTACATATATTAATTGAAAATTAAATTATGTTTAACATAAGATTATATTAGAATCTAAAACAATTTATAGTTTTATTTAATAACAAATGAAATGTTTTGTATAACTAATAGATTTTTATTGTTTTTAATAGAAAATTATTGAATATCTATAATATATATATAAAAGCATCATTTTGGAGAAATTTTTAAACTGATAATAATATCTTTTATTATTAATTAGATTACTAAATTGATATTAAAATTAATTTATTAGTATCATTATGTGATAATAATAAAAGTAATATTAATTAAATATTAATTAATATGAAATTAATTAATTAGATGGTTAAAATTAATATTTAGTAAAATCTTATTAGGTTGATATATTATTAATAAAAAAAATTATAAATTCGAGTGAACTGAAACGTAAACCTTAACATTAACTTCAATTTTAACTTTTATGTAAATGTTAAAAAATTTATAGGATGAAAACAAAACAAATTTGTAGACATGTAATAATTATTGAATCCAACTATCCGTTGAAAATTATTAAAGGAGATAAGGGACATAAATAAATGTGTATCCAAAAGAACAGCTGTTGGGCAAAGCTTCACACATTTCAAGTTTTCAACAACATTAGCTTTTACTTTTGTTTCTGCTCCATTAATTTGGCAATTCACTCATATATAATGGGCCCACCTCAAACCTATCGACTGCTAAACCCTAAAAAATTGAATGTTTATTAAAGTAATTTATTTTTTTGTAATAACTTATTAAGTAAAATTTTGGAAATAGATTAAAAAATCAAATACTGATATCAAAATAGGAAAAAATATCCAAAAATGGTGGGAGGTGCAAAGCAAATGGGTTTGGTCTACAGGCTGTTCTTATTATGCAGAAAAGGATGAGTAGTGAAAAAGAAAGGGCAGCCAGCTGAGCTAATTTGTGTAAAACCAAAAACAGTCATTGTTTGGCTGTATTCACACTTCACAGGTGTGTGTTTGTTTGATGAGTTTCAGTCAATCTCAAAACCTAATTTCAATTCTTTTTATGCTTTTGCTTTTTGCCTTTTTCCATTCACTTTGCTCCAAAAGAAAAAACCTTTTTTCTTTTTATGTGGTGAAAACTGTTCTGATATTCATCCATTCTAAATATAATATTTTAAATATATATTTTATTTTCTTATACAATATCAGAACTATTAGCCTCTCCTCAATACTAAACAAAAGAATAAATGTATTTTTTGAATCACATTCTCCCATATCAATAATTATATCAATATCAATCGAACTAATATATAATTAAAATATAAAAAATAATTCCTCGAAAGTTATTTTTATTTTGCTTCACCTCAAGAGAGATTTCAAGGGATAAGTAATGGTCTTGGTTTCAAAAAATGAAAAATTATATTTTGACCTCTTAAAATTTATTAAATTATAAATTTATATATAATAAAATTATACTGTCTCTCAAAATGAAAATAAATTTATTTAATATTTTCTCAAAAAATAATGAAATAATAAATTAAAAAATAATAATTTTATATTTTAACTTTTTAAAAATCCAATACCAATATTTCTTAAAATATTTTCTAGATTCGTGCTTCCGCACTAAAAATGGCTTCTACGGTAAAATGTTTTACAAACCAAAGATCGAAAAACGATGACTTCTGTTGACGATGATATTTTTTAAAAAGAAAATCAAAAAGTGAGCAAATCTTTTTTTTTTAAATATTTTAGAGAAAAAAAAATCCAAAAAGTGTAGCAATTTTTTTTTTATCACGACTATGGCAAACATGTATCATAAATCCTTGACAATTAATATAAAATATAGTTTTATATAAATACTAATATAAAGGAATATAGTTATATATGAATTCAATTGGTGAATCTAAAAAATTTATTTAAAAACTATGGAAGTTAATATGTATATATTTTTAGGGATAAATTTTAAAATTATACTTCACGATTTTAAATGTCCATTGTAAAATAAATTTTGATTTTATATAATTATATACATAGAAATTTGTTTTTAATTATACTTCACTAATATCATTATCTGTTGAAAAATACGAAATTGAAAATTTGGTGTTAGACGGAGTGCTCATTCCCCTACCCACCAAATCTATGTGGAGACAGTTTCCTATTGGCAATTTATTGAACTGATTGTTTGGGCTATGCTGATTATATAGACGATATCTAGCCCGTTATGGAAAATCGTATCACTTGGAAATCATATATTAGTGATTGGATTGAATAAGATTACCCTTATCTAATCCTTTGAATCAATGAAGTTGGACTAGATTGAATCACTAAAGACTTATCTGCCAAGAATCCTAGTTTATGTTGTTCATTATTATTATGTCGTATTCAGCTTATATAGTGGTTGTTTTATAGGGATTGTGATAGATCTTTTTATGTAAATAAGTCTGGATAAACTCTATATAATTGAGAACTTGTGTAGGTTTATGTACGGAGAGAATTGGGCCCTTAATCTATTCTAAGTGAGGAACCTTTTTGTATGCATGCATATTAATAATAGAACCTTTTTATTGTAGTTTTACTTGCTAAATTCACAAGGGGTGAATTTAGTGGTGAGAGTATCTAGTCTTCAAGGTATAAAGGTGAGGTAAATTGTCATAGGGTGTGTGATAGATTAGGATCACTTGTTGTAAGTATTGAAAGTAGTGGATATTTCTCACTGAGCTAGGCTCTGCATGTTGGATCTGGTCCCTAAGTGTAGTATATTCGTCTATGTACACTTGTAATTTTTTTGAACAGATTGGTTAATAAAATTATTCACGAATTTCATTAATACTTTGTATATTTTTCCTCACGTGGGTTTTGAATGTAAAACAAAATAGAAGCAAATATTAGCTCACTAGTTGTCTAATGTTTAAACTAATACAAAGCAATATTATATGGTCGGATCGTAATACGGAAAGATAACTCGTATTAGTAGAAGAACCTAAATATGCCCTTAATCTAATCGAAAATGAGCAAATCGATTGAAAGACTAATATGTCCTCTATCAAGTTCAATTTGGGAGATGATTTATCTTGTGCATCGGGGCGGATGACTCCCAGAAGATAGAGACATAGATGTGACTGACCGAATTGACAGTATATTAGACAAGACCCAAGAAGAATAGATCTTGAATCTGTTTATGGATTGTAACACCCTTACCCGACCCAATCACCAAATTCGGGTGTAGGCGTCACAACAGTACCGGGTTATTGTTTAAACTAAGATCTCATTACGTTAAAACATACAATGTTACCTATTAAAAATAACTTACAATAGAGTCTAATTTAAATACAAAGTTTACTGTCTGAACTCCGAACACTGATGAATCTAAATTAATACAACATAATCGCCCCATTAGCGACGTTCCTAAAGGTGCCCTCTTCCTATGTGCATGACACTTTACTACGGAGCTCCTTGATACAACAAGGTTTGTCTAGGTCCCTGCTTAAGTTCCTTAATCCGCAATTCTTGCAACCACAGATCAAACCTCTATAATATGATCATATCCATGGACGGATAGATCATTGAGCGATTTCCTTCCGACCATTCTATTGACCTTCAATCAGCCTTGGCAGTTCCTCTGAATGTATCGCCAACTCTGCGGACTCTATCTTTTCTTTCATTCATTTTCTTTCTTCCATTCATCCTCAAAGTGAATTTCTTCTCACCATCATGCCCTATTATTGCAGCTCTCTGACTTACCTCTTAAACACCAATTAGTATATTTCCTTTAATAGTCATTCACAATTTAAATAGTCCACGGTGGACTCTCATTATTACCCTAGTCCTGATGGGCTCGCTGTCATCCCATCCTTTGGGATACCTAGAAAATTTCCCGCCACTCTGCCAAGGTAAGTCTCATTCGTAGCAAATAACGGTTGGATTACTTCTTGGTAATCCACCTTGGCCACATTACATTACCCTTAGACGTAGCACGCCCTTTTGCTACGAACCTCTATGGCCGTCAGTACTCAGCCAAATGTCACTATGTAACTATCTGAGTTCATTATTTCTCTCTCATACTGTATTCCTACATAACTAGCCATTTGGCTGATACTTCCTCAATGGTTTTCTCTTTTAAGAGAAATAGTCTTGACAGACACTTCTGTCATCCAGTGTATCCTTCTTTGTCTATGGGTTCTAACCACTCTTCCTTTCCTTACGGATTAACTAGTGTATATATGATACACCACTAGTCTATAGGTTTCTCTTAACGCCCTCGGCATTCTTTAATGGTGGATCCTTATCCGCTATCCTTGGTTAAGCCATTTTTCATTCGCCTGAACTTTAGTGACCATTGGTACGTCAACTTTCATTACTAATTCCTGATTAACATCCTTATGCCCTGCTGGGTTACACGACTACTATTTCCGCAGTCCTTTATTATTTCCATTACTTATACATTCATTTGTGGAATTCCTTTGACCCATTGTTCTGCTGTTGTATGTTCATACTTCCATATTCCTTCCAACCATTTTTCCTTGTTTGCGGGTTACCTCATGATTTCTGTTCTGATTTTCCACCCATGTTTATTGTCTGCGCACTGTTCTAATTTTCTACCCATGTTTATTGTCTGCGCAGACTCTTTCTCTAGGCTACCATAGCCGTGCTATGGACTTACACAGTATACCCTCATGTTTTTTGTCCAGACGGACTCTATTGGTTTCCTTAGTCTAACTATGGTCCTTCACTTTAGTATCCCCATGTTTATCGTCCCGATAAAATATCTACGATGCCATAGCATATTCCAACTATGGTCTTACACGATATAACCCCATATTTACTGTCATGGCGGACCATCCCATGTTTAGCGTCCCGTCGAACTATCTTATGTTTAGTGTCACATCCCATATGTTTATTTATTATTTTTTTCAATTTATTGAACAAGAAAGTAAGTGGTCAAGTGATAAAAGGGCTTAATTAAATTCCTAGAGATCCTAGGTTCAATTCCCATCATCCACATATTTTTATTTGAATTTTTAGCATGTAAAAAGGGATAGTCAACACCCTTTCCGTCCACCTCATAGTTGTCTTATGGGGAAGATTCTTTCTTCTTTTGTTTAGTCAACTTTTCCCTAATACCTCCCATTTTACTCCATGATCCACTTTTTGTGCCTATGTTCCCCCTATTGCCATTTTCTTCCCCTCTTACCATACCATGGCCCGCCAATGTACCTAGACACCCTAAAACACCCATTTTTATTTTTACTCACTCTCTCATCTTTTTCTCTCTTCTCAACATCCTTCCACCACCACTTTTTCCACATTTTACCACCATACCACAACTGTTAGCCACATTTTCTTCACCAAATCAACACCACAACACCACTAGAACTTCCCCTCTCTTCCACACCTCCTCCTCTCTTACCACCATCGCGCCACCGTCGCATCGGCACCGCGCCTCTGCTGTCGTAAATCACTATTTTTCGTCAATTTTTATCTTCTCTTCATTTCTTATTTTAAAATCAAACTTCTAACCCTCCTCTCTTATTTTTTATAGACCATATACGATTCTAATATCTATTCATTTATTTTTTAATAGTGATTTCATTAGATAATCTTCCATTGTAAATGAAATACTATGGGATCAAAGATTTATCTATTCCTTGAGATTTTTCGTAACTGATCCTTAAACTCCGATGATAATCTTTTCTTTTCCACTTACTAAGGCCGAATCAAATAATGCTTTTACACACTTGTGAAGCATTCTTCTTCGTACGCTCAAATTTGTATTCTTGCCTTAGGAAAAAGTATTCTCGTTATTGTGTAAGTATTGAAGATCTGCCAATCAGAATCAATTCTTTCACTTTTATTCTCGATTAGGACGATTCTAACATTAAGGTTTGTTATGCATTGTTGAAGTTATATTCATGAATCTCGGACCCATACTCCATATTTTAGAAGCGTGCATTTTGGGCAGCCGATTAAGTAGCTTACTTAATCACTAAAATGAGAGATATTCACCAAAATATCATTATTTTGATATGATATGAAATTTTGTCAAAAATTAAGGATTCAAGGATTGATCTCCTCATTGAGAGTTGGATTCAGAGTCGATATCATCGGATTTCACGAAATCAGGTGTGGGGATTTATTCATCTTAAAATGTGTGAAATTATTGTTAATTAAATAAATGTTATAATATTAAATATTTATTTAAGAAAATAAGAAACGTGAAATGTGCGAATACATTATGTATTCAAATGGATTATAAATCCGTTAGAAAGGAGGATTCCAAGTAAATGATTCTGAACTTTCGGATCTATGATAATATGAATGTGTTTGTGCAATTTTCTATTAAATGTGATGTTATACGATTTCTTGACACTTATGTATTGTGACATATGGTGATATTTGATATGCATGAAAAAGAAACATGCCACTGTTTCTGTCGATATTCTGATTCGCATGTTAAGCATGCCATTACACTGATTCTGATTTGCATGTTAAGCATATCATTACACTGATTCTGATTCACATGTAAAGCATGCGTACTAAAAATTTTGTTCTGTATGAAATATCACATCCATGGGGTTGGGATATGTTTGAAAGGAGGAAGATTCTGACAATTTAATAATCTGCACATTCTGGTGGTTTAACCACGTTATCTAGCAGCTTAACTACAATATAGTGGCTTGACCACATATATCTGATCTGGCAGTTTAACTGTATTTTGATAAGTAATCGTTGTCAGACAACTCAGGGTGGCGGGTAATTGTTGCCGGACAACCCAGGGTGGCGGGTCATCGTTGTCGGGCAACCCAGGGTGGTGGTTCATCATTGCCGGGCAACTCTTGATGACTTATTTGGTGTTTTTTTATGGAAGAGTTTTGGGGAACTCATATGGAGTGTAGCGGAGATGGGTAGGAAATATTTCCTGAAAATCTACACTATTTTCTGAAAAAGTTTACATCAACATCATCGATATGCATACTAATAAAAGTGACTCTGTTATTATATGATTCTGTATATGTGATATGTTATTCTGTTGAGATTTTTTCTTAATTCCTATTATTATGAAAATTTACCCACATTAGGCTTTAACAGCTCACCACTTTCAGTTATGATTTTTTAGATAATAATCGAGGTTAGGACATGGGCTCAGCTTACGGAGGTGCACTTGAATACTTTCGAATAAATTATCACACTTTAAATATTTGGTATTTTAGGAGTGTTATTATTATTTTGGACTGACTTGGTACTTTTTAATTGGATTTTGGGGTTTTGGATGAGATTGCATGATTGAGCTTTTAAAACTATATTTTAAGACGATTTATAAATTTGGAAAGAAAAATTGGATTTTTGAACTTAACGAGAAACTCAACACAATGATTGCTATTTCAAACTCAAGACTTTATTTTTGAACTCAACACTACCTATTCATTTAATAGAGATTTTACAAGACATATTTCAAGTCGACAAATTAGATTTAGTGATTTTCTGTTGTGACATTTCCTTTGAAATATGATTGTAACATCCTAAATTAGGGGTTATGCATTTGGAGCATAACTCGAGTGATTAGTAGGCTTTAAGTGTGGTTGGATATATTTTAGGAGTTTTTGAGAACTTTAGGTGAAGGGAAAAACTTTGGAAAATATTAGAATTTTAAGTGAAAAGGGAAACTAGGCAAGAAGGCCTTAAAATAATTTTGTGGAGTTTAGGACATAAGAAATTAATTGGTAAAGTGGCTTAAGGACGCCACTTAAGGCTTGGGCAAATAGCGCCAACAAGTGTCAGAGTTCGAGTGCAGGTGATGGCATGGGAGTATTTTATTTTTCCTTCTTGCGTTAGGAAGGGAAGCTGGGCCGAGGAGGTCTTAAGAGAAGTTATAGGCGCTTTTGGACATAAAACAAGCCTTGGTAAAGTGGCTTCCATGCGCCACTTAAGGGCCTAGAAGTGATGCCAGGAGGTGTCTCGAGGTTCGAGCGACGCGCGCAGCGATGGGCGTGTTTTTATTTTTATTGGCTTTTGGCGTTGGGCAAGGGAAGCTAACGAAGGAGCTCTTAAAAGAATTTGTGCCGAATTTAAGTCACAAAAGACGCCTTGGCCGAGTGGCTAAGGGCGCTATAGAGAGGGCTGCGGCAGTGAGGTTCTAGGTTCGAACCAAGGGAGCTGCAATTGGGGTTTTTATTTTTCAATGCTGACGCCAAGAGAGAAGATGAGAATTGGACGGCACATGGGCAATTGGAAGATAAGGATAAGCTTGGTGTTTAAATTCGGCAGAAAGTGTGGGATAAACAATATTTTTATTAGTTTTATTATTTATTGGAAGAGGTGGCTGAAGGATAGGATAAAAGATAATATTGTTTTTTTTTATATAGGAGATTAAATGGGGATAAAGTGGCTGGATATGGGTCTCTTTTTGAAGTCAAATTCGGTCATGTGGGGGATAAATATTATTTTATTTCGTATTTTATTTGGAAGAGGTGATAATGGATAAAAAGGTGGATTTTATTTTATTTAATTTGAATTGGTTTGAAAGGATGGTGTTGTGAGGAAATTAAGGAATTTGACTTGTTCAAAGTTGTTTGAATTAGTGGTTGGGAGTGATTTTGGGTGGTGGCCGAATGTTGGAGTCTTCATGGGGGAAATGGCCGGTTTTGGTAGGTGAATAAGTGGGGAGTGCCGAATGCATTTTGGTGTTTTTCGGTCAACTTTAGTCTAGTGCACCTAACCGAATTTTGCAAACTAAGTTCTCTCATTTTTCTTCCTTGAAACCAAAAACCCCAAGCAACCTATACTTTAGAAAATTAGCACTTGTTTCTCCTAAAATTTGCTAGTAGCCGAATGTTCTCTTGAATCCCTAAACCTTATTTTGTTTGCTTCTTTTTCTTTTGTTCTTAGCCGAACCATCCCTCTTCCACTTCTAATCTCCCATTGCCGATTTCTCTTTTCTCCTTGAATCGCATTTCTTTTGTTTCTACCTTCAAGACTCTAGCCATATCTTCTCCTCTTGTTGCCGAAACTTCCCCTCTCCTATTAGTTTCACCTTGGCCGAATATCAGGAGTGGTTTTGATCTCTTTGGGTTTTTCGGCAATTGTTGTTAAGGGTGCTAATCACATGTTGAAACCGATTTGTCATAGGGCCTTCGGGATTTGGAAGCGAGCAAGTGAGTCCATCATCTCTGATCAATCGGTTTTAGGGTAAGGTGGTAAGGATCTATTTTTATTTGGTATTCGATTAAGCCGAAGGCTATTAACTTAATGATTGCCGATTTAGGGAAGCAGAAGCACTTTGAGGGTGGTGGCTAGTATTCAAAGACGTTTTGGGGACAAGAAAGCAAGGGTGGCCGATTGACTCTTTGGGGGTTTAGAGTTAGCGTTAGAATCAGGTGTGTACATACACACTTTATGATTAATTAACTGTGCTAAATGTTTGTGTATGCTAAATCTAGTTTATGTAGCTTTGGATTTAATACCATAACGATATAAGCGATGATTCAGGTAAGACTCTGTTCGTATGAGTTTACTATTTGATGCTTTTGGAAAGCATGGCGTATTTGGTATATGCGATTTAAATACATGTTGGCATGAATTCTGTTATATATATATCATGGACTAATGTGGGTTGATGAGAGAGAGAGGCGGTGATATTCGTGTCGTCGACGGACACCGGTGGTTTGGTACCACATTGTGACTACGGTCACAGAGGTTTGGCACCTCCGGAGGTTTGGCACCTCATAGCGTCTCGTCCCGGTGGCTTAGCACCACGGTGGGTTGGCCCCACGTTTACATTATGGGATTGACGCGGTGATTTGGTATCACACGATGGGTTGGCCCCATCATTTGATTTGTGACTACGGTCACCGGTGGTTTAGCACCACCGGTGGTTTGGCACCACAATATGACGGATTTCGTGACTATAAGTCACCGGTGGTTTGGCACCACCGGTGGTTTGGTACACGGGGTAGAGAAAGGTGTTTGGATGGCTAGGTTGGGTGCATGATTTAGTGCATGTTAATTTGTTATAAATTGTGTATGATTGTTGCACTAAATTGGGGAAGGGTTACACATTGAGTCTTGGTGACTCACCTTCTCCTTTAACATTTTTCGGGTGACTCGTAGATGGCGGTTGAGGAGTAGGTTGGACTCGAGGTGGCCATGCAGTGGGATTTGAATTTAATGGACTTAAATTTTAGTTTATTATACTTTATTATTGGTTTTGTTTTAATCAAGTTGTAATAAGGCCTCCTAGGATTATTTTTATTATCTTTACATGTTTTGAATATTTTGTTTAAACTACTTAATAATATTAAAATGGGTGCACATGTTTTCTCAAATCAAACGCAAAATGTTTTAAAGTGCCATCGGGTACATTTGAAACCTGTAACAACTTGACTTAATAAATATTGTTAAAACAAACTAAGTGTGGTTTTAGCAAGATAATTGAAAATGAAGATGATTTCATCAAAACTCAAATCGGCTAAAGGGATTTTCAAAGTTGTTTTCCTCTGTAACAGACCAAATTCGGTCGTAGTGTTTGGGCCGGGTTTGGGATGTTACAATGATGATTTCCGGTAAACATTTGAAACTTGAGTTTTTCCTAAAGATAATCGATTTTCACAAATTCTTTCTGAATGGACTATATAGACATTACTTGGCTTTTCTTAAAGCAAATCAAAATGTCGATTTTAAATGATGATGATTGTCGAAGAAAAAGAGTAACGTTTTATTGCGCCATCATCATGGTCAATGTGATCTTCGAGATTCGGCTATTAAGTCTAGGCTGGATTTAAGGGGTTACATTTAGTGGTATCAGAGTTTGATTCAAAACTTGGACTATGGTTGTTTTTTTCGAAAATTGCATGTATATATGATAAATGGGTATTTTTGGGAACAATCCATGCTACAACTAAAACTTACTTTTGTATAAAGTTTTGTTCTGTTTAAAAATCCAAGATTTCGAAGCTAGACCAAGATAAGTACTTCTGATATACTAAAACTTTTATTGTGAAACTTTAGATTGTGAAACTATAGAATATGAAACGAGTAGATTGTGAAACTTTAGATTCTGAAAACTGTAGATTTTGAAACTATAGTGAAGTTGTAATGAAACTTTTAAATTGAAAATATTTTGGAATAATAACAAAAACTCGTTAATAAATTATCAGATAATTTCATAAAACTTAGACAACCGATAGCAAATTTAATAATCGTGATGTACAAACCCGAGATATAAGAGCTTGTGGAAAGCAAGGTCAAGGGACCCAATTCTATTCATCTGCGTCGCAAGTACGCACTTCCGAGTTAAAAGTTGAGCATGTGTAGTATTCACGTACTGTTGATGGGAGCCAACATGAGCCTGCTAATAATGTTGTACCGCAGGCCACGCTTAGGGTGCTACAGCGAGTAGCTGGAGCCCATTCTGGAGCGAATAGTCGTGGAACTATAGCTGAGAGGCTTCATTCTTATAAGGCTAAGTTATATAGAGGCGTTACTAGGACAACCCCTACCGTAGTTGAATACTGGTTCGAGGCCATGGAGAGAATTTTAAATGACTAGGAGTGTACTCTGGAATAGAAATTAAGGGGTACTATATCACTACATAGCAACGAGGCTTACCGTTGTTGGCAAGCCGTTATGAGAGGTATTCAAACAGAGAGGGTGACATGGGAATCTTTCTATATGTTTTCCAGAATAAATAGAGGGTACTCGATATGTCAAGGCCTGTAGGCTGAAGTTTATTGAGCTCAAACAAGGGGACAGATCTGTGGTCACATATGAGACCGAATTTTTAAAGCTAAGCCGCTATGCTGAAGGAATGATCGCAATTGAATCGGATAAGTGCGTCAAGTTTGAAAACGGAATGAGATGAACTGATGGTGCTGGTAGCCCCTCATCAAGAAAGAGTTTCTGAAACTTTAGTGTAGAAAACCAAAATTGTAAAGGAAGTTAAGTGTGTTGAATGTGAGAAAAAGGATAAAGCTAAAATCCCTATTAAGAGAGATGTTGGTCCTACTACTCAGGCTCCGCGATTCAATAAGCGAGCCAGAGATGATAGAACTCGACAGAATAATGAAACTGCCATTGAAATAACAATACTTAATCCCCTAGACAAATTGTTTCTGTAAACAAAATTTTTAAGAGGTGTCCATTAGAAATTCAGTGAAAGGTTACCCTTCGGGGAATTCAACCTTATTTTGGGTATGGACTGGTTGGTGGAACACCAAGTCTATTTAGACTGCGCTACAAAGAGGTTTACCTTGAAAACTTCCATTGGAAAAAAGATAGTGATGGTTGGATAACATAGAGATTACTTATCTAACATGATCTCCACTCTAGTGGTTGAAAAGTTGGTGCGCAAAAGATACGAAGCCTATTTGGCTTATATTTTAGACATAAATGTCAGTGAGTTAACTATGGAGAACATTCGTATAGTGAGGGTTTTTCCTGACGTCTTTCATGAAGAATTACTTGGATTACCTCCGGAGTGCGAGGTTGAATTTGGCATTGATTTAGTGCCTAGAATAGCTCCGGTATCCATTGCCCCCTATCGCATGACACCTAAAGAGCTTATGGAACTCAAGGCTCAGTTACAAGAACTTCTGGATCATGGATTCGTTAGACTGAGTATGTCACCATGGGGAGCTCCTATTCTATTTGTAAAGAACAAGGATGGGTCTATGAGACTTTGCTTTGATTATCGACAACTGAACAAGTTAACTGTAAAGAACCGATACCATTTACTGAGAATTGATGATTTATTTGATCAGTTTAGGGGAGCAAAAGTGTTCTCTAAGATCGATCTAAGGTCTAGATACTATCAATTGAAAGTGAAAGAGACAGACATTCCTAAGACCACATTTAGGACTCGGTATAGTCACTACGAGTTCCTAGTGAAGCCCTTCAGTCTCACGAATACTCCGACAACTTTTATAGACCTAACGAATCGGTATTTTTAGTATTATCTTGATTAATTTGTTGTAGTCTTCATTGACGACATCTTAATCTACTCCAAGTCTGAAACAAAACATGATGAGCACTTGAGGGTTGTCTTACAGATCCTCCGTGAGAAACAACTTTATGCTAAATTGAGTAAGTGTGAGTTTTGGCTCCCAAAAGTGATATTTTTGGGACATGTGGTATCAACTGAGGGTATTTATGTCGACCCAAAGAAAATTGAGGGTATTTTGGGCTGAAAACAGCCTAAGAACATCAGTTGGATTCGAAGTTTCGTAGGATTGGTCGATTATTATAAGAGGTTTGTGGAAGGGTTTTCCTTAATTGCAGCCTCTATGACCAAGCTACTGAGGAAAAGTGCACCTTGAAATGGACTAAGGAGCAAAAGGAAAGTTTTGAAAAGCTTAAGTCTATGTTGATTCAAGCACCTATTTTGATCCAGCTTGAGTCTGGGAAGGATTATGTGGTATACAGTGATGCGTCTCATACTAGTCTTGGTTGTGTTTTGATGCAAGACGGTAAGGTTGTGACTTACACCTCGAAACAAATTAAGCCTTATGAATGTAACTATCCAACCCACGACCTCGAGCACTTATGACAAGGTCATTGGACGAGCATTGATCGAGTTGCTTTCGTAATGGTATGTCGTTGGGGAGAGCTCAGTCACAATACTATAATGGAATGACTTCATGACTAAATGAGTTTATAATTAATTGGCGAAAAGCTGAAACTTAATTATAAATCATTTAAGCCTCAATTGCATATGTCCAACCGTTCCCTCTGCTAGCTCATTGAAACAAAAAATGAATTGCACGTTGAATCAAATGAACATAAATGAATAAAAATGGTGAAAATGGAAAATTGGAAACATTTTAAAATGATTATGGTTTTCTCCAAAATGAAAATGAAAATGGAGAAATAGAATCATTTGGAAATGAACGTGGTTTTCTCCAAAATGAAAATGACCTGAAAATGAATTTATGTTTTTCGAATTAAATAAAGTTCGAAAATGAAAATAAATCATTTGGTTATAGTAAACCGTTGAATGTAGAAATATTGAATATATTTTCTCATAGATTTTTTTTACGGTAAAGTCGTCATGATTTTAACGAAATTAAAATTGGATTAAGATTATTATTTAATTGGAAATTAATTGAGATGTTGTTGTTAGGAAATAGAAAAACAAATATCGGGTTGGATCGAATTATAAATTATTAGGTTAAAAGTCCAGGAAGTACTTGTAATTGGTGTAATGACCCATTTTTCAATAGTGTCGAAAATGGTGGTTTCAGTACCCTGATTCCACTGATCGAGTTTATAAATATTATTTAATATTTATGAGTCTAGTTTAGTGATATATTAAATTTTAGCTTGATGATTTTGATTAATTTGAAAGTTAGTTAAGGTACAAGTGTATCAGTTCAAAAGTCAGTGGTTTTGGAAATTGAAGTATTAGGACCTCGTTTTCATAAACTGAGCCCATAAATTGAGGTATGGAGTTATTGTATAGGTGAAAAAAAATTTGGATAGGTAATTTCGCAGAATTAGTAATTAATTAAGGTACAAGGTACAATGATTAAATCGTAAAAATTATAAAATTTAATCGCTATTGATTTTTAATGACTAAAAAACTTGGTTGATAAATAAAAAGCCCAAAATGGCAATTAGGCCATTTTGTAAAGTATAGCACGGTTGGATATGTATAGTTTACAATTTACAAGTTAAATTTAGTTTAATTAATAAATAAATGAAAAATATATTAGTAAAATAGAAGACCACTTAACATCTTTTCATCATTCTTTCTTCTTCCACCATTTCATATTAAAAAGAATAGCCAAAATCCATTGTTGAATGCTCCCAAACGGTTGGCCTTGCATGGTAAGTCGGTTAAAGCCCATTTTTCATAAATTTTATATTTTTGAGATCATGGTAGCTCAATTTAGTTAAACCGTATATTCATTTTCAAAACTATTAAAGTTTTAAAATATTACCATTGATGAGCGCTTGAAGCTTTTGATGTTAAGTTCTTGGATTTTGATCTTAGAAATAAAAAAGGACTAGTTTGTAAAGTTTAAATGTTAGTTTTTTGCACTTAGGGACTAAAGTGTAAAATTATGAATAGTGGGTTGAAATTTCTATATTTATGGATAGTAGAGGGTTGTAGAAGGATATGTTTGAGACCGGTTTAAAAATTAGAGCTCAAATTTGAAAGTTATGACAAATTCAGTTTTAGGGACTAAATTGAATAAAATGCAAAACTTGAGGTAATATCTAAAAAATAAAATTCAATAAATACATGTTTATAATAGGTTGTTATAAGATGATTTGAATTGATAAATTGAAATGAATTATTATAGATCGAAATTTAAATCAACCGAAAGATAATTGAAGAAAAGGAAAATTTACATAATAGTCCCCAACATTGTGTTGGTTGTTGTTTTCCCAAGTTCATATGGAACTTACTAAAAAAATTTTATGATATGTTTGCTTATATTTAATGTTTACTAGTTTAGATTAATTATAATTTTGATAAACTTAAAAGGGATTAAATCATAAACTATGAATTGTATGGTAAATATGAATAAGTATTTGAAAGTTGGTATACTTTAATTATATGATTTACTGTTGATAGATGATATGCTAGAAATATTAAGTTGGAATGACAATGTGGCGTTAATGATTAGTGCTTTATTGGTATAGGTATGTTTTGACCATGTTTAAAATTCTTATATAGGTGAATTGGTAAATAGGAAAAGTGAATTGGTATGGGATCAATTAGTAATTTATTAAAGTATTACATCCATTCTTAATAAAGGATTATAGTATTGAATGTAAAATTGATAGGTAAGATGTATAAGATTATTTGTATATGTTTTAGACATGCTTTATGTGATAGGAGAAATGAATTAGTTAATTAGCTTAAATAAGTATGCATAAGCAAGGTAAGCAATTATGGTATGAATTGGTGATAGGATGAATGAATAATTGAGCGGATGAATTAAAAATGGTATGGTAAATGCTAAATTGTACCTTATTGAGTTGGTTTTTTTGGAATGATTATATAAATGAGAATGGTTGAGAATATTACAAGTTAGAAATGATATGTATATAGGACTAATATATGTGTAATTTTGTGATGGGTAACACTTCTATGAAGTATGAACTTGATGGGGAATTGTTAGATAATACATATATTATTTGTATGGCAAATTAGTGATCTTAAGACATGACTTAAATGTTACGTTAACTTGGTATAACTTTTGTCTACATGTTTTTATATACTATGATGATGATGTACGTATTTGGTTAAGTATAAGTAAACTATAAATAGGCTTGAATATGGTATGAAGTGTTATAATAGTGGTTGAATTTAGTAGTCTAGGTAAATATGTTAATTAGTATAAATGAGTGATTCCCTTGGTACATGAATTGTTATAAGTCTTGTATGTCTTGTGCATAATTTAAAGCATATAGGAATGATGTTTGATCTTGAATGGTTTGTAATGATTATACAACCTTGTTGTGAAATGGTGCCAATGAGACATATTGGTTAGATGATTAGGAAGTTAATACATGACATGTTTTAGTTGAGTTTGAAGTGTTAAGATGATTGATATGTCTTGTTGAGTGGTTGATGATTACATAGGTTTGTAAAGCTTAGAAAATTGACCTTTTCATGTGGAATAGTTTGTATGGTATTATGGCTAGTTAAATGGATGTATTAGTATGTGTTTGGATTGGTTTTATGCAGGTTTGAATGACCATATGTGAAAATTTTGAGCTATTAGTTTGATTTGGCATGAATTTTGATACTTAATGGCACATTCTTGCACCATACGGGCTGGCACACAGCCGTGTGTCACACGCGGGCTGGTGACACAGTTGTGTGACCACTGGAATGTAGGAGTCTTTTAGCCACACAGTTCTTGATTGTCACACATGATGGCCACACACCCGTGTGAATACTGTGGATATGGTAAAATTTTGATCCACATGATCTCAGTTTGTTGCACGGCCTAGCCACACGGCCGTGTGACTTTTGGAAAAATTGGACTTTTAACCTACACGGCAATAGTGAGTTACATGACCTGGACACACAGCCGTGTGACCCCTGTTTTGCACTTTTGCACTTCATTTTGTAAAAGTTTCAAATTAGTCCTTGTTAAATACTGGATCAACCTTAGAGCTTTTCGTAAGCTCATTTTAGACTTGGTTTTGGTTGTATTTCATATTATACATGGAATTATGACATGATTTCTTGATTAAATGAAATTAATTGCTATAAATTGTAAGTGTTATATTCCAATATCTGTGGTAATATTTTGTAGTTTAGGTTCAGTTATCGGACTCGGTGATCGAGATTGGATTATGAAGTGTTACAGATTAGTTTAAATTTTTTATTATTATGAGTATAATGAATTGTCTCTGTAACTTCAGGTTATAAGTATTTGGTAGATATGTACATACAAATATACACGTTTATTATGGTAGAATTGTTAATGTTAATATTATCTACTTAAATTATAGAAATACCATTGAATACTTTACTCAGCATACAGACTATTTTCTCCTTGCGCGAGTTAGATCTAAATTAGGATTTTCGTGCATCAACTTCAGCATCCGACCCACAATCCCAACCTCGGCCATATTTGTTAGTTTTCAATATTACTTATATATGGCATGCACCTAATACATTAGGTTTTGTAGTAGTTGAATGATGTTATAATCAAATGTTATATTTTATATTCTAATAACAATAAATATAAATGGCTGATATACATACGTATAAAAGTATATGCAAATTAAAATTTTCATAGTTTGAATTTATCATACTTAGTGTATATATTACTTATGAATTTATTGTAGTTGCTCCGGCAATGAATGTGACACACTGTAGCTCAGACCCGGTGATCGGGTTGGGTACAGTGTAACACCTTCGACCCGACCCGATCTACCAGATTTGAATCTTAGGTGTTACGTCCTTCTTATAGATGTAACTTAAATTTTTTCTTTCTTATTCATTGTTGTAAACGTCTCTATGAGTGTAACATAATCTCTTATTGGCATACATTGTATGCTTACATTTACATTGCGCCTGTGTACAAACTACTATCTATAGTTACTACAGAGTTTCTTGAAAAAATACAATGTGTGGTTATTATTTCGACTCAATAAAATTTTAGACTTTCCTATTTTATCTCTTAGTCTACTAGATATACTTTGGGATACTACTTAATGAACTTCAGCGCAGACTCAGACACACCATTTGACTTCCTCTGTATGCATAATAGCCCAATGCACCGCTCCCTTGGTGTAGCCTTGGCATCGTCTCTCGACACATATTCCTCTACATACCTAAAAATAAAAACAACTTTTGTAAGTCCATAAGAACTTAGTGAGTTAAATCATAGAATACATTTTTCATTCATTTTACGTGGTATATGTTATTTTGCACATCCTTGGGGTATTTCTTGACCTTTCTTCCTTCTTTGGCGGGTACAATACTGAGGCTACCATATTTCTTTCTTCAGAACCATTTTCCATTCTCTTGAGCGTACTACACTTAACATCTCTTTACTTTCTATATCCTTTCTTAAATCTTACCTTATTATCAAACTTAATATTTTCTTCCATACTTACTAATCTTATCATTTTCTTTGGGCAGGGTAGGCAACGCCCAATACTTAACTCAGAATTCGCTCAGATCTTCCTTACTTTAGTGTACTTTTTATACATACTTTCAACATATAACCTTGCCTTGCCACATACTCTGGAGCCTAGTCCTTTGTAACTATACGGGGTTCGCCATTCATTTAGTGTTCGCCCAAAGGTGTTGTCTTCAGATAGTCATCATGAGAACCATTCTTTAGATTTTTCCACGAAGGCGTTCCTTTCCAAAGATAGCCACAGAGGATTTCCTTTCAAAGTCTCACCATAAAGATGTCCTTTTAATAGAGCTTGCCCCAAGGCATTCATTTAGCTGAGATAGCCACAAAGGCACCCTTTTAACAAAGATAGCCACAAAGAAATCCTTTTAATAGAGATAGCCACAAAGGCTTCCTTTTAATAGAGATAGCCACAAAGACTTGCTTTTAACAGCGATCGAAACAAAGGCTTCTTTTAAATGAGATCGCCACAAAGGTTTCCTTTAACAGAGATCACCACAAAGACTTCTTTTTACGAAAATTGCCACAAAGGTGTCTCTTTTTAGATTACCGCAAAGATATTTCTTATCATATATTTTCCACAAAGGCATTCCTTTAATAGAAACAACCACAAAGGCTCACTTATAAGGAAATTGGTGTTTTTGACGATAGGGATTCACCTTAACTCACAATTGTGAGGTTTGCCCCTCACCGTCCAATACTCACCCAACCGTACTTTAAATCTTTTCCATATGATGCCATAGCCCAGCCATGATCTTACAGTATATGGTCTTCAGAATGCCATGGATTTTTCCTTTTAGAGGTTCATGTTTTAAGTCTCGATGGACCTCTTTATGCAACTCTAGAGACAAACACAGACACTTCATGTAGACTCATACTTGATAGGCTCATTCACATCTGACTTACTCATGACAGACTTGTTCATATCCTCAAAACACACATAGACACACTTTACTCATTCAGACACATTAACCATTGACTGTAGATGTCATATTCATATTCCATATGAATCATTCATACAAGTTCATCAGACATACATTTCTCACAAAATCATCACATCATGTATTTTTAGCTTATTTTCACAGAAGGTTCTAACATGCATAATACATTTGCAATAGTCAGCTTAGGGACTCACCTCATAACCTCAAAGTCCATCAAACTTTAGATCTAATCCTTTCGTGTGAAAATAGCAGCTTGAGTTTTAGATCTTTCATTCAACCAGATACTATGGTTTGTTTGGAAGGAGCTTACTTGTAGAAAACTAGAGTTCTAGACTTGTCTTTTTGGGAGGCATCCCCCATCTGCTTAGTCCCTTCGTCCTTAAGAAGGAAGACAACATTCCTTAACTTAACCTGAGTGTCCTTTTAACTTAACTCAAGTTTTCATGAGGACTTGATAAATGTCACGTTAAGACTGAATTGTCTTATCCAAAACCTGCCACTCATAAGAAACTTACCTGATACTCCTTAGCCTTTAACTCTTCCAGTTCATGTTTAGTTAGTTTCCAACCATCTTTTCTTACAAGTCAATTGATTCGGGACCATATTGGTCACTAGAGGTATTATGCCTTCTAGCGTGGCCTCATACCTCATAACAATCCTTTTTGTAACAGTCACTTTCGTTTCACTTATCATCCTAACCTGACTAGGAATCCTTGTCTACTTATTCTCATATTAGAGTCCGCCCATTCTATACACCAAAAATGTATTTGGGCAACTACTACTACTTAGTCAAATATTCCTCCGTATGATTCCTTAATCGTTCCTAGTAAAAAGGGTCGTATAAATAGAACATTCTTGGCTCCCCTATTTTATACACCAAGATGGGCCTTTTTGGGTGAACACTTCTTTGCCTTTTGTTTTTCTATATAACTATGCACCTAATTCAGAGACTTATACACTCTTACCATTATTCTTTGAATTGTCGTACTTAACTTAGCCATAAGTTTCGTTCCTCCAAAACACGCCGGACTAAGGCATCACAAACGCGCTCGAAAAGTAACTTATAATTAATCCAATCCTAACGTTGGACACTTAAAAATATCCTCTTAAGCCTTCTTCCTATAAACTATATTTCAAATTTTCAAGATTTCACCTAAGGGCGTAAACGTGAACTTCTGTTTCTTAAACGAATCAATCACTTTACTTATTTAGAACTCCTTCCAAAATTCTTACTTCTAAGACAACACTTGAATACTAGGGCTTCACTAGGTGAGATGTTACATACAGGGTGTTACAATTGGACTCGATATGGGAGAAGCCCAAAAGCCTCTCATGTTAATGAGGGGGATGACAAACCCTAATATTATTAACTAGGGTTTCCGCCCCCTATACTGCTAGATAGACTAGGAGTTCATTTCTATAATTGTAATAAACTTATACAATTCAACAAGGTTTCTACCTCATCTCCTTATAAATAGATGGCATCGGTATGGCTATTTACACAACTTTAAGATATTGTTACTCTACCCAAAAATAGAGAGAATTTATTCTCAACTATTAAATCTATTTTCCAGAATAACAATTCTAGCGGATTCTATTTGAGAAGAGATTTTTCATTTTCACACTTAACGAATAAAACTATTTCTGGTTCTGTATCTGAATCGAACCGTTCGAGCCCTCACTCGAAGCAGTTCATAGTACGAGAATAACGAAAAAGATTATTTGGTTGAAAGTAAAAAATGATAAGGATTCGTCTAGTCGAAAACACAAGTGCAAATTCGATAATTGGTTTATTGCTATAAATATCACAAACTAGCTCAATTTTTAAAATTTTAATTTTCTGTTGTGCAAGAAAGCTATTTTTAAACCAGACTTTTTCCAACAAGTGGTATCAGAGCTCCAGGTTATTCCATGTTTATAGTATAAATCAAGATTGAAATTCTCTCTCTTCTTCATGTATGATTATTTTTTATTAGATGTGGAACTCTTGTAATTGTATACATGTTTAGGGAATATATGCGAATGAATGTCTGATACTATTTTATTTTTATTTATGATACAGTAATTTTGTCAAAGTTGTGATTCCTAGAAATTAAATGTAATTTATTATTTTCTCAGGCATGTATATTTTAGATCGTAGACTATCATTTCTACGCAAGGTTTATTTTATTATTTATTTTAGAATAACATATGTGGGTAGAAAATAGATATAAGAAATTTTGTAATATATTTTTTAGACAGAACTTGGAGAATCGAGATCTATATCGGCCGATCAAGACGACACATTCCCAACCCAGCCAAACTAGCGTGAAATCAACGGTGGTCAGACAATAGGAGGTTGTCGGTGGTTCGGCGGTGAAGATCGATGGTAAGGGCTACTGGAGTTGGTCAGTGATGGTTTAGCGGTGGTAGACAATGGTTTGACAGCGACTTGGCAATGGTCGATGGTGATGACGACACTAAAAAGGCGGCAGAAAGACAGTGACGACAAAAACGTGAACCAATATCGCAACAGAAGTCTGTGGTGGCAAACTAGAAGATCAAAAGTATGCTTTGGGGTGAATTTTGTAATTTTGCAATTTTATACAATTGAATCAAAATTTAAATTTTATAAATAAATGCACCAAATCAAAATTATTTATAAAATTTTGATATTTATTCACTTTTAACTTCCTATCATCCACAATGTATGTTTTACACCGTTATCAACTGCTACTAGCCACGTATTTAACTTTCCCCTTTTAACTAACGAGTCTTTGGTGTTATTACCAAAGGTTGAAGCTTTAAGTCATTGAGTATTCAAGTTTAAGTCATATAATATGCAATTACAAAATGTAAGTCTGTAACGCCCCAAAACTCGGCCAAGAAGTTTAGACCGAATCCCGGAGGTTACATAGATCACCGAAGTGATCTTAAAACAATTTTACTAAACAAATTACTAAAATTTCATTACGAACACAGTTTGCTAAAATCGAACTAAACCGTTTAGGATTCAAAACAGAAAATTTGGATTATGTTAAAAACATTTTTGAATAAAGTTCCACATAATCTAGAATTCAGTTCGAAAATAATTTACAAAAACCAAAAATAGAAATAGTACCACAGACTCTAAAGATTTTTACAGTCCAAAACAGTTCGCAAGTTTAAGTATTCGAAGAATCATTTTTTTTAGTTTGATTTAAAACGCATCACACCGAGACCACTGACATGCCGAGTCCAGCTTCAGAAAATGAGAGTACCTGAAAAGGGAAAATTAAGGGGGTAAGCTATGCGAGCTCGGTGTGAGTTCAAAATGTAAGCGAATAACAAAAGAAGAAGTATCAAATACAACATTTCAAGTTAAGGTACATAGGTTGTGTATACAAGGAGAAAACTTCCGCCAAAAGTCAGACACAACCACACGTATTAATCAGAACACACGCTTACATATTATTCAGACAAACCGAAATATGTTCAAATGCAAATTGGATACAACCAGTTAAAAACAAACCCACCCCACCAACCGAACACCACTTCGACCGCCCTGCACACCACATATGAGCTAATCAAGCCCAACCAACCATGTACACCATATAGGACCTCGAAAGGCCCATCCACCCTACACACCACATATGTGGAACTAAGCCACTGAAGTATCAATATGCAGCTAAGCTAGCATACGTATAGTACATTACGGTAAACCGCTGTATAAAAGTGTTGCAGTTAAAACTGCCAAATCAGATCATTCTTCCTTCTCTTCACAACCAAAACCCAAGTTTAAAGGCAAATGCATGTATGCAGACAACTCACTAACAGACTTACAGAAACAATGTATACAACTTACAAATAGTCGTACATCAGTCAAACAGAATTAGAGGTGCACATAGTCAATCGACCAGATTCAGAATCAGTTATAACGGTACTTAATTACTAGGTAACATCACTTAACACTTAAACAAATCATTAAATTAGTGCTATTATTACAAGTAACGCATAAGTCTGGGATAAAACAGAGTCCCAACCACCCTTATTAAGGCCTAACCGAGGGTCGGAACACACAGGAATACAACAAGTCAAAATCCGACACAAAACAAAAATTTGCAAAACAAGGCTACACGGCCATATGCCCCAGCCATGTGGAAGTACCTAGGCCGTATGGGGATCTACACACCCATGTGGAAGAGGCGTGAAGAAGCACACGCCCGTGTGTCCGAGTGACATGGCCATGCGAACAGTCTGTGTAACTCTCTGTCCAAATTGGCTAAAATTAAGGCATAGGGCAGACACGGCCATGCGGAAGTCTTACACGCCCGTGCACCCATAGGATACGGCCATGTGTCCAGAACATTACCCTTGTGATTATGGACTAAAATCCCCAAATTCAGCCACACAGCTTGCCCAAAACCCTAATTCCCCAACTGCACATGATCGTGTGGACCGCCCATGTGGCCACCCGTGTGGTCACGAAACCACGCCAAAACAGGTTGAAAAATGTGTCTTACTTCCCTGAAACGAATCCTTAGCAACAGTAGCTCTAAAACCCACCCTGAAATCAATTGAAAATCAAGTAACCATCATCAAGGTGATTCCTATCTACTTTAATCCCAAAATCGTACGATTTAATTTCAGTAACATACAAGAAATAACCAAATTCCATAAAACCCAACATCGAAACTAAACAATTTAGAAACACACCCGTAATTGCCAAATTCCACAAAACCCAACAACAGTTCGATGCCAAAATGAAACAGTTCAGAACACACACCTGTTTCTACGATCTAAAGTACCCAGAAAAAAAAACCTCTTATGTATTGCGACACCCTCAATTTGAAAATTCCTTGTTGACGAAAGCGTAACCAAATGACGAGAAAACATAATCCAACGGCGAGAGTAACACAAATTGGTGATAATAAAAAAACAACAAGATTTCCCAATAGCAGAAGGCCAAATTTTGAAATTTGATGCCAGAAAAAAGAAAGAAAGAAACTAAAAGAAAAACGTGAAAAGAGAGGGTTGTTTGAACGTGCAAAAAAATGGAGCAAAACTAGAGATATTATAAAATAAAAAATAAAGTTAGCAAAATAAATGAGTATAATTTAAAATTAATATTTACAAAATTAAGTCAAAAATTTCCCTATTGCACACACATGAGGATTTGAACCCAGAACTCAAAGGTAAACCAACACATATCCAACCATCAAACAAACAAGCTTATTCTAACACTAGAATGCAAAAATATGCACAATAGATGAACCTACTCACTAACCCTTACTTAAAACCTCAAAACTTTTAGCCCCAAAAACCGAGGTGTTACAAAGTCTCTGGTCCTACAATGCGCAGTTACCATGGGTAGATTTTACCTCATTATATTTCTATTGTACAGTCATTCATACTTTATATCGATTTGTAACTACTTTATAGTTGTTCACATATATATATAATTGTATTATACATGTACTTATAAACTCTAAAATAAACTTTTACCTCTTAAAATTTTCACATATATTTGCATATTTCTTAAAATCTAGTATAATTAACTTGAGTTAAATTATGATTTTAGTTTTTATAATATACATAAATTTAAATTTTATTCTTTATGCTTTAATTTTACATCATTTGTTCTCTTTTATTTTATATAGTCCAAATAATTAACACCGTAAACTATTTCAATTATAATTTTTACGTAATTTTTTTTTTAGAAACGCCACTTCAACTATCATGTTAACATTCTAATTTTTTTTAAAATATTTAAAAAAAAAACCCGCATCAATATTTTAATCGAAATAATTAATAGTGTTAATTATTTAAATTAGTTAATAATATTAGAAAAATAAATAATCAAATTTTCAAATTAAAACAAAAAAATAAAATTTTAAATTTAAGATAATAAAACCACCATAGGTCAACTAACTTGCTCTACTTGTTTATATCATTGCAATTCAATAGTTTTTAATGCATTAAAACAAATACCACCAAACTAGTTATTTTCCGAAGACAAAGTTAAGTACAGTTAACTTGATTCAAGATCTCCTCAATTTATTTATTTTATTAAGAAGAGCTATTCATATTATTGAATTTATACATAAATGTTAATACCTCCTCCGCAATTCACAATTATCAAATACACATTACTATCATGTTTGGTAAAAAGATAATGAAAATATGGGGACAATGTTGTGAGATTATGGGGTAAATTCATTATAGACGCCACTAATTTTTTTTCCAAATTTACTTTAATCCTTGACTTTTGAATATGGTTTGTTTTTATTATTCTTCTATATTTATGTTGGAGATTAACATTAAATATGGAGATTTTTTTTTTTCTTAATTGTTAACAGAATAATGTAGCAACGCATGATAAAGTTTTTTTTTTTTTTCATATAGATCACAAACCATAAAATTATAAAACACCAGAACTCGTTTTGCTCTCTATTCAAACTGATGTTGTAATTATTATATGGATAGTTGTTTGAACGCGTGAATGAACAAGGCAGTTTAACAATATTTTGTAAACGGAGAGTAAGGTAATGAGATAAGTTAACACACAATGTTTGTTAACGCGATTCGGATTCATTAATCTTAGTCTGCGGAGCCTCGTTCAGTTAATAATTTTATTCAACAATCGTCAGGATTACCTATTAGTTTAAGCCCTATTTACACTTACACAAAGTATTTGCAACCCCAACGATAAATCTAATTATTACAATTACACACCTCAAATAACCTCACTTACAATCAATAATATCTCTCTAAAAAAAACTTAACAAGAGTGTCACAAAATCAAAAGTGAAAGCACAAAGGAACTGTTAACAAAAGACACTAACAAACTGACCTTGATGTACGGCAACCAATAACCTACTTATAAGCTGATACAAAAGCTTTTAATTAGCATTTTGATAAGTTTCAAACACTTGGTAAAAGGATGAATTTATCTCTTGAATTATCACTAATAATTATCTCATATCTTCCTTCATATCTAAGAACACAGACAGCATGATCTCCAAGTAAAAGAATAAGGATAAGGTTTGTGATAAGATTGTCGATCCTTCCTCCTCTATCACTTCAAAATTCAATCAGCATCATTAAGGATAGTATAACATGACCAAAGGATCATTTTCTTATAGTGTAACACATCATTAAGATTAAAGTAAAAAATGTCAATTTTATACTACACTTAGCTACCTTGAAGGTGTTGAAAAATCAATTTAGAAAACAGTTATTTTAGGTACAACAGAAGTTTTAAAATTTTCTAAAACTGGGTCCATTTTGTTATTTATAGTAATAAACTTAACCAAAATTATACGTGTGCTTTGTACAAGGCAGACTAAAATCAATTTTGGCTTTCTATCGAACAACATTCTCCTCTATTCTCCAACTACGAACTGGTTTGAGTGTGGGCTCAAAGCCTATCAAACCAATAGCATAGAATGAAAAAATTTATTAACTTTTAGTAGTAAAGTTAATTCTCTCTTTAACCATAAAATTATGTGTTTTTCCCAGAAAATATAATTTATTCTTTAAAAGAAATTATCATTATTTTTTAAAAGAATAATGACGTGTGAGAAGTATATTACATTGCTCAACACATAGTTCCTATTTATAAAGAAAAAGTATCAGAGTTCTGTTTGAATAAGGTCTGATTAAATAATAATATTTTAATAGAAAATACAACTTCTACTCTAAGTAGAAGTATAGGGGCAACGACACCCTTGTAAAATACATTAGAGTTGTTGCCCCTTGCATATTATATGGCCCTACTAGGCCTTTCATGTATTGAGTCCAATTATATATGTTTCTTGTACTTTTATCCAACACATAATTTTATTCAACCCAATATTTATTTCTCATTACCCAAAATATTATTTAATATTAAATTTAAATTCTCGATGAAATAATTTTTTTAACCCAATTCTAACTCCGTTAAAGTTATAGCAACTTTACTATAATAGAATCTATGAGAAAAATATATTTAATTTTCCTTATTCAACAAATCTATAATGACTTAATTAATTTAATTCCATCTTCAAACTTCAATTATTCAATTAAAATTAATTAAATAATAATTGGAAGAATTTAAATTAATTCCTAAGTTATCTTTTGTACTAAGCGAGAAAACAATTCATTGCAAATCATGATACATGCAATCTATTTCTCTTATTTCATCGTTTTCACTCATTTTATATTTGTTGGTTCTACATGCAATTCGTTTCTAGTTATCTCGAGCTAGTGAAGGGACTGATTGCACATATATAATTAGGGTTCAAATAATTTGTAATTGAATTCCAGCTCTTCGCCTATTAATTATAACATTAATTAGTCTCGAAGTCATTCTACTAAAGTATCATGATTAAGCTCTCCCTTGTTATATACCATTACGAAAGTTATTTATCAAGTGTTTGTCCAATGATCTTGTCATAAGTGTGTTACTCTCATAGCATATCCTTAATCTTTTTGGGATAAATTTGTTCTCCAAATATGATCCTATTTTGTCTCATGGTAACCATTAAATCTCCCTTCATGAAAAATCAATCACTATCGAATAGTAAGCAAATCATTTACCACAAAGACAAATGATCCATGATCATGTTTGCCTTTTATCTATCATATAATGTCGATGAGAGGATATCATTTACCTTTTAATTAGGCTATGAATTCCACTATTGTGGAATGATGCTACATACTATAGAAGCCGTATACCTAATGTACCAACTTTCGATTCTTTATCTATTTGAACTCAAGCTTTCATTTACATCAAAGTATATAAGTCATGCTTACATAATCCATCATTCACTCAGGACTAATGTATGCATCCACTCAAGATTAATGTGTGCTACACCATGAACGTCACAAGCAAATAAATATATAAACAGATTTAGGACCTACTCTACTTGTAACACCCCAAACCCGGCCCAAACACTACAACCGGATTTGGTATGTCGCTTGAGTGATTTACAAAAACATGTGGCACTTTTGAGAAAACAATTATCAGGTTTAGATAGTCATACCGAAAACTTAATAATTTATTAAGTTCATATAAGATATAAAGTTATAAAACGCCGTGGTGAATTTTAAATAGAAATGAAATTTCATACATGTCTTAGCTTAGTTTAAACATAAAATTTAAATGCCCATAAATGAAAGCCCAACATGAATCCAAAATGTAAATAATAGTCTAGTGGCCCATGGCCTTATTACAACGAAATATAAAACCCACTTAAGACAAATTTCTTAAAAATAAATAAAATAAAGTCTTTTCTTTGAACCTCGCATTTCTATCGCATGGCCACCTTGCTCTCCTCTCCAGCCCGGTCCGATGCACTAAGTGCTACTTGAAATTGTTAAAATAATAGGGTGAGTCGCGAGACTCATTGTGCAACCCACATGCACCATTAGATTTGGGCCTTAGCCCCATAGAACATATATCGAATATATTATAAATGTAAATTATGCAAAGCCCAACCCAACTCCTAGGTTTCCAACCGCTACACACCACCCTTACCTGTCAATCACACAATTGGGGATTTCTACAATCAACCCACACCGCTACACACCATCGATGGCAGTCATGCTGCAGTTAGCTGCACATCATCAAATCGTGATGAGTCACCAGTGAAATGGCATAAGCCACCGAAAACAGAGTTGTGACAGAGTCACCAGGCTAAAATGGCATAAGCCACCAGAAACAGAGTTGTGACAGAGTCACCAGGCTGAAATGGCATAAGCCACCAGAACAGAACACTTCCCCCTTTTCATCAATTACCCTACCCCGAGCATACATAGAAATTTACATGCAAAACATATCTTTTAACGAAACATTCATCGAAGAATGGCGTAAAGCACTAACGATATTTAGCCTTTACCCTTCTCGGTTTTCAAACGTTATGCCGGGATTTGGCATTTAAATGAGTATAGCGATATTATTACACATATACATATATATATATATATATAAACAATCTAATGGTGTGAGAAGTTACACACCTGGTTACCGTTAGGACGACACTCTCTATGTCGACACTATCAGAAGCTGCTAAAACTGCTATCTGTCTAAGATTTTGTTCGGATGCCGATCCACAACCTCATGGCCAATCCCAAAGCTGCGACACCGCCGCTTTTTAAACTTAGGGATTGGTTTTCTGAGATCCAATCCCCTCCTTTGCCTCGAACCATATTTGATTCCATCGAGGACCTTATCGGTTGCTACCATCGTAACATGTGGTTATTGATCCATAACATAGGTTAAGATTACGAATACGATAATCTAACGTAACGAAAATCTAGAGAAAACTACCTTACCTTAAAATCACGAAAAGAGGTATGATACTTAGAGACTAACGATTTTCGGCTTTTAGATCTAGACGATCAGTCTCCTTCAAATCCTGCACGCCGCCCAACATAGCACCATTAAAATATTAGTTTTTCGACTTTTGCCTTTCAAGAACCGAAATAGAATATGAGATCTAACAGAAGTCAACACTTACCTTAGTATAGGGAATTCGGCTAGCACTTGGAGAGAAGATTCAGTAATGTCAAAGAAAAAGATTTAAATGCCGGAAGAACTAATTCTCAATTAGGATGAATAAAGAAAAACTATGGAGATTTCGACTTTTTAGAGAAATCGGCTCAAAGGGAAAAAGGATGGAGAAGAGGTTTCGGCTTTTGAAGAAATTGAAGAAAAGAAATTGGAGAGGGAGAGACTAAGAATTTTGGCACAATGGAAGGAGAAGAAATTAGGGTTTAAATGTTAGAATCAATGAGATATCCTCCCCTATTTATAGAAATTTCGGCACCTATTGTTCAAACCCGAAAACGCCCTTCCTGATAACTAAAAGTCAAGCTAAAAGAAAAGGGAAAATTCGGTACCCAAATATACTAAAATAAATAAATAAATAGAATAAATAGAATAAACCTACACTCCCTAATCAACTCAAACTTATCACTAATTAAATTCCTTTATTATCTTAAAAATTTATCCTCATCAAAAAGTCCTTTTATTTAGCCCAAAAATTCAATTTGAATTTCATTCAAATAGCTTCCCAAACAGCAGCCATCTTTTGGCATTTTGGTCCAATTCAAATACCTTCCCACGCCATCAGTAAAATTTCAAGCTATTGCGCACAAGGCAACTCGAACCCGAGACCTTCAAGCACAACCACACGCTACCAACCACTGCACCAGAACCATTCTTATAATATATTCCGTTGTCAACTTCTTTTAAAGTATACTTTCCAGCGACCGAATCATCCAAAGAAATCCAAAAATATTAACCGACACCCAAATTCGAACCTCCGCCCTTTTTACTATGAGGCACGTCCCTTGCCACTGCGCCACCCGTTTCATTTGAGTCATAATTCCTTCCCAATTAATTATCAACCTTTATTTCGTGCTCCAGGTTTACAAAACCCAACATTTTGCGCACAACGCGACTAGAACCTTGTTCCCCCTACTACTCCTAACGCCTTTGCCACTGGGCCAGGCGTTTCCTTGTGTCATGAAAACATTTAACTAATTATAAGGCCTAAACTCGGCCTTCATACTATCATATGCGCAATAAAATTTTTTGCCATACCCAAGACTTGAACCTTTGACCTACAACTTATTCACAACGCCCCAAGCCACAAGACCACCTACTTCTTTGTGAAATCTTTTAACCCAACAATATTTTAAAAGCCTTATGACTACCACCAACCTCCCTAAAAAAAACAACATTTTTGCTAAAGCCCTAGATCGAGCCTAGGACTTTTCCAACACTACCAACCCTTCCTAAACCTCCTAAAAATTAAATTAAACTTGCAATAATAATTTTTTTTAACAGACAATGTCCATTCAAACTTTTCATGATAAAATAATTTATTTCTGTTTGAATAATATTTTTAAGAAAAATTAACTATTTAAATGCATTAGTGACATTATAAAAGTAGAGGGACAAACTGTGTAAAAGTAAAGCATATAAATCAAATCCCCAAATTTTAGCATAATCTAGGGGTCAATTAAAAATTGATCATTATCTTATTTTAGTATAAACCACATATTAATTTTTTTTAGTACATTCAAATTATATATACTCGTATTGTATATTAACAAAAATTTAACGATAGAAATTGATATTATAAAAAAATATATAAGAACTAAATTATATTAAAATATAAAAATTAAATAGAGAATAATAGAAAAATTAATATTTCTAAATTATAACTTCGTTCATCACACTGATAACATAAATAAAATAATTAATTATATGACAAGGACAAAGTTATGGAAACTATTTGATAACTTGATGCATAAATAGAGTTTAATATTATGCCACATTAAATTTTATTATAATTCAGTTAATATATTTAAAAGGGAGGAAAAATTAGTAAACAATAATTACAAGTTTTTTTTTTTTTTAACGACAAAAATCTATTCTCTCGACACACGAAACCCATTTATTCTAGGCCCAAATTCAGGATGTTACACTACTTGGGTCATGTCCAATGTACTACCAATCCGTTCAGTCACATCTATGTCTCTATCTTTTAGGAGTCATCTACTTTGAGACCCAGGACAAGTTATGTCCCCAATTGGACTTGATAAACAACATATTGTTCTTTCAATTGATTGCTCAATCTCGATTAAACTAAGTACGTGTTTAGATAATTTATTAATATAAATCGTCTTTTTATATTACGATCCAACCACGTAATACTACTTAATATTAGTTGAACTTTAGGTAATCATTGAGCTTGTATTTGCTTTCATTTTACTTTGCGTGCAAAAACCGTTGAGGAAAATATATGAAGATATTAATAAAACTGATGGATATCTTATTAAACCAATTTATTCAAAAAAATACAGGTACATATAAATGAAAATGCTATACTAAGAGTACTAGATTCCAACAGAAGGCATATCCAGACTGCTATCTAGAAGTTTGTCCAAATAGCTATTCAAACAAGGAATAGAACATAGTGACTAAACCTACACAATAAACTTCAAAGACAAGTATAGTTAAGGCCCAGACAAAGTATATAGTAATTTAAATTAGCTCAAAATTTATTCAATAAAATAGATAAGTTTAAAAAGAATTTAGGTGAAAATGTGGTGCGGGAGAGGGCTCATCAAAGACGCTTGTGGGAAAGGCGTCTTCCGCCCAAGGGCATATCTTCCATGAAATGCTCCAATTTATATAATTAGTTATAGAATTAGATAATGTCATAATAGTTCTTGAAGTTTATCTAATTTATCATGTTAGAATTATTTTTTGGACAATAGTTAATTGGAAATTTTTTTTGAAAAAATTTTTAATTTTTAAAATCCTGGGTCTTATTAAAAAAAGTCACTATCGACCTTTTTACTAGATATGATTGATCATCAATAAATTATTTTTAAAAAAATATTTAAAATTCTTATGAAGAATTTCAGAGAAAAATTGGGCTCGGGAACCTGTTACATAGAAGGAAAGCTATAGCACCCTCATAACATCAAGCAATCGATAACTTGTTAAACGTATGTTGTTTTAAAATTTGAAAATTATAAATTTGAATTTTGTATTTAATTATGACTCATTATTTAAAAGTTGAATCAATAAAGTGAATTCAATTTTAAAACACAAAAAAAAAAAAATTCAAAACACAATTTTTATTTTTATTGTAAAAACTAATTGATTTTAATCACTCATATTGAAGAAAAGTATTTCAACGTTAAAAACAATAGACGATATCATATTCCAATAAATTTAACAATGATTTTGTCAATATCATTAATATTAAAATGTTATTTTTTTATAAAATTGTTACCTTACTTTAAAAACATTTCAAGCAGTAATATATAAACATGCTCATAGCTTCAAAATATTATGATTAAAACACTACACACAATCTCTATGTTTGCATACATACTTGTAAAGGTACACTAAATAGTTGACTCGATTCAAGTTTGAAACAGACTCCACTTACTCTTATTTTCAAGTAAATGTTATAAATGTAATTTCAATAACGATTAGAACTGAAAAATAGGACAAAACAATTTTAAAAGGAGAGTAATGTAACACCCCAAACCCGGCCTAAACGTTATGGCCGAATTTGGAAATGTTAAGAAGCAGGGTTTAGAAACTAAATTCCGTGCTTAAAAACTTCTTGTATTAATTGCTACTAAAAGAGTTCACATTTTTGGAAAACTTATTGTTCTCTTTAAGAATTTGTCATTTATAGCCTATTTAAGTAAAACGTAATTTTACAGTGGAAGCTCGCAAGTAGTAATAGTTGAAAACTGAATTTTGTATTTTCAAAAAACATTTGTCTTCGTAAAACCGTGATTCTAGTCAAACGTCGCAATAAAAGAGTCAAAACACATCCAAACCAAAATAAAAATCAAACTGTAACATCCCCAAACCCGGCCTATTCACTACGACCGAATCTGGTTATGTTAGTGAAAATATGTTTCTTTACTTAGAATTTAAAACATGAAAATTTACTATCTTTTGAAAATTATGTGCACTTAAAAATTAATAAATAATATAAGTTTGTTGAAATTTTCTGGAATAAAATATTATTATAAGTATAATATGAATGAAAATATTTTTAAGTATAGTATTATCTCCCACAATCATAAACAGCAGTACTTTAAATCAAAGGGACCTTTATTACATCAAGTAAAATTCCAAAATGTTGATAATATAAAATACTTAAATGGAGTAACACATCTTTCGCATGGGCCACCTTGTGTCCTCTCCGATCCCGGTCCAATCTACGCATCACACGAAATGGTTAATGAAAAGAGTGAGTCCACCGACTCGGTGCATAATCACAACACAGGTTTCCCGCGTATGGGCTTGGCCCCATACGAAACAATTCACATAGCAAGTCATGCACATATGCATCTCACCCAACCCACTCCAACCGTAACACCAACCTTAGCAGACTCCCTGCCTAAGGCCGTGGCTAATCCACCGATCACAACTGAGTGATCCCACATATGTTACCTCGGCAGACCTGCTGCACAAGGCCGTGGCTGAGCCACCGATCACATCGTGATCCATAAATCTTACCTCGGCATTCTCGCTGCTCGAGGCCGTGGCTGAGCCACCGATCAACCAAAGTGATCCAAATAATTACAAAAACCATTACTTAAGACAGTTCACGAACTTGTGGTCATCGTGAGACTTCGTCGCACCAATCCGCCTAAGTCTGTGGATTACCTGTACAGAACAAACAAACAGATGTGAGTTTTCGTAAACTCAGTGTGTAACCCAATAGAAGTAAACATGCAATATACACAGAAATCTCATATACAGCCAAATACAGATTCTGACTTAGGTCCAGGACAGATGCAGATAACAGAATCAGACAAGCAGAACAGATATCCAGAATCCTACCCTCATCCTCTACACACCATCTCCGACCATCCCATCACACCATGTGGGGTTAAAAACACCTACCCATCCCAACACACCATATAGTGTCGATGCGACACATGACAGATAATTTGCAGTCAAGCTGCCAAAATATAGGCGAAGAGTCACCATATAGATCACTTCCTCCACATATACAATTCCCACCCCAATCATAGATACAGAATACAAATATAAAAATATCATGCTTAACATGCTCGTATATAGATAACATATATATTTAAACAGAACAGCCAGACATACATATTGGTGTCCTACTCAGAGTAGGCTACCAGAATATCAGATAACATAATTTAGGGTTTGGTTAGCCCTTATCGATCCTACGGTAGGCCCACAGTCGATCGGAACGACCCGTGCGACCCTAGGGAAAATTTCAGAATTATGGGTCTACATGCCTGTATGGGCCCACACACTTATATGGCCCACACGCCCAAATTGGCCTTACCCGTGTAGCCTACACGACCTGGCCAAAACCCACACGCCCATGTGACAAGCCCATGTGGGCCCACACGCCCTTGTGGCCCACACGGTCGTGTCTTGCACACGGTCATGCCTTCGTCAATCATACGGCCACGCCTTCGTCAATCACACAGTTGTGTCTTGCATACGCCCGTGTGGTGTCGACAGTGCCCCTTTTTTGGCTTCTGTCGAACCTCGATTTTTCGTGTTTTGGGTACACACCTAGTTCGTTTTAGATGCTACAGTAATCTCGATTCCTCCGAAACCTAAGAAATAACATCCCATTGACCAACTAGAAATCAATTTATGAATTGACACTTAACCTGAAATAACCCACATAACTTACCGACGACAAGAACAAGCACTAGCGCGATTTAGGCTATCAGAGTAAAACTTCACTGCTCACAACCTTCTCCTACACCACAAATTTGTAAAAATCAAACTCCCTACAACACCAAATGCTATTACAGAGAGAATACATCAAAACAGTTTACCGAAACCGTTACTTAAAACGAAAGTAACCCTTCTTACCTAAATCATACAAAGAGCACTAAAATCTGAAGTATAACGCGAGGAACGAAAAAAATACGAACAGATTAGAAAAGGGAAAAACGAAAATTATCACCCTCACTCACGCAAGGATTTGAACACAGGACCTCCAGCACATTAACTCCTTACCACTCGAACCAGCAGACTCGTTCTGATATGAATTTACAAACAATATCCTATTAACCTACCTAACAGGGAAAAGACTAAGACCAAAAATAACAGAATTGCCAAAAGTGGGACTTGAACCCAAGACCTCACACACACACCCAGAACATTTAACCACTGAAGCAGATACACATTTATGACAGGATTTACAGAAACAGAAATAAATTACTCAGGGCGTTACAAGTAAGGCAAGAATTAATATCAACATACAATAGTTATTAATAGAATTTGGATGCAATGATTCTATCTATAAAGCATGGTTCAAAGACTGATTTTATTCAACAACTCATCCAAAATAATTATTAGAGCATAATCTACCCTTACAACAATGGAATTTCGGCCTCAAATTTAAACTCAAAAATATCTTACTTCCGATCAATAATAACTCTCCAAAGAAAAACCTAACACAAGAGTGCAAAAAAAAAAAAAAACAAAGTAGAGATAAGTAAATAGTCGACTGAAAAATACTAGCAAAAGCACACAACATGGTAAAATAATGCATCTTATTTATAGGCATTGATTGATCAGCTTGTCAATTCAAATAATAGATAAGGTAATTCATCATATTTAAATTGACTTTCTCCACACAAAAAAATCTCCCTTTTAAGTCTCAAAATCTAGCTTCAACGCCAATGAATTTTAAATTTATTTAAAATTTTATAGATAAGGATAAAATTGTAAACCATTTAAAATTGCTCATTCTCTATTTAAAAATCGACCAAAGGATAAGAATAAATCTCTCCATATAATAGTTCCTTTGTTGCACAAACTACCAATCATTTGTTGTACAAATGCATTTCAAAAAACTATACAAATCACAAAAACCAACAAATCAAAACATACTTTAATTGTCTTAAACTATTCTAAAAGCAAATAATAGAACAATTGAATGAGAGAGAATTAAAAGTTTCTATCAAAATTCAAGATATATATACATGCACATGCATGCATGAATAATTACATCAATTTATATACATTGTGGAGTGTGTCTCGCATTTCCAAACATTTTGCAAGCACTTGACGCAACCAAAACCAAAGCAGGGATGACGTTACGACGAGGAGGCATGCAACGTCACGTTGACACGACGTATTTCCCAAATAATGCAACCGCATTTTTTCCAATCAAGCAAGACTCTTTCTTCCAGTCAAAATCTAATTACTCCAGGGAAATTCTAGTCATATTAGTCCTCTAATATTAGCCTATTTAAAGGGCCATTACAATCCTAATTGATTAGAAAGAAAAAAGAGAGTTCCATGAGAACATTGTATTCAAGTGACAGCTTTGTGATCTGGGTTCGAGTTTTGTAAAACTAGGGTAATTTTCTCCATTTTATATTCCTATTTGTTTGCTTGTTAGTGAAAAGTCAAAGCCTACTTTACCCGTGTTTTTTTTTATCCTCTTGGTCATATCAATCAGAAGAGTTTTTCCACATAAATTTGTGTGTTTGATCTTCTCTACCTTTTCTTTTTCATTGTTTATTCAGGTTGATTCCCAATAAACTGGTATCAAAGCTTGGTTAGACTTTCAGAATCGACTCATTCAAAAATGGCGACAACGAAATTTGATAATGAGAAGTTCGATGGGATCACAAAATTTAGTTTGTAGCAGGTTTAGATGATTGTAATCCTAGTTCAGAATGGCCTAAAGAAGGTCGTTACTAGTCAAAAGCTCGAAAATTTAGATCAGTCAAAATGTAGATTGATGAAAAGGCCCTGCCTGCAATTCAGATGTGTCTCACGAATAATGTGTTCGAGGATTATGGAGAAAATTACAACTACCTTATGGAGGAAGTTAGGATCCTTTTATTTGACAAAGTATTTGGCTAATCGATTGGTGTTGAAACATCGCATGTACACGTTCTATATGGCTGAATGTGTGTCCATTAGGGCTCAAATCAGTGAATTTATTACTCTCTTGAATGACCTACAGAATGTCGGGATTAATATAGATGATAAAGATCAAGCTATGATATTATTGTGCTATTTGTCCCCTTCATATAAAACTTTTGGGGGGACCTTGATTTATGGCAGAGATAAGCTCTCATTCGAGGATGCGAAGGGTAACTTATGGAGCAAGGAAAAACTCGGTAATGAGTTAGGTTCAGGTAGCAAGTCCGATATGCAAGCCTCGATTTTGGTTGCTAGAGGTAAGAAATAGTTTAAGGATTTAGGTCAGGCTAGATCTAGGTCGAAATTAAAGTTAAAGTCGAGGAATCGAGATAAAACATGTGGCTACTGCAAGAAGTTAGGTCACATTAAAACAAAATGTTACAACCTGCAAAATAAAAATTGGAGGGCTCTCAAAAATGATGAGAAAGAGAAGTAGAAGGCTGAGGTAGCTGATGCTAGTGTGGCCGAGTACAAGGATGATGATCTATTGCTAGTGTCTACAACCAAAGGTCTAAGCTTACATTCAAGTGGATCGTGTATTTAGGGTGTTCTTACCATATGTGTCCCAACAAGGACTGGTTCTCCACATATAGTCCAGTTGAAGGTGTAGTTGTGCTTATGGGGAATAATTCACCCTGTAAGATAACTAGTATCGGTACCGTTCAGATTAGGATACATAATGAGGTTATCAAAACACTGTCAGATGTTAGACATGTGTCTGATTTGAAGAGAATCTAATCTCATTAGGTATTTTAGACTCAAATGGTTGTAGAATCATCATCAATTCAAGCGACATTAAGGTATCTCATGGAGCTCTTATCTTGATGAGAGTTCAGAAAATTGACGGTCTATATATTGTACAGGGTTCAACGGTGACTGTTGCAGCAGTAATTTCCTCGTCTATTATAGACAGAGTTGACTCGGTTGTGGCATATGTGACTCAATCATATGAGCGAAAAGGTATGACCGTTTTGTGTAAGAGAGGTCTTCTCTCAAGTGCAGGAGTTGAAAATTTAGACTTCTACGAGCACTGCATTTATGGGAAGCAGACACAAGTCAGCTTTGATTTTGCAGTACACAAGACGAAAGACACACTTGACTACATTCATTCTGATTTAAATGGTCCAGCTCAAGTCACCTTCAAATGAGGTAGCAGGTGTCTCTTAAATTTTATTGACGACCACTCTAGGAAGGTTTGGGTCTATTTTCTAAAACACAAGAATGAAGTTTTCAAGATCTTTCAATAGTGGAAGACTTTACTAGAGAAGTAGGCCGAGAAGCTAGTAAAGCGATTGAGGATAGATAACAAACTCGAGTTTTGTACAACTGAGTTTAATAATTATTGCAAGCAGTAAGGGATTGATCGACACTGCACAGTTGTCCGTACCCCGTAGAAGAATGGCATCGTAGAAAGGATGAAAAGAACTTTACTTGAGATAGCCCAGTGCATGTTTTTAAACGCAGGCTTAAGAAATGAGTTTTGGGTAGAAGCCATCAACCTAGCTAGCTATTTGGGGAACCGATCACCACATCGAGCATTGGATGGAAAGATTCTTGAATAGATATGGTCAGGTAATCCTCCAAATTACTCTAACCTTAAAGTATTTGGTTCTCCTACTTATGCACGTGTTAGTAAAGGAAAGCTTGAACCTAGGGCAATGAAAGGTATATTGCTTGGTTTTGCTACTGGTAAAGGGTTTTAAATTATGGTATCTAGAAACTAAGAAAATTATGGTTGGTAGAGATGTTATCTTTGATGAAACTGCAATGCTTCACTTAAGAAAGGAGTTTCCTGTTCTTGTCAACACAGTAAAGTAGAGTGTTTTAAGAAAGGTGCAGCATGAATGTCATGACGAGGAATCCGCTGATGTCACAATGACCCGATGATTTCTTCATGAGCGTGAGACAAATCAGGGGCGACGTTGCGACAAGGAAACTCAAGATGTTAAGACAACGTGAAAATTTTCTCACTTACATGAGGCTGAAGGTTCTCCAGAGCAGTAGGAGGATACTAAAGTCACTCTAGATCAATTAGAGACTCCATCTAATTCACAAGTATCTCTTACATCTCAACTACAAAATGATTAGCTAGCTTGTGACAAGAAGAGACGGGAGATCAAACCACTGCAGAGGTTCTGCCATAGAAATTTAATGACATATGCTCTAAGCATCGTCGAGAGAATTGATTCAGTCAATCTTTCGAATTACTCTAAGGTAGTTTAGACTCTTGATTCTATCAAGTGGCTTGTGGCTATGGAAGATGATATGGAGTCCCTGCAAAAGAACGAGACTTGGCAGCTCGTGAAACCACCCACCAAAAAAGGATAGTTAGTTGTAAGTGAGTGTTTAAGAAGAAAGAAGGGTCGGATCTAGGATACACTAATTATAAGTTAAGGTAGCTCGCAAAGGGTTATAATCAAATGGAGGGAGTTAATTTCCACGATGTTTTCTCTCTCATTGTGAAACATGTTAGATCTGGTGCCCCAAGTGTAGTATTTTTGTCAATACACACTTGTAATTTTTTTCGAACAGATTGGTTAATAAAACAAATTCATTGATTACATTAATATACTTTATATTATTGTCCTCACATGATTTTTACATGTAAATCAAAATAAAAGCAAATGTTGCTCATTAGTTGTCTAAATGTTTAACTAATACTAAGCAGCATTACGTCATCGGATCATAGTACATAAAGACAACTTGTATTAGTAGACGAATCTAAATATATCCTTAGTCTAAAAAAAATTACCAAACCGATTGAAAGACTAATATGTCGTCTATCAAGTCCAATTAGAGAGATGTCTTGCCTTTGGGCATCGGAGCGGATGACCCCTAGAAGATAAAGACATAGATGTGGCTAACTGGACTGACAATATAACAGACAAGACCCAAGCAGAATAGATCCTGAATCCATTTATGGATTTATTCATTTATGATGTTCATAGTGTGACATACTTAAATCCTGAGTGGATGACGAACTATGTATGCATGACTCGTACACTTTGATGTAAGTAAAAGCCTGAGTTCAAATAGATAAGGAACCAAAAGCTGGTGTGTTGGGTGTACGCCTTCTGTAGTATTTAGTGTCATTCACAACAGTGGAATTCATAGCCTAAAACATGGGTAAATGATATCTTCTCATTGGCATTACATGGTTGATGAAAAATAAACGTGGTCACGGGTCTTTCGTCTTTGTGATGGATGACTTGATCATTATTTGATAGTGATTAAGTTTTCATGAAGGAAGATGTAATGGTTATCATGAGATAAAATAGGATCATATTGGGAGAATAAATATTATCCTAAAGAGATCAAGGATATCCTATGAGGGTAACACACTAATGACAAGGTTATTGGACGAGCATTGAGTAGTTGCTTTCGTAGTGGTACATTATTGGGAGAGCTCAGTCACGATACTATAGTGGAATAACTTCGTGACTAAATGAGTTTATAATTAATAGGTGAAAATCTGAAACTTAATTATAAATCATTTGAGCCTCAACTTCATATGTCCAACCAATCCCTCCGCTAGCTCGTTGAAACCAAAAATAAATTGTGTGTTTGTAAAAAAATTAACGGAATGAATAGAAAAATATAAATGGGAAATATTTAAGAATGATTGTGGTTTTCTCCAAAATGGAGAAATAGAATCATTTGGAAATGAATGTAAGTTTTCAAAAATGGAAATGAAAATGAAAATTTGCAATCTTGTATAGGATTACTTATAAAATGATGGAAGAATAAGTTTATGTTTTTAGACTATTTTGAAGCCCGAAAATGAAAATAAACTATTCGGTCATAGTGAACATGTTGAGTTATGACATATTGAACAAATTTTCTTGAAATTTTACCGAAGGGTAAAATCATCAAAATTTTACTGGAGTAAAATTGGGATGAGAAAATTATTTAATATGTAAACATTAAAGTTTATTTTGGGAAATAGAAAAATTGAATCGAGTTGAATCACATTATAGAGTATTGGGTCAAAAAAGGCCAGGAAATACTCGTAATTGGACCCGAAGTGAGAGAGGCCAAAAACCCCTCATATAACATTAAGGGTCGACAACCTTAGTAGAAATACAAGAGTGGGTCATTCACCCCTTTCCTAATCTAAGTATAATATTATTTTTCTATTTAAAACAAACCTCTACAACTCTAAAATGGTTCTACCTTCTCTTCCTATAAATATATGACACTGGTAAAGCTATTAACACAACTTTGAGAAATTGTTATTATGCCGAAAAATAGAGTGAATTTATTCTCAACTATTACATATATTTTTCTGGAATAACAATTTTACTAGTTTCTATTAAAGAAGAGAGATTTTTCATTTTCACCCCAAAAGGAGAGAACTTTTTTTTAGTTCTGTGTTTCAATTCAATTGGTTCAAGCCCACAGTCGAAGTAGTTCATGGTACGAGAATAGTAGAGAAGATAATTTGATTGAAAGATGAAAAGCATCAAGGATCCTCTTATCCAAAAACATAGGTACAAATTCGTTAAGGTTTATTGTTAAAAATATCACAAACCAAGTCGATTTTTAAAATTTTAATTTTTCATTGTGCAAGAAAACCGTTTTTTAAACCGTATTTTTTCCAACAAAACATACGTCCATTCGGGCATTACTTGCCCTTATTGCATTATACAACCTTGAGTTAGAGCAGTTATGTAACACCCCTTACCCGTATTCATCGCCGAAATCGAGTACGAGGCATTATCGGACATAACTCACTTAAACATACAACTTTGAACTATATAATTTCATTTCAAATTAAAACTTTCCAATTCACATTCATAACATCCTTATTATGGGCCCACGAGGCCTTAAACATGCAAACGGAGGGTCTCGAAATTAAACCGGGAACTTTGATATACTTAGAAAAATTTTGCCTTAACAGGGCCACACGCCCGTGTGAAATGAGACACGCCCGTGTGGGTAGGCCGTGTGGTCACACACGCCCATGTCCCTAGCCCGTGTGGGATTTATTTTTCATTTCGAACCTATAGGGGTTTTCACATGACCGGACACACGCCCGTGTCAATTGCTTGTGTCTCTCACACGGCCTAGACACGCCCGTGTCCTTACCCGTGTGTGAAAACCTTAGCATTCTGTTTATGACGTCAGCAGTCTCTTAAGGGGCACACGGCCTAGGCACACGCCCGTGTGTCTAGCCCGTGGTCGACACTGACTTGCAACATTAACATGCAGGGGACACATGGCCCAGCCACACGCCCGTGGGACTGACCGGGTGTCACACACGGCCTAGACACACACCCGTGTGCCTACCCGTATGGACAAGAACAAGGCTATTTGCCAAGCTCTTTTATCACCCTAATTCATATAATATAAAATCTCATTCAACCATTTACCAAGCAACCTAATCAAGCATCTAACACATTCACGAATAACCTCTTCTTTTCATAAATTAGCACTAATGAGCCATCAACTATGGCAATATTGTAACACCCCTAACCCGTATCCATCGCCGGACTAGGGTTAAAGGCATTATCGGACAGATCTGAAACTTTAACAGACAATTCACCAAGTAACTCATCAATTACAATCATAATGTCCCCTTAGTAGGTCATCGAGACCTAAAACATGCTTATAAACCAGGTCGGGACTAAACCGGAACAAATACAAAATTTCACGAAAATTTAAAACTTTTCTAAGTTTCAGGGTTACACGCCCGTGTAGGCAGGCTGTGTGTCTCCCACGGCTGCTGGACACACCCGTGTGTCCTCCCCGTGGTCGAATCTAACTTTACATCCACGGTCACCAAGCACGCCCGTGTACCTTGGCCGTGGTCGATCTGACTTTACATCCAAGGCCACCAAGCACGCCCGTGTACCTTGGCCGTGCACTCATTGGCCATATACTGAATTTTTCACACGGCTACTAGACACGCCCGCAGTGTGTCTTGGCCGCGTGTGCTCATAGGCTAGCTCGACTTAGCCCCACGGTCACTAGGCACGCCCAGTGTGTTACAACAAGTGTGACATTATAGGCCATTTGCAAGGCCAAAATGCCACCCACTTAGGGTCAATTCTATAAGAAATTTACCAACACATTTCATGCACAATTAACAACCATAACATGCCAAAATAACCATTCAATCTATACATTCAAAACCAATCTCAACTATGCCAACTTACTAGACTAAAACTCATGTATACATAAGCATAATTCATCCATACACTTACCATAAACTTAATCATTGCATATGATATCAAACCATACCAAATCATGCACCATTTATCATATTCATTAATGCATATTACCAACACTTAACTAGCCAAATCACATGGCTAAGTTCACATCTCATTCTTAACCAAATATCTAGCCTATACATGCCATATCTAGCTATATACATTTCCAAAAGATACCAAAATGAGTTTGTGAAGTGTGATGACGATCCTCGACGGTCCCCGAGCCTTCAGTAGCTTTGACGATCTATAAAATAGAGAAAACACACACAGAGTAAGCTTTCAAAACTTAGTAAGCCATATACAAATAAACTTAGCATATAAGCATTCAAAACATATAATCAATCAAAGTTCTCTAATGGCTCAGTTGCACAATCATAATTCTTCTTAGTACATACACTTAGGTCATACATCTTTCAATCTTGCATATCACTATATACTTTATTAGCTCATAACTTTTCTATTCATATAACACACTTACATTCTCATATTCAAATGCATAATTCATCTAGGTAAGTTTAAGAAAATACTTACCTTCTTATACAGACAAAGTGTACTTATCAAACACACCTGAAACATATGTACAATTCGCATAATCATTCATTTCTTGAACTTGACCATTTAACTGTTCGGAATCTAATAGAATACGCAGAATACCCAGAATAGTTATACAATGCCAACGTTCCAGACGTGGTCCTAAATGTAATTGGATATCGATGCCACTGTCCCGCATGCAGTCTTACACGCAATTAATACGATGCCAATGTCCCGGACATGGTCTTACACGTAAACATATATCGATGCCCTTTGTCCCGCATGCGGTCTTACTCAGATTAATACGATGCCAATGTCTCGGACATTGTCTTACACGTAAACAGATATCGATGCCACTGTCCTAGATAGGGTCTTACTCGGATTATTACGATGCCAATGTCCCGGACATGGTCTTACACGTAAACAGATATCGATGCCACTGTCCCAGACAGGGTCTTACTCGGATTAATACGATGCCAATGTCCCGGACATGGTCTTACACGTAAATAGATATCGATTCCACTATCCCAGACAGGGTCTTACTCGAATTAATACGATGCCAATGTCCCGGACATGGTCTTACACGAAGCAGATATCGATGCCTTCGTCCCGCATGCGGTCTTACTCGATTAATACGATGCCAATGTCCCGGACATGGTCTTACACGTAAGCGATATCGATGCCACTATCCCGCATGACGGTCTTACTCAGATTAATACGATGCCAATGTCCCGGACATGGTCTTACACGTAAACAGATATCGATGCCTTTGTCCCCGCATGTGGTCTTACTTCGATCGCGACAACTTATCGATATATCTTCGGATTTCACATACATACCATCTCGAGCACAATTCATAGCAATTCAAATTTCACATATGTACAAATAATTCAATTTAAATACATTTATTTGTATATCGACTTACCTTGAGTTCGGTTTAACGGAAACGAATACGACTACTCGATTATTTTTGATTTCCCGCGATCTAAGTTCGTTTTCTTCCGTTCTTGATCTAAATAAATTCAAATTTATTTAATTTAAACATACATTCATTCAATTTAATCCAAAAAAACATAAATGGAAAAATTACCATTTTGCCCATGACATTTCACACTTTTTACAATTTAGTCCCTATTGCATAAAACACAAAATACACAAAATTTCACATCACCATAGCTAGGCCGAATATCACCCATGCCCTTACAAGTCCATACATTTCATTTATTTCACATTTTAGTCCCTTAAAAATTTATTTTCATAATTTAGTCCAAATTTCTCAAATTCATTAAAAATCCAAAGACAAAACATGATAATCTAACATATATCTTTAATATTTCATCATCAAACAACAAAAATCACAAGCTATCATTAATGGAAAAACACAAAATCTTCATCAAATTCAAAAATTAAGACATGGGCTTTGAAGATAACTTAGCAACGATCTCAAAAACGTAAAAATTATCAAAAACCGAGCTAGTTACATACCTTAATCAAGCTTGGCTATGGCCGAATGTGGCTTGTTCTTCTTATTTCTTTTTTTTTCTTTTAGTTTCGGCACAAAAAGATGAATATGGCCACTTTCTTATGTTTTCTTTTATTATAATAACCTTATAATATATTATTTATTATTTAAACTTTTATAATTAATATCAAAACTATATAATATAAACATATGCCGTCCATTCACTAAAATAGTGGCTAAATTGCCACATAAGGTCTTCTCAATAAGAGGGCATCTCAATTTAGCCATTAATAAAATAGAAAGCCACTTTTATGATTTACGCGATTTAGTCCTTTGCTCAAATTAAACACACAAACGAACAAATTAACTTACGAAATTTTACCACATGCTTAGTCACATATCAACGGCACGGAAAATAATATTAAAATATTATACGAACTCAGATTTGTGGTCCCGAAACCACTGTTCCGACTAGGGTATAAATCAGACTGTTACAATTCTCCCCCCTTAGAGATTTTCGTCCCCGAAAATCTTACCGTTAAAGAGAGTTGGATATTGCTGTCTCATTGAATTCTCAGGCTCCCACGTAGCCTCTTCCATTTCGTGTCGATTCCACAATACTTTCACTAACGGTATTTTCTTATTTCTCAACTCTTTCACTTCACGAGCTAAGATACGAATCGGTTCCTCTTCGTATGTCATATCAGATCGGATTTCAATTTCAAATGGAGAAATCACATGTGACGGATCGGATCGATATCTACGGAGCATCGAGACATGGAATACATTGTGTATCTTTTCTAGCTCAGAGGGCAACCTTAATCTATATGTAACAGGCCCAACACGTTCAATAATTTCATACGTCCCGATGAACCTAGGACTCAACTTGCCTTTACGTTCGAAACGGAGTACTTTCTTCCACGGTGACACTTTTAGCAATACTTTGTCGCCGACCTCAAATTCTATATCTTTTCGTTTCAAGTCCGCATAAGACTTCTGACGATCAGATGCTGCTTTCAAACAATCTCAGATCAATTTCAGTTTCTGTTCTGAATCTTTTACCAAATCAATCCCATATAACTTATTTTTCACTGAGCTTAGTCCAATACAGAGGTGTACGACATTTACGACCGTACAAAGCTTCATATGGTGCCATTTTGATGCTTGACTAAAAACTGTTATTATATGCAAATTCAATCAGTGGTAAGTACTGTTCCCACGTACCATTAAACTCAAGAATACAACATCTCAATATATATTCAAGGATCTGAATAATCCACTCGGACTAACCATCCATTTGCGGATGAAAAGCGGTACTAAAGTGCAATTTTGTACCCAAAGCTTCTTGTAGCTTCTTTCAGAATCGTGACGTAAACCTCGGATCTCTGTCTGACACAATAGAGAGTGGCACCCCATGCAATCTCTCAATCTCAGAAATATAAAGTTCAGCCAACTTTTCAAGTGAGAAATCAGATCATACTGAAATAAAATAGGCAGATTTTGGTAATCGATCAACTACGACCCAAATCGCATCTTTCTTTCTCGGAGTCAGAGGCAGTCCAGAAACAAAATCCATTGTCACTCTATCCCATTTCCACTCGGGAATCAGAATCGGTTGTAATCAACCAAGACGGAACCTGATGTTCAGCCTTTACTTGTTGATAAATTAAACATTTCGACACATAGTCAGAAATATCTCGTTTCATACCTAACCACCAGTAGTGTTGCTTCAAATCGTGATACATTTTAGTGCTTCCCGGATGAACAGATAAGCGACTACTATGAACTTCGTTCAAAATCAACTGAACTAACTCAGGACATAGATACGATCTCGAAATCTCAAGCAATCATCAACAACTCGAAACTCAGAATCAGAATTCAAATCGCATTGAGCTCGTTTCACTAACATTTCATTATCAACTTTCTGAGCATCACATATCTATTGTAAAAATAACAGTTTCGCTTTCAATTCAGCTAACACTGAACTATCATCAGACAGATCTAATTGAGCATTCATAGCACGTAATGCACACAGTGACTTTCAACTCAACGCATCGGCAACTATATTAGCTTTACTCGGGTGATAATCTATTACAAGCTCGTAGTCTTTCAACAACTCTAACCATCTTCTCTGTCGCATATTCAAATCTTTCTTTTTCACAAATAGAACATGAGCACCCCAAGGTGAAAAACTCGGTCTTGCGAACCCTTTGTCGGTTAATTCTTGCAACTGTGACTTTAACTTTTTCAATTCCGTTGGTGCCATTCTATACGGAGCTATCGAAATAAGGGTCGTACCAGGCAACAGATCTATACCAAATTCAACTTCGCGTACCGTAGGCAATCCTGGTAATTTTTCAGGGAACACATTAGAGAATTCACAGACAACTGACACGGATTCAACTTTCTTTTCAGGTACTTTAGAATCAATTACATAAACAAAACAAACTTCGTAACCCTTTTTCACATAACTCTGAGCTTTCAACACAGATACTATAGCAGGCAATCCGTTCAAATCATTTGACTCAATACAAACTACTTCACTATTCTGACAACTCAAATCAATAGTCTTTCTTTTACAATTCACAACAGCATCATGCAACGTCAACCAGTCCATACCCAGAATTATATCAAACTCATCAAACGGTAATAGCATCAGATCAGCAGGGAAACAAATATCTCGAAACATTAACGGACAGTTCTTGCATATTTTGTCAACCAGGATACTTTTACCTAAGGGGTTCGATACTTTTATAACAAATTCAATAGACTCTACAGACAGAGTCTTACTGGATACTAAATTTATGCATATATATGAATGAGTAGAATCAGGGTCTAACAATGAAATCACAGAAATATCATAAAGTATGAAAAAATACCAGTTATAACATCAGGAGACGAAGCTTCCTCACGAGCTCGGATGGCATACACTCTGGCAGGCTCTCTAGCTTTAGATTTTGCAACAGTATCTCTCGTAATTCTCTGACTACCACTGACATTTCTTGTATTTCGTGAAGGTCTACCCCTCACTAGAGTATTATCTGATCTCGAATTCTGAATAGTCTCTGGCTCAACAGATTCTGGGCAATCACGAATGAAATGATCTAATGATCCGCATCTGAAAGAAGCCCGGTCATTCAATCTACAACTTCCCGAATGTCTTTTACCACAATGCTTGCACTCAGGTTGTTCGGATCGAACATTCCCAACACTTGCTACTAAATTTGCCGGAGCTTTGGAGCTCAACTGTGATCTAGCTCGATCTCTACTCGAATGCCTCATGTTAGCCTTTGAACGGCTATGTTCATCTCGGAATTTCTTCGAGGTAGACTGAAATGATTTGTTAAAAAATCTCTTTTTCATATCTCTGGCTTCAAACTCAGCTTTGCATGCTCGGTCAACTAGCACTACGAACTCTTGTATCTCCAGAGTACCAACTAGCAATTGGATATCTTCATTTAGGCCATTTTTGAATCTTTTACACATTATCGCTTCAGTCGAAACGCATTCTCGAGCATACTGACTTAATCTCACAAACTCTCGTTTGTATTCAGTGACAGACATGTGACCTTGTTTCAATTCCAAAAATTCTTGTCGTTTCTGATCAATAAATCTCTGAATAATGTATTTCTTTCTGAACTCAGACTGAAAGAAATCTCATGTGATCCGTTCTTTAGGAAAACCGAAATCAAAATTTTCCACCACCGATAGGCCGCGTCTCATAACAAAGATACAACACATTTAATACGTTCTTCAGGACTCAACGACATTTCATCGAATACCCGAATTGTGTTTTCTAACCAGAACTTGGCCTTTTCGGTGTCATCATCACTAGCAGCCCTGAACTCTTCAGCCCTATATTTACGGATCTTGTCAACCAGAGGATTATTCAACAGATTCAGATACATAACCGGTGGCACAACTGTAGTCTGAAGGGGATTAACCAGGGGCGGAGGTTGCGAAACAGTCGGGTTATTTCTTACGAATTGAGTGAACCATTCACTCATCAACTGGAAGAAAGCTTGTTTAGCTTCTCCCTCTTGACCGCTCGTAACCGGTCTCGGATCAGAGGGCGTTGTCCCTTCAGCGGGAGCAAGCGCATTACTTTCTACGTCATCAGCTACGGCTCTTTCGGGATCCATTACTATAAAAAATCACATTTTATACATCAGGATTCATCACACTATCACAATTCAGATATATGGCATGTATAGCTAGACTCTGACACGCTACGTTAGTCCGAGAATCGACTAAATCGTAGCTCTGATACCAAACAAATGTAACACCCCTAACCCGTATCCGTCGCTGGACTAGGGTTAAAGGCATTATCAGACAGATCTGAAACTTTAACAGACAATTCATCAAGTAACTCATCAATTACAATCATAATGTCCCCTTAGTAGGTCATCGAGACCTAAAACATGCTTATAAATCAGGTCGGGACTAAACCAGAACACATACAAAATTTCACAGAAATTTAAAACTTTTCTAAGTTTCAGGGGTTACACGCCCGTGTAGGCAGGCTGTGTGTCTCCCACGGCTGCTGGACACACCCGTGTGTCCTCCCCGTGGTCGAATCTAACTTTACATCCACGGTCACCAAGTACGCACGTGTACCTTGGTCGTGGTCGAATCTGACTTTACATCCACGGCCACCAAGCACGCCCGTGTACCTTGGCCGTGCACTCATTGGCCATATACTGACTTTTTCACACGGCTACTAGACACGCCCGTGTGTCTTGGCCGTGTGCTCATAGGCTAGCTACTGACTTAGCCCCACGGTCACTAGGCATGCCCGTGTTCCACAACCGTGTGACATTATAGGCCATTTGCAAGGCCAAAATGCCACCCACTTAGGGTCAATTCTATAAGAAATTTACCAACACATTTCATGCACAATTAACAACCATAACATGCCAAAATAACCATTCAATCTATACATTCAAAACCAATATCAACTATGCCAACTTACAAGAATAAAACTCATGTATACATAAGCATAATTCATCCATACACTTACCATAAACTTAATCATTGCATATGCTATCAAACCATACCAAATCATGCACCATTTATCATATTCATTAATGCATATTACCAACACTTAACTAGCCAAATCACATGGCTAAGTTCACATATCATTCTTAACCAAATATCTAGCCTATACATGCCATATCTAGCTATATACATTTCCAAAAGATACCAAAATGAGTTTGTGAAGTGTGATGACGATCCTCGACGGTCCCCGAGCCTTCAGTAGCTTTGACGATCTATAAAACAGAGAAAACACACACAGAGTAAGCTTTCAAAACTTAGTAAGCCATATACAAATAAACTTAGCATATAAGCATTCAAAACATATAATCAATCAAAGTTCTCTAATGGCTCAGTTGCACAATCATAATTCTTCTTAGTACATACACTTAGGTCATACATCTTTCAATCTTGCATATCACTATATACTTTATTAGCTCATAACTTTTCTATTCATATAACACACTTACATTCTCATATTCAAATGCATAATTCATCTAGGTAAGTTTAAGAAAATACTTACCTTCTTATACGATAAAGTGTACTTATCAAACATACACGAAACATATGTACAATTCGCATAATCATTCATTTCTTGAACTTGACCATTTAAGCGTTCGAATCTAATAGAATACGCGAGAATGCCCGTAATAGTTATACAATGCCAACGTTCGGGCGTGGTCCTAAATGTAATTGGATATCGATGCCACCGCCCCGCATGCAGTCTTACACAATTACTACGATGCCAATGTCCCGGACATGGTCTTACACGTAAACAGATATCGATGCCATCGTCCCGCATGCGGTCTTACTCGAATTAATATGATGCCAATGTCCGGACATGGTCTTACACGTAAACAGATATCGATGTCACTGTCCCAGACAGGGTCTTACTCGGATTAATACGATGCCAATGTCCCGGACATGGTCTTACACGTAAACAAATATCGATGCCACTGTCCCAAACAGGGTCTTACTCGGATTAATACGATGCCAATGTCCCAGACATGGTCTTACACGTAAACAGATATCGATGCCACTATCTAAGATAGGGTCTTACTCGGTCACTGACAACTTATCGATATATCTTCGGATTTCACATACATACCATCTCGAGCACAATTCATAGCAATTCAAATTTCACATATGTACAAATAATTCAATTTAAATACATTTATTTGTATATCGACTTACCTCGAGTTCGGTTTAACGGAAACGAATACGGCTACTCGATTATTTTCGATTTCTCGCGATCTAAGTCTGTTTTCTTCCGTTCTTGATCTAAATAAATTCAAATTTAACTAATTTAAACACACATTCATTCAATTTAATCCAAAAACACATAAATGGGCAAATTACCATTTTGCCCATGACATTTCACACTTTTTGCAATTTAGTCCCTATTACATAAAACACAAAATACACAAAATTTCACATCACCATAGCTAGGCCGAATATCACCCATGCCCTTACAAGTCCATACATTTCATTTATTTCACATTTTAGTCCCTCAAAAATTTATTTTCATAATTTAGTCCAAATTTCTCAAATTCATTAAAAATCCAAAGACAAAACATGATAATCTAACATATATCTTTAATATTTCATCATCAAAAAACAAAAATCACAAGCTATCATCAATGGCAAAACACAAAATCTTCATCAAATTCAAAAATTAAGACATGGGCTTTGAAGATAACTTAGCAACGATCTCAAAAACGTAAAAATTATCAAAAACTGAGCTAGTTACATACCTTAATCAAGCTTGGATATGGCCGAATGTGGCTTGTTCTTCTTTTTTTTTTCTTTTAGTTTCGGCACAAAAAGATGAATATGGCCACTTTCTTATTTTTTCCTTTATTATAATAACCTTATAATATATTATTTATTATTTAAACTTTTATAATTAATATCAAAACTATATAATATAAACATGTGCCGTCCATTCACTAAAATAGTGGCTAAATTGCCACATAAGGTCTTCTCAATAAGTGGCCATCTCAATTTAGCCATTAATAAAATAGAAAGCCACTTTTACGATTTATGCGATTTAGTCCTTTGTTCAAATTAAACACACAAACGAACAAATTAACTTACGAAATTTTACCACATGCTTAGTCACATATCAACGGCACAGAAAATAATATTAAAATATTATACGGGCTCAGATTTGTGGTCCCGAAACCATTGTTTTGACTAGGGTATAAACCGGACTGTTACAAATATACAAAAGAGTTCATCTCTAAAAGAGCCAATACACTTGGCCAAAACGACAAAACAATTCATTAAGCCTAGCCCCTATACATGCCATACTCAAAATGCTAAGTCTAAATATACCGAGATGAGTCAATAGTGTGGGTGATCTTCCGATTATCTTCGAATCCCGAACTAGCTCTTTGACACTATAAAACAAGGGAAAAGAAAGGGAGTAAGCTTTAAGCTTAGTAAGTTCACATGTAAACAACAAGCATCATAACATGTGCTAAACAATCAATAACATCATATACTAAGCAAGAACAATTCACAATTCCACAATCATGCTTACTCATTTCATTTCTTACCACAATCCAACCACATAACAATTATATTGCTCACATTCACTTGTACACATTCCCTGCACTCAACACCACAAGGCAACATGAAACATTCACTTATGCAAGCTCTTGATGAACCTCACGGAATAATACTAAGTATCCAGTGGTTTCGCACATAGCCCACCAAATGATAGTATAAACGATGGTATCGCACTTACCCATCGTAAATAAGTAATAAGGTGGTATCGCACACAGCCCACCAAGAGAATAATTACAGATATTTTTCCACACTTACATATCTATTCTGAGGTTCATACGGAGATTACTCACTATCTATCAATTTCTATCATAAATGATCTCATTCATACAATGCACCAATAAGTAGCAACATATGTATTAAAGACGTATCATTTACACATAAACTTACCTCGGTGCAAAATGTATAAGTCAACGACTTAATCTGTAACCTTGCCCTTTCCCCGATCAAGGTGATTTCCGCGCTCTTCTTGATCTATAATAATGAAATTCACTCATTTAATCCATTTATAATGCATGATACACCAAAATTTCTTCTTAGGCAAAAATGACCATTTAGCCCTTATACTTTGGCAAAATTACGATTTTGCCCCTAGGCTCGTAAATCATTTTTCATCACATTTTCTTATTAAGCAAGCCTAGCTGAACATTTATTCCTCTTATAACAACTCACAAAGTCAATTATTTCATGCATTTATTACACAATTACTACCCTTACAAATAAGTCATATTTAGGTGTTTTCATGATAACACCCTTCACAAAAGTTGTTCCTTAACTCACTAACATTCATTTTCTTCCATAAAAACTCAGCAAACAACAAGAACACTCTCATGGCAAGTCCCTAATCTTTCAACCTTTTTGCAAAATAGTCCCCTCATTAGCTAGCTTAAGCTTTGGGAGCTCCAAAAGTACAAAAATTATCAAATAAAACCACCAAAATCACTTACTTGTAAGAGGATTAGTTGCTGAAATTTCAAAGCTCTTAAAACCCCCCTTTTGCTGGTATTTTCGGTGATGAAGGTGGTGAAGAAAAGATGATATCACCCTTTTCTTTATTTTATGCTTAAAAAGCAATCTAGTCACCAAATTTCACCTAACCAATTGACTCATTTAATATCCTTGTCCCTATGGCCGACCATCACTTTCTCAATGGCCTAATTGCACATTAAGGACCTCCAATTTAATATTCTACGGCTATTAGACACCCCTAGCTTGCAAAATAGAATTTCGCACTTTATGCGATTTAGTCCTTTTTCACAATTAAGCATGAAATTGCTAAAATTAAAGCACCAAAATTCTCATGCATCTTTATAAGCATGTTATAACACATAAAATAATATCAAAATAATTTTTCTTCAACCTCAGATTAGTGGTCCCGAAAACACTGTTCCGACTAGCCCCAAAATCGGGCTGTTACAAGTTAGGTGTGAAAACTACGTTCCTTCACGGTGATCTGGAATAGGATATTTATATGCAGTAGCATAAAGGCAAGGAGGATCATGTTTGTCTTTTACTAAAATTATTGTTAAGCATTTTATGGCCTAAAGTAGTCTTCTTGGCAGTGGTATAAGAAATTTGATTCTTTCATGTTAACCATTGGTTTTGTTCGAAGTATGTATGACAATTGTGTGTATTTGCATCGCATAAATGATGGATCATTTTTATATTTGTTACTTTATGTTGATTGCAGCAAAGGATTCATCTGAAATTGATCGGTTAAAAACCATGCTTAACTCTAAGTTCGATATGAAGGATCTTGGTGCAGCCAAGAAAATATTAGGGATGAAAATTTCCAGAGATAGACGCTCCCGGTAGTTATTGTCACAACAGAGGTACATCAAAAAGATCCTTGAGCAATTTGCAATACAAAATTCAAAGTTAGTCAGTACTCCCTTAGTTGCACACTTCAAACTTTCGGTTTTAAAGTCGCCACAGACCGTGGACGAAGAAAAGTAAATGTCTAAGGTTCCCTACTCCAATACAATCAGTAGTTTAATGTACGCAATGGTCTGCACTCGTCCTAATATTTCACATGTTGTTAGTACTGTGAGTAGATACATGGCTAGACCCAGCAAGTTACACTAGCAGGCAGTTAAGTGGAATCTCAGGTATTTAAGGGGCACATCTAATACTTGTTTTAAGTTCGAGAGGAATTCAAAGGGTTTAGTTGGCTATATGGACTTAGATTATGTAAGAGATTTAGACCAAATGAGATCTCTCATAGGTTATCTGTTTACTTTCGACAACTGTGTTATTAGTTAGAAGGCCACGCTACAGGTCACAGTGGCATTATCGACTACATAAGCAGAATATATGGCAATCATAGAGGCTGTGAAGGAAGCCATTTGGTTGAGAGGTCTATTCAGAGAGTTGGTTAATGAAGAAGGAGCAATTGTCATATATTGTGATAGTCAAAATGCTATACATCTCACTAAGGATCATATGCATCACGAGAGGACGAAGCACATAGACATCAGGTATCACTTCGTTCGAGAGGTGGTTGCAAAAGGGGATGTTCAAATTCATAAGATTAACACAGAGGATAATCTAAATTATATGATGACTAAGAGTCTTTCAGTTTCCAAGTTCGAGCGTTGCTTGGACTTGGTCAATATCTTGCAAAGATTAAGTTAGGCCCGTACGGGGCTTGGCAAAGAAGGCATGTTAAATACGAGTCAAGGTGGAGTTTTTTGGAGTATGCCTCACATTTTCGAACACTTTGCAGGCACTTGACGGAACTAGAAGCAAAGTAGGGACAACGTTGCGACAAGGAGGCATGCAATGTCACGATGACACAACGTATTTCCCAAGCAACGCAGCCGCATTTTTTTATATTTAAGTAGGACTCTTTCTTCCAGTCAAACTATGATTACTCCAGGGAAATTCTAGTCATATTGGTCCTCTAATCTTAGCCTATTTAAAGGGTCATTATAACCCTAATCGATTAGAGAGAAAAAAAAGAGAGTTCTATGAGAACGTTGTATTCAAGAGAAAGCTTTGTGTTCCCGGTTCGGGTTTTGTACAAATAAGGTAATTTTTCTCCATCTTGTATTCTCATTTGTTTGCTTGTTAGTAAAATGCTGAAACCTACTTTGCCTATGATTTTTTATCCTCTTGATTACATCTATCAGAAGAATTTTTCCACAGGTAGAATTAATCGCACAAATAATTATAATCATGCATTTATTAAGAATATTTACATGCTCAAACTCATAACTATATATAAACATGAAGTAAAATATAATGCACGTAAATCTAGCCCGCAAAATTTAAGTATTGCCTCTTCAACATGTTGGATGAAGATCCACATGCTAGCTATGCTTGTGACAAAATAAGAAAATGACAATGCAAAATTAATTTGGTAGTGATAACCTTTAAACCTAAGACATTACCATTAATTAATTAGATTATAAAGATAGCAATCACATCAAAGCAACATGACAAGACACATGAAAACACTACACACAATAACATTAAAGCATTAAAATATCAATGACCATGTGACATCTCAACCACATTATTAATAACAATAAAATATTACTGATCCCTTTAATCTATTAAATATTAACCTTAAATTGAATATAATATATAATAAAAAAACTTAAGTGATTAAATAAGTTTTAAATTTTTTTAACTTTTTATTTTGGCATTAATATCTAAAAAATAATAATAACATATACATATATATATACATAATTCAAATTTAATCTTGACTTAAACCTTAAAATTAAAACTATTAAACTATATTTTTAAAAATATTTTATTTCTAAATTAAAGTTACTATAAGAATTTGAAATTTAAAATACTGAAATAAAATTATGTCTAAATACGAAAATCTAAAATTTACTTGTTAAATTATTATATTATCATTTTTAAAATGAAACATACAAATTACTTTTAAGATTGATATTTTTCAATAATAAGAAAAGGAAATTTATTTGGTGTATTGCGAGTGGAATTTTTAGACTCTACAAACTGGGTTAAGATTTAACAAGTGTCTTATAAGAATATAGTATAATATTAAAAATAAATAATTGAAAAAAAAAGACGTATGATAATATTTTAAAGCTACTCGTAGAATAAAAAAAAGTATACTACTAATATACCAAATATTAACCCATAAACAAATGCAAGACCAATACAACTCATATATTTTTAATATTTTAGAAAAGATAATATACTATTTTTAAAAAATATTAATAATCACTTTTTCTAAAAAATAAAATAACAAAATAATATATATTTTAATTTTAATAGTGCCATACTATTTTTAAATATAATTTTAAAATAAAGAGACCATACTGATAAATTTAATAAATTTAGGGACCATTATGATATTATTAATTTTATAAATGTGAGCATTGTGATGGGAGACTATGGCCAACAAAAACGTCATTTTGCTCATAGCGCGTTTGGTGGAAGAAGCCTGTCTCCCACATGGCGTCTTTGGAGACACTTCTCAATACGTTTTTGTTTAAAATTAAACCGTTCATTTTGTTAAATAATTTTGAGGTTGATCTACTTTATTATACAAGCTATATTTATGTTACAAAGAAAATAAGTAATTTATATTATTATTTAAATTTTTTATTGAGTTGATGTCATAATTAAAGAATATTTTAAAATAAATTATATTATTATAATAATTTTGTTATTTTGTTATTTTTAAAAAAACAAATAAAAATTGTAAAATTGAGATTTATATGCCCAAAATTTATAAATTTTGCTTATCACCACTTCAACCAAACCTTTATTTTAATATTTTTATACATTTTAGTCCTATTATACAAAACGTTTCACCTACATTATTTGTATATTTATATTTACTATTATTCAAGTGTGTGACGGAGTTGATTCACGAATCAACTTAACACCAACTCAACCAAAGAAATTACTAAAATAACCTTTCATATTTAAACTATTTTTTTATTTTAATTTTTTACATAATGCATATGTTGTTATTATTATTAATTTTAAATCTTGTATTTTATTATTTATTAAATTTTATTTTTAAATACTTACCTATATTTTAAATGTGATTTTTACACGTATACACGTGGGATAAAATTACTAATATTATTTTTTTAAAATCCCTAATTAATTTATTGCATAGGTGAATCCGAGTGGAGTAGTGAGGGAGCTTTGCACCCCCAAAATTTTATCTTGACCTTCTAAAAATTCAAAATTTCATTGTGGGCACCCTAATTTTCTTTTCTGCCTTTTCCTGCTTTTTTTTTTTTTTTCTTTTGTAAAAAAGGAAAAGTATTAAGCTAAGATTACATGGTAACAATATTTTTCCTGTTTGTTGCCTAATCAAAATTATATCCTTCAAATACTTTATTTACCTTTTCTTAATAATTATATGATAGTTTCTAAAAACTATTTAGCACATTTCTTCACTTTTTTTGGAGAATACATTTCTTCATCTTAAGACATTCTAACAAATATAAAATGGTATTCTTATATAAAGTTGAATGAAAATGTACAAGATCCCCCAACCAAAAGGTGGCCATAATTTTTCTTTCTTCAAAAAAATATCCATCCCCTATTTTCCTTCATCACAAAATTTAAATATATAAATAAATAAAAAATCTTCTAAATTTGAATAACCCTATATTTGAATCTTATTTTTTATTATTTTCATACTTAAATAAATATATATTCACATATTATTATTATTAAATGATTATGTATTATAATAGTGGATGCTATTGTATTCAAATATATTAATTATATATATTTGATAACTTCATTCATTAATCATCACATATAAATTATACTTTGTAGATTTAATCTTTTTAAAAAAGATAAATTATACTATTAGTCACCAAATTATGGGTTAATTTTTATTTTGGTCACTTAATTAAAAAGGTCACAATTTGATCATCGAATTATTTAAAAGTTTTCATTTAAGTCATTGAGCTGTTAAAATCGATGTTATATGGCTTTCTTTGTTCACATTGCCTGTAACAATCAAAAGCTCTCTTTCCCCTTCTCTTCTACAGTCTATTTTTTTTATGGAACAACTTTGGACATCTCGGATCTATGAACCAAAGTTCAAATAGTTTTTTCTCTGGTCTTTAGTATTGACCGTCAGATCAACTTGGATCTAAGGTATATTTTTCTATTTGTCGATGAGTGTTGATCCACGGTACCAATCATCAATTTGTTGCTTAGAGCTGGCGAAACTTTATTTAAAAAAAAAAAAACCTTGACAGGCCAGTGACTTAAATAAAAACTTTTTAATAGTTCAGTGACTTAAATAAAAACTTTTGAATAATTCAATGACCAAATTGTAACTATTTTTAGTTAAATGACCTTATCCTAGGGGTGCTCAATCGATTAACCGACCTGAACTACCATTAACCGAATTAATCGACCCTTTTAACCTCTTAACCGTTAACCGAACCGAAATTTTTTCAAAAAAAATTAACCGAACCGAACTTTTTTGGTTAATTCGGTCGGTTAACCGAATTAACCGAAATTTGTATATATTTTTTTTATTTTTTGTTAAAACAAGTATAAAACATATAAAAAAATTAACCGACTTAACCGACCAATTAATTTATATTTTCAAAAAATTAACCGAACCGACCGAATACTTATATATTATAATATTATTTATTAAATTCGGTTAACCGACCGATTTCGGACCAAATTAACCGTTAACTAAACTTTCAAAAAATTATTAACCAACCCCGACCGAATTAATTCAATTTTACCCGAGATTTACATACCCCTATCTTATCCCTAATTTAATAACTAATAAGTTAGTTTACCCTAAATCCATATCCATATTAAATTTATATAATTTTTCATATAATTTACTACTTTAAATCTCTCTCCCTCTCTAATGATGGAACATGCAACCATTCCCTCATATACTGTTGTGGAAAGACAGCCCTTTTGTCCTTTTTGTATGTCCCAACACAGCATTTTTTCACTTAGGAAAATAAAAATTCTGCCAACCATATTTAGTAACATTGTGAATTGACATTAGTGCCCATCCGCTACCCCACACACCGACGCCATTCCCAACCCTGTCTCTTTCCCGTGTCGGTGCCTTATTGGGCGCTTCTAGATTATGTACCTCGCTGTCATTCCTGTTAATGATAAGGGCATTATCGGCAACATGCAAAAGTTATCATCCCTTTCTGAAAAATCAGTTGATTTCATTAAGATTTGCTTTTCCGGTATTTCTCTTTCGTAAATTTTCTTTAAAGGTTATTTTCAGAAGGAAAAAAAAAACAACTTTTTGAAATGAAATTATTTTTCACGTTAAAAATCATGAAATTTAAAAAAAAAACTTAAAATATATATTTAAAATTTTAAAATATATACAAACATACTTGGAAATTTTGAATTTTTTTTTACATCAATTATGAAAATTGAAAGTTTTTATATATCATGTATAAAAAAACTCACTCTTAATATTGACTATAAAAAGCAATAATAATTTATGTTTATCAATTAACAATAATATCATTTATTCCTAGGAAATGTTTGACATATTTTAATGGAAAATGATATGTTTTATCATCAATAATTTATAAAAACTATAATCTTATTTCTATTTTTTAATTCCTTTTTTCAAGTAGTGTATGCTGTTAATTCTTAAACTACAACCATTAAAAATATTAAAAATATATTTATAAAATTATTTCAACAAATAATTATTAATGTAGTAGTAGGAGATTTCTATTTGAATTTATTAGCATTGTGATTGATTCTTAAATAAAGTTTTTTTTATTTAAAATATTATAAAAATATTAAAACTTAAAAGTACTTTTATAATAATATTAATTATTAGTGGCAAAGTATAATTTTTAATAGTTTATATTTTTATAATTTTTAATAGTCTATAGCTTTATAATTTTTAAAGGATTTAATCAAATTTTTATTATTTTTTGGAGGTCAAAGTACAATTTTACCATTACTAATTTAAAATTTAATAAATTATAAAGGGCCTAAATGAAAAAAATTTCATTTAAATCAAGGTATTTAAATGATTTTACAATTAAATTGGTGTTAAGTTAACTTGTAATACTAACTCAATCAACCAATTTATATATAATATGGATACAAATTGATGACACTAAATGAAAAACTATTTTTCAAAGAATAATTATATTTTAGTACTTATTTATTGAGGTTTAAAAGACTAAAATCCTTTTTAAAGTTATTTTTATAAATTTAATTTAAATTGAATTAACTTATTATATTAAATTTAATTATAATGGTATAAATTAATATATATTTTTTTATAAAAAAAAGTTTTTTTTTTCACAATGACATGGGAGAATCCTAATAAAACCAAACTGGTCTTAAAAAGTTATAGTTAATTTTATAATATAATGAGTTAATACTATATAGTATATATATACGTATACACTTAAAAGAGAAACAAGGGAAGAATTTTCTTTGATTTCATAAGCCATCTATTTTGGAGCATATTCGGTAAGTAAATTACAAATTTACAGTTGTTTCCCTCGTTTTTTTCCAATTTATTTTCATTGATAAAATCAAAACTTTTATTGGAATGTGCTTTGTCGTCAAATTAGAGTCTTTCTTGATTGTCTTTTTTTGAATAAATAAAAAAAAAAGATTTCATCGTTCTTCCTTGGTGGTGAAAAGAAAAAAGGGTTTCTTTTGTTTGTTTTTTTTCTCTAAAGATGCCGGAGAAAGGAGGGAGCTTTGTTCCAGTTCATCAATGGCGTCTTGGTTTGTTAACAGCTTTGGTTCTGGTTGGTATGGTGGTGGTTTGGAGCATAGATGGCTGCACCATCAAAACCTTCGTCCAATCGTGGCAGTTTAAACAAGATTACATCACCTTGAAAGTTAACTCCTTTGCTAATATCAATCAAACCCACCAAAATTTTTCACATTCTCTTCGAAATCTTACCTTAAATCCAACTTTAAATACTACCCATTTCCCCTTTTTGAATGTTAATTCTTCCCTTGAAACCAAAAAACCAAGCTTGAACTGGGTTTCAGCTGAGCTTGAGAACAACTTCACTGCAAATCTGTTGAGTAGGTGGCTGGCTGAAGGAGGGGAGCCATGTAAGGACTCTAAAACAGTGGAAATCAAGATTCCTGGCTTGGATAAGGATGATTTAGTGGAGTTATCAGCTGGTGAAATCCATTATTTCATGTTTCAAGCAGTGGATGAATCTGGGAATGGTCGTTGTTTAGGTGGGGATTACTTTGAATTTGATCTTTCAGGAGATTCATGGAAATCAAGGCCTTTAATGAAAGATTTTGGGAATGGTACTTACTCAGTTTCACTTCAAGTTCATCCTGATTTTGCCGGTGACTATAATCTCACTGTTATTTTGCTTTTTAGACATTTCCAAGGTCTTAAATTTTCACCTGCAAGATTTGCATATGATAAACAATTGCGCCATATAAAGATTAGGTTCTTTAGGACTAAAACTCAATTGCCTGAATTGCAAATTTGTCAAAAATCTGATTTCAATAGAGATGTTTGGTCTGGTAGATGGACTAGACATGGTAAGAATGATGGTTGTCGGATTAGTAACGACGGTCGGTATCGATGCCTGGCACCAGATTTTCCATGTCGGAATCCGTGGTGTAATGGTTTCTTAGGGGTTTTAGAGAGTAATGGATGGGTGTATTCGAGCCATTGTTCGTTCCGGTTGTTTACGGTTGATTCCGGTTGGGATTGTTTGAAGAATAGGTGGATTTTCTTCTGGGGTGATTCCAATCATGTGGATACCATTAGGAATATGCTTAATTTTGTGTTAGGGTTGCCCGAGATCAAATCGGTACCGAGAAGGTTTGATATGAACTTTTCGAACCCGAAAGATCGGTCTCAGACGGTTCGGATCACTAGCATTTTCAATGGTCATTGGAATGGAACACAGAATTATTTAGGTTTGGATTCTTTGAAAGATGAAGGGTTCCGGAATTTGTTAAAGAAGTACTTCTCGGAGGATACGGTCCCGGATACTATCATCATGAACTCTGGCTTGCATGATGGTGTTCACTGGTCGAATATTCGAGCATTTTCTCGTGGGGCAGAGTATGCAGCATCATTCTGGAAAGACATCATGGAATCGGTGAGGCGGAGAGGGTTAGTAGTGCCACAAATCATTTTCCGGTCCACGATCGCAACCGGTGGGTATGCGAGATTACTGGCATTTAATCCTAATAAGATGGAGGCATTCAATGGAGTGTTTTTAGAGAAATTGAGACGAGCCGGGCTGGTTTCTAGTGTCATCGATAACTTCGATATGACATTTTCATGGCATTTCGATAACAGGTGCAACGATGGTGTTCATTACGGGAGGGCTCCCCTAAAGATGAAGTGGAGAGATGGTGAGATTGGACACCAGTACTTCGTCGATCTCATGTTATGTCATGTGCTGCTTAATGTTATATGTGCAAGATAGTAGTACAAGTGCTCGGAGTTTTTCCGAGTAGAAAGCGGCATCTATGACACCATTGAGTCATTCGAAATTGCGGGCTGCCCTTGGGAGGCAAATTTACGAGTTATTTGAGTAGAGTCAGGCATTCATTATTTGTTTATTGATTTAAATACCATATATAGTCGCTTCACTTGTAGATCATTTGAAGCCCTGGAGTTCGAAGGGCCGATTTTCATATATCGATTATCGTATAGTATTACATTCGTTGCCCGTGTTCAGTTCACTTGTAGACCATTAAAGCCCTCGAGTTTGAAGGGTCGATTTTCATACATTGACTATCATATGGAATTGCAGTCATAGCTCTTGTCTGGTTCTTAGATGATCATTAGCAGCCCTCGAGTTTGATGGGCCGAATTATATAATATTGATTGTCGCATAGCATTGCAGTCGGTACCCGAATCGTTGCTAGCATTCACTTGCAGTATGGGTTTTATAGTGTTTCCTGTCAAGGGACTGCCTATATAATGTTGCATATAGGTAATTTTCGTACTGGATTCGAGTTAAGCCTATGTAGGATATGCTATACATTTGAGTTTTATAAGATATATAATTTTTAAAATTTTATTAAAGACTATTTTATTGGATTTAATATTTTTGTTGAAACATTTTTAAATATCATATATTTACATTTCATGTGTGAATAAATAGTCCATTACCTTATTATTAAAACAAGTCCATTAAAATTGGCACAATTGTTTGGTGAGTTAAATGGTTAGCTGAAAGTGTGTTTGTTAAGGCGAAAGCTGAACTTTGAAGCAGTGCATCATAATGAAGAATGTAGGGTTAGCTTTAATTTGAACTCCGGTTCCATGCACCTTTCATTTAAGACCATAAATAAAAATTAATATATTTCTCTGATCCAAAAATGGGACTAAATTAGCCCATTGGATGGGTTCAATAATTTTTTTTAAGAAGTTAGTTCAGTTTGGTGTGATGCATAGAATTGATTAAAAGACAAGTTAATCCACTAACAACTACTAAAAAATTTTGAAAATAAGGTGCATAAATTGCTGAAAAAATAAATGTTAAAAAATTTAAATATTAAACTTCAGTTATAAATTTATTTGATATATTACTTAAAATTTATTACACAATATAATTAGATTGTTTGCTAAGTATTTAAATTATAGAAATATATATTCTATATTTTATCTTTAATTTTTAAACATTTCATCTTATTCTAAGCAAAAATCAAATTTTAAGCATAAAATATTTATAAGATAATATGATCTTAAAATAAATAAAATAAAATTAAAGTAATTGAAAATATTCCCCATTAAGTGATAAGTAGTTTTTATTTACTTATCATTTTCCACTTTTTTTTATAGATTCAATTCTATCGGATTGTTTTTTATTTTAGACTATCAAACATGTGTACCAAATTAAAATAATTAAAAATATGAATTTTCAATGGATTTATTTTTTTTTCAAAAGTTTATCAAACAAGGCCTAAGTTAAAAAAAAATATTTCTTTATTATAAAATAAAGATCATCAAAAGTAAAAGAACAAGATTAGAGAATAAAGAGAGAAATATGTATTTATCAATTGGATATTTACAATATTTCTCTAAAGTATATCAAATTTCTTATCTTAATGGACATTCACTTTATATAAAAAAATATTTATAACATTTCCATTAATAAATAATGTGCTTCATTAAAATCTTACTAAAATAAATAAAATTCTACGAGAAAAAAATTCTCAGTGAAATTAAAAGATTACACACATCTTTAATACACATAACATGTTGCTTAATTAAAAACTTTACCAGGAAAATCCACAGACAAAACCTTAGTTAAGAAAAAAAGAGTACAACTCGTATTTACCCCTTATGACAACATTACATAATATCTTAGAGTTTACTTGTTTCAATATTGAATACTAGCTCTTCAAATGCTTACTTGAATGGATTTGCTAAAAATTTATGTCACAATTCTTTTGAAACTCATGAGTGAAGAAGAGTTTTGGGGAAATATATTTTGATCGGTCTTCTTTACGATATACCATCCTTTCAACTATGTTATGCATATAGTATTATCTTTGTAAACTATTGTGGATATTTTTTAAAATCTAAAGATAGGTCACACATTGAATAGAATGCATGTTATTACCAAGATACATCAATGCTTCTATAGCACTATGACATGGTACTTATAAACCAATTAAGATCCGTTACTTTTAGACCAATGATTTCTTTATCATTCTTTTGAAGATGATAAATTATCTTTATTTATATCTAACAATCTTACAACCATTAGAGTATTCAATGGATACGAGTTAATCATATTGGATCTCTTTAAGGCCTTTTTAGTATATGTCAATTTATATACGAAAACTTTTTATATTAAGTAACTGACAAGTCGAGACAAAACTATATTTTTCTAAGGTCCTTTATCTCAAATTCTTCTTTAAATAATATACTATTTTGTAATCTCTTCAGGAGTTTCAACATTAATCGTAACAAATTATGATCATGATCCTTCTATAAAAATACATATGATCATGTTGGACCATTCTATAGTATTCCTTCAATTATTATTCGTTGAGTCGAATTTACCACATATGTAACCTCCCCACCCCGGCCTAGACGTTAGACCCGAATTCAGAAGATTACATTAGCCACTGAAATGGCCTAGCAGGGTTATCGGAGTTTTCGAAAACAATTGTTTTAAAACTTTTGTTTAACTTAGTAGAAAACCTAGTTAAATTCCGGTTTATAATTCCTCAAAGTTTTAATTAATATCTAGCAGTGACAAAGATGATATTTACTTATGTTTTTAATAAAAATAGGGAGTTCATGCATACTATGTAACACCCCTAACCCATATCCGTTGCCGAAACAGGGCTACAGAGCATTACCGAGGTTTACGGATCAATTAGATAGAAATTTCAAACATTTCATTACATATCAATTCTCATAATAAAACCAATCAAAACCATATATTTTGTTCCTTAAACGAGTCCTCAAGACCCGAAATACATATTAGAAACAAGTCGGGACTAAATCGAAAACTCAGAGAATTTTTCAGAATTATTTAAAATTTTCAACACTGCAGGGGTGATACGGCTGTGTGACTCACACGGTCAGGAGACACGCCCGTGTCTCAGGCCGTGTGGGCATTTGAAATAGGGACACACGATCGTGTCTCAGCTCGTGTCCATACCCGTGTAACTCTCTGACTTAGGTTACACGGCCAAGTCACACGCCCGTGTGCTAGGCCATGTGAGCATACTGACTTGCATTCCTAAAAGATACAGGGGACACACGGCCGTGTCACCTGACCATGTGTCACACACGGCTGAGACACACGCCCGTGTCTCTACCCGTGTGGATGAAAATAGGTCATTTTCTAAGCCACATTTCTCACCCAAATTGACACCAACCTAGCCTCAACAAATTGCACATCAACAAGCCATAACAAGGCCTTTAACACAAGCTAAAATTATGTCTTAAACATGTATTATCACCACATACAACTAAAAAACCCTTAGAAACCTCAAATGACAACTTAGAAAAATGTCAACCAAGTCTAACCAAGTCTCCAAACTTACCTAATTAACCAATCTAACCAAGTTACCAAAGCTCACTTTAACTCAATTATATATATACATATATCACTTATACTAACATCACACTCATACCTTAATTTCATATCAATATGTATGTTGGTTATATAAACAAAATATTATTCATAATATTTACATAAGTTAAATTTTGACCAAAATCGAACAAAAGCCTATACATGCCATATAAATCATATTTAATGTTTCAAAAACTACCGAGATAAGCTGGATAGTGTGACTTGAGTGCTGATCTGATCGTCCAACCTTTTGAAAATCTACAAAGACATTAAACAATACAAAGCTTAGTAAGTTCGACGGTTTAAACAAAAATCTTACCGAACCTACTATAACAAGTCAAATAAATAAAATCATTCATGTCAATTCCCTGTCATTCACTGACAATTTTCTGTCATTCATAACTTCTATTAATAAATACTTCTGTTTTCAAATCAATATAAAAATGAATAACATGTCTTTCAAATTCATTAGATAAATCACCTTACCGAAATTTTTCCATTCGAAGAACGACTTACGGATAAGAGTACATCGTCAACAGAAGCTCATAAGAGCTGGTCCTCCCGAATACGCCAACAAAAGCTCGAAAGCTGAACAGAAGCTCGTAAGAGCTGAACAGAAAGTAAAACACGAGAGTTCACAACAAATGCTGAACCCTGATTTACTTGGAAAAATGTCGTCGTCTCCTTCCAATACCATCATACACCAAAATACGAATGTACTAAAATCCCGCTTTCCATTCAAATCGAATATCCAATTTAATATTATAATTCCAAAATTGACTCATTTCCAACAATAGAATAAATGCATAATATCGTTCATCAAATTTATACAAATATTAAATTTTAACCGTACGAACTTACTTGGATTAAATTGTAGTAATTATAAATTCTAATAGTAAATTTTAAAAGTGGTTTTATAATGATTTAATAGTAAATTCTATATCTTTTTTTTTAAATCCGCATACGATTTCTGACGATCAGATGCAGCTTTCAAATTGTCTCGAATAATCCGAACTTTATCCTCAGTTTCTCGGATCAAATCAACTCGTACCATTTTGGATTCACTCAACTCAGACCAATACAACTGTGTTTTACATTTTCTCCCGTAAAGAGCTTCAAATAGTGCCATTTTTATACTGGATTGATAACTATTATTATATGCAAATTCAGCTAACGGTAGATACTTTTCCCAGTTACCTTCAAATTCAAGTATACAACATCTCAACATATCTTCCAGAATCTGAATCACTCGTTCTGTTGCCAATTAGTCTGAGGATGAAATGATGTGCTGAAATTAAGCTTAGTGTCTAGAGCCTCATGAAGTTTGCTCTAAAATCTTAATTTAAATCTCAGATCTCGATCTGAAATAATGGATGTTGGAACTCCGTGTAATCTCACAATCTCAGATATACATAGTTCCGCTAATCTTTCAAGTGTAAAGTCTGTTCTGATTAGAATAAAATGTGCCGATTTAGTCAATTTGTCAATAATCACCCAGATTGAATCTTTCTTTCTTGGAGTTACAGGTAAACCATATACGAAATCCATTGTGACTCGCTCCCATTTCCATTCAGGAATCATAACAGGTTGTAGTAAACCTGTTGGTACCTGATGTTCTGCTTTCACTTGCTGACAAATCAAACATTTAGCTACAAATTCACAAATTTCTCGTTTCATACCCGGCCACCAATACAACCGTTTCAAATCACAATACATCTTTGTGCTACCCGGATGAATAGAGTACGTGCTACTATGAGCTTCAGAAAGAATATCATTTTTCAAATCTAAATTATTCGTAACACAAATTCTATTGCGATAACGCAATGTACCACTATCATCAATACTGTATTCTGAACTCAAATTATTCTGAACCATCTGTTGTTTCAACACCAACTTCGGATCGTCATCTTGAAATTCCCAAATTCGTTGTAGAAAAAGGGGTTTCATTCTCAACTACACTAATACAGAACTGTCTTTATTAAGAGCTAAATGAGTGTTCAATGCTCGAAGTGCATACAATGACGACTTTCGACTAAGTGCATCTGCAACTACAGTAGCCTTTCCGGGATGGTAATCAATAACCAGATCGTAATCTTTCAGTAATTCTAACCACCGTCTCTATCTTAAATTCAATTCTTTCTGAGTCATCAAATACTTTAAACTTTTGTGATCTGTAAATACGTAACATTTCTCGCCGTACAAATAATGTCTCTAAATCTTCAAAGCAAATACAATCGCGGCCTACTCGAGATCATGTGTAGGATAATTCTTCTCATACGACTTTAATTATCGAGAAGCATAGGCTACTACCTTTTTTGAATGCATCAGTACACAACCCAAACTATTGAGAGATGCATCACTATAAACAACATACGCTACTTCAGATTCAGGCTGAGTCAAGACTGGAGCTTCCGTCAACATTTTCTTCAGTTGATCAAACTCTATTGACACTTATCGGGCCAAACAAACTCAACATTTTTCCATTATAATCTGGTAATCGGCGAAGCAATAATCGAATTTTTTTTAACAAAATGTCGATAGTAACCTGCTAAACCCAGAAAACTTCGCACTTCTGAGACATTTTCAGAGTTTTCTAATTTATCACAAAAAAAACTTTACTTGGATCAACTCGAATCCCATCACCTGATACTATGTGACCCAAAAATCCAACTTCACAAAGCCAGGATTCACATTTACTAAATTTTGCGTACAACTGCTTTTCTCTCAAAGTCTGTAGTACGATCCTCAGATGTCGTGCATGCTCGGATTCTATCTTAGAATAGATTAGTATATCGTCAATAAACACAACAACAAATCTATCCAAATGAGGTTGAAAAATCCGATTCATTAAATCCATAAAAGCAGCAGGAGCATTAGTTAAACCAAATTGCATTACCAGAAACTCATAGTGACCGTAACAAGTTCTGAAAACAGTTTTTAGCACATCACCGTCTTTAACATTCAATTGATAATACCCTGTAACACCCCAAATCCAGCCTAAACGTTATGGCCGAATTCGGAGGTGTCACAAAGAATGGGTTTTGAAAACGACGTCAACACGATAAAACCATTTCAGTTTTTCAACTCCTTTTTGCTTATACCCATTGTCAAAATGTTATTTAATTAATTAATTTACCTTAAAACGTGTTTTACAACGGAAGCTACGAAAACCGTTGTATTTCAAAAAAAAGGTCGTTCGTATTTTTAGGAAAAAAACCTCTTGTTTGTGTCAAACCATCGAATCCACAAACGTTTTGTTTTACCATGCAAATAATTAAGCAACCAAAACCAAAACCAAAATTTTAAAAACTGTCCTGTCCAGAGAGTCCCAGAAATTACAAACTCTCAAATAAAACCAGAAATATAAATAAAAAGAACCGTAAATTACTAAGTAAAGCAGTTTTCAATTAGGTGGTCACCGCCGAGTCTCCGCCGCACCGATCCGCCTAAGTCTGTGGATTACCTGAACATAATATACAAACAAATGTGAGTTTTCGTAAAATCAGTGTGCAACCCAACAGAATTAGACATGCAAAACATACAGAAATCTCATATATAATCAGATATAGATTTGGACTCATTTCCATTTCAGATACAGATAACAGATACAAAAATGCAGATCAGACGAACAGAATCCTACCCCCATCCTCTACACACCAACTCCGACCATCTAATCACACCATATGGGGTTAAAAACACCCACCCAACCCTACACACCATATCGTGCCATTACGACACATATAAGATAAAATACAGCGAAGCTGTCAGAATATAGGCGATGGATGCCATACAGAACACTTCCTCCACATATATAAATCCCACCCGAATCAAACATACATAATCAGATTTATCATGCTAATATGATCATATACTGATATCGAATATATACATACATCTGATTAATCAGACATGCTTAATAGTGTCATGTTCGTAACAGAAAATAAGACTAGCAGATCTCATAGATTTAGGGTTTCGTTAGCCCTTATCGACCCTATGGTAGGCCCACAGTCGATCAGAACGACCCGTGCGACCATTGGGAGAATTTCAGAAAAATAGGCTCACATGCCCGTGTGGGCCCACACGCCCAAATTGGCCTTACCCGTGTGGCCCACGCGGCCTGGCCCAAAATCTACACGCTCGTGTGGCTCACACGAGCAAATTGGCCTTTCCCGTGTGGCCCACACGGCCACACTCAAGCCACCACACGGCCGTATCTTGCGCGCGGTCATGCCTTCATCGATTACACGGCCGTAACTCGCACACGGCCAACCACACGGGTGACCACACGTCCGTGTGGCGTCGACAGAACAGTTTTTCAGCTTTTGCCGAAACTCATTTTTCTACGTTTCGGGTACACACCTATTTCATTTTCACAGCGAACTCACTGTCGAGACCACCAGTACCTAAAACGAAATGCCCAACACCTATTAGTAATCAATTACGAGCCCAACACAATTTACTTAATTACACAAAATCGACTTACCGCTTACGCAAAAACGAGCACCACCTCAAATCAAGCCGTTGACGTGCGATTTCCTGCCTCACAACCTTCTCCTAATCATAGAATTCATCGCTTAGCCACCATAGATTAATATTGCTAAACCCAAACCAAACGTTAAAGGGCTGAAAAGTCACTTACCAGCCGAATAGAGAACCAAGAGCGCAACAACGATAATTTAACAAGAAGAATCCAATAGGGATCAGAGGAAATCCACAAAAAAATGAGGGACTAAAAACGAAGAAAAGGAAGAGGAAACGTCAGAAACAGAGAGGAGAAATTTGAAAAAAAATAATTAATAAATTAGATAACACCCAACTCCCCACTAACCACATAATCTCAACTTCCCCAGAATTTTAATTCCACCGAAATTCTATCACAAAACTTAACAAAAATAATACACACGCTCGCGCAGGGATTCGAACACAGGACCTTCAACACATCAGACCCTCTAACCACTCGAACCAGCAGGCTCATTCTGATAAGAATTGATAGACAATTTAATATAAGCCCACTCAATAAGGGTAAGGCTTGGATCAGAAAAATAACAAAATTAAAAAAGGTGGGACTTGAACCCAAGACCTCTCAGACACACCCAGAACACTTAACCACTGAAGCAGACAGATATTTGCTGTTAGATATTTATAGCAGCAGAAATAATTTATTCAGTACGTTACATACCCGGATCTGAGATCTATCTTTGAGAACACTGCGGCACCTTTCAATTGATCAAACAAATCATCAATACGTGGCAAAGGGTATTTATTTTTAATTGTGACTCTGTTCAACTATCTATAGTCTATACACAATCTTAAAGAACCGTATTTCTTTTTCACAAATAAAACAGGTGCACCCTAAGGATACATGCTCAGTCTAATAAACCCTCGATCTAATAACTCTTGCAACTGTGCTTTCAATTCTTTTAGTTCAGCTGGTGTCATATGGTACGGTGATATTGATATTGGAGCAGTTCCAGGAATCAAATCAATAACACACTCAACTTCACGATCAGGAGGTAAACCCAGCAATTCTTCAGGAAATACATCAACGAATTCACTAACAACTGATAACTGATCTAGCTTTGATTCTGAATCTTTGGTATCAAGGATATATGCTAGAAATGCTTCGCTACCTTTTCGTATCAATCTTTGAGCAGAAAAAGCCGAAATAATTCTAACGACATCTTTTGGATCCTCAGACTCAACTGAAATCATCTCTCCTGTCTAACATTTCAAATCGATCTGTTTCTGTCTATAGTTTACCACAATATCATGCAAAGATAACTAATCCATACCCAGGATAACATCAAATTCCTGGAAGGGTAACAACACCAAATCAGCAGGGAATTCACAGCCCTTAACTTTCAGTGGACAATTACGACAGACTAAAAATAACTATCACACTTTGACCTAGTGGATTAGTAACTTGAATATCATAATCAGTAGATTCAACGGACAACTTCTTTTTCGTTACTAATGCAATGCAAATATAAGAATGAGTTGACCCAGGGTCAATCAATACATACACAGTAACATCAAATAGATAGAATATACCAGCAATCACATCTGGAGCAATAGCTTCCTCTCTAGCTCGAATGGCCTAGGTGCGAGCAGGTGCTTTAGTTTCTAACCGAACAACAGTGTCTTTCATTCCCGAATGAGTAGTCCCGGTAGCACTATTCTGACCTGAACTATAACATCCCTTAACACTTATTCGTTACCGAAACAGGGTTACAGAGCATTACCGAGCATTTCAAAACAAATACGAAAAATCATGTAATAATATACGAACAAATATGAATTAAATTGACTTACCAATTTGATTTTGAACCCTAAAATCCCTAATTTCCTTCTTTTCTTTCTTTATCTTCCCTCTCTGTTTTGTCCTAATATTTCTCATTTTCTTCTCTTTTATTTCTTTATTTTGTTTTATGTTTATTATATTATTATATTATATTAAAATAATAATTACTTAAATAATAAGAATACATGTATTTTTATTTTATACTTATGATTATTATTTTTACACATGTATTTCACTATTACCATACACTTGTATTTACTTTTTACTATACAAGTGTTACATATGGTTTATTTTCTCATTTAATCCCTTTATTTTTCTTTAATCTATAATTCAAATTTTACTCAATTTTCAATCTAGTCCTTATACCTAATTATCCATTATTTAAGCTAATTCACCTAGCCAAAACCTAATTAACCACACAACTAACTTCGTAAATATTTTAATAAATATTTACGAATCCGTTTCACGAAATTGGAGACCCGAAAATACACTTTCCGATTACCCGACTATCAAGTCATTACAATTCTCCCCCCTTAATAAATTTCGTCCTCGAAATTTACCTGAAAAGAGGTGGGGGTACTGAGATCTCATTGTTTCTTCCGGTTCCCAAGTTGCTTCCTCAACACTATGACTCCGCCATAATACTTTTACTAATGGAACCCGTTTATTACGCAATTCTTTTACTTCTCGGACTAAAATTTCAACTGGTTCTTCTTCATATGATAAATCGGGTCAGATTTTGATATTTTCTGTCGAAATAACATGAGAGGGGTCTGATCTGTATCTTCTGAGCATGGATACATGGAAAACATTCTGAATCTTCTATAATTCCAGAGGCAAGGCTAACCGATAGGCAACTGGCCCAACTCTTTCCACAATCTCATACGGCCCAATAAAACGAGGACTCAACTTTCCCTTTCGACCAAATCTCAAGATTTTCTTCTAAGGCGATGCTTTAAGAAATACCTTATCACCAACATAATACTCAATGTCTCGACGTTTCAAATCTGCATACGATTTCTGTCTGTCGAAAGCTACTTTTAGTCTATCCTGAATCTTCTTAACAGTATCCTCCATTTCTTGAATTAATTCCGGCCCAATCACTTTTCTTTCATTCAATTCCATCCAACACACAGGTGATCGACATCTACGAGAGCCTCATAAGGAGCCATTTCAATACTTGATTGGAAATTATTATTGTACACAAATTCAGCCAATGGTAAATAATTCCCAACCTGATTCAAAATAAATGATAAAAGCTCGGAGCATATCCTCTAAAATCTGAATAACTCGCTCAAATTGTCCGTCAGTCTATGGATGGAAAGCTGTGCTAAAGTTGAGTTGTGTACCAAGAGAATCATGTAACTGTCTCTAAAATCTCGATGTAAACCGTGGATCCCGATCAGAGATTATCGATACAAGAATACCATGCAATCTCACAATTTCTCGAATATAAACTTCAGCAAGTTTCTGGAGTAACCAATCAGTTCTGACAGCTATGAAGTGAGCCGATTTTGTAAGCCGATCAATAATCACCCAAATAGCATTTTTCTTACTTACTGATAATGGTAACCCGTTACAAAATCCGTTGTGATACAGTCCCATTTCCATTCAGGAATGTTAAATAGGCTGAAGTTGTAACACCCCTTACCCGTATTCTACACCGGAATCGGGCCCGAGGCATTACCGAGTTAAAACCACTTGATCGCCACTTAGGCTCAACGTGACTACTCTCAATAGCTACCACAACTACCTCCATAAGGACCTACGGGGTCTTAAACATACATGCGAAAGCTTCTGAGGCTCTGCCGAAACTTTATCGATCTTAAAATTTCTTTCACTTAGACAAGAGTCACACGCCCATGTGGAATGGGACACGCCCGTGTGCCCTCAAGACATGCCCATGTCTTCCACCCGTGGTCGACACTGACTAAATTCACACGGCCTGGACACACCCGTGTTCTCCACCCGTGGTGAACACTGACCACTTTACATGGCCTAGGCACACACTCGTGTGGCTAGCCCGTGGTCTATTCTGACTTAAAATACTAACGTGCAGGGGACACACGGCCAAGTCACACGCCCATGGGCTGGCCGTATGTCACACATGGCCTAGACACACACCCGTATGTCTACCCACATGGACAAGAAAAAAGCTATTTGTCATGCCCTTCTCACCCCTCTAGCATACACAACAAGTACTCATTCAACACATCCATAACCAACTCATAATGAACATAATGTTACATGGACAAATACATCTTTTCATATAATAAAGTAGCCAACAACCATGGCATTATACAAAAATAGTTTATCCATCTAATGGCCAACACATCTTAGCCAAAACAACAAAATTCACTAACTTATCTAGCCCCTATACATGCCATATACAAAACATTAAGTCTAATGTCTTTGAGTGTGTTTGATAGTGTGGGCGATCTTCCGATTAATCCAGCGTATCACGATTCAATCCTTGTTCTCTATAAGACAAGGGAAAAGAAAGGAGTAAGCTTTGAGCTTAGTAAGTTTACACATAAACAATTTAAGCATTCTAGTATAAGCTAAACAACAATTAGCATTATACTAACATATGTAATTCACATCCACTACTATGCTTACTCTTTCTATACCTTACCACATCTCCAACACTTCATGAGTCACATACTCATAATCATTGACATGCACCCCTGCACTCAATAGCACATTTACTCAAAATACAACACATCATTATTTCTCAATAATACATCCACACAGCTAAATTACTCGGTGGTTTCGCACTTAGCCCACCACAATCAGATCATAAGGTAGTATCGCACATAGCCTACCACAAAGGATAATTATAGTGATTCCGTACGTAGCTCACTAAATAATATGCTTAACAATAGTATCGCACACAACCCATCATTGTTAAGTATCAAGGTGGTATCGCACTTAGCCCACTATCAAGCATTATCACTACACATTCACATGTCTACTTGTAATACATTCATCCATTCACAGCTACTATCTCATTCATTCCACTAAAATTGAATAGGTTCTCAATCATGCTACACATTAGCTAGCATTAACAATGTATACGCATAAATGCATCGTTCATACATAAACTTACCTCGGTACTCAAAAAGTATGGAGATGTGCAATTTAATCCACGACCTTGCCCTTGCCTCGGTTAAGATCCGGGCTTCGTCTTTCTTGATCTAAAATGACAAATTAACCCGTTCAATACACACATTGACTAAATTGAACCTCATCTCATACTTTAGCAAAATTACCATTTTGCCCCTAAACTTTCTCATATTTATACTTTTGCCCCAAGGCTCGTAAAGTGATTTTCATTCAACTTTCTAGCCTTTCATGCTTAGCCGAATCATTTACTCAACTAAAGCAATCATCAATTTTCACTAAATCACTCATGTATGACCAATCTCAAGACTTTCACAAACTAGTCCCTACATGCATTTTTCATGAAATTCACTTAGCAAAAGATGTTTCTACTACATCAAGCTTTCATATTCTTCCATAAAACATCCAAATACATGCATGTCATACATGGTTACATTTTTTAACATCAATCCTAGCTCAACATATAGCTAAAAATAGCTTACTCATGTTACTAGGACTTCAAAAATACGAAGAATATCAAAAATGGGGCTTGGATGTACTTACTAGCAAGCTTGAAAAATTGAAGAGCCCTAACAATGGCTTCTTGAAATTTTCGGCAGCTTGGAGGAGAAGATGAATGAAATTTTGTCATCTTTTTCCCTTTTTAATCACTTAATTGACAAATGACCAAAATGCCCCTTAGTCAAACTTTTCCAATACCATCCACTCATGCCCATTTTTGTCCAAAAATTAGAATTTGGGAAAATTACTATTTAAGGACCTCTAATTGATAATCCAAAGCTATTTCATACAAATAGCTTCTAGAATCTCATATTTTGCAACTTTTGCAATTTAGTCCTTTTGGACAATTCAACCGCAATTTAACAAAATTGCTTCATGAAACTTTCACACTAACATGCAAACATAGCATAAACCTCAAAACTCATACATATACCTCGGATTTATGGTCTCGCACCACTATTCCGACTAGGCCATAAATCGGGATGTTACAGAAGTAGCCCAGTAAGAACCTGATGCTTTACCTTTACTCGTTGACAAGTCAAACATTTAGCCACATATTCAACTATATCTCTTTTCATACCCAGCCACCAATAAGATTCCCGTAGATTACGATACATTTTCGTTCCTCTCGGATCCAACGCAAAAGGACTATTATGTGCTTCACGAAGTATCAACTCTTTTAATTCAGAAACATTTGGAACACAAATCCGATTATGAAATCTCAAACAACCATGATCATCAATGCTGAAATTCTTTGATGTGCCATTCTGAACCATTTCTCTTTTCTTCATTAGCTTGTCGACTTCTGACTGTGCTGACTTGATTCGATCAAACGTCACTCATTTGATTCTTAACTCAGTCAATAAACTCCATCATCACTGATACTAAGCTGTGCAAACATTACTCGTAATTCAATTGCTGCTTTTCTACTCAATGCATCAGCCACAATATTTGCCTTTCCCGGATGATAATCAATAACACAATCATAATCATTTAAAAGCTCTATCCACTGACGTTGTCTCAAATTCAACTCTTTTTGAGATAATAGATACTTGAGACTTTTATGATCAGTATAAATATAGCATTTCTCACAATACAAGTAATGTCTCCAGATCTTTAAAGCAAAAATTACAGCAGCTAATTCCAGATCATGCGCTGGGTAATTACGTCCATGCGGTTTCAATTGCCGAGATGCATAGGCAATCACTTTTTCATCTTGCATCAAAACATACCCGAGACCATTCAAAGAAGCATCACTATAAATGACAAAATCTTTCCCCGATTCAGGTAAGGTCAAAACTGGCGCTTCAGTCAACATTTTCTTTGATTTTTCAAAACTTTCTTGACATTGATCATCCCAAACAAACTGAACATTCTTTTGCAACAACTTTGTCATCGACAAAGCTATCTTTGAAAATCCATTTACAAATCTTCGGTAATAATCAGCCAATCCAAGGAAACTACGAACCTCTGACACATTTCTCAGTGCTTTCCACTGGATAATTGCTTCAATTTTCTTTGGATCAACTCTAATTCCATCTGCCGATACCACATATCCCAAAAACACAACTTCTGATAGCCAGAATTCACATTTGCTAAGTTTCTCATATAACTGTTTCTCTCGTAATATTTTCAAAACAATTCTGAGATGCTGCTCATGTTCAAATTCAGACTTCGAATATACCAGAATATCATCAATGAAAACCACCACAAACTGATCCAGGTATGGTTGAAAAATACGGTTCATAAGACCCATAAAAGCAGCTGGAGCATTTTTCAATCCAAAAGGCATTACTAAGACTTCGGTACATCACTTTCTTTCACCTTCAACTGGTAATAACCCATCTCAAATCAATCTTCGAAAATACAGAAGCTCCTTTCAACTGGTCAAACAGATCGTCAATACGAGGTAACGGGTATCGATTCTTGATAGTCACCTTATTCAATTGTCGATAATCAATACGCAACAGCATTGAACCGTCTTTCTTTTTAACAAAAAGTACTGGAGCTCCCCAAGGTGAAATACTAGGACGTATAAAACCACGATCCAGTAAATCCTGTAATTGCACTTTCAATTCTTTTAACTCAGTAGGTGACATACGGTATGGGGGTATTGATATCGGAGCTATACCAGGATAAAATTCAATTACAAATTCAACCTCTCGATCAGGTGGTAATCCCGGTAATTCTTCAGGAAAAACATCATGAAATTCAAAAACAATCCAAATTTCACTTCATTGGCTTTCAAAAGAATCTGAATTGATAACATAAGCTAGAAAAGCTGCACAACCCTGATAAAGAAGTTTATTCGCTTGAATTGCTGAAATAATACGAGTCGACCCACTGGTTTGAATACCATTTACCTCAATCTTATCCCCATTTTCACTCTGAACAATAAACTTCTTTTTACAACAATCTAAAATCACCCCGTGCTCAGATAACCAATCCATTCCAGAATTATATCAAAATCACCAAATGACATTATCAACAAATCAACAGAGAAGATTCTATTCTGTATCACTAACAGACATTTTCGACATACTTGATCCACTAACATATTTTGCCCCAACGGACTAGACACCACTATTGATACTCTAGACATTTTAGATTTTAAATTTCCCGACTCAACCAATTTAGTATTAACATATGAATGTGAAGATCCCGGATCTATTAAAGCATAAATAGGTTCTGAATGCAATAAAAATATACTTGTCACCATATCATGTGCATCACCCTCTTTACGGGTCCATACAACATAAGCTCGAGCCGGTACTCTAGCCTCTGATTGTTGAGTAGCAATATCACTTCCTCTTCTAGCACCACCTCTAGAAAATGAACCACTTCTGCCTGATCCTCGACCTCTAGAAGTAGGTACAGATCTCTGAGATGTAACAGGTGTAGCATTCTCATTCTTCGAACAATCTCTAACAAAATGCTCTGTAGATCCGCAACGGAAACTACCTCGAGTCAATTACCAGCATTCACCTCTATGCTTTTTCCCACAATGTTCACAATCTGGAATTTCGGTATCTCGTGATGGACTTCGTACACTACCAGTAGAAACTGTAATTTGCCTTCCACGATTTCTATCACTCTTGCCTGATCTAAAACTCGATCTCCAACTACCAAGAGATTCTTTTGATCTTTTAGGTTGCGGATTTGAACTAGTAGCTCCAGAACGTTTCCCAATCAGACGAGTATTTTCAGGCTTTTTATCAAGACCCAGCACTTATTCAACCATCTTTGCTCTCTCAACCAAATATACAAATTCAGTTATTCTGTGTGATACCAGTTGCACCCGTAACTCATCACATAAACCTCGTAAAAATCACTTGCAACTGTCAGCTTCAGTTGGTACAAATTCAGCTGCATATCTACTGAGTTGTGAAAATTCCTGTTCTTAGTCAACTACTGACATCTCACCTTGTTTTAACATCGAGAACTATTGTTTTCTATCTTCAATGTATAATTCACTCACATATTTCTTTTGAAATTCTCTTTGAAAGAAATCCCAGTTTACTTGCTCTGTCGATACATGTCGTGTTATAGATTCCCACCATACATATGCTTCCCCTTGTAATAAAGAAATAGCACATAATAAACTTTCTCAGGGAGTCCATTCGAGTTGCTGTAGAATTCTTTTTGTAGCTTCAATCCAATTTTTAGCTGTAGAAGGATCAACCCCTTTTAAACCCAGAAATTCTGTGGCACCATACTTACGTAATTCTTTTATTGGGGCTTGTCGAACGATAGGAGTAGATGTCGTAGCAGATACAGTTCCTGCTACTCATTGAAGGGAATCAATTATAACCCTAAGTAGCTGTGAATCATTTCTCTCTCTAACATTATCTCTTTCAACATTAGGTGGTTGATTTCTTACTGGATTTACACTCGGTGTTACTGACTCGGTTTCATCCCTTTCATATGATTCATCATCTCTAGAATACATTTCTTGATCAGTATCAGCAATATATTCATCCGACATCTTTAGCTATAAAATAGAAACAAACAATATATATATCAACATCCAAATCCCGACTCAATTGACTCAATTATGGCATGTACCTCTAGACTCAATTTTGAGCTCGATTTAGTCCGAGAATTGGCTAAACCTGAATAGCTCTGATACCACTAAATGTAAACCTTTTAACCCTTATCCGTCGCCAGAACAGGGTTACGAAATGTTACCGAACATTTCAAAACAAATACAAATAATCATGTAATAATATAACATACACATCATAATTTAATCATAATGTCCCTTTATTGAGCCCTTGAGGCCCAAATCATGTGTTAGAAATAAATCGGGACTTAATCGGAAGTTCAGAAAAATTTTCATGAAATTTTAAATTTTTTCCTAAATACAGGGCTCACACGCCCGTGTGCCCTTAAATGCGCCCGTGCTTCAGGCCGTGTCCGACCCTGTGTAACTCTCTGACCTAGGCCACACGACCAGCCACACGCCCGTGTGCTAGGCCGTGTGCCTAAAACGGTTGAGACACACGCCCTTGTCTCTGTCTGTGTGCAATTTCGTGAGCATTCTATTTTAAGTTTTTAAGATGCAGGGGACACACGGCCAATCCACACGCCCATGTGTAAGCCGTGTGTCTCACACGGTCTGGTCACACGCCCGTGTGCCATGCCGTGTGGACTCAAAATGAGCCTTAAACATCAAGTTTACCAACCCTACAAATCTTAAACAACAAGCAACACAAAACTAAACTATTCAACCAATCCAAAACATATTCAAATACACCTAAAACATGTTAAAACTATTAATCTAAGGATCTAACTATTATACTCTCATAAGTGTTTCACATATATTGTCCAAATAATTCATTAAAACACCTTTTAAACTAATTCAAATTTTCATACTTTTTTAACCTTAATTTTGCCCATTTCATATCTATTAACGCATTAACTTTAACATACCACATTAAACCACATCATAACACATATTTGTATATAAAAGGAACCATTATCATCATATAACATCATTACATTTACTTTCCAAAATGACATACATAACATCCTAGGTACATGTCATTACCAAAAAGAAATTTACTTCACCACTTTGAGTTTGGGGTCGGATTTGGATGCTGATTCAACAATCTGACTTTAACCTAACCTGCGCACGGAAAAAACCGTACGCTGAGTATAAACTCAGTGGTATTTCTATAATCCGAAAACTTTCAATAAATAATAAAACATAAACATTTTAATCATCTAAAATTCTTAACCATTCAATTAATCAATTCTTAGATAGATAATTATCATATATTTAATTTTCATCAATAGCTTTTCTCAACTTGATTCTCACAATCAACTATCAATATTAATAATCTTTCCATGAATCAATGATTCATGTTTTCCATTTGAATAATTCAATTCAATATCTATTTCAATTTCATGATCAAAATCATTCAATATCATTCATATTGCCAATTTATTTATTCACCCCTATTAACAAGACTCGGACTTTGGCGGATACACGGATCCACCAAAACACACCAGTATGGCACCCAATGCCTTATCGGATAATTCGAAGTAATAGATTGACACTGAAGTGTCTCATCGGCCATGCCAAGTAAGTTGGTACCAGTACCTCATCGAATTTATCCAAGTAATAATTTGACACCAAGTGTGTAACAACACCTTACAGTATTTGAAACTCCAACCGCAAGTACGCAGGCATTACCGTACTAAACTTGCTCAAATAATATAACCTCGATCCTTAAAATTTCAATTTGAAATAAAACTCTTCATTCAAGACCTTAATATCCTTATTATAGGCCTACGAGACCCTAAACTTGCACCCGAAATGATTCGGGGCTAAACCAAAAACCTTTGAACACTTAGACAAATTTGACTTAAAATAGGACCACACGCTCGTGTGAAGGATGGGACACGCCCGTGTGGCATATCACATGCCCGAGTTCCACACTCGTGTGGATTTATTTTGCACTTCGAACCTACAGGGGTTTTCACATGGCCTGACACACGCCCGTGTCCATAGCTTGTGTCCTTCACACGGCCATGACACGCCCGTGTGTGAAAACCTTGACATTCTATTTATGACGTCATCATCTTAATAAGGTCACATGGCTAAGGCACACGCCCGTGTCCTTAGACCGTGTGTCGAATTAAATTCTTAATTTCAGGTGCAGACTTCACACGGCCTGCGCACACGTCCATATCCATGGCCGTGCCTTCCACACGGCTAAGACACACGGCCGTGTCTCTGCTCGTGTGTTTACTACTGAGCATACTGACTTGTAAACCTAGCATGCAAGGGGACACACGGCCAATCAACACGCCCATGGGGCTGACCGTATGGCACACACGGCCTAGACACAAGCCCGTGTGTCTACCCGTGTGGACATTGAAAGGCTATCTACCAAGCCAAATGCCACCCTACACAGCAACCATACTTATACCAATTCAATCCAACATATATCATAACAATAAAGCACTTCTAGGGACTCAAAATTAAGACATCCATACTAGCATACACTTCATGAATTTCATCATCTTTGAATATAAAAACTTGTCAAGTATTGGCCCATTTCCAATGACCACTTACAAAATGAATTTAACAACATTAATAGCCAAAATTTTGGCTAACAAACATGACATAATAAATTGACCAAGTCCTATACATGCCATACTCAAAATAAATCTAACTTTGCTATACCAAGAAGAAGTCGATAGTGTGATTACGAACTCTGACGTCCCACGATCCCCGAGTTAGCTTGACAATACTACAAGGAAAAGGGAAATGGGAGGGGTAAGCATAAAGCTTAGTAAGTTTGCATGAAATAAATAGCAATAATAAAGCTCATAATGTCATCCATCCATTGCATTGAATAAAAACACAAAGTTTCAAACACATTGCCTCGCCTTACTCATGCTTACTCTTACCAAATACCTGTCATGTTACATATCATAAAAATTTCTCGTGAATTACTCACATGTACCTGTACCACTTCATCGCATAGCTTTAACACTAATTTTATCTCTAACATAAGCTTAACTACTTATCTCGATGAATCACTTGGAATATCCGAGAATACACAATCATCATCACACACATAAACACGACGCCAATGCCATATCCCATATATGGTCTTACATGAGGTCACATCTCGATGCCGATGCAATATCCCAGATATGGTCTTATACGGGATCTCGTGTCAATATTGATGCCATATCCCAGATATGGTCTTATACAATTTTATATTCATTACCGATGCCATATCCCAGATATGGTCTTATACGGGATCTCAACTCGGTGCCGAGGCCACGTCCCAGACATGGTCTTATACGAGACCTTATCAATCTCGCGTTTCGATGATAATATCCTTTCACAACTTAAAGTCCAACTGGGACTTCAACATTGTAAATGGTCATCATTTTCTCATTCAACATCATTGCTCAATTTCATGGAAATGATATACATCTTAACTAATATCAACATTTTAAAACTTAATAACATGATGTTGAATTTATTACACACAAACTTACCTCGATTTCAAAATAGATTAAATTGCCGATCTAGTCCGATACCTTGCCCTTTCCTCGATCAAGGTTATTCTTCATTCTTCTTGATTTGTAAGGAGAAGAGCTTGCTGAAATTTTTGAGCTTTCAAACCCCTATTTGCTGCTAATTTTCAGTGGAGGAGAAGAGAAGAAGAGAAGATATCTTTTCTTTCTTTATTTTATTATAAAACATCAATTTAGTCCACCTAATTTCAACAACTTTGACCAATTTGACATTGTTTGTCTCCTATGGCTGGCCACTCTATCTTTAGGGGTCCAATTGCACTTTAAGGGCCTCTAATTAATATTCTATAGCTTTTAGACACCTTTAGCTTGTAAAATAGAACTTTCGCACTTTATCCGATTTAGTCCTTTTTCGCAATTAAGCATGCAATCGCTAAAATTAAAGCACCAAAATTTTCATGCACCTATATAATCATGCTATAACTCATAAAATAACATTAAATTAATTTTTTCTGACCTCGAATTAATGGTTTCAAAACTACTATTCCGACTAGCCCCTAAATCGAGCTGTTACAATTCTCTCCCCTTAAGGATTTTCGTCCCCGAAAATCTTACCAGTAAAGAGGTTAGGATATTGGTTTCTCATAGCCTCCTCGGGCTCCCATGTAGCCTCTTCTACCCCATTTCTTTTCCATAGTACTTTCGCAAGGGCTATGCTTTTGTTTCTCAACTGTTTGACCTCTCGTGCTAAAATATTAACCGGCTCTTCGCCATAAGTCATGTTCGATCGGATTTCTACTTCTGATGGTACAATCATATGCGAAGGGTCTGAACGGTATCGGCGTAACATAGACACGTGGAAGACATCATGAATCTTTTCCAACTCAGGTGGCAAAGCCAAATGATAAGCTACCGGCCCTATCCTCTTGGTAATCTCGTATGGTCCGATAAAGCGCGGACTCAATTTGCCTTTCTGGCCAAATCGGAGGACTTTTCTTCATGGTGATACTTTCAGAAACACTTTATCACCTACTTTAAACTCAATCTCTTTCCGTTTGAAATCCGCATAGGACTTTTGTCTATCTGAGACAGCTTTTAGATATTCACGTATCACTTTTATCTTCTCTTTGATTTATCATACTAAATCGACCCTGTGAATCTGACTCTCTCTGAGTTCGGTCCAATACAAGGGCGTTCGGCACTTACGCCCGTATAGTGCCTCATAAGGCGCCATCTTTAAACTCGACTGAAAGCTATTATTATAGGTGAATTCTACCAATGGCAAATATTTCTCCCAATTACTTTGGAATTCAAAAACACAACATCAAAGCATGTCCTCAAGTATCTGTATTACTCTCTCCGACTGCCCGTCGATTTGTGGATGGAAAGCCGTACTAAAGCTCAATTTTGTGCCTAAAGCCTCTTACAACTTTTTCCAAAACCGTGACGTAAATCTCGGATCTTGATTCGAAATAATCGACAACGGTACCCCATAAAGTCTTACTATTTCTGACACATAAAAATCTGCCAGCTTATCAAGTGAATACTCAACCCGTATTGGTATGAAATGGGCTGACTTCGTAAGTCTATCGACCACGACCCGTACTGCATTTTTCTTTTTCGGTGACAACGGCAAACCCGTCACGAAGTCCATAGTAATACGGTCCCATTTCCACTCGGGAACCATAATAGGCTGAAGTAAACCCGAGGGTACTTGATGTTCAGCCTTCACTTGTTGACAAATTAGACATCTCGATACAAATTTGAAAATGTCTTTCTTCATACTCGGCCACCAATACCATCTCCTCGAGTCGTTATACATCTTCATGCTGCCTGGATGTACAGATAAACATCCACTATGTGCTTCGTGCAAACTCTTCTGGATAAGTTCATCATCTCTGGGTACACAGACCCTATCTCGGAACATCAAACATCCATCAGGACTTATCCGAAAGTCTGACTTAACATTTGACTCACATTGAACTCTTTTAGCTTGTAAATCATTGTCGCCTTTCTAGGTTTCACAAATCTCTTGAAGAAACTTTGGTCTAGCCCTTAACTCGGCTAGGATAGAACAATCATTTGACATAGCTATCCGTGTATTCATGACTCTCAACGCAAACAAGGATTTCCTGCTCAAGGCATCAGAGACTACATTCGCCTTTCCCGGATGGTAGTCAATCACTAGCTCATAATCCTTTATTAGCTCTAACCATCTTCTCTGCCTTAGATTCAACTCCTTTTAAGTCATCAAGTACTTTAAGCTCTTATGATCCCTGAACACCCAACATTTCTCACCATATAAATGATGTCTCCAAATCTTTAGTGCAAATACAATTGCGGCTAACTCCAAACCGTGAGTCGGGTAATTTTTCTCGTGTGACTTTAATTGTCTAGAGGCATATGCTATCACCTTGCCCTCTTGCATGAGTACACAACCTAATCCATTCAGGGACGCATCGCTGTAAACCACAAATTCTTTTCCCAGCTCAGGTTGCACTAAAACAGGAGCCTCAGTTAACAACGCCTTTAGTTTCTCAAAACTCTGTTGGCACTTTTCTGCCCAATCAAACTTTACATCTTTTTGTAGCAACCTCATCATAGGAGTAGCTATCATGGAAAATCCCTTGACAAAATGTCTATAGTAGCCAGCTAAGACCAGAAAACTCCTAACCTCGGTTACATTCCTTGGTGGCTTCCAATCCACAATTGCTGAGATCTTACTCGGGTCGACTCTAATTCCATCTCCCGAGACAATATGCCCCAAAAATCTAACTTCCTTAAGCCAAAATTCACTCTTACTAAACTTGGCATATAATTATTTATCTCTCAAAATTTGCAGAACCGTTCTCAAATGCTTGGCATGCTCGTTCTCATCCCGAGAGTAGATCAATATATCATCGATAAAGACTACAACAAAATTATCCAAATATGGCCGAAAGATACGATTCATCTAACCCATGAAAACTGCAGGGGCATTTGTTAAACCAAAAGGCATAACCAAAAATTCATAGTGGCCATACCTTGTCCGAAATGCAGTTTTCGATACATCTGAGTCCTTGACTCTCAACTGATAATATCCAGACCTCAAGTCTATCTTGGAAAACATCGTGGCTCCCTTCAATTGATCAAACCAATCATCGATTCTTGGCAACGGGTACTTGTTCTTCACAGTTACCTTATTAAGTTGCCTATAATCTATACATAACCTCATAGAACCATCATTTTTCTTTACAAATAATACCGGAGCACCCCACGGAGAATAACTCGGTCTTGCGAAGCCTTTATCCATTAACTCTTGTAACTGTGCCTTCAGTTCTTTTAGCTCGGTTGGAGCCATTCTGTATGGAGCAATAGAAATGGGGGCAGTACCAGGAGCTAATTCAATCCCAAATTCAATCTCCCTATCCGGAGGTAACCCTGGCAATTCCTCTGGGAAAACATCTGGATACTCACATACTATGGGCACTGATTCAATTCTTAACTCAGTCTCTCTAGCATTTATCACAAAGGCAAGGCAAGCTTCGCACCCCTTTCTTAGATATTTCTGAGTCGACAAGGAAGATATCACTACAGGCAATCTGTCTTGCTCATCTGATTCAACACGAATAAGATCCCCACTTTCACACTTTAACTCAACAAACTTCTTTCCACAATTCACTATCACATCATGAGTAGTTAACCAATCCATCCCAAGGATGACATCGAATTCATCAAACGGCAATAGCATGAGATTAGCCAGAAAGTAATGACCTCTAATCATCAAAGGACAATCTTTGCATACTCTATCGACTAACACACATTTGCCTAGGTGGTTTGATACTCTTATTACAAATTCGGTGGACTCTACAGACATGTTCTTGCTAGAGACTAATTTCATGCAAATATACGAGTGGGTAGATCCCAGATCAATTAAAGCTATAACATGAGTATCGTAGAGAGAAAATGTACCCGTGATCACGTCGGGGAGGACGCCTCTTCGCGAGCGTGAATGGCATATGTTCTCGCCGGTGCTCTACCCTCAATCCTTGCAGTCTGCTCTATAGATGGATTCTTACTACTCATTTCATTTCCCGGGTTTCTTTGTGGTCTTCCTCTAGCAGTACTTTTCGGTCTCGCATTCTGAGGTTTCTCTTTCTCACCCGCCTCGGGGCAATCTCTGATAAAATGGTCTAGGGATCCACACTTGAAACAAGCTTTCTCGTTTGCTCGACACTCGCCAGAATGATATCTGCCACACTGCGGGCATTTCGGTCTACTCGATTGACCGTTGCCAACACTAACAACCGAAATGGTCTGAGCTTTAGACCCCGAGTACTATCTACCCTTGCTTCTACTTGAAAATCCAGTTGAGGTGACTAATCGAGTAGTGAAATATCTTGACTTCTTGGATGAGGATTGGAATGACTTGCCTAACTGCCTCTTCTTCGAGTCGCGAGACTCGATTTCAGCCTTCCTTTTCTCTTTAACCAGTTCCTCGGCCTTACAGGCTCTATCTACTAGCACCAAAAATTCTTTTAGTTCTAGGACACCAACAAATAAACAGATATCCTCATTTAACCCGTCCTCGAACCTTTTACACATAATAGCCTAGGTGAACACACACTTACGGGCATATTTACTAAGCCTTACGAACTCACGTTCGTATTTAGTCACCGTCATTCGACCTTGCTTTAGCTCCAAGAACTCCTTTCTTTTCTGGTCAATGAACCTTGACTAATGTACTTCTTCCGGAACTCCTCTTGGAAGAATTCCCAGTTAACTCTCTCCCTTGGTACCACCGACACAAGGGTGTTCCACCACTGGTAGGTCGAATCTCTCAAGAGATATACCACACACTTTATGGACTATTCAGGTGTGCATGACAACTCGTTGAATGCTCTGATGGTATTCTCAAGCCAGAATTCTGCCCTCTCCGGATCATCATCTTTGCTAGCTCAAAATTCCTCAGCTCCTTGTTTTTGGATTTTGTTAACCGGAGGCCTTTCTCTTCTTACTACCTCTACCACTTGGGGAGCTACTGGGAGGGCTGAGGAATAGGTGGGTGGAGGGGGTTGAGCATTAGGATTTTCTCGAATAAACTCAGTATATCAGTTACTCATCATATAGAGAAAGGCTTCTCGAGCCTCTTCTCCCTGACCCAAAGTCTCGGGTCTACTTCCTACTGGCGCGGTCCCTTACGCGGGAGCCAACGCATTACTTGCAGCATCATCGGCTACAATTCAATCGGGATCTATTTACTATATAAAAACACAATTTATATCGTCAGGAGTCGTCACACTATCATTATGTAAATACTGATATGTATGGCATGTATAACTAGACTCATACTTACGCTATGTTAGTCCGAGAATCAACTAAACCGTAGCTCTAATACCACTAAATGTAACACCCCTTACTCGTATTCCACACCTGAACCGGGTACGAGGCATTACCGTACTAAACTTGATCAAATAATATAACCCCGGTCCTTAAAATTTCAATTCGAAATAAAACTCTTCATTCAAGATCTTAATGTCCTTATTATAGGCCTACGAGACCCTAAACTTGCACCCAGAATGGTTAGGGGCTAAATCGAAAACCTTTGAACACTTAGACAAATTTGACTTAAAATAGGGCCACACGCCCGTGTGAAGGATGGGACATGCCCGTGTGGCATATCACATGCCCGTGTTCCATACCCGTGTGGATTTATTTTCTACTTTGAACCTACAGGGGTTTTCACATGGCCTGACACACGCCCGTGTCCATAGCCCGTGTCCCTCACACGGCCATGACACGCCCATGTGTGAAAAACTTGACATTCTGTTTATGACGTCATCATCTCAATAAGGTCACACAGCCAAGGCACACGCCCGTGTCCTTAGACCGTGTGTCGAATTAAATTCTTAATTTTAGGTGCAGACTTTACACAGCCTGGGCACACGCCCATATCCATGGCCGTGCCTTCCACACGGCTGAGACACACGGCCGTGTCTCTGCCCGTGTGTTTACTACTGAGCATACTAACTTGTAAACCTAGCATGCAATGGGACACACGGCCAATCAACACGCCCATGGGGCGACCGTGTGTCACACACGGCCTAGACACATGCCTGTGTGTCTACCCGTGTGGACATTTGAAAGGCTATCTACCAAGCCAAATGCCACCCTACACAGCAACCATACTTATACCAATTCAATCCAACATATATCATAACCATAAAGCACTTCTAGGGACTCAAAATTAAGACATCCATACTAGCATACACTTTATGAATTTCATCATCTTTGAATATAAAAACTTGTCAAGTATTGGCCCATTTCCAATGACCACTTACAAAATGAATTTAACAACACTAATAGCCAACATTTTGGCTAACAAACATGACAAAATAAAATGACCAAGTCCTATACATGCCATACTCAAAATGAATCTAACTTTGCTATACCAAGAAGAAGTCGATAGTGTGATTCCGAACTCCGATGTCCCACGATCCCCGAGTTAGCTTGGCAATACTACAAGGAAAAGGGAAATGGGTGGGGTAAGCATAAAGCTTAGTAAGTTTGCATGAAATAAATAGCAGTAATAAAGCTCATAATGTCATCCATCCATTGCATTGAATAAAAACACAAAGTTTCAAACACATTGCCTCGCCTTACTCATGCTTACTCTTACCAAATACCTGTCATGTTACATATCGTAAACATTTCTCGTGAATTACTCACATGTACCTGTACCACTTCATCGCATAGCTTTAACACTAATTTTATCTCTAACATAAGCTTAACTACTTATATCGATAAATCACTTGGAATATTCGAGAATACACAATCGTCATCACACACATAAACACGACGCCTATGCCATATCCCAGATATGGTCTTACACGAGGTCACATCTCGATGCCGATGCCATATCCTAGATATGGTCTTATACGGGATCTCGTGTCAATGTTGATGCCATATCCTAGATATGGTCTTATACGGGACCTTATCAATCTCGCGTCTCGATGATAATATCCTTTCACAACTTAAAGTCCAACTGTGACTTCAACATTGTAAATGGTCATCATTTTCTCATTCAACATCATTGATCAATTTCATGGAAATGATATACATCTTAACTAATATCAACATTTTAAAAATTAATAACATGATTTTGAATTTATTACACACAAACTTACCTCGATTTCAAAATAGGCTAAATTGTCGATCTAGTCCGATACCGTGCCCTTTCCTTGGTCAAGGTTAATTCTTCGCTCTTCTTGATTTGTAAAGAGAAGAGCTTGCTGAAATTTTTGAGCTTTCAAACCCCTATTTGCTGCTAATTTTCAGTGGAGGAGAAGAGAAGAAGAGATGATATCTTTTCTTTCTTTATTTTATTATAAAACATCAATTTAGTCCACCTAATTTCAACAACTTTGACCAATTTGACATTGTTTGTCTCCAATGGCCGGCCACTCTATCCTTAGGGGTCCAATTGAAATTTAAGGGCCTCTAATTAATATTCTATAGCTTTTAGACACCTTTAGCTTGTAAAATAGAACTTTTTCATTTTATGCGATTTAGTCCTTTTTCGCAATTAAGCATGCAATCGCTAAAATTAAAGCACCAAAATTTTCATGCACCTATATAATCATGCTATAACTCATAAAATAACATTAAAATAATTTTATCTGACCTCGGATTAGTGGTTTCAAAACCACTGTTCTGACTAGCCCCTAAATCGGGCTGTTACACAGTGTCTCATCGACTCGTGGTCGAAGTATCCCTGAACACTTCCAATCCTATGGCATGCCAACTATATCCGAATCAGCCCGATACAGTTAATAGAGTTTTCAATTCAATTTTCAATTTCTAATCAATATACATTTCAATTCAATAATCACATATACTCATAATTCAACTCAATTCAATTCAATTCAATTCAATTCATTACCTCAATACCAATACTTACCTCAATTCCACTTACCATACATATTAAATAATAAATACAACAACAATTACTAAATTTTAATTATAGAAATATAAACCGTAATTCTCGAGCTATTCCTCGTTAACCTTATCTTTTCCTTTCCTAGCCGAGGTCTCTGGCACAACGTTAGCTACGAAAATTAAAACAATTTAAAATCATCAATACACACAATTTCATATTAAATATTTCAATAGTTATTCAACTTTTTCTCATTGATCGCTGTGAATCAGAGCTTTAAAATTTATAAAAAGAATGATCGAACCTGGAAACTAACTCTGACAACGATTAAAGGCAAGTGTACCTATCGAACAGTAGTATAGCTTAGGCAAGACCGGATTATCGAACCCAAAGGAACTAAAAGTACTAATACTAAATTTCTTTTTATTATTTAACCTAAAATACGTGAAGTTGCTTTTAATCTAAATTTAACAAATTACTAAGCTAAGGACACAAAGACGAAAAAAAACTAAAATTAGGGAGATAACTTTCAGAAAAACTCAGTTGATTTAGACGATACCCTCAGGAAGAATCCACCTAGACTTCACTTGTTATCTATCACTGAACCATATGATTTTATTTACTTAGTTTGATCCGTAAGACTCCCTAACGTATATTAAACCCTCTCTCGAGGCGAATAACGTCTAACCCTAGGTTAATTAGTGGAACTCTCGTTCTCTTATAATAACCCCTAGAATAGCGAAGAAATCGATCTATGGACTCCCATATTAGGTTTCACCCTAATCTGGCAAAATCTCGTCACCCTATCTCTAGGCGTGCGATCAACTCCGCTTAATTATGCTAGATCTACTCTTAGGCAGGGTCTATTCCTCCTCCACCTAAGCACATTAAATTTGGATAAAGCTCACATAATTAAGAACAAACTATGTATTTATCATATAATTTAAAAAATAATAACAAGATTCATCATAGGTTTCATCCCCTTCAGGTATCTGAAGGGTTTAGTTCATAACTAAATAAGAAAACATCTCAAGAGAAAATATAAAACAAAACATAAGAAATCCCTAAAACTCCCTGAAGGAATTGAAGGAGATATCCGCCGTCTTGAGTAGAATCTCGGCTTTTTGAGATGGATCAACTGGCTATCTTCGAGTGATTCCCACAAATCTGACCTTTCCAGCTTGGCTTCTTGGCCTAGCTCACCCCCTGACAAAAGCCCTGGCAGAAGGCTTCTGCCGAACTCCCCCCTTAAGTTGCCCCCTAGGGTGTTTATATAGGCTTTGAGATGTGTTACTTGGCCTCCAAGTATCCTAATTTGAGTGCAATTGCTAATTGGGGGTTTAATTAGACTTTGGAGTGTGTTTCTTTATCTCCAAGCATCCAAACCGAGTAAAACTCCTCTTGGCATGGCGCAGGGCAGGCACGGCCATGGCACACACCCGTGTGAATCGTGGTCGCCGTAGTGGACTTCGTTGATGAGGCACGGCCTGTAAATCGTGGTCCGGCCGTGTTCAAGATCTTTTAAAGAGGCACGGTGTGTGATCTTTGGTCCAGCCGTGTCGATTTCATGCTTTGGCCCATTTGTCCCGCTTTAAGCTGCTTTTTTTGCGTTCTTTTCATCCCCCCGGTGCTTTCCCGAGTATATAACATGAAAAGAAAGGATTAAGAGCACCAAATTACATAAAATAAGGGATAATTCATCCAAAAGCATACTAAATGTGGGTCTAAAATGTGTTACTATTACGATTTATCAAATACCCCCACACTTAAGTTATTGCTTGTCCTCAAGCAAAATTCTCAACTCATAATTAAAACGAACTTCCCTCAATTCATAATAGTCATTAATAGTGTTTCATCATAATTCAGAGATAATTCATACATGGATAATTCAACTCAAAGAGTCCTAAAGATTCAAACAGTCTAAGTCATACATTTGTAGCACAAAACATAGGTGTTTCCCTTCATCTAAATAATTACCTCTGATTTAAAATCGACAAGGATTGACATCCTCACTTAAAGATTCACTCAAATCACTCAAAGTGTTTAAGGTTCAAAATTAGGCACTCAAAAGTCAAACATGAAGAGTTAATCCCATAGGCTTGCATGAGAATCAAATCTCCACCACTAAAATATGAGATGAAGCACAAATCAAAAGGTCTTTGAAAGGGTTGTAACAGGGCTTGGGTTAAAGGTGTGGAATAAGGCTGAATCAGAGGGTTAGAATCGAGACTGAATTGACAAATTACCTAACTAGAAAAAAAATGAACTGATAAATAAATAATTACATGAATTAAAACTTTGAAACTAATAATACGAGCTTCTTTCTTCAATATTTGGAATTCAAACGTATAAGCTCACTTAATCACATAACTAATAAAACTAATAATGAATATACTTCATTTTTTTAAGAATAAATCAAGTAATAATAAAGAATCAGAACAAACTGAAATATAGAACATAGTTAGGCAATGCGCTCAAAGTCAAATCTCGACAAAAAGGGAGTCAAGGAATGGTGATAACAAATATACAAAGGGTTTTGGGGTTAATATTAGTGGGTGAGTCAATAAAAAGGGTTGTTAGGATCAAAGGGGTTCACTAGGGGTTAATTATGAATGTGGGTTTTTAGTGGAGTAAGTGGGTTAAATCCTAGGTGCCTTTATCATCTCTGTATATCAAATCAAAAAGTGTGGTCTCGACATGTATAATCGATGCAAGTTCTAGAATAACAGATCAATGTTGACATACTCATAATCAATAAAGTGAGCAAGAAAAAGAATTTATGCTCTATAAGGCTCAAAAACTCACAAAAATTATGGGTATTTTGATGTCAACCTCGTAAATTTCAAACTTCAAAGTAGTATTTAAATTCAGGTAGACATCCTAAAAAAATTTTAATTCTTGAAAAATAGACTTATCATGCCTGATTCTCTAGTATTCTTAGAATTTAATTATCAATGCACAATTATCAATGACTTACTCTAAAACATATCAATAAAAATCATAAATCATCAGAAATTTCATTCTAATCATAATATGAGAAACTTACTTTAGAACAAGGCATAATTCAGGGATTTTTCAAATAATACTATAGTTAACCCCCCCACACTTAAGATGTACATTGCCCTCAATGTACAAAGATAGATAATAGCAAAATAATCATAAAATCATAAGATGTGGAGAGAAGTGAAACTTCCTGAATTTTGGATGAAGTTAATGAAAAGAAACTGGATAGGATTGGAGGTGAACGTGGGGAAGCACCTCGAACCATTTGAACTTGAATCCTTAAAGTAGCCGGTCTGATTTTATTGTATCCTAATCTAAATCTAAATGGCATGAAGAATAAGAAGAAGATAATAAAGAAAATAAAAAAAATAAAAATAAAAATAAAAATAAAAATAAAAATAAAAATAAATAATGGAAAATGAAAGAAGAAAGACAACTGGAAAAGAAAAAGGAAGAAGGGGGTTAAATAGAAATTATGGATCTGGTGGTTGCCCCCGCCCTTATACCTTCCTATGGTGGCCACACGGCCATGGCCACGGCCGTGTGCAAGGCCGTGTGGTATGGAAATCTGTACCTTAGTTAGTTTATGGTTAGGCGTTAAAAGGAAAAATAAAAGTAAAAATAAAAAATTGTAAAAATTAATGGGGTTAGTGCTCGGGTTGCCTCCCGAGAAGCGCTCGTTTATAGTCTTAAGCTAGACTTTACCTCTCATTCGTATGGTCATGGTGGTTTGAGGAGGTGAAAATCATTTCTCATGTGATCAATTCGGTTATGGATATAGAGTTTAAGTCGAGTAGTGTTTACCTCAAAAGTGATGGATTTAGGATTGCTTACCTCGACTGTGCCGTATAGGAAGACATTAAGTATCTCAAAAGTGATTTCTTCGTTTGCCTTGAGGTCTGAATTGGTGATTCGAGGGTCTTCCTTATTCAATAATATTTGATCCCCTATTTTGAAGTGATTTGTTGTTCCTATCACTTTCTGCAGGGTTTCCGTCGGTTTCACTTCGTGTATTCCTAGTTTCTCTTTAAAGTGTGTTTTCTGGTTGTCTAGTTCGTCGACCTTAAGGCTTCGTTCCTCATATAGTTCTTCTTTATTGGCACAAGGTCTATGATCCGCTCGGTTTGTAGCTTTGTGGTGTTTCTGCAATGAAGGTTGAACAAGTTGGTTATCAACCGAATTTACTTTCTCACCTTTATCACTTGATGTTCGCGAATCAAGAGCTTGAAGAGTGACTATCTCGTCGCTACACGAAGTATGAGTTCACCTGCATAGATATCAATTTTTCTCTGCGAGTTGCTAAAAAGGTCTTCCTAAAATTAAAGGAATATTATTGTCTAAAACGACAAAGTCTCATCGGGAATACGAATTTATCAATTTTGATTAGAACATTTTCTATTATACCCTAGGAATTCGATAGTTTTATCAGTTAATTGGATGCTCATCCTAGTTTGTTTGGGTTTCCCTAGACCTAGTTGTTTAAAGCAGTTTATAAGGCATAACATTTATGCTTGCCCCTAAATCGACTTACGCATTTTCTATAGATAAACTACCAATTATGCATGGAATTGTAAAACTCCTGGATCTTTTAATTTCGTGGTAGTCTATTTTGTAGAATTGCCGAGCACTTTGCGTTGAGTTCCACATGTGATTCCCGTCTATCCTTTGCTTTTTCTTTTAATGACTCCTTAAAAATTTTCTAGAGTCCAGTATCTCATGAAAGAGCTTCGAGTAGAGGTAAGTTAATATGTAATTTCTTTAAAAGTTTAAGAAACTTACCGAACTCCTCTCTATCATCTCTCTTTAATGCTTGGGGTAAGGTATGCGAGGTTGGTACTCTTTGATTACCGGTTTTGGCTTTTCTCGTGTTACCTCTACTTTACCTTCTTCTATCTCGTGTTCTTGTATTGAGTTGGGTTCATCTAACCCTTTACTATCATGAGTCGTGATAGTTTGAATTTGCTCTTTTGGGTTAGTTTCGGTGTTGCTTGGTAAGCTTTCTTGTAGTTGTTCTAAGATCACTTCGCAAGTTTTCCAACCGACTTAGCACGTTCCCCAACTTGGTTCTCGATCCCTTTGATTGATGCCTCTTGATCTTCGAGTCTTTGTTTTGGTGTTTTGGAGACGAGTTTTCGTGGGTCGCCATGAATTTTGTCAAGATCTCCTCAATGTTCGACTCATCTTCCTGTTGGTGAGGTGGTTGTTGAAAACTGGAGGAAGTTAGATCCTTGGCTATTTTGATCATCCCATGAGAAATTGGGATGGTACCTCCAACCTGCATTATAAGTGTCATTATAAAAATTATTTTGTGGTCTAAAATAGTTACCTGTATAGTGAGCTTGCTCGTTTTCCATGCCATATCCGTAGGGTGGGTACTCAAGATTCGCCACGCCTCCTAGATTCGAGTCATATTGCATTTCTAGGTGTACCTGGTGACCACGTCGAGGTTGAAGACACTGGCGGCTTTTGTTGGCGTTGTCCTCATAACTTGCCACTGATAATTATTTAGTGCCATCTCCTCTATAAACTAAAATTACCGGTCAAAGCAAATAAAAGAAAAATTAGCAAAGTAAAAAAATGAAACTAATAATAATAATAATAAAAAAATTGCAATAAAAAAATTGGCTAAAGTAATAAAAATTAAGCTTTCTTAATATTTTAGTTCCCCGGCAACGGCGCCAAAAAAACTTGATCGCTGTGAATCAGAGCTTTAAAATTTATAAAATGAATGATCAAACCTGGAAACTAACTCTGACAACGATTAACGACAAGTGTACCTATCGAACAGTGGTATAGCTTAGGCAAGACCGGATTATCGAACCCAAAGGAACTAAAAGTACTAATACTAACTTTCTTTTTATTATTTAACCTAAAATACGTGAAGTTGCTTTTAATCTAAATTTAACGAATTACTAAGCTAAGGACACAAAGACGAAAAAAAAACTAAATTGGGGAGATAACTTTCAGAAAAACTCAGTTGATTTAGACGATACCCTTAGGAAGAATCCACTTAGACTTCACTTGTTATCTATCACTGAACCATATGATTTTATTTACTTAGTTTGATCCGTAAGACTCCCTAACGTATATTAAACCCTCTCTCGAGGCGAATAACGTCTAACCCTAGGTTAATTAGTGGAACTCTCGTTCTCCTATAATAACCCCCTAGAATAGCAGTAAATCGATCTATCGACTCCCATATTAGGTTTCACCCTAATCCGGCAAAATCTCGTCACCCTATCTCTAGGCGTGCGATCAACTCCACTTAATTATGCTAGATCTACTCTTAGGCAGGGTCTATTCCTCCTCCACCTAAGCACATTAAATTTGGATAAAGCTCACATAATTAAGAACAAACTAAGTATTTATCATACAATTTAGAAAATAATAACAAGATTCATCATAGGTTCATCCCTTCAGGTATCTGAAGGGTTTAGTTCATAACTAAATAAGAAAACATCTCAAGAGAAAAGATAAAACAAAACATAAAAAATCCCTAAAACTCCCTGAAGGAATTGAAGGAGATATCTGCCGTCTTGAGTAGAATCCCGGCTTCTTGAGATGGATCAACTGGCTATCTTCGAGTGATTCCCACAAATTTGACCTTTCCGGCTTGGCTCCTTGGCCTAGCTCACCCCCCTGACAAAAGCCCTGGCAGAAGGCTTCTGCCGAACTCCCCCCTTAAGTTGCCCCCTAGGGTGTTTATATAGGCTTTGAGATGTGTTACTTGGCCTCCAAGTATCCTAATTTGAGTGCAATTCCTAATTGGGGGTTTAATTAGACTTTGGAGTGTGTTTCTTTGCCTCCAAGCATCCAAATCCGAGTAAAACTCCTCTTGGCCGCGGCAGGGGCACGACCATGGCACACGCCCGTGTGAATAGTGGTCAGGCCGTGTGGACTTCGTTGATGAGGCACGGCCGTGTAAATCATGGTCCAGGCCATGTTCGAGATCTTTAAGGAGGCACGGCCGTGTGATCTTTGGTCCAGGCCGTGTCGATTTCATGCTTTGGCCCATTTGTCCCGTTTTAAGCCCGCTTTATGCGTTCTTTTCATCCCCCGGTGCTTTCACGAGTATATAACATGAAAAGAAAGGATTAAGAGCACCAAATTACATAAAATAAGGGATAATTCATCCAAAAGCATACTAAATGTGGGCCTAAAATGTGTTACTATTACGGTTTATCACTCACATTTCAATTTAGTCCCTAATCAAAACTAACTTTATTTTATTTAAAACTAATTTCATATTTTCATTCGAATCCCATTTTAGACTAATTTCAACTTTCAAATTTCACCATAAACCCTAATTTCAAAATTCTCTCAATTTAGTCCCTATTACTCAAAATTTATGATTTATTTTACAATTCAATCCCTTTTTCACTCCTAACTTAAAATTCTATCAATTTAACCCCTAATACTTCAATTTATTCAACATAAACAACATCTAGAAATCTATTAACTTTCAAAATTTCAACATAAATCTATTAACTTTCAAAATTTCAACATAAATCAAGTAGTATTTTGTTCTAGGATTCTAAAAATATCAAAATTACAAGAAAAGGGATTAAATTGACTTACCAATTTGAGTTTGAACCCTAAAATCCCTAATTTCCTTCTTTTCTTTCTCCTTTTTCTTTCTTTTTCTTCCCTCTCTGTTTCGTCCTAATGTTTCTCTTTTTCTTGTGTTTTATTTCTTTTATTTCTTTATTTTGTTTTATGTTTATTATATTATTATATTATATTAAAATACTAATTACTTAAATAATAAGAATACATGTATTATTATTTTGTACTTATGATTATTATTTTTACACATGTATTTCACTATTACCATACACTTATATTTACTTTTTACTATACAAGTGTTACATATGGTTTATTTTCTCATTTAATCCCTTTATTTTTCTTTAATCTATAATTCAACTGTTACTCAATATTCAATCTAGTCCTTATATCTAATTATCCATAATTTAAGCTAATTTACCTAGCCAAAACCTAATTAACCACACAACTAACTTCATAAATATTTTTAATAAATATTTACGAATCTGTTTCACGAAAACGGAGACCCGAAAATACACTTTCTGATTACCCGACTATCAGGTCATTACACGAACGTCTACTTTCTTGAGAGGTAGACATTTGCTTTTCTTTCTGATCTTCATCCTCTTTTGGTAATTTAGGACGATTACGAATAAAATGATCTGTTGATCCACATATATAACAGGCTCCCATTTTTCCTCTACACTCACCAAGGTGATATTTCCCACAATATATACATTTAGGCCGCAGAGTATTTTGTACACTACCCACATTATCAACTGGTCTAGTAGGTACCCTGAAATCATGTTGAATTGTCTTATTTTTATTCGAACGATCAGGCACTAAGGTAGCTCGGCTAAAATCATCTTTAGTCTTTTTCGCCGGTGATGCCGAAAATGACTTGGAGAACCTCTCTTGTGAAATTCTCGATTTCGCCTATCCCGTTGTATCTTACGGTTGTACACTTCTTGTATTTTTTGGGCACGATTAGACAAGACAAAAAATTCTCGTATTTCATTACCTCCGATCATCATTCGAATTTCATCATTCAGACCATCTTCAAACCGGATACACATTTCTTCTTTAATAGGCACAATTTCTCGAGCATATTTACTGAGATACACAAATTCTCTCTTATATTCAGCTACTGATCTATTTCCCTGATGTAACTCAAGAAATTCTCTCTTTTTCTTGTCCAAATACCTTTTTCCGACATACTTCTTTTTAAACTTAGTCTGGAAAAATTCCCAGGAAATTTTCTCTTTCGGTACCATAGCTACTATTGTGGACCACCAACTATACACTTCCTCTTTTAATGACGAAACAACACATCTAAGAAAATCATCAAGAAGCAAGCCATTTCTTCGAAAACCCTTATTATATTTTGAAGCCAATACTTAGCTTTAACCGGATCATCCTCTGATCTACCCCGAAATTCTTTAGCACCATAATTTCTAAGTTTCTCGACCGAAGTACGTTTATTAGGTTCAATTACTGGAGGAGGTGGAGGTGCAACCAGAGGTACAACATGTGGTACAGTAGGGGGTGGAGGTTGTTGAGCCAGATTTCTTTCTTGCATAAACTCACTGAACCACTGGTTCATATATCCAAAGAACATATTTTTAAGTTCATGTTCCTGAGCTGAAGGAATCGGGACATTACTACTCGTCCCATGTTCAGAAGTCGGTACTTTACTGTTAACCTCATCATTATCAGCACTTTCAGATCCATTTGACATGTTTACAATCTATAAGAAAACAAAGGTTAGATCAAATTATACACATCACACTATCAAAAATTTATATGGCATGTATTTCTAGACATCTCACACGCTACGTTCTGTAACACCCCTAACCCAAAACCGTCATCGGAATAGGGTTAAGAGGTATTACCGATCAATCAAAACATTTAACATCTAGAATTTATGACACAAAGTCAAACGTATTCAATCTCATTCAATTACAATCATGGTGTCCCTTATCGAGGTCTACGAGACCTAATTCACATGCTATAGAGGGGTCGGGACTAAATTGAAACACATACAGAATTTCTCTGAAATTTAAAACTTTTCTAAGATACAGGGAAGACACGCCCGTGGGAGGAGGCCGTGTGCCCTCCGCAGCTACTAGACACCCCCATGTGTCCATCCGTGTCTACATGCTGTCTATTTCAACACGGTCACTAGGCACGCCCGTGTGCTATGGCCGTGTAATAACAGGCTACATTCTGCCAATTCACCCACGGTCTTAGGCACGCCCGTGTGCCTCGACCGTGTGACATTATAGGCCATTTCTAAAGCCAAATTGCCACCCACTTAGGTCAAACCTACAAGAAACACATACCAAAACATATCATGCACATAAGGCAACCAAAAACTTACCAACATGACTATCCAATCTGTGCATTCAATTCTCATTCCAACCATAACAAATTCAATACCAAAATCTATCTCAATTTCACTAATTCCTACTAGCATTTTACCAATACAAAGTTTGCCATTCAATAGTCAATTTCTCAACCCACAAACCATGCCAAAAGATGCATCACATATATCAAATTCATTCATGTTAAAACTAACACATATCTAGCCACAACTCATGGCTACTTACAAACATCAAACATGATTCAAATGACCAGCCTATACATGCCATATTTTAACTATGTACATCTTTCCAAAATACCCAAAATAGATTGCCGATAGTGTGGTGAGATCTTGACGATCCCCGATCCGAGCAAGCTTTACCGACACAAAGCAGAGAGAAACAAATCACACTGATAAGCTTTATAAAGCTTAGTAAGTTCATAACATAATACATAATATCAACATGTCATCACATAGATTAATTTTACTATCACAAATAATACCATCCACATCCAATATGTTCAATTAACTCATTCACAACCACATTCATAGCTTCACCAGCCACATAGATTCCGAGCGTACCTTAGCCAACACTTAGTTGTCAAATACTTTTGCTAATCAATAATCACGATTCATTTCGATCTACAATCGTTTCTTCCTCGATTCATTCGCACACTTAGTGCCTAAATAGTTAGCCGAAGCTTAATTAGCATCGTACACTTAGTACATCCATCTCAAACCGATCTTAAATCGGCATTGCACACACAGTGCCAACCACAAAGCTGAAGCTTATACTACTCCGCACACACAGTGCTGTTTATCCTGATCATGTTTTCGAATACGCACACTTAGTGCCATTTAACTCAATCTATCACATAGCATCTATTTTGTAATAATATCACACCACTTATTTCATAGCATTAAACATAGTTAAATACGGGTATTATGTCTGAACTTACCTCGAACGTTGAACTATCGATACGGTCGATTAATCGAGCACTTTATCTTTGCCTCGATCTCGATCTGAACCTCTTCTCTCTTGGTCTATACACATTTAAAATCAATCCATTCAATCATCATTTCATTCAATTTAGCCCACATACACACATTTAGGGCATTTTGCATAATAGCCCTCATATTTTCACATTTCGACACTTTAGTCCCTAGTTCACAAAATCATCAAATTTACCAAATTCCACCTAGCACAATCTTAGCCGAATTTTACTAATATCCAAACAAACCCACACATTTCATTTATTTCACATTTTAACCCTTCAATTTGCTATTTCTTCAATTTAGCCCTATTTAGCTAAATTCATCAAAAATTCATGAACAAAGTATATCCATCTAACTCATATCTTTCATTTAATACCATAAAACATCACAAAGCTCAACATAGCATCAATGGCATCTCACACAAATATCATTAATTCACAAAATTTCAACATGGGTTAGCTAGAGCACAAAGCAACGATTACAAAAACGTAGAAATTATCAAAAACAGATAAAAATATAACCTTGAATTAAGCTTGAATGTGCCGAAAATTAAAAAGGATAAAACCCTTTCTTCTTCCTTGAATTTTCGGTGATAGATGGATGAATAAAATCCACTATCATGCTTATTTCTTTCATTAACTATTAACATAATTATACATTTACCCATTTACCCTTTTAATAATAATATAAGACAAATATATATTATGGTTATCATGACATTCCACCATCCACTAACTTAAAATGGATTAATAACAACATAAGGCTTCCACCTTAATAAGCCAACAACATTTAAGTACTTATAATTCAGCATATTGCTTTTGCTCTTTACGCGATTTAGTTCTTTCTCTTAATTCGTCACACAAACGAGTAAGTTATCAAACAGAATTTTCACACAGGCTATGTCACATATCATTCATACAGAAAATATCATTAAAATATTTTTTACGACCTCGGATTTGCGGTCTTGAACCACTATTCTGACTAGGGTCTAAACCGGGATGTTACATGTTCAGTCCAAAAATCGACTAAACTGTAGCTCTGATACCAATAAATGTAACACCCCTAATCCATATTCGTCGCCGAAACAGGGTTACAGAGCATTACCGGGGTTTACGGATCAATCATACAAAAATTTCAAACATATCATTACATATTAATACTCATAATAAAACCAATCAAAATCATATATATTGTCCCTTAAACGAGTGCTCAAGACCCGAAATACATATTAGAAACAAGTCGGGACTAAATCGGAAATTCAAATCAGAATTATTTAAAATTTTCAACATTGCAGTGGTCACACAGCCGTGTGGTCAGGCCGTGTGACTCACACGGTTAGGAGACACGCCCGTGTCTCAGGCCATGTGGGCATTCGAAATAAGGACACAAGGCTGTGTCTCAGCCCGTGTCTATACCCGTGTAACTCTCTGACTTGGGTCACACGGCCGAGTCACACGCCCTTGTGCTAGGCCGTGTGAGCATACTGACTAGCATTCCTAAAAGATACACGGGACACACGACCGTTTCACTTGGCCGTGTGTCACATATGGCTGAGACACACACACACGTATCTTTACTCGTTTGGATGAAAATAGACCACTTTATAAGCCACATTTCTCACCCAAATTGACACCAACCTAGCCTCAACAAATTGCACATCAACAAGCCATAACAAAGCCTTCAACACAAGCTAAAATTATGTCTTAAACATGTATTTTCACCACATACAACTAATAAACCCTTAGATACCTCAAATGACAACTTAGAAAAATGTCAACCAAGTCTCCAAACTTACCTAATTAACCTATCTAACCAAGTTACCAAAGTTCACTTTAACTCAATCATATATATACATATATCACTTATACTAACATCACTCTCATACCTTAATTTCATATCAATATGTATGTTGGTTATATAAAGAAAATATTATTCATAATATTTACATAAGCTAAATTTTGACCAAAATTGAACAAAAGCCTATACATGTCATATAAACCGTATTTAATGTTTCAAAAACTACCGAGATAAGCCGGATAGTGTGACTTGAGTGCTGTTCCGATCGTCCAACCTTCTAAAAATATAAAAAGACATTAAACAATACAAATAAGCTTAATGAAGCTCAGTAAGTTCGACGGTTTAAACAAAAATCTTACCGAACCTACTATAACAAGTTAAATAAATAAAATCATTCATGTCAATTCCCTGTCATTCACTGACAATTTCCTATCATTCATAGCTTCTATTAATAAATGCATCCATTTTCAAATCAATATAAAAATGAATAACATATCTTTCAAATTCATTAGATAAATCACCTTACAGAAATTTTTCCATTCGAAGAACGACTTACGGATAAGAGTACAACGTCAACAGAAACTCATAAAAGTTGGTCCTCCTAAATACGCCAACAGAAGCTCGAAAGCTGAGCAGAAGCTCGTATGAGCTGAACAAAAAGTAAAACACAAGAGTTCGCAACAAATGCTGAACCCCGGTTTAGTTGGAAAAAATGCCGTTGTCTCCTTCCAATACCATCATACACCAAAATACGAATGTACTCAAATCTCGCGTTTCATTCAAACCGAATATCCAATTTAATATTATAATTCAAAAAATGACTCATTTCCAAAAATAGAATGAATGCATAAGATCGTTCATCAAATTTATACAAATATTAAATTTTAACCGTATGAACTTACCTGGATTGAATTGTAATAATTGTAGAAGTTCAGGAACTATTCTGCTATTTTTCCTTTTTCATGAGTATTTTCGGGATCTTGATCTAAAATATAAAATTACTCATTCATTAGCATATATTTCATTTCCAATTCATTTCACATTAATACCCTTTTATTTTTTTGAATTTACATAATTACTCCAAACTTTTACAATTTTTGTAATTTAATCCTTTAATTAGTTAATCTATCAAATTAACTAATTTTTTTTTCTTAATCAATAATTTATTCAAAGATTCTAAGCCATTATACAGCCCTTAATAAACCAAAATTCACTATCAAACCCTAATATTTTGATATTTTCATAATTTAATCCTAAAATCAATATTTGACAAAATCATTATAAAATCATCATACAATACAATCAAAGTTCTAAATCAATGTTATTCCTCAAAAAAATCTAATATCCATCAATGGAAACATCTAAAATTTTCAATAAAATCAAAAACAAAGGTAAGGTTTAGTTGGACCTAATTGTAACAATCTCAAAAATATAAAAATTACAAGAAACGGGTAAGAATTGAACTTAAATGAAGCAAAAATATGAAAAACTAGCTTAAGCTCTCTTCTATGTCTGTTTTTGGCCGAAAATTAGAAGATGAATTGTCAAGAAAACTTTAAATTCAATTTGTTTCATTTTAATTTCCTAAAAATTACAATTTTGCCATTAAAGGCTTTATTTTATTATTATTTTTCTTTCATATGCCGCCTCCACTCTTCATTTAGGTTTATTTATTCCTTAAGTCCTTCCTTATTTATTAATTAAACCATTTAATCACTTAATTCTTATAATTAGCAAGTTTTACACCTTTTTCAGTTTAGTCCTTTTTAATTAATTAGCTATCGAAACGTTAAAATTTTTCAACGAAACTTTAATACTAACTTAATGACACTCATTAAATATTTATAAAAATATTTGTGGCTCGGTTTATAGAAACGAGGTCCCAATACCTCACTTTCTAAAACCACTTGACCTAATAAATCATTATAAAACACAAATTACCAATTCAAAGACCCTTTTTTTAACCATATTTAACTCGTAAATATTAGATAATAACATTTACAAACTTACTCGCCGGATTTGGTAGCCTCAAAACCACTGTTTCCGACACCACTAAAAAATTGGGCTGTTACATACTAAATAATACTCATAGCATAATATCTTAAAAGTTCAAATAAAATGTCATGCAAAATAAAGCAAACCTAAATCCTAAATCTCATGCCACAGTTCAAATAAAATATTACAGTCCTCGGATAATAAAATAAATCAAAAGATTAAACCTTAATAAATTGGAAATAAAATAGGTTGTGCCGAGACCCTCCAGATGTTGTGCCCGTGTCCTAACATGGTGGATTTCCTGTAAGGATGAAAATTTAAGGGGAGTGAGCTATGATGCTCAGTGTGAGTTCGTTTACAACAAAATCAATGCAGACCCTGGGTAAGACATATTAAATAATATAACATTAAATAATCATAATTAGACAACAGTTCAGAGTATCAATTTTCCAGTTTAACCAACAATTATATCACAAAACTCTTCATATAGATTTTAGAATAACGAATTTTCAGATTTTCCCACCATATACACATATATATATTAACGCATACGTATCATAACATAATTTTCCATATTTGCATGCACATGATTTAAATGATGCCATATAGTTCCGGGTTTAAACAGAATAAATCCTACCCCACCATTACACACCATAATGGGAGTTCCCTAGAACTCCCTTTCTTCAACACACTGGGATGTGAATAAACCACTACTGGTATGCAGATAATAACTATCATTTGACTGTGGGCACACAACAAGTCCCCACGATTGGAATCCACCTTTGGCTGTGGGTTCACAATAAAAGTCTTGTAGATGAAACCTACTTTTTGGTTGTAGATTTTATAGCATAAACCCCGCTGTTGGAATCAACCTTTGGTTGTGGATACACAGCAGTACTCGCAGATGGAATCTGCCTTTGGCTGTGGATACACAGCAATTTGCAGATAAGAACTGTCGCATGGTTGTGACTTGCCCCGCCATTTTTCTTGTAGATAAACTGTCTGATCTTCCTCCGTACATATCGTCCCAACCCATGCAATGTAATATGACATATTGAATCCAGTTAAAACATAATAGTATTTAATGTACTACTCTCAGGGCAAATCAATAACAAAGTCATGCTTTTTCAAGTGTTTGATTAACAATATCATAGGGCATGTCGTACATACATTCGCAAGTATATATACAATAGTAACATAATTTATTCATGATTCATGAAAATATTCATAAATATAAATAAATACCGCAATAAATCGATCAATCTCGAATTCTAGCATATTTCCTATCATCGGGGACCTAATTGCATAATTTAATTCACTAAAAATAGTTTGAAAACTATTTAGGGACTAATTTGATCAAAACATAAAATTTTGAGTCAAAACTGTAAATTATGAGTTACAGGGGACACACAGCTGTGTGACCGGACCGTGTGGGAAGCCTTGAATTGTGTATATAGGGTACACGATCGTGTGGCTAGGCCGTGTGGCATTCAAAACTTCAACCTACAAGGGTGACACGGTCGTGTGGCAGGTTGTGTGAAGGGTCCTAGGCAGTGTGAGAAGCGAAAACCTAGGGTTTCAAGGGGGACATGGTCGTGTGGTCCACACGGGCGGCCCATACGCGCGTGTGTCTGGCCGTGTGGACTAATCTAGGTTCGATTTTGCCTTGATTTTCTTGTAAAAGAACACACACCTTACTTTCGGAGTCTCGAATGACAATCCTCACGTCCAAATCTGATCTGAGATACCTACAACAAGTCTTTCAACCGACAAATATGCAATGATTAATAACGATCTTCAAGAAAAATCAAGATTTCAGGAAAATCGACAAAATTTGTGAAAGTTCATTTAATCGATCTTAAAATTAATGAGAACAGAAAACCTATAGGTATTTTGAGATCTAAATGTAGAAATTGAAATATTCTTACCGATTCTTGGCAACGTTTAAGACGGGATTCGATGATGTTACGCTAAATTGATTAGAAGATTGGTTGAATGGGGGTTCAATTTCAAACTCAGGATCAAAATAAAATTTCCACTAATGTAAAGAAAATAATTGCAAAGGTGAAGATGAAAAAGAATAGGGGAAGAAATAGGGGAAAAGAAAGTGAAATCTTTGTTCAATTGGGAAAAGGAAAGCCAAAGTTCTATTTTGATTTAGAAATATGATTAAATAGTTAGGGCTTTCAAATTTTTAAGGGCTGATTGGGTAAATAACCTTTCTTGTCGTCCAAAAAAGGAAAGAATTCGAAGAGGAGAGGAGAGTGGCGTGACTAGAACCTAGGTATTAAGAGGGATTAGATGCCATACCATTTAAACTAATGCCCATACTTGTTCTTTTTTCACCAAAACTAATATAATCTTAGTTGGACTTGGTTCTTTCGTTGCTGAAAAATTAAAACAAGAAATGGGAGAGGAGTAGATTAAACCTAGGATCTCCAGGGAGTATGCTAAACTCCTAACCATTAAGACTAGGGCTCATTTCTTGGTAAATTTAATACTTCTAATCCTATATATTTTGGGGTGTTACAACAAATATTCAAATCATTTCAATTAATATAAATATTTACACAAACGTATTAAACAAACTCCAAAAAAATTCTATTTGCTTCTAGCATTCTAAATTTAATATGAATTTCACTATATAGTGGTTCATATAAAAAGCTGTAACAACAATAATCATTAGGCTCATGTCAAAATTTTCATAAACTTCCAAATTAATAAAATATCTAAATATTATTGCATCCACCACAAAAGTGCATTATATCTTTTCGTAATCAATGCTAGGACTTTGCGAAAACTCTTAATATTACAAGTCATAGTTTATATATATTAAAACTTCATTTTTCTTATTTTGTTTTTGAGAGACTGCTAATTTGTATTCCACTCGCTTTACACCTTTAGATGTTTGGACTATAGGTGTAGAAACTTCACAATCTGGAAGTGAATTTAATTCAATTTGATTTTCACCTTTCCATTTTTGGCCAATCTATTCTATGTCTATATTTCTCAACAAATTTATTCAAGATTTTAGTTCCTTTTCATTATTTCAACAATAATATTATATGTAAAAACATTCTTGACGATATTTTCATTTCGATTACATATTTACTCGTAGTGACATAATTTATTAAAATCTTTTTATTTTCATTATTTTCATTTTTAGGTGCTTGAATCTCTTTTGGAATTCTATTGATTAGTTATGTTTGGGGTCTCTTCTGGAGCACCTGCCTCCACTATATGATCATCTTGATTTATTATTACTTTACAATTATTTTATTTTATTCTTTTGGACCAATTAATCTACCATGCTTCAGGCATGCATTACTTTTATTTATCCTACTAGGTTGTCCTACTGTAACTTTGATTCAAATTAAAATATTAGTTGACATATGACAGACGAGTGAATATTTGTTACACATTTTAGGCCCTAATTCACTCATACTTGCATTGTTTCTAAGTAGTTTTAGATAGTTTCGAGTCTTTTAGTTGATTTTACAATTAGTTGTTGTAAAATGAATTTTTGTTTTTTTTAATTTTTTTAAAAATTCTTTTAGTACTTTTTAGATTCTTTTTATTTAATAAGCTTTTTCTAGGTACTTTATAGGCAAAGCAATAAATTTGAGGAGGAAGATCAGATTCGGATGTAGGGGAAAGCAATTTTTGATTAAAACTGAGAAAACCTAAAGTTGGTTTAGTTACATTGATTTTTTAGCTCTAATCAGTCAATTTTTGTACTTTATGGTTGGTTTAATAAAAAAAATGTTTGAATTGACCAAAAAAATCGAATGATATCCTCTATTCGGAGGTAGCAGAGCAAGGAAGAGCTAGAAAATTTAACAAATACAAATTTGCCTCTTGAAACCATTGCGCTAAACCGCAACTTGACCTTAAAAATTGTACCTTAAATTTTTGTTTTATTTTTACTGAGCCAATGTGGTCTTTTTACCTCTACTCGAGATGTTGCCTGAAAAACCTTTGTTAGCTGTAATTTCTCAAGCTTTTGATATAACAATATCTAAGATAAATTTTATAACTAAACCATTTAGTGATCAAACATTTTCAAAGCATTTTAAGGACTTGCAATGTACTCAAAAACATGTTTCAAATGTGTTTTAATTTATCCAAATGTTTGAGTCAATACCAAATTCTTTTCCTAGTTGCTTAAAATTGATTTTATGCAAACCTGAAACCAAGTTTCGATACAGAACTTATAGAGTTAGTAAGTTACTAGCTTGAAGGGTATCAATAATCACAGGTGAAAGTGTCGATACCCATATAAGAATCGAAACTTAACCCTGTAGGATTTGATACATAGGAGGTTAATGAGCATTTCGGCAACCAGGCATATCAGACTCCAAATTCAGAGGCATCAGACCTCAACCAAGATGTACTAAAACATATCCCCAAGTTTTGATACATACGAGTCCAACAGTTAGGTATCAACACCTAAGGGCTACTTATCAAAACATAAGGCTTCACAACTGCATTTAATGCCCAAATTGATGATCCAGATCATCCCCAACGATTATAAATGACTACAAATCACTTCCTTAACATAAATACTCATCAAGAACACTTCACGAGTCAAGAGAGAAACATCCAATCAAAAGTTCAAGAGAAAATATTTCATTTCTTCATTTTTTTTCATTTCTCTTGGTATTTTCTTCACTTTTCTTGCTCTCGTATCTTTGTATTTAGAGCTTCAATTTGCAAACACACACCTATTATAGGTTCATTGTTTACTTGTTCATCTTCTCTTTGTTATAAAAAGTATACTTAAGGTTTTTGAGGTATAAAACCTTAAGTAGATTATAAAGAGTCTCTAGTTAAGCCACAAAAACTAGAAGGTTTTAGTTTAGTCACAAAAATTAAAAGGAAGGTTCTATCTTAGCCATTGTGAAAATATAGAGACTATAAAAGTTATACATTTTTCCTTGAAAGGTAGCGATTCTTATAGTGAATTGGGAAAATCCTTAGTTGAGGTATACTAAGGTAGAGGAGGTAGGCAATTGGAGTCGAACCACTATAAATCAAATTGTCCAAACTTTTCTTCCATTTCCTTATCATTTAGAAAAGTTTTGCAAAGATTTTTAAAATACCAATTCACCCTCCTCTTGGTATTTTCGAGCCTAACAATTAGTATCATACCTAGATTATGGATATGAAGTCTAACTTCCATGTTAATAACTTGAAACTTGATTGTTTTTTGCGCGCTTAAAGTTCATTATTGTGGAGATAACGAGATGCGAGTAATAGACATTTTTTTAATATATTTTTACAAAAATATTAGGTTAAAATATGTCATAGGTCCTAGTCCATGTATTCTTATTTCTAGGAATTTAGTCCCTCTACTTTTCATATTTGAAACTTAAAGTTCAATTGTTAATAATATTACCTTTTTTGTTAAATTTGTTGGCATGACATTTTGAAATAAAAGAAATACTCACTTGGTAGCAATGTAAATAAAAAAAATAACGTTATAATTAACCTGAATTTAACAAAATAATTTAATAGTATTAGTAGTTGGACCTGAATTTTGAAATCTAAAAAATAAAGGGATTAAATTTTTAAAAATTAAAGTATAGGGACTAAATTTCAAATTTACGAAGATCACAAGAACTTATGGCATGTTTTAACAAAAAAATTAACATATTTAGGTGGTTTTGTTAAGCATTTTATATTCTTTCGTCTTATTTTTTAAAAATATTTATCATTTGAACATATTTTCCTATGTTATTACAGCCCTTCTAAATAAAACACAAGAATGCTATTAAGTACTTATTTCATTCCACCCAACTAAACAATTTTTATAATCATTCCATTTTATTACAACTCTATTCAATTTTTATTGGATAACTATTCCATTATACCTTTATTACATTCCAGTTAACCAAACGTGTCGTCAAAATATCCGAGTGGTTTAGTTGGGGATGGAGTAGCCTTATTGCGTGGGTTTGAATCCTTTCTTTATCTCTATTTTTTTCTCTCTCTTTACTATCAACTTCTTTTATTTTTTTGCAAACCATGAATTTTACCCAAAAGTTTCTTGATGAAAATAATGTCGATATGTGTTATAAAATTAAAAAAAAAAAAAACAAAGAAAGTGAAATTAACAAGAGATGGAAGAACAAAGAGAGATGCATTATTTATTCATCAATTGGATATTTTTAGTGCTTCTCCAAAGCTTATACAATCAACTTACTATATAACATCCGCTCATTATAACGACATGCCGCTATAATAACTAAGTTTCTAATAAAATTAATTTTTTTATGTTTTATTTTAACTCTCTATAATAACTTTTCACTTATAACAACATCAGTCATAGTTATGAAGTACATTATTTATTAAATTAGTTCTCTATAATAGCATATTGTATAAAATTTTAAGTAAATTATAACTATTTCATATAAGCAAACCTATTGATTATAATTTATTAATTAAAAATGACCTTAATTAAAATATTATTTCAATAAAATATTTAAATTTCAAATGAAAAAAAATCTATTAATCATATTTTATTAAATAAAAACAATCTTCAAAGAGTGGAATTAAATATATCAATTCAATAAACTATTAATTTCCCTAATTAAATATTCTACTATGAATTTAGAACACCATAAATTTATAAATTAATTACTTGAATTTAATAACTCATGATTAATTAATTAATTTAATTTGATGACTCGTACTCTTTTTTATGAAAGGTAGATAACTCATACTAATTAATTGATCATAATTAATCATGTGAAAGAATGTAAAATAATATACGTATAAAAACAATAATGCAAGCACCTGCTATATATTTTTAATTTTGTTGATTTGATTTTCACTTTCTTTCTTATTTTTAACATAATTCTCACTTTTTTTTTATTGAAATTTACGATATAAATTTTATTGTAGATTTACAACAATGATCTCTCTATATAGCATGTAACAATCATCTCTCTATAACAGACAAAATCTTAATAGACAAATTTATAAACATAAATATGAATGATATAAAATTTTACTCCTGAGGGATATTAAAGTTCTAAATCATATCAAACTTCTTATCCTAATAGGCATCTTTAATAATAAAAAAATATTATAATTTTTTTTATAATTTTTCATTTTTTAAATATAAGATTTATTTCTTTTTTTCTAAAATAAAAATTTAATCACATTAAAGATTATATCATTAAACTAAATATATAAATGTATTGATTATTTATTTATTAAGTAATAATTTTTTAAGGATATTTTCAAATAATATTAAAATTAGTTATTTAATATTTTAAAACTATAAATTAAACTACCGGTAAACCATTGAAAAATTAATTACATTGAAAATTAATATTTTTAATAATTTATTTTTTTACGCATGTTTGATAATCTAAAATTAAAGTAATATGATAGAATTTTTCTACAAAAAAAGTATGGAAAGTAATAAGTAGATAAGAGCTATTTGTCACTTAATGGAGAATATTTTCAATTATTTCAATTTTACATTATTTATTTTAACGTTATATTATCCTATAAAAACTTTATGTTTAAAATTTTAATTTTTGTTTAGAATAAGGTGAAATGTTTAAAAATAAAAGATAAAATGTAGAATATATTTTTTTATAATTTAAATTTTATATTTATCAAACAATTTAATTATATTTCATAATCAGTTTTAAGTAATATATCAAATAAATTTTATACTTTAAATTTAGTAGTTAAATTTTTAATATTTAATTTTTCAGCACTTAATTTCTCAATATATTAAACAGCACCTACCATAAATTATAATATTTTATATTCGGATTTGGGCTTATGATCAGTTGGTTTGGCAAGTGGACCGACTTGAACTCCTTTTGAAGTACTAATTGCTTCCATATTATTACTCTTTTATGTATATAATTAAAGAAATTAGCAATATGTGTCGGTGGAGAGACCCACTCTATATTTGTCCCATTATGCATTCCGCTTTGGATCATATGTTTAAGAGATCCAATTATTTGTGAATATTCAATTCGAATTTTGTGAATTCTTTGAGTATTAAATATTCGGATAATATTTGAATTTGAATGTTAAAATTATTAACAATTGAGACTTCGAAACAGATTCTAGTTATAGATTATTTACTTCAAATATACCTTCAACTCAAAACCTCTTTATATAAAGTCATATTCTTTTGTATATATAAATTTAACTGAACAATAAGATAGGATCATTGGAATCTCTAAATTTGCCTTTATCTTTTTTATTATTTGATCAACTCAGTTAAATTACTTTAAATCGAAAATTAATTAACATTTTTATAATTAAAATAATATTATAGTATGAATTTATTTTACAATGCCACATTATTATATTTAGTACACATTATATTATAAAAATAGTATACATATAGTTTAAACTACATATAATATATCAATTGTTTTATGATACTTGTTATACAATTATGATATAATAATGTGCATTCTTTTGTTAATGATGTACAACCTAATTAGGGTTATAATATATAAAATTGGTATTGTATAATTAGTGTTAAGTAATTAAGCTATTTGAGATTGATTTGAAAATTTTAATTCGTCTAGAATTATTATGTTTAAGTTGTTAGGTATATTTCAATTGTTACAGAAATGTTATGTTTAATTTGCTTGGATTGTTAATTAATTACTTTTGTTAATTTGCATTTGTTTAGTATTAATTATGAATTAATTTCATTTAAAGTTAATTTTTTGTTTCATTTTATATTATTTAACGAATTCAGATTATTATGTTTGCTGATTCGAATATCTAACATATTACTGAAAATGTTAAATTCAGATTTTTTTTTGTGGATTTAGATATCCAACAGATAATGATATTTAATTCTGATTTAGATAGTAATACTCGGATAATATCCAAATAATTTTTCGAATTCAGATTTTTAGATAGATCTGCATATTTGGATTCGGACAATCCAAAAATTACAAATATCTGATCCGCTGCCATTCCTAGATTTAATTATGTGTCAAGGCTCTAAGAGATGTTCTTGTTGCTATATCCTTCTCGAAAAGTGTTTGGACTTTTTGATCAACCTGAATGGAAGTCTAAATACTTCAAACTTCCATCCAACTGATTTTATCTGCTTCAACTCAAAGAACTGAACACAAGACAAAATCGAGACTTTCCCTTGGAAGAGCCCTTTCTACAAACCTTTATAGCTGAAACTAATTTTTTTAACTCTCTAAATCCAAATTATATTTTCTACATGATTTCACTTATAATTGCTTCTAATCTAGAATCCAAGCTAAGTACAAGAAAATTACTCAAATAAAATATCACTAAATTTCTACAGAGTTTTTCCTTAGTATTTGGTACTTGTAAAATTTGGCTTAGACATATGTATTTAAAGATAAATTTACACAAGAGCTTAATTCTCATTTGAAGTTTTAAATTAATTAAAATGGATGAGTTTTGGTCCAATTAGGACTTCTCATTGGAGAGGGACTCCTATGTCGCCACTGTTGGATCTAGTGCCTTTAGTGTAGTATTGTCGTCTATATATACTTGTATTTTTCGAATAAATTGGTTTAATAAAATATCCATTAATTACATTAATATCCTCTACATATTGTCCTCAACAGGTTTTACACACAAAGCAAAATAGAAGCAAATACTGACTCACTGATTCTCTAATGTTTAACTAATACTGAGCAGTATTACATGGTAGGATCATAGTATAGAAAGACAACTCATATTAGTAGATAAGCTAAACATATCCTTAGTCTAATTAGAAATGAGCAAATCAATTGAAAGACTAATATTTTGTATATCAAGTCCAATTAGAGAGATACCTTGTCTTGGGTATTGGAGCGGATGACTCCAAAAAGATAGAGACATAGATGTAACTGATTAAACTGACAGTACACCGTACAAGACCTAATAGAATAGATCCTAGATTTATTTATGGATTTATTCACTTGTGACATTCATAATGTGGCATACCTTAATCCTAAGTGGATGATGAACTATGTATGCATGACTTGTATACTTTGATGTAAGTGAAAACCTAAGTTCAAATAGATAAGGAACTGAAAGCTTGTATATAGGGTATACGACTTCTGTAGTATGTATCATCATTCCACAATAGTGGAATTCATACCCCAACTAAAGGGTAAATGACATCCTCTCATCGGCATTACATGATAGATTAAAAGTAAACATGATCATGAGTCATTTGTCTTTTTGATAAATGACTTAACAACTATTTAATAGTAATTGACTTTTTATGAAGGAAGATGTAATGGTTACCGTGAGATAAAATAGAGTCACATTGGGAGAACGAATTTATCCCAAAGAGATTAAGAATATCCTATGAGGGTAACAGAATCATGACAAGGTCATTAGATGAGCATTTATTAAGTAGTTTTAGTAATGGTATATAATAAATGAGAACTCAATCATGATACTAACGTGGAATGACTTCATGACTAAATAAGTTTATAATTATTAGTCAAAAAGTCAAAACTTAATTATAAATTATTTGAGCACTAATTATATATGTCTAATTGGTCCCCCCGCTAGCTCGTTGAAATAGAAAACAAATTGCATGTAGAACCAAATGAATGGAAACGATGAACAGAAGCCGTCGAGAAATGTATCAGAGGTTAGAAGTTTTCTGTGCCTAGCTGGCTATTACCGACGGTTTGTCAAGGGACTTTCTATGATAGCTACACAGATGACGAGGTTGTTACAAAAAGAGGTGAAGTTTGAATGGACAGAAAAGTGCCAACAGAGTTTTGAGAAATTAAAGACATTATTGACTGAGGCTCCAATTCTAGTACAACCTGAACCAGGAAAAGAATTTGTGATTTATAGTGATGCATCCTTGAATGGATTGGGCTGTGTGCTTATGCAAGAGGGCAAGGTGATAGCATATGCCTCTAGATAGTTAAAGCCGCATGAGAAGAATTACCCGACACATGATTTAGAGTTGGCTGCCATTGTGTTTGCTTTAAAGATATGGAGACACCATTTGTATGGTGAAAGATGTCGGATATTCACCTACCATAAGAGCCTAAAGTACTTGATGACTCAAAAGGAATTGAATTTAAGGAAGTGAAGATGGTTAGAGCTGATAAAGGATTATGAGCTTGTCATTGACTACCACTCGGGAAAGGCGAATGTAGTCACTGATGCTTTGAGTAGAAAATCCCTATTTGCATTGAGGGCTATGAATACATGGGTGACTTTGTCAGACGATGGTTCCATTCTAGCTAAATTGAGGGCTAGACCGATGTTCCTTCAAGAGATTTATGAGGCTCAGAAAGATGACAGTGACTTACAAGCCAAAAGAGTTCAGTGCGAGTCGGGTGTTGAGTCCAACTTTCGGATTAATTCTGATGGATGTTTGATGTTCAGAGGCAGAGTCTGTGTACCAAGGAATGATGAGCTTATTCAGAAGATTTTATACGAGGCACATAGCGGATGTCTATCTGTACATTCGGGCAGTACAAAAATGTATAATGATTTGAAGAAATGGTATTGGTGGTCGAGTATGAAGAAAGATATTTTTGAGTTTGTATCAAGATGCTTGATTTGTCAACAAGTGAAAGCTGAACACCAAGTACCTTCGGGTTTGCTTCAACCTATTATGGCTCCCGAGTGGAAATGGGACCGTATTACTATGGACTTTGTGACGGGTTTGTCGTTGACACCGAGCAAGAAAGATGTTGTATGGGTAGTGGTAGATAGACTTACGAAGTCGGCCCATTTCATACCTGTACGTGTTGATTATTCGCTTGATAAGTTGGCAGACTTGTATGTTTCTGAGATTGTAAGGCTTCATGGACTGCCTTTGTCGATCATATCGGACAGAGATTCGAGATTCACATCCCGATTTTGGAAAAAGTTGCAAGAAGCTTTGGGCATAAAGCTGAGTTTTAGTACGGCTTTCCACCCACAAACTGATGGACAGTCGGAGAGATTAATACAGATACTTGAGGATATGCTCCGGTGTTGTGTTCTTGAGTTTCAGGGCAGCTAGGAAAAGTATTTATTGTAACACCCCTTACCCGTGCCCGAAGCCGGGACTGGGATTGAGGCATTACCTAATTAATCTCACTTGACATCTCGAAATGGGCTATAAAATTTTGTTTAAACTCATCACTTGCACGTACTCGGCCTAAGAGGCCCCAAACATACCTCCGAGAGGTATCTAAACTATTCTGGGAGTTTTTACGAGCTCGGGAACTTTTCAACAAAACAGGGGCCACACGCCCGTGTTGGTCTAGGGACAGGCCCGTGTGCCCCTAAGACTTGTCCGTGTCATCCACCCGTGGTCGACCCTGACCAACTTCACACGGCCTAGACACGCCCGTGTCTTCCACCCGTGGTCAATTCTGACTAACTTCATATGGCCTAGACACGCCCGTGTCTTCTACCCGTGGTCGATTTAAATTCCATAATTAATGTGCAGACTTCACACGGCCTGGGCACACGCCCGTGTCCCTAGCCCGTGGAGCACACTGACTTGCAAACCTAGTATGCAAGGGGACACACACGGTCAATTCACACGCCCATAGGGTGGCGTGTGTCACACGCAGTATAGACACACGCCTGTGTGTCTATTCATGTGGACAATTAGATGGCTATCTACCAAGCCTTTTGCCACCCCACATTGCACACATGCAAATACCAATCTATCTCAACACAATTCACAACCCAAAGGCATATCCAAGTACTCAATTCAACAACCATACACGAGGGCATACACTTCAAAACAAAAATCACTTTCTTTAATCATAAAAATTTGCCAAGTATCGGCCTAACTTAATAGACTATTACAAAAGGAGGTTTTGATACCTTACAAAGCCAACACTTTGGCCAACAATTACGACCTAACAAAATACTCGAGTCCTATACATGCCATACTCAAAATAAGTCTAAATTGTTATACCAAAGTGGTGTCGATAGTGTGATTTCTGAACTCCTACGTCCCCGATCCTCAAGTTATCATGGCAATACTACAAGGAAAAAGAGCAATGAAAGGGGTAAGCATAAAGCTTAGTAAGTTTTCATGGATATGAATAGCAACAATAAGCTCATAATATAATCCATTCATGACATTAACTAACTATACACAAGTCATAGGCTTCTTGCCATACTTACTCCCAATTGCCCTTATTTAGCACATACCGTACCACATATCGTAATCGTTTCTTCGTGACTCGTTCACGAGTACCTGTATTCACTCATTCATATGACTTTAGTACAAATCTCATTTCTACTTCTAAACCCATCTACTTATCCCTATAATCACCAGGGATAATCAAAGACCCATATTTAACATCGTTCATGTAGGGACGAAACTAATGCCACATCTCCGAGGTGGTCTTACATGGAGTTACTTCTAAACGCCAATGCCATATCCCGGATATGTTCTTATATGGACTTTCACATCAAGTATCGATGCCATATCCCGGATATGGTCTTATACGATTTTCATATTCATTACCGAAGCCATATCCCGAATATGGTCTTATACGGGATCTCAACTCAGTGCCGAGGCCATGTCCCAGACATGGTCTTATACGGGATCTTATCTATTTCATATCTCGATGATAGCATTTTCATATTCACATGGTCCACTAGGACTTCAACATCTCATTCAACATCAATTTAATGGAGTGTCATGCATCAATATGATATCAAGTATTCTCGATTATGCTAACATAAATGTTGTATTAATCACATACAAACTTACCTCGATTTCAAAATGAGCTAGCTCGACGGTTTAGTCCGAGACTTTGTTCTTTCCCCGATCGAGGTGGATTCTCAGTTCTTCTTGCTCTATAATAGAAATTTAGCTCATTTTAATCATCTCATTAATAAAATCATTTCAATAATCATGCTTAGATAAAATTACTATTTTGCCCCTAGACTTTGGCAAAATGACCATTTTGCCCCTAGGCTCAGAAATCAATTCTAATCAAATTTCTACCTTTAATGAGTCTAGGTGAACATTTATTTCTCTTATGGCTATCATCAAAACCCAACATTTCACACATTTACTACCAAATTTTCAACATTTACAAAAAGGTTCATTTAGGTGTTTTCATGGCAACACCTTTCACAAAAGTTGTTCATCTAACAACTAAGACTCATTTTCATCCATAAAAATGCAGAAAATCACATACAAGCTCTCATGGCAAAACTCTAAACTTTTCACCATATTGCAAGATAGTCCCCTCATTAGAAAGCTTAAGCTTTAGGGGTTCCAAATGTACAATTTTTATCAAGAAATGATCACTAATGCACTTACTTGCAAGGAGAGAAGCTTGCTGAAATTTTTAAGCTCTAAAACCCCTTAGTTTGCTGTCAATTTCGGTGGAGAAGAAGAGAGAAAAAGATGATATCTTTTTCCTTTCTTTATTTTATTAATACAAGTCAAATTATCCACCTAACTTCAACAACTTTGACCAATTTTGACTCCTATTGTCCCATATGGCCGGCCAACCATTTGCAAAGGGGCTAATTGCCCTTTAAAGACCTCAAATTAATATTCTATGGCTATTAGGCACCTTTACCTCATAAAATGGAACTTTCGCACTTTATGCGATTTAGTCCTTTTTCGCGATTAAGCATGAAATCGCTAAAATTAAGGCACCAAAATTTCATACACTTATACTATCATGCTTTGACTCATAATATAACCTGAAAATGAATTTATCAAATCTCGGATTAGTGGTCCCGAGATCACTGTTTCGGCTAGCCCCTAAATCGGGCTGTTACAATTATCGTTGGTAGAGTTTGCATGCAATAACAGTTTTCAGTCGAGCTTGAAAATTGCACCTTATGAGGCTTTGTATGGGCGTAAGTGCCGAACGCCTTTGTATTGGACTGAACTAAAAAAAATCAGATTCACGGAGTCGATCTAGTTAGAGAAACCGAAGAGAAAGTAAAAATAATCCGTGATTGTTTAAAAGCTGCTTCTGATAGACAAAAATCCTACTCAGACTTGAAACGGAATGAGATTGAGTTTCAAATTGGTGATAAGGTATTTTTTAAAGTATCACCATGGAAGAAAGTTCTCAGATTTGGCCAAAAAGGCAAATTGAGTCCGTGTTTATCGGACCATATGAAATTACCGAGAGGATAGGGCCGGTAGCTTATCGATTTGCCTTGCCATCTGAGTTGGAAAAGATACATGATGTGTTCCACGTGTCTATGTTGTGACGTTACCGATCAGATCCTTCACATGTGATTACACCGACAGAAGTTGAAATTCAACCCGACATGACATATGGCGAAGAATCGGTTAAGATTCTAGCACTGGAAGTTAAACAACTAAGGAATAAAAGTATAGCTCTCGTGAAAGTATTATGGCAAAGACATAGGGTAAAAGAGGCTACATGGGAGCCCAAGGAGGCTATGAGAAACCATTACCCAAACCTTTTTACAGGTAAGATTTTCGGGGATGAAAATCTCTAAGGGAGAGAATTGTAACAGCCCGATTTAGGGCCTAGTCGGAATAGTGGTTGCGAGACCACAAATTCAAAGTAAAAATATGTGTCTTATGATTTTTATGAGGCTTATGATGTGGTTGCATGATTGTGTGAAAATTTCATGAGGAAAATTTTATTTATTAGTGATCAATTTGTCCATTAGGACTAAATTGCAAAGATTAGAAAATATGAGATTCTAGAAGATTCAAGTATGAAATAGCATTATAAAAATTACTAGAGGTCTTTATTTAGCAATTAGACCATTATATGTCAATATGGACAAAAATAGACATGGGAAGGAAAAATCTTAAGAAAAGGCCTTAAGGGCATTTTTGTCATTTGGTTAATAAAAGAATTAAAAGGGAAAAAGAAGTCAAAAATGGTGTCCATCTTCTTCCATAGGTGCCAAAATTTGGAGAAGCCATAGCTAGGGTTTGCTTATTTTCAAGCTCAAAGTAAGTGCATCTTAGCCCCGTTTTTAGTGTTCTTCGTATTTTTGAGAACCTCGTAGCTCGATTTAGCTATTTCTAGCTATATTTTGAGCTAGGGTTTATGTTAAAAAAATTAGCCATGTATGACATGCATGTATTTTGATGTTTTAAGGAAGAATATGAAAGTTTGATGTGTGATAAACATCTTTTTCTAAGTGATTTTCATGAAAAATGCATAAAAGGACCAAATTGTAAAAGTTATAAAAATGGTCATACATGAGTGAAATAGTGGAAATTGGGGGCTGTTGTAGTTAAGAAAATAATTCGGTTAGGCTTAAAATGCAAGAAAGTTGAATAAAAATTATTTTACGAGCCTAGGGACAAAAGTGTAATTATGTGAAAGTTTAAGGGAAAAATTGTACTTTTTCCAAAGTATGATTCATGAGTTAATTTAGTTAATGTGAGTATTAAACAAGTGAAATTGTTACTATAGATCAAGAAACACGAAGCCCGGACCGAAACCGAGGCAAGAACAAAGTGTTGGATTAAATCAAACATCTACACACATTTTGAGTACCGAGGTAAGTTTGTGTGAAATTAAAGCTTCATAGTGTTTTTATATTTTAAATTGCTTGATCTTATGATAATGAATATTATTTCATGAAAAATCGACTAATGAAATTTCGATAAGAAAATGACGAGAATATATTAAGTTGAAGTCCCGGTTGAAGATTCAGAATAGCGAGGATACCTATGTCACGACATGAGACAAGGAAGGTCCCGTATAAGACCATGTCTGGGACATGGCATCGGCACCGAATAAGGAAGGTCCTGTGTAAGACCATGTTTGGGACATGGCCTCGACACCAAAAGAAGATCTCGTGTAAGACTATGTCTGGGACATGGCATCGACATCGAGTTAAGAGATCTCGCGTAAGACCATATCTGGGATATGACATCGGTATCAAGAGGTGATCCCATGTAAGACCATATCTGGGATATGGCATTGGCATCGTGATACATGTATGATGAGATTGAGTATCCTCCGATATTCCGAGTAGTTCAACGGGAAAAAGAGTTAAGTATGCAAAGATGACAAAAGAGCTAAGTATGCAAAGATGACAAAGAGTTAAATTTAAGTTAAGGATGATGATGATTTAAGTTTATGTTCAAGTTAGCATAAGTGCTAAATTATGTGATGAAGTGACACAGGTACAATGAGTAAAACACGAGTTATGAAACCGTAATGCGATATGTGATGGGTAAGCGTAAGTATGAGTAAGTATGTCAAAGTACTTGAGAACTTGTGTTGTTATTGTTTTATGAGATGAATGGATTTTATCATGAGTACTATGTTGCTATTTTAATTTATGCAAACTTGCTAAGCTATATGCTTGCCCCTTTCTTTCCCTTTTCCTTGTAGTATCGCCAAGCTAGCTCGGGGATCGTAGAACGTCGGAGCTCGGATCACACTATCAATCATTCTTTTGGTATAGTAAAGTTGACTTATTTTGGGTATGGCATGTATAGGAACTTGGTCATCTTATGTTATGTCATATTTGAAAGCCAAAGTGTTGGCTATTAATGTTATACACTCATTTTGTAATTGGCCATTAGGAATTGGCTGGTATTTGTCAAGTTTTATATCTTAAATGATGATGAGTTTTAGGGAGTGAAAGTTCATGCAATTGATGGAGTAAAATGTAAAGTGTATGAATGATGATTAGTGAGTCTTCATGGTGTATTATTGCCATGTTATGTATTGCTTGTGTTGGCATATGTGTGTTATGTTTCAGGGTGGCAATTGGCTTGGTAAATAGCCTTCTAGTTGTCCACACGGGTAGTCACACGGGCATGTGTCTAGGCTGTGTGACACACGGCCAGCCCCATGGGTGTGCTGATAGGTCGTGTGTCTCCTGCATCAAATTTGCGAGAATTCGATTCGCCACACGGGCCAGCACACGGGTGTGTGCCTAGGCCGTGTGCCGTTATGAGTTTGCTGACGTCATAAACAGAATACCCAGGCTTTTCACACACGGGTGAGGACACGGGCATGTTTAGGCCGTGTGAGGGACACGGGCCACAGACACGTGCGTGTGACCGGCCGTGTGAAAACCCTTTTAGGTTCGAAATGAAAAATAAATTCCACACGGGCTAGGAACATGGGCGTGTGTGACCACACGGCCTGCCCACACAGGCGTGTTCCATTTCACATGGGCGTGTGGCCCTGTTTAGGCAAAAAAATTCTAAGTGCGCAAAAGTTTCCGGTTTAATTTCGAAACCCTTCATATGTATGTTTAGGGCCTTGTAGGCCCATAATAAGGATGTTATGAATATGAATGAGAAGCTTTAAGTTGAAATGAAAGTTTATAGCTGATGTTGTATGTTTAAGCAAGTTATGTTCGTTAATGCCTCGTATCCTGTCCTGGCGTCGGACACAGGTAAGGGGTGTTACAATCTTAGTATTAATTATGTATATATATTTTTTAAAATTTATTTTCAATTTATTCAGAAATATTTATTTTAATATTTTTAGTATTTTTTATGTATTATGTATATTTAAAAATTATGTAAAAAATAAAATAATATAAAAAAATTTAATATGGGTGGGCCGGGTCGGGCCTGGGTTTTAGCATTTTTATCCAAGCTGGCTTGAGAAAATTTTTAGGCCCATTTTTCGGGCAGGGACCAGGCCTAGCAAATTGGCCTAAATTTTTACTTGGGCCTGGCCTGACCCGACCCAGCCCATGATCACCTCTATTGTGAGGTAGCGGAGGGATCGATTTAACATATATAATTAGGACAAAAATAGTTTCTAATTAAGTTTCGACTTTACCTCTATTAATTACAAAATTATATATTCATGGAGTCAATCTACTAAAAGTATCATGACTAAACTTTCTATCATATATCATTACGAAAACTACTTATTTTAAACTTTAATCCAAGGACCTTGTCATATATATGTTGCCCTCATAGGATATCTATGATCTCTTAAAAATAATTCTATGAACCTAGTTTTATCACTCTTATATCATAATTATGATTGTATCTTCTAAAATTAACATTGTAATGAAAATTATCATTAAAAGCAAGTAACGTAATGATTAAAAAAATAAAATAAGTATTATCCGAGGATTTACAACAGGCAGGAATGGTACATAGCTTTAAAATAAGTATATTTTTTTTGTGAATTACAATAACAGGGTAAAACCCGAACAACCAACGCAACTAGCGTGACTCGAACCTAGGCCACACCTGAGGCAGTGAACACCCTTGATCTTCAGGCCATCACATAGGGTTCTTTAAAATAAATATTTTAATCAAGTATATTTATGCATGTAAATTTTAAAAATAATAAGATATTTTAAATAATGGCATTCATTTACCTTTTTAATTTTGTAAAAAATGACTTCTGCTTGATGTTTGTATGATACTTCATGGAGGCACAAAACTGTGAATTTGTTGAAGTTATATTCATTTGATTCCAACCAAAAAACAAATGAATGACTAACCAACCTTTGTAGAGTTTTATCAATTTTAAAGTAGCATCTTCCTAAGCAAAATATATATCACAATGAAATATATTTTGGGTGATTAAAAAAATATAATTAAGTTTAATACAATATTGTTAAATATACAAGTAGAGTACCTCTAGATTGAAGTTGGAACATGTTGGAGGATAAACTCGATTAAGCAACAAACAAGTAAAATAATGAAGAAGTTGAAAAAATGAACACAAGTATTTACGTGGAAAAACCCATCCGGAGAGATAAAAAACCCACGGGCAAAGATAATTTCACTATAACAGCAAAAACGAATAGTACAAAGATGGAGATAAAACTAAGCCCCGAAACCCAAAATAAAAACCCTCAAAACGTAAACACAAAATTCTCTAAAAGTTTGTAAAAGCTAATACCTAAATGTGTAATGGGTTGTTCTTTTTAGGGTAGAAAATTGCCTAGTTATAGGCTAAATTTGTAGGTCAAATAATATTAAAATAATCTACACTAATCAGAGTTTGAATGGGACAAATAATTAGAATTTAACTGGAAAAAGAAACTTGCATGATACATCGCCACGTCGTGACATGGAATTCGCGTCGTCGGGACAAGGTGGCGTCGCACTGTTGGGATGACGGTCTACTTCTCGTCATGACATCAATAACTCATTAGGACGAGGAGCTCCTCCTCATTACGACGTCACTCTCGGCTTGAGTCCTAATTTGATCGAAATGCGAGGCATACTCCACAAATCTCCACTTTAACTCGTATTTCCACAATGCCTTTTTTGCCAAAGTCTGCCACAGGCCTATCTCGAACTATGCATGATATTAACTAAGTCGAAAATGTGCTTAGAAGCTAGAGGACTTCTAGCCTTCGACTTGTGCACTGTCAAATCAAAACTGACCCATGTCTGATTTTCACGAACGCTGTAGCAGCCTGATTTAGGGGCTAGTCGGAACAGTGGTCTCGGGATCACTAATCCGGGGTCAGAGAAAATTATTTTAATTTTATTTTATGGGTTATAGCATGTTTATAAAGGAGCATGGAAATTTTGGTGTTTTAATTTTAGCGATTTCATGCTTAATCGCGAAAAAGGACTAAATCGCATAAAGTGCAAAAGTTCTATTTTATTTGCTAGAGGTGCCAAATAGCTAAGGAATATTAATTGGATGTCCCTAATGTGCAATTAGGCCTTATTTTAAGAGGTGGCCGGCCATAGGGGACAAAGAATTGACTTTGTCATATTGTTAGGTGAAATTGGTGATAAAATTTTATTTTTTATAATAAAATAAAAAGAAGAAAAGATATCATCTTTTCTTTCCCTTCTCTCCACCGAAATTTCTCAAGAAAAACAGCCATGGGAGCTTGAAAATTTTCAGCCAAGCTTTCTTCCTTACAAGTAAGTGATTTTGATGGTTTTAGTTTATAATTTTTGTACTTTTGGAACCCCCAAAGCTTAAGCTAGCTAATGAGGGGAGTAAATTGCTAAATGGTTGAAAGTCTAGGGACTTTCCATGAGAGATTTTATGTTGTTTTCTGAGTTTTTATGGAAGAAAATGAATGTTAGGGAGATGAGAAACAACTTTTGTGAAAGGTGTTATCATGAAAACACCTAAATGGGACTAAATTGTAAATGTTGTAATTTGGTAATAAATACATGAAATAGTTGGATCTGTGAGTAGTTGTAAGAGAAATAAATGTTCATCTAGGCTTGTTTAATAAGAAAATATGATGAAAAATGATTTACGAGCCTAGGGGTAAAATCGTAATTTTGCCATAGTACAAGGGCAAAATGGTCATTTTTGCCTAAGTAGAGATTATGTTGTAATATGATCATAAAATGATTAAATGATTAAATTTTGTTTTTCTAGATCAAAGAAAATGAGATTCGGACCTAGAACGGGAGAAAAAGTGTAAATCTCATTATATCACCTTGTGGTTGAGGGAAATAAATAAATGTCAATAGTTGCTTGTCATTTGCATATGAAATTACTAAGCGTTATTGCTTACTCCTCTTTCTTTCCCGTCTCTTATAGGTTAACTTAACTATCTCGGGTTGAAAACCGCCAGAGATGCTTTCACACTATCGAGCAGACACTTGGGTATGATATTCAAGTATTCTTGAGATATGGCATGTATAGGGATCTTATTTTGGTTTAATTAAGTCATAGTTAAAGTAGCCAAATGTGTTGGCCTAAAAGATTTTATGGTTTGGTTGTATATAGCCATAGATAATGGCTCAAGTCGTTTGTAATTGTACTAGTAATAGTTCTCCCTCGTATATGGGATGAAGATTTGATTTTCATGATTCAAATGTGATAATTCAAGAGTTATAATTGATGATTGAAAATGTATTGTGGTGATGTGTGAATGTGTGCAAGTGAGGGTGGCTAAATGGCTTGGAAAATAGCCTTGAATTGGTCCACACGGGTAGACACACGGGCGTGTGTCTAGACCGCGTGTGACACACGGTCGGTCCCATAGGCATGTGACTTGGCCGTGTGTCCCCTACATGTTAGTGTTGCAAGTCAGTGTCGACCATGGGCTAGACACACGGGCGTGTGCCTAGGCCGTGTGCCCATAAATGGGTTGCTGATGTCACAAATAGAATACTCAGGTTTTTACACACGAGCGAGGACACGGGCGTGTCTAGGCCGTGTGGAGCACACGGGCCAAAAACACGGGCGTATGTTCGGCCGTGTGAAAACCCCTGTAGGTTTGAAAAGAAAATAATTTTTACACGGGCATGGAACACGGGTGTGTGATATGTCACACGGGCATGTCCCACTCTTCACACGGGCGTGTGGTCAAATTTTATGTCAAAATTTTTAAAGTGTGTAAAAGTTTCGGTTTGGTCCCTCAGCATCCCGAGAATATAAAAAGGGTCTTGTAGACCCATGATAGGGACGTTACGATTGTAAATGAAAAAGTTTTAAACTGGGACGAATTTTATAGTCCAAAGTCGAATGCTCAAGCAAGTCAAGTCCGGTAATGCCTCATACCCGGTTCCAGAGTTGAATACAGGTAAGGGGTGTTACATTTAGTGGTATCAGAGCTATGGTTTAGTCGATTCTCAGACTAACATAGCGTATGAGAGTTTAGTTATACATGCCATATTACTACTCATGATAGTGTGATATCTCCCGACTCTAGCGAAATTACTTTGTTAAGACAGAGATGATTTCCAACGAGTTATTTTCGATAATGTTAAAATCGATAACGAGACAATTGAAATGTGTTTATGATGTGATGAATTCAGAAAGGTGTGAATAGAAGTTCGTGACATGTGTGTGGTAAGGTATGAAATGAGATCATCCTAGGTTGATGAATGAAATGAAAGTTATATGGTGATAAGCTTATCTATGTTGGTTCGACATGCATACGGTGTTATACGCTCAACATATTTGATTAAGTGAATATGCTGAGTAAACTTACCCAGTGAACGGGATATGTGTATGTACAACTGTTTGAATGATGTATGATCAATATGTCCACATAGTTGAATCTCATGTGCGACTGTTATAGTAGAGAATGTATAATGTTTTGTTTTATGACTATGTTATGAGGCCAAAAATATTATAGTGCGAGAGTTAAACTGGGTAGTTAAATTAAGTAGAACGCAGGAGATGAGTACGATCGTTCAATGATAAATTAATGAATAAGACCATGGTTGGACCATGGCCGTATATGTGATCCCATATAAGACCATGTTTGGGACATGGCATTGGCATCGATATATGACCCCGTGTAAGACCATATTTGGGATATGGCGTCGACATCGAATAGCGATTTCGTGTAAGACCACGTTTGGGACCTGGCTTCGGTATGAAATTGTGTAAGACCATATCTAGGATATGGCCTCGGCATCGACATGTGTTTCCATGTAAGACCGTATTTGGGATATGGCATTGGTATCGATATGAGATTTCGTGTAAGACCATAGCGAGGCTATAGCATCGTGATGACATGTAAGATTATAACTGGGCTACGATATTGTTATACGAGTAAGACCATAGTTGGACTATGGCAATCAAGTAAACAACGTACTCAAACCCGTAAGATGTCCTCTAATTTGATAAGTGATGGTAAGAGAAATTAGAGTTAAATGTTGAGCACTTGAATAGATATTACTGGAGCCTGCGTTAGTAAAATCACTGTTCGAAATTATGAATGATAGAAACATTTGTAACATGAGTAAGGGTGAAAACTCGCTTGGAGCGAGTTGTACAATTACGATGATATTTCATTAATGATGAATGTTAAATCATATGATTTATGTGTGTAGTCATGAGAGTCAAGTTAGATGCATTACGACCTCACCCCCTTACCACTGTTGATTTATAATGAGATTTTTTTTTTTACAAGAGTCAAGTCAAACAAGTTCATGAGTATGAAATAAAAGAGCTCAGTGGCGAAACAATTAGTAATGTCTACAGAGATAAAGGTAGTTGGAAGGTGAGAACAGTTTTGGGAAGAATGTCTGAATGTTTTAAAGATTGCACTGATTATGCAATGTTACGAGCAAAGAGAAAGTTGGCCTTGGCTAATTGACTCAATTGAGTAGGAAGCATGAGGTGTGTACTTAACGAGATCTTTCCGAACTGATGTTCATTAGCAAAAGGAATAATAAAAGGGGTTCATGATGACGGAAATGGCCAGAGAAGCAATATTCGAGTTGTAAAAGTGGTTGATTATGACAATCATGGTTGAATAGATTATAATGATCTCTTTGAGTATTCTGTATAGATATATATATTTCCCTTCAGGGGTTATGTGGTTGTTCATTTTTATGAAATTACGATCACGTGAGAATGTTAGTTGATTGTAAAATCAGACGAAACGGTTATCGATTTGGTTGATTGAAATCGACATTCCTTTATCTCCTCGTAATTCTATTTTGGTATTTTAAGGATGAAGTTGGTAATAAAAATTTTATGTGAGACTACCCTTATGTTTCTGCTGATCATGGTTATCTTTAAAGTGTGTTCTTCAGGTTGTGATAGTTATATCTACCATGATTACGCTTTTAGTTTGATCTTAGAAAGGTGATAATTCTAGTATATGAATATCTCTGATTTTCGTATAATATGTTAATATCGAAAAAAGTATAAGAAGTGAAATCACAAGTTTCAATTTGTGCGATGGATTTTTTGGGTAAGTCGAATAGAGTTAATGCATTCAATTGAGATATCCCTATTACCTTGAACTAAGGCGATAGTAAAGGTTTTCGATTAGTATAACAAGAGAAATTCAAAGGATTGTGTGTTTGAACTGTATTCTCAGTATGGAGAAAAGAGTAGATTGACTTATTGAGATATGATTTGAGCTATGTGTATACTTACGCATGCTTCAACAAAGAGAATAAATTATGTGTATTCGCTAGTAGGGAGATGGATGGTCTGAATGAGGAAATTAGATTCTATGGAGCATAATATAGAGATATGCTTATTGAAATTTTCTAACCGGGGTGATAAAGTTGAAAGCTATTGAAGGTACTATTACCTGAAAGTTCTAGTATTGAGTTCAGTTTGAATCGAGAAAAAGAGTTTATGATATTCAATGATGCGCTAATGAATAAATTAAAAGGTGTTTTAATACCACAGTGTAAAGAGGTAGTTTACATCTTTGGATGGTTAGAATTACGTCGAAAAGAATTGTTAGATTGGTGATCCAGAGACGATCACTTTTGTGTCTGTGTTGTGAAATTGATGTTATAATATGATTTGTGGAAAAATGTCATGTGCTTTCTAAATCCTGATGAGCTAGAGTATCTAATGCTGCAGAAAAATTTGAATGAGAGACAATGAAAATGGCTTGAACTATTACAAGAGTATGTATAGTTATTGAAATACTTCTCGGATAGTGGGCATAATACAGATATCTGGATGGAAAACCCCCGTTTAATCAATGCGAGTTAGTTACTCGATTGACCTTGGCTGATAGTATCCTAGTTTTAGCGATGTTAATGGCTAAAGTGAGTTTTCCCTTTGAAACGGAGAAGTTCAAAAGAGTGATAGTGAATGGTATTTTAAATAAGCTCCGAATGAGTTTGTTTCAGATGTTAAACTTCGGGTCGGATAAGATTTTCGTTATTATTGTTATCTTGAGAGGGAATTTGCAGGTTGATAAATCCAGAACTTATGCAGAAGTTTTGGTATGAGGCTCAGTAGTGGCATGTCTACTCATTTAAGAATAAATGTTTTGACAATTGAGTACACCTCACGATATGATTGAGTTTATGTTTAGAAGTAGTCGACCAGGTAAAAATTTGAATTTTTGAGTGTTCAAAGTCGGGACTATTAAATCGGTGAAGATTCTAGGAGGAAAGTGCGATAAAAACTATAGATTTGAATTTGGATCGACTTTGATTTCCCAATGAGAGGGATATCATCCGGATTGTAGTGAATTATTCAATAAGATCTGAATGATCATTTTAGCTTGTGCAGAGTTCACATTTGTCAGATTACTGAGTATATGTGCCCTAAAGGAAGGGTAATTTAAGTTTGAAAGTTGTGCTTCAACCTGGTATCCTACGGCTTAAGGGTCTTTGGCAAGAAAGAGGTTTGAGGGTACATCGACTTGAGATTTTAAAAGGTTGGTGGAAATATTCTTAAATGTTGAAAGCAACTTCTTCTGGTAAGACTTTCGGGGACGAAAATCCCTAAGGGGGGAGAATTGTAACAGCCTGATTTAGGGGCTAGTCAGAACAATGGTCTCGGGATCACTAATCCGGGGTCAGAGAAAATTATTTTAATTTTATTTTATGGGTTATAGCATGTTTATAAAGGAGCATGGAAATTTTGGTGTTTTAATTTTAGCGATTTCATGCTTAATCGCAAAAAAGGACTAAATCGCATAAAGTGCAAAAGTTTTATTTTATTTGCTAGAGGTGCCAAATAGCTAAGGAATATTAATTGGATGTCCCTAATGTGCAATTAGGCCTTATTTTAAGAGGTGGCCGGCCATAGGGGACAAAGAATTGACTTTGTCATATTGTTAGGTGAAATTGGTGATAAAATTTTATTTTTAATAATAAAATAAAGAGAAGAAAAGATATCATATTTTCTTCCCCTTCTCTCCACCGAAATTTCTCAAGAAAACCAGCCATGGGAGCTTGAAAATTTTCAGCCAAGCTTTCTTCCTTACAAGTAAGTGATTTTGATATTTTTGTTGATAATTTTTGTACTTTTAGAACCCCCAAAGCTTAAGCTAGCTAATGAGGGGACTAAATTGCTAAATGGTTGAAAGTCTAGGGACTTGCCATGAGAGAGTTTATGTTGTTTGCTGAGTTTTTATGGAAGAAAATGAATGTTAGGGAGATGAGAAACAACTTTTGTGAAAGGTGTTATCATGAAAACACCTAAATAGGACTAAGTTGTAAATGTTGTAATTTGGTAATAAATGCATGAAATAGTTGGATTTGTGAGTAGTTGTAAGAGAAATAAATGTTCATCTAGGCTTTTTTTAATAAGAAAATGTGATGAAAAATGATTTACGAGCTTAGGGGCAAAATCATAATTTTGCCATAGTACAAGGGCAAAATGGTCATTTTTGCCTAAGTAGAGATTATGTTGTAATATGATCATAAAATGATTAAATGAGTAAATTTTGCTGTTCTAGATCAAAGAAAACGAGATTCGGACCTAGAACGGGAGAAAAGAAAAATATGGACAATTAGGTCCATTTTTGCCCTTTTCGATATCGAGGTAAGTTCGTGTGCTAATAATTCAACTATAATGAAGTATTTAATATTTCAATGATGTATGAATTGTATATTGACTCTATGAATATATTAAATACGTCTTGACGAGATGTCAAGAATTGAAAGTCTTCAATTGGATCTAAGAATAGAGGGAATGCAAATAGCATGATACTATGATAATTAAGGTCCGGTGTAAGACCATATTTGGAATATGGCCTCGGTGTGAGATTTCATATAAGACCATGTCAGGGACATGGCATCGATATGATATTTCATGTAAGACCCTATCGGGGGTATGATGTTGATTTGGTACTATATGTATGAAATTTAAGAGTGTTCTTTAGCATTTGAATAATTCAACAAGTATGTTGAAAATGAGAAAGTATGAGGTTATACTATGGGAGGTACAGGTATGTGCCTAGAACTCATCTGAGGTGAATTCAGTATATGAGGAAACCATGGTGAGTTATGTGTTAACGATGCACCTTGATTGCATATGTTATATTTATAAATGCATTTTTTGAATGCGAATGATTATTGTAGAAATCTATTTAAGAATGATAGTGTGTGAGGATATTCCCGGATGAACATTTGAAATAGGAAAATGTACGTGGATAAATATCTGTGAATGTGTGATAATGGTGGGCTGTGTGCGACACCACCTTATTAATTATTAAATGGTGGGCTATGTGCAACACCACCTTATTAATTGTTAGCGATGGGCTGTGTGCGATACCATCGCCAATATTATCAATGGTGGGCTGTGTGCGATACCACCTTATTAATTATTGAATGGGGGCATTGTGCGAAACCACTGAGCATTTATTATTTTTCTGGGGTGATATCGAGAAACTTGGCTAAGTGTAATTTGCATGTGGCTTTGTGGTGATAAATGCAGGGTATAAATGCAAGTAAAGATGAACAATGTTTTACGAAATGAGTTTGTGACAGGTGAAAGTTTAGAATGAATAAGCATTATGAATGATTGAATGGGTAACTATTACCTTAAGTGTAAATATCATTATATTACCTTGTGGTTGAGGGTAATAAATAAATGTCAATAGTTGCTTGTCATTTGCATATGAACTTACTAAGCGTTATTGCTTACTCCTCTTTCTTTCCCATCTCTTATAGGTTAACTTAACTAGCTCAGGTTGGAAACCGCCGGAGATGCTTTCACACTATCGAGCAGACACTTGGGTATGAGATTCAAGTATTCTTGAGATATGGCATCTATAGGGATCTTATTTTGGTTTAATTAAGTCATAGTTAAAGTAGCCAAATGTGTTGGCCTAAAAGAGTTTATGGTTCGGTTGTATATAGCCATAGATGATGGCTCAAGTCGTTTGTAATTGTACAAGTAATAGTTCTCCCTCGTATATGGGATGAAGATTTGATTTTCATGATTCAAATGTGATAATTCAAGAGTTATAATTGATGATTAAAAATGTATTGTGGTGATGTGTGAATGTGTGCAAGTGAGGGTGGCTAAATGGCTTGGAAAATAGCCTTGAATTGGTCCACATGGGTAGACACTGCAGGCGTGTGTCTAGACTGCAGTGTGACACAAGGTCGTGAACCCATGGGCATGTGACTTGGCCGTGTGTCCCCTGCATGTTAGTGTTGCAAGTCAATGTCGACCACGGTCTAGACACACGGGCGTGTTCCTAGGCCGTGTGCCCACAAATGGGTTACTGACGTCACAAACAGAATACTCAGGTTTTTACACACGGGCGTGTCTAGGCCGTGTGGAGCACACGGGCCAAGAACACGGGCGTGTATCCAGCCGTGTGAAAACCCCTGTAGGTTTGAAAAGAAAATAATTCTACACGGGCTGTAACACCCCTAACCCGAAACCATTGCCGGAATAGGGTTAAGAGGCGTTACTGGACAATAGAATCATTTCACAACCCATTTACGACACAAACTCAATCATCATCATAATACATCAAACATAAACAATTAGTCCCCTTTTAAGGCGTATAAGACCTTAAACACATGCTAGGGAAGGGTCGGGACTAAACCGAAACACATACAGAAACTTTTCAAAATTTAAAAACTTTTCTAGGTTTCAAGGGATACACGCCCGTGGGGGTGGGCTGTGTGCCTCTCACGGCTGCTAAACACACTCGTGTGACCTCTCCGTGGATGAAACTGACTTGGTTCCACGGCCCCCAAGCACGCCCATGTAATGTGGCCGTGGTCGATCCTGTTGAAACAACACGGTTACCAGGCACGTCCGTGTGCCGTGGCCGTGTACTCTTAGACCATATACTGACTTTCTCACACGGCTACTAGACACGCCCGTGTGTCTTGGCCGTGTGCTATTAGGTTAGCTACTGACTTAGCCCCACGGTCCCTAGGCACGCCCGTGGGCCACAACCGTGTGGCAAAAATAGGCCATTTGCAAAGCTAAAATGCCACCCACATGGGTCAATCCTACAAGCACTTTTAGGCATCTTTATACACACAATTTGGCAACCAATTTCATGTCCAACAATCATCATATCATCACATAGAATCTCATTTCTAAGCATGCCATTTTATACAACCAAATTACATGTAAATCTAGGTATAAATCATCCATAACCTCACTAAATCACTAAGGCATTAATTCATCATTGAACTCACCATTCATATGCTAATTCATTACTATCATGCCATATCAAAATATGCACCAAATGCCATATTCACTCATGCACATTACCAACACTTAGCTAGCCACATCACATGGCTGTTTACACATCTCAAATATGATTCAAAACAACTAGCCTATACATGCCATATTTCAACTATGTACATCTTTACAAAAGTACCAAAATAGAATGCCGATAGTGTGATTGAGATGCTGACGATTCCCAGATCCGAGCAAGCTTTACTGACACTGCAAAGCAGAGAAACAAATCACACAATAAGCTTTCAAAGCTTAGTAAGTTCGTAACATGATACATTATAATAAAACAAATCATCACATAGATTATTTCGCATATACATATATATATATCATGCCATCCAAAGCTAAAATGCTCATTTAACATTTCATAATCTCATTCATAGATTCATCAACCACATAGGTTCCGAGCGTACCTTAGTCAACACCTAGTAGTCAATTACATTTGCTACTCAATACTCACTTTTCCCTTTCGATCAACTTCCGTCTCTTCTTTGATTCAATCACACACTTAGTGCCCCGATATTTAGCCGAAGCTTAATTATCATCGCACACATAGTGCATTTATATCAAACCGCTCTTCAATCGGTATCGCACACACAGTGCCAACCACAAAGTCGAAGCTTATTTTATTTCGCACACACAGTGCTGATCATCTCGATCACGTTTTTGAATACGCACACTTAGTGCCACATAACTCAAACTCAACTCTCACATAGCATCCATATTTCAATATCATTATAACATTCATTTCATAACATTTAACATAACTAAATGTTCGTATTATGTCCGAACTTACCTCGGACGTTGAACTATCGAAACGGTCGGTCAATCGAGCACTTTATCTTTGCCTCGATCTCGATCCGAACCTCTCCTTTCTTGGTCTATACACATTCAAATTCAATCCATTCAATCATCAAATCATTCATTTTAGTCCAAACACACATATTTAGGGCATTTTACAAAATAGCCCTCACATTTTCACATTTCGACACTTTAGTCCTTAATTCATAAAATCATCAAATTCACATAATTAGCTTGCACCCATGCCTAGCCGAATTCTCACTATATTCATTTCACATTTTAATCCTTCAAAATGCTATTTTCTCAATTTAGCCCTAATTAGCTAAATTCATCAAAAGTTCAAGAATAAAACATGTACAATAAACACATATCTTTCATCTAACACCAACACTCATCACAAAGCTTACCATTTCATCAATGGCACATTTATAAAAATCATCAATTCACAAAATTTAAGCATGGGTTTTGTAGAGCACAAAGCAACGATTACAAAAACGTAGAAATTATCAAAAATCGAATTGAAAACACATACCAATTTGAGCCCAAGCTTGCCGAAATTGAAGAAGCTTCAAACCCTTATTTTATTCTCTTATTTTCGGTTGATAGAAACAAAGATGAACACTTTTTAGCTTTTGTTTTATTTTAATGTTAACTTATTTCATGTTTACAAATTTGCCATTAATGAAATATTTATAAAATCATTTAAACTAAGGACATAATTGTCCATCAACCACCCCACTTACTTAATAATGGGCTAATTGCATCATAAGGCCTCCACCTTAAAAAGCCATCCACAATTTGGCACTTAAAAATTAGCACACAGCTTTTACACCTTATACAATTAAGTCCTTTTCGCAAATTAAACACACAATCGATAAAATTTTCACACAGAAATTTCACACAGACTAAATCACATACTGTAAACTCAGAAAATAATATTAAAATATTATTTCAACCTCGAATTTGTGGTCTCGAAACCACTATTCTAACTAGGGTCTAAACTGGGCTGTTACAACTCTCCCCCCCTTAGGGATTTTCGTCCTCGAAAATCTTACCAGTGAATAGGTGTGGATATTGCTCTCTCATAATGATCTCAGGCTCCCATGTAGCCTCTTCAACACCGTGTTTATGCCATAATACTTTCACTAAGGAAATTCTTTTGTTTCTCAACTCTTTAATCTCTCGTGCCAAAATTCGGATCAGTTCCTCACTATACGACAAGTCTGACTGAATCTCAATTTCAGTGGGAGCAATCACATGAGACGGGTCTGATCTATACCGTCGAAGCATTGATACATGAAACACGTTATGAATCTTTTCTAACTCAGGTGGCAATCTCAATCTATAAGCAACCGGCCCAACTCGTTCAATAATCTCATATGGTCCGATGAACCTCGGACTCAACTTGCCCTTTCGGCCAAATCGAAGTACTTTCTTCCACGGAGACACTTTCAGAAACACTTTATCACCAATTTCAAATTCAATATCTTTTTGTTTCAAATCCGCATAAGATTTTTGACGATCTGAGGCTGCTTTCAAATTGTCACGAATTACTTTCACTTTCTGTTCAGTCTCTTTTATCAGATCGACCCCGTGAATCTTATTCTCACTCAACTCAGTCCAATACAATGGAGTTCTACACTTTCGACCATAAAGAGCCTCATATGGTGCCATTTTAATGCTAGATTGAAAACTATTGTTATACGCAAACTCAATCAATGATAAATGCTTTTCCCACGTACTTTCAAATTCAAGTATGCAACATCTCAACATGTCTTCAAGAATCTGAATGATTCGTTCGGATTGACCATCTATTTGCGGATGAAAAGCAGTACTAAAATGCAATTTAGTGCCTAAAGCATCTTGCAATTTCTTCCAAAATCGCGAGGTAAATCTCGGATCTCTGTCAGACACTATAGATAATGGTACTCCGTGCAATCTCACAATCTCATCGATATATAGTTCAGCTAACTTATCTAAAGAATAATCGGTTCTCACCGGAACGAAATGAACTGATTTCGTCAACCTGTCCATTATCAACCAGATTGCATCTTTCTTACTCAGAGATAAGGGCAAACCCGACACGAAGTCCATCGTAACTCTCTCCCATTTCCACTCAGGAATCATAATCGGTTGTAACAAACCAGACGGAACTTGATGTTCAGCTTTGACTTGATGACAAATTAAACATTTCGACACAAAGTCAAAGATGTCTCTTTTCATGCCATGCCACCAATAGAACTATTTCAAATCATTATACATCTTTGTACTCCCCGGATGCACGGTTAAATAACTATTGTGAGCTTCATTCAAAATCATCAAAATCAACTTTAAATTTCTCGGAACACAAATTCGATCTCTAAATCTCAAACAATCATCACTACCAACTCGAAATTCTGATTCAGCATTTGATTCACACAGAATTCGTTTAGCCATCATTTCAACATCCCTTTTCTGGGCATCACAAATTTGTTGTACGAATATCGACTTAACTTTCAACTCAGCTATAACTGCACTATCATCACACAGATCTATTTGAGTACTCATAGCTCGCAAAGCATATAACGATTTCCGACTCAAAGCATCAGCTACAACATTAGCTTTACCCGAGTGATAATCTATCACAAGTTCATAGTCTTTCAACAATTCTAACCATCTTCTCTGTCGCAAATTCAAATCTTTTTGAGTCATCAAATACTTTAAGCTCTTATGATCAGTATAAATGTGACATTTTTCCCCAAACAGATAGTGACGCCAAATCTTCAATTCGAACACGATTGCAGCCAATTCAAGGTCATGCGTTGGGTAGTTCTTTTCATGTGGTTTTAACTGTCTCGAAGCGTAAGCAATGACCTTCCCTTCTTGCATCAGCACATAGCCCAAACCATTCAATGATGCATCACTGTAAACTATAAACTCTTTGCCTGATTCGGGCTGGATCAACACTGGTGCTTCCGTTAACAACACTTTTAAATGTTCAAAACTTTGTTGGCACTTTTCTGACCACTCGAATCTAACATCCTTCTGTAACAATTTTGTCAATAGGGTCACAATCATCGAGAAGTCTTTCACAAATCGTCTATAATATCTCGCTAGTCCCAGAAAACTACGAACTTCAGACACATTTCTCGGAGGCTTCCACTCCAAAATAGCAGAGATTTTACTAGGATCAACTCGTATCCCGGCAGCTGACACAATATGCCCCAGAAAACCAACTTCATGCAACCAAAATTCACATTTACTAAACTTAGCATACAACTGTTTCTCACGCAGAGTTTGTAGCACAGTTCTCAAATGCTCGGCATGTTGCGTCTCATCACACGAATAGATCAAAATATCATCAATGAACACCACTACAAAGCGATCCAAATACGATCTGAATATCCGATTCATCAGATCCATAAACACTGCAGGTGCATTTGTTAGTCCGAAAGGCATCACTAAGAATTCATAATGTCCATACCTCGTTCTGAAAGCGATCTTCGGCACATCAGATTCTTTAACTCTTAACTGATAGTGACCAGATCTCAAGTCTATCTTTGAAAACACTTTAGCTCCCTTCAGCTGATCAAACAAATCATCAATACGAGGCAACGAATATTTGTTCTTTATCGTCACTTTATTCAATTGTTGATAATCAATACACATTCTCATAGTTCCATCTTTCTTTTTCACAAATAACATAGGAGCTCCCCAAGGTGAGAAACTCAGTCGTGCAAATCCTCTATCAGTTAATTCTTGCAACTGCGACTTTAACTCTTTCAATTCTGTTGGTGCCATTCTATACGGAGCTATAGAAATGAGAGTGGTCCCCGGCACTAATTCAATACCAAATTCGACTTCTCGAATTGGAGGTAATCCCGATAACTCTTCAGGAAACACATCTGGAAACTCACATACCATAGGCACAGATTCAACTTTCTTTTTCGACACTTTTGTATCAATCACGTACGTCAAATAAGCTTCACAACCCTTTTTCACATAGTTCATAGCTTTCATCGCAGATACAATAGCTGGTAATCCTTTCATATCATTGGATTCTATTCTAACTAGCTCACCATTCTGACTTTTCAACTCAATACTCTTTCTTTTACAATTCACGATGGCATTATGCAGAGTAAGCCAATCCATACCCAGAATTATGTCAAACTCATCGAATGGTAGTAAGATCAAATTAACCGGAAAACAAACATCCCGAAACATCAATGGACAATTCTTGCACACCTTATCCACCAAAACACACTTGCCTAAGGGGTTCGACACTCTAACCACAAATTCAGTAGACTCAGCAGGTAGATTCTTATTCAATACTAAGTTCATACACACATAGGAATGAGTTGATCCTGGATCTATCAATGCAATGACATCAGTATCAAATAAAGTGAAAGTACCGGTGATGACGTGCGGAGATGATGCTTCCTCTCGCAAGCACGTATAGCATAGGCTCGGGCAGGTGCTCTCGCTCCTGACCTCACAGTTGTGTCAGTAGTCCCCCTTTGGCTTCCACTCACATTTCTGGTGTTTCTGGGTGGTCTACCTCAGGCCGTCACATTACTCGGTCTTTCATTCTGAACATTTTCCTCTTCGACCATCTTTGGGCAATCCCGAATAAAATGATCTCTGGATCCATATTTATAACAAACTCTATTATTATACTTGCCCCAGCATTCTCCCACATGTCGCCTTCCACACTGTCTACACCCAGGTTTATTACTTTTGGCACTATCGACACTTGATTCTATTGGAGCTTGAATTCTCGGACCAACACTTAGTCTTGCGCGATCTCTATTCGGATGCCCAAACGAAGTATTTGATCGGTTGCTTGCATCTCTGAATCTCTTCGTCGAAGGTTGAGAGAACTTATTCATCGATCTCTTCCGTTCATCACGAGCCTCAGAATCGGCTTTCTTATTTTCTTTACTGAGCTCCTCAGCTTTGCATGCTCTTTCGACTAACACAACAAATTCATTTATATCAAGTATCCCAACCAACAATTTAATGTCTTCATTCAATCCTCTATGAAACATTTGCACATAGTAGCTTCAGTCGAAACATATTCCCTCGCGTATTGACTCAGTCTTACGAATTTCGGTTCGTACTCAAGAATGCATAAACTACTGTTTAAATTCTAGAAACTCTTTACGTTTCGATCAATGAAGCGTTGATCGATATACTTCTTTTCGAACTCAACTTGAAAGAAGTCCCGTGTGATTCTCCCTCCGGAACCACAGATATCAATGTTTTCCACCAGTTATAAGCCGTGTCTCTCAACAAGGAAACTGCACACTTAATACACTCATCAGGGTTCAATGACAGCTCATCGAATACTCTGATTGTATTCTCAAGCCAAAACTCGGCTCGCTCAGCATCGTCATCAGATGTGGCCCTAAACTCCTCGACCCCATATTTCCGAATCTTGTCTATAGGTGGTTTATTCAATCTGATCGGATCTACAACTTGTGGCACAACAGGTACTTGTGGGGGTAGAGGTTGTGGAGTAGCCGAATTCGTTCGAACGAACTCCGTAAACCACTTGCTCATCATTCGGAAGAAGGCCTGCTTAGCCTCTCCTCCTTCACTACTATCATTCGGCCTAGATGTGGCCGGCGCTGTCCCTTGAGCGGAGCAGGCGCATTACTTTCTACATCATCAGCAACTGCTCGATCGGGATCCATTACTATATGAAAACACATTTTCAACTTTCAGAATTCATCACACTATCGTAATTTCATATATGGCATGTATAGCTAGACTCACACTCGCTACGTTAGTCCGAGAATCGACAAAACCGTTGCTCTGATACTAATAAAATGTAACACCCCTAACCCGAAACCGTCGCCGAAATAGGGTTAAGAGGCATTACTGGACAATAGAATCATTTAACAACCCATTTACGACACAAGCCAATCATCATCATAATACATCAAACATAAACAATTAGTCCATTTTTAAGGCGTATAAGAACTTAAACACATGCTAAGGAGGGGTCCGGACTAAACCAAAACACATACAAAAACTTTTTAAAATTTAAAAACTTTTCTAGGTTTCAGGGGATACACGCCCGTGGGGGTAGGCCGTGTGCCTCCCACAATGGCTAAACACACTGTGTGACCTCTCCGTGGACTAAATCGACTTGGTTCCACGGCCCCAAGCACGCCGTGCACTGTGTGCGTGGCGTGGTCGATCTGTTGAAACAACACGGTTACGTGCACGTCCGTGTGCCGTGGCCGAGTACTCTTAGACCATATATCGACTTTCTCACACGGCTACTAGACACGCCCGTGTGTCTTGGCCGTGTGCTATTAGGCTAGCTCATCGACTTAGCCCTACGGTCCCTAGGCACGCCCAGTGGCCACAACCAGTATGGCAAAAATAGGCCATTTGCAAAGCCAAAATGCCACCCACATGGGTCAATCCTACAAGCACTTTTAGGCATCTTTATACACACAATTTGGCAACCAATTTCATGTCCAACAATCATCATATCATCACATAGAATCTCATTTCTAAGCATGCCATTTTATACAACTAAATTACATGTAAATCTAGGTATAAATCATCCATAACCTCACTAAATCACTAAGGCATTAATTCATCATTGAACTCACCATTCATATGCTAATTCATTACTATCATGCCATATCAAAATATGCACCAAATGCCATATTCACTCATGCACATTACCAACACTTAGCTAGCCACATCACATGGCTGTTTACACATCTCAAATATGATTCAAAATAACTAGCCTATACATGCCATATTTAAACTATGTACATCTTTCCAAAAGTGCCAAAATAGAATGCCGATAGTGTGATTGAGATGCTAACGATTCGGATCCGAGCAAGCTTTTACGACGACACCGCAGCGAGAGAAACAAATCACACAAAGAAGCTTTCAAAGCTTAGTAAGTTCGTAACATGATACATTATAATAAAACAAATCATCACATAGATTATTTCACATATACATATATATATCATGCCATCTAAAACTAAAATGCTCATTTAACATTTCATAATCACATTCATAGATTCATCAACCACATAGGTTCCGAGCGTACCTTAGTCAGCACCTAGTAGTCAATTACATTTGCTACTCAATACTCACTTTTCCCTTTCGATCAACTTCCGTCTCTTCTTTGATTCAATCGCACACTTAGTGCCCCGATATTTAGCCGAAGCTTAATTATCATCGCACACATAGTGCATTTATATCAAACCGCTCTTCAATTGGTATCGCACACACAGTGCCAACCACAAAGTCGAAGCTTATTTTATTTCGCACACACAGTGCTGATCATCTCGATCATGTTTTTGAATACGCACACTTAGTGCCACATAACTCAAACTCATCTCTCACATAGCATCCACATTTCAATATCATTATAACATTCATTTCATAACATTTAACATAACTAAATGTTCGTATTATGTCCGAACTTACCTCGGACGTTGAACTATCGAAACGGTCGGTCAATCGAGCACTTTATCTTTGCCTCGATCTCGATCCGAACCTCTCCTTTCTTGGTCTATACACATTCAAATTCAATCCATTCAATCACCAAATCATTCATTTTAGTCCAAACACACATATTTAGGGCATTTTACAAAATAGCCCTCACATTTTCACATTTCGACACTTTAGTCCTTAATTCATAAAATCATCAAATTCACATAACTAGCTTGCACCCATGCCTAGCCGAATTCTCACTATATTCATACAAGCCCACACATTTCATTTATTTCACATTTTAATCCTTCAAAATGCTATTTTCTTATTTTAGCCCTAATTAGCTAAATTCATCAAAAGTTCAAGAATAAAACATGTTCAATAAACACATATCTTTCATCTAACACCAACACTCATCACAAAGCTTACCATTTCATCAATGGCACATTTATAAAAATCATCAATTCACAAAATTTAAGCATGGGTTTTGTAGAGCACAAAGCAACGATTACAAAAATATAGAAATTATCAAAAACCGAATTGAAAACACATACCAATTTGAGCCCAAGCTTGCCGAAATTGAAGAAGCTTCAAACCCTTTTTTTCTTCTCTTATTTTTGGTTGATAGAAACAAAGATGAACACTTTTTAGCTTTTGTTTTATTTTAATGTTAACTTATTTCATGTTTACAAATTTGCCCTTATTGAAATATTTATAAAATCATTTAAACTAAGGACATAATTTTCCATCAACCACCCCACTTACTTAATAATGGGCTAATTGCCTCATAAGGCCTCTACCTTAAAAAGCCATCCACAATTTGGCACTTAAAAATCAGCACACAGCTTTTACACCTTATACAATTAAGTCATTTTCGCAAATTAAACACACAATTGATAAAATTTGCACACAGAAATTTCACACAGACTAAATCACATACTGTAAACACAGAAAATAATATTAAAATATTATTTTGACCTCAAATTTGTGGTCTCGAAACCACTATTCTGACTAGGGTCTAAACCGGGCTGTTACACGGGCATGGAACACGGGTGTGTGATATGTCACTCGGACGTGTCCCACTCTTCACACGGGCGTGTGGTCAAATTTTATGTCAAAATGTTTAAAGTGTGTTAAAGTTTCGGTTTGGTCCCTCAGCATCCCGAGAATATAAAAAGGGTCTTGTAGACCCATGATAGGGACTTACGATTGTAAATGAAAAAGTTTTAAATTGGGACGAATTTTATAATCCAAAGTCGAATGCTCAAGCAAGTCAAGTCCGATAATGCCTCATACCCGGTTCCAAAGTTGAATACGGGTAAGGGGTGTTACAAACGCAGTGTCCTATCTTATCAAAACTTGCACCCAAAAGAGCACCTCTCTTATACGAAACAACCATACTTTTTCCCCTCCTATGACCAAGAGTTTTCCTCTTCAAACGAGTTAACTTTGACTCCTTAATAAACGAGGGTCATCTTATTTCACCAATCATTGTTCATCCCTCCAAAACATAAAGACTGTCAATCTTTTTACATTCCATCAAAACAAGAGCCCCACGAGATACTTTAATGCTGTTTAACTCAATGTTAATTCTACAACCTTTCGAGTCCAAATTTCCCAAGGAGATGAGATTTTTCTTTAAATCAGGTACATACCTAATGTCTAATAGTGTCTTGATTATTCTGTCATGCATCCTGATCTGAACAGTACCAATACCGATTACCTTACTGGGTGAACCTGTAACATCCCAAAAATTGGGGGTTAGTAAAATTGGGTTGGTAAATCAAAAGAGAGTGGTCATGCCTTAATTTTTAAGATTAACTATGCATTTTTAGGAAATAAATAAGGAATTGGTTTGTTGGTTAAGTGTTAGTGAAACGTCCCTAGTATGTGACATGTCTTGGTTTTAAAATAAATATTGCAAAATTATTTCAAGAATGAGGAAAAAGCCCAATGGTTAAAAGAAATATGAGAAATCATGGAAATTAAATGAGGTCCCAAGTTCGAATCCTTTCCCTTGCGAAATAATTTAATTTTTGGAAAAAAAAAATCCCTTATTTTTAATGTGTGTGACCCAAGCCTTGTAACCCTAGGTATAAATGTTAATTTTTCACAAATAATTAGCCTTTAATCCTCCTCTTCATTACCCTAGCCATTCATCTCCTCCTCTCCCTCTCTTTAATTTTTTTTCCTTTCCTCCATTAATGTCGTTGTCTACACCTCCCATTTTACAATCTCTGTAACAGCCCGATTTAGGGGCTAGTCGGAACAATGATCTCAGAATCACTAATTCGAGGTTAGAGAAATTATTTTCATGTTATGTTATGTGCTATAACATGTTTATAAGGGTGCATGAAAATTTTGGTGCTTTAATTTTAGCGATTTCTTGCTTAATCGCGGAAAAGGACTAAATCGCGTTAAGTGCAAAAGTTCTATTTTATTTGCTAAAGGTGCCAAATAGCTATGAATTATAAATTGGAGGTCCCAAATGTGCAATTTGGTCTTGTTAAGTGAGTTGGCTGGCCATAGGATGCATAGGGGACAAGTGCATTTATTATGAGTAAAAGTTGGTGATATTAGTTGGAGAAAATGAATAAAATAAGATGATATAAGCAAAAGTTATCATCTTTTTATTTGGTCTTCTTCTCCAACCGAAAATATCAACCATGGGAGGGCTTTAAAGGCTTGAAATTTCAGCAGCTCATTTCTCTATAAGTCATTTTGATGGTTATTTTTGATGATTTTTGTATTTTTAGAGTCCTCAAAGCTTAAGCTAGCTAATGAGAGGACTAGTTTGCAATATGGTTGAAAGTCTAGGGACTTACCATGATAGATTTTATGTTGTTTGATGAGTTTTTATGAAAGAAAATGAATGATAGGATGATGATAAACAACTTTTGTGAAAGGTGATGTTGTGAAAACCCCTATTTGGGACTAAAATGCAAAGGTTGTAATTTGTTCATTATGGCATGAAATAGTTGGAATTGTGGATAGTTGTAAGAGGATGAAATGTTCAGCTAGGCTTGTTTAATAAGATATTGTGATGAAAATTTATTTACGAGCCTAGGGGCAAAATCATACTTTTGCCAAAGTATAAGGGCAAATTAGTCATTTTTGCCTAAGTGTAGATTACGGTGTATTATGATTTATAAGTGATTAAATGAGTAAATTTCATTGATCTAGATCAAAGAAAACGAGATTCGGACCTAGAATGGGTGAAAAGAGAAATGTGGGCAAAAAGTCCCTTTCGACCCTTTTGACATCGAGGTAAGTTCATATGCAAATGTTGTAATTACGTATGATTTAGTTTGATATTCCAATGTTGTATGGAATGTATATTTACTCTATGAATGTATGAAATATCTTTTGATGAGACGTCAAGAGAATTGAATCTAAGAGCAATGGGAAATGTATATAGCATGATATGATGATAGTTAAGGTCCCGTGTAAGACCATATTGGAATATAGCCTCGGTGTGAGAATTCATATAAGACCATGTCAGGGACATGGCATCGATATGTTATTACATGTAAGACCCTATCGGGGTATGATGTTAGTGTGACATTAGGTGTATGAAACTCAAAAGTGTTATTTAACAATTTGAGTGATTCAACGGGCATGTCGAAAATGAGAAAGTATGTGGTTACACCACGAGAAACACAAGTTTGTGTTAGAATTGAATTGAGATGAATTCAGTATATGATGAACTCCTAGTGGGTTATGTGTAATCAATGCACCTTAGTTGCATGAGATAGATTTATTGATGCATTGTGTGAATGCGAACGAGTATCGTAGAAAGTTAAGTAAGAATAGTAGTGTGTGAGGATGTTCTCTGATGAACATTTGAAATAGAGAAATACATGTGGATAACTATCCATGAATGTATAATAATGGTGAGCTATGTGCGATATCACCTTATTAATGGTTAGTGATGGGCTGTGTGCGATACCATCAACCATATTATTATCGGTGGGCTGTGTGCGTTACCACCTGATTAATTAGTAATTAATGGGCTGTGTGCGATACCATCGCTTATAAATGATTGTTGGGCTATGTGCGATACCACCCTACTAGAGATCAATGGAGGGCTAAGTGCGAAACCACCGAGAGTTTAGTAGTATGAGTGGCTTATTGAAAATGCTGGATGTGCTGTTCTACATGATCATGTGGTGACCAGTGCAGGAATGTATGCTAATTAACACGAACATTGCTAAGAAAGTGTCATTGCCGTTTCTCTCAACTAGCTTGGGTAAGATCTCTTTTCTCTTCAATTTCTTGATTAATCTTATCAATTAAAAACCAAAATTTTCAGATCTGGAATTTTAGGGATTTTAAATGATTTCAAAGGTATTTTTTCAAATTTTAATAAGATCTCAAACCGTTTTAAAATTTAGCCCCATTTTTGGCGACCATGAGTGGTGGTGTGTGCGCCTAGGTGCAAGAAAGGGGACTATTTTGTTTCTTGAATCTTGCCCAATTAATTCTAGCCTTAATTTGAGTTCTTTAACCCTCCTAATTAGCTTTTAAGCCCGTGATTAATTAGGGAGAGACATTCTTGACCGTTTGGGCATTCGAAACTCACAAATCGGGAAGCGTAAGTGCAATTAAACGTAAAATTAATTGTTGTTTCGACATAGTTGTGGGGTAAAGGTTATGGATTAATTAAATGAAGGAATTTAATAATTATTATTTTCTTATTTTCCAGTATATTATTGAATTAGATGCTGACCCAAATGCCTCAAATCATCCGTAAAGGCGAAGAACGATTGTACGTACGGTTCGCATCGATATAGTGTAAGGAATCTAACTAGTTTGGATTCATAAAATAGTTATAATTTCAACGATTGGTTTGAACTCATAAGTGGGTGTTTGGGGGCTGGTTTAATGGTATATTTATTTAATTTATACTAAATTTTGGTTTAGGTTCGTTTAAGGAATTATTAAGGAAAATTGGCAGATTCGTTAGTGTACTATGAGGAAGCAAAAAATAAGGTGTGGGTCCTAAACTCATAATATTGTTTGAAAATGTTAAATATCATGTTATATTTGATAAATTAGCTTACTGATTGGATTTACTTAATAGTCAAATTATTGATTTTTTGAGTGGTCGAACCAGGTATGTTTCGAGAGCCTTAAAAGATTGACATGTTGGCAAAATTGCTAGTTTAATAGTATGAATGTTTGATTAAGTTTGTAATTGCATATTTGAGTTATGAGATATGAGAATGTTTGACTGAATGATATAATGAATTGAGATATTAAGCTTATGTATGATTTAAACACATGAGATATTTGTTATATTGTATACTGAAAAGGGTGCTATTTATGCACAATGAAAATCCGTGAAGTATGTGAAATTGAATGATATTGATTGATACCAACACAATGGTAATTTGAAAGATTGGAACACTATTTCCATTTACTGAAAGTGTGTGATTATTTAGGACATGCAGAGCATGTCAAATGAATGTGAAAAATATTGAGATATGATTATGTATGAGATTGTGTAACATATTGTATATGCATTGAGTTGGGATTTTGTGGTTGACGGAGGAGTCTCGTGGAGTATTGGCGGCATATTAAGTCCGCATTATTCGTAGTCAGTGCACTGCACCTGGAGTACCGAGGGGAATGGCGATTTATCGCATTTTTACTGGCAGAATTTTTTACATATTGTTATTGGTGGTTTTAACCACAACAGGCTTAAAGCCCATAATTTTTTGGAGTTCAGATGACGGGTTCTAGGGAACTCGTGGTGTGTAGTGGATGGTAAGGATAGGAACGTTTTTGCATTACATCATGATCACGACATACTCGAATGCTATTGATTTATACTACGTATTGTACTGGGCTGTATTGAATGGTATCGAAATTAATGATTGTTACTCGAATGAATGATGCCCCATGCTCATACACCATTTGACATCAATTTGATAATGGCTATCTAATGATATTAAATTCCTATGATGGTTTTGTTTTCTTCTGTTAAAGCTAATCTGTTTCACTGTATTCGATATTTATGTTCGTTTAAATAATTGTTTGACTCATACTGAGCTTTTGATAAGCTCACCCCCAGTAGTGTTTAACTTTTCAGGTAAACCTCAAAATTAGGACCGGGCTTGGCATTCGGAGAATCACCTTGGACCTCGGACTATTCTTAATAAGTATTATTAAGTCTTTATTGGTTTTGGCTTGCAATTTTTAATTATTTCTTGTCTATGGCTTGGTACCTTTTCTTTTGGGGATTTTTGCATGCATGGATTACTCAAGCATAATAACCAGATAATGCATTATATCAGGCTTAAGTAATATTTGATATTGTTCCCTAGTTTCCAGTGCATTGCAAAGGAACTGTTTTTGAAAAAACAAATCTATAAGGCAACTAAGTTTCCAAAATGACTTGAAAAATGGTTTTTCCGCTGCATTAGTTTAACATGGAGTGTTTTTTAAAGAAGAGCGACACACAAACGATTTTTCTAAAACAACACTACAAACAATAAAATGAATCTTAAGTATACACGACCTAATGAATGAATGCTTTTAAGCCAACTCAAAGTACAACTACGATTTTCTCTAAAATGAGATTATTTAATGACTTCAAAAGTAACATAAGTTAGTTTAGCCATTTCGGTGGCTAATGTAGCCTTCTCAATCTAGCCATAACGTCTAAGCCGGGTTAGGGAGGTTACAGAACCATTCCCCATACACAACTTCACCTTCAACTGAAATGTATGTGGAGAACCAGTCTCTGTTGGGACACATGTGGAAAGAACCCCCGAATCTAGGACCCATTCAGATGTAAGCTCGAAGCTTTCACTTGTTAATACTAACAAGAAATCATCACCCTTGTCATCGGCCAAATTAGCACCAGCTAAATCTTTCACGTTGCTCCCAACAACCTTTTTATTTCGCAGTTTGTAACAATCTGCCTTAACGTGACCTAACTTCTTACAATAGTGACATCTCTTGTCTCGCTTCCTTAATGCTACCAAAATCGAGGCTTGCCTATCTGAATTACTATCCAAACCAAACTCATTGTCGAGTTTGTCTTTGCTGAATAGATGACCATTCACAATCTCGAACGAAAGATTATCTCTGCCATAATCAAGGTCTCCCTAAAAGACTTGTATGAAGGGGTAAATAGAACAATAATAGCATAGCCTGATCTTCATCGTCAATCTGAACCTCAACATTTTTTAAATCATTCAAAAGAGTAATAAACTGACTGATGTGACCTCTAAGGTGCTCACTTTTATCCATGCGGAACGTGTATAGATGTTGTTTCAACACCAATTTGTTAGTCAGATATTTTGTCGCATAGATGGTTTCTAACCTATTCCATAAGGTGAATGTCATTTTCTCCATCAAAACCTCCTGCAACACATTATTTGTTAGACATAATTCAATTGTGGATAGAGTTTTTTTATCTAACCTATCCTGTTCTGATTGATATATGTTTGTAGATTTCTTCTCTATAAGAACCTTCTCAATGTCTCTCTGAATTAGAATTGTCGTCATCTGAACTTGCCACAGATTGAAATTTGTGATGCCATCGAACTTATCAATATCAAATCTTGTTGCTGTCATCTCAGAATGGGTTGATTGTGAAAATCGACCAAGTTCTGATATCAGTTTGTTAGGGATAAACTCGATTAAGCAACAAACAAGTAAAATAACGAAGAAGTTGAAAAGATCAAACACAAGTATTTACGTGGAAAACCCTTCTATAGAGGATAAAAGAACACAGGCAAAGATAATTTCACTATAACAGCAAAAACTAAGAGTACAAAGATGGAGGTAAAACTAAACCCCAAAACCTGAAATAAGAACCCTCAAAATATAAATACAAAATTCTTTGAAATCTTGTAAAAGCTAATACCTAAATGTGTAATGGGTTCTTCTTTCTAGGGTAAAAAAGTGTCTATTTATAGGCTAAATTCATAGGTAAAATAATATTAAAATAATCTACACTAATCAAAATTTGACTGAGATAAATAATTAGAGTTTAACTTGTCACACCCTAAATTTGGGCCTAGAAGTTTCGAAGGTAAAATGGGGATTTTAGCTCTAGTGAGCTTGGAAATTTCGTTAGCATGGTATTCGAAAATGTTTTTGTTTATGGCATTTTGGAAATTAAAACAATTTTTCAAAATAATGTTCAAAAGACTTTCAATTTTGAAATAAGGACTGATTTGTAAAAGGGTTTAAATTATGAGTTTTTAAAAGGCAATTAAACCAAATTTTAATTTTCACCCTATTTTCCCCCTTCATCTTTATAAAACCCACGTTAGTCTCTTCTCCATATTTTTTGTTTTGCCGTCCATTGCGTTCCAAAGCTCATCTCATTCAATTTTGATTCCCAAGCTTAATTCCTTAGATTTCTATCATTCCTCAAGCCATAAATCTCCATACTATTTCAAGAAAAACATCCAGGAACACCATAGATTTCTCCATTGTTGAATTTTTGGGTTTTTCAGGTTTTCGATCAAACGTTTGGTTTTTTTTCAACCAAGGTAATGATTCGATTCCTTATTAGTTTTTTTATGTTATTTTATCCTTTAATTTGAGTTTTTATACGTTAAATCGCATATTTTTAAATAAAAGTAAAAAATTGGGTCGTTAATGGTGGATTTTGAGATTTTGGGCAAAATCGTGGTTTCAAAGTATTTTTCAATTAGTTTTGACATGATTAGAAGGTTCCTAAACTTACTTCAAAGTTTCGTTGAAGATTTCCAACGTTTTAATGTATTTTCGTGAAAATCGCCATAAACATGTCAAAAATTTTGATACCATGAATTGGGTAGTTTTGCATAGTTTAAAGGTTGAGAATTTGTCGTAGGTGAATAATTAGATGAATGGAATTCTTTTTAGGCAAAAATATTAAATATAGACTGAGATAATTGAAATTCAAGTTTGTTATGTCGAAGGTTTCGATTACATGAGAATTTAGCTTAGGCTTGTATTTTGATTATTTGAAGTGAGTCTTTGGCTAATTTTTGATTGTGTTGTTGTGTGATTTACCTTGTTGAAGCTTCGGAATCGTTAGGACCTTCAACGAGTAAAGATAAAGGTAAGGAAAAGCTAGTTTAAGCTTTCGGCAATTAGGCGAAAGCGTGATCGGTGAGTGTTTGGAATCGCTACTTGTAGACACGATTCATAGTGTTAATTGGGAGCTTAGGAATAGCCTAAACCCCTATCCTAAGTTTCAAGTGTAAGCTTTCTATTCCTTTTGATTTATTTTGGCAAAATATGTGATTATGTGAATAATTGTGGATTGAGTATTATGTTGCGATATTGTGACATGATATGTATTTGATGGCTATTGTGAATTGTGTTGTGTGATGGGCATGATATACATGCTAAATGACAGTGATAATGATATGCTAATAATGCAAATATACAGTGAAAGTGAGCGGAATTTCGGTAAGTACATATGTGTTGAATTGTGGAATATGATATTATTATGACAAGTAATATGTGATAATACCTGTATGTGATATATGATGTACTGATTTTAATGTACACTTTTGTGGACGAATATGTGATGGCTTAATGAGCATTATTGTGGCACTTAAAGTGTAATTAAATGTGAATTTGAATAAGCATGCATTGTGTATAAGCTTGTGATGTAAATTGGTGAATATGAATAGAGATGATGTGCATTAAATCAATAATTAAAATTGAGTAATTGTGGATATTTTGGCCTTGTGGTCTCTTGAAACCGTTGGATATAGTTGGCATGATATAGGATTGTGAGTACTTTGTTGGAAAAATGAGTTTGGAAAATGCAACAGAAAATAAATTTAGGGAAAAACCAGAGTTTTAATTTTTTTTTCCAAAACAAGATCTTGGTTGTGATATCTAAAGTAATAAACACTTAATCAAAATTGTACCTTTTCGATTTGTCTAGGATAAGCGCTTCGTCCGAGTAGTCTTCTCTGCTATCCTTAAGCTCACGCCTGCCGAGTGTGGGCTCGCTTCGAATCAGAAAATATTTCATAAAAATTACTAGTGAGGTAATTTTGCAATTTCTTTAAATTTTTGGGTTAAGTTGTAAATCAGAAAAATATCTCTAGAAATTTTCTAAAATAATCTCTTTAGAGAATTTTCTCTCTACAACTTTCTCTTGAATTCAAGTGTGTGTAAATAATGACCCAATGCTCTCTTTATATAAGGAGAGCTTAGAGAGTTCAACTATGATTAAACTTAATCACTTTAATATTAAATTAATATAACTGGATAAATATTAGATTAAATTTAATATCAAATCTTATTAAAATAATAGAATGTTTATCTACAAGATAAACATTAAATTAAATTTAATATTAAGATAATCACTTTAATATTAAATTAATAAAATACTATTAAGATATGTATTTAATTTAATTTAATATTAAACTATTAAAATAATATTATTTTTGGAATAATTAATCTGAAATCAAATTCTCTGGTAGAGTCTCAGTAAGAGTGTAAATCTTGCACTGCTCAACCACCGGCGACCAACCGTTGTCGATCATCGGGACGCTGTCGCTGCAACCACCGACACCACCGTGTCCGGTGATACAGGTGCAACACCCTTACGGCACCTCGAGTCGGTTCGACTGCTGCCAGTTCGGTCCAGGTCAATGACGACCTGATCCGTCCGATCTAGCCACCAGTTGGACCGTCGGCCTGGTTTCACATATCGGGCCCGTTCGACTAATTTTTGGGTCTTAGTCTCGATTTTGGGCTCCGAGCCCAATTTGCGATCCCAGGTCCAATTTTCAAGCTCAATTACCCATTGGGTCAATTGTCTGACTTGAAAATTAACTTCCAAAATTATCATATTATTTTTAATTGATTTGATTAATTTAATTTTACTTGATCAAAATTAATTTTTCCAAAAATCACTCAGATTTTCCAAATTAATTTTTCAAGAGAATTCTTTAATCAAATTCTCTAGTTGAACAATTCTTACGACCATCTAATTTAATTCCACATCGAATAAATCGACTCAATTAAATCATTCCGAAAGTTGTAGAATTTTCTTCTGATTCAAGTGCAGTTTGATCAAACTTTTGTTTATGTAACATCCTGATTTTGGGCCTAGTCGGAACAATGGTTGCGGGACCACAAATCCGGCATCAAAAAATTTATTTTATTATTATTTTGATGTTTACAGTATGATACTAAAGTTGTGTGAAATTTTCATAAAGAAATTTCTTCGTTTGAGTGCTCAATTTGATAAAAAAGACTAAATCGCGTAAGGTGCAAAACTTGAGGTCTAATTGATAAAGGCACTAAATAGCTATAAAATTGAAAAGTATGAGCACTTGCATGGTAATTATACCAATAGAAAAGTAAGGAGACAAAGATGGACATGTAGTAGGTGGATTTGGTGAAGTTATTAAAAGGTTAAATTGGTAAATAAGTTAATAGGTATAATAAGACAAAATAGCAAAAGCTATCATCTTTATTTTTCTTCTTCTTCAACTGTAATAGAGAAAAAAAAAAAAAGAGAAATGGCAGCCATGGAATGGGTTTCATTCGGCCAAGCTTTGGAGTTGATAGGTGAGTGGTTTTTGCCCCGTTTTTAATGATTTCTATGTTTTCGAAGTCGTGGTAACTCAATTTAGCTATCCCGTACCTTCGTTTTCAAAACTGTTAAAGTTTGTGAATTTTTCCATTGTTGATAAAGTGTGTATTTTGATAATTGATGATAGAAAATACATCCTTGTTGTTGGATAAACAACATTTGTAAAGTGATTATTGATAGAAATGTTGATTAGGGACTAAATTGAGAAATGTGATAAATTGTGTGGTAAAAGTGTGAATATGTGAAAAATGTGGGCTGCTGTAAGTATGATAAATATTCGACTAGGCATGGGTAGCAAAGAAATTGAATGAATTTCATTTTACGAGCCCAGGGGAAAAAGTGTAAAAATGACAAAGTTTAGGGGTAAATATATAATTTTACCAAAAATGTGAAATTGGGCTAATTTGAGTAGCATGATGAATAAATAAATTAAATGTGTTGTTATAGATCAAGGAATATGAGATTCAGAATTAGATCGGGGGAAAAGCAAGATAATCGAGTAATTGACTTAATTCATCGTTTCATACCGAGGTAAGTTCGTATGTTAATAAGCATTAAATTTGATATGTTTAAATGCTTAACCGATATCATGTGTTATTTTGTATGTTATTATTGGATCATGAATAATATAAAAATTACGAGATTGTATTGAAAGATCAAATTAAGAGAAATGCAGGGCGAAGTATGATCGAATTTTGACATGTGATGAATTGACGGTAAAGACCATGGTTGGACCATGGCAATATGTGTGCCAGTGTAAGACCATGTCTGGGACATGGGATCGGCATTAATATGTGTGCCAGTGTAAGACCATGTCTGGGACATGGCATCGGTATTGATATGTGTGCTAGTGTAAACCATGTCTGGGACATGGCATCGGCCACGATATGAGAGCCAGTGTAAGACCATGTTTGGGACATGGCATCGGCATTGATATGTGTGCTAGTGTAAGACCATGTCTGGGACATGGCATTGGCCACGATATGAGAGCCAGTGTAAGACCATGTTTGGGACATGGCATCAGCATTGTTATGTGTGCTAGTGTAAGACCATGTCTGGGACATGGCATCGGCCACGATATGAGAGCCAGCGTAAGACCATGTCTGGGACATGGCATTGGTACGATACATCATGTACGAGAATCCTTAGTATCCCAAGAGGTTCAACGGGTAAATCCAAAAATGATGTCAAAGAAATGACAAAGTATGATCATGTTGAAAGGGTACATGTATGTACGCAAAATTCATGAGTACTGAATTCGATGTATATGGGACATTTGGTAAAAATTTAAATGAGTAAGTCATACGTATGAAAATGATCTTGTGATGACCTTGTGATGATAGGTCTATACTTATGATGTATAAATAGGTGGTAAATTTGATTGATGATCATGTGTGAGGCTTTTAGGCCAAATTAAATTGAGATATGATAAGTTTAAGTTTTGTTGTTGATGTATAGGTTAAAGGGGAAAATGAATGGCATGTAAATATTCGATAATGACTAGCTATTGGAATGGCCAGTTAAGGATATGCTTTGGTGTTATGTATGATTAAATGGATGTTAATACAAAGCAATCATGAAAGAGTAAAATTAGCAATAAAACAGTTTTGGATAGTAGCAGTTGTATAACTTTGAAAAATCACCAAAAATTTTGGAAATCTAATTATAGGTTGAATAAGATATGAAATTAAAGCTTATTGAGCCTAGATTCACATAAAAGAAACAATGTAAGCAAAAGAATTTCATATTATGAGATGTTTGAATTTTTGTGGGACATGGTTAGGATGATTTTGGAATCCCCTATTTTGAATTTGGAAAATTATTAAAAATAGTATAAAAATAATTACGAGTTATAATTTATATTTTTGAAATTATTAATGAATCTATTTTCAAGAGAATCAAACGGGAACATGATCTGAGTCTCGTACGAGGAGATAATTAATTCTTAGTGAAGAAGGGTCAAAACTATCGGACAGCAGAATAGGGACGACTTTAAAGAATAAAATGTACTTATTGGCTAAACCAAAAATTCTGAAAAATTTATGGTAAGGAGATATGCAAGTCTAGTTTCAGGGAAAATTAGCAGAACTAAATTTTGAGTTCCGTAGCTCAAGACATAAATAATTTAGTGACTATGACTTGCGTAGATAGCTTGATATGCTCAAAAGTAAATAGTGGAACTTTGTGCAATTATGATTGTATTATCTTGAGAACTTATTATGAGGACTGTTAAAAGTATGTTAATAAATTGCTTATTATGTACATACCAACTTACTAAGCTATATAGCTTACTCTATCTATTTTCCATGTTTATAATGTCCTCAGGCTAGCTCGGGTTGGAGAATGTCGGAGATACCATCACACTATCAAGCTATCACTTCGGGTATTGTTGAATTCAAGTAGTTGAGTTGTGGCATGTATAGGAGATTTAATTATGTTGTTAAGTGTCATAGCTGAATTTGCTAAATGTGGGCCTATGCTATTTGATAGATCATTTTGTATAAGGCCATGGATGATGGCTAATATTTGTTATTGTTATATGCATATGATAATGTTTTTCATGAATGTGAAAATTTGCATGGTTGAGCATATGGTATGTTAATACATGATTGAGCAAGTTGTATGATTGAATTGATAAAGAATGTGATAAGTGTTGCATGTGAATGAAGTGAAGTGGCCATGTTGTGTAAATGTCTTAGTTGTGGTGAATTGGTCATGTATTTATGTGTGGATGGGTGTTACTTGATGTTGTGTATGTTGGTGCAAGTAAGGGTGGCAAAAGGCTTGGTAAATAGCCTTGTTTCTGTCCACACGAGTAGACACACAGGCGTGTGTCTGGGCCGTGTGTGACACACGATCTGCCCCATGGGCATGTAGTCCGGCCGTGTGTCCCCTGCACCTTAATTGTGTAATTAAATTCACCACACGGCCTAGCACACGGGTGTGTGCCTTGGCCGTGTGACCTTAAAGGGTTGATGACGTCAGAAACAGAATGTCAAGGTTTTTGCACATGGGCTCAAACAGGGGTGTGTCACGGCCATGTGAGGGATACGAGCCATGGACACGGGCGTGTACGAGGCCGTGCGAAAATCTTTGTAGGTTCAAAAAGAGAAATAAATCCACACAGGCTAGGGACACGGGCGTGTCCCAATATGCTCAGGCCGTGTGAGCTACACGGTCCTTCAGCATGGCCATGTTAAGAGGTCACACGGACATGTCACTCTTCCACACAGGCATGTGCCCCTAATTTCAATGATATTTTCTAAAGTTTTTCTAAAGTGCTCGGTTTAGTCCCGAACTGTTTTCAAAGTGTGTTTTGGGCCTCGTAGGTCCATATTAGGGACTTTAAGGCAAAGTTTAAAAAGTTTTAAAATTGAACGAAATTTTATGACTCAGAAATGTATGTTTGCATGTGTTTAAGATAGGTAACGCCTCGTACCCTGTCCCGCCGTCGGTTACGGGTAAGGGGTGTTACAGTTTAGCTAGCGGAGGGACCAATCGGACATATAGAATTAGGCTCTAGTGATTGCAATTATGTCCAGAAGTATCGTTCTGATAATTCACAATTACTTAATCATGGAGTCAGTCCACAAGAAGTACCATGATTGAAAACTCCCTATTGTATACTCTTTACAAAAGTAATTCATCCAACTATTTTGTCCAAATGACCTTGTCACATGTGTGTTACCCTCATATGATGTCCTTAATTCCTTTGAGTTAAATCCGTTCACTCAATACAATCCTATTTTATCTCATTGTCACCATTGTTCTTCTTTAATCGAGCTATGAATTCCATTGTTTCTAGTAAAGCCATGCCTTACACAAGTCATGTACCCAACATAGCGGCTATGGGCTCGATCATCTTTAGAGCATAAGCCTCCACTTATATCAAAGCAAATGAGTTGCATACGTATGGTCAGTGACTAACTCAGGATTTAGGTAAATCATACCATGAACGTCATAAGTGAATTAATTCACAAACGGATTCAGAATTAATTCATCTTGGGTCCAGTACAATGTATCATTCTACCAATGAATACATCTATGTCTCTACTCGTGGAGTCAACTGCTCCGATAGCCAAGACTAGTCATCTCCCCAATTGGAATTGTAGACGACATAATAATCCTTCTCAGTATTTGAATCAAATGCCCACTTCGATTCTTTTACGGGATTACAAACTTATTTAGATAATCAACTAAAGTAAGTTGTCTTTCTTGCAATGTAAATGTTCTTACAATGCCACTTATCTCCAGTTTGAACTTAGACAATCAATGAGCTAATATTTGCTTGTCACAATTTAACTATGCGTGCAAAATATAAAAGACAAGAAATACAAAAGACATAATAGTGAAATGTGAAATTAACTTTATTTATTTATTCATCTTTCAAATAAATAGAAAACAGATACATTTCCCAACATACTCACTGTTGTGTTTTGTGATTTGGGCATTGAAGCCCCGGGACAGTTTGGAGAGATAAGGGAATGTGAGCCAAGCTCCATTCACTGGGTTATGTTGGTGTGTTGGAGAGTGTTAGCTAAATGCTACGCTTTTGGGATATGTTCAACTCTACGAGTCATTTGGTGTGTTAGAGATTCGTGTATCTGATGTGTGGTGATAGAGCACACTTTTATGTTTCATAGCCTCAACTGTGAAGTTATCGTTTAAATGTGATCTTATATACTATGATAATACGATGTAAGATGGATGCATAAACATGTGAATAATATGCTAAATGAGTTGATCTAAGTTTCATGAAAATGTTAGTATGTCCTCTTAGTAAAGTGCGTATGTAACTGTGGTTTGGGTCGTTTTCATTTAACTTGTGAATGCATGTGAATAAATAAGCTAGACTTGTGAGTTATTAAAACATGTATACGTTGTTAGTCTTGATGACTTATTGTAAAATGGATTGTTTGTATATAAGTTGAGTGTAGTTATACGTAAGAGTATATGCTAGTTTTATGATTTAATGAAGCGTGAATATGTTATTATGACTTGGTTAGAATATGGTTGTGAATGTGTTATATCATGCTCTCATTTAACCTTTGATGTTGTGTATAAATTGTGGTTACTTCTATATTCACTGAGCTTGTTTAAGCTCAACCATTCTCTCTAACCATTTCAGATATTTAGCGTTTGCGGTGTGAGCGGTGTGGGGATACCAAGGAAGTGATCCAAGTTAGGCTTTAGTATTTGCGTAGGCAGTATTAATATTATTTTTTGAACTATGGGGATAAGGCAATGTGGCTAGATTTTGATTGATTATTATTGTGGTCCTCATGTTATTTTATGGGTTTAGTTTTCTAACACTTTTGATGGATGCATAATTATTTCATTGATATTGTTTTGGTTTGAATATTTGCTATGTTGAAGTGCCATGAATTGTATGTATGGTCAATGGACGTTGAATAATGCAGTAGAACTGTTGCATGATATTGCCATGATATTTTGGATATTTTGTAGCTTAATTATTCCTAGGAACTATAGGCTTGGACCTTGGCATGTTGATTATTACTCGGACATGTTTTTGATGTTTTGAACTGTTATTATAGTCGTTTTGACGATTGTTTGATGTGGTTAAAGATGCATGTTGAATGGACTTAAGTTAGATCGGACTAATTGCTTTAATATGTTGTATTTTTGCTATCTAGAACAGAGGTATCAATATTTAGGTTTTAAAAACGATACCTTCATGATTTTCGAAAGTGCAGGAAGTCGAAATGGTAATTTGGTATCGATACCATATCACGAGTATCGATACTCGGGGTAAATAATCTATACTTTATGAAAGGTACCGATAATTTTCGAGATTTTTTTTTAAGCGAGAAACAAAATGTTGTTTTGGTATCGATTTTCAAGCAGTATCGATACCATATAAGAAAATTATCGATACCCCAATTTCAGTATCGATACCTATGTGAATTGTATTGAATTTCTGCTGAATGATTCATTTGCATGTTGTAATTGCGTAATAAGCTCGATTGATGTTTATATGGCTTAATTTAATGCTGCTTTGAGTATTCGTGACTTAGGAACTCTATATATGTTTAAGATTAATAATGTGAAATTAATTGCATGTTCGATGAGATGTTTGGCTATGATTGTTGATGAGACAGTGGTGTGGCGCCCAATTACTTGGGCTCGACGATCGGGCCGGGTATAGGGTGTACATAACTGGAAGAAGAAAATCGAGAAAATTGTATGACATGTCGCCACATTGTGACGTGGAATTCGCGTCGTCGGGACGAGGTGGCGTTGCGCCGTTAGGACGACGGTCTTCTTTTCGTCGTGACGTCAGCAGCTTGTCAAGACCAGAAGCTCCTCCTCGTTGCGATGTCACTCTCTGTTTGTGTCCTAGTTTGACCGAAATGCGAAACATACTTCACAAAATAATTGTTCAATAGTATGATTAAGGATACAATCCACGGTTCCATCAAACAACACTATATATGCATTATTCGTTACATCTCCAACAGAACACACAAAAATTATTTGGTTTGTATTTGTGAATATTTAATATAATTGTTTTCAGTAGTAATTAAGTAAAAATGTTTTGTAATAACCTGAAATAGGAAGTTGGCATAATCTTTACAAGTAATACCTAACATAACTATTTAAATTGTAATACCTAAAAAATGCAATACAACTTTTAAAATCAGAAGAATACAAGACATAAATGAATACAAGGCAACCAAACATCAATGGATCGAAAAACACAAAAGATATATATATATATATATAATCTGACCAAAAATAAGACCAAATCTTTTTGTAGATCCTATGTTACTAAACCCTATGTTGTTTAGCTCAGAAAAAAAAAATATTGTTGATTTTGTATTTTGTACAAATTATTGTAGTATAAAAGTCCCTTTTCATGTGGTTGTAGGTTTTCAATTCTTAAAATGGGTTGCAATATTTGAACTATAAATGTATACTCCCATAACCATTTAATGTTTCAGTGTTCTAAATCAATGCCAGCCATAATCAACAATATGGCATAAGTGAATTTGAAATCAAATACAAACCACTAATTTTCTAACATAATCAATTAAAACAAGCTCCTCATATCATTCCCCAATAGCTTTAACCGAATGAAGCAAGGAAATAATATGATTCGTATAAAGCACTCAAGTCTGAAATATCACTAACCGAAGCAGTTTCGCTATATGAAAATAATATTCTGAAATAAAATAGAGAATGAAAATATATAAAATATTTTTAAGATTCCAAATATTAAATTTGAAAAAAAAAATATTTATTCTAGTTATAGAATAATGTATTAGGATAAATTGTAAAAAGAAAAAAAAATGAATGGAAGTAAAATCTGAAATCGTTAAAGAATAAAAAGTGCAAAAATTTCATGTGTGAAAGGAAAGATTGCTGCATTAAATTATTAAGTATGACGCCTTGTAAATTTCTTTCGAAATGGTGAAATTGTATGGTTTCTTTATGTAGATAATGAAAGATGGATTTCAATGGAAAAAATATGACTACAAACAAAGTTATGATTTTTATATTATATATAGTTATATTTTTTATGTTAAAATTAAGGAATTTTGTTTTTTTTTATTAACTTATGATTCTTTTAACTTTGAAAATTCAAGATAAATTAGAACAAATTAATTTGGAGTAATCAACAATATATATATTTGAAATTCAAGATATCCATTTGTAATTTTGAAAATAATATATTATCATAAATTACAATAATATATTATTACAGTAGAATTAGTGAGTTAAATAAATTTTTTTTTGAATAATTTTATCATAAGTTTTGATCATATTTGTTCTTTTTAAAACAATGTCTAGAATTATTCATAACCCTTTCCTAACCCATAAATAGGAGGATAATGCACTTTAGCGCATTCGAACTCACATCCTCCTTCATTGACAATAATATACATACCAATCGAACTAAAACTCAATCAACAATTATGCAAATTTATTAAATACATTATTTTCAAACTATAAAAACTGAATTTGTTAAATTATTTTTAGAATTAAGGTCAAATTGACAAGATATGTAAATATCAAAAGCTAAATTTGTTACTATACTAATGAAAATTATGTACAATTAATAGAAGACATTAGCATTATAATTAATTGTTCTTGGTTGCTCACTTTTAAAATCGAAAGAGAGTAAATTGCTCTATTTTTTTAGAGGAATCAATTTGCTTAATTTCGAAATTGAGAGAGACTGAAAATGTTTTTTTTATCTTATTATCTTATTACAAAGATGTTTTTATATTTATATATATATAATCAATAAAAAAATTCAACCTAAACCACCTTAATTAAAAAAAAATGTACTATTTCTACCAAAGTTAACTTTTTTATGGAAAATTTTACTATTTAATATATAGATTAATTTTCAATTAATTTTAGGTAATTTTCACCCAAATTGTGTCTTCAGTAAGCATGTTTAAGAGACTAAAGGTGGGTTTGGATGGGCGATTAAGTGCGGTGCAGTGCGTTTAGCTTACTTTTTGTCTCACGCTACAGTATTGTTACAGTATCTAATCTCACCGCCACCGCTATTTTTACACTAACTGCAGCTAAACGCACTGCCCATCCAAACCCACCCTAAGAAAAGGATGCTACCTACTGAGTTGCAATTCTCAATCCTATCCCAAAATTTTAAGCTTTTTCAATACCCAAAACAACACAATAAAGCAATTGAAATAAAAGCAATCAGACAAAATCCCAAAAATCTTTTGAGTGTTTGTTAGGCTAAAACCGCTATAGGAAAAAACCAAACACAAAGCTAGAACAATCCCACTTCTTTTTTTTCTTTTCATTTCTGTTTCTCTTTTAACTTTGCCAAATCTGGCAACCTTAGAAGGATTGAGGGCTCGTTCATCCCATAAACAAGAGATCCTCGATATTGACAACGAAGACGAAGAGTGTAGGCCTTGGCGTCGAAGGTTGTCAATGGCTTTCACCTGGGGTTCCTCTCTCAGGATCACTCTTCTTCTCCTTCTTATTGCTGCTATTGTTTTCGCTTGTTTCACCCTCCCTGTTGAAAAGGTTTGGTTTTTCTACCTATTTACACGTTTCCTTGATCTGGGTGAAGTTTATTTTTCTTTTCTTTTTTCTTAATTTTGCTTTTTCATTTGTTCTCCGATCTGGGTATTTGTTGTTTTCTCTTTTTGATTGATAATTTGTTAATTTTGTAGGGTTTTTTTATTACTAATTTTGTTCTTTCTTTTTGAGCTTTTTCTAATCCGGGGTTTTCCTGTTTTGACCTTTTTGGTTAATCATTTATGGATTATTGGATGTTTATATCGATTGAAGATTTGAATGTAGGGTTTTCTACTCAAATGAGTTACCTATGTGGCACATTTTGGGGTTGAGGTTATAAGTGTAAATTTGTGATTTTGGTCTTAGGTTTCACGATTGATATGCTACCAAGCCTGTACTTTTGAACCCAATGTATTTGTCTAATTGTGTTCCTTTTCTGAAACTAGTACAAATTGCAAAGCTGGGACAATGTATGAAAAAGTTATGAGGGGGACTACAAAATTAGCTAGGGCATTAATCCTTAGAGCTGAATTCTTAAGGATTCTGATTCTCTCCCGCTTTCCCAATGTTAGCTGTTAGTGTTTAAATTAAGCTCAGTTGTTATGTTGATGAAAATAAGTTTTTCTTGCAGATTCTGAAGGATTTTTTGTTATGGGTTGACAAGGATCTTGGACCTTGGGGTCCACTTGTGCTGTAAGTCACTTGAAATCCTGTATTTTTTTTGGCTTCCGTTAGCATCTATCATGTCATCTACTTGAATGTAATTCGTTTGATTCGGTAATGTATGAATATAATAAATCTAATATAAATTGATGTTGCTGTTGAAACATTGTTCAACTGAGTAGAAAGTTTGTCGGTTTGCTTGGTTCTTACTGTCTTTAGCTTTCTGTCCATGTAAACAGAAAGTGGATCATTTCCTTTATGTGAAACATGGAGAGAATGTAAGGTTATGTGTTCTTCAGCATTGCATGAATAAAATGCCCCTCAATGAGCAATGAAATTAGCATCTCATAGTTATGTGGAATACCTCTTAAATTTGAAGCTTTGGCATTGATAATTGGCCAGTTTGCTGGTGAATTGATTAGCTGTAGAATGTAGATAACTTAGTTATGAAGTATTGGAATTTTTCTTTTTTACTTTTCCAACTCATATTTCTTTGTTGGTTTGCAGGGCTGTTGCTTATATTCCTTTGACAGTCTTGGCGGTTCCAGCTTCAGTGCTTACCGTAAGCGTTAAACTCCTATACTGATGCTTCAGTGTAGCCAAATTTATTACTATTTTGTATGATCATGCAATTTCTTGCATTCCAAACTCTGGAGTATTGATCGTGATTCTTTCTTAGTGGCTTTCTTCCATGGAGTAGGCATGGTGTCCATGTCAGTGGAGCCTACCTTTATCTACTAATTTAGAAGTACAATCCAGTCAGTGCTGATGCTGATTATTTACCATACATGGCTCTTTTAGGAAGCTTTCGGTCAACTCCTATATGGAAAAGTTAATTACCTGTTAATATACTTAGAATTAGGTTCTATAGATGAGTTGGTAGCCCTGTGTAAGGTGTCTGGATCAGGATTGAAGTTTCCTTTGCTACAACTAGTGTTGATAACAGTTTGCATTAATATATAGAGTAATGGTATATTAAATTGTGGCTCTTGACACTTTTTGGTTAAATTCTATGCTGCCTGCCAACACAAACCATTTTTAACCCAAAATTTTGTTTGTCATTTACTGGAGGAGAGTTGATGTATGATGACTTGCATTCTTACAGTTAATTTTAATATTAAACTATCCCTATGATCTTTTAACTTCTTTTTTCCTTAATTTTCTACGGCCTATTTTATCAAATTTCTTGTTGTTATGTGTCATATTGTACTTGCCCTGCACAGTTGTAGATTGAAACTTCCAAAAATTAGACAGGAAGTGAACAAACTTTAACCTCACCTAGTACTGTGTTTCAGCTTGGTGGTGGTTATCTTTTTGGATTGCCTGTGGGCTTTGTTGCGGATTCTATTGGTGCAACCCTTGGTGCGGGAGCGGCATTCCTTCTTGGCAGAACAGTATGTTAACTGATTTGTTTTGAAAACTTTTAATGTTATGCCTTATTACTTTACCTTCCATTGACTGATTTCTTGGTAGGTTATTGATGTGTTTGATATCAGTTTTCACTAAACTTTATCGCTTGCTTTATATTTACTTCCGTTTCTTACTTATTTCTTGAGTCTCTTGTTCAATTTTCATCTTATTATGTTTTGCTTATACAGATTGGGAGATCATTTGTTGTTTCTAAGTTGAAGGATTATCCTCAGTTCCGGTCAGTAGCACTTGCAATACGGAGATCTGGCTTTAAGGTTTATAATCTTTTTCTTAATTTCTAAAGGATGGCATCTTGGTTTGTAGGATATGCCTATCCCTAAGCCTTAAATTAAATTTATGCTATTTGATAGGTTTTGGCTTAAATCATGCTTAATGCATTATGAGTTATCAAATTTGATGGCATCTTGACTTCATGAAAATGCTATTTGCCAAATAATGGGAAAAAAAAAAGAGCAAAATTTTCTTTTCTTCTGAAGTTTGAGTAGTTCGAAGGACATTGAATTAATAAAAGAAAAGTGGCTTTCGGGCTTTCAGTAAGTAATGTTTTGGATTATCTAGATAAAAATGTCACTTGTTATTTCTCCTTGAGGGTATTCATCTCATGCTACAAATACAATCAAGCATTTTTGTTCATTGAATCCATTTTGTATGATCTCAAATTGTGGATATGGGTTGTATTATGTTTGGTAATCCTAATCTGTTAACATGAAATTCCTTGCAATATCCGGGAAAAGAGGAAAAACAATTCTGGCTGATATTTAAAATTTGCCTGATGGTTCTGTTGCAACACTGTATGTTAATTTATGTTCTATATTAATTAATGTCTTATTGAGAAAATGGATAATACCATTATAACTTCCTGAGGTAAGCAGTGTGCTCATGTGAAATGACTTCTTTTGAACCACACACTTCAGATTCTTAAATTTTGTTCTGTTGTTGCACAGATCGTTTTGCTGCTTCGACTTGTACCCTTACTCCCATTCAACATGTTGAATTATCTGTTGTCCGTGACTCCTGTTCCTATTCTAGAATACATGCTGGCCTCCTGGTTAGGAATGATGGTATTTGCATCTCTATTTAACTATCACCTTTCACTTATTGTTTCCAAGAATTTCTGCTTGCTATTTATACTGTTTCGGTTTTTGGTGGTTTTGTTATGCTTTGGATTTAACACTGAGAATGGTGTTTGTTACAGCCAATAACACTTGCTTTAGTTTATGTCGGAACAACACTCAAGGATCTTTCTGACGTGACACATGGATGGAGTGAGTTTTCAACTACTCGTTGGGTAAGTCTTGTTATTCTTTATATGTTCGATTGTTTATCTATTTTCATTTTAAGTGATTGGTCTCAGTGTGTGGTTGCTGAGCTTCAATTGTGGCCCCTTTAGGCCAGGAAATGGACATAATTAGTTACTTTCCGATAAGATTCTTTGCTTTGACTGGCACGAAAGGAAACCTGGGTTTCATTTTCATTTTTATATAAGGCAATTCTGGTTAGGACAATGAAGATGCTTTACTTCATCACAATTCTGTCTTGTGTTCTTACAACCCATGTTTGCTTTATGAGTGCAGGCATTTCTCATATTGGGCCTTTCTGTGTCTGGTAAGCTGCAAATCACCGAATTCTAGGATAAATGATAGTCAAGAAAATACTTAAAATTTACACAACTGCAATGATGTCCTTGTTTGACGTCGGTTAAATTTTTTTATGCAGTGGTTTTAATGATTTGTGTGACTAGAGTTGCCAAATCGGCTCTAGATAAAGCCTTGGCCGAAAATGAGGATATTGATAGCATCGTAGGCTCACCACCGTTGCCTATCGTGGGTGAAGCACTCACAGATTTCCACCAGCCTCTTATAATTAAGATAGATGCTGCTGCTGCCAATGAAGGTCATGAAAAATGAAGTAAAATTACCTGTAAATTCTTCTCTCCTCTTCTTTTATATGCTGTGATTCAATTTCTTTGCTTGTTGGTTTAGTTCTCCATAGAAATAGCTGATTATACAATGGAGTTGTTGTTGCGAATAAGCAATTTAAGTTTAGTTCAGTGAATGAGAATGAATGAAACAATTGAGATATTGTTGAGAGTATGCTGATTTAGAGCTTTCTGTTTCCTCTATTTCTTGCACACTGCATGCATTATTTACTTATTCGAACTTGGATATGAGTGTATATCTGACATGGATAGGTTCAAATGTTTAAAGTTTCCTTGGAGGGTAATATCCTTAAAGCCATGTTCTTATGATTTTCTTGTTCTCTATGGAGACATCATCTAAAGATTTACGAATACGACTTCAGATATTTTAATTACCATCTACAACGTATTCAGAGTGGATGAGGGTATTCACTTTGGTTAAACACAAACATATATATATATATTATTATCTGGGTTGTTTTATATGATTTGGATTTTATTATCCAAAAAAGGTAAAAGTGAATTGAATCATTGATTTGGATTTAGATTTTCAAACCCATTTTCTGCTTTATTGTTCAAATGTCTTTTGACTTTCCTAAATTTAGATGTTTAGTGGATTTGGATATGAATTCATATACTAAAACTTGGATTTCAATTTAATGCAAATAATGAACTGCTTGGGATTTTAGAATTTGAATTTTAAAAACATTTAGAAACGTTAACATACATTATAATCTATGAATTTGTTGGTTACTTATTCAATAACAAATTTGAATTTCTTAAAATATTTTTGTATTTGATGTTTCAATCAATTAGTTTAGTTCTTACTAGGTAGATTCAGGTTTTAGCATTTGTATTTGGGTCAAGCTTAGACAAAATTTTAAGTCTATTTTTCGAGTTGAGTTTGACCCAAAAAACTAACTTAAATTTTTACTTGACTTGACCCAACTCATGAAAAACTCTTTTGGTGGGAGACAGTTATCTTTACCACATCTTATAAAACAAAGAAAAGTATAAATCCTTGTTTTGGTATGCATAAATATCTATATTTAAATTTAACTATAAAATAGTGCATATCTATATCTATCATCGATTGAATATCAAAAAAATTATTTAACTTGCTGATTAAATGTGTTATCTATCAATTGGGTTTAAATATGTAGAAAGACTTGTTGATTTTATAAGGTAACAAATATTATTATTAGTGTATTTTTATTTTTATGTAAAATTTGAGAAATAGGATTAGAAGCTAAGTGATTATGACTATGATTTGAATAAAAGCTTCATGTCTTTATAAATATATTTGTTAGATAAATGAATTGAGATTCGGGTAAGGTGCATGAATATTTATATATGATTTACTTTTTTTACTTTATTTTCTTGTCCATTTTCTCTTTGTCTCCCCATATTTGGATTTAAATTGAGATTAGGGTGTAGTTTGAAAGAAGTTTGATGCAAGGGAACCCCATTTTTAGAATTTATAAATTATAAGATTATTTATTATTTGAATAATGTGAAGCCAACCTAAGCTTTTATTTTGACTTTTATCTTTGAATTCTCCATAACCTTTTTCCTTTCTTTTCCTTTTAATTTTAATTGGGGGATTCACTTTTTTCTTTTAAAATTTATAAATTTATAAACATTTTAAACATTTTCTTAGCCTGAATTAAACAAAAAATAAAAGAAACTAATTTTAAACATTTTTTATATAACATCTTAATTAAATTTTATTATTTTTATTTCACTTAGGAAATCTACTATAGAGAATTAATTTAATAAAATGTGTATTTCATACGTTTTAATAGTACAAATACTTTTTTATATTTTGCTAAAGTTATTCATCTTAATATAGAGGGGTTAGATCTATATTTGTATAAAATACAGAGACTAAAAACATCAGAAATAAAATTCATGTCATCAATGTGAAAGTAATTTAGATGACCAAAGTTCGCCACATCAACAAAGTCAATGCGTAAAATTAACGACAGAAGCAAACGACTGTTAAAATAAAAATGAAATTTTGAAAATTATTATTATATATTTTAGATTTGAATTCTAGCTCTTTGCTCTCTGATGGTCTTTTGTCAAGAAGACGGTTGTGAGACTCGCCCGTCGGACGATTGGGTCACAAAAAAAGTGCGCTTTAAAGGAAATGAGGGGGATGAAGGTAGCAATATGGAGGTTGATTCATTACCGAAGAAGACACTTTCTTGGAAGGAGAAGTATTGCTGGATCTCAAGACTCATCAAGTGTTCCTGACAGAGGACTTTGACTTTTTGGAAGGAGATATTACGAGATCTATGGTTAATGGGGTTCCGTCGATTGAATTCTCAAATAGCGTACAACAATTGCTGGTCAAAGAGATGGCGACTACGATGGGAGTTAAGCTTTTGGGGAGAAATATTGGATATAACACCCTTCAAAATAAGATTTTCAATCTATGAAAGCCGGCCAAGCCATTTCAATTAATGGATGTTGAACATGGTTATTATTTGGTAAAATTTCAAAGTAATGACGATTTCGAAAAAGTATTAACACAGGGATCGTGGGTAGTGTTTGGGCAATACCTAATCGTTCAGCCATGGACACCAAATTTTAATCCTCTTCAACCATACTCAAGTGTCGTAATGACATGGATCAGATTACCGGGTTTGCTCGATTTTTTATACAAAAGGAAAATCTTGGAGGAGATCAGCGGTTTGGTTGGTAGAGTAGCAAAACTTGACTATAATACCGACAGTAGATCGAGGAGGAGATTTGCACGAATGGCAGTTTTCGTGAACCTCGATAAGCCGTTGATTCCTTAAGTTTTGGTGAATGGTAGGGCTCAACGCGTTGAATACAAAGCTTTGCCGTTGATCTGCTTTGGATGTGGCCAGTATGGCCATACGAAGAATCTGTGCCTGCATATCTCTGGTAACTCTGAACTCACTGGAAAGAAGGTTGAGACGGCAGAACTAATGCCATGTGAAAGTGTCTCGGACAAGGGGTCGAAAGCATTCGGGCCGTGGAAGGTGGTGGAGCGAAAATCACGACGAAATTTTAGAGAAAGCCGAACTAAAAATGCTAGAAGCCAGTAAGATGTTTCGGGATCAATATTTGATATATTGAATCTTCTGGAGGAAGGAGTGATGCTAATAATGAGGGTTTAGCAGATTTACAGGGCATCAAATTTCTGAAAGGAGACTTTATCAAAAGTAAGGCTAGGATTGAGGGATTTGAAGCCGTAAAAAGTGGGCCGGGCAAGAAGAAAGCAAAACAGATTTCTTTAGAAAGCCTAGAAGGTGAGGTTGGGCCAAATAGAAATTGAAAGGTTATTGGGTCAGCAAGGCACGAGGCTGGATTAGAAAAAGGAAAATGGTGTGTCACGATTCTAGGTGGGTTGAGGAATCTGGGCTTGTTGTGGAAAATTTTGAATTAGTTCGAGCCAAGTTAGCAATTCCCAATGTTGGGCGTAAGAAAAATCCCTTTCTTTGCATAATTTTAATAATTCAAAAAATAATTGTGTTATAGTGGATGGTGAATATGGAAACTCTCTCCGTAATGATCCTTTAATGAAGGATATTGGTTTTGGTAAAGGTTCAAAACTCTTATTTAGTCCCTATTTGGCTACGACATCGCATTTTAATCCTACTTTTGAGGGGTCAATTGAAACCTCGGTATCACTTAGTGCTGGTGTTTTGGATCTTGAAAAGCATTCTGTTGTTACCTTCAAAGAAAATTTTGACTTAGTAATTAATAAGCAATCAGATGGAGTTAGACTTGGTGATTCTAGCAAAGGCATTCTAGTTCATAAAGGGCAGAGTCTCGGGACAAGAGGGGGATATGTTCGAAGAGGAAGAAACCTTGATAAAACCATTAGGGATCGGGGCGTTCGGTTCAAACTAGAGGGAAGCAATCAGATTCATTTATCTGATAAGATGAACTCTATGATTAAGCTGATTAGTGCACAACTTGAGGCAAAATCTGGAAAAGCTGTTATGATTATTGTTGGGAATCTTCATAAGGAGTCGACTAGCTAGGAACGGTAGAGGTCAGTATCTCTCCATCCTCTTATTTTTTAAATTTTATGAACTTATCAATTTTTTTCTTGAAATTGTCAGGGTTGCGCGAGTAGCAAGTTCCCTTGATTTTTTCGTGAGTATAATAGAGAGTTTAAGCTTGATATAGTGGGATTGTTGGAGACTAGAGTTAGTGGAAGTAAAGCAGATTGTATCATTGCCAAGTGGGTTTTCAGTTCTCGCTTCGGATGGAAGCTATTGGTTTTTCTAGTGGTATTTGGGTTGGTTGGAAAGATTCAATACAAGTTGAGATTATCTAGAATCATCCACAATTTTTATTGGTCTGGGTCATCTCCAATGTTATGAAATCTCATGTCTTTATCTCTTTTGTTTATGGGAGTCCAGATAGACGAAAGAGAAGGCTTCTTTAGGAGGGTTTAAAAGCAACCATATCTGATGTTTCTGTGCCCTGGATGGCTATTGGTGATTTTAATGTCATTTTCTCTTCTAGTGAAAAGAAGGGTGGGCGGAATCATGGGAGAAAGTGTCTTTCTTTTGGGGATTTTATGGATTCAGCTGACCTTTATGATTTGGGTTATAGAGGCCCCTCATTCACTTGGCATAGAGGTGGGGCTCATGAGCATCTTGACAGAGTAATAGGTAATAATGTTTGGATTGAAGCCTTTCTGCATTGTTTGGTGTCCCACCTTCTGAGAAGTAAGTCTGAACAGAAGCCTCTCCTCATGTTTCTTAGATCGAAAGTTAACCTACCTAGAGGGAGACTTTTCAGGTTTCTTGCTAGATGGACTAAACATCCAGATTTTTTAGAGTTTGGTAAGAATAATTGGAGTTATAATGGGGATATAACTCCCTTTATTGCTCAGTTTAATTCCAGTATTAAAAATTAGAATAAATCTGTCTACGGTCACATTGGATATTGTAAAAGGCAATTGTTACAAAAACTTTCTCGCATTAAGAAGGCAATAGAGAGGTCAAATTCTGGTTAGTTAATTTAGCAAGAGATAGAGCTGCGGGAAGACTTGGAGAGCGTCCTTCATCATGAGGAACTTTTTTAAAGTTAAAAAGCAAAATGTGATTGGTTAGTGATCGCTGTGAATCAGAGCTTTAAAATTTATAAAAAGAATGACCAAACCTGGAAACTAACTCTGACAACGATCGAGGCAAGTGCACCTATCAAACAGTAGTATAGCTTAGGCAAGACCGGATTATCGAACCCAAAGGAACTAAAAGTACTAATACTAACTTTCTTTTTATTATCTAGCCTAAAAATAAAGAGAGATTGTTTATCTAATCTAAATTAATTAACTACTAAACTAAAGACTCTAAGACAAAGAAGAATGAATTTGGAAAATAACTTGGGAAAAACTCAGTTGATTTAGATGATACCCTAGGAAGAATCCACCTAGACTTCACTTGTTATCTAACACTGAACCATACGATTTATTCACTTAGTTTGATCCGTAAGACTCCCTAATGTATATTAAACCCTCTCTCGAGGCGAATAACGTCTAACCCTAGGTTAATTAGTGGAACTCTCGTTCTCTTATAATAACCCCCTAGAATAGCAGTAAATCGATCTATGGATTCCCATATTAGGTTTCACCCTAATCCGACAAAATCTCGTCACCCTATCTCTAGGCGTGCTATCAACTCCGCTTAATTATATTGGATCTACTCTTAGGCAGGGTCTATTCCTCCTCCACCTAAGCACATTAAATTTGGATTAAGCTCACATAATTAAGAACAAACTAAGTATTTATCATATAATTCAGAAAACAATAACAAGATTCATCATAGGTTTCATCCCCTTCGGGTATCCGAAGGGTTTAGTTCATAACAATAAAGGAAAACATCTCAAGAGAAAAGATAAAACAAAACATAAGAAATCCCTAAAACCCCCTGAAGGAATTGAAGAAGAGATCCTCCGTCTTGAGTAGAATCCCAGCTTCTTGAGATGGATCAACTGGCTATCCCTGAGTGAATCCCCATAAATCTGCCTTCTCTGGCCTAGCACGATGCCCCTAGACGATGGCTTTGGGCTCTCCCTCTTAGGTCATACTTAGGGTGTATTTATAGGCTTTTGAAATATGTTTCTTTCTCCCTAAGTATCCTTTCCCGAATGAAATTGTTCTTCTCCACGGTAGAGGCACGGCCATGGCACACGCCCGTGTGAATCGTGGCGTGGCCGTGTTCGGATATCTTTAATGATACACGGCCGTGTGAGTCGAGGTTAGACCGTGTCCTAGATGATTGACTTGGCACGGCCGTGTAGGTCCAAGTCCAGGCCGTGTCGATTTCCTCTTTGGTCCGTTTTGGTCTGTTTTGAGCCCGTTTCTCGTTCTTTTTATCCTTGGGTGCTTTCCTGAGTATAAGACATGAAAAGAAAGGATTAAGAGCACCTTTTTACATAAATCAAGGGATAACTCATCCAAAAGCATACTAAATATGGGATTAAAATATGTTACTATTTCGGTTTATAAATACCCCACACTTAAGCTTTTGCTTGTCCTCAAGCAAAATTCTCAACTTACAATTAAAACGAACTTCCCTCAATTCATAATAGTCATTGATAGTGTCTCATCATAATTCAGAGATAATTTATACATGGATAATTCAACTCAAAGTGTCCTAAAAATTCAAACACTATAAGCCTTATATTTTGTAGCACAAAACATAGGTGTTTCCCTTCATCTAAATAATTACCTCTGATTCGAAATTGTCAAGGATTGACATCCTCACTAAAGATTCACTCAAATCACTCAAAGTGTTTAAGGTTCAAAATTTAGGCACTCAAAAGTCAAACATGAAGATTTAATCCCATAGGCTTGCATGAAAATCAAATCTCCACCACTGAAATATGAGATGAAACACAAATCAAAAGGTCTTTGTTAGGGTTGTAACGGGGCTAGGGTTAAGGTGTGGAGTAAGGCTGAATTAGAGGGTTAGAATCGAGATTGAATTGACAAATTACCTAACTAAGAACTAATGAACTAATAATAATTACATCAATTGAAAACTAATAATACTAATAATACGAGCTTCTTCTTTGATATTTAGAATTTAAATAAATGTATAAGCTCATTTAATCACATAACTAATAATGAATATACTTCGTCATTTTTTTTTAAGAACAAACTAAGTACATAATAAAGGATAAATTACTAAAACTCATAATTAGGCAACTAATCAGATCAAATCTCGATATAGGGGTAGTTAGAAAGAATGGTGATAACAATTACAAAGGGTTTTGGGTTAATATTAGTGGGTGAGTCAATAAATAGGGTTGTTAGGATTAAAAGGGGTTCACTAGGGGTTAATTTGTGAAGGTAGGCTTTTTATAGAGTAAGTGGGTTAAAACCTAGGTGCCTTTATCATCTCTGTATATCAAATCAAAAAGTATGGTCTCGACATGTATAATCGATGCAAGTTCTAGAATAACAAACCAGTGTTGACATACTCATAATCAATAAAGTGAGCAAGAAAAAGAATTTATGCTCTATAAGGCTCAAAAACTCACAAAAATTATGGGTATTTTTGACATCAACCTTGTAAATATCAAATTTCAAGGTAATATTTAAATTCAGGTAGACGACCTAGAAAATTTTTAATTTCTGAAAAATAGACTTATTATGCTTGATTCTCTAGTATTCTTCAAATTTAATTATCAATGCACAATTATCAATGACTTAATCTAAAACATATCAATAAAAATCATAAATCATCAGAAATTTCATCCTAATTAGTAATATGAGAAATTTACTTAAAAACAAGACTAAATTCAGGGTTTTGAGAATAATGCAAAAAGTTAGGCACGTTTAAGATTTTACCCCCCCACACTTAAGATGTACATTGCCCTCAATGTACAAAGATTATAGTAAAATCAAAAGAGAAAGGTGTAAGTGAAACTCCCTGACTTTTTGGATGGTTTCCTTAAGATGGAGGATGTGGAAAATGACTTATGTAATAGTGAATTACTCCTAGTGATTTGTTTAGAGTGTGTTTTTGAAACTGCGAAATCATCGGTTAGATGTCTCGGGGCCATAATTAAATAAATAAATGTGAAGCATGCTCGAAGATTAGATAGTCGATGATACCATAAAAATCTGAAATATAGACGGATAAAAGTTTGAATTGCAACAAATAAAACTGATAATAATGGAAACTAAAAAAGAAAATAAGAGGACTCAAGGGTCCTCATTATCGGCTGGATCATGCGATGGTGTCGGTGAAGAGATGTGGAGATGATGGCATATCTGTTGGAGAGTGGCCTCGATCCTGTCAAAATACCGAGTTGAATCGGTGAAATACTGCTCATATTGGTCGAGGCGTGCGGAGATATGCGATAGTGTAGCTGCTTTGTGTGGAATGGTGGCTTTGGCTTTGGGCAGGACTTCTGTGGGACATCATCGCGAATGTCCCGGGTTCCTCCTCATCGCTGGTTTGTACTAATCGCGATTATTGGGGGTCAGTCCCACGATGGTGTTTAATCATCCTCATGTGTGACATCGTTTGGATGCCTTGAGGAACCATGTGGCCAATCAGTGTGAAGGATGAACTCTGGGCGTCGGTATTGAGGAGGCCAAAATATCGAGCCAACCTTGTGATGTACGGGCCCATCGATAGAATTCCCTTCCTATGTGGCTCTGTTTGGTGCTGAATTGCACAGGCGATGAAGTATGCCAGGTCAAAAACGTGCCCTTCTGACATGCACGATAGGTAGTAGACATCGTGCTTATTCACCACACCCGTACTCTCACGTCGACCTGTGATAGTGTGAGCAAGAATGGCGTGGATATACCCTTAAGGGTGGGCCAAGGGCTGTCGCCTTCGAGCGACTGGGGTCGTAAACGCCTGTGTTGGGCCGTAAATTGTGCCAACAGTTGAGGGGAGTGCAGTGGAGTTGACGGTCTAACTCGGAGAGTGGATTTTCTTCTATAAATTCCTCCGTATAGAGTCCGAGTGCCGTGTCGAATTACGGTACGCTTAGTCGACGTACCGTACCTCCTAAGCGGAATTGCACTGTGCCCGGGTCGTCGTACTGGGCCATCACTGTCTGTAAGGTAAAAGTCGTGCAGAACTCGAGGGTGAGTTCCAAATAAGTTGGCTCAATGATAGAGAAAAATTGCTCCCACGGCTCGGTCGATATGAGGGCTCGAATATCGGTTGCTAATCTGATCTGTTCCACCGCATTTCAGTCAATGTATCTACCGGTTCTTAGAGGTCTTTCCCAGAATGCCTTGTATCGTTCTTCCTAAGCTTCTTGAGAGAATTGGAGGAAGTGGTGTCTTAATTCGGAAGATGCTCTGGCTGAGGATGATCCGAACCCCTTTCTTTTCTTAGTTGGTGCGACTGTGGTTCATTTCCCTCGTGATGATGACATTGTACCTGAGAATAAAGAATATTCAAGTAACGGTTGTACCAAATTGTCATCTAGGCCCACAATTATTCACCTATGAGCAACCAATTCTAATTCTACATAGGAAGGTTTGTAAAAGATTTTAATCAACAGAGAATATGAAATCCATCTAACAACGATAAATAGCACACATAACTAATCATCAAGATTATGAACATTCAACAAGTTCTAAAATGAGTTCTAAAAGAAAATAAATCATGTTTAATATTAAAACTTTAAACAAAACAAAATAATATGAAATATTATGAAATTTATCAAACTTTAAGTCAAGAAAATGAAGTAGTGGAGGGAACCAGGGGTCGTGATGGTGCAAATCGGCTGGACACGGGCGGAGCACAGTGGTGCTGTGAGGTTTTCTGTAGGCGTACGGTGGTGGAGCGGGCGTGTTCACGGTTTTAGTGTGGTTTTCTTGAAAGAAAAGAAGGTTGAGGGTTTTGATGGGACGGTGGAGGGTTTGAATATGGCCGGATTTGAGAGGGATGAAGCTTAAAATTTGGATTAGGGTTGATTTATGGGAAGGGTGACGGTTAAAGTTACTTAAATAGGGATACGAGCACGGCAGGGGCTATGCCCGTGTTTGATTTTTATGCGCCCGTGTTTTTCGCGATTTCGAATTTTAGGTGCGTTCAGGTGGATTTGCCACGGCCGTGTTGCTTATGACACGCCCGTGCTTGATAAGTTAGTAACCTCACACGGTTGGGTGGCACGGGCGTGTTTCTCTCGTGCTTAACAAGTCAGTAACCTCACACAGTTAGTAGGCACGGTCGTGTTTAGCCCGTGCTTAATAAGTCAGTAACCTCGCACGGGTAGTCGGCACGGGCGTGGGATATTATTGCAGCCCGTGTTGAGGAAAAAGATTCTTCTTTGTCGTGCATGGCCCCTGTCACGCCTATGGTTTGTCCCCTGGCTTCCGCACGGCCACAGGCACGCCCGTGTGTAAGGCCGTGTGGTATAAAACTTGCACTTTATTAGATTAATTAGTATGAAGTTAGATGCTAAACAGTTAAAAGTATAATGTTAGGGAAGTTAGTGCTCGGGTTGCCTCCCGAGAAAGCGCTTGTTTATAGTCTTAAGCTAGACTTCCCCTGCTTTCGCTTTAAAAGAAGGTTCTGAGGCGAAGCTCCTCTCTCATATCTCTAAAATCTGCACCATTATAAATTTTTAGTCGGTGACCATTTACCTTGAATGTGCCCTTAGTGGGGTGAGTTACCTCGATTGTGCCGTATGGAAAAATTGTTTTGATCATGAATGGGCCTCGACCATCTCGATTTCAAACTTCCCAGAAATAATTTAAGCCTTGAGTTGTACAAAGAGGACCAAGTCCCCTACTTGAATTGTTTCGACTTCTTTAGACGAGCGCCGTGGCGTCGCTTAGTTGCCTCTTTGTATAGTTTCGAGTTCTCGTAAGCCTCGCTCTCCATTCGTCTAGCCTCGTTCATCCGCATCATTTTTTCTTTCTGCGCAGTGCTAAGATCAAAATTTAAAAACTTTATGGCCCAAAAAGCTTTGTGTTCTAACTCGAATGGTAGATGTGACTTTTCCGTATACAAGTTTGTATGGGGATGTCCCCTAGAGGGTTTGAAATGCTTTTCTATAGGCCCATAAGGCATCATCTACTTTTAATTCCCAATCTTTTCTGTTGGATTCAACCGTTTTTTCTAGAATGCGCTTAAGTTCTCGGTTTGCTACTTCAACTTGCCCACTGGTTTGAGGGTGATATGGTGTAGCTATCCTGTGGTGTACTCCATACTTTTTTAAGACTTAGTCAAATTGAGTATTACAGAAATGAGTTCCCCTATCACTAATGATAGCTCTAGGCGTTCCAAATCGAGAGAACAGTTTCTTGAGGAACTTAACTACTACTCTAGCATCATTAGTAGGTAGAGCTTCGGCTTCCACCCATTTTGACATGTAATCAACTGCCACTAGGATGTATTTATTTCCGAATGAACTAGGGAATGGACCCATAAAATTAATACCCCAGACATCAAATATTTCACATGATAGCATATATGTTTGAGGCATTTCATCACGTTTAGAGACATTACTTGTTCTTTGACATTTATCACATGAAGCGACATACCTGTTGGCATCCTTGAATAGAGTGGGCCAATAAAAACCTAATTCGAGTATCTTATGTGCTTTGTCTTAATGCCATCAGTAGTGTCCTCCTGAAGGTCCCTGAATGGAAATATTCTATAATCTTACTTTGCTTCGTCCTTGTAACGCATCTTGAATTACTGATGCGCATATTCGGAAAAGAAAGGGATCTTCCCAAAAATAGTTTTTTGCATCAGCAAAGAATCGCTTCTTTTGGTGATGTGTTAATTTTTTTGGCAATATGTTAGTGGCTAAATAATTCGCAATATCCGTAAACCATGGTACCTCAGAATGAGTTATCGAAAAGAGTTGTTCTTCTGGGAATGAATCATTTATCTCTCCTTCATTTAGCTCTTCAATATGGGGGTTTTCGAGTCTAGAGAGGTGATCGTTTGCAAGGTTCTCGGCTCCTTTCTTATCCTGTATTTCCAAATCAAATTCTTGTAAAAGTAAAATCTATCTTATGAGTCGTGGTTTCGCATCGAGTTTAGTTAATAGATAACGAAGAGTCGAGTGGTCGATGAAAACGACAACTTTAGATAATAATAAATCGTCTAAATTTGTCAAAAGCAAAAACTACACAGCTAGCAATTCTTTCTCCGTGGTGGTGTAGTTTTCCTGTGCTGGTGTCAAAGTCCTGCTAGCATAATAGATTGGTTGAAAATGCTTGCCTCTTCGTTGTCCAGGCGCACTCATGCGAAATCACTTGCATCACACATTAGTTCAAAGGGTAGATTCCAATTAGGTGCAATTATAATCGGAGCATTTATTAGTTTATCCTTAAGGATATTGAATGCGTCTAAACATTCCTGATCAAAATTGAAAGGAACATCTTTTTCTAGTAATTTTGTTAAAGGCTTAGGTATTTTAAAAAAATCCTTAATGAATCTTCTATAAAATCCTGCGTGTCCTAAAAAACTTCTAATGGCCTTAACTGAACTAGGAGGAGGTAATTTTTCTATGGTTTCAATCTTTGCTTTATCTACCTCAATCCCTTTACTAGAAATTTTATGTCCTAATACAATTCCCTCTTGTACCATAAAGTGACATTTCTCCCAATTTAAAACATGGTTTGTTTCCTCACATCTCATCAAGACTCGTTTTAAATTTTTAAGGCAAAGATGGAAAGAATTACCGTATACTGAGAAATCATCCATAAATACCTCCATAATATCTTCTACAAGTTCATCAAAGATTGCCAACATGCAACGTTGAAAGGTAGCAGGAGCATTACATAATCCAAAAGGCATTCTTCGATAAGCAAACGTACCTTATGGGCATGTGAACGTTGTCTTCTCTTGATCTTCAGGTGCTATTGGGATTTGGAAATAACCGGAGAGTCCATCTAGGAAGCAATAGTACATATGTCCTGATAACCTTTCTAGCATTTGATCAATGAAGGGTAGAGGGAAGTGATCTTTTCTAGTGGCGTCATTCAGCTTCCTGTAATCTATGCAAACTCTCCAACATGTGACTGTCCTGGTAGGAATTAGTTCATTCTTTTCGTTAGCTACCACGGTCATGCCTCCTTTCTTTGGGACAACCTGCACAGGACTTACCCACTTGCTGTCAAAAATAGGATAAATTATTCTAGCATCTAGAATTTTAATTACCTCGGCTTTCACGACTTCTTTTACGTTGGGATTTAATCGTCTTTGTGGTTGCACACATGGCTTGTACTCGTCTTCCATTAAAATTTTGTGGGTGCAAAATGTTGGGCTTATTCCCTTAATGTCAGAGATTTTCCAAGTTATGGCTTTTTTATGTTCTCTTAGTACCTGTATCAACTCCTCTTTTTCCTGAGGTTCTAGCTCTGAAGAGATAATTACTGGTAACATATGATTTTCCCCAAGGAATGCATACTCTAAATGTTTTGGCAGTTACTTTAATTCTAATTTAGGTGGTTCATCAACAGAGGGTTTTTGTTTTAAATCGTCATCGAATTCAATGCTTTCTTTTTCTGTTTATCTTGATGACGATATTTTTGAATTTAGCTTGTGGACTTCATCTTCTTCCCCCTCTTCTTGAGTGTGACACAGTTCTATCGTGTCGTCATGTAGAATTTCCTGTAATGAGTTTTGAATGATATGATCAGTGGTGTCAATAAAATAACAAGAATCATCTTGTTCTCTAGAATATCTCATGGCATCATAAATTTGAAAAATAATTTCTTCATCGCCTATCCTTAATGCAAGTTTACCATCACCTACATCGATAATATGACCACCGCGAAAGAGCTAAAAAGGGCGCCATAGAATTAAGGGAACCTCAATGTCCTCATCCATGTCAAGCACAACAAAATCAACGGGGAAAATAAATTTATCGATTTTTACCAAGACATCCTCGATAACTCCTCTAGGGTATTTAATAGATCTATCAGCTAACTGAATACTCATCCTAGTGGGTTTTGGTTCTCCAAGATTTAGTCGTTTAAACATTTTATAAGGCATTAAATTAATACTGGCACCTAGATCAGCTAATGCTTTCTTAATATTTAAACTACCAATTAAACAATGAATAGTAATACTTCCTGGGTCTTTTAATTTGGTTGGTAGCTTGTTTTGGAGGATGGCTGAACATTCTTCATTAAGCTCCACCATGGATACTTCTTTAAGCTTCCTTTTATTCGTTAGGAGTTCCTTTAAGAATTTTGCGTACGTCTGCATCTGTAAAATGGCTTCAACAAAAGGTAAGTTAATATGTATCTGTTTAAACAGTTTAAGAAACTTACCGTATTGGGTGTCTAATCGTTCTTTCTTTAACTGCGCTGGATATGGGATTGGTGGTTTACTTTCTTTGCGTATTGGAGTTACATCCCCAACTCTCATGTCCTTTTCTTTGTCATCTTCATGTAGTATTTTTTTCTTTGGTTCAACTAACTCCTTTCCACTTCTCAGTGTAACTGTCTTTACCTGTTCTGTTGCTTTAGAGAAAATCACTGATCGAATTTCGGAAACCATTTCAGTAAGTTGTCCAACTGACTTAGTGAGTTCTCCACTTGTTTCTCTATCACTTTTATCGATGTTTGTTGGTCATCAAGTGTTGTCTCAGTCTTTCGGAAACGGGTCTCTGAGGAAGCTATGAATTTGTTCAGCGTCTCTTCAAGAATCAGCTTCTTTTCCTGTGGATAGGGCTGATTTTGGAAATTTTTAGGAGGTTGTTGTCTTTGATTTCCTTGATTTCCTTGACCTCCCCATGAAAAATTTGGGTGGTTCCTCCAACCTGGATTATAATTATTACTATATGGGTTATTATTAGATCTGAAATTGTTACCTATATAGTTCATCTGTTTGCTTTCCGTGCCCGGTTGGTAGGGTGGGTACTCAGGATTCGCCACAGTTTCACTTGTGTCGCACTGCATGACTGGATGTACCTACGAAGAACACAAACTATCAAGCTTTTTATTCATCAACTCTACCTGTGTTGATAGCATGGTTACTACATCGATGTTGAAAACTCCGGCTGATTTTGTTGGTTTGGTCCTTGTAACCAGCCACTGATAGTTATTCAGCGACACCTCTTCTATAAATTCGTAGGCTGCTTCAGGAGTTTTATTATTCAGAGTTCCATCGGCGGCTGAGTCGATTAGTTGCCTCGTTGAGGGGTTTACACCGTTATAGAAAGTTTGGACTTGGAGCCACAACGGTAAACCATGGTGCGGACACCTTCTCAAGAGATCCTTATATCTCTCCCATGCATCGTATAATGTCTCTAAATCCATCTGCACAAAAGAAGAGATATCATTACGTAATTTGGCCGTTTTGGCCGGTGGGAAATATTTTAATAAAAAATTTTCGGTCATTTGATCCATGTAGTGATTGACCCTCGTGGTAGCGAGTTTAACCACTGTTTAGCTTTATTTCTTAATGAAAAGGAAAATAACCGAAGTCGTATGGCATCATCAGAAACACCATTTATTTTGAAGGTATCACAGAACTCTAAAAAGTTAGCTATATGAGTATTTGGATCTTCTTCCTGCAAACCATCAAATTGAACAAACTGTTGAATCATTTGTATAGTGTTAGGCTTTAATTCAAAATTATTAGCGACTATATGAGCCTAACAATACTAGATTCAGCTCTTGTAAATGAGGTTTAGCATAATCAAACATAGTACGAGGAGCATTATTTTCTGCCACATCTTGTGGTGAAAGATTATTTTCGTCCATCCCTTCAGTAGGATTGGATCTGTCTTCTCGCTCTTCTTTTTTTTTAATTTAGGACTCGCCTAATTTCTCTGCGATTTCTCCAAGCGGTAGCTTCAATATCACTGTCGTATTCTAAAGGTCCTCTCGGGTTCCTTCTAGTCATAAACTAGAGGTACCTGCTAGGAAAAGAAAGAAAGAAAATTTAGCAAATTTAAAATTAAAACTAAAAATAAAAATAAATTGCAAAAAATAAAAAAAATGGCTAAAGTAATAAAAATATAGCTTTCTTAATATTTTAGTTCCCCGACAACGGCGCCAAAAACTTGATCGCTGTGAATCAGAGCTTTAAAATTTATAAAAAGAATGATCGAACCTGGAAACTAACTCTGATAACGATTGAGGCAAGTGCACCTATCAAACAGTAGTATAGCTTAGGCAAGACCGGATTATCGAACCCAAAGGAACTAAAAGTACTAATACTAACTTTCTTTTTATTATCTAGCCTAAAAATAAAGAGAGATTGTTTATCTAATCTAAATTAATTAACTACTAAACTAAAGACTCTAAGACAAAGAAGAATGAATTTGGAAAATAACTTGGGAAAAACTCAGTTGATTTAGATGATACCCTAGGAAGAATCCACCTAGACTTCACTTGTTATCTAACTTTGAACCATACGATTTATTCACTTAGTTTGATCCGTAAGACTCCCTAACGTATATTAAACCCTCTCTCGAGGCGAATAATGTCTAACCCTAGGTTAATTAGTGGAACTCTCGTTCTCTTATAATAACCCCCTAGAATAGCAGTAAATCGATCTATGGATTCCCATATTAGGTTTCACCCTAATCCAGCAAAATCTCGTCACCCTATCTCTAGGCGTGCGATCAACTCCGCTAATTATGTTGGATCTACTCTTGGCGTGGTCTATTCCTCCTCCACCTAAGCACATTAAATTTGGATTAAGCTCACATAATTAAGAACAAACTAAGTATTTATCATATAATTCGAGAAAACAATAACAAGATTCATCATAGGTTTCATCCCCTTGGTATCCAGAAGGGTTTAGTTCATAACAATAAAGGAAAACATCTCAAGAGAAAAGATAAAACAAAACACAAGAAATCCCTAAAACCCCCTGAAGGAATTGAAGGAGAGATCCTCCGTCTTGAGTAGAATCCCGACTTCTTGAGATGGATCAACTGGCTATCCCTGAGTGAATCCCCACAACTCTGCCTTCTCTGGCCTAGCACGACGCCCCTAGACGATGGCTTTGGGCTCTCCCTCTTAGGTCATACTTAGGGTGTATTTATAGGCTTTTGAAATACGTTTCTTTCTCCCTAAGTATCCTTTCCCGAATGAAATTGCTCTTCTCCACGGCAGAGGCACGGCCATGGCACACGCCCGTGTGAATCGTGGCGTGGCCGTGTTCGGATTTTTCTAATGAGACACGATCGTGTGAGTCGGGGTTAGACCGTGTCCTAGATGATTGACTTGGCACAACCGTGTAGGTCCAAGTCCAGGCCGTGTCGATTTCTTCTTTGGTCCGTTTTGGTCCGTTTTGAGCCCGTTCCTCGTTCTTTTTATCCTTGGGTGCTTTCCTAAGTATAAGACATGAAAAGAAAGGATTAATAGCACCTTTTTACATAAATCAAGGGATAATTCATCCAAAAGCATACTAAATGTGGGATTAAAATATGTTACTATTTTGGTTTATCAGTTAGTCTTGGGTGATCGGAATACCAAACTTTTCCATTGGCATGCAATCTAAAGGAGAAAGAATAATAGGATTACTACTTTGAGGAATGATAATTGGAAGTGGAATTTTGAAGAGGAGGCTCTATAGGTTGAAGCGATTAAGTTTTTTCAGAGGCTATATGGGGAGGCTCCTGAACCTATGAAAGGACATCCATCTAATGCGTTTTCTAAGCTTGAGAATTGCGCTCTTTGATATGGCTTCACTTAAAGCTCCGGGAAGTGATGGGTTGTAACACCCCTAACCCGTATTCGTCGCCGGACTAGGGTTACGGGCATTACTTTACCAACCACAAGTCAAAGCACCTTATAAAAACAAAACTACTTCATTAATAGATGCGTACAAATCCATACTAACACGATTGAACATTATATAACCCTTCTAATATCAAGACATTAACGAACATATCACAAATCATATCATTAACATCTACCAAAACTAATTACTTTCAATTAGCAAACACTATTTATTTGGTCATTTTAAAGAAAGGGTCGAATAGGCAAATGGTACTTGTTCATTTATTTCATTTTTATTATCAACGACACATTTAAACATATATCAGTGCTGAACATATGCATCACTTTTGAACATGTTCATTCCTCATTTCTATACCACATACAATTATAACATTGACCTATATACTTATCCCTCATTTGATTATATCATATATATATAAATTTCAAATCTACTCATTTATCTCATAATTTCTTGTCACAATCGGCAATGTTCATTACATAAATATATTCCATCATAAGCACACCTTAGCTAAATATTACATCAATGATTTAGCCATTTATTTCTCATGGTCGAACATACTATAGCACTCAAAGGAAAATTTAAGCTCCAAACTAAAACAAAGTCATGGCCGAATATCTACAAATGAGTACACATCAATTTGCTCATTAATGTATCACCTTTGATAAACACATACACAAGATGTGACCTATTTCATTCATGTCTAATCACGTTGGTACATTCAAATAATTATGCATAAATATTTTTATCAACCCAATGTCTTATATATCATATTCAACAAATTTCAAAAACTCAAAATTCACATATACATATTATGAAATAACTTCCAAGCTAGGCATTTAATATATATATACTAATATACTCAAATAGTAATTCCATAATTAAACATGTTCAAACCAAACTCAAACAAAGAAACATAGCCATTTTCGCATGGCATATATATATATATATACATGTCATTCAAACACAACCCAAAAGACATAGTCTATACATGCCATAAGTTTCAAAAGAGATACAACTTATAGAATACCAAAGTTAGGTGATAGTGCGATTGACTTTGACGAAGATCCCCGAGCACGAGCTAGCCTTCAAAATCTATAAAATAGTCAAATGAACACCAAGGGTAAGCTATCTTAGCTTAGTAAGTTATAAGCAATGATAAGAATGAAATTAAACATCATATAAGTAAAAAAAATCAAATTAACATGATTATCATCAACCTCATAGTCGTAGGTTCATATATACATAAATATCAAATCACCCTTCGATAACTACCATGTTTAGTAAATTTCATAACCAAATATTCATGCATTCTTTATTAAATATCATATAGAACTATGCATCATCATTACATTCTAAACATACTCAAATCTCAATCCACATAACATAACTCAAATTTCATAAGCTAACTTCACTTACCATATTAATACTAACCTTCCTAGTTTTCATGAATCACATACCTGTTCATTCCATCACGTTTAATACAATTCACTAGTTGATATCTTTAATACATTCGCAAACCCGCACACTTAGTGCAAATTCATGTAACGTATCGCACACTTAGTGCCGTTACTTGATAAAACGCACACATAGTGCCATCTTCCGGTAATGTATCGCACACTCAGTGCCATTACTCATTTCCCGCACACATAGTGCCATTCAACTGATTTCGCACACACAGTGCTCGGTATGTTAGCTCGCACACATAGTTCCCATTAACCCATTTTCTCCTCAATTCCAAATACACATATGATTTCATATTCATTCATATGTACACATATATTTAAAGGCTCACTAACATCTCATTTCTCTTATCTCATGTCATCACATTCGGCATCATCTAATATACATATACATACATATCCACATATTCAATTACTAACACTACTCTCGTTCCATTTCCATATATTTATCCATCCATTATTACAAGTACATATATTCGGCAAACCCAATTAATCAATGCATATACATATATACATATATAAACTAACCACATTCGGCTAACACACATAATAATCTCCCATGCCCCATTCGGCATTTTAAATTAATTCTATTACTTCACTTGAACATGTACGTTTTAGTATAGAAATAATTCAATTTAATCCTATTGCTTAAAAACTTACTTCAGAAATCGACGGATTAGGGTTTCCCGGCTATTCGTTCAACTTCGTTTTTCCCCGATCCAATCCCGTTTCTTTTTGTTCTTGATCTAAATAATTCTAAATTAAGCTCATTCAAATATATTTTCATTCAATTTAATCCAAAAACACATAATTATGCAAATTACCATTTTACCCCTGACATTTACAACTTTTACAATTTAGTCCCTATTGCACAAAACACAAAATACACATAATTTGAATTTACTCCTTTAGGGCCGAATGCTCCTCATGCCTATATAAGTCCATACAAGCCATTTATTTTGCATTTTAGTCCCTCAACTATTTATTTTTGCAATTTAATCCATAACACTCAATTTCATCAAAATTTCCAATTCAAAACATGTTGATTTAAAACATATCCTTAATATTTTACCATCAAAAATTACAAAACATAAGCATTCATCAATGGCCGAATATCAAACATGCATCAAATTCAAAAATTCTAACATGGGTCGAATAGTATTCAAAGCAACGATCTCAAAAACGTAAAAATCAACAAAAACCGAGCTCAATTACTAACCTTAATCAAACATGCAAGAGAACGAACGGTTGAAAGCTTTAGTTTCTTTTCTTCTTCTTTAGTTTAGGTCAATGAAGTAAAAATGATGAACATGCAACCACTTTTGTTTTATGTTTTCATTAAAATATGCCTTTATAATATTTATTTTATCATATATATATATTAACATATAAAACAATTATATTAATGTATTATAAAGACTCAATGCCGTCCACTATACTTGTAAAAGGTCAATTTGCAACTTAAATATCATACAAAAGAAGACAAATCAATTTAGCCACTTAATTTAATAAATGGCTACTTTTATCACTTACGCGATTTAGTCCTTTTCTTTAAATTAAATACACAAACGATCAAATTAATTCACAAAAATTTTTACACATGCACACTCATAAATCATAGACAGCATATATAATATATAATTATTCTATCGACTCGGATTTGTGGTCCCGAAACCACTGTTTCTGATTAGGGTCAAAATCGGACTGTTACAACTCTCCCCCTTAAAGGATTTTCGTCCCTGAAAATCTTACCGATGAATAAATGTGGGTAGCGTTCTTTCATTGAATCTTCGAGTTCCCAGGTTGCTTCCTCAACCCCGTGCTTATGCCACATAACTTTAACCAACGAAATTTTCTTATTTCGTAACTCTTTCACTTCACGAGCTAAGATACGAATCGGTTCTTCTTCATACGTCAAGTCAGGTTGAATCCCAATCTCTGTCGGGCTAATCACATGAGAAGGATCGGATCTGTATCGTCGAAGCATCGATACATGAAAAACATTGTGAATCTTGTCTAGCTCAGACGGCAACATAAGTCTGTACGCAACCGGCCCAATACGCTCAATAACTTCGTACAGCCCAATAAATCTCGGACTCAGCTTTCCTTTACGACCAAATCTAAGTATCTTTTTTCCACGGAGAGACTTTCAAAAATACTCGGTCACCCACTTGAAATTCTATATCTTTACGTTTCAAGTCTGCATATGACTTCTGACGATCTGACACGGCTTTCAAACTTTCTTGGATTACTTTTACTTTCTGCTCAGTCTCTCTAATTAAATCAACCCCGTGTATCTTGCTTTTATTTAGCTCGGTCCAATATAGAGGTGTACGACATTTACGACCGTACAAAGCTTCGTAAGGTGCCATTTTGATACTCGATTGAAAGCTGTTATTGTACGCAAATTCAATCAAAGGCAAGTATCGTTCCCACGTACCCTCAAACTCAAGAACGCAACATCTCAACATGTCCTCGAGTATTTGAATAACACGTTCAAATTGTCCATCCGACTGAGGGTGAAAAGCAGTACAGAAGTGCAATTTAGTACCTAGAGCATCTTGCAGTTTCTTCCAAAACCGCGATGTAAACCTCGGATCTCTATCTGAAACAATAGAAATAGGTACTCCGTGCAATTGTACGATCTGCGATATGTACAACTCAGCTAACTTATCAAGTGAGAAATTCGTACGTACCGAAATAAAATGGGCCGATTTCGTCAATCTATCAACAATAACCCAGATTGAGTCTTTTTTGCTCGGTGTCAACGGCAACCCAGATACGAAATCCATCGTGACTCGATCCCATTTCCACTCAGGTATCATAATCGGTTGAAGTAGTCCCGATGGTACCTGATGCTCGGCTTTCACTTGTTGACATATTAAACACTTCGACACATAGTCTGAAATATCTCGTTTCATACCTTGCCACCAGTAATGCTGTCTCAGGTCGTTATACATCTTCGTACTACCTGGATGAATTGATAATTTACTATTATGAGCTTCATACAAATCATTCGAATCAACTCATGGTTCTTAGGCACACATATCCGATTCTTAAGCGTAGACATCCTCAAAGATCTAGCGAAAAATCGAATCGCACTCGAGCCACATTGACTCTTTTTGCTATTAAGTCATTATCAACCTCTTGAGCTTCGCGGATCTGTTGTACGAACAGTGGTCTCGCTTTCAATTCTGAAATAATCACACCATCATTAGTCATAGCTATATCCGCATTCATTGCACGTAGAGCAAATAGTGACTTTCGGCTAAGTGCATCAGCGACCACATTAGCCTTCCCCGAGTGATAATCAATCACAAGCTCATAGCCCTTTAACAGTTCCAACCATTGTCGCTGTCTCAAATTCAGATCCTTCTGAGTCATTAAATAGTTTAGACTCTTGTGATCAGAGTAAACATGACATTTTTCACCGAATAGATAGTGACGCCATATTTTCAAAGCAAAAACTATGGCAGCTAACTCAAGATCGTGAGTCGGATAATTCTTTTCGTGCGGCTTTAACTGTCTCAAGCCGTAGGCTATAACTTTACCCTCCTGCATCAAAACACAGCCCAAACCATTTAAAGATGCATCACTAAAGATAACAAACTCTTTACTCGACTCTGGCTAAACAAGCACTGGAGCTTCCGTTAGCAAGGTTTTTAGCTGATCAAAACTCTTCTGACATCTTTCTGACCACTCGAATTTAACGTCTTTTTGTAATAGCTTTGTCATCGGGGCTGCAATCATAGGAAACCCTTTCACGAAGCGTCTATAGTATCCGGCAAGTCCCAGAAAACTCCAAACTTCAGAAACATTTCGCGAAAGTTTCCAATCAAGTATAGCCGAAACTTTACTTGGGTCAACCCTAATGCCCGATGCTGAAACAATATGCCCTAGGAAGCTAACTTCATTCAACCAAAACTCACATTTGCTGAATTTCGCGTACAACTGTTTATCAATCAAAATCCATAACACAAGTCTCAAATGCTCGGCATGCTCGGTTTCGTCACGCGAATAGATCAGAATGTCATTTATGAATACAACCACAAACCGATCTAGATACGGTTTGAATACCCGATTCATCAGATCCATGAAAACAGCAGGGGCATTAGTGAGTTCGAATGGCATCACTAAAAACTCGTAATGGTCGTATCTCGTCCGAAAAGCAGTCTTTGGTACATCTGAGTCTCTAACTCGCAACGGATAATAACCTGATCTCAGCTCAATTTTCGAGAATATCGAAGCTCCCTTAAGCTGATCAAATAAATCATCGATACGTGGCAACGGATATTTATTCTTTATGGTTACTTTATTGAGTTGTCGATAATCGATGCACATTCTCAAAGTTCCGTCCTTCTTTTTCACAAATAAGACTGGCGCACCCCAGGGAGAGAAACTCGGTCGGGCAAAACCTCTATCTGTCAATTCTTACAACTGAGCTTTCAACTCTTTTAATTCGATCGGTGCCATTCTATATGGAGCTATCGAGATCGGATTCGTCCCTAGAACTAACTCAATACTAAACTCTACCTCCCGAACAGGTGGCAATCCCGGTAATTCCTTCGGGAACACATCCGGATACTCACAAACAACCGGTACAAATTCAATCTTCTTTTCGGTTACTTTGCTGTCAATCACATACGCAAGATAAGCTTCGCAACCCTTTCTCAAATACTGTCGAGCCAACATCGAAGATATCACAGCTGGTAGCCCATTCAAATCCGCAGATTCAATTCGAATTATCTCGTTATTCTGACACCTCAAATCAATAGTCTTTCATCTGCAATTCACTATGCATCGTGTACGGTTAACCAATCCATACCAAGGATAATATCGAACTCATCAAATGGTAGCAACATCAGATCGGCCGGGAAACATGAGTCTCGAATCATTAAAGGGCAATTCTTGCACACTCTATCAACTAGCACACACCGACCCAGAGGGTTCGAAACCCGAATCACAAACTCAGTAGACTCAACAGGTAGAGTCTTACTGGATACTAATGTTTCACACACATAAGAATAAGTTGAACCAGGATCAATCAGAATAATTACACTAGTATCAAAGAGAGTGAATATACCGGTGATGACATCTGGGATGAAGCCTCCTCTCTGGCACGAATGGCATAAGCTCTAGCTGGCGCACGGGCCTCTGATTGAATAGCCGCATCTGAAGTCCCCCTTTGAGTGCCGCTCCTACCTCCCACATTACGAGATGGTCTACCTCTAGCTGCAGTGCTGCTCGATCTCGCACTCTGAGCAATACCCTTTTCAGCTGTCTTCGGGCAATCTCGAATAAAATGATCCTGCGAACCACACTTGTAGCAAGTGCGATTGTTAGATTTACCCCAACATTCACCAAAATGCCGTCTACCACACTGTTGACACTCGGGCTTATTCGGTCGGGTATTGCCAACACTAGCAATCGAGGTAGCCCGTGAACTCACTGGTGGTCGTTCTCGTATAGAGATCCCTGTGTTAGCTTTAGATTGGCTACTATCATTCTTGAATTTCTTTGTTGACGGTTGAGGAAATTTACCCGCAGATCTCTTTCGGAAGTCTCTAGCTTCAAACTCGGCTTTTCGTTTTTCTTTCCCCAGCTCTTCGGCTTTGCAAGCTCGCTCAACAAGTACAACGAACTCATTTATTTCAAGTATGCCAACCAGTAGTTTTATATCTTCGTTTAGCCCTTCTTCAAATCTTCGGCACATAGCAGCCTCGGACGAAACACACTCGCGAGCATAGCAACTAAGTCTCGCAAACTTGCGCTCGTACTCAGATACGGTCATACGACCCTGTTTAAGCTCAAGAAATTCCTTGTGTTTGGAGTCTATAAATCGCTGGCTGACGTATTTCTTCCGAAACTCTGTCTGAAAGAAGTCCCAGGTAACTCGTTCCTTTGGAACAACCGATATGAGAGTGTTCCACCAATAGTAGGCAGAATCTCGTAATAAAGATATGGCGCACTTCAGGTACTCATTAGGTGTGCATGATAGCTCATCGAAAACACGAAGGGTATTATCGAGCCAAAATTCAGCTCGCTCAGCATCATCATCATTCGGCTCTAAACTCTTGAGCCCCGTGTTTTCTAATTCGGTCAACCTGAGGCTTGCTTGCTCTTCGGGATTAATGATCGGGGTATCACCCAGACTACTGTGGGGAGTGTTCGGATTCAGGGGTTGTTGAACAGCCGGATTGGTCCGGATATTTGGTTGAACCAATCATTCATCATGCTATAGAAGGCTTGTTTAGCCCCCTCATCAGGATTACTCGCAGCTGGTCGAGATTCATTCGGCGCGGTCCCTTGCGCAGGAACGGGTGCCACACTCTCGACATCGTCAGCTATAGCTCGCTCGGGATTAGGATCCATTTACTATACGAAAGAAGAAAACACATTTCACTGTTAGAAATCATTACACTATCACATTATAAAATATGGCATGTATAGCTAGACCCGACACGCGCTACATTAGTCCGAGAACTGACTAAACCGTAGCTCTGATACCAATCAAATGTAACACCCCTAACCCGTATCCTTCGCCGAACTAGGGTTACGGGCATTACTTTACCAACCACAAGTCAAAGCACCTTATAAAAAAACTACTTCATTAATAGATGCGTACCAATCCCTACTAACACGATTAAACATTATATAACCCTTCTAATATCAAGACATTAACGAACATATCACAAATCATATCATTAACATCTACCAAAACTAATTACTTTCAATTAGCAAACACTATTCATTTGGTCATTTTAAAGAAAGGGCCGAATAGGCAAATGGTACTTGTTCATTTATTTCATTTTTATTATCAACGACACATTTAAACATATATCAATGCTGCACATATGCATCACTTTTGAACATGTTCATTCCTCATTTTTATACCACATACAATTATAACATTGACCTATATACTTATCCCTCATTCGATTATACCATATATATATAAATTTCAAATCTACTCATTTATCTCATAATTTCTTGTCACAATCGGCAATGTTCATTACATAAATATATTCCATCATAAGCACACCTTAGCTAAATATTACATCAATGATTTAGCCATTTATTTCTCATGGCCGAACATACTATAGCACTCAATGGAAAATTTAAGCTCCAAACTAAAACAAAGTCATGGCCGAATATCTACAAATGAGTACACATCAATTTGCTCATTAATGTATCACCTTTGATAAACACATACACAAGATGTGACCTATTTCATTCATGTCTAATCACGTTGGTACATTCAAATAATTATGCAAAAATATTTTTATCAACCCAATGTCTTGTATATCATATTCAACAAATTTCAAAAACTCAAAATTCACATATACATATTATGAAATAACTTCCAAGCTAGGCATTTAATATATATATATACTAATATACTCAAATAGTAATTCCAAAATTAAACATGTTCAAACCAAACTCAAACAAAGAAACATAGCCATTTTCGCATGGCATATATATATACATATATATATACATGTCATTCAAACACAACCCAAAAGACATAGTCTATACATGCCATAAGTTTCAAAAGAGATACAACTTATAGAATACCAAAGTTAGGTGATAGTGCGATTGACTTTGATGAAGATCCCCGAGCACGAGCTAGCCTTCAAAATCTATAAAATAGTCAAATGAACACCAACGGTAAGCTATCTTAGCTTAGTAAGTTATAAGCAATGATAAGAATGAAATTAAACATCATATAAGTGTAAAAAAAATCAAATTAACATGATTATCATCAACCTCATAGTCGTAGGTTCATATATACATAAATATCAAATCACCCTTCGATAACTACCATGTTTAGTAAATTTCATAACCAAATATTCATGCATTCTTTATTAAATATCATATAGAACTATGCATCATCATTACATTCTAAACATACTCGAAATCTCAATCCACATAACATAACTCAAATTTCATAATCTAACTTCACTTACCATATTAATACTAACCTTCCTAGTTTTCATGAATCACATACCTGTTCATTCCATCACGTTTAATACAATTCACTAGTTGATATCTTTAATACATTCGCAAACCCGCACACTTAGTGCAAATTCATGTAACGTATCGCACACTTAGTGCCGTTACTTGATAAAACGCACACATAGTGCCATCTTCCCAGAATGTATCGCACACTCGGTGCCATTACTCATTTCAAAGCACACATAATGCCATTCAACCGATTTCGCACACACGATTGTTTTCGGTATGTTAGCTCGCACACATAGTTCCCATTAACCCATTTTCTCCTCAATTCCAAATACACATATGATTTCATATTCATTCATATGTACACATATATTTAAAGGCTCACTAACATCTCATTTCTCTTATCTCATGTCATCACATTCGGCATCATCTAATATACATATACATACATATCCGCATATTCAATTACTAAAACTACTCTCGTTCCATTTCCATATATTTATCTATCCATTATTACAAGTACATATATTCGGCAAACCCAATTAATCAATGCATATACATATATACATATATAAACTAACCACATTCGGCTAACACACATAATAATCTTCCATGCCCCATTCGGCATTTTAAATTAATTCTATTACTTCACTTGAACATGTACGTTTTAGTATAGAAATAATTCAATTTAATCCTATTGCTTAAAAACTTACTTTGAAATCGACGGATTAGGGTTTCCGGCTATTCGCTCAACTTCGCTTTCCCGATCCAATCCCGTTTCTTTTGTTCTTGATCTAAATAATTCCAAATTAAGCTCATTCAAATATATTTTCATTCAATTTAATCCAAAAACACATAATTATGCAAATTACCAGTTTACCCCTGATATTTACAACTTTTACAATTTAGTCCCTATTGCACAAAACACAAAATACACATAATTTGAATTTATTCCTTTAGGGCCGAATGCTCCTCATGCCTATATAAGTCCATACAAGCCATTTATTTTTCATTTTAGTCCCTCAACTATTTATTTTTGCAATTTAATCCATAACACTCAATTTCATCAAAATTTCCAATTCAAAACATGTTGATTTAAAACATATCCTTAATATTTTACCATCAAACATTACAAAACATAAGCATTCATCAATGGCTGAATATCAAACATGCATCAAATTCAAAAATTCTAACATGGGTCGAATAGTATTCAAAGCAACGATCTCAAAAACGTAAAAATCAACAAAAATCGAGCTCAATTACTAACCTTAATCAAACATGCAAGAGAACGAGCGGTTGAAAGCTTTAGTTTCTTTTCTTCTTCTTTAGTTTCGGTCAATGAAGTAAAAATGATGAACATGCAACCACTTTTGTTTTATGTTTTCATTAAAATATGCCTTTATAATATTTATTTTATTATATATATATTTTAACATATAAAACAATTATATTAATGTATTATAAAGACTCAATGCCGTCCACTATACTTGTAAAAGGTCAATTTGCAACTTAAATATCATACAAAAGAAGACAAATCAATTTAGCCACTTAATTTAATAAATGGCTACTTTTATCACTTACGCGATTTAGTCATTTTCTTTAAATTAAACACACAAACGATCAAATTAATTCACGAAAATTTTTACACATGCACACTCATAAATCATAGACACCATATATAATATATAATTATTCTATCGACTCAAATTTATGGTCCCGAAACCATTGTTTCCGATTAGGGTCAAAATCGAACTGTTACATGGGTTTCACGCTTTATTCTTTCAAAATCAATAGGAACATATTAGGACCATAGTTTGTAATTGGGTAAAGTTGGTTTTTGCCGAGAAAACTATTGATCCAGATTTGAATAACATTTTAATTGTTCTTATTCCCAAGGTTCATATTCCTTAAAGCTTTTTTCAGTTTCAGCCAATCAACCTTTGTTCAATCCTTTACAAACTAAGATGAAAATCATCACTAATCATTTTAAAGTAGTTTTTCCTATGATTATTGCACAAGAGCATGTTGGATTCATTGCTGGAATGAGCATCATGGATAATATTCATATAGCTTAGGAAGCTATTCATTCCATGAAAAACAAGCAGAAGAACAGAAATTGGATGGCTATTAAAGTTGATATGGAGAAAGCTTATAATCGAGTGAGATGGGAGTTTATCTATGCTTCTCTCTAGGCTGCAGGTATCCTTGATTTTCTTTGAAAATAATGTTATTATGTCTGTCATTATGAATTCTATTTTGTAGATCATGTAAAAAGTTGTCCCAACTGAAAAGTTCTGACTTATTAGAGGCATTCAGCAAGGGTGCCCGCTTTCTCCACACCTCTTCATTTTGACCATGGAATGGTTAGGACATGGTATTAAGGCTGCCATTACCATGGGTCAATGGAAGCCTATCAGGTTTTCGTGTCTAGAGCCTGCCTTTTATCACCTCATTTTTGTAGATGACCTTATTATATTCGGACAATCGAAGATGCAACAAGCTAGAATCATAAAAGGTATATTGGAAAGTTTCTGTGGTTATTCTGGTCACAAAGTTAATACTAGGAGACGAACATTTTCTTTTCCAGAGGCGTTAGTGAGGAGTTAGGGGAGCATATCATTAGTATTTTTGGTTATCTCAAGGTCCAGAACCTCGGTACGTATTTGGGAATACCCTTTTTTTCATGATAAAGTTACTAAGCGTACCTTGAGGTTTGTTGTTGATAGGGTTCGGAGTAAGCAGTATAGTTAGGATGTTAAACAATTGTCTCTGGCAAAGAAGGTTCACTCTGGCACAGTCTGTCTTATTGTCGATCCCAAGTTACTTCATACAGTACATAATGGTCCCTAAAGGTATTTGTGCTGAAATAGAAAGTATACTTAGATAGTTTATATGGGGATCCTCGACTGGGAAAAAGAAGATGGAAATGGTTAGATGAAAGGACATTTATCAACCCCGATCTTGTTAGGGATTGGGCATTAGGCATCTATAGGATCAAAATTCTTCCTTTATGGCTAAGCTTGGGTATCAGTTGATGAAAAACTCCAATGCTCTTTGGGTATGTTGCTTGAAGTCAAAGTACAAGGTTCAAGACGGGATTCCAGAGGATATTTCGAAGGGAAGATGCTTGTTTCTTTGGAGGGCCCTTTCAAAGGCCTGGCCTCTAATCCGTGGAAACTTAATTTGGTCTTTGGAAAATAGTTTTAGTGTTAAATGCTGGTTGGATCCCTGGATTCCAAATGTTGGGCCGTTGGTAAGAAGAATCCCTTCACATGCTAATCTTGAGAGGGACTATTTTCTTATGGATATGGTTACAGAAGATTGTAGTTGGAATTTGGATCTTTCTTGTCTCTAGTTATCGAAGGATTTTGTTAAGAGGATTGTGGGGATCCCCCATCTGCACCCTTCTGCAGGTCAGGATAGAGTAATATGGGCTAGATCTACAATTGTGGCATTCTCTTTTAAAAATGCTTACTGGAAACTTTACGAGACGATGTGGAATTCGAATGACAGATTCTGGCAGATTCTATGGAAACTTCAGGGTCTACAATAAGTTAGATTCTTCATTTGAATAGCGTTTAAAGAACGACTTCTTACTAATGTCGAGCACGTGGGGAGGGGAATAGTGAGCATCAATTCATGTGGATTTTGTGGTCACGAATCTGAGGATGTTTTACATGTTATCAGATATTGTAGAGCAACTAAAGATATTTGGTTACAAGTGATTCTTGAAGATAAGCGTAGATGGTTTTTCTTTGGAGATTTGAGAGTATGGCTTGTGGCTAATTTGCAGAATTAATTGTGGATTTGGTTTGGGGAGGTGGATTGGTCTTGCATTTTTGGGTTAATCGCTTGGCATATTTGGAAAAATTAGAATTTACATGTGTTTCAAGGAGTCTTGTGGAGTGTTGACGAAGTGATTATAGCCTTATATAGTTGGGCTACGTAGTATGTCTTTGTGGGTAAGGTGGACATGACCGAGAGGAATACAACGAATTCCCACCCGATATTAACAAGTAATTGGATTCAGTTAAACACGGATGGCGCGGTACAAACGGACTCGGGTTCTGCTATTGCAAGGGGGTTATGTATGACATGAAAGGGAATTGGATCTTAGGATTCAATAAGTTTCTGGGAGTATGTTCAGTATTGGAGTTTGATCTATGGGGTATTTTTGAGGGCTTGTCTCTTCTGTTGAAGCAAGGATTTGATAGAGTGTTGATTAGTACAAATTATAAGGAAGCATTTCAGATTATTCAAGTTAACAACTCAAGAAACTCTAATTCAGCTTTGGCTAGGCATATACTCCAATTGTTGGAAAGGATAGTACAATGGCGCATCCAACATGTGCCCAAAGAAGATATTAAAGTTGTGGATTTTCTTGCAAAATTGAATCGCAATAATGGAGACATTTTACTTTTGTTTGAACAACCTCCTCTATGTGTTTTAGGTTATACCTTTGTGGACTCTTTGTTTTATTTTATATGCACCAATTTTTTTTTTTTGAAAATTATTCAAATTTATAATCTCAAGTATCATAGCAGTTCTTGTACTATATTTTAGATTGCATTTTAGTATATTTATTGAAAAAATGGACAAATTAATTCATGTACATCAAATGAAAGAGTAAAATGATTCCTTTATTAAAATTGTACTATTAAATGTTAATTTTAGTGTTTTATTTAGGGATAAATATCAAAATTATACATGAACTTTGATAACTTTGACTTTGTGCAATTTTATATTCAATTTTCAAAAATCACTAACAATATTATCAAATTAGCATCACTTTATGTTGATATATTGCATACACAGACTATTATACTAATCCAATATGAAGATAAATGTATGTATTCATTTCTTTAAATTTGTACAATTGAATCAAAATCAAAGTTTCATGTATACATATGAACCACAATTTAAGTTCATGCATATAATTGCACAAAATCAAAGTTCATGTTTCAAACTGCACATTGAAACGAAGTTCATGTATAAACTTGATATTTATCCCTTATATTTATAAGTATAATAATACATTTAGCCTTTGATATTTACACCTTTATCTACTTTGACTCCCACTTTTTTTATTTGGAGTAATATAAATCTTATTATTTCATTGCTGATGTGACATTATTTTACTTTATATATCACAACAATTTATTTAAATTTTATTTTATATATCACAACAATTTATTTAAAATTTCTAAATATTCAAAATTTGACAAAATCATAAAACAAATATTGTAATTCCAAAAATTACATAAAAAGCTCTTCAAAATTAAAAAGAAAATACATAAAAACAATTCAAAAAAGGATAAAAGCTTCACAAATATTTTTTAAATAAAAAGGTCTAAAAGTTTTAATACGATGCTTAGAACTACCCATAGCTCATCCTCAACTTTTAAATAGGAGGATAATACACTTTAGCGCACTCGAACTCATATCCTCCTACACTGGCAACAATATTAATATCAATCGAGTTAAGACTCAATTGGCATGGAAAAGATTTAAAAAAAAATTGTTGATTGAGTCCTAGCTCGATTGGCATGGGCATTATTGCTAATGCAGGAAGACGTGAGTTTGAGTACACTGAAACGCATTATCCTCCTATTTATGGGTCGCGAAGGGGTTTTGGGTAGTTCTAGACATTGTGTTAAAAAGAACATATATAATCAGAACTTATAGTGATATTATTAAAAAAATTAACAGTGAAAATCAAGTAAAACATTTTTTTATGAAAACTTTAGGTTTATTTAAATTTAATCTAATATCAATTATTATGCTTTTAAAATTAAACTTATATATTATTATGTTTTAAATTTATAACTATATTATTAAGAAATTTATGAAAAAAATTAAGAAATAATTATATATAATTTAATTAATACTAGACCTATCCATGGGCTGATTAGCTCCCCTGATTTGATTTGGGTTAGGTTTGGACAAGTATTTTGCACCTTGGGCCAGTTCGGTCGGCTCGAATTCAATTTAAATAATAAAAAATATTTTTAAAATTTTAAATTTAATTATAAATATATATAAAATATCAACTAAAAATATATTTTTAATATTTTATTTTTTTAACAGTAAAATGAACATTTTGGACAAGCTAAGCCAAGTCGAAAACGAGCCTAGGCTTAAAACTTTTTTGGATCTGGATCTTAATTCAGCCCGACTCAATTCATGTAAATTTCTTCTTAATACATACAATGCATGGGTAAAGAAAATTAGTATTATATAGGGTGAAATATAAAATCAGTGCCTGAATTTGTCCAATTCTTCTAGATTGGTATTTAAGAATTTTTTTTATCTTAAATTGGTAACCGAACTTTTTTTAGTACCAGACAACAATATGTGTCATTGACGTCACAATTTTAAAAATATATTAAAAATTAATAAAAGATTTTAAATATCATAATTTATTTTTAAAAAATCTAAAAAAATATATGAAAATAACAAATTAAAAAAAATCTTTCTTAGATTTTCTGAATTATCTCCATAAATTTGTTCCATTTCCCTTTGCTTGCACTGTCTTTCATCTCCTGCTTTATTTATTTGTCTTACAAGAATTTTTATTATTTGTTTTCTATTTGAGTTGGATATGTTGAGTTTTTATCAATTTTATTTTCACCGAGGGCTTTTTCATGTTAAAAAAGAGCATTTTCTAGGAATTTATAAGATTTTGTAAATAAATTTGAAGAAATTAAAGAACATTCATTAATAACACAGTAATACCTTGATTCAAGATAACATATAAATATGCAAACAAATAAAATAATTAAATGAATACTTGAAATAGATATTCAACAAAACCAATTAGGATATCAAGAAACAAAAAAAACCCCTCAAATTTGAAATTGGGACCCCCAATGTGCAACAATTTTGTTTGCTTACAAGAAACTACATCAATGGGATCTAAGGTGGGTTATGGGAGGAAGAAGGAGAAAAGAATAAGATGAGGACAAATAGGGGAAATGAAAGAAAAAAAAAATCGAGAACGGTGCAATATATTTTTATTATTTTTGTATATATTTTTAAATTTATTAATAATTTTTAATTTAACTTTTAGATAACGATAACATCATGATGTCACTAATAACATATGTTATTGTCTCGTACTGTCACTTGTTCCAGACTTAACAAGAATGTTAAAAAAAATACCAAACTAGTTAATGGAAAAAAGTTTGGGTACTAATCTGCGACAAAAAAAGCCGTACCAATATGGGAGAAGTGGACAAGTTACAGATACTAATTTTGTATTTAACTCTAATATATATTAAAGGGTATTTTGATAATTATCTTAGGGCAAGGTGGGGCAAGACGAATTTTTCCTAAATACAAATCTATCCAATTAATTGGAGATTTAGGCCCACTCTTAAATCTAGTCTAAAAAGTCGATTCTATCATATCAGATTGAGTCGAAACCCATTTAGTTAGATTTTTTACCATCCCTAAATTTGACCAATAATTATATAAAAATAGAATTTAAAACTCAAAGTTAGAGATGTCAATGGGTGAAGGCTTGGTTCTAAAATATTTTTCAAACTCAGGTCAGTTTTCGGGTCGGTTGGGCTAGTAAAAAATACTCGTTTTACTATTTAAAAATATTTTTTAATTATTATTATTTTATATATTTTAAATTAAAATTCAATTTAAAAATACATTTTATTATTTAAATTGAATTAAAGTCAAATTGGATTAAATTAAAATAGAAAAATCATTATTTAAATCCCACCCAAATTAAATTAGACCTATCAAGCCAGAGTTCTAAGATGTATTCAAAGTCTAATGCAATTGTGATAAAATTTTTATTATTACAGAAAAATAGAAATTTAAACACAGACTTCAAAACAAAAAAGTCAATAATGAATTAGAGTGTTAGGAACTTTCATTGGTTTCACCAAACTAAGAAATAAAAGCAACTCTCTTCCTCGACTGTCCATTTTCTTGGAAAATTTTCCCTTTTTCCCTTTCACTTTCTTTCTCTCCAAACATGGGCATCTCATGGAGCAACACAAGCAATAGCAACCGGAGGAGAAACCAAGGTTACCTCCATGGCCATCCACCTCCTCCACCTTTCTATTATCCCCAAGAACCCACTTCCCTTCCTCCTCCGCCGCCTCCACCGCCATCCCAGCCTTCTACTAGCCACCCTTATCCTGCGCATCCTCCACCCCCACCGCCTCCAATTCCCAACAATTACTACTGTTCCCCACCCTACAACCCCTGCTGTTACTCAAACCCTGTCATGGGTCGTTACCCTATTCAATATCCTCCATATTTCGCCAACCAGGCTAGTGCCTGGCCCCCGATTCGTGCTCATGCCGTGGCGGCGCCGCCGCCTCAGCCGCCACCTCCTTATGTGGAGCATTATAATGCCAAGAAAGTGAGGAATGATGTGAACGTGCACAAGGATACGTTGAAGCTGGAAGTAGACGAGCAGAATCCCGATCATCACTTGGTTTCTTTCGTTTTTGATGCTTTGTTTGATGGCAGGTAATTTTTTTCAAAAAATTATTTACTTTTGTTGCTTAATTTTGGGTCTGGTTCAAGTTCTTCTTTTTAGAGGAAAAAGTAAAGATGGGTTTAGTTTAAGGTTTATTACTTTATTTTTGGATTAAAAAAAATCAAATAAATGATAGTTGAAATATTTATTTGAAAGCATGAGTACATAACAAATGGAGAAAACAAAATGTAATCCTAATCAAACCCGATGTTAGTGTAGCTAGTTTGATATGAAAAACCAAATTGAAATTATAAAAAACTGTTCTTTGGTCATTAAATGATTAAAGAAAGATAGAGAATTAGATAATGTAATAGGGTTTGGATGTTATATGGATTCCAAAATAGTGCTTGTGACTTCATTGCGTTTGACAGTGATACCATGAACCTACCAAATCTGAAGGATTAAAAATCTTAATGCAGCAGCAGCTAGTCCTTATACTATTTAGAAGCATTTTTGCTGCTAGGATTAGCAATCTAGTTGAGGCATGATACAATTCACATTTTTATGAGCAGATGAGCTTTCTTATTTGAGTTCGGGATTGTGCATTTGGTTATTGCTTTTCTAGCTTTAACTGATCAAACTGTGAGTATCCTTATCATATATGCATTAGGAACTATGAAAGCTATATTAGTGAATGTGGACTGTAATTGATAGGCTTACTCTTGAAAGTCCTTGCAAAGTTCTCTTCATCCTTAGGGTTGGCGATTGAAATGTCTAATCCTTTATGGGATAGGAAAACAAGCACTGCCTTTATTTCATAACATTAATCAAATGTATGAATTACAGCCCTTTAAATAAACTCTGTGAACAACCTGACAAATCTGCTTTCAACTTTAAAAAAGTTGGTTCATATAGGACCCTTAAACCTCTTAAGAACCTGCATATAAACAAAATTGCTTGATAAAAAAAAATAGATAATCATCCAGATAAGATTGCAACGATCTTAATCCAGATAAGATCTTATGCATCTAAATTCTAATAAGATTATCTGAATCTAAGTTATGTGACATTTCCCCCCAAGTCAGGAAAAAGAATTGAACATTCCCCTCTTGTCCGCTATGTTACGGTCCTGACTGATGGATCTTGTAACCGAATGATTCACAGGCAATCTGTCTGTCTTGTCAGGGCTCTTTCCCTGATTTTTACCTCCTCCTTGCGAATGACCTATGTTGAACAATTGAAACTCGTTGAAGGGAATTCCAAACCTTAAGACTTGACTTGTTAGAGAGAATCTTAAATCTCGTAAAAATTGGTTTAATCTAACTTGAATTTTGTTCCTACCAATTGGCCTCTTAAATAGAGGTTACATAAGTCTACTTATTTGAATAAATGACTTATAAGCTAAGGAGACCAAAATAAAGACTTTAAATAAAGAAAGACTCCTAATATCTCTCTAAAATACTTTTAATTAAAAAAGATCTCTTAAAATATATAAAATACTCATAAATAAAATTGCCTAATAGAATAATAAATTAATCTAATAATAATTAATTGACATGTAACACACTAGCTTCTTGAATGTTAGCAACTCCTTTTGTAAGTATATCAGAAATTTGTTCTTTTGGAAAATAGACCATACAAATAGTATGCAAAATTGAGAAGAAAAGAAAGAAGAGGGAGAGAAGCTGTTGCCGTGGGTGGTGGCTGCTGCTGTGAGAAAAAAGAAAGAAGAAAAGGGAGAAAGGAAAGGAGAAATAGGAGAGAAATAATCTGGAAAAATCAGCTTAGTTATCTCTCACGCTTAGAGGGTATTTATACTATCTAAGAGTAAACAAAATAAGAAAGATAAAGATTTAAATCCCTAAATTACAGCAAGTATATTCTAACACTCCCCCTCAAGCTGGAGCGTATAGATAATATGCTCCTAGCTTGTTACTTATATACTCAATTCGAGGTTTCCTAAGAGCTTTAGTGAGAATATCTGCTAGTTGATTATTAGAATTGACAAAACTCGTGGCAATACACTTTGGCTCGATCTTTTGTTTGACAAAGTAACAATTTATCTCTATGCGTTTTGTCCTTTCATGAAACACCGGATTTGTAGCAATATGTAGAGCAGCTTGATTATCACATACCAACTTCATTGGGCTGTTAGTTTCACATCGAAATTCCTGAAGAAGTTGTTTCAACTAGATAAGTTCACAAGTGACTAAGGTCATTACTTGATACTCTACATCTGCACTCGACCTTGCCACAACATCTTGCTTTTTACTTTTTCATGATATTAGATTCCTTCCAATGAAGACACATTCTGCCCAGTTAGCATCTAAATACCCAATGACTTGTGTATTTCCTTTATCTTTGTATAACAAACCTTGTCTAGGAGCATGTTTGATGTATCAGAGGATGCACATCATTGCATTCCAGTGGCTATCACATGGAGCTTGCAGAAATTGACTTACCACACTTACTGGATAAGAATTGTGATGATAAGATAGTTCAATTTCCCAATCAACCTTCGATATTGACTAGGATCCTTTAGTGGCTCATCCTGTCCTGGAACAAATTTAACATTAGGATCCATCGGTGTCTCAATAAGTTTAAAATCCAGCATCCCTATTTCTTCCGGTATATCCAATGCATACCTTCCCTGGGAAATAACAATGCCTGTGTTTGGTTGTGCTACGTTAATGCCCAAAAAAGTATTTCAACTTCCCCAAGTCTTTAGTTTGAAAGTGACCAAAAAGATGTTACTTACGTTGCGCTATCCCTTCATGATTATCACTTGTGATGGCAATATCATCCATATTAACTATCAAATAGATACATTTTTCATGAGTGTTATGACGATAGAAGACTGAGTGATCTGCTTCACTCCTTTTCATCCCGAATAGCTGGATAACAACACTGAACTATCCAAACCAAGCTCTTGGGAATTGCTTTAAACCATAAAGAGATTTTCACAGTCGACGTACTCTAGGCTCTCCTTGAGCAATGAAGCCTGATGGTTGCTCCATATAAATTTCTTCAAATAAATCACCATGAAGAAAAACAATTTTAAAATCCAGCTGATGAATAGTCTAGTGATTCATTGCAGCAAGGGAGACCAAGAGTCGAACTAAGGTAATCTTGGCGATTGGCGAGAAAGTTTCTTCATAATTAAGACTAGGAACCTTTGTAAACTCTTTGAGCAACTAGACGTGCCTTAAAACGATTGATCTTGCTATCAAGTCCAACTTTCGCAGTAAAAACCCACTGATAGCCAACTACAAGTTAACCAAGTGGTACAGGAGCAAAATCCCATGATTATCAGAAATAGCATTCATCTCATCCACCATAGCTTGTTCAATGATTGCTGTTTTGATGCTTGATATTGCCAATATTCAGCATATTTGCCCTGATTGATGTGATTGATTTATTCCCTTGTACTTGTGCATTTGGTTATGGGAGTAATCCATCCCTTTGAGGCTGAGCGATATGAGCAATAAGCAGATTATTTTGAACATTTCAAGGATTACCAGATGTGGAGAAGAAGGGTTTAATAAAATCTGAAATTTTAAGCCATGGCGAAGATAGAAATTTCAGAAGAAATATCAAAGGGAATCAAAATGACAGGTGGATAACACCATTGGAGTTGAAGGAACAGAGCATAGCTTCTGGAAGATTTGCATCAAAGAACAGTGACCAGATGGATGCTCAAGCGCTCTCACGCATTGACGCGTGGGAGAAGGGTAGAAATCTTCCAGAATTTTCCTGATCTGAGTATGCTCATTTGACAGCCTCCTCCCAAAGGTTTTCTGTTGTTGTATGGTAGTAATATTTCTTCCAGTATAGTCATCCATTGAATTCACAAGCCACACCTAGCCTGTAAGATCATATTTATATGGTTTCATGGTTGTACCATCAGGATAGCACCTTCAGCCTCTTCTTTGGATCACCATTTGAATGGAAAGTGACCATTGAAGATAGTTTTTTCCTGTTGAGTTGGTGAACAGTGATTTGGAGAGATGCGTTCTTATGCAAGCAATTGTTGAGGTAGGATGCTTGCTCCAGCAATTGTTGAGGTAGGATGCTTGCTCCAGTCATGGTTGTTTTAGCCATTTTTTCTCTCAACAACTATACCAAGCCCGGTGCCATATAAACCTGTATAGGGGAGAAAACAATCCCTGCCTTTACTTCAGAACCATAATAAATAAATGAATGAATGAGAGATGCAAAATAGAATCCACTATACTAGAACCTAACAGTTATAAGAACTGACTCAAGATGAGACCCTTCAATCATTTAGATAAAGATTGCAAGGATCTTAAACCATATAAGATCTCCAAAATCAGAAGTCCAATGTCACTATCAGAATCTGAAATCTGCTGAAAAATCTTTACAAATATGTTTTGGAATTGAACCTGGGGAACTTAACAGTGAAGGGCGATGATTAACAGAGAGAGCTCTCTAGTTCAGCAAGCACATGTGGCTAGTCCAGTTTCCAGGACTATGGCTGTGATGTATCTTCTTGTCCATTACGATGTAGCCTTACGGTATTAGATCATGTCTTGCTGATATTGGCACTTACCTTTTCTATCACCTTGTACATTTTATGCTTCACAGAAATTTAGGATAACCCAGCATTTTAAGTTCTGGTTTCCTGGAATGTATTATTGGTTAAGCTTTTGCTAGCTGAGCAGTGGATCATAATGCTATTATGCTGTTGCTTGTGAAGTCAATGACTTGATGTTTTAAACTTCTGAACTTGCATAGATTGCGCCATGCAAGCTGAATGACATTAGGTAAACCTCCATTGGCGTAGTCATATGTTTTATTAAAGAACTGCCCCTTTATGGTCTGCTACTGCTTGTAAGTTTGAAATGATTTTCACAAATGTTGGCACACTTAGGATAAATGCCTTGACTTCTTTTCACAATCTCTTAGTTCCTTTACTACCATAGAACCGGCTATTTGTTCATGGAACCTTCTGAATAAACTGCATCATTTGCTCAACATGATGAGAAGAGGTAGGGATAGGATGGTAGCACGTGTATTGGAACTTTACATCCTAGAATTCAAAAGAATGGGAGGTTGTTTTAATGTTAATTTTTGCTTATAGTTTTTTTTTCCCATCATTTTCCCCCATAAAGTCTTTCCTTCTTAAAATCTGCTCTTCATCTTTAAAGTTTTTACTATACCTAGATAAAGAACTAGATGTTGAAAATTTGCTTCTTGGAAGTTTCTTTCATGGCTTTATAAGCTGCCATTAATTTCCTTGGACTTGTAAAGAGTTCTCCCTTCTGTTTTCAGGCATGTCTGATTCTTTGTTTGAGGGGTTCAGTGGCATATTGACTTTGCAACCACTGTTTTGATTGGGTTGAGATAAATACCATCTGGGTTTCTCTTACGGATTTTTTTCTTGCTTTTGAAGCAATTTTTTTATGTGAATATATAGTTGATACAAAAAAGCCTTCTGTTATAGAGATTTTTAAGGTTAAGGGTTCTCAAAGTTCTATGGAAGGAAATTTCTTAAAATTGGATTATAATAGAATTTTGTTAAGCTGTAGACTGTGATATCCTGATTCAAAGGAATAATAATTCAATTCTTTATTTGGATTGGTTCATTCATTTTTTTTATTAAGTTCAGACCTTCACTTACACTTGTCCTTAGTTATCTGCATATGAAGAAAAGAGAACAGTCGGTTACAATAATTCACTGCCTTGCCAAGCAAGTAATACGATATCAAAGGTATTGGTTTTGTATGGACTAGTGATACAGTTCTTTGTGGAAAAATGAATTTTTGGCCTTTTTAAAGCCAATTTTGCTCTCAAATATCACAGAAGCTGAATTAAGATTCACAGTAAAGATTCTTTGTTTTGTCAAAAGCAACTAAGTTGTTGGCTCAATTATGCTTGACATAATTCTAGGGTGAATAGATGTAAAGCTTTCCAGGTAACTATGTAATTAATGTTTGGTACTTGTCTGATAAGGTATGCGAACTCCATTCAATGCTTTTATCTAATCGTGTTGTTTTCTGATTTACAGTATCACCATTTTCTACTTTGCCAAGGAAGAGTTGAACTGTAGATTTGTTCCCGTATTTCCTGAAGCCTTCGAGCCTGTGAGAGTCCCATTTCAGAAGGGACTTGGCCAGAGATTCCAGCAGCCTCCTGGGACAGGAATTGACTTAGGTTTCTTTGAATTGGATGATCTCTCGAAACCATCACCAGGGGAGGATGTTTTCCCTCTTGTAATTTCTGCTGAAACATGTATGCTGCCGCATTCATCTGATGACCATGTTGATGATCCCACACAAAGTACATCAGCCCACATGCAAATTACTCAAGCCATTTTAGAGAAGAATGGTAACTCTTTCCAAGCAAAAGTGATACGGCAGATATTATGGGTTGATGGAGTCCGCTATGAACTACGTGAGATTTATGGAATAGGAAGCTCAGCAGCAGCAGAAGGCTTTGATGATAGTGACCCGGGGAAAGAGTGTGTTATCTGCATGACCGAACCCAAGGATACTGCGGTCCTACCTTGCCGCCACATGGTAAGAATTCCCCATATTCCTTGAATATAATGCATACTAATCAGCCTGATATAATAGTTTGAAATTGGCACTTATGAACTCTTGGAAATAGTGTGATTAAAATCTATGTTGCCGGACTCTTCTTTTTTCTTGAAATACCAATGCTTATTCGGACATTGGTACAAGGATATAATCCTTCATAAATCCTCCAAACACATGGAAATCTTTAAAAAATTTAAACATATCTGTGTCTGGCGCATCCATGTCTAACATTCACATCTCAATCTGAGTAACATAGATTAAAATAACATGGAAACAAGCTCAAGCATTAGTGTTTACCACTCTTGGATGTTGTGTAGGATCAGACACATCATTTACTTAAAAAGTTACATATTATCGTTCTGCCATTATGTGGGTTCCACATGGCATTCACTTTACCATCATACCCTCTAAGAGGATCATCTTTTATGGTTGGTGCTCATGCATTTTAGCTATGACTTATGAGAAAGAGTGTCATGATTGATGATGGAATAATTTACTTTGATTTTGTCTGGAATTTGGAGCTTCTTTATTGGTTACCATGGAAAATATCAGAACTAAACTTTACCATGGGGTTATAATCTTGCAAAGACTCTCCAAATACGTTTAATTTTTTTTATTTTTTTATAAATTGAACATGTAATCGCCCTCGAGTCCAGGTAATATAGAAGAATTTTTAGATTTTAGATTGTCTGAAATTGTTGCTGAATTGCCTTTTTTAACAATTTAGTAATGGTGAAAAGGCTTGATTAATTTATACTTGCAAACTTCGAAATCTTTGATTAGAAGCTAGGATGTATTTGTTTGTCTATTTTCTCAAATTATAACTTTTCAAACTAGTAAATCATTCTTGCGAGAATTTTTTTTTGGTTCCAGTGTATGTGCAGTGAATGTGCTAAAACATTGAGGCTTCAGTCGAATAAATGTCCCATATGCCGACAACCTATCGAAGAACTTATAGAAATCAAGATAAACAGCACTCGTTGAAAAGTTTTCTTCCTTTGAAGTTTGATTGTACGGTATGACAAATTCTTCTTTGTGATCTTTCTCTGATTCACTTGTTTTACAATTATTTTGTATATTTTTCGTCTTCCCATTCTTCATAGTCTTTCTTATGTGCTCGTACGGGTTTATTAGATGTCACTTTTTAAGAGTGGTTGTATAAACCAATTGAGTTAAATCCCGAATTTCTATTGTGAACAATTTCTGAACTTACACTTTCTAGATATTATATATATGTAAAGCTTGCATATGTTGGAAGTTAACTCTGTTTTTTCTTTTTGGCTTTCCCCTTTTGGAAGCAATGTATATTAATGAGGTGAATAAACATAGGGTTTTTTCCAAGTTTGCTGCTTGATGAAGCTTTTGAAAGAATATGTGAGAACCATGTAAAGTGTTCAAACTCTTAGCTTTATTCTTTGTTCTTTCACTTTTTTTAGTAACGTTTTGTATATATAATTTGCAGCCCTCTTTGTTTCGAAGTGCATGTGTCCGTAGGTTTGGCCGAGCTGTAGTCTGAAACTTTAAGAAATTCTGTCCAGATTCACTTGGGGTGATCTCGGGCCGACCCGAAATTACACACACTATTCCAAAATATAATAAGATACTATTTTCATATTAATATATAATCTAGTTTGAGGGAGTTGGGCCTATTGGTCTGGACATGTAGCCTGACCCTATTATCAATGTTTTACTGTTTTTTCAAAAAGGTTAGTAAAGATGGGGTGAACATTCAAAGGCCAGTTGAGCTTTTTAACTTGTGGAAAGAAAATCTGGGAATATCTTTTGACTTCTGGAATGAAAAATCTGGGAATATCTGCCATTACAAGTTAAATCTTAGGGGACAAAAAATGAAAAAGAGAAAAAAAGGAAAAGGTTGGGAGATTCAGGCTGATATATTTACGGCAAAGTTGTTGTACATTGGTATTAAAAATTAGTGAATGAGCCTGCCTTTATTTTTTTTCAAAATTGTAATGATCCCAGAAACTTTATAAATGTTATTAATTGGATTAAAGAGTTTAAATTTTCCTAGCACCCACTTATTGGGCTTAGACTCTTTCAAAGCCGAAAAAGAAAAAAAATGTCGTTTAATCTGTAAATATCAATCTTATATGCTTTTCTTTGTTAAAAGCTTTTTCAATACTTAATAAAATTTGCAAAATTAAGAACCAAAATATTTGACATTCAGCGTAATAAAACGATATGTGTAAAAACTAAGAAAAAAAAGCGTGAAGGCAGGCAAGAGCATTTAATTCAAGCGAAGCTCTCTCTCTTGTATTTATTGTGCCCTTCTGGATTTACTTTTGTGCCCTCCCCCCTGTTCGCATTACAGTTACATTCTTGTCCTAATAGCTTAGTGATGTAATTGTAAATGACAGAATTCTTTTGCTGAAAACAATGACCTTAAAAAGTCAGAATTAGCCCCAAACTCACATTTTTACAGCTTGGTGAATAAAACTTTTTTAATGAAAGACATTGAAAAATAAAGCAAATAAGTTTTAATTATACCAAAACATCTCCCATTATTAATAATAATATTTGCAGAGAATAAAAATAAAAATTGGAGTGAATGAATGATTAAGAAAGCATCGGCTATCTGATCCAACCATGTGGTCTTCATGTGATGTCCTCTGCCTTTGTTTTTTTATAAATAGCAAAATGTCCAATTGGCTATCACCTAACCCTTCCCCCCCCCCCTCCCCCTCCTTTCCTCTTTTCAACCACTCACCATTTCTCTTATGTCATCATCTTTCCTTCTTTTACTCTCTTTCCATTTTGTTTTCCTTTTTCTTTTTTTCCTTTGGTCAAACTTTATTTCTTTTTATTTGGACAACCAAGTTGAGCTAAGTTGGACTTCTTAGCTAAGGACAAACTTCACTCTCCCTCAACACTTTACTCAATGGACACTAAATCCTTCCCAACACGAGTTACATTCAACTGGATTTGGAGTTTAATTCAATTGGTTCATGAAATCATATTTTAGAAGATGATATTTACCAAGTTTAGGATTTGAATCTCAGCATGCGCAACCTTTTCCCTATCCTCAACTTGAAATCTCCTTTGTACTAGGGAAAAAATTACAACATATTTGATGGATCAAAATTTTATGCTTAGAGAAAGAAATAAAGAATGCAGATAATGTAATGACCCCATTGATTCCGATAAAATTAAAAACAACAAGGGTAGTAAAACTAGTTATTATAATTATGACATTAGATATTGTAGTGATTGAGATTAAAATTAACAGTGGATCTAAATTTAGGTTCAAAAGAAATGAAAATGATCAAGGTGATGGTAAAATAGGTAAAAGCATCATGAAGGTCCCTGTATTAAGAATTAGATTACATTTTACCCCTTTTTTTTTAAAAAAATAGGCAATTTAGTCTCTGTACATTAGATCAAAGAGTAAACTAGTCCTTCTATTAAAATTTCTATCTATTTCTATTGTTAAAAGTTGGCATAGCTGACACCACATGTGCCTCATTCTGACATACAGGAATCAATTTAATAAGAGAAATGGATGAAATTTTTAATAGAAGGGCTAGTTTGTTCTTTGATCTGATGTTACAGGGACTAATTTGCACTTTTTTTTTTGTAGAGGGAAGAAAATGCAATCTGACTCTTAGAATAAAGACCTCTAGAATATGATGATTGAAGATATTAGATTAAATTGTTGAGATATATAAAATGAATAATTATTATATAAATAAGGTTTGGCAGACAAAATTATTGTGTTTGTTAACAAATTTCTTTTATTCCCCCTCCCTTTTCACCATGGAATGCCAAAGAATCGTATGAAAAGATGCAGCAAAATCAGGGTAAAGTTGAGTTCAATAGTTAAGCAAGATTGTTTTTTAATTAAGGGAGAGAGAGAAACCCATTTTTCTTGTGTTTTTTGTTTGGTCACAATTCAATGCCCCTTTTTGCATATAAAAAGTGAAATCTTCGATGTTCAAACTTCAAATGGAAGAGAAGGAAACTAGAAAAACCAACAAAGCAAGAGAGGGTTTTAGGCTTTTGAGGGGAAAAAAATCAATAATTTGCGTAAAAAAGAAGGGTTCAAACTTCAAACATTAAAAACTAAAATTAAAAAAAAAGGGGCTACAAAGAAACGTGATTTATCATTTCCATCATTGCATATGGGGCTAGTTTTCGTGTACCTTTTATTCTATTCTCCATTCTATGCTACCTTAGAATTTCTAACTTTTGTGCATCATATAATAATAAAGTTTAATTATATAATATTAGTTCAATTGGTATCGTTGTTGTTACGTTAAATCAAATGTTTTTAAACACACATTAAAATATAATTTTAAACTTTTTTGTTTTTTGATTTAAATTAAACAATTAGAACTTATTTCGAAGAAAATATTGGCATTCAATCAAATGCATATTTTTATTAGGGTGAGTATTTGATAAACGGACACTAGTATATCTCTTTTTTTAAAAAAAATATTTATTTATTTTTAATATTTTACTATACCTTTATAGGATATTTATCAACCTCTTGACCCTACTTGTGGAGTTTAAAAACTTTACTGGCAGTGTACCAAATATTTTCCTTTTTTCATTTATTGTATGCATCACTTGTTTTACTTCCAATACGATTTTTTTTTAATAATTGAGGGTGGGAGATGGGTTGTTTGGGATCAAACCCAAACTCTCATGCTTTATAATTTAATATTCTTGTCACTAAGTCAAAAGATTGTTGAGTACTTTCGATACAAGTTTTAAAGATAAAAGACAAATAAAACAAAATGAAATGAAAATAACATATAACACAATATTCTATAAAAAATTAAATGCTATAAAAAATAAATAAATATTTTTTTTGCCAACATTGTTATGGTGATTGTGGTTACAAGTTTTAGGTTGTGTTTAGTAACTTTTGATATTAAAAGCATTTTTGAAAGCTTCAAAACGAATGTTAAACAAGCAACTTTTAAATACTTTTTTTTTGACTTTTCTAAAGCACTTTTCCCAAAATGGAGAAGTTAATATTTTTAGCTTTTCTCTCCCAAGAGCATTTTGATAATTTAATTATGTTTTCACCCCTCCAACATATGATACTTTCCCTTCTCTAGTTAATTGCTTAAAAAATATTTAAAATTTATTTTTCATATATTAAAATATTAAAAACAATTTATAATAAATTATTTTTTATATTTTTGTTAAAATATCATAATATTAACTAATTTAAACATTATTTAAATGCTTATTTATTACTTTATAACACTATATTTAAAATTAACATTTTATTTCTTAAAAGCACTTTTTGACAGTAATATTGTTGTTGTGGTTGAAAAGTGTTTTTGAAAATTTTAGTTTGAAAAAAGTGTTTTTAAAAAGTACAGTGAAAATGGGTAGCTTCTAATTTCAAATGTTTAACATTGTTGTTAAAATGGAAAGTTAAAATGTCCATGCTGGAAATTAAAAAAAATAAATTAACTTAGATGTTATTTAAATAATTTAACATAATTATACATGAAATATACATTTTAAATAATTTTTAAGTAATTAATATAAATTATTTATAAAAATAATACATGGAATATTTTTAAAATTATTATAACAATAAATTATATTTACATAATTTAATATAATAATATATAAATATAAATTAATTTAAAATTTTAAATATCATTTAAATAGTTAATATAAATAAAAATATTTTAATAATTTCAAAAAAAATAGACAATAAATGTTAGCCTTCACATTTGGGTAAGAAAGCATTTTTTGACAATATTTTTTATTCCAAAAGTGTAGGGTTGAACAAAATTTGATTTGATTCGATTTTTTTTTTAATTTCGAGTTAATTGAATTGAATTATTTAATTTTTTTTTTAAAATCAAATCGAATAAGTGATTCAGATTTTTGAATTTTAAAACTCGAATAACAAATTGATATAAATATTCATTGGGCCCTGACAATTTTGAAAATGTGCAACTTGGTCACTCTAAAAAATTACAAAAAAAAATAATCGAAATATTCTTCAGAAATTCAATATATTTATAAAATATATTTTTCCAAAAATTTATAAAAATACATATATTAAAAAAAGGAAAAATATTAAAAATTATATAATAATACTAAATTATAAATTAAAAAAAATCCAAATGACAAAATTTGAGGCTTTAAACAAGTAAATTATCAAATTTAGTTTATCATTCTAATTATATTTTTTTTTCTTATTTTCTTTTTAAGATTTCTTAAATATATATATATATATATATATATGGTATTTATGTTTTTTAACTTAAAATTTAGTCATATTGTCAATAAGATTTCAATATAGCCGGTTTAACTTTTTTAATTTAACTCGAATAAATTTATTTAACTCGACTTTGCTCAACTTAATTCTAAATAATTTAAAATCAAGTTAGGATGATAAAATAAGACTTTTCAACTCGATTAATTCGAAAAATTTTACTTGATTTAATCAAACCCTTACACTTAATCAAAGTGATTGACGTTATTTTGGTAGTTTCGGAAGGGAATTTTGAAGTGATAAAGTTATTACAGGTTGGCATAAAAAATGAGAGATGGAAGGCAGTAGTGGAATATTGAGGGAAAAGCCGAAAGCAAAACGTAAAGAAAATGTTATGAAGAAGTGGAAGCTTAGGCTTGGCAGACTGTTGTCCATTAATACTCATATTTCCCCCATCAAATGAATAATGCAATCCCTCTCTGCACAAAATTTATACCCATGTTGCCCTACTTTCCTATTTTTGGACCAATGTTTTCATACCAAACTATTTCTTTGTAATTTCATTTCTATACTCTCTCTCTCTTTTAAATTAATTTCATATAAAAAATAATATTAATTCGACTCAAATCAATTCGAATTTTTATCTAAAAATAGAAATATTTTATTTTCTACTATAGAAGGAAAGGTCTCATTAACTAAACAATCCTCCATATACTTTATTTACAAAAAGTTATCATTTACCTTTTTTTCTCTCTCATTTTATTATAAAAATAATTAAATTAAAAGATATCAATTTTAAATAAAATAAAAATATTTAAAATAATAATTTTCAATCTTTTATTAATTTTGGATTTAATTAAATGGATTCAACTCAACAACCCCATTCTTGCATGATAATAACCAAGCATGTACTCATGGCTTTGAACTTCCTTCTTAGGTAATACCTTCCAAGAAGGAAAGGAGGTTTATTAATCTTCCTAATTTTAAATAAAGTGAAAAAGAAGTAAAAGGCAATATTATTTTCAACAATTTAGTTGGTATGTTGAAATATATATATATATACTATATAAAACAAAGGTAGCACTCACTCATAGTCTTATTTCTAGGCATGCCAAGTCTAGAAACTTGGATAATTATTCTCTCCTCTCTTTTTTCCAACATTAACCATAGCCTTTGAATATAGCTTTACAAACAATTTTCTATTTTTCTCTAATTTTAAAATATATTACAATTAAACTTCGATTTAATATTGTTGTTACAGTTAAAAAGTACGTACTTTTTAAAAATATTTTGAATGGTAAAAGTCGAAAAAATAATATTAAATATACTCTTAATTAATTTGATAATATTGGAGTAGGATATAAATTTTTTTTTCAAACGCGTGCACAAAATATATAAAAAAAATAACATACACATATTAAAATGTTAAAATTTGTATACAAAATTCACCATAAATACCCCCTTAAATAATCCATCTACCCATCCAAGGGGTCGGCCCGCTTAGCTTTAACCCTCCCCAATTTGGATTTATTTTCTTAACACTCGTCTTACTCAACCTGTCTTCAATTTTATATTTACTTTTTGAAAATTTTACCTTTTTAATATATATATATATATATCTTAATTAGTATTATACACTTAATTATATAACAGTCCTTAAAATTGACAATATTTTTACTTTTTCACCTTACCCCATTTTTGTAATGACAAAATTGCCCATGTCGAGTTGGACAAGTCAAAGCATCGAATCGTCTTTATTTTGTCATTCCCCTTCATCATTTGCAATATAAGTGAAGCAGAAGCTAATTATTTTTGTTTACAACTAATTACATTACAATCATAGTAACAAAAAGTAAAATGAGTTACCACCTCTGAATTATTATCCATTCAATATTAAAAATATAATCTTTTTTATGTTTTAAATTATTTTTAAGGGTAAACTATTAAAATAATCGCTTTTGTTTACTTTAAATTATATTTTAGTCACTTATGTTTGAAATATTACATTTTAGCCACTTACTTTATCACGTTGTAACATTTTAGTTATTGAGTCGTTAACGGTGTAATGGTAAGATGACGTGGCACGTTAAATCATCATTTCAAAAAAAAAAGGTTAATTTATAAAATCAGTCCCAATATTTTTTTTTATTTTGAGCAATTTAATTTTTTCTTTTATGTTTTTTTAACTTTCTTTTTTCTCTCTTTATTTTTCATTCTTTTCTGCTTCTCCTTATATTTTCCTCCATTCTTCATTTCTTTTAACGATGTTTTTTTTTATGTTTTGCATTTCTTAAAGATAGTTCCTATACATTTATTTTTTTGAACAATTTAATTTTTCAAGTGAGGCGAGCTTGTGGACTAGTTTTAACAAATGAAAAACATAGAAAAACTACATTAAAAGAAATGAAGAAGGGAGGAAAATAGAGGGAGAAGCAGAAGAGAATGGAAGATAAAGAAAAAAGAAAGAAAGTTAAAAGAAAAAAATTAAATTGCTTAAAATGAAAAAAATATAAGAATCCATTGTAGAATTTAACCTAAAATTTTCGTTTGAAATGATGATTTAACGTGCCATGTCAGCTTACTGTTTAATGTCAATTAATGGCTTAGTGGCTAAAATGTTATAACACGATAACGTAAGTGACTAAAACGTAACATTTCAAACATAAGTGATTAAAATGTAACCTGAAGTAAACACAAGTGACTATTTTGGTAGTTTACCTTATTTTTAATTATTAATTTGAACAATATTGACCAAAATTGTTGAAACTAGACGGGATTGGGAATCGACCAATATATTATCTGAAGTAAAGCATAGAACCGATTGATCAACAGATCAGTACAAATCGATTGAACTAGATTAAAACAGGTTGAATAAAGTTTTATAATTCTTTTAATAATTCTTATTTTTTAAGAATTTATTTAATTAAAACTAATTAAATCGATCAGATAGATTGAATTAAAAATTAATAATTTAATCGATTTGATTCCAAAAACATTTCCAGATTATTAAAAAAAGAAGAAATATTGTTTGGAACCAAATTCATGGGAGGGAGTAGATAACCTATCCTCGGATAGATCTCCTACATAGGCAACTTGTGCATTTAAATGACCACCAAACTTTTAAACCGATGGTGAATTTTATACATGGGAGAAATTATTAATTTTTAATAAATTCAGACAACTCTACCTATCTTAATTCTTCCTAAATTTTAGAGGAAAATATTAATGGTTTACATCAAAATTTTTGTTAAAATTTTGGATGTTATAGACACGTATTTATTATATACTTAATATTTGATATTTAGATCATATTTAATTTTTTTAAAATTAAATTAAAAAACTATAATATATTAATAATACTATGCATCTCTAATAAAATTTATTACAAATGTAATTTTATTTATTAAAAATTATTTTCATTTAATAAAATACGATTAATATATTTTTATATAGGGCGAGTATTTGGTACATTGACAGTATATTTTTTCTATACTACAAGTAACCTTAAAAAATTAATAAAAAATTGACATGCGTCTCTTTTTTTAATATTTTATTCTTATAGGAGATTTGTCAACCCGTGACTTTGCTTATGAAATTTAAAAACTTAACTAGAAGTGTACCAAATAATTTCTCTTTTATATAAAATTTTAACATTTCCTTTTAAAAAAATTAAATATTTTATTGAAATAATATATTCTAAAATTTATTATTTTTATTTCACTTAAGAACGGAACTAAAATTTAAGACAAGAAGATTCTATAAAGAACTAACTTAGTAAAAATGTGTTTCATACTTTATGGTTGTTGTTATAGATGAAAAGTTGTTATAGAGATAAAAAATAAAATATAAAAAATTAATTATACAACAAATTTGGATATTATAAAAGGTGGTTGTTATACAGAGGTTGATTGTATATTTTTTCAACTAATACATCAAAAATAAAAATACAAATTAGTTTTAAATCTATGGTATGCATGAGATAATTATTTCAAAAAATTTATATACCACAAAAAATTTTAATTTTTTATTATTGGATGATAGCTATACTTATATGTATTATTCGATCAGACCCATGTATGATATATAATTACTTAAGCCTGTTCAACTTGAAATATAAATCTTAAATTTTGTCCATGTCCAGTAATATTTATAAATGATTAACTTGAACTTGTTTGAATTGTCCATATTATTTTTTAATTTATTTAAAAGATATATTATTTTTATTTAATATTTAGTAATTCTATACGTGTGTTTTACAATCTTTATATTTCTTTCTTTTTTATTAAATTTCTAAATACCAACAGCTAAATGTTATTTTACAATTTACAATATAATAGTGTATTTAACTTTTACATGATACATAAAATAAAATAAACATATTATAAAGTTGAAAATGGAAAAGGTAGGGCTTGACGTTTAAATTTTGGAAGACGAGCCCAACAAAAAAGTTAATCAAGCTTAATAATTTTTTGCTTAATTTTCTTTTTTTTTTAGCTTAATATTTTTGTTCAAACTATTCTAAATATTGGACAGGTCTTCGAGCTCAAATAGATAACTCGTGTTGAATATCAACACCAACTTATTGTAAAATATGTTTTGTCAATGTTTATATTGTAAAATGTTTAACTTAGGTGAGTAGTCTTTAGGTACTAAGTTTAGTTTTTAGTTTTATGCTAGTAGGGGAATGAATCCCACATTATCTAGGAATAACAAAGTAAGGGATTGTGAGTTTATATAAAAACTCATATCCCACATTGCTTAGAAAAACGAAGTTAGTAAGACTTTGGGTCTATATAAAAACTTATGTAATAAATGTTAAGTGCACCAGACCAAATATTGAATCTTCTATTTGGTTCTTTAAATTCTTTCTTTATTTTATTATTTTTGAGTTTTAGGAGGTGTAGCTAAATTTTAGTTCAGTGGTGTCGTGGACTTGAGTGCTCTACAATTGGTATTAAAGCCAGGTTAGAGGAGTGAAATTTTTCTTAGTATGCCCTGTAGTTATAGCATTATCTAATTTTCCACATTAGAAAAGAAATTGTCATAGCTACTTGAAGATTATCCTTGGTTGCTTAGTTATTGGAAGGAAGTGTGGTAGTGTGAAATTGCATGTCTAGGAAAGGTTCTGGCTAATGAAAAACTTGGTACTTAAGAGTGTCTGTTGTGACCCACATCTCTTTTTTGGGAACTTCCTGATGCATTGTTCATAAAATACTTTCACTCTTTAGGCATTTAATTGTGAGAATTGTTGGCGAAATGAAGAAACTTAATAATAACAATTATAATTCATGATCAACTTGCATAACGTCTTATATGCAAGGATAAGACCTTTGGAAGGTTACCAATAGGAATGAAGTGACACCACTAGAAGTCGAGGATGCAAGTGGCGCGCTAAGAAAATGGAAAATAAAATCCAGTAAAACAATTTTTGCTTTGAAGATGACGATTAAAAATGACGTGTTGGAGCACATTCGGGATGCCAAAACTCCCAAAGAAGCATAATATACATTGTCAAGTTTGTCCTCCAAGAGAAATGACATAAAGCTTCAACTTCTCGAGGGCGATTTATTGTCGATGGCGTAACGTGACATGACAATCTTGTAGTATTTCCACAAGGTGAAGTCGTTATGGCGAGAGATTGGTGATTTGGATCCATAAGATCCGATCAGGGACACCAAGGTGAAGAGGATAATCATCCATAGTTTGAGACCAGAGTTCAGAGGCTTTGTTGCTACAGTACAAGAATGGCAAACCCAACCATCACTTGTTGAGTTTGAGAATTTGCTTGTTGGTCAAGAAGCATTAGTAAATAATATGCGAAGAGCTCCACTGAAAGGGGATGAGCAAGCATTTTATGCCAACAAGAGCAGTTGGAATACCAAGCAACAAGGTGGATTGAAAAGAAATTAGGATAAGGTGAAGAGTTTACGAAATGAAGGGAGTTCTCGTGTAGAGGGAGCTGCAAAGTCCTATGTTAATGGAAGAAAGTTCAGAGGGAGCTGCTAAAATTACGGTAAAAAGGGTCACAAGGTGCACACCTACTGGTCGAAGAAAAAACCCATGGAAGGTAATCTTGCTACCGTCAACAGTGAAGAAGAATGGGATGTCGATGCACTGTTTATTGTGGAAGAAGAGATGGCTTTTACAATTATAATGTCCAATCAAATTGATTATGAGAATGGTTGGATTGTTGATTTGGGCTGCTCAAATCACATGACTGGTGATAAAAAGAAGTTACAGAATTTGTCGGAATCCAAATGAAGCCGTGTGTAGTTGACTGCAAACTTGTTTACAAAAGGCTTGTGTGACAACAAGCTCAGAAGTTTCTATCATCAGTTTGGCGTGGTGAAAGCTGGTTTTGAGGGGGAGTGTTGAATATCAACACCAACTTATTGAAAAATATATTTGGTCAATGTTTATATTATAAGAACTTTAACTTTGGTCAGTAGTCTTTAGATACTAAATTTAGTTTTAAATTTTATGTTAGTAGGGGGAATGAATCCCACAATATTTAGGAATAAAAAAGTAAGTGATTGTGAGTTTATATAACAACTCATTTCCCACATTGCTTAAAAAACGAAGGTAGTGAGGCCTTGGCTCTATATAAAGACTTATGTAGTAAATGTTAAGTGCACCAAACCAAATACTGAATATTCTATTTGGTTCTTTAAATCACTCCTTTATTTTCTTATTTTGGAGTTTTAGGAAGTGTAGCTAAATTTTAGTTTAGTGGTGTCGTGAGCCTAGGTGTTCTACAACTTGACCTTTGAGCAAGTCTAGTAATATTACCATTTTTTTTACAAAATTTATTTTTTTAGAATATAAAATATTGAGTTGCAATCAATTTGTAATATGTATTAAAGCATTCAAAAAAATGTCTCCATCTACTTAATTTTAAAAATAATTGTATAATAAAATTAAACTCATGCATATAAAGTCAGTTCTCTTTATAACAATCTCATTTGTCTGTTAAAATTTCTCCATCTACTTAATTTAAAAAATAATTGTATAATAAAATTAAACTCATGCATATAAAGTCAGTTCTCTTTATAACAATCTCATTTGTCTGTTAAAATTTTGAATATGATAGAGATGTGACTATTATATACCTATAACAACATTTAAAATTTAGATCATATTTGAATTTTTAAAAATTTTAAATTAAAAAACTATAATATTAGTAGTTAGTGATTTTAGATCGTATCTTTAATAAAAATTACAAATATAATTCAATTGATTAAAGATTATTTTTATTTAGTAAACTATGATTAATATATTTTTATATAAAATTTAAACATTGTATTAAAATAATATATTAACTAAAATTTATTTATTTTTATTTTAATTAGGAATAAAAATAATTTTACATAAATTTGAGACAAAAGATTGTTATAGAAAACTAAATTAGTAAAGAATGTACTTCATATTTTATGATTGTTGTTATAAAAGAAAAGTTGATATAAAAGAAAAAAAATAAAACATAAAAATCAATTCTATAATAAATTTAATTATTATAATGAAATATTATTATAAAATTAATTGTTATAGAGAACGCATATTATATATTAATTAGACATTAATTAGATACAATAAATGGATATAAGAATTTATATCCAACCAAAATCCTTAGTTGGATATGATTATACATGCTTTTTATAAAAATAAAAGTTTGCATATTTAATATAATTTCTCCTATATGTTTGTCAAGAAAAAAATGTACAAATGAGTTTTTTGTTTATATAATTTCTTTTTAAAAAAAGTTTAATATTAAAAATACAGTACATTCACAAATATAATATATGTATAAATGAATGTTCAACTAATTACAATGTAGAATCAAATCAGGGCGACTATTGGGGTTTTTTTTACTTGCTCATTACATGTTCTGTTAAAATGAGAATGAATTTCTGCTTGGGCCATGGGAAGGTTTTTGACCTCTTTGATGTTGGATGTTTATGACCTACAAAATTGTGGAATATTTGACAAAACAACAATATAGTTTGGCTAGGACTCAAACTTGTGATGAGGCCATGAGTTTATTTGATAATGATTGAGTTCTTATCTTTATCTTTTAGAGTATTTCAAGTTGTTGGGGAACTTGTTTATAAAGGCTATTATGAGATATATACTGTAGATAATTAATAAGATAATTTGATCTTTTAAATAGGTGTTTAAAGCTTATCAAAACTCTGTTGAATGAACTATTGCATCAGCCTATAAATAGTCTGCTTGTGGTGTCACTTGGGGTGTGTTTTTGGAGTGTCTTTGATCAAATTCATGTGTTTTTTGAGTATCCTTGTGTTACTTTGCAATTTGTATCAAAGCAGGCTTCGAGAGTTGTTTGAAGGAGATCCTAAGCTACGGTTTGTAATAATGAAGTCCAAGAAGAAAGGTTGTGCTATCCCCCGTCCACCTTCGATGATTAAAGAATCAAATTCAAATCACGACAATGATGTTCTTTTCAATGACCAAGAGGAAGTGTTTAGCCAAATGTTGAAAAGCATGGAAACATTATGCTAATTAAACGAGTACTTGAGGGAAAAAGTTATCATTCTAAAAGGAGAAAAAGAAAGATTGAAATTGTGGTCAGAGAAAAAGATGATGTTATCCCTAACCTTAATAAGGCTAACGTAGTGCTTGATAAAACTATCAAAGAAAAGGATGAGATGATTACTAAAACGAATGCAACTTTGAAAGCAAATGAGCAAGAGTTAAGTGATGCCAAAGTTATTCTCAGAAAATATGAAAGGAAAAGTGAAGATATCTTAGTTGTTGGGAGTTCCAAATTTGGTTGTAATGTACTTGGTACAGACACGAAAAGTATCATTTGGTTTCCCAATACCTATGTAAAAGCCTCTAGGTTGACCAACTTGACGAACCCATACATCATTCTAGAAGTTCGTAAGTTGACCATCCCCTAAAGACTAGAACACATGGCAATCACATCTGACCATACCTTCATCAAAGATCTCTAAATATAAGAGCAATTACTCCTTGCTATGGACTCTGGTAACCCCATTGTACACTATAATTGTTTCTCAATAATTGTACCCATAAAGCTTCCGTATTAGTGAGAATCTAGAAACTCAAATTCAACAAAAAAAAATTGTTCTGATAAACTACGCTTCTGAGTCCAAGACCCCCAAAATTGAGATGTCAACAACAATCCCCCGAGACACTAATGCTGGTTTCCTGGACTCCGATGTCGTTCCCTATATAAATGTAACAACCTATTTTTAGGGTTAATCAGAATAGTAGTTTCAGGACCACAATCCGACATTGAAAATTTTATTTTATTATTATTTTAATATTTACAACATGATATTAGAGTTGTGTGAAATTTTCGTAAATAAATTTTATCGTTTAAGTGGTTAATTCGGTAAAAAGGACTAAATCGCGTAAAGCGTAAAAGTTGGGTTCTATAAGCTAAAGGTGTCAAATAGCTATAGAACTTAAAAGTGAAGGTCCTTATGTGGCAAATAGCCCATTTATGAGATAGTGGATGTTAGTGGAGTGGCATTTGGTGTAATTATTAATGTTTTTAAAGGGTAAAAATGTAAATAGGTAATTAAAGTTAATAATAAATAAAATAAAAGCCAAAATCATGTTATTTTCCTTCATCTTCCACCGAATATAGATAAAAGAAACAGCCATGGAAGCATTATAGGGTTCGACCCTTGTTGTTTTTAATTGAGGTATGTTTCGAGCTCGGTTTTTGATGATTTTTATGTTTTTATGATCGTTGCTTTGTGTTCTAGCTAGCCCGTACCCTAATTTCTGAATTTGTTGATGAATTTGTGAGTTTCCATTGATTATAGCTTGATGTTTTTGAGTGTTGATGATGGAAAATGAATAATTGTTGATAGATTAATATGTTTTGTTAAGTGATTTTTGGTAAAAATGTCAAATAAGGATTAAATTGTGAAAAGTGTAAATTGAGGGGTTGAAATATGAAATAAATTGAAATATGGGTTGAGAATAATATATGGAAAATTCGGCTAGCTTGGGTTTGTGTTTAATTTCATGAAATTGTGATTTTATGTGATAAGGACTAAATTGTAAAAATGTGGAATAATAGGGGCAAAAGTGTAATTTTGTCAAAATGTGTAAATTGTGTTTAATTGAATGAATTAATGATTAAATAAGTTAATTTTGATATTAATTAGATTGGCAAAAGCGGAATTCAGATCTAGATCGAGGGAAAACCAAAGTATCGGATTAGTCGACTTAATTTGTCGTTACTGCGAACGAGGTAAGTTCATATTTTAATAGACGTTACGAAATCATGTTATAAATGCTTATTATTTGTGTGATTGAATTCAATGCCGAATGGTAATGTAAACATATATGTATTTTGAAAAGTTATATATATTATTATGATATTGAATTGTTCGAGAAGCAGATTATATGAATACGAGATAGCATCGACAATGTGATGACATCTAAAAGCCCCGTACGAACCCTAGGAATAGTAGAGGATACATATGTCATGACATAGGATTCTGATATGTGATTTCGTGTAAGACCACGTCTGGGACGTTGGCATCGACTTGTGATTTACGTGTAAGACCATGTCTGGGACATCAGCATCGTATTTGATTTGTGTAAGACCCTGTCTGGGACAGTGGCATCGATATATGATTACATGTAAGACCACGTCTGGGACATTGGCATTGTACGAGTTTTCCGAGCTATCCGAGTATCCTTCTTGATTTCGAACGGTTCAACGGGCATTCCGAGAAATAAGTGATTAGGTGAATAACATTCCGATTCAGGTATGTTGAAAGGTATACAATATATGATAATGAAAGGTAAGTATATATGTGCAAAGAATGTTATGTGATGTATTTGTAAACAAAATATGAATATGTGCAAATGAAACATGAACAATGAATAAGATGTGATTTATAAAGTAACATAAGTGAAATTGTCAAATACTATATGAATGAAAGGTGAGTTTGGGTATAAGTGTTGATAGGTGATTCGTAGGAGAAATATATGTGATTAAATATGTTATTTTCAGAATGTGCTCATTTGGATATATGAAAGTGAGAATAGAATGTTATATGAGAATTAAATTGAATAAGCTTGTGAAAGCTAAAGTTAGTAAGTAAGTAAATAAGTATATTATTGAATGATGATGATTTGTTATGAAAATTATGTTATAAACTTGAGATAAGTTGTGTTTTGACATGTGAGATAGCATATTATGCTTATGTTGTTTTAATGAAATTATTTGTTATGTTAAGTTTATTAAGATACGAGCTTACTAAGCTTTCAAAGCTTACTCTGTGTGTTTTTCCTATGTTTATAGATTTTTCGGATGTTCGCTCGGGTTGGAAGTCGGCAGAGATCGCATCACATTATCTGGTTAATAATTTCGGTATTTATACCCTTTATGACTTGGTTATATGGCATGTATAAGTTATGGTATTTGATATTATGGTTGGAATGTATTTGGTTATTTGAGATGGTTGATTATGTATGTGGTTGTGGAATTTAGTATATTTTGATAACCTTGATATTGGCTAAATAGCTTAGAATTGTTATGAGGTTTGCTTGATATGATCTAAATGTATTTGGCCATTTTAATAATGGTTTGAGTTATTCATATGATCATTTGATAGATGATGAGTATTTGCTTAAGAAATGCATAAAATTAAGTTGATGAATTGGTTCATTTTTGAGGTAGGGATTGATGTTTGAATTGGGAAATATTGTATAATTGAAATAGGTTATATTGATGATTATAGCTTGTATATTTGGGATGTTCTTGGTTAAGCAAATGGTATTGAAATGTGCATTAATATGGTTAGGAATTTGAATGGCATGAAATGTATATGTAACAACATGTTTTCGCTGCCTATTAATTGTATTGAAATGGAACAAAATGATGTGGTTTAGGTATGCATGAGGGTGAGAAATATGGCTTAAACCAAGCCTAATTTCGTGCCACCACGGCTTTGAGCACACGGGTGTGTGACTCAACCCGTGTGACCCGATCGCTTTAATAAAATAAGTCGATGAGTTATACGGCCTAGACACACGGGCGTGTCGATGGCCGTGTGTGGCTTCTGATCTTGGCGCATGGGCCTGTGTGGCCATTTCGAATAGGCACACGGGTGGAGTGGACACGGGCGTGTGATCGGCCGTGTGACCAAGTCGATATGTATGCCCTGTTTCCCACACGATGCGTGACACGGACGTGTCACGGAGGCCGTGTGAGGCACACGGCTTTGTCGCCCACACGAGCGAGTGCGTTTGAAAATGTGAAAATTATTCTAAGTTTCGGGAATTTTCGTATATGTTCGGTTTAGTCCTGAACCATTTCTAAGCATGTTTTAAGGCCTCGTAGAGCCTCATAAGGGACAATATGTCTATGTTTGAATAACATATGTATTTGAATGTCTAAATGTATGAGATATGTATATGTTATGAAGTGAGTGATCGGTAATACCTCGTAACCCTATTCTGACGACGAATAGGGGTTAGGGGTGTTACAATAAAATTACGAGCTAACTTTTTAATTTCACTGCATATAGAAACATGAATACAAACTGTACTTATGAAATAGTTAGGAATAACAAGCAATACCGATTTTACCAACATAATTCTTCCCACCAAAGATAGCTTCCTTGCTTCCCACCCATTCAACTTATTTCGAACTTTGCTGACCACAAAATCAAAAGTATTAGTTGTGACTCTTTTGTGAAACAATGGCATGCCAAGATAATTACCAAGATCATCCACACACATGAAACCAACATCTCTACAAATTGCATCTGCTAAATCAATTGATGTACTGGGAGAGAAAAATACCAATGATTTTTCTCTATTTACTTTTTGGTTCAAAAAATGACAATATGCGAAGAATATCATTAACTTGAGCTGCTTGATTCCTATTGGCTTCACAAGAAAGGATAAGATCATTTGTGAAAAATAAATGAGATAAAATTGGGGCCTTTCTTAACAAGAAAATTGGAGACCAACTCCTACAATTGACTGGCCCCTCAGTTAGGTGTCCCATCCTTTCCACACAGAGTACAAATAGATATGATGAAAGAGGGTCTCATTGTCTTATTCTGCGTGACGGTCTAAAAGTTTTTATGACATTGCCATTCCAAAGGACTTGGAGTGAGGCTAATGATACACAATTTAGAATCACTGAAACCAATAAACGTGGTACTCCTGCTTTCGATAGGGTGTCCTCCAAAAAATCCCATCTAATCCTATCTTACACCTTATCCAAGTCAATTTTCAGAGTCATCTCATATTTTCTTTCTTTGAAACCTTTTAAGGAATGAATAGCTTTCTGTTGTTTCAATGCATCTCCATCAAAGCACCATTCGTTGCTTTCAAACCTTAGCCCCTCAATCCTATTCCACTTTCGTCTTGCCATCACGCGTCCATGGAAATAGCTTATATTTCTATCATCACATGTAAGCCATTTTGATTTAGATTTTTGGAACCATAACAAATCTTCATGCTTCAAGATTTCTTCAATCTCTTGACGTAATACTAATTCATGTTTGTGAAGTCGTATCGAAGGCCTTAAATTTAAAATTTTCTACACCAGATTCAACTCAAATACCAGTTTCCTCTTGTGCACAAAAATATTACCATAAACACGTTTGTTCCAATCTTGTACCACATCATAGAACCATTCTAAATTAACCTCCACCTCCACATCGTTCTTCCAACTTTCCCTAATAAGACTTTTAAATTCAGTATGGAGCATCCAGTTGGCTAAACATCGAAAAGGCCTACAACTCTTTTTAATAATCGGCCTTAATGAGACCAAAATCGGTTTATGATCCGATTTTAATCGATGGACATTGTGAACCACACAATTAGGCGCAAAAAGATCCCATTCTGAATTACAAACTACCTTATCAAGCCTCTATGAAAGATTCCTTCTACTCCAAGTAAATTGTGGTCCATTATATCCCAAATCACGAAGCCCATTGTCAAACATGAATGATTGAAACCATTTACAACCTATTTGCGACATAGCAACACCTCCTACCCTTTTCGATCCCTCCAAAACTAAATTAAAATCTCCAGCAATCAACCACAGCTTCAAAATCGAATCTGCCATGTAATTCAAAGTATACCAAAGTTCCCTCATCATCATTTGTTATGGGCTAACATATACTGCTAAACACAGAAAACTAAAGGAATCTTACACATTGCTAACTCTCATATGAACCATTTGGGGATGCATAACCAAAATGTTAATTAGAACTGTTTCATTCCAAAGAATCCAAATCCCCCCAGCAAAACCATTTGCTTCAATCCAAAACAACCGAGCCACTCCAATTCGAGAAACAATCCTATTCGCCCGACATCCACTTGTCCGAGTTTGTGCTTATTAAACTATCAGATAAAATAATTGATATAATTATTATATGATAACAATTTTCATATTAACATCATTACTTATTAAATTTTTTATATACCACTGTCAATGGAAGCCAATCAATAAGCATGCATCATCTTTTATTTAGAATCAAAACAAGCACTCTTTTAAAAAAACAAGCACCCTTTTCATTAGAGGGTTTTTTTTTTCCACAGGTGAGAGTTGCTAAATGGATTGCACCATAAGTTACCTAAATATGAAAGCAATGCAATGAGAAAGAATAATCTCTCGATCTTCCATCTCACCATTGCAAATTTTTATCTAAAGGCACCCTTAGTCTAAGGAATAATGCCACTATTAGTAAGGTTTTTTTTGTCACCCAGCTATAGAAAGTAATCAAAAGGTCACTCAACTTATTGGATTTGCCTTTTATTTTTGTCACCAATAGTTAATTGACTAATAGGAAGATGATGTAACAACCTTTAAAATTGGTAAAATAACAATTTTAGCCATCAATGTTGATATATTATGTCAATTTGGTCATGGTTCTTAAAAAGTAGCCTTAATATTTACAAATTATTTCCAATTGGTCAATATTCTAAAAAATTAGAAAGATTATAAAAAAATCTCACACGTAAGTTTCCTTTTTTCCTTTTTTTTTTGTCTATCCATTTCTTATTCCTTTGCAGAACAAAATAAAACTACTCCCTTCTTCTCCAAACCCTAGCCACTACTTGGAATCACCATAATTCAAGTCACTTTTGGCCAATTGAAGGTGTCGACTTGCTACCTTTTCATTGCTTTCTTCGAATTACTGAATGGTTTAAGATGAAATCAAACAAATAAAATCCCAAGGTCCAAAACTTCAACTTTTCCAATATCTTCTTTTGGTTGTTGAATCGTCACCAGACTTCGATTGACGCTTCTCCTCATCCAAGCCTCCTTTTACCGTTCAAATTCAATGATTGATGCTCCAAACTCCATGAACTAGCCTTGATTGAAACTTCTTGTTGTTTTTTTATTTATTTTGTTTTTCTTTTCTTTTCTTAGTTTTAATATTAATTTAGTTTAGTTAGTTTTGGTAGACATCTTGGACAACAACGGAGTTCATGCGCATCCTACAAGTGATTGAGACAAGGAAACCAATCAAATATAGGAGGGTTGAAAAAAAGTTCTCTTACTTTGACTATAGGATGTGGTGTGATTGTTGTAGGTCTGAGATGTATACTACTATCTGTATTATGTTTAAGTGTTTCAATTAAATTCAATTCTTTCGAAAAAGCATTAATCTATTTTACACTTTCATAAATATTGATAATTTACATATGTTAGGCAAATTTTATTTCTTTTCAACATAGTTTTTCTCTTTAATGGAGTGGGAAATTTTCAATTTAGGGAAAAAAAGGAATGCACTTGATTGATAAAGAGAGATTGAATAAATCGGAGGAAATCCAATAACGGTTTGATCGAGTAGCAAGAATTTTAGGGTTGTGTTTATTTTCTGATTAGGGGTTTTCCAAGACTTTGATTCTTATAAATCAAGAAATATTGTTAGAGTGCACTTTAGTTGAACTTTTATTGAGAAAAAAAAGAATAAAATTTATATGGGTTTAATATGTGCTTGTTTGAAGGTTGTAAAATGGATACACCGAGGCAATCCAATCATGATATATGGTAAGTTCTTTCTGTTGGATCGATTGTTAAAGTTATTAGGCTGGCATGTACAAACTCAAGCTTTGGACCAATTTCTTTTTCCTTCAATTTAAATAATAATAAAATTTAAGAATATGTAAAAATGAATATAAAACAATTTTTTTTTTTTTTAATTTTCATTAGACTAAACTTAAGTTAGATTTAAACATAAAAGAAGATATAATAATTTAGATAATTTTGGAATCTCTTTCATCAACTTATTTCGTGTCGCCATTAACTACTATATATATCATTACTCGTTAGAAGTTTTGATATAAAAATTAAAATTTAAGGCTGAATTAATTATAAATTTATAATTCAAAGAGTTTAATTAAAAATAAGAAAATAATTAAAATAAAATCGAATCTAAGGAGGATAGGGAAGCGTATGGCAATGCCATCTAGTGTCATTATTGTATTGTATTATAAGAGAGTAAAAAATCTGACAAGGAGTTCATTCACATCTGTGATCTTTGTACATTCCATTTATTATTTTGGACCCACCAAAATCCAATCCCCCTCTTACGGTGAAATTTGTGAAATCACCAAAAGCCCCAATTTTATTTATTTATTTTCTTGTTCATACAAAGCCAATACCAAAGCCAAAAGCCAAAGCTCAAGCCAAGCCTAAACCCCATTTGGCTCTAATACACATTTTACAAAAAAAAAAAAAAAAAAATCACTCTGTTCTTCTTTCTGCTAAAATTTCAATATATATATATAAATATATCAATAAATAAAGATCCAAAAGATAGAGTGAAGCTTTGCTTTGCTTTGCCTGCTGTTGCCATTGCCATTGCCGGCACTCTCTCTTTCTTTGCTTTTAGCAGAGTCTTTGCTTTGCTTATTAACATATATTCTCTTTCTTCTTCTTCTTCTTCTCCGGCTCTCATTCTTTCTTCTTCTTCTGTTAAACAAACCCAAAAACTAAGTCTTTGTTGGGATTTGTTGTAAATTTCTATCATTTCTTCTGTTTTTTCTTCAGATCTGTTACCAACCCTTTTTTTTCCTCTTTCATTCTCGTTGTTGTTGTTTGTGTATTTGAGATTAGAAAAGAACAAAAAAAATGAGTAAAGAAGAGTTTATGAAGATCCAAGTATTTTCTCTTTCTTTTTCTCTCTCATTTTTGTTTCTCTATTTTTTTTTTGTTAAAGCTTATACCTTTACTTCGTTTCTACTCAAAATATCTTCTTTTTTTTTTTTTTGTTTTTTGCTTGTTTGCAGACTTGTGTCCTCAAAGTTAACATACACTGTGATGGATGTAAGCACAAAGTGAAGAAAATCTTACAAAAGATTGAAGGTATTTCTTCATTTTTTTGGACATTAATTTGTTTTCATGTTTCAGACTTTAAAGTTGAGTTTTTTGGGGTTTTATTTTTGTTTTGTCAGGGGTTTTTAAGACCACCATAGATTCTGAGCAAGGTAAGGTAACAGTGTTGGGAAATGTAGATCCTAATGTTCTAATAAGAAAGCTTGCAAAATCAGGGAAGCATGCAGAGCCTTGGGGTTCTGCAAAAGCTAACAGCAATCAAGCTCATCTTGCCAACCAGTTCAAGAACATGCAGATGCTTGATAATGGCAACAAAGGTGGAAACAACAACAACAAGAACAACAACCAAAACAACAACAAGGGTGGTCAGAAAGGGAACAACAACAACAACAACAACAATAACCAGCCGAAAGGTGGTCAGCCGACACCTCAACAGTTGCACCAGCATCTTCAACAGCTTCAACAAATGAAAGGGTTCCAAGATCTGAAGCTGCCTCAGTTGAAGGACATGAAAATGGGTCCTAATCCCAACCAACTCCAAAATAACAAAGCTGTCAAGTTTGCTGAAGAGGAAGATTTCAGTGATGATGATTATGATGATGATGACTTGGATGATGATTGTGATCTTGATGATGATGATGATTTTGATGATGGTGATGAGTTGGATGATCCTCGTCATCCAGTTAACAAGATGAAGGCTATGATGGGGAATAATGCTCCTCCTAAAGGAATGCCCAACAACATGGTGATGTTGAATGGCATGATGAATGGTAATCTCCCTCAGCTTATGAATCCCCAAAAGGGTCCCCAAAATGCTGCTCCTAATGGTGGGGGTAATGGTAAGAAAGGTGGTAACGGTGGGGGTGGTGGTATGCCTGTTGGTGGTGGTAACAATGAGGGTAAAAATGGGAATGGAGGTAAGAAAGGTGGTGGTGCTGGAGGGAATCCTAACGGGGGGAATCCATATCAAGGTGGCGGTGGTAAAAACGGTGGTAAAAATGGCGGTGGTTTACCTCAGGAGCTACACAAGAATGGTGGTAACAACGGTGGTGGGAACGGTGGCAAAAAGGGAGCTCCCAACGGTGTTTCCGATGGGTTCCCTACCATGGGTGGCGGCGCTAATGGTGGGAACATGAGTCAACAACAAAGGGCTGCTGCCATGAACATGGCAATGGGCCAAATGGGGAGCTTACCCCAAATGGGTAACATCCCAGCAGTGCAAGGGTTACCGGCAGCAGCCATGAACGGCGGAGGCGGCGGCGGCGGAGGGTACTTCCAGGGAGCGGGTCCGGATGTAATGCCGGGTAACCCATACCATCAACAACAACAACAACAACAACAGTATTTGGCAGCAATGATGAACCAACAACGTGCAATGGGAGGAGGAAATGAGAGGTTTCAGCCCATGATGCATGCTAGGCCACCCGCAGCTGTGAATTACATGCCACCATACCCATATCAATATCCATACCCGTATCCATACCCCCAACCTCAACCTCAACCCGACCCTTATACCCACTTCTTTAGTGATGAGAATACCTCAAGCTGCAATGTTATGTGAAGATGATGATTTGGATTTTCATTTTACCCCCTAAAAAAAAAAAGTTCAAGTTTGATGCCATAATATACTTGAAAATGTTTTTTTTTTTAATTTTAGTTTTAATCTTTTCTTTTTTTTCAATTTTATGTTGGATTAGGGGTTAAATTATGATATAGATAATATTTTTGTTGAAGGTTTTAGGGGAGGATGATAAATGTTGTAAGTGGAAAGTCAGTGGTGTGGCTTTCCCTTTTTTTATGAGAATGTTGTTGATATTATATAAATTATATGTAGCAATACAAATAAGATTAACACAAATAAATATTTGTTCTGCTTCTCTCTCTCTCTCTTTCTCAAACACACACACAAAATAGCAAATATTAAATTAAGATGCAAATAAAATATATTTATAAAAAGCGTAAATAAAAAAATGAAATAAATATGTAAAACAATGATAAAAGAGTCATGTGATAGTGTGGGACAGAGTGAGTGCGGTGGGAGAAATAGGGACCCACCAATCTTGAATAGCGTGTTTTTATTGGCGATTTTGTCCCTACTCTCTCTCATTCCTAATAATGATTATATTTAGGTAACCGCTTTAACTTTTTAACCCTTTTTAACTTTTACATTCTCATTTTCACTTTTCACTTCTACAAAAACTTTGGTAAAGATTTCCCTTGTTTGTGTCTTTAACTTCTTTTCTATATATAAAAAACAAAATCCATTTCAATTTATATTGCTGCAAATCATTCGGTCCTTGATTTTTTTTTCTTTAAATCATAAAAATAATTTTAAGTTATTTCATTAATTTAAATATACATATTTAATTTATAATACAAATAAATTATATTAAAATAAAAATTTCAATTTGGTTTTGATTTAGGAAAAAAGAATGGAAGCAGTTCCTTCCATGCTATGGGAGAATAGACATTGCGTAGGGTTTCTTTGGAAAGTCTTTGAGCTTTTCTATCAATTCAATTTGAACTTGTGGATAGGTAGAATTAACAAGGAGTATATGGCGGTGATGATGACGGTTTACCGTGAATTGGGATGGAGAGCCACTATTTTAGGTGAGAATGAAGAGGGTTTTTAGGATAGAATTGGTTGGGGAAGAAAGTTCTTAAGTGTTCTAGGTGTATATTTGATGATCTCTCAGGTGTTATGATTGGGCTTATATATGGGAGAAAAAGGAAGGTCACATGTCTTGAGCTTGTTGGAGGCAGAGTCCTATATTGTCTCCTTATAGTGGTGGTGATGTGACCTTCTAGGTCGATATACAATATCTTACGATGATTGAGCAATCAATGGGCCTAAGGCTCCATGCACACTTGGTGATGGTTTAGCGAGAGTTCGTCACGGTGTTGCTTGATGCTTAAGGTTTGCTTGATGTGAGGTTTGCCTAATGGAGACACGTGGATGGTATGAAGTTCGCCTATTGAGGACACGTGTAGGGGATTCATGAAGGTGGTATAATAATTGCCCCTCAGACGAGGGAGGTTATATAGTGACCTTCTTGAGTCTATTGAGAAATGAGGTTTGTTAAGTCTATTGAAGGGGTAAGTTTGTTGATGTGAGCTAGGATTGAATTGAGTTTCGTGTAATTTCATGTAATTTTGAAAATTAATAGCTTGTAAAATTAATAATTTAGGAATTTCAAAAATTTGAAAATCAAGTTTTCCATTTAAAATAGGCTCTAAATGTTGACGTGGTGAAGAAGTTTTGGGAGTGTGTATTAGAATGGCGACACGTTTGTTGAGTAATTGAGGTAATCAATTGTGGTGGCGCAAATAAGTTATGTCTCTTCATGAGTAGATAATTTGTGCTATTTGTTGGAAGTTGCATGTGAGTGTCGCACGTGTTTGCTTTGTTGTCACGCACTAAGTGTGACTGAAGAGTCTCTTCTTCTTTTTTTAAATAGGAAAAGTTAGGGATTATTTCTCTTACTTTTGTTTTGCTACTTGTTTGCCTTGTGAGAACTCTCTAAATCCTTTCTATTTCTTCTGAGTTTATTCACTTTTGATCTATCTCCATCTTTTTTTTTTTTTTGGTTTATCTAAATTTCTAAATTCTTCTACCTTCAATGATCAAAGTTTTAAGGTTAGTAGGTTTGCTTTGCTTCTTCTTGTCTTTCTTCTTTATCTATTTTTCTTTTCCTTTTGTATTGTTTCTTTTATACTTTAGAAGCTATGACACTTAAGAGACTTGAAGATGTTAGTACTGAGAAAGATGAGTTACAGTGTAATGTGGGCTCCCAAGCTGCCCACTACGAATTAAATATTGATCCAAAGCCTTCAACTCAAAAATCCATATTAAACTCGTTTAGAAATTCTTGCTTGACAAGCTTCACTAAAACGACTATAACTTGATCTCTTAAACTTGGATTGACTTGTTTCAAAGTGATTTGTGAAGTTAAGAGATAGGTCTTCGATTTATAAACAGGCAACTCAACCCAAAAATTTGGCACAAGTTGGTTGATTTTCCAGACTTAAACTCAAATGAGTTTACCCCTTCTAGGTTCGTATCAATATATCAAAAGGAACATGCTAAATAATTGGTGGCTTGATGTATGCTATGAATCATGTTAGGTTTGATATTACTTGTGCTATTGGATTCTTGAGTAGATGCATTAGTAATTCTAGTATAGAACATTGGAATGAAATTAATAGGTGTTTGAGATAAGAATATTATGGATCGCATTATAACTATACAACTTTTGTTTAAAAATGCTATTGTGATGTAAATTATGCATATGATAAATTGAACTCTAAACCTAATAATGGTAGATTATTTACATTAGGTGGTGCAATAGTTGCTTGCTCATTTAAAAAGTAAACATGTATTGTATTTCATTTATAGAATATGAGTTTATTTCTATGTCACTAGAAACTAAATTATGTTATGGACAAAAAGATTTCTAAAATGCATTTCATTCTTAGAAACTCTTAAAGGACCAATCACTTTGTATCGTGATAACAAGTAACTATATATAACATTAATAATGAGAGAATCTCAAGCAGTAGTAATAAAATTCCTATGAGATACAATCTCATAAGAGATGTTACGAAAAGAGGTAAAATAGTGCTTGAGTATTTACCCACTAGTTTGATGTTGGTTCACCCTCTTATTAAGCCATTATCTAGTGGAAAGATCAGTAAGGCCGTGAGAAGTATGAGACTACTACCAATTCATAACGATAATCTTGTTTAAACCATACTCTATCATATTGATGTCGGATAAATATATATTTTTTATTAATAAAAAATCATATGCGTCAGAGTTCACAGATACTTTGAATATGTCAACGAGGTTGACAATTGAAGTGTATCAAATGTTTTTTGACTAGTGGGGGCAAAAATTATTCCAGTAAAGTATTATACTTGGTTGATGCGCTACATTTAAAAATGAAGTAGGTTGGATTTATAGCCTTTAATTAGACTCATAACTTATGTTCAAATAAGTGAAGTGAGAAAAAGGTTGTGAACACTTTTGATGAGCTTGCCTTTCAAGTAGAGAAGTCAAAAGTTGCTTTTTATGGATTGATTGGTAGAATCTTGAATTACTTACTACATACATGATGTAGTGCATGACCCTTTAACACGTTGTATTAGAATGACTTTGGTACGAAAGTATTATGTTATGTTTTACTTTTATTTCAAAAGTTCAAGCTATGGTAACATTTGATTATGTATAACTTAGATATCTATAGATAAATCTGTGTTTTATTTGAAAATAAGCAAGATTTGTGGCATATAATATCACATATATAAGTATTTTTAAACAACCCTTAGTAAATATTAATGTAACAACTCGTTTGTAGTGGTACCATAAACGGTAGTTTTAGAACCCCATTTTCCTACAATCGAGTCAGTAAATATTCTTTATTAATGTTTACTAGTATATTATAGTATTATATTAAATTTTGGTCCGAAAATTTGGTTGATTGAATGGTTAATTAGAGTACAAGGATTAAAACGTAAAAACTGTAAAAGTTAATCGATATTGGTTTTTATTTGTTAAAAGGATTGATTAATAATTGTTTAAGGTTCTATATGGAAAATAAGCCATTTTTATGGTTAGTGGCCGATTAGTATATAGTTATTCAATTTTTATAAAAACACTTTTAATTAAATTAAGTTAAAATAATAATTAAAAAATAAGTCATCTTGCATATTATTTTCATCTCATTATTTCTTCTCTAACCGAACACTAAAATCCTAAGAAAGCCATATCCCTTTTCTTCAAGCTCAATCGCCTCTGGCATGGTATGTAAATCAAGCCTATTTTTCGTAAATTTTATGTTTTTGATATCATTGTAGCTTAATCTAGCTAACCCAAGCTCCAAATTGTAAATCTGTCAAAATTTTTAAAAGTTTCCATTAATGGCTTTTGATGTTTCTAATGTTAAATGGTTGAGTTTGAAGCTTTGATATGAAATAGGACTATTTTGTAAAGTGAATTTTGTTAATTTTAAGTTTAGGGACTAAAATGAAAATATATTAAAATTGGCACGAAATTTTTATAAACATAGATGCCTAAGAGCTACATAAGGATGAGTTGAAACTCAGGTTTAAAGTTTGGAGTTTAAATATGAAAAATATGCTTGTTTCGATTTTAAGGACTAAATTGAATAAACTGTAAAAATTTAGAGAATTTGTGAAAAATTATAATAGGATATCATACGCATTAAATAAGATGTTATAAGGTATTTAGAACTAACAATTTGAAATGAATTACTGTATAGATCAAGAAACGAATCAACTAGTAGATAATCGAGGAAAAGGGAAAATAACATTATTCCCTAACACTTATTCTATTCTGTTTATACCTGATAAGTTCATACAGTATAGTTTTATGTATTTTTGTAATGTTTATATTTAAATTGCGTATTTTTTTAATGTTTGAATGTATACTTAAATGTTGCAAATTGGTATAAAGGTGAGAAAAAGGATTGAATTGAAAAGTGTTATACTGATGTGTATTGAGCATGGATGAACATAGGATAGGATACAATTATCATGCCAATAGGGTTATTTCGCACACTGTACCGGTTTGATATGAGATGAGATGATGACGTAATGTTTATTCACTGATTGTACCAGAATCCATCATTTGTTGCGGATTACCAAGTTATCTTTATAGTGATCAGGTGTGTTATGGGGGGGATGTGTAGCCTACGGGCTACGCACTCAGTGCCCAGATGTGTTTCTAGAGGGATGTTTAGCCTATGAGCTTGGCACTTACTGCTCAGGTGTGTTCATGGATGGTATGACTTGTTTGACCAATCATGTGTGTTTTAGGTGATTACACACATATCCGCATCTATTCATTATAGTTCATCGGGCTAAACTGTTGTTACAATTGGATAATGATAAATGGTGAAAGTATTATAATGAGATAAAGTATTGTTGTATAATGTAAAAGTGCATATGCTCAATGGCTTGATGATATTGCTTTGGTTGAGATTGAATTATATAGAATGGAATGTTTTATGAGTTATATACACGATGGATTCACTTGATGATATGAATTGTGGTACCAGGGAAAATTGTTTACTTAATTGTGTTATTTTGGGAATTAAGGTAAGTTATATTGTTTTGAACCTATGAACTTACTAAGCTTATTTAAAGTTTACTCTGTTTCGTTTTTTGTTTCCTGTAGTTAGCATTTTGCGGAGCTCGGCAATTGGATCATTCTAAAGATCACACTATCCAGTCTTCATTTTGGTAGAATTTTAATCGTTCAACTTGGTTATGTGGCATGCATATAAGAGTTGAGTTGTATATAAGTGTTTTGTAAAAGTAAAATGTGAATGGTGATGTATAAAGTATGTGTGCTTGATGGCATTTTGGTATGTTTAATTATGGCTTGAAATGGAAACTTTAAATGTAGTTGTTAAGCATGGGAAATGTGATGGATTAAAATGAATGTTAGGCATGCCTCTAATTATCATATGGAATGCTTGAATAAGTGAGGTTGTGTTAGAGATTATGGCATAAAAGTTGGATGATTGAATTGGATGTTTTAAGTATGTTATGTGGAATGGTGTTGATATCAATCTTATAGGTTGTGGATTTGGCGTTTTTGGTCATGAATAAGTGATTGAAAGTTGGTATTTTGATTGTGTATAAGAAATATGTTTGGGCATTATCTATCTTGGCATGAATTGAGATGTACTTTGGTATGAATTTATGTTGTGCGATGGTACCTTGAAGCATATTGGTTAGATATAGGAAATGATATTTTTTGGCATGCTTTTGTACATTTTGAATAGGCTTAAAAAATGGATAAATGCATACTCATGACCTAGGCCAAATTTTGGTTGATAGCTTGAATAATAAGGAACTTATTGGCACACACGGGCTAACACACGGCTGCGTGTCACACACGGGTGAGTGACAAGATCGTGTCCTCTGTATTGATTTGGAAGTTTTGGGTAAACACAATTACAGTTTGTTACACGGGCTGGCCACACATCCGTGTGGGTACTTTTCATATGGTTACTAGATTTTTCACATGGTCCCAGTCTCTCAAATGGTCCAACCACATGACTGTGTGAATGTTTGTAAGTTTTTGCATTTAGGTCCACACGAATTTAGTGAGTTACACGGTCTGGATACACAACCCTGTAACTTCAGCTTCACATGGTCACTGATTGTAACACGTCTTAGGCACACGGTTCTGTCACCCTGTTCTATAATTTTTCCATAGTTGTTTACAAGTTTGCAATTTAGTCTTTATTTGTACTGGGGTCAACTTAAGAGCTTTTGTAAGCTCGATTAAGACTCAAATTTGGTTGTAAATCATGTTTAACATGGATTATGAATTATTTTGTTGTTTTATTGAATATTAAAGTTATAAATGTATGTAATTTATTCAGTTAACTATTGTAGGATCTTATAGATCAAGTTCGACGATCAGATTGGGCGAGGGGTGTTACATTTAATGGTATCAAAGCTACGATTTAATTAATTCTAGGACTGAACGTATTGATTAAACCGTAGCATGTGTTGAGTCTAGAAATTACATGCCACATTAACCTATGGTAGTGTGATGCTATTTGATCTGATTTGACCTTGTTTTCTTATAGATTCAAAGATGTTTGTATAGTCCAATCGTGTTGTCAATGATGAAGTAGACTGTAATGCATCGAGTTCTGAACAAGAAGCGAGTAACAGTCTGCCAGTTCCGCAAATGTTAGAAAATGAAGTAAAAAATACCTTTTTTAGCATGATGGGTCAGAGGTTCATCGAGTTTATGTGAGCCAATCCTGTGGCTTCGCAACCTCCACCCCATGCTCTGCCTCTTGTGGCACCCCCTTGTGCTCAAAATACTGAAAGTTCATGTCGGCCTTCAATCGATAAAATTAGAAAATGTGGAGTCGAAGAATTCAGAAGTAAGACAAATGACGATCCAACTAGGGTTGAGTACTAGCTTGAAAACACTCAAAGAGAATTTGATGAACTGGTTTGTACTTCTAACGAATGCTTAAGATGTGTTGTATCACTGTTAAAAGATGAAGCCTATCATTGGTGGTCTACGTTGACAACTATGGTACCGAAAGAGAAAGTGAGCTGGGATTTTTTCCGAATAGAATTCGAGAAGAAATATATTAGTAAACAGTACTTGGACAAGAAAAAGAACTAATTTCTTGAGCTAAAGCAAGGCAATTAATCTGTGGCTGAAAATGAGAGGGAATTTGTACAACTCAACAAATATGCTCGCGAGATTGTGCCGACAAAAGATGAAATGTGCAATCATTTTGAATCTAGCCTGAATGATGTGATCCAAATGTTAGTTAGGGCATTAGAATTGCGAGAGTTAGTAGTTTTATCTGAATGAGCTCAAAAGATAAAAAAAAATTATAATGAGAAAAGGTAGTTAAAAAATGAGATTTCAGGACTTTGGTAAATGAGATGTACCCAAATTGTTTTTAGCTCCTCCAGCAAAGAAATTAAATGAAGCTTTTAGTCGATTCGCAACACAATCTGGGTTTTTAGGAAGAAATAAATCGAGACCAAGTGAGTCGAGATTTTAGCCTATTCCAGTCGCTAATGTTGCCAGTGTTCGCATTGCCGATAGAATAGTTTGTGAATATTGTGGAAAATGATATTTTGGTGAATATCGAATCAAAATAGGTGCTTGTTTTAGATGTGGATCTACCGAGCATTTCTTGAGGAATTGCCCGAGAAAGACATGTGACATTGATGACCGAAGTGTGAAGCTAATGTTCATTCTTAAGAACGGTAGACGTCTCGGATAGAGTAGTAATACTGGGGTAAACCATAGTGGTACCAAAGAGACAACAGTTAGGTCTGAAGCTAGGGTGTCTACTCGAGTGTATGCTATCCGAGCTAAAGAGGAAGTTGCTGCACTCGATGTTATTCCTGGTACCTTTTCTCTCTTTGATGTTACTGTATATACACTAATTGAACCGTGGTCAACTCATATATTTACACTGCAATAGTAACATATAAGAACATACTCATCGAGTTAATTGAAGTTGATGTTAGAGTTACGAATCCATTAGGTCAATGTGTTAAAGTCAATTTGATATGTCAAAAGTGCTTGCTGAGAATTTAGGGTTGTGACTTTCCTGCTGATATGATGTTACTGCCATTTAACGAATTTGATCTTACTTTGGGAATGAACTATTGATTTTACATGATGCCGTAGTGAACTGTAGACTGAAACAGATTGTTCTAAGATGTTAGAATGATGAGATGGTTATAGTTGAGTCTAATAGATTGGATTATGATACTAATGTTATTTCAGCAATCTCCGCTCAAAAATTGATCAAAAAAAAGTATGAAGCATTTTTGGCCTATACAATTGATACTTGAGAATCGGGATCGAAGATTGATCAGGTACCGATTGTTAATGAGTTTGCAGATGTGTTTCCAGAAAAATTTCTTGGGTTATCGCCAGATCGGGAAGTTGAATTCGTGATTGATCTAGTGCCAGGGACTGCACCGATATCTATTGCATTGTACCAAATGACACCAACATAACTAAAAGAACTTAAAGCACAATTGCAAGAGTTGTCTGATAGGATTTTTATATGGCCGAGTGTATCTCTTTGGGGTGTACTAGTGTTATTCGTGAAGAAGAAAGATAGGTCGATGAGGTTGTGTATTGATTACAGGTAGTTGAATAAAGTCACTATAAAGAATATATTACCCTCTACCTTGTATTGACTATTTATTTGATCAGTTGAAAGGAGCTACTGTGTTTTCGAAAATATATCTCAGATCTAGCTATTATCAGTTGTGAGTTAAAGATATTTATTTGCCAAAAATTGCACTCTGAACCCGTTACGATCACTACGATTTTTTGGTGATGCCTTTCGGATTGACTAATGCCCCTGCCGCGTTTATGGACTAAAAGAATCGAGTTTTTCAACCACATTTAGACAGATTTGTAGTAGTATTCATTGATGATATACTGATTTATTCTAACATTGAAGCTGAGCATGCTCAACATATTAAAATCGAATTACAAACTTTACGTGAGAAATAATTATAAACAGAGTTTAGTAAATGCGAGTTCTGGCTTCGAGAGGTTGGATTCCTTGGTCACATGATTTCTGCGGATGATATTCGGGTTGATCCGAGCAAGATTTCTGCAATTGTAAATTGAAAAGCTCTGAAGAATGTCTCTGAGGTGCATAGTTTTTTGCACTTAGCCAGTTACTATAGACGATTCGCTAAGAATTTCTCGACAATAACATTACTAATTTAACACCCTATACCAGACCTGGTCGCCAAGCCCAAATATTAGGATGCCACACCACCGTTTCATGCTGTATACAAGTAAAACCTCATTCTAATGAAACATATTCCATTTTAGTATTCGTGTAGGTTTTAAGTTAATCTTACTCCTTAGTTAACATTGTTATATGCAATTCATACATCAAGTAGTTTTATAATAATAGTTAATCAAGCATTGGGACCATTAAGCAAAAATTCTAAAACTATCACGTAGGTATCGATACTTAAGGTGTGGTATCGATATTTCTCTCAAGTGGTATTGATACCGCTTGGAAAATTGCTACCAAACTTGCATTCTGTTTCTTGTACAAAAAGCCAAAGTCTTAGAAATTATTGGTACTTTTCAAAAAGTATCGATACTCGTGATAAGGTATCGATACCACATTACGCTACTGACTTCCTGCACTTTCAAAAATCATAGAGGTATCGATATTAAAATTTGAATATCGATACCTCTGCTTTAGACATAAAAAATACAACAATTTCAAACATATAACTCATACCAATTAGTGCCTAGTCATCACGCATCTTTCACTTCATTGAATGGGCAACAAAATGTCTGAAATAACAGTCCAAAACTTCATAATCATGACTGAGCAAGAAACCAATAATTCAAATGTAAAGTCCCTAAGTCCTAAGGCATAATCCTATAAACAACTTAAAAGTCATAGCAAAACCAGCATATAGTCTACCACATTGCCTTATTCCTGAAACATAAACAAATGATAATAAACAACTACGAAGAAACACAAAGACTTGATTGGATCACTCCTTGTGAACCACACCGCTTACACCAGCACACAACTAATTTGCAATGGGTAAAGAAGGGAGTGGGTGATATTAATAAGCTCAATGAATGCCTAGAACAACTACTATGCAAATAGTTCATCAAGCATTGATGAAGCATATAAGTAACATAATTATAACAACCTCAACTTAGTTGACATATTTTACATCTTTTGCATATTCAATAGCCTATTTACAAAGTCAAAATATATACATTCATGTATACATCACAATACATACAAACATATTTACAACTTAAGATAATTTGGCACTTGAGCTACGAAACGTAAAAGTGGGCACTATCACCACTCATCGGATACACAGATCTCCAACACACTATATAGACTCATAAAGTCAAACATGTCCCATAGTGAAGCATATAACTAGCACTCTCCTTATTTCCCCTCACATGTCCCGTTGAATGGAGCTTAGTTCACATTCCCTTATCTCTCCAACATGTCCTAGGGCCTCAATGCCCAAAATCACATATACATATAAGTGAGTACTCACAATCCTATGACATGTTAACTATATCCAAAGGTCTCAAGTGTCACAAGGCCAAAATATCTGTTATTAAGCACACATATATTGCTTACCAGTTTCCTGCTCATTACCACTACATATTTGCATCATAAGCATAATATTATCACTAACACTTAGCTTGCTTGACATGTTCACATATATAATTCCACAATAATAATCATGAACACATAATACATGTAATGGCATATCATCTTAATACACATTTTCACAATTCAACGAGCACATAATACACAAGTTAAGCATGAGCACAAGAGAACTTACACTCAAAATTTAGAGTAGGGGTTTAGGCTACAACTAAATTCCCTAACAATGCATTGAATTGTGTCCACAAGCAGTTAATCTAAACACTCACCAATTCACTTTCACCAAAATGCCAAAAGCTCAAACTAGCCTTTCCTAGCTCGTAGATGGTCCTAGAGAATCCGAAACTTCAACACAATAATTCACACAACATCAACACTTTCAAAAATCAGCTAAGGACTCACCACAAGCAACCAAAAACATAAGCCTAAGCTATGTCTCTATGTAACTAAAACCCTTAACATAGCAAACTTTAAATTTGAATGTCTCAGTTTATACTCAATATTTTTTCCTAAAACCAATTCCGTTCATCTTATAATTCGCCTACGACTAATTTCCAACCTTTAAACTACATAAAACTACACAATTCATGGTATCAACAGTTTTCGACAAGTTTTGACTATTTTCACAAAAAAATATTAAAACTAAAGAAATCTTTAACAAAACTTCAAAACAAGTTTAGGAACCTCTTAATCATGTCAAAACCTATTGATTAACACTTTGAAATCACGTTTTTACTTGAAAATCTAAAATTCACCATTAACGACCCTATTTTCGGCTTTTAATCAAAACATGCAATTTAGCGGCTAAAAATTCAGTTTCAAAGGCTTAATAACATTAAAAACTAATGGGTAGATGTTGGTTACCTTTGATGGAAGAAAAATGGCCTTTTTTTGAAAACCGAAAAACTTACTCGTGAGGAAGATGATGATTTCAATGAGATTTTAATATGTTTTCTTGAAGATTTATGAATGTTGAAGGCTTTGGGAATGATAGGAATCAAGTAATGTAGTTTGGGAATAAAAAATCAATTGAAAGAGTAAAAGAGAGCAAGGGACGACAACACTATGAAGATGGAAGAAAACTATCGTGAAAATAAGCTAAGAATGGGGGTTTTTAGGTTCAATTTTAAAAGTTGGTCTAATTGCCTCTTAAAAGCTCACAGTTTTGACTCTGTTACAAATCAGTCCTTTTTCTAAAATTAAAGGTTTCTAAAACACTTTTTCAAAAATTGATTTGACCTTTTAAAAACTATAATAAAAAAACATTACTGGTATACCATGTCGCATAATTCCAAGCACTCTAAGGTCATAATTCCTAAAATACCCTAAAACTTCTATGCCCTATTTTGGGATGTTACAACCAATGACGAAGCTATTGCAGAAAAATGCTGATTTTATCTGGTAGAAGTGCCAATAGAGTTTTGATTAGTTGAAAGCCTTATTGACAGAAGCTTCGATTTTGATACAGCCAAAATCCGAGAAAGAATTCATTGCGTACAGTGATGCTTCACTTAGTAGATTAGGTTGTGTTCAGATGCAAGACAGAAAAGTAATAACTTATGCTTCTTGGCAACTTAAACCACACGAGAGAAATTACCTGACACACGATTTAGAACTGGCTACAGTTGTATTCGCTTTGAAGATTTGGTGACATTATCTGTATGGTGAAAGATGCCACATTTTAATCGATCATATATCCTAAAATACTTGATGAATAAAAAATAATTAAATTTGAGACAGTGCAGATGACTTGAATTGTAAAAATATTAAGATTAAGTGATTGATTATCATCCGAGTAAAGTTAATGTTGTAGTGGATGCCTTAAGCTGGAAACCTCTATTCACGTTGAGATCGATGAATGCCCACTTAATTTTTGAACAAGACAGTTCTATTTTAGCCGAGTTGAGGGTGACTAAACCACTTTTTCTTCAGAAAATTCAAAAATTGCAAAAAGACGATCCGAAATTAATATCTAAGCAAGAATAGGTTCAGAATGGTCAGACTACTGAATTTAGAGTTGGTAATGATGATACTCTGTATTTTTGAAATTGACTGTGTGTGCTGAATGATTCAGAATTAAAGCGAGGCATTTTATTCGAGGCTCATTGTAGTACATACTCAATTCATTCGGGTAGCACTAGGATGTTTTACGACCTGAAAAAGATGTATTTGTGGCTGGGGATGAAACACGAGATTTCAGAATTTTTATCAAAATGTTTAGTGTGTTAACAAGTGAAAGCCGAACACCAGGTTCCCTCAAGTTTGTTACAACCTATTATGATTCTAGAGTTGAAATGAGAATGAGTCATGATGGATTTCATATAGGGATTGCCTCTGACACTGAAGAAGAAAGATTCGGTTTGGGTGATCATTGACAAATTATTGAAATTAACACATTTTAGTCCCATTAGAGCTAATTACTCACTCGAGAGACTAGCTGAATTGTATATCTTCGAGATTGTCAGACTGCATGGCATGCCACTGTCTATTATTTTTGATCGAGATCTGAGATTTACCTTCAGATTTTAGGGTAAAATACACGAGGCATTGGGTACTAAACTTAGTTTTAGTATAACATGTCATCCGCAGACAGATAGACAGTCAAAACGAGTAATTCAGATTCTAGAAGACATGTTACGATGCTGTGTTATCGAGTTTGAAGGCAGCTGGGTAAAATATCTACCGTTGGTTGAATTCACTTATAATAATAGTTATCAGTCCAGTATTAAAATGACACCATTTGAAGCTTTATACGAACGTAAATGTAGAACTCCATTATACTGGTCAGAATTGAGCGAATGGAAATTAATCGGGACAAATTTAATTAGAGAAATAGAAGATAAAGTCTGTATTATCCGTGATTGTTTGAAAGTTGCATTTGATTGTTAGAAATCGTATGCAGATCTGAAAAGAAAATGTATCAAATTCTAGACTGATGATAGAGTGTTTTTGAAAGTCTCGTTGTGGAAGAAAGTTCTACTGTTTGGCAGAAAAGGGAAAATTAGTCTAAGTGGGCCATACGAAATTATCGAGAGAATTGGTCTAGTGGCTTACAGTCTAGCTTTACCTCTAGAACTTGAAAAGATTCAGAACGCTATCCAAGTATCGATGTTAAGACGGTATAGGTCAGATCCTTCACATGTGATTACTCCCAGTGAGAGTGAATTACAATCTGATCTATCTTATTCAGAGGAGTCAGTAGCGATTTTGGCACGAGAGGTAAAGAACTTCGTAACAAAAGAGTATTGTTAGTGAAAGATCTATGGCACTGACATGGTATTAAGGAAGCTACACAGGAAACATAAGAATCAATGAAGTCTCAATACTTGAACTTATTTTCAGGTAAAAGTGTCGATGATGAAATTTTTTAAGGGGGAGAGTTGTGACAACTCGTTTCTAGTGGTACTAGAAATGGTGGTTTCGGAACTGATTTATCGACAATTGAGTCTATAATATTTACAGGTCTATTATAGTATTATATTAAATTTTGATTCGAAAATTTGGTTGATTGAATGGTTAATTAGAGTACATGGACTAAGTCGTAAAAACTGTAAAAATTAATCGTTATTGGTTTTTATTTGTTAAAACACTTGATTAATAATTTTTTAAGGTTCTATATGGAAAATAAGCCATTTTTATGGTTAGTGGCTGGTTAGTATATAGTTATTTGAGTTTTATAAATTTTTTATTTAAATTAAGTTAAAATAATAAAACAAGTCATCATCCATATTATTTTCATTTCATTATTTCTTCTCTAATCGAACACTAAAAACCTAAGGAAGCCATAACTATTTTCTTCAAGCTCAATCGGCCTCTTGCATGCTATGTAAATTAAACCTATTTTTCGTAAATTTTATGTTTTTGAGATCGTTTTAGCTTAATCTAGCTAACCTGAGTACTAAATTGTAAAACTGCCAAAAGTTTTAAAAGTTTTCATTGATGGATTTTGGTTTTTTAATGTTAAATGGTTGAGTTTGAAGCTTTGAAATGAAATATGATTATTTTGTAAAGTGAATTTTGTTAGTTTTGAGTTTAGGGACTAAAATTAAATTATGTTGGAATTGGCATGAAATTTTTATAAACATAGATGCTTGAGAGTTGTATAGGGATGTGTTTGAATTTAGATTTAAATTTTGGGGTTTAAATATGAAAAATATTCTTGTTTCAGTTTTAGGGACTAAGCTTAATAAATTACAAAACTTTAGGAAATTGTGAAAAATGATGATATGATATTATATGTATTAAATAATCTATTATGAGGTACTTAGAACTGATAATTTGAAATGAATTACCGTATAAATCAAGAAACAAATCAACCAGTAGATAATCAAGGAAAAGGGAGAATAGTAGATTAGTCCCTGACATTTCTTCTATTGCTGCTTATACTTGGTAAGTTCATATGGTATAGTTCTTTGTATTTTTGTAATGTTTATATTTGAATTGTATATTTTGTAATGTTTGATTGTATACTTAAATGTTGCAAATTGGTACAAAGGTGAGAAAAATGACTGAATTGAAAAGTGTTATATTGATATGTGTACTGAGCCCGGATGAACATAGGATAGGATACAATTGGCATGCCAATAGGGTTATTTCTCATGCTGTACAGGTTTGATATGAAATGAGATGATTTTGTACTGTTTATTCACTGATTGTATTGAAATCCATCAGTTGTTGCAGATTACTGAGTTTTCTTTACAGTGATCAGGTGTGTTATGGGTGGGATGTATAGCATACGGGCTTGGCACTCAATGCCCAAGTGTGTTTCTGAAGGGATGTTTAGCCTATGGGCTTGGCACTTAGTGCTTAGGTGTGTTCATAGATGGTATGGCTCGTTTGAGCAATCAAGTTTGTTTTGGGTGGCTACCCGTGTATCCATATCTATTCATTATAGTTCATCGCGCTAAACTATTGTTACAATTGGATAATGATGAATGGTAGAAGTATTATAATGAGACAAAGTATTGTCGTACAATGTAAAAGTGCATATATTCAATGGTTGATGATATAGCTTTGGTTGAGATTGAATTATATCGAATGGAATGTTTTATGAGTTATATATACGATGGACACACCTGATGATATGAATTGTGAAAACGGGGAAAATTGTTTAGATAACTGTGTAACGCCCCAAATTTTGGGCCTAGAAGTTTTGGGATTTGAGCATAGGGACAATGAGGAGGCTACACATATGTGTTTAGTCGTGCAATTTAGTGGCAGAATGGGCCTGCTGGTCTGGTGGGTAAGTAGAGTGTTAGTGTACCTCTGGATTCTGGGTTCGAGTCTTGGGGTGCGCATTTTGGGAGAGCCTTCTTAATTTGTTTTATTTTTATTTAGTTAATAATTATAATCATTTATAATTATTAAATTATGTGTTTTAAGATATGAGTTTGTTTTTATTTTTATTTTATTTTTTTCAGTTTTCCCTGTGTTCGTGTTCTGCTACTTCTCTGCTCTTTTTGCTTTTCTTTTCGCTTTTGGAAAAATTACTCAAAGATCAATTTTGGTTTTTGGCATCGGGGATTTCTACTTAACTGTCGTCTTCTTCGTCGTCGATTCAGGTCTGGGAATCAAACTTTTACTACACTATATATTATATATATATATTTGCAAAGTTTATGTACGACTTTTCTTAACCGTAGGCTAAACCGTTGGTTTTGGGTTTTTAGTCGTTGGAAGTAAGGAAATTGTCACTTTTTGATATATGTTGATAGGGAAAAGGTTGGGGACGGATCTGGTGGCTAAAACAGTGGTTTTGGGGCTATTTTAGGGTGGTTTCGTGACCACCCCGACGGCCACATGAGCGTGTGTCGACCCACACGGCCGTGTGAAATTACGCATTAGGGTTTTCAGGCCAAATTGGGTGCCACACGATCGTGTGGACAGTTTGGGGATTTTGTCGATTTTCACACGACCGTGTCCCCTGGGCGCACGGGCGTGTGGGTCTGTGAATTAAGGTTTCGGGGATTTGGTGTCACATGGCCTGTCCACACGACTGTGTGGCTGATTTAGGGATTTAGGGATCCCACACGGGCGTGTGTTTCAAAAAACACGGCTGTGTCTAGTGGCACACGGGCGAGTGAGACCCTCACACGGCCGTGATTACTTTGCACTTGACTTTAGCGAAATTGGGCAGGGAGTTACACGGCCTGTTCACATGGCCGTGTCCCTATACCACACGGGCATGTGCTTCTGTCACACGGCCGTGTGCTACCCTTCACATGGGCGTTTGGACCCCCACACGGCTTGGACTTCTCAACACGGTCGGAGTACACGGGTGTATGGCCCTATCTCACCAGATTTTGGTTCTTGGTCAATTTAAGCGTATTTGTGACTCTGTGTGTTTCCACCATTGGCTAAGATTTAGTAAGGGTAATTAAGACTCTATTCCAACTTCGGTTTAGGTGAGATTCGTGACTGGTTGCGTAACATGTTTCTTTCTGAACTCGGCTGACGAGGTGTGTGTGTGTAATATGCTTCTGTTCGATTGTCTGACTAGGTGTCACTGTTCTGTGAGGTTACATAGCCATTGAATCTGAATCTTGGTAATTAAGTATACTCCTATCTGAATCTAACTGACTGGATGTGAATGACTGTCTGTAATCTTGTACTCTGATTCTATTCATCTGTTTGCACACATACATATGCATATAATGTTTTTGGGTGGGATTGTGAAGAGAAGGAAGATCAAAATCGAATCAATCGATAGGCGATTCGCTAATTGTTAGCCCCTAATACCCAGAGGGTCGTGGGCAGTCCCAATACCCTGAGGGTCATGGACTATACTGTTAGCGGGTTACCGCATTGCACCGTACAACTCATACGTCAGCCTTCCTGCGTGTACTTATCTGATCTGGCAGTTTAACTGCCCTTTGCTAGTATAGCGATTTACCGCATTGCACTGTACCGCTTATACGTCAGCTTCGCTGCGTATCATCACTATCTGATCGGGCAGTTCATTCTGCATGTCTGTACTGCGGTTTACCGCATGACACTGTATAGCTTACTGATAGCCCTTAATACCCATAGGGTCGTGGGCAGTCCCAATACCCTGAGGGTCGTTGAGATTATTGGACTGCAAGGATTGATGGGCTTTACGAGGTCCTATGTGGTGTGATTGGTGGGATGAGCTCAAACAGCTCTCATGTGGAGTGATGGGCGACGGAGTGGTGTGTTGGCTGGTTGGGTGGGTTTTATAACTCAATTGCATTCATAAGTATCTGTTTGACTAAAAAGAACTTTTGTGGTTCACGTACATTGTAACTCCGATTGTATCTGATTGACTGAATAGAACTTCTTACTCTTTTGTGAACTGTGATTATCTGTTCGAGACTTTTGTCTCGAAGTTACCGTCTGATCCTGTAAGTATGTTCCGCTTCTAAACTGCTATGGATTTTCTGTTTCTGATTCTGTAGTAGTTAGTTTTGATCTCACACGGAGCTCGAGTAGCTCACCCCCTCTTTTGTATCCCCTTCTCAGGTACATTTTGGGATTTTGGACGTTGGACTCGTGAGGCGGAGGTCTCGGGACGGTTCAAAGACAATGGAATGTCAGATTTTGTTTTCTATCACGACTTTGTTATTTAGTTAAATGCTAAACTGTAAGGTTTTATAAGACTGTGGTATAGTTTCCACTTTAGATTTTCATTCGTAAATTTATTTAGGTTATTTATTATACTTAACAGTAACTGTACCGGAAGGACTTTTAATGATTAAATGTTTTTGGTGCGTAAATATATGAATGGTTTTCGGAAATGGAATTAAGGTCGGCTGGTTTTGTAAAATTTTCCCATGATCACTTCGGTGATCAATGGAGCATCCTCAGTTCGGTCTAAACTTCTAGGCCGGGTTTGGGGTGTTACAAACTGTGTTATTTTGGTAATTGTGGGAATTATGGTAAGTTATATTGTTTCTAACCTATGAACTTACTAAGCTTATTTAAAGCTTACTCTGTTTTGTTTTCTGTTTCCTATAGTTAGCATTTTGCTAAACTCGGCGATAGGATCATCTCGAAGATTACACTATCCAGCCTTCAATTTGGTAGATTTTTAGGGTAGGTTTGGATGGGCGGTGCGTTTACTTGCTGTTAGTGTAAAAGCAGCAGTGGCGGTGAGATTAGATACTGTAGGATACTGTATCGTGAGACAAAAAGTAAGCTAAACGCACCGCACTCAATCGCCCATCCAAACCCACCCTTAATCATTCAACTTGTTTATGCGACATGTAAATAGGATTTGATTTGTATATAAGTGTTTTGTAAAAGTAAAATGTGAATGGTGATGTATAAAGTATGTGTGCTTGATGACATTTTGATATGTTTGATTATGGCTTGAAATGATAACTTTAAATGTGGTTGTTAAGCATGGGACATGTGATAGATTAAAATGAATGTTTGGCATGTCTAATTATGACATGCAATGTTTGAGTAGGTGAGATTGTGTTGGAGATTATGACATAATAGTTAGATGATTGAATTGATGTTTTATGTATGTTATGTGGAATGGTGTTGATACAAATCTTATAGGTTGTGGGTTTGGAATTTTTGGTCATTAATAGGTGATTGAAAGTTGGTATTTTGATTGTGTATAAGGCATATGTTTGGTCATTATCTATCTTGGCATGAATTGAGATGTGCTTTGGTATTAATTCATGTTTTGTGATGGTTCCTTGAGGAATATTGGTTAGATATAGGAAATGATATGTTTTGGCATACTTTTGTACATTTTGAATAGGTTTAAAGAATGGTTAAATACCTACTCATGACCTAGGTCAAATTTTGGTTGGTAGCTTGCATAATAAGGAACTTATTGGCACACACAGGCTAACACAAGGCAGTGTGTCACACACGGGCAAGTGACACCGTCATGTGCTCTATATTGATTTGGATGGTTTGGGTAAACATAGTTACAGTTTGTTACATGGGCTGGCCACACGTCTGTGTGGGTACTGTTCATATTGTAACAACTCATTTTTCAGTGAAATCGGAACAGTGGTTTCGGGACCACAAATTCGACCCAAAAATATAATTTATTTTTTTATTATATGGTCCGTATTATGATAGATATGACATGTGAAAATTTTGGTACGAAAATTTTATCCATTTAGTGCTTAATTACGAGAAGGACTAAATCGCATAAAATGCAGAAGTTGGATTCTAGTGGCTATAAGGATTAAATAGCTATGGAATTCAAATCTAGGGGTCCTTATATGGTAATTAGACCATTAAGAAAAGTATGTAGATTTTTCTTGGTGACTCATCCATGGAAATATAGAAAAAGGGCAAGGACTAAATTGGAAATTGAAAAATAAATGAAAATATCATCTTATTTTTGTCATCTTCAACCTAAAAACACATGGAAACCCTAGGAGAGAGAGAGAAGAAACTTTCAAGGCCTAATTGGGTAAGTTTCCTTGTCCCGTTTTTAGTAATTTTGATATTTTTGGAATCAGAATAGCTTAATCTCTCTATTTGGAGGATTAATTTGAAAAGTTATCAAGGTATGAAAAATGGGTCATGGATGTATATGCTGGAAATTAGAAATTTATGGTAGAAAATGAAAGATTATTGATAGATAAACAACTTTCACAAAGTGATTTTTGATGAAAACATGATTTAGGGACTAAAATGTTAACATGTGAAATTGAAGGAAAAATTCTAAAATTTTATGAATACATGTGCTGTAAATTTTGTAAAGGGGCTTTGGTTAGGCTTGGAATAGGGAGTAATTTGCACAAGTTTCATTTTCCGGGCCTAGGGAAGAAATTGGAATTTATGGAAAAGTTAGGGGCAAAATGGTAATTTTGCCTAGGACTTAAATTGAGTCCATTTAAATATGAAATGTGTGAAATTGATGGTTAAATTCATTTATATAGATTCGAAAAACACAAACTCGAGGCTAGATCGAGGAAAAGAAAAGATTTTGGATTAATAGATTATTTACGCGAACAAGTGTCGAGGTAAGTTCGTGCAACTTAATCGAGCATGTAATTATGTTAATTGACTGTTGTGTTTGTATGTAATGTGATTCATATTGATGTGATTTACTTGTATGCTATGATGGAAAATTTGATACATGCTTGAAATGGTGAAAAAGGGTTAAGTCCCGATTGAACGTTGAGTTCTGATGAGTAGATGCGTTTTCCTAAAATGGATGAGGTCCTGCATTTGTTGCGGACGAGATTTAGCTCAGACGAGTAATCCTATTGACCTTATTTTAGAAAGGATTTAGCCCGGATGGGTAATCCTGAAATCGAGTATACGTTACGATTAGGGTTTAGCTTGGACTGGTAACCCTAATCGAGCTCTTTTGAGCATATACTATATAAAGGATTTATCCTGGACTGGTATTCCTGTTATACGATATATGACTCAAGAGCGTGTTTCTTGGCTAAGTGCCCTAATGGGTATTCTTGAATAAGAAATTGACGAATTATCGAATCGTTCACTACGATTGTACTACTTGATCTTTCATCGAAATTTCAATGATTCAACGAACGTATAACTCTTGACATGGCATGAGAACTTTGAGATGAAATGATAATGACTTGAAAGAATAATGCATGATGAGCTTATCTACCCTTACTTAATGTATATGTAAACTTTGTGACTAACATGTTTGATTGGATGTATGTGTTTAGGCAAGTTAGCCAAATGGATAGAAAACTTGTTATTGTTTGCTTAGATTTAATAAAGATTGGTAAGTTTAGTTTCTGTTATAGAAACTTATTAAGCATGTAATGCTTACTTCGTTTTATTTTCCACTGTTTTATAGCGCTCGGAAGCTCGTGAAGGTTGGAGATCATCGGAGCATCGTCACACTATCAACTAATCATTTTGGGTATACTTAGTAAAATCATTTTGGTATAATGGCATGTATAGGGCAACTTGGCCATAGGTGGCTTGAAAATGATGTTTTGTAACCTAGCCATTGGAATGGCTAGTAATAGTTCATTTTGGTATGACTAAGTAAGTTATTATGATGATATATACACAAGTGTTATGTTAAGTATATGTGATCCAATGTTGTTATTGCATAAATTAAACCAAGGTAAGTTTATAAACACTTGTGCTTGAAATAATATGCCATGTTGAATAATGGAATTGCTTATTTTGAATGCTTGAATTGGTTGGTATTGGATGTGTATTTTAAGTGCAAGTCTTGGGTGTGATTTTGGGTGAAAAATGAAGCTAGAAATGGCTTTAAATTGTCCACACGGGCGTGTGTCCAGACCGTGTGTGACACACGGCCTGGTAACATGGGAATGTGGTTAGGTCGTGTGTCCCTTGCACCTTAATATTGAGAAACAGAATGCTCAGAATTGAGCACACGGGCAGAGACACGGGCGTGTGCCTCATCCGTGTGTGCCACATTGCCTGGAACACGGGCGTGTGTCTTGGCCATGTGAAACCTGCACCTAATTTCGAGTTGAATTAATTAACCACACGGCCTAGCACACGGGCGTGTGGCATGGCCGTGTGTGCAAGTCAGAGAGTTACACGGGGTCGAATACGACCTCTAGCACGGGCGTGTGAGCCCTGTACCTTGGAAAATTTTTGTAATTTCGCGAAAAATTCTTAGAGGTTTCGATTTAGTCTCGACTTGTTTCTAATGCTCGTATTGGGCCTCGAGGGTCCATTTAAGGGACGTTAAGAATGATTTCGGAATATAAATAGTAACTTGTATGATTTATTTGTAAATGTTTCCGAATGTTTCGGTAATGCTCCGTAACCCTGTTACGACAACGGATACGGGTTAGGGATGTTACACATATGGTAACTAGATTTTTCACATGGTCTTAGTCTCTCATATGGCCTAGCCAAACGACTGTGTGAATGTCTGTAAGGTTTTTCATTTAGGTCTACACGGTTTTAGTGAGTTATACGGTCTAGATACACGACCATGTAACTCCAGCTTCACACGGCCACTGATTGTAGCACGACCTAGGGACACGACCATGTGGCGTTGTTATGTGATTTTTCCATAGTTATTTAAAAGTTTAAAATTTAGTCCTTATTTATACTCGGGTCAACTTAAGAGCTTTCGTAAGTTTGATTAAGACTCGAATTTGGTTGTAAATCATGCTTAACATGAATTATTAATTATGTTGTTGTTTTATTGAATATTAAAGTTAGAAATGTATATAATTTATTTCGTTAACTGTTGTTGCATCCTGTAGCTAGGGTGTTACAACTAATTGGAGGTAATTAGTTAGATAGACACTTTAAGTTAAATTTTTACATATAAAAAAGAGCATCCTCTCCCACTCTATTCTATAATTAAAATTTTGTGTCATATACATAACAGATATATGTAATATATGTATATAATATGGGAAAGAAAGAAACGTACATAGACATGTTGATTTAGGAAATGGTGGTGTCCATTGGCTTCCAACGGATGCTAGTTCAAAAATTTCGTTTCTAAAGAGGAATAATTGTGTTGATTCAGTGACCTTTCAAAATTGAAAGGTTGTGTACTCTTACCTCAATACTTCTGTTGATTTGATAACTTTGAGCTGAAAAAATCCAATTCGAGTGAAACCAGTTATGTTTTATCTCTAGATTATATTTTGATTTTAAAAGTACAAAATAAATTTTCTTATTCACTTTTTCGATATCCCGATAATTATTTGCATCACTTTCAATCTTGAATAAATAGATCTAACCAGTACCATATATCCCTTGGAGAAATATTTAATGCAAGGTTGGCGGACATCCAAATTTATGTTGTTAGTTTGGCTATGACGTTAAAAGTCCTTCGGATCTTGCTTCTCCTCTTTGCCTTGCATAATATGCATCATTGAAGTACTTATTTCTTCAATTTTCCCATGGCTTTAATTATCATTATCATTATGGGTGAATATTTGATATATTGGTACTTTAAAATTCTATTTCATAAGTAATTTTAAAAAATTAATATATATTTTTTCTTTAAATCTTTTTTTAAAAATATTTTATTATACTCCTATAAAACATCTATTAGCCTTCTAATTTTACTTGTGAAGTAAAAAAATTAGATGGAGCAAATGGAGTAAGTAGTCTCTATCCTCTGAGTATTATTAAGATAAAGGAGAATATTCAAATGGTCAAAAACCCATTATAAAAACATTTTTATCATTCATAGTTTTAAAATTATTTTCCTCATCAGATTGCCTGAATTCAAAGATAGTATTGAATAAGTTAGAGGAAGTTAGTATTTATATTTAAAATATAAATTGTTTAGTATTTATAAGATAAGGGTTTAAACACCGGTCATTCTCCTCACTCAATGTTATAATAATAAAAATAAATTAAAAGATAGTGATAACATAAAATAGAAAATTAATGTGTATATGTATAATAAATAATTTTAATTTATACCAAATAATAAGTTATAAATTATAACTTATTTTTATGTTAAATAATGATTAAAAGTATATTTTTCTTAAAAAATTAAAACTATATTTAATTAAAAATAAATAACTTAGAGTATATATTTAATAGTTAATTATATTTAACGTTTTAAAAAGAAATCCTCCCACTAGTAGGAGGGATAATTCTCCACTAAACTTTATAAGGGTGGGATGGGCGGTGCGTTTACCTGCGGTTAGTGTAAAAATAGCGGTGGCGGTGAGATTAGATACTGTAGCGATACTGTAGTGTGAGACAAAAAGTAAGCTAAACGCACTGCACTGCACCGCACTCAATCACCCATCCAAACCCACCCTAAATAAATGAGCTGCGGTACGATTGGCTAAAATTGTTTCTCAACCGTACCCCAACCTGGGTTGTTTGAAATTAAATGTGTCCTATATAGTTTTTGGTTAAAATTTGTTGTTAGTATATTTGTTTGTATAAAATTTAATATTTGGTCTTTATATTTTAAAAAGTTAAAAATTTAATTTTCTTACTTTTTAAATTTAAAAATTTTAGTCCAATTGTTATCGTTGTTGGTAGTTTCTATCAAAATTTATTAATTTAATATGTTTATTTTTGTCACTTGTATGCCATGTCATATGAAGACAACCTAGTTAAAATTCTAAATTGATAAATTTTGACAAAAATACTTATGATTTAAAGATTAGACCGGGATTTTTTAAATAAAAAAGTCAGCTAACTTAATTTTTAAAATTTTAAGTGTAGAGACTAAATCTCAAATTTTATCAAATCTTAACTTTTTATTATTATCATGTTATATATATATATATATATATATTATGTCAAGGACATTTATAATTTTTTTGGTATAATGAAAGCTTACATTACAATTTGAAGGAGGGGATAATTACATTTATTAAATTTAATATATAGTTCTTAATACATATAAAATATCAACATATTATTTTAATAATATTAAAATATAAAAATAATATATATTGTAGGAGTAAAATTATGAGACTTTATCAAAAGGGATAATATAATTTTTGGCTCCTATACTTAGCAACTTGGTCCGCTTTGGTACTTGTACTTTTTTTTGTTCACTTTGGTACTTGAACTTAGCAACTAGATCCGTTTTGGTCCCTAAACTTGAAAATCTAAAAACTTGATGACATGGCACTTTGAGATTGTGCCACATCATCACTTAAAAATTAAAAAAAATATATATAAAATTTCAGGTGATTACGTGGTACAATCTTAGAGTGTCAAATATAGTGTTCTAATAATTAGAACGGTGGTTGAGTCGTTCAGACCACTGGTTCTCGATTCAATTGGTTTGATTGGTTCAATTACAAGACCAACAATAATTAAATAAATAATTAAAAATTCATAAAAATAAAAAAAAAATTAAATTGGTTCAACTTGTTCAACTATTGGTTTTGTCCCAGTTTTGATTATAACTAATTTCGAGTAGTTTTTGATTTAATTGGTTCAACCCCTTTGTTCTGATATGTAACAGCCCGATTTAAGGCCTAGTCGGAATAGAGGTTGCGAGACCACAAATTCGAAGTAGAAATATGTGTTTTTTTATGATTTTTATGAGGCTTATGATGTGGTTGCATGATTGTGTGAAAATTTCATGAAGAAATTTTATTAATTAGTGATCAATTTGTCCATTAGGACTAAATTGCAAAGATTAGAAAATATGAGATTCTGGAAGATTTAAATATGAGATTCTAGCTATATTTTGAGCTAGGGTTTATGTTCAAAAATTTACCCATGTATGACATGCATGTATTTTGATATTTTATGGAAGAATATGAAAGTTTGATGCAAGATAAACATCTTTTTCTAAGTGATTTTCATGAAAAATGCATAAAAGGACCAAATTGCAAAAGTTATAAAAATGGTCATACATGGGTGAAATAGTGGAAATTAAGGGTTGTTGTAGTTGAGAAAAAGATTCGGCTAGGCTTAAAATACAAGAAAGTTGAATAAAAATCATTTTACGAGCCTAGGGGCAAAAGTGTAATTATGTGAAATTTTAGGGGCAAAATTGTAATTTTGCCAAAGTGTGATTCATGAGTCAATTTAGTCAATGTGAGTATTAAACAAGTGAAATTGTTATTATAGATCAAGAAACACGAAGCCCGGACCGAAACCGATGCAAGAACAAGGTTGTGGACTAAATCGAATATCTACACACATTTTGAGTACCGAGGTAAGTTTGTGTGAAATTATAACTACATTATGTTTTTATGTTTTAATTTTCTTGATATTATGAGAAATGAATATTATTTCTATGAAATTAACTAATGATGTTTTGATGAAAATGTGTTAAGATGAAGTCCTGGTTGAAGATTCGGAATACGAGGATACCTATGTCACGACATGAGATAAGGATGGTCCGTATAAGACCATGTCTGGGACATGGCATCGGCACCGAATAAGGAAGGTCCCGTATAAGACCATGTTTGGGACATGGCATCGGCACCGAATAAGAAAGGTCCCGTGTAAGACCATGTCTGGGACATGGCCTCGACACCAAAGGAAGATCTCGTGTAAGACCATGTCTGGGACATGGCATTGACATCAAGCTAAAAGATCCCGTGTAAGACTATATCTGGGATATGGCATCGGCATCAAGAGGTGATCCCATGTAAGAGCATATCTGGGATATGGCATTGGCATCGTGATACATGTATGATGATATTGAGTATCCTCTGATATTCCGAGCAATTCAACGGGAAAAAGAGTTAAGTATGCAAAGATGGCAAGAGCTAAGCTATACAAAGATGACAAATAGTTACATTTAAGTGAAAGATGATTATGATTTAAGTTTATGTTCATGATAACATAAGTGCTAAATTATGTGAGAAGTGATACAGGTACCATGAGTAAAATATGAGTTATGAAACCCTAATGTGATATGTGATGGGTAAGTGTAAGTATGAGTAAGTATGTCAAAGTATATGAGAACTTGTGTTGTTATCGTTCTATGAGATGAATGGATTTTACATGAGTACTTATGTTGCTATTTCAATTCATGCAAACTTACTAAGCTATGTGCTTCCCCCTCTCTTTTCCCTTTTCCTTGTAGTTTTGCCAAACTAGCTCGGGGATCGTAGGACGTCAGAGCTCGGATCACACTATCAACTATTCTTTTGGTATAGTAAAGTTGATTCCTTTTGAGTATGGCATGTATAGGAACTTGGTCATTTTGTGTTATGTCATATTTGAAAGCCAAAGTGTTGGCTATTAATGTTATACACTTATTTTGTAAATGGCCATTAGAAATTGGCCAATATTTGTCAAGTTTTATATCTTAATGATGATGAGTTCTATGAAGAGTATGAATTATGAATGGTGAGTTTTCATAGTGTATTATTGCCATGTTATGTGTTTCTTGTGCTGGCATATGTGTGTTTATGTTTTAGGGTGGCAATAGGCTTGGAAAATAGCCTTCTAATTGTCCATACGGGTAAACACACGGGCATGTGTCTAGGCCGTGTGTGACACACGGCCAACCCCATGGGTGTGTTAATAGGCCGTGTGTCCCCTGCATCAAATTTGCAAGAATTCGATTCGCCACACGGGCCAGCACACCGGCATGTGCCTAGGCCGTGTGCCCCTTAAGAGCCTGCTGACGTCATAAACAGAATACCCAGTTTTTCACACATGGGTGAGGACATGGGCGTGTCTAGGCTGTATGAGGGACACGGGCCACAGACACGGGCGCGTGTCCGGCTGTGTGAAAGTCCCTGTAGGTTCAAAATGAAAAATAAATTTCGCACGGACTGGGAACATGGGCGTGTGTGACCATACAGCTTGCCCACACGGGCGTGTGGCTCTGTTTTAGGTAAAAATTTTCTAAGTGCGCAAAGGTTTTCGGTTTAATCCCGAAACTTCTCGAATGTATGTTTAGGGCATCGTAGGCCCATAATAAGGATGTTATGAATATGAATGAAAGGTTTTGAGTTGAAATGAAATTTTACAGCCTGATGTTGTATGTTTAAGCAAGTTAAGTCCGGTAATGCCTCGTATCCTGTCCCGGCGACGGACACGGGTAAGGGGTGTTACATGATCAGTTTGTCGATCGATTCTCGGTCCAATCGTCCCCACCAAACAACCCAAACTTGTTCTAAGAACACTGGTCACATCAACAAATCTTGATGGAATTCAATTTCAGAGACCAAAATTAATTTAATTGCCAAGTTTAAGTAACAAAGTGAACAAAAAAAAAAAGAAAAAAGAAAAAAAGAAGAAGGACAAATACCAAAGTAGACCTAGTTACCAAGTTTAAGGGCCATATCAAAATCACTCCATGCCACTGTGCCCGTCCTCTTCTCATTTATTAAATTTATCATTAAGTCGTCTTTTGTTTATAAAATAAAAGGTAAACTACACCTAAAACCATTAAACTATTACTAAGTTTACGTTTTGGTCACTATTTGATGTAGGTTACCCTAAAATAAATTTTTTTAGTAACTCCATTTGAGGTGACTTAAATAATTCTTGATTAATATTTCATGGGTAGACTATACCCAAGGTCATTAAACTATTAGTAAGTTTACATTTTGTCACTCAACTTAAAAAAATTACAAAATGATCACTGAACTATTTGAAAGATTTCATTTAAGTCACTGGGCTATTAAAATTGATATTATATGGCCTTCTTCGTTCGTATCGCTTGCACTAATAGAAAGTTGTTTCCCCCTTTCTCTTCTATAGTTTAGTCTTTTCCATGAATCAATTTTGAACATCACGAATCTACAAACCAAAATCTAAAAGTTTTCTTTGCTGACTTTCGACATTTATCGTCAAATCAACTTGGATCTAAGGTATGTTCTTCTACTCGTCGATGGGTACTAATTCATTGTATTGATCATCAAATCATCGTTTGGAGCTCGTTAGTCGAACTTAAAAAGAAGTTAACAGCCTAATGACTTCAATGGAAATGAATAGTTTAGTGACCGAAACATAAATTTACTAATAGTTTAGTGATCTTGGGTGTAGTTTACCCATATTTTATTTGGTTGGTCAATGTAATAACTTGAGAAAAAGCTTATTTAGATATTAAAATAGATGTAATAATGTTAGTACTAAAATAATTCTTTTTTTTGTAAACAAAAATGTTGAAATAGTAAGGTTAATATATTTTTTTATAAAAGGATAATATAATTTTGGCCATTGAACTTAGGAACTAGATTTACTTTGGTACCTATACTTTTTTCTGGTCCACTTTGTTCTTTGAGCTTGGCAACTAGATCCATTTTGGTACCTAAACTTAGATTCTGTCAAGATTTGATGATGTGACTAGTGTTACTGGAATAGGACTGGATCGGACAGACCGAGAACTAATTGATATAATGGTTCAAACAAAAAGGTTGAACTGATTGACTTGGAAATTTCTTGAAATGGGTAAAAATAAAAAATAGGGACAAAAATAAATAGTTGAACATATTGAACTTGTTTAAGGTACGAGGTGAAGAAGGGTTGGCTTGATACCGAAGTGTGGATATAATGGGTGGCCTAAACTGTGGTTTAAGAGACAATGCATGTAGTAAATTAGAAATGACTTGTGGTATAGGTAAAGATGAATGATGCCTAAGGGAGGAATATGTTTGAAGATGGATGGTTGAAAAGAATTATTTAGTAAGGTAGCTACAAAAATAGGAATTACAACAAGGTTGAGTAGTATGGTTAGAGTATGTCTTGGATAAGGGTGAAGGTGGTTGGGATTGGGAAAAAAAGGATAAGTATGCTCCTCAAATCTAACATATCTAGATATATAAATCCTCCTTGAAGCATCTATACAAAGATAACTTCTATGAACAAAGGAATAAGCCAAGTATTTATATGTAGATGATCTAAACTGCAATTTATGGGTGCTATATGGCCTTAATTTTGGAAAGAAAAGACAACCAAAGACACTCATGAATTTATTGTTAGGTTTTGTAACAACCCGAATTAGGGGCTAGTCAGGACAGTGGTTTCGAGACCACTAATCCGAGGTGGAGGAAAATTATTTTGATATTATTTTATGTGTTCTAACATGTTTATAAGGATGCATGAGAATTTTGGTACCTTAATTTTAACGATTGAACGCATAATTGCGAAAAAGGACTAAATCGCTTAAAGTGCAAAATTTCTATTTTATTTGCTAAAGGTGCCAAATAGCCATAGAATATTAATTGGAGGTCCTTAAAGTGCAAATAGGCCATGGGAGGAGTGATGACCGACCATAGGGGGACAAAGAAAGGACTTTGTCAATTGTTAGGTGAAAATTTAGAGATAAAAATGTATTTTTATCATAAAATGAAGAAAGGAAAATATCACCTTTCCTCTCCATCTTCTCTCCACCGAAAATGAGCAGAAAAAATGGGGGTTGAGAGCTCAAAATTTCAGCCAAGCTTTCTTCCTTACAAGTAAGTGATTTTGATGGTTTTAGTTGATAATTTTTGTACTTTTGGAACCCCCAAAGCTTAAGCTAGCTAAGGAGGGGACTAAATTGCTAAATGGTTGAAAGTCTAGGGACGTGCCATGAGAGAGTTTATGTTGTTTGCTGAGTTTTTATGGAAGAAAATGAATGCTAGGGAGATGAGAAACAACTTTTGTTAAAGGTGTTATCATGAAAACACCTAAATGGGACTAAGTTGTAAATGTTGTAATTTAGTAATAAATGCATGAAATAGTTGGATTTGTGAGTAGTTGTAAGAGACATAAATGTTCAGCTAGGCTTGTTTAATAAGAAAATGTGATGAAAAATGATTTACGAGCCTAGGGGCAAAATCGTAATTTTGCCATAGTACAAGGGCAAAATGGTCATTTTTGCCTAAGTAGAGATTATGATGTAATATGATCATAAAATGATTAAATGAGTAAATTTTATTGTTCTAGAACAAAGAAAATGAGATTCAGACCTAGAACGGGAGAAAAGAAAAATATGGACAATTTGGTCCCTTTTTGCCATTTTCGATATCGAGGTAAGTTCGTGTGCTAATAATGCAACTGTAAGTGAAGTATTTAATATTTCGATATTGTATGAAATGTATATTGACTCTATGAATATATATTAAATACGTTTTGACGAGATGTCAAGAATTGAAAGTCATCAATTGAATCTAAGAATAGGGGAAATGCAAATATTATGATACTATGATAATTAAGGTCTTGTGTAAGACCATAATTGGATTATGGCCTCGGTGTGAGATTTCGTATAAGACCATGTCAGGGACATGGCATCGATATGATATTTCATGTAAGACCTTATTGGGGGTATGATGTTGATTTGATACTATATGTATGATATTTAAGAGTGTTCTTTAGCATTTTGAATAATTCAACAGGTATGTTGAAAATGAGAAAGTATGTGGTTATACCATGAGAGGTACATGTATGTGCCAGAACTCAATTGAGGTGAATTCGGTATATGATGAACCCATGGTGAGTTATGTGTAAATGATGCATCCTGATTGCATATGTTATATTTATTAATGCATTGCGTGGATGCAAATGATTATTTTAGAAATCTATTTAAGAATGATAAAGTTTGAGGATTTTCCTGGATGAACATTCGAAACAGGAAAAAGGTGTGTGGATAATTATCAGTGAATGTGTAATCAAAGGTGGGCTGTGTGTGTTACCACCTTATTATTTGTTACCGATGGGCTGTGTGCGATACCATCATGCTTATTATTAAATGGTGGGCTATGTGCGATACCACCTTATAAATTATTAAATGGTGGGCTGTGTGCAGAACCACCGGGAGTTGGTATTATCCCGAATGGATCATTGAGAAATTGTTTAAGTATATGTGTCATGGATTGTTGTGATGATGGATGCAGGGATTATGTGCTAATAAATGAGAGTACTATAATTGTCACATGGTTAGAATGTGGTAAGAGACGGAATGAGTAAGCGTTATGAATGATATAGTGGGTAACCATGAGTTTAAGAGTAAATCTCATTATAATGCCTTTGTGGTTGAGTATAATCAATGAATGTCAATAGTTTATTATTATTTTCATATGAACTTACTAAGAAATATTGCTTACTCCTCTTCCTTTCCTATCTCTTATAGGTTAACTTAACTAGCTCGGGTTGGAAACCGTCAGAGATGCTTTCACACTATCGAGCAGACACTGGGTATGAGATTCAAGTCTTCTTGAAATATGACATGTATAGGGATATTATTTTGGTTTAATTAAGTCATAGTTAAAGTAGCCAAATTTGTTGGCTTAAAATAGTTTGTGGATTGGTTGTGTACAGCCATAGATGATGGCTCAAGTCGATTGTAATTGTACTAGTAATAGTTCTCTATCGTATATGGGATGAAGATTTAATTTTCATGATTCAAATGTGATAATTCAAGAGTTATAATTAATGATTTGAAAATGTTATGTGATGATGCGTGAATGTGTGCAAGTGAGGGTGGCTAAATGGCTTGGAAAATAGCCTTGAATTGGTCCACATGGGTAGACACACAGGCGTGTGTCTGGGGCGTGTGACACACGCGTCAGCCCCATGGGTGTGTGACCAGCCGTGTGTCCCCGAATGTTGGTATTGCAAGTCGGTGTCGACCACGGGCCAGCCACACACGGGCGTGTGTCTCAGGCCGTGTGTGCCCCATATGAGGTTGCGACGTCACAAAGCAGAATACCTGTGTTTTTACACGGGCGAGGACACGGGCGTGTCTAGGCCGTGTAGAGCACACGGGACAAGAACATGGGCGTGTGTCCGGCCGTGTGAAAATCCCTGTAGGTTCAAAAAGAAAATAATTCTACACGAGTATGGAGCACGGGTGTGTGATATGTCACACGGGCGTGCCCCACTCTACACACGGGCGTGTGGCCCAGTTTTTATGCAAACATTTTCTAAGTGTTTAAAAGTTTCAGTTCGGTCCCAAAGCATCTCGGGTTTATGTAAAGGGTCTCGTAGACCTATAATGGGGACGTTACAATTTTAAATGAAAAAGTTTTAAATTGGAACAAATTTTATAGCCCAAAGTCGAATGCTCAAGCAAGTCAAGTCCGGTAATGCCTAGTACCTAGTTTTGGAGTTGAATACGGGTAAGGGGTGTTACATGTTTGGCATGAAAAAGCTTTCCATATTGAGACACACAAGGTAGAGCTATAGTAGGAAGCCAACTTAATAGAAATGTAACACTGGAGAATGCATCATTCAAATATGTTAGTGGCATAGAAGCTTGTACCAACATTGATAACCCTATCTAGAAAATAATGTGTATGCTTTCTTTCAAGCAATCCATTTTTCTCTAAAGTGTGAAGGCTTCACCACCTATGAACAATACTATGTGTCTTAACATAGGGTAGAAATGGCTAAAACTCCCCTTATTCACCAGTTTGCAATACTTTCAACTTATAGCCAAACAATCTTTCATCTTCTTGTGAAATTACATAAATGAAACCTAAACATATAATTTCTCCTTCAGAAAATAAATCTAGGAATATTTGGAGTAGGCATCTTTGAATGTTACATAATGAGAAAACCATTTGAACAAAGGGGAACAAGACTATAGAGGTTTACTACTACTTAGTCCAATGGTTCAATAAATTAAGTTGCAAACTGAGATTATGAAAATTTATATGCTTTACCAAGTTTACAAGTAGAGAAAATAATTAGATATTTATTTCTTAGAAAAGGAATACTTGTAGTTTTTCAAGTCTTTGGTCAATACATAATAAAAAAGGTAACCAAACTTTTTGTATAAGAGATCAAGTGAATTAGACTTAGTAATTATATTACAAGAACCATGGGTACCCTAATGAGTATTACTGACCACGGTAGAACCTTGATGATCCTTATTGTACATATTAAAATCACCAAGAGGTAGCCTATACAGTCCATCAGCTTATGAACCTTGCAGTAACACCTCTTTGGAAGCCAAATATTTGACTTGATAGTATGTTAGAAAGAACTCAAATGAGACATGATTGTCCTTAGTAAATTTAGACTCAGAGAGCAATTTTTTTGTTAGATTAGGTACATGCAACTCATATCTCATGTATAAAGATCTAGGTCTTGTGAGTATATGTGACTATCCAACTACAACATCTCTCACCCATTTCAGAAGACTAATACAGGTGGGAGATGCCATCGAAGAATGGTCGAGTAAGAAATATTGGATTTATTTAAGTATTGAAAGTTTAAAACATCGTTATAAAATAATTAAAATATGTTTTAGACAAGATTCAAAGTTTTAAAAACAATTTAAAATCATTTAAGTTTTAATCAAAGTTAATCAGAGCTGATTGGAACCCAAAAATAAGCTCTGAAAGGTCAAAACAACTTAAAATAGTGTAGTGCTAAAAACAAGCGTGATGTCACGATGTGAGGACTTTTGAAACTGTGATGAGACTTATTGAGTAGTGATGCCATGATGCCAAGTGGCAAGATCGTGAGGTTGCAATTCCATGGCCACGACGTCGAGTGGTGAGGCCACGATGTCAAAATTTTGTGGTCGCGATGTAACTCGCTTAGTAGGCCCAAAAAACTTCAAAATATTTTCCTAAGTCCCTTTATTAATGATATATCTAACACATGCTTGAAAATCACTCAAATATGTATGAAAGCCACTATAAAACATTTTAAATTCACAATTTATAATCCTTAAATGTAAGTAACCATGCATATAATCAATTTACTAAAAGAAAGATAATATGATGAAATAACAAGTGTAACTTGCAAGTTCAAATTTAAACAACATTCAACAGAAAGACCAAGTAATATGAAATTAACATATTTACTTATGTAGACACCTAAGACATGTTAAAACTAAAAATATATCAATTTCTTAATTTTTTAGGTCTCGTTGATATTGTGATAACCCAGATTGAGCTAGGCTTCATGTCTCCTTGAATAAATAATCTACGCGTAAAAACAATAGCGCGTAAGCAAACAATGTTTAGTCTGTTCAAATGGAATTCACTGTACTTACCTTGTGGAGGGGAGCATACCAAATTCCATAGGAACCTAAATACTTAATACAACATTCTCAACTACATCACATACCAAGACCGTCTTTGAAGAGACAGTGTATATCCAATGATCCACAATAAATGCTAAACCATCGAATGACACGATATAGCTCCAACTCTATAATAACCCATACATAAATGTGTATATGACCTTAATTGGCATGTCAACCGTATCCTAACCTTTCTACTAAGTTTACATGGGCACAAGAACTAAGTGAACATTTATCAACAAGTTCTTTCTTCTAAAGTTACAACAGTCATAGACATTCATGTTTTCCACTTTACATAGCTCATGAACCCAACATTCATTTACATTATACAAGTCAATCATGCCATTGTCCATATATAAAATCCTTTTTTCAATTTTCTTATTATCATCACCAATAAATATACCTTTTAAAACATCCACCATGTTTTCATGCCATCTTGCCTAACATGATAACTATATTGACTTTCTTACCATAATTTCACATTCAAATAATACATTAAAATCATTAAATTACTAGTACACACAACAACATGGAAGTATAGTCAGTTCCATGAGAACTTAACTTTCCCATAAGCAACAAAAATGGTTGGAGGCTTCTCCAAGGCCTTCAATCTATAACATTTTTCTTTCCCTTGATAGAACCACCTCTAGCAACCTCTTTCTCTTCAAATACATACAAAATCAACAATTTTACCAAAATGTCAAAATAACATTTATTAGTTATATTAATGGCTTAACAATCATTCCAAAGCATTTAAATATGAAATGTGATGATGGAATACTAAGAAATCATGAACCGTTACCAAAATCTCTTTCTTCTCCCTTTAGCTCAACCTTTCCACACTAAAGCTCAAACCTTAGATATGTGGGTGAAGAGAATGGTGATGAGTTTTGGTTTAAATATTGTTTTATAAGGTGGTTTTGCAAGAAAATGAAAGAAAATGGTGGGTGATTAGAGAGAAAAAATTTGAAAAATGACAAAAGGATGAGAAAAATGGTGTCTTCTCCTCCTTTAAGTGTGACTGGTTGGTATGGCTTGTAACAACCAACTATCTGTCGTTTCAAAAAAGGCAGTTTCAAAACCCCATTTCTGTAAATCAGGGCCATAAATATTGAATATAAATATTTACGGAGTTAGTATATTGAGATATTAAAGTTTCATCCTTCAGTTTTGTCTTTTAATTGCTTAATTAAGGTTCAAAGACTAAATTGTAAAAGTCTTATCGCTATAAATTTTTAATTGGCTAAAGATTTGGGGATTTAAATTGCAATTAGAAAAAATCCAAAATAGTAATTAAACCATTTTCTAACATGAATTAATGGTATATGATGACATTTCCACTAACTTTGCTTAATGGTTAATTAATTAAGCTTAAGTTAATTAAACTCTAATCAAATTATATAAGTTAAAATAAAGTAAAAATGTCATTATTTTTCTTCTTCATCTTCTTATTTCCGTGATTTGAAGAAAAGAAAAACCTAAGAAGCCTTCAAACATTCGATCACTTTTAGGTAAGATTTTTAAGTCATTTTCTTGTAATTTTTATGTTTTGAGGTCATGAGAGCTTGATTTAGCCAACCCATGTACCAATTTGCAAAACTTTTAAAGTTTTTGAAAGTTGCCATTAGTGATTTATTGAAGAAATTGGTGTTAAATTGATAGATTTTAAACTTAGATATGAAAAAAGACTAAATTGTAATGTTTAATTGTTAGTTTTTTTTTACATAAGAACTAAAGTGAATAAATTGTGAAATTGATGTGAAATATTTCTATAATAATAGATAGTAAAGGGACACTAAGGGATGTGGTTGAAGTCAATTTTTAAATCGAAGCTCAAAATTAAAAGATATAGTTACTTCAGTTTTAGGGACTAAATTGAATAAAATGTAAAACTTTAGAGGTGCCAAAAAAAATCTTCATAGGTTCATTCGTATCATGATATAATGTATAATGTTTAGTATTGATGAATTGTCTAAAATAATTGAATAGATCAAGAATTGGATCAAACTGGAGATAATCGAGGAAAAGCCAAAATTTTCGATTAGTCCTTGAGGGTTCAACTTGTTTTCTATTTAGACTAGGTTCATATGGTATTTGTATTAATATGTTGTTGTGTATTTAATTTGTAAATATATGTGTTTGGTTGTGAATTTGTGTAAAAGTTGAGGTTTGGACTAAATTGAAAAGAGATTTTAATATATTGAATACATGCCCGTGTAACCTTAGTAAAATTTAGGATACAATTGGCATGGCAATAGGTTCTTGTGCACACTCTTATGAGATTGATTACAAATATTACCAAGGTCTTGCATTTGTTGCGGATACTCAAATACATGTCACACAAGTTTAGTTGAGAGGAGTAACCTAATTTCGTTTTAAAGGTTTAGCCCGGGCAAGTAACATGATATGTATATATTCAGCTTGGACAAGAAGTTAAATTTGTCGTTATAAAGGTTTAGCCCAGAAGAGTTACTTGACACGAATATATTTAGCTCGGACGAGCAATTGGTTTGGTGTGATTACCTGTGTATTCGAGTCCATTTACTAGAGTTCATCAAGCTAAACAGTTAATGTAAAAGGCAAAATTAAAATGGAATGATATGAGATTGATGTTCAAATGGATAAATGGCTAATTAAGCATGAGCATGGTATTTAAATATTGTCTTTAAAATGAATTGGTTTGATTTATGATTGAGATATCATATGGTTTGATTATATATTAAACTCACCTTGTTGATGTTGTGCTTTGTCATGTCTCGCCAACTATGCCAAATTATGGTAGCATATTGTACTCGATTGTAGGATAATGTAAGTTTTTTTTAATGCCTATGAACTTACTATATGCTTACCTATTTTGTTTTCCCCTTTCCTTGTAGATCGTTACCTTACGAAACATGTCAAGCTGGATCGTTCCGAAGCTCACACTATTGTAACATCTCGGAATTGGGCCTAGTAGGATTGGGCCCAATGGGCCTTGATTTAAAATTTTTGAGAACGGCATTAATGCAAGTTAGACTTATTAGGTAAGTTATTTTGGAAGGTTAGAGGGCTTCTATGAAGTCCCGGGATCAAATATTAGCTTTGGGGAAATTTTGGTTTTAGGTGAAAAAAAAAAAAACCCTGGAAGTTGGCAGGTATGCCTTAAGAATAAAATGTGGGGAAAAATGACACAAGTGGAGTGTGTGGTGTAGTGGCAAAGTGACGCCACTTAAGAGGCAAGGGGGATGACGCCACAAGGAAGGAAGGAGGTCCAAGGTTCAAGTCTTGGCTTTTGCATTTTGGTTTTCTTTTTACTTGGACCTCATAATTTGGCTATAGATTTATATTTAGTTGCGCATGGTTTAAGACACAAGAGGAGCTTGTGGCCAAGTGGTTAACAGCGTGGATTATGTTGCAAGGAGCACAGGTTCGAATCTCATGAGAAGCAAGGGAGTATTTATTTTTATGATGCAGACGGGAAGAGTTTCAGATTGAATTTAAACTCTCATCGACGAAGGGATCCCACATCGGAAAGATACAAAGAAGGAAGGTGGAGAGCTAGCTATATAAAGAGCATTCCAGAGGAGAGTTAACATACCTTGGTGGGCGTTTTTGGGCACGGGAGTGGTTAGAGCGCGGATTAACACCGAGTCCTATCAGGTGTGTAACTCTCTACTCTAGTTGTAGAGCGGCAAATGCCGAAGTGCCTGGCCACGGCAATAGTAGCCATGAGAGCGTGCGAGCGCACATGTGGGGCTTCGGACGCGATAGTTGAGGCCATAAGTAGTATTCTTGTGGGTTGGGGCTGCTTGGGCCGCGATGGGCTGAAGTGGGCCCAATGGGCCCGTGGGCCTTTATGAGTAAATTGTGCGATTGTGTAGTATATAGTGTAACTAGACTAGGTGAAACTTATATACATGGCTAGATTTGTGCTAAGTGGGCCACACGAGCGTGTGGGCCCGAATGGGCCGGAATCGAGTTTTAGGCCCAATCATCCGGTGCGACCGAAAATGGTAGCTGAGTCGCTCGGGGTGATATTTGGGCCTTTGGGTAAGGCCATTGTAGGTGCAAAATTACAAAAATACCCTTGGTGGGTAAATTCCCAAAATACCCCTGAAGGGTATATTACGAAAATACCCTTAGTGGGTATATTACTGAAATACCACTGAAGGGTAAATTATGAAAATACCCTTGGTGGGTAAATTACGAAAATGCCCTTGGTGGGTAAGTTACCGATATACCCTTGGTGGGTAAATTACGAAAATGCCCTTGGTAGGTAAAATTACAGTTATACCCTTAGAGGTTGATTAGGGTGATTATGTTGTTTTATGTCTATCTGATTATGATGGTAATTCATGTTATACTTATATTTGATATATTTCTAGCATACATGACATATTGCATACACGAATTATTATGTCATATTGCATGGGTATGATGAGAGGGGGAATATGATATCCGTGTCTTTGGGACACCAGTGGTTTGGTACCACCAAATGGTTTGGTACCACAGATTGATTATTGTGACTTTGGGTCACCAGAGGTTTGGCACCTCGGCGTCGTCCCGTGGCTTAGCACCACGGTGGGTTGGCCCCATTGATTGATTATACGGGATTGACGCCGGTGATTTGGTATCACACACGATGGGTTGGCCCCATCATTGGAATCGTGACCGGTCACGGTGATTTGGTATCACATTCGTGTCTTTGGGACACCGAGGTTTGGCCCCTCATAGCGCCTCGTCCCGGTGGCTTTGCACCACAGTGGGTTGGCCCCACACGATGATAATACTGGGATTGACGCCGGTGATTTGGTATCACACGATGGGTTGGCCCCATCATTTGGATTATTCGTGACTTTGGGTCACCGGTGGTTTGGCACCACAATTATGGATATCGTGACTTTGGGTCACAAAGTGGTTTGGCACCACCGGTGGTTTGGTACCGCACGGGGTAGAAAAAGGAGTTGCGGATGGCTAGGTTTGGGTGCATGATATGCATATTTTCATATGAAATTGTGTAAGGGCTCGTTGGATGGGGATTTACACACCGAGTCTCGATGACTCACCCCTTAGTTAAATTTTTGCAGTAATCATTAGATCGCAGATTTGGGAGCTGAGGTGGACTCGTGGAGGCCATACATATGTTTACTCGTAAATTCATTTCTTTTATTTGGACTTATTTTTATTTGAGTTTTTGTTATGTAATAAGGCCTTGGGTATTTTATTTGGTTTCAGCTTTCAATTTGTTTATTGCTTATTATTAAATGATCAATATGGGATTTTCCTAAAATGATAATAAACCATTTCTTATTCCAAATTTACTTAAACTCGATTTCTCACCACAACTATAAAGAATATGAGCTTTTTAACGAATGCGCAGTTTTTAGACATTCCTTTCATGTGACATGCCAGATTCGATCGTAACGTTTAGGCCGGGTTTGGGGTGTTACAATTATGGTATCAGAGCCTAGGTTCAAAAACTCTTGTGGGTTTGGGTTCAAAAAATGTTTGCAAAAGATGGTTTGGAAAATGGTTTAGAAAAAATATATATCTGTTTCTTTTTGTTGAAATATGGCACCCGAGTCTCCGCACCAATCCGCACCTGTAAGTTTCCGATACTTTTCTTTGTTATATGTTGTATTTTGAATATCTATTCTGTGTGTTTGGGTTGGATGTGATGTTCGGATATAGAGTTGATTGCGTCATTTAAATATTTGTGCGCTTTAATGGTTGGTTTTTTTTTAGTATGTGTAGGATTTCTAAATTCTAGTTAAAAGTACATTAGGGTTATTGGAATCGAGTGCGTGGCGTGAGCCACACGTTGTAGGTTAGGTGGTACGAATGTTCTCAGAGTTGGAAATTTCGAGGACGAAATTTTTTTAAGGAGGGTAGATTTGTAACATCCCGGAATTGGGCCTAGTAGGATTGGGCCCAATGGGCCTTGATTTAAAATTTTTGAGAACGGCATTAATGCAAGTTAGACTTATTAGGTAAGTTATTTTGGAAGGTTAGAGGGCTTCTATGAAGTCCCGGGATCAAATATTAGCTTTGGGGAAATTTTGGTTTTAGGTGAAAAAAAAAAAACCCTGGAAGTTGGCAGGTATGCCTTAAGAATAAAATGTGGGAAAAATGACACAAGTGGAGTGTGTGGTGTAGTGGCAAAGTGACGCCACTTAAGAGGCAAGGGGATGACGCCACAAGGAAGGAAGGAGGTCCAAGGTTCAAGTCTTGGCTTTTGCATTTTGGTTTTCTTTTTACTTGGACCTCGAGAATTTGGCTATAGATTTATATTTAGTTGCGCATGGTTTAAGACACAAGAGGAGCTTGTGGCCAAGTGGTTAACAGCGTGGATTATGTTGCAAGGAGCACAGGTTCGAATCTCATGAGAAGCAAGGAGTATTTATTTTGCTGTCCGAGACGGGAAGAGTTTCAGATTGAATTTAAACTCTCATCGTGAAGGATCCCACATCGGAAAGATACAAAGAAGGAAGGTGGAGAGCTAGCTATATAAAGAGCATTCCAGAGGAGAGTTAACATACCTTGGTGGGCGTTTGGGCACGGAGTGGTTAGAGGCGCGGATTAACACCGAGTCCCATCGGTGTGTAACTCTCTACTCTAGTTGTAGAACGGCAAATGCCGAAGTGTTGGATTACAAGAATAGTAGTTACACGAGCGCGAGTGCACATGTGGGGCTTCACGCGATAGTTGAGGCCATAAGTAGTATTCTTGTGGGTGGAAATTTGCCAGGCGCGATGGGGCGAAGTGGGCCCAATGGGCCCGTGGGCCCTTATGAGTAAATTGTGCGATTGTGTAGTATATAGTGTAACTAGACTAGGTGGAACTTATATACATGGCTAGATTTGTGCTAAGTGGGCCACACGAGCGTGTGGGCCCGAATGGGTCGGAATCGAGTTTTAGGCCCAATCATCCGGTACGACCGAAAATGGTAGCTGAGTCGCTCGGGGTGACATTTGGGCCTTTGGGTAAGGCCATTGTAGGTGCAAAATTACAAAAATACCCTTGGTGGGTAAATTACCAAAATACCCCTGAAGGGTATATTACGAAAATACCCTTAGTGGGTACATTACTGAAATACCACTGAAGGGTAAATTATGAAAATGCCCTTGGTGGGTAAGTTACCGATATACCCTTGGTGGGTAAATTACGAAAATGCCCTTGGTAGGTAAAATTACAGTTATACCCTTAGAGGTTGATTAGGGTGATTATGTTGTTTTATGTCTATCTGATTATGATGGTAATTCATGTTATACTTATATTTGATATATGTCTAGCATACATGACATATTGCATACACGAATTATTATGTCATATTGCATGGGTATGATGAGAGGAGGGGGAATATGATATCCGTGTCTTTGGGACACCAGTGGTTTGGCACCACCAGTGGTTTGGTACCACAGATTGATTATTGTGACTTTGGGTCACCAGAGGTTTGGCACCTCAGCGTCTCGTCCCAGTGGCTTAGCACCACAGTGGGTTGGCCCCACAGTTGATTATACGGGATTGACGCCAGTGATTTGGTATCACACGATGGGTTGGCCCCATCATTGGAATCGTGACTTCGGTCACCAGTGATTTGGTATCACATTCGTGTCTTTGGGACACCAGAGGTTTGGCACCTCATAGCGTCTCGTCCGGTGGCCGTGCACCACGATGGGTTGGCCCCACAGATGATAATACGGGGTTGACGCTAGTGATTTGGTATCACACGATGGGTTGGCCCCATCATTTGGATTATTCGTGACTTTGGGTCACCAGTGGTTTGGCACCACAATTATGGATATCGTGACTTTGGGTCACGGTGGTTTGGCACCACCGGTGGTTTGGTACCACGGGGTAGAAAAAGGAGTTGCGGATGGCTAGGTTTGGGTGCATGATATGCATATTTTCATATGAAATTGTGTAAGGGCACGTTGGATGGGATTTACACACCGAGTCTCGATGACTCACCCCTTAGTTAAATTTTGGGTAATCATTAGATCGCGGATTTGGGAGCCGAGGTGGACTCGTGGAGGCCATACATATGTTTACTCAGTAAATTCATTTCTTTTATTTGGACTTATTTTTATTTGAGTTTTTGTTATGTAATAAGGCCTTGGGTATTTTATTTGGTTTCAGCTTTCAATTTGTTTATTGCTTATTATTAAATGATCAATATGGGATTTTCCTAAAATGATAATAAACCATTTCTTATTCAAAATTACTTAAACTCGATTTCTCACCACAACTATAAAGAATATGAGCTTTTTAACGAATGCGCAGTTTTTAGACATTCCTTTCATGTGACATGCCAGATTCGGTCGTAACGTTTAGGCCGGGTTTGGGGTGTTACAACTATCCTATAACCAAATTAGTAGCTTTTTTTATCACTTTGAGTCAAGGGTTGTGGCATGTATATAAGTAACTAGGTGTATCTTGGTGTGTGAATTTTTACAACTTGTGGCATTTTTTAACCATTATATATCACGCTGAGTTGGTGTTTTGGATTACATATGGTAATGGACATATATGTGTGCTTATGAGAAAATATGTGTTGATTTTATATCTACATGTTGGCTTATGGAATTGTGTGAAATGGGGAAGAAATGGTAACTTGAGTGATGGTGAATGAAATTGAGATGTATTTGAATGTTATTATTTTGTAGTATGCTTGTAAATGTGGCATAAGGTTCATAAATGATAGTTATGTTTAATGCTTATAAGTCATGGTTATGCTTAGGTGTTCATAAAAGGTTATAATGAAATTGAATTGACATGTTTTAAGATGGTTTAGCATTGGTAAGGTTTGGAGATTGCATGACTTAATTGTTAGTTGTAATGGCATTGAAATGTTTAAGTTTGAATGGTGAATAATGTCATGATTAACTTGTTAAGAACGTGAACATTGATGCTTGAACTTTTTGGCACGATTTTGGTACTGTTTTGATTTAAGGAAAATTGGTATTTGTTGGACATGTTGATAGGTTTAGTTGCAAAGTATGAAATAGGTACCAAATTGTCACACCCTGAAACATTAAGCTAAGTTTGGAATGGTAATTTTGGGGATTAATTTGAAAAGCTGACAAATTGAGTGTGTTCTAGTGGAAATAAGAAGATTTAGCGGGCTGGTTGTGGAAATGTTGGATTTCAACCTTGGTTCCGTTAAGTTAGAACTAAGAATATGTCTTAGTGGGTGACATGATGATTATGGATGTAACACCCCGGACCTGGCCTAGACGTTATTGCCGAATCCGGAAATGTCACAAGGAATGGGTTTTGAAAACTGAGTTGTTTCGATAAACTGTTCAACTTTTATGTAACACCCCTTACCTGTATTCAACACAAAAATCGGGTACCAGGCATTACCAGACTTAACTCACTTGAACATACAACTTTAGGCTATAAGATATCATTCCAACTTAAAACTTCTCATCTACATTCAAAACAACCTCATAATGGGCCTACGAGGCCTTAAACATGCAAACGGAGGGTTTCGGAACCCAACCAGGAACTTTTGTGCACTTAATTTTTTTTACCTAAACAGGGGGCACATGCCCGTGTGAAATGGGACACGCCCGTGTGGGCAGGCTGTGTGGTCACACACGCCCATGTCCCCAGCCCGTGTGGGATTTATTTTTCATTTCGAACCTACAGGGGTTTTCACACGGCTGGACACACGCTCGTGTCAATGGCCCGTGTCCCTAACATGGCCTAGACACGCCCGTGTCCTCATCCGTGTGTGAAAACCTTAGCATTCTGTTTATGACGTCAGCAGTCTCTTAAGGGGCACACGGCCTAGGCACACGCCCGTGTGTCTAGCCCGTGGTCGACACTGGCTTGCAACATTAACATGCAGGGGACACACGGCCTGGTCACACGCCCATGGGACTGACCGTGTGCCACACACGGCCTAGACACACGCCCGTGTACCTACCCGTGTGGACAAGAACAAGGCTATTTTCCAAGCTCTTTTATCACCCTAACTCACACAACATAAATCCCATTCAACCATTTACCAAGCAACCCAATCATGCATCTAATAAATTCATGAATAACCTCTTCTTTTTATAAATTAGTAATAATGAGCCATCAACTATGGCAATATACAAAAGAGTTCATCTTTAAAAGAGCCAACACACTTGGCCAAAACAACAAAACATTTCATTAAGCCTAGCCCCTATACATGACATACTCAAAATGCTAAGTCTAAATATACCGAGATGAGCTGATAGTGTGGGTGATCCTCTGATTATCTTCGTATCCCGAACTGGCTCTTTGACACTATAAAACAAGGGAAAAGAAGGGGAGTAAGCTTTAAGCTTAGTAAGTTTACATGTAAACAATAAGCATCATAACATATACTAATCAATCAATAACATCACATACTAAGCAAGAACAATTCACATTTCCATAATCATGCTTACTCATTTCATCTCTTACCACATTCCAACCATATAACAATTATATTGCTCACATTCACTTGTACACATTCCCTGCACTCAACACCACAAAGCAACATGAAACATTCACTTATACAAATTCTCAATGAACCCCTCAGAATAATACTAAGTACCCGGTGGTTTCGCACACAGCCCACCATTAATCAATAATAGGGTGGTATCGCACTTAGCCCACCAACAAGAATATTTACGGTGGTTTCGCACATAGGCCACCAAATTATAATATAAACGATGGTATCGCACACACTCCATCGTGAATAAGTAATAAGGTGGTATCGCACACAACCCACCAAAAGAATAATTACGGTGGTATCGCAGACAACCCACCAAATGATTATTACGGGTATTTTTTTGCACTTACATATCTATTCCGAGGTTCATATGGGAATTACTTACTATTTATCAATTTCATTCATAAATGATCTCATTCATAAAATGCACCAATAAGTAACAACACATATATTAAAGATGTATCGTTTACACATAAACTTACCTCGGTGCAAAATATATTAATTGACGGCTTAGTCCGTAACCTTGCCTTTTCCTCGGTCAGGGTTGTTTCCACGCTCTTCTTGATCTATAATAATAAAATTCACTCATTTAATAACTTTATAATTCATGATACATCAAAATTTCTACTTAGGCAAAAATGACCATTTTGCCCTTATACTTTGGCAAAATTACAATTTTGCCCCTAGGCTCGTAAATCATTTTTCATCACATTTTCTCATTAAACAAGCCTAGCTAAACATTTATTCCTCTTACAACAACTCACAAACAATTTATTTTATGCATTTATTACTAAATTACAACCTTTACAACTAAATCCCATTTAGGTGTTTTCATGGTAACACCTTTCACAAAAGTTGTTCCTTAACTCACTAACATTCATTTTCTTCCATAAAAACTCAGAAAAAAACATAAACACTCTCATGGAAAGTCCCTAAACTTTCAACCATTTTGCAAAATAGCCCCCTCATTAGCTAGCTTAAGCTTCGGGGGTTCCAAAAGTACAAAAAAATAATCAAAAAAGACCCCTAAAATCACTTACTTGCAAGAGAATGGCTTGGCTGAAAATTTGAACTCCAAATACCCTTATTTCCTCTACAATTTTTCGTGGAGAAGAAGCATGAATAGTGAAAGATGATATCTCTTCTATTTATCTTACTTTATTCATTTTTTTATCACCTAATTTCACCAAAATTTGACCAAAATTTAATGCTCTTGTCTCGTTGTCTCTATGGCCGGCCAACACACCCTTAATGGCCTAATTGCACTTTAAGGACCTCCAATTTAATATTCTATAGCTATTAGACACCTCTACCTTGTATAATATAACTTTTGCACTTTATGCGATTTAGTCCTTTTTCACAATTAAGCATACAATTGCTAAAATTAAAACACCAAAATTTCCATGCATCCTCATAATCATGCTATAACATAAAAAAAATAATATCAAAATAATTTTCTTCAACCTCGAATTAGTGGTTCTGAAACCACTGTTTCGACTAGCCACAAATTCGGGCTGTTACAACTCTCCCCCTTTAGAGATTTTTGTCCCCAAAAATCTTACCGGTAAAAAGGTTTGGGTACTGTTCCCTCATGGCTTCTTTCGGTTCCCACGTAGCCTCTTCTACATCGTGTTTTTGCCATAACACTTATACTAAGGCTATACTCTTATTCCTCAACTGTTTAACTTCTCGAGCCAATATCTTAATTGGTTCCTCTTCATAAGTCATATCCGGTCGTATCTCAATTTCTGTTGGAGGGATCACATGCGAAGGATCGAAACGATATTGTCGAACATCGACACATGAAACACGTTGTGTATTATCTCTAACTCTGCCGGCAAAGTCAACCGGTAAGCCACTGGTCCAACCCTCTCAATAACTTCATACGGTCCTATGAATCGCGGACTCAATTTGCCCTTTCGACCAAATCTCAATATTTTCTTCCACGGGGATACTTTCAGAAATACTTTGTTGCCCACTTGTAACTCAATTTCTTTCCTTTTTAAATCCGCGTATGAATTTTGTCGATCCAAAGCAGCTTTCAGACTATCTCGGATTACTTTCACTTTCTCCTCGGTCTCTTTAACTAGATCGACCCCGTGAATTTGCTTCTCACTAAGCTCGGTCCAATACAAGAGAGTCCGACACTTGCGACCATATAAAGCTTCGTACGGTGCCATCCGTACACTCGACTGATAACTGTTGTTATAGGCGAACTCAACCAAAGGTAGATATTTTTCCCAACTACCTTCGAACTCTAACACACAGTATCAGAGCATATCCTCAAGAACTTGAATTACTCTTTCGGAGTGGCCATCAGTTTGAGGATGGAAAGTAGTACTAAAATTCAACTTTGTACCCAAGGCTTCCTGCAACTTCTTCCAAAACCTCGAAGTAAACCTCGGATCTTTATCTGAGATAATAGATATAGGCACCCCATGCAATCTGACCACCTCAGCAATATACAACTCGGCCAACTTATCAAGTGAATAATCCACACGCACTGGTATAAAGTGAGCCAACTTCGTTAATCTATCAACAATAACCCACACAACATCTTTCTTTCTCGGAGTCGTAGGTAACCCCGTTATGAAATCCATTGTGATTCGATCCTACTTTCACTCTGGAACCATCACCGACTGAAGTAATCCCGAGGGTACTTGATGCTCGGCTTTCACTTGTTGACAGACCAAACATTTTGTAACAAACTCAGAGATGTATCTTTTCATACCCGGCCACCAATACAATTTCTTCAAGTCACTGTACATTTTTGTACTACCTGGTTACACTGCCAATCAACCACTGTGTGCTTCATGTAAAATTTTCTGGATCAACTCATCATCCTTAGGTACACAAAATTTTTATGAAACATCAAACAACCATCTGAATTCACCCAAAAATCAGAGTCATTTCCCGATTCGCACTGAGCTCTCTTAGCTTGCATCTCACTATCTTCCTTTTGAGCTTCACATATCTGCTGAATAAATAACGGTCTAGCCCTCAACTCGAACAATATAGTACCATCATCAGACAATGCTAAGCTCGTACTCATAGCCCTCAAAGCATACAGGGATTTTCTTCTCAAGGCATCCACAACTACATTCGCTTTCCCCGGATGGTAATCAATTACTAGTTCATAATCCTTCAATAATTCGAGCCACCACCGTTGTCACAAATTCAAATATTTTTGGTCCATCAAGTACTTCAAACTCTTGTGATCGGTGAAGATTCGGCACTTCTCACCATATAAATAATGACGCCAAATCTTCAAAGCGAAAATGATCGCAGCCAACTCCAAATCGTGAGTCAGATAATTCTTCTCATGTGGTTTTAGCTGTCTCGAGGCGTAAGCTACTACCTTACCCTCTTGCATTAACATACAACCAAAACCATTTAATGACGCATCACTGTAAACCACAAACTCTTTTTGCGACGCAGGTTGTACTAAAATCAGTGCCTCAGTCAATAATGCTTTCAATCTCTCGAAACTCTGTTGGCATTTCTCAGTCCATTCAAACTTAACATCTTTATGCAACAGTTTCATCATCGGGGAAGCAATCATGGAGAACCCTTTGACAAATCGTCGGCAGTAGCCCACTAAACCTAAAAAGCTTCTAATTTTTGACACATTCCTTGGCGGTTTCCACTCCACAATAGCTGAGATCTTACTCGGATCAACTCTAATGCCATCATCCGACACAATGTGTCCTAAAAATCTAACCTCTCGGTGCCAAAACTCACTCTTGCTAAATTTAGCATACATCTGCTTGTCTCTTAAAGTCTGTAAAACAATTCTCAGGTGCTCTGCATGTTCACTCTCATCCCTGGAATAAATTAATATGTTGTCGATAAAAACAACCACATACTTATCCAAATACGGTCGGAAGATGCGGTTCATTAGATCCATAAAAATCGCAGAAGCATTCATTAGGCCAAATGGCATGACAAGAAACTCATAATGGCCATACCTCGTCTGAAATGCAGTTTTTGGTACATCTTGCTCCTTAACCCTCACCTGGTAATAGCCAGACCTTAGGTCTATTTTAGAGAACACCGTAGCTCCCTTCAGTTGATCAAACAAATCGTCTATCCTTGGCAATGGATACTTATTCTTCACTGTCACCTTGTTGAGTTGTCGGTAGTCTATGCACAATCTCATCGACCCATCTTTCTTCTTTACAAAAAGTACCGGAGCACCCTACGGTGAATAGCTCGGTCTTGCAAAAGCCTTGTCCGTTAACTCTTGCAACTGAACTTTCAATTCTTTCAACTCCAATGGTGCCATCCTATATGGGGCAACCGAAATAGGTGTTGTCCCCGGAACTAACTCAATATCAAACTCGACGTCTCTAACTGGAGGCAATCTGGGTAACTCTTCCAGGAACACATCTGCATACTCGCATACCACCGGCACTGATTCAATCTTTACCTCTGACTCTTGAGTATTCAGCACGAAGGCGAGATAAGACTCATACCATTTTCTCAAGTATTTCTCAGCTGCCATAGCTGAAATCATTACAGGGAAACTATCAGATTTACCTTATTCAACCCGAATGACATCTCCATTTACACATCTCAATTCAAAAAATTTACTACCACAGTTCACTAAAACATTATGAGTAGTCAACCAATCCATACCAAGAATTAAGTCAAATTCATCAAACGGCAACAACATGAGATTTGCCGGAAAATAATGACCTCTAATTGTCAAAGGACAATTCCTACACACCTTGTCAACTAGCACATGTTTGCCTAACAGGTTTGACACTTTTATTACGAATTCCGTAGACTCAACAATCATACTCATGCTAGATGCCAATTTCATGCAAATGTAGGAATGGGTAGACCCCGGATCAATCAAAGCAACAACAGAGATATCATGAAGAGAAAAAGTACCCGTTATCACATCTGGAGATGATGCCTCTTCGCGAGCGCGAATGGCATAAGTCCTTGTAGGTGCTCGACCCTCCATCCTCACAACAAAGTCTCTAATCACACCTTTACTACTAGTCCCACCTCCCGGGTTCTTTTGCAATCTACCCCTCGAAGATACATTGCTTGATCTTACTTCTTGCTTTCTTTCCTTCTCATCCCTCTCTGGACAATTCCGGATGAAATGGTGGGGTGAACCACACTTGTAACAATTATGATTATTCCCCCAACACTCCCCAGTGTGTTGCCTACCACAATTTGGACACTCCGGTCTATAAGACTTTGGATTGCCCACGCTTGCCATCGAGGTGGCTTGAAATCTCGAGCCCAAATATGTATTACCTCGATCTCGATGTGAATATCCAACTGATGCAGTCGTCTGAGGGTTCATTTCCTTGGACCTCTTTGATTGAGCTTGGTACGATTTACTCATTGGCCTTTTTCTTGCATCTCGGGCCTCACTAATGGCTTTTCTCTTTTCCTTATTCAGCTCCTCGGCCTTGCATGCTCTATCAACCAACACCACAAATTCTTTAGATTCCAAGATCCCAACTAAAAGTTTGATATCCTCATTCAGCCCATCCTCTAACCTCTTTCACAGGATAGCTTCTGTAGACACACACTCTTGTGCATACTTGCTGAGCCTAACAAACTCACGCTCATAATCTGCCATAGTCATTTTTCCTTGCTTCAATTCAAAGAACTCCTTCCATTTCTGGTCAACAAATCGTTGACTTATATACTTTTTTCGGAACTCTTCCAAAAAGAAGTCCCATGTCACTTTCTCTCTTGGAACTACTGACGTCAACGTTTTCCACCAACGATATGCCGAGTCCTTCAGCAATGGCAGGCACATTTCAAGCTCTCTTCAGGTGTACAGGAGAGTTCACCAAATACCCGCATTGAGTTCTCAAGCTAGAACTCTGCCCTCTCGGGGTTATCATCTATATTAGCTCTAAATTCCTCGGCCCCTTGCTTCCGAATCTTATCTACCGGGGGTTTGGTCATTCTCACCAAATCTATACCTTGAGTAGCCACAGGAACTGGCTGAGGTATAGGAGGGGGTGGATGAGGTTGAGCATTAGGATTCGCTCGTACATATTCCGTGTACCAATTACTCATCATTTGGAGAAAGGCTTCCCGAGCCTCTTCTCCTTAGCCCATAGTCTCGGGTCTACTATCTACAGGCATGATCCCTTACGTGGGAGCCGGCGTATTACTAGCAGCGTCATCAGCAGCCGCTCGGTCGGGATCCATTTACTATACGAAAACACAATTTAACATTATCAGGAGTCACCACACTATCAATATATTTATGGCATGTATAGCTAGACTCTTACACACACTATGGTAGTTCGAGAACCGACTAAACCATAGCTCTGATACCACTAAATATAACGCCCCTTACTCGTATTCAACACCAGAACCGAGTATGAGGCATTACCGGACTTAACTCACTTGAACATACAACTTTAGGCTATAAGATTTCGTTCCAACTTAAAACTTCTCATATACATTAAAAACAACCTCATAATAGGCCCACGAGGCCTTAAACATGCAAACAGAGGGTTTCAGAACCCAACCGGGAACTTTTGTGCACTTAAAATTTTTTGCCTAAATAGGGGCCACACGTCCGTGTGAAATGGGACACGCCTGTGTGGGCAGGCCGTGTGGTCACACACGCCCATGTCCCCAGCCCGTGTGGGATTTATTTTTCATTTCAAACCTACAGGGGTTTTCACACAACCGGACACACGCCCGTGTCAATGGCCCGTGTCCCTCTCACGACCCAGACATGCCCGTCTCTTCACCCGTGTGTGAAAACCTTAGCATTCTATTTATGATGTCAGCAGTCTCTTCAGGGGCACACGGCCTAGGCACACGCCCGTGTGACTAGCCCGTGGTCGACACTGGCTTGCAACATTAACATGCAGGGGACACACGGCCTAGTCACATGCCCATGGGACTGACCGTGGGTCACACACGGCCTAGACACACGCCCTTGTGCCTACCTGTGTGGACAAGAACAAGGCTATTTGCCAAGCTCTTTTATCACCCTAACTCAAAAAACATAAATCCCATTAAACCATTTACCAAGCAACCCAATCATGCATCTAGTACATTCATGAATAACCTCTTCTTTTCATAAATTAGTAATAATGAGCCATCAACTATGGCAATATACAAAAGAGTTCATCTTTAAAAGAGCCAACACACTTGGCCAAAACAACAAAACATTTCATTAAGCCTAGCCCCTAGACATGCCATACTCAAAATGCTAAGTCTAAATATACCTAGATGATCTGATAGTGTGGGTGATCCTCCGATTATCTTCGTATCTCAAACTGGCTCTTTGACACTATAAAACAAGGGAAAAGAAGGGGAGTAAGCTTTAAGCTTAGTAAGTTTACATGTAAACAATAAGCATCATAAAAAATGCTAATCAATCAAGAACATCACATACTAAGCAAGAGCAATTCACATTTTGTAACAGTCCGATTTAGATCCTAGTCGAAATAGTAGTTCGGGACCACAAATCTGAGATAGAGTAATATTTTAATATTATTTTCTGTGTCTGCAGTATGTGAATTAGTATGTGTGAAATTTATGTGAGTTAATTTGTCCGTCTGCGTGCTTAATCTGACAAAAGGATTATATTGCATAAAGTCTAAAAATGGCCTTCGAATTGACTATGTAACAGCCCGAATTTAGCCTCAATCAGAACGGTGGTTTCGGGACCACGAATTCGAATCAAAATAATAATTTTATATTATTTTAAACGCTTATTATATGTGAATTAGTATGTGTGAAATTTTGGTATTAAAATTTGATTGTTTAAGTGCTTAATTGTGAAAAAGGGGTTTAATTGCATAGAATGAAAATTTGGTGGTTGATTGAGTAGGTATTTAATTGAAGGTGACTTCCTTATTTGAGGTATTAAAATTTTAATTTAACCAAAAATTTGGCTTAGTGCCGTCCATCATGATGCATGTAATAGTATTGGTGGTTTATATTATATTTTATCTTATATTTTTATGTTATAATAAGTGAAATGATATATTATAATAAAATAAAAAGAAAGAGAAAAGCATGTATGTTCTTCTTTCATCCATTCTTGACCGAAACTAGAGGAAAATAAAAGGGAGAAAAGCTTCAAAGGGTTTGGCTTCACTAAGGTTTAATTAAGATCAAGAACAAAAGGGAAAGGAATTGGATCGGGGAAAGGCCAAACTAAACGAGTAGCCGGGAAGCTCAAATTGTTGACTTCCAAGGTAAGTTTATAAGCAATTGAAATTATTTGAAGGGTTATTATATTGTATATATATACATGTTCAAATGAGTTAATGAATTTGATTATTTAAATGGCCGAATGAGACATGGAAACTTAAGGTATGTTAGCCGAATGCATTTGTTAATGTACATGTGCATATGAGTAACCAATGAGTAGTTAAATAAGTATAACAAAGCCCATTTTGTCGAATGTGAGGTGGAATGAGTTTAATGTATGTATATATATATTCACTTAATTATGGAGTGGTTGATCCATGCATGAAAGTTTAATAAATTTAAGTTGGATGTATAGTTAAGGATCAAATAGAATTAAATGTATACCATGAATTAGATGATGGTTGTGGTTGAATATTTGATTATGTATTTACTAAGGTAAAGCCGATTGTAATGGATAGATATATAATGAAGAATTCAATTTGAATGTTGATATATAAGTATGTTATATATGCACAATGTATTCAAGTAGATGAAATAAATTAATGGCACTGTGTGTGCGGAATAAAACTAGTAATGGCACTATGTGTGCAATACATTACTAGGGAATGGCACTGTGTGTGCGGATAAAACTAGTAATGGCACTATGTGTGCGATACATTACTAGGGAATGGGACTGTGTGTGCGGATAAAATGGTAATGGCACTATGTGTGCGACACATTACTAGGGAATGGCATTGTGTGTGCGGATAAAATGGTAATGGCACTATGTGTGCGATACATTACTAGGGAATGGCACTGTGTGTGCGGATAAAATGGCAACGGCACTAAGTGTGCGACACATTGCATGAATTGCACTAAGTGTGCGAAAATTTGGATCTATCAAAATAATCGTATAATGAAAGGAGATATCGAGAGGTATATTTCTAAAGTGATATATGTACGGTACGTTGGTAACATAGTGTTAATGAGGTAAGTTACTCTTATTTTATGAACTTATAAGGTTGAGATGTATTAAATAACCAATGAGTTTGTTCAAAAGAATAAATGGTAAGTAATTATGCGGGTTATATGAGATTCAGGGAATTACGTAAGCTTGTATGGTATTTGGGTTCTTGTGTATATAATTATGAGCTCTTTTTTGATTGATTGTTGTAAATTACATATTTGATTATTGAATTGTTGTTTAATAAAATCATTGCTTATAACTTACTAAGCTAAACTAGCTTACCGTTGATTTCATTTGAACATTTATAGGTTTTAAAGTCTAAGCTCGTACTCAGGATCCTTGTCGAAGTTAAGCACGCTATCAACTACTTTTGGTATTTTTTTTATTAGTGATGAACTTTTGAAATTATGGCATGTATAAGCTCGAATACTCTATTAAGTTCTTTTTGATTGAGATGTATATAAAGGCCATGCGAAAATGGCTAAATCTCATTTTATAGAACCTATATGAATTCGGTCATAGAAAAAGGTTTACTATTAAAACATATGTCATGATGTATGATGCTTGATGTTCGTTTATATGATGTGAGCAAATGATGAAATAGCTAATAATATTATGTTTCTAGTTTTGAAAGTTAATATTCAATAGGTGTATGTTATATTCGAATTTTAGTCATGGATTGATTATAGTTTAAGTATTTATGTGACATTTGAATGATGATGATTGTTTTTCGACATGACTAAATAAGTGTAACAAAATGACTAGGTATAGATGGTAAGAATGGTATTTAGTACATGCATATATTATTGTTGATATAGTAGTGAGTAAATTGATAAGGTAATATATATATTCGATTATGGTTCATTTGGTAAGGAGTGTATAATCTTTTCTCTTGAATAGATGAAGTATGCTTGGCTTTGTACCCTTAATGGTTAAATAGATTAATAAGATGTATGCATGATATGTACGAATATTTATGTGTATTAAATAATGCCGAATGTGGTATGAAAAGAGTGCTAAAGTGTTAGTTGATTTGGTCTTTTTACTTGCGGTTTAAATCAAATGAGAAGTGTTCATGAATATTAAATGTTTGAATATTATTAATATACATACTTATTCGGCCAAGGCTTGGGATTGATCGTGCGGGGTGTATTATATTTATGGAAGAAATGAGATTAGATGAAACGTACATGTGTAATTTCGATAATAAGAAAAGGTATGTGTTTAGCGAGTGATAGTACAAATGAATGCTCTGACTTGGTATTCGGTTTAGCGATGCCTGTAATCCTAATTTGGCGATGGATACGATTTAGGGGTGTCACATTTTATTGGTACCAGAGCTACGATTTAGTCAGTTCTTGGACTAACGTAGCACGTGTGAGTCTAGCTATACATGCCATAAATTATAATGTGATAGTGTGATGACTTCTGACAGTGAAATATGTTATTTCTTTCATATAGTAATGGATCCCGATTACGAAGCGAAAGTTTGTAGGCGATGGCGTCGAGTGTGGCGCCCACTCCGCGCCGCGGGGACCGCTTTGGAGGAATCTCGACCGGCTACGAGTAATCCTGATGAGGGGGCCAGACAAGCCTTCCATAGTATGATGAATGATTGGTTCAGTCAATACATACGAACCAATCCGGCTGTTCAACCACCCCTGAATCCGAATATTCCTCCTATAGTATCAGTGGTACCCCCGATTGTCAATCCCAAAAGAGTAAATAAGCCCCCAGTTGATCGCATTAGAAAACACGGAGCTCAAGAAATTAGAGCCGAGGATGATGATGATGCAGAGCCAGCCAAATTTTGGCTTGATAATACTGTTCGTGTTTTTGACGAGCTGTCCTGCACACCCGATGAGTGACTGAAGTGTGCCATATCATTATTACGGGATTCTGCCTACTATTGGTGGAATACACTCGTGTCAGTTGTTTCGAAAGAGAAGGTTACTTGGGACTTCTTCCAGACGAAATTTCGTAAGAAATACATAAGTCAGCGCTTCATAAATTCTAAGCGTAAAGAATTTCTCGAGCTTAAATAGGGTCGTATGACCGTATTTGAATACGAGTACAAGTTTGTGCGACTTAGTCGCTACGCTCGTGAGTGTGTTTCGTCGGAGGCTGCTATGTGCCAGAGGTTCGAAGATGGTTTAAATGAAGATATAAATCTTCTGGTTGGCATTCTTGAAATTAACGAGTTCGTTGTACTAGTTGAACGAGCTTGTAAAGCTGAAGAACTGGGGAAAGAAAAGCGGAAAGCTGAACTTGAATCTAAAGATTTCCGAAAGAGATCTGCGGGTAAATTTTCGCAGATGGCAACAAATAAGTTCAAGAATGATGGTAGCCGATCCAAACCTAACACTGGGATTTCTATACGAGAACGACCACCAGTGAGTTCTCGAGCTACATCAGTGGCTAGTGTCGGCAATGCTCGATCGAGCAAACCTGAGTGTCAGCGATACGGCAGACGATATTTCGAAGAGTGCTGGGGTAAATCTATTAATCGTACTTGTTATAGGTGTGGTTCGTAAGATCACTTCGCGCGGGATTGCCCGGAGACTATTGAAAAGGGTACTGCTCAGAGTGCGAGATCAAGCGACACTGTAGCTAGAGGCAGACCATCTCGTATTGGAGGGGGTAGGAGTGGTGCACAGAGGGGGACTACAGATGCGGTTATTCGATCAGATGCCCGTGTACCGGCTAGAGCTTATGCCATCCGTGCTAGAGAGGAGGCCTCATCTCCGGGCGTCGCCATTACGGTATTTTCACTCTCTTCGATACTAATGTAACTGCTTTGATTGATCCCGGCTCAACTCATTCGTATGTGTGTGAAACATTAGTATCCAGTAAGACTCTACCTGTTGAGTCTACTGAGTTTGTGATCCAGGTTACAAACCCCCTGGGTCGATGTGTATTAGTTGATAAATTGTGTAAGAATTGCCCCCTGATGATTCGAGACATGTTTTTTCCGGCTGATCTGATGCTATTACCTTTCGATGAGTTTGACATTATTCTCGGTATGGATTGATTGACAGTTCATGATGCGGTAGTGAATTGCAGACGAAAGACTATTAATTTAAGATGTCCGAATAACGAGATAATCCAAATTGAGTCTGCGGATTTGAATGGACTACCTGCTGTGATATCTTCGATGTTGGCTCGGCAATATTTGAGAAAGGGTTGTGAAGCCTATCTTGCATATGTGATTGACAACAAGGTAACTGAAAAGAAGATTGAATCAGTACCGGTTGTTAGTGAATATCCAGATGTGTTCCCAGAAGAATTACCGGGATTGCCACCTGTTCGTGAGGTAGAGTTTGGGATTGAGATAGTGCTAGGGACCACTCCGATATCGATAGCACCATATAGAATGGCATCGACTGAATTAAAAGAATTGAAGGCTCAGTTGCAAGAATTGTCAGATAAAGGTTTTGCTCGTCCGAGTTTTTCTCCCTGGGGTGCGCCCGTTTTATTTGTGAAAAAGAAGGACGGAACCTTGAGAATGTGCATTGAGTATCGACAACTCAATAAGGTGACCGTAAAGAACAAATACCCATTGCCACGTATTGATAATTTATTCGATCAGCTTAAAGGAGCCTCGGTGTTAATTGATCTGAGGTCAGGATATTATCAGTTGCGAGTTAGAGAGTCAGACGTACCGAAGACTTCTTTTCGGATGAGATACGGTCATTACAAGTTCTTGGTGATGCCATTTGGGCTCACTAATGCCCCTCCTATTTTTATGGATCTGATGAAAAAAGGTATTCAGACCGTATCTAGATCAGTTTGTAGTTGTATTCATAGATGACATATTGATCTATTCACGAAACGAAATCGAGCATACTGAGCATTTGAGGTTAGTGTTATAGATTTTGCGTGATAAGAAATTGTACGCAAAATTTAGTAAATGTGAGTTTTGGTTGAAAGAAGTAAGCTTTTTGGGGCATGTCATTTCATCGTTGGGTGTTCGGGTTGACCCGAGTAAAATCTCGGCTATATTAGAATGGAAACCTCCGAGGAATGTTTCTGAGGTACGCAGCTTTCTAGGGCTTGCAGGATATTATAGACGCTTCGTAAAAGTATTTTCAATGATAGCAACCCCGATGACAAAGCTATTACAAAAGGACGTGAAATTCGAGTGGTCAGAAAAATGTCAGAAGAGTTTTGATCAACTGAAGGCCTTGTTAACGGAAGCTCCGGTACTCGTTCAGCCAGAGTCGGGTAAAGAGTTCGTTATTTTCAGCGATGCATCTTTAAATGGGCTGGGTTGAGTATTGATGCAAGAGGGTAAAGTTGTAGCTTACGCCTCGAGACAGTTGAAACCGCACGAGAGAAATTATCCGACGCACGACCTTGAGTTGGACGCTATAGTTTTTGCTTTAAAAATTTAGCGGCACTATCTGTTTGGCGAGAAATGCCACGTCTATTCAGACCATAAGAGTTTAAAGTATTTAATGACTCAAAAGGATTTGAATCTGAGACAGCGGAGATGGTTAGAACTATTAAAATACTACGAGCTCGTGATTGATTATCACCCGAGAAAAGCTAACGTGGTTGCCGATGCACTCAGCCGAAAATCACTATTTGCTTTACGGGCAATGAATGCAGATATGGCTATGACCGATGATGGTGTTATCATTGCGGAGTTGAAAGCGAGACCATTGTTTGTATAACAGATTCGAGAAGCTCAAGAGTTTGATGATGATTTAAAAGCAAAAAGGAGTCATTGTGGTTCGTGTGTGGATTCAGATTTTCAGATAGATACAGAAGGATGTCTGCGGTTCAAGAATCGGGTATGTGTGCCTAAAAAACCTGAATTAATTCGAATGATTTGTGATAAAGCTCATAGTAGAAGATTGTCGATTCATCCGGGTAGTACGAAAATGTATAACGACCTGAAACAGTATTACTAGTGGCACGGTATGAAACGAGACATCTCAGACTATGTGTCGAAGTGCTTGGTATGCCAAAAAGTGAAAGTTGAGCATCAAGTGCCATCGGGACTACTTCAGCCGATTATGATACTTGAGTGGAAGTGGGATCGAGTCACTATGGACTTCGTATCGGGTTTGCCTTTGTCGCCAAGTAGGAAAGATTCAATCTGGGTTATTGTTGATAGATTGACGAAATCGACTCATTTTATTCCGGTACGTACGGATCTCTCACTCGATAAATTAGCTGAGTTGTACCTATCGCAGATTGTATGGTTACACGGAGTACCTGTTTCTATTGTGTCGGATAGAGATCCGAGGTTCACATCGCAATTTTGGAAGAAACTGCAGGATGCGTTGGGTACTAAATTACATTTCAGTATAGCTTTTCACCCTCAGTCGGATGGTCAATCCGAGCGCGTTATTCAAATACTCGAGGATATGTTGAGATGTTGCGTTCTTGAGTTTGAGAGTTCGTGGGAACGATACTTGCCTTTGATTGAATTTGCATATAATAATAGCTTTCAATCAAGTATTAAAATGGCACCTTACGAAGCATTGTACGGTCAAAAATGTCGTACACCATTATTTTGGACAGAGCTAAGTGAAGGCAAGATACATGGGGTTGATTTGATCAGAGAGACGGAGCAGAAAGTTAAAGTAATTAGAGAAAGTTTGAAAGCCGCATCAGATCGTCAGAAGTCGTACGCAGATTTGAAACGAAAGGATATAGAATTCCAAGTGGGTGATTGTGTGTTCTTGAAAGTATCGCCATGGAAAAAGATACTGAGATTTGGTCGTAAGGGAAAGCTGAGTCCGAGATTTATTGGGCCGTATGAGGTTATTGAGCGTATTGGACCGATTGCGTACAGATTGAGGTTACCATCTGAGTTAGATAAGATTCATAATGTTTTCCACGTGTCGATGCTTCGACGATACAGATCCGATCCTTCTCATGTGATCAGTCCATCAGAGATTAAAATTCAGCCCGATTTGACTTATGAGGAAGAACCGATTCGCATCTTAGCTCGTAAAGTGAAAGAGTTGCGAAATAAGAAGATATCGCTAGTTAAAGTTATGTGGCATAAGCACGGGGTAGAGGAAGCAACCTGGGAGACCGAGGAATCAATGAAAGAACGCTATCCACACTTATTCGTCGGTAAGATTTTCGGGGACAAAAATTCCTTAAGGGGGGAGAGTTGTAACTGCCCTAATTTAGCCCCAATCAGAACGGTGGTTTCGGGACCACGGATCCAAATCAGAATAATAATTTTATATTATTTTAAATGCTTATTATATGTGAATTAGTATGTGTGAAATTTTTGTATTAAAATTTGATTGTTTAAGTGCTTAATTGTGAAAAAGGGGTTTAATTGCATAGAATGAAAATTTAGTGATTTATTGAGTAGGTATTTAATTGAAGGTGACTTCCTTATTTGAGGTATTAAAATTTTAATTTAACCAAAAATTTGGCTTAGTGCCGTCCATCATGATGCATGTAATAGTATTGGTGGTTTATATTATATTTTATCTTATATTTTTATGTTATAATAAGTGAAATGATATATCATAATAAAATAAAAAGAAAGAGAAAAGCATGTATGTTCTTCTTTCATCCATTCTTGACCGAAACTAGAGAAAAACAAAAGGGAGAAAAGCTTCAAAGGGTTCGGCTTCACTAGGGTTTAATTAAGATCAAGAACAAAAGGGAAAGGAATTGGATAGGGGAAAGGCCAAACTAAACGAGTAGCCGGGAAGCTTAAATTGTTGACTTCCAAGGTAAGTTTATAAGCAATTGAAATTATTTGAAGGGTTATTATATTGTATATATATATACATGTTCAAATGAGTTAATGAATTTGATTATTTAAATGGCCGAATGAGACATGGAAACTTAAGGTATGTTAGCCGAATGCATTTGTTAATGTACATGTGCATATGAGTAACCAATGAGTAGTTAAATAAGTATAACAAAGCCCATTTTGTTGAATGTGAGGTGGAATGAGTTTAATGTATGTATATATATATTCACTTAATTAAGGAGTGGTTGATCCATGCATGAAAGTTTAATAAATTTAAGTTGGATGTATAGTTAAGGATCGAATAGAATTAAATGTATACCATGAATTAGATGATGGTTGTGATTGAATATTTGATTATGTATTTACTAAGGTAAAGCCGATTGTAATGGATAGATATATAATGAAGAATTTGATTTGAATGTTGATATATAAGTATGTTATATGTGCACAATGTATTCAAGTAGATGAAATAAATTAATGGCACTGTGTGTGCGGAATAAAACTAGTAATGGCACTATGTGTGCGATACATTACTAGGGAATGGCACTGTGTGTGCGGATAAAACTAGTAATGGCACTATGTGTGCGATACATTACTAGGGAATGGCACTGTGTGTGCGGATAAAATGGTAATGGCACTATGTGTGCGACACATTACTAGGGAATGGCACTGTGTGTGCAGATAAAATGGTAATGGCACTATGTGTGCGATACATTACTAGGGAATGGCACTGTGTGTGCGGATAAAATGGCAACGACACTAAGTTTGCGACACGTTGCATGAATTGCACTAAGTGTGCGAATTTGGATCTATCAAAACAATCGTATAATGAAAGGAGATATCGAGAGGTATATTTCTACAGTGATAGATGTACGGTACGTTGGTAACATAGTGTTAATGAGGTAAGTTACTCTTATTTTATGAACTTATAAGGTTGAGATGTATTAAATAACCAATGAGTTTGTTCAAAAGAATAAATGGTAAGTAATTATGCGGGTTATATGAGATTTAGGGAATTATGTAAGCTTGCATGGTATTTGGGTTCTTGTGTATATAATTATGAGCTCTTTTATGATTGATTGTTGTAAATTACACATTTGATTATTGAATTGTTGTTTAATAAAATCATTTCTTATAACTTACAAAGCTAAATTAGCTTACCGTTGATTTCATTTGAACATTTATAGGTTTTAAAGTCTAAGCTCGTACTCAGGATCCTTGTCGAAGTCAAGCACGCTATCAACTACTTTTGGTATTTTTTTTATTAGCGGTGAACTTTTGAAATTATTGCATGTATAAGCTCGAATACTCTATTAAGTTCTTTTTGATTGAGATGTATATAAAAGCCATATGAAAATGGCTAAATCTCATTTTATAGAACCTATATGAATTCGGTCATAGAAAAAGGTTTACTATGAAAACATATGTCATGATGTATGATGCTTGATGTTCGTTTATATGATGTGAGCAAATGATGAAATAGCTAATAATATTACGTTTCTAGTTTTGAAAGTTAATATTCAATAGGTGTATGTTATATTTGAATTTTAGTCATGGATTGATTATAGTTTAAGTATTTATGTGACATTTGAATGATGATGATTGTTTTTCGACATGACTAAATAAGTGTAACAAAATGACTAGGTATAGATGGTAAGAATGGTATTTAGTACATGCATATATTATTGTTGATATAGTAGTGAGTAAATTGATGACGTAATGTATATATATATATTCGGTCATGGTTCATTTGGTAAGGAGTGTATATTCTTTTCTCTTGAATAGATGAAGTATGCTTGGCTTTGTACCCTTAATGGTTAAATAGATTAATAAGATGTATGCATGATATGTACGAATATTTATGTGTATTAAATAATGCCGAATGTGGTATGAAAATAGTGCTAAAGTGTTAGTTGATTTGGTCTTTTTACTTGTGGTTTAAATCAAATGAGAAGTGTTTATGAATATTAAATGTTTGAATATTATTAATATACATACTTATTCGGCCAAGGCTTGGGATTGATCGTGCGAAGTGTATTATATTTATGGAAGAAATGAGATTAGATGAAACGTACATGTGTAATTTCGATAATAAGAAATGGTATGTGTTTAGTGAGTGATAGTACAAATGAATGCTCTGACTTGGTATTCGGTTTAACGATGCCTGTAATCCTAATCCAGTGACGGATATGGATTAGGGGTGTCACAGACTAAGTGTGTATTTGATGTGGCTTTTAAAATAGAAGGCCTTATGAGGCAATTAAGCCATTTATAAGTTAGTGGTTGATTAAAAGACAATAATGGCCTTGAATCATATGTTATTATATGTTTATTAAAAGGGCTAAATAGGTAAATTGATAAATCAAAGTTTATTAATAAAAAAAGCCAAATCCTATCATCTTTATGCTTCATCACCGAAAATAAGGATAGAGAAGAAGGGTTTGAGCTATTTTTATATTCGGCACATACTTGGGCTAGATTAAGGTATGTTTTGCTTTGGCTTTTGATAATTTTTATGTTTCTGTAATCGTTGCTTCATAAACTTTGAAACCCATGTCTTAATTTTGAGAATTTATAATGTTTTTGAAATGAGCTCTTGATGAATTTATGGGATTTATGATGTTTGATGATGAAATTTGGAAGATATATGTTTGATTAACATAGTTTGTCTTTGGAGTTTTTGTGATTTTGAGTAATTTGGATTTAATTGAGAAAATGAAATTTTGAAGGGCTAATTTGTGAAATAAATGAAATGTATGAACTCATATGAGCATGAGTGAAATTCGGCTAGGCATGGGTAATCTGGAATTTGATGTATTTTGTGATTTTATGAATTAGGGACTAAAATGTCCAAATGTGAAAATGTGGGGGCTAATTTGAAAATTACCCTAAATATGTGTATTTGGATTGAATTGAATGTGTTGGTAAATAAAAAGTGTTAAATTTGAATATGTATAGATCAGGAACCGAAGAAAACAGACTTAGATCGCGGGAAAGCGAAAGTAGTCGAATAACCGAATCCGATCAACTATCCGAATCCGAGGTAAGTCGATATACAACTAAATGTATTTGAATTGACTTATTTGTGAATATATGAAATTTGAATTGATATAAATAATACTCGAAATGATGAATATATGAATTTCGAGAAAGTATCGAGAGATGATTAATGTCCTAAAAGTCCATTCTGAACCTAGGAATAGATAGGGTAGCATATGTCATGACATAGGTGTCCGATATTTGATATCATGAAAGACCATGTCTGGGACGTTGGCATCGATATGAGATTTACGTGTAAGACCATGTCTGAGACATTGGCATCGTAATGATTCGTGTAAGACCTTGTTTGGACAGTGGCATCGATATCTGGTTACATGTAAGACCACGTCTGGGACATTGGCATTGTACGACTATTCCGAGCACTCTGAGTATCCTATTTAGTTCTGAATGGTTCAACAGGCAAGTCTGAGAAATGAACGACTATGTGATTGTATATCGGTTTCAGGTACGTTTGATATGTACACATTGTGTGTATAAGAAGGTAAGTATATTCATAAGCTTACCTAGATGAGTTATGTATTTGAATAAGAGATTGTAAATGTGTTACATGAATGGAAAATCTATGTTCCAACAAAGTATATGGTGATATACAAGATTGAAAGATGAATGGCTAAGTAAATGTGCCAAAAAGAATTATGGCTATGCAATTGAACTATTAGTTAATTCATAATGATTATATGTTTTGAATATTTATATGCTAAGTTTATTTGTATATGGCTTACTAAGCTTTTGGAAAGCTTACTCTATGTGTGTGTTTACTCTCTAATAGATCGTCAAAGCTACTGAAGGCTCGGGGACCGTTGAGGATCGTCATCACACTACTCCAACTTGTTTTGGTATTTTGAAAATGTGAATATAGCTAAATATGGCATGTATAGGCTAGTCATTTGGTATAAGTTTGAGATGTAAATAGCCATGTGAATTATCTAGATAAATGTTGGTAATATGCATGAGTGAATATGGTATATGATGCATGTTTTGGTATGGCTTGATGGCAATGAAATGGTCTTTTGGAAGGTAAGCTTATTGATGAATTGATGCCATAGTGATTTAGTGAAGTAGTGGATGAATTATGCTTGGATTTACATGTGAATTGATTGTGCAAATTAGCATGTTTAGAAATGAGATTGAATGGGATAATATGATGACCATTTGGTGTGTTTTTGGTTGCCATTGTATTGAGAAATATGCTTGTTTATGTTTGTAGTGATTCCCCAAGTGTGGGTGGCATTTTGGCCTTAGAAATGACCTATTTTGCATACATGGCCAAGAGACACGGGCGTGTGTCTCTTCCGTGTGGTTCAAGGGCCACTTCGAAGTGTGCCTGAGTAGGTTACACGGCCGTGGCACACGGGCGTGCTTGGTGACCGTGTGAACAAGTCAGTAGCTAGCCTAATTTTACACGGCCATGGAACATGGGCGTGTCTGGTGGCCGTGTGGATAAGTCAGTATACATACTCTGTTTTGGCATGGCCAGGACACATGGGTATGTCCGGTAGCCGTGGGAGGCACACGGCCTGCCCACACGGGCGTGCGACCTCTGTAACTTAGAAAAGTTTTAAATTTTTGAGAATTTTAGTATGTGTTTGGTTTAGTCCCGACCCTATTCTAAAGCATGATTAAGGTCTCGTTGACCTATAAAAGGGACACTTTGATTGTGAGTGATGACTTCTATTATGAAACGTCTGTAAAAGTTTCTGATCTGTCTGGTAATGTAACACCCAAAACCTGGCCCATGCGGTATGAACCCCTCGGAATAATACTAAGTACTCGGTGGTTTCGCACACAGCCCACCATTAATCAATAATAGGGTGGTATCGCACATAGCCCACCAACAAGAATATTTACGGTGGTTTCGTACATAGGCTACCAAATGATAATATAAACGATGGTATCGCACACAACCCATCGTGAATAAGTAATAAGGTGGTATCGCACACAGCCCACCAAATGATTATTACGGGTATTTTTCCGCACTTACATATCTATTCCGAGGTTCATACGGGAATTACTTACTATTTATCAATTTCATACATAAATGACCTCATTCATAAAATGCACCAATAAGTAACAACTCGTATATTAAAGATGTATCGTTTACACATAAACTTACCTCGGTGCAAAATATATTAGTCGACGACTTAGTCCGTAACCTTGCCTTTTCCTCGGTCAAGGTTGTTTCCGCGCTCTTATTGATCTATAATAATAAAATTCACTCATTTAATCACTTTATAATTCATGATACATCAAAATTTCTACTTAGGCAAAAATGACCATTTTGCCCTTATACTTTGGCAAAATTACAATTTTGCCCCTAGGCTCGTAAATCGTTTTTCATCACATATTCTCATTAAACAAGCCTAGCTGAACATTTATTCCTCTTACAACAACTCACAAAACAATTTATTTTATGCATTTATTTCTAAATTACAACCTTTACAACTAAATCCCATTTAGGTGTTTTCATGGTAACACCTTTCACAAAAGTTGTTCCTTAACTCACTAACATTCATTTTCTTCCATAAAAACTCCGCAAAAAACATAAACACTCTCATGGAAAGTCCCTAAACTTTCAACCATTTTGCAAAATAGCCCCCTCATTAACTAGCTTAAGCTTTGGGGGTTCCAAAAGTACAAAAATTATCAAGAAAGACCCCTAAAATCACTTACTTGCAAGAGAATGGCTTGGCTGAAAATTTGAACTCCAAATACCCTTATTTCCTCTTCAATTTTCCGTGGAGAAGAAGCATGAATAGTGAAAGATGATATCTCTTCTATTTATCTTACTTTATTCATTTTTTATCACCTAATTTCACCAAAATTTGACCAAAATTTAATACTCTTGTCTCCTTGTCTCTATGGCCGGCCAACACACCCTTAATGGCCTAATTGCACTTTAAGGACCTCCAATTTAATATTCTATAGCTATTAGACACCTCTACCTTGTATAATAGAACTTTCGCACTTTATGCGATTTAGTCCTTTTTCACAATTAAGCATACAATTGCTAAAATTAAAACACCAAAATTTCCATGCATCCTTTTAATCATGCTATACATAAAAAAAAATATCAAAATAATTTTCTTCAACCTCGGATTAGTGGTTCCGAAACCACTATTCTGACTAGCCCCAAAATTGGGCTGTTACATTTTATATCTCATATTCATTCATGATTATTATTAAAAACGTCACTTAACTAGTTCTTTTGCCAAAACACTTATTACAGCGGAGGTTTAATAAAATCGATACATTTTGAGAAATTCGGTTTATTGTTTTTTGAAAATCCTTTGTTCGCGTAAAAACCGTATTTTCAAAAAAAAATGTTTTGCCAAGCTTGCAAATTATCAAACAAACAAAACCAAAATCAACAGTTAAAAACCCATACAGTCCAGAGAGTCCCAGAAATTACAAACTCTCAATGAAACTAGAATTTAGAATAAAAACCATAAATTACTAAAGTTTAATTAGTTTACGGTCGAGTGGTCACCGCTAGGTCTACGTCGCACTGATCCGCCTAAGTCTATGGATTACCTGACCAGAAAAGACAAACAGATGTGAGTTTTTGTAAACTTAGTGTGTAACCCAACATAATTAGACATGCAAATTATACGGAAATCATACATACAATCAGATATAGATTCGGAACCATGTCCATTTCAGATACAGATAACAGATACAGATATGCGGATCAGATAAACAGAATCCTACCCCATCCTCTACACACCAACTCCGACCATCCCATCATACCCACCTAGCCCTATACACCGTATCGTGCCATGATGACACATATTAGATAAAGTGCAGCCAAGCTGCCAAAATATAGGCGATAAACGCCATACAGAACACTTCCTCCACATATATAAAACCCACCCCAATTAGACATACATAATCAGACTTCATGCTTACATGCTCATATACAAATATATAATATATACATACATCAGATTAATCAGACATGCATATCAGTGTTATGTTAAGAACAGAATATTAGACTAGCAAATCACACAGTTTTAGGGTTTGGTTAGCCCTTACCGACCCTACGATAGGCCCACAGTCGATCGGAACGACCCGTGCAACCCTAGGAAAAATTTTAGAATTTTGGGCCCACATGCCCATGTGGCTTGCCCTTGTGGGCCCACACACCCCAATTGGCCTTGCTCGTGTGGCCCACACGGCCACACTCACACCACCACATGGTCGTGTCTTGCACACGGCCATGCCTTCGTCGATCACACGGTCGTGTTTCATACATGGCCAACCACACAGCTAGGCACACGCCCGTGTAGCGTCGATAATGTAGTTTTTTGACTTTCACCGAAGCTCGATTTTCTGCGTAATGGGTACACACTTGGTACGATTTTGATGCAAAAACACTTCCGAGGCCCTCAAAACCTAAGAACAAGCTTCCAAAAGCCCATTTAACAGTCAATTAACGAATAGGCACATAATCTGAAATAATGCTCAAGAATTACCGATGACACGAAAAGACCCTAGCGCGATTTAGACGGTCGGAGTAACCCTTCACTGCTCACCACCTTCACCTATGCCACAATTTCGCAGGAAACAATCCCTTAATTATTCACCATTTTTCAAAAACAACAGATATAGCACGAACCAGCGATTTAGAAATTAGAAACTACAGATTACCCAAAGCTTCACTTACCGAACGAACAAAGAAAGACAGAAATCCCAAAATGCAAGAACTCAACAGTAGTTTAATAGGGTAGGAGAATAAAGCAAAAAGGAGAAAAGAACAAAAACAACAAAAAATAAAGAAGAATTGACGTCAAACTTTCTTTGGAAAAGAGAGAAAATTTTGAACAAAAGAAAAATAAAATCAAGGATATTCACATATCCCTTATTTTTCTCCCACTAACCCACTATCTCACAACCTCCTCAGACTTCTAGCTCAACCGAAACTCTATCAGTCAATTGAATAAAAATTAATACCCATGCCAACACAGGGATTCAAACACAGGACCTCTAGCATACTAACTCCCTTACCACTCGAACCAGCAGACTCATTTTGATATGGATTAATAGACAATATTTTATAAGCACACTTAACAAGGGTAAGGATTGGATCTAAAATAACAAAATTTGGAAGAAGTGAGGCTTGAACCCAAGACCTCTCACACACACCGAGAACACTTAACCACAGAAGCAGATACGCAGTTGTGTCAGGTATTTATAGAAATATAAATAAATTATTCTGGGCGTTACAATGGATGTACACTTGGCTATTGAATTTGAGATCGGTGAAGGAAGTTTGTGAGTAGTATATAAGGGAGATGTAACACCCCATACCCGATTTCGAGGCTAAAATCGAATACGAGACATTACTATGCTTGAACTTCCTTAAACATGTACTTACGGGCTACAAAATTTTGTTCCGAATTAAAAACCTCTCTTTCTTAGTCAAATCATTCATATCGTGGGCCTACGAGGCCTTAAACTTGCGTCCGGAAACTTTTAAAAGCCAGAAGAAACTTTTCTTTAAAACAGGGGCCACACGCCCGTGTTGGTATAGGGACACGCCCGTGTGCCCTTAAGACATGCCCGTGCCTTCCACCCGTGGTCGACACTGACTAAATCCACACGGCCTGGACACGCCCATGGCCCTGACCCGTGTGCCAAACCTTGGCATTCTGACTTATCCACACGGTCTGTACACATGCCCGTGTGCGTCAGCCGTGTGACAATTAAATTTCTAAGTGTCAAGTGCAGACTTCACACGGCCTTGGCACACGCCCATGTGCCAACCGTGTGTATCGCACGGCCTGAACAAATGGCCGTGTGACCAGCCCATGGTCTAATCTGACTTAAGATACTAAGGTGCACGAGACACACGGCCTAGACACTCGCCTGTATGTCTATCCATGTGGGCACTTAGAGGCTATCTTACCAAGCCTTTTACCACTCCCGTTTGCAAACATTCATATACTACTTCAAAATATTCTCAAATCATCAATTAAAACACATGAATTAACACATTTAATCATTAAAGAGATAAAGTCTTTATCCTATACACTAGGGAGAACTACTCCCAATACAAATACAACCAACTTAAGCCATCATCTATGGTCATACACAACCAACTCTAGATTCTCTTAGGCCAATACCATTTGGCTATATCGGTTAGAACTTAATCAACTTTAAAATAATCCCTATACATGCCATGACTCATAAGGACTTGATACCTCATACCAAGGGTCTGCTCGATAGTGTGAAAACATCTCCGGCGGCCTCCAACCCGAGCTAATTAAAATAACCTATAAGAGATGAGAAAAGTAAGGGAGTAAGCAATAATGCTTAGTAAGTTCATATGCATAATCTGAAAAATATTGACATTCATTGAATATACATAACCACAAAGTATTATATCGAGTTTTTCTCATTAACTCACGATAACTTACTCAACCATTCGTGAAGCTTACTCATTCTATCTCTTACCACATTCTTACCATGCCACAAGCCAATTGCTCATTTAATTAGTACATATTCCTGCACTGATCACCACATGATCATATAAAATAACTCATCAAGAATTTTCAATAAGATACTCATACTATTAATCTCTTGGTGGTTTCGCACTTGGCCCACCATTGGATCTCTAATAGGGTGGTATCGCACACAACCCACCAATCATTTATACTTATGGTGATTTCGCACTTAGCTCACCATTATTTTACATTCATGGATAATAATCCACATGTATATCTCTATTTCAAATGTTCATCCGAGAACATCCTCACATACTTCTATTCTTACTTAACTTTCTATGATACTCGTTTGCATTCACACAATACATTAATAAATCTATCTCATGCAACTAAGGTGTATTGAATACACATACCCCACTAAAGGGTTCATCATATACTGAATCCATATCAATTCAATTCTAACACACACTTGTGCTTTTCGTGGTACAACCACATACTTTCTTTCTTTCAACATATACGTTGAATCACTCAAGTTATTAAATAACTCTCTTGAGTCTCATACTCATAATGTCACATAGAATTTATACCCCAATAGGGTCTTACTTGTATTAACATGTCGATGCCATGTCCCTGACATGGTCTTATACGAATTCTTACATCGAGGCCATATTCCAATATGGTCTTACACGAGGCCTTAACTATCATCATATCATTCTACATACATTTCCTATTACTCTTAGATTCAATTCTTTTGACCTCTCATCAAAGATATTTCATACATTCATAGAGTAAATATACATTCCATACAACATTGGAACATTAAATTAACTCATACTTAATTGCAACATTTGCACATGAACTTACCTCGATGTCGAAAGGGCCAAAAGGGACCTTTTTGCCCACATTTCTCTTTTCATCCGTTCTAGGTCTGAAACTCGTTTTCTTTGATCTAGAACAATGAAATTTACTGATTTAATCATTTATAAATCATATTACACCATAGTATACACTTTAGGCAAAATGACTATTTTGCCCCTACACTTTGGCAAAATTATGATTTTGCCCCTAGGCTCGTAAATAAATTTTTATCACATTTTCTTGTTAAACAAGCCTAGCTGAACATTTAATCCTCTTACAACTATCCAAAATTCCATCTATTTCATGCCTTAATGAACAAATTACAACTTTTGCATTTTAGTCCCAATTAGGTGTTTTCATGACAACACCTTTCACAAAAGTTGTTTCTCATCATCCTATCATTCATTTTCTTCCATAAAAACTCAGAAACCAGCATAAACTCTCCCATGGTAATTCCCTAGACTTTCAACCATGTTACAAATTAATCCTCCCATTAGCTAGCTTAAGCTTTGGGGACTCCAAAAATGTAATATTTATCAAGAAAGATCATCAAAAATCACTTTCTTGTGAGGAGGAATGTTTGCTAAAATTTTTGAGCTCCATAACCTTTATTTCTCTTCAATTTTTGATGGATGAAGGTGGAGGAATAGTGAAAAGATGATAACATCTTTATTTATCTTATTTTATTCATTTTATCACCTAATTCCCACCTATTTTGACCAAAATTGAAAGTTCTTGTCCCCTATGTCACATGGCCAGCCAACTCACTTAAAACAAGGCCAAATTGCACATTTATGACATCTAATTCATAAACCATAGCTATTTGGCGCCTCTAGCAAATAAAATAGAACTTTTGCACTTTATGCGATTTAGTCCTTTTTCACAATTTAGCTAGAAATTGCTAAAATTAAGGCACCAAAATTTTCATGCATCCTTATAAAAATGTTATAACACACAACATATCATGAAAATAATTTTCTCTAACCTCAAATTAGTGATTTCGAGATCACTGTTTCGACTAGCCCCTAAATCGGGCTGTTACAGGAGAGACATTATTTTCCGGTGTTATCCTTTCATTTTCTATTCTTTCTTCATCTTCTTCACTCGTCTGGTTTAAAGAAAGAAAGGTTAAGAACAATCTGCATGGAGGATACAAGCTAAAAGATGTGCATAAGTAACTGATAATTTATCAAGCTGGTAAGCTTCCTAACCTTTCTGCATTCACAAATTTAAGTAAAGGGGAAGAAAGTTAAGCATTTCAGTTATTCATCGATTTTGTTCTGTTATATGTAAAAGTTACAGATAATCTTTTAAATGGCCTCTGTATGCAAACAAGTTATGCTTCTTATGATGATGAATTATCTTAATTGGAAATTCTAAAATGGTTGTTATGTTTTGTAAGTTGGAGAATCGAGTAGCAAGGGAAAAGCTAAGTAGATGGATTTGGCGTCAACCTCTAGGTGAGTTCCAGAACTCAAGACTTAGATGATTATTCATTTATTTTCAATTTCGTGTGCTGGGTATGTTTGATTGAGTTTGAGCAAACGATGCATTACTCTATGACTGAATATTGATGTATTGTGAGGCTTGTTGTGTTGATATGAAATAGATGAATATTTGGCATAATATGTGTCATGCATGAATAGCAATATTGGTTGGCTGCTTGTGCATGAAATGCATGTGTATGAATAATATGTGGAGTTGTGGAGGTCTGACGATGTGTGATTGAGATAGGAGACGGAGAAGGGAATATGATATGTGATTTGTCTCCGCTAGGGCATGAAAATGAAAACTTTGATTGGTGAATATTCGAGCCTTGTGGGGGAACACATAAGTGTTCAAATTAACAAGGAGAATTTTTAGAGGTTCGAGTGGACTAAATCGAAAATGAATATTAATGATATTTGACTTTGCGAAAGTTAAGGCGGACTGTATGAAGAGATGTAAGCAGCAGTATATGAGAGCCCTTTGTGGGATGTATGAGAGCCCTTTATGGGACGTATTGAATGAATGCAAGTCCATGGCCATGTCAAGATCCAAAGAAGTCTGCAAAAAAATTCACGGTTATGAATATGCCCGACTTGCCTTTGTGGGATAATCCACTAGAGGTCCGCGAGATAAAATCAAGTATGTGAATTTGTATATATATATATTCGCATCTATGTCTCCGCAAATATGGGATCCGCTTGATAAGTCCTCTAAGAATGAGTTTGTTTACTGGAAAATTTATTTCTATGTGCTTATCAAAAGGTATGAGCTATTCGTTTAAGCGAGTTCGTACATGAAAGATATGAAAGTCCGTTAGGACTATCTGATAGTTATGGTTCCGCAAATAGGGGATTCGCTCTTAAGAATCCGTCTACATGTTATTTGTTTAAAAAACAAGACCACCAAGAATGGGTTATCTGTTATTGCGAGACAGAGGTAGGATGAGATGACCCACTAGATCTGTCTACTTGATCGAGGTGAGTATATTTTATTTATTAATCCGTAATGGGGGGTCTTCCTTATGAATCCACCGGTATGTTTCATAAAAAAATGAATCTATGAGGATAGTAATACGAATCTAAGTTAGTTAGGACAAGTTGCTAATAGTAGTTCGCAACAGGGATTATTCACCAAGAGTTGTCTTATTTGCTTATCTGTAATTATTTGTGCAAGGTGTGCTATAGGAATTATCCATTGGTTTTCTTTCATAAGTCTATTACTAAGAATTCACAAAGATTTCCTTTCAAGGAAGTAGATGCATATGGGTTCGCAAAGGCAACTAATGAAGATAGTATTCACAGGAATAATCCGCTAAGAGGTCAAATGTTTATCAACATTCTGATATTACGTCGATGATGTCTCATTAGTGGAAGTTTTGTATTTGCAAGGCTTTTTATAGTCGAATACAAAATATTCTATTTTCAAGTCGTCCATAATAGATTAAAGGTAGTCGAGTAAGATGAATTGTCTTCCAGGATGCGCAAGTAAATAAGTAGTGGTGTCATTGAGGATAATGTACTAAATACAAGTGAGCCAGTTTGTGTGATGTAAATACTACACCAATGAGATTGGCGAATCATCCTAATACTGACAAGTCAAGTGTAAATTCTGAGCCATGAAATACAAGTGTACTAGTGCTGTGTTGATAAGGTATGAAAACTCAGTAAGTTCATTTGAACTTACGTAACTGTTATTATTATGATGTAGGTAGGAATGGGAAATTTGAGGAGGGACCAAGCAAGAATCTGCCGAGCTCAATAGACATGCTTTTTAATCGTAATATGCATACAATGGGGTGAATTAAAGGCGGAGTCTTAGGGTCAAACATGAGTTTTTCATTATATAGGGCAATAGGATACATTTTCTTTAAACTATATAAAGTTATCCGTATTTTAAAGCTACTTTGTAAAATTTTACATCTTAAAAATTCTTGTATTAAATTCATATAGATGGTAACATTAATTATTTAATTGTTTTTCAAAATTGATATTGGCATTGAATTAATCTGTTAGGTGGAAATGAGTTAAATGAATGTGTTAGTTAAAATCAAAATTTGGAGCGTAGCACCTTATAGCTCGGATCTGGTGATTGGGTCGGGTATGGGATGTTACAATTTTAGTAGTATTAGAGCTCCAGTTTAGTCAGTCCTTAGAAAATAAGATTTTGAAAGTTAGCCCCTGTATGCATGTTATGTAAATTCTGGCTTAGTCCCTTGAATTTTACTAAGTCATATTGTGTGTTGTATAGTCAAGTACTTGCTACCGAATTATTATGTAAAGTATAAGATGAGGAGGAGAATCCACAAATTGCTGAATTGAGTACAAAATATGAAAGAATCGCAAGTATCAGAGCGTAAACAACGAAGGTAAGTAAATTCAGAAAATAATATAAGTTTCAATGAAATTTGATTCATGTCATTGCAAAAAGGATATATACAGTTGCAACAAGAAAGTTAATTTACTCTCTCATTTGGTGGATCATCCATAGCGGCGTCCCCTAAATCCTCTTCTCCTACTTGATTGGTTTCTTCGATAGGAGCAAGATTGGTCACCTCAGTCTCTTTGGGAAAGAAGAAATTTTCAGACTCTTTCTATTTCTGTTGAACTCTTCCCATTCCTTGCCTGAGGGACAGAGCACATCAAAACCCAAATCAGCAGTGGTGAGCTTGCACATACAGTTAAAGTACACATGCTTCACATCGAAGGGTCCTACAGCTACTTGGGTGTGCAGCATGAGGTTTGATCTTAGTTTTGGGAGATAGTCCCTCATATTAGTCGCGGTGTCTTCTTTGTATTTCTCTAGGTCTTCGTGGCTCTCTTTCTGCAACTGCTCCATATCAGCTAGACGTTGCACCTCCAAGGTTTTATTCTTGATTTCCAACTGAAGGACCCTTTCCATTAACTCCTTCTCCTTGGTCTCCAAATATTTTTATTTGGCCTCTTAGGTGGAGAAAGAATCATCTAGCTCTTAGTTTTGGTGGACAATCGCCTCATATAATTGGCGGAGTTGGGTAAGTGATTGCTCTTGGGAGTGCATAGCCCTTTCAGACTCAACATGTTTCGCTTTGTTAACACCATAAAATTTCTAAAGGGCCCAGTCGATGAGTCTGCACTCCTCCACCATCATTTGGTAGGAGCCTACTAGTTCTACCAAAGAAGGTTAGCGGGAACCCACTATTGTACATTTTTCAGTGAAATCGGAACAGTGGTATCGAGACCACAGATCCGACCCAAAATCTAATTTATTCTTATTTTATTATATGGTCCATAATATGATAGACGTGACATGTGGAAATCTTGACATGAAAATTTTATCGATTTAGTGCCTAATTACGAGAAGGACTAAATCGCATAAAATGTGAAAGTTGAATTCTAGTAGCTATAAGGATCAAATAGCTATGGAATTCAAAACTAGAGGTCCTTATATGGTAATTAAACCATTAAGAAAAGTATGTAGATTTTTCATGGTGACTCATCCTTGGAATTATAGAAAAAGGTCAAGGACTAAATTGGAAATAGTAAAAACTTAATTAATTAAAAGATGATAAAAGAAAATATCATCTTATTATTGTCATCTTCAACCTAAAATTTTATGGAAACCGTAGGAGAGAGAGGGGAAACTTTCAAGGCTTAATTGGGTAAGTTCTCTTGTCCCGTTTTTAACAATTTTAATATTTTTAAAATCGAGATACTTTAATCTCTCTATTTGAGGGGTTAATTTGAAAAGTTATCAAGGTCTGAAAATGGGTCATGGATGTATTATGCTGGAAATTAGAAATTTATGGTAGAAAATGAAAGATTACTGATAGATAAACAACTTTTACAAAGTGATTTTTGATGAAAACTTGAGTTAGGGACTAAAAAGTAAAATTGTGAAATTGAAAGAAAATTTCTGAAATTTTATGTATACATGTGCCATAAATTTTTTAATGGGGCTTTGGTTAGGCTTGGAATAGGGAGTAATTTGCACAAGTTTCATTTTTCGGGCCTAGGGACAAAATCAGAATTTATAGAAAAGTTAGGGGCAAAATGGTAATTTTGCCTAGGACGTAAATTGAGTCCATTTAAATATGAAATGTATGAAATTTATAGTTAAATGCATTTATATAGATCCGGAAAACACAAACTCGAGGTTAGATCGAGGAAAAGAAAAGATTTTGGATTAGTAGATTATTACGCGAACAAATGTCGAGGTACGTTCGTGTAACTTAATCGGACATGTAATTATGTTAATTGAGTGTTGTGTTTTTATGTAATGTGATTTATGTTAATGTGATTTACTTGTATGCTATGATAGAAAATTTGCTATATGCTTGAAATGGTGATAAAAGGGTTAGTCCCGATTGAATGTTGAATTCCGATGATTATATGTGCTTTCCCGAAACTAATAAGGCCCTGCATTTGTTGCGGGCGGGATTTAGCTCAGACGAGTAATCCCATTGACCTTGTTATATAAAGGATTTAGCCCGGACGGGTAATTCTAATATAATACCTCTCGAGTATGCATTAAGATTAGGGTTTAGCCTGGACTGGTAATCCTAATTGAGCTCCTCCGAGCTTACATTATATAAAGGATTTAGCCGGGACTGGTAATCCTGTTATACGATATGTGGCTCAAGAGTGTGTTCCTTGGTTAATTGCCCTAAGGGGTACTCTTGAATAAGAAATTGACGGATTATGGAGCCGTACACTTCGAGTGTACTACTTGAGCATCCATCGGAATTCAATGATTCAATGGGCATGTATCTCTGGACTTGGCATGAAAATCTTGAGATGTAATGATAATGACTTGAAAGAACATTGCATGATGAGCTCATCTATTTTTACTTGACATGTTTGTAAGTGTTGTGACTAACATGTTTGATAGAAAGCATGTGTTTAGGGAATTTTGCTAATGGATGGAAAACATGATGTTGTGTTCTTAAATTTAATAACAGGATTGGTAAGTTTAGTGTCCGTTATACGAACTTACTAAGCATGTAATGCTTACTCCGTTTATTTTCCCTTGTTTTATAGTGCTCGGAAGCTCGTGAAGGTTGGAAGATCATTGGAATATCGTCACACTATCAACTAGCATTTTGGGTATATTTAGTGAAATCATTTTGGGTATAATGGCATGTATAGGACAACTTGGCCAATAGTGGCTTAAAATGTTATTTTGTAACCTAGTCATTGGAATGGCTAGTATTGGTTCATTTTGGTATGACTAAGTAGATTATTATGATATACATATATACACATGTGTTATGTTAAAAATATGTGATCAATGTTGGGAATGCCTAAGTTATACTAAGGTAAGGTTGTGATCATGTATGCTTGAAGTGATATGCCTTATGAATGATAGAAATTTCCCAATTTGAATGCTTGAATTGGTTGGTATTGGATGTGTGTTTCAAGTGCAGGTCTTGGGTGAAATTTGGGTGAGAAATGCAGCTAGAAATGGCTTCATTTTGTCCACACGGGCATGTGTCTAGACCGTGTGTGACACACGGCCTGGTAACACGGGCATGTAGTAGGGCCGTGTGTCCCCTGCACCATAATTTTGAGAAAAAGAATGCTCAGAATTGGGCATAAGGGAAGAGACACGGGCATGTATCTTGGCCGTGTGAAACCTGCACCTAATTCGAATTAATTTAATTAACCACACGGCCTAGCACACGGGCGTGTGGCATGGCAGTGTGGAGAAATTCAGAGAGCAACCTAAATTGAACACGACCTGTAGCACGAGTGTGTTCCAGGGTCATACGGGCGTGTCCCTTGGACCACACAGGCGTGTGAGTCTTGGACCTTAGAAAAAAATTGTAATTTTGTGAAAAATTCTTAGAGGTTCCGATTAAGTGACGATTCGACTTTAATGCTCGTATTAGGCCTCGAGGGTTCAATCAAGGGACATTATGGATGATCTCGGTAAATAAATAGTAAATTTACATAGTTTAATAGAAAAATGTTCTGAATGTTCTGGTAATGCTCCAAAACCCTGTTCCCGCGACAAGTACGGGTTAGGGGTGTTACAACTGCAGAAGAAGATGGGAAGGTATGTTCTTTAAGATCCAGAGGAAGGTCATTTTCCCACTTTTGATTAACCTCATGAAGGGAGAAGGGATATTGATCAGTGCTGATATAATCTATCCAACATGAGATGAGGGTGGAACGAAGCGAACAGTGCCAAAGCTAGGTTTTACTCTCAAGAGTAGAATAGATGGGGAACGAAGTAACTTCCCTCTCAGGAACAGACGGTTCTTGGCCTCATCTATGGCGGATCAGCCTTCCACCACTGCTGTTTTCAATGCTCTGTGATCTTTCCTCTACTTTTGGCCTCTTGCGACCACTAGTGCTAGGTCATGTCTGTGGAGCAGCAACTTCTTCGTCTTCTCGCACATTGTCCATTAAGGCTTCCATATCCATGTTTTTGTGCTGAGAATATTGAGATACAATTGAAGAATCAGAAGAGCCTGCAGTAGTAAGAACAATATTAGCACCACAAGGAACTAAGGCCCTACCAGATTACTCACCTTGATCAACTGTTGGCATGAGGGACCAGCATTGAGGATGCATCTTACAAGCTGAGTAGAAGTAGTTAATGGGCTTTTCCCTTCTCTCCACTAATATCAAGGCCAAGTCATTACTAAACCCATATAACCATGCCTCATCGGTGGATTTCACCTTTTTAGGATCAACAGCTAACATCAAGTTAGGTACCCTACTATCGTTAGGGCTTTTCTCATCTAAATAGAAGTTGAAAATATTCCTAACAGTTAAAAGCTCTTCAAGTATCAAAGAGTGGCTCTTTTTTAATCGGTTGTACTACTCAACAATGATTTCAGTATCAATTGCCTATTTCTGAAGGCAGGTGTATTCCCACGAAATGGACCACTAGGTGGGAAAGCCAAAATCTACCTCCAGTTTTCTCTTAACTTGAAGGTATTTGTGGAGGTTAAGGTGAATATTTGAAGACCAGTTTCTGAGAATGGGCTTGCGGCCTATATGAGTACAAAAGTGAACTATCCTAGCTGAGGTCCCTTGAGTGATCACATTCAGCTAGGATATATGTTGAAAAACGCGATGGAAGGGTGCCTCTTCTCGCAAACAACAATCTATAAAATATGCCACCAGTGTCCACCACAATAACCCAATGAGCTATCCTGGTGCAACTCTGTGCTCTTTTAGAATAGTGCAGAGGAATGGGTGTAATGAGAGATGAAACCGTCTGTAGTGTCACTTAATCAACACTCCCCTTTAATGATATCAAAGTCATAGGCCAAATTAGACAACCGAATCCCCTTAGCTGCTAAATGCCCTACTGTTTTATCCTTAATAGTTAGGCATTAGTAGGAAGGCAATTCTATAGGAGTACTAACCTCTCGGTTTTGTAGCCTCTCGCCACCTTTAGTGACCAACCTACCCACCCATGGCCTCTTGGGTTTCTACCACTACGACTTCTTCCTTTACCACATAATACTAGACTTATAGTCAAGTAGTAATTAATTGAAAGTTGCAGTAATATGTTCATGCTCAATCATAACTTCGTTATGAGTAGCAATGTTTAATATTATTGCTTTTTATTAGATAATCCTTCATGCTTAACCTACATTTGCACTAAGAATATGCTATGAACTCTTATAGAACATTAACTTTGAAGTAGTCTTACTACTATACATGTTACTTATTGTTTAAATTCTACAAGCTAAGTCATGCGTAATCAAATGAGGTAAAACATTCTTAGTGAGAAAAGAAAGCAACTAAGAAGTGAGAGCACTACCTTGTTTTTGATATTGTTCAAAATCGAGATTTATGCTCGAAACACCATCTACATTTGAGATATATTAAAAAGGAAAAAGGTTACACTTATCTTAAAATGAATGCATGATTGAAGTGAAAAATAAATTTAAAATATTTAAAATACATTTTAACCAAAAACTGTCCTAATTAAAATTTAGGATAAATTATACCATTAGTCACTCAATTATTAGAATATTTTCGATTTCATCATTGAACTATAAAAATTTTCAAATTTGTCACTATCACTTTTTATGAGTTTTGTTTTTGTCATCATTTGTTAAATCGTTAACGGAAATGTTGATGTAGCTTTTTTTAAATTGGTATAAAAACAAGTTTAGTCTTTAATACGTTCACATTCTATCAATTCGACCCTAATTTTAAATAATTCACCAAATTTAATCTTCTATATTTACTAGTTCTATCAATTTGATCCTTAAACACATTTTGACCATCAATCAAAATTATAAACACATAAAATGTCAAATACCACATAAAAATAAAAGATTGCAATTGTACCCAAAGAAGTACTTTAATAAAAGAGAATGATATATACTAATGTCTGCAATGGTGATGTTGGGTAACTTGGATAGGGAATGTTACCTATTATATGTGTAAAATAAATTTCTTTTTATTAGAACAGTAACAATTTTTTAAAGATGTTAAAAGTACAATTATAATTGAATTGTATTTAAGAATAAATTTGAAGTTAAACTAAAATAAAATATGGAGACAAACAAACATATGGTTAAACTACATATTTTATATTATATGTAATCTTGTCTTTGATGTTAGTTTAAAAAAAAATACAAATTTATATTTTAATCAAAATTAGAAAAATTCAAACCTTTAATGAACTTTAATGGCAACACTGTCTTTAATTTATAAAAAGTAACATGTATTTTGAGTATGTTTTTTAATTTCACGAGCGGTTTTAAAAAGTTGATATGTATTTTTTTAAAATATTTATAAGACATTTATCAATCCTAATTTTATTTATGGAATCTAAAAATTTCATTACCAACCGGTCAAATAATTTTCGACATTCATTTTTCTGCTTATGTGCGATTTTTTTTTGAAAAAAAGGAAAATTTAATATCTTTTAAGATTTATATTTTTCCTGTGCTGGAGAAATAGATTGTATACCACTTGATTAACATTAAGCTAACAGTGATAAATCTCACTAATTAAGAAATGGATCTCTTAATAATACAGGACCCTCATAGGAAGTCATCTTTTTATTTAATTTCCCAATCATCAACTCTGTATTATATTTTAATGTTTTTAGACTTAATTGAAAAGTAGAAAAGCAATGATGAGTTGAATTTTCTAATAACTTTTATATAAATTAAAAAAGCGTAAAATATATTTAATTGTAAGTCTAAGTTGTCAATTCTCTTTTCAAAGTTATAATGTTTGAGTCATTTAGAATATATGAGCCATCCTTGACTCATTTGGTTTCTTTGCAACCTTTTTCACCATAAAAATGGCAAAGTTCAGTGCTGGCAACTTCAGGCTGAATCTGACAATATTAGAATTGAAGAATAAATTTTTGAGAGATTAAAATGTAATTTTATATAATTTTCATTATTTTTAAGAAATTTAAAAAAAATTCTTCTTTTTAAGAGGTTTAAAGTATAATTTTACCATAAATTAAATTTTAATTTAATAATCTCATAGGGACTTAAATAGCAATTTTCTATTTAGGGGGAAGGATTAATTTGTATCCAACATCCTACAATAATATTTATTTATTTATATATATAAGCTTATATGAAAAATTATTCTTTTTTCTTTAATTGTGAAAACGACCTTTTTCTAAAATGTGAATAAAATGATTGTTAAGTATATTTTTAATATTAAAATATTTATAATTTTTATTAGAATTCCAATTTATGATAAAGATGTGTTGAGATTCAAATTGATAGAATTTGTAAAAATGGAGGGTTAAATTTGTTGAATTATTTAGAATTAAGACCTAATTGGTAAAATGTATAAATGTTGAATACTAAATGTGTTATTATATCAATTAAAAAAATGTCACGACATTATTTTCATTATTAATTTAACAAAGGATGACCAAAATAAAATTGAGTGAAATGTTAAAGATGAAACTAATTTTTTTTATTTTATAATTTAGTAACTAAAACAAAAACGATTAATAATTAAGTGATGCTTTGCCTTAAAATCTACTTTGATAGTAGCTAAAATAATTTTAAATTAATTAATTTTCATAATTTTGCAGCTAAAAAGTATATATTTTAATGAATGAAATGAAAAGAAAAACAAAATAAAGCTAGCTAAAAAATTATAAATTCATTAAAATTTAACGAACAAAAGAAAAAAAAAACAGGAGAAAAGTAATTTGTTTCCAAGTTTTTTTGGTTTTTTACTTTTTAATTTCTAAATTTTTTATCTATAAAATAATTTCCATTTTTAAGAAAAATAATTTCCATGGTACGGAAAAATGCCCTGTAAAGGTGGCACGGGACAAATTTAGCAAAATTCACCCTTGCCCTCATGAAATTGTCATCTTCAGAAATAATAAATTCTCATTCAATTACTTGATTGTTTTATAAGATTTAAAATATTTATTGCCAAGAAGGCATGGGTAAAAGCTGGATTATGAACTAAATCCGATTTGATGGTCTAATGGTCTAAAGTATTTATCATCTCATGTGTAACCTGGATTCGAATTGCACTAATCACATTATTTATTCGAACTTTACACTATTATTATATTTCACAAAAAAATTTGAATTATTTACCTATTTAAACTTGGGCCATCATTGTTTTACAAGAAAACAAATATATATATATATTCAGTGAACCAAGTTTTAATAATTATAGATGTGGATACTAATGGGAACGCTTTTTGTTGGTTTCAATTTTAAATCATTGTTTCATGTGGTGGAGTTTTTATATTAATATATAAGTCTACAATTGTATTTAATATTTTTATAAAATTTTAAAACAAATATATATTATAAAATTTAAAAATAGAGAGTAATATATAGATATGATTATAAAATTTATATCATGAGGAGGTGGGATGAAATTTTATCTAAACCCTCTTTGACCTAACCTCAAAAATTCTAATAAAAACATGTTGAATCGCACTCTTAAACCGATTATCAAAACAAAAATCTGTCTTTAGTAGGCAAGGTTGGTCTGAACATTACATGTTTGAAGTTTTTTGCCCTCCCTAATTTAAATTGATGAGTGTATATAAATGTTGGGTGTAGTAATAAATTATAATATATTTTTTAAAAAAAATTTAGATTCAAATATTGAAGATGATGTTGTAATTTCGAAAGAATTTATTTTTATAAATTGTAAAACGAACATGAAAAATTCCTTTTGACCTATGAAAAATCAAATTGATTAAATTTGATAAACCAATTAAAAACCATTAATTCCATGGAAAAAAATTAAAATAAAATTGAATGCGTATAAACTTTTGTTTATAATTAATAAAATATTAGTCTTTAACCTTGTTACACCTTTCTCTTGGACATCTCCTACACCTTAGGAATAAAGCCTACACCATAATAGTTAGTTAGGGAAGCATCATTGGAACACCTTAAGGACAACCAACATATTAGGTCTCATCTCATTTAGCGACCCACTCCCGAGGCTCACCAACCCCCAAGAAGGTCATATTTGGATTGGGTTTAAGGCTCTTGCTTGAGAAATACAACCAACAACAAGAGACCATATGTAATACCTCAAATCTGGCTGGTCTAAGGTTTTGGCGTATGGTAGCAAAATAGTCTGTCTGGCAAAGTGTAATTCGCCCAATTTTCTATTGTGCTTATACTTATGGGCGCATAGTATCTGCCACACAAGTTAGTAGGGATTTCATTTCATGGTACTCTGCTATATTAAGGAGAAGTTCATGTTAAGTGATATGGTATGCGCCAACGCCAAATGTATTATATGCCTTGGCTGTCTGGAATACTATGCTAGTTAAACTATAAGTAATCTGGTTAGAAATAAACTAGATAGCCTAGCCTAATAAGTGTGAAGGTAGGGTACTTATTTATATTTCTCTCATAAACTGTAGACTATTAAGGAATCAAATTCTGAAACGTGCGACACTTGTAAAGATCCACTAAGCAAGTGGGGTTATATATATGAGTGTGATGGGTTCTGAAGGAAGTTCTTCTTCTTCCTCTTCTTTCTCCTTAAGTGGTGCTCTCTGACTCCTTCCTCAAATCTAAATGTATCTCTTCCTCAATAATCTGAAAGCTATGGTTCTTTAATGATGAGTAGTTATTCCATCTCAGGGTAAGTAATTCAGCTATGCATGATAAGTTCTGAATGAGTAAGTCTGCGATATTTGAACAGTAAGTTGTAAGTGCAAGGTTTTGCATGAGGTTGTTAGCGATTGAAATGATGAGTAAATTATATGTATAAGAGTTGTAACAGTGAAATTGTGGTTCTAAGTAGTGGTTGTTGGTGGTTCGAAAGGGATGACTAGGTCTGGGACTTAGAATTGTAGTAGGTGGGAATCAGGCGAGTCTTTACCTTGACTCTCTTGTGTAAAATCTTTAATTAAAAGCATTTATATATAAAGGTTAATGATATCTATAATAATCAGTAAACGTATGATCAAAATAAAGATGAAGGAGGAGTATGATGATATGTGTAGGTTCTGTTGAGAAGAATACTGATTGGTAAGAATGCTATATAGTTGTGATACGAAAAGAATGTCAGTCTAGAATACGGTCACATCTAGGTAAGTAAGAAATGAGAAATGCTCCATTGTGAAACCTCTGGTAGGGTAGTTCTATTGCTAACCAGATTGGCATATCACAAATTAGAAACGGGTGTAAGACCTTGAGGTATAGACCCATGGCAGCTTGGTATGAATTGGAACCATTCATAGTGTAGCCTTTAGTAAAACGAAACTGGAATGACAGAACATGATACATGAATGTGACAGAACATGATACATGAATGTGTATAAGGCCATGTGGTTAAGACCCATGGCATGATATGATATGAATGTATGGATGTTCATGGTGTAGCCTTTGGTAATGTAACACCCCTAACTCGTCTTCGTCGCTGGATTATGGTCACAAAGTATTACCGTTCGACCAAAAATCATTTAACATTATAACATAAAATAATTCAAATTCATTGTAAACCATTCATTCATATGCATTTTGTCCCTAAACCGAGCCTTTGAGGCCCTAAAAATAGCTTAGAAGTAATTCGGGACTAATTTGAAACAAAACAAAAGTTTTAAGAAAAAAGATGCAAAAATTTAAAAATAGGGGTCACATGGCCATGTGGCTAGGCCGTGTGACATAGCCCAGGACGTGTAACATTCGAATAAAGGGACACACAGCCGTGTCCCAGCCCGTGTCCTCACCCGTGTAACTCACTGAGTCGGGTCACATGACTGTGTAACTCTCTGAGTTGCGACACATGGCCATACGCCAAGCCGTGTGATAGGCTGTGTAACTCACTGACTTGAAACACTAAGAAATTTTAAATGACACACGACTGTGTCGCCAGGTCGTGTGTGTCATATGGCCGTGTGACAGCCTGTGTCCCAGGCCGTGCGAACCCAAAATTTGTCCTAAAATCAAGCCAAATTGAGTCCAATTCATACCTAATCATTCAAACCATTTGGGCACACAATCAAGGGGTTTAAACATTATTCAAATACACATAAACATGCCAATTCAAACACCCTAATTCATCTAACCAATATACCATTCAAAGGCACCACAAATATATCAAAAACATCACTTACAAAAACAAGTCAATATTGCATATTCCCAAGTATAATAGCCTAGTTCAATTAACTACCACACATGACCATTTGCAAGCCATCAAAACATACCAAAAGAACCTTATTTACAAGCACTTATAAATGACCAATAAGACATAACTTGGTAAGACATTAAAGTGCACTAAACCAACATAACTTCAAAAGCTTGAACATACTAAAGAATACATTACAAAGGTCCTATACATGTCATTATTAACCTTGACCAAAATACTCAAGAACTACCGAAATGGTTTCTGGATAGTGTGATAGGTCTCCGATGAGCTTCCAACCGATCGAGCTTCCGATAATCTATAAAATAAAGGAAAGTAACTATGTAAGCAACGAGTGCTTAGTAAGCTCGTATAAACTTAAACATAACTTACCATTTCATTTATACAATTCATAGATTAAGTATAAGTCATTACCAATGCCATAAGCTTAGTATAAGCCTATACAACATAATCAAACTCACAAGTCAGTACACATGCCCATGATACAAATGAATTCAACCATAAGATAAGTAGTTTTTCATATATAAATACATCATTTAATTCATCAACCTTTTCATAAGATCATGATTCATTCCATTTGCATACTTACCATTTCATTTCCTTTTCTTACCTGTTGAACCATCTAGAATTATATCGGATACTCTGGAATGGTCATACATAGTGTGCCTTTCTATACAACCGCAACCTTTACTTTACATCAATGCTCACACTAGCTGTAAAATGGGCCTACTCACACGAGCTTTGGGTCAGAATGTAAGCTACACGATGCTGATCACACGAGCTCTGGAGAATCTACAACAAATGTAGGACCTCAGCCATTGGTAGGACATTCAAGACCAGCCCCCGAAACATGAAATCCCTAATGCCATGTCATTTGTATCTTAAGAATTCTTAAGGTTCAACCGAGACTCATTATCCGTTAATTCATCATAACATGGATACATTTATATTAAAACGATCATAGTTCATACGAACTTACCTCGATAATTAGGGTCGTAGTAGTAGAGTCGAACTAATTCGAAGCTTTAACTTTTCCTCGATTTAAGTCCGAATGTGATTTATCTTGATCTAAATAAATAATTTCATTCAATGAAGTTCTTCTAATATTCAATTCAATCCATATTTCATATTTATGCTAAATTACAAAATTGCCACTAATACTTTGACTTTTCATAATTTAGTCCTTAAGCTCATAACTTAAAATATAACCATCTTAACCTAAATCCAACTTAACCAATGTGACAAGGGACCTTAAAATAACCCATTATTATCAAAATTTCATAACAAAACCCATGGATTTATACTTTTAACAATTTAATCCCTATTTCTAAAATTCAACAAAAATCACTTAATAAAACATGTTTATTTTACAACAAAGATAAATAATCCATCAACTAACATCAGAACACATTCAAAAACATTCATGAAAAGCCCCTCAACCTTTAACAATTTTACAAATTAACCCCCGGGCTAGCTAGATGAAGCGAATATAAATTCAAAAACATAAAAATAATTAAAAATGGGACACAAAATCATACCATGCATGTGAAACAAGCCTTGGCCAAATTATCCTCCTCCTTTAATGGCTATTTAGGTTTTGTAACAAAGATGAAGAAGATGTCATCTTTCTATTATCTTTTATTTACTTATTTTTCATTTTATTTACCAATTTACTATTTTAACCTTTTTATTAATCCAAATATGAACCTACCCACTAACATTAAGGATGGTAGAATTACTATATTAGTCCATTAGCTTTACTTTCCATAGCCATTTAACCATTTTAACTAATAGAATTCGACTTTTAAGCAATTTTCAATTTAATCCCTTTTATCCAATTAACCATGTAAACTCCAAAATTTCTTAATGAAACTTTAATACGACCTTAATATAATCCCATTGACATTAAATAAATATTAAAATAATAATTCACTCATTGAAATTATGGTCCTGAAACCACTGTTTCGAACATCACTGAAAACAGGTTGTTACAGGTAATGTGTAAATTGAAATGGCATATCATGATACATGAAACTCTGTATAATACTATGAGGGAGAAACCCATGGCATCTTCTTTGAAGTCCATCGGGATAGTGAACACGAGATTCTCTATGATGCCTGTAGGGCGTGTTCTGTTTGGCCTGTATGGCGTGATCTGTTAAGAACGACTGGTAAGATATGAATAGGTCTATTAGTTCTGTAATAAGTATGGCTGAGATAGGGTGCTATTATACTCAGGGTCAAAGGTTGAGTAAGATCTGTAAATTAATTGAATAAGTTATTGAAAAGAATTGTGTATCTGTATGATGATACAGGTTTTCGCTTTGAAAATTTGAAAATGTGGGATATATATGGGTGCATCTATGTGAGATCTAAGGATTTTTCATTGTGAGTTCGACTAGGTTATGAAATGATTGAATCAGATTTCTTGGAACCTGTCATATCAAGGTTATGTCTGGGATATAAGGACACCTTCTGAAGTTCTATGAAATCTGGAACATGGGTATTCTAAGTAATTGTATTTTTGAACGAAATTGATGAGAAATTCTTTTGATCTGTCTTTTTAGCATATCATAAGTGTGGATTTGAAAGATATTGAGTTAAAGAATGAGTTGGTTAATAGTTTGTTGTTAGGCAGTCCAATGTAAGAATTCCTCAAATATCGTGTATCCGTCCGAGAACTATGTCTGGGAACTATCGGTCTAAGTAGAGTGTAAATATTAGACTCTGGTCCATATGAAATTTATTCTGAAGATTTGTTTTGTTGAGAAGTACATAAGCAACATAGAAAATCAAGAAATGTATTAAAGGATCTTTAGTATCCAATTAAGTATAATTGGTATCTTAAGAGTATGATAGCTAGCGTACATATGTGAATAAAATTGTAGTGGTATCTGCCCGAACCAAATAGTTTAGAAGTAAGGTTGTCGCATAGAAGTAATCACAAGAAAATTTAATGTCCCCAAGGTAATTTTGTGATAAAGCTCACTAAGTTCTCTTGAACTTACGGTGTTTGTTATTGTTTTAGGTGTATGGTTTGGGTTTGCGCCAAGAGGGATTGGTTTAGGTTTGCGCCAAGAGGAATGATGCCAGGTGTATGCCAAGATTACGACGAAGTGGGCTATTATGCATACAATAGATTTGTGGCATAGTCTAGGAATATGTTTTATGAGTCTGTTATTAATAATCTACTATGTTGTAAAGATATATATATATATATATATATCAAGTTTTAATGTAACAAGTTATTGTATAGTACTTTTTTTGTTTTCATATGTTAAATTTGTTAATTAAAATAATTAGCGAATTGGGAGTTTGTAAACTATTTGTTAAATTGTTAAGTATTATGTGTGGTAACACCTAAGATCTAGACTAGGTGAATTGAGTTAGATTGAGTGTGTTACACCATATAACAAAATGCATGGATTTTTTGTTAGCTTAGGGTGGAATGAGGCCACCGAAAATCGTGCATGTGGCGCTAAGACATAAAGAAGCGACTTTATTAGTAGCTGGGCAAAGGGAGCACCCTATGAGAGTGGGAAGAAGAGACTTTGAATGTGGCCCAAGAATGGGAGGTATGATGCTAGCAAGCTCCCTGCTTGAGCAAAAGATGAAAGGAATGAGAAGAGAAATATATTAGTGCATTGGAAAGCTTAGAAAGGCTTCACCTTTTCAGTATGCCCACGTTCCATTAACTATGTGGATCGCATTGGAGTTGATCCTGGATTCCTTCAAGATGCCAAAAGAAACTTATTACAAAATGGAAGACTAGATGGTCCATTTTTATTAGTACAATAGCTACATGATGATTATGAGAGCCTTTAATGCCTTCAAATGCAATTTGTTCTGTAAAACGTTGAAAAAATAAGCTAAGAGTTGGTTCCTAACACTCTTGGTTAGATCTATTGGCAGCTTCAATGAGCTAGCTTTCCAGTTTGAGGGCTACCACTTCGTTAATATCATCACAAAAAAGAACTTGAACATTCCCTTTAACACCAAGTAGGAAAAAGGTGAAAGTTTGTGAGAATATATCCAAGGATCCATTGTCGCCACTAAGGGAATTACGACCTTAATGGATGTGTAACACCCCCAACCCGTATCCCTCCCCGGAACCGGGTTACGGAGCATTACCGAAGTTTAAAGATCAAACAAACGGAAATTTCAAACATTTCATATCATCAAAACAAGTCATCAAAGCATCATTTTAATCCAAATTATAAACATATCAAATCCAAATCAATTTTGCCTTGTTCATGAGCACTTAAACATAGAATTAATTCATATGCACCTATCTAGATTTAGTTCAATTTACCATGCCATAATATGGCTTCAAAAACAAACACATATTTATATGTATAAAACCAACCAAAATTAAACTTATAACCTCATTTACAATCAAACCACAAAATAACTATTATTTAGACACCCTAGGTACATGCCGACACAAAGGATAAACATCACCACATTTGAGTTCAGGATCGTTACTGGTGGCTGAATCGGTGATCAAAATTAAGTACCTAACCTACACACGGAAAACAAAACCGTACGCTGAGTAAAACTTAGTGGTATTAATGTAATCTGAATATTTAAAGATAAGAAATTACAAATATACAATTGAAATATAAACACATATTAATATTTAAATATTACCACAACCATATCATATTTCATTTGTTTCACAAATATCTCAATTCTCCTACATGCTATATAAATAGCTTTTCACAATTTATTTCACATTTCATTATACAATTCCATTATCCATTAAAAATATTCATTTCATGAGTATATAACTCATATATTACATATATTTGCAACATATTTCACATTCTATTTTCAATTCACTATTTCACTTCCATTTCTCATACCACGCCATTTCAATATCAATTATAAAACTTTATTATTCATTTACACCTATTAACACGACTCGGACGGATACACGGATCCAACCAAAACACACCAGTTTGGCACCCAGTGCCTCATCGGATAATTCGAAGTAATAATTTGCACCCAGTGTCTCATCGGCTAAACCGAAGTAAATTGGCACCCAGTGCCTCATCGAATTAATCCGAAGTAGTAAATTGACACCCAGTGTCTCATTGACTCGAAGTCGAAGAAATCCCTAAACTCTTCCAATCCTATGACATGCAATCTATATCCGACTTAGTCTGATACAGTTAATAGGGTTTCGATTCACTTTTCTAATACAACCAATATTCATTTCAATTCAAATAACCAATATATTCAATATATATACCAATTCAATTAAATCAATATAAATTCAATAAATTCATCACATGACGAAACAATCCATTTCAATTGCAAAACACAATAATTCTCCCCTCAACACTAACCATATATATAAAATTGAATTATAACAATTAACAACTAAATTCGGATTATAGAAATACAAACCAAGAATTCCGAGCTATTCCTCGTCGACTTTATCTTTCCCCTTTTTAGTCAAGGATTCCGATACGACGTTAGCTACAAAATTCAAACAATTAAAATTTATCAATACAATACAATTTAAATTTCATATTGAATATTGAATATTTCAAGTTTTTACTCAACATTTGTCTAGATTCCAATTTAGTCTCTAAATCGAGACTAATTTTATTTCTTCACAATCAATTATATATTTTTATTCAATTTCCACTTTAAACTAGATTTAACTCTCTATTTTCACTTAAATCCCTAAATTTTGAAATTTTCACAATTTAGTCCCTATTACTCAAAATTTACAATTTATTCTAAAATTCAATCCTTTTCATTTCTAATTTGAAAATCATTCAATTTAGTCCCTAATACTAAAATTATTCAACATAAACAACATTTAAAAACTCAATAATTTCTAAAATTTTGACATGGGTCGGGTAGTATTTAACACCGGGATTCCAAAAACATAAAAATTACAAAAAAATGGGACTAAATTGACTAACCAATTGAACTTGGAAACTTTTGAAGCCCTTAGCCTTTCGTCTCCTTCTTTCTCCCTTTTCTATCTTTTTCTTTCTGTTTTTCGCTTTGGCTTTCTTTCATATTCTATTTCTTCGATTACTTATTTATTTTATTATTATAATATAATATATATACTTACATATTAAGTAAATATATTTTATACAATATATATTATATTACAGCTTTTTCCACCTTAACTAAAGGCAATGACATAATTGCTTCTTTAGTCCCTTTAATTTTTCTTTAATCTATAATTCAACTTTCACCCTTATGCAATTTAGTCCTTATACCTAATTACTCTTAATTCATGCAAATTCACTTAACCAAAACCTAACTAACTACACAACTAACTTCGTAAATATTTTTAATAAATATTTACGAGTCTGATTTACGGGAATAGAGTCTCGGAAATGTACTTTTTTTAATTTGGCCCTTTTTAATTAATTAACTATCGAAACGTTAAAATTTCTTAACGAAACTTTAATACCACTTTAATGACACTCCGTAAATATTTATAAAAATATTTACGGCTCGATTTATAAAAACAAGGCCCCAATACCTCATTTTCTAAAACCACTTGAACTTAATATATCACTTATATAACATAAATTATCAAATTAAAAAGCTTTCTAAAAATCACACTTGTCTCGTAAATATTAAATAATAATATTTACGAACTTACTCGTCGGATTTGGTGGCCCTGAAACCACTGTTTTCGACATCACTAAAAAACGGGTTGTTACAGGATGACTGGGTGATTCAAAATTTTACTGTTGGAGTATCTCACAAGCATTTGATGTATAAGCTAATGGAGAACTTGCTTGATAAATTACTCTATGTATGAGAAAACACACCACAATACTGATATTGTAGAATTGGGTGCTTTTAGCCATGTGCTTGGGGAACCTAGTTAGGACAAAAACTAGGAAACAACAACAAAATGGACTGAAAAGCCCAAGAAGAATCATACAGAGGATCAGTAAAGGAACAATCACCTATGGGTTTATATGAATGGGACACCATTTTCTGGGCACTCCCAAACCATAAAGCAATCATCAGTGCGAAAAAATGAATTTTAAAGGAGGAATGAACGTCCTTATCATAGAGTTCAAGGATACACACTGTTGAACACATCCACTACACATATTTTGAACCATGTCTCTAAGGAAGGAGTACTGGGGGATCTAATGCCCATGAAACCTTCACCCACCAAATGACGATTAATAGAAATATGCAAATAACATAGAGAAGTGGGACATAAAATAAATGAATGTATAGATTTGATGAATGCTATAGAAGCATCTGTAAGGAAAGAGTAATTACAAAGGTTATGGAAAGACATTCAAGATAAATAGGGCATCAAGAAGAAGAAAGACCAAGGAGAAGAGATAGAGAGTAGAGAAACAATACAAGGAACCATTAACATAATAATAAATGACATAAAAATGATCTACCTTGAATTCACGAAGGAAAACTCATCTAAGGAGCATTATGTCAATTGAAGAATGCTTGGAGAGACCAAAAGAGGAAATAATTATAATGTATGTTTTAAATAAAATCGACGAAATGGATGTGGTTAACTATGATGGAAATGATCCATTTGTAATAAAAACCACCATTTTCAATAAAATATTCAAGAGAATTTTGATGGATAACGCTATCATTTTTGAAGTGCTATATTGGGACGTGAATTTTGCCACTAGGGAAAATAAAAAGCATCTGTCTCTAACAAAAAAAAAAGAGGGTAAGGTAATGCAGATTTCTACCACAATTTCATAGCAAGAAATGGAACTTTGGAAAGAAACACTAAGACACACGGATTTTGTTTGGACGGTAGTAGATATGCCAAGAATAGGTCATAAGGTAATGGGGAATTCACAGAAGGTCGACCTCAATGGTAAGATAGTTTGCCAAAAAAAAAAGGTGAAGTTTGCTTTTGATAAGATATCGACGACAAAAGAAGAGGTCCAAAAATTATTTGTCGCTAACTTTAGTAAAAAAAGCACATACCTAAAATGGTTGGAAAACTTGGTAATGGTAAAAATAACCAAATGGAAAATGTGTGTAGATTTCATCAACCTCAACAAATCTTTCTTAGAGGATATCTTTCCTTTGCTGAGCACTAACCAAATAGTATATGCCTCAACAAGGCATAAATACCTAAGCTCTTCGAATGCCTTCTAAGGGTATAATCAAATTCTCTTAGCGCATGAAGACTAGGAGAAAACCATTTTTATCATTGAAGAAGGTTTAATTTGTTACAAGGCCATACCTTTTAGGTTAAAAGATGCCAAGGTAATAAACCAACACCTCATAAATCCAGTATATAAAAAAAAATTGAAATGTCTATTGAGGTTTACGTGAATGATATGTTGGTAAACAACACATCCAAGGAACAACATGTGAAGGATCTAGTTAAAGTCTTAATCATTCTCAAGAGGTATGACTTGAGATTAAATCCTGTCAAATGCACCTTCATAGTTGGCGTAAGAAAGTTCCAAAGTTTATGGTCTCGCAAAGAGGGATAAAGGCTAATCTTGAAAAGATCAAGGATCCTCCTATAAATATGAATAATATTCAAAGGTAGGCTAGCTGTACTCGATAAGTTTATTTCAAAATTGGTAGTCAAGTGCCTTCCTTATTTTAGGTCCTTAAAAAGAAACCATATATGAATTGAATGACACCTACAATAGTCTTTGAAGAAAAAAGAGGTACCTTGGATTATTTCAATTATTAATTTCACCTTTACCTGGCAATCATTTACAATTGTGCCTCACACATCAGATGAAATCATTAATATTATATTGGATAAAAATGAGTAGTTACTCCAAAGGCTAGTCTATTATATAAGTAGGTTTTTGTGGAATGACAAACCCAACTACATCTAAGTAAAGAAAGTGATATATACATAAGCTTCGCTAATGCTTTTGGACACATCTTGTTTACATGTTTTATGATCAACCTTTGAAGGAAATCTTAGAAAAGGTAAGAAAAATTGGAAGACTAATTAAGTAGAGAATCAAACTTAGCGAGTTTGGGTTGGAATTCCAGCCTAAAAAAGCAATCAAAGCTTAGGTCTTTGTTGACATCATAATGGAATGTTCTTTTCAGCCAACCCTGCCCAAAGAACTAAATTAGACTCTCAAGCCCTAGAAGAGGTGTAGTCGGAAGAAGCAAGTGTTGATAGAAAGAATGCAAATATGGGACATATGCCAAACATAGAAGTATGAGAATTATTTTTTGATGGGTCAAAGGAAAAGATAGGATCAGGTGTAAGCATCACATTAATAAACCTTGGAGGGCATGAATTGTAGTAAGGGTTAACGTTCAATTTTGCTGTGTCTAATAATGTTGCGGAGTATGAAATCTTACTCTCAGGATTGGAGTTTGTTCAAAGATTTCTGGTAAATAAATTTATGTGCTTTTAAAAATTCCTAATTGGTGGCGAAGCACTTGAAAAGGGAGTATGAGGTGCGTGATCAATAATTGGGAAAATATTGCAGGAGTGCCACCTCCCTAATAATGAAGTATGATTAAGTGGATATGTAAATTATCTTTAAGGGTACAAAACGAAAGTAGACACTCTAGATCAACTCACATGCACGATCAAAATTAAATAATAAGGAAAATTTTTAGTGGAATACATGAAATTTCCTTGCTCTGAAGCTCATGTCCATATCCTACCAACTATTGATGAACCAAATTGCACTAGGCCCATTAAAAAATATTTGGAAAGTAAGTACCTCCTTGAAGATCTACAATAAGTAACCAAGGTGGAAAATAGAACCGAGTAATACACCTTGATTCAAGGCATCATGCCAACAAAATCTCTTCAAATAATTTATAGCCTAATGGATTTTTTTTAACATCAAACAATGACATCGTAGGCCTATTCCCCATTGCCACAACCCAAAATTGTTTATCATTGTAGCTATGGAATATTTTATCAAATGGATTCAGACAGATGCCCTTGCCACCATTATGAAGAAACAAGTGTATAATTTCCTTTGGCAACAGATAGTCTATAGTTTTGGGATGCCCATGCTTCTCATTATATATAATTGAGCCTAGTTTTGGATTAAGTTTGAAGTTTTTTTTTCTAACCTCAATATAGTTTCCTCCTATAGCTTTGTTAAAATGCCTCAATCCAATGGACAAACATAGGCAACTAATAAGAGAATCTTTATGGGATTGAAAAAGAAAATGGACAAATCAAAAGGGTCCTCGGTACAAGATCTCCTAGGCATATTGTGGGCAATTAGGATAATGTTGCATATGAGGGTAAGAGAGGTTCCATTCAATATTATGTATGTTTTTAAGGCCGCTATACTACCAGAAATCAGTGTTAATATGCATAGGACTACCTATTGCTAAGAGCAATAAAAAAAGAGGCATTGGGTGCTATTTAGATATCATAGAGGAGGCTAGAGAAATAATTGCAATGAAGCTAGTCACTTCATCTCGGAAAATAGCTAGATGTTACAATGCTAAGGTATGCAACTAACAACTCCAAGTAAGTGACTTGGTGATGCATAACACAAATGTTAAAGTTCTGTAGGGTGAAGCTGGGAAATGATTAGGAATTGGAAAGGACCTTACATGATTACTCAAAACATAATATATGGAATGTAAAAATTAGAATGGCTCTTAAGGAAAGTGCCCCATTAGGTGAGGCATCGCAAGGCCCTAGTGTCGCTTCTGGTGTAGGATTTGTGAGGCCCTTAATGCTATTTTTTGGTGAAGCCTTTTAAAGCTCTATTTCTGCATTGGAAGAGGCCTCTTAAGGCTTTAACTCATTAGAAAGTTACTACCAGTGAATCATCTCTCTAATAATGAACTTTTAAGTTCCTATGTCGCTTTCAGCGTAGGCCTTTTCAAGGACCCAATGTCATTTTTGGCGGAGCCTCTTAAGGCACTAGTTCCACTTTTAGAGTAAGCTTTTCTAATGGCCCTAATGGTTTTTTTTGTGAAGCTTCCTAAGGCTCTAATGTTCCATCAGGTGAGGCCTTTTAAAGTCCCAACTTACTCAAAAGTGACTACTACGAAAGCAACTCCCCATTAATGGTGTTTTATGGCCCCAATGCCGCTTTCATCGTATGCCTTCTGACGGTCCTAGTGCCATTTTCAATAAAGCTCCTTAAATCTTTAGTGCATCATCGGTAGAAGATTTTTAAGGACCCAACTCACTAAAAAGTGATTGTCAGACCCGCTGGGCATAACCTTATAAGACTTTAAAAAACAATGCCAACCAGGTAAGAAGTATTTTTAAACAAGTCATAATGCTAAAATAATATTATGTTTATAGAAAAGAGTAAGATCACATGAAGTTGAAGTAGGAAAATAAAGATAGGTAGAGAAATAAAAATAAAAATTGGAAAAATAACAATCTTTATATATACTAGGAATAACATATTGGGCGAAAGGCAAAATACATTAGAAAAAATAAAACACTAAGGAACATGAGGATCTAACGGGGGAAGAGTAGCCATGGCATTATGTGTATTAGTGGTAGGAGGATTTGTCACATTTTTTTGTTGAAGTCACCACCTTTAAGAGGATCTTCAACGGTTGGCGAAGTAGCAGGAGCAATGTTAAGCATCATATAATCTAAAGTCTCTTTCTTTTAATTCTCCTACACCTCGCTAGTGGGGTTGTATATATTTGTAGACTATGGTATAACTTTGACCACTACAAAGCAAATGCTAGAGAAGTTGAAGGGCCTATGGAAGATTTTGAACACAAGTCAACCACAGCCTAAACATGGACAATGTTCTGAGTAAGCTATTTTTATGCTTTCTCCTAAATAGCATCCATGACCCGGCGATGGTCTTTTTCTAACTTGGTATCCTCTTTTAATTTTACCTTTTTGATGCAACCAACTCTTCTAAAAGCTTTGGTAGACCCTTCAATTTGTTTTCAACAACAAATTCAACTTCAAGGAATATTGTGTCTACCATTAACATCATTAGCAATGCCTTAAATAATTAAACTCCTCTCGAAGTAAAGGTTTTTATTGGTTGGAGATTAAAGTGCAGTATTATTATTTTTGCAATTGGTTTCTGTTAGAGTGTACTATGCTCGAGGATCTAGAAGAAAGCAATCCACAAGAAGAGACCTTCGCTAAGAAAAAGTTCCTTAATATATGCATTTCTTAATTTCTTTTTCTTTTTTCTTCGAGAACCCTTACCTATGACCTTGATGTTCGTAGCACCCTCAACTTGATCTGGCTCAAAGGTGTTGACGATAGGTAAGGATGAAATAATAAGAGCATTTTGGTCAACTAGCATCGTGATAACACCATGAATTAGGATAGCCATAGATATACATTAGGCATAGCGACATCCGTAGCCAACATAATTTATAGTGAGGATGATGAAAGAGGAGAAGGGTTAGTAGGTAGGGTATATGTAAACTGAACATGCGAAGTAGAACCAATAGCATTAGCAACCATTTTCATCTTTAAAGATCTAACCCCTTTGTCACCCACCTATTGCAAGGGTTTCTAGCAATCAAATCTATGGGATGTCATTCCTAAAAAGCGTCAAAAAAGAATAAGTAGGTAAGGAATAAAACCAACACATTAATGCAAGTATTTAAAACCCCAACTGTTAAGGTTAACATCGTAACACTAGTGACTGAAAGGCCCATTCCACCTTTGGGTGTAACAAGACTTAGCTTTGCCCCTGTATAGTTGTCTATCATTTGGTAGTTAGCGTCCTTATGTAATACCCCTTACTAGTGTCCAACGCCGGAACTGGATACGAGGTATTACCATGCTTGACCTTGCTTGAACATGTAATTACGGGCTATGAAATTTCATTCCAACTTAAAACTTTTCTTTCTTTATCATAACGCACATATCATGGGCCTACGAGGCCTTAAACATACATCCAGAACGTTTCAGAGTTCAGCCGAAAACTTTTGCACTCTTGAAATTTTTTACCTGAACAGGGGTCACACGCACATGTGACTTGGGACACACTCGTATGGGCAGGCTGTGTGGTCAAACATGCCCATGTCCCTAGCCCGTGTAGAATTTATTTTTATTTTGAACCTACAAGGGTTTTCACACGGCCGGACACACGCCTGTGTCAATGGCCCGTGTCCTTCACACGGCCTAGACACGCCCGTGTCCTCACCCATGTGTGAAAACTAGGGGTATTCTGTTTATGACCTTAACAACCCCTTAAGGAGCAAGCGACCTAAGCACACGACCGTGTGCTGGCCCGTGTGACGAATCAAATTCTCGCATTTAAATGCAGGGGACACACGGCCACCTAACACACCCATGGGACTAGCCGTGTGTCACACACGGCCTAGACACACGCCCGTGTGTCTACCCGTGTGGACACTTAGAGGCTATTTTCCAAGCCAATTGTCACCCTGAAACATCAACATACTTATACCAACTCAAGCAATACATAACATGGCCTTTATATACTATGAAGAACCCTCGAAACATCACTTATAGAATTCATGAAACTCATCATCAATAAGATATGGAACTTAACAAATATTAGCCAATTTTCTTTGGATATATACAAAAAGAATGCATAATCTTAATAGCCAAGCTTTTAGCTCACCATATGACATAACTCAAAATGATCAAACTCCTATACATGCCATACTCACTCTAAATTAACTTTGCAATACCAAAATAGGGGTTGATAGTGTGATCCGAGCTCCGACATTCTTCGATCCCTGAATTAGCTTGGTGACACTACAAGGAAAAAGGAAAAAGAGAGGGTTAAGCATATATCGTAGTAAGTTTGCATGAAATTTATGTAACAACATAAATACTCAAAATAAACTCATCCATCTCAAGATACATGAACGACATAAGTATCAAGTGCTCAAGCATACTTACTCATACTTACTTTTACCCATCTCATATCATAATATGATTTCATATTTTCTATTTTACTCATGGTACTTGTATCACTTAGTCACGTAATTTAGCACTTTTGCTAAAGTAATCATAAACTCAAATTATTAACTTCTTTAACTTAAATAAAATTCTTTATCATCCTTGAGTAACTTAACTTGTTACTATCTTTACTCACTTATCTCTTTTGTTACCTCTTTCACACTTGGCTCTTTTGCCCGTTGAATTTCCCGGAATAACAAAGGATACTCAATCTCATCAAACATGTAACTTGATGCCAATTGAAACACCCCAAACCCGGCCCACGAGCTTTGACCAGATTTGGTATGTTCCTCAAGTAAACCGGTTCAAAGTTCTTTTGTTACTTAGGGAAAATTTGTGCGATTTTTTAAAAAAAAAAATTGTTTTGGGTTGGGCTTGTGTTGAAAACCAATTTATCTTATATTGAAATCCATTTATTTAAGGTGACAAAACATGTAGGGTTTATTTTAAATTTAATTAACTTAATCTTTAATAAATAAAATTTAATAACATAATAAATAAAAACAGAAATAAAAGAGTTCACTATGGCCTTATTACATCAAATAAAATCCCTAATAATTTAAAGTTCTTAAAAGTTAATAGTCCATAAAACAAAATATAAACTTCAAGCCGAGCATGGCCACCACAAGTTTCTCGTCCCGGTCCATCACCGATCATCACCTAAAAATATTCCCCAGCGGGTGAGTCAAACAGACTCAATGTGTACACAATCGAGAAATCAAAATAGAATCAGGCATACAAATGTTACGCATTCATATCATAGCATACAAATTATGATGCATTCCCAAACCCAAACCTAATAAGCCATCCGCTACACTCCCCGCACCAACCTGCATGCAGTGGGGACTACTAAGTCGACCCTCCTTCCGCTACACTCCATATCGCGGTCTTAGGTCACCGCATTTGTGGTCTTAGGTCACCACATTCAGATATCGCGGTCTTAGGTCACCGCATTCAGATTACTGTGGTCTTAGGTCACCACATTCAGATACCACGGTCTTAGGTCACCGTGTTCGTGGTCTTAGGTCACCACATTCACTTCCCCTTTCAATAACCCGTATGCCCCATTTTGTAATATGCATTAATATGCCAAAGATCACATTCTTATTCTCATGTTACAAATAACATATTTCATATTCCTAGTAGGAGTAGGAAACGTACCTGAGTACTTAGTACCATAACATGGTACCTTAGCCACTTTCTTATTCTTATTATCACATATTTAATTAGACATAGCCATAAAACTTATTATGAAGTAGTGTGGGGTACACACCTGATTTGCTTAACAATTTCCTTGAAATCCCGAAATCTGATCTACCGCTTAGATCCTTAATCCCTACATTTGATTAATCACTTACTAATTTAATAAAAAGCCATTCGGCCATAAATCCAAATCCTAGTAGGATTAGTATACTTAAACTTACCTTGTGCCGATTCGATTAAAAATCAAATACCGAAAACTTACTGAGTTCCTTCTTGAAATCGGCTAGCCACCAAAACTCCTAACTAGTTAGTTTTCGGCTTTTAAAACATATGAGAAATAGATCTAGAAAACCAAAAATGGCCTTAGCCGATTGTATTTAGACACTTACCTTGCGATTTCCAAATCTCGAAAGTATCCCTTGGTTATGGAGACGTCGAAACCTATAGGATATCTGTTAGATCCACTTCTAACATTTAAATCACCTTTTCATAGCCCTTAGCCGAATATGTACTTACCTTGGTTGGCTAGATCTCGAACTATCTCCCTTAAAAGTCGACACTAGCAAAGATCCCGAAATCTCTCCTTAATATTTCGGTCAAAGAATACAATAAGAATTAGCCTTTGAGATTTCGACAAGTCCTTAAAGGAAAGAACAAAAATCAAACTTTGATCTTACCTTTATTTGAAGAAGACGATTGCACCTTTGTTTGAAACCCTTCAAAGATTCGGCTATGAATACTTGGAAGCTAGATGGCTATGGTTCAATCAATTGAAAAGAGAGGATTTGCTCTTAGGGAGAATCGGCAATGGTGGATTTAGGGAGAAGAGGATTTCGGCTTGGCAAACATAAAGAGAAAGAAGAGAGTTTGCGAGGGATTTTTGTGAGAGACTTAGTTGGGAAGAAAAGAAAATAGGTAGAATGGCCTCTCTTTTCCCCTAAATGCCGAAATTACTAAGCCTAGTATCCCTTACTTGGCCATCACTCCTCTTATCTTTATCTCTTTATTTAAAATAATTAGAGAATAATCCTTTATTATCTCTTCAAAAATAATCCAAAATAAATACCTTATTTATCACCTTATTAATCGAATGTTAAAGAGAATAAAACTCCTCCTTTCTAGAAGGCTTGTGCCGTCCACCTCAGAGCTTCCGGAAGCAAAAATAAAACTTCTTTTATTTGCTTCCCAAGTGACTCAAACCTGTGCCCAACACCTTGCATGTGGCGCCATTTCAGAGGCCCTAAGTGGCATATTGGGCCACTTTTCCAAGCCTGCTTGTGTGTCAAATTTCACAAACTTTTTCTTTTAAGGCCACCTTGCCTTAATTTCCTCTTTTAAACTTTAAAACTCGACATTTCTAAGTCATTTCTAAGTTTCCAAAAATTTTCGTTTGGCTCTGTAAACTTGACATTTTCTTACATTTCCAAGTTTCCAGAAATGTTCACTTTCCATTTTTTTTACCTTAACATTTCCATACATTTTCAAGTTTCCAAAATTGTTCAAAATTTATTCTTAGTACATAAAACATGTTACTTCGTACAATTAAAGCAAAAATGCATAGGCCCTTTCCAGGATGTTACAATTCTACCCCCCTTAAAATAATTTCTTCCTCGAAATTTTCTAACTAAAATAATTGAGGGTATTGTTGTCGCATTGCCTCTTCTGGTTCCCACGAAGCTTCTTCCGATCCATGATTGCGCCATAACACCTTGACTAGAGGAACTGACTTCCTTCGTAGCACTTTCACATCACGTTCCAATATCCGAATCGGCTCTTCCTCGTAGGATAAGTCTGACCTTAGCTCTACTTCTTCGACAGGTACCACATGAGACAGATCCGATCGGTAACGACGTAGCATGGATACATGGAATACGTCGTGCATCTGCCGCAACTCGGTGGCAACTCCAATTGGTATGCCATCGCTCCAACTCGCCGAGACTCGATAGGGCCCTATAAACCTTGGGTTTAACTTCCCTCATGCGATCGAACCTCATTACCTTTTTCCAAGGCAAGACTTTCGAAACACTTGGCCTCCCACTTCAAACTCTATTTCCTTCCGCTTAAGGTCTGCGTACAACAACTTCGCCTATCAGAGGCTTCCTTTAACCGTGCTCGAATCATCTCAACCTTCTCTTCGCCGCCACTAACTCTGGACCCAAAACTCGACGTTCTCTAACTCAGTCCAACAAGTAGGAGTTCTACACTTCCGACCATACAATGCTTCATATGGTGCCATCCGAATGCTAGCCTGATAGCTGTTGTTGTAGGCGAACTCAGCTAAAGGCAAATAGTCTTCCCAACTTCCTCGGAAATCCATCACACAGCCTCTCAACATATCCTCCAACACTTGTATAACTCGTTTAGACTGCCCGTCTGATTGTGGATGAAAAGCCGTAGTGAAGTCCAACTTAGTGCCTAAAGCTTGATGAAGTGCCCTCCAGAACCGAGACGTAAAACTTGGGTCTCTGTCGGAGATGATCGATCATTGGTACACCATGTAACCCTCAATTTCCGCCACATATAACTTAGCCGACTTTTGAAGAGAATAGTCAACTCTTCACGGGATGAAGTGCGCGCGGACTTAGTCAAACGGTCCACTATCACCCATACCGAGTCCTTCTTAGTAGGCGTAAGGGAAGCCCACTAACGAAATCCATGGTAATTCTCTCCCACTTTCATTGCGAGAATCTCGATTGGTTGAAGCAATCTCGATGGAACTTGGTGTTCACCTTAACTTGCGACACGCCAAACATTTCCCCACAAATTCGGTCACTTCTTGCTTAAGATCGGACCACCAAAATTGTTCCCTTAGATCTCTCAGATGACTTAATGCCTCGGGATGCATAGCATAAGGGCTACTATGCGCCTCCCGAAGAATCCTTTGTCTTAACTTCATGTCCTTCTAAGATACTGGACTTTTCCTTTGTAACACAATACTCCTTCATCATTAACGCCATAATCCTTTAATTCCCGTTCGCACTGTCGTAACTTAGCACTTAGATCCTTATCAACCAACTATCCTCTTTCACCTCCTTGACCATGTGGGCTTGACTTGCAACTCGCCAACAAAGCTTCCATCATCGTACAAACTTAAGTGAGCGAACATAGCCCTTAGATCCGACACAACCTTCTCGACTTAGGGCATCGGCTACCACATTCGCCTTGCCCGGATGATATTCTATCGAGCGATCGTAGTCCTTCAACAACTCCACCCACCTTCGCGCCTCAAGTTAACCTCCTTTCGAGTCAACAGATACTTAAGGCTCTTGTGGTCCAGTGTAGATCACCGACCTTTCTCCATAGAGGTAGCGCCTCCAAACCTTAAGGGCGAAAACCACTGCTGCCAGTTCCAAGTCATGAGTTGGGTAGTTAACCTCATGAGGCCTTAGTTGCCGAGATGCATAAGCGACTACTTTTCCTTCTTGTATTAGTACGCAACCCAAGCCTGTATGGGAAGCGTCACAATACACCACGAAATCCTTTCCGCCTCAAAGTTAAATCAAACCGAGCTTCAATCAAAACCCTCTTAAGCTTCTCAAAGCTCTCTTGTTGCTTATCCGTCCCAAACGAAAGGTACCTCCTTTCTCAACAGCTTTGTCAAAGGTGCGGCTATTGAAGAAAATCCTTCCACAAACCTTCTGTAGTAGCCTGCCAATCCCAAGAAACTTCGAATCTCAGCCACAGACTTAGGTGGTTTCCAATCTAGTACTGCCTCAATCTTCTTAGGGTCCACCCTTATTCCTTCTGCGGATACCACATGCCCTAAGAATGCCACCTCCTTAAGCCAAAATCCACACTTGCTGAATTTGGCATAGAGCTTCTTCTCCCTTAACACTTGTAGCACCACTCGGAGATGTTCATCATGCTCCTCTTCAGACTTAGAATACACCAAAATATCATCGATGAACACAACGACGAACCTATCCAAGTAGGGTTGAAAAACTCGATTCATCATATCCATGAACGCGGCTGGAGCGTTTGTCAATCCAAACGGCATCACCACAAACTCAAAATGGCCGTATCTTGTCCTAAAAGCGGTCTTATGGATATCTGCCTCCTTCACCTTCAACTGGTGATATCCCGACCTTAAGTCTATCTTTGAGAATATTGCATTCTCTTCGGTGATCGAACAAGTCATCGATCCTTGGCAAAGGATACTTGTTCTTGATGGTCACTTATTCAATTGACGGTAATCTATGCACATACGCATAGTTCCGCCCTTCTTCTTTACAAAGCAGAATCGGTGCTCCCCATGGAGACACACGGGTCGTATGAACCCACGATCCAACAACTCTTGGATTTGAGCCTTGAGCTCAACTAACTCCTTTGGCGCCATTCGGTGATGCAAATGATTGACACGAGGGCTGTTCCTGTGTAGTAAGTCTATTCCAAACTCCACCTCCTATCTGGGGTATTCTGTAATTCCTCCGGAAATACATCTTCAAAGTCTTTCACCGTTCTAACTCCACCGACACCTTCTTCCTTTCCACCTAACGCACTTACGAAGGCTAAGAACGCCTTGCACCCTTTCTTAACCATTTTCTCAGCCTTCAACGCCGAAACTACGTTGGACAGGTGGTTTCTTCTCTCTCCGATCATTACTACTACTTCATCCTTCGGGGTCCTTAGTTTTATTCGTTTAGCCGCACAATCCAACACGGCTCGGTGCTCTACTAGCCAGTCCATTCCAAGTATAAGTTCAAACTCCCCGAAAGGTAGTTCCATTAAGTCACCAGAAAGTTCACTCCCGAATCTCTAGGGGTACATTCAAAGATCTTATCCACCACTACAGTTGGGCCTAATGGGCTTACTACAGTCATCTGCCTATCAGAAGGTTTAGAGTCTAGGCCTAGTGTTTCCACTACACTACATGCAACATAGGAATGGGTCGAGCCCACATCGATTAGAGAAAAATAGGGCTTGTCAAAAATAAAGAACGTACCAGTTATAACATCCGCGCGTCTCCATCTTCCCTCCGTGAATCGCATAAACCAAACACTGGTTGCCTTGCCAAAGATTAGCAACACCTGCGCCTTGTGTTCCACGGCCACCGCCAAAGCACCATTACCTCGTTACTCGAACCACGACCTCGTTGAGGCTGCGGTCCTCCTCTACCATCGACTAACATTACGAGCTATTGGTCGGCTTTCATCTGATTGCTTAGGACAATCCTTGATCACATGGTCCTTGGACCCACATCTAAAACATCCTCATGTTTTCTTCCAGCACTCTCCTAAGTGCTTCTTTCCATACACATCACAAGGTCGATACCGCCCTTCTGAACCAACTTTGCGACCTCGCGGTCCATCAACTCTAGGCCTCTTATGAACCTTTCGCACGTTCTAAAACCTCTTTTGGGCCTATTCCTATCCATATACTTTGCTTTGTAGAATCCTTGATTCCTCACCACCTTGGCCTTTTCTACCAAAGCGTAAAACTCCCGCTCTCGATGCGGTGCTATCAACGATCTCGAGTCATCCCTTAGCCCGTCCTCAAAGCGGACACAGCGCTCATGCTCGGTTGCCACTACTCCTCGAGCATATCGGCTCAACCTTAGGAATTCAGCCTCATACTCTGCCACAGACTTGTTCCCTTGAACCAGCCCCAGAAATGCCTTCCTTTGCTCATCAGTATACCTGGTTCCCACATACTTCTTCTAAAATGCTTCCTTAACATATTCCTGTGTCGGATCCTCACCGTGGCACCATCCCAAAACAATCAACCACCACTGATACGCTTCATCGCATAACAGTGCCACCATTCCTTTTAACTTCTCCTCGGGGTCAAGTCAAGCTCATCCATGATGCGCTCTGTTGCTTCCAACCGATCACTCGGTGAACTAGGTGCCACACCCGATACTCCACGAAACATTTCGGCTCCATTAGCTCGAGCCGCTCGAGCCTGCACTTACGGGTTCCCGAATTTCCTCCCTGCACCAGCCACCAACTCCAAAACTCGTAGTACGACTGTGACATAGCATCATCCCCGTCACCGAGCTTCTTCGCTCAACACCAACGGTGGGGGTGGTGGTGGCGGTGGTATCTCATTGTCGGACCCTTGACCCGATCTAGCGGGTTCTCGACACCGTCATCCTTCGTCTACCTCATCCACGGCGACCACGTCCCTCTAGAGCTCATTTCTAACATCGTGATCCGATTAAGAAGTTTTATGAATTAGTCTTTGTTTCACTTGATTACTGCGAAGAAATTTTATGAAAAGAGTTTTAGGAGTGGTTCTTTCAGTATGCACACACGATCTTTCCATTCATTCATCCATACATCTATCAAACAATCATGAACTCGTTCATTCAGAGAAAGGTTGTAGTTTTCATTGTTATTGTTTTTTTCCCACTACCTGTGGGGTTTTTTCGTAATTCTGTCCTACAGGGGTATTTTTGTAATTTTTCAAAAGGAAAAAGTTCCTTGGTGATTTTGTCACAAAGTATTTTGGTATTTTTAAATTTCTGGGGTATTTTGAAAAATTTTGAAATCCAGGGGTATTTCGGTGATTTTGGACCTCGGGGGTATTTTGGTGATTTTTTTCCAAGCCGGGGTAAATTTGTAAAATCTTATAAATCAGGGATATTACAAAGGTTGCAAAACTTTGAGGGTTATTTTTGAGAATTGTACTTTTCAAAACGGTGATGTTGCAAAAATTTTGGAAATCAGGGTCATTTTGGTAATTTTAAAAGTTAGGGGAAATTTTGAAATTTCCAAAATTCAAGGTATTTTTGATAATTTGCAAATTAGGGTTTTTGAACATTGATAAAATAATGAAATTTTGGCAAAACTGTTGGGTAGTTGGTCATTTTATAAACCAAGGGTATTTTGGTAATTTTACCACTAGGGGCATTTTTGTATAAATCGGAAATCTTTCGGAAAATTTTGTAAAGATGGTTTTCATGAATTTAGAAGAAAGTTTTAAGAGTTCTAAACCTAGGGTTTTGTTGTTTTTATAAAAACACGGCTAATTCCCTTTCGGGTTTTAGTTATTGTGTTTAGCCTATGACCGAGTCCTCTTGGTCGTGGTGAACCAAATCTACGCACTGTGCGGGATTCAAGTATAGAGGAGGTGAGTCACCTTGATCGCTTAAATACCAAGCTCCCACCGAAACCATTCCTAGACATGCGCATGAGGTTGCCACACCCACCGAGCCCTGCAGGTTAGGGTGAACCGAAGCTACGCACTGCAGGATTCTGCGAAGAGGAGGTGAGTCACTAGGATCGCTTAAATACTGTGCTCTTCCGGGATGCAATCCTAGACATGCGCACAGGAGTTACCACACCCTAACTTAGTGACTTAGCCATGGGTTTGTTTAACGTTCCTTAAGTCTTATGTGTTTGTGTTTGAGTAGACTAGTCCTAGGGTTCAAGTTCCTATCATGCTATTCTACGTTCCATTCCTTTTCTACCCTTCTAATATTCATTACACATAATCACACAAATAGTTAGGGTACTTTACCGGTGGATCATGGTGAGAGACTTTAGGTGCCATGCCAAAAAACCGCTTGTTTCATAAAATATTTTCAAAAAAAACTCATTTGGGCTCGCTTTGAAAACGTTTTGGGCCTTGGCCCACGTGCCGAGAGTTTTAAAACGGGCTCGATACCAAATGAAACACCCCAAACCCTACCCACGAGCTTTGACCATTTGGTATGTTCCTCAAGTAAACCTAGGTTCAAAGTTCTTTTTGTTACTTAGGGAAAATTTGTGCGATTTTTAAAAAAAAAATTGTTTTGGGTTGGGCTTGTGTTGAAAACCAATTTATCTTATATTGAAATCCATTTATTTAAGGTGACAAAACTTGTATGGTTTATTTTAAATTTAATTAACTTAATCTTTAATAAATAAAATTTAATAACATAATAAATAAAAACAGAAATAAAAGAGTTCACTATGGCCTTATTACATCAAATAAAATCCCTAATAATTTAAAGTGCTTAAAAGTTAATAGTCCATAAAAATAAAAATAAAAATTGGAAAAATAACAATCTTTATATATACTAGGAATAACATATTTGGCGAAAGGCAAAATACATTAGAAAAAATAAAACACTAAGGAACATGAGGATCTAACGGGGGAAGAGTAGCCATGGCATTATGTGTATTAGTGGTAGGAGGATTTGTCACATTTTTTTGTTGAAGTCACCACCTTTAAGAGGATCTTCAACGGTTGGCGAAGTAGCAGGAGCAATGTTAAGCATCATATAATCTAAAGTCTCTTTCTTTCAATTCTCCTACACCTCGCTAGTGGGGTTGTATATATTTGTAGACTATGGTATAACTTTGACCACTACAAAGCAAATGCTAGAGAAGTTGAAGGGCCTATGGAAGATTTTGAACACAAGTCAACATCACAGCCTAAACATGGACAATGTTCTGAGTAAGCTATTTTTATGCTTTCTCCTAAATAGCATCCATGACCTGGCGATGGTCTTTTTCTAACTTGGTATCCTCTTTTAATTTTACCTTTTTGATGCAACCAACTCTTCTAAAAGCTTTGGTAGACCCTTCAATTTGTTTTCAACAACAAATTCAACTTCAAGGAATTTTGTGTCTACCATTAACATCATTAGCAATGCCTTAAATAATTAAACTCCTCCCGAAGTAAAGGTTTTTATTGGTTGGAGATTAAAGTGCAGTATTATTATTTTTGCAATTGGTTTCTGTTAGAGTGTACTATGCTCGACGATCTAGAAGAAAGCAATCAACGAGAAGAGACCTTCGCTAAGAAAAAGTTCCTTAATATATGCATTTCTTAATTTCTTTTTCTTTCTGCTTCGAGAACCCTTACCTATGACCTTGATGTTCGAAGTACCCTCAACTTGATCTGGCTCAAAGGTGTTGACGATAGGTAAGGATGAAATAATAAGAGCATTTTGGTCAACTAGCATCGTGATAACACCATGAATTAGGATAGCCATAGATATACATTAGGCATAGCGACATCCGTAGCCAACATAATTTATAGTGAGGATGATGAAAGAGGAGAAGGGTTAGTAGGTAGGGTATATGTAAACTGAACATGCGAAGTAGAACCAATAGCATTAGCAACCATTTTCATCTTTAAAGATCTAACCCTTTGTCACCCACCTATTGCAAGGGTTTCTAGCAATCAAATCTATGGGATGTCATTCCTACAAAGCGTCAAAAAAGAATAAGTAGGTAAGGAATAAAACCAACACATTAATGCAAGTATTTAAAACCCCAACTGTTAAGGTTAACATCGTAACACTAGTGACTGAAAGGCCCATTCCACCTTTGGGTGTAACAAGACTTAGCTTTGCCCCTGTATAGTTGTCTATCATTTGGTAGTTAGCGTCCTTATGTAATACCCCTTACTAGTGTCCAACGCCGGAACTGGATACGAGGTATTACCATGCTTGACCTTGCTTGAACATGTAATTACGGGCTATGAAATTTCATTCCAACTTAAAACTTTTCTTTCTTTATCATAACGCACATATCATGGGCCTACGAGGCCTTAAACATACATCCAGAACGTTTCAGAGTTCAGCCGAAAACTTTTGCACTCTTGAAAATTTTTACCTGAACAGGGGTCACACGCATATGTGACTTGGGACACACTCGTATGGGCAGGCCGTGTGGTCACACACGCCCATGTCCCTAGCCCGTGTAGAATTTATTTTTATTTTGAACCTACAAGGGTTTTCACACGGCCGGACACACGCCCGCGTCAATGGCCCGTGTCCTTCACACGGCCTAGACACGCCCGTGTCCTCACCCATGTGCGAAAACTAGGGGTATTCTGTTTATGACCTTAGCAACCCCTTAAGGAGCAAGCGACCTAAGCACGCGCCGGGTGTCTTTGGCGTGTGATTTAATCGAATTCTCGCATTTAAATGCAGGGGACACACGGCCACCTAACACACCCATGGGACTAGTTGTGTGTCACACACGGCCTAGACACACGCCCGTGTGTCTACCCGTGTGGACACTTAGAGGCTATTTTCCAAGCCAATTGTCACCTGAAACATCAACATACTTATACCAACTCAAGCAATACATAACATGGCCTTTATATACCATGAAGAACCCTCGAAACATCACTTATAGAATTCATGAAACTCATCATCAATAAGATATGGAACTTAACAAATATTAGCCAATTTTCTTTGGATATATACAAAAAGAATGCATAATCTTAATAGCCAAGCTTTTAGCTCACCATATGACATAACTCAAAATGATCAAACTCCTATACATGCCATACTCACTCTAAATTAACTTTGCAATACCAAAATAGGGGTTGATAGTGTGATCCGAGCTCCGACATTCTTCGATCCCTGAATTAGCTTCGTGACACTACAAGGAAAAAGGAAAAAGAGAGGGTTAAGCATATATCGTAGTAAGTTTGCATGAAATTTATGTAACAACATAAATACTCAAAATAAACTCATCCATCTCAAGATACATGAACGACATAAGTATCAAGTGCTCAAGCATACTTACTCATACTTACTTTTACCCATCTCATATCATAATATGATTTCATATTTTCTATTTTACTCATGGTACCTGTATCACTTAGTCACGTAATTTAGCACTTTTGCTAAAGTAATCATAAACTCAAATTATTAACTTCTTTAACTTAAATAAAATTCTTTATCATCCTTGAGTAACTTAACTTGTTACTATCTTTACTCACTTATCTCTTTTGTTACCTCTTTCACACTTGGCTCTTTTGCCCGTTGAATTTCCCGGAATAACAAAGGATACTCAATCTCATCAAACATGTAACTTGATGCCAATTGAAACACCCCAAACCCGGCCCACGAGCTTTGACCAGATTTGGTATGTTCCTCAAGTAAACCGGTTCAAAGTTCTTTTGTTACTTCGGGAAAATTTGTGCGATTTTTTAAAAAAAAAAATTGTTTTGGGTTGGGCTTGTGTTCAAAACCAATTTATCTTATATTGAAATCCATTTATTTAAGGTGACAAAACATGTAGGGTTTATTTTAAATTTAATTAACTTAATCTTTAATAAATAAAATTTAATAACATAATAAATAAAAACAGAAATAAAAGAGTTCACTATGGCCTTATTACATCAAATAAAATCCCTAATAATTTAAAGTGCTTAAAAGTTAATAGTCCATAAAACAAAATATAAACTTCAAGTGAGCATGGCCACCACAAGTTGCCGCCCCGGTCCATCACCGATCATCACCTAAAAATATTCCCAACGGGTGAGTCAAATGCAGACTCAATGTGTACACAAACACTAAATCAAAATAGAATCAGGCATACAAATGTTACGCATTCATATCATAGCATACAAATTATGATGCATTCCCAAACCCAAACCTAATAAGCCATCCGCTACACTCCCCGCACTCAACCTGCATAACCGTGGGGACTACTAAGTCGACCCTCCTTCCCGCTACACTCCATATCGCGGTCTTAGGTCACCGCATTTGTGGTCTTAGGTCACCACATTCAGATATTGCGGTCTTAGGTCACCGCATTCAGATTACTATGGTCTTAGGTCACCACATTCAGATACCACGGTCTTAGGTCACCGTGTTCGTGGTCTTAGGTCACCACATTCACTTCTCCTTTCAATAACCCGTATGCCCCATTTTGTAATATGCATTAATATGCCAAAGATCACATTCTTATTCTCATGTTACAAATAACATATTTCATATTCCTAGTAGGAGTAGGAAACGTACCTGAGTACTTAGTACCATAACATGGTACCTTAGCCACTTTCTTATTCTTATTATCACATATTTAATTAGACATAGCCATAAAACTTATTATGAAGTAGTGTGGGGTACACACCTGATTTGCTTAACAATTTCCTTGAAATCCCGAAATCTGATCTACCGCTTAGATCCTTAATCCCTACATTTGATTAATCACTTACTAATTTAATAAAAAGCCATTCGACCATAAATCCAAATCCTAGTAGGATTAGTATACTTAAACTTACCTTGTGCCGATTGGATTAAAAATCAAATCCCGAAAACTTGCTGAGTTCCTTCTTGAAATCGGCTAGCCACCAAAACTCCTAACTAGTTAGTTTTCGGCTTTTAAAACATATGAGAAATAGATCTAGAATACCAAAAATGGCCTTAGCTGTAACACCCCAAACCAGGTCTATACGTTAAGACGAGATTTGGTTTGTCACACCGAACGAACATCCAAAATTTCTCTAATGATTTAAGTGATCAGAAATGCAAAACCTTAACGTAGTTTTAAAAGAATTTGAAAGAAATTGAAAAGTAATGTAGGTGTCCAAAATTGTTATAAAACACAATATTTTTAAGAAAACTTTATAGATTTTAATATACGCCCATATTAAGAGTCTTAAAATAAAACTAAATCCATCCACACATAAAAATCCATAAAAATATAATTAGAGGCCTTATTACAACATACCCAAAATAAAATAAGTAACTTAAATAGAGTTCATAGTTTATAAAACCAAGCTCGTAGTATGGCCTCCACTATGTCATTCCCGGCCCAAGTCCACGTCAATTTCCATTACCTGAGATGGATAATAAAATGGGGTGAGTTACAAAGAACTCAGTGTGTAACTCACTTACCATCATCGTTGGGCCAGACCATCAAGGCATTAACTTGGGCTTGAGCCCAATTACAAATTTTAACAATATAAAATGAAATAACATATATAAAATGCATGTAAAATGAATTTCCCAACCAAACCCAATTTCCATCCGCTACACACCCCGCATCAACCAAAGACACCTGTGGGGATCAAGTCAACCCACCCCGCCAAACACACCAATCGTAGGCATTTAGCCTTTTTAAATAATATTGTAGTGCACTCATCGAACTAGATTGTGACATAGTCACCGAACTAGAGGCATTAAGCCAACATTTGTGGCGAGCCACCGAACTAGATTCATGCCCACAGCCTTACTTCTCTTCGTCATGTATCCCATCCCATGCAATTATGTATGAATAACAAACTTTAACCATAAATTATTTATCAAGTAATCCATAGTACAAATGAGTTTTTAATTAAACTTTTCATTTGGGTCTATTAAACAAAATAGTATTTAGCCCATTTAGCAATCTAGCGAACTTAGGCCCAATTGTCAAACTAGAAGGTTTTTGGCCCATTTAGCGATCTAGCAGTCTTTTGACCCAATTTATCGATCTAGCAGTTTTTCGGCCCAATTTATCGATCTAGCAATTTTTCGGCCCAATTTATCGATCTAACAATTTTTCGTAGATTTCTCGGTTTAGCCGTTTTCATGCATTTACACAAAAGTACTAATTACTACAACATTTCCGATTTGGCCATTTTTTTATGATTTATCAAATTTCTTACGGTTTAGTATCTAACCCGAAAGATAAGTGTGAAGTTACACACCTTGCTATGGTGAGGACTAAACTTTCCCGCTCGTCAATACCTATACATATCACGATAACTTATGATCATTATAATCTAATAATAAAACTGATTTAAACATAACGATCTAAAATTTACCCTCGGATTTTTGAACTACTTCCACTTGCGGTTTCTCCCCGATTGATGGTTCGTTAACCGAATCGAATCTACGAACAAATAATGGTTCGGGAGTACGAACTACTTCAAACAATTGATTCTCCTCGGATGAACGTCCACAACCCGGTGGGAAATCCCGGATTGCCGTCTGATCCTTTGTTTATACTTAGGGGATTAATGGTACCACCCTTCTTCCGAACACTATGCACGGCCCGTTTCTTCCCTATCTTGAATGTCTTAGAAGACAAAAGATCATTAACCATTCTAATATTATACCAAAACAATATGACCAAAAGTTTTTAAGAGTGAAATTTCCTTACCACAATAATCCTTGTCCCACAATACGAGAGTCGTCCAAACGTTTCCTTAACACTTAAATCGATTCCAACTTCCTATGTTACTCACGAACACTTGATCCTCTATCTTCCGTTATTGCACTAAAATATAACGAATGGAAACGTTAATAGTATGAACTATTAACTAATCGTAACTAAAAGAATTCTTACCTATTGACCACGATCGAAAAGAAAGGATTGAGAATGATGTTTGATGAAGGATTCGGCTATGTATAACCAAAGAAAAGAGATAATGTTTCGCTATGGGCACACTAGCATTCGGCCATGAGAGAGTTTAATGGAGAAAATTTGAGTGAAAAGAAATAAAAATAAGAGAAAAGATGGTGATGATGTTGTTTTGGTTTTCAAAGAAAAGAGAAGAAAAAGATGTGTTTAGGAGCTAGGTACATTCGGCAATGGTAAAAGAAAAGAAAAGAATGGCTTTTGGTATAGGTGATTTCGGCACTAAAAGAAAAGGCATACAAAGAATACCAAAGTGATAGACAAAAGTGACCAAATGGTAAAAATTTAAGGCTTACCAATGCTCAAATTCGGCTAAAGGAAAAAGGGTTGAGAAAAGGTTGCAAAACTTGCACAAAAACTAAGAATGACCAAAAACAACTCCTAAACCCTACCAAGCTACAAGCATATTCGGCCAACCTCCCCCCTAGCCTCATTGCCGTCCATATTCATTGGTCAAATGACCATGAATTTGTTTCCAAAACTTTTCCTTGATATATGCCTTATGTCCCCATATCTTTCCAAACTTTCTTGATTCTATACCATAAATTAACACCTTCCTTAATCCTTTGATATACTAACCAAAAATAACAAGGTCAACACTTACCATATATGTACTTGGCCGACACTTGCTATACATGTGCAGAAAAATTAAAAATAAAATTCATCTAGATGCTAAACAAGGGATTCGAACCTTCTCCCTCAAGCACTAACTCATGCGCCAACACCACTTTGCCATATACTCATCTTATGCTACTATTTAACACTTAATTCAACTTAAGTGTCAACGCCACTTGCTTCACTTTAATAAATTCTCGATAAAAAAAATATTTCATACCCGAATAATTCTATACTCTTCTTCCGAACTATAGTAGGCACAACAAAAGAAATAAGAAAATTTTTCCTACATAATCTAAACACCAAAACATGCAATAATCGATACTCAAATTTTAGGGTGTTACATTAGCCGATTGTATTTAGACACTTACCTTGCGATTTCCAAATCTCGAAAGTATCCCTTGGTTATGGAGACGTCAAAACCTATAGGATATCTGTTAGATCCACTTCTAACATTTAAATCACCTTTTCATAGCCCTTAGCCGAATATGTACTTACCTTGGTTGGCTAGATCTCGAACTATCTCCCTTAAAAGTCGACACTAGCAAAGATCCCGAAATCTCTCCTTAATATTTCGGTCAAAGAATACAATAAGAATTAGACTTTGAGATTTCGACAAGTCCTTAAAGGAAAGAACAGAAATCAAACTTTGATCTTACCTTTATTTGAAGAAGACGATTGCACCTTTGTTTGAAACCCTTCAAAGATTCGGCTATGAATACTTGGAAGCTAGATGGCTATGGTTCAACTGAATTGAAAAGAGAGGGATTTGCTCTTAGGGAGAATCAGCAATGGTGGATTTAGGGAGAAGAGGATTTCGGCTTGGCAAACATAAAGAGAAAGAAGAGAGTTTGCTAGGGATTTTTAAGCAGAGACTTAGTTGGGAAGAAAGAAAATAGGTAGAATGGCCTCTCTTTTCCCCTAAATGCCGAAATTACTAGGCCTAGTATCCCTTACTTGGCCATCACTCCTCTTATCTTTATCTCTTTATTTAAAATAATTAGAGAATAATCCTTTATTATCTCTTCAAAAATAATCCAAATTAAATCCCTTATTTATCACCTTATTAATCGAATGTTAAAGAGAATAAAACTCCTCCTTTCTAGAAGGCTTGTGCCGTCCACCTCAGAGCTTCCGGAAGCAAAAATAAAACTTCTTTTATTTGCTACCCAAGTGACTCGAACCAGTGCCCAACACCTTGCATGTGGCGCCATTTCAGAGGCCCTAAGTGGCATCTTGAGGCCACTTTTCCAAGCCTGTTTGTGTGTCAAATTTCACAAACTTTTTCTTTTAAGGCCACCTTGCCTTAATTTCCTCTTTTAAACTTTAAAACTCGACATTTCTAAGTCATTTCTAAGTTTCCAAAAATTTTCGGTCGGCTCTGTAAACTTGACATTTTCTTACATTTCCAAGTTTCCAGAAATGTTCACTTTCCATTTTTTTTACCTTACCATTTCCATACATTTTCAGGTTTCCAAAATTGTTCAAAATTTATTCTTAGTACATAAAACATGTTACTTCGTACAATTAAACCGAAAATGCATAGACCCTTTCCAGGATGTTACACCAATGCCATATCCAAGATATGGTCTTATATGGAATCACCTCATGATACCGATGCCATATCCTAGATATGGTCTTACATGGGATTCCTTAGCTTGATGCCGATGCATGTCCCAGACATGGTCTTACACGAGATCTTCCTTGTATGGTGTCGATGCCATGTCCCAGACATGGTCTTACACGAGTCCTTCCTTATTCGATGCTGATGCCATGTCCCAGACATGGTCTTACACGGGACCTACATTCTTTAATGCCGATGCCATGTCCCAGACATGGTCTTACACGGGCTTTCCTTATTTCATGTTGTGACATAGGTATCCTCGCTATTCCGAATATTCAATCGGGACTTTCATTTACTTGTTCTCATTGTTTTCCTTAATAAGGCATTATTATCAAATTTTATGATAATAATAAGCATTTCAAAATATAATAGGAAATTAAACATATTAATTTATGAAACTTTAATTTCACACAAACTTACCTTGATACTCAAAATGTGTATAGTTGTGCAATTTAGTCCTCAACCTTGTTCTTGCCTCGGTTTCGATCTGGGCTTCGCGTTTCTTGAACTATAATAACAATTTAACTTGTTTAATACTCACATTGACTAAATTGACTCATAACTCATACTTTAGCAAAATTATAATTTTACCCCTAATCTTTCTCATAATTACACTTTTGCCCCTAGGCTCGTAAAATGATTTTCATTCAATTTTCTTGTATTTCAAGCCTAACCGAATCATATTCTAAACTATAGCAACCTTCAATTTCTACTATTTCACTCATGTATGACCATTTTTAAAACTTTCACAATTTGGTCCTTACATGCATTTTTCATGAAAATCACTTAGAAAAAGATGTTTATCCTACATCAAACTTTCATAATCTTCCACAAAACATCAAAATACATGCATGTAATACATGGGTAAATTTTTGAACATAAAACCTAGCTCAAAATATAGCTAGAAATAGCTAAACCGAGCTACGAGGATCTCAAAAATACAAAGAACATTAAAAGCGGAGCTAGGATGCACTTACTATCAAGCTTGAAAGTTGAAGAAACCCTAGCTATGTCTTCCTTGTGATTTTCGGCCAAGGGGGAGGAAGATGGACACCATTTTTGACTTATTTTCCCTTTTAATTCTTTTATTAACCAAATGACAAAAATGCCCTTAATGATCCTTTCTTGAGATTTTTCCTTCCCATGTCCATTTTTGTCCATCTTAACATAAAATGGTCTAATGGCTAAATAAGGACCTCTAGTAATTTTTATAATTCTATTTCATACTTAAATATTCTAGAATCTCATATTTTCTAATCTTTACAATTTAATCCTAATGGACAATTTATTCACTAATAAATAAAATTTCTTCATGAAATTTTCACACAATCATACAAACACCTCATAAGACTTATAAAAATCATAAAAACTCATATTTCTACTTCAGTGTTGTGGTATCACACCACTATTCTGACTAGGCCCTAAATCGGGCTGTTACAATTCTCCCTCTTAGGGATTTTTGTCCCTGAAAATCTTACCGGCAAAAAGGTTTGGGTACTGATTTCTCATACCTCATCGGGCTCCCACGTAGCCTGTTCTACCCCATGTCTCTGCCATAATACTTTCACAAGAGCTATACTTTTGTTCCTTAATTTCTTGACTTCCCAGGCTACAATCTTAACAGGTTCCTCACCATAAGTCATGTCGGGTTGAATTTCAACCTCTGCTGGTGTAATCACATGTGAAGGGTCCGATCGGTAGCGTCGCAACATAGACACGTGAAATTCATCGTGAATCTTTTGTAATCCATGTGGCAAAGCCAATCGATAAGCTACCGGCCCTATCCTATCGGTGATCTCATATGGTCCGATTAAACACAGACTCAATTTGCCTTTCCAGCCAAATTTAAGAACTTTCTTCCATGGTGACACTTTCAAGAATACTCTATCACCGACTTGATACTCGATCTCTTTCCTTTTCAAATCCGAGTAAGATTTTTGTCTGTCAGATGCAGCCTTTAAATAATCTCAAATTAGCTTTACCTTCTCTTCGATTTCTCTAACCAAATCAACCCGTGGATCTGGTTTTCCTTAAGTTCAGTCCAATATAAAGGCGTTCGACACTTACGCCCATACAAAGCCTTGTAAGGTGCCATTTTCAAACTTGATTGAAAACTATTGTTGTAGGCAAATTCCATCAACGGTAGGTACTTTTCCCAGCTGCCTTGAAACTCAAGAACACAACATCGGAGCATATCTTCAAGTACATGTATCAACCTCTCCGACTGATTGTCGGTTTAAGGGTGGATAGCCGTACTAAAACTCAACTTTGTGCCCAATGCCTCTTGTAACTTTTTCCAAAATCTGGATGTGAATCTCGGATCTCTATCCGCAATGATTGATAACGGCACTCCATGAAGCCTTACTATCTCTGAAACATACAGGTTTGCCAACTTGTCAAGCGGGTAGTCAACTCGAACAAGTATGAAATGGGCTGACTTCGTAAGTATATTGACTACAACCCATACGACATCTTTCTTACTCAGTGCCAACGACAAACCCGTTACAAAATCCATAGTAACACGATCCCATTTCCACTCGGGTACCATTATAGGTTGAAGCAAACCTGAGGGTACTTGGTGTTCGGCCTTTACTTGTTGACAAATCAAGCATCTTGAAACAAATTCAGAAATGTCCTTCTTCATACTCGGCCACCAGTACCATTTCTTCAAATCATTGTACATCTTGGTGCTGCCCAGATGTACAGATAAGCATCCGCTATGTGCCTCATACAAAACTTTACGAATGAGCTCATCGTTCCTTGGTACACATACTCGGTCCCTGAACATTAAACAACCGTCTGAATTGATCCAAAATTCGGACTCAACACTTAACTCGCATTGAACTCTTCTGGCTTGCAAGTCACTGTCATCTTTCTGAGCCTCATAGATCTCTCGAAGAAACATCGGTCTGTCTCTCAACTCAGCTAGGATAGAACCATCATCGGACAAACTCACCTGTGTATTCATAGCCCTCAAAGCAAATAGGGATTTTCTACTCAAAGCGTCGGTGACTACATTCGCCTTTACCGGGTGGTAGTCAGTGACCAACTCATAATCTTTTATCAACTCTAACCATCTCTATTGCCTTAAATTCAATTCCTTTTGAGTCATCAAATACTTTAAACTTTTGTGATCGGTGAATATCTGACATTTTTCACCATACAAATGGTGTCTCCAAATCTTCAATGCAAAAACAATAGCAGCCAACTCTAAATCATGCATTGGGTAATTCTTCTCCTATGGCTTTAACTGTCTAGAGGCATATGCTATTACCTTTCCTTCTTGCATAAGCACACAACCCAATCCATTCAAGGATGCATCGCTGTAAATCACAAATTCTTTTCTCGGCTCAGGTTGCACTAGAACTGGAGCCTCTGTCAACAATGCCTTTAGTTTCTCGAAACTCTGCTGGCACTTTTCTGTCCACTCAAACTTTACATTTTTCTACAACAGTTTCGTCATTGGAGTCACTATCATGGGAAACCCCTTGACGAACCGTCTATAGTAGCTAGCTAAGCCTAGAAAACTTCTAACTTAAGATACATTTTCGGGGGTTTCCAATCAACAATGGCTGAGATCTTTCCTAGGTCAACTCGGACTCCCTCTCCCGAGATAATGTGTCCCATGAATCCAACTTTCTTGAGCCAAAATTCACTTTTGCTGAACTTGGCGTACAACTGATTGTCTCGTAGAATCTGTAAAACTGTCCTTAAGTGCTCAGCATGCTCAGGCTCATCTCGGGAATGTATCAATATATCATCAATAAAAACAACCACAAATTTATCTAGGTATGGCCGAAAGATGCGGTTCATTAGATCCATAAACACAGCCGGGGCATTAGTTAAACCAAAAAACATGACTAAAAATTCATAATGCCCATACCTCGTCCGAACTGTAGTCTTCGGCACATCTGAGTCTTTTACTCTCAACTGATAATATCCCGACCTCAAGTCTATCTTGGAGAACACATTGGCTCCCTTCAATTGATCAAACAAATCGTCGATCCTTCGCATTGGGTACTTGTTCTTCACTGTTACTTTATTAAGCTGTCGGTAATCTATGCACAATCTCATGGAGCCATCTTTCTTTTTCACAAATAATACCGGAGCACCCCATGGAGAACAACTTGGTCTAGCAAAACCTTTGTCCGTCAACTCTTGTAATTGTGCCTTCAGTCCCTTCAACTCCGTTGGAGCCATTCTGTAAGGAGCAATCGATATCGGTACTGTACCGGGAGCTAACTCAATGCAAACTCAACCTCTCTAACCGGAGGTAATCCTGGCAATTCCTCGGGAAAAACATCGGGGTACTCACATACTATCGGGACTGGTTCAATCTTTAATTTGGTTTCTTTGGCATTCATCACAAAAGCAAGATATGCCTCATACCCTTTCCTTACATGCCTCTGAGCCGACATGTGAGAGATCACTACCGGCGATCTGTCTTGTTCATCTGATTCAACATAAAGAGTGTCCCCATTTTCACATCTCAACTCAATATATTTTTTCCCACAATTTACTGTCACATCATGAGCGATTAACCAGTCCATACCAAGAATAATGTCGAATTCATCAAATGGTAATAGCATAAGATTTGCCTTAAAATAATGACCTCTAATTATCAATGGGCAATCTTTGCATATTTTATTTACCAATACACTTTTGCCTAGAGGATTAGACACTTTTATCACAAACTCCATAGACTCAACAGGTATACTCATGCTAGATGCTAATTTCATGCAAATGTATGAATAGGTAGACCCCGGATCAATTAAAGCAACAACATTAGTATCATGAAGAGAAAATATACCCACAATTACATCGGAAGATGATGCCTCTTCACGAGCGCGAATGGCGTAAGTCCTTGCAGGCGCTCTACCCTCTGATCTTGCGGCCTGCTCTCGGGGTGTACCCTTACTACTCGCTCCACTTCTCGGGTTTCTCTGTGGTCTTCCCCTAGTAATGCTCCCAGATCTTGCACTCTGAGTTTTCTCTTCTTTAACCATCTCGGGGCATTCTCTGATAAAATGATCTTGGGAACCACACTTAAAGCAAGCATTCTCATGGGCACGACATTCACCCAGATGTCGTCTACCACACTATGGGCATTCCGATCTATTAGATCAAACGTTCCCAACACTAGCGACTGAAGTAGTCTGAGCCTTATTCCCTGAATACTGTTTACTCTTGCCTCTGCTTGAAAACCCGGCTGAAGTAGCTGATCGGGTAGAGAAATCTCTCGACTTCTTAGACGAGGACTAAAATGACTTACTGTACTGTCTCTTTTTTGAGTCACGAGACTCCATTTCAGCTTTTCTTTTCTCTTTAACTAATTCTTCGGCTTTACAAGCCCGGTCCACTAACACGACAAATTCTTTCTACTCGAGGACACCAACAAATAATTTAATATCTTCATTTAATCCATCCTCAAACCTCTTACACGCGATGGCTTCTGAAGATACACATTCCCGAGCGTATTTACTGAGCCTTACAAACTCACACTCATACTCAGTCACTGACATATTACCTTCTTTCAACTCCAAGAATTCCTTCCTTTTCTGGTCGATGAACCTCTGACTAATATACTTCTTCCTGAATTCTTCTTGGCAAAACACCCATGTAATCCTTTCCCTTGGTAAAACCGACACAAGGGTATTCCACCACTGATACGTGGAATCTCTTAAGAGAGAAACTACACATTTCATGCACTCTTCAGGTGTACACGATAATTCATCAAATACCCTGATGGTATTTTCAAGCCAGAATTCAGCTCTTTCCGGATCATCATCTTTACTGGCCCAGAATTCCACAGGTCCTTGCTTTCGGATTCTATCTACCAGAGGCTTTTCTCTTCTTACCACTTCTACCACTTGAGGGGCTACAGGGGTAGGCTGAGGAATAGGCGGGGGTGGAGCATTCGGGTTCGTGCGAACGAACTCCGTATACAAGGCATTCATCATATGGAGAAAGGCTTCCCTGGCCTCTTCTCCTCCTCTCTGACTTACTGTCGTATGTCTATTCTCATTTTCATTCGGCACCACCCCTTCAGTGGGAGCCAGCGCGTTACTATCTATATCGTCCTCCACAGCTCTTTCGGGATCTATTTACTATATGAAAACACAATTTAAGTCTTCAGGAGTTGTCACACTATCATTATATAAATACTCTTATGTATGGCATGTATAGCTAGACTAAAACTTACGCTACGTTAGTCCGAGAATCGACTAAACTGTAGCTCTGATACCACTAAATGTAACACCCCTTACCCGTGTCCAACGCTGGAACCGGATACGAGGTATTACCATGCTTGACCTTGCTTGAACATGTAATTACGGGCTATGAAATTTCATTCCAACTTAAAACTTTTCTTTCTTTATCATAACATAGATATCATGGGCCTACGAGGCCTTAAACATACATCCGGAAGGTTTTGGAGTTCAGCTCGAAACTTTTGCACTCTTGAAAATTCTTGCCTAAACAGGGGTCACACGCTCGTGTGACTTGGGACATGCCCGTGTGGGCAGGACGTGTGGTCACACACGCCCATGTCCATAGCCCGTGTAGAATTTATTTTTATTTCAAACCTATAGGGGTTTTCACACGGTCAGACACACGCCCGTGTCAATGGCCCGTGTCCTTCACACGGCCTGGACACAACCGTGTCCTCACCCGTGTGTGATAACTAGGGGTATTCTGTTTATGACGTCAGCAACCTCTTAAGGAGTACATGGCCTAAGCACACACCCGTGTGCTGGCCAGTGTGACGAATCAAATTCTCGCATTTAAATGCAGGGGACACACAGCCACCTAACACACTCATGGGACGAGCCGTGTGTCACACACGGCCTAGACACACGCCCCCGTGTCTACCCGTGTGGACACTTAGAGGCTATTTTCCAAGCCAATTGTCACCCTGAAACATCAACATACTTATACCAACTCAAGCAATACATAACATGGCCTTTATATACTATGAATAACCCTCGAAATATCACTTATAGAATTCATGAAACTCATCATCAATAAGATATGGAACTTAACAAATATTAGCCAATTTTCTTTGGCTATATACAAAAGAATGCATAATCTTAATAGCCAAGCTTTTAGCTCACCATATGACATAACTCAAAATGATCAAACTCCAATACATGCCATACTCATTCTAAATTAACTTTGCAATACCAAAATAGGGGTTGATAGTGTGATCCGAGCTCCGACATTCTTCGATCCCCGAATTAGCTTGGCGACACTACAAGGAAAAAGAGAGGGGTAAGCATATAGCTTAGTAAGTTTGCATGAAATTTATGTAACAACATAAATACTCAAAATAAACTCATCCATCTCAAGATACATGAACAACATAAGTATCAAGTGCTCAAGCATACTTACTCATACTTACTTTTACCCATCTCATATCACAATATGATTTCATACTTTGTATTTTACTCATGGTACCTGTATCACTTAGTCACGTAATTTAGCATTATTGCTAAAGTAATCTTAAACTCAAATTATTAACTTCTTTAACTTAAATAAAATTCTTTATCATCCTTGAGTAACTTAAGTTGTTACTATCTTTACTCACTTATCTCTTTTGTTACCTCTTTCACACTTGGCTCTTTTGCCCGTTGAATTTCCCGGAATAACAGAGGATACTCAATCTCATCAAACATGTAACTTGATGCCAATGCCATATCCCAGATATGGTCTTATATGGAATCACCTCATGATACCGATGCCATATCCTAGATATGGTCTTACACATGATTCCTTAGCTTGATGCCGATGCCATGTCCCAGACATGGTCTTACACAAGATCTTCCTTGTATAGTGTCGATGCCATGTCCCAGACATAATCTTACACGAGACCTTCCTTATTCGATGCTGATGCCATGTCCCAGACATGGTCTTATACAGGATCTACGTTCGGTGCCAATGCCATGTCCCAGACATGGTCTTACACGGGCTTTCCTTATTTAATGTTGTGACATAGGTATCCTCGCTATTCCGGATATTCAATCGGGACTTTCATTTACTTGTTCTCATTATTTTCCTTAATAAGGCATTCTTATCAAATTTTATGAGAATTATAAGCATTTCAAAATATAATAGGAAATTAAACATATTAATTTATGAAACTTTAATTTCACACAAACGTACCTCGATACTCAAAATGTGTATAGTTGTGCAATTTAGTCCTCAACCTTGTTCTTGACTCGGTTTCGATCCGAGTTTCGTGTTTCTTGATCTATAATAACAATTTAACTTGTTTAATACTCACATTGACTAAATTGACTCATAACTCATACTTTAGCAAAATTATAATTTTACCCCTAATCTTTCTCATAATTACACTTTTGCCCCTAGGCTCGTAAAATGATTTCAACTTTCTTGTATTTCAAGCCTAACCGAATCATATTCTCAACTATAGCAACCTTCAATTTCTACTATTTCACTCATGTATGACCATTTTTATAAATTTCACAATTTGGTCCTTACATGCATTTTCCATGAAAATCACTTAGAAAAATATGTTTATCCTACATCAAACTTTCATAATCTTCCATAAAACATCAAAATACATGCATGTAATACATGGGTAAATTTTTGAACATAAAACCTAGCTCAAAATATAGCTAGAAATAGCTAAACCGAGCTACGAGGATCTCAAAAATACAAAGAACATTAAAAATGGGGCTAGGATGCACTTACTATCAAGCTTGAAAGTTGAAGAAACCCTAGCTATGTCTTCCTTGTGATTTTCGGCCAAGTGGGAGGAAGATGGACACAATTTTTGACTTATTTTCCCTTTTAATTCTTTTATTAACCAAATGACAAAAATGCCCTTAATGATCCTTTCTTGAGATTTTTTCCTTCCCATGTCCATTTTTGTCCATCTTAACATATAATGGTCTAATTGCTAAATAAGGACCTCTAGTAATTTTTATAATTCTATTTCATACTTAAATATTCTAGAATCTCATATTTTCTAATCTTTACAATTTAATCCTAATGGACAATTTATTCACTAATAAATAAAATTTCTTCATGAAATTTTCACACAATCATGAAAACACCTCCTAAGCCTTATAAAAATCATAAAAACTCATAGTTCTACTTCGGAGTTGTGGTCTCGCAACACTATTCCGACTAGGCCCTAAATCGAGCTGTTACACCTTATCAGTAGGAAGAACCTGTCTAGGAGAGTTATCTTTGGTTTGGTGAGTCCCTTCGAAAATGATAATCACAAAAGAAGTTGCGCTTGCCATATTTTACTTCTTTAGTGCCCTTAAGACAATGAGCATCGTCTCCTTTTTCTTATGCAGAGCTTGTGTAGGGGCACTTGTATTTTTCCATTTTTTAAGGACTTATATTTTATAGCTTTGTGCTCATCCATTATCTTGATTAGCATGTGCCCGAATCATCAGAAGCTTCTGCGAATGAACCTTCATCTTACATGGGCCAGGCCTTTAGATTTAATTGGCTCTTAGAAGTTTTCAACATCAATAAGGACCATACTATTTTCAATCTTTCTTTCTATGTAGTGAACCCAAATGAGGTTGAGCTTTAATAACTTCTTAATTGAAAAGCAAGAGCCTAACTTATTGATATTAAATTAGGCTTTGCTGAGGTCAAATTTGTGGTTGGGCTTTCCAACAATCTTTAAAGAATTGGACTCCTTCCCCACACTAGGAAACGATTGTTAGATATATTGACCTTTCTCCTGATGCTTTAGTTATTTGGCTTGTAGGTCCTTTATGTTGTTGAATGAAGCACAACTCATGCTGGCCCTACTTATGGAAAAAAAATGTACAAGATTTAAATTTCAAAAATTGTAGAGGCATGGCTCATCTCCCTCGATACAATAATGTAGAAAGAAATTCAAAGATATACAATGGTTAGAATTTACCCCTTTTGTTTCTTGTTACATCTCTTAGCTGGTGCTTGCCCTCTTTAATAGAAAACTTATACTGATAATAAGGACCCTCAAGCCCCATCAAGCGAATAACCTGTTGTATTTAAACCACAATGGTAGTACACGAGACATGGTCGCTCATCATGTGGAAAAAAATATTATCCCCTCTTACATTCCCCTTCAATTTTGAAGATTTTACAAAAGGACCCATCATGGACGCAATGCAACCAGAAAACAAAATGAAAAGAGAAACAAAGAAAACCTAGAACCTAAAATTGAAAGGAGGAAACACTTATCAAAAGCAAAAAGCAAAATAACAATGTTTAGAAAATAGGGAAGAGTTAAAAGATATACTGACATAAGATGAAAAGCTTAGGGAGCACAAAAATACCACCTAGAACAAGTATTCTATTAAAAAAAAGGAAGCAATAAGATAATGAAAGAAAAAAAGGAAAGAAACTCTTGGAAGCAATGTAATTTTTGGCCAGTCAAATGACACCATATCAAAAGTAAACAATTATGCCCATTAAAGGGGCAATTTTAGAATTTTGAAAGAACCTCACAAGTAATCATTGTATCCTAACATCGATATTTCAAATGATAGTAGTCTATGCTATAACCAACATTACATCACCCCGACACATATGAGTCACATAGCAGCTCACTTTATAAGATCCTCTTTGAGTATGGGATAGTTGTTCTATTCCTATGCTAGAACATCTCCTACGCATTAAAAATAGATCCTACACCATTATAGCTACTCGGGGAAGCATCCCTGAAACACCCTCAAAGACAACCTTCACTTCGAGTTTCATCTCATGTAATGATCCTAACTTCCCATGCTCACCAACCCTAGGAAAGTCACATCCGATCCACTCCTCAGGCTTACCAACCTTTAAGAAGTTCATAACTAACACATACCCTGAATTGAGCTAAATATTAAACACTATAAGGAAGTCTGATAAGGAACATTAGACCAATATCGTATTCAAGTTGTTCAACTTGAGAAAGAAAGATTCGAATCTAACCTGAGAAGAAGAAACCAAAAGATTTAGGGGAAAATAAGAAAAGCAAAGAAAATAAGAAATTTAAGAAAAAAAATAAATATTCAAAATAATAACTAAATAAAGAAAAGATAGAATAAAAAGTGGAAGATGAATAAAATAAACTAACGAATATGACAGATTGATAGTTAAGTGTTCAGTTGAATCCTTTGAGGTATAAATCCCAACAAACTCTATTAATAACTCTAATAAACCCTCCAATAAATAATCCTTGGAAAATTGAAGGATGAAGGATGAATTCCTATGACTCTTTGAAGAAAATCAAGAAGAAAACTGCTTTTAAAAATAAGAAGAAATCAATCTTTGCACAAAGAAACTAACTCCTAGGGTTGGAAATTTTATTAATTAATAGAAACAGTTGTGTATCTAATGAAAAATGAAGAGGCTTTTATTGTAACAGCCCGATTTTGGGGCTAGTCAGAACAGTGATTTTAGAACCACTAATCTGAGGTCAGAGAAGTTATTTTTCGTATTATTTTATGTGTTATAGCATGATTATATGAGTTTATGAAAATTTTGGTGAATTAATTTTAGTGATTTCATGCTTAATTGCGAAAAAAAGACTAAATCGCATAAAGTGAAAAAGTTTCATTTTCAAGCCAAAAGTGTCAAATAGCTATAGAACCTTAAATTGGACGTCCCTAATGTACAATTAGACCCTTAGGAAGGGGTTGGTCGGCCATAGGAGACAAGAAAATAAAAATTTGGTCAAAGTAGGTGGATTAGGTGACTTAATTAAAGGAAATAAATAAAATAAAGAGAAAGATGATATCACCTTTCACCTTCATCTTCTTCCACCGAAAATATCAGCCAAGGAGGGGTTTTTGAAGCCTAAAAATTTTCAGCAACTTATCACCCTTGCAAGTAAGTCATCTTAATGGTTATTTTTGATGATTTTTGTGTTTTCGGAACCCTTGTAGCTTAAGCTAGCTAATGAGGGGACTATTTTGAAAAATGGTTGAAAGTTTAGGGTTTTTCCATGAGAGCTTTAGTATTGTTTGCTGAATTTTTATGGAAGAAAATGAGTCTTGGTTGTTAAATAAATAACTTTTGTGAAAGAGTTTCCATGAAAACAACTAAAATAGACCTTTTTGTAAAGGTTGTAAAATAGGTGGTAAGTGTATGTAATAATTGGAATTGTGAGTTGCTATAAGAGTAATAAAGGTTCGGCTAGGCTTGATTAATGAGGAAATTTGATGAAAATTATTTTACGAGCCTAGGGGCAAAATCGTAATTTTATGAAAGTCTAGGGGCAAAATGGTCATTTTGCCAAAATAGAGATTTTGGAACGATTTGATTAATGTGATGATTAAATGAGTGAACTTTATCATTATAGATCAAGAAAAACAGAGTCCGGACCTAGATTGGGGGAAAACCAAGCTAGTGGACTAAAATCAAATTAGTCGCCCATATTTTGTATATTGAGGTAAGTTGTACGTAAATAATACAACATTATTGTATTTACGCATTAAGTAATTGATATTGCATAAATTGTATTATTATTGCTATGATTAAGCATGATGAAAGTTGATGTGATATTCTCCCGGTTGAACCTTAGGAATAGATTGGATATCCAAGCCATGACATTTGAGTGATATGTGCGCTAGTGTAAGACCATGTCTGGGACATGGCATCGGCATTGACATGTGTGCTAGTGTAAGACCATGTCTGGGGCATGGCATCGGCCACATTATGAAGCCAGTGTAAGACCATGTTTGGAATATGGCGTCGGCAATTGAGATGAGAGCTAGTGTAAGACCATGTCTGGGACATGGCATCGGCCTCGAAATGTAAGCTAGTGTAAGACCATGTCTGGGACATGGCTTCGGTATTGTACCCTCTTGTGTGAGGCTTATCGGATATCCTTTAGTATTCTAATAGGTTCAACGGGTAAATAAAAAATGGTATCAAAAGTGAGAAAAGTTACAGCTATGTTGTAAGTGATACAGGTACCTACATGAGATTCATGAGAAATGAGCTTGAATTATGTGGTATAATTAGTAAGGGTGGAAACGAGTAAGTTATACCTTTAATCATTCGAGAATTATGTGCAAGTTTATATTTTGCTATGAGTATGATAATGCATAGTAATTATTGTTAATTATTTACACGCGACTTACTAAGCTTTATGCTTACTCCATTTCTTTTCCATTTTTTTATAGTGCCGCCAAGTTAGCTCGGGAATCAAAAAGGCGTCGGAGACCCTATCACACTATCAACCGAACACTTGGTATAGTTAGAATTATTAGTTAGAGTATGGCATGTATTTGGACTTCGTATTTTGTTGAGTGTCATAATGTATTGGCCAAATGTGTTGGCTTGTCTTTAAGAGGAATTCTTTTTGTATAAGGCCACGGTTGATGGTTAATACTCGTTGTTGATAAATGCAAATGTTGGTGTTTTCATGAATGTGGCTATTACATGGGTTGGTTAATAATAAGAAATGTGTAGGTGATTAGATAATAGCTTGTACTTGAAGGGTGGATGCCTTGGTTGTGACTGATTAGTCATGTGTTTGTGCTTTTAATGGCACTATATGATGTGTATAGATGTGGGCTTAAAAGAGGTAGCAAATAGGCTTGGAAAATAGCCTAACAGTCATCCACACGGGAAGACACACGGCTGTGTGTCTAGGCCGTGTGTGACACACGGTTGCCCCATGGGTGTGTGTTGAAGCCGTGTGTCCACTGCACCTAAATTGCAAAAAATTAGATTAGCACACGGACCGGGTACACGGGCGTGTATCAGGTCATGTGACATCCTGAATTCCCACAAAGAATCGGCCAGGCTAGCACACGGGCTCAAGACATGGCCATGCCAGCCACACGGCCGTGCCATGAGTCCACACGGGCGTGTGTCCCTATTTTCAGAGAAGTTTTCCTAAATTTTCTAAAGTGTCAGGTTTAATGTCGAACCATTTCAAAAGTATGTTTTGGGCCACGTAGACCCATATTAAGGATTTTAAGATGTAGTTTGAAAAGTTTTAAATTTGAACAAAATTTCATATACTGAAAATGTTTGTATGTATGTTATGAAGTAAAGTAATGCCTCGTACCTTGTGCCGGTGTCGATTATGGGTAAGGGGTGTTACATTTAATGGTATTAAAGCTATGGTTTAGTCGATTCTAGGACTAACCTAGCATGCGTACGAGTCTAGCTATACATGCCATATATGAATTATGATAGTGTGATGACTCCTGGCAACTTAAAATGTATTCTTATATAGTAATGGATCCCGACGGAGCAATGGCAGATGACGTCAAGAGTAACGCGATGGCTCCCGCTGTAGGGACCGCGCCAGTCGATAGTGGGCCCGTGAGGCTGAGTCAGGACGGAGGGGCTAGAGAAGCCTACCTCCAAATGATGAATGCATGGTATATGGAGTTCGTTCATACGAACCCGAACACTACACCTCCTCCACCCCCTCCAATTCCCCAGTCTACCCCTGTGGCTCCCCAAGTGGTGGAGATGTTTAGAAGGGAAAAACCTCTAGTTGACAGAATCCGGAAACAAGGGGCTGAGGCATTCAGAGAAAATATAGATGATGACCCAGAAAGGGCAGAGTTCTGGCTAGAAAATACCATTAGGGTATTCGATAAGTTGTCTTGCATAATAGCTAGAGGTTCATAGACCAGAAAAGGAAGGAATTTTTAGAATTGAAGCAAGGCCGAATGATAGTAACAAAATATGAGCGTGAGTTCGTGAGGCTCAATAAATACGCTCGGGAATGTATATCCATTGAAGCTATCATGTGTAAGAGATTTGAGGATGAATTGAATGAAAACATCTAATTATTTGTGGGTATTCTAGAGCTGAAAGAATTCGTTGTACTAGTGGAGAGGGCTTGCAAGGCCGAGGAATTGGCTAAGGTGAAAAAGAAAGCTGATATTGAGTCTCGTGATTCAAAGAAAAGATAGTTGGGGAAATCATTTCAATCCTAATCCAAGAAATCGAGAGAGTTCACTACCCGATCAAATGCTTCAGTGGGATTCTTGAATAGAAATAGGAGTAAGCAATACTCGGCATCTAAGGCTCAGACCACTTCGATTGCGAGTGTTGGTGGTGCTCGACTCAAAAACCGGAGTGCTCACAGTGTGGCAGACGACATTTCGGTGAGAGTCGAGGAAATGAAAGAGGCTGTTTCAAGTACGGTTCACTAGACCACTTCATTCGAAACTGTCCTGAGATGGATGAGAAGGACAGAAAGCAAGATGTACGAGCGAGTAATGCTCCTTCGAGAGGTAGACCATAGAAGAACCCGAGAAGTGGGGCTAGCAGCAGCGGAGCGCCTAGATATTCTGCCGTGAGGTCCGAGGGCCGAGCGCCTGCAAGGACTTATGCCATTCGCACTCGCGAAGAGGCATCGTCACCAGATGTGATTACTGGTACTTTTTCTCTTCATGATATCTCTATTGTTGCTTTGATTGATCTGGGGTCTACCCATTCCTATATTTGTGTGAAACTGGTGTCTAGCATGAATATGCTTGTTGAGTCTACCGAATTTGTGATAAAAGTGTCAAACCCGTTAGGCAAGCATGTGCTAGTTGATCAAGTGTGTAAAAATTGTCCTTTAAAATTAGAGGTCATTATTTTTCGGCTAACCTTATTCTGCTACCGTTTGATGAATTTGATGCGATTCTTGGTATGGACTAGTTAGCAGCTCATGATGTGATAGTAAACTGTGGTAGTAAGTTTATTGAACTGAAATGTGAAAATGGGGATATTCTTCGGGTTGAATCAGGTGAATCGGATAGCCTGCCTGTGGTGATTTCTTCTATAATTGTTGATAAATACATGAGGAAAGGGTATGAGTCCTATCTTGCATTTGTGTTGAATACCCAAGAGTCAGAAGTAAGGATTGAACCAGTGCCTGTGGTATGTGAGTATCCAGATGTGTTTCTAGAGGAATTACCTGGATTGCCTCCAACTAGGGAAGTAGAGTTTGGCATTAAGTTGGTCCCTGGTACGGCACCTATTTCAATTGCCCCGTATAGGATGGCACCGTTAGAGTTAAAAGTATTGAAGGCTCATTTACAAGAGTTGACGGATAAAGGTTTTACAAGACCAAGTTATTCTCCGTGGGATGCTCCCGTACTTTTTGTGAAAAAGAAAGACGGGATGACGAGATTATGTATAGACTACCGACAGCTCAACAAGGTTACGGTTAAGAACAAGTATCCTTTGCCAAGGATCGACGATTTGTGTGACCAATTGAAGGGAGCCACAATGTTTTCTAAGATAGACTTGAGGTCCGGTTACTATCAGTTGAGAGTTAAGGAACAAGATGTATCGAAAACTGCATTTCGGCTTATCATGCCCTTTCGCTTAACAAATGCTCCCGCCGTGTTTATGGATTTAATGAATCGTATTTTCCGACGGTACTTGGATAGGTTCATCGTTGTTTTTTTTGATGATATATTAATTTATTCCCGTGATGAAAGTGAGCATGCGGAGCATTTGAGAACTGTTTTGCAGACTTTAAGAGATAAGCAGTTGTATGCTAAGTTTAGCAAAAGTGATTTTTGGCTCCGAGAGGTCAGATTTTTAGGACACATCGTGTCGGGTGATGGAATTAGAGTTGACCCGAGTAAGATATTGGCTATAGTTGATTGGAAACCGCCAAGGAATGTGTCAGAAATTAGAAGCTTTTTGGGCTTAGCGGGATACTACAGACGGTTTGTTAAAGGATTCTCCATGATTGCTACACCGATGACAAGGTTGCTACAGAAAGATGTTAAGTTTGAATGGATAGAGAAGTGCCAACAAAGTTTTGAGAAACTAAAAGCATTGTTGACTGAAGCACCAATTTTAGTGCAACTGAAACCGGGAAAGGAATTTGTGGTGTATAGTGATGCATCCTTAAATGGATTGGGGGTGTGTGCTTATGCAAGAAGGAAAGGTAATAGCTTATGCCTCGAGACAGCTGAAGCCACATGAGAAAAACTATCCGACTCACGATTTAGAGCTGGCCGCCATAGTGTTCGCATTGAAGATTTGGAGACACCATTTGTATGGCGAGAAATGCCAAGTTTTCACCGACCATAAAAGCCTAAAGTATCTGATGACTCAAAAGGAGTTAAACCTACAGCAGCGTAGATGGTTAGAACTAATAAAGGATTATGAGTTGATAATTGACTATCACCCGGGGAAGGCAAATGTGGTCGCAGATGCTTTGAATAGGAAATCATTGTTTGCCTTGGGGGCTATGAACACTCATTTGTCAGTAACCAAAGATGGTTCGATTTTAGCCGAGCTGAGAGTGAAACCAATGTTCTTGCAACAGATCTACGAAGCTCAGAAAGGTGATAAAGAATTGCAAGCTAAGATAACTCAGTGTGAAGCGGGTATTGAATCAAATTTTTGGATTGGTGCTGACGGTTATTTGATGTTTCGAGAGAGGATCTGTGTACCCAAGGATGAAAACCTTATTCAGAAAATTTTACAAGAGGCCCATAGTGGTTGTTTGTCTATCCACTCGGGTAGTGTGAAAATGTATAATGACCTGAAGAAAATGTATTGGTGGTCGGGAATGAAAAGAGACATCTCAGAGTGTGTCTGTAAGTGCTTAATTTGTCAGCAAGTGAAAGCCGAACACCAAGTACCTTCAGGTTTACTCCAGCCGGTGATGGTTCCCGAGTGGAAATGAGACCGTATTACCATGGATTTTGTGTCTGGATTGCCGTTAACGCCAAAGAAGAAAGATATTGTATGGGTTGTGGTTGATAGACTAACCAAGTCGGCTCATTTTATACCGGTGCGTACCTATTATCCGCTTGAGAAATTGGCCGATTTGTATGTTTATGAATTTGTGAGACTTCATGGAGTACCTTTATCGATCATTTTGGATAGGGATCCGAGGTTCACATCACAGTTTTGGAAAAAGTTGCAAGAAGCGTTTGGAATGAAACTGAGTTTTAGTACTGCATTTCACCCACAAACCGATGGCCAATTGGAGAGGGTAATTCAGATACTTGAAGACATGTTGCGATGTTGTGTTCTTGAGTTCCAAGGTAGTTGGGAAAAATATTTAGCGTTGGTAGAGTTCGCCTACAATAATAGTTTTCAGTCAAGTTTGAAAATGGCACCTTATGAGGCTTTGTATGGAAGTAAATGCCAAACGCCTTTGTATTGGACTGAATTTAGAGAAAATTAGATTCACGGGGTTGACTTAGTCAAAGAGACCAAAGAGAAAGTAAAGGTAATTCGTGGTTGTTTGAAGGCCGCTTCGGATAGACAGAAATCCTATGCGAACATGAAACGAAAAGAGATTGAGTGTCAAGTCGGTGATAAGGTATTTTTGAAAGTATCCCCGTGGAAGAAAGTCCTCAGATTTGGTAGGAAAGGCAAATTGAGTCCGCGCTTTATCGGACCATATGAGATTACCGAGAGGATAGGGCCGATAGCTTATCGGTTGGCTTTGCCATCTGAGTTGGAAAAGGTCCATTATGTGTTCCACGTGTCTATGTTGCGCCATTACCGATCCGACCCTTCACATGTGATTGTACCGGTAGAGGTTGAAATTCAACCTGACATGACTTATTGCGAAGAGCCGGTTAGGATTTTGGCACGAGAAGTCAAACAGTTGAGAAATAAAAGTATAGCACTCGTGAAAGTACTGTGGCATAGACATGGAGTTGAAGAGGCTACATGGGAGCCTGAGGAGACCATGAGAGACCAATACCCAAACCTTTTCACTGGTAAGATTTTCGGGGACGAAAATCCCTAAGGGGGAGAATTGTAACAGCCTGATTTTGGGGCTAGCCGGAACAGTGGTGTTGAAACCACTAATCTGAGGCTGGAGAAATTATTTTTCGTATTATTTTATGTGTTATAGCATGATTATATGAGTGTATGAAAATTTTGGTGAATTAATTTTAGTGATTTCATGCTTAATTGCGAAAAAAGACTAAATCGCATAAAGTGCAAAAGTTTCATTTTCAAGCCAAAAGTGTCAAATAGTTATAGAACCTTAAATTGGAGGTCTCTAATGTACAATTAGACCCTTAGGAAGGGGTTGGACGGCCATAGGAGACAAGAAAATAAAAATTTGGTCAAAGTAGGTGGATTAGGTGACTTAATTGAAGGAAATAAATAAAATAAAGAGAAAGATGATATCACCTTTCACCTTCATCTTCTTCCACCGAAAATATCAGCCAAGGAGGGGTTTTGGAAGCCTAAAAATTTTCAGCAACTTCTCACCCTTGCAAGTAAGTCATCTTAATGGTTATTTTTGATGATTTTTGTGTTTTTGAACCCTTGTAACATAAGCTAGCTAATGGGGGGACTATTTTGAAAAATGGTTGAAAGTTTAGGGTTTTTCCATGAGAGAATTGGTATTGTTTGCTAAATTGTTATGGAAGAAAATGAGTCTTGGTTGTTAAATAAACAACTTTTGTGAAAGGGTTTCCATAAAAACAACTAATATGGACCTTTTTGTAAAGGTTGTAAAATAGGTGGTAAGTGTATGTAATAATAGGATTTGTGAGTTTTTATAATAGTAATAAAGGTTCGGCTAAGCTTGGTTAAAGAGGAAATTTGATGAAAATCGTTTTACGAGCCTAGGGGCAAAATCATAATTTTATGAAAGTCTAGGGGCAAAACGGTCATTTTGCCAAAATAGATATTTTGGAACAATTTTATTAATGTGATTATTAAATGAGTGAACTTTATCATCATAGATCAAGAAAAACAGAGTCCGGACCTAGACCGGGGGAAAACCAAGCTAGTGGACTAAAATCAAATTAGTCGCCCATATTTTGTATATCGAGGTAAGTTGTACGTAAATAATACAACATTATTGTATCTACGCATTAAGTAATTGATATTGCATAAATTGTATTATTACTGCTATGAATAAGCATGATGAAAGTTGATGTGATATACTCCCGATTGAACCTTAGGAATAGATTGGATATCCAAGCCATGACATTTGAGTGATATGTGAGCTAGTGTAAGACCATGTCTGGGACATGGCATCGGTGTTGACATGCGTGCTAGTGTAAGACCATGTCTAGGGCATGGCATTGGCCACATTATGAGAGCCAGTGTAAGACCATGTTTGGAACATGGCGTTGACAATTGAGATGAGAGCTAGTGTAAGACCATGTCTGGGACCTGGCATCAACCTCGAAATGTAAGCTAGTGTAAGACCATGTCTGGGACATGGCTTCGGCATTGTACTCTCTTGTGTGAGGCTTATCGGATATCCTTTGGTATTCCAATAGGTTCAACGGGTAAATAAAAGATGGTGTCAAAAGTGAGAAAAGTTACAGCTATGTTGTAAGTGATACAGGTACCTACATGAGATTCATGAGAAATGAGCTTGAATTATGTGGTATAATTAGTAAGGGTGGAAATGAGTAAGTTATACCTTTAATCATTCGAGAATTATGTGCAAGTTTATACTTTGCTATGAGTATGATAATGCATATTAATTGTTGTTAATTACTTACATGCGACTTACTAAGCTTTATGCTTACTCCTTTTCCTTTCTATTTTCTTACAGTGCCGCCAAGTTAGCTCGGGATCAAAAAGGCGTCGGAGACCCAATCACACTATCAACCGAACATTTGGTATAGTTAGAATTATTATTTGGAGTATGACATGTATAGGGACTTGGTATTTTGTTGAGTGTCATAATATTTTGGCCAAATGTGTTGGCTTGTCTTTAAGAGGAATTCTTTTTTATAAGGCCACGGTTGATGGTTAATACTCGTTGTTGATAAATGAAAATGTTGGTTTTTTCATGAATGTGGTAATTACATGGGTTGGTTAATAATAAGAAATGTGTAGGTGATTAGATAATAGCTTGTACTTGAGGGGTGGATGCCTCGGTTGTGACTGATTAGTAATGTGTTTGTGCTTTTAATGGAACTATATAATGTGTATAGATGTGGACTTAAAAGAGGTAGCAAAGAGGCTTGGAAAATAGCCTAACAGCCGTCCACACGGGAAGACACATGGCCGTGTGTCTAGGCTATGTGTGACACACGGTTGCCCTATGGGTGTGTGTTGAAGCCGTGTGTCCCCTGCACCTAAATTGCAAAAATTCAGATTAGCACACGGACCGGGTACACAGGCGTGTATCAGGCCGTGTGACATCCTGAATTCCCACAAAGCATCGGCCAGGCTAGCACACGGGCTCAAGACATGGCCATGCCAGCCACACGGCCGTGCCGTGAGTCCACACGGGCGTGTGTCCCTATTTTCAGAGAAGTTTTCCTAAATTTTCTAAAGTTTTGGGTTTAATGTCGAACCATTTCTAAAGTATGTTTTGGGCCACGTAGACCCATATTAAGGATATTAAGATGTAGTTTGAAAAGTTTAAAAATTTGAACAAAATTTCATATTCCGAAAATGTTTGTATGTATGTTATTAAGTAAAGTAATGCCTCGTACCCTGTGCTGGTGTCGGTTATGGGTAAGGGGTATTACATTTATTTAGGCTAGATAAGTACATCAAAATAAAAATATTAAGTATACTGAAACTCTAATTAATCTAAACAGGAAAAAGTTTTAAACTAAACTTTCTTGTTGACTAAGAAACATGAAACTCCTTAATAACTTAAAATACTTAAAAATATATATATCAAAAATTCGGAATAAATAATAAAATAATAAGACCTAATAAATACAATATTGGGCTCATATATAATAAAAATTAAGCCTACAAATTGAACCTAATATGGTTTAAACTCAAATTAAAATCGTGAAACTCATAGTTTTTGTACTAATTTCATCCAGATGTTCTACTTGTGCAGTCTTTACTAAAATGATCATAACATGAGCTCCCGAACTCAAAATCAAGTGATTCAAAGTGCATTTCAGAAGCTAAAAGATAAATCATCGAATGCTATGAGACATTTCAACCCAAAAATGTCTGGATCTCATCCAAAAAGTCGTCACATGTTGGCTGATTTTCCAAACTTAATAATTGGCAGCTTCAGTGAATGAAATTTAATAAATTTGACCCCATTCGTGCATGTATCAAAGTCACATCAGATAAGGGCCCAGTCCAAAAACTTTTCCATCTATAAATACCCCTTCTTCCAAAAAGAATGATAGATAAGCAAAAAAATTACTATAACTCTGCTCTAATATTGCCTCAACCTTCTCTAACCACCCAACCAAATGCTTTTGTGCCCTATTCATGGTGTGAACTGCTCTCTACCAAGTGGCACTTCACACTGTATATAGTGTGAACTGCCTTTATTGTAATGTTCAAGGTTTTCTTCACAGATCATATTATTTGAATTACCTTCATTATAATATTCAAGACCTTATATAACCTTGTTCTTTTAACAAACCTCTTAGATTTTATTCTAATAATATATGATTAAGCCAAATATAAATTTTCATTGGTTATTAATTAATAACTATATCCAATATTTAAGAGTTAATTGCATCAAGCATACTCAAATTATGACCTCATTCTAAATTAGTTCCCAAACTTCAAAGCGTTCTGATTATATCTCAAAACTATCGATGTTATATCAATTAGATCATTCAATTATTGAAACTGTAAATTTAGCCATTCAATGACATGTAATATCTTATGTGACATAATTAAAAATGAAAATTTTAAATAAATTTAAATGTCGTTGTATAACTTTTAAAATAAAAAACCAAAAATAAAATAAAAACAAAAAAAAAAGAGAGAGAGTGAACGATAGTTTCAACGAAAGTTTCAAAAACCTCAAAACTAAATTTTTTACAATATCCGTTTTTTTTACAATATTTATTCTTATTTAAAGTTTTCATTTTAAATTATATCATATAAAATCTAATGTAATATATAATGGTTATATTAATAATTTTACTAATATAATAACTTAATTGATATGATATTAATAATTTAATAATGTAATTAGAACGTTTGGGATCAATTGAGAATCATAGTTTAGGAATATATAATATAAAAAATTTAATATTTAAATATTAAATGATTTGATTGGTAAATGTAATTAAATAAAAAATGGAAATCTGACAACCTTGGAACCAATTTATTCAACAGTTCGATGTGAGCATATATTTTTCGGGATTTAAAATTTGCTCAAACTTCAACTTTATTAGGGGAGGAAAAATGGGGTACCAAATTAATAATTATAGAGAAAGAAAAGAAAGGCAGAGAAAATAATAATGTTTAAAAAAGAAAAAGAAAAAAGAAAAGGAAAAGGAAGATTGCCAATCATGACTAACATGACATGACAACATGAGATTATTATTATTTTTTCTTTCTGTTTTTTTAATTAAAAAATAAAATAAACTAACTTTCCTTAGGGGCCTTTAATTTTGACCAAAGAAAGAACTGAAAATATAATGAACATTCACACGACTGATTGGTAGTTCTACCAGTCAAATGTTAACATCCCAAACGTATATATCCAATAATTATTCTTCAAAAACTTAAAATCTATAAAAAGTTGAAAAGAAACACTATTCTCTAATAATTATTTCTAAATTAAATTTTAAATATGTTTATATCCACAACTTTCCTTCTAATCCCAAACGTACAAGCTTATTGAAGAAACTCTTCATTAATTTGATGGTTTAAATCCTGTGTTTGATTAATATATATTGTTGAGGAAATTCATTTGTCAAAACAGTTTTAAATTTTTTTAATTTGTTTTTATTGTTTGGTAAAATAAAAATAAAAATATTGATATGATTAAGTTTGATATATATATTTTTCTAATATGGTTGTGTTTTTTTTTTCAATGTTATTTAATAAAAATATATATTTTAAAACTTAAAGGTAACAATATTAACATGTTTTAGTGTTTAATTTTATTTTAGGATTGATTTAATGAAAGTTAATTGCTAATATTATGAGGTTTAAATTTTCATAATTTTATTGAGAAAATAAATTTAGTATTAATTGTGATTTTGTTTAATTTTGTGTTTAAAAGAAACGTTGATTTTTCTAACTAAATATTTGTCCAGATATACGTCAGGTTGTAATTGGACCAAAAAATACAAATGGATACCTAACAATATTTTACAATTGGCTATTGTAAGAAAACTAGAGATGGATATCAAAAAATTATTGACGCAGTTTAAAACCTCTTCCTACGTCTATAAAGCCTTGCCCATAATGAAATTTATTGTGAATCAATAGTACAAGATGTGTTTTAAGTTCAATTCACTCACCAAGTTGTAACATCACTTCTATAAATTTAACTAAAATCACTCTCCTATTAAGACTTTGCCCAATGAAAGCTTAATTTACACACAAATACAAAAGTTTGAATATATCACAAAACCACTCACTAATTGTCGAAACCATTTTTTATCGGGTTTTGAAAAACGGGAATTGACTTTAAAAATATGGAGTCTCCACCAATCCTTTTTGTTTAGGTGTGATCGGGTCACCTATAAAATAAATTTTGGTCTACGAATTTCAAGAAGAAAACAGGTTCGGGAGTCGGTTACGTGCGAGGAAGGATTAGCACCCTCGCAACGCCTAAAATTGGTACCAAATTGATTAATTGATGTCCTAATGTTGAAAAGTTTGAAATGATTTTGAAATTCTGTTCTTTTTTCTATAACTTTAAATAACTTGATTGAATATTGAGATTCCTTTGTTCCGAAGGAATAGAGCATCACATCCAGCACGATTGGACACGACAATCTGAGTCCTCGAATTCAAGATCATCCCCAAAATTCTCCAAGCACATGTATTGAAATTTTGAAATGGTATTTGGTTATTTGGACAAACAAAAAACCACACACAGAACGATTGGGCATGATTTCTTCGAATTTCCAAACGCACAAATATTACCTTATTTTGAAAATATGGACAAAATTTGAAAGGATATTCATTTATTTGGTCAAACAAAAAACCACACCCAGCACGATTGGGCACGATTTCTTCGAATTTCCAAACACACGAATATTACCTTGTTTTAAAACTTTTAAATAAGTGGTTTTAAAATCACCTCAAGATGCTTTTATTGAATCACTAGATAATGAGAAAAAAAAAATCAAGCATGAAATAATAATATTCGAATACAATCTTTGTACAAATGAATAACAAGAATAATAATATGAACGTATAATTCAATATATACAATAAGAATAACTTCACAACACAATTTTGACATTAGCAATTAAAAAAATGGAGTAAGATATTATATAGAAAAAAAAACGAATGTAGAATGAAAAGCAATAAAACCGATATTATGCAACATTATTTAAAGATAAGATATGTGTGAAGTAATCAAAATAATTAATATATAATATCTTAAAATAAGTAGTCGTAAAATAAAATTTTTACATGATGGATAAAAGTATGAAATAATTTAAATTAACTAATATATATATATATATATATATATATATATATGAATATTCAAAGTAAATGATATGAAGAAAGTATTTAAAATGGATACTATATGAATTTAGTATATATCAAAACTTTAAAATAAAATAATTTAATATGGATTTAAAATGAGACACAATAATAAAACTTTTTTGTAACAAGAATAAACAAATAAATTAAAACCGGTTAAAATAAATAATATATATAAATAATGATTTAAAACAGGTAGTATATGAATATTTTTATATCTTATATAAAGGTTTAAATCTAAATTAATAAATAAATTAAATTTGATAAAAAATACAAAGATTATGTATGAAAACAAAAAGGTACTTAATTGAAACAAAACAAAATTAAAAAGACTATTTTATAATAAATAAAATCATTTTAACATATGCGGGGACCAAACAGGAATGCGCGTAAACAATGAGGGACTAAATCAGAAAATATTTCTGTAACCCTAAAACGCAGCGTACAAGCTGGACTAAATTGCAATAATGCGCAAATTACAGAATTCAATTAAAAAAGCAAAGAAAATACGTAACAAATCTAATTAAATAACAATGCGGAACAGAAGGACTAAGTGCGCAAATCTCCCATTAGAGCAGAAACGCGCGGATCCTGAGTGTTTTCGGGTCGAATTCGGGACATGGCCTGTACGGCACCGTTTCAAGGCTATTGAAACAAGGCTTAAACGATGCCGTTTCTTTAATGATTTAAAAACAGAATTAAAAAACAAATTAACACTTATTTTAAACAGAACCCTAATACCCCCTATTTTCTTCCTCAGCCGCAAAAAAGGAAAAACAATCCGTTCTACCACTGAAACGCCACTGTAAACGGCGAGCAGTGGTCATTTTCGGTCCAATCGACCGTTCTCCTTCGAGCCAAAACAAGGGTTTCCCCGTTCTTAATCACCGAAGGCCCCTTTTACTTCAATTTCTGTGAAGAAAGCAGTCCGACGATTCCCTCTCACACAGGTAACTCCCTTTTCTCTTTAAATTACAAATGAACAAAAAAAATGCAGAAAGAAAAAGAAAAAGAAACATGAAAGCAAAAAGATTATCAAAAATCTCAATCACCTTTCAATATTTTTTGATTTTTGTTTCTTGCGTATGTATGATGTATTCTTGAAAATGTAAATAGACTGAAAATGGACTGAATTATCTTTTTTCTTTTTTTTTGTATTAAAAAAAACGTGCCCCCTTCTTTTACAAATGGTTGCTTCGGTTTTATATCTGAATTCGAAAAATAAAAAATAAGGAAAAAATAATCCTTTTCTTTGCTGTCAATTGCTATTCTGTTTCCTGTCGTTGCTTGTCTTACTTTGCAGGTATGGCCATCGTACGGAGGCGGACGTGGCGTGCGTGTGGGCGTGGAGGCTCGCTGGCATTACGGAGGCCGTATGGAGGTGCGCGTGGTGGCACGCGTGGGTTGCTGAAGCGACGCAAGGCGCGTGCGAGGGACGCGACGGTGCTGGACAGTCTCTGGAACCCCTAAGGTTTTAGTCTGAAACTGAGATTTGGGCCACTTGGGCCGACTTCAAAATTGGGCTAGGGTTATTTATTGGGTTTGGATTTGTAAACGGGTTGTAATTAGTTTTGGGTTGGTAATAAAAAATGTGAAAGGGGCTGTTTATTTTATAAATGGACTGGATATTTTTTGGACTTTTATTATTATTGGTTTTCTTTTTAATGGTTGTTTTTGTTTTTTTATATTTTGGTTTAATTTTGGTTTTAAAAAGGGCCGGGCGAAAATTGGGTCTTACACTAATAATAATCACAATGAACCGATTGAGCTCTCTCTAAATCTGCACCTTAAAACAATAAATAAATAAATAAATAAATAAATAAATAAATAAATAAAAGTATTCAATATGTAGAGCTGGAGTGCAACTTCACTAAGTAATTTTTAATCTACTCTGATGTACTCATATCTTCACAAAATCAATTACCCATATTATAAAGTTACAAAGAATTGAGGTAAATCTTCACAAAGTTAGCCAACATCTTCTTGTGATTGCATATCTCAGTATATAAGGTAGGCATATCACACAAAGACTCATGAAAACTAACCTTTCTTGATCCAATCTCTTCTATAATTATAATTTCTTGATTTTTTTTCTCAAAATCCTCAAAAGTATGTAATTAAATCTTCAAGATATGTTGGTCAAACATGCCAATAAATAATGCAAGTTTTGTCATACTGCCAGCTATGTCTCAAGTTGCAACTAACATTGTACCTAACAAGTAAAATTTACACTAACAATGTTTAATTTGATAAATATAGTCTGTTGAGTGATTTTTCAAGTTTTAATGTTGATTTGATGAAAGTTGATTGCTAATATTATTAGTTCATTACGACTTTTCACCAAATCAACATAAAAGTTGAATTAAACACTAAAAAGTTAACATCATTACCTTTGAGTACCAAAATTTATAACTTTTTTCCAAATACATGCCTCAAATCAGACTAAAAAACAACTCAAATACCACATCAAGAAAAAAGTGTCAAACTCTAGTATCAAATGATGTATTGAACCTTTTAAATTTATTACAAGACAAAAGTTGGGGTGGTTTGTCGTGGCGGTTCACATCGTAGAATGTATGGAGAGTTGCTAGAATGAAGGTGGTTGACATTGTAGGCGGTGCGAAGAGCCACTAAAAGTGGTGAGGTCTAGGGGCCTCTTGAGCTTGTAAAGATCTTTGGGTGATATTTGGAGGAGCTTTAACATATGTACTAGAGCATCTTATTCTTCTTGTGATGGAGATGGCTTTTGTAGAGGAGGGGGGCTTTTGACCTAAGTCTTACTAGAATGATGCCCTATTATGTATAAAGTGATTGTAAAGGCATAGGTATGTCATCAGGATGTGATGAGGTGACATAATGGTAGTGTGTAGGAATGAGAATAACAAATTCTCTCTAGTTGAAGTGATGTTTATAAAATGAGCTTCTCTTAGACTATGATGTTGGAGAAGGGAATGCTCTTAGAAAGGAAATCATTTGAATAAACCTTTAGATGAACACATTTGAGTAGATGAGGTAGACATACAATGAGATCCTTTATAACCTCCCTAATCTGACCTAGACGTTACATCCGGATTCTAAAGGTCACATGGGACATAGTAATGGCCTAGTAAAATAAACAATTTCAGAAGTTTACTTTCAAAATCCTTTGTCACATCCCAAAAATCGGGCTAGTAGAATCGAGATATTAAATCGGGGGTTACTGAACCGAAAACTATAATAAAGTTAGATCATTAAAATAATTAGGAATTAATTAAATAAAATATTAAAATAAATAGTGTAACACCCCTAACCCGTATCCGTCGCCGAATTAGGGTTATGAGGCATTACCTTACTAAGCTCAATTCCGAAATAGACCTTCAACTGAATTTAAGCACAAGCAATGCAATCATTACTATATTATATAACATTACAATCTATTTAAAAATTAAAATAAATGTATAACGAGTTTTATTACCAATACTTAATACACACAAATGTCTGAATCACATAATTTAAACATTCATGGAACATATATATATATAAATTTGAACCATATCTCAACTTATGACAAATTATAACATATATCGGGTATCAATCAAAATTCATATAACATAAGCTGAGTTTCATATATATATATTACTATAATACATATGCATATTAAAACAATTGAACCATTATACCATTTAATAATCAATTACATATACCAACATATTAATATTACCTCTTGGCCGAATATACTATTTCACCTTTCATTTGGATTCGTAACTAACCAATCAAGAAACATATTCATTTCTTACCATTAATAATTAGATCTATATAGCCAACTATCACATATATATGTCTCATTATAAAAGTATAAATATCACATAGCCAAATCACTTAAACATAGCATTATTTAATTCTTACTAGACATATCAAGCATATGCTATTTATCATAAGGCAGAAACACATGTCTTACTCAAATATCATTAGTAAAACGTAATAAACAATTACACATAAATTCACCTTAATCGCGATCATGCACGTATCATAAACATGGCAAACATGATTCACATATAAGCCAAAACCAAGACTAAGTTTACTAAAACCATCACCTAATATACATATATATATACCAATTTAGCACCTTCCACATGTGATATAGACCATTACCGAATTTAAAACATCCATTAACATTATGAACAAGCTATGAAATCCAAATTATAGAAATGATACTTAACCAAAAGAAATAGCCATTTTCGCAAGGCTATATTTATATACAAGATCAAACATCATATGTTTCAAAACTTAATCTAGCCTATACATGCCTTCAAATCAAAACCAAGATTTAAAATACCAAAAAGAGGCGATAGTGTGGATGACTTTCTTGACGATCCCTCTCGAGCTTGTAGCTTAACCAGAATCTATAAACAAACAATTGAACAAAAGAAATCGGAGTAAGCTTACTAGCTTAGTAAGTCTCAAGTGTTAAAAATACTTAGTATCAAGCATAAAATACATAAATTCATGGTATTAAACATGAAATTTTAATTTATAATTACTTATACCAACTCTCATTACTTCATTTAACATAATATCATTGATCTCATCATCACATACTTAAACTTCGAACATACATAATTATCACATCCGCAGATACTCGATTCTACTCCCATGAACATATACATCACATCTATTTTTTCACAACCAAGTGGTATAACATAATCTTTCATCCTCTATTCGAACATATCTATAACACACACATATATATATATATATCTATATATATAACATTCATCAAGGTAATTAACTTCCACTTCTTCAGGTATTCGTTCGTTATTTTCTTGAGTAGCACGAAAATGAACTACTTACCTCTGTCGAATTAATACGTTTCAAAGTGAAATTTCTTGACATGTGCATAAATCGATTTGCAAATATTCTGAGCTTAGATTACATTCACCGGCACTTGGCCTGCTGGACACAAGGTCCGAAATTAATCACCGGTAATAAACCCGCTAGGCATTAAGCCCGAATCGTTTCACCCGGACGTGGCCCTGCTAGGCTAAAAGCCCGAATAACACACCGGCACAAGGCCTGCTAGGCTAAAAGCCCGAATAACACACCGGCACAGGGCCTGCTAGGCTAAAAGCCCGAATAACACAGCTATAATTCATCAATTCACCATATTAACATCACATTATTATCGATTCATGTACTTAAACCACAATCACTTAACGTATCTTATACATACAAGTTTCCATTTCAAATTTAAATCACATTAAGTCCAATAGTGAACTTTAACATTCGGCTATCCTCAATTTAAATGTTCAAATAAATCAATTAATATCAATGACTATATTTGTAATTAACTCTTTCATGTACTTAGACTCAAGAACTTACCTCGGCTGTCGATAGACCGTGTAAATCGGCTATTCGAGAACCTTCGTCTTTCCCCGATCCAATTCTGTTTTTCTTTGCTCTTGATCTAAAACACATTAAATTCAGCTCATTCAAGTACATTTCAATTCAATTTAGTCCCAAATCACATAAATGGACAAATTACCATATTACCCCTAATATTTCACTACTTTGCAATTTAGTCCTATTTTCATAACACACAAAATACACCAAATTAGCTAAGACTATACAAGGGCCGAATATTCCTAGGGACTTTACAAGCCTTCACATTTCATTTATTTTGCAAATAAGCCCCTCTAAAATTTCATTATTACAAATTAGCCCAAAATACTCAAATTTACCAAAATTTCCAATGCAAATTATACTAATCTTTACCATATCATTTATATAAAATTATAAAACACCAAAAATTACAAGAATATAGCAATGGCCAAATCTCATACATGCTCATTTTCAAAAATTCTAACATGGGTCGGGTACTATACAAAGCAACGATCTCAAAAACGTAAAATTTATCAAAAACAGATTAAAAACTAACCTTAAATCAAAGCTTGAAGTTGCCGAAATTTAAACAAGGTTTTCTCCCTTTCCTTTAACACATTCGGCCATGAAAAGAAATAAAATGCTAATGGCTTTTCTCATGTTTTATTTAACATATAATATAACATTTAATTAGTTTACTATTATAACCTTTAAATAAAAATAAAACTATTATATTTAATAAGGGCAATTGTGACTTTAGCCACCCACTAACTTTAAAAATGGACTATTTACCCTTTAGATGCTCCACATTAAAAAGCCATCACCATTCTAGTACTTTACACTATAGAATGCAACTTTTATGTTTTACGCGATTTAGTCCTTTTTATCAAATTAAGCACTCAAACAATAAAATTTTTCTACGAAACTTTCACACACATTAATTCACATATAAATAACACAGAATATAATATTTTAAAATTTATTGGACTCGGATTCATGGTCCCGAAACCACCATTTCGATTAGGGTCAAATTCAGACTGTTACAACTCTCCCCCCTTAAGGATTTTCGTCCCCGAAAATCTTACCGTTAAACAAAGTCGGATATTGTTGCCTCATTGAAACCTCAGGCTCCCACGTAGCCTCTTCAATTCCGTGCCGATTCCATAGTACTTTCACTAATGGAATCCTTTTGTTTCTTAACTCTTTCATTTTCCAGGTTAAGATACGGATCGGTTCTTCAACATATGTCAAATCGGATCGGATTTCAATCTCTCGACGGTGTGATCACATGAGACGGATCGATCTCAGACTTTTATTTAAGCATCGAAACATGAAATACATCATGTATCTTTTCTAACTCGAGAGGGCAACTTCAACCTATAAGCAATGTGCCTAATACGTTCGGTGATTTCATAAGGTCCGATGAATCTCGGACTAAGTTTGCCTTTCCGACCAAATCGAGTACTTTTTCCACGGAGAAACTTTTAAGAATACTCGATCTCCGATTTGAAATTCAATATCTTTACGCTTTAAGTCACATAAGACTTTTTGTCGGCCCGAGGCGACTTTCAAAGTAATTTCGATCACGACCACTTTTTTGTTGATTTCTTTAATCAAATCAACCCGTGTATCTTATTCTCGTGAGCTCACGGTCAATATAATGGTGTTCGACATTTTCGCCTGTATAAGGCTTCATAAGGTGCCATTTTGATACTAGATTGAAAGCTATTATTGTAAGCAAATTCCATCAAAGGTAGGTATCGTCTCCCACGCACCTTCAAACTCGAGAACGCAACATCTCAACATGTCCTCAAGTATCCGAATAGTTCACTCGGATCGACCGCCTGCATCTGCGGATGAAAGGTGTACTAAAATGAAGTTTAGTGCCTAAAGCATCTTGCAACTTCTTCCAAAACCGCTGATGTGAATCTCGGGTCTCTGTCTGAAACAATGGAACTCGGTACACCATGCAATCTCACAATCTGTGATACATACAATTCGGCAAGTTTATCGAGTGAATAGTCCGCATTTAATCGGTACAAAATGAGTGATTTGGTCATCTATCAACTATAACCCAAACGGCATCTTTCTTACTCGGTGTCATAGGGAGACCGGATACAAAATCCATTGTAATTCTATCCCATTTCCATTCGGGTATCATGATTGGTCAAGTAGTCCGGATGGTACTTGATGCTCGGCTTTTACTTGGCGACAAACTAAGTATTTGAAACAAATTCGAGATATATCCCGTTTCATGCCAAAGCCACCAATAGAACTGTTTCAAATCGTTATACATTTTTGTGCTACCCGGATGTATCGATAGTCACCACTATGGGCCTCACTCAGAATCATCTCAGTATCAAATCGAGTTCTTTGAACACACATTCGGCTTTTAAAATTCAAGCGATCATTTGCATCAATCTGAAAATCGATTTCGCACCTTTTTCACTCGAATTCGACTAGTAATCAAATCTTTGTCAACTTTATGTGCATCACAAATTTGCTGAATAAACATCGGTCTTGCTTGTAACTCGGCTATGATCGAACCATGACCAGACATAGCTATCTACGCGTTCATTGCACGAAGAGCAAACAATGATTTTCGACTTAACGCATCTGCAACAACGTTAGCTTTTCCCAGATGGTAGTCAATCACCAATTCATAGTCTTTCAACAATTCCAACCACCTGCGTTGTCTTAAATTTAGGTCTTTTTGAGTCATCAAATACTTCAGACTTTTATGATCCGAGTAAACATGGCATTTCTCACCGAATAAGTAATGATGCCAAATCTTCAGTGCGAACACAATGGCTGCAAGCTCCAAATCATGCGTCGGGTAATTTCTTTCATACGGCTTCAATTGTCTCGATGCGTAGGCTACTACTCTGCCTTCCGCATCAATACACAGCCCAAACCACTTAAGGAAGCATCGAATACACAACAAATTCTTTACCCGATTCAGCCGAGCTAACACTCGAGCCGGTCAAAAGGGCTTTCAAGCGCGCTCGAAACTTTTCTCGACACTTTTCCGACCACTCAAACTTGACATCTTTCTCGTAGTAGCTTTGTCAAAGGTGTAGCTATCACAGAAAAACCTTTCACAAACCGTCTATAGTAGCCCGCAAGCCCCAGAAAACTTCGAATCTCGAAAACATTCTTCGGTGGCTTCCAATCAAGTATAACCGAAATTTTGTTCGGATCGACTCGAATACGATCTTTGAAACAACATGTCCCAAAAAGTCGACCTTTTTCATCCGTAACTCACACTTACTAAACTTCGCATACAATCGTTGATCTCTCAAAGTTTGTAGCACTAATCTCAAATGCTCGGCATGCTCGGTTTCATTTTGGAATAGATCAAGTATATCATCAATAAACACTACTACAAACCGATCAAAAGCGTCAAAACTCGATTCATTAGATCCATAAAAGCAGAGGTGATTTAGTGAGTCCAAAAGGCATAACCGAAACTCAAAATGTCCGTACCTCGTCCGGAATGCGTCTTTGGCACATCTGTATCTCTCGACTGCAGAATCGATAATAGCCTCGATCTCAAATCTATCTTTGAAAATATCAAGCCCCTTTTAGCTGATCAAACAAGTCATCAATCCGAGGTAACTTGGTACTTATTCTTTATAGTTACCTTATTTAGTTGCCGATAGTCGATACACATTCGCATGGTCCCATCTTTCTTTTCACAAATAAAAAGCGGTGCACCCCAAGGAGAGAAGCTCGGTCGTGCAAAGCCCCTATCTCACAATTCTTGCAAGCTGCGCTTTCAATTCTTTTAACTCAGAGGTGCCATCCGATCACGGAGCTATCAAAATCGGAGTCGTTCGGTACTAATTCAATGCCGAACTCAATCTCTCGTCTTGGTGGTAAGCCCGGTAGTTCTTCAGGAAACACATCTGGGTATTCACACACAACCGCATGCAGTTTCAATATGCTTTTGGACACTTTATTATCCGATTACATATGCCAAATAAGCTTCACACCCTTTTTTTTCACATATTTCCGGGCTAACATCGAAGATATTACTGTAGGAAACCCACTTAAATCACTGGATTCAATTCTGATGATCTCCCCATCCTGACATCTCAAATCAATTAGCTTTCTTTTGCAATTCACCACTGCATCATGTGAAGTTAACCAGTCCATTCCCAAAATTATATCGAACTCATCGAAGGGCAACAACATTAAATCGGCTGGGAAGCAAAAATCCCGAATCATCAACGGGCAACCTTTACACACTTTATTAACAAGCACACATCTACCCAAAGGGTTGGACACACGAATCACAAACTCAGTAGACTCAACTGGCAGAGTCTTACCGAATACTAGAGTTTCACACACATATGAATGAGTCGAACCAGGATCAATCAATGCAATCACAGTAGTATCATAAAGGGTGAAAGTACCGGTAATGACATCGGGAGAGGAAGCATCCTCTCTGGCTCGTGTGGCATAAGCTCTAGCTGGAGCTCTAGCCTCAGATCGAACTACAGTGTTCTTCATTCCTCTCTGACTACCACCTACATTGCTTGAATGTTTGGGTGGCCTGCCTCGCGTTGACGTGTTGCTTGACTTAATGTTCTGAACTGTATTCTGCTCAACTAACATCAGACATTCTCTAATAAAATGATCTGACGATCCGCATTTAAAGCAAGACCGATCATGGAATCTACAACTCCCGGAATGCCATTTCCCAATGTGCTTGCATTCAACTCGATTCTGTGGAACGTTACCAACACTGGCCATCGAGGTAGCTCGGGAGCCCACTGGAGGTCGATCACGTCTAGGTAAATCTAAAGTAGCTTTATGTCGGCTGAAGTCATCTCTGAACTTCTTAGATGTGGAATGGAAATTCTTACCCGACGATCTCTTACGAGTGTCTCTAGCTTACATCTCGGCCTTTCTTTTCTCCTTCCCGAGCTCTTGAGCTTTGCAAGCTCGCTCGACTAGTGTCACAAACTCTTTGATTTCAAGAATGCCAACAAGCAACTTTAAATCTTCATTCAAACTGTCTTCGAACCTTTTGCACATAATGGCTTCAGTTGATACACATTCCCGAGCATATCGGCTCAATCTGACAAATTTTCGCTCATATTCAGTCACGGTCATTTGCCCCTGTTTTAGTTCAAGAATTTTTTTTTGTTTTTGATCAACGAATCTTTGACTGATATATTTCTTGCGAAATTTATGTTGAAAGAAATCCCACGTCACTTTTTCTTTCGGAACCACTGATACTAGTGTATTCCACCAGTGATATGCAGTGTCCCAAGTAAAGATATAGCACACTTCAAGCATTCATCTGGAGTACAAGATAGCTCATCAAGTACCCGAATAGTGTTATCAAGCCACATTTCAGCTCGCTCTGCGTCATCATCATCGTTGGCCCTGAATTATTCGCCCCAAATTTCCGATTTTATCAATCTGGAGGCCTCTAGGTCTCAATCGGATCTATCATCGGGGTGCTTGAAGGTATCGGAGTTGGATTATTCGGGGTGGAGGTTGGTGTACAACCGGGTTAGTCTGAATAAACTGGGTAAACCACTCGTTCATCATCTGATAGAAGGCTTGTTTAGCCTTCCCCTCGTGGCTACCCGAAACTGGTCGAGAGTCTACGCAAGACCGATCCGTGCACGGTCAAAGCGCTACACTCTACATCATCCGCTTCACGGCTCTTTCGGGATCAAAGTGTCCATTTACTATATAAAACACGATTCGAATGTCGAGGTCACCACACTATCAATAAATGATCAAGGCATGTATAGCTAGACTCACACGCGCTACGGTAGTCCTAGAATCGACTAAACCGTAAGCTCTGATACCAATAAAATGTAACACCCTAACCCGTATCCGTCGCGGATTAGGGTTATGAGGCATTACCTTACTAAGCTCAATTCCGAAATAGACCTTCAACTGAATTTAAGCACAAGCAATGCAATCATTACTATATTATATAACATTACAATCTATTTAAAAATTAAAATAAATGTATAACGAGTTTTATTACCAATACTTAATACACACAAATGTCTGAATCACATAATTTAAACATTCATGGCACATATATATATATATATAAATTTGAACCATATCTCAACTTATGTCAAATTATAACATATATCGGGTATCAATCAAAATTCATATAACATAAGTTTGAGTTTCATATATATATATTACTATAATACATATGCATATTAAAAAAATTGAACCATTATACCATTTAATAATCAATTACATATACCAACATATTAATATTACCTCTTGGCCGAATATACTATTTCACCTTTCATTTGGATTAAGTAACTAACCAATCGAAACATATTCATTTCTTACCATTAATAATTAGATCTATATAGCCAACTATCACATATATATGTCTCATTATAAAAGTATAAATATCACATAGCCAAATCACTTAAACATAGCATTATTTAATTCTTACTAAACATATCAAGCATATGCTATTTATCATAAGGCGAAACACATGTCTTACTCAAATATCATTAGTAAAACGTAATAAACAATTACACATAAATTCACCTTACTCGCGATCATGCACGTATCATAAACATGGCAAACATGATTCACATATAAACCAAAACCAAGACTAAGTTTACTAAAACCATCACCTAATATACATATATATATACCAATTTAGCACCTTCCACATGTGATATAGACCATTACCGAATTTAAAACATCCATTAACATTATGAACAAGCTATGAAATCCAAATTATAGAAATGATACTTAACCAAAAGAAATAGCCATTTTCGCAAGGCTATATTTATATACAAGATCAAACATCATATGTTTCAAAACTTAATCTAGCCTATACATGCCTTCAAATCAAAACCAAGATTTAAAATACCAAAAAGAGGCGATAGTGTGGATGACTTTCTTGACGATCCCTCTCGAGCTTGTAGCTTAACCAGAATCTATAAACAAACAATTAAACAAAAGAAATCGGAGTAAGCTTACTAGCTTAGTAAGTCTCAAGTGTTAAAAATACTTAGTATCAAGCATAAAATACATAAATTCATGGTATTAAACATGAAATTTTAATTTATAATTACTTATACCAACTCTCATTACTTCATTTAACATAATATCATTGATCTCATCATCACATACTTAAACTTTGAACATACATAATTATCACATCCGCAGATACTCGATTCTACTCCCATGAACATATACATCACATCTATTTTTTCACAACCAAGTGGTATAACATAATCTTTCATCCTCTATTCGAACATATCTATAACACACACATATATATATATATCTATATATATAACATTCATCAAGGTAATTAACTTCCACTTCTTCAGGTATTCGTTCGTTATTTTCTTGAGTAGCACGAAAATGAACTACTTACCTCTCTGTCGAATTAATACGTTTCAAAGCTGAAATTTCTTTGCTCTTGATCTAAAACACATTAAATTCAGCTCATTCAAGTACATTTCAATTCAATTTAGTCCCAAATCACATAAATGGAAAAATTACCATATTACCCCTAATATTTCACTACTTTGCAATTTAGTCCTATTTTCATAACACACAAAATACACCAAATTAGCTAAGACTATACAAGGGCCGAATATTCCTAGGGACTTTACAAGCCTTCACATTTCATTTATTTTGCAAATAAGCCCCTCTAAAATTTCATTATTACAAATTAGCCCAAAATACTCAAATTTACCAAAATTTCCAATGCAAATTATACTAATCTTTACCATATCATTTATATAAAATTATAAAACACCAAAAATTACAAGAATATAGAAATGGCCGAATCTCATACATGCTCATTTTCAAAAATTCTAACATGGGTCGGGTACTATACAAAGCAACGATCTCAAAAACGTAAAATTTATCAAAAACAGATTAAAAACTAACCTTAAATCAAAGCTTGAAGTTGCGAGAAATTTAAACAAGGTTTTCTCCTTTCCTTTAACACATTCGGCCATGAAAAGAAATAAAATGCTAATGGCTTTTCTCATGTTTTATTTAACATATAATATAACATTTAATTAGTTTACTATTATAACCTTTAAATAAAAATAAAACTATAATATTTAATAAGGGCAATTGTGACTTTAGCCACCCACTAACTTTAAAAATGGACTATTTACCCTTTAGATGCTCCACATTAAAAAGCCATCACCATTCTAGTACTTTACACTATAGAATGCAACTTTTACGTTTTACGCGATTTAGTCCTTTTTATCAAATTAAGCACTTAAACAATAAAATTTTTCTACGAAACTTTCACAAACATTAATTCACATATAAATAACACAGAATATAATATTTTAAAATTTATTGGACTCGGATTCATGGTCCTGAAACCACCGTTCCTATTAGGGTCAAATTCAGACTGTTACAAATAGAATTAAAAATTTTAGGTTAAGAAATTAAAATTGAGTGTTTGAGAATTAATTTGGTTAAAACAGATTTTTTTTTTAAATCGGGTTTGAAAATAAGAAAAATATGTTTTAACTAAACTAATGACTGAATTGAAAAACAAGGGAAAAGTAGGAGTTTTTAAAATGAAATTTTCCCTTAATTAAAAAAAAACTACTCATCTTCCTTCTTTAACAACCCCCACTGTCTACTTCCCTCCCATTCTTCATATTCTTCAAGAAATTTGTCGAACACCAAATCAAAGCTTTTCTCCTCTCCCAAAATTAGTTCATCCTCTTTGATTTTCAAGCTCTCCAAACACAAAATCTCTTTTCAATTTTGAAGAATACGGTAACACCCCTAACCCGTATCCGTCGCCAGATTAGGGTTAAAGGCATTACCGGACAGATCGGAAACATTTCAAGAAGTTCATACATTCATTAATTAATCTTAAACATAATGTCCCTTAATACGGTCAACGAGACCTAAAACATACTTATAAACTGGGTCGGGACTAAACCGAATCACATACAGTCATTCTCGAAAATTTAAAACTTTTCTAAGTTTCAGGGGTTACACGCCCGTGTAGGCATGCCGTGTGCCTCCCACGGCTGCTAGACACACCCATGTGTCCTCCCTGTGGTCGAATCTGACTTAACTCCACGGCCACCAAGCACGCCCGTGTACCTTGGCCGTGGTCAAATCTGACTTTACACCCACGGCCACCCAGCACCCCGTGTGCTAAGGCCGTGTACTCTTAGGCCATATACTGACTTTTTCACACAGCTACTAGACACGCCCGTGTGTCTTGGCCGTGTTCTCCTAGGCTAGCTACTGATTTAGCCCCACGGTCACTAGGCACGCCCGTGTTCCACAACCGTGTGACATTATAGGCCATTTGCTAGGCCAAAATGCCACTCACTTAGTGTCAATTCTATAAGAAATCTACTAACACATTTCATGCACAATTAACAACCATAACATGCCAAAATAACCATTCAATCTATACATTCAAAACCAATCTCATCATAAGCATAATTCATCCATTACTTACTCAAAACTTGACCATTTCATGTGACATCCAACCATGCCAAAAACATGCTTCACACATCACATTCATTAAAGCAAATTCCCAACTCATATCTAGCCAAATCACATGGCTAAGTTCATATAACAAGCTTATATCAAATACTAGCCTATACATGCCATATCTAGCTATATACATTTCCAAAATGTACCAAACACAAGTTGAGTATTGTGATGACGATCCTCAACGGTCCCGAGCCTTTAGTAGCTTTGACGACCTATAAAACAGAGAAAACACACACACAAAGTAAGCTTGCTAAAAGCTTAGTAAGTCATAATACAAATAACTCAACATGTAGAGCATATAAGCATGTAGAAACATTGGTACAATTCATATTCATAGCAAATTTCTCACTTATATGCTTTGATCCATAATCTTAGCCATAATTGCCACATTCATAACCAATCTTACATCCCATTCACATTCTTATATTAAAACATACTTTTCTTCAAATCAAAGTCATATAGGTACTTACCTTTTATACACACTTAGTGTACATACGAAATGTACCTGAAACGAATATAGATTAACGTAATGGTTTATAGTTCGGATTTGCAATTTGTATCACAGACTTTCCCGTTGAACCATTAGGAAAACTAGTAGGATATTCAGAAAGCTCGGAATGGTCGTATAATGCCATCGTCGCAGTTGAGGTCTTAGATGTATTCAGATATCGATGGCACTGTCCCAGACAGGGCCTTACATGAATCAATACGATGCCGATGTCCCAGATATGGTCTTACACGTAGAGATCATATCGATGCCAACCTCCCAGACGTGGTCTTATACGTAGAGATCATATCGATGCCAACGTCCCAGACGTGGTCTTATACGTGGAGATCATATCAATGGCAACGTCCCAGATGTGGTCTTACACGTGGAGATCATATCAATGCCAACGTCCCAGTCATGGTCTTACACGTAGAGATCATTTCGATGCCAATGTCTTAGACGTGGTCTTACACGAAATCTCAAATCAATGCCGACGTCCCAGACGTGGTCTTACATGATAAAACAGAACAGATACCTATGTATTCCTAGGTTCATACGGGACTTCTTGGACTTATCACTATATCGACCTTGTCTCGAAATTCATATACATAGAATCTCATAAGCATTTATTATCAACGATAGGCATATGAATATGCTCAACTCAATACAATTACATTTATTTGCAATATGACTTACCTCGGATTCGATTTATCGGAAATAGAAACGGCTACTCGGTTACTTTTGCTTTCCCGCGATCTAAGTCCATTTTCCTCGGTTCTTGATCTATACATATTCAGAATTAACTCTTTTATTCACTAATTCATTCAATTCAGTCCAAGGACACACATTTAGGGCTATTTGCAAATTAACCCTCATATTTGCACAATTTATCAATTTAGTCCATTTATCTCAAAACATCAAATTCACAATATCATCATACATCCTAGCTTAGCCGAATGTATATATATATATATATATATATAACATACAAGCCCATATTTTCCATCAAATTAGCAATTTAGTCCTTCAAATTACTATTTTATCAATTTAGCCCTATTTAGCTAAATTTATCAAAAATTCAAGAACAAAGTATGTTCATCTAGCTCAATTCTTTCATTTAACACCATAAATCATCACAAAGCTCAACATAATATCAATGACATTTCTCATGAACAACATCAATTCATAAAATTAAGACATGGGCTTTGTAGTAGACAGAGCAACAATCTCAAAAACATAAAAAATCATCAAAATCTAAAGCTAGAACATACCTTAATCAAGATGAAAGCCAACCAAAACCCCTAAGCTTTTGTTCTTTCTTTTTCTTTAAGACATTCGGCCAAAAGATGATAGAAATGTCTAATTTCATGCTTTTATTAAATCATAATATACTTAATACATGAATGACACAATTACCTTATAATATAAACTTATAAAACATATTTTCAAAGGTTAATATGGACCATAACCGTCCACTATCTATAGTAATTGACTAATTGCCACATAAGGCCCTTACAAACAAAAGCCATCTCAATATAACCATTTAACATATAACATGCAAATTTCACATTTAATACAATTCAATCCTTTTATCAAATGAAATACACAGATGGACAAATTAACTTTTTAAACTTTAGCACATGCATAATCACTTATCAGAGACATAGAAAATACTATTAAAATATTATTCAGACTCAGATTCGTGGTCCCAAAACCACTGTTTCGACTGGGGTATAAACCGAATTGTTACAATTCTCCCCCTTAGGGATTTTCGTCCCCGAAAATCTTACCATTAAACAGATTCGGATATTGCTGTCTCATTGAATCTTCATGCTTCCACGTAGCTTCTTCTATTCCGTGTCAATTCCATAATATTTTCACTAACGAAATTCTCTTGTTTCTTAACTCTTTCACTTCACAAGCTAAGATACATATAGGTTCTTCCTCATATGACATATCAGATTGAATTTCAATTTCAGATGGGGCAATCACATGTGACGGATCGGATCGATATCTACGGAGCATCAAGACATGGATAACATTGTGCATCTTTTCTAGCTCAGAGGGCAACCTTAATCTATATGCAACAGGCCCAACACGTTCAAAAATTTCATACGGCCCGATGAACCTCAGACTTAACTTGCATTTGCTTCCGAATCGAAGCACTTTCTTCCATGGTGAAACTTTTAGAAATACTCTATCGCCGATCTCAAATTCTATATATTTTCGTTTCAAGTCTGCATAAGACTTCTGACGATCAGATGCTGCTTTCAAACAATCTCAGATCAGTTTCACTTTCTGTTCTAAATCTTTTATCAAATCAACCCCATGTAGCTTATTTCACTGAGCTCAGTCCAATATAGAGGTGTACGACATTTATGTCCGTACAAAGCTTCATATGGTGTCATTTTAATGCTCGTCTGAAAACTATTATTGTATGCAAATTCAATCAAAGGCAGGTACTGTTTCCACGTACCTTTAAACTCAAGTATACAACATCTTAACATGTCTTCGAGAATCTGAGTGATTCGCTCAGATTGACCATCTGTTTGCGGATGAAAAGCTGTACTGAAATACAGTTTCATGCCTAATGCTTCTTACAATTTCTTCCAGAACCTTGATGTAAACCTCGGGTCCCTATCTGACACAATAGATAGTGGCACCCCGTGCAATCTAACAATCTCAGAAATATAAAGCTCGGCTAATCTATCAAGTGAATAGTTAGATCTTACCAGAATAAAATGGGCAGATTTCGTCAATCGATCAACTACGACCCATATCGCAACTTTCTTTCTCGGAGTTTGAGGCAAACCAGAAACAAAATCCATTGTCACTCTATCCCATTTCCACTCAGGAATCATAATCGGTTGTAGCAACCCAGACGGAACTTGATGTTCAGCTTTGACTTGCTGACAGATTAAACATTTTAAAACAAATTCAGAAATATCACGCTTCATACCAGACCACCAATAGTGTCGCCTCAAATCATGGTACATTTTAGTACTCCCCGGATGAACAGATAGATGACTATTATATGCTTCACTCAAAATCAACTGAATCAATTCCAGATTTCTCAGAACACAGATATGATCTCGAAATCTCAAGCAGTCATCAACCACTCGAAATTTAGATTCATAATTCGAATCACACTGAGCTCGTTTCACTAATAACTCATTATCATATTTCTGAGCATCACATATTTGCTGTATAAACAATGGTTTCGCTTTTAATTCAGCTATCACAGAGCTATAATCAGACAAATCTAACTAAGCATTCAAAGCACATAGTGCAAACAATGATTTTCTACTCAATGCATCAGCAACAATGTTTGCTTTACCCGGTTGATAATCTATCACAAGTTCATAATCTTTTAACAGCTCTAGCCATCTTCTTTGACACAGATTCAAATCTTTCTGAGTCATCAAATATTTTAGACTTTTATGATCTGAAAACACGTGACATTTCTCACCGAATAGATAATGAGGCCAAATCTTTAGTGCGAACACAATCGCAGCTAACTCAAGGTCGTATGTTGGGTAGTTCTTCTCATGTGACTTAAGTTGTCTTGAGGCATAAGCTATTACTTTGCCTTCCCGCATCAATACACATCCCAGACCATTCAACGAAGCATCACTGTATATCACGAATTCTTTACCCGATTCTGGCTGTACTAGAACCGGAGCTTCAGTCAATAGAGTTTTCAACTGATCAAAGCTTTTCTGACATTTATTAGACCATTCAAATCTAACATCTTTTTAAAGTAATCTAGTCAATGGAGTAGCTATCATCAAAAATCCTTTTACAAATCTGCGGTAATAACCAGCAAGTCCCAGAAAACTACGAATTTCAGATACATTCTTTAGAGGTTTCTAATCCAATATAGTAGAAATCTTACTCGGGTCAACACGTATACCGGATGCTGATACAATATGTCCCAGAAAACTAACCTCGTGTAACCAGAATTCACATTTGTTGAATTTCACATATAATTGCTTTTCTCTCAGAGTTTGCAACACGAGTCTCAGATGTTTAGCATGCTCATTTTCATCACGTGAATAAATCAAAATGTCATTTATGAACACTACAACAAATCGATCTAGGTACGGTCTAAAAATTCTTTTCATCAGATCCATAAAAACAGCAGGAGCATTTGTTAGTCCAAATGGCATAACTAAAAACTCGTAATGCCCGTACCTCGTTCTAAAAGCAGTTTTCGAAATGTCTGAATCTTTAACTCTCAACTGATAGTATCCTGATCTTAGATCAATCTTGGAAAATACAGTAGCTCCTTTTAATTGATCGAATAAATCATCAATTCTGGGCAGCGGATATTTATTCTTTATGGTCACTTTGTTCAACTGACGGTAGTCAATGTACATTCTCATCGTGCCATCTTTCTTTTTCACAAACAGAATAGGAGCACCCCAAGGTGAGAAACTCGGTCTAGCGAAACTTTTGTCAGTCAACTCTTGCAACTGTGACTTTAATTCTTTCAACTCTGTTGGTGCCATTCTATACGGAGCTATCAAAATAGGTGTAGTACCAGGCAACAATTCAATACCAAATTCAACTTCACGTATCGGAGGCAAACCCGGTAGTTCTTGTGGAATACATCGAGAAAACTCTGGACGATCGCGCGAATCAACTTTCCTTTCAGACACTTTCAGATCAATTACATAAGCAATGTATGCCTCATATCCCTTTTTCACATACTTTTGAGCTTTTAACACAGATATCATAGCAGGCAAACCATTCAAATAATTAGATTCAATTCGTACAATTTCATCATTCGGACATCTCAAATCAATAATATTTCTTTTACAATTCACAACAGCATCGTGCAAAGACAACCAATCCATACCCAGAATAACATCAAACTCATCAAATGGCAAAAGCATCAGATCAGCAAAGAAACAGATATCTCAAAACATTAACAGACGTTTCTTGCATACTTTGACAACAAAGACACTTTTACCTAAGGGGTTCGATACTTTTATAACAAACTCAGTAGACTCTACAGGAAAAGTCTTACTGAATGCTAAATTCATGCATATATACGAATGCGTAGACCCAGGGTCTATGAATGCAATCACAGAAGTATCATAAAGTGTAAAAGTACCTGTTATAACTTCTGGTGATGAAGCTTCCTCACGAGCTCGAATAGCATACGCTCTGGCAGACGCTCTAGCTTCTGATCTCGCAACAGTCTCTCTCGTAGTTCTCTAACTACCACTGACGTTTCTTACATTCTTCGAAGGTCTACCTCTCACAGGTGCATTATCAGATCTCAGATTCGAGCGGTCTACCGCTCCGACGGACTCGGGGCAATCACGGATAAAATGATCAAGTGATCCACATCCGAAACAAGCTCTGTCATTCATTCTCTACGACTTCGGATGTCTTTTCCTACAATGCTTACATTCTGGTTTCTCGAATTGTACATTTCCAACACTTGCCACTGAAGTTACTGGAGCTTTAGAGCTCATTTGTGATCTATCTCGATTTCTATTTGAATATCCCATATTAACTCTCGAACGGCTTTGATCATCTCTAAATTTCTTTGAAGCAGACTGAAATAATCTACTCTGAAATCTCTTTCTCACTTCTCGGGCTTCTGACTCAGCTTTCTTTTTATCTTTCCCAAGTTCCTCAGCTTTGCATGCTCGATCAACAAGTACAACAAACTCTTTTATCTCTAAAATCCCGACTAATAAACGGATGTCTTCATTAAGCCCATCTTCGAACCTTTTGCACATTATTGCTTCAGATGATACACATTCACGAGCATATTGACTCAATCTGACAAACTCCCGTTCATATTCCGTAACAGTCATTTGGCCCTGTTTCAAGTCCAGAAATTCCTTTCATTTCTGATCGATGAACCTCTCACTAATATATTTCTTCCGGAACTCAATCTGAAAGAAGTCCCATGTCACCCGTTCTTTTGGAATAACAGATATCAGAGTTTTCCACCATTGATAAGCTGCATCTCGGAGCAAAGATACAACACACTTTATGCATTCTTCTGGAGTCAAAGACATCTCATCAAATACCCGTATCATGTTTTCTAACCAAAACTCTGCCTTCTCGGCATCATCATCATTAGTAGCCCGGAACTCTTTAGCCCCATACTTACGGATTTTTTCAACTGAAGGCTTATTCAACAGACTCGGATACATAACCGGTGGCACAATTGTAGTCTGAGGGGGATTAACCGGGGGCGGGGGTTGTGAAACAGTCGGGTTATTCTTTACGAATTGAGTGAACCATTCACTCATCATCTGGAAGAAAGCTTGTATAGCTTCTCCCTCTTGACCGTTAGTAACCAGTCTCGGATCAGAAGGCGCTGTCCCTTGCGCAGGAGCAGGAGCATTACTTTCTACGTCGTCAGCTACGGCTCTTTCAGGATCCATTAATATACGAAAATCACATTTATACGTCAGGATACATCACGCTATCAAAATTCAGAAATATGGCATGTATAGCTAGACTCTGACATGCTACGTTAGTCCGAGAATCGACTAAACTGTAGCTCTGATACCAACCAAATGTAACACCCCTAACCTGTATCCGTCGCCAGATTAGGGTTAAAGGTGTTACCAGACAGATCGAAAACATTTCTAGAAGTTCATACATTCATACATCAATCTCAAACATAATGTCCCTTAATACGGTCAACGAGACCTAAAACATACTTATAAATTGGGTCGGGACTAAACCGAATCACATACAGACATTCTCAAAAATTTAAAACTTTTCTAAGTTTCAGGGGTTACACGCCCGTGTAGGTAGGCCGTGTGCTTCCCACGGCTGCTGGACACACCCGTGTGTCCTCCCCGTGGTCGAATCTGACTTAATTCCACGGCCACCAAGCATGCCCGTGTACCTTGGCCGTGGTCAAATCTGACTTTACATCCACGACCACCAAGCACGCTCGTGTACCTTGGCCGTGTTCAAATCTGACTTTACACCCACGGCCACCCAGCACCCCGTGTGCTAAGGCCGTGTACTCTTAGGCCATATACTGACTTTTTCACACGACTACTAGACACGCCCGTGTGTTGGCCGTGTTCTCCTAGGCTAGCTACTGACTTAGCCCCACGGTCACTAGGCACGCCCGTGTGCCACAACCGTGTGACATTATAGGCCATTTACAAGGCCAAAATGCCACTCACTTAGTGTCACTTCTATAAGAAATCTACTAACACATTTCATGCACAATTAACAACCATAACATGCCAAAATAACCATTCAATCTATACATTCAAAACCAATCTCATCATAAGCATAATTCATCCATTACTTACTCAGAACTTGACCATTTCATGTGACATCCAACCATGCCAAAAACATGCTTCACACATCACATTCATTAAAGCAAATTCCCAACTCATATCTAGCCAAATCACATAGCTAAGTTTATATAACAAGCTTATATCAAATACTAGCCTATACATGCCATATCTAGCTATATACATTTCCAAAATGTACCAAACACAAGTTGAGTAGTGTGATGACGATCCTCAACGGTCCCGAGCCTTTAGTAGCTTTGACGACCTATAAAACAGAGAAAACACACACACAAAGTAAGCTTGCTAAAAGCTTAGTAAGTCATGATACAAATAACTCAACATGTAGAGCATATAAACATGTAGAAATATTGGTACAATTCATATTCATAGCAAATTTCTCACTTATATGCTTTGATCCATAATCTTAGCCATATTTGCCACATTCATAACCAATCTTACATCCCATTCACATTTTTATATTCAAACATACTTTTCTTCAAATCAAAGTAATATAGGTACTTACCTTTTATTCACACTTAGTGTACATACCAAACGTACCTGAAATGAATATACATTCACGTAATGGTTTACAGTTCGGATTTACAATTTGTATCACAGACTTGTCCATTGAACCATTAGGAAAACTAGAAGGATACTCAGAAAGCTCGGAATGGTCGTATAATGCCATCGTCCCAGACGAGGTCTTAGATGTATTCAGATATCGATGCCACTGTCCCAGACAGGGTCTTACACGAATTAATATGATGTCGATGTCCCAGACATGGTCTTACAAGTAGAGATCATATCGATGCCGACGTCCCAGACGTGGTCTTACACGTAGAGATCATATCGATGCCAACGTCCCAGATGTGGTCTTACACATAGAGATCATATCGATGCCAACGTCCCAGACGTGGTCTTACCCGTAGAGATCATTTCGATGCCAACGTCCCAGACGTGGTCTTACATGAAATCTCAAATCAATGCCGACGTCCCAGACGTGGTCTTACATGATAAAATAGAACAGATACCTATGTATTCCTAGGTTCGTACGGGACTTCTCGGACTTATCACTATATTGACCTTGTCTCAGAATTCACATACATAGCATCTCATAAGCATTCATTATCAACGATAGGCATATGAATATGCTCAACTCAATACAATTACATTTATTTGCAATATGACTTACCTCAGATTCGATTTATCGGAAATAGAAATGGCTACTCGGTTACTTTCGCTTTCCCACGATCTAAGCCTGTTTTCCTCGGTTCTTGATCTATACATATTCAAAATTAACTCTTTTATTCACTAATTCATTCAATTCAGTCCAAGGACACATATTTAGGGCTATTTGCAAATTAACCCTCACATTTGCATAATTTATCAATTTAGTCCATTTATATCAAAACATCAAATTCACAATATCATCATACATCCTAGCTTAGCCAAATGTATATATATAACATACAAGCCCATATTTCCATCAAATTAGCAATTTAGTCCTTCAAATTACTATTTTCTCAATTTAGCCCTATTTAGCTAAATTCATCAAAAATTCAAGAACAAAGTATGTTCATCTAGCTCAATTCTTTCATTTAACACCATAAATCATCACAAAGCTCAACATAACATCAATGGCATTTCTCTTGAACAACATCAATTCATCAAATTAAGACATGGGCTTTGTAGTAGACAGAGCAATAATCTCAAAAACATAAAAAATCATCAAAGTCTAAAGCTAGAACATACCTTAATCAAGATGAAAGCCAACCGAAACCCTTAAGCTTTTGTTCTTTCTTTTTCTTTAAGACATTCGGCCAAAAGATGATAGAAATGTCTAATTTCATGCTTTTATTAAATCATAATGTACTTAATACATGAATGACATAATTAACCTTATAATATAAACTTATAAAACATATTTTCAAAGGTTAATATGGACCATAACCATCCACTATCTATAGTAATTGACTAATTGCCACATAAGGCCCTTACAAACAAAAGCCATCTCAATATAACCATTTAACATATAACATGCAAATTTCACATTTAATGCAATTCAATCCTTTTTTCAAATTAAACACACAGACGGACAAATTAACTTTTTAAAATTTAGCACATGCATAATCACTTATCAGAGACACAAAAATACTATTAAAATATTATTCAGACTCGGATTTATGGTCCCGAAACCACTGTTCCGACTAGGGTATAAATCGGACTATTACAAATACTCATGTTTTCAACCTCAATTTCTCTAAAGTTCTTAACACATTCAAAACTTGAATTAGCTTTGTAGCTCATTGATTTTACAAAACTGAGGTGAAATTCTGACTTTTCATTATCAGACTAAGTGTGTTAGCTTTTCGAATTGAGTTTTAATTGATTAAATCAAGATAAGAATAAATCATTTGATTTTAAGCTTGAAAATAGTGGATCTTGTTTTACCAAGGTAAATTGTAGTTTCAAAGTTATTTTCAACTTATTTTGATCATAATAAAAGTTTTTTAAAGATCTTTAAGGAATTCAAAGGATTTGGACGTTTTCCCGTTTTTAATGAACATGTTCAGCTTGATTTTTCTGAAAAAATGGGATCCATGTAATTGGCTTAAATTAAAGGTTTAAATATGTAATTAGATAATATTTAGGGTGTTTTGAATCAAAATTAAGGTTTAGAAAATAGATTTGAGTGGTGAAATCACATTGTCGGCAAAACTAGCTAGTTTTTGATAAGTATGATAGATGAGTTGTGGTTTGCATTTTTTATATGATTTAAATGTGTTTGAGGCCATTTATAATGTGTTTGTAATGTATTTAATTGGAATGCAGAGTGCCAAACTCGTTGGGAGCTTCCAAGAGTAAGGCAATAGGGAAAGAAAAGTTTGGTTGACATTGTTGTGTAAGAGGTATCGACAAGGTGAGTGGTTTAGTGTGCTACAATAATGCACAAATCAAAGTGTTAAAGGGGAGCTTAGGTAGCATAATCACCTATACTAAGTTCCATGAGTTAGTGTTTCTACCTAAATTAATAATGATTTGCAAATGATGCTTAAATGTGATATGTTACATGATGTATATTGAGATGACAATGAAAATTGTATGTGTTTATGATTGAATATGATATGAGACTTGAAAATGTGATATGAACACGAGTTGTGTGATATGTGAAAATGCGCATAATATAGTAAGTATACATGTTTAAGTGAATGTGTTTGGAGGGTATATTTGGTTGTGTTTGGAGGGTGATAGCTTTATGCTACACATTATATTTATCGTATTTGGAAATCCGGTTATCCAATGTAATATATTTTGTATATATGCTTCATGATCACATTGTGCCAACATATCAATGTGAATCTTATGGATGAGGCTTGATTGCTTATCATGATTAATTGTGATTGTATGTTTTCATTTAACTTTGGATATTGTGATTACTTGTGGTAATCTTTTAGCATTCACTGAGCTTGAAAGAGCTCACACTCTTTTATGTTTACCAATGTAGCGATATAGCTGAATTGAGGAGAAGTGAGCTACCAAGTGATCCAATGTAAAGCAATTTACCTTGAGTATGTTTGATGTGATTCAAACTCAATAAGGAAGAAAATGTGGGACTAATCTAGAGGATTTTAGACTTGAACTGTTAATGGTTTGTAAATGAACAATATGGACGGTTTAAATGGTGTTTAGAGCTTTTAAAATTGGTCTAGACAAATTTTACAACGGAATGCTTTGAAAATTTACATGACTAGGTTTTGTATATTGAATTTTAATATGGTAACTTCAATTTCTTAAACTGGTTTTACTGGATATTTTGAATAAAGTTTCGATTTAGTCTTTAAAATTTGTTTTGAAATTAAATGAGTTTTAAATGTCATTTTGAGCTACAATTTTCTCTAATGGGTTAAAATAAATTGTAAATTGCCTAGGAAACTTGTAGGATTAACTTTACAATTTACGTGTTTATCATTTATTTTGTTTGAAATGACAATTTTACCCTTGATCCTTTTCATTATATTATGATAAACGAAGCATGATTTAGGTTTGTTTGTTTTAAAAATAATAATCTATTTAAGCATTTTTTATGGGCGTGATGGTTGGTTTGTGGTGTGTTGGTTGACCGGTAAAGAGACTTACGTAAGTGACTAATGTGATGTTCCCAATTTGGATCATTTCGTTCTGATCGAGTTTGGGGCACCACATCATTTTCTTATACTACGAATAATACGTTTGAGTAGTTTTCTTAGTTCAATAAAAATTATTGTGCTTTAAGCCAAATTGGGTTAGAAGTTATTATGTAAAAACTTTTATGTCATTTGGAAAACTTAGTTGATTTTAAAATTTACAAAAAACAAAATAAAAATGTTTGCTATTTAACTAGTTTAAAATCCAAAGACGGATTTGTAAAGATTTTGTATTTTTGAAAACTTTGTAAATTTTTCTTGATTAAAATATCTTTTTAGAAATCAAGTTTCAATTATACAGCGGAAAAAGTGTTTTTAACCAATTTTATATTTCAAACCAGGTTTCATGCTTTTTTAAGCATAATCATAAGTTTGTTCAGTTTCAAACATTTTTGCATGTAATGTAACTTAAAACCAACCAAAAAATAACTCATTCCACAGTCCAAATAAATTATTATAGTCCCCAAATAAAAATTAATAAACTAAAGTAAAAGTAATTTTTAAAATAAAATAAAAGTTCGAGAAGATCCTCCGTATGTCGAGTCCAAATCCTAACCTCGTGGATTCTCTGTAAAGACAGTAAACTGAGGAGTGAGCTATAGAGCTCAGTGTGAGTCTTAGCACATAAGTTTTTCAATTATAGCAGGATAAAATAGCAAACAAGCTAACAGTAACATAGTATAACAGATAACATAAATTATATCATGTATGTACATGCTTATATTTAACAGTGCAATTTATTTTTCAATTTCAAAGAAAATTATTACCCATCAACTGCTACACACCACAATAAGAGTGCCCCAGAATTCATCCATTCCTAGACACTGCATTGTGGAAAAGCCTCATGTATTTACAGATAAACTGCTAGAAATATGTGGATAAACCACCTAAATTGCAGATAAACTGTTAGAACTTCCTCCTTACATATCATCCCGATCCCTGTGCACTGCATTATGGCATAAAAAAAATCAGAATCAATACAGTAGGCATGCTTCAACATGGAATCAGTTTTAACAGAAATACTGGGCATGCTTTTCATCGTGCGTTCAGTAAAATGGTGATAGTAAATATGTTTTAACATGTGATCAAAATATCGGTAACAATATTATGCCATAATATCACAAAACATACGAATCGAAACAAAACATAAAATAACAGTATACATAATTTAGGTCAAAACTAAAGCCATAGTTAGAGGCACTAACATTTGGCCAACCCTAGTAAAGGGATCAAATTTCATTCGGCTAACACCAAAAGCATGCATGCATTCAGTTAGTCAGAATTAAGGCATAGATCATTCGGATACTACCAAACACACATAAAATACTTATGGAAAATACTTATACAGACTACATTTAGTTAGAACCCACACCTTAATCCGTATGCCCAACTAACACTAGATCTAATCCTTTACACTCCTTTGCTATAGATTTGATCAGATTTCGTCCAGATTTGAAATTTGAATGAAAAAAGCACACAAAACACACCATAATAGATTCAATTATGTTAGATCTGGAAAAGATATATAGATCTGATTTGTAACATCCTAGAATTAGGGGTTCTGCATTTTATGCTTTTCTGTGTGCTTGGCTTGTTTTGCTTGTTATTTTAGTGTGTTTGGGGGCCCTGGGAAGGCTTGGGTTCGAGCCAGAGCTTTAGGGAAATTTTGTTTTTGGGCACTTTAGGGGGGAGAGCTAGTAGAAGCAGGCTTTAAGAATATTTATTTATGTTTGATAACACAAAAAGGGTGTGTGGTGTGATGGCAATGAGATGCCACTTAAGGAGCAAGGGAGTGGCGTCAAAAGGGAGCATGAAGGGGAAGTAGTTCGAGTCTCATTTGCAGCATGGGGAACTTTATTTTTTGTGCCAAAGGTGGAGGAGTGGTGGCTTTCGGCTGGGACTCTTCAAGGTGGTTGTTGAATGAGTCAACAAGTTCAAAATGGGTGGACAAGAGAGCTTGGAGAAGTTTGAATCGGTCAAGCCAATTCAAATTGGTGATGGGGAGTGAAACTAGGAGAAAATCAAGGGATTTGGAGTGTGGTGGAGGTGTTGGCCGAATGTGGGGGTCTTGGAAGGGAGAATTTTGGCTATGTGTGTAGTTGGCTAAGAATTTTGGCATTTGTGGGTGTGATAGCTGAAAACCGAGCCATTAGAGTGTTGTGCCAAAAGCCTCTTTTTGTTTCTTAGACAAATTTGATTATCATATTCGGTTATAAGTGAGGAGGAGAGTGTCGTTCCTACAGGTTTTCATTTGAGAGAATTTAACCTTTTTTGCTTTTTGGCTGAGAACTTTTTCTTTCAAGTTTTGTGTTGCCCCATTTCATCTTGCCAAATCTTAAGCACTCTAGTAACTTTTTCTCCTTTCTTCTTCTTTGCTCTTTTCTCTAAAACATCATAACCGAACATTCATTTCACATTTTTCTTATCATTCGTGCTCTCTCCATAACCGAACCATTTCCTTGTTGTTTTGTTCAATTTTTCTTCTTCTCTTTTCTACAGTCTTTTCCCCCAAAGCCGAAGACCCTCTTCTCTTCTCCTCTACTACTTTCTTCTTTAGCTTGAAACCACATTACAGTTGCTACTTGTGCCGAATCTTCTTGGATTCCATTCGGCTTCTCTTTGTTGAAGGTAAAGAACCCTCTTTTATTCTTCTTATTTTCTTATTTCTTCATGGGAAACCGATCACTTATTTGTTGATCATAAGCCGAATTATTTTCTTTTCTGAAGTGGGTTACTCCATCCATTGTAACCAGTATTTTTCTTCAATTGTTGTTTAGCCGAACCCCAAGAACAAGGGCTAGTTTATCGCTGAAGGTCTCCTCTTTAATTAGTTTCAGTTTGTGCAAGGTAAGGGAGACTCTTTTGATTCTGTCTCTATCTGTTTTGGTTCTGTGTAGGCATAGCCAAATGGCTATTTTGTTCTTGGTGTTAGTTAGCGGCTAATCTCTTCTTGTCTCCTCTTAGCATGGCATGTTCGCGTCAGATTAGAATCCTTGGCCAAGCCTATCTGTGTTCGACTCATTTCTTGACCAAGGTAAGAAGGTTCTCCTGATTTTGGTACCTATTCCCTTTTCTCTTTCGTTGCCTTAACTCAATTTCCTGATCAAGACTCTTAACATGGTTATGAGTGTTAGTCGAGCCAAGGATGGTGTGGTTAAGGAGCCTGAGGGGAGTGTACTCGTAGTCTCTAATCCGTCGTTCAAATGTCGTGCGGTGTCGGCGGTTTGTGATTTTTCGCCGAGTTGTGGAAGAAAGCCGACATCGGCTTAGGATAGGCAAATCGCTGTTATTCCTGCTAGTGAGAGTGTCGACGTAGAGAGTTTAGTCTTACGCGTAATCAGGTGTGTAACGCTCACACTTCACTTTATTATTTGTGTTAGTAACTATGTTGGCTAAAAGCAAAAACGACTGTATAGATTACCGAGATACCCCTATGGGTAAGGTTGGAGACACCGGGTAAGTACCTGTAACATCCCAAAGATGGGGCTATTTGGAATTAAATTATTTTTCTTATGTATGAACTGCTGTGATATTATTTATGGAATAATAGAGCTTAATTAAGGCTTTGAGTTGGCACGGTTTGGTAGAAAATTCCAGTTTTTAACTTTAAAGGCAGGGAGCCTTAGCAGGAGGGTGTTATAAGAATAAATGTGGATAATTTGACACAAAAATCAGCTTGGAAAAGTGGCAAAAGAAGGTCACTTAAGGGCTATAGATGACGCATACAAGGGGGACAAGGGAGCTTGTTCGAGTCATGGAAATCCTCATTTTGCTCATTAATGGGACGGCACAAGGGGGAGTTTTCCTCAGTTTAAACTCTTTTATTAATTATCATTAAGGGATAATTTGAGCACTTTAATTTGGTTTTAATTTGCTTAAATCTGGAGATAATAAGGGATATTAGTAAATGGATTATTAATTGATTATTATGGGAATAATTCAAATTGTTTTGAATGAGTTTTAAATTAGTGGCAAGGAGAAGAGATAGGTGTTTGCGAAATTGGAACTCATCAAGTGGAGTGGACGGCAAGTATAGGGAGTTTAGTGCCGAATTCCCTTAGTTCTTCTCATAATTTTCGGCTAGCCTCATTAATCCCTATTTCACCTTTTATTTTTCTTTTCTCTCACACTTTTGGCCGAATCTCCTACACCACCTTCAACCTATTTTCTTTCTTTTCTTTTCCTTGAAACTCTTCTCTACTCTCTCCTTTGCGAATCCCTCTCCCACTTTCACCATCTTTTTCTTCTTTTTTCCCACACTAGCCGAACTCTTTTTCCTCCTTTGTTAAACTTTAGCCGAATCTTAAGCAAGGGAGATCTCCTTCAATTTCTTCTTCAATCGGTCCTGAGAGAAGGTAGGTGTGCGAAACTTCATGGTTTTTCCCTCCTATTCTTAGCCGATTTCCATTAGGGAAGGGTAAGTGCCGATTTCGGCAATGGTTAATAAGGCTTCTAAACGTTCTTGTAAGCGATTTTTCCTAGGAACCCGGGATATTTGGAAACAGGCAATCTAAGCCCCAATCTCTAGCAATCGGTTTTGGAAGTAAAGTGGTAAGATTAATCTCTTTATTTTGACATTTGATTAAGCCAGAAGGCTTTTAGTCTTATTTACTAATCGGTGGTAATTGATTAAGCAGATTCGGAAATTGAAAGCGTGGTTAGTAAAGAAAGAATAAAGGTAAAGATTTGGGTTCAAGCAATAGCTTAAAAGAATTATTTGGTTTGGCAGAATGGCCCATATCACTAACACTATTATGGCCGAATATAGGGACAAGTAGATCTAGGGTGGCCGACATCTCTTTTCGGGATTTAGACTTCTCGTTGGCGACAGGTGTGTACATACACACTTATAACCATTAATGAACTGAATTAAATACATGTTGTATGTAAATCGCTTTATGTAGATATGGATTTAGTGCCTTAATGGTACAAGCGAGGAACCAGTAAGTCTCTGTCGATGTATGAGATTGATAATAATGCTTTTGGGAAGCATGGCTTATTTGATACATGTGATAAATGTATGTTGACATAAACTACATTTATAAGCGCTTGATATGGGTTGATGAGAGGAGGGGGTATTAATCGTGCCGACGGGCACCGGTGTTTTGGTAACACACCGTGACTACGGTCACGGAGGTTTGGTACCTCCAGAGGTTTGGTACCTCATAGCGACTCGCCCCCTGTGGTTAACACCACCGTGGGTTGGCCCCACTTGAGATATGGGATCGTCTGCGCGGTGATTTGGTATCACACGATGGGTTGGCCCCATCAATCGATTCGTGTCTACGGACACAGTGTTTTGGTAACACATTGTGACTATATATCACCGGTGGTTTGGCACCACCGGTGGTTTGGTACCACTGATGGGGTAGACAGTGGCGTTTGGTTGGCTAGGTTGGGGGTACATAATATTACGCATATTAAGCTGTTATATGTTGTGTATGGAAATGTCTTTAAAAGCGGGGAAGGGTTACATCTTGAGTCTTGGTGACTCACCTTCTCCTTTACATTTTCGGGTGACACGTAGATCGCGGATGTGGAGCCGGGTTGACTCGAGGTGGCCATGCGGTGGATTTAAATTAAATGAACTTTAATTTTAGTTATGATAAATTTTATTTCCGGTTTTTAGTTTATTTGGATGTAATAAGGCCTCCTGATATTTTATTTTTTTTGTTATTTTTCATATGTCGAATAATTGTTTTAAACTATGATTATCAATATTAAATTTAAGTCACATGTTTTCCCAAATTAACACGAAAATGTTTTCATCGTGCCATCGGGCACACTCGGTATTTTATAATAACTTGGTTGAATTAATTTTAAATAAATTCTAAGTAAGGTTTAACAAAACAATCAATTGAAAAGGGTTTTCAGCAACTAAGAATTTTTACTTTCCAAAAGTGTTTTCCAAAATATTTTCCACTGTAGCAACTAGATTTGGCCATAGTGTTTGGGCCGGGTTTGGGTTGTTACAAAATTGGTATCAGAGCCCAATTCAAAGCTCGGCTGTGGGGGCCCAAGGCCCAAAAATGTTTTGGTAGGCCTTATGGAATGATTTTTGGTTTTTGAACGGCATGGCCCGAGTCTCCGGCAACTATCCGCCCAGGTAAGTACATCTAAACCTCTTGGTGAATTATATTCTGTAGAAGGGTAGGAAGCATGGAACGTAGATAGACTTATAGGAACTTGAACCCTAGGATTAGGCTACTCAAACACACAAGCGAAGCATAAGACTTAAGGAACTAAACCAACCTATGACTTAGTCAGAGCTAGGGTGTGTGGTAACCCCTGCACGCATGTCTAGGAGTGGATCCGGGAAGAGCACTGGTATTTAAGCGGTCCTCGTGACTCACCTCCTCTTCGCAGTATCCTGCAGTGCGTAGCTTCGGTTCACCCTAACTCAGAGGGCTCAGTGGTGTGGTAACCTCTGTGCGCATGTCTAGAAAGGTTTGGTGAGAGCTTGGTATTTAAGCGGTCCGCGTGACCCTCCTTTTCTTCACTGAAGTGCACAGTGCGTAGCTTTGGTTCACCACGACCGGGAGGGCTCGGTCATAGGCTAAACACAATGATTAAAACCCGAAAAGGGAATTAGCCATGTTTTCGAAAAAGAATGAAACAACAAACCCTAATGTTTTCAAAACTTGTGCAATAACTTTTTTTCAAATCCGAGAACATTATTTTTACAACGTTTTCCTCGAAAACTTGATTGTGGAAAATTACAGAAATGCCCTTAAGGGGGTAAAATTACTAAAATACCATCGATTCAAAAAATATCAGTTCAATGGTTTTGCTCAAAAATTTCAACTATTTTACAAATATTCAACAACTTAGCTTTGGAAATCATCAGCAAAATATTTTGGTTCTGGAAAATTACAAAATACCCCTGGGTTAGAAATGGGCAGAAATGTCCGATGAGCGAATAGGTATGGAAAGTATTAAGGAATGGATGCATGAACATCTTTGTGTGAACTAGGATAGGAAACTGAAACCTTGGTTGCTCGAAAGAATCTCTGATTAAAACACTATCCATAAAATTTCTTCGTGAATAAGAAAGTGGAACAAATGCTAACGCATAAAATTTTTCTTAAACAGATTAAAGCTCGGTAGATAGGATGAGTTCTAGAGGACGTGGACGCCGTGGGTGGACGCGGTAGGGGTAGGATGACGATTGTCCGAACCCGTCAGTCGGGACAAGGTTACGAAAATGAGGTACCACCGCCACCACCACCTCCTACTTTTAGAGGCGAGAGCCGGATCGGACCGGTGGTGAGGCGGTATCGCAAGCGTTTTTTGAGTCTTGGAGATGGTGGTGGGGCTGGTGGAAATTTGGGAGCTCAGAAATGTCTCCCGAGCGACTCCGATCTAACTGAGCTATTCCCGGTGTGTGTCGAGTGGTACCAGTCTGTGAGATCATCGCTAGAGTCAAGCGAAAGGATCATGGATGATCTTGACTTTGGACCGAGGAAGAAAAAGCCGAAAGAGCGCGATGTCGCTTCTAAAGGATGAAGCGTGATCGGTGGTGGCTTACGGTTCGAGACGGGGCTACAGTGGCAGATGATCGACTTGGGAGTATTTCAAAACCACCTATCGAGAAGAAGTATGTGGGTACCGGCTACACCGACGCCAGAGAAAGGCTTTTCCGGGATTAATGCAAGGAACTAAGTCGATGTGTCGAGTATGAGGCGGAGTTTTTAAGGTCGAGTAGGTATGCTAGAGGCATCGTGTCTCACGAGCATGAGCACTTTGTGTGTCCGCTTTGAGGACGGACTCGAGATGATTTGAGGTTCTTGATTGCCCATGCAGCAGTTCGTGAGTTCTCATCTCTAGTGGAAAAGGCTAAGGTAGCCGAAGGGATCAAGGAGGCCGTGAGGCAAAGTTATAGTAGGAATAATCAGAAGAGAGGATTTGGGTCAGCTGGATCAACTGGTATTGTTCAGAAAAAGGCTAGGCCAAATGGGCCAAATCAGGCGGCAAGACCCACGACTACTAATCAGAGTGGCGCAGCGGAAGGTGATGAAGTAGTTATGATAGATGATAGGAGGAATTACCTATCCAATGTAGTGTCTGCCTTGAAGGCTGAAAAGATGGTCAAGAAGGGTTGTGAGGCATTTTTGGCTCGAATCTGTGCTTTGGAAGCTAAGGGGTCGATAGTTGGAAAGGTCCGAACGGTTGGGGAATTTCTTTGATGTGTTCCCGTAAGAGCTTCCTGGTGCCTCGGATCGGAAGTCGAATTCGGTATAGACTTGCTACCTGGAAAGGCACCTGTGTCTATAGCACCATACCGAATGGCACCAAAGGATTTGGTGGAGCAAAAGGCTCAAATTCAGGAGCTCTTGGATAGAGGGTTTATTCGACCAAGTATATCTCCATGGGGAGCACCTGTGTTGTTTGTCAAGAAGAAGGACGGTTCTATGCGGATGTGCATCGACTACCGTCAGTTAAACAAGTTAACGATAAAAAACAAGTACCCGTTGCCTCGGATCGATGATTTGTTTGACCAACTGAAGGGTGCGTCGGTATTCTCAAAGATTGACCTTAGGTCAGGTTATCATCAATTAAGGGTGAAGGAGGTTGATGTTCACAAGACGGCATTTCGAACTCGGTATGGGCATTACGAGTTCTTAGTGATGCCATTCGGGTTGACCAATGCGCGCGGCATTTATGGACTTAATGAATAGGGTATTTCAACGATACTTGGACCAATTCGTCGTGGTGTTCATAGACGACATATTGGTTTATTCAAAGACAGAGGAGGAGCATGACAAGCATTTACGAATAGTTACGCAAGTATTGAGGAGAAGCGATTATATGCCAAATTCGATAAGTGCGAATTTTGGTGAGGAAGTGGCTTTCTTAGGGCACGTGGTGTCGGCGGAAGGAATTAGAGTAGACCCCGGCAAGATTGAAGCGATATTGGATTGGAAGCCACCTAGGTCGGTGGGTGAAATACTAAGTTTTTTGGGTTTAGCGAGGGGTACTATCGGAGATTCGTGGAAGGATTCTCTCTAATAGCAAAGACCGTTAACTAAGTTACTAAGGAAAGGTGTTCCATTTGTATGGACGGAGAAGCGACAAGGAAGCTTTGATAAGCTAAGGAAAATTTTGACGGAAGCTCGGTTTTAGTACACTGAAGGGGAAAGTTATTCACAGTCTATTGTGATGCATCCCACACGGGTTTGGGATGTGTGTTGATGCAGGATGGGAAGGTAGTAGCCTATGCATCCCGTCGATTAAGACCGCATGAGGTTAACTACCCAACGCGACGACTTGGAGTTAGCGGTCGTAAATGCGTGCTCGAAGATATGGAGACATTACCGTATGGGGAGAAGTCGATAGTCTACACGTATCACAAAAGCTTGAGGTATCTTCTGACTCAAAAGGATCTGAATCTGAGACAGCGTCGGTGGATTGAGCTACTAAAGGACTACGATTGTTCAATCGAGTACCACCCGGGTAAGGCTAACGTGATAGCTGACGCGTTGAGCCGGAAGGTTGTGAGCGGACTTAAGAGCAATGTTCGCTCGGTTGAGTCTATATGATGATGGGAGTCTTTTGGCGGAACTCCAAGTTAAGCCAACATGGATTGAGGAGATTAAGGAAAAGCGGTTAGTGGATGAAGGCTTGAGCGCTAAGAGGGTACAAGTTCGGGATGGTGGTTTGGAAAGTGCAGTCGTCTAGTGATGGAGTGCTATGTTTTCAAGAGGCGGCGTGCATGCGAAGGATGAAGAGTTGAGGCGAAAAATTCTCCATGATGCACATAGCAGCCCATATGCTATGCATCCGGGAGGAAACAAGATGTATGGAGATTTGTGGCTTGATTACGGTGGCGGGGTTGAAGCGTGAGATAAGCGAGTTCGTAGGGAAAGTGTCCGACATGCCCGGTGAGGTTAAGGTGAACATCGATTACCATCGGGACTACTTCAACCGATAAAGATCCTCAATGGAAATGGGAGAGGATCACCATGGATTTCGTTAGTGGGCTACCCTTACGCCCAACAAGAAGGATGCGATTTGGGTAATTGTGGATCGCCGACTAAATCGGCTCACTTCATGCGGTGAGAATGGATTACTCACTCCGAGGAAGCTAGCGAAGTTGTATGTGGGTGAAATAGTGAGGTTGCATGGTGTGCCGAGATCGATTATCTCGGATAGGGATCCCAGATTCACGTCGAGGTTACGGAAAGCGTTGCATCAAGCTTTGGGTACGGTTAGATTTCGATGCGGCTTTCCATCCACGATCGACGGACAATCGAAAAGGGTGATCTGAGATCCTAGAGGACATGTTAAGAGGATGTGTCTTGGATTTTAGTAGTAGTTGGGAGGAGTACCTGCCATTAGCGGAATTCGCTTATAACAATAGTTATCAAGCGAGTATTCAGATGGCTCCATATGAAGCCCTATATGGACGAAAATACCGTACTCCTACATGTTGGATGGAGTTGGGGGAACGACAAGTTCTGGGTCCAGAATTGGTAACAGAGACAGAAGACAAAGTCAAGGTGATTCGGTCTCGTCTCAAGGAAGCATCAGATAGGCAGTAGTCTTATGCCGATCTCAAATGCAAGGAAATGGAGTATGCTGCGGGAGACAAGGTCTTTCTGAAAGTGTCGCCTTGGAAAAAGGTGTTGAGGTTTGGACGAAAAGGGAAGCTAAGCCCAAGGTTCATCGGACCATATACAGTTGTAAAGTGAGTAGGACCGGTAGCCTATCAGCTAGAGTTGCCGGCAGAACTGAATCAGATCCATGACGTATTTTATGTATCGATGCTGAGACGGTATCGGTCAGATCCTTCGCACGTTGTGCCAGTAGCAGAGATTGAGGTGAACTCGGATTTATCTTTTGAAGAAGAACCGGTTCAGATCCTAGATCGAGATGTGAAGGTTCTACGTAGAAAGTCGGTGCCCTTAGTGAAAGTGCTTTGGCGGAACCATGGTGTGGAAGAAGCTACGTGGGAATCGAGGATGTGATAAAAGCAATACCCCATCTGTTTTAGCTAGGTAATTTGAGGACGAAATTTATTTTAAGGGGGTAGAAGCTGTAACATCCCAAAGATGGGGCTATTTGGAATTAAATTATTTTTCTTATGTATGAAGCTCTTTGTGATATTATTTATGGAATAATAGAGCATAATTAAGGCTTTGAGTTGGCACGGTTTGGTAGAAAATTCTAGTTTTTAACTTTAAAGGCGGGAGCCTTAGCGGGAGGGTGTTATAAGAATAAATGTGGATAATTTGACACAAAAATCAGCTTGGAAAAGTGGCAAAAGAAGGTCACTTAAGGGCTATAGATGACGCCACAAGGGGGACAAGGGAGCTTGTGTTCGAGTCATGGAAATCCTCATTTTGCTCATTAATGGGACGGCACAAGGGGGAGTTTTTCCTCGTTTAAACTCTTTTATTAATTATCATTAAGGGATAATTTGAGCACTTTAAATTGGTTTTAATTTGCTTAAATCGGAGATAATAAGGGATATTAGTAAATGGATTATTAATTGATTATTATGGGAACAATTCAAATTGTTTTGAATGAGTTTTAAATTAGTGGCAAGGAGAAGAGATAGGTGTTTGCCGAAATTGGAACTCCTCAAGTGGAGTGGACGGCAAGTAAAGGGAGTTTAGTGCCGAATTCCCTTAGTTCTTCTCATAATTTTGGCTAGCCTCATTAATCCCTATTTCACCTTTTATTTTTCTTTCTCTCACACTTTTGGCCGAATCTCCTACACCACCTTCAACCTATTTTCTTTCTTTTCTTTTCCTTGAAACTCTTCTCTACTCTCTCCTTTGCGAATCCTCTCCCACTTTCACCATCTTTTTTCTTCTTTTTTCCAACACTAGCCGAACTCTTTTTCCTCCTTTGTTAAACTTTAGCGAATCTTAAGCAAGGGAGATCTCCTTCAATTTCTTCTTCAATCGGTCTGAGAGAAGGTAGGTGTGCCGAAACTTCATGGTTTTTCCCTCCCTGTTCTTAGCCGATTTCCATTAGGGAAGGGGTAAGTGCGATTTCGGCAATGGTTAATAAGGCTTCTAAGCGTTCTTGTAAACGATTTTTCCTAGGAACCCGGGATATTTGGAAACAAGCAATCTAAGCCCCAATCTCTAGCAATCGGTTTTGGAAGTAAAGTGGTAAGATTAATCTCTTTATTTTGACATTTGATTAAGCCGAAGGCTTTTAGTCTTATTTACTAATCGGTGGTAATTAATTAAGCGATTCGGAAATTGAGTAATGCGTGGTTAGTAACCGAAAGAATAAAGGTAAAGATTCGGGTTCAAGCAATAGCTTAAAAGAATTATTTGGTTTGGTAGAATGGCCCATATCACTAACACTATTATGGCCGAATATAGGGACAAGTAGATCTAGGGTGGCCGACATCTCTTTTTGGGATTTAGACTTCTCGTTGGCGACAGTGTGTACATACACACTTATAACCATTAATGAACTGAATTAAATACATGTTGTATGTAAATGCGCTTTATGTATATATGGATTTAGTGCCTTAATGGTACAAGCGAGAACCCGTGTAAGTCTCTGTCAAGTATGAGATTGATAATAATGCTTTTGGGAAGCATGGCTTATTTGATACATGTGATAAATGTATGTTGACATAAACTCTGTTTATAAGCGCTTGATATGGGTTGATGAGAGGAGGGGCAAGATTAATCGTGCCGACGGGCACCAAGTGTTTTGGTAACACACCGTGACTACGGTCACGAGAGGTTTGGTACCTCGGAGGTTTGGTACCTCATAGCGACTTCGTCCCGTGGTTAACACCACCGTGGGTTGGCCCCACTTGAGATATGGGATAAATGCGCGGTGATTTGGTATCACACGATGGGTTGGCCCCATCAATCGATTCGTGTCTACGGACACGGTGTTTTAGTAACACATCATGACTATATGTCACCAGTGGTTTGGCACCACGGTGGTTTGGTACCACAATGGGGTAGACACGATGGCGTTTGGTTGGCTAGGTTGGGGTACATAATATTCGCATATTAAGCTGTTATATGTTGTGTATGGAAATGTCTTTAAAAGCGGGGAAGGGTTACATATCGAGTCTTGGTGAGTCACCTTCTCCTTTACATTTTTCAGGTGACACGTAGATCGCGGATGTGGAGCCGGGTTGACTCGAGGTGGCCATGCGGTGGATTTAAATTAAATGAACTTTAATTTTAGTTATGATAAATTTTATTTCCGGTTTTTAGTTTATTTGGATGTAATAAGGCCTCACGATATTTTATTTTTTTGTTATTTTTCATATGTCGAATAATTGTTTTAAACTATGATTATCAATATTAAATTTAAGTCACATGTTTTCCCAAATTAACACGAAAATGTTTTCATCGTGCCATCGGGCACACTCGGTATTTTATAATAACTTGGTTGAATTAATTTTAAATAAATTCTAAGTAAGGTTTAACAAAACAATCAATTGAAAAGGGTTTTCAGCAACTAAGAATTTTTACTTTCCAAAAGTGTTTTCCAAAATATTTTCCACTGTAGCAACTAGATTCAGCCATAGTGTTTGGGCCGGGTTTGGGTTGTTACAGTACCAATATGTTTTTACTTTCGAAGATATGTATGTATGAATTAACTGTCTATTTTACATTGAAAATATGTTTGCATTCATCTCAGTATGATAATATGTTGCATGGGTTTTGGGATATGAATGAAAGGAGAAGTGTGATTCTGTGACTCTGTCACAAGTGGTCTGGGACCATGGTGGTTTGGAACCACGTATACATATTTATCAGTGACTTATCTCAGTGGTCTGGGACCACAGTGGGTTGGCCCCATGTATACTTATCAGGGATTGTCACAGTGGTCTGGGACTACAGTGAGTTGGCCCCACGTTTATATATTTTGTGACTCTGTCACAAGTGGTCTGGGACCACAGTGGTTTGAAACCACGGTGGCTTAATGCCATAGGTGTTTGGCTGATTCAAGTGACCTAGAGGATGGAAAACTAGGTTGGGCTGGGCTACATTGCATACATTTCTAATATGCTATATTGTGTGGGCTAAGGCCCAATGTGCATCTGTGGGCTTAAAGCCCGATTGCGGTATAAGGGGAATTACACACTGAGTCTTTGTGACTCACCCCTCTGCTTAATTTTGCAGGTAACTCTTAGTTGTGGATTTGGAGCCGAGGTAGACTTCAAGGTGGCCATGCATTACTTCGTGCATAAACTCGTTTCTTTATATAAACTTATTTTAATTTTGGGATTTTACAATGTAATAAGGCCTCCATAACTTTAATTTGGGTTTTTGCTTTAAATTGGTTATTGCATATCTTATGAATGGTCAAATAAGGAGTTTTCTAAGATAAAAATATAAACAATCATATTTTTAAAGAGTTAACAAAAGATGACAAGCGATTAAAGGTTTAAGCTAAATAATTTGGAGATTTTCCTAAAATGTCAAAATCATTTTCAAATGTCACGTTTATGGAAATTCCTAATTTTTGGCTTTTGTGAAACCAAACTGTTTACGACCTTTTTAGTTCACTTTCAAATAGAGGTTGGTAAGAAAATCTTCAACAAAAACTTTAAATTATCTATAAGATTGAATCACTAATCAAAAAGTTTTTTTTTTTAAATTACGTTGTTCCGGTAAAAATTTCAAAACTTCTTTTCCTGTAACATACCAGATTTGGTCGTAGCGTATTGACCGGGTTTGGGGTGTTACATGATTACTAAATAGAAGAAGTACACTTACTCTTTTGTTCGATGTACATATATGAAACAAAAACACTCCTATAAATCATGTCTGGTCTGACGCGTCTAGATTTGCACCTTGAACGTTAAACATATACAAAAACACACAATTAGATTCTACCATTGACAGATCTGGAAAGGAACCTATATAACCGATTAACAGATTTGAAAAGAAAGAAAAAAGAGAAGATCGCACATTCGAACATGAGATCTGCTCATAAAAAACACTTACACTTATTACTTATAGGTCAGAAGCAAAAAAGTCAGTAGAGATTTGAGCACAGAGATGATTCGACAATAACCAAGCAGAGAATATGATGATTGAATGGAATAAAATAAAAGGATGAGAGGAACAAGAAGAAGTGAGAGAGAGCTACGGCATGGGAGGTGGTGAAAAAGGGAGGGTGACATTGTACAGATGTTGCGGTGGCGACGGTGCATGGTGGTGGGGACGGTGGTGCAAGGTGGTGGAGGGTGGTGCACAAGTAAACGAAAGAAGGAAAAAAAAGATAAGAGGTAAGGTATGGGGTAGCACAAAGGGTGGAGAGAAAGAAATAGTTGACAGAAAATTACAAGAAAGAAAAATAGGCTAGGTTTTGAAAGGAGGCAATGTGAACACACAAATGGGAAAAAGATGTTTAAATACTAGGGTTTTTAAACCCTAAGGGCGATAATAGGGTTAAAAACAAGGGAGTTTTGAAAATTTAAAAAATGCAAAAGAGAGGGCTTGAACTTGGGTTTCAATGACAATTTCACTAACACTTAACCAGTAGATCAATAAATCATTTATTTCCAAATGCACACTACCTACAAATATAAATCAAGGCGTGACATCCTCCCATAGAATGGAATGCACCTGAATAAATGAGATAGTATATAATGAACTCTCCCTTTAAGAGGTTTTCCTAAAAAGATGGAACAGTAAATCATAAGCTTTGTAAGAGTATATATATAATGCACTCTCCAATTAGGGGTTCACTTGAATGAGTGAACTCTTTAAAAATAGATATATAATGAACTCTCCAATGAAAAGGGTTTGCCTAAATGAGTGAATTCAGTAAGAATAGATATATAATAAACTCATAAACATTGCCTTCAATGTAACGACTCGATTCTTGTAAGTTTCAGAAAAGCATGTTTTGGTCTGGAAACTTTAAGTCGAGCTGAATTGGAAGTTGAATCTTAAAAATTATGAGTAAAATATGGGATTAAGAAACAAAATTAGTTAATAATTAAATCAATTAAGTTAGTCTAAATTGTATGAGGGTTAAATTGCATAGTGATTAAAATGAATAGAAAATTGATTAGAAATTTTATAAGCCCTTAAAAGTTAATAACCAAGTCCTTAGAAATAAATATTCCATAATTAATAGTATGGTAGTGGAATTCCATGGCTTTCTCAACTATTATTTATTAATCAACTTTAAAAGTATGATTAGTGATAGATTAGTGATTTATTAATTTAATTAAATCACTCATCATATATATTTAATCTTAAGTGTGAAAGCGAAAATAAACATCATTTTCATTCTCTTTCTCTTCAAACTATAGGAAAATAAAGACTAAGAAGAAAATTTCTATATTGCATTCGTTCCATATTAATTAAGGTCAGAAAGGTTTCATTTGATTTTTGTATAGATTTTTAATCATCAAAGATTAGAAATTCATGCCTATGTGTTAGATTTCTTAATTTTTGAGTTTTAATAAAGGTTCCATTAATGAAAAATTGATGAAATTAAGCTTGATAGATATAGATTTAAGAATAAAGAGTTTAGATTATGTTACTAATAAATTAGAAAGTAGGGAAAATGTTAAATTTTATTAGAAATCGAACTAAACCATATAATTAAAATTTTTGATATTAGGGATCGAATAGAATAAATTGAAAGTTGTTAGGAAATTATGTTATAGATTAGAAGCTAGAGGTTCCTAGTGAAGAAATATGAAATCATATTTCAATTCAATGAAGAGAATTGTAAATTATGAGGGGTTTTAATATTAGGGTTTTAAAGGACTAAATTGAATTAAATGCATTCATGTTTGATTTTGTTAAATTGCGTTTAATTGTGTGATTAACGATGCTTCTGTAATTGTATTATCAAACGTAGCTAAAGGCGACGTTGGAACATCAAAGGCAAAAGGAAAGGAAAAGAAGAACATCATATAGTTTTCGCGATTTGTGCTTTTATAATTCAATTACAAATTGCTTTTGTAGATTAATTGGTTGCTATAATCAATGGTATCTTTCACTATAAACTTTGGATAATGGATTCAATTGGTGATATTTAGAATATGTGACAAATATTTGAGATTTTATTTGCTATGTATATAAATGTTGAGACATTGATATTGTGATGATATGTGTCTCAAATGTGATAGTGATGTTAATGCCCCGTTAAATGATGTTAGACGTAGTTTGGCATAGTTTGCATGCCATAGGGTCATCGATATAGTGTTTTAAAGTCATAATTGTCGAGCAATCCAGGATGGTAGAATGAACAGTACAAAAAAATAGTGAAAGCCATCGTTGCTGGGCAACCCGGGTTGGTGGAATTTACAAATTCTAAAAGTCATAGTTGTTGGGCGACCCAGGATGAAAGAGTAAAATAGATCCAAGTATCCGTCCTAGTGTCTATCGTAAAAAAACATAGTTCGAAATGAATAAGCATTAAAATTGATATTAAAATGTGAAATGAATAAGAAAGTTGGAAATAGATGTGCTGAGTTAAAATAGTATTTATCAAAATAATTTATTCTTCTTATATACATACTCAGTTTATTGTTAATGCAATATCTTTGGATTTGAATTATATTAGAACCATTGAGTATTTAATACTCAGCATACAATTTTTATCATTTCGGTGCGTAGGTCTCAGACGAGGATTTCTTTAGGTTGAAAGTGTCGAAGCATCCATTCTCAACAACTGAGCTCAGGAAACATTTTTCTACTTCTTTTGTACGTATATATGTTTTTGAGTTGGAATGCCATGTACCTAGGTTGTTTTGGCATTTTGTTCAAATGTTCATTTTGCTATATTTGGTATTTGACCTATATGGTTTTAAAAGATGAAATTTAACCTTTCATTGATGGTAATACATTGATGATTATTATTTGATGATGATTGATTGTGTTTATATGTGTTAGATTGATGATTTTATTTTGATGTTAAGTTTATGTAAACTTAAGGTGCCATTTGGTATAGTTAGGACATTTAAAAATATTCATTTTAGGCCAATTTACCTTTGAGCCTCGAGATAGCATGAGCATGTCTCAAGACCATAAAAACCAAATTTACCTTATAATTCGACCTATATGCTTAATGTCTTGAGACTTGACAAGCTAGTCTTGAGACAATTCTATTTAAGCCTCGAGACAAGTGGCCTTTGTCTTGAGATAGGTGAACTTTGAAGCTAAATTAAGAAAACAATGGAGGTTGATCTCGAGACATAGTCTCAAGGCATATGAGACCATGTCTCGAGACAATCTAACTTTGAAGCAAAAATACCTAAAATAGATTGGAGCCTGTCTCGAGACTGAATTAAATTATTATACATCTATGAAATTAATATTGTGATTAATATGAATGATGTTTATGTTGTAAATGATATGATAAAAGAAGTAAGTTAGCCTGAGTTGTTTTAGCAATGTGATGTGACATCACATACTCAGATTTGGTAAAAAGGGTCGAATATGGGGTGTTACCTTTAATTCCATAAGAGGTTTCATCGGGTGCAACATTGGCCCCCTTAGTTGGCCTATGATGGAAATGGAAAGGATCCTTAATGGACTCACTTGATTAGGTATTGGAGCCTTGAGGCTTAACTAGAAGCAACATTGGGGCCCTCAAAAGAGTATTGTTTATGGAGAGCTTCCTTGCTAGCAGTCACATTTTAACGAGTTGAGGCTTTATAAGGGCACACTCGATGAGAATTGAAGCCTTAAGAAGTTTAACTAGATGCAATATTGGGGTTTTTGGTGGGACATTGTTAACATAGAGTTACTTTGTTGGTAGTCACATTTTAGTGAGTTAAGGCCTTAAGAGGCCACACCTGATGGGGATTTGGAGCCTTAAGAGGCTTCGCCCCTTATATTGGGTCATTCAAAAGGTTAATGACAATGTAATGTTGCCTTAGTGAATGTGTTGTTCCTATTGTAACCATATTACAATACATACCAAATTACACAACCCACACATAATAGCTATTTTTTTAGATTCCTATGAACATAATTGGGTATACATACCTAGGTGAAGAGGAACTTTATATATAACATCTCTTTAGATACATTGTGTTCCACATCCTACAGATGGGATGATAGATGACATCTCTTTAGGTTCCTCGCATTTTATGTCCTTGGGATGGGTTGATTATTGAGTCGTGGTAATTGAGTGCTCCATGTCCGATCTTTCTTAGAAGCCCATAGGAAGTGTTTAGGCTAGCTTTTCCCCTTGGGGTGCAACTGAGGTGGATCTTTAGGATACGACTGAGGTGGCCCTTTAGTGTGTAGAGAGGTGCCTCCCTAAGGTATAGTGAGGTAGCCCTTTGGTAAGGACAAGGTGGCCTTTAGGGTGTGGTGAGGTACCCATTGGTAGCGCATGTGTTAAACCTCTTTGGTGTGCTGGAGAGGGTTCACCTAGAGTGCGGGTGAGGGGCTTCCTTAGATGTGGTGAAAGGCTTTCTGGTGTGTGGGCAAAATGCCCTTTTGGGTTTTGGCTAACAACCTTATTGTGTAAGGGTGAGGGGCCCCTTTAGGTGCTATTGAAGGACAACTTCGAGTGTGGGGAAGGGCCTTTTGTTGTACTGGTGAAGGGCCTCATTTGGTGCTACCGAAGGTCCCCCTAATGTGATGGAGAGGGACCCATTTTTGTGGGTTGATGTATTTGGAATAAATATCATTGTTGCCCCCAAAGTTGGAAGTTCCTAGAAACCCAAATATTTAAAAAACTTCAGGAGACCGAAAAGATTAAAGAGACCACAAAATGGAGAGAGATAAATGAGCTTGAATGCATTGAGCCTTCAGTTCTCGCTCATGGATGAGATAAGACATTATGCTTAATTCCAACAGACGACAACAATTGTTATAACACAAAAGCTTATGGTGGTTTGTTGTTGAGGTTCACATCGTAGGGAGTGAAGATCCATATCAATGGTGATTTTTATGAGCTTGGATAGCTTTTTGGGAGAGATTTGGCAAATTTTGGGCAAATGTTTTGAAACCTCTCTTTTCGACGAAAAAGACTTTCATAGATGAGGAGTTTTAACATGGGTCCCATCACAATATTGTCCTACTATGTATAAGGTGACTATTGTAACATCTGGGTTTTGGGGGCTTTGCATTTATATGTCTCTGTGTGTTTGGTGCGCTTTACTTATTGTTTGGGTGTGTTTGGGGGCCCCGGGAAGGCTCGGGATTAAACTGAAGCTTTGGCAAAAATTTCAATTTTAGGTACTTTAGGGGAGATCTAGCTGAGGCAGGCTTTAAGGATTAATGCTTGTGTTTGTGGACACAAGAAGTGCAGTGGTAAAGTGGTAAGGAGATGTCACTTAAGGTGCAGGTAAGTGACGCCACAGGAGCAAAGATGAGAGAGCGAGTTCGAGTCTCATAGTTTGCCTTTTGGTGTTTATTTTTGCGGCAGGATGGGGGTAATGGATTCGGCTAGGGACCTTGAAGAGTGGGAGTGGAATAAGTCAAATATTTCAAATGGGTGGCCATGAGTGAAAAGGGAATTTGAATCTTTCAAACCGATTCAAATGAGAGGAGGAGTGAAAGTAGGAGTTGAACAAGGAGTTGGTGGCTTGTTGGGAGTTGGTGGCCGAATGTGCTTTGGGTTGAAGAAGGGAGCTTTCAGTTTGGAGGGCTAAGCTAGGTGCATGTGCCGAAAGTGGTTTATGAACTCTTTTCTTCCCTTCTTGTGTGCCTTTTTCGGTTGTAGGTGTAGGTGAGTGAGTGAGCCGATTCTTCCAAAGGTCTTTGTGAGAGAAGTGGTAGCAAATCAACCTTAGAAGTCTATTATTCTCTTTTGGGAAATCAGTGAGCAATTGTTTTCTCCTCTCTATCACCAAAAATCGAAATCACCTATTGGGAATTCACTTGTGCACTCTTCCCTCTTTTAACCAAAAGCTGAAACCTCATCTCTCTCTTTCTTTTGTTTTACATTTTTTTAACCCCTTAACCGAACCCTCCTATCACCCTCTCCATTTCATCATTTTCTCTCATTTGTTTCTTCTTAGCCGAATCTTCATATCATAACCTGGTGATTCATCTTTTGTTTTCTCATCTACTCAAAGCCGAAACTTGTCACTCTTCCTTCTCTCTGAGTTTGTTTTTATTTTTCTTGTTAGCCGAATCTCTCTGGTGTGTTTATACCTCTTCATTCGTTCTTGTTTCAGTGGATTACCGTCACTCTTTTCCCTAACCTTCTCAAATCGGTTTCTTCTTGTTTGGTGGTAGGTGTTCTTTCTTTCTTTCGATTCTTTCTTTTTTCGTATTGGTTGTTAATCAAAGGTGTTAACGTGGTGCTTTGGGTGTTTTGCCGAATGTAGAAGGGACTTCGCTTCCGTACTCTTGTATGTATCTGGCCAATTGTTGGAAGATTGTTGGTAAGTGTGGTTGGCCGAATAGTGGTAAGGGATTCTTTATCAACTCGTTTGGCCGAAAGGCCACTTCTTCTAATCTATTTTGGAGAACCGTTTCTAATGGGGGTTTGTGTAGGGACTCAGCCGATTTCTTAATCCAAGTCTTTTAGCTTCCGGCTTTTGTCGATCTCGGTAAGAACTTCTTCGTTTAGAATATCTATTTTCCCCTTTTACCTTCTTTAATGCCTTAACCCGGTCTTCTGACCAAGATCTTTCTCATGGATTCGTGTACCACCCAAGTAAAAGAGGGGGTTGGACCCATAGTCCCTACCCCTAAGTTTAAGAAACGTACGGTGTCTGCCGTTCGCGACTTTCCACCAGGTTGTGGGCCGGCTTCGGAGAGGGATAGGTAGATCGCAGTTATCCCTGCAAGTGAAGGTGTTAGCGAGATTGATAGCATAGTTCTTCGTGTTTACAGGTGTGTAATTACCACACTTTCTTTATTGTATAAATTGTTTATGTGAACTGTCTGAAAGCCGAAAGCTCGGTAAGGGCTATTGAATTACCCATGAAGGGTAAAATCGTAACCAGGTTGGTTGTTCTTCGAGTAAGTCTTATAAATAGTGGCGTTAGCATGATTGTGCATGTGCTCTAAATAGTAATTGTATGATATTATATTATATGCTCATTATACAATGTTTGCATGTGCATGGGATTTTGGGAAATGATAACGATTATGAAGGGGAAGTGTTTATCAGTGACTTTGTCACAGTATTTCGATGGCTCGGTGCCTTATTGTATATCGGTGATTTGGTCACACAAATATCGGTGGCTAGACCACATTTTATCGACTTTGAGCAGTGTGACAGTCAGCATGACTGCCAAAGAGGTATGTAGAGGATGAAGGGTTGATTGTAGAAATCCCCACAGGTGTGTTGAGGATGGACGTATGGAGCGGTGTGTAGAGGATGGAATACTAGGCTGGGTTGGGTGATCATACTGATTATTTTGATATGCTATATTGATTGGGCTTTGGCTGATTGTGATATGGGGGCTTAGGCCCACTTGTGGATTATGTGGACTAATTGCACACTGAGTCTTATAACTCACTCTATTTGCTTAAACAATGACTCGTAGTTCAGTGGATTGGGCTGGATTGGACTCGAGGTGGCCATGCGTAGGTTATTCAATTAAAACTTTATTTTTCGTTTGCTACTTTTGGGGGTTTTTGATTTGTAATAAGGCCACTATTATTTTGGTTTTAATTATGGTTTAACTGTTAAGATGTTAATATCACAAACTTGATCGACCAAACATTTTCTGAATAGAATGAAATAAAAAGGGGCTTTTTCTCAATCCTAACCAACGATTTTACAAACCATATGCAATAGCAAACCTCATGATTTCTTTAATGTAACGTTAAGTGTTTTCAAACGTCACCTAAACACAAGAATTGGGCTAAACAAATTTTTCACTAAATAATTACTAAGTTTCCAAATGAACTATTAAACTTGATGATTTACAAAAGGAACTTTATAATACTCTGCAATACTCGAAGTTACATATAAATTATTTTTCCCATGTGACATACCAGGTCCGGTCATGGCGTTTGGGCCGGGTTTGGGGTGTTACGATTTGGTATCAGAGCAGGTTTTCAAAACTCGGCTATGGGTTTTTGGGTCCAAAACATTTTCCAAATTAGGTTTAAAGATGGTTTAGAAAGAATATATATATATAGGTACATGTTCTCTGTAATTATGGCACCCGAGTCTCCGGCACCAAGTCCACACGGTAAGTTCTCTGACTGAATTGGGTGAATTGCATGAAGTAGATATGTTGTGCTATGGAACTTAGAATCTAGCAACTCTACTTTAGAAATGGAAACCTTTAGGTATGCATGTGTTCTTGCGAAAAACTACTTATAACCCTATTCTCATAAAACTACTTGTTAATAAATAGTGAAAAGCTAATGCATAAAATTGGTAAAACAGATTAAGACGAAACGATAGACATGAGTGCTAGAGGGCGTGGACATGTTGCACGCGGCCGTGGTAGAGGTCGTGGTGTTGAGGTGAGTTCTCGGAGACAAGGCATGAGCACGAGGGTGAGGCACCAGCGTCACACTGTGGCGGAGCGCGGATCGCAAGATAGAACTGAGTGGGGATGATGCCTGTCTCAAGTAATGTTGCGTGTGTTGGAGCGAGTTCTTTGGGGCAAGCACAGGGACAGTATCTCGGAAGTCTATTCCCGAGCGACTTCGAGCAAACGGGGCTGAAACATTTAGGGGTATTTCTGGTGTGGCTCCAAATGTGGCTGAATATTGGCTAGAGGCAGTCGAGAGGATTATGGACGATCTGGACTGCACGGTGGAGGAGAAGCTGAAAGGAGCGGTGTCTCTTCTTCGGGACGAGGCATATCAATGGTGGCTCACAGTAAGAGAGGGTACTTCGGCGGATCGCATCGACTGGGATTTCTTCAAAATTACATTTCAGAGGAAATACATTGGGGCAAGTTACGTGGATACTCAGAGGAAAGCATTTCTAAATCTGGAACAAGAGAGTAAATCGGTGGCTGAGTACAAGGTAGAATTTCTGCGGTTGAGTCGTTACGCCCGAGGGATAGTTGCGACCGATTATGAGCGTTTCGTGCGGTTCGAAGATGGGCTGTGAGACGAGTTGCGAGTGTTGATAGCTCCGCAGCGGGAGAGGGATTTTGCTATTCTGGTGGAAAAGGCTAAAATAGCCGAGGAGGTAAAATGGACCGAGAGACAAAATAGGGACAAGGATAAAGGTAGAAATAAGAGGAGCTATGGATCGTCAGGGTCATCTGGGGGTTTCCAGAAGAGGCCTAGGGTTGATGGGCCGGGTCGTGTTGCAATGCCAGTTGCTGTGGGGAAATTTCGATAGTGTTCTCAGTGTGGGAGGTCACATGCAGGAGAGTGATGGAGAAGAGATAGGGTATGCTTCAAGTGTGGGTCAAAAGATCATCTAATAAGGGATTGTCCGCAAGATATGACCCGGGCGCGGATGGTAGGTCAGGGGTATGTGCAGCTAGGAAGGGGTGGACAGCAGATGCCGAGAGGTCGTAGTCCGATCAGAGGAGGGAATGGTTATGGTCAGGGTCGTGGAGCACCGGGCAGGGGTGTCAGTGGTGCAGATGCAAGACAGCCGGGTTTAGTCTATGCAGCACGGCGTCGAGAGGATGGCGACGCATCGGATGTCATAACCGGTACGTTTCTTATAGCTGATAAGCCATTTCTTGCTTTGATTGATATTGGATCGACCCATTCTTATGTTGCTTGCTTAATCGTATCACGAGACTTTAAGTATAGAATCGAGATTGCTACTCGAGAGATGATTGTGGTTAGCCCTTTAGGACAATCTATAGTAGTGAACAAGATGTTTAGGGAGGTGCCTTTAGAAATTCAAGGAATAGTATTCCCGGCAGACTTGATGGAATTACCATTCAGAGAATTCGACCTTATCTTAGGCATGGATTGGTTGGTTAAACATCATGCTAAATTGGATTGTGCGACTAAGCGAATGGTGTTGAGTACCCCAGAGGGAGAAGAGGTAATTGTGATAGGGGAAAGGAGGAATTATTTGTCCAGTGGGATTTCCGCGTTAAGAGCTGTTAAGATGGTTCGGAAAGGATGCAGTGCATTCCTAGCTTTTATCAGTGCATTGGATGCAAAGGAGGTGACTGTTTATGAGGTAAGAACAGTGAAGGAGTTTGTGGATGTTTTTCCTGAGGAACTTCCAGGGTTGCCTCCGGATCGCGAGGTGGAGTTTGGAATTGAGTTATTTCTGGGTACGGCTCCAGTGTCCATCGCCCCATATAGGATGGCACCGAAAGAGCTAGCAGAACTTAAGGCCCAGATCCAGGAGCTGTTGGATCGTGGTTTTATCCGACCAAGTGTGTCTCCGTGGGGAGCGCCAGTACTGTTTGTGAAGAAGAAGAACGGGTCGATGTGCATGTGCATTGATTACCGTCAGTTGAATAAGTTGACGATTAAGAACAAGTACCCGTTGCCGAGGATTGACGACTTGTTTGATCAGCTTAAAGGGGCTTCGATCTTTTCGAAGATAGATTTGAGGTCAGGATATCATCAGCTCAAGGTCAAGGAAGCGGATATTCAGAAGACGGCGTTTCGAACTCGCTATGGTCACTATGAGTTTTTAGTAATGCCGTTTGGGTTAACGAATGCGCCAGCTGCGTTTATGGATATGATGAATCGGGTATTCCAACTCTATCTAGATCAGTTTGTCGTGGTGTTCATAGACGACATCCTGGTATATTCCAAGACGAAAGAAGAGCACGATTTACATCTTCGAGTGGTTCTGCAGATTTTGAGGGAGAAGCAGTTATACGCCAAATTCAGTAAGTGTGAATTTTGGTTGAAAGAAGTTACCTTTTTGGGTCATGTTGTATCTGCTGAGGGGATTAGGGTTGATCCTCGAAAGATCGAGGCTGTGTTGGAATGGAAACCACCTAAGTCTTTGGGAGAAATTCGAAGTTTCCTGGGGTTAGCTGGATACCACAGAAGGTTTGTTGAGGGTTTCTCCTTAATTGCAGCACCCTTAACGAAGTTGTTACGGAAAGGAACACCATTTGTTTGGACTAACAAGCAGCAGAAAAGTTTTGAGAAGCTGGAAAAGATCTTAACGGAGGCTCCGGTTTTGATTCAGCCTGAAGCGGGGAAAGAGTTCGTTGTCTACTGTGATGCTTCACACACAGGGCTAGGATGCGTTTTAATGCAAGACGGGAAGGTAGTGGCGTATGCATCTTGGCAGTTAAGACCGCATGAGATAAACTATCCCACGCATGATCTGGAGTTGGCTGCGGTAGTGTTCGCTCTGAAGATCTGGAGACATTGCTTGTATGGGGAGAAGTCCATTATCTACACCGACCACAAGAGTTTAAAGTATCTTCTTACTCAGAAGGAGTTAAATTTGAGGAAGCTGAGGTGGATTGAACTATTAAAGGATTACGACTGCTCGATCGAGTATCATCCGGGAAAAGCTAACGTGGTGGTGAATACGTTAAGTCAGAAAGTGATATCGGATTTGAGAGCGATGTTTGCCCATCTCAGCTTGTATGATGATGGGAGTGTGCTAGCTGAACTTCAAGTAAAGCCGACGTGGGTTAGTCAGATTAAAGAGAAGCAGTTATTTGATGATGTCTTGAGTGCTCGACTTCTGCAGGTACAGAATGGTGGGGTAGAGGATTTTGGTTTGAACAGTGATGGGGTTTTGTGTTTCCGTGAGAGGGTTTGCATGCCAAAAGATGTTGAGTTGAGGCAGATGATTCTTCAGGAGGCGCATAGTAGCCCTTATGTGATGCATCCTAGAGGAAATAAGATGTATCGAGATCTGCGTGAACAGTTTTGGTGGCCTGGATTGAAGCGGGAAATTACCGAGTTTGTGGGAAAGTGTTTAACGTGCCAGCAGGTGAAAGCAGAGCATCAGCTGCCTTCGGGGTTATTGCAGCCGGTGAAGATTTCGTAGTGGAAGTGGGAGAGGATAACGATGGACTTTGTTAGTGGACTATCTCTCACGCCTACTAAGAAGGATTCGGTATGGGTGATTGTAGATCGGTTGACGAAGTCCGTTCATTTCATACCTATTCGTACTGACTATCCACTGCAGAAGTTAGCTAAGCTGTATGTGGCAGAGATTGTGAGGTTGCATGGGGTACCAGTGTCGATCATATTGGATAGAGACCCTAGGTTTACTTCGCGGTTTTGGAAGGCACTGCATCAGGCATTGGGTACGAGACTAGACTTCAGCACAGCTTTTCATCCACAGAGTGATGGTCAGTCTGAGAGGGTAATTTAGATCTTGGAAGATATGTTGAGTGGTTGTGTCATAGATTTCAGGGGTAGTTGGGAACAGTTTCTACCGTTGGCAGAATTCGCTTACAACAACAGCTACCAGGCTAGTATTCAGATGGCGCCTTATGAAGCGTTGTATAGACGGAGGTGTCGTACACCTACTTGCTGGACAGAGTTGGGTGAGTGTCGGATCTTGGGTCCGGATTTGGTTTCAGAGACAGAGGAGAAAGTTGAGTTGATTCGGACTCGGTTGAAGGAAGCATCCGACAGGCAGAAATCTTATGCTGATCTGAAGCGTAAGGATATAGAATTTGTAGTGGGTGATCAAGTTTTCCTGAAAGTTTCACAGTGGAAGAAGGTATTGAGATTTGGACGGAAGGGCAAGCTAAGTCCCAGGTTTATTGGGCCTTATTGGGTATTAAAACGTGAAGGACCAGTGGCGTACCAGCTTGAGTTACCTTCAGAATTGAAACAGATACATGATGTGTTCCATGTCTCGATGTTGAGGCGCTACCGTTCGGATCCGTCTCATATTGTACCAGTGGAGGAGATTGAGGTAAGACCAGACCTGTCCTTTAAGGAGGAACCTGTGCAGATCTTAGATCGAGACGTTAAGGTACTAAGAAGGAAATCAGTTCCTTTGGTCAAAGTCTTGTGGCGAAATCATGGTACGGAATAAGCTACGTGGGAACCTGAGGATGCAGTGCGATAGCAATACCCTCATCTCTTTTGATCAGGTAAATTTCGAGGCCGAAATTTATTTAAGGGGGTAGAACTGTAACATCCGGGTTTTGGGGGCTTTGCATTTATATGTCTCTGTGTGTTTGGTGTGCTTTGCTTGTTGTTTGGGTGTGTTTGGGGGCCCTGGGAAGGCTCGGGGTTAAACTGAAGCTTTCGCAAAAATTTTAATTTTAGGCACTTTAGGGGAGATCTAGCTGAGGTAGGCTTTAAGGATTAATGCTTGTTTTTGTTGAAACAAGAAGTGCAGTGGTAAAGTGACAAGGAGACGTCACTTAAGGTGCAGGTAAGTGACGCCACAGGAGAGCAGTGAGGGAGCAAGTTCGAGTCTCATAGTTTGCCTTTTTGGTGTTTATTTTTGCGGCAGGATGGGAGGTAATGGATTCGGCTAGGGACCTTGAAGAGTGGGAGTGGAATAAGTCAAATATTTCAAATGGGTGGCCATGAGTGAAAAGGGGAGTTTGAATCTTTCAAACCGATTCAAATGAGAGGAGGGGAGTGAAAGTAGGAGTTGAACAAGGAGTTGGTGGCTTGTTGGGAGTTGGTGGCCGAATGTGCTTTGGGTTGAAGGAGGGAGCTTTCGGTTTGGAGGGCTAAGCTAGGTGCATGTGCCGAAAGTGGTTTATGCACTCTTTTCTTCCCTTCTTGTGTGCCTTTTTCGGTTGTAGGTGTAGGTGAGTGTGTGAGCCGATTCTTCCAAAGGTCTTGGTGAGAGAAGTGGTAGCAAATCAACTTTAGAAGTCTATTATTCTCTTTTGGGAAATCGGTGAGCAATTGTTTTCTCCTCTCTTTCACCAAAAACCGAAATCACCTCTTGGGAATTCACTTGTGCACTCTTCCCTCTTTTAACCAAAAGCCGAAACCTCATCTCTCTCTTTCTTTTATTTTACATTTTTTAACCCCTTAACCGAACCCTCCTATCACCTTCTCCATTTCATCATTTTCTCTCATTTGTTTCTTCTTAGCCGAATCTTCATATCATAACCTGGTGATTCATCTTTTGTTTTCTCATCTACTCAAAGCCGAAACTTGTCCCTCTTCCTTCTCTCTGAGTTTGTTTTTATTTTTCTTGTTAGCCAATCTTTCTGGTGTGTTTATACCTCTTCATTCGTTCTTGTTTCAGTGGATTACCGTCACTCTTTTCCCTAACCTTCTCAAATCAGTTTCTTCTTGTTTGGTGGTAGGTGTTCTTCCTTTCTTTCGATTCTTTCTTTTTCCGTATTGGTTGTTAATCAAAGGTGTTAACGTGGTGCTTTGGGTGTTTTGGCCGAATGTAGGAGGGACTTCGCTTCCGTACTCTTGTCTGTATCTGGCCGATTGTTGGAAGATTGTTGGTAAGTGTGGTTGGCCGAATAGTGGTAAGGGATTCTTTATCAACTCGTTTGGCTGAAAGGCCACTTCTTCTAATCTATTTTGGAGAACCGTTTCCAATTGGGGGTTTGTGTAGGGACTCAGCCGATTTCTTAATCCAAGTCTTTTAGCTTCCGGCTTTTGTCGATCTCGGTAAGAACTTCTTCGTTTAGAATATCTATTTTCCCCTTTTACCTTCTTTAATGCCTTAACCCGGTCTTCTGACCATGATCTTTCTCATGGATTCGAGTACCAGCCAAGTAAAAGAGGGGGTTGGACCCGTAGTCCCTACCCCTAAGTTCAAGAAACGTACGGTGTCTGCCGTTCGTGACTTTCCACTGGGTTGTGGGCCGGCTTCGGAGAGGGATAGGCAGATCGCGGTTACCCCTTCAAGTGAAGGTGTTAGCGAGATTGATAGCATAGTTCTTCGTGTTTACAGGTGTGTAATTACCACACTTTCTTTTTTGTATAAATTGTTTATGTGAACTGTCTGAAAGCCGAAAGCTCGGTAAGGGCTATTGAGTTACCCATGAAGGGTAAAATCGTAACACCAGGTTGGTTGTTCTTCGAGTAAGTCTTATAAATAATGGCATTAGCATGATTGTGCATGTGCTCTAAATAGTAATTGTATGATATTATATTATATGCTCATTATACTATGTTTGCATGTGCATGGGATTTTGGGAAATGATAACGATTATGAAGGGGAAGTGTTTATCAGTGACTTTGTCACAGTATTTCGATGGCTCGGTGCCTTATTGTATATCAGTGACTTGGTCACACATTTATCGGTGGCTAGACCACATTATATCGACTTTGAGCAGTGTGACTGTCAGCATGACCGCCAAAGAGGTGTGTAGAGGATGGAGGGTTGATTGTAGAAATCTCCACAGGTGTGTTGAGGATGGACATATGGAGCGGTGTGTAGAGGATGGAATGCTAGGCTGGGTTGGGTTATCATACTGATTATTTTGATATGCTATATTGATTGGGCTTTGGTCGATTGTGATATGGGGGCTTAGGCCCACTTGTGGATTATGTGGATTAATTGCACACTGAGTCTTGTGACTCACTCTATTTGCTTAAACAAATTGCAGGTAACTCGTAGTTCAGTGGATTGGGCTGGATTGGACTCGAGGTGGCCATGCGTAGGTTATTCAATTAAAACTTTATTTTTCGTTTGCTACTTTTGGGGGTTTTTGATTTGTAATAAGGCCACTATTATTTTGGTTTTAATTATGGTTTAACTGTTAAGACGTTAATATCACAAACTTGATCGACCAAACGTTTTCTGAATAGAATGAAATAAAAAGGGGTTTTTTCTCAAACCTAACCAACGATTTTACAAACCATATGCAATAGCAAACCTTATGATTTCTTTAATGTAGCGTTAAGTGTTTTCAAGCGTCACCTAAGCACAAGAATTGGGCTAAACAAAATTTTCACTAAATAATTACTAAGTTTCCAAATGAACTAGTAAACTTGATGATTTACAAAAGGAACTTTATAATACTCTGCAATACTCGAAGTTACATACAAATTATTTTTCCCATGTGACATACCAGGTCCGGTCATGGCGTTTGGACCGGGTTTGGGGTGTTACAACTATAGAGATAAGTGTTTTATTAGGATATGATGGAGGTAACTTAAAAGATAGCATGTGAAAATGGGTATAATAAATTTCTTACTTTAGAGAGAATATATATATATATATATATTGAAATTAGTTGATGTTTTACAAAGATATTAACATTTATTTTATTTATGTTTCACGTGATTGTTACTTTTTCATATTCTAGCTACAAAATTCATTTTAGTTTCTTTGAAACAAAATTCATGTTAACAGTAATATGTATACATTTTTATAAATCTCAAGACATCTTAGAACATATTTTTCTTATTTTTTTCAAATATTATTATTTTTCTATTATGCTGATTTTGTCAATTCTAATATATATTTTTCAATAGAAAATTGTCTAAAAAATTCAATTACAATTTCTATTAATTTGAACTAATAAATTTTGAACACTAACATTTTAAAAGTATTTTAAAAATTTAAAAATTTTCATCGACAATCTTAAATATTTTTTCAAATAACCATTTTTTTTCAAAATATTTTTGTTTTTTTTTTCTAAATTCAATAAGAATAAATGCCATCAGCTAGAGGCTTTATGCCAAAATATAACTATTAGGAAATGATCTGATAGAATTTTGGGCACGGTTAGACTTTTCATTCAATATAAGACACCAATGAGAAATAAGAAAAATAAAGTGAAAAATCCCCATACATTTTATATTTGGTTGACAAAAACAACTTATTGAACTTAGAATAAAATAAAGTACAATTATTTAAATTATTTTAAAAATATTATTCATTTTTACTCGTATGCTGAAAACGGCCCTAAGGCTTATATATATATATATATATATATATGGTAAACTATCAAAATAGTCACTTTTGTTTCCCTCAAGTTATATTTTAGTCACTTATGTTTGAAATGTTACGTTTTAGTTATTTATGTTAACGTGTTGTAACATTTTAGTCATTGAGCCGTTAATTGTCATTAACGGGGTAACAGTAAGCTGACGTGGCACATTAAATTACCATTTCAAACAAAAAAAATTAGGTTAAATTATACAATTGGTCCCCTTATTTTTTCATTTTGAGCAATTTATTTTTGTTCTTTTATACTCTTTTATCTTTCCTTTTTTTTTCTTTATTTTCTATTTTCTTCTGCTTCTGGCTCTATTTTCCTCCCTTCTCCATCTCTTTTAACGTGAATGAAAAAAAATAAATTGCTCAAAATGAAAAATATAGGAACCAATTGCATAATTTAACCTAAAATTCTCGTTTGAAATAATGGTTTAACGTGTCACGTCAGCTTGCCGTTACACTGTTAACAGCACTTAACGCTGAGTGACTAAAATGTTACAACACAATAATGCAAGTGACTAAAATGTAACATTTCAAATGTAAGTGACTAAAATATAACTTGAGAGAAACAAAAGTGACTATTTTAATAGTTTACCCTACATATATTATATGAAGTCATATACTTGTACATCAATAGTTTTTAAGTGATCCAATTATGAAGTCCAAAGAAAAACAAATTGAACATGAAATTATAAGCTTTTCTGCAAGAATCTGTCTTTAAACAACTTGAAATAGATTATGGAACTTCAAAGGAAGTAAACAATGTTTGTTCGATCAATTTTGAAAAGTTGAATAAGTGTCCTAGTTGATGTATGAATCTTCCCAAGAGTTCTGGTTGGAAAGAGAATCTTCATTTGTAGAATTTTAGTAGTTTTAGAAGTTTATTTGGGTTATGTAAAATTTGATTAATATGAATAAAATATATTTTTAAAATATATTTAGAAAAGTTTCTGTAACAGCTCGAAAGTCAGTGATATCGGAAAATATGGTTTCGAAACCTCATTTTTTGATGATTGAGTTTGAAAATATTATTAATTAATATTTACGAGTCTATTATATTATTTTATTGATTTTTTCCAATAATTTTATTAAATGAATAGTTAATTAAGGTACAAGTGTGACGATCCTATCGGGATCTTGTTTCTGTAAATCGAGCCCGTAAATATTTTTATTAAATATTTGCTGAGTTATTTTATAGGTGAACTGAATTTTGAATAGATATTTTTGTCGAACTAGTGACTAATAAAAGTACAAGGACTAAATTGTAAAAGTAGTAAAAATTAATTGTTATGGATTTTTAATTAAATCGAGGACCAATTAAGCAAATCTTCCATTTGTAAATTGAGATTCGGTGGTGGCTGCACATGGTTATCCACTAAATTCTTAATTAAGCTTAAAAAAATAACTAATTAAACTTAGTGTTAAAAATAATTAAGATCAAGTAATATAATCACATGTATATAAGTTAAAATTACAGAGTTATTATCTTTATTTTTCTTTCTCTTCTCCATCGAAGCATAAAAAAACCCTTGGAAGCCATTGTTGAGGTGTTTTAACCATTCGTTTCTTATAATTCTTATGTTTTTGAGGTTCTAAGAGTTTGATTTAGTTAGCCAGTGTACCAATTTGTAAAACTGTTAAAGTTTTCAAAAGTTTTCATGGTTAATTTCTTAAATTTATGGATGTTAAATTGTTAGATTTTAAGCTTAGAACGGAAAAAGATCTAGTTTGTAAAGTGGAAATTTTTAATTTTGAGTATAGAGACTAAAGTGTCTAAACTTCAAAATTGATGATAAATTTCTATAATTATAGATAACAGAGGGTTGTACAAGGATGAAATTGAGATCGGTTTCGAAATCGAAGCTCAAATTGGAAAGTTATGGCAATTTCAGTTTTAGAAATTAAATTGAATAAAATGTAAAACTTTAGGGAGCTTCCAAAAATTGAAATTTAATTGATACATGCATATAGTAGATTGCCATAAAATGCTTGGAATTGATACTTTGACTTAAATAAATGTATAGATCGGGATTTGGACCAACTCGTAGATAATTGTGGAAAAGGCAAATTAGTGGATTTGTAACAACCCGATTTAGGGGCTAGTCGGAACAGTGGTCTCGGGATCACTAATCTGAGGTTAGAGAAATTATCTTCATGTTATTTTATGTGTTATAACATGTTTATAAGGATGCATGAGAATTTTGGTGTTTTAATTTTAGTGAAGGAGGGCTTAATTGCGAAAAAGGACTAAATCGCATAAAGTGCGAAAGTTCTATTTTATTTGCTAGGGGTGTCTAATAGCTAAAGAATATAAATTGGAGGTCCTTAAAGGGATATTAGGCCATTGAATTAGTTTTGGCCGGCCATAGGAAGCTAGGGGGACAAAGGCATTAAATGTTGGTCAAAAGTTGGTGATATTAGTTGACAAATGAATAAAATAAAATGAAACAAGCCAAGGCTATCATCTTTTCACTTTGCCCCCTTCTCCACCAAAAATATCAAGAAGCTTAAGGGTTTGAAAGCTTGAAAATTTTAGCTACATCTCATCCTTACAAGTAAGTCAATTTGATGTTTATTTTTGATGATTTTTGTATATTTGGAGCCCTCAAAGCTTAAGCTAGCTAATGAGAAGACTAGTTTGCAATATGGTTGAAAGTCTAGGGACTTACCATGATAGAGTTTATGTTTTTTGAAGAGTTTTTATGGAAGAAAATGAATGATAGGCAGATGAGAAACAATTTTTGTGAAAAGTGTTGTTATGAAAACACCTAATTAGGACTAATTTGTAAATGTTGCAAATTTGAAATAAGTGCATGAAATAGTTGAAATTTTGAGTTGCTATAGAAGAGAATATGATTCGGCTAGGCTTGATTAATAAATAAGATGGATGAAAATTTATTTACGAGCCTAGGGGCAAAATCGTAATTTTACCAAAGTATAGGGGAAAATGGTCATTTTTGCCTAAGTAGAGATTATGTTGTAATATGATCATTAAGTGATTAAATGAGTAAATTTTATTATTCTAGATCAAAGAAAACGAGATTCGGACCTAGAACGGGAGAAAGAGAAATGTGGGCAAATATACTCCCTTTTTACCCTTTTCGGTATCGAGGTAAGTTCGTATGCAAATAATGAAATCTTACGTGAGATATTTAATATTCGATGTTGTAAAAATTTTATGTTGCCTTCATGCATGCATTAAATACGTTTTGACGAGATGTCAATAAATGAAATTCTTAGATATAATCTAAGAATAGTAAGAAATGCAAATGATATGAAATGATGATAGTTAAGGTTCCGTGTAAGACCATATTAGAATATCACCTCGGTGTGTGATATTGAATAAGATCGTGTCAGGAACATGGCATCGATGTGATATTTCGTATAAGACCATGTCGGGGACATGGCATCGATATGTTAGTTCATGTATGACCCTATCGGGGGTATGATGTCAATGTGACATTATGTGTATAAGACTCAAGGGAGTTACTTAACAATTTTAATGCCTCAACAAGTATTTTGAAATTGAGAATGAATGTGTTGTACCATGAGAGGTACATGTATGTGTTAGAACTGAATTGAGATGAATTCGGTATATGATGAACCCATAGGGGGTTATGTGTAAATGATGCACTTTGGTTGCATAAGTTTTAATTATTAATGCATTGTGTGAATGCAAACGATTATAGTAGAAAGATAAGTAAGAATGGTAGTGTATGAGGATGTTCCGGGTAAACATTTGAAATAGATAAACTCATGTGGATAACTATCCATGAATGTATAATAACGGTGGGCTGTGTGCGTTACCACCTTATTAATTATTAAACGATGGGCTGTGTGCGATACCATCGCTTATTTATTCCAGTTGGTGGGCTAAGTGCGATACCACCGGAATTATAAATGAGTGGTGGGCTAAGTGCGATACCACCCTAAATGCTTAACTACGGTGGGCTATGTGCGATGTTATCGTCAAGCATATTATCTAGTGGGCTATGTGCGATACCACTATAATTACCCTTTTTGGTAGGCTAGGTGCGATACTACCCTACTATCTGATTGTGGTGGTCTAAGTGTGAAACCATCGAGAAATTTAGCATTGTGGATGGATTAGTGAGAATTCATGATGTGTGGTATCATGAGTAATGGGCGGTATGAGTGATTTATTGAAAATGTTTTACGTGATTATGTGGTGACAAGTGCAGGGATGCATGCTAATTAATATGGGCATCTGGCTCGTGGCATGGATAGAAAGTGGTAAGAGACAGAATGAGTAAGCTTCAAGGGTGATTGTGTAGGTAAATATGAGTTTAAGATGTAAAACTAATTATAATACCTTACGGTTGGGAATAACTAATGGTTATCAATATCTGATTATTATATGCATATGAACTTACTAAGCATTATTGCTTACTCCTCTTCCTTTCTCATCTTTTATAGGTTAATTTAGCTAGCTCGGGTTGGAGATCACCGGGGATGTTTTCACACTATCGAGCAGACACTTGGTATGAGGTTTCAAGTCCTTATGAGTCATGGCATGTATAGGGCTAGTATTTAAGGTTGATTAAGTCATAGTTGAGATCGCCAAATGTGATAATACAAGATTTGTAATTGATGATATGTTGAGCTTTTGTAATGGAATTTGTATGTGTGCAATGTAGAGTGGCAAGGACTTGGTAGATAGCCTGATAATTGTCCACATGGGTAGACACACGGGTGTGTGTCAAGACCATGTGGAGAGCACACTTAGCAGCACATGGGCGTGTGCCCAAGCCGTGTGAAGTATGCACTTTACATTTGGAATTTAATTTGCCCACGGCTGAAGCACACGGGCGTGTGTATATGCCGTGTGGATAAGTCAGAATGCTATGTTTTAGCACACGGGCCATGGCCACGGGCGTGTCAAGGCCATGTGAAATTAGTCAGTGTCGCCCACGGGCTAGTCACACGGGCATGTGCCTAGGCCGTGTGACACAAACAAAATACTCATGATTTTATACACGGGGTAAGGACATGGGCGTGTGTGACCACACAGCCTGCCCACACGGGTGTGCCCCACTTCACATGGGTGTGTGGCCCCTGTTTTATTGAGAAGTTTCTCAAATTCGTAAAAGTTCTCGGGATAGTTCCGGTACCTCTCAGAAGTATGTGTAGGGCCTCCTAGGCTGAGTATGTACAAGTGATGAGTTTAAACAAAATTTTATAACCCTGATTAAGATGTTTAAGAAAGATCAGTTAGGTAATGCCTCAAACCCTATTCCGACTTGAATACGGGTAAGGGGTGTTACATTTAGTGGTATCAGAGCTATGGTTTAGTCGATTCTCGGACTAACCTAGTGTGAGTAAGAGTCTAGCTATACATGCCATAGATGGACCGTGATAGTGTGATATCTCCCGGCTCTAATGAAATTATTTTGTTAAGACAGAGATGATTCCCAACCGAGCTAAATCCTATAATGTTATAAACTGATAAGCTTATCTGTATTGACTTGATATGCATATGGTGTTTTATACTCGACCTTTGAGTTAGGTGTATATAGTGAGTAATACATATATCCAGAGAACGAGATATGTGTGTATGTACGACCGATTGAAAGATGTATGAACAATATGTCCACATAGTTGAATCTCATGTGTGACCTTAAAGTAGAGAATGTATGATGCTTTGTTTTATGACTCTGTTATGAAGCCACACATATTATAGTGTGGGAGTTAAACTAAGAAGTTGACTAAGTAGGATGCAGGCGATGAGTACAGTCGTTTAATGGTAAATTGATGAATAAGACCATGGTTGGACCATGGCAATACATGTGATCCCATATAAGACCATGTCTGGGGCATGGCATTGGCAACGATACGTGATCCCGTGTAAAACCATATCTGGGATATGATGTCGGCATCGAATAATGATTTCGTGTAAGACCACGTCCAGGACCTGGCTTCGGCATGAAATCGTGTAAGACCATATCTGGGATATGGCGTCAATATTGATATAAGATCTCGTGCAAGACCATATCCAGGATATGGCATCGGTATTAACATGAGTTTCCCATGTAAGACCATATCTGGGATATGGCATTGGTATTGGCATGAGATTTCGTGTAAGACCATAGCGAGGCTATGGCATCGTGACGACATTTAAGGTAATCACTGGACTATGATGTTATGATACGAGTAAGACCGTAGTTGGACTATGGAAATTAAGTAAACAACGTACTCAAACCCGTAAGACATTCTTTAATTTGATAAGTGATGGTAAGAGAAATCAGAGTTTAATGTTGAGTACTCGAGTCGACATTAATGTGGAACTTGAGTAAGTGAAGTCACAGTTCGAGATGATAGGTGATAGAAATAATTGTAGCATGAGTAAGTGTGAAAATTCGCCTGGAGTGAGTTATGTGACTACGATGATATTTCATTAATGATGAATGTTAAATCATATGTATGTAGTTATGAGAGTCAAGTTAGAGGCTTTATGACCTCACCCCCTTATTACTATTGATTTATAATGAGATCTTTACGAGGGTTAAGTTGAATAAGCTCATGAGTACGAAATGAAAGAGTTTAGTGGCAAAACAAGTAGTAACGTATATCGAGATAAGGGTAGTTAGAAAGTGAGAACAGCTTTGAGAAGAATATCTGAATGTTTTAAAGATTGCACTGATTATGCAATGTTAAGAGTAAAGAGAAAGTTAGCCTAGGCTATTTGACTCAATTGAGTAGGAAGCCTGAGGTGTACGCTTATCGAAACCTTCCTGATTTGATGTTCACTAATGAAAAGGAATAGTCAAAAAGTTTTGATAATGGAAATGGTTGGAGAAACAATATTTGAACTGTGAAAGTGTTTGACCATGACAACCATAGTTGTATGGACCATAATGATCTCTTTGAGCACTTCGTATTAATATCTGTTGCCTTTCAGGGGTGATGTAGTTGTTCTTTCCATGAATCGTGATCGTGTGAGAATGTTAGCTGACTGTAAGATTAGACAAAACAGTTTTTGATTTAATCAATTGAAATTGACATTCCTTTATCTCTTCGTAACCTTATTCTGGTACTTTGAGAAGGAAGTTAGTGATAAATATTTATGTGAGACTTCTCTTATATTTCCGTTGATCATGGTTATCTTTAAAGTGTATGTTCTTTGAGTTGTGGTAGTTATATTTACTATAATTTCACTTTTGATTTGATCATAGAAAGGTGATAATTCTAGTATAAGAGGTGAAATCACAAGTTTCACGTTGTGCGATGGGTTTTCGGGTAAACAGGATAGAGTTAATGCACTTGATTGAGATGTCTCTGCTATCCTGAGATATGACGATAGTAAAGGTTTTAAATTATCACATTAAGAGAAACTCAAACGAGAGTGTGTTTGAAATATATTCTCAGTGAGGAGAAAAGAGTAGATTGATGTATTGAGATATGATTCTAGTTAAGTGTATATTTACGCATGAATCAATAAGGAGAATGAAATTCTATGTGTACATGAGTGAGGAGCATGATACAGAGGTATGCTCATTGAAACATTTTAACCGTGATGGTTAGGTTAGAAGTCATTAAAGGTACTATTAACTAAAAGTTTTAGTATTGAGTTGAGTGTGAATCGAGAAAAAGAGTTTGTAAGTTTGTATGTGATTATGCAACATTTATACTAGCTTGTTGAGAATGCTTGGCATTACATTGATGTATAGTGCTTTACTAAATTGATTAGTTAATGTTGAATGAGATGTTGAAGTCCTAGCGGACCATATTGAATATGAAAATGCCATCATTGAGATATGAAATAGATAAGGTCCCGTATAAGACCATGTTCGGGACATGGCCTCGACACCGAGTTGAGATCCCGTATAAGACCATATCCGGGATATGGCTTCGGTAATGAAAATGAGAATTGTATAAGACCATATTCGGGATATGGCATCGATACTTGATGTGGAAGTCATTAAAGACCTTATCCAGGATATGGCATTGGCATTTAGAGGTGACTCCATGTAAGACCACCTCGGAGATGTGGCATTGGCTTCATACCTATAGTAATGATGACGAATATGCGTCTTTGACTATCCCTAGTGATTAATGGGATAAGTAGATGAGTTTAGAAGTAGAAATGAGAATTGTACTAAAGTCATGTGAATGAGTGAATATAGGTACTCGTGAATGAGTCACGAAGAAACGAGTATGATGTATGGCACGGTATGTGCTAAATAAAGGCAATTGTAAGTAAGTATGACATGAAGCCTATGACTTGTGTATGGTTAGTTAATGCCATGGATGGTATTTTAAATAAGCTCTGAGTGAGTTTGACTAAGACGTTAAAATTCAGGTCGAATAAGATTTCCATTGTTGATGTTACCTTAAGGTAGAATGTGTATATTGATGAATTCAGAACTTATACAGAAGGTTTTGGTATGAGACTTAGTAATAGCAAGTCTACTCATGCAAGACTAGGAAAAGATGCAATTATATGCATAAATGTTTTAACAACTAAGTACGTTTTACGATATGATTGAGTTTATGGTCAGAAGTAGTCGACCACTAAAAGCTAAATTTTCTAAGCATGCAAGTCAGGACTATTACAGTCGGTGAATATCCTAGTGATAGAATGAGATAAAATACAATAGATTTAAAATTTGAAGTGACTTGATTTCCAAGGAGGGGGATGTCATCTGGATTTTAGTGAAGTGTGCGATAAAGATCCGAATGATCATTTTAGCATGTGCCGAGTTCACAGTTGTAAGATTTCTGAATATATGTGCCCGGGAGGAAGAGTAATCTAGGTCCCAAGTTATGCTTCGACTTTGTGTACTACAGCTTAAAGGTTGTTGGCGAGAGAAACCTGAGGATAAACCGATTTGTGATTTTGATGAGTTGGTGGAAACGTTTCAGGAATGTTAAGAGCAACTTCTCCTGGTAAGATTTTCGGGGACAAAAATCCCTAAGGGGGTAGAATTGTAACAGCTTGATTTAAGGGCTAGTTGGAACAGTGGTCTCGGGATCACTAATCCGAGGTTAGAGAAATTATCTTCATGTTATTTTATGTGTTATAACATGTTTATAAGGATGAATGAGAATTTTGGTGTTTTAATTTTAGTGAAAGAGGGCTTAATTGCGAAAAAGGACTAAATCGCATAAAGTGTGAAAGTTCTATTTTATTTGCTAGGGGTGTCTAATAGCTAAAGAATATAAATTGGAGGTCCTTAAAGGGATATTAGGCCATTGAATTAGTGTTGGCCGGCCATAGGAAGATAGGGGGACAAAGGCATTAAATGTTTGTCAAAAGTTGGTGATATTAGTTGACAAATGAATAAAATAAGATGAAATAAGCCAAGGCTATCATCTTTTCACTTTGCCTCCTTCTCCCCCGAAAATATCAGCAAGCTTAAGGGTTTGAAAGCTTGAAAATTTAAGTTACATCTCATCCTTACAAGTAAGTCAATTTGATGTTTATTTTTGATGATTTTTGTATATTTGGAGCCCCCAAAGCTTAAGCTAGCTAATGAGAGGACTAGTTTGCAATATGGTTGAAAGTCTAGGGACTTACCATGATAGATTTTATGTTGTTTGAAGAGTTTTTATGGAAGAAAATGAATGATAGGAAGATGAGAAACAACTTTTGTGAAAGGTGTTGTTATGAAAACACCTAATTAGGACTAATTTGTAAATGTTACAAATTGGTAATAAGTGCATGAAATAGTTTAAATTTTGAGTTTCTATAGAATAGAATATGATTCGGATAGGCTTGATTAGTAAAGAAGATGGATGAAAATTTATTTACGAGCCTAGGGACAAAATCGTAATTTTGCCAAAGTATAGGGGAAAATGGTTATTTTTGCCTAAGTAGAGATTATGTTGTAATATGATCATTAAGTGATTAAATGAGTAAATTTTATTGTTCTAGATCGAAGAAAACGAGATTCGGACCTAGAATGGGAGAAAGAGAAATATGGGCAAATATACTCCCTTTTTACCCTTTTCAGTATCGAGGTAAGTTCGTATGCAAATAATGAAATCTTACATGAGATATTTAATATTCGATGTTGTATAAATTTTATGTTGCCTTCATGTATGCATTAAATACGTTTTGACGAGATGTCAATAAATGAAATTCTTAGATATAATCTAAGAATAGTAAGAAATGCAAGTGGTATGAAATGATGATAGTTAAGGTTCCGGGTAAGACCATATTGGAATAAGGCCTTGGTGTGAGATATTGAATAAGACCGTGTCAGGGACATGGCATCGATATGATATTTCGTATAAGACCATGTCGGGGATATGGCATCGATATGTTAGTTCATGTATGACCCTATCGGGGGTATGATGTCAATGTGACATGGGAGTTACTTAACAATTTTAATGACTCAACAAGTATTTTGAAATTGAGAATGAATGTGTTTTACCATGAGAGGTACATGTATGTGTTAGAACTGAATTGAGATGAATTCGGTATATGATGAACCCATAGGGGGTTATGTGTAAATGATGCACTTTGGTTGCATAAGTTATAATTATTAATGCACTGTGTGAATGCAAATGATTATAGTAGAAAGCTAAGTAAGAATGGTAGTGTGTGAGGATGTTTCGGGTAAACATTTGAAATAGATAAACCCATGTGGATAACTATCCATGAATGTACAATAACGGGGGGTTGTGTGCGTTACCACCTTATTAATTATTAAACGATGGGCTGTGTGCGATACCATCGCTTATTTATTCCATTTGGTGGGCTAAGTACGATACCACACTAAATGCTTAACTACGATGGGCGGTGTACGATGTTATCGTTAAGCATATTATCTAGTGGGCTATGTGAGATACCACTATAATTACCTTTTTTGGTAGGCTAGGTGCGATACTACCCTACTATCTGATTGTGGTGGGCTAAGCGTGAAACCATCGAGTAATTTAGCATTGTGGATGGATTAGTGAGAACTCATGATGTGTGGTATCATGAGTAATGGGCGGTAAGAGTGATTTATTGAAAATGTTTTACGTGATTATCTGGTGACAAGTGCAGGGATGCATGCTAATTAATAAGGGCATCTGGCTCGTGGCATGGTTAGAAAGTGGTAAGAGATAGAATGAGAAAGCTTCAAGGGCTTGGTAGATAGCCTGATAATTGTCCACATGGGTAGACACACGGGCGTGTGTCAAGACCATGTGGGAGGCACGGCTAGCACATGGGCGTGTTCCCAAGCCGTGTGAAGTCTGTACTTTACATTTGGAATTTAATTTGCCCACGACTGAAGCACACGGGCATGTGTATATGCCGTGTGGATAAGTCAGAATGCTAAGTTTTAGCACACGAGCCATGGCCACGGGCGTGTCAAGGCCGTGTGAAATTAGTCAGTGTCGCCCACGGGCTAGTCACACGGGCGTGTGCCTAGGCCGTGTGACACAAACAGAATACTCATGATTTTGTACACGGGGTAAGGACATGGGCGTGTGTGACCACACGGCCTGCCCACACGGGCATGTCCCGCGTCACATGGGCGTGTGGCCCCTATTTTATTGAGAAGTTTCTTGAATTCGTAAAAGTTCCCGGGATAGTTCTGGTACCTCTCGAAAGTATGTGTAAGGCCTCCTAGGCCGAGTATGTACAAGTGATGAGTTTAAACGAAATTTTATAACCCCTATCAAGATGTTTAAAAAATATCAGTTAGGTAATGCCTCAAACCCTATTCCGGCTTGAATACGAGTAAGGGGTGTTACAGGATTAGTTCTTGACGTCTTGTTAATTGCTGATTTTTTCTGGTAAGTTTGTATGGTACAATCATATGTAAATTATTTTCAGAATTAATTATTAACAATTTGAAAATTGGCAAATAAAAATATTGAATTGGGATAAGTAATTAAATACTAAGCTCACCAAGGATGCAAACAAAATAAAACAAACACAAGATTTAACAAATATGACATGAATATGCTAGAACAATTAATTCTCTTTAACTAGTGACCATTGACACTTATGTTAGAGAATGTTATGATAAATTGTGTCAATTTTGAAGTCCTATTTATGTCTCTTAGTTAACTCGCATCTTTATTTGCCAAACTAACAATAAGATCACGCTCTCGGGCATTACATACAGTTTTTGCATACAACAATCATATTTCGATATCAACATGATATGTACCATTTAAGTCTATGTCTATTAACTATTACCTCTTCTCATATTAAATAATTAATTCATTTCCTTACCAATGTTGGCCATGCATTTAAAAGAATTAACAATAATTCAACTTGAATGAATGAATAATCTCTTGCACAAAACATCCTTAACATGAAGTCAAGAATACATACTTAAAGATTCATAATCATTCTAGCAGAAATGAAATTAAGTCCTAATCATTGAATGAAAAAGACAAAGATGAGTTGTAATCATGTTTGTCAACAATAAAAGAAGAATAAAGATAAAAGAAAGGGAAGAAGAAATGTCGAGGGGGTTATCCTTGGATAATGCAGAATAAGAAGAGATAACAGTCGGATGCATGGGATTTTTTGTAATCGCTTCTTGCTTGCTTCTGACAGTCACTCTTCTCCTCTTTTGGGCATCAATATCTCCTTTATGCACTCAAGTTTCTTCTTCTCAAGCTGCTCTAAAAAATATTGCGATTTCTTGAATTGAAGAACTCTCTCTCGAATTTTCTCTTAATTCTGGTGTGTTTTCCGAATCTGGTGTCCCCCAAATGAATGAATGAATATCCCTATTTATACTTGTTCAAGCCCCAACATCTCTTTCTATTTTTAGCAAGGGAATCCCTTCATTTTCTCCCTTGAGTGGCCGACCCTTGAATTATGGAGGAGAAAGTGGACAAGTTTGCTATTTTTGGGAGGTGGGTGGTTGCTTGAATCTCTCCTTGTTAATGTCGTCCCTTGTTGTTCTCTAAGTAGTCCCTTGATTAGAGGAATGTGGTCGGGGGAAGACAAGAACATGTCTTACTTAATAGTTGATTTGGGCCTTTTCTTTCCTTAATGGGCTTGTCTAGAGATGTAAAATTTCATGCCCAACATGTGGATTTCCATTGAGTCCAGTTATTTCTTCAAAAAGATAAAAAAAAATGTTTAGTATAAAATTAATTAAAATAACAAATTGTCATGGTCCTTATTAAATATAACAAAATTATAAATAAAAACTATAAGAGGAGTTATCAACTACCAAGAATTTGCATAATTTATCTATAAAAGAGTGCTGGAAATACCAATATATTTTAGAGTTGTCACACCCCGAAATTAAATCATTGTTCATCCTGAGTGATGCAAAAATTCTTAAAAACACATCTTACGAAGTAGAATTGATTAACCCACGTAGACATATATGAACAAAATCAAGCCCTCAAATTAATTTTGCGGATGTGTAACTCGTGTACAGTTATTATCCAAATTTCCTAAAGCTATTTAAATGTTAACAAAATCATGATTTGAATGTTCTTTTTATGAATATGATTTTGATTTTCCTCCAATTAATTTTTTTACTTCCTTAAATTAAGCTAAGTATCATTCATCAGGTTTAATATAGGTTTTCATATGTTGAATTCAATAATTCCTCTCCACTAATGTAGTCAGCTTAGCGATTTAAATCAGTAGGTCTTTATAGGGTTGTCATAGGGCTAGGTTCAAGGTATGGATTGAAATTGATATTTATAGGCTCAACAACCTCAAACTTAGCTTGCCTCAGACCTCAAGTTATTGACATAATTCATGTCCAGATGGAATGTTGTCCCAAAAGCTTCCAACTCATATGCTTATAACTTTCTTTTTTCTCTTTTTCTTCTTTTTTTCTTTTCTAAAATAACATAATTGCTCGGAGATGTAACTTTTTGAGCATGTTCCCCTCTCTGAACTCCCCCAAACTAATTCTTAAAACATATCCAAGAAAAGCAAGGTTAAGATTTGGTGGTACAAAAGGTCAAGAAAATTCTCTTAGGGGAAGCTACTTAATTCATGGGTCGAATTAAAAATATGGGCCATAGAGCTCAAATTGGTCTTTCAAGGGATAAAAATTGATAACTTGTGCTTGAAAGGCTCAATCGGTCCAAGAAAAATTTTGCCTAATCATTTTTAAACCACTATACTTCCTAAGATTTCACCTCAAGGAAATTATCAAATCAATTCTAAAGACGAAATCCTCATGCATACTTAGATTTTTCTAAGGCAAGTTAAAAAAATTTATGGTGGGATCTATACATACCCAATAAAATTAACATTTGTCACATAATTTAATTAACATAAAATACTTGAGGTAAATAAAATATTTATACATGTACCCAAGCTAACATATTACACAAATTTAAATCATGTTGAGCATCTGTTCGCTTACATACCTCCATGCGAGACTCAATTCCCACAAAAAGACTCAGACATGGTCCCAAAGACTTAGACATGCCCCCTCCCACACTTAAAAGAAACGATGTGCTCATTTCTCAAAATAAACATCAGACAAAATTTAATAAGGGAAAACTCAAAATAGTATAAATAACAAGTTCTATCAAACTGAATTTATATTTGCATGTAGGTTTTATTGTGTGAAAAATTTAAAATAAAATAAAATAAAATAAATAGTATAAAAAATGTGTTTAACCAAGTTAAAGGAAAACTCCCTCAATTATTTGTGGACCTATCACTCTCTGAATCTATCTCCACTTCAACATCATCATTATGTTGCCTAACTGTTTCCAGATCCTCATGTGCCATCCTACGAGTTGGATTCCATGGCTTGAAAATGAAATCTAGAAACTCAGGTAAAAATTGAAAAGGCCTAATTAAAATATTTTGGAAGGAAGTCATATTCGAATCTTCTCAAAATTTAGCATATCTCTACTATGCTTGTTGCTGTCTAAGCATTTGTTGTAAAAATTCCATTATAGTCAATTGATTTGTTACTGTTATCGGATGAGTAGAAGGCTGAACTCGGTGTCAGATTAGGTACGAGGTCACTGGGCGGTTCAACATTCCTTGGAGCCTCTATTGATTCTACTAAGGATGGCTCTTCTATCGATTCTGCTATTTTGGGATCGTCAGTCGACTTTGTTGTTTCATCCTCATCAAGCTGAATTGTTTGCCTTTGTCAAGATGCGTCACCTACTACTCTTTCAATATCACGAGCAATAATCATACCTTTTTCATAATGTTTTATATAGTATCCCACATTGGTACTCTTTCTTGGTGACATAATAAGGTGATGAGTGATGAAAATAAGCATAACCTAGTTTTCTTACTGCACATTCCTGAACTTTTGTGAGAACTATTTTCTCCAAATTAATCAATCTTTCGGTTAGTATGAAATATAAGAGAAGCATGCATTCCATAGAAATAGTACTACTCTGTGTCATAGGCATAATATTTAATGGAATAAAACAAAACCATATCTTTGCCTCTCGGGTTATGTAACACCCCTAACCCGAATTCTTTACCAAAACAAGGTTTTAGAGCATTACCATAATTCACAGATCAAATAAAAAATATTCCACATCATACAGTATTCTTATCAAAAATTAATCACAAAGGCCTTTATATGAACCCTCGAGGTCCAAAACATGCATTTGAAACGAGTCAGGACTAAACTGAGTTCACAGAGAATTTTTCGCGAAATCTCAAAATTTTTCCTAGGTGCAAGGGACACATGCCCGTGTGGTCAGGTCGTGTGGTTCACACGGGCAGGGATACACCCATGTCTCAGGCCGTGTAACTCTCTGACTTGGGTCACACAGTCAGGTCACACACCTATGTGCTAGACCGTGTGTAGGTGCAGGGATCACACGGCCAAGCCACACGCCCATGTGCTAGGCCCTGTGATCAATTCTGAGCATTCTGTTTTGACATTTTAAATATGCAGGGGACACACGGCCATATCACACGCCCATGTGCTAGGCCGTGTGTCACACACGACTGAGACACACGCCCATGTCTCTACCCGTGTGGACAAAAATAGGCTATTTTCCAAGTGTAACGCCCCAAAATCAAAGTATTTATTTTTCGATGTTTGTAACACAAATACTGGTCTGCTTCAGTGGTTAAGTGATTTGGGTGTGTTTGGGAGTGTCTGAGAAGTCTTGGGTTCAAGCATGGGCTTGTGCAATAAATTTTGTTTTTAAGGAATAAACCCTTGCCTATAGTTAGAAGGCTTTTAAATTATTGTGGGTAAAGCAAGACATAAAAAGTCTGCTGGTCTAGGGGGTAAGTGGTGTGTTACCTATGCCAGTGGACTAAGGTTCGAATTTTGATGGGAGCAGTGGAGTATTTATTTTGCTGCTGTGCCGTGGAGGGGTGTTGTGGTTTGACTGAAACACTAAAGTGGTTGAGTAGAATTCAAATTAGGTTGTTGAGGGAAGGTGTGATCAGGTGGCGAGATTTGAGGAGGGATTTTTGGAGAAAATCAAGCGAAGAGAGGGGAGAGGGAGTGTTGTGCCGTAATAGGACTCTGGGGCACTCAAGAATTTAGCCAGAGGGGTATGCTCCTCATTTTCGGGTTTTGCCTCTGTATGTGTTTTTCTCTTTTTTTGCTTGAAGGCTGAATGTGGTAGGGGTTTTCGTGTATTTTTCTCCTTATTTCACTTCTTTCGTATTTGGCAACCTTTTCTTTGGTCGAACATTTCCTCTTCCGATTGTCCCTTCTTTTTCTGTTGTTGGCCGAATATACCATCTTTCCCTCATTCGTTTTTATTCTATTTTCTCCCCTAAACAGTTTCTCTTCTTTCTCTCCCTCAAGTCTTGTGCTGCCAATTTCCCAATTCTGGTCACTGTCGAAAGTTGCCGAAAGCTCCTTTTCTCTTCTCCTTTGTTTCAAAAATCCATTCCTCTTCCTTTGTCGATTGAGTTTGCTCCTTTCTTGTCTCAAACGTTCTGAGCATCCATCTTGTTTAGCGATTTACCGCACTTTTTGGGTAAGTGATTATGGTACTTGAAGTTTTAGCTTTTGAGTTGCTAAATTGGGGTTTTGTTTAACTATTTTTGACAGCTATAAATTGAGGGTGAGGGGCTGTGCTAGTGCCAAATCTTTCCACTATTTGGTTCTCTTGCTCTCTTTCGGTAAGTGCTATAGACGAAATCATTATTCCCTTTCTTCTTCTGTCCTTAAGTTGGTAACTGATGGCAATTGTATGGCAGTTAAGGAGGGAGTTAGGAAACTCCTGATCAATCGCTAGAGACTAAGATTCGTGGGAATCACAGTGGTTCGATTGAAGGTAACTCTACACTATTCTACGAATGGATTTTTGGTTTCGGGTTTCTTTTTAACCTTAAAGTAAGACTGATGGTGATGTTTGATTGGCCAAGTGTAGGTTGGTGAGGGCTTGAGCGACTTTTCATGACGAATCGAAACAAGGTGTGTGTAAATACTGCTCAAATCGTAAACTGACAAAAGCCTAAAAATATGACAATTGACGCTACACGAGCGTACGCTCGCTCGTGTGGTAATCTGAACGCATAAAACGTTGGCGATAGACTGTTGAGGCCACCATGAGTGATTTCATGGTCTTAGGCCGTTTTGGGCCACGTTGGGCCGAAATGGGCCATGTGGGCCCAACGGGCTTGTGGGCCCCACATGGGTAAACCATACGAACGTGTGGAGAATATTGGGCCAAGCTGTGTAATTTACATGGCCGAGACCAAATCTAGGCTATGTGGGCCACACGGGCGTTTGGGCCCACATTATGGGCCTTGGGCCCATTTTCACTATTTGACTGTTAAGGTTGCACGGGTCGCCCGAGACGACTGTGGACCTACTGATGGATCGGTAAGTATACCTAGACCCCAAACTGATAAAATGACTGTCATGCCCCTAAGATATAAAATGACTGTTACGCCCTTATGATATTAAATACCTGTGTGCCTTATGTTATGTATGACTGTATATGAGCATGCCATGATATATATGTTGCATACATGTGTGATATGTTGCATGGGGATGGGATTATTATGATTGGAGGAAGTGTCTTTCAGATGGCACTCTGCTACAAATTTATTTAGTGCCATAGCGGTGTGCTAATTTTTGGAGTGTAGGGATGGGTGGGTTGATTTTATCCCCACATGGAGTGTAGGGCTGGACGGAGTGGAGTGTAGAGGTTTTTTGGGTAGGACTTCTGATTGCATGCCTGAACTGTTACTGTTACTGAAATGGGCTAAGGCCCACACTGATATTGGTCCTGTAATAGGCTAAGGCCCCAACCGAACTGAACTGTTATTGTTTTGGGCTTAGGCCCAGACTGTGCTTGCCTACGGCATGATTGACATTTTGCTTATATGGGGTTACACACTCAGTTTTCATAAACTCACCCCTCTGTTTATCTGTACAGGTAATCCCCAATCTTAGGCAGATCGGTGCTGCGAGGGATTCGGAGGTGGCCACACAACTGCACCTACATTTATATTTGACTTTTTATTTACAAAAAATTTAATTTGGGTATTTATTTTTGTAATAAGGCCTCTTTAAAATTTGTAACTTTTAATTTGGGCTTTTTCTTTTATTTTGATTTATAACTGCTAGCAGTAGGATGAGACGTGAGTTTTCAAAAGTACAACTATTTTAGCAAAAATGCCACGATTAAGTAACTTATGCAAAAGCTTCCGCAATGAATGACGTTTTCAAAATAAAAAAACAACTTGAGTTTTAAATGAACATGATACCCTAAAATTTTCCGTTAAGATCATAAACGAGATTTAATATAGAATGGGTTTTCCAATGAAACTATGTTTTCAAAAAACACTTCAATGTGATATCGCCAGATTCGGCCATAACATCTAGGCCGAGTTTGGGGTATTACACAAGCCACATTTTTCACCCAATTTGTCTTCCTCTTACACCAATACTTAAACATATTCACAAGCCATTTTAAAACAATTAATTCAAGTCAAAACCAAGTCTCATGCATGACATATCATTATATACAACTAATGTGTTCTTAGACACATCAAATGACACTTTACCATCATGTAATTAAATATAGTACTTAACTTATCGAATTCACCTATATGCATATTTTACCAAATATGTTAGAATTAATTTTCAATAGGCCAACATGATTTCTATCAATCAATCATTTAAGCACACACCAAGCATGTTATAACCTCATTTATGCATATCAAAACATGTTCATCACAAGCCATTCTAATGGCTAGTTATAACCCAAACATTTACATGCCATCAATGGCTAATTAACCTATACATTCCATTATAACCATAATTAAATTACCATATATACCAAGATGGGCTGATGGATAGTGTCAGTGATCTCCACCGATGCTTCCAATCCAACGAGCTTCCGAATTACTATAGAACAAGGGAAAATAAAACAGTGTAAGCATGAAATGCTTAGTAAGTTCGTATAACATGGTAAATAACTTACCATATATATATGTTCAAAATAAACATGCAAGGCACTATCAACCAATTTTATCACAAGCCCTAAACACATATCCTCATCATGTTAGCCAAGTAATCACTTAAAATAGTCCTTAATAATGGATGAACAAAGTCATCAAGCACGATCCACATTCATGTAACAACCAATTCATGCATCATTATATCAGGTAATGCCATTTCTATTTACTTCATGTACATACGGGTAATAGTTCGTTTCTAAGTCATAATATCTCATATAAACATCAAGAAACATGTATGGGCTCAATAATAACCAAATTCCCATATACATATATTTTCCACATCATGAATTCAAATAACATATACAAATCATACCCATGTATTTCAAGTACATTTTCATAATATTTCGTCTCAAGTTCAGATTATTTCATGTTAGGATTTTGCTCATTAAATCAATTAAAATATCAATGGAAACCTGGGAGAATACACTCGAAGTGTACAAATCTATAATATTAGATGAACATATTCATCAAACAAGTTCCATGTTCATATATCACCATCTCATACTTCCATATATCATGTATCATCATTTTCATGTATTTCAGGAAGATACATGTAATAATTCATTTCGTGTTCATATTTTCTTATGTCAGGATTTTTCCTGTTGAATTTATTTGAAATATCGATGGATACAAATGTAGTACACTCGAAGTGTACAAATTAAAAACCATCAATTCATATTCAGGGGTACCCATAAGGGCACATAATTAGGAAGCACACCCTTGAGCCATATAACAGGATGCTTATGTGAGCCATGTAATAGGATACTTACCTGGTCTATATCAGGAAACTCATAAGAGTTTAAAACAGGAAGCTTATTGAGCTTAACAGGTACTCTGAAGAGCTAATATCAGGGAGCTCTGGATAGCCATATAACTGGAAGTTCATAAGAGCCTATATCAGGACGCTCACGAATAAATGCCGGATCACAACCAATCGAATCGTGTAACAGGACGCTCACAAAGAGCTGCGGTAGTGCGCAACACATGCAGGATCACTACCGATCAGGATGCTCACAAGAACCATGTAATAGGAAGCTCGAAAGGGCTTATAACATGATTGCTCGTCTGAGCTACAGTGTGTCTGCAACATATGCTGGACCACAATCAATACAGGAAATCATGTATCCATCGACTTTCATTATTCAAACGGGATTTAATTTTTATTGGGCTTTATAGGATATGTATATATATTCAATTTCATATGCATGAAAACTACATATTTCTCATACACAACATTCAATTCAAGCATATAAATGTACAAATTTAGTTACACGAACTTACCTCAACAAATGTTCGTGTACATAAAATCTACTAATCTGACACTCTCTTTTCCTTGTTCTAACTCCAAATATGATTTATCCGGATCTATACGAGTAAATTTAACATCAATTTAATACAATTTATACTCAATTTAGTCCAAATCATATCTTAGGCAAAATTGCCATTTTGCCCTTATACTTTTAATTAATGACAATTTTGTCCCTAGGCTCGGAAAATGAAATTCATGCAATTTAATCCATATACCAAGCCTAGCCGAATATGTATACATATAAAATTTACAGCCCATGTATTTCATAAGTTCAGAATTTTTCCGTGTATTTTACAACTTTACAATTTAGTCCTAAAATCATAATTTCATCAAAATTCACTTTACAAAAGTTGTTTATCTATCAACAACCTTTCGTTTTCTATCATAAATTTCAAAATTTCAGCATACTCATCCATGGAAAAACCCTAGTACTTTGATATCTTTACAAATTAATCCTCGAGATAGCTAAATAAAGCTATTACAATCTCGAAAATATAAAAATCATTAAAAACGGGCAAGAATACTTACCTAATCAAGCAAAATAAGTTGGCTTGAGCTTAGGTTTCCATGGCTAGGGTTTCCATGCTTTTAATTTTGGAAAGATTATATAAATGATGATATTTTTATTTTTTTATCATTTTCATCTTTTATTATTTCACTTTCCAATTTCATCCTTTTCTTTATTTTATTTTCCATGGATGAATCATCATCCTTAACAAATAAGCATTTTTAATGGTCTATTTACAATTTAAGGACCTCAACTTTTGAATTCCATTGCTATTTAATCCCTTTAGCTATTAGAACTAAACTTTTACACTTTGTGCAATTTGGTCCTTTATCAAATTAAACATATAATCGGTAAAATTTCTTTATGAAATTTTCATACGACATTATTATCATATTGTAGATCATAAAATAATATTAAAATAAATTTCCTTTCCTGAATCAGACTTGTGGTGCTGAAACCACTATTCCGATTTTGTCGAAAAAGGGCTGTTACAGGTTAGAAATTCCTTTTAGCAAGAATAAGTACCTTGTCTCGATCTCGTCCATTTAGTTCTAGGAATTGTGACTACTTTCATTAAATCTTGAATCATTACCTCATCAACTTTTTCTCACATGGCCGAGTAATTATGGTCAACATTAGGCAAGCCAAACAAGTCATTGAGACTGATGAGGTTAGAGAAATCTCATTTTCTTGCACACGGAACAATGTTACTACTGACGGAGTAAGATGAACATAGAATTCCTGAAAAATGACTTCATCGGAAAAAGATTAGACATCACAAAACATTTTCCATCTCAATTCAGGAATGGTTTTCTGAATGAATGCCGACAAAACGACATTGTCATCGTTAGCTAGTAGAAAACCTTTATCCTAGAGCACTGGTTTTTTTCTTAAAGATAGTTAAATAACACGCTCTTACACCAGGAGTTTGAAACCAAGGCTGGATTTCATCCGTAACACCCCAAACCCGGCCCATACGTCACGACCGGATCTAGTATGCTACGGGTTTAATGTTAAAAACTTTTACGTTGCAAGGCTTTGTAAAACTTAGTTCGTTTTTGTGGATATTCGTTAAATAGGTGGCGCTTGTAGAAAATCTTTGTAATTTATCTTTCCAAAATAGGTGTTATTTAAATAATGTTTGAAAATCCCATTTTTATTTCTTTTAAACATAAGTCTTTGATCATAAAAAAAACATAAAAATTAACAAATATCAACTTATAACCTAAGCTATGGAGGCCTTATTACATCAAATAATCCCAAAATTCAAACTTATAATAAAACGGAAATTTTATAAATAAAAGACTTGTTGGCCCCTCGAGTCCACCTCGGCTCCCTTGTCCACGATCTACTGCTCACCTGAAAGGTTAGGAAAAATAATAGGGTGAGTCACCAAGACTCAGTGTGCAAATCCTGAAAACACATAAAAGGCTTTAGGCCCACAAACACATTATGGGCCTTGGCCCATACAAGGGTAACTAACTATGCATCATGACCCATCCCAGCCTAAAAATCCATCCTCAACACACCAACCCGTACCAACCATCACACCTTGGGGATTTCTACAATCAACCCTCCATCCGCTACACACCATATAGACAGCTGTGCTGCCTGTCTTAAAGACCGATCACTGTATGACCTATGTGGCAAAGCCACCGATCGCCATGCGACCTTAATAATACATCGTAGCATTTCGACATTGAGTCGTTGTTATAAAGACCGATCACTATGTGACCTATGTGGCAAAGCCACCGATCGCCATGCGACCTTAATAATACATCGTAGCATTTCTTGAAATTAGCCGTCATCATAAAGACCGATCACTAAGTGACCTATGTGGCAAAGCCACCGATCGCTATGCGACCTTCTTCCCCTTCATCATATCAATCCCATCCCATGCATACATACATGAAGAATCAAAATAATATACTACCTAAAAGTTCACAGTCTATCACATACATCGATACACATAGAGAAGTTTCTATGATTACGCACTGCATCCCTTGCCTACCCTTTTTGGGTAATCCGACTGTCTATACAGCCCTTTTTCCACTTTTAGCCCATAACATATATTTAGTACAGATTAATTAGTGTGTTAGAGATCTACACACCTGATTACCGTTAGAACGAGACCCTCTAAGTCGACGCTATCCGTAGCCAACACCACCGCTTATCCGCCTTGAAATCACGAAAAGTGATATGAGATTCGGGAACTAGTGTTTAGGCTTTTAGATCTCGAGAGATCTTACTAGAGAAGATTCGGCCATCGCTGCAGAGGATTCCGGCTTTTTGCGAAAAATCAGGAAGAGAAGATGATTCAAAGAAATCTATAGAGATTCGACTTTTAGAAGAAAGAAGAGAAAAGAATAACGAGTTTTCAGCTTTTAGAAGAAAGAAGAGAAAGAAAAGGAGAAAACCCTAAATGCCAAAAAATAAAGAAGAGAACCCTCCCTATTTATAGAAATTTTGGCACTTACCTATGAAAAACCGAAAGTGCCTTTCTTGATAACTAAAAATTAATCAAATAAAAAGGGAAAATTCGGCACCCCCTTTGTCATAAAGAAACCGATTTCTTCACTTCTCTAGGTGATGGAATTTCGGCCAACTCCTAGCCTTGTAGATAGCTCCTATCTTTCTCTTTTTTTTTTCTTCCATATTATCAACTATATTATCTACATTATCCCATTCACATAAATCCTCCTATTTTTGAGCCTTGTTGCCGTCCACTCTACCTAACCCTAATGCCGAAATTTAGCTAACTTAAATTAAAAGTGTTGGGCTCCATGTAACTTAAATTTGGGCCCCTTACTCCCTTGTGTGGCCTCACCTCCTTGCTCCCTAAGTGGCGCCACTGACCACTGGGCCACAATCCCATTTTGATATTTAAGCTACCAAAACTTATTTTAAGCCCTAGAGTATCTAAGCAGAATATTTAATCAAGGCATCAGCCCAAGCCTGAGCCTAATTTGCACCTCTGATTCTCAAATTAACACATTAAACACATCCACACCCTAAACGCATAGGCCCAAAAATTCAGGATGTTACAGTTCTACCCCCTTAAAAAAATTTCGTCCTCGAAATTTCCAACTAACTATCAATCATACTACCCAAGTCTCACCAATATGCTTCCGCTGCGAACTCTAATTCTAAAGCCAAAAGAAACACTTAGGAGAATATGATAGAGTACGCACCGGTATTCGCATCTGGAGCGTCCTCGTCCCCTTGTACTCATTCTTCAGAGAAATTTTATGAATTAATAGGTTTCTTCCACTGATTAACCACGAACAGTCTTATGATCAGTAGTTTAAGAGTAGTTCTTTCGAATTTGAAATTACATCTACAAGTTTTAGTCTCAAGTTTGTCTCCTTGCTCTAGGACCCACACACATCAACCATCAACATACAGACGACATCCATGAACCCACATTCAACACATAGGGTATTTTCATCATTTTACAACCCAAGGGTATTTTTGTAATTTTATCCTACAGGGTATTTTTGTAGTTTTTCGAAATAGGGTTCCTTGGTGATTTCGTGAGAGAAGGGTATTTTGGTAATTTTGTAATTTGGGGGTATTTCGGTAATTTTACAAATCAGGGGTAATTTAGTAGTTTTACAAAATAGAGTGGCTGGTCCCTTTCGGGTTTTAGTTATAAATTTTGGCCTGATAATAAATCCTTGTGGCTAGGGTGAACAGTCACTATATACACTGTAGGATTCCAGTGAAGAGGAGGTGAGTCACTAGGATCGCTTAAATACCAAGCTCTCCACAGAATCCAATCCTAGACATGCGTATGCCTGTTGCCACACCCTATCTCGGCGACTTGTTCACAGGTTTGTTTGGTTGGATTAAATCTTATGAATTTAGAGAGTTGTTTAAACTAAGCCTAAAGTCCATCAATGTCTAATATACTAGCCTATGTCCATCAAGCCCATCAAGCCCAACATACATATCACATCCAAAAGTTTAGAATACTTTACTGCATGGATCGGGTCTTGGAGTGAGACTCAAGGCCATATCTTCTTCCGCATTTTTCTCAATTTCACATAAATTTTCAAAACACTACTAGACCCATTTCACAACCCGAGTTTTGAACTGGGCTCTGATACCAAAATGTAACACCCCAAACCCGACCCATACGTCACGACCGAATTTGGTATGCTACGGGTTTAATGTTAAAAACTTTTACGTTACAAGGCTTTGTAAAACTTAGTTCGTTTTTGTGGATAGTCGTTAAATAGGTGGCACTTGTAGAAAATCTTTGTAATTTATCTTTCCAAAATAGGTGTTATTTAAATAATGTTTGAAAATCCCATTTTTATTTCTTTTAAACATAAGTCTTTGATCATAAAAAAAAAAACATAAACATTAACAAATATCAACTTATAACCTAAGCTATGGAGGCCTTATTACATCAAATAATCCCAAAATTAAAACTTATAATAAAACGAAAATTTTATAAATAAAAGACTTGTTGGCCCCTCGAGTCCGCCTCGGCTCCCTTGTCCATGATCTACTGCTCACCTGAAAGGTTAGGAAAAATAATAGGGTGAGTCACCAAGACTCAGTGTGTAAATCCCGAAAACACATAAAAGGCTTTAGGCCTACAAACACATTATGGGCCTTGGCCCATACAAGGGTAACTAACTATGTATCATGACCCATCCCAGCCTAAAAATCCATCCTCTACACACCAACCCGTACCAACCATCACACCTTGGGGATTTCTACAATCAACCCTCCATCCGCTACACACCATATCGACAGCTGTGCTGCCTGTCTTAAAGACCGATCACTGTGTGACCTATGTGGCAAAGCCACCGATCGCCATACGACCTTAATAATACATCGTAGCATTTCGACAGCCGAGCTGCCTGTCATAAAGACCGATCATGATGTGACCTATGTGGCAAAGCCACCGATCGCCATGCGACCTTAATAATACATCGTAACATTTCGACAAATTGAAATTTTGTCATAAAGACCTATCACTATGTGACCTATGTGGAAAAGCCACCGATCGCTATGCGACCTTCTTCCCCTTCATCATATCAATCCTATCCCATGCATACATACATGCGAGAATCAAAACAATATACTACCTAAAAGTTCACGATCTATCACATACATCGATACACATAGAGAAGTTTCTATGATTACGCACTGCATCCCTTGCCTACCCTTTTGGGTAATCCGACTGTCTATACAGCCTTTTTCCGGCTTTTAGCCCATAACATATATTTAGTACAGATTACTATACAGCCTTTTTTCGGCTTTTAGCCCATAACTTATATTTAGTACAGATTAATTAGTGTGTTACAGATCTACACACCTGATTACCGTTAGAACGAGACCCTCTAAGTCAACGCTATCCGTAGCCAACACCACCGCTATCTGCCTTGAAATCCTGAAAAGTGATATGAGATTCAGGAACTAGTGTTTCCGGCTTTTAGATCTCAGAGATCTTACTAGAGAAGATTCGGCTACTCCCAGAGGATTCTGGCTTTTTGTGAAGAATCAGGAAGAGAAGATGATTCAAAGAAATCTATAGAGATTCGGATTTTAGAAGAAAGAAGAGAAAAGAATAATGGGGTTTTCGGCTTTTAGAAGAAAGAAGAGAAAGAAAAGGTGAAAACCCTAAATACCGAAAAATAAAGAAGAGAACCCTCCCTATTTATAGAAATTTCGGCACTTACCTATGAAAAATCGAAAGTGCCCTTCCTGATAACTAAAAATTAATCAAATAAAAAGGGAAAATTTGACACCCCCTTTGCCATAAAGAAACCGATTTCTTCACTTCTCTAGGTGATGGAATTTTGCCAACTCTAGCCTTGTAGATAGCTCCTATCTTTTCTCCTTTTTTTTTTTCTTCCATATTATCAACTATATTATCTACATTATCCCATTCACATAAATTCTCCTACTTTTGAGCCTTGTTGCCGTCCACTCTACCTAACCCTAATGCCGAAATTTAGCTAACTTAAATTAAAAGAGTTGGGCTCCATGTAACTTAAATTTGGGCCCCTTACTCCCTTGTATGGCGTCACCTCCTTGCTCCCTAAGTGGCGCCACTGACCACTGGGCCACAAGCCCATTTTGATATTTAAGCTACCAAAACTTATTTTAAGCCCTAGAGTATCTAAGCAGAATATTTAATCAAGGCCTCAGCCCAAGCCTGAGCCCAATTTGCACCTCTGATTCTCAAATTAACACATTAAACACATCCACACCCTAAACGCATAGGCCCAAAAATTCAGGATGTTACATCATCAATCTAAATAACCGAACTTATCCTTTTTTGAGACAAAGCACTTGACAAAAATAATTAACAATTGAATTTTTTTACATGAAGTGAATTAAATGAATCAAGTACATAGAACCAATCTGTGAATTGGTCGTGCGAAAGTAGAATAACTACCTCGATTACCTTGTTGATGTGGCAGCAAAAAGTTCGGTAAATGGAAGCAGACTTGTTCAATGGTGATCATACTGGTATGCTTTAGATTTGGTTGGTTGTGTGGCAATGAAGAGATGCATAAAGATCGTTGTTACCGTGAATGGGGAAGGGCTACTGCCGTAGAGCAATACGAAGAGGTTGCTGCTGCTTGATAGCATGTTTATTCTGCATATTCAGATAAATTAATTCTTGAATTAATTCCTACTAAATTGGTAATTTTATGTTTAAATTTTGTCAAGAACGAAATTCGGATGCTTTAATTCGAAAACAAGTAGAAAATGACTAAATTGGAGCACAATAAATAAAAGAGGGGCCGTATCAGAAATTTAGAGACATTTAAGGGCTGATCAGATTTTTGACTTTGTAAAAGCCATATTTAGAAAAAAAATTTGATATGAATGTGATTTCATGTAATTGGTTGTAAGGTGAGTTAAGCTAATTTTGGTATATGATATGTATATAAATAGGGTGTGTGGTGGCCTTTGAAAAACACACTTGAATATACTGGAAATATAGAACATTTTATTTCTTTCATACGTTTGTAACCATTTTTCTTTCCTTTGAATAAGCATTCTACCATTTTCGTTTCATATTACTTTCCTTTTACAAATTATGTTTAATTGCTTTCCGAGTCCCTTCCCTTTCCACCTTCTACCCTATTTATTAAATCCATTTATATACACCAAGAAAGCATAAGTAATTTCATGCTTCACTAAACTTCTACTTAGATTTAGGTCGGTATTCTTTTTGATTAAGAATCTTGAGAACCGAATCCACATTAAAAATCTTTCATAATGATATTCACCATCTCTCTGGAATATGGATAGTACAAATTCGTCCCCTAAAGTCAATTCAATTTCAATTCAAAAAGCACGCGTTGGGTTTGAGTTGTTCAGCATACAATTGGGAAGTCGAGTTCTCCATGTTGTATTTGGATTTCTATGAGCAAATTGGCGTATCCTGGCAGGGTTATACTATTAGGATTTTTATCAATGAAGATAGTGATTGGATTTAAATGACCCACGCGGTTGAGGCCGTTGATTCGAGTTGGGTTCTTCAGAATGCAAGGCTACCGAGGACTTGAATTGCAAACGCGTGTATTGCGGTTAGACAGCCGGTAAGGGTTGGTTTGCAAGTCATACTAGAATCAACAGCGAAAGGAAGAATTGGCGATTGAGATATTCTTAGTCTCTATAACCAACTTATGGTTTGGAGGAGAAAAATCATTTTCAAGGATCAATTCAGAACCAGAATTAGCTGAGTCTAAAGGTAAGACTTTATATTATTTCTTACGAAGTTCAACTCCTTTTACTTATTTTATTTTCGATTAAAATAATTTTTATTTACTGCTATTACATTTTATTTACTTCCTAAACATTTTCATTCCCCCTTATTTATTTTATTTCTTTTCTTTTTTAGCAAGCTTGTCACGAGTCGTGGGCACAACTATTGCCACGACTATAATTTTGTTCAAAAGAAAAGGTGAAATTTGATAACCAATCCCTGTGGATTCAACCATACTACTCTATACTGCTATTTCATATTATTTTGTCGTAGGAATTTTTATTTGGTGGCTTCAACGCCCATCACTGCCACAGTTTGACTAGGCTGGAAATGGAGAGACAATGACATGGGAAGGTAGGTGTAACACCCCTCACCCGTATTCAACGCCGAAATAGGGTTATGGAGCATTACCGAACATACTATACAATTACACATACATTTTCTCATACATTTTCAATTTCATGTAATTATCAATCAATAACATTCATATCGTCCCTAATACGAGCCTATGAGGCCTAAAACATGCATTCGGGGAGGTTTGGGACTAAATCGATAACTTTGAAAACTTTAATAGCTCTTAGAAAATTTTTGCCAAAAAATAGAGAACGCACGCCCGTGTGGCCTGGCCGTGTGAGAGACACGCCCGTTTCATAGGCCGTGTGGACATTCGAAATGGAAGCACATGGCCATGTCCCAGCCCGTGTCCAACCCAGTGTAACTCTCTGACTTGGGTCACACGGCCAACACACACGCCTGTGTAGATAGCCCGTGTGCCCTATAAATGGCCATACATACCTGTGTGCCAGGCCGTCTGCTAGGCCGTGTCAATCCTGAAGGGTATACTGACTTATGCCGCACGGCCAAGTCAAACGCCCGTGTGTGAGGCCATGTGGAGCATACAGACTTGGTTTCTAATGCAACACATGGGGACACACGGCTGTGTACCTGACTGTGTGTCACACACTACTGAGACACACACCCGTGTCTCTGCCTGTGTGAACAAAAATTGGCTATTTACCAAGCCATTTTGCCACCCAAACTTTTGCACACCTACATCAATCCAATTGATACCAATACATGGCATAATTTGGCATTTAAACCAACCAATTCAAGCCTAATTCATGCATATTCTATACCATTTCAATACCAACCAATCTAAAACACATCCATACCATAATATGCCACTCAATTCATATCAAATCTAATTAAATCAGAACATCAACATGAACACTTTCAAATTTTGCATCATTTAGCCTAATCTCATAAACATGCTAAGTTCATTTCTCATCCATTTAGTACTTCTAATTTCCAAATACCAACTAACATCACATTACCATATTCAAGCACATAAAAAGAACCATATACACAAATATATATATCCAACCAACCTAACCAAGTTAAGCCAACTCTCATGGCTATATATATACAAACCAAAACATAGACATTTACAAGCCAATTCAATGGTAAAATTCACTACCAAACTACATATCAATATGACCATAATCCTATACATGCCATATGACCAAAACTTAGTTTCAAAAGTACCAAGGTGATAGTTGGATAGTGTGACGAAGTCTCCAACGATCCCCAAATCCGAGCTAGCTTTGAAATCACTATAAAACACGAAAAATTAAACAAAGTAAGCTATAAAGCTTAGTAAGCTCATATGAAAATAATAAGCAAGTCTCGCCATTCATTTACCATTCAAATTAAATGACATAATATGCAACAATGCATTAATCTCAAGCTAGCATGAACTTAACCACATACTTGATCATAAACTCACAACTTCCTTTGACTCATTGCTCGTATAGTTTTCCATACATACCTGCACCGACACGTATCTATTTCTCACCATTTCATATCTTCAATATACCCATTGAACCATTCAGAATAAAATTCAGAGACTTGGAAGTCTCGCACCCTAGGTGCCAATATCATGGCCCGAAGCCAAATCAATGTAACTCGCACCTGAAGTGCTAATATCATGCCCCGAAGCCAAATCAATGAACTCGCACCCGAAGTGCTAATATCATGGCCCGAAGCCAACTCAATGAAGATTGTAATGAAACGTCCTTCGTATCCTAATTTTTCCTAAAGTTCAACCGAGATTTATAATGCTGAATCTTCGTCGAATGTGTCAACCCGATTTAGCCCCTAGTTAGAATAGTGGTTTTGGGACCACGAATACGAGTCAAAAAAATATTTTAATTATATTTTATGTGTTTACAGCATGTTAGAATGCATGTGTGAAATTTTCGTGAATTAATTTTATCGATTGGTTGTTTAATTTTATAAATGAACTTAATCGCGTAAATTGTAAAAGTGGCTTGCTATTTGTTAAAGTGCTTTATTGCTATGATTTTTATTATGTAGGGTCCTTAAGTGGTAAATTGGCTGTTGACTAATATCATGGACGGTTTGGGGCTTAAGTTATAATGTTTTGATATTATTTTATAAAGGTTAATATAGTAAATTATGTGTTAAAATGAAATTAAATAAAATAAAACATAAAACCATGCATTATGTTCATCATATTTGCCGAAAATTTAAAGGAAAAAGAAAGAAAATAAGCTAGCTACATTCGGCCTTGTCTAAGCTTGATTAAGGTATGTGTTTAGCTCGATTTTTTTGATAATTTTTACGTTTTTGAGATCGTTGCTTTGTGTTTTAGCTAGCCCATGCTTGAATTTTTGAATTGGTTGTGTATTTTGTGATTTGCCATTGAAGAGAGCTTGTTGTTTTTGTTGTTTGATGATGAAAAATAAATATATGTTGTTAGATTATCATGTTTAATTAAGTGATTTTTAGTAAAAATACCTATTTGGAATTAAATTGTGAATTTTGTAAATTGAGGGGTCAAAATGTGAAATAAATGAAATATATGGGTTTATATGAAGTGTATAAACATTTGGCCTAGCATGTGTAAAATGAAATTTTGTGTATTTCGTAATTTTGTGAATTAGGGACTTAAATGTCAAAATGTGAAAATGTGAGGGCTAATTTGTAAAATGCCCTAAATATGTGTTTGTGGATTAAATTGAATGTTTTGGTGAATAAAAGAGTTAAATTTGAATGTATTTAGATGAAGAAAAGAGGAAATCAGATTTGGACCGGGGGAAATCTAAAGTTGTTGAATAGTCACTCCGGTCCATTCGTCTTTGTCTGAGGTAAGTTCATATGTAAATAATTGTCGTTAATTTTGAATGTATATAAATTGTAAGTGCCGAATTGAATTATTAAATATATTTGTGTATATGCCGAATTTGATATAAGCATGGGAGAATTAATTACGAGCTTGAATCGACCGAATTACGACGTCCGAAAGCCCCGTACGAACCTTAGGAATAGTTAGGATACATATGTCATGACATAGGATTCTGACATGTGATTTCGTGTAAGACCAGGTCTGGGACGTTGGCATCGACTTGAGATTTACGTGTAAGACCATGTCTGGGACATCGGCATCGTCCATGATTTCATGTAAGACCCTGTCTGGGACAGTGGCATCGATATTTGATTACATGTAAGACCACGTTGGGATGTTGGCATTGTACGAGCTTTTCGAGTTATCCAAGTATCCTATTTGATTCCGAACGGTTCATCGGGCAATAATACGGCAAAATCGAATGTGAGTTCGAATTAAACAATTCAAGTATGTTTGAGTTTATATGAAGTTTGGAAATAAAGGTAAGTGTTGTTGTATAATATGATATTGTGTACTAATTGTTAAAAATGTGATTATAAGTACATGTATTTGAGATTAGAAGTATTTGGCCTACTTGTATGAATCATATATGTTCTTTGATAAATTATTTGCTTATGACTTACTAAGCTATTTAAGCTTACTCTGTGTGTATTTGTTCATTGTTTTATAGATTTTGGAAAACTAGTTACGAGATCGGGGATTGTCAAGGAAATTTGTCACACTATCGATCGTTGTTTCGGTATTTTAAAAGCTTGAACTATGAACCTATGGCATGTATAGGCTAGTATTTATTTTGGTTGAATTTTGAAATTGTATATATATTAAGCCATGCAAAAATTGCTTGATTATAATATTATGGCTTGTGTGTATTCGATCATGGTCAAAGATTGTTTTGGAAGTGTGTTTTATGCTATAATCTGTGTGGTGAATGGATATTTGTTTCGGCAATGTGAAGTATTATGTATGATTTTATAATGTGGATTGGCATGAGTTGATATATTGAGTATGTATTGAATGCGAATTGGCTATATAGTTTTGGTTTTTAATTGACAATCGAGGAAAGTGTTTCAGGTTATTTTTGCTAGCCGAATTGATAAGAAGCAAGTTGGTTTTGTTTGATATTTTGGTACAATGCATAATATGTGTAATAAACATAATTTGATTCGGCATTTTTACTTATGAATTAGGATGAATTGGTTTGATTTTATGATTATATTATAAACATGTTGTATTGGTTTTATGATTACTTAATAAGTGCATTAAATGCATGTTTATATTCGGCTAGTAATAGAATTAATTAATAATTTATGCCTATGAATTCATTGGTTGTGAAATGATCAACTTTGTTATGATTAGGAAATGGCATAATTTGTACTATCTATGTGGTTAACCTTGATAGCTGAATAAGCAAGGAAATGAATTTGCTATGTAACAGTTCAGTTTAGACCCTAGTCAAAATAGTGGTTTCGGGACCACAAATCTGAGTCAGAAAAATATTTTATAATTATTTTCTGAGTCTTCAGTGTGTGAATTAGTATGTGTGAAATTTTTGTGATTTAATTTGGTCATTTGTGTGCTTAATTTGAGAAAATGACTAAATTGCATTAAAGGTAATTGTGGCAATTTATTTGTTGATGTGTTAAATTTACATGGCTTATTAAGTTAAAGTCCTTAAGTGGATATTATACCTTTGCTTATGCTAGTGGACAATTATGTCCATACTTTACATGATTTATAAATGGTTTAATAAAGGTTAAATAAGTAAAATAGTAAATAAGTTATAATTAATTAAAAGGCAAAGCTACATTATGTTTTATTCATCATCTACCGCCGATTATAGAAAAGAAAAGAGAGGTTTTAAGCTTTCATGGTATTCGGCCATTATAAGTCTCAATTCAAGGTTGGTTTTTGTTCGGTTTTTGATAATTTCTATGTTTTTGTAATCGTTGCTTCGTGTTCTTCAAAACCCATGCTTCAATTTTGTGAATTGATGAAGATTTTGAAAAATGCCATTGACGAATTAATGAGCTTTGTGATGTTTAATGATGAAATATGAAATATATATGTTAGATTAACCTGTTTTGTCTTTTGATTTTTGGTGATTTTGAGTAATTTGGACTTAATTGAGAAAATAATATTTTGAGGGACTAAATTGTGAAAAAAATGAAATGTATGGACTTGTATGAGCATGGGTAATATTCGGCCAAACATGGGTTGTATTGAATTATGTGAATTTTGTGATTTTGTGAAATAGGGACTAAAATGTTAAAATGTGAAAATATGAGGGCTAATTTGTAAATTGCCCTAAATATGTGTTTTTGGATTTAATTGAATGAATTAGTAAATAAATGAGTTAAATTTGAATATGTATAGATCAAGAACAAAAAAAAAAACAAACTTAGATCGTGGGAAATCGAAAGTAATTGAGTAGTCGAGTTCGTTTCTATTTATCTGAATCCGAGGTAAGTCAATATACAAATAAATGTATTTACATTGATATATGTATGTTCATATGAAAATTTATAATGATGAATGTATATGAGTTGATAAGTACATGAAATCCGAGATAGTATCGACATGGTGTCAACATCAGAAAAAGTCCCGTACGAACCTAGGAATAGATAGGAGTACATATGTCATGACATAGGTGTCCGATATGTGATATCGTATAAGACCACGTCTGGGACGTTGGCATCGATATGTGACATCGTGTAAGACCACGTCTAGGACGTTGGCATCGATTTGAGATTTACATGTAAGACCATGTCTGGGACATTGGCATCGTATTGATTCGTGTAAGACACTGTCTGGGATAGTGGCATCCATATCTGGTTACATGTAAGACCACGTCTAGGACGTTGGCATTGTACGACTATTCTGAGCATTCTGAGTATCCAATTTGATTCTGTAACAGCCCGAAATTGGGCCTAGAAGAGTTTGGCCTATTGGGCCCCGAGCGCAGAAGCATCTTAGAATTTTTGAGAATATGAGAATGGCATAATTGCAAGTTGGACTTATTAGGTAAGTGAATTTGGAAGGTTACGGGGCTTCCATGAAGTCCCGGGATCAAACCTGAGCTTTAAGAAAAATTCTGGTTTTAGGTGAATAAAACCATGGGAGTTAGAAGGTAGGCTTTAAGAATAAAATAAGGAGAAGAATGACACAAGAGGAGTTGTGGTGAAGTGGCAAAGTGGCGCCACTTAGGGAGCAAGGGGTCCAAGGTTCAAGTCTTGGCACTTGCATTTCTTTTTAATTTATCTTTTTAAGTGAACTTAGACATTTGCCATAGACTCATATTTAGTTGCGCGTGATTTAGACACAAGGAGGAAGGTGGCCTAGTGGTGTGGCGTCACAAGGGTAGCAGAGAGGGAGAGTGTTCGAATCCCACATGCTACAAAAGGAGTTATATTTTTATGCTCAGGAAGGGGAAGTAGCTGAGTCTGGATCGAACTCTAATGGGATAGTGGAGGACTTGGTCAAGGGGTTTGAATGGATGATGGAGAGTGGATTGAGGAGCAAGTTGGGGATTAAGGGATTACACATTGAGTTCTCATAACTCACCCCTTCTACTTTAATCTTGAAGGTAATCCCCAGCATTGAGGATTTGGAGTCGAGGTGGACTCTGTGGTGGCCATACATCGTAACATTAGTAATTTTCGTTCTACTTTATTTTAAGATTATTTAGTTTGGGTTATGTTTTGTAATAAGGCCTTTGGGATTTTATTTTGGTTTTAGCTTTTAATTCGGTTGCTATTGATTATTAAATGTTCAATACGGGATTTTCCTAAAACATTAATAACTGTTTCCAAAACGTTAACGAACGGTTTACAAACTATAATTGATAAAATATTGGGTTCTCTTAAACGTCGAAAACAGTTTGCAAGATATCACATTTTTGCAAATCACCAAATCTGATTTCTGGTATAGACAAAGTTTTCAAAAAAAGAGATAACAACGTTTTTTTCAACAACACCATAAAAGCAGGTTTGAATATCACAAACAACAAAGCTCGAAGTTTTCAAAAAAAAATTTGAAGTTTGTAACGAACACTTAGTTTTCAAAGAACTTATCTATGTGACATGCCAGATCCGGTCGTAACGTCTAGGCCGGGTTTGGGGTGTTATAGTTTATAGTATTAGAGCCAAGTTACAAAACTCGGCTGTGGAATGGGTTCGAAAATGTTTTCCAAAATTTGTTCGAAATATGATTTAGAAAATATGTACATCTTTAGTAGAAGTATGGCACCTCGAGTCTCCGGCACCAAATTTGTAAGTCCACTTACTTTATGTTTGATTATATGATGAAATGCCTGTTAGTGGTAGTACATTAGAACTATTAGCTATAGGAGCTAAGACTGTAGAGACTGAGACATTAGGAAATTCGATCTGCGAGAACAACTCTTATACTTGCTTATCATAAGACATTTGTTAATAAACATTGGAATTATAGACTGATTCATAAAACTTTTAATCAGATCAAATCGATTCAGCAATATAATTACAAGAGGGCGTGGACGTGGTACACGCGGCCGTGGTAGAGGCCGAGATGCTAGGACTGAATCCTCAGCATCGGGGAATATGTCCGAGAAGGAGGTGTCGGCGTCGCCAATGACTGAGATGGGGTCTCATGACCGAGCCGGAACTGATGTGATGACTCAGCTAGTTAGGGAGGTATTGAAGGAAGTCAAAGAAATTGGTGAAACACTTCGAGTTGGGAGCTTAGACTGTAAGAAGAAAGGAGATAGTGGTTCTCTAGGGTCACAGTCTCGTTCTGTGAAGCATGTTAAGGCACGTCCAAACTTTTCGGCTTACGAATACTGCAGAAGGCGTCATCCGGGTGAATACTGGAGGAGGTCAGGAGCATGCTTGAGATGCGGGTCTAAGAAGCATAGGGCTCGGGATTGTTCCATCACCATTAAGTCAGGTATGTTTCGGTTGGATGTGGTGTTTGAATGTGGTAAATTTTATGAATGTGTGATAAGTACCTATTTGCTTCTGTGGTTAGATATCTAGTTGGGTAAAGAGACTTCTAGATTAGGTTAGAAGGGAATGAGTGTTATTGAAATCAGAGTGCGCAGCGGCAGTGTGGTAGAGTAGGCTGTGTTAAACCACTGTCAGATAGCTATAAATTTTGAGGACGAAATTTCTTTAAGGGGGTAGATTTGTAACAGCCCGAAATTGGGCCTAGAAGAGTTGGGCCTATTGGGCCCCGAGCGTAGAAGCATCTTAGAATTTTTGAGAATATGAGAATGGCATAATTGCAAGTTGGACTTATTAGGTAAGTGAATTTGGAAGGTTACGGGGCTTCCATGAAGGCCCTGGATCAAACCTGAGCTTTAGGAAAAATTCTGGTTTTAGGTGAATAAAACCCTGGGAGTTAGAAGGTAGGCTTTAAGAATAAAATGAGGAGAAGAATGACACAAGAGGAGTTGTGGTGAAGTGGCAAAGTGGCGCCACTTAGGGAGCAAGGAAGTGACGCCACACAAGGGAGCAAGGGGTCCAAGGTTCAAGTCTTGGCACTTGCATTTCTTTTTAATTAATCTTTTTAAGTGAACTTAGACATTGGCCATAGACTCATATTTAGTTGCGCATGATTTTAGACACAAGGAGCAAGGTGGCCTAGTGGTGTGGCATCACAAGGGTAGCAGAGAGGGAGAGTGTTCGAATCCCACATACTACAAAAGGAGTTATATTTTTATGCTCAGGAAGGGGAAGTAGCTGAGTCTGGATCGAACTCTAATGGGATAGTGGAGGACTTGGTCAAGGGGTTTGAATGGATGATGGAGAGTGGATTGAGGAGCAAGTTGGGGAGAGAATCATGGGATTCGGTGGAGTGGGGAGTTTGGCCGAAAGTGGGAAGTGTTTGGGGGTGAAATCCGGCTAGGGGGTAGGGGGTTGCACATTCAGTTTTGGGGGAGGTTGTGTGCCGAAATTCTTTGGGAGCTTTTCTTGTTTCTTTTCCCTCTGCGTTTTGTGCATCTTTTCTTTCCTTAAGGCATTACAAGTCTATTCCTTTCTTGTTTTTGTTTTTGATGGCCGAATTCATCTTCTCCCTCTCTTCTCTCAAACTTTAAGTTGTTCCTACTACCCTTTGATAAGAGCCGAACCCTTCCTTACTTATCTTTTCCTCTTTCTTTTGTCTATTACTTCTCTTTTTCTTTCATTTTGTTCCCTTAGTCGAACATCAAGAAGCAAGGTACTTGTAGTCTCTTTTGTCTACCGAACCTACCTTGGCTATTTGGCACCGTTGTGAGCATAAAGTTATATCTTTTTCTTTTTTCTTTGCCATCGGTTCTTGTTTTTCTCTCCTCTCTAAAAGCCAAAATTCTCACTCTGTTCCTTCTCTCTAAGGCCGAACCTATTGGAGTGCTAGAACACTATCTCGGCCTCTTTTTAGCTTTGGGTTCTCGTGAAGTGGGTGGTAAGTTGGTCTTGGCCGAATATAGGTGATGGATGGACGTTCTTATCCTATATTTATTTAGGCCGAAAGGCCGTTCCTTCGTTATTTTGTGATAACATCGCTAACTCGTACCCTTTTCTTAGGAACTCGATTTGTGATCGGAGGAAGTGAACCGAACTCTCAAACGTAGCAAGGAGTTGCTGACGTTCTTGGTAAGAGGCGTGAATTGGGTTGTCGTTTTCAATCTTATGGATACGTCCTACTAAGATTAAGACTAATGGTTTAAGTATATGGATTCATAGGTGCGTAATCTAGAGGAGTTAATCTACGCTCGTATCAGGTGTGTAATTTCACACCTTTATTCATTTTGTTATGTATTATTCTGTGTGTCGGTTTAAAGCCGAAATACCCTTAATGTGTGAGCTAATAAGATACCCTAGTGGGTGAATTGGATATAGCCCAGGTGAGTAATTTATGATTATACCCTTACGGGTAGATTTGGCATGACTGTGTATTTTGTTTATCTGCTATATTGGTACATTCATGCATGCACTATATTATTATGTCATGGTATGTTGCATGGGATCGAGATATTGATGATCGGGGAAGCGTAATCGGTGGCTCTACCACATATTCTGGTGACTCTATCACATTTTGTCTGGTGGCTATGCAACGTATATTCTGTTATTCTGGTGGCTTTGCCACAATTTCGGCGATGAGCAGCGTGACTGCCATCGAGGTGTGTAGCAGATGGAGGGTTGATTTTAGAAATCCCCACAGGTGTGTTGGGCTGGTACGGGTGGTGTGTAGCGGATGGATTACTAGGCTGGGCTAGGGTGGGTTGCATTGCATATATTATCTGTATAACCATGCTAATAGGGCTAAGGCCAGTTTGATTCTGAATGGGCCTCAGGCCAGTTTGTTTCCGTAAGGGCTAAGGCCCAGTTAATGTCCGATTAGGGGATTACACACTGAGTTCTCGTATCTCACCCCTTCTGCTTTAATCCTGCAGGTAATCCCCAGCATTGAGGATTTGGAGCCGAGGCGGACTCTGTGGTGGCCATACATTGTAACATTAGTAATTTCCGTTCTACTTTATTTTAAGATTATTTAGTTTGGGTTATGTTTTGTAATAAGGCCTTTGGGATTTTATTTTGGTTTTAGCTTTTAATTCGATTGCTATTGATTATTAAATGTTCAATACGGTATTTTCCTAAAACATTAATAACTGTTTCCAAAACGTTAACGAACGGTTTACAAACTATAATTGATAAAATGCTGGGTTCTCTTAAACGTCGAAAATAGTTTGCAAGATATCACATTTTCGCAAATCACCGAATCTAATTTCTGTTATAGACAAAGTTTTCAAAAAAAGATAACAATGTTTTTTTTAACAACACCATAAAAGCAGGTTTGAATATCACATACAATAAAGCTCGAAGTTTTCAAAAAAAAAAATACAAAGTTTGTAACAAACACTTAGTTTTCAAAAAACTTATCTATGTGACATGCCAGATCCGGTCGTAATGTCTAGGCCGGGTTTGGGGTGTTACAAATTCTGAACAGTTCAACGGGTAAATTCGAGAAATGAACGTCTACATGAAATGTATAAATGAATCAGGTATGTTTGAATTGTACACTAAGCAAGTGTATGAAAGGTAAGTGTTTATATGAACTTGCCTATATGAGATATGTGAATAGATTTGATAAGGTAAAATGTGTTATATGTGTGAATGAGCTATGATCTAGTGAAGTACAAGGTGATGCATATATGTTGGTAAGAAAATGGCTAATCAAATGAGCCAAGGAGAATTATGAATGTGCAAATGAGCTATTAGTGATCTTATATTTTAGATGAATAATGAATGCTTATATGTTCAGTTTATTGTATATGGCTTACTAAGCTTTTGAAAGCTTACTTTGCATGTGCTTGTTCTGTTTTATAGATCGTCAAAGCTACGAAAGGCTCGGGGATCATCGGTGATCGTCATCACACTACTCAATCCTATTTTTGGTACCTTTTGAAAGTGTATATACTAAATATGGCATGTATAGGGTAGTTGTTTTTGGAATATGTTTGAGATATGTAATAGCCATGTGATATGGCTAGATGAATGTTTTATGAATGATGAGTCGTGCTATATGATGCTTGGTTTTGGTGTGGTTTCATGGTTAAGAAATGGTCAAAATATTGGTAGGATCATTTTTGTAAGGTAAGCATATATATGATGAATGGTTGTTATAAGGAAATGATATGTTTGTGATGAATTACACTTGAAAATGATTGTGAATAGAATGAGCTAATTGTTGTATAAGATGTTGTGCTTGAGATGCTTTTGTATGCTTGGAAAATTGGTTGTTTTTGACATGAATTGTATTGGTATGAATGCTTGTAGGGATGACCCAAGTGTGGGTGGCATTTTGGCCTTGAAGATGGCCTATACTTGCCCACACGGTTGAGCACACGGGCGTGTGGCTCGACCGTGTCCCTCGTGGTTGCATTTCAAAATCAAGTCAGACTCGACCACAGGCTAGACACACGGGCGTGTGATTGGTCGTGTGGTGCAAGTCAGGCTCGACCACGGGTGAGGCACACGGGTCTGTCTCAGGCCATGTGGTCAAGTCAGTATGTATGCCCAGTTTTGACACGGCTTAGACACACGGGCGTGACTGAGGCTATGGGAGGCACATGGTCTGCCCACACGGGCGTGTGACCTCTGTAACTTTGAAAAATTTTTAAATTTCTGAGAATTTCTGTATGTGTTCGGTTTAGTCCCGACCCTATTCTAAAGCATGATTAAGGTCTCATAGACCTATTTAAGGGACACTTTGATTTGATTTGATAAATTATATTATGAAATGTCTATAAAAGTTTCCGATTTGTCCGGTAACGCCTTTAACCCTAGACCGGCAATGGTTACGGGTTAGGGTTGTTACAGGCTAACTGTGTATAAATTTTGATATGATGATTAGCCTGTAATGTTATTATGGATAGTTCTGTATTGGAGTTTATTATAGCTATGGTCTTATGGTGACTTGCGCATATTTCAATAAAGCTAAATGTACATAGAATTATGTTATAATGTTAGTTAAGGTTTTATAAGTTAATGGTTATAAATTCATGTAATGCGAATTGGTATGGTTATTTATGTGCTTAGTTTATTGATAAACCGTAATATATACATATTTTAATCCCACATTTAGCGTACTTTTGGATGATTTATCCCTTGACTTGTGGAATTTGATGCTCCTAATCCTTTAATTTCATATTTTATACTTAGGGAAGCATAGGAGGATAAAAAGAACGAGAAATGGGCTAAAAATGGACCAAATGGGCCAAAGTAAGAAATCAACACGGCCTGGGCCCAAGCCATACGGCCGTGCCCCTTTAGCAGGCTCGATTCACACGGGCGTGTTGCACGGGCGTGTCCCTGCCGTGACAAAGAGGAATTTCACTCGGAATAGGGTACTTAGAGGCAAAGAAAGACATTCCAAAAGCCTATATAAACACCCTAAAGGCCAACCTTGAGGGGCGCGTCATGCTAGGCCAAGGAGCCAAGCCAGAGAGGTCAGAATTGTGGGATTTACTCGAAGAAAGCCAGTTGATTCATCTCAAGAAGCCGAAATCATACTCAAGACGGAGGATCTCTCTTTCAATTCCTTCAGGGGGTTTTAGGGTTTTCTTATGTTTTGTTTTATATTTTGTTCTGAGATGTATTCTTTTATGATTATGAACTAAACCCCTCAGATACCTAGGGGGGATGAAACCTAAGACGGATCTTGTTATTGTTTTCTGAAGTATATGATAAATATTTGATTTGTTCTTAACTATGTGTTCTTAATTCTTATTTTGATATTTCAGGATATTGATTCAAGTATTGATGTGCTTAGGCAGTGGAGGAATATTCCCTGTTTAAGAGTAGATTTAGCATAGTTAAGCGGAGTTGATCGCAACCCTAGAGATAGGATGACGAAAATCTACCAGATTAGGTTCAAACCTAATAAGGGAGTCCATAGATCGAGTTAATGCAATCCTAGGGGTTTTAATTAGAAAGAGATTTCAATTAATCAACCCAGGGTTAGACGTTAGTAGCCTCGAGAGAGGTATTAATATAAATTAGGGAATCCTATGGATCAAGTCAAGTGAATAAATCGTGCAGTTGAGTTAAATAACAAGTGAAGTCTAGGTGGATTCTTCCTCGGGTATTGTCTTAATCAATTGGTTTTTCCCACAAGTATTTTCCCCAATTCATTCTCTGTGTCTTAGTGTCTTTAGCTTAGTAGTTAGTTAATTTTATAATAAACAACAAATCCCTTAATTCTTAGGCTAAATAATAAAAAGAAAGTCAGTATTAGTACTTTTGGTTCCTTTGGGTTCGACATTTCGGTCTTGCCACTAAGCTATACTACTATTCGATTGGTGCGCTTGCCTCAATCGTGGTGATAGTTAGTTTCTAGCCTAGATCATTCATTTTATAAATATTAAGACTCTCGACACACGATCAAGTTTGTGGCACCGTTTTCGGGGAACTAATATATTAAGAACGCTCAATTTTTATTACTTTAGCCATTTTTTTATATTTTTATTTTTAGCTTTGCTAATTTGCTCTTATTTGTTTCTGATAGGTATCTCTAGTTTATGACTAAAAGAAACCCGTCAGGACCCTTGATTTTTTACAGTGAAATAGAATGTACCGCTCAAACCGAAGAGATGTCACTAAATAATTATCAGTGGCAAGTCATGAGGACAAAGCCTAATATAGCAGCCGGTGTTTTCAACCTAGACGCGGTCACCATGTTATCTAACCAGGTATAGCTTTTAAATAAAAAAATTGATGGTTTGTATGGTTCTACGCAGGTACACCAGGTAATACAGTACTATACAAATGGAGGAGGGGTGAACAACACAGAATATCTATCCTACAACCCTAGCACAGAGAACGAACAAGTCAACTATATGGGTAACTATTCTAGACCTCAAAATAATCTTTATAGTAACACTTATAATGCAGGTTGGAGGTACCATCCCAATTTCTCGTGGGGTGGTCAAGGTAATCAAAGACCGCAACTTCCTCTAGGTTTTCAACAACCACCTTACCAGCAGGAAAAGAAGCCGAACCTTGAGGAGATGCTAACAAAATTTATCGCGGTGTCAGAAACTCGTTTTCAAAACAAGGAGACAATGCTCAAAAATCAGCAGGCATCAATTCAAGGGATCAAGAACCAGTTAGGTCAGCTAGCTTAGCTTATCTCAGAAACACCACAAGGTATCTTGGCTAGCAACACCAAAACTAACCCAACAGAGCAACCTCAAGCAATAACTGCTCACGATAGTGAAGGGTTAGATGAACCAAAATTGAAACAATAGAATATGGTAGAGGAAGGTAAGGTTGAAGTAAGCCATGATAAACCAAACTCGGTAATTACAGAGTACCAACCTCGTGTGCCATACCCCAATGCAATAAAGAAAGACCACATAGAGGAACAATTCGGTAAATTTCTTAAACTTCCAAAGAAATTACATATTAACTTGCTGTTTCTTGAAGCTCTTTCGCAGATGCCAGATTCAAGGAAATTTTAAAAAGAGTTTTTGACAAACAAACAGAAGTTAGACGATACGTCGCATGTGGAGCTAAACGCAGTGTGCCCAGTAATTCTATGAAATAAATTACCACGTGAGCTCACATTTCGTGTAAGTGATGAAACAATCACTCTTCAGGTTCTTAACACGGTTAGGACATCGAGTATTAAAAGTGGAACCAAACACTTCAAAGTTGGGGACCAGGTACTGTCAGATACAACCGACCCTCGAATAGCTGCTTTAGAGCTTAATACAAATGGTTCGACTCCTTTTACGGTACTTAAGGTCTTTCCATACGGAACGATCGAGGTAACTCATTCTAATTTCGGCACATTTAAGGTAAATATTACCTGACTCAAGCCATATGTTGATAGAATTGATAGTAAGAAAAAGGAGTTTCGACTCTGTGAACCACCATGGCCATACAAATAACAGGTAAGTCTAGCTCAAGACTTTAAACGAGCGCTTCTCGGGAGGCAACCCGAGCACTAACCCCGTTAATTTTCATATTTTTGAATTTTAGCTTCTAACTAAAAAAAAAACTAACCAAATTTTTAAGCGCAGGTTTCCCTACCCACACGGCATTGCACAAGGGCGTGGCTGTGGCCGTGTGGAAACAGAACAAAACCTATCCCTGAAAAAAAAACACGGGCTGCGATAAAACACCACGACCGTGCGATTCGGCCGTGGTCGAAACTGAGAAATCTACACGGGCGTGCGACACGCCCGTGGGACCTTTGAGTCCATTATTTTTTCCTTTTTCTCTTATTTTCACTTTTAAATTCTTTTCTTTTTATCTTTCTTGTCTTTAATTTATATTATTATATTTTCATTTATTTAATTTAGGTTCAAGGGGCTGTTAACAAACGACCACACCACCACCGGAGTATCCTTCCCACCTTCACCTCTCTCCAACTTTATCGTTTCTTTTCATCGACTCCATCCAAAATTCAGGAAGTTTTACTCCTCTCCCTATCTTATGATTTTCTTACTAGATTGTCACTATTCATTTTTGTACATTGAGGACAATGTACATCTTAAGTGTGGGGGGGAACTATAAATATTATTTGAAAATCCCTAAATTATGCCTTGTTCTTAAGTAAATGTTCTCATATTACTGTTAGAATGAAATTTCCTTTGATTTATGGTTTTCATTGATATGTTTTGGATTAAGTCATAGTGAATTATGTAGTGATGATTTAAACTTTAGGAGAATAGAGAATCAAGCATGATGAGTTTTATTTTCAAAATTAAAAAAAAAATTTGTTAGGTTGTCCACCTGAATCTAATTATTACCTTGAAGTTTGAAATTTACAAGGTTGACATCAAAAGCCCATAATTTCTGTGAGATTTTGAGCCTTTCAGAGCATATTCTTTTTTTCTTGCTCACTTTATTGATTATGGGTGTGTCAACATTGATTTGTTATTCTAGAATTTGCTTCGATTATACATGTCGAGACCACACCTTTGATTTGATATACAGAGATGATAAAGGCACTTAGGTTTTAACCCACTTACTCCACTAAAAGCCTACCCTCACAATTAAGTCCTAGTGAACCCCTTTGATCCTAACAACCCTTTTATTGACTCACCCACTAATATTAACTCAAAACCCATCTTGTATTTGTTATCACCATTTCTCTTGACCACCCTTATATTGTAACACCCCAAACCCGGCCCAAACATTACGACCGAATTTGGTATGCTACGGAGGAAAAACCTTTGGAAATCCCTTGTTAAGTCGTTTTAAATTTTGATAAAAGATATTGTTTTGTTTTAAAACAATTGAGGTGTTATGAAGAAAGCATTACTTAATGTCATTTAAAAATATACTAAGTTAGGTTGTTGATTTCAAATGTACCCGATGGTACTTTAAAAACATTTTTGCGTTTAATTTGAGAAAACATATGCATCCGCTTTAACATCATCAAATAGTTTAAACAAACCATTCAAAACATGCAAAGCAATAATAGAATAATCCTAGGAGGCCTTATTACAATTAAGCAACATAAACCCAACAGAAAAATAGATAAAATCCAAAATTCATTTATTAAAAATCTCCACCGCATGGCCACCTCGAGTCCATCCAGGCTCCTCATCCGCGATCTACGAGTCACTGAAAAATTAAAGGAGAAGGTGAGTCACCAAGACTCAATGTGTAACCCTTCCCGATTTAATGCAATAACATACACAAATTATAACCAATTAACATGCATAAGTTTAAATGCACCCAACCTAACCATCCATACGCCTTTTTCTACCCCTTGTGGTACCAAACCACCTGGTGGTGCCAAACCACTGGTGTCCAAAGACACAATTGTGTTACAAAACATTGGTGACATATAGTCGCGGATGTGATGCCAAATCTTTGGAGATACCAAATCTCACGGTGTCCGAAGACACAAATCGAATGATGGGGCCAACCCATCGTGTGATACCAAATCACCGTGACGATCCCATATCTCAAAGTGGGGCCAACCCACGGTGGTATTAACCACGTGGACAAGTCGCTATGAGGTGCCAAACCTCTCGGTGACCGTAGTCACGATGTGTTACCAAAACATGGTGTCAAAATGCGACACGAATATCACCGCCCCTCCTCTCATCAACCCATAACAATCATTTATATGCATGTACCACAAATCATGTTAATAGATTTATTTAACAACATCCAATCGATTTATCATAAGCCATATATCAAATAATACACATACCAAATGTGTCATGCTTCCCAAAAGCATCAAATAATAATCACATAGTAATAAGAACTTACCCAAATCCTTGTCAATACCATGAAGGTATTTCATCCATGTCTACACAAAACGTTTAGGCATAAAATAACACTTAGCATATTAAAAGTTATAAGATGTGTATGTATACACACTGGCACCAAAAAGAGTTCTAAATCCCAAATAGACAAATCGGCCACACAAGTATTCTTGCCCCTATATTCGGCCAAAAATGAATATTAGAACCATGGCCTAATCGGCCAAACCAAAATAATTGAGAAAGGTTCCTTGTGAACCTAAAATCTTACCCAAAGCCTTGAACACTTATCCAACACACTCCTAAAAGAATCGGCCTCACTTCCCTACAATCAACCATCATCAATAATGTTTATTAGCCTTTAAACTTAAACGAAAACTTAAAAGAGTAATCCTTTGAAATAAGCCCTTACCACTTTACCAAAACCGATTTCTAGAGAAGTCCCGATGATAACTATCTTACCTTCAAAATTCGCCAAAGTTGATCAAGATAGGAGAAGAAAATTCGGTATACCCAAGAGAGTGGATTCGGCTATGATTTGTTCAACACAATCAACCAAGGTTCAACTTGTATGGAAAAAGATGAAGTAAGAAAGTGAACTAATAGTTTTGGCTAAGTGCTTTTGAGAAGAGAAAAGAAAGAAATAGATAGAATATTATGGTATAGGAGATTCGGCTAAGAAAGAAAGAAGAAAATAGACAAAAGAGATAAGTGTTTCGGCAATGGTTGAAGAAAATACTCAAGTTTCGGTTTTGAGAGAATGAAAAGGAGAAATAGAAAATGAGCCAAAAATGACCAAATGGTCAAAAGTATTAAGCTTAGCAAATGGTAAAATTCGGCTAGAAAGAAAAGAGTTTGAGAGAGAATTGTTTTGCAACTTTTGCACCAAATGAAAGAAATGACCAAAAATTCTTCCCAAGCCTTACCAACACTAGCATATTCGGCCAAATCCCCCCCCTTAGCCACATTGCCGTCCAAGTTCATGGCATAAAGGCCATGATTTTGTTTCCAAAACATAATCCTTGATACTAGCCCCATGTCTCCATATTTTCCTTAATTACTTGATTCCCTTCCATATGTTAACACTTGCCTTAAACCTATAGTCTACTAACCAAAAATTAACATGGTCAACCCTTATCTTAATTATCCTTGGCCGACACTTACCATACCAAAGCAAAAATAAAAGTTGTCCCAATGCTATTTAAGGGATTCGAACCTCTCCCCTCAAGCTAAACTCCATGCGCCATTACCAACTTGCCATGCACTCATCTTGTGTCACTTATTGCTACTTAAATTAACTTAAGTGCTAAGCTCATTTAATCCTCTTCTTTAAATAAGCCTTACTAAGAATTATTCTACTAAACCGAGCTTACTCAAGACCCCTAATTAAGCCTTATATCATCACGCATAATATCACGAAATTCAAATACAAGAAAAAATAATTCAATCACAAATAACCCCTATTTTGGGATGTTACGATTCTACCCCCTTAAAATAATTTCGACCTCGAAATTACCCGATCGAAAAGGTGGGGGTATTGCGCCGCATCACCTCCTCGAGTTCCCACGTCGCTTCTCCTCCGTACCATGGTTTCGCCATAGCACTTTCACTAAGGGTACCGACTTTTCACGCAACACCTTGACATCACGATCTAAAACTGAACTGGTTCCTCCTCGAATGATAAGTCGGAGTTAACCTCAATCTCGCGCATCGCACGATGTGCGATGGATCGACCTATACCGTCTAAGCATCGACACATGGAAGACATTGTGAATCGACTCAACTCGCTGGCGATTCGGTGATAAGCTACCGGTCCTACTCGCTTCAACACAAAGATACGGGCCGATGAACCTTGGACTTAATTTCCCTTTTTGCCCAAAGCGCAACACCTTTTTCCAAGGCGACACCTTCGTAAAGACTTTATCTCCTACTCGTATTCCATCTCCTTGCGCTTGAGATCGGCGTAAGACTTTTGCCTATCCGATGCTTCCTTGAGACGAGCCCGAATTACCTTAACTTTGTCCTCGGTTTCGTCACCAGTTCGGACCCAAAACATGTCGTTCACCTAGTTCCGCCCAACACGTAGGAGTACGGCATTTTCGCCCATACTGATTGCTTCATATGGAGCCATTTGGATACTCGCTTGATAACTATTGTTATAAGCGAATTCCGCCAACAGTAGATACTCCTCCCAACCGCCATCGAAATCCGTAACGCAACCTCCGAGCATATCTTCTAAAATCGAATCACTCTCTCCGATTGTCCGTCGGATTGCGGATGAAAAGTCATCTTTGAAGTCTAATCTCGCACCCAAAGCTTGATGCAACGCTCTCCAAAACCTCGATGTAAACCTCGGATCCCTATCCGAGATAATCGATCTTGGCACACCATGCAATCTCACTATCTCGGCTACATATAACTTAGCTAACCCTCAGGCGAATAATCTACCCTTACGGTATGAAATGCGCTGATTTAGTCGACGATCCACAATCACCCAAACTAAATTCTTCTTGCTAGGCGTAAGAGGTAATCCACCGACAAAGTCCATGGTGATCCTCTCCCACTTCCACCGAGGAATCTTCTTTGGTGAAGTAAACCGGATGGCAAGCGATGTTCGGCCTTGACTTGTTGACACGTCGGACACTTACCCACGAACTCGGTTACTTCCCGTTTGCACTGCCACCAAAATTGCTCTCTCAAATCCCGATACATCTTGCTACCTCCGGGATGCATAGCATATGGGCTGCTATGTGCGTCCCGAAGAATCCTTTGTCTCAACTCCACATCCTTCGGCATACAAGCTCTTCCTTTAAAGCACAAAACTCCATCATCGGGATGGACTAAAATCCTCTAATCCACCATTTCGGACTTGCAACCTCCGATCATTCAAACCATCATCCTCTAACCGCTTCTCCTTAATCTCGATCTAACCAAGTCGGCTTGACTTGCAATTCCGCCAAAAGACTCCCATCATCGAGCGGACTAAGTCGAGCAAACATCGATCTTAAATCCGATACAACCTTACGACTCAACGCATACGCCACCACGTTAGCCTTGCCAGGATGATACTCGATCGAGCGGTCGTAGTCCTTCAACGACTCAATCCATCTACGCCGCCTCAAATTCAAATCCTTCCGAGTCAAGAGATACTTAAGACTCTTGTGATCCGTATAAACTATCGACTTCTCTCCGTTACAAATAGTGTCTCCATATCTTCAAAGCGAAGACTACTGACCGCTAACTCCAAGTCATGAGTCGGATAATTAGCCTCATGTGGTCTCAATGCCGAGATGCATAAGCCACTACCTTCCCTTCTTGCATCAAGACGCATCCCAAACCAATATGTGATGCATCGCAATAAACCGTGAATTCCTTGCTCGCCTCAAAGTTGAATCAAAACCGAGCTTGATCAGAATCTTCTTCAATTTGTCGAAACTTTCTTGTTGCTCCTCGGTCCACACAAATGGAACTCCTTTCTCAACAACTTGGTCATCGGTGCGGCAATCAAAGAAAATCCTTCCACAAATCTTCGGTAATACCCCGCTGGACCTAGAAAACTCGAATTTCACCACTGATTTAGGCGGCTTCCAATCTAACATCGCTCAATCTTTCGAGGATCCACTCTAATCCCTCTACCAAAAACAACGTGACCCAAGAAAGTCACCTCCTTAAGCCGACTCGCACTTACTAAATTTCGCATACGTGCTTTTCCTCGAACCGCAACACCACTCGCAAATGCGCATCATGCTCCTCTTCCGACTTCGAATACACCAAAATATCATCTATAAAGACCACAACAAACTGATCCAAAATCGTTGAAATACCCTATTCATCATGTCCATGAAAGCTGCTGGTGCATTAGTCAAACCAAACGGCATCACCGGGGAACTCGTAGTGTCCATACCGAGTACGAAATGCCGTCTTATGGATATCACCTCTTTCACCTTCAGTTGATGATATCCGGATCTTAAATCAATCTTAGAGAAAACCGCAAATTCTTTCTGGTGATCAAACAAGTCATCTATCCTCGGCAAAGGATACTTGTTTTTAATCGTCGGCTTATTCAATCAAGCGGTAGTCTATACACATCCGCATCGTACTCATCCTTCTTCTTGACAAAAAGTACCGCGCTCCCCAAGGTGAAACACTTGGTCGAATGAAACCTCGATCCAACAACTCTTGTATCTGAGCCTTCAATTCCAACAATTCCTTCGGTGCCATCCTATACGGAGCTATAGACACTGGCGCCGTTCCAGGTAACAGATCTATACCAAATTCGACTTCACGATCCGGAGGCAATCCCGGAAGTTCTTCAGGAAATACGTCAGCAAATTCCTTCACAGTTTGAACATTCCCCACAGAAGACTCCTTAGCTTCCAAAGCACACACATGAACTACGAACGCCTCACAGCCCTTCCTGACCATCTTCACAGCTTTCAGCGCGGATACCACATTGGATAGATAATCTCTCCTATTACCTATCATGACCACTTCTTTACCTTCAACCGTCTTCAAAACCATACGCTTAGCAGCACAATCCAAACTTGCTTGGTACTTGACCAACCAGTCCATCCCAAGAATCAGATCAAACTCCTCAAACGGCAGTTCCATCAGATCGGCTACAAACACTACCCCTTGGAGTTCTAGGGGTATATCTCTATACAGCTTATCTACTTCTACAGAGTGACCTAAAGGACTAAGTACAGTCATCCTCTTAGAAGCGATCTCGAACTAAACTCATGGTCTCAACTATACTACTAGCAACGTAAGAGTGCGTCGAACCCACATCTATCAAGGCAAAGATATGGAACACCAAAAATTAAAAACGCATCGGTTATGACGTCCGCGCGCCCCTCCTCACGACGCCTCGCGGCATACACCAAACCAGCCGCCTAGCCTTCGTGTTGCCAATACCTCGCCTACCGCTCCGCGACCTCCACTAGAGCCATAACCACCTCTACCATAACCACGACTCTCTCTGCGGCGGTGGTCTGGTCCTCCTTTTCGAGCTGGGCACGACCTGACCTTTGATCGATTCCTAGCTTGCTTACGCGGACAGTCCCTCACACGATGTTCTAGCGAACCACACTCGAAACATCCTTTCCCTCCGGTCCAACATTCACCCCAATGAAACTTTCCACAACGGTTACACTGGGCCGGTCTTTGATTAGCAGCTGTGGACCTCCCCGCTCGATTTGACCCACTCGCCTAAATCTTTTCTCGATCATTACCACGACCTGCACGATCCAAAGCCTCTCTTCAACTTGCTTCTATCATAACTTTGCCTCGCGGACTCCTTGATTCCTTCGGCTACCTTCGCCTTCTCCACCAAGACAGCAAACTCACGTTCTTGCTGTGGAGCAATCAGCAGCCTTAACTCGTCTCTAAGTCCGTCTTCAAAACGAACACAACGATCATGTTCCGATGCCACTATTCCTCGAGCATAACGACTCAGCCTTAGGAATTTCGCTTCATACTCCGAGACGGACTTATTCCCTTGCACTAACCCCGTAAAAGCTTTCTTTGAGCGTCAATGTAGCTTGATCCAACATACTTCTTCCGGTATGCACTTTGAAGTACTCCCAAGTGAGATCATCCGCCGTAGCACCATCTCGGACCGTGAGCCACCATCGATATGACTCATCCTTGAGAAGCGACACCGCCTCCTTTCTTTCTCCTCATTTGTCAAATCTATCTCATCCATGATTCTTTCGGTCGATTCCAGCCAATACTCAGCCGTATTGGGCGCTACACCAGACACACCTCGGAAAAATTCAGCTCCGTTAGCTCGAAGTCTCTCAGGAACCGACTTCCGAGCTCCTCCACTTCCGCCAATTCCAGCTACCCTTTCCAGAACCCGTAGCATCGCTTGTGACACAGCGTCGTCACCCGTCTGATCCTGCTCTTCAGCTCCAAAGGTTGGGGGTGGTGGTGGCGGTATCTCATTCTCAGATCCTTGACCCGACCCGGCTGTGGTTCGAGCACGGCCATCTTTCCTTCCAAGCGCCCACGACGGCCACGTCCTCTAAAGCTCATTCTAACTATCGCGCTTTAATCTGATTAGGAAATTTTTATTAATTAGTACATGTTTCACTTGATTATCCGCGAAGAAATTTTATGAAAAGAGTTTAATAGAGATTCTTTCGATCAAACAAGGTTTTAAGTCTTCTATCTTGGTTTACACAGAATAATACATCCATTCCCTATACCTTTCATACCTATGCACTCTTCGGGCATTACAGTCCGTTTCTAACCCAGGGGTATTTTCGTCATTTTTCCTAAAGGGTATTTTGGTAATTTTGTCAATCAAGAATATTTTGAAAATTTTCGAAGATAAATTTGTCCTACCATCTAAAAAAATAATTTAATGATTTTAAAACCGAAGTTTTCCTTAAAACATGGCTAATCCCTTTCGGGTTTTATTTAGGATTTCGCCTATGATCGAGTCCTCTTGGTTAGAGTGAACCGAAGCTACGCACCAGGTAGGAATCCCGCGAAGAGGAGGTGAGTCACGAGGACTGCTTAAGTACCAAGCTCTTCCGGATTCAATCCTAGACATGCGCACCAAGGTTACCACACCTAACCCTCGGCGACTTGGTCGTAGGTTGGTTTAATTAGGCTCTTAAAGTCTTATGTCATTGTTTGGAGTAAACTAGTCCTAAAGTTTAAAATACTATCACTATCTACGTCCCATGCTTCCTACCCTTCTCTGAAGAAATAATTCATACAAAAAGTTAGTGGTACTTACAGGCGGATCGGTGTCAGGAGACTCAGTGCCATGCTTATTCAAAACCATAATATATCAAATAGACCTACTAAAACATTTTTGGGCCTTGGGCCCCCACAATGAGCTTTGAACTGGCTCGATACCAATTTTGTAACACCCCAAACCCGGCCCAAACATTACGACCGAATTTGGTATGCTACGGAGGAAAACCTTTGGAAATCCCTTGTTAAGTCGTTTTAAATTTTGATAAAAGATATTGTTTTGTTTTAAAACAATTGAGGTGTTATGAAGAAAGCATTACTTAATGTCATTTAAAAATATACTAAGTTAGGTTGTTCTGATTTCAAATGTACCAGATGGTACTTTAAAAACATTTTTGCGTTTAATTTGAGAAAACATATGCATCCGTTTTAACATCATCAAATAGTTTAAACAAACCATTCAAAACATGCAACAATAATAGAATAATCCTAGGAGGCCTTATTACAATTAAGCAACATAAACCCAACAGAAAAATAGATAAAATCCAAAATTCATTTATTAAAAATCTCCACCGCATGGCCACCTCGAGTCCATCAGGCTCCTCATCCGCGATCTACGAGTCACTGAAAAATTAAAGGAGAAGGTGAGTCACCAAGACTCAATGTGTAACCCTTCCCGATTTAATGCAATAACATACACAAATTATAACCAATTAACATGCATAAGTTTAAATGCACCCAACCTAACCATCCATACGCCTTTTTCTACCCCCTTGTGGTACCAAACCACCGGTGGTGCTAAACCACCGGTGTCCAAAGACACAATTGTGTTACCAAAACACTGGTGACATATAGTCACGGATGTGATGCCAAATCACTGGAGATACCAAATCTCGGTGTCCGAAGACACAAATCGAATGATGGGGCCAACCCATCGTGTGATACCAAATCACCGCGCAGACGATCCCATATCTCAAAGTGGGGCCAACCCACGGTGGTATTAACCACGGGGACAAGTCGCTATGAGGTGCCAAACCTCCGGAGGTACCAAACCTCGTGACCGTAGTCACGATGTGTTACCAAAACATCGGTGTCCGCTCGACACGAATATCATCGCCCCCTCCTCTCATCAACCCATAACAATCATTTATATGCATGTACCACAAATCATGTTAATAGATTTATTTAACAACATCCAATCGATTTATCATAAGCCATATATCAAATAATACACATACCTAAATGTGTCATGCTTCCCAAAAGCATCAAATAATAATCACATAGTAATAAGAACTTACCCAAATCCTTGTCAATACCATGAAGGTATTTCATCCATGTCTACACAAAACGTTTAGGCATAAAATAACACTTAGCATATTAAAAGTTATAAGATGTGTATGTATACACACTGGCACCAAAAAGAGTTCTAAATCCCAAATAGACAAATCGGCCACACAAGTATTCTTGCCCCTATATTCGGCCAAAAATGAATATTAGAACCATGGCCTAATCGGCCAAACCAAAATAATTGAGAAAGGTTCCTTGTGAACCTAAAATCTTACCCAAAGCCTTGAACACTTATCCAACACACTCCTAAAAGAATCGGCCTCACTTCCCTACAATCAACCATCATCAATAATGTTTATTAGCCTTGGCTTAAACGAAAACTTAAAAGAGTAATCCTTTGAAATAAGCCCTTACCACTTTACCAAAACCGATTTCTAGAGAAGTCCCGATGATAACTATCTTACCTTCAAAAATTCGCCAAAGTTGATCAAGATAGGAGAAGAAAATTCGGTATACCCAAGAGAGTGGATTCTGGCTATGATTTGTTCAACACAATCAACCAAGGTTCAACTTGTATGGAAAAAGATGAAGTAAGAAAGTGAACTAATAGTTTTGGCTAAGTGCTTTTGAGAAGAGAAAAGAAAGAAATAGATAGAATATTATGGTATAGGAGATTCGGCTAAGAAAGAAAGAAGAAAATAGACAAAAGAGATAAGTGTTTTGCAATGGTTGAAGAAAATACTCAAGTTTCGGTTTTGAGAGAATGAAAAGGAGAAATAGAAAATGAGCCAAAAATGACCAAATGGTCAAAAGTATTAAGCTTAGCAAATGGTAAAATTCGGCTAGAAAGAAAAGAGTTTGAGAGAGAATTGTTTTGCAACTTTTGCACCAAATGAAAGAAATGACCAAAAATTCTTCCCAAGCCTTACCAACACTAGCATATTCGGCCAAATCCCCCCTTAGCCACATTGCCGCCCAAGTTCATGGCATAAAGGCCATGATTTTGTTTCCAAAACATAATCCTTGATACTAGCCCCATGTCTCCATATTTTCCTTAATTACTTGATTCCCTTCCATATGTTAACACTTGCCTTAAACCTATAGTCTACTAACCAAAAATTAACATGGTCAACCCTTATCTTAATTATCCTTGGCCGACACTTACCATACCAAAGCAAAAATAAAAGTTGTCCCAATGCTATTTAAGGGATTCGAACCTCTCCCCTCAAGCTAAACTCCATGCGCCATTACCAACTTGCCATGCACTCATCTTGTGTCACTTATTGCTACTTAAATTAACTTAAGTGCTAAGCTCATTTAATCCTCTTCTTTAAATAAGCCTTACTAAGAATTATTCTACTAAACCGAGCTTACTCAAGACCCCTAATTAAGCCTTATATCATCACGCATAATATCACAGAAATTCAAATACAAGAAAAAATAATTCAATCACAAATAACCCCTATTTTGGGATGTTACATATATCGAGTTTTGATTTGATCGGTTGCCTAATCATTTTATTCATTTCAGTAGTTGAATTCATCTTTTATTATATGATTTGTTCTTAAAAAAAATGTTAGAAAATCTATTCATCATTAGTTCTATGTTCTATGAGCTTAAAATAGTTAAATTCACATTCTTAGAAAGAAGCTCGTGCTATTAGTATTACAAGTTTTCAATTGATGTAATTAATCATTATCAGTTCGTTGTTTCTAGTTAGGTAATTTGTCAAGTCAATCTCGATTCTAACCCTCTAATTCAGCCTTTATCCACACCTTTAACCCAAGCCCCGTTACAACCCTTTTTAAAGACCTTTTGATTTGTGTATCATCTCATATTATAGTGGTGGAGATTTTATTTTCATGCAAGCTTATGGGATTAACTTTTCATGTTTGACTTATGAGTGCTTTTTCCTGAACCTGAAACACTTCGAGTGATTTGAGTGAATCTTTAGTGAGGATGTTAACCCTTGTCGATTTTGAATTAGAGGTAATTATTTAGATGAGGGGAAACACCTATGTTTTCATGCTACAAAAATATATGACTTAGATTCTTTGAATCTTTAGGACTCTTTGAGTTGAATTATCCATGTATAAATTATCTATGATTTATGATGAGACATTGTTAATGAGAATCATGAACTAAGGAAAGTTAGTTCTTAATTCTAAGTTGAGGATTTTGCTTGAGGACAAGCAAAAGCTTAAGTGTGGGGGTATTTGATAAACCGTAACATATACATATTTTAATCCACATTTAGCGTACTTTTGGATGATTTATCCCTTGACTTGTGGAATTTGATGCTCTTAATCCTTTAATTTCATGTTTTATACTTAGGGAAGCATAACATGATGAAAAGAACGAGAAACGAGCTAAAAATGGACCAAATAGGCCAGATTAGGAAATCAACACGGCCTGGGCCCAAGCCATACGGCCGTGCCCCTTTAGTAGGCTCGACCATGGCCTGGATTCGATTCACACGGGCGTGTTGCACGGGCATGTCCCTGCCGTGACAAAGAGGAATTTCACTCAGAATAGGGTACTTAGAGGCAAAAAAAGACATTCCAAAAGCTTATATAAACACCGTAAAGGCCAACCTTGAGGGGCGCGTCCAGCTAGGCCAAGGAGCCAAGCCAGAGAGGTCAGAATTATGGGATTTACTCGAAGAAAGACAGTTGATTCATCTCAAGAAGCCGAAATTATACTCAAGACGGAGGATCTCTCTTTCAATTCCTTCAGGGGGTTTTAGGGTTTTCTTATGTTTTGTTTTATATTTTCTTCTGAGATGTATTCTTTTATGATTATGAACTAAACCCTTCAGATACCTGAGGGGGATGAAACCTAAGACGGATCTTGTTATTGTTTTCTGAAGTATATGATAAATACTTGATTTGTTCTTAACTATGTGTTCTTAATTCTTGTTTTGATATTTCAGGATATTGATTCAAGTATTGATGTGCTTAGGCAGTGGAGGAATATTCCCTGTTTAAGAGTAGATCAAGCATAGTTAAGCGGAGTTGATCACAACCCTAGAGATAGGATGACAAAAATCTACCGGATTAGGGTCAAACCTAATAAGGGAGTCCATAGATCGAGTTAATGTAATCCTAGGGGTTTTAATTAGAAAGAGATTTCAATTAATCAACCAAGGGTTAGACGTTAGTAGTCTCGAGAGAGGTATTAATATAAATTAGGGAATCCTATGGATCAAGTCAAGTGAATAAATCGTCTGGTTCAGAGTTAAATAACAAGTGAAGTCTAGGTGGATTCTTCCTCGGGTATTGTCTTAATCAATTGGTTTTTCCCACAAGTATTTTCCCCAATTCATTTTCTGTGTCTTAGCGTCTTTAGCTTAGTAGTTAGTTAATTTTAGAATAAACAAAAAATCCCTTAATTCTTAGGCTAAATAATAAAAAGAAAGTCAGTATTAGTACTTTTGGTTCCTTTGGGTTCAACATTCCGGTCTTGCCACTAAGCTATACTACTATTCGATAAGTGCGCTTGCCTCAATTGTGGTGATAGTTAGTTTCTAGGCTAGATCATTCATTTTATAAATATTAAGACTCTCGACACACGATCATTTATAAAATGAAACATACATAGTTTTACTTTAAGTGTTCGAATATCATGAATTTAATGGTCATATATATATATATATATATATTTTAAAAATGTTAGCTTGATTCATTGTTTAGATTGGTTCACATTTTAGGTATACAATATTTGTGATTCATGATTAGTATTGAATTATTGATTTGGTAAATATATTTAGATATAGATTTGACATTAGGAAATACGCACATGGTATAATGGTAATTTAAGCATGTTTGGTCATGTTTTTATATCACCAATGCTGCATAAATGAATGAAAAATTTAGTAGTGTAATATGGTTCATTTGATGTTTAATTTGTACATGTGAAAAAGCTTTATAATAATAGGTTTGATATTTAACTAATGGAATAGTTGTTTTGTTATATGTTCTGTATATGATATGTTTTGATATATGCTAGAATATGTTTTAATTATGCAATGTTATGATTGTTATGATTTTAAGACTCGATATTTGATTAAGTTACGAGCATTGATATGATTGAATTTTGAGTTGTGAAATGTAATGATTTTCTTTATGAATTGTGATATGACCGGTAATGCCTCGTAACCCTAATTTGGTGACGAATATGGGTTAGGGGTGTTACATTTGATTGGTATCAGAGCTACGGTTTAGTCGGTTCTAGGACTAACGTAGCGCGTGTGAGTCTAGCTATACATTCCATATTGATATACTATGATAGTGTGATGATTCCTAACATTTGAAAATGTGTTTTCGTATAGTAAATAGATCCCGATCGAGCCATAGAAGATGACGTAGAAAGTAATGCACCCGCTCCCGCTCAAGGGGCAGTGCAATCTGATTCTCGACCTATCATGAGTAGCCACGAGGGAAAGGCTAAACAAGCCTTTTTCCATATGATGAATGAATGGCTCACACAGTATATGCAGACAAATCCGGCTGTTCAACAACCTTCACCCCCATTGATTCCTCCTCAAATACCTATAATGCCACAAGTTACTGATCCGGTGCGATTGAATAAGCCACCAGTTGATAAAATCAGAAAATATGGGGCTGAAGAATTCAGAGCCACTATTGATGGTGATGCTGAGCGAGCTGAATTCTGGCTCGACAATACTATCCGTATGTTCGATGAATTATCCTGTACCCCTCATGAGTGTATTAAATGTGCTATATCCTTGTTACGAGACACCGTATATCACTGGTGGAATACACTAGTATCGGTAGTTCCAAAAGAACGGGTTACCTGGGAGTTCTTCCAGACTGAATTCAGAAAGAAATATATCATTCAGCGGTTTATTGATAAAAAACGCAAAGAATTCCTCGAGTTAAAATAGGGTCGCATGACAGTTACAAAATATGAACGGAAAATTGTGAGACTCAGCAGATATGCCCGGGAATGTGTATCGATTGAAGTAATAATGTGTAAAAGATTTGAAGATGGGTTGAATGAAGACATTAAACTTCTTGTTGGCATTCTTGAAATAAAAGAGTTCGTCGTACTTGTTGAGCGAGCATGCAAAGCTGAAGAGCTCAGGAAAGAGAAAAGAAAAGCTGATTTCAAAGACAGAGATTCACGTAAGAGATCATCGAGTAAGTCATTTCAGTCAGCATCAAAAAAATTCTGAGATGATTTTAGTCGTTCAAAGGCTACGGTGGGTTATTCTAGACAAGATCGAGACAGACCACCTTTGAGTTCAAAAGCTACCTTGATTGCTAGTGTTGGTAACATTCGGCCGAAGTGACCTGAGTGCAGACATTGTGGTAAACGACATCCCAGTGACTGTAGATTGTATGATCGGGCCTGTTTTAAATACAGATAAATGGATCATTTCATCCGTGAATGTCCTGAGCTGGTTGAGCAAAACGCATTGAGGTTATTCGGATTGTAGATTGCATGACCGAGTAACATGTCAGCTCGAGGTAGACCACCCAGAAACACGGGTAATGTGAGTGGCAGCCAAAGGGGAACTAAAGACACAGCTGTTGGATCTGAGCCTCGCGCACCTGCTAGAGCTTATGCTATCGTCGCTCGTGAAGAAGCTTCGTCTCCAGATGTGATTACTGGTACTTTCACTCTCTATGATACTACTGTAATTTCATTGATAGATCCATGATCAACTCATTCTTATGTGTGTGAGACTTTAGTATCCAATAAGACTTTGCCTGTTGAGTCTACTGAGTTTGTGATTAGAGTATTGAACCCTTTCGACCTGTGTGTCTTGGTCGATAAAGTTTACAAGAATTGTCCGTTGATGATTCGAGATTCATGTTTCCCGACTAATTTGATGTTTTTTCCATTCGACGAGTTTGGTATAATTCTAGGTATGGATTGACTAACGTTACATGATACAGTTGTGAATTGTAAACGGAAGACTATTGATTTACGATGCCAGAATGATGAGATTATTCGGATTGAGTCTAATGATCTGAATGGTTTACCGGTAGTGATATCTTCGATGTTAGCTCAGAAATATGTGAAAAAGGGTTGTGAAGCTTACTTTGCTTATGTGCTCGATTCTAAAGTGACCGAAAAGAAGATTGAATCAGTACCAGTTGTGTATGAGTATCTGGATGTGTTTCCTAAAGAATTATCGGGTTTACCGCCAATTCAAGAGGTAGAGTTTGGTATTGAGTTAGTTCCAGGGATGACTTCAATATTAATAGCTTCGTACAGAATGGCACCGACTGAATTTAAAGAATTGAAAGCTCGGTTGCAAGAATTGACAGATAGATGTTTCGCACGACCGAGTTTTTCTCCCTGGGGTGCACCAGTTTTGTTTGTGAAAAAGAAAGATGGAACTATGAGAATGTGCATCGACTATCGACAACTCAATAAAGTGACCATAAATAATAAATATCATCTGCCACGTATAGATGATTTGTTCGATCAGTTGAAAGGGGCTACAGTGTTTTCAAAATCAGCTGCGAGTGAAAGATTTCGATGTGCCGAAAACTGCTTTCCGAACGAGGTACGGACATTATGAGTTTTTGGTTATGCTTTTCAGACTAACAAATGCACCTGCTGCTTTTATGGATCTAATGAGTAGGATTTTCGGACCATATTTGGATCGATTTGTAGTTGTGTTTATAGATGACATTTTGATCTATTCCCGTGATGAATTCGAGCATGCTGAACATTTGAGAGTAGTGCTACAGACCTTGCGTGATAAGCAGTTGTATGCGAAGTTCAGTAAATGTGAGTTTTGGTTACGAGAAGTCAGTTTTATGGGACATGTTGTATCAGTATCGGGTATTCGGGTTGATCCGAGCAAGATTTCAGCAATACTAGATTGGAAGCCTCCAAGAACTGTATCCGAAGTTCGAAGCTTTTTTGGGACTCGCCAGTTATTATAGACGATTTGTAAAAGGTTTCTCTATGATTGTAACTCCGATGACGAGACTACTTCAGAAAGATGTTAAATTCGAGTGGTTAGAAAAGTGCCAGAAAAGTTTTGATCAGTTGAAAGCTTTGTTGACCGAAGCTCCAGTGCTAGTTCAGCCAGAATCAGGTAAAGAATTAGTAATTTTTAGTGATGCGTCGTTGAATGGACTGGGATGTGTTTTGATGCAGGAAGGCAAATTCATAGCTTATGCCTCGAGACAATTAAAGCCGCGCGAAAAGAACTATCCAACACACGACCTGGAATTGGCAGCTATTGTGTTTGCGTTGAAGATTTGGCACCATTATCTATTCAATGAAAAATATCAGTCTATTCTGATCATAAAAGCTTAAAATATTTGATGACTCAGAATGATCTGAATCTACGACAGCGGAGATGGTTAGAGTTGTTAAAATATTACGAGCTAGTGATTGACTACCATCCGGGAAAAGCTAATATTGTTGCTGATGCTTTAAGTTGAAAATCTCTATTTACCCTTCGTGAAATGAATGCGCATATGGCTATATCTGATGACGGTTCGATAGTAGCTGAATTGAAAGCGAGACCGCTATTTATGCAGCAGATTTGCAAAGCTCAAAAAGTCGATAATGAATTGTTAGCAAAACGGGCTCAATGTGATTTGAATATTGATTCAGAGTTCCGAGTTGATGCTGAGGGTTGTTTGATGTTCAGAGACCAAATATTTGTTTCGAGAAATTCAGAGTTGATTCAAATGATTTTGAATGAAGCTCATAGCAGTCGGTTATCTGTTCACCCGGGTAGTACGGAAATGTATAATGATCTGAAATAGCTATATTGGTGGCCTGGTATGAAGCGTGATATCTCAGAATTTGTTTCGAAATGTTTAATCTGTCAGAAAGTCAAAGTTGAGCATCAGGTACCATCTACGTTACTTCAACCGATTATGATTCCCGAGTGGAAATGGGACAGAATCACGATGGATTTTGTTACGGGTTTGCCCCTGTCACCGAGTAAGAAAGATGCAATCTGGGTTGTTTTTGATAGATGACTAAATCAGCTCATTTCATTCCAGTTCGTATAGATTATTCACTTGATAAGCTTGCTGAGTTTACATTTCTCAGATTGTGAGATTGCACGGAGTACCTATTTCTATTGCTTCGGATAGAGATTCGAGGTTCACATCGCGATTTTTAAAGAAACTGCAAGATGCATTAGGTACGAAACTACATTTTAGCACTGCTTTTGACCCACAGACAGATGGTCAATCCGAGTGGGTTATTCAGATACTCGAGGATATGTTGAGATGTTGTATTCTTGAGTTTGAAGGTACGTGGGAACGATACCGACCATTGATTGAATTTGCGTGTAATAATAGCTTTCAATCGAGTATAAAAATGGCACCTTATGAAGCTTTGTATGGTCGCAAATGCCGAACACCTTTGTATTGTACTGAGCTCAGTAAAAATAAAATACACGGGGTCGATTTGATCAAAGAGACTGAACAGAGAGTGGTAGTGATTCATGATAGTCTAAAAGTAGCGTAAGATCGTCAGAAATCATATGCAGACTTGAAACGAAAAGATATTGACTTTCAGATCGGGGACAAAGTGTTTTTGAGAGTCTCACCGTGGAAGAAAATACTTTGATTTGGTCATAAAGGCAAATTGAGTCCGAGATTTATTAGGCCGTATGAGATTATTGAACGTATCGGGCCAGTTGCTTACAGACTGTTGTTGCCACCTGAGTTAGAAAAGATCCATAACGTGTTTCACGTATCAATGCTTCGACGATATCGATCTGACCTATCGCATGTGATTTCTCCGTCTGAGATTGAGATTCGATCCAATATGACATACAAGGAAGAACTTATCCAGATTTTAGATCGCGAGGTTAAAGAATTAAGAAATAAGAAAATCTCTTTAGTGAAAGTCTTATGGCATCGACACGGGGTTGAAGAGGCTACGTGGGAGCCCGAGGATGCTATGAGAGAACATTACCCAAACCTATTCGCCGGTAAGATTTTCGGGGACGAAAATCATTAAGGGGGGAGAGTTGTAACAGCCCAGTTTAGACCCTAGTTGGAACAGTGGTTTCGAGACAACAAATCCGAGTCAAAAAATATTTTAATTATATTTTATGTGTTTACAGCATGTTAGAATGCATGTGTGAAATTTTCGTGAATTAATTTTACCGATTGGTTGTTCGATTTTATTAATAGACTTAATCGCGTAAATTGTAAAAGTGGCTTGCTATTTGGTAAAGTGCTTTATTGCTATGATTTTTATTATGTAGGGTCCTTATGTGGTAAAATGTCCATTGACTAATAGCATGGACGGTTTGGGGCTTAAGTTATAATGTTTTCATATTATTTTATAAAGGTTAATATAGAAAATTATGTGTTAAAATGAAATTAAATAAAATAAAACATAAAACCATGCATTATGTTCATCATCTTTGCCGAAACTTTAAAGGAAAAAGAAAGAAAATAAGCTAGCTACATTCGGCCTTGTCTAAGCTTGATTAAGGTGTTTAGCTCGGTTTTTGATAATTTTTACATTTTTGAGATCGTTGCTTTGTGTTTTTGCTAGCCTATGCTTGAATTTTTGAATTGGTTGTGTATTTTGTGATTTTCCATTGAAGAGAGCTTGTTGTTTTTGTTGTTTGATGATGAAAAATAAATATATGTTGTTAGATTATCATGTTTAATTAAGTGATTTTTAGTAAAAATGCCTATTTGGGATTAAATTGTGAATTTTGTAAATTGAGAGGTCAAAATGTGAAATAAATGAAATATATGGGTGTATATGAAGTGTATAAACATTCGGCCTAGCATGTGTAAAATGAAATTTTGTGTATTTTGTAATTTTGTGAATTAGGGACTTAAATGTCAAAATGTGAAAATGAGAGGGCTAATTTGTAAAATGCCCTAAATATGTGGTTGTGGATTAAATTGAATTTTTTTATGAATAAAAGAGTTAAATTTGAATGTATTTAGATCAAGAAAAGAGGAAATCGGATTTGGATCGGGGGAAATCTAAAGTTGTTGAATAGTCGCTTCGGTTCGTTCGTCTTTGCCCGAGGTAAGTTCATAAGTAAATAAATGTCGTTAATTTTGAAGGTATATGAATTATAAGTGCCGAATTGAATTATTAAATATATTTGTGTATATGCCGAATTTGATATAAGCATGGGAGAATTAATTACGAGCTTGAATCGATCGAATTACGACGTTAAAAAGCCGCGTAAGAACCTTAGGAATAGTTAGGATACATATGTCATGACATAGGATTCCAACATGTGATTTCGTGTAAGACCACGTCTGGGACGTTGGCATCGACTTGAGATTTACGTGTAAGACCATGTCTTGGACATCGGCATCGTACATGATTTCGTGTAAGACCCTGTCTGGGATAGTGGCATCGATATTTGATTACATGTAAGACCACGTCTGGGACGTTGGCATTGTACGAGCTTTCCGAGTTATCCGAGTATCCTATTTGATTCCAAACAGTTCAACAGGCAATAATACGGAAAAACCGAATGTGAGTTTGAATTAAACGATTCAGGTATGTTAGAGTTTATATGAAGTTTGGAAATAAAGGTAAGTGTTGTTGTATAATATGATAATGTGAACTAATTGTTAAAAATGTGATTATAAGTACATGTATTTGAGATTGGAAGTATTCGGCCTACTTGTATGAATCATATATGTTCTTTGATAAATTATTTGCTTATGACTTACTAAGCTATTTAAGCTTACTGTGTGTGTATTTGTTCATTGTTTTATAGATTTTGGAAAACTAGTTACGAGCTCGGGGATCGTCAAGGAAATCCGTCACACTATCTATCGCTGTTTTCGTATTTTCAAAGCTTGAACTATGAACCTATGGCATGTATAGGCTAGTATTTATTTTGGTTGAATTTTGAAATTGTATATATATTAAGCCATGCGAAAATGGCTTGATTATAATATTATGGCTTGTGTGTATTTGATCATGGTCTAAGATTGTTTTGGAAGTGTGTTTTATGCTATAAACTGTGTGGTGAATGGATGTTTGTTTCGGCAATGTGAAGTATTATGTATGATTTTATAATGTGGATTGGCATAGTTAATATGTTGAGTATGTATTGAATGTGAATTGGCTATATAGGTTTGGTTTTTAATTGACAATCGAGGAAAGTGTTTCAGGTTAATTTTGCTAGCCGAATTGATAAGAAGCAAGTTGGTTTTGTTTGATATTTTGGTACAATGCATAATATGTGTAATAAACATGATTTGATTCGGCATTTGTACTTATGAATTAGGATGAATTGGTTTGATTTCATGATTATATTATAAACATGTTGTATTGGTTTTATGATTACTTAATAAGTGAATTAAATTCATGTTTATATTCGGCTAGTAATAGAATTAATTATTAATTTATGCCTATGAATTCATTGGTTGTGAAATGATCAACTATGTTATGATTAGGAAATGGCATAATTTGTACTATCTATGTGGTTAACCTTGATAGTCGAATAAGCAAGGAAATGAATTTGCTAAGTGTGTATAAATTTTGATATGATGATTAGCCTATAATGTTATTATGGGTAGTTCTGTATTGGAGTTTATTATAGCTATGGTTTTTATGGTGACTTGTGCATATTTCAATAAAGCTAAATGTACATAGAATTATTTTATAATGTTAGTTAACGTTTTATAAGTTAATGATTATAAAATCATGTAATACGTATTGGTATGGTTATTTATGTGCTTAGTTTATAAAATGAAACATACATAGTTTTAATTTAAGTGTTCGAATATCATGAATTTAATGGTCATATTGTTTTTTTTTTTAAATGTTAGCTTGATTCATTGTTTGGATTGGTTCACGTTTTCGGTATACAATATTTTTGATTCATGATTAGTATTGAATTATTGATTTAGTAAATATATTTAGATATAGCTTTGACATTAGAAAATACGCACATGGTATAATGGAAATTTAAGCATGTTTGGTCATGTTTTTATATCACCAATGCCGCATAAATGAATGAAAAATTTAGTAGTGAAATATGGTTCGTTTGATGTTTAATTTTTACATGTGCAAAAGCTTTATAATAATAGGTTTGATATTCAACTAATGGAATAGTTGTTTTGTTATATGTTCTGTATATGATATGTTTTGATATATGCTAGAATATGTTTTAATTATGCAATGTTATGATTGTTATGATTTTAAGACTCGATATTTGATTAAGTTATGAGCATTGATATGATTGAATTTCGAGTTGTGAAATGTAATGATTTTCTGTATGAACCATGATATGACCGACAATGCCTCGTAACCCTAATTCGGTGACGGATACGGGTTAGGGGTGTTCCAGTCGATGAGTCGAGTATTTTTTTTCCTCCGATTTAGATCCGAAATTCGCTTTTCTTGATCTAATTGAAGGAATTGAAGATACTCGAATCCCTAGCCCTATTTTCTCAAGAAGAACTGGTTTGGGGAAGATGAATGAATGAATAATTTCATTTGGTTTTATGTAATTTACCTTTAATTACCAATTTACTTATTTAACCTTTAAAACATTTACTAATTACACAAAATGCCATGCCACTATCATCCACTATGTTATAAATGGGCTAATATCCACATAAGGACCTTTATTTTAAAGTTCTATAGCTATTAGACACCTTTAACTAATACAACATAACTTTTTGCACTTTACGCGATTTAGTCATTTTAATCAAATTAACCACTCAAACAATAAAATTTCTCAACGAGATTTTCACACAATCATAATATCATGCTGTAAAAATTAAAATAATAATAAAATAATTATTTTGACATTGGATTTGTGGTCTCGAAACCATTGTTCTGATTTGACTAAAAATAGGCTGTTACAACTCTCCCCCCTTAGGGATTTTCGTCCCTGAAAATCTTACCAGAAAAGAGGTTAGGGTACTATTTTGTCATAGCTTCCTCGGGTTCCCACGTAGCCTCTTCGACACCATGTCGTTGCCACAAAAGCTTCACCAAAGTTATGCTTTTGTTTTTCAACTCTTTAACCTCTCGAGCTAAAAATCTGATCGATTTTTCGTTATATGTCATATCGGGTTGAATTTCAATCTCTTCCGAAGAAATTATGTGTGCTTGATCTGATCTATATCGGTGCAACATCGATAAATGAAATACATTATGAATCTTTTCTAATTTTGACGGTAAAGCTAGTCGATATGCCACTGGCCCTATCCTTTCAATAATCTCGTACTGCCAGATGAAACGCGGACTTAGTTTACCTTTACGACCAAATCGAAGGATTTTCTTCCACGGATAAACATTCAGAAATACTTTGTTGCCGATCTGAAATTCAATGTCTTTTTGTTTTAAATTTGCGTACAATTTCTGTCGATCTGAAGCTGCTTTCAAACTATCGCGAATTACTTTCACTTTATCTTCAGTCTCTCAGATCAAATCAACCCCCTGAATCTTTTTCTCACTCAGCTCGGTCCAGTACAATGGAGTTCGGCATTTGTGACCATACAAAGCTTCGTACGGTGCCATCTTTATGCTAGATTGAGAACTATTGTTATATGTGAATTCAACCAATGATAAATATTTCTCCCAGTTGCCTTCAAACTCTGAAACACAACATCGGAGCATATCTTCAAGAATCTGAATTACTCTCTCAGACTGACCCTCGGTTTGTGGATGAAATGCAGTACTAAAGTTCAACTTCATACCTAGAGCTTCGTGCAACTTCTTCCAAAATTGCGACGTAAACCTCGGATCTCTATCCGAAATAATTGAAACTGGCACCCCGTGCAATCTAACGATCTCTGAAATGTATAATTCAGCCAATTTGTCAAGTGAATAGTCTGTACGTACCAGAATGAAATGTACTGATTTCGTTAGTCGATCAACGACAACCCAAATATCATCTTTCTTTTTCGAAGATAGGGGCAATCCCAATACAAAATCCATCGTAACTCTATCCCATTTCCATTCTGGTATCATCACAGGCTGTAGGAATCCCAAAGGTACTTGATGTTCGACTTTTACTTGTTGACAAACTAAACATCTCGATACAAACTCTAAAATGTCTCGTTTCATACCCGACCACCAATACAACTGTTTCAAATCATTGTACTTTTTAGTACTCCCTGGGTGAACAGATAGACAACTACTATGTGCTTCATTCAAAATTTTCTGTATAGGCTTTGGATCTCTCGGTATGCAAACTCTACCTTGGAATAATAAACAATCATCGGATCTGATCTGATAGTCTGAATCACTAGTCGACTCACATTGCTTTCTTGTGGCTTGCAATTTATTATCATACTTCTGAGCTTCGCAAATTTACTGAAGAAATACCGGTTTAGCTTTCAACTCTGCTAGAATCGAACCATCATCAGATAAGGTTAACTGAGTATTCATTGCTCTCAAAGCAAATAATGATTTTCTACTCAGAGCATCCGTGACTACATTCGCTTCCCCGAATGATAATCAATCACTAACTCATAGTCTTTTAGCAACTCGAGCCATCTTCGTTGTCGTAAATTCAGATCTTTCTGGGTTATTATATATTTTAAGCTCTTGTGATCGGTAAATATGTGACACTTTTCACCGTACAAATGATGTCACCAAATTTTCAATGCGAAAACAATAGCAGCCAACTCTAAATCATGCGTTGGATAATTCTTTTTATACGGCTTTAATTGTCGGGAAGCATAAGTTATCACTTTTCCTTCTTGCATCAAAACGCAACCCAAACCATTCAATGACGCATCGCTGAAAATCACAAATTCTTTACCCGACTCAGGTTGAACCAACACTGGTGCTTCTGTTAACAATGCTTTCAACTGATGAAAACTCTGTTGACATTTCTCTGACCACTCAAATTTTAAATCTTTCTGTAGCAATCTGGTCATCGGTGTAGCAATCATCGAGAATCCTTAAACAAAACGACAATAATAACCAGCTAATCCCAAAAAGCTTCTAACTTTGGATAGGTTTCCAATAAAAAACTGCGGAAATCTTGCTCGGATCAACTCATATACCTTCCGCTGAAACAATGTGTCCCAGAAATCCAACCTCTTGGAGCCAAAACTCGCATTTAGTGAATTTAGCAAACAGTTGCTTACCTCCCAAGGGTTGAAGCACAATTCTCAAATGCTCGGCATGCTCAAACCCATCTCGTGAATAAATCAGAATATCGTCAATGAATACAACAACGAATCTGTCTAAATACGATTTGAAAATCTAATTCACCAAATCCATGAAAACACTAGGAGCGTAAGTTAATTCGAAAGGCATAACCAGAAATTCATAATGTATGTATGTAACACCCCATACCCGATTCCGAGGCAAAAACAGGATACAATACATTACTATGCTTGAACTTCTTTAAACATGTACTTACGGGCTACAAAATTTTGTTCCGAATAAAAAACTTCTCTTTCTTAGTCAAATCATTCATATCGTGGGCCTACGAGGCCTTAAAATTGCATCTGGAAACTTTTACAAGCCAAAAGAAACTTTTCTTTAAAATAGGGGCCACACGCCCGTGTTGGTATAGGGACACGCCCGTTTTCCCTTAAGACATGCCTGTGCCTTCCACTCGTGGTCGACACTGACTAAATCCACACGGCCTGGACACGTCCGTGGCCTTGGCCCGTGTCACAATTAAATTTCTAAGTGTCAAGTGCAGACTTCACACGGCCTTGGCACACGCCTATGTGCCAATCGTGTGTATCACACTACCGGCTGAAAAGCGGCGGTGTGACCAGCCCGTGGTCTGTCGACTTAAGACACTAAGGTGCGAGAGAGACATGCCCCGGACACGCGCCGTGTGTCTATCCGTGTGGGCACTTAGAGGCTATCTTACCATGCCTTTTAATACTCTTGTTTGCATACATTTATATACTACTTCAAAACATTCTCAAATCATCAATTAAAACACATGAATTAACACATTTAATCATTAAAGAGATAAAGTCTTTATCCCATACACTAGGGAGAACTACTCCCAATACAAATACAACCAACTCTAGATTCTCTTAGGCCAATACAATTTGGCTACATCGGTTAGAACTTAATCAACTTTAAAAGAATCCCTATACATTCCATGACTCATAAGGACTTGATACCTCATGCCAAGTGTCTGCTCGATAGTGTGAAAACATCTCTGACGGTCTCCAACCCGAGCTAGTTAAAATAACCTATAAGGGATGAGAAAAGTAAAGGAGTAAGCAATAATGCTTAGTAAGTTCATCTGCATAATATGAAAAATTTTGATATTCATCGAATATTCATGACTGCAAGGTATTATAATGGGTTTTTCTCATAAACTCATGGTTACTTACTCAACCACACTTGAAGCTTACTCATTCAATTTCTTACCACATTGATACCATGTCACAGGCCAATTGCTCGTTTAATTAGCATACATTCCTGCACAGATCACCACATGATCATATAAAACAACACATCAAGCATTTTCAATAAGCTGCTCATGCTACTAATATCTCAGTGGTTTCGCACTTAGCCCACTATTGAACCTTTAATAGGGTGGTATCGCACATAGCCCACCAATCATTTATACTTATGGTGGTTCCGCACTTAGCCCACCTTTCATTTTAAATTCATGGACAGTAATCCACATGTATATCTCTATTTCAAATGTTCATTCGAGAATATTCTCACACATTTCTATTCTTACTGAACTTTCTATGATACTCGTTTGCATTCACACAATACATTAATAAATCTGTCTCATGCAACTAAGGTGTATTGAATACACATACCCCACTAAGGGTTCATCATATACTGAATCCATATCAATTCAATTCTAACACACACTTGTGCTTTTTGTGGTACAACCACATACTTTCTTTCTTTCAACATATACGTTGAATCACTCAAGTTATTAAATAACTCTCTTGAGTCTCATACTCATAATGTCACATAGAATTTATACCCCAATAGGGTCTTACTTGTATTAACATGTCGATGCCATGTCCCTGACATGGTCTTATATGAATTCTTACATCGAGGCCATATTCCAATATGGTCTTACACGAGGCCTTAACTATCATCATATCATTCTACATACATTTCCCATTACTCTTAGATTCAATTCTTTTGACCTCTCATCAAAGATATTTCATACATTCATAGAGTAAATATACATTCCATACAAAATTGGAACATTAAATTAACTCATACGTAATTTCAACATTTGCACATGAACTTACCTCGATATCGAAAGGGCTAAAAGGGACATTTTTGCCCATATTTCTCTTTTCATCCGTTCTAGGTCTGAAACTCATTTTCTTTGATCTAGAACAATGAAATTTACTGATTTAATCACTTATAAATCATATTACACCATAATATACACTTTAGGCAAAAATGACTATTTTGCCCCTACACTTTGGCAAAATTACAATTTTGCCCCTAGGCTCGTAAATAAAATTTTATCATATTTTCTTGTTAAACAAGCCTAGATGAACATTTAATCCTCTTACAACTATCCAAAATTCCATCTATTTCATGCCTTAATGAACAAAGTCCAACTTTTGAATTTTAGTCCCAATTAGGTGTTTTCATGACACCACCTTTCACAAAAGTTGTTTCTCATCATCCTATCATTCATTTTATTCCATAAAAACTCAGAAACCAGCATAAAATCTCTCATGGTAAGTCCCTATACTTTCAACCATATTACAAATTAATCCTCCCATTAGCTAGCTTAAGCTTTGGGGACTCCAAAAATGCAATTTTTATCAAGAAAAATCATCAAAAATCACTTACTTGTGAGGAGGAATGTTTGCTGAAATTTTTGAGCTCCATAACCCTTATTTCTCTTCAATTTTCGGTGGATGAAGGTGGAGGAATAGTGAAAAGATGATAACATCTTTATTTATCTTATTTTATTCATTTTATCACCTAATTCCCACCTATTTTGACCAAATTTGAAAGTTCTTGTCCCCTATGCCACATGGCCGACCAACTCACTTAAAACAAGGCCAAATTGCACATTTGGGACCTCTAATTCATAAACCATAGCTATTTGGCGCCTCTAGCAAATAAAATAGAACTTTCGCACTTTATGCGATTTAGTCATTTTTCACAATTTAGCTAGAATTCGTTAAAATTAAGGCACCAAAATTTTCATGCATCCTTATAAACATGTTATAACTCATAACATATCATGAAAATAATTTTCTATAACCTCGAATTAGTGATTCCGATATCACTGTTCCGACTAGCCCCTAAATCGGGCTGTTACAATTCTCCCCCTTAGGGATTTTCGTCCCCGGAAATCTTATCAGGAGGATTTGCTACCAACATTCTTAAAATGTTCCCATCTACTCTTCAAAATCGTGAATCCACTTATCCTCAAGTTTCTCTTGCCAATAACTCTTAAGCTGTGATACACAAGGTCAAAGCATAACTTGAGACCTAGGTTATTCTTCCTCTAGGGTATATACTATACCCAGTAATCCACCAATTTGGAACTCTGTACATTTCCAAATGATCATTTGAGTCTTTACTGGTTGATTCACTACAATTCGAATGACATATTCGTATGACATCCCCCCTCTTAGAAAGTATGTCAAACCAATTTCGAAATCTATAAGGTTTCATCTCACTTCCTCATTAAAGCATTCACCGACTTTAATACTCTTGACTTGTACGCTTTAAAAACTCAGTTTTTAGTGGTCAACTACTTTTGACCATAAACTCAATCATATCGTGAAATGTACTCTATTGTCAAAATATTTATGCTCATAACCGTACTTCCTTATTCTTGCATTAGTAGATATGCTACTACTAAATCTCATACTAAAACTTCTGCATAAGTTCTGGATTCATCATCATTCAAATTCTATCTCAAGGAAACATCAACAACGGAAATCTTATCCAACTTGAATTTTATCACCTTAAATAAACTCATTCAGAGCTTATTTAAAATACCGTTTACCATCTCACTTCTGAACCCTTTTGTTCTGAAAAGAAAACTCGCTCTAGTCATTAACCTCGCTGAAACTAGGATATTACCAACTAAGATCAACCGAGTAACTAACTCGCATTATTCAACATGGATCTTTCATTCAGTTACCTGTACCATGTCTACTATCTGAGAAGCATTACAATAATTATACCCACCATTGTAATAGCTTAAGCCGTTTCCAATATTTCATCTTCAAAATCTTCTGTAGCATAAGATACTCTATCTTATCAAGATTCAGAAAATACACATCAATTTTCTCATGGATCATTACATAACATCCGACTCACAACACATACACAAAAGTGATCGTCTCTGGATCACCAACCTGTCAACTCTTTTTTTTTCTCGATTCCGTCTGAACTCAGTACTAGAACTTTCAATTAATAGTTCTTTCTATAACTTTCAACTCAACCATCACGGTTTGAACATTTCAATGAGCATATCTTTGTATCATGCTCCCTACTCACGTACACACAGAATTTTATTCTCCTTATTGATTCATACGTACATATACACAAAAATGGAATCATTTTTCAATACATTAATCTACTCTTTTCTCCATGCTGAGAACATATTTCAAGCACACTCTCGTCTGAGTTTCTCTTGTTATGCTAGACTAAAACCTTTACTATCGTCATATCACACGATAGTAGGGACATCTCGATTGAATTTGTTAACTCTATTCGGCTTACCCGAAAACCCATCACACAACGTGAAACTTGTGATTTCACCTCTTATACACGAATCATCACCAACTTCCTCCTCAAGGTACCCAATTAAGGTTACGAGGAGATAGAGGAAATGTCGAGTTCAATTAACTAAATTGGCAACCGTTTAGTCTACTTTTTCCGTCAGTTAACGTTCTCACACAATCACAATTTCATGAAAAGAACGACCACATCATCCCTGAAGGGAAATATGTGTTAGTACATAATACTAAATGAGATCATTATAATCCCATCCATGGCATTAACTAACCATGCACAAACCATAAGCTTCTAGCAAACTTACTCATACTTGCCCTTATATAACACGTTCTGTGTCATATATCGTAATCGTCTCTTCATGATTCATTCACGAGTACATGTTTTCTCTCTTTCACATGACTTTAGTACCATTCTCATTTCTACCTCTAGACTCATCTATCTGTCCCATTGATCACTAGGTATAATCAAAGATGCATGTTCATCTTCATTCATGTAGGTACGAAACCAATGCCACATTCCCGAGGTGGTCTTATATGGAGTCACCTCCAAATGCCAATGCCATATCCCAGATAAGGTCTTATATGGACTTCAACATCAAGCATCGATGCCATATTCTGAATATGGTCTTACACGATTCTCATATTCATTATGGAAGCCACATCCCGGATATGGTCTTATACGGGATCTCAATTTGGTTCCGAGGCCATGTCCTGGACATGGTCTTATACGATACCTTATCTATCTCATATTTTGATGATAGCATTATCATATTCATTATAGTCCCCTAGGACTTCAATCTCACGTTCCACAACAATTACTCTATTTAGTAGAGTATCATATATCAGCGTGATACAAAGCATTCTCAACTATGCTAACATAAATTTTTGCATTACTCACATGCAAACTTATTCAACTTGACTCTCATAACATCTCATCATGATTTAACAGTGGTAAGGGGGTGAAGTCGTAAAGCCCCTAACTTGATTCTCGTGACTACATACAATGTGATTTAACATTCCTAATTAACGAAATATCATCGTAGTCACACAACTCGCTCCAGGCAAGTTTTCATACTTACTCATGTTACAATGGTTTCTATCACCCATAATTTCGAACAGTGACTTCACTTACTCAAGTTCCACCTTAATGTCTACTTAAGTACTCAACATTAAGCTCTAATTTCTCTTATCAATGCTTATCAAATTAGAGAATGTCTTACGGGTTTGAGTACATCGTTTACTTGATTGCCATATTCCAACTATGGTCTTACTCGTATCACAACGTCATACCCCAGCTATTACTTTACATGTCATCACGATGCCATAGCCTCGCTATGGTCTTACACGAAATCTCATACCGAAGCTAGGCCCCAAACGTGGTCTCACACGGGATTACTATTTGATGCCGATGCCATATCCCAGATATGGTCTTATACGGGATCTCACAACAAATATCGATGCCATATCCCAGATATGGTCTTATCCGATTAACTTATTCAATACCGAAGCCATATCCCTGATATGGTCTTATACGGGATCATGTATACCGCCATGGTCCAACCATGGTCTTATTCATTATTTTATCATTGAACGACCGTACTCATCTCCTGCATTCTACTTAGTCAAACTTTTCAGTTTTAACTCTCACACTATAATATGTGTGACTTTGTAATGAGGTCATAAGGCTAAACATTATATCTTCTCTACTTTAACAAATACACGTGATTTTTAACCATGTGGACATATTTATCATAAACAATAGCATCACAAATCTCAAATGCTTACTTATTCTTACTGCTTCTCACATACATCATGGTACTTACTAGTCTCATGTTTGTAAGGCAAACAAGGTACCTGTAACACTTGATCACATAGATTAGTATACTTTACAATAATAAGCATAATCTCAACATCATTATTCATAACATGAATTATACTTGTTAGTCAGCCTTCACTAGCATGACATAATACCAACTTTACTACTAACTTTCTTGCTATCTCATTTAAGCTTTACTCTTTTGCCCGATGAATTACTATGAATGACTGAGGATACTGAATCTTATCTCACATTTAGCTCGATGCCAAAGCCATATCCTAGATATGGTCTTACATGTGATCTCTCAACTTGGTATCGATGACATGTCTTGACATGGACTTACTCGACGTCTTCCTTGGGTGCTCCCTTGGGAACTTACCATTGCCATGTCTTGACATGGTCTTATTTGGTATCTTTACTCATGAACTGGTCAATGCCGAGCCTTGGCTTGGACTTACATGGGAACTCTATCTCATGATAGCTTTTCAATGCCAAGACTTTTCTTGGACTTACATGACTTCTTTGCTTGGAGACTCGCCAATGCCATGCCTTGGCTTGGGCTTATATGGGTCTTCATCTCATAGTAACTCTTCAATGCCAAGACTTGTCTTGGTCTTACATGATAACTTGCTTGATTGCCGATGCCATGTCTTGACATGGTCTTATACTGAACTTTCTTGTCTCTTGTAAGTGATTGAGTATCCTAAGTAATTCATTTTCAATCGGGGCTTTCATATACATGCTCTTAATAACTTCTTTGTTTAATAAATCATTAAGCATTTTCATGGAAATAATGTGCATTTAACAACATAGCAAGCAATTCAATGAAAATATCCATGAAGCTTGAAAATCATACAAACTTACTGAAATTAGCTCGGTTGGGAATCATCTCTGTCTTAATAAAATAATTTCGTTAGAGCAGGGAGACATCACACTATCACGGTCCACATATGGCATGTATAGCTAGATTCTTACTCGTGCTAGGTTAATTCGAGAACCGACTAAACCATGCTCTGATACCACTAAATGTAACACCCCATACACGATTCCGAGGCTAAAACTGGATACGAGACATTACTATGCTTGAACTTCCTTAAACATGTACTTACGGGCTACAAAATTTTGTTCCAAATTAAAAACTTCTCTTTCTTAGTCAAATCATTCATATCGTGGGCCTACGAGGCCTTAAACTTGCATCCGAAAACTTTTACAAGCCAAAAGAAACTTTTCTTTAAAACAGGGGCCACAAGCCTGTGTTGGTATAAGGACACGCCCGTGTGCCCTTAAGACATGCCCGTGCCTTCCACCCGTGGTCGACACTGACTAAATCCACACGGCCTGAACACGCCCGTGGCCCTGGCCCGTGTGACAATTAAATTTCTAAGTGTCAAGTGCAAACTTCACACGGCCTTGGCACACGCCCATGTGCCAACTGTGTGTATCACAGGGCCTGAACAAACGGGCGTGTGACCAGCCCGTGGTCTAATCTGACTTAAGACACTAAGGTGCAGGAGACACACGGCCCAGACACACGCCCGTGTGTCTATCCGTGTGGGCACTTAGAGGCTATCTTACCAGGCCTTTTACTATTCTTGTTTGCATACATTTATATACTACTTCAAAACATTTTCAAATCATCAATTAAAACACATGAATTAACACATTTAATCATTAAAGAGATAAAGTCTTTATCCCATACACTAGGGAGAACTACTCCCAATACAAATACAACCAACTCTAGATTCTCTTAGGCCAATACAATTTGGCTACATCGGTTAGAACTTAATCAACTTTAAAAGAATCCCTATACATGCCATGACTCATAAGGACTTGATACCTCATGCCAAGTGTCTGCTCGATAGTGTGAAAACATCTCCGGCGGTCTCCAACCCGAGCTAGTTAAAATAACCTATAAGGGGTGAGAAAAGTAAAGGAGTAAGCAATAATGCTTAGTAAGTTCATCTGCATAATATGACAAATTTTGATATTCATTGAATATGCATGACTGCAAGGTATTATAATGGGCTTCTCTCATAAACTCATGGTTACTTACTCAACCACAATTGAAGCTTACTCATTCAATTTCTTACCACATTGATACCATGTCACAGGCCAATTGCTCGTTTAATTAGCATACATTCCTGCACTGATCACCATATGATCATATAAAACAACACATCAAGCATTTTCAATAAGCCGCTCATGCTACTAATATCTCGGTGGTTTCGCACTTAGCCCACCATTGAACCTCTAATAGAGTGGTATCGCACATAGCCCACCAATCATTTATACTTATGGTGGTACCGCAGTTAGCCCACCTTTCATTTTACATTCATTTACAGTAATCCACATGTATATCTCTATTTCAAATGTTCATCCGAGAACATTCTCACACACTTCTATTCTTACTTAACTTTCTATGATACTCGTTTGCATTCACACAATACATTAATAAATCTATCTCATGCAACTAAGGTGTATTGAATACACATACCCCACTAAGGGTTCATCATATACTGAATCCATATCAATTCAATTCTAACACACACTTGTGCTTTTTGTGGTACAACCACTTACTTTCTTTCTTTCAACATATACGTTGAATCACTCAAGTTATTAAATAACTCTCTTGAGTCTCATACTCATAATGTCACATAGAATTTATACCCCAATAGGGTCTTACTTGTATTAACATGTCGATGCCATGTCCTTGACATGGTCTTATACGAATTCTTACATCGAGGCCATATTCCAATATGGTCTTACACGAGGCCTTAACTATCATCATATCATTCTACATACATTTCCCATTACTCTTAGATTCAATTCTTTTGACCTCTCATCAAAGATATTTCATACATTCATAGAGTAAATATAAATTCCATACAAAATTGGAACATTAAATTAACTCATACATAATTTCAACATTTGCACATGAACTTACCTCGATGTTGAAAGGGCTAAAAGGGACCTTTTTGCCCACATTTCTCTTTTCATCCGTTCTAGGTCTGAAACTCATTTTCTTTGATCTAGAACAATGAAATTTACTGATTTAATCACTTATAAATTATATTACACCATAATATACACTTTAGACAAAAATGACTATTTTGCCCCTACACTTTGGTAAAATTACGATTTTGCCCCTAGGCTCGTAAATAAAATTTTATCACATTTTCTTGTTAAAAAAGCGTAGATAAACATTTAATCCTCTTACAAATATCCAAAATTCCATCTATTTCATGCCTTAATGAACAAATTACAACTTTTGCATTTTAGTCCCAATTAGGTGTTTTCATGATAACACCTTTCACAAAAGTTGTTTCTCATCATCCTATCATTCATTTTCTTTCATAAAAACTCAGCAACCAGCATAAACTCTCTCATGGTAAGTCCCTAGACATTCAACCATGTTACAAATTAATCCTCCCATTAGCTAGCTTAAGCTTTGGGGACTCCAAAAATGTAATTTTTATCAAGAAAAATCATCAAAAATCACTTACTTGTGAGGAGGAATGTTTGCTAAAATTTTTGAGCTCCATAACCCTTATTTCTCTTCAATTTTCGGTGGATGAAGGTGGAGGAATAGTGAAAAGATGATAACATCTTTATTTATCTTATTTTATTCATTATATCACCTAATTCCCACCTATTTTGACCAAAACTGAAAAGTTCTTGTCCCCTATGTCACATGGCCGGCCAACTCACTTAAAACAAGGCCAAATTGCACATTTGGGACCTTTAATTCATAAACCATAGCTATTTGGCGCCTCTAACAAATAAAATAGAGCTTTCGCACTTTATGCGATTTAGTCCTTTTTCATAATTTAGCTAGAATTCGTTAAAATTAAGGCTCCAAAATTTTCATGCATCCTTATAAACATGCTATAACACATAACATATCATGAAAATAATTTTCTCTAACCTCAAATTAGTGATTCTGAGATCACTGTTCCGACTAGCCCTTAAATCGGGCTGTTACATTGTACCTCGTTTGGAACGTAGTTTTCGGCACATCTGAATCTTTAACTCACAACTGATAATAGCCAGATCTAAAATCAATCTTCGAGAATACTATTACCTCTTTCAACTGATCAAACAAGTCATCTATTCTCGGTAAAGGATACTTATTTTTTATTGTAACCTTGTTGAGTTGTCAATAATCAATACACATTCTCATTGATCCATCTTTCTTCTTTACAAACAACACTGGCGCACCCTAGGGCGAAAAACTAGGTCGTGCAAAGCCTCTATCTGTTAACTCTTGTAAATGAGCTTTCAACTCTTTCAACTCTGTTGGATCCATTCTATACAGAGCTATAGATATCGGTGATGTTCTTGGCACTAATTCAATAGCAAACTCGACCTCTCTGATCGGTGGTAACCTAGACAACTCTTCTGGAAACACATCTGGAAACTCACAGACTATCGGCACTGATTCAATCTTTGATTCAGAAACTTTTGTATCCCGCACATACGCAAGGTAAGCTTCGTAACCTTTTCTCATACATTTCTGAGCTGACATAGACGAAATCACAACAGGCAATTCTCTCGATTCATCTGATTCAATTCGAATGATTTCACTATTCTGACATTTCAATTCAATAATCTTTCATCTATAATTCATAACAGCATCATACAGAGTCAACCAATCCATACCTAGAATTATATTAAACTCATCAAATGGTAATAGCATCAAATCAACCAGAAAACAGTAACCCTGAGTCATTAAAGGACAGTTCTTGTAAACTTTATCAATTAACACATACTTGCCTAAGGGGTTCGATACTTTAATCACAAACTCAGTAGACTCAACAGGCAAACTCTTATTAGACACCAAATTCATACAAATAAACGAATGAGTTGATCCAGGATCAATCAAAGCAATCATATTAGTGTCAAAAAGAGAAAATATACCGGTGATAACATCTGGTGATGACGCGTCTTCGCGAGCGCGAATAGCGTAAGCTCTAGCAGGTGCTCTCGCTTCAGATCTCATAGTCAAATCTTTTGTCGCGCCTCTACTACCTGTCACATTTCCCGTGTTTCTAGGTAGTCTTCCTCTAATAGCTGTATTACTCGATCTTGCACTCTGATATTTGTTTTCCTTGGATAACTCAGGACAATCCCAAATAAAATGATCTGGCGAACCACATTTTTAACAAGCTTTATTATTTTTATTCCAGCATTCTCCAAAATGTCTTCTCCCACACTGTTGACACTCAGGTTTATTGTTTCTCACACTGTCAATACTCGATACTGATGTAGCTTGAGCTTTAAGACTTGAGTATTGCTTTCCTCGATCTATACTAGGATATCCCATTGAAGCATTCGAACTAGTATATGTGTCTTTGAATTTCTTTGACAAAGATTAATAGTGTTTATTCATCAATCTTTTTCTCGAGTCTCTAGCCTCTGAATTTTCGTTTCTCTTTTCTTTTCTAAGCTCCTCGGCTTTGCAAGCTCTATCAACCAAGACAACAAATTATTTCAATTCTAGAATTCCTACTAGAAGTTTAATATCATCGTTCAACCCATCAATGAATCATTTGCACATGATTTCTTCAGTAGAAACATGCTCCTGGGCATACTTACTTTGTAACACCCCAAACCCGGCCTAGAAGTTAGGCCCGAATCTGGCGTGTCACATTAAGGTGTTTTTCGAAAACCATGTTTTCGTTGAAAACCCTTCTTCAATTTAAAACCTTCTACCGTATAAAAATCCCGATTTTTGTTGCTTATTAACCAAAACAAGATTTTCTCAAAGTCGTTCCCTTATAAAGATGTTATTATTTTCGAAAACTTTGTTTGTTGCAGAAGTCTGACTTAAAGAATTGCGGAAACGTGATATTTTGAAAACAGTTGTTGTTGTTTTAAAAACCAGTGTTTAATCGTTTAATAATTCATACTTAGTAGAATTACCAAATGAAAGTTTAAAAAGAAAAAAAAACCAATGGCCTTATTACAAAAAATATTAACCCCAAAAATAGTATAAAATAAATTAAAACCAAAATTACAATGTTTCGTTAAGAAGCAAATCTGACGTATGGCCACCTCCAAGTCCTCCATGACTCCAAATCCTCTGACGCTAGGGATTACCTGCACGGTTAAAAGGAAGGGGTGAATTACGAGAACTCAGTGTGTAATCCCCTATAACGGTCACTATCTAGGCCTGAGCCCATACGGTATCGGTCTGGGCCTAAGCCCTATTCGGTAACAAGCTAGGCCTGAGCCCCAAAATCATCTCAATGTATGTAGATATGTAGATATGTGCTCACCCCAATCCTACCAGCCGTCTAACTCTCTACCCGTACCAACCAATCGCACCATGTGGGGACCATGTCAACCCACTTAGCCAATCCTCACCAATAATGCAGCCTAGCTGCTAGTATTTATACGGCTTTAAGCCTTTAATAATGGTATCATAATTGGCACATAGCCATCTGTAACTGTAATAAGATCGGCACATAGCCATATTTAGGTTGGCACAAAGCCATAATCGAATTACGCGACTTTAAGCCGTCCGTCGGTCCACAGTCATCATGCGACCCGTGTGACCTTAACATATCTGTACTGGATCCACAGTCGTCATGCGACCCGTGCGATCCTATCAGAATTTCCTTCTTATCAAAGTCCCAACCCCATGCAATATGTCGTGTATGTCAAGCTCAATCATTACATGTGTATGCAAAATAGCCATGCTCAGAAACAGTCATTTACACACATATTGAAAACATATCAGCCATATAATCCCAGTCAAATAAGTTAAAACACAGCCATACATTCACAGTTAGATCATAGTCCTAATCAGTCAGTTACCCGCAAGGGCAAAATAGTCATTTTACCCTATAAGGGTATTTCGGTAATCCTACCCTACAGAGATATTTCAGTAATTCTACCCTACAGGGGTATTATGGTAATTCTACCCTACGGTATTTCAGTAATTCACCCCACAGGGGTATTTCAGTAATTCTACCCTACAGGGGTATTACGGTAATTCTACCCTACAGGGGGTATTTCGGCAATTCTACCCTACAGAGGTATTTCATAAATTAGGGGTATTTTGGTAATTTTACAAATCGGGGGTGTTCCGGTAATTTTTCAAATCAGGGGTACTTTGGTAATTTTACAAACTGACGGTATTTTGGTGATTTTACAAATCGGGGGTGTTTCGGTAATTTTACAAATCGAGGGTATTTCGGTAATTTTGTAAACCAAGGGTATTTCAGTAATTTTGTAAACCAAGGGTATTTCAATAATTTTGTAAACCAAGGGTATTTCAGTAATTCTATAAACCAAGGGTATTCTAAATAGAGATAACGATGCAAATGGGCCCACACGCTCGTGTGGCCCATTTAGCCCAAATCTAGCCACAGATATGAGATTCACATATACCAGTCCAATATCTACTACACAATCATACAATTTATTCATATGGGCCCACTGGGCCCAAGGCAGCTTAAACCCATGAGAACACTCATGAGGGCCTCAACTATCACGTCGAAGCTCCCACACGTGCGCTCGCATGTTCGTGTGGCTACCATCGTCGTGTGACCGGTATTTCGGCATTTGCCGCTCTACATGTAACATCCTGAAATTGGGCCTAGTAAGATTGGGCCTTGGGCTTTAGGAAAAATTTGAGTATCATCTTGTTGCTTGTGTTAATTCAGGTATGAATTTTTGTGTGTTAGCATAGTCTTGTGAAGGCTTGATTCTATTTAGGAAGATAGAATAATTTTTAGTATGGTTTATTTAATGAAGTGGATTAAGTGAACTTAGTACTTAAGTTAAGTTAAGTGTTAAATTAAACACAAGAGGAGTTAGTGGCAAGATGGTTAGGATGCTTGAAGGGTTGCTTGAGGTTAGAAGTTCGAGTAGCATGATTAACTTTTTGGGAGGCATTATTTTCATCCTAGTATTTATAGACGGTCAACCTTTATTTATGATAGGTTGAACTCTCAACTTTTGGAAATTTGAATATTGGTTTAAGGAAAGCATGAAATTGGGGATAAGAATCTTAAGAATTAAGGAAGGATGGGGGGACAAAAGGCTTGAATGTTGGAGAGTGTTTTGGAAACTCTATTATGGCCTTTAGTTCATGTATGTGGACGGCATTTTGGTCTAGGGGAGGGCTTGACCGATTTTTGATGGAGGCTTTGGTAGGTTAGTAGCTAGTTGGCCATTTTCCTAAGCATTTAAACACCAATTTCTTTTCTCTCCACAAACACTCCCTATAGCCGAATGTGTCTTGGACATAAGGTGAGTTTTGGTATTAGTTTTGGCCTTCGATATTTGTTCTCAGTGTCATAACCGAAAATCTTTTTAGTTTTTGCAAATTTCTCCCTAGTGCATTAAAGTGTAACAAAAACCGAAATCATCATAGTGCTTGGCCGAATCTCTTTTGTTCACAACTTCTTTTCTATTCTTGTCATACTTGTTCAAAACCCATGTTCTTTTATTTTCTCTGGCTAAACTTCCTTCTCCCCATTTCTCTTTTTCTTTCTTCCACTTTTGCTCAAAACCGAAAACATCTCTCTCTCATTTCAATTTCTTTCTTTCTCTTCCTTTTTCCTTTCTCTTTCTCCACTCTAGCCGAATCCTTTTTGTTGTTACAAATCAACCATATTGCCGAAACTTCCCATACTCTTTTTGTATTGTCTTAGCCGAATATCAATAAGGGTAGATCTTCATTTGGTTTTCTTCAATCGGTTTTGGAAGATAGGTAAGTGTACATGGCCGTATTTCCTTTCTCTTTTCTATTTCATTTTCTTGAGGGCAAAGGCCACTTTCTAATGCTTTTTGGTGTAGAGGCCGAAACTAATATGGTTCCATTTAGGAATTTCGGCAGACTTTTAGGTGCAAACGTGTGATCTCGGGTTTTAGCCGACTGTGCCAAAAAGGTGCGTAGTTATCGCACTGTTCTTTTGTTGTGTGTATGTGTTTTAATATATATAAATATGTATATGATGTGCATGGTAGCCGAATTAATGGCTAAAAAGGGTGGATGCCTATGTTGGGTAATCAATTGACAAGGTCAGTATTTTATGATTTTAATTTACATATGATCTATGTATGAAAATGTGATGGTATGTGATATATGCTTATTTTAATGATATTGTGGCATGATACATGGGACTTGGGATGTGACTATCGAAGGAAAGGGTGTACATTATGTACGTGGTCTGATGTTAGCCTTGTGCTACATTGGCGCTTGATGGTGGCTATGTGCTTCATCAAGAGAGGTGTTGGCTAGGTGCCCATCTCGGCGGATGATAGCTGTGTGCATCACCGTAGATTGAGGATGACCTCGAGTCACCTTGTGGATACATATATGTGGATCATTATGTGATCGGTGGCTTAGCCACGGCCTTGGGCAGCAAGTCTGCCAAGGTAAGATATGAGGATCATTATTTGATCGGTGGATTAGCCACGGCCTTGGGGGCGGTGTGTGCGAGGTTGGTGTAATGGATGGAACTAGGTTGGGTTGGCCTTCATTTTGCATAATTTTGCATGTGGATGTGTGGATATGGGCCAAGCCCATATGTGGGGACATGTGTAATAACTATGCACTGAGTCTGTGTGACTCACCCAATTTTTCTCAAACCTTACAGGTGATGCATAAAGCTTGGACCGAGTTGGAGTGGATACGAGGTGGCCCATGCAGAAGTTGTTTTCACTTAATTTATGCATTTTATATTATCAGTATTTGCGAATATTTGGTTATTGTAATAAGGGCCACTTAAAAGGTTTTGAAGTTTATTATTATGTTTTAAAGTGGATTGACAATTTTTATTATTTGGATATGTTATATTTTTAGCAACTCATATCTTAAAGATATATGTTAAAATTACAAATCGAATAATTTGTAACAACTTGATTTTATTTGGATTTATAAATATACAATGTTTTATTAAAGACAAAAAATTTTTATGTTTTCACTCTAAGTCAAAATATTTTTCAAACGTTTTCCGCAGTGGCATTCTAAATTCGGCCGTGGCGTATGGGCCGGGTTTGGGGTGTTACACTACAGCTAGAGTAGTCCGAAATACACACCTGATAGGAATCTGAAGTTAATCCGCGCTCTGAACACTATTCTGCGCAGAAGCCAACAATGATCGCACCCTTGACCCCCAAGGGGTGTGTCGATCAACTTCGGTCACCACCACCGCGACCCAACGGCATACAGATCAATGAATGATCCAACGCCTAACCCAAACGAGCACGCCACAAAGCGAAAGGGATAAGCCAAGAGAGGTCTCCTTACTCTCCTCATGGTTTGCTCTATTTAAAGCCAGCTTCTTGCCTATCCTCCTGCTAGCTTCCCGATGTTGGATCCCTCCTTCAGCAGAGTTTAAATCCAACACAAACTCTGGTCGTCCAATCCGTAAAATAAACACTCCCTTGCTTGACATGAGATTCGAACCCTTGCCCTCTTCTATACTCCAGACGCTGCATGCCACCACAACACAAGCTCCTTGTGTGACTTAGAACATGCGCAACTAAATATAAGCCTATGGGCCAAAGTCTAAGTTCATTTAAAAGAAAAAAAATGAATTGCAAGCGCCAAGACTTGAACCTTGGACCTCTTGCTCCCTCTATGGCGTCACTTCCTTGCTCCCTAAGTGGCGCCACTTTGCCACTTCACCACAACTCCTCTTGTGTCTTTTTTTCCCACAATTTATTCTTAAAGACTACTTACTTACCCCCAGGGCTTTATTCGCCTAAAACCAAAATTTTTCCTAAGCCCAGGTTTGATCCCGAGACTTCATGGAAGCCCCCTAACCTTCCAAAATCACTCACCTAATAGGTCCAACTTGCATTAGTGCTGTTCTCTTGTTCTCAAAAAAATTTAGACGCTCCTATGCCCAAGGCCCAATAGGCCCAATTCTACTAGGCCCAAATTCAGGTCGTTACAAATCTACCGCCCTTAAAGAAATTTCGTCCTCAAAATTTCCAACTAACAGGGTAGTCGTGTAACAACTACCCCACTACGCTACCGCTGCGCACTCTCATTCCAATAACACTAATACACTTTTAACTTAATCTTGAAACCTCTTAACACAACCAAACATCTAACCACAGAAGCAAACAGATATTTATCACACATGCATACAATTTCTATATTCAAACATCAGATCCAAAAAAAAAACACACAGAGAATAAATACCAAAAATACAGTCCAGTATCTAAGAAACCACAGTATTTCTAACTACTACTTTTCAACAACACAAGTTTCAGAAACTTACAGATTCGGCGCTGGAGACTCGGTAAGCCACACTTTCCGGAACATATTCAGAAAAACATTTCAATTACCTTAAATCTTTTCAAACCTTTTTGAAACAATACTTTCAGAAATTCAATTTTGAAGACCCAATCCATAGCAGAGTTTTGTAAACATGGCTCTGATACCATTAAATGTAACACTCCAAACCCGACCTAGAAGTTAGGCCCGAATCTGGCGTGTCACATTAAGGTGTTTTTCGAAAACCATGTTTTCATTGAAAACCCTTCTTCAATTTAAAACCTTCTACCGTATAAAAATCCCAATTTTCGTTACTTATTAACCAAAACAAGATTTGCTCAAAGTCGTTCCCTTATAGAGATGTTATTATTTTCGAAAACTTTGTTTGTTACTGAAGTCTGACTTAAAGAATTGCGGAAATGTGATATTTCGAAAATAGTTGTTGTTGTTTTAAAAACCAGTGTTTAATCATTTAACAATTCATACTTAGCAGAATTACCAAATGAAAGTTTAAAAATAAAGAAAAAAAACCAATGGCCTTATTACACAAAATATTAGCCCCAAAAATAGTATAAAATAAATTAAAACCAAAATTACTAAGTTTCGTTAAGAAGCAAATCTGACGTATGGCCATCTCCGAGTCCTCCACGGCTCCAAATCCTCTAACGCTGGGGATTACCTACACGGTTAAAAGGAAGGGGTGAGTTACGAGAACTCAGTGTGTAATCCCCTATAACGGTCACTATTTAGGCCTGAGCCCATATGGTATCGGTCTGGGCCTAAGCCCTATTCAGTAACAAGCTGGGCCTGAGCCCCAAAATCATCTCAATGTATGTGGATATGTAGATATGTGCCCACCCCAATCCTACCAGCCGTCTAGCTCTCCACCTGTACCAACCAATCGCACCATGTGGGGACCATGTCAACCCACCCAGCCAATCCTCACCAATAATGCAGCTTAGCTGCTAGTATTTAAACGGCTTTAAGCCTTCAATAATGGTATCATAATTGGCACATAGCCATCGGTAACTATAATAAGATCGACAGATAGCCATCAGCTATGGTAATATAACCGGCACACAGCCACGGGTAAATATGATCGACACAAAGTCATCGGTATATATGTTAGGCACATAGCCACGGGTAAATACGATTGGCACAAAGCCATAATAAAGATCGCACAGAGCCATATTTAGGTTGTACAGAGCCATAATTGGATTACACGACTTTAAGCCGTCCATCGGTCCACAGTCGTCATGCGACCCGTGCGACCTTAACATATCAATACTGGATCCACAGTCGACATGCGACCCGTGTGATCCTATCAGAACTTCCTCTGTATTAAAGTCCCAACCCCATGCAATATGTCGTGTATGTCATGCTCAATCATTACACGTATATGCAAAATGGCCATGCTCAGAAACAGTCATTTACACACATATTGAAAACATATCAGCCATATAATCCCTGTGAAATCAATTAAAACGCAGTTATACATTCACAGTTAGATCATAGTCCTATCAGTCAGTTACCTGCAAGGGCAAAATAGTTATTTTACCCTATAATGGTATTTCGGTAATCCTACCCTACAGAGGTATTTCAGTAATTCTACCCTACAGGGGTATTACGATAATTCTACCCTACAGGGATATTTCAGTAATTCTACCCTTTAGGGGTATTACGGTAATTTTACCCTACATGGGTATTTCAGTAATTCTACCCTACAGGGGTATTTCGATAATTCTACCCTACAGGGGTATTTCACAAATCAGGGGTATTTTGGTAATTTTACAAATTGGGTTGTTCCGGTAATTTTACAAATTAGGGGTACTTTTGTAATTTCACAAATTGAGGGTATTTTGGTGATTTTGCAAATCAGGGGTATTTCGGTAATTTTACAAATCGAGGGTATTTTAGTAATTTTGTAAACCAAGGGTATTTTAGTAATTTTGTAAACCAAGGGTATTTCAGTAATTTAGTAAACCAAGGGTATTCTAAACAGAGATAACAATGTGAATGGGCCTAGAGCCCATTCTCGACCCAAATGGGCCCACACGCTCGTGTGACCCATTTAGCCCAAATCTAGCCACAGATATGAGATTCATATAGACCAGTCCAATATCTAATACACAATCATACAACTTATTCATATGGGCCTACGGGCCCATTGGGCCCACTTGGCCCAAGACAGCCTAAACCCATGAAAACACTCATGAGGGCCTCAACTATCACGTCGAAGCTCCCATACATGCACTCGCACGCTCGTGTGGCTACCATCGCCGTGTGACTGGCATTTCGGCATTTGTCGCTCTACAGCTAGAGTAGTGCGAAATACACACCTGATAGGAATCTGAAGTTAATCTGCGCTCTGAACATTGTCCTGCGCAGAAGCCAACAATGATCGCACCCTTGACCCCCAAGGGGTGTGTCGATCAACTTTGGTCACCACCACCGCGACCCAACGGCATAGAGATTAATGAATGATCCAACGCCTAACCCAAATGAGCACGCTACAAAGCGAAAAGGATAAGCCAAGAGAGGTTTCCTTACTCTCCTCATGGTTTGCTCTATTTAAAGCTAGCTTCTTGCCTATCCTCCTACTAGCTTCCCGATGTGGGATCCCTCCTTCAGCAGAGTTTAAATCCAACACAAACTCTGGTCATCCAATCCGTAAAATAAACACTCCCTTGCTTGACATTAGATTCGAACCCTTGCCCTCTCCTATACTCCAGACGCTACATACCACCACAACACAAGCTCCTTGTGTGACTTAGAACATGCGCAACTAAATATAAGCCTATGGGCCAAAGTCTAATTTCATTTAAAAGAAAAACAAAATGAATTGCAAGCGCCAAGACTTGAACCTTGGACCCCTTGCTCCCTCTATGGCGTCACTTCCTTACTCCCTAAGTGGCGCCACTTTGCCACTTCATCACAACTCCTCTTGTGTCTTTTTTTCCCCACAATTTATTCTTAAAGCCTACTTACTTACCCCCAGGGCTTTATTCGCCTAAAACCAAAAATTTTCCTAAGCCCAGGTTTGATCCCGGGACTTCATGGAAACCCCTTAACCTTCCAAAATCACTCACCTAATAGGTACAACTTGCATTAGTGCCGTTCTCTTGTTCTCAAAAAAATTTTAAACGCTCCCATGCCCAAGGCCCAATAGGTCTAACTCTACTAGGCCCAAATTCGGTTCGTTACATACTTAATCTTACAAATTCTCTTTCATACTCAGTCACAGTCATATGGCCCTATTTCAGTTCTAGAAAATCTTTGCGCTTTTGATCGAGAAATCTCTGACTTATGTATTTCTTCCTAAACTCAGTCTGAAAGAATTCCCATGTGATTCTTTCTCTAGGTACCACTGATACTAGAGTATTCCACCACTAATACGCAGTGTCCCTTAATAACGAAATGACACATTTTAAACACTCGGCTGGTGTGCACGAAATTTCATCGAATACTCGAATAGTATTTTCAAGCCAAAATTCAGCTCTCTTGGGAACATCATCAGTTGTAGCTCTAAACTCTTCAGCCCCGTATGTCTGGATCTTATCAACTAGCGGCTTATTCAGTCGTAGAAGTTCCACACGTTGAGGGGCTACGAGAATCAGTTGGGGATTAGGTGGGGGTGGACGTTGTTGAGCAGTCGAATTTGTTCGAACAAAATCCGTAAACTAATCGTTCATCATCTAGAAGAAGGCTTCTTTAGCCTCTCCTCCCTAGCTACCCGATACGGGTCTCGACTCAGATTGCGCTACTCCGTGAATAGAGGCAGGCGCATTACTTTCTACATCATCAGCTACAGCTCGATTGGGATCCATTTACTATATGAAAACACAGTTTAAATTGTCAGGAGTCATCACACTATTACAGGTTATATATGGCATATATAGCTAAACTCTAACAGACGCTACGTTAGTCCAAGAATTGACTAAACTGTAGCTCTGATACCAATAAATGTAACACCCCTCACCCGTATTCAATGCCGGAATAGGGTTACGTAGCATTAGCGAACATATTATACAATTACACATACATTTTCTCATACATTTTCAATTTCATGTAATTATCAATCAATAACATTCATATCGTCCCTAATACGAGCCTATAAGGCCCAAAACATGCATTCAGGGTGGTTCGGGACTAAATCGATAACTTTGAAAACTTTAATAACACTTAGAATTTTTTTTCCAAAAAATAGGGGACACGCGCCCATGTGTCTCACACGGCCAAAGACATGCCCGTGTCACAGGCCGTGTGGACATTCAAAATGGAAGCACATGGTCGCGTCCAAGCCCGTGTCCGACCTCATGTAACTCTCTGACTTGGGTCACACGGTAAACACACACACTCGTGTAGCAAGCCCATGTGCCCTAAAAATGGCCATAAACACCCGTGTGCCAGGTCGTGTGCTAGGCCGTGTCAATCCTAAAGGGTATACTGACTTATGCCACACGGCCAAGTCACACGCCTATGTGTGAGGCCGTGTGGAGCATACTGACTTTGTTTCTAATTCAACACCGGGGGACACACGACCGTGTACATGACCGTGTGCCACACACGACTGAGACACACGCCCGTGTCTCTGCCTGTGTAAAAAAAATAGGCTATTTACTAAGCCATTTTGCCACCCAAACTTTTGCACACCTACATCGATCCAATTGATACCAATACATAGCATAATTTGGCATTTAAACTAACCAATTCAAGCCTAATTCATGCATATTCTATACCATTTCAATACCAACCAATCTAAAACACATCCATACCATAATATGCCACTCAATTCATATCAAATCTAATTAACTCAAAACATCAACATGAACACTTTCAAATTTTGCATCATTTAGCCTAATCTCATAAACATGCTAAGTTCATTTCACATCCATTTAGTACTGCTAATTTCCAAATACCAACTAACATCACATTACCATATTCAAGCAAATAAAATGAACCATATACACAAATATATATATCCAACCAACCTAACCAAGTTAAGCCAACTCTCATGGCTATATATATACAAACCAAAACATAGACATTTAATTCAATGGCAAAATTCACTACCAAACTACATATCAAAATGACCATAATCCTATACATGCCATATGACAAAAACTTAGTTTCAAAAGTACCAAGGTGATAGTTGGATAGTGTGACGAAGTCTCCGACGATCACTGAATCTGAGCTAGCTTTGAAATCACTATAAAACACAGAAAATTAAACAAAGTAAGCTATAAAGCTTAGTAAGCTCATATGAAAATATTAAGCAAGTCTCACCATTCATTTACCATTCAAATTAAATGACATAGTATGCAACAATGCATTAATCTCAAGCTAGCATTAACTTAACCACATAATTGATCATAAACTCACAACTTCGTTTGACTCATTACTCGTATAGTTTTCTGTACATACCTGTACCGACACGTATCTATTTTTCACCATTTCACATCTTCAATATACCCGTTGAACCATTCAGAATAAAATTCAGATACTTAGAAGTCTCGCACCGTAGGTGCCAATATCATGGCCCGAAGCCAAATCAATGTAACTCGCACCCGAAGTGCTAATATCATGGCCCGAAGCCAACTCAATGGACTTGCACCCGAAGTGCTAATATCATGGCCCGAAGCCAACTCAATGGACTAGCACCCGAAGTGCTAATATCATGGCCCGAAGCCAACTCAATGAAGATTGTAATAACATGTCCTTCGTAACCTAATTTATTCTGAAGGTTCAACCGGGATTTATAATGCCGAATCTTCACTGAATGTGTCCAGAAGTTTGTAATTCACAATTTATGCAATACCAAAACATTTAAAACACAAATATAGCAATTCTTATTACATATGAACTTACCTAGGATGTAAAAATGACGAAACAGGTCGATTAGTCGAGTATTTTGTTTTTCCCCCGATCTAGATCCAAACTTCGCTTTTCTTGATCTAATTGCAGGAATTGAAGATAACCGAATCCCTAGCCCTATTTTCTCAAGAAGAATCGATTTGGGGAAGAAAGATGAACGAATAATTTCATTTGGTTTTATTTAATTTACCTTTAATTACCAATTTACTTATTTAACCTTTAAAATATTTATTAATTACACCAAATGCCATGCCACTATCATCCACTATGTTATAAATGGGCTAATATCAACGAAAGGACCTTTATTTTAAATTTTTATAGCTATTAGACACCTTTAACTAATAGCACATAACTTTTGCACTTTACGCAATTTAGTCCTTTTAATCAAATTGACCACTCAAACAATAAAATTTCTCAACGAGATTTTCACACAATCATATTATCATGCTGTGGACATTAAAATAATAATAAAATTATTATTTCAACATCAAATTTGTGGTCCCAAAACCACTGTTCTAATTTGACTAAAAATGGGCTATTACAGTAGGGACGACGGTGGCATAATATAGAAGGGAAAATGTTACTCCCTCAACCCGACCCGATTGATCGAGTTCGAATCTCAGGTGTTACTAGGTGGTGCAAAAAATTTAATAAGCAATTTACCAATTCTTCATTATTTTAAGTCTGTTATTTGAAGTCCAAAGGAAAAACTATTAATTAAAAAAATTTAAATGAAGTACATGTTGAGCCACTTATTACAATACTTCTGGTACAAATCCCTACAAGTTAAAAATTCATTCGAAATAGACTCAAAAGGAAAATTTTAAAGATCACACCACAAAACCTCTGTATGCATAATAGCCCAATCCGCCATTAACTTCGTGTGCTCCTGGCGTCGTCCGTCTAGGCAAAGCCTCTTCTCGACAATCCTAAAAAGAAATGACAATATTGTAAGTACAAAAGTACTTAGTGATCTCATCAACCATACCTTGATGGAGTCTTTGCAATATTGCATGACTTTCCATGAGTCATCCTCTACTCTACATCATTTTCTACGATTGATGCCATACGATCTTATCACTCTCTTATGCGCCAATTATCATACCCTTGTCATACTTAATCTTCCATATCTTGTTAACTGTGGAATCTTTCCAATCAATTCATGAATATCTTATTTCAAAACAACTGCTCACTGACATTATCTTTGGCGGATACATATACATGGCGAATACTGACACAACATTTCATACCTGTTGTTCAATCTCAGACCTACCCTGATCTAATTCTATGCACATACTCATACTGATAATTCACCACGTATAACATCTAGATGAAATTCATATCATTCTATACAGAATCTCATAATTCAAAATAACATTGACTCATATTTAGAATAAACTTGGAAGAAGATGTGATACAGCTTACTTTTCAAACTTATATATCATCATAACAGACACCCTTCTTGACATACAGATATACATATCCTTTTCATGGGAATCCCTTAACACTTCATTCAACTCTTATTCTAGAACAGATCAATTCATTTTCTTGGTTATATATTTTACAAATCTGCTAGAACTTACTTATATCTTACCATAGAGACAGACATTAAGATTTGTAACTTACTAGATACTCCTCACAGTTCACTCCACTTTGACTTACCAAAATGCAACATACATGTAATCAAATAGATATCACCACAAAGGCGATCCATTCAAAGTTTTCCACAAAGGCAATTTTTTTGTATTACACCACAAAGGTTTTTCTTTCATATTATGCCACAAAGGCTTTTCTTTCATATTACATCGCAAAGGCGTTTCTTTCTTGACGTGTTTACGATATAGATTTGCCTAAACTCACACTATGCGAGGTCTACCTATCATCTTCCTGGGACATGTAGAGAATCCCATTGGGTAATCACCATCCTTTAGTTCCTTTAAGAAGTGCCATGGCCATGGGCTTTTACTTTTAGAGTTTGAGTTTAAAGTCTCGACGGAACCCTTTAGACTCCATCGCAGTGAATAGACAAAAACTTACTTGACAGACTCTTCATGCACTAACATTGCTTAAGACTCAACACTTTAAGTCACTAATCATACACTTCATTAGATGCATTTCAGATGTGCCAATAACCATACTCAAACTTCACATACTTAACTTGTTAGACTCATTCGAACTATACATGCAAACCCCTGCGAATATTCAGACAATATATTTCTGGTTTCTATTTCATAGTTCGATTGATTACCATGGACGTATCTTGTATAAACAGTATACATGCAAGAGTCAACTTAAATACTCAACTAGTTCTCACAAACAACAACTTGATCTCCAGATTCAAACATCCATCTAGAAATTTCATCAACCTTTGCTTATAAGACATAAGAACACATTAAAACTCATTCGTATAATCGTTACCATCATCTCAAACCCAAAGAACCCCCATGCAAAACCTTTTTTATCTTATTATTTATGCATATAAAAACAAACTTACTCTTTTAGAAGTCAACATGCAAGACCATAATACTTACCCAGGATGTTAAACAACCCTCTGGATGAACTCAGATCCTTTGTTTCAGCTCCACAAGAAAGATCTATGCTCAACTCCAAGGCAAATCAACAATGGTGTTTTAAATGGAAGGAAGAAGATAACTCCCTTTTCTTCTCTAATTCATATCATAATATATATAAAATCCATGTTCTCACAGTGGAACTTGACACGTGTCCCAAAATTTCAAGACTGCCCTTATTAATGGTTTACAGCTGTAGAGAGACATATACAAGCATCCAATATCTTTATATATATCTGATTCATCCCTTCGTTCATTCTTGACCATCTCGTTAGAACTTAACTAGCACAGTAACTAAACAAAATTGGTGTACTATACCTTTGGTAATAACCATATTACCCAAAAATCCTCAATACTTATACTAATCTCTTCTTCTATACATCTCCACACATTCAGAGAACAATCTTTACTCAATACTCTAACATCAACTATGCACTCGATGTATACGCCAAGAGCATCAATTGGGCAGATAGGACTGCGCCACTCAAATTTCTTTCAGTTTACTAGCCAAACTCAAGACCCGCCAAAGCTGGGTGTTACAAGGGAGGCAGCAGGCTGAAAAAATAAAAATAAAAACACAAGGAAAGAAACATAATAACAATATAAAAGTAAGCACTAATTCTCCCAAGGTCAAATTAACCTGACCTCTTATTAATTAGGGATTTATCTTTTTATTACTATTATTATTGTTGTTATATATTATATATATTATTTATTTACGAGCTACTTATAAAAATATTATCATTAGAATTAGCAACTATCCATCACCAAAACTGCTTATGGATCGAACAAATTGAGCGGAGTATTATTCCACTCAACTTATCCACTCCAAATATGTTTAAAACATGGATTGTTTACCCTAAGCTTACCTCCATAATAGAAGATTTGATTAATAGGGAAGGCCCTTGCCATTGAGGTTTAATTTTACCTGTATCAAATACCCGAGATTGGGTCAATCTCCACTAACCCTTGATTATCAAAAATGTTCTGGAAGTGGTAAATGATCCTAACCACCGGGACTTGAGTTTCTTTGGATCAAATACCCGAGTCTGGATCAATCTCCTATCTTCTAATGGTCCCATTTTCATCTAGCAATATTGTGTGTATACACAAAGAAGGGTTGTTTCTTTGAATATATGCAATATTTCACCGGATGCCCTTCTTGTGCGTTTTCAAAATCACAGGTAACTCTACTTCTTAGAATTAAATCAAAATTGGAAATGCTAACTCTAATGGTTTTAATTAGGGTTTTGGAATGAATTCCTTCGAATTAGTTTCCAACAAAGCCAGGCTTTCATCCTCTTCATTGTCACTTGGCGGGTCAGATGCTAATATACACTCCAACGGATCATGTATCGAATTGATGTCCCATTCTGTAGAGACCAATGACTCTATTTTGTACATAGCAGAACATTTCTTACGTACACCGGAATACCTCATGGATTTGAATGCATTAAAGGTTACTTGATCGTCTTGAACTCGCATGGTGAGTTCCCCTTTTTAAAAATCTATCAATGTTCTCCCAGTTTTCGAGAAAGGCCTTCCTAAGATGATACTGACGTCTTTATCTACTTCAAAATCCAAAATGAAAAAATCAGCAAGAGAAATAAATTTGTCAACATGTACCAGAACAACTTCAATTTTCCCTTTAGGATGTATTATTGATTTCTTTGCCAGTTGCAATGTACCCGTTGTCAGTCTAACATTCACCAATACCCAATCCACAATAAGAGTTTCCAATGTAACATGGTATGGTAAAACTCCCCAGATCCTTCATTTTCAGTGGCAGTTTATCTTGCAAGAATGCAACGCATTCTTATTAAAGTGACTGTCTCAAATTCCCCCAACCTTCTCTTCTTAGAAAGGATGTCCTTTATAAATTTGACATAATTTGGTATTTTCTCTAGAGCTTCCACAAGAGGGATGTTGATATGCAATTGTTTAAGCATATTTATGAATTTCTTAAACTGTACCTCTTGCTTTTGCTTTTGGAATCTCTACGGATAAGGAGGTGGTGGTGTTTTAACCTAAATCGGACAACTTTTTTGAGCTGATGATGTCTTTGTGTTTGTCATGGATGCTGAACCTTCAAGACTATCCTTTTGTAGTTGTGCCTCAATAGGGGTCATAGGGGCAAATATTCGCACTGTAGGAATTTCAACATTCGGTTGAACTGCTCCAAATTTTAAGCAATAACAATCTCATCTTCAACCTCAACAACCCTGGATTCTAACGCCTCTCCACTCCTTAAGGTGACAGCTTTACGCTATTTTTTGTATATATTCCTCAGATTTCTAGTGTCACTCGATGAAGTACCTTTAGGTCTACTTCTTAGCTCGTTGGTTAGCTGCCCCACTTGGTCCTCCAAATTCATTATTGTCATTGCTTGGCTTTGGGTTAGGGCATCATTCTTTGCCATGTACGCCTTCAGTAAATTCTCAAGGCTATTCATTAGTTCAGTGGTTGGAGGTTTTTAAAGTTGTTGAGGAAACTCTGACAGTTGGTTTGGTCAAGATTGCATATAGGAGTTGCTAGAACGGACCACTTGATTGGTCCATGAGAAATTTGGATGATTTTTCCATGAAAGATTGTAATAATTTGACTTTGTTCCTAGCCCACTTCTATTGTGATTCTGGTGACCCATGTAGTAGATGGATTCTGGGTTTGATGGGAAATTTTCAAACATATGACCATCTTCGTAATAAACGCAAGAGATATTTTCAAATTGGCTTGGTTGCTGACATGACATGTTAGCATTAAAACCATTAACTGTAATATTCTTAAACATGGAAGTCATAGAATATACCTAGGCTTCAAAAGACATAAGTGCATCGACTTCATGAACTTTGACCACTTTTCTTCCTACGACTACTCGATTAGTCAACCATTAATAGTTATTGCTAGAATTTCGTTCAAGGATTTCTTATGCTTTAGTGTAAGATTTCGAAAGAAGAGCTCCATTAGTTGAAGTGTCTACCACTATTCTTGTAGGTGCATTGAGACCATTGTAAAACTTCTCCAACTGAATATAGTGAGGAATGCAATGATGAGGACATTTCCGCAACAATTCCTTGAATCGCTGGATTCAAACTAAAGGGCCTCAATATTAGGTCTCACAATTCCTGGATTGAGTTCATTGAATAAAAGCATGCCATAGTGATGGATGGCACGGTCTTTATCATCAACAACAGTGACCGGATTATGAGCATTGTAAACGGCTCATTGATTCTGATTTTTTTGTTCAGGATCCATTTTCGTATCTTGTCTTTGGGCTACTCATTCCCTTCTTCTTCTTCTTCTAAAAGTACGTTCAATCTTAGGATCAACGTGAAGTAGATCAATAATTCGATCTATGTTCATAAACTATTGGTGCCTAAGAAAAAAACATAATAAAGAAAACTTAAATAAAAACAAAAGAATTTAAACCAAACTGTAAAATTTTAGTTTCACAAATAATGTCTAAAACACAACCCTTGGAAACACAACCAAAAACTTGTCAAGCGATTGTCAAATATGTGCAAGTATACATAGTCGTGACAAGTAATAAGTAGTACGTATAAGAGTTATCGTCTCCATAGGGACTATATATATAGATTATTTGTAGAATTAATTATTAACAATTTGATAAGTGAAAAACAAAAATATTGAACTGGGGTAAGAAATTAAATACTAAGCCCACCAAGGACATAAACAAAATAAAACAAACACAATATAAAAGATAATAGCAGCAGGAAAATTTAACACAAGATTTAATAAATATGACATGAATATGCTAGAACAATTACTTTTCTTTAACTAGTGATCATTGACACTTATGTTAGAGAATGTTACGATAAATTGTGGCAATATGAAAATTTACTAAACCAATTCTTTAAGTCATAGGCTCCGTTCAAAGTCCTATTTGTGTCTCATTGTTACCTCGCATATGTCTATGTCAAACTAACCTTAAGATCACCCTCTCGGGAAATACAAACAATTTATGCATACAATAATCATCTTTCGATATCAACATGATATGCACCATTTAATCTATCTCTATTAACTATTACCTCTTCTTAAATTATATAATTAATTCATTAACTTACCTATGTTGGCCATACATTTATAAGCATTAAAAGTAATTCAACTTAAATGAATGAATAATCACTTGCACAAAACATCTCTAACATAAAATTAAGAGCCCATACTTAAAGATTCATAATCAATCTAGCAAAAACAAAATTAAGCCATAATCATTGAATTAAAAACGCAAAGATGAGTTGCAATCATGTTTGTCAACAATAAAAGCAAAATAACGATAAAAGAATGGGAAAAAGAAATGTTGAGAAGGTTTATCCTCGGGAAATGAACATTAAGAAGGTTTATCCTCTTTTTCTAGGCATTAACCTCTCCTTTATGCTCTAAAATTTCTGCTTCTCTAGCTACTCTAAATAATATTGTGATTTCTTGAATTGGAGAACTCACTCACAAATTGTCTTTCAATTCTAGTGTTTGCCAAATATGGTGTCCTCCAAATGAATTAATTAATACCCCTATTTATGCTTGTTAAAGCCCCAACGTCCCTTGATATTTTTATCAAGGGAATCCCTTAATTTCTTCCCTCGTGTGGTTGGCCCTAGAATTCTAGAGGAGGAAGTGGATGATTTTACTATTTTTGGGAAGAGGAAGGTTGCTTGAATCTCACCTTGTTGATGTCGTCCCTTGGTGCTCTCCAAGTAGTTCCTTGATTAGAGGAATATGGTTGGGGGAAGAGAAGAAAAAATCTCCTTGGTTGGTTGGGCCTTCTTTTTCCTTAGTGGTTGATTTGGGCCTCTTCCTTCCTTAATGGGCTTATCCAGAGATGTATAATTTTACACCCAACATGTGAATTTCCACCAAGTCTATTTATTTCTTCAAAAAGATAAAAAAAAGTGTTTATTATAAAATTAATTAAAATAATACATTTTCGTGGTCCTTAGTAAATATAATAGAATTATAAAGAAAATTTATAAGAAGTGCTTTCAACTATCTAGAATTTGCATAAGTTATTTGTAAAAGAGTGTTGAAAATAACTATATATTTTAGAGTTGTCATGGAACGTGATGATCAGATCGTATTGAAGCTCACACTATCCACCTATCAACTCTGTAGACTTTACTCACTTTGTAACTCGGTATTGTGGCATGCACATAGGTGTTCGTCTATGTGTTTCTTGTGAATGATTTCCTGGGTTGAACTTAGTTTAATGCTTAACCTTGTAAAGCTTTATGCATACATGTAAAAATACATGTTTTGGAATGTTTGGAGGTTGATAGATAAGTTAATTATTTTGAAACGGAAATGTGATGGTAAAGTGGTAAAGTATGACACTCCTAGTGTATAATTAGCATGAAATGGTATGAGAATTCAATAGTATTGAATAACTTATATTCATGTTAACATATTTGATATGATTTATTGTGAAAAGGTGCCAATTGAGGCATATTGGTTAGCTGATTGGAAAATGTTAAATGGTATGATTGAATGATGACTTGAAATGGATACATGACATGGTTAATGAGGTTGAAATAGTAAAAATTGTTTTGATATGTTTTGAAAATTGTTTTGATATGTTTTGAAATGGTAATGTCTAAATGCATTGACAGATATGTTGGTTTGGATGACTTGATGGTAAGAAATATGGGTTTATGTGTTTTGCATAAGTGGTTGATTATGGTAGATACCTAAATGAGGCATGTTGTATGGTTGAATGGTGTTAATGAATAAATGATGAAATGACAACATATGTTTGGAAAGAGTAGTGAGGTATGTTTCAATGATTATGATTTTATAGTTTTAAATGACATGCTTACGTTTCTAATCGGTGCGTACTAGTTTGATGGCTATGAGATGGTAAAATGGTTGTTTGTTATATGCTTTGAATTGGTTTTATGCAAGACATAAGTGTGAATTATGCATCAATTGTGCTAATGGTTTGGTTGGGCATGAAATAGGTACCAAAAATAGAGTCGACGTCTAGACGAAAAACTTTCCTCTTCCAAACGTCGACATATAGTTTTTGATGTCCCGACATCAAGTAGCTGGACATTGCAATGTGACAAACTGTTTGGCGACATCATGACATTGGCCTTGGATTTTTAAAATTTTGCAATTTGATCCTAATTCATGCTTGAGTCAATAAAAGGGATTTTGTAAGCTCGATTAAGGCTCAAATTTAGTTTTGAATCGTATCATGAATGTAACACCCTATACCTGGCCTTATCACCAAGCGCTAATATTAGGATGCCACATCACTGTCTCATGTCATAACCAACAAGTAAAAGCTCATTCCAACAAAACATCCATCAGTTTGCTATTCACACAGGTCTTAAAACAATCATACTAGCTTGTTATCATTGTCACATTAAATAGTCTTATAAACATATTAAAACATGCATAAGGTCCATCTAGCAAAATTCTCAAACTAGGTCCGTAGGTACTGATATTGACACTAATGTATCGATATTTTCTTTAAGTGGTATCGATACCACTTGGAAAAACAACACCAAACTTGCATTATGTTTCTTGTTTAAAAACTAAAGTCTCGAAATTTATCGGTACTTGTCATGAAGAATAGATAAATTTACCCTGAGTATCAATACTCGAACAAAGGTATTGATACCATACCTCTATTCTGACTTTTTGCACGTTTCAAAACACAGAGCTATCGGTTTTAAAAGCCGATTACCGATACCTCTACTCCAGACCTCAAAAATGCAGCATACATATGCAATTAATCCATTCCAATTTATTTCCTAAACAACTTACATCAAATACTTCGACAAATAATCATTCAACGACCTAATTAACATTTCAATATTGCAAAATCGTGTTCGAGCATGTAACGTCAATCCATTCTCATAGTCATAAACCCAAGCATCACAATAACATGTAATCCTTATAAACCAAACCAAAAACCAGCAAAATGCCTAGAAGTTAACATTGCTATAAACAAGTCTACCACATTGCCTTATTCCCCAAAAAATAAATAAATATAGAACACTTGCGAAATAAAAAATACACTTGCTTGGATCACTTCTCAAAAACCACACTGCTCACACCGGCACACTGCTGATCTGCAATGGTTAAAAGGAGTGGGTGAGCTTAACAAGCTCAGTGAATGCTCAGAATAACCACAATGCAAATAATTCATCAAGCATCAACGAAACAACCATATAGCATAACCTTAACTGTTCCAACTCTAGTGTCTTATTATACTTACTATGCATTATTACTAGTTCTTTTACATGGTAACAACAGTCACTTTTAAGCACATACCATATTACATATATAATTACATTTTAAGATAATTTGGCACTTGAGTTATGAAACATAAAAGTGAGCTCTATCATCAATCATCGGATACACAGATCTTCAACACACCAAATACAAACAAATAGAGTCAAACATGTCCCAAAAGTGAAGCATAAAACTAACACTCTTCTTATTTCCCCTCACATGTCCCGTTGAATTGAGTTTAGCTCACATTCCCTTATCCCTCCAACATGTCCCAGGGTCTCAACGCCCAAAATCACTATACATATAGGTGTGCACTCACAATCCTATGGCATGCCAACTATATCCAACAGTTTCAAGATCACAAGGCCAAAATATCCGAAATAAACACATATCACTTACAGATTATCTGTGCACTATCACTGTAACACCGCAAACCCGGCCCAAATGCTACAACCGGATCTGGTATGCCACTTAAGAGATTTTACATAACATGTCGCATTTCAGAAAACAGTTACTAGGTTTACACCTTTATTTCGAAAGCTTAATAATTCATTAAAGTATAAAATATTAAGTTACCAATTATCTTGGTAGATTTTAAATAAAAAAAATCGAAATTTCATGCCGGTCTTAACTTAATTGATAACATAAAACTTAAAACCCAGTAATAAAAGCCCAACAAAATCCCAAAACATAAATGGTAGTCTAGTGGCCCATGGCCTTATTACAAAGAAATTTGAACCCATTAATTAAATGAAAATCAAATATTAGACTAAGTCTTTTCTTTGAATTCTCAAAGCTCTGTCGTATGGCCACCTTGCTCTCCTCTCTCACCCGGTCCGATGCCCTAAGTGTCACCCGAGATGGTTAAAATTAAAGGGTGAGTCGCGAGACTCGGTGTGCAACCCTCATGCACCATTAGATTTGGGCTTTAGCCCCCTAAACAGAATAATCAAAATATAAGTAACAAAAATAATATGCAAAGCCCAACCCATATCCTAGGTGTCCATCCGCTACACGCCCGCATCACCGACCATTCACACCATTGGGGATTTCTACAATCAACCCACACCGCTACACGCCTTGATGGCGATCGTCTTGCTCATCATCGATCATGGCCGTAGCCACTACAACAGAATCACGACGAAGCGCTACAACAGATCACGGTAAAAACCGCTACAACATATAACTTCCTCCTTTTATCAAACCCAACCCATGCAATCACATAAAATCAGTATACTTATAACATTTAATCAGATCATTTACTAACCTGGTGATTTGCTTAACCCTCTTTGGGTTCCCGTCAATATGTCGGGGTTTCGGCATTTAACAAAACGTGTAATACTTATTTTCATATATTAATCAAACAGATCTAGATGGTATGGAGAATTACACACCTGATTAATGTTGATACCCTTGCTACAACTTTGCTCAAAAAGCCGAAAAGATGCGAAACTAGGGCCTCTCCTATATTCGGCCATGGTTAGTGTTCTACCCAATTTTATATATTTGAATAACAAATCTTCTTACCTTAAAATCCTGAAATTGGAGACTTATGATTTTTGGCTTTTAGATCTAGTTGACTAAGCTTCCTTCAAATCCCGAATTGCCGCCCATCATAAAACCATTAAACTATTAGCTTTTGGCTTTTGCCTTTCAAAAACTGGGAATAGATCATGAGAACTAATCAAAAATCAACACTTACCTTAGCATAGGAGATTCGGCTAGCACTAGAGAGAGGATTCGGCAATGCCCATGAAATATTTAAATGCCGGAAGTATAGAACTAATTCTCAAATAGGATGAATAGAAGAAAAGACTATGGATGCTTCGACTTCCTAGAGAAATTGGCACAAGAAGGAAAAAGTGGAGAAGAGTTTCGGCTTTTAAAGAAATTGGAGAAAAGAAATTGGAGAGGGAGAGGCTAGGGAATTTCGGCACAATGGGAGAGAAATTTAGGGTTTTAGATTGTCGAGAATCAAGGAGCTAGCCCCTATTTATAGATATTTTGGCACCCATTGCTAAAAACCAAAAACGCCCTTAAAGTTCAAGATAAAAGAGAGGAGAAATTTGGCACCCTCCTTGCCATGCAATGAGCCGAATTTTACACTCCTCTAGGTGGTGGATTTTCGCCAACACTTCCTTGAAGATAAGCTCCTAACTTTTCTCCTTTTACCTATGATATTATCACTTAAAAATCCACATAAAATCTCCTATTTTATAGCCTTGTAGCCGTCCACCTCTACTAATCCCTAATGCCAAATTTAACTCACTTAAATTAAAATATTTGGGCCTCATTAAACTTAATACTTGGGCCCCTAATTCCTTGTGTGTGGCGTCACCCTCTCTTCATTTAAAGTGCCGAATTTAGCCTAAAACATGGGCTCCTTGCGACCCAAAACTTGTTCCTTTTTAACTATTAATGATGGCACTCTAATCTGGGCCTTTTTGCCTAATTCTAAGCCCAAATTTAGACCCCTATCAATTAAATTAACATAGTAAACCTATCCCTACACTAAATGTATAGGCCCGTAAATTTAGGATGTTACAGTTCTACCCCCTTACATAAATTTCGTCCTCAAAATTTCCAACTAACTATTAATCATACTACCCAAGTCTCACCACTATGCTTTCGCTGCGCACTCCGATGCTAAAGCCAAAAGAAACACTTAGTATACTATGGTAGAGTACGCACCAGTGTTAGCATCTAGAGCGTCCTCGTCCCCTTGGCGACGTGCTGCATAGACCAAGGTTGGCCGCCTCGCCTCAGCATAACCTGCACCTCTACCTGGTGCTCCACGACCGCGTTCACTACCATTATCGCCCCTGGCTTGTCTTCGGCCTCTTGGTGGTTGTTGATCACCTCTCCCAGCCTGATCAGAACCTCGTCCCTCGGGCTGTTCCCGATCCATCTGAGGACAGTCCTTAATCAGATGTCCTGTGGATCCACACCTAAAGCATCCACCGGTTTTCATTCTGCACTCCCCATAATGCATCCTCCCACATGTAGGACATGCTCGATTCCGACCCGTCGAGCACGAGCCGCCCATCGGCCCCTAGGCCTTTCTCGATAATTCCCGGATGCTCGATTGCTCAAAACTTCTCTTACTCTTACTCCTATCCTTATCCCTTTCTTGTCTCTCGACCCGTTTCACTTCCTCAGCTATTTTATGGATTATTAGTTTTCTTTCACTAGTTAACCACTAATGATCTTATGAATAATAGTTTTAAGAGTGGTTCTTTCGAATTCGCATTCACAATCTGATCTCAAGTTTGTAACCTCTAACTAAAATAAAACACATACATCATACAAAAATCATCCAAGCACTTACATTCTTCACGTAAAGGTGTTTTCGTTGATTCACTACCCAAGGGTCTTTCCGTAATTTCATCCTACAGGGGTATTTTCATAATTTTTCATAATAAAGTTCCCTGTTGATTTCGTGAAGTGAGGGTATTCTGGTAATTTTACAATCTGGGGGTATTTTGGTAATTTTGAAATTCAGGGGTATTTCGATAATTTTGAAATCCGGGGGTATTTCGGTAATCTTGAAATCTGAGGGTATTTCGGTAATTTTGAAATCTAAGGGTATTTCAGTAATTTTGAAATCAGGGGCAATTTAGTAATTTTGCAAATCAGGGGTAATTTGGTAATTGTACAAACCAGGGGTATTTTGGTCATTTGACAAAACGAGGGTAGGTTGGTAATTTTTTCTAACCAGGGATATTTCGATGTTGTTGTTGTTTTTTTTTGTTTTTTTTGTTTTTTTTCAAACAGGGTACTTTGGGGAAAAATCTAGTTTCATGATCCGGGTTACTCTTATAAACATGAGATTTTCGGGTAAATTTTCAAAACATAGGTATTTTATAAATTCATGGCTGGTTGGTAGTTTTCACAAATCAAATGTATTTTGAAAATTTTGCAAAACTTGAGAAATTTTTTTTCTTTTTTTTTTCAAACTAGGGTGGTTTGGTCTCTTTCGGATTTTAATTATAAGGTTTAGCCCATCAACAAGTCCTCGTAACTAGGGTGAATAGTCACCACGCATCAGGTAGGATTCTAGTGAAGAGGAGGTGAGTCGCTAGGACTGCTTAAGTACCAAGCTCTCCCTGAATCCACTCCTAGACATGTGTATGCCCATTGCCACACCCTAACTTGGCTAAGGTGAGCACAAACACTACGCACTGTAGGATTCCAGTGAAGAGGAGGTGAGTCACTAGGGATTGCTTAAATACTAGGCTCTTAGGATCCAATCTTAGACATGCGTATGCTGTTACCACACCCTAGTCTTGCGGCTCGTTCACGAGTTTGTTTAGTGAAGTTAAGTTTTATGAGATTTTAAGAGTTGTTTCACTTAGGCCTAAAGTCCATCAAGTTCTAATCTAACTAATCTCACGTCCCATAAAGCCCATCAAGCCCACATATATTATATCACACAATGGTTGAGAATACTTACAGCGGACTTGGTAGGAGACGAGTGCCATCTTTGAGCTAATGAGACTGTATAAATATGCATGTTTCGAAACCCAACTTTAGAAAATGTTTTGAGCCCAAAAAAAACCCCCAGAGCCGAGTTTTGAATCGGGCTCTGATAATAATTTGTAACACTCTAAACCCGGCCCAAACGCTACAACCGGATCTGGTATGTCACTTAAGAGATTTTACATAACATGTCGCATTTCGGAAAACAGTTACTAGGTTTACACCTTTATTTCGAAAGCTTAATAATTCATTAAAGTATAAAATATTAAGTTACCAATTATCTTGGTAGATTTTAAATAAAAAAACCAAAATTTCATGCCGGTCTTAACTTAATTGATAACATAAAACTTAAAACCCAGTAATAAAAGCCCAACAAAATCCCAAAACATAAATGGTAGTCTTGTGGCCCATGGCCTTATTACAAAGAAATTTGAACCCATTAATTAAATGAAAATCAAATATTAACTAAGTCTTTTTGCTGAATTCTCAAAGCTCTGTCGCATGGCCACCTTGCTCTCCTCTCCAGCCCGGTCCGATGCCCTAAGTGTCACCTGAGATGGTTAAAATTAAAGGGTGAGTCGCGAGACTCAGTGTGCAACCCTCATGCACCATTAGATTTGGGCTTTAGCCCCATAAACTAGAATAATCAAAATATAAGTAACAAAAATAATATGCAAAGCCCAACCCATATCCTAGGTGTCCATCCGCTACACGCCCCCGTACCAGCCATTCACACCATTGGGGATTTCTACAATCAACCCACACCGCTACACGCCTTGATTGTAATATCCTAAAAAAATTGAGTATCATCTTGTTACTTGTGTTAGCTCGAGTATGATTATTATTATGTGCTTAGTATAGTTTTATGAAGGCTTGGAATTATTAGTTAAGCTAGAATGATTTTTAGTATTGAAAATATAGAGAAGTGGATTAGATGAACTTGACACTTAAGTTAATTTAAGTGTTAAATTCTAACACAAGAGGAGTTAGTGGCATAGTGGATAAGGTGCATGAAAGGTTGCTTGAGGGAAGTGGTTCGAGTAGCATGGAAGGCATATTAAGGATTTTATTTTTTTATGCATCCTAGCATTAAGTGTCGGTCAACTATTCATATAGATAAGATGGACAATTTTCTTTTTATGGAAAGAAGACTTAAGGTTATGGTAAGCATGAAATAAGGGATAGAATTGCTAGATTTTGGGGATAAAATTTCTTCAACTTTGGGAATGTAGAGGATTTCAAGGCTTGGCTTAAGGGTGTTGTTTTGGAAACTCTCCTATGGCCATTAGTGCATGAATGTGGACGGCATGTATGGCTAGGGGGTGGCGAATGTTGATAGGAAGTTTGGGGGAATAGTTGGCCAACTTTAGCATTTTGTGCATCATTTGGCATTTTCTCTTCCTCTCCAAAAACTCCCTCTTTGGCCGAATGTATCTTAGGCATTTTGGTGCAATTTTGCTTTTGATTTAGCTCTCATTTGTGTTTGAACCAAAATCTAATTTCTTCCTCTCATTTCCCTTTTGAAACCGAAACCACAATTTGCATTTTGTGCACTTTTCTTTTCAACAAACTAGGTGTTTGGCCGAACCTCTTTCTCCCATCTCTCTCTTTTCTTTCTTTTGATACTTGCTCAAAACCACATTTCCTTTTTCACTTCCTCTTGGCGAACCTTCCTCCTTCCCAAATCCCATCTCTTTCATTTTTTTCAAAGTTAAAAACATCCATTACCATTCTATTTTCATTTTCTATTTTCTTCTTTCTTCCATTTTGAATCATCCTTCTCCTATTTCACTTTCACTTTTATTTTTCCTTTCTTTTTACTCTACCATAGCCGAATCTTCTTTCTCTCTTTTGGTGTTATATTGGCCGAATATCATCAAGGGTAGATAATCTTTGGGTTTTCTTCAATCGGTTTTGGAAGATAGGTAAGTGTTCATGGCCGTATTTTCGTTATTTCCTTCTCCTTTCTAAGTCGTTTTCTTGTGGACAAAGGCCGAATCCTTGGGCATTTGTTTGCAAGGTTCTAACCATTATTTAGGAACCGATTTTTCCTTTAGGCTCTTTGGGACGTTGGAAGCAATCGATCTAAGCCATTCCATTAGCAATCGAAGTTGGTAAGTCAAGTGGTAAGATTCATGTCGATTCATTATTCTTTTGAGGATAAAGACTAAGGCTATTGGGATTAAGATGTGATGTTGGCCGAATGGATTTTTACTTATAGTTTTGTGGTATGGCCGAATGTAGGACAAGGTGATCTAGTGCGGTAGATCGGATCTTCGGAAGTTAGTATTTGCATTAGTGAAAGGTGTGTACCTTACACACTTTATAACTCGGTATATATATATATGTGTGTGTGTTAATAACTATTCATGTTGTTAAAGCCGAAAACTATGAGATCTTGAAATGATACCTTGATGGGTATGAGCAAGGATACGGGTAAGTCCGTTTCGATATGATGTTGATATATGTTGTTAATATCACGATCTACGATATATATTGGTTATATGTTTATATCAAAGTATAATGACTTGATTTGTTATCTATTACATTGGTATGGGCGATATGAGAGGAGGGGGAAGATTGATATCCGTGTTTTGGGACACCAGAGGTTTGGCACCTCCAAAGTGGTTTGGTACCACATATTTCGTGTCTTTGGGACACGGAGGTTTGGCACCTCATAGCGACTCATCCCGGTGGTTTCACACCACCGTGGGTTGGCCCCACATTTGATGTATTGGGATCTTCGCGGTGATTTGGTATCACACGTGGGTTGGCCCCACAACTTGATTATTCGTGACTTTGGGTCACCAGTGATTTGGCATCACATTATTGGATATCGTGACTTTGGGTCACCAGTGGTTTGGCACCACCAGTGGTTTGGTACCACACGGGGTAGAAAAGGAGTTTTGGATGGCTAGGTTGGGTGCATTATATATATATATATTGCTTGGTTATAATTTGTGTAAGTATGTGGCATTTACCCGGGAGAGGGATTATGCACTGAGTCTTGGTGACTCACCTTCTCCCTTATTTTTTTCAGGTGATTCGTAAAATCGCGGATGAGGAGCCGGATGAACTCGAGGAGGCCATGCAATAAAATTTGGTTTTACATGAACTTCCATTTGGGTACTTTATTTTAATTCATTTTCATCTTTTTATGGATTTGTAATAAGGCCTCTTTAATTATATTTTTGGATTACTTATATGCTTTGGATTTGTTTTAAATATGGCTTATAAATTACATGGTTGATATAATAATTTGAGCACTAAGTTTTCTAAACTACTAAACGCGATGGTTTTTAAAACGTTACCATTGGGTAACATAAATCAATTGATAGTATTTAACAACTTAAGTATTTTTGATAACTCATACTATTTTCCAAAACTCCAGTTTCCAAATTTCTATTAGATACGGTTTTCAACCTAATCGCTTTAGTTTCTTTTCAATTTATAAAAGGTTTACAAATCTAAGTGCAACTAAGTTTTAAAGATTTATTTTGGGATTTCAAAGTAAATTATCAGTTTTTAATTTATTATATACCTGATTTCTACGAACTTAGAACAACAAAGAGTTTTTCACTAAAATTTAATCGGTAACTCGTTTTTCCTGAAAATGTTTTCCCCTGTTACATACCAAATTCGGTCGTGGCGTATTGACCGGGTTTGGGTTGTTACAAATTGATATCGAGCTAAGTTCAAAAGCTCATTTGTGGCCCGAGGCCCAAAATGATTTAAAGTATGATCTTAAAATGTTTTTGTTTAAAATTATATGATCTGAAAGGCATGGCACCGAGTCTCCGGCACCGATCCGCCCGGGTAAGTACTTTAAACTGTTGATCTTGATGATATGATGATGTTAGTATGACTGCTTAGTAGTAGAAACTACTCTAGAGATCCAAACTATAGGTTGAATGTACTCGCGAAACAACTTCTTATTAAAATTATTCATAAAACTGTGTTTTAAAGAAAGTGGAATAATGACTAATGCATAACACTTTTAAATCAGATAAGTCGAGACTTTAGACATGAGTACTCGAGGTCGGGGTCGTATTACTCGTGGACGCGGTCGGGGTAGGATGGTCGTGTGCGAGCGTGTGAGGTCCTGGTCAAGGATCCAAAAATGAGGTACCACTACCCCCACCGGTGGTTAGAGTTGAGTTGAGCATCGAGGATCAAGCGGGGGATGACTCAGTGTCTCAGGCGATGTTGCGAGTCCTTGAGAGGGTAGCTGGAATCGGTGGAGGCGCGGGAGCTCAAAAATCTGTACCCGAGCGACTCCGAGCCAATGGAGCCGAGGTATTTCGAGGTGTTTCGGTGTGGCTCTCGATGCAGAGTATTGGTTAGAGGCGACGGAATGAATCATGGATGACTTGGATCCGAATCTTTGAGGAAAAGGCTGAAGGGATAGTGTCGCTTCTTCGGGATGAGTCATATCGGTGGTGGCTCACGATGCGGAATAGTCTTCGCGGCGGAGGATCTCACTTGGGATTATTTTAAGGGCGTATCGGAAGAAATATGTTGGGTCTAGTTACATTGATGCACAGCGTAAGGCATTTCGAGTTTGGTCCAGAGAAGTAAGTCCGTATTAGAATATGAGGCGAATTTTTAAGATTGAGCCGATATCTTTGGAGGTATCGTGGCTTTGAGCACGAAAGCGATGTGTCCGGTTCGAGGATGGATTGAGGGACGAACTGAGATTGCTGATTGCTCCACATCAGGAGCGAGAGTTTGCCGCGCTAGTTGAAAAGACTAAGATATCAGAAGGGATAAAGGAATCAGTAAGGCAGAGGCACGACAAGAATAAACATAAGAGAAGTTTTGGATCATCCGGTCACGGTAATTCTCGTAAGAGGTTAGGCGAGTGGCCGAATCAATCTGGGAGGCACATTATCGCTAATCAAGGACCAGCACAGTGTAACCGATGTGGAAAATTTCATTGGGGCGAATGTTGGACCGGAGGGAAAGGATGTTTTGAGTGTGGTTCATTGGATCATCGTGAGAGAGGCCCATTCACGTAAGCTAGCCAGAATCGGCCCGAGGGTCAAGGTCGTGCTCAATTCGAAATGAGGACCGTCACCGCATGAGAGGTCGTGGTAATGGTAGAGGAGGTAATGGTTACGAGTCGAGGCCGCGGAGCATCTGGCGGCAGAGTGGCAACACCGAGACAAGACAGACTGGTTTGGTGTATGCGTGAGGCGTTGAAAGGAGGCGACGACCGGACGTCATAATCGTAATACGTTCTTAATCTTTGGTGAACCATATAACGCTTTGATAGATGTGGGTTCGACACATTCGTATGTTGCTAGTAACATAGTAGAGACTATGAATCTAGACTCTGAGACTACTTCTAGGAAGATGACGATGATTTAGCTCTGGGTCACTCTGTAGAAGTAAATAAGTCAGTATAGAGATGTACCCCTAGAACTCCAAGGGGTAATGTTTGTAGTCGATCCGATGGAACCGCCGTTTGAGGAGTTCGATCGATTCTTGGGATGGTTGGTTGGTCAAGTATCAAGCAAGTTTGGATTATGTTGCTAAGCGCATGGTTTTGAAGACATTTGAGGGCAAAGAGGTGGTTATGATAGGTAATAGAAGAGATTATCTATCCAACGTGGTATCTGCGTTGAAAGTCGTGTGAAGTTGGTCGGGAAGGGTGTGAGGCATTTGTGGTTTTTGTGTGTGCGTTGGAGGCTAAGGAGTCTCTTTGTGGGGAATGTCCGAACGGTAAAGGAATATGTTGACGTATTTCGGAAGAACTTAAGGATTGCCTCCGGATCGTGAAGTTGAATTTGGTATAGATCATTGCCGGAGGCTGCGCGGTGTCTATTGCTCCGTATAGGATGGCACCAGAAGGAATTAGGGAATTGAAGGCTCAAATTCAAGAATTGTTGGATCGAGGTTTTATCCAGACCAAGTGTTTCGCCTTGAGAGCACCGGTACTTTTTGTCAAGAAGAAGGATGGATCGATGCGGATGTGTATAGACTATCGCGATTGAATAAGTCGACGATAAAAACAAGTATCCTTTGTCGAGGATAGATGACTTGTTTGATCAGCAAGGGCAGCGGTTTTCTCCAAGATTGATTTAAGGTGCGGATATCATCATTTGAAGGTGAAAGAGGGTGATATCCATAAGACGACATTTCGCACTCGGTATGGGCACTCACGAGTTTACGGTAATGCCGTTTGGGTTGACTAACGCATGGCGGCATTCATGGACATGATGAATCGAGTATTCCAGTAATTTTGGACCGATTTGTTGTGGTATTTATAGGCGATATTTTGGTATACTCCAAGTCGGAGGAGGAGCATGATGCGCATTTGCGAGTAGTGTTCTGATTTTGAGGAAAAACGACTTTATACAATATTTAGTAAGTACGAGTTTTGGCTTAGGAGGTGACTTTCTTGGGTCACATAGTATTTGAGAGGATTAGAGTGGATCCTCGAAAGATTGAGGCGATGTTGGATTGGAAGCCGCCTAAGTCGATGGTGAGATTGAGTTTCCTAGGTGCAGCGGGGTATTCTAGAAGATTTGTGGAAGGATTTTCTTTGATAGCGGCACCTATGACTAAATTATTGAGAAAGGAATTCCATTTGTGTGGACCGAGAAGCGCAAGGAAGTTTTGACAAGTTGAAGAAGATTCGACTAAAGCTCGGTTTGATTCAACTGAGGCGGGCAAGGAATTCACAGTTTCATTGTGATGCATCACATCTTGGTTTGGGATGTGTCTTTGATCTGAGGAAGGGAAGGTAGTGGCTTATGCATCTCGGCAGATTGAGACCACATGAAGTTAACTATCCGACGCATGACTTGGAATTGGGTGTAGTGGTTTTTGCTTTGAAGATTTGGAGACACTATTTGTATGGAGAGAAGTCGATAGTCTACACGGATCACAAGAGTCTTAAGTATCTTTTGACTCGAAGGATTTGAACTTGAGGCGGCGTAGATGGATAGAGTTGTTGAAGGACTACGATTGTTCGATTGAGTATCATCCGGGCAAGGCTAACGTGGTGGCGAGGCGCGTTGAGCCGAAAGGTTATATCGGACTTAAGATCGATGTTTGCTCATCTTAGCTTATATGACGATGGGATTCTTTTGTTTGAATTGCAAGTCAAGCCGACTTGGTTAGAAACGGATCAAGGAGAAACGGTTAGAGGATGATGGTTTGAATGATCGGAGGTTACTGAGTTCGAATGGTGGTTTAGAGGATTATAGTTTGTCCAAGGATGGAGTATTGTGTTTTAAAGGAAGAGCTTGTATGCCAAAGGATGTTGAGTTGAGGCAAAGGATTCTTCGGACGCACATAGCAGCCCAAACGCTATGCATCCATGAGGTAGCAAGATGTATCGGGATTTAAGAGAGCAGTTTTGGTGGCCAGGACTAAAGCGTGAGGTAACTGAGTTTGTGGGTAAATGTCGGCGTGTCGATGGGTCAAGCGGAGCATCGATTTGCCGTCTGCAGGTTACTTCAGCCGGTGAAGATTCCATAGTGGAAGTGGGAAAGGATCACTATAGACTTTGTCAGTGGATTACCCCTTACGCCAAGTAAGAAGAACTCAGTTTGGGTGATTGTGGATCGTCTGACTAAGTCAGCTCATTTTATTCCGGTAAGGGTGGATTACTCGCTTTAAAAGTTAGCTAAGTTGTATGTGGCGGAGATAGTAAGGTTGCACGGTGTACCGGGTGTCGATCATCTCAGATAGAGATCCTAGATTTACATCGAGGTTTTGGAGAGCGTTACATCAGGCTTTGGAGTGCAGCGGTTGGATTTTAGTACCGCATTTCATCCACGATCGGACAGGCGATCGGAAAGAGTTATACTGATTTTAGAGGATATGTTGAGAGGTTGTGTATTGGACTTTGAGGCGGCTGGAAAGAGTTTTTACCATTAGCGAGTTCGCATACAACAATAGTTATCAGGCAAGCATTAAGATGGCACCATATGAGGCGTTGTATGGTAGGAGGTGTCGCACACCTACATCTTTGGACCGAGTTAAGTGGCGTCAAATGTTATGACCGAGTTGGTTGCGAGAAACCGAAGATAAGGTGAAGTTGATTCAAGCTCGGTTGAAGGAAGCTTGAATAGGCGAAGTCATATGCCGATCTCAAGCGGAGGATATAGAATTTTTCGTGGTGACAAAGTTTTTAGAAAGTCTCGCCATGGAAGAAAGTGTTAAGATTTGGGAGAAAAGGCAAGTTAAGTCCAAGGTTTATTGGGCGTATATGGTGTTGAGGACGAGTGGGACCAGTAGCCTATCAGCTCGAGTTGCCATCGAGTGAGTCGATTCACGATGTGTTCCATGTCTCCATGCTTAGACGCTATCGTTTTGATCCATCGCATGTTGTGGCAGTAGAGTAAATAGAGGTGAGTCCAGATCTGATGGTAGAAGAAGAACCTGTGCAGATTCTAGACCGAGATGTGAAAGTTTTACGTAGGAAGTCGGTTCCTTTAGTGAAGGTTTTATGGCAGAACCATGGCGTAGAAGAAGCTACGTGGGAACCGGAGGATGTAATGAGGCAGCAGTTTCCTCAACTCTTTTGAGCAGGTAATTTCGAGGACGAAATTTTCTTAAGGAGGTAGAATTGTAATATCCTAAAAAAATTGAGTATCATCTTGTTACTTGTGTTAGCTCGAGTATGATTATTATTATGTGCTTAGTATAGTTTTATGAAGGCTTGGAATTATTAGTTAAGCTAGAATGATTTTTAGTATTAAAAATATAGTGAAGTGGATTAGATGAACTTGACACTTAAGTTAATTTAAGTGTTAAATTCTAACACAAGAGGAGTTAGTGGCATAGTGGATAAGGCGCATGAAAGGTTGCTTGAGGAAGTGGTTCGAGTAGCATGGAAGGCATATTAAGGATTTTATTTTTTATGCATCCTAGCATTAAGTGTCGGTCAACTATTCATATGGATAAGATGGACAATTTTCTTTTTATGGCAAGAAGACTTAAGGTTATGGTAAGCATGAAATAAGGGATAGAATTGCTAGATTTTGGGGATAAAATTTCTTCAACTTTGGGAATGTAGAGGATTTCAAGGCTTGGCTTAAGGGTGTTGTTTTGGAAACTCTCCTATGGCCATTAGTGCATGAATGTGGACGGCATGTGTGGCTAGGGGGTGGCGAATGTTGATAGGAAGTTTGGGGGGATAGTTGGCCAACTTTAGCATTTTGTGCATCATTTGGCATTTTCTCTTCTCTCTCAAAAACTCCTCTTTGGCCGAATGTATCTTAGGCATTTTGGTGCAATTTTGCTTTTGATTTAGCTCTCATTTGTGTTTGAACCAAAATCTAATTTCTTCCTCTCATTTCCCTTTTGAAACCAGAAACCACAATTTGCATTTTTGTGCACTTTTCTTTTCGGCAAACTAGGTGTTTGGCGAACCTCTTTCTCCCATCTCTCTCTTTTCTTTCTTTTGATACTTGCTCAAAAACCACATTTCCTTTTCACTTCCTCTTGGCCGAATCTTCCTCCTTCCCAAATCCCATCTCTTTCATTTTTTTTCAAAGTTAAAAACATCCATTACCATTCTATTTTCATTTTCTATTTTCTTCTTTCTTCCATTTTGAATCATCCTTCTCCTAATTCACTTTCACTTTTATTTTTCCTTTCTTTTTACTCCACCATAGCCGAATCTTCTTTCTCTCTTTTGGTGTTATATTGGCGAATATCATCAAGGGTAGATAATCTTTGGGTTTTCTTCAATCGGTTTTGGAAGATAGGTAAGTGTTCATGGCCGTATTTCTGTTATTTCCTTCTCCTTTCTAAGTCGTTTTCTTGTGGACAAAGGCCGAATCCTTGGGCATTTGTTTACAAGGTTCTAACCATTATTTAGGAACCGATTTTTCCTTTAGGCTCTTTGGGACGTTGGAAGCAATCGATCTAAGCCATTCCATTAGCAATCAAAGTTGGTAAGTCAAGTGGTAAGATTCATGTCGATTCATTATTCTTTTTAAGGATAAAGACTAAGGCTATTGGGATTAAGATGTGATGTTGGCCGAATGGATTTTTGCTTATAGTTTTGTGGTATGGCCGAATGTAGGACAAGGTGATCTAGTGCGGTAGATCGGATCTTCGGAAGTTAGTATTTGCGTTAGTGAAAGGTGTGTACCTTACACACTTTATAACTCGGTATATATATATATGTGTGTGTTAATAACTATTCATGTTGTTAAAGCCGAAAACTATGAGATCTTGAAATGATAGCTTGATGGGTATGAGCAAGGATACGGCTAAGTCCGTTTCGATATGATGTTGATATATGTTGTTAATATCACGATCTACGATATATATTGGTTATATGTTCATATCAAAGTATAATGACTTGATTTGTTATCTACTACATTGGTATGGGCGATATGAGAGGAGGGGGAAGATTGATATCCGTGTCTTTGGGACACGGAGGTTTGGCACCTCATAGCGACTCGTCCCGGTGGTTTCACACCACCGTGGGTTGGCCCCACATTTGATGTATTGGGATCGTCGCCGGTGATTTGGTATCACACGTGGGTTGGCCCCACAACTTGATTATTCGTGACTTTTGGTCACGGTGATTTGGCATCACATTATTGGATATCGTGACTTTGGGTCACGGTGGTTTAGCACCACGGTGGTTTGGTACACACGGGGTAGAAAAGGAGTTTTGGATGGCTAGGTTGGGTGCATTATATATATATATTGCTTGGTTATAATTTGTGTAAGTATGTGGCATTTACAGGGAGAGGGATTATGCACTGAGTCTTGGTGACTCACCTTCTCCCTTATTTTTTTCAGGTGATTCGTAAAATCGCGGATGAGGAGCGGATGAACTCGAGGAGGCCATGCAATAAAATTTGGTTTTACATGAACTTCCATTTGGGTACTTTATTTTAATTCGTTTTCATCTTTTTATGGATTTGTAATAAGGCCTCTTTAATTATATTTTTGGATTGTTTATATGCTTTGGATTTGTTTTAAATATGGCTTATAAATTACATGGTTGATATAATAATTTGAGCACCAAGTTTTCTAAACTACTAAACGCGATGGTTTTTAAAACGTTACCCTTGGGTAACATAAATCAATTGATAGTATATAGCAACTTAAGTATTTTTGATAACTAATACTATTTTCCAAAACTCCAGTTTCCAAATTTCTATTAGATACGGTTTTCAACCTAATCGCTTTAGTTTCTTTTCAATTTATAAAAGGTTTACAAATCTAATTTTGCAACTAAGTTTTAAAGATTTATTTTTGGGATTTCAAAGTAAATTATCGTTTTTAATTTATTATACACGATTTCTCTGAACTTAGAACAACAAAGAGTTTTTCACTAAAATTTAATCGGTAACTCATTTTCCTCAAAATGTTTTCCCCTGTGACATACCAAATTCGGTCGTGGCGTATTGACCGGGTTTGGGGTGTTATAAATTAAGTATCGAGCTAAGTTCAAAAGCTTTTTGTGGGCCCGAGGCCCAAAATGATTTAAAGTATGATCTTAAAATGTTTTTGTTTAAAATTATATGATCTGAAAGGCATGGCACCAAGTCTCAAAGACCGATCCGCTTGGGTAAGTACTTTAAGCTGTTGATCTTGATGATATGATGATGTTAGTATGGTGATTAGTAGTAGAAACTACTCTAGAGACCCAAACTATAGGTTGAATGTACTCATGAAACAACTTCTTATTAAAATTATTCATAAAAGCGTGTTTTAAAGAAAGTGGAATAATGACTAATGCATAACACTTTTAAATCGAGATAAGTCGAGACTTTAGACATGAGTACTCAAGGTGGGGGTCGTATTACTCGTGGGCCGCGGTCGGGGTAGGATGGTCGTGTGCGAGCCAATGAGGTGCGGTCAAGGATCAGAAAATGAGGTACCACTACGCCCACCACCGGTGTTGGAGTTGAGCATCGAGGATCAAGCGGGGATGACGCAGATGTCTCAGCGATGTTACGAGTCCTTGAGAGGGTAATTTGGAATCGGTGGAGGCGCGGGAGCTCAAAAATCTGTACCCAAGCGACTCGAGCCAATGGAGGTGAGGTATTTCGAGGTGTTTCGTGGTGTGGCTCGATGACGGCGAGTATTGGTTAGAGGCGACGGAGCGAATCATGGATGACTTGAATCGAATTTGAGGAAAAGTGAAAGGGATAGTGTCGCTTCTTCGGGATGAGTCATATCGGTGGTGGCTCACGATGTGAGAATAGTCTTTGCGTGGAGGATCTCACTTGGGATTATTTTAAGGCGTATCGGAAGAAATATGTTGGGTCTAGTTACATTGATGCACGCAGCGTAAGGCATTTACGAGTTTGGTCTAGAGAAGTAAGTCCGTATTAGAATATGAGGCGAATTTTTAAGATTGAGCGGTATCTTTGGAGGTATCGTGGCTTGAACACGAGCGATGTGTCCGGTTCGAAGATGGATTGAGGGACGGCCCGAGATTGCTGATTGCTCCACATCGAGGCGAGAGTTTCTGCGCTAGTTGAAAAGACTAAGATAGCGAGAAGGGATAAAGGAATCGATGTAAAGCGGAGGCACGACAAGAATAAACATAAGAGAAGTTTTGGATCATCCGGTCGTGCATGGTAATTCTCGAGAAGAGGGTTAGGCGAGTGGGCGAATCAACTGGGAGGCTGTTACTACTAATCGAGGACCGGCCACGGTGTAACCCGATGTGGAAAATTTCATTGGGGCGAATGTTGGACCGGAGGGAAAGGATGTTTTGAGTGTGGTTATTTGGATCATCGTGTGAGAGCGCCCACGTAAGCTAGCCAAGAATCGATCCCGAGGTCAAGGTCGTGCTCGATTCGAGAAATGAGGGACCGTCACCGCGAGAGAGGTCGTGGTAATGGTAGAGGAGGAATGGTTACGGTCAAGGCCGCGGAGCATCGGCGAGAGGTCTTTGGCAACACCGAGGCAAGACGGCTGGTTTGGTGTATGCTGTGAGGCGTTGAGAGGAGGCGGCCGCACCGGACGTCATAAGCTGAATACGTTCTTAATCTTTGGTGAACCATATCTTTGCTTTGATAGATGTGGGTTCGACACATTCGTATGTTGCTAGTAACATAGTAAAGACTATGAATCTAGACTCTGAGACTACTTCTAGGAAGATGTGATGACTTAGCTCTGGGTCACTCAGAAGTAAATAAGTTTGTATAGAGATGTACCCTAGAACTCCAAGGGGTAATGTTTGTAGTCGATCCGATGGAGCTGCCGTTTGAGGAGTTCGATCGATTCTTAGGATAATTTGGTTGGTCAAGTATCAAGCAAGTTTGGATTCATGTTGCTAAGCGCATGGTTTTGAAGACGGTGAGGGCAAAGAGGTGGTTATGATAGGTAATAGAAGAGATTATCTATCAAGCGTGGTATCTGCGTTGAAAATTCGTGAAGTTGGTCGGGAAGAATTTTGTGAGGCATTTGTGGTTCATGTGTGTGCGTTGGAGGCTAAGGAGTCTCTTGTGGGGAATGTCCAACGGTAAAGGAATATGTTGACGTATTTCGAGAAGAACTTAGGGATTGCCTCCGGATCGTGAAGTTGAATTTGGTATAGATCATTACCAGGCCCTGGGCGAGTGTCTATTGCTCCGTATAGGATGGCACCAGAAGGAATTAGGGAATTGAAGGGTCAAATTCGGGGAATTGTTTGATCGAGGTTTTATCCACCAAGTGTTTCGCCTTTGGGAGCACCACGGTACTTTTGTCAAGTAGAAGGATGGATCGATGCGGATGTGTATAGACTATCGCGATTGAATAAGGCGGCGATCAAAAACAAGTATCCTTTGCCGAGGATAGATGACTTGTTTGATCGACTTAAGAAGTAGTGATTTTCTCCAAGATTGATTTAAGATGCGGATATCATCGGTGAAGGTGAAAGAGGTGATATCCATAAGACGACATTTCGCTTTTCGGTATGGGCACTACGAGTTTCGGTAATACCGTTTGGGTTGACTAACGCTTGCGGCAGCATTCATGGACATGATGAATCGGGTATTCCAACAGGTTTTGGACCGGTTTGTTGTGGTATTTATAGGCGATATTTTGGTATACTCCAAGTCGGAGGAGGAGCATGATGCGCATTTGCGAGTAGTGTTCTGATTTTGAGGAAAAGCGACTTTATGCAAAATTTAGTAAGTGCGAGTTTTGGCTTAGGGAGGTGACTTTCTTGGGTCACGTAGTATCGGTGAGGATTAGAGTGGATCCTCGAAAGATTGAGGCGATGTTGGATTGGAAGCCGCCTAAGTCGTGGTGAGATTCAAAGTTTCCTAGGTGCAGTGGGTATTCTCAGAAGATTTGTGGAAGGATTTTCTTTGATAGCAGCACCTATGACTAAATTATTGAGGAAAGGAATTCCATTTGTGTGGACCGAGAAGCGAGCAAGGAAGTTTTGACAAGTTGAAGAAGATTTCAGTGAAGCTCGGTTTTGATTCAACTTTGAGGCAGGCAAGGAATTCACGGTTTCTTGTGATGCATCACATCTTTGGTTTGGGATGTGTCTTGATGCGAGAAGGAAGGTAGTGGCTTATGCATCTCGACAGATTGAGACCACATGAAGTTAACTATCCGACGCATGACTTGGAATTAGCTGCGAGTGGTTTTGCTTTGAAGATTTGGAGACACTATTTGTATTGAGAGAAGTCGATAGTCTACACGGATCACAAGAGTCTTAAGTATCTTTTGACTCGGAAGGATTTGAACTTGAGGCAGCGTAGATGGATAGAGTTGTTGAAGGACTACGACTGTTCGATTGAGTATCATCCGGGCAAGGCTATCGTGGTGGCAGACGCGTTGAGCCGAAAGGTTGTATCAGACTTAAGATTGATGTTTGCTCATCTTAGCTTATATGACGATGGGAGTCTTTTGGCTGAATTGCAAGTCAAGCCGACTTGGTTAGAGCAGATCAAGGAGAAACGATTGAGGATGATGGTTTGAATGATCGGAGGTTCTGAGTTCGAATGGTGGTTTAGAGGATTATAGTTTGTCCAAGGATGGACTATTGTGTTTTAAAAGAAGAGCTTGTATGCCAAAGGATGTTGAGTTGAGGCAAAGGATTCTTCGGGACGCACATAGCAGCCCATACGCTATGCATCCTGGAGGTAGCAAGATGTATCGGGATTTAAGAGAAGCGATTTTGGTGGCAGTCCAAGCGTGAGGTAATGGCGAGTTTGTGGGTAAATGTATGACGTGTCAGCAAGTCAAGGCGGAGCATCAGTTGCCGTCTGGGTTACTTCAGCCGGTGAAGATTCCACAGTGGATGTGGGAAAGGATCACTATGGACTTTGTCAGTGGATTACCCCTTACGCCAAGTAAGAAGAACTCAGTTTGGGTGATTGTGGATCGTCTGACTAAGTCAGCTCATTTTATTCTGGTAAGGGTGGATTACTCGCTTTAGAAGTTAGCTAAGTTGTATGTGGCGGAGATAGTAAGGTTGCACGGTGTACCAGTGTCGATCATCTCAGATAGAGATCCTAGATTTACATCGAGGTTTTGGAGAGCGTTACATCAGGCTTTGGGTACGCGGTTGGATTTTAGTACCGCATTTCATCCACAGTCTGACGGGCAGTCGGAAAGAGTTATACAAATTTTAGAGGATATGTTGAGAGGTTGTGTATTGGACTTCAGAGGCAGCTGGGAAGAGTTTTTACCATTAGCAGAGTTCGCATACAACAATAGTTATCAGGCAAGCATTAAGATGGCACCATATGAGGCGTTGTATGGTAGGAGGTGTCGCACACCTACATCTTTGGACCGAGTTGAGTGAGCGTCAAATGTTAGGACCAGAGTTGGTTGCGAAACCGGAGATAAGGTGAAGTTGATTCAAGCTCGGTTAAAGGAAGCTTGGATAGGCGAAGTCATATGCCGATCTCAAGCGGAGGGATATAGAATTTTCCGTGGTCGACAAAGTTTTTCCGAAAGTCTCGCCATGGAAGAAAGTGTTAAGATTTGGGAGAAAAGGCAAGTTAAGTCCAAGGTTTATTGGGCGTATAAGGTGTTGAGGCGAGTGGGACCAGTAGCCTATCACCTCGAGTTGCCATCGAGAGTGAGTCGATTCACGATATGTTCCATGTCTCTATGCTTAGACGCTATCGTTCGATCCATCGCATGTTGTGGCGATGAGAGGAAATAGAGGTGAGTCTAGATCGATGGTAGAAGAAGAACACATGTGATTCTAGACCGAGATGTGAAAGTTTTTGCGTGAGGAAGTCAATTCCTTTAGTGAAGGTTTTATGGCGAGAACCATGGCGTAGAAGAAGCTACGTGGGAACCGGAGGATGTGATGAGGCAGCGGTTTCCTCAACTCTTTTGAGCGGGTAATTTCGAGGACGAAATTTTCTTAAGGGGTAGAATTGTAATATCCTAAAAAATTGAGTATCATCTTGTTACTTGTGTTAGCTCGAGTATGATTATTATTATGTGCTTAGTATAGTTTTATGAAGGCTTGGAATTATTAGTTAAGCTAGAATGATTTTTAGTATTGAAAATATAGTGAAGTGGATTAGATGAACTTGACACTTAAGTTAATTTAAGTGTTAAATTCTAACACAAGAGGAGTTAGTGGCATAGTGGATAAGGCGCATGAAAGGTTGCTTGAGGAAGTGGTTGAGTAGCATGGAAGGCATATTAAGGATTTTATTTTTTTATGCATCCTAGCATTAAGTGTCGGTCAACTATTCATATGGATAAGATGGACAATTTTCTTTTTATGGCAAGAAGACTTAAGGTTATGGTAAGCATGAAATAAGGGATAGAAATGCTAGATTTTGGGGATAAAATTTCTTCAACTTTGGGAGCGTAGAGGATTTCAAGGCTTGGCTTAAGGGTGTTGTTTTGGAAACTCTCCTATGGCCATTAGTGCATGAATGTGGACGGCATGTGTGGCTAGGGGTGGCGAATGTTGATAGGAAGTTTGGGGAATAGTTGGCCAACTTTAGCATTTTGTGCATCATTTGGCATTTTCTCTTCCTCTCCAAAAACTCCCTCTTTGGCGAATGTATCTTAGGCATTTTGGTGCAATTTTGCTTTTGATTTAGCTCTCATTTGTGTTTGAACCAAAATCTAATTTCTTCCTCTCATTTCCATTTTGAAACCGAAACCACAATTTGCATTTTTGTGCACTTTTCTTTTCGGCAAACTAGGTGTTTGGCGAACCTCTTTCTCCCATCTCTCTCTTTTCTTTCTTTTGATACTTGCTCAAAAACCACATTTCCTTTTCACTTCCTCTTGGCCGAATCTTCCTCCTTCCCAAATCCCATCTCTTTCATTTTTTTTTCAAAGTTAAAAACATCCATTACCATTCTATTTTCATTTTCTATTTTCTTCCTTCTTCCATTTTGAATCATCCTTCTCCTATTTCACTTTCACTTTTATTTTTCCTTTCTTTTTACTCCACCATAGCCGAATCTTCTTTCTCTCTTTTGGTGTTATATTGGCGAATATCATCAAGGGTAGATAATCTTTGGTTTTCTTCAATCGGTTTTGGAAGATAGGTAAGTGTTCATGGCCGTATTTTCGTTATTTCCTTCTCCTTTCTAAGTCGTTTTCTTGTGGACAAAGGCCGAATCCTTGGGCATTTGTTTGCAAGGTTCTAACCATTATTTAGGAACCGATTTTCCTTTAGGCTCTTTGGGACGTTGGAAGCAATCGATCTAAGCCATTCCATTAGCAATCGAAGTTGGTAAGTCAAGTGGTAAGATTCATGTCGATTCATTATTCTTTTTGAGGATAAAGACTAAGGCTATTGGGATTAAGATGTGATGTTGGCCGAATGGATTTTTGCTTATAGTTTTGTGGTATGGCCGAATGTAGGACAAGGTGATCTAGTGCGGTAGATCGGATCTTGGAAGTTAGTATTTGCGTTAGTGAAGGTGTGTACCTTACACACTTTATAACTCGGTATATATATATATATGTGTGTGTTAATAACTATTCATGTTGTTAAAGCCAGAAAACTATGAGATCTAGAAATGATACCTTGATGGGTATGAGCAAGGATACGGGTAAGTCCGTTTCGATATGATGTTGATATATGTTGTTAATATCACGATCTACGATATATATTGGTTATATGTTTATATCAAAGTATAATGACTTGATTTGTTATCTATTACATTGGTATGGGCGATATGAGAGGAGGGGGAAGATTGATATCCGTGTCTTTGGGACACCGGAGGTTTAGCACCTCCGGTGGTTTGGTACCACATATTTCGTGTCTTTGGGACACGGAGGTTTGGCACCTCATAGCGACTCGTCACGGTGGTTTCACACCACCGTGGGTTGGCCCCACATTTGATGTATTGGGATCGTTGCGGTGATTTGGTATCACACGTGGGTTGGCCCCACAACTTGATTATTCGTGACTTTGGGTCACCGGTGATTTGGCATCACATTATTGGATATCGTGACTTTGGGTCACCGGTGGTTTGGCACCACCGGTGGTTTGGTACCACGGGGTAGAAAAGGAGTTTTGGATGGCTAGGTTGGGTGCATTATATATATATATTGCTTGGTTATAATTTGTGTAAGTATGTGGCATTTACCCGGGAGAGGGATTATGCTTTGAGTCTTGGTGACTCACCTTCTCCTTTATTTTTTTCGGGTGATTCGTAAAATCGCGGATGAGAGCGGATGAACTCGATGAGGCCATGCAATAAAATTTGGTTTTACATGAACTTCCATTTGGGTACTTTATTTTAATTCGTTTTCATCTTTTTATGGATTTGTAATAAGGCCTCTTTAATTATATTTTTGGATTATTTATATGCTTTGGATTTGTTTTAAATATGGCTTATAAATTACATGGTTGATATAATAATTTGAGCACCAAGATTTCTAAACTACTAAACGCGATGGTTTTAAAAGCGTTACCATCGGGTAACATAAATCAATTGATAGTATTTAACAACTTAAGTATTTTTGATAACTCATACTATTTTCCAAAACTCCAGTTTCCAAATTTCTATTAGATACGGTTTTCAACCTAATCGCTTTAGTTTCTTTTCAATTTATAAAAGGTTTACAAATCTAATTTTGCAACTAAGTTTTAAAGATTTATTTTCGGGATTTCAAAGTAAATTATCGAGTTTTTAATTTATTATACACACGATTTCTACGAACTTAGAACAACAAAGAGTTTTTCACTAAAATTTAATTGGTAACTCATTTTTCCTCAAAACGTTTTCCCCTGTGACATACCAAATTCGGTCGTGGCGTATTGACCGGGTTTGGGGTGTTACATTGATGGCATTCGTGCTGCTCATCATCAGATCATGGCCGTAGCCACTACAACAGATCACGGCAGAAGCCGCTACAACAGATCACGGTAAAAACCGCTACAACATATAACTTCCTCCTTTCATCAAACCCAACCCATGCAATCACATAAAATCAGTATACTTATAACATTTAATCAGATCATTTACTAACCTGGTGATTTGCTTAACCCTCTTTGGGTTCCCGTCAATATGCCGGGGTTTCGGCATTTAACAAAATGTGTAATACTTATTTTCATATATTAATCAAACAGATCTAGATGTTGTGGAGAATTACACACCTGATTAATGTCGATACCCTTGCTACAACTTTGCTCAAAAAGCCGAAAAGATGCGAAACTAGGGCCTCTCCTATATTCGGCCATGGTTAGTGTTCTACCCAATTTTATATATTTGAATAACAAATCTTCTTACCTTAAAATCCCGAAATTGGAGACTTATGATTTTCAGCTTTTAGATCTAGTCGAATAAGCTTCCTTCAAATCCCGAATTGCCGCCCATCATAAAACCATTAAACTATTAGCTTTTGGATTTTGCCTTTCAAAAATCGGGAATAGATCATGAGAACTAATCAAAAATCAACACTTACCTTAGCATAGGAGATTCGGCTAGCACTAGAGAGAGGATTCGGCAATGCCCATGGAAGATTTAAATGCCAGAAGTATAGAACTAATTCTCAAATAGGATGAATAGAAGAAAAGACTATGGATGCTTCGACTTCCTAGAGAAATCGGAACAAGAAGGAAAAAGTGGAGAAGAGTTTCGGCTTTTAAAGAAATTGGAGAAAAGAAATTGGAGAGGGAGAGGCTAGGGAATTTCAGCACAATGGGAGAGAAATTTAGGGTTTTTAGTGTCAGAATCAAGGAGCTAGCCCCCCTATTTATAGATATTTTGGCACCTACTGCTAAAAACCAAAAATGCCCTTAAAATTCAAGCTAAAGAGAGGAGAAATTCGGCACCCTCCTTGCCATGCGATGGCGAATTTTACACTCCTCTAGGTGGTGGATTTTCGGCCAACACTTCCCTTGAAGATAAGCTCCTAACTTTTCTCCTTTTTACCTATGATATTATCACTTAAAAATCCACATAAAATCTCATATTTTATAGCCTTGTAGCCGTCCACCTCTACTAACTCCTAATGCCAAATTTAACTCACTTAAATTAAAAGATTTGGGCCTCATTAAACTTAATACTTGGGCCCCTAATTCCTTGTGTGTGGCATCACCCTCTCTTCATTTAAAGTGCCGAATTTGGCCTAAAACATGGGCTCCTTGTGACCCAAAACTTGTTCCTTTTTAACTGTTAATGATGCCACTCTAATCTGGGCCTTTTTGCCTAATTCTAAGCCCAAATTTAGACCCCTATCAATTAAATTAACATAGTAAACCTATCCCTACACTAAATGTATAGGCCTGTAAATTTAGGATGTTACAATCACTGTATATTTGCATATTTAGAAAAACACTACCACTTCCATATAACATATATATATGATGTATACATTTGCACTTTAACAATAGAATTCATATCCACATATCACATGCTATAGCATCTCAACCCGGTTTACATATTCACATTCACATAATTACATAAATCACAAGATAAACATAGGTATGAGAAAGCTTACACTCAGAATTTAATGTAGGGGTTTAGGCTACTTCTAAATTCCCAAATAACATATTAAATCATGTCCACAAGTAATTATTCCAAACACTCACTGATTAGACTTTTGCCAAAAAGTCGAAAGCTCAAACTAGCTTTTCCTTAACTTTATCTCTACTCGTAGAAGATTCTATCGAATTCGAAACTTCAACACAACAAATTCACACAACAATACATCCAAAAATCAACCAAGGACTCATTACAATCATTCAAAACATAAGCCTAAACTAAGTTCTCATGTAACCGAAACTTATAACATAACAAAATATAAATTCAAATATCTCGATCTATACTTATTTTTTTGGCCTAAAATAAATTTTGTTCATCTTATAATTCACCTACAACTAAATCTCAACCTTTAAACTACAACAGAATACTCAATTCATAGTATCGACTTTTTCGACATGTTTTATGACTATTTTTTGAAAATTCATTAAAACTCAAGAAATTTTTAACGAAACTTCAAAGTAGGTTTAGAAACCTCTTAATCATGTCAAAACTATTTGAAAAACACTTTGAAACCATGTTTTTTACTCAAAATCTCAAATTTGACCATTAACAACCCAATTTTCAGTTTTTATTTAAAACATGCAATTGAATGGCTAAAAACTTAGTTTGAAAGACTAAATAACATTTAAATATATTTAGAAGTTTAATAGTTACCTTAGACAACAAAAATCCAAGCGTTAGATCGAAAACCTTAAAAACTCAAAAGCTTGAAAATGGAGAAAACTATGGTGAATTTGGGTGTTGTCTTGAAATATTATGGAGGTATAAGGCTTGACTGATGGTAGAAATAAAAAAGAATCAAATTTGTAGAAGAAAATTGAATGAGAGAGACTTGGGAGAGAAAGGGACGGCAACAAAGCAAAGGGGAGAAAGCTAACATGAATATAAGCTATAGGTGGGAGTTATTAGGTTGATTTTTAAATTTTGGTCTAACTACCTCTTAATAACTCACAACTTTGTCCCTTTTTCAAATCAGTCCTATTTTTAAAATTGAAGGTCTTTAAACTTACTTTCAAAAATTGATTTAAATTTCTAACAACCCTAGTAAAACACATTACCGATAACTTTCGCAAAATTTTGAACACTCTAAGGCTAAAATCCCTAAAATACCCTTAAAACACTTAGGCCCTATTTTGGGGTGTTACAATGAATGTGTTTAAGTCATAAATGTTTGTTTAATTGATATACTTATTGTATTCTATTGAAAGTTGCCCCGACAACAGATGTGGCATCTCATAACTCGGACTTGTTGGTGGAGTCAGGCGATGGGTGTTACAGTTTCAATTTGAGCAGGTTTCCTATTTGGTTTAAGACTTTACAGTCAAAGGAGCATAACATTTTAATATTTTTTTATGTAAATAGATATCTTTAAATTATTGGCTTATTAGATATGGTCTTCTAGAAATTTCTAGAACTCTCTAGAGAGTTAGAGTCAAATTAGAACTCTTCTAAAGGGTTGATTAAATATTATGTTAAGGGTTAGATAATTTTTTTCTTAGTTAGGAAAACCATAAGAATTTTAGTTTACTTAGGCCTTAGTTAAGCTGAAATCTGATTGGTTTTTAGGATTTTAATTACAAATATGAATAGGAATAACTTGGTCTATAAATATGTAAGGTCGACTATATGGTGTAATTAATTCTTTATAATAATGTTAGTGCATAGTTTTGTTGTGAGATTTGAATGGTCTGATAAATGTCAAAAAAGCTTTGATCAGTTGAAAACTCTGTTAACGGAAGCTCCAGTGTTAATACAGCCAGAATCAGGCAAAGAAATTGTAATATACAGTGATGCTTCGTTAAACGGTCTGGGATGTGTACCGATGCAAGAAGGCAATGTAACACCCCAAACCCGGCCTACACATTACGACCGGATCTAGTATGTCACAAGGAAAGGTGGTAAAAGAAATTTCGTGATCGTTTAAAAATTTTGTGTTTTCATTATCAGTGGTTTGTGAACCATACATTAATATTTTGGAAAATAGTTAGTTGTGTGTTTAGGAAAACTCCGTATTGATCATTTCATCATAGACAATAACTGCATTAAAACAAAATCCAAATTAAAATCCCAGTGGCCTTATTACAGAACATAATCCCGAAATAGAAATAAATTTAAGTTAAAGTTTGTGTTTACTAAAGAAATCGCAATGCATGGCCACCTCGAGTCCGTCCCGGCTCCAAAACCCGCCATCTACTGAATACCTGCAAAAGTTAAAGCAGAGGGGGTGAGTCACCGAGACTTAGTGTGTAAATCCCCATTAAACAAAATCTGGGGCTTAAGCCCACAGATGCACATTGGGCCTTAACCCACACAGTTTAGCATATGAACAAGGTATGCAACGCAACCCAGCCCAACCTAGTTTTCCATCCTCTACACACCAGTATCATCCAAACACCTGTGGCATTATGCCACTGTGGTTCTTTACCACCGTGGTCCCAGACCACTCGTGACAAAGTCACTAAAATATATAATCGTGGGGCCAACCCACTGTGGTCTCAGACCACCGTGACGATCTCTGATAAGTTTATGTATACGTGGGGCCAACCCACTGTGGTCTTAGACCACCGAGACAAGTCACTGATATATGTATACGTGGTTTTAAACCACCGTGGTTCTTAGACACTGTGACAATAGTCACTAATTCATGTTTACATGGTTTCAACCACCGTGGTTCTTAAACCACTCGTGACAATAGCCACTCGTGAAAATAGTCACTTCATTAACACTTCCCCTTTTAGTCAATCCCAAAGCCCATGCAATATGACATAATAATTCGTGTATGCAATATGTCATGTATGCAACACATATATCAAATATAACGTATAACATGGATTACCATCATAATCAGATAAACGAAATACAACATAATCAAGCTAATCAACCTCTAAGGGTATAACAGTAATTTTACCTTCCAAGGATATTTTCGTAATTTACCTATCAAGGGTATTTCAGTAGTTTTGCACCTGCAATGGCCTTTTCGAAGGCCTAATGTCGCCCTGAGTGACTCGGCTACCATTTTCGATCGTTACCGGGCTATTGGGCCCACTTGGCCCCTATCGACCCATTATGGCCCAAACAACATCAACCCACAAGAACACTAACGATGGCCTCAACTATCGCGACGAAGCCCCCACACGTGCGCTCGCACACCCGTGTGACTACTATTGCCGTGTGACCGGCATTTGGCATTTGCCGCTCTACAACTAGAGTGGAGAGAGCACACACCTGATAGGAATCTGGTGCTAACTCGCGCTCCGACCACTCCTGTGCCCAAACGCTCACCAAGGTATGCTTCCTCCCATCCTAGATAGCTCTATATATAGCCAGCTTCTCACCTTCCTTCTTTGTATCTTTCCGATGTGGGATCCCTCCGCTAGCAGAGTTTAAATCCAACTCAAACTCTGACCGTCCAATCTGCAAAATAAATACTCCCTTATGGATCCCGAGACTTGAACCTCAGACCTCTTGCCAGCTGTAACGCCACCTTGCCACTAGGCCACAAGCTCCTCTTGTGTCTTAAAACATGCCCAACTAAAAATAAGTCTATGGCCAAGGTCCAAATCCATTTAATAAAATAATCTAAAAGAAATACAAGTTCCACGCCTTGAACCTTGGACCTCCTTCCTTCCTTGTGGCATCACCCCCTTGCTCTCTAAGTGGCGTCACTTTGCCACTACACCACACACTCCACTTGTGACATTTTTCTCCACATTTTATTCTTAAAGCCTACCTACTAACCCCTAGGGTTTTATTCACCTAAAACCAAAATTTTCCTAAAGCTCAAGTTTGATCCCGGGACTTCATAGAAGCCCCCCAACCTTCCAAAATCACTCAACTAATATGTCTAACCTGCCTTAATGCCGATCTCTTGATCTCAAAACTTTTAAATGCTACTACGCTCAAGGCCCATTGGGCCCAATCCTACTAGACCCAATTTTAGGATGTTACAAATCTACCCTCCTTAAAGAAATTTCGTCCTCGAAATTTCTAACTAACCAACAGTCGTACATCCTAACCTCCAAAACTACGCTCACGCTGCGCACTCTGATTCCAACAACACTAATTCACTTTCTAACTTAATCTTGAAACCTTTTACACAACCAAATATCTAACACCGAAGCAAACAAATATTTACCACACATACACACAATTCTACATTCAGAAAACACACAGAATACTACCAGAAATACAGTCATTTCAACATATAATAGAATACAATGAAAAAGAGAACTTACGGATTTGGTGTCGGAGACTCGGGTGCCATACTTCCAGAAAACATGTATTTTTCTAAATCATATTTCAAACCAATTTTTGGAAAATGTTGTCGAACCCATTCCACAGCCGAGTTTTGAAACTTGGCTCTGATACCATAATTTTAACACCCTAAACCCGGCCTACACGTTACGACCGGATCTGGTATGTCACAAGGAAAGGTAGTAAAAAAAATTCGTGATTGTTTAAAAATTTCGTGTTTTGATTATCAGTGGTTTGTGAACCGTACATTAATATTTTGGAAAACAGTTATTTGTGTGTTTAGGAAAACTCTGTATTGATCATTTCATCATAGACAATAATCGCATTAAAACAAAAACCAAATTAAAATCTCAGTGGCCTTATTACAGAACATAATCCCGAAATAGAAATAAATTTAAGTTAAAGTTCGTGTTTACTAAAGAAATCGCAATGCATGGCCACCTCGAGTCCGTCCCGGCTCCAAAACCCGCCATCTACTGAATACCTGCAAAAGTTAAAGTAGAGGGGGTGAGTCACCGAGACTCAGTGTGTAAATCCCCATTAAACAAAATCTGGGCCTTAAGCCCACAGATGCACATTGGGCCTTAACCCACACAGTTTAGCATATGAACAATGTATGCAATACAACCTAGCCCAACCTAGTTTTCCATCCTCTACACACCGGTATCATCCAAACACCCGTGGCATTATGCCACTGTGGTTCTTGACCACCGTGGTCCCAGACCACTCGTGACAAAGTCACTAAAATATATAATCGTGGGGAAACCCACTTTGTGGTCTCGCACCACCGTGACGATCTCTCGATAAGTTTATGTATACGTGGGGGCCAACCCACGCGTGGTCTCGCACCACCGAGACAAGTCACTGATATATGTATACGTGGTTTTAAACCATCGTGGTTCTTAGACCACCGTGATAATAGTCACTGATTCATGTTTACGTGGTTTCAACCACCATGGTTCTTAAACCACTCGTGACAATAGCCACTCGTGACAATAGTCACTTCATCAACACTTCCCCTTTCAGTCAATCCCAAAGCCCATGCAATATGACATAATAATTCGTGTATGTAGTATGTCATGTATGCAACACATATATCAAATATAACGTATAACATGGATTACCATCATAATCAGATAAACGAAATACAACATAATCAAGCTAATCAACCTCTAAGGGTATAACAGTAATTTTACCTACCAAGGGTATTTTCGTAATTTACCTATCGAGGGTATTTCAATAGTTTCGCACCTGCAATGGCCTTTTCGAAGGCCTAATGTCGCCCCGAGTGACTCGGCTACCATTTTCGATCGTTACTGGGCTATTGGGCCCACTTGGCCCCTATCGGCCCATCGTGGCCCAAACAACATCAACCCACAAGAACACTAACGATGGCCTCAACTATCGCGTCGAAGCCCCCACACGTGCGCTCGCACACCCGTGTGACTACTATTGCCGTGTGACCGATATTCGGTATTTGCCGCTCTACAACTAGAGTAGAGAGAGTACACACCTGATAGGAATCTGGTGCTAACCCGCGATCCGACCACACCTGTGCCCAAACGCTCACCAAGGTATGCTTCCTCCCATCCTAGATAGCTCTATATATAGCCAGCGTCTCACCTTCCTTCTTTGTATCTTTCCGATGTGGGATCCCTCCGCTAGCAGAGTTTAAATCCAACTCAAACTCTGACCGTCCAATCTGCAAAATAAATACTCCCTCATCGATCCCGAGACTTGAACCTCGGACCTCTTGCCGGTATAACGCCACCTTGCCACTAGGCCACAAGCTCCTCTTGTGTCTTAAAACATGCCCAACTAAAAATAAGTCTATGGCCAAGGTCCAAATCCATTTAATAAAATAATCTAAAAGAAATGCAAGTTCCACGACTTGAACCTTGGACCTCCTTCCTTCCTTGTGACGTCACCCCCTTGCTCTCTAAGTGGCGTCACTTTGCCACTACACCACACACTCCACTTGTGACATTTTTCTCCACATTTTATTCTTAAAGCCTACCTACTAACCCCTAGGGTTTTATTCAACTAAAACCAAAATTTTCCTAAAGCTCAAGTTTGATCCCGGGACTTCATAGAAGCACCCAACCTTCAAAAATCACTCACCTAATATGTCTAACCTGCCTTAATGCCGATCTCTTGATCTCAAAAATTTTAAACGCTACTACGCTCAAGGCCCATTGGGCCCAATCCTACTAGGCCCAATTTCAGGATGTTACAAATCTACCATCCTTAAAGAAATTTCATCCTCGAAATTTCAAACTAACCAACAGTCGTACATCCTAACCTACAACACTATGCTCACGCTGCGAACTCTGATTCCAACAACACTAATTCGCTTTCTAACTTAATCTTGAAACCTTTTACACAACAAAATATCTAACACCGAAGCAAACAAATATTTACCACACATGCACACAATTTTACATTCAGAAAAAACACAAAATACTACCAAAAATACAGTCATTTCAACATATAATAGAATATAGTGAAAAAGAGAACTTACAGATTTGGTGCGGAGACTCGGGTTCTATACTTCCAGAATACATGTATTTTTCTAAATCATATTTCAAACCAATTTTTGGAAAATGTTGTCGAACCCATTCCACAGTCGAGTTTTGAAACTTGGCTCTGATACCATAATTGTAACACCCCAAACCCGGCCTACACGTTACGACCGGATCTGGTATGTCACAAGGAAAGGTAGTAAAAAAATTCGTGATCGTTTAAAAATTTCGTGTTTTGATTATCAGTGGTTTGTGAACCGTACATTAATATTTTGGAAAACAGTTATTTGTGTGTTTAGGAAAACTCCGTATTGATCATTTCATCATAGACAATAATCGCATTACAACACAAACCAAATTAAAATCCCAGTGGCCTTATTACAGAACATAATCCCGAAATAGAAATAAATTTAAGTTAAAGTTTGTGTTTACTAAAGAAATCGCAATGCATGGCCACCTCGAGTCCGTCCCGGCTCCAAAACCCGCCATCTACTGAATACCTGCAAAAGTTAAAGCAGAGGGGGTGAGTCACCGAGACTCAGTGTGTAAATCCCCATTAAACAAAATCTGGGCCTTAAGCCCACAGATGCACATTGGGCCTTAACCCACACAGTTTAGCATATGAACAATGTATGCAATGCAACCCAGCCCAACCTAGTTTTCCATCCTCTACACACCAGTATCATCCAAACACCCGTGGCATTATGCCACTGTGGTTCTTGACCATCGTGGTCCCAGACCACTCGTGACAAAGTCACTAAAATATATAATCGTGGGGCCAACCCACTGTGGTCTCAGACCACCGTGACGATCTCTGATAAGTTTATGTATACGTGGGGCCAACCCACCGTGGTCTTAGACCACCGAGACAAGTCACTAATATATGTATATGTGGTTTTAAACCACCGTGGTTCTTAGACCACCGTGACAATAGTCACTGATTCATGTTTACGTGGTTTCAACCATTGTGGTTCTTAAACCACTCGTGACAATAGCCACTCGTGACAATAGTCACTTCATTAACACTTCCCTTTCGATACCACCCCAAAGCCCATGGACATAATAATTCGTGTATGCAGTATGTCATGTATGCAACACATATATCAAATATAACGTATAACATGGATTACCATCATAATCAGATAAATGGAATACAACATAATCAAGCTAATCAACCTCTAAGGGTATAACAATAATTTTACCTTCCAAGGGTATTTTCGTAATTTACCTATCAAGGGTATTTCAGTAGTTTCGCACCTGCAATGGCCTTTCCGAAGGCCTAATGTCGCCCCGAGTGACTTAGCTACCATTTCGGTCATTACCGGGCTATTGGGCCCACTTGGCCCCCATCGTGGCCCAAACAACATCAACCCACAAGAACACTAACGATGGCCTCAACTATCGCGACGGAGCCCCCACACGTGCGCTCGCACACCCGTATGACTACTATTGTCGTGTGCCCGGCATTCAACATTTGCCGCTCTACAACTAGAGTGGAGAGAGCACACACATGATAGGAATCTGGTGCTAACTCGCGCTCCGACCACTCCTGTGCCCGAACGCTCACCAAGGAATGCTTCCTCCCATCCTAGATAGCTCTATATATATCTAGCTTCTCACCTTCCTTCTTTGTATCTTTCCGATGTGGGATCCCTCCGCTAGCAGAGTTTAAATCCAACTCAAACTCTGACCGTCCAATCTGCAAAATAAATACTCCCTTAATGATCCCGAGACTTGAACCTCAGACCTCTTGCCAGCTGTAACGCCACCTTGCCACTAGGCCACAAGCTCCTCTTGTGTCTTAAAACATGCCCAACTAAAAATAAGTCTATGGCCAAGGTCCAAATCCATTTAATAAAATAATCTAAAAGAAATGCAAGTTCCACGCCTTGAAGACCTCCTTCTTTCCTTGTGACGTCACCCCCTTGCTCTCTAAGTGGCCTCACTTTGCCACTACACCACACACTCCACTTGTGACATTTTTCTCCACATTTTATTTTTAAAGCCTACCTACTAACCCCTAGGGTTTTATTCACCTAAAACTAAAATTTTCCTAAAGCTCAAGTTTGATCCCGGGACTTCATAGAAGCCCCCCAACCTTCCAAAATCACTCACCTAATATGTCTAACCTGCCTTAATGCCGATCTCTTGATCTCAAAAATTTTAAATGCTACTACGCTCAAGGCCCATTGGGCCCAATCCTACTAGGCCCAATTTCAGGATGTTACAAATCTACCCTCCTTAAAGAAATTTCGTCCTCGAAATTTCCAACTAACCAACAGTCGTACATCCTAACCTACAACACTACGCTCACGCTCCGCACTCTGATTCCAACAACACTAATTCGCTTTCTAACTTAATCTTGAAACCTTTTACACAACAAAATATCTAACACCGAAGCAAACAAATATTTACCACACATGCACACAATTTTACATTCAGAAAAAACACAGAATACTACCAAAAATACAGTCATTTCAACATATAATAGAATATAGTGAAAAAGATAACTTACGAATTTGGTGCGGAGACTCGGGTTCCATACTTCCAGAAAACATGTATTTTCTAAATCATATTTCAAACCAATTTTTGGAAAATGTTGTCGAACCCATTCCACAGCCGAGTTTTGAAACTTGGCTCTGATACCATAATTGTAACACCCCAAACCCGGCCAACACGTTACGACCGGATCTAGTATGTCACAAGGAAAGGTAGTATAAAAAATTCGTGATCGTTTAAAAATTTTGTGTTTTGATTATCAGTGGTTTCTGAACCGTACATTAATATTTTGGAAAACAGTTATTTGTGTGTTTAGGAAAACTCCGTATTGATCATTTCATCATAGACAATAACCGCATTAAAACAAAAACCAAATTAAAATCCCAGTGGCCTTATTACAGAACATAATCTCGAAATAAAAATAAATTTAAGTTAAAGTTCGTGTTTACTAAAGAAATCGCAATGTATGGCCACCTCGAGTCCGTCCCGGCTCCAAAACCCACCATCTACTGAATACCTACAAAAGTTAAAGCAGAGGGGGTGAGTCACCGAGACTCAGTGTGTAAATCCCCATTAAACAAAATCTGGACCTTAAGCCCACAGATGCACATTTGGCCTTAACCCACACAGTTTAGCATATGAACAATGTATGCAATGCAACCCAGCCTAACCTAGTTTTCTATCCTCTCTGCACCAAGATCATCCAAACACCGTGGCATTATTCCACTTTGTGGTTCTTGACCACCGTGGTCCGGCACTCACTCGTGACAAAGTCACTAAAATATATAATCGTGGGGCCAACCCACTGTGGTCTCAGACCACCGTGACGATCTCTGATAAGTTTATGTATACATGGGGCCAACCCACCGTGGTCTTAGACCACCGAGACAAGTCACTGATATATGTATACGTGGTTTTAAACCTCCGTGGTTCTTAGACCATCGTGCAATAGTCACTGATTCATGTTTACGTGGTTTCAACCATTGTGGTTCTTAAACCACTCGTGACAATAGCCACTCGTGACAATAGTCACTTCATTAACACTTCCCCTTTCAGTCATTCCCAAAGCCCATGCAATATGACATAATAATTCGTGTATGCAGTATGTCATGTATGCAACACATATATCAAATATAACGTATAACATGGATTAACATCATAATCAGATAAATGAAATACAACATAATCAAGCTAATTAACCTCTAAGGGTATAACAGTAATTTTACCTTCCAAGGGTATTTTCGTAATTTACCTATCAAGGGTATTCCGGTAGTTTTCCACCTGCAATGGCCTTTTCGAAGGCCTAATGTCGCCCCGAGTGACTCGGCTACCATTTTCGGTCGTTACCGGGCTATTGGGCCCACTTGGCCCCTATCGGCCCATTGTGGCCTGAACAACATCAACCCACAAGAACACTAACGATGGCCTCAACTATCGCGACGAAGCCCCCACACGTGTGCTCGCACACCCGTGTGACTATTATTACCGTGTGACTGGCATTCGGCATTTGCCGCTCTACAACTAGAGTGGAGAGAGCACACACCTGATAGGAATCTGGTGCTAACCTGCGCTCCGACCACTCCTGTGCCCAAACGCTCACCAAGGTATGCTTCCTCCCATCCTAGATAGCTCTATATATAGCCAGCTTCTCACCTTCCTTCTTTGTATCTTTCCGATGTGGGATCCCTCCGCTAGCAGAGTTTAAATCCAACTCAAACTCTGATCGTCCAATCTGCAAAATAAATACTCCCTTACTGATCCTGAGACTTGAACCTCAGACCTCTTGCCAGCTGTAACACCACCTTGCCACTAGGCCACAAGCTCCTCTTGTATCTTAAAACATGCCCAACTAAAAATAAGTCTATGGCCAAGGTCCAAATCCATTTAATAAAATAATCTAAAAGAAATGCAAGTTCCACGCCTTGAACCTTGGACCTCCTTCCTTCCTTGTAGCGTCACCCTCTTGCTCTCTAAGTGGCGTCACTTTTCCACTACACCACACACTCCACTTGTGACATTTTTCTCCACATTTTATTCTTAAAGCCTACCTACTAACCCCTAGGGTTTTATTCACCTAAAACCAAAATTTTCCTAAAGCTCAAGTTTGCTCCTGGGACTTCATAGAAGCCCTCCAACCTTCCAAAATCACTCACCTAATATGTATAACCTGCCTTAATGCCGATCTCTTGATCTCAAAAATTTTAAACGCTACTACGCTCAAGGCCCATTGGGCCCAATCCTACTAGGCCCAATTTCAGGATGTTACAGGTAAAGTAATAGCTTATGCCTCGAGACAACTGAAGCATCATGAAAAGAATTATCTGACACACGACCTTGAGCTAGCTGCGATTGTGTTCGCATTAAAGATTTGGCGACATTATCTGTTTGGTGAGAAATGTCATGTATTTTCGGATCCTAAAAGTTTAAAGTATCTGATGACTAAAAAAGATTTGAATCTGTGACAGAGAAGATGGTTAGAGTTGTTGAAAGACTACGAACTTGTGATAAATTATCATCCGGGTAAAGCTAATGTTGTAGCCGATGCACAGAGTCAAAAATCGTTGTCTGCTTTGCGTGCTTTGAATGCTCAGTTAGACCTATCTGATGATAGTTTCGTAATAGCTGAATTGAAAGCTAAACCATTATTTTTACAACAGATATGTGATGCTTAGAAAGTTGACAATGAAATGTTAGCGAAACGAGCTCAGTGTGATTCGAATTTTGATTCTGAATTTAGAGTTATTGATGATTGCTTGAGATTTTGAGATTGTATCTTTGTTCTGAGAAACTCTGAGTTATTATTGTTAATTCTGAGTGAAGCTCATAGTAGTCGCTTATCTGTTCATCCGGAAAGCACTAAAATTTATCACGATTTGAAGCAACACTACTAGTGGTAAGGTATTAAACGAGATATTGCTAACTATGTGTCGAAATGTTTAATCTGTCAGCAAGTAAAAGCCGAACATCAGGTACCGTCTGGTTTATTACAACCGATTCTGATTCCTGAGTGGAAATGGGATAGAGTGATAATGGATTTTGTTTCTTGATTGCCTCTGACTCTGAGAAAGAAAGATGCGATTTGGGTCGCGGTTGATAGATTGACGAAATTTGCCCATGTCATTCTGGTGAGATCTGATTATTCACTTGATAAGTTAGCTGAGCTTTACATTTCTGATATTGTGAGATTGCACGGGGTGCCACTGTCCATCGTGTTAGATAGAGATCCGAGATTTACATCAAGATTCTAGAAGAAATTGCAAGAATCTCTAGGCACGAAACTGCATTCCAGTACAGCTTTTCATCCGCAAACGGATGGTCAATCTGAGCGGATCATTTAGATTCTTAAAGATATGATAAGATGCTGCATTCTTGAATTTAACGGTATATGGGAACAGTATCTGCCATTGATTGAATTTGCTTATAATAATAGTTTTTAGTCGAGCATCAAAATGGCACCTTATGAAGCTTTGTATGGATGTAAATGTTGTACACCTCTGTATTGGACTGAGCTCAGTTAAAATAAGCTACACGGGGTTGATTTGATAAGAGATACTGAACAGAAAGTGAAAGTAATCTGAGATAGTTTAAAAGTAGCATCTGATCGTCAGAAATCCTATATAGATTTGAAATGTAAAGAGATTGAATTTGAAATTGGTGACAAAGTGTTTCTGAAGGTGTCTCCATGGAAGAAAGTACTAAGTTTCGGACGTAAAGGCAAGTTGAGTCCGAGGTTCATCGGGCCATATGAGGTTATTGAACGAGTTGGGCCAGTTGCATATAGATTGTCGTTGACCTCTGAGCTAGAAAAGATACATAATGTATTCCATATTTTGATGCTCCATAGATACCATTCTGATCCGTCACATGTGATTACTCCGTCTGAGATTGAAACCTGATCTGATATGACTTATGAAGAGGAACCAATCCGTATCTTAGCTCGTGAAGTGAAAGAATTGCGAAACAAGAAAATTCCGTTAGTGAAAGTGAAGTGGCATCGACATGGAATAGAAGAGGCTACATGGGAGCTTGAAGATTCAATGAGACAGCAATATCCGAATCTGTTTAACAGTAAGATTTTTGGGGATGAAAATCCCTAAGGGGGGAAAATTATAACAGTCCGGTTTATACCCTAGTCGAAATAGTGGTTTCGAAACCACAAATCTAAGTTTGAATATTATTTTAATATTATTTTTTGTGCCTATGATATGTGATTAAGCATGTGATAAATTTCTGTGAGTTAATTTGTCCGTCTGTGTGCTTAATTTGATAGGACTAAATCGCATAAAACAAAAAAGTAGCCTCCTTTTTGATTAATGGCTAAATCGGTGTGGCTTTAAGTGTGGAGGACTTATGTGGCAATTTAGCCACTATTTTAGTTAGTGGACGGCATTAGGGAATGAAATGATATATATATATATATATATATGTTTTTTTATATATTAATTTATTTAGTTAAAATTTATATTAAATTATAAGGCATACATTATTATAATGAAAACATTATAATAAAAGAAAGGAAGACTTTATTATTATCATTTTCCACCGAAACACAAAAGAAAGAAAAGAAGAAAAGCTTTGAAACATTCGTCCATTGTCTCACTTTATTGAGGTATGAGTTTTGTTCAGTTTTTGATAATTTCTACGTTTTTGCAATCGTTGCTTTGTATACTTCAAAACCCATGTCTTAATTTTATGAATTGATGATGTTTTTGAGAGGTGCCACTGATGAAATGGTAAGATTTGTGATGAGTTTTGATGTTAAATGAAAGATATGTGTTTAATGAACATGTTTTGTTCTTGAATTTTTGATGAATTTAGCTAATTGGGGCTAAATTGAGAAAATAGAAATTTGAAGGACTAAATTGTAAATTTGATGAAATATATGGGCTTGTATGATATTCATAAGCATTCGGCTAAGCATGAGTATGTGATGATTTTGTGTATTTGATGTTTTGAGAAAAATAGACTAAATTGATCAATTGTGCAAATGTGAGGGTTGAATTGCAAATTACCCTAAATGTGTGTTCTTGGGTTGAATTGAATGAATTAATGAATGAATTGTTAAATCTGAATATGTATAGATCAAGAACTGAAGAAAACAAACTTAGATCGCGAGAAATCGAAAGTAATCGAGTAGACGTATCCGTTTCTGTTAATCGAATCCGAGGTAAGTCATTATGCAAATAAACGTATTTGTATTGAATTGAGTATGTTCACATAACTATTGATAACAAATAATGTGTATGAGATGTTGTGTACATGAATTTCGATATAAGAACGACATAGTGACAAAGTCTGAGAAGTCCCGTCTGAACCTAGGAATAGATAGGATTAGCTATGTCATGACATAGGTGTCTGTTCTGAAATATCATGTAAGACCACGTCTAGGACGTCGGCATTGATATGTGATTTCGTGTAAGACCACGTTTGGGACATTGGCATCGATATGAAATTTACGTGTAAGACCATGTTTGGGACATTGGCATCGTATTGATTTGTGTAAGACCATGTTTGAGACCGTGGCAACGATATCTAAGTACATGTAAGACCTCGTCTGGGATGCTGGCATTGTACGACTATTCCGAGGTTCCTGAACATCCTATTAGATTCTGAACGGTTCAACGGGCAAGTCTGAGAAATGAACAACTCTTTGATTTGTACATTCGTTTCAGGTACGTTTGAAAAGTACACTATGTGTGTATGAAAGTTAAGTATCTATATGAACTTACTATGATGAGTATATGCAAAGAAATAATGAGATTTCATATGAAGCTATGCTTGAATAAGCTCTGTGTATATGTGATATTTGAATTGAAGAATATGGTAAGAAATGGCTTAATAATTGAGCCAAGGAATATATGAGATCAATTTGCTATGAGAACCATTAATGTTATTGTATCAATTTAGTTATATACATTTTATGATAAGTTTATTTTTATATGGCTTACTAAGCTTTTGGAAAGCTTACTCTGCGTGTGTGTTTTCTCTGTTTTATAGATCGTCAAAGCTACTGAAGGCTTAGGGACCGTCGAGGATCGTCATCACACTAGGCAAACTCATTTTGGTATCTTTTGGAAATGTATATAGTTAGATATGGCATGTATAAGCTAGTTTATCATGTAAGTTTGATGTATGAACTTAGCCATGTGATTTGGCTAGTTATGTGTTGGTAATATGCTTTAATGAATATGATAAATGGTGCATGTTTTGGTATGGTTTGATAGCATATGAAATGGTTAAGTTTATGGTAAGTGTATGGATGGATTATGCTTGTGTATACATGAGTATTAGTCATGTAAATTAGTATGAATGGAATTGGATTGGAATGTAGAGATTTGATGATTATTTTGATATGTTCTAGGTTTTCAAAAGTGCATGGATGTATTGGTATTTTGCTTGTAGGTTTGACCCTAATATGAGTGGCAATTTGGCCTTTCAAATGGCCTATTTTGCCACACGGTTGTGGCACACGGGCGTGCCTAATGACCGTGGGTGTAAGTCAGTATTTAGCTAAGAGTGCACGGCCATAGCACACGGGCGTGCTTGGTAGCCGTGTTGTTTAGTCAGGATCGGCCACAGTCAAGGTACACGGGAGTGCTTGGTGGCCGTGGAGTTATGTCAGATTCGACCACGGGGGAGACACAAGGGCGTGTCTAGCAGCCGTGGGAGGCACATGGCCTGCCCTCACGGGCGTGTAACACCTGAAACTTAGAAAAGTTTTAAATTTCTGAGAATTTCTATATGTGTTCCGGTTTAGTCCCAACTCTGTTTAATGCATGACTAAGGTCTTGTAGACCTATGAAAGGGACACTATGATGTCAGATGATGAGTGTGATTAATGATTTATTTTACAAATTGCCTGTTAAAGTTTTTGATCTATCCGGTAACGCCTTTAACCCTAATCCGGTGACGGGTACTGGTAGGGGTGTTACATTTGGTTTGTATCAGAGCTACGATTTAGTCGATTCTCGGACTAACGTAGCATGTCTGAGTCTAGCTATACATGCCATATATCTGAACTGTGATAGTGTGATGAATCCTGACGTGAAAAATGTGATTTTCTTATAGCAATGGATCCCGAAACAGCCGTAGCTGATGACGTAGAAAGTAATGTGCCTGCTCCCACTGAAGGGACATCGCCCTCTGATCCAAGATCGGCTACGAGCGGTCAAGAGGGAGAAGCTAAACAAGCTTTCTTTGAAATGATGAGTGAGTGGTTCACTCAATTCGTAAGAAATAACTCGACTATTTCGTAACCTCTGCCCCCGGTTAATCCCCCTCAGACTACAGTTGTGCCACCTGTTATGTATCCGAATCTGTTGAATAAGCCTCCGGTTGACAAGATCCGTAAATATGGGGCTGAAGAGTTCAGGGCTACTCATGATGATGATGCTGAAAAGGCTGAGTTCTGGTTAGAAAACACAATTCGGGTATTCGATGAAATATCTTTAACTACAGATGAAAGTATTAAATGTGTTGTTTCATTATTACGGGATGCAGCCTATCAGTGGTGGAAAACCCTAACTTCTATTGTTCCGAAAGAACGAGTCACGTGAGACTTTTTTCAGATTGAGTTTCGGAAGAAATATATCAGTGAGAGATTCATCGACCAGAAACGAAAGGAATTTCTAGAACTGAAACAAGGCCGTATGTCTGTTACGGAATATGAACGAGAGTTCGTGAGACTGAGTCAATATGCTCGTGAATGTGTATCATCTGAAGCTATAATATGCAAAAGATTCGAAGATGGCCTTAATGAAGATATTCGTTTGCTAGTCGGGATCTTAGAGATAAAGGAGTTCATTGTACTAGTTGACCGAGCGTGCAAAGCTGAAGCACTTGGGAAAGAGAAAAGAAAAGCTGAGTCTGAAGCTAGATATGTGAGAAAGAGATTACAGAGTAGATCATTTCAGCCTACTTCGAAGAAATTCTGAGATGAGCATAGTCGTTCAAAAGCTAATGCGGGACAATCAAATAGAGATCGAGCTAGATCACAGTTGAGCTCTAAAACTCTGGCAACTTCAATAGCAAGTGTTGGAAATGTCCGTTCTGAAAGACCCGAGTGTAAGCATTGTGGAAAAAGGCATCCGAGAAATTGTAGATTGAATGACCGGGCTTGCTTTAGATGTGGATCGTTAGATCATTTTGTTCAAGATTGCCTAGAGTCTGTTGAGCCAGAGACTGTTCAGAACCCGAGATCTGATAATGCACCAGTGAGGGGTAGATTTACGTGTAATGTTAGAAATGTCAGTGGTAGTTAGAGAACTACTAGAGATACTGTTGTGAGATCCGAAGCTAGAGCACCTGCCAGAGCGTATGCTATTCGAGCTCGTGAGGAAGCTTCATCTTCTGATGTTATAACTTGTACTTTTACACTTTATGATACTTCTGTGATTGCATTGATAGACCCTGGTTCTACTCATTCGTATATATGCATGAATTTGGTAATCAATAAGACTTTGCCTGTAGAGTCTACTGAGTTTGTTATAAAAGTATTGAACACCTTAGGTAAAAGTGTCCTTGTTGACAAAGTATGTAAGAACTGCCTGTTAATGTTCTGAGATATCTGTTTCCCTACTGATCTTATGCTATTACCATTTGATGAGTTTGATATAATTCTGGGTATGGACTGGTTGACATTGCATGATGCTGTTGTGAACTATAAGAGAAAAACTATTGATTTGAGATGTCTGAATGATGAAATACTCAAAGTTGAGTCTAATGATTTGGACGGATTACCTGCTGTGATATCTGTATTGAAAGCTCAGAGTTATATGAAAAAGGGTTACGAGGCATACTTTGCTTATGTAATTCATTCAAAAGTGTCTGAAAAGAAAGTTGATTCAGTGCTAGTCGTCTGTGAGTTTTCTGATGTATTTCCTGAAGAACTGTCGGGTTTTCCTCCGATACGTGAAGTTGAATTTGGTATTGAATTAATGTTAGGAACGACTCCTATTTCGATAGCTCCGTATAGAATGGCACCAACAGAGTTAAAAGAGTTAAAGTCTCAGTTGCAAGAGTTGACAGACAGAGGGTTTGTTAGACCGAGTTTCTCACCGTGGGGTGCTCCTGTTCTGTTTGTGAAAAAGAAAGATGGCACGATGAGAATGGCATTGACTACCGTCAGTTAAACAAAGTGACTATAAAGAACAAATATCCGTTGCCCAGGATTGACAATTTGTTTGATCAGTTAAAAGGAGCTACTATGTTTTCAAAGTAGATCTGAGATCGGGTTACTACCAATTGTGAGTAGAAGATTCAGATATTCTGAAAACTGCCTTCAGAACGAGGTACAGGCATTATGAATTTTTAGTTATGCCATTTGGACTAACAAATGCTCCTGCTATTTTTATGGATCTGATGAACAGAATTTTCAGACCATACCTAGATCGATTTTTTATTGTATTCATAGACGACATTCTGATTTATTCATGGGATGAGATTGAACATGCCGAACATCTGAGAATTGTGTTGCAAACTCTGAGAGAAAAGCAATTGTATGCAAAATTCAGCAAATGTGAATTCTGGTTACATGAGGTTAGTTTTCTGGGACATATTTTATCAGTATCCGGTATACATGTTGATTCGAGTAAGATTTCTGCTATTCTGGATTGGAAACCTCCGAAGAATGTGTCTGAAGTCTGAAGTTTTCTGGGACTAGCTGGTTATTATCGTCGGTTTGTAAAAGTATTTTCAGTGATAACTACTCTTTTGACCAAATTGCTTCAGAAAGATGTGAGAATTGAATGGTCTAATAAATGTCAGAAAAGCTTTGATCAGTTGAAAACTCTGTTAACGGAAGCTCCAGTGTTAATACAGCCAGAATTAGGCAAAAAATTTGTAATATACAGTGATGCTTCGTTAAACGATCTGGGATGTGTACTGATGCAAGAAGGCAAAGTAATAGCTTATGCCTCGAGACAACTGAAGCCTCATGAAAAGAATTATCCGACACACGACCTTGAGCTAGCTGCGATTGTGTTCGCATTAAAGATTTGGCGACATTATCTGTTTGGTGAGAAATGTCATGTATTTTTGGATCATAAAAGTTTAAAGTATCTGATGACTCAAAAAGATTTGAATCTACGACAAAGAAGATGGTTAGAGTTGTTAAAAGACTACGAACTTGTGATAGATTATCATCCGGGTAAAGCTAATATTGTAACCGATGCACTGAGTCAAAAATTGCTGTCTGCATTGCGTGCTTTGAATGCTCAGTTAGACTTGTCTGATGATAGTTCTGTAATGGCTGAATTGAAAGCTAAACCGTTGTTTTTACAACAGATATGTGATGCTCAGAAAGTTGACAATGAAATGTTAGCGAAACGAGCTCAGTGTGATTCAAATTTTGATTCTGAATTTAGAGTTGTTGATGATTGTTTGAGATTTCGAGATCGTATATGTGTTCCGAGAAACTCTGACTTGTTGCAGTTAATTCTGAGTGAAGCTCATAGTAGTCACTTATATGTTCATCCGGGAAGCACTAAAATGTATGACGATTTGAAGCAACACTACTGGTGGTCAGGTATGAAACGAGATATTGCTTACTATGTGTTGAAATGTTTAATCTGTCAGCAAGTAAAAGTTGAACATCAGGTTCCGTCTGGTTTATTACAACTGATTCTGATTCCCGAGTGGAAATGGGATAGAGTGACAATGGATTTTCTTTCTGGATTGCCTCTGACTCTGAGAAAAAAAGATGCGATTTGGGTCGTGGTTGATAGATTGACGAAATCTGCCCATTTCATTCCGGTGAGATCTGATTATTCACTTGATAAGTTAGCCAAGCTTTACATTTCTGATATTGTGAGATTGCACGGGGGCCACTGTCCATCGTGTCAAATAGAGATCCAAGATTTACATCAAGATTCTAGAAGAAATTGAGAGAAGCTTTAGGCACGAAACTGCATTTCAGTACAATTTTTCATCCGCAAACGGATGGTCAATCCGAGCGGATCATTCAGATTCTTGAAGATATGATAAGATGCTGCATTCTTAAATTTAACGGTACGTGGGAATAGTATCCGCCACCATTGATTGAATTTACTTATAGTAACAGTTTTCAGTCGAGCATCAAAATGGCTCCTTATGAAGCTTTGTATAGACGTAAATGTCGTACACCTCTGTATTGGACTGAGCTCAGTGGAAATAAGCTACACAGGGTTGATTTGATAAGAGATACAAAACAGAAAGTGAAAGTAATCCGAGATAGTTTAAAAGTAGCATCTGATCGTCAGAAATCCTATGCAGATTTGAAACGTAAAGAGATTGAATTTGAAATTGGTGAAAAAGTGTTTCTGAAGGTGTCTCCATGGAAGAAAGTACTATGTTTCAGACGTAAAGGCAAGTTGAGTCCGAGGTTCATCGGGCCATATGAGGTTATTGAACGAGTTGGGCCAGTTGCATATAGATTGTCGTTACCCTCTGAGCTAGAAAAGATACATAATGTATTCCATGTTTTGATGCTCCATAGATACCGTTCTGATCCGTCACATGTGATTACTCCGTCTGAGATTGAAATCCGATCTGATATGACTTATGAAAAGGAAGTAATCCGTATCTTAGCTCGTGAAGTGAAAGAATTGTGAAACAAGAAAATTCCGTAAGTGAAAGTGTTGTGGCATCTACATGGAATAGAAGAGGCTACGTGGGAGCCTGAAGATTCTATGAGACAGCAATATCTGAATCTGTTTAACGGTAAGGTTTTCGGGGACGAAAATCCCTAAGGGGGGAGAATTGTAACAGTCCGGTTTATACCCTAGTCGGAACAGTGGTTTCGGGACCACAAATCTGAGTCTAAATATTATTTTAATATTATTTTCTGTACCTATGATATGTGATTAAGCATGTGATAAATTTCTATGATTTAATTTGTCCGTCTGTGTGCGTAATTTGATAGAAGGACTAAATTGCATAAAACGAAAAAGTAGCCTCCTATTTGATTAATGGCTAAATCGGTGTGGCTTTAAGTGTGGAGGACTTATGTGGCAATTTATCCACTATTTTAGTTAGTGGACGGCATTAGGTAATGAAATGATATATATATATATATATGTTTTTTTATATATTAATTTATTTAGTTAAAATTTATATTAAATTATAAGTCATACATTATTATAATGAAAACATTATAATAAAAGAAAGGAGGACTTTATTATTATCATTTTCCACCGAAAACACAAAAGAAAAAAAAGAAGAAAAGCTTTGAAACATTCGACCCTTGTCTCACTTGATTGAGGTATGAGTTTTGTTCGATTTTTGATAATTTCTACTTTTTTGCAATCGTTGCTTTGTATACTTCAAAACCCATGTCTTAATTTTATGAATTGATGATGTTTTTGAGAGGTGCCATTGATGAAATGGTAAGATTTGTGATGAGTTTTGATGTTAAATGAAGATATGTGTTTAACGAACATGTTTTGTTCTTGAATTTTTGATGAATTTAGCTAATGGGGCTAAATTGAGAAAATAGCAATTTGAAGGACTAAATTGTGAATTTGATGAAATATATGGCTTCTATGATATTCATAAGCATTCGGCTAAGCATGAGTATGTGATGATTTAATGTATTTCATGTTTTGAGAAAAATGGACTAAATTGATCAATTGTGCAAATGTGAGGGTTGAATTGCAAATTGCCCTAAATGTGTGTTCTTGGGTTGAATTGAATGAATTAATGAATGAATGGTTAAATCTGAATATGTATAGATCAAGAACTGAATAAAACAGACTTAGATCACGAGAAATCGAAAGTAATCGAGTAGCCGCATCTGTTTCCGTTAATCTAATCTGAGGTAAGTCATTATGCAAATAAACGTATTTGTATTGAATTGAGTATGTTCACATAACTATTGATAACGATGAATGTATATGAGATGTTGTGTACGTGAATTTCGATATAAGATCGACAAAGTGACAAAGTCCGAGAAGTCACGTCTGAACCTAGGAATAGATAGGATTAGCTATGTCATGACATAGGTGTCTGTTCTGAAATATCATGTAAGACCACGTCTGGGATGTTGGCGTTGATATGTGATTTCGTGTAAGACCACATCTGGGACGTTGGCATCGATATGAGATTTATGTGTAAGACCATGTCTTGGACATTGGCATCGTATTGATTTGTGTAAGACCCTGTTTGCGACAGTGGTAACGATATTTGAGTACATATAAGACCTCGTCTGGGACGCTGGCATTGTACGACTATTTCGAGGTTTCTGAACATCCTATTAATGAACAACTCTATGATTTGTACATTTGTTTCAGGTACGTTTGAAAAGTACACTATGTGTGTACGAAAGGTAAGTATCTATATGAACTTACTATGATGAGTATATGCAAAGAAATAATGAGATTTCATATGAAGCTATGCTTGAATAAGCTCTGTGTATATGTGATATTTGAATTGAAGAATGTGTTAAGAAATGGCTTAATAATTGAGCCAAGTAATATATGAGATCAATTTGCTACGAGAACCATTAATGTTATTGTATCAATTTAGTTATATACATTTTATGATAAGTTTATTTGTATATGGCTTACTAAGCTTTTGGAAAGCTTACTCTGCGTGTGTGTTTTCTCTGTTTTATAGATCGTCAAAGCTATTGAAGGCTCAGGGACCATCGAGGATCGTCATCACCCTACGGAAACTCATTTTGATATCTTTTGGTAATGTATATAGTTAGATAAGGCATGTATAAGCTAGTTTATGGTGTAAGTTTGATGTATGAACTTAGCCATGTGATTTGGCTAGTTATGTGTTGGTAATATGCTTTAATGAATATGATAAATGTTGCATGTTTTGGTATGGGTTGATAGCATATGAAATGGTTAAGTTTATGGTAAGTGTATGGATGAATTATGCTTGTGTATACATGAGTATTAGTCTTGTAAATTGGTATGAATGGAATTGGATTGGAATGTAGAGATTTGATGATTATTTTGATATGTTCTTGGTTGTCAAAAGTGCATGAGATGTGTTGGTATTTTGCTTGTAGGTTTGACCCTAATGTGAGTGGCATTTTGGCCTTGCAAATGGCCTATTTTGCCACACGGTTGTGGCACACGGGCGTGCCTAATGACCGTGGGTGTAAGTCAGTATTTAGCTACGAGTGCACGGCCATAGCACACGGGCGTGCTTGGCAGCCGTGTGGTTTAGTCAGGATCGACCACGGTCAAGGTACACGGGAGTGCTTGGTGGCCGTGGAGTTTAAGTCAGATTCGACCACGGGGGAGACACATGGTAGTGTCTAGCAGCCGTGGGAGGCACACGGCCTGCCCTCACGGGCGTGTAACCTCTAAAACTTAGAAAAGTTTTAAATTTCTGAGAATTTCCGTATGTGTTCCGGTTTAGTCCCGACTCTGTTTAATGCATGACTAAGGTCTTGTAGACCTATAAAAGAGACAATATGATGTCAGATGATGAGTGTGATTAATGATTTATTTTACAAATTGCTTGTTAAAGTTTCTGATCTGTTCGGTAACACCTTTAACCCTAATCCGGTGACGGATGCGGGTTAGGGGTGTTACAGAGATGGATCAGACCGGTACCGCCTCAACATCGAGATGTGAAACACATCGTGGATACGGTCTAACTCTGGAGGTAGCTCCAACTGATAAGCGACCAGTCCCACACGCTTCAGAATCCGATACGGCCCAATAAACCTAGGGCTCAGCTTGCCCTTACGAACGGATCTCAGAAGTTTCTTCCACGGAGAAGCCTTAAGAAAAACAAAGTAACCCATAGAGTACTCAATATCTCTCCTCTTCAGATCTGCATAAGATTTTTGTCTATCAGAAGGCGCCTTCAGACAATACCGAATTAGTCTAACCTTATCTTCGGTCTCAGAAACTAACTCAGGACCAAAACCTGACACTCACCAACTCAGTCCAACATAGCAGAGTACGACACTTACGACCATACAAAGCCTTGTAAGGTGCCACCTGGATGCTAGACTAGAAATAGTTATTGTAGGCAAACTCAGCTAGCGGCAGATAATCCTCCCAACGACCTCAGAAATCAATCACACAACTCCGAAGCATATCCTCTAGTATCTGAATCACCCTCTCAAATTGTCCATCGGTCTGAGGATGGAACGTAGTACTCAAGTCCAATCTCGAACCCAGAGCCTCATGCAATTTCTTCCAGAACCGGAAAGTGAAGCGAGGGTCCCTATCAAAAATTATCGAAATAGGAACCCCATGTAGTCTTACAATATCAGAGATATAGAGCTTCACTAGCTTCTGCAGAGAGTAGTCCATCCGAACCGGAATAAAATGAGCAGACTTGGTTAATCGATCCACGATGACCCAAATAGAATCCTTCTAAGTGGGTGTCAAGGGCAACCCACTAACAAAGTCCATCGTCACTCGTTCCCACTTCCATGAAGGAATTTTAACGGGTTACAGCAAACCTGAAGGCAACTGGTGCTCAGCCTTAACTTGTTGGCACGTCAGACAATGAGTAATGGAATTCATAACCTCACGTTTCAGACCCAGCCACCAGTACAATTCACGGAGATCCTGATACATCTTATTTCCACCGGGATGCATAACATAAGAGCTACTATGTGCCTCCCTCAAAATTGACTGCCTCATATCAGAATCATTTGGCACACAAATCCGTCTTGGAAAACACAGAACTCCATCTTTATTTAGCCCAAAATCAGAAGTACTGCCACTTTCAATCTGACGAAACCGTAAACCCAGAGACTCATCCCCTAACTGCTTATCCCGAATTTGATCAATCCAAGTCGGCTTAACTCTTAACTCGGCTAACAGACCTCCATCATCAAATAGACTAGATGAGCGAACATCACCCTCAAATAAGTCATCGCTCTTCGAATGAGAGCATCGGCCACCACAGTATGATACTCAATCGTGCAGTTATAATCTTTGAGCAGCTCAATCCATTGATGCTGTCTAGGATTCAACTTCTTCTGGGTAAGGAGGTACTTGAGGCTCTTGTGATCAGTGTAGATGATACACCTCTCACCATACAGATAGTGCCTCCAAATCTTTAACGCAAAAACCACAGTAGCCAACTCGAGATCATGCGTCAGATAATTCCCTTCGTGCGTCTTAAGCTGACGGTATGCATGAGCCACAACCTTACCATCTTGCATCAGTACAAATCCCAAACCGACATGCGATGCATCACTATAGACCACAAACTCTTTACCAAATTCAGGCTGTATCAAATAAGAGCCTGAGTCAGAACAGACTTGAGCTTCTCGAAGCTCGACTGTTGCACATCAGACAAGACCAAAAGGAACAACCTTGCGTAGAAGCTTAGTCAAAGGAGCTACAATCAAAGAGAAACCCTCAACAAAACACCGATAATATCCCGCAAGACCTAGAAAACTACGAATCTCATATACATTCTTAGGCTGTTTTCAATCTAGCACCGCCTCAATCTTTCTAGGATCAACCCGAATCTGCTTAGCAGAAACCACGTGCCCTAGAAAAGTTACCTCCCGCAACCAGAACTCATACTTGCTCAACTTAGTGTAGAGTTGTTTCTCTCGGAGTATCTGAAGCACTACCCTTAGATGCTCATCATGCTCATCCTCGGTCTTAGAGTAAACCAGAATATCATCGATGAAGACCACAATGAACTTATCCAGATATGGCTGAAATACTCCGTTCATCAAATCCATGAATGCAGCCGGAGCATTTGTCAGACCAAAAGGCATAACTAGGAACTCGTAATGCCCATAACGAGTCCTAAATGTAGTCTTATGAACATCCACTTTGTAACATCCTTAAATCGAGGTCTTTGCATTTATGTGTGTTCGCATGTGATGGTATGGTTGTTGAGCTAGTTTAGGGTGTTTTGGGGTCCAGGTGTGAGCCAGGGGTAAGCCTGAGTCATAGCAAAAATTTTTGTTTTGGGCTTCTAAGAAGGGGGAGCTGAGTGAGTTAGGTGTTAAGGGAAATTACTGGTGTGTTTTGACACAAGAATCCCAGTGGTAAAGTGTCAAGGGAGGCGCCACTTAAGCACAAGGGGAGTGACGCCACATGCAAGTGGGAGAGCCTTGGTTCGAGCTGCAGGAATTCCTTTTCTCGCTTATTCTTTTTTGACGCCAATGAATCGGAGGAGATGTGCTGGGATGGACTCTGGTGGATAGTCATGTTGAAAGAGTCAACAGATTCAAAGGAGTGGTGGGGAGAAATTGTAGAGTTTGACTCATTCAAATCTGTTTGAATGAGTGGTCGAGAAAATTGAGGAGATGGACACAGGAGCTTAGAGTTGGCAAATCGAACTCGAAGGAGAGGAGCAATCGGTTTGGGTGCTTTAGGGGGCGAATGTGCCTAGTGAGGTGTGCAAATTCGGCTAGTTAGGGGAGCACTTAGAGCCTTCTTTCTTAGTTTTTTTGTGCTGAAATCAAACCCCTCCCATTTGGTATTTGTTTCATTTTCTTCTTCTCTCTTATTTGGTCAAAACCGAATGCTCTCCTAAGCCTTTCTCCTTTTCTTCTCTATTTTGCTGGTCAGCCGAATCAACCTTACCTTTCATCCATTTGTTGTGTTCCAATTGCCTTTTCTTTCAAAAGCCAAAAACATCACTCCCTTTTCACTTTTGTTTTCATCTTCTTTCTTGGAACCCTCAATAGCCGAACCTCTTCAAAACTGAATCATACTTCTTCTCTTCTTCCATTCGAAACCATCACCCTCCCTCTCTTGTGATTTCTTCTTTTCTCTTCTTTTGGATCCATAGCCGAATCCTTTTAGCCTCAATCTTTGCCGAAACCTTTGTGTCTCATTTCTTCTTTTTCTAAATCTTTGGCCGAATACCATCTGTTAAGGATTCCCTTCGATCTCATCTTTTTCCTCGCTTAAGTGGAACACTTTCAGAATTCGGGTAAGTCTTGGCACTTTGGCCGAATCTTTCTATCTCTACTCCCTTCCCTCTATCATTTTCTATAGGGAGAAAAGCCGGGGATTTGGCATTTGTGTGGGTAGTGCTTTAGCCAAATACCCTTGGTTCTCATCTCTATTCTTAGTTATTGTCTGTGTTAATCTGATTTAGTGACCAAAGGTTTTATGGACCCTAATGCTAGCCAAACATTAGGAGAGGTTGGATATGAGACCCCAGCCCCTAAGTTCAAGAAGAGGGCTGTGTTGGCGGTACGCGATTGGCCACCTGGGTGTGGGCCGAAATCTAAGCAAAGCAGTAGACAGATAGCGGTAGTGTCGATTAACGACAGTGTCGACGTAGAGAGCGTTGTACTACGGGTAATCAGGTGTGTAACTCTTACACACTTCATAGTTAATATGCTTGTCATGTATACTGTTAAAAGCCGGAATAACCGTTGAAATGGGTATGTTACCCTTGTGGGTAAAAGCGAGGACTCCGGGTAAGTCCACTTGATTGGCTAACGTTAAATGCCTATGTAAATCTGTATATGCCATGCCATGTGATTTTTGTATGTTAAGCATGATTATTATGCCATTAAAAGCATGTTCATAAAAATGAGTATGATGAGAGGAGGGGGAAGGCATGATTCTAGACTGTCACCAGTGGTTTTGACCACACAGTGGGTTGGCTCCGCTTTCTATATTATTGTGACTAAGTCTCAGTGGTTTTGACCACCAGTGGTTTTGACCACATACTTCTATCTTTGTGACTCGTCCCAGTGGTTTGGTACCACGGTGGGTTGGTCCCACATGACGATATACGGGATTGCCACCAGTGGTTTTGACCACAATGTGGGTTGGCCCCGCACATATTATCTGTGACTACGGTCACCAGTGGTTTTGACCACATATATTTATATATTATTTGTGACTACGGTCACCAGTGGTTTTGACCACCAGTGGTTTGGTACCACACGGGGTAGGTACAGGAGTTCGGATGGTTAGGTTGTGGGTTGCATGACTTGCATATTGGCTTATGAAATTGCGTAAGGGCACTGATATTATCGGGATAGGGATTTATACACTGAGTCTCGGTGGCTCACCCCTTCCTTTACATTTTGTAGATGATTCGTAGATCGCGGATGCGGAGCCGAGGCGGACTCGAGGTGGCCATGCGCATTCTTTTTCGGGTTTTGTTTTAAATTTCTATCTTGGTTTTACTTTGCTTTACATTTGGTTTTCGGGTTGTAATAAGGCCACTAGGTTTTGATTTCGGAATTATTTATCTGCTTTGAATTTCCATTATATCCTGCTTAAGTTAAACAAAACGGCATGCCTAATAAATCTATTAATGAATGTTTTCTAAACTTTTTACAAAGTATCGGGTTTTCTAAACTTTACCATCGGGTAACAACAAACAAGTGGTGACAACAAGCTAACTCAATTTCTTTCAAGACTAAGTTTTACTTTAAGACCAAGTGCGAAACGGCCTTTAGCTTTATTACTTAAACTAATTCGGGTTTTCAGGAAAATCAATAGTTTTCCTAAAATAAGAGACGGCAACTTATTTTCAATAACGATTCTTTACAAAATTAGAACAACCTCCTGTCTTCTTTAAAAACATTTTTCCTGTGACATGTTGAATTCGATTGTAGCGTATTGACCGGGTTTGGGGTGTTACACACTTCCTTGACTCTAAGTTGATGATACCCAGAACGAAGATCTATTTTCGAGAATACAGAAGCCACTCAGAACTGATCAAACAAATCGTCGATTCTCAAAAGTGGATACTTATTCTTCACAGTCAGTTTATTCAACTGCCGATAATCAATACACATCCTCTTGGTCTCATCCTTCTTCTTTAAAAACAGAACTGGTGCCCCCCACGGAGACACATTAAGGGGGATGAAACCACGATCCAAAAGCTCTTAAAGTTGAGTCTTAAGCTCTGTAAGCTCCTTCAGTTCCATATGGTATGGAGCGATAGACACCGAAGCTGTACCCAGTAGAAGCTCAATGTCGAACTCAACCTCTCGATTCTGAGGTAAACCCGGTAACTCTTCAGGAAATACATCTAGAAAATCCCTCACTGTTCTGATATCTTCAACAGAAGAGTCTTAGAAACTGAAACACTAACGAAAGCCATAAACACCTCACATCTTTTTCGAACCAATTTCTCAGCCATAAGAGCGGAGATCATATTAGATAGATAATCTCGATGCTCACCAACCACAACCACCTTCTTATCATCCTCAGTCCTCAAAACAACCCTCTTAGTCGCACAATCTAAGCTAACTCGATGCTCAACAAACTAGTCCATTCCCAGAATCAAGTAGAACTCCCCAAATGGTAACTCTATCAGATTTGCCAGAAATATAACCCCTTGCGCCTCTAACAGAACATTCCTATAAATTTTATTAACCCAAGTAGACTGCCCCAGCGGACTCAGTACAGTAATCTCACTAGAAGTGCTCTCAACAGAAATCCCCAGGTTTTCAGAAACAGTACTAGCTACATAGGAGTATGTAGAACCTATATCTATCAAAGCAGTATAAGGTACATCAAAAATAAAGAACTACTCGTGATAACATCAGGAGCGTCTCTATTCTCTTGGCGTCGAGCAGCATAAACTAGTGTAGGTTGCCTCACCTTAGTCTGACTAGCACCTCAACCCGGTGCCCTCTGCCCTCGGCCCATACCACTACCACCCCTAGCCGGTCCAAGGCCCTTAGGTGGCTGCTGAACTGCCCTTTGAGGCTGTACAAAACCCAGTCCTGAAGCTTGCATCTGATCAGCCCACTGTGGACACTCTCTAATCTGATGATTCAAAGACCCACACCTCAGACAAGCCCTTAACCTCCTCCAACACTCGCTCGGATGGCGCCTACCACAATCGCCACAAGGCTGAATCCCAGTATGGGAAATAGTAACCCCTACTCTAACCGGCCCATCAGGCTTAGCCCGTTTCTTAGGCCTCTGAATAGAACTAGAGGGCTCCGAATCCCTTTTATTCTTGCCTCTCTCTCGGTCCCTATTCTGGCGCTCCACGTGCTTAACCTCTTCGATGATCTTCGCCTTATCCACCAGAACTGCGAACTCTCGCTCCCTCTATGGAGTAATCAATACCCTCAGATTATCCTTCAAGCCATCCTCAAAATGGACGCACTTCACATACTTAGACGCCACCATGCCTCGAGCGTAGCAGCTCAACCTCAGAAACTTAGCCTCATACTCGACCACAGATCTATCACCTTGCCTAAGATTCATGAACTCACACCTATGAGCATCTACATAGCTCGCCCCCACATACTTCCCCTGAAAAACAGTCTTGAAGAAGTCCCAGTTTAGACGATCAGGCTGAGTACCCTCCTCAAACGATAACCACCACTGATATGCCTCGTCGCGAAGTAAAAATACTGCATCCTTAAGTTTCTTCTCAGGAGTACAGTCAATATCATTCATTATTTTCTCAGTGCCCTCCAACCAGTACTCGGCCACGGTAGGGGTGACTCCAGTGACACCCCTAAATAGCTCAGCTCTATTGGATTGGAGTCGTTCAGTTACCGACCCACAGACCCCAGATCCAGAATGGGGTCCAGCGACCCTCTCCAACACTCTCAACATGGTTTGAGACAGTGCGTCATCCCTAGTTGAGCGGCTTTGAGACCCAGTCTCAGCAACAGGCGAAATCGGTGTCTCACTCGTGTCTAAATTTGGCATACTGCCCAAAGAGGAAGACTCAGCTTGAGCCTCCCTGCGACCTTTACCGCGCCCACGAATACCACGACCGCGAGTTCCACGAGCGCTCATCATAAATTCAAATTTTATCTACATTATAAAATTTTATGCATCAATTTTACTATTTATTAGCAGATATTTTATGCATAAATTATCTGAAGTTCAGAATTGTTTTCAGAGGTTTCAGTCTCTAAGTAACACAGTACAGTTTCTGAAAGTACTAACTACAGTGTTTTCAGAATATCCTATCTAATGTTCAGAAATACTTACAGGATTGAAGTTGGAGAATCGGTGTACCACATACTTTCTCAAATTATCCAAATTATTTAAAAACCAATTCTTTTTAAAACATAATTTTAAAACCCAAAAGAGATTTATAATCTGGCTCTGAAACCACTAAATGTAACACCCCAAACTTGGCCTAGACGTTATGGCCGAATCCAGAGATGTCATAAAGAAGGGTTTTGAAAACGAAGTCGATACGATAAATCATTCTAGCTTTATAATTCATTCTCGCTTACATCAATTGTCAAAAGCGTCATTTAATTAATTAATTGCCAAAACGTGATTTACAGCAGAAGTTATAGTAAACGTTGTTTTTGAAGACCCCACTCAAAATTTTGAAAAAAGAAAAAAAAACCTTTTTTTCGTAAAAACCATGGTTTCAGATATCCGTCGCAAATAAAATGTTAAAACGAAAATCGAAATCCCAAAATTTAACCAAATAGTCCGGAGAGTTCAATTATTACAAAACTCAAGAAATAATCCTTAAATTAAAAAAAAACCATAAACTTAAATAGTTTAGGAACTCGTGGTCATAGTGAGGCTCCGTCACACCGATCTGCCTAAGTCTATGGATTACCTAAACAGAACAAAAAAATAGAAGTGAGTTTTTGTAAACTCAGTGTGTAACGCAACAGAAATAGACGTGCAATGCATACAAAAAACTCATATCCAATCAGATTCAGATTCGGACTTATGTCCATTTAAGATACAGATCACAGAATCAACTAAACAGTACAGATATGCAAAATCCTACCCCCATCCTCTACACATCGTCTCCGACCATCCCATCACACCATGTGGGATTAAAAAAACACACACCGATCCCTACACACCTATAGTGTCGATGCAACACATTACAGATAATATGTAGTCAAGTTGCCAGAATATATGCGAAGTGTTGCCGTACAAATCACTTCCTCCACATATACAAAACCCACCCCAATCACAGATATAGAAATAACAGACACAGTAATATCATGCATAACATGCTCACAAACAGATGTAATATATATATATATTTAATCAGAATAGATATACTCATCAATATCCTATACAAGGCAGACTCTCAGAATATCAGATAACATAGTTTAGGGTTTTGTTAGCCCTTACCGACCCTACGGTAGGCCCACAGTTGATCAGAACGAATCGTGCGACTCTAGGGAAAATTTTAGAATTATGGGCTCACATGCCCGTGTGGTCCATACGCCCAGATTGGCCTCACCCGTGTGGCCCACAAGGCCTAGCTCAAAAACCAACACGCCCGTGTGGGCTCACACAGCCACACCCACACCACCACACGGTCGTGTCTTGCCCACGACTATGCCCTCGTCAAACATACGGCCAACCACACGGCCAGGCACACGCTAGTGTGGCATCGATAGTGAGTTTTTGGCTTTCACTGAAGCTTGATTTTCTGCGTTTTAAGAACACAGCTGGTTTGATTTTGATGCAAAAACACCTCTGAGCCACACAGCACCTAAAACTGACCAATAAATCATCGAATTAGTCGCTTAAATCGATACTAAACCGAACTACACAAAAATAAAAAACCCCTTTAATCCATCCAAACCCTTACCTTCGAATGAGTAACGGTGATTTCCCACAATGAAAGTACCGATTGGAAGCCCCCAGCCCCTTGATCTTCACTTAAGCACAAAACAAACCCCATTAACCAACAATTCACTAACAAAACAATCATCACACTTACCTCACTTACAAGAAACACACAATGAACCTAAAATATTGAGATACAGAAACACGACAGCAGATAGAAAAATGAAAAATAGAATCGCCTGATAGGAAAAGGAAGGAGAAAGTGGCAAAGAATAGAAAGAAAGAATATAACGTCAGATTCTTTTGGGAATTTTGGAAGTGAGAGAAATTTTGAAAAAGAGAAGGAAAAAAAATGTTTTCAAATCCCAACTCTTCCACTAACCACTCAACCTCAACTACTTCAGAATCCTAGAACCATCGAAACTCTACCATGCAACTGAGCAAAAATTAACATCCACGCTTGCGCAGGGATTTGAACACATGACCTCCAAGACACTAACTCCCTTACCACTCAAACAGTAGGCCCATTCCGATATAGATTAACAGACAATTTTATATAAGCCCACTCAACAAGGGTGAGGCTTGGATATAAAATAACAAAGTTTTGCCAAAACTGGTAATTGAACCCATGACCTCTCACACACACCTAGAACACTTAACCACTGAAGCAAATACACATTTATGGCAGAATTTACAGATACAAAAATAAATTTATCAGGGCGTTACACTTTTGATGTTTAAAGAGGAATGTGATGAAAGGATGTATAGGATGAACTTTATGGTGACATATTTGTAACACCCCATACCCGACCTAATCGTCGGATTTGAGCTATGGGATGTCACATCCGTTATTGGAGTAACTACAATTAATTAAATACATAATATGATTATTTTAACATGCTTACAAGCATATTACATGATTGTAATATGAACGTACTTATTCTCGATTTTTATACGAGCTTGTAAAAGCTTTTTTGTTAACATTAGGATGAACTAGGACTAAATTGTAAAGTTTGCAAAGTAACTGATTGACATGGCAACTTCGTGGTTTCTTCATTGTGATGCAACTTATTCAATAGTTATCATTGCGATGACAAGTTCCCGACGTGACCATTTGTTTGTAAATGGCTTAAAATGACTGTAACATCCTAAAATCTAGGGGTCTGTAAATTTGTGCAATTGTATGTTATGCTGGTTCTGTGTGTTGTTTAAGGGTGGTTGGGGGCCCTAAGAAGGCCTGGGGTCGAGTTGGGCCCTGGTAAAATTTTGGTGTTTAGGTACTTAAGGGGGAGAAGGTAGTTGGCATCAATGCATAAGGGAAAAGGTTGGCAATTGCTAGCACAAGCTGGGCTTGTGGCAAGGTGGCTGTGGTGTGAAATGGCAGAGAGGAGAGCTTGGGTTCGAATCCCACCTGCGATAACTCTTTTAAATTATTTTGTGTTAAGCAGGTAAGGGTAGTAGAGTTCAGCTTGGACTCTGCAGGAGGAGTTGAAGACTCAGTCAAATGAATTTGAATGAGTGATGGAGAGGAGTTTGAGGAGAAAATCAAGGAACAAATTATGGGATTGAGGTGAGAGGGAGTAGTGGCCGATTTTAGGGAAGTGTATGGGTGGATAATTTCGGTCAAGAGGGGTCTTTTGGGTTAATAGTGCATTCGGTTTTGGTAGGGGAAGTAAGTTCCAAAATTCTGAAACATTTTTGTTAAACTTTTATACGTTAAGAGTTCTTTCTTTTTGGCCATTTTGTGCATCTTTTCTTGCCGAAATCTGTGACCATTAAGGGACTTCCCCTCTTCACTTTTCTTCATCTTTTCTTTGGTATTAGCCAAAACTTCCTCGCACCCCTCTTTTTCTTCTACTCTCTTCCATCTTTCCCTTACCATTCATTTTTTTTTTTGCATTACCATAAGCCGAATCTCTTTTCTCTTCTCTACGTGATTGATCAGCTTTCTTTTGACCAAATTTGGTAAGTTTAAGTTCTTTCCTTCCTCTCATTTTCTCTTTTCTTTGGCCGAATGTATACCCCCACCATTTTGTTGGTTTCATTGCATCACTAACCGAAACTCCATTTCCCTTATTCTTTCTCTTTGTAACTTCATCTTGTAGTTGTTTAAACGAAGTTGGCCGAATCTCTCTTTCTCAGTCGACTTGTCTGTAATCAAGCCGAATCTATCTATGCTCGATTCTCTTTTAATTAAGGCCGATTGTGCTTGGGAACAAGTAACTCCCTTCTCTATTTTCTAATCGTTTGGACTTCAGAAAGAAGTGGTAAGAGCCAAAACCCCTTGTGCCGTTTTTGCTGTGGTACTTTACTTATCAGATTTTCCTCATGAATGCAAGTGACAATCAGTCGAATGGGGTATCTCTAAGGGAAACTAAGGGGAGTGATCTCGTAACCCCTGCTCTCAAGTTCAAAAGAAGGAGGGTGTTAGCAGTTCGAGATTTCCCGCTGGGTTGTGGAAGGGAGTCGACATCCGGTGCGGATAGGCAAATTGTGGTTGTTCGCGATAGTAAGGGTAAGCATTGTAAATCATTTGATTTAGACGTGGGTTAAGATCTCCCTTTTGTTAGTTAATTGTGTGATATATTGGTATAGGTGACGGCGAGCAGGAGGGTATAGTTCCCTACGTAGTCAGGTGTGTAATCTCGCACCGTAGCCAAGTAGTTTCGTAATATGCCGCAATGTTGGTAAAAAAATGAATCACCGTTATTCGTATGCTTAATAAACCAGAATACTGTTTGTAATCGAACAACTCGCTTAAGCAACTATAGTTCTAAAATTCGCTAGAATTGGTGTTGGAAGGTCGATTTACCAAAATGCCCTTATTGGGCTGATTTACCAAAATTTCCTTATTGGGCTGATTTACCAAAATGCCATAACTGGGCCGATTTACCAAAATGCCCTTATTGGGCCGATTTACCAAAATGCCCTTATTGGGTCGAATTACCAAAATACCCTAATAGGGCTGGTTGTGTGCTACGTTATGCTTTGATATATTGACATGTATGTTGCATTCTATAATGTTGCATGGGGCGGGATATTGAATGAAGAGCAGTGTAGCCCGGTGGCTCAGCCACAATATATATATACATACTTGTGATTATGACTCTGGTGGCTCGGCCACAAACATTCTATGTTTAGCAGCTTGACTGCATATTTGGTGTGAGCGGCAAGGTGGGTTGACTTGATCCCCACAGGTGTGATTGGCTGGTCGGGGGTGTGTTGGATGGATGGGTAGGGCTGCATCAATTCATCACTTGCATTATTATGATTAATGGGCTTAGGCCCAATTTGATGTCATATGGGTTCGGGGCTTAGTTGGTGACGGTAAGGGGATTACATACTGAGTTCTTATAACTCACCCCTCTCTTTTTAACCTCGCAGGTAATGTTCCGTAGTAAGGATTTGGAGCCATGGATAACTCAGTGGGGGCCATACTTTAGAAACATCGCTTGAGAACCTTAGTAAATTTCTTTCCTGGTTTATTTCCAAGATTATTTCTATTTTTATGTGGGTTAATATTTTTTAATAAGGCCTCTGGTTAAATTTCTTTAAGTTTTCGTTAACAACTGTTGATTTCACAAACACTGGGTTTTCTTAAAGCATGATTAAACGTTTTCCTCAAAACATCGCATTCCCGCAAATACTCAAGTTTGATTTTCACAACGAAACTGTCTTAATATTAAAACCTTAATAACCTTAAAAGGAAGACATTAAATAAATCGGGTTTTCTTTTCTTAACAAACATCGAAACTCAAAATTCAAAAGAAACGTGACACTATCAACTTACTCTTAACTTTTTGAACAACCCTTGTATGTGACACCCAGATATGGTCGTAACGTCTGGGCCGAGTTTGGGGTGTTACATTTTATGGTATCAGAGCCTAGTTGCAAAACTCGGCTATAGAATGGGTGCAAAAATGTTTTTTAAAGTTGTTTGAAACTTGGTTTTAAAATGCACGTCTTTGGTGGAAGTATGGCACCACGAGTATCCGGCACCAAATCCGTAAGTCTTCTCATTATATTATTACTGATATGATAATGTTATGATGATAGTAAGAGAATTGTATGAGACAGTAGTACACTGGAACTTCTAGCTCTAGGAGCTAGGACTATAGAGATTGAGACTTTAGGAATACGATTCGCGAAAACAACTTTTATACTTACACTCCATAAAACCCTTGTTAATAAACATTGAATTACATACTGATTCATAAGATTCCTAATCAGATTAAATCGACCTAGCAAACATGAGCGCTAGAGGACGTGGACGCGAAAGACGTGGCCATGGTAGGGGCCGAGGGGCTGGGGTTGGGTCCGAAGCATCTGGGCACATGCCGGAAATGGACGCACCTGCATCACTAGTGACTGAAACTGGGTCTCATGACCGTGTGGGAGGGGACGGTGCTCTGTCCCAAGCTATGCTGCGGGTACTGGAAAGGGTTGCTGGAGTAAGTACTGGGTCGGTAACTCGTGGGTCTATATTTGAGCGACTTAGATCGAATGGGGTTGAAGTTTTTAGGGGCATTTCGGGTGTAGCCCCAAATGTAGCTGAATACTGGCTTGAGGCTGTAGAATGAATTATGGATGATTTGGATTGTACAGCTGAACAGAAACTGAAAGGGGTTGTGTCATTACTGAGAGACGAGGCGTACCAGTGGTGGCTCACTGTTAGAGAAGGCACTCAAGCTGATCGCATCACCTGGGATTTCTTTAAGACAGCATTCCAGGAAAATATGTTGGGGCTAACTATGTGGATGCCCGGAGAAAAGAATTTTTAAATCTGGTTCAAGAAGGTAGAGCTGTGGCAGCGTACGAGGTGGAGTTTCTGCGTCTGAGCAGGTATGCCCGGGGAATAATGTCGACCGAATATGAATGTTGTGTGTGTTTTGAAGATAGGCTGCATGATGAGTTGTAGGTACTGATAGTCCCGCAGAGGGAGAGGAATTTTGCTACACTAGTGGAGAAAGTTAAAATTCCTGAGGAGGTGAAACACTCAAAATGACGAAATCGAGATAAGGACAGGGGCAAGAACAAAAGAGATTCTGGGTACTCAGGTCCTGCAAAAGGGTTTCAGAAAAGGCCAAGGTACGAGGGGCCAGTTCGAATGGGTGTTCCAACTGTTACGAATCAGTTATAGCCTTGTGTGGACTGTGGGAAACTTCACTCGGGTGAGTGTTGGAAGAGAACTGATGGGTGTTTCAAATGCGGATCCAAGGACCACTAGTTTAGGGATTGTCCTCGAGAGCCTGTTCAGACACAGGTAGTTCGTCACAGATTTGCGCAGCCAGCGGGAGGCGCTCAGTAGCCGCCAAGAGGTGGTGGGTTTGGTCGAGGTGGAAATGGTACAGAACGTGGCTAGGGAGCACCGGGTAGGGGTGCTGGTAATAGGGGTAACACAGATGCGAGACAGCCAGGACTGGTTTATGCGGCTAGACGTAGAGAGGATGGCGACGCACCGGACGTCATAATCGGTACGTTTTTCATATATGATATACCCTTTACCGCTTTGATAGATATTGGATCTACTCATTCGTATGTTGCATGTGCTGTGTCTAGAACTTTGGATATTAAATCTGAGATTGCTGCTAGAGAAATGTCTGTGATTAGCCCTTTAGGACAATCAGTAGTAGTGAATAAGTTGTTTAGGGATGTGCCCCTAGAGGTTCAGGGAGTGGTATTCCCGGCGGATTTGATAGAATTGCCGTTCAGCGAGTTTGACCTTATATTGGGTATGGACTAGTTAGTTAAGCACTGTGCGAACTTGGGTTGCGCTGCTAAGCACATGGTACTAAGAACTCCTGATGATAAGGAAGTGATAGTGATAGGTGAGAGAATGAATTACCTGTCCAATGCGGTCTCGGCATTAAAAGCTAAAAAGATGGTGCGAAAAGGGTATGAGGCATTTTTAGCCTTTGTCAGTATATCTGACAAAAAGGAACTGTTGATTGGGGATGTTAGAATCGTGAAGGAGTTCCTAGGTGTTTTTCTTGAAGAGGTTCCGGGATTGCTTCCGAATCGCGAGGTCGAATTTAGTATTGAGCTATTATCGGGTACGGCTCTGGTGTCCATCGCCCCTTATAGGATGGCGTCGAAGGAGCTGGTGGAACTGAAAGCTCAGATTCAAGAGTTGTTGGACCGGGGTTTCATCAGGCCGAGTGTATCACCGTGGAGAGCGCCGATTTTATTCGTTAAGAAAAAAGATGGTTCAATGCGTATGTGCATTGATTATCGGCAATTGAACAAGTTGACGATCAAGAACAAGTACCCGCTACCGAGGATTGATGATCTCTTCGATCAGTTGCGAGGGGCTTTGGTTTTCTTGAAGATAGACTTGAGATGGGTATCATTAACTAAAGGTCAAGGAGGCAGATATTCATAAGACTGTGTTCTGAACTCGATATGGGCATTACGAGTTTCTAGTGATGTCGTTCGGGTTAACAAATGCACCAGCTGCTTTTATGGACATGATGAACCGAGTCTTCCAACCCTATCTAGACCGGTTCGTGGTGGTATTCATAGACGATATTCTGGTGTACTCAAGAACAGAGGAGGAGCATGATTCTCATTTTCGGGTTGTGCTGCAGATATTAAGAGAGAAGCAACTGTATGCAAAATTCAGTAAGTGTGAATTCTGGCTTAGGGAAGTGACCTTTTTAGGGCATGTTGTTTCTGCCAAAGGGGTTAGAGTGGATCCTCGGAAAGTTGAAGCTGTGTTAAACTGGAAGCCACCGAAGTTAGTGTCAGAAATTAGAAGTTCTCTAGGTTTGGCTGGGTACTACAGGTGGTTTGTTGAGGGTTTTCATTGATTGCATCACCCCTAACTAAGTTACTGCGTAAGGGAGTACTATTTGTGTGGTCAGATAAGCAGTAGGAGAGCTTTGAGAAACTGAAGAAGATTCTGACAGAAGCACCAGTGTTGATTCAGCCTGAGGCAGGGAAAGAGTTTGTTGTTTATTGTGATGCGTCACACACAGGCTTGGGATGTGTGTTGATGAAAGATGGGAAAGTGGTGGCTTATGCATCTCGTCAACTAAGGCCGCATGAGGTGAACTATCCCACACATGATCTGGAGCTAGCGGCGGTAGTGTTCGCCTTGAAGATATGGAAGCACTACTTGTATGGAGAAAAGTCAATCATCTATACCGACCATAAAAGCCTGAAATATCTCCTCATCCAGAATGAGTTAAATCTCAGACAGCGGAGGTGGATAGAGTTACTGAAGGGTTATGACTGTTCGATCGAGTACCACCCAGGTAAAGCCAACGTGGTAGCGGATGCTCTAAGTCGGAAGGTGGTGTCTGAATTGAGAGCTATGTTTGCCCATCTCAGCCTTTATGAGGATGGTAGTTTGCTGGCAGAGCTTCAGTTGAAACCGTCTTGGGTTAGTCAAGTTAAAGAGAAGCAAGTGTCGGACGAATCGTTGGGTCCTCGGTTTCATCAAGTGAAAAGTGGTGAGATGGTGGACTTTGCATTAAATAGCGAAGGGGTATTATGTTTCTGCGGAAGAGTTTGTATGTCGAAAGATTCTGAGTTAAGACAGACGATTCTACGGGAGGCTCATAGTAGCCCATACGCTATGCACCCCGGTGGAAGCAAGATGTACCGAGATCTCCGTGAGCAGTATTGGTGGCCAGAGTTGAAACGGGAGGTTACCGATTTTGTGAGCAAGTGTTTGACATGTCAGCAAGTGAAGATAGAGTTGCCTTCAGGATTGCTGCAACCAGTGAAGATCCCACTTTGGAAATGGGAGCGGATAACGATGGACTTTGTTAGTGGGCTGCCCCTGACGCCTACTAAGAAAGACTCAGTGTGGGTGATCATTGACCGGTTGACAAAGTCCGCTCACTTTTGTACCGATTAAATGACCGACTACTGCGCCGAGAAGTTGGCCAAGTTGTATGTGGCAGAGATTGTGAGACTGCATGGGGTGCTAGTGTCTATCATATCGGACAGGGACCCAAGATTTACATCTCGGTTTTGGAAGGCTTTGCATCAAGCTTTGGGTACCAATTGTATTTCAGCACAGTGTTTCATCCTCAGACTGATGGTCATTCGGAAAGGTTAATCCAGATCTTAGAAGACATGTTAAGGGGCTGTGTAATTAATTTCAGTGGCAGTTGGGAAGACTATTTGCTTTTAGCGGAATTTGCGTACAACAACAGCTACCAGTCCAGCATTCAGATGGCACCCTACGAGGCATTATATGGTCGTAGGTGTCGTACCCCTACTTGTTGGACGAAACTGGGTGAGCGACGGTTGTTGGGTTCAGAATTGATTTTAGAGATGGAGGAAAAAGTTAGGTTGATTTGGACTCGGTTAAAAGAAGCTTCTGATAGACAGAAATCGTACGCGAATTTGAAGTGTAAAGAGATAGAATTTTCAGTGGGGGATCAGGTCTTTTTGAAGGTCTCACCTTGGAAGAAGGTCTTAAGATTTGGACGGAAGGGTAAGTTAAGTCCCAGATTCATTGGACCGTATCGGATAGTAAGACATGTGGGACTGGTCGCTTATCAGCTTGAGCTGCCTCCAGAGTTAAATCGGATACATGATGTATTCCATGTTTCGATGCTCAGGCGCTATCGTTCATATTCATCTCACGTAGTGCCAGTGGAAGAAATTGAAGTAAGACCTGACCTATCTTTTGAAGAGGAGCCAGTGCAGATTTTGGATCAAGATGTTAAGGTGTTGAGAAGGAAATCTATTCCGTTGGTTAAAGTGTTATGGCGTAATCACGGATCTGAGGAAGCCACGTGGGAGCCAGAAGAGGCAGTGCGACAACAATACCCTCATCTCTTTTAATCAGGTAAAATTTTGAGGCTAAAATTTCTTTAAGGGGGTAGAATTGTAACATCCTAAAATCTAGGGGTCTGTAAATTTGTGCAATTGTATGTTATGCTGGTTTTGTGTGTTGTTTAAGGGTGTTTGGGGGCCCTAAGAAGGCCTGGGGTCGAGTTGGGCCCTGGTAAAATTTTGGTGTTTGGGCACTTAAGGGGGAGAAGGTAGTTGGCATCAAGGCATAAGGGAAAAGCTTGGTAATTACTAGCACAAGCTGGGCTTGTGGCAAGGTGGCTGTGGCGTGAAATGGTAGAGAGGAGAGCTTGGGTTCGAATCCCACCTGTGGCAACTCTTTTAAATTATTTTGTGTTAAGTAGGTAAGGGTAGTAGAGTTCAACTTGGACTCTGCAGGAGGAGTTGAAGACTCATTCAAATGAATTTGAATGAGTGATGGAGAGGAGTTTGAGGAGAAAATCAAGGAGCAAATTATGGGATTGAGGTGAGAGGGAGTAGTGGCCAATTTTGGGGAAGTACATGGGGGAGAATTTTGTTTAAGAGGGGTCTTTTAGGTTAATAGTGCATTCGGTTTTGGTAGGGGAAGTTAGTGCCGAAATTCTGAAACATTTTTGTTGAACTTTTATGCGTTAAGAGTTCTTTCTTTTTGGCCATTTTGTGCATCTTTTCTTGCCGAAAGCCGTGACCATTAAGGGACTTCCCCTCTTCACTTTTATTTATCTTTTCTTTGGTATTAGCCAAAACTTCCTCGCGCCCCTCTTTTTCTTCTACTCTCTTCCATCTTTCCCTTACCATTCGTTTTCTTTTGCATTACCATAAGCCGAATCTCTTTTTTCTTCTCTACGTGATTGATCATCTTTCTTTTGACCGAATCTGGTAAGTTTAAGTTCTTTCCTTCCTCTCATTTTCTCTTTTCTTTGGCCGAATGTATACCCCCACCCTTTTGTTGGTTTCATTGCATCACTAACCGAAACTCCATTTCCTTTATTCTTTATCTTTGTAACTTCATCTTGTAGTTGTTTAAACGAAGTTGGCCGAATCTCTCTTTCTCAGTCGACTTGTCTGTAATCAAGCCGAATCTATCTGTGCTCGATTCTCTTTTAATCAAGGCCGATTGTGCTTGGGAACAATTCCCTTCTGTGTTTTCTAATCGTTTGGACTTCAGGAAGCAGTGGTAAGAGCCAAAACCCCTTGTGCCGTTTTTGCTGTGGTACTTTACTTATCGGATTTTCCTCATAGATGCAAGTGACAATCAGTCGAAGGGGGTATCGGTAAGGGAAACTAAGGGGAGTGATCTCGTAACCCCTGCTCCCAAGTTCAAACGAATGAGGGTGTCAGTAGTTCGAGATTTCCCGTCGGGTTGTGGAAGGGAGTCGACATCCAGTGCGGATAGGCAAATTGTGGTTGTTCGCGATAGTAAGGGTAAGCATTGTAAATCGTTTGATTTAGACGTGGGTTAAGATCTCCCTTTTGTTAGTAAATTGTGTGATATATTGGTATAGGTGACGACGAGCAGGAGGGTATAGTTCTCTACGTAGTCAGGTGTGTAATCTCGTACCGTAGCCAAGTAGTTTCGTAATATGCCGCAATGTTGGTAAAAACCGAATCACCGTTATTCGTATGCTTAATAAACCAGAATACTATTTGTAATCGAACAACTCGTTTAAGCAACTACAGTTCTAAAATTCGCTAGAATTGGTGTTGGCAGGTCGATTTACCAAAATGCCCTTATTAGGCCGATTTACCAAAATGCCCTTATTGGGCCAATTTACCAAAATGCCCTTATTGGGCCGATTTACCAAAATGCCCTTATTGGGCCGATTTACCAAAATGCCCTTAATGGGCCGATTTACCAAAATGCCCTTATTGGGCCGAATTACCAAAATACCCTAATAGGGCCAGTTGTGTGCTACGTTATGCTTTGATATATTGACATGTATGTTGCATTCTATCATGTTGCATGGGGCGGGATATTGAATGAATAGCAGTGTAGCCCGGTGGCTCAGCCACAATATATATATACATACTTGTGATTATGACTCTGGTGGCTCGGCCACAAACATTCTATGTTTAGCAGCTTGATTGCATATTTGGTGTAAGTGGCAGGGTGGGTTGACTTGATCCGCACAGGTGTGATTGGCTGGTCGGGGGTGTCTTGGATGGATGGGTGGGGCTGCATCAATTCATCACTTGCATTATTATGATTAATGGGCTTAGGCCCAATTTGATGTCATATGGGTTAGGGCCCCCGATTGGTGACAGTAAAGGATTACATACTGAGTTCTTGTAACTCACCCCTCTCTTTTTAACCTCGCAGGTAATGTTCCGCAGTAAGGATTTGGAGCCATGGATGACTCGGTGGGGGCCATACTTTAGAAACATCGCTTGAGAACCTTAGTAAATTTCTTTCCTGCTTTATTTCCAAGATTATTTCTATTTTTATGTGGGTTAATATTTTGTAATAAGGCCTCTGGTTAAACTTTCTTTAAGTTTTCGTTAACAACTGTTGATTTCACAAACACTGGGTTTTCTTAAAGCATGATTAAACATTTTCCTCAAAACATCGCATTCCCGCAAATACTCAAGTTTGATTTTCACAAAGAAACCGTCTTAATCTTAAAACCTTAATAACCTTAAAAAGAGGACATTAAATAAACCGGGTTTTCTTTTCTTAACAAACATCGAAACTCGAAATTCAAAAGAAACGTGACACTATCAACTTATTCTTAACTTTTTGAACAACCCTTGTATGTGACACGCCAGATCCGACCGTAGCGTCTGGGCCGGGTTTGGGTGTTACAATGACACCAACTTGCACTTACATAAAAAGTAATTCAACATTTCTATTGTACTTTTCGAACCAAAAACACATTTTCCAAAAGTTCAATTCTATACAATAATACCTTATTCACAAATGAACAAACACCATTCAACCAATTAACCATTACCATACAACATATAAGCTAATTTCATGGTACAAACCATTCAAAACTTTTGACATGTATACTAACTCAATACACCATAAATATAACCATGTTTTGCTGCCTTTCTAAGTTTTTGACATATTAAAATTCATAATCCAACCATTTAGTCTACTTGGCATAAGGATACATGTCTATACATTTCCATACAAGTTAAAAATATATCAACAACTTATGCACTGTCAAACATATGACTTCAAATGTACACAAGAACACATATTATACCAAAAATCAACTCAACCTAGTTTCATTCTATATATTTAACCAAACAAGACTTTACAAACATTTCTAGGTCAAGGATTGCTGGCTGGATGCTATAAATCACTTGTCATAACTCGAGATTAACCTATACATTCCCACGAAGAAAATAAACTGCATGCTGAGCAATACAACTCAGTGAGACTTTCATGATTCAAGATATTAACATAAGCAATTGATAATAATAAGTACAAATAAAATATCCAATAAATTTATATCCCTATGATGTCAAGCAATTTCATTATCAACTTCAATAGGAGTATACATTTTGAAATTAGCATCAAATCAATCCATTCATTATTGTAATAGAATGGACCAATTCATACTAGTTATCAAATGCAAAACTTTATACCATTTAACAATTCATACGATTTATGAAAAAACTACATACCTTTAAGATTAAGCCATCCAATTCTATGATCAATTAGTTCATTTAACCATTTAGCTTTAATATTCAACATTAATTCAACATATATACATTTAATTCATTGACATCAATTCATCTAAATCTCATAACTAATCTATACAATTTAGCTTTATAACTTAGCTTTCAATTCCTTTTCTGGAATCTATCGACCTATTCATACTCATTTCGGCTCCCAAGACTCGTTTCCAATCATTTTTATAATCTCTTTTATTCATTCTCTTTAACATGAATCACATATAACATGAGTCACACAAAAGCACACTTATAGTTTCCTTATACATTTATCAATTCACATACTCATAAAATTCATTTCATTACCATATTCTCTTGTCAATCTATTTCATTTCATTTTCAAGTTTTCGATTTCATTTATTATGTTTCGCTCGATAGAACCTTAGTGAAACATACTTAGATACTCGGGTGAAATAAGTTGCTCAGACAAGCTGGCATTATATTAGGGTTGCTCATACAAGCTGACATTATATCAAGGTTGCTCACACAAGATGAAATTTATATCAAGTTACCTGTCCGGGCTACACCTATGATACATATAACCTGAGAATTTGCAACAAATGCTAGACCTCGTTATAACATCTAAAATCCCTGTTAAAGGGAGCATATAACCCTATTGGCATGCCAAACGTATCTTAACCTTTTACTAGGTCCATATGGGCAACATTTATACATATATGCATTATCATGCCTATGATAATTATTACTCACCTGTCATACCCTGTGTTTGATCGCATTTACATTTTTGTACTTTGTATATTTTTCTATCGCATGACAACTATTTATCTCTTTCACTTCAATTTGATCCAATATATATAATTTCACAATCAATTTCAGAATCGTATCTCAAACCATCATCAACCCACAATTAATTCATACCATATAACATAATTCAAACCATTCAAATGTTACAAACCATGTTTCATAAAATTAGAGTTATTATTCAATTTTATTCAATTTAGTCCATTATCACGATATTCAATAACAATCACAACAAATCAAGTTGTAACATCCTAAAATTTAGCTAAAAAAATGTAGAAAAATATCAAAAATATGGAATTGACCCAATGGTTATTCATTAAATGTGAAAGCTTGAAAGTTAGTTTGAGTTTCGAAGTTCAAGTCCTATTTTTTACAAAATAAATAAATTTATGCAAAAATTCCCTTTTTTTAATGTATTGTCGCCCAAGCCTAGTAAACCTAGGTATAAGTATTAATTTTTAAAAAATAATAAGCCTTTAATCCTCCTCCTCATTTCCCTAGCCATTCCTCTCCTCCTCTTCCTCTCTTTGATTTTGTTTTTTTTCCTTTCCTCTATTGTTGTCGTCGCCTACACCTCCCCTTTTACCATCTATTTCTTTTTCTTTTTGCATCAAGATTGTGCACTATCTCCTTTAATATATTTCTATCATTTTTCCTCCACTAAACTAGCCCCAAATCTGAAATCTTGAACTACAAGATCGATCCCAAATATTGCCAAGAAAGTGCCATTACCATTTCTCTCAACTAGCTTAGGTAAGATGTCTTCTTTCTTCAATTTCTTGATTATTTTTTCAAATTAAAACCTAAAATTTCAGATATAGAATTTGGGGGATTTTAATTTTTTTTAAATATATTTTCCAGCTTTTAATTAGATCTCAAATCATTTTAAAATTCAGCCCCAATTCTAGCCACCATGGGTGGTGGTGGATGCGCCTAGGTGTGGGAAAAGGGTGCTTTTTTGTTTCTTGAATTTTTCCCATTTAATTTCAGCCTTAATTTTTTTTATTCAACTCTCTTAATCAGCTGTTAAACCCATGTCAATTAGGGAAAAATGTTCTTGGTCGATTGGACATTCGAAACTCACAAATTGGGAAGCGTAAGTGTAATTAAGCGTAAAGTAGTTTGTTGTTTCGGCATAGTTGTTGGCTAAATGTTATGGATTGATTAGATGAACGAACTTAATAATTATTAGCTACTTATTTTCCTGCATATTATTGAATTAGGTGCTAACCCAAACGTCCCAAATCAACCGTAAAGCCGAAGAGTGATCACACGTACGATTCACATCAAACAGTTTAAGAAATCTAACTAATTTGGATTCGTAAAATAGTTATAATTTATATGATTGGTTTGAAACCATAAATGGGTAGTTAGGGGTTGGTTTAAAGGTACATTGATTGAATTTATACTTAATTTTAGTTTAGGTTGGTATAATAATTTACTAAGGAAAGTTGGAAGATTCGCTAGTGTGCTTCGAGGAAGCGAGAAATAAGATGGGGGTCCTAAACTCGTAAATTTGTTTGATATTGATAATTTCCATATTCTATTTGATAAATTAGCTTGCTGCTTGGATTGGTTTAATAGCCAAAATATTAGTTTTTTAATGGACCAAACCAGGTTTGTTTTGAGCCTTAAAAGAATAATGCGTTGGCAAAATTGCAAGTTTAACAGTATGAAAGTGTGATTGAGATTGTTATGCATAATTGTATTATGTGATATGAGAATGCTTGATTGAATAGTATGAATTATTGAGATATTAGGTTTATGCATGATTTAAATGCATGAAATATTTGCTATAATGTATATTCATGAGGTTGCTATTTATACACAATGAAATTTGTAAAGTATGTGAAATTGAATGATATTGATAGATACCATCTTAATGGTAATTTGAAAGTTGGAACATTGTTTCCTTTTACTGAAAGTACGTGATTATTGAGGACATGTTGAACATGTCAAAAAATATGAAAAGTATTGAAATATGAATAAGTATGAGTTTGTGTGACAAATTGCATATGCATTGGGTTGTGATATTTTGTGGTTGATAGAGGAGTTCCATGGAGTATCGGCGGTATATTAAGTATGCATATATTCATAGTCAGTGCACTACATTTGGAGTAATGAGGGGACTGGTGATTATATCGCATTATTGTTATTTGGCAATTTTATTGCATTATTGATTATTGGTGGTTTTACCACATCGAGCTCTGCTCATATACGTTGGAGTTTGGCAGACGGGTTCTGGGGAACTCGTGGCGTGTAGCGGATGGTATGGGTAGGATCTCACTTGTGCATTTGTCATGATCATGTGCATTTGAAATTATTATTGATAATGTTTGATTGTACTATTCGTATCTCTATGAAATTGCTTGTATGAATGCTTAATACTAGCTTGCTTAGTCTCACACTAAGCTTGTTAAGCTCACCCCATTACCTTAACTTCTCAGGTAATGATCGAACTGAGGATCAGAATTGGCATGCAAACATACGGTGGACTCTGAACTTCACTTCGTCATATTTTTTTAATTTACTTATATTTTTAAGTTATTTTATTATTATCATTATTCGTTTTTGAATTGTAAATTTTCTTTAAACTATGGTTTGGGACTGTTTGAGACTTTTAGGGTTTTTCATGCATGCATGACACTCACATGCGGTATAGATACGTAGTTTATATATATATTGAAATGGACTATGCATGACTTATGGCTAAGTTAATAATTTGACTAGTAATGGTACATTTTCGTTGCTAAGAAGATAACAAAATGATTTTTCAAAGGGAACGATGTCAGTAAGGTCTAATAAAGACTCACCCAATTCACTAATTTGACCTAAGCTTTGTTGGACTAAGTAAATGGACAATTTTCAAAGTTAACAATAGAAACCTCGATTTTAGAAAGTGGGTACTTGCAGGTTTTAAACTATTGATAGAGTAGGTTCGACACTAAGGTGTCCAATGTGGCCTTCACGATTCGGCCATAACATTTAGGCTGGGTTTGGAAGGTTACATTTAGTGGTATCAAAACCTTGGTTCAAAACCTCGAACTAAGTTTTTAAATCTTTTTAAGTAAGTTTGCATACATGCATACATGAAAAGGGAAAATTTTGGGGAAAAACAAACCATAGAATTTTAAAAGTATTTCTTAACAGGGAATGACGGAGTCCGAAGGTCTGATGCCAAGTCCATAGAAATAGTAATGGAACTTTAGTAAAAGTATAGAGACTGTTGTATAAAATTTTAATGAATGAATTATAAAATATGAGTGTGTAAAATACTAAAGAAAGTACTAAAAGCTCTTCCTTAAAAATTTTAGATTCATAAAACACAGAAATGAGTGCACGTGGAATGATAAGTCATGGTAGGAGAGGCTGTAGGGGGTGACCTCTGAGGGCTCCTGTTGAGTCGGCTGCACCATTAGGGCCAGAATAGGATACTAAACAGAATGAGGTTAACAGTGAACCCACTACTAAGGGTGGGAATATGAAAAATAGGAATACTAATGATGACTATGTTAAGAATGATCTAGTAACTCAGGCTTTATTGAGGGCCTTGAATAGAGTTGTTGGGGCTCCAATATGAGGTGTTAGTCATGGGACGATTGTTAAGAGGCTCTTCTCTAGTGAAGCAGAATTGTTCAGGGGTATTCATGGAACTACTCCTACAGTGGCTAAGTACTGGATGGAGGCCACTAAATGGATTTTGGAGGACTTGGACTGCGCTCATCAGAAAAAACATAAGGGTGTCGTGTCTCTTTTAAGGGATAGGCATATCAGTGGTGGCAAATAGTGGTTAGGGGTACGCTACTAGAGCGTATTGATTGGACTTATTTTCAGGATGCCTTTCAGGGTAAGTATGTGGGCCTTCGCTATGTGGAGGCTTGTCGTTTGGAATTTATTGAGCTTAAATAGGGAGACAAGACAACTTTTGATTATGAGGCAGATTTTCTAAGGTTGAGCCATTATGCATCTAGTATGGTGGCGTCCGACCAGAAAAAAAAGTTTTTGTTTTTAGGAGGGTCTAAGGTATGACCTCAATGTTCAGGTGGCTCAACATCAAGAGCGTGTGTTTGAGGCTTTGGTCAAGAAGACCAATATTATGTAGGAGATTAGGCATATGGAGCGTAAGAAGAAAGGGAAACAGATAGATCAACCCAAAAGAGAAACGAGCCCTACTGGCCCAAATCTTTGACATGTTAAGTGGGCAAAAGAGTCTAGACCACTAAAGAATAGCGAAGCAGTAGACCCTAGAGAAGGGCAGATTTAGGTTTTCCAATATTGTTAGAGGCGCCATTCGGGCAAGTTTTGGAGGAAGATGGGTGCTTGTTTAGTATGTGGTTCGATGGAGCATAAGATTAGGGATTGTCCTCACCGTCAGGACCAAGTGCAAGCTCTAACTCAGAATCAAAGCCCAGCTAGGGGTCAAAATCAGAGAGGTAATTAGGGTGCTCAGATAAGTCGTAATCAGAATCGAAATGGGAAAGGTAATTGGGGTTAGGGAGCACCAGCTCCAGGTGCGAATCGATTTGAGGCGTGGCAACCTACCTTAGTTTATGCGACTAGACGCCGAGAGGATAGAGATGTGGATGATGTCATAGAAGGTACCTTCACTATTTACTTGATACCTTATTTTTCTTTGATTGATATAGGATCTACCCATTCGTATATTGCTTGTAATGTGGTAGTAAATTGGGAATTGGGGTAGAGGAAACCAAAAATATTGTAACTGTAGTTAGTCCTTGAGGATCCTCTACACTTGTGAATAGAATTTATAAAAGATGCCCTTTAGAGTTCAATGAGAGATATTTCTTACCGATTTGATGGAGCTTCCTTTCAATGAATTTGATTTAATTTTGGGAATGAACTGGTTGGTTAAGCATTAAGTTCGATTAGATTGTGCACTGAAGAGCGTGACCTTGGTAACTGAGACTGGGAAAGAAGTTATTATGGTAGGGGAATGTTGGAATTATCTGTCAGTGTGATCTCTGCTTTAGTAGCAAAAAAGATGGTGCGAAAAGGGTGCGAAGCATTTTTGGTTTATGTCTGAGATGCAAGCGTCATTGATCCTTTAGTTGAAAGTATTCATACAGTGAAGGAATTTCTCGATGTATTTCCCGAGGAACTGTCAGGGTTACCTCCAGAGAGGGAAGTGGAATTCAGAATTGAGTTGCTATCGAGAACGACACCGGTGTCCATCGCTCCCTATTGTATGGCACTGAAAGAGCTTAAGGAGTTGAAGGTGCAGTTGCAATAACTGTTGGATAGGGGTTTTATTAGACCCAGTGTTTCACCATGGGGCGCACTGATTTTATTTGTGAAAAAGAAAGATGGAACCTTACAATTGTGCATTGATTAATGACAACTGAATAAATTAGCTATCAAGAATAAGTACCCTTTACCAAGGATTGATGACCTATTCGATCAGTTCAAAGGTGCAACTATCTTTTCCAAAATTGACTTAAGATCTGGATATTACCAACTCAAAGTGAAGGAATTCGATATCCCCAAAATCACTTTTAGGACTCGTTATGGACATTACGAGTCCCTTATCATGCTTATTAGGTTGACTAATGTGCCAGCGGCTTTCATGGACCTTATGAATTGTGTCTTTCAGCCATTCTTTGATCAGTTCGTCGTGGTTTTCATTGACGACATCATTGTGTACTCTAAAAGAATGATTGAGCATGATGAAAATTTGAGAGTGGTTTTAGAGATACTTTGTGAACAGTAACTTTTTGCTAAACACAGTAAGTGTGAATTTTTGTTGAAGGAACTGATGTTTATGGGTCACCTGGTATCGGCTGAGGGTATTCACGTAGATCCCAAAAAGGTTGAAGCTATCCTAGATTGGAGGCAACCAAAGAATGTTTTAGAAATTCAAAGTTTTCTTGATCTTGCTGGGTATTATCGTAGGTTTGTTGGGGGCTTTTCCTTTATAGCAGCCGCATTGACTATGCTACCGAGGAAGAATGCTCCTTTCAAGTGAGGAGACAAATAGTAGGCCAGTTTCGAAAAGTTAAAATTCGTGTTGACAAAAGCTCCCATTTTAATTCAACTAGAATCCTGTAAGGAATATATTGTGTATAGCGATGCTTCGCATGTTGGTCTTGGTTACGTGTTGATGCAGGATGGTAAAGTGGTAGCCTATTCTCCGAGACAACTTAGGCCACATGAAGGTAACTACCCCACTCATGATTTGGAGTTGGCAGCTATTGTGTTTGCTCTCAAAATTTGGAGACACTACCTGTATGGTGATAAGTGTATTACTTACACCGATCATAAGAGTCTCAAATATATCCTCACACAATAGGAACTTAATTTGAAGCAACAGAGATGGATTGAGTTGTTAAAAGACTATGAGTGTATGATTAAGTATCATCCTGGGAAGGCAAATGTTGTGGTCGATGCCTTTATCAGAAAGGCAATGTCTGACTTGAGGGCTATGTTTGCTCGCTTAAGCCTCTTTGATGATGGTGGTATTTTGGAAAAATTACAAGTAAAACCTGCTTGGGTTCAAGAAATTAAGGATAAGCAGAGTTTGGATGGAACTCTAACACCTCAATATATACAAGTTAAGGATGGATCGACTGAGGATTGTAGGATTAACTTTGATGGAATTTTGTGCTTTATAGGGAGATATTGTGTACCTAATGATCAAATTTTGAAATAATATATACTTTAAGAAGCACATAGCAACCCTTATGCCATGCATCCTGGTAGTACAAAGATGTATCGAGACTTGAGGGAAGTGTATTAGTGGCTGGGTCTTAAACCTGAAGTGACCGAATTTGTAACACCCCAAACCCGGTCTAAACGTTACGACCAAATCTGGCATGCTACATGAAAAGATAGTTTTGAAACTTTAAAGAAACATCATATTTTAGAAAACTTATCGTTTAGGGTTTCCATCTTAAGAATAACTTAAAATTATGTTTGAAGGTTTCATACCAACTTCTTTATTAAAATGTACTAAGAGTCGTTCACAAGTTTACTTTACGAAAGCCAAAATCAGGGAATTTTCATAAACGTGATGTTTTGAAAACACTGTTGAGGTATTTAAGAAAGTTTTCCGAATTCATTAGTTAATCGCTTGTCACCTTTTGTTAACACTTTGAAAAGATGATTGTTATTATTTTTGTTTTAGAAAAACTCCATATTTGACGTTCATCAAATATGTGTAAACATTATTAAAGCAAAACCCAAATTGAAGTTATGGAGGCCTTATTACAAAACGAAATCCCAATTTAAAAGTAGTTTAATAGAAGGAAACGAAATTTACGAAAACATAATGCATGGCCACCTCGAAGTCTACCTCAGCTCCAAATCCGCATCTAAGGGTTACCTGCAAAGTTAAGCAGAGGGGTGAGTCACCAAGACTCAGTGTGTAATTCCCCTTATAACGCAATCGAGCTTTAAGCCCACAGATGCACATTGGGCCTTAGCCCTCACAATATAGCATATTAAAAATGTATGCAATGCAACCCAGCCCAACCTAGTTTTCCATCCTCTAGGTCACCTGAATCAGCCAAACACCCATGGCATCAAGGCACTGTGGTTCCAAACCACTGTGGTCCCAGACCACTTCTGATAGAGTCACAGAATATGTAAACATGGGGCCAACCCACTATGGTCCCAGACCACTATGACAATATCTGATAAGTATATGTGGGGCCAACCCACTGTGGTACCAAACCACTGAGATAAGTCACTGATAAATATATGTATACGTGGTTCCAAACCACTGTGGTCCTGCACCATCGTGATGAGAAGTCACTAAATCACACTTCCCTCGTCAATCATATCTCAAAGACCATACATCATATTATCATACTGAGATGAATGCAAACATACTTTCAATGTACAACAGACAATTAATTCATACATACATATCTTCGAAAGTAAAATCATAGAGGTACTTATCCGGTGTCTCCAACCTTACCCACAAGGGTATCTCAACTATCTATATAGTCGTTTCGGCTTTCAGCCAACACAGTTACTAACGCAAATAATAAAGAAAAGTGTGAGCGTTACACACACCTTATTACGCGTAAGACTAAACTCTCTAAATTGTCGACACTCTCACTAGAAGAAACAACTGCGATTTGTCTATCCCAAGCAGAAGTCGGCTCCCTTCCACAGCCTAGCAGAAAGTCTCGAACCGCCGACACAGCACGTCGCTTAAACTTAGGAGTAGAGACTACGAGTCCACTCCCCTCCTTAGTTTGGCTAGCACTCGCATCCATGGAGAGAATCTTTGATCAGTACTCAAGGAAAAACGTAGGTTGACTAACAAAAGAATTTGATTAAGGCAGACTACAATTGAAAAGGGATGAGATAGCCAAGAAAACGCTAAGATGGCTCCTTACCTTAAGAACCCGAATGGAGTGATCAGATTCGGCAATCAACAGACCTTCAGGCTTCGGACCTCCAACGTTCGGCTTAACCAACAGAAATCGATTGAAGAGACTTGTAATATCCCGAAATTGGGTCTAGTAGGATTGGGCCAATTGGACCTTGGGCTTTAGGAAGAATTTGAGTATTATTTGTGTTGGTTCGGGTATGAATTTTGTGTGTTAGCATAGTCTTGTGAAGGCTTGATTTTATTTAGGAAGCTAGAATAAATTTTAGTATGGGTTATTTAATGAAGTGGATTAAGTGAGCTTAGCACTTAAGTTAATTTAAGTGTTAATTAAAGCATAAGATGAGTAATTGGCAAAGTGGTGATGGCGCCATAAGAAGAGCATGGAGGGAAGAGGTTCGAATCTCATCTCTCCCACATCTCTCTTTTCTTTTCTTTTTGACATTTGTTCATAATCACATTTTCTTTTACACTCTCTTGGCCGAATATTTCTCCATCTCAAATACCATTTCTTTTTCCTTTGTTCAAAGATAAAACATCTACCTCCATTTTATTTTTCTTTTCTTTTTCACTTCACCATAGCTGAATCTTCCCACTTCCTTTTAGTTTTAGTTTGGCCGATTATTCAAGGGTAAACTCTCTTTGGTTTCTTCAATCGATTTTGATAAAAGGGGTAAGTGTTCATGGACGTTTTCCTTCAATTCTTTTCTCGTCTCTATGTTATTTTCTTGTGGATTAAGGCCGAATCTATGGGCATTGGTTTGCAAGGTTCTAATCATTCGTAGAAACCGATCTCTTTTAGGCTTTTCGGGACGTTGGAAGCAATCAATCTAAACCTCGTTTCTTTATCAATCGATTTGGGTAAGTTCAGGTAAGATTTGGTATTACAAGTGATAACTCTTTGGGATTTAGTAGTATGGCCGAATGGCCTTTGTTCATAATTTTAGTATTGGCCGATTGTAGGACAAGGTGTTCTAGTGCTTGGTAGATCGGATTCGGGAGTTAGTTCTTGCGTTGGTGAAAGGTGTGTATCTTACACACTTTATAACTTGGTTTATATATGTATATTTGTGTGTTATAACTAATCATATTATGAAAGTGGGTAAATCGATGAGATCTGGATATGATACCTTTTGGTATGAATGAGGATTCGGGTAAGTCCGTTTCAATATGTTGTTAATACATGTGGATTGAAATCATGATCTACGATTTATGATATATTCATTATGAGATACATATCAAAGTTTATTGACATGATTTGTCTATCTATTGCATTGGTATGGGCAATATGAGAGGAGGGGAAGATTGATGATTCGTGTCTTGGACACGGTGGTTTGGCACCACCGGTGATTTGGTATCACATTCGTGTCTTCGGACACCGAGGTTTGGCACCTCATAGCGACTTGTCCCCGTGGTTAATACCACCGTGGGTTGGCCCCACTTTTGAGATATGGGATCGTCGCGGTGATTTGGTATCACACGTGGGTTGGCCCCACAACTTGATGATTCGTGTCTTGGACACCGGTGGTTTGGCACCACCCGGTGATTTGGTATCACATTCGTGTCTTGGACACCGTGAGGTTTGGCACCTCATAGCGACTTGTCCCCGTGGTTAATACCACCGTGGGTTGGCCCCACTTTTGAGATATGGGATCGCTGCCGGTGATTTGGTATCACACGTGGGTTGGCCCCACAGATGGATTATTCGTGACTACGGTCACCCGGTGATTTGGTATCACATTTGTGTCTTTGGACACCGGTGGTTTGGCACCACCAAAGTGGTTTGGTACCACACGGGGTAGAAAAGGAGTTATGGATGGCTAGGTTGGGTGCATTATACATATATGTTGCTTTATTATAATTTGTGTAAGTATGTGGTATTTACCCGGGAAAGGGAATATGCACTGAGTCTTGGTGACTCACCTTCTCCCTTATCTTTTCAGGTGATTCGTGAGATCGCGGATGTGGAGCCGGATGAACTCGAGGAGGCCATGCAATAAAATTTTGTTTTACATGAACTACCATTTGGGTACTTTATTTTAATTTGGTTTTCATATTTTATGGATTTGTAATAAGGCCTGTTTAATTATGTTTTGGATTATTTTTTTTATGTTTTGAATATATTTAAAATATGGCTTATAAATTACTTGGTTAATCTAATAATTGAGCTCAAAGTTTTCTAAACTAAAAACTCGCAATGGTTTTAAAAATCTTACCATCGGGTAATATGAATAGTTCGATAGAAAAATTACAAGTTAAGTGTTTTCAACAAATTAAGTGATTTCCAAAATTCAGGTTTCTATACTCAATTGCAAACGGATTTTCAAATTGATATTTCAAATTTTCTTAAAAAGATATAAATGTTTTCTATCCTATGATTTATCAACTAAGTTTTAAAGTTTTATGTAATTCAAAGTAAATCTCAGTTTTAACTTATTTTCGACAAATAAAGAATTTCAAAGAGTTTTTCACAAAATTTAATTGTTAATTCGATTCTTTCAAAAATATTTTCCTTAGTGACATACCAGATTCGGTCGTGGCGTATTGACCGGGTTTGGGGTGTTACAAGACTTCCTGCAGCAACAGATTCCTAGCACATTGCTTCGCGATGTTCGGCTAACAGAAAAAGAGTGTAAGAATAGATTTAGTGTAGTGTCAAATGAGATTCGACTATGGTGAAAAGGTGTAGAAACAAAACACACAAGAGAAAAGAGTGAGAAGTATGTTTCGGCTAGAGAAGAAAAGAGTGTAGAAGAGAAAATCGTTAGAGAAAAAGAATGAAAGGAAAAAGAAATGCCCGAGTGGTCACCCTAGTTTCAGCTAATGTCAAAGAGGTAAGAATAGATGAAGAGAAGAAAGATGAAAGTTTCGGCACAAACAGAAGTAGAAAATCAAACGACAGAAAAAGAAAGAACTCCCTAAGACCCTTGCAAAAATTCGGCACTCTCCCTATATGACCGAAAATGCCAAAATGAAATTGCCTACTACTCAAGAGAATTTTGGCACACTCACCTTTCCTAGCAACTAAACCGAAATCCCCCCTCCAAGCTCCCCACATTCGGCCAACACCTCCACCATCACCAAATCCCTTGATTTGCTCCCCCCAATACTCCCCATCACTCATTCAAATTGGTTTGACAAATTCAAACTCCTCCAAGCTCTCTTGTCCATCCTTTTGAATGCATTGACCCCTTCAACCACCACCCTTGAAGAGTCCCTGCCGAAACCATCTCCTCTCCATCCTGGCGCCAAAAATAAAGCTCCATAATGGGGCTTATGGGATTCGAACTCCTCCCCTTCTGCTCCTACAAGTGACGCCACCTCCACTTGGACACAAGCTTCTTTGTGTCATCAAGCACACGCAAATAAACTTAAAGCCTGCTCCTACTAGCTCTCCCCTCTTAGATGCCCAAAATAGAAAATTTCACCAAGGCTCTGGCTTGAACCTGAGCCTCACCAGGACCCCCAAGCACACCTAAATAACAAGCAGAACAAGACAAGCACATAGAAAAGCATAAAATGCAGAACCCCTAATTCTAGGATGTTACAGTTCTACCCCCTTAAAGAAATTTCAGCCTCAAAATTTACCTGATCAAAAGAGGTGAGGGTATTGCTGTCGCATCACATCCTCTGGCTCCCACGTGGCTTCTTCTGAACCGTGATTCTGGCATAAAACTTTAACCAACGGAACTGACTTCCTTCTCAACACTTTAACATCCCAATCTAAGATCTGAACTGGTTCTTCTTCAAAAGACAAATCAGGTATTACTTCAATTTCCTCTACCGGCACTATGTGAGATGGATCCGAACGATAGCGCCTTAACATTGAAACATGAAATACATCATGTATCCGACTCAACTCCAGAGGTAACTCAAGCTGATACGCTACTGGTCCCACACGTTTCAACAATCTATAAGGCCCGATGAATCTGGGGCTCAACTTGCTCTTTCGTCCAAACCTTAAAACCTTCTTTCAAGGTGAAACTTTCAGAAAAACCTGATCACCCTCTGCGAATTCTATTTCCTTACGCTTCATATCTGCATAAGATTTCTGCCTGTCGGAAGCTTCCTTCAACCGAGACCGAATCAACTTAACCTTTTCTTCCGTCTCTGAAACCAATTCTGGACCCAACAACTGTCGCTCACCCAACCCTATCTAGCAGGTAGGAGTACGACACTTACGACCATATAACGCTTCATAGGGTGCCATCTGAATACTGGATTGATAGCTATTGTTGTATGCGAATCCTGCCAACGGTAAGAAATCCTCCCAACTACACCTAAAGTCGATAACACAACCTCTCAACACATATTCCAGAATCTGAATTACCCTCTCTGACTGACCATCAGTCTGTGGATGAAACACCGTGCTGAAATCCAGTCTTGTACCCAACGCTTTATGTAACGCCTTCCATAATCGCGATGTAAACCTAGGATCTCTGTCTGATATGATAGACACCGGTACTCCATGTAACCTCACAATCTCTACTACATACAGCTTGGCTAAATTTTGCAACGAATAGTCGACACGAACCGGTATGAAGTGAGCGGACTTTGTCAACCGATCCACAATCACCCATACTGAATCTTTCCTAGTAGGCGTAAGAGGTAGCCCACTAACAAAATCCATTGTGATCCTCTCCCATTTCCAAAGTGGAATCTTCACCGGCTGCAACAACCCCGAAGGCAACTGATGCTCTGCCTTCACCTGTTGACATGTCAAACACTTACCCACAAACTCGGTAACTTCTTGCTTCAGACCTGGCCACCAATATTGTTCACGCAAATCTCTATACATCTTGCTCCCACCGGAATGCATAGCGTATGGACTACTATGTGCCTCCTGCAGAATCCTTTGTCTCAACTCGAAATCCTTTGGCATACAAGTCTTTCCTCGAAAGCACAATACTCCCTCATTATCCAGACCAAATCCTTCTGTCTCACCACCTTCCACTTGCTGAAGGCGAGAACTTAACAATTCGCCTGACGTCTGCTTCTCCTTAATCTGACTTACCCATGAAGGCTTCACCTAAAGTTCGGCTAATAAACTTCCATCATCATACAAACTGAGATGAGCAAACATTACCCTCAAATCTGCTATTACCTTACGGCTCAACGCATCCGCAACTACGTTAGCTTTACCCGGGTGAAACTCGATCGAGCAGTCATAGTCTTTCAACAACTCAATCCACCTCCGCTGCCTTAAATTCAACTCCTTCTGGGTAAAGAGATATTTCAAGCTCTTATGATCGGTGTAGATAATTGACTTCTCCCCATACAAATAGTGTCTCCAAATCTTTAGGGCGAATACTACCGCAGCTAACTCCAAATCATGCGTGGGATAATTCACTTCATGTGGTCTTAATTGCCGAGACGCATACGCTATCAGCTTTCCCTCTTGCATCAACACACATCCTAACCCTGTGTGTGACGCATCACAATAGACAACGAATTCCTTTCCAGCCTTAGGCTGAATCAACATTGGTGCCTCCATCAAAATCTTCTTCAACTTCTCAAAGCTTTCCTGCTGCTTATCAGCCCAAACAAACGGTACCCCTTTTCATAACAACTTGGTTAAAGGTGCAGCGATCAACGAGAATCCCTCAACAAACCTTCTGTAATACCCAGCTAACCCAAGGAAACTTCAAATTTCTGCTACAGACTTTGGTGGTTTCCAATCCAAAACAGCTTCAATCTTTCGGGGGTCAACCCTAATCCCCTCAGCAGACACAACATGCCCCAGAAAAGTAACTTCCCTCAACCAAAATTCACACTTTCTGAATTTGGCATACAGTTACCTCTCTCTCAAAATCTACAGAACAATCCGAAGATGCGAATCATGCTCCTCTTCCGTCCTTGAATATACCAAGATATCGTCTATGAATACTACGACAAACTGATCCAAGTAGGGTTGGAATACCCGGTTCATCATATCCATAAATGCAGCTGGTGCATTCATCAACCCGAACGGCATCACTAAGAACTCGTAGTGACCATAACGAGTTCGAAAAGCAGTCTTATGAATATCCGCCTCATTGACCTTAAGCTGATGGTACCCTGACCTCAAGTCTATCTTCGAGAAGACTGAAGTGCCTCACAGCTGATCGAACAGGTCGTCAATTCTTGGCAACGGGTACTTGTTCTTAATCGTCAACTTGTTCAATTGCCTGTAGTCAATGCACATTCGCATCGACCCATCCTTTTTCTTGACAAATAACACCAGTGCTCCCCACGGAGACACACTTGGTCGAATAAAACCACGATCCACAAATTCTTGAATCTTAGCTTTAAGTCCTACTAGCTCCTTCGGCGCCATCCTATATGGGGCAATGGACACCGGAGCTGTTCCCGGAAGAAGATCAATGCCGAACTCCACCTCGCGATCCGGAGGTAACCCTGGAAGCTCTTCTGGAAAAACATCCAAAAAATCTTTCACCGTTCTAACATCTCTTACAGACAATTCCTTGGCCTCCAAAGCACTAATGAAAGCTAAGAAAGCCTCACACCCTTTTTGCACCATCCTTTCAGCCTTCAATGCAGACACCATATTGGACAGGTAATTCCTTCTCTCACCTATTACCCACACCTCCTTATCCTCAAGAGTCTTCAAAATCATGCGCTTAGCAGCATAATCCAAGTTTGCTCGATACTTAACTAACCAGTCCATGCCTAAATTCAAATCAAACTCGCCGAACGACAATTCCATCAAGTCAATCGGGAAAACACCCCCTTGTACTTCTAAAGGCACACTCCTAAATAGTTTGTTTACCACTACAGATTGTCCTAAAGGGCTAATCACAGTCATTTCTCTAGAAGCAACCTCAGATTCTATATTCAAAGTTCCATACACAGTACTAGCAACATATGAATGTGTAGACCCAACATCTATCAGTGCTGTAAAGGGCAAACCAAAAATAAGGAACGTACCGGTTATGACGTCCGGTGCATCGCCACCCTCTCGGCGTCTAGCTGCATAAACCAATCCAGGCTGTCTTGAATCTGTATTCCCAAAGCACCTCTGCACTGGTGCTCCACGCCTCGACCAAAACCATTTTCTCCTCTGGCCGGACCACGACCTCTCGGTGGTTCTTTGCCCACCTCTTCCAGATCAGTACATATCACGACCCATCGGTCGCGTACCTTTCGGCTCTTGTGGATGATCCCTACCGTGATGATCTACAGATCCAGAGCTGTAACATCCTTTACTTCTTGCCCAACACTCCAACGAATGATAATTCCCACATCTAGTACATGGTTGAGACCTACCAACAGTAACAGGCTTCACAACATGACCCGGCCCATCAAACCTAGGCCTCTTTTGGAAACTCCCAACAGATCCTAACGACCCAAAATTCCTTTTATTCCTACCCCTATCCTTATCCCAATTCTGCCTCTCAGACCGCTTCACCTCTTCAGCTATCTTTGCCTTCTCAACCAGAGTAGCAAACTCTCTTTCCCGTTGCAGAGCTATCAGTACCCGTAACTCGTCCCTCAGACCATCCTCAAATCAAACACAATGCTCGTAATCAGTTGTGACGATACCCCGAGTGTAACAACTTAAACGCAGGAACTCCGCCTCATACTCAGCCACAGACTTATTCCCCTGGGCCAAGTTTAAAAATGCCTTTTTCTGAGTGTCCACGTAACTCGCCCCAACATACTTTCCCTGGATCGCTGTCTTAAAGAAGTCTCAGGTAATGCAGTCTGCCGACGTACCATCCCTTACCGTGAGCCACCACTGGTATGCTTCATCTCGAAGGAGGGACACTACTCCTTTCAACTTTTCCTCAGCCGTGAAGTCCAAGTTATCCATAATCCGCTCGACTGCTTCCAACAAATATTCCGCTACGTTAGGGGCCACTCCAGAAATATCCCTAAATATCTCGGCCCCATTAGCTCGAAGTCGCTCAGGAATAGATTTTCGAGCTACTGATCTCGTGCTTGCTCTAGCAACCCGCTCCAAAACACGCAACATAGCTTGAGACACGGCATCGTCTCCACCAGTTTGGTCCTAGAATCCCGCTTCCGTAATTGGTGATGCTGGCACTTCACCTTCCGGCCCATGCCCTGATTCCGAGGGTTCAGCCTCAACACCCTGGCTTCTACCACGACCGCGTAAACCACGTCCACATCCTCTAGCGCTCATGATTATGGAATCAACTTAATCTGATTAAAATTTTATGAATTAGTATTTCTTCCACTGTTTATTACCGGACAGTCTTATGAAAATAACATTAGAAGTAGTTTTCGCAAAAACATATTTCTAATGGTCTTAGTTTCTAAAGTTGAATTTCTTAGAACTATCTATCACAATAAAATTTTTTTCATAAGAATTCAAACAAGAATCAGAAAACTTACCATGCGGATTGGTGCCGGAGACTCGGGTGCCATACTTCCAGAAACCATGTATTTTTCTAAACCATATTCCAAACCAACTTTTGAAAAGATTTTTGAACCCCAAACCCAAAGCCGAGTTTTGCAACCTAGGCTCTGATACCATAATTGTAACACCCCAAACCCGGTCTAAACGTTACGACCAAATCTGGCATGCTACATGAAAAGATAGTTTTGAAACTTTAAAGAAAAATCATATTTTAGAAAACTTATCGTTTAGGGTTTCCATCTTAAGAATAACTTAAAATTATGTTTGAAGGTTTCATACCAACTTTTTTATTAAAATGTACTAAGAGTCGTTCACAGGTTTACTTTATGAAAGCCGAAATCAGGGAATTTTCATAAACGTGATGTTTTGAAAACACTGTTGAGGTATTTAAGAAAGTTTTCTGAATTCATTAGTTAATCGCTTGTTACCTTTTGTTAACACTTTGAAAAGATGATTGTTATTATTTTTGTTTTAGAAAAACTCCATATTTGACGTTCATAAAATATGTGTAAACATTATTAAAGCAAAACCCAAATTGAAGTTATGGAGGCCTTATTACAAAACGAAATCCCAATTTAAAAGTAGTTTAATAGAAGGAAACGAAATTTACGAAAACATAATGCATGGCCACCTCGAAGTCTACCTCAGCTCCAAATCCACATCTAAGGGTTACCTGCAAAGTTAAGCAGAGGGGTGAGTCACCAAGACTCAGTGTGTAATTCCCTTTATAACGCAATCGGGCTTTAAGCCCACAGATGCACATTGGGCCTTAGCCCTCACAATATAGCATATTAAAAATGTATGCAATGCAGCCCAGCCCAACCTAGTTTTCCATCCTCTAGGTCACCTGAATCAGCCAAACACCCGTGGCATCAAGCCACTGTGGTTCCAAACCACTGTGGTCCCAGACCACTAGTGACAGAGTCACAGAATATGTAAACGTGGGGCCAACCCAGATATATGTTTCGCAGTAGAAATGGCTAGTCGATATCAGGCAAATCAAGGTCACAAGCTATAAACGAAAAAAATATATAATATTTTTCCTATGTAATTTATCACCTTTTTACTTAAATCCGTTGTTAAAACTAGGTAATTGTTTAAGAAATTAATGAAATATGTGAAAATATGAAATTAGGACATAAAAATTATTAAAATGTGATTTTATGCTTTATTATATAGTTTTCATGCAATAAATGGCTTATTTTATATTAATTTGAATATATTATATTTTTTTAAGACATAAAGTGGGCCATGCATGATTAAATTAAATAATAAAATATAAAATTATATTCAATAATTCATTTTAAAATATTTCATTAATAATTTGGGTTTTAATTCATTAATTAAATTCGATAAATTTTATTCGTTGGTCCTCTAACTTGTTGATTTATTCTGGACAGGTCTGATAGCTTTGCTAGATTACAAAACTGTCCAAATTGGAGAGCAAGTCAACCTAATATTCGGCTACACATGGCTGTCAATTTAAGCCATTCTTTGGTTTAATTACACAAGGTCCTTGAAGTGTTGAAGAAATTAGAGATTTGCCAGAAGATTTACGATTGACCGAGTCTCAGTCCTGAGTTGAATGGCATCCAAAATTGCTTAAAAATCAAGCAAAAAAAATCAAGTCAAAAGCAACTAAGCATGGCCGGCCACAATTGGAGGAGATTTGAAGAGGTTAACATCCACTATTTTTAGCAAACTATCCCCCTTTCATCACCTATAAATAAGATCCCTCAATCATTCCTCATTCATTCTCATCATTCATTCTCTCTTCTCTCCAAATTCTCTTAGCATTTTCCATTCCCACACCTAGCATCATCTCTTCATAGAGATTTTAGAAATTAAGCCTCTTAAAGAACCCTTGGCCAGCCACCTTGGAGAGCCATCAGCAAAGGAGCAAAGTAAAGGAATGAAGGTGCCTCATCAGTCAGAGTCTTGGGTGACAGCCACTCTGAATTGGGTTTAATCTTTCTTTTCTTTAATTTAATCTAAAGATGTTTGCTATGTGTTCTTTGTTCTTGTTTACAACAATGTTAGCTTATTTTTATTTAAGCTAGGATGATTGCTTTGATTAAATAATATTTATTTGGTTCATGCTTATAATGTCTGTGCCTCAATCCATCATGTTTTCAATTAAAATCAAGTATGTATTTCGTTCATATGTGATTGAAAAATGCACCTGAATTAGATGAGCGATCCTGACCAGACGAAGGCTAATGGACACATAATTGAAATGTGCATGCTTAATTTAGATCCTGACCCGATTAAATTGTAGGTTGCATAACAACTCTGACTAAGCTCTATTATCTACATAGTTTTTAGATTTGTGTGATTAAACTGTTTCAAAACCTGACACGTCCCTATTACCTCACACGAATGCTAAGAAACCCTTAGTAAATAAGGATCAGTAAAATGCATATTTACTAAGTAAAGGATTTCGAAAGGACCTAATGTGGTTTCCAAACTCATGAAAGATCGAGTTGCCATGGAATGTTTTTCCAAATGTTATTAAGCATGTTGATAATAAATTGAGTTTAATTAAAGTAATTGTCCTAGTTTATTTATGTTATAATTGTTGCAAATTGTGTTTAATTTTACTAAAATCTATTTCATTCATATAGTTTTCATACTTAGGATAATTTGCATTAGGGATCATTGCATTTAGTTTAATATATTTTAATCACCACTTCTCAACTATATTGTGTTTTTATTTACCAAATTGTTAATATAATTTTACAAATTAAGTGACTTAGCACAAATACAATCCCTGTGGAGATGATAACTCGATACTTACATATTACTTGATAATGACTGTGTACACTTACACAAACCTACACGTTACACAAGCATTGGCAAGTTGTAAAGCATATATTAACGTATCTTAAAAGAACTAGGGATTATATGCTTGTGTATTCTGGGGAGTTACTCCTATTGGATACATAAACTCAGACTTCCAAACCTGTAAAGATTTGAGGGAATTGATGTCGAGAAATGTATTCGCTGTAGGCCGTAGAGCTATAGTATGAAGAAGTGTAAAACAAACTTGCACTGATGACTCTACTATGGAGGCCGAGTATGTGGCTGCTTCTGAGGCAATAAAAGAAGCAGTATGGCTTCGAAAGTTCTCAACCGAACTTGAAGTTATTCCTGGTATGGAAAAAGCTATAACGTTTTATTGTGATAACAGTGTTGCAATAGCAAATACCAAGAAAATGAGAAGTCACAAGAGGGCAAAACACATTGATCGGAAGTATCACTTGATACGAGAGGCAATAGCCAAAGAAATTGTAGATGTGATTAAAGTAGCTTCTGAAAGTAACCTTGCAGATCCATTTACTAAGACTCTTGTAACTAGGATTTTTAACAAACACGCCGAGGATATGTGAATGCGAAAAATGACACATTTACTTCACTAGGGAAAGTGGGAGATTGTTGGGAAATATGGCCATATTGTAGTAAACATGTAACTATTTTCTATTTATTTGAACGATGAATAAATAAAGTTAATTTCACGTTTCACTATTATGTCTTTTGTATTTATGTCTTTTACATTTTCCATGCATAGCGAAATTGTGACTAGCAAATACTAGCTCATTGATTGTCTAAAGTTCAAAATGAAGATATATGGCATTCTGAAAAATGTTTACATAGCGAGAAAGACAACTTATGTAACACCCCAAACCCGGCCTAGACGTTACGACCGGATCTGGCATGTCACATGGAAAGGTTGTTAAAGAAACTTCGTGTTCGTTTAAAAAAAATCGAGTTTTGATTCCATTTTGAAAATCAGACTTGATTTTATGTTTTCTTGAAAAAGGTTACAAATAGTACTAACCACCGAAAACTTGTTTTATAATACGAGAATTGAAAACCAGTTGATTTCAGTATGTGACGTCTCAGAAAGCAACTATTGTAGTTTTAAGGAAATTCTGAATTTAATTATTGATAAACCGAAATAGTAACATATTTTAATCCCACATTTAGTATGCTTTTGGATGATTTATCCCTTGATTTATGTAAAAAGGTGCTCTTAATCCTTTCTTTTCATGTCTTATACCTAGGAAAGCACCCAAGGATAAAAAGAACGAGAAACGGGCTCAAAAAAGACCAAAATGGGCCAAAGAAGAAATCGGCACGGCCTGGACCTTAGCCCACACAGCCGTGCCTCACTGATCATCTAGAACACGGTCATCCCTCGATTCACACGGCCGTGCCTCATTAAAGAAGTCCGAGCACGGCCTGGCCACGATCCACACGGGCGTGTGCCATGGCCGTGCCCCTATCGCTGGAAAGAGCAATTTCACTCGGATTCGGATACTTAGGGAGAAAGAAATGTATTCCAAGAGCCTATATAAACCCCCTAAGGGTCAGCTGAAAAGGGGGCGGTTAGCTAGGCCAATGAGCCAAGCCGAAAAGGTCAGAATTGTGGGAATCACTCGAAGGTAGCCAGTTGATCCATCTCAAGAAGCCGGGATTCTACTCAAGACGGCTGATCTCTCCTTCAATTCCTTTAGGGAGTTTTAGGGATTTCTTATGTTTTGTTTTATATTTTCTCTTGAGATGTTTTCTTATTTAATTATGAACTAAACCCCTCAGATACCTGAAGGGGATGAAACCTATGATGAATCTTGTTATTATTTTCTAAATTATATGATAAATACTTAGTTTGTTCTTAATTATGTGAGCTTAATCCAAATTTAATGTGCTTAGGTGAAGTTGTAATAGACCCTGCCTAAGAGTAGATCTAGCATAATTAAGCGGAGTTGATCGCACGCCTAGAGATAGGGTGACGAGATTTTGCCAGATTAGGGTGAAACCTAATATGGGAGTCCATAGATCGATTTACTGCTATTCTAGGGGGTTATTATAAGAGAACGAGAGTTCCACTAATTAACCTAGGGTTAGACGTTATTCACCTCGAGAGAGGGTTTAATATACGTTAGGGAGTCTTACGGATCAAACTAAGTAAATAAATCATATGTTTCAGTGATAGATAACAAGTGAAGTCTAGGTGGATTCTTCCTGAGGGTATCATCTAAATCAACTGAGTTTTTCTAAAAGTTAACTCCCCAATTTTAGTCTTTTTTTGTCTTTGTGTCCTTATCTTAGTAGTTCGTTAATTTTAGATTAAAAGCAACTTCACTTATTTTAGGTTAAATAATAAAAAGAAAGTTAGTATTAGTACTTTTAGATCCTTTGGGTTCGATAATCCGGTCTTGCCTAAGCTATACTACTGTTCGATAGGTACACTTGCCTTTAATCATTGTCAGAGTTAGTTTCCAGGTTCGATCGTTCTTTTTATAAATTTTAAAGCTCTGATTCACAGCGATCAAGTTTTTGGCTCCGTTGCCGGGGAACTAAAATATTAAGAAAGCTCTATTTTTATTACTTTAGCCATTATATTTTTATTTTTCGCAATTTATTTTTAATTTTAGTTTTAATTTTAATTTTGTTAAATTCTCTTTCTTTCTTTTCCTAGCAGGTACCTCTAGTTTATGACTAGAAGGAACCCGAGAGGACCTTTAGAATAAGACATTGATATTGAAGCTACCGCTCGAAGAAATTGCAGAGAAATTAGGCGAGCCCTAAATTACCAAGAAGGAGAGCGAGAAGACAGATCCAATCCTACTGAAGGGATGGACGAAAATAATCTTCCACCACAAGATGTGGTAGAAAATAATGCTCTGCGTACTATGTATGATTATGCTAAACCTCATTTAACAGGAGCCGAATCTAGTATTGTTAGGCCTGCTATAGCTGCTAATAATTTTGAATTAAAGCCTAACACTATACAAATGATTCAACAGTTTGTTCAATTTGATGGTTTCTGGGATTTAAGATCCAAATACTCATATAGCCAACTTTTTATAGTTCTCGTGATACCTTTAAAATAAATGGCGTTTCTAATGATGCCATACGTCTTGGTTATTTCCCTTTTCATTAAGAAATAAAGCCAAACAGGTGGTTAAACTTCGTTACCACGAGGTCAATCACTACATGGGATCAAATGACCGAAAAATTCTTATTAAAATATTTCCCACCGGCCAAAATGGCCAAATTATGCAATGATATATATTCTTTAGCGCAGATGGATTTAGAGACATTATACGATGCATGGGAAAGATATAAAGATCTCTTGAGAAGGTGTCCGCACCATGGTTTACCCTTGTGGCTCCAAGTCCAAACTTTCTATAATGGTGTAAACCCCTCAACGAGGCAACTAATCGACTTCGGCCCGCCGGTGGAACTCGAATAATAAAACTCAAGCGACCTCACGAATTTATAGAAGAGATGTCGCTGAATAACTATTAGTGGCAAGTTACAAGAACAAGGCCAACAAAAACAGTCGGAGTTTACAACCTTGTCGCAGTAACCATGCTATCAAATCAGGTAGAGTTGATGAATAAAAAACTTGATAGTTTGTGCTCTTCGCAGGTACATCCAGTCATGCAGTGCGATGCAAGTGGAACTGTGGCGAATCCTGAGTATCCACCCTACCAACCGGGCACAGAGAGCGAACAAATGAACTATATAGGTAATAATTTCAGATCAAATAATAACCCTTATAGTAACACTTATAATCCAGGTTGGAGGAACCACCCAAATTTTTCGTGGGGAGGACAAGGAAATCAAGGAAATCAAAGACAACAGCCTCCTAAAAATTTCCAAAATCAGCCTTATCCACAAGAAAAGAAGCCGAACCTCGAAGAGATGTTGGCAAAATTCATGGAAGCCACCGGCACTCGTCTCCAAAAAACTGAGACAACACTTAATAACCAACAAGCATCAATCAAGGCAATCGAGAACCAAGTTGGGGAAATTACTAAGTCAGTTGGATTACTCACCGAGATGGTTTGTGAAATACGAGCAGAGATTTGTTCTAAAGGAACAGAATGGGTAAAGGCAATTACACTAAGAAGTGGAAAGGAATTAGTCGAATCAAAGAAAAAAATACCACACGAAGACAACAAAGCAAGAGAGGAGGGAGTAGAGGATGCAAATCCCGTACGCAAAGAAAGTAAACCACCAATCCCATATCCAGCAAGGTTAAAGAAAGAACGATTAGATGCCCAATACGATAAGTTTCTTGAACTTTTTAAACAAATACATATTAACTTACCTTTTGTTGAAGCCATTTCACGAGATGCCTTGAAGCGCACGCAAAATTCTTAAAGGAACTCCTGACGAATAAAAGGAAGCTTGAAGAAGTATCAACGGTAGAACTTAATTAAGAATGCTTAGCCATCCTCCAAAACAAGTTACCAACCAAATTAAAAGACCCAGGAATTTTTACTATTCCTTTTCTAATTGGTAGCTTAAATATTAAGAAAGCATTAGCTGATTTAGGCACCAGTATTAATTTAATGCCTTATAAAATGTTTAAACGACTAGATCTTGGGGGAACCAAAACCTACTAGGATGAGTATTCATTTAATGATAGATCTATTAAATATCCTAGAGGAGTTATCGAAGATGTCTTGGTGAAAATTGATAAATTTATTTTCCCTGTTGATTTTGTTGTGTTAGACATGGATGAAGACATTGATGTTCCTTTAATTTTAGGGCATCCTTTTTTAGCTACTGCTAGGACTGTTATCAATGTAGGGGATGGTGAACTCGCATTAAGAATAGGCGATGAAGAAATTATCTTTCAAATTTATGATGCCATGAAATATTCTAGAGAACAAGATGATTCCTGTTATTTTGTTGATACAACTGATCATAACATTCAAAACTCATTACAGGAAATTCTACATGATGACACGATGGAACTGTGTCCACTCAAGAAGAGGGGGAAGAAGATGAAGTCCACGAGCTAAATCTAAAAATATCATCATCAAGACAAACGAAAAAAGAAAGCATTGAAGTCGATGACGATTTAAAACAAAAACCCTCTGTTGATGAACCGCCCAAATTAGAATTAAAACAACTGCCAAAACATTTAGAGTATGCTTTCCTTGGGGAAAATTCTATGTTACCAGTAATTATCTCTTCAGAATTAGAACCTAAGGAAAAAGAGGAGTTGATACAGGTACTAAGAGAACATAAAAAGGCCATAGCTTGGAAAATTTCTGACATCAAAGGTATAAACCCATCATTCTGCACCCACAAAATTTTAATGAAAGAGGAATACAAGCCGTGTGTGCAGCCTCAGAGACGCTTAAATCTCAACATGAAAGAAGTGGTCAAAGCCGAGGTAATTAAACTTCTAGATGCGGGAATAATTTATCCTATTTCTGACAGTACTTGGGTAAGCCCTGTGCAGGTAGTTCCAAAGAAAGGAGGCACAACTGTGGTGCCCAATGAAAGGAATGAGTTAATCCTTACAAGAACAGTTACAGGATGGAGAGTCTGTATCGACTATAGGAAATTGAACGATGGTACCAGGAAAGATCACTTCTCTCTGCCCTTCATAGATCAAATGTTAGAAAGACTATCTGGGCATATGTATTACTGTTTCTTGGATGGACTTTCTGGCTACTTCCAAATCCCAATAGCTTCAGAAGATCAAGATAAAACAACATTTACATGCCCATACGGTACGTTTGCTTATCATAGAATGCCTTTTGGATTATGTAATGCTCCTGCTACTTTTCAGCGTTGCATGTTGGCAATCTTCGACGAACTTGTGGAAGGCAGTATGGAGGTATTTATGGATGACTTCTCGGTATTAGGTAATTCTTTCCAACTTTGCCTTAAAAATATAAAACGAGTTCTAATAAGATGTGAGGAAACAAACCTTGTTTTGAATTGGGAAAAATGTCACTTTATGGTTAGAGAAGGGATTGTGTTAGGACATAAGATTTCTAGTAAAGGGATTGAGGTAGATAAAGCAAAAGTTTAAACCATAGAAAAATTACCTCCCCCAAGTTCAATTAAGGCCATTAGAAGCATTTTAGGACATGCAGGTTTCTATAGAAGTTTTATTAAAGATTTTTCTAAAATAGCTAAGCCTTTAACAAAATTACTAGAAAAAGATGTTCCTTTCAATTTCAATCAGGAATGCTTAGATGCATTTAATGTCCTTAAGGATAAACTAATAAATGCTCCGATTATAATTGCACCTGATTAGAATTTACCCTTTGAACTAATGTGTGATGCAAGTGATTTTGCAGTAGGTGCAGTTTTGGGACAACGAGGAGACAAGCATTTTCAGCCAATTTATTCTGCTAGCAGAACACTAACACCCGCACAAGAAAACTACACCACCACAGAGAAAGAATTGCTAGCTGTAGTTTTTGCTTTTGACAAATTTAGGCAGTATCTAATATTGTCTAAAGTTGTCATTTACACTGACAATTCAGCTCTTCGTTATCTTTTAACCAAACCTGATGCAAAACTTTGCCTCATACGATGGATTTTGCTCTTACAGGAATTTGATTTGGAAAATTCAAGATAAAAAGGGAACTGAGAATCTTGCAGCAGATCACCTCTCTAGACTTGAGAATCCACATATCAGAGAGCTCGATGAAAATGAGATAAACGACTCATTCCCCGAAGAACAACTCTTCTCTATAACACATTCTGAGGTACCATGGTTTGCAAGTATTGCGAATTATTTAGCTGCTAACATCTTACCAAAAAGACTAACACATCATCAAAAGAAGCGATTCTTTGCTGATGTAAAAAACTATTTTTGGGACGATACCTTTCTTTTCTGCATATGTGCAGATCAGGTAATTCGAAGATGCATTACAAAAGTAGAAGAAAGCAAAATCCTGGAACATTGCCATTCAGGACCTTCAGGAGGACATTACAGTGGCATTAAGACAGCACATAAAATACTCGAATCAGGTTTTTATTGGCCCACTCTATTCAAAGATGCAAACAGGTATGTTACTTCGTGTGATAAATGCCAAAGAACAGGTAATATTTCTAAACGTGATGAAATGCCTCAAGCATATATGTTATCATGTGAAATATTTGATGTTTGGGGTATTGATTTTATGGGACCATTTCCTAGTTCATTTGGAAATAAATACATCCTAGTGGCAGTTGATTACATGTCAAAATGGGTAGAAGCGGAAGCTTTACCTACCAATGATGCTAGGGTAGTAGTTAAGTTTCTCAAGAAACTGTTCTCTCGATTTGGAACACCTAGAGCTATCATCAGTGATAGGGGCACTAATTTCTGTAATACTCAATTCAACAAAGTTCTAAAGAAATATGGAGTACATCACAGGATAGCTACCCCATATCACCCTCAAACCAGTGGGCAAGTTGAAGTAGCAAACCGAGAACTTAAGTGCATCCTAGAAAAAATAGTCGAAGCAAATAGAAAAGATTGGGCATTGAAAGTAGATGACGCCCTATGGGCCTATAGAATAGCATTTAAAACACCTCTAGGGATATCCCCATACAAACATGTATACGAAAAAAGCTGTCATCTACCATTCGAGTTAGAACACAAAGCTTTTTGGGCCATAAAGTTTTTGAATTTCGATCTTAAAAATGCAGGAAAGAAAAGAATGATGCAGATAAATGAGTTAGATTCTTAAACTATTTCCTGGGAAGCTAAAATCAAGATGGTCAGGCCCATTCAGGATCAAAACAATCTTTCCATACGGCACAATCGAGGTAACTCACCCCACTAAGGGCACATTCAAGGTAAATGGTCACCGACTCAAAATTTATAATGGTGCAGATTTTAGAGATATGAGAGAGGAGCTTCTGCTCCATGAACCTTCTTTTAGAACCGAAAATAGGGAAAGTCTAGCTTAAGACTATAAACAAGTGCTTCTCGGGAGGCAACCCGAGCACTAACTTCCCTAACATTATACTTTTAACTGTTCAGCATCTAACTTCATACTAATTAATCTAATAAAGTGCAGGTTTTAGACCACACGGCCTTATACATGGCGTGCCCATGTCGCTCAAAGCCGGGGATAAACCATGGCGTGCGGCGATGCGTGCACGACAAAGAAGAATTGCTTTCCTCAACACGGGCTGCGATAAAATCCCACGCCCGTGCCGACTACCCGTGTGAGGTTACTGACTTGTTAAGCACGGACTAAACACGGCCATGCCTTAAAACCATGCCAACATACTGACTTGTCGAACACAGGCTAGACACGAGCGTGGGGTAACCAACACACCCTAGAACACGCCCGTGCCTTAAAACCGTACCAACATACTGACTTGTCAAACACAGGCTAGACACGAGCGTGAGGTAACCAACAAGCCCTAGAACACGGCCGTGCGAGGCGGCCGTGTGAATAGACACACCCTCAACCCATGGGCGTGGGAAACTGCCAGACTTGAAATTTTATTTAAACACCATGCCCCTCTCCTTTCTCTTCTTAACCCACTCTCCTTCTTTCTTCTCCTTCTTTCCCTTTTCCTAATAAATCCTTAGACTCTTGAGCTACAACAACATCATATCGATGGCAAAGAAGTGTAAAAGGCCAATCACAGTCTCCTAAAAGGAGACCGATTCACATGAGTTCATGCCGGCAACTTCATCCAAACAATAAGCCAAGGATATTTGAGGCTATCTAGTTCTTATTTCATTTTTCTCTTTTCCTTTATTTTCCTTATCTTTACTTCTCTACTGCTTAATTTAGTTTATTTTATCTTAGTTTTTTTTATTTTAGGTTCTAAAGGCTACTAGGGAATCACGCCAATTCCGCCACCACTAGCACCTCCGCAGCCTTAGAGGTCACAGCTACCTCGCAAACCATCCATCAATAAGGACCCCTCGGTCCATTCATCTTTTATTTTCAATTTATTTTCCTTTCTATTTACTTTCTCTTTATCTTCCTTATCCTTAATTATATATTTAGTTTATTTTAATTACATCTTAATAATCCCTAGCTAATCCTGCATGAGCTACCCAATTTCTTCATCTAGCGCAGGATCGTCACCCAGATCGCCCCTCCAACTTATCTTTCACCACGACCACCGCCAATTCAAGGAATCCATCCATAATTCAGGGAGTTTTAATTATCCCCATATCTTCTGATCTGAACATTACATTTATATTATATATCTTTGTACATTGAGGGCAATGTACATCTTAAGTGTGGGGGGTGAACAACCTAAAAAAGGTGCCTAATTTTTTTCATTATTCTCAAATTTCTGAAATTAGGTACCAAACTTTTTGCATTATTCTCAAAATCCTGAATTTAGTCTTGTTTTTAAGTAAATTTCTCATATTACTAATTAGGATGAAATTTCCATGATTTATGATTTTTATTGATATGTTTTAGAGTAAGTCATTGATAATTGTGCATTGATGATTAAAATTGAAGAATACTAGAGAATCAAGCATGATAAGTCTATTTTTCAAAATTAAAATTTTCTAGGTTGTTGAACTAAATCTGAATATTTTCTTGAAGTTTGAAATTTACGAGGTTGGTGTCAAAAATACCCATAATTTTTGTGAGATTTTGAGCCTTATAGAGCATATATTCTTTTTTCTTGCTCACTTTATTGATTATGAGTGTGTCAACATTGATTTGTTATTCTAGAACTTGCCTCGTTTATGCATATTGAGACCACACCTATGGTTTGATACACAGAGATGATTAAGGCATTTAGGTTTTAACCCACTAACTCCATTAATAAGCCTACCTTCACAATTAACCCCTAGTGAACCCCTTTTAATCCTAGCAACCCTTTTTATTGACTCACCCACTAATATTAACCCAAAACCCTTTGTATATTTGTTATCACCATTCCTTGACTCCCTTTTTGTCGAGATTTGATTTTGAGTAGTTGCCTAACTATGTTCTATGTTTCAGTTGTTAAAGTTCTTTATCATTACTTAGTTTGTTCTTAAAAAAATGAAGTATATTCATTATTATTTTTTATTAAGTGAGCTTATACGTTTGAATTCCAAATATTGAAGAAGCAGCTCGTATTATTAGTTTCAAAGTTTCAATTCATGTAATTATTTATTTATCATTTCATTTTTTCTAGTTAGGTAACTTGTTAATTCAGTCTCGATTCTAACCTTTTAATTTAGCCTTTATCCACACCTTAACCCTAGCCCCGTTACAACCCTGTCAAAGACCTTTTGATTTGTGCATCATCTCATATTATAATGGTGGAGACTTGATTTTCAGGCAAGCCTATGGGATTAACTCTTCATGTTCGACTTTTGATTGCCTAAATTTTGAACCTTAAACACTTTGAGTGATTTGAGTGGATCTTTTGTGAGGATGTCAATCCTTGTCGATTTTGAATTAAAGGTAATTATTTAGATAAGGGGAGACACCTATATTTTCGAGCTACAAAATCTATGACTTAGATTGTTTGAATTTCTAGAACTCTTTAAGTTGAATTATCCATGTATAAATTATCTATGAATTATGATAAAACATTGTTGATAGGAATTATGAATTATAGAAAGTTCATTTTAATTGTAAGTTGAGAATTTTGCTTGAGGACAAGCAAAAGCTTAAGTGTGGGGGTATTTGATAAACTAAAATAGTAACATATTTTAATCCCACATTTAGTATGATTTTGGATGATTTATCCCCTGATTTATGTAAAAAGGTGCTCTTAATCCTTTCTTTTCATGTCGTACACCCAGGAAAGCACCCAAGGATAAAAAGAACGAGAAACGGGCTCAAAATGGACCAAAATGGGCCAAAGAAGAAATCGACAGGGCCTAGACCTTAGCCCACACGGCCGTGCCTCACTGATCATCTAGAACATGGTCTTCCCTCGATTCACACGGCCGTGCCTCATTAAAGAAGTCCGAGCACGACCTAGCCACGATCCACACGGGCGTGTGCCATGGCCGTGCCCCTGTCGCTGGAAAGAGCAGTTTCACTCGAATTTGGATACTTAGGGAGAAAGAAATGTATTCCAAGAGCCTATATAAACCCCCTAAGGGTCAGCTGAAAAGGGGGCAGTTAGCTAGGCCAAGGAGCCAAGCTGAAAAGGTCAGAATTATGGGAATCACTCGAAGGTAGCCAGTTGATCCATCTCAAGAAGTCGGGATTCTACTCTAGATGGCAGATCTCTCCTTCAATTCCTTCAGGGAGTTTTAGGGATTTCTTATGTTTTGTTTTATCTTTTCTCTTGAGATGTTTTCTTATTTAGTTATGAACTAAACCCCTCAGATACCTGAAGGGGATGAAACCTATAATGAATCTTGTTATTATTTTCTAAATTATATGATAAATACTTAGTTTGTTCTTAATTATGTGAGCTTAATCCAAATTTAATGTGCTTAGGTGGAGGAGGAATAGACCCTGCCTAAGAGTAGATCTAGCATAATTAAGCGGAGTTGATCGCACGCCTAGAGATAGGGTGACGAGATTTTGCCGGATTAGGTGAAACCTAATATGGGAGTCCATAGATCGATTTACTACTATTCTAGGGGGTTTGTAACATCCCAAAATTGGGCCTAGTAGGATTGGGCCCATTGGGCCTTGAACGTAGAAGCGTTTTAAAATTTTGAGAACAAGAGAACGGCATCATTTCAAGTTGGACTTATTAAGAAGTTAATTTTGGAAAGTTACGAGGTTTCTATGAAGTTCCGGGTTCAAGTTGGGCCTTAGTAAAATTTTGTGTTTAAGCCTATTAAGGAGAGATAGTAAGTGGCATCAAGGCTTATGGAAATAAAAGAGTAAATTGCTAGCATAAATGAGCAATTGGTAAAAGGGTTATGGCGCCACATGTAGTACCTTGAGGGAAGAGGTTCGAATCCCTTTGTGTGCAATTTTGAATTTTATTTTTGCATTCCTTCCTTAGTGTCGGCCAAGGTATATATATGGCAAGGTTGAGTTCTTTATTTTTGGTATGGTGGCTAAAGGAATTAAGGAAAGGTTGAGGTTAGGGAAAGGAATCAAAAGGAAAAGGCAAGTAAGGGGAACAAGCGGCTTATTTCATGGAGAATGTTATGGAAAGTATGGTTGGCAAAATTTTGACCCTTATGGCTATGCATGTGGACGGTTTTGGGGGTAGATAGGTAGCTGAAATTTTACTTTGGCTTTTGGTAAGGTTTTGGTATTGTTTTGGCCAAAAATCCCATTTTCAACTTTGTGTCATTTTCTCCCAAATTGCTACTCTCTTTGCTTGAAATCTTCTAGCACAATAGTGCATTTTTTCTTCTCTTTGGATTGGTCACATATTCATCTTTTGTCCATCTTCCTTGATAGCTGAAACTTCAAGTTGGTATTAAACAAATTCTTCTTCTTTCTTCTTGATTGCCAAACTCTAAAGCCATTAGTGAGTACTTTTCTTTCTTTGTTTTGCCTGAAACCACCTAGCCTAATTGATCATCTTCTCCATCTTCCAAGTTGGGTTTTTCTTTCTTGATTAAACGGGTAAGTGTTTTTATTCAAATCTTTTCATTCTTTTTCTCTTTAGCCGAATGAGAGTCCTCATTATTTGGTTGTTTCATCTTGATTCTAAAACCGAAATGGTGTTCTCCCTTACTCCCTCACATCTTGATAATCTTTTATTTGTAGTATTCTAGTGGATTGGCTGAATACCACATCATTTCCTAATCATCTCAAGTCATAAGTCAATTGGTGGGAATTGGGATTATCATCGATTAAGGTAAGGAGTCTTTTCATAGTCCATTCGATATCACTACTCGGTTATTGTGTTAATCGGATCGAAGTTTCGACTAATCGATTATGTTTTAGGGAAAAAATCACTCGATATGTTCTACCTCCGGACATAGTGGTAAGTGATTCAAGTGTAAGTGATACGAAATCTTTTGGAAATCTGAGGCTAACTTTTGGTTGGTATTGTTCTAGGTCATCGACGAGTGGTTCGATAGGAAATCAAAATCAGGTGTGTAATCCCGTACCTTCCGAATACATGTTTGATATGGTGTGTAATCTCACATCTCTCTGAAAGTTTGTATGATATGTTCTGTGATTTAGTCAAAATACCGAAGAAAACCAAAAACCGGCATCCGTGATCACTCGGGCGTGCGTATGATCGTAGTGGTAATCGTATTTTGTAATAAAACAGTTTCAGTTAGAAGCAGTGACATGTATTTGAAAAATCACGAAAAATAGGAGAAAGGGAATTAGATAGTGAATAAGATATCGAATTAAAGCTTACTGTGTCTATTTTGAAAAGGAAGAAACGGAGAAGGAAAAAATATTTTATATTTTGAGGTATCTTAATTTTAGTGAGACTGGTCTGAATGACTTTGTGGTTCCCTGATCTGTCTTGGAAAAATCGTATAAAATTGTACAAAGTGAATTATGAGTTATAGTTTATATGCACAGATTCCTTAATGAGTCTATTTTCAATAGAAACAAGTGGAAGCAACATATGAAAACTGTACAGTGAGATATTTAAAATTTAAGTAAGAGAGGTGAGAATCATTGGACAGTGAAACAAGGGAAACTTTAAAGAATAAACTGTACTAAATTGTTAAGCCAAAAATTTTGAAAAACTTTTAGTAAGAAGATATATGAGTCTGGTTTCAAGAAAAAATTATGGATTTAGATTTCGAGATTTCTAACTCAAGTTATAGTCAATTTAGTCAATACGACGCAGATGGACAGTTTTAAATTGTTATGCCCAAATTAGTAGTTAAGTCTGGATTGCGAAATTACTGAATTACGAAATTGCCCTTACGGGCCGAATTATGGAAATGCCCCTAAAGGGCCGAAATACAAAATTGCCTTAATGGGCTGAATTGTTATATTTCCTTAATGGGCTGAATTGTTATATTGCCTTAATGGGCTGAATTGTTATTTTGCTAAATGGGCCAATCTGATATTTTGCGAAATGGGCCAATCTGATATTTTGCTAAGTGGGCCAATCTGATATTTTGTTAAATGGGCCAAATCTGATATTTTCTTAATGGGCCTTTTTGATTAATTGAGATCATGGGCCATAATTTTGTAATAAATATCCGAATAAATTACTGTTGATATATTGTGATTTTGTTATGCATTATGTACATGATTTGCATGGGATGGGATAATGATGAAGAGAAGTTTCGTAGCTCGCTACATAAAACCGTGGCTCGCCACAAATCTGAAAAATGGCAATGCCATGTAAATTCTGTTAATCTGGTGGCTTGTCCACAAATCTGAAAAATGGCAATGCCATGTAAATTCTATTAATCTGGTGGCTTGTCCACAAATCTGATATAAATGGCTTAATGCCTACGTTTGGTGTGTTGGCGGGGTGGGTTGACTAAAGATCACCCACAGGTGTGTTGGTTGATACGGGTGGTGTGTAGCGGATGGAAAACTAGGTTTGGTTTGGGAATTGCATATCATATGCATATTATATTTGATACATTATTGTTGTTGTAAATGGGCTTAGGCCCAAAACATTGCTAATTGGGTTCGGCCCAATGAATAACGATAAGGGATTTCACACTGAGTTCTTGTAACTCACCCCCTTTCTCTTAACCCTTGTAGGTAATGCTTGATGATATGGACTTGGGCTATGGATGACTCGAGGGAGGCCATACTTCGGAAATGGTTTACTTGGACTTTAGACTTCTTTCTCGTTTATTTTATTACTTTACTATTTTGGGTTAAATGTTGTAATAAGGCCTCTGGACTATTTTTATTTTTGCTTTTTGGTTAGGATGTTTTTATTATTTTTCTTAAATTGTTTAAAAAGGGGAATGTTCTAAAAACTTAAACAATGGTTTCCAAAATCGATTAACAAATGGATTTCAAAATAAACTTTTACAAATATTTTTAACACGGATATTTTCTCTCGAACTATTAACGATATTTTCAAAAGACTTGGATTCTCTTTCGAATTTTGAACGTCATTTTCAAAAGTCACGGTTTTGTAAGATCATTAGTTCAAATTTATCGATTTATCAATCAAATCTTTGAGGTTAGTAGTATTTTATCAAATCAAACTTGTTTTCTTTATTTTTAACAAAGCAATATTTTAGTACGAACAAAAAGGGTTTAACATATTTTGCTCGTGTGACATACCAAATCCGCTCATAATGCATGGGCCGAGTTTGGGGTGTTACAGGGTTATTATAAGAGAACGAGAGTTCCACTAAGTAACCTAGGGTTAGACGTTATTCGCCTCGAGAGAGGGTTTAATATACGTTAGGGAGTCTTCCGGATCAAACTAAGTAAATAAATCATATGGTTCAGTGATAGATAACAAGTGAAGTCTAGGTGGATTCTTCCTGAGGGTATCATCTAAATCAACTGAGTTTTTCTAAAAGTTATCTCCCCAATTTTAGTCTTTTTTCGTCTTTGTGTCCTTAGCTTAGTAGTTCGTTAATTTTAGATTAAAAGCAACTTCACTTATTTTAGGTTAAATAATAAAAAGAAAGTTAGTATTAGTACTTTTAGTTCCTTTGGGTTTGATAATCCGGTCTTGCCTAAGCTATACTACTGTTTGATAGGTACACTTGCCTTTAATCGTTGTCAGAGTTAGTTTCTAGGTTTGATCGTTCTTTTATAAATTTTAAAGCTCTGATTCACAGCGATCAATTATCAATAGTTTGTGATCCATTCTTTACTATTTTGGAAAACGGTTATTTAAGTTTTTAGGAAAACCCCATATTAATCAATTCATAATGGATAATAAATGCATTAAAATAAAAACCAAATTAAAATCATAGCGGCCTTATTATATAACATAATTCCAAATTTAAGGTAAATTTAAAGTAACGTAAAATAGAGTTTACTAAAGAAACAATGCATGGCCACCATAGAGTCCGCCTCGGCTCCAAATCTGCAAAACTAGGAATTACCTGCAAAATTAAGCAGAGGGGTGAGTTACGAGAACTCGGTGTGTAATTCCCCTCAAGAACAACATTTTTGGGCCTAATCCCAAAGAAGCAAATTGGGCCTTAGCCCTCTCGTAAGCAAATTGGCCGAAGCCCAGACGGATCGAATTGGGCCGTAGCCCTAAAACATGACATATCAGATAATGAATGCAATGCAACCCAGCCCAGCCTAGTATTCCATACACTACACACCACTCCATATCCAACCTAACACACCTGTGGGGATTTTTACAATCAACCCTCCATCCGCTACACACCTCATTGGCAGTCATGCTGACAGTCATGCTGCTCAAAGCCAAAATTGTGACAAAGTCACCAAAATATGTGGCAGAGCCACCGAAATACACTGCCCCTTTTCATCAATATCATATCCCAATCCCATGCATATATTATTATAATGTAATGAATGCAACCATATATCAGTGTACATCGGATAATCGGAGTATACATATATTCACGCAAAGTTATTTAAATAACATATTCATAAAGGCTATTAACCTGGTATCTCCAACCTTACCCTCAAGGGTATCTCAACTGCCATTACAGTTATTTCGGCTCTTAAACAATACACATATTTATTATTGAACCACAAGAGAAGGTGCAAGAATTACACACCTGATTATGCGAAGGACTAAACACTCCTGATCGTCGCTACTCTTACTAGTAGGAATAACCACTATCTGCCTATCCCGAATGGATGTTGGCTCTCTACCACAACCCAGCGGAAAGTCTCGAACCACCGACACCGCACGTCGCTTGAACTTGGGAGTAGAGACTACGAGTCCACTCCCCTCAGGCTCCTTTAACGCTACCCCCTTAGATTGGCTAACACTCGCATCCATGAAGAGAGTTCGATCAGTAAGGTACCGTAGTGAAATTAGCGATTGTCTAACAAAGATGTTGGGTTATGGTAGAGTACAACAAAGAGAGACTAATCGTATAGAACTAGAGAGAAACTTCTTACCTTAGTTATCAACGCAGCTTGGTTCTATCCTCTTGAAAAGATGCCTTAGATTCGGCCACTGCTGACAAGAGGTCTGAGCTTCTTACGAAAGAATGAACACGCTTCTACGTGGAGAGGGTACTTATATTCGGCCTAAAAAGAAAGGAGTAACAGGATGACTGTTTCGATCTCTAAAAGAGAGAAGAGAAAAACATACAAAGAGCGAACCCGTTACCTTACAACAAGCAAGACCGATTGGAAAGGGATTTTCGGCAACCAAAGGAATTCTAGCACCTTGCTTCTTGATGTTTGGCTACTTAGATAGAGAGAAGCCGAATGGAGTCCAAGAAGATTCGGCACAAACAGCAAAAGCCAAGAAGGTTTCAGCTCAAGACTAGATCAAGAAAGAAATGGAAAGGAAGGGAAATGGCAAGCAGAGATTCGGCTATGGAAAAAGAGTGTAGAAAAAAACAAAAAGAGAATTGAAATGAAAAGAGAGATGGTATGAGTGAGGGAGGGTTCGGCTAAAAGCTAGGAAGTATTCAGAACAACTTCTGGTTGTGAAAAGGAGAAGAGTATGACCTCGGTTAGCAAGCAAAACAAAGAGAAGAAAAAGGATCCGAAATGCCTTATGGTCAAAAGCATAAAACGTCAAAAGTGCTAAAAGAAAGCTATAGGAATTCGGCACAACACTCTTCAAGAGGTTCAGTTTGCTAACACATTTCCCCCAAATGCCGAAATTCCCTTGCTAAACACCCTATAGCTGAAATTCACCTCCCACCTCTCCAACATTCGGCCAACTCTCACCCACCCTCTCAAATCCCTTATTTTTCTCCTCCATTCACTCTCAATCCCCCATTTCAAATTGGTTGACCAATTCAAACTCCCCAAGCTCCTCTTGTCATCCATTTGAAAACCTTTGACTCCTTCAACAATGACCTAGGTAGAGTCCCAACCGAATGCCACCTCTTTCCCACCTTGAGCACAAAAAATTAAACTCCATAGTGCAGTAGATGGGATTCAAACCTTTCTCCCCTTGCTTCCCATGTGACGCCAATTCCACTAGGCCACTCTGCTTCCTTTTGTTAACACAACACCAATTTCTATACTCAAATCTTGCCTCCACTAGCTCACCCTCACAAAGTGCCCTAAAACCAAAATTTCACCAGGGCTCTGGCTCAAACCCGAGCCTCTCCAAGACCCCCAAGCACACCTAAATAACAAGCTAATCGAGCCAAACACATAGAATAGCACAAAATGCAGAACCCCTAATTCTAGGATGTTACAGTTCTACCCCATCAAGGAAATTTCGGCCTCAAAATTTACCTGATTAAAAGAGATGAGGGTATTGCTGTCGTATTGCCTTCTCCGGCTCCCACGTGGCTTTCTCTGAAACATGATTACGCCACAATACTTTGACCAATGGAACCGATTTCCTTCTTAATACCTTAATATCCCGATCCAAAATCTGCACTGGTTCTTCTTCGAAGGACAGACCAGGTCTAATCCCAATTTTTTCCACTGGCACAACGTGAGATGGATCTGAACGATAGCGCCTTAGCTTCGAAACATGGAAAACATTATGTATCCGTTTCAACTCCGGAGGTAACTCAAGCTGATACGCCACTGGTCCCACACGTTTCAACACCCGATAAGGCCCGATAAATCTGGGGCTCAGCTTGCTCTTCCGTCAAAATCTTAAAACCTTCTTCCAAGGTGAGACTTTCAGAAAACCCTGATCACCCACTGCGAATTCTATTTCCTTACGCTTCAGATCTGCGTACAATTTCTGCCTATTGGAAGCTTCCTTCAACCGAACCCGAATCAACTTAACCTTTTCTTCAGTCTCTGAGATCAATTCTGGTCCCAACAACTGTCGATCACCCAACTCTTTCCAATAGGTAGGGGTACGACACCTACAGCCATACAACGCCTCGTGGGGTGCCATCTGAATGTTGGATTGATAGCTTTTGTTGTACGCAAATTCTGCCAACGGTAGATAATCCTCCCAACTACCTCTGAAGTCAATTACACAGCCCCTTAACATGTCTTCCAGAATCTAAATTACCATTTCCGACTGACCATCAGTCTGCGGATGGAACGCTGTGCTGAAATCCAGCCTTGTACCCAAAGCTTCATGCAACACCTTTCAGAACCGTGATGTAAATGTAGGATCCCTGTCTAATATGATAGACACGGGTACCACATGCAACCTCACGATTTCTGCCACATACAACTTGGCCAACTTTTGTAATGAGTAGTCGGTATAGACTGGTATGAAGTGGGCGGACTTCATCAATCGATTGACAATCACCCACAATGAATCTTTCTTAGTAGGCATCAGAGGTAGCCCACTAAAAAAATCCATCGTTATCCTCTCCCATTTCCAAAGTGAGATCTTCACCGACTGCAGCAATCCCAAAGGCAACTGATGTTCCGCCTTCACCTGCTGGCAAGTCAAACACTTACTCACAAACTCGGTAACTTTCCGCTTCAACCCTGGCCACCAATACAGTTCACGTAAATCTTGATACATCTTACTTCCACCGGGATGCATAGTGTATGGGCTACTATGTGCTTCCCGTAGAATCATTTGCCTCAACTCAGTGTCCTTTGGCATACAAATTCTTCCACGAAAACACAATGCCCCTTCACTGTTCAGACTGAAATCCTCTGTCTCTCCACTTTCCACTTGCTGAAGTCGAGAACCCAATGATTCTTCCAACAATTGCTTCTCTTTAATCTGGCTTACCCATGTCAGCTTCACCTGCAGTTCCGCTAACAAGCTACCATCTTCTTAAAGACTGGGATGAGCAACCATTGCTCTCAAATCTGATATCACCTTACGACTTAACGCGTCTGCCACTACGTTAGCTTTACCCGGATGATACTCAATCGAGCAGTCATAGTCTTTCAACAATTCAATCCATATCCACTGCCTTAAATTCAACTCCTCTGAGTAGGGAGGTATTTCAGGCTCTTATGATCCGTATAGATAACTGACTTTTCTCCTATAACATCCTAAATTTGGACCTAATAGGATTGGGTCAAATGGGCCTTGAGCATAGTAGCGTTTAAAATTTTTGAGATCAAGAGATCGGCTCTTATGCAAGTTGGACCTATTAGGTGAGTGATTTTGGAAGGTTAGGGGGCTTCTATGAAGTCCCGGGATCAAACTTGGGCTTAGGAGAAATTTTGGTTTTAGGTGAATAAAACCCTGGGAGGTAGTAGGTAGGCTTTAAGAATAAAATGTGGAGAAAAATGACACAAGTGGAGTGTGTGGTGTAGTGGCAAAGTGACGCCACTTAGGGAGCAAGGAGGTGACGCCACAAGGAAGGAAGGAGGTCCAAGGTTCAAGGCGTGGAACTTGCATTTCTTTCAGATTATTTTATTAAATGGATTTAGACCTTTGCCATAGACTTATCTTTAGTTGGGCATGTTTTAAGACACAAGAGGAGCGTGTGGCTTAGTGGCAAGTGGCGTGAAAAGGTTGATGGGAGAGCTTGGGTTCGAATCTCATGACAAGCAAGGGAGTATTCATTTTACGGATTGGACGGCAAGAGTTTGAGTTGGATTTAAACTCTACTAGCGGAGGGATCCCACATTGGAAAGATACAAAGAGGGAAGGTGAGAAGCTGGCTATATATAGAGCTATCTATGATGCGAGGAAGCACACCTGGTTGGCGTTGGGCATAGGAGCATTCGGAGCGTGGATTAGCACCAGATTCATATCAGGTGTGTATTCTCTCTACTCTAGTTGTAGAGTAGCAAATGCCGAATGCCGGTCACACGGTGATAGTAGCCACACGAGCGTGCGAGCGCTCGTGTGGGGGGGCTTCGACGCGATAGTTGAGGCCATCGTTTGTATTCTTGTGGGTTGATGTTGTTTGGGCCACGATGGGTCGAGTGGGCCCAATGGGCCTGTGGGCCTATATGAGTAGATTGTATGATTGTGTAGTATATATTAGACTGGACTAGGTGAATCTCATATCTGTGGCTAAATTTGTGCTAGTTGGGCCACACGAGCGTGTGGGCCCGAGTGGGTCGAAATTGGGTTTCAGGCCCAATAGTTCGGTAAAGACTGGAGTCACTCGGGGTGACTTTGGGCCTTCGAAAAGGCCATTGTAGGTGTAAAATTACCGAAATACCCTCGGTAGGGTAAATTACCAAAGTACCCATGGAAGGTAAATTACGAAAATACCCTTGGTAGGTAAAAATACAGTTATACCCTTAGAGGTTGAGTAGCTTGATTATGTTGCAACTTGTTATTTGATTATGATGGTAATTCATACGTTATATTTGATATATGTTTTGCATACATAACATACTGTATACACGAATTATTATGCTATATTGCTTAGGCTTTGGGATATGATGTAAAGGGGAAGTGTTATTTAGGGACTGTCACAGTGGTTTGGTACCACAGTGGGTTGGCCCCACAAAATTTATCTAGTGAATATGTCTCAGTGGTGTGGTACCACAGTGGTTCGGCACCACATATATATTATTTCAATGACCCGTCCCAGTGGTTTGGTACCACAGTGGGTTGGCCCCACATATTATATTTAGTGGCTCTGTCACCAGTGGTTTGGAACCACCAGTGGTTTGGTACCACAGTGGCTTGGTGCCACAGGCGTTTGGATGATTCAGGTGTGTAGAGGATGGAAAACTAGGTTGGGCTGGGTTGCATTGCATACATGTGATACATGCTATTTTGAGTGGGCTAAAGCCCAATGTGCATCTGGGGGCTTAAGGCCCGATTGTGTTGTAAGGGGAATTACACACTGAGTCTTGCTGATTCACCCCTCTGCTTAATTTTGTAGATGATCCCTAGTTCGAGGATTTGGATCCGAGGAGGACTTTGCGGTGGCCATACAGTATTTCTTTCGTAAATACGTTTTCTTTATTTGAAACTTATTTTAGATTTGGGAATTTGTTATGCGATAAGGCCTCTGGGATTTTATTTTGGTTTTAATTTTAACTCGGTTATTATCTATTGCTGATTGTTCAAACGGTGTTTTCCTCAAACATTAATAGTTGTTTTCTAAAATATTAACAAAAGGGTCACAAGCTATAAATAACCAAACTTGAAATTTTTAAACGATCACAAAATTTCTTTAACGACCTTTCCATGTAACATGCCAGATCCGGTCGTAACGTCTAGGCCGGGTTTGGGGTGTTACAATTTTGGTATCACAGCCCGGGTTTTAAAACTCAACTGTGGAATGGGTTCGACAACATTTTCCAAAAATTGGTTTGAAATATGATTTAGAAAAATACATGTTTTCTGGAGGTGTGGCAACCGAGTCTCCAGCACCGAATCCATAAGTTCTCTTTTTCACTATATTCTATTATATGTTGAAATGACTGTATTTCTGGTATTTATTCTATATGGTTGGTTGAATGGATGCTTGAATTGTGTGCATGTGTGGTAGAAATCTATTTGCTTATGTGTTAGATATTTGGTTGTGTGAAGAGCTTCCAAGATTAAGATAGAAAACGAACTAGTGTTATTAAGATCAGAGTGCGCAACGTGAGCGTAGTGTTGTAGGTTAGGATGTACGACTGTTGGTTAGTTGGAAATTTTGAGGACGAAATTCCTTTAAAGAGGGTAGATTTGTAACATCCTGAATTTGGGCCTAGCAGGATTGGGTCCAATGGGCCTTGAGCATAGTAGCGTTTAAAATTTTTGAGATCAAGAGATCGGCTCTTATGCAAGTTGGACCTATTAGGTGAGTGATTTGGAAGGTTATGGGGCTTCTATGAAGTCCCGGGATCAAACTTGGGCTTAGGAGAAATTTTGGTTTTAGGTGAATAAAACCCTGGGAGGTAGTAGGTAGGCCTTAAGAATAAAATGTGGAGAAAAATGACACAAGTGGAGTGTGTGGTGTAGTGGCAAAGTGACGCCACTTAGGGAGCAAGGAGGTGACGCCACAAGAAAGGAAGGAGGTCCAAGGTTTAAGGCGTGGAACTTGTATTTCTTTTAGATTATTTTATTAAATGGATTTAGACCTTGGCCATAGACTTATCTTTAGTTGGGCATGTTTTAAGACACAAGAGGAGCTTGTGGCTTAGTGGCAAGTGGCGTGAAAAAGCTGATGGGAGAGCTTGGGTTCGAATCTCATGACAAGCAAGGGAGTATTTATTTTGCGGATTGGACGGCAGGAGTTTGAGTTGGATTTAAACTCTGCTAGCGGAGGGATCCCACATCGGAAAAAAAACAAAGAGGGAAGGTGAGAAGCTGGCTATATATAGAGCTATCTATGATGGGAGGAAGCACACCTGGTTGGCGTTGGGCATAGGAGCATTCGGAGCGCGGATTAGCACCAGATTCATATCAGGTGTGTATTCTCTCTACTCTAGTTGTAGAGCGGCAAATGCCGAATGCCGGTCACACGACGATAGTAGCCACACGAGCGTCCGAGCGCACGTGGGGGGGGCTTCGACGCGATAGTTGAGGCCATCGTTAGTATTCTTGTGGGTTGATGTTGTTTGGGCCACGATGGGTCGAGTGGGCCCAATGGGCCCGTGGGCCTATATGAGTAGATTGTATGATTGTGTAGTATTTATTAGATTGGACTAGGTGAATCTCATATCTGTGGCTAAATTTGTGCTAGTTGGGCCACACGAGCGTGTGGGCCCGAGTGGGCCGAAATCGGGTTCCAGGCCCAATATTCTGGTAAAGACCGGAAGTGGTAGCCGAGTCACTCAGGGTGACTTTGGGCCTTCTAAAAGGCCATTGCAGGTGCGAAATTATCGAAATACCCTCGGCTGGGTAAATTACAAAAGTACCCCTGGAAGGTAAATTACGAAAATACCCTTGGTGGGTAAAAATACGGTTATACCCTTAGAGGTTGAGTAGCTTGATTATGTTGCAACTTGTTATTTGATTATGATGGTAATTCATACGTTATATTTGATATATGTTTTGCATACATAACATACTGCATACACGAAATATTATGCCATACTGCATGGGCTTTGGGATATGATGTAAAGGGGAAGTGTTATTTAGGGACTGTCACAGTGGTTTGGTACCACAGTGGGTTGGCCCCACATAATTTATCCAGTGACTATGTCTCAGTGGTGTGGTACCACAGTGGGTTGGCCCCACATATGTTTATCAGGGATTGTCACCAGTGGTTTGATACCATAGTGGGTTGGCCCCACATATTATATTTAGTGACTCTGTCACCAGTGGTTTGGAACCACCAGTGGTTTGGTACCACAGTGGCTTGGTGCCACAAGCGTTTGGATGATTCAGGTGTGTAGAGGATGGAAAACTAGGTTGGGCTGGGTTGCATTGCATACATGTGATATATGCTATTTTGAGTGGGCTAAGGCCCAATGTGCATCTGGGGGCTTAAGGCCCGATTGTGTTGTAAGGGGAATTACACACTGAGTCTTGGTGACTCACCCCTCTGCTTAATTTTACAGATGATCCCTAGTTCGAGGATTTGGAGCCGAGGAGGACTTTGCGGTGGCCATATAGTATTTCTTTCATAAATACATTTTTTTTATTTGAAACTTATCTTAGATTTGGGAATTTGTTATGCAATAAGGCCTCTGGGATTTTATTTTGGTTTTAATTTTAACTCGGTTATTATCTATTGCTGATTGTTCAAATGGGGTTTTCCTCAAACATTAATAGATGTTTTCTAAAATATTAACAAATGGATCACAAGCTATAAATAACTAAACTTGAAATTTTTAAACGATCACAAAGTTTCTTTTAACGACCTTTCCATGTGACATGCCAGATCCAATCGTAATGTCTAGGCCGGGTTTGGGGTGTTACATCTCCGTACAAATAGTGCTTCCATATCTTTAGAGTGAACACCACTGTCGCCAGTTCCAAGTCATGAGTAGGATAATTCACTTCATGTGGTCTTAATTACCGAGACGCATATGCTACTACCTTCCCTTCTTGCATTAATACACATTCTAATCTCGTTTGCGACGCATCACAATAAACTACGAACTCCTTCCCAGCCTCAGGCAGAATCAACACTGGTGCCTCAGTCAAAATCCTCTTTAGCTTCTCAAAGCTTTCCTGTTGCTTATCAGCCCAAACAAACGATACTCCTTTCCGTAAAAACTTGGTTAATGGTGTAGCAATCAACGAAAATCCCTCAACGAATCTTCTGTAGTACCCAGCCAAACCCAGAAAACTTCGAATTTTTGACACTGACTTCGGTTGCTTCCAATCCAATACGGCTTCAACTTTTCGGGGATCGACTCTAATCCCCTCCGCAGACACAACGTGCCCCAAGAACGTTACTTCCTTTAGCCAAAACTCGCACTTACTGAATTTAGCACAAAGTCGCTTCTCTCTCAGCATCTGCAGAATAGTCCGAAGATGTGAATCATGCTCCTCCTCCGCTCTCGAATACACCAAAATTTCGTCTATAAACACTACCACGAACCAGTCTAGATAGGGTTGAAAGACCCGGTCATCATGTCCATAAAAGCGGCTGGTGCATTTGTTAACCCGAACGACATCACTAAAAACTCGTAATGCCCATACCGAGTTCGAAACGCAGTCTTGTGAATATCCGCCTCCTTGACCTTTAGCTGATGATACCCAGATCTTAAATCTATCTTTGAGAAAACTGAAGCTCCTCGCAGTTGATCGAACAAATCGTCAATCCTTGGTAGCGGGTACTTATTCTTAATAGTTAACTTGTTCAATTGCCTATAATCAATGCACATTCGCATCGACCCATCCTTTTTCTTGACAAACAAAACCGGCGCTCCCCACTGAGATACACTTGGTCGGATAAATCCACGGTCCAACAGTTCTTGGATCTGAGCTTTTATTTCTGCCAGCTTCTTCGGCGCCATCCTATAAGGAGCGATGGACACTGGGGCCGTTCCCGGAAGTATCTCAATGCCAAATTCCACCTCGCGATCCGTAGGTAACCCTGGAAGCTCTTCTGGTAGACGTCCGAGAACTCTTTCACCGTTCTAACATCCCCTACAGACAATTCTTTGGCCTCCAAAGCACTGATGAAAGCTAAGAACGCCTCACACCCTTTTCGCACCATCCTTTCAGCCTTTAGTACAGACAGCACATTAGACAGGTAATTCCTTCTTTCTCTTATCACCAACACCTCCTTATCCTCAGAAGTCTTCAATATCATGCGCTTAGTAGCATAATCCAAGTTTGCATGATGCTTAACTAACCAGTCCATGCCTAAGATCAGGTCAAAATCACCGAACGGTAGTTCCATCAAGTCTGCCGGAAATACTACTCGAACTTCTAAAGGCACATCCCTAAATAGTTTGTTCACTACCACAGTTTGTCCTAAAGGGCTAACCATAGACATCTCTCTAGCAGCAATCTCAGATTCTATACCCAAAGTCCCAGACACATTACAAGCAACATACGAATGGGTCGATCCAATATCTATCAAAGCTGTAAAGGGTACATCAAATATGAAAAACGTACCAGTTATGACATCCGGTGCGTCACCATCCTCTCGCTGTCTAGCCGCATACACCAATCCAAGCTGTCTTGCATCTGTATTCCCAGCACCTCTGCCCGGTGCTCCACGCCCTCAACCAAATCCATTTCCTCCTCTGGTCGGACCACGACCTCTCGGTGGTTGCTGACCACCTCTTCCTGGCTGTGCAAATCCCTGACCTACCAATCGCGCCCTAGCCAACTCTTGTGGACAGTCCTTTATCAGATGATCCCTAGATCCACACTTGAAGCATCCTCCAATTCTTCTCCAACACTCCCCCGAATGTATTTTCCCACACCGAGCACACGGTCGAATCTGACCAACAGAAACAGGCATCGCAACTTGGCCTGGCCCATCAAACCTAGGCCTCTTTTGGAAACCCCCAGAAGATCCTGACAACCCAAAACTTCTTTTATTCATGCCCCTGTCTTTAGCTCGGTTCTGCCTCTCAGAACGCTTCACTTCTTCGGCTATTTTTGCCTTCTCAACCAGTATAGCAAAATCTCTTTCTCGCTGCGGAGCTATCAGTACCCGTCGCTTGTCCCGTAGATCATCCTCAAACCGAACATAATGTTCATAATCAGTTGCGATGATACCCCAAGCATAACGGCTTAGGCGCAGGAACTCCGCCTCATATTCAGCCACGGACTTATTCCCCTGGACCAAGTTCAGAAATGCTTTCCTCTGGGCGTCCACATAGCTCGCCCCAACATACTTTCCCTGGAACGCTATCTTAAAGAAGTCCCAGGTAATATGGTCCATTGGAGTACCTTTCCTCACTGTAAGCCACCATTGGTACGCCTCATCCCGCAGAAGGGATACTACTCCTTTCAACTTTTCCTCTACTGTACAGTCTAGATCATCCATGATTCGTTCAACAGCCTCCAACCAGTATTCAGCTACATTTGGGGCCACGCCAGAAATACCCCTAAATATCTCAGCCCCATTTGCCCGAAGCCGCTCAGGAATAGATTTCCAGGCTACCGATCCAATGCTTGCTCAAGAACCCCATTCCAGAACACGCAACATTGCTTGAGAAAAATCATCGTCCCCTCCAGTTCGATCTTGAGTCCTCGCTTCCGCTACTGGTGATGCTGGCACTTCTCCTTCTGGTACATGCCCAGATTTTGAGGATCTAGCCTCAGCACCCCGGCCACTACCACGGTCGCGTACACCACCTTCACGTCTTCTAGCGTTCATGTTTACTAGATCGAATTAATCTGATTAAAAAATTTTATGGGTTAGCATTTCATTTCAATGTTTATTAACAATGTCTTATGCAGAGTGAGTATAATAGTTGTTTTCGAGAATCAAATTTTCCTAATGTCTTAGTTTCTAAAGTCTTAAATCTTATAGCTAGCAGTCATAAAACACTGATTCTAACATCATTTCATAATAACAAACAAAGCCAGAAGACTTACGGATTTGGTGCCGGAGACTCAGGTGCCATACTTCCAAAAAGACTTACGGATTTGGTGTCGGAGTCATAAAACACTGGTTCTAACATCATTTTATAATAACACTGATCGTCGCTACTCTCACTAGCAGGAATAACCACTATCTGCCTATCCCGAATGGATGTCAGCTCTCTACCGCAACCCGGTGAAAAGTCTCAAACCGCCGACACTGCACGTCGCTTGAACCTGGGAGCAGAGACTACGAGTCCACTCCTCTCAGGCTCCTTTAACGCTACCCCCTTAGATTGGCTAGCACTCGCATCCATGAAGAGAGTTCGATCAGTAAGGTACCGCAGTGAAATCAACGATTTTCTAACAAAGATGTTGGGTTATGGCAGAGTACAATGAAGAGAGACTAATCGTATAGAACTAGAGAGAAACTCCTTACCTTAGTTATCAACGCAGATTGGTTCTATCCTCTTGACAAGATGCCTTAGATTCGGCCACTGCTGACAAGAGCTCTGAGCTTCTTACGAAAGAATGAACACGCTTCTACGTGGAGAGGGTACTTATATTTGGCCTAAAAAGAAAGGAGTAACAGGATGACTGTTTCGATCTCTAAAAGAGAGAAGAGAAAAACATACGAAGAGCGAACTCGTTACCTACAACAAGCAAGACCGATTGGAAAGGGATTTTCAGCAACCAAAGGAATCCTAGCACCTTGCTTCTTGATGTTTGGCTACTTAGACAGAGAGAAGCAGAATGGAGTCCAAGAAGATTCGGCACAAACAGCAAAAGCTAAGAAGGTTTCAGCTTAAGACTAGATCAAGAAAGAAATGGAAAGGAACGGAAATGGCAAGCAGAGATTCAGTTATGGAAAAAGAGTGTAGAAAAAAACAAAAAGAGAATTGAAATGAAAAGAGAAATGGTATGAGTGAGGGAGGGTTCGGCTAAAAGCAAGAAAGTATTCAGAACAACTTCAGGTTGTGAAAAGGAGAAGAGTATGACCTCGGTTAGCAAGCAAAACAAAGAGAAGAAAAAGGATCTGAAGTGCCTTATGGTCAAAAGCAAAAAACGTCAAAAGGGCTAAAAAAAAGCTATAGGAATTCGGCACAACACTCTTCAAGAGGTTCGGTTTGCTAACACATTTCCCCCAAATGCCGAAATTCCCTTGCTAAACACCCTATAGATGAAATTCACCTCCCACCTCTCCAACATTCAGCCAACTCTCACCCACCCTCTCAAATCCCTTGTTTTTCTCCTCCATTCACTCTCCATCCCCCATTTCAAATTGGTTGACCAATTAAAACTCCCCAAGTTCCTCTTGTCCATCCATTTGAAAACCTTTGACTCCTTCAACAACCACCTAGGTAGAGTCCCAACCGAATGCCACCTCTTCCCCATCTTGAGCACAAAAAAATTAAACTCCATAGTGCAGCAGATGGGATTCGAACCTTTCTCCCCTTGCTTCCTATGTAACGCCAACTCCACTAGGCCATTCTGCTTCCTTTTGTTAACACAACACCAATTTTTATACTCAAATCCTGCCTCCACTAGCTCACCCTCACAAAGTGCCCTAAAACTAAAATTTCACCAGGGCTCTGGCTCGAACCCGAGCCTCCCCAAGACCCCCAAGCACACCTAAATAACAAGTTAATTGAGCCAAACACATAGAATAACACAAAATGCAAAACCCGTAATTTTAGGATGTTACAACTTACTTCAGTAGATAATCAAAATGAGTCTGTAATCCTGTAAAAAAATCAAAATGATAATTTGATATAAATACTGAGAAGGATTATTATGTCGTTTACAATTCCAATTGGAGAGATGGCTAGTCTTGGCTATCGAAGTAGTTGACTGTACGAGTAGAGACATAGATGTATTCAATGGTAGAATGATACATTGGACTGAACCCAAGATGAATTAATTCTAAATTTGTTTGTGAATTAATTCACTTGTGACATTCATGGTGTGATTTACCTAAATCTTGAGTTAGTCACTAACCATGCGTATGCAACTCATGTGCTTTGATATAAGTGGAGACTTGTGTACATGATTGAGACTATAGCCGGTATGTTGGATACTTGACTTGTGTATGGCATGGTTTTACTAGCAACAATAGAATTCATAGCTCAATTAAAGAGTTAATGGTATCCTCTCATTGGCATTATGTGGATTGATAAATATGGAACATGGCCACGGGTTGCTTGTTCTCAAATGAGCAATTTATCACAGTCATTTGTTGACAGTGATCATATTAATCATTAAGAAGACACAATAGTGACAGTGAGATAAAATAGGATTGTATTGAGTGAATGGATTTAACTCAAAGGAATTAAGGATATCATATAAGGGTAACACGCACATGACGATGTCATTGGATAAAGCTGTTGGATGAATTATTTTCGTAAAGAGTATACTATAAGGAGTTTTTCAATCATGTTACTTCTTGTGGACTGACTCCATGATTAAGTAACTGCGAATTATCGGAATGATACTTCTGGACATAATTGCAATCACTAAAGCATAATTATATATGTCCGATTGGCCCCTTCACTAGCTCAACAAAAGCTCGATCAAACTGAATTTGAATCAGAAGAAAATTATACGACTTTGGGAATAATTTAATTGAATCGATTTATTCGATGTGGAATTAAATTAGGTGGTCATGAGAATTGTTTAATTAGAGATTTTGATTAAATAATTTTCTTGAAAAATTAATTTGGAAAATCTAAGTGATTTTTGGAAATAATAATTTTGATTAAGTAAAATTAAATTAATCAAATCAATTAAAATTAATACAATATTTTTAGAAGTTAATTTTCAAGTCAGAGAATTGGCTCAATGGGTAATTGAACTTGAGAATCAGACCTGAGATTGTAAATTAGGCCCGGGAGCCTAAAACCGAAACCAAGACCTAATAACTGAACGAACTGGGCTAACGGTCCAACTGGTGGCTAGACCAGACCAGTTAAGTCCTCATTGAACCGAACCGACCAGCAGCAGTCGAACTAGCTCGGGGTGCCGTAAGGGTGTTGTACTTGCATCACTAGACACGACGGTGCCGATGGTTGCGACGGCGGCGGCCCAGTGGCCGACGTTGGTTGGTCGTCGGTGGTTAAGTAGTGGAAGAGTTACACTCATATTGGGACTCTACCAGAGAATTTAATTTCAAATTAATTATTCCAAAAATAAAATTATTTTAATAGTTTAATATTAAATTTAATTTAATATTTATCTTGGAGATAAACATTATATTATTTTATTAAGATTTGATATTAAATTAATAAATATTTATCAAGATAAATATTATATTAATGTAATATTAAAGTGATTAAGTTTAATCACAGTTGAACTCTCTAAACTCCCCCTATATAATGAGAGCCTTGGGTCATTATTTACATACACTTGAATTCAAGAGAAAGCTGTAGAGAGAAAATTCTCTGAAGATATTATTCCAGAAAATTTCTAGAGATATTTTTCTAATTTACAACTTGACCTAAAAGGTTAGAGAAATTTCAAAATTAGCCCACTGGTATTTTTTGTGAAAAATTATCCGATTCGAAGCGAGCCCACACTCGGAAGACGTGAGCTTGAGGATAGCGGAGAAGACTACTCGGTCGAAGCGCTCATTCTAGACGAATCGAAAAAGTAAAATTTTGATTAAGTGTTAATTACTTTAGATATCACAACTAAGATCTTATTTTGAAAAATAATTAAAATTTTGGTTTTTCCTTAAATTTATTTTCCGCTATGTTTTTCAAACCCGTTTTTCTAACAAGTCATTCATTAAATCAATTCAAAACACATCAAGATCATTCTAAAATATATCATTTGCCTAGTTCTAACCAATATGCTATAAGACACCATCACATCCAACTCAACTATACAAATCAAACCATTAATCCAAGCATGCATATATCCATCAATGTGCACTTTACCACGAATGCTAACCAAACCATATCTTTTATCAACTAAAGCATGCCTAGCTTTTAACAAAGTAAACATACACTAATCTCATACATACCATTATTTTGGTACCTGGCAAAACTTATCATATCCATGTACATCTTTATATCACAATTGCATAAACCACAATCATCAACTAACACATAGACCAAACATTACATCCAAGTTTAACCATTCACAATCATTTCATAATCTAAGATCAAACATGCCATTTCCAACATGCTTCCATCATATACCATTTATGCATACGATAACAATCATTAAAATCCAACTATTTACAATACATTACAACTTCAACTTCAAACTTCAAAACCATCAACCCAAGATAACCTATATACATGCCACAAAACCAAATTAAAAGAGTCAAAATTTACCAAGACAGATGCTTGACAGTGCGAGCCTTGGTAAATTTAAACCAACTTACTCCGATTTTCCATAAAACTTTTACTATAGAAAACAGGAAAATAAACGGAGTAAGCTTATATAGCTTAGTAAGTCCATAGTTAAATTTTAACCAACTTACCTCATTCTAATAAATGAAATTAACACAACTTAGTTTATATTAACCTGAAAATCCATTTGCAAGAACAGGTGAGATTTGTACAAAATTAAGTTATCAAATATTTCATATTCATCAACAACTAAATCAAGATCATTTGTATATGTATTCCATCGAAAATAATTTATGAATCTTTAATCAACATAGATCATGTAATTTCATTTGGGTCTATAAATCTTTTTAATAACAAATCACATATTTTAATGAATTCTTTGAAGATCATTCACAAGTTTTACTAGTCCAATGAACAATAGTAACATAACTCGAATACTCGGGTAACTACACCACACCAGAGAGCATCAAAATGCTATACAGAGGCACCTCAGTGCAAACAGAGACACCAAAGTGAAAGCAGAGCCACCGAATGCAAATAGAGGCACCAAAGTGCAATCAGTGACACTGAAGTGTAATACCGTACAAGTGCGCATTCTAACCCTATTGGCATGTCAATTGTATCCTAATCGTTTACTACGTTCAAAGGGGAATTTTAACAAAATTCATCATATTTACAAATCAGAGGCACTTTCTTATAAACAGCACGTATGCTATAATAATTCATGCTTATTCAAAAATCATACAATTCATATTTTCCGATATTCAACAAGTCTCGATTTAGTCAGTACTCACCTTAGCTTTTGCTTATAACATGTTAATCTCATCACATAAAATTTACGACTTTTATTTTTAAGATTTAATAGAAAATAATATGTAAAAACACATTTTAATACACAATGAACTTACCTAATATATTCAGCTAACGAGCAAATTTGTAGGGTCTATTCTAAAATTTTCCTTTTTCCTCGGTTTTCCTCCGTAAGGATCAATACTTGATATATATATAATAGTTAAATTCAATCTACCAACTTCAATTACATTATCATACTCATTTTTATGCACTAGACCTATAAATTTCATTTTAAAAATTTTCCTTAAACTTTTACACTTTGTTCAATTTAGTCCCTAAAACCAAAACTATTAAAATTTTCACATTTAAACCCCAATATACAAAACCAATTGTAACCTCATCCATAATCAGCATTCAATTATTAAAAATTTATAGAACTTTCATTCTAAGATTAACTTATTTTCATATTAGTTCCTAAGTTCAAAACCAACCAAAATTCCTCTAACAAATAGTCCTAATTAACAACCAAACTTGTAAACCTTTCACTTAATGTAACACCCCAAACCTGGCCTAGAAGTTAGGCCCGAATCTAGTGTGTCACATGGAAGTAAAAACCATCTTTGCGATTATTAAAAACTTGCTTGAGAAATACAGCCTCTTTGTTAAAACCAAAATCACTTAAGCAATTGTTAACTACTTGAAAACGTAATAATCTTTAAAAACCCTTTTAGTAGCGAAAGCATATTTGAAATGAACAATTTACAAAAATGTGATGTTTAGAAATAGAGTTGCAGAAGCATTTTGAAATCGTTGCGGAAACGTAGATAAAATACAAGTATTTTTGAAAGATTGATTGATGAGTCAACAATCAAGGTAGTGAACTTTAAAACCGTGTCTTTTGAAAATATCGTTTGAAAGTTCGAGTAAAAACTTCCGTGTTAAAATATTTATAAAAGTTTATTATGAAATCCATTTGTTAATCGATTTTGGAAAACCTTTATTTAAGTTTTTAGAAAATTCTCATTTTAAACAATTTAAGCAAAATAGTAAGTATAACAACCATAAAGCAAATAATAAAACACTCCAGAGGCCTTATTACAACTTAAACCAAAATAGCAAAATAATAAAATAAACGGGAATAGAAATTTAAATTTCAATAACACCATTTCTGAAGTATGGCCTCCACCGAGTCATCCATGGGCCCAATTCCTCGTCACTGAGCATTACCTACAAGGGTTAAGAAAAGGGGGTGAGTTACAAGAACTCAGTGTGAAATCCCCTTACCAGTCATCCACTGGGCTCGAACCCATATAGCAATCATCTTGGGCTTAAGCCCATTTAACATGCACTTGGACCGAAGCCCATTTACAAAAGCAGAATATATTTATATATGTGCAATGTATGAATGTATGCAAACCCAAACCAACCTAATAATCCATCCGCTACACACCACCCGTACCAACCAACACACCTGTGGGGATCTTTTGTCAACCCACCCCGCCAACACACCAATCGCAGGCATTTAGCCATTTATATCAAATTCAAATTGTGGACAAGCCACCAGAATAATAGAATATACGTGGCTTAGCCACTGACATAAAATGTGACAGAGTCACGTAATATCATATACTGTAATATAACCTAAGCACTGACCTTGGTAAAAATGATCGACACAGAGTCGTTAATTCATATGTTAGGCACATAGCCCCGGGTAAATACGTTTAGCACAAAGCCATAATCACGATGGCACAAAGCCATATTTAAAATTGCCACATAGCCATTATCAGAATTTGTGGCAGAGCCACCAGAATCAGAATGTATCGCTGTAGTCAAACTGCTTTTCATAATACTTGTGGCAGTTCCACCAGAATTTCTTCTCTTCAACATTTTCCCAACCCATGCAAATTCATGTTGATGCATCATAGATAGCAAATCATTATATTTACAAATATAACAACAATAATTAAATCAGACAAAAGTTCAGCCCATTAACACTTTACAAAATCGGCCCATTAGGGCATTATATCAAATTGGCTCAAAACCCATATGTCAAATTGGCCCATTAAACAATATATCAGATCGGCCCACAAAACAATATATATATCAAATCGGCCCATTAAGCAATTTATCAAATCGGCCCACTAAGCAATTTATCAAATCGGCCCATTATGGCTATATAACAAATCAGCCCATTAAGGCAATATAACAAATCAGCCCTTTAGGGGCATTTCCGAAATTCGGCCCATAGGGGCATTTTCGTAATTCGGTAATCTTACCCACTAAGGGTAATTTGGTAATCTCACAACCCAGGGGTATTTCGGTAATTTACCCTCTAAGGGTATTTTGGTAATTTTGCAACCTAAACTTAACTACTAATGTGGGGCATAAAATTTGAAATTGTCCATCTGCGTCATACTGACTAAACTGACTATAACTCGAGTTAGGAACCTCGAAATTTAGATCCGTAAATTTTCCTTGAAACTAGACTCATATATCTTCTTACGATAATTTTTCCAGAATTTTTTACTTAACCATTTAGTACATTTTATTCCTTAAAGTTTCCCTTGTTTCACTGTTCAAATATTCTGACGTCTCTTATCTTAATTTCAAATATCTTACTGTACGGTTTTCATATGCTGCTCCCACTTGTTTCTATTGAAAATAGGTTCACTAAGGAATCCATACATATTAATTATAACTCCTAATTCTCTTTTTACAATTTTAAACGATTTTTCCAAGACAGAATAGAGAACCACAAAGTCGGTCAAAACCAGTCTCACTAAAATTAAGATATCTCAGAATATAAAATTCCTTTTCCTTCTTTGTTTCTTCCATATCAAAATAGACACAGTAATATTTAATTCGATATCTTATTCATTTATTAATCCCTTTTCTCCTATTTTCTATGATTTTTCAAAATCACGTCACTGTTGCTGACCAAAACTGTTTCATTGCAAAAATATGGTTACCACTACGAATATACGCACGCCCGAGTGGTCACGGATGTCGGTTTCTGGTTTTCCTTCGGTATTTCGACCGAATCACAAAACACATCGTACAAATATTCAGAGAGGTATGAGATTACACACCATTTCAAACATGTATTCGGAAGGGTACGGGATTACACACCTTATTTGGATTTCCTTAAGAACCACTCTTCTTTGACCCCAGAACAATACCAACCAAAAGTTAGCCTCGGGTTTCCAAAAGATTTCATACCCAACGTATTACTTACACTTGCATCACTTACCACTATATCTGAAGGATTAGCAAATAGAATATATCGAGTGGTTTGTCCCTAAAACATATAGTCGGTTATTTCAAATTATTACTCCGTTAGCAACAAATCGAATATTGAATAATATCAATAATCCATAAGAACTCCTTACCTTATTAATATTGTATCCGATTTCTCCATTCGACTTAAGGCTAGAATGATTTTCAGCCTCCCACTAGAATACTACAAAAGGGAGAGTGATCTCGTTTGAGAGAGTAGAATAAAATGATGGTCTCTGTCAATATGACCCTCCCAAACCAAGGCATAATTTGACATTAAGAGAAAGAAAATAAAATGTTGAAGAGAACCACTTACCGATTTATCAAGGAATGAGTGTTAATATGGATGAGAAGAAAAGATAGAGAAGAGATGAAAGTTCGGTTCTAAAGGAAAATGTATATTAATATTCGGCTATGGGGATAATCAAACAAGAAGATGTGCTCTTTTGGTGGTGTCGATTTAGAGAAGAGGAAAGATTGAAGGAATGTTTAAAAGAAAGGAATGGAAGGTTGAATGGATGCTAGGTGATTCGGCTATCAAAAGGGAGATGAACAAGAGGTGAATATTTTGACCAAACAAAAGAGAAGAAAAATGCACAATTGTGCTAGGAGGATTCGGCAAAGAGGATAGTAAATTGAGAGAAGATGACACTAAAGTTGCAAATGAGATTTTTGACCCAAAACAATACCAAGACCCTACCAAAAGCCAAAGTAAAATTTCAGCCACCTATCTACCCCCAAAACTGTCCACATGCATTGCCATAAGGGTCAAAATTTTGCCAACCATACTTTCCATAGCATTTTCCATGAAATAAGCCACATGTTCCCCTTACTTGCCTTATTCTTTTGATTCATTTCCCCAACCTCAACCTTTCCTTATTTCTTAGCCACCTTACCAAAAATAAAGAAGTCCAACTTGCCATATATACTTCTTGGCCGACACTTAAGGAAAGTATACAAAAAAAATAGTCAAAATTTTTTGTACCAAGTGGGATTCGAACCTCTTCCCTCAATGCCTTCACTTGATGCCATAACCTCTTTACTAATTGCTCATTTATGCAAGCAAATTACCCACCTATTTCCATAAGCCTTGATGCCCCTTACTATCTCTCTTTAATAGGCTTAAACACAAAATTTATACTAAGGCCCAACTTGAACCCGGAACTTCCTAGAAACCTCGTAACTCTCCAAAATCACCTTCCTAATAAGTCTAACTTGAAATAATGCGGTTCTCAAATTCCCATAAATTTTTAGACGCTTCTACGGTCAAGGCCCAATGGGCCTAATAGGTCTAATTCTACTAGGCCCAATTTTGGGATGTTACACTTAACCTCATGAACACCTAGAATTCATCAATGGCAAGTTCTAAAATCTTAAACTGTTTTATGAAATAATCCTTGGGCTAGCTAGATTAAGCTACAACAATCTCAAAAACATAAAATCAAGCTTGACCGATTCTCTTCAATACAAAACTGGTGTTTTTTCTGTGATGGGTGGTAGACTGAAGAAGATGATCACTAAGTTTATTTGTTTATGTTTGCTTTATTTACTTATTTATTATTTTCCCTTATAATTAACATTAATATTACTAATTAAATGGGAACTGACCGTCCATTCTAACCATTAAGGACTAATTGCCTTATAAATACCTTCTTAATTACCAATCAAAATCAATAGCAATTAAGTTTTACATCTTTTATGATTTAGTTATTTTTCCTTAATTAAGTATTCAATTGTTAAAATTACTAGAACAAAACTTAGTTTAACTCTATAATAGACTCATAAATGTAGCACCCAATAATTTAGGGCTAGAAATTTTGAGATTTATAGATAGGGTCAGTGGCTAGATCAGACAATTGGGTTTGTTGCTGTGTTTTATGTCAGAATGGGCTTGCTGGTCTGGTGGTTTGTTGTGTGTTAATTTGCCTCTAGGTTTTGGGTTCAAATCTTCATGTGTGTTTATGGGAGTAATTTTATTTTAGATTTGTTTTTTTAGTTGCTAAAATATTTATTAGTTTTAGCTATTTTAATTTATTTTTATTTTGAGAATAGAAAAAAATCCCAAAAAGAAAAAAAAGAGTTGCACGTTCTTCCCCTCTTCTCCATTTTGTTCTCTGTGACTTTTCAATTTTCTTTCTTCCTAAAAAGGAAATATTCAGATTCTTTTGATTCTTTTCTTCTTCTGTTTTATCGTGGTTGTCGGTTGTCACGGGAGTTTTGCTCTCGGGTGTTTGGTAAATCAGAAGAAAAGGTAGGTTTTGCTTTTGGGGGTTTTGATAATGTCTCTTTCATTTTCTATTTTGTTATTGAATTGAAGTTTTCGTTAATTTGTATGTCTAAGGTGTATGTTCGAAAACTCTCCCTTTTCGTTATCGAATTTTTGATTTGTTTCCGTGAAATTCGACATATTTTGTGTGTTTTTGAAATTTACCAATCAAAGTATTGATTGATGTGGAATTTCTTAAAATTCTGAGTGTTTTTGGTGTATTTCTGTGTTATTGAGGGTTGGGGATCGTTTCGACATCAAAGGCACATTTTGTAGCCTATTTTGGTGTGGTTTCGTGACCACACGGGTGGTCCCACGAGCGTGTGTGCAATTGGGAATTTAGGGTTTTCGATGATTTTTGGCACCACAGGGCCTGGCCACACGAGCATGTGTCCCTACACGGGCGTGTAAGATCTCTATAAGGCCGTGTCTCATCTGCTCTTTATTTTTAGCACTTTTGGACAATGAGTTACACGGGTTGTCACACGGGCATGTGTGGCCTTCACATGGGCGTGTAGACCCCACACAGCCTGGGCACTTCCACACGGCAGGGGCACACGGACTTTGTTTCGGCCTGGACTTGTGCGTTATTCACAATCATAGCTCTAATTAAGCGATTCGATTGAGTGCTAATTGATGTTATGTTATATCTTATTCTGATTCTGGGCATTTGAATGTGTTCATTTCTGATTACATACTCTACTTATGTTAGTCTGTTTTCAAACGTGTGCATTTTGCATTTGCATTAATCTTTTTGGGTTTGGTTGCAAAGAGAAGGGAGTCTGATCTATTTTGGCAGTTTCAACTGCAACATGTCTCAGTCAAATGGTTTCTGTAATGCACAAGACGACATATATGTCACTCACTGATATTAACATTTGAGTGGCTTAGTCCACATACTTGGTGTGTAGGGTTGGATGGGCCTTTCGAGGACCTATGTGGTGTGCATGGTTGGATGAGCTTAATTAGCTCTTTTTGGGGTATGATTGGGGGACAGAGAGGTGTTTGGGTGGTTTTTTATTACTTGTTGCATTCATTTCGCATTCTGTCTATTTTTCTGATTGCGAGACTAATTGTTTATAGATCGAGGTGTTTCAGTACTGATATGTTTGATTTGTTTGTTGAGACTATTTGTGTATTGGATTGCCATTGAGTTTTATTTTTTTATTGTGACATTTTGGTGATCATTTATCTATCATTTTCGAACTCACACTGAACTCGTGTAGCTCACCCCCTTAGTTTATCCCTTTACAGGTACCCTCATTTCTCGTAGCTGGACTTGGCATGTTGGAGGTCTCGGGGAGATATGTTTTGAGCCGGACTAATAAAATGACTTTTCGGATTATAAATTTGTAAACTATTTTAAACTGTAAACATCTATAAAGATTGTGGTACAATCTAATTTGGGATTTTCATAAATAGTTTTTTTTTTTTTTTTTGAATTCTATAAACTTTGGAACTTTAATTCTGAAAGCTTTCAATGTGACTTGAACTCTCTATTTTGAATCCTAAAAGGGCTAAATGGTTTAGTTCGATTTTAATAATTGTGTTCGAATAAGATTTTAACAACTCGTTTGTAAAATTCTTTCAGATCACTTCGAGGATCAATGTAACCCCGGGGATTCGGTCTAAACTTCTAGGCCTGGTTATGGGGCGTTACAATAAATATTATAAAAATAATATTCACTGACTCGGTCATTGAAAATTAAGGTTCAGAAACCACTATTTTCGGCACCACTAAAAAACGGAATGTTACAAATTGGTTGTCAAGCATGGAGGCATTGTAGATTGCAAATGGAATAGAATTTCTTTAACAACATCCAACGATGAAGAAGTGATAATAGTTGGAATTGGGGCAAACTATGTTGCCAATGTGATATTGGCTTTTGTAGCTAAAAAAAGAGTTAGAAAAGGGTGCGAGGCATTCTTAGCCTACATCCTTAATACTAGGGCCACTAGATTGAAGTTGGAAGATGTGCTTATAGTGCAAGAATTTCATGATTTGTTTCCTAAAGAATTACCCAAGTTTCCACCTGATAGAGGTAAAATTTTCTATTGATGTGGCTCCTGGCAGAACACCAATTTCTATTGCACCCTACAGAATGACCCCCACTGAATTGAACTTAAAGCTTAACTACAATAATTATTAGATCGAGGTTCCATCCAACCTAATGTATCACCATAAGGAGATATAGTACTATAAGTTAAGAAAAAATATAAGAGCCTAAGGTTATGCATTGATTACCAACAACTTAATATGGCCACATTGAAGAACAAATATCCTTTACCAATGATAGAAGATTTGTTTGACCAGTTGAGAGGAGACAATGTGTTCTCTCTAAGATTGGTCTTTGATCAGGTTATTATTAATTGAAGGTCAAAGATTCATGCGTTCCTAGACCTAATTTTAGGACAAGGTACGACCACTACGAGTTTCTGGTGATGCCATTTGGGCTCATGAATACACTAGCCACCTTTATGGATCTCAAGAACTAAATTTTCCAACCATACTTGGATAGGTTTGTTGTGGTTTTTATTGATGATATACTGGTGTACTTTAAGGATGAAGAGAAGCATACTGAGAATTTTAGAATAGCACTACAAATATTGAGGGAAAGACATTTACATGCCAAGTTTATTAAATGTGAGTTTTGGCTTTGAGAAGTGAATTTTTTGGGTCAAGTCATCTCCATGGAAAGAATTCTGGTTGATCCGAGCAAGATTAATGCTATTCTAAAATGGAATCCTCTGAAGAATGTTACTAAAGTGCAAAGTTTCCTTGGTTTAGAAGAATATTATGTTGGAAAAATCGATTAAGAAAATAATTTTTACATTTACAACTAAAGTTTTAAAAAATTCCAAAATCGAGCCTTTTGTGATATTTATAATAATAAACCTTAGCAGGAATAATACATGTGATTTGTGCAAGATAGATTTAGCCGATCCTAACTTTCAACCAAATGACCTTTTCTACTATCCTCGTACCACGAATCACGCCGAGCGTGGGCTCGAGCAACACAAAGCAAAACAAAGAAAAGAAAATGATCTACTTACTTTTAGTAGGAAAGAAAGTTCTATCTACAAAAACCAGTAAAGACTGTAATTCCAAGAAATTAAAACTTATTCTAAGTAAATAAATCCCACTACTTCCTAGCACAGTAACAATAACTCTAATAATGTATGAAGTGTGTGTTTAGGTCAATCGGTGCTCTCTATTTATAGAGGGAAGTACAAGAATCCTGGTTGAACAAGCCTTTGATAAATAATATTATGTAAATAGAAAATACACTGCCATTCTAACTAGAGTAGGGAGGGAGACACACCCTTGATAATATTTCTAGGGTTACCACCCCTTGTGTTCACACAAAAGCTAAACTAGGCCTCTCATGCATTGGATCCATTTATATGTGCTTCTTGGACTTTTTGACCCAACACTTTATAAATTAAACCAACTCAATATTTATTTTGGTTATTCAATTAATTTATTTAACTAAACTAATTTCTCAATTAAAAGCTTTTCTCAATCCAATTCAAATTTTATTAAAGTCATAATAACTTTACCGTAAAAAATCTATGAGGAAATATATTTAATTTCTTTATTTAATTGATTCATAATGATTAATTAATTTAATTTCATTTTTAAACCTTAATTATTTTATTATAATAAATTAAATAATAATTCAAAAAACCTTAAATTAATTCTCAAGTCATTTTTGCACTTGGAGAGAAAACACATTTAATGCAAATGCAATCTATTTCTCTTACTTCATCGCCTCCATTCATTTCTATTCATTTGGTTTTACATGCAATTCATTTCTAGTTTCAATGAGCTAGTGAAGAAATCGATTGGACATATATAATTAGAGCTCAAATAATTTATAATTTAGTTTCGGCTTTTTGCCTATTAATTATAAACTTATTTAGTCATGAAGTCTATCCACTATAGTATTGTGACTAAGCTCTCCCTTATTATATACCATTACGAAAGCTACATAATAAGTGCCCATCCATTGACCTTGTCAAGAATGTATTACCTTCGTAGGATATCCTTCATGAAAAGTATACAAGTCAATTACTATCAAATAGTAACTAAATCATTTATAACAAAGACAAATAACCCATGATCATGTTTACTTTTTATCTATCATGTAATGTTGATGACAAGGTATCATTTACCCTTTAGTTTGGCTATGATTTCCATTGTTGTGGAATTATTCAACATACTGCAAAAGTCGTAAACCCAATGCACCAACTTTTAGATCCTTATCTATTTGAACTCAGGCTCTCACTTACATCAAAGTATACAAGTCACGCATACATAGTTCATCATCCACTCAGGATTAAGGTATGACACACTATAAATGGGTCTAAGATATATTCTACTTGGGTCTTGTCCAATATACTGTCAGTCAAGTCAATCGCATCTACATTTCTATCTTCTAGGAGTCATCCGCTCCAATAGGCAAGACAAGGTAACTCCCCAATTGGACTTCATAAACAACATATTAGTCTTTCAATTGGTTTGCTCGTTTCCGATTAGACTAAAGACAAGTTTAGATTATCTACTAATATGAGTTGTCTTTCCATATTATGATTCGAGCACATAATACCGCTCAGTATTAGTTAAACGCTAGAAAATTAGTGAGCCAATATTTTCTTCCATTTTGTTTTTTGTTCAAAATTCATTAAGGATGATATACAAAGAATAATAATGTAATCAATGGATATTTTATTTGTTCAAAAAATACAAGTATACATAAATGAAAAACACTACACTAAGGGCACTAAATCAAATAGTCTCCCACTTGCCCTAGTAAAGTAGATGAGTCATATTTTGCATTCTCATGCCTTTTACATGTTTCTCAAAACTTCTAGTTACCAGAGACTTGGTAAATGTATCCACAAGGGGTTCCTCTGATGTGACTTTGACTACATCCACTACTACTACCTCCTTTATGACGTGATAGTTTTTATCAATGTGGTTTTTCCTCTTTTTGTTTCTAGTTTCCTTGGTGTTAGCCATTGCAACACTTTTATCAAAATAAAGAGTGATAGCTTGTAACACCCTGGTTCTAGGGGTTATGCATTTGGTGCTTAGCTCGGGTGTTGGCACACTCTAGGGTGTGGATGGGTAAGTTTTAGGGGTCCTGAGAACCCTAGGTAGTGGTAGAATGATTTGGAAAATTTTTAGTTTTAGGGGCTAAAAGGGAGAGCTTGGATAGAGGGGGTCTTAAGAGAAGTTTTGGTGGAAGTAAGGCACTAAGATTGGTGTGGCAAAGTGGCAAGGAGGCGCCACATAAGGCATGGGAAGTGACGCCTCAAGGGGGAGCTGGAAGGGTCTCATGTTCGATTTAAGAGCGTGAGATGGGCATTGTTTTTGCGTCATCTTGGTGGGGTGGTGGGACGGTTTTGGGAGGCTTAAAAGATGGACAAAGACTTGGTCTTTGCTTTTGAATTTGGCTAGGTAGGTTTGACTTTTTCAAATCTTTTGAATGGATGGAAGGGAGGTGTTTTAGGAGAGTTTTGAGGATTTTTTTGGGAGCTTGGAGCTTGGCCGATTAGTATAAATAGGGGAGGTGTTCATTTATTTTCACCATTTGCTTTCTCTCCTTGCCGAATTTTGCTTCCCAAAATTCCTTTGGTTCTTGAAACTTCCTTCTCCAAATTCTTTTGCTCTCACATTTTCCAAATGGCAGAAACTTCAAGGTCATATAGCTATCTTCTTCTCCTCATTTCTTTTGAGCCAAAACCACTCCATTTTATCCCTCAAACCTTTATCCTCTTTTCTATTGCCGTAACCCCTATCCCTTTTCATCCGTTTTCCTTCAAGCCGAACCCTTACTTCCTTGGTGGTGGCCGATTCTTGTTAGAGGAAGGGTAGTGGTTAGCAAGGTAAGGGTGTGTTAGTTTTGCTATGGTTTCTTGTCTTGGCCGAATGGCCTTAAGTGTTACTTGTTTTGTGCAAGGTCGATTATAGGGGAGGAGAGCCTAGCGCAGGAGACCTTTCGGGATTTGTTTAGTCAGCAGTGCAGTGGTATAAGGTTGCGTTTCGAGGGTAGATCGGGTGTGCTATCTAGGTGCGTAATCATCGCACTATTTCTCGGTTTGATTGCTAACGTTTAAACCTGTGTGTTAGGTGTGGTAGCCATTTATAATGGCTTAAGTGATGAGTACCTGGTGATGGTAAGATTATTTGTGATGTATAATTGTATATGTGTATATTTATATACCTATGTGATACAATGACTTAACATGTAGCATCTATATATTTGCATGAGGTGGGGCTTGATTCGATGAAGGAGGAAGTGTACACGAGGTGTACGTGGTCTAATGATAGCTCCGGCTACATTAGCGCTTGATGGTTAGCTTTGTGCTACCTCAAGGGAGATGTTGGCTTGGTGCCCATCTCGGCGGTTGATTGCTATGTGCATCACCGAGACGATTACGATATTTGGATCACTTTGGTTGATCGGTGGCTCGACCACGGCCTCGGCGGCGAGATTGCCGAGGTAAGATTTATGGATCACGATGTGATCGGTGGTGGTTTATCCACGGCCTTAGGCAGGAGTCCGCTAAGGTTGGTGTTACGGTTGGAGTGGGTTGGGTGAGATGCATATGTGCATGACTTGCTATGTGAATTGTTTGGTATGGGGCCAAGCCCATACGCGGAAACTGTGTTGTGATTATGCATCGAGTCGGTGGACTCACTCTTTTCATTAACCATTTCGTGTGATGCGAGATTGGACCGGGATCGGAGAGGACACAAGGTGGCCCATGCGAGAAGATGTGTTACTCCATTTAAGTATTTTATATTATCAATATTTTGGAATTTTACTTGATGTAATAAAGGTCCCTTTGATTTAAAGTACTGTTTATGATTGTGGGAGTTAATACTATACTTGAATATTTTCATAAAAGATTCATATTATACTTATAATAATATTTTATTCGAGTAAATTTTCAACAAACTTATATTATTTATTAATTTTTAAGTGGACATAATTTTCAAAAGATAGTAAATTTTCATGTTTTAAATTCTAAGTAAAGAAACATATTTTCACTAACATAACCAGATTCGATGCCGTCGTAGTGAATAGGCCGGGTTTGGGGATGTTCTGATTTAATATCGAGCCCGGTTCAAAACTCGGCTTTGAGGGTTTTGGGTCCAAACAATTTTTGAAAATGGGCTTTAGAAAAAAAATGGGCTTTTACAAAAGTTTTTGAGTAGTCGGCATGGCACTGTACTCTCAGGACCAAGTTCACTGTAAGTACTTGAGACTTTCTTGAAGTGATTTGTTTGTATGACTTATTATGGGCTTAGTTTGGGTTCGTAGATTAGAATACTAGGATCTGTTGGACCCTAGGAATAGTCTACTCAAACATATGCATAAAACTTAAGGCTACTAAACAAACCTGTGAAGTTAGTCGTCGAGTTAAGGTGTGGCAACCACTGTACGCATGTCTAGGAATGGTATTCAGTAGGAGCTTGGTATTTAAGCAAATCCTAGCGACTCACCCCCTCTTTACTTGAATCCTGCAGTGCGTAGCTACGGTTCACCTTAACCAAGAGGACTTGTTCATAGGCTAAACCGATTATTAAAACCCGAAAGGGATTTGGCCTGATTATTTTAAATTCCCTGTTTTAAAATTATCAACTTTACCCTTTTGGTCCATAAACCCTAAATCTAATTTTGAAGGACATTTTTTTTTGATTTATAAAATTACCAAAATGCCCATGATTTCCAAAATTACAAAAAATAACCCTGATCTCTGAAATTTGTGCGATACCTCTGGTTTGAAAAACAAAATTTTCAAGATGACCCTTGTGATTTTGTGAATTTTGAAATATCTTTAAGTTGGAAAACTAATTTCAAAAATTGACCCAGAGTTATTACCGATATACCCCTATAGGAAAAAGACGAAATTACCCCTGGGTAGGAAGGAAACTTGATTGATCGAAAGAACTACTCTTGGAAACTTTATTGCATAAAATTGCTCGTGGATAAACAGTGAAACAAGAATTTCTAATGCATAAAACTTTCTAAACAGACTCAAATCGAGGCGCTAGATATGAGTTCTAGGGGCGTGGTCGCAATACTCGTGGGCGTGGTAGAGGCAGGATGTCGATGATCGAACCGGTTGGGTCACGCCATGGGTCGTAAAGCGATGCTCCACCACCGGTGTTGAGGTTGAACAGCGAGATCGGGATCGAGGAGACAACGCAGTGTCACAAGTCGTGGCCGCGAGTGCTCGAACGAGTGGCGAGGAGCCAATGGGGGCAACGGGACTCTAAGTCGGTGGCCAAAGGCTTAGGCGAATGGGGCCGAGGTCTTCGTGAGGAGTGTCGGGGTAGCTCGAACGTGGCGTATCATCGGCTTGAGGTCATTGAAAGGATTATGGACGACTTAGACTTGACCGCCGAGGAGAAGCTTAAGGGTGTTGTTTCGTTCTTCGCGGGATGAAGCCTACCGGTGGTGGCTCACTATTAAGGAAAGTACCCTGCGGATCGAGTGGATTGGGGTTATTTTAAGATCAAGTTTGAAGGGAAGTATGTCGGAGCAAGCTATGTTGATGCTCGAGGAGGAAGGCGTTCTTAACTTGGTGCAAGGAAACAAGTCGATAGCGAGAGTACGGTCGAGTTTCTACGTTTGAGCCGGTATGCTCGGGGCATCATGGCAATGAATTATGAGAGATGCGTCAGATTTGAAGATGGTCTGCGGGATGAGTTGCGAGTTTTGATTGCTCCGCATCAGGAAAGAGACTTCGCCGTTTTAGTGGAGAAAGCTCGAATAGCTGAGGAGGTCAAGAAGTCTGAGAGGCTCAATAGGGAAAGGAACCGTGATAAGAGAAGTGTTGGATCGCCAGAAGTGGTTGAGAGGGTCCAGAAGAGACCGAGGGTTGAGACTCCTGTTCATATTGTTAAGACAATTGAAAGGAATCCAGATCGTCCGTGTGCGCAGTGTGGAAGGTACCATGTTGGAGAATGCTGGAATCGTGTCCGAGAGTGCTTCAGATGCAAGTCCAAGTCTCATCTGATTAAGGATTGTCCCCAGAATCCGAATGGGACTCAAGCAGAAGGCCAAGGTTATGCGAAAAACCGAGAGGTGGTGTCGGCAAGCGGCGACAAGGGGTCGCGGTTCGAACCATAGAGGAAATGGTTTCGCCGAGGTCGTGTGGCGATGAGACCGCAGATAATGGTGGCATCGAGACAAGGCGACCCAGTCCGGTTTATGCGATTCGTCGAGAGAGGATAATGATGTGCCTGATGGGTCAACTGGTAAGTTCCTTAAGTCTGGAATACTCCTTGTTGTTTTGTTTGCTTTGGTGATTGTTTGATCTGTTGCTCGTAAAGTAGTTGGAACCTTGAGTATGAACTTAGAAACGGTGCCTAGAAGGTATGTTAGCCCTTTAAGATCGGATTGCGACTATAGCGTAGTGGGAGGAATTGGGATATTAGTTTAGACAAGTAATTTCGAGGACGAAATTATTTTAAGGAGGGTAGAATTGTAACACCCTGGTTCTAGGGGTTAGGCGTTTGGTGCTTAGCTCGGGTGTTGGCACACTCTAGGGTGTGGATGGGTAAGTTTTAGGGGTCCTGAGAACCCTAGGTAGTGGTGGAATGATTTGGAAAATTTTTAGTTTTAGGGGCTAAAAGGGAGAGCTTGGATAGAGGGGGTCTTAAGAGAAGTTTTGGTGGAAGTAAGGCACTAAGATTGGTGTGGCAAAGTGGCAAGGAGGCGCCACATAAGGCATGGGAAGTGACGCCTCAAGGGGGGAGCTGGAAGGGTCTCATGTTCGATTCGCAAGAGCAGCAGATGGGCATTGTTTTTGCGTCATCTTGGTGGGGTGGTGGACGGTTTTTGGGAGGCTTAAAAGATGGACAAAGACTTGGTCTTTGCTTTTTGAATTTGGCTAGGTAGGTTTGACTTTTTCAAATCTTTTTGAATGGATGGAAGGGAGGTGTTTTAGGAGAGTTTTGAGGATTTTTTTTGGGAGCTTGGAGCTTGGCGATTAGTATAAATAGGGGAGGTGTTCATTTATTTTCACCATTTGCTTTCTCTCCCCTTGCCGAATTTTGCTTCCCAAAATTCCTTTGGTTCTTTGAAACTTCCTTCTCCAAATTCTTTTGCTCTCACATTTTCCAAATGGCCAGAAACTTCAAGGTCATATAGCTATCTTCTTCTCCTCATTTCTTTTGAGCCAAAACCACTCCATTTTATCCTCAAACCTTTATCCTCTTTTCTATTGCCGTAACCCCTATCCCTTTTCATCCGTTTTCCTTCAAGCCAGAACCCTTACTTCCTTGGTGGTGGCGATTCTTGTTAGAGGAAGGGTAGTGGTTAGCAAGGTAAGGGTGTGTTAGTTTTGCTATGGTTTCTTGTCTTGGCCGAATGGCCTTAAGTGTTACTTGTTTTGTGCAAGGTCGATTATAGGGGAGGAGAGCCTAGCGCGAGAGACCTTTCGGGATTTGTTTAGTCGTGATGCGGTGGTATAAGGTTGCGTTTCGAGGGTAGATCGGGTGTGCTATCTAGGTGCGTAATCATCGCACTATTTCTCGGTTTGATTGCTAACGTTTAAACCTGTGTGTTAGGTGTGGTAGCCATTTATAATGGCTTAAGTGATGAGTACCTGGTGATGGTAAGATTATTTGTGATGTATAATTGTATATGTGTATATTTATATACCTATGTGATACAATGACTTAACATGTAGCATCTATATATTTGCATGAGGTGGGGCTTGATTCGATGAAGGAGGAAGTGTACACGAGGTGTACGTGGTCTAATGATAGCTCCGGCTACATTAGCGCTTGATGGTTAGCTTTGTGCTACCTCAAGGGAGATGTTGGCTTGGTGCCCATCTCGGCGGTTGATTGCTATGTGCATCACCGTAGACAGATTACGATATTTGGATCACTTTGGTTGATCGGTGGCTCAAACACGGCCGAAAGCAAAATGAGATTGCCGAGGTAAGATTTATGGATCACAATGTGATCGGTGGTGGTTTATCCACGGCCTTAGGCAGGGAGTCTGCTAAGGTTGGTGTTACGGTTGGAGTGGGTTGGGCTGAGATGCATATGTGCATGACTTGCTATGTGAATTGTTTGGTATGGGGCCAAGCCCATACGCGGGAAACCTGTGTTGTGATTATGCACCGAGTCGGTGGACTCACTCTTTTCATTAACCATTTCGGGTGATGCGAGATTGGGACCGGGATCGGAGAGGACACAAGGTGGCCCATGCGAGAAGATGTGTTACTCCATTTAAGTATTTTATATTATCAATATTTTGGAATTTTACTTGATGTAATAAAGGTCCCTTTGATTTAAAGTACTGCTGTTTATGATTGTGGGAGTTAATACTATACTTGAATATTTTCATAAAAGATTCATATTATACTTATAATAATATTTTATTCCAGTAAATTTTCAACAAACTTATATTATTTATTAATTTTTAAGTGGACATAATTTTCAAAAGATAGTAAATTTTCATGTTTTAAATTCTAAGTAAAGAAACATATTTTCACTAACATAACCAGATTCGGTCGTAGTGAATAGGCCGGGTTTGGGGATGTTACATAGCTTTTTCCATACCAAGAACGGCTTCAAGATCTGTATGGAACTTCTAAAGACATATTACTTTTTGTTACCTCAGAAGCAACCACATGTTCGACCTTCATAGTAGATCAACAATGCAGCCCTACTTGACACTTCTCAATATTATGGACCCACCACCTAGGACAAAGACACAGTCCCATGTCAATTTCCACGAATCCTAGAATGCTTGGAAGTCAAAATCAGTATAACTGATAGGAGTGAGATCTCCTCTAAAATACACAACCCTATAATCCCTTGTTCTCCATAAATATTTGAGTATATTCTTAACTGCTTCTTAGTGTCTTGGACCGAGATTCGCTTGATATCAACTCACTAACCCTACTATGAAACAAATATCTGGACGTGTGTATAACATAGAATACAAGAGACTTCCTACTATCAAAGCATAAGGAACCTTTCTCATGCATTGTCTTTTTTTTACTGCCTTAGGACAGTCCTCTAAATAAAGATGAAAACCTGGTACAAAGGTTTGAGTTTCCTTCTTTGAATCGATCATTGTAAAAATTTCCAATACATTATCTATGTATAAAGCTTGTGATAAAACTATCATTTTTTTCTTTCGACCCTTTAGGACTCGAATACCTAGAACATAGTTAGCTTCGCCCAAGTCCTTAATTCTAAGTTGTTGGGTTAACCACAATTTAAGTGATGAAAATGTCCCTACATCATATTCAATGTGCAGAATGATATTGATATATAGAACGAAAATTACCACATTTCATCCTTAACACGTTTATGAACACAAGGTTCATAAATGTTTTACTCAAATCCAAAAGCTTTAATTGCTTGATCAAATTATAACCTCCCTAACCCAACCCAAACGTTATGTCCAGATTCTAAAGGCCACATGGGCCACTGTAACGGCTTAGTAAAAACAATTGGAACTAGAAGTGTACTTTTGAAATCATTTTCCTATTCTATGGAAAATGAGTAACTTTTCTTAGTTTAAAAAAAAAATTGTTGGGCTTTAAGCCAAATTGGGTTGAGGGTTATCTTGTAAAAATTCTTATGTCACTTGGAAAACTTAGTTGATCTTAAATTTTATAAAAACAAAATAAAAATGTTTGTTATTTAACTAGTTTAAAATCTATAACTAGTTTAAAATCTAGAGACTAGTTTGTAAAGGTTTTGTATTTTTGAAAACTTTGTAAGTATTCTTGATTAAAATATCTTTTTAGAATTCCAATTTCAGGTACATAGTGGAAAAGTCTTTTTAATCAATTTTATATTTAAAACCAGGTTTTATGCATTTAAGCATAAACATAAGTTTGTTCAATTTCAAACGCAAACTAAAACCAACAAAAAATAACCCATGCCACAGTCCAAATAAATTATTACAGTCCCCAAATAAATAAATTGTTAAATTAAAGTAAAAATACTTGTTAAAGTAAAATAAAAAGTCTGAGATGATTCTTCATAGGGCGAGTCCAAATCCTATCCTTGTGGATTCTCTATAAAAATAGTAAATTAAGGAGTGAGCTATAGATCTCAGTGTGAGTCTAAACACATAAGTTTTTCAGTTGTAGTAGGATAAAATAGCAATCAAGATACTAGTAACACAGTATAGCAAATAACATAAATTATATCATGTTATGTGCATGCTCATGTTTAACAATGCAGTTCTTTTTTTCAATTTCAAAGAAAATTCCTACCCATCATCCACTACACACCACAGATAACATAAATTATATCATGTTGTGGATGCCTTGAGTCGAAAATCTTTGTTTTCCTTGTGGGCATTGAATGCCAAATTGTCCTTGTCTGATGATGATTCAATCATAGCTGAGTAAAAAGCTAGATCAACGTTTTGACAACAAATCTGTGAGGCTCAGAAGGATGATGATAAGTTATAGGACAAATGAGTGCAAAGTGATTCAGATCCTAATTCAGAGTTTTAGATTGATTCAGATGGTTGTTTGTTGTTCAGAGACAGAATATGTGTACCGAAGAATTCAGAACTAGTACAGAAGATTGTACATGTAACGCACAATAGTATTATGTCTGTACATCCCGGTAGCAACAAAATGTATAATGACTTGAAGAAAATGTACTTGTGTCCGGGAATGAAAAGAGATATTTCTGAATTTGTAACTATATGCTTGATATGTCAACAAATAAAGGCTGAACACCAAGTGCCTTCAGGATTATTGCAGCCAATTACGATTCCGGAATGGAAATTGGAAAGGATTACCATGGACTTTGTATCGGGATTAACCTTGTCACTAAAAAAGAAAGATGTTGTATGGGTAATTGTCGATCGTTTAACGAAGTCAGCACACTTTATCTCAGTACGTATGGATTTTTCTTTAGATAGGCTGGCTGAATTATATGTTTTTGAAATTGTAAGATTGCATGGAGTGCCAACCTCCATTATTTTTGATAGAGATCCTAGGTTCACCTCTCGATTTTGGAGTAAGTTGCAAGAAGCTCTGGGCACTCGTTTACACTTTAGTACTGCATTCCACCCTCAAACAGATGGACAATTGGAACTTATGATACAGATTTTTGAAGATATGCTTCGGTGTTGTGTACTTTAATTTGGAGGTAACTGGGAAAAGTATCTGCCTTTCATTGAGTTTGCTTACAATAATAGTTATCAGACCAGTATTAAAATGGCAACGTATGAGGCTCTATATTGTCGTAAATGTAGAACTCCGTTGTATTGGACAGAGTTAAGGGAGAAAAAGATACACGGGGTTGACTTAATCCGTGAAACAAAAGAAAAGGTGAAGATAATCTGAGACAGTTTGAAGGCAGCCTCAAGCTGTCAAAAGTCCTATGCCAATTTGAAACGAAAAGAGATAGAATTTTAGGTTGGTGATAAAGTGTTCTTGAAAGTATCACCATGGAAGAAAGTTCTCTAATTCGATCGTAAAGGGAAATCGAGTCCGCAGTTCATCGGACCTTATGAAATTATTGAAAGAATCGGGCCGGTTGCATATCAGTTAGCATTAACACCTGAGCTTGATAAGATTCATAATGTTTTCCATGTATCCATGTTATGACGATATCGTTAGGATCCTTCACACGTTATTCGTCCAACAGAAGTTGAGATTCAGCCTGATATGACCTACAATGACGAAACCAATCAAAATACTGGCACATGAGACGAAAGAGCTGAGAAATAAAAAGGTGGCATTAGTAAAAGTGCTCTAGCAACAACATGGATTAGAGGAAGCTACTTGGGAGCCGGAGGATACTATGAGGAAGCAATACACTAACCTCTTTTCTGGTAAGAGTTTTCGAGGACTAAAATTTTTAAGAGGGGAGAGTTGTAACAGGCCGTTTTCAGTGAGATCGGAACAGTGGTTTTGGGACCACAAATCCGAGCCCAAAAATAAAATTTTATTTTATTTTATTTTATTTTATGGTTGGTATTATGATAGGAAGGTCACATGAAAGTTTTGATACGAAAACTTTATCGATTGTGTGGTTAATTAGGTAAAGGACTAAATTGCATAAATTGTAAAAGTTAAACTCTAGTAGCTATAAGGATTAAATAGCTATGGAATTCAAAACTAGAGGTCCTTATATAGTAATAAACAACTTTTACAAAGCATTTTTTGATGAAAACTTGATTTAGGGACTAAAATGAAAAAGTAGTAAAACCCATGGAAAATGCTAAAATTTGTGAAATGTGTGTGCAGTAAAAATTGTTATTAAATTTCGATTAGGCTTGGAATGAGGACTAGATTGCATGAATTTCATTTTCCGAGCCTATGGACGAAATTGGAATTTTTGAAAAGAGTAGGGGCAGAATAGTAATTTTTCCGAGGATGTAGTAGAATGCAAATATATGTAAAATATGATGAGTTAATAATTAAATTTGCTTATCTAGACTCGGAAAGACCAACTACGGAATTAGATCGAGGGAAACAAAAAGTTTCAGATTAGTTGGAATTCAAACCCGAATAATTATCAAGGTAAGTTCATGTAACTTAAATATGTATGTTAAATTGCTTGAATTGAATTATATGATTTTAATGATATGTATGTGATGATGAACATAACGAAATAACTTTAATTTGGAAAATATGGATAAAATGTCAAGTCCTGGTTGAACATTGAAATTCGATGGATTATGGTGATTTCTTGAAACGAGTAGGATATGACAAATGTTACAAATAGGATTTAGCCCCAGCGAGTAATCCTGAATTAAGCCTCTCGTGCACATGTTATAGATTGAGTTTAGCCTGGATGGGTAACCTTAATTAAGCTCTTGAGAGCATTGTAACTAATAGGATTTAGCCAGGACTGGCAATCCTAAATAACTCTTGTGAATGTTGGTGGAAAAACCGAGATTTAGCCTGGACTGGTAACCCTGTTGTAAAATATGTGGCTCGAGAGTGTACTCTTTGAACTTATGCCCAATGGGTAATTATGAATATGAATTGACGGGTAAATTATATGTATACCTTATGTACATCACCCGAATGTCCATCAAAATTTCATTAGTTCAACGGAAAAGACTCTGAAAATATGGAAAGGTGGAATTAATGGAAGTTTGTATGGAATGAGCTCATTTATGTTTACTAGATATTTTTATGATGTTATATGACTAACTTGCTTGATCAAGTGTATATGTTTAGGTGAACTACCTCTAATGGATGAAATGTATGTTTATGTTACTTGTTTGAATATATATGATCGGTAAGTTTTTTTCCGTTATACGAAATTACTAAGCATGAAAATGCTTAACACATTTACTTTTCCCTTATTTTATAGTGCTCGTAAGCTCACGAAGGTTGGAGGATCGGTCGGAGCATAATCACACTATCCACTATCTCCTTTTTGGTATACTTAGAAATCTCATTTTGGTATAATGGCATGTATAGGCTTATTTGGCCAAATAATGACTTGTAAGTGATGTTTTGTAATCTAGCGACTGGAATGGCTAGTAATGATTTATTTGGTATGTTTATAAGTTATCTCATGTTCAATGCTTATGTGTTAAGTGTGGATAGATAGAGTATGTTTATCTTGTATATGTACCAAAAGTATGATTATAAACATGAATTGCATGTGATATTACGCCATGATAGATGTTAGATTAGGCTTGGTTTTAATGCTTGATTTGGCTGGTATATACATGCAAGTATTGATGTAGGTTGTTGGTAAAATTGGGTGAGAAAATGAAGCTGAGAAATGGCTTCATTTTGTCCACACGGGTAAACACACGGGCGTGTGTCTAGGCCGTGTGTCCTCTGCACCTTAAATTTGAGAAAACAAAATGCTCAGAATTTAGCACACGGGCAGAGACACGGGCGTGTGTCTCAGCCTTGTGGTTGACACAGCCTTGAACACAGGCGCATTACACAGCCGTGTGAAAACTGCACCTGATTTTGAAAATAAAAATTCGCTACACGGCCTAGCACAGGGGCGTGTGACTTGGCCATGTGACTTAAATTTCTTCATGCCTTAGAAGTCAGAGAGTTACACGGGTTAGGAACACGGTCGCGTGAGACCACACGTCCCGACCACACGGGCGTGTCCCTAGACCACGCGGGCATGTGAGCCTTGTACTTTGGAAAAATTTTAGAATTTCACGAAAAATTTCCTGAGATCTCGATTTAGTCCGGATAAGTTCCTAATACTCGTATTGGGCCTTGAGGGCCCATTTAAAGGACGTTATGTATAATCTCAGTAAATGTATTGTGATTAACATGAAATGTTTGTAAATGTTCTGAAAATCTCTGGTAACGCTCCGTAACCCTATTCCGGTGACAGATACGGGTTAGGGGTTTTACACAAAAAGACTTAGCCTTCTTTCTCTGAGCCTAGCTTCCCTTCCCTCTAGAGGAAGAACTAGTTGCTAAGTTAGCTTATGCTTTATAGACCGATTGATCGCCATTCAAAATCAACTCATAAGATTTTAACTCTTTCATGAGTTGTGAAAGCATCGGTTTCTGGTTCTCAAGGTTGTATGCGACCCTAAAGCTTGCAAAATCCTTGGAAAATGTTTTGAACTCAATTTTGATTTGTATGTTCTAGTCCAAGTTGCCCTCATTGTCTTTATCTTATGAAAAGTAGCCCATAAGATAATCATATGGTCTTTAACAAGAGTGTTGAGTTTCTACTGGACATTCATCAAACTAGTTGTCACGGATTATCGAGCCAAGGTAGCTTCACCTCTAAACATGTCCTATAGTTTGTCTAATATCGCTTTGGTAGAATCACAACTCTCTATTTGCTTAAATAAGGTACTAGTCACACTTGCCAGTATGTACCAAAAATCTATCTCATTAGATTCATGCTAGCGAGTTCTAGCTTTAGCTTGGTTGGTGACCGCCTCCGGACGTACTAACGTCTATATTGTAAATCTTGTAACCAAATATTATCGTTAGGTGGCTTATGCAAGTAGACGAGTCAGGTTGTAATATAGATTTATACAACAAAGTATTAGAGTACTCAGAGGAACATACCCAATGGAGGTGAAACTAAACTAATCCTAACTCTTACGTTAACAAATCTAATTAGTAATTTAATTAAATTATATTACGATGAATCCTAAGGTGATGAAAAATCATATTTTATAAAAATAATTAAAATGCATAAAAACAAAGAAGAGAGTATAATTTGTAGATTTTATTGATTCTAAGAATGGAAGACTAACTTGTTTCGATGGTCATAAATAACTCCTATTCCGGGTTCTATTTAATCAACTAGTCATTAACCTAGCAAGATCTCTCGATCTTCCACTAAACTAATGAGTCGGCAAGAACTACTTATCTCTCGACCTTACAGTCCAGACTGGATTGGGGTAAGGTGTTCATGGATAGGCAATACCAATTTTGGGTTCATTCCCACCTAGATGACTTCCTAGGGTTGTCAGACCTAGGATTTTAAGTCCTTCCTACCCCATCCTGCTGATCCACTAAGAAACCCTACACAAGAATTAAGTACTCCCACATCCACTCATTAATCCTCCATAAAAGGATTAATTCCTCATGGATTTAATAAAGATCATAAACTTAATTACAAAGATAAACATAAAAAACAGATTAAGTAAAGAGTTTAAGAAAAATCCTGGTATATTGATTTAGCTCGAACGATAATCCACAAAGAGTCGATTGTCTCCACAAATCAGATTCTCCGAAGAATGAAATAGAAACAAAAGTAAAATTACAATAATAAAAGAAAACCTAATTACGGAATAATTCAGAAAGAAACTAAAAACAAAACTAAATGGAAGTCGTAACCTAAAACTTGAATAAAAACTATTTATGAAGTGTTTAGAGTTATCTAATTATAGGCTTAGGGTTGGTCGTCATCTATTGACCTAATTCAGCTGACTTTTTTGCATTAAAGTTTGTTGTGTAGACTAAAATGCCATTGGCTCATTAATTCCTCTAGTCAAGGCAATGTCGCGACACCCTCTTGCCTATGTCACGACACTGATGGTAGTTTACAAGCTCAAGCTGGAGTGCAGGGTTGTGTCATGACACACTCAGTCTATGTTGCAACATTGAAGGTCGTTTCTCCTTTTGAGTGCTCTGCTCACTATGTTGCGATATCAACACTCTGTGTTGGAACATCACAGCCAGTCTTGTGTTCCTATGCCTTTGAATGATGTGATGCACACTCATCGAATACGTTAGCCTGCCTTTAGGCATATTTTAGCCCTTAAGGTCATATAAATGGCTCAAATTACACTTTTTATTATTTATGAACTAAAAATGAAAACGAAATAAAAACATATCAAATTTTTTTATACGAGCTCCTTAAGTATGAAAAACAGTTTAATTTGCTACAACGAATTGAGGCAAATCAGTTGGATGAACGACATTTGTTATCAAAAACCATCTTAAGTTTCTCGTTTCTTGAGACAATCATGAGGTTCATTTTCCTCTCCTTGTATATGTTTCCATTCAACTTGTTTTCAATAATGATATAAAGTAAGGGAATTGGTACCATTTTCGAACTGTAGAAACAAATTCATTCACTAATATCTTTGTATTAAGTGAATATTTTGAAAAACCATTTTTTCAACACGTGATATGCATTAAGATAATGCATGCATCTTACATTTAACCTTGAAAACATTTATAAGTCGTAGAAGTGATAATTCCTACACACAAGAATTAAGTTACCTTGGGGTAATCCTAAGCCATCCAGTAAAAACATGGATTTCCATACAATTAATACGTGAACCTAATGCCTTAGGTATTCACTCCTACTAATAATCATTTCACCTTTGGTCATCATTCTAACTTAAGTAGAGCTTCGTGGGAAGTTACTTAACTCGAATTGTAACACCCCAAACTTGACCTAGACGTTATGGCCAAATCTGGCGGTGTCACATTGAAGTGTTTAGCGTAAAACTTGATGTCGTTGAAATCCTCAAAATCAATTAATCATTTTGTTATTAAACGATGACTCCAAAATGGGTTGTTCATTTCCAAAGCGTGCATCATTAAAAGCTAATCACTTTTAAAACGTTACTAATTTTCAAAATCTCATTTATTGTGGAAGTTTTTTTTTAGGAAATGTTACGAAAACATGGTGTCTTTGAAAACAGTTACCTTTTAAAAACCCGTCTTTTTCTACAACTAGCAGTTTATATCAAACTAAATAAATAAAAACTCCAATTTAAAGTTTATAACTTTAAAGAGGCCTTATTACATAAAAATACCCAAATTAAAAGTTAAAATTTATAAATCAAAAGCTAAAAACAAAAGTTGATGCGGTTGTGTGGCCATCATTGAGTTCCTCGCAGCACCGACCCGCCTACGACTAGGGATTACCTGTACAGTTAAACAGAGTGGTGAGTTTACGAAAACTCAGTGCGTAATCCCCTAACAAGCAAACAGTCAATTAAACAGTAGATAAATGCAGTTTGGGCCTGAGCCCGTTACAATAATGATCCGATTCGGTGTGGGCCTAAGCCCTTTCTCTGTAACGAAGAAACGATTGGGCTTGAGCCCAAAGACAATGCGATGAATCGTAGGGCCTTTGCCCAATTTCAATATTAGTATCGATCGGGCGCTTGGCCTATAACGAAGAATGAGATATCGGTCATGCAAATGAATAAAGTATGTAATATCATTAATCGATGCGAGAATAAAGACAAAGTATCATTAATCGATGCGAGATATGCAATGTAAATCCTACCCAATCCAGCCTCTACACACCACTCCGTCCCGCCAAACACACCATGTGGGGATAAAATCGACCCACCCAGCCAGACACACTAAGATTAGCACCAGTTGTGGCACTAAACAGTATTGCAGCAAAGCTGCGAGTAAAATAAACGGCATATAGCCATCAGTAGGCCCACAGTCGTCTTGGGCGACCCGTGCGACCTTACCAGCACAGTACACTTCCTCCAAATATAACAACCCATCCCCATGCAATATGTAGTGACATAATATCTTATGTGTATACAAAATGTCATGCTCAATCATAGTCATACATATCATAGAGCAAATTAGTCATACATAACATATGGCCATAACAGTCATTTCATCTCCTAGGGGTATAAAAGTCATTTTACCCTATGGGGGTATTTCAATCATTTTATCCTATGCGGGTATTTCAGTCATTTTACCTTATGGGGGTATTTCAATCATTTTACCCTATGGGGGTATTTCGGTCATTTTACCCTATAGGGGTATTTCGATCATTTTACCCTATGGGGGTATTTCGATCATTTTACCTTATGGGGGTATTTTGGTCATTTTACCCTATGGGGGTATTTCGATCATTTTACCTACTTTGGGGTCTTGGTGCAGATATTGACCTCTCCTAAGGTCCGCAGTCGCCTCGAGCAACTCCGATAACCTAAATGGTCATAACAGTGTAAATGGGCCCAAGGCCTATTACTCGGCCCAAGTAGGCCTACAAGCTCGTGCGGCCCATTCAGCCCAGATTTCACCACGGCTGTGAGACCTACATAACCCAGTACAGTATTTTCCGTAAATCGTGGATTTTATCCGTGTGGGGCTCACAAGACCAATGGCCTACACGGCCCCGTTCGGCCCAATGTGGCCCATTACGGCCTAAGCCCATGGAAAAGCTCATGGAGGCCTCTACAGTCTATCGCCCACGATTCATGGGTTTGGCCTACCACACGAGCGATCGCACGCTCGTGTGGTCTCAAACACCGTATTTTTGGCTTTTCAGCTTTTGCCGTTCTACAGTTACAGTGGGGTGTTTACACACTTGTTTACGAGAAGAGCGCAAATCTCCACTTACACCAACCTAGATTCAAACATGACCCAATGTCAGTCCTTTAATTGTTAGGGTATAACACCCTCTTATTGACACTTAATCCAAAAACACCAACCTTACCTTGCTTGAATGAGGCGACTTTAGTCCTCCAAGACCGTTAACCAAAAGTGATCACATGCTTTTATCGATTATCTATACCACAAACACCGATCTCATTAACCAAGGTAGGCCATATAAGTGGCCTGAATCCACAAATGATATCCTATAAGAACATAATCAGTATACGGCCTAAACCCTAAAAGTGAGGTAACATATTACCTTGATTGAACACTGAGAGCAAGGGTTGCGACTACTTCAAAACCACTTACACTCCACCACTCCCCGAGGAAAACCCTAGAACTGCAACGAGCAACACATCTTGAGGAAAGAATCAACAGTCGGTAATCAAAGGATAAAAAGGAGGGTATTCAGTTTTAAGAAAAAGAATAGAAGAGAACAGGTTTAATCAAACAGTGAGGAGTATAAACACTTTACCGATAATCAGAAACACTTGTAGCACTGGAACAGTAAGAAGCAGCGAAGAGAAGATAGGCGTAGTGAGTGATAAAACAAAAGGGTGATATTCGGCTAAACCATATTCGTTAAGGGGAGATAGCTCTCGGTCAAAACAATAAAAATATAGAGAGGTAGAAAATAAAAAGAGAAGGATCGGACCAAGTAATATCGATTAAGAGCAGAACCTAGAAGGTAAAAAGGAGAAATAGCCTGACAAAGGTAAACCGATTGAAAGGAAAAAAGGATATTCGTCCAAAAGAGAGCACAGATTGAGGAAGAGAAGAAGAGAGAAAAAGAAATGGAAGAGTTGCTCACAAACTCGACTAACAACTATTGATCGAAAAGAAAGGGACTTTTGTTGAATAATGCGCAGCAACCAATACAAATCTGAATGAACCAAAAGCCGATAAATGAAAGAAAAGAAAAGGAGAATTTGGCAGATGCTAACACTAAAATGTTCCTCCAATGCCGAAAATGACAAACATTTTCTCTAGTCGAATTCTCAAAGCTAGAGTTCCCCCAAACGGCACAACACTTCCTCTTAATCAAACTCATTGATTTTCTCCTAGTATTTCTCCCCTTATCCCTCCTTGAATTACTTCACCAATTTCTCCTCAACTCCCCCAACAACTCCATTAAAATTCTATTCAAACTCCCCTTAGCTGTGTTTCAGTCCAACTCCACTACCTACACAGCTCAAGTAGCAAAATAAATACTCCATTGTGCAACCCAGGACTTGAACCTCAGACCTCACAGTTACACAACACGCCATCTTGCCACTAGACCACAAGCTCTTTTTGTCATAAAACAAGCACTATTATTTATAAGGTCTATATGCCAGTGTCCAGATTCATTTAAGAGCAAAACTAAAAATTCTGCAAAAGCCAAGACTTGAACCCCTGACTTCTCAGACACTTCCAAACACTCCTAATTCACTTAACCACTGAAGCAGACATTCATTTATGTCACTTTCTTGCACAACTAAATATTTATGTGCAGTCTCCTAATTGTTCCCTTGTTCAAAACCTATTTCTTCTAGGCCCAAAATTCGGGGCGTTACACGAATGATCTTGAGTAAATAACCATCAACTTAACATCTATGATAACATGTACTACGAACGAGTTATCATGGGACAATCTCAATCGGTAACATGTATGACTAGTTATCTTCTTAAAGGAAATCTCCTCAGTTAAACCCGCATGATAATACTTGCCTCAGAGCTGAAAAATTATCATGTCATCATAGGAAACCAGTTATCGAGGTCGTAGGTCCTGTTTAAAGACCTTTTCCAACTCAATATTTTAGAAAACATGCAAGGTTTTTATTTCTAATTTCAATCATGAATGATTAAAATGCCATTAAAAGTACATGTGGCATTCTTTCCCAAAACAATATGCCGGGCTTATCATAATATGCATGAGCATCCTTTTCCAGTCAATTCATATTTCATTATTCTAAAACATTGAAGTAGAAAATAAATTGACTCTAGCCAACAAAAAATTTCCATGATTCCATCTTAGAAAAGATATTACATTTATCATCCTATAGCATTCTTTGGGTATTCTGGGAGAAAGCCCAAAATCCTTTTCTAGGTTTCCTAAAACCCAAAAAATTGAACAATTTACCGAAGGGATCTTTCATTGAACTACCATCACCATCATGGGTTACTACTGCTGCTAGCCACCCTCGTCGTTGGCCACCACTGTCGACGAGCACCCTACCATCGCTAGCCAACTATCGACCGCTACTAGTCTATTTTTAGATGGTTTTATAACCTTCCAAACTCGACCTAAATGTTATGGCCGAATTCTGAAGGCTGCATTTGCCACCAGAATGGTACAGAAAAAAATTTTGTAATCTCAAACCTATTTTAAAACCATTTTCTTTTTTATTCAAAACTACTGAACTTAGTTATTTGTCTTAATTTTGTTAAAACATGTTAATTTCAAAAATCAAATGTCTTTAGAATATTGTTTGTAAAGATTAATCATTTCAAAAACTAAGTTGTATTTTATTAAAAACTTATTTTCAATATTGCATAGGAAATTAGTGATAATATTAGATTTTCGTTAAAAACCAATTTTTCATGCACAATCATTTAAATATCAAATAAGCAATTTTAAAGTCATGAAAATCAAAATAAAAACCCCAAAATAAAGTCTCATGCCACAGTCCATATAAAAATTAAAACAGTCTCAAAGCAATTATTAAAAGAAAGTTTAAAGTACTTAAAAAGTGAAAACATCCGAGAAGCTCCTTTAATAAACGTGTCCAAATCCTAACCTTGGGGGTTATCTACAAAAATAGTAAACTAAGGGGGTGAACTAAAAGCCTCAATTTGAGTCTTAACTCAAAAATATAGTAATAAACAATAACAATTAACAGTCAAGCTAGTCAAGCTAGTCAACAACAAAGAAATTTTTGAACAGTACATAATCACAATATTAGTATGCATGAACATGTCAATGTAGTATTTTCAGTGAGGTTCCTACCCAACTACGCTACACAACATAATAAGAGTTCCCCAGAACTCATCTAGTCAATAACACATCAATATTGTGGACAAGCCACCAGTAATGCATATAAACTGTCAGATTGCAGACAAGCTGCTAGTATTGTGGACAAGCCAACAATAATGCAGGTCAACTGTCATTATTGCAGACAAGCTGCCAGTATTATTGACAAGCCACCAGTAATGGAGACTGTAACACCTCAAAATTTTAAGAATTTAATTGTGAGAATCTACAGTAATCAATTTCTAAATTTCTAGTACTGTGCTCTACTTCTGGGTTTAAGGTTTGCAGTTTGAGTCGCTTCATTGAAGGTTTTATTGTGTTTTTACATAAACCCATGAGCCCGTGTTACCCGATTAAGTTTAATTTAGTGTGAAATGGTGTCAAGAATGAGCCTGATGGTTCACTGGTTAAGCATCTGTCTAGTTCCGAGTTCGAATCCCAATGTACACATTAGGAATATATTTTTGCAAATGTCGGGAAAGGTGGTGGTTAATTTAAATCATTCTAAGAAAAAGCTATCGTTCTTGTTTTTTTTCTTTCTTTCAAAACTTTGGTTCTTTAATTTTTGTTGTTCTTCCTTCTTTTTAATTTCTTTTTCTTCTTTCTTCTTTTCTGCAGTTAATCTTGTGTGATTGTGATGTCTTGTTACCTATGAGATCAATTTTGCATAAGTTCCGTTGCAACTTTCTTTCGTTGTGATTTTCGTTCTACTAACATTCTTCTATCAAAAATGGGACTTTGCTCATTTAGTTGATCTTTTCTTAAACACTCGATTGGCTATTTTGTTTAGGCAAGGATATTGCAAAAGACGGTAATCCACCGTGTTAGGTTGATTTCTCATGTTTCATACGAGGTAAGTGTGCGAATTCGAATAGAATTGTGTTGAACCTTTCGACATGTTTTTAACGATAAGTGATCTTGCTAAATGTTGGAATTAATAGTGTAATTGATTGTGGAACAATTATTTAGGTTTCGGGTAGTCTCCGTATTGCTTCTCCGACAAAACAAAATTAGGTGCGTATTGGAAACCTTAATTTGCAAGTTTCGGATAGCCAAAAATGGTGACTATCGACGCCACACGGCCAGGCACACGGGCGTGTGACTAGGCCATGTGAACGGTCGTGTAACTTACTATTTACTGAATTAAGGCCACACGGGCATGTGTCTAGGCTGTGTGTGGCCATGCTAGTGCAGGGTTCACATGGTCAGGGACACGGGCGTGTGCCCAGGCCGTGTAACTCACTGTTTGTAGTATAAAAATCACACGACCAGGGATGTGAGCGAGTGCCCAGGCCGTGTAACTCACTGTTTATGGTATAAAAACCACACGGCCAGGGACACGGGCGTGTGCCCAGGCCGTGTAACTCACTATTTATGCTTAAAAACCACACGGCCAAGGCACATGGGCGTGTGTCCAAGCCGTGTGGCAAGATATTGGGTCTGAGAAACTGTTTCTGAGGCCGAGAATGTTGCTAAACTTTGATATTGGTTCCTCAATGTACAAATGACTGAATTTGTTTATATGAGAACTATATGATACACTTAGACTGATCTGTGAATCACATACTTGAATGTGCACTATAATACCACTCTGATAGTGAACTGTTTTATTAATTATGTAGTGTATTAGAATGACTGAACATGTGTTACGGATAATTGCATTCTGCATTAACATATGGTGGGAGATTGTGAAGAGAAAGGGAGTTTGTACTGAAATCGTGGCTATGCCACAATGAGTATCTCTTTAATTCTGGCAGTTGTCACATATTGATCTAGCAGCTAAGCTGCGTTTCTGTGAAAGTGTCATTGAACACTCTAAAGGTGTGCAGCGATGGATGGGCATTAAATGTCTATAGTAGTGTGTTGGGATGGCTGAAGTTGGTGTGTAGCGGATGGAAATAGGAACATTGTGTCTGAATCGGATCTGAACTATATCTGAACTGGAATAGTATATATACATATATGTAACACCTCTGCTCTGAATCTAGATTGAACATGCTTCTATGTTGAACCGAACCTCTGAACTGGAAATTTTTTTATAAGTAATCGTTGTTGAATTACATTCCTTTTTACGCACTGAGTTCACAACTCACCCTTTTATTGATTGGATTTCAGGTGGTAATCAGTCTTGAACGGGTCGGTGTCGCGGAAGCTTGATCAAACACTTAATATTCCTTTTTAGCATTACTATTAGGGATTTATGTTTATGATGTTACGGACTTATGAAGGTTATATGTTTAAATATTGTTGTGATGAATATTATGTGACTATTGGTTCAATTTGATTGTATTATGATAGTATGACTTTTAGAACGAATTATGTAACTTTCCAACTTGGTCTGGACGTCTAGGCCGGATTTAGGGTGTTACATTTAATAGTATCAGAGCCAAGTTAGACAACACTCGGACTGTGTTTAGGCTCATAATGTGTGAGAAAAGTAGTTAGTGACAAGTTGGTATTTGAGTTAATAAGGTAACATTGAAACTTTAGCGACAACCGAGCCTCCGACGCTGGCCCTGTAAGTATTTTTGTTCTGTTATACAGATTGTGCTACTTAAATTGTTACTGGTAACAAATGCTTTGGGTGTGAATTGGTGAAATCCTATTGTTGGATGTTTGGACTAATCTGTGTATTCTGCCATTATAGCTAGACTGCCATAATGAGTTCACACGGTAGTCGTGGACGTGGTATGCGTGGGCGTTGAGGACGCCAGGAGGAAGAGCTCGAGCAGAGTCATCCTTTATGTGTAGCATGCCTAATCTGGAGACTAGCGAGACATTTGGTACTCCCACTGCTAAGACGGAGTCCCAACTCTGACGGCTGGGGACGATGCACTGTCCCAGCCATGATTCAGACACTAGAGAGGGTCGCTGGGACCATTCGGGATCGGGAGGCCGAGGGTCGGTTACTGAACAACTCCAGTCGAATAATGTTGAACTTTTTAGGGGTGTCATAGGAGTCTCTCCTACTATTGCTGAATATTGGCTCGAGGCTACCGAGCGTATTATGACAGACCTTAACTACACTCCTACACAAAAATTGAGGGGCGCTGTGTCTCTACTCCGAGACGAAGCTTACCAGTGGTGGCTAACCGTTGAGCAAGGTGCTCAACCTGAACAAGTGAACTGGGATTATTTCAAGAACGTCTTCCAGGGTAAGTATATAGGGGCGAGTTATGTTGAGGCTCGCCGACGTGAGTTTATGAGCCTAGTTCAGGGCAATCAGTCTGTGACTGAATATGAAGCTGAGTTTTTGCGACTGAGTAGATATACACGAACTTTAGTAGTGTCCGACTACTATAAGTGTGTGCGATTTGAGGAGGGTTTGATATATGACCCGCGAGTTTTAATAGCTCCTCAGAGGGAGCGAGTTTTTACGATTTTAGTTGACAAAACAAAGATAGTGGAAGAAGTGAAGCGCATTGAGCGCGAGCGTCGTGATCATGAGAAGGATAAGAATAAGGTAAGAGGATTCGAGTCCCTCTGGTTTCGTTCAGTGCCCTAAGAAGTAGGCGAGGTTTGATAGGCCCCCGAGGGTTGAGGCACCAGCTGTATTGACTGAGATTCAGCAGTGTAGTGATTGTGGGAAGTGCCACCCAGGCGAGTGCTGGAGGAAATTAGGAGCGTGCCTCCATTGTGGTTCGATGGAGCATCAAGTTAGGGATTGCCTTCGTCGACCTGATCCAGTTCCAGCTACGGCATAGACTCTGACCCCGAATTATGTTCGACCTCCAAGAGAGGCTCAGCAACCTTTCAAAGGTTGTGATACTAGTAGGGGTGCTGGTAATGGAGCTGGGAGAGGACAGCGAACACCGGGTAGAGGTGCTGGTCCCGCTGAGGCTCGTCAGCCGACACTGGTTAATACGGCAAGACACTGCAAGGAGAGCAATAATGCCGATGTCATTGCAGGTACCTTCTTTATTCACTCTATTTCATATTATGCTTTCATTGATATTGGCTCTACTCACTCGTACATAGCTAGTGTTGTTTCTGTAACTCTGGGTTTAACTGTTGAGAATATTGCTAGAGAGTTTTCTGTGATTAGTCTGTTAGGTCAGTCAATTCGAGTTGATAGAGTATACAGGCGGGTACCCCAAGGGCTCCAGGGTATGGTGTTTCAAGCTGATCTAATGGAATTACCTTTTAATGAGTTTGATTTAATTCTGGGAATGGATTGGCTCGTTGAATATCAGGTAAGTCTGGACTGTGCAACCAAAAGGGTTACTCTGAGACCAACTGAGAATGACGAGGTGGTAATGATTGGAGAGCGTCGAGATTACCTCTCTAATGTAACCTCCGCTCTTGTGGCAAACAAATTAGTCCGAAAGAGGTGTGAGGCATACCTAGCTTACGTAACCAATTCTACTACCAAAAAGTTGTCAGTGGGAGATATCCGTACCGTGAGGGAATTCCCAGACGTCTTTCCCGAGGAATCGCCCGTAGTACCTTCGAATAGAGAGGTGGAGTTTGGAATTGATCTGTTACCAGGTACTACTCTAGAGTTCATTGCGCCCTATCACATGGCACCGAAGGAACTGACCGAATTAAAAGCACAACTTTAGGAACTCCTTGATAGAGGATTTATTCGACTAAGTGTGTCTCCGTGGGGGGCACCGGTATTGTTCGTTAAGAAGAAGGATGGGCCGATGAGAATGTTATAGGCAATTGAACAAGTTGACAATCAAGAATAAGTATTTGTTACCGAGGATTGACGACTTGTTCGACCAGTTTCGAGGAGCGTCCATCTTTTCCAAGATCGACCTATGCTCTGGTTACCATCAGCTCAAAGTCAAAGAGACTGATGTCTACAAAACTAATTTCAGGACTTGTTACGGACATTATGAATTCTTAGTAATTCCTTTCAGGTTAACGAATGCCCCGGCGACATTTATGGACTTAATGACTCGGGTGTTTCAACCGTATTTGGATCAATTTGTAGTGGTCTTCATCGATGATATCTTGATTTACTCTAAAACTAAAACTGAGCACGATAGTCATCTCTGTATTGTACTTCAGATACTGCGAGAAATATAGTTGTACGCCAAGTTCAGTAAGTGTGAGTTTTGGTTGCAGGAAGTCACCTTTCATGGTCATCTGGTGACTGCGGAGGGGATCCGAGTTGATCCCAAGAAAATCAAAGCTGTTGTTGAGTAGAAAATAGCCAAAAAATGTATCTGAGCTTTGTAGCTTCCTTGGTTTAGCCAGGAACTACTGAAGGTTCGTCGAAGGGTTTTCCCTAATTACGTCACCTTTGACGAAGTTGTTACGTAAGAATGCTTCATTCATGTGGTCTGATTACGAATGACTGAATTTGTTTATATGAGAATTGTCTAATATACTGAGACTGATCTGTGAATCACATACTTGAATGAGCACTGTAATACAACTCTGATACTGAATTTATTAATTATGTAATGTATTAAAATGACTGAACATGTGTTACGGATAATTGCATTTTGCATTAACATGTGGTGGGAGATTGTGAAGAGAAAGGAAGTTTGTACTGAAATTGTGGCTATGCCACAATGAGTATCACTCTGTTTCTGGCACTTGTCGCATATTGATCTAGCAGCTAAGCTGCGTTTCTGTGAAAGTGTCATTGAACACTCTAAAGGTGTGCAGGGATGGATGGGCATTAAATGGCCATAGTGGTGTGTTGGTCTAACACCCCTAACCCGTATCCGTTGTCGGAACAGGGTTTCAGAGTCTTACTGAAACATTCAGAACATTTTACAAATAATTTACGTAGATTACTATTCATTTACCGAGATCATTCAAAGTATCCCTTAATTGGACCCTCGAGGTCCATTATGAGCATTAGAATCAAGTTGGGACTTAATCGAAAACTCATAAAAATTTTCGCGACATTTCAAAAATTTTACAAGGTTTCAGGGCTCACATGCCCGTGTGGTCTAGGGACACACCCGTGTGATCAGGCCGTGTGGTCACACACACCCGTGTCTCTAACCCGTGTAACTCTCTAACTTAAAAGCATCAAGAAATAGAAGTCACACGGCCAAGTGACACGCCCATGACCTAGGCCGTGTGGTGAATTTAATTTTCAAAATTTAGGTGCAGTTTTCACACGCCCGTGTTCATGGCGGTGTCAACCACACGGCTGAGATAGATGCCCGTGTCTCTACCCGTGTGCCCAATTCTGAGCATTTTGTTTCTAAATTTTTAGGTGCAGGGGACACACGGCCAGGCCACACGCCCATGGGGTAGGCCGTGTGTGACACACGGCCTAGACACACGCTTGTGTGTCTACCCGTGTGGACAAAATAAATCCATTTCTAGCCTCATTTTTCACCCAAAACTTACCATTTTCCTGCACTAAAACTCACAAGCATATATCCACCAATCCAACATCATATTCACATAAAATTAGCCATCAATCATGTGGTATTATCTCTTGCATCAAAGGATATGAACTTACTCTTATCATAAACTTATATGCTAACATAATTCAAAAAAACTAACACGTAATAAGCACTTATGTGATTACCAAAATATTACTTCAAAATGGCCAAACTTAGACCATCACTAGCCACTCCAATGGCTAGATTACAAAACAACAATTACAAGCCATCATTGGCCAAATAAGCTTATACATGCCATTATACCAAAATGAGATTTCTATTTATACCAAAAATGAGATAGAGGATAGTGTGATTGATGCTCCGACCGACCTCCAACCTTCGCGAGCTTTTGGGCACTATAAAAACAGGGAAAATTAAACGGAGTAAGCATTTTATGCTTAGTAAGTTTGTATAACGGAACATAAACTTACCGGTCATATTTATTAACACAAGCCTACATAAATTTACATTCCATCAATTTTGGGTAAGTTACCTAAACACATACACTTATTCAAACAAGTTAGTCACATAATCTCATATGAATATCAAATAATATAGATGAGCTCATCACATTACAAGCTTCCCTTAGTTTCACCTTTCCACACTTCAAGAGTCCTTTCCGTTGAACTATTGAAATTTCAATGGATGTTCGGGTAATATACTCATGTGCAAAAGTACCCATTAGGGTACAAAATAAAAAGGCACACTCTTGAGCCATACACTTTACAACAGGATTACCAGTCCAGGCTAAATCCTATCCGTAGCATGTGCTCTAAAGAGCTTAATTTGGATTACCCGTCCGGGCTAAATCCAATCTATATCAAAAGCTTAAGAGGGCTTACATTAGAATTACCCATCCGGGCTAAATTCTATTTGCAACATATGCAATATTATTCTTATTCAAGAAATCACCTTAATCCATCGAATTTCAACATTCAATCAGAACATGAAAATTTGTCCATATTTCACAACTTAGGACTATTTCATTATGTATATATCATCTCACACAATCATACAATTCATTTCAAGCATATTAACATACATATTTAAGTTACACAAACTTACCTTGAAAATGGTTCGTATTTGAATGTCATCTAATCTGAAACCTTTTGCTTTCCTCGATCTAGTTCCGTAGTTGGTCTTTCCGGATCTATATGGATAAATTTAACTATTAATCTATCACATTTCATTTTTATTTGCATTCTATTACATCCTAGGCAAAATTACCATTTTGTCCCTATCCTTTTCAAAAATTTCGATTTTGTCCCTAGGCTCGGAAAATGAAATTCATGAAATTTAACCCACTTTCCAAGCCTATCCGAAATTTATATACTACATTTACAGCACATACATTTCACAAATTTCAGAATTTTCCATGGGTTTTACCACTTTTTCATTTTAGTCCCTAAATCAAATTTTCATCAAAAATTGCGTTGTAAAAGTTGTTTATCTATGAACAACCTTTCATTTTCTACCATAAATTTTAAATTTTCAGCATATTCATCCATGACCCAAATTTCATACCTTGATAACTTTTCAAATAAATCCCCTGTAACACCCCAAACCCGGCCCAAACATTACGACCGAATTTGGTATGCTACGGAGGAAAAACTTTTGAAAATCCCTTTTTAAGTCGTTTTAATTTTTGATAAAAGATATTATTTTGATTTAAAACAGTTGAGGTGTTATGAAGAAAGCATTACTTAATGTCATTTAAAATATACTAAGTTAGGTTGTTCTGATTTCAAGTGTACCGATGGCACAATAAAACATTTTTACGAATTAATTTGAGAAAAACATGTGTACCCATTTTAATATCATAAAATAGTTAAGCAATTTATCAAAACATAAAATAATCCAAGTGCAAATTTTAGGAGGCCTTATTACATCTTAAACAAAATAAATCAAACCCATATTAAAATAAAAATAGTTCCAAATCCACCTAGTCCATATTTTCATTGCATGGCCGCCTCGAGTTCATCCGGCCCTTATCCGCAACTACGAGTCACTGAAAATGTTAAAGGAAAAGGTGAGTCATCAAGACCCAATGTGTAACCCTTTTTCCCGGTTTAATGTAACATCATACACAAATCATAATTAATTTAATATGCACAAGTTTAATACGCACCCAACCTAGCCATCCGTGACGCCTTTCTCTACCCGTGTGGTACCAAACCACCGGTGGTGCCAAACCACCGTGACGATAGTCACGAAATCCGTCAATATTGTGGTACCAAACCACTTTGGTGACCGAAGTCACAATCAAATGATGGGGCCAACCCATCATGTGATACCAAATCACAAGGCGTCAATCCCATATCTCAAATGTGGGGCCAACCACGGTGGTACTAAGCCACGGGGACGAGACGCTATGAGGTGCCAAACCTCGTGACCGTAGTCACAATGTGTTACCAAAACACCGGTGTCCGTCGACACGAATATCACGCCCCTCCACTCATAAAACCCACATCAATCAATGATAGTTAACAGTAAATCATGCCAACATACTCATTTAGCAACATATATAGGATTTACCAATAATCATTTATAAGTCACATATACCAAATATGTCATGCTTCCCAAAAGCATCAAATAGCAAATCATATTGTCAAGGACTTACGAAGCCTTGCTATACCTTTATGGTATTAAACTCAAATCTACACAAATCTGATTAGCATACACATAATACTTTGCACGTTAATTAATTATAAAGTGTGTATGTACACACTGTCACCAACGATAGTCTAAATCCCTAAGGAGACAATCGGCCACACAAGTTTCCCTTGCCCTATATTCGGCCATTACCCAAAGTTAATACCAAGGCCATTCGGCCAAACCAAAATAATCTCGAGGGGTTATCATTTGAATCCAAAACCTCACCTAATCGCCTTCGAGTACTAACTACGCAACAGCCGACGCGAAACCGCTTCACTTCCCTACAATCGGCAACCATTAATGTAATAGCCTTGGCTTTTGAATAATCAAAAGAATAATCCCTTAAAATAAATCCTTACCACCTTCAATATTCGACCAAGATACTTCTAAATGGAAGAAGAGAGTTTCAAGCACACCCAAAGGAGTATATTTGGCTAATAAAGAAATTATTGAGAAGAAAGGAGAAATAGGGATTCGGTTTTGAGAAGAAAAGAAAAGTAGTAGATGAAAGATAATGGTGTAGGAGATTCGGCCAAAGTTTAGAGAAAGAAAGAATGGTTTTTAGTTTTGATAAAATTTGAAAAGAGAATGAAAAGAATTGATCAAAGGAAAAAAGAGAAATGGAAGAAATGATATTCTGTTACCACAAACTTTACTAAAGAAGAAAATGCACAAGATGCAAAAATGTAGTTTGGTTCAAAAGACAAATGAGAGAAAGAAAGTGGTATTTTGTTTCCAACAAAATGAAGTTGTCATCAAAAGAAATATTTTTGCACCAAAAGTACCCTATACATTCGGCCAAAGATGAGAGCTTTTGGAGAGGAAAAACAAACACAAAATGATGCACAAAACAAAAGGTTGGTCAACATCCTCCAAGCTACCTACCAAAAATTCGGCCACTCCCCTAGCCTTACATGCCGTCCACATTCATGCATTAAGGCATAGGATTTCTTTCCAAAACATCCCCACCTTCCATGCCTTTGTCCCTCATTATACCATAAACTCAAGATTCTTATCCCTATCTTAAAGCTTTCCATAACAAATTTTCAACTTACTAAAAGGAATAGTCCAACCTATCATAAATAAGTTTGACCGTCCATCAAAGCAAGGATTCAAAAATAAACCTTCAAAATGTTAAACATGCTACTCGAACCTCTAACCCCAAGCTATAAGTTCAAACACCATAACCACTTTGCCACTAATTCCTCATGTGCTTTAATTAACACTTAAATTAACTTAAGTGCTAAGCTCACTTAATCCACTTCATTAAATAAACCATACAAAAATTTATTCTACAAAACCGAACCTACTCAAAGTCCATAATTAAGCCTTACCACACCACAATTAATAACACAAAAGTTCAAACACATGAAAAATAATTCAATCACAAATAGCCCCCGATTTTAGGATGTTACGCTTCTACCCCTTAAAATAATTTCGACCTCAAAATTACTCGATCGTAAAAGATGGGGGTATTGTCTGTCGTATCACATTCTCGGGTTCCCACGTCGCTTCCTCCGTACCATGGTTTCGCCATAATACTTTCACCAAAGGTATCGACTTCCCACGCAGAACCTTGACATCACGATCTAAGATCCGAACCGGCTCCTCCTCGAAAGATAAGTCCGAATTAACCTCAATCTTCGCGCCACGGGCACAACGTGCGATGGATCGGACCGATATCGCCAAAGCATTGACACATGGAAGACGTCGTGAATTTACCTTAACTCTACCGCAGCTCGAGCCGATAAGCTACCGGTCCCACTCGCTTCAACATCAGATATGGCCCAATGAACCTAGGGCTTAGCTTCCTTTTTTCCCAAATCGCAACACTTTCTTCCAAGGCGACACCTTCGTAAAGACTTTATCTCCTACCTCGTATTCCATTTCTTTGCGCTTGAGGTCGGCAAAAGAATTTTGCCTATCTCGATGCCTCCTTGAGACGAGTCCGGATTAACTTAACTTTATCTTCGGTTTACGCTACAAACTGGACCCAAGACATGTCGCTCATTTAATTGGCCCAACACGTAGGAGTACGGCACTTCCGTCCATACGATTGCCTCGAATGGTGCCATTTGAATGCTCGCTTGATAATCGTTGTTATAAGCGAATTCCGCCAATGGTAGATACTCTTCCCAACTACCACCGAAATCCAAAACGCAACCTCTCAAAGATATCTTCTAAAATCAGATTACTCTTTCCGATTGTCCGTCGGTTTGGGTGAAAAGTCGTGCTGAAGTCCAATCTCGCTCCCAAGGCCCGATGCAAAGCTCTCCAAAACCTTGATGTAAACCTCGGATCCCTATCCGAGATAATCGATCTTGGCACACCATGCATGTCTTACTATCTCGGCTACATATAGCTTTGCTAGCTTCAAGCTTAATAATCTACCCTCATCGGGTATGAAATGCGCGGCGACTTAGTTAGTCGATCCACAATTTCCCAAACCGAGTTCTTCTTACTAGGCGTGAGGGTAATCCACTCGACAAAATCCATAGTGATCCTCTCCCATTTCCACCGAGGAATCTTCACCGGTTGGAGTAACCCCGATGGCAATCGATGTTCGGCTTTAACTTGCGACACGCCGACACTTACCCACGAATTCAGTTACCTTACGCTTCAACCTGTGCCACCAAAACTGTTTCGCAAATCTCCATACATCTTGCTACCTCCCGGATGCATAGCGATGGGATGTTATGTGCATCTTGGAGAAATCTTTGCCTCAACTCCACATCTTTGGCATACAAGCTCGCCCTTGAAAACATAACACTCCTCGCCGGACATAAACTGTACCCTTCCAAACCACCGCCTTGAACTTGCAACCTCCTTGCATTCAAACCGTCATCCACCAATCGCTTTTCCTTAATCTCTCTCGATCCAAGTCGATTTAACTTGCATTTCGCCAAAAGACTTCCGTCGTCATATAGACCGAGATGAGCAAACATCGCTCTTAAGTCTATCACGACTTTTTGGCTCAAGGCATCACCCACCACGCTTGCCTTACCCGGATGGTACTCAATCAAACATCGTAGTCTTTTAACAGTTCAATCCACCGACGCCTCAAATTCAAATCCTTACGAGTCAAAAGATACCTCAAACTTTTATGATCCGTAGACTATTGACTTTTCCCATACAAGTAATGCCGCCATATTTTCAAAGCGAAAACCATCGCCGCTAACTCCAAGTCGCGGCGTTGGATAGTTAACCTCATGCGGTCTTAGCCGACGGGACGATAGGCCACTACCTTCCCTTCTTGCATCAATACGCATCCCAAACCAAGATGGGACGCGTCACAAGAAATCAGAACAACTTTCCCGCCTCAGTCGTACTCAAACCCTGAGCTTAGTCAAAATCTTCCTTAGCTTGTCAAAACTTTCTTGTTGCTTCTCCGACCATACAAATGGAACTCCCTTTCTTAACAACTTAGTCAACGGTACTGCGATTAAAGAGAATCCTTCCACAAACCTCCGATAATATCTGCCGGACTCCAAAAAGCTTCAATTTCTCGCCATCGACCTAGGGGTTTCCAATCCAACACCGCTTCCACCTTGCGAGGATCTACTCTATCCCTTCCACGACACCACATGACCTAAGAAAGCCACCTCTCTAAGCCAAAATTCACACTTACCGAATTTGGCATATAATCGCTTCTCTCTCAAGATTTGTAGAACTATATGCAAATGCATGTCATGCTCCTTCTCCGTCTTTTGAGTAAACCAATATGTCGCCTATAAACACCACGACAAATTGATCCAATCATCTTTGAAACACTCTATTCATTAAGTCCATGAATTTGGTGCATTAGTCAACCCAAAAGGCATCACCAAAAACTCGTAATGCCCATACCTTGTTCGGAATCTTTGTCTTGTGCATATCAACCTCTTTCACCTTGAGTTGATGATATCCCGACCTAAGATCTATCTTCGAAAATACCAATGCACCCTTCAGTTGGTCAAACAAGTCATCAATCCGAGGCAACGGATACCGTTCTTGATCGTTAACTTGTTCAATTGGTGGTAGTCGATACACATCCGCATTGAACCATCCTTCTTCCTAACAAACAACATAGGTGCTCCCCACGGAGATATACTTGGTCGGATAAATCCTCGGTCCAAAAGCTCCACGAATTTGAGCCTTCACTCCACCAATTCCTTTGGTGCCATTCGGAAGGTGCTATTGACACAGTGCCGCCTCTGTAGCAAGTCTATACCAAATTCAACTTCCCGATCCGGAGGCGCACGGAAGTTCTTCCGGGAACACATCAGCGAATTCCCTTATCGTTCGGACCTTCTCAACCGGCCGACTCCTTAGCTTCCAAAGCACAAATTCGAACCAAAACGCCTCGCAACCTTTCCCGACCATCTTTTCAGCCTTCAACGCAGCAGACACTACATTAGATAGGTAATCTCTTCTATTACCTATCATGACCACTTCATCACCCTCACCATCTTAAGAACCATGCGCTTAGCAATGCAGATTCAACCTTGCTCGATACTTAACCAACCACCCATACCAAGGATCAAATCGAACTCCCCAAACGGCTAGTTCCATCAGATCACCACAAACACGACCCCTTGAGTTCTAGAGGTACATCACTATATAGCTTATTAACAACTACAGAGTGACCTAAAGGACTAATTACATACTCATCTCCCTAGAAGTAGCCTCAAGTCTAAGTTCATAGTCTCTACCACACTACTAGCAACGTATGAATGCGTTGAACCCACATCAATCAAAGCAAGATATGGAACACCAAAGATTAAGAACGCATCGGTTATAATGTCCGGTGCGTCACCTTCCTCTCGACGCCGCCGCATAGACTAGACCAGCCGCCTTACTTCAGGTCGCTTTGCATTCTCGCAGAAGTTCTGCGACCTCGATTCGATCTATTTCCTCCTCTACCATTACCACGACCCCTCTGTGGTGGTCCTACATTCCTAGCCTGAGCACGGTTCTGACCCTCTGACTGATTCTTGGCTAACTTCTCGAGGACAATCCCTTACACGGTGGTCCAAAGACCCACATTCAAAGCAACCCTTCTCACCGGTCCAACAACCTCCCAATGCGATTTGCCACAGCCGACATTAAAGTGAGCCGGTCTCTGGTTAGCGACCATGGGCCTTCCCGCCTGATTTAGCCCACTCGCCTCACCCTTTTCTCGAACATTACCACCCGATCCAGACGACCCAAATCCTCTTTTCTCGCTTGTTCCTATCATAGTTCTCGTCTCACGGACTCCTTGACCCCTTCGGCTACCTTAGCCTTTTCCACCAAGACAAAGCAAACTCACGCTCCCCGCTGCGGAGCAATCAAAGCAACCTTAACTCATCCCTAAGTCCGTCTTCAAAGCGGACACAACGATCATGCTCCGTTGACACTATACCCCGAGCATAGCGGCTCAACCTCAAGAATTCGCTTCATACTCGACCACGGACTTATTTCCTTGTACCAACCCCGAAAAGCTTTCTCTGTGCATCAATGTAGCTTGTGCCCACATACTTCTTCTCGATAAGCGGCTTTGAAGTATTCCCAAGTCGGATCATCTGCGTGAGCACCATCTCGAACCGTGAGCCACCATCGATATGACTCATCCTTGAGAAGCGACACGCTCCTTTCGGTTTCTCCTCATTCGTCGATCTATCTCATCCATGATTCTTTCGATCGATTCTAGCCAATACTCACCGTATTGGGCGCTACACCGGACACACCTCGAAAAATTCAGCTCAGTTAGCTCAAGTCTCTCAGTACCGACTTCCGAGCTCCTCCACCTCCACCCATTCCGGCTACTCTCTCTAGAACCCGCAGATCGCTAGTGACACTGCGTCACCACCCATCCGATCCTCGCTCCTCGGCTCTAAAGGTTGGGGGGTGGTGGTGGTGATGTGGTACCTCATTCTCGGATCCCCGACTCGATCCGGCGGGTTTCGACACGGTCATCCTACCCTCTTCCGTCTCACGACGGCCACGCCCTCTAAAGCTCATTCTAACTATCGCTTTAACTGATTAGGAAATTTTTATGAATTAGTACATGTTTCACTTGGTTATCCGCGAAGAAATTTTATGAAAAGAATTTAATAGAGATTCTTTCGATCAATCAAAGTTTTAAGTCTTTCTGTCCTAATTTACATAGAAAAGTACATCCATTCCCTATACCTTTCATACCTATGCACTCTTCGGGCATTATTGTCTGTTTCTATCCTGTGGGTATTTTTAGTAATTTTGCCACTAAGGAAATTTCAGTAATTTTGGTAAGTTGAATAATATTTTGAAAATTTTTCAAAGTAAATTTTTTGTCGCTATTGAAATGAGTATCATAACGATTTTTAAAACTTAGAGCTTTCACAAAACAGGGTTAATCCCTTTTGGGTTTTATTTAACGTGTTTAGCCTATGACCGAGTCCTCTTGGTTAGGGTGAACCGAAGCTACGCACTGTAGGAATCCCATGAAGAGGAGGTGAGTCACGAGGATCGCTTAAATACCAAGCTCTTAGGATCCAATCCTAGACATGCGCACTAAGGTTACCACACCCTAACTCGGCGACTTGGTCACGGGTTGGTTTTAATTAGGCCATTAAAGTCTTGTGAGTTTTGTTGGGGTGGACTAGTCCTAAGGTTCAACACCTATCACACTAACTACGTTCCCTACTTACCCTTCTATAATAATAATCCATACAAAAAGTTAGAGGTACTTACAGGCGGATCGGTCTTTGGAGACTCGGTGCCATGCTTATTCAAAACCAAAATATTTCAAATAGACCTACCAAAATTTTTTTGGGCCTTGGGCCCCACAAATGAGCTTTGAACCGGCTCGATATCAATTTGTAACACCCCAAACCCGGCCCAAACATTACGATCGAATTTGGTATGCTACGGAGGAAAAACTTTTGAAATCCCTTTTTAAGTCGTTTTAAATTTTGATAAAAGATATTGTTTTGATTTAAAACAGATTGAGGTGTTATGAAGAAAGCATTACTTATTGTCATTTAAAATATACTAAGTTAGGTTGTTACAGTTTCAAGTGTACCCGATGGCACAATAAAATGATGGGGCCAACCCATCGTGTGATACCAAATCATGGCGTCAATCCCATATCTCAAATGTGGGGCCAACCCACGGTGGTACTAAGCCACAGGACGAGACGCTATGAGGTGCCAAACCTCCGGAGGTGCTAAACCTCTCCGGTGACCGTAGTCACAATGTGTTACCAAAACACCTGGTGTCCGTCGACACGAATATCACTGCCCCCTCCACTCATAAAACCCACATCAATCAATGATAGTTAATGTAAATCATGCCAACATACTCATTTAGCAACATATATAGGATTTACCAATAATCATTTATAAGTCACATATACCAAATATGTCATGCTTCCCAAAAGCATCAAATAGCAAATCATATTGTCAAGGACTTACTCAAGCCTTGCTATACCTTTTTATGGTATTAAACTCAAATCTACACAAATTTGATTAGCATACACATAATACTTTGCACGTTAATTAATTATAAAGTGTGTATGTACACACTGTCACCAACGATAGTCTAAATCCCTAAGGAGACAATCGGCCACACAAGTTTCCCTTGCCCTATATTCGGCCATTACCCAAAGTTAGTACCAAGGCCATTCGGCCAAACCAAAATAATCTCGAGGGGTTATCATTTGAATCCAAAACCTCACCTAATCGCTTCGAGTACTAACTCACGACAACCAGACGCTTAAACCGCTTCACTTCCCTACAATCGGCAACCATTAATGTAATAGCCTTCGGCTTTTGAATAATAAAAGAATAATCCCTTAAAATAAATCCTTACCACCTTCAATATTCGACCAAGATACTTCTAAATGGAAGAAGAGAGTTTGGCACACCCAAAGGAGTATATTTGGCTAATAAAGAAATTATTGAGAAGAAAGGAGAAATAGGGGATTCGGTTTTGAGAAGAAAAGAAAAGTAGTAGATGAAAGATAATGGTGTAGGAGATTCGGCCAAAGTTTAGAGAAAGAAAGAATGGTTTTGGTTTTGATAAAATTTGAAAAGAGAATGAAAAGAATTGATCAAAGGAAGAAAAAGAGAAATGGAAGAAATGATATTCGGTCACCACAAACTTCACCAAAGAAGAAAATGCACAAGATGCAAAAATGTAGTTTGGTTCAAAAGACAAATGAGAGAAAGAAAGTGGTATTTTGTTTCCAACAAAATGAAGTTGTCATCAAAAGAAATATTTTTGCACCAAAAGTACCCTATACATTCGGCCAAAGATGAGAGCTTTTGGAGAGGAAAAACAAACACAAAATGATGCACAAAACAAAAGGTTGGTCAACATCCTCCAAGCTACCTACCAAAAATTCGGCCACTCCCCTAGCCTTACATGCCGTCCACATTCATGCATTAAGGCATAGGATTTCTTTCCAAAACATCCCCACCTTCCATGCCTTTGTCCCCTCATTATACCATAAACTCAAGATTCTTATCCCTATCTTCAAGCTTTCCATAACAAATTTTCAACTTACTAAAAGGAATAGTCCAACCTATCATAAATAAGTTTGACCAGTCCATCAAAGCAAGGATTCAAAAATAAACCTTCAAAATGTTAAACATGCTACTCGAACCTCTAACCCCAAGCTATAAGTTCAAACACCATAACCACTTTGCCACTAATTCCTCATGTGCTTTAATTAACACTTAAATTAACTTAAGTGCTAAGCTCACTTAATCCACTTCATTAAATAAACCATACAAAAATTTATTCTACTAAACCGAACCTACTCAAAGTCCATAATTAAGCCTTACCACACCACAATTAATAACACAAAAGTTCAAACACATGAAAAATAATTCAATCACAAATAGCCCCGATTTCAGGATGTTACATCCCCTAAATAGAAATATTAGACTATCCCGATTCTAAAAATATAGAAATTACTAAAAACGGGACTTGATTTCATACCTTATTAAGCTTGAAAAGTTTTCTCCCTCTCTCCTAGGGTTTCTATAGAAAAATTGGGGAAGATGATATGAAAATAGACGATTTAATTCTTTTTAATTAATTATCATATATTAATTTTATTGATTTCCAATTTAGTCCCTACCTTTATCTAATTTTTCCTTGGATGAGTGATTAAAATATCTACTAACTACTCTTCAATGGTCTAATTACCATATAAGAACCTTAAGTTTTGAATTCCATAGCTATTTGATACCTATAGCTAGTAGAACCCAACTTTTGCATTTTATGCAATTTAGTCCTTTCCCTAATTAAACACACAATTGGTAAAATTTTCATATCAAAATTTTCATGTGACCTTCCTATCATGATACCAACCATAAAATGAAATAAAATAAATTTTTATTTTTGGCTCGGATTTGTGGTCTCGAAACCACTGTTCCGATCTCACCGAAAATGGGCTGTTACAACTCTCCTCCTTAAAAATTTTCATCCTCGAAAATTCTTACCAGAAAAGAGATTAGGGTATTGCTTCCTCATAGTATCCTACGGCTCCCAAGTAGCTTCCTCTAACCCTTGTTGTTGCTAGAGTACTTTTACCAATGCCACCTTTTTATTTCTTAGCTCTTTCATTTCATATGCCAGTATTTTAATCGGTTCTTCATTGTAGGTCATATCAGGCTGAATCTCAACTTCTGTTGGAGTAATAACGTGTGAAGGATCCGATCGATATCGTCGTAGCATGGACACATGAAACACATTATGAATTTTATCAAGCTCTAGTGGTAATGCTAACCGATATGCAACAGGCTCGATTATTTCAATGATCTCATATGGCCCAATGAACCGTGGACTCAATTTTCCTTTACGACCAAATCGAAGAACCTTCTTCCAAGGTGACACTTTCAAGAATACTTTATCACCAGCCTGAAATTCTATCTCTTTGCGCTTTAAATCAGCATAAGACTTCTAACGGTCTGAGGCCGCTTTCAAACTGTCCCTAATTATCTTCACCTTTTCTTCGGTCTCCCAGATCAAGTCAACTCCACGTATCTTTTTCTCACTTAACTCTGTCTAATACAAGGGAGTTCTACGTTTGCGACCATATAGAGCTTCATATAGCGCCATTTTAATACTGGACTGATAACTGTTATTGTAAGCAAATTCAATCAACGGCAAGTATTTTTCCCAGGTACCTCCAAATTCAAGTACACAACACTGAAGCATGTCTTCTAAAATCTGTATCACACATTTAGATTCTCCATATGTTTGAGGATGGAATGCAATACGAAAGTGTAAACGAGTGCCCAGAGCTTCTTGCAACATACTCCAAAATCGGGATGTAAATCGGGGATCTCTATCTGAAATAATAGAGATTGGCACTCCGTGTAGCCTCACAATCTCAGAGACATATAATTTAGCCAATCTATCAAATGAAAAATCCATACGTACTGGAATAAAGTGTGCCAACTTCGTTAGGCGGTTAACAATTACCCAAACAGCATCCTTCTTTTTTGGTGACAAAGGTAATCATAATACAAAATCCGTGGTAATTCTTTCCCATTTCCATTCTGGTATGGTAATTGGCTGCAATAATCCCGAAGGTACTTGATGTTCAGCCTTTACTTGTTGACAGATCAAACATCTAGATACAAATTTAGAAATATCTCTTTTTATACCTAGCCACTAATACATTTTCTTCAAGTCATTGTACATTTTGTTACTATCGGGATGTACAAACATTATACCATTATGTGCTTCATGTAGAATCTTCTGTACCAACTCTAAATTCTTCGATACACATATTATGTCTTTGAATAACAAACAACTGTCTGAATCAATCTAAAACTCTGAGTCAGGATCTGACTCACTTTGTACTCGTTTGGCCTGTAACTTATCATCATTCTTCTGAGCTTCACAGATTTGTTGCCAAAATGTTGGTCTAGCTTTTAACTCAGCTATGATTGAATCATCATCACACAATGATAACTGTGTAACATCCTGAAAAGGGCCTATGCATTTTCGGTTTAATTGTACGAAATGACATGTCTTATGTATTATGAATGTATTCTGAATATTTTTGGAAACTAGGAAATGTAAGGAAATGATTTAGAAATGATTCAAAAGAGGAAAGCGAACATTTTTGGAAACTTGGAAATGTAAGGAAATGTCAAGTTTAAAGAGCCAAACGAAAATTTTTGGAAACTTGGAAATGAAAGGAAATGACCTAGAAAATGTCAAGTTTTAAAGTTTAAAGAGGAAATTAAGGCAAGGTGGCCTTAAGAGAAAAAGTATGTGAAATTTGACACAAAAACAGCTTGGAAAAGTGGCCCAAGATGCCACTTAGGGCCTCTGAAAATGGCGCCACATGCAAGGGTGTTGGGCCTGAGTTCGAGTCACAAGGGAAGCAAATAAAAGAAGTTTTATTTTGCTTCCGTAAGAAGAGAGTTGGATGGCACCAAGGCATTTGGAAAAGAGTCCTATTCTCTTTAAATTTCGGCTATGGGGTGGATAAATGGTGATTTATTTTGATTATTTTCAAAGAGATAATTAGAGGATTATTCTTATTAATTTTAAATAAAGAGATAAATATAAGAGGAGTGATGGCCAAGTAAGGGATACTAGGCCTAGTAATTTCGGCATTTAGGGGAAAAGAGAGGCCATTCTACCTATTTTCTTTTCTTCCCAACTAAGTCTCTGCCGAAAATCCCCTAGCAAACTCTCTTCTTTCTCTTTATGTTTGCCAAGCCGAAATCCTCTTCTCCCTAAATCCACCATTGCCGATTCTCCCTAAGAGCAAATCCCTCTCTTTTCAATTCAGTTGAACCATAGCCATCTAGCTTCCAAGTATTCATAGCCGAATCTGTGAAGGGTTTCGAACAAAGGTGCAATCGTCTTCTTCAAATAAAGGTAAGATCAAAGTTTGATTTCTGTTCTTTCCTTTAAGGACTTGTCGAAATCTCAAAGGTTAATTCTTATTGTATTCTTTGACCGAAATATTAAGGAAAGATTTTGGGATCTTTGCTAGTGTCGACTTTTAAGGGAGATAGTTCGAGATCTAGCCAACCAAGGTAAGTACATATTCAGCCAAGGGCTATGAAAAGGTGATTTAAATGTTAGAAGTGGATCTAACAGATATCCTATAGGTTTCGACATCTCCATAACCAAGGGATACTTTCGAGATTTGGAAATCGCAAGGTAAGTGTCTAAATACAATCGGCTAAGGCCATGTTTGGTATTCTAGATCTATTTCTCATATGTTTTAAAAGCCAAAAACTAACTAGTTAGGAGTTTTGGTGGCTAGCCGATTTCAAGAAGGAACTCAGCAAGTTTTCGGGATTTGATTTTTAATCCAATCAGCACAAGGTAAGTTTAAGTATACTAATCCTACTAGGATTTGGATTTATGGCCGAATGGCTTTTTATTAAATTAGTAAGTGATTAATCAAATGTAGGGATTAAGGATCTAAGCGGTAGATCAGATTTCGGGATTTTAAGGAAATTGTTAAGCAAATCAGGTGTGTACCCCACACTACTTCATAATATGTTTTATGGCTATGTCTAATTAAATATGTGATAATAAGAATAAGAAATTGGCTAAGGTACCATGTTATGGTACTAAGTACTCAGGTACGTTTCCTACTCCTACTAGGAATATGAAATATGTTATTTGTAACATGAGAATAAGAATGTGATCTTTGGAATATTAATGCATATTACAAAATGGGGCATACGGGTTATTGAAAGGGGAAGTGAATGTGGTGACCTAAGACCACGAACACGGTGACCTAAGACCGTAGTATATCGAATGTGGTAACCTAAGACCACGAGAATCTGAATGCGGTGACCTAAGACCGCGATATCGAATGTGGTGACCTAAGACCACAAATGCGGTGACCTAAGACCGCGATATGGAGTGTAGCGGAAGGAGGGTCGACTTAGTAGTCCCCACGTGTACAAAGTTGGTAGTGGGGAGTGTAGCGAGATGGCTTATTAGGTTTGGGTTTGGGAATGCATCATAATTTGTATGCTATGATATGAATGCATAACATTTGTATGCCTGATTCTATTTTGATTTAGTGTTTGTGTACACATTGAGTCTGTTTGACTCACCCCGTTGGGGAATATTTTTCAAAGCGATGATCGGTGATGGACCAAGGGACGCGAGAACTTGTGGTGGCCATGCTCACTTGAAGTTTATATTTTGTTTTATGGACTATTAACTTTTAAGCACTTTAAATTATTAGGGATTTTAATTGATGTAATAAGGTCATAGTGAACTCTTTTATTTCTGTTTTTAATTATTATGTTATTAAATTTTATTTATTAAAGATTAGGTTAATTAAATTTAAAATAAACCCTACATGTTTTGTCACCTTAAATAAATGGATTTCAATATAAGGTAAATTGGTTTTCAACACAAGCCCAACCCAAAACAATTTTTTTAAAATCGCACAAATTTTTCCTAAGGACAAAAGAACTTTGAACCGGTTTACTTGAGGAACATACCAAATCTGGTCAAAGCTCGTAGGCCGGGTTTGGGGTGTTTCAGTTTGGTATCAGAGCCCAGTTTTAAAACTCTCGGCCTGTGGGCTAAGGCCCAAAACGTTTTCGAATCGAGCCCAAATAAGTTTTATAAAAATATTTTATGAAATCAGCAGGTTTTCTGGCATGGCACCCAAGTCTCCGACCCGAGGTCCACCAGGTGAGTACCCCTATCCCTTGTGTGATTTTTAATATGATCTGTAGAAGGGTAGAAATGTAATGGAACGTAGAATAGTATGATAGGTACTTGAACCGTAGGTCTAGTCTACTCAAACACAAATACATAAGACTTAAATGCCTAAACAAACCTATGGCTAAGTCGCCGAGTTAGGGTGTGGTAACCTCCCACATGCGCATGTCTAGGATTGGATCGGAAGAGCACGGTATTTAAGCGGTCCTAGTGACTCACCTCCTCTTCACTGAATCCTACCAGTGCGTAGCTTAGGTTCACCCTAACCAAGAAGACTCGGTTGGTGTGGCAAACTCGTGGCGCATGTCTAGGACCGGTTTCGGTGGGAGCTTGGTACTTAAGCGATCCGCGTGACTCACCTCCTCTCCACTCGAATCCTACAGTGCGTAGCTTTGGTTCACCCGACCAAGAGGACTCGGTCATAGGCTAAACACAATAACTAAAACCCGAAAGGGAACTAGCCGTGTTTTTAAAAAAAAACCTAATTCTAAAACTCTTAAAATTACCCTTTTTAATTCGTGAGAACTATTTTTACAAAATTTTTCAAAAAATTTCTGAATTGCAAAATTACTAAAATACCCCTAGCGGTAAAATTACAGAAATGCCCTTGGTTTATGAAATTTCCAAAATACCCCCGAGATTCAAAATTTCCAAAATACCCCTGGATTTCAAAATTTTCCAAAGTACCCCGGGAATTCAAAATTACCAACACATTCTTATTGACAAAATCAACAAGGAACCTTATCTTGAAAAACTACAAAAATACCCCTGTAGGACAAATTACGAAAATACCCCTGGGTAGTGGAAAAACAACAACAATGGAAACTACAACATTTCTCTGAATGAACGGAAGTTCATAATTGATTGATGGATGTATGAATGCAAAGACTGTGTGCATGTATGAATACGAAAGAACCACTCCTAAAATTTCTTTTCATAAAACTTCTTCGCGGGTAATAAGTGAAACAAGCACTAATTCATAAAACTTTTTAATCAGATCGCGACGGTAGAAATGAGCTCTAGGGGACGTGGTCGTAACGTACGAGGACACGGTAGAGGTAGAATGACCGTGTCGGAACCCGTTAGATTAGGTCGTGGTCCGACAACGAGATGCCACCACCACCCCCAGCTGTTGGTGTTGAGCAGCAAGCACAGACAGGGGATGATGCTGTGTCGCAGGCTGTGCTGCGAGTTCTAGAGTTGGTGGCTAGTGCGGGAGGAAATTCGGGAGCCCGAAAGTCGGTGACTGAGCGACTTCGTGCCAACGAGCCGAGGTGTTCCGTGGAGTGTCGTGGAGTGGCACCGAAGATCACCGAGTATTGGTTGGAATCAACCGAGTGGATCATGGATGAACTAGATCTAACCCCTGGAGAGAAGGTGAAAGGAATGGTGGCGTTCCTACGCGATGAAGCGTACCAATGGTGGCTCACAGTTCGTGATGGTGCCACAGTGAGGATCCGACGTGGGACTATGTTAAGACGGCTTATCGGAGAAGTATATGTCGCACCAGATATCTCGATGAGCAAAGGAAGGCATTTATGGGGCTGGTTCAAGGGAACAAGTCCGTGGTAGAGTATGAAGCTGAGTTTCTGAGGCTGAGCCGTTATGCTCGAGGAGTGGTGGCTACGGAGCATGAACGGTGTGTCCGATTTGAGGACGGTTTGAGGGATGATTTAAGGCTGTTGATAGCTCCGCATCAGGAACGAGAGTTTTCTGCTTTAGTGGAGAAAGCTAAGGTAGCTGAGGGGATTAAGGATTCTACAAAGCAGAACTTCGACTAGAACAGGGAGAAAAGAGGCTTTGGTTCGTCAGGATCATCTGGGAATAAAAGGCCTAGAGTTGATAGGCCGCGAGGTCGAGAAGTCGCATGGGAGGGCGAGATCGTCCTTGTGACCAGTGTGGGAAGAAACACTTAGGAGAGTGTTGGAAAAAGACGGGAGGATGTTTCAGGTGTGGGTCTAAAGACCACATGATTAAGGATTGTCCAAAGAAACCGGATGGGAATCAACCAAGACTCGTAATGTTAGTCAGGTGGTAGAGGTGTACAATGTGCCTCAATAAGGTCGTGGTTCGAATAACGTGAGGTAATGGTGCTAGCAGAGGACGTGGAACGCAGGCGAGGTGCCGCGCACATCGAGGCAAGGCAACCGGGTTTGGTTTATGCGGTTCGCGGAGGGAGGATGGAGACGCGCAGACGTCATAATAGCAATGCGTTCCTTATATTTGGGAAACCTTATATATGCTCGATTGATGTGGGCTCGACCCATTCCTATGTTGCATGTAGTGTAGTGGAAACACTAGGCCTAGACTCGAACTCTCCGATAGGCAGATGATCGTAGTAAGCCCATTAGGCCAAAGCTGTAGTGGTGGATAAGATCTTTCGGAGTGTACCCCTAGAAATTTAGGAGTGAACTTCTGGGTGACTTAATGGAGTTACCCTTCAGAGAATTTGACCTCATACTTGGGATGGACTGGCTAGTAGAGCATCGAGCCGTGTTGGATTGTGCAGCTAAACGAACGGAACTAAGAACCCCGGAGGGTGAGGTGATTATCATGATAGGAGAAAGAAGAAACTACTTGTCTAATGTAGTTTCGGCACTAAAGGCTGAAAGGATGGTTCGGAAAGGGTGCAAGGCGTTTTTAGCCTTCGTAAGTGCGTTAGATGGAAAGGAGGAAGGAGTCAATGGAGTTAGAGCGGTAAGGGACTTCGTGGATGTGTTTCCAGAGGAATTACCAGGAATACCCCCAGATAGAGAGGTGGAATTTGGAATAGACTTGCTACCAGGAATAGCTCCTGTGTCAATCGCCCCATACCGAATGGCGCCAAAGGAGTTAGTTGAGCTCAAGGCTCAGATTCAAGAATTACTGGATCGTGGGTTCATCCGACCCAGTGTGTCTCCATGGGGAGCACCGGTCTTGTTTGTAAAGAAGAAAGATGGGACTATGCGAATGTGCATAGACTATCGTCAGTTGAATAAACTGACCATTAAGAACAAGTATCCTTTGCCAAGGATAGACGACTTGTTCGATCACCTAAAGGCATTTGTGTTTTGAAGATAGATCTACGGTCGGGATATCATCAGTTGAAGGTAAAGGAGGCAGATATCCATAAGACCGCCTTTAGGACAAGATACGGCCATTATGAGTTTGTAGTAATGCCGTTTGGGTTGACGAACGCCCCAGCCGCGTTCATGGATATGATGAACTGGGTTTTTCAACCCTACTTGGATCGGTTCGTTGTTGTGTTCATCGACGATATCCTAGTATACTCCAAGTCTGAGGAAGAACATGACGAGCATCTACGGATAGTGCTACAAGTATTAAGGGAAAAGAAGCTCTATGCCAAATTCAGCAAGTGTGAATTTTAGCTTAAGGAGGTGGCATTCTTAGGACATGTGGTATCCGCAGAGGGAATAAGGGTGGATCCTAGGAAGATCGAGGCGTTGTTGGATTGGAAACCACCTAGGTCCGTGGTGAAATCAAGTTTCTTAGGTTTGGCAAAGCTATTACGGGAGGTTTGTAGAAGGGTTCTCGTCAATAGCCGCGCCTTTGACAAAGTTATTGAGGAAGGAAGTACCCTTTGTATGGACGGATAAGCAACAAGCAGAGCTTTGAGAAGCTCAAGAAGGTCTTGATCAAGCTCCGGTGTTAATTCAGTAGGAGGCGGGAAAGGAGTTTGTGGTATCTTGTGACGCTTCACATACGGGATTAGGGTGTGTTCTAATGCAAGATGGAAAAGTGGTCGCTTATGCGTCTCGACAGTTAAGGTCTCATGAGGTTAACTACCCAACCCACGACTTGGAATTGGCGGCAGTGGTCTTCGCTCTTAAGGTGTGGAGGCACTATCTTTATGGAGAAAATTCGATAATTTACACGGATCACAAGAGTCTCAAGTACTTGTTGACTCAGAAGGAGTTGAACCTAAGACAGCGAAGGTGGGTGGAGCTATTAAAGGATTATGATTGTTTGATCAAGTATCACCCAGGCAAGGCAAATGTGGTAGCAGATGCCTTAAGTCGGAAAGTGGTGTCGAATCTAAGGGCGATGTTCACACACTTAAGTTTGTATGATGATGGAAGTCTGCTGGCAGAATTGCAAGTCAAACCCACGTGGTTGAATGAAGTAAAGGAAAGTCAATTGTTGGATGAGGACTTAAGTGCTAAGCTACAGCAAGTACAAAACGGAGAGTTAGAAGATTATGGTGTTAACAATGAGGGAGTATTGTGCTTCAAGGGAAAGGTCTGTATGCCAAAAGTCGAGGAGTTAAGACAAAAGATTCTTTGGGAGGTGCATAGTAGCCCATATGTTATGCATCCCAGAGGCACTAAGTTGTACAGGATTTAAAGAGCAGATTCGTGGCCCGATCTTAAGCGGGAAGTTACTGAATTCGTGGGGAAATTGTCTGACGTGTCGCAAGTTAAGGCTGAACACCAAGTTCCATCGGGATTACTTCACCAATCGAGATTCCGCAGTGGAAGTGGGAGAGAATCACCATGGACTTCGTTAGTGGGCTTCCCCTTACGCCTACTAAGAAGGACTCGGTATGGGTAATAGTGGACCGTTTGACCAAGTCCGCGCATTTCATTCCAGTAAGAATGGATTATTCTCTTCAGAAGTTGGCCAAATTATATGTAGTGGAAATTGTGAGGTTGCACGGAGTACTGGTATTGATCATCTCCGATAGGGACCCAAGGTTTACGTCTCGGTTTTAGAGGGCACTTCATCAAGCTTTAGGCACTAAGTTGGATTTCACTACGGCCTTTCATCCACAGTCAGACGGGCAGTCTGAACGAGTAATCCAAGTGTTGGAGGATATGTTGAGAGGCTGTGTGATGGATTTCCGAGGAAGTTGGGAAGACTATTTGCTTTAGCTGAATTCGCCTACAACAACAACTATCAGGCTAGCATTTGGATGGCACCATATGAAGCGTTTTATGGTCGGAAATGTCGAACACCTACTTGTTGGACTGAGTTAGGAGAACGTCGAGTTTTGGGCCCAGAGTTAGTGGCAGAAACTGAAGAGAAGGTTGAGATAATCAGGGCACGGTTAAAAGAAGCCTCTGATAGGCAGAAGTCGTACGCAGACCTTAAACGGAAGGAAATAGAGTTTGAAGTGGGAGATCAAGTGTTTCTGAAAGTCTCGCCTTGGAAGAAGGTGATGAGATTTGGGCGAAAAGGGAAGTTAAGCCCAAGGTTTATAGGGCCCTATCGAGTGTTGAAGCGAGTTGGACCAGTGGCGTATCAGTTAGAGTTGCCACCGGAGTTGAAATAGATGCACGACGTATTCCATGTATCCATGTTACGTCGTTACCGATCGGATCCGTCTCATGTGGTACCAGTTGAAGAAGTGGAGCTAAGGCCAGACTTATCCTACGAAGAGGAGCCGATTCAGATATTGGAACGAGATGTGAAAGTGCTACGGAGGAAGTCAGTTCCTCTAGTCAAAGTGTTATGGCGCAATCATGGATCGGAAGAAGCTTCGTGGGAACCAGAAGAGGCAATGCGATAGCAATACCCTCAATTATTTTAGTTAAGAAATTTCAAGGACGAAATTATTTTAAGGGGGGTAGAACTGTAACATCCTGAAAAGGGCCTATGCATTTTCGGTTTAATTGTACGAAATGACATGTCTTATGTATTATGAATGTATTCTGAATATTTTTGGAAACTAGGAAATGTAAGGAAATGATTTAGAAATGATTCAAAAGAGGAAAGCGAACATTTTTGGAAACTTGGAAATGTAAGGAAATGTCAAGTTTAAAGAGCCAAACGAAAATTTTTGGAAACTTGGAAATGAAAGGAAATGACCTAGAAAATGTCGAGTTTTAAAGTTTAAAAGAGGAAATTAATGCAAGGTGGCCTTAAGAGAAAAAGTATGTGAAATTTGACGCAAAAACAGGCTTGGAAAAGTGGCCTGAAGATGCCACTTAGGGCCTCTGAAAATGGCGCCACATGCAAGGGTGTTGGGACTGAGTTCGAATCACAAGGGAAGCAAATAAAAGAAGTTTTATTTTGCTTCCAGAAGCAGAGAGTTGGACGGCACCAAGGCATTTGGAAAAGAGTCCTATTCTCTTTAAATTTCGGCTAAGGGGGTGGATAAATGGTGATTTATTTTGATTATTTTCAAAGAGATAATTAGAGGATTATTCTTATTAATTTTAAATAAAGAGATAAAGATAAGAGGAGTGATGGCCAAGTAAGGGATACTAGGCCTAGTAATTTCGGCATTTAGGGGAAAAGAGAGGCCATTCTACCTATTTTCTTTCTTCTCAACTAAGTCTCTAGAAAATCCCTAGCAAACTCTCTTCTTTCTCTTTATGTTTGCCAAGCCGAAATCCTCTTCTCCCTAAATCCACCATTGCCGATTCTCCCTAAGAGCAAATCCCTCTCTTTTCAATTCAGTTGAACCATAGCCATCTAGCTTCCAAGTATTCATAGCCGAATCTTTGAAGGGTTTCGAACAAAGGTGCAATCGTCTTCTTCAAATAAAGGTAAGATCAAAGTTTGATTTATGTTCTTTCCTTTAAGGACTTGTCGAAATCTCAAAGGCTAATTCTTATTGTATTCTTTGACCGAAATATTAAGGAGAGATTTTGGGATCTTTGCTAGTGTCGACTTTTAAGGGAGATAGTTCGAGATCTAGCCAACATAGGTAAGTACATATTCGGCCAAGGGCTATGAAAAGGTGATTTAAATGTTAGAAGTGGATCTAACAGATATCCTATAGGTTTCGACATCTCCATAACCAAGGGATACTTTCGAGATTTGGAAATCGCAAGGTAAGTGTCTAAATACAATCGGCTAAGGCCATGTTTGGTATTCTAGATCTATTTCTCATATGTTTTAAAAGCCGAAAACTAACTAGTTAGGAGTTTTGGTGGCTAGCTGATTTCAAGAAGGAACTCAAAGAAGTTTTAGGGATTTGATTTTTAATCCAATCGGCACAAGGTAAGTTTAAGTATACTAATCCTACTAGGATTTGGATTTATGGCGAATGGCTTTTTATTAAATTAGTAAGTGATGAATCAAATGTAGGGATTAAGGATCTAAGCGGTAGATCGATTTTGGGATTTCAAGGAAATTGTTAAGCAAATCAGTGTGTACCCCACACCACTTCATAATATGTTTTATGGCTATGTCTAATTAAATATGTGATAATAAGAATAAGAAAGTGGCTAAGGTACCATGTTATGGTACTAAGTACTCGTGCACGTTTCCTACTCCTACTAGGAATATGAAATATGTTATTTGTAACATGAGAATAAGAATGTGATCTTTGGCATATTAATGCATATTACAAAATGGGGCATACGGGTTATTGAAAGGGGAAGTGAATGTGGTGACCTAAGACCACGAACACGGTGACCTAAGACCAGTGGTATCCGAATGTGGTGACCTAAGACCACGATGAATCTGAATGCGGTGACCTAAGACCGCGATATCTCGAATGTGGTGACCTAAGACCACAAATGCGGTGACCTAAGACCGCGATATGGAGTGTAGCGGAAGGAGGGTCGACTTAGTAGTCCCCACTGTTATGTGCTGGTTGGAGTGCGGGAGTGTAGCGGATGGCTTATTAGGTTTGGGTTTGGGAATGCATCATAATTTGTATGCTATGATATGAATGTGTAACATTTGTATGCCCGATTCTATTTTGATTTAGTGTTTGTGTACACATTGAGTCTGTTTGACTCACCGTGGGGAATATTTTTCAGCGATGATCGGTGATGGACCGGGACGGCAGAACTTGTGGTGGCCATGCTCAGCTTGAAGTTTATATTTTGTTTAATGGACTATTAACTTTTAAGCACTTTAAATTATTAGGGATTTTAATTGATGTAATAAGGCCATAGTGAACTCTTTTATTTCTGTTTTTTATTATTATGTTATTAAAATTTATTTATTAAAGATTAGGTTAATTAAATTTAAAATAAACCCTACATGTTTTGTCACCTTAAATAAATGGATTTCAATATAAGGTAAATTGGTTTTCAACACAAGCCCAACCCAAAACAATTTTTTTAAAATCGCACAAATTTTTCCTAAGGACAAAAGAACTTTGAACCGGTTTACTTGAGGAACATACCAAATCTGGTCAAAGCTCGTGGGCCGGGTTTGGGGTGTTTCAAACTGGGTGCTCAATTCTCTTAAGGTAAATAAAGATTTTAGGCTCAAGGCATACGCCACTGCATCAGCTTTCCCCGGATGGTAGTCAATAACAAGGTCATAATCCTTCAATAACTCTAACCATCTTCGTTGTCTCAAATTCAATTCTTTTTGTGTCATTAAATACTTCAAACTTTTGTGATCCGTAAAGATGTGACATTTTTCACCAAAAAGATAATGTCTTCATATTTTCAATGCAAAAACAATAGATGCTAATTCAAGATCATGTACCGGGTAATTTCTTTTATGCGGTTTTAGCTGCCTAGATGCATAAGCCACTACTTTACCATATTGCATCAATACACATCCCAAACCATTCAAAGAGGCATCGCTGTAGACTATAAATTCCTTACCCGATTCAGGTTGGACTAATACGGGTGCTTCCGTCAATAAAGCTTTCAATCTATCAAAACACTGCTGGCACTTATCAATCCACTCAAATTTCACTTCTTTTTGCAACAATCGAGTCATCGGAGAAGCTATCATTGAAAACCCTTTAACAAATCTCAGATAATATACTACCAGTCCCAGAAAACTTCTGACTTCTGAAACGTTCTTCGGTGGCTTCCAACTTACAATAGCTGAAATTTTGTTCGAGTCCACTCGAATACCTTCTGCAGATGCAACATGTCCAAGGAAACTTACTTCCCGTAGCCAGAATTCACATTTACTAAATTTAGCATGCAGTTGTTTCTCACGCAAAGTTTGCAATATAATTCTCAGACGCTCAGCATGCTCATTCACATCTCGAGAGTAAACCAAAATATCATCAATAAAAACAACCACGAACTTGTCCAGGTATGGTCTGAAAATTCTGTTCATTAAATCAATAAATACCACCAGGGCATTTGTTAATCCGAATGGCATCACCAAAAACTCATAATGCCAATATCTGGTTCTGAAAGCTGTCTTCAGCACATCTGAATCTTTTACTCATAGCTAATAGTAACCAAATCGTAGATCAATTTTCGAAAATACAGTGGCACCTTTTAATTGATCAAACAAGTCATCTATATGAGGCAACAGGTACTTATTCTTTACTGTGACTTTATTAAGCTGTCTGTAATCGATGCATAATCTCAATGATCCATATTTCTTCCTTACAAACAATACCGGTGCACCCCATGGTGAAAAGCTGGATCGGGCAAATCCTCTATCAATCAACTCTTGCAACTGTACCTTCAGCTCTTTCAATTCAGTAGGATCCGTTCTATATGGTGTTATAAATATCAACGTCATCCCTGGCACCAGGTCTATGGAAAATTCCAGCTCTCTAACTGGAGGTAGACCAGGTAGTTCTTCTGGAGATAACTCAGGAAACTCACAAACAACTGGCACCGACTGGATTTTTAGCTCTGATACTTTGGTATCCAGTACAATAGCAAGATAAGCCTCATACCCCTTTTTAATATATCTCTGTGCTAATATTGCTGAAATCACATTAGACAACCCATCCATTTTCTCAGATTCAACCCGAAGTAACTCACCATTCTGACACTTCAATACAATGTATTTATGCTTACAATTTACCACTATATCATGTTGGGTTAACCAATCCATTCCCAATATTACATCAAATTCATTAAAGAGTAACAACATCAAATTAGCTGGAAAAAAATGACCCTCTATTGTCAACGAACAATTCATACAAATTTTATCCACCATAACATGCTGACCCAAGGGGTTGGAAACTTTAACCACCAATTCGGTATATTCAACAATCATATTTTTATCAAACACAAATTTTGTGCATATATATGAATACGTGGAACCAGGATCAATCAAAGCAATAATATCAGTATCAAGTAGAGAGAATGTACCAGTGACAACATCTGGTGCCGAGGCATATTCTCTTGTACGTATTGTATATGTTCTTGACGGAGTTCGAGCCTCGAATTTAGCTGTTGAATCTTTTGCAGCACTACGACTACCACCGACATTTTTGGAATACCGTGGTGGTCTACCCCTCGAGGCAGGATTACTCGACTTTAGGGTCTATTCAATGTCTTTCTCAACCCTTTCCAGGTAATGTCTAAGAAAATGGTTGAGAGAACCACACTTAAAGCAAGCCCCACTTCTCATCCGGCACTCTCTGAAATGCAATTTATTACAGACATTGCATCGTGGTTTGGGGTTTCCAGCACTCCTAACATTAGTTGTTAAGGGAGATGAAGACCTCGGTTTAGTACGTTTAAAACTTCGTTCCTTTCCCGAATACTCCCTTGATGTAGCAAAACGTTTATGATAATTCTTTGATTTATTTGAAGTAGAAGATTGCGTCTTGTTCATAAATCTTTTACTCGTAACTCAAGCTTTCCTTTTTGCTTGCCTCTTTTCTTTGCTTAATTTATCGGCCTTGTGTGCTCGTTCAGCCAACACCACGAATTCTCTTAATTCTAGAATTCCAATCAACAGCTTGATATCTTCGTTTAGCCCTTCTTCAAAACGTTTGCACATTTCAGCTTCAGTCTAAACCCATTCACTAGCATACTTGCTCAATCTAACAAACTCTCCTTCATACTCGGATACTGTCATATTTCCCTATTTGAGCTCTAGAAATTCCTTCTTTTTCTGGTCCAGGAATCTCTGACTAATATACTTATTTTTAAACTCTGTTTGGAAAAATTCCTATGTAATATTTTCCCTTGGTACCACAGAAGATATGGTTTTCCACCAATGGTAGGCCGTGTCTTTCAACAAAGATACCGCACATTTCAGACATTCGACTCGTGTACATGATAACTCATCTAGAACCCGAATAGCATTTTCCAGCCAGAACTCGGCCCTCTCTGGACCGTCATCAGTCGTAGCCCTAAATTCTTCAGCCTCATGTTTTCTGATTTTATCTACTGGAGCCTTACCAATTCTAACAGGTCTAGCATCCTATGGCGTTTCATCATGTTCTGAGGCAGGTGGGGGAGGTCGTTGAACAGCAGGGTTTGTTCTCATATATTCACTAAACCATTCATCCATCAATTCAAAGAAGGCTACTTTTGCCGCCTCACGTCGGCCCTTAGATACGAGCCTTCTACTACCACTAGATGCAGCTCGTTGCACGGAAGCTTGAGCAACGCTCTCAGCTTCCTCGGTCTCGGCTCTAGCTTGGTTGGAAGACATTACTATATGAAAATATATTTAAAACTTGTCAGGAGGTATCACACTATCATAATTTATATAATGGCATGTATAGCTAGACTCGTACTTGCTACGTTAGTCTGAGAATCGGCTAAACCGTAGCTTTGATACTACTAAATGTAACACCTCTAATCCGTATCCGTCATCAGAACAGGGTTTCGAAGTAATACAGGAACATTTAGAATATTTTACAAATAATTTACGTATATTACTATTCATTTACTGAGATCATTCAAAACGTCCCTTAATTCGACCCTCGAGGTCCAATACGAGCATTAAAAATAAGTCGGGACTTAATCAAAAACTCATAAAACTTTTTACGACATTTCAAAAAATTTCCAAGGTTGTAGGGCTCACACGCCCGTGTGGTCTAGGGACACGCCCGTGTGGTCAGGCCGTGTGGTCACACACGCCCGTGTCTCTAACCCGTGAAACTCTCTGACTTGCAAGCATGAAGAAATTGAAGTCACACGCCCGTGTGCTAGGCCGTGTGGTGAATTTAAATTTCAAAATTTAGTTGTAGTTTTCACACGGCAATGCAACATGCCCGTGTTCATGGCCGTGTCAACCACACGGCTGAGACACACACTCGAGTATCTTCTCGTGTGCCCAATTCTGAGTATTCTGTTTCTAAATTTTTAGGTGCAGGGGACACATGGCCAGGCCACACGTCAATGGGGTAGGCCGTGTGTGTCACACGGCCTAGACACACGCTCGTGTGTCCACCTGTGTGGACAAAATAAAGCCATTTCTAGCCTCATTTGTCACTCAAAACTTACCATTTTCCTGCACCAAACCTCACAAGCATATATCAACCAACCCAACATCATATTCACATAAAATTAGCCATCAATCATGTGTTATTATCTCATGCATCAAAGGATATGAACTTACTCTTATCATAAACTTATATGCTAACATAATTCAAACAAACTAACACGTAATAAGCATTTATGTGATTACCAAAATATTACTTCAAAATGGCCAAACTTAGACCATCACTAGCCATTCCAATGGCTAGATTACAAAACAACAATTACAACCCATCATTGGCCAAATAAGCTAATACATGCCATTATACCAAAATGAGATTTCTATTTATACCAAAATGAGATTTCTATTTATACCAAAATGAGATAGTGGATAAAGTGATTGATGCTCCGACCGACCTCCAACCTTCGCGAGCTTTTAAGCACGATAAAAATAGGGAAAATTAAACGGAGTAAGCATTTTATGCTTAGTATGTTCGTATAACGGAAAATAGACTTACCAGTCATATTTATTAACACAAGCATACATAAATTTACATTCCATCAATTTTGGGTAAGTTACCTAAACACATACACTTTTTCAAACAAGTTAGTCACATAATCTCATATGAATATCAAATAATATAGATGATCTCATCACATTACAAGCTTCCCTTAATTTCACCTTTCCATACTTCAAGAGTCCTTTCCGTCGAACTATTGAAATTTCGATGGATGTTCGGGTAATATACTCATGTGCAAAAGTACCCATTACGGTGCAAAATAAAAAGGCACACTCTTGAGCCATACATTTTACAACAGGATTACCAGCCCAGGCTAAATCCTATCCTCTAGAGAGCTTAATTTGGATTACCCGTCTGGACTAAATCCAATATATATCAAAAGCTCAATAGGGCTTACATTAGAATTACCCGTCCGGGCTAAATTCTATCTGCAACATATGCAATATTATTCTTATTCAAGAAATCACCTTAATCCATCGAATTTCAACATTCAACTGGAACATGAAAATTTGTCCATATTTCACAACTTAGGACTATTTCATTATGTATATATCATCTCACACAATCATACAATTCATTTCAAGCATATCAACATACATATTTAAGTTACATGAACTTACCTTGAAAATGGTTCGTATTTGAATGTCAACTAATCCGAAACCTTTTGCTTTCCTCGATCTAATTCCGTAGTTGGTCTTTTTGAATCTATATGGATAAATTTAACTATTAATTTATCACATTTCATTTTCATTTGCATTATATTACATCCTAGGCAAAATTACCATTTTGCCCCTATCATTTTCAAAAATTTTAATTTTGTCCCTAGGCTCGGAAAATTAAATTCATGAAATTTAACCCTCTTTCCTAGCCTAGCTGAAATTTATGTACTACATTTACAGTACATACATTTCACAAATTTTAGATTTTTCCATGGGTTTTACCACTTCTCATTTTAGTCCCTAAATTAAATTTTCATCAAAAATTGCTTTCTAAAAGTTGTTTATCTATGAACAACATTTCATTTTCTACCATAAATTTCTTATTTTCAGCATATTCATCCATGACCCAAATTTCATACCTTGATAACTTTTTAAATAAATCCCCTAAATAGAAAGATTAGAATATCTTGATTCCAAAAATATAGAAATTACTAAAAACGGGACTTGATTTCATACCTTATTAATCTTGAAAAGTTTTCTCCCTCTCTCCTAGGGTTTCCATAGAAAAATTAGGGAAGATGATATGAAAATAGATGATTTATTTCTTTTTAATTAATTATCATCTATTAATTTTATTTATTTCCAATTTAGTGCCTACCCTTTTCTATTTTTTCCATGGATGAGTCATTAAAATATCTACTAACTACTCTTCAATGGTCTAATTACCATATAAGGACCTTAAGTTTTGAATTCCATAGCTATTTGATACCTATAGCTACTAGAACCCAACTTTTGCATTTTATGCAATTTAGTCCTTTCCCTAATTAAACACACAATAGGTAAAATTTTTGTATCAAAATTTTCATGTGACCTTCCTATCATGATACCAACCATAAAATAAAATAAAATAAATTTTTATTTTTGGCTCGAATTTGTGGTCCCGAAATCACTGTTCTGATCTCACCGAAAATGGGATGTTACAGTTGGGATGGCCGAAGTTAGTGTGTAGCGGATGGAAATAGGGACATTGCATCTGAACCGGATCTAAACTATATCTAAACTGGAATAGTATATGTACATATATGTAACACCTCTGCTCTGAATCTGGATTGAACATGCTTCTATGTTGAACCGAATCTCTGAACTAGAAATTTCTTTATAAGTAACCGTTGTTGAATTATATTCCTTTTTAGGCACTGAGTTCACAACTCACCCTTTTATTGATTGAATTTCAGGCGGTAATCAGTCTTGAATGGGTCGGTGTCACGGAAGCTCGGTCAAACACTTAATGTTCCTTTTTAGCATTACTATTAGGGATTTATGTTTTATGATGTTCCAGACTTATGAAGGTTATTTGTTTAAATTATTGTTGTGATGAATATTATGTGACTATTGGTTCAATTTGATTGTGTTATGATAGTATGACTTTTAGAACGAACGATGTAACTCTCCAACTTGGTCTGGATGTCTAGGTCGGGTTTAGGGTGTTACACAGACAAGCTGTCAGTACTTTTTCCTTTCATAATCGTCCCAACCCCAATGCAGTATGACATGTTACTAAGAATATTAGAACAATACAGTAGGCATGGTTAAAACATGCAATCAATAGTAGAAATAGTAGGCATGATTTAGACATGGGATCAATAATAGAAACAGTGGCATGAATTATCATGCATTCGGTAAAATAGTACAGTGAGCGCATATAGTGATGCTTTTAGTATTATTAGTATCAAAAACCATATTTTTAGTATGTGACTAAAATTTCACTAACAGTGTACATGATTTATCATATAATCAGTCTCAATAACAGATCAGTAACATGTTTTAATATCGCATAATATGTGAAACATCACCGAGTCATATAATATCACACATACATATATGGCATCACATATTTTTCAAATCAAAGGCACTTACTTTAAGTCGATCCTAATAAAGGATTTATCAATCACCAAGAATACTTAGTGTATTTGTTTATCCAATGTTTCGAAGCGGATTTAAATGGAAATTATTATTAATCATCATCATATAATACTTATATACAATCATACACAACTTCAGTATGTTAAAACCCACACTTGGAATAAATGTCTCGTGACACTAGATCTAATCCTCTTGTGAAACCCCATACCCGACCTGGTCGCCGAGCCTGAATATTAGGATGTCACACCACCGTCACACATCATACTCATAGTAATTTGTCACATTATTAAGAAATCATCATCTTTATCAGTGATCTAATGAATTTTCAGTCGAATGTATATTAATCATCATTAGAACATGCCAAACATACTTTAAATAAACTTATAATAATAATTAAATATGCATTAGGACCACTTAAAAAATTTCAAGACAATCACGTAGGTATCATTACTAGGACAAATGTATCGATATTTTCCTGGTACGGTATCGATATCGGTTGCAAAATCAGTACCAAATCAATATTTTGTTTCTCATTTAAAATCAAAACATAAGAAAATACTGGTACCTTTTGAAAAGTATTGGTAATTTTGCCACGAGTATCGATACTGGTGGTATGGTATTGATACCAAATTACGATTCTGACTTCCTGCACATTTAAAAATCATAGAGGTACCATTTTTAAAACACGAATATCAATACCCCTGCTCTAGAAAGTAAAAATTCAGCACATCTAAGCATGTAAACCATTCCAACACGAATCTATTCAACATGCATCTTTTACCATATCAAATAAATGTCAAAACGACTAAAATCAAGGTTTCAAACATCGAGAATAAGTCCGAGTAATAATCAACATATCACGATTCAAACCACATTGCCTTATCCCCATAGTTCAAAGAATAATATTAATACCACATACGCAAATACTAAAGCCTAACTTGGATCACTTCCTTTGTATCCCCGCACCGCTCACACTGCAAATGCTAAATATCTACAATGGTTAGAGAGAGTGGGTGAGCTTAAACAAGCTCAGTGAATGTCGAAGTAACCACAAAGTATACACAATATCAAAGGTTAAACAAGAGCATACTACAACATGTTCACAACCGTATTCCAACAAAGTCAAAATAACACATTCATGTTTCATTAAATCATAAAACTATCATATACTCCTACATGCAATTACACTCAACTCGCTTATATATATAATTCATTTAACAATAATTCATCAAGACTAAACAACGTATACATGCTTTAATAACACACAAGTCTAGCTGATATATTCACATGCATTCACAAGTTAAATAGAAACAACCCAAACCAAAATTACATATGAAATTTACGATAAGAACATACTAACATTTTCATGAAACTTAAATAAACTCATTTAGCATATTATTCAAATGTTTATGTATTTATCTCACATCGTATTATCACAATATATAAGATCACATTTAAACGATAATTTGGCACTTGAGGCTATGAAACATAAAAGTGGGCTTTATCACCACACATCGGATACATGGATCTCCAACACACCAATTGACTCATAGAGTCAAACATATCCCAAAAAGTGAAGCATAATGCTAACACTCTCCAACACACCAAACATGTCCCATTGAATAGAGCTTAGATCACATTCCCTTATCTCTCCAACCTGTCCCAATGCCTTAATACCTAAAAACACAATACATATAGGTGAGTACTCACAATCCTATGGCATGCCAATTATATCCAACGGTTTCAAGAGATCACAAGGTCAAAATATCCACAATTACACATTTTTAATTACTAGTTTAATGCACATCATCTCTGTTCATATTCATCAATTTAAATCACAACTTGAACACAATGCATGCTTATAGGATTCACATTTAATTTCACTTTAAGTGTCACAGTAATGCTCATTGAGCCATCACATATCCGACCACATATGTGTACATTAAAATCAGTACATCATGTATCACATACAAGTAGCTTCACATATTAACTATCATAATAATATCACATTCCACAATTCAACACATATATAATTACTGGAATTTTTCTCACTTTTTACATATTTGTATTATTAGCATATCATTATCATTGTCATTTGGCATGTATATCATGCCCACAACACCACACAGTTCACAATAGTCATCGCATGTCTCATGTCACAATATTGCATCATAGTAATCATTCCACAATTATTCACATAATAGAATAAAGCAAGGGAAATAGAAATTTTACACTCAGAACTTAAGATAGGGGTTTAGGTTATTCCTAATCTCCCAATTAACACTATGAATCGTGGCTACAAGTAGCGATTCCAAACACTCGTTCACGTTTTCGTATATTTTCCTAAAGTTTAAACTAGCTTTTCCTTACCTTTCGCCTTACTCGAAGAGGATCCTAATGATTTCAAAGCTTCACCAAATGAAATCACACAATAAACACAATTAACAATCAGCCAAAGACTCACCTCAAACAATCAAAACACATGCCTAAGCTAGATTCCCCATGAAACTGAAATTTCAACTATTAAACTTGAAACTCAAATATCTCGGTCTATACTTAATATTTTTACCTAAAATTGATTTCTTTCATTTAATTATTCACCTACAACAGATTCTCTCTAACGCCCCAAAGTTTTAATTTTTGATTTCGTGTATGTGTGACACACAATGTCTATCTGCTTCAACGGTTATGTGTTCTGGGTGTGTGTATAAGGTCTCAAGTTCAAGCCTTGACTGAGGCAAATTTTGGTATTTTTATGAATAAAGCCCTATCTGTAACACCCCTTACCCGTATTCAATGCCGGAACAGGGTACGAGGCATTACCGGGCTTAACTTGCTTGAACATACAACTTTGGGTTTTAAAATTTCATTTCCAACTTAAGACTTCTCAAACATATGCATAACATCCTTATCATGGGCCTACGAGGGCTTAAACATACATTCGGAAGGTCTCAAAATTTAACCGAAAACTTTCACGCACTTAGAAAAATTTTGCCTAATTAGGGGCCACACGCCTGTGTGAAATGGAACACGCCTATGTGGGCAGGCCGTGTGGTCACACACGCCATGTGGAATTTATTTTCACTTCGAACCTACAGGGGTTTTCACACGATCGGGCACACGCCCGTGTCTTTGGCCCGTGTCCTCCACACGGCCAAGACACGCCCGTGTGTGAAAACCTGGGTATTCTGTTTATGACGTTAGCAACCTTGTAAGGGGCACACGGCCTAGGCATATGCCCGTGTGTCTAGCTCGTGGTCGACACTGACTTGCAACATTTACATGCAGGGGACACACGGCCTAGTCACACGCCCATGGGACTGACCGTGTGTCACACATTTACACATTATCACATATCATTCTCAAACCATCAGTTATAATACTTAAATTTTCACATTTTAACCATGAAGACCAAACTATCTTCCCATATACGAGAGAGCATTCTCGCTAGCATAAATACAAATGACATAAGCCATCATACGTGGCTATACACAATTGATCCATCAATCATTTTAGGCCAACATATTTGGCTACATTAAGTATGACTTAATTAAACAAAAGATAAGATCCCTATACATGCCATATCTCAAGAAGACTTGAAAACTTATACCCAAGTGACTGCTCAATAGTGTGAAAGCATCTCGGCGGTCTCCAACCCGAGCTAGTTAAGTTAACCTATAAGAGATAGGAAAGGAAGAGGAGTAAGCAATAGCGCTTAGTAAGTTCATATGCAAATATAAATCAACTATTGACATTCATTTATTTTACTCTACCACAAAGGTATTATAATGAGATTTACATCTAAGCTCATGGTTACTCATTCAATCATTCGTAATGCTTACTTATTCCAAACCTTCACATATCACAATTACATAACGTAAAACATTGTTCACCTTTACTAATGTTTGTACCCTACATTTATCACCACAAAGCCACATGCAAAATTTCACTTAGTCAAGTTTCTCGAAATCACCTCGGAATAATAATAAATAAGGTGGTATCGCACACAGCCCATCATTAATACTAAACACGATAGTATCGCACACAGCCCATCAATAACAATAATAAGGTGGTATCGCACATAGCCCATCATTGATAATAAATACGATGGTATCGCACACATCCCATCGTAGATAAATATTAAGATGGTATCGCACACAACCCACCATTTATTTACACATTCACAGATATTTATCCACATTCATTTTCCTATTTCGAAGGCTCATCTACAATAATCATTCGCATTCACACAATGCGTTAATAAGTATAACATATGCAATCAAGAGGCATCGTTTACTCATGAACTTACCATGGGTTCATCACATACCGAATTCACTTCAAAGGAGTTCTGGGCACATACATGTACCTCTCATGATATGTCCACATACTTTCTCAATTTCAACATAACTGTTGAATCATTCAAAATGCTAAAGGATACTCTCGAGTCTTATACATTTAGTATTATATCAACATCATATCCCCGATAGGGTCTTACATGAAATATCATATCGATGCCGTGTCCCTGACATGGTCTTACACAAAATCTCACACTGAGGCCATATTCCAAATATGGTCTTACACGGGACCTTAATTATCGTAGTATTATGATATTTGCCTTCCATTCTATACTTAAGTTCTATTGGAGATTTTCATTTCTTGACATCTCGTCAAAATGTATTTAATATATATTCGTAAAGACAATATACAATTCATTCCACATTGAAATATTAAATACCTCACATAAGATTGCATTATTTGCACACGAACTTACCTCGATACCAAAAAGGGTAAAAAGGGACCTATTTGTCCACGTTTCTCTTTTCTCCCGTTCTAGGTCCGAATCTCGTTTACTTTGATCTATAACAATAAAATTTACCCATTTAATCACCACACTAATCAATACATTTCAAAATTTCTACTTTGGCAAAATTACCATTTTACCCTTAGACTTTGGCAAAATTATGATTTTACCCCTAGGCTTGTATATTGATTTTCATCCAATTTCTTTGTTAAGCCTAGCCGATTCATATTCACTCCTATAGCAACTCAAGATTTCAACTATTACACACATTTACCACTTATTTCACAACTTTTACAAAAAGGTCCTTTTAGGTGTTTTCATGGTAACACCTTTCACAAAAGTTGTTCATCTAACAACTAAGAGTCATTTTCTTCCATAAAGATACAGCAAACAACTTAATTGCTCTCATGAAAAACCCTAGACTCTTAACCATTTTGCAAAATAGTCCCCTCATTAGCTAGCTTAAGCTTTAGGGGTTCCAAAAGTACAAAAATTTTCAAGAAAGTCCACCAAAATCACTTACTTACAAGGAAGTAAGCTTGGCTGAAATTTTGAGTTCTCAACCCCCATTTTTGCTGCTCATTTTTGGTGGAGAGAAGATGAAGAGAAAATGTAACACCCCAAACCCGGGCTAGAAGTTAGGCTCGAATCTGGCGTGTCACATTAAAGGAAGTTGAAAAGCTAAGCAATTGTTTAGAAAAGTTTTATCGGATTTTTGAACTCCGAGTTCATTGTTTGTTTGAGAAAAATGCGATTTGCTAAATGATCGTTTAAAAGTTGTTATTATTTTGAAAAACTATTTTGTTATGAAAGTTGAACTTGCATCATTACGTAAACATGATATTTTAGAAAACGATTGCTAATGTTTTAAGAAAACCCCGTATTTATAAGTTTAACAGTTATAAATGAAAACTTTAAAAAAATAAAACAATGGCCTTATTACAAAATATTAACCCAAAATAAATAATCTTAAAATAAGGTAAAAATTGAAATTACTAAAGTTCACGAGTAGTATCTCCGATGTATAGCCACCCCCGAGTCCTCCACGACTCCCAATCCTCTATCGCTGGGAATTACCTGAAACATTTAATAAAAAGAGGGGGTGAGTTTACGAAAACTCAGTGTGTACAACCCTCATCGGTAAGAACATGCATCACAACAATTCGGGCGAAGCCCATTACGATGAATGATGGCAATTGGGCTTTAGCCCAAAATAGCCTCGGTTGAGCCTTAACCCATATCATATGTCACAGCAGATAATGTATGCAATGCGATGCAAACCCAGCCCAACCTAATTTTTCCATCCGTTACACACCACCCATTCCTACCAAACACACCAGTGGGGATTTCTACAATCGACCCTCACCGCTACACACCAAGGGTAGTCTTGCGGTTGTGGTACTATCGAACGTTGCAGCAAAGCTGCTTAATCACATACATTGGGCTTAAAGCCTCCGGTAGATCCATACCATACGGCCATGCGATCCTCAAATATTGACATAGAGTCATCAATATATATATGTTAGGCACATAGCCACGGTAAATATGATTGGCACAAAGCCATAATAACAGCACAAAGCCTTCGGTATTGGAACAAAGCCCATAATTACGGCACGAAGCCCATATTAATGGCACACAGCCCTCGATAACATTATCGGTGCAGCATGGCTGCTCGGTGGCTAAAAAGCCTGTGGTGGATCCATACCATACGGCCATGCGATCCTAGATCCATACTATACGGCCATGCGATCCTCAAATCTTCCTCCGTACCATAATTCCCACCCATGCAATATGTCGTGTCTATCATGCTCAATCATTACACGTGTATGCAAAATGGACATGCTCAGTAACAATTATTTAAACATGTAATAAAAGCATATCAGTTATACAACCACAGACAAATTAGACAACTCATTGCACAAGTCGATCATTTACCTACAAGGACAAATCAGTCATTTTACCCTATAAGGGTATTTCGGTAATTCCACCCTACAGGGGTAGTTCAGTAATTCTACTCATAACCAATCCATGTAAGCAACGCATCTCAAACATAATCAATCATACAATTAACACATACAACGCTAGTACTACCACGAGGGTACAACGATCATTTTGTCGTGTAGGGGTAAAACGGTAATTTCGTAAATTGGGGGTATTTTGGTAATTTCGCAAACCAGGGGTATTTCAGTAATTTTACAAACCAGGGGTATTTTAGTAATTTTACAAACTGGGGGTATTTCGGTAATTTCACGAACTAGGGGTATTTCGATAATTTTGCAAACTGGGGGTATTTTGGTAATTTTGCAAACCAGGGGTATTTCAGTAATTTTACAAACCAGGGGTATTTTGGCAATTTTACAAACCGAGGGTATTTCTGTAATTTTACAAACCAGGGGTATTTCAGTAATTTTGTACTTAATGCCTTTCCGATGGCCTACTGTCGCCTCGAGCGACACGGATACCTTTTCTTATCGAAACGATATAATTGGGCCTAGGGCCCATTCTCGGCCCAAATGGGCCCACACGCTCGTGTGGCCCATTTAGCCCAAATCTAGCCACAGATATTAGATTCACATAGTCTAGTCCAATTTCTACTACACAGTCATACAATTAATTCATATGGTTCCACGGGCCCATTGGGCCCACCTTGGCCCATCATGGCCCAAGCAGCCTCAACCTACAAGAATACTCATGGTGGCCTCGACTATCGTGTCGAAGCTCCCACATGTGTGCTCGCACGCTCGTGTGGCTACCATTGCCATGTGACCGGCTTTTCAGCATTTGTCGCTCTACAGCTAGAGTAGAGAGAAGTACACACCTGATAGGGGAATCTGATGGTAATCCGCGCTCCGACCACTCCTGTGCCCAAACGCCCACCAAGGTATCTTAACCCTCCTCATAGACTGCTCTATATATAGCTAGCTTCTCACCTTCCTTATTTGTATCTTTCCGATGTGGGATCCCTCCGTTAGCAGAGTTTAAATCCAACTCAAACTCTTGCCGCCCCAACTTAGCAAAATAAATACTCCCTTGCTTTCCATGATATTCGAACCCAGGCTCCCTTGTAGCATAATCCACACCGCCAACCACTTGGCCACAAGCTCCTCTTGTGTCTAAAATCATGCGCAACTAAATATAACCCTATGGCAAAATTTTAGAATCCATTTAAAAAAAGAAACCAAAATGCAAGAGCCAAGACTTGAACCTTGGACCTCCTTCCTTCCTTGTGGCGTCACTTTGCCACTACACCACACACTTCACTTGTGTCATTTTTTTCCACATTTTATTCTTAAATCCTACCTACTAACTCCCAGGGTTTTATTCACCTAAAACCAAAATTTCCCTAAAGCCAAAGTTTGAACCCGGGACTTCATAGAAGCCCCCCTAACCTTCCAAAATCCCTCACCTACTAGATCCAACTTGCACTAAAGTCGTTCTCTTATTCCCAAAAAATTTAAACGCTCCTACGCCTAAGGCCCATTGGGCCCAATCCTACTAGGCCCAACTTTGGGATGTTACAGAAAAGGTGATATTTCTTTTCTTTATTTTATGATAAAAATAAATTTTTATCACCAAATTTCACCTAACCAAATGACAAAGTCTATTCTTTGTCCCCTATGGCCGGCCATCACTCCCCCCATGGTCTATTTTCACTTTAAGGATCTCCAATTAATATTCTAAGGCTATTTGGCACCTCTAGCAAATAAAATAGAACTTTCACATTTTATGCGATTTAGTCCTTTTTCGCGATTAAGCATGAAATTGCTAGAATTAAAGCACCAAAATTTTCATGCACCCTTATAATCATGCTATAACTCATAAAATAATATTAAAATAATTTTCTCTGACCTTAGATTAGTGATCCTAAGACCACTGTTCCGACTAGCCCCTAAATCAGGCTGTTACTCTATCTCTGGTCAGTAGGCTTATAGTTAAAAGTTGGTAAAAATATATCAGAATGGGCCTGCTGGTCTGGTGGCTAAGGTGTGTGTTGGCGTGTGGGAGGTCTGGAGTTCAAGTCCCTGCACAAGCAAGGGACTTATTTTTGTTGCTTGGTCGTGTGGCGTGGTGGAGTCCTAGTCAAATTGAAATTTCGAGTAGTGGAGTTGTTGTGGGAGGTTAGGGAGAGAATTAAAGAGATGAGTTACCAAATTTTTAGGCATTATCTTTTTGTTTAGTTTTTTTTATTAATTTGGACTCTTTTCCACCTTTTTGACGATTTCTCTCTTCTCCCCCACTCTAAATTTTTGGTTTTCCTCTTTTTTTCTAAACAATAAATCCTTGCTGCCGAATTTCCTTTGAATTCCCCTTCCATTTTCTTTGTCTTTCTTCATCTTTTCCCCTTTGTGCAGGCGTGCAATTGTGTTGTATGGTAAGTTTCTGTTTTATTAAACTCGAATGTTACTCTGTATAAGGGATTAAGGTGTGTTTTGTTGACTGTTTAGGTGTCGATCGTGAGGCTGGAATTAACGTTCGTCGAGATGACTCAAAGTGGTGATCGTTTGGTAAGCGTATAAGGTATGCGTTTTCTTGTGTTGTTTGGGTGAGTGGTTTTGGCTTTGAATTCGTTCATAACTTTGTTGAACTCTTCTTTAATGAGGAATGGTTATTTTTACAGCAGCGAATCGTTTCAGTTGCAATCTCCCTCGTGTTGAGTAGTGGTGGAATTGTGTGAAGTTAGAAGGTAAGTGATGAACGGACAAGCTTAGACCTTTTGGTACGTGAATACAATTTAATATTAGTTTAAGACCGATTCTAAAGTTGGGATTGTCGATTATAGGTTTTTGGTGATCTCGGGATTGCGTAAGCAGTAAAAACAATATAGTTGTGTACCCGAAATGCAGAAAATGGGATTCGACGAAAAGCCAAAATTGCTTGCTGTCGAGAAATAAGAGAAAATGATGCGAAAAATTGTAGAGGAAGGAAATAAGGGTGTTATAAACTAGGAAATCAACATTTTTCACTAAAATAGTTTTAGACAGTAGCAGTTGTCTAACTTTGAAAAATCATAAAAAATAATGGGAATTTAGTTAGAGGTTGAATAAAATATTAAATTAAATTTTATTGAGTCTACTTTTTCATAGAAGAAACAATGTAAGAAATGGAATTGTATATCATGAGATATAATAAATTTTGTGAGACAAGGTCAGAATGATTTCGGGTTCCCCTATTCTGACTTAGGAAAATCATCAAAAATTTTAAAAAAATAATTAGCGGCTTAAATTTATATGTTTAAATCCTTAATGAGTCTATTTTTAAGAGAAACAAACTGAAATAGCATATAAATTTCGCACTAAGAGAAAAATAATCTTTAGTAAGGAAAGGATGAAGTTGTCAAACAGCAGAATAGGGATAAGTTTAAAGATTTTACTGTACTTATTTGATAAACTATAAATTCTAAAAATTTTATGGTACAAAGGTATTTGAGTGTAGTTTCAAAAACATCTAGCGAATCTTAATTTGGAATTCTGTAGCCCAAGATATAAATAATTTAGTGATAATGACTCAAGTAGACAGCTTTAAATGAACATATAAGTAAATAGTGAAAACATATATAAGTATTGAGCTAGCATGGGTTACTTTAAAAATGGATCACACGGCCAAGGCCAATTTGGGCCGAGTGGGCCACACGGGCGTGTGGGCCCACACAGACAGATCACATGGGCATGTGGGCCCATTTTTATCGAAATGTTTTTAAGGTTGCACGGGTAGCCCAAGTCGACTGTGAACCTACTATAAGGTCAGTAAGCGCTACTTAGACCCCTAAATGTGTGAAATTGACTGAATGATATTTGTACTGAGCATGTTAATATCTAAACTGAATATATGTACTGAAATTGCATAATAGCATATTATCCTTTGTATGTTGCATTGCATTGGGTTGGGGGTTGTTATTCGGAGGAAGTGTACTGAAAGGCTTTAAGCCTAATTTATCGGCATCTGTTTGCAAACTCTTTTGTTTTGTGCCGCATTCGGTACTACTTAGAGTGTAGGGATGGGTGGGTTGATTATATCCCCACATGGAGTGTAGGGTTGGACAGAGATGGTGTGTAGAGGCTGGTTGGGTAGGATTTTTCTACTTCATAATTGTTACTGCTACTAATACTGTGATGCGCTAAGGCCCCATCGCATTCTTGACATTTGTCTTCGAGATGGGCTAAGGCCCAAATCGCCATCGAGCATCAAAAGGGCTTAGGGTCAAGACTGTTAAACTGTGCACTGTGAATACTGATTGTTTGCTTGTTTCCGCAGGATTACACACTGAGTTTACGTAAACTCACCCTTTTTGTTTAATGTGCACAGGTAATCCACAGACTTAGATGGATCTGTGTGACTGAGGACTCAGCGGTGACCACAGTAATTTTTGGACTTCATGGTTTTCAATTTACGAGTTATGATTTGTTTATTATTGATTATTTGGGCTGTAATTTAAGGACCCTCTGGGACTTTGGTTTTAAATTTGGGTTTTATTTATTTATTTTATGGATTTATACCTGCTGGTCATAAGAAAATTCAGTTTTCAAAAAAAATTAAAGTATTTTCTAAACGCATGATCACCTAGATTGATTTATTAAAGCTTTCGCAACGAGGGATGTTTCAAAACAAATGTTTTAAATAAAGACGACTTCCTAAGTTCTAACAAAGGTTTACTAAAGATAATAACATGGAATGTTTTCATCGTAACAACGAGGTTTCAAAAACACTATCGTGTGACATTGCCAGATACGGCCATAACGTCTAGGCCGGGTTTGGGGTGTTACATTTAGTGGTATCAGAGTGAGGTTACAAAACTCGACTGTGGATTATGGGTTTCATAAAAAATGGGCTTTCAAAAAATTGATTGATTTTTAAATGATTTGAAATGTTTTTACTCAGTAAGTGGTACACTGAGTCTCCGGCGCCATTCCTGTAAGTATTCTGAACTATGATTTCTTTTAAACTGAACTTGTTATGGATAGTATATTCTGAAACTACTATAGGTAGTAAACTGTATTGAAAACACTCTAGTTAGTGTATACTGAAAATTATAGAGAAACTGAAAACAGTAGTGAGACTGCGAGTGACGAAAATGAGCTCTAAAAAATCGATATTGTTTTACATAAAATATTTATTAATAAACAATGGAACTGTAACTAATTCATAAAACTGTTAATACAGATAAACGTGATTAGACAATGAGCGCATGAGGTATCCACGGACGGGGTACTAGAGGCTGAGGTAGAGGCCGTAGAGGAGCTCGAGCTGAGTCCTCTTCACTGGGTAGCATACCGAAGTTGGATATGAGTGAGACGCTAGTGTCGCCTGCTACTGAGACTGGGTCTCAAGATTGCATGGTTGGGGACAACGCATTGTCCTAGGCTATGCTAAGGATTTTGGAGAGAGTCGTTGGGCCCAATACTGGATCTGGGGATCGAGGGTTGGTTATGGAACAACTCCGGTCTAATGGAGCTGAGCTCTTCAGGGGTGTCACTGAAGTTGCCCCTAATGTGGCCGAGTATGAGGCCGAGTTCCTGCGATTGAGCCGCTATGCGCGAGGTATGGTGGCCTTTGAGTATGAGTGATGTATTCATTTTGAGGATGGGCTTAGAGATAATTTGAGAGTCTTGATAGCTCCACAAAGGGAGCGTGATTTTACTGCACTGGTGGAGAAGGCGATGATCGCTGAGGAGGTTAAGCACGCTGAGCGCCAGAACTGAGATCGCGAGAGGGGTAAGAACAAGAGGGATTCAGAGCCCTCGAGTTCTGCACAAAGGCCTAAGAAAATGGCCAGAGCTGATGGGCCGGTTAGAGCTGGGCCCCCTGTTATTGTTACTGGTCTGTAGCCATGTACTGATTATGGTAGATGCCATCAGGGCGAGTGTTGGAGAAGGACTGGGGCGTGCTTACGGTGTGGGTCATTGGAGCACCGTATTAGGGAGTGTGTGCTGAAGGCCGATCAGATGCAAGCTTCGGATACTGGTACGGCACAGCCACAGAGGGTAGTGCAGCAGCCATCGAGAAGCCGTGGACAGGCCAGAGGTGGTAATGGTATGGGTCGTGGGAAGAGAGCATCGGGCAGAGGTGCTGGACAGGCTGAGGCGAGGCAGCTGACCCTAGTTTATGCTGCTCGTCGCCGAGAGGATGGAGATGCTCCGGACGTCATCACGGGTACATTCTTTATTGTTGATGTACCGTATATTGGCTTGATAGGCATAGGGTCTACTCACTCATACATAGCTAGCAACATATCTGGAAACTTGGGGATTTCAGTTGAGAGCACTACGAGTGAGGTTACGGTACTGAGCCCGTTAGGGCAATCTGTTAGAGTTAGCAACCTGTATTGGGACGTTCCTTTATAGGTACAAGGGGCAATCTTCCTGGCTGATTTGATAGAACTTCTATTTGGGGAGTTCGACCAAATTCTGGGGATGGATTTGTTGGTCAAGCATCGTGTTAGCTTGGACTGTGCGACTAAGAGGGTCGTACTAAGGACTGAGGAGGATAAGGAGGTAGTCATGATTGGAGAACGCCGGAATTACTTACCTAATGTGATCTCTGCACTGGTGGCAGAGAAGATGGTTCGTAAGGGATGTGATGCATTCTTGGCCTACGTAAGTGTTTCAGATTCTGGGGATTCTACAGTTAAGGATATCAGAACAATAAAGGATTTTTCGGACGTCTTTCCTAAAGAGCTACCGGGGTTACCTCTGAATCACGAGTTGGAATTTGGAATTGAACTACTTCCAGGTATAGCTCCGGTGTCCATCGCTCCCTATCGAATGGCACCGGATGAGCTTGTGGAGCTTAAGGCTCAGATTCAAAAGCTGTGCTATTGATTTTTGAGGTAGTTCAGAGGATTATCTATCGCTAGCGGAGTTCGCCTATAATAACAGTTTCCAGTCTGGCATCCAGATGGCACCTTACGAGGCACTATTTGGTCGTAAGTGTCGCACTCCTTTATGTTGGACTGAGTTGGGCGAGCGACGTTTTCTGGGTCCTGAGTTTGTTTCTGAGACAGAGGATAAGGTTAGACTGATTCGGGATCAACTAAAAGTGGCTTCTGACAGACAGAAATCCTATGCGGACCTGAAGCTATGTGAGATTGAGTTTTCGGTAGGGGACTTTGTATTCCTTAAGGTCTCGCCATGGAAGAAGGTACTGAGGTTTGGTCGTAAGGGCAAGTTGAGCCCTAGGTTTATTGGACCTTACCATATTTTGAAGCGAGTGGGACCAGTCGCTTATCAGTCGAGCTACATCCAGAGTTGGATCGTATCCATGACGTGTTCCATGTCTCGATGTTGAGGCGCTATCGCTATGATTCTACTCATATTGTCCCTGTTGAGGAGATTGAGGTTAGGCCAGACTTGACCTTTGAGGAGGATCCTGTCCAGATTCTAGATCGTGACGTAAAGGTTCTGAGGAGGAAGTCTATCCCTTTGGTGAAGGTTCTATGGCGTAATCACAACACTGAGGAGGCCACATGGGAGCCTGAGGATGCGATGCGTCAGCAGTATCCTTATCTATTCTGATCTAGTAAATTTTGAGGACAAAATTTTCTTTTAGGAGGGTAGAGTTGTAATGCCCCAAAATTTTAATTTTTGATTTCGTGTATGTGTGACACACAATGTCTATCTGCTTCAGTGGTTATGTGTTCTGGGTGTGTGTATGAGGTCCCAAGTTCAAGCCTTGACTTAGCCAAATTTTGGTATTTTTATTAATAAAGCCCTATCTCTGGTCAGTAGGCTTATATTAAAAGTTGGTAAAAATATATCAGAATGGGCCTGCTGGTCTGGTGGCTAAGGTGTGTGTTAGCGTGTGAGAGGTCTGGAGTTCAAGTCTCTGCGCGAGCAAGGGAATTATTTTTGTTGCTTGGCCGTGTGGCGTGGTGGAGTCCTAGTCAAATTGAAATTTTGAGTAATGGAGTTGTTGTGGGAGGTTAGGGAGAGAATTAAGGAGATGAGTTACAAGATTTTTAGGCATTATCTTTTTGTTTAGTTTTTTTTTTTATAATTTCGCACTCTTTTCCACCTTTTTGACGTTTTCTCTCTTCTCCCCCACTCTCAATTTTCGATTTTCCTCTTTTTTTCTAAATAATAAATCCTTGCTGCCGAATTTCCTTTGAATTCCCCTTCCATTTTATTTGTCTTTCTTCATCTTTTCCCCTTTGTGCAAGCGTGCAATTGTGTTGTACGGTAAGTTTTCATTTTATTAAACTCGAATGTTACTCTGTATAAGGGATTAAAGTATGTTTTGTTGACTATTTAGGAGTCGATCGTGAGGCTGGAATTAACGTTCATCGAGTTGACTCGAAGTGGTGATCGTTTGGAAAGCGTATAAGGTATGCGTTTTCTTGTGTTGTTTGGGCGAGTGGTTTTGGCTTTGAATTCGTTCATAACTTTGTTGAACTCTTCTTTAATGAGGAATGGTTATTTTTACAGCAGCGAATCATTTTGGTTGCTATCTCCCTCGTGTTGAGTAGTGGTGGAATTGTGCGAAGTTAGAAGGTAAGTGATGAACGGACAAGCTTAGACCTTTTGGTATGTGAATACGGTTTAATCTTAGTTTAAGACCGATTCTAAAGTTGGGATTGTCGATTATAGGTTTTTGGTGATCTCGGGATTGCGTAAGCAGCGAAAATAATACAAGTGTGTACTCGAAATGCAGAAAACGGGATTCGGTGAAAAGTCGAAATTGCTTGCTGTCGAGAAATAAGAGAAATAAGAGAAAATGATGCGAAAAATTGTAGAGAAATGAAATAAGGGTGTTACAAACTTGGAAATCAACATTTTGCACTAAAATAGTTTTGGACAGCAGCAGTAGTATAACTTTGAAAAATCATCAAAAATAGTGGGAATTGAGTTAGAGGTTGAATAAAATATGAAATTAAAGTTTATTGAGTCTAGTTTTTCATGGAAGAAACAGTGTAAGAAATGGAATTGTAAATTGAGATATAATAAATTTTGTGAGACAAAATCAGAATGATTTTGGGTTCCCCTATTCTGACTTAGGAAAATCATCAAAAATTGTAAAAAAAATAATTAGGGGCTTAAATTTATATGTTTAAATCCTTAATGAGTCTATTTTTAAGTGAAACAAACGGAAACATCATATAAATTCCGTACTAAGAGATAAATAATCTTTTGTAAGGAAAGGATGAAGCTGTCAAACAGAAGAATAGGGATAACTTTAAATATTTTACTGTACTTATTTGATAAACTATAAATTTCGAAAATTTTATAGTAGAAAGGTATTTGAGTCTAGTTTCAAAAACATCAAGCGGATCTTAATTTGGAATTTTGTAGCTCAAGATATAAATAATTTAGTGATAATGACTCAAGTAGACAGCTTTGAATGAACATATAAGTAAATAGTGAAAACATATATGATTATTGAGCTAGCATGGGTTACTTTAAAAATGGATCACACGGCCAAGGCCAAATCGGGCCGAGTGGGCCACACGGGCGTGTGGGCCCACACGGGCAGATCACATGGGCATGTGGGCCCATTTTTACCGAAATATTTTTAAGGTTGCACGGGTCGCCCAAGTCGACTGTGAACCTACTATGGGGTCGGTAATTGCTACTTAGACCCCTAAATGTGTGGAATTGACTGAATCTTATCTGTACTGAGCATGTTAATATCTGAATTGAATATATGTACTGAAATTGCATAGTAGCATATCATCCATTGTATGTTGCATTGCATTGGGTTGGGGGTTGTTATTCAGAGGAAGTGTACTGAAAGGCTTCAAGCCTAATTTACTGGCAGCTCAGCTGCAAACTACTGTTTTGTGCCGCATTTGGTACTACTTGGAGTGTAGGGATGGGTGGGTTGATTATATCCCCACATGGAGTGTAGGGTTGGACGGAGATGGTGTGTAGAGGCTGGTTAGGTAGGATTTTGCTCTTTGCATAATCATTCATCGCTACTAATATCGTGATGGGCTAAGGCCCTCTTGCATTTTTGACACTATCTCGAGATGGGCTAAGGCCCAAATCACATCGATCATCAAAAGGGCTTAGGCCCAAGACAGTTCAACTGTGCACTGTGAATACTGATTGTTTGTTTGTTTCTGTGGGATTACACACTGATTTTACGTAAACTCACCATTTTTGTTTAATGTGCACAGGTAATCCCTAGACTTAGACAGATCGGTGCGACGGAGGACTCAGCGGTGACCACAGTAATTTTTGGACTTCATGGTTTTCAATTTACGAGTTATGATTTGTTTATTATTGATTATTTGGGTTGTAATTTAAGGACCCTCTGTGACTTTGGTTTTAAATTTGGGTTTTATTTATTTTATGGATTTATACCTGCTGGTTGTAGAAAAATTCGGTTTTCAAAAAAAAGTTAAAGTATTTTCTAAACGCATGATCACCTAGATTGATTTATTAAAGCTTCCGCAACGAGGGATGTTTCAAAACAAATGTTTTAAATAAAGACGACTTCCTAAGTTCTAACAAAGGTTTACTAAAGATAATATCATGGAATGTTTTCATCGTAACAATGAAGTTTCAAAAACACTATCATGTGACATTGCCAGATACGGTAATAACGTCTAGGCCAGGTTTGGGGTGCTACATTCTCCATCTTTAAACTACGCAAAACTACCCAATTCATGGTATTAAAATTTTTCGACATGTTATGGCAATTTTTACGAAAATTCATTAAATCCCTAGAAATTCTTAATGAAACTTTAAAGTAAGTTTAGAAACCTTCTAATCACATCAAAAATAAATCAAAAACACTTTGAAGCCATATTTTTTTAATTCAAAATCCTGAAATCCACCATTAACAACCCAATTTTTGACTTTTATTTAAAACATGTGATTTAATGGCTAAAAACTTAGTTTTAAAGACTAAATAAAATTAAAAACTAATAGAAAGACGAATAGTTACCTTCGTTGGAAGAAAAAGAGCTTTTGGTTGAAAATCTAGAAAACGCACAAGCTTGAGAAATGACAAAATCTATGGTTTTTTTTTTTGTGTTTTCTATGGACTTCTATGGAGGTTTATTCATTGGATGATAATAGAAATCAAAAGAATGGAGTTTGTGAATAAAAAGTTTGAATGAGAGGAGCTTTGGAAAATAAGGGACGACACAAAACAAATATAAGGGAAAACTAACGTGAAACTAGTAGGTGGGGGGCAAAAAATAGGTTGATTTTTAAAGTTTTGGGTTATTTGCCCTTTTAGTACTCCTAGTTTTAACCCTCATTTCAAAATGATCCTTATTTTAAAATTGAAAGTTTTTTCAACAATATTTTCAAAAATTGATTTAATTTTCTAAAAGCCATAGACGAAAACATTTTTTATTACCAAGCTTACAAAATTCCAGAACACTCTAGAGCTAAAATTCTCATTTTTACCGTCGAAACTCTTAGGCCTAATTTTGGGGTGTGACACCTCTGCCCTTCAATGTTACAGATCTGATTAAATCTCACTTGATTTGATCAAAGAATGAAGGTACCAACGCCAGAATACCCATGTTAGTTTCGATTTTGCAGTCCAAAGTAATCTTCTTATAAAATCGAATGAATAATGACTTACTCTAACACCTTTTTAACGGAAATCCAATACTCCTTTTGTTCTAATGCAAAATTTGAGTGATTCAAACTTAGAGACTTTGTCGTTGTGATTTGAAAACTACAATTCAACGACGATTTGGGGAAGAGGGAGAAAAATTATGATCAAAGGAAAAGAATAGAGGAGAAAATGGGAGAAAAATGGGTGGCGACAGCGGTAGCGGTCCAGCGATGGTGCTGTGATGGGAAGAAGAGGGAGAGAGGGGAAGAACAGTGGTGAAGGGGTTGTTGAGGTGGTGCAATAGGCAGCACAAAGAAGATATGGTGGCAAAGTGCAAAAGAAGAAGAGAAAAGGAGGAGCTAAAGAAAAAGGGGCAGCACAAGTGGTGGTTTTGGATAGAAAATATGACAAAAGAAAAAAAAATGAAATTTGATGGCATTCTTTTGGTAAAAAGGGTGTCATAACTAGCCAAAGGGGAAATAAGGGGAAGAAAAGGAAATAGGGGGAACACATGGAGTGAAAAGGGGAGAAAATAAGGAAAGGAGGAGGAAGGAAAGAATCTTGCACAAAAAACAAGTGTTTTGGGTGGCAAAGATTTTGACCAAAGCCAAAATTAAAAACAAAAATGGAAATATGGGGACTTGAACTTGGGTCACAAGGGAAGATATACTTGTTTTAAACCTCTAGGCTAGCACACGGTCTTGTTTAAACTCTTACAACATTTATTTTTATAATAGGGCATGACACTTACTACAGTATTGCGGAAAAATAAAAAAAATGAAGCAAGGGAAGGGATTCAAACTCGGGTCTCAATGACAATTTCACTAACATTTAACCATCATACTTGTAACTTACTCTTTATTTTTCAAACGCACGAAGATAATCTTAAAATCGGGACGTGACCACTCTCGGTTCACAAACACAATTCTACTAACCCAATTTTTGGGATGTGATAGGTTCAGTCGAGTTTTTGTCATCTCGATTCTCTGTGTTTTGCCGAAGTTTTAGGTTACATAATTCCTAAGTTCGTTTTCGGCTCACATGAAATATTCTAAAAATAAAATAAAACCTACATGGAAATTATAGTCCACGATCTAATTACATATCCCAAAATTTATAATAAAAAAACTTAAAAGTACACCCAATCTAATTTCTAGGAATCACAACTTTTGGCAAAATTACTTTATCAAGAATAATAAAATAATAACATACATTCAATCAAAAATATATCTCAAAAACATGTATATAATTTCAAGAATGTCACATCTCATCTAATTTAACCAAATAAAAGAGATGGAGAGAAAATCTGGTATCGATTTATACTATAAACACAACCTGGCTCTAATATCAATTGTTAGAAAAACAGTTAAGAAAACCAATTTTTGTAGTTACAATGGAATTTTTTTAAAAAAAATTCAAAACTGAGCTCTCTTGTAATATTTATAGTAATAAACCCTAACTGGAATAGTACATGTGTATTATGTGAGACGGATTTAGTCAACCCTAGCTTTTAACTAAATGACCATTTTTGTTGTCCTCGTACCACCAATTGCGATGAGTGTGGGCTCGAGCAACATGAACCAAAACACAGAAAAGAAAATGATCTACTCACTTTTAGTAGGAAATTAAGTTATATCTATAACTTTATTCAAATTAAATAAATTCTCCAATACTGTCTGGCATAATGACGATAACTCTAATAATGTATCAAGTGTGTTTTTAGGTCAACTGATACTCTATATTTATAGAGGGAAGTACAAGAATCCTGGTAGAACAAGTCTTTGATAAATAATACTATTTAAATAAAAATACACTCTCACTCTAACTAGAGTAGGGAGGACTGACACACCCTTTATAATATTACTAGGGTTGTCGCCCCTTGTGTTCATACAAGGGCTAATTTGGTCCTCTCATGTATTGGGTCCAATTATTTGTGCTTTTTTTTTACCCAACACTTTATAATTTAAGCCAACCCAATATTTATTTTCTATTTTCCTAAATAAATATTATTTATTCAATTAATTTAATTAACTAAATTAATTTCTCAATTAAATAATTTTCTTAACTCAATTCTAATTCCGTTAAAGTCATGACAACTTTGCTGTAAAAGAATTTATGAGGAAATATATTTAATTTCCTTACTCAACTTATTCATAATGACTAATTAATTTAATTTCATTTTCGAAATTCAGTTATTTTATCATAATTAATTAAATAATAATTCGAAAAACCTTAAATTAATTTTCATGTCATTTTTGTACTTGGGGAAAAAACACATTCACTATGAATGTAATTTATTTCTCTTGCTTCATCATTTCTATTCATTTGGTTAAACATGTAATTCATTTCTGGTTTCAAAGAGCTAGTAAAGAGACTGATTAGACATATAGGCTCAAATAATTTATAATTAAATTCTTACTTTTTCTTTATTTATTATAAACTGATTTAGTAATGAAGTCATTCCCCTATTGTATTGTGACTGAGCTCTCCCTTATTATATATCATTTTACAAGCTACTTAACAATTGCTCATCCAATGACCTTGTCATGAGTGTGTTACCCCCATAGGTTATCATTGATCTCTTGAGATTGAATCCATTCTCCCAAGATGATCCTATTTTATCTCACAGTAACCATTACATCTTCCTTCATGAAAAGTCAATTACTATCAAATAGTAATTAAATAATTTATCACAAAGACAAATTACCTATATCCATGTTTACTTTTCATGTATCAAGAAATGATAGGATATCATTTACCCCTTAGTATGGTTATGAATTTCGCTATTGTGGAATGTTGTTGCATATTGTAGAAGTCATATACCAAACGTACTAACTTTTGGTTCCCTATCTATTTGAACTACGCTCTCACTTACATTAAAGTATACAAGTTAAGCATACATAGTCCATCTTCAACTCAGGATTAAGGTATGTCACACTATGCACGTCACAAGTGAATAAATCCATAAATGGATCTAAGATCTATTTTACTTGGGTTCTACACGATGTACTGTCATTCCAGCCAGTCACATATATGTCTCTATCTTCTGAGAATCATCCGCTTCAATACCCAAGACAAAGTAACTCCCCAATTGGACTTGATAGATGACATATTAGTCTTTCAATTGGTTTGCTCTTTTTTATTAGACTAAGGACATGTTTAGATTATCTATTAATATAAGCTATCTTTCATTGTTACAATCTGACTACATAATACCGCTTAGTATTAGTTAAACGTTAGATAATTAGTGAGCCAATATTTTCTTCTATTTTTCTTTGCATGCAAAACTCGTTGAAGACAATGTACAAAGAATATTAATGTAATCAATGGATATTTTATTAAACCAAATTGTTTGAGAAATACAAGTATACATAGATGAAAAATACTACACTAAAGGCGCTAGATCTAACATATTATAGAAGGTTCTCAAAAGGGTTCTCGATTATTGCTTCTTCGTTGACCAAGTTGCTTCAGAAGAACATTATGTTCGAATGGATGAATAACTGCCAACAAAGCTTTAAAAAATTGAAGACAATGTTAACTGGAACTCTAGGATGTGTATTGATGTAAGAAGGTAAGGTGGTTGCATATGCATCTTGTCCACTTAAGCCTCATGAACGGAACTATCCTACATATGACTTGGACCGAGCTGCAATGGTCTTCACTTTAAAATTTTAGAGACAATGTCAGTATGGAGAACAATCCTACCTTTTCACAAACCACAAAAGTTTGAAATATCTTCTCACCCAAAAAGTTCTAAACTTGAGACAAAGGAGGTGGATTGAGTTGCTAAATGATTATAATTGCATTATTGATTATCATCTAAGGAAGGCTAACATCCTAGCAAATGCACTAAGTTAGAAATGATTGGTACTTTTGAAAGCTATAAATGCTCGTATGGCTATAGAAAGGGGTTTTGCCATTTAGCTAAGTTAAAGGTCAAATTGACATTTCATCAACAAGTTCGGAAAGCTTAAAAAGTGGATACCAGGAAATAAAAAAAGAGTCAAGTGGAAAGTGGTCAATCGAATGGGTTTACTGTATCTGACGATGATATTTTGTACTTCTGAGGGAGATTATATGTTACCAATGATGCTGAGTTGAAGCAAGTCATTCTCAACGAAGTGCATAACAACACTTACATGATGTATCCTAGATTTAACAAGATGTAAAATGATTTAAAACCACACAACTGGTGAAGAGGCATGAAAAGAGACATAACTGAGTTTGTATCTAAGTGTCTAATGTGCCAGCAAGTCAGAGCAGAACACCAAGTTCCTTCAGGACTCTTGAAACCCATTTCAATTCCTGGGTGGAAATGAGAGTGTGCCACTATGGATTTTGTAGTGGGACTACCTTTAACACCGAGGAAACAAGATTCAATCTGGGTTATTGTTAATAGATTGACCAAGTCAACTCACTTTATCCTGTTAGAGAAACTCGTTGAGCTTTATACCGCTGAGATTATAAGATTGCATAGTGTACCATCATCTATTATTTTTTACCGGCATTCAAGATTTACTTTGAGATTTTGGAGTAAATTTCAAGAGACTCTTGGTACACACTTAAGCTTTAGTACTAGCTTCCACCTCAAACGAAAGACCAATCAAAGAGAGTGATTCAAATTTTAAAAAATATATTGAGAAGTTGTTATTGAGTTTAAGGGTACTTGGGGAAAATATCTATCATTGGTTGAATTTGCTTACAACTATAATTACCAATCTATAACTCAAATGGCACCTTATAAGGTATTATACGGGAGGAAGTGTAGGACTCCCTAATGTTGGACTAATTTGAGTGAAAGTAAGTCACTAGGACTTAAGTTGGTTCAAGAGACCGAAGATAAACTGAGAATCATTCAAGATTGTCTAAAAGTTACTTTCAATCATCAGAAGTCTTATGCATATTTAAAGAGAAAAGACATTGAGTATAATGTGGGAGACAAAGTGTTCTTAAAAGAGTCATCGTGGAAGAAAGTGATTCGGTTTGGATGGAAAGGAAAATTGAGTCTACAATTTATTAGACCTTATGAAGTAGTGGAATGTGTTAGATCTGTAGCATATTGACTAGCCTAGCCTCTTGAATTTTTGAAAATTCATAATTTCTTCCACATCTCTATGTTAAGTATAGGTTTGACCTTCTCATGTTATCACTCGAACAATTTTTGAGTATTTTGTGTGCTAAGATTTTATGGAATTCTCATAAAAGTACTTATCTTGTGTTTTAATGGCTTTATTGATATTATATTGAGTATAAAATTGTATGATGATACTTATATGTTTGTCAATATGTGGTTTCAGACATGTTTGTAAAAGTTCGACTATGTCAAACATGGTAATTATCGATTAATTAATATTAGAGTTAATTATATTAATTAGTTCTTATTTTGAATAATGCTACTTTACATTAATTACATAAAGTAAAATCATAACGTAAGTTGAATATGTTAAAAAATGTTTTAATTATAATTTGAAAAATCTATTATAAATATTTGAATTGATAAGTTAATATATTTTTAATTATATTTAATAATTAAAATAAGAAATATTATTTTACGATGATTATTACAATTAAAAATATAATACTTAAAAAAATTGATTAAAAATTAAATATATAAAATTACATACAATACACGTAACATTAAAAACTAGTGTGTATACATAATTCTCAAATTTAAAATATAATGTAAATATATAATATCTTAAAATGATTATACAATAGATTAGAAAAATATAAAACAAATACTTAAATTGTCGTAGCTAGACACACACCTTATGCATTTAATGGTGAAATTACAATTTTAATTACCATAATAAATTACCCTTCTCATGTATGAGATATTATAATTTCGATTTTTTTTTGTCATGATTTTTTTCATTTTCTTAATAAAAAAATATTTTTCTTTTTACCTACAATGAAACATTTCCAAATAATTGAATGTAATAAATTAAGAAATTATGAGTTATTTAGTAATTGTCCTAACACTAATAGATCCAAGCATTTTCGAACCTCCAGATGAAATGGGTCCCACTTATTACCTTGTTTGGTCGCCTCATTAAATCAGTGGCATCCCGTTGGGTCCCGCAATTGTCTAAAAAATGTCTAAATTTCACCATCTTAAATTACCAATCCACCCCTGATTTTGCAACAAACGCCGTTTAGCATAATAATAACGAATTGGTAAATTGTAAAAAAATAAAAACTAAACGACACCGATTGAATTAATTAAAATAATTTTATATTTAATTTTAAATATTAATAATAATAGAATTAGTTTAATTTTAATTACTTAAAAGATATTTTAATAGTATTTAAAAAACTTAAAATTGATTTAGTTTGAGTTTTAATCTTTTTGATTGGTTCACTTTAAATGATATTTACTTAAATTAATTGTACCAGATAAGAAATTAAGAACAAACAGATCGCCTAATTGTTTTTTATTGTGGAAAAAAATGTTTTTAATAAATTATGAAATGTTTATTTAAAAAAATAGGAAAACGTGTTGGTTTAAATTTGTACCGTTAAGATGAAAAAAATAAATATTTGTCTACCATTATGTGCCACTGTCCACTGAAGAGTACTGAGATGTGTCACACGTGTTCGTAATTATTATTATTATTTTGTTTTCGTTCCAAGTGTTCGGAACTATTCGTTGCACCGTCGTATTATCCTCTTAGATAATTCAAAGTTCAAAATTTGTAGCCGGTTTTTATACTGTTGGTCAACTTAAAAGTATTAAGGAATTCACTAAATTAATAGTTAAATTAAAATTTATCCATTTTACTCAAAATTAAATAAATCAGTTGTTAGATTAAAAATTAAATAAATCATTTTATTAATTATTTATTTTTATTATTAAAAATTGATTAATGTATATTAATATAATATAAACATTGCATGTCATATGTAATTGTTTGATGATTCCCTCACCCACGTTAATTTTTAACAATATGAATGGATGAAACATCTAACAAAAATGATCAAATTGCTCTTTATTGTAATATACATGGACTAATTTGCTCATTTTTTAAGTAGAGAAGATAAAATACAATCTAACTCCTAACACATGAATTTCTATAATAGTTTTACTTAGTTCTAAGATTTTAATGTATTAAATTGGATTTGTAACACACCGGATTTTGGGGGTTAGAAGTTCTGATGTTAGTGATTAGGGTTTGAGAAAAAGGTGTGCTTTTGTGTCTAGTCTTGCATGTAAGTGACAGAATGGCCTTGCTGGTCTGGTGGTTGAGAGAGTGTTAGTGAACCTTTGGGTTTTGGGTTCGAGTCTTTGGATGAGGAATTTGGAGAGGCAAATTATTCTGTTTTGTTTTAAGTTAATATTTATTATTATTATTATTATTATTATTATTATTATTATTATTATTTTATTTATTCTAATTAATTGTTTTTCTTTTTCTTTTTCTTTTTTTGCTTTCTGCTGGACGTTCTTCTTTGGGTTATTTTCTTTTTGCTTTCTTTTTTATTTTTCTTTCTTTCTCTGGGGAAACGGTTTGCTGCGCATATTTTGAAGAGTTTCGCTCCGCCGTCATTGAAACAGGTGTGGGATTCGAACCTTAACTATTTTGTTTTACGAATCGTTGTTACGACATTTCTTGAGTATGCTTGAATTCATTGATTTGGGAGTTTGAATGTTGAAGAAGTATAGGGAATACTGCGTATTTCGATGTACTTTTGATATAGTAAAGGTTGGGGACGGTTTTGACGGCTAAAACGAGGTTTTCGGCTTGTTTCAAAGGAGTTTCGTGACTATTTCGGCGGCCACACGGGCGTGTACTTGTTCACACGGCCGTGTGGAATTAGGAATTAGGGTTTTCGGGCTAAATTTGTTGCCACACGGTCGTGTGGCTGATTTGGGGATTTTGTCATTTTTCGCACGGCTGTGTCTCCTGGACACATGGGCGTGTGAGTTTGGGGATTAGGGTTTGAGTGATTTGATGCCACACGGCCTGGTCACATGGTCGTGTGGCTAATTTAGGGATTTAGGGATTCTACACGGGCGTGTGTTTTGGGATACACGATCGTGTCTGGTGGGCACACGGGCATGTGAGACCTTTACACGGCCGTGTCAGCCCTGTACTCGAATTTAGTGCAAATGGACAGAGAGTTACACGGCCTGTTCCCACAGCCATGTCCCTAGTCCGCACGGGCGTGTGCTTCAGTCACACAGCCATGTGCCTCTCTTCACATGGGCGTGTGCAACAGTCACACAGCCGTGTGCCCTTTTTTACACAGGCTTGTGACCTCCCACACGGCCTAGGCATGTCTACACTGTAACACCCCAAACCCAACCTAGACGTTACGACCGGATCTGACGTGTCACATCAAGTGTCATTTGAAAATCGGCTAGTTCGGTAAAAGCTCAATATTAAACATTTATTCTCTTTGAGACTTTTAAGGTAGTAAATCATGAGCATATTATTTCCTTGTTAATCAAATCATTTGTTTAACAAAATTAAATATCGCGGAAGCTCGTTCAAGTTGTAAATTTTAAGGTTTGAAAATTGTAATTTCCTTTAAAAATCGTTGTCGTTTTAAAACCCGCGTTTCCTAGTCTAGCAGGTAGTAATGCAATGAAAATACCAATTAAGAGTTAAAAATCCCAAATGGCCTTATTACAAAATCATTAGCCCAATATATTAAAATTAACTAAAATAACTAAGTTTACGTTTAAAGTATATCGAGCGTGTGGCCACATCCGAGTCCCTCGCAGCTCCAAATCATCTAAGACTGGGGATTACCTGTACAGTTAAAGAAAAGGGTGAGTTACGAGAACTCAGTGTGTAATCCCCTATTACAGTAACAGTCTGGGCCCAAGCCCTATTCAGTATCAGAGTGGGCCTAAACCCAAATACCATATCAATGCAACACAAAAATGTAACCCAACCAAGTCCAACCAACACACCTCTCGTACCAACCAACACACCTCGTGGGGACCAAGTCGACCCACCCAACCAGCACACCAATAACGCAGCTTAGCGGCTAATAACAATGCAGCAAAGCTGCTAATAATAGTATACGTGGCTGAGCCACTAAAAATCGATATCGTGGTGAGCCACTAAAATCGTGATACGTGGTGAAGCCACTATATCGATAAAACGTGGCGAGCCACCGATCATGATGCTTCCTCTAAAATACAAAACCCAACCCAATGCAGTATGTCATGTCATAAATAATCTATGTATGCAGTGTATCACAATCATAATCAATCATACAAATATTACACATATAGCACTGACACTACCACTAAGGGTGTAACGATCATTTGGTCGGTTGGGGTAAAACGGTATTTCACCCCTCGAGGGTATTCCGATAATTTTACCTATCGAGGGTATTTCAGTAATTTCACCCATTGAGGGTATTTTAATAATTTAGTCATGTAACGGCCTTTCTGGAGGCCTACAATCGCCTCAAGCGACACAGATACCCTTTTTCGGTTCAACGGTGCAGTTGGGCTCAAAGCCTAATTTTCAGCCCAAGTAGGCCCACACGCTCGTGTGGCCCACTCATCCCAATATCGGTCGCGGCTACGCGAACTTCGCAACCCATTTCATTGTTATCAACTCACCGGGGAATTTACCCATGTGGATTGGACCTCCATAGCCCATCGAGGCCCATTACGACCTAAACCCATGGAAACGCTTGTGGCGGCCTCTACGGTCTAATGCCAACGATTGTGGCTCGATTTCTCCCTACGAGCATTCTTGCACTCGAGGGCTCTAAGATGCTGGAAGTGCGACTTTTCGACTTTTGCCGATACACAGTAGCACTAGAGTGTGCGACATCGAAATACAACGTTTGAACTATACGGTAATAGGTGTACGATTACACACCTGTTTGCGAGATTAGGCGAGATCCACGCTCTCTGAATCCTACAATCCACCAACATTAATATTAGCTTATACCGAATAGGCTAACGTACATACTCAGTCCACCCCGCTATTATCATGAACCACAGTTATTCACCTTGGTAAGACTACCAAAGACTAACGCCTCCCTGCTAAACCAAGGCAATCTCCCCCTCCTAGCAAGGTTGAGTATACAAAGATTGTTAGCAACAAACCAACATTCGGCCCCCACAGAGAAAAGAGGGAAACCGAAGTTTGCTCATAAAGTCACAAGAAATCTTAACTAGCAACGAATTAATAAAGTATTTGTATTACTCTACCCTTACCAATACCAATGCACGACGAAATTCGTCAGTTGCCTGACAAAAGGATTCAGCCCTAACCACCGAGGACAACAAGATTCGGGATGAAGAGAGTATGTAGATTCAGCTTACAAGATTTGGTCAGTAGAAGAAGGACCAAAGTTTTAAGAAGGATTATGTTCGGCTAAAGGAGAAACCGAGAAGGGAAGAAGTGTAGATATTCGGCTTAGAGAAAAAGAAAAGAGGACAAACGAAGTACGAAGAGAAATGGGAAGAGAGGTAAAGATTCGGCCAACCAAGTGTTTGCAGACGAAATGCTAAACCGAACAACTGATGTGTATGAATGGCTATTAGCAAGGAAAGAAGAAATGCCCGTAAGGTAGAAAAATGCACGAAAGGTAGAAAAAATGCACGAAAGGCTTCAAAGAAGAAATCCCAAAATGAACAAAAAAGAACCTAAAAAGCAAAAAGGAACCTCGGTTTCTACTCACACTCAAGGTTGCCAAAATGCTCCAAATGACACCCTTCTAGCCGAATTTCTCACTTAGCCATACTCCCAAATTCGGCCAACACTCCCACACACATCACTTCCCTGATTTTCTCCCCCAATGTAACACCCCAAACCCGGCCCAAACGCTACAACCGGATCTGGTATGTCACTTAAGAGATTTTACATAACATGTCGCATTTTGGAAAATAATTACTAGGTTTACACCTTTATTTCAAAAGCTTAATAATTCATTAAAGTATAAAATATTAAGTAACCAATTATCTTGGTAGATTTTATATAAAAACCGAAATTTCATGTAGGTCTTAACTTAATTGAAAACATAAAACTTAAAACCCAGTAATAAAAGCCCAACAAAATCCCAAAACATAAATAGTAGTCTAGTGGCCCATGGCCTTATTACAAGGAAATTTGAACCCATTAATTAAATGAAAATAAAAGATTAGACTAAGTCTTTTTGCTGAATTCTCAAAGCTCTGTCACATGGCCACCTTGCTCTCCACTCCAGCCGGGTCCGATGCCTTAAGTGTCACCTGAGATGGTTAAAATTAAAGGGTGAGTCGCGAGACTCAATGTGCAACCCTCATGCACCATTAGATTTGGGCTTTAGCCCCATAAAACAGAATAATCAAAATATAAGTAACAAAAATAATATGCAAAGCCCAACCCATATCCTAGGTGTCCATCCGCTACACGCCCCCGTACCAGCCATTCACACCATTGGGGATTTCTACAATCAACCCACGCGCTACACGCCTTGATGGCGATCGTCTTTGCTCATCATCGGATCATGGCCGTAGCCACTACAATAGATCACGACAGAAGCCGCTACAACAGATCACGGTAAGGAACCGCTACAACAGATCACAGTAAAAACCGCTACAACATATAACTTCCTCCTTTCATCAACCCAACCCATGCAATCACATATAATCAATATTCTTAAATCATTTAATCAGAGCATTCACTAACCTGGTGATTTGCGTTTACCCTCTTTGGGTTTCCATCATTATGCCGGGATTTCGGCATTTATCAAAACATATAAGACTTATAATTATATACTAATCAAACAGATCTAGATGGTGTGGAGAATTACACACCTGATATTGCGAAATCCAATATTCTTAGTCGATGTCCTTGCTATCTGGATCTATTATCCTCAATCTATAGCCTTGCTTAAAAGCCGAAACAATTGCGAAAATAGGCCTCTCCTATATTCGGCCATGGTTAGTATTCTACCCGATTTTATATATATAAATAAACAAATCCTCTTACCTTGAAATCCCGAAATTAGAGACTTATGATTTTCGGCTTTTAGGTCTAGTCGACTAAGCTTCCTTCAAATCTCGAATTGCCGCCCATCATTAAACCATTAAACTATTAGCTTTTGGCTTTTTCCTTTCAAAAACCGGGAATAGATCATGAGAACTAATCAAAAATCAACACTTACCTTAGCATAGGAGATTCGGCTAGCACTAGAGAGAGGATTCGGCAATGCCCATGGAAGATTTAAATGCCGGAAGTATAGAATTAATTCTTAAATAGGATGAATAGAAGAAAAGACTATGGATGCTTCGGCTTCCTAGAGAAATCGGCACAAGAAGGAAAAATCGGAGAAGAGTTTCGGCTTTTAAAGAAATTGGAGAAAAGAAATTGGAGAGGGAGAGGCTAGGGAATTTCGGCACAATGGGAGAGAAATTTAGGGTTTTTGAGTGTCGAGAATCAAGGAGCTAGCCCCTATTTATAGATATTTTGGCACCTACTGCTAAAAACTGAAAACACCCTTAAAATTCAAGCTAAAAGAGAGGAAAAATTCGGCACCCTCCTTGCCATGCAGTAATCGAATTTTACACTCCTCTAGGTGGTGGATTTTCGGCCAACACTTCCCTTGAAGATAAGCTCCTAACTTTTCTCCTTTTTATCTATGATATTATCACTTAAAAATCCACATAAATTCTCCTATTTTATAGCCTTGTAGCCGTCCACCTCTACTAATCCCTAATGCCAAATTTAACTCACTTAAATTAAAATATTTGGGCCTCATTAAACTTAATACTTGGGCCCCTAATTTATTGTGTGTGGCGTCACCCTCTCTTCATTTAAAGTGCCGAATTTGGCCTAAAACATGGGATCCTTGCGACTCAAAACTTGTTCCTTTTTAACTGTTAATGATGCCACTTTAATCTGAGCCTTTTTGCCTAATTCTAAGCCCAAATTTAGACCCCTATCAACTAAATCAACATAGTAAACCTATCCCTACACTAAATGTATAGGCCCGTAAATTTAGGATGTTATAGTTCTACCCCCTTAAAGAAATTTCGTCCTCAAAATTTCCAACTAACTATTAATCGTACTACCCAAGTCTCACCACTATGCTTTCATTTGCGCACTCCGATTCTAAAGCCAAAAGAAACACTTAGTATACTATGGTAGAGTACGCTTTTGTTGTTAGCATCTAGAACGTCCTCGTCCCCTTGTACTCATTTTACCGATTCGCGTTTATCTGTTCGTAAATTTTATGAATTATTAGTTTTCTTCCATTTGATTAACCACGAATAGTTTTATGAACAATAGTTTAAGAGTAGTTCTTTCGAATTCGCATTCACAATCTGATCTCAAGTTTGTAACCTCTAACTAAAATAAAACACATACATCATACAAATAACATCCAAGCACTTACATTCTTCACGTAAAGGTGTTTTCGTTGATTCACTACCCAGGGGTATTTTCGTAATTTTATCCTACAGGGGTATTTTCGTAATTTTTCATAATAAAGTTCCTTGGTGATTTTGTGAAAGAGGGTATTTTGGTAATTTTGCAATCCGGGGGTATTTCGATAATTTTGAAATCAGGGGTAATTTAGTAATTTTGCAAATCAGGGGTATTTTGGTCATTTGACAAAACGAGGGTAGGTTGGGAATTTTTTCTAACCAGGGATATTTCGATGTTGTTGTTGTTGTTTTTTTTTCAAACAGGGTACTTTGGGGAAAAATCTAGTTTCATGGTCCGGGTTACTCTTATAAACATGAGATTTTCGGGTAAATTTTCAAAACATAGGTATTTTACAAATTCATAGCTGGTTGGTAGTTTTCACAAATCAAACGTATTTTGAAAATTTTGCAAAACTTTAGAAATTTTCTTTCTTTTTTTTTTCAAACTAGGGTGGCTGGTCCCTTTCGGGTTTTAATTATAAGGTTTAGCCCATCAACAAGTCCTCGTAACTAGGGTGAATAGTCACCACGCACCAGGTAGGATTCTAGTGAAGATGAGGTGAGTCGCTAGGACTGCTTAAGTTCCAAGCTCTCCCTGAATCCATTCCTAGACATGCGTATGCCCATTGCCACACCCTAACTTGGCTAAGGTGAGCAGTCACTACGCACCAGGTAGGATTCCAGCGAAGAGGAGGTGAGTCACTAGGACTGCTTAAATACTAGGCTCTTCCGGATCCAATCTTAGACATGCGTATGCCTTTTACCACACCCTAGTCTTGTGGCTCGTTCACGGGTTTGTTTAGTGAAGTTAAGTCTTATGAGATTTTAAGAGTTGTTTCAGCTAGGCCTAAAGTCCATCAAGTTTTAATCTAACTAATCTACGTCCTATAAAGCCCATCAAGCCCACATATATTATATCACACAATGGTTCAGAATACTTACCTAGCGGACTTGGGCCGGAGACGCAGGTGCCATGCTGAGCTAACAGACCTGTATAAATATGCATGTTTCGAAAACCCAACTTTAGAAAACGTTTTGAGGCTAAAAAAACCCTCAGAGCCGAGTTTTGAACCGGGCTCTGATACCAATTTGTAACACCCCAAACCCGGCCCAAACGCTACAACCGGATCTGGTATGTCACTTAAGAGATTTTACATAACATGTCGCATTTTGGAAAACAATTACTAGGTTTACACCTTTATTTTGAAAGCTTAATAATTCATTAAAGTATAAAATATTAAGTAACCAATTACCTTGGTAGATTTTATATAAAAACCGAAATTTCATGCAGGTCTTAACTTAATTGAAAACGTAAAACTTAAAACCCAGTAATAAAAGCCCAACAAAATCCAAAAACATAAATGGTAGTCTAGTGGCCCATGGCCTTATTACAAGGAAATTTGAAACCATTAATTAAATGAAAATAAAAGATTAGACTAAGTCTTTTTGCTGAATTCTCAAAGCTCTGTCGCATGGCCACCTTGCTCTCCTCTCCAGCCCGGTCCGATGCCTTAAGTGTCACCTGAGATGGTTAAAATTAAAGGGTGAGTCGCGAGACTCAGTGTGCAACCCTCATGCACCATTAGATTTGGGCTTTAGCCCCATAAAACAGAATAATCAAAATATAAGTAACAAAAATAATATGCAAAGCCCAACCCATATCCTAGGTGTCCATCCGCTACACGCCCGTGCCGACCATTCACACCATTGGGGATTTCTACAATCAACCCACACCGCTACACGCCTTAATGGCGATCGTCTTTGCTCATCATCGAGATCATGGCGTAGCCACTACAATGAATCACGGCGAAGCGCTCTAATGCATCATCACGGTAAGGAACCGCTACATAATGCATCACGGTAAAAACCGCTACAACATATAACTTCCTCCTTTCATCAACTCAACCCATGCAATCACATATAATCAATATTCTTAAATCATTTAATCAGAGCATTCTCTAACCTGGTGATTTGCTTTTACCCTCTTTGGGTTTCCATCATTATGCCGGGATTTCGGCATTTATCAAAACATATAAGACTTATAATTATATACTAATCAAACAGATCTAGATGGTGTGGAGAATTACACACCTGATATTGCGAAATCCAATATTCTTAGTCGATGTCCTTACTATCTGGATCTATTATCCTCAATCTATAGCCTTGCTTAAAAGCCGGAACAATTGCGAAAATAGGCCTCTCCTATATTCGGCCATGGTTAGTATTCTACCCGATTTTATATATATAAATAAACAAATCCTCTTACCTTGAAATCCCAAAATTGGAGACTTATGATTTTAGGCTTTTAGGTCTAGTCGACTAAGCTTCCTTCAAATCCCGAATTGCCGCCCATCATAAAACCATTAAACTATTAGCTTTTGGCTTTTGCCTTTCAAAAACCGGGAATAGATCATGAGAACTAATCAAAAATCAACACTTACCTTAGCATAGGAGATTCAGCTAGCACTAGAGAAAGGATTCGACAATGCCCATGGAAGATTTAAATGCCGGAAGTATAGAACTAATTCTCAAATAGGATGAATAGAAGAAAAGACTATGGATGCTTCGACTTCCTAGAGAAATCGGCACAAGAAGGAAAAAGTGGAGAAGAGTTTCGGCTTTTAAAGAAATTAGAGAAAAGAAATTGGAGAGGGAGAGGCTAGGGAATTTTGGCACAATGGGAGAGAAATTTAGGGTTTTCAGTGTCAGAATCAAGGAGCTAGCCCCCCTATTTATAGATATTTTGGCACCTACTGCTAAAAACCGAAAACACCCTTAAAATTCAAGCTAAAAGAGAGGAGAAATTCGGCACTCTCCTTGCCATGCAGTAATCGAATTTTACACTCCTCTAGGTGGTGGATTTTCGGCCAACACTTCCCTTGAAGATAAGCTCCTAACTTTTCTCCTTTTTATCTATGATATTATCACTTAAAAATCCACATAAATTCTCCTATTTTATATCCTTGTAGCCGTCCACCTCTACTAATCCCTAATGCCAAATTTAACTCACTTAAATTAAAATATTTGGGCCTCATTAAACTTAATACTTGGGCCCCTAATTCCTTGTGTGTGGCGTCACCCTCTCTTCATTTAAAGTGCCGAATTTGGCCTAAAACATGGGCTCTTTGCGACCCAAAACTTGTTCCGTTTTAACTGTTAATGATGCCACTTTAATCTAGGCTTTTTTGCCTAATTCTAAGCCCAGATTTAGACCCCTATCAATTAAATTAACATAGTAAACCTATCCCTACACTAAATGTATAGGCCCGTAAATTTAGGATGTTACACCCAAGATCTCCTAGAATTGCTCTCCACCTTCCGTTTGAAGTATTTGACCAAGTCTTCAACCCCCTTGTAGAGTTTGATCCAAACTCTACTTCTTCCACTCCCAAGGCATAAAATAAATGCTCTCATTTGCTTGCCATGGGATTCGAACCCCTTTCTCCTTGCCTTTCTTATGACGCCACCACCATTAGGCCACAGGCTCCTTTTTGTGTCACAAAACACTCATAATTATACTTAAGTCCTACTGCTAACTGTCGTTTCCCCTTATGAACAAAAACTAAAATTTTTCAACAGCTCAGACTTGAACCCAGGCCTCCTTAGAACCCCCAAATACCCTCAAATAGCTAGCCACTCAAGCACAACATGGAATTTAAGAAAAACTACTTACCCCTAATTTTTGGGGCATTACAACTCTACCCCCTTAAAGAAATTTCGACCTCAAAATTTACCTGGTCAGAAGAGGTGAGGGTATTGCTGTCGCATCGCCTCCTCAGGCTCCCACGTGGCTTCCTCTGAACTGTGATTATGCCATAGCACATTGACTAACATAACAGATTTTCTTCTTAACATTTTAACATCACGATTCGGTATTTGAACCGGTTCTTCCTCGAAGGTCAGATCAGGTCTTACCTCGATCTCCTCCACCGACACAATATGTGAGGGATCAGAATGGTATCGCCTCAGCATGGAGACGTGGAACACATCATGTAAACGATTTAACTCAGGAGGCAGTTCCAGCTAATAGGCGACCAGTCCCACACGCTTTAATATCCAGTAAGGTCCGATGAACCTAGGGCTCAGCTTGCCTTTCCGTCTAAATCTCATAATCTTCTTCCACGGTGAGACCTTCATGAAGACATAATCCCCCACCGTGTACTCAATCTCTTTACGCTTTAGATCAGCATAAGACTTTTGCCTATCAGATGCTTCTTTTAACCGATCCCGGATCAACTTTACTTTTTTCCTCGGTTTCAGAAACTAGTTCTGGCCCCAATATTCGCCGCTCACCCAGTTCTGTCCAACAAGTAGGGGTACGACACCTACGACCATATAACGCCTCGTACAGTGCCATCTGAATACTGGATTGGTAGCTGTTGTTATAAGCGAACTCTGCTAACGGCAAATAGTCTTCCCAACTACCCTTGAAATCAATTACACAACTTCTTAGCATGTCTTCCAAAATCTGTATTACCCTCTCCGACTGACATTCAGTCTGAAGATGAAATGCCGTGCTGAAATCTAACCTTGTACCCAAGGCTTCGTGTAACACTCTCCAGAATCGTGACGTGAATCTGGGGTTCCTGTCTGAGATGATAGACACTGGTACCCCATGCAGTCTCACAATCTCAGCCACGTATAACTTGGCCAACTTCTGCAACGAGTAATCAGTGCGAACTGGTATAAAGTGGGCAGACTTAGTCAGTCGATCCACAATAACCCATACCAAATCTTTCTTAGTAGGTGTCAGGGGTAGCCCACTAACAAAATCCATGGTTACCCTCTCCCACTTCCAGAGTGGAATTTTAACCGGTTGCAGTAATCCAGAAGGCAGTTTATGCTCAGCCTTCACTTGCTGGCATGTCAAACACTTTCCCACGAAATCAGTAACTTTGCGCTTAAGCCCTGGCCACCAGAACAATTCACGCAAATCTCGATATGACTTTTTCCCACCAGGATGCATAGCGTATGGGCTACTATACGCCTCCTGCAGTATAGACTGTCTTAACTCAAAATCCTTCGGTACACAGACTCTCCCAAGGAAGACTAACACCCCTTCACTGTTTAGTGCAAAATCCGCAGCTTCTCCTTTCTTCACCAGTCAGAAATGAGGAACCAACTTTTCATCCAGCAACTGCTTCTCCTTAATTTGATCAATCCAGGTCGGTTTGACTTGGAGTTCAGCTAACAGACTACCATCCTCAAACAGGCTGAGACAAGCAAACATTTCTCTTAACTCAGATACAACCTTACGGCTCAATGCATCCGCTACTACGTTAGCTTTTCCTGGGTGGTACTCAATCGAGCAATCATAATCCTTAAGCAACTCTATCCATCTTCGTTGCCTAAGATTCAACTCCTTCTAGGTAATGAGGTACTTGAGACTTTTATGGTCGGTATAAATGATCGACTTCTCACCGTACAAGTAATGTCTCCATATTTTCAGTGCGAATACCACCGCAGCTAATTCCAAGTCGTGAGTAGGGTAATCCACCTCGTGTGGCCTAAGCTGATGAGATGCATAAGCTACCACATTTCCCTCTTGTATCAGCACACAACCCAATCCAGTGTGTGACGCATCATAGTAGACAATGAATTCCTTCCCAGACTCTGGCTGTATTAATACCGGGGCTTCAGTCAGAATCTTCTTTAGTTTCTCAAAGCTCTCCTGCTGCTTATCAGTCCAAGTAAATGGTACCCCTTTTCGCAACAACTTGGTTAGAGGTGCGGAAATCAGTGAGAACCCCTCAACGAAGCGTCTGTAATACCCAGCCAGACCCAAAAAACTTCGAATCTCAGATACAGTCTTTGCTCTTAGCTCAGATACAACCTTACGGCTCAATGCATCTGCTACTACATTAGCTTTTCCTGGGTGGTACTCAATCGAGCAATCATAATCCTTAAGCAACTCTATCCATATTCGTTGCCTAAGATTCAACTCCTTCTAGGTAAGGAGGTACTTGAGACTTTTATGGTCGGTATAAATGATCGACTTCTCACCGTACAAGTAATGTCTCCATATTTTCAGTACGAATACCACCACAGCTAATTCCAAGTCGTGAGTGGGGTAATCCACCTCGTGTGGCCTAAGCTGATGAGATGCATAAGCTACCACATTTCCCTCTTGTATCAGCACACAACCCAATCCAGTGTGTGACGCATCATAGTAGACAATGAATTCCTTCCCGGACTGGTCAGATGTAATATCTGGGGCTTCATCGAGAATCTTCTTTAGTTTCTCAAAGCTCTCCTGCTGCTTATCAGCCCAAGTAAATGGTACCCCTTTTCGCAACAACTTGGTTAGAGGTGCGGAAATCAGTGAGAACCCCTCAACGAAGCGTCTGTAATACCCAGCCAGACCCAAAAAACTTCGAATCTCAGATACAGTCTTTGCTCTTAGCTCAGATACAACCTTACGGCTCAATGCATCTGCTACTACATTAGCTTTTCCTGGGTGGTACTCAATCGAGCAATCATAATCCTTAAGCAACTCTATCCATATTCGTTGCCTAAGATTCAACTCCTTCTAGGTAAGGAGGTACTTGAGACTTTTATGGTCGGTATAAATGATCGACTTCTCACCGTACAAGTAATGTCTGCATATTTTCAGTACGAATACCACCACAGCTAATTCCAAGTCGTGAGTGGGGTAATCCACCTCGTGTGGCCTAAGCTGACGAGATGCATAAGCTACCACCTTTACCTCTTGTATCAACACACAACCCAATCCAGTGTGTGACACATCATAGTAGACAATGAATTCCTTCCCAGACTCTGGCTGTATTAATACCGGGGCTTCAGTCAGAATCTTTTTTAGTTTCTCAAAGCTCTCCTGTTGCTTATTAGTCCAAGTAAACGGTACCCCTTTTCGCAACAACTTGGTTAGAGGTGCGGCAATCAGTGAGAACCCCTCAACGAAGTGTCTGTAATACCCAGCCAGACCCAAAAAACTTCGAATATCAGATACAGTCTTTGGTGGTTTCCAATCCAATACGGCTTTAATTTTTCGAGGATCAACCCTAATCCCTTCGGCAGACACTACGTGACCCAGAAATGTCACCTCTCGCAACCAAAAATCACACTTGCTGAACTTGGCATAAAGATTTTTTTCTCTCAGTATTTGCAATACAATTCGGAGATGCGAATCATGATCCTCCTCGGTTCTTGAATACACCAGAATGTCGTCTATAAACACCATCATGAACTGGTCCAAATAGGGTTGAAAGACCTGGTTCATCATATCCATGAAAGCAGCTGGCGCATTCATCAACCCAAATGGCATGACCAAAAACTCGAAATGTCCATAACGATTCCTGAATACAGTCTTGTACACATCCGCCTCCTTAACCCTTAGCTGATGGTACCCCGACCTAAGATCTATCTTGGAGAAAACTGAAGCTCCTCGCAACTGGTCGAACAGATCGTCTATCCTTGGTAAATGATACTTGTTCTTAATCATCAGTTTATTCAGTTGACGATAAACAATGCACATGCGCATGGATCCATCCTTCTTCTTCACAAATAATACTAGTGCTCCCCATTGAGACACACTCGGCCGAATGAATCCTCGATCCAGTAGCTCCTAGATCTGAGCCTTTAATTCTACCAACTCTTTCGGTGCCATCTTATAAGGGGCGATGGACACCGAAGCTGTTCCAGGTAGGAGCTCAATGCTGAATTCGACCTCACGGTTTGGAGCCAACCCTGGAAGTTCTTCGGGAAATACATCTGGAAACTCCTTTACAGTTCTGACATTCTCAACAGATAGACTCGCAGAATCAGAAATGCAGACATAAGCTAGGAATGTCTCGCAACCCTTGCGAACCAGTTTCTCGGTTTTTAGTGCTGAAATTACATTAGATAAATAATCCCTTCGCTCCCCTATCACAACCACCTCCTCATCCTTCGAAGACCTTAATACCATACGCTTAGCAGTGCAATCCAAATTCGCACGGTGCTTTACTAACCAATCCATGCCCAAAATAAGATCGAACTCGTCAAATGGCAGTTCCATAATATCCGCCGGAAGGACAACCCCTTGGACCTCTAGGGGCACATCTCTAAACAGTTTATTCATTCTAACCGACTGTCTCAGTGGACTAATCACTGACATTTCCCTATCAGTAATTTTAAACTATATGCCCAATGTGCCAGACACAGTACATGCAACATACGAGTGCGTGGACCCAATATCAATTAAAGCGGTACATGGTACATTATAAATAAGGAACGTACCAGTTATGACATCAGGAGCATCGTCATCCTCTTGGCGCCGAGCAGCATAGACCAACGATGGCTGTCTCACCTCTGTGTTACCAGCACCCCTGCCCAGTGCTCCACGACCTCGACCCAAACCATTTCCCCCTCTGGCTGGACCATGGCCTCTCGGTGGCTGCTGACCACCTCTCTCTGGCTACACATAGCCCTGGCCTGCAGCTTGCATCTGAACGGGCCTCTGAGTACAGTTTCAAACCTGATGATCCCTGGAACCACATCTGAAACACGCCCTAGTTCTTTTCCAGCACTCACCCTGATGAGATCTCCCACACTCAACGCAAGGCTACGATCTGACAGCAACAATAGGAACCCAGCTCAGGCTGGTCCATCAAACCTAAACCTCTTCTTAGGCCCACCAAAAGAATTTGATGGCCCAAAATCCCTTTTACCTCTGCCCCTATCTTTCTCACGGTTTTGACGCTCTGAGCGTTTCACATCCTCGGCAATCTTTGCCTTCTCAACCAGGGCAGCAAAGTCTCTTTCCCTCTGCGGAGCTATCAGCACTCGCAACTCATCTCAGAGACCATCCTCGAAACGCACACAACACTCATACTCAGTTGCGACTATGCCCCAAGCATACCGACTCAACTGCAGAAACTCTGCCTCACACTCTGCTACAGACTTATTTCCCTGGATCAGACTTAAGAATTCCTTCCTCCGGGCATCCACATAACTCGCCCCAACATATTTTCCTTGGAAGGCCGTCTTAAAGAAGTCTCATGTCACACGGTCGGCCTACGTGCCTTCCCTCACGGTAAGCCACCATTGATATGCCTCATCTCGCAGTAAAGACACTGCTCCTTTTAGTTTTTACTCCACCGTACAATCGAGGTCATCCATTATTTGCTCGACAGCCTCCAACCAATATTCTGCCACATTCAGAGCTACACCCGAGATGCCCCTGAAAATTTCTGCCCCATTCGACCGGAGTCGTTCAGAGATTGACCCTCAGCCTACTGACCTAGTACTTGCTCCAGCAACCCTTTCAAGAACCCGTAACATCGCTTGGGACAGGGCATCATCCTCACTGACTCGATCATGAGACCCCGTCTCAGTCACTGGTGAGGCTGGCGCTTCCCTAGTAGGCATGTGTCCTGACGCTGAAGACCCAGCCCTAGCACCTCGGCCTCTACCACAGCCACATGTACCCCTTTCACGACCTCTTGTTCTCATATCGATGTAGCGTATTTATCTATTTTAAGAGTTTTATAAATAAGCTTATAATTCTCATAATTATTAGCAGGTATTTTATGAAGAACAGTAAGTAGGGTTGTTTTCGCAGATTGAAATCTCACTATAGTTTTCAGTCTCCTACGGTCTCAGTTTACTCTAGCTAAGGAGTTTTAGTGTACTACTACTATCCCTAGTAGTTTCTTAGTATAGTCATTTTAGTATATATCAGAAAATAGTGTCAGAGAACTTACAGATTTAGTGCCGGAGACTCGGTGTGCCACACTTTTAGTAACCACATTTCTTTCTAAACTAAAGTTTAGATAGATTAGAAAATTTTTCAAAACCCAATCCACAGTCGAGTTTTGTAACCTGGCTCTGATACCACTAAATGTAACACCCTAAACCCGACCTAGACGTTATGACCGGATCTGACGTGTCACATCAAGTGTCTTTTGAAAATCGGCTAGTTCGGTAAAAGCTCAATGTTAAACATTTATTCTCTTTGAGACTTTTAGGGTAGTAAATCATGAGCACATTATTTCCTTGTTAATCAAATCATTTGTTTAACAAAATTAAATATCGTGGAAGCTCGTTCAAGTTGTAAATTTTAAGGTTTGAAAATTGTAATTTCCTTTCAAAACTGTTGTTGTTTTACAACCCACGTTTCCTAGTCTAGCAGGTAGTAGTGCAATGAAAATACCAATTAAGAGTTAAAAATCCCAAATGGCCTTATTACAAAATCATTAGCCCAATATATTAAAATTAACTAAAATAAATAAGTTTACGTTTAAAGCATACCGAACGTGTGGCCACATCCGAGTCCCTCGCAGCTCCAAATTATCTAAGACTGGGGATTACCTGCACAGTTAAAGAAAAGGGTGAGTTACGAGAACTCAGTGTGTAATCCCCTATTACAGTAACAGTCTGGGCCCAAGACCTATTCAGTATCAGAGTGGGCCTAAACCCAAATACCATATCAATGCAACACAGAAATGTAACACAACCAAATCCAACCAACACACCTCTCGTACCAACCAACACACCTCGTGGGGACTAAGTCGACCCACCCAACCAGCACACCAATAACGCAGCCTAGCTGCTAATAACAACGCATCAAAGCTACTAATAATAGTATACGTGGCTAAGCCACTAAAAATTAGTATACGTGGCTGAGCCACAAAAATCGGTATACGTGGCGAAGCCACTATATCAGTAAAACGTGGCAGAGCCACCAGTACAGTGCTTCCTCCAAAATACAAAACCCAACCCAATGCAGTATGTCATGTCATAAATAATCTATGTATGCAGTGTATCACAATCATAATCAATCATAAAAATATTACACATATAGCACTGACACTACCACTAAGGGTGTAATGATCATTTGGTCGGTTGGGGTAAAACGGTAATTCACCCCTCGGGGGTATTCCGGTAATTTTACCCATCGAGGGTATTTCAATAATTTCACCCATTGAGGGTATTTCAATAATTTAGTCATGTAACGGCCTTTTCGGAGGCCTACAGTCGCCTCAAGCGACACAGATACCCTTTTTCGGTTCAACGGTGCAGTTGGGCCCAAAGCCTAAATTTCGGCCCAAGTGGGCCCACACGCTTGTGTGGCCCACTCATCCCAATATCAATCGCGGATACGCGAACTTCGCAACCCATTTTATTGTTATCAACTCACCGAGGACTTTACCCATGTGAGGCCCATTGGGCCTCCATAGCCTATCGAGGCCCATTACGACCTAAACCCATTGAAACACTCGTGGCGGCCTCTACGGTCTAACGCCAATAATTGTGGCTCGATTTCTCCCCATGAGCGTTCTCGCGCTCGAGGGCTCTCAGATGCTGGAAGTGCGACTTTTTGACTTTTTTCGATGCAAAGTAGCACTAGAGTGTGCGACATCGAAATACAACGTTTGAACTATCAGGTAATGGGTGTACGATTACACACCTGTTTGCGAGATTAGGCGAGATCCACGCTCTCTGAATCCTACAATCCACCAACATTAATATTAGCTTATACCGAATAGGCTAACGTGCATACTCAGTCCACCTCCGCTATTATCATGAACCACAGTTACTCATCTTGGTAAGACTAGAAAAGACTAACGCCTCCCTGCTGAACCAAGACAATCTCCCCCTCCTAGCAAGGTTGAGTATACAAAGATTGTTAGCAACAAACCAACATTCGACCCCCACAGAGAAAAGAGGGAGACCGAAGTTTGCTCATAAAGTCACAAGAAATCTTAACTAGCAACGAATTAATAAAGTATTTGTATTACTCCACCCTTACCAATACCAATGCACGACGAAATTCGTCAGTTGCCTGACAAAAGGAGTCGGCCCTAACCACCGAGGAAACTAAGATTCGGGATGAAGAGAGTATGTAGATTCGGCTTACAAGATTCGATCAGCAGAAGAAGGACCAAAGTTTTAAGAAGGATTATGTTTGGCTAAAGGAGAAACCGAGAAGGGAAGAAGTGTAGATATTCGGCTTAGAGAAAAAGAAAAAAAGGACAAACGAAGTACGAAGAGAAATGGGAAGAGAGGTAAAGATTCGGCCAACCAAGTGTTTGCAGATGAAATGCTAAACCGAGCAACTGATGTGTATGAATGGCTATTAGCAAGGAAAGAAGAAATGCCCGTAAGGTAGAAAAATGCACGAAAGGTAGAAAAAATGCACCAAAGGCTTCAAAGAAGAAATCTCGAAATGAACAAAAAAGAACATGAAAAGCAAAAAGGAATCTCGGTTTCTACTCACACTCAAGGTTGCCGAAATGCTCCAAATGACACCCCTCTAGCCGAATTTCTCACTTAGCCACACTCCCAAATTCAGCCAACACTCCCACACAAATCACTTCCCTAATTTTCTCCCCCAAAATCTCCTAGAATTGCTCTCCACCTTTCGTTTGAAGTATTTGACTAAGTCTTCAACCCCTATTGTAGAGTTTGATCCAAACTCTACTTCTTCCACTCCCAAGGCATAAAATAAATGCTCTCATTTGCTTACCAAGGTATTCGAACCCCTTTCTCATTACCTTCCTTATGACGCCACCACCATCAGGCCACAGGCTCCTTTTTGTGTCACAAAGCACTCATTATTATACTTAAGTCCTACTGCTAACTGCCGTTTCCCCTTATGAGCAAAAACTAAAATTTGTCAACAGCTCAGACTCGAACCCAGGCCTTCTTAGAACCCCAAAATACCCTCAAATAGCTAGCCACTCAAGCACAACATGGAATTTAAGAAAAATTACAAACCCCTAATTTTTGGGTCATTACACACACGACTAGAGTACACGGGCGTGTGGTCCTAAGACACTTATATTGGTTTTGTGTGCGGTTCTGATCTGTAAATGTGTTTGTGTGCGTTAACCCTTGGCTAAGCTTAAACAAGGGTAGTTAAGACTCCGTTTCGGGCTGTGGCTTAAGTGTTATTTGTGATTGATGCGTGGAATGTCTGACTCTGAACCTGATTAACCAGGGTGTGCGTGCATGCAAATTTATTTTGTCTGACTGTCTGATTGTGTGTCACTGTTCTGTGAGATTGAATGCATACAAGCATTTGCATAACTGTTTTGGGTTGGGTTGTGAAGAGAAGGAAGACTGATTCTGATCTGATCTGGTAGTTCTACTGCAACTTATGCGTACATCGATTTATCGTACTTTACCGCACATGCGTCAGCTTGGCTACGCACTATTATCTGATCTAGCATTTCAACTGCAGCATGATTGTACAGCGGATTACCGCATTGCACTGTACTGCACATACGTCAGCTTCACTGCTACCTTTACTGATTTGGCAGTTAAACTACGTATTGATAAGCCATTGTTGTCGGCCAATCCGGGGTGGCAAGTTATTGTTGCTGGGCAACCCAGAATGACTATATTGGTGTGTAGGGCTGGATGGGCCTTTCGAGGTCCTATGTGGTGTGTTTGGTTGGACGAGCTTAATCAGCTCTTATAGGGTGTGATAGGGGCACGAAGTGGTGTGTTGGCTGAATAGGTGAGATATAGTATTTGACTGCATTCATGTGCATCTGTTTGTCCGTGATCTGTTTGTCTGAACAGCATTTGTGGTGAGAATTTTGTATGAACTTGATGTGCTCTACTTGATAAGTTTGGTTGGGACGTTAGTTCCAAGTATACTCTCTGACTCCGTGTGTGTTTGAAATTCCTGTTGCGCTTCTGATCTGAATACTGTATTTTTGCTTCTTGTTTTGATTCGAACTCACACTGAGCTCGAGTAGCTCACCCCCTCTTAGTGTTTTCATTTCAGGTACTCTTCTGAATTCTGACGCTGACCTCGGCAAGTCGGAGGTCTCAGAAGCATCATCTCTTTCCTAAACTGGTTAATAAAGCATTTCTTTAAATCTGAGTTTTATGTAAACGGTTTTGGATTGTAATTTTTGTTTTAAGCATTGTGGTATAAAATGTTTTGAATTAAATTACTTTGCGTTGAACTTTGGGATTTGACAATTGAGGTTTTTGTAACTTAATAAATTAAAATTTTACCTAGATCACCTCGGTGATCAATGTGACATCCGAAATTCGGCCTAAACTTCTAGGCCGGGTTTAGGGTGTTACAGGATTCATCTCATGTAAAATTATATGTGCAATGATTAATTTTTTTTGGGTCTTTTAGAGTTATTTAAGTTTAATTCTAAATATAATTTGATTATCATTTTAATTATGTTTTTTTTTTATGTTTGTTTGTAGGTATATTAATTCGGATATGTGTAACGGAAAAATAATAATGTTATAAGCATCAACTGATAATTTTTTTAACTAAAATCAAGACTAGTGTAATTTTCTCACTTATCAAATAAATTAAAATTCTAAAACACCCCATGTTATTATATTTACTAAAATAAAATTTATATAGAGAATAGATGTTGATATTATGAATATTTTATTATCAAGTGGATGTCCATGATAAGTTTTAATTTACTTTAAATTTAATATTCATTAGAAATAGAGTTATATTTCTTATGTCTATAAATATAGACTTTGGAGAAGCATTGTAGCGGATTTATCAATAAAATATGTTCTCTTTTGCTCTTTCATTTTCTTTGTTCTTTACTCTTTGTCATTTTATTTTATTACACGTTATCAACACGAAGATTCTCTATTTTTTTTTCACTTTAAAATCTTCCAAAGTCATCCCACAAATGCAATTCCTCTTTCACCTTATCTTTCACCCTTACAACTTCATCTCCAGGACGTTGAAAGATTCAATTTCAGAATGGATCATAGTTCTTATACCCTATCTTTGATTTATCATTGTACAAGCATTAGTAAAGTATAGATTTGGTAAGAAACTTTTATATTTCGATCATATTTTCTTTTTCAATTAAGATATGACTACTACTAATTTTTATTTGACATAAATTTCACATTCTGATGGTATTTCATTTTTGTCTCTCTAGGTTAACTTTTTTTTATGTAAAAGACATAATTGTCGAATAGATATGTTTGTTATTAATATGGTATATATTACTTATAACTTTTTTTTTAGGATGAATCCTCTTTTATTAGACTCAATGTTTTGTCATGAGTTATTTAATTTCTTTCATAGTTGAATTATGGTTAACTATCAAATTTATTAAGTTATTTTCCATGTGCTCTATTAATGAATAAAACAATAATTATTCTCTTTGACTTATTAGTTTATTTTTTTTTATTTTTAAAATATATATTATCTTGACGTTATTTATATATATATGTCATGTGAGACAATATTTTGTCTCTAAATTGGTTTTCTACTTTCTGCCAAATTTTGTGAAATTATTGAATTATAGAGATTTCAATCAATTGAAATAGTTTGGAGTAGGTGTTTGCTGATGAAGCATTAAGAAATTATATGTGTGTGATTTAAAGTAGGTGTTTGTGGATGAAGCACTAGGAATTTATATATATTTGTGATATTATTATGAATTATGTAATTTGATTATATGTTATGATTAGATAAAGAAAGATATGGTCATAAGAATATGATAGTTTTATGATTGGATGCACTTGAAAGATCTCCTATCTAAAGCTCATTATGGTTGAATGCACCTGAAGTTGTAAGTTTTTAAATCTGTGAGTATAGCTCTACAGTATTCAGAATAAATTCTCAATTAAAATCACATGAATAAAGTATTACTGATGAGAACTTGCAAGAAAAAACTTATTCAATTTTTCATGCTTCAAATGTGCTCCTACAGTAGCAATATTGTGAAAAAAAAAATTCAAGAGTTAATATCATGTTTACTTATGATTCAAAAAAGTTTTTAATCATGAAACCTAATCATTATTTAAATAGAATGTAACAATATGTAATAAATTCGAAAGACATAATTTTGGACGTAGATGTAGTAAGTTGGACTATAATAATAGTCATAAGAATGGTGGTAATAAATTTTCTCATCACCAAAAGTGGAAAAATGAAGAAAGCAAGAAAAGAACAAGAATTTCCAAGAACTCTTTAAAGAGTGGAGATAACTTATGTTATCAATATGGTATGGAAAGTCATTAGTTGCGTACATGTCGTACACGTAAACATTTAGTTGAACTCTACCAAATTTCTATCAAACAGAAAGGAAACAATGCGAAAATGAATAATAAGAATGATGTTGAATCAAATTTGGCATACTAGATTGATGATTGTGACGAATCTAAAAAATAAAGGGATACTGACATTGTCTTTATTATGGTGATCATTTTAAATATTAGCATGTCAGTTTTAGGTATGCCAAATTTCAGCAGTTATCTGCTCCGCACTTGGCTACCTAGCATTTACCGTGGGCACGAATTGGTACACCAGAGGTGCGTCCTTCCCGGTCCTCTCATACTAGGGAAAGGTCCTCTCAATGCTCTAACGCCCATACTGGATATGGACTGAACTGTCTCACGATGTTCTGAACCCAGCTCACGTATCGCTTTAATGGGCGAACAACCCAACCCTTGGAACATACTACAGCCCCAGGTGGCGAAAAGCCGACATCGTGGTGCCAAACCTTCCCGTTGATGTGAGCTATTGGGGAAGATCAACCTATTATCCTTAGAGCAACTTTTATCTGTTGAGCGACGGCCCTTCCACTCGGCACCGTTGGATCATTAATGTTGACTTTCGTCCCTGCTCAACGGGTGGGTCTTGCAGCCAAGCTCCCTTCTGCCTTTGCACTCGAGGGCCAATCCCCGTCTGGCCCGAAGAAACCTTTGCACACCTCTGTTACCTTTTGGGAGGCATACGCCCCATAGAAATTGTCTACCTGAGACTATCCCTTGGCCCGTAGGTCTTGACACAAGGTTGTCGTACACATAAACATTTAGTTAAACTCTATCAAATTTCTATCAAACGGAAAGGAGATAATGCGAAAATGAATAATAAGAATAATGCTGAATCAAATTTGGCACACTAGATTGATGATTGCAATGAATCTAAACAATAAAGCGTATCTTTATTATGGTGATCATTTTAAATATTAGCATGTCAGTTTTAGGATTTCTATAATCCATATTGAGGAATTTGTTGCTAAAATTTATTACTATTGATATTTATTACTAAACTTTAATTCTGTTGGGCATAAACCTGATTAAGCAACAAAAAAGTAAAATACCAAAGAAATTTAAAAGATCGAACACAAATATTTTACGTGAAAAAACTCCTCTGAAGAGGATAAAAAAGCATGGGCAAAGATTATTTCAGTATAACGGCAAAAACGAAGAGTACAAAGATGAAGATAAAACTAATCCCCAAAAACCAAAATAAGAACCCTCAAAACGTAAACAAAAAATTCTCTAAAAGCTTGTAAAAACTAATACCTAAATGTGTAATGAGTTATTTTTCTAAAGTGGAAAAATGGCCTATTTATAGGCTAAATTTGTATGTCAAATAATATTAATATAACCTACACTAATAAGAGTTTAAATGGGAAACTAAAAAATTGAGTTTAACTGAGAGAAGAAAAGCCAAAAAATACGAGACATAATTCCACAAATCTCTACCTTGACTCGTATTTCCACAATGCCTTCTTTGCCAAAGCTCGCCACAAGCTTATCTCAAACTATACAAGATATTAACAGATTCAAAGTTGTGCTTAGAATCTGGAAGACTTCTAGTCTTCAACTTGTGCACTGCCAAATCAAAATTGACTTGGGGCTGATTTCCACGAACACAGTGCCCTATCTTTTCAAAACCTGCACCCAAAAGAGAACCTCTCTTATACAAAATGACCATACCTTTTTTCCCTCATATTACCAAGTTGTCTCCGCTTCAAACGAGTTGACTTCGACTCCTTAACAGACGAGGGACGTCCTGTTTCACTAGTCACCGTTGATCCTCCTAGAACATAAAGACTGCCAATCTTTTTACCTTTCATCAAAACGAGAGCCTTACAGGATTCCTTAATGTCACTTAACTCGATGTTAATTTTACAACCCTTCGAGTCCAAATTTCCTAAAGAGATGAGCTTTTTTCTCTAAGTTAGGCATATGCCTGACATCTAATAGTGTCCTGATTGTCTCGTCGTGCATCCTAATCTGAACAGTATCTACACTGGTTATTTTATTGGATGAGCCATTCCCCATGCTCACAACTCCACCTTCAACTGAATTATATGCAGAGAACCAATCCCTGTTGAGACACATGTGGAAAGAACATCTTGAATCTAGGATCCAGTCGGACATAAGCTCAGAGCTTTCACTTGTTGACACCAACAAGAAATCATCACCCTTGTTATTGGCCAACTTAGCACCAGCTAAAATTTCCCCGTTGCTTTCACCAACCCTTTTATTCCACAATTTGTAACAATTTTCCCTGACATGACCTAACTTCTTACAGTAGTGACATCTTTTGTCTGGCTTCCTTAATGCTTCCAAAACCAAAGCTTGCCTATCTGACTTGCTATCTGAACGAAACTTATTATCGAGTTTGTCTTTACGCAACAGATGACCCTTCACATCCTCGAATGAGAGATTATCTCTGCCATAAATCAGGTTCTCCTTGAAAGACTTGTATGAAAAGGGTAAATAGCACAATAATAACATAGTCTAATCTTCATCGTCAATCTGAAGCTCAACATTTTTTAAATAATTTTAAAAAGTAATAAATTAACTAATGTGACCTCTAAGGTGCTCACTTTCGTCCATGCGGAACGTGTATAAACATTGTTTCAACACCAATCGGTTAACCAAAGACTTTGTCGTGTAGAGGGTTTCTAACCTTTTTCATAAGGTGAATGTCAGTTTCTCCACCAAAACCTCTTACAACACATTATTTGTTAGACATAATAGAATCATGGATAAAGCTTTTTTTATTTAACTTATCCCATTCTGATTTATCTATGTCTGCAGGTTTCTTCTCTGTAAGGACCTTCTCAAGATCGCTCTGAATCAGAATTGTCGTCATCCAAACTTGCCATAGATTTAAATTTGTGATGCCATTGAACTTTCCATGTCACCAGGCTGTGTAACAACCTGTGACCGTGTGGGAAAAACCTGCACCAAAATTAAATAGGCCATATGGCCATGTAGAGTTACCGTGTGTGGCACACGACCGTGTGGTGACCTGTGCCCCAGGCTATGTACACCTAAAATGACTTCTAAAATAAGACCAAACATTACTCATTTCTTAGGTGCCAAGCCAAACCAATTTCAACCATTTTCACACCTTCAAAACACATACAAATATGCCTAAAACATACCAAAATATTCAACCTAAGTGTCTAACCAATATGCTCTCATTGGCACCACAATTCAAACACCAAACTAAATTCATACTCAAAGATCACAAGCTATTACATTATAAACATGTCAAACATACCAATTCATCCATTCAATCCATATACATATTACCATGCCTCAAACCACATACCAAATCATTTGTTAATAGTGATTAGATTAATCATTTAGAAGACACAATGATGACAACGAGATAAAATAGGATTGTATTGAGTGAACGAGTTTAACTCAGAGGAATCAAGAATATTATATGAGGGTAGCACACACATGACGAGGTCGTTAGACAAAGCAGTTGGATGAATTGCTTTTGGAAAGAGTATACAATAATGAGTTTTCAATCATGATACTTCTTGTTGGCTAATTCCATGGTTAAGTAAATTGTGAATATAGGAACAGTGCTTCTGGACATAATTGCAATTACTCCAGCTTAATTTTATATGTCCGATTGGTCCCACCGCTAGCTCAACAAAGGCTTGATCAGACTACATTTGAATCAGAAGAAAATTCTACGGCTTTGGAAATAATTTAATTGAGTCAATTTATTCTATGTGGAATTAAATTATGCGGTCGTGAGAATTGTTCAACTAGAGAATTTTCTTAAAAAATTAATTTATAAAATTTAAGTTATTTTTGGAAAAATTAATTTTAATCAAGTAAAATTAAATTAATCAAATTAATTAAAATAAATATGATATTTTTAGAAATTAATTTTCAAGTCAAACAATAGGCCCAATGGGTAATTGATCTTGAAAATTGGACTTGAGATAAAAAATTGGATTCGACAACCAAAAACCAAGACCGAGACCCAAAACTGATCGAATCCGGCTCGATATGTGAAACTGAGCTGATAGTCCAATAAATGGTTGGACTAGATTGGTCGGTCGCCATCGGCCCTCGGACAGGCGGAACCGAGAGCGACCAAAGCGGCTCCAGTCTTTGTGAGGGTGTCGCACCTGCGATGACACCACTGGGCACGACGATGCCGGTAGCTGCAACGATGGTATTCCAGTGGTCAGCGGATGGTCAACGGCGATGGTTCTTCAGTGGTTGAGTAGTGAAAGAATTACAGTCCTACTGGGACTCTAGTAGATAATTTGATTTCAAATTAAGTATTCCAAAAATGATATTATTTTATTAAATTTAATATTTAATTTAATTTAATACTTATATTGATGATATTTTATTAATTTAATATTAAAGTGATTATCTTAATATTAAATTTAAATTAATATTTATCTTGTAGATAAAATTCTATTATTTTAATATATTTAATATTTAATTTAATTTAAAACTTATCAAGATAAGTATTAAATTTAATTTAATATTAAAGTGTTTAAGTTTGATCTTAGTTGAACTCTCTAAACTTTTCCTATATAAAGAGAGTTTTGAGTCACTATTTTTCACAGACCTGAATACAAGAGAAAATTTTAGAGAGAAAATTATCTGAAGAAATTATTTTATAAAATTTCTAGAGATATTTTTCTTGTTTACAACTTGACCCCAAAGTTTAGAGAAATTCCAAAATTACCCCACTAGTAATTTTGTGGAAAATTTTCTGATTCGAAATGAGGCCACACTTTGCAAACGTGACTTTGAGGATAGTGAATAAGACTACTCGGTCGAAGTGTTCATCCTAGACGAATCGAAAAAGGTAGAATTTTGATTAAGTGTTTATTACTTTAGATATCATAACCAAGTTCTTATTTTTGGAAAAAAAATTAAAACTCTGGTTTTTCCCTTAAACTTATTTTTCACTATGTTTTCCAAACCCGATTTTTCAACATTTAGGAGGTAGGGTAAGGGGTCACTGTGGTCGGAGCAATCAAGGCCGTGGGAGTAGCTCGACCACGGAGGATGGTGAAGAGCCTCAGAATTGTAAAGTTGGTACATCGGTGGAAATGCCTGCTTACTGTTGCCTGAAAACCCAAGAAGAAATGGTGTGACACTTGGCGTTTGAGGATTTTGACTACCAAACTTTGCTTACGGCATTGAAATCTTCTAGGGGAGAGACAATTGAGTGATACTAAAGGATGGTTCATTTTGCCTCTATCAATTGGAGGTTGGTTTCCATCTCCCTTTACATCCCCTTTTCTGCATAATATTAAACGAGTACGGAATTGTATCGAGGCAACTCGTTGGCCTATCATAGTGGATGTTGGTGGCCTCCTTTATAGACTTTTGTATCCAGGAGAAGCCACCCATGCTTGGCGTCTTCCAAAGTTTCTATCAGTTGAAGGTCATCACCCGTGGGGCCACTGCAAGAATGGTGCACTTTAGTAACCACATGGGTCGTGAGCCCATTGTCCAGAACTAAGCTTCAAATCGGCACCTCAACCACCAAAAAAAATATATCTGGGTGAGGAGGAAGCTTGAGGGTGATCTTTACTTCCCAATAAGGTGGTTTGTTTCAAAAGAAGCTACATGCCTTCAACATCAATTTTTTGATTTGAGATTACCGATGTGCAATACAATCGATTGATGATGGGTCGCACCATGGTACTGGAGAACTTGTAACCGAAAAAAATATTTTTCATTACTGTTTGGGCAAGAAGAGTCCCAACGGTTGTCAGACGGCTGACCTAATGCATGGTGCGGATCATAGGAGGGTAAAGTCCGAAGATCAAGCGTGGTCATATGAGACTGATAATGATTTGGCCCAAGTCTTGTTAGGAAGAAGAAAGGAGCCCGTTAACTTCTTTTATACAATATGCAAGATACATCCCCATCGTTGGTCTTCTTTACCCGTGGGTGGTCAAGGTGAGTCGACAAGTACCATTCTTGTATTAAATGGTGTTGGCAATACTATTGTTGTTGCAGGCTCCTCTGATTCTTCCAGTCCCTCGAACTCCCCAAGAAACGAAATAAACATAAATGAAATGGTAGACAGTTTGTGAGAGAACAAAGAAGTTGCTACCTCAAAGGTAAGGGCTATGAGTAGTGGTCGTAAGAGGCCTCGAGTGGCAGAAGGGTATCATAGTACTGAAGATAGCAGCAGTGGGAGGCTAATTCGTCATTGTCAAGGGAAGGAACGAGTTACTTCTAAGGGAGAACCGCTACACCCAGTCTCCCTCCAGTTCCTGAGTCTCAAACAAAATCCTCCAGCCTCGGATCTACCTATCCTTACTTCTACGTCACTTCTTGCAGAGCCGATTTTTGGTACAATCTGCTCCTTCCTACGCGTTTCTCCTCTCAACTCCCTGCAGTTAACTTCTTCAACTGGCAAGGTAAAACTCTTTCTTCCCTTGAAAGGATCAATCTCATAAGCACATAAAAGATTACGTGAGGTAACAATGTATTTCTACCTTGAAACAATTTAATCACAATAATCTTGCAAGTTATGCAAGCTTAATGTATCGTTAGATACCATTTTTTAATTTAACCCTCAACTACCTTAGATGATTAAACATGCACTGATTAAGTATCATGTCAATTAATTACAATTTCAATCCGTTTAAATAATTAATTCATTAGTTACCTTACAATTGTAATGCAAGAATAACTTAGTCATGGTTTTACTTAACCAAACATCTTACCGAGGCCTATAACAACACAAACACAATTTTCATAAATTAAGTAGACAAAATGAAATCAACCTAACACAAATTAAATTTAATCCATATTAATTAAATTAAACATATCAACATCACAAATATTCATATACATGTTCATCATAACAACAACAAAATTAAAAGGATAGGGAAATCCGGTGTTTCTCCGAGGCTTGACTAGTTTGCTTCGCTCCTCTTTCTCTGCTTGTTCTTGTTGAACTGAGGCTTCCACAAACAGTTGAATGCTACTCCAAGTTTTGGTTTAATAACTCTTTTTCAAGAGGTGAAATCGGCAAGGGAATGGGGGAAGAAAATGAAGAACGATGGAAGGGAATGAAGAGAGAAAAGTGAGAGATAAGTGAATAAATGAATGGGTTTGAGATGTGTTTGAAGTGAGCAGAAAATGAGGGTATTTATAGGTTGAGATGTCTGGTAAGATTAGCAAAAATCAACAGCCATAGAGTCCCCCCATGGCCGGCCACACATGTGGCAAGTTTGAAGGTTTCCAACTTGCTATTTTAAGGTAGGGGCAAATCTAAAAAGGCATAAATAATGGAGGGGTTTGAATGCAATTTGAAGGAGTCTTCAAGGGCTATTTTGCAAGCCAAATAATCAACCAAACAAGCTGATTGGGTTAGCATGTGGGACTGTTTTGGGCTGCCCAGTGCTCTGTTGGATTGGTTTACTCGATTCAGCTCAACTGGGCCACTTTTCATAATTAATTAATAATAATTTATTTAACCCAAATTAAATTGGATTAAAATTAAAATTAATTATATTATGAATTAATACACATAATTTGGACCGTCTTAGGCTGAAAAATTAATTCGCCTTGATGCTTCAAAAATGCTTCTCGGTTTTGCGCTTCTAGTAGTGCCTACCGAGCTGTTTTTCGCCCTTTGTGCAAATCTGTCGAAAATAATCAAAATTAATCAAAATTTGATATAAAATTAATTAAAATTCAACATGTTCATAATTTTAGTGTAATTTAATTATTTTATAATTATTATTTATTTTTCGACAAGAATTTTACCGAAACTGCATGAATTTGAGTTAAAAAGGGCATGAAAAAGTGTGTATATTTTCGTATTTCCAATTATGCAAATCATATAATCAGGAAATATGTAGCTGAGAGCGAAATAACCGGGATCCTATATCACTGCCACTTATCCCCAAGTTGGAGACATTTTGGAGGTTCCCGCATTGTAGCAAAAATTTTGCAAGCGGGATTCTTCTAGCCAACTTTATTTAAAGATGTGTATGCCTATGTCAAGAATTGTGATCAATGCCAAAGGTTTGGAAGTACATCAAGGAGAAACAAGATGCCCTTAACAAACATACTAAAGGTTGAATTATTTAATGTTTGGGGCATAGACTTTTTAAGTCCATTTCCTTTGTCTTATGGTAACAGGTACATCTTGGTAGTTGTGGATTATGTATCCAAATGGGTGGAAGCTAAGGCATACCTAACAAAAAATGCAAAGGTAGTCATGCGTTTCTTACATAAGCATGTATTTACAAGGTTCAAGACTCCTAGAGCTATAATTAGCGATGAAGGTTTCCACTTTGTAAATAAATGGCTTAAATGGTTGCTTGACAAATATGACATGAAACATAAAGTGGACATTGCCTATCATTCAAAAACAAATGGACCGGTTGAGCTTGCAAATCATGAAATCAAAGGAGTCTTGGAGAAGGTAGTATCTAAACAAAAAATATTGGTCCCAAAAATTTAATGCTCTATGGGCTTATCGAACAGCTTACAAGACAATGTTAGGAATGACTCCCTATCGGTTAGTCTTCAGAAAAGACTGTCATTTACCAGTAAAATTGGAAAACAGAGCTCACTGGGCTCTAAAACAATTAAATCTGGACCTGAAGCAGGCTGGTGAAATAATGATGCTGCAATTCGATGAGTTAGAGGATTTGAGGTTGTTTTCATACGAGAATGCCAAGATCTTCAAAGAAAAGACCAAACGATGGCATGACAAACGTATACAACCTCAAGAATTCATAAAAGGTCAAAAAGCCTTGTTTTTCAAATCGAGATTGAAGTTATTTCCTAGAAAACTCAAATCTCGATGATTTGGACCATACATCATTCAAAAAGTCTATCCATATGGAGCAATCGAACTACAAGACAAAAGAGGAGGTACATTTAAGGTTAATTGGCAACATCTTAAGCATTATTAGGACGGTAAAGTTAAGTAAAATCATATTTCATTCAACTTAAATGACCCCTAAACCTTTATTTAAAATTTTCTTTTAATAAAGGGAATTTTTGGAATAAATTTTCTCGGATAAGAACATTCAAATAAATTTTGCTTAAGGAGATTTGATTTTAAGTGGGACCGCTTGTGACCTCTCTAATTTTTCCTAAGAACTTAATTTTATTGTAATTTTCTAAGAAAATATTTGTCTGAGTAGCCCTTGAATTTTATTTTATTTTCACTTTATGCTGAATAAATGGGTCAAGTTTGAACCAAGTCTTAATTTCTAAGTTTTGTAGTTTAAGCTGATAGACAATTAGATGCTGAAATTGGGCTTAAACCCCAATTAATTGCAAGAGAGAAAGACCCACCCCACCAAAACCTAGTGGTGTTGTAACCCCTATCCCAAAATATCCCAAAAATTTCAAAATTTCATCACAAACTACCCTTTTAAATTCAAACACTTTTAACCATATTTATATTTATCTCTCCCTAGTTAAATGATATTCAAACTCTCCCTATATCAACCTTCCATCATTTACATAATTTTCACAACCAAAAGCATTTGTTATTATCTCTCTCGCTTTCCCTATTCTCCCTTTCTCCCTTTGGCGCCACACCCCAATTTTCTTTCTAAAATTTTCCTTTTTATTTCACAAACCTTACCCCAAAATCCCATATTCCTTTTCACAAATCTCCTCATACTTCTTTTGCAAGTTAAGTCCCAAAATCCCAACACCTTGTGCCACACACCACCATTTCCGTACATCCCTACTAGGTTTTCAACTTACCTCAAAATTTTGTTATCATTTTATCTTCTTCATGCCGACTACAAGAAATCCAAAAAAATAAAAAAATAAACATGTCACGTAAAAGAACATGTCCTCCTAAGGCCTCTACCAAGACTCCAACCTGGGTTCACGAAGATAAAGTACAAGAAATGTTCGATTCTGTTTTTCAGACTCAATCAATGTGGTCGAAAAAAGGATTCAAACTAAGAAGCACTGATAGTACTATCATGCAACTAGCCATTTAGAAAATAGTGGAGGCTCGCAAATGGTACATATTATGTGAGAATAAACCACCTCCTGAAAAAAGCTGGTACGGGAGTTCTATGCAAATTTGTTCCCGACAGATGCATAAGAAATTCTTATCCACAAGAAAAAGGTACCTCTAACTTCTGAATCCATTAATAACTTTCTTGAACTGACCAATGTTGAAGAAAATGAGTATTCCACAATGTTGAAAAATGTCAACTCAAATTTGCTTCAAGAAATCCTTGCAGTAGTTGCAAAACTAGGATCTAAATGAATAGTAAAAAAAATTGGTAGTCATACTTGCAAGAAAGAATACTTAAAACCTATTGCAAAGGTATGGTTCTACTTTTTATGATTTAGTTTCATGCCAACCTTACTCAGTTCCACCATCTCGATGGAACACATGCTTCTATTATATGCTATCATGATAGGGAAGTCTATTAATGTGGGGAAGATCATCCTGAAAGAAATCAAAGAATGTGCTAAGAAATGAGCAGGACATGCCTTTTTCCCATCATTAACCACTTTACTGTGCTTGCAAGCACGCATCTGTCTACAAGTCAACCTCAAAGGTCCATATCCTCAAGGATGCATAACAAAGCATGACATTGCAAGATTGATGGAGGATGCTGAAATAGAAGAAGAAATAGAGGACCCTGAACCTGATGAATCTCCTAACATGGCTCAGCCAACCAGAGTGCCTGAAGATGATTGGTAGTCCAATCCAACACCTGTCAAAGAATCAGACCAGACAACTATAATAAACATGCTGAAATCTTTGCATCATCAGCAACAAACCTTTTGGAAATATGCCAAAACTAAGGATAACTCCATGCAAAATGCTTTTAAGAATTTCTCAGATAATCCTCTTGCTTTTGTTCCTGAATTTTTAGATGATATTTTGGAGCCAAGGTCAAACAAGTTAAAGGAAGAAGAGTCTGTGATGCCTAACAAAGATGAGAAGAAGGAATAAGCAGCAGAATGGGATGGGAGTGTCAGAGTCAGTCAATTCAGTTATTTTTAGAAAGCAATTTACGATTATTAGTTAGTTTTATTTATGCATTAATAAAACTTTGCAAGTATGAATAAAAATTGTTATTGCTTTTCATTTATTAATGTTCTCGTATGAAATAAAGGAGTGTGGTAATGCGAATGTGCATGTCTAGGATTGAATCTGACAAGAAAAGACTTGGTACTTAAGCAGTCTTCATGACTCACCTCTCTTTTCTAGATCCTACTTGGTGCATAGTTCACATTCACTTCTTTGTTCGTTGTAATGAGGACATTGCTTTCCTTAAGTGGGGGAGGATAAGGTTGTACAATTTCTTTGAGAACACAATTTCACACGTAATTCTACTTTTAATAAATTAATGCTCAAAAAAAAATTATCGATAGAGTTAGCTCAAATGCAAGTATAATTTCTGATTTTTAACTCAAGTTTTGACGAAATTATGTTAATTTAAGTTATGATACGATTATGTTCTAAATAGTAGTATGTAATTTTTTCCATGAAAGTTTTGATTTCTTTTAAGAAGCTTGAAGGTTTAAGTTTTTAGAATTGTCTTAGTAACTTTCTCAAGGCGAAATCCTAGGAGGCATAAGAGTTTGGAAATGATTTAGGCACAGTTTTTCTTTGGATCATTTATCCCATATTAATAATTATCCCTTGAAACTTACTTTGAGCTTTATGGTTTATTTTTATTGTTTCACCCTTACATTAAGCCAGTTTCTATAAATTTTCCCTTTCACCGAATTTTAACCCTACTTATCTTAGTAAATCAAGTTTGGGGGAGAATTCAGAAAGATTTCATTTTGTTCAAATTTTTTTTTTCAAAAAGGTATTATTGAACATAGTTTCAAGTTAAGTCTAGGGGGGATTAAAATCATCTTAAGGCAGGATTGGGTACGGATGTTCGAAGTAAGCTTAGTTGAGATTAATTGAGCTAAAAAAATCCTTTCTCTTTATTCATACCTTAAGCCAGCCCCATTACAATCTTATTGAAGGCCTATTGATCCTGATAACATGCTGACTACATTAGTGGAGAGAAATTACTAAGTTCAACATATGAAGACCACTATTAAACCTTAGGATTGTTTTGCTTAATTAGAATAAGGAATAATAAATTGAATGGTGAAGATTAACATGTGACTATGAGGGTCATATAAGATCATGATCCCGGTTAATATCTTTCTACTTTATTAGTGTTAGATGTTGAAATAATACTTGCATGTGAGCGAATTGTTAACAAAAAGAGTTTGTGGGAATACTTTTATTAAAGCATGATTATGTAGAAATTGAATTTGATTAGAGACAACGTTACAAGGTTGTGATTGTAAATTTGATGAATTTGCATGAGTTATTACTCGGGACGAGCAATGAATTAAGCTTTGGGGGTGTAATAGCTATAAAATTATAGTTATCTATAGCACTTTCTAGCTAGTAATACTTGCAATTTTTGAGTAATTGATAGCAAAATTTGTGAATTTTATTCATTATTTGTTAAATTGGGTAAAAATATAATATATATATATATAGTTTTACTCAATTTCATGTTAAGTTTACATAATTTATATTATTTTTTCAATTTTGAACTAGTTTATGTAGCAGAAAAATTTTCAGCCCTGCAGGTCACCCGTTAAGGTCCTACACTACATCAAGTAAAGAAATCGAGTAATTAATCAGCATAGGGACGTCCCAAAAAATTATTAAAAATATTATTTGGACTTTCAGCAAATTAATTCATAATAATTTTGACCTGTAAGTAGAAAGATTGAAGTTAAAAAGGCCCGAAGAAATTTCTACTTGAAAGGGACGCAAGTGTGCACCATGAAGGCCCAATTTGCAATCAAATTACAGTAGGCCCAAACCACACCTATAGCCACCCAACTCAGCTCAAATTATCTGATTTTTAAAATTTACAAAACAACCCAAAATTCTCTTTAATCTTAGTCTTATCCCTCCACTTTTCACTCTTAACATTTTTAAGCATATAGCTAAAAGAAACTTAACAAGAAAACCACCCATCTCCATTTCCCAAGGTCGGCCATGGAAGAGAGAGAAAAGCGGGGGTTGCTGCCATTTTTAACAAATTCTCAAGCCTCCCTCTAGTATAAATAACCCCCTCCTATCACTTCTCAAATCATCCCTTCATATCTCAATATTCTCTCATTCTCTCTTTCTCTTCCACGCATAGAGCTTGAGTTCTCTAGTTTCCTTTTGTTCTTTATTTAGTTCATAGGTTAAGCGATTCTCAAGTGAATAAAAAATTCTCTTGGTCGGAAACTTTGAGGAGAAATTGGCAAAAGAGCATCCACAAAAATTGGAGAAAGTCACCACGACCGGTTCTCAGGAAACTGCTGAAATCATCGAGAAGTCTTCTTCTTTAATCTTTAACTTTTTTTCTTGTTTATTCAACATGCTTGCAAATTTCTTTGATTTTTTTCCATTGGCAATGATCAATTAATTGTGTTTTAGTTGGAATGATTACATCAATTTGATTGATGTTCATAATATTTTTGTGCCTTAGTTATTCATGCTTTCAATTAAAATCACTTATGTATTTCATACTTTAAAATGTGTTTGAATGGATTAGAATTAGTTGCTCAGCCCTAACCAGATAACGATTAATGGACACAATAATTGGAAGATGCATGCTTAATTTAAGTCTTAACCCGATTAAATTAAAGGTTCATAATATCCCTAGCGAGCTCTTCTACTTTGCATAACTTTAGATATATGTGATTAAATTGTTTCAAACCTAATCCATCCCTACTACTTCACATAAATCCTAAGAAATCCTTAGTTAAAAATGGACATAGAAATATACATGTTTTTCTAAGTATAAGACTTAGAAATAATTTATATTAGATTTCAAGTTAATGAATGATCTAGTTGCCATGAAATATTTTCTGGAGTATTGGTAACATGATGAATAATGAATTGAGTCAAATATTGTAATTGCTCTAGCTTACTCATATTATTATTGTTAAAACTTGTAAGTTACTATTTTTATTTATTTGTTAAATTTTTCTTTGCATAGTTAACATTTAGTTAATTAGATTAATTGCCACATCACACTATTTGATTATTTTTCACCAATTTTGTGATTAATTAATTTTACAAATTTTAATTAGCATATACAATCACTGTGGAGATGATAACTCTTAATACTTACTTATTACTTGATAACAACTCTGTATACTTGCACATTTCGTCACGAACCACTCGTGTTAAAGGCTACAACGTGGGATGGTGTAACACCCCTCACCCGTATTCACCGTCAGAATAGGGTTACGGAGCATTACTGGACTTGCAACACTTTTAAACATACATTTTATACACCACTTATAAATTCAGATACAATTCAATCAAAATCAATCATAGTGTCCCTTAAACAAGCCTACGAGACCTTAAACATGCATTGAGAGTGGTTCGGGACTAAACTGATAACTCGGGAAATTTTCAACACTTATATTTTTTTCTCCAAAACAGGGGACACACGCCCGTGTGACCAGGCTGTGTATCTCACGCGGCCATCAGACACGCCCGTGCCATAGGCCGTGTAAACATTCGAAATGGGAGCACATGGCCGTGTCACAGCCCGTGTCCTACCCCGTGTCCAAACAAGTGAGGTAACTGACTTGGGTCACACGGCCAACCACACGCCCGTGTGTGTAACACCCCAAACCCGGCCTAGAAGTTAGGCCCGAATCTGGTGTGTCACATGGAAGTAAAAACCATCTTTGCGATTATTAAAAACTTGCTTGAGAAATACAGCCTCTTTGTTAAAACCAAAAACACTTAAGCAATTGTTAACTACGTAATAATCTTTAAAAACCTTTTTGTTTGCGGAAACATTTTTGAAATAAACAATTTACGAAAATGTGACGTTTATAAATAGAGTTGCAGAAGCATTTTGAAAACGTTGCGGAAACGTAGATAAAATACAAGTATTTTGAGAGGTTGTTTGATAAATCGATAATCTTGAACTAATGAACTTACAAAACCGTGACTTTTGAAAACGACGTTAAAAATTCGAAAGAGAATCCAAGTCTTTTGAAAATATCGTTAATAGTTCGAGAGAAAATATCCGTGTTAAAAATATTTGTAAAAGTTTATTTTGAAATCCATTTTTTAATCGATTTTGGAAACCATTGTTTAAGTTTTTAGAAAATTCCCCTTTTTAAACAATTTAAGAAAAATAATAAAAACATCCCAACCAAAAAGCAAAAATAAAAATAGTCCAGAGGCCTTATTACAACATTTAACCCAAAATAGTAAAGTAATAAAATAAATGAGAAAGAAGTCTAAAGTCCAAATAAACCATTTCCAAGTATGGCCTCCTCGAGTCATCCATAGCCCAAGTCCATATCATCAAGCATTACCTACAAGGGTTAAGAGAAAGGGGGTGAGTTACAAGAACTCGGTGTGAAATCCCTCCAGTCATCCACCGGGCTCGAACCCGGATAGCAATCATCTTGGGCCTAAGCCCATCTAACATACACTTGGACCAGAAGCTATTTTCTGTAAGCAGAATATATTTATATATGTGCAATGTATGCAACCCAACCCATCCAACCAGCTCTCCCCCGTACCAACCCGGTCTCTCTCCTGTGGGGATCAAGTCAATCCACCCCGCCAGTCTCTCCAATTTGCAGACAAGCTGCCATTTATAATAATTTTGTGGCTTAGCCACCAGAGTATCATATACGGTAATATAATCGGCACACAGACTTAATCACGATGGCACAAAGCCATATTTAAATTGGCACATAGCCCATATCAGAATTTGTGGCAATGCCACCGGTCTATACTTCTCTTCATTCAAATTTTCCCATCCCATGCAATATGTAAAGATGCATCATACATAATCGTAAAACATCTATATAAAAATAACATCCATTAACCTATTGAATACTTTTTTATGAATCAGCCCATTAAAGCAATACGATCATTCGGCCCATAGGGGCATTTCGGTAATTCGGTCCATAAGGATATTTTGGTAAATCGATAAATTTTACCCACTAAGGGTAATTCGGTAATTTACCCTCCAAGGGTATTTCGGTAATTTTGCAATCCAGACTTAACTACTAATTTGGGCATAAAAGTTTAAACTGTCCATCTGCGTTGTACTGACTAAATTGACTATAACTTGAGTTAGGAATCTCGAAATCTAAATCCGTAAATTTTCCTTGAAAATAGACTCATATATCTTCTTGCTACAATATTTCCAGAATTTTTGGCTTAACCATTTAGAACAGTTTATTCCTTAAAGTTTCCCTTGTTTTACTGTCTAACGATTCTGACCTCTCTTACCTTAATTTCAAATATCTCACTATACGGTTTTCATATACTGCTCCCACTTGTTTCTATTGAAAATAGGCTCACTAAGAAATCTATACATATAAATTATAACTCATAATTCACTTTTTACAATTTTATACGATTTTTCCAAGATAGATCAGAGAACCACGAAGTCATTCAAAACCAGTCTCACTAAAATTAAGATATCTCAGAATATAAAATTCCTTTTCCTTCTCCGTTTCTTCCATATCAAAATAGACACAGTAAGATTTATTTTGATATCTTTTTCTCTTTCTAACTCCCTTTATCCTATTTTTCGTGATTTTTCCAGATCACGTCACTGCTGCTGACCAAACTGTTTCTTTGCAAAATATGGTTACCACAACGAATATACGCACTCCCGAGTGGTCACGGATGCCGGTTTCCGGTTTTCTTCGGTATTTCGACCGAATCATAGAATATATCATACAAACATTCAGAGTGGTATGAGATTACACACCATTTCAAACATGTATTCGGAAGGGTACGGGATTACACACCTTATTTGGATTTCCTAAAGAACCACTCTTCGTTGACCCATTATATCCGAAGGTTTAGCAAATAGAATATATCGAGTGATTTCGTCCCTAAAACATAATCGATTAGTCGAAACTTCGATCCGATTTGCAACATAGCCAAGTAGAGATATAACGAAAAATCCAAAAATGAACCCCTTACCTTAATGATGATAGATCCGACTTCAATCGATTGGGCGCAAGGCTAGAAATGATTCGGCTAAGATGTGGTATTCGGCCACCCACTAAGATCACTACGATAGAGTATTGATCACAACATGAGAGTGACGGAGAGAGAGATGTTTCGGTAAGAAGCAAAGTAGACTAATCGAATAACGATGAACATTTATATTCGGTTAGAAAAAGAAAAAGAAATGGAAAGAGGGATATAAGGTCACTTTCCGATTCAATTAAGAAGAGGTTTTTCCCACACGATAGGGAACGAAATGATGAAGAAATAGGATGATAATGGGTTCGGCTATAGAGAAAATCAAACAAGAAAATGTGATCACAAAGTGATGTCGATACAAGAAGAAGAAAAGGTTGATGAAGTAGTCAAAAGAAAAGAATGGATGGAGAAAAGTGCTTTGGTAGTTTCGGCTATCAAAGGGAAGATGAGCAAAGGTGAGTGTTTTGGCCAAAGCAAAGAGAGAGATGGATTTGAAAAGAAGACACAAATGTTCAAAGAGAAAAGTGTACCTCTAATGCACCAAAAACTAACAAAATGGTCTAAAGAGAAAAGAGAAATTCAGCTCTCCCTATTTCCCTAACCAAAACCTTGTATTCATCTTTTCCAAAAAGATGAACATTGACCAAAACAAAGTCTTTCCAAAACACCTTCCACACTATATGCTAACATGTTCCCCTCTCTTACCATTTTCCTTCTTTTCTTTCCCTCTTTTTCCCTAGTCTTTCTCCTTACCATAATCCTTAGCCATCTTTCCAAAAATTAAAAAGTCTTACTTACCTTATTTAAGCCTTGGCCGACACTTACCATATAGCACAAAAATTTAATCCAAAATATTTGCACTAGGTGGGTTTCGAACCTCAGACCATTAGTACACTCCACACGCCACTTGCCACTTTACCAATAGACTCCTTGTGCTAACAAGATGCACACTTATTTCCTTAAGTCTTGATGCCACTTACCTTCTCCCCCTTAAATGCATAAACACAAAAATCTACCTATGCCCTAACTTGAACCCGGAACTTCCTAGAAGCCTCGTAACTTTCCAAAATCACCTTCTTAATAAGTCCAACTTGAAATAATGCCGTTCTCTTATTCTCAAAAATTTTAAAATGCTTATACGCTCAAGGTCAAATGGGCCCAATAGGTCCAATTCTACTAGGCCCAATTTTGGGATGTTACAATTCTACCCTCCTTAAAGAAATTTTGTCCTCGAAATTTTTCCAACTAACTACTAACCGCACCGCTTAAATCATACCACTATGCTTTCGCTGCGCACTCTGATCTTAATAACACTAATGTACTTTTAATATAATCTAGAATCCTCTTTCACGCAACCAAACATCTAACCACAGAAGCAAGCAGTTGTCTACCACTTATACCTAAAATTTTCTATATTCAATCATCACGTCCAACCAAAACATACCTAACTTGATGGTAATGAAACAATCCCGAGCCTTATGCTCCTTAGACCCGCATCTCAAGCATGCTCCTGACCTCCTCCAGTATTCTCCCGGATGACGCCTCTTGCAAAAATCACAAGCCGGGAAGTTTGGTCGTGCCTTGACATGCTTTACAGAATGTGACTGCGACCCAAAAGAACCGCGATCTAATTTCTTCTACACGACTCACGGACTCCAACTCAAGCGCTTCACCGATTCCTTTAACCTCTTCCAATACCTCCTTAACTATCTCGAGTCACTCGACAACCCCAGCTCGGTCATGAGACCCGCGTCTCACCGACCAGCGGCGATGCTAACGCCTCCTTTTGGAAACATCCCTCGGTGCCGAAGATCTAGCCCTAGCATCTCGGCCTCTACCACGTCCACGTCTACCGCGTCCACGTCTTCTAGCGTTCATGTTCACTAAGTTGATTTAATCTTGATTACGAGTTTTATGAATCAGTATACTATTCGATATTTATTAAACAATATTTTATGGAGTATGAGAAGTAAGGTCGTTTTCGTAAACGCATCCTATAGTCTCAATCTCTATAGTTTCAACATCTAAAACTAAAAGTTCTAGAGTGTTCCTATAGTCATATCACAATAATAATCATTCAATTAACATACACTTACTTGACTTGGTGTCGGATACTCGTGGTGCCATACTTCCTTTAGAACATATATTTATAAATCAAAATTCTAAACAGCTTTGGAAAACGCTTTTGAACCCAAACCACGGCCGAGTTTTGCAACTAGACTCTGATACCATAAAATGTAACACCCCAAACCCGGTCTAGAAGTTAGGCCCAAATCTGGTGTGTCACATGGAAGTAAAAACCATCTTTGCGATTATTAATAACTTGCTTGAGAAATACAGCCTCTTTGTTAAAACCAAAAACACTTAAGCAATTGTTAACTACGTAATAATCTTTAAAACCTTTTTGTTTTATGAAACATTTTTGAAATAAACAATTTACGAAAATGTGACGTTTATAAATAGAGTTGCAGAAGCATTTTGAAAACGTTGCAGAAACGTAGATAAAATACAAGTATTTTGAGAGGTTGTTTGATAAATTGATAATCTTGAACTAATGAACTTACAAAACCGTGACTTTTGAAAACGACGTTGAAAATTCGAAAGAGAATCCAAGTCTTTTGAAAATATCGTTAATAGTTCGAGAGAAAATATCCGTGTTAAAAATATTTGTAAAAGTTTATTTTGAAATCCATTTTTTAATCGATTTTGGAAACCATTGTTTAAGTTTTTAGAAAATTCCCCTTTTTAAACAATTTAAGAAAAATAATAAAAACATCCCAACCAAAAAGCAAAAATAAAAATAGTCCAGAGGCCTTATTACAACATTTAACCCAAAATAGTAAAGTAATAAAATAAACGAGAAAGAAGTCTAAAGTCCAAATAAACCATTTCCGAAGTATGGCCTCCCTCGAGTCATCCATAGACCAAGTCCATATCATCAAGCATTACCTACAAGGGTTAAGAGAAAGGGGGGTGAGTTACAAGAACTCAGTGTGAAATCCCCTTACCGTCATCCACTGGGCCTGAACCCAGATAGCAATCATCTTGGGCCTAAGCCCATCTAACATACACTTGGACCGAAGCCTATTTACAAAATAGAATATATTTATATATGTGCAATGTATGCACCCCAACCCATCCAACCAGTCTCTCCCCCGTACCAACCAGTCTTTCCTGTGGGGATCAAGTCAATCCACCCCGCCAGTCTCTCCAATTTGCAGACAAGCTGCCATTTATAATAATTTTGTGGCTTAGCCACCAGAGTATCATATACAGTAATATAATCGGCACACAGACTTAATCACGATGGCACAAAGCCATATTTAAATTGGCACATAGCCCATATCAGAATTTGTGGCAATGCCACCGGTCTATACTTCTCTTCATTCAAATTTTCCCATCCCATGCAATATGTAAAGATGCATCATACATAATCGTAAAACATCTATATAAAAATAACATCCATTAACCTATTGAATACTTTTTTATGAATCAGCCCATTAAAGCAATACGATCATTCGGCCCATAGGGGCATTTCGGTAATTCGGTCCATAAGGACATTTCGGTAAATCGGTAAATTTTACCCACTAAGGGTAATTCGGTAATTTACCCTCCAAGGGTATTTCGGTAATTTCGCAATCCAGACTTAACTACTAATTTGGGCATAAAAGTTTAAACTGTCCATCTGCGTTGTACTGACTAAATTGACTATAACTTGAGTTAGAAATCTCGAAATATAAATCCGTAAATTTTTCTTGAAACTAGACTCATATATCTTCTTACTACAATTTTTTTAAATTTTTTGGCTTAACCATTTAGTACATTTTATTCCTTAAAAATTTTCCTTATTTCACTGTCCAACGATTCTGACCTCTCTTACCTTAATTTCAAATATCTCGCTGTACGGTTTTCATATACTGCTCCCACTTGTTTCTATTGAAAATAGGCTCACTAAAAAATCTATACATATAAATTATAACTCATAATTCACTTTGTACAATTTTATACGATTTTTCCAAGACATATCAGAGAACCACGAAATCATTCAGAACCAGTCTCACTAAAATTAAGATATCTCAGAATATAAAATTCTTTTTCCTTCTCTGTTTCTTCCATATCAAAATAGACACAGTAAGATTCATTTCGATATCTTTTTCTCTTTCTAACTCCCTTTATCCTATTTTTCGTGATTTTTCCAGATCACATCACTGCTGCTGACCAAACTGTTTCTTTGCAAAATATGGTTACCACTACGAATATACGCACTCCCGAATGGTCACGGATGCCGATTTCCAGTTTTCTTCGGTATTTCGACCGAATCATAGAACATATCATACAAACATTCAGAGAGGTATGAGATCACACACCATTTCAAACATGTATTCGGAAGGGTACGAGATTACACACCTTATTTGGATTTCCTAAAGAACCACTCTTCGTTGACCCATTATATCCGAAGGTTTAGCAAATAGAATATATCGAGTGATTTCGTCCCTAAAACATAATCGATTAGTCGAAACTTTGATCCGATTTGCAACATAGCCAAGTAGAGATATAACGAAAAATCCAAAAATGAACCCCTTACCTTAATGATGATAGATCCGACTTCAATCGATTGGGCGCAAGGCTGGAAATGATTCGGCTAAGATGTGGTATTCAGACACCCACTAAGATCACTACGATAGAGTATTGATCACAACATGAGAGTGATGGAGAGAGAGATGTTTCGATAAGAAGCAAAGTAGACTAACCGAATAACGATGAACATTCATATTTGGTTAGAAAAAGAAAATGAAATGGAAAGAGGGATATAAGGTCACTTACTGATTCAATTAAGAAGAGGTTTTTCCCACACGATAGGGAACGAAATGATGAAGAAATAGGTAGATAATCGGTTCGGCTATAGAGAAAATCGAACAAGAAAATGTGATCACAAAGTGATGTCGATACAAGAAGAAGAAAAGGTTGATGAAGTAGTCAAAAGAAAAGAATGGATGGACAAAAGTGCTTTGGTAGTTTCGGCTATCAAAGGGAAGATGAGCAAAGGTGAGTGTTTTGGCCAAAACAAAGAGAGAGATGGATTTGAAAAGAAGACACAAATGTTCAAAGAGAAAAGTGTACCTCTCATGCACCAAAAACTAACAAAATGGTCTAAAGGTAAAAGAGAAATTCAGCTCTCCCTATTTCCCTAACCAAAACATTGTATTCATCTTTTCCAAAAAGATGAACATTGACCAAAATAAATTCTTTCCAAAACACCTTCCACACTATATGCTAACATGTCCCCCTCTCTTACAATTTTCCTTCTTTTCTTTCCCTCTCTTTCCCTAGTCTTTCTCCTTACCATAATCCTTAGCCATCTTTCCAAAAATTAAAAAGTCTTACTTATCTTATTTAAGCCTTGGCCGACACTTACCATATAGCACAAAAATTTAATCCAAAATATTTGCACTAGGTGGGTTTCGAACCTCAGACCATTAGTACACTCCGTACGCTACTTTCCACTTTACTAATAGACTCCTTGTGCTAACAAGATGCACACTTATTTCCTTAAGTCTTGATGCCACTTACCTTCTCCCCCTTAAATGCATAAACACAAAAATCTACCTATGCCCTAACTTGAACCCGAAACTTCCTAGAAGCCTCGTAACTTTCCAAAATCACCTTCTTAATAAGTCCAACTTGAAATAATGCCGTTCTCTTGTTCTCAAAAATTTTAAAACGCTTATACCCTCAAGGTCTAATGGGCCCAATAGGTCCAATTCTACTAGGCCCAATTTTGGGATGTTACAGTGTGTCTAGCCCGTGTGCCCTTCGAAGTGACCACACACGCCCGTGTGCCAGGCCGTGTGCTAGGCCATGCCAAACCTATAGGGTATACTGACTTATGCAACACGGCCAAGTCACACGCCCGTATGCTAGGCCGTGTGCCAATTAGGGGGTATACTGACTTGTGCCACACGGCTGATCACATGCCTGTGTGTGAGACCGTGTGGAGCATACTGGCTTCATTTCAATTTCAACATCAGGTGACACACGGCCGTGTAACATGACAATGTGTCACACATGGCTGAGACACACGCCCGTGTCTCTGCCCGTGTTGTAACATCCTAAATTTACGGGCCTATACATTTAGTGTAGGGATAGGTTTGCTATGTTAATTTAATTGATAGGGGTCTAAATTTGGGCTTAGAATTAGGCAAAAGGCCCAGATTAAAGTGGCATTATTAATGATTAAAAGGAACAAGTTTTGGGTCGCAAGGAGCCCATGTTTTAGGCCAAATTCGGCACTTTAAATGAAGAGAGGGTGACGCCACACACAAGGAATTAGGGGCCCAAGTATTAAGTTTAATGAGGCCCAAATCTTTTAATTTAAGTGAGTTAAATTTGGCATTAGGGATTAGTAGAGGTGGAGCGGCTACAAGGCTATAAAATAGGAGATTTTATGTGGATTTTTAAGTGATAATATCATAGATAAAAAGGAGAAAAGTTAGGAGCTTATCTTCAAGGGAAGTGTTGGCCGAAAATCCACCACCTATAGGAGTGTAAAATTCGGCTACTGCATGGCAAGAAGGGTGCCGAATTTCTCCACTCTTTTAGCTTGAATTTTAAGGGCGTTTTGGTTTTTAGCAAAGAGGTGCCAAAATATCTATAAATAGGGGCTAGCTCCTTGATTACGACACTGAAAACCCTAAATTTCTCTCCCATTGTGCCGAAATTCCCTAGCCTCTCCCTCTCCAAATTCTTTTCTCCAATTTCTTTAAAAGTCGAAACTCTTCTCCACTTTTTCCTTCTTGTGCCAATTTCTCTAGAAAGTCGAAGCATCCATAGTTTTTTCTTCTACTCATCCTATTTGAGAATTAGTTCTATACTTTCAAAGCATTTAAATCTTCCATGGGCATTGCCGAATCCTCTCTCTAGTGCTAGCCGAATCTCCTATGCTAAGGTAAGTGTTGATTTTTGATTAGTTCTCATGATCTATTCCCGGTTTTTGAAAGGCAAAAGCCAAAAGCTAATAGTTTAATGGTTTTATGATGGGCGGCAATTCGGGATTTGAAGGAAGCTTAGTCGACTAGATCTAAAAGCCAAAAATCATAAGTATCCAATTTCAGGATTTCAAGGTAAGAGGATTTGTTTATTTATATATATAAAATCGGGTAGAATACTAACCATGGCCGAATATAGGAGAGGCCTATTTTCGCAATTGTTCCGCTTTTAAGCAAGGCTATAGATTGAGGATAATAGATCCAGATAGCAAGGACATCGACTAAGAATATTGGATTTCGCAATATCAGGTGTGTAATTCTCCACACCATCTAGATCTGTTTGATTAATATATGAAAACAAGTATTACATGTTTTGTTAAATCAAACCCCGACATATTGACGGAACCCAAAGAGGGTAAAGCAAATCACCAAAGTTAGTAAATGATCCGATTAAATGTTATAAGTATACTGATTTTATGTGATTGCATGGGTTGGGTTTGATGAAAGGAGGAAGTTATATGTTGTAGTAGCTTTTTATTGTAACACCCCAAACCCTACCCAAACATTACAACCGAATTTGGTTTGCTACAGAGAAAACAATTTGAGAACCATTTTAAAACCGATTTAAGTTTTGTGAAAATCTTTCAACTTCAAGTCTCTTGTTAAAAACCATACTTAGTGTTGTTTAAAAATATTTATTAAGTCGAGTTGTTTATAGTTTTCAAATGTACCCGATGCGGTACTTTAAAACATTTTTCGTTTGATTTGGAAAAACATGTGAACTCATTATTAACATAATTAAATAGTTTAAACAAATATTCAAAGCATGTAACAATAATAAAATAATTCTAGGAGGGCTTATTACAACTCAATTAAAACAAAACCAACCATAAAAATAAGATAAAACAAAATCCAAGTTCATCTATTAAAAGGTCCACTGCATGGCCACCTCGAGTCCATCCGGCTCCATCTCCGCGATCTACTCATCTGCAAAATGTTAAGGGAAAGGGTGAGTCACCAAGACTCAGTGTGTAATCCCCCACCCGGTAAGATAACTCATACACAAGTCATTAATAAACATGCACATGCACATGCAACCCAACCTAACCATACATACTCCTTTTCTACCCCGTGTGGTCAAAACCACTGGTGGTCAAAACCACTGATGACTTAGAGTCACAAATCTGATGATGGGGCCAACCCATCGTGTGGTCAAAACCACCGATGACCATAGGTCACAATATATCAAATGTGGTCAAAACCATCGGTGGTACCAAACCACTTTGGGACTTAGTCGCAAATAATCAATTGTTGTGGTCAAAACCACTGATGACCATCGGTCACAATAATCTGATGGGGCCAACCCATCTTGTGGTCAAAACCACTGACGACAGTCCATAGTTCATCCCCCTCCTCTCATCAATCCCACCATCACATGCTTACACATCAAATTTCATATATCATGTCATAGTATTAAACATCATGTGATGGCATGCAAACATATAAAAATTACAAGTTAGGGGACTTACCTGAAATCCATGTTTAAGCCCACAAGCATATCATAGATCACCACCAAAATTTATACTCAAGACAATAATATAGCAAGTTTATTAATAAAGTGTGTAAAGAGTTTACACACCGCTTCTACCGAATTCCTAGATCCAGAAGATCCGATCTCACGTCGCTAGATCTCTTGTCCTATAATCGACCAAAAAGCATGGTTAGGGACTTAGGCCTATTCGGCCAAATACATGGGTTAGTACCATGGCCTATTCGGTCAAACCAACACAATTGAAAAGGGTTCCTTGTGAACCCAAAACATTACCCGAACATCTTTGAACCCAAGCCACTACACTCCAAGCGTTTCTACTTCCCTAATAATCGGCAACCTTATGTTAGTAGTCTTCGGCTTAAACACTAACTAAATAACTTGCTTAAATTAGATCTTACCATTACTTACCAAAAACGAACACTAGGGATTAGAGGCTTGGGTCGACTGCTTAAAATTCTGGAGTACCTAAAAGAGATTGATTATCGAGAAGTGTTTAGAGGCTTCATAATCAATTGCCGAAATTGGCACTTTTCCTTATAAAAGTCGACAGAACATTAAAGAGAAAATCCACAGTATTCGGCCATACACTTACCCTTCCCAAGTCGATTGACCACCAAAAATCAAGAGATTTATCCACTTAATATTAAGCCAATACCATAAAATAGAGGAGGGAATTTCGGCAACCAAAGGTGTGGTTTTGGCTATTGGAAAAGAAGAATAAAAACAAAGTGGGAGAAGAAGATGGAGTTTCGGCAACAAGAGAGGGAATATTCGGCCAATAGGAGGTGATGAGGATGCAACTCGAGTCAAAGAAGAGGAGAAGAGTTTTTGGTTTCTTTGAGAAGATGAGAGTGGAGAGAAAATAATGGAGGAGGAGGGAGTGAAGAAGAAATTCGGCTACTACTAAAAATGTCTAAAAGAAAAATCAAGATGGTAGCTAAGGGTTTATAAAGGATTTCGGCACCCCCCTCTTATTGCTTGCCGTCCACTCTTCATAGAAAGAGTTTAAATTCGGCAACACACTCCAAGTTACTCTTGGCCACACATTTGAACTAATTCAAAATAATTTAAATTAATCTCCTAATAATCCACTTTTAATCTCTTAATAATCCAAATAATACCAAGTAATATCCTCTTTATCTAAATAAAAATTAAGAGTTTAAAAGAAGAAAGTCTCTCCCTCCCTATTGCCGTCCACTGCCTGCCCAGCTGTTGCAAAATAAAAGAAAAACCACCCGCTGCCCATAGGTCTCGAACATGGGACCTGTTAGAACCCATGCAGCCAAGTAACGCCCCAGGCCACTTGGGCCAGGCGTTGTTTTGTGATACAAACGCGCCATAATTTCTTTTAGGCCTTCCCTCCTTAGTTCCCTTCTAACGCTAAAGCAGAAAAAGATAAAATCCCCATCTTTGCTCCGGTTCGAACGCGGGACCTACTACCATGACCCTCTCTTCCACGTCCCTAGCCACCTCTTTCGGCCCGACTTCCATGCCAATTTACCCCACCATTTATTTATAAGACCTCCCTGTGCCGTTTACCCAAAAATTAAAAATGCAAACGCGCTGCAAAGAAGGCTCGAACATGCGCCCAACAACCTCCAAGCAAAGACCTCCACGCCACTTTGCGGATCCTTTCTTGTGTTTTAAACTCCCCAATTTATTTTTAAGGCCTTCCCGCCCATTTTCCCCTTTATACCCTAAAAATCAAAAAATTTTCCAAAGCCTTTCCCTTTCATCCAAGCATTCTTAGAACCTCTAAAACTCATCCAAGCACTCCCAAAACCTACTAACACTTGATTTATACCCAATATGCACAAATTTCTAAACCAGGGTGTTACAATTCTACCCCCCTTAAAAATAATATCGTCCTCGAAACTACTTATTATCGCTCATTCGCGCATCCTTAACTCGTCATCCTACGTTACTGCTGCGCACTCTGATCTTAAAGAACTATCATACTTTCTACCGCGCTTTTAATCGATTAAGAAAAATTTTATGCATTAGCGTTTGTTCCACTTTCTTATTCACGAAGAAATTTTATGGATAGAGTTTTAATCGAGATTCTTTCGAGCAAACAAGGTTTCAGATTTCCTACCCTAGTTCGCACAAAGAAGTTCATGCATCCATTCCTTAATACTTTCCATACTTATTCGCTCATCGGACATTTACGCCCATTTCTAACCTGTGGGTATTTTCGTCTTTTCCTACTGCTGGGTATTTTCGTAATTTTCCGAACCAAAATATTTTGATGATGATTTCCAAAGCTAAGTTGTTGAATATTTGTAAAATAGTTGAGATTTTTGAGCAAAACCATTGTACTGATATTTTATGAACCGAGGGCAATTTAGTAATTTTACCCCTAAGGGCATTTCTGTAATTTTCCACAATCAAGTTTTTCGAAAAACATTGTAAAAATAACGTTCCCGGATTTGGAAAAAAAATTATTGCACAAGTTTTGAAAACATTAGGGTTTGTTGTTTCATTCTTTTTCGAAAACATGGCTAATTCCCTTTTCGGGTTTTAATCATTATGGTTAGCCTATGACCGAGCCCTCCTGGTCAGGGTGAACCAAAGCTACGCACCAGGCAGAATTTGAGTGAAGAGGAGGTGGGTCACGCGGACCGCTTAAATACCAAGCCCTCACTGAACCTTTCTAGACATGCGCATGAGGTTACCACACCATCGAGCCCTCCGAGTTAGGGTGAACCGGCTACGCACTGCAGGATACCGTGAAGAGGAGGTGAGTCACGAGGACTGCTTAAATACCAGGCTCTTCCGGATCCAATCCTAGACATGCGTACAAGGGTTACCACACCCTAGCTCATTGACTAAGTCATAGGTTGGTTTAGTTCTTTAAGTCTTATGTTCCGTTTGTGTTTGAGTAATCTAACCTTAGGGTCCAAGTCCTATAAGTCTATCTACGTTCCATGCTTCCTACCCTTCTACAGAATATAATTCACCAAGAGGTTTAGATATACTTACCTGGGCGGATTGGTGCCGGAGACTCGGGCCATGCTGCTTAAAAACCCAAAAACAATTCAGAAGGCCTACTAAAACATTTTTGGGCCTTGGGCCCCCACAGCCGAGCTTTGAACTGGGCTCTGATACCAATTTGTAACACCCCAAACCCGGCCCAAACATTACGACCGAATTTGGTTTGCTACAGAGAAAACAATTTGAGAACCATTTTAAAACCGATTTAAGTTTTGTCGAAAATCTTTCAACTTCAAGTCTCTTGTTAAAAAACCATACTTAGTGTTGTTTAAAAATATTTATTAAGTCGAGTTGTTTATAGTTTTCAAATGTACCCGATTTGATTACTTTAAAACATTTTTCGTTTGATTTGGAAAAACATGTGAACTCATTATTAACATAATTAAATAGTTTAAACAAATATTCAAAGCATGTAACAATAATAAAATAATTCTAGGAGGCCTTATTACAACTCAATTAAAACAAAACCAACCATAAAAATAAGATAAAACAAAATCCAAGTTCATCTATTAAAAGGTCCATTTGCATGGCCACCTCGAGTCCATCCGGCTCCATCTCCGCGATCTACTCATCCGCAAAATGTTAAGGGAAAGGGGTGAGTCACCAAGACTCAAGTGTGTAATCCCCACCCGGTAAGATAACTCATACACAAGTCATTAATAAACATGCACATGCAACCCAACCTAACCATCCATACTCCTTTTCTACCCCGTGTGGTCAAAACCACCGGTGGTCAAAACCACCGATGACTTAGAGTCACAAATCGATGATGGGGCCAACCCATCGTGTGGTCAAAACCACCGATGACCATAGGTCACAATATATCAAATGTGGTCAAAACCATGGTGGTACCAAACCACCGGGACTTAGTCGCAAATAATCAATTGTTGTGGTCAAAACCACCGATGACCATCGGTCACAATAATCTGATGGGGCCAACCCATCTTGTGGTCAAAACCACCGACGACAGTCCATAGTTCATCCCCTCTCATCAATCCCACCATCACATGCTTACACATCAAATTTCATATATCATGTCATAGTATTAAACATCATGTGATGGCATGCAAACATATAAAAATTACAAGTTAGGGGACTTACCTGAAATCCATGTTTAAGCCCACAAGCATATCATAGATCACCACCAAAATTTATACTCAAGACAATAATATAGCAAGTTTATTAATAAAGTGTGTAAAGAGTTTACACACACGCTTCTACTAGGAATTCCTAGATCCAGAAGATCCGATCTACGTCGCTAGATCTCTTGTCCTATAATCGACCAAAAAGCATGGTTAGGGACTTAGGCCTATTCGGCCAAATACATGGGTTAGTACCATGGCCTATTCGGTCAAACCAACACAATTGAAAAGGGTTCCTTGTGAACCCAAAACATTACCCGAACGTCTTTGAACCCAAGCCACTATACTCCAAGCGTTTCTGCTTCCCTAATAATCGGCAACCTTATGTTAGTAGTCTTCGGCTTAAACACTAACTAAATAACTTGCTTAAATTAGATCTTACCATTACTTACCAAAAATGAACACTAGGGATTAGAGGCTTGGGTCGACTGCTTAAAATTCTGGAGTACCTAAAAGAGATTGATTATCGAGAAGTGTTTAGAGGCTTCATAATCAATTGCCAAAATTGGCACTTTTCCTTATAAAAGTCGACAGAACATTAAAGAGAAAATCCACAGGTATTCGGCCATACACTTACCCTTCCCAAGTCGATTGACCACCAAAAATCTGAAGAGATTTATCCACTTAATATTCGGCCAATACCATAAAATAGAGGAGGGAATTTCGGCAACCAAAGGTGTGGTTTTGGCTATTGGAAAAAGAAGAATAAAAATAGTGGGAGAAGAAGATGGAGTTTTGGCAACAAGAGAGGGAATATTCGGCCAATAGGAGGTGATGAGGATGCAACTCGAGTCAAAGAAGAGGAGAAGAGTTTTTGGTTTCTTTGAGAAGATGAGAGTGGAGAGAAAATAATGGAGGAGGAGGGAGTGAAGAAGAAATTCGGCTACTACTAAAAAATGTCTAAAAGAAAAATCAAGATGGTAGCTAAGGGTTTATAAAGGATTTCGGCACCCCCCTCTTATTGCTTGCCGTCCACTCTTCATAGAAAGAGTTTAAATTCGGCAACACACTCCAAGTTACTCTTGGCCACACATTTGAACTAATTCAAAATAATTTAAATTAATCTCCTAATAATCCACTTTTAATCTCTTAATAATCCAAATAATAACAAGTAATATCCTCTTTATCTAAATAAAAAATTAAGAGTTTAAAGAGAGAAAGTCTCTCCCTCCCTATTGCCGTCCTTTGCACACCCAATTTGTTGCAAAATAAAAGAAAAACCACCCACGCCCATAGGTCTCGAACATGGGACTGTTAGAACCCATGCGACCAAGTAACGCCCAGAGCCACTTGGGCCAAAGCGTTGTTTTGTGATACAAACGCGCCATAATTTCTTTTAGGCCTTCCCTCCTTAGTTCCCTTCTAACGCTAAAAGCAGTAAAAAGATAAAATCCCCACCGCCGCTAGCCGGTTCGAGCAACGGGACCTACTACCATGACCCTTTCTTCCACGTCCCTAGCCACCTCTTTTTCACCCGACTTCCATGCCAATTTACCCCACCATTTATTTATAAGACCTCCCCCAGCCGTTTACCCAAAAATTAAAAATGCCAAACGCCGCTCCAAAGACTCGAACATGCGCCCAACAACCTCCAAGCAGCGCCTCCACGCCACTTTGCCAGATCCTTTCTTGTGTTTTAAACTCCCCCAATTTATTTTTAAGGCCTTCCTGCCCATTTTCCCCTTTATACCCTAAAAATCAAAAAATTTTCCAAAGCCTTTCCCTTTCATCCAAGCATTCTTAGAACCTCTAAAACTCATCCAAGCACTCCCAAAAACCTACTAACACTTGATTTATACCCAATATGCACAGCCCCTAAACCAGGGTGTTACATTTACCGTGATCTGTTGTAGCGGTTCCTTACCGTGATATATTGTAGCGGCTTCTGCCGTGATCTGTTGTAGTGGCTACGACCATGATCTGATGATGAACAGCACGACTGCCATCAAGGCGTGTAGTGGTGTGGGTTGATTGTAGAAATCCCCAATGGTGTGAATGGCTGGTACGGGGGCGTGTAGCGGATGGACACCTAGGATATGGGTTGGGCTTTGCATATTATTTTTGTTACTTATATTTTGATTATTCTGTTTTATGGGGCTAAAAGCCCAAATCTAATGGTGCATGAGGGTTGCACACTGAGTCTCGTGACTCACCCTTTTATTTTAACTATCTCAGGTGACACTTAGGGCATCGGACCGGGCTAGAGAGGTGAGCAAGGTGGCCATGCGACAGAGCTTTGAGAATTCAGCAAAAAGACTTAGTTTAATTTGTTATTTTATTTTTATTTAATTAATGGGTTCAAATTTCTTTGTAATAAGGCCATGGGCCACTAGACTACCATTTATGTTTTGGGATTTTTTTGGGCTTTTATTACTGGGTTTTAAGTTTTACGTTTTCAATTAAGTTAAGACCTGTATGAAATTTCAGTTTTTATATAAAATCTACCAAGATAATTGGTTACTTAATGTTTTATACTTTAATGAATTATTAAGCTTTTGAAATAAAGGTGTAAACCTAGTAATTGTTTTCCAAAATGCGACATGTTATGTAAAATCTCTTAAGTGACATACCAGATCCGGTTGTAGCGTTTGGGCCAGGTTTGGGGTGTTACAAATTAGTATCAGAGCCCGATTCAAAACTCTGCTCTGGGGATTTTTTTGGGGTCAAAACGTTTTCTAAAGTTGGGTTTTCAAAACATGCATATTTATACAGGTCTGTTAGCTCAGCATGGCACCTGCATCTCCGGCCCAAGTTCGCCAGGTAAGTATTCGGAACCATTGTGTGATATAATATATGTGGGCTTGATGGGCTTTATGGGACGTAGATTAGTTAGATTAAAACTTGATGGACTTTAGGCCTAGCTGAAACAACTCTTAAAATCTCATAAGACTTAACTTCACTAAACAAACCCGTGAACGAGCCGCAAGACTATGGTGTGGTAACAAGCATACGCATGTTTAGCATTGGATCTGGAAGAGCCTAGTATTTAAGCAGTCCTAGTGACTCACCTCCTCTTCGCTGGAATCCTACCTAGTGCGTAGTGACTGTTCACCTTAGCCAAGTTAGGGTGTGGCAATGGGCATACGCATGTCTAGGAGTGGATTCAGGGAGAGCTTGGTACTTAAGCAGTCCTAGCGACTCACTTCCTCTTCACTAGAATCCTACCTGGTGCGTGGTGATTATTCACCCTAGTTACGAGGACTTGTTGATGGGCTAAACCTTATAATTAAAACCCGAAAGGGACCAGCCACCCTAGTTTGAAAAAAAAGAAAGAAAATTTCTCAAGTTTTGCAAAATTTTCAAAATACGTTTGATTTGTGAAAACTACCAACCTGCCATGAATTTGTAAAATACCTATGTTTTGAAAATTTACCCGAAAATTTCATGTTTATAAGAGTAACCCGGACCATGAAACTAGATTTTTCCCCAAAGTACCCTGTTTGAAAAAAAAAAAGAGAAAAAAAATAACAACATCATCGAAATATCCCTGGTTAGAAAAAAATTCCCAACCTACCCTCGTTTTGTCAAATGACAAAAATACCCCTGGTTTGTACAATTACCAAATTACCCCTGATTTGTAAAATTACTAAATTGCCCCTGATTACAAAATTACTGAAATACCCCCAGATTTCAAAATTACTGAAATACCCCCAGATTTCAAAATTATCGAAATACCCCCGGATTTCAAAATTACCAATATACCTTCGGATTGTAAAATTACCAGAATACCCTCATTTCACAAAATCAACAAGGAACCTTATTATGAAAAATTACGAAAATACCCCTGTAGGATAAAATTACGAAAATACCCCTGGGTAGTGAATCAACGAAAACACCATTACGTGAAGAATGTAAGTGCTTGGGTGATTTTTGTATGATGTATGTGTTTTATTTTAGTTAGAGGTTACAAACTTGAGACTGTATTGTGAATGCAAATTCGAAAGAACCACTCTTAAAACTATTATTCATAAGACTGTTAGTGGTTAACCAGTGAAAGAAAACTAATAATCCATAAAATTCTTAATCAGATAAACGCCAATCGGAAGAATGAGTTATTGGTTTGATGGTTAAACATTGGTGAATTTATATTTGAGGTCCTAACTTCAATTCCCTTGCCATGCAAATAATTTAATTTTTTTTTTTGGCTTTAGAAATTAAAGTGCGCAGCGAAAGCATGGTGGTGCGACTTAGGTAGTACGATTACTAGTTAGTTGGAAATTTCGAGGACGAAATTTCTTTAAGGGGGTAGAACTGTAACATCCTAAATTTATGGGCCTATACATTTAGTGTAGGGATAGGTTTACTATGTTAATTTAATTGATAGGGGTCTAAATTTAGGCTTAGAATTAGGCAAAAAGGCCCAGATTGAAGTGGCATCATTAACAGTTAAAAAGGAACAAGTTTTGGGTCGCAAGGAGCCCATGTTTTAGGCCAAATTCGGCACTTTAAATGAAGAGAGGGTGACGCCACACACAAGGAATTAGGGGCCCAAGTATTAAGTTTAATGAGGCCCAAATCTTTTCATTTAAGTGAGTTAAATTTGGCATTAGGGATTAGTAGAGGTGGACGGCTACAAGGCTATAAAATAAGAGATTTTATGTGGATTTTTAAGTGATAATATCATAGATAAAAGGAGAAAAGTTAGGAGCTTATCTTTAAGGGAAGTGTTGGCCGAAAATCCACCACCTAGAGGAGTGTAAAATTCGGCTACTGCATGGCAAGGAGGGTGCCGAATTTCTCCTCTCTTTTAGATTGAATTTTAAGGGTGTTTTCGGTTTTTAGCAGTAGGTGTCAAAATATCTATAAATAGGAGGGGCTAGCTCCTTAATTCTGACACTGAAAACCCTAAATTTCTCTCCCATTGTGCCGAAATTCCCTAGCCTCTCCCTCTCCAATTTCTTTTCTCCAATTTCTTTAAAAGTCGAAACTCTTCTCCACTTTTTCCTTCCCGTGTCGATTTCTCTAGAAAGTCAAGCATCCATAGTTTTTCTTCTACTCATCCTATTTGAGAATTAGTTCTGTACTTAGGCATTTAAATCTTCCATGGGCATTGCCGAATCCTCTCTCTAGTGCTAGCCGAATATCCTATGCTAAGGTAAGTGTTGATTTTTGATTAGTTCTCATGATCTATTCCTGGTTTTGAAAGGCAAAAGCCAAAAGCTAATAGTTTAATGGTTTTATGATGGGCGGCAATTCGGGATTTGAAGGAAGCTTAGTCGACTAGATCTAAAAGCCAAAAATCATAAGTCTCCAATTTCAGGATTTCAAGGTAAGAGGATTTGTTTATTTATATATATAAAATCGGGTAGAATACTAACCATGGCCGAATATAGGAGAGGCCTATTTTCACAATTGTTCCGGCTTTTAAGCAAGGCTATAGATTAAGGATAATAGATCCAGATAGCAAGGACATCGACTAAGAATATTGGATTTTGCAATATCAGGTGTGTAATTCTCCACACCATCTAGATCTGTTTGATTAATATATGAAAACAAGTATTACATGTTTTGTTAAATGCCGAAACCCTAGCATATTGACGGGAACCCAAAGAGGGTAAAGCAAATCACCAGGTTAGTAAATGATCTGATTAAATGTTATAAGTATACTGGTTTTATGTGATTGCATGGGTTGGGTTTGATGAAAGGAGGAAGTTATATGTTGTAGCGGTTTTTACTGTGATCTGTTGTAGCGGTTCCTTACCGTGATCTGTTGTAGCGCTTCGCCGTGATTCATTGTAGTGGCTACGCCATGATCGATGATGAGTAGCACGATCGCCATCAAGCGCGTGTAGCGGTGTGGGTTGATTGTAGAAATCCCCAATGGTGTGAATGGTGGTGACGGGGCGTGTAGCGGATGGACACCTAGGATATGGGTTGGGCTTTGCATATTATTTTTGTTACTTATATTTTGATTATTCATTTTATGGGGCTAAAAGCCCAAATCTAATGGTGCATGAGGGTTGCACACTGAGTCTCGCGACTCACCCTTTTATTTTAACCATCTCAGGTGACACTTAGGGCATCGGACCGGGTTGGAGAGGAGAGCAAGGCGGCCATGCGACAGAGCTTTGAGAATTCAGCAAAAAGACTTAGTCTAATTTTTTTATTTTCATTTAATTAATGGGTTCAAATTTCTTTGTAATAAGGCCATGGGCCACTAGACTACCATTTATGTTTTGGGATTTTGTTGGGCTTTTATTACTGGGTTTTAAGTTTTACGTTTTCAATTAAGTTAAGACCTGCATGAAATTTTGGTTTTTGTATAAAATCTACCAAGATAATTGGTTACTTAATATTTTATACTTTAATGAATTATTAAGCTTTCGAAATAAAGGTGTAAACCTAGTAATTGTTTTCCAAAATGCGACATGTTATGTAAAATCTCTTAAGTGACATACCAGATCCGGTTGTAGCGTTTGGGCCGGGTTTGGGGTGTTACACGTGTGGACAAAAATAGGCTATTTACCAAGCCAAATTGCCACCCAAATTATGCACACTTAAACCAAATTCAATGGCACCAAAAACATAACACTTAAAGGCATTATACAACCTCAATCATACATCATTTATACCAAAACACATATATCAACCAACTAATTAAGCCTTTACTAAAAATACATCACTTTGCACTAATTCACAAACATAACCGATTTCAATTAATCAACCATTAACTACCCTTAGAATTACATTAAACCAACCATTTTCAATCAAACATGAACTACAGTACTAAGAAGCATTAACACACATATATATATGTACATCACATAATAACCAAAATAATCCAAGTCACATGGCTAACATACAACCAATTATGTAATATAAACAAGACAACACAAGTGGCCAAAATCATGCTACAATACCAAAATGACTCAATGTCCCTATACATGCCATATGACCAAACCATAAGTTCAAAAGGACCAAAGTGATGGTTGGATAGTGTGACGATGTCTCCGACGATTCCTGAATCCGAGCTAGCTTTGAATACACTATAAAACACGAAAAAAATAAACAAAGTAAGCTTTATAGCTTAGTAAGCTCGTATGAATTAAACTCAACAAATCATATTACATAAATCAACAACTTGAACTATTTAACATGTAATTCATGGTAACAACAAGCTTTCCATATGCTTAATAATATACTTATATGCAAATTCATAACTTCTTCTAATTGAAGCTTATACTTTCCATGTACATACCTGTACAAACTTGTAACCAACTCATACCTGTTCGAAATACTGCTGAATACTCGATATCTCGCACACTAAGTGCCATTACATAGCCAAAGCTATTTTAATCTCACACACTAAGTGCCATACATAGCCAAAGCTATCTAGATCTCGCACACTAAGTGCCATACATAGTCGGAGCTATCTCGAATTGCACACTAAGTGCCATACATAACCGAAGCTATCTCGATCTCGCACACTAAGTGCTATATATAGCCGAATCATTGTCAAACATAAATTTAATCTTGTATACACAATTTATACAATATCAAAGCATTTAAATCATAATTGTAACGATGCTTATTACATACGAACTTACCTCGAATGTGAAAACGGCGAATCTAGTCGATTAGTCGATAACTTTATCTTTTCCCTGATCCAAGTCCGTATTTCGCTTTTCTTGATCTAAATATATTCAAGATTAACTTATTTAATCATCTATTCATTCAATTTAGTCCAAAACATTCTTTAAGGCACATTTACACTTTTTCCCCTAAACTTTCACATTTTCACAATTTAGTCCTCAATACACATAATCACAAATTCATGCAAATTTCACAACACCCATGCTTATCCGAATTACTCTTATGCCCCTAGAAGCCCATATTTTTCATTTATTTCAATTTTAACCATAAAGTTTCAACATTTCTCAATTTAATCCCTATTTTGCATTTTCACTAAAAATCACTTAACAAAACTTGTAATACTCATAACAAATATTCACAATCTATCAAAAAACATCAAAACTCATACATATTCATCAATGGCATCATTCAAATTCTTTAACATTTTTGCAAATTAGTCACTGGTCTAGTTAGTACTAGCTGCAACGATCTCAAAAACGTAGAAATCATTAAAAACAGGACGAAAAATGGACTTACATGCAAGGTTAAACTATAGCCGAATGTCTGAAGCTCTATCCATGGTGTTTTTCTCAACTCCAATCGGTTTTGATGAAGAAGATGGACTAAAAATGATTTTAGTAAACTTAATAATTCATTAATTAACCATTTACAATTATAACATTTAATAAAAACATTAAAATTCACTCAAATAATGTCCATCTTTGTCCACTGACTTTATAAATGGTCTAATTACCACTTAAGGACCTCTACTTTAAATTTCTATATCTATTAGACACTTTTAACTAATAGAACAACACTTTTGCATTTTACGCGATTTAGTCCTTTTTCTCAAATTGACCATTTAAACGATAAAATTTCTTTACGAAACTTTCACACATACATGCTATCATAATGTAAACACTTAAAATAATATTAAAATAATTTTTCAACCTCAGATTTGTGGTTCCGAAACCACTGTTCTGATTTGACTAAAAACGGGCTGTTACAGATGGTTTCGCTTACCCACTTGCTCCAGTTTCGTATAAGATAAATCATTACCTCTTTTGCTAGCAGAACATATGTTAATTACCTTAGCTATTATTATTATCATTGTGGCTTATCGTACGATGGATTGATTATAGAAAACTTATGCATGAATATTCACACTTGGTGAGCTTTTACATGCAAATTCACATATAAAGTCTTATCTACGTAGACCCGAATTTGGCGAATACATACTTGCAAACAATTCTTGTGAACCATTATATGCGAAATTATAACCATAGATAAATAAATATGCGGGTTATTTCTTGTGAGCTTAATCTTAGATAATGCCTTCTGTCAGACTATTTCTTGGCGGAAAATCACTATCAACTTCTTGTTGGAAAATAGTCACTATGGACTCTTAACTTAAAGATAACCCTTGACGGACTCTTAAAAGAAAATCCATGCAATTTTGGCTTGACATAATTAATTCAATCCAAATCTTGTAAGTTGAACATACAAATAAGCCCATGCACTCTCTTGCTTGGATAATAGTTTGTTCGAACTCTTAAGAAAGATGATCTTTTTTATCTCTTATACTTGAAACATGAATATAAGATCAACAAACAACCATAATTTAGTTCATAAAGATACATCCAGTGGACTTCCATACATACGAATCTACAATGAAGATTCATGTGTACAAACTCATATATGGAGGACTCATACATGTGGCTCTATGGATGAATATTATCATATAAAAGCGGATTCCTATACGCGGGTTGTTCAGCAAACTTTCGCATGAAGGAATTCCACGTATAAATTTTTCATGAAACCTAGATAACAAGTCCTACAGAATGTCATGTATATAGATTCATAGAAGAATATTCATGAATATGGCAGACTTTCATATGCGAACTTTGTTGTGGACTTCCTATGGTGAATTCTCACATGTACCTTTGATAAATAACTTAAAGAACAAGTCCAACAGACTTTCATAACTTACATATTTCATGGCCATGGACTTGCTTACACATATAAGGTTTTAATCCTTGAACTCCGTAAAGTTTCATACTTAGAAGAACCCACTTAGTGTTATCATATACTTTTGCACATATATATCCGTAAGATCCTCTCGAACCTCCGCAAAGCCAGATAACACGTGGCACAGAGTACACAACATGACATTTCTTCATCTTTCATCCGCCAAAACAACCTTCCATACTCTACATATCATTCATTGTTTTTGACAAACATATAACATGCATTCAACTAATCATTCTATTATTAACACAACATAGATCATACCAAACATATCATCTAGCAAATTATCTCAATGATAACTTCTTCAGTAGTTATTTTACCAGTGTAAGTTTAACAAAACAACAAACTAAAATGTACAACCAAACATGCATCTATAAATCATCACTTTGCTTACTTCAACTGTACAAAAAACAACCCACGGTAATTCAACTCATCATCAACAGAACATGAAGTCAAACACAATGCAATAACAAATTATTGGTATATATAAAACAACCACAGAGAGTTTGATATTAGAAACTCTCCAGCAAAATACCTGAAAGCTGGTATTAATTACACATGCTTAGTTTTTCCTTATCACCTGAGCCTCCTCCTTATCGATTAGCTAAACATAATAATCACATCAAGATCAAAATGACGGCATTCAGTTGTAAGAAAAGCATAATTCATTTACATGTAGAGAGGTTTTAAAGGTTAACTGCAACCATAAACATCTCAGTACAAGTTCAATGAATTAAATTGAAATCTTCAATTTTCCTTCTCTTTTCTTCAATATACAGAAAATTTTAGAAAGATTACCAGTTTACTAAATCCTCAACCACTTAAGCTGATACGTTATTTTCTCCCTCCATGCAGACCGCTTCTTAACTTTTCTCTCTTTTAGAACAAATTGGAGAAGATGGAAGAAAGAAAATGAATACCAAAATCAAAGAATCCTCCCATATATAATCTTTCCACTACCATTTTTCTTAATTCCAAGTCAGTCAATACTATTAATACCTTTAATCATAATGTTTCCCATTAACAGAAAACTCCTGGTTCTAATGTGACGAGACTAAACTTGAATTCTAACTATTTACCAATCAGTTTGCAAGATTCTCATAATCATACTAGAACTCGCTTAAATAGAAAGATTTTACCCATAATTGTCGTGACACTTAACCTTTAACATTTCCGAGTGTGACATGCAGCGCACAAGAAAATTAAGGTTTCAAACCCTTCTCTGAAACTAAATAACAATCTAGGCTCTTGGGCCTTGAATCTTGAACCAAAAAAGGATCGAAAATTTAAAATAAAAACGAGCTCAAGTTAACTTAAAAATGAAATACCCTTGGATCAAAGCTAGATTGAAATTAAAAGTGGGTATGTAATTTGGATAAATCTAATTGGGCTTGAATTAACTTTGGGCTTCTCGATTTAAAATCGGGCTTGAAAATAAGTTGGGCCTTGGCATTGATTTAAAAATAGACTTCATTCCACTCAAAATTTGGGATTTCAAATTTAAAACTGATTTTGATTCTAAAAAATAGACTAAAGAATTTGTTCCTTGCAATTTTGAGAAAATTAGTTTTTTACCTAAAGTTTAGAATTTATGTTTAAAAAGAATATATATGTTATTGACATTTTAAAATAAAATACTATAATCGATTTTTATCATCATTTACTTGGATCCTAATTTTCAAATAGTTTGTTAAATATATGATTAACATATATGGTATATGATTTAATGTATCTCATACACATTTAGAATTGTTAAAGTTAGAAATATTGATTGTTTTAGGATAAAGAGTCCAGTGAGAATGGTTTTCCTCCTAAGTTTAAAATAGAGGACTAAATTAAATTATATGAATCTTTTGTGAAGGATTTGATTGCTTTTGAAACAAAGCTACATAATCAACTAAAGAGTAATCTTTAAAAGAGAACAATAATCCTATTGATAAAGCTATTGGCAGTGTACAAAATGTCGGAAATAGTAGAATTAAGAAGATCCGATTGGACAAGAAAATTAATTATTTTTATGAATTGTTGTGTATCTAATGTACTCTAATTTTGATTTACACCTAACAATGTATCAAACTATGATAAAAGAGATAATAACTATCTAAAAAATAATTCAATTATGAGTTGATAATTTTGAGTGTTATAAAATTAAATTTACAGTCGAAGTTTCGCTCAAAAGAAAAGTATCAATTACCATGAAATTTTCTTTATGATTTTTAAGAAGGATTTATTTAGAACTATAATATATTTTGTAACTTATTTGATTTAGAATTACATTAAGTGAATGTGAAAATAATTTTTAATAAGATGTTAAAGAAGGTATACATGTTTCAACTAAATCTTTCCCTAAAAATAACAATTTGGTATGCTAAATAAAGAAATAATACTTAGAATAAAACAAGCGACCCATCATTTGATTTTACTAAAACTTTTGTTAATCTTGTATTACCATAAGGTTAGTGAGCGTAAATTAATATTTTATTTTATATATTGATGATATTCTCCTTACTAGTAGTTAATAGCTTTGTAACACCCAAACCTGCCCTAAGCTTGGGATAGGATCACAGTATGTCATGCGGAAAAGCGTTTGAAAATATTTTTGACTTAAAGTTGAAATAATAAATTTATTGTTTTTACTTTAAGTCAAAAATATTTTCAAACGCTTTTTCCGCAGTTGATGACATACTCTGAATCCCGCTTGTGGGCCGGGTTTGGGGTGTTACAAATTAATATCGAGCCGGTTCAAAACTCGGTGTTGTGGGGGCCTGGGCCCAAAATGTTTTTGGTAGGCCTCTGTGAAATATTATGAAAATGGTTTTTGTTTTGAACAAAGATGGCATCGAGTCTCCGGCACCAATCGCCTGTAAGTACTCGACTACTATGTGAATTATTATTTGTAGAGGGGTAGGAATGGAACGTAAATAGTATGATAAGTATTTGAACCCTAGGAATAGTATACCCCAATATAAGAATTTCATAAGACTTAATGTCTAATTAAAAAAACCTATGACTAAGTCGCCGAGTTAGGGTGTGGTAACCCTTGTGCGCATGTCTAGGATTGGATCCGGAAGAGCCTGGTACTTAAGTAGTCCGAGTGACTCACCTCCTCTTCGCAGGAATCCTACCTGGTGCGTAGCTTCAGTTCACCCTAACCATGAGGACTTATTCATAGGCTAAACCCAATAACTAAAACCCGAAAGGGAACTAGCCGTATTTTTTTTTTATATAAAAACCCTAGTTTTAAAACTCTTAAAATTATCATTTTTACTTGTGGGAACTATTTTTACAACCTTTCCGAAAATTTTTGATTTATGAAAATTACAAAAATACCCCTAGTGGTAAAATTACAAAAATGCCCCCTGGTTTCTAAAATTACTAAACTACCCCGAATTCAATAAAATTTTTCTTATTTTACAAAAGTACCAAAAACCCTAATTTGCAAAATATAAAAATGCCATGATTTCGTAAAATTACTTAAATTGCCCCTAACTTACAAAATTACCAAAATGACCTTGATGTTCAAAATTTTTGGCAACACTACCAAGTTGGAAAACAAATTCTCAAAAAGAACCCCAAGTTTTACAAATTTGGAAATACCCATGATTTATTACGATTTATAAATTTACCTCGTTAATTACCGAAATGCCCTCGAAATTCAAATTTCTTTCGAAAACCCTGCAATTTCAAAATTACCGAAATACCTCGAGATTTGAATTACTAAAATACCCTTGTTGACAAAATCACCGAGAAACCTTATTTTGGCAAATTACGAAAAAATACCAGTAGGACAAATGACGAAAAACCCTAGGATAGGAACGGACGAGTAAATGCTTAGAAGAGTGAGTGTGTATGGGAGATACTATGGAATGGATGTACTTTTCTGTGAATTAGGATAGAAAACTTGAAACTTTGAATGATCGAAAGAATCCCTATTAAGCTCTCTTCATAAAATTCTCGCGGATAACCAAGTGAAACAAGTACTAATCCATAAAATTTCTTAATCAGATTAAAACGCAATCGTTAGAAATGAGTTCTAGAGGACGTGGCCGTTGTGGACGCGGTAGAAGAAGAATGACCGTGTCAGAACCCGTTAGGTCGGGTCAAGGGTCTGATAATGAGATACCACCGCCACCACCACCCCCAACTTTTGGTGTTGAGCAGCAGGATCAGACGGGGGGTGAGGCAATATCGCAGGTTGTGCTGCGAGTCCTTGAGATGGTGGCTGGAACAGGTGGAGGTATGGGACCTCAAAAATCTGTACCCGAACGACTCCTAGCCAATGGAGCTGAGGTGTTCCGGGGTGTATCAGGTGTGGCACCCAATACGGTGGAGTATTGGTTGGAATCAACTGAGAGGATCATGGATGATCTAGATCTGACGGCTGAGGAGAAGCTGAAAGGAGTCGTGTCGCTCCTCAGGGATGAGTCATACCAGTGGTGGCTCACGGTTCGGGATGGTGCTGCGACAGATGACTTTACTTGGGAGTATTTCAAAGCAGCATACCAGAAGAAGTATGTGGGGACTAGCTACATTGATGCGCAGAGGAAAGCATTTCTGAGGTTGGTTCAAGGGAATAAGTCTGTGTCTGAGTATGAAGCAGAATTTTTAAGGCTGAGCCACTATGCTCGGGGAATTGTGTCAACGGAGCACGAACGCTGTGTCCGCTTTGAGGACGGACTTAGGGATGATCTAAGGTTGCTGATTGCTCCACAACAAGAGCGTGAGTTTTCAGTCCTAGTGGAAAAGGCTAAGGTAGCCGAAGGGATCAAGGAGTCCGTAAGACGGAACCACGAAAGGAACAAACAGAAGAGAGGCTTTAGATCGTCTGGATCGAGGCGTGATGTGCGTAAGAGGGCTAGATTTGGGGAATCGTAAAGAGCCGCAAAGCTCGCTTTCATTGGCCACCAAAGTGTGCTAGATGCGGAAATCCCACTCGGGAGAATGTTTGGTGGAAGTAGAGGGTGCTTTGAGTGTGGATCAATGGAGCACTGTGTAAGGGATTGTCCGCGAAAGTTGGCTAAGACTCAAGCCGAGGGTCAAGGACGTGTTCAATTCGGGAGGGATGGCCAACAACCACAGAGGGTCGAGGTGCGGCTAGGGGTAATGATAATGGTAATGGTAATGGGCGTGGCCGAGGTGTCAAGGGGCAGAGGCGAGGAACCAAGGTTGGTTTATGCAGTTAGCCGTCGCGAGGAGGAAGATGTGCGGATGTGACAACTGCACGTTCCTTATTTACGGAATACCCTTAATTGCTTTGATTATTGTAGAGTTTTCTTGTATTGCTAGTGAAGTGCCTAAAACTTTGAATGTGAACTTAGAGATTGTGCCTAGGAAGTATGATGGTTTTATTAAGATTAGAGTGCGTAGCATAAGCGTAGTGTGGTGAGTAGGAGTGCATTTAGCCAAGTAATTTCGAGGACTAAATTATTTTTAAGGAGGGTAGAACTCTGTAACATCCTAGGTTAGGGGTTATGCATTTAGTGCATAATTCATGTGTTAATGGGCTCAGTGAGTGTGTTTGGAGGTGTGTGAGGGGCTTTGGAAGCTCTAGGATGGAAGAGGAAGCTTTGGAAAAATGTGGAAATTTTAAGTTAAAAGGGAAATGGGCTAAGGAGGCCTTAAGAATAAATGTAAGGACTTTTGGACGTGAAAGTGAGCTTGGCAAAGTGGCTTAAGGACGCCACTTAAGGCACCGGGAATGTCGCCAACAGGGCCTTGGTTCGATTCACTCACGCAAAGCAAGTAGTTTTTTTATTTTTACTTTTGGCGTTAAGGGGAGCTAGGTGAAGGAGGCTTTAAAATAAATTGTGGCGAGTTTATATCACAAGAAAACGCCTTGGCAGAGTGGCTTGGGGCGTTATATGCGGCTTGAGGCAATAAGGGCCTTGGTTCGAGTTGCAGGGGAAGCGAATGGGATTTTATTTCTTTTGCGTCAAGAAGGAGCTTGGCTAAGGAGGGTTTAAAAGAAATTTGGGAGGTTATATCACAAACGGCGCCTTGGCAAAGTGGTGGCGGCGCATGGTGTTCCAAAGAGGTCTCAACTTCGAATCGTGGGGTAGCAATTTGGAGTTTATTTTTTTATCTTTGGCGTGAAGAGGTGGAGTGAAGGTGGACTGGCACATGGGATCCTCAAATAGATAAAGATTTAAGCTAGTTTTTGTTTTTAAATTCGGTTGGGATGTTGGATAAATGCTAGCTTTTTTTTTTTTTATCTACTTTAAGATAGAAGACAAGGGTGGCTTTATTTTTAATTGTTTTTGAAGAGGTGATAAGGGATAATGGTTGTATTTTTTTTTAAATGAAGAGATAACATAGGAAATTAAATGGGAGTTGATAAGGAGATAAAGTGGCTGAATGGGGGACTCTCTAGCTTGGGAATTTTTGGCTTTGAAGTTTATAAGGAGGGTGTGCCGAATTTTTGTTCTGTTTTCCTCTTTGTGTGCCATTCTCTTTTTGTGCTAGAACCATCTAGTTCGACTTTCTTCCTCTTTGTTTTAGTGACCGAGACTTCAAGGACCAATAAGGTCATTAGTGCTCTTTCTCTTCTACTTGTTCTTGGCCGAATCTATATCCCTTTCCCAATTCATTTCTTTTATTTTTGTTAGTCGAATCTTCCCTTTTTCCACCATTGCCGTATTACTCAACCACCAACCCTTTTTCTGTTCTTTTCTTTACTTTGACCGAATATCAAGATTGGCATAAATCTTTTCGAGTTTCCTTCTCCAATCGGCTCTCAAAAAGGGAAGGAGCACAATCTAACGCTGTGGATATTCGGGATTTGGTGATCGATCTAGGTGTAGCAGAATACAAGTGGGGTGTGTGGCTTCGGGATTTGGTTGGAAACCAAATTGGTTCAAGGGTAAAAGGATCTAGCGCAGTAGATCGGATCCTCGGGATCTAGGACTCGTGTTAATAACAGGTGTGTACTTACACACTTCATAGCTAATAAATTGTTAATAAATTGTATGTGTTAAACCGGATATGTGTAGATCTAGATGGATACTGTAAGGGTATGGGCAAGGATTCGGGTAAGTCCGTTTCGATATGAGCTTGTTATATGATGCATGTTGATGCATGACATATTTGGTATATGTGATATATGAAAATATGGCCTTTGATAAATTCGCTGTATGTTATTATTTAAGCATGATTGGCATGATTTCTTTTATATGTACATTGTATTATTGTGGGTGATATGAGTGGAGGGGGAAGTGATATCCGTGTCTTTGGACACCAGTGGTTTGGTACCACGTTTCATGACTTTAAGTCACCAGAGGTTTGGCACCTCATAGCGTCTCGTCCTAGTGGCTTAGCACCACAGTGGGTTGGCCCCACAGTTGACATAACGGGATTGACGCCAGTGATTTGGTATCACACGTGGGTTGGCCCCACAAACTATTATTCGTGACTTCGGGTCACCACTGGTTTGGCACCACAATATTGATGGATATCGTGACTTTGGGTCACCAGTGGTTTGGCACCACCAGTGGTTTGGTACCACACGGGGTAGACAAAAAGGAGTGATGGATGGCTAGGTTGGGTGCATGCCATACTTAGTTATGATTTGTGTAAGCTGTTGCATTAACCGGGGGAAGGGTTACACATTGAGTCTTGGTGACTCACCTTCTCCCTTATCTTTTCAGGTGACTCGTAGATCGCGGATGAGGAGCCGGATGGACTCGAGGTGGCCATGCAATGAAAAACTTAGTTTACATAAACCTTGGATTATTTTTTTTATTTTATTCTTATTTTATTTAATTGAGTTGTAATAAGGCCCTAAAAGTTTTAAGTATCTTTACCAAGTAATTTTATTATTATGTTTATTATGGATTGACAATTTAATTATTAGTTACAAATGACTTTATTTCCTAAAATATTTATAAATATGCTAAAGTTTTAATCCGGGAATTTGGTAACAACTTAAGTTTATTTCTAAAAACAATAAATTTATTATTTCAACTTTAAGTCAAAAATATTTTCAAACGTTTTTCCGCAGTGACATACCAGATCCGGTCCGGGCTTGTGGGCCGGGTTTGGGGTGTTACAAGCTTTGCTTAATTAAATAAAGTTTTTCTCTCTCTAAAATTTTGTGATGTAAGATTTTGGTGAAATTTCTTATGCCATTAGCACAAAAATTCATATAAATAAGTTTGGAAAGATATTCTTGTAAACGAAAAAATATATAGGATTTGTCCTATGTAGTTTATCACCTTTTTACTTAAATCCGTTGTTAAAACTAAGTAATTGTTTAATAAATTAATGAAATATGTGAAAATATGAAATTAGGACATAAAAATTATTAAAATGTGATTTTATGCTTTATTATATAGTTTTCATGCAATAAATGGCTTATTTTATATTAATTTGAATATATTATATTTTTTTAAGACATAAAGTAGGCCATGATAAAATATAAAATTATATTTAATAATTCATTTTAAAATATTTCATTAATAATTTGGGTTTTAATTTATTAATTAAATTGGATAAATTTTATTCTTTGGTCCTCTAACTTGTTGATTTATTCTGGACAGGTCTGATAGCTTTGCTAGATTACAAAACCGTCCAAATTGGAGACCAAGCCAACCCAATATTCGGCTACACATGGCTGTCCATTTAAACCATTCTTTGGTTTAATTACACAAGGTCATTGCAGTGTTGAAGAAATTAGAGATTTGCCCGAAGATTTACGATTGACTGAGTCTCAGTCCTAAGTTGTGTGGCATCCAAAATTGCTTAAAAATCAAGCAAAAATCAAGTCAAAAGCCACTAAGCATGGCCGGCCACAATTTGAGGAGATTTGAAGAGGTTAACATCCACTATTTTTAGCAAACTATCCCTCTCTCCTCACCTATAAATAAGACCCTCTCATTCCCTCATTCATCATCCCTCAATCATTCCTCATTCATTCTCATCATTCATCATTCTCTCTTCTCTCCAAACTCTCTTAGCATTTTCCATTCCCACGCCTAGTATCATCTCTTCATAGAGATTTTAGAAATTAAGCCTCTTAAAGAACCCTTGGTCGGCCACTTTGGAGAGCCATCAGCAAAGGAGCAAAGCAAAGGAACGAAGGAGCCTCGTCAGTCAAAGTCTTGGGTGACAGCCACTCTGAATTAGGTTTAGTCTTTCTTTTCTTTAATTTAATCTAAAGATGCTTGCTATGTGTTCTTTGTTCTTGTTTACAACAATGTTAGCTTAAATTTATTTAAGCTAGGATGATTGCTTTGATTAAATAATATTTATTTGATTCAGGCTTATAATGTTTGTGCCACAATCCATCATGTTTTCAATTAAAATCAAGTCTGTATTGCGTTCATACATGATTGAAATGCACCTGAATTAGCTGAGCGATCCTAACCAGACGACGATTAATGGACACATAATTGAAACGTGCATGCTCAATTTAGATCCTGACCCGATTAAATTGTAGGTTGCATAACAACTCTAACCAAGCTCTGTTATCTGTATAGTTTTTAGATTTGTGTGATTAAACTGTTTCAAACCTAACACGTCCCTGTTACCTCACATGAATGCTAAGAAACCCTTAGTAAATAAGGATTAGTAAAATGCGTATTTACTAAGTAAAAGATTCCGAAAGGACCTAATGTGGTTTCCAAACTCATGAAAGATCGAGTTGCCATGGAATGTTTTTCCGAATGTTATTAAGCATGTTGGTAATAAATTGAGTTTAATTAAAGTAATTGTCCTAGTTTATTTATGTTATAATTGTTGCGAATTGTGTTTAATTTTACTAAAATCTATTTCATTCATATAATTTGTATACTTAGGATAATTTGCATCAGGGGTCATTGCATTTAGTTTAATATATTTTAATCACCACTTCTCAACTATATTGTGTTTTTATTTACCAAACTGTTAATTTAATTTTACAAATTAAGTGACTTAGCACAAATACAATCCCTGTGGAGATGATAACTCGATACTTACTTATTACTTGATAATAACTGTGTACACTTGCACAAACCTACGCGTTACAAGTTTTTGGCGCCGTTGCCGAGGATTGTCAATTGTTGCCATAGTCATGTCTTTCATGAAATTATTTATTTTCAATTTGATTCATTCCTAACATTACTAACTTATTCTTTTTAATTTTTTTGATTTTCTTTTCAAGTGTTTAAGAGCATAGATCGAATTATCGATTTACTCCCTATAGACCCTGAAATTGAGCAAACTTTCAGACAAAGAAGACGTGAACAAACAGCACAAAGACAAGTTGAGATGGACCTTGGAAATTAGAATCAAGAACAAGGTAATGAAGCCGATCATGTACGAAATCCCATCCTCATTGCCGATGATAGGGATCGCTACATCAGATAATATGCTGTGCCACTTTTCAGTGAGTTAAATCCAGGAATTAGAAGGCCAGATATTGAGGCAACCCAATTTGAATTGAAACTAGTGATGTTTCAAATGCTCCAAACGGTGGGCCAATTCAGTGGTATGCCCACGGAAGATCCACATCTCCACCTTCGATTGTTTATGGAGGTGAGTGATTCATTTAAGATAGCCTGTGAGACTGAAGACGCATTGAGGTTGAAGTTTTTTCCGAACTCGTTGCGAGATCGAGCACGAGCATGGCTCATTTCATTGCCACCAAGTTCCACATCAACATGGAAAGAATTAGCAGAGAGATTTTTGGTTAAGTATTTCTCACCTAGCAAAAACGCTAAGTTGAGGAATGAGATCACAACTCTCCAACAATTGGATGACGAGTCTTTGTATGAGGCTTGGGAGCGATTCAAGGAGTTACTTCATAAGTGTTCTCATCATGGGATTCCTCATTGTATCCAGTTGGATACATTCTATAATGGTCTCAATGCACATACAGATTGATGGTAGATGCTTCCGCGAATGGTGCAATTTTGTCTAAGTCTTATAATGGGGCTTATGAGATCATCGAGAGGATCGCGAGTAATAACTATCAATGGCCAACAAATCGAACAGCTTCTGTAACGCGTAGGTTTGTGCAAGTGTACACATTCGTTATCAAGTAATAAGTAAGTATCGAGTTATCGTCTCCACAGGGATTGTATTTGTGCTAAGTCACTTAATTTGTAAAATTATATTAACAATTTGGTAAATAAAAACACAATATAGTTGAGAAGTGGTGGTTAAAATATATTAAACTAAATGTAGTGATCCCTAATGCAAATTATCCTAAGTATGCAAACTATATGAATGAAATAGATTTTAGTAAAATTAAACACAATTTCCAACAATTATAACATAAATAAACTAGGACAATTACTTTAATTAAACTCAATTTATTATCAACATGCTTAATAACATTCGGAAAAACATTCCATGGCAACTCGATCTTTCATGAGTTTGGAAACCATATTATGTCCTTTCGGAATCCTTTACTTAGTAAATACACATTTTACTGATCCTTATTTACTAAGGGTTTCTTAGCATTCGTGTGAGGTAACAGGGACGTGTTAGGTTTGAAATAGTTTAATCACACAAATCTAAAAACTATACAGATAACAGAGCTTGGTCAGAGTTGTTATGCAACCTACAATTTAATTGGGTCAAGGTCTAAATTGACCATGCACATTTCAATTATGTGTCCATTAGCCGTCGTCTGGTCAGGATCGCTTAGCTAATTCAGGTGCATTTCAATCACGTATGAACGAAATATAGACTTGATTTTAATTTAAAACATGATCGATTGAGGCACAAACATTATAAGCATGAATCAAATAAATATTATTTAATCAAAGCAATCATCCTAGCTTAAATAAATTTAAGCTAACATTGTTGTAAACAAGAACAAAGAACACATAGCAAACATCTTTAGATTAAATTAAAAAAAAAAGGAAGATTAAACCCAATTCAGAGTGGCTGTCATCCAAGACTCTGACTGACGAAGTTCCTTCGTTCCATTGCTTTGCTCATTTGCTGATGGCTCTCTAAGGTGGCCGACCAAGGGTTCTTTATCTCTATGAAGAGATGATGCTAGGCATGGGAAAGGAAAAGGCTAAGAGAGTTTGGAGAGAAGAGAGAATGATGAATGATGAGAATGAATGAGGAATGATTGAGGGATGTTTGAGGGATTAAGAGGGTCTTATTTATAGGTGAGCAGAGGGTCTTATTTATAGGTGGCCGGCCATGCTTAGTGGCTTTTGACTTGATTTTTTCTTTATTTTTAAGCAATTTTGAATGCCACACAACTCAGGACTGAGACTCAGTCAATCGTAAATCTTCGAGCAATTCTCTAATTTCTTCAACACTGGAAGGACCTTGTGTAATTAAACCAAAGAAATGGTTTAAATGGACAGCCATGTGTAGCCGAATATTGGGTTGACTTGGTCTCCAATTTGGATGATTTTGTAATCCAGCAAGATTATCATACCTGTCCAGAATAAATTAACAAGTTAAAGGACGAAGGAATAAAATTTATCCAATTTAATTAATTAATTAATTAAAACCTAAATTATTAATGAAATATTTTAAAATGAATTTTTAAATATAATTTTACATTTTATTATTTAATTTAATCATCCATGGCCCACTTTATATCTTAAAAAAATATAATATATTCAAATTAATATAAAATAAGCCATTTATTGCATGAAAACTATATAATAAAGCATAAGATCACATTTTAATAATTTCTATGTCCTAATTTCATATTTTCACATATTTCATTAATTTATTAAACAATTACTTAGTTTAAACAATAGATTTAAGTAAAAAGGTGATAAATTACATAGGAAAAATCCGATATATTTTTCTGTTTACACACCCCCAAACTTAAATCATTGCTCGTCCCGAGTAATGTTTATGCACAGCAAAAGGTCTTGCTAAGGTAAAATTCCTAATTGTGTAAGCAGCATCAATCTTTGTCCCATAATCATCCATTAGTAACTTCATGTTCATCGATCTTCTTTATTAACAAGTAATTCATATGCAAACATTCCTTAATATTATACTAAGCTTCAAAATATGCCAACATGAAACATAGTTTGCATGTATGCTACATACATATATAACATTCTTTATTCAACATAATTTCCTATCAATCAAGCAAACAATCACAAGGCTTATTTATGATCTTCATATGTTGAACTCAGGACATCCTCTCCACTAATGTAGGTGACATAATCATCAAATCAATAGGTCTTTTATAAGGTTGTAATGGGGCTCGGTTAAAGGTAGGGATTTTAAGAGATGGGACATTTCAGTTTCAAACCTGACACGTCCTTGTTACCTCACACGAATGCTAAGAAACCCTTAGTAAATAAGGATCAGTAAAATGGTATTTACTAAGTAAAGGATTCCGAAAGGACCTAATGTGGTTTCCAAACTTAGGAAAGATCGAGTTGCCATGGAATATTTTTCCGAATCTTATTAAGCATGTTGATAATAAATTAAGTTTAATTAAAGTAATTGTCCTAGTTTATTTATGTTATAATTGTTGCAAATTGTGTTTAATTTTACTAAAATCTATTTCATTCATATAGTTTGCATACTTAGGATAATTTGCATTAGGGATCATTTCATTTAGTTTAATATATTTTAATCACCACTTCTCAACTATATTGTGTTTTTATTTACCAAATTGTTAATATAATTTTACAAATTAAGTGACTTAGCACAAATACAATCCCTATGGAGACGATAACTCGATACTTACTTATTACTTGATAACGACTGTGTACACTTGCACAAACCTACGCGTTACAAGTTTTTGGCGCCGTTGCCGGGGATTGTCAACTGTTGCCATAGTCATTTCTTTCGTGAAATTATTTATTTTCAATTTGATTCATTCCTAACATTACTAACTTATTCTTTTTATTTTTTTTTATTTTCTTTTCAGGTGTTTATGAGCATAGATCGAATTATCGATTTACTCCCTGTAGACCCTGAAATTGAGCGAACTTTCAAACAAAGAAGACGTGAACGAATAGCTCAAAGACAAGTCGAGATGGACCTTGGAAATCAGAATCAAGACCAAGGTAATGAAGCCGATCATGTACGAAATCCCATCCTCATTGCCGATCATAGGGATCGTATCATCAGACAATATGTTGTGCCACTTTTCAGTGAGTTAAATCCAGGATTTAGAAGGCCAGATATTAAGGCAACCCAATTTGAATTGAAACCAGTGATGTTTCAAATGCTCCAAATGGTGGGCCAATTCAGTGGTATGCCCACAGAAGATCCATATCTCCACCTTCGATTGTTTATGGAGGTGAGAGATTCATTCAAGATAGCCGGTGTGACTGAAGACGCACTGAGGTTGAAGTTGTTTCCATACTCGTTGCAAGATTGAGCACAAGCATGGCTCAATTAATTGCCACCAAGTTCCACATCAACATGGCAAGAATTAGCAGAGAGATTTTTGGTTAAGTATTTCCCACCTAGCAAAAATGCTAAGTTGAGGAACAAGATCACAACTTTCCAATAATTGGATGACAAGTCTTTGTATGAGGCTTGGGAGCGATTCAAGGAGTTACTTCGTAAGTGTCCTCATCATGGGATTCCTCATTGTATCCAGTTGGAGACATTCTATAATGGTCTCAATGCACATACAAGATTGATGGTAGATGCTTCCGCGAATGGTGCAATTTTGTCTAAATCTTATAATGAGGCTTATGAGATCATCGAGAGGATCGCGAGTAATAACTATCAATGGCCAACAAATCAAACAGCTTTAGGAAGAAGTGTAGCCAGAGTTCATGAAGTTGACGCCCTCACTTCGTTATCAGCTCAGGTATCGTCTATTTCCTCTATGTTAAAACAGTTTACCGCTAATAGTGCTAATAATTTTGCAGCTCAGCCAACAAGTCCGTTTGAAGTAGTTTCCTGTGTGTACTGTAGGGGAGGGTCATTCTTTTAAGAATTGTCCATCAAATCCCGAGTCAGTGTACTATGTGGGGAACCAATATCAAAATAGGAGTGGACAAGGACCCCAGTCTAACTTCTACAATCCTTTATGGCGTAATCATCCTAACTTTCTTGGAGCAACCAAGGAAATGGACCAAACATTAACTTATTGCAGCAAAGACCCAACCAATCTCAAGGATTTAATCAGCAAGCTCCAAAACCACCTCAAGCTGAGGCATCAAATAGTTTTGAGAACTTGTTGAAAGCGTACATGGCAAAGAATGACGCTTTGATCCAAAGCTAAACAGCAACATTGAAAAATTTAGAAAACCAAATGGGTCAGTTAGCTACGGAGCTTCGTAATAGACCACAAGGAACCTTACCGAACGATACTAAGAATCTAAGAAATTTGGGTAAAGAACATATCAAGGCAGTGGAATTGCGAAGTGGTAAAATTCTGGAACCTCGATTGATTGATGTCGAAGATAAGCCTGTTGAGAAGAATCAACCAGCTTTTGAAATTCCTACACCAAAGGAATCAAAATCTGAAAAGTCTGACAAGGTAAACCCTGACTTAGTGAATTCAGATATTTTAAAATCTTCTTTGGATGCAGATTTACCTACTTAGAAAAGTTGTCCGGTTCAACCAAAAGTTCCATCACCTACATATCCGCAAAGATTGCAGTAATACAAGTAGAAATAGGAGGTGCAGTTCAAGAAGTTTTTGGATATTCTAAAGTAGTTACACATCAATATTCCGTTGGTGGAGGCTTTAGAACAAATGCCAAGTTATGTGAAGTTTATGAAGGATATACTGTCCAAGAAGAAACGAATGAGTGAGTATGAGACTATTGCCTTGACAAATGAGTGCAGTGCGTTCCTACAGAACAAACTGCCACCGAAATTGAAAGACCCAGGAAGCTTTACTATACCCTGTAACATTGGTGAATCTTACTGTACTAAAGCTTTATGTGACTTAGGAGCGAGTATCAACTTGATGCCTAAGCCTATTTTCAAGATGTTAGGGATAGGTGAAGTAAGACCTATAACTGTGACGCTTCAGCTAGCGGATCGATCTTTAGCATATTCCGAAGGAAAGATCGAGGATGTTTTGGTAAGAGTCGATAAATTTATTTTTCTTGCTGGTTTTATTGTCTTAAATTTTAAAGCAGACAAGGAAGTGCCGATCATCCTTGGGAGACCTCTCTTAGCCACGAAAAGAACGTTAATTGATGTGCAGAAATGTAAACTCACCATGCGAGTTCAAGACGATCAGGTAACCTTTAACATTAATAAAACGATGAAATTTCCCGATCCAGAAGAAGAGTGTTCAGTTATGGAAGAGATAGAAAACTTTGTTTCTATGGAAAGAAATTTTGAAGAAGATCCATTGGAGAAAGCCTTAGATCTTGACCCTTTGGAGGATGAAGAAGGTGAAGAAAACATGGCTTTGATGGAAGCCAATCCGAGAAATTTTATTCAATCCACACGGTTTGAACTGTTGGAGTTGGAAGTCAGAGAATTTGTGCAACCCAAGTTGTCAATTGAAGGTCCACCTAAACTCAAACTAAAGGTACTTCCTTCCCATTTGAAATACATTTATTTAGGTGATTGTTCTACTTTGCCTGTGATTATTTCAGCGGAACTGACAAAAGATCAAGAGGAGCAACTAATTGCTGTTCTAAAGAAATTTAAGAAAGCAATTGGTTGGACCATAGCTGATATTTGAGTTATAAGCCCTTCTTTTCGCATGCATAAAATCATTTTAGAAGAAGGTGAAAGAGCTTGAATTGATGGGAAAAGGAGGCTCAATCCTATTATGAAAGAAGTTGTGAGAAAGGAAGTGACCAAATGGTTAGATGCAGAAATCATCTATCCTATTTCAGATAGTTCGTGGGTAAGCCCGGTGCAGTGTGTGCCGGACAAAGGTGGAATCATGATTGTTGAAAATGAACGTAACGAGTTAATTCCAATGAGAACTATTACCGATTGGAGAAACTCTATTGATTACAGAAAGTTGAACAAAGCCACTCAAAAGGACCATTTTATGTTGCCTTTTATGGATCAGATGTTAGATCGACTGGCAGGTAATGAATTCGATTATTTTTTAGAGGGCTAGTCGGGATATAACCAAATAGCTGTAGCCCCGGAGGACCAACATAAAACAACCTTTACTTGTCCATATGGTACATTTTCTTTTAGGCAAATGCCTTTTGGTTTATGCAATGCACCTGCAACTTTTCAACGATGCATGATGGCAATATTTACTGATATGGTTTTTAAAGTTGTTTATGCGATAATATGGCCATTAAAAATTTCTTTTGACAACTCTTATTCGACATTTTTTTTAGAGTAATAAAAGTTATGTAGCAACTTATCGATATAAAGTATGTAACACCCCAAACCCGGTCTAGACGTTATGGCTGAATCTGGCGATGTCACTTGGAATGGGATATGAAATCGAATTTATCAAGTTAAGACCGTTTTTGTTTATTAGCTTCTATCTATCCCTCGTCAATTTTAAAATTATTTTCTCGTTAATTTGATTGTTTAAAAACATATTCTGTAGCGGAAGTTTTTAAAACTGTGATATTTTAAGAAAACCGCCCGTGTTTAGGAAAAACGTTGTTTTTAGTTAAAATGAGTTTTCGTTGAGTTTTGCAGTTTAAAAGTCCATGAAAACAGTTAAAATCCAAAATAAAGGCAAACAATCCAAAATTCCCAAATTACATCAAAAATTACCTCAAACAAAATAGGAAATAAAAACCATAAATGAATTTTAAAGCAGTTCAATAGTCATGTGGTCACAGCTGAGTCCTCCGCCGCACAGATCCGTCTAGGTCTGGGGATTACCTGTACAGATAAAACAGAAAAAGGTGAGTTTACGTAAAATCAGTATGTAATCCCCACAGAAGACATGCATACAGTCAAACAACAGTTATCAGTCAAATGTAGTCTGGGGCCTAAGCCCATTACAGATTCGAATACAGTTTAGGCCTTAGCCTATTTAGATACAATTTCAGATCTAATTTAGGACCTTAGCCCATCTCAGATACAATATGCACAAAATAACAGAAATCAGTATCCTACCCACCAGCCTCTACACACCATCTCTGACCATCCCTACACACCATGTGGGGTTTAAAACACCCACTCAGCCCTACACACCAAGTCGTACCGAATGCGGCACATATCAGTAATATCGCAGCTGAGCTTCCAGATAATAGGCATGAAAGCCTTTCAGTACACTTCCTCTAATAATCAATCATCCCACCCCAATGCAGGTGCAACTAAACATGCTCAATGCAGACATACAAAATTACATGCTTACATGTTAAAATCCAGTTATCAATCATACATACGAATCAATAAACATGCATAAACTTAACATGCTCAATACATACATTATACATTCAAGTCACACGATTTAGGGTCTAAGTAGCACTTACTGACCCTACAGTAGGTCCATAGTTGACTTGGGCGACCCGTGCAACCCTAAGAAACATTTTAGCTAAATGAGCTCACACGCACATGTGGTTTGCCTGTATGGGCCAACAAGCCCGTGTGGCCCACACGCCCAAATTGTCCTTGGCCCGTGTGGATCACACGGCCTGGCCTAGCTATCACACACACGTGTGGCCCACACGCCCAATTTAGTCTAGCCCGTGTGGCCCACACGGCCACACTCGAGCCATCACACGGCTGTGTCTTGCACACGGCCTGGCTTTCGTCGATCACACGGTCGTGTTGTCACACACGGCCTACCACACGGCCTGTGGCGTCGATAGTGGCCATTTTCGGCTATTGCCGAAAGCTTGATTTCTGCGTTTCGGGTACACACCTGGTACTTTTTTGCAGTGAAGACACTCCCGAGCTTCCCGGAACCTAAAACCAGAGTATCCAACATTTATTTAGCAATTGATTAACAGATTTTGACAAAAATGAACTAACAGAAACCCAACTTACCACAGACAAAGAACCTTCGTTAACACTTGTTAAACTAAAGAAACATATTTCACTGCTCGAAACCTTCTCCTACACCATCAATTGCAGTGAAAATCAGATTCTTAATCGCTCAATACACAACTACGACGAACAGAAATAAAAGCTCACCGAACCCGCACAAGTGTACTTCACGTTTGCCAAAAGAAAAGATGAATTAGGGAAACAAAATGAAAAAGGAATAGGGGAAATTCCAAGAAAAATTTTGGCAGAGTGATGGGAGAAACAGAACGTCAGAAGGAGAGAGATTTTCGAAAAAAGAAGAAGAGAAAAACATGAGGGTAATTCACATAACTCCCCATACCCCTCAAATCTCTCCACTAATCCCACTAACAACCACCACTCAGACTTTTCGTCCAATCGAAACTCTTCAAGCCAACAGAGCAAAAATATCAAAAATCATGCTTGCGCAAAGATTCGAACACAAGACCTCCACACAACACACAGACTCCCTTACCACTCGAACCAGCAGGCTCATTCTGATATGAAATTACAGACAATTAAATATAAGCCCACTAAGCAAGTATAAGGCTTACATCAGAAAAATACCAAAATTTACCAAAAGTAAAGCTTGAACTTGGGACCTCTCACACACACCCAGAACACATAACCACTGCAGCAGATACCCATTTATGTCAAAATTTAACAGAAGCAGATATAAGAGAATTTGGGGCGTTACAAAATATCTTGCTATTAAATATCATATAAGAAAACAAGAAATTTATATTCAATGCACTAATACAAACTTAAAGATTAAAGATTTCACAACTAAGGCATTGCCAACAAATCGTTTAAAATAGTGTGATTCATATGGGATTAAGTGAAGCTTGTTAGAGTGTAACTTCTTATAACATGTCAAAGGTTAACTATTTTCACAATCTAGAAGTTATGGACATATGCACATGAAGTTTGCATGTTCAATTGGTTCTTGATGATTTATAAAAAGTTTATCTCTTATCAATTTTCTTTTAAAGATGAACTTGTGTTGTAATACATAAAAAAATAAATTAGACATAGAATGCAATCTTCTTGATTCGTGTTATGTGAACCTTTAATTGAGTGGAAGTTGGACCAGAGTATTCTTTATCACTTATTCAAATTTAAATATTAGTTTTTAATAGTAATTGTCAAGATTAATTCAAGTAGATTGATTTTTTTAAAACAAAAATTTGAGATTTAGATTTGACAATTATACAAAGTAGAAAAGAAAATTAAATCTTCCCTAAATTATATACAAAGTGGGAATTCCACCATGCTACCACTTCCAAAGGTCTCAATATATTCAAAAGAACCCAATCAAGCAATAGTCAAAAGCATTATGTTTATGTTATTAGCACTGAAAAAACCATTAACCCAAATTCATCATGCGAGTATTCTTTGCTATAATTTTGTCTTCCTCTATAAATCTGCACCTGTTCACAGATTAAGTTGGATTTGATTGATTGGATTTAACATGTATATATACTCTCTTTTACATAACAAATAATTACCGGATATCTCTCATTGCATGTAAAACATCCTATAGTAACTTTTTAGCTCTTACAACAGTACTAGTGAGATATTTAGGGAATGTTTCATTAGCTTTGGTAATATTACTTTCTATTTAGATTACTTAATAAATTATTAGTAATGCTAATTTTCATTATTTGCTTCAGTTATTTAGAATATAAAATTATTTTATTTGGTTGAAAGAATGTAAAATAATTTAATAACATTTTTGTTAAATAATCTTTAATCATAAAAAATACGTTGTATTGAAATTATTCTTATAGTTTCAAATTTTGACATTTTAGGTAACTCATGTTACTTGCTTTTGAACAAAACATGATAGTGTTAGAAAATTTTAGTTAAGAACACGATTTTCAGTTATAAAGAAAATTTAAAAAAATTTAAAATTTTAATTAGTTTATGATATTTATAGTAATATTTTTTTCTCGAAAAATACTTGTATTTTGTTCAAGACGAATTTGTATCGTTCTCGGCTTTCAACCGAATGGCCTTCTTTGTTATCCTTGTTTGAAACTGAATTATTACTTTCAGTGGAAAGTAATTTCTCTTTCTATAAATAGAAAAAAATTGTTATTCTAGAAATAATAAAATTTATGCTTAGGACGAATTCTCCCTATTTTTCAACGAAATAACAATGTATGAATTAATTTTTTTCTCTACCAGAGGTGTCTATTTATAGAGAGAGAAAAATTATGGTTGAATAAGAATAATATAAATAATATTTATTTAATAGAAAACACTTTCATATTCTAACTAGGGGGCGACACACTCTAGATGATAACACTTGGGTTGTCGCCCTTCTCATGTAACATGAGGGGTTTTGGGCCTCTCCTGTATTGGGTCCAATTATATGTGATTCCTAAATTTTTGACCCAATACTTTATAATTTCATCCAACCCAATATTTGTTTTCCATTTCCCGAAATAAATATTATTTAATTAAATAATTTGCTCAATCCAATTCTAATTCTATTAAAGTCATATCAATTTTACCATAAAAGAATCTATTGGGAAATATATTTAATTTTCATATGGATTCATAATGACTACTTAATTTAATTCCATTTTTGAACTTCAATTATTTAATTATAATGAATTAAATAATAATTCAAAAACCTTAAATTAATTTTCAAGTCATTTCTATACTTAGTAAGAAAATGCATTCATTTGTGAATGCGACCCATTTTTCTAACTTCATTTCCATTTATTTCTATTCATTTGGTTCTACATGCAATTCATTTCTGGTTTCAACAAGCTAGCGGAAGGACCGAAGTCGTTCCACTATAATATCGTGACTGAACTCTTCCTAATTACATACTATTACGAAGCTACTTAACCAATGTTCGTCTAATGACCTTGTCATAAGTGTGTTTCCCTCAGAGGATATTCATAATCTCTTTGGGATAAATTCATTCTCCCAATATACTCCTATTTTATCCCATATTAACCATTACATATTCATTTATGAAAAGTTAATTACTATTAAATAGTAGTCAAGTCATTTATCATATAGACAAACAACTCGTGGCCATGTTTACTTTTCATACATCATGTAATGCTGATGAGAGGATATCATTTACCCATTAGTTGGGTTATAAATTCCATTATTGTGAATGATGCTACATGCTACAGAAGTCGTATACTCAACGCACCAGCTTTCAGTTTCTTATCTATTTGAAGTTAGTATTTTACTTACATCAAAGTATACGAGTCACTCATACATAGTTTATTCACTCTGTAATGCCCCAAAACCTGACCTAGAAGTTTAGGCTGGATTCCGGAGGTCATATTGATCACCAAAATGATCGTGGGAAATTTAGTTTAACAAACCGAGAAAAATATTGTAGCATTTAAGTTTTGTAAAAACGCTCAGAAATAAAGTCCCGCTACTACAAAAAAAAATTTGTCCAAAGAAAACCAATTAAGAAAAGCCCAAATTAAAATCATACACAGTTCCTATAACTATTTACATTTCAAAATCATTTACCAAAATAGAAATCGAAAAGAAGACTCTTAAACATGTTTCCTTATCATGACTGTCCGAGACCTTCGGCATGCCGAGTCCAAGCTTTAGAAAATGATAATGTACCTGAAAGGGGAAACACTAAAGGGGTGAGCTACACAAGCTCAGTGTGAATCCAAAAGGTGACAAACAACAGAATTATAGAACAGAAATCCAAATAGTAGTTTAATGGCATAGAGTATTTACAGAGATACACAAAAATAAAGGGTAAACTCGGAACCTAAGTCTCGACCATACGCAACAATCAACACAAACACAATGATAAGAAAATAAGAATTACGCTTGCACTTTAATACCCGCAATTAAAATAGTCATGAACGCTAAGACAAGTAGATAGAATATAGGTAAATAGATTTACACCCAGTCACTCAATCAGATGCGTATGGATGCAGTAAGGTAGTAAAAACCTGCCCATCCGGCCAACACGCCTCTCCGTCCCCCGATCATACCCCATAAGAGCTATTTAAGCTCACCAACCAAACACACCACAAAGGACCTCGAAAGGCCCATCCAACCCTACACACCATGTATGTGGACTAAGCCACTCAGATAATAATACGCAGCAAAGATGGCGTATATGCAATACAATGCATTGCGATAAATCGCTGTAAAGACATGTTGTAGTTTAAACTGCAGATTAGATAATAATACGCAACAAAGCTGGCGTATATGCAGTACAGTGCGGTAAACTGCTGTACCAATAAGTTATAGTTAAACTGCTAGATTAGATCAGAATCAGTCTTCCCTCTCTTCACAACCAACCCAAAAATTACTTTATGCAAGTGCATGTATGCTTACAACCTCACAGAAACAATGAACACATCGACAGACAGTCATACAGAAATAGGCATGCACACACCCAGCTAACCGTGTTTAAAATTAGATATCTCGCACAACAGTAACAAATAACACCTAAGCCAAAGCCTAGATCAGAGTCTTAACTACCCTCACTAAAGCCTAGCCAAGGGTCGGAATAGACAGACACATTTTCAGATCAAAAACATACATATAACTAAAATTCGTGACTTAGGGCCATACGACTGGCTGTGTGGAAAATGCCTAGGCTGTGTGAGGGTCACATGCTCGTGTGGAGGTCAACACGCCCGTGTGGGAGGAGGCATACGGCTGTATGGTTGAGGCACACGCCCATGTGAGCCAGGGACATGGCTGTGTGAACAGGCCGTGTAACTCTTTGTGCATTTATGCTAAAATAGAGTACAGGGCATACACCCTCACACGACTGTGTGCCCATTAAACATAGCCATGTGTCCAAAACAAAAGCTCGTGTGGGATCCCTAAATCCCAAAATTAGCCACATGGCCATGTGGCACCAAATCACTAAAACCATAATTCTCAAACACACACGGCCATGTGACCAGGCCGTATGGCATGAATTTCCAACCAAAAACCCTAATCCCCAAGTCCACACGGCCGTGTAAACCAGCACACGCCCATGTGGTCACCCATATAGTCCCGAAACTACCTCGAAACATCCTACAAATCGTGAATTCACACACCAAACGCCCCTTAAACTCTAATAGATCAGAAACATGCCATAGAAAATAAAGTTTTATGAAAGTTAGAAGCAAAACCTACCACACATTCACCAAAACACTTAGAACATGTCAAGTTCCACACAATTGAGACAGCAAATAAAAATTGAAGAGTTTGAACCCACACCTGATTCACGATCAGAGACGTCCAGAACTCGACTTGACGACCAAGAAACCAAAGCTCTCCAAAAACCACAACACAATCGTTTCCAGAAAAAGAAAATAAGAAAGAACAAAAAAGAAAACAAAGAAAGGGGAAGAGGAGAACATCTAGAAAGAAAGAAAGAAATAATAATAATAATAAAATAAACACTAAATAAAGAAAATAATTATCTAAACATTTAAAAAAAAAAATGGTCCCTCAAAACACTCCTAAGGACTCGAACCCGGGGCCCAAAGGTAAACTAACACAATACCAACCACCAGGCTAGCAGGCCCATTCTGTCACTTAAACGCGCAACTAAACACAATAGCACAACCTACTCACTGACCCTAACCACAAAACTCAAAACTTTTAACCCTAAAATTTAGAGTGTTACAACTCACCCCTCCTTAAAAAAATTCCGTCCCCGAAATTTCCCACTAACAGAATAGTGGTATAACACAAGCTACACCACTACACTCTCGCTACGCACTCTAGTCCCGAAGCACTACTACGCTAGACTTGAACTCAAGCCCTCATACACACACCCATAACATTTAATCACTAAAGTAGATACATATTTATCCTGTCACACACAATTACTATACTCCAATCAAAACGTCGAAACATTCACAACCATACCTATCTCAAATTCGTCGAGGACACTCCCAGATCCGATGTTCTATTGACCCGCATTGAAAACATGCTCCCTATTTTTTCCAGCAATTGCCCGGATGGCGCTTCTTACAGTGCTCAAAAAATAAAGCGCTCGTACCACTACCTGCACCCTCCGCAAAACCTTTATTGCCACTCAAATGCATTTTAAAACGTTTCGTAAATAGAGGCTCCAACCTCGGAGGAATGTGATCTCTTTTCTTCCCACAATCTACGCACCTAGCTTCAAGCATTTCTCTAGTCCTCTCTAACCTAGCTCAAACACTTCCTCTAGCACTTCCATCACTACCCGAGTCAATGCCTTAGCAAGCTCCGGGTTATCGCTACCCGAAGTTGGCAGAATTGTATTGACCTCCGATTCTTGAATAGACACACATCCCGGAGAAGCAGACGACTCCTCGAGATCTCACTTACCTTCAAAATCCATATCGATCTTGTACCTAAGCTTTAAGAATCTACAATTTCCAAAATCGAACACAAGCATAAATGTCTAAATATTACAGTTCTAAGCTTACCGAACTAATCTTACAATTCCCTAAGTTTAGCTCGTACCGGCATCAGAGTCTTGGACATCTCATTTTTGCAAAAAGGTTTTTCCAATCACAACTCATCTCAAAACACCGTGGTATAGTTTCCCGAAAAATTTCTTTAAAATGAAGACACGTGCATATGGTTACATAAAAACACAGGCCGAGTTTTTGCAAACCTGGCTCTGATACCACTAAATGTAACGCTCTAAAACTCGGCCTAGAAGTTTAGGCCGAATTCTGGAGGTCACATTGATCACCGAACTGATTATGGGAAATTTACTTTAACAAACCGAAAAATTACAGGATTTAAGTTCTGTAAAAACACTCAGAAATAAAGTCCCGCTACTACAAAAAAAATTATCTAAAGAAAACCATTTACGAAAAGCCCAAATTAAAACTGTACCACAGTTATTATAACTGTTTACATTTCAAAACCATTTACCAAAATAGCAATCGAAAAGAAGACTCTTAAACATGTTTCCTTATCATGACTGTCCGAGACCTCCGGCATGCCTAGTCTAAGCTTCAGAAAACGATAATGTACCTGAAAGGGGAAACACTAAGGGTGAGCTACACGAGCTCAGTGTGAGTCCAAAAGGTGACAAACAACAGAATTATAGAACAGAAATCCAAATAGCAGTTCAATTGCATAGTGTATTTACAGAGATACACAAAAACAGAGGGTAAACTCGGAACCTACGTCCCAACCATACGCAATAATCAACACAAACACAATGATAAGAAAATCAGAATTACGCTTACACTTTAATACCCACAATTAGAATAGTCACGAACATTAAGACAAATAGATAGAATACAGACAAACAGATTTACGCCCCGTCACTCAATTAGATGCGCATGAATGCTGTCAAGTGGTGTGGAAAATTGGTGACTTAGGGCCACACGGTCGTGTGCTCTGACCGTGTGGAAAATGCTTAGGCCGTGTGGGGGTCACACATCTGTGTGGGGGTGAACACACCCATGTAGGAGGAGGCACACGTCCGTGTGAGCCAGGGACATAGCCGTGTAAATTGGCCGTGTAACTCTCTGTTCATTTGTGCTAAAATAGAGTACAGGGCAGACACAACCGTGTGAGACCGTATGCCCATCAGAGAGGGCAATGTGTCAAAAACATACTCCCGTGTGGGATCCTTAAATCCCAAAATTAGCCACACGATCGTGTGGCACCAAATCACTAAAACCCTAATTCCCAAACACACACGTCCGTGTGCTCAAGGGACACGACAGTGTGAAAATCAACTAATTTCCCCAAATCAGCCACACGGTCGTATGACCAGGCTGTGTGGCATGAATTTCTATCCAAAAACCCTAATCCCCAAGTTCACACGACTATGTGAACCAGCACACGTCCGTATGGTCGCCCATATGGTCTTGAAACCACTTTGAAACATCCTGCAAATCGTGAATTCACACACCAAACACCTCCTAAACTCTAATAAATCATAAACATGCCATAGAAAACCAAGTTTTACGAAACTTAGAAGCGAAACCTACCACACATTCATCAAAACACTTAGAACATGTCAAGTTCCACACAATCGAGACAATAAATTGAAATTGAAGAGTTTGAACCCACACCTGATTCGCAATTAGAGACGTCCAGAACTCGACTCGGCGACTAAGAAACCAAAGCTCTCCGAAAACCACAACACAATCATTTCCGAAAAAAGAAAAGAAGAAAGAACAAAAAAGAAAACAAAGAAAGGGGAAGAGGAGAACGTCCAGAAAGAAAGAAATAAAAATATTAATAAAATAAACACTAAGTAGAGAAAATAAGTATCTAAACCTTTAAAACAAAACAAAAATGGTCCCTCAAAACACTCCTGAGGACTCGAACCAGGACCCAAAGGCAAACTAACACACTACCAACCACCAGACCAGCAGACCCATTATGTCACTTAAACGCGTAACTAAACACTATAACACAACCTACTAACTGACCCAAACCACAAAACTCAAAACTTCTAGCCCCAAAATTCGGGATGTTACACACTCAGGATTAAGGTATGTCACACTATGAATATAACAAGTGAATATATCCATAAACTAATCTAGGATCTATTCTACTTGGGTTCTATCCAATGTACTGTCAATCCAATCAGTTACATCTATGTCTCAATCTTTTGGGAGTCATTCTCTTCGATGCTTAAGAGATAGCATCTCCTCAATTCTACTTGTTAAATAACATATTAGTTTTCAAACAGTTTGCTCATTTCTGATTAAAATAAAGACATGTTTAGGTTTATATACTAATACAAGTTTTCTTTTGGTATTACGATTCGACCACATAATATCACTTAGTATTAGTTAAACATTAGATAACCACTGAGTCAATATTTGCTTCCATTTTGCTTTGCATGCAAAAACATTGAGAACAATATATAAAGGGTATTAATGTAATTAATGGATATTTTATTAAAATAATTTTTTCGAGAAAAACAAGTATCCAAAATGAATATACTACACTCTGGGCACTAGATCCAATAGTCTCTCACTTACCCTAGTGAAGTAGATGAGTCATATTTTACATTCTCATGCTCTCTACATACATTTTTCTTAAAACTCCTAGCTATCAAAGTCTTGGTAAACGGGTCCACAAGGTTTTCCTCATATGTGACTTTGACTACATCCACTATTTTGTTTGCTATTGTCCCCCTTATGATGTGATACTTTTTATCAATGTGCTTTGTCCTCTTGTGGTTTTTGGTTTCCTTGGTGTTAGCTATTGCCGTACTGTTATCACAATATAATGTGATAGCTTTCTCTATACTAGGAACAACTTTAAGATTTGTAAGGAACTTTCAAAGTCATATTACTTATTTTGTTGCCTCATAAGTAGCCACATATTTAGCTTCCATAGTGGAGTCAGTAGTACAACTTTGCTTGACAATTTTCCATACTATGAACTAGTCATGTAACACCCCAAACCCGGCCCATTCACTACGACCGAATTTGAAATGCCACTGCGGAACACGTTCGAAAATATTCTTACTTAAGAGTAAGAATCGTTAAAAATTTGTTTCCTTTAATAAAACCTTTTCGTGACTTAAAATATTCCAGGTAAAAATTAAATTATTATGAAAACACCGGATTCAAAACTTTATTATACACACTTAAGAAAATAAAACCATTTGCAATCAATATTTAAATTGTCAATCCATAATAAATATAATAATTAAACTTAATGAAAAATACTTAAACAACCTTAAATACTTTAATGGGCCTTATTACAATAAAGACTTAATCAAAATACTGAAACTATAAATACTTAATTAATTAAATTATCTTCTCGCATGGGCCACCTCGTATCCACTCCAACCCGTCCGATTATCATATCACTGCGATGTTTGATAAAATATTTGGGTGAGTCACACGGACTCAAGTGTGTAATTAATCCATGAATTCCACCCACATGTTAACCACGTATTAACCCATTTATCGATAACAAAATAGCATACTCACATATTAACACATTCGGGCTTGGCCCATATTCATATCACATTCATCCAATAGGGTAGTTACCCACAAAATTTCCACATACCGGGCTTAGCCCATTTCCACACTGATCCACATATCAACTGGGCTTGGCCCACTTCCACATTAAATACTCATATCACATTAATCCAAACATCATATACAATTATGCAAAATGCACCCAACCCAAACCTAGGGTCCATCCTCTACACACCCCGTATCCGATTTACCACACCGGGGATTATCAAATCACCCTCTCCTTTTTACTCCAAAGGCAATCACTGCCGTCCACGTGCAATTAAGCACAATAATCCACAACGTGACCTCAGTCAACGTCAATCCACGATGTAGCCGTAGCTAACACCAAAACCACGTACTCGAAGTACACTCGTACCTTCTTTCATATCATATCCCACCCATGCACATGCCACATAAAATAATGATATAATATAATGATGCATGAGCATGTTCATCAAGCATATTATCACATATTCATGTTAATAATCACATATCATCAGGTTTGGTACTTACCGGATTATCGACATACCCCTTGAGGGTATCCTTATCACAATTTCCACTGCACTAGTTAGCACATTCATAACACATACACATTTCACATACATATCATATACCCGGAAAATGGTGGGTTAATCACACACCGATCACTTGGAGAACTATGCTTTCGATCATCGATGCTATCACTAGGCGATACTACGGCTATTTGCCTACTTTCTTGTTCGTATTTGGTCCACACCCGGTGGCCAATCCCTAACCGCCGAGACAGATCTCTTCTTAAACTTGGGATAGGACCTTCCTTTCCCTTCTTGAATGGTATTCGCCTCCATCAACACACTTAATCAGAACAATCGATTTAATCATCAATATACGAATTCTTAACCAAATATCCACAACTTATCATACTTATCGAAAGGGTCTTGAAATCCCGAAAAGCTTGATCTAATGCTTAGATCCTTAATCCCTACATTTGATTAATCACCTACTACTTTAATAAAAAGCCATTCGCCATAAATCCAAATCCTAGTAGGATTAGTATACTTAAACTTACCTTGTTACCGTTTGACTTAAGAATCAAGTCTTGAAATCTCGCTATACTCTTTCTTGCATTCGCCAAGCATTGAATCAATTAACTTGGTTAGTTTTCGGCTTTTGAATAATTAATGAACACATATATTTACCAAACATGGCCTTGGCCGAATGCTATAGACACTTACCTTGTGGATTTTAAATCCCGAAACTCACCGAATAACTAGGGAACACGTGGCCTATGGTGTACCTTGGAAAAGAACTTCTCCTTCCTTGTAGTCGACACTTAGTAAATCTCGAAAGATCTCTTCAAAGTTTGGCAACAAGATATTAATGGGGTTAGTCCTAGATTTCGACAAATCTTAAGAAAAAGGATGAAACCGAATGAGATCTTACCCTTACTTGAAGAAATCGATTGCACCTTCACTTCAACCTCGAGAGATTCGGCTATGGCTAGATGATGATCTCACAACTTTCGGCTTTTGGAGGGATTAGAAAGAAAAGAGAAGGAAGAATAAAGATGGAGGATTCGGCCATGGCTTCTAATAGAGAGGAAAATATTCGGCTAGGTTCCAACAATTACTTAATTTCGGCTTGACAAAAGAAAAGAAAGAAAAGAAGAGAAGAGAGCACTAAGAATTTTGGCAGAGAAAGGAGGAAGCACAAATTGATGAGTAGCCCTCCTTCCTTCCTTTTATAGCCGAAATTATCATCTAAGGAGTCCCTTACTTGGCCACCACTCCTCTATTTTAATAGCTTTATCTCTTTAATTATCACTTAAAATAAAAGATAATTCAAAGCAACTATCCTTACTTAGCCGAAATTATTAAACTCAAAGTCCCTTACTTGGCCATCACTTCTCCCTTATTTTCCTCTTTATCTCTTTATTCAAATTAAAAGAATTTAATCCAACAATTATCTCTTGAAAATAATGATAAATAAATCCTTATTTATCCACTATTTATAAAATAATAAAAGCTCCTAATTTATAGCCATGTGTCGTCCACCTCTCTGCTCCTTGTAGCAAAATAAAATTTCTTTTATTTGCTTCCCATGTGACTCGAACTTAGGCCCATTCCTCTTGCATATGGCGCCATTTCCATAGGCCCTAAGTGGCATCTTCAGACCACTTTTCCAAGCCTGTTTGTGTGTCAAATTTCACAAACTTTTTTCTTTTAAGGCCACCTTGCCTTAATTTCCCCTTTTAAACCTTAAAACTCGTCATTTCTAGGTCATTTCTAAGTTTCAAAAATTTTCGATCGGCTCAGTAAACTTGACATTTTCTTACATTTCCAAGTTTCCAAAAATGTTCACTTTCCATTTTCCTTACATTTCCTAGTTTCCAAAAATGTTCACCTTCCATTTTTAAACTTAACATTTCCATACATTTTCAGGTTTCCAAAAATGTTCATTTCTAACTTATTTTCACTCATTTCCGAGTTTCCAAAAATATTCAAAATTTATTCATAATACTTAAAACATGTCACTTCATACAATTAAACCGAAAATGCATAGGCCCTATTTTAGGATGTTACAAGTCACCTAGGACAAAAACATAACCTGAATTCAATTTCCTTGAATCCCAACACGTTTGGAAGTTAGAATCGCCATAGTCGATAGAAGTAAGATCTCTTATGGATTACACAAGCATATAATCTCTCGTTCTCTGTAAATACTTGAGTATATGCTTAACTACTTTCCAGTGTCCTAGACCAAGATTGGTCTAATATCGACTCACTAACCCTACTATGAAACAAATATATAGACGTGTGCATAACATAGTATACATGAGACTTCCTACTATCGAAGCATAATGAAACTTTCTCTTGTATTATCATTCTTTCGTTGTCTTAGGATCGTTCTCCAAAGAAAGATGAAAGCCCAATACAGAAGTTTGAGTTCCCTTCTTTGAATCAACCATTGCATAACGTTCTAGTATCTTATCTATGTATGAAGCTTGTGATAATGCTATCACTTTGTTCTTTTGATCCATTAGGATTCAAATACTTAGAACAAAGTTTGTAAAACCCTAAACCCAACCTAGACGTTACGGTCAAATCTTGAAGGTTACATTAATAAATCGAAACCTTGATCTTTTATTTAAACAAAAGTATCTTATTCTGAAATCGAAAATTGAAGATTTTATAACACTTGCCTCAATCCTATGATAAAAAAATTTGTAAATCGCAAAATGTGTATATGAACTTGGGACGTTTACTTATAAAACTCAATTCATTTAAAAAATCAAGCTATCGACTTTATTTATTTGCTTTGTAAAACGTGAAATCAAAATTAAAACTTTTTGCAGCAAAAAAATGTTTAGAATTGCTTAACTTGAAAATCGATGGTTTAATTTAAATTATCAGAAATCATGCCAAAATTTTAAAATAATTAACTTAAACTTAACAAATTTCCAAAAATCATAGCTAAAGTCCGAAAAATAGTCTAAGAGTCCTTAAATTTTAAGATAAAAATTATTAAGTAGATTTATTACGAAAAATTTGAATCGAGCTCCTGCGCATCGCCAGACCCTAAGTTTGAGAATTACTTGAAAAATTTTTTAAAAAAAAAAGTGAGCTATAAAGCTTAGTGTGTGTCTTGGCCCACAAGAAAAAACACAAACAAAATCATGCTTAGATGCATATAACAGAGTAGACATATAAAAAATTACACATGCTTAGCATGACATAATCATATAGAATAATCTTACCCCATCTGCTACACACCAACTCCGTCAAACCAAACACACCAAATAGGCATACAAGAACCCATCCATCCATCACACCATGTAGTAGTCGTAAGCCACTCAAATAATATGCAGTTGTTCTGAAAAAATATATATTGCGGATATACTGCCAGATTATAAAAATTTCAGTAAAACTGCCAGAACCACACTTCCTCCATCACATAAACATATCCTACCTCAAATGCACAGGCAAGTCATATAAAACGATCATGCATAGTTATCAACATGCCACATCTATTCACAAACAAACCAGATGCATGTTTTTCATATATATGAAATAATACAGCAGAATATATGAGTAATCTTACTCAGAGTCCAACACCCTTATTGAGCTCATGCAAATTAGTTTTCAGAATACTCACACTCCGCCCGCACAAGGCCTAACAAATTGCACAAAGTGGGCCCATGCGCACGTGTGGCCCACACACCCTACATGTTTAGACCGTGTAGCTCACACTGTCTGGCACACAATCGACCACGCGCCTATGTGTTTCACATAGCCTAACACATGACCAGTCACACGGCCGTGTAACCCACATGGTCATGTGTCATAGTATGCTAGTTTCGATTTCTCATGAAATTTCTAGATTTTTGAGTTCTTTCACGGTATCTATGAGTTAGAACACACACCTGAATATTGTTGGAATGTTGGCACCATAGCAGCAATAATTTTTGTACACGACATTCACAACAAGACCCAATTAACAACTATTGTCAAAACCGAAATACAAATTCGGTATTTAACACTTAATAAAACCAACCCCTACCTAACATTTGGTCATTTACCCAAAAGAGAATTGATTCCACTACAATCGACTTGTAGAAGGAGTAAATGTTGCAAGACCCCCCACTGACAGAACCCAAAAACAACAAAAAAAAAATGAAGATTAAAGGATAACTAAAATACCCCAATCCGTCACACAAAAATGAATTAATTAATCTTACCACCGAAGAATGCACTTACGAGACTTACACTAGAACGAAAATACAAATTCCTCACTCACAACACGACACTACCACGATAATACGCTAGAAAATAATAGCAATTAAACAAAAATAGAATAACAAAAGAATGAAATTGAAATATTGAAAACCAACAAAAGAGAAAGGAAAATAACAGGGGAAAATTGACAAAGAAAGTTTACAGAAACAAGAATGACCAAAACAGAAAATGGGGAAAAAGTGAGAAGGCAGAATGGTGGAGAGATTTTAGAGATGTTTTGACAACTTTCAAAAAAATAAATCAAATAAAAATCCTATCTAATCTAATTAGTAACCACCTATCAAATAACTCAATAGTAGAATTTTATTGAAACTCTAACATGTATGGGCGACAACTTCAAAGTCTAAGCAAAAAATTATTTCTTTTTACACACACAGGATTCGAACATGGGACCTTTTGGGTAAGCTAAGGCCTTACCATTGAACTAGCAGACTCATTCTTGTCAACAAACTAACGAAAATAAAATATAACCTACATGTGAACAACAAGATGAAGAAATAAAAAGGAATAAAAAATTAAAAGAAAGGATTTGAGCTCAAGGCCTCAGGCACATAACCAAATACTTAACCACTGAACCAAATCAAATTACTTGACATAATTAAACCCAAAAATAATAAAATTTGGGGCGTTACAAAGTTAGATTCTCCCAACTTCTTCATGTTAAACTATTGAATCGATGATAATGTTCCTACATCATTTCCAATTAGTAGAATGTTAAGAAAGATCATCTTTCCATCCCTAATATATTTATATACACAAGGTTCCTCTACGTTTTGCTCAAATCCAAAAGTTTTGATTGTTTGATCAAATCTTTAATTCCATGAGCGAGATGCTTACTTAAGCCCATATTTGGATCTAAGTAATTTGCAAACTTTATACTCGTTTCCTTTAACTATATATCTGGTAGATTACATTATATAGATGCTCTCTTCAAGATAGTCATTCAAGAACATTGTCTTGACGTCCACCTACCAGATCTCATAATTTAGATCTGTCACAATGGATAATAGTATACGAATCGAATCGAGCATGACAATCAGAGATAAGGTTTCTTCATAATCGATACTTTTTTTTTTAGTATACCCTTTTGCCACAAGTTTGGCCTTATAAGTTTCTATTTTTTCATCCTCATTTCTTTTCTTCTTGTAGATCTACTTACACCTTATGGCTTTTATCCCCTTCGATCTGTCTACAAGTTCCAACACTAAGTTTGATTTTATAGAATCCATCTCAGCTTTCATAGTTATTTCCAGAGCTTGGAATCAACACTATGCATCGCTTTGTCAAATATGAGTAGGTCATCATCTTCTCATTCGGCAGGCTCAGTGTTCCAAGCACTTCCGTCAGATTAGAAAAACACAAGACTATGAAAGACTCTCCCATTGTGATGAAGCTCCCTATGTTGTTGATTTTTTTGTAGGTCTACTATTATGAGTTGGATCCGGAATCATTACTATTGAGCTTTGTGTATTTCCTGAAAGTTCCGTGAGTATTTTTTTTACTGTGAGATTTAAAATTGTTCATGCTACATTCCTTGAGTTGACACTTTAATTGTTTTCTCTTTCGGGTTATAAAACAAACTACCATTTATTCATTTAGGATATCCCACAAACATGCACAAATTTATCCACAAATCTAACTTATTCACATATTTATCCAATACGTGGGTTGGGTATTCCCAAATCCTAAAATTCTTTAGGCTTGGCTTTTTGTCTTACCACAATTCATATGGAGTTTTAGGTGCAGTCTTAGTTGGTGCATCATTCAAACTATAGCAAGTCTTTTGTAAAATGTATCTCCAAAGCGAGATTGGAAATTACGAATAACTTAACATCAATTGAATCATGTCTAACAAAGTTTAATTCCTTCTCTCTGCAATGTCATTTTGTGTAAAGTTTTTTACGTGGTTAATTGGGATAATATCTCATTCTTTATGAGGTAACCTAAGAACTCATCTAATAAGTATTCCTTACCTCGATCATATCGAATTATCTTTATGGGTAAACCTAATTGTTTCTCCACTTCCGCACGAAACTCTTTGAATTTATCAAAGGTTTTGCTTTTGTGATTCATTTGGTACACATACACATATTTGGAATGATCATCTATAAAAGTTACATAAAAATTATAACCACCTTGTGCATTGATGTTCATAAGGCGACATGCATCATTGTGCACAAGTTCTAAGGGTTTCAAGGACCTCGTTCCTTTTGCATTAAAAGATCGCTTAGTCATCTTACCTTCCAAGCAAGATTCTCATTGTGAAATATCAACTTCCTTAAGCGAATTTAAGGTTTCATCTTTCACAAGTCTAGTGATTCTTTCTTGGTTAATATGACCAAGTCTCAAATGCCAACGATGTGCCTCATTAGAGTGAGAAGTCTTAAGTATTTTATTCATTAATATAGTTTCAAGTAATGTGTACATGTTTTGTTTGATAAAGTAAAGATTATTTGACATCCATTCATTACAGATAAGATTATGATTTCTAAAAATTGCAATACTATTATTAAAAGAAATGATCAAGACGTCTTTAAATAAACATGCAACAAAAAATTAAATTTCTTTTGAAATTAAGTACATAAAAAATGTCTTTTAAAATAATATTCCTAAAATTATCAAAATAAAGATGTACATCTCCCACTACTTCAGCTACTACACATATCCCATCTCAGTCCACAATGAGAAGCTCTTATCTCTTAGATCTTTCATTTTCTTAAACCCCTATAGAGAAACACACACATGGTTAGTGGCTCCAGAATTAATGGTTCAATGGTCTATTGAACCTTCCACTGAGAAAATTTCTATTATAAAGAGTTTCGTACCTTTTCCCTTAGTGGCTAAGTAATCCTTCCACTATTTGCAGTTGGCGTTAAAGTGTCCTTTCTTATTGTAGTAGAAAAATTTAGACTTAGACAAGCCTTTAGGCTTCTTAGTTATCTTCATTTCCACTTTAGGTGGCCTAGAAGACTTAGTCTTTTTTTTTTTCCTTAATATGATTTCCTTACCCTTTAGAGGAAGGAGCAACCGCTAAGTTTTCTTCATCTTTTCAAACAGGTTAATTGTCATTCAACATCAATTCATAGGATTGTAGTTTCTTCATGAGTTGTGTAACTGTCAGTTTCTTATTTCCAAGGGTATATGTGGCCATTAATCCTGTAAAGTCCTTGGATAAGCTTTTGAACACCATTTCAATTTGTGTGTTCTGGTCCAGATTGGCCCCATTATACGTGGCCTCGATAAAGTAATCATATGGTCGTTGACTAGAGTATCGGGTTTTTATTAGGCATTCATCAAACAAGTTATACTTGACTGTGGAGCCAAGACAGCTTGGCCTTCCATGTCACTAGTTTGTCTAGAATCGTTTTGGCATTCTTACAAATCTCCAATTGCTTGTAAAATGTGTTGGTCGTGCTTGTCAGCATGTAGCAATGAGCTATCTCATTGGATTCCTCTCAACGATTTCTAGCCTCAACTTGATTAGCTAGAGGCATTTATTATCAAGAACTATATTGAATTTCTCACAACTTAGGACAATAATGAGGTTGCTTTTCCATTTTTTATAATTATTTCCATGTAGTTTATTTTTAGTATGTCTAGTAAAGGAGGTGTCATTTTTTAACTGAAAAAAAAAATCATTCATCAATATCTACAACAAACAATATGCATTAAGATGATGCATGCGTCTAACACTAAACATTGAAAACATTTGTAAGTCATTGCAACAATAATTCTTACACCCACTGAATTATTTCACATTGGGGCATCTTAATCAATTAGTAAGAATATGGATTTTTATTCAATTATTACGTGAACCTAATCCCTTAGATATTCACACATACTAATAATCATTTCACGTTTGGTCATCATTCTAACTTAAGTAGAGCTTCGTGAGAAGTTACTTAACTAGAATGATCTTGACTGTATAACTATCAACTAAACATCTATCATTACATGTACCACGAGTAAGTCATCTTGGAATAATCTTAACGAGTACCTTGTATGACTAGTTGTACTCTATAAAAAGAAAACATTTTCAGTGAATTCCACATTATAATACCTATTTATTTTAAACTTTTGTATAAATTTTATAATTAATATATCAATTAGATCCCGTGTGATGCACATATTTATTGTATTTAATATCAAAAATATATTTAAAAAATTATATTTTTTTATATTAAGTAGGTTTATAACTAATATAATTTTGAAATTTAAAAATAATCGATAACTAAAATTTAGAAAATAAACAATTTCATAAAAAAATATTTTAAAATTATATTTATATATATATATATATATATATATATATGTTAAAACAATTTTACAAAATAAACGGAACTACAAAGTATTTTGTTTTTAAATGCTAATGTATCAGCCTATCATTAATGACACCTGTCAAGTATATATGATATGATATATGATTAGTAGTAAATTACAATTCAAAAAGAGGATTGAGATCAATAATGCAAATGCGAAAAAGTGTATTGAGAAGTTATTTAGAATATTTAATAATTTAGAATTTGTAATTAATATAATAACAAATTATTAATGACAAGAAAATCATATTTAAAACTTAATTTAAAAAACTTAATTTAAAAAACGAGACACTTTAAATATAACCGATAAAGGAATTCACGTAAGCTACCAGAATTATTAATCTTACTAATTATTTGGAGTAACCTTTTTTTCCCCTTTTCTTAGTCATTATAAGATAATAATAAAATTGTAATTTCGACTCTACTTTACCAAATTTGAGGTTTAGCCTTTATATTTTAATTTGACGTAATATGATAATTTACTTTTATAATGGGAAATTAGTCCAAATGATTAACATTCTTAATTATTATGATTAAAATGATGATGTAAGTTTCTCTTAAAACACCTTTCTAACACAATATATATAGATACTAAATCCTAAATTTAAACATAATAGAAGAACCATAACCATAATTTGGTCTAAAACAATTTATACCTAACACAATCATTTATCTTTTATTAAAAAGTTTAATATTTTTTAAAATATGTTTTTAATTCAATATAATTTAGTTGGCATAAGTGATTATATTTTTTACTCTCTATATAAAAAGGAATGCCTCTTATGACACTTGTCTAAATACATAAACAAATTTTATTTTGAGAATATAAGAATGATCAAATTTTAGTTTTGGTTCTTATATTGTCTTTATATTTTAACATTTTAATTGGAATAAATAACTTCTAGGAAAAGAATGGAATAATTAATGGTATCAATTATTTCAACTAATTAATGATATTATGTAAAGGAAACAAATTATATCAAATTTAGTATAGATACTAAATCTTAAATTTAAACAAAGTAGAGGGTCCATAATCATAATTTGATCTAAAATAATCTATTACTAACACAATCATTTATCATATGATTTAATAAAAAAGTTTAATTCTTCTTCTTCTTTTTTTTAAATATTGTTTTAAATTAATTAAATTAAATTGGTATAAGTGATTATATCTATTACTCTATATTGACACTGGTCCAAATACACAAACAAAAGCTTTTACCTTGTCTTTTAGATTATATAAGAATGATTGAATTTTAGTTTTGGCACTTATAATATATCATATTTTAAATTTAATTTTTTTATATAATTTAGTACTCAACTTTTATAATGTAATGATTAGTCTAAATTCTTCATCTAAGTAAAATGTCGATGTACACATGTCTCTAAATATATAGCCTTTTACTTCTTTTATGATATTATATAAAAGTGGTCGAATTTCAGTTTGGTTCCCTATATTATGGGTAATTCTGAAATTTAATCTTTATGCTTTAATTTTTGATATAATTTGGTACATTAATTTTTATAAATATTTTATCCTAGATAAAATGTTGACGTATACATGTCCAAATACACAACCTTTTACTTTATTATATAGCAATGGCCAAATTTCAATTTTGGTACCTATATTATACTCAAATTTGAAATTTAATTTTATGGTTTAAGTTTTTTGAAATAATTTGGTATCTCAACTTTTTTTCAATGTCATTAGTTAGTCTAAAAACTTTATTTTGATTAAAATGTTGACGTGAAGTTTGGAGAATTGCCAACACTATTAAAATTTTCTATTAAATTCAATTCCATTACAATGTCATTTTTTATTGGTTACATGGTTACTAAATAAGGTTTTTTTTTTTTTAAATTTCAATATGTCATCCCAACAAATTTAACAACAAAATTTTAATAACGTTAACAATTGGACTTTAATTTTTAAATCCAAAAATATATATTAAGATAAAATTTTAAATATACGAAGAGTATAGAAATTTAAAAAATATTTTGACGTTAAAATTTTTTCCGTGGTCCAAAAAATTAATTGCTCCAATGAGAAGCGTGATTAGCAACCATAGTAATTATAAGATATTTCTCAATGATAACTATACAATAAAAGTTTATAAAGTAACTTTGTTATTCAATTAAAATGTTATAATTAAATAAAATACATATTGCTAAAATTTAATTTGTTGAATATTTTAAAATATAACAAATTTATCAATATATTTTTTAGATTAATGTTTATAGTGTGCGTTAATATTAAGAAAAAATAAGCCTAAGAACTTATTTTCGTCCCAACAAAGTGAAAGAAAAACTTCAGAGATGATTTGGCTCAAAGTTTTTATAGATATGAATAATTTGCATTGGAGATTGCTTCGAAAGATTTTTATAGATTTGATAAGAAATTATAAGATGCTTAAAGATCAGATTGTCTTGAAGTCTTTAGAATCACATATTTTCACATTCAACTTTTTCATTTTTGAGTAAAATCAATTTTTAACGGGAAATTTTATTGTACTAATATCACAGTTTATGTGATCGTTTACATATTTCATGGTTAAGCGATACTATTCTGTTTTATATTATATAAAATAAATAATTAATTTTTTTTAAAAAAAAATTATAGAATTCATAAAAGAAAATATAAACTTATAAAAATTTTAAAAAAATAAAAATCATAAACTATTAAAAAAAATTCAAAATGTAAAATGTAAAAAAAAACATAAAAATTCAAAAACAATACGTAAAAAAAAAAAAAGAGCATGAAAATTCGGGAAAAAAAATCAAAGAAACTAAAGAATTTTATAAAATTATACGAGTATTATATAACATCATAACTATAAGCATGTAAAGAAAACAGCAACATAAACCATACAACCAATGAAAACAAAAACTTAACATTAATAAATATCAGCTTTCAAACCCAAAAACAAACACTTTGAACAAAAACAATACAAGCTAATAGCTATGGTGGTCAACAAGGAGGAAATCTGGGTGCAAATCTCATCTACAATAACACCCTAGAAAAACTTTTCCCCCCAAAAAGTTCAAATGAATATAGATAGAAAAATGATTAATAGTTTCGACAATGGATATGAAGTTAAAAGATGTTGAAACATAAGACTTCAAATAATAATTTGAATATTTTGAAATTAAAAGGCTTCAAATAATAATCTCAATGAATCTTTTTATGAATGTTTTGAAATTTTTAATTGATTTTTTAAATGTAGAGTTTTGTTTGCGAAATTTTGAAAAAAAAATTCTACATTTATTTTTTGAATTTTTTTATAAATTTATGTCATTTTTTAAATATATATTAAAATTTTATGAGTTCTTTTATTTTTTTATAGTTTTTGTTGTAAATACATTAAATGGATGTTTATAACCCCTTTAAACATATTAAAGTAATGGGATAGAACTCTTTACTTCATTTATAATCAGGAGATCATTAAATGGAGTAATTAAGAAAACTTAATTCATTGAATGTAATACATTTACTAATTGAATGTAAAGGAGCTTATAAATAGCACATTGTAAGTGAAAATTAAACAATGAAAATTTTCTCGTATTTTTCATTCACTTTTTACTTATTATTATTGTTTTAATAATTTTTCTACAACACGTTATCAGCACGAGCTTCTACGAGTTCATAGTGAAGTTCACATCATTTCGACTTTATATAATTTGCCCGTATAGCTCCCGTTAAACTACATATGAATATGAATATTCAACAAAATTCCGATGAACCCAAAATCAATGGAGACATGTGTCCTACAGATAATGCTACAACACATACGATACTCAAAGGTAAAAAATATTTTTCTCATTTGACAATGAGTAATGCCCATGTTAATACAATATCGGGAAGTTCAAAACTTATTGAAGGCTCTGGAAGATCTATTATACTATTACCTAAAGGTACAAAATTTGTCATTGATGATGCTTTATATTCCACTAAGTCTCAAAGAAATTTATTGAGTTTTAAAGATATTCGTCTTAATGAATATCATATTGAGACTATGAATGAGAAAATATTGAATATCTATATATTACAAATGTTGAATGTGGAAAGAAATATGTTTTGGAAAGGCTACCTGCTTTTTCATCAAGTTTATGTTATACACATATTAGTGCAATTGACTCACATGTTACTACAAACCAGAAGTTTGTAGAACCACATACTTTTACTATTTGGCATGACCGATTAGGCCATCCCTGATCTATTATGATGCAAAGAATTATCGAGAATTCAATTGGACACCCATTAAAGAACCAAAAAGATTCTTGAATTTAATAATTTATCTTGTGTCGCTTGTTCTCAAGGAAAATTGATTATTAGACCATCACCAACTAAAGTTGGGATTGAATCTCCCGCATTTCTGGAACGTATTCAAGGTGATATATGTGGGCCCATTCATCCACCATGTGAACCATTCAGATATTTTATGGTATTAATAGATGCATCTAGTAGGTGGTCACATGTGTGTTTATTAACGACTCGCAACCTAGCATCTGCGAGACTACTTGCTCAAATAATTCTATTAAGAGCACAATTTCCAGATTATGCAATCAAAACTATTCGTCTTGATAATGCTGGTGAGTTTACATCCCAAGCTTTTAATGATTATTGTATGTCAATTGGGATAAAAGTTGAACATCCTGTAGCTCATGTTCACACACAAAACGATTTAGCTGAATCATTTATCAAACGCCTCCAACTAATAGCTCGGCCATTGCTTATGAGAACAAAACTCCCTGTTACAGCTTGGGGATATGCTATTTTGCATGCAGCAGCACTTGTGCGCTTAAGGCCAACAAGTTATAATATGTACTCCCCATTACAATTGGTTTTTGGTCAGGAGCTAAATATTTCCCATCTTAGAATTTTTGGATGTGCAGTATATGTTCTAATTGCTCCACTACAACGCACAAAGATGGGTCCTCAAAATAGGTTGGGAATACATGTTGGTTATGAATCTCCTTCTATAATTAAATATGTTGAACCATTAACTGGAGATTTATTTACTGCACGATTTATTGATTGTCATTTTGATGAAACAACATTCCCAACATTAGGGGGAGAGAAAATACAACTAGTAAAAGAAATTACATGGAATGGATCATCATTATCTCAATTAGATCCTCGCACAAGTCAATGTGAACAAGAAGTTCAAAGCATCATACATTCGTAAAACATCTCCAATCAACTTTCAGATTCATTTATTGACCTAAAGAGAATTACAAAATCTCACATACCAGCTGAAAATTCTCCAATACGAATTGATATCCCAATAGGGCAAATTGTTAGTGCAAAAGAAAGTAATCCACGCCTGAAGCGTGGAAGGCAATTGGTTCCAAAGATAAAAATCCTCGTAAAAGGAAAGGAGCAATTATTCATGATGATAATATTGTGGAGGCAAGTGCCCAAGAAGAGGCCAAAGATATAACTAATAAAAAAACCTCAGAAGAGGTTCAGGTACCTGAAAATGGTGATAACGAAGAAATCTCAATAAGTTATGTTACTTTAGGAAAAAGATGGAACTGAAAAAATATAGTTGTCGAAAACAATTTTGCTTATAATGTTGCTATTGAAATAAAAAAAGAAAATGAGGATCCTGAGCCTAAATCGATTGAGGAATGTAGAAATAGAAAAGATTGGCCAAAATGGAAAGACGCAATTCAAGTAGAATTAAATTCACTTTCTAAACGTGAGGTTTTTGGACTTATATTCTAAACATCTAAATATGTAAAGCCGGTAGGATATAAATAGATATTTGTGCGAAAACAAAATGAGAAAAATGAATTCGTAACATATAAAGCAGGACTTGTAGCACAAGGATTTTCACAAAGGCTCGGCATCAATTATGAATAGACATATTCTCCTATGGTGGATGCAATCATGTTTAGATACCTTATTAGTCTGGCAGTACGTGAAAAACTTGACATGCGTCTAATGGATGTTGTTACAGCCTATTTGTACGGTACACCTGATAGTGAAATTTATATGAAAATCCCAAAAGGATTTAAAATCCCTGAAGGATATAGAGTTTCCCGGGAGAATTGCTCAATTAGATTAAAGAAAACTTTATATGGATTAAAACAACCTGGACGTATGTGATACAATTGTCTTAATGAATATTTGTTAAAAGAAGGTTATAAAAATGATCCAACCTGCCCATTTGTTTTTATAAAAAGGTCTGAATCAAGCTTTGTGATAATTGCTATTTATGTTGATGATCTAAATATTATTGGAACTCCTAAAGAGCTTAAAAATGCAGTAAATTATTTAAAGAAAGAATTTGAGATGAAAGATCTTGGAAAACAAAGTTTTGTCTTGGCCTACAGATCGAGCATTTAAAAGATGGAATTCATGTCCATCAGTCAACTTATACGAAAAAGATCTTAAAGAAATTTTATATGGATAAAGCACATCCATTGAGTACCCCTATGGTTGTACGATAGTTAGATGTGAATAAAGATCAATTTCGTCCTTATGAGAATGATGAAGAGTTTCTTAGTCCTGAAGTACCATATCTAAGTGCCATAGGAGTATTGATGTATCTTGCAAACAACACAAGACCTGATATAGCTTTTGCTGTAAACTTGTTAGCAACATTTAGTTCTTCTCCGACACGTAGACATTGGAATAAAATTAAACATGCATTTAGATATCTCAGAAGGACCATTGATATGGGGTTATTTTATTCAAATGATTCAAAATCCCTATTAGTTGGTTATGCTGATGCTAGATGTTTATTGGATCCACATAAAGGTCGATCTCAAACGGGATATTTATTTACATGTGAAGGTACTGCCATATCATGGCGTTCGACAAAGTAGACATTAGTTGCTGCCTCTTCAAATCATGTTGAAATAATTGCAATGCATGAGGCAAGCAGAGAGTGTGTTTGGCTAATGTTATTAACCCAACATATCCAGAAGATATGTAATTTGCCTTTACAGGAAAATATGCCAACTATCTTACACGTAAATAATACAGTATGTATAGCTTAATTAAATGGTGGTTATATCAAAGGTGACAGAATGAAACATATTTCACCAAAATTATTCTTCACTCATGATCTTGAGAAGAAAGGTGACATAGAAGTTAAAAAAAAATCGTTCTAGTGATAATTTAGCAGATCTTTTTACCAAGGCATTGCCAACTTCAACATTTGAAAGACTACGAAACAAGATTGGAATGCGTCGACTCAAAGATATAATTTGATGTTGCCATTAGGGGGAGTCTAAAACACATTGTACTCTTTTCCTTTAACCAAGGTTTTGTCCCACTGGGTTTTCCTGGTAAAGGTTTTTAACGAGGCAACTTGTAATAGGAGATTGTGTACTCTTTTTCCTTCATTAGGTTTTTATCCCACAAGGTTTATCCTAATAAAGGTTTTAATGAGGCACATTTTTATTTAAAAGACATCCAAGGGGGGTGTTGTAAATACATTAAATGGATGTCTATAACCCCTTTAAACATATTAAAGTAATGAGAAAAAACTCTTTACTTCATTTATAACCAGGTGATCATTAAATGGAGTAATTAAGAAAACTTAATTCATTGAATGTAATACATTTACTAATTGAATGTAAAGGAGCTTATAAATAGCACCTTGTAAGTGAAAATTAAACAATGAAAATTCTCCTGTATTTTTCATCCATTTTTTACTTATTATTATTGTTTTATTAATTTTTCTATAACAGTTTGGAATTTTTTTAAATTATTTTTTGCTAATATGACTAATAAGATGAAGTAATGTCACATAAGCAATGAAGTATGCATAGACTATAATGCAAGTTGCACATTAACATTATTAAAAATTCAAGGGTCTACTCAACATCTCCACTAAAAAATAATTTAACTCAAAATAAAAGGTTAGTGGCCAAATTGCACCAAAAGAATGAATCAAGGCTAAAGTGATAATGAATCAAGGGTAAAGTGATAAAATATGTAAACATTAAGGGTGAAACACCCCTTACTCGGTCCAGTCGTCGAACCCGAGCTACAAGATGTTACTACAATAATCGGAACTGAAAACACACATAAATAAATCATGCAATAATCATTCTGTAACACCCCCAAACCCGGCCCACAAGTCCTGACCGGATCTGGTTATGTCACTGCGGAAATCGTTTGCAAAATCTTTGACTTCAGAATAAAACTTGAAAGTTTTATTAACTTTCGGGAAGTAAGTCCATTAGAAATTATTAAATAATATAAGCTTGGTTTGAATTAAAACTTTATTATAATTTATTATAATATAAATCCTTTGTAAAAATATTACTAAATACGATATAACCTTTATCAACTATAAATAGAGTACTTTAATCAAAAGTGGCCCTTATTACATCAAATAAATTCCCAAAATACGGATAATATAAAAATCACTATTAATTAACTAAACAAGTAAAACATCTACTTCTGCATGAAAATCTGCTTTTGCATGGCCACCTTTGTATCTACTCCAACCCGGTCCATTACTCACGACTCACTGCGATGTTGGATAAATAATTGGGTGAGTCATCTGCACTCGAGTGTGTAATTAAACCACCGATATCCACCCACATGTTAGCCACAAATCCACCCAATTATAAAATGCATAAATATAATCATTTAAACATTACCACAACTGGGCTTGGCCCACAATCAAATCATATCAAATATTGGGCTAGGCCCTTTTCTCATCAATCCATCGACATCGGGCTTGGCCCATTTCCACGTATGTTCTCAAAACATACAAATCCACAAGTCATATTGGGCTTGGCCCATTTCCATATCAATTCATAACGAAACCATGCAATCATGATACCCAACCCAATCCTAAGGTCCATCCGCTACACACCCCCTTATCCAAACCTTACCACACACAGGGGACTATCGAGTCACCCTCTCCTTTTCCCTCCATAAAGGCAACCAATGCCATCCACGATGTAGCGTATAGCTAACATCAAACCACGATGGAGCACACAACAATCCATCAAGCCACGATATGGCATAAAGCCCATATCAATCAAGGTAACCACGCGAACTAAATCGCAAAGATCCACAACGCGACCTCGATCGGCGCCAATCCACGATGTAGCACAAAGTCGACATCAACCACGCACTCAAGTACAACCGTACCTTCTTTCAAAACCCACCCATGCACATGTAACATAATATGATGCTTTGAGATGATGCATGTACATGATATTCACAAATATAGGCATCCTCACATAGTTAAAATCAATTATCACATATTAGCCAATTTGCTACTAACTTTGAGTCGTCATCATACCCCTTTAGGGTATCCATTACACATATGGCAATCGCATTCATTAGTAAACATATAGCACAACCGACATCATACAAATCCGGAAACAATGGTCTAACCACACACCTTATTACTTGGAGTTCTATACTCGATCCTCGACGCTATCGTTTAGTGAGACTACGGCTATTTGCCTAACGTTTTTACATTGTCGCCCACACCCCGGGCCAATCTCGCATGCAGTAAACGGATCTCTTCTTGAACTTTGGGATGGGAGCTTTCCCTTGCCCACTTTTGACGAAATACGAGATCCCGAAGGCTTTCCTTTGCTTACATCGATTTGCCCTTACAACCGACTTGGTTTCCTACCAAATCCCGAGTCAAGCGATGGTTCACCTCACGATAATAACATGTTTCCAAACAAACCGAAATCAGTTCTTACCTTGTAGAAGTTCGACAGAGAACAGAGAGGGAAAGAAATAGGCATTCGGCTAAGCCTACTTACCTCTTCCAACGATTGAAAAAGAGCCCAAAGTGATCTACACCACACCTACTATTCGGCCAAGGTGACAACTAAATAGGGGAAGGGAATTTCGGCACACCAAGAGGGAGAGGGAGAGATTCGGCAAAAGACTTGAAGAATAATTCGGCACTCTACCCCCCCTATTTATAGAATTCGGCCACCTCCCCCTTGAAGACTCCAAGTTTCGGCCATCACCTATGGCCACTAATTCAAATTAATTTGAATTAGTCCACTTCCCTATTTTAATCCATTCAAAATAATTTGAATGGTTTCAACAATTATCCCCACTTAATCTAATTAATAATAATAATAATCCTATACTTAAACTAACTAAGTAGATAAATAAATAAAATACTAATAGAACTTTATCCAATATCACCACTTTAAACAAAGCAAAAGACCACCCTTCCAGCCGAATTTAAACACCCCCAACTACCTTTGGCCGGCCACCAACTCCTCCTTACTTCTAATCCACATTTCTCTCCTAATTAAACTCATATCTTATCACCTATTCTTATTAAAAAAACAATCCAATAGCAGCCATTATCTCTAATTTCTAATTTAAAACTAACTAGAATAATCCTATATTTATCTAAAATAATAAACTAACAAAAGCTATCCATATGCCGAATTCAAAAATGATTAAACAACCTTAGTTAAATCCTTATCTAATGAAGCTTCCTTGTGCCGTCCAATTAGCAAAAAGCCAAAGAAGAAAAATAAAAACCCAATTGCAGCCTCCAAGGTTCGAACACAGGAACCTTGCTGTTGCACGCCCCTCCTCCAACGCCCAGGCCACTCGGCCACTTTGATTTTTATGACATAAAGCCCCCAAATTTATTTTTAAACCCTTCTTATCTCAGCCCATAACCGCATATGAAAAATAAAACGCCAAAATGTCTGCTGCAGACCCTCGAACCAGCGCCCACATTCACCTCTAGCTCCTATGTGGCGCACGGGAACCACTCGCCAAGGTGTCGCTTGTGTCAAAAACACGCCCTGACTCCTTTTAACGCTTCCTACCTTGCAAGCGGCAACATCCAAAAATTAAAATCGTTTTGTTGCCGCTTGGACTCGAACCCAAGACCCTCAAAGGCGCTACTTCCAGCCCTTACAGCGCGCATGAAGCCACTTTGCCAAAGCCTCTCATGTGTCCTATTCTCCCAATTAATTCCTTTAAGGCCTCCCAAAGCCAAGCTCCCTTTATTACTTAAAAATCCAAAATTTTCCAAAGCCTTCCCTTTAATCCGAGCATTCATAACACCTCTCACACACATCCAAGCATACCCAAAACCTACTAGAACACGAATTATACCCAACCGCATAGCCCCTAAATCGGGGTGTTACAATTCTACCCTCCTTAAAATAATTTCGTCCTCGAAATTACTTGGCTAGACTAACGGTCCACGCCCTAACCCTCCAAACTTACACTATCGCTGCGACTCGATCTTAATAAAGTCGTGATTCCACCTTGACCACGCCCACGACAACCACGCCCCTAGAACTACTATCTAGCGTCGCGATTTAATCCGATTAAAAGTTTTATGCATTAGGAATTTTGTTCCACTGTTTTATCCACGAGCAAATTTTATGAACAGAAGTTTCTAGAAGTCGTTCTTTCGAGCAATCAAAGTTTCCTTCCCTACCCAGGGGTAATTTCGTCATTTTCCTATAAGAGGTATATCGGTAATTTTGTAAATCGAGAAAACGTCTTTCAAAATCAGATTTAGGATTTAAAATCCAAAGGGGCAAATTGAAAATTTTAAAACTAAAGGTTTGAAAACAGCAAGGTTAATCCCTTTCGGGTTTTAATGATTGGTTTAGCCTATGAACAAGTCCTCTTGGTTAAGGTGAACCGTAGCTACGCACCAGGTAGGATTCCTGTGAAGAGGAGGTGAGTCACTAGGACTGCTTAAGTACCAAGCTCTTCCGGATCCAATCCTAGACATGCACACCAAGGTTACCACACCTTAACTCGGCGACTTACTTCACAGGTTTGTTTAAGAGCTTTAAGTTTTATGCATATGTTTGAGTAGACTAATCCTAGGGTCCAACAGATCCTAGTATTCTATTCTACGAGCCCAAATAAGCCCATAACAATTCACATATAACAAATCACTTCAAAAGTCTGAAGTACTTACCTGGTGGACTCGGGCCGGAGGTACAGGTGCCATGCCAGAAAAACCTGAAAAAAAAATTTCTTAAAAGCCCATATTTTTAAAAAGCCCATTTTGAAAATGTTTTTGGGCCAAAAACCTCAAAGCCGAGTTTTGAACAGGGCTCGATACCAAATCAGAAACACCCCAAACCCGCCCACAAGTCCCGACCGGATCCGTTATGTCATCATGAAACCGCTTGCAAAATCTTTGACTTCAGAATAAAACTTGAAAGTTTTATTAACTTTAGGAAGTAAGTCCATTAGAAATTATTAAATAATATAAGCTTGGTTTGAATTAAAACTTTATTATAATTTATTATAATATAAATCCTTTGTAAAAATATTACTAAATACGATATAACCTTTATCAACTATAAATAGAGTACTTTAATCAAAAGTGGCCCTTATTACATCAAATAAATTCCCAAAATACGGATAATATAAAAATCACTATTAATTAACTAAACAAGTAAAACATCTACTGCATGAAAATGCATCGCATGGCCACCTTTGTATCTACTCCAACCCGGTCCATTACTCACGACTCACTGCGATGTTGGATAAATAATTGGGTGAGTCATACTGACTCAAATGTGTAATTAAACCACCGATATCCACCCACATGTTAGCCACAAATCCACCCAATTATAAAATGCATAAATATAATCATTTAAACATTACACAACAACTGGGCTTGGCCCACAATCAAATCATATCAAATACTGGCTAGGCCCTTTTCTCATCAATCCATCGACATCGGGCTTGGCCCATTTCCACGTATGTTCTCAAAACATACAAATCCACAAGTCATATTGGGCTTGGCCCATTTCCATATCAATTCATAACGAAACCATGCAATCATGATACCCAACCCAATCCTAAGGTCCATCCGCTACACACCCCCTTATCCAAATTTACCACACACGGGGACTATCGAGTCACCCTCTCCTTTTCCCTCCATAAAGGCAACCAATGCCATCCACGATGTAGCGTATAGCTAACATCAAACCACGATGGAGCACACAAACAATCCATCAAGCCACGATATGGCATAAAGCCCATATCAATCAAGGTAACCACGCGAACTAAATCGCAAAGATCCACAACGCGACCTCGATCGGCGCCAATCCACGATGTAGCACAAAGTCGACATCAACCACGCACTCAAGTACACCCGCACCTTCTTTCAAAACCCACCCATGCACATGTAACATAATATGATTTGAGATGATGCATGTACATGATATTCACAAATATAGGCATCCTCACATAGTTAAAATCAATTATCACATATTAGCCAATTTGCTACTAACTCAGTCGTCATCATACCCCTTTAGGGTATCCATTACACATATGGCAATCGCATTCATTAGTAAACATATAGCACAAATGAGACATCATACAAATCCCGGAAACAATGGTCTAACCACACACCTTATTACTTGGAGTTCTAGACTCTCGATCCTCGACGCTATCGTTTAGTGAGACTACGGCTATTTGCCTAACGTTTTCTGTTGCTGGCCCATACCCCGGTGGCCAATCTCGTACAGCAGAAATGGATCTCTTCTTGAACTTTGGGATGGGAGCTTTCCCTTGCCCACTTTGACGAAATACTGAGATCCCGAAGGCTTTCCTTTGCTTCTGTCGATTTGCCCTTACAACCGACTTGGTTTCCTACCAAATCCCGAGTCAAGCGATGGTTCACCTCTGATAATAACATGTTTCCAAACAAACCGAAATCAGTTCTTACCTTGTAGAAGTCGACAGAGAACAGAGAGGGAAAGAAATAGGCATTCGGCTAAGCCTACTTACCTCTTCCAACGATTGAAAAAGAGCCCAAAGTGATCCACACCACACCTACTATTCGGCCAAGGTGACAACTAAATAGGGAAGGAATTTCAAGACACCAAGAGGGAGAGGGAGAGATTCGGCAAAAGACTTGAAGAATAATTCAAGACTCTACCCCCTATTTATAGAATTCGCCACCTCCCCTTGAAGACTCCAAGTTTCGGCCATCACCTATGGCCACTAATTAAAATTAATTTGAATTAGTCCACTTCCCTATTTTAATCCATTCAAAATAATTTGAATGGTTTCAACAATTATCCCCACTTAATCTAATTAATAATAATAATAATCCTATACTTAAACTAACTAAGTAGATAAATAAATAAAATACTAATAGAACTTTATCCAATATCACCACTTTAAACAAAGCAAAAGACCACCCTTCCAAATTAATTTAAACACCCCCAACTACCTTTGGCCTAGGCCACCAACTCCTCCTTACTTCTAATCCACATTTCTCTCCTAATTAAACTCATATCTTATCACCTATTCTTATTAAAAACAATCCAATAGCAGCCATTATCTCTAATTTCTAATTTAAAACTAACTAGAATAATCCTATATTTATCTAAAATAATAAACTAACAAAAGCTATCCATATGCCGAATTCAAAAATGATTAAACAACCTTAGTTAAATCCTTATCTAATGAAGCTTCCTTGTGCCGTCCAATTAGCAAAAAGCCAAAGAAGAAAAATAAAAACCCAATTGCAGCCTCCAAGGTTCGAACACAGGAACCTTGCTGTTGCACGCCCCTCCTCCAACGCCCAGGCCACTCGGCCACTTTGATTTTTATGACATAAAGCCCCCAAATTTATTTTTAAACCCTTCTTATCTCAGCCCATAACCGCATATGAAAAATAAAACGCCAAAATGCTGCTGCAGCCCCTCGAACCAGCGCCCACATTCACCTCTAGCTCCTATGTGGCGCACGGGAACCACTCTGCCAAGGTGCTGCTTGTGTCAAAAACACGCCCCAGCTCCTTTTAACGCTTCCTACCTTGCAACGGCAACATCCAAAAATTAAAATCAGTTTTGTTGCCGCTTGGACTCGAACCCAAGACCCTCAAAGGCGCTACTTCCAGCCCCTTAAGCAGCGCATGAAGCCACTTTGCCAAAGCCTCTCATGTGTCCTATTCTCCCAATTAATTCCTTTAAGGCCTCCCAAAGCCAAGCTCCCCTTTATTACTTAAAAATCCAAAATTTTCCAAAGCCTTCCCCTTTAATCCGAGCATTCATAACACCTCTCACACACATCCAAGCATACCCAAAACCTACTAGAACACGAATTATACCCAACCTGCATAGCCCCTAAATCAGGGTGTTACACATTCAAATCATAATCGTAATCATATGATGTTATTTAAATATAAAACATGACTAAATTGAGCTTACGGAAGCTTTAAAGGTGACCCAAGCAAGAATTAGGACCAAATTGTAAAATTTTAAAAATTGGGACTCCACGTCGTGACGAGCTGAATCCCACGTCGTGATGTCATTGAGATAGTGAGTCACGTCACGTCGTCGAACCACTTAATGTTGGGACGTCACGAACTGTCATTCGACGATGCGACGATGAGAAATTCAAGTTACAACAAGGACATTGTTATTTGTAAAATATGACCATTTGGTACCTATTTTGTGCCAAGCTAAACCATTTACTCAAATGGTGCAAATTTGGCCATTTAAACCTGTATAAAACTAGCTTAAACACATACCAATACATACATTTAACCAACCACAAGATCATTCAAGATATTCCACATGAAATGAATACTTAGCTAAACATAACAACCTAAATATTTATCAATTATACAAGCATAGTTTAACTTTCATACTTAAGATTTCAAGTGCAACCAAAATCACATTCAAATTATGCCATTTATGCTTCAACCTTTAGTAAACACAATGTCAAAGTTACCACTTCCAATGTACAATACATATATCCCTCAAATTAAACATCTAATTAACATGCTTCACTTGGCACCAAGCATTTCACCTATTTGAACATATTATACCTTATCAAGCATGCCAAAGTTCACATGTTATTGCATAAAACATTTACCATTTAAATTAAATACCATTCACAGACTCAAAACTAACACCATTCAAGATAACATCTAAACATAATAAGGCTTATACACAAGAATCACATACTCAACCATTCTCATATCACTTTGTTAAACAAATACTACTTTCATAGCTATAAACATAACCAATCGTTACATATATAGATAGAACATAAATTCATTTCAATTCCAAGTCACATATTTGTTTCAAAATAACATATCTCAAGGTTCACACATATGCATGACATTTCCTATAAACATGCCACATAACCAGTTCTAAAACGATTAAAAGACTACCAAAATCGAGGTCTAGATAGTGTGAGCTCTGAGTTGATCCGATCTTCATGTTTTGCAAAATGACCACTACAGAAAACAAAAAACAAAGCAGAGTAAGCTTTAAGCAAGCTTAGTAAGTTCATAGGTTAAATATATACGTAAACTTACCTCGAATCATTAATATGAAATAAAACAATTAGCATAATGTCAATAACCTGACATCACAGTTCACAAGGAATAGGTGAGTTCATCATAATACCAAATCACAAAATATTTCTATATTTGCATAATAGTCAATGTAGTCCATTTACCTAGATTCAACACATTCCATCACATCACATACCATTTAAACCCATATCATATTAGCTCGATGAACTATAGTAAGAGAATTCAAATACTCGGGTACCTATCCCACACCAAAGAGCATCGTAGTGCTATACAGAGGCACCGAAGTGCAATCCCATACAAGAGCACAATTAACCTTATTGGCATGCAATTCGTATCCTAATCATTTACTAAGTTCAAACGGGCATTTATACAAAATTCAGAACACTAACACTGCCGCAACATTTCCATAAATCGAATCATATGACACAGTTATATCATATCCATACAGTATTCCATATGAATTAAAATTATCACATACATGAAACTTTACAATTAAGTCCAAGCTCACCTTTCATACTATTTTACAAATAATTCAGAATATATCAATCATACAAATACTTATAACTCAAGTAAATAACATGCAAAAATATACTTATATCATATGAACTTACCTAATAAAATCAGGTAGTGAATTGAATCATAGGGACTATTCAGCAATTTTCCCTATTTTTTTTATTATTCTTCGATCGATCCAAATCTTGATCTATATGATAATTAATTTCAAATTATCAGATCCAAATACCTTACAATGTCTAAATATAAGCATATGAAATTTTAATTTCATATTAAAAAATTTCCCTAAACTTTTACATTTTATTCAATTTAGTCCCTAAAACCGAAACTATCATATCTTTAACATTTAAACCATGTTTTACAATCATATTTCAATTACATCCTTCTACATCCCTCCAAATTCAATAATTACAGAAATTCTATGAAACTTTTGAAATAATTGCATTTTAGTCGCTAAACTTAAAACTAATAAATTTCACATTACAAATTAGTACTATTTAACACCTAAGCTTAATATTCAACCATTTAACATAAAAAATATTTAAAAATCACTAATGGAAACATTTCAAAACTTTAACAGTTTTACGATTTAATACTCGGGTTAGCTAGATCGAGTTACAACGATCTCAAAAATATAAAATTTACGAAAAAAGGGTTTGGATAGGACTTACATGCAAGGTTGAAAGCTTTAACAATAAAAATGGCTTCTTCTCTTCTTTTTTGTTCTAATGGTGTAAAAGCAATGAAAAATATGATAGATTTTGATTTTTATGCTTTTAACCTTTTTAATTCTTAGTTAACATTATTTTAACATATAATTTCTTAAAAGATATGCACTAACCGTCCATAATCGTGATAAAGTGGTTATTTTCCACTTAATTCCTCAAATGTTTACCTTTTAACCCTTTTTGACAATAAAAATCAATAGCGATTAACTCTTATAGTTTTTACGATTTAGTCCTTGTATTACAATTAATCACTAATTTGACTGAATTACTTATCCAAAATTCAAATTAATTATATAATAAATTTATCAATATTTAATAAAATATTTATGGGTTGGGTTTGCGAAAACGAGATCTCATTACCTCATTTTTCAAAATCATTGACTTTGAGGTTGCTACACTTGTACCTATACTAACTTTAATTAACAAATTTATCATATCAAAATTCAATATTAAACTAAAATAAACTCATATATAATAATAAATAATATTTACTGACTCTTTCATTGGAATATGGGGTTTCAAAATTATCGTTCCCAGCACCACTAAAAATGGGTTGTTAGAATTCTCTCCACCTAATGAAACTTTGTTCCCAAAAATTTTTACCTGAGAACTGGTTCAGATTTGAGATTTCATCAATTCTTCCAGTGCCCACATAGCTTTCTCAATATCATGACGGTGCAACAAAACTTTCATTAACGGTACTTGTTTATTTCGTAGTTCTTTTAATTTCGGAGCTAACACTTTCACTACTTCTACTGAATATGATAAGTTAGGCTGTAATTCAATTTCATATGGTCCTACGAACCTCGAACTGAGCTTTCCTTTCTTACCAAACTCTAAAATATTTTTCCCAAGGAGAGACTTTCAGAAGTACTCTGCCACCAAAACGAGACTTGATATTCTTTCTTTTTAGATCAGTATACGATTTTTGATGGTCTGAGGCGGCTTCCAAATAGTTTCAGATAATTCTAACTTTTTCTTCAATCTCACGAATCAAATCAATCCCTACCAGCTTACTTTTACTCAACTCAGACCAATACAATAGAATTTTGCATCTACACTCGTATGAAATCTCGTACAGAGTCGTTTTAATACTTATCTCATAAGTGTTGTAATAAATTAACTCAACTAAAGATAGGATTTGTTGTCTAGTTACCTTCAAACTCAAAAACACAACATCACAGAATATCTTCAAATATTTGTATTACCTGTTTAGATAGCCCGTCTGTCTGAGGATGAAATGTAGTACTAAAATTTAATTTTGTCCCAAGAACCTCATGCAATTACCCAAAATCGGAAAATAAATCTTGGATCTCAATTTGATATACCATTCAGGGAATTTCTGTAACACCCTAAACCTGGCCTAGACGTCCAGACCAAGTCTAAAGAGTTACATCATCGATATTAAAAATACAACATTTATAATGCAATCAAAATAAACCATTCAGCATATAATGTCAATCACATTGATTAACTAATTATATAATCTTCCCAAACATCAAAATATCATATAATACTGAAATTCCTAATAGTGGTATTTAAAGGAAAAATAAAAGCTTGATCGAGCTCCGCAGTGCCGAACCTTTCAAGTCTGAGACCCACCTGAAATCCAATCAATAACAAAATGAGTTGTGAACTTAGTGCGTAAAAGATTTTTGTTCAGTTGGAACACATTTATAAGATAATTCTCGAATCCCAAGATTCGGTTAAGTAACAAAAGTACATTTAGTTCAGATACAGAGCAGACCAGTTACATATGCATAAGCAATTTCTGGTTCATATACAAAACAGATCAGATTCATATGCAGTTATTCCTACCCCCATCCGATACACACCATTTTCAGCCATCCCAATACACTGTTAAGGGCGTTCAATGCCCAACCAAACCTACACACCATCTAGTGTCTGTCTGACACATTTACAGAGACGCAGCTTAGTTGCTAGATCAAAAATGCAAAAAAGTGACAAATTCATATTTATACTCATCGTGGCTTAGTCACTAATTTAGAAAAAATTACATCCTTCTTCACAATATCTCAACCCATGAAAATGCATAATATAATATCCACAACATGTGTTCAGTCATTCTAATTCATTTCACAAATAGATAATACAGTTCTATGTCAGAAATAGCCATCACAGTACACATAAAGTTATGTTATCCATATGTCAATCATAGAGCATCAGAGAGTCCTCATAAAATCAAATTTGGATCATTCATACATTGAGGAGGTCAGTGTTAGTGTTGGACGACACTCACGGCTTCAAAAACAAGACTCGAACCCTATTTATATGCCACATGACTTGGACACACGCTCATGTCCTTGCCAGTGTGGCTCACACGGCCTGGGGACACGCCCATGTCCTTGCCCGTGTGACTCACACGGCCTAGGCACACACCCATGTCTTCTACCCGTGTGGTTCTAAAATGTAAACAGTGAGTTACACGACCTGGACACATGCTCATGTCCTTGCCCGTGTGACCCACACTGCCTGGGTACACGCCCATATCCCTAGTTGTATGGTCTTAAGTCACAAACAGTGAGTTACACGGCTTAGATACATGTCTGTGTTCATTGACCATGTGAACCCTGCACTAACATGGCCACACACGGCCTGGAATCACGCCTGTGTGTCTTGCCTATGTGGCTCCAAATCAATGAACAATGAGTTACACATCCAATCACATGGCCTGGCACAGGGCCGTGTGGTGTTGACGATCATGTTTTTCGGTGACTGAAATTTGCATAAAATAAGGTTTTCAGCACACACCTGAAGTAGTTTTGATGCAGAAAAACGTAAGGGACTTCCAAAGCCTAACACAACCATCCAATTACACAAATAAACCATCCAATTACACAATTCCCAATTATGCTATGTCGAAAGTTTCAACACAAAACCTTCAACGAAACTATTACTTACCGACAACTCCACGATGATTGCTAGAATTGGCGTGTCTCTGCTCGTTACTTTCAATACTTCTACATAATAGTAAAGCAAACCATTGTATAAAGATTCTCATAATACATTCAAACACCTGATTTAGAGCAAGTTACGAATAACAAAAGGGAAAAACTGTGAAAACGAACGAATAGACAGTGACTTACTCAATAGCCTTTCGATCAATGTGACTTACAACATTTAACTTCAACTAGACCGTATTTACTTACGACCACAATCAGGACAAAGAAAAATAAAAGAATTGGAAAAGAAAGAGAAAGAGAAAGGTAGTACGATAGAGAAGAAAGAAAATTAAAAAAGAAGATGACAATTTAAAATTCTGATAACTTCCTATTAGACTTCTAAACCTTATCAAAATATGTTCCCTCTCACATATTTCGGGATTCAAACACAGGACACCATAGAATACAGATGCTTAACCAGTGAACCAGTAAAACTTTTAACTATGTGATGCATGATTAATGGTTGTTTTCAAAATAACAAAACTTTTAACGATGCGACTCGAACTCCAGACCTTAAACACAATAGCATAACACAGAGCCACAGATACATAGATTAATTACTGCAGAGTCTCACAATTAAATTCTCAAAATTCTGGGGCGTTACAATTTCTCAAGAAAGTAATATATTCTAACTGAAATGAAGTGTGCAGACTTGGTTTGTCTGTTGACAATAACCTAAATTGCAACTTTATTTTTCGGTGATAGAAATAAACATGATACGAATTCCATGGTGACTTGATCCCAATTTCATTCTGAAATTATCACAGGTAGTAACAAACTTGATGGAACTTGATACTCAATGTTAGCTTGCTAACGTAACAGACATTTTGTCACATATTCTGTAATTTCTATTTTCATAACTTACCACCAGAACAATTGTTTCATATAACTATACACTATACTACTATCCCAGTGAAACATGCAGGTACTGACGTGAGCCTCACGCAAATTATCTCGTTTCAGATATGAATTTATCGGTACATATAAGCAGTGTCGAAAACATAAATTTATGTTATAAAAAATACTATACTCTAAATTCTAAACATTTTTAACAAGTTTTCCTTTAACTAGCAACTCTGAATCACCTTCCTGAAATTCTTGAATTCTCTATAGAAATATTGATTTAGTTTTCAAGTTTTTTTTGAAATAGAATAATTCAATTCCAAAGCTAAAAAGAATTCATAGCAGCAGATACTTCAAGATCATGTGGAGGGGAATTCTATTCGTGAGGCTTAAATTGTGGAGAAACATAAGCAAATATATTTCCTTACAACATCAATACACAACCCAGACCGTTAGGCAGAGTATCAATAATAACAACAAATTCCTTCTCGATTTCAGGCTGAGTCAACACTGAAGCTTTTGTTACTGTAGCTTTCAACTGATCGAAAATTTGTTGATTAACTTTTATCCTGACAAAACTAACATTTCCTGTAGTTCTATTAACGATAATGCAATTATTGCAAAGTCCTTAACAAACCTTCTGTAATACCCAACTAGTCTAAAAAAACACTACGCTCTTTCTTCAAAGATTTCCAAATAAGATCTGATGACTTTTTTGTTCGGATCAATACGAATACCTTTAGTTGATATTACGTGTTCTAGAAAGCTTTCTTTTAATAGTCAGATATCACATTGGATGAATTTTGCATACAACTACTTTTCTCGTAAAATATGCAGTACAGATCTTAGATGTTGATCATGTTCACTTCTATTTCTCTAGTAAATCAGGATGTCATCAGTACGGAGCAACAAATATATGTTATTTACAGTAGTTTCATTCAACTGTTTGTAACCAATACGAAATCTCAATTTTTTTATCTTTCTTTTCACAATTAAGATTAAAGTATCCCAAGGTAAGACTCAATTTAATGAACTCTTAGTTTGATGGCTCTTGCAACCGAATCTTCAATTCTTTCAATTCTTTTGGTGTTATTCTATACGATGTAACATGTATTGAATCAATTTCCAATGATAATTCAATAACAAATTCGACTTTTCTTTTAGGCAACAACTCTGGAAAATATTCTGAGAACACACTAAAGAATTTATTAACTGTCGGACTTGTTTATCTTCAATCTCTGTATTTCAGAATCTGAAATGCAAGACCTTCTCTAGTGTTCAAGCAGATAACACTATCATGATATTGTTGGAACATTCAGATCTGTCAACACTAATACTAATCGATTCATTATTCTGACATCATAATACATCCACTTTTGTTTACAGTTTCTACCATATCGTACAAAGTCTATCTATCCATTTTGAGAATAATATCAAATTCATTTATGGCATTAACATTAGATCAACAAAAAAATTACAATTCTATATTTTTTAGTAAACATTTTTTTTTTACATATCTCAATAATGATAACATATTGACCTAACCGTTTCATTACTCTAACCTTAAATTCAGTCTACATTCTACATTATTGGCAAATTCTCTCGGTTACTAATGCAGTGTAACAGTAAGAATGGAATGATTTAAATTTAGTCAACTTGTATACAGAAATATCGAATTAAAGAAAATGTATCAGTATTAACACCAGGAGTAGTGGTCTCCTCACGAGTCCAAATAGCATAAACCTTTACAGGTATCCTGAACTTCAGATCTAACAGCCACATCTGTTAGAGTATTTTGGTGAATTACGAGTAGAGATGAGTAAGTAATTGTTTGCTTTGATTAAGTATAGAATTCTTTGTATGCGCCAATTGGCGAACTCTTAACTTGGAAAAAATCTATGGCTTGGAAGACTCTTTTATTAAGAGTACGTCACCCAGATGCTTTAGTGAACTCACTTGGTTTACAATTGAATGGATTTTTTATTATTTATAATGAGGAAATTTAGTTAGTTAAATTGAGACTTAGTTAGAATGGAACTAAGCTATTGTAGATGAAGAGACTTAATTTATGATAAGCACACTTAATCACGAGAATCAAGAGTGTTAGTATAATTATCTAATTTTTTCATTAAACCTTATCTCCGTGCTTAAGTATATAAGGATGGTAGTGTCTTCCCCAAAAATCTTTGCGTCTTCTTTGTATTCATCTTCCTCTTTGATTGTTCTTTGAATCTTCTGAAAACCAAAGTCCAAAAATCTTATCTGAAGTTGGGTTTGCTATAGACAGCCAACTTCTATGTTTTTCATAGCTCTCTTGTAATTATTGATGAACCCTAGGTTATTCTTAAGATTATTTAAGTGTTTTTTACTTTGTATGCATAAGTGTTAGACTGTTGTATAAGGAAGTAAATTTATTGGTTCCGAGTTAAGTGTTAATGTTTATTGCATCCATGTTTAGATTTGATGAAGTAGTAACCTGATATGTTTAAATACCTTTATTTTTAGCTCAAGAAGCTACTAAAGGTCTGAGTGACAAAGGAAAAGGATCTGCTTTATAGACTTTGCTATATTTTTGGTGAGTTCCTTCTTACTCCCATATGTTATGATTATCTTTACTTTATGATAATGTAAGGTAAGTATTCTTACTCTGTAAAGAACGATCAATGTATGTTTGTATGAAAAATAGTTGTGTTTCCAAAGTCATTAGTCTGAGTTTTGTTTGTTTGGGATAAGAAGTACGGGTCATTTTCATGTTAATTCACTACCATCTACTTCTGAAAAGAATGATGTGATATGAACTGATCTATGGAAATGGAGTTAAAGGAAATATGTTGTAACATCCCATTTTTAGTCAAATCAGAACAGTGGTTTCAGGACCACAAATCCGAGGTCAAAATATTAATTTTATTATTATTTTAATGTTGACAGCATGATAATGTGATTGTGTGAAAATTTCGTTAAGAAATTTTATCGTTTGCTTGGTCAATTCGATAAAAATGACTAAATCGTGTAAAGCGTAAAACTTGAGTTCTATTAGCTAAAGGTGTCTAATAGCTATAGAACATTAAAATGAAGGTCCTTATGTGGTAAATAGCCCAAAAACATGTTATTGGATGATAGTGGCTTGGTAATTTTGAAATTTGTAAGGTTTTTAAAGATTAATTTTGGTATTTAGTAAATAATAGTTAAATTAAATAAAACAAAACCTAAAATTTTATGTTCTTCTTCTTCTTAAAATACTAAGAACCGAATTTTACAATGAGAAAGAGGGCTAGGGTTTGGCCAAGCTTCATATGCTCAATTAGGTACAACTTTTGTCCCGTTTTTAATGATTTCTACGTTTTTGAGATCGTTGCAGCTAGGTCTAGTTAGCCCAGGCACAATTTTGCAAAACTGTTAAAGATTTTGAATGATGCCATTGATGAATACATGTTTATTTTGAAGTTTCTTGATAGATTATGAATGCTTGTTGATAGATATACAAGTTTTGTTAAGTGATTTTTAATGAAAATGCAAAATAGGGATTAAATTGAGAAATGTTGAAACTTTATGGTTAAAATGTGAAATAAATGGAAAATATGGGCTGCTAGGGGTATAATGGTAATTCGTCTAGAATGGGTTAGTCTTGAATTTCATGAATTTGTTATTTTGTGTAATAAGAACTAAATTGTAAAAATGTGAAAGTTTAGGGGCTAATACATAAATTAGCTTAAATGCATATTTTGGATTGAATTGAATAAATTGAGGAATAAATAAGTTAATTTTGATTACTTATAGATCAAGAAAAGAGGAATTCAGACTTAGATCGGGGAAAAAAGCAAAGTAATTGAATAGTCGGTCTGTTTCGTCATTTCCTTACACGAGGTAAGTTCGTATATTTGAACTTAAATGTGTATTTATTCAACGGAGGGATAGTATTGAGATTGTATTTATCCTATGGTTAAATGTGTAGAACTTAATTTAAATGTACGGTTTAAGTGGATGAGTTGTTGAATAAGACCATAGCTGGGCTATGGAAAATCAAATAATAAGACCATAACTGGGTTATGGCATGTGAGTGGAAGACCACGACAGGGCCTTGGCAATATATGTGTAAGACCATAGCTGGACTATGGCATCGAAAAATCGAAGTAATTGTATCGAAAACAATTATAAGCTCGAATTGATTTGGTAAGAGAATTGGTGGTAAATAGATATGTATCGATATAGATATGTACTGTAAACTATTCTTGTATCGAGTTAGAAGAAGTTGAGGACTTATGAGTTAGGATATGGTTAAACTTTATGTTAGCTCATTGATGGATGCTTAAAATGTTAATTATGTTATCCATTTTAAAGTGTTAATGATTATTGAGATTATTTTATATTTATATACGAACTTATTAAGCTTTATAGCTTACTTTGTTTATTTTCTTCTATGTTTTATAGTATTTTGAACCTAGCTCGGATCCGGGAATCGTCAGGGACTTCATCGCACTATCGGACATCTATTTTGGTACTTTTGAAGTGTGTATATATGGTATATGGCATGTATAGGCTTGAGTAAATTTGGTATGATTGATGAATGTGTATTTAGGCCATTTAAGTTGGCTTGTGATGATGAATTTGTTAATGTTTAAAGATGTGTAAATGGCTATGTTTTAAGTTTGGTAATTGACCTATATTGAGTGAATGAGGTTGAATTGATAATGCATGTTTGAAATGGTTTAATTAAAGGTGTTATATATGTGAATTATGTCTAGTAAAGCAAGATGAGTTGATAGGTACTTGAATTGATAAATGGTATTGAATTGAGTATTAAAATGGTTGAAATAGATATAGTATGATTGTGTATTGATTGATGACTTTTGGCTGCATATTTGTGTCTTAAAATTGTACCATTTGAGCTTGTGTAGATATGTGCAAAATGGGTGGTAAAATGTCTTGGTAAATAGCCTATTTTTTTCCATACGGGCAGGGACACGGGTGTGTGTCTCAGCCGTGTGTGACACACGGTCATGTTACACGGCCGTGTGTCCCCTGGTGTTGAAATTGAAATGAAGTCAGTATGCTCCACACGGTCTCACACACGGGCGTGTGATCGGCCGTGTGGCACAAGTCAGTATACCCCCTAATTGGCACAAGGCCTAGCACACGGGCGTGTGACTTGGCCGTGTTGCATAAGTCAGTATACCCTACTGGGTTTGACATGGCTAGCAGCACGACGGCTGCAGGCGCGTGTGGCCACTTCGAAGGGCACACAGGCTAGAAACATGGGCGTGTGGTTGACCGTGTGAACCAAGTTAGTAACCTCACTAGTTTGGACACAGGGTAGGACATGGGTTGGGACACGGCCATGTGATCCCATTTCGAATGTCCACACGGCCTGTGACACGGGCGTGTCTGGTGGCCTTGTGAGACACATAGCCTGGCCATACGGGCGTGTGTCCCCTATTTTGAAAAAAAAATTCAAAGTTCCTTGAAAGTTTCTTGAGTTATCGGTTTAGTCTGAACCACTCCCAAAGCATGTTTAGGGCTTCGTAGGCTCGTGTAAGGGAAAAAGTGATTGAGATTGAATGATGAATGATTGAATTGAGAAAATGTATGCTAAATGGATGTTTAGTTGATTTGTAAGTTCGGTAATGCTCCGTAACCCTATTCCGACGTTGAATACGGGTGAGGGGTGTTACATATATTATGTAGCCTCCAATAAGGCAGATATATATTGCAAACCTGATTGGCATAACACAATTAAACAAGCTACTAAATGATTCTAAAATAGGGAGATATAAGGAGAGAATGTATATGAATGAAACGGAAACATCTTCTATGAATCTGACTCTGACCTCTGAATTCTGGGTATTTGGCTTATACGAAAATGGAATGTCTGAGTTATGTTGTGTTGGCACATAGTATTCGCCCAAGTGGTACACCATTGGCGTACTAAGTCTATCTGAATTTTGTATACGCCATTGGGCATACTTTATAATTTTGAGAAATTCCTTTGAAAGATTGGATTTTGTTATTTGTATTTTGCTTAAGATCATTATGGAACTCACTATGTTCTTTTGAACTTACCATGTTACCCTTTTCTTCTCAGGCCTATTGTTGAAATAAGACTTTCTAAAGGACTACACCAAAGGACATCTATTGATGGGAGACATCTATTTATTTTTACTATACATGACATATGGGGGTGATGTTTGGTTTTATTTTGAGATGGAATTGTAAATGAAACTTATGATTTATAAACAATGCTTCAATAAAATTTCATCTAAGTTTTTGGAATGGTTTCATAATGTTATATTTCGAATAATGAAATTATCTTATTGAAGTTTATACACCATTTGACTTATACTTTATTTTAGTATTTTATTAAAGGTTTAATTCAAACACTGTAAATTATAAAATTTTGTCAGAAACAATTTTAAATAAGCATGATTTCTAGGTAGTGACATGTCATACTTGGGTCCTTCTAATGGATCGAGTTTGGCTTGTTACAAGTTTGGTATCAGAGTCAAGGTTTAGCCGATTTTCAAAAAATTGAAGGCTGTGTCACACTATATCATGCATAGTACGCCTCTGGCTTAGTCCTTAATGTATGAACGAAGTTAAATTTTCTTTTGTAATGATCTAAGAAAATGTATGACGTGTCTAAAAAAGTTATCGAAGAAGAAATGGAGAGTCATATGCTTGTACAAGAACAAACCTCTTCCAATAATATGGGTAAAGCAAGGAATGCCTTTAAGAATTCTTTTTTCGTAATGATGACACAACTGTTTGATAGTTTATGGGAAACACTAAAGAACCCTAGCCACAACAACCTCAGCAACCACCGCCTAAAGCGATTTGCCCAGCACAACCTACTCCATAGGTACCTATTGTGACTTCATATCAAATTGATCCTATAAGGGAGATTAGAAAAAAGGGTGCCAAAGAGTTTCTTGGTGATAAAAGTGATTATCCCACTATGGTTGAGCAATGGTTATCTCGTTTATGTAGAGTGATAAAGGAATTGAAATGTAATCCTGAGGATAGTTTTTTGTGTGCTATATCATTGTTAGAAGGGGAAACTTACCAATGGTTGGAAACCTTGGTTAGTGTATCTCTTGAAGAAATGATTGATTGAGACTTCTTTCTGAAAAAGTTCATGGAAAGATATGTAAACCAGATGTATGTTGAACAAATGAGGAAGGAATTTATGTATTTGATACAAGGTAGGATGTCTGTTATGGAATATAAGCGAGAATTCCTCAAGCTTAGTCGCTATGCAAAAAACATATTTTAGACAGAGAAGGAAATGTGTAATAAAGTTGAATGGGGACTAAGAAATGAAATTCGTGCATCAGTGGCATCTTCTGAAGGTAAAAATCTTACTATAATGATAGCTAAGGTCCATAAGATGGAAACGGTCATTAGAGAAAGAAGTAAGAATTTTGAAAGGGAAAAGATGAAGAGGGGAAGGTCAAGCCCTCCACCTCCAGCAAGTTTTAAAAAGCTTAGAGATCAGACCTACTCAGCTTAAATAAGGGATTTGCAGTTTACGAGTTTCAATCGTGAATGATTGAGTAGACCAACTACTTCGATGGCAAGCTCGGGTGGTTCTAGAATGGTGAGTAGTGTTTTTGATTATTGTGGTAAAAATCATGGTCGAGAATTCAGGAAGCGTTTAGGGGCATGTTATAGATGTAGATCTAAAGGTCATTTAGTTAAGGATTGTCCATCTAAAACTGAAGCGAGCACAAAATAGTCTATCCGAGGGCCTCAAAAGTTTCAGTAAAAGACTAGATTGGGTATGGCAGCAAATTCTGGTTCAGTACAGGGAGCATCGAGGAAAAATGTTAGTAGGCCAAATTCTGGAGTGTTAGCTCGAGCTTATGTGATGAAAGCAAAAGAGGATGTTAATTAGCCTGAGGTGATAACGAGTAAATTTTATTTTCTTAGAAACAATATTTATGCTTTGATAGATCCAGGGTCTACGCATTCATATATTTGTACTAAGGTTGTAGAGGGTCTAAGACTTAAAGTAGTATATTCTAAAACCAATGTGCTAGTAACTAATCCTTTGAGTCAAAGTACTCTAGTGAATAAGTTGATAAAGAATTGTCCATTGGTATTTGGTGAGTATATATTTTAGGCAGACTAGTTATTATTAAGTTTTCATGAATTTGATGTTATTTTAAGGTTGGATTGGTTTACAAGACATAATGCTATGGTTGAATTTTATGCAAAAGGTGTACGTCTGATAACTGCTTAGGGTAAGGAGGTATTGATGCCTATTATACAAACTAGTTTGGCGAAAAGGATAATCTCTACTGTGTCTGCCAAAAAGGTTATTGTTAAGGGAACAGATGCTTATTTGGCTTATATCATCGATTCCTCTGAGTCAAGAGAAGAAGTTAATCAAGGTTCCGTGGTTAAAGAATTTCCAGATGTGTTTCTAGGGAAACTTCTTGAAGTACCACCTTAAAGAGAAGTAGATTTTTCGATTGAGTTAGAACTTGGAACAACACATATTTCCTGTACTCCCTATAGAATGGCGTCATTGGAATTAAAAGAATTGAAATCACAGTTGTAAGATCTATTAGATAAGGGTTTTATAAGACCAAGTGTTTCATCGTGGAGTACACCAATTCTGTTAGTGGAAAAGAAAGATGAAATAATACGTCTGTGTATAGATTATCATCAATTGAACAAGGTAACCATAAAGAATAAATATCCTCTGCTCATGATTGAAGATTTTTTTATCAGTTATGTCGGGCTACAGTGTACTCCAAATTAAATTTAAGGTCTGAATACTGTCAGCTAAAGATCAAGAGTGATGATGTACTTAAGGTAGCCTTTAGATTAAGGTATGGTCACTATGAATTTTTGGTAATGCCCTTTGGTTTGACTAAAGTGCCTGTAATATTTATGGACTTAATGAATAGAGCATTCCAAACATATTTGGATTAGTTTGTAGTGGTCTTTATTGATGACATATTGGTTTATTCTAAGAATGAGGATGACTATGAGGAACATTTGAGAATTGTGCTAAGAACTCTACGTGATAATCAGTTGTATGCTAAGTTCAGTAAATATGAGTTTTGGTTGAAAGAAGTACATTTTTTAGGACATGTTATCTCTATTGACAGTATTAAAGTAGATCCCGCTGAGGTAAAAGCAATACTTGAGTGGAATCCACCCAAAAATGTATCTAAAGTCTGTAGTTTTATGGGATTAGAAGGGTATTACAGAAGATTTATGAAAGGGTTTCCAATATTAGCATCACCACTTACTCAATTATTGAAAATAAAAAAGAAAAGTTTGTATGGAATTGTAATACCCTGCTCGACGTAGTCTTATTGATGAATCGCATGCGCTAAAGTTAAGTTAAGGTTTATGTTAATGTAAGATTGGTTTATGTTGTATACGCCAGTATGGTATTTGTAATAGTTATGCGCTATGAGTGGTAGATTGTATGATTTATAAGTCTTTTAAGATATGTGGTTTGGACGATGTCTAAGTTGTAACTTTTATCTTCTAGCGTAGTCATAGTGAAGAACTTGCCAAACACTGTTTCCCTTGGAAGGTTTCTTTGTTAGGACCTTCTGCTTATTTACACCAGTAAATGATTGTGGGATTGTGGATCTGAATATTGTTTATTTGTACACTTGTATTTTTTGTTTAGTTTTAGTTGTGCTTTAACTGGGATCCAGTTAGAATTTCCAAGTGTTATGATTATTCTTAATGTATTATAGCCTGTAATGATTATGTTGGCCATGATAGAATTGAGTTAGGGTTGCACGTTAGCCAAGTGTTAACCTTGATTGTGAGGAAGTTGTGAGATATAAATATAGGTGAAAAACTTTGCAGAGAGGTTTTTCCTTTGCTTTTCTTTGCTCTGTTATACTTTGAAACCCTGTTATGAGTTCGTTGATGGAGAAGAAGTAGAAATTGATTGATTAGAAGCAAGAGTTGTGCATGTAGTAGTAGAGATAGTATAGCTAACTTCATTGAAATCATTTGTGAGTATCCAGACAATGTGATTCTTCTCTATGATGTATTTTGTCTTGTTTAATATTAAAGTATGGATGTAATAGATAGAGTCCATGTGAGAACATGAACTTTGAACTTTGGAAATCTGTTATGTGTAATTGTTTGTGTGTGTATGTATGCATGATCATGGCATGAAACATGAATGACTTCCTTGGGGATATGAGCTCAGTATCCGGATAAGATGAGCCACTTGTAGGGCATGATAATTGCAAATCAGAATGACAAATATGTGTGACCACTGGTAGGGCATGCTAGTTGTTAACCAGATGGGGATATATGATGGGCCACAAGTAGGACATGTTAGTTGTTAACCAATTTGGCGGCCACTGGTAAGGTATGTTAGATACTATCCAATTGGCATGAGTGTTAGGTTTTGGTAGGGCATGCTATTTGCTAACCAGCCTAACGTTATGGGTGCTGTCTAAGGTTGAACATGTTAGCTGTTAACCATGGCAAAGAGCCCTATACTCATAGGAACATGTAGGTGTTCGAAATGATATAATATGGAAAGACCTATTCTGATATGTGAAATCTGAGGTTCAACCCAAGGAAGGTTATGAAAGAGTACGATAATATGTCTTTGTATGTGCTACATGATATGTTATGTATTGAAAGGAATAAGTTAATATTATATTGTGTATTTTTATGTTATACATATATCATTTGAGATGAAAAGAAAGATTAATGACTAAGAGGATATGTTCTGATTCATTTTGATACGTTGAGATCGTAATGTATTCGTCAAAAATTGATGATTGGTATATCGAATCTACCCTAGTATGTTTTGAAAGTAAGTATGAGTACGCTTGATGAGAGATTGTGATAATAAAAGGTACTTAAGAGAAAAGATTGTGTTAATGGAAAAGTATCAGTTCTATTAAAGTTTTAGTGCTATGTGAAGGAAAGGGGTAAGTGTATGCCCAATGTCATGAATGATGGTATGCGTCAGATATGTGAGTACGCCCATAAGGTTATACACCAAGGTTAAGTGTTCGCCAATCAGATGAGAGGCTTCGCCCGTATGTCTCGGCGTATAGAGTCTAATGTTTTAGTTTGTGTTATGAACTTGCAGTGTATCTATTCTTAGCTAAGTGTTAAGTTTACCTTGCTGGAACTCACTAAGTTCTTTTGAACTTACCCCCCTTTTCTTTCCCTCCTTTCATGTGACCTTGAGTTGTAAGCTTGTTGAGGGGACTAAGCTAGAAGAAGCAATCTCTGTAGTGAACTTCACTCGTTTCTGTTTTGTAACATGCATAAGGTTTGGGGGTGGCATGAAATTCTATTCTGAAGAATGAATCCGTAATAAATTGCCTTCTTATTCAGCTACAGTTTTTATAACAATGTTACTCCTTGATGGATTTGTTAAAGTTTTTCAAGTTTTGATTTATCAAATGATCTCTACTAGTATACGCCAAACTATTTTATAAGAAATCATTACTTCTAGTATTGTACTTCATGGAAGAGTTTTCATTTAAAATTTTTAAACCAATTTACTTTTATTCTATGACGTATATTGTTAAATAAACTTTTATTTTGAAGAAGTTTTCTGAGGCTCCGCCTAGATAAGTTAAAAAGTGTCGCAATTGAATAGAACATTTAATTATGCTTATGTATGTTTTCTATCTAAGTAACACTTCAATCGATCTTTAGGGATTGGGGTGTTACAAGAGTGACGAATGTCAGCAATGTTTTGAGAAATTGAAAGCAATTTTGACTGAAGCTCCAGTTTTAGCACAGCAAGAGTCTGGTGTAGAATATACAGTTTTTACTGACGCATCTTTGAATACGCTTGGATGTGTGCTTATGGAGAAGGGTAAAGTTATAGCTTATGCATCTCGTCAGCCTAAACCACATAATAAAAGCTATTCAACTCATGATTCAGAATTAGCAACAGTGGTTTTAGCATTAAAGATATGGAGGCATTATTTATATGGAGAGAAATGTCATGTATTCTCTTATCATAAAATTTTGAAGTATTTAATGACTCAAAAGGATCTAAATTTGTGCCAAAGAAGATGGTTAGAACTATTGAAAGATTACGATCTGACTATTGAGTATCATTTAGGGAAGGCAAATGTGGTAGCAGATGCTTTAAGTAGAAAGACTGTGGCAGCATTATTATCTCTTCGAGTAAAAGTATGTTTGATAATGGATCATTACCGGCAGAATTAGTAGTGAAGCCAACCTTTCTTCCTCAGATATTAGAAGAGCAGATGAAAGATGTTCAGTGTTAATTGTTTAAACAACGAATGATTCTAGGAAAGTGGCAAATTTCAGTCTGGGTAAAGATGGTGAGTTGAGATTTAAGGGAGGAATGTTTGTACCAGCTGGGAATGATTTGAGGAAAGATTTACTGAAAGAAGTTCATCAGGAACCTTTTTCACTCCATCCAGGAAGTATCAAAATGTATACAGATCAAAAAAACTCATATTGGTGGTCTGGTATGAAAAAAGAAATAGTAGCATATGTCTCAACTTGTATGACTTGTCAAAGAGTTAAGGCAGAACAACAAGTTCCCTCAGGTAAATTGTATCATTTGGAATTACCAAAATGGAAGTGAGATAGAATTACCATGGATTTTGTATCTGAATTACCCCTCAATTCTTCAAGGAAATTTGCTATATGGGTAATAGTAGATAGGCTTACTAAGTCAGCTTATTTTCTACCTGTGGATACTGCTGATTCTCTAGAGAAGTTAGCAGAGCTTTATATTGCTGAGATAGTACGCCTACATAGAATTCTATCTTCTATAGTTTCTGATAGAGATCCAAGTTTTACTTTAAGATTCTTAAATCAGTTACAGAGATCTTTGGCAACTAAACTACAATTTAGTACTACATTTCATCCTCAAACTGATGGTCAGTCTAAAAGAGTTATTCAAGTTTTGGAGGATATGTTGAGAAGTTGTGTAATTGATTTTGGAATGAACTGGAAAAGGTATGTTCCTTTGGTTGAATTTGCTTACAACAACAGTTTTCATTCTAGTTTGAAAATGTCTCCCTTTGAAGCTTTATATGGTAGAAGGTGTAGAATACCTATGTGTTGGATGGAGATCAATGAAAGAAAGTTAGTGGGTCCTGAATTAGTTCGTGAAACTAAAGAAAAAGTCTCTGTTATTCGTAGCAATTTAAAAGCTACTTAAGATCGTCAAAAAGCATATGTAGATCTGAAGAGAAAAGAAATTTCTTTTGAAGTTGGTGATAAGGTATTTTTGGAAGTCTCTCCTTGGAAGAAAATCATCAAGTTTGGTCAAAAGGAAAATTGAGTTTGAGATTTGTAGGGCCTTACGAAGTTCTAGGGAAAGTTGGACCTGTAGCTTACAAATTAGCTTTGCCTCCTGAACTGTCAAAGATTCACAACGTGTTTCATGTTTCTATGCTAAGAAGATATAGATAAAATCCAGATCATGTGATGTAGATTGAAGAACTAGTGATTGAACCGAACTTATCCTATGAAGAAGAGTCTATTCGTATTTTGGAAAGAGAGGTAAAAGAGCTAAGAAACAAGAGAATTCCATTAGTGAAAGTATTATGGAGAAATCATAATACAGAAGAAGCTACTTAGGAAAGGGAAAGTCAGATGAAAAAGTAACATCCTTAGTTATTTTCAGGTATAAATTTTGAGGATGAAATTTTCTAAGTGGGGGAGAGTTGTAACAGCCCGCCCTGCGAAGTCTCAGTATCTTCTTATGTTAGAGTGTGTTGGTGAACTACAAGTAGAGATGAGCAAGTAAATTGTTTGCTTTGATTAAGTATAGAATTCTTTGTTTGCTCCAATTGGCAAGCTCTTAGCTTGATGAATATTTATGGTTTGGCGGACTCATCTTTTAAGTGTACGCCCTAACATCCCACCTGGCAAAGTCCTACATATTTTAGTGTCATTTATAAAAGTAAGGCTTACAGGTAAGTTTCAAGTGCCAAACGTTAGGACTTGATTAAGTGTAAGGACTTTCTGAATGCGCCAGTGATGCCCTGGTCTGGCGGACTCTGAATGAAAAGAAAGGAACCCATGGTGAACTTTTGTATGTATAGCATATAGGATATTCCAAAAGAGCAAAGTTTATGACTAACTCTGAAGAAAGGTAAGTATAACGAATCAAAGAGTGTTGGTAATAATATATATATGAGTAAGGTGCATAGTATAAAAAAGTACTATTAGGGAAGGAGTGTTCGCCCAAAAGCCCTTTTCGATGTATAGAACGAGTGAACTCCGACATGAAAACAAATTGACAAGGACTCCCTATCAGATTACAAGGATAAGTGAAATAGAAGTGGTAATACAAAAGGAATGGTTATAAACTATTAGTCCATGCCAGTGATATAGTACAACTAGTGACCAATGTGGTCCTAGCCAATTTGTGAGGTAAGCTGATTTGGAACTATCCAAGCGTGAACTAGAAGGGTTAAAGGCTAAAGGAGTAATCGGATGAGTTTCTTAGAAGTGACACATGTTAGATAAGATAACTCAGTAATGATGTGAAATTTACCAAGTTCCCACAAAGACTTGAGTTAAGTTAAAAGGACACTCGGGTTAAGTTAAGGGAGAGTTATCTTCCTTCTTAAAAACTAGGGTTATGAGCAGAGGGAAGCTTCTCTCTAAGGTGACCCTAAAACCCTAATTTTTGTATGTGATTTTCCCTCCCATCAAGGTACATTTTGTGACTCTGTCTGTTCAGGAAACATAGATCTGTAAGTATGATTGAAGAAACATGGCTTTGAGAGATGTCTAGATTTAAAATGATGATAATGGTTACTCGAATAGGTTTTAACGAAGTGTTTTTATTCTACAAGGCAGAAAAGGTTGTAGCATCCTGCTGAATGGTGAATCTGAAGGCTAAGCTGCTCCTTGAGGTCATCAAGTGAGTCTCTAAACTGATTCATGCATGCATAAAATGCCTACTAGAAACTTTTATGCTAAAGTTACCAAATCGTGAAATAAAACTAGTCAAATAATATGTGATGACTCCGATGAGAAACATAAGATTTATGAACTTTCATGTATGGATAACATGAACTTTCGTGGTCAAAGTATGAAACATGAATCTTGAGGTTAAAATATGCTTGTTTCTGGATAATGGAAATGCGTTAATATGTCTGACAGGTCTGGATGTGTCTGTTACGAGTAAGTAAAAACATGATGAGTTCATGAAAAATGAGTCTAAGTATGAAGAGCCTATGTTGTCTCCGAAGTCAGCTAAAAGGGTCTGTCGGGACTAAAAACACGAATCTCTGAAAGCACAACTTCATGACCATGGCACTAAAGAAGACCATATCGTGTAAGACAGTAACTGATTGGTTATGGCATCATATGTGTCGAAACCTTTTTTTTTTCAAATCGACTTATTTTAAAAAAAAAAACCAAAAATTGGAGTTGCCACCAATCCTTTTTTTATGAGGTGTGATCGGGACACCTCGTAATTTGATCATTTTAATAAACGGTTTGATTTACTAAAACAAATATTTTTGGTCTATGAAATTTGAGAAACGGGTTCGGGAGTCGGTTACGCACTAGGAAGGATTAGCACCCTCGTGACGCCCAAAATTGGTACCTAGTTGATTAATTAAAGTTTTGGTGACGAAAATTGAAAACCCAAAAAGAATTTAAAAATACGATTCCTCTTTGTATTAATATTTTTTGCTTCAAAAAAAAATGCTGGAATAAATTGAAATGTATGTTAAAGACTCTCTCATCTCGCGGTAATAAAATGTCACATCCCGTAAGTTAGGACACGACACCTCGAATCCTTGAGAACAAGCTTGCCTTTTATTTTTTATTTAAATCTCGTGTATTTTGATTTTAAAGGATATTCGGTCATTTGGGTTCAATGAGAAAATCGAAATCCCGTAAGTTAGGGTACGACTTCTCGAATCTCTAAATACGAAACATTGCCTTATTTTGAAAATTTTTAGATAATAACAAGTGTAATATTTAAACGATGTGTATTTTTATTTGGATACAATACATCAATGGATGAATAGATCTAAGCTTATTGTATAGTAATGAAATAATATATTGTAGCTACATGAGTGAATGTTAGAGTAAACATAAAAAAAAGGCACACGAGAGAGGAATTTAAATAACAATGATGAAACATAAAAGATGGAATAATAAATAAAATAAAATAAAACAAAGTAAAGTCCATAAAAGGATAACATAAGATTAGTGAATGATAAAATATAAATAAAGGGATGTTGTAATAACAATAATATAATCATAATAATAAAATAAACAAGATAACTCAAAATAAAAATAAATGGAAGATGCATGAAAAAAAGACGTGACATGAAAAGTACCAAAAATAAAAAATAATGAAATGACAAAAAAAAAAAAATAACAATGACAATATGGCAAAAATATACAAATATGAACAATATAAGTTTTAAAATAAAAAGTGAGGCAATAATAAATAAAAAATAAATAAGTAAATAACAAATAAAAAAATTCATGAAAAGGCTGAAATTAAATAAATAAGGGATTAGATCGAAATCCAAACGAAATTAAGAGTCTAAATTATAATAAATGAACAAATAAATAAAGACTAAATAGAAATTAAAATGAAATTTAAAGGGATAAATTATAAAATAAAAAATAAAAAAAGGCGGAACAAGGGACCAAAACCGAATGCACGAAAAAGAACAGGGGTCAAATGGGAAATTATTCCCAGACCCCACCCTTAAACGCACCGTTCCAAGAGGCCAAATGATCGGAGGACTAAAACAAAAACAAATAAAATTACGGGGATAAATTTTTAAAACAAAAAAAATGAAAATAGGATCAAATTGAAAAACAATTAAAAAGTGGGAGGACCAGTGCGGAAAGTAGACCCTCCCTTCAAAACACGCAGATCCTAGGAGGATCCGGGTCGGGTCATCGGGTCTTGCTCAAAACGACGCCGTTTTGGCGTCTATGAGCAATGGTTCAAAACGGTGCTGTTTCGTGCACCTATTTAAATAAAAAAAATTTCAAAACCCTCATTTCTGCCTTCATTTAAAAAAAACTGAAATTTTTTTATTCTCCCAAAACACTTTCCCCTTTAGGCCTAGGGCTCCGGCGATCGACCACCGTGGCGGCCGCCGGTCACTGGCCTTATATAGCCGATTTTTTATTTTATTTATAAAAATAAATTCGTAAAATAAAAAAAATCACCTTTAGAATCTGTTTCTTTTGTATTTAATCTTCCTTTTTTTGTATTTGATTTCGTGTGTTTACAATCTGTTTTTTTTATGGCCTTATGTAGCCGATTTACAAATATTTCTTGCTACTGTTTGCTTTTTGTTTTTGCTCTATTTCTGTCCCTTTTTTGGGTTCTCTTTACAGGATTTGGCGAGGTCAATGGAGAGGAAACTTTACCATTTCATTGCAAGGCGGCCAAGGGTGCCAGGCCTCGGGACGAGGCGCAGGCGGGGCGACCGAGGGAGGTGTAACATCCTAAACTAGGGGCTATTTGTGATTGAATTATTTTTTTTGCTTGTGTTGAATTGCGGTGACATTATTCATGGTGGAATAAAGACTTAATTAAGGGTCTTGGGTAGGCTCGGATTAGGAGAAAATTTATTTGTGAAGCTTTAAAGGAAGGAAGCCTTAGTAAGTAGGAGTTACAAGGTTAAATGAGGGAATTATTATCATTAAAAATGACTTGGAAAAGTGGCAAAAGGGAGGCCACTTAGGTGCTAGAGTTGACGCCACAAGGAGCAAGGGAGAACCTATGTTCGAGCCACGAATTTTCCCTTTTTATTTTTATTTTTGGACGGCAATAAGGGGATGGAAATTCTCAATTTTAAACTTTGGGATAATAAGGAAAGTATGAGAATATTATTTGGCTTTAAATGGATTTTATTTGATTAAATCTTGAAAAGTTGGCAAAGAGGAAATTTAGGGATGTGATTTATTCTAATTAAATTGGAATATTTCAAATTAATGGCTTGGAGTAAATTTGGGAAGTTGCCAAATTTTGAATTCCTTGGAGAGGAGTGGACGGCAAGCATAGGGAGGGAAGCCGATTTTTCTTGGCATTTTTTCTAGTCTCCATCTTTTTGTTTTTCTTTTTTTTTCATCCTCTCAAAATCAAAATCCTTCTCTTTTTCTAAAACCTTGGCCGAATCTCCTATACCTTAATCATCTATCTATTTCTTTCTTTTTCTCTTCTCAAACCCTTAGCCGAAACTCCTATCCCTCTTGTCCCATTATTTTCTTTCTCCATTAGCCGAATATACTCCCTTGGTGTGCCGAAATTTCTTCTCCTATTTTGTGTAACCTTGACCGAATATTTTAGCAAGGGTGCCTCTTCTACTTTTTCCTCCAATCGATTCTAAGGTGAGTGTCCAAGGCCGAATGCCTTTTCTTTGGTTCTCTTGTTCTTGTCGACTTCTAAAGGGGGTAAGAGCCGATTTCGGTATTGGATTGCAAGTGTGAATCGACTGATTTGGAATCGGTTTGTTGTAGGGCCTTCGAAGTGTTGGAAGCAATCTAGTGAAGCCGTCACCTTTGATTGATTGGTTGGTAAGTGGTGGTAAGAATGTGTTAGTAGTTTAATCTCTTTAGTATTTGTTTAAGCCGAAGGCTATTAACATGTGATTGCCGATTTAGGGAAGCAAAAACGCTTGGAGTGTGTGGCTAATATTCAAAGGCATTTGGGTAAGGTTTCGGGTTCACAAGGAACCCTTTTCAATTAATTTTTGGTTTGGCCGAATAGGCCATGGCACTAATCTTGTGTTTGGCCGAATATAGGGCAAGGATATTGTGGGTAGCCGATTTGGTTCTTCGGGATTTAAGGCTTTCATTAATTTCAGGTGTGTACATACACACTTATAATTAATTAACGTGCAAAGTATTATGTGTATGCTAATCGAATTTGTGTAGATTTGAGTTTAATACCATAAAGGTTTAGCAAGGCTTCGGGTAAGTTATTGACAATATGATTTGTTATTTGATGCTTTTGGGAAGCATGACACATTTGATATATGTGGCTAATAAATGATTATTGGTAAATCCTATATATGTTGCTAAATGAGTATGTTGGCATGATTTCTGTTAACTATAATTGTTGATATGGGTTGGTGAGTGGAGGGGGCAGTGATATTTGTGTCGGCGGACACCGGTGTTTTGGTAACACATTGTGACTACGGTCACCGGAGGTTTGGTACCTCCGGAGGTTTGGCACCTCATAGCGACTTGTCCTGTAGTTGATACCACCGTGGGTTGGCCCCACTTTGAGATATGGGATAAATGCGCGGTGATTTGGTATCACACGATGGGTTGGCCCCATCATGCGATTTGTGTCTTTGGACACCGAGAGATTTGGTATCTCCGGTGATTTGGCATCACATACGTGACTATATCGTCACGGTGGTTTGGCACCACCGGTGGTTTGGTACCACACGGGGTAGAGAAAGGTGTTTGGATGGTTAGGTTGGGTGCATATTAAACTTGTGCATATTAAATTAATTATGATTTGTGTATGACGTTGCATTAAACCGGGAAAAAGGGTTACACATTGGGTCTTGATGACTCACCTTTTTCCTTTAACATTTTTTAGGTGATTCGTAGCTGCGGATAAGGAGCCGGATGAACTCGAGGCGGCCATGCAATGAAAATATGGACTAGGTGGATTTGGAACTATTTTTACTTTAATATGGGTTTGATTTATTTTGTTTAAGATGTAATAAGGCCTCCTAAAATTTGCACTTGGATTATTTTATGTTTTGATAAATTGCTTAACTATTTTATGATATTAAAATGGGTACACATGTTTTTCTCAAATTAATTCGTAAAAATGTTTTATTGTGCCATCGGGTACACTTGAAACTGTAACAACCTAACTTAGTATATTTTTAAATGACATTAAGTAATGCTTTCTTCATAACACCTCAACTGTTTTAAATCAAAACAATATCTTTTATCAAAATTTAAAACGACTTAAAAAGGGATTTTCAAAAGTTTTTCCTCCGTAGCATACCAAATTCGGTCGTAATATTAAGGAGCCGGATGGACTCAAGGTGGCCATGAAATGAAAATATGGACTAGGTGGATTTTGAACTATTTTATTTTATTATGGGTTTATTTTATTTAAGTTGTAATAAGGCCTCCTAATATTGCACTTGGAATATTTTACATGTTTTGATAATTTGCTTAAACTACTTCATGATATTAAAATGGGTACACATGTTTTATAAAAATTAATACGTAAAATGTTTTATTGTGCCATCGGGTACACTTGAATCAGAATAAACTGATTTAATATATTTCTACACAACACTAAGTGATGATTTCTTTATACACCTCAACCGTTTTAAAAAAAAACAAGGCAATATCTTTTATCAAAAATTTTAATCGGCTTAAAGGGATTTTCAAAAACTTTTCTCCGTGGCATACCAAATTCGGTCGTAATGTTTGGACCGGGTTTGGGGTGTTACAGGAGGAGTGCGGCACACATGGGGGCAGTGTTCTGGCTTTCTGAAAATTTTTTAAGTATGTTGGGCCTGTTGGGCCTTGTAATTTTGGGTTCCTTTTGTTTTTGGGCTTGTAAAAAAGACTGTTAATTATTATTTTTGTTTCATTTTTGGTTTGTTTTTTTAGTTTAGTGGGCCCGAGAAAATTGGGCCTACTACAGCTGCCCCTCTTTTCTCATTGTCGTGTAACGAGAATGGAGCAAAGACTTTTAAGAAGGACCAATTTTGCCCGGCCTCGCCGAATCTCGACTTCTTGGTGCTCATTTTCTTCAAGTAGCCTCTTTCTAACCCACTGCAACTTCGGAGGTATAGAATTTTTTGCTTCAATCTACTCCATTGCAACTTCAGGGAGATAAGGTTTATAGCTTTAATCTGCTCTACTACAACTTCAGAAAGATAAGATTTGCTATCTTCAGTCTGCTCCACTGCAACTTCAGGTAGATAAGACTTATAGCTTTGATTTGCTCTACTGCAACTTCAGAGAGACAAAATTTGTTATCTTCAATCTGCTCCACTGCAACTTCAGGGTGATAAGATTTATGGTTTCAATCCGCTCCACTGCAACTTCAGGAAGATAAGATTTGTAATTTTCAATCTTCTTCACTGCAACTTCGGGAAGATAAGATTTGTGGTTTCAATCCGCTCAACTGCAACTTCAGGGAGATATGATTTGTAATTTATAGCTTTAATCTGTTCCACTGCAACTTTAGGGAAATAAGATTCACTACCTTTAGTCTGCTCCACTGCAACTTCAGGGAGATAAGACTTGTAACTTCAACCTGCCCCACTGCAACTTCAGGGAGATAAGGTTTATAGCTTTAATCTGCTCTACTGCAACTTCAGAGAGATAAGATTTGTAGCTTTAATTTGCTCCACTGCAATTTCAGGGAGATAAGATTCGCCACGATGACCATAATCCGTCCCACTGCAACTTTAGGGGTATAGGATTTGTGGTTTCACTGATCTGTTACACTGTTCTTTGGGGAACATGACCTGTAGAATCCATTTCATGGGCCTATTTATGCCTAGTGATTAGGATGTCATGATCAGAATGAATCAAATTCTCCTAACTAGATATGTATAAATGATATTTGCATGAATGTAGAATGTTATTTTTCAAGAATGATCCCTTTTTAATGCTTAGGTTGTCATTGCTCGCTGTTTATCAAGGTTCTATCACTGATGTGTCACCATGCCTTCTTGTTCAGCTGGTATCTTTGACAGAAAATCTGAAGAAATAGTCACAATTTAGACTATTCTTTCTCAAATGTTTCCAACTCTTAAGTTTGATTAATTCTGACTAGAGGTCCCGTTTCAGGTCCTTGCACTATTTAGAAGCTTTCAGAGCAATATGCAGAACTCCTTTTACTTGAATATTATTAGTCCATTAATCGTTATTTCAATGAAAAATGCTTGAAAAAGATCTAACAATGGACAAGATTGAAATTCAATGGGAGCAAAGCTCGAAATGAAGAAATTAATCAAAGATAGCAAATGTTGCTAAAATACAAAATGAGTACGATGAAAATAGGTGCCCCAGATATCGTAGCATGAGCTTCTCTACACTAACTTCTTGAGGACCCTTTTGAGCTTGATATGTGTCTAGAAGATCTAGAGTACTTTGTTGATGCCCCAAGGTGTAGCATCTCCCCTTCTTGTTAATTCGGATAGGACATGACTTCCATATGGGCTACCTTCGATCAAACTTTGAATTTGAATTGCACTTTTCTAGGTTTTTAACTCAAAACCCCTTTAGTCTCAAGGCGCCCTTTGTGGGTTTTCGTCTTGGCCTCTCCCTTTTTTTTTAAGTGAAATATTTCTTGACTTAATCTGAATTCACAGGATTAGGCAAGTTTTTACCATCTATCTCGGTTAAAATCAGCGCTCCTCCAGAGAAAACCTTCTTTACCACATAAGGTCCTTCCAAATTTCACATCCACTTCCTTTTGATATCCTTTTGTATGGGTAGGATCTTTTTCAATACTAGGTCCCCCTCATGGAATTCTCTAGGACGAACCTTTTTGTTGTAAGCTCGCATCATTCGCTTTTGGTACATCTGACTATGACGGATGGCTTTCAACCTTTTCTCTTTAATCAAGTTTAGCTGATCATATCGGGATTGGATCCATTCCGCTTTATCCAACTTCAATTTTACCAAAACTCAGAGAGAAGGAATCTCGACTTCAACGGGTAAAACCGCCTCCATTCCATAAACTAAAGAGAAAGGCGTTGCCTCGGTAGAGGTCCTGACAAATGTTCGATATGCATAGAGGGCAAATGGTAACTTCTCATGCCAATCTTTATAAGTCTCAGTCATTTTCCCTATGATTTTCTTAATGTTCTTATTGGCTGCCTCCATTGCACCATTCATTTTTAGGAAATATGGTGATTAGTTGTAGTGTTTGATCTTGAACTGACTGCAGACTTCTAATATCGTGTTGTTGTTCAAATTTAGTGCATTTTTAGATATGATCCTTTCTGGCATTCCATATCAACATATGATTTCTTTCTTTAAGAACTTGCTGACTATCGACTTCGTGACATTGGCATATGAAGCGACTTATACCCACTTTGTAAAGTAATCAATGACCACGAAGATGAACCGATGCCCATTAAATCTTTAGGTGAGATTGGCCCAATGACATCCATGCCCCACATAGAGAAAGGCCACAGAGAAGTCATAACATGAAGAGGTGAGGGAGGTACATGAATTTTATCTCCATAAATTTGATACTTATGGCATTTCTTAGCATAACTGATGCAATCTCCTTCCATGGTGGACCAATAATACCCGAATCTCTTGATTTGCCTGGCCATTGTAAAACCATTGGCATGTGTTCCGCAGACACCCTCGTGGGCTTCTTCCAAGATTTTCTTAGCCTCGACAGCGTCTACACATCTTAGTAGCACCTGATCCTTTCTCCTTTTATATAGGATATCCCTATCTAAGACATAGTCACTAGCCAGTCTTCTTAGCATCATTTTGTCATTCTCAGTTGCTTGGTCAGGGTATTCACGATTCTTCACATATTGCAGTATATCATGGTACCAAGGGTGATCATCTTTTTCTTCTTCTTCTTCGATGTTGTAACAATGAGCCGGAGTCTCATAAATACTCATCTGGATAGGTTTTACATCCTCTTTTTTATTCACATTGACCATTGAAGCTAAGGTAGCCAGGGCATCAGCCATTTGATTTTCATCTCGTTGGAGATAGCATAAGGTAATGTCATCAAACTCTTCAATTAGCTCCAAAACCAGCCTTCAACAATTGATCAACTTGGGGTCTCTCGTCTCCCATTCACCTTTGAGTTCATAGATAACTAGTGCAGAATCTCCATATACCTCTAGCACTTTGATCTTACATTCTATGGCTGCACGGATGCCCATGATGCATGCTTCGTATTCTGCCATATTATTCGTGCAGTCAAAATTCAATTTACTAGTGAATGGATAATGATCTCCTTTTGGGGATACCAGGACTGCCCCAATTCCGTTACCCACGGCGTTTGAGGCTCCATCGAATTTTAGCTTTCAAGGATGACCTTCCTAGGGGTCTTCTTCAATGTTTACAATATACATTAGATCTTCATTCGGGAAATCAAAGTTCAAAGGCTCGTAATCTTCTAAAGCTCTACTGGCTAGAAAATCCACTATTGTCCTCCCTTTTATAGCCTTTTGATTCACATAGACTATATCAAATTCGGAAAATAGAATTTTCCACCGGGCCATTCTTCCATTCAAAGCAGTTGACTCCATCATGTACTTTAGAGGATCAAGTTTTGAGATGACCCAAGTTGTGTGGTACAAAATATATTGTCTCAACCTTCGGGTTGTCCAGATCAAGGCGCAACACAGCTTCTCGATTGGCGAATATCTTGTCTCACATTCAGTTAATTTATTACTGATATAGTATATCACTCTTTCTTTTCTCCCTGGTTCATCATGTTGACCAAGCACGCATCCCATGGAATTTTCAAATATTACCAAGTGCTGATGTCAGCCGCTACCTATCTGGGGAGGAGGCATCAAGATCGTTGGCGTTGGACAGGTAATGTTTGACCTTGCCGAAAGTCTTCTGGCACTCCTAATCCTAAACGCTTGGATTATGTTTCTTAAAGAGACGGAATATGGGGTCGCATTTCTCAGTTAGCTGTGAAATGAACCGGGCGATGTAATTTAGTATTCCTAAGAAACCTCGAACTTCTTTTTGAGTGTGCGGCAGAGGCAACTCCTGTATAGCCTTTACTTTATCTAGGTCGATCTTGATCCCCTTTTCACTGACTACAAATCCTAGAAATTTTCCTGACCTAGCCCCGAAGGTACATTTTGCTAGATTGAGCTTTAGCTGGAATTTTCTCAATCTTAAGAACAACTTCCTTAAGACTTGCACATGCTCCTTTTCCATTCTGGATTTTGCAATCATGTCGTCATGAAACAAGGTTACCATGGCTCTTTGATACGTTGCTCCCGCATTTTTCAGTCCAAATGGCATCACCTTATAGCAAAATGTTCTCCACATGGTTACGAATGTGGTTTTCTCCATGTCTTCAGGATGCATCTTTATTTGGTTGTATCCCGAGAAACCATCCATAAAAGAGAATAGCGAGTAACATGTCGTGTTGTCCACTAAAGTGTCGATATGAGGTAATGGGAAATTGTCTTTCGGGCTAGCTTTGTTCAAATCTCTATAGTCCATGCAAATTCGTACTTTCCCATCTTTTTTAGGGACGAGGATGATATTGGCTACTCATTCTGAGTATATAACCACTCGTAAGAAACCAGTATCGAATTGCTTCTTGACTTCCTCTTTTATTTTTAATAAAACATCGGGTCTCATCCTTCGGAGCTTCTGTTGAACTGGCTTCCACTCTTCCTTTATGGGGAGTCAGTGTACCACGATATAAGTAATTAACCCGGGCATGTCTTGATATGACCATACGAAGACATCCTTGAATTCTTGGAGTAACTCAATGAGGTCTCGCTTTGTCTCTGCGGCAATGCAAGCTCCAATCTTCATCTCTTTTTCCTCTTCTAAGCTCACAATTTCCACTTACACTTTGTAAGGTAGAATTTGTTTCTCATCTTGTTCTGCCATCCTCAACAGATCAGGAGATAGGTTACAGTCTCGATCATCTTCAAAATTTTGAGAATCCTCCATACACATATCTGGCTCAAAAGGAGATTCTGAGTCAGTAGCAGCGTCGCTCATATCATTGATATCTTGAGACCTGTTATAGGGATGAAGAAAAACCCAAAGAACAAAAGAATCTAAGCATAATTATCTGTATGGTATTATTATGAATGAAATGGATAGAATAAAAGAATATTTACTCAAGATGATACACAAAGATGCATTTTATTGAAATAAAGATGTTGGGCATAAGCCTATTTCACAAAAGGATTCTTATTGCTCCTAGGATTAGAGAAATAAGTGTGTTTTGAACATTACTCTGAATTAGCAATAAAAACTACAGGAATCTCTTCCACAGTCCAATTGTTTAGAACACTTCCAGGTACATAGGGGCAGATGCCTGATAAATTTTCTCCCCCAATTCCTTCTTCGGATATGGCGTTGATGTTTTGTAACACCCCAAACCCGGCCCATGCGTTATGAGAGGATTTGGTATGTCACACGAGCAAAACATGTTAAACCTTTTTTGTTCGTACTAAAATATTGCTTTGTTAAAAATCAAGAAAACAAGTTTGATTTGATAAAATACTACTAACCTCAAAGATTTGATTGATAAATCGATAAATTTGAACTAATGATCTTACAAAACCGTGACTTTTGAAAACGACGTTGAAAATTCGAAAGAGAATCCAAGTCTTTTGAAAATATCATTAATAGTTCGAGAGAAAATATCCGTGTTAAAAATATTTGTAAAAGTTTATTTTGAAATCCATTTGTTAATCGATTTTGGAAACCATTGTTTAAGTTTTAGAAAATTCCCCTTTTAAACAATTTAAGAAAAATAATAAAATCACCCCAACCAAAAAGCAAAAATAAAAATAGTCCAGAGGCCTTATTACAACATTTAACCCAAAATAGTAAAGTAATAAAATAAACGAGAATGAAGTCTAAAGTCCAAATAAACCATTTCCAAGTATGGCCTCCTCGAGTCATCCATAGCCCAAGTCCATATCATCAAGCATTACCTACGAGGGTTAAGAGAAAGGGGGTGAGTTACAAGAACTCGAGTGTGAAATCCCTTACCGTTATTCATTGGGTGGAACCCAATTAGCAATATTTTGGGCCTAAGCCCATTTACAACAACAATAATGTATCAAATATAATATGCATATGATATGCAATTCCCAAACCAAACCTAGTTTTCCATCCGCTACACACCACCCGCACCAACCAAAGCATTTTTGTGGGGAGCTTTAGTCACCCACCCGCCAACACACCAAGCGTAGGCATTAAGCCGATTATATCAAATTTGTGGACAAGCCACCAGATTAACAGAATTTACATGGCATCGCCATTTTTCATATTTGTTGCAGAGCCACGAATTATGTAGCGAGCTACGAACTTCTCTTCATCATTATCCCATCCCATGCAAATCATGTATATAATGCATAGCCATTCACAACAATTTATTCAGATATTTATTACAAAATTATGGCTCATTACAGCAATTAATCAAAAGGCCCATTAAGAAAAATATCAGATTTCGCACATTTAGCAAAATATCAGATTGGCCCATATAGCAAAATATCAGATCGGCTCATTTATCAAAATATCAGATTGGCCCATTTATCAAAATATCAGATTAGCCCATTTATCAAAATATCAAATTGGCCCATATAGAAAAATATCAGATCGGCCCATTTATCAAAATATCAGATTGGCCCATTTATCAAAATATCAGATTGGCCCATTTATCAAAATATCAGATTGGCCCATATAGCAAAATATCAGATCGGCCCATTTATCAAAATATCAGATTGGCCCATTTATCAAAATATCAGATTGGCTCATTTATCAAAATATCAGATTGGCCCATATAGCAAAATACCAGATCGGCCCATCTAGAAATTATCAGATCGGCCCATTAAACAATTTCGTAATTCGGCCCTTTAGGGGAATTTTCGTAATTTCGACCCATAAGGGCATTTTTGTAATTTCGATAATTTACCCACTAAGGGTAATTCGGTAATTTCGCAACCTAAGGGTAATTTGGAAATTTCGCAACCTAGTCTTAACTACTAATGTGGAGCATAAAAATCGAAACTGTCCATCTGCGTCATACTAACTAAATTGACTATAACTTGAGTTAGGAATCTCGAAATCTAACTCCGTAAATTTTCCTTGAGACTAGACTCGTATATCTTCTTACTTTAATTTTTCCATAATTTTTGACATAGCCATTTAGTACAGTTTATTCCTTAAAGATTCCCTTGTTTCACTGACCAATGATTCTGACCTCTCTTACCCAAAATTCAAATATCTCACTGTACAGTTTTCATATGTTGCTTCCACTTGTTTCTATTGAAAATAGACTCACTAAGGAATCTGTACATATAAACTATAACTCATAATTCACTTTGTACAATTTTATAAGATTTGTCCAAGACAGATTCGGGAACCATGAAGTCATTCAGAAGCAGTCTCACTAAAATTAAGATATCTCAAAATATAAAATTCCTTTTCCTTCTCCGTTTCTTCCATATCAAAAAAGACACAGTAATCTTTAATCTGATTTCTTATTCACTTTTTAATTCCTTTTCTCCTATTTTTCGTGATTTTTCAAATACATGTCACTTTTTCTGACCGAAACTATTTTATTACGAAATACGATTACCATTACGATTATGCGCACGCCCGAGTGATCACGGATGCCAGTTTTCGGTTTTCTTCGGCATTCCAACCGATTCATAGAATATTTCATACAAACTTTCAGAGAAGTGTGAGGTTACACACAAGTTCAGATATGTATACGGAAGATACGGGATTACACACCTGATTTTGATTTCCTAAAGAACCACTCGTCGATGACCTAGAACAATACCAACCAAAAGTTAGCCTCGGATTTCCAAAAGATTTCGTATCACTTACACTTGAATCACTTACCACTATGTCAGAAGGTAGAATATATCGAGTGATTTAGTCCCTAAAACATAATCGATTAGTGAAACTTCGATCCGATTAACACAATAACCGAGTAGTGATATCGAATGGACTATGAAAAGACTCCTTACCTTAATCGATGATAATCCCAATTCCCACAAATTGACTTATAACTTGAGATGATTAGGCAATGATGTGGTATTCGGCCAATCCACTAGAATACTACAAATAAAAGATTATCAAGATGTGAGGGAGTAAGGGAGAACACCATTTCGGTTTTAAAATCAAGATGAAACAACCAAATAATGAGGGACTCTCATTCGGCTAAGAGAAAAAAATAAAAAGATTTGAATAAAAACACTTACCCGGTTTAATCAAGAAAGAAAAACCCAACTTGGAAGATGGAGAAGATGATCAATTAGGCTAGGTGGTTTCGGCAAAACAAAGAAAGAAAAATACTCACTAATGGCTTTAGAGTTTCAGCAATCAAGAAGAAAGAAGAAGAATTTGTTTAATAACAACTTGAAGTTTCGGCTATCAAGGAAGATGGACAAAAGATGAATATGTGACCAATCCAAAGAGAAGAAAAAAAATGCACTATTGTGCTAGAAGATTTCGGCAAAGAGAGTAGCAATTTGGGAGAAAATGACACAAAGTTGCAAATGGGATTTTTGGCCAAAACCATACCAAAAGCCAAAGTAAATTTTCAGCTACCTATCTACCCCCAAAACCGTCCACATGCATAGCCATAAAGGTCAAAATTTTGCCAACCATACTTTCCATAACATTCTCCATGAAATAATCCACTTGTTCCCCTTACTTCCCTTTTCCTTTTGATTCATTTCCCCAACCTCAACCGTTCCTTAATTCCTTTAGCCACCATACCAAAAATAAAGAAGTCAACCTTGCCATATATATACCTTGGCCGACACTAAGGAATGAATGCAAAAATAAAAGTCAAAATTGCACACAAAGGGATTCGAACCTCTTCCCTCAAGGTACTACATGTGGCGCCATAACCCTTTTACCAATTGCTCATTTATGCTAGAAATTTACTCTTTTATTTCCATAAGCCTTGATGCCACTTACTATCTCTCCTTAATAGGCTTAAACACAAAATTTTACTAAGGCCCAACTTGAACTCGGAACTTCATAGAAACCTTGTAACTTTCCAAAATTACCTTCTTAATAAGTCCAACTTGAAATAATGTCGTTCTCTTTTTCTCAAAATTTTAAAACGCTTCTACGCTCAAGGCCCATTGGGCCCAATTCTACTAGGCTCAATTTCGGGATGTTACATGTTTAGATTTCCCAACATTTCTTTAGCAGTCTCCTTTCTTGGTGTCTTTCGTTCAGGGTGAAAAGTTTCTCCTGACACGAAAGTCCTGGATATATGGGGAAAGGTCATCGGTTCCCACTTGACCTCTTCCCCATTCAGTCGCGCTCTTCTCTTTTCTTGTTTCTTCCCCAGCTCTCTTTTCTTTTGTCTCGCATATGGCTTGTATCCTATGCCAAAGCGGTCTAGTTTGTCCATTAGCATAGGTTCCTCAACCCTTCCTTGTAGGCATTTTCCAAGTCCTCTCCCAGCAAGGCTCCTCTTCCAACCGTCAGTTGCAGGCCCATCCTTGTATTTTTGGAGATTTTGGGCATCGGGATCTTGTTCCTTTCGATAATAAAGGTTGCATTCACAAATTCCAACGATCGAAAGGAACATTCTATCGCTTCATCGTCTGCCCCTGGTTACGGATGCAATAATGTCTTCTTCCGCGTTTATCATTACCAGTCGACCCTCAGTTACCAACTTTAGCTTTTGATGCAGTGATGATGGCACTACCCCAGCCGAGTGAATCCAAGGCCTCCCCAACAAGCAATTATAAGAAGGCTTGATGTCCATCACCAAGAAATCTACTTCATACGTGTTTGGACCAATCAAAAGAGGTATCTCAATCCTTCCCATCACCCTCATTTTGGTACCATCGAATGTTCTCACTATGTTTTGACACGTTTTCATATGAGAGCTATCCACAGGCAACCTATTCAGTGTGGACAGGGGCAAGACATTTAGTGCAGATCCATTATCAATTAATACCCTGGTAATGTATATCCTTTGCAATGGGTGGTGATGTTTAGAGCCTTTGTAGATCCCATGCCCCCTGGCGGTATTTCATCATCATTAAAGAAGATGAAGTTGTCGGCACTTATATTGTTAACTAGGCGGTCCAGCTTGTTTACAGAGATACCGTTAGCGACATAAGTTTCGTTTAGCACTTTCATCAACGTGCTACGATGTGTCTTCGAACTTAAGAGTAAAGCTAGCACTGATATACGAGCTGGTTATTTGTGTAGCTGTTCTACAACACTATACTCGCTATGTTTTAAAAAATTTAGAAATTCCCTAGCCTCGTTCTCAGTTACTAGCTCGTTAACTGGCGATTCAAGCCTAACCGTCTTTTCCTTCTTATACTCAACTACTGGGGCCTTTCCTTTAACGGTTTCAGTTCTTGTACTTGCAGGGTCATAACGCCTCCCACTGCTTGTGTAGAAACCTACATCTTGGCCCTCCTCTAAAATGCTAGTCGGGTTCTCATCTCTCGGGATCGTCACGTTGCAGTCATAATTCCAGGGAACCCTCTTGCTGTCCTTGTAGGGAAAGGCTACAGGTTTCTGGATTATGACCCTGGGTGCAATTTGTACTCCGGTTTCATTGCTTCTTGGTCGTGAAATGGTAACCACTGGGTGGTTGACTTTATAGACCTTCTCTGTCGACCCCTCTTCTGAGGCGCACACATCTTCTCTTTCGAAGCCCATAACATATTCAAAGAATTCTAGCTCCTTATTATCCATCAGATTTTGCACTAAGGCCCTGAATTCAATGCACTCTTGGATCTTATGACCCTCCTTAGTATTGAACTCATAGTAGTTCATCATCCCTTTAGGTCTCTCTTCTAAATCCTGTTTGATTAATCCTCCCTCTACAATTTTCTCCCAAACCCATTTTAGTGGGGTTTTCAGTTTCGCTATATTCATCTTGGTTCTCTTCCCTCTACTCTCGGTTATCGCATTTACCCCTTTATCAGAATGACTGAGTACCAAATTTCCTGCCACATTAGGTCCCGATCGATCACCAAACTTCACAATGCCCATCTTGATGAACCTTTCAATCAACTTTTTAAAAACGGTGCAGTTCTCTATTGAGTGTCCCGTAATTCCCGTGTGGTATTCGCATTGAGCATTCACGTTGTACCATTTGGGGAATGGAGGTTGCATAGGTTTTAGGTAGAAGAGGGATACCACGTGTGCATCAAACAGATTCTGATACAGCTCCATATATGTCATCGAGATGGGTGTGAACTGGAGCCTTTCTGTATTTGGCCTCGGGTTGGATTCTTGCCTTGGAGGGCCCTGATGGCTAGTGGTTACTGTCATTGGCGGGCCTACAGTGATTGGTTTTGAATAACCCTTGTTATATATACTTGCATTATTCACCTAGTTTTCCTTCTTCCTCAGGGCTGATCTTTTAGTGCTTTCTCCCGCGTCTATCTTACCACTTCTCACTGCGTTTTCAATCATTTCACCGGACATTACTATATCCGATAAGCTCTTAGTAGTGCTTCTCAATATATGATTGATGAACGGGGCTTTTAAAGTGTTGATGAAAAGCATTGTGGTTTCTTTCTCCAGAAGAGGTGGCTGGACTTGCGTTGCCACTTCTCTCCATCTCTGGGCATATTGCCTGAAGCTCTCACTTTGCTTCTTCTCCATGTTCTATAACGTGATTCTGTCGGGTGTCATGTCCGTCACATGACTATAATACTTCATAAAAGCTTGTGCTAAGTCTTTCCATGAATTAATTTTGGCACGACTCAGTTGGTTGTACCATTTAGCTGCTGACCCGATCAGACTGTCCTGAAAGCAGTGGATTAACAGTTGATCATTACTAACGTATCTTGTCATCCTTTGACAGAATATAGTGATGTGAGCTGCTTTGGTAGTTCCACTCTTGCTTTGTCCATTTTTGCCATATCATCCAGATCAGGGACAACAGGATTGGTTCGATTATCCCCCGGATTAGAACTCGAGCCTGTTTGGTAGTTCATTGGCACCGAGGTACTGACTTGATACTGTTGGGGTCTGATTGTAACAGGTACTCTTCGTGGGTACACATCTGGTTGTGCCTGGATGTTTATTTGGGTAAAACTCGAGGGGTAAGTGGGGTCCTCATTATCATCCCTTGAGTTGACCACGGTGCTCTTCCCTTTTTCAAGTCCTCCAGCCATCAACTGCGTTAATTGGCTTATCATACTTCTTTGGGATTCCAGTATCTAATCCCTCATCTCCTGTTGTATTTTCGCTAACTATTCTTGCAGCTACGCTTGTAGCTGATCTTGCATGTCTTTTTGAATCTATTCTAGCATTTCCAATCTTTGGTCCATTACTTTGGTTTTGGCGCGAGTATTGTAACGATGTTCTGTTGGTTGGCTCTTGTTGGTTTCTAGATTAACTAAAATAATTTTGATTAATTAGGGTCTTTTTTTGTGAAATTTAATGCATATGATGCAATGTAATGCAAATGCAAGAAATGAATGCAAAAAGAGGCATTGACTCTGATTCAATTCTGTTAGAACAACTTTACTAGAAAATAAATTTCTTTACATAAAACGGGTTACATATACAACTTTACTCTAATGCTCAAAGCCTTAACCTTCCTAAGAAGCCGAGCTAACTCTTGACCCCGATCCGATTCTGGTTCATACTTCAAGCTTAGCGTGTTAGCCTAAACCACTAGGGTTTGCAAATGATCGGCCACCTCTCATATTTGAGCCACAGCTTCACCCATAATATGGTTTCTATCCCTGACCTGACCTTGAGAACAGTGGAGTTGCTCTTTCCAATGCTCGTTGTTTGTATCAAGGAGTTCAACTCAGAGTTCACAATTTTGTAATGCGGTCTCGAACTCTCCTATTTTCCTTTTCAGCTCTTCAATATTTTTTAAGCTCGCTTTCTGCTCAATTGTGGAGTTGCGACTACAATACTGATGAAGTGACTTTTCTAATTCAGCTACCCTGGTTTTTAATCTAACCTTTTCATTTTGGCATTCCAATAGGTCTTTTTCTATAGCATTTTCTCGCACCTGGGCATCTTGGAACTTCTTTTCCCATTGATTGGCTCTATTCTTTTCTTCTTTGATCTCTTGTCACCATTGTTCTGATGTTTTTCCTAGCCCAGCAGTTTTCATCGACAAGCGCAATTTCTTATAATCCATTTTTAAACTATCCAGATCTTCCTCGGCCTTGTTCTTTCTTTTTCTCAGTTTATCAACCTCTAGCTTCTGAATGTCAACATCTAGTCCTAATTTCATTTTTTCCTCCCCCAATTATTCTATCTTCTTTCTTAGCTCCAAATTCCTATTTTCAAAATCTTGCTTGATGATCTCTAGCTCAGATGGAATCACTTACAGGTGTTCCTCCAATGGTCGAATGGCTTCTTGATTCGGCACGGGAATGTTGTCATTGACTCTTTGACCCCACCACCAACAATATTTAGGGGTCGTCATCGGTTCTGCAATAAATTTTTTCATTCGGTGGGTTTGATTCTAGGCGTTAGAAATTTCTTAAACCTTTTTCTTGTAGTTATCACCCTTATACAAAACTCACACTGGGCCAGCCCTTGCGTTGCTGGTATGAATTGCCTCAATCTATACTGCCTCAACACAAGTAGAGCAGCATATCCAACAGCTCCCCAAATCCCAATTAGAGGAACCCAATCGAAATCTCCACACCAGTACAGAATCTCATCGGGATCATCCAAGGGGCTCTCTATTCGACGTCCTCGTCTTGGAGATTTCGGAGTATCGCCATCCATTTTTCTTCCGAAATGTCATCTCGCCTCGGTGTAGCCACTAATTCTTTTAATAGAGAGTAATTCTTAGAGAATACTCGATAAGAAACTTTTTCTACCCTCCAAAATTGGCTATGAAACCAGGCCAACAAGAGTTGCGCACATCCAATGAATCTTCCTTCACCCGCTCTCCGGCATGCATTCAAAGATCTGAATGTTTCGGCCAAAATTGCAGGGAGGGCGTGACTCTCTTATCCAGTCTGTCGAATAAATCTGAAAATGCCTCATCTACGTGCCCCAGTGCTTTAGGGAAAATAACCAGCCCGTAAATGCTCAAAGCAAAGACATTGACCCTTTTCTTCATATCTGGGTGTGCCAAGATCAAATCTCGTTAACTATTCAAAGGGATACATTTACCATCTCCCTTTTGCTTAATCTGGGCTGCAACCCATTGCTCACTCATCCCCGTGATGCTCATTAGTTTCTTTAGGAAAGTCGGGACATTGGTGGCTCTAGAATAAACCTTGTCGACTCAAATTTTCGGGGAACGAAGTAAGGTCATGTATTCTTCCATAGTAGGTACTAAATCCACTTTTCCAAAAGTAAAGCAGCTATAGGCGGGATTCCAAAATTGAGCCAGAGCTTGAAACAAATGCTTGTCCACTTTGATATCGAGTAGATAGGGTAAATCACCATAATTATAGTAAAATAGCTACTTGATTTCATTATCCCATTGGACCTATATCTCTTTCAATTCTTGGAGATTGTTCTGGGTCACGCTGATACGAGTGAAGTCCCACAATTCTGATACGTACCCCTCCGTCAGGCTATCAACTTTCTCTAGTTGCATTTTCTCAGACCATATTTGGACAGCCGGATTATCTCCCATTTTATCAAGAAATCTGTTCTCCATGGTAAGCTCTCTATTTAGTAACTGAATGTGAATCAACACCTTATTTATGATGAAAATGTCATGCAATAACAGTCAAAGCAAAACAAAACAAGTCAGTACATTTTATACAAATCTAAAGTAAGCAAGAAATAATAAATAAAGCACATATTTGGGTGACCACTAGGGGTTCAGTGCGGCTCTCCTTAGTGTAGGCTCTTAGAGCTCCCTATATGTGGTTCGGTTCTAAAGTAAGGGTACCTGAACCGGTGAATTCCTCGATCTTCACCCATTATAGGCTCATACGGACCGAGTTCAGTTCAGGGGAATACATTACCCTATGGCTATACGAAGATGAATATCTCACGAAGATATGGGTACGGATGTATCCCGAAAGTGATCCGCTATCCTATACGGAGGTAAAGACCTCACGAAGGAATAGTATCTCACTCCCACTTAAAAGGGTAAAATCAACCGATTATGCGATGCAATATGCGGAGATTTATTAAAATACTCGAACCAATAAAGCAAACATATCAAAATGATGCAGACCATAAAGATGAAATGCAACGAAAGGATCGTAAATTTAAACCAAATTATCAATTTTCGACAAAAAGATAAGAAATAATCAACTCGTGGCTTGACTCTCTTATCCATTCCCCAGTGGAGTAACCAAGCTGTCGAAACCTCTTTTTTTTTGAAATCGACTTTTATTTTTAAAAAAAAAACAAAAAATGGGAGTCGCCACCAATTCCTTTTTTATGAGGTGTGATCGGGTCACCTCGTAATTTGATCATTTTAATAAACAGTTTGATTTACTAAAACAAATATTTTTGGTCTACGAAATTCAAGAAACGGGTTCGGGAGTCGGTTACGCACGAGGAAGGATTAGCACCCTCGTGACGCCCAAAATTGGTACCTAGTTGATTAATTAAATTCTTGGTGTTGAAAATTGAAAACTCGAAAAGAATTTAAAAATACGATCCCTCTTTGTATTAATATTTTTTGCTTAAAAAAATGCTAGAATAAATTGAAATGTATGTTAAAGACTCCCTTATCTCGCGGTAACAAAATGTCACATCCCGTAAGTTAGGACACGACACCTCGAATCCTTGAGAACAAGTTACCCTTTATTTTTTATTTAAATCTCGTGTATTTTGATTTTAAAGGATATTCGGTCATTTGGGTTCAATGAGAAAATCGAAACCTCGTAAGTTAGGGTACGACTTCTCGAATCTCCAAATACGAAACATTGTCTTATTTTGAAAATTTTTAGATAATAACAAGTGTAATATTTAAACGATGTGTATTTTTATTTGGATACAATACATCAATGGATGAATAGATCTAAGCTTATTGTATAGTAATAAAATTATATATTGTAGCTAGAATAATATATTGTAGCTATATGAGTGAATCTTAGAGTAAAATAAAAAAAGGCACACGAAAGAGGAATTTAAATAACAATGATGAAACATAAAAAATGGAATAATAAATAAAATAAAACAAAATAAAACAACGTAAAGTCCATAAAAGGATAACATAAGATTAGTGAATGATAAAATATAAATAAATAAAGGGATGTTGTAATAACAATAATATAATCATAATAATAAAATAAACAAGATAACTCAAAATAAAAATAAATGGAAGATGCATGAAAAAAAGACGTTACATGAAAAGTACCAAAAATAAAAAAAAAATGAAATGAAAAAAAAAATGAAATAACAATGACAATATGGCAAAAATATACAAATATGAACAATATAAGTTTTAAAATAAAAAGTGAGGCAATAATAAATAAATAAATAAGTAAGTAAATAACAAATAAAAAATTCATGAAAAGACTGAAATTAAATAAATAAGGGATTCGATCGAAATTAAAACGAAATTAAGAGTATAAATTATAATAAATGAACAAATAAATAAAGACTAAATCGAAATTAAAATGAAATTTAAAGGGATAAATTGTAAAATAAAAAATAAAAAAAAGGCGAAACAAGGGACCAAAACCGAATGCGCGAAAAAGAAAAGGGGTCAAATGGGAAATTATTCCCAGACCCCACCCTTAAACGCACCGTTCCAAGGGGCCAAATGATTGGAGGACTAAAATAAAAACAAATAAAATTATGGGGATAAATTTTTAAAACAAAAAAAAAGGATCAGATTGAAAAACAATTAAAAAGCGGGAGGACCAATGCGAATATTAGACTCTGCCTTCAAAACACGCGGATCCTAGAAGGATCCGGGTCGGGTCATCAGGTCTTGCTCAAAACGAGGCCGTTTTGGCGTCTATGAGCAATGGTTCAAAATGGTGCCGTTTTGTGCACCTATTTAAATAAAAAAATTCAAAACCCTCATTTTTGCCTTCATTTAAAAAAAAAACTAAAATTTTCTGATTCTCTCAGAACACTCTCCCCTTTAGGCCTAGGGCTCCGACGATCGACCACCGTGGCGGCCGTCGGTCACTGGTGACGGCACAGCCACCCACGGTGGCCGGAAGAGCAAAAAAAGGCCATTTTTGAGCTTTTTGACTCTCCAAACCCTGATTTGGGAGTTATTTATTCTAAAAAGGGTTTAAAATCGCAAAAAAAAAAAGAACGAAGAGCCCTTCGGTTTTAGGTTTTTTTTTTTAAAAGGAGTCACCTTTCATCGGAGGTGACGACCTCGACCATTCAAGGCGACGGAACGTGAACCGTCAGGTATCCCTTTTAAACTTTTCTTTTTTATTTTATTTTTATTTATAAAAATAAATTCGTAAAATAAAAAAAATCACCTTTAGAATCTGTTTCTTTTGTATTTAATCTTCTTTTTTTTTGTATTTGGTTTCGTGTGTTTACAATCTATTTTGTGTGGCCTTATATAGCCGATTTACAAAAATTTCTTGCTACTATTTGCTTTTTGTTTTTACTGCTGTTTCTGCTATGTTTCTGTCCCTTTTTTGGGTTCTCTTTGCAGGCTTTGGCGAGGTCAACTGAGAGGAAACTTTACCATTTCAGTGCAAGGCGGCCAAGGGTGTCAGGCCCTGGGACGAGGCGCAGGTGAGGCAATCGAGGGAGGAGTGCGGCGCTCATGGGGGCAGCAGCGCTAAAAACCCTAGGGTTTCTGGCTTCCTGAAAATTTTTTAAGTATGTTGGGCCTGTTGGGCCTTGTACTTTTGGGTTCCTTTTGTTTTTGGGCTTGTATAAAAGACTGTTAATTACTATTTTTGTTTTATTTTTGGTTTAGTGGGCCGAGGCAAATTGGGCCTACTACAATATGGAAATATCATATCGTGTAAGACCATAACTGGTGAGTTATGGCATCATATAAAAAAATACCATATCGTGTAAGATCGTAACTGGTGGGTTATGACATCGTATGGAAAGAAGATCATATCATGTAAGATCATAACTTGTGGGTTATGGCATCATATGAAAAAAATTTAAGGAAGGTTATTGCCTAAAGTGGTTCTCTGTGTGTCCCAAGACGATGAGGGGCAAACCTCACTAAGTGTAAGTCTAGGCCAATCCCTATTGCATAAATCACTAGGAAAGGAAAGGCCTTTGAGGCGATATCTATTAAAGGAAAGCCTTTGTGGCTAGTACTAGATTTAAAGGATGTCTTTGTGGCACAACTCTGGGCAGGAAAACCTTTATGGGGAGTACTAAATGTAAACAACCTTTCAGTGCGTGTTGAATGTAAAGAAAAAGCTTTGTGGTAACCTTTGTTTAAGAATGCCTTTATGGAAAATCTCTGAAAGGAAATGCCTTTATGGCGATCTCTATCAAAGGCAAGCCTCTGTGGCTACCTCCATAAAAGAAGCCTTCATGGCTATATCTGAAAAGAAACGCCTTCGTGGTGCAACCTAAGGACAGGATGCCTTAGGGGCAACTCTATAAAAGAAAGCCCTAATAGCGAATACAAAAGAAGCATTTGCGGCTATTTAAATAAAGGAATGTATTCACGGAAAAATAAGTTTACAATTCATACATAACATAGAAATAGCATTCTTTTGTATTGTTTCATAATTCCTACCATGTTAAATGGTTATGCCTAGATAAATCAAATCATCAAAACATAACATACCAAGATTCATATACCAAGTTATAATCAACATAACATAATTCATCATATCATCTTTGTAGTTGGCCCAATTTTCCCTGGCCCAATTAAATATTTTAAACCGAAAAAAAAACACTAAAAATCCAATAATAAAAATAGTCCAAATAAAAGTCCAGTATTACAAGCCCAATTATAGTGGCCCAAATTTTAGCCCAATACCAAATGTTGAACGAGGCCCAAAAGACCCAAAACAAACTAGGGTTCCAGAAACCCTAGAACCTTCTGGCGCCTCTCCCCCACGAGCAGCTCCCACACGTCGCAACAGCCACGTCACTCGGGCCACCCCATGCCCGACGGTTTTACCTGCAAACAAGGAAGCAAAAGGGCAAGGAAAAGGGCCAGCAAATAATAACAGAAAAGGGCAGAAAATATAAAAACAGATTGTATTTTTTTTATTTTCGATTTCATTCGGCTATAAAAACCGAAAAATCACTTGTAATCCCCCTACAATCTTTACGAATATACACAAAGCAATACGAAAATCAGATTCGCAAAGGTTTTCTTCATTTTCTCTATTTTTTTCTTTTTGTTTTTTTTCTCTTCAAAATTACCTATACATTTATAAAGATTTTTGTTCTTTTTTAATATTAAAATACAGTATATAAAAAAAAGAAAAATTACATGTTTTTGAACCTCCAGCCACCGTGCACGGCGGCGCTGAGAGCGACGATCAGCGTCGGAGTATCGCCGGAGCTCTTGCTGGAATTCGGGCCAGAGGAGAAAGGAGGGAGAGAGTTTTGAGACTTTGAAATTTTTTTTTAAAACAGAAAACAAATGATTTTTTTTAAAAACTTTTGGCCTTAAATAAAGAACGAAAACGACATCGTTTTGCACTAGGGCTTTAAGCGCCAAAACGACGCCGTTTGCCCCTCAAGACCCACGTGTTGACCCGACCCGGGGAAGGATCCGCGTATTTTGTGTAATTTGGCCCACTTTTATTTAATTTCCATCATTTTTAGCCTTATTCCCTATATGTCATTTTATTATTTATTTGTTTCTTTTTTATATTACTTTATTTATAATTCAACTTATTTATTCCATGTTCTTAATTTCTTTTTATTGATTAATTTCTTTGTACATCATTATATTATTCAATTGTGGATTTATTTTATTATTATTACCATTATTATATTTATTTATTATTTTTATTATTACTAATATTATTTTATTTTTACTACTAATATTATTATTATGATTATTATTGTTACTCTTATTTATTTATTTTTACTATTATTATTTGTTTATTAATATATTTTCGTTATAATTTATTATTATTATTGTATTTTTGTTATTATTATTATTTTACTATCTTTAAATTATTGTGCATAGTATTTGTTTATTGATTTTCTATTAACTTTTATCTTTGTTATTATTTCCTTTATTTTACTTATTTGTTCATTTATTTACTATTTTTTACCTATTATTTTATGTAGATTGTCCACTTTAGCCTTTATTTTATTGTATTTATTTTTACCTTTATTATTGTTATTTATATTTTATTGTCATCATCATTATTTTGGTTATACAAATTAGCATTGTAATTCATTTTACATTTTATTATAAAATCATATCACATTTTATCCGATTTGAAATAAGCAATTACTTCGCGTTCTAAGATTCGAAAGAAATAGTACCCTAACTTACTGGGTTTCGATTTTTCTCATCGAGTCTAAAGAACCAATTATTTTTAAAATCAAAACATATAAGTTAAATAAAAACTTATTCTCGGGAATTCAAAAATGTTGTGTCCTAACTCACTGGATGTGACATTTTGTTATCTCGAGGTAAGGATTTCTAAAAACAAAGGTAATATTCTGTATTTGGAATTTTGAGAAATTGTGCCCTAACTTACTGGGTTCCGATTTTTCATTTGACCCAAATAACCGAGTACCCTTTTGAATTTAAATGCCCTAGTTTTAAAAGTCAAAAGACAAGCTTAGTTTCGAGGATCTGAAACGTCGTATCCTAACTCACTGGACATGACGTTTTACTTCTTCGAAATAAGCGGGTCTCAGCATCCAATTTAATTTATTCAAGTCTTTTAACAAAGAGGATCGTATGTTAAAATCTTTTCAAATTTTTCGACATTAAGACATTAATAAATCAATTCGGTACCAATTTTGGGCGTTACGAGGGTGTTAATCCTTCCTCGTGCGTAACTGACTCCCGAACCCATTTTCTCGTATTTCGTAGTCCAAAATCATCATTCTAATAAATCAAAATGTTTTAATGATTGATCTCAAGGTGATCCGATCACACCTCAAAAAAGGATTGGTGGCGACTCCATTTTCGTTCTTAAAGTCGACCCTGTTTTTACATAGAAAAAAAAAGGTTTCCACAGCTTGGCGACTCCACTGGGGACAAATAAGAGAGTCAAGCCGTAAAATTGATTATTTTCTGTCTTGTTGTCGAAAGTTGAAAATCTGATTTGAAAAATTACGATATTATTATTGCATTTGTTCATATTGCTATTTCATATGATTACTGTGGTTTGAGTCTTGCATCATATTGCATAAGGACAGTTTTGGTCTTACCTTTTTAAGTGGGAGTGAGAAGCTACTCCTTCGTGAGGTTTTCACCTCCGTGCAGGATAGTGGATCGCTTTCGGGATACATCCGTACCTATGTCTTCGTGAGATTTTCATCTCCAGTGCGACCATAGGGAAATGTATTCCCGAATCGAGCTCGATCCGTATGAGCCTATAATGGGTGAGGATTGAGGAATCTGCTAGTTCAGGTACCTCGACTTTAGAACCAAACCGCATGTAAAGATCCTATGAGCTCACCCTAGATAATACTGCGATAAACCATAGTGGTCACCCGAATAAGTGCTCTATTTGTTTCTTTCTTGCTTGCTTTGTACTAATGTGTTTCATTTTGTTTTGGCTATGATTTCATTACATGTCATTTCATATTTGAAAGAATGTCGATTCACGTTTGATTGCTAAATTAGAGAGCTTGAGAATGAATTTCTTGATAAAATGGAAGAAAATGCGGCTGTCCGTATATTTGTAATCCATTTCATGTAAAGAATTTTGTCCTCTAGTAAAGTTTTCTAAAGGAAATTGAATCAAAACCGATGCCTTTTTGCATTCATGCATTTGCATTACATTACATCATGTACAATAAAAAAAACCTAAAAAGAGTTGGAATTCTTTGAAGAGGTCAAAGGCTCAGAATAAATGTTCGAAAATGTTCAAATGAAGAAATCATTGAAAGAGGGACCTAGTCAGATATCTGCCCTTATGAATCTGGGAGTGTTCTGAATAACTGGACTGCAGAAGAAATTCTTGTAGTTTTTAGAGCTTACACAGAGTAATGTTCAAAACACACTTGTTGCTTTTAGCCTAGAAGTAATAAGAATTCCTTTGTGAAATAGGCTTATGTCCGAACATCATTATAAAATACATACTTGAGATCATTTTGAGTAAATATTCTCTCATTCTTTTAGAATCTTTCATTCTTTCTATCCAAATAATTATATTAGATTCTTTCATTCATTGGATCTTTTTCCAAATCATTCTTTCATCACATTCATAATCATACCATACAAATAATTATTTTTAAATTCACTCTTTCTTTGTATATTTCTTTGTACCTACAGCAGGTTCTCAGATATCAACGACATGAGTAATGCTGCTACGGAATTAGAACTGCCTTTTGAGCAAGACATGTGTTTAGAGGGATCCCAGGACTTTGAAGATGACATAGACTGTGGCTTATCTCCGGACTTGTTAAGAATGGTAAAATAAGAGGAAAAGCGAATTCTACCTCATGAAGAAACAGTAGAGATTGTGACCTTGGAAGACGGAAAGGTAGTGAAAATCAGAATGTGCATAACTGAAGAAACAAAGCGAGGCCTCCTAGAGTTACTTCAAGAATTCAAAGATATCCTCGCATGGTCATACCAAGATATGTCTGGGTTAAGCACTGACATTGCTGTACTCCGCCTCCCCAAAAAAGAGGATTGCAAACCGGTTCAGCAGAAGCTCCAGAGAATGAGGCCAGACATTGTGCTGAAAATAAAAGAGGAAGTCAAAAAGCAGTTTAATGCCGAATTCCTGCAGAAAGTCAAATACTCAGAATGGGTAGCCAACATTGTGCCTGTCCCTAAGAAAGATGGGAAGGTGCGAATGTGTGTAGATTATAGAGACTTGAATAAGGCTAACCCGAAAGATAATTTCCCCTTGCCTCGCATTGATACGTTGGTGGACAATATGGTAGGCTATTCGCTGTTTTCCTTCATGGATGGCTTCTCAGGATACAATCAGACAAAAATGCATCTTGAGGATATGGAAAAGACTACTTTCATAACCTTGTGGGGTACATTTTGTTATAAGGTGATGCCATTTGGGCTGAAAAATTCAAGAGCGACATATCAAAGGGCCATGGTGACCTTCTTCCATGATATGATGCACAAAGAAATCAAAGTTTATGTCGATGATATGATCGCAAAGTCCCGAACAGAAATGGAACATATCCAAGTTTTAAGGAAGTTATTCTTGAGACTGAGGAAATTCCAATTGAAGCTCAACCCAACAAAATGTACTTTTAGAGCTAGATTCAAAAAATTGTTGGGCTTCGTAGTCAGCGAGAAGGGAATCGAGATTGACTTAGACAAGGTCCGAGCTATACAAGAATTACCTCCGTCGTGCACTCAAAAAGAAGTTCGAGGTTTCCTGGGAAGGTTAAATTACATTGCTCGGTTCATTTCACAGTTAACCAAGAAATGTGATCCCATATTTCATCTTCTGAAGAAACACAATCCAGGCGTGTGGGATAATGAATGCTAGAAAGCTTTTGATAAGGTCAAACAGTACTTGTCAAGTCCTCCAGTATTGTCACCTCCATGCCCAGATAGGCCATTAATCCTGTATTTGACAGTGTTTGATCACTCTATGGGGTGTGTGCTGGGTCAACACGATGATTCAGGAAGAAGATAAAAGGTGATAGACTACCTCAGTAAGAAATTCACTGAGTGTGAGATGAGATATTTTCCAATTGAGAAATTGTGTTGTGCCTTGATTTGGATGACTCAGAGGTTGAGGCAATACATGCTATACCATACGACCTGGCTAATCTCAAAGTTGGACCCTCTAAAATATATTATGAAGTCAACTGCTTTGAATGGAAGGATGGCTAGATGGCAAATTCTGCTCTCTGAATTTGACATAGTTTACGTAAGCCAAAAAGCCGTGAAAGGAAGTGCAGTAGCAGATTTTCTGGCCAGTAAAGCTCTAGAAGATTATGAGCCTCTGAACTTTGACTTCCCTAATGAAGAGCTAATGTATGTGGCAGCTACTGAAGAAGACGCTACAAAAAGATCACCTTTGGAAATTGAACTTCGACGGAGCATCAAATGCTGTAGGTAATGGAATTGGGGCAGTCTTGGTATCCCCAAATGGAGATCATTATCCGTTCACATGCAAGTTGGATTTTGATTGTACGAATAACATGGCAGAATATGAAGCATGCATCATGGGACTCCGTGCAACCATAGAACGCAAAATTAGAGTGTTGGAAGTATATGGGGATTCTGCACTGGTGATTTACCAACTGAAAGGTGAATGAGAGACAAGAGACCCCAAATTGATCAATTATCGAAGGATAGTTCTGGGGTTAATTGAAGAGTTTGATGATATTACTTTCAATTATCTCCCGCGAGACGAAAACCAAATGGCAGATGCTTTGGCTACTTTGGCTTCCATGATCAAAGTGAGCAGACAAGAGGATGTAAAACCCATTCAAATGAGTATTTACGAGGCCCCAGCTCATTGTTACAACGTGGAGGAAGAAGAAAGAGATGATCACCCCTAGTACCACGATATATTACGATACGTGAGAAATCATGAATACCCTGATCAGGCAACTAAGAACGAAAAGAGGACGTTGAGAAGACTAGCTTGTGACTATGTCTTAGACGGAGAGATCCTGTACAAAAGAAGAAAGGATCAGGTACTATTGAGATGTGTGGACGCTGTCGAAGCTAAGAAAATTCTGGAAGAAGTCCACGAGGGTGTTTGTGGAACACATGCCAACGGTTTCAAAATGGCTGGACAAATTATGAGATCCAGGTACTATTGGTCTACCATGGAGGGAGACTATGTGAAACCCCTTAACCCGTATCCGTCACCGGATTAGGGTTATGAGGCATTACCTAACCAACCACAAGTCCACACACACTAAATGAATCTTATTACATTAATTAATACATAATCAAAACATGATATTAATAAAATGTAGATACCACCAAACATTATTACTAGTGTCATTTAAAAACCAATTCCATTCAATTAGCAAAATCACTATTCCCCAAATCAGCATATGTATTATAAACGAATATATGCAATTCAAATACATAACCTTTGATGTCATTTATCCCTAAACATATGTGTTATAAATAAAAGCATACGGATATGTTAGTACTAAATATTTCTATGTTAATTTAACTCAAGTCAAATAAAAACTCATATCCAAATATTTTACAGATGCTATGACCAGATCTATTCAATGAATATACCACAATATAATTTTTAGTATATCACATCCATTATTCACCTATGTAAAATATAAGGTAGATGTCTCAAAATTTAACTTAACATGTAAGTACATACGTATATTTATATACATAAGATCATTCACCATTTGGAACATAATATATACTTTACCCAAACCATATTTATAATCATAGATAACATATATGTAATTTCATGATTTAAGCTCACCAAAAGAAGCTTTCCACAAAACCGAACCCTCACAAATATTATCATCTTACTCAATAATTTAAAACCAACCCAACCCAAAACATATATAACCAACTCAAGCATAGAAGCAAAGCTATTTTCGAATGGCATTCAAATACATACACATTTACATCATTTGAATCCAAAACAAAAAAAAAAATAGTTTAGCCTATACATGCCATAGACTTTAAAATTCATTCACAAAAAGGTACCAAAATATAGTGGATAGTGTGATTGACTTGGTGATGATTCTCGAGCTTGAGCTAGAAATCCGAAATCTATAAAATAGACAAATAAACACATGGAGTAAGCTTATAAAGCTTAGTAAGTTTCAAGCAATTAACTCACATATAAACTTTATCAAAGTCAAATAATTTACTAGTATCATATTCCCATTGCCGAACAGTCAATCACTCAAGAAACAAATTGCTTAACTACATTAAATGCATGTACAAAAATATATATACTATTACACCACATTCGCATCAATAAAAATGAACAGCATATATTTTCTTTACTAACCATAATCTCTATTTTACAATCTAACCCTTCTTCAATCGTAACGTGTCATAAATAGTACATACCTTTAGTTTACTTATCCATCCAACTTACCGATCGTGCTTAACAAGTAATAATGCACTCCTACATCCCGAATACAAAATATCTTTAATAATAGAAATCTTTTAACAAACCTCGTACTTACACACTTGTTAATAAGGCTTAGTAACGTATCGCTCACATAGAGCCGTTACTTTAATACTTCTCGTAACGTATCGCTCACATAGAGTCGTTACTTTTATACTTCTCGTAACGTATCGCTCACATAGAGCCGTTACTTTAATACTTCTCGTAACGTATCGCTCACATAGAGTTGCTTTACTACTACTCGTGTAACGTATCGCTCATATAGAGCCGTTGCTTTAATACTTCTCGTAACGTATCGCTCACATAGAGCCGTTACTTTTCAAATTTCCACTTCATTCTCATAAACATAGATTATCACATCTAAACTTAGATACAAAACATCATAGATATACATGATCGATACTAACTATCCCTCCCATGAAGTCATACCATATTCGGCTTTAGAAGGAAATTACATACTCTCATCAATTCAATACCAGAATCATACATTATAAACCTATACACAATCCCACCTTAATCAAACATCATTTATTCAAAGCTAATAAGAGCATTAAGCTCATATTCGGCAAACACATGAATATATATATTTTCATGTTACCATTTCACACTCGGCCACATACAAATAAATATATTTATCCTTACTTAACAATTGTAATTCATATGATCAATTTCAATTTAACCAAATTGTTTAAAACTTACCTCGGAAGTCGATAAATTTGAATTTCCCGATTATTCGTTTAGTTTAGCTTTGCCCCGATCGGTTTCCAATTCTTTCTTTCCTTGATCTAAACACAAATTCGAAAAGAGTTCATTCAAATAAATTTCATTCATTTTAATCCGAAACACATAATTGTACCCTTCTTCCAATCTATCACTCATAGTTTGAAATTCTTACAATTTAACATTATTTCTTTTCACTCATTCGAAAATATAACCATTCATACCCCCTTGAACTATAGCCGAATACTCCTCAAACTCGTCTAAACCCCCTTATTACAATAAAATTTATCGTAACAATATAATTTACAAATTTATAAATTTACCCCTCTAATTTTACTTTCTTGCAATTTAATCCCCAAAACATAGAACACAAGAAAAATTACATGTGATTCAAATTAATACCTTGAGGACCGAATTTTATTCATCTTAATACAAGTCCATATACAACATCTATTCTTGCATTTATGACCTCAACTCTTATTTTCATAATTTAAGCCACTAAGCATCCGTTTCTTTTAAGTTTTCTACTCAAAACACATTAGTACCCATCCTATACTTAATATTCTTCCATCAAGCAAAATGAAACCAATGATCTCATCTATGGCCGAAACTAGAGCATGCATCAAATTCCAAAAATTCTCACATGGAGTTGATAGTATTCAAGAAAACTAACACAAACATGCAAAAATCTATAAAAATTAAGCTTATTTTCTCACCTCAAATAGACATGCAAAAGCCGAATGGAGATGAAGGTTTTTAGCTCCCCTTTTCTTTGTATTTTAGGTGAAAGAGATGATAGAGAGGAAAGAGATGAAAGTAGAAAAAAAAATGTTTTCTTTTTAATAATATTTCCGTTACTTGCATAATATCCCACTATCCCATTTTAATATAATAAAAAAAATATCCACTAACAATTCATCCCCATGCTTGCCGTCCAATATCACTAATAATTGGCAAAATAGCAACTTAGATTGCGACAAAAGAAAAACCATTCAATTTGGCCTTAATTTCCATAATAGTTATTTTACATACTTTCCCAAATTTTTATCCTTCACTTAATTTAGTCACTCAAACATGCAATTAATCCTACGATATCTTAACACATGCTCAAAACACATAACATAAAATCAAATAAATTCGAATTCGTGGTTCCGAAACCACTGTTCCGATTAGGGTCGTAATCGGGTTGTTACAACTCCCCCCCCTAAATAAATTTTCGTCCCGGAAATTCTTACCAGTGAATAAATGTGGGTAACATTCCTTCATAGATTCTTCGATTTCCCAGGTTGCCTCCTCTATCCCGTGCTTAAGCCACATTACTTTAACTAGTGATATCTTCTTGTTTCGCAATTCTTTCACTTCACGGGCTAAGATGCGAATCGGTTCTTCCTCATAAGTCAAATCGGATTGAATCTCAATCTCGGAGGGACTGATCACATGAGAAGGATCGGATCTATACCGTCGAAGCATCGACACATGGAAAACATTATGAATTTTATCTAACTCAGATGGTAAACTCAATTTGTAGGCAACCGGCCCAATACGCTCAATAACCTCATACGGTCCAATAAATCTCAGACTCAGCTTTCCCTTGCGACCAAATCTAAGTATCTTTTTCCACGGTGATACTTTCAAGAACACTTGATCACCTATCTGGAACTCAATGTCCTTACGTTTCGAATCTGCGTAAGACTTTTGACGATCCGATGCTGCTTTCAAACTATCACGAATTACTGCCACTTTTTGTTCAGTTTCCTTAATCTAATCAACCCCGTGTATCTTATTTTCTCTGAGCTCGGTCCAGTACAACGGTGTACGACATTTACGACCGTACAAAGCTTCGTAGGGTGCCATTTTGATACTAGATTGAAAGCTATTATTATACGCAAATTCAATCAAAGGCAAGTATCGTTCCCACGTACCCTCAAACTCAAGAACGCAACATCTCAACATATCCTCGAGTATTTGGATAACACGCTCGGATTGACCATCCGACTGAGGGTGAAAAGCTGTACTAAAATGTAACTTGGTACCTAAAGCATCTTGCAGTTTCTTCCAAAACCGCGATGTGAACCTCGGACCTCTATCCGAAATAATAGAAATAGGTATTCCGTGTAACTGTACAATCTGCGATACGTACAACTCAGCCAACTTATCAAGTGAGAAATCTGTTCGTACCAGAATAAAATGAGTCGATTTCGTCAATCTATCTACGATAACCCAGATTGAATCTTTTTTACTTAGCGACAAAGGTAAACCCGATATGAAGTCCATGGTGACTCGATCCCACTTCCATTCAGGAATCAAAATCGGTTGAAGTAGTCCCGAAGGCATTTGATGCTCAGCTTTCACTTGTTGACATACTAAACACTTCGACACATAGTCTGAGATGTCTCGCTTCATACCGTGCCACCAATAATGTTGTTTCAGATCGTTATACATTTTCGTGCTACCCGGATGAATTGAGTATCTACTATTATGAGCTTCGTTGCAAATCATCTGAATCAAATCAGGGTTCTTTGGCACACATATTCGATCCTTGAACCGTAAACATCCTTTAGCATCAATCTAGAAGTCTAAATTCATACATGGGTCACAATGGCTTTTCTTTGATTTTAGATTGTCATCAACTTCTTGGGCTTCTCGAATCTGTTGTTCAAATAATAGTCTCACTCTCAACTCAGCAACGATCGCACCATCCTCATTCATAGCGATATTTGCATTCATTGCTCGTAGAGCAAATAGTGACTTTCGGCTAAGCGCATCGGCAACCACATTAGCCTTTTCTGGGTGATAATCAATCACGAGCTCATAATCTTTTAACAGCTCCAACCATCGTCGCTGTCTCAAATTCAGATCCTTTTGAGTCATTAAGTACTTTAGACTCTTGTGATCCGAATAGACGTGGCATTTCTCTCCGAAAAGGTAATGACGCCAAATCTTCAAAGCAAAGACTATAGCGGCCAACTCGAGGTCGTGCGTCAGATAATTTTGTTCATGCAGTTTCAACTGTCTCGAAGCGTAGGCTACAACTTTACCTTCCTGCATCAACATGCAACCCAGCCCATTTAAAGATGCATCACTGAAAATAACAAACACTTTACCCGATTCTGGCTGAACGAGCACCGGAGCCTCCGTTAACAAAGTCTTTAGTTGATCAAAACTCTTCCGACACCTTTCTCGACCACTCAAATTTTACATCTTTTCAGAGTGTGACCTTGTCGCCGGTGTTGTTGCTATCTGAGAATCCTTTCACGGAAGCGTCTGTAGTATCCAAAGCCAAGTCCCAAAAAGCTACGAATCTCGAGAGATGTTCTGCGGGGTTTCCAATGAAGTATGGTCGAAACTTTACTCGGGTCAACCCGAATGCCCGGTGAAATGACATGCCCTAGAAGCGAACTTCATTCAACCAAAACTCACATTTCTTTGAATTTCGCGTATAATTACTTTTCACGCAAAATCAGAGCACTAACCTCAAATGCTCAAGATGCTCGGTTTCATCTCGGGAGTAGATCGGTATATCATCTATAAATACAACCACAAATCGATCCAAATATGGTCTGAACACCCTATTCATTAAGTCCATGAAAACAGCAGGGGCATTAGTGAGCCCAAACGGCATCACCAAAAACTCATAGTGACCATATCTTGTTCGAAAAGCAGTCTTTGGTATGTCCGATTCTCTAACTCACAACTGATAATATCCGGACCTCAGATCAATCTTCGAGAACACCGAGGCTCCCTTAAGCTGATCGAAAAAATCGTCGATACGTGGCAGCGGGTATTTGTTCTTTACGGTCACTTTGTTGAGCTATCGATAGTCAATGCACATTCTCAAAGTTTCGTCTTTCTTTTTCACGAATAGAACGGGCGCACCCCATGGAGAAAAACTCGATCGGGCAAAACCTCTGTCCGTCAATTCTTGCAACTGCGCTTTCAACTCTTTTAATTCGGTCAGTGCCATTCTATACGGAGCTATCGAGATCGGAGTCGTCCCTGGCACTAACTCAATACCGAACTCTACTTCCCGAACAGGTGGCAATCCCGGCAATTCTTCTGGAAACACATCTGGATATTCACATACAACTGGTACTGATTCAATCTTCTTTTCAGCCACTTTACTATCAATCACATAAGCAAAGTAAGCTTCGTAACCCTTTCTCAAATACTGTCGAGCCAACATCGAGGATATCACTGCTGGTAACCCATTCAAATCCGCAGACTCTAATCGTACTATCTCGTTATTCTGACATCTCAACTCAATAGTCTTTCGTCTGTAACTCACTACCGCATCATGAACGGTCAACCAATCCATACCAAGAATAATGTCAAACTCATCAAAAGGTAATAGCATCAGATCCGCTGGAAAACACATATCTCGAATCATCAAATGGCAGTTCTTCACACTTTATCCACTAATACACATCGACCCAGGGGGTTTGAAACCCGAATCACATACTCAGTAGACATATGAATGAGTTGAACTGGGATCAATCAAAGCAGTTACACTAGCATCAAAAAGAGTAAAAATACAGGTAATGACGTCTGGAGCTGAGGCCTCCTCTCTGGCACGAATGCCGTAAGCTCTAGCGGGTACACGAGCATCTGATCGAACAATCCCATCTGTAGCCCCCTCTTTACTCCACTCCTACCTCCCCCAAAATGAGATGGTTTTCCTCGAGCTGTAGTGCCGCTCGATCTCGTACTCTAAACAGTACCCCTTTCAGCGGTCTCCGAGCAATCTCGAATGAAGTGATCCTGCGAGTCACACTTATAACAAGTGCGGGAAATAGATTTACCCCAACACTCTCTAAGATGTCATCTGCCACACTGCTGACACTCAGGTTTGCTCGATCTCTCATTGCCAACACTAGCAACTGATGTAGCCCGAGAACTTACTGGTGGTCCTTCTCGTATAGAAATCCCAGAGTTAGATTTGGATCGACTACCATCATTCTTGAACTTCTTTGTTACCATCTGCAAAAATTTACCAGCAGATCTCTTTCGAAAATCTTTAGATTCGAGCTCAGCTTTCTGTTTTTCTTTCCCCAATTCTTCAGCTTTACAAGCTCTTTCAACTAGTACCACGAACTCATTAATTTCAAGAATGCCAACCAGAAGCTTTATATCTTCATTCAAACCATCCTCAAACCTCCGGCACATAGCAGCCTCCGATGAAACACACTCGCGAGCATAGCGACTAAGTCGCACAAATTTGTGTTCATATTCGGATACGGTCATACGACCCTGTTTAAGCTCAAGAAATTCCTTACGATTAGAATCTATGAAGCGCTGGCTTACATATTTCTTACGAAATTCCATCTGAAAGAAATCCCAAGTAACCATTTCTCTCGGAACAACTGATAGTAGTGTATTCCACCAGTAATAAGAAGAATCCCGTAATAATGATATGGCACACTTCAAACACTCATCCGGTGTGCAACATAACTCATCAAAAACACGAACAGTATTATCGAGCCAAAATTCGGCTCGCTCCGCATCGTCATCATCCTCGGCTCTAAATTCTTGAGCTCTGTGTTTTCTAATGCGATCAACCAGAGGCTTGTTTATTCTCTCAGGATTCACAATCGGGGGTATTACCGGTACTACAGGGGGATTACTCGAATTCAGGGGTGGTTGAACAGCCGGATTGGTTCGTATGTACTGACTGAACAAATCATTCATCATACTATAAAAGGCTTGTCTAGCCCCTTCATCCGGATTACTAGTAGCCGGTCGAGATTCCTCTGGCACGGGAGCGGGCACCACACTCTCAACGTCATCAGCTACTGCTCGCTCGGGGTCAGGATCCATTACTATATAAGAAAATGAATACATTTCACTGTCAGAAGTCATCACACTATCACAGCATAAACTATGGCATGTATAGCTAGACTCGCACGCACTACGTTAGTCCGAGAATCGACTAAACCGTAGCTCTGATACCAACAAATGTGACACCCCTTAACCCGTATCCGTCGCCGGATTAGGGTTATGAGGCATTACCTAACCAAACAGAAGTCCAGACACACTAAATGAATCTTATTACATTAATTAATACATAATCAAAACATGATATTAATAAAATGTAGATACCACCAAACATTATTACTAGTGTCATTTAAAAACCAATTCCATTCAATTAGCAAAATCACTATTCCCCAAATCAGCATATGTATTATAAACGAATATATGCAATTCAAATACATAACCTTTGATGTCATTTATCCCTAAACATATGTGTAATAAATAAAAGCATACGGATATGTTAGTACTAAATATTTCTATGTTAATTTAACTCAAGTCAAATAAAAACTCATATCCAAATATTTTACAGATGCTATGACCATATCTATTCAATGAATATACCACAATATAATTTTTAGTATATCACATCCATTATTCACCTATGTAAAATATAAGGTAGAAGTCTCAAAATTTAACTTAACATGTAAGTACATACGTATATTTATATACATAAGATCATTCACCATCTGGAACATAATATATACTTTACCCAAACCATATTTATAATCATAGATAAAATATATGTAATTTCATGATTTAAGCTCACCAAAAGAAGCTTTCCACAAAACCGAACCCTCACAAATATTATCATCTTACTCAATAATTTAAAACCAACCCAACCCAAAACATATATAACCAACTCAAGCATAGAAGCAAAGCCATTTTCGAATGGCATTCAAATACATACACATTTACATCATTTGAATCCAAAACAAAAAAAAAAAATAGTTTAGCCTATACATGCCATAGACTTTAAAATTCATTCACAAAAAGGTACCAAAATATAGTGGATAGTGTGATTGACTTGGTGATGACCCTCGAGCTTGAGGTAGAAATCCGAAATCTATAAAATAGACAAATAAACACATGGAGTAAGCTTATAAAGCTTAGTAAGTTTCAAGCAATTAACTCACATATAAACTTTATCAAAGTCAAATAGTTTAATAGTATCATATTCCCATTGTCGAATAGTCAATCACTCAAGAAACAAATTGCTTAACTACATTAAATGCATGTACAAAAATATATATACTCTTACACCACATTCACATCAATAAAAATGAACAGCATATATTTTCTTTACTAACCATAATCTCTATTTTACAATCTAACCCTTCTTCAATCGTAACGTGTCATAAATAGTACATACCTTTAGTTTACTTATCCATCCAACTTACCGATCCTGCTTAACAAGTAATAATGCACTCTTACATCCCGAATACAAAATATCTTTAATAATAGAAATCTTTTAACAAACCTCGTACTTACACACTTGTTAATAAGGCTTAGTAACGTATCGCTCACATAGAGCCGTTACTTTAATACTTCTCGTAACGTATCGCTCACATAGAGCCATTACTTTTATACTTCTCGTAACATATCGCTCACATAGAGCCGTTACTTTAATACTTCTCGTAACGTATCACTCACATAAAGCCGTTACTTTACTACTTCTCGTAACATATCGCTCACATAGAGCCGTTACTTTAATACTTCTCGTAACGTATCGCTCACATAGAGCCGTTACTTTTCAAATTTCCACTTCATTCTCATAAACATAGATTATCACATCTAAACTAAGATACAAAACATCATAGATATACATGATCGATACTAACTATCCCTCCCATGAAGTCATACCATATTCGGCTTTAAAAGGCAATTACATACTCTTATCAATTCAATACCATAATCATACATTATAAACCTATACACAATCCCACCTTAATCAAACATCATTTATTCAAAGCTAATAAGAGCACTAAGCTCATATTCGGCAAACACATGAATATATATATATTTTCATGTTACCATTTCACATTCGGCCACATACAAATAAATATATTTATCCTTACTTAACAATTGTAATTCATATAATCAATTTCAATTTAACCAAATTGCTTAAAACTTACCTCGAAAGTCGATAAATTTGAATTTCCCGATTATTCGTTTAGTTTAGGTTTGCCCCGATCGGTTTCCAATTCTTTCTTTCATTGATCTAAACACAAATTCGAAAAGAGTTTATTCAAATAAATTTTATTCATTTTAATCTGAAACACATAATTGTACCCTTCTTCCAATCTATCACTCATAGTTTGAAATTCTTACAATTTAACATTATTTCTTTTCACTCATTCAAAAATATAACCATTCATACCCCCTTGAACTATAGCCGAATACTCCTCAAACTCGTCTAAACCCCCTTATTACAATAAAATTTATCGTAACAATATAATTTACAAATTTATAAATTTACCCCTCTAATTTTACTTTCTTGCAATTTAATCCCCAAAACATAGAACACAAGAAAAATTACATGTGATTCAAATTAATACCTTGAGGACCGAATTTTATTCATCTTAATACAAGTCCATATACAACATCTATTCTTGCATTTATGACCTCAACTCTTATTTTTATAATTTAAGCCACTAAGCATCCGTTTCTTCTAAGTTTTCTACTCAAAACACATTAGTACCCAGCCTATACTTAATATTCTTCCATCAAGCAAAATGAAACCAACGATCTCATCTATGGACGAAACTAGAGCATGCATCAAATTCCAAAAATTCTCACATAGAGTTGATAGTATTCAAGAAAACTAACACAAACATGCAAAAATCTATAAAAATTAAGCTCATTTTCTCACCTCAAATAGACATGCAAAAGCCGAATGGAGATGAAGGTTTTTAGCTCCCCTTTTCTTTGTATTTTAGGTGAAAGAGATGATGGAGAGGAAAGAGATGAAAGTAGAAAAAAAAAATTCTTTTTAATAATATTTCCCTTGCTTACATAATATCCCACTATCCTATTTTAATATAATAAAAAAAATATCCACTAACAATTCATCCCTATGCTTGCCGTCCAATATCACTAATAATTGGCAAAATAGTAACTTAGATTACAACAAAAGAAAAACCATTCAATTTGGCCTTAAATTCCATAATAGTTATTTTATATACTTTCCCAAATTTTTATCCTTCACTTAATTTAGTCACTCAAACATGCAATTAATCCTACGATATCTTAACACATGCTCAAAACACATAACATAAAATTAAATAAACTCGGATTCGTGGTTCCGAAACCACTATTCTGATTAGGGTCGTAATCGGGTTGTTACAGACTGCATCGATTATGCTAAGAGATGTCACAAATGTCAAATTTATGGAGACAAAATTCATGTACCTCATTCGCCTTTGCATGTTATGACTTCCCCATGGCCTTTCTCTATGTGTGGCATGGATGTCATCGGACCGATCTCTCTAAAAGCTTCAAATGGGCATCGGTTCATCTTTGTAGTCATCAACTATTTCACCAAGTGGGTAGAGGCTGCTTCATTTGCCAATGTTACTAAGACGGCAGCCAGCAGATTCCTAAAAAAGGAAATCATATGTCGGTATGGAATGCCTAAGAGGATCATATCTGACAATGCGTTAAATTTGAACAACAACACGATAGCGGAATTCTGTAGCCAGTTCAAGATCAAATACCACCATTCATCCCTGTATCGTCCTAAAATGAATGGTGCAGTGGAAGCAGCTAATAAAAATATTAAGAAGATTGTGGGGAAAATGGCTGAAACTTATAAAGATTGGCACGAGAAGTTACCATTTGCTCTCTATGCTTATCGAACATCAGTTAGAACCTCTACCGGGGCAACTCCTTTTTCATTAGTTTACGGAATGGAGGCGGTTCTACCCATTGAAATAGAAATACCTTCCCTTCGAGTTTTGTCAGAGCTAAAGTTAGACGAAGCAGAATGGATCCAGTCTCGGTATGATCAGTTGAACTTGATTGAGGAAAAAAGGCTAAGAGCTATTCGGCATGGTCAGATGTACCAAAAGCGAATGATGCGAGCTTATGACAAAAGGGTTTTCCCAAGAGAATTTCACGAGGGGGACCTGGTTTTGAAAAAGATCCTCCCCATACAAAAAGATTTCAGAGGGAAATGGATGCCAAATTGGGAAGGACCTTATGTGGTAAAAAAGGCTTTCTCCAGAGGAGCACTAATTTTGGCCGAAATGGATGGGAAAAACTTGCCCAATCCTGTAAATTCGGATTCAGTCAAGAAGTACTAAACTTGAAGAGGAAAAGAAGCCAAAGTGAAAACTCGCAAAGGGCGCTTTGAGACTTTCTTAAAAAATGAAAAATGGAGAGGCCAAGGTGAAAACTCACAAAGGGCGCTTTGAGACCAAAGGGGTTTTGAGTCAAAAACCTGAAAAGGGCAGCTCAAATTGCAATCAAAGAGGGGGCATGCAGTGATCTTGCTATACCTGAATTAAGAATGAGGAGAGATGTTACGTCTTGGGGCATCAACAGAGTACTCTTGATCTCCTAAACACATATTGAGCTTAAAATGGTCTTCAGAAAGTCCGTACAGAGAAGCTCACGCTTCGATATCTGGGGCACCTATCTTTTCCCCTCATCATTTTGTATTCTAGCAATGTTTGCTTTCTTTAATTAACCTATTCTTTTCAAATTTTGTTTCTGATAAATTCCATTTTTGTCCATCATTATGATCATTTTTAAGCATTTTGTATTGAAGTAATGATTAATGGACTAATAATACTTTCACAAAAGGAGTTTTGCATATTACTCTGGAAACTTCTAAATAATACGAGAACCTGAAACAAGACTTTTATTTAGAACTCACCAAGCCTAAGGGTTGGAAATATTTGAGAAGAAAACTCTAAACAGTGACCATTTTTTCAGACTTTCTGTCAAAAAATGTCGGTTGAACAAAAAGACAGGATATTACGTCAGTGATACAACCTTGAAGAACAACGAGCAATGACAACTCTAAGCATTAAAGAAGGGATCATTCTCATGACATCCTGCATTCATAACACATTTAATTAGGAGCATTCGATTCATTCTGATCATTGCATCCTAATCATTATTGGGATCATTCTCATGACATTCTGCATTCATGCAAATATCATCCATAACACATTTAATTAGGAGTATTCGATTCATTCTGATCATTGCATCCTAATCATTAAAAAGATCATTCTCATGTCATCCATAATACAATTAGTTAGGAGCATTTGATTCATTCCGATCATGGCATCCTAATTATTATGCATAAGCATAAGTCCATAAATCGATTCTACAGGTCATGTTCCCCAGAGGACGGTGTAACAAGATCGGTGTATCCACAAATCCCATATCCCTAAAGTTGTAGTGGGATGGATTGAAGTCAAGATAGCGAATCTCATTTCCCTGACGTTGCAGTGGAGCTGATTAAAGCTACAGATTACGGCAGATTTTATCTTCCTGAAGTTGTAGTGAAGCAGATTGAAGCCACCAGCCTTATCTCCCTGAAGTTGCAGAGGAGCAAACTGAAGACAGCAAATCTCATTTCCCTGACGTTGCAGTGGACTAGATTAAAGCTACAAATTACGGTGGATCTTATCTTCATGAAGTTGTAGAGGAGCAAACTGAAGACAGTAAATCTCATTTCCCTGACATTGCAGTGGAGCAGATTAAAGCTACAGATTACGGCAGATCTTATCTTCCTGAAGTTGCAGTGAAGCAGATTGAAGCCACCAGCCTTATCTCCCTGAAGTTGCAGATGAGCAGACTGAAGACAGCAAATCTCATTTCCCTAACGTTGCATTGGAGCAGATTAAAGCTACAAATTACGACGGATCTTATCTTCCTGAAGTTGTAGTGAAGCAGATTGAAGCCACAGCCTTATTTCCCTGAAGTTGTAGAGGAACAGACTGAAGACAGCAAATCTCATTTCCCTGAGGTTGCAGTGGAGCAGATTAAAGCTACAGATTACGACAGATCTTATCTTCCTGAAGTTGCAGTGAAGCAGATTGAAGCCACCAAGCCTTATCTCCCGAAGTTGCAGAGAGGAGCGGATGAAGATAGCAAATCTCATTTCCCTGACGTTGCAGTGGAGCAGATTAAAGCTACAGATTACAGCGGATCTTATCTTCCTGAAGTTGCAGTGAAGCAGATTGAAGCCACCTGTAACAGCCCGATTTAGGGGCTAGCCAAAATAGCGATCTCGGGATCACTAATCTAAGGTTGGAGAAATTATTTTGATATTATTTTATGTATTATAATATGTTTATAAAGAGGCATGAGAATTTTGGTGCTTTAATTTTAGCGATTGAGGGCTTAATTGCGAAAAAGGACTAAATCGCATAAAGTGCGAAAGTTCTATTTGAATTACTAGAGGTGCTAATTAGATAAGGATTATAAATTGGAGGTCCTTAAAGTGATATTAGGCCATTGAATTAGTGATGGCCGGCCATATAGGAGCTAGGGAGACAAGATTTTAAAGTTGGTCAAATTTAGTGGATATTAGGTGATAGAAATGAATAAAATAATATGAATAAAGATGTTATCATCTTTTCACTATTCCTCCACCTTCATCCACCAAAAATTGAAGAGAAATAAGGGTTTTAGAGCTCAAAACTTTCAGCCAACATATTCCCTAGCAAATCGAAGAAAACGAGATTCGGACCTAGAACAGGAGAAAAGAGAAATGTGGACATATATGTCCCTTTCGACCCTTTTCGGTATCGAGGTAAGTTCATATGTTAAATTGTACAACTCCAAGTGAAGTATTTTTAATTTTTGATGTTATATAGATTGGTTGTTGCCTCTATGTATACGTTAAATACGTTTTATTGTGATGTCAAGAAATGAAAGTCTTGATTTAATCCATGAATAGTCGAAATGCAAAAATCATGATACGATGGTAATTAAGGCCCCGTGTAAGACCATATTTAGAATATGGCCTCGATGTGGGATTTCGTATAAGACCATGTCAGGGATATGGCATCGATACGTTAATTCATAAAAGACCCTATCGGGGGTATGATGTCAATGTGACATTATGTGTACGAGACTCAATTGTGTTATTTAACAATTTGAGTGATTCAACAGGTATGTTGAGAATGAGAATGAATGTGGTTGCACCATGAGAGGTACATGTATGTGTTAGAACTGAATTAAGAGGAATTCAGTATATGATAAACCCATAGTAGGTATGTGTAAATGATGCACCTTGGTTGCATAAGTTATAATTATTAATGCATTGTGTGAATGCGAACGATTATCATAGAAAGCTAAGTAAGAATGATAATGTGTGAGGATATTCCCGGATAGACATTTGAAATAGAGAAATGTATGTGGATAAATATCCGTGAATGTATAATAATGGTGGGCTATGTGCGATACCACCTTAAATTGTAAATGGTGGGCTATGAGCGATACCACCCTATTAGAAATTGAGGGTAGGCTAAGTGCGAAACCACCGAGAGGTTGTAGTATGAGTGACTTATTGAAAATCTTTGATGTATTGTTTTATGAGATCATGTGGTGACAAGTGCAGGGATGTATGCAAGTTAACATGAGCAATTAGCTTGTGGCATGGTTAGAATGTGGTAAGAGGCAGAATGAGTAAGTCTCAAAAATGGTTGAGTAAGTAACCATGAGTTTAAGAGTAAAACTCATTATAATACCTTGTGGTTGAGTATAATCGATGAATATCAATAGTTGATTGTTATGTGCATATGAACTTACTAAGTATTATTGCTTACTCCTCTTCCTTTCTCATCTCTTATAGGTTAATTTAACTAGCTCGGGTTGGAGCCCGCCGGAGATGTTTCACACTATCGAGCAGATGCTTGGTATGAGGTTTTAAGTCCTTGTGAGTTATGAAATGTAGAGGGATCTTTTTTAAGTTAATTAAGTCCTAATTGATGTAGCCAAATTGTGTTGGCCTAAGAGAGTTTATGGTTTGGTTGTGTATAGCCATAGATGATGGCTTAAGTCGTTTGTAATTACCAGAATTAGTTCTCTCTCGTGTATGGGATGAAGACTTTATTTTATAGTTTAAATGTGATAATTTAAGATTTATAATTGATGAAATGGAAAGATTCGGCAATGGTGTATGTATGTATGCAATGTAGAGTGGAAAAGGCTTGGTAGATAGCCTGCTAATTGTCCACATGGGTAGAAACACGAGCGTGTGTCTAGACCATATGGGAGGCACAGCTAGCACACGGGCGTATGCCCAGGCCGTGTGAAGTCTGCACCTTGCACTTGGGATTTAAATTGCCACACAGCTGAAGCACACGGGCGTGTGTATAGGCCGTGTGGATAAGTCAAAATGCCAAGGTTTGGCACACGTGCCAGGGCCACGGGCATGTCAAGGCCGTGTGAAATTAGTCAGTGTCGACCACGGGTGGAAGACACGGGCATGTCTTAAGGGCACACGGGCGTGTCCCTAGACCCACACGGACGTGTGGCCCCTGTTTCGTTAAAAAGTTTCTCGAACTCGTAAAAGTTCCCGAAATAGTTTTGATACCTCTCGGAAGTATGTTAGGGCCTTCTAGGTCGAGTATGTGCAAGTGATGGGTTTAAACGAAATTTTATAACCCTATTTGAGATGTTTAAGCAAGATTAGTTACGTAATGCCTCAAACCTTGTTCCGGCTTGAATACGGGTAAAGGGGTGTTACATTTATTGGTATCAGAGCTATGGTTTAGTCAGTTCTCGAACTAACCTAGTGTGAGTAAGAGTCTAGCTATACATGCCATATGTGGACCGTGATAGTGTGATATCTCCCGGCTCTAACGAAATTGTTTTTTTAAGACAGAGATGATTCCCAACCGAGCTAAATCCAATAATGCTGTAAGTGATAATGAGGTAATTGGAATGCACTTATACATTGTTGAAATTCAGAGAGGTATGAATAGAAGTTTATGACATGTGTGTGATAAGGTATGAAATGAGATAATTATAAGTTGATGATTGAAATAAGAGCTATAAAGTGATAAGCTTATCTGTATTGGCTTGATATGCATACGGTGTTATATACTCAACCTATTGGGTTAGGTGCATATAGTGAGTAAATATATCCAGAAAATGGGATATGTGTGTATGTACGACTGTTTGAATGATGTATGATCAATATGTCCACATAGTTGAATCTCATGTGTGACTGTTAAAGTAGAAGATGTATAATGTTTTATTTTATGACTTTGTTATGATGCCACACATATTATAGCGTGGGAGTTAAACTGAGAAGTTTTGACTAAATAGAATGCAGGAGATGAATACGGTCGTTCAATGATAAATTGATGAATAAGACCATGGTTGGACCATGGCAATACATGTGATCCCATATAAGACCATGTCTGGGGCATGGCATTGGCAATGACACGTGATCCCGTGTAAGACCATATCTAGGATATGGCGTCGGCATCGAATAGTGGTTTCGTGTAAGACCACGTCCAGGACCTGGCTTCGGCATGAAATCGTATAAGACCATATCTTGGATATGGCGTCGATATTGATATAAGATCCCGTGTAAGACCATATCTAGGATATGGCATCGGCATCAACATGAGTTTCCATGTAAGATTGTATCTGGGATATGGCATTGGTGTCGATATGAGATTTCGTGTAAGACCATAGTGAGGCTATGGTATCGTGAATACATGTAAGGTAATAGCTGGGCTATGATGTTATGATACAAGTAAGACCATAGTTGGACTATGGCAATCAGGTGAACGACGTACTCAAACCCGTAAGACATTCTTTAATTTGATAAGTGATGGTAAGAGAAATTGGAGTTAAATGTTGAGTACTCGAGCAGACATTAATGTGGAACTTGAGTAAGTGAAGTCACTGTTCGAGATTATGAGTGATAGAAATAATTGTAGCATGAGTAAGCGTGAAAACTCGCCTAGAGTGAGTTGTGTGACTACAATGATATTTCATTAATGATGAATGTTAAATCACATGTATGTAGTCAAGAGAGTCAAGTTAGGGGCTCTATGACCTCACCCTCTTACCACTGTTGAATCATGGTGAGATGTTTATGAGAATCAAGTTGAGTAAGTTCATGGGTATGGAATAAAAGAGTTTAGTGGCGAAACAATTAGTATTGTATATAGAGATAAAGGTAGTTAGAAGATGAAAAATAGTTTTGATAAGAATGTCTAAATGCTTTGACGATTGTACTGATTATGCAATGTTAAGAGCAAAGAGAAAGTTAGCCTAGGCTATTTGACTCAATCGAGTTGGAAGCCTAAGGTGTATGTTTATCGAGACCTTCTGTAACATCCTAAAATTTGGGATTTTCTGTTTTGCATTATAATATGTGTTAGGCTAGTTAAGAATGTTAGTTGTGTATGTTTAGGGGCCCTAAGAAGGCTTGGGGTTGAGCTGGGCCTTGGGAAAATTTTTGTGTTTAAGCACTTAAGGGGGAGAAGGTAAGTGGCGTCAAGACTTAAGGAAATAAGTGTGTATTTTTGCTAGCACAAGAGGAGCTAGTAGCAAGGTGGTGAGGCGTCACATGAAGGGGCTTAAGGGGTGGAGTTCGAATCCCACCTATTGCAACTTTTGGATTTAATTTTTGTGCTAATCAAGTGAAAGATGGTAAGATTCGGCCATGACTCTAAAGAAGGAAAGAAGATTCATTCAAATCCATTTGGTTGAGATGATGGAGAAGAGATTGAGGTGATGGAGAGGAGATTGAGGAGGGAATTAAGGAGAAATAAAGGATAGTGATGAGGGGGATATGTTGGCCGAATTTTGGGAGGTGTATGGGGAAAGAAATTTGGTCAACTATGATCTTTTTGGTGTAAGGGGCATACGGTTTTGGTAGGGGGATTTGGGAGCCGAATTTCTTATGGTTTTTTTTTTTACAAGTTTTGTGCATGAAAAGCTTTTACTCTTTTTAACATTTTGTTCTTTCTTTTTCCACTCTTTTCCCTTGCTTGCCGAAACACAAGTCCTTCTTTTGTTCATCTCATTCATAGTGTTAGCCGAAATTCTCTGACGCTTCTCTTATCCATCTCTTCTTTTCTTTCCTCACCATTTTTTTAACCTTTATCTCTTTTTTGTTTTTTTTCTTTAATCGATATTACTTGGTGGCCGAATCTTCTTTGTTCATTTCTCTCCAAATAGCCGAACCTTATAACACTTTATCTCTTCTGCATTTTTTTTCTCTTTTGCGTGTTGGGCACTCTCTTCCTTGACCGAATCGGGTAAGTGATTTCATTCTCTTCTTTTCATCTTCTTTTCTCCATAGCCGAATGTGTGACCCTCATCATTCGGTTGTTTCACTTTGTTTCTAAACCAAAATAGCATTCCCTTCTACTCCCTCATATCGTGATCATCTCTTCTTTTTGTAGCGTTCTAGTGGGGTGTCAAATTTCATATCTTTGCCGACTCATCCGTAGCCATAAGTCAAATCGGTGGGATTCGGATCTATCATCGATCAAGGTAAGGAGTTTCTTCTTGGCCCATTCAATATCTACGCGGTTATTTTGTTAAACGGATCGATAGATTTGACTAATCGATTATTCTAAGGACTAAATCACTCGTTCTCCTCTTCTCGTTGATCCTTCGGAGGTAGTGGTAAGTCGAAACCCTCTCCTTAGACAACTACTTCTCTCATTGTAATATTATTCTGACCGAGACTCTTCCAATGGAGGAAAGTGGTAGCGATACTAAAGGAAAATCGATAGGAGGACGAAAAGGGTGTGGACTTGCAATCTCTACTCCCAAGTTCAAACGTAGGGCGGTATCGGCAGTTCGGGATTTTCCACCGGGTTGTGGAAGGGAGCCAGCATTCGGTGAGAATAGGCAGATTGTGGTTGTTCGCGGTGGTGAGGGTAAGTGTGATAAACCGATTGTTTAGATATGGATTAAGAAACTCTTTTCGTTAGTTAATCGAGTGTTATGGTATCATAGGTGCCGATGATCAAGAAGGTTTAGTGCTCTACGTAATCATGTGTGTAATCTCACACCGAAATCACGTAGAATCGTTCTGTCAAAATCGGTATTAACTTGATTAATTACAAAATAGCCTTAAAGGCCGAATTACTAAAATGCCCTCCATGGGCCGATTTATCGAAATGCCTTAACGGGCCAAATTACTTTAACGCCCTTAAAGGGTTGATTTACCAATATGCCCTCGATGGGTCGAATTATTAAAGTGCCCATAGTGGGCCAAATTGCCAAAGTGCTTTAATGGGCCGATTCACCGAAATATTTCATTAGTTTAATAGTTGTTATATATATTTGGATTTTTTTTATGCATGATGCATCTTTACATAATGCATGGGGTGGGAAAAATTGTATGGAGAGCAGTGTAGCCTGGTGGCATAGCCACAATTCGTTTATTATTGTGCTTAATTATGATTTGGTGGCTTGACCACAAAAATACTATACGATAGCAAACTCATTGCAAATTGGTGTGAGTGTGGGGTGGGTTGACTTGATCCCCACAGGTGTGATTGGCTGGTCGGGGGTGTGATGGATGGATGGGTTGGGTTGCATTCATTTCATATAAATACTGTTATGTAAATGGGCTTAGGCCCAAAATGTTACTATGTGGGTTCAGGCCTAGTGGATGACGGTAAGGGGATTATACACTGAGTTCTTGTAACTCACTCATTTTTCTTAATCCTTGCAGGTAATACTCACTAATGAGGACTTGGGGCCATGGATGACTCGGTGGAGGCCATACTTTAGGAATGATGTTTTCGAACATTAGTAAATTTCGTTTCCGCTTTATTTCGTTACTTTTACTATTTTGGGTTTAAAGTTGTAGTAAGGCCTCTGATATTTTTATTTTGCTTTATGTTTTGATATACTTATTATTTTCCATGAATTGTTTTAAACGGGGATTTTTCTGAGATCTTAAACAACGGTTTTCCAAATTTGATTAACAAACGGATTTCATAACGAATTATGTACAGATAATTTAACTTGGATTTTAACTTTGAATTATCAACATCATTTTCAAAAGTCACGGTTTTTTTAAAGTTTACTAGTTTGGTTTTCGATTCACCAATCAACCTCTCGAGATTAGTGGTATTTTTTTATCGAATATTAATAATCAAACTTGTTTTCTTAACTATAACCTCATAACATCAACTTTAGTAAGAATCATAAGTTCTTTACACACTTTCTTCATGTGACATGCCAGATCCGGTCATACTGCATGGGCCGGGTTTGGGGTGTTACACCTTCCTGAATTGATGTTCACTAATGAAAGGAATAGTCAAGGAGTTTTGATGACGGAAATGGTTAGAGAAACAATATTTGAACTGCGGAAGTGTTTGATCATGACAACCATAGTTGTATGGATTATAATGATCTCTTTGAGTATTACGTATTAATATCTGTTGCCTTTCAGGGGTGATGCAGTTGTCCTTTTCATGAATCATGGTCGTGTGAGAATGTTAGCTGATTGTAAGATCAGACAAAACAGTTGTCGATTTAGTCAATTGAAATCGACATTCCTTTATCTCTTCATAACCTTATTCTGGTACTTTGAGAAGGAAGTTGGTGATAAAACTTTATGTGAGATTTCTCTTATAATTCTGTTGATCATGATTATCTTTAAAGTGTGTGTTCTTTGAGTTGTGATAGTTATATCTACTATGATTGCACTTTTGTTTTAATCATAGAAAGGTGATAATTCTAGTATAAGAAGTGAAATCACAAGTGAAAAAAGAAAAAAAAAAAGAAAAAAAAACTTTAGTACAAAAGGTGAGTTTTTTCCTTTTTTTTTTTTACTATATTATAAACTTTAGTACATGTGAAAAAAGAAAAAAGAAAAGAAACTTAAAGAAAAAGGCACAGGTTCGAAAGAGAAGAAAAATAACAAAGGAAAAAAAACCTTTGCTCGTCTGTTATTTTTTTTTTGTATTGTATTGTATTGTATTGTATTCCTTCTTTTTTTACAGATTTTGTTAGGATTTTTATAACCCAAAAATAAATACAGGAATCCTATTTTTGCTGCTACTGTCTGCTATACTTGCTATTTTCTGTCGTTTTTTCTGTCCTTTTGCAGGTGAACAGCGAAAATGGGACGGTGAGGAGCGCTATCCGCGCGTTGATTGCGGCGCGACCGAGGGGCTTGTGCTGGAAGCTGCGACGCCTAGGGTTTTAGAAACCCTAGGCTTCTGATTCTGTTTAAGTGTTGGGCCCTTTTGGGCTGCATATGTTTGGGTTTGGGTAATCTGTTTTGGGCTTGCAAATGGACTGTAAAAGCAAACTAGACATTATCATTTTTATTATTTTTTATTTTTTTGGTTTGTTCGGGCCCGGGCACAAATGGGCTATTACAACAGAAAAGGGCAGCAAATATAAAAACAGATTGTATTTTTTTTATTTTCGATTTCATTCTGCTATAAAAACCGAAAAATCACTTGTAATCCCCCCTACAATCTTTACGAATATACACAAAAGCAATACAAAAATCATATTCGCAAAGGTGTTCTTCATTTTCTCTATTTTTTTCTTTTTCTTTTTTCTCTTCGAAATTACCTATACACTTATAAAGATTTCTGTTCTTTTTAATATTAAAATACAGTATAAAAAATGAAAAATTACCTATTTTCGAACCTCCACGCCGCGTGCACCTGTGCGTCGGCAATGCGTGTCGGCGTCGGAGTATCATGAGCTCTCTTTGGAATTCGGGCCAGAGGAGAAAGGAGGGAGAGAGTTTTGAGACTTTGAATTTTTTTTAAAACAGAAAACAAATGATTTTTTTAAAAAAAAAATTGGCCTTAAATAAAGAACGAAAACGACGTCATTTTGCACCAGGGCTTTAGGCGCCAAAACGACGCCGTTTGCCCCTCAAGACCCACGTGTTGACCCGACCCGGGGAAGGATCCGCGTGTTTTTTCTAATTGGGCTATTTATTGCTTTAGTCCTTCCGCATTTTTATTCTTTTTAAATTCATTTTTTTTATTTTGCCCCTTAAGTTTTATTCTGAATTCATTTGAGTCCCTTATAAAGTGCCGCGTTTTGGAGGGCGGGGATATTTCCCAATTTGGTCCCTCCATTTTATTCGCGCGTTACGATTAGGCCCTTTTCTTTATTTATATTTCCAATTTTGGCCCGAAACCTTGTTTAAATTTTAATTTAGCCCTTTTAAACATTTATTTTATCACGATTTAGGCCTGTAGTTTTGTTTTAATTTCAATTTCGCCCACTCTTATTTAATTTCCATCATTTTTAGCCTTATTCCTTATATGTCATTTTATTATTTATTTGTTTCTTTTTTATATTACTTTATTTATAATTCAACTTATTTATTCCATGTTCTTAATTTTTTTTATTGATTAATTTCTTTGTACATCATTATATTATTCAATTGTGGGTTTATTTTATTATTATTATCTTTATTATTTTTTTTATTATTTTTATTATTACTAATATTATTTTATTTTTACTACTACTATTATTATTATGATTATTATTGTTACTCTTATTTTTTTTTTACTATTATTATTTGATTATTAATATATTTTCGTTATAATTTATTATTATTATTGTATTTTTTATTATTATTATTTTACTATCTTTAAATTATTGTGCATAGTATTTGTTTATTGATTTTCTATTAACTTTTATCTTTGTTATTATTTCCTTTAGTTTACTTATTTGTTCATTTATTTACTATTTTTTACCTATTATTTTATGTAGATTGTTCACTTTAGCCTTTATTTTATTGTATTTTATTTTTACCTTTATTATTGTTATTTATATTTTATTGTCATCATCATTATTTTGGTTATACAAATTAGCATTGTAATTCATTTTACATTTTATCCGATTTTTGAAATAAGCAACTACTTCGCATTCTAAGATTCGAAAGAAATCGTACCCTAACTTACTGAGTTTCGCTTTTTCTCATCGAGTCTAAAGAATCAATTATTTTTAAAATCAAAACATATAAGTTAAATAAAAACTTATTCTCGAGAATTCAAAAATGTTGTGTCCTAACTCACTGGATGTGACATTTTGTTATCTCGAGATAAGGATTTCTGAAAACAAAGACAATATTCTGTATTTGGAATTTTGAGAAATTGTGCCCTAACTTACTAGGTTCCGATTTTTCATTTGACCCAAATGACGGAGTACCCTTTTGAATTTAAATGCCCTAGTTTTAAAAGTCAAAAGACAAGCTTAGTTTCGAGGATCTGAAACGTCGTATCCTAACTCACTGGGCATGACGTTTTACTTCTTCGAAATAAGCGGGTCACAGCATCCAATTTAATTATTCAAGTCTTTTAACAAAGAGGATCGTATTTTAAAATCTTTTCAAATTTTTCGACATTAAGACATTAATAAATCAATTCGGTACCAATTTTGGGCGTTACGAGGGTGCTAATCCTTCCTCGTGCGTAACCGACTCCCGAACCCGTTTTCTCGTATTTCATAGTCCAAAATCATTATTTTAATAAATCAAAATGTTTTAATGATTGATCTCAAGGTGATTCGATCAAACCTCAAAAAAGGATTGGTGGCGACTCCATTTTCGTTCTTAAAGTCAATACAAAGTACCTGATAATATAGTCACCGACACATAATGTCTGATAATCCCTAATGACATGTCATTTGTATCCTAGCTATTCACTAAGTTCAAACGAGCTTTAACCTATGTACTTTAATTTGATACCAACTCTCCAGAGCATAACATGTTTCAACTCGAACAAATACAAAAGCCATATTTTCCATTAAATATTTGATCACATTTGCAGCTTACCTTGATCAACCATGTTTATTATACACATATACACATACAAATATATATATACAACTGTGATTTCAAAATTAATAAGCATAATAAAATCTAATACGAACTTACCAAAACACAGTAGTTTCCAACACTTCGACGACGACTATTCAAGACTTTTTCTTTCCTGCAATTATCAACTGACTGATCCATTTATTGATCTAAATATGATAATTTAAAATTCAATTATCCAATTCGATTACTTTACAAGATTTTAAATTCACATGCTTAACCGTTTATCAACATTTTACACTTTACCCTAAACTTTTACCTTTCTTTCAATTTTGTAATGCCCCAAAATTTGGGCCTAGAAGTATTGGGCCTTGAGCAAGGGAACGGTTAAAAAATTGTGCATAAAAGTTTATGTGAGCTAGGAAATGACACAATTAAATGTCTGCTCAAGTGGTTAAGGGTCCTCAGAGGAGTTGGAAAAGTCCTGGGTTCAAACCTGGGCTTTAGCAAAAATTTTGGTTTTAAGTGGATAAAACCCTGGATGCTTGGATGTAGGCCTTTTAAATTATTGTGTTAAATAAATGACACAAGAAAGCATGTGGTCTAGTGGTTGTGGCGTCATTAAGGTTGCAAGGGAGCCTGGGTTCAAGTCTTGGCTCTTGCAATTTATTTTGGTTTTTCTTTTAAAGTAACCTGGACTTTGGCCTTTAGACCTTTTAATTAATTGAAGATAAAATGTGACACAAAAGAGCTTGTGGCAATGAGGCAAGTGGCGTGTTGAGCTATTGAGGGGGGCTTGGGTTCGAATCCCATTGCAAGCAAAAAGGATATTTATTTTGCTAGAATAAGGCGACAGGAGTTTGAGGTGGTTTCGAACTCTGTTGGGTGAGAGTTTGAATGGGTCTTGGAGGTTGTTATGGAGGATATCAAGGAGGGATAAGGGGAGAGATTTGAGGAGATTTTCAAGGGATTTGGAGGAGAGGAGTGTTGTAGCCGAATTGTGCAACTTCTATGTGCAAATTCGGCTAGGGGAACCCATTTGGTGCATTTCGGCAATGTGAGAGTGAGTAGGTGCCGACTTCTTCTGGTATTTTCGGGTTTTGTTTTCTTATCTTGGCACATTTTTGACCATTCGGGTTCTCTTTTCTTTCAACATCACTTCTCGTTTGGCTTTTGGTCACTCTACCAGAACCATTAGACATCAAGTGCCTAATTATATTTATTTCTTTTTGAAGTCTTTTTCTCTCATTCTTCTTTGGTCAAACTTAACATCTCTCTGCTTCTATTTTCTCTCGACCCAATTCAACCACTCTCCACTCTTATGTTGTTGTTTTTTTTCTCGGTTTCTTTAGGGCTGAATAGTTCTTCTTCTTCTTACTATTTCTTTTGGTTTTCTTCATAACCGAACTTCTCTCTCGCATTACCATATTCTTTTGATACTAAGCTGAATATCTGTTTCTCTTTCTATTTCCCTTCAGCTCATAGCCTTGAACTAGATAGCAATCTCGTTCTTCTTTCGCTGTGGTCGGTCGCGGTTTGGATGTCACCTAGACTTTCGGTAAGCCCTTATTCTTTCTTGTTGTTGGATGCTAAGCGTTTTCTCTTTCTTTAATAAATGTTTCCTTTGGTTGTTCACGCGTGGTCGAATCCCTTTTTCTTCCCTGATGATGGTGGTGGCACTTTCGGTTTTTAGATCATTGCAAGGGGTGAAGGGTTTGTCAAGGATCATGATGGTAGTCAATCCTTTTCTTATCTCGCAATCTAAGGTAATCATTTGGGCTAATATTGTAAGATATTAGCCGATTATTCTGGTGTCGGGTTCCTAAATCTTTTGATGTTTTCAATCTTTTAATAGATTCCGTGGACGGGCAGATTGACGATTAATCGGGTGATCGATTCTGTTAGTAGTCTAAGAAGGCTAGGGGCGTCCGATCAAGCAAGGCTCGGGTTTGAAATTTGGGAGTTTCTGCACTATTTCGAATAAGGTGTGTATCTGTACACCTTAAATCATTATTGTTGTAAAGCCGAAAGGGTGTGTACACAACCTTATCTGACTGTAGCACGGTAAAAGTCGAAAAGCCAGAAATACGGCGATTGAGGCCACATGGGCGTGCGAACGCTTGTGTGGTGAACTGAGCCCACGAAACATGGGCGTTTGATTGAAGAGGCCACTACGGGTGTTCTCGTGCACTTGGGTCATTATGGGCCTCATTGGGCCGAAATGGACCGTGTGGGCCCAATGGGCTCGTGGGCCCCACACAGATAAAATTTACGAAAAGTAGCAGAAACTGGATTGGGTTATGAAGTTTGCATAGCCGTGATTGAATTTTGGCCAAATAGGCCACACGAGTGTGTGGGCCCATTTGGGCCGAATATTGGGCTTTGAGCCTATTTACACTATTTTGACCAAATGGATTACCTGTGTCGCTCGAGGCGACTGTAGACCTTCGGAGAGGTCGTTATCTGACCGTAATACCCCTATAGGTAAAATGACCATAATACCCCTGTAGGACAAAATGATTGTTTTGCCCTTGTGGGTAAATGACGGACTTAGACTATGAACTTGACTGATTTGACTGTGGTCGTGTGACTGATATGCTTTTAATATATGTTTAAAAGACTGTTACTGATCATGGCCATTCTGCATACACCTGTGATGATTGAGCATGACATACACGACATATTGCATGGGGTTAGGACATTGTTACGGAGGAAGTGTACGGCCTGTTGCCGTTCTATACAAGGCTTTCAGCCTTTCTGCGATATTTATGGCTCTTAGTCGTTCTGTTAATCGGCAGTGGTGCTACGATATTTATAGCTTTTAGCCGTTCTGTCTACGGCACTGAGCCGTTCTATTGACTCAGTGCCGCAATCGGTGCTAAGCTTGGTGTGTTGACTGGGTGGGTCGATTTTATCCCACATGGTGTGTTGGTTGGTATGGGTGGTGCATTGGTTGGATTGGGCTGGATTTTTTTCTACATATCTGCATCTGATACTAATTCTGTAATGGGCTTAGGTCCACCTGGTTCTGTTGTGGGCTAAGGCCCACCTGATACTGTGTCTCTGATGGGCTCAAGCCCAGTCTGTTTCTACATACCGTATATCTGACTGTTTCCTTAATAAGGGGATTACACACTGAGTTTTCGTAAACTCACCCCATTTTTAACCTTTCAGGTAATCCCCAGCGTTAGACGGTTCGGTCTTTGTGAGGACTCGAGAGATGGCCACCTCTTTGCTCTGTTTTCGTTTACTTGGCTTTTATTTACTATTAGTTTTAAATGCAGGTTTTTATATTTGTAATCAGGCCTCTCCAATTTTATAGCTTTCGATTTGAGATTTTAATCATTATGATTTATACTTGTTAGAGGTAGAACGCGGTTTTCCCAAAATGATAACTGTTTTCAAAACACTATGTCTCCGCAACGATTTTTTTAAGCTTCCGCAACAAATAAGGTTTTAAAGGTAATAACGTTGTAAAAAGGGAATAACTTTTTAATAAACCGCGATTGAAAATGAACAAACGCGAATTGAGGTTTTGTACAAGTTTTACATGGTTTCAAAGTTTTAAATTTCAAGAAGGGTTTTCAATGAAAACATGGTTTTCAAAAAACACTTCGATGTGACACGCCAGGTTCAGCCATAACGTCTAGCCCGGGTTTGGGGTGTTACAAATTTTGTCCCCTAAACTCAAAACTTTCAAATTTATCACAATTTAACCAAATCAATACTAGCCAAATTTTATATAGTCCTTATACAGCCCATATTTATCAATTTCTCACAATAATTTCATGCAACTTTACTATTTTAACAATTTAGCCCTTAAACTTTAAAACAAACCAAAATAACTTTACAAAATTGTCCTATTTAACAACCAAGCTTGTAAATCTATCGTCAAACTTCAAAAACACCGCAAATTCATCATTAACATAAATCAAAACATTTAATAGTTTTACAAATTAGTCCCTGAGTTAGCTAGATTAAGCTACAACGAACTCGAAAACATAAAAATTACTAAAAATGGGTTAAAAATACATACCATGGAAAAGAAATAAGCTTTGGTCGAAGCTTTGGTTTCTCAAAAATGGTTTTCGGTTGAAGAAGGTGAGAATAAAATGGCCACCTTTTTCTTATTTTTATTTTATTAACTTTCAAATTTATTAAATTATAATAAAACATATAATTTTTATACTTAAACCATTCATTAACCGAAAAACTAAAGTAAATATGGCCTATTTTCCAATTAAAACCATCCAACAGTTAATTTAAACCCATTTAGCCCTTATAAACCAATAACGATTAACTTTTGTAGTTTTTAAGATTTAGTCCTTTTTCCTTAATTAACTATCCAAGCGTCAAAATTTTTGGACCAAATTTCAATATACCTATATAATCACTCTGTAAATATTTAATAAAAATATTTACGGGCTCAGTTTACAAAAACGAGGTCCCCATACCTTGTTTTCCAAAACCACTAGACTTTAAGGACAACCCACTTGTACTTAACTATTCATTCAATTAGCAAAATTTATCATATCAAAATTCAATATAATACTATATTTTACTTGTAAATATTAAATAATAATATTTAAGGACTCACTCGTCGGATTTATGGCCCCAAAACCACTATTTCTGATACCACTGAAAACAGGTTGTTACAAGTCATTCCACCACCAAGAAAGAAGCTGGTTGGGTGCAAATGGGTTTTCACTATGAAACACAAGGTTCATGGTTCAATTTAAAGGTTCAAAGCCAGATTTTTTACTCAAGGGTTCACTCAAACTTATTGAGTGAACTATCATGAGACATTTGCACCTGATGCTAAGATGAATACAATCAAAATTCTATTATCCTATGTAATAAACCTTGATTGGGACTTGCAACAATTTGATGTAAAAAATGCATTTCCACATGGAGAATTAGAAAAAGAAGTTCACATGAAGATTACTCCAAGACTTGATAATAAAAATACACAATGGGAAAGTATGTGGATTAAAAAAAGCTTTGTAAAGGTTGAAATAGTCTCCTAAAGGGTGGTTTAATATATTCAACAAAGCTAGATATCTTTTGGCTATCAACAAAGCAATGATGATCATACTCTCTTTATAAAACATCACAACGATAAGATCACTATTCTTATAGTATATGTTGATGACATTGTAATAAGTATATTGTTGATTTAAGAGTTTAAAATTAAGGATCTTGGAAACATGAAATACTTTCTTGGACTTGAAGTTGCCGGATCAAAAAAGGGATATTTGTTTCCTAGAGAAAGTATATTTTGGATCTTTTAACAGAAACCTGTAATAGCCCGATTTTTAATGGTACCAAAAAATACAGTTTCGGAACCCCATTTTCGTAAATTGGGTCTGTAAATATTAAATATGAATATTTACGGAGTTGGTATAAAATAATATTGATGTTTGGCCCATCAATTTTGTCTATTAATTACTTAATTAAGGTACAATAACTAAATTGTAAAAGTCCAATCACTATATGTTTTTAATTGGCCAAAGACTTGAGGATTTAAATTGCATTTAATCGAAGGTGCAAAATGGTAAAGTAATTATTTTTCGATAAGATTTAGTGATTTATGATGACATCGTCAAGTTTAGTTAATTAAAACAATAATTATGCTAATTAATTTTGGTTAATTTAATTAATTTAGGTTAATTAAAGAATAATCGAAGTATATAAGACAAATATTAGTGGAGTATTCCATCTTCTTCATTTTCTCCTAGTTGACCAAGCTTAGAATCCTAAGGAAAAACCATTTTGAAGCTCACAACTTTTAGCCATCAATTGGAAAGCTCAAAATTCTTTTTCTTGTATTTTTATGTTTTTGAGGTCATGGGAGCTTGATTTAACTAGACCATGTACCAATTTGTAAAACTGTTAAAGTCTTTAAAAGTTTCCATTGTTGATTTCTTGAAGAATTTGGTGTGGAATTGATAGATTTTAAGCTTAGATTATGAAAAGGGTTAGATTGTAAAGTTTAATTGTTAGTTTTGTACATAGGGACTAAAGTGAATAAAATGAAAATTTTTTGTGAAATTTATGTATAAATAGAAAGTAAAAAGTCCCTAATGAGTGTATGTGCGGTCAAATTTTAGACCGAGGCTAAAAATTGAGAGTTATGGCTATTTTTAATTTGGGGACTAAATTGAATAAAATGTAAAACTTTAGGGGTATCAAAAAATGAGATTTCATAGTTTCATTCATGTCATGGCATATTATGAAAATGTTTGGTATTGATGGATTGTATGGAATAATTGTATAGATCAAGAATTTGATCAAAACGGAGGTAATTGAGGAAAAGCTAAAATTGTTGATTAGTCCTTGAAGAATCAACTTGTTTGGTGTTTTGATCAGGTAAGTTCATATGGTATTGATTTACTCAGGTTTTTAAGTATTTGATTTGATTGTAGATTAATTGTTTGTGAATTGGTATGAAATGTGAGAATTGGATTAAATTGAAAAGTGGCGTTTATATGTGTAATAGATGCCCATGTTAACTTAGTATAGGTTAGGATATGATTGGCATGCCAATAAGGTATTGTGCACGCTTGTACGGGATTGATTACAGATGTTACTGACATCCAGCATTTGTTACGGACTCTTAAATATATGTGACACAGGTTTAGCTCGGACAAGTAACCTGATATGTTATTTTAAAGGTTTAGCTCGGACGGGTAACTTGATATGTATAAATTCAACTCAGACAAGCAACTGGTAAATGTAGATACCTATGTATCCGAGTCCATTTACTAGGATTCATCGGGTGAAACTGTTTATATGAAATGAGATGAAATGAACTTGATGTTCAAATGGAAAATGATAAGCTATAAAATAACATATTTTTAATCTCATTCTTAATGCATTTTTTGGATGATTAATTATGCAAATTAGAGAATTTGATACCCCTAATCCTTTAAATTCATGTTTATATACTTAGGAGAGCATTAGGGAGCGAAAGGAGCAAAAACGAGCCAAAATCGAACAAAAAGAGCTTCTTTCAAGATCCAGACGGGCTGCGCATACGCCTGTGTGAGACACACGGGCTGGCCAGACACCCATGTGCCAGCCTGTGTCAATTTCGCACTCTGCTTCCCAAATACGTGAAAAAAACCTAATTTTTAGGCTTTCTGAGCATTCTAAAGAATATAAATACCAATTAAAAGAATGGAGAAGGGGGCAATCAGAGAAGATCGAAGAAAACACTCGAAGAACACCATCGAAATCAACTTGGAAGCGGATCTCCCTCAAGATCGAAGATCTCCATTTAATTTCTTTCAAAGTTTTATTGAGTTTCTTTATGTTTTTTGGTTAGCCTAACTTAGAGATGTTTCTATTTAGGATTATGAATTAAATTTCCTAGATACCTAAAGAGAATGAAACCTATGATGAATCTTATTATTTAATTTCTGTTTTTACGCGATAAATACTTGATTCTTGTTCTCAATTATGTATGCTTATTTCAAGTTTTAATATTTTTGGGATATTAATTCAAGTTTAATGTGCTTATTTCAGTGGAGCAAAAGTCCCTATTTAAGAGTAGATCGAGCATAATTGAGTGGAGTTGCATTGTGACACCCAAAACCCGGCTTAGAAGTTTAGACCGAATCTCAGATGCTAGAGTAGATCTACCAAAGTGATCGTAGGTAAATTTTTACAAAACAATTTCTCAAGTCAAACCGAATTGTTTAATTGTTTAAAACCCAGTATATAGAATTACAATTAGGTTAAACATATAACCGAAATTAAATTAAAACGGAACTTGTACCACAGCTTTACAAAATCTTAGAGTTCAAGAATCGTTTAACCAAATAAAAGCTGATAATATAATCCGATAATCATTTGTTTCCACCGTGACTGTCCGAGACCTCCGCATACCGAGCCCAATGTCAGAATTCATAAGAGTACCTGAAAAGGAAACACTAAGAGTGTGTGAGCTACTCGAGCTCAGTGTGAGTTCGAATCAAGACAAGAGACAGAAATTACAGATTTCAGAATAGTAACACTACATATTTCTGAATACGCACAGAGTCAGAAAGCATACCTAGATCTAGTGTCAAAACAGAGCTTAACAATCAGAGCACATCAAGTTCACACAAAAGTCTCAGCACAAATTTTATTCAGACAAACATATTATAGACAAATTGCAATTTGAACTGCTAGACTAGATATATATATACGTAGCATAGCTAACGTACATGCGGTATAGTGCAATGCGGTAAACCGCTACACAAGTGTATTGCAGTTAAACTGCCAGATCAGATAAGGGTACGTAGCATAGCTAACGTACATACGGTACAGTGCGATAAATCACTGTAAGTATAAGCTTGCAGTTAAACTACCAGATCAGAATAGATACAGTCTTCCTTCTCTTCACAACCCATCCCAAAATACTTTATGCAAATGCATGAATGCATTCAAGCTCACAGAACAGATACATTTACACAGTCAGTAAGTCGGAACAGATAAACAACACACTCCATAGACTAGATTCAAACTCACAAATCACACACAATCATCACAGATATCGAGTCATGAACACCCTCACTAAACTTAGCTAAGGATCGAAGCACACACTAATACATTTTCAGATCAGAAATGCACTTGGAACCAATTTAAATGCCTTAGGACCACACGCCCGTGTACTCTGGCCGTGTGGAAATGCCTAGGCCGTCTGGAAGGTCAAAAGCCCATGTATAAAGGTGCATACGGCCGTGTGACAGAGGGACACACCCGTGTGAAGAGAGGCACACGGCCGTGTGACTAAGCCACACGCCCATGTGGATCAGGGACATGGCCGTGGGGACAGGCCATGTAACTCTCTGTCCATTTCCAATAAATTTAAGTACAGGGCTGACTCGGCCGTGTGAGGGTCTCACACGCCCGTGTGCCCACCAGACACGGTCGTGTGTCCAAAACACACGCCCGTGTGAAATCTCTAATTCCTCAAATTAGCCACACAGTCGTGTGGCCAGCCGTGTGGCACCAAATCACTCAATTCCTAATTCCCAATCACACACGCCCCTGTGCCCGAGGGACACGGCCGTGAGAAAATCGATAAAATCCCTAAATCTGCCACACGGCCGTGTGGCCAGGCCGTGTGGCACCCAAATCAACACGAAAACCTTAATTCCTAATCCCACACTGCCGTGTGCATAGGCATACGCCTGTATGGCCGCCTCCTGTGGTCATGAAACCACCCTTAAACAGCCTGAAAAACGTGAGTTTCATCCCCAACCACTCCCTAACCTCCAACAAAATCGACACATACTATAGTAACCTAACTTTGATACAATTTAATATCAAATAATCATTACAAATTCCACATTATCGAAACCCACACACGAATTTTCCCCATCCCACACTTATTTCGACACTAAATTAAACCATTCATAATTAAAGTTGAAGAGTTTCGAACCCACACCTATTTCGACGACCGAGGAGCGAGATTCTTCGAAATCCACCAGCAACCCATTTTCAAAAGAAATTAAAGAAGAAAATAAGAGAGAAAATAAAACCCCCAAAAAGAAAAGAGAAGAAAGAACGTACATAACAAATAAAATACAAAAAAAACAGAAATAGAACAAAAATAGAATAAAAAGTAAAAACAGAAATTAAAATAAATAGTTAAATATTTTACTTAAAACAAAACCAAAATAAAACGTCACTTCAAACGCAGACACAGAGACTCGAACCCAGAACCCAGAGACAAGTTAACTCTCAACAAACCACCAGACCAGTAGGCCCATTCTATCACTTACACACAAAACCAAACACAATAGCGTATCCTCCTCACTGACCCTAGCCACAAAACCCCAAAACTTCTAGCCCCAAAATTCGGGGCATTACAACTCACCCCTCCGTAAAGAAATTTCGTCCCCAAATTTTCCAACTAACAGAACAGTGGTAAATCACAAACTACACCACCATACTCCCGCTGCACACTCTAGCCCATGTAAAACCAAATCAAACCTAAGACCTCTCTCACACACTCAGAACACTTAACCACTGAAGCAGATACACATTGTCCTATCACGCACAACTTTAATACTTTAATTTAAACGTCTAAACATTCGCAATCTTACCTGTCTCAAAATCGTCAAGGACACTCCCGGACCCGATGCTTTGTGGACCCATATCGAAAACATGCTCCCGTCTTTTTCCAACAATTACCAGGATGGCGTTTCTTACAATGCTCACAGAACGGAGCGCTCTCACCACTACCGGTACCTTCTGCAAAACCACTATTGTCACTCCAATGTGTTTTAACACGCTTCGCAGGACGAGGCTTTAACCTCGAAGGACTGCGATCTCTCTTCTTCCCACAGTCTACACACCTAGCTTGGAGCATTTCACTAGACTCCCTTACCCTAGCCTCAAACACTTTCTCTACTACTTCGCTCACTACCCGAGTCAACACCTCAGTACCAAGCTCTGGGTTATCGCTATTCGTAGTTGGCAAAATTACACTGTCCTCCGACTCCTGAACAGACACACGCCCCGGAGAAGTAGACGACTCCTCGCGATCTTGTTTACATTCAGAATCCATATCTGCCCTGTGGCTAACTTAAGGTATCTACACTTTCAGAAAAAAAACACAAGATAAATACAGTAATCTATGTTTCTAATCTTACAGTTTCGAATTTCTACCTGGACCAACATCGGAGTCTCAGACAGTTCATTTTCGTATCACATTTCCAAAACACAAATCATTTTAACTTACCGTGGTAAAGTTTTTCAAAAATTTCTTTTTAAAACACCCACGTGCGCATACAGACACGTAGAAGCACGGGCCGAGTTTTTGCAAACCTGACTCTGATACCACTAAATGTAACACCCAAAACTCGACCTAGAAGTTTAGACCGAATCTCGGATGCTACATTGATCACCAAAGTGATCGTAGGTAAATTTTTACAAAACAATTTCTCAAGTCAAACCGAAATGTTTAATCATTTAAACCCAGTATATAGAATTATAATTAGGTTAAACATATAACCGAAATTAAATTAAAATAGAACTTGTACCACAGCTTTACAAAATCTTACAGTTCAAGAATCGTTTAACCAAATAAAAACTAATAATATAATCCGATAATCATTTGTTTCCACCGTGATTGTCTGAGACCTCAGTATATCGAGCCCAGCATCAGAATTCAAAAGAGCACCTGAAAAGGAAACACTAAGAGGGCGTGAGCTACTCGAGCTCAGTGTGAGTTTGAATCAAGACAAGAGACAGAAATTACAGATTTCAGATTAGTAATGCTACAGATTTCTGAATACGCACAGAGTTAGAAAGCATACATGGATCTAGTGTCCAAACAGAGCTTAACAATCAGAACACATCAAGTTCACACAAAAGTCTTAGAACAAATGTTATTCAGACAAACAGATTACAGATAGAACTCACATACAGATGCAGATGAAATGCAGTCAGGCAAAAAACCCACCCATCCAGCCAACACACCTCTCCATCCCCCGATCACACCCTAAAAGAGCTGTTAAAACTCATCCAACCAAACACACCAATTAGGACCAAGTAGGCCCATCCAACCCTACACATCATATAGAGTCATCCTGGGTTGCCCGGCAACAATGACTTATCAGAATGCAGTTAAACTGGCAGATCAAATAAATACACGCAACAAGGCGATGCGATGCGATTGCAAAAATCGCAGATGCAGGCAAATTGCGGTTTGAAGCGCGGCATCGGATATATATATACGTAGCATTGCTAACGTACATGTGGTACAGTGCAATACGGTAAACTGCTACACTGGTGTATTGCAGTTAAACTGCCAGATCAGATAAGGGTACGTAGCATAGCTAACGTACATACGGTACAGTGCGACAAATCGCTATACGTAAAAGCTTGCAGTTAAACTGTCAGATCAGAACAGATACAGTCTTCCTTCTCTTCACAACCCAACCTAAAATACTTTATGCAAATGCATGAATGCATTCAAGCTCACAGAACAGATACATTTACACAGTCAGTCAGTCGGAACAGATAAACAACACACTCCACAGACTAGATTCAAACTCACACATCACACACAATCATCACAGATATCGAGTCATGAACACCCTTACTAAACTTAGCTAAGGTTCGGAGCACACACTAATACATTTTCGGATCAGAAACGCACTTAGAACCAATTTAAGTGCCTTAGGACCACACGCCCGTGTGCTCTGGCCGTGTGGAAATGCCTAGGCCGTGTAGAAGGTCAAAAGCCCATGTATAAAGGGGCACACGGCCGTGTGACAAAGGCACATGCCCGTGTGAAGTGAGGCACACGGCCGTGTGACTAAGGCACACGCCCGTGTGGACCAGTGACATGGTCGTGGGGACAGGCCGTGTAACTCTCTGTCCATTTGCACTAAATTTAAGTACAGGGCTGGCTCGGCCATGTGAGGGTCTCACACGCCCGTATGCCCACCAGACATGGCCGTGTGTCCAAAACACACGCCCGTGTGGAATCCCTAATTCCCCAAATTAGCCACACTGCCGTGTGGCCAGCCCTGTGGCACCAAATCACTCAATCCTTAATTCCCAATCATACACGCCCGTGTGTCCGAGGGACACGGTCGTGTGAAAATCGATAAAATCCCCAAATCGGCCACACGACCGTGTGGCACCCAAATCAGCCCGAAAACACTAATTCCTAATTCCACACGGCTGTGTGCACAGGCACACGCCCGTGTGGTCGCCCCTGTGGTCACGAAACCACCCTTAAACTGCCTGGAAAACGTGAGTTTCATCCCCAAGCACTCCCTAACCTTCAACAAAATCGACACATACTATAGTAACCCGACTTTGATGCAATTTAATATCAAATAGTCATTACGAAATCCACATTATCGAAACCCACACACGAATTTTCCCCATCCCATTGTATTTCGACACTAAATTAAACCATTCATAATTAAAGTTGAAGAGTTTCGAACCCACACCTGTTTCGACGGCCGAGGAGCGAGATTCTTTGAAATCCACCAGCAACCCATTTTCAAAAGAAATTAAAGAAGAAAATAAGAGAGAAAATAAAACCCCTCAAAAAAGAAAAGAGAAGAAAGAACATACAAAAAAAAAGAAATAGAATAAAAATAGAATAAAAAGTAAAAATAGAAATTAAAATAAATAGTTAAATATTTTACTTAAAACAAAACCAAAATAAAACGTCACTTCATATGCAGACACAGAGACTCGAACCCAGAACCTAGAGACAAGTTAACTCTCAACAAATCACCAGACCACAGGCCCATTCTGTCCCTTACACACACAACCAAACACAATAGCGTATCCTCCTTACTGACCCTAACCACAAAACCGTAAAAATTCTAGCCTCAAAATTCGGGGCATTACATGCATGCAATCCTAGAAATAGGATGACATAAATCTACCAGATTAAAGTCAAATCTAATAGGGGAATCTATAGATCGAGTTAATGCGACGATAAGGGTTTTAATTAGAAAGAGACTTCAATTAATCAACTTAGAGTTAGTTGTTCTTAATCTCGAAAGAGATATTGACATAATTTAGGAATTTCTACGGATCAAGACACAAGTGAATAAATCGTTTAATTCAGATTTGTAATAATAGGTGAAGTCTAGGTGGATTCTTTCCTAGGTATTGTCTATCTCATTGGTTATCTTTTATTATTTTCCTATTCCATTCTCTGTTGCGTTACTAGATTAATTAGTTTAGTAAATTTAGATTAAAAAACAATCACTCCAATTTGTTGGCTAAATAATAGAAAAACAATAATTACTAGTACTTTTAGTCCTCGTGGATACGATATTCCCTACTCACCATAACTATACTATTGTTCGATAGGTCTACTTGCCTTAGTCGTATTTATACTTAGTTTAGTGACCATCAGAAAAATATTGAAGGAATTGAGTATAATGCCTTTGACATGTATGTGATTATATTACCCTTAGATTGAATGAGCTTTTGAGATTAGTTATCTAAAATGACATGATTTGGCATATTAAGTAATTGTGGCATTTATGGTTTTGATTATAAGTTAATGCTCACCTTGTTAATGTTTTCATTTGCCAAGTCTAGCCAAACTATGCCAAGTTAAGGTAGCTTATAATATCTAGATAAAAAGATAAGGTAAATGTTGTTCTATACATATGAACTTACTAAGCATCCTATATGCTTACCTTGTTTGTTTTCAATTTTCCTTGTAGATCGTCACCTTACGAAACTCATCAAGCCGACTCAGCAAGCTGGATCATCTTGAAGCTCACACTAACACCGAATCGGTAGTTATATAATCATTTTAAAATATAGGGTTGGGGCATGTATATAAGTGTCTTATTGTGTACCTTAATGTATAAAAGTCTTGATGAGTTGAAAATATGGTATACGATGATGATTTTGAAAGTTGGTCATGGCATGTAACTTACTTAATGCATGATTTGGCAATGGTTGATGCCTAGTTGAAAATGGTATATTTGTTGTCATGCTTGGGATATGAGTTGGTATATGGTTGATTTGATTCATTTATAAGGTCATGAAGGTTTTAATGGTTGAATTGTATATGTATGCGAATGTTGAGTTTGGCTAAACATGGTTGACATAGTTAGATAAAAAATTGGAATCAAATAGGCTTAAATGTTGAATAGTTGAGAAATGTGATTTATTCTTGATTGTTGAAGCTCATGCTTAAGACCTATAAGCTATAGATGTGTGGCATGTTTCAATGTGATATGGCATAGGTAAAGATTAGTAATTGAATGGCTTGGTTGATATATAGTTCATGACATTGAAATGTTTAAATCTAATTGATGAATACAATAGGAGCAACAAATTTGAGTTCAATCATTTAATCACAAATTGCAGTCACTTAATCACGAATTCTACCCTTGTTTAGAATGTTCAAATTGAGATTGGTAGTTTAATTAATTTAGTTATTTTTTAGTATATTTTCTTAATTTTATTTTATGCAACCTTTTATCAATCGTGTAAATAACTATAAATTCGAGTAGGCTAATAATTCTTAGATAGTAATTGGAGTATTTAATTGCAAAGGAATTCGAAAAACCCTGTTACCTTTAGGTTCAATCCTTGAAATATTATTTCACAAAATTAACTTTTAAATTTATTTTTGTAAAGGCTTAGCCCGTTGAACAACTCGTTTCACTAATGAAGAATGTAAGAAGCGGTTTAAGTGAAATGTTGGGGGAAGTTAAATTTCTAGATTTTCATCTATTGATTTAGTCATCTTCTTAGTAAGTTACTTAAATTTTTAGTTTTAATTTTATCTAATTAATATATTAATAAAGACTAGAATTAACCCTAAATTAAATTTAAGATAAGTATCGATCAGAGTCTTAAACACAAATAAAATAAATTTAATTTAATTTTAATAATTAACACAATTACACAACTCTCTCTTATAATGATACTCTCAAGCAATTATAGTAGCATAAGAATTTCTTCAAGTAAGCAGCCTACCAATTAATAATGTTATTTATGATACTAAAGCAATTTATAGGACCATTGGTGAGATGAAGTTTTATAGTACCAAAGTAAGTCAGCTGATCCAATGTTTTTATTAGAGCATATTTCCAAAGTGAATCATTATCACATTCCTCAACTCCAATCTATAATTATAAATAAATCAAATTGCTTTTGTGTTCATTTGTTTATTTTGTATTTTATGTGTTTATTAAAAATTTTAAAATTTATACTGAGCATCATTCTTTTAATTTAAATAACCAAGTGAATATTAAATGAAAATGTCTATAAATATATAATTAAAAGAATTTCAGATTCACCAACATTGACTATAATTCTTAAGCACCTTTTTTGAATCTTGAAAAGAAGAGATTTAAAAGGAGACTAAAATGATTCCTTTAGATTCAAGCATTATCAGTTTCTTTATAAGAAAAATTTTTTAATGTTGAAATATTTCAACGCATTCATAAAATTAGCATCAAGAGTATGATTATAAAATCAATTATTGCACTAATGTTAATAATTAAAGCTATAAACTGGATTACAAGAGGATTTGTATTCTGTTGATTCAACAACTCTTTATAATTCTATGTAAGAGTATATATGTAATGTTGTAAAATTATATATTTTTAAGTACCTACTTTGACAAGAACAAAATTTTAGGTACTTGTATAAGAAAAGTTGCATAATTTGAGTATCTATTTTTCATATAAGACATTTTAATTTAAAATACAATGTGTCATAATTTGATTGGCTCCCGAAGTTAATAGTTGATACCTAAAATGACAAAGAATAAAACTTTAAATGCCTTCTTTAACCAAAAAAATCTTAAGGTACCTAAATGAAAATTTTTACATACTTGGGATACCTATTTTTCATATAAGCCACACTCATAGTGTATCAAATGTAATATATATATATATATATATATATATATCATATTTTTGTTCATAAATGTTTTACTAATGCTTATAAATAGAATAAATATATAAATTCTGCTACTAATATTTATCATATATATAATCTATAATAAAGTTATTATTTAAAATGATATGTTGCTTTGTTGGAATAGCTTTTAGATAGGGTAAATTACCAAAAAATATCCTTTTTTTCAAAATTTACGGAAACGGACATGTTTTCCAATTATTTACCGGAATGGGCCAATTTCCCCAAAAACGCGTCCACGTCAGCGCGAAGTCAGGGGATGCAGCAGGAAAATGCGTCCCTGAGGGAGCGTTTTCTGCCACATCAGCAAAAATCGCGTCCTTGAGGGCGCGCTTTGCTGATGTGGCAAAAACGCTCCCTCGGTGGACAGCGTTTTTAGCTCCGTTTTTTTCAAAAAAACTATTCTCGAATTAAATTTTCAAAAAAGATCATTTTTTAGATATTATAAAAATAGATCAATTTTTTTAAAAATTTACGAGAATAAATTTTTATAAAGGCTCAAAGTGACAACACCATTTTTTTTAAGGTGTCACCAATTAATATGGAAATATAACTTACAAAGCAAATCTTTATATAGACCCAAAGTCTCATTTCCCTTGTTTTCTTGAGCAATGTGGGATATGAGATATGTGTATATATAGACTCATGAATAGTTTTGCAGCTTGTTCCTAAACAATGTGGGATTCCTTCCTCTTTTAACTAACAACATGAGATTAAATGCTACACTATATTTTATATTTTTTTTACTCAGAGTTTAAATTTTTTTTTACAAAAAGTTAACATTTGTTACATTATAAATAAAACTTTTAAACTCTATAAGTAAAAAAAATATAAAATATAAAATGAGTATGGTAAAATATTAAAAAATAAATATTTAAAAAATTACTAATAGTTGAGTGATCATTTTGTAAGTTTTTATAATTCGATAGCTAAAAATATAGTTAAGTGACTACTAATGTAATTTAATCTAGATATAAAATATGAAAAATAATTATTATATTTTATGTATATTATATATTTCTATAAAAAACTTATTTAACATAATTATATACTATGTTTAAATAGATTATCTATCTAGTCAAAATATATCTGAAATAAATTTATCGGCATTCATTAGGTGATGAAAATTAAATTAAAATTAGAATTCAAAAAAATAATTAGTATAGTAAAATATTAAAAATAAATAAATATTTAAAAAGATATATCAATTTTTTAAAATTATAAAAAAAATACTATTTGAGTACCAAATACTCACCATTTATTTATTAATCAAACATTCATAATATAAAATAAAATAAAAAAAAAAAAATTAAAAGTATAACTTCTAAATTTAAATAATGAAAAATTATTTTAAAAATTAGAATTGCATTGATATTAACTTCAAACATTTAAAATTGAATAGAAGATTATTGCATGTACAAATTTCATATGTGCAATTTGTTCTCTTTTTTTTAATAGTTCTTTTGTATATGTTAACAATTCTAAAATGCAACAAGATTAAAGATCTCAAAAGATAATTTTATAATATGAGAAAATGTTAACAAAATATAAAAAAAAATAGAAATTGTTTTGTAAAAAAAATATCAAATATAGTGTAGCATTTAATCTCATGTTGTTAGTTAAAAGAGGAAGGAATCCCACATTGTTTAGGAACAAGCTACAAACCTATTCATGAGTCTATATATACACATATCTCACATCCCACATTGCTTAAGAAAATAAGGGAAATGAGACTTTGGGTCTATATAAAGATTTGCCTTGTAAGTTATATTTCCATATTAATTGGTGACACCTTAAAAAAAATGGTGTTGTCACTTTGAGCCTTTATAAAGGTTTATTCTCGTAAATTTTTAAAAAATTTGGTCTATTTTTATAATATCTAAAAAATGACCTTTTTTGAAAATTTAATTCGAGAAAAGTTTTTTTTTTGGAAAAAAACACGGGCTAAAACGCGTCCCTGAGGGAGCATTTTTGCCACATCAGCAAAGCGCGCCCTCAAGGACGCGATTTTTGCTGATGTGGCGTAAAACGCTCCTCGGGGCGTGTTTTCTGCTTGCATCCACGACTTCGCTTTGACGTGGACGCGTTTTTGGGGAAATTGGCCCATTCCGGTAAATAATTGGAAAACATGTCATTTTCCGTAAATTTTGAAAAAAAAGGTATTTTTGGGTAATTTGCCCTTTTAGTTACGCATGGCATATTAAATATTTATCTCATTTAATTTAGTTTTCATTTATAATTAAGATATTAATACCGATATATTATGGGTAAAATACCCAAATATACCAAAAAATATAAAATTTACGGAATTGGGCCGGTTTCTGGAAAATTTACGGAAAAGGGCCCTTTCCACAAATATTGGACTTTTATTTTTAAAATTAAATTTCAAAAAAAAATTAAACAAATTCTATTTTATAAAAGATATTAAAATTAAATTAAAAAAACATATAAGCAACTATTATTTTATTAAATATATTAAAACTAAACTATAATAAAATAAAAAAATAAAAAAACTTCTTATTTTATTAAATATATTAAAACTAAATTACAAAAAAATAAAAAAAAAACTTCTTATTTATTAAATATATTAAAACTAAATTACAAAAAATAAAAAAACTTCTTATTTATTAAATATATTAAAACTAAATTACAATAAAATAAAAAATAAAAAACAACTTCTTATTTTATTACATATATGAAAATTAAATTACAATAAAAAAATTAAACAATTTCTATTTTATTAAACATATTAAATTAAATTACAATAAAAAATTAAACAACTATTATTTTATTAAATATATTACAACTAAATTACAAAAATAAAAAATAAAAAATAACTTTTTATTTTATTAAAAAAATTCAAATTAAATTACATACAAAAAAATAAACAACTTCTATTTTAGTGAAGATATTAAAATTAAATTACAAATACAAATAAAAAACAACTTTTTTTATTAAAAAATAAAAAAAAATTATTACAATTTAAAAAATTAAAAATCCCATCCGAATCAATGTTGATGCCGGTCAGAATGAGTGCCACACGGGGGTGGTCGGCGGTTACGTGCTGGATTCCTCCTTCTTCTAGCTTTCGGCGGGGGTCGTGGAACCTCAGGCGGGGATTCCGGTTCCTCCGACAGTGGGTTTGGTAGTGGGTGTTGCGAGGATGACCCACCTTGATAAAATAACGACCTCGGAGGTGTTTGCATAAACCACGGCGGGGTGTCTGAATCCCGTATGGCGAAGGAGACTGGTAAAAAGAAGTGCTCCCCGACGGCGCCTCCTGTGATCCCTCACGCGACGACGGCCTCAAGATCGGCTGGCTAGTCGGAGTAGTCGGGAACGGACTCGATCCCGGCCATGCATTCCAACCTGGGGTGGGACTGGGAAAAGGAAACATATATGGGTTAGGATACATATAAGGGCTAGGGTACGCACCTGGCATAAAGGGTAAAGGCTGTGATGTCGGTGTCGTCTTATTTGAATCTGATGGGCCCGGTGGATTGTGTGGCGTATTTGTTGATGGGCCGGTGGATCGTGTCGGTCTTTGTTGATGGCCTCGTCTCATCACCCCTTCTCATTGGATTTAAAGGGCCCCGACGTTCCCTTTGTTGACGAAGTTGCCGTCGCCTCTCTTCTTTCAACAACAAATACGGCTTACCATGGATCCTAAACCATGGCATGTATTCCGGCACGCACGCTAACTCAGGAACGACGATCGGTTCTCGGATAGGTAAATAGTCATACCGGTTCTCCCACATCTCGATATATGCTGACCAAAATCTTGGCCAATCCATGTGCAACTGCCGTAAGTCCACTTTGTGCTCATCATCGAGCACCTCAGGTGGCACGGGAATCGGTTGCCGGAATCCAAATTGTCGCAGAACCCGATCTGACTGGTGCATCATGGGACCTTCACGTGCCAACTGTTTGGATTTTGCAAGAACTCCTCCGGAATTACTGCCCGAATTGTCGGATCCTCGTACGGTGTTCATTGAAACTATATTAACATTACCAAAATATTAGTTATATACATAATGCTAAACACTAAATACGAAATACTAAATTATAAATACGAAATTCGAAACTTACTTGTGATTCCGACCGTTGGTCCAATAGAAGCCGTATATCTTCAAGCGAGGTAGGTATTCCAGCATAACTCGCCGAATGGTTCCACCTAATTAAATAAATTTTTAGCATACAATTATACTATAAATCTACGTAATAATTGTAAAATATAACATTAAATTTACCTCGTTATCAATGGGAATGAATATGGGTGGTCGAGTCGATGACGTAAAAATGGAAATCGAAATCGTGCCCATGACTGCAGTAGTGATAGGAAACCTCTGATTTTCATTTTACTCTACGCGCGTCGCCCGCACATCTCCGATACAACCTCGATAGTACGGCGGACCCCAACTCAATTCACCGATCGCTCTAAAATCAACAAGTTTCAGTGACCATCTCAAGTGTATGAGGTTTCTAGACAGTCCGGCATCAGATAACCTCCAATTATCTCCAGAATGTATGCCCGAGCATACCGTATTCTTTCTATTTTGGTCGAACCCTCATTCAGCTCCGGGAATGTGTCTCGTAACCAGAGCCATCTCGATCCGACCTCCCTGAATGTTATACGGAATGGCACCCGAAGCTCGTAGCATACGACCATCCAATCGGTAGAAGTTACGGACCGGTGACTACCGACTGTCCACCCAAGCAATCCCAAGCGCAATTGCACATCTTCCAGTGATGGTACACTCTCGCATGGAAGATGGAAAGTGTGCGTCTCGGGTCTCCACCTCTCTATCAACGCACTGATCAAAGTCGGCTCCAACTTGAACCCCCAACCTATCGTGGCCACGTGCCAAAAATCCGCTTCCCGCAGGTAATTCTCGATCAACAGCGATGGAGGACCATGCATATTGCGAATATAACATTGCAACACCCGATCTCTGATTGTTTAAAAATTATAAAATAAAAATTAATTAAAATTGCATAAACCTAAAAAATATTAAATAATATTGAAAATTTAAAATTAAAACTTACCATTTGCATTTGATCGACGGAGATGTGCTTGTTGTCTAGACGAAGTAATTCCCCGGCCATTTGTAATACGATCGAAAATTTTAAAAGTTTCAAAAAAAATTAAAAAATGGCTTTTTTGTAAATATTAAAAGACTATTTCGAAATTTCAGAGGAAGTTTGAAGGACTTAAAGAGAATTTTGAGAGGAATTTGAGAGAAGAATGAGTAAGGATTAAAGTGTGAAAAAAATAAAAGGGTTGGGGGGTTTTATAGGGTTTTTTTTACCGTTGGGCCCCCAACGGTCAAAAAAATTTTGACCGTTTTTTTTTACCGTTGAAGGGCTAAAGTGCGTCCCCAGGGGCGCGCTTTCCTGCCATTTCCCTACAAAACGCGCTGACGTGGACACGTTTTGTGGGGAAATGGCCCTTTTCCGTAAATTTTCCAGAAACCGGCCTAATTCCGCAAATTTTATATTTTTTTTGGTATATTTGGGTATTTTACCCATATATTATGATACAATATAGATTTCATTTTATAAGCATAAAAATAATTCCAACGCCTTTTGGATGAAGGGTTAGTAAAGAAAAAAAAGATGTTAGGGTTTTTGAATTTTTTTTTTTTTTTTTGTGCTCAAATGAAAGAAACGGCAACAAATTTTCCATTTATAACCATTGCAAATGGATTAATTGTAACATAAACCCATTCATCTTTTTCAATTTTTCGGATTTTTATTTCCTTAATAAGTCCTTAGTGTTTAGCTTCTTTAATTTTATGGAAATTATACAAACAATATTTCATTAATTAATCCAAGCAAAACCTTTTTTTTTTTTTAAATAGTATTTTTTTTAAATTCAACTTTTTATTTACTATTTATAATGTATAACTTCAATTTAATTATTTATATCACAAATACAAATAAACTTTTAAAATCATATTTATATGTGCCATTATTTTATTATTAATTTAGTATTATTAATAAAAGTATATAGTATGCATTTCCACATAATATTTTGACATATTTATTTATAATATTTACATTGGTTTAACTCTTATCATATATATTTTGATTGGTAAATATAATATACAAATAATTTCATAACCAAATTTTTTTTTAAATAACAGTAAATATTTCTCAAAATATCTATTAAAACATTAGTCACTATTTTGGTTTTATTTGTTCAAATATTCTTTGGAAAAAAATTAAGGGTTATTTTTTTACAAAAAAAATTATTTATGCCAAATGTATTCAAAAAATATTGCAAATAAATAAAATTATTTTTAATTAATAAGTTTTCTAACAAAGCAAAATTACAAATGTCTCTAACTTTTAATGTGTGTTTGGATAATGGATTTGGCGGAGGAGTTTTATTTATACCAAGGTTTCTAAATTCTAAAAAGAAAATTATTTGCTTAGGTAAAAATATTTTAGAATTTCAAAATTTGGGAGTTATTTTAATAGGGAATTTCAGGAGTTGAGTTTCCTCTTTCAAATTCCGGTGGTATTTCAAATTTCCTCGTAATTTTATTTTATTTTGTTTATAAAATAAAAAATTTAAACTTTAAAAATATTTTTATTTAATTTTAATATATATTTAATTTTTTATTAAAAATATTATAATATGTTTTTCATTTTGAATGTAATTCTTATTCTTCTATAATTATTTTTTAATTTTGTAAAATATTGATAACCTAATTTTTACTAAAATAATTATTTATTCAATCAAATCAATTACCATTGCTAACATTTTGAATTAACAAATTTTAAAATGCTATCATTTTAAAAATTTCCAAACTTTTAAGATTCTTGTTAGTAATATAGACTTAAGTTAGTAACTGTTAGTTAGTTGGTAACTATTAGTAGCTGTTAGTTGTTAGTAGTTTGTTAATTAGTCAGTACTCTCTTTTCTTTTACGTTGTATGCAGTATATAAAACCATGTTTATGTATGGTAACAGTAATGATAATAAATGCAGTCCACATGCATTCTTTCTACATGGTATCAGATGTATAACAATTGTTTTCTTGCATTTTCTTGCTTCCCAATCACTTCGTTTCTTTTGATTTCCATCAGTTTCTTTCTTCCCTATGGCTTTCCATGATCCTGCACTCCCTTCTAGTCCTTATTACCTTCACCCAAATGAAAATCCAGCCTTGGTTTTGGTCTCTCCTGCATTATCCAGCGCGAATTATCATTCTTGGTCTCGGGCGATGAAGCTGGCACTCTTATCTAAGAACAAGCTTCAATTTGTCGATGGTACGATCACAGTTCCACTCAAAACGGATCCTCTTTATCCAGCTTGGGAGAGATGCAACACTATGGTGATTTCTTGGCTACATCATTCTATCTCGCCCTCGATCATGAATAGCATCCTTTGGCTTGAATTTGCTTATGATATTTGGCGCGATCTCCGTGAATGTTTTTCTCAGGGAGATATTTTTCGTATTTCTGATCTTCAAGAAGAGATTTCTTCCTTCAAGCAAGATGATCGCTCGGTTACTGATTACTTTACTGAGTTAAAGATGCTATGGGATGAGTTGTTGAATTTTCGGCCCCTTCCTACTTGTTCTTGTCCCACACCTTGATCATGTGGTGCTTTTTCTACTCTTCAGAAGTATCATGACAATGATTATGTCATTCGTTTTCTTAAGGGCCTTCACAATCGGTTTGCTGGTGTTCGCTCTCAGATCATGCTTATTGATCCATTGCCTACGATTAATAAGGCTTTTTCTATGGTCATTCAATAGGAGCGACATCTTAATACTGGATCTTCTCAAGCATTTGTTAGTAATACAATGCGCCAACATCCTTCTTCCAAGAAATCTCAGGCAAAATCCTCTGTTGATTCACGCCAATGCACTTTTTTGTGGCAAATCCAGGCATACAGTTGAAACATGCTATGAGAAGCATGGTTATCCACCTGGTTATAAGTCTCGTGGTCGGACTTCTCGTGCGAACAATGCAATTGATGATGGTGCCGCACAATCTTTGAATCCTCCACAGTCTGTTGCTCCCTTGTCACCTGATCCTTGTGTTAATTTGATTCAAGAATAGTTACAACAGTTACTCGCATTGCTACCATCTTCACACTCTACCTCCCCATCTCATGTTACCAATACTGCCTCCTCCTTACACCAAAAACCTTCTCCATCTGCAGGTAATTCATTTTCTTTTCAATCCCACCATTGGATTATCGACACTGGTGCCACTGATCATATTACCCATTCTTTATCTTTGTTTGCTTCCTTTATTCCAATTCCCCCTGTGCATATTACTCTACCTAATGGCACCAAGGTTTGTGCTCGATTTTCCGGTACTATTATTTTCAGTGACAGTCTTTACCTTACAAATGTTCTTTATGTTCCTTATTTTGCTTTCAACCTTTTATCTGTCACCAAGCTTACTGCCACCTTAGCTTGTTCATTCACCTTTTATAAAACTTATTGTTCCCTGCAGGCCCTTCCCTCTTTGAAGATGATTGGTACAGCTAAAGTTGTTCATGGTCTTTACATTTTGGATACACCAGCTCAAACTTTCTCCATTCTTGTTCCAACTACTTTGACTACTACCACCACTTCATCTCATCTTTGGCACCATCGCCTTGGTCATCTTTCCGATTCTAGACTAAAGTTACTTTCCTCTTATATTCCTTCTTTGTCCATAGCAAATACTTCAGATTGTAAAGCTTGTCATTTGGCTAAACAAAAGAAACTTTCTTTTTCTGTACGTACTTCTATTTCAAATAACACTTTTGACCTTGTTCATGTTGATATTTGGGGTCCAACTGATGTTGTCTCTATCACTGGTTATCGTTATTTTCTAACCATTGTTAATGACTTCAGTCGTTTTACTTGGATTATTCTTTTGAAAACAAAATCCGAAGCTCGTACTCATATTCAAAACTTTTGTACACTTGTTGAAACTCAATTTTCCTCCAAAATTAAAGTTTTTAGAACTGATAATGGCCGTGAGTTTGACATTCCAAACTTTTATGCTTCTAAGGGAATCATTCATCAAACTTCTTGTGTTGAAACCCCACAACAAAATGGCTTTGTTGAACGCAAACATCAACATATTCTTAATGTCTCACGTGCACTTTTGTTTCATTCTCACTTACCTCGGCATTTTTGGGGCCATGTTGTCCTTCATACTGTCTTTCTTATTAATCGGACCCCAACACCTCTCTTGAACAACCTTACTCCTTTTGACAAGATTTACCAAGCCAAGCCTGATTTTCAGTCTTTGCGTGTTTTTGTTTGCCTTAGTTATGCTACAACTCTTACTGCTCATCGTCATAAGTTTGACCCTCGAGCTCGAGCATGCATCTTCTTTGGGTTCCAACCTAATGTCAAAGGCTATATTCTTTTTGATTTGTTGACCCATGACATTTTTGTTTCCAGGAATGTCATCTTTCATGAGTCCATTTTCCCTTTTTCTCATCAACAGTCTCTTTCCCCCACCCCTAAACTGAGTTTTGATCCATCAACTACTTATGATTTACCTTCTCAACACCAAGTCCCACCACCTTCTCAACCCCTGATTACACCTACTCCTTCTATTCCATCATTCAGGCCATCTCGTACCCGAAAACCACCTTCCTATTTGGACCAATATCATTGTCCTTTCAACAAGGCTGTTACCAATCATCTTCGATGTTCCACACCCTTCTCCAACATTTCCCCATCCCACTTACATTTCACCTCTGCTATTCATGCTTCTTCTGTTCCCACAACTTATTTACAAGCCAGCAAGTATTCCCATTGGGGAGAAGTAATGCAGGCTGAAATATCCGCTCTTGAGCAAAATAACACTTGAATCATCATGGATTTACCTCCAGACAAGACTGCAATCGGTTGTAAATGGGTTTATCGAATTAAACATAGAGCAGATGGTTCCATGAATGTTACAAAGCTCGTTTGGTTGCAAAGGGGTTTACACAAACCGAGGGTGTTGATTATTTTGATACTTTCTCCCCTGTGGCCAAGATCACTACTGTTCGTCTGTTGTTTGCTGTTGCTGCCTCTAAGAATTGGCATTTGCACCAACTTGACGTTAACAATGCTTTCCTGCATGGTGATTTACATGAAGAAGTTTACATGGTTTTACCTTCTGGTTTCACTTCATCACTGCCTACTAAAGTTTGTAAGTTACAGAAATCATTATATGGTCTCAAACAAGCAAGTCGCCAGTGGTTCTCTAAGCTTACATCTGCTCTTCTTTCCCTTGGCTATGTTTAGTCCAATTCTGACTTCTCATTGTCCGTTAAAAAGGATGTTGTTTCTTTCACTGTCTTGCTTGTTTATGTTGATGATGTTATCCTGGCTGGTGACAACTTGGATGAGATAGCAAGGGTTAAAGCTTTTCTGGACTCCACATTTCGCATCAAAGACTTGGGAGTTTTGAAATACTTTCTTGGTCTTGAGGTTGCTCGCAGCTCAACTGGAATTCATCTTTGTCAGCGTAAATATGCTTTAGACATACTGTCTGATTTTGGCTTTTCAGATTGCAAGTCTGTTCAAACTCCAATGACTGCCAAACTTCCTCGAGATGCTCCTGCAGAATTACTTCCTGATAATACTCTCTTCCGAAAACTAATTGGAAGACTTTTGTATTTGGTTTCTACTCGCCCAGATATTGCTTTCGCAGTTCAACAACTGAGTCAATTCTTGGACCAGCCTTCAGTCACTCATCTCCAAGCTGCTCATCGTGTCCTTCGTTACTTGAAAGGCTGCCCCGACTCTGGTCTCTTCTTTTCTGCTTCTTCATCGTCTGTTTTAAAAGCTTTTAGTGATGCTGACTGGTCTGGCTGCCCTTTGACCCGAGCTCTGTGACAGGTTATTGTATGTTTTATGGTGACTCTCTCATCAGTTGGAAGACAAAGAAGCAAACTACTGTGTCACGTTCTTCCTCAGAGGCAGAATATCGTGCACTTGCTTCTACTGCTTGTGAAGTCCAGTGGCTTCGATTTCTTTTACGTGATCTTCACATACCTCTTTCTGCTCCCACTGCTTTATTTTGTGATAACAATTCTGCTCTCCAGCTTGCTGCCAATCCCACATTTCATGAGCGTACTAAGCACATCGAAATTGACTGTCATCTCGTGGGTGAAAAAGTCCAAACCGGTGTCATCAAACTGCTCCCTTGTTCTTCCAAGGATCAACTCGCTGACATTTTTACCAAGCCTCTTGCTGCTGTTCCTTTTCGGTTTTTATTGTCCAAGCTGGGTTTGCTTTCCATACATTCTCCAGCTTGAGGGGGGCTGTTAGTAATATAGACTTAAGTTAGTAACTGTTAGTTAGTTGGTAACTGTTAGTAGCTGTTAGTTGTTAGTAGTTTGTTAATTAGTCAGTACTCTCTTTTCGTTTACGTTGTATGCAGTATATAAAACCATGTTTATGCATGGTAACAGTAATGATAATAAATGCAGTCCACATGCATTCTTTCTACAATTCTTCACCCAAACTCACTCTTAACTTATAACAAAATGACCATTTTTTAAAAATTTCTTAAAATATATTTAATTCATCTTTTTAAATTATTTAACTTTTTCTCTAATTTTCCAATCAACTCAATATTCGTTAAATATATTATTTTTATTAAACATTTCTCTAAAGACAAAATAATACATTTCCACTTGATAAATAAATATTTTCACAAAATTACACATTTAAACAAATTTTAATACCAACTAATGTATACCTCATAACAAGATTAACTAAAATGCTTCTAAATTTATAAAATACTTGTTAGCATAAATATGATTAATAGTTTTAAATAAATCTACTTTTATTTTGTTTTAAAATATGATTAAACTAATACATTCTCATAATTGTGTTATACAATAAACAATATTGTTGAATTACAGATGTTGCAGGAAACTAATATTATTGATGATATATTATGGATCATGCACCAACATTTACAAATTGAGAGTGTCTTTCAACAAAGAATTTTTTGAATTTTTTATTCATCCTTTTAAAATGCCAATATTTGTAATTGTTGGTTTGGATAAAGAATTGATTTAGAAAAAATAATTAGATTATTGAAATTTTATAAATTAAAAAATTATAAAAAGAAGAATAATACATTTAAAATCTATAAAATAAAAATTCCAATATGGATATCATTATATTTGTAAAAATTTATAAACATTTTTAATAAAATAAAATTTTAAATATATATTAGAATTAAATGAAAATTATTTTTGAAGTTTAAGTTTTTATCTTATAGTGAAATCATGTGTGTATTAGTTATAAGAAATTTTGAAAATACTGCCTCTTTAGGTAGATTTTTTTTTTTTTAAAAAAATGAAATTGAGCTAGTAATTCCTTGAAATTTTGGCAAAAAAAAAATCCCTATTGAAATTCTCTAATATATTTACCCAAATAAGTAAATTCATTTTTAAAATTCTAAAAACCTTATACAAATAAAATCTTTCCTACAAATTCCTCGCCCAAACACACCCTTAAAGTTTTAATATGAACATCTACAACTCTTTATTCTATTCTTATATTATCTAACAAATTAGGTTACTGGCCAACCTAAAATTTCATTTATATTTAGAAGGATTTAGATAAAAATATTATACTTGAAAATGAGCTTAGACAAAAAAAATAAATAAATATAAAAATATGCTCATTTAAAATATATATTGGAGTTGGCTTCTAAAGCTTAAGGCTCAAATCTACACCGACTCAATCCAACGTGCTTTTCAATTATGAGATATTATTTTATTTTTATTATATATTATGACAATATTATAATACAAACATTGAAAATATATTAAATTGTATATATTTAAATTTTAAATAAAGAAAAAATATTAGAAGTAAAAATATCATAATTTTTTTTATTTTAAAAATATGTAGGTAAACCTAAAATTTGATTTAAATTAATTGTTTACAAGGATTAGACTATGAAATGTGAAAATACCGTACCATACCACTGACACTTAACCTAATCCAAAAACACATGGATTGTCTAATTACAACTTCCTTCCTTTCTTAATAAATAAATAAAGAATGGTCATGTGAGAGGCATGGTGGGGAACATCTCGCTGCACCATATCGGTTGTCTCCCATCAAAGCTCTCAAATGGAGTGTAAATAAATTAAGATCATGCAATGTGGGGAACGGGGAGTGGGCTTAGAAATAGTATTGTATAATGGACAAAATTTTGAGACAAAGACTTTTAGTTGTCAAACATGATTGAATCAACACTCTACACAGTGGATTTAGTGGCCAACACCATTTTAAATTTACTAGGGACTTTGAATTTAATATGCAACTCTGCCTTTTACAAAAATCCCAAATTGATACTCACATGTGAATAATTGGATACCATAACCATTATCCCCATTATTCAAACCACTTCCTTCACTTATAACTATCACCCATCTTACTTCAAAATCTTTTTATCTCAGTTTTAGCTAAATATCTTTATTTATCTATAACATATTTAATTAGTGTCATAATTTAATTCGACATCAATTCAATTAGAAAATTACTAAAATGTCTTTACTTTAAAATGATAATTAATATTATTATAAGGTTATTTTTATTTTTCATACTTTATATAATCATCAACTAAAATAATTAAAAAAAATATTAAATTTGAACACAAGATCAACAAATCCATATAAAAACTCTTACCATTACACTAATAATTATTTATTAATTTATTTTTTTAATATAAAATATTTTCGTTCACCTCGTAAATAAAATCTAAGAATATTTAAAGCTTTTCGGCTAAATATCTGATTCTAAATTTTACACCCGTGACATTTAGCTGTGGCACTAAGTCAAAAGCTTAACCAAGGAAAAGACATGTAGGAAAATGAAAACGCATGGAAAGTTAGTTGGATTGTATCATTTAGGATAAATTACACCTAAATTACTAAATTGTTAATAAGTTTATATTTTGACTATTCAATTTTAAAAAAATTAATAAATGATCATTAAACTATTCGAAAGTTTTCATTCAAGTCATTAAACTATTTTCTCTGTTCTCACCACTTATACTAATTAAAAACTCTTTTTCCCCTTCTCTTTTACAGTTCAATTTTTTTTTCATGAAACAACTTTAAATATCACGAATTTATGAACCAAAAAACTTTCTTCTCCGATCTCTGACACTAATCGCTAGATCAACTTGGATCTAAGGTATGTTCTTCTACTTATTGATGGGCATTGATCCACTATATTGATTGTCAAATCATTGCTTAGAACTCACTAGCCAAACTTTAAAAAAAAAAAAACTTAATAACTTGGTGACTTAAATGAAAACTTTTGAATAGTTTAGTGGCTATTTTGTAACTTTTCGAAGTTGAGTGACCAAAACGTAAACTTACTAATAGTTTAATAACCTTGGGTGTAACTTACCCTATTATTTATGAAATTGCAACTACATCAACAATTTTAATTAGAATTAATAATTACAACTATTGAATTGTCTAATTTTTTCGGTATTCACTATGTCTATTTTACGGTTCATATTCAAGGTTGGGGGTTGCCCATTCTAATAATATCATCTCCAAGGTTCGAACTTATATTCTCTCATTGGGAGTAAATAATTAACTTAATAACTAACTCAACTCTAAATAAGGCCTTGTTTGATAACCCATTGAAAAAATTAAATCAATTGAAAACTAAAATTTATTTTTTTATGCATGTTTGACAATTCAAAATAAAAACAATCTAATAGAATTTTTATATAAAAAAAAAGTGTGAAAAATAATAAGTAGATGAGAGCTACTTATCACTTAATGGAGAATATTTTCAATTAATTATATTTTATTTTATTTATTTTAATATTATATTATCCTATAAAAATTTTACATTTTACATTTGAATTTTGTTTTTTGTTTTTTTGTAGAATGAGGTGAAGTGTTTAAAAATTAAGGATAAAATGTAGAGTTTTAATTTTATAATTTAAAATCTATATTTATAAAAAAAATATATAATTATATTTCATAATTAATTTTAAGTAATATATAAAAAATATAATTTAAATTCAGTGCTTAAATTTTTAATATTTAATTTTTCAGCACTTATTTTTTCAGCACTTAATTTTTTTAGTTTATCAAACAACATCTAACTGAAAATTAATATTTTTAGTGGTTTAATTTTTTAAGCACGTTTGATAATCTATAATAAAAATCAAATGATTGAATTTTTCAATGAAAAATGTGAAAAATGATAGGTAAATAAATAGTTACTTATCACTTAATGTAAGAATTATTATTATAGGTAATCTAAAATAAAAGAGAATTTTAAAGATAAAGTATTTAAAAGATGATGATGAAGTAGGTAGAAAATTTTTAATTATCTTTTTACAGTCTTTACCTTTAAAATTTGAGACAGCAACCACATTCAAATTACGCATAATGAACTCAAACTAGGGGGCTCAGTATATGAGTTACTGATGATAATTTATTTAACTTGCTCAAATATGTGGGGTTTGACCAATAATTTAAGAATAACACCATTTAAGCATTAACAATAACACCGTTTAAAAAGAAAATTGTTAAATTTTGTAATACTCAAAAGTGAAATTATAAGTTGACAGTTCTTTGCATCAGGTTTTGAAAGTGACAATCAAAAACGAGATTCAACTATACATTCAATTAATCCAGAAAAAAGAAAGTAGGTTTTTTTTAATCATGCAAGTGCTCAATTATTTAATAGAAAGTGATTGAGTCCACTATTTAGTCAGATGAACATTGACAACTTTAGGATAAATTTAATTATTTTAATAAGTAGAATTGTTTAAATTTATTTTTAATTTTATACACAATAAAACATTGTATAATTTAATTATATTCTAAATTTTACGAAAATTATACTCACTTAATATCAATGCTTTTAAACTTTGATTGTGTTGTAAGAAAGTGAAAAAGATAAACATGTTGCTCGGATTTCTGGCTAAGATTAAGGATAGTGTTTTGTTAAGATTAATGATTGAAGGGATAAAATAATAAATTTTCTTAAAGTGTTGATTTTGCCTTTATTTATTTATTTTCCTTTTGATATTAGAGTTGAGTCCCAAAATAATTCTTCTTCTTTTTTTATGAAAAACTAAAATTTAGATTCTCTTTTTTTTTTCTCACACAAAATTTCATGACATGATATTTAAAGGATTTTTTTTTAAAATTCATTTAATTTGTATTAATTTCATTTATTATAAAATTATATATATTGAGAATTTAATATCCCTTCATGAAATTATTGTTTTTAAAATTATTCTTAAGAAATAGTATGCACTATATTTTTAAATCCAGTCCTCTGCAATTTTTTTAAAATATGAACAATAAAGAAATAGCAATAAATAAATAAGGGGTAGTAGGTTAACATTCCTATTATGAAAAAGAAAAAAGTAATGACTTCATTGTTAATAAAATTAGAAGAAAATCATTACGTGTTTCAATTTCTCTCGTGATCTCGTTGTTGGGTACGCTTCATTTCCCAATTCTTTAAAATATTTGTATTTTATTATTTTAAAAAACAGATAAATAAAAATATTAAATATATCCTTTTGTTTGTTGGAATTCGAGCAGGGCTGCTTAAGTGTGCAGCCACAATTACTGACTCCTTGTGCCCTACTTCCTGCTACAAAACCAACAACTACTTATTACTACTAATATTTAATTGAATAAAAATAAATATTTATACTTTAAACAAAGAATTAGTAGAATTAAAAATAATAAATTGATAGAATACTTAAGAAGTCAAAGTGAGGACTTCTACATTGAATTCAAAGCACAAGGACCAAGAGTAATTTAGCAGTAAATCACATGGGAGCCATATATTGGTCTTAATTTAATGCAAGATATGTTATCTTCTTATTTAAAATATTATTTATTTATACTAATTTTAATTTTTTGTAATTTATTTAATAAATGTTGGTGCTATTTTTATATTATATTTGTATTTTATTATCATATTACGTTTTTGTTTATTCCCTTGTCTATTTTATATGACGTAGTTTATGACATAGCTTATAGGGGGATAAAATTTGAATAGGAAATTATGAGAAGCTAGCTTACAATGGAGGAGTGTCCATTTCATAGGAATAATAACCAGAAGGTAGCTTACAATGGAGGAGGAAGTGCATTAAGTATACTAGGTATTGGCATAATTAGAATGTTACTCTACTTGTTTATAGCTAGCTAAAATTATGATGCATTCTTCTCCTTTGGGGAGCACCTCCTGATATTAGACAAGCGTCATGATCCTACGGCAGCAACATGATAAAAAGATTCGAATATGATGTAAAAGTTTTGAATTTGATTGAGGGTCACTATTATGGAGTTTCTCATTCTGTTAATGTAAGTTATTTTTATTTTGGGGTTTTGTCTTATTTAAAGAAATTCATGGAATTTAAGGAGCACCTCAATTGGTGAAGATACAACTTGTAAATTTGCAGAAGAAATTTTAATTTGTGCATAATATTAATTATGTATATTGCGCCTGTGAGGGATCGAACTATCAATCAAAATTTAAATATCTTACTTTTACATGCTTAGTACCACTTGACTAGGCCCAACCACCCCTCAATAAAATGACATCTTTATGTTGAGGGTGAGTATCGGAGTGTCTCACTCCCTCAATAGAAGGTATTCTTCTCGTATTGAGGTTTTGTTTCTTGTACTCCGAGGAGAGCCTAAAGGGGATTACGGAGTTTAGGGAGCATCTCGGTTGGTGGAGATACGACTTGCAACGAAAACGCTTCTTAAACATTGTGAACCCTTTTAACCTTTTCTCAAAACACGAGAGACAAATTTCCAACACAAAGATAATAGTTCGGAATGGAAAAAATATATTCCATTGAGAGGTGAAATACTTTATAGTAAATATTTTCGCTCTTAACAAATTCTATATAATATAAATTATTAATATGTGGAAATTTATATAATTATGAACATCTTAATCATTTCCTAAAAAAAATACCATCTTAGTCATCATTATAATGGGAACAAAATAAATCTATTGATAGATCAGATTTTGAGCTACTAGGCATCCCATTTAGAATCAAACTCTCCATTGGTCATAAACCAATTGGCATCTACTTAAATTATGTATTTTCATCTTTATAACTACTTAGAAGATAACATGCATAGAGGTTTTCGAATAATGTGACTTTGATTGGAAGTGGTCAATTTTGAACCAAATATGTCCTTTTTGAGTTAATGGGTTGGTTCTGTTCATATTAAACCACTTCGATTGGGCTTTGATTAAGTGGATTCATCGTTATACAAATGCGAACAATCCTTGCTTCTTTTTTCTTTTTGCAACAAGGATATTTTTTGGTTTTATTGGTGCTTAGAGAATGTAATTTTATATTAGGAGGTATTGAATTCAATTCCTTGGTATCATTACACTTGATTTTTTTTTTATTGAAATTTATCTAGTACAGGTACTTAATTTGGAACAATGATTATTTTTTTTTTGGTGATATATATGTCTAAATAATGTAGTGTTTCAAAATTCAATCCATTTTTTTCTTCGAATTAAAAATGATGATGAATAATTTTCGGTGAATCAAGTTGGATCCATCAAATAATTTAATTTATTGGTTGTCGTAGATGTTATATCGCAAAATTAGGGCTAGAAGAAATAGAGAAGAAATTTAGATTTTATTATTTTTTAAACATAGGGTAAGAGAATTAGAATGCTTTAAAAATTACTTTTGTTAGGGAATTAATAAGCATGAAAACCCTTAGCTTTCCCTTAGGTCTCAAGTTTAAAACTCATTGTGTACCTTTTAGCCAAAATATTTTATTTTCTTATTTTTACCCCATAAAGTACTGAATTTTCCAACTAGCCCATCCCAAAATTTGTTTTTTTCATTTTAGTCCTTCATTTAAATCAATCCTAACTCTACATGAATTCCTAATCCCATTTCAATTAGGGAAGAAAAGTTTTATAAATTGCCAATCTTTTCAAAAAACCTAGAATTCATATCTTGAAGATTTTTCAAGAAAAGCTCTCAAAATTCTCTTCTTCCTCTTCTTTATTGTCGAAACCCTCATTAAAACTAGGGTTCTTAAAAGATTTCAAGGTTTTCCAATCTGTCCCCCTCCTCCCACTAGATTGTCGTTTCCTTCATTCAAATTAAGGCTTTTGTATCTTCAAATTAGGTGTGGAATATAAACTTAAATCATTATGTATGATTAATTGAAGTATTAGGAAAGTAAGTAATCTGTTTAGGCGAAACCCCTGTATGTGAACTCCCTATAGACGAACCCTCTGTACACGAGCCCATGTATGCGAACCCCCCATATGTGCGATCTTATGAATGAGAACCATATGCTCGAACCCTTATATAAACTGCTATATATATGCGAACTCCACTATGCAAACTGTAGTAATTATGAGCGAACCACTATATGCGAACCCATATGCAGAACCGTATAGGATTTAGTATGCGAACACTTCATATATTTAAGCGAACCCTAGGAGGAATATATGTGAGATACCTTAGTGCATAGATGCGAACCCTAATGTTTTATACATGCTAACTCTACAAGTTTTAATATGCAAACCCTATATGTCTTATATATGCGAACCCCCATGTTATATAGTATAACGTAGTATGCGAACAATTTAATCCACTTTTTTCTTTGAATTAAAAATGATGATGAATAAATTTTGATAATTCAAGACTAATCCATCAAATAATTTAATTTGTTGATAGTCGTGGAACAAAATAACTTTAAAAAAATTGCAAAATAAGGTTTCATGATTTTCAACTTTCAACTTTCAGCATTCCTTGTTAGACAAGTCTGGAGACTTCGTCAAAACTAAACTCCAAGTAGACTTTGCTTCTCGAAGGCAACTATTTTCCTAATTCTTCCTCGCTTTAAGGTAAAAAAAAAAAGCCAAAATTATTTATGGGCATGGAATAGCATTTGTGAAGAGCTCAATTTTATTGAAAAGGGCTTGAGGTGGAATGTGGGAAATGGGGAAAATATTTTAATTTGGGATGGGAAGTGAATCCTTACAAGCTTAAATGTTAAAGTCTCCTTATTACAAACCCAAAAAGGAGGGACCAACTTTGGTGAAACATCTTACCAACAATGGTAGAATGTGGAATCATGAAATCCTAAGGTCATTCTTTAATGAGGATGATAGGAAAGTCATTTCCTTAATCCCGATTAGAAGACAGGAAAGGAAGATAAACTCATTTGGCATCATTTTTCAAATGGTAATGTGAATGATACGAGTATGGGTAGGATCAATTTTGAACTCTCTTTTTTTTTTCTTTTTTTTTTTGCATGGAATTCATGTATATTTGGAATTCATGTTATAAAATAAAGAGAGATGGGGAGAATAAAGAACAAAGAAAATATGAAAGCAACAGAGAATGTACTTTATTGATCAAAAGAGGTAATTATAATGCTTCATCAGAGTCTCTATTTATAGACATAAGAAGTATAATAGAAGTAGAGATCTAATTCTAATAACTATTAGAATTTAAAGTACATTAAAACTTAATCTTGATCATGATGGACATCCACTTAATAAGATATTCATAACACTCCCCCTTGGATGTCCATTGATAGATAATATGCCTCGTCAAAACCTTATTAGGAAAACCCTATGGGATAAAAACCTAATGAAGGAAAAAGAGTACACAATCTATAATACGCATAATATGTCTGCCTCATTAAAAACCTTACCAGGAAAACCCAATGGGACAAAACTTCGATTAAGGGAAAAAGAGTGCAACGCGTATTTACTCCCCCTCATGAAAACATCACATATTTTCTCATATTGTACGTATTCAATCTTGAATACTAGTTTTTCAAATGACTATTTGAATGTATTTGCTAACCATTTATATCACCATTCTTTTAAAAGTCATGAGTGAGGGAAATTTGGGGAAATATATTTTGATCTCTTCAGGAGATTCAACAATAATCATAATAAACTTTAATCATGATTCTTTTATAAAAACAAAAATAGGTATTTTGGATCATTTTATAATCCTCCTTCAACTACTCAAATTTACCACATATGTTCAAATTATTTCAATTCATATAAATGAACAATTTCTTGAGAATTTTAATATGCTTCTAGCATTCTAAATCCTTCAAGGATTTTAATATAAACTTTACTATATAGTGATTTATAAAGGTTGTAACAGCAACCATTAGACGCAAGTTAAATCTTTTATGAATTATCAATTTAATAATATATCTAAAGGTTATTGCATCCACAACAAAAGAATATTATATCTTTTCATAATCAATATCAGTACTTAGCGAAAAACTTTATATTTTTATTCCGCTTTTGCAAAACTGCTTTATTTGCACTCTCATTGGCTTTATACCTTCAGGTATTTGGACTACTGGTCCAAAAACTCCACAAATTTAATTGTACTTGAGTTGCGTCTTTCTATTTTGATCAATTTATTCCATATTTATATTTCTCAATAGATTTATTCAAGATCCTCCTTTTATTTCATTATTTCAATAATAATATCGCATGCAAAATCATTGTCGACCACTTTTATTATTCGGTTCCACATTTTCTCGAATTGACATAACTTATCGAGATCTCTTATTTTTAAAATTTAGTTCCAGGTACCTGAATCTCTTCTGAAGTTTTACTTATTAGTTATGTCTTGAGTCTCTTCTGGAGCACCCGCCTCCACTATATGACCATCTAGAATAATTTTCATCTTTGGAACCGATCAATCTATTATTTATTCTAACTGATTGTCCTACTAGGACTTTGATTTAAATTAAAATATTAGATGGTATATAACACTTGGTTATTCTCATTAAGGTTGTAAATACATCTAACAGATAACTTGTAATAAGTTATCCTTATTGAACTTCTGGTTCAATTACTCTCCCCCTAACTCATTACAAGTTATTGTTTCTCTCCCTCTAATGTTGGGAAAACTGACAACTCATGTCACAATTAAATCTCGAATTAATTGCTCAAAAATATTATAAGAAGACTCATACAAATATACATTCCCAATCTCTTATTATGACCTGTGCGTTGTAGTGGAGCAGTTGGAACATATACCGTACATCCAAAAATCAATTGTAATGGGGAGTATTTATAATTTATTTGCTTGATGCGTACATGTAAATCAATACAAGCATGAAACTCATGCTGAAATAGAAAGTTTTGTTCTCATAAGTAATGGTTTAGCTATAAGTTGGAGGCATTTGAAAAACAATTCAGCTAAATCATTTTGTGTGTGAACATGAGTTACAGGATGTTCAACTTTTATCCTTATTGACATGCAATAATCATTGAAAACTTGGGATGTAAACTCACCAACATTAGCAAGATGAATTATTTTAATTGCATAATCTGAAATTAATCATTTAAACAAGCAATCTCGCAAACGGCAGGTTGCGAGTTGATAACGCATGTGATTATTTTGTATATGCATCTACCAAAATCATATAATATCAAAACCATCCACATGGTGGATGAATGGACCCATATTCATTTCAGAAATGCAAGACATTAAATCTCAACTTTAGCTAGTGAGTTTCTAAAAACCAATTTTTATTGAGAACAAACAACAAATGAGAATTCTTTAAATTAAAGAATCTTCTAGTTCTTTAATGGATGTCCATATGAATTCTCAATTAATTTTCGCATCATATACGATCCAGGATAGTCTAACTGGTAACGCCAAGTAGTAAACACATTTGTATTAGTAAACTTCTGGTTTACTTTAACATGTGTTTCAATTGTACTAAATTGTAACAAATTGATAATTTTATTATAACGCCCCAGAATTTGGGCCTAGAAGTATTGGGCCTTGAGCAAGGGAACGGTTAGGAAACTGTGCATAAAAGTTTATGTGAGCTAGGAAATGACACAATTAAATGTCTGCTCAAGTGGTTAAGGGTCCTGAGAGGAGTTGGAAAAGTCCTGGGTTCAAACCTGAGCTTTAGCAAAAATTTTAGTTTTACGGGGATAAAACCCTGGATGCTTAGATGTAGGCCTTTTAAATTAGTGTTAAAAATATGACACAAGGAATCATGTGGTCTAGTGGTTGTGGCATCATTAAGGTTGCAAGGGAGCCTGGGTTCAAGTCTTGGCTCTTGCAATTTATTTTGGTTTTTCTTTTAAAGGAACCGGACTTTGGCCTTTAGACCTTTTATTCAATTGAAGATAAAATGTGACACAATAGGAGTTTGTGGCAAGGAGGCAAGTGGCGTGTTGAGCTATTAAGGGGGGCTTGGGTTCGAATCCCATTGCAAGCAAAAAGGATATTTATTTTGCTAGCATGAGGCAGCAGGAGTTTGAGGTGGTTTCAAACTCTGTTGGGTGAGAGTTTGAATGGGTCTTGGAGGGTGTTATGGAGGATATCAAGGAGGGAGAAGGGGAGAGATTTTATGAGAAAGTTAAGGAATTCAAATTAGGGAGAGTAGTTGTAGCCGAATAGGTACTCTGACCACAGGGAATTCGGCTTGGGAGTTTTGGGAGCTCCTCTTGCTATTCATTTTGGGTTTTGGCATTTTTGTTCTTTTTCATCTTTATTTCTAAAGTTGTGGAGTTCGTTTTCTACTCTTCTCTCTAGCCCTCTAGTCCACCGATTTTTTCCCTTCATTCTCTTTTATTCAATTGGTATTCCCCTCTTTGGCCGATGAGCACTTGTCTTTCCTTTCATAAACCCTTTTCGGTTGTTAGCCATACTTGTGGTTCGACTCATACCTTCTTCTCCTCTTCCTCTCTCAACTCTTCTGTCCTTCTTGTTTTGGTCGAATCTTCTCTTCTCTTCTTTTTTGATCCTTGGCCGTTTCTTGCTGAAGGTCTGCCGAAAATCCATTGATCTATTGGTAAGTGTTACGGTTTATTCTCCCTAGCCAAACCTTATTAGGTTCTCCTCTCAAAGGTTCGGCTTATGTATCTCTTAGGCCAATCGTTTGTGTCTCCTTTTTCCACCATGGGGAAATATTCCTTTAACACTTCTTTTTTTGCGAATGATGCTAGGGACTCAAGTTCATAACAATGTGTTAGGCCGACTACTTATCCCCTACAAGGGATATCTCTTTTATTGGTAAGTGCTTTAAGTCTTAGATGTATTCATATGGGATTGTAGATTTTTATGAATCGATTTACGGTTTCGTGTGAAGGGAAAGTATTGGAGAGAATACGTGGTTTTGGAACAAGAGGGGTACTGCGATTGGTTGTTTGGCTCTCAACTTCAGAAGCATCTCGGCCACAACTCATTAACAGGTGTGTAATTGTACACACACTTTGATTAAACCGTAAATCGATAAAAGCCGAAAAGTCGGAGAATACGGCACTTGATGCCACACAGACGCGCGCTCACACGTATGGTAATCTGATCCCACAAAACATGGGCGTTTGACTGTAGAGGCCACCATGAGCGATCTCATGACTTAGGCCGTTTTGGGCCACGTTGGGCCAAAATGGGCCGTGTGGGCCCAATGGGCTCGTGGGCCCTACACGGGTAAAATCCTCAGTAATTGATCATTGAGAAGTTGGTTTATGAGGCTCGCAATGCCGTATGTGAATCTAGACTAAATGGGCCACACGAGCGTATGGGCCCACTTGGGCCCAATAGCGAGTTTTGGGCCCATATACACTGTTCTGGTCGTGTAAGTTATTCGAGTCGCTCGAAGTGACGATAGACCCTCTAGGAGGTCGTAATAAGTACCGAGACCTCAATATTTGTAAAATTACCGAAATACCCCTGTAGGACAAAATGATTGTTTTGCCCTTGAGGGCAAATGACTGACTTAGACTTTGAACTTAACTGATTTGACTGTGGTCGTGTGACTGATATGCTTTTAATATATGCTTAAATGAATGTTACTGAGCATGGCCATTCTGCATACACCTGTGATGATTGAGCATGACATACGCGACATTTTGCATGGGGTTGGGACATTGTTACGGAGGAAGTGTACGGCCCGTTGCCGTTCTGTACAAGGCTTTCAGCCTTTCTTCGATATTTATGGCTTTTAGCCGTTCTGTTAACCTACAGTGGTGCTGCGATATTTATGGCTTTTAGCCGTTCTGTCTACGGTGTCGAGCCGTTCTGTTGACTTAGTGCCGCAACCGGTGCTAAGCTTAAGTGTGTTACCGGGTGGGTCAATTTTATCCCACATGGTGTATTGGTACGGGTGGTGTATTGGTTGGATTGGGCTGGATTTGCCCGCATATATCGCATCTAATACCGATTCTCGTAATGGGCTTAGGTCCACACGGTTCGTTAATGGGCTAAAACCCACCGACATCAGGTATCGTGATGGGCTCAGGCCCGATGCTTTTCTGCATACCGTATATTTGACTGTTTGTATTATAAGGGATTACACACTGAGTTTTTGCAAACTCACCCTTATGTCTAACTGTACAGGTAATCCTCAGCCTTAGGCGATTTGGAGCCGCGATGGACCCGGAGGTGGCCACATGAACACTGATTTTCCACTTGAGACTTAAATATTTTAAATTTATACTTGGGTTTGGTTATGTAATAAGGCCTTTTTAGGTTTTAACTTTTATTTGGTTTTATTTTCTTACTTCAACCTGCTAGAGTAGGAAAAACGGGTTTTTCAAATAATAACTGATTCCAAAGAAAATTATGCGTTTCAAATTTTAAAGTTTACAATTAGAAAAGCTTTCGCGGTTTTTAATTCAGGTTAATAAACTTGTAACAAATGATATGACCAATAATTGGTCAACATGTTTTGATTTTGCAACACCAACGTTTTCAAGAGAAATTAGTTAAAAGGGCTTTAAAACTTTAGTCATGAACTTTCAACGACAAACTCAGTTTTTGAACGGCGCTTTGATGTGACGCGCCAGATTCAGCCATAACGTCTGGGTCGGGTTTGGGGTGTTACATTTATTATCATTCCTTTTAATTAGTATCCACATATAAGTACTATTGTGACATTTACTACTGAAAATGTCTAAACCAATGTGAAGTGTATAATGCCACCAAGTAAATAAATATAATTTCCAAATAATTATATGCAGTATTCACTTCAGGGAATATGCCAAAATCTTCAAATGCCCAAAAATCTATCAACAACAAACTTTGAGAGTGGATCTTATTTTCCATGTGTATAAAAGGTACATAACCAATGACTTTTCATACATAAGTTTTCTCTCTTGCAAGTTCTCATCAGTAATATTTTACCACGTAATTTTAATTGAGAACTTATTCTAAATACTATAGAGTTATACTCACAGTTTTTTTTTTTTAAAAAAATTGCAACTTTAGGTGGATCCAATCATAATAAGCTTTAGATAGAATTATCATATTCTATCGCTCATAAGTAGATCTTTCATAGTCAAATATTTTGCTCTCAACCTTTTAATAGGGATGATGACAAAAGAATATCATAAAGATTATAAATTAATAACTCAATCCCCTTTTTTTCTTCATAGGAAATATAATATTTTCCTCATTCACAATCTCAATATGAGATCCATTACAAATAACTTTTAAAAGTAATGCATTAACCATCACAAATTTTGTGTTTTTTTGGATTATGATATATTAGCTCTTCTGGAGCTTTCAACTAATTTTGTATTATCAAATATTGGAATAATATTTGTTTGTTTCAATACCAAATAACATAAATATTTTCTATCTGTAATGATAGAATTCATTACTACATTTTCATATCATTCCTCAAAGAATATTAACAGAAACAAAATATTTGGGCATACGCCACATATGTGGCTAATAATCTTTCATATCACATTGATAACATAAGTTATCTTTACTCTTTGAAAAGTTATCTTGAGAACTCTCATTGTTTTCTAATTTATTACTATGTTCCCACTTTTAATGGTCCATGAGTATATGTTTTATTTTCTTTATGTTTACATTCACTTCGGGGAATGTAACAAATCTGGTAGGACAGACTTCTAAACGTCTCTATTGATTTTTTATTTCATAATCAACATCGTAAACATATGTGGAATTTAAATCAGAATCTATCCATTCATGTTGTCATGATTATTCTCCAATTAATATAAATAAAACATAGTAAAATATACCTGAAGATCTTTAACATCATCGTCATCACCTTGACTATTATCACGAGCATCCATTCTGAGATTGAATCTTTCAACATCCTAAAGATTGATTTGTAGGACGACTTCGAAAGATTTTGAAAAAATAGAGAATCATTGTGCTGATAACGTGTTATAAAATAAAGAGAGATGGGGAGAATAAAGAACAAAGAAAATATGAAAGCAACAGAGAATGTACTGTACTGATCAAAAGGGGTAATTACAATGCTTCATCAGAGTCTCTATTTATAGACATAAGAAGTATAATAGATGTAGAGATCTTATTCTAATAACTATTAGAATTTAAAGTACATTAAAATTTTATCTTGATCATGATGGACATCCACTTAATAAGATATTCATAACAGAACTCTCTCTTTTTTTTTTCTTTTTTTGCATGGAATTCATGTATATTTGAGCTTTGGACAACATTTGTAATAATATCTTTTTTTATTTAGATAAATAGGTTTTTTCTAAACTAGTATTTAGAAAAATAGGTTTTTGAATTTAAATTAGTGTTTTTTTTTAGTTTTATCTTAGATAAATAGATTTTTTTTAATTTAAACTAGTTTTTTTTATTTATCTTAGATAATTGATGTCCACGAAACCAACTAAAAACCTGACTAAGGCAAGTGTACCTATAAACTAATAGTATAGCTACGGTGAGCAAATATATCGTTCCCACGAAGACTAAAAGTACTAGTAATTACCGTCTTTCTATTATTTAACCGATAAATTAGAGTGATGAATTAAAACTAAAATTAACTAAATTAATTAACTACGAACAATACAAAGAACAAATCAGGAAAATAATCGAATAATAACCAAGAAGTGAAACAATACCCAGGAAAGAATTCACCTAGATTTCATCTGTCATTATCAATCTAAATTACGCAATTTCTTCACTTAGTATCTTGATCCGTAGAAATCCCTAAATTATGCTAATATCTTTTTTCAAGAATAAGAGCAACTAACTCTAGATTGATTAATTGAAATTCCTTTCTAATTAAAATCATATTATCGCATTAACTCGATCTATGGATTCCCCTATTAGATTTGACTCTAATCTGGTAGATTTATGTCATCCTATTTCTAGGATTGCATGCAACTCCACTCAATTACGCTAAATCTACTCTTAAACAGGGTCTATTCCTCCTCTGATTTAAGCACATCAAACATAGATCAATAGTTTAGAAATATTAAACCAAGAATTAAACACACATAATTAAGAACAAGATCTAAGTATTTATTGCATAAAATAGAAATCAAACGACAAAATTCATCATATGGTTCATCTCTCTAGATAGTTAGAAAATTAGTTTATGCTAGCAAATAAAAACATCCAAAATACAGTATAACCACAGAAAACAAAGAAACTCATAATAATCTCCAAAAAAATCAAAAGGTAATTTTCTATCTTGATGGAAATATACTTCAGAATCGGCTGCAATGGTGTTTTTCGAGTTGTTTTCTTGAATATTCTATAACAGCTCTCTCTTATCTTCATATTTTTGTTATATATAGGTTTTAAAATGCCAAAAAAACCCTAAAAAATCACATTTTCCCGCTGTTTGGAGTCCAATTCGCGAAATCGACATGGCCTACCACATGGCCATGTGGCAGCCCGTGTAGATCACAGGACCATGTGTCCAGGATGTATGGAATGGTCCAGCCCGTATGGCCCTTGTACCTTGCTCTAATTTTTTGGCTTTCGCTCGTTTTTTTGCTCCCAAATGCTTTCCTAAGTATAAAAAACATGAATTTAAAGGATTAGGAGCATGAAATTCACCATTAGCATTGAATAATCACCCAAAAACGCATTAAGAATGAGATTAAAACATGTTACTTTTAGCACCTATCAGTAATTAAGTTTATTTTTTAAAAATTAAGCTAGTTTGTCTTATATTACAAAAACCATGTACTAGTGTCACGGGCCGTAATTCAAAGCCCGTGACCATCGCACAAAATGTATCCCATGAAGGTCTATCGGTTAGATGGGGATCATTTGACCCACAAGAATTGGCCCGATTCAAAGAACTGATGAAGAAGTCTATCTATTTGAAGCTTGGGTGACCCAATGAAACAAAAATAGAAAACTAGGCTACCTTGGCAAATAGGAAAACTAATATTAGAAGATTGAAAGGAATCATATATGATATGATTTGATTTGATTATGTAATCATGTAAATCCCTTAATTGTAGGGATAGACTTCATCTCATCTTTCGATATAAATTTAGTTAGACCGTTGGATTTGGGGGAGCTCAACTATAAATAGAGAGCCTTCCCATTAGTTGTAAATCATCCATTGTATCTTGTATTCTTTGAGAGTGAATACAATTGAGAGTATTTACTCAAACATATCTCGTGCATTATTTTCTGTGGCTATTTTGTTCTTTTGAGCATTCTTTTAGCTTGTCTTGCTTTCGCTATATAAATTGGTGCATTGGAGGAATTTTGCGAGAATCCTCACTTTGTGGGAGTCAAGCTGACTTAGGCACATTTGAGTCGAAGGAATCGCCTAAGGACACATGAATTGCAAGACTAAAGGTCTAGCCCAGTGTCAGTTGGTATCCAAGCTTTGGTTGTGAAAGTACCATAGAGATGTCAAAAGAAGTTTCTGATCAAAATGAGCTGAAGGAAACTTATGAATGGGATAGAAAACCAATCCTATTGAGGGATATGTTGTTGGCTATAGAGTAATCAGTAGTTAGTCTGAAGGAGTCATGGAGGACGTGAGTGAGATGCTTAAGGTAGTCGTGGGATGCACCGATGGGTTTTATTCAATGAAGGATCAGCTTAGAGAGTTTTTGTTGGAGTCTCACAAGACTAATGAGGAAAAGGTGCAAGGGGCGCTAAATTTTAGTAGGAATAAGCTGATGGAGAGGAATAATGCTCTCGAGCCCATGGTGATGGCTTTGAAAGAGGAAACAATGGCCACGACGAGGGCTTTGAACACAAGAATAGAAGAGCTCGAGGGAGAGCTTACCTTGTATTGAGCAGTTGTGGATAGAGGAGTATCGAGTGCAACACTCAATCGCAAGGTAGATGTCCTGAAGCCGAAAGAGTTTGCGGGGGCACAATCTTCATGCGATGTAGATAAATTTTTGTGAAGAATGGAGCAATACTTCCGTGCGAAAGGCATAATGGACGATGCTATTAAGATAATTACTACTACTATATTTCTTACTAATTTTTCACTTTTATGGTGGCGGAGTAGGTCCTCAAATAAAAGGCATAAGGAGGTTGGGACTTGGGAAGAGCTCCAGCATGAGTTGAAAGGCCAATTTTACCCGGAATATGTTGAGAAGGAAACTTGAGAAAGTTGTAACGGCTTACGCAATGAGGTACGGTTGGGGAGTATGTTCGAGAGTTCAGGGAACTCTTCCTCCAAATTTTAGATGTGAATGACAATGTGGCATTTCTTGCCTTTAAGAATGGTTTAAATTCGTGGGTTAGATGGGAATTAGAACGAGGAGGTTTCCAAGAGCTATCGAAAGCCATGACGGTAGCAGAGTCTATGGTCAAGCTGGGTCTAAGAAAGACAAGCTTGAGTCTAAGAAAGACAACCTTGATTCGTCCGAGTTCGAGGAAAAGGGCGTATGTGAGGGGAATCATGAGGAAAAAATGGCAGTGGAAACGACAATCGTGGTAATGGGAAACCACAAGTTGGGAAGAGGAAGCCCAACAACTCAAAGGGAAATATGAGCAAGATGAAATGCTTTCTTTGCAATGGTTAACATATGTTGAAGAGATGTCCGAAGAGATTCGTGCTTTCGAGAAATGACAATCCAGAAAGAGGGGCCGAAAGATTTGGGTCGAGCGCAAGTGGCGCCGAAGCCAATGAGGCCAAAGAAAACAAGAAGTCAGTGGAGTGTTTCTTGTGTGGTGGTCCGCATAGGTTGCGAAACTGTCTGAATAAGTCAGTCGTCAAAAGGGACAATGGTTAGACAAGCGCCTGTAATAGCCCATTATTGCCCGGGCTTGAACCAATAAAACATAATAAAATAAAATAAAAACAATGTTTATTACAGTCCATTTAAAACAGACCCAAAACACTAATAACCCAGTGGCCCGATACTAACCCACTACCCAGGCTTAAATTACCCAAACTTACACAGCCCATAAAGGCCCAAAACCCCAAACAATTTCGGAAGACCTAGGGTTTCTGAAACCCTAGGCGCCGCAAGCCTAAAACGAGCCTTCCTCGCGCCGCAGCCTAGCCACCAGCCTTCGCTACCGCCGAGATTTTCACCATTTACCTGCAAAAGGAAGGAAACAACGACAAAAGATGGCAAGAATAACAGACAGTAGCAACAAAAATAGGATTTTGATTTATTTTTTTGGGGTATAAATAACCCCAAAGAAATCTGTAAAAGGGGATACAGGCATATACAGAAAAAAGATACAGAGATTAATAAAACAGTAGAGGTTTTTTTTATTTTCGTTCATTTTATTTCTATTTTTTTCTCTTCGATCTACGCATTTTAAATATATAAAAACTATTTAAAAATATAAAAAAGGAATACCTGTCGACTCGTGCTGAAAAGCAGAGGTTTTTAACCTCCGTGCCGTAGATTGGCGGCGGCGCTGATGATGATGGCGCTGTGGCGCGTAGAGAGGCGAAGCTTTGGAGGTCCGACGACCGGAGTCGGACCTCAGGCCGAGAGGGAGAGAGCTTTTCAGAGCTCCTGTTTTTTTTTTTTTTAAAGTGTTTGAAATGATTTTTTTTGGTTTTTTTTACTTATATAGGGCCTATAGTACGACGCCGTTTTGGAGGTCCCCTTTTAAGGTCAAAACGACGTCGTTTCACCCAGGATCCGCACGCAGTTGACCCGACCCGAAGGATCCGCGTGTTTTTTTGTGAAATGGGTTATTTGCTGCTTTAGCCCTTTCGCATTTTTGTTTTTTTTAATTGAGTTTATGTTATTTTTTAATTTTTGCCCAATAATTTATTTCAGTTTTCATTTTAGTCCTAAAACGCACAGTGTCGTTTAGGAGGGCGGGAATATTTCCCTTTTGGTCCTCCATTTTTTGCGCGCATTGCTAAGGGGCCCTAATTCACTTATTTCTTTTAAAATTCGCCCCAAAGTATCATTTTTAAGTTTAATTTTGTCCCTACTTTATTTTCTTTTATTATTTTTGTTATTTTGTCATGGTTTTAACATTTTTTATTTTTTATTTTTATATAAATATTATTATTATTTTATTATTACCATATTCATTATTTTTATATATATTATTATTGTTATTATTATTATTTTTTATCATTATGAATATTATTATTATTATTTTCAGTATTGCTAGTGTTATTTTTTACTACCATTATTTAATCACTATTAATCTCAATATTTACTATTATTTTATTTTTAATATTTTTTTATTTCTACTATTACTTTTATTATTATTTTCATTTACTATTAATATTATTATTATTACTATTATTATCACTAATTTAGTATTATTATTATATTACCACTACTATTTTTCTTATTATTATTTTATTTATAATTAAATTTATTATTATTATTATATTTATTTATTATCAATATCATTACTATTATTTTCATTATTATTCTTCTTCTTATTATTACAAATATTAATTTTATTTTTATTTTTTACTATTTTTCGTTTATTAATATATTTTATTATTATCACATTTTCATTATTATTATTATTCTATTTTTTTCCTCATTTTTGTTACTATTCTCTTTTATTTTATTTCATTTGTCTATCTTGCTTTTGCTTTACTGTATTTTATTTCTACCTTTATTATTGTTGTTATATTTTATCATCGCCGTGTTGTTATATAAGCAAGCATTGTAAATCGTTCTACACTTTATTTTAAATTAATTTTCTATTTTATTATGACCGCATTACATTTTATCCAATTTTCAAAATAAAAAAACACTCGGCATTCTAAGGGTTCGAAAGAAATCGCACCCTAACTTACTGGGTTTCGATTTTCTTCTTCGAGTTCAAAGAACCTATTACTTTCCTTTTAAAAGTTAAATAAAAAAAATTATTCTCGAGAATTCAAAATTATCGTGTCCTAACTCACTGGATGTGACGTTTTGTTATCTCAGAATAAGGATTTCAGAAAACAATGCAATGATTCGTGTTTGGAAGTTCAAGAAATTGTGCCCTAACGTGCTGAGTTTCGATTTTTCGTACATCCAAATAACTAAATATCCTTTTAATTTCGTGTTTTGGGAAATTAAGGGACGATCGTAGTTTCGAAGGTTAAAATCTCGCACCCTAACGTACTGGATGTGATATTTTATCCTTATGGAATAAAGGAATCTTAATATTCCAAAACGGGTTATACAAACATTCTTTAAAATGAATTGTATTTTAAAATCTTTTCGAATTTTCGACACTAGGACATGAAATTATCAATTAGGTACCAAATTTTGGGCGTTACGAGGGTGCTAACCCTTCCTCGTACGTAACCGACTCCCGAACTCGTTTTCTTGTATTTCGAAGACCAAAATCAATGTTTTGAAATGAAACGTTTTATAAGGTGATCCAATCACACCTAAGTAAAAAGGGATTGGTGGCGACTCTCATTTTCGTTTAAAAGTCGACCCCGTTTTCCCAAACAAAAAAAATGGTTTCGACAGCTTGGCGACTCCGCTGGGGACCAATAAGAGAGTCAAGCCACAAAATTGATTATTTTCTGTCCTTTTGTCTAAATTTGAAAATCAGATTTGAAAAATTATGAGCCTTTTTATTACATGTTGTTTTAATATTGAAAAGTATGCCTGCATTGCATTGCATGACCTTTGTGGTCACACCATTTTAAGTGGGAGCGAAAAGCTACTCCTTCGTGAGGTTTTCACCTCCGTGCAGGATAGTGAATCACTTTCGGGATACATCCGTACCTATGTCTTCGTGAGATTTTCATCTCCGTGCAGCCATAGGGAAATGTATTCCCCTGAACTGAACTCGATCCATATAAGCCTATAATGGGTGAGGATTGAGGAATTTGCTGGTTCAGGTACCCTCCCTCTAGAACTAAGCCACATATAGTGATCCTTAAGAGCCAACCCTAGATAGAGTTATATTGAACCCTAGTAGTTACCCAGATAGGTGCCCTATTTTTTTTATTTCTCTTGTGCTAACGTGTTCTCTTTTGTTTTGATTTCATTGCATCCACATCATAGAAAAGAGTTGTTGGTTCAAATTCGATTACTAAATAGAAGAGTTTGTCATGAGAAAATGGATTTCTTGATAACGTGGATTATAATACGGTCGTCCGAATATGGTTCAAGTAAACACAGCGAGAGAAGGCTGATAGTCCGTGAAGGAATACAAGACTTTATTACCCAAAGATTCAAGCTGACAAAGACTATTCGAGAATCACCACGTCTCGGCTTTCTTGAAGAGGCTAACGAGCATTATGGAAATAAGTAAGCAGTGAGTCGCGGCCCAGATCAAGCAAAAAGGAGCTAATGGAGGCATCTATTAGAAGTTTGCAAGATTTGATCTTTGTGAAAAAGGTGATTGATGTTTTTGCTTGGAATATGAGGGCAAGGCCGCATATGTAATCCGTTTTGTGTAAAGAAATTTGCTTTCTAGAAAAGTTTTTCTAATGGAATTGAATTCAGAATCAACGCTTCTCTTTCTTTGCATTCATGCATTTGCATTACATCACATCATATGCATTTAAGTCCATAGAAAGAGTCTAATTAGTTGAAATTATAACAGAGAGAAAAGAGAAAGAGGGAAAGAAAAATCTGGAAACTGAACACCGTTACGGTACACGTGCCAAGACTAAGAAAATGGATCAAAGACTTGAACAAATTCAAAGAGACATGCAAGACCAGATGCAAGAGCAATTAGCAAAGCTCCAACAGGAGATGAGAGACCAAATGCTAGAAGCCTAAAGAAATATGATGGCTCAAATGGCTCAAATGCTGAACGGGGCAATGGACAAAGGAAAGGGTCCCATAGTTAATGCTGAAGATAATGAGGACTTTCCTCCGAATTTTACTCCACCGCATACACAAGTACACCCTGAAGAATATCCTCGAAGGTCATCTGTCACGATTAGGCCTCAACAAGGTCCACCCAACCCTACACACCATGCTGTACCGAATGCGGCACATATCAGATATATTACAGTTGAGCTGCCAGATAGTAGGCGTAAGTGCCTCTCAGAACACTTCCTCCAATATATATATGTCAACCCTAACCCCAAAATAGATATAGTAAATACAGAACCAGACTTACAGAATAATCATGGTTACATGCTTAATTACAGATAAAGATTTATGGAACAGATCAGTCGGATATGCATGATAATAACATGCTCAGAACACAATATCAGTCATACAGATCATACAAGTTAGAGTCTAATTACCCCTTACTGATTCTACAGTAGGCTCACAGTCGTTGGGACGACCCGTGCAACCCTCCGAAAGATTTTGGTTAAATGGGCTCACACGCCCATGTGGTTAGCCCGTGTGGGCCCATACGCCCGTGTGGCCCACACGTCCAGATTGGCCTAGCCTGTATGGATCACACGATCTGACCTAATTATCACTCGCCCGTGTGGCCCACACGCCCAATTCGGTTCAGCCATCACACGGCCGTATCTTGTGCACAGCCTGGCCTTCGTCAATCACACGATCGTGTTGTCGCACACGGCCTACCACACGGGCGACCACACGCCCGTGTGGCGTAGACAGTTTGCAATTTTGGCTTTTGTCGAATTCTGTTATTCTGCGTTTCGGGTACACACCTGGTATGTTTTTACTGTTATTGCAATCTCGAGATCACCGAAACTTATAATCGACATTACTAAAGCCCGAATTTAGTAACACAAATGAAACTAAATCGAGAATATTTCACAACAAAACCTTAGAATATCAAATAGTGAACTCGGTCACTTACCAATAACGAACCGAAATCCCAAACGTTCAAATCTCTGCAGAAGCACTAATCGCTGCTTGATCTTTACCTAATCCGAAAGAACTAGAAATAGCCCTCTTTCAGAAAACTAACTACAAAATAATAAGATAGAGACAAAACGGGTACTTACCGAACGAGTGAATTCAATCGTTGAACAAGAAGGAGGCAAAACGAAAACCGAAAGAGAAGAAAAATGAAACAAGAAAAATTCGGTAGAAGGTTAAGGCTGAGCACCAGTTGCCTTCGGGTTTATTGCAGCCAGTCAAAATTCCCTTATGGAAATGGGAACGAGTGACTATGGATTTCGTTAATGGGTTGCCCTTGACACCCACTAAGAAGGATTTTGTTTGGGTCATCATGGATCGATTGACCAAGTCTGCTCACTTCATTCCAGTTCGAACTGATTATTCTCTGCAAAAGCTAGCGAAGTTGTATATCTCTGAGATAGTTAGACTACATGGGGTTCCAGTGTCGATTATTTCTTACAGAGATCCTCGTTTCACTTCTTGGTTCTGGAAGAAATTGCACGAGGCTTTGGGTTCAAGGTTGGACTTCAGTACTGCGTTCCATCCTCAGATGATGGTCAATTTGAAAGGGTGATTCAGATACTGGAGGATATGCTTCGGAGCTGTGAGGTAGATTTTCGAGGGAGTTAGGAGGACTATCTGCCGCTAGCCGAGTTCGCCTACAATAACAGTTTTCAGTTGAGCATTCATATGGCACCTTACGAGGCTCTCTATGGTCGTAAGTGTCGTACTCCTTTGTGTTGGACTGAGTTGGGCGAACGTCGAGTTTTGGGTCCTGAGTTGGTTTCTGAAACTGAGGATAAGGTTCGACTGATACGGGATCGTCTGAAAGCGGCTTTTGATAGACAGAAATCGTATGCAAACCTGAAGAGGCATGAGATTGAGTATTCTATGGGGGACTTCGTGTTTCTTAAGGTTTCTCCGTGGAAGAAGGTTTTGAGGTTCGATCGGAAGGGCAAGTTGAGCCCTAGGTTTATTAGACCGTACCACATTATGAAGCGAATGGGACCAGCTGCTTATCAGTTGGAGCTACCCCCTGAGTTGGACCGTATTCATGATGTGTTTCACGTCTCGATGTTGAGACGATACCGTTCTGACCCATCCCATGTCATCTCAGTTGAGGAGATGAGGTTAGGCCAGACTTGACCTTTGAGGAGGAGCCGGTTCAGATCCTAGATCGAGATGTTAAGGTTCTGAGGAGGAAGCCCATTCCGTTAGTGAAGGTTCTGTGGCAGAATCATAGTACTGAGAAGGCCACGTGAGAGCCTGAGGACTCGATGCGTCAACAGTATCCTCATTTATTCTGATCAGGTAAATTTCGAGGTCAAAATTTCTTTTAGTGGGGAGAGTTGTAACGCCCCAAAATATTTGTTTAGGTTTCTGTAACTGTTTGACACAAATGTGTATCTGCTTCAGTGGTTAAGTGTTTTGGGTGTGTGTAAGAGGTCCCAAGTTCAAGCCCTACCTTTGGGGTAATTTTGATATTTTTCTAAACTAAGCCTTGCACTTGAGGAATGGGCTTATATTAAATTGTTTGTAAAATCTTAACAGAATAGGCTTGCTGGTTTGGTGGTTAAGTGGAGTGTTAATTTGCTGATGGTCAGGTGTTCGAACCCCTGTACGAGCGTGGGTATTTATTTTTGTTTCGGTTATCGGATGGAGTTTCGGTGGAATTGGGTTACTGAGTAGTGGTTGTCAATGGGATAGTGGGAGTAATTAGATGAATTTAGGGATAATGGTTGTGGAATTTTTATTTTGTTTTTTTATAATTTTTCCCAAAAATTTCTCCATCTTTCTAACGTCTGTCTTTCCTCTCTTCTGCTGAATTTTCCTTGTTTCCTTCCTCCTTCTTATTTAACGATTGAATTTGCTCGTTCGATAAGTACCCGTTTTGTCTCTATCTTATCGTTCCGTATTTGGTTTTCTGAAAGAGGGTTGTTTTTGGTTCTTTCGGATTAGGTGAAGATCAAACAGCGATTAGTGCTTCTGCAGAGATTTGAACGTTTGGGATTTCGGTTCGTTGTTGGTAAGTGATCGAGTTTATTATCTGATGTTCTAAGGTTTCGTTGTGAAATATTCCTGGTTTAGTTTCGTTTGTGTTACTAAATTTAGGCTTTGGTAATGTCAATTATAGGTTTTGGTGACCTTAGGATTGCAATAACAGTTAAAATGTACCATGTGTGTACCCAAAACGCAGAATAATAGAATTCAGTAAAAGCCAAAATTGTAAACTATCGACGCAACACGGGCGTGTGTTCGCCCGTGTGTAGGCCGTGCGCGACAACACGGTCGTGCGATCGACTAAGGCCAAGCTGTGCGCAAGACACGGCCGTGTGATGGCTGGACCGAATTGGGCGTGTGGGCCTACACGGGCGTGTGATAACTGGGTCAGGTCGTGTGATCCACATGGGCTAGGCCAATCTAAACGTGTGGGCCACACGGGCATGTGGGCCCACACGGGCTAACCACATCGGCGTGTGAGCCCATTTAACCGAAATCTTTCCTAGGGTTGCACGGGTCGTCCCAACGACTGTGAGCCTGCTATAGAATCGGTAAGGGGTAATTAGACCCTAACTTGTATGATCTGTATGACTTATATTGTGTTCTGAGCATGTTATTATCATGCATATCCGACTGATTTGTTCTATAAATCTTTATCTGTAATTAAGCATGTAAGCATGGTTATTCTGTAAGTCTGGTTCTGCATTTACTGTATCTGTTTTGGGGTTGGGGTTGACATATATATATTGGAGGATGTGTTCTGAGAGGCGTTTACGCTTACTATCTGGCAGCTCAGCTGCAATATATCTGATATGTGCTACATTGATGCACAAACATGGTGTGTAGAAATTTGGGTGGGTGTTTTAAACCCCACATGGTGTGTAGGGATGGTCGGAGATGGTGTGTAGAGGGTGGGGTAGGATCTGATTTCTATTTACATTTGCATACCAGATCTCAGATCTCGAGATGGGCTAAGGCCCAAATCTGTATCTGAATCTATAATGGGCTTGGGCTCAAGACTGTACCTGACTGATATCTGTTATACTGTATGTATGTATGCTTGATTTTGTGGGGTTACATACTGAGTTTACGAAAACTCACCCTTTCTTCTGTTTATTTTTGTACAGGTGACCCACAGAGTTAGGCGGATCGGTGCAGCGGTGGACTCGACGGTGACCACTCTTTTAAAACTGTTACACTTTTGTTTTATGGTTTCATTTTAATTTACTGGGTATTTCTTTTGTAATCGAGACTTTATGGACTGTTTTGCTTAAACTTGGGTTTTTTTACAGTGTTTATGATCTTATAATTGTAAAACTCGGTAAAAATCGGGATTTTACCAAAAGCAAATGTTTAAATCACGAACGGTTTTACTTAATTACAATGGTTTTTCGTATGCTTCCGCCTTTAAACACTTTTAAGGAAAGTTTTTAAACAGGAATGAACAGTTTGATAATAATTCTACGCAAATAGAGTTAGCAGATCTGAAACAGTCTCATCGCGTTAGTTGTTTTAAAATCTATTCCATGTAACATCGCCAGATTTAGCCATAATGTCTAAATTTGGGTTTGGGGTATTCTGAGGGACTGAGCATAAGCGACTTGTTGTTCTTTGAAGATCTTTGTGTGAAACTCATATATAAATGTAAGAATTATTTTAAGTCTTTATTATCTTATTTTGACCAAACTTATATCTAATATGGATTCCTCATTTTTTATAGAGTCATAAAGAAGCTGGTCAATTTAGACATCGTAGTTTCCCGTATTATGACCAACTTATTGCCATCTACGCAAAAGATCGAGCTACTGGGAAAGAAGCTCAAACAGTCATTGATATTATTGAAGAAATAGATGTTGAAGATGTAGCTACTACAAATACTCATGAAGAAAAACGATTTCCATGGATGTGAAGCTTATGTTTCTTTCGATGACATGGATCTTTCAACTACACAACCGCAACCACCTAGAAACCAAGGTGATTTCACATTTTCAAAGAAGAAGAAAAAAAGATTTCTGATGCGAGTGATATTTCTTCTACTTCATTTATTGATGTTGCGACTTTATTGGCGGAAAACATACGGACCGTTGGCCTTGAAACCAGTAGGAGCATTGCCTCCGAAGTGCTAATTCAACAAAAGTCAGAAATGGCCATTCAAGAAAGTGCTCTAAATTTATATCCAATCTTATGCGAAGTAGAAGGTTTAACTGAGGATGAGCGCTATCACGCGTTGAGTAAAATTCCAGACCATCCAAAGAAAATGCTCATTTTCTTTAGTTTACCTTCTTCTGTGCGATTGGAATGGGTCAGAAGATTTTTTACTGACCTTTAAAAATTATGGTTGTGTTGGTGATATTTTGGTAACTTTTTGTGTTTGTAATATTTGGATAGTATAATGACATGATAGAATGTCATTACAATGTTGTAACTTTTTGATGTTGTAAAATTTAACATATAGATTATGACATATAAGCTAATGAAATCATGTAATTTTTTGTTCATATATGGATATTATGTTTGGATGTGAAATATAATTCTCAAGCTATTTATTACTTCTAATATTTTGTTTTTTTATTTTAGAATAATTAAATTATTTGTTTCACTAATAATATTTTAGCACATTAAATATGAATTGCAGTTTAAAAATAATAAAGTAGGTTATATATTATTTTTATAATATTATATATTATGAATTTTTAATTCATATTATAATAATTATATTAAGAATGTTATTAAATCATATATTATTTTATTAAATTGTATTTAATAATAATTATGTTAAAATATGATTAAATTATTTAATATTATTTTTATTAAAATATATTTAACAATAGTCTTATTAAAATTTAATAATAATAATAATAATAATCATATACCTAAAAAAATTTTACTAAGGGTACTTTGGTCATTTAAGCCTTTTCCTTATACTATTACAATATTTATTTCATTCAACCAAGCACAAGAATGTTATCACAGCTCTATTCCATTCCATTCAACTAAATAATTGAATTACTGTTTATAGCTCTATTCCATTACAATTCTATTTAATTATAGTCTTATTCTATTACAGTGAATCAAACATAACCTTAGATATCTTTTATGACAAATACGTTTGAGTTTTGTAGTAAGGAGTGTGGATAAAAATGAAACGTAAGTATGGTTAGGCAAAGGAGGCCTTCATCCCCTAAACTATCATTTACTTCTAAGCCTTTAAAGCAAATTTCTGATTTCGAATGTAATTTGTTTTGATAAAGGTAAAGTTATCAATGATTATACTTAATTTAAAAGCAATGGTCATTGGGAATGAAAACTAAAAGTCTAAAAGTTAGCTTCAACTGTTTTGACCTATCGATTATCATAATAAAGAAATAGTAGTGGTGTTTATAATGCTGCTGCCTAGGGGGAAGGGCCGAGGCCCACACACCTCCCTCCATTCATGCTCTACGCATTTATTTACACAATAAATTTAAACTCTTAAACGAATATATATATATATATATATATATTTATTTATTTATTTATGTTAAAGTTGAGAAATTAATTATAATTAGATTATAAAGGGGTTGAAAATAATTATATAATAAATTTTTAAAATTTGATAGTGGTTTTAGTTGAAATGATAAGATTGAAATAATAAAAGTTTTGATATTTTAAATTATATTTTTATATAAAAGTGTAAAAAGAAAAATACAATCAACAATATTTCTTTTATAAAAACAATAAATTTTCTATAACTGCACAACTAAAATGGATAAATGAGTAGTTGAAATAAGATTTTTAAGTGAAGTTTTTAGAAATAAATAATTTCTTTATTTTATTTACAATTCAAACTTATAAATTTCAGAATTTGACAAACACTTCATTCACCCATAACTTATTTTAAACGTTAAGTGTTAATAATAATGGAGAGTGCCTTCTTCTAACGAATCTCATTTTGGACTTATCTTTTTTCTTTTTGAGTAATAAAGTTATTACTATGTAGTTTTAATGTCATAAATGGTGGGATGTAAACTTGTTTGGATAATAAAATAGCATTGATGATAAGACGAGAATATGAGATAATTTGTTTCATCCTGTATTTAATAATTAAAATATGTTAAATTGTTTTATAATATTTTAAAAAAATTAAAGAATTTACAAATAACATATAATAAAAACAAAAAACAATAATTGAAAATTTTAATTATAGTAATTTAAAAAATAATGTGTTACATTATTGTTACAAATAGATGTTTTATTTTAATAGAAAAAAAAAGTTTAAAGGAAATTTTAAGTATAAACAATTTTTTTAAAAAAAAATTGAATGACTTGTGAATAGAAATGGTTTCCAATTTAACAAAATTTATTCTAAATAAAGGGAAAAAATTATACTTATTTATAAATTAAATGATGTATTAGATATTAATTAAGATGTGGAACTAAACAGTTATATTAGCAGTATAATAGGTTATGTGTCAAGATACCGGGGGGTTTTACTTGTCATAATTCTACAACACCACATAGGATTATTTGTTAATTTAGGGTTAGTTTGGTAATACTTTTAAAAAGTACGGTGGAAAAATGTTTTTTAGAAGTGCTTTTGAAAAGTTTGGTTTAAATTTTAAGTATTTAGCATTGCTGTCAAAAAGTGTTTTTGAGAAATAAAATTTTCATTTTAGACATGTTATTATCAAGTAACAAATATGTATTTAAATAATATTTAAATTAGTTAATATTATTATATTTTAGTAAAAATATAAAAAAAATTATTATAACTTTTTGTTAATATTTTAATATATGAAATATAAATTTTAAATATTTTTAAGCAATAAATATTAATTATTTATAAAATTTAATTAGAATATATAAACTATATTTTAAATATTTAAATATAACCATTAAATATTTGTAATTAGTATTTTAAAAATATTTTTATTTTTAATTAATGATTTTAACACATTTATAATTAAGCACCAAGAAAAAAAAAAGGGAAAGTACTATGTTATTGAAGGGGTGAAAAATAATTAAATACTAAAAAAGGTTTGGGGAGAGGAAAAGTTAAAAATTTTAGCTTCTCCTTTTCAGAAGTGCTTTTCAAAAGCACTTCTGAAAAGCTAAAAATTTTGAGCCAAAAGCAGCTTGTTTAGCACAGCTTTTCTTCCAAAAGTGCTTCTGGAGCCAGAAGTGCTTTTTTTAAGCACTGCAAAACAGGCCTGTAACACCCCTAACTCATATCCGTCGTCGGATTAGGGTTAAAGGCGTTACCGGACAGATCGGAAACTTTTACAGAAATTTCATAATACAATTCATCAATCGCAATCAAAGTGTCCCTTTTTATAGGTCAACGAGACCTTAATCATGCTTTAGAATAGGGCCGGGACTAAATCGTACACATATGAAAATTCTCGGAAATTTAAAACTTTTTCAACACTGTAGAGGTCACATGCCCGTGCAGTCAGACCATGTGCCTCCCACGGCTACTAGACACACCCATGTGTCCTAGCCGTGCCAAAACAGAGCATGTATACTGACTTATCCACACGGCCACCAGACACGCCCGTGTGCCATGGCCGTGTAAAATTAGGCTAGCTACTGACTTGTTCCCACGGCCACCAAGCACGCCCGTGTGCCATGGCTGTGTAACCTACTCAGACACACTTCGAAGTGGCCCTTGAGCCACACGGAAGAGACACACGCCCGTGTCTCTTGGCCATGTATGCAAAATAGGCCATTTGCAAGGCCAAAATGCCACCCACACTTGGGTCAATTCTACAAGAAATATCCTAATTCATTTCATGCACAATTGACATCCAAAAACATGTCAAATTAATCAAAAAATATTTACATTCAACCTCATTTCCATTCATTCCTATTTGCACAACTAAAGCCCATATACATTCAAGCATGATTCATCTACAACTTCACTAAATCACTATGGCATCAATTCATCAATAAGCTTACCTTTCATAAGGCCATTTCATTGCCATCAAGCCATACCAAAACATGCATCATATACCATATTCACTCATGCACATTACCAACATTTATCTAGCCAAATCACATGGCTATTCACATATCAAACTTATACCAAATGACTAGCCTATACATGCCATATTTAACTATATTCACATTTTCAAAATACCAAAACAAGTTGGAGTAGTGTGATGACGATCCTCGACGGTCCCCGAGCCTTCAGTAGCTTTGACGATCTATTACAGAGTAAACACACACACGGAGTAAGCTTTCCAAAAGCTTAGTAAGCCATATACAAATAAACTTAGCATAAAATGCTCATAACCATATTTATACAATGACATTAATGTTTTCTCAATGCAATTTCATCACATATTCTTTGGCCCATTTTCTTAGCCATAGCTTGCCACAATTCTCAACTCAATTATCACATATACACATAGCTCATTCAAACATATATTCACATATTATCTCATCATTTCCATACACATATTCATCTTAGTAAGTTCATATAAACACTTACCTTTCATACACACTTGGTGTACTATTCAAACGTACCTGAAACTGATATACAACTCACATAGTCATCCATTTCTCGGACTTGCCCGTTGAACCATTCGGAATCTAGCAGGGTACTCAAAGTGCTCGGAATAGTCGTATAATGCCAACGTCCCAGACGAGGTCTTACATGTACTCAAATATCGATGCCACTGTCCCAGACAGGGTCTTACACGAATCAAATACGATGCCAATGTCCTAGACATGTTCTTACACGTAAATCTCATATCGATGCCAACGTCCCAGACACGGTCTTACACGAAATATCAAATCAATGCCAACGTCCCAGACATGGTCTTACATGATATCACGTATCGGGCACCTATGTCATGACATATACTATCCTATCTATTCCTAGGTTCAGACGGGGCTTCTCGGACATCCATATTTAGTCGATACCAATTCTCGGATTTCACATATATCTCATCTTGAGCATATTCATAGCAATTCAAATTTCATATATGCACAATTAAGTCAATTCAAATACATTTATTTGTATATTGACTTACCTCGAGTTCGGTCTAACGGAAACGGATACGGCTACCCGATTACTTTCGATTTCCCGCGATCTAAGTCTGTTTTCTTCGGTTCTTGATCTATACATATTCAAATTTAATCCATTTACTCACTAACTCATTCATTTCAATCAAAGAACACATATTTAGGGCAATTTGCAAATTAGCCCTCACATTTTCACATTTGGACAATTTAGTCCCTATTTCACAAAATCTCAAAATACACATAATTATCATATACCCATGCTTAGCCGAATACACACTATGCTCATATCAATCCATAAATTTCATTTATTTCACAAATTAGTCCTTCAAAATTCTATTTTCACAATTTAGCCCTAATTAGCTAAATTCACCAAAAATTCAAGAACAAAACATGTTCATTAAACACATATCTTTCATTTAACACCAAAACTCATCACAAAGCTCACCATTTCATCAATGGCACATCTCATAAACATCATCAATTTTTCAAATTACAACTTGGGCTTGATAGTAGACTAAGCAACAATCTCAAAAACATAAAAATCATTAAAAATCGAAACAAAACATACCTTAAATTGAACCCTTCAATGGCCGAATAATCAAAAGCTTTAAACCTATCTTTCTTTTCTTGTTTTCAGTGGAAGATGAATGAATTAATCCACTATCATGCTAATTTCTTTTATTTACTAACATATTATTAATCTTTTTACTAAATTAGCCTTATTGCTAAATATATATACATTTAAACATTAAGGGCATTAATGTCATTTATCCATCCACTAACTTGTAAAGTGGTTTAATTGCCTCATAAGGCCCTCATATTTAAAAGCCACAACACATAGGTGCTTTAATAAATAGCATGCAAATTTTGCATTTAATGCAAGTTAATCATTTTCTCAAATTAAGCATGCAAACGATTAAATTAATTCACATAAATTTCTCACATACTAAATCATATACTGCAGACACAGAAAATAATATTAAAATATTTTACTGACTCGAATTTGTGGTCCCGAAACCACTGTTTTGACTAGGGTATAAACCGGACTGTTACAATTCTCCCCCCCAAAATCTTACCATTAAACATATTCGGATATTGTTGTCTCATTGAATCTTCAGGCTCCCACGTAGCCTCTTCCACTCCATGTCGATGCCACAATACTTTTACTAACGAAATTTTCTTATTTCACAACTCTTTCACTTCACGATTTAAGATACGAATCTGCTCTTCTTCGTAAGTCATATCAGATCAGATTTCAATCTCAGACGAAGTAATCACATGTGACGGATCGAATCTGTATCTACGGAGCATCGAAACATGAAATACATTATGTATCTTTTCTAGCTCAGGTGGCAACAACAATCTGTACGCAACTGGACCAACTCGCTCAATAATTTCATACGGTCCGATAAACCTCGGACTCAACTTGCCTTTACGTCCGAATCGAAGTATTTTCTTCCACGGAGATACTTTTAATAAAACTTTGTCACCAATTTCAAATTCAATGTCTTTTCGTTTCAAGTCCGCATAAGATTTCTGACGACCAGGCGCTGTTTTCAAACTATCTCGGATCACTTTTACTTTCTGTTCAGTGTCTTTTATCAAATCAACCCCGTGTAACTTACTTTCACTGAGCTCAGTCCAATACAGAGGTGTTCGACATTTACGTCCGTACAAAGCCTCATAAGTCGCCATTTTGATACTTGACTGAAAACTGTTGTTGTATGCAAATTCAATCAGTGGTAAGTACTGTTCCCACGTACCGTCAAACTCAAGAATGCAACATCTTAACATGTCCTCGAGTATCTGAATAATCCGTTCGGATTGACCATCCGTTTGCTGGTGAAAAGCTGTACTGAAATGCAATTTTGTGCCTAAAGCTTCTTGTAATTTCTTCCAGAACCTTAATGTAAATCTCGGATCTCTGTCAGACACAATGGACAATGGCACTCCGTGCAACCTTACAATATCAAAAATGTAAAGCTCAGCTAACTTATCAAGTGAGTAATCAGATAGTATCGGAATAAAATGGGCTAATTTCGTCAATCTGTCAACCACAACCCAAATTGCATCCTTCTTTCTCGGAGTCAGAGGCAATCCAGAAACAAAGTCCATCGTCACTTTATCCTATTTCCACTCAGGAATCAAAATCGGTTGTAGCAAACCAGACAGAACCTGATGTTCAACTTTAACTTGCTAATAGATTAAACATTTTGATACAAAGTCTGAGATATCTCTTTTTATACCTGACCACCAATAGTGTAGCTTCAGATCATGGTACATCTTTGTACTTCCTGGATGTACAGATAGACGACTGTTATGTGCTTCATTCAAAATCAACTGAACTAACTCTGAGTTTCTCGAAACACAAATTCGATCTCGGAATCTCAAGCAATCATCAACATCAACTCGAAATTCAGAATCAGGGTTCAAACTACACTGAGTTCGTTTCGTTATCATTTCATTATCAACTTTCTGAGCATCACAAATTTGTTGTAAAAACAACGGCTTCGCTTTCAATTCAGCTAACACAAAACTATCGTCCGACAGATCTAATTGAGCATTCATAGCACGTAATGCACACAGTGACTTTCGACTCAATGCATCGGCAACGACATTAGCTTTACCCGGATGATAATCTATCATAAGCTCATAATCTTTCAACAGCTCTAACCATCTTCTCTGTCGTAGATTCAAATCTTTCTGGGTCATCAGGTATTTCAGACTTTTATGATCTGAAAACACATGACATTTCTCACCGAACAGATAATGTCGCCAAATCTTTAATGCGAACACAATCGCAGCTAATTCAAGATCGTGTGTCGGATAGTTTTTCTCATGAGGCTTCAATTGCCTCGAGGCATAAGCTATAGCTTTGCCTCCTTGCATCAGTACGCATCCCAGACCATTCAACGAAGCATCACTGTAAATCACAAACTCTTTGCCTGATTCTAGCTGTACCAAAACTGGAGCTTCAGTCAACAGAGTTTTCAATCGATCAAAACTTTTCTGACATTTACCGGACCATTCATATCTCACATATTTCTGAAGTAATCTAGTTAATGGAGTAGCTATCATCGAGAATCCTTTTACAAACTGACGATAATAACCAGCAAGTCCCAGAAAACTGCGAACTTCAGACACATTCTTCGGAGGTTTCCATTCCAGAATAACAAATATCTTACTCGGATCAACTCGTATTCCAGAGGCCGATACAATATGTCCCAGAAAACTGACTTCACGCAACCAAAATTCACATTTGCTGAATTTCGCATACAATTGCTTTTCTCGCAGAGTTTGCAACACAACTCTCAGATGTTCAGCATGCTCATTTTCATCACGTGAATAAATCAAAATGTCATCAATGAATACGACAACAAATCGATCTAGGTACGGTCTGAAAATTCTGTTCATTAAATCCATAAAAACAGCAGGAGCATTTGTTAGTCCAAATGGCATAACTAAAAACTCATAATGCCCGTATCTCGTTCTAAAGGCAGTTTTCGGAATGTCTGAATCTTTTACTCTCAACTGGTAATATCCCGATCTCAAATCTATCTTAAAAAATATAGTGGCTCATTTTAGCCGATCAAACAAATCATCAATCCTAGGCAACAGATATTTGTTCTTTATGGTCACTTTGTTCAACTGACGATAATCAATGCACATTCTCATCGTGCCATCTTTCTTTTTCACAAATAGAACATGAGCACCCCAAGGTGAGAAACTCGGTCTTACGTACCCTCTGTCAGTCAACTCTTGCAACTGTGACTTTAACTCTTTCAACTCTGTTGGTGCCATTCTATACAGAGCTATCGAAATAGGAGTTGTACCAGGTAACAAATCACACGTATCGAAGGCAATCCCGGCAATTCTTCAGGGAATACATCAGAAAACTCATAAACAACTGGCACTGATTCAACTTTCTTTTCAGACACTTTCAAATCAATCACATAAGCAAAATCGCCCCATATCCCTTTTTCACATATCTTTGAGCTTTGTCTGAGATATCACAGTGAGCAATCCATTTAAATCATTAGACTCAACCCAAACTATTTCATCATTCGGACATCTCAAATCAATAATCTTTCTTTTACAATTCACCCAAAGCATCATGCAATGTCAACGATCCATACCGAATGATATCAAACTCATCAAATGGTAATAGCATCGGATCGGCAAGAAAGCAGATATCTCGAAACATTAATGACGGTTTTGCATACTTTGTCAACCAGGACACTTTTACCTAAGGGGATCGATACTTTTATAACAAATTCAGTAGACTCTACGAGGCAAAGTCTTCTTTGGATACCAAATTCATGCATATATACGAATGAGTAGAACCAGAATCTATCAAAGCAATCACAGAAGTATCATAAAGAGTAAATGTACCCGTTATAACATCCGGAGATGAAGCTTCCTCACGAGCTCAGATGGCATACGCTCTGGCAGGCGCTCTAGCTTCAGATCTCGCAACAGTATCTCTCGTAGTTCTCTGACTACCACTGACATTTCTTACATTTCGAGAAAGTCTACCTCTCACTGGAGCATTATCGGATCTCGAATTCTGGGCAGTCTCTTGCTCAACAGACTCTGGGCAATCACGAATAAAATGATCTAACGATCTACATCTGAAGCAAGCCTGATCATTCAGTCTACAACTTCCTGGATGTCTTTTACCATAATGCTTACACTCAGGTCGTTTGGATCGAACATTTCCAACACTTGACATTGATGTTGCCGGAGCTTTGGAACTCAAATGTGATCTAGCTCGATCTCTATTAGAATGTCCCACAATAACTCTCGAATGAATTTGTTCATCTTTGAATTTCTTTGAAACAGACTGAAATGATTTGCTCGAAAATCTCTTCCTCACATCTCTGACTTCTGACTCATCTTTTCTTTTATCTTTTCTGAGTGCCTCAGCTTTGCACGCTCGATCAACAAGCACAACAAACTCTTTTATCTCCAAAATCCCTACTAGAAAACGGATATCTTCATTGAGGCCATCTTCAAATCTGTTACACATAATTGCTTCCGACGATACACATTCCCGAGCATACTGACTTAACCTCACGTATTCTCTTTCATATTCAGTGACAGATATGCGACCTTGCTTCAATTCCAGAAATTCCTTTCGTTTCTGATCAATGAATCTCTGACTAATGTATTTCTTCTGGAATTCAGACTGATAGAAATCCCATGTAACCCGTTCCTTTGGAACAACAGAAATCAGAGTCTTTCACCACTGATAGGCCGCGTCTCGTAACAAAGATACAACACATTTTATACATTCTTACGGTGTCAGTGACATTTCATCAAACACTCGGATAGTGTTTTCTAACCAAAACTCGACTTTTTCATCATCATCATCACTGGTAGCCCTGAACTCTTCAGCCCCATATTTACGGATTTTGTCGACCGGAGGCTTGTTCAACAGATTCAGATTCATAGTCTGAGGCATAGCAAATGTCTGAGGGGGATTAACTGGGGGCGGAGGTTGTGAAACAGTCGGATTATTTCTCACAAATTGTGTGAACCACTCACTCATCATATGGAAGAAAGCTTGTTTAGCTTCTCCCTCTTGACCGCTTGTAGCCGATTTTGAATCAGAGGGAATAGTCGTACAATGCCAACGTTTTAGATGAGGTCTTACATGTACTCAAATATCGATGCCACTGTCCCAGACAGGGTCTTACACGAATCAAATACGATGCCAATGTCCTAGACATGGTCTTACACGTAAATCTCATATCGATGCCAACGTCCCAGACGCGGTCTTACACGAAATCTCAAATCAATGCCAACGTCCCAGACGTGGTCTTACATGATATCACGTATCGGACACCTATGTCATGACATATACTATCCTATCTATACCTAGGTTCAGACGGAGCTTATCGGACATCCATATTTAGTCGATACCAATTCTCGGATTTCACATATATCTCATCTTGAGCATATTCATAGCAATTCAAATTTTATATATGCACAATTAAGTCAATTCAAATACATTTATTTGTATATTGACTTACCTCGAGTTTGGTCTAACAGAAACGGATACGGCTACTCGATTACTTTTGATTTCCCGCGATCTAAGTCCGTTTTCTTCGGTTCTTGATCTATACATATTCAAATTTAATCCATTTATTCACTAACTCATTCATTTCAATCAAAGAACACATATTTAGGGAAATTTGCAAATTAGCCCTCACATTTTCACATTTGGACAATTTAGTCCCTATTTCACAAAATCTCAAAATACACATAATTATCATATACCCATGCTTAGCCGAATACACACTATGCTCATATCAATCCATAAATTTCATTTATTTCACAAATTAGTCCTTTAAAATTCTATTTTCATAATTTAGCCCTAATTAGCTAAATTCACCAAAAATTCAAGAACAAAACATGTTCATTAAACACATATCTTTCATTTAACACCAAAACTCATCACAAAGCTCAACATTTCATCAATGGCACATCTCATAAACATCATCAATTCTTCAAATTACAACTTGGGCTTGATAGTAGACTAAGCAACAATCTCAAAAACATAAAAATCATCAAAAACCGAAACAAAACATACCTTAAATTGAACCCTTCAATGGCCGAATAATCAAAAGCTTTAAACCTATCTTTCTTTTCTTGTTTTTCGGTGGAAGATGAATGAATTAATCCACTATCATGCTAATTTCTTTTATTTACTAACATATTATTAATCTTTTTTACTAAATTAACCTTATTGCTAAACATATATACATTTAAACATTAAGGGCATTAATGTCCTTTATCCATCCACTAACTTGTAAAGTGGTTTAATTACCTCATAAGGCCCTTATATTTAAAAGCCACAACACATAGGTGCTTTAATAAATAGCATGCAAATTTTACATTTAATGCAGTTTAATCCTTTTCTCAAATTAAGCATGAAAACGATCAAATTAATTCATAGAAATTTCTCACATACTAAATCATATACTGCAGACACAGAAAATAATATTAAAATATTTTACTGACTCGGATTTGTGGTCCCAAAACCACTGTTCCGACTAGGGTATAAATCGGACTGTTACAAGGCCCTTACTTTTTTTAGTTTGGCTTTAATTTCCCCATCTCTATGTAGATGACTTGCTCTATTCTCTCTCTCCGAACAACGAAATAAAGCCATTGGTGATTTTTTTTTCTTGAAGGATGTACATACACCAAAATAGTGTCACATCAGGCCATTGACCACATTTGATGATAAACTCAATTGTTAGACACCATGAGCTCCCAACTAGCTGCTCATGTTCCAAGTAGTAAGAATTCGGTGGATCTATAACAAATTGATGAGGTGGCAAGTGGAACCTACCTCCAGTAACTATAGGGTAGGTAGAACCCTGGCCTCCCCTATCATAGTCTAGCCCAAACACGGGGCTAAGGTGATGTCTCCTTCAAGAACACTAAATTCATACTTAGGATTTTTTGTGAGGAGACCCTTGCATCTCAACACCCTCCGCATCTCATGTTACATGATAGTAGACCTGCACTCACCACTCACAACTGGCTCATCTGCAGCTCTTTGGTGGTCAATGCTTTGTCCCATATTGCTCACAGCCATCACAATTTCTTTGGGAATTATCGTCGCCGCCCTATTATCAATGCTAGAAGACCTATCTCCGCCCCTTTGTGACAAAACCCTACCAACTCATCCTCCTCTTCTTCCAAGTCTAGCCATGATTGACTTATCGGTAATGTAAAAACGACGAAGAATAAATGAATCTCTAATTACAACCACTAGGAAAGAATTCCAAGCACCAGAAAAATAAGAACTTCAAAATGAAAAACTAGTTTTAAGGAATACAAAAGCCTAGATTTATAGATTTTTCAATGTTCTTCCATAAACGAACCGTTTTAGGTCCAAAAGCCATGACCAATAGCATTTGGCCACTTACACGGTGTCAAATACTCCTCATAATAGCCACTCTTCCCCGTAACCTCCCATTAATGTTAGTTATTCTAGAAGGAATTTGGTGCTTCTTCATCTTCTCTGGTAAGGCAGACCTTCTTCCATCATCAAAATTCAGATTATGTTTAATGGAAGGCCACTTTATAACCTCCCATTCGACTCGGAAGGGTGTTATTATTAGACCCGTTCGCCATTTGGACACATGTAAACACCAGACGCATTATCAACCTCTACGTTGACTCTATCTAAAGTAATGTCACCTTTTGGCAAGACAACTCGTTCCCCCCAGAGGAAGTTATCCACCCGCTTTTTAGGTATGAACACTCTCTAAGTGTGAATACACTCCTAATATGATAATGAGTCCATTTAGGCACAATAACCTCGTACTGATAAGGCTTCATGATATACGCCTATGAATATCCTTTACACATTTTGTAACACCCTATACCCAATCCGATTTTTCAAACCCAGATATAGAATGCCACAATAAAAAGTTTTACAACAGGCAGAATCCATACAGAGTATGTCTTATTTATTTATTTTTTTATCCAAGTCAAAAGATTTTAATGGAAACGTTATTAAATACTATAGGTTCTCAAAAGCAGTATAAGACATTACAACTTAAATATTTGTTAAAAAAAACTTAATCATGGCGTAGAGTACCATTCGTCATATTTTCAAGAGTGCCTTTCTGTATGCATAATATTGCTCTTTAAATTGCCACATTGGTGCATTCCTGTCTCGGTCCCTCCTAGCGCACTAGTTCAATTCCAAGAACCTGCATTACAAATAGACATTTGTAAGTTAAACGAAACTTAGTGAGTCTAAACCAATATTACCTTTAAGCGATGTTGTTGAATTCCTCGACTAAAGGATTTTGGACTTCCTTTTAGACTTTGTCGGATACTTTTCTAATTCCTAGCGGATAACTATACGCCAACCTTTACACTTTATGCACATTCTGCTCGATTGGTAGATCACAAAATTCATACCTAATTGCGGATCCTATTTCACAATCTCTTTGAAGATAGAAGTTGGATACATTCCTTATAATGATATACATACATATACTACTCTTGGCGGATTCTTATACTAACTCTAGCGGCTGCCAGTATTCCAATCACACCATATATTTAAGTTAATGTAAATAACATACTTATTCTGATGAATATAATGTTTTATATCATCCAATAGAGTCTCAGATGACTTCGATACATAATGTGAGAATTTTTAGGTTTGGCGGACATTTACACCACCCATAATTACGGATATGCCAAACTCTTTGTCCAGGTGGGTTACTATGTTAGATTCACTATCGAGAACTCTTTCAGAAAGTTTAACAGCCCACCCGGCGTAAGTCATACCAATATGCCGTTGGCGTATAATTGAGTAAGTCAAGGTAGAAAAAGGATGAATTATCCGTTAAATATTTGGATGGCGTATTGCGTGAATTTGATAGTACGCCCTTTTGGGGGGACACCTTGTTGAAATTTTCTATTTGACGAACTCTAGGGTTTGGCGGACTCCTTTATGAGACACTCTGCCAACCCTAGATATTCTTGGTGAACTGGTTAGTTTGGTGAATATTGTTAGAGTTTAGTTGAGACCTAGTTGGAATTAAACTAAAATATTGTAGACGACAACTTGATATGTTTAGGTAGCTGAATGACTTGTTTAGTTGGTTACTTAAGTGTACAAGCAATGTTTTACCACTCTGATTAGTGGTAGTAGTTGCGTTTGGTAAAAGATTAGACTTCAAATTTTGTTAGACAAGTTTAGTCTCAATTTTCAAGGGTGATAATGGGATGTCTGACCTTCTCACTAAGCTTAATTTTCGTGTTTGTACAATAAAAGGGTGCCTATAGCCGGTATGTCTCACCTTTGTTTTCTCTCTGTGTTCTTCCCTACATCTTTAAGAATTTTTAAGTTATCTTAGTTAGAGAGACGAGGAAGGTTTCCAAATGCTTTTCAAAACGTCATTGATAAGTACTAGCTGATTGGTAATTTTCTAGGAAGCCTTTAAGTTGATGATGAGGATATTTAAGTATTTGCATTAGTGCATACATGATCAAATTTTAATAAATAAATGGTCTGATAGTTATGATTGTTTCTTATTTAGCTCAAGAAGCTAGTGAAGGTTTATGCAATCGAGGTAAAGGACCAATAGAGTAGATTATGTCCTGAAGTTTCTGGTAAGTTCCTTCTTACTTCCTTTGAGTTACGAAAATTCTATAATTTGTGAGTTGTGTAAGGTAAGTTATTTTAATCGAAGATGGGTTGATGTGTTGTGAATCGGCGTGTTAGTAATAAAGTAGTGTTGTATGTGTGAGCATGGCCATGGTCGAGGTAAAAATAACTACCTTGTGTGTGAGCCCAGTACTTGATTATCTATGACATGTGAAAATATGGAAAGAAGCTTTATTTGTGATGCCTCTGTCGAAATGAACAAAAAGATATCTCTAGATCTAAGTAGATCCCACATTGCATTTACATCCAAAGTTTGTTTATATCACCTTTCTAATGTTTATGCTTTTTCTGGATCATTCGTCTCGCCGTTTCATACCGTGTAATTTAACTATTGTAACACCCCTAACCCATATCCGTAGCTAGAATAGGGTTACAGAGCATTACCAGAGTTTACAGATCAATTATAGTTAATTGATGTCGTTTACTATTCTTTTTTTAAAATCAATCACAATCAATCATAATGTCCCATATATAGGTCCTCGAGGCCCAAAATACATGTTAGAATCGAGTTGGGATTAAATCGATATCATAGAAAAATTTTCGTGAAATCTCAAAATTTTTCTTAGGTGCAGGGGACACACGCCCGTGTGGCCAGGCCGTGTGGCTCACACGACCAATGACATGTCCGTGTCCCAGGCCGTGTGGGCATTCGTTATAAGGCACACGACTGTGTTCCAGCCCGTGTCCTTACACGTGTAACTCTCTGACTTGGTTCACACGGTCAACCATACGCTCGTGTGCTAGACCGTGTAGACAAATTAATTTTTGAAAATTAGGTACAGGGGTTACACGGCTAGGACACATGCCCATGTGCTAGGTCGTGTGTCTCACACGACTGAGACACACGCCCGTGCCTTTACCCGTGTGCTCAATTCTAAGCATTCTATTTCTCAATTTTTAATATGCATGGGACATACGGCAAAACCACATGCCTATGCGCATGGCCGTGTGTCACACACGGTTGAGACACACGCCCGTGTGCCTGCCCTTGTGGACAAAATAAAGCAATTTTCCAAGCCTTATTTCTCACCCTTTTTACCTTGCACCTACATCAACACCCCAACATATTTCCAAATCAAATTGACACTTATAATCCAAGCCAAATACAAGTAGTATGTATGATATATTAACACATATATATATTCAAATGTTTAACTTACCATAATTTCATTTATGTTTGTTTGCAAGTTATTTAATTATACTAACTCAAATCCATTCATCATTTGCTATATATATATATATATATTTACCATTTAGCCATTCCAACACACATCAAACATGATATGGCCTTATATAATTACATCAAAATATACTTTCCACTAGCCATTCCAATGGCTAGTTACAACCAAACATTTCATCATTTTACCTAACTTAGCTTATACATGCCATTATACTAAAATAAGTTTGCTATTTGTACCAAAATGGGATGAAGGATAGTGTGATGATGCTCCGACCGATTTCCAACCCTAACGAGCTTTCGAGCACTATAAAATAGAGGAAAATTAAACAAAGTAAGCATTCAATGCTTAGTAAGTTCGTATAACAAGAATTTAACTTACCAATCATGCTCGTATAAATAAATATATATAACATGCATCCCAAAACATTTTAGCCAAATACCTAAGCACAAGTTCTTATCAAACAAGTTAGTTTTATAATTCTCATGAATATCCAGAGATGAGCTCATCATGTAACAGCTCGATTTTGGGGCTAGCCAGAACAGTGATCTCGGGATCACTAATCTGAGGTTTAAGGAAATTATTTTGATGTTATTTTATGCGTTATAGCATTAATATATGACAATGTGAAAATTTTGGTACTTTAATTTTAATGATTGCATGCTTAATTTTGAAAAAGGACTAAATTGCGTAAAGTGCGAAAGTTCTAATTTTCAAGGTAGAAGTACCTAATGAATATAGAATGTAAATTAGAGGACTTTAAAGTGAAAATAGGCCATTTTGGAGTGTGATGGCCGGCCATATGGTATGGGGAGACAAGAGCATTTAATATTTAGTCAAAATTAGGTGAGAAAAGATGAATAAAAATATGGTAAAAGAAAAACTATCATCTTTCACTATTCACTCATCTCTTTCCACCGAAATTTGAAGAAGAAATAGAGCTCTTGGGGGTTCAAACTTTCAGCCACTCAATTCATATTCAAGTAAGTGATTTAGGTGGTTTTACTTGATGATTTTTGTGTTTTTAGAGTCCCCAAAGCTTAAGCTAGCTAATGAGGGGACTAATTTGAGATATGGTTGAAAGTCTTGGGACTTGCCATAAGAGCAGTTGAGTTGTTAGCTGAGTTTTATAGAAGAAAATAAATGTTAGGGAGATGAGAAACAATTTTTGTGAAAGATGTTAGCATGAAAACACCTAAATAGGACTAGAATGCAAAGATTTAAATTGTGTCATAAATGCAAGAAATAGTTGGAATGGTCAGTAGTTGTAAGAGAAATAAATGTTCACCTAGGCTTGTTTATTGATAAAATGTGATAAAAAAATGATTTACGAGCCTAGGGGCAAAATCGAAATTTTACCATAATACAAGGGCAAAATGGTCATTTTTGCCTAAGTGTAGATTTTGGTGCATTATGATCATAGAATAATCTAAATGAATGAATTTTATTGTTATAGATCAAGAAGAGCGTGGAATTAACCTTGACCGGGGAAAAGGCAAGGTTACGGATTAAGCCGTTAGTTGACACGTTTTCCACCGAGGTAAGTTTATGTGTAAACTATACATTTTATATACATACATTATCGTTGTTGACTGGTGCATGGCATGATTGAGAACATGTGTGATACAAGTGGATTGAATGCGGTAGTTATGGTATAATTATTGTATGAATGACGAAATAGTCATATAAACGTGTAATAAACACTTGATGGTGGGCTATGTGCGATACCACCTAGTTATTTAATTATGGTGGGCTATGTGCGATACCATCGTCTATTTATCAATTGGTGGGCTATGTGCGATACCACCGTAACTAACCTTTTCGGTGGGCTATGTGCGATACCACCCCTAATAAAGGCGATGGTGGGCTAAGTGCGAAACCACCGAGTAATTTGATTATGAGTAATTGACTAAGAGTTTGTGATATGCTGTATTATGTGACATTGTGGTGCTAAGTGCAGGGAAGCATGCTAATGAATGTATACATTAAGCTAGTGATAAGGTTGGAATATAAAAATGGAAGAAATGAGTAAGCTTAATTATGAATGTGGATCGTTCCTTGTTTAGTATGTAATGCTATAACTTTATATTGTTTACATGTAAACTTACTAAGCTTAACGCTTACTTCCCCTTTCTTTTCCTTGTTTTATATAGTTTAAGAGCTGAGCCGGGGTACACCGATAATCAGAAGGTCGCCCACACTATCAACTCATCTCGGTATATCTAGACTTAGTGATTTTGTGTATGGCATGTATAGGGGCTGGACTAGTTAGATTATTTTGTTATTTTGGCCAAGATGTGTTGGCCCCTTTTAAGATAACTATTTTGTATATTGCCATGGTTGATGTCTCACTTTTTTATTTATGAAAATATGAAATTACCCATGGAAGTTCCTATTGCAAATTATGAGTGTTTATTGATATATGAATTGAATATTCAGATGTGTCTTTGGGTCATGAATTACGTTGAATGGAATTTGGAGTATGTATGTATGCAATGTAGGGTGGCAAAGGGCTTGGTAGATAGCCTTCTAATCGTTCACATGGGTAGACACTGCGGGCGTGTGTCTAGACCGTGTGGGAGGCACGGCTAGCACACTGCGGGCGTATGCCCGGCCGTGTGAAGTCTGCGCACCTTGCAATTGGAATTTAATTCGCCACACTACGGTGAAGTAGTACGACCGTGTGGATATGTCGAGAATGTCAAGGTTTGGGCACGGGCGGGGCCACGGGCGTGCCAAGGCTGTGTGAAGTTAGTCAGTGTTGACCACGGGCGTCGAACACGGGCGTGTGAGATGATACACGGGCGTGTCATCTCCCCCACGGACGTGTTGCCCCTGTTTAGGCAAAATTTTCTTAAGTGCGTAGAAGTTTCCGAATTATCTCCAAAACCATTCTGAAGCATATTCAGTGCCTCGTAGGTCCATTATGAGAGTGATAGACACATGAATGGAAATGTTTTAATTTGAAACGAACCTAATAGCCCAAAGTTGTATGATTGTGTGAGTTAAGTACGGTAACGCCTCGTACCCAGTTTCGGTACAGAATACGGGTAAGGGGTGTTACATTTAGTGGTATCAGAGCTATGGTTTAGTCAGTTCTAGGACTACCGTAGCATGTGTGGGAGTCTAGCTATACATGCCATAAGCGTATAATGATAGTGTGGTGGCTTCTGATGATTTTAAACTTTGTTTATATATAGTGTATAGATCCCGATCAATCGGCTGCTGATGATGCAGCTAGTAATGTACCGGCTCCCGCGTAAGGGACCGCGCCTGTGTAGAGTGGACCCGAGACTAGGGGTCAAGGAGAAGAGTCTCGGGAAGCCTTTCTCCAAATGATGAGTAACTGGTACACGAAGTATGTGCGAGCAAACCCCAATGCCCAACCTCCTCCTCCCCCTCCTATACCTTAGCCAGTTCCTGTGGCTCCCCAAGGTTTAGACTTAGTGAGGACAACTAAGCCCCCGGTAGACAAAATCTGGAAGCAAGAGGCTGAGGACTTTCGAGCTAATATAGATGATGACCCTGAGAGGGCAAAATTCTGGCTTGAGAACTCGATGAGAGTATTCGACGAACTCTCCTGTACACCTGAGGAGAGTTTAAAATGTGTCGTGTCTTTGCTGAGGGACTCGGCATACCATTGGTGGAAAACATTGACATCAGTGGTTCCTAAAGAGAGAGTAACATGGGACTTCTTTTTGGAAGAGTTTCATAAGAAGTATATCAGTCAGCGATTTGTTGATCAGAAACGGAAGGAATTCCTTGAGTTAAAACAAGGAAAAATGAGCGTGGCGAGAATATGAGCGTGAATTTGTTAGGCTCATTAAGTACACGCACAAGAATGTGTGTCAATGAAGCTATCTTATGCAAGAGGTTTGAAGATGGGCTGAATGAGGATGTCAGACTTTTAGTCGGGATTTTAAAACTAAAAGAATTTGTGGTATTGGTGGATAGGGCAAGTAAGACCGAAGAATTGAGTAAGGAAAAGAGGAAAGCCGTGAGTGAGGCCCGGGATGCAAGGAAAAGGTCGATGAGTAAATCCTACCAAGCTCAATCGAAGAGGTCCAAGGAAGTGAATCCTCGAACGACCGCATCAGTTGGATTTTCACAAAGAGAGCGAGACGACACGTACTCGGGTTCAAGAGTTCAAGCCACCTCGATGGCAAGTGTGGGCAATTCAAAGTCCAACCCAAAGTGCCCAAGTTGTGGCAGACATCACACTGGGGAGTGTTGGGGAAACAACCGGAATTGTTATAAGTGTGGCTCCCCCGACCATTTCATCCGAAACTGCCCTGAGAAGGATAACAAAGAGAGGAAGCAAGAGATAAGATCAAGCAGTGCATCTTCTAGGGGTAGGCCACAAAAGAACCCAGGAGGTGGGACGAGTGGTAGAGGTGCATCACGAGACTCTGCTATGAGGCTAGAGGGTCGGGCACCTGCAAGGACTTATGCCATTCGCACTCGCGAAGAGGCATCATCTCCAGATGTAATAACGGGTACTTTTTCTCTTTATGACACCTTTGTTATTTCTTTGATTGATCTGGGGTCTACCCATTCCTATATTTGCATGAGATTGGCATCTAGTTTAAGTATGACTGTTGAGTCTACGGAATTAGTGGTAAAGGTTTCAAACCTGTTAGGTAAACATGTGCTAGTTGACAAGGTGTGTAGAAGTTGTCCTTTGACAATTAGGGGTCATTATTTTCCGGCAAACCTTATGTTGTTGCCGTTTGATGAATTTGACTTGATTCTTGGCATGGATTGGTTGACTACCCATAGTGTTTTAGTGAACTGTGGTAGTAAATTTATTGAGTTGAAATGTGAAAATGGAGATGTTATTCGGGTTGAATTAGGTGGGTCAGATAGTTTACCGGTGATGATTTCTTCCATGATGGCTGAGAAATATTTGAGAAAAGGGTACGAGTCTTATCTCGCTTTCGTGTTAAATACTCAAGAGTCTGAAGTAAAGATTGAAACAGTGCCAGTTGTATGCGAGTATCCAGATGTACTCCCGAAAGAGTTACCCAGACTGCCTCCAGTTAGAGAGGTCGAGTTTGGAATTGAGTTAGTTCCGAGAATGGCACCTATTTCGGTTACTCCGTATAGGATGGCCCCACTAGAGTTGAAAGAACTGAAGGTTCAGTTGCAAGAGTTAACGGACAAGGGTTTTGCAAGACCGAGCTATTCACCGTGGGGTACTTCGGTGCTTTTTGTAAAGAAGAAGGATGGGTCGATGAGATTGTGTATAGACTACAGACAACTCAACAAGGTGACAGTGAAGAATAAGTATCCTTTACCAAGGATAGATTACCTATTTGATCAACTGAAGGGAGCTACGGTGTTCTCCAAGATAGACCTGAGGTTTGGCTATTACCAGTTGAGGGTTAAGGAGCAAGACGTGCCGAAAATCGCATTTCGGACGAGGTATGGCCATTATGAATTTTTGGTCATGCCGTTCGGTATAACGAATGCCCCTGCGATTTTTATGGACTTAATGAATCGTGTCTTCCGACCATATTTAGACAAGTTTGTGGTTGTCTTTATTGATGACATATTTATTTATTCTCGAGATGAAGGTGATCATGCGGAACATCTGAGGATTGTCTTACAGACTTTAAGAGACTAACAGTTATATGTTAAATTTAGCAAGAACGAATTTTGGCTCCGAGAGGTTGGATTTCTAGGACACATTGTGTCGGGTGATGGTATTAGAGTTGACCCGAGTAAGATCTCGGCTATTGTGGAGTGGAAATCGCCGAGAAACGTGTCAGAAGTCAAAAGCTTTTTGGGTTTAGCGGGGTATTACAGACGTTTTGTGAAGGGGTTCTCCATGATTGCTACCCCGATGACAAAACTATTGCACAAAGATATTAAGTTCGAATGGACTAAAAGATGTCAACAGAGTTTTGAGAGATTAAAAACATTGTTGGTCAAGCGCGATTTTGGTTCAACCAGAATCGGGAAAGAGTTTGTGGTCTCTGATGTGGCGTCGTTAAATGGTCTCGGTTGTGTGTTGATGCAAGTGGGTAAGGTAGTCGCTTACGCCTCGAAACAGCTAAAACCGCATGAGAAAATTTATCCGACTCATGACTTGGAATTGGTCGCGATTGTTTTCGCGTTAAAGATTTGGCGACATTACTTATATGGAGAGAAGTGTCGAATCTTCACGGATCATAAGAGTTTGAATTATTTGATGGATCAAAAGGATTTAAATTTGCGGCAATGACGCTGGCTCGAATTATTGAAGGACTATGAGCTAGTGATCGATTACCATCCGGGAAAAGCGAATGTGGTTGCGGATGCCTTGAGTAGGAAATCCTTGTATGTTTTGAGAGCTATGAGCACGAGCTTAGCATGGTTTAACGATGGTGCTATATTAGCTGAGTTGAGGGCTAGGCCACTATTTATTCAACAGATATGTGAAGCTCAAAAGAATGATAATGAGATGCAAGCTAAGAGAGCTAAGTGTGAATCAGGAGAGGATTCTGATTTTCGGATGAGTTCGGATGGGTGTTTGATGTTTCATGATAGGATTTTTGTACCTAAGAATGATGAATTGATCCGAAAGATATTAAATGAAGCACACAGTGGTTATTTGTCAGTACATCCAGGCAGTACGAAAATGTACAACGATCTGAAGAAATATTATTAGTGGCCGGGAATGAAAAGGGACATCTCGGAGTATGTAACAAGATGTCTCATTTGTCAACAAGTGAAAGCTAAACATCAAGTGCCTTCAGGATTGCTTCAGCCAGTGATGGTTCCCGAGTTGAAGTAGGATCGGATCACTATGGATTTTGTGACGGGGTTGCCTATGACTCCGAAAAAGAAAAATACTGTGTGGGTTGTCGTTGATAGATTAACGAAGTCAACTCACTTTATACCGGTGCGTGTTGATTACTAGACAAGTTAGTCGAGTTGTATATTGCGGAAGTGGTAAGATTACATGGAAAGCCTGTATCTATTATCTCGGATAGAGACCCGAGATTTACTTCGAGGTTTTGAAAGAAGTTATAGGAGGCCTTGGGTACAAGGTTGAATTTTAGTACCGCATTCCATCCTCAAACTGACGGTCAGTCCGAGAGAGTAATTCAAGTTTTAGAGGATATGCTCCGATGTTGTGTGCTAGAGTTCGAAGGTAGTTGGGAAAGATACCTACCATTGGTCGAATTTGCTTACAACAACAGTTATCAGTCGAGTATACGGATGGCACCGTATGAAGCCTTGTATGGTCGTAAGTGTCGGACTCCTTTGTATTGGACTGAGCTTAGTGAGAAGAAAATTCATGGGGTCGACCTATTTAAAGAGACTGAAGAAAAGGTGAAAGTGATCAGGGATAGTTTGAAAGTCGCTTGAGGCCAGACAAAAGTCGTATGCGGATTTGAAAAGAAAGGAAATCGAGTTTAAAGTGGGTGACAAGGTATTTCTGAAAGTGTCCCCGTGGAAGAAAATATTGAGATTTGGTCGAAAGGGTAAACTAAGTCCGAGATTCATAGGGCCGTATGAGATTACCGAAAGGATTGGGCCAGTGGCATACCGGTTGGCTTTTCTAGTAGAGTTAGAGAAAATGCACAATGTGTTTCATGTATCGATGTTAAGGCTTTATCGTTCTGATCCTTCGCATGTGATTTCTCCAACAGAAATTGAGGTACGACCGGATATGACATATGAGGAAGAGTCGATTAAAATCTTGGCTCGAGAGGTGAAACAGTTGAGGAATAAAGACATAGCCTTAGTAAAAGTGTTGTGGCAAAAACACCGCGTAGAAGAGGCTACGTGGGAACCGGAAAAAGCCATGAGAGAGCATTATCCAAACCTCTTTACTGGTAAGATTTTCGAGGACGAAAATCTCTAAAGGGGGAGAGTTGTAACAGCCCGATTTTGGGGCTAATCGGAACAGTGATCTCGGGATCACTAATCCGAGATTTAAGGAAATTATTTTGATGTTATTTTATGCGTTATAGCATTAATAAATGACTATGTGAAAATTTTGGTACTTTAATTTTAATGATTGCATGCTTAATTTTGAAAAAAAGGACTAAATTGCGTAAAGTGCAAAAGTTCTAATTTTTAAGGTAGAAGTACCTAATGACTATAGAATGTAAATTAGAGGACTTTAAAGTGCAAATAGGTCATTTTGGAGTGTGATGGCCGGCCATATGGTATGGGGAGACAAGAGCATTTAATGTTTAGTCAAAATTAGGTGAGAAAAGATGAATAAAAATATGGTAAAAGAAAAACTATCATCTTTCACTATTCACTCATCTCTTTCCACCAAAAATTGAAGAAGAAATAGAGCTCTTGGGGGTTCAAACTTTTAGCCACTCAATTCATATTCAAGTAAGTGATTTAGGTGGTTTTACTTGATGATTTTTGTGTTTTTGGAGTCCCCAAAGCTTAAGCTAGCTAATGAGGGAACTAATTTGAGATATGGTTGAAAGTCTAGGGACTTGCCATGAGAGTAGTTGAGTTGTTAGCTGAGTTTTATAGAAGAAAATAAATGTTAGGGAGATGAGAAACAACTTTTGTGAAAGATGTTAGCATGAAAACACCTAAATAGGACTAGAATGCAAAGATTTAAATTGTGTCATAAATGCAAGAAATAGTTGGAATGGTGAGTAGTTGTAAGAGAAATAAATGTTCACCTAGACTTGTTTATTGAGAAAATGTGATAAAAAAATGACTTACGAGTCTAGGGGCAAAATTGTAATTTTGCCATAATACAAGGGCAAAATGGTCATTTTTGCCTAAGTGTAGATTTTGGTGCATTATGATCATAGAATGATCTAAATGAATGAATTTTATTGTTATAGATCAAGAAGAGCACGGAATTAACCTTGACCGGGGAAAAGGCAAGGTTACGGATTAAGCCGTTAGTTGACACGTTTTGCACCGAGGTAAGTTTATGTGTAAACTATACATTTTATATACATACATTGTCGTTGTTGATTGGTGCATGGCATGATTGAGAACATGTGTGATACAAGTGGATTGAATGCGGTAGTTATGGTATAATTATTGTATGAATGACGAAATAGTCATATAAACGTGTAATAAACACTTGATGGTGGGCTATGTGCGATACCACCTAGTTATTTAATTATGATGGGCTATGTGCGATACCATCGTCTATTTATCAATTGGTGGGCTATGTGCGATACCACCGTAACTAACCTTTTCGGTGGGCTATGTGCGATACCACCCTAATAAAAGGCGATGGTGGGCTAAGTGCGAAACCACCAGAGTAATTTGATTATGAGTAATTGACTAAGAGTTTGTGATGTCTTTGTATTATGTGACATTGTGGTGTTAAGTGCAGGGAAGCATGCTAATGAATGTATACATTAAGCTAGTGATAAGGTTGGAATATAGAAATGGAAGAAATGAGTAAGCTTAATTATGAATGTAGATCGTTCCTTGTTTAGTATGTAATGCTATAACTTTATATTGTTTACATGTAAACTTACTAAGCTTAATGCTTACTTCCCCTTTCTTTTCCCTTGTTTTATAGAGTTTAAGAGCTGGTAGGAGTACGTAGATAATCAAAGATCGCCCACACCATCAACTCATCTCGGTATATCTAGACTTAGTGATTTTGTGTATGGCATGTATAGGGGCTAGACTAGTTAGATTAATTTGTTATTTTGGCCAAGATTTGTTGGCCCCTTTTAAGATAACTATTTTGTATATTGTCATGGTTGATGTCTCACTTTGTTATTTATGAAAATATGAAATTACTCATGGAAGTTACTATTGCAAATTATGAGTGTTTATTGATATATGAATTGAATATTTAGATGTGTCTTTGGGTCATGAATTACGTTGAATGGAATTTGGAGTATGTATGTATGCAATGTAGGGTGGCAAAGGGCTTGGTAGATAGCCTTCTAATCGTTCACATGGGTAGACACTGCGGGCGTGTGTCTAGACCAGTGTGGGAGGCACGGCTAGCACACCAGGCGTATGCCCAGGCCGTGTGAAGTCCGCACCTTGCAATTGGAATTTAATTCGCCACACGGGTGAAGTACACTACCGTGTGGATATGTCGAATGTCAGGTTTGGCACGGGCCGGGGCCACAGGCGTGCCAAGGCCGTGTGAAGTTAGTCGGTGTCGACCACGGGCGTCGAACACGGGCGTGTGAGATGATACACGGGCGTGTCATCTCCCCCACGGGTATATGGCCCCTGTTTAGGCAAAAATTTCTTAAGTGCGTAGAAGTTTCCGAATTATCTCTAAAACCATTTGGAAGCATATTCAGGGCCTCGTAGGTCCATTATGAGAGTGATAGACACATGAATGGAAAAGTTTTAATTTGAAACGAACCTAATAGCCCAAAGTTGTATGATTGTGTGAGTTAAGTACGGTAACGCCTCGTACCCAGTTCTGGTACAGAATACGGGTAAGGGGTGTTACACATCATATAAAAATATCCAAGTATTTCAGGGTATCTGAGAGGTAACTCATATTTAGCTCATATTTTCTTTCATCAGGAGTTTTATCCGTTGAATCGTTGAAATATTGATAGATACCCAAGTAGTATACTTGAGGTATACAAATCAGTGACCCGTTAATTCATATACAGGGGTACCCTTTAGGGCATATAATCAGGAAGCACACTCTCGAGCCGTATAACAGGATGCTCAAATAAGCCATGTAACAGGACGCTTATCCGGGCTAAACAGGAAACTCATAAGAGTTTAGAACAGGAAGCTCATTGAGCTTAGCAGGTAACTCCGAAGGGTTATTTACAGGGAGCTCCAGATAGCATAACAGGGAGTTCAAGCGAGCCATGTCAGGAAGCTCATAAGAGCCTATATCAGGACGCTCACGAAGAGCTGCGTTTGTGTCCGCAATAAATGATGGATCACAACCGATCGAATCGTGTAACAGGACGCTCGCAAAGAGCTGCGATAGTGCGCAACACATGCAGATTCACTACCGATCAGGATGCTTGCAGGAACTATATAACAAGACGCTCGAGAGGGCTTATAGCAAGATTGCTTATCTGAGCTATATTCTGTCCGCAACATATGCAGGACCACATTCAATATGGGAAATCATGTATCCATCGAATTTCATTATTCTAACGAAACTTAACATTTTTCGGATATTATCGGACATGTGATTGTTTCATACATTTATAACATTTATATAATTCACATAAATACATACCACACTTAATTCAAGCATAAATATAAACACAATTTAGTTACACAAACTTACCTCGACACTTGTTTGTATATGATAATCTACTAATCCGTCACCTTTTCTTTTCCTCGATCTAACTCTTTATTTGATCTTTCCAGATCTATATAAATGAATTTAACATCAATTTAATCCATTTCATACTCAATTCACTTCCTAGGCAAAATGACCATTTTGCCCTTATACTTTTCATAAATGATAATTTTGTCTCTAGGCTCGGAAAAATAAAATTCATGCAATTTAATCCTTATTCCAAGCCTAACCAATTTTTACATGTCTTAATAACAACCCATGAATTTCACCAAAAATCAAAATTTTTCCATGGGTTTTACAATTTTTCAATTTAGTCCCTAAATCATAATTTCATCAAATTTCTCTTTGTAAAAGTTGTTTATCTATCAACAACTTTTCATTTTCTACCATAAATTTAAAAATTTCAACATATTCATCCATGGTAAAATTTTCATACTTTGATAACTTTGCAAATTAATCCCCAAAATAGATAAATTAAGCTATTACAGACTCGAAAATATAAAAATTACTAAAAACGGGACAAAAAAACTTACCCAATTAAGCCATGAAAGTTTGCTTGAATGTTTTTCTCTTTCCTAGGGTTTCCATAGAAAATATTTGGGGAAGATGATATGTAGTGATATTTTTCTTTTCTTTTATTATTTATCTTCTTATCATCTTTTTCTTTCCAATTTCATCCTTTTCTTTTCTTAAATTTCCATGGATGACTCATCATAAATATCTAATAACTTTTCTTAATGGTCTGTTTACCATTAAGGACCTCAAGTTTTGAATTCCATAGCTATTTGATACTCGTAGCTACTAGAACTCAACTTTTGCATTTTATGCAATTTGGTCCTTTCCATAATTAAGCATGTAATCAATAAAATTTTCTTATCAAAATTTTCATATAATATTCCTATTATAATGCAAACCATGCAATAATATTAAAATAAATTTTCTTTCTGACTCGAATTTGTGGTTCCGAAACCACTGTTCTGATTTCACTAAAAACGGGCTGTTACAACTATCTACAGTGTTTAGAAAGGAGTGTGTGAGTTCTTGCAAACTCAATGAATTTACAGGAAAGAATAACCACATAGCACGTACAAAACATAAGTTAAACAAAAGCTTTGGAAAAGTCATTGAACTGTGAATTGGGTTCACCATACTTACACGAAGTCTGGTTCACAATTACTCACTGTCAGTTAGCTTAAAATAACAAATCATAATATTTTAGAAAACACAATCTTATTAACATGTACTTTACTGTTGGATAAATGAATCTCTTTATTACCCCTCACTTTGACTCAAAGAGTCTAACATGTCCCATAAGTGTAGCTTAAAGCTAAACACTCTCCAACACAGCAACATGTCCCATTGAATAGAGCTTAGCTCGACATTCCCTTATCTTTCCAACCTGTCATAGGGCCTTTCGCCCAAATCACAAAACATAAAAGTGAGTACTAACATTCCTATGGCATGCCATTATATCCAACGATTTCAGAAGATTATAGTGTCAAAACATATACTTAAAACATAGAGCTCGCAAATCATGAGGAGCTCGCAGAGCACTATTTGAGCTCACAATATAGAGCTTTCATATCACAGTTCATAAAACACATATATAATCACAAAAAAAAGTTTAGAAAAGACTTACTCTCGAAACTTAGGATAAAACCCTAAGCTTTTGGTTCACATTATGGTTTGCACATACATGTGGCGATCCCTGAACACTCATCAATTTGCTGAAAGTTCTAAACAAGTTTCACTTTTTCCTTGTTTTTGTTTATAGACGGTTCTATTAGTTTTGTAATTTCACAAACACACATAAGTCACTAACAGTCAAAACACATTGGAAACTCATACAAAGCCACAAGCATAACTAGGTTCGCACATGCTAGTCTTTTGACAAACTTAATCCCTTTTATTGCGAACCTTCTTAAGAGTTCTAAAGAAACAGAGTCTTACCTTAAGTTCTAAGAGCTAAGTTATAGGTTCTTTTTTTCTTAGAAAATTGAAAACAGGATAATCGATGAAGGATTTTGTGAGAATTTTGTTGTTCAAAAGAATATGAATTTTTGATGGAAATGGCTTAATTTATAGGCACTAAGTGTTTTGATGTTCTTAGGATACCCTAGTCGCAGTAGAAGTAGGAAAGAGTTACATGCATGAATGGTGTTACGAAGTGGAAAGTAAGTTGACTTCTTAATTTTGGTATAATTACCCTTTGACTACTTCTACTTTTGACTCTCAGCTCAAAACAGTGATCACAACTTGCCAGGCCCACTAGTGATCGCAACTTCGCCAAGCCCACTAGCGATTATAGTTCGCTAAATCAACTGGTGACCCTTGTTTGCCAGGCCTTTTGATGAACCCTAGCTCGCCAAGCCTCAAACTCTTAGGTCCTATTCTGAGATGTTACACTTCCTTTGTGTCCCCATTCTTCACATTAGATGAAGAGAACAAACAAACCTCTTTCATATGTCTATATCTACCACAATGGAAACAAGATGTTTGGTAGAGATTCGTACTCTACTATTTTGGATCTTATCTGCAATCTGGTTAAAAACCAAGGGATTATTCAAGTCAATACAGACAACCCATTCGCGCAAAGTGACCTCTTGCTCCACTAGCCATATTATAGTCAATTTTAATCACCTTTCGTATCATATCTCCAATCATGCTTAGGGAACTCTTTCTGTACATGGTCACAGATAAATCGGGCTATTCCATGCCATAACATTACCCGAATATAGTTGGGTGGCAGTGAAGGAAGTGGTCCATAGTTGTACCATTAGATACTTTCCAAACGCTACCTAAGGCCCCTTAACTAGAACCTTTATATAACCTTCCCTTAATTTGAATGTGACCATGTAATAATCATTCTCCAAATACATTAACTAGAGTGTCTTTGTTGGTTAACAAAAATGTTTTATTCAGTACAACATTAAACCCAATCATTCGACCCAATAGTTTAAGGATAACTATCTTCGACATGATTTGTTCCATCAAAAGATTAACCCTCTGCGAGAACTTAGTTGAAGGAATCTCATAAATAATGTAGTTTTCAACCTCCCTCCGAAAGTTCGATGTTGTCATCTTCCCAAGTTTCCTCTTTCCTTTTTGAATTTGTTGTGATATTTAGTAGCTTATCATGAAAAGAAACCTGATATTCCTCTTGAGCATCAATGGTAATCCCCTTCTTATCAAGTGGGTCCTCATAAAGCAAATGAACTTTGTTAGAAGCCTTAGCACTAATCCTAGGAATTGATGGATCACCAAGGTTGTCGTATTCCTCGATTAAAATCTCCATCTCTTGGTTGTGATTAAAATTTTTAATTCCTCTTGCTCAATTTTTTATTACAAAATAATTAGAATATAATAAGTCTTAGATTTTTTAGTTACTATTAAATTAAAGAGTTAATTGCACCAAACACCCCTAAATTATAACCCTCATCCTAAATTGATCCCCAAGCTTTAAAATGTTCTAATTACATCCTCAAATTATAGATGTCATATCAATTAAGACCTTCCATGATTGAAACTGTTGATTTAACTATTGAATGACACGTAAAATCTTATATGGCATAATTTAAAATGAAAATTTTAAAGAAAAGTAAAATGTTATCGCATAAATTTTAAAATTTAAAACTAAAAATAAAGTAAAATTGAACAAAATAGAGAGTACATGATAGTTTCTATAAAAACTTCGAAAACCTCAAAACCAAGATTTTTACAACATTCATTTTTACAATATTTATTTTTGTTTTATTTTTTTCATTTTAAATTATGTCGCATAAGATCTGACCTATCATTTAACAATTAAATTAACGATTTTAGTAGTGAAAGGATCTTATTGATATAACTTCGACAATTTGAAGATGTAATTAGAATATTTTAAAGTTTGAAGACTAATGTAGAACTAAGGTCATATTTTGAGGATGTTTGGTGCAATTAACTTTAAATTAAATTATAGTTAAGTTCTATTTTAATTCAACTAAATGTAAAGATTTTAAATTTATTTTAATTCAATTATATATATTATTTTTAAATAAATTTTTTAAATCATTTTTAATTAAATTAGTTAATTACCATTATTTAAAACCTTTAATGATACGAAAATTTGTTAAGAAAGAAAAGAAATAAGAATAAAAAAGTATATAATTATCTTCCACAGGATTTTATTAAAAAGAAACATTTATCTAGTACGTTAATAGGGGAGATTTTTAACTCGTGAAATTTTAAAAAAAAATCATGTATCTCATTTTATTTTTTAAAAAAAATTTATTGTCAAACTCATCACTCCGTATTTAAATGTGAATATACATTTTCACATATTTTCTACTTCCTTTTTAGTTTTTCTTTTTTTTTCATTCACTTTTTTCTTTCTTATCTTTTTCCTCATCTTCTTCCTTACTTGACCTAGTTGTTGCTGAACTCTTTGTGTCGCCATTAGTGGTCTTCTTCAACCACTTCAATCCTTGCCAAATCCTAACCTAAACCAAATCCACAATACCCCAAACTCAAATCAATAACAACTCACGAACCCAAAAACCCTGCAACTGGATTTTAGCACAACTTGTAAAATAAGGAGAAAATTAGAAAATCAAAGAAGAAAAAACAAAAAACAAGAGAGAGAGAGTGAGGGTAAATAGGTTTAGGGTTTTCCTTGATTCTTGAAACTCGGAGCATGTACTGTAAGATCCCAATGGTGAGGAGTTTACTTGAATGGTGTTACGATTGATTTCTCAATACGGTTGGATAGTCGACCACCGTGATTGGACAAAGAAAACTTTGAACATTGGCTTATGATTTTGAGATTTTTCGGTTCATTTCAGGAAAAACTAAATCAGTAAGGGAGAATATATATGCACATTTAAAAAAAAAAATTAGAGAAAGCGGTGAAGTGAACTATTTGATTAACGATAATGATTAAATTAAAAATATATTTTTGAGTAATTAAAATAGGAATGATCTCTAATCGGTAAAGTAATTTATCTGCAATGGATCTCAATTACATATGTAAAATATATTTATATACAAACATAAAATTTAAATTAATAATTGAGTTAAATAGCTTAATTTAATGATTATATTTTATTTTTATTGAAATTACAAAAATTAAAAATGGTTTAAAATATTAAAAATTAGTTTAAAAATATAAAAATTTCGTATATGAACAACTAGTACAAGATTTCTATATTTCTCTTAATCGTTTTTATTTTCTAGTTACATTAAGAATAAAATATAATCATTAAAATTAAATTATTTAACTTAATAATTTTAAATTTTATGTTTTTATATAAACATTTTTTAGATATGTAAATGAGATATATTTGCATGTATTTAATGTATATTTTGTTAAAAAAAACTAGAAATTAGGCTATAAGTATAGGAAAAAAAAATTAAAAACACTAATAAATCTAAAAACAAATATTTGTATATAGCAGTACCAAATAAAATTGGTATAACAATCGATACAGTGCTGATAACTTTGGTACTGGTTGTTTATATACAAATATAAATTTTAAAATTATTAATTATGTTAAATAGTATAATTTGATGATTATATTTTATTTTAAAGCAAACAAAAAAAATGATTAGCAAAAAAATTCTTTAAAAAATCAAAATTTTATTTATTATTGAAACTATAAAAAATTTAAAATTATAATTATGTGAAAAATTAATAAAATCATAGTCTTAAAAAATTAAAAAATTGAGTTAGGTTAAAATTCAAAAATTATAAAAATATTAAAATATAAAGTTCTTTAAAAATTTCAGAAATTTTTCTATTTTAATTTTTTTAAATTATTAAAAATATTTTTAAAACTATAATTATGTATGTCGATTGAGGTTTAGTTCAATCTTACTTCTCGAAAGTGTTTTTGAGCCAATTTTGTCCCAAAAGCACTTTTGAAAAGCTCAAAAGTATTTTGTTTAACAATACTTTCTTCAATGCTAAACTGGTCCTGAGTTTTAGCTCAATTGGTGTGACTATTATTATCAATGCAGGAAGACATAAGTTTGAGAGCATTGAAGCGCATTGTCCTTTTATTTATAGATTGAAAAGAAGCTATAAATAGTGATCAAAATTTATAATGAGTAATTATGTAAAAAATTAAAAATTCATAAAATCTAAGAAAAAGGACCTTCCAAGCCCTTTCACTTTCTAAAAAAAATTCTCTCTTTTCAAGCCCATCGCACCAATAAAAATTGTTAAATTTTGGACATATTTTACTTCAGCCATTTTAAATAGGTAAATATGTAAACAGGCTACCATCAAACAAAAACAACAAAAAAACCAAAAGAATTATTGATTTATTGTTCGACATTGCATCAAAATATAGTAAATTTCTGAAGTGAAAATAAATTAAAAACAAAAAAATTTACCACATTCTAATCAATTAAAAGTTCAAGATAAAGAAAATTTAGGTTAACAAATCAATGGAACTCTAAATTATTAGATAAATAAAAATAGGCACCTCCTAATAAGTAACTCAAAAATTAACATCGGAATTAAAATAATAATAATTACAAGGTCTCAAGCAATGGCGACGACTTGTTGTTTCAGAGGCTCAAGGATGTTGTTTGATTTTTTCCCAGTCTCCATTTTCTTTACATGGATATACATGTACGTTGATGTCACTGTAAAAAAAAAAAACCATTTTCATTTCATTTGTTCGCTGTGGGTTGAAGTGATAGAACACAACGCTTGAACGGTGGTCCTGTTTTCGACCGGAGAGGATGTCGGCATGGTGGTTCAAGAGGCGGAAATGGGCTTGAAAGCAGAAAGGTTGTTTTTTTAGAAAGTTAAAAGGTTTGAAACATTTTTTATAATTTCAAAAATAAAATAACAAAATTTCAGAGTTTTTAAAAGAATTTTTTGATATTTTTATAATTTTTGAAATTTAACCTAACTCAACTTAGGATTAATTTTTTTAAGGATTTTATGATTTTTTTATTACATAATTATAATTTTAAAAAAATAAATTTTATAGTTTTAGAAAAAAAAATCTGAATGTTTAAAGAATTTTTAAAGAATTTTAAAATTTTAGATAATTGTTTTTCAAAATTATGATTAAAAAATGTTATAAAGATAAAATTAAATATTTTAATTATAGTTCATAGGTTAAGTTAGATATTAACCTTTAAACTAGCATGTCACGTTATTTTTTCGATCAAAATTATGATGGTTATAATCTTAACGAAGAAGTAATTAAAATATTATAATTCGATAACATTAAGGATGAAAATGAAATTTTAACCAAAATTTAGTGAGTTTAGCCATAAATTAGGTTGTGTGGTTTTTTGAGGGATCATCAGTTAGGTTGTTGATTATGTAATCCTCAATCTAATCTAATAGAGTCCTTGATGCAAATAAACAAAGAGAGTTGTTAGCCGGAACACTTGAGCCGAGCCGAGCCATTTCATGGAAACGGTGAAAGGCGTTGAGAAAATAATTAAAAAGAAAAAAGAAAAAGGAGAAGATTGGGAGAGAAGGGTGAAGAAAAAAGATAACGGAAGCTTGTAAACGGCGAAATTTGTCGGTTAGCCTGTGAGAAGAGCGCGGGAATCTTTTTCCATTTGTTTTTTATTTTTTGTATTATTATTAAGGGAAGTACGGATGGTGTTTAAAAAAAGAAAAAAGGTTAAGAGATGGGTCCCACAAAAGAAATCCAGACGCCTCCACGCTTCATTATTACTACTACTTCCTTCTTATCTTTCCTTTTCTAGTTTATGAATTTAAGTTAAGTGAACAATTAATTTAGCTTTTTATTTTAACAAATTTTATATTAAGTTTTGAAAATTTCAATTTACATGAATAAATCTTTTAATAAATCCTATAAACTTTTTAGAAATGTATAACTTAATTATATTTTACTCATAGTGAAAAAATTAAATTTATATTGATGTAAGTGATTTCAACTTATCATTATAAAAATTAAGGTATAAGAAAATAAAGAAAAGGTGAACTCTATTATTGAACTCAACCTTTGGACATTATTGTTGGCATACTAATATTATCAAGGCAAGATAATTAAATTGAATCTCAAATCAATATTTATTTATTTAAGAATACACTCATTTTAGTATGCGTATTTATAATTATCAATAGACAGTTTAGAAAAAATGATATTTTTAATTTTAAAATTATAATTATTGAAAAAATTCTACTTAAATATTATTTTTGACTCCAACAAAATTAATCCCTCACTATAATATAAACTAAAAACCCCTATTTATACAAAAAAAAAAATATCACATGTCTATGATTAACGAAACAAAAAAAAGAAATAAGGTGGGTAATTCACTTGTCTGGATAGTATGAGTGAGGTTGCCACTTCACATGCTCAAAATTAACTTTTTAGCTTTTTATTATTATTTCTTTTTCTTTATCTTATTGGATGTTACTATTATTAGGGGTTTTTTTTAATATATATATATATATATTTGGTAGATATGACATTATTCGATATCATGTAATTATATGACGTAAATATTATAAAAAATAATTAAAAATATAACATAAAATACTATGATAGTAATTATAGTGAGAATTTTTAAGACGAGCATCAAAATAATTTTAATCATTAGATTAAAATAAACGATTCTAAGCTTGAGATTCTGTATTTATCTTACCGTATTAAAATAAAACCAACAATACTCAATCTTTCTCTTTCTTTTTTTTTCTTTTTACCGTGTAATTGAAGTTTAAGGGTGAAATATTTTTGGATAATGTTTACTTTTAGATCTTGTTATAGAAAAATTTGGAATGGAAAGTAAGAGATTAGGATTATTAAGATTAAACAATTTGAGTATTAGCTATAAGAGCCCAATTTTGCCCGGCCCAATAATAAAACAACAGCAAAAAAATAACAGTCCATTTACAAGGCTCGAGAGGACAAAAAAATTATTACAAGCCCAAATACAAAGAGAGGCCCAATGGCCAAAAATCCTAATCTTTCAGCAGAAACCCTAGTTGCCCTAGCCTCCTGCCGCGTCGCTTCCCGACATGTCAGCGAACGCGACGCCCAAAACCTTCCCCCTTTCACTAAAATGGCAGCAGCAACACGGTTGACTTCCACCGCCCTTGCAAGAAACACAAAAAAGGAAAAGAAGCATAAACAAGCAATAAAAAAAACATATATTGTAATATTATTTCGGTTATAAAAACCAATCTTTGTAACATGAAAAGGGGGATTAAATACATCGAAATAAAAAAACGAAATCGAAATACAAAAAAAATCATAAGAATCGAAATAAAAATACCACAAAGTTCAAAAAGGTAAGATTTTATTATTTATTGTTTATTATTATTTTATTTTGATTTTTCTCTTTTCAAAACAAAAAATAAAAAAAAGGGAGAAACTTTACCTGTTTTGCACTGTCGCCGGAGGTCCCCTCCGACTCGAGAAGCCTTGGACCCCTTAGGCTCCATGGAGGGCCTCGTCAGAAAGAGTAGAAACCTAAAGGTTTCTCTCCTTTTTTGGGATTTTGGCTAAGTTTTCAGCGATTCTGACTCCAGATTGGAGATCTACGCAGAAAAGGGTTCCGGAGAATTTTTTTGGCGATCTCCGGCCATCGGAGGCGGCAATCTCCGTCGCCGGTGACTAGCGGCCACGGCGGAGACTCGCCAGCCCCGTGGCCAGGCTTGACGTCACTTCAGAGAAAAAAGGAGAACGAAGTTTTTTTTAAAAAAAAAAAAAGAATAGGCTAAAAGGATTTTTTTTCAAAATTTTAACTTATATATTCATATCAAAACGACGTCGTTTTGGCTTGGCTTCAGAAACCCCAAAACGACGTTGTTTTGAACTCAACCCAAAAACCGACCTGTTTTTCCTCTAGGATCCGCGTGTTTTTTGAAGGGAGAGGATATTTGCAGCTTTGGTCATTTCGCTTTTTTTTCATCTTTTTAATTTAGTCATGCTCATTTGTTTTAATTTTCGCCCCATAATTTAAATTCTTGTGCAATTTAGTCCCCTAACCCACTATGAACCCCTTGAGGAGTGACACGTGTCAATATGATGGGGATAATTTCCATTTGTCCCCCTAAAGTTTTCTATCTTATTTTAATTTAATCCTGTAAGTTTCGTTTCTTTATAATTTAGGCTTTTAGTTTTGTTATATTTTTAATTTAGTCCTTTATTCCCCTTTCCTTTATTTTTTTTCTTGCAATTTGTGCTTTAAGTTTTGTTTGAATTTTAATTTAATCCTCCATTCATTTAATTAAGTCCATATATTTAAATTTTTACTTTTTTTTACCGTCTGATTTTTTGATTATTTTATTTTGATCCTTACTTTTAATTATTGATATTACTAACATTATTAAGTAATTATTGTTGTTAATTGATATTAATTTTGTTAAAATTCGCTCAAAGAACCAATATTTTATGAACGTAATTCTATTATTATCATGCATTTTTTATATTATTCCATTATTAGTATTATTAGATAATATTATTAATTGAATATTTTTTTATTGTTTTTTCATTTGTACTCATTATATTATTGTCATTTTGTTTTATTATTTATGTTATTTTACTATAATTTTCTCCATTATCGTACATTGTAAACAATTGCTACATACATCCGTTTTTCGGCATAAGCGCATATAAAAAAAAAGACTAAGGTGATATTCTTTATTTTGAGGATTCGAGAAATTGTGCGCCTAACTTACGGGGTACGATTTTCTCCTCGAACCAAAATAATCAAACGTCCCTTCTTTTTTTTTGGAAGAAATAATGATTAAAAATATATAAGATTTGGGCAATAATTAAAAAAATGAGCACTCTTATTTTCAGGAATTCGAGACATCGTACCCTAACTTACGGGGCATGATTTTCTTCCCGATTAACTCAAAATACGAAGATATTCTTCATAAAATTTGATTTAATTTCTTATTTTTGGGAATTCGAAACATCGTGCCCTAACTTACGAGACATGATTTTCTTCTCGATTAACTTGAAATACGAAGGCATTTTTCATAAAATTTGATTTAATTAGCGATATTTTAATCAAATAACATCATGCAAAAAAAAAAGGATCGTATTGTAAATTTTCTTCTAATTCACAAGTCTCGATGTTAAGACATCAAGTAATCAACTAGGTACCGATTTTGGGCGTTATGAGGGTGCTAATCCTTCCCCATGCGTAACCGACTCCCGAACCCATTTCCCGGGTTTGTAGACCAAAAATCATCGTTTTAGTAAATTTAACCTTTTATTAAAATGATTGAATTTCAAGGTGACTCGATCACACCTAAATAAAAAAGATTTCATTTAAAAAAATAAAAAGTCGATTTCAAAAGGGTTTCGACATTAGGTATTTAAAAAAAATCTAAAAGTAAAGATTATCCATTTTTTTCGCCATTGAAACACCCCACACCCGGCCCACGAGCTTGAACCGGATCTGGTATGTTCCTTAAATAAATCGGTTTTCAATGTTCTAAATGACTTAGAGAAAATTTGTGTAATTTAAAAAAAATTGTTTTGGGTTGGGCTTAATTTGAAACCTATTTAATAAATTCTGGAAATCCAACTTAAATAAGGTGACAAAATAATTTTTGGGTTTATTATTTTAAAAGAAATAAATTTACTTATCTTTAATCAAACATAAATTGTATCATATTCAAATAAAAATAAACAGAAATAAAGAAAATCCAATTGGGCCTTATGGCCTTATTACATCATTCAAACCCAAAATAAAGTTTAAAGTACTAAAATTTCATAAAGTCCAAATTCCAAATAATTTTCTTCAAGCGATGCATGGCCACCTTTAGCTCCCGCCGACCCGGTCCATTACCGCTCATCACTGAAAAATAATTCCCCAACGGGGTGATCTACAGACTCAATGTGTACATAGTACTAATTTCCAACAAATCAGGCATACAAGTCATATCAATATCATGTTCATACAAAATAAAGGATGATGCAACCCAAATCCAAACCTATTTGTCCATCCGCTACACACCACCCGTACCAACCTGTACACCGCGGGGACTACTAAGTCGACCCTCCATCCGCTACACACCATCGAAGGCAGTCGCTGCAGTCGACGTGCTCATCGCCCACTTATGTTGTGTCATTAGACACTGTATTCACTAGATGTAACCGAAGTTACCACTTTTCACTTTATGTGACCGTAGTCACCACTTTACGTTGGTGAGACCGTAGTCATCACCTTCACTTTCTTCCTCCACAAATATCCCGAATGCCCCAATTATTTCATAACATATTTCACATACTTAATTTTCATTCATGTTACTAATCACATGTTCAAAATATATCACATTCACAATCCTATCAAAAGTAGGAAACGTGCACAGGTACTCCTTACCACATTTGTGGTGCTTAGCCACATTCACATACTGTTACATATTTATATATTTAATGATTGCCATGCAATTTATTGAAAGTTAGTAAGAGTACACACCTTTTTCGCTTAATAGTTTCCGTGAATTCCCGTAGAGCGATCTACCGATCTAGATCTTTCACTCCTATATTCGGCCATTAATTAAAACATATAAATAAACCTATTTGGTCGTAGAAACCAAATCCTACTAGAAGTAGAATTACTTACCTAGTTGCCGAATTGATTTAATCAAGTCCCAACAGTTGCTAGAATTCCTCTTCCTTGAAATCGGCTAATACTAGGTATGTAACCATGTCGGTTTTCGGTTTTGAAATAATGGAAAACACTTAAACAAATTATGCCTTGGCCGAATATCCCTTACCTTATGATGGGATTCCAAATCGAAGAGGATTCCTTTATAAGCCTGTTGAAATCCTATAACTTCGTGTTAGATTAGATCTAACTTTGAAAACATGAATCATAATCTTTAACCACATATTTATATTTATAATCCTTACCCTAGATCCTTAGATTTCCGAAAGATCCCCTTTTGATGTTGTGGATGATTGCCTCTTTCTTAGAATCCACAAAGATTCAAACTTTTTTAACATGAGAAACGGAGAAGAAAATAGAAGAAAAAGAGAGGGATTTTTGCTTAATGAAAATTCGCAGAGAGAGGGTTTTGCCTAGGAGAATTTTGAGAGAGAGGAAGAGGGAGCAAATGTTGATGAGTAGCCCTCCTGTCCTCCTTTTATAGCCAAAGTTATCACCTAGGAGTCCTTTACTTGGCCACCACTCCTCTTTTGATAATATTATCTCTTTTATTTAAAAGATAAAAGCCTTTAATCCATCAATTATCTCCTCAATTATCTCATTAGAAAATAATCCTTTATTTATCTCTTATTATTCACATATTTATGTGAATAAAACTCCTTTATTTATCTCTTATTATTCACATATTTATGTGAATAAAACTCCTTTATTTCTCTCTTATTATTCACATATTTATGTGAATAAAACTCTTTATTTATCTCTTATTATTCACATATTTATGTGAATAAAACTCCTTTATTTATCTCTTATTATTCACATATTTATGTGAATAAAACTCCTTTATTTCTCTCATATATCCAAGTTTCCCGAAATGTTCAAGTTTCCATTTTGGATCATTTCCAAAAATGTTTAGGTTTCCAAAATGTCTAAGTTTCCAAAATGTCCATTTTCATTTCCATTTTCATTCATTTCTAGGTTTCCAAAAGTATCAAAAATTTATTCATAATACTTAAGACTTGTCATTTCATACAATTGATCCGAAAAATGCATAGGCCCTTCCTAGGATGTTACGATTCTACCCCCTTAAATAAAATTTCGTCCTCGAAATTTCCTAACTAAACAGATTGAGAGTATTCTTTGTCGCATTGTCTCTTCGGCGGCTCCCACGAAGCTTCTTCCGATCCATGATTGCGCCATAACACCTTGACTAAAGGCACCGACTTCTTTTCGTAGTGCTTTCACGTCACGTTCCAAGATCCGAATCGGCTCCTCCTCGTAGGATAGATCCGCCTTAACTCCACTTCTTCAACGGTACCACATGAGACGGATCCGATCGATAGCGACGTAGCATGGACACATGAAATACGTCGTGCATTTGATGCAACTCTGGTGGCAACTCCAATTGGTATGCCTGCCGCCCAACTCGCTTCAATGCTTGATAGGGCCCTATAAACCTTGGGCTTAGCTTCCGCTGCGATCGAACCGCATAACCTTCTTCCAAGGTGAGACCTTTAGAAACACTTGGTCTCCTACTTCAAACTCAATTTCTTTCCTCTTAAGGTCTGCGTGACGACTTACGTCTCATCGAAGCTTCTTTCAACCGTGCGAATTAATTCCACCTTCTCCTCCTTTCTCGCGCCTAACTAACTGGACCCAAAACGCGGCGTTCTCCTAACTCGGTCCAACAAGTTGGTGTTCTACATTTCCTTCCATACAATGCTTCGTATGGTGCCATCCGAATGCTTGCACGATAGTTGTTGTTGTAGGCGAACTCGGCTAGAGGCAAGTAATCTTCCCAACTTCCTCGGAAATCCATCACTGACCTCTTAGCATATCTTCCAACACTTGTATAACCCGTTCGGATTGCCGTCGATTGTGGATGAAAAGCCGTAGTGAAGTCTAGCTTAGTGCCTAATGCTTGATGAAGTGCTTTCCAAAATCGAGACGTAAACCTTGGGTCTCTATCGAGAGATGATCGACATCGGTACCCGTGTAGCCTCACGATCTCCGCCACATATAACTTGGCTAACTTTTGAAGGGAATAGTCGATCCTCACGGGGATAAAATGTGCGGACTTGGTCAAACGGTCCACTATCACCCATACCGAGTCCTTCTTAGTGGGCGTAAGGGAAGCCCACTAACTAAGTCCATGGTAATTCTTTCCCACTTCCATTGGGGAATCTCAATTGGTTGAAGCAATCTCGATGGGACTTGGTGTTCACCTTTTTACTTGCGACATGTCAAACATTTCCCCACAAATTCGATCACCTCTGCGTTTGTGTCCGACCACCAAAATTGTTCCCTTAGATCTCTATCTGACTTGATGCCTCCGGGATGCATAGCATAAGGACTACCATGCGCTTCCCGAAGAATCCTTTGTCTCAACTTCTTATCCTCGGTATACAAACCTTTTCCTTGTAGCACAAGACTCCTTCATCATTGACGCCATAATCCTTTAATCCTCCTTGCCGTACTTGCTGTAACTTAGTACTTAAGTCCTTATCCGCCAACTGTCCCTCTTTCACCTCCTTCACCAAAGTTGGCTTGACTTGTAACTCGCCAACAAAGCTTCCGTCTTCATACAAACTTAAGTGAGCGAACAAAGCCCTTAAATCCGACACAACCTTTCCTACTTAGGGCGTCGGCTACCACATTCGCCTTGCCGGATGGTATTCTATCGAGCAGTCATAATCTTTCAATAACTCCACCCACCTTCGTTGCCTCAAGTTCAACTCCTTACGAGTCAACAAATACTTAAGGCTTTTGTGGTCCGTGTAAATTACCGACCTTTCTCCATAAAGGTAGTGCCTCCAAACTTTGAGGGCGAAAACCACCGCCGCGAGTTCCAAGTCATGAGTTGGGTAGTTCACCTCATGCGGCCTTAATCTGTCGAGATGCATAGCGACTACCTTTCCTTCTTGCATTAGCACACACGGCCTAACCACCGTGTGCGAAGCATCACAATATACTACTGAAGTCCTTACGCCGCCTCAGAAATTTGAATTAACACCGGAGCTTCACAAGACCTTTTAAGCTTTTCAAAGCTCTCCTGTTGCTTATCCGTCCACACAAACGGTACTTCCTTCCTTAGTAACTTTGTCAAAGGTGCGGCTATTGACGAGAATCCTTCCACGAACCTTCACGTAATAGCTCGCCAAGCCTAAGAAACTTACGATTTCAGCCACCGACCTAGGTGATTTCCAATCCAACACGCTTCGATCTTCCTAGGATCCACTCTTATTCCTTTCGCGGATACCACATGTCCTAGGGAACGCCACTTTCCTTGAGCCAAAATTCGCACTTGCTTTGAATTTGGCATAAAGCTTCTTTTCCTTAACACTTCTAACACAACTCGGAGATGCTCATCGTGCTCCTTCTCCGTCTTGGAATACACCAAAATGTCGTCGATGAACACCACGACGAATCTATCCAAGTAGGGTTGGAAAACCCTATTCATCATATCCATGAACGCGGCGGTGTGTTCGTCAACCCAAACGGCATCACCACAAATTCAAAATAACCGTACCTTGTCCTAAAAGCGGTCTTATGAATATCGCCTCCTTCACTTTCAGATTGATGATACCCGACCTTAAGTCGATCTTTGAGAACACAGTTTTGCCCCTTTCGGTTGGTCGAACAAGTCATCTATCCTTGGCAAATGATACTTGTTCTTGATGGTCATTTGTTCAATCGACGATAATCTATGCACATCAAAGATAGTTCCATCCTTCTTCTTCACAAAGAGAACCGGTGCTCCCCACGGAGACACTTGGGTCGAATGAACCCACGATCCAACAACTCTTGGATTTGAGCCTTGAGCTCCACTAACTCCTTTGATGCCATTCGGTAGGGGAGCGATTGACACAGAGGCTGTTCTGGTAGCAAATCTATTCTAAATTCCACTTCTCTATCCGGGGGTATTCCGGCAACTCCTCCTCGGAAATACATCCTCAAAATCCCTCTTCTTGTTCTAACTCCTTGACACCTTCCTCTTCTCCTCTTAACGCACTCACGAAGGCTAAGAATGCCTTACATCCTTTCTTAACCATTTTCTCGGCCGGCCTTGGTTGCGAAACTACGTTAGACAAGTAGTTCCTCCTTTCTCCGATCATCACTACTACCTCATCTTCCGGGTTCTTAGTTCCATACGTTTAGCCGCACAATCCAACACGGCTCGATGCTCTACTAGCCAATCCATTCCAAGTATAAGCTCAAACTCTCCAGAAGGGTAATTCCATTAAGTCGGCCCAGAAAGTTCGCTCCCCGAATCTCTGGGGTACATTCAGAAAGATCCTATCTATCCTCACCGTTTGGCCTAAAGGGCTTACTACGATTATCCGCCTATCGAGAAAGTTCAGAGTCTAGGCCTAGTGTTTCAACCACACTACATGCAACATAGGAATGAGTTGAGCCCACATCAATAAGAGCAAAATAGGGTTTGTCATGAATAAAGAACGTCGGTTATAACATCCGTAGCTCTCTCCTCTTCCCTCCGACGAACCGCGTAAACCAAACCGGTTGCCTTGCTTGGCGTTAGCTGCACCTCGGCCCCGAGCTCCACGGCCTCTGCCACTACCTCTGTTGGTCGACCCACGACCTCTTTGAGGTCGCTGTCCGCCTCTACCGGCTGGTTAGCATTCTCGAGTCTGCTGGTTGGCTCTCATCTAATAGCTTGGGGCAATCCTTAATCATATGGTCCTTGGACCCACACTTGAGACATCGTCCCGCCTTTTCCAACACTCTCCCCGTGCTTCCTTCCACAATGTTCACAAGGGCGAAATTGCCACTGCCGTACCGGCTGTTGACTTTGTGGCTGTCAACTCTAGGCCTCTTGTGGCGTTTCGGATGGCCCAAAACCTCTTTTGGGCTTATTTCATCCTGACACGCTTGGTGGCGTCCTTAATTCCTCTCACCACTTTAGCCTTTTCCACCAAGGCAGAGAATCCCGCTCCCGATGCGGTGCTATCAAAGTCTCAAATCGTCCCTAAGTTCGTCCTCAAAATGAACACATTGTTCATGCTCGGGCCGCCACTACTCCTCGGGCATATCGGCTCAACCTCAAGAATTCCGCTTCATATTCGGTGACAGACTTACTTCCTTGTACCAACCCCAGAAAAGCCTTCCTTTGCTCATCTATATACCTGGTTCCCACATACTTCTTCTGAAATGCTTCCTTAGCATATTCCCAGGTCAGATCTTCCGCCGTGGCACCGTCCCGAACGGTTAACCACCATTGATACGCTTCATCGCAGAATAACGGTGCCGTCATCCCTTTCAACTTCTCCTCGGGGTCAAGTCGAGCTCATCCATGATGCGCTCGGCTGATTGCTCCAAACCAAGACTCAATCAGATTTGGGTGCCACTCCCGATACTCCTCTAAACATTTCAGCTCCATTAGCACGGAGCCGCTCAGGCACAGACTTACGATTTCCTGAATTGTTTCCTGCACCAGCCACCAATTCCAAAACTCGCAGCACAGCCTGCGACACGGCATCTTCCCCTGTCTGAGCCTGCTGCTCAACATTGACAGCTGGGGGTGATGGTGGTGGTGGTATCTCATTGTCAGAACCTTGTCCCGATCTAACGATCATCCTTCCTCTACCTCTTCCACTTACGGCGACCACGTCCTCTTGAGCTCATTATCGACGAGATCTGATTAAGGAATTTTATGTATTAGTATTCTTGTTTCACTTATTACCCGCGATGATATCTTATGAAGAAGAGTTTAAGAGTTGTTCTTTCGTATTCATACATGCATACTGTCTTGCATTCATTCATTCATCCATCAACAAATATGAACTTTCGTTCATTCAAAGAAACGTTGTAATTCTTGTTGTTGTTTTCGTTATTTTGCTTTTCCACTACCCCAGGGGCATTTTCGTAATTTTATCCTACAGGGTATTTTCGTAAATTTTCAAAAATAAAAAGTTCCTGGTGATTTTGACGAAAGTATTTTGGTACTTCTAAAGTTCCGGGAAATTTTGGAAGAATTTTGAAATCCAGGGGTATTTGGTAATTTTTGATCTCAGGGGTATTTTGATAATTTTTCCAAAAATCAGGTAAATTTGTAAAATTTATTAAGTTAGGATATTTTCCAAGATTGTAAACATTGAGGGTTCCTTTGAGAGTTACACTTTTCAAAGCAATGATATTGTAAAAATTTTGGAAATCGTGGTCGTTTTGGTAATTTTGTAAGTTAGAGCAATTTTGTAATTTTCCAAAATCAAGATAGTTTGATATTTTACAAATTAGGGTTTTTTGAACATTTGATAAAGTAATGAAATTTTGTTAAAACTATGGGTGGTTTGGTCATTTTATAAACCAAGGGTATTTTTTTTTTTTTTTAGAAGAAAATGTTGTAAAATAGTTCTCATAAGTTTCTAAGAGTTTTAAAACTAAATTTTGGTTATACATTTTTTTATTTTTTTATAAAAGAAAACGGCTAAGTCCCTTTCGGTTTTATTCTTTGTGTTTAGCCTATGACCGAGCCCTCTTGGTCGGGGTGAACCAAAGCTACGCACTGTGCAGGATTCGAATGAAGAGGAGGTGAGTCACGCGGATCGCTTAAATACCAAGCTCTCACCGACCTTTCTAGACATGCGCATGAGAGGTTGCCACACCACCGAGCCTTACGAGTTAGGGCGAACCGAAGCTACGCTACGCAGGGTAGGATACTGCGAAGAGGAGGTGAGTCACTAGGACTCGCTTAAATACTGTGCTCTTTAGGATCCAATCCTGAGACATGCGTCATGGGGTTGCCACACCCTAGCTTAATAACTTAGTCATAGGTTTGTTAAGTTCATTAAGTCTTATGAGTTTCAAGTGTTTGAGTAGTCTAATCCTAGGGTTCAAGTTCCTATCACACTATTCTACGTTCCATGCCTTTTCTACCCTTTTACAATTCATAATTCACATAATCACACGGATGGTTAAAGGTACTTTACGGTGGATTGCGGGTCGGAGACTTAGGTGCCATGCCATAAAACCTCGCTTATTTCAAAGAAATTCATTTGGGCTCGAATTGAAAACGTTTTGGGCACGAGCCCACAAAGCCGAGAGTTTTAAAAACGGGCTCGATACCAACTAAAACACCCCACACCGGCCCACGAGCTTGAACCGGATCTCGTATGTTCCTTAAATAAATCGGTTTTCAATGTTCTAAATGACTTAGAGAAAATTTGTGTAATTTAAAAAAATTGTTTTGGGTTGGGCTTAATTTGAAACCTATTTAATAAATTCTGAAATCCAACTTAAATAAGGTGACAAAATAATTTTTGGGTTTATTATTTTAAAAGAAATAAATTTACTTATCTTTAATCAAACATAAATTGTATCATATTCAAATAAAAATAAACAGAAATAAAGAAAATCCAATTGGGCCTTATGGCCTTATTACATCATTCAAACCCAAAATAAAGTTTAAAGTACTAAAATTTCATAAAGTCCAAATTCCAAATAATTTTCTTCAAGCGATGCATGGCCACCTTTAGCTCCCGCCGACCCGGTCCATTGCTCATCATCACGAAAAATAATTCCCCAACGGGTGAGTCAACAGACTCAATGTGTACATAGTACTAATTTCCAACAAATCAGGCATACAAGTCATATCAATATCATGTTCATACAAAATAAAGGATGATGCAACCCAAATCCAAACCTATTTGTCCATCCGCTACACACCACCCGTACCAACTTTGCACACCGCGGGGACTACTAAGTCGACCCTCCATCCGCTACACACCATCGAAGGCGATCATTGCGGTCAATGGCGTGCTCATCGCCCACTTATGTTGTGTCATTAGACACTTTGTATTCACTAGATGTAACCGAAGTTACCACTTTTCACTTTATGTGACCGTAGTCACCACTTTACGTTGGTGAGACCGTAGTCATCACCTTCACTTTCTTCCTCCACAAATATCCCGAATGCCCCAATTATTTCATAACATATTTCACATACTTAATTTTTCATTCATGTTACTAATCACATGTTCAAAATATATCACATTCACAATCCTATCAAAAGTAGGAAACGTGCACTGGTACTCCTTACCACATTTGTGGTGCTTAGCCACATTCACACATCTTGTTACATATTTATATATTTAATGATTGCCATGCAATTTATTGAAAGTTAGTAAGAGTACACACCTTTTTCGCTTAATAGTTTCCGTGAATTTCGTAGAGCGATCTACCGATCTAGATCTTTCACTCCTATATTCGGCCATTAATTAAAACATATAAATAAACCTATTTGGTCTTAAAACCAAATCCTACTAGAAGTAGAATTACTTACCTAGTTGCCGAATTGATTCAATCAAGTCCCAACAGTTGCTAGAATTCCTCTTCCTTGAAATCGGCTAATACTAGGTATGTAACCATGTCGATTTTCGGTTTTTGAAATAATGGAAAACACTTAAACAAATTATGCCTTGGCCGAATATCCCTTACCTTATGATGGGATTCCAAATCAAGAGGATTCCTTTATAAAGCTGTTGAAATCCTATAACTTCGTGTTAGATTAGATCTAACTTTGAAAACATGAATCATAATCTTTAACCACATATTTATATTTATAATCCTTACCTTAAATCCTTAGATTTCCCGAAAGATCCCCTTTTGATGTTGTGGATGATTGCCCTCTTTCTTAGAATCCACAAAGATTCAAACTTGAAGAGAAACGGAGAAGAAAATAGAAGAAAAAGAGAGGATTTTTGCTTAATGAAAATTCGGCAGAGAGGGGTTTTGCCTAGGGAGAATTTCTGAGAGAGAGGAAGAGGAGCAAATGTTGATGAGTAGCCCTCCGTCCTCCTTTTATAGCCAAAGTTATCAGCCTAGGAGTCCTTTACTTGGCCACCACTCCTCTTTTTGATAATATTATCTCTTTTATTTAAAAGATAAAAGCCTTTAATCCATCAATTATCTCCTCAATTATCTCATTAGAAAATAATTCTTTATTTATCTCTTATTATTCACATATTTATGTGAATAAAACTCCTTTATTTATCTCTTATTATTCACATATTTATGTGAATAAAACTCCTTTATTTCTCTCTTATTATTCACATATTTATGTGAATAAAACTCCTTTATTTATCTCTTATTATTCACATATTTATGTTAATAAAACTCCTTTATTTATCTCTTATTATTCACATATTTATGTGAATAAAACTCCTTTATTTCTCTCATATATCCAAGTTTCCCGAAATGTTCAAGTTTCCATTTTTGGATCATTTCCAAAAATGTTTAGGTTTCCAAAAATGTCTAAGTTTCCAAAAATGTCCATTTTCATTTCCATTTTCATTCATTTCTAGGTTTCCAAAAGTATCAAAAATTTATTCATAATACTTAAGACTTGTCATTTCATACAATTGATCTGAAAAATGCATAGGCCCTTCCTAGGATGTTACAGCCATCATACTTTAATTACACGATAAAAGAAAAAAGAAAAGAAAGAAAGAATGGATATTGTTTTGGTTTTATTTTTATAAGAAAAGATAAATATAAAATCTAAGGCTTAGAATAATTTATTTTGATCTAATTGCTAAGATTATTTTGGTTCTCATAGCTCTCCTTTTAAAAGTTATCACTATAAATACTATATGACATGACAAGATATAAAATACATAAATATTTTAAAATTTATGTAGCACCCCTCGCCTAACCCGATCGCCAGGTCCAAGCTATAGGATGCTACATTCGTTGCCAAAGCAACTACAATCAAATCACAGTAAAATATTCACATACGTATGTAATCCAATGCCATTCATTTATGGTTAAAGTATCAAAACCGAGTCTTAGTTGAGTTTACAAAAGCTCTTTTGTTGACCCGAGCACAAAATAAGACCAATTTGTGAAGTTTCAAAATTTCAAGGTTGACGTCGTGACATCGCCAAACAGTTTTTCACATCACGACGTCGTGACATCACTTATTTTCGACTGACGTTGCGACTAGGAAAGTTACTCGTCAGGACGTGGACTTTGTTTTTGGTAAAAATTGAGTCATTTTATACCTATTTCAATACTCCAAACAACTCAACAACTTGTACATCAATTAGAAACTTCATTTGAATCAAAACACTCCAAAAACATATCAATCAAGTTCAAATGACCATATATAACTTTTTAACAACATTTATCACCTATCCAATTATTAAACTTAGCATTTCATTGCCATGGCATACATATCAATCATATTATCCAAATACCAAGGATTTACCTATACCAAACCATATTGAAACATGTCAATTTATATGTCATATATACCTTAAATATATAAGTTAAAGTATATCCATTCAACTAGGCATCACATATGCCATATCATGCATTTTTTTAAACCATATGCAAATACCAACATCTAGAGATCACATATATATACCAAGTTTAATACCATATTCAACTGAAAAGACTCATATACATCAAGACACTTATATACATGTCACAACCCTAAGATTCAAAACTATCAAACATTTACTAATTCGATAATAGGATAGTGTGAGCTTCGAGTTGGTCTGACTTGACACGTTTCACAAGGTGATGATTTACAAGGGAAAGGGAAAACAAACGGCGTAAGCATATACGATGCTTAATAAGTTCATAGGCATTAAACAAAAACTTACCTTATCATACAATCAAATACAATATGCTACCATAATGTTGGCATAGTTTGGCTAAACATAACATATCGTACAATCAACAAGTTGAGTATCATATCAAAATCAAACCATATGATGCTATAAGTGATCAAGTTTATGATATATTAGGTCACAATTTCAATCTCATACTCTTTCAAACACATAGTTCATGCTCAATTCAAAATCTTTCTATTTGAACAACAATATATTTTATAACAATTCAATTTCTCATTTCGTATAAGCTGTATCACCCGATGAGCTCTAGTAAACGGACTCGGATACACAGGTAACTATACCAAACCAGTTGCTTGTTCGAGCTAAGTATATTCGTGTTAGGTTACCAGTCTAGGCTAAACCTTTATATCGACACATCGAATTACTTGTCCAAGCTGGAAATATACATGTCAGGTTACTTGTCCGAGCTAAACCTTTAAAACGACATCAGGTTACCAGTCTAGGCTAAACCTATGTCACATGAATCTTTGAGTTCGCAACAAATGTTGGATCTCAGTAATCATCTGTAATCAATTTGTACAAGTTTACAGAAGACCCTATTGGCATGCCAATCGTATCCTAACATTTACTAAGTTCACCCGAGAATCTTTAACACATATAAACATTTTTTTACGATTTAGTCTAATTCTCACCTTTCATGCCAATTTGCCACAATTTAACCCACAATCAAACATATATACAAAAATTAAATACATAAAATTTTAAACACATTCATACCATATGATCTTACATGGCCAAAAACAACAAGTAGTTGAATCTTCATGGACTATTTGATAATTTTGGCTTTACCTTGATTATCCCCAGTTTGATTCAATTTTTTATCTAATCAATTATTTTAGACAATTCATCAATATCAAACATTTTTATATCATTCCATGATATGCACGAACCTATTTAATTCCATTTTTAGAATGCCCCTTAAGTTTTGTATTTTATTCAATTTATTCTCTAAAACCGAAATAATTATATATTTCAAATTTCAGCTTCGGTTTCAAAACCGATCTCAATTACATCCATTATAGACCCTCTATTATCTATTATTACTAAAATTTCACATAAATTTTACATTTTATTCAGTTTGGTCCTTTTGAACAAAACTAACTATTAAACTTTACAATCTAGTCTTTTTTCATATCTAAGCTTAAAACCTATCAATTTACACTAATTTCTTCAAGAAATCATCAATGGAAACTTTCAAAAATTTTAACAGTTTTACAAATTGGTACACGGGCTAGCTAAATCAAACTCCCATGACCTCAACAACATAAAAATTACAAAAAAAAATGACTTAATTGAACTTACAAATTAAGGGCCAAATGTTTGAAGTTTCCTTTAAGGGTTTTCTTTCTTTCTTTATTCGGTGGAAAAGAAGATGAATAGAACAAATGAATTTCTCTCTCTTTAATTTTGACTTATATGCTTTGTATAAACTTAATTAATCAAAATTAATTTAATTAAACTTTCATTAATCAAACCATAATCACAATTAACCAAAGTTAATGAAACTTTACATCATTCTCCACTATTTGATGAAGCAAAATGATTTAATTACTGAACATTTTTCTATTTAAAAATAAGTTAAATATAAAATTAATACCTTAATTTATCCACTTCTTCTAGATTGATATTTATTTTTTTTTATATCCAAATTGGTACTCGAACTTTTTTTTCCATCGTCGAGTTTGGTACTTGAGCATAACGATGTTAACTTCATGATAGAAAAAGACTGTGACACATGTCTAAAAAATATTAAAAATCAATAAAATTATTTCCTTTTTTTTTTCTTTCTTTTTCCCAATGACCTTTCTTCTTCCCAATTTCCTATTCTCTGCTAAACACGTTTACTAAACACATTTTTTCTTCTGTTTGTTTCATGAGAAAATATGAGAAAGAACAAAAAAAATGGGGTTCTTTTTTTATTTTTTTATTTATGTACCTTGCTTTCTTTTTAGCTACTAGGTTCTGGGTTTATCTCTGTTTTATATTTCGAGTCTTGGGTTCATTTTCTTTTTTGGATTTTCGCATTCAATTTTTTTTCTCTTTTTTTTTTCCCAGTTTTTGGGTAGTTCAAATTTTTTCTATTTGTTTCCTGAGAAAATATGGGAAAAAACAAAAAATAAAAATAAAAATTGGGAGATGCTGACAACTCTATTAAAAAAAACAAAGAACTCATCACATTCAAAGAACAAATAACAAACAATAAAGAGCCCAACACATTCAAACAACAAATAGCAAACAAAGAACCCAAAATCTTAAAAAATAAACAAAAAAATTATAAGCAAAAGAAAATGCAAAATATATGAAGAGATCTTTTACATATAAATATATAATCCAAGAAGGGTAACAATGAAGAAACCATTGATTTTTATGCATTGGAAAAGAATGAAAATACGAAAAAAAGTAATAAACTAACAACACTTCAATCAAAACCAAGAAAAAAAGCTGTAGAATCTTAATAGTCAAAGCACGAGTTCATTACCTTTTTTTTTTTTTGCAGAAATCAGTAAAGCAAAAGCATTGCAACGACAATAAAAAATGGAGACAAAAACCCCTATTTTCTCCATAACAAACAAACCCCCCAAAAAAGTAAACGTAATGAATTTTTATTAGAATTCATAAAACCTTAAAACTCCTATGGATCCAATGAACAACAGGGGCAATTCCTCCCTTGAATTTGTTGACCCTTTACTCCATGACTTGAAGAGCTTCTACTAGGCTCCAAGAAAACCGATTCGCTATTGTTGCCATAGCAGCGACACTGCTACTACTTCCTTTGGCTCCTCAACTCGCTTTTAGCCTCACCAGAAGCCTCCTTAGCCTTTCATCAACAAGTGGAGAGTATGATTTCAAAAACTCAAGCATCAAGCTTTGATTTTTTTCGGATTTAAAGAGATTTCTTGGAAATACAAGGCAAGATTTGAAAAGATGAGGAAGAGAGAAGGGTTTTGATGGTCGGATCGGTCGGAGAAGGCCATGGATGACGGTAGCGGCTAGGGTTAGAAGACGAGGAATAGGGAGAAGAAGAAGAATAGAAAATAGAAAAGAGAAGAAAAGAAACAAAAAAAAAAAAAAGGAATAGAATCCTGATTTGTTTTGGATGAAAGAGAAAACTATTTTATTATTTTTTAAAGAAAAAATAATTAAAAGAGGAAATGAAAGGAAAATTAATAAAGGGGTCTAGTTTGCAGCTAAAAATGGTGATATGTGGCAGCGCACGAATGGCCAATACTGTCATGTTAACAAAAAATTAATGTTATTAGATTCAGATATCAAACTCATGAACGGAAAAAAAGTTCGAGTATTAATTTGAGATAAAAAAAACCTTAAGTATCAATTTAGGAGAAGTGAATAAGTTCGAGTACCAATTTTATATTTAACCTTTTAAAAATATATAGCGATAAAACTTTTATAATTTAGTCACTGTACTTTAATTAAACTATTAATAGGAAAAACTAAAGGACCAAACATTAATAAAATTTTATACCAACTCTATAAATATTCTAATTTAATTTTACGAACCCAATTTACAAAAATGGGGTTCAGAAACCGCCTTTTTCGATACCATTAGAAATCACGCTGCTACAATTTATATAATATCAATTATTAATTTATTAAAATTTTATATAAGTAAAAAAACATTTTAAATTATTTTATAATATAAAAAAATATAAATACGAGGATACTAATTATTAAGTCTTTTGGTTGCCAAAATGAATAAGGTCATTGGATTTAGATTTAATATATGTATTAATTCCTGTGTATTTAAAAGAAATTAGTATGGTTCTCTCCCATGCTTCGCGTTGGGTTAATTACTTATTTTTTGACTAAATTATAAAGTAAAAATTTAAATATTACAATATGTTATGTTTAAAGTTCTTATACTCTTCATATATTTTGAATTTAATCTCCATACTTTTATTTTCAGGAATTTAATTTTTCTACTTTTTGAATTTTAAATTTTAAGTCCATTTGTTAATATCGTTAAATTTGCTAGTGTGACATTTTAAAAGAAAAATAACTCCCTTGGTATCAATGTAACAAAAAAATGACTTTATAATGGACTAGAATTTAATATAGAAATTTAACGGTGTTAACAATTCTTAAAAATTCATCTCAACATTTTAATCCAAATAATATCAAAATTAAAGTATAGAGATTAAATCTCAAATTTGAGTAAAATATAGGGATCAAAAATGAAATTTCACCATTATTATATAATCTTAAAAAAGTAGATGGATTATAATTGAAATTTAGCCATTATTTTCTCATGTCAAAAGAAAAGAATGGATAGGTGTCTAAATTACGTCAAAATTAAAGTATAGAGATTTAATCTCAAATTTGAGAATAATATAGGGATCAAAAATCAAATTTAACCATTCTCATATAATTTCAAAAAGGTAGAGATTAAAATTGAAATTTAGTCATTATTTTTTCATGTCAAAAGAAAAGAAAAAAAAGAATGGACAGGTGTCTAAATTATGTAAAAAAAAGTTTAGAAATTAAATATTAAATTTGAGTGAAATATAGGGATTAAAATTAAAATTTAACTATTTTTATATAATCATGAAAAGTAGAGAGGTTAAAACTGAAATTTAGCCTTTTTTTCCTCATTGTAAAAAAAAGAAGGGACAAGTATCTTTTAAGGAAGGCTCTAGATCAAATTTGAGTGAATTATAGGGATTAAAACTGAAATTTAACCATTTTTATATAATCATAAAAAAGTAAAGGAGTTAAAATTGGAATTTAACCATTTTTTCTCATTGTTAAAAAAAGAAAAAATAATGGACAGATGCCTTTTAAGGAAGGCTTTAGACCTTTTTTTTTATATATAGTAGTATAAATTAGCATGCATGTCTTATTTGTGATTTAAAATTTTACTAATAATTAAAATATTATTTTATATATTAATGGTGGAAATTTTCAAGTGCATAAGTGCCTTATTAACTGTTATAATGTAACTGTAAAAAATTGAAAAATAATTAATAAATAATTACGTGGTTATAAGGGAAAAACAGAAAAAGCTTAAAACGTTATATTGTTGAAAAAAAAAGAAATTATTAAATATAATTCCATATTAATACAACAAACATTTAAGTAAATATTTTATGTGCCATAGTTATGTCTGTGACAAGTGAATATTCTTCTCACTTGACACATCATCATATTTTACATTAAATTAATGTGACCGTTGAAAAATAATAGATAAATTATTTGAATCATATAAAAAAAAGACTTTTAACTAATTTATTGCACTTTAAATATTTTACTATTATAATATAAATGTTAGAAACAATAACTTTACATAATAATTCACAAAGCTATTAAAAATATTCCAATAAATATTAAAATATTTGATTTGTGAAATATTATATATAATTTTTTACCATATTTTACAATAAATTATACAAAAAATATAAAATGATTTGATATATTTTAATTAAGAGATAAAACTCATAATTATACATGAACTTTGATTGAATGTGCAATTTGATACATCAATTTTGATTTACTGTAATTATACATATGAAACTTTAATTGTGATTCACATATATTCTTGAAATTTTGATTTTGATTCAATTATACGTATTTAAAGAAAAAAATACATCAATTTATTTTTACATTGGATAAATATAATCATTTGTATATGCAACATATATATAAATGTAAAATGATGTTACATTAATAATGGACATTAGACATTAGACCAAATCAAATAAAAAATTTACGTATAAAATTGTACAAAATCAAAATTTACGTATAGCATTGCACATTAAACTAAGTTTCTTATGTAATTTTAATATTTATCCTTTTAATTAATTCATTTAATGCATTGCATGGGAAAAAAAAAATTTTGTAATAGATTCTTATAAAAGTATCGTATATATATTATATAGAATGGTGCCATCAATTTAGGAAAGAATCAAATAAAAATATTGTAACACCCCTAACCCGTAACCGACGCCGGACTAGGGTTAGGAGTATTACCGGACAGATCAGAAACTTACATAATATTTCATACATTACATTCATCATTAACAATCATAGTGTCCCTTAGATGAGTCATCAAGACTCAAAGCATGCATATAAACCGAGTTGGGACTAAACTGAAACACATATGAAATTTCATGAAAATTAAAAACTTTTCTAACTTTCAGGGGAGACACGCCCGTGGGAGGAGACCGTGTGCCCTCCACGGCTTCTAGACACCCCCGTGTGTCCATCCGTGTTTACATACTGACTATATCAACACGGTCACTAGGCACGCGTCCGTGTGCCATGACCGTGTGCTACCGGACCATATCATCGACTTTTCCAACACGGCCACCAAGCACGCCCGTGTGCCATGGCCGTGTGCTCTTAGCTAGCTACTGACTTGTACACCACGGCCAGCTGACACGCCCATGTTGAGGTCTTGTGCTATTTAAGCTACATTCTGCCAATTCAACCACGATCTTAGGCACGCCCGTGTGCCATAACCGTGTGACATTATAGGCCATTTACAAGGCCAAAATGCCACCCATAAGGGTCAACCTACAAGCAACATATAACATCCCATCTCATTCACATATAACCACCAAAATATACCAAATAGCCATCCCAAATCATGCATATTTGACAACTAAGAAAATCACACAATAATACATTCAATATCCATTCTATCTTTACATTCAAAACCAATTCCAACATACCAATTTGCATGACCAAATCACGATTATGCCTAAACTCCATTCATCTATATACTTACCATATCATAACCATTTCATATATCAACTAATATTACCAAAACAACTTCACATATCACATTCCTTTAAGCATATTACCAAAACATAACTAGCCAAATCACATGGCTAAGTTCACATAACGATTCATACCAATAACTAGCCTATACATGCCATATCTAGCCATATACATTTTCAAAGTGTACCAAAATAAGTTTAGTAGTGTGATGACGATCCTTGACGGTCCCGAGCCTTGGTGAGCTTTGACGACCTATAAAGCAGAGAAAATAAACACAGAGTAAGCTTTCCAAAAGCTTAGTAAGTCATATACAAATAAACTTGATATGGAAGACATATATACAAATAAATACATTAGCACATACCAATCACTTAGCCATTTTCACCATTCAAAAGTCATATAAACATATAGCTCATCTAACCAAAACAATTCTTATCATATCATAAATTCCATATACATCTCATCATAGTAAGATCACTTAGATGCTTACCTTATATACACAAATAGTGTATAATCAACATACCTGAATCGGATTTAATATCACCTAATTGTTCATAGCTCGGATTTGTAATTCGTATCACAAACTTGCCCGTTGAACCACTAGGAATTTAGTAGGATACTCAGAAAGCCCGGAATAGTCGTACAATGCCAACGTCCCAGACGAGGTCTTACATGCACTCGGATATCAATGCCACTGTCCCAGACAGGGTCTTACACGAATCAATATGATGCCGATGTCCCAGACATGGTCTTACACGTAAAGCTCATATCGATGCCAACGTCCCAGAAGTGGTCTTACTCATAAAGCTCGTATCGTTGCCTTCGTCCCAGACGAGGTCTTACACGAAATCTCAAATCAACGCCAACGTCCCAGACGTGGTCTTACATGATAAAACAAAACAGATACCTATGTCATGACATAGCTAATCCTCTCTATTCCTAGGTTCGTACGAGGCTTTTCAGACTTTACCGCTATATCGGCCTTTTCTCGTAATTCATATGCACAACCTCTCATAAGCATTCATTATCTACATTAGTCATATGAACAAATACAATTGCATACATATACGTTTATTTGCATAGTGACTTACCTCGGATTCGGTTTATCGGAATGAAAACGGTTACTCGGTTACTTTCGCTTTCCCGTGATCTATTTCCGTTTTCCTTGGTTCTTAATCTAAACATTTTCAAAATTAACCCTTTTATTCACTAATTCATACAATTCAATCCATGGACACACATTTAGGGCTATTTGCAAGTTAACCCTCATATTTGTACACTTTATCATTTTAGTCCATTTTTCTCAAAACATCAAATTCACAAAATCCATACATGAACAAGCTTAGCCGAATACATATGCATCACATACAAGCCCACATCTTTCATCAAATTCGCAAATTAGTCATTCAATTTGCTATTTTAACGATTTAGCCCTATTTAGCTAAATTCATCAAAAATTCAAGAACAAAGTATGTTCATCTAACTCATATCTTTCATTTAACACCAAAAATCATAAAAAAGCTTGACGTATCATCAATGGCATCTCACACAAACATAATCAATTCATCAAATTAAAACATGGGCTTGATAGTAAGAGAAGCAACGATTACAAAAACGTAAAAATTATCAAAAACCGAAACCAAATCATACCTTATTTTTGGCTTACAAGTGCCGAATGCTTAGCTAAAATTTTCTTTCTTTTCTTTTGGTGTTTTCGGCAATGAGGTGATAAAATGATGATAATGCTTCCTTTTTGTTTTCATTATAATAATATATATCATATAACATAATAATATTAATAAAACATTTAAAATAAATATAATAACATAATATATATATTACCACCCATTGCCGTCCACTAACAATTATAATGGCTATATTGCCACTTAAGTCCCCACATTTAAAAAGCCACAACACTTTAATACCTTGACAAATAGCAAGCAATTTTTCACACTTAATGCAATTTCATCCTTTTTGTCAAATTAATCACACAGACGAACAAATTAACTTACGGAAATTTACCACATGCTTAGTCACATATCAACGGTACAGAAAATAATATTAAAATATTATACAGACTCGGATTCGTGGTCCCGAAACCACTATTCCGACTAGGGTATAAACTGGACTGTTACAATTCTCCCCCTTTAGGGATTTTTGTCCTCGAAAATCTTACCGTTAAATAGATTCGGATATTGCTATTTTATTGAATCTTCTGGTTCACACGTTGCCTCTTCAATACCGCTTCGATTCCATAATACTTTCACTAACGGAATTTTCTTGTTTCTCAACTCTTTTATTTCACGAGCTAAGATACGGATCGGTTCCTCTTCATATGACATGTCAGATCGGATCTCAATTTCAGATGGGGCAATCACATGTGACGGATCAGATCGGTATCTATGGAGCATCGAAATATGAAATACATTGTGAATCTTTTCTAACTCGGGAGGCAACAACAATCGATATGCGACAGGTCCAACTCGCTCAATGATCTCATACGGTCCGATGAACCTCAGACTCAACTTGCCTTTACGTCCAAAACGGAGCACTTTCTTCCATGGTGACACTTTCAGAAATACTTTGTCGCCGATCTCAAATTCTATATCTTTTCGTTTCAAGTATGCATATGACTTCTGACGATCAGATGTTGTTTTCAAACAATCTCGGATTAGTTTCACTTTCTGTTCTGAATCTTTTATCAAATCGACCCCATGTAGCTTATTTTCACTGAGCTCAGTCCAATACTGAGGTGTACGACATTTACGTCCGTACAAAGCTTCATATGGTGCCATTCTGATGCTCGACTGAAAACTGTTATTGTATGCAAATTCAATCAAAGGCAGATACTGTTCTCACGAACCATTAAACTCAAGTATACAACATCTTAACATATCTTCGAGAATCGGAATAATCCACTCAGATTGACCATCTGTTTGCGGATGAAAAGCTATACTGAAATGTAGTTTCGTGCCTAAAGCTTCTTACAGTTTCTTCCAGAATCGTGATGTGAATCTCGAATCTCTATCTGACACAATAGATAGTGGCACCCCGTGCAATCTCACAATCTCAGAGATATAAAGCTCGGCTAACTTATCAAGTGAGTAGTCAGATTTTACCGGAATAAAATGGGTAAATTTCGTCAGTCGGTCAACTATAACCCAAATTGCATCTTTCTTTCTCGGAGTCTGAAGCAAACTAAAAACAGAGTCCATCGTTACTCTATCCCATTTCCATTCGGGAATCAGAATCGGTTGTAGCAAACGAGGCGGAACACGATGTTCAACTTTCACTTGTCGACAGATTAAGCATTTGAGACAAAGTCGAAATGTCTCGTTTCATACTGGACCACCGGTGAGTGTCGTTTCAAATCGATACATTTTCGTACTTCCGGATGAGCAGATAGGCGATCGTTATGTGCTTTCGCTCAAAATCAATTGAATTAACTCGGATTTCTCGGAACACAAATACGATCACGGAATCTCAAACAATCATCAACAATTTGAAATTGATTCGTAATTCACTTCACTAATCGAGCTCGTTTCAATAACAATTATTTATTAGATTTACGAGCATCACATATACATTGTAAGAACAACGGTTTTGCTTTTAATTCGGCTATCATAGAACAATCATCAGACAAATCCAACTGAGTACTCAATGCTCGTAATGTAAATAACGATTTTCTACTCGAGCATCCGCAACAACATTTGCTTTACCCAGATGATAATCTATCACAAGCTCGTAATCTTTTAACAACTCAAGCCATCTTCTCCTGACGCGGGTTCAAATCTTTCTGAGTCATCAGATATTTCAGGCTTTTATGATCTGAAAATACGTGACATTTTTCACCATACAGGTAATGGCGCCAAATCTTAAGTGCAAACACAATTGCAGCAAGCTCAAGGTCGTGCGTCGGATAATTCTTTTCATGCGGCTTCAATTGTCTCGAAGCATAAGCTACAACTTTGCCTTCCTGCATCAAAACATATCCCAGACCGTTTAATGAAGCATCATTGTAAATCAGAAATTCTTTGCTCGATTCTGGCTGTACTAACACCGGAGCTTCTGTTAACAGAGTTTTCAACTGATCAAAACTTCTCTGACATCTATCAAACCATTCAAATATAACATCCTTCTGAAGTAATCTGGTCAAAGGTGTAGCTATCTTTGAAAAGCCTTTTACAAATCTGCGGTAATAACCAGCTAAACCCAGAAAACTGCGAACTTCAGATACACTTCTTGGAGGCTTCCAATCCAAAACAGCAGAAATCTTGCTTAGATCAACTCGAATTCCAGAAGCTGACGCAATATGTCCTAGAAAACTAACCTCGTGCAACCAGAATTCACATTTGCTGAATTTTGCGTACAATTACTTTTCTCTCAGAGTTTGTAACGCAATCCTCAGATGTTCAGCATGCTCCGTCTTATTCCGTGAATAAATCAAAATGTCGTCAATGAATACGACAACAAATCGATCTAAATGCGGTGCGAAAATTGCATTTCATCGGATCCATAAAAAAGCAAGAGAGCATTGGTTAATCCAAATGGCATAACTAAGAACTCATAATGCCCGTACCTTGTTCTGAATGCAGTTTTCGGAATGTCTGAATCTTTCACTCTCAACTGGTAATATCCCAATCTCAGATCAATCTTGGAAAACACAGTAGCTTCTTTTAACTGATCAAATAAATCATCAATTCTGGGTAACGAATATTTGTTCTTTATAGTCACCTTGTTCAGCTGACGATAATCAATGCACATTCTCATCGTGCCATCTTTCTTTTGCACAAATAGAACAGGAGCACCCCAAGGTGAGAAACTCGGTCTAGCGAACCCTCTATCAGTCAACTCTTGCAACTGTGACTTTAACTCTTTCAATTCTATTGGTGCCATTCTATACGGAGCTATCGAAATAGGCGTAGTACCAGGCAACAACTCAATACCAAATTCAACTTCACGTATCGGAGGTAAACCCGGTACTCTCTTGAAACACATCAGAAAACTCACAGACAATAGGCACTGATTCAACTTTCTTTTCGGATACCTTTGAATCAATCACATAAGCAAAATATGCCTCATATCCCTTCTTCACATAACTTTGAGCTTTCAAAATAGTTATCACAGCAGACAATCCACTCAAATCATTAGATTCAATTCGTACAATCTCATCATTCGAACATCTCAAATCAATAGTCTTTCTTTTCTGATTCACAACAAAGACATCATGCAAAAACAACCAATCCATACCAGAATAATATCAAACTCGTCAAATGGCAACGACATCGATCGATCAAGAAGAAAATATATATCTCGAAACATTAACGGACAGTTCTTGCATACTTTGTCAACAAGGACACTTTTACCTAAGGGGTTCGATACTTTTATAAGAAACTCAGTAGACTCTACAGGCAAAGTCTTGCTGAATACTAAATTCATACATATATATGAATGCGTAGAACCGTGGTCTATCAAAGCAATCACGAAGTATCATAAAGAGTAAAAGTACCGATTATAACATCAAAGCGATGAAGCTTCCTCACGAGCTCGGATAGCATACGCTCTAGCGGCGCTCTAGCTTCAGATCTTACAATATTTTCTCTCGTAGTTCTCTGACTACCACTGACATTTCTTAAGTTCTTCGATGATCTACCTCTCACAGGTGCATTATTAGATCTCAGATTCTGAACAGTCTCTGGCTCGACCGACTCAGGGCAATCACGGATAAAGTGATCAAGTGATCTACATCTGAAACAAGCTCTATCATTTAATCTCTGACTTCCGGATGCCTTTTTCCATAATGTTTACATTCGTGTTTCTCTCGGATCGTACGTTTCCAACACTTGCCACCGAAGTTGCTAGAGCTTTGGAGCTCATTTGCGGTCTAGATTGATTTCTTTTCGAATATCTCACATTATCTCTGAAACGACTTTGATTATCTCAGAATCTTTTTAGAGTAGACTAAAATGTTTTACTCTGAAATCTCTTTCTCATATCTCGAACTTCTGACTCAGCTTTTCTTTTATCTTTTCCAAGCGCCTCAACTTTGCACGCTCGGTCAACGAGTACAACAAACTCTTTTATCTCTAAAATTCTGACTAGCAAACGAATGTCTTCATTAAGCCCATCTTCGAACCTTTTGCACATTATAGCTTCAGATGATACACATTCTCGAGCATACTGACTCAGTCTCACAAACTCTCATTCATATTCCGAAACAGTCATTCGGCCTTGTTTTAGTTCTAGAAATTCCTTCCGTTTTTATCAACAAATCTTTCACTGATATATTTCTTTTGAAACTCGCTCTAAAAGAAGTCCCATGTAATTCGCTCTTTCAGAACAACAGAAATTAGGGTTTTCCATCAATAAGCTGCATCTCGGAATAACGATACAACACACTTTATGCATTCATCCGGAGTCAGAGACATTTCGTCAAATACCCGGATAGTATTCTCTAACCAGAATTCGGCCTTTTCAGCATCATCATCATTGGTAGCTCGGAATTCTTCAGCCCCATACTTGCGAATCTTGTCAACCGGAGGCTTATTTAATGATTTGGATGCATAGCAACGTGGCACAATCTGTAGTCCGAGGGATTATCCGGGGCGGGGTTGTGAAACGATCGGGTTATTCTTTACAAACCGAGTGAACCACTCACTCATCATCGGAAGAAAGCTTGTATAGCTTCTTCCCTTGACCGCTAGTAGCGATCGATTCGTAAAGCGCGTCGTCCTTGTGCGAGACCAGGCGCATTACTTTCTACGTCGTCAGCTACGGCTCTTTCGGGATCCATTACTATACAGAAATCACATTTATACGCCAGGATTCATCACACTGTCACAATTCAGATATATGTCATGTATAGCTAGACTCTGACACGCTACGTAAGTCTGAGAATCGACTAAACCGTAGCTCTGATACCAACCAAATGTAACACCCCTAACCCGTAACCGACTCTGGACTAGGGTTAGGAGCATTACCGGACAAATCAGAAACTTATATAATATTTCATACATTACATTCATCATTAACAATCATAGTGTCCCTTAGATGAGTCATCAAGACTCAAAGCATGCATATAAACCGAGTTGGGACTAAACTGAAACACATATGAAATTTCATGAAAATTTAAAAACTTTTCTAACTTTCAGGGGAGACACGCCCGTGGGAGGAGACCGTGTGCCCTCCACGGCTTCTAGACACCCCCGTGTGTCCATCCGTGTTTACATACTGACTATATCAACACGGTCACTAGGCACATCCGTGTGCCATGACCAGTGCTACCGGACCATATCTCGACTTTTCCAACATGGCCACCAAGCACGCCCGTGTGCCATGGCGTGTGCTCTTAGCTAGCTCTTGACTTGTACACCACGACCAGCTGACACGCCCATGTCGAGGCCGTGTGCTATTTAAGCTACATTCTGCCAATTCAACCACGGACTTAGGCACGCCCGTGTGCCACAACCGTGTGACATTATACCCCATTTACAAGGCCAAAATGCCACCCATAAGGGTCAACCTACAAGCAACATATAACATCCCATCTCATTCACATATAACCACCAAAATATACCAAATAGCCATCCCAAATCATGCATATTTGACAACTAAGAAAATCACACAATAATACATTCAATATCCATTCTATCTTTACATTCAAAACCAATTCCAACATACCAATTTGCATGACCAAATCACGATTACGCCTAAACTCCATTCATCTATATACTTACCATATCATAACCATTTCATATATCAACTAATATTACCAAAACAACTTCACATATCACATTCCTTTAAGCATATTACCAAAACATAACTAGCCAAATCACATGGCTAAGTTCACATAACGATTCATACCAATAACTAGCCTATACATGCCATATCTAGCCATATACATTTTCAAAGTGTACCAAAATAAGTTTAGTAGTGTGATGACGATCCTTGACGGTCCCGAGCCTTCAGTAGCTTTGACGACCTATAAAACAGAGAAAATAAACACAGAGTAAGCTTTCCAAAAGCTTAGTAAGTCATATACAAATAAACTTGATATGGAAGACATATATACAAATAAATACATTAGCACATACCAATCACTTAGCCATTTTCACCATTCAAAAGTCATATAAACATATAGCTCATCTAACCAAAACAATTCTTATCATATCATAAATTCCATATACATCTCATCATAGTAAGATCACTTAGATGCTTACCTTATATACACAAATAGTGTATAATCAACATACACGAATCGATTTAATATCACCTAATTGTTCATAGCTCGGATTTGTAATTCGTATCATAAACTTGCCCGTTGAACCACTAGGAATTTAGTAGGATACGGAAAGCCCGTAATAGTCGTACAATGCCAACGTCCCAGACGAGGTCTTACATGCACTCGGATATCAATGCCATTGTCCCAGACAGGGTCTTACACGAATCAATATGATGCCGATGTCCCGGACACATGGTCTTACACGTAAAGCTCATATCGATGCCAACGCCCGGCACGTGGTCTTACTCATAAAGCTCAGATCGTTGCCTTCGCCCCGGGCGAGGTCTTACACGAAATCTCAAATCAACGCCAACGCCCCGGCACGTGGTCTTACATGATAAAACAAAGCGAGATACCTATGTCGCGACATAGCTAATCCTCTCTATTCCTAGGTTCGTGCGGGGCTTTTCAGACTTTACCGCTATATCGGCCTTTTCTCGTAATTCATATGCACAACCTCTCATAAGCATTCATTATCTACATTAGTCATATGAACAAATACAATTGCATACATATACGTTTATTTGCATAGTGACTTACCTCGGATTCAGTTTATCGGAATGAAAACGGTTACTCGGTTACTTTCGCTTTCCCGTGATCTATTTCCGTTTTCCTTGGTTCTTGATCTAAACATTTTCAAAATTAACCCTTTTATTCACTAATTCATACAATTCAATCCATGGACACACATTTAGGGCTATTTGCAAATTAACCCTCATATTTGTACACTTTATCATTTTAGTCCATTTTTCTCAAAACATCAAAATCACAAAATCCATACATGAACAAGCTTAGCCGAATACATATGCATCACATACAAGCCCACAGATTTCATCAAATTCGTAAATTAGTCCTTCAATTTGCTATTTTAACGATTTAACCCTATTTAGCTAAATTCATCAAAAATTCAAGAACAAAGTATGTTCATCTAACTCATATCTTTCATTTAACACCAAAAATTATCAAAAAGCTTGACATATCATCAATGACATCTCACACAAACATAATCAATTCATCAAATTAAAACATGGGCTTGATAGTAAGAGAAGCAACGATTACAAAAACGTAAAAATTATCAAAAACCGAAACCAAATCATACCTTAATTTTGGCTTACAAGTGCCGAATGCTTAGCTAAAATGTTCTTTCTTTTCTTTTGGTGTTTTCGGCAATGAGGTGATAAAATGATGATAATGCTTCCTTTTTGTTTTCATTATAATAATATATATCATATAACATAATAATATTAATGAAACATTTAAAATAAATATAATAACATAATATATATATATATATATTACCACCCATTGCCGTCCACTAACAATTATAATGGCTATATTGCCACTTAAGTCCCCACATTTAAAAAGCCACAACACTTTAATACCTTGACAAATATCAAGCAATTTTTCACACTTAATGCAATTTCATCCTTTTTGTCAAATTAATCACAAAGACGAACAAATTAACTTACGGAAATTCACCACATGCTTAGTCACATATCAACGGCACAGAAAATAATATTAGAATATTATACGGACTCGGATTCGTGGTCCCGAAACCACTGTTCCGACTAAGGTATAAACCGGACTGTTACAAATATTGTAAGGTAATTTTTAACATTTATAATTATATTTATTAGTATAACAATCTCTCTCAAACTCAAATACAATATTATAAATACCAACTTGTGTTTGTTAATTAATTAACACTGTCATAACATGTCAACCAATAAGATACTCTCATTTCTTTGAGTCGTTTCCCTCTATGAAGACAAGCCATTTTTGTCCTTCTTGGATGTCTATTGACCCTCAAGGATTTGTTATTCCAAGGTGTACCTTCAACCTCTTACATTTAAGAATCCACTTTGAAAATTTGGTACCAGTAGATCAAATGATACTAGAGTTGCCAAGTGAATCTCCATACGAGGAAGTTTTGGGTTCGTGCCATGCATCTTCAAGTGATGCCTTGAAGACCTATAGAATACCCAAAAAGACTATCGAGTTTTGTTCGCAAAAGTGATGCGATGTAGCTAAGGAAATGGAAGTACCTTACCGATTGAAGGGTCATGACAAACATGTGACATAAGAATCTAATACGATGAATGCAAAACAATAACATGTTTTAAGATAAGTCATTCATATAATATGTTATATGTTTGGATGCCATATTATACAATAAAAGTTCTGATATAATGCCACAAGATAAGAAACTCTAAAGTCATATTACCAAAAAAAAAAGACATTAAGATAATATGTTATATGATATGATAGTTAGATATAAAATAATGTAATAAGAAGTTTTGATACATAAAGGGTACTTGTATTCTAATCTGTGTGTGAGCTAAAAAGATTAAAAAAGAAAGTAGGATCACAAGAAGCTGAAAGAATACATGATTACATTGTTATATTACAAATCTTACATTAGTTTTTACAAGAATGTCCTACTAACATAAAAAAGTTCTTAAATCGTAATATCTTATTATTTTATTAACTTAACATATTAATAATCTATTTCATTTATAAATTTTAAAAAGATTGCATTGATATATTTAGAATAATAACACACTTTACTAGATTTAGTGTCACAAGTGATATCAAATAAGCTGGTGAAAGTAAAAAAAGAGAAAAGAAAAAGAAAAAACCCAAAAATTATTAAATAAAAATATGAATAATTATGTCATTTAAGATTTTTCTATAATTTCTTTTATGTATTATAAAAGAATTCTTTAATTCTAAAATTATTATCCATTCTTCTAAAATTATTCACTATCATATAACTTCACATCGGGAAAAAAAACTATTCACTCTTTCCCATTATCATTATCTTTTACACTATATACCTTTTTTTTTTTTTTTTAATGTGGGAACAACTTTTAGCATAAAATAATAATTCTACTAGTTAATTTATTTTCAAAAGTGATTTTGTGTTATATATTTGTAGTTCAACATATTTGTAATTAAATATATTAATGGATTAAATCGATTTGAATTTGAGTTAAATTAATGTTTAATATCAATATCATACATAGTTGTTGAAATTTAGTATGTTTTAAATAGTTAATTGATTTTATTAGGCTTGTTGCTATTATTTTTATTTAATAATACATATTTCTTTTACTATAATTATATATATGATGGGCGTCGAAACCACAAAAAGTAATTCCTACAAAAATAACTCTAAATAGTTGTAAAGAGTGATAGTAGGGTCGAGTCTAAATGGATTAGATGTTATAATCAACTTCTGCATTTATCTTGTGAACAGAACGTTTGTCGTGTCGAAAGTCGTGGCAAAGGTCGTGCCCACCACTCCAAACGGACCTGCAAAAAAATAAACAAATAAATCTGGGGGTTTTGAAAATGTTTAGAAAGTAAATAATCGAATCAGCGTAAATAAACAATTAATTAATATTAAAAATAAATTTAAATCAGGAAATAAATTCAGACTTTTGTAAACAGAGATAATAAGCCTTAGCTTTAGACTCGGTAGATTCCGGATTAAGAATCGATCCTCGAAAATTAATCTTCTCCTCTAACGTTAAGCTGGTTATAGCAGTTAAAAACGTCCTAACCTCCAATTCTTCCTCTCGTAGCTGGTCCTGATACGACCTGCAAACCAACCCTTACCGATTATCTAACCGAGATACACGTGTTCCCTATTCAAGATTCCAGCAGCCTTGCGCTCTGAAGAACCCAACTCGAATTAATGGCCTCAACCGCGTGGGTCATTTAAACCCGATCACTTCTTCCTTGATTTGTTCTCGGAGATCCGAATACAGCACGGCCGACTCGTTTCTCCAACTGTCAGCAAACATGACTCCAACCCAACGTGCACTTTGACTTGAAATCTAGTTTAACTTTAAGGGATGAGTTGTCTATCCCAATACTTAGGAAAAAAAGTGAATACCGGTTGGAATGATTTTTAGCACGAATATGTATCTCACGATTCCCGTCAGGAAAGAACACCGGCCTTAAGCTAAGATGGAATTTGGTGAAGCATAAAATTATTCATGCTTTGTAGGTTTTGAAAGGTGATTTGATGATGGTGGTGAAGAATGGGAAAGAAAAGTACTTGGAAAGCAATTAGACCAATTTTGAAAGAACAAGAATTGGAAACAAGCAGTAGAATGCTTACGCCAAAATTGAAAGAAAAAGAAATTAGTCCTATTCAATTCCAAATTGAAATCAGAATGTAGAATTAGATGTGTCCTTCCTAAGTACATTAAGGCCCTATTTATATATATGGAATTTACTAATTTTAGCCTTAACTAATTTAACATAAAATTAAACAAAAAATAAAAAAAAATAGAATAATATTTTTTTCTATTTTTGGCTTTTATAAAGTCAAAAAATTTGATGAGTCCTTGGCTTTCTCCATATTTTTTATTCGGCATCATTTCATTGATTGTGTTTCAATTTGGTCCTTTTCTTCTCATTTTTGTCTGTTAGCGTCCCAATTGCATCCCTGATAAGATTAAAACATAAAAACACTAATTTAGCAGGGATCAATTCAGAAATAAACCGAATTAAACACAAAATGTCATGCAAATTAACATGTTATCAATATATTTCTTTTATTAAATTTCTAATATAAACCAGTTAACATACTTTTTATTATTTTTATTATAGTATAATATATTTAATTTTTTATATGTTATAAATTACATAACACATAAAATAAAAGAATAATATCATATTATAAATTTAAAAACTAATCTAGCCAAGCTCAAGTTTTAAACATTAAACTAAAATTTGACTTATATTTTAAGCGAGATTAATTTATTTGCTTAAATCCATTTTCAAACTTTATATTTTTGTATAAACCTTTTTGAATATCGTGAATATCTTCGAATTTAAACAAATAACTTTATCAATTTGTGACATAATTATAATTATATAAATTTAATGACTTCCTATCAAATTCAAGCTATATTATATCTATGTGATCCGAATTCATAAATATTGAGAAATGATTAAGTGTTGTAGACTAAAAATCCTATTTACATATGTAAAATAAATAAAAAGAACTTGGGTTCTTTTACGATTAAAAGGAAAGAAATGAAATATTTGATCTTTCTCTATATAGTTTAGTTTGAGGTTACATATTCCTTTAGGTTACATGAATGTCAAAATAGTGGTTTTATTTACAATGTTTAATTTTCATCCAAAAGATTGATGATGGCAAATTAAACAACGGTGAATGCCAAAGCCATAGTTTTCATCTTTACATTGTTACGCAAAGCCAATAATTGCGGCCCAAATGGGCCTACTTTATTATTGGTTAAGTTTTCTTCAATTATATGTCTCATTTCAGAAATGGGATTTTTTTTCATAAGTAGTTTTATAAATAATTTTGATATGATGTAATTATATATATGACATTTTAATTTTAATTTAATAATATATATTTTATATTATATAAATCAAAAAAATAGATATGGAATTTTTAATGTTGTTTTATTTTCATTTCAAATTTTCCACTTTTCTAGTAATAATAAAATAACTAATCAAGTATGCAAGAACCCATCACATGATTCTAAGAAACTTATGGAAATTGACAACATGGTTGGTTTCTCAAAGCTAAAAAAAAGAGATTGTAAATAAAAACTGAAATTTCAATGTCTCTAATTTGCTTGACATAAAAAGAAATGTTTTTGACCTTATTATGACTAAATAAAAAGAATTTTGGTACGGAATAAATAAGGCCAAAAGCAATATTAACAAAACAAGGGCAAATTAATTAAGTGTACAGATATCATAAAAATGATTCAAATGTCAAAGTTGATGTCAGTTTGACCTGAGGAGAAAATCTTGTTGTCGGAAATATTTTTTTCCCCATCAAATCTAATAAAGTTGTTTTGATCTCCTTTTTATAATCAATTTTTGTACATTGACATATTCCATGTGAGGTCATTTTTAAATTCGATGATTTTGAATATGATAAAATAATTAAAATTTGATATAAAAATAATATTAATATAAACTAGAATCAAGGATTTAGAGAATTTGTAATATATTGATTTTAATGATCCTTTGATACTAAGAAGTGTATGTATTATATCTACTAATTGGTTATATATAAACATTAATTTATTTTATAATTTTTATAAATAATATAATAAATTATTTTAAAATATTATTCTAAAATTAGAAATTGTTAAAACTAATAATAATATTATTGAGCAAAATGTAAAATAGATAATGTAACTTAAAAATAATTAATATCAGTATTATAAATATTTTATTATTAAGTGAATATCCAACAAAATAAAAATAAGTTTTATACACTTTAAGACTCTAATATTTATTAGAAGTAGAGCTTTATTTTATTTATACTTTTTATCTTTATAAATATAGACTTTGAAGAAGTATTCATAAACATCCCTATTTGATTAATAAAATTTTATACTTCTTTTGCTCTCAGGGGTGAAGCCAGGGGGGCTGGCATGAGCCCAGCCTCCCTAAAATGTAAAATTACTATTTAGGTCTTTAAAATTTTTAAAAAAATTTAAATTAGTAAAGGTAAAATTACACTTTGACTCCCCTAAAATTATAAAAATTTGATTTAATCCTTTACAAATTGTTCTGGCTTCACCCCTGTTTGCTCTCCCATTTTTTTTATTCTTTACTCCTTTTATTTTATAACACGTTATCGGCATAATTATATGATTTCCTTTTAGTCTCTCTTTAAATTTTTTTCTAAAAAATAAAAAATAAAATCCTCCCTTTAACCTAAAGAGTTTCGAACCTCTTGTGTCAAGAAAATTTGCTTAACTACTTCAGCCATTTGTGAAATTTATAAAATCCATTACTATCGGAGAAGAAAACAAAGCCAAAAGCTAGTAAACATAAGACTAGAACCCATGTCCTTTGAAAATTTCATCACATTCTAACCACTTGGCTACATTAGAGATCAGAAAAATGTACACCAAGGAATATATATAACTAGTTTTTCGTATTTGGTATGCTTTCGTCACCAACCTTTTTAGATTTTTGTTGGTAAAACTTTCCTTATATTTATCTATTAAATATATATTTCAAATATATTGGTTTATTGCTATTCCTTTTTTTTAGTAAATTTATTATTTTGTAAAGATTCTTTTATTGTTTTGTTTTACTGATAATTATGTGCTCTTGATATATCTAGAAAAAAAACTATTTATCATGGATACTTGATGATGAAATCCATCTACATGCTAAAGGTTTTTGAAATACAATTGTGCAAGGAAATCATGGATCTCACCAAAACAAAGCTAAATCTATGATTTTCTTCCGTTATCATCTTCATGAAGCGTTGAAAGAAGAATATTTGATTATAAAGGATCCACTGAATTGTGAATAATCTGAAAGAAAGATACGGCCATAAAAATGGTAATCTCTCCTAAAGCTCGTTATGATTGGATGCACCTTAGGTTGCAAGATTTCAAATCAGAGAGTATAACTCTGCATTATTCAAGATAAGCTCTCAATTAAAATTGTGTAGAGAGAAAATTATTGATGCAAGCTTATTATAGGAAACTTTTTCAACCTTTCATGCATCTAATGTGCTATTGTAGCATCAATATTGTGAAAAGAGTTTTAAGAAATACTCTAAATTAATCTCATGCCTTTTTATGGCCGAGCAAAATAATAAGTTGTTACTAAAAAATAATGAAAGTCATCCCACTAGTTTTTCTCCATCCCTAAAAGTGAATGTGGCAGTACACAATACTTCTAAAAGTGAAAGAAATTATGGTTGTGGTTGCAACCGTGACTGTAATTTTGGATGTGATTGAGGACGTAATAATTATTGTTATCATGGTGGTAATATTGACCATCAAAAGAAGAATAAAATTGAAAAGAAAAAGAAAGGTGGTCTAATCAATACTTTAAAAAGTATTGAAAATTTGTGCTATCGATGTTGTATGAAAGAACATTGGTCGCATACTTGACGTACACCTGATTATCTTGCAAAGCTATATCAAGCCTGTTGGAAAAATCTGGTTAAGGAAATGGTTTATAGTAATAGTGAAAGTTTAAAAATTGTCATAATCGAGCTGATTTGTGTTATTTACAACAATAAAATTTTATCGAAAATACATGTGTTTTGCGTGATACAGATCTAAGACGGTCCTGGCTTTCAACCAAACGACCTTCTTCGCTATCCTCGTACCCCAAATTGCTCTGAGTGTGGGCTCAAGAATACGAACCAAACACATACAAGAAATTATTTTATTACTTTTAATAGGAAATTAATTCTCTCTATAGAAACTGATAAAGATCGTAATTCTCATAAAATAGAATTTAATCTTAATTAATAAATTTCCACTACTTTTTGGCAGAATAACGATAACATAGATACTCAAGATGCGTCTCTTTAAGGTCAACCGATGTCATCTATTTATAACTTAGAAGAATATTGGTTGAAAAAGGCTTAAATTGTAACACCCCTAGCCCGTATCCGTCATTGGATTAGGGCTACGGAGTATTACCTGAGGATAACATCATACAATAAACATTTTATTACCACAACAAATCATAGCATAAATCATCACAATATCATCCAAAATCATTCATACGGTCCCTTTTACGAGCCCTCGAGGCCTTAAAAAGACATTAAAAATGAATTGAGACTAAATCAGGAACATATAAAATTTTTCGAAAAAAGATAAAATTTTCAAACTGCAGGGGTAACATGGCCGTGTGACTCACACAATAAAAATAAAAATAAAAATATAAAAATAAACTGCAGGGGTCCCAGCCCGTGTCCATGCCTGTGTAACTCACTGACTTGGGTCACATAGCCAAGCCACACACCCGTGTGCCAGGTCGTGTGCTAGGCCGTGTAACAGCCTGACTTGCAACCCTTTGAAAGCTATAGGAGACACACGGCTGATACACACGCCCATGTCTCTGCCTGTGTGGACGAAAAATAGGCCATTTCCAAGCCATTTTTCTCACCCATTCAAGCATAAACCTACAACCACTTTTGCACATGTGATCAATCATTCAAATTGCATTAAAACCAAGCATAAATAAGCAATCCCAATATGGTATATATACATCCAACCAATATGCCCAAAGGGCACCTCAATCACAACATCAATTCATATACAATAATATACTTAAATTTGCCATAATGTTCACTAACTTCAAAACTAAATTTACATCAACATATGCCATTTAAATTACCTAACTACAAACACCAAAAAGATACCAATTGTATCATTCCACTACTAACACAAATAGGCTTATATGTCATTGATAGCAAAGATACCAAACCACCTTATATCAAACATACCACAAAACATTTATAACATGCATTTTTAAACTAGCCTTGTAACACCCCAAACCCGGCCTAAACGTTACGACCGAATCTGGCATGTCACATGAAAGGAATGTCTAAAAACTGTGCATTCGTTAAAAAGCTCATATTCTTTATAGTTGTGGTGAGAAATCGAGTTTAAGTAATTTTGAATAAGAAATGGTTTATTATCATTTTAGGAAAATCCCATATTGATCATTTAATAACAAGCAATAAACAAATTGAAAAGTGAAACCAAATAAAATACCCAAGGCCTTATTACATAACAAAACTCAAATAAAAATAAGTCCAAATAAAAGAAACGAATTTACGAGTGAACATATGTATGGCCTCCACGAGTCCACCTCGGCTCCCAAATCCGCGATCTAATGATTACTGCAAAATTTAACTAAGGGGTGAGTCATCGAGACTCGGTGTGTAAATCCCCATCCAATGAGCCCTTACACAATTTCATATGAAAATATGCATATCATGCACCCAAACCTAGCCATCCGCAACTCCTTTTTCTACCCCGTGTGGTACCAAACCCTTTGGTGGTGCCAAACCACGGTGTCCAAGGACACGATATTTATCAATATTGTGGTGCCAAACCACTGGTGACTCGAAGTCACGAATAATAGTGATGGGGCCAACCCATCGTGTGATACCAAATCACTGGCGTCAATCCCCTTGTCTCTTATGTGGCGTCACTTTGCCACTACACCACACACTCCACTTGTGTCATTTTTCCCCACATTTTATTCTTAAGGCCTACCTGCCAACTTCCAGGGTTTTTTTTCACCTAAAACCAAAATTTCCCCAAAGCTAATATTTGATCCCGGGACTTCATAGAAGCCCTCTAACCTTCCAAAATAACTTACCTAATAAGTCTAACTTGCATTAATGCCGTTCTCAAAAATTTTAAATTAAGGCCCATTGGGCCCAATCCTACTAGGCCCAATTTCGGGATGTTACAAATCTACCCTCCTTAAAGAAATTTCGTCCTCGAAATTTCCCACTACAGAACATTCGTACCACCTAACCTACAACGTGCTGCTCACTGCTGCGCGCACTCGATTCAATAACCTAATATACTTTTAACTAGAATTTAGAAATCCTACACATACTAAAAAAACCTAACCATTAAAGCAGACAAATATTTCAGACGCAATCAACTCTATATCCGAACATCACATCCAACCCAAACACACACAGAATAGACATTCAAAATACAAAGATATAACAAAGCAAAGTATCGGAAACTTACAGTCATGGATTGGTGCAGGAGACTCGGGTGCCATATTTAAAAAAAAAAGCAGATATATATTTTTCTAAACCATTTTCCAAACCATCTTTTGAAAACATTTTTTGAACCCAAACCCACAGTAGAGTTTTTGAACCTAGGCTTTGATACCATAATTGTAACACCCCAAACCCGGCCTAAGCGTTACGGCCCGAATCGGCATGTCACATGAAAGGAATGTCTAAAAGCTGTGCATTCGTTAAAAGCTCATATTCTTTATAGTTGTGGTGAGAAATCGAGTTTAAGTAATTTTGAATAAGAAATGGTTTATTATCATTTTAGGAAAATCCCATATTGATCATTTAATAACAAGCAATAAACAAATTGAAAGTGAAACCAAATAAAATACCCAAGGCCTTATTACATAACAAAAACTCAAATAAAAATAAGTCCAAATAAAAGAAACGAATTTACGAGTGAACATATGTATGGCCTCCACGAGTCCACCTCAGCTCCCAAATCCGCGATCTAATGATTACCTGCAAAATTTAACTAAGGGGTGAGTCATCGAGACTCAGTGTGTAAATCCCCATCCAACAGGCCCTTACACAATTTCATATGAAAATATGCATATCATGCACCCAAACCTAGCCATCCGCAACTCCTTTTTCTACCCCGTGTGGTACCAAACCACTGGTGGTGCCAAACCACTGGTGTCCAAGGACACGATATTTATCAATATTGTGGTGCCAAACCACTGGTGACTCGAAGTCACGAATAATAGTGATGGGGCCAACCCATCGTGTGATACCAAATCACTGGCGTCAATCCCCTTGTCTCTTATGTGGCGTCACTTTGCCACTACACCACACACTCCACTTGTGTCATTTTTCCCCACATTTTATTCTTAAGGCCTACCGCCAACTTCGTGGTTTTTTCACCTAAAACCAAAATTTCCCCAAAGCTAATATTTGATCCGGGACTTCATAGAAGCCCTCTAACCTTCCAAAATAACTTACCTAATAAGTCTAACTTGCATTAATGCCGTTCTCAAAAATTTTAAATCAAGGCCCATTGGGCCCAATCCTACTAGGCCCAATTTCGGGATGTTACAAGCCTTTCATCTTTATTTTTTTTTCAACCACCTATCCAAGATATAAATGCTAGCATCACACTTAATTCATCAACATTAAACCATTCACAAGTGACTGCATCCATATCATTTTTCAAGTCAAAAGATACATATATACAACCTAGAAAACAAGTGTTCAAACACATAACTTAGTATTTCATTATTATACCAAAATTAACTAGACAAATACATATGTACACTTATATAGCCACATATATATGCCACAATCCCAAAAGAGTTTAAAAGCTACCAACGATGATGGATAGTGTGAGCCGAAATTTTGATCCGTCCCAAGTCAGCAAAAGCAATTTACAAAATGACACACAAAACGTATAAGCTTATAAAGCTTAGTAAGCACATAGCAAATTAATTAACTTAACATTAATTGAACGAAACTCTTATTTTACTTGATTGATGTTACCAAAACGTAAACACGACACGAAAATGCTATCAAGAGTATCGAAGTACAACAGGGGCACGTATATGCGAACAGGGGTACCGAAGTACAACAGGGGCATGTATGTGCAAACAGGGGTACTGAAGTACAACAGGGGCACGTATGTGCGAATAGGGGTACCGAAGTACAACAGGGGCACGTATGTGCGAACAAGGGTACCGAAGCACAATAGTTATCTACTAAATTATAAAGTACAAATACATAAAGTAATTCAATTAAACAATTTACTACTATGAACTTACTTTGACAACTAGTGCGTAAGAATACGATTGGTTAATCCGCGACTTTTGCCTTCCTTCGATTTAAATCCGGTTGAGATTTATCTTGATCTAAATAAATAATTATACTCAAATAAGTGTTTCAATCAATCTAAATTATTCAATTCAATCCATAAACCACATTATTGCATAATTACAATTTCACCCCTAACATTTTAACTTCTTTACAATTTAGTCCTTAAGCTCATAAATTGAAATTCATGCAATTTCATACCTAACCATGTATAGCCGAATTATAAACATACTCAAAACAACTAATACATTTCATAGATTCACACATTTCACCATGTATTTTATACATTTCACAAATAAATCCCTATTTGACAATTTCAACAAAATTCACTTTACAAAAGTTGTTTATCAATTAACAAAGATGCATTTTCTTCTTTCAAACATCAAAAATCACATGAACACATTCATGGAAAAACCCTAACCCCTTTAAAAATTTAACAAATTAGTCCTTAGGCTAGCTAGATTGAGTTACAACGATCCCGAAAACATAAAAATAATTAAAAACGGAACAAAAATCACTTACATATGAGCTAGAGAATGAACCAAAATTTCAAAGCCCTAAATGGTGTTCTTCCATCTTCATTTTCGGTGGAGAAAGAAGACGAATGAAAATGGGATTAATTTTTTTTTGTTTATTTTTAACCTTTATTACTAAATTACCAAAATATCCTTTTAAATCTTTAATAATTTCAATATAACCTATCCCATAAATGTCCACTATCACTTAAATGGTCTAATTACCATATAAGTACTCTTACATTTTAGTTATATAGCTATTTAATACCTTTAACTACTAGAACATAAATTTTGCATCTTTTACGATTTAGTCCTTTTTATTGAATTAAGCATGCAAACGATAAAATTTCTTAACAAAATTTTTATACGACGCTAAAACAGTGCTGTAAACATTAAAATATTAATAAAATAAATATTTAAAAGTCAGATTTGTGGTCCCAAAACCACTGTTCCGATTTCACTGAAAACGAGTTGTTATATAAATAAATAACATTATTTCAATAGAAAATATTCCCCTAGTCCAACTAGGAGATAGGTGGGCGGCACACCCTAATAAATATTACTAGAGTTGACCCTAATAAATATTACTAGAGTTGTCGCCTCTCACTTTTCATATGAGGGAAATCGGACCTCTCATGTATTGAGTCTAATTATATATGCTTTTTGGACTTTTGACCAAACAATTTATGATTTAATCCAAAACAATATTTGTTTTCTATTTTCTAAAATAAATATTATTTATTTAATTAATTTAATTAATTAAATTAACTAAATTAATTTCCCAATTAAATTTTTTCTCAATCCAATTGTATTTTTGTTAAAGTCATGGCAACTTTACTATAAAAGAATCTATAAGGAAATATATTTAATTTCTTTATTTAACAGATTCATAATGACTAATTAATTTAATTTAATTTTAGAATTTCAGTTATTCAATTATAAATAATTAAATAATAATTCAAAAATCTTAAATTAATTCTCAAGTCATTTCTATACTTAGTGAGAAAACACATTTATTTGTGAATGCGACCAATTTCTCTAACTTTATCATTTCCATTCATTTCTATTCATTTAGTTCTACATGCAATTCATTTCTGGTTTCAACGAGCTAGCAGATGGATCGATTAGGCATATATAATTAGGTCTCAAATAATTTATCATTAAGTTCTAGCTTTTCGCCTATTAATTATAAACTTATTTAGTCATGAAGTCATTCCACTCTAGTATCTTGACTGAGCTCTCCCTAATTACATACCATTGCGAAAGCTACTTAATAAGTGTTCGTCCAATGACCTTGTCATAAGTGTGTTACCCTCATAGGATATCCTTAATCTCTTTTAGATAAATCCGTTCTCCCAATATGATCATATTTTATCCCATAGTAACCATTGCATCCTTCTTCATGAAAAGTTAATTACTATTAAATAGTAATCAAGTCATTTATCACAAAGACAAATGATCGGTGGCCATATTTACTTTTCATTTATCATGTAATGCCGATTAGAGGATAAAATTTACCTATTAGTTAGGCTATGAATTCCAGTATTGTAAATGATGCTACATATTGCACAAGTCATATACTCATTTGAACTTAAATTTTTACTTACATCAAAGCATACGAGTCACGCATACATAGATTTAGACTTTTACTTACATCAAAGCATACGAGTCATGCATACATAGTCCATCATCTACTCATGATTAAGGCATGTTATACTATGAACGCCACAAGTGAATAAATCCATAAATGATCTAGGATCTATTCTACTTTTGGGAGTCAATGTATTGTTAGTCCAATCTGTAACACCCCAAACCCGGCCTGGACGTTATGGCCGAATCTGGCGATGTCACATTGAAGTGTTTTTCGTAAAATATGTTGTCGTTGAAATCCTCATTTCTATTTAATCACTTTGTGTTATTCAATGATGAGTAAAAAAAAAAAATGGGTCGTTCATTTTCAAAGCATGATTCATTGAAAAGTTATTTACTTCTAAAACCGTTATAAATTTCCAAAGCGTCATTTATTGCGGAAGCTTTTAAACCGATTGTGTATTTGAGAAAATTTTGATAAAACATTTTCCTTTCTGAAAACTCGCGGCTTTTTCTACTGCTAGCAATTATAAACCAAAACAACAATAAAATCCCAAATTAAAAATATAAATCCAAAGGCCCTTATTACAATAAAATACCCCAAAAATTAAGTTGAAATCATAAAATACTAAATCGAATTAGATAGGTCGTGTGGCTACCGCTGAGTCCTCCGTTGCACCGTTCCGCCTATGACAGGGGATTACTTGTACAGTTAAAAAAGATGGGCGAGTTTACGAAAACTCAGTGTGTAATCCCATAATAGCAAACAGATAGAAAACAAACGCAGTCTGGGCCTAAGCCCTTTTTCAGTATTAGTGACAATATCAGTTTGGGCTTTAGCCCATCTCAGTACCGAATAGTCATGTGCTTGGGCCTTGGCCCATTACAGTAACATTAATTAGTGCAGTAACAGATTAAGCAGTATATATGTCCTACCCATCCGGCCTCTACACTCCATCTCTGTCCAACCCTACACTCTATGTGGGGATATAATCAACCCACCCATCCCTACACTCCAGAGAGTACCGAATGCGACACTATACAGTGATATGCAGCTGGGCTGCCAGTAATTTAGGCTTGAAGCCTTTCAGTACATTTCCTTCGATCAATAACAACCCATCCCCACGCAATGCATCATGCAATCATGCCATGTCATATCATAGTATCGTGTATGTATTCAGTACAGTCTACATAGCATGCTAAAATATAGCCTTACATGTATATATATATATAAATACATCACACAGGGGCATAACAGTCATTCAGTCAATTAGGGGTCTAAGTAAGCTTACCGACCCAACAGTAGGTCCACAGTCGACTCGGGCGACTCGTGCAACCTTAGCAGTCAAATAGTGAAAATGGGCCCAAGAGCCCATGTGAGCCCACACACCCGTGTGGCCCGCACGACCCATAATGGCCTTGGCCGTGTGAAATGCACGACTTGGCCCAACAATTTCCACACGCCGGTGTGGTTTGCTCGTGTAGGGCCCACACACTCGTGGGGCCCACACGGCCCAGTTCGGCCTGGCCTATGAAATCGCACATGGCCGACCTCGTCGATCACACACCCATGTTCAGTCACACGGCCTACCACACGGGCGAGCGCACGCCCGTGTAGCGTTGACGTTCACTTATTCCGGCTTTTACCGATTTTCATAATCACGATCGTGTTTACACACCTGGTTCGTTTGTGACTTAAAATCGCTTCCGAAACCACCAGCACCTATGATCCACAACCAAACCCCACAGTCAATTTAAATCGCAGTTAGTTAGAACTAAAGCATTGACAGTAAATTGTTCAATCCAATCGTTATTTACCTTTCAAAATCGAATAACCCCCCAATTACGAGTCCACAAGATGGATCACCCTCCTAATATTTTCTGCTGACCACTCTGAAAAAGAACCACCAACATGACAATGATTTATACCCCAACCAAGAAAGAAGAAAAGCTTTTCCCCAAATTACATCAAATTACAACCACCTTACCTACCAAATGAGCATTAGCGGAACCACAACACTCCAACAATGGCCGAACGGTCCCACTCTTAACCTTCATTAAAGACACAGTCGATTGATTACCAAAAATCCATAACCACATTACACCATATTTAAGAAACTTACCAATAATGCAAGAACTACACAAAGGTGACCAGTCGCAACAATACGAAGAAGATTAGGAAACAGAAAAATCGACAGCACAAGGGGATGGAGGGAATCGGCGGAACCAAGAGACCAGATAAAAAAAAAGAAGATTGGAGAGGAGAAAAGAATTTAGCAGCAACCTCACAGCAATATTTGGCCAAAGGGAAAAAGCAAAATTAAAAAAAAAAGGCAGCCTTTTGGGAAAAGAAAAACTAGCGTCAAAAATAATTTTGGGAAGGTATGGAAACCAAAACTTTTTAAAAAAAAATAACAATAAACAAAATCTAATCCCTCATTTTCCTCCTCAAAATCAGCTACTATATCCCTATCCCTCAACCACTTAGTATTTCACTATACCTCAAACTCTTACACGGCACAAGAACAAAAATAAATCCCCTTGATCGCGCAGAGATTCAAACTCCAGTCCCCTTGCAACATTAACACTCCACTTAACCACTAGACCAGCAAGCCTATTCTGACACGTTTTACCAACATTTATTTATAAGCCTACTGTCCAAAGATAAGGGTTTATTCAATTAAAGACAAAATTTTTTCCCAAGCTAAGGCTTAAACTTGGGACCTCCCAAACACTCCCAGAACACATAACCACTAAAGCTGACAGATATTTGTCACAAACATACGTGAATAAAAATAAAAAGAAAAAATTAAGGGTTTTTGGGGCGTTACACAATCAGTCATATCTATGTCTCTATCTTTTGGGAGTCATCTGCTTCGATGCTCAAGAAAAAAATCTTTCCAATTGGACTTGATAGACATCATATTAGTCTTTAAATTGATTTGTTCATTTCCTATTAGACTAAGTACATGTTTAGTGTAACATCACAAAATAGGGCTTAGGATTTCTAGGGGTATTTTAGGAATTTTGGCCTTAGAGTGCTCGAAGATTTGTGACATAGTATATCAGTGAGGTTTTTTATTATAGTTTTTAAATGGTCAAATCAATTTTTGGAAATGTGCTTTTGAAACCATTAATTTTAAAAAAAGGATTGATTTGTAATAGAGTCAAAACTATGAACATTTATGTTGCAATTTCACCAATTTTTAAAATTGAACCTATTTCTTCCCCCCACCAACTTGTTTTCACGTCAGTTTTTTCACCTTCATTGTACTTGTCGTCCCTTTGATTTCCCTAGCTCTCCCTACTTAATTTTGACTCCCAAACTATGATTCTTTGATTTCTACTATTACCTAAGCCTTAAACATCCGTAGAATCTCTTTAAAAACACTCAATAACTTAATAGATTTCATCATCTTCTTCAATCGTGGGTTTTTTGGATTTGCATCAAAACTCATTTAATCTTCCATCAAAGGCAACCATTCATCTACCCATTAGTTTTTTAATGTTATTAAGACTTTAAAATTAAGTTTTTAGTTATGAAATCGCACGTTTTGGTTAAAAGCCGAAAATTGGGTCATTAATGGTGGAATTTGAGATTGTGGATGAAAATGTGATTTAAAAGTTTTTTTCAACTTGTTTTAAATTGATTAGAATGTTTCTAAAATAACTTCAAAGTTTCGTTAAGGATTTCTCGTGTTTTAATGAATTTTCGTTATTATGGCTAAAACTTGTCAAAAAATGTCGATACCTTGTAACGTGTAGTTTTGTGTGGTTTAAAGGTTAGGGTATAGTCGTAGATGAATATGGGGATGAATGAAACTTGTTTCATGTGAAAAGGTTAAGTGTAGATCGAGATATTTGTGTTTTAAGTCTGTCATGCTAGAAGGGTTTGGTTACATAAGAAGGTAGTTTAGGCTTGTGTTTTGATTAGTTTAAATGAGTCCTTGGCTGTCATTTGACTGTGTGTATTGTGTGATTGTTATGTGTGAAGCCTCAGATTCATTAGAGCCTTCTATGAGTTAGAGGAATAGCTAGTTCGAGCTCTAGGTTTTCTACGAAAGTTGATAAAGTGACGAGTGTTTGGAATCACTACTCGTAGACACGAGTCATGAGTTTTTTGGGATTTTAGTAGTAGTCTAAACCCCTACTCTAAATTTTGAGTGTAAGCTTCCTTATACTTATGTTTACCTTGTGATTTATGAGCTTATGTGATAATAAATGTGTATAGTGATGAGATGCTTTATCTTGTGATATGTGGTTATGATAATTGTTGTGAATCATGCAAATATGTACGTGAAATATATATGTGAAATGATAGTGACAGAGTTATGCTAAATATGTATATATACATTGTAGTGCTGGGATAACCGGCAAGTGTTATGTGTTTGATTTTAGATATTTTGGCCTTGTGATCTTGAAATCATTGGATATAGTTAGCATGCCATAGAATTATGAGTACTCACTTATATGTATAGTGATTTTGGGCATTGAGGCCCTGGGACATGTTGGAGGGATAAGGGAATGTGAGCTAAGCTCTATTCAACGAGACATGTGAGGGGAAATAAGGAGAGTGCTAGCTATATGCTTCATTATGGGACATGTTTAACTTTATGAGTCTATGAGTTGTGTTGGAAATTTGTGTATCCGATGAGTGATTATAGAGCTCACTTTATGTTTCATACCTCAAGTGCTAATTTATCGTTTTATGTGACTTAAGTGAAATGTGATATATGCTTGAAAGAATATGTGTTTCATGATATATGTTTGTGTGGGTATGTAAACACTATGTAAATGAAAATAGATAATGCATGTATAGGTACTATATGACACTAGACGTAAGACTTCTGTAATTGTACTTATATATGGTTGTCTTGTGGATGCATGATGACACGTTTGCAATGTGGTTATTCTAATCATTCACTGAGCTTGTTAAGCTCAACCACTCCCTTATTTACCTATTACAGATTAGTTGCATACCGTTGTGGTTTTTCGAGAGGTGATCCAAGCCAATTTTGTGTTATTCCATAGGTGTTCTTTATTTATTTACATTTTGAGGAAAAGGAAATGTGGTAGACTTGTTATAGCCATGTTGATTTCTGGACATTTTGCTGGTTTTTGATTTGGTTTATAAGGTTTACATGTTATTAATATGCTTGGTTTCATGAACATGAAAGTGGTTTGACTTTACTTGCCCGGATGTGATTTTGTGATTTTGAACTGCTGATATGGTCGTTGAATGATTACTTGCTGAAGTAATTGATGCATGATGCTTAGAAACTCATTTGGAATGAATTAATTGCATATGTATGCTGCATTTTTGTGGTCTAGAGTAGAGGTATTGATAATTGGGTTTTAAAAATCGATACCTCTGTGCATGAAACATGCAGGAAGTCAGAATAGACATTTGGTATCGATACCTTTGCTCGAGTATCAGTACTCGGGGTTAAAGTATTGATATTTCATGATAGGTACTGATAATTTTCAAGATTTGGGTTTTTAATCGAGAAATAGAATGCAAGTTTGGTATTGTTTTTCCAGGTGGTATCGGTACCACTTAGAGAAAATATCGATACCCTAGTGTCAGTATCGATACCTACGGACATGTTTTGGAAATTTTGCTAAATGGACCTTATGCATGTTTTAAAATGTTTATAAGACTAATTATTGTAAGATTTGCATGAAACAATAATAACTATAAAGTTTGAGTGGCTTAAAACATTCACGAATAAGAAACGATGGATCATTTGTTTCGAATGAGCTTTTTCTTGTTGTATATGACATGAAACGATGGTGTGACATCCCGTATTTGGGCTTGGCGACCAAGCCCGATATAGGGTGTTACATTTATGTTTATATTTTAGTACAAGTTGTCTTTTTGTATTACGATCCAACCATATAGTACCGCTTAGTATTAGCTAAACGATAGGTAATTGACCTACTGTTAAATGTAGTAGTTAATTCGGGTCAATTCCACACTTAAAGAGCTTGTTTTCTAGGAAATTTAGGATTTAGTATTACGTTTCAAATATTTAGGTATTAGGATTAAAATTTAATAAAAATAAGTGTTTTAAACACATTTTGTAGTTGTTGTGACCCTATAGGCTGACACAGGCCTTAGGTTGTGCTAATTGGTTCAATTGAGTGTGTAGAATGGAGATATAAAGACCCAATTGACGTGGAGGCAAATGTTGAGTGATGCACAAGCTTCTTAGGACATCAAAGCACCAAACGAATGAAACAAGAAAAAACTTTAGTGTTGTGTCGCACCACGCAAGAGGTGTGGTGCGACACAAGGCCGACGTGCTGCCCAAGTATTTCGGGGTTATTTTCATCTGTACAATCAGACTTATTCGAAGATTTAATTCATGCCGAAGATCTAATTTAGGCTACCAACACCTATATAAATAAGACATTAGGGGTGAATGTAATCAAGTCATCCTAGACGCTTTCAAAAACCCTTGTAGTTTAGAATTAATTTTAGTTTATTTTCTTTTCGGATTTTTAAATACTTTGTTGTTTTTCTTCTTGAATTAGTTTTGATTTAAGGACTTGATTATTTAATTAAAGTATTCACTTTATATTTTCCTTTGCATTTGTTTTATTTTGTTATTCTAATTGAGAGATTTTCTACTCTGTTTCCCATTTGATATTCAATCCATGATCATTCAAATCTCTTTTCTTCTCCGAATTGGCTGTGTTTCTGTAATGGCCCAAAATCGATCCTAAAAGAGGACCCAGGATTGGCGTGCAACTGAATTTAAATTCTTTTCTCTTTAAACTGATACGGGCATGGTCTTTATAAGAATACAATTTGAACAATTGTGATTTGCAAATATTTTAAGAAATTAAAGATGAATGTGGTTATACATTTCCAAGGAAAATCAAAAACAAGGCGGCTCCCTTGGAAGATCTTAAAACCATGTTAGGTGTAACCCATATTTGACTACGACATCGTATACATACACAAATAATTAGACTGGCATTAATCATTCAACATAAATAAATTTTTACTTTGCAAGGAAATATAGTCACTTTGCTGAGGTTTAATTGAACTAAAAGTTTCAAAAGAGTAGTTTTAAAATACAAAAAATTCAGTCCTTGAATGACACCATCTTGACACCACCCCTATGCCATGCATAATACAAAATACTTAGAATTCTCACAGAATAGATGTCCTCTGGCGTAGTCTTCAAGGAAGCCTTTACTTTGTCAGTGATCTTGAGAAGGAAATATAACTAAATAAGTTCGAAGAACTTAGTGAGTTCCAGAGTAAACATATCAATAGTTATATGTATAATACCAATAAAACTTTCCAACTCAACAAATCATACAATTCGCCTGTTGGTGAATATCATTCCAAACGGACTTTACCACAAACACTATTCCTTTGGTGCATACACTATGCCCATGCAACCATGCAAACATCCTCCTTCGTGCTAGCCACACCCAATTCCATGTTGAAGCCTTAGCATTCATTTCATTCGTTTCATCATGATTTGTCAATTTGGTCTGTATTAACACATGCCCTACCAGAGGCTACATGATCCTTTTCATGTATCGTGATATTCTAGTTCAATGCTCATTTCATTAAAGACATCACCATGATTTCATTTTCATAACTCAGTTCACATTGTTCATTTCAGAAATAATGGGTGATGACTTAAGCACAAAGAAAAACCTTTACTCCATTGACACAGACAACTAACTCAAACTCATAACCACAAACCATTATTACTCATGCACAAACACATCATCTCATGGGTTAAGGGTGCTTACCTCAATCGATAAAGTGAAAAACATAATACACACACATTGAAGTAAGAAGGAACTCACCAAAAATTGCAACAAGATCAGACAACATGGCTCTTGCCTTTATCACACGGGTTTTCAAGAGTTTCTTGAGCTATAATATGAAGAGTTAACTTATCAGATCATTTTACCAGAAAAACTAAACAAGTTAAATATGAACATTCACAGGAAACCCAAAATCTAGAAGTTTCCTCTTTTATACCCCAAACTGACCCTAAAGCATAAAACCCTAGGGCCTCATAAATAACCATGAAAATAAATTGAGTTTCATTGAAATTTACCAGATACCTAATGACGGTGAAGTTGGCTGAGTACAACGAACCCAAGTCTTCAAGCAAATCTTAAGTCTAGGGCTTTTCAAGAGAAAAATTACGGAGAAAGCTTGAAATGAAAATGTGGTTGCCAAAGAAAGCATAAAACTTGCTAAAGAAGTCAAAGTTTTCTTTATATAGATTTACATGGATGGAAAAACTTACTGGAAAAGTTTGATTTCCCTCCAACCCCTCGTTCCTTATGACTAAGCACTTCTCCCTCATCATGCACTTCTCTCCCATCATAAATGTGGGTTTGACAAGTTACAGAACCTAGTCTTATAGTAACCAAATTCTCATTCGTTTAACTAGGTTGTTCAACTAAGAAAATAAAATAATAATGCATACAGTTCTTTCAGAATAGGATCTTATCACTAAGGCTTAATGTTTCGTCTAATAGTTGGGGTGGCGTATACTCTTCAGAAGAGTCCACCAAACCACCATGCTCACCTAATGCAGACTTCACCCGAAGGCGCACTCAAAGAATCCTTATACTTAGTTGGCTATAATGCCTACCTACTCTGAACTTACTCTATATGCCTTACTTCTATAAACAATATTCAATCAATAAGGCTTCGTTGGGCAAGATGTTACAATTTTTCACATGGTTTATTTAATCAAAGTTGAGATTATGAATAACATGAGTGGCTAAATCCCTTAGGGGAGATTAACGAGTGGATGTGGATGTGATTAATGGAGGATTTGAGGTTTCTCAAGAAGGATTAGTTCGTATAAATTATGTGTTCTTAAACTGTTAGGCTTGACAACCCTAATAAGTTATCATAGGCTAGACGAGGTCGGAAGATAAGTAGAACCGAGTAAATCATAATTTATCTAGGTTGAGAAAGTGAGGTCGAGAGATAAGTGTGTATCAACTAATCGATTAGTTAATTAGAGGTTGGGAGGTAATAATTAGTTAATCAATTACTAATCTACTTTAAAACCTAATCCGAAGTTAGTTACAAACCCTGAAGCGAGTTAATCTTCTTAATTGGTGTATCGATTTAGTTCATTTGTTTATTTCTCGTTATTTATGTATTTATTTATTTTTATTCCTCTTAATTTATTTTATGATTAATCGTAATATAGGAAATAATTACTACTGCTTAGACTTGTTATTGTAAAAGTATTTTCACTATTTATTCTATCCTCCCTTAGGTACGGTCCTCGGAATACTTCCAAATATTTTATTGTACAAACTATATTAAAATTTGACTTGTGCACTTGCAGACACCGTCGTTTGAATTCTTATATTTTCGGTGTTATATTTATTCTATAAACGATAACTCGTTTATAGGCGGTCAAGTTGTTGGCACCGTTGCCGATGAGGGTTTGGCAATAAATTTTGAAAATAAAAATTTTATAATTAATAAGATAAGTAGGAACATCTGGACCTATATATACGATCTTAATTTTTGATTATTTATTTTTTATCTTTAGCTGTAATGTCTTGTTAGGTCGTTTATGACCCAAAGCTTCAGTACTCCAATTGAACCTTACCCAGATTCAGAACAAATACTCAGGTGCAATTGACAAATAATGGACAATGATCCACCTACGGTGATAAATTTACCCTAGGAAAATCTGTTGTTTGAAGAGCCACTTGAATAGCAAAGAAATAATCAGGAAGAAGTCCCAATGGCTCAGTGGGTGTTGCGTAAGTACGCCTTACCTACTCTAGACAGTAGTGCAAGGAAGCATAGAACGGTCAGAGATTAACGCCAATAATTTTAAGATAAAGATGGTCACCATCTAGATGATCCAAAACACACTGCATTTCCAAGGGAACATGGTTGAAGACTTGAATGAGCACCTAAAGCGGTTCCTATAACTATACGATACCTTCAAGTATAACAGGGTATCTAATGATGCTATACATCTATGGTTATTCTCGTTTTCATTATGCAACAATGCAGTTGATTGGTTAGAATCATTAGAACCTAGTTCCATTACAACATGGAATGATCTAGCAGAAAAATTTCTCCATAAATTTTTCTTGATTAGTCAAACCATTCAACTCTGGTGGGAGATTAGAAACTTTAAACAATTTGAAGGTGAATCTCTGTACGAGGCGTGGGAGCGTTTGACTAAGTAAGTGCCCACATCATGAACTGTAAGCATGGCTCTAGATACAAATATTTTACAATGGTGTCAACGGACATGTCAGATCTAACCTAGATGGAGCATTCGACGGATCTCTAAAGTTCTATACATACGAACGGGCTTATAAAATCATTGAAGATATGGCTATGAATTCGTACATGTGGGCTAAAGAGAGCTTTATGTACCAATTGAAGCCTCTAATAGCGGAAGTGGTAAACAAAGAAAATGAAGAGAATGGATTTGAACGAATTTTAGAAATGTTTAACCGTTTGGAGACACCTATCAAGCCGACGAGAGCGGAGCCACATTCAGAAAACCAATTGAAGGAGATGAGCTATATAGGTAATAAGGGTCGAGATCCCTACTGAAAAACCTACATTCCAAGTTGGAGGGATCATTCAAACTTCAAATGGGAAGGTAATCAAGGAGGAGCAATTCAAGCACAAACTCGACAAAGCCCTCCCTATCAACCTCCATCGCTACAACAATGTACCATGAGTAATGACCATGCTGTATGTGGTAAAAATTTTGATCAATTAGAGGAAGAGATGCTAACCATGAAGAGAGAAATTTGATAACTCCAAACTACGTATGGACTACTTGAATCCTAAATGGATAGCCTATGTGACCAAATGAGACAATTGATGACAATGTTTCAAAAACAAAATAGTCAAAGCCTCCCTAGCAAAATGGAGAACAACACTTGGTGAGATGGAAAGGAGCACGCAAAGGCGATCAATTTGCAATCAGACAACGCATTATATTCTGGAAGACGTCAATGAACCCACAAAGGAGGAAGAAGCCAAACACCAAAAGTTGATTGAGGAAGTAGCATAACCAATGTCTGACCCGAAGATGTCGAACCCGAGCATAACAAAGGTACCATTCTTGATGAGATTAGAGGACAAGCAAAAGAGGGACGAGGTAGAATTTATAATTTTTCTTAATTTATTTAAATCCCTCAATGTAAATTTTTTGCTATCAGAAATCATAGATAAAATTATGAAATATGCCAAATATTTGAAGGAAATCAGGAAAAGGTGATAACTCTTAAAAGGAGTTATATTTCAGGCTTCTAGATTGAATTATTTGTTTGTAATTAAGTAAATATGTTTGCATTTTTAGGATATTTTTAGAACATTGCATAACGAAGCTTGGATTGTGCTATAAATATCATTATTTGTTACTGGGGAAGAAAGGTGTTGGTTATTGTTGGTAGCAGGTGTAGGATGAAGTAGGGAAGAGAGAAAGGAGAAAGAAAATGAAGGAAGTGAATTATTTTCATGGAAAAGTGTTGGTTAGATTGCAAACAAGAATGCCATGGCAATTCCAGGAAGATGACGCAGCACCCAGTCCACGTCACTCTCAGTCAGCTGTACTTGCACCAGATAAACCACCCTGAAAAAGAGGAAGCAAAAGGTGTGTGCTGAGAGGGAGGGACTACCCTATAAAGGAGGAAAGAGAAATAAAAAGAGGGTACAAGGATTTTGGAGACAGAGGAATTGGAGAGTAGTTTTTCTCTTCATTGAATTCTTGTGGAAAATTTCAGTATTAAAGTGAAAGCTGGAGCAGTGAGAGCTTCCTGCAGTTCTGCCTTTATTTTCTGATTTGAACTTTTTATGATTCGTAAACTTGAATGATGATGTTGAATGGTTTTATTTTAGATTTGAATGTCAAATCCATGAGTTAAGTCTCATTGGATTGGAATTATTTGGGTGAATTTTTACTATCTTTAATGCTTATGGTCTGATTTTGAGTAGATTATTGTTTCATTCGATTTGTGATTATTTTAAATGCATCCATGCAAGCTCTAGAAATAGATGATTGTATGGTATGTTGTTAGATCTATTTTAATTCTGAAAAGATTAAATAAATTAGATTATTATCGGTTGATACAGGCAAGTATTCAAAAGAATATTCGCAACACTCTAGACGTAGAAGTTGCGATCTGTACAGGGAAAGAAAGAACAGTCTGGATATCATTCTTGAGTTCTGTAGACATACAAAAACTCAGAATGATAGCTTAAAGTTTGGCTCTCGAAAGAAGCAATCTGTAGTAGTGAACCCCTGAGCAGTAGAATGGTTAAGATTTTGCCATGGCATTATTATGGTATAAAAATAAAACCTGAGTAATTCCAACCTTTATCATTCAACAGTACAAATCCTCCCCACTTATTTTTTAGAATTGCCACAAAATTTCAATTGCCCTATCATTTTTTCATTCATAATTGATTTTATTAATCCATTCATTAATTCTCTTTATTAATTTGTCATATGTTTCTTTTGCACAATTTAATTAGTCAAATTCATAGTAATAGCATAACCAATTTTTTTAATCAATTCCAATCCCTATGGAGGCGATACTCATTCATCACTTTATTATTTGATTCGACGTGTATACTTGCACTTTCGCATTACACATTCACATGCACCTAGTTTTTGGCACCGTTGCCGGGGATCGTCAATATTGGTGAAAATTTGGTGAGTTATTATCTCTGCACTTGAAGAATATTCTTTTGATCTAGAAATTGAGAGAACCTTGAGAAGAATGAGAAAAGAATTGTAAGAAATGGAAAGAATTAGAAATGATCAGGTTAGAGAAGAGCCATTACATCAAATTGGAAGGGATGCTGATATTCCTCGAATAATAGATGACAGAGACAGATCCATCAGAGTACATGTTGTGCCGATCTTGGATGATCTGAATCCATGAATTGTCAGACCGCATATTCAAGCTCAACATTTCATGTTAAAACTGGGGAAGTTTCAAACGTTACAAACATTAGGGCAGTTTAGTGGATTGCTTATTGAAGATCCACGGTTGCACTTAAGACTCTGTTTGAAAGTCTGTGATTCATTCAGGTAGTAGGGTGTTCCTGAAGATGCCTTGAGACTGAATTTATTCCCTTATTCATTGCGAGATCGTGCCAGAGTATGGTTAAATGCATTCCCGTCAGGTACAGTGGCATCTTGGAATGAACTTTGTTAGAGGTTTCTGTTAAGATATAATCCTCCAAACGTGAATGCCAAATTGAGGAATGATATTACGTCTTTTCGGCAATCTGAGGATAAAACATTAAATGAAGAAGGTGAGTGATTCAAGGAGTTAATTAGAAAATGCCAAATGCATGGTTTTCAACATTAGACGCAAATGGGAATGTTTTACAATGGATTGAATGCGCATACAAGGATGGTGGCTGACTCATCTACTAATGAGACTTTGCTCGATAAATCATATAATGAGGCATATGAAATTCTAAAGAGGATTGCAAACAACGATTATCAATACCTTACTACAAGAGTAGGGACTGGCAGAAGAGTTGCTGGAGCAATAGAACTTGATGCGATTTCTTCTTTAACAGCTCATGTATCATCTTTAACGAATATGATTAAAACACTGAAAAGACCAGCTGCAGTGCAGGAATGAAAGCAACTAAGTTAGCATGTGTTTATTGCCGAGAAGATCATGTTTTTAATGAATGCCCATCAAACCCAGCCTCAGTTTATTATATAGGAAATTATAATCACAAAAACAACAACCCATATTCCAATACATATAATCTGGGGTGGAAGCAACATCCAAATTTTAGTTGGAGTAATCAAGGGGTGAGAAATTCTAGCAATGCTAATCGGCAGAATGTTGTGAGTGCACCACCTGAATACAATCAGCCCATGCCACGGCAAAATGCTCGGAAAAATTTAGTTTGGAGTTCTTCATCGATGGAAGCTCTATTGAAGGAATACATGGCCAAGAACGATGTTATCATTCAAAGTCAAGCTACATCTTTAAGAGCTTTAGAAAATCAAGTGGGGCAAATTGCCAAAGCATTAAGCTCAAGATCATAAGGAGCACTACTGTGTGATACCAAAAATTCACGATCTCAAAGGAAGGAACAATGCAAAGCCATTACACTCAGAAGTGGTACGCAACTACCAGGAGTTGTTAATCACACTGTTATTGAAGAAGGTAGTTCAGATTTCACAAATACAGATTTTAGAACCATTAGTTGAGTAGGCTACAAAAGAAATGAGCAACCAGAAAAATGTTAAAACAGATTCATCTTGTATTGCTAATAAAAATACCATAAAAAAACAACCTTAACAAATAGAAGGAGGGCCACCGCCACATTTTCCTCAACATTTCCAAAAATCTAAGCAAAAGTTTCAATTCAAGAAATTCTTGGATGTCCTGAAGCAATTACATATCAACATACCGTTGGTGGAAGCATTGGAACAAATGCCCAACTATGAAAATTCATAAAAGATATCTTATCAAAGAAGAGAAGGTTAGGGGAGTTTGAAACTGTCGCTCTCACTGAAGGGTGCACAACAATGCTGAGAAACAAATTGCCACCAAAATTGAAGGATCTAGGGAGTTTTACTATTCATTGCTCTATTGGAAATCATTATGTAGGCAAAACATTATGCGATTTAGGTACAAGTATAAATCTAAAGCCTATGTCTATTTTCAGGAAGCTGGGAATAGAGAAAGTGAGACCTACACCTGTCACATTACAATTAGTTGATCGTTCATATGCACATCTAGAAGGTAAAATCGAAGATATGTTGGTAAGAGTTGACAAATCTATTTTTCCAACAGATTTTATTATTCTAGAATGTGAGGCTGATAAAGAGGTATCAATATTACTTGGGAGACCCTTTCTAGCAACTAGTAGAACATTAATTGATTTACATAAATGTGAATTAACAATGAGAATTAATGATCAGCAGATAACCTTTAATGTTTTCGATGCTATGAAGTGTGCATATATAGATGAAGAATGTCACGCTGTTGAGATTGTTGACACAATAGTTCAGGAAGGATTTGCAGAACTTTATCACAATATTTCTAATGATGATGTAGACTTATTTGAGTTCATTGAAGCAAAAATGATTGAAGAGCTTGGTGAACTGATGGAAGCTAAGCAAATTGAGAATGGATCAAGGAGAAGTTTCAAATCATTAAATTTATCGGACCGTTCTTTTAAACCTCTTTGACCATCCATAGAAGATCCTCCTACGTTGGAATTGAAGCCTTTTCTAGTACATCTGAAGTATCCTTACTTGGGAGATAATAACACATTGCCAGTAGTTATCTCTGTAGCATTGACATTAGATCAAGAGGCTCAATTGTTAAAAGTTTTAAAGAAATCTAAGAAGACATTAGGGTGGACGATTACGGATATCAAAGGAATCAGTCTAGTAATATGCATGCACAAGATATTACTAGAGGATTGCTATGGTAAATCTATCGAGCAACAGAAAAGACTAAATCGCATTATGAAGGAAGTTGTCAAAAATGAGATTATCAAATGGCTGGATGCTGAAATTATTTACCCAATTTCTGATAGCTCTTGGGTGAGCCTGAAGTGGCTGAAGCTGAATAGTGGCATGGCCCTACCCCCTAAAATGTAAAATTGCTATTTAGGCCCTTTAAATTTTTTAAAAAAATTAAATTAGTAAAGGTAAAATTACACTTTGGCCCCCCTAAAATTATAAAAATTCAATTTAATCCTTTACAAATTATAAATATATAAACTATAAAAAATTAAAATTTCATCCGGCCCCCCTAAAAAATTGTTCTGGCTTCGCCCCTGTGAGCCCTGTTCAATGTGTACCTAAAAAAGGGGGTGTCACTGTGGTAAGCAATGATAACAATGAACTCATTCTTACTCGTACTATCACGGGATGAAGGGTTTGTATGGACTATCAGAAACTCAACAAAGCAACAAGGAAGGACCATATTCCTTTACCATTTATCGACCAAATGTTAGATAGATTAGCAGGGAAAGCCTTCCATTATTTTTTATATGTTTATTCGGGGTACAACCAGATTGACATAGCTCCTACTGATCAACAGAAGACCACATTCACATGTCCTTATGGAAATTTTGCATTTCGAAGAATGTTGTTTGGGTTATGCAATGCCCTTGAAACATTTCAGCGTTGCATGATGGCAATATTTTCAAACATGGTGGAAATTTTTTTAGAAGTTTTTATGGATGAATTCTTGGTGTTTGGCGATACTTTTGAAGTCTGTTTAAAAAAATTTGAGTTAGTTATTTGTCGATGTGAAGAAACCAACCTTGTTCTCAATTGGGAGAAATGCCACTTCATGGTCTATGAAGGTATTGTTTTGGGGACATAAAATTTCACAGTAAGGGATTTGTCATCGACAAAGAAAAAATTGAGGTTATTGAGAAATTTCCACCACTTTCCACAGGTAAAGGTATTCGCAGTTTTCTTGGCCATTGAGGATTCTATCAACGATTTATCAAAGATTTTTTGAAAATATTCGAACCTCTGTGTACATTGTTAGAACATAAAAAATCTTTCAATTTTGATGAGATGTGCTTACAAGCATTTGAGGAATTGAAAAAGTGACTAGTCATAGCACCAATAGTCATAGCACCAGATTGGACTTTATCTTTCGAACTTATGTGTGATGCTAGTGATTTTGCCGTAGGGGTCTACTTGGGCAAAAAAAAGGACAAGGTATTTCATGTTATCTACTATGCAAGCCGTACGTTGTCAGATTCACAGCTAAATTATAACACCATTGTAAAGGAGCTATTAGCTATGGTATTTGCCTTCGACAAATTCAGAGCCTATTTAGTGGGCACCAAAGTTACGGTTTATACAAACCACTCTGCTATTAAGTACTTGGTGACCAAGAGAGACGCCAAACCCAGATTAATTCGATGGATACTACTACTGCAGGAATTTGATCTCGAAATTAGAGATAGGAAAGGCACAGAAAATCAAGTGGCTGATCACTTGTCTCAAATTGAAGCAGGAAAGAAGACGTTAATATTCAGCGCATTCAAGATGATTTCTTAGATGAGCAACTGTTAGTTGCCAATGCATTACCGTGGTATGCCAATATCGTAAATTTTTATGTCAGTGGATTACTGCCACCTGAGCTCATCAATCAAAGATTAAGGAAATTTATCCATGATGCCAAGCAGTATTATTGGGATGAGCCATTTTTATTCAAACATTGTGCAGACCAGATAATTCGGAGGTGTGTTCTCGATGACGAGATTCAAAGTATTTTATATCATTGTCATTCAACACCATATAGAGGACACTTGCGGGCATAAGATTTGCTACAAAAGTTCTCCAATCTGGTTTTTATTGGCTAAACATGTTTAAAGATGCTCATGAACTTTGTCAAGCTTACGATTGCTGTTAAAGAACTGGAAATCTATCAAGGATGCATGAAATTCCCTTGCAAACTATTTAGAAGTGGAACTATTTGATGTATGGGGATTTGATTTTATGGGTCCTTTTCCACCTTCTTGGGGGGTAATGTATACATACTTGTTACTGTTGATTATGTCTCCAAGTTGGTTGAGGCTGTTGTTCTACCAATGAATGATGCCAAATCGGTACTGAAATTTCTACATAAGAATATTTTTACCAGGTTTAGTACCCATCATGCTCTGATTAGTAATGAAGGTTCACACTTTGACTGCAAATTAGTTGCTAATACTCTAAACAAGTATGGAGTTAAACATAAAATTAACACGGCATACTATCCCCAGACAAATGGATAAGCGGAAGTGTCTAATAGAGAGATTAAAAAAAATTGGATAAGGTAGTAAAGCCCACCCGCAAATTTTGGTCATCCAGATTGGATGAAGCTTTGTGGGAATATCGAACTGCATTCGAGGCACCATTGGGGATGTTGCATTTCAAGCTTGTTTATGGGAAACCCTGTCATTTGCCTGTTGATCTTGAACATAAGACAGATCGGGCAATTAAGGAATTGAATATGGATTGGAGTGTTGCTGGTACTAACCACCTATTGGAGTTGAATGAGATGGAAGAATTCAGAGCACAAGATTATGAGAATGCCAAGTTGTACAAAGAAAAGACCAAAGGATGACATGACAACAAGATTTTTCCACGGCAATTTGCACCTGGACAACAACTTAATTCTAGGCTTAAATTGTTTCCTGGAAAATTAAAATCTCATTGGCCTGGCCCATTCGAGATAGTAAATGTCTATCCTCATGGAGTTGTAGAAGTCAAAGACGGCAATACTGGTTCTACTTTCAAAGTCAATGGCCAACGATTAAAGCATTATTTTGGAGCTCCTATAATTCATGATAAAAATTCCATCACTTTTCGAACTGCTTAATATTTCTCCCCTGCATTGTTTTATTCATTTACTTTGTTTGTAATTTCTTTGTTTAGTTTATTCAATAAGTTTACTTAACTTTTATTTTTTTGTTGTTGCAAGCACATTACGGCCCAGGTTTGTAGAAATCAGCCCATTTAATATATAAGTTCATTTTAGTTTAATAATTTTTTCTATTATTTTTCTTTTCCCTGCTCAATTTTTCTTTTTTCTGTGTTAGGGCACAATTTCAGGTTAATCTTATCCCTGCTTCACTACTATATTTTCTCTCACATTTTACCCTAGTCGATTCACTTCTTTTCTAACTTACTTTCCATTTCATCTTCTTGACCCTTCTCTGCTTAAAGGTCTCACCTTTTTCATTTTATAGTTATTATTTTCTCTCAAATGGCTTGCCAAGCACCATATTCTTCCACCTCTATGCATCCGTGGACATTCTTTGGAAAAATCGCGAAAGAAAAAATATAAAAAGAACATATCAAAACAACCTTTTTGGATGGAAATAGGTTTCTTTTTCCAAGATTCCCCCTTTATGGGCTATTCTGAAGTCATCTCATCTATTGTGGAGAAACACATGTTGCAAATCTTCTATCTCCACCCTGATGACGTCCTCACTAAGGTAGTCAAAAAATTTTATGCACATTTAACCTCTCCTAAAAATGCTTTCATCTATGTGCGCGGTGTCTCGATGTTATTCAATGAAGACTCAATCAATACGCAATATAGGTTACCTGAAGGCCTTGATTAATAGTCTCAATTTGTCAAGACAGTGGCGATTGAATGACTGAACCAAGTTTTGACAGATTTATGTGTAGAAAGAATGACATGGACAGTTTCTCAAAATGATTGCTACACCATCGACCATGTAACTTTGAAGCTTCAATGTAAGGTATGGTATCATTTCCTAAAATCTCATCTTAGCCTTTCTACGCACAACTCTACTATTGCCAAGGAACGCATGTTGTTGCTACACTTGATTATGACTGGAAGAAAGATAAATGTTGGAAAAATTATTTTTAGAGAAGTCCACTGTTGCGCACAAAAGACCCTCCGGTACCTTAAAATTTTCATCGCTCATTACGGCATTGTGTCAAAGAGTAAAGGTTCCTACTCAGGCAAATCAAGACAAAATCCCCAATAAATGAGCCTTAACCAAGAAAATTGCCTTGAGATTTTTAGGGGAGGATATGCTAAAGCATCTTGGCTCTACATCCACAGCTTCTCCACCTATGACTACTGATGCTGCCCATCAACATCTCGCAGTGACTTTGAGCAGAAAGTGATTGATGCTCTTGAGATGTTGCAATGACAATTTTGGATGATGGAAAAACAACAATTGAGGATAGTCATTGATCTTGGCCAAGCTCAAGAAGAAATGGCTTTATTTTTGGGATATGTCAGATGACGGGACAAAGCCATTGAGAAATCTCTTCAAAAGAACTTTACCCGACCTATGCCTACACTCTCTGTTTTTCCTAAAGAATTATTGTTGGAGCCAAAAGATGATGATGAAGATGAAGAAGACGCCACTATAGAGAAGAACATAGAAAAAGAGGGAAAGGAGGAGAAAATTGAATCCATGCATATTGAATCTAATAAGGATGAAGCTGATATGACTCAACCTTCTACACTTGCTACAACTGCCACTACACCGAAATCCACTGCACTTATGACCGAGTAAGAACGTGTGATTCATCAACTGATTGATGATCTTACAAAATCAGATACTGATGATGAAGAAGAGGTGCCAATTATCCAGCTAAAAAGGAAGCACTACAAGCAAGTTGCTAGGAAATCTGTTCAAGATGATGCTGGTGAAGTAGAAAGGAAGCAACGCTACAAACGCTCAGCCAGAAAATCAATCCAACCCAATTAGAGTAACCCAAATTCCTTCCAAGCTATTGTTTTTATTTTCATTTGCATCTTTTTCATTTTATAACATATGTTTCATGCATTCATATTTGGTTTTCATTGCATTTTTATATTTGTAACTTGTTGTTTTTGGATTTTGAAATGTTTCACTGTTCATGCATTGAGGACAATGCATCCCTTAGGTTTTGGGGTGTGTTCTGTTGTAAATATAGTTTACAGTAGATATATGTTTTAATGTTCATGCATTTTGTCATTCATTTTGCCATTAGATACAAAAGCCAAGTAACAGCTAGACTATGCCAAGTATATTGTTATCTATGATATTCGATGAGGATAATGTAACAGCCCGATTTAGGGCCTAGTCGGAATGGTGGTTGCAAGACCACAAATTTAAGGTAGAAATATGTGTTTTATGGTTTTTATGAGGTCTATGACATGTTTGCATGATTGTGTGAAAATTTCATGAAGAAATTTTATAATTTAGTAATCAATTTATTCATTAGGACTAAATTGCAAAAATTAGAAAATATGAGATTCTAGAAGATTCAAGTATGAAATAGCATTAGAAAAATTATTAGAGGTCCTTATTTAGCAATTAAACCATTATATGTCAAGATGGACAAAAATGGACATGGGAAGGAAAAATCTCAAGGAAGGGCCTAAAGGGCATTTTTGTCATTTGGATAATAAAAGAATTAAAAGGGAAAATAAGTCAAAAATCTTGTCCATCTTCTCCATGCTTGGCTGAAATTCTCAAGGACACCATAGCTAGGGTTTCTTCAACTTTCAAGCTTGATTGTAAGTACCTCCTAGCCCCATTTTTTATGTTCTTCATATTTTTGAGATCCTCGTAGCTTGATTTAGCTATTTCTAGCTATATTTTAAGCTACGATTCATGTTCAAAAATTTACCCATGTATGACATACATGTATTTTGATGTTTAATGGAGGAATATGAAAGTTTGATGTATGATAAACATCTTTTTCTAAGTGATTTTCATGGATAACTCATAAAAAGGACCTAGTTGTAAAAGTGATAAAATGTGTAGTAAAAATTAGTTTTGAAGGAAAATATGAGCTAGTATAAGTTTTAAGATAGGTTCGGCTAGGCTTGGGTAACCAAGGAAATGAGTACATTTCGTTATATGAGCCTAGAGACCATTTTGCAAATATATGAAAGTTTAGGGGGCAAAATCATAATTTTGCCAAAGTATGATTCATGGGTTATTTTAGTCAATGTGATCATTAAATAAGTGAAATTGTCATTATAGATCAAGAAACACGAAGTTCGGACCGAAACTGAGGAAAAAATAAAGTGGTGGACTAAATTGAAACTCTATACATATTTTGTTACCGAGGTAAGTTTGTGTGTAATAAATCAACATAATGTTATTATGCTTTGAAATGCTTGATATTTTGTGAAACGTATATTATCTTTATGATATTGGTTAACGAAGTCTCAATGAAAATATGATGAGATTATATTAAGTTGAAGTCCCGGTTGAACCTTAGGAATAGAAAGGATACCATTGTCACGACATGAGATTAAGAAGGTCCCGTATAAGACCATTTCTGGGACATGGCCTCGGCACCAAATGGAGATCCCGTATAAGACCATATCTGGGATATGTCATCGGCATCAAGTAGTAATCCTGTGTAAAACCACGTCTAGGACCTAGCTTCGGTATGAAATCGTGTAAGACCATGTCTGGGACATGGCGTCGATATACGATCTCGTATATGGCCATATATGGGATATGGCATCGACATCGATATGAGACCCTGTGTAAGACCATATCTGGGATATGGTATTGGCATCGTACTATGTGTATGACGAGTTCGAGTATCCTTCGATATTTCAAGTGGTTCAACGGGGTAAAGAGCTAAGTTTATGTTCAAGGTGGTAAAAGTGCTAAAGTTATGTGATGAAGTGATACAGGTGCATATGAGAAACTCACGAGAAATGAGTCCGATATGTGTTATGAGATTGGTAAGAGTAAGCATGAGTAAGATATGTCAATGTGCTTGATAACTTGTGTTATTACTTAAAGTAAAGTATGAATGTATTACAAGATTTTATGTTGCTATCTATTACATGCAAGCTTACTAAGCTTTATGCTTACTCCCTCTTTTTTCCCTTTCCTTGTAGTATCGCCAAGCTAGCTCGGGGATCGTAGGACGTCGGAGTTCGGTTCACACTATCAAGCTATTCTTTTGGTATAGTAAAGTTTGATTATTTTGGGTATGGCATGTATAAGAACTTGGTCATTTTGTTATATGTCATATTGGTTAGCCAATGTGTTGGCTATTAATGTTACTCAATTCATTTTGTAAGTGGCCATTGAAATCGGCCAAAACTAGCAAGTCATATCTATCCAATGATGATGAATTTCTTGAAGAGCAAGTTTGTACAATTGAATGAGTAATGTATGAAGTATGTGCAAAATGTTATAGTGCGTAGTTAAGGTGTGAATGTTTTAATGTTGTATGTTAGAAGAACATTATTGTTAAGTTAAGTGTGGCATAAAATGGTATGAATGTGGTTGATTTTCAGGGTGGCAAATGGCTTGGTAAATAGCCTTGTATTTGTCCACACGGATAGACACACGGTCAGTCCCATGGGCATGTTGATAGGTCCTGTGTTCCCCTGCATCCAAAACTAAGAAAACAGAATGCTCAGTAGAAAGCACATGGGTAGAGACACGGCCGTGTGTCTCAGCCGTGTGAAGGCCACGGCCTCAGGAAATGGGCGTGTGCCAGACCGTGTGAAGTCTGCATCTAATTTACGAAAAGTTCAGTTCGTCACACGGGATAGCACACGGGTGTGTGATATGCCATACGGGCGTGTCACTTCTCTCACACGGGCGTGTGGCCCTGTCTTAAGCAAAATTTTCTAAGTGTTTGTAAGTTTGCCGGTTCAGTCCTGAACCAGTCTAGACGTGTGTTTAAGGTCTAGCAGACCTATAATAGTGATATTATGAGTACGAATGAAGGGTTTTTAAGTATGAATGAAAATTTATGGCCCGATATTGTATAAAGAGGTTTGTTAAGTTCGATAATGCCTCGTACCTTTTTCCAGCATCGGATATGGGTAAGGGGTGTTACATTTAGTGGTATCAGAGCTACGGTTTAGTCGATTCTCGGACTAACGTAGCATGTGCATGAGTCTAGCTATACATGCCATACATATGAGTGTTTACATAATGATAGTGTGACGACTTCTGACGATTTAAATTATGTTTTCATATAGTAAGTGGATCCTGACAGAGCTGTGGCAGATGATGTAGAGAGTAACGCGCCGGCCCCCGCCCAAGGGACGGTGCCAATTGAAAATGAGATTAGACCAATGACTGTGAGTCAGAGAGGAGGAGAAGAGGCTAGGGAAGCTTTTCTCCACATGATGAATTCTTGGTATACGGGGTTCATTCAAGCAAACCCGAACGCGCAACCCCCTCCACCCCTACCTATTCCTTAGCTTACCCGGGTAGCTCCTTAAGTTGTAGAAGTGGTAAGAAGAGAAAAGCCCCTAGTTGATAGAATCCGAAAACAAGGAGCTGAGTAATTTCGAGCTAATAAAGATGACGATCAGGAAAGAGCAGAATTCTAGCTTGAAAATACCATCAGGATATTTGATGAATTGTCTTGCACACCCAAGGAGTGTATGAAATGTGTGGTGTCTCTCTTAAGAGATTCGGTTTACCAGTGGTGGAACACCCTTGTGTCGGTGGTACCAAGGAAGAAAGTTAATTGGGAATTTTTCCAAGAAGAGTTCCGAAAGAAGTATATTAGCCAAAGGATCATCGACCAGAAAAGAAAGGAGTTCTTTGAGCTAAAACAAGGTCGAATGATGGTAACTGAATATGAACATGAATTTTTAAGGTTTAGTAAGTACGCTCGAGAGTATGTATCCACTAAAGCCATCATGTGTAAGAGATTCAAGGATGGACTAAATAAGGATATCCGATTGTTTGTTGGTATTCTAGAACTAAAGGAATTTGTTGTGCTAGTAGAGAGAGCATGTAAGGCCGAGGAATTGGCCAAAGAGAAAAGAAAGGCTGAAATCGAGTTTTGTGACTCGAGGAAGAGACAACTGGGTAAGTCATTTCAATCCTCGTCCAAGAAATCGAGAGAGTTCACTACTCGATCAACCACTTCAATTGGGTTTTCAAACCGAAGTAAAGGTAAATAGTACTCGGGTTCTAAAGCTCAGACCACTTCAATTGCTAGTGTTGATAATGCTCGACCGAGTAGACTGGAATGTTCACAGTGTGGCAGACGTCACCCCGCTGAGTGCCGAGCACACGAGAGAGCTTGTTTCAAGTGTGGATCCCAAGATCATTTTATTAGAGATTGCCCTGAGATGGTTGAAAAAGAGAAATTTCAGAGTGCAAGATCGGGAAGTACTACTAGAGGGAGGCCAAAGAGAAATTCGGGAAATAGAATGAGTAGTAAGAATACACCTGGAGAGCAGACTGCAAGATCCGAGGGTAGATCACCTGCGAGGACTTATGCCATTCTCGCTCGTGAAGAGGCATCCTCCCCTGATGTGATTACGGGTACATTTTCTCTTTATAATACTCCAGTTGTTTCTTTAATTGATTTGTGATCTACCCACTCATATGTTTGCATGAAATTAGTAACTAATATGAACATGCCTGTGGAGTCTACAGAATTTGTGATAAAAGTGTCAAATCCCCTAGGCAAATGTGTGTTAGTTGACAAAGTATGCAAAGATTGCCCTTTGATGATTAGAGGTCATTACTTTCTGGCTAATCTCATGTTATTATCGTTTGATGAATTCGATGTAATTCTTGGTATAGACTGGTTAACTGCATATGATGTGATAGTAAATTGTGGAAAGAAATACATAGAATTGAAGTGTGAAAACGGGGACACACTTCGTGTTGAATCAGATGAACATGACAGATTGCCTGTAGTGATTTCTCATATGTCTGCTCAGAAATATGTAAGAAAGGGATATGAAGCTTATCTTGCTTTTGTGATGAATTCTAAAGAATCAGAGTTAAGAATTGAATCAGTGCCCATAGTATGTGAGTATCCAGATGTATTTCCAGAAGAATTGCCAGGATTGCCTCCTGTTAGAGAGATCGAATTTGGGATTGAGTTAGCCCCTGGTACTACTCCTATTTCGATTGCTCCGTACAGAATGTCTCCAACCGAGTTGAATGAATTGAAGGCACAATTACAAGAATTGATGGATAAAGGTTTCGCAAGACTAAGTTTTTCTCCGTGGGGTGGTCCCGTATTATTTGTGAAAAAGAAAGATGGTTCTATGAGGTTATGTATAGATTACCGGCAACTGAATAAGGAAACCATAAAGACCAAGTATCCCTTGCCAAGGATTAATGATTTGTTTGACCAACTGAAGGGAGCCACTGTGTTTTCCAAGATAGACTTGAGGTCGGGTTATTACCAGTTGAGAGTCAAAGATGCAGATGTGCCAAAAACTGTATTTCAGACAAGGTATGGTCACTATGAATTTTTAGTCATGCCTTTCGGTTTAACAAATGCTCCTGCCGTGTTTATGGATTTAATGAACTGCATTTTTCGGCCATATTTGGATAAATTTGTTGTTGTTTTTATTGATGATATACTAATTTACTCTCGTGATGAGAATGAGCATGTTGAGCACTTGAGAATGGATCTACAAATTTTACGAGATAAACAGTTATATGCAAAGTTTAGTAAAAGTGAATTTTGGCTTAAAGAAGTCAGATTTTTGGGCCATATTGTTTCGGGTGATGGCATTAGAGTTGACCCGGGAAAGATTTCGGCCATTGTTGAATGGAAATCGCCAAGGAATGTATCCGAGGTTAGAAGTTTTCTGGGCCTAGCTGGTTATTATAGACAGTTTGTCGAGGGATTTTCTATGATAGCTAGTCCGATGACGAGGCTATTACAAAGAGATGTAAAGTTTGAATGGACAGAAAAGTGCCAACAGAGTTTTGAGAAACTAAAGGCATTATTGACTGAGGCTCTAGTTTTAGTGCAACCTGAACCGGGAAAAGAATTTGTAGTTTATAGTGATGCATCCTTGAATGGATTGGGTTTTGTACTCATGCAAGAGGGCAAGGTGATAGCTTATGCCTCGAGACAACTGAAACCGCACGAGAAAAATTATCCGACACATGATTTGGAGTTAGCCGCCATTGTGTTTGCGTTGAAGATTTAGAGACACCATTTGTATGGCGAGAAATGTCGGGTATTCACTGATCATAAAAGTCTAAAGTACTTGATAACTCAAAGGGATTTGAATTTACGGCAAAGGAGATGGTTGGAGTTGTTAAAAGATTACGAATTAATGATTGACTACCATCCGAGAAAGTTGAACGTAGTCGCTAATGCTTTGAGTAGGAATTTTTTGTCTGCATTGAGAGCTATGAATACACGGTTGGCTTTATCAGATGATGGTTCTATACCAGCTGAGTTAAGAGCTAGATTGATGTTTCTCCAAGAGATTTGTAAAGCTCAGAAAGGCGACAGTGATTTGCAAGCCAAAAGAGTTCAATGTGAATCGGGTATGGAGTCAGACTTTCAGATTAGTTTTGATGGATGTTTGATGTTCCGAGATAGGGTCTGTGTACCGAGAGATGATGAGCTTATTCGAAAAATTTTGCATGAAGCACATAGTGGATGTTTATTGGTACATCCAGGTAGTACAAAGATGTATAATGACTTGAAGAAATGGTATTGGAAGCTGAGCATGAAGAAACATATTTCCGAATTTGTATCGAGATGCTTGATTTGTCAGTAAGTGAAAGCTGAACACCAAGTACCTTCGGGTTTACTTCAGCCTATTATGGTTCCCGAGTGGAAATGGGACCGTATTACTATGGATTTTGTGACGGGTTTACCCTTGACATCGAAAAAGAAAGATGCCGTGTGGGTTGTGGTTGATAGACTTAGGAAGTCGGCCCATTTTATATCAGTACGCATTGATTATTCGCTTGATAAGTTGGCGGATTTGTATGTTTCAGAAATTGTGAGATTACACGGAGAACCGTTGTCGATTATTTCGGATAGAGATCCGAGATTTACATCACGATTTTGGAAAAAGTTACAAGAAGCCTTGGGCACAAAGTTGAGTTTTAGTACAGCTTTCCATCCAAAAATCGACGGACAGTCGGAGAGGGTAATACAGATACTTGAAGACATGCTGCGGTGCTGTGTTTTGGAATTTCAAGGTAATTGGGAAAAGTATTTACCGTTAGTGTAATTTGCCTACAATAAAAGTTTTCAGTCGAGTTTGAGAATGGCACCTTATGAGGCATTGTATGGGCGTAAGTGCCGAACGCCTTTGTATTGGACTGAACTCAGAGAGAATCAGATTCACGGGGTCGATCTGGTCAGAGAAACCGAAGAGAAAGTAAAAGTAATCCGTGATTGCTTAAAGGCTGCTTCGGATAGACAGAAATCCTACGCGGATATGAAACATAAAGAGATTGAGTTTCAAGTTGGTGATAAGGTATTTTTTAAAGTATCACTATGGAAGAAGGTTCTCAGGTTTAGCCGGAAAGGCAAATTGAGTCCACACTTTATCGGACCATATGAGATTTCTGAGAGGATAGGACCGGTAGCCTATCGTTTGGATTTGCCATCTGAGTTGGAAAAGATCCATGATGTATTTCACGTATCTATGTTGTGACGTTACCGATCAGATCCTTCGCATGTGATTGTACCGATAGAGGTTGAAATTCAACCCGATATGACATATGGCGAAGAGCCAATTAAGATTTTGGCACGGGAAGTCAGGCAGTTAAGAAATAAAAGCATAGCTCTTGTGAAAGTATTGTGGCAAAGACATGGGGTAGAAGAGGCTACATGGGAGCCCGAGAAGGCTATGAGAAACCAATATCCAAACCTTTTTACCGGTAAGATTTTCGGGGACGAAAATCCCTAAAGGGGAGAATTGTAACTGCCCGATTTAGGGCGTAGTCAGAATGGTGGTTGCGAGACCACAAATCCGAGGTAGAAATATGTGTTTTATGGTTTTTATGAGGTCTATAACACATGTTTGCATTATTGTGTGAAAATTTCATGAAAAAATTTTATAATTTAATGATCAATTTATTCATTAAGACTAAATTGCAAAAATTGGAAAATATGAGATTCTAGAAGATTCAAGTATGAAATAGCATTTGAAAAATTATTAGAGGTCCTTATTTAGCAATTAGACCATTATATGTCAAGATGGACAAAAATGGACATGGGAAGGAAAAATCTCAAGGAAGGGCCTTAAGGGCATTTTTGTCATTTGGATAATAAAAGAATTAAAAGGGAAAATAAGTCAAAAATCTTGTCTATCTTCTCCATGCTTGGCCGAAATTCTCAAGGACACCGTAGCTAGGGTTTCTTAAACTTTCAAGCTTGATTGTAAGTACCTCCTAGCCCCATTTTTTATGTTCTTCGTATTTTTGAGATCCTCGTAGCTTGATTTAGCTATTTCTAGCTATATTTTAAGCTAGGGTTCATGTTCAAAAATTTACCCATGTATGACATACATGTATTTTGATGTTTAATGGAGGAATATGAAAGTTTGATGTATGATAAATGATCGTGTCCAAACTAACTATGACAACGAATAAGGCAAGCGCACCTATCGTTCGGTAGTATAGCTATGGCAAGACCGGAAATATCGTATCCTCAAGGACCAAGAGTACTAGTAGTTACTATCTTTTTATTATCTAGCCTAAGTATTAAGGGAATCGATGTTTAATTAACTAATTACTAAACTAAGGATGCTAAGACACAGATAGTGAATTGGGAAAATACTTTTGGAAAAACCAGTTGATTAAGACAATACCCGAGGAAGAATCCACCTAGACTTCACTTGTTATTTAACTCTGAACCAGATGATTTATTCACTTGACTTGATCCGTAGGATTCCCTAATTTATATTAATACCTCTTTCGAGGCTACTAACGTCTAACCCTAGGTTGATTAATTGAAATCTCTTTCTAATTAAAACCCCTAGTGTTTCATTAACTCGATCTATGGACTCCCATATTAGGTTTGACCCTAATCCCGTGATTTTGTCATCCTATCTCTGGGGTTGCGATCAACTCCGCTTAACTATGCTAGATCTACTCTTAAGCAGGACTTTTGCTCCTTTGCTAAGCACATCAATACTTGAATCAATATCCTGAAATATTAAAGCAAGAATTAAGAACACATAATTAAGAACAAATCAAGTATTTATCATATAGTTCGGAAAAAAATAACAAGATCCGTCTTAGGTTTCATCCCCTCAGGTATTTGAGGGTTTAGCTCATGTTTAATAAAGAATACATCTCGGAAGAAAGTAAATAACAAAACATAAGAAAAACCCTAAAACCCTCAAGGAAATTGAAGGGAAGATCTTCCTTCTTGAGCGTGATTCCGGCTTCTAGGATGAATCAACTGGCTTTCTTGGAGTAATTCCCTGTGTTCAACCCTCTCTGGCTTCGCTCCCTTTTTAGGTCATACTTAGGGTGTTTATATAGACTTCGGAATGTCTTTCTTCGCCCCTAAGTATCCTTTTTCGAGTAGAATTACAACGGGTCACGGCAGAGACACGCCCGTGGAGCACACCCGTGAGAATCGAGCCCAGGCCATGTTTGGGCCTGCTAAGGTGGCACGGCCGTGTGGTGAACTTCCAGGCCGTGTTGATTTCTCACTTTGGCCCATTTTCCCCGTTTTCGGCCCGTTTCTCGTGCTTTTCATCCTTCGATGCTCTCCTAAGTATAAAACATGAAATTAAAGGATTAGGAGCATCAAATTCCACAATTCAAGGGATTAAATCATCCAAAAGTATGCTAAATGTGGGATTAAAATATGTATATATTACGGTTTATCAATAAACATCTTTTTCTAAGTGATTTTCATGGAAAACTCATAAAAAGGACCTAATTGTAAAAGTGATAAAATGTGTAGTAAAAATCAGTTTTGAAGGAAAATATGAGCTACTATAAGTTTAAGATAGGTTTGGCTAGGCTTGGGTAACCAAGGAAATGAGTACATTTCATTATACGAGCCTAGGACCATTTTGTAAATATGTGAAAGTTTAGGGGCAAAATCTGTAACAGCCTGATTTTGGGCCTAGTCGGAACAATGGTTTTGGGGCCACAAATTTGATGAGAAAAATCTTATTTTTATTATATTTTTATGGTCTACGATTTCACAGAAAGATTCGTGAAAATTTCGTTCGAAAATTTTGACGTTTAGGCACTCAATTTAGTCAAAAGGACAAAATTATAAATAGTGCAAAAGTTGAGTTCCACATGTTAGAAGTGTCCAATTTCTATAAAATTTTAAATTAGAGGTCCTTAAATGGTAATTAGACCATTGGTTAAATTGTTGGACAAAAATGGACATGAGATAAGTGAAATAGGATAGTTTTAAGTTAGGGGCATTTTGGTAATTTGGTAATTAAATGGACTAAAAGACAAAATAAAAGCCAAAAACCCTTGTCATCTTCTTGCTTGGCCAAATTTAGCATGGGGGAAGCCATGGCTAGGGTTTTCAAGCTTTCAAGCTCAATAGTAAGTGCATCCAAGCCCCGTTTTTAATGTTCTTTACATTTTTGAGATCCCCGTAACTCGATTTAGCTATTTCTACCATTATTTTGAGCTAGGGTTTGTGTTTAAAAATTTACCCATGGATGACATGCAAGTGCTTTGATTTCTAATGGTAGAATATGAATGCTCGGTGTGTAGTAAACGACTTTTACTAAGTGATTTTTGATGAAATCACATAAAAGGACTAATTTGTAAAAAGTTGAAAAATGTATGAAAATGTGTGAATGAATGCAAATTGTGGACTGCTATAGTTATGAAAATGATTCGTCTAGGCCTAAAATACAAGGAAATTGAATAAAAATCATTTTATGAGCCTAGGGGCAAAAGTGTAAATATGACAAAGTTTAGGGGCAAAAATGTAATTTTTCCATAGTATGATTTCTGGGTCACAATGAATAATGTGACTAATAAGTAAGCTAGATGTGATGTTATAGATGAAAGAAAATGACATTCGGACTTAGAACGGGGGAAAAACGAGTAACTGACGGTTAGGTCCCTTTTTGCCATTTTGGTATCGAGGTAAGTTCGTGTGTAAATAATACAACATTATATTATGTATTTAATATTTTGATATTGCATGAATTGTATATATATATGTTTCTACGGATTCGATTGATGATGATTTGGCGAAGAATCGAAGAATGAGAATCCCGGTTGAACCTTAGAAATAGAAAGGATACCTTGTCACGACATTAGATTAATAAGGTCCCGTATAAGACCATATCTGGGATATGGCCTCATCACCGAATTGAGATCTCGTGTAAGACCATATCTGGGATATGGCATCGGCATCGAATAGTGATTCCATGTAAGACCACGTCTGGGACCTGGCTTCGGTATGAAATCGTGTAAGACCATGTCTAGGATATGGCATCGACTTGCGATCTCGTGTAAGACCATATCTGGGATATGGAATCGACATCGATATGAGATCCCGTATAAGACCATATCTGGGATATGGCATCGGCATTGGCATGTGATCCCATGTAAGACCATATCTGGGATATGGCATTGGCATCTTACTACGTGTATGACAATTTTCGAGTATCCTTCGATATTCCAACTGGTTCAACGGGATAAAGAATTAATGTTTATGTTAAAGACGGGAAAATGACTAAAGTGTCAATGAATATGAATATGTGACGATTAAGTGCAGGAATATGTATGTATACACTCATGAGCAATGTGCTCGGGATGTTACCGAATTTTGGTAAGAAGTTAAACGAGTAAGTTATACCTATGAGAATGACCTTGTGATTATGAGTCCATGCTTATGATGTAAGGATATGTGGGAAATGTGATTGATGATCATGTGTGAGGCTTTTAAGCCAAATTAAATTGAGAAATGAAATGTTCAAGTCTTTGTTGTTGATGTATAGGTTAAATTGGCCAATGAATGGCTTGTAAATATTTGATGATGACTAGCTATTGGCATGGCTAACTATGGATATACTTTAGTGTTATATGTGTGTAAATGAGAATTAATACAAAGAAAACATGATAAAGTAAAATTAGCAATAAAACAGTTTGGACAGCAGCAGTTATATCACTTTGAAAATTCACCAAAAATGGTGGAAATTGAATTAGAAGTTTAATAATATATGAAATTAAAGCTTATTGAGTCTCTTTTTGCATAAAAGAAACGGTGTAAGCAAAATAATTTCATATTATGAGATATTTGAATTTTTATAAGACAGGGTCAGAGTGATTTCGAAATCCCCTATTCTGGCTTGGGAAATTCATTAAAACTTTTACAGAAATAATCAAGGTATAAAATTTATATTCTTGGATCTCTTAATGAGTCTATTTTCAAGAGAAACAAATGGGAACATCTTTCAAGTTCTGTACAACGAGAAAATAAATTTTTAGTGAAGAGGGGTCAGAACTATCAAACAGCGAAATAGGGGAGACTTTAAAGAATAAACTGTACTGATTGGCTAAACAAAAAATTCTAGAAATTTTATCGTAAGAGTATATGTGAGTCTAGTTTCAGGGAAAATTTTTGGATCTTAATTTGGAGTTCCGTAGCTCCGGATAAAAATAATTTAGTGACTATAACTTGAGTAGACAACTCAAGATGAACATAAGTAAATAGTGAAATTTCTTGTAATTATGATGGTATTACCTTGAGAACATATTGTGATAATTGGTGAAAAACATGTTAATAATTTGCTTATTATTTGCATACAAACTTACTAAGCATTGTAGCTTACTCCCCTTCCTTTCTCCTATCTTATAGAGTTTTATGCTAGCTCGAGTTGGAGATCGCTGGAGATGCTATCACACTATCAAGCTATCATCGTGGGGGTAAAAGTGAATATAGACCTCTTAAGTTTATGGAATGTATAGGGAATAAGTCACTTTGTGATTGTGTCATTGTGATTTAGCCAAAGGGATTGGCTTGTAATGGTTAAAGGTTTAATGTAATGTGTAGCCATGTGAAGTGGCTTATATTGGCTAGTTGGTTATAAGCCTATATCTTTATTCATATGCATATGCCAATGTCTTGTGATGTGGTGTGTACTTATTTGGTATATGTGATGGATTGTAGTTTACGGCCTAAAGACCTAATGGTTGAATGGCACAATAGTCTTATTATTGAATGTGACTTGGTATGTTTGGATTCGGTAAAGTATGATGTTAAGAGTATGTATATGATGATATTGATATGATATGTTATTGTTTGTGTTTGGTTGGTCTAAATGCATTTACATGCTTAAGATTATGCCATGTGATGTTGTGTGTGTATGTGCAAGTGAGGGTGGTAAAATGGCTTGGAAAATAGCCTAACTTTCATCCACACGGATGGCCACACGGCCTAGCACACGGGCGTGTGACTTGGCCGTGCGACCCTAAATGGTTGATGTCGTCATAAACAGAGAGTTACACGGGTCGAGGACATGGGCGTGTCCCAAGCCATACGGGCGAGTGGCCTTGTTTTGTGGTAAAATTTTCTAAGTATTTCAAAGTTCTCAGTTTAGTCCCGAACCATTCCCAATATATGTTTTGGGTCTCGTAGGCCCATATAAGGGACAATATGATTATGAATGAAAATTTTTAAATTTAAATGGAAATTTGTGACTCGAAAATGATCGGTTATATGTGATTAAGTCTTGTAATGCCTCGTACCCTATTCCGGCGTTGAATACGGGTAAGGGGTGTTACAAAATCGTAAATTTTCCAAAGTATGATTCATGGGTTATTTTAGTCAATGTGATCATTAAATAAGTGAAATTGTCATTATAGATCAAGAAACACGAAGTCCGGACCGAAACCGAGGAAAGAACAAAGTGGTGGACTAAATTGAACAATTATACATATTTTGTTACCGAGGTAAGTTTGTGTGTAATAAATCAACATAATGTTATTATGTTTTTAAATGCTTGATATTTCGTGAAACGCATATTATCTTTATGATATTGGTTAACGAAGTCTCAATGAAAATATGATGAGATTATATTAAGTTGAAGTCCGGGTTGAACCTTAGGAATAGAAAGGATACCATTGTCACGACATGAGATTAAGAAGGTCCCGTATAAGACCATGTCTGGGACATGGCCTCGGCACCAAATTGAGATCTCGTATAAGACCATATCTGGGATATGGCATCGGCATCGAGTAGTAATCCCGTGTAAGACCACGTCTGGGACCTGGCTTCGGCATGAAATCGTGTAAGACCATGTCTGGGTAATGGCGTCGATATACGATCTCGTATAAGACTATATCTGGGATATGGCATCGACATCGATATGAGATCCCGTGTAAGACCATATCTGGGATATGGCATCGGCATCGAGATGTGATCCCATGTAAGACCATATCTGGGATATGGCATTGGCATCGTACTATGTGTATGACGAGTTCTAGTATCCTTCGATATTCCAAGTGGTTCAACGGGGTAAAGAGCTAAGGTTATGTTCAAGGTGGTAAAAGTGCTAAAGTTATGTGATGAAATGATACAGGTGCATATGAGAAACTCACGAGAAATGAGTCCGATATGTGTTATGAGATTGGGAAGAGTAAGCATGAGTAAGATATGTCAATGTGCTTGAGAACTTGTGTTATTACTTAAAGTAAAGTATGAATGTATTACAAGATTTTATGTTACTATCTATTACATGCAAGCTTACTAAGCTTTATGCTTACTCCCTCTCTTTTCCCTTTCCTTGTTGTATCGCCAAGCTAGCTCGGAGATTGTAGGACGTCGGAGTTCGGTTCACACTATCAAGCTATTCTTTTGGTATAGTAAAGTTTGATTATTTTGGGTATGGCATGTATATGAACTTGGTCGTTTTGTTATATGTCATATTGGTTAGCCAATGTGTTGGCTATTAATGTTACTCAATTCATTTTGTAAGTGGCCATTGAAGTCGGCCAAAACTAGCAACTCATATCTATCCAATGATGATGAATTTCATGAAGAGCAAGTTTGTACAATTGAATGAGTAATGTATGAAGTATGTGTAAAATGTTGTAGTGCGTAGTTAAGGTGTGGATGTTTTAATAGTGTATGTTAGAAGAACATTATTGTTAGCTTAAGTGTGGCATGAAATGGTATGAATGTGGTTGATTTTCAGGGTGGCAAATGGCTTGGTAAATAGCCTTGTATTTTTCCACATGGATAGACACACGGGTGTGTGTCTAGGCTGTGTGTGACACACGGTCAGCCCCATGGGCATGTTGATAGGCCGTGTGTTCCCCTGCATCCAAAACTAGTATAATAGAATGCTCAGTAGAAATCACACGGGCAGAGACATGGCCGTGTGTCTCAACTGTGTGAAGGCCAAAACCTCAGGACATAGGCGTGTGCCAGACCATGTGAAGTCTGCATCTAATTTACGAAAAATTCAGTTCGTCACGCGGGATAGCACACGGGCGTGTGATATGCCATACGGGCGTGTCACTTCTCTCACACGGGCGTGTGGCTCTATCTTAAGCAAAATTTTCTAAGTGTTTGTAAGTTTGCCGGTTCAGTCCCGAACCAGTCTAGACTTGTGTTTAAGGTCTAACAGACCTATAATAGTGATATTATGAGTACGAATGAAGGGTTTTTAAGTATGAATGAAAATTTATGGATTGATATTGTATAAAGAGTTTTGTTAAGTTCGGTAATGCCTCGTACCCTGTTCCGGCGTCAGATACAGGTAAGGGGTGTTACAGATAATAATTCTTCAATAAAATTAGAAAATTGGGATGGGTGAATAGGTATGTTTAGTTTAGGATAGTTTTGTGAAAATTGATTCCTAAAAGTAGAATGCCCTATTTATAATTGTAATTAGTCTATAGTAGGTTTCTTTTAATACATTTTGGAATTTTTAGACTTAAATTCAGTAAACCAGCAGTGTGTAATAATGAATATCATGGAAAAATGATAAGAATCACTCCAATGTTTGAAAATGTTGAGTAGATCAATAATACTTTATTTGCTCTATCTTATTATTGATTAGAAAAACAAGTTCAAATAAGTGTGAGTAAAAAAAAAAATAGTTGAAGGACACTCCACTGTAGTAATAGGTTGATTAGCTAAAGAGGTAGTTGTTTGCTCCATCCATATTTTTAGTTAAAAGCCTTAGCTTCATGAGTGAGTTACATTCAAATTGTGGCATGATGTAATACCAAGCAATCTAGTGTATGCTCCATTTAGATGTCAAGTAAAGAAACCATGTGACAAGATGAGTTCCCTAGAAAAAAATATTTGTAATTAAAGTTTTGAAATGACAGAATAAATGAGAATAGGGAAACTGAGTTTAGAAGAAAGATAACCTAAGTGCATTAGGAGGTATTTTCTATAGTCAAAATTGCATGAATATTTAGGAATTTTTATTTTTGGGTAACATTTTCTACACTTCGTTTGCTAAACAAACCTAAAAAAATTGAATCAAATGTTTTTTTTAATAGAAGACTATTAATGGAGGTATAGAATATACGAAAAATGGTTTAGCAATATATATGGTAAATGTGTGTTATGGCAAATTCATGCATTCGTGCATACTCATACATATTTTGCTTGATGAGAAGCAATAATTCAGGTTTGGGGGTGTGATAACTCTTGAAAAGAGTTATATTTAAGGCTTCTAGATTGAATTAATTGTTTGTAATTAAGTAAATATGTTTGCATTTTTAGGATATTTTTAGAACATTGCATAAAAAAGCTTGGATTATGCAATTAATGTCATTATTTGTTACTGAGCAGTAGAATGGTCAAGATTTTGCCACGGCATTATTATGATATAAAAATAAAACATGAGTATTTCCAACCTTTATCATTCAACAGTACAAATCCTCCCCACTTGTTTTTTTAGAATTTCCACAGCATTTCAATTGCCCTAGCATTTTTTTTCATTCATAATTGATTTTATTAATCCATTCATTAATTCTCTTCATCAATCTGTCATTTGTTTCTTTTGCATGGTTTAATTAGTCAAATTCATAGTAATAGCATAAACATTTTTTTAATCAATTCTGATCCATGTGGAGACGATACTCACTCATCACTTTATTACTTGATTCGACGTGTATACTTGCACATTCGCATTACACATTCATTCGCGACAAAAGGCATAGGAAAATGAAAAAGGGCTAGGAAATTGACATTGATGCCTCATGTAGCGTGCTAATTGCAGAGAAGATATTCCCGAATTTAAAAGATCCAAGTAGATTTACAATCCCAATAGAGATAGGGGATCAATATTTTAGCAAAGCCCTTTGCGACTTAGGGGCTAGCATAAATTTAATTTCCCTATCGATCTATCGAACACTCGGACTTGAGGATCTAAAAAACATATCAATAACACTACAATTAGACGATAGACCCTCGATATAACCAAAAGGTAGACTCAAGGATGTATTGGTCAAGGTAATCATTCTCATCGACTTTGTAGTCCTCAACTTCGAGGAAGATCGAGGAATCCCCATTCTTTTAGGTAGGCCATTTTTGGCCACTTCTAAGTCGACAATCAGAATCCCATTTTCATAAACCGAGTTTGCAAATATTAAATATGGATATTTTCAAATTTGGTATAAAATTTTGGTCTGATAACTTTGTTGCGTCCATAGTTAATTTAGGTGCAAGGACTAAATTGTGAAAGTCCAATCACTATAGGTTTTTAATTGGCCAAAAACTTAGGGACATAAGTTGCAAATAGCCAAAGGTACAAAATGGTAATTAAAACATTTTTAAATATTAGTTAGTGGATGATATTGATGAAATCAACTAATTTTAACTAAGATTAGTTTAATGTTAATTAAACCATAATTTTGTTAATTAACCTAGCTTAATTAAATCCTAATTAGTCTATATATATTAAGTTAGTGGGAAAATATGAAGTCACAATCTCATCTTTTTCCTCTTATCAATTTTGAAAGAAAGAAAACCCTTTTGAAACTTCAAATATTCGGTACTTTAATTGGTAAGCTCAATTAAGTCCCTTTCTTGTAATTTTATGTTTTGAGTTTATGGGAGCTTGATTTAACTAGTCCATGTATCAATTTATAAAATTGTTAAAGTTTTTGAAAGTTTCCACTGTTGATATCTTGAAGAAAATGGTGTTAATTGATTTAAGCTTAGATTATGAAAAAGAACTAAATTGTAATGTTTAATTGTTAGTTTTGTACATTAAGACTAAAGTGAATAAAATGTGTTATTGAGGTGAAATTTTGGTATAAATAGATAGTTATATGTTTATATGTGTTAAAGATGCTCGTGTGAACTTAGTAAATGTTAGGATACAATTGGCATGCCAATAGGGTCTGCTAAGGTAGGTGTAACGGATGGACCCTAGGATGGGTTGGGTGCACTTTGCATAAACTCATTATCTGTCATATGGGTTGATGATGAAATGGGCCAAGCCCAGTATGTGGAAATTATGTGGTTAACTACCCTATTAGATGAATGTGATATGAATATGGGCCAAGCCCAGAATGTGATAACATGTGAATTTGATAATTGATATCTGATATATGAGTTAATATATGGTTAGCATGTGGGTGGAATTCAGTGGACTAATTACACACTGAGTCTGTATGACTAACCCAATTTTTATTAAACATCGCAGATGATTCGTGGTGATTGGACCGGGTTGGAGTGGATACGAGGTGGCCCATGCAGAAGACATCTTCTTTATTTTATTCAGTTTATTACTAAGAACTTTTGTTTAATTATTTATTGTAATAAGGCCTAGTTAAAGTATTTAAGTATTTCTATTTGAGTATTTTTATTATGTTTAAGCTAGACGACCATTAAATTATTATTTGGAAGTGCTTTTAATTTGGATATTTTTGTCAAGCTTATATTATTTAGAATTTTTAATTGGACATGGTTTTCAAATGACAAAATTTTTAATGTTTTTCCCAAAAGTGAAATCAGTCTTCAAACATTTTTCCGCAGTGGCATCTCAAATTCGATTGGTCAGAACGAATGAAATTTGGGTTTGGGGTGTTACAAATTGGTATCAGAGCCCGGTTCAAAACTCGGCTTTGAGGGTTTTGGGTCCAAAAATAATTTTTTTCAAAGATGGGCTTTTCAAAAGTATGGGTTTTCATAAACTTTTCAGGTTATTCTGGCATGACACCTGTATCTCCGACCCCCAGTCCACCAGGTAAGTACCCTTGACTACTGAAGTGAAATGTGTATGTGAATGTTATAAGTATGAAGGGAACGTAGATTAGTGAACTAGGATCTGTTGAACCCTAGGACTAGTGCACTCAAACACATGCATAAGACTTAAGGATTATTAAACAAACCTGTGAAGTAAGTTGCCGAGCTAGGGTGTGGCAACTGTTGTGCGCATGTCTAGGAGTGGATTCAGTAAGAGCTTGGTATTTAAGCAGTCCTAGTGACTCACGTCCTCTTTACTCGAATCCTACCTGGTGCGTAGTAACCGTTCACCCTAACCAAGAGGACTTATTCATGGGCTAAACCAATCATTAAAACCCGAAAGGGACTAGCCATGCAGTTTTATAAAATTCCTAGTTTTAAAATCCCTAAATTACCCTTTTAATTGTAGTAAAAGATTATTGTGAAAATTTTTCCAAAATATCTCCGATTTACAAAATTACAAAAATGCCCTGTATTGTAAATTACTAAAATACCCTTAGTTTTAAGATTTTCAAAAATACCCTCGACTTTTGTTAAAATATTTCTACTTTACAAAGATATCAAAAACTTACATTTTACAAATAACAAGATACCCTGATTTGGAAAATTTACTGAATCGCTTCGACTTCCAAAATTACCGAAATAACCTCGATTTCTAAAATTTTTGCAACACCTCCGATTTGGAAAACAAAATAACTCAGAGATTTTGTAAATTTGAAATACCTCTAATTTGAAAAATATTTTTGAATTGACCCGATTTATTACCAAAATACCCATGTGGGAAAATGATGAAATTACCAGGTAGGGAAATGGATGGAATGGCCATAAAAGTATAGTGAATGATGTTGTGAATGAATGTGACTTCATGGAGAAATGAATGTGTCTCTGCTTATGAATGTGAATGTGACTCCAAAGTTAGAGTAGTGAACTTGAACTAGAAACTTTGGTTGATCGAAAGAACTACTTCGAACATCTCTTTTCATACAACTGTTCGCGAATAATCAAGTGAAACAAAATTTCGATGCATAAAACTTTTAATCAGTTAAATCGCGACGTTAGAAATGAGTTCTAGGGACGTGAACTTAGAGATCGTGCCTAGAAAGTATGATGGTTCTATTAAGATCGAGTGCGCAGACATAAGCGTAGTCGTGGTGAGTTAAGATGTACGATTATTCATTAATAAGTAATTTCGAGGACGAAATTATTTTTAAGGAGGGTATAACTGTAACATCCTAGATTAGGGGTTATGCGTTTGGAGCATAACCCAAGTGCTAGTGGGTTTTAAGGGTATTTGGAGATGTTTTAAGAGTTTTTAGAACTTTAGAATAAGGGTGAAAGCTTTGGAAAAATTATGGATTTAAGTGTAAAAAGAGGAAATTAGGCTGAGGAGGCCTTAAGAATAATTTGTGGGCGTTTTGGGTCACGAAAGGGGGCTTGGTAAAGTGGCTTAAGGATGCCACTTAAGGCCTGGGAATGACGCCAACAAGGGTCTGGAGTTCGAGTCTTGAGGCGGCATGGGAGTGTTTTATTTTTGTATTTTGCGTCAAGAAGGGAGGTTGGGTGAAGACGGCTTTAAGGAAATATGTAGTGGTCTTTGGACATAAAGCGAGGCCTTGGTAAAGTGGGCGCAAGGCGCACTTAAGGTCTGGAGGTGACGCTCGCGCAGTCTTTGGTTCGAGTTGCGAGAGAAGCGAATGGGATTTTAATTTTATCGTCAAGTAGGAGCTTGGCTTGGGAGGTCTTAAAAGAATTTGTGGCGGGTTTATGTCATAAAAAAAAGCCTTGGCAGAGTGGCTTGGGGTGTTATTGCAGCTTGCTCCAGCAGGTCCCATGTTCGAACCTGGCGGGCAGCAAATGGGTGTTTTAAATTTTTGGGGCTTTTGGCGAAGGAAAGGAATTGGACGGCAATTGGATTTTTAATTTGATGAGGATTAAGTTTGCTTTTATTTTGGAATTCGGCTAAGAGCAGGATATTTGTGAATTTAAATTGTTTATTTTTAATGTGAGATAAGAAGATAATTAAGGTTTTATTTTATTTTGTTTAGATAGATAGATAGAAGATTAAGGAAAAGATAATAATTGTTTTAATTTAGTTATTTTTGAATAAGCTTAGAGATTAAATAGGAGATGGATAAATGTTGAATTATTCAATTTATTTTGAATAAGTATTGAAGAGGGAAATAAGAGATTGATTTGGATTTGATAAGTGGAGATAGGTGTGCCGAATTGTGTAGTTAAATAGGAGTGATCACTGTTGGAATTCTTTTCTCCAATTATTTTTCCTTTAGTAGGAATTCTCCTCTCAACTCACTCCTCATTGTGCCAAATTCTAAGAAGCTAAAAAGGCCATTTGTGTTTTTTCTTCTCCTCTATTTGTTAGCATTAGCCGAATCCTATAAGCTTCCTTTCTCTTTTCTTTGCTTGGCACCCAAAAGAAACATCATAGCCAAATACACTTTCTTTCTCTTGTGGCCGACTTTTCCATCAACATTTGAAGGGCTTAGCCGAACCTTTCTTCGCAAGCAACGATAGTGGAAGCATTAAAGGAGTTTCGGGATTTGGAGTACTCAAGGGATTTCGACAGTTTCATAGTTAAGTGGTGATTCAGGATTTTCGATAAGCAAGGTAAGTGTCTATAGTATTCGGCCAAGGCCATGTTTGGTAAATATATGTGTTCATTAATTATTCAAAAGCCGAAAACTAACCAAGTTAATTGATTCAATGCTTGGCCGAATGCAAGAAGAGTATAGCAGAGATTTCAAGACTTGATTCTTAAGTCAAACGGCAACAAGGTAAGTTTAAGTATACTAATCCTACTAGGATTTGGATTTATGGCCGAATGGCTTTTTATTAAAGTAGTAGGTGATTAATCAAATGTAGGGATTAAGGATCTAAGCATTAGATCAAGCTTTTCGGGATTTCAAGACCCTTTCGTAAGTATGATAAGTTGTGGATATTTGGTTAAGAATTCGTATATTGATGATTAAATCGATTGTTCTAATTAAGTGTGTTGATGGAGGCGAATACCATTCAAGAAGGAAAAGGAAGGTCCCTATCCGAAGTTTAAGAAGAGATCTGTCTCGGCGATTAGGGATTGGCCATCGGGGTGTGGACACGTGTCGAACAAGAAAGTAGGCAAATAGCCGTAGTATCGCCTAGTGATAGCATCAGATCGAAAGCATAGTTCTCCAAGTGATCAGGTGTGTGATTAACCCCACTTTTTTCGGGTTTATGGTATATTGTATGTGTTGTGTAAATGCTAATATATGCAAAGTGGCGATTGTGAATGGTTACCCTTAAGGGGTATATCGGAAATCAGGTCAGTGTTAATTATTAAGAATGTGAATATGCCAATGAGAATATGTTTGTATGCCGAATAGCATGTGCGTGCATTATTTTACTATGTTATGACATTATCATATGTTGCATGTGCATGGGATGGGATATGAATGTGACTATCGAAGGAAAGGGTGTACTTTATGTACGTGGTCTAATGTTAGCCTTGTGCTACATTAGCGCTTGATGTTAGCTATGTGCTTCATCAAGGGAGGTGTTGGCTAGGTGCCACATCTCGGCGGTTGATAGCTGTGTGCATCATCGCGGACTGAATGATATGTGGGATCACTTAGGTGATCGGTGGCTCAGCCACGGCCTTGAGCAGCAAGTCTGCCAAGGTAAGATGTGTGGATCACTATGTGATCGGTGGATTAGCCATGGCCTTGAGTAGCAAGTCTGCCAAGGTAAGATATGTGGTTCACTATGTGAACGGTGGATTAGCCACGGCCTTGGGCAGGGGGTCTGCTAAGGTAGGTGTAACGGATGGACCCTAGGATGGGTTGGGTGCACTTTGCATAAACTCATTATCTGTCATATGGGTTGATGATGAAATGGGCTAAGCCCAGTATGTGGAAATTATGTGGTTAACTACCCTATTAGATGAATGTGATATGAATATGGGCCAAGCCCAGAATGTGATAACATGTGAATTTGATAATTGATATCTGATATATGAGTTAATATGTGGTTAGCATGTGGGTGGAATTCAGTGGACTAATTACACACTGAGTCTGTATGACTCACCCAATTTTTATTAAACATCGCAGATGATTCGTGGTGATTGGACCGGGTTGGAGTGGATACGAGGTGGCCCATCACGAAGACATCTTCTTTATTTTATTCAGTTTATTACTAAGAACTTTTGTTTAATTATTTGTTGTAATAAGGCCCAGTTAAAGTATTTAAGTATTTCTATTTGAGTATTTTTATTATGTTTAAGCTAGACGACCATTAAATTATTATTTGGAAGTGCTTTTAATTTGGATATTTTTGTCAAGCTTATATTATTTAGAATTTTTAATTGGACATGGTTTTCAAATGACAAAATTTTTAATGTTTTTCCCAAAAGTGAAATCAGTCTTCAAACATTTTTCCGCAGTGGCATCTCAAATTCGATCGTAACGAATGGGCCGGGTTTGGGGTGTTACATCATCGAGCAAAAAAATTTATATGAAACGGGAAATTGAAATAGAATGAAATGAGCTTGACTATCAAATGGTGAGTTATTGAATGAATGGTGCAAGAGATATTGATTTGAGTAAGGAATAACCATGTAAGGTTCTGCATATAGTAGACTTTGTGAGGATTAAGTTGGAAAACTAAGGAAACCAGTAAGCTGTTGCCAGGAGAATGGATGCTTTGGCATTTGGGAAGGCTTAGCTGAGGAGATGATAAAGCTTTAGGTGAGCTTCAAATTAATGTTGTCCAAGTATACCATGAAAAGCATATTCACATGAGTATTCATAGTCTTCAAGACAATATGCATGAGGTAGATGTATGCATGATTGCATGATAACTATGGGAAAAATGTAACACCCTCAACCCGATCCAATCAACCAAATAAAGACAAAAGCTTAATTTACTTATATGATTTACAGATAATGGCAACTTACTTAACTATAAAATTTCAAACTAAAATACATAAGTAAATACAATGAGTAAATACACTACAACACGAGGTAATTAAATTACAACTATATTTAACTTGGAATTCTAATCTATTACAGACGCTTCAAGGTATGGGATTCTCAAATGACAACTTAGACTATGAACACGCTGCCAACACGCTCTGTATGCATAATAACCTGACACGCCATTTCTCTAGCATAACCCTAACTTCATCCCTTCTGGCGCGGACCCCTAATACTCACCTGTAACATACAAACACAGATATGTTCACCAAAACTTAGTGAGTATTTCAACATTTACCTATGGGATAATTGCACACATCAGTTGATGAGTCAAAGGATGATCTTGGTGTTCTCATCCTTTAACCTGCCTCTAGCGAATGCCATTCTTATTTCCCCTTTCTTCGCACACCATCGATATTATACCTCACTCGGAAGTCATTTCTTTTCCCTTCAAATTCTTCTACACATCATTTACATTCTTCAATTTGATCTTTCATAAATCTTTATCCATCTCTTTTACAGAGGTTCATTCAATCGAAACACCGTTACTCTTGCATACATAATTCTAAGACATCGTTTTACCACAATTCATGAATGATCATGTGCAGAGATAGCATATACCTCATTCAAATATAAAATTTGGAATTCTTACTTAGAAAACACTTTTCTTCTGTTAACCCATCACCTCTCCATATCTCTTCATTTCATTATTCACAATTGAATCATGGTCTTGTATATTATTTTATCATAACCATTAGAGACATTGTGCCTTACTGATCTTTTTGATCACCTTTGCGAACCATACTGAACATGCCAAAGCGATTTAATACAGAATCCACCACAAGAATCATTCTTTTAATGTACGCCATTGAGAGCCTTACTATGATACGCCACAAGGGTACTATTTTCAGAGTTCACCATATAAGTCGTTCCTTCAGAGTGCGCCACAAGCGCTTATCTCTCAAATTATTGCCACAAAAGCTATCATTGCAGGGTTCGCCACAGAGGCTATCCCTTCATCATTTGCCATAAAGACTTTCATTTCACATTGTGCCATAGGGCGTTCTTCTCATGCACCACAAAGGTATTCATTTCCTGATGTGTTTACGATATGGATTTGGCTAAACTCACATTTCGTGAGGTTTTCCCATCATCGTCCTGGGACACGAGAGAACCCCATTGGTAATCACCATCCTTTAATCCTTTTCGAAAGGTGCCATGACCATGGACTTTTTCCTTTGAGAATTCTTGTTTAAAGTCCCGACGAACCCCTTTAGACAACACCACAAATACAGACACAGACGCACTTTACAGACCATTCATGTACTAACATAAACCACATTCATCTTTAACAACAACTTACTGTAACACCCCAAACCCGGCCCATTCACTACGTAATCGAATTTGAAATGCCAGCTGCGGAACACGTTCGAAAATATTCTTACTTAAGAGTAAAACCGTTAAAAATTTGTTGCCTTTAATAAAACATTTTTGTGACTTAAAATATTCTAAGTAAAAATTTAATTGTTATAAAATACCGGATTCAAAACTTTATTATGTACAGATTTAAGAAAATAAAACCATTGGCGATAGATACCTCAATTGTCAATCCATAATAAAACATAATAATAAAGATACTTAATAAAAATACTTAAATACTTTAATGGGCCTTATTACAATAAACACTTAATCAAAATATGAAAATATAAATACTTAATTAATTAAAATATCTTTTCGCATGGGCCACCTTGTATCCACTCCAAACCCGGTCCAAGCATCACGAAATGTTGGTAAAAATTGGGTGAGTCATACTGACTCAGCGTGTAATTAAACCACTGAATTCCACCCACATGTTAACCACATATTATCCCATATATCGGATAACAAATATCATATTCACATATTACCACATTAGGCTTGGCCCATATTCATATCACATTCATATAATAGGGTAGTTAACCACAAAATTTCCACATACTGGGCTTAGCCCATTTCAAGACCGATCCACATTCATATACTGGGCTTGGCCCTTTTCTTAATAATCCACATATCAACTGGGCCTAGCCCATTTCCACATTAATCCACAAATCAAAATAATATGCAAAGTTATGCAATTATGAAGCCCAACCCAACCTAGGGTCCATCCGTTACTCCTACCTTAGCGATTCCCCGCCCAAGGTCGTAGCTAATCCACCGCTCACATAGTGAACCACATATCTTACCTTGGCGCACTTGCCGCTCAAGGCCGTGGCTAATCCACCGATCACATAGTGATCCACATATCTTACCTTGGCGGACTTGTCGCTCAAGGCCGTGGTGAGCCACCGATCACCTAAGTGATCCCACATATCATTCATCCACGATGATGCACACACGCTATCAACGCGAGGTGGGCACCTAGCCAACACCTCCCTTGATGAAGCACACGGCTAACATCAAGCGCCAATGTAGAACAAGGCTAACATCGGACCACGTACATAATGTACACCCTTTCCTTCCTTCATATCCATATCCCACCCATGCACATGCGGCATGTAATAGTGGCATAATAATAAATGCATGCACATGTTATTAAGCGCACAATCACATTTTTATAGGCATTATCACATTCACATCCGCACTTTCACATTCTTATCAATGAGATAATACTAACACGATTATCGTTATACCCTTTTCGTGGTAATCACCACATAATCGCCATTTGATTGGTTAGCACATAAATCACACATGCAAATATAGCAAAACACTGAAAAACGGTGGGTTAATCACACACGACTTTCTAGCAAAATCTGAACTACTCGAATCTAACACGATCTAGAATCCCGATACTCGCTTACTTGTCGATTAGCCCCAAAAATCATAATACACAATCGGTCATACCTAAACTTATAAAATGGCCTATGGTCGAAACTATATACCACTTACCTTGCTTACCGAAAATCCCGAATCACCACTTAACTATGAAACTGTCGTAAATCCCTTGAGTACTCCAAACCCGAAACTCCTTTAATGCTTCCACTATCGCTGTTTCATGCGAAGAAAGGTTCGGCTAAGCCCTTCAAATGTTGATGGAAAAGTCGGCCACAAGAGAAAGAAAGTGTATTCGGCTATGATGTTTCTTTTGGGTGCCAAGCAAAGAAAAGAGAAAGGAAGCTTATAGGATTAGGCTAATGCTAACAAATAGAGGAGAAGAAAAAACACAAATGGCCTTTTTAGCTTCTTAGAATTTGGCACAATGAGGAGTTAGTTGAGAGGAGAATTTCTACTAAAGGAAAATAATTGGAGAAAAGAATTCCAACAGTGATCACTCCTATTTAACTACACAATTCGGCACACCTATCTCCACTTATCAAATCCAAATCAATCTCTTATTTCCCTCTTCAATACTTATTCAAAATAAATTGAATAAGTCAACATTTATCCATCTCCTATTTAATCTCTAAGCTTATTCAAAAATAACTAAATTAAAACAATTATTATCTTCTCCTTAATCTTCTATCTATCTATCTAAATAAAATAAAATAAAACCTTAATTATCTTCTTATCTCACATTAAAAATAAACAATTTAAATCCACAAATATCCTGCTCTTAGCCGAATTCCAAAATAAAAGCAAACTTAATCCTTATCAAATTAAAAATCCAATTGCCGTCCAATTCCTTTCCTTCGCCAAAAGCCCCAAAAATTTAAAACACCCATTTGCTGCCCGCCAGGTTCGAACATGGGACCTGCTGGAGCAAGCTGCAATAATGCCCCAAGCCACTCTGCCAAGGCATTTTTTTTATGACATAAACCCGCCACAAATTCTTTTAAGACCTCCCAAGCCAAGCTCCTACTTGACGCATAAAATTAAAATCACATTCGCTTCCTCTGCAACTCGAACCAAAGACCTGCGCCAGGCGTCACCTCCAAGCCCTTAAGTGCCGCCTTGCAGCCACTTTACCAAGGCCTGCTTTATGTCCAAAGACCACTGCATATTTCTTTAAAGCCGTCTTCAGTCCAACCTCCCTTCTTGACGCAAAATACAAAAATAAAACACTCCCATGCTGCCCTCAAGACTCGAACCTGCACCCTTGTTGGCGTCATTCCTGTGCCTTAAGTGGCGTCCTTAAGCCACTTTGCCAAGCTCACTTTCGTGACCCAAAACGCCCACAAATTATTCTTAAGGCCTCCTCAGCCTAATTTCCTCTTTTTACATTTAAATCCAAAATTTTTCCAAAGCTTTCACCCTCATTCTAAAGTTCTAAAAACTCTTAAAAGATCTCCAAATACCCTTAAAACCCACTGGCACTTGGGTTATGCTCCAAACGCATAACCCCTAATCTAGGATGTTACACTTACTTTTAACAGATCATACCCTATAGCATACATCCGAGACACACCTATATGACTGAGCCTAAACTTTTTAGATTCCACACCACGACATGCATTTTATTTTCAACAATCACTCATACAGTTACATAACCATCATAGTATGCTTTTCTAGCTTTGGTTTAATTATTCAATCTGTTTCTACAAAAATATTTCATACAAACAATATTCATACAAGAGTCAGCTCAAGGACTCACCTGATACTCACCTACTACAGTCTAAAACACCAGATCCAGACTTCTATCATGTAACAGTCCGGTTTAGACCCTAGTCGAAATAGTGGTTTCGGGACCACAAATCCGAGTCTAAATATTATTTTAATATTATTTTCTGTGCCCTTGATATGTGATTAAGCATGTGTTAAAATTCCGTAAGTTAATTTATCCGTCTGAGTGCTTAATTTGATAAAAGGATTAAATTGCATTAAATGCAAAACGAGCATGCTATTTGTTAAAGTACCTATTTGTTGTGGCTTTTAAAAGAGGAGGCCTTATGAGGCAATTAGACCACTATTAAGTTAGTGGATGATTAAAAGACATTAGTGACCTTATGCTATGTTACTAAATGTTTATTAAAAGGTTAATTTAGTAATTAGATTAATATTATGATAATAATAAAACAAAAAGATGAAATTTTTCATCTTTTATTCATTCATCTAGCCGAATATTAAAAGAAAATAAAGAAAAGAGTGAGCAAGAGTTTCGGCCACGGTTTAGGCTTGATTCAAGGTTAGTTTTTGATTCATTTTCGATAATTTTTACGTTTTTGCAATCGTTGCTTTGTATGCTATAAAACCCATGTTATAATTTGAAGAATTGATGATGTTTATGAGATGTTTCATTAATGAAATGGTGAGCTTTGTGATGAATATTAGTGTTAAATGAAAGATATGTGTTTAATGAACATGTTTTGTTCTTGAATTTTTGATGAATTTAGCTAATTAAGGCTAATTTGTGAAAATATAATTTTGAGGGACTAAATTGTGAATTTGATGAAATGTATGGAATTGTATGAGATACATGAATATTCGGCTAAGCATGGGTATATGGTAATTTTGTGTAATTTGTGATTTTGTGAATTAGGGACTAAATTGTCCAAAAATGAAATGTGAGGGCTAATTTGCAAATTGCCCTAAATATGTGTTCTTTGGTTGAAATGAATGAGTTATTGAATAAAAGGGTTAAATTTGAATATGTATAGATCAAGAACCAAAGAAAACAGATTTAAATCGCGGGAAAGAGAAAGTAGTCGAATAACCGAATCCGATTAACCATTCGAATCCGAGGTAAGTCGATATACAAATAAATGTATTTGTATTGAATTATTTGAGTGTATATGATATGTGAAATACTATGATTATCCATTGAGATGGAATGTATGTGAAATCCGAGTTGCCTAATAAGTCGATAAGCTGATAAAGTCTGAAAAGTCCCGTGTGAACCTAGGAATATATAGGAATTACGTATGTCATGACATAGGTGTCTGTTATGTGATATCATGTAAGACCATGTCTGAGACGTTGGTGTTGATTCAAGATTTCGTGTAAGACCACGTCTGGGACGTTGGCATCGATAAGAGATTTCGTGTAAGACCACGTCTGGGACGTTGGCATCGATATGAGATTTACGTGTAAGACCATGTCTGGGACATCAAAGATCATATTTGATTAAGTGTAAGACCGCATGGGACAAATGGCATCGATATCTGATTACATGTAAGACCACGTCTGGGACGTTGGCATTGTACGACTATTCCAAGCACTCTGAGTATCCTATTAGATTCCGAATGGTTCAACGGGCAAATTCGAGGAACGAATGACTATGTGAATTATATATCCGTTTCAGGTACGTTTGGTATGTACACTAAGTGTGTATGAAAGGTAAGTATCTGTATGAACTTACTAAGATGATTATGTATATGAAATGATGAGATTATATGAGAAGATATGCTTGAAGTAGCTATGTGTATATGTGATATTTGAGTTGAGGAATATGGTAAGATATGGCTAAGCAAATAAGCCAAAGAATATATGTGATGAATTTGTTATGAGAATCAATGATGTTATTGTTTCAATTTGGTTATATGCATTTTTATGCTAAGTTTATTTGTATATGGCTTACTAAGCTTTTGAAAGCTTACTCTGTGTGTTTGCTCTATTTTATAGATCGTCAAAGCTATTGAAGGCTCGGGGACCGTCGAGGATCGTCATCACACTACTCAACTCATTTTGGTATCTTTTGGAAATGTATTTTCTAAGTATGGCATGTATAGGCTAGTGAATTGGTATATGTTTGAGATGTAAATAGCCATGTGATTTGGCTAGTTAAATGTTGGTAATGTTCATGAGTGAATATGGTATTTGGTGCATGTTTTGGTATGGCTTGATGGAAATGATATAGCCTTATGAATGGTAAGCTTATGGATGAATTGATGCCTTAGTGTTTTAATGAGGTTATGATTGAATTATACTTGGATTTACATGGAAGTTGATTGTACAAATTAGTAAGTTTAGAAATGAGATTGAATAGAATAATATGTTGACCATTTGGTATGTTTTTGGTTTCCATTTGATTGTGGAAATAGGTTTGTTATGCTTGTAGGTATGACCCTAGTGTAGGTGGCATATTGGCCTTGCAAAGGGCCTGTTATGCATACACGGTTGCGGCACACGGGCGTGCCTAGTGACCGTGGGATTAAGTCAGTAGCTAGCCCAAGTGTGCACGACCATGGTACATGGACGTGCCTAGTGACCGTGTGAATAAGTCATTATCTAGCCTAAGAGTACACGGCCATGGTACACGGGCGTGCTTGGTGATCATGGGGATAAGTCAGTATACATGCTCTGTTTTGGCACGGCCAGGACACATGGGTGTGCCTAGTAGCCGTGGGAGGCACACGGCTTGACTGCACGGGCGTGTGACCTCTGCAGTGTACAAAAAGTTTTAAATTTCTGAGAATTTCTGTATGTGTTCGATTTAGTCCTGACCCTTCTCTAAAGCATGCTTAAGGTCTCGGTGACCTATCTAAGGGACACTGTGATTGCAATTGATTACTTGTATTATGAAATGTTTGTAAAAGTTTCTGATCTATCCGGTAATACCTTTAACCCTAATCCGGTGACAGATATGGGTTAGGGGTGTTACATATCATGCGAACTAGCAACAACTATTGTTATAGAATATGGAAACCTACCAAGATCTATTCTTATACCCTATTTTCCCATCATTTCTAACATTGGAAATCCCCAGGCACTGCCTTATATCTTTACCTTACTGATTTACTAGATCTAATAGACTTAATTTTTCACAATATAACAGGCTGAGTTATAAATCTTACCATGACATGGAGTAATCAGTGGTGAAGATCCAGATCTACAACTATAGCTTGAAGGAGAAAGAAATATTGTAAGTTCTTTAAGATTTAGGTAGCAATACTTCTCGAGCAAGGAAAAAGAAAACTTTCCTTTTTTTTTCTAACTTGAATATCTTTATAAATAACCTAACCCCTTATTAGAACTTGACACATGTCTCAAACTTTCGAGACTGCCTTTATAAATGGTTTATAGTTTTAAATGGAAATCCAGTATTTTTAAAAATTTTGGTTCATCCCTTTGTCCTTTCCTAACTACCTCGTTAGAACGTAACTAGCATAATAACTCAATAAAATAGGCGTACAATACCTTTGGCGATAACCCAATTCACCCAAAATTCCTCAATACTCTTATCAATCCATTTTTATTTACAACTCAACACATTCAAATAATAATCCTTACATAATACTCTGACGTCAACTATGCGTCCGACCTATGCGTTGGAATTATCAACCAAGCGGATAAGATTGTGTCTCACAGATTTCTCTCATTATTCGCCAAAAATTGGTGTTACAACTCTCCTCCCCTTAACAAAATTTCGTCTTCGAAATTTTTTAGTCCCACAGAATACAAAATCTACTAATAACTAACCATCTGTGCCAAATGCATACTAAGAGTTTAGTAGTTTCGAATTTCAACCATCACCCCATAAATTTCTAAACGTTACACTTACCTCTTTTTGACAGATGTAAATTTTACATTGGAGAAACTGAATAATTCCCTCGAAATAAACTTCTCGCGCAAGTTTGTTTCTATAAAACATGTACTCAAATACGTCATCAGTTTCTTTTGCAAAATTGATCGAAACCCTATCCTTCCTCTTCTAGATGTTACTGCATTCTTCATCTTCCATTTTTGATTTTCTCAAAGGTAACTCATTTCTTCTTTCTTCTTTCTACTTTTAACTTTTTATTTCCAACATGAGAAGAACTACTACCAGAGGGAGGGGTCGTGACCAGACTATCCGAACCATCGCTCGTGAGACTCCACCATGCGTGGAGATTGAGATGTGCATGAAGAACAACTAAGGTTGCTACCTCTAAAGTTAATAGAAGCTTTCTCATCTTAGCTTGAGTTTGATTCCTATGAGGATCCTATATCGCTTATGGCTCAAATCTCAGATATCATGTCTATCGAGCACGACCTTTAGAGTGAGGCCTTCAAGGATGCTAGTGATCGTTACAAAAATAAGATGACTATTTTAGAGAAGAATGTAAAGACTGGCGAAGATTCTTTGGCTGCACTTCACCAAAAATACAAGATTCTTGCAATCTGATTGAAAGATTGTATGTTCAGGTTAAGACTCTATAGGGTAGTCGTAGATATATTCAAAACAAATATGAACAGCTAAAAGAGGAGGTGAATCAGTTGAACTGTGAAAAATCTATTTAGAAGATAAACTTAAAGCTCCGGAAGAAAGTCATAGAGCAGAACTAGAAAACCTACGTCGCTTTCATGACGAGACCTTTAAGAAATATCAGGAGGATACCACAAAGAATATCAATGATGCTCTACCAGAGTGGAAATCAAACCTACTTCTAGTTGCCCAAGTGGCCACAGGTCCTTTCGATCTTAGTCACGTAGATTTTAGTTGTCTTGGTAACGTTTCTTTAGAGTCTCTCAATTTTAACATCTACCATCCAAAAGGTGAAGAATGAGAATCTTTCCAAAAGGAATGGAAACATTCAAGAAATTTATTCACTCCCAATACACCTGATGTTGAAGACAATGAAGATGATTCAGCGGTAGGGGATCAGAATCTTGATAATTCGCTCTTACTGAAGGGGTTCCACATACGCCTACTAATCAGACTAATGAGGGTAGAGATTGAAATTTCTTTTGTATTTTAGCTCCTGTTTTATTATTTACTATATCATGTATCATCCTTTCTTTCTTGTTAACAAACCAAGCTTGTTAACTTAGTTTTATCTCTTTACTTCATCATTATTTCTCTTCATTAACTAAAATTAATACATCAATCACATTACGTAATAGTTTCGACATATTTGGGAAACTAAGCTAGGCTTGGCGTATTATGCATACAAGGCTTCTTCATCTTCATGATCCAAGAACCGACTAAATCGGGCTCTAATACCAAAACTTGTAATACCTTCAACCCAATCCGATCAACCAAACCCGGATCTTGGGTATTACCACACAAATACATACACAAGCTTAATTTACTTATACAATTTATAGATAATGACAACTTACTTAACTACAAAATTTCAAAATAAAATACATAAGTAAATATAATGAGTAAATACACTACAACACGAGGTAACTAAATTACAACGATATTTAACTTGGAATCTTAATCTATTACAGACGCTTCAAGGTATGGGATTCTCAATGACAACTTAAACTATGAACACGCCACCAATACGCTCTGCATGCACAGTAACCTGACACACCATTTCTCTGGCGTAGCCTTGGCTTCGTCTCTCCAGGTACAGACCCTTACTACTCACCTATAACACACAAACACAGATAAGTTCACCAGAACTTAGTGAGTATTTTATCATTTACCTATTGGATAATTGCACACAACAGTTGATGAATCAAAGGGTGGTCTCGGTGTTCTCATCCTTTAACCTGACTGTGGCGAATGCCATTCTTATTTCCCCTTTCTTCCCACACCATAGATATTATATCTCACTCAGAAGTCATTTCTTTTCCCTTTGAATTCTTTGACACATATTTCCATTCTTCAACCTGATCTTTCATAAATCTTTATCCATCTCTTTTTTCAAAGGTCCATACAACCGAAACACCGTTACTCTTGCATACATAACTCTAAGCCATCGTTTTACCACAATTCATGAATGATTATGTGTAAAGATAGCATATACCTCCTTCAAATATCAAATTTGGAATCCTTACTCAAAAAACACTTTTCTTCTGTTAACCCCTCACATCTCCATATCTCTTCAATTCATTATAAACAATTAAATCATGATCTTGTATATTATTTTACTGTAACCCATAGAGATAATTTCCCTTATTGATCTTTCTGATCACATTTGCGAACTATACTGAATGCGCCAAAGCGATTTAATACATAATCTGCCACAAGAAGCATTCCTTTAAGGTACACCATTGAGAGCCTTACTATGATATGCCACAAGGATAGTTTTTCAGAGTTCGCCATGTAAGTCGTTCCATCAGAGTTCGGCACAAGGACTTATCTCTCAAATTATTGTCACAAAGGCTATCATTGCAGGGTTAACCATAGAGGCTATCCCTTCATCACTTTCCACAAAGGCTTTCCTTTCATATTATGCCACAAGAGCGTTCTTTTCATATTGCACCACAAATGCATTCTTTTCCTGACGTGTTTACGATATGGATTTGCCTAAGCGCACATTTCGATAGGTTTGCCCATCATCGTTGTAACGCCCCGAATTTGAGCCTAGTAGAATTGGGCCTATTGGGCTTTGGGCTTTGGGTCTCAGAAAATTTTTAAGTGAGCGAGAAAATGACAATTGGCATGTGGGCTTTGAGGGTTAATGAATTTGGAGTGTCTAGGGGTGTTGGAGATGTCCTGGGATCAAGTAAGGGTATAGGAAAAATTTTGGTTTTAGCCCAAGGGAACTGTGACTTCAGTTATTAGGCCTTTTAAATAAATGAAGAAGAAAAATGACACAAAAGAGCTTGTGGTGTAGTGGCAAAGTGGCGCCACTTAGGGAGCAGAGAGGTGGCGTCATTAGCAGGCAAGGGAGTCCAAGGTTCGAGTAGTGGCATGGTATTTTGTTGGGGATTTAATTTTTGCCTTCTAGATGGTTAGTAGTGGCGTTGGATGTGAACTCTGAAGGAAGTGTTCATGAGAGAAAATTAAGGAAGGGATAAAGGAGCTTATCTTAGAGAAAATTTAGGATGAGATTGAGGAGTTATCAGGAAGAAAAGTTAGGAGCTGAGAAGTGTGAAGAGTTGGTGCCATTGTGGGAAGTGGGAAGGGTATAAATTCGGCTTAGGAGGGTAAATGAGTGCTGTTTTTGGGTCTTTTAGGGGGTATTACGAATTTTCATTGTGGCTTTCGGCATTTGGAGAGTTTTGCAAATAGGTTAGTCTTTCTTTTCTTGACCGAATATCCTGTAGTTACCCTCACGCAAGCACATTTGATCTTTTCTTTTCTCCCCTCATTCTCGTCTTCTTCATGTCGAATTCTTCCATTCTTAGAAAAACCATCATTCCTTTTTGCCGAAATCCCTATTGGTGTTGTGTTCTTCTTCTTTCTCTGAAAGCCGAATACTCCCTTATAATCGAATAGCCCTATCTTTTTGCCGATTCCTTGATGTTTTTCCTCCATCACAAATCGGTTGCTATTACCTACTCTTAGTCAAGTTTAAAAGCCGGATCTCGTTCAGTAGCTATCTAGGCCGCAGGATCAAAGGTTGGATTCGGTAAATACTTAGTCAATCTCCTTTAGTGTGTTTTGGTAAAAGCCGAAGGGCTATCTAACCTCTCCTTGTCGTTAACCTTGTATTAACAAGGGTAGGGTTCAAAGATTGCAAGCGTGGTAAGGATTGTTAGAAAAGTGGTAAGTGTTCTCGTCTCAGTTATGGATTAGTGGATGGCCGAATGTAAGTATGGCTTATAGAGGTGACTTATGTGGAATATGAGTCACTTGATTTTGATGATATATGTTGGGTGCAGATCTAGGGGATATTCGCAAATAGTAGCTAAGGAAGGGCTATTAGAACCCGGTGGCACACGGTAAGGTTACGGTAAGGTTTCGGCTTTTGGTAGATATTTTGTTTAAGTATGGGTGATTGATTGAAGGTTGGTTGGTTGTAGGTTCAAGACCAAGGATAGTATAGCACGTCGCAGTAACTAGGTTTGTACAAACACTACACACACATGATATCGGCAATGCCGGAAAGCCAAAAAGCCGAAAGTGGCTAAATGGGCCCGGTGGGCCCTGAGGCTAAGTTGGATGAAATTGATTGATTTGATTATATTAATTGAGTTAGGAATGCATGTTACATGATCTGGAATTGTTTTGGGCCTAACGGGCCATATGAATGAGATTTGGGTCTAATGGGCCAGAAGGATGTGAATTGGGCATAATGGGTTATATGAACGTGAAAAGGGCTTGATGGGCTTTATGAAGATGTAGACAAGTATGCTAGGGTTTAATGGACTTTAGGCCTAGTTCTGAACAACTCTTAAACCACATAAGACTTAATCTAATAATTAAACATGTCCGTGGACAAGTCGCTGGGTTAGAGTGTGGCAACGAACATATGCATGTCTAGGAGTGGATTTAGGGAGAGCTTGGTACTTAAGCGGTCCTAGTGGCCCACCTCCTCTCCTCTGGAATCCTACCTGGTGCATAGTGTCTGTTCACTTTAGCCGCAAGGACTTGTTAATGGGCCAAAGTTCATAACTAAAACCCGAGAGGGACCAAAATACCCTTAGATTTGTAAAATTACTAAAATTCCCCTGATTTGAAAATTACCAAAATACCCTTAGTTTGAAAATTACCAAAATATCCTTAGATTTGTAAAATTACCAAAATACCCCCGAATTGTGAAATTACCAGAATACCATTGATTTGCAAAATTACCAAAACATCCCTGATTTACAAAATTTCCAATATACCTCTGTTTTGCAAAATCACCTAAATACCCCTATAGAGTAGGTTTCTGAAAAATACCTCAGGTAGTGAAATGACTAAAATACCCCTAAGTGCCGAATGTGTGAGAATGTGTATGTTGCATTCATGAAATATATGTTGCACTTGGGTGGGTTTTGATGATATGGAGGAAGATTTGAGGATCGCATAGTCGCTTGACGACCGTGGATCCACCAGGTGGCTTTAAGCCCATTATAGCGCCTTTTCGCAACGTTTGATAGTGCTATCTGCTGGTGCTACCTTTGGTGTGTAGGGATGGTTGGGTTGATATTTATATCCCCACTGCGGTGTGTAGGTTGGAAGGAAATGGTGTGCGGTGGTTGGATTTGGGATGGGTGCATTGCATTCATGTGATCTTCGATGTGATATGAGGTCGTTATGGGCTAAGGCCCAAGACCACCGTTTTTGATAGGGCTTAGGCCCAATGTGATAATTGTATGTTGATTGGATTACCAAGGGTCGTACACACTGAGTTTCGAAACTCACACCCTTTTCATTAAATGTTTCAGGTGATCCTCAGTAAACGGCTCGACGTGGGAGAAGACTCGGAGATGGCCACACTACAAGACATTTAGAAGTTTTATTTATTTGTTTCAAAAGACATGATTTTAATTGCTTTATTTTCATTAGATGTAATAAGGCCTTGTACTCCGTTTTGACTTTGGATTTTGAGTTTTGTTGTTTCAACTGTTTACTTAATTATTAAATCTGAGTAATTTCTTATGTTTAAACATGGTTTTCGGGATACTTAAAATAATTAAATGGTCTTTTATCGCTACTTAACAAGGTGTCAAGGATTTTGGGCTTTTAGGCCTTAAATTTTAACTTAGCAAAATTGTTTGAGATTGTGTCTTTGATGTGACATTCTCGGATTCGGCCATAACGTCTGGGCCGGGTCTGGGGGTGTTACAATTGTCCTAGGAGACGCAGAGAACCCCATTGGGTAATCACCATCCTTTAATCCCTTTCGGATGGTGCCATGGCCGTGGACTTTTTCCTTTGAGAATTCTTGTTTAATATGTTGTAACATAAAAAACATAAAAATTATAAGAAAAAGAACTAAATTGAACTCACCATGCAAGAGCCAAAAGGTTTAAGATCTAACAATGGCTTCCTTATGTTTCTTTGGTGGTTTCAGTGGAGAAGAGAACTGAATAAAAGATTATGACTATTAATTTTGGCTTATATACTTATAATTAAATTACTTAATCTTAATTTAATCTAATTAAACTTAAATAGATTAATGCTAAGCATGTTTAACAAATTGAATGGCTTACAACGAGCCTCCACCACCATTTTTCACAATATAGAGGGTCTAATTGCTAAATTCATCCTTCGGTTAATTTAAAATACATAGCGATAAAATTTTACCAGTTTTACAATTTAGTCCTTGTACCTTAATTAACTATCCATTTGACAAAATTAGGAGATCAAACTTTAATTACCCTTTCTACTAACCCCTTAAATATTCAATAATAATATTTATGAACATGAACACCGGAAATGGGGTTATAAAATCACCGTTTTTTACACCACTAAAAAATAGGCTATTACTGGTATACAAATTGAGATTATGAAGTTATCAGACAATATTGAATGGATTTTTGGTAACAGTGGACTTAATTTGAGATAAATTGTGTGTATAAAAGAAAAATAAAATGAGTATGACACCAAACGAACTCTCAAAAAGATAATTGAATGCGTCTACATTGAAATGAAGTAATAGTGCTATGGAACCATTAGATTAGATTTGATAATTGAGATTTTTTCTGAAGGAAGAGACCTATTAAACAAGGTAACTTACGTATGATATTAAGGATAATGTAAGTATGTCGATATGTCTCTTAGCAATGAAAAATTAGTGACATTGACATTTCATTGTTGTAATAAGAGAGTTTGATGATCATCTTTGGAATATGGACTAAGAATGTTTAGGTATTTGAGGAATGTGGATAATGACCCTTCTAGGTAATTCTAATGCTTGGGTGAAAAGCTATTTTAGAAATAAGGATGTAAGTTTAAGTCTACCAAGAAGTTATAATTTTGAGATGAAATTAATTCGTGATATGACATTGCAAGGATAAAACAAGAATTGATTTCATGCATATGAATTTAAAGTGTGATATTATAAGGTACAAATTATAATATTTATTTTGAGAAATGTTTACAATAAGCTGTATGATGCATTGCATGGTGATTTTACTACAAGCTAAGCTAAATACAAGAAGTTAAGTGAATATGGTTTGTTATAAAGTCTAGGAAGACATCAGATGTACTTGATATTTTGTAATGACCCAATTTTTTTCAGTGTTATAAAACCCGATTTGAGGTCGATCTTTTAATTAAATCTAATGGGTCAAAAAATTGAATCGAATAATTACGTATTGAATATGGAACTGTAGGGTCGAATTATTAAGTGGAATTAAATTTGATTGGTTAGTAATTATAGTACAATAATTAATTTGTATAAATCTAAAGTAATTAAGGTAAGGCCTAAGGCTTGAAGTTGTAATTTATCCAAGGGTTTTAATGAGATAAAACCATTATTTTTAATGGTCGGTGGCTAAGTATGATCTTAGCCGTTAACATTCCACTAACTTTTTCTATAATAAATCCTAACCATTGACTTCTTTAGAAAGGTTATTTACAGTTGATATATTAACTAATTACACACACATATATATAACATGAAAGTGGGTGAGAGAATTAAGTAAAAGCCATCATCTATCATCTTTTCTTTCTACAAGTTGTTGTCCATAGGGAATAAAAGAAAGAAATTAGCTTAGGTTCTTCTCCAATTTCAATTCATAAATTGTAAGGTAAAAATGATCTTCCTTTGTTGAATTTTTATAAATTCTTAATCATCCAATCTTGGGTTAGATAACCCAGGTGTTAGTTTTTTCTATCACTAAGCTTTGAAAAAATTACCATTGTTAAGTTTTAAGAAAATTGAAGCTTGAAATTGGGGAAAATTATAAATGTCAAGTTAATTATGGTAAGAACATGTTAGATAAGTAATGGGAAGTGATAATTTTAATTAGAATCAAGTTTAAGTTATAATTAATTTTGTTTCATTAGGGACCTAATTGTACGAGATAAAAACTTTAAGGTACAAGTATTTAAAGTACATTTCATATTTAAATTGTGGCGTGTCTATGTTAATATATGAAACTAATGAATTTTCCTAATTGAATTTTATCATACATAGCTAAAGACGATGTCGAGATGTCTCGGGTTAAAGAAAAAGATAAAGCCATATACGAGTAATTGATTCCGGTTTGTGCTATCATAATTTGATTTTGATTTTTTTCTTAAATAGCTAGTTTTGAGCGAATAAAATCATCATCAATTGTGGAGTCAGGTCATACGAGTTTGACTATTCGATTTTGGTTGTGATTTGTTGAAATATATATAATTGTGCTTGAGATGATGATATCAAAATATGGTAATGTTATGTCATTGGATTATAATATGTTTGGATGAACATTTAATATTAAATTGTGCCCTATTAATGATATCAGATAAAGTTACGGGTCTAGTTGGCATGCCATGGGATTCATTATACAGGGATACATTAGTTTATACCGATGAGCGCTGGGTGCGTATTACTTCGGACGTTCCAATGAGCACTTGGTGCATATTACTTCAAATGTACCGATGAGAATTTGGTGCATTTTATATTGGTGTGATGGTGGTTTAATCCGTGTATCCATCCTCGATTCCTAGTCAGTTAATAACGGCCATAATAATAATACGGATGTGAACTATAGAAGGAAATTGATTATGTTATAAGCATGGGAATTAAGATAGATTTGTATTATGTGAAACAAGACTTGAGGGTGCGTTGTTGTTTCTGATAACTGGTAATGTAAATCAAATGTTCTGAAAGTGTCTTAAAACTGAAATAATATAGGAACTTACGTGATTTGAGAAATTAAGTAAAGCTTGTTTATATGTGATATGATGACCTTTAGTTATGTACTTCATTTAGTTTAGTTATTGTAACACCCCGAACCCGGCCTAGAAGTTAGGCCCGAATCCAGAATGTCACATTACATGCACACTTCAAAATGATTTTACTATTTAACCATTTAGGGCCCAAAAGCCCAAAACCCTTGTATCTTGTTAAGGTAAGATGATAAGCCCATCTTTTAAGAAAACATTCATATGTTGAGTTGTTTCGGAAACCATGTTTGTAACACCCCATACCCGATTCTGAGGCTAAAATTGGATACGAGACATTACTATGCTTGAACTTCCTTAAACATGTACTTACGGGCTATAAAATTTTGTTCCGAATTAAAACTTTTCTCTCTTTGTCAAATCATTCATATCGTGGGCCTACGAGGCCTTAAACATGCATCCGGAAACTTTTACAAGCTAAAAGAAACTTTTCTTTAAAACAGGGGCCACACGCCCGTATTGGTATAGGGACACGCCCGTGTGCCCTTAAGGCATGCCCTGGCCCTCCACCCGTGGGCGACACTGACTAAATCCACATGGCCATGACACGCCCGTGGCCCTAGCCCGTGTGTAAAACCTTAGCATTCTAACTTAACCACACGGCCTATACACACGCCCGTGTATCATGGCCGTGGGGAATTTGCAGTTTCATGAGCAAGGTGCAGACTTCACACGGCCTCGGCACATGCCCATGTGCTAGCCATGTGTTACACACGGCCTAAACAAATGGCCGTGTGATGAGCCCGTGGTCTATTCTGACTTACGACATTAATGTGCAGGGGACACACAGCCTAGACACACGCCCGTGTGTCTATCCGTATGGGCACTTAGAGGCTATCTACCAAGCCTTTTTCCACTCTCACTTGCTTACAATGATATATCATCTCATAATATCACATAGCTTCAATGTAACTCTTGAATTAAAGACATTTAATCATAGGAGAAATAAAGCCTTCATCCCATACACTAGGGAGAACTCTATCCAATACAATTACAACTAACTTAAACCATAATTTATGGTCATACACAACCAACTCTAGGTTCTCTTAGGCCAATACAATTTGGCTACATTGGTTATAAATTAATCAACTTTAAAAGAATCCCTATACATGCCATGACTCATAAGGACTTGATACCTCATACCAAGTGTCTACTCGATAGTGTGAAAACATCTCTAGCGGTCTTCAACCCGAGCTAGTTAACATAACCTATAAGAGATGAGAAAAGTAAAGAAGTAAGCAATAATGCTTAGTAAGTTCATCTACATAATATGACAAATATTGATATTCATTGAATATTCATGACTGTAAGGTATTATAATGGGTTTTTCTCAGAAACTCATGGTTACTTACTCAACCACTCTTGAAGCTTACTCATTCTATTTCTTACCACATTCTTACCATGTCACAAGCCAATTGCTCGTTTAATTAGCATACATTCCTGCACTGATCACCACATGATCATATAAAACAACACATCAAGCATTTTCAATAAGCCACTCATGCTACTAATATCTCGGTGGTTTCACACTTAGCCCACCATTGAATCTCTAATAGGGTGGTATCGCACATAGCCCACCAATCATTTACACTTATGGTGGTTCCGCACTTAGCCCACCTTTCATTTAACATTCATGGATAGTAATCCACATGTATATCTCTATTTCAAATGTTCATCCAAGAACATTCTCACACACTTCTATTCTCACTTATCTTTCTACGATACTCGTTTGCATTCACACAATACATTAATAAATCTATCTCATGCAAATAAGGTGTATTGAATACACATAACCCACTAAGGGTTCACCATATACTGAATCCATATCAATTTAATTCTAACACACACTTGTGCTTTTCATGGTACAACCACATACTTTCTTTCTTTTAACATATACGTTGAATTACCCAGTTATTAAATAACTCTCTTGAGTCTCATACACAAAATGTCACATAGGATTTATACCCCAATAGGGTCTTACTTGTATTAACATGTCGTTGCCAGGCCCCTGACATGGTCTTATACGAATTCTTACATCGAGGCCATATTCCAATATGGTCTTACACGAGGCCTTAACTATCATCATATCATTCTATATACATTTCCCACTACTCTTAGATTCAATTCTTTTAACCTCTCATCAAAGATATTTCATACATTCATAGAGTAAATATACATTCCATACAACATTGGAACATTAAATTAACTCATACTTAATTGCAACATTTGCACATGAACTTACCTCGATGTCAAAAAGGGCCGAAAGAGACCTTTTTACCCATATTTCTCTTTTCATCCGTTCTAGGTCCAAAACTCGTTTTCTTTGATCTAGAACAATGGAATTTACTGATTTAATCTCTTATAAATTATAATATACCATAATATACACTTTAGGCAAAAATGACTATTTTGCCCTTATACTTTGGCAAAATTACGATTTTACCCCTAGGCTCGTAAATAAATTTTATCACATTTTCTCGTTAAAAAAGCCTAGATGAACATTTAATCCTCTTACAACTATTCACAATTCCATCCATTTCATGCCTTAATGAATAAATTACAACTTTTGCATTTTAGTCCCAAATAGGTGTTTCCATGACAACACCTTTCACAAAAGTTGTTTCTCATCATCCTATCATTCATTTTCTTCCATAAAAACTCAGTTAACAACTTAAAATCTCACATGGTAAATCTCTAAACTTTTTACCATAATGCAAAATAGTCCCCTCTTTAGAAAGCTTAAGCTTTAGGGATCTCAAAAGTACAATTTTCTTCAAGAAATACCATCAAAATCACTTACTTGAGTGGAGTAAAACTTGCTGAAATTTTGAGCTTTCAAACAACCCTTGTTTGCTGAAACTTTCAGTGGAGAAGAAGAGAGGAAAGATGATATCTTTTTCCTTTCTTTATTTTATTATAAAACATCAATTTAACCCACCAAGTTTGAACAAAATTAAAAGCTCTTGTCCCCCTTGTCTACATGGCCGGCCAACACATCCTAGATGGTCAAATTGTCCTTTAAAGACCTTCAATTAATATTTCATAGCTATTTGGCACCTTTAGCAGTAAAATAGAACTTTCACACTTTATGCGATTTAGTCCTTTCTCACAATTTAGCTAGAAATTGCTAAAATTAAGGCACCAAAATTTTCATGCATCCTTATAAACATGTTATAACACATAACATAACATGAAAATAATTTTCTATAACCTCAAATTAGTGATTCCGAGATCACTGTTCTGACTAGCCCCTAAATCGAGCTGTTACAATTCTCCCCCTTAGGGATTTTCGTCCCCGAAAATCTTATCAGAAGGAGTTGATACTAACATTCTTAAAACGTTTACATCTACTCTTCAAAATCACGAGTCCACTTATCCTCAAGTTTCTCTTGTCAACAATCTTTAGGCTATAATATGCAAGGTCGAAGCGTAACTTGAGACCTAGGTTATTCTTCCTCTAGGGCATATACTACGTCCAGTAATCCACTAATTTGGAACTCCGTACATGTCCAAATGATCGTTTGGGTCTTTACTGATTGATTCACTACAATTCGAATGACATCCCCCTCCTTGGGAATTTTGTCAAACCAAATTTGAAATCTATAAGGTTTTATCACACTTTCTTATTAAAACATTCACCAACTGTAATAGTCTTGACTTGTACGCTTGAAAACTCAGCTTTTAGTGGTCAACTACTTCTGACCATAACTCAATCATATTGTGAAATGTACTCTACTGTCAAAACATTTATGCACATAACTGCATTTCCTTATTCTTGCATTAGTAGGTATGCTATTACTAAATCTCATACCAAAACTTCTGTATTTTATCATCTTAAATAAACTCATTCAGAGCTTATTTAGAATACCATTTACTATCTCACTTCTGAACCCTTTTGTTCTGAAAAGAAGACTCGCTCTTGTCATTAACCTTGCTGAAACTAGGATATTACCAACTAAGATCAACCGAGTACTAGCTCGCATTGCTTAACATGGATCTTTCATAACATCTAACTTACAACAAGGACACTGAAGTGATCATCTCAGGATCACTAACCCGTCAACTCTTTCTCTCGATTCAGACTGATATCAGTACTAGAACTTTCAAATAAATAGTTCTTTTTATAGCTTTCAACTCAACCATCATGGTTTGAACATTTCAATAAGCATACCTCTGTATCATGCTCTCTACTCACGAACACACACAAAATTTGAATCATATCTCAATACATTAATCTACTCTTTTCTCCATACAGAGAACATATTTCTAACACACTCTCATCTGAGTTTCTCTTGCTGTGCTAATCTAAAACCTTTACTATCGTTATATCTCACGATAGCGGGGACGTCTCGATTGAATTCATAAATTCTATTCGGCTTACCTGAAAACCCATCACACAACGTGAAGCTTGCGATTTTACTTCTTATACTAGAATCATCACGAACTTCCTCCTCAAAATACCCGTATAGGGTTACGAGGAGATAAATGAATGTTGATTTCAATTATCTAAATCGACAACCGTTGTGTCTAATTTTCATTATCAGCTAATATTCTCACACAATCGCGGTTTATAAAAAGTACAACTACATCAGCTCCGAAAGGCAACAGATATTTATACATAATACTCAAGGAGATTATTATAATCCAACCATGGCATCAACTAACCATGCACAACCTACAGGCTTCGAGCTAACTTACTCATACTTGTCATTTATTTAGCACATACCGTGCCACACCTCGTACTCATTTCTTCTTGACTTGTTCACGAGTGTCTATTTTTACCCATTCACGTGGCTTTAGTACAATTCTCATTTCTACCTCTAGACTCGTCTATTTGTCCCATTGATCACTAGGGATAATCAAAGATGCATATTTATCGTCATTCATGTAGATACGGAACCGATGCCACATCCACGAGGTGGTCTTATATGGAGTCACCTCTAAATGCCAATGCCATATCCCGGATAAGGTCTTATATGGACTTCCACCTCAGGTATCGATGCCATATTCTAAATATGGTCTTACACGATTCTCTTATTCATTACCGATGCCATATCCCGGATATGGTCTTATACAAAATCTCAACTCGGTGCCGAGGCCATGTTTCAGACATGGTCTTATTCGGGACCTCATCTATATCATATCTCAATGATAGCCTTTTCATGATAGTCCTCTAGGACTTCAACCTCATGTTCAGCAACAATTACTCTATTAAGTAGAGTATCATGTATCAGTGTGATGCGAAGCATTCTTAATTATGCTAGCATAATTATTGCATTAATCAATTGCAATCTTACTCAACTTAACTCTCATAACATCTCATCATAATTCAACGGTGGTAAGGGGGTGAGATTACAGAGTCCCTTAGCCTAACTCTTGCATGACTACATACATATGATTTAATATTCATCATCAATGAAACATCATCATAGTCACACAACTCGCCCCAAGTGAGAGTTCACATTTATCATGCTACAATTGTTTCTATTACTCATACTTTCGAACGGTAATTTCACTTACCCAAGTTTCACATTAATATCTACTTTCTCTTACTATTGCTTACTAATCTAGAGAATGTCTTACGGGTTTGAGTACGTCATTTACTTGATTGCCATAGTCCAACTATGGTCTTACTCGTATCACAACATCATAGCCCCACTATTACTTTACATGTCGTCACGATGGCATAGCCTCGCTATGGTCTTACACGAAATCTCATATCAACACCAATGCCATATCCCAGATATGGTCTTACATGGAAGCTCATGTTGATACCGATGCCATATCCTAGATATGGTCTTGTACGGGATCTTATATTAATATCGACGCCATATCCCAGATATGGCGTCGATATTAATATAAGATCCCGTACAAGACCATATCGAAGCCAGGTCCCAGGCGTGGTCTCACACGGGATCACTATTTGATGCCGATGCCATATCCCAGATATGGTCTTATACGAAATCTCACAACAATTATCGATGCCATATCCCGGATATGGTCTTATCCGATTATCTTATTTGATACCGAAGCCATATCCCTGATATGGTCTTATACGGGATCATGTATCGGTGCCAATGCCATGTCCCGGACATGGTCTTATATGGGATCACATATACCGCCATGGTCCAACCTGTGGTCTTATTCATCATTTTATTATTGAACGACTCGTACTGCCTCTCGCATTCTACTTAGTCAAACTTCTCAATTTTAACTCCCACACTATAATATGTGTGATTTCATATGTGGTCATAAAACAAAACATTATACCTTCTCTAATTTAACAGTCACATGTGAGACTTAACCATGTGGACATATTTATTATAAACAATGGCATCACAAATCTCAAATGCTTACTTACTCTTATCGATTCTTTCATACATCATGGAACTTACTAGCCTCATGCTTATAAGGTAAACAAGATAATCTGTAACATTTGATCACATAGATAAGTATAATTTGCTACTGTAAGCATAATCTCAACATCATCATTCATAACATGAATAATACTTCTTAGTCAGCTTTATCTAGCATGACATGATATCAACTTTACTAAATTAACCTCTTGTTATCTCATTTAAGCTTTAATCGTTTGTTCGATGATTTACTATGAACAGTGGGGATACTCGAATCTTATCTCACATTCAACTTGATGCAAGCCATATCCCGGATATGGTCTTACATGGGATCTCTCAACTTGGTATCGATGCCATGTCTTGACATGGACTTACTCAAGTCTTCCTTGGGTATTCCTTGGGAACTTACCCTTTCCATGTCTTGACATGGTCTTATTTGGTATCTTTTTATCTCGAATCGGTCAATGCCGAGCCTTGGCGGACTTACATGAAATCTTCCCTGTTACTCACCAATGCCATGCCTTGGCTTGGACTTACGTGGGAACTTTATCTCATGATAGCTTTTCAATGCCAAGACTTGTCTTGGACTTACATGACATCTTTGCTTGGAGACTCGCCAATGCCACGCCTTGGCGTGGGCTTATATGGGTCTTCATCTCATAGTAACTCTTCAATGCCAAGACTTGTCTTGGTCTTATATGATAACTTGCTTGATTGCTGATGCCATGCCTCGGCTTGGTCTTATACGGACTTTCTTGTCTCATGTGGTAGATTGAGTATCCTAAGTAATTCATATTCAATCGGGGCTTTCATATACGTGCTCTTAATAACTTCTTTGTTTAATAAATCATTAAACATTTTCATGGAATTAATATGCATTTAACAACATAGCAAGTAATTCAATGAAAATATCCATGAAGCTTGAAAATCATACAAACTTACTGAAATTAGCTCGGTTGGAAATCATCTCTGTCTTAACAAAACAATTTTGTTAGAGCGGGGAGACATCACACTATCACGGTCCACATATGGCATGTATAGCTAGACTCTTACTCGTGCTAGGTTAGTCCGAGAACCGACTAAACCATGCTCTGATACCACTAAATGTAACACCCCATACCCGATTCCGAGGCTAAAATCGGATATGAGACATTACTATACTTGAACATCCTTAAACATGTATTTACAGGCTATAAAATTTTGTTCCGAATTAAAACTTTTCTCTCTTAGTCAAATCATTCATATCGTGGGCCTACGAGGCCTTAAACATGCGTCCGGAAACTTTTACAAGCTAAAAGAAACTTTTTTTTTAAACAGGGGCCACACGCCCGTATTGGTATAGGGACACGCCCGTGTGCCCTTAAGGCATGCCCGTGCCTTCCACCCATGGTCGACACTGACTAAATCCACACGGCCATGACACGCCCGTGGCCCTAGCCCATGTGTAAAACCTTAGCATTTTGACTTAACCACACGGCCTATACACACGCCCGTGTATCATGGCCGTGGGGAATTTGCAGTTTCATGAGCAAGGTGCAGACTTCACACGGCCTCGGCACACGCCCATGTGCTAGCCGTGTGTTACACACGGCCTAAACAAACGGCCGTGTGATAAGCCCAGGGTCTATTCTGACTTAAGACATTAATGTGCAGGGGACACACGGCCTAGACACACGCCTGTGTGTCTATCCGTGTGGGCACTTAGAGGCTATCTACCAAGCCTTTTTCCACTCTCACTTGCATACAATGATATATCATCTCATAATATCACATAGCTTCAATGTAACTCTTGAATTAAAGACATTAAATCATAGGAGAAATAAAGCCTTCATCCCATACACTAGGGAGAACTCTATCCAATACAATTACAACTAACTTAAACCATCATCTATGGTCATACACAACCAACTCTAGGTTCTCTTAGGCCAATACAATTTGGCTACATCGGTTATAAATTAATCAACTTTAAAAGAATCCCTATACATGCCATGACTCATAAGGACTTGATACCTTATACCAAGTGTCTACTCGATAGTGTGAAAACATCTCCGGCGGTCTCCAACCTGAGCTAGTTAACATAACCTATAAGAGATGAGAAAAGTAAAGAAGTAAGCAATAATGCTTAGTAAGTTCATCTACATAATATGAAAAATATTGATATTCATCGAATATTCATGACTGTAAGGTATTATAATGGGTTTTTATGATAAACTCATGGTTACTTACTCAACCACTCTTGAAGCTTACTCATTCTATTTCTTACCACATTCTTACCATGTCACAAGCCAATTGCTCGTTTAATTAGCATACATTCCTGCACTGATCACCACATGATCATATAAAACAACACATCAAGCATTTTCAATAAGCCACTCATGCTACTAATATCTCGGTGGTTTCACACTTAGCCCACCATTGAATCTCTAATAGGGTGGTATCGCACATAGCCCACCAATCATTTACACTTATGGTGGTTCCGCACTTAGCCCACCTTTCATTTTACATCCATGGATAGTAATCCACATGTATATCTCTATTTCAAATGTTCATCCGAGAACATTCTCACACACTTCTATTCTCACTTATGTTTCTACGATACTCGTTTGCATTCACACAATACATTAATAAATCTATCTCATGCAACTAAGGTGTATTGAATACACATAACCCATTAAGGGTTCATCATATACTGAATCCATATCAATTTAATTCTAACACACACTTGTGCTTTTCGTGGTACAACCACATACTTTCTTTCTTTCAACATATACGTTGAATTACTCAGTTATTAAATAACTCTCTTGAGTCTCATACACAAAATGTCACATAGGATTTATACCCCAATAGGGTCTTACTTGTATTAACATGTCGTTGCCAAGTCCCTAACATGGTCTTATATGAATTCTTACATCGAGGCCATATTCCAATATTGTCTTACACGAGGCCTTAACTATCATCACATCATTCTATATACATTTCCTACTACTCTTAGATTCAATTCTTTTGACCTCTCATCAAAGATATTTCATACATTCATAGAGTAAATATACATTCCATACAACATTGGAACATCAAATTAACTCATACGTAATTGCAACATTTGCACATGAACTTACCTAGATGTCGAAAAGGGCCGAAAGGGACTTTTTTACCCACATTTCTCTTTTCACCCGTTCTAGGTCCAAAACTCGTTTTCTTTGATCTAGAACAATGGAATTTACTGATTTAATCACTTATAAATTATAATATACCATAATATACACTTTAGGCAAAAATGACCATTTTGCCCTTATACTTTGGCAAAATTATGATTTTGCCCCTAGGCTCGTAAATAAATTTTATCACATTTTCTCGTTAAACAAGCCTATCTAAACATTTAATCCTCTTACAACTATTCATAATTCCATCCATTTCATGCCTTAATGAATAAATTACAACTTTTGCATTTTAGTCCCAAATAGGTGTTTCCATGACAACACCTTTCACAAAAGTTGTTTCTCATCATCCTATCATTCATTTTCTTCCATAAAAACTCAGTTAACAACTTAAAATCTCACATGGTAAATCTCTAAACTTTTTACCATAATGCAAAATAGTCCCCTCTTTAGAAAGCTTAAGCATTAAGGATCTCAAAAGTACAATTTTCTTCAAGAAATACCATTAAAATCACTTACTTGAGTGGAGTAAAGCTTGCTGAAATTTTGAGCTTTCAAACACCCCTTGTTTGCTAAAACTTTTGGTGGAGAAGAAGAGAGGAAAGATGATATCTTTTTCCTTTCTTTATTTTATTATAAAACATCAATTTAACCCACAAACTTTGACCAAAATTAAAAGCTCTTGTCCCCCTTGTCTACATGGCCGGCCAACACATCCTAGATGGCCAAATTGTCCTTTAAAGACCTTAAATTAATATTTCATAGCTATTTGGCACCTTTAGCAATAAAATAGAACTTTCGCACTTTATGCGATTTAGTCATTTCTCACAATTTAGCTAGAAATCGCTAAAATTAAGGCACCAAAATTTTCATGCATCCTTATAAACATGTTATAACGCATAACATAACATGAAAATAATTTTCTCTAACCTCTAATTAGTGATTCTGAGATCACTGTTTTGACTAGCTCTTAAATCGGGCTGTTACAATGTTAACTTTAGAAATTTTATTTAAGTTTAATAACTGGATAGTTGAAACAATAATAATAAAACCCAAAATGAAATGTCAATTAGGAGATAAATGGCCTTATTACAATCCAATGAAAAACAAAGTATTTAAAAATAAATTCACTTGAACAAATTAAAACATCAAATCAGCTTGTAGTGTGGCCATCTCCGAGTCCTCTGCCAAGTCGAGCCGCTTACTGTGCATCACCTGAAATATTAATTAAAAAGGGTGTGAGTTTCGAAACTCAGTGTGTACAACCCTTGGCCATCAGATCAACATACAAACATTCACATTGGGCCTAAGCCTTATCAAAATCAATGGTCTTGGGCCTTAGCCCACAATGACCTCATATCATAACACATATACAAACAAGATAATGCAAAACCCTTCCCAAAAATCCATCCGCTACACACACCATTTCCCTTCCAGCCAATACACACCTGTGGGGATTTCTAAATCGACCCACCCATCCTCTACACAACAAAGGTAGCACTCACAGCGGCACTACCCAACGTTGCAGGAAAGCTGCTAATCATATATAGGCTTAAAGCCTCCGGTGGATCCATGGTCGTCAAGCGACAATGCGATCCTCAAATCTTCCTCCGTACCATAATTCCCACCCATAAGCATCCTAAATAGAATATCGTATGAATACAACACACATTTTCACACATTCGACACCTAGGGGTATTTTAGTCATTTCACTACCTAGGGGTATTTTCGTAATTCTACCCTACAGGGGTATTTTGGTAATTTGGCAAGAAATGGGTATCTTGGTAATTTTTAAAAATAGGGGTGTTTTGGTACTTTTGCAAAACAGGGGTATTTTGGTACTTTTGCAAAACAAATAGGTATTTTAGTAATTTAATAAATCTAAGGATATTTTCGTAATTTTCAAATCAGGGGTATTTTATCCCTCTCGGGTTTCAGCTATGAACTTTGGCCCATAAACAAGTCCTCGCGGTTAAAGTGAACAAACACTATGCACCAGGTAGGATCTCAGAAAAGAGGAGGTGGGTCACTAGGATCGCTTAAGTACCAAGCTCTCACTAGATCCAATTCTAGACATGCATATGTCGGTTACCACACTCTAACTAATCGACTTGTCCACAGACATGTTTGATTATTAGATTAAGTCTTATGTGATTTAGGAGTTGTTCAGAACTAGGCCTAAAGTCCATTAAACCCTAGCATACTTGTCTACGTCCCCCCATAAAGCCCATATTACATCCTTACGACCCATTAGGCCCAAATCTCATTCATATGGCCTACTAGGCTTAAAACAATTCCAAATCATGTAACATGCGTGACTAACTTAATACGTATGACCAAACCAGCCAATTTCATCAAACTTAGCCTCAGGGCCCACCGGGCCCGTTTAGCCACTTTCGGCTTTTCGGCTTTTCAGCATTGCCGATATCGTGTGTGTAGTGTTTGTACACATCTGGTAACCACGCGCGCTGCAAACCCCTTAGTCACGAACCTACAATTGACATTACTAGCGATTAACGAAGGTTTTACACATACTAATAAAAATTGCAACCTCACTGTACCCTTACTGTGTGCCACACGTTCTAGTAGCCCTTCCTTAGCTACTATTTGCGATTATCCTCTAGATCTACACCCAAACATAAATCATCAAGAACAAGTGACCCATAATCCACATAAGTCACCCCTATAAGCCATATTACATTTGGCCATTTACTAAACCACCACCGGGACGAGTGCACTTACCTCTTGCTAATGATCCTTACCTACCACGCTTGTGATTGTGGAGCCTGACCCTTGTTAATAAAAGTTAACGACAAGGAGGGGTTAGATAGCCCTTCGGCTTTTAACAAAACACACTAAAAAGTTCAACTAAGCACTTACCGAAATCCTTCTTTGATCCTGCGGCTTTGATAGCGACTGAACAATATTCGGCTTCCAAACGTGACTAAGAGTAGGTAACAATCGGTTGAGGTGGAGGAACAACAATAAGGGTTTGGCATAAATAGGAATTTCAGCAAGAGAAGATGTTGGCAATTCGGAAATAAAAGGGTTTGGCTAAGAGAGAATTCGGCAAATGAAAGAATTCGACTGAGGGGGAGAAAAGGAAGAAATAATAGAACCCAAGGAACCTTTCAATGAATTCGGCACCCCCTTTATATAGCCATCAGCTGAACACTCCTTTCCCCACAGTCCCATTCGGCACAAACTCCTTCCTCTCCCCATCTCCTGACTTTTCTCCCTGATAACACTTTAATCTTATCCAAAATTTCCTCCACATCTACATACCTGCTTACTTCAAACTCTCCACGGCAAGAGTTCAAAACCAATACAACTCTGGCCGTCCATACTGTAAAATAAACACTCTAAAAACACCTTACCACTACTTGAACCTTGGACCTCCTCAGCTGACAACACGCCACCTTATAGCTCCCAGGTGACGCCACTTGCCACTGGGCCACAAGCCCCTTTGTGTCCCATTTTCTCTTAATCTGCTTAAGAGGCCTACTAACTGAAGTCACAGTTCCCCTGGGCTAAAACCAAAATTTTTCTTATGCCTTTACTTGATCCCAGGACATCTCCAACACCCCTAGACACTCCAAATTCATTACCTTCAAAGCCTACATGCCAATTGTCTTTTTCTTGCTCACTTAAAAATATTCTGAGATCTAAAGCCCAAAGCCCAATAGGCCCAATACTTCTAGGCCCAAATTCGGGGCGTTACAATTCTTCCCCCTTAAAGAAATTTCGTCCTCGAAATTTCCAACTAACAGGATGGTCGTGTATCAACTACCCCACCATGCTACCGCTGCGCACTCTGGCCCTGATAATTTTAATACATAACCAAAACATCCACCTATCGCAAATATTATCAAACATACGCAGAATAAGTACCAAATTCCGATTCAAATGTTTACAAAGCCCTAACACTTCCACGGCCTCGGCCGCGGCCTATTGCGCCTCTTCTAGCGCTCATCGTTGCGTATTTCTGAATTGAAAATTTTATGAAATTAGTACATAGTTACCCTTGTTTAGGGCACATGTCTTATGTAAATAAAAAATTTTTAAAGTCATTTCGCGGTCGTATATCCACTACAGGCTTCAATTTCCTATGGGCTTTAGTCTCTAAAAGCCTATTTTAAAGTAGCCCATATCTAGATATAGTTCAGTAATTTAAACAAATGTAGTACATAAAACTTACTTGGCTCGACGTCGAGGGCTCGATGAACCACACTTCAAGAATCCTGCAAAAACTTTTTAAAACCCAAAATCTAAGGCCCATTTCACAGCCCTAGCTTTGCAATTGGACTCTGATACCACTAAATGTAACACCCCGAACTTGGCCTAGAAGTTAGGCCCGAATCCAGAATGTCACATTACAGGCACACTTCAAAACAATGTTACTATTTAACCATTTAGGGGCCAAAAGCCCAAAACCCTTGTATCTTGTTAAGGTAAGATGATAAGCCCATCTTTTAAGAAAACATTCATATGTTGAGTTGTTTCGAAAACCATTTTAACTTTAGAAATTTTATTTAAGTTTAATAACTGGATAGTTGAAAGAATAATAATAAAACCCAAAATGAAAAGTCAATTAGGAGATACATGGCCTTATTACAATCCAATGAAAAACAAAGTATTTAAAAATAAATTCATTTGAACAAATTAAAACATCAAATCAGCTTGTAGTGTGGCCATCTCCAAGTCCTCTGCCAAGTCAAGCCGCATATTGTGCATCACCTGAAATATTAATTAAAAAGGGTGTGAGTTTTGAAACTCAGTGTGTATAACCCTAGACCATCAAATCAACATACAAATATTCACATTGGGCCTAAGCCCTATCAAAATCGATGGTCTTGGGCCTTAGCCCACAATGACCTCATATCACACATATACAAACGAGATAATGCAAAACCCTTCCCATAAATCCACCCGCTACACACACCATTTCCCTTCCAACCAATACACACCTGTGGGGATTTCTAAATCGACCCACCTATCCTCTACACACCAAAGGTAGCACTCACATCGGCACTACCCAACGTTGCAGCAAAGCTGCTAATCATATATGGGCTTAAAGCCTCCGGTGGATCCATGGTCGTCAAGTGACTATACGATCCTCAAATCTTTCTCAGTACCATAATTCCCACCCATATGCATCCTAAACAGAATATCGTATGAAGGCAACACACATTTTCACACATTCGGCACCTAGGGGTATTTTAGTCATTTCACTACCTAGGGGTATTTTTGTAATTCTACCCTATAGGGGTATTTTGGTAATTTGGAAAGATAGGGGTGTCTTGGTAATTTTGAAAAATAGGGGTGTTTTGGTACTTTTGCAAAATAGGGATATTTTGGTACTTTTGCAAAATAAAGGGGTATTTTAGTAATTTAACAAATCTAAGGATATTTTGGTAATTTTCAAATCAGGGGTATTTTATCCCTCTCAGGTTTTAGTTATGAACTTTGGCCCATAAACAAGTCCTCGCGGTTAAAGTGAACAAACACTATGCACCAAGTAGGATCTCAGAAAAGAGGAGGTGGGTCACTAGGACCGCTTAAGTACCAAGCTCTCACTAGATCCAATCCTAGACATGCATATGTCGGTTACCACACTCTAACTAATCGACTTGTCCACAGAAATGTTTGATTATTAGATTAAGTCTTATGTGATTTAAGAGTTGTTCAGAACTAGGCCTAAAGTCCATTAAACCCTAGCATACTTGTCTACGTCCCCCCATAAAGCACATATTACATCCTTACGACCCATTAGGCCCAAATCTCATTCATATGGCCTACTAGGCCCAAAACAATTCCAAATCATGTAACATGCGTGACTAACTTAATACGTTTGACCAAACCAACCAATTTCATCAAACTTAGCCTCAGGGCCCACCAGGCCCGTTTAGCCACTTTCGGCTTTTTGGCTTTTTGGCATTACCGATATCGTGTGTGTAGTGTTTGTACACACCTGGTAACCACACACACTGCAAACCCCTTAGTCACGAACCTACAATCGACATTACTAGTGATTAACCAAGGTTTTACACATACTAATAAAAACCGAAACCTCACCGTACCCTTACCGTGTGCCACACGTTCTAGTAGCCCTTCCTTAGCTACTATTTGCGATTATCCTCTAGATCTGCACCCAAACATACATCGTCAAGATCAAGTGACCCATAATCGACATAAGTCACCCCTATAAGCCATATTACATTCGGCCATTTACTAAACCACCACCAGGACGAGTGCACTTACCTCTTGCTAACAGTCCTTACCTACCACGCTTGTGAGTGTGGAGCCTGACCCTTGTTAATACAAGTTAACGACAAGGAGGGGTTAGATAGCCCTTCGGCTTTTAACAAAACACACTAAAAAGTTCAACTAAGCACTTACCGAAATCCTCATTTGATCCTGCGGCTTAGATAGCTACTGAACAAGATTCAACTTCCAAACGTGACTAAGAGTAGGTAACAATCGGTTGAGGTGGAGGAACAACAATAAGGGTTTGGTACAAATATGAATTTCAGCAAGAGAAGATGTTGGCAATTCGACAATAGAAGGATTTGGCTAAGAGAGAATTCGGCAAATGAAAGAATTCGGCTGAGGGGGAGAAAATAAAGAAATAATAGAACCCAAGGAACCTTTCAATGAATTCGACACCCCTTTTATATAGCCACCAGCTGAACACTCCTTTCCCCACAGTCCCATTCGGCACCAACTCCTCCCTCTCCTCATCTCCTGATTTTTCTCCATGATAACACCTTAATCTTATCCGAAATTTCCTCCACATCCACATACCTGCTTACTTCAAACTCTCCACGGCAAGAGTTCAAAACCAATACAACTCTGGCCGTCCATACTGTAAAATAAACACTCCAAAAACACCTTACCAGTACTCGAACCTTGAACCTCCTCAGCTGACAACACGCCACCTCATAGCTCCCAAGTGACGTCACTTACCACTGGTCCACAAGCCCCTTTGTGTCCCATTTTCTCTTAATCTGCTTAAAACGCCTACTAACTGAAGTCACCATTCCCCTGGGCTAAAACCAAAATTTTTCCTATGCCTTTACTTGATCCCAGGACATCTCCAACACCCCTAGACACTCCAAATTCATTACCCTCAAAGCCCACATGCCAATTGTCTTTTTCTTGCTCACTTAAAAATATTCTGAGATCTAAAGCCCAAAGCCCAATAGGCCCAATACTTTTAGGCCCAAATTCGGGGCGTTACAGTTATATCAATATATATATCAATTTCAAATTATGTTAGCACCATTTAGTATGCAATACTCAGCGTACGCTTCTATTTGCTTTTGTGTGTAGGTCTCATACAAGTCAGTAGATAAGGTTAAAGGCATCCAAGACTCAACAACTTAGCTCAAACCAAGTTTATGCTCACTTAGTATGTATATAGTTTATCGTATGTGCCTAGGTTGGGTGTTATATTCTAAAAGTCAATTTGGATGGTTTTTAGTAAGTTTTAATAAGTGGGTCTATAAGGCTTTATGTGGCAAATTTAATGCTTGATATGGTAAGTTAAATATTTACATTTAAATGTTGGTTAGTGTAATTAGCTTTGTTAGGTTTTGATGTCTTGATTGTCAAGTTTTGGAGGTGTATAATCATGTTGAGTATGTTAATTTGATGCATATAAGTTTGAAAATAGGTTAGTATAAGTTTAGGGTAAAAATAGGTAATAAATTGCATGTTTAAAAGTGTTCATTTTAGGCATTCCAATGATGTTAGTGTCTCAAGACAACTAGAATATGTCTTGAGACCACAAGAACAAAAGTTACCATTTGGAGTATTTTGTTAGCTTGAGTCTTTCAAGACAATCTAGCTTTAGTCTTGAGATAATGTGGCCTTTGTCTCGAGACAAGGGAACTTTGTAGTTAAAACAGTGTTTCCCTATTTCTTGTCTTAGGATCAAAACCCTATGTCTCGAGACAACTATACATCGAAGAGAAAATAGTGGAACAAGGGATGCTTGTCTTAAGACATACTATTGAGTTTTGTGAATTGAGTTTGGATTCGAGTCTTGACTTCATATTTGACCTCGAGTAACTCAAAGATGTGTTTAATAAATTATTTGACATCTATAATGCTTGATTGTATTTGTAATTGAAAATGTTTTGAATTATACCATGGCTATATGTTTAATTATTTTGTTATTTGATTGAGATAGTTTGAGTTGCTTTGGCAACATAATGTGATTTCACACATTCAAATCTGTCGATATAATCGAGTGTGGGGTGTCATAGATTTGGTTGACCATTTCGTGTGTTAGGAACGTCTAGAAGAGTTGTTGTGTAGTGATGTCCAAAATTAGTAGGAAGAGTTTAAACAAGGACCTTATGAATGTTGTGGAAAAAAAAATAAAGAATTGAAGTTGTAACACCCCTAACCCATACCCGTCACCGGAACAGGGTTATAGAGTATTACTAGAGTTTACAGAACAAATACAATGAATTCATGTAATTTATTATTCATATCCGAAACAAATCATAATTGAATCATAATTTATATATTAGAAACAAGTCGGCACTAAATCGGAATCTCGGAGATGTTTTCACGAAATTTCAAAATTTTCCTTATATGTAGAGGACACACGCCCATGTGATCAAGCCGTGTGGCTCACACTGTAACAGCCCAATTTCGGTGAAATCGAAACAATGGTCTCGGGACCACAAATCCGAGCTGAAAAATAAAATTTATTTTTAATTTATTATATGATCCATATTATACTAGAAATGTCGTGTGAAAATTTTGAAAAGAAAATTTTACCGATTATGTGCTTAATTACGACAAGGATTAAATCGCATAAAATGTGAAAGTTGAATTCTAGTAGCTATAAGGATCAAATAGCTATGGAATTCAAAACTAGAGGTCCTTATATGGTAATTAGACCATTAAGAAAAGTATGTAGATTTTTCTTGGTGACTCATCCATGGAAATATAGAAAAAGGGCAAGGACTAAATTTGAAATATCAAAATACTTATTAATTAAAAAGATGATGTAACACCCCAAACCCGGCCCATAAGTTTCGACCAGATCTGGTATGCTACAGGTTGTACGTTGAAAACTTTTGCTAAGTTGGTTTTAGTAAATCATAAGTTATTAGGCAAAATTCGAATAAACAAGTGACTTTTGAAAAGAAAACCTTGTATTATTATTATTTTGAATAATAAAACCTTTGACAAAGTTCCATAAGTTGCAAATATTAAAAACTAAGTAGTGAGTATAAATTATGGGGCCTTATTCTACAAGTTTCAGTCTCAAGTTCACATCTTCTAGTCCTAAGAAGCACATATGTTCAATCATCAACAATCCACATAAAAGTAGCATCCACGAACTTACATTCATCATATAGGGGTGTCTTCATTCCACTACCTAGGGGTATTTTCGTAATTTGTCCTACAGGGGTATTTAGTAATTTTTCGAAATAGGGTTCCTTTGTGAAATAAGGTAATTTTGCATTTCGGGGGTATTTTGGTTTTTTGCCAACCTGGGGGTATTTCGGTAATTTTTACAAATCAAGGATATTTTGGTTATTTATAAATTAGGGGTAATTTAGTAGTTTTACAAAATAGAGTGGCTGGTCCCTTTCGGGTTTTAGTTATAAATTTTGGCCCGTCAACAAGTCCTCATGACTAAGGTGAGCAGTCACTACGCACTGGTAGGATTCAAACAAGAGGAGGTGAGTCACTAGGATCGCTTAAATACCAAGCTCTCCCGAATCCAATCCTAGACATGCGTATGCCCTTTGCCACACCCTATCTCGACGACTTGTTCACAGGTTTGTTTGGTTGGATTAAATCTTAGGAATTTAGAGAGTTGTTTAAACTAAGCCTAAAGTCCATCAATGTCTAATATACTAGCCTAAGTCCATCAAGCCCATCAAGCCCAACATACATACCACATCCAAAAGTTCGTAATAATACTTACTGCGTGGATCGGGTCTTTGGTAGACTCGAAGGCCATTTCTCAACCCAAACTTTTCCAAATTCTTATCAACTTTAAAACGAAGATTAGACCCATTTCACAATTTCGAGTTTTGAACTAGGCTCGATACCAAAATGTAACACCCCAAACTCGGCCCATAAGTTTCGACCAGATCTGGTATGCTACGGGTTGTACGTTGAAAACTTTTGCTAAGTTGGTTTTAGTAAATCATAAGTTATTAGGCAAAATTCGAATAAAAAAGTGACTTTTGAAAATAAAACCTTGTATTATTATTATTTTGAATAATAAAACCTTTGACAAAGTTCCATAACTTGCAAATATTAAAAACTAAGTAGTGAGTATAAACTATGGGGCCTTATTGCATAAATGTTTCCAAAATTTAAAAAACTTAAGGAAAAACCGAAATAATCTATAGGAATAAAAACTTGATGGCCCCTCGAGTTCGCCTTTGCTCCCATGTCACGATCTACTGGTCATCTGCAAAGTTAGGGAAAAATAATAGGGTGAGTCACCAAGACTCAGTGTGTAAATCCCGAAAACACATCAAAGGCTTGGCCCACAAACACATTATGGCCTTGGCCCGTATACAAGGGTAACTATATATGCATCATGGCCCATCCCGACCTAGAAATCCATCCTCTACACACCAACCCGTACCAACCATCACACCTTGGGGATTTCTACAATCAACCCTCCAACCGCTACACACCATATCGATAGGTTGTCTTTGCTGTCTTAAAAGATCGATCATCGTGTGACCTATGTGGTAAAGCCACCGATCACCATGAGACCTTAATAATACATCGTAGTATTTCGGACAATTTGAGCTACTGTCATAAAGACCGATCACTATGTGACCTATGTGGCAAAGCCACCGATCGCTATGCGACCTTCTTCCCCTTCATCATATCAATCCTATCCCATGCATACATACATGCAGTAATCAAAACAATATACTACCTAAAAGTTCACGATCCTATCACATACATTGATACACATAGAGAAGTTTCTATGATTACGCATACATGGCATCCCTTGCCTACCCTTTTTGGGTAATCCGACTGTCTATCTGACCTTTTAGGCTTTTAGCCCATAACATATATTTAGTACAGACTATATGACCTTTTTTAGGCTTTTAGCCCATAACATATATTTAGTACTGATTACTATCTGACCTTTTTCTAGCTTTTAGCCCATAACATATATTTAGTACAGATTACTATCTGACCTTTTTAGGCTTTTAGCCCATAACATATATTTAGTACAGATTACTATACTGACCTTTTTTAGGCTTTTAGCCCATAACATATATTTAGTACAGATTACTAGTGTGTTAGAGATCTACACACACACGATTACCGTTAGAATGACACTCTCTATGTCGACACTATCGTAAGTCGATACAACTACTACTTGCCTAAGGTGTTGTTTAGAAGCTTGATCCACAACACGGTGGCCAATCCCGCACTACATCGACACATTTCGTTTCTTAAACTTAGGATTCTCTCCTTTGCCCGATCCATATTTAATTCCACCACAAGTCCTTGTCAGAACTACTATCACAACATATGATCGTTAATCCACATCATAAAGTTGAGATCTCGCATGCGATGAACGAATCTAGTGAAAATCTAGGGAAAATCACCTTACCTTAAAATCCAGAAATTGGAGACTAGCGATTTCTGGCTTTTAAATCTAGATGATCAGGTTTCCTTCATATCCCGGAATGCCGCCCAAACGCAAAAGAGAGGAAATATTAGCTTCATTCGGCAGCCTTAACAACCAAGTGGCCATTCGGCCTTGTCTCTTAAAAACTGAAAGAGAGATTAAAGAGATAGGAAAATCGGCACTCACCTTAACGCAGAGAATTCGACTACCCCTTAGAGATTCCGGCTTTTTGAAAAGATAAGAAGAGAAGATGATTCGAAGAAATCTATAGAGATTTGGATTTTAGAAGAAAGAAGAGAAAAGAATAATGGAGTTTTCGCCTTTCGACTTTTAGAAGAAATAAGAGAAGAGAATCATGGAGTTTTCAGCTTTTAAAAGAAATAAGAGAATAATGGAGTTTTCGGCTTTTAAAAGAAAGAAGAGAAAGGAATAATGGAGTTTTCAGCTTTCGGCTTTTAGAAGAAAGAAGAGAAGAGAATAATGGAAATTTCAAACTTTTAGAAGAAAGAAGAGAAAGAAAAGGTGGAAACCCTAAATTAGAAAAATAAAGAAGAGAACCCTCCTATTTATAGAAATTTCTGCACTTACCTATGAAAAACCGAAAGTGCCCTTCCGATAACTAAAAATTAATCAAATAAAAGGGAAAATTCGCACCCCTTTGCCATAAAGAAACCGATTTCTTCACTTCTCTAGGTGATGGAATTTTGGCCAACTCCTAGCCTTGTAGATAGCTCCTACCTTTTCTCCTTTTTTTTTTCTTCTGTAATATCAACTATATTATCTACATTATCCCATTCACATAAATCCTCCTATTTTTGAGCCTTGTTGCCATCCACTCTACCTAACCCTAATGCCAAAATTTAGCTAACTTAAATTAAAAGAGTTGGGCTCCATGTAACTTAAATTTGGGCCCCTTACTCCCTTGTGTGGCGTCACCTCCTTGCTCCCTAAGTGGCGCCACTGACCGCTGGGCCACAAGACCATTTTGATATTTTAAACTCAGATACCACCTTTTAAACCCTATAGTGCCCAAACAAAAATTTAACTAAGGCTTCAGCCCAATCCTGAGCCCAATTTGGACCCCTAATGCTCAAATTAACTCATTACACATATTCACCCATTAAATGCATAGGCCGAAAAATTCAGGATGTTACAGATGATAAAAGATATCATCTTATTTTATGTCATCTTCTTCCCCAAAATAAACATGGAAACCCTAGGAGAGAGAGAGAGGAGACTTTCATGGCCAAATTGGGTAAGTTTTCTTGTCCCATTTTAGTAATTTTGATATTTTTGGAATCGGGATAACTTAATCTCTCTATTTGGGAGATTAATTTGAAAAGTTATCAAAGTATTAAAATGGGTCATGGATGTATATGTTGGAAATTAGAAATTTATGATAGAAAATGAAAGATTATTGATAGATAAACAACTTTTACAAAGTGATTTTCTGATGAAAATATGATTTAGGGACTAAAATGAAAAGTTGTAAAATTTGATGAAAAATTCTGAAATTTTATGAATACATGTGCTGTAAAATTTGTAATGGGGCTTTGGTTAGGCTTGGAATAGGGAGTAATTTGAACAAGTTTCATTTTCCGAGCCTAGGGACGAAAATAGAATTTATGGAAAAGTTAAGGGCAAAATAGTAATTTTGCCTAGGATGAAAATTTAGTCCACATGAATGTAAAATTTAATAAATTGACATTAAATTTACTCGTATAGATCCGGATAGACCAAATTCAGAGTTAGAACGAGGAAAATGTTGGATTAGTGGATTTATGTACACGAACATTTATCGAGGTAAGTCAGTGTAGCTAAATTATATATATTTTTATGCTTGATTTAAATGTTGTGTTTGTGAATTTTATCAATGTCATAAATATGTGAAATGATCATCTACTCGATATAGCCCGGTAAATGAAAATGCCTGATAAAATGGTAAATGAATAAAATGTTAATTGTATGCTTGACATGAATGTAGAATGTGTTTTACTCGAATTACATAAATGTTACGGAGGTATGAAATAATCAAATGTCGATAATGTATGAAAAGTGTTTAAATCCCGGTTGAATAAATAGAAAATTGATGTATATGTGATTTCCCGAAATGAAAGAGCTCCTGCATTTGTTGCGGATAGGATTTAGCTCGGATGAGTAAACCTTCGACCTCAATTCTGATAGGATTTAGCCTAGACAAGTAATCCTGATATATGTCCTCTCGAGCATATGTTATTGATTGGATTTAGCCCAAACGGGTAATCCAAATCAAGCTCTCTAGAGCATATGACATGAAAAGGATTTAGCCTGGACTGGTAATCCTGTTGTATACATGCGTAGCTCGAGAGTGTACTCTATAGAAATTGTACCTTAATGGTACTATTGGACGTGAATTGACGGATTCTGATTTGTACACCTTGGGTGTACTACCTGTGTATCCATCGATATTTCGAATAAATTCAACGGGTAAAGTTCTTACAAGAGCAAAGATGAATTGAAAAAAAAATTGACATGGAATGATACATATGATGTGGGAATATGACATGAAAGAATATTACATGAAATGCAAGAAAATGATGATACATGACAAGTGATATATGAAATATGAGATGATGATATTTGTACATGGAAACTATTTGATGAGAATGTTCATTCTTGATTATGGACTTGTACACCTAGAGTGTACTAATCGTGACTCGATATTTTGAGTAATATGTGTAAAGTTCTGATGTGAAATGATCTGAATTTGAAATGAACTATTATGAAATTATACTCGAAATAATGAGATGAATCATGTTTGTTGAATGAATATATGATGTGGAAAGCATATGTTCTTGGAAACTTGATTATTGTTGAGCCCACACATGTCTTGATATTACTATGGAATATATGACTAACAATGGCAATGAGGATGTGTATAGGGCTTGAGATCAAGTGGTTGAATATGCCTTACTTAGTTACCTCAAATAGGATGTATGGTAAGTTAAGTACCATGTTATACGAACTTACTAAGCATTTTATGCTTACCCCATTTTATTTTTCCCCTGTTTTAGAGTAATCGGAAGCTCGTTGGATTGGAAGCTCGACGGAGATCACTCACACTATCCATCGGCCCATGACGGTACAATATGGTAAATCAATTATGGTTGTATTGGCATGTATAGGGTATGTTGGCCATATTGGCATATAAATGTAAATGATGCTTGTAATCTAGCCATTGGAATGGCTAGTGATGATTATGTTTTGGTACATGCATATATGTATTTAAGTTCATGTTATGGTGATAACATAGGTACTATATATTGTTTGATTAAGAAAGGGGAAACTAGTATGCTTATTAAAGAGTAAGATTGTAAACATGAATGCTTGGGATGATATATCATGTTGAATGATAGAGTTTGCTCATCTTGAATGATTGAAATGGTTGGTATTTGTATGTGTGATTCAAGTGCAGGTCATGGGTGAAATTTTGGGTGAGAAATAAAGCTAGAAATGGCTTTATTTTGTCCACACAGCCTGGTAGCACGGGCATGTGGTTAGGCCGTGTGTCCCCTGCACCTTAAATTTGAGAAAATAGAATGCTCAGAATTGAGCACACGGGCAGAGACACCGGCGTGTGTCTCAGCCGTGTGGGTAACACGGCCTTGAACACGGGCGTGTGTCTTGGCTGTGTGAAACCTGCACCTAATTCAAATTGAATTAATTAACCACACGGCCTAGCACACGGGCGTGTGGCATGGCCGTGTAGCACAATTCAGAGAGCTACCTAGTTTTGAACACGGCTTGCAGCACAGGCGTGTCCCAGGGTCATACGGGCGTGTCCCTTGGACCACACAAGCATTTGGGCCCTGTACCTTCGAAAATTTTAGAATTTCGCAAAAAATTCCTTGAGTTCTCAATTTAGTCCTGACTTGATTCTAATGCTCGTATTGGGCCTCGAGGGTCCATTTAAGGGACATTATGAATGACATCGGTGAATGAATAGTAATTTGCTTGAATTAATTGATAAATGATTTGAATGTTCTGTAAATGCTTTGAAACCCTGTTCCGGCGACAGAGATGGGTTAGGGGTGTTACACACATGGCCAAGTGACACGCCCGTGTCTAAGGCTGTGTGGGCATTCGAATTAGGGGCACACAGTCGTGTCCCATCCCGTGTCCATACTCATGTAACCCTCTGATTTGTGTCACACGGCCAGCCACACGCCTGTGTGCCAGGCCGTGTGGACAATTTAATTTTTAAAAATTAGGTGCAAGATTCACACGGCCAAGACACACGCCCATATGTTGGGCCGTGTGTTTCACACGGTTGAGACACACGCCCGTGTCTCTGCCTATGTGACCAATTTTGAGCGTTTTGTTTCTCTATTTTTAAGATGCAGGGGACACACGGCCAAACCATACGCCCGTGCGCATGGCCGTGTGTCACACACGGCTGAGACACATGCCCGTGTGGGCAAAATAAGGCCATTTATAAGCCTTATTTCTCACCCAACCTGAAATCAACATATCCAACCAATTTTTGTACCATTAGAAGTCACAATAGAACATTCAAATCAAGCCAATTTCAAGTTCAATACATGTCATAGCATCCTATTTAACCAAATATTTGATATTACCTAATTGACCATATAAACTTATGAGTTTACTATACCCATTCATGCAACCATTAATATATTGATGTATCTTCCATCATTCAACCATTTCAATACACACATCAAGCATGATAAGGCCTTGTATATCTACATCAAAATATGATTAACACTAGCCATTTGAAATGGCTAGTTACAACCAAAACATTTTATCATTATGCCTACTTAGCTTATACATGCCATTATACTAATACCAAAAGTTTTCTTGTTTTATATACTGAGAAGTCCGAGGGATAGTGTGATGTGTCTCCGACCAAGTTCCAACTTCACGAGCTTTCGAGCACTATAAAACAGAGGAATTAAAATAGAGTAAGCATATTATTCTTAGTAAGTTCGTATAACAAAAAATTAACTTACCAATTATATTCATTTAAAGTAAGCATACAAACGTGCATCCAAAACATTGTGGCCAATTGCCTAGACACATGCTCTCATCAAACAAGTTAGTCATGAAATTTTACATGAATATCAAGAAAAAAAGAGATGAGCTCATCATGCAACCATTTTCAGGTATTTCAGGAATATTCAAGGGGTAACACCCCTAACCCGTATCCGTCGCCGGAAAAGAGTTATGGGGCATTACTGGAACTTTTAGAACATTTATAGACATTTCATGTCAATCACTATCCATTAATTGAGATCATTCGTATCGTCCCTTAAATGGACCCTCAAGGCCCAATACGAGCATTAGAATCGAGTCAGGACTTAATCGGAAACTCTAAGAATTTTTCGTGACATTTCAAAAATTTTCCAAGGTGTAGGGCTCACACGCCCGTGTGACCCTTAGACACGCCCGTGCCTCAGGCCGTGTTTGATTTAGGTTGCTCTCTGACTTGCGCCACACGGCCATGCCACACGCCCGTGTGCTAGGCAGTGTGGTTAATTAATTCCTTTCGAATTAGGTGCAAGTTTCATACGGCCAAGACACATGCTCGTGTTCAAGGCCGTGTCTCCCACATGGCAGGGACAGACGCCCGTGTCTCTACCCGTGTGCTCAATTTTGAGCATTCTGTTTTCTCGAATTTTAGGTGCAGGGGACACACGGCCTAACTACACGCCCATGTACCAAGCCATGTGTCACACACGGTCTAGACACTCGCCCGTGTGTCTACCCGTGTGGACAAAATAAAGCCATTTCTAGCTTCATTTCTCACCAAAAATCACACCCATGACCTGCACTTGAATCACACATACAAATACTAACCATTTCAAGCATTCAGATCAAGAAAATTCTATCATTCAACATGGTATACCATTATATGCATACATGTTTATTATCTTGTCTTGGTTTAGTCCATATGATAGGCATAATTTGATAAACTACTTAATACATGTGTAGCTACCGTAGTATAACATTACAAATAGATCAAATCAAACCATTACTAGCCATTCCAATGGCTAGATTACAAGCATCATTTACATTTACATGGCAATAAGACCAATATAACATCATCTCATGTTTTCATATATCATTTTTCATGTAACATCATTTTCTTGTATTTCTGATGGATACGTATAATAACTCATTTCTTATACATATCTTCTCATATCAAGATTTCTACCCGTTGAATTTATCTGAAATATTGATGGTTACTCAGGTAGTACACTCGACGTGTACAAATCAGGATCCGTCAATTCATATTCAATGGTACCCATAAGGTACTATCTCATAGAGTACACTCTCGTGCCACACATGTATACAACAGGATTACCAGTCCAGGCTAAATCCTTTTTATGACATATGCTCTAAGGAGCTTGATCTGGATTACCTGTCCGGGCTAAATCCAATTCATAATATATACTCGAGAGGAATCATATCAGGATTACCCGTCCAGGCTAAATCCTTTCTGTAATGAATTCATTAGGATTACTCGTTCGAGCCTAATCCACTCTGCAACAAATGCAGGACCTCATTCATTTCGGTAATTACATTTATCCATCGATTTTCATTTATTCAAACGGGATTTAAACATTTTTCTAACATTATCAGGCATGTGATTATTTCATACATCCACAACATTCATATAATTCAAATAATCACATTCCACATCCATTTCAAGCATATAAGTAACATTTTTATCGTTTGACCTTTATCATCTATCGGGCATTATCATTTAAATTAGACATTTTAAATTATCGAGCTTGATCGGATATGTAATCATTTCACATATTTATGACATTTATACAATTCACATAAACACAATCAATGCAAGCATGTAAGTAAACACAATTTAGTTACACGAACTTACCTCGACAATGTTCGTGTACGTAAAATTACAAATTCGAAATTTTCCTCTTTCCTCGTTCTAGCTCTGAATTTGGTCTATCCAGATCTATACGAGTAAATTTAACATTAATTTACCATATTTCAAATTCGAGTGGACTCAATTTTCATCCTAGGTAAAATTACCGTTTTGCCCCTAACTTTTCCATAAATTCAATTTTTGTCCCTAGGCTCGGAAAATGAAACTTGTGCAAATTACTCCCTATTCCAAGCCTAACCAAAGCTCCATTAAAAAATTTACAGTACATGTATTCATAAAATTTTAGAAATTTTCCTTCAATTTCACAAGTTTACATTTTAGTCCCTAAATCATGTTTTCATCAAAAATCACTTTGTAAAAGTTGTTTATCTATCAATAATCTTTCATTTTCTACCATAAATTTCTAATTTCAAGCATATAAATCCATGAACCATTTTCATACTTTGATAACTTTACAAATTAATCCCCCAAATAGATAGTTTAGAATATCTCGATTCCAAAAATATAAAAATCATTAAAAACGGGACTTGATTTCATACCTTATTGAGCTTGAAAAGTTTTCATCCTCTCTTCTAGGGTTTCCATGAAAATATTTGGGGAAGATGATATGAAAATGTTTTCTTTTTCATTTAATTAAATTGTCATTTAATAACTTTTCATCTTTCCAATTTAGTCCTTAGCCTTTTTTAATTTTTCCATGGATGAGTCATACCAAAATATCTACATAATTTCTTTAATGGTCTAATTACCATATAAGGACCTTTAGTTTTGAATTCCATAGCTATTTAATCCTTATAGCTACTAGAATTCAACTTTAACATTTTATGCGATTTAGTCCTTCTCGTAATTAAGCACTAAATCGATAAAATTTTCTTTTCAAAATTTTCACATGACATTTCTGTTATATTATGGACCATATAATAAAATAAAAATAAGTCTTATTTTTGGCTTGGATTTGTGCTCCCGAAACCACTATTTCGATTTCACCGAAAAATGAGCTGTTACAACTCTCCCTCCTTAAGGGTTTTCGTCCTCAAAAATCTTATCAGTAATAAGATTCAGACATTACTTTCTCAGAGTTTCTTCCGATTCCCAGGTAGCTTTCTCTATATCGTATCATTGTCAAAGAACTTTCACTAAAACTACCTTTATACTTTTCGTTTCTTTAACTTCACATGCCAGAATTTCAATCAATCTTTCACTGTAAATCATGTCAGGCTAAATTTCAATATCTATCAGAGAAATAACTTGTGATGGATTAGATCATTACCGTCATAACATAATCACAGGAAAACATTATAAATTTTATCAAGCTCTGACAATAATGCCAATCAATATGCAACATGTCCAATTCCTTTCAATATTCTCATATGACTCAGTAAGCCGCAGACTCAATTTTGCCTGAACAACCAATCTGAATGACTTTCTTTCATGGTAAATTTTCAGAAATACCTTGTCATTATCAGAAGCTCTATTTCTTTTCATTTTAGATCCACATCAGATTTCTGACGATCAAATACTGCTTTTAAACTGTCTCAGATCAGTTTCACCTTTCTTCGGTTTCAAAGAATTAAACCTACTACATGTATCTTTTCTCATTGAACTCCGTCCAAAACACCGGAGTTTTACATTTGTGACCATATAAAGCCTCGTACAATATAATTTTATACTTGACTGTTAACTGTTATAACAAGCAAATTCAACCAACAGCAAATATTTACTTTTCAATTACCTTTGAATTCAAGTTCACAATATCGAAGCATACCTTCCAAAATCTGAATCATATGTTCAAATTGATCATCCGTCTGAAAATGAAATACGGTACTAAAATGTAACCGCATACCCAGAGTTTCTTATAACTTGTTTCAAAATCTGAATACAAACCGTAGATCTCTATCATAAATAATAGAAACTAGCACATCATGAAATCTGAAAATTTCAAAAACATGTTATTCAAGCAATCTATCAAGTGAGAAATCCATTCATACCATGTAACAGCCCGTTTTTAGTCAAATCAGAATAGTGGTTTCGGGACCACAAATATGAGGTCAAAATATTTATTTTATTATTATTTTAATGTCTACAGTATGAATATATGATTGTGTGAAAATTTCTTTAAGAGATTTTATCGTTTAATTGGTCAATTTGAGAAAAAGGACTAAATCGCGTAAAGTTTAAAATGCATGTTCTATTAGTTAAATGTGTCTATTAGCTATGGATCATTAAAATGGAGATCCTTATGTTGTAAGTTGACCATTTGACACATGAGTGGACATATATGGACATTTATTAAGGTGTTTTAATGGTTTAATAATAAGGTTAGTTTGGTAAATTGGTTAATAACATAAAATAAATAAAACAAAAATCTTTTATTGTTGGTTATCATCTTCCTTAGCCGAATGTTACAAGAAGAAAAGCCAAATTTTTAGGGTTCTTGTTTCGGTTATGCTATTTTTCTCATTAAGGTACGGTTTTTGTCCCGTTTTTGATGATTTCTATGTTTTTGAGATCGTTGCTTCATATTCTAGCTAGCCCGTACCCTAGATTTCGAAACTGTTAAAGATTTATCATGTTGCCATTGTTGAAAGCTTGAGTAATTTGATGATTTATGATAGATTTGGAAGGTTTAATGTTAGATTAATAGCTTTTGTAAAGTGATTTTTGATAAAAATGTCAAAAAGGTATTAAATTAAGAAAATGTGAAATGTGGTGGTTAAAAGTGTGAATAAATTGAAAATATGGGCTGCTAGTAACATGTATTAAATTTGGCTAAGCATGGGTTTGTACTAAATTGCATGAATTTGCAATTTTATGTGATAATGACTAAATTGTGAAAATGTGAAACATTAGGGGCAAATGTGTAAATTTGCCAAATTGTAAATTATAGGCTAAATTGAATAGATCGAATGTTGAATGTGCTAAATTTGATAATATATAGATCAAGATAATCCGAGATCGGGATTAGATTGGGGAAAAGGAAAAGTGGATGAATAGTTGATAATTTCCATCCGAGCAACTCGAGGTAAGTTCGTATAATTAGAATTGAATCTTTAAATACTTGTAAATTATTTGAAATGAAAGTATAATTGAGTAAATGTTATTACTGAGTTTGAATGCCTAATTGATGAGAATTATTGAATACCGAGTCCCGTTTGAACCATAGAAAGTCGTAGGATACGAGGGACATGTCACTAGGGTTACCGTTTTGGTCAAGATCCTGCATGTGTTGCAGACTCACCACAGCTCGTATGAGCTTACCGATATATCAGCCTGTAAGAGCTTATCGTTTCAGCTCAATAGAGCTTACTGTTCATCAGCTCAGGATGAGCTTACTGATCATAGCTCGAAAGAGCGGAAATGATAATGAATTGACGTATTATTGATTTTTACACATAATGTATATCACCCGAGTATCCCTCAATATTCTAATAGGTTCAACAGGCATAAATTCTGTTATTGGTTATGTGAAAAAGCTATGTGTTTATATAGATGAATCACTGTTTATATGGATGAAATACTTTTTATACGGATGAGTTACTGTTACCGAATGAATTATCGTTTATATGATTGAGAGTGAAATGTTACAAATGATGTACGCGATATATGAATTTGATATGATACAATCTATTGAGTATTAAATTGAGATAATGGATGATTACATGCACTTATGTGACTAACTTGTTGATGAATGCTTGTGTTTAGGCATTTGGTAATTGAATTGAGTATACCTTATTTATTGTCTTGATTATGTATAAATGGTAAGTTTAATTCTGAATTATACGGGCTTACTAAGCTTTATAGCTTACTTTGTTTATTTTCTTCTATGTTTTATAGTATATTGAAGCTAGCTCAGAACCGAGGATCGTCAGAGACTTCATCGCACTATCGGACATCTATTTTGGTACTTTTGAAATGTGTATATATGGTATATGGCATGTATAGGCTTGAGTCATTTTGGTATGTTTGATGAACATGTATTTAGGCCATTTGAGTTGGCTTGTGATGGTGAATTTGATGTTGTTTATAAGTGTGCAAATGGTATTATTTTGAGTTAGGTAATTGACCTATAATGAATGATTGAGGTTGAATGGATATTGCATGTTTGGAATGGTTTAGTAATTGAATGGAATAGGTGAATTAGGTATGAAATTATATGGAAAATTGTGGTATACTTGTGACTTATATTGATGGTAAAGAATTGGTATGATTTGAACTTTGGTTGATGGTATTTGGTGGCATATTTGTATCTTGAATTGGTACCATTTGAGTTTGTTTAGGTATGTGCAAAATGGGTGGCAAAATGGTTTGGTAAATAGCCTATTTTTGTCCACACGGGCAGAGACACAGGTATGTGTCTCAGCCGTGTGTGACACACGATTATGTTACACGGCCGTGTGTCCCCTGGTGTTGAAATTGAAATGAAGTCAGTATGCTCCACACGGTCTCACACACGGGCGTCTGATCAGTCCTGTAGCACAAGTCATTATACCCCCTAATTTGCACACGGGCGTGTGACTTGTCCGTGTTACATAAGTCAGCATACCCTACAGGTTTGACACAGCCTAGCATACAGCCTGGCACACGGGCGTGTGTGGCGACTTTGAAGGGCACACGGGCTAGACACACGGGCGTGTAGTTAGCTGTGTGACCTAAGTCAGTAACCTCACTAGTTTGAACACGGGGTAGGACACGGGCTGGGACACGGCCATGTGATCCCATTTCGAATGTTCACACGGCTTGGGACACGGGCATGTCTGGTGGCCGTGTGAGACAGACGGCCTGGTCATACGGGCGTGTATCCCCTGTTTTAGAGAAAAAATTTATTAGTGTTGAAAAATTTCCCGAGTTATTAGTTTAGTCCCGAACCACTTCCAATACATGTGTAAGGCCTCGTAGGCTCGTATTAGGGACATATTGATTGAGATTGATTGATAATTGTATGTATTGATTAAATGTATGAGAAAATTTTGTTTATGTGTGTTGTAAGTCCGGTAATGCTCCGTAACCCTATTCAGGCGTTGAATACGGGTGATGGGTGTTACATTTATTGGTATCAGAGCTACGGTTTAGTCAATTCTAGGATTAACGTAGCGTGTGTGAGAGTGTAGCTATACATGCCATATATATAAACTGTGATAGTGTGATGAATCCTGACATTATAAACTATGTTTTCGTATAGTAATGGATCCCGAACGAGCTGTAGCAGATGATGTTGAGAGTATTGCGCTAGCTGCCCCTCAAGGGATAGCACCTTCTGAATCTAGACCTGTGTCGAGTAGTCACAGAGGTAAGGCTAAAGAAGCCTTCTTTCAAATGATGAACGAGTGGTTCACTCAATACATTCGTACGAACCCGGCTACTCAACAACCTCCACCCCCGCCAATTCCTTAACCAATCCCTGTAGTTCCTCAAGTTATTGATCCAATATGATTGAACAAGCTGCCAGTCGATAAAATTCGTAACCATGGGGCTAAGGAATTCAAAGCCATTGTTAGAGATGACCCTGAGAGAGCCAAGTTTTGGCTTGAGAACACGATTCGGGTATTTGATGAACTTTCTTGCACACCTGAAGAATGTTTAAAATGTGTTGTATCACTGTTGAGAGACACTGCGTATCAGTGGTGGAATACCTTGATATCCGTAGTTGTGCGAGAAAGAGTTACTTGGGAATTCTTTCAAGTTGAATTAAAAAAGAAATACATCAACCAATGGTTCATTGATCAGAAACGAAAGAGAGTTTGTATGACTCAGAAAATATGCTCGTGAATGTGTTTCTTCTGAGGCTATAATGTGTAAAAGGTTCGAAGATAGATTAAATGAAGAAATCAGACTATTAGTTGGGATTCTTGAGCTGAAAGAGTTTGTCGTTCTAGTTGACAGAGCTTGCTAAGCCGAAGAGCTTATCAAAGAGAAAAGAAAAGCCAATTCTGAAGCTAGAGACTTTAGAAAGAGATTTGTGGGCAAATCACATCAGTCAGTATCAAAGAAATATAGAGAATATCATCCTCGTTCTACTGCTTCTGCGAGGATTTCGATCAAAGAAAGAGATGCGAGACATTTTAGCTCTAAACCTCAGATGACATCTGTTACCAGTGTGGGTAGTGTTAGAAATGTTGGACCTGAATGTAAGCACTACAATAAATGATATTACGATGAATGTAGAATAATGAGCGGAGCTTGTTTTAGATGTGGATCTCTTGATCATTATCTCTGGGACTGTCCAAATAAATCTATAGCTGAAACAGATCAACCGGCGAAAGCAAGTAATACAGCTACTAGAGGGATACCACCCCGAAACTCTGGAAATACGAGTGGTAACCGAGGTGCTACGAGAGATTCTGCTGTGAGATCTGAGGCACGAGCACCTGCCCGAGCTTATGCTATCCGTGCACGGGAGGAGGCATCATCGCCAGACGTTATTACTGGTACTTTTTCCCTTTTTGATACTGATATAATTGCGTTGATAGATCCTGGATCAACCCATTCATATATTGGTATGAATTTAGTGTTTAAAAAGAGTTTACATTTCGAGTTTACAGAGTTTGTAATTAAAGTATCGAACCCTTTAGGCAAGTCTGTTTTAGTTGATAAAATTTGTAAGAATTGTCCTTTAATGACTCGGGGTTACTATTTTCTGGCTGACTTGATGCTTCTACCATTCGATGAGTTTGATGTGATTCTGGGTATGGACTGGCTGACTATGCGTGATGCAGTTGTGAATTGTAGACAAAATATTATCGAATTGAAATGTCAGAATGATGAAATTCTTCGGATTGAGTCTGATGATTCAAGTGAATTACCTACTGTGATATCGTCTATGTTAGCTCAGAAATGTATTAAAAAGTGGTATGATGCATATCTTGCATACGTACTGGATACAAAGGTGTCTGAATCAAAGATTGAATCTGTACCTGTTGTTTGCGAGATTTCGGATATATTTCAAAAAGAATTATCGGGTTTGCCACTGATCAAAGTGGTTGAATTTGGTATTGAATTAGTACCAGGAACTTCACCAATATCGATAGCTCCGTATAGAATGGCTCCATTAGAGTTAAAAGAGTTTAAAGCTCAGTTGCAAGAATTGACTTATAGAGGATTCGAAAGACCGAGTTTCTCTCCCTGGGGTGCATCAATGTTGTTTGTAAAGAAAAAGGATGGTTCTATGAGAATGTGTATAGACTATTGACAACTCAATAAAGTGACAATCAAGAATAAATATCCTCTAACGAGAATCGATGATTTATTTGATCAGTTGAAAGGTGCAACAGTGTTTTCAAAAATTGATTTGAGGTCTGATTATTATCAGTTGCGAGTTAAAGACTCAGATGTGCCGAAAACTGCATTCAGAACGAGGTACAGACATTATGAATTCCTTGTTATGCCTTTCAGATCAACTAATGCTCCTGCAGTTTTTATGGACTTGATGAACCGGATATTCAGACCGTATTTATACAGATTCGTTGTTGTATTGATTGACGACATTCTGATCTATTCGCGTGATGAATCTGAACATATAGAGCACTTGAGAATTGTGTTACAAACTCTACGTGATAATCAATTATTTGCAAAGTTTAGCAAATGTGAGTTTTAGCTCCGAGGGGTTGGATTTCTAGGGCATATTGTTTCAGCTGAAGGTATTAGAGTTAACTCGAGTAAGATTTCTGCCATTGTTGACTGGAAACCTTCGAGAAATGTGTGTGAAGTCCGTAGTTTTTTGGGCTTAGCAGGCTATTACCGAAGGTTCGTGAAAGGATTTTCGATGATTGCGACACCGATGACACGACTGCTTCAGAAAGATGTGAAATTCGAATGGTCAGAAAAATGTCAACAGAGTTTCGAACAGTTGAATGTACTGTTAACTGAAGCACCAGTTCTGGTTCAACCTGAATCGGGGAAAGAGTTTGTGATTTATAGTGACGCGTCATTAAACGTCTGGGATGTGTTCTGATGCAAGAAGGAAAATTTATAGCTTATGCTTCCCGACAATTAAAACCGCATGAAAAGAACTATCCGACACACGACTTAGAGTTGGCTGTAACTGTATTCGCATTGAAAATTTGGTGACACTACTTATACGATGAAAAATGCCACATTTATACGGATCACAAAAGCTTAAAATATCTGATGTCACAGAAAGATTTGAATCTGCGACAACGAAGATGGCTCGAGTTATTGAAAGATTATGAATTTGTGATTTATTATCACCCGGGAAAAGCTAATGTTGTTGCTGATGCCCTGAGCCGAAAATCTTTGTTTGCATTAGGAGCAATGAATACCCAGTTGATGTTTGTGATGATGGGTCTATTATAGCTGAATTAAAAGCTAAACCTGTAACATCCCAAACCCGACCTAGACGTTGTGGCCGTATCTGGCAATGTCACACGATAGTGTTTTTGAAACCTCGTTGTTACGATGAAAACATTCCATGTTATTATCTTTAGTAAAACTTTGTTAGATCTTAGGAAGTCATCTTTATTCATTTAAAACATTTGTTTTGAAACATCCCTCGTTGCGAAAGCTTTAATAAATCAACCTAGGTGATCATGCGTTTAGAAAATACTTTTAACTTTTTTTTGAAAACCGAATTTCCTACGACCAGCAGGTATAAATCCATAAAGTAAAATAAATAAATAAAACCCAAATTTAAAACCAAATTCCTAGAGAGTCCTTAAATTACAACCCAAATAATCAATAATAAACAAATCATAACTCGTAAATTGAAAACCATGAAGTCCAAAAATTACTGTGGTCACCGCTGAGTCCTCCGTTGCACCGATCCGTATAAGTCTGGGGATTACCTATGCACATTAAACAAAAAGAGTGAGTTTACGTAAACTCAGTGTGTAATCCTGCAGAAACAAACAAACAATCAATATTCACAGTGCACAGTTGAACAGTCTTGGGCCTAAGCCCTTTTCAATATCAGTGACAGTTTGGGCCTTAGCCCATCTCAGTACAATGTCAAAAATGCAGTAGGGCCTTAGCCCATCACAGTATCAGTAGCTGTAACAGTTATGCAGTAGCAAAATCCTACCCAACCAGCCTCTACACACCATCTCCATCCAACCCTACACTCCATGTGGGGATATAATCAACCCACCCATCCCTACACTCCAAGTAGTACCGAATGCGGCACAAAATAGTAGTTTGCAGCTGAGCTACCAGTAAATTAGGCTTAAAGCCTTTCAGTACACTTCCTCCGAATAACAACCCCCAACCTAATGCAATGCAACATACAATGGATGATATGCTATTATGTAATTTTAGTACATATATTCAGTCCAGATATTAACATGCTCAGTACAGATATCATTCAGTCAATTTCACACATTTAGGGGTCTAAGTAGTGCTTACCGACCCTACAGTAGGTTCACAATCGACTTGGGCGACCCGTGCAACCTTAAAAACATTTCGGTAAAAATGGGCCCACACGCCCATGTGATCTGCCCGTGTGGGCCCACACGCCCGTGTGGCCCCCTCGGCCCAAATTGGCCTTGGCCGTGTGTGATCCATTTTTAAAGTAACCCATGCTAGCTCAATACTCATATATGTTTTCACTATTTACTTATATGTTCATTCAAAACTGTCTACTTGAGTCATTATCACTAAATTATTTATATCTTGAGCTACAGAATTACAAAATTAAGATCCGCTTGATGTTTTTGAAACTAGACTCAAATACCTTTCTACCATAAAATTTTTAGAATTTATAGTTTATCAAATAAGTACAGTAAGATCTTAAAATTATCCCTATCTCATTGCTTGTTTGTGACTTCATTCTTTCCTTACTAAAAATTATTTATCTCTTAGTGGAATTTAGATGATGTTTCTGTTTGTTTCTCTTGAAAATAGACTCATTGAGGATTTAAAAATATAAATTTAAGCCCCTAATTATTTTTTAACAATTTTTGATGATTTTCCTAATTCAGAATAGGGGAACCCGAAATCATTCTGACCTTGTCTCATAAAATTTATTATATCTCATGATTTACAATTCCACTGCTTACACTGTTTCTTCCATGAAACACTAGACTCAATAAATTTAATTTCATATTTTATTCAACCTCTAACTCAATTCCCACTATTTTTGATGATTTTTCAAAGTTAGACTACTACTGCTGTCCAAAACTATTTTAGTGCAAAATGTTGATTTCCAAGTTTATAACACCCTTATTTCCTTTCTCTACAATTTTTCGCATCATTTTCTCTCATTTCTCTAATTTCTCGACAACAAGTAATTTTAGCTTTTCGTCGAATCCCGTTTTCTGCATTTCGGGTACACACCTGGTATCGATTCGTTGTGCAAAGTAACCCGAGCCTTCAAAAACCTATATTTGACCAATATATCCCTTAATTAATCACTTGATTCGTCAATCAAACCAAATATCCCCAACATAAAACTCGAGAAACTAAACCAACGATGATTCGAAAACTTACCGCGACGAATCTGATAGCCAGTCATCTCCACACACAGGAATATCCGCTTAAAACCTTTGAACAACACCTAAACGAGAGTAAAACGAACCCTTTGTTAATTGCCTACTCGAAATACAATAATTAAGGGGAAAAAATTCCACTTACCGAAACAGATGAAGTCAAAAGTTGCACCCAAAGAGATGACTCGCAAAAAAATACAGAAATGAAAAGAGAGGGGAAAGAGAAGTCTTCATCAAAACACAGTTTAATCCATTCAATGACGTATCACTATAATAATAAATTCCTTACCCAATTCAGACTGAACCAGAACTGAGGCTTCGGTCATCAGGGCTTCCAACTGATCAAAGCTTTACTAACATTTATCAGTCCATTCAAATTTTACATCTTTCTGTAATAACTATGTCATCAATGCAGCTATTTCAATTATTAACATTGAAGCTTTGAAGTTTTCCAAAGCCACAACCATCAGACAGATTCAAAACCATAATGCTATATTATGACCGACATTTCAACCGTATAGATAAAGCAACACTTCAATATCAATAGTGTACCTCAAATTAGATGAGGGAGGACCGAAAGTGGCCCCAATAATAACCAATGCAATAATATAGTTTCTATAATATGTGTCCCATATTACCAAGTTCCTATGATCAAGTTAGAATTCATAATGGTAATAAGTATAATTACCACTGACCAATGAATATCTTTCACAAATAAACCTTGCTTGAATAATAAAGAGATTGATGACATCTCGGAGAAAATTCAGAAGAGCAATATTACAAATACTCAGTAGAAACAACTGTGACAAAGATAATATAATTTTGCATATTCGAAATTTAGGGCTTCAATCAGTAGAAGTAGAAGATGATATCATATGAACCTTATCATCCAATCTTATATCAATCATGATGAATTAGAAAGCCCAAGTAAGGTAGAGCAATACTGCTCATGAATCAACCAGACTTACAGTAATTCCATCTATCATAATTTACTAGCCTTTCAATACGATAAATACTGCATCTGTACATGCACAATTTCATATACCTTTGAGAATAACAGAACATATAGAGTACCCAGGAGATGTTGCTGTAATATACTCAATTATAACAGCTGTATTCAAATATCTTTGCAGTTTTATCACTATTCCACTTACCAATAAAGTCATCAATAATCTTACATCATTCAATTCACTGATAGTGTCAATTCAGAAGAATTTTCAGCTAATCCGTTCTGTAATTATCATATCTGGATAAGTCAATTACACATGAATAACTTCTTCCTTAACAATGACATCACATATTAAGAATAATCTTCAAAAAAAATCTGATATCGCTTTTAATACCATCTTTACTTACTAACCTATTCTCATTCTATCTACATCATTAGTCATTCAACCTTTGAACTCTTTAGTTCCACATTCATGAGCTTAACCCATATAAATCTTGTGAATTTCATTGTATAACACTATACTGGTTAGGGGGTGGAGATTGTAAGTGTAACACCCCATACCCGAGTTAGAGACTAAGACTGGATACGAGACATTACCATGCTTGAACTCACTTAATCATGTACTTACGGGCTATAAAATTTCATTCCGAATTAAAAACTTCTCTTTCTTAGACAAATCAGACATTTCATGGGCCTACGAGGCCTCAGACTTGCGTCCCGAAACTTTCGGAACTCATTTGGAAACTTTCTCTCGAAACAGGGGTCACACGTCCGTATGACTTGGGACACGCCCGTGCACCCCTAAAACATGCCCGTGTCTTTCACCCGTGGTGGATACTGGCAAATCACACACGGCCTGGACACACTCGTGGCCCCAAACCGTGCCTAAAACCCTAGCATTCTGCCAATGGCCCACAGCCAAGGCACACGCCCGTGCTTACCACCCGTGGTGCACACTGACTACCTTAACACGGCCTAGAGTCTAGACACACGCCCGTGTAGCTAGCCCATGGCCTATTCTGACTTAAGATGCAATGGTGCAGGGTGCACACGGCCTAGACACACGCCCGTGTGTCCATCCGTGGGGGCACTTAGAAGCTATTTACCAAGCCAACTGCCGCCCTAAAAAAAAGACCAAACTCATGCTCAATTCAGCAACTCAAGTATTACATCTAACATGAACAAGGACGCATACTTCATTGATAGATTAAAACATACATACTTAATCATTCATGACTCATCTCTTTGGCCATATACAAAAAGAATACTAAGCTTGATAGCCAACACTTTGGCTAGTTTTAAAACATAACTCAAAATGAAATGTTTCCTATACATGCCATACTTAATATAAAAAACTTGGCTATACCAAAATAGCGATTGATAGTGTGCTCTGAGCTCCGGTGACGATGATCCACGAGATTAGCTTGGCCAGACTACATGGAAAGAAAGAATAAAGGACGTAAGCATTTAGCTTAGTAAGTTTGCATATAATGCACATAGCAACATACTTGCTCAATATAACCCATTTAACATAAACAATGGTATCATAAATTTTAGCTATTTAAGCTTACTTACTCATACTGATTCTTACATATCTCATGATACTTACTAATCTCATACTCGTGAGATAAACAAGGTACCTGTATCACTTGATCACATAGATCAGCATACTCTACAATAATAATCATAATCTCTAGTTCATCATTCATAATATGAGTAATACTCATTTCTAACTTGATAATAGCTTTTCTTACTTGTCTTTCTTGTTATCATTTTAACTTTACTCATTTGCCCGATGAATTTCAGCGAATAACCGAGGATACTGAATCTCATCCCACATAACTCGATGCCAAAGCCATATCCTCGATATGGTCTTACATGGGATATCTCATCTTGGTATTGATGCCATGTCTTGACATGGACTTACTTAAAGTCTTCCTTGTGTGTTCCCTTGGGAACTTACCATTGCCATGTCTTGACATGGTCTTACTTGGTATCTTTACTCAAGAACTGGTCAATGCCGAGCCTTGGCTTGGACTTACATGAAATCTTTCTTGTTACTTACCAATGTCATGCCTTGGCTTGGACTTACATGGAATCTCTACCTCATGATAGCTTTTCAATGCCAAGACTTGTCTTGGACTTACATGACATCTTTGCTTGGGGACTCACCAATGCCATGCCTTGGCTTGGGCTTACATGGGTCTTCATCTCATAATAACTCTTCAATGCCAAGACTTGTCTTGGACTTACATGATAACTTGCTTGACTGCCGATGCCATGCCTAGGCTTGGTCTTATACGGACTTTCTTATCTCGTGTGGTAGATCGAGTATCCCAAGTAATTCAACTTCAATCGGGACTTTCTCATGCTTAATCTCATTAATTTCTTTGTTTAGCATAGCATTAAACAATCTCATGGAGTTTAAAATATATTCTACATTATACTAAGCAATTTAATGATATTAATCATAGAGCTTAGAAAACATACAAACTTATCTCAATATACAAAATGTATGTAGATATGCAATTTAGTCCTCGACTTTGTTCTTGCCTCGGTTTCGATCCGAGCTTCATTTTTCTTGATCTATAATAATAATTAGATCATTTAATACTCACATTTACTAAATTGACTCTTAACTCATACTTTGGAAAAATTATTATTTTACCCCTAAACTTTCTCTTATTTGCACTTTTTCCCCTAGGCTCGTAAAATGATTCTCATTTAACTTTCCTAAACATCATGCTTAGCTGATTCATTTTTTCTACTATAACAATCATCAATTCTAACTATTTCTAATAGGTATGACCAATTTCATAACTATTACAAATTAGTCCATACTATCATTTTTCATGAAATTCACTAAGGAAAAGATGTTTATCTAACATCAAACTCTCATAAAATTCCATAAAATATCATTTTACATGCATGATACACATGGGTAGATTTTTGAACATGCTTCTTAGCTCATCTTATAGCTAAAATAGCTAATTCATAATACGAGGACTCCAAAAATATGAAGAATATTAAAAACGGGGCTAGGATGACTTACTTGAAAGCTTCAAAAATTTGAAGAACCCTAGCTATGGAGTCTCCCAATTTTCGGCACAAGGAAGAAGATGAGTGAAATTTTTATCATCTTTTTCCCATTTTAATCATTTAATTGGTAAATGACCAAAATGCCCTTCTCTTTAAAAATTTACAATTTACTAACTCATGTCCATTTTTGTCCAAAACTTATAATTTGGGCAAATTGCTATTTAAGGACTTCTAATTAATATTATAAAGCTATTTCATAAAAAAAGCTTCTAGAAACTCATATTTTGCCACTTTTGCAATTTAGTCCTATTTGATCATTCCATGTCAATTTCTACATAGAACTTTAATACTATCATGCAAACATGTCATAAACCTTAAGAACTCAATTTACTAGCTCAAATTTGTGGTCTCGCACCACTATTCCGACTAGGCCCTGAATCAGGATGTTACAATTCTCCCCCTCTTAGGAATTTTCGTCCTCGAAAATCTTTCCAGCAAACAGGTTTGGGTACTGGTTTCTCATGCTCTCTTCTGGTTCCCATGTAGCTTCTTATATTCCATGTCTTTGCCACAATACTTTTACCAGGGCAATACTTTTATTCCTTAGCTACTTGACTTCCCGAGCTAAAACCTTAATTGGTTCTTCACCATAAGTCATGCCGGGATGAATCTCTATCTCTGACGGGGTAATTACATGTGAAGGATCTGATCGGTAGCATCTCAATAATGACACGTGAAACACGTCGTGAATCTTTTCTAACTCTGATGGCAAAGCCAATCGATAAGCTACCGGCCCAACTCTTTCAGTAATCTCGTATGGTCCGATAAAACGTGGACTCAACTTGCCTTTACGGCCAAACCTGAGAACTTTTCTCCATGGTGACACTTTCAATAAAACTTTATCTCCAAATTGATACTCTATCTCTTTTCTCTTTAAGTCCGAATAGGACTTCTGTCTATCTGATGCAGCTTTTAAACATTCTCATATCACTTTCACTTTCTCTTCAGCTTCTCTAACCAAATCAACCCCGTGAATTTGGTTTTCCTTGAGTTCAGTCCAAAATAAAGGCGTTCTACACTTACGCCTATATAGAGCCTCATAAGGCGCCATCTTTAACTCAACTGAAAACTATTATTGTAGGCAAACTCTACTAATGGGAGAAACTTTTCCCAACTTCCTAGGAATTCAAGAATACAACATCTGAGCATATCCTCGAGTACTTGAATTAACCTCTCCGACTGACCGTTAGTTTGAGGATGAAAATCGGTACTAAAGTTCAACTTTGTACCCAAGGCCTCTTGTAACTTCTTCCAAAATCTGGATGTAAACCTCAGATCTCTATCCGAGATGATTGACAACGGAACACCATGAAGCCTTACTATTTTTGAAACGTACAAGTTTGCCAACTTGTCTAGTGAGTAATCAACTCGCATGTGTATAAAATGAAGTGACTTCGTGAGTCTATCAACTATAACCCATCTGATATCTTTCTTGCTCGGAGATAATGGTAGACCCATTACAAAATCCATAATAATACGGTCCCATTTCCACTCCGGAACCAAAATGGGTTGAAGCAAACCCGAAGGTACTTGGTGTTCAGCCTTTACTTGCTGACAAATCAAGCATTTGGAAACAAACTCGAAATATCTTTCTTCATTCTCGGCCACCAATATCGTTGCTTTAAGTCATTAAACATTTTGGTACTACCCGGATGTACTGAGATAAACATCCGTTATGTGCTTCATGCAAAATTCTCTGAATAAGCTCGTCCTTTCTTGGTACACAAATTCTATCTTTGAACATCAGACTTCCATTGGGACTAAACCGGAAATCAGACTCAACATCTGTCCCGTACTGAGCTCTCTTGACTTGCAATTCACTATCTTCTTTCTGAGCCTCAAAAATCTCTTGGAGGAATACTGGTCTAGCTTTCAAATCAGCTAGAATAGAACCATCGTCGAATAAAGTCATCCGTGAATTCATTGCCCTTAATACAAATAGGGACTTTCTACTCAAAGTGTCGGCGACCACATTCGCCTTCCCGGGATGGTAGTCAATGACCAATTCATAGTCTTTTATCAACTCTAACCATCTTCGCTGCCTTAAGTTCAACTTTTTCTGCATCATCAAGTACTTCAAACTTTTGTGATCGGTGAAGATCCGACATCTCTCACCATATAGGTGGTGTCTCCATATCTTCAATGCGAAGACTATGGTAGCCAACTCTAGATCGTGGGTCGGATAATTCTTCTCATGTGGCTTCAACTGTCTTGAGGCGTAACCAATCACTTTGCCTTCTTGCATAAGTACACAGCCTAATCCATTTAAGGATGCATCGCTGTAAATCACAAATTCTTTCCCTGTCTCATGTTGTACTAAAACTGGAGCTTCTGTCAACATCGCTTTTAGTTTCTCGAAACTTTATTGGCATCTTTCTTTCCACTCAAACTTCACATTTTTCTGTAACAATTTAGTCATCGGGGTTGCAATCATAGAAAACCACTTGATGAATCGTCTATAATAGCCAGCTAGGCCTAGAAAACTTCTAACCTCAGAGACATTTCTCGATGGATTCCAGTCCATTATGGCCGAAATCTTACTTGGATCTACTCGGACTCCATCTCTCGAGACAATATGTCCCAGAATTCCTACTTCCTTGAGCCAAAATTCACTTTTACTGAACTTGGCATATAATTGATTTTCTCGAAGAGTCTGTAAAACTGTCTGTAGGTTCTCAGCATGCTCATTCTCATCTCGGGAATAAATTAGTATGTCATCAATGAAAACAACTACAAACTTGTCGAGGTATGGTCTAAAACTGCGGTTCATTAAGTTCATGAATACCGCAGGAGCATTGGTCAAACCAAAGGGCACGACTAAAAATTCATAATGCCCATACCTTGTTCGAAAAGCTGTCTTGGACACATCTGAATCCTTTACTCTCAGCTGGTAGTACCCCGATCTCAAGTCTATCTTAGAGAACACAGTGGCTCCCTTCAATTGATCGAACAAATCATCGATCTTTTGCAATGGGTACTTGTTCTTTACTGTCACTTTATTAAGTTAACGGTAATCTATGCATAATCTCATGGTGCCATCTTTCTTTTTCACAAATAAAACCGGAGCACCCCATGGAGAACAACTTGATCTCGCAAAACCCTTATCTGTCAACTCTTGCAACTGTGACTTCAACTCTCTCAACTCCGTTGGAGCCATTCTGTAAGGAGTAATAGATATTGGTACAGTACCGGGAGCCAGTTCAATGCCGAACTCAATCTCTCTTACTGGGGGTAGTCCTAGTAATTCTTCGGGAAAAACATCCACGTACTCACAAACTATCGGTACTGACTCAATCTTTAACTCTGTTTCTTTATCATTCATCACAAAGGCCAAATATGCCTCGTACCCCTTTCTTATGTATCTCTGTGCCGTCATATGAGAAATCATTTTCGGTGACCTACCTTGTTCATCTGATTTTACATGGAGAATGTCCCCATTCTCACATTTCATCTCAATGTACTTTTTCCCACAATTTACTATTACATCATGGGCAGTCAACCAGTCCATACCAAGAATGATGTCAAACTCATCAAATGGTAGCAGCATAAGATTTGCTTTAAAGTAATGACCTCTAATCATTAATGGACAATCTTTACATACTTCATCAACTAACACACTCTTGCCTAAAGGATTAGACACCTTAATCATAAATTCTGTAGAATCTATAGGCATATTCATACTGGATACTAGTTTCATACAAATGTAAGAGTGTGTGGATCCGGGATCTATTAAAGCAATAACTTTGATATCATAAAGAGAAAAGGTACCCGTAATAACATCAGGAGAAGATGCCTTTTCGTGAGCGTGAATGGCATAAGTCCTCGCAGGCGCCTTACCCTCGAGTCTCGCAGCCTGCTCTCTAGGGTTACCTTTCCCACTTGCCCCACTTTCTAGGTTCCTCTGTGGTCTTCCTCCGACCACACTTCTGGATCTCGGGTTCTGAGCTCTATCTTCTTTCATTGTCTCTGGACAATCTTTTATGTAGTGGTCCTGGGAACCACATCTGAAACATGCATTTTCATGTGCTCGACATTCTCCAAGATGATGTCTGCCACACTGTGGGCATTCGGGTCTATCCGATCGGGTGTTCCCCACACTAGCAACTGAGGTCGTCTATGCCTTACTTCCCGAATACTGCTTTCTCTTGTCCTTCCTTGAAAACCCAGTGGAAGTAGCCGATCGGGTGGAGAAATCTCTTGACTTCTTGGATGAGGATTGGAACAACTTATTCCATTGTCTTTTTTAGAGTCGCGAGACTCTATTTTTGACTTTCTCTTTCCTTTACTAGTTCTTTGACTTTACAAGCCCTCTCTACTAGCACAACGAATTCCTTTAGTTCTAGGACAGCAACAAACAATTTGATGTCCTCATTTAGCCCATCTTCAAATCTCTTACTCATGATGGCCTCGGTGGACACGCATTCTCGAGCGTATTTCTTTGAGCCGTACAAACTCACGCTCATAATCGATCCACTGGACATCTTGCCTTGCTTTAACTCTAGAAATTCCTTTCTTTTTGGTCTCTGAACCTTTGACTGATATACTTTTTCTTGAACTCTTCTTGGAATAATTCCCATGTGACCTTTTCCCTCGGTACCACAGACGCCAATGTGTTCCACCATTGATAGGCATAATCTCTTAAAAGAGAGACTACACACTTCATGCATTCCTCAGATGTGCATGACAACTCATTAAATACTACGATGGTATTTTCTAACCAAATCAGCTTTTAGGATCATCATCTTTTCTAGCCCGAATTCTTACGCCTCATGTTTCTGATTCTATCAAGCGGAGGCTTCTCTCCTTTTATCACCTCTACTACTTGAGGGGCTACTGGGATAGGTTGAGGAATAGGTGGGGTAGAGGGGTTATGATTCGGGTTCGCATTTAACGAACTCCATATACCATGTATTTATCATATGGATGAAGGCTTCTCTAGCCTCTTCTCCTCCTTCTTGACTCACCGTAGTGGGTCTATTCTCATTCTCGTTCGGCACCGTCCCTTCAGCGGGAGCCGGCGCTTTACTTTCTACGTCATCCGCCACAGCTCTATCAGGATCCATTTACTAAATGTATAAACATAATTTAAGTCGTCAGGAGTCGTCACAATATTATTATAAAAACATTCTTACGTATGGCATGTATAGCTAGAATCGTGATCGTGCTATGTTAGTCCTAGAACCGACTAAATCGTAGCTCTGATACCACTAAATGTAACACCCCATACCCGAGCCTGAGACTAAGACTGGATACGAGACATTACCATGCTTGAACTCACTTAATCATGTACTTACGGGCTATAAAATTTCGTTTCGAATTAAAAACTTCTCTTTCTTAGTCAAATCAGACATTTCATGGGCCTACGAGGCCTCAGACTTGCGTCCCGAAACTTTCAGAACTCATCTGGAAACTTTCTCTCCAAACAGGGGTCACACGTCCATGTGACTTGGGACACGCCCGTGCACCCCTAAAACATGCCCGTGTCTTTCACCCATGGTGGATACTGGCAAATCACACACGGCCTGGACATGCTCGTGGCCCAAAACCGTGCCTAAAACTCCAGCATTCTGCCAATGCCCCACGGCCAAGGCACACGCCTGTGCTTACCACCCGTGGTGCACACTGACTACCTTAACACGGCCTAGAGTCTAGACACACGCCCGTGTAGCTAGCTGGCCGTGGCCTATTCTCGACTTAAGATGCAAAGGTGCAGGGGTGCACACACGCCTAGACACACGCCTGTGTGTCCATCCGTGTGGGCACTTAGAGGCTATTTACCAAGCCAATTGCCATACGAAATCAAGACCAAACTCATGCTCAATTCAGCAACTCAAGTATTACATCTAACATGAACAAGGATGCATACTTCATTGATAGATTAAAACATACATACTTAATCATTCATGACTTATCTCTTTGGCCATATACAAAAAGAATACTAAGCTTGATAGCCAACACTTTGGCTAGTTTTAAAACATAACTCAAAATGAAATGTTTCCTATACATGCCATACTTAATATAAACAACTTGGCTATACCAAAATAGCGATTGATAGTGTGCTCTGAGCTCCGGTGACGATGATCCACGAGATTAGCTTGGTGGGACTACATGGAAAGAAAGAATAAAGGATGTAAGCATTTAGCTTAGTAAATTTGCATATAATGCACATAGAAAAATTCTTGCTCAATATAACCCATTTAACATAAACAATGGTGTCATAAATTTCTGCTATTTAAGCTTACTTACTCATACTGATTCTTACATATTTCATGATACTTACTAGTCTCATACTCGTGAGGTAAACAAGGTACCTGTCTCACTTGATCACATAGATCAGCATACTCTACAATAATAATCATAATCTCTAGTTTATCATTCACAATATGAGTAATACTCATTTCTAACTTGATAATAGCTTTTCTTACTTGTCTTTCTTGTTATCATTTTAACTTTACTCATTTGCGCGATGAATTTCAGTGAATAACCGAGGATACTGAATCTAATCCCACATAACTCGATGCCAAAGCCATATCCTCGATATGGTCTTACATGGGATCTCTCATCTTGGTATTGATGCCATGTCTTGACATAGACTTACTCAAAGTCTTCCTTGTGTGTTCCCTCGGGAACTTACCATTGTCATGTCTTGACATGGTCTTACTTGGTATCTTTACTCATGAACTGGTCAATGCCGCGCCTTGGCTGGACTTACATGAAATCTTTCTTTTTACTCACCTGTAACACCCCAAACCCGGCCTAAACGTTACGACCGGATCTGGTATGTCACAAGGAAAGATTGTTTAAAGCAATTTTAGAAACTTTGCATTTTGATTTCATTTTGAAAATCAGATCCCGTTTTATGGTTTTCTTAAAAACTTTTATTAATAACACTAACAGTCGAAATCAAGTTTTGTGATACGAAAAATCGAAACTAGTGGTGTTCTGAAACGTGACATTTTGAAGACAGTGTTTTTTGTTCTAAGAAAATTTCCGAATTTAATTATTATTCTGCATGTTATCCGCTTGTCAATATTTTAGAAAAAAATGATTATTTATATTTTTAGGAAAACTCTGCGTTAAACATTTCATGATATAATAATAACCACGTTAAATCAAAAACCCAAATTAAAATCCCGGAGGCCTTATTACATAACAAAATCCCAAAATTAAAATAAGTTCGAATAAAGAAAACGGAGTTTACGAAAGAAGTAATACATGGCCACCGCAGAGTCCTCCTCGGCTCCAAATCCTCGAACTAGGGGTTACCTGCAAAATTATGCAGAGGGGTGAGTCACAAGGACTCAGTGTGTAATTCCCCTTACAAACGAAATCTGGGCCTACGCCCACAGAAGCACATTGGGCCTTAGCCCTCACGGTAATGAATTTGGCCTAAGCCCATACGAATCAAACTGGGCCGTAGCCCTAACAACCTGGCATATCAAATAGTGTATGCAATGCAACCCAACCCAACCTAGTATTCCGTCCTCTACACACCACCCGTACCAGCCAAACACACCTGTGGGGATTTCTACAATTAACCCACCGTCCACTACACTCCATATATGTGGCACCAAGCCACTGAATGTGGTACCAAACCACTGAAATAATGTGACAGAGTCACTGATATATGTGGTACCAAACCACTGATATATGTGGTACCAAACCACAGATATATATGTGGTACCAAACCACTGACATGCTCTTCCCCTTTTAATCAATTTCATATCCCAATCCCATGCATCATATAATCATAATATAATGAATGCATCATATGTTAACATATATTCATGATAGGGTATTTACATGACACAGTCAAAGGTAACTAACCTGGTATCTCAAATTTCACCCCCCAAGGGTAACTCAACAGCCATTACCGATGTTTCGGCTTCTAAACAGTTCATATACTAAGTAATAATCAAACAAAAGATGGTGTGAAAATTACACACCTAATTACGCGAAGGAGTAAACACTCCTAATCGTTGCTACTCTCACTAGCGGGAATAACCACTATCTGCCTATCCCAGACGGATGTCGGCTCTCTACCGCAACCCGGTGAAAAGTCTCGAACTGCCGACACAGCACGTCGTTTGAACTTAGGAGCAGAGAGTACGAGTCCACTCCCCTCTTTAGATCAGCTAGCACTCGAATCCATGAAGATAGTTCGATCAGTAAGGTACCACAGTGAAATCATCGATTGTCTAACAAAGGGGTTTGGTTAAGGCAGAGTATAGCGAAAAAAACTAATCCTATAGAAACTAGAGAGAAACTCCTTACCTTAATAAACGAAGAATTGCACAACCACAGATTCGGTTGCAGGACGTTTGGCCTATCTAACAAAAATCTATCACGAATCACAGAAGAACCAAGTCACAACGTGATGGAGTAAATAGTTACGAAAAAGAGAACCCACAAAAAAGAAATCGATTTATAATGAGGTGACAAGGGGTTCGATTATGGTGAAAAAAAAACAAATTGTAGGAGATGAACACAAGAGATTTGGCTTAAGAAGAAAAGAAATGGAAAGTAGTGAAGGAAAGCAAAGTTTCGGCTATGGCACACACTCAAATAAGAATCAATTCAAAATGGCTACTAGAGAGATTCGGCTAGAGGAGAAAGAAGTAGAGGAGAAGAGATGAAAAAGAAGAAAAAGAAGTAGTAGAAGAAGAAGAAGGTTTCGGCTTTGTGAAGAAATGGTGAAAGAGATGAATAGAAGGAAACAAACATTGGGCTATGGGGGTCTCAAGAGAAAAAGATGAGAGGAGAAAAGGTAGAAATGGACTTAGGTGACAAGAAAAGAAAATGATTGAAAAGGAGGAGAAAAGTAACTCAAAATTCGGCAATGCTCAAGAGAACCAAAAGTGCAACCTTTTGAAGAATAAGAAAAAGAGTCACTAAATGCACATACTGGAAAGTTTCGGCACTCACCTAGCCTAGCTAAAACCGAAAATGCTCCCCTACACACCTTCCCACATTCGGCCAAACTCCACCTCTCTCCCCACCTTCCACGATTTTCTCCTTCATTCACTCTCCATCCACTAATTTGAATTGTTTGACCCATTCAAACTTCTCAAACTCCTCTTGTCCATCCATTTGAATTTGTTTGACTCATTCCACAACCACCATGGTAGAGTCCCAGCCGAATGCCACCTCTTCCCCTCCTTGAACACAAAAAATTAAACTCCAAAGTGCAGCAGATGGGATTCGAACTCCTCCCCCTCTGCTCCTACAAGTGACGCCACATCCACTCCACCATAAGCTCATCCTTGTGTCCTCAAACACAAATAATTATCCTTAAAGCCCACATCTACTAGCTCTCTCTCTTACTTGCCCTAAAACAAAAATTTTACCAAAGCTCTGACTCGAACCCGAGCCTTCCCAAGACCCCCAAATACACCAAAACAATAAGCTAAATGAGCCAAACACATAGAATATCACAAAACGTAGAACCCCTAATTCTAGGATGTTACATCACCAATGCCATGCCTTGGCTTGGACTTACATGGAATCTCTACCTCATGATAGCTTTTCAATGCCAAGACTTGTCTTGGACTTACATGACATCTTTGCTTGGAGACTCACCAATGCCATGCCTTGGCTTTGGCTTACATGGGTCTTCATCTCATAATAACTCTTCAATGCCAAGACTTGTCTTGGACTTACATGATAACTTGCTTGATTGCCGATGCCATGCCTTGGCTTGGTCTTATACGAACTTTCTTATCTCGTGTGGTAGATCGAGTATCCTAAGTAATTCAACTTCAATCGGGACTTTCTCATGCTTAATCTCATTAATTTCTTTGTTTAACATAGCATTAAACAATCTCATGGAGTTTAAAATATATTCTACATTATACTAAGCAATTTAATGATATTAATCATAAAGCTTAGAAAACATACAAACTTACCTCAATATACAAAATGTATGTAGATATGCAATTTAGTCCTTGACTTTGTTCTTGCCTCGGTTTCGGTTCGGGCTTCATTTTTCTTGATCTATAATAATAATTAGATCATTTAATACTCACATTGACTAAATTGACTCTTAACTCATACTTTGGCAAATTTACTATTTTGCCCCTAAACTTTCTCTTATTTGCACTTTTACCCCTAGGCTCGTAAAATGATTCTCATTTAACTTTCTTAAACATCATGCTTAGCTGATTCATTTTCTCTACTATAATAATCATCAATTCTCACTATTTCTAATAGGTATTACCAATTTCATAACTATTACAAATTAGTCCATACTATCATTTTTCATGAAATTCACTAAGGAAAAGATGTTTATCTAACATCAAACTCTCATAAACTTCCATAAAATATCATTTTACATGCATGATACACATGGGTAGATTTTTGAACATGCTTCTTAGCTCATCTTATAGCTAAAAATAGCTAATTCATAATACGAGGACTCCAAAAATACGAAGAATATTAAAAACGGGACTAGGATGACTTACTTGCAAGCTTCAAAAATTTGAAGAACCCTAGCTATGGAGTCTCCCAATTTTCGGCACAAGGAAGAAGATGAATGAAATTTTTATCATCTTTTTCCCATTTTAATCATTTAATTGGTAAATGACCAAAATGCCATTCTCTTTAAAAATTTACAATTTACTAACTCATGTCTATTTTTGTCCAAAACTTATAATTTGGGAAAATTGCTATATAAGGACTTCTAATTAATATTCTAAAGCTATTTCATACAAAAAGCTTCTAGAAACTCATATTTTGCAACTTTTGCAATTTAGTCCTATTTGATCATTCCATGTCAATTTCACAAAATTTCTACATGGAACTTTAATACTATCATGCAAACATGTCATAAACCTTAAGAACTCAATTTACTAACTCAGATTTGTGGTCTCGCACCACTATTCCGACTAGGCCTTGAATCGGGATGTTACAGTAAGCCTCAAAATTTAACTTTCATAAATACACACATATCACTTAACGTGTACCATTAACACGTTCACTATAAAACATTTATTTCATACCTTTACAAGTCTCATTTCATCATAAATAACATTTTACTCGGATACTTGAGTATCTCTTTCGGAGTCATCAGAATTAGCTCGGTTGGAAAGCATCTTTGTCTATTTGCAAAATAATTTTCATCAGAGCCGGGAGATATCACACTATCACAGGTTGTATAATGGCATGTATTTCTAGACTCCACATATGCTACGTTCAGTCTGAGAATTGACTAAACCGTAGCTCTGATACCACTAAATGTAACACCCCTAACCCGTATCCATCGCCGGAACAGAGTTACGGGGCATTACTAGAACTTTCAGAAAATTTACAGACATGTCAAGTCAATCACTATTCATTAACCAAGATCATTCGTAACGTCCCTTAAATAGACCCTCGAGGCCCAATACAAGCATTAGAATCGAGTCGGGACTTAATCGAAAACTCTAAGAATTTTTCGTGACACTTCAAAAATTTTCCAAGGTGCAGGGCTCACACGCCCGTGCCTCAAGCCGTGTTCGATTTAGGTTGTTTTCTGACTTGCGCCACACAGCCATGCCACACGCCCGTGTGCTAGGCCGTGTGTGTAACATCCTGATTTTGGGCCTAGTCGGAACAGTGGTTTCGGAACAACTAATCCGAGACTAGAGAAATTATTTTTAATATTATTATATGTGTTATATCATGATTATATGGGTGCATGAAAATTTTGGTGCATTAATTTTGGTGATTTCATGCTAAATTGTGAAAAAGGACTAAATCCCATAAAGTGCGAAAGTTTCATTTTAAAAGCTAGAGGTGTCATATAGCTATAGAATTTTAATTGGAGGTTTTAAATGTGCAATTAGGCATTTTTAAAGGCAATAGCCGGCCATAGGGGGGACAAGAAGCTTAATTTAGTCAAAGTTGGTAGGGTTAGGTGATTAATGAATAAAATAAGAGAAAATAAAGAAAGAAAAGATATCATCTTTTTCTCATTTTCCCTACCACCAAAAATTTCAACAAGAGGAGGGGTTTAGGAGCTTGAAAATTTTCAGCCACTTCAATCTTTACAAGTAAGTGATTTTGGTGGGTTTATTTGATAATTTTTGTACTTTTGGAACCCCTAAAGCTTAAGCTAGCTAATGAGGGGACTATTTTGCAAAATGGTTGAAAGCCTAGGGTTTTTCCATGAGAATATTCATGTTTTTTGCTGAATTTTTATGGAATAAAATGAATCTTGGTTGTTAAATAAATAATTTTTGTTAAGTGATTTTCATGAAAACACCTAAAATGGACCATTTTGTAAAAGTTGTAAAATAGGTGGTAAGGGTGTGAAATAATGCAAATTGTTGACTGCTATGGTTATGAAAATGGTTCAGCAAGGCCTAAAATACAAGGAAATTGAATAAAAATCATTTTACGAGCCTAGGGGCAAAAGTGTAAATATGACAAAGTTTAGGGGGAAAAATGTAATTTTGCCATAATATGATTTTTGGACTGAATTGAATAGTATAATAACTAAATAAGTCAACTATGATATTTTAGATAAAGAAATACGAGTTTCGAACTTAGAACGGGGGAAAGACGAATATTGGACGACTCGGTCCCTTTTGCCATTTTAAGTCGAGGTAAGTTCGTGTGTAAATAATACAACACTATATTATGTAATTAATATTTTGATATTACATGAATTGTATATATATGTTTCTACGGATTCAATTGATTATGATTTGGCGATGAATCAAGAATGAGAATCCCGGTTGAACCTTAGGAATAGATAGGATACAAATGCCATGACATTTGGGTGATATGTGTGCTAGTGTAAGACCATGTCGGGGACATGGCATCGGCCACATTATGAGAGCCAGTGTAAGACCATGTCTGGGACATGGCATCGGCATTGAGGCGAGAACTAGTGTAAGACCATGTCTAGGACATGGCATCAACATACGATCTCATGTAAAACCATATATGGGATATGGCATTGGCATCCTACTACGTGTATGACAATTTCTGAGTATCCTTCAATATTCTAAATGGTTCAACGGGGTAAAGAATTAAAGTTTATGTTAAAGATGGAAAATGACTAAAGTGTAAATGAATCTGATTATCTGACGATTAAGTGTAGGTATATGTATGTATACACTCATGAGCAATGTGCTCGGTATGTAATCAAATTTTGGTAAGAATGTAAACGAGTAAGTTATACCTATGAGAATGACCTTGTGATTATAAGTCCATGCTTATGAGGTATGAATACGTAGTAAATGTGATTGATGATCGTGTGTGAGGCTTTTAGGCCAAATTAAATTGAGAAATGATATGTTTAAGTCTTTGTTGTTGATGGATAGGTTAAATTGACCAATGATTGGCTTGTAAATATTTTATAATGACTAGTTATTGGAATGGTTAACCATGGATATACTTTGGTGTTATATGTGTGTAAATGAAAAATTAATATAAAGGAAACATGAAAGAGATAAATTAGCAATAGAGCAGTTTGGACAGCAGCAGTTATATCACTTTGAAAACTCACAAAAAATGGTGGAAATTGAATTAGAGGTTGAATGAGATATGAAATTAAAGCTTATTGAGTCTAGTTCAACATAAAATAAACAGGATAAGCATTTAAACGAGTAAGTTATACCTATGAGAATGACCTTGTGATTATAAGTCCATGCTTATGAGGTATGAATACGTAGTAAATGTGATTGATGATCGTGTGTGAGGCTTTTAGGCCAAATTACATTGAGAAATGAAATGTTCAAGTCTTTGTTGTTGATGTATAGGTTAAATTGGCCAATGAATGGCTTGTAAATATTTGATGATGACTAGCTATTGGCATGGCTAACTATGGATATACTTTAGTGTTATATGTGTGTAAATGAGAATTAATACAAAGAAAACATGATAGAGTAAAATTAGCAATAAAACAGTTTGGACAGCAGCAGTTGTATCACTTTGTAAACTCACCAAAAATGGTGGAAATTGAATTAGAAGTTGAATAAGATATGAAATTTCTCATAAAAGAAACGGTGTAAGCAAAAGAATTTCATATTATGAGATATTTGAATTTTTATAAGACAGGGTCAGAGTGATTTCGAAATCCCCTGTTCTGACTTGGGAAATTCATTAAAAATTGTACAGAAATAATCAATGGATAAAATTTATATTATTGAATCTCATAACGAGTTTATTTTCAAGAGAAAGAAACGGGAACATCTTTCGAGTTTTGTACAACGAGAAAATAAATTTTTAGTGAAAAGGGTCAGAACTGTCGGACAGCGAAACAGGAGAGACTTTAAAGAATAAACTATACTGATTGGATGAACCAAAAATTCTAGAAATTTTATGGAAAGAAGATATGTGAGTTTAGTTTCAGGGAAAATTTTCGAATCTTAATTTGGAGTTCTGTAGCTCCAGATAAAAATAATTTAGTGACTATAACTCAAGTAAACAACTCAAGATGAACATAAATGAATTGTAAAATTTTATGTAATAATGATAGTATTATCTTGAGAGCTTACAATGAGGATTGTTAAAAGCATTGTAATCAATTGTTTATTATCTACATACGTACTTACTAAGCTTTATAGCTTACTCCGTTGTTTTCCGTGTTTATAATGTACTTAGGTTAGCTCGGGTTGGAAGTCGCTGGATAATCTATCACACTATCAAGCTTACAATTTAGGTATCGATGATGTTATACTTAAGGTTATGGCATGTATAGGGAACTTGGTCATCTGTGTATGTTATACTTAAGGTTATGGCATGTATAGGGAACTTGGTCCTAGTATAATGAACCTTGATGTTCGGAGTTCATTGTTGTATAAGGTCATTTAATGTGACCAAATAAATTGGTTATGCTATAAACTCATAAGGATGCATTCCAGGGTTGAGTAAATTGTATGCTATGAATCGTTACGTATGTGTGGTGTATGTTTTGGTAGCTTTAATATGTCATGAAATGTGTCATTCAAGTTATACTCAAGTATGGGCATGATAGGGTAGAAATTGGCTTGGAAAATAGCCAACTTTTTGACCACACAGGCAGAGACACAGTTGTGTGTCTCAGCCGTGTGGAGGACAAGATCTAGCACACGGGTGTGTGACTTGGTCGTGTGATCCAAAATGAATGATGATGTCATAAATAGATAGTTACACGGGTGGAGGACACGGGCGCATCCTGGGCCACACGGGCGGGTGTAACCACACGGCCTGCCCACACGGGCATGTGACTCTCCAAAATAAAGAAATTTTCTAAATGTTTCAATAGTTTTAAAAGTTCTCGGTTTAGTCCTGAATCGCTCCCAAATCCTGTTTTGGGCCTCCTAGGCCCATTTCAGGGGCTTAATGATGTAAGATAAAAGTTTTAAATTTTAAACAAAAATTTATGCCTTGAAATTGTTCAGTCACAAATGTTATTGTCCAGTAACGCCTTGTACCCTGTTTCGGCATTGAACACGGGTAAGAGGTGTTACATTTAATGGTATCAAAGCTATGGTTTAGTCGGGTCTCGGATTAACCTAGCATGAGTAAGTGTCTAGCTATACATGCCATGTGTGGACCGTGACAGTGTGATATCTCCGGGCTCTAACGAAATTGTTTGTTGAGACAAAGGTGCTTTCCAACCGAGCTATTTTCGAAAATGCTGACATTGACACTGAGATATTTGAAAATATGTTTGTGATAAGTTGAAATGTGGTAAGGTACGAATAAGAGTTCATAATATGTATGTGAGGATGTATAAAATGAAATAACCATAATTCGAGAATTTTGGGTACAATGTTACTGTCTTGGTTGAATGTTGTATTTTGATAAATTATGGTGATTTTATGCAATAGATAAAATGTTATAAATGTTGAGAAGTTATGAAAAAGGAATTAAATGTGTGAATCGAGTAGAACACTGGAAACGGGTACTTTCGTTTAGAGACATGTGATGGATTGACGATAAAGACCATGTGTTGACCATGGCAGCATGTGAATATGTTATTATTGGAGGGCTGTGTGCGATACCACCGTATTTATTATTATTGGTGGGCTGTGTGCGATACCACCGTATCTATTATTATTGGTGGGCTGTGTGCGATACCACCATATTTATTATTATTGGTGGGCTGTGTGCGATACCACCGTATTTATTATTATTGGTGGGCTGTGTGCGATACCACCGTATTTATTAAAATTGGTGGGCTGTGTGCGATACCACCATATTTATTATAACTGGTGGGCTGTGTGCGATACCACGTACTTATTATTATTGGTGGGTTGTGTGCGATACCACTGTATTTATTATTATTGGTGGGCTGTGTGCGATACCACCGTATTTATTATTAGTGGTGGGCTGTGTGCGATACCACCGTATCTATTATTATTGGTGGGCTGTGTGTGATACCACCGTATCTATTATTACTGGTGGGCTGTGTCCGATACCACCGTATTTATTGTAATTGGTGGGCTGTGTGCGATACCACCGTATTTATTATTATTCGCGGGCTGTGTGCGATACCACCGTATCTATTATTACTGGTGGGCTGTGTGCGATACCACCATCTTTATTATTATTGGTGGGCTGTGTGCGATACCACTGTATTTATTATTATTGGTGGGCTGTGTACGATACCACCGTATTTATTATTGGTGGGCTGTGTGTGATACCACCGTATTTATTATAATTGGTGGGCTGTGTGCGATACCACCGTATCTATTATTACTGGTGGACTGTGTGCGATACCACCGTATTTATTATTATTGGTGGGTTGTGTGCGATACCACCCTATTTATTATTATTGGTGGGCTGTGTGTGATACCACCGTATCTATTATTATTGGTGGGCTGTGTGCGATACCACTGTATCTATTATTACTTGTGGGCTGTGTCCGATACCACCATATTTATTGTAATTGGTGGGCTGTGTGCGATACCACCGTATATATTATTACTGGTGGGCTGTAACACCCCCAAACCCGGCCCACGAGCCTTAACCGGATCTGGTGTGTCACTGAGAAAAACGTTTGAAAAGATTTCGTCGTAAGAGTGAAGACATGAAAATTTGTTGTCATTTGTAAACCATTATATATTTTAATATTGTAAGTTAAATCATGTTGTTACAAATTCCCAGATTTAAAACTTTAATATAGGCTTTAATAACATGAATCGATTCCTAAAATCATTTCCGGTTTACGAATAAAAGTAATATAACTTCAAAATCATAAATAACGTGTCCAAATACTTTAAGTAGCCCTTATTACATCAAATAATTATTCAAAAATACTTAATATTAATTCGCATAAAATAAATAAAATATATTCTACATGAAATATAGCTTCTGCATGGCCACCTTTGTATCCACTCCAAACCGGTCCAAGAATCACGTATCACCTGCGATATTGATAATTATTTGGGTAAGTCACACAGACTCAGTGTGTAATTAGTCCACTGAATTCCTCCCACATATCAAACCACATATCAACCCACATAACAGATAACAAGGCAACTTATTCACATAATATCACAATTCGGGCTTGGCCCATATCCATACCACATATCGGATCATAATGTAATTAACCACATGATTCCACATATTGGGCTTGGCCCATTCCCACACTGATCCATATTCACATATTGGGCTTGGCCCACAACCACATCAATAACCACAATGCCACACATAATCATGCAAAGTGCACCCAACCCAACCTAGGGTCCATCCTCTACACAACCCCGTATCCAGCCACCACACACCAGGGGATTCCTAAATCACCCTCCAACCGCTACACACCATTTCGGTAATTAATGCCGTCCACAATGTAGCTCGTAGCTAACATCAAACCACGATGAGGCACAGAGCCACTCATCAACCCACGTGAACTTAATCACAAGTAATCCACAATGCGACCTCGATCGGCTCAATCCACGATGTAGCTCATGGCTAACATCAAACCACGTACTCAAGTACACACCTGTCCCTTCTTTCACATTCATATCCCATCCCATGCGTGCAACGCATAATAGTGACATAATAAAATAGTGCATGTACATGTTATTCATGCATTCAATCATATTCACATTCATAACCACATTTCATCAGTTTTGATCGACTGATTATCGACATACCCCCTTAAGGGTATCCATTTCATAATTGCCCTTTGCACTTATCAGCACATATATAACACATATACAACACATTCAAGTATCACATAAATCCCGGAAAATGGTAGGCTAACTACACACTGATAACTTGAAGCACTACGCTCTCAATCCCGATGCTATCACTAAGCGAAACTACCGCTTATCCGCTTACTCTCTTGCTCTGCTGCCCACACCACGGTGGCCAATCTCGTATGCTGAGAGACGGATCTCCTCTTAAACTTAGGGATAGGAACTACCCCTTTTACTTCTTATTTGGTTCCCACATCCATCGAATACGCTTAATCGAAAATCCCGATTAATACAAGATTTTAAACAAATAAAAACTACTACTAAACATCCTTACCCAAATCGATCTTGAATCCCAGAAGGCTCTCTGCTCACTCCTTCCGCCGAAATCCTACCTACACATCATAGTTAGAATCGGCCTTAATTAATAACCAATATGGCCTATGGCCGAATATCACAAAACCTCCTTACCTTACTAATCTAAATCCCAGATCACCACTTATCATATGAAGTCGTCGAGATCCCTATATGCCACATGTTAGATTCGGCTTTAATACAAATCTATGGAAAAATGGCCCTTGGCGAATAGTACATATCACCTTACCTTGGTGAATCGAATCCGAAATACTCCTTTAATGGTCCATAACGTTGGCACATACAAAAGAAACACTACATTATGGCTTATGAATATTCGGTTAACCCAAAACCAAAGACTAAACACTTGATTTGGCACATCCATGAAAAGAAGATAAAACCGATTACTAAAAGAAGTACTTACCACCAACGTTTGCTTGTGAAGACTAAAAGAGAATAGATTTCGGCTAACTGTTTCAGCTTTTAAGGCTTGCGACACAGAAGAGAAAATAGGCACTTTGAGATTCGGCTAGGCTTTTTCAAATGGTGCTTGAATATTTGGCTAACCAAAAAGAAAAGAAGAGAGTTTGAGAAAGAGATGTGAATTCGGTCAAGAGAGCAAATGGATCAAAGTGATCAAAGTTTCGGCTATAGTTCTAAATGACAAAGAATCATTCGGCCATTCAAGAAAACGTGTAGAATTGGGGTTGAAAGAAAAGAGAATAGGAAGAGAGGAAATTCGGCAAGGCAGAGAAAGAAAAAGATGAATGCTCACAACTTAAAGTTTGGTACACACTCCTTAACACTCTTCAAAGCCGAAAAAGCAAGCCCCTAGAGTCCTATATTCGGCCACCACATTCTCTCTTATCAAATCCCATAATTTTCTCCTATATTTTCTCTTCAACACCCATTCAAAATAAATTGAATAAATCAACACTTATCCTTCTCTTTTAGCCGAATTTAAAAAGAAAACCAAAGCTTATCCTTCATCCTTTCAAAGTCCATATGCCGTCCATCACTCCCCCTCTCCCTTAACGCCAAAATGCAAAATAATAGCCACACTTTATTCTGCCATCATGACTCGAACCAAGGCCCTTGCCCACGGCATATGGCGTCACTTACCAAGGCCCTAAGTGGCGCCTTCAAGCCACTTTACCAAGCCCAATCTCATGTCCAAAAGTTCTTACAAATTTTCTTAAGACCTCCTTAGCCTAGCTCCCATTTTAAACTTAAAATCTAATAATTTTCCAAAGCATTCTCTTTCATCCTAGAGTTTTAGGAACCCCTAAAACACATCCAAACATACACCAAGCCCACTAAAACTTGCACTATGCACTAAATGCATAACCCATAAATCCTGGATATTACAGTTCTACCCTCCTTAAAAATAATTTCGTCCTCAAAATTACTTGCTAACTAATTAACAGTCGTGCAATCCTACTCACGGCACTATGCTTATGCCGCACACTCTGATCTAAATAAAACTGTCATACTTTCTAGGCACAGTCTCTAAGTTCACATACAAGGCTCCAGGCACTACACAACAATACAAGCATGAGCTAACCCTATAGCAACCAAAATAATAAAGGGTATTCCAGGAAAAAAGAACGTACCCGTTACCACATCTGGCACATCTTTCTTTTCGTGACGGCTGACTGCCTAAACCAACCTTGGTTGTCTCGCTTCTGAACCTTCGGCACCTTTGCTTGGTGTTCCACGACCTTGGCCAGAACCATTTCCTCCATGGCTTGAACCACGACCCCTCGTCGCCTTAGGACAATTCCTAACCAAGTGAGCCTTAGACCCACACCGAAAACATTCTTTACTATTCCCCCAACACTCTCCTGCATGAGCTCTTCCACACCGAGCACATGGACGACTCCAATTTTCGATGGCGAGAATCGCAGTGTGCACGTATAGCATTCTCGGCCTTGGTTTTTTGAAATCCCGGATGACATTGACGGTCCAAAACTCCTCTTGTTCCAATTCCTATCCTTTTCTCGATTCTGTCTCTCAGTCCTTTTAACTTCTTCAGCTATTCGAGCTTTCTCCACTAGAATAGCAAAGTCCCTTTCTCTTTGCAGAGCAATCAACACTTGTAGCTCATCCCGTAATCCGTCTTCGAATCAAACACACCTTTCGTAATCAGTGGCCACGATCCCCTTGGTATACTGACTTAACCGCACAAATTCCGCTTCATACTCTGCCACCAACTTACTTCATTGAACCAAGTTTAGAAATGCCTTCCTTTGCGAGTCTAAGTAACTGGCTCCAACATACTTCCCTTCAAACTTAAGCTTAAAATACTCCCAATCCAATCGATCTGCCGGGACACCTTGCCTGAAGGTGAGCCACCATCGATAAGCCTCGCCTCGGAGCAACGAGACAGCACCTTTCAGCTTTTCCTCAGCAGTACAGTCCAAATCATCCATGATTCTTTCCACCACTTCTAACCAATATTCCGCTACATTCGGAGCTACTCCGGATAATCCTCTAAAATCCTCAACTCCGTTTGACCTTAGTCTTTCCGATATTGACTTCCGAGCTCCATTTCCCATACCAGCTCTTGCCACTTGCTCTAGCACCCGCAGTATAGCCTGCGATACTGCGTCATCTCCTCCTGTCGGATCTTGATCCTCCTCGCCTACTGCTGGCGGCGGCACATCATTTTCTGACCCATGGCCAGACCCTATTGGTTCCGATACAGTCGTTCGACCACGTCCTCTAGAACTCATATCTAACGTCGTGATCTAATCTGATTAAAAGTTTTATGCATTAGTAATTTGTTCCACTGATTATCCGCGAACAGTTTTATGCAAAGACGTTTTAGAAGTAGTTCTTTCGATCAATCAAAGTTTCAGCTCAAGTTCACTATTCTAATTCAGAGAATCACATTCACATTCATAAATAGAGACACATTCATTCATCCACCATACTACTATGGCATTTTATCCATTCCCAACCCAAGGGTAATTCCGTCATTTATCCTATAAGGGTTTTTGGTAATAAATCAGATCAATTTGAAAATCTTCTGAAGGTATTTCAAAATTTTCAAAGCTCAGGGTTATTTTAAAAAATTCTCTCAATCGGAGGTATGGTAGAAATTTTTGAAATCAGGGTTATTTTGGTAATTTTGTAAGTCAGGGGTATTTTAGTAAATTTCTAAATTAGGGTATCTGGATATTTTTCAAATACTGAGTTTCAAGTTATTTCGTAAAGCAAGGTTATTTTAGTAAAAATCGAGGGTAGTACAGTGAAATTTATAAACCGGGGCATTTTAGTAATTTTACAAACTGGGTATTTGGGTAATTTTGTCAACCAGGAATAATTCGAAAAATGTTTCTCTCAAAATCTAATTTAGTGTTTTCAAATTAAAAGAGTAATTTGAAGATTTAAAAACTAAGGTTTTTATAAACAAAGAAGGCTAGTCCCTTTCGGGTTTTAATTATCGAATTTAGCCAGGTGACTAAGTCCTCTTGGTTAGGGTGAACCGTAGCTACGCACCAGGTAGGATTCGAGTAAAGAGGAGGTGAGTCACTAGGACCGCTTAAGTACCAAGCTCTTCATCGAATCCACTCCTAGACATGCGCACAAGCTTGTTGCCACACCCTAACTCGGTGACTTAGTTCACGAGGTTTGTTTAATGATTCTTAAGTCTTATGCATTCGTGTTGGAGTAGACTAGTCCTAGGGTCCAATAGCCTTAATCTACTAATCTACGATCCCTTAATGCCCACATAGTTCACATATTCAAATCACTTCAATAGTCGGAAGTACTTTACGGTGGACCTCGGGTAGGAGATACAGGCCATGCGAATAACTCAAATAAAAGTCCATATTTTGAAAAGCCCATCTTAGAAAATGTTTTTGGACCCAAAACTCTCAAAGCCAAGTTTTGAACCGGGCTCTGATACCAAACTGTAACACCCCCAAACCCGGCCCACGAGCCTTGACCGGATCTGGTGTGTCACTGAGAAAAACGTTTGAAAAGATTTCGTCGTAAGAGTGAAGACATGAAAATTTGTTGTCATTTGTAAACCATTATATATATTTTAATATTGTAAGTTAAATCATGTTGTTACAAATTCTCGGATTTAAAACTTTAATATAGGCTTTAATAACATGAATTGATTCCTAAAATCATTTCTGGTTTCCGAATAAAAGTAATATAACTTCAAAATCATAAATAACGTGTCCAAATACTTTAAGTGGCCCTTATTACATCAAATAATTATTAAAAAATACTTAATATTAATTCGCATAAAATAAATAAAACATCTTCTGCATGAAATATAGCTTCTGCATGGCCACCTTTGTATCCACTCCAACCCGGTCCAAGAATCACGTATCACCTGCGATGTTGATAATTATTTGGGTGAGTCACATAGACTAAGTGTGTAATTAGTCCACTGAATTCCTCCCACATATCAAACCACATATCAACCCACATAACATATAACAAGGCAACTTATTCACATAATATCACAATTCGGGCTTGGCCTATATCCATACCACAAATCGGATCATAATGTAATTAACCACATGATTCCACATATTGGGCTTGGCCCATTCCCACACTGATCCATATTCAGATATTGGGCTTGGCCCATAACCACATCAATAACCACAATGCCACACATAATCATGCAAAGTGCACCCAACCCAACCTAGGGTCCATCCTCTACACACCCCCGTATCCAGCCACCACACACCAGGGGATTCCTAAATCACCCTCCAACCGCTATACACCATTTCGACAATTAATGCCGTCCACGATGTAGCTCGTAGCTAACATCAAACCACGATGGGGCACATAGCCACTCATCAACCACGATATGGCACTAAGCCGATATCAACCACGATGAGAACCTGAGCCACTCATCAACCCACGTGAACTTAATCACAAGTAATCCACAACGCGACCTCGATCGGCGCCAATCCACGATGTAGCTCATGGCTAACATCAAACCACGCACTCGAAGTACACCCGTCCTTCTTTCACATTCATATCCCATCCCATGCACATGCAACGTACAATAGTGACATAATAAAATAGTGCATGTACATGTTATTCATGCTTTCAATCATATTCACATTCATAACCACATTTCATCGTTTTTGGTATCGACCGATTATCGACATACCCCCTTAAGGGTATCCATTTAATAATTGCCACTTTGCACTTATCAAAGCACATATATAACACATATACAACACATTCAAGTATCACATAAATCTCGGAAAACAAAGACGCTAACTACACACACGATAACTTGAAGCACTACGCTCTCAATCGATGCTATCACTAAGCGAAACTACCGCTATCCGCTTACTCTCTTGCTCTGCTTTCACGCCCACACCACTGGTGGCCAATCTCGCATCATGAGACGGATCTCCTCTTAAACTTAGGGATAGGAACTACCCCTTTTCCTTCTTGGATTGGTTCCACATCCATCGAATACGCTTTAATTAGAAAATCTCGATTAATACAAGATTTTAAACAAATAAAAACTACTACTAAACATCCTTACCCAAATCAATCTTGAATCTCGAAGGCTCCTGCTCACTCCTTCTGTCGAAATCCTACCTACACATCATAGTTAGAATCGGCCTTACTTAATAACCAATATGGCCTATGGCCGAATATCACAAAACCTCCTTACCTTACTAATCTAAATCCCGAATCACCAATAATCTTATGAAGTCGCCGAGATCCCTATATGACACATGTTAGATTCGGCTTTAATACAAATCTATGGAAAAATGGCCCTTGGCCGAATAGTACATATCACCTTACCTTGGTGAATCGAATCTCGAAATACTCCTTTAATGCTCCATAACGTTAGCACATACAAAAGAAACACTACATTATGGCTTATGAATATTCGGTTAACCCAAAACCAAAGACTAAACACTTGATTTCGGCACATCCATGAAAAGAATATAAAACCGATTACTAAAAGAAGTACTTACCACCAACGTTTGCTTGTGAAGACTAAAAGAGAATAGATTTCGCTAACTATTTGGCTTTTAAGGCTTATGCACGTAAGAGAAAATAGGCACTTTGAGATTCGGCTAGGCTTTTTCAAATGGTGCTTGAATATTCGGCTAACCAAAAAGAAAAGAAGAGAGTTTGAGAAAGAGATGTGAATTCGGCCAAGAGAGCAAATGGATCAAAGTGATCAAAGTTTCGGCTATAGTTCTAAATGACAAAGAATCATTCGGCCATTCAAGAAAAGGTGTAGAATTGGGGTTGAAAGAAAAGAGAATAGGAAGAGAGGAAATTCGGCAAGGCAGAGAAAGAAAAAGATGAATGCTCACAACTTAAAGTTTGGCACACACTCCTTAACACTCTTCAAAGCCGAAAAAGCAAGCCCCTAGAGTCCTATATTCGGCTACCACATTCTCTCTTATCAAATCCCATAATTTTCTCCTATATTTTCTCTTCAACACCCATTCAAAATAAATTGAATAAATCAACACTTATCCTTCTCTTTTAGTCGAATTTAAAAAGAAAACCAAAGCTTATCCATCATCCTTTCAAAGTCCATATGCCGTCCATCACTCCCCCTCTCCCTTAACGCCAAAATGCAAAATAATAGCCACACTTTATGCTGTCATCATAACTCGAACCAAGGCCCTTGCCCACGGCATATGGCGTCACTTACCAAGGCCCTAAGTGGCGCCTTCAAGCCACTTTACCAAGCCCAATCTCATGTCCAAAAGTTCTTACAAATTTTCTTAAGACCTCCTTAGCCTAGCTCCCATTTTAAACTTAAAATCTAATAATTTTCCAAAGCATTCTCTTTCATCCTAGAGTTTTAGGAACCCCTAAAACACATCCAAACATACACCAAGCCCACTAACACTTGCACTATGCACTAAATGCATAACCCCTAAATCCTGGATGTTACATGGGCTGTGTGCGATACCATCGTATTTATTATTATTGGTGGGCTGTGTGCGATACCACCATATTTATTATTATTGGTGGGCTGTGTAGGATACCATCGTATTTATTATTATTGGTGGGTTGTTTGCGATACCACCGTATTTATTATTATTGGTGGGTTGTGTGCGATACCACCGTATCTATTATTACTGGTGGGCTGTGTGTGATACCACCGTATCTATTTTTACTGGTGGGCTGTGTGCAAAACCACCGTGTATTCGTTATTATTCCGAAGTGTTCATCGGGAAACTTTGACTAAGTGAAATTACGTGTGACTATGTGATGACAAGTGTAGGGTATAAGTGCATGTAGATGTGAGCAATGTTTATGATATGTATTTGGAATATGGTAAGATTTGAAATGAGTAAGTTTATATGTAAATGATACATCTTTTTTTTTTACTTATATTTTTACATATTAATGTATTATGTGAAATGTGAGTGAATATTGTTGATATTTATTAAAATGATGGAAAGTGAGGAAATTCCCGGATGAACCTTCGGAAGAGACAAAGGATACGGATGAATACCGTGAATATGTGCGTTAAATTGCCTAAAATAACTGGTGTGTTATGATGAAATTTTATGAGAATTTTGTTGAATGAACTCACAAATGAGAGACTAAAGAATTTATTAGTGGATCAACTATTATGGTGGCCAGATAAAAGTAAGGATATAACTAAAAGAGATATTCAATCATTTTGAAGATCATTCGGATTATGCAAGGCCAAGGTTAAAGAAGTCAACTTCGATGAAACAAAACATACATGCATGATACCTAAAGAATATACTAATTGGAAGTTTTTCTGAGTTGGTTTATGATAGTGGATGGAATAATATAAACCTAATGATGACAGAATTAGACAGTGAGATAATGTTTGAATTGTAAAGAAAAGTTGGTGATAGAATTTAAGAGATTGTAGTATTCTGTTTCTACCAGCTATTATCTACTTAGTATACGGGGGATTATATAGCCTTGGTCACAGTTGATTAATAATTGAAAAGTCATAATTTGACAGTCAAGATCGATTTAGATGTCTAGTTTGATTAGATTATTTTCTTGAAAGATTATTCGAGTTATTTGCAATTGTGCTGAATAGTAAGCAACATTAATTATTTGATAAGTAATGTAACCTTTTGATGACCACAAAAAATTTAAAACATTTGATGTTTCTAAGAGATCTGAATTTGGGACTACTAAGATGGCTTGAACTGTCGAAAGCTTTTGAGTCAGTGATTGATTATTATCCATAGAAACGATTATAGTCACGGATGTTCTGAATAGGAAACCTATGTGTGCTTTGCGAGCGATGATTATACGATTGATTATATCAGATGATAGATAGTCGTTAGCTAAGTTAGAAACTAAATTGTATGTATTCATCGAATTTACAAAGCCCAGAAATGTGTTAGTGAATCACAAGTTAAAAAGGGGTCAAAGTAAATTGACTCCTGATTCAAAATTTCAAATTGGAACCGATGATTATTCGTTGTTTCAGGATAGAGTTCGTGTATTAAGAAACCCTGAGATTATAAAACAATTACCTGTTCATTCGGGGAGTACTAAGATGTATGATAATCTGAGATGATTGTTCTAGCGAATGAGTATGAAACGTGATACTTCTAACTATGTGTCCAGATGTCTGAATTATTGTTGATCGTGTGGAGAAGTGTGCACATTTTATCTCGGTATGTACAAATTACTCTTTTGATAGATTGAATTATTCATGTCAGAGACTTTTAGATCAATCAGCGTGCTAAACTCTAATATTTCAGATAGTTAACCCGAAAGGGAATTTTAGATCCTCGAGGAAATGTTTCATTGTGGTGCTTTAGAATTTGAAAGCGAATGAGAAAAACAATTACCATTGATTTAGTGTGTGTAATAATAATCTTTTAGTTGCGCGTAAAGACGGCCTTGTATGGAGTGTGTATGGTTGCAATTACCGAACCCGGTTGACACTTGATCGAGTTTTGTGAGAAATTGATAAGGCGCTGAGAAAACAAATCTCAAATCTAGATTCTGGTAAGATTTTCGGGGACGAAAATCCCTAAGGGGGGAGAATTGTAACATCCTGATTTTGGGCCTAGTCGGAACAGTGGTTTCGGAACCACTAATCCGAGACCAGAGAAATTATTTTTAATATTATTATATGTTTTATATCATGATTATATGGGTGCATGAAATTTTTGGTGCATTAATTTTGGTGATTTCATGCTAAATTGTGAAAAAGGACTAAATCGCATAAACTGCAAAAGTTTCATTTTACAAGCTAGAGGTGTCATATAGCTATATAATTTTATTTGGAGGTTTGTGCAGTTAGGCATTTTTAAAGGCAATAGCTGGTCATAGGGGGGGACAAAAAGCTTAATTTAGTCAAAGTTGGTAGGTAAGGTGATTAATGAATAAAATAAGAGAAAATAAAGAAAGAAAAGATATCATCTTTTTCTCATTTTCCCTACCACCAAAAATTTCAGCAAGAGGAGGGGTTTAGAAGCTTGAAATTTTTCAGCCACTTCAATCTTTACAAGTAAGTGATTTTGGTGGTTTTATTTGATAATTTTTGTACTTTTGGAACCGCTAAAGCTTAAGCTAGCTAATGAGGGGACTATTTTGCAAAATGGTTGAAAGTCTAGGGTTTTTCCATGAGAATATTCATGTTATTTGCTGCATTTTTATGGATGAAAATGAATCTTGGTTGTTTAATAAACAACTTTTGTTAAGTGATTTTCATGAAAACACCTAAAATGGACCATTTTGTAAAAGTTGTAAAATATGTGGTAAGGGTGTGAAATAATTCAAATTGTGGACTGCTATAGTTATGAAAATGGTTTGAAAAGGCCTAAAATACAAGGAAATTGAATAAAAATCATTTTACGAGCCTAGGGGTAAAAGTGTAAATATGATAAAGTTTAGGGGCAAAAATGTAATTTTTCCATAATATGATTTTTGGACTGAATTGAATATTATAATAACTAAATAAGTCAAGTGTGATATTTTAGATAAAGAAAAACGAGTTTCAAACTTAGAACGGGGGAAAAATGAATATTGGACGACTCAGTCCCTTTCGTCATTTTAAGTCAAGGTAAGTTCGTGTGTAAATAATACAACATTATATTATGTAATTAATATTTTGATATTGGATGAATTGTATATATATGTTTCTACGGATTCGATTGATGATGATTTGGTGATGAATCAAGAATGAGAATCCCGGTTGAACCTTAGGAATAAATAGGATACAAATGCCATGACATTTGGGTGATATGTGTGCTAGTGTAAGACCTTGTCGGGGACATGGCATCGGCCACATTATGAGAGCCAGTGTAAGACCATGTCTGGGACATGGCATCGGCATTGAGACGAGAACTAGTGTAAGACCATGTCTGGGACATGGCATTGACATACGATCTCATGTAAAACCATATCTGGGATATGGCATTGGCATCCTACTACGTGTATGACAATTTCCGAGTATCCTTCGATATTCCAAATGGTTCAACGGGGTAAAGAATTAAAGTTTATGTTAAAGATGGAAAATGACTAAAGTGTAAATGAATGTGATTATCTGACGATTAAGTGTAGGTATATGTATGTATACACTTATGAGCAATGTGCTCGGAATGTAATCGAATTTTGGTAAGAATGTAAACGAGTAAGTTATACCTATGAGAATGACCTTGTGATTATAAGTCCATGCTTATGATTAAACTAGACTTACCAACAATCAAAGAGTACCAACCTCGCATACCATATCCTGAACCAATGAAGAAAGACAACACAGAGGAACAGTTCGGTAAGTTTCTTAAACTTTTAAAGAAATTACATATTAACTTACCGTTTCTCGAAGCTCTTTCGTAGATGCCAGATTCAAGAAAATTTTTAAAAGAGCTTCTAACAAACAAATGGAGGTTAGACGAGTCATCGCATGTGGAGCTAAACGCAATGTGCTCAGCAATTCTACAAAACAAACTACCACAGAAATTAAAAGATTCAGGGAGTTTTACAATTCCATGTTTAATTGGTAGTTTATCTGTTAATAAAGCTTTAGCTGATTTAGGGGCAAGCATAAATGTTATGCCTTATAAAATGTTTGAACAACTAGGTTTAGGGAAACCAAAACAAACTAGGATGAGCATTCAATTAGCTGATAAGACTATTCGAATTCCTAGGGGTATAATCGAAGATGTTCTCGTAAAGATTGATAAATTCGTATTCCCAGTAGACTTTGTAGTTTTAGACATGGATGAGGACAATAGTATCCCCTTAATTTTAGGGAGACCCTTTTTAGCAACTGTCAGAACTAAGATTGATGTGGGTACAGGTGAACTCATACTCCGTGTAGGTGACGAATCAATCAGTCTTCAGGCTCTCGACTCAGCTAGGACATCGAGCAATCAAGGTGAGAAAATAAATTCTATCGATAACCAATTAGTTAAACCTTCTTTTCAGGAAGCACCACAGAACAACACAACTGAGCCAGATCCTATATCTCATGCCAACAAGGAAATAATTCATGAGGATCGAAGGCTTCATATTGATGAACTAGACGAGTGGAAGACACACTTCAATGAGAAACTAGGGATACACGAAACAGAACCCAAGCCACTCTATGGGACTAACAAATTCAAAATCGGAGATCAGGTATTATTAGATAAAGCAGACCCTTGAATACCTCCGCCCGACCCTAATACAAACAAAGAAATCTCTTTTAAGGTAATCAATATTTTCCCATATGAAACAGTCGAGGTAAGTAATCCTACATTTGGCACTTTCAAAATAAACGCTACTCGACTTGAACTATACACGGATAATAGGACAGATAGCATGAGGAAAGATGTTCAACTCTTCAAACCACCCTGATTATGCGAATGAGAGGTAAGTCTAGCTTAAGACTTTAAACGAGCTCTTCTCGGGAGGCAACCCGAGCACTAACTCCGTTACTCTTTACATTTTTAGTTTATTTTATTTTTACTTTTATTTCTCCTTTTTTAGCAGCTAACTATTAACTAAACAAGGTGTAGATTTCTATACCACACGGCCTTGCACACGGCCGTGGCCGTGGCCGTGTGGATACTACAGACTCCCGTACTAACATAGCAGAGGTATTACGAGCCAATGACAAAAGATTCCCAGATCACGGATGACTACAAATTGCCACGGCCGTGTGATATGGCCGTGGCTGACACTAAGGGAAGTCACACGGGCTCCAACTAACTCGCCACGGCCGTGCGATGCGGCCGTGGTCGACACTGTTTGATCCTACACGGGCGTGGTGACCTGAACATGGGCGTGGGAGAAACGAAAAAGAAGCATAAAACGTGCGACACGGTCGTGTGACTCGACACACCCATGGTACACGGGCGTGGGGGTGTACCAGACATGAAAATTCTATTTAAACCCCCCTCCTTCTTCTCACCTACTCCCCACCTCCTTTCTCCCATCCTATTCTTCAGACCCCTCCCCTTCCATACTTTTCTTCTTTAGTCCTTCCCAAAACCCTTGACCTCAACCACATCTATGTCGAAGAAGCAGAAGGATCCAAGCACAGTCTCCCTCTGGGAGATCGATTTACATAAGTTCATGTCGGCCGCTTCAGCTACTAGACAAGCCAAGGGTCTTTGAGGCCATTTAATTTTTCTTCTTCTTTACTCTTCTCCTTTATTTTCCTTATCTTTACTTCTCTTCTGCTTAATTTAATTTATTTTATTTTGGTTTCTTAGTTTTAGGTTCTTCAGGCTTCTTGGGAATCATGCCACAACGACCATAATATCCACCCCTACAGAAATGTCTTCCTCCAACGCAACCCGAATATTGTGACCCCATAAAAAAAATTCAGGGAGTTTCACCTCTAACCCTATCTTTTGATTTTCTATATCTATATCTATCTTTGTACATTGAGGGCAATGTACATCTTAAGCGTGGGGGGTGAACCTAAAAAGTGCCTAACTTTTTTCATTATTCTCAAATCCCTGAGTTAGTTCTTGTTCTTAAGTATGAGGAGGTGTCATCAATATTAATCCTTAATTATATCTTGTTCTTAAGTAAGTCCATGCTTGACTCTCTAGTATCTTAAGTTCATGCTTATGATTCAGTTAGTGCTCAGGTTGCCTCCCGAGAAGCGCTCGTTTAAAGTCTTAAGCTAGACTTACCTCTCATTCGCATAATCAGGGTGCTTTGAAGAGTTGAACATCTTTCCACATGCTATCTGTCCTATTATCCGTGTATAGTTCAAGTCGAGTAGCGTTTATTTTGAAAGTGCCAAATGTAGGATTACTTACCTCGACTGTTCCATATGGGAAAATATTGATTACCTTAAAAGAGATTTCTTTGTTTGTATTAGGGTCGGGCGGAGGTATTCAAGGGTCTGCTTTATCTAATAATACCTGATCTCCGATTTTGAATTTGTTAGTCCCATAGAGTGGCTTGGGTTCTGTTTCGTGTATCCCTAGTTTCTCATTGAAGCGTGTCTTCCACTCGTCTAGTTCATCAATATGAAGCCTTCGATCCTCATGAATTATTTCCTTGTTGGCATGAGATATAGGATCTGGCTCAGTTGTGTTATTCCGTGGTGCTTCCTGAAAAGAAGGTTTAACTAATTGGTTATCGATAGGATTTATTTTCTCACCTTGATTGCTCGATGTCCTAGCTGAGTCGAGAGCCTGAAGACTGATTGATTCGTCACCTACACGGAGTATGAGTTCACCTGTACCCACATCAATCTTAGTTCTGGCAATTGCTAAAAAGGGTCTCCCTAAAATTAAGGGGATACTATTGTCCTCATCCATGTCTAAAACTACAAAGTCTACTGGGAATACGAATTTATCAATCTTTACGAGAACATCTTCGATTATACCCCTAGGAATTTGAGTAGTCTTATCAGCTAATTGAATGCTCATCCTAGTTTTTTTTGGTTTCCTTAGACCTAGTTGTTTAAACATTTTATAAGGCATAACATTTATGCTTGCCCCTAAATCAGCTAAATCGTTATTAATAGATAAACTACCAATTAAACATGGAATTGTAAAACTCCCTGGATCTTTTAATTTCTGTGGTAGTTTGTTTTGTAGAATTGCTGAGCACATTGCGTTTAGCTCCACATGCGACGACTCGTCTAACCTCCATTTTTTTGCTAGAAGCTCTTTTAAAAATTTTCTTGAATCTGTCATGTACGAAAGAGCTTCGAGAAACGGTAAGTTAATATGTAATTTCTTTAAAAGTTTAAGAAACTTATCGAACTGTTCCTCTGTGTTGTCTTTCTTCATTGCTTCGGGATATGGTATGCGAGGTTGGTACTCTTTGATTCCCGGTTTTGATTTATCATGACTTACCTTGACCTTACCTTCATCTACCACATCCTATTGCCTTAATTTGGGTTCATCTAACCCTTTACTATCATGAGCGGTTATGGCTAGAAGTTGCTCCTTTGGGTTAGTTTCAGTGTTGCTTGGCAATCTACCTCGTGGTCGTTCTGACATGATCTTGGTAAGTTGACCTACCTGATTCTTGATCTCATGAATCGATGCTTGCTGACTTTCAAGTGTTGTCTCAACTTTTTGAAGATGGGTTTCTAAGACTGCTATGAATTTTGTCAGCATCTCCTTAAGGTTAGGCTTCTTTTCCTGTGGGTAGGGCTGATTTTGAAAATTTGGAGGGGGTTGTTGTCTTTGATTTCCTTGACCACCCCATGAAAAATTGGGGTGGTTCCTCCAACCTGGATTATAAGTATTACTATAAGGGTTATTGTTAGATCTAAAGTTGTTACCCATATAGTTCATCTGTTCGCTCTCTATGCCCGGATGGTAGGGTGGGTACTCAGGATTCACCACGCCTCCACTTGCATCGCACTGCATGATCGGATGTACCTACGAAGAACACAAACCATCAATCTTTTTATTTAGCACCTCTACCTGATTTGATAGCATGGTTACTGCGTCGAGGTTGAAAACTCCGTTTGCTTTTGTTGGCCTTGTCCTTGTAACTTGCCACTGGTAGTTATTCAATGACATCTCTTCTATAAACTCATAGGCCGCTTCAGGAGTTTTGTTATTCAAAGTTCCGTCGGCTGCTGAATCGATTAATTGCCTTGTTGAGGGGTTCACACCGTTGTAAAAAGTTTGGACCTGTAGCCACAAGGGTAATCCATGGTGTGGGCACCTTCTCAACAAATCCTTGTATCTCTCCCATGCATCCTAAAGTGTCTCTAAATCCATCTGCACAAAAGAAGAGATATCATTCCTTAGATTGGCCGTTTTGGCCGGCGGAAAATATTTCAATAAAAAATTTTCAGTCATTTGATCCCATGTAGTGATTGACCCTCGTGGAAGAGAATGCAACCACTGTTTGGCTTTATTCCTCAAAGAGAAGGGAAATAACCGAAGACGGATGGCATCGTCAGTAACGCCATTTATTTTGAAAGTGTCGCAAAATTCTAGGAAATTTTCCAAGTGATTATTTGGATATTTATCCTGCAAACCATCAAACTGAACAAATTGCTGTATCATCTGAATTGTGTTAGGTTTTAGTTCAAAATTATTTGCGGCAATAGCATGTCTAACAATACTTGACTCAGTTCCTGTTAAACTAGGTTTAGCATAATCATACATAGTTCGAGGAGCATGATTGTCGGCTATCTCTGGAGGTGGCAGATTTTCCTCAGCCATCTCTTCGGTAGTATTAATTTCATCTTCTTGCTCTTCTTCTATGTAGTTTAAGCTTCGTCTTATTTCTCTACGATTTCTGCGAACTGTGCTTTCAATTTCACTGTCGTAAAGTAGGGGTCCTGTCGGGTTCCTTCTAGTCATAAACTAGAGGTACCTGAAAGGAATAAAAGAAAGAAAATTAGCAAATTTCAAAATAAACTAAGAAATAAAAGTAAATTGCAAAATAAAATAAAAAAATGGTTAAAGTAATAAAATTGAGCTTTCTTAATATTTTAAGTCCCCGGCAACGGCGCCAAAAACTTGATCGCTGTGATTTGTCAAAGTTTTAAAATTTATAAAGAGAATGGTCGAACCTAGAAACTAACTATGACAACGATTTGAGGCAAGCGCACCTATCGAACAGTAGTATAGTTAAGGCAAGATCGGATTGTCGAACCCAAAGGAACTAAAAGTACTAATACTAACTTTCTTTTTAATATCTAGCCTAAAATAAAGGGAATTGTCGTTTAATCTAAATTAACTAACTACTAAGCTAAAAACTCTAAGACATAGAAGAATGAAGTTGGGGAAATACTTGTGGGAAAAACCAATTGATTAAGACAATACCCGAGGAAGAATCCACCTAGACTTCACTGGTTATCTAACACTGAACCAGACGATTTATTCACTTGACTTGATCCGTAGGACTCCCTAAGTTATATTAATACCTCCGTCGAGGCTACTAACGTCTAACCCTAGGTTGATTAATTGAAATCTCTTTCTAATTAAAACCCCTAAAATTGCATTAACTCGATCTATGGACTCCCATATTAGGTTTCACCCTAATCCAGCAAAATCTCGTCACCCTATGTCTAGGCGTGCGATCAGCTCCGCTTAATTATGCTAGATCTACTCTTAGGCAGGGACTTTTGCTCCTCCACCTAAGCACATCAAACTTGAACTAATATCCCGAAAATATCAAAACAAGAATTAAGAACACATAATTAAGAACAAATCAAGTATTTATCATATAGTTCAGAAAACAATAACAAGATTCATCTTAGGTTTCATCCCCCTCAGGTATCCGAGGAGTTTAGTTCAAAATGATAAAATAAAACATCTCAGAAGAAAAAATAAAACAAAACATAAGAAAAACTCCAAAACTCCCTGAAGAAATTGAAGAGAAGATCATCCGTCTTGAGTATGACTCCGGCTTCTTGAGATGGATCAACTGGCTTTCTTCGAGTAAATTCCCACAAATCTGCCCTCTTTGGCCTAGCTGGACGCCCCCTGACAAAAGCCTTGGGCTCCCCCTTTTAGGTCATACTTAGGGTGTTTATATAGGCTTCGGAATGTGTTACTTCGTGATAAACCGTAAAAGTAACATATTTTAATCCCACATTTAGCATACTTTTGGATGATTTATCCCTTGATTTATGTAAAAAGGTGCTCTTAATCCTTTCTTTTCATGTTTTATACTCAGGAAAGCATCAGAGGATGGAAAGAACGAGAAACGGGCTCAAAATGGTCCAAATTGGGCCAAAGTGAAAATCGACACGGCGTGGACTTGAGCCAACACGGCTGTGTCTCCTTGATAGACTAGAACACGACCTGATCACGATTTACACAGGTGTGTCACCTCATTAAAAGTCTGAACACGGCCTAAAGACGATTCACACGGGCGTGTGTCATGGCCGTGTCCCTGTCATGGAGAAGAGCAATTTCACTCGAAAAAGGATACTTAGGGGCAAAGAAACCTATTTCGAAAGCCTATATAAACACCCTAAGTATAACCTAGAAGGGGGCAGTGAGCTAGGCCAATGAGCCGAGCCGAAAAGGTCAGATTTGTGGGAAACACTTGAAGATAGCCAGTTGATCCATCTCAAGAAGCCAAAATTCTACTCAAGACGGCGAATCTCTCCTTCAATTCCTTCAGGGGTTTTAGGGATTTCTTATCTTTTGTTTTATCTTTCCTTCTAAGATATTTTCTTTTATTATTATGAACTAAACCCTTCAGATACCTGAAGGGGATGAAACTTAGATGAATCTTGTTATCGTTTGTTGAACTATATGATAAATACTTGATTTGTTCTTAATTATGTGTTCTTAATTCTTGTGTTAATATTTTTGGGATATTGATTCAAGTTTGATGTGCTTAGGTGGAGGAGCAAAAGTCCCTGCTTAAGAGTAGATCTAGCATAATTAAGCAGAGTTGATCGCGTGCCTAGAGATAGGGTGACGAGATTTTGCCGGATTAGGGTGAAACCTAATATGAGAGTCCATAGATTGAGTTAATGCAATTCTAGGGGTTTTAATTAGAAAGAGATTTCAATTAATCAACCTAGGGTTAGATGTTATTCGCTTTGAGAGAGGGTTTAATATACATTAAGTAGTCTTACGGATCAAGTCAAGTGAATAAATCGTCTGTCAGTCGAGAGTTAGATAACAAGTGAAGTCTAGGTGGATTCTTCCTAAGGGTATCGTCTTAATCAACCGAGTTTTTCCAACGAGTATTTCCCCAATTCATTCATTTTGTCTTTGCGTCTTTAGCTTAGTAGTTAGTTAAATTTAGATTAAATAACAACTTCACTTATTTTAGGATAGATAATAAAAAGAAAGTTAGTATTAGTACTTTTGGTTCCTTTGGGTTCGATAAATCCGGTCTTGCCTAAGCTATACTCTTTGTTCAATAGGTGCACTTGCCTCAATCGTTGTTATAGTTAGTTCCGAGTTCGATCATTATAAATTTAAAACTCAAATCAACGATCAAGTTTTTAAGCGCAGCTGTTCTTGGGAACTAAAATATTAAGAAAGCTCTATTTTTATTACTTTAGCCATTATTTTCCATAATTTACTTTTATTTTTATTTTTGTTTTGTTTTTAACTTTGCTAAATTTTTCTGTCTTTCTTTTCCTAGCGGTACCTCTAGTTTATGACTAGAAGGAACCCGAGAGGACCACTAGTATACGACAGTGATATTGAAGCTACCGCATTTCGCAAGAATCGCAGAGAAATTGGCGAGCCCTAAATTTCATAGAAAAGAGCGAGAAGGCAGATCCAATCCTCACGAAGGGATGGACGAGAATAATCCACCACCACAAGATGTTGTAGAAAATAATGCTCAGTGTACTATGTATGATTATGCTAAACCTCATTTACTGAGAGCGAGAATCAAGTATTGTTAGGCTCGCTATAGCTGCTAATAATTTTGAATTAAAGCCTAACACTATACAAATGATTCAACAATTTGTTCAATTTGATGGTTTCTGGGACGAAGACCCAAATACTCATATAGCTAATTTTTAGAGTTCGTGATACCTTTAAAATAAATGGCGTTTCGATGATGCCATCCGTCTTTGGTTATTTCCCTTTTCATTAAGGAATACGACCAAGCGGTGGTTAAACTTCGTTACACACGGTCAATCACTACATGGGATCAAATGACCGAAAATTTTTATTAAAATATTTCCCATGGCCAAAATAGCCAAATTAGAATGATATCTCTTCTTTTGTGCAGATGGATTTAGAGACATTATACGATGCATGGGAGAGATACAAGGATCTCTTGAGAAGGTGTCCGCACCATGGTTTACCCTTGTGGCTCCAAGTCCAAAGTTTCTATAACGGTGTAAACCCCTCAATGAGGCAACTAATTGATTCAGTCGCCGGTGGAACCCTGAACAACAGAACTCCTGAAGTAGCCTACGAGTTTATTGAAGAGATGTCACTGAATAACTATCTGTGGCAGGTTACAAGGACAAAACCAACAAAATCACCGGAGTTTTCAACCTCGTAGCATTAACCATGCTATCAACACGGTAGAGATGATGAATAAAAGCTTGATAGTTTGTGTTCTTCACGGTACATCCAAGAATGCAAATGCGACGCAAGTGGAACTGTGGCGAATCCTAAGTACCCACCCTACCACGGGCACGCGAAGCTAACAGATGAACTATATAGGTAATAATTTCAGATCTAATATTAACTCTTATAGTAATACTTATAATCCAGGTTGGAGGAACCACCCAAATTTTTCATAGGGAGGTCAAGGAAATCAAGGAATTCAAAGACAACAACCTCCTCAAAATTTCCAAAATCAGCCCTATCCACAGGAAAAGAGGCCGAACCTTGAAGAGATGCTGACAAAATTCATGGCAGCCACAGATAACCGTCTCCAAGACACTGAAACCACCCTTAAGAATCAATAGGCATCAATTAAGGGGATCAAAAGTCAAGTTGGGGAACTTACTAAGACAGTTGGACAACTTGCAAAGATAATTTCCGAACGACCGCAAGGGCGTCTACCAAGCAACACTGAGATTAACCCAAAGGAGCAAATCCAAGCTATCACAGCTCATGATAGTATAAGGTTAGATGAACCCAATCCAATACAAGAAAACGAGGTAGAGAAAGGTAAAGTTGAGGTAACACAAGAAAAGCCAAAACCGGTAATCAAAAAGTACCAACCTCGCATTCCTTATCCCGAAGCGATGAAGAGAGACGATACAGAGGAACAGTTCAGTAAGTTTCTTAAACTTTTAAAGAAATTACAAATTAACTTACCACTACTTGAAGCCCTTTCGCAGATGCCAGATTCTAGAAAATTTTTAAAAGAGCTTTTGACGAACAAGCGAAGGATAGACGAGGCATCACACGTGGAACTAAACACAATGTGCTCGGCAATCTTGCAAAATAAACTACCACGGAAATTAAAAGATCCAGGGAGTTTTACAATTCCATGCTTAATTGGTAGTTTATCTATTGATAATGCGTTAGCTGATTTAGGGGCAAGCATAAATGTCATGCCTTATAAATTGTTTAAACAACTAGGTCTAGGGGAAACCCAAACAAACTAGGATGAGCATCCAACTAGTGATAAAATCGTTAGAATTCCTAGGGAATTATCGAAGAAGTTCTTGTAAAAATTGATAAATTCATTTTCCCGAAGAGATTTTGTTGTCTTAGACATGGATGAGGATAATTTGATTCCCTTAATTTTAGGAAGACCCTTTTAGCAAGCTGCTAGAACAAAAATTGATGTTAGTACAGGAGAACTCATACTTCGTGTAAGTGGCGAATCGATCGGTTTACAAGCTCTTGACTCGGCCAGAAAACAATTGATGAAGGTGAGAAAGTAAATTCAGTTGATAACCAAGTTGTTCAACTTTCACCACAGGAAACACCACAAGGTTACAAACCTGAGCCGAATCATGGACCCCATGACAACAAAGAAGAATTACATAAGGAACGAAGCCTTAGGGTCGACAAATTAGAAGAGTGGAAAACACAATTCAAAGAAGAACTAGAACCACATGAAGTAAAACCGAAAGAGCCCCCAGAAGAGCTCATAAGAACAACAAACCACTTCAAAATAGGAGACCAGGTACTGTTAGATAAAGCAGATCCTCGCCTTATCACATCAGACCTAAACACAAACGAAGAAATTCCTCTTGAGATACACAATATTTTCCCATATGGAACAGTCGAGGTAAGTAATCCTATTTTTGGTACTTTCAATATAAACGCTTCTCGACTTAAACTTTATCAAGGAAATGGAACTGATAGCATGAGGGAAGATATTCAAATTTTTAAACCACCCTGACTTTTTGCGAATACGAGGAAAGTCTAGCTTAAGACTTTAAACAAGTGCTTCTCGAGAGGCAACTCGAGCACTAACCCTAATTACTTTCGTATTTGTTTTCATTTTATTTTCTTCTCTTCTCTTAGTCTTAAACACCTAGTTTTAAACTAACCAAAAGTGCAGATTTCCAGCCCACACGGCCTTGCACACGGCCGTGGCCGTGTGGAGGTACAGAATCTCCGTACTGACAATGGCAGAAGAGGTACAAGTCAGAAAGAATCAATTTTCAGAGTCACAGACTCAAACTACAACACCACGGGCACCGACAAAACCCCACGGCCGTGCAACACGACCGTGGTCGACACTGTTAGATCACACACGGGGGTAGCGACCTGAGCATGGGCATGGGAGAAACGAACGAAGCCCACCACAGCCGTACGATGCGGTTGTGTGAGATGCCACGCCCACGAGACACAGGCGTGGGAATGTACCTGACTTGAGAATTCTATTTAAACCACCCACCCCTCCCTCTTCTCACCCATTCAGCCCATTCAATTTTCCTTTTCTTTCTCAACCCTCTCCCTACTTTTCTTCTCCAATACATTCCCAAAACCCTTGAGCTACACCAAATGCCGAAGAAGCGGAAGGAATCAAGCATAGTCTCCTAGAGGGAGATCGATCTATATAAGTTCATGCCGGCCGCTTCAATCATTCGACGAGCCAAGGATATTTAAGGCCATTTAGTTTTTATTTCGTTTGTCTCTTTTGCTTCAATTTCCTTATCTTTACTTCTCTTCTGCTTAATTTAACTTATTTTATTTTAGTTTCTTGGTTTTAGGTTCTTCAGGCTACTTGGGAATCACACCACGACCACCACCATATCCCCAGCCTTAGAAATCATACCCAACAATAAGGACTCTACGGTCCATTTATCTTTTCTTTTAATTTTAGTTCACTTTTTATTTTTCTTCACTTTAGCTTGCTTTTCTTTAAGTATTTAATTAGTATAGTTTTAATCATTATTTTTTTATCCTGGCTAATCCTCCATGAGCTACCCAATTTCTTCATCTAGCACAGAGCTCGTTAGTAACCGCCACAACAAAAGACGACACCTCCAACGTATCTTTCACCTCCAATCCAAGGATGTCATCCATAATTTAGGAAGTTTCACTTTTCCCATATCTTATGATTTTATTATTATCGTGCTATTATCTATCTTTGTACATTGAGGGCAATGTACATCTTAAGTGTGGGGGGGTGAATCTTAAGGATTCCAAACTTTTTGCATTATTCTCAAATCCCTGAATTATGCCTTGTTCTAAAGTAAGTTTCTCATATTATGATTAGAATGAAATTTCCATGACTTATGATCTTTATTGATATGTTTTAGATTAAGTCATTGATAATTGTGCATTGATAATTAAATTCTAAGATACTAGAGAATCAAGCATGATAAGTCTGTTTTTCAGAATTAAATTTTTTTTCTAGGTTGTCTACCTGAATTTGAATATTACTTTGAAGTTTGAAATTTACGAGGTTGATATCAAAATACCCATAATTTTTTGTGAGATTTTGAGCCTTATAAGAGCATATATCCTTTTTCATGCTCACTTTTTGATTATGAGTGTGTCAACATTGAATTGTTATTCTAGAACTTGCCTCGATTATACATGTTGAGACCACATCTTTGATTTGATATACAGAAATGATAAAGGCACCTAGGATTTAACCCACTTACTCCATAAAAAGCCTACCTTCTTAATTAACCCCTAGTGAACCCCTTTGATCCTAACAACCCTTTTTATTGACTCACCCACTAATATTAACCCAAAACCCTTTGTATTTGTTATCACCATTCTTCTTGACTACCCTTTTTTGTCGAGATTTGATTTGATCAGTTGCCTAACTATGTTCTTTATTTCAGTTGTTAAAGTTCTTTACTAATTCTTAAAAAAAAACATCGAAGTATATTCAGTATTAGTATGATGAAAAGCGAGCTTGTATAGTTAAAGTCTATTTATTGAAGAAGAAGCTCGTATTATTAGTTTCAAAGTTTCAGTTCATGTAATTATTTATTTTTCAGTTTGTTGTTTCTAGTTAGGTAATTTTTCAGGTCGATCTCGATTCTAACCCTCTAATTCAGCCTTTATCCACACCTTAACCCAAGCCCCGTTACAACCCTTTCAAAGACCTTTTGATTTGTGCATCATCTCATATTTTAGTGGTGGAAATTTGATTTTCATGCAAGCCTATGGAATTAACTTTTCAGGTTTGACATTTGAGTGCTTAATGCTGAACTTAAACACTTCGAGTGATTTGAGTGAATCTTTTGTGAGGATGTCAATCCTTGTAGGTTTTGGATCAGAGGTAATTATTTAGATGAGGGGAAACACCTATGTTTTGTGCTACAAATGTATGACTTATATTGTTTAAATCTTTAGGACTCTTTGAGTTAAATTATCCATGTATAAATTATCCTTGAATTATGATGAAACACTATCAATGACTATTATGAATTGCGGAAAGTTCATTTTAATTGTAAGTTGAGAATTTTGCTTGAGGACAAGCAAAAGCTTAAGTGTGGGGGTATGTGATAAACTGTAAAAGTAACATATTTTAATCCCACATTTAGCATACTTTTGGATGATTTATCCCTTGATTTATGTAAAAAGGTGCTCTTAATCCTTTCTTTTCATGTTTTATACTCAGGAAAGCACCGGAGGATGGAAAGAACGAGAAACGGGCTCAAAATGGACCAAATTGGGCCAAAGTGAAAATCGACATGGCCTGGACTTGAGCCAACATGTCTGTGTCTCCTCGATAGACTAGAACACGACCTGATCACGATTTACACGGGCGTGTCACCTCATTAAAAGTTCAAACACGACCTAAAGATAATTCACACGGGCGTGTGCCATGGCCGTGTCCCTGTCGTGGAGAAGAGTAATTTCACTCGGAAAAGGATACTTAGGGGCAAAGAAACCTATTTCAAAAGCCTATATAAACACCCTAAGTATAACCTAGAAGGGGGCGATGAGCTAGGCCAAGGAGCCGAGCTGAAAAGGTCAGATTTGTGGGAAACACTCGAAGATAGCCAGTTGATCCATCTCAAGAAGCCAGAGTTCTACTCAAGACGGCGGATCTCTCCTTCAATTCCTTCAGGGGGTTTAGGGATTTCTTATGTTTTGTTTTATATTTTCTTCTGATATGTTTTCTTTTATTATTATGAACTAAACCCATCAGATACCTGAAGGGGATGAAACTTAGATAAATCTTGTTATCGTTTGCTGAACTATATGATAAATACTTGATTTGTTCTTAATTCTTGTGTTAATATTTTTGGGATATTGATTCAAGTTTGATGTGCTTAGGGGGAGGAGCAAAAGTCCCTGCTTAAGAGTAGATCTAGCATAATTAAGCGGAGTTGATCGCGCGCCTAGAGATAGGGTGACGAGATTTTACCGGATTAGGGTGAAACCTAATATGGGAGTCCATAGATCGAGTTAATGCAATTCTAGGGTATTTCATTAGAAAGAGATTTCAATTAATCAACCTAGGGTTAGACGTTATTCGCTTCGAGAGAGGGTTTAATATACATTAGGAGTCTTACGGATCAAGTCGGTGAATAAATCGTGCAGTTGAGTTAGATAACAAGTGAAGTCTAGGTGTATTCTTCCTAAGGGTATCGTCTTAATCAACTAAGTTTTTCCAACAGTATTTCCCCAATTCATTCTTTTTGTCTTTGCGTCTTTAGCTTAGTAGTTAGTTAAATTTAGATTAAATAACAACTTCACTTATTTTAGGCTAGATAATAAAAAGAAAGTTAGTATTAGTACTTTTGGTTCCTTTGGGTTCGACAATCCGGTCTTGCCTAAGCTATACTACTGTTCGATAGGTGCACTTGCCTCAATCGTTGTTATAGTTAGTTCCAGGTTCGATCATTATAAATTTAAAACTCTGAAATTGATGATCACTTCGCCTCTAAGTATCCTAATCCAAATAGAATTTCTCTTTGCCACGGTAGGGACACGCCCTTGGCACACGCCCGTGTGAATCGTGGCCAGGCCGTGTTCGAGTCTATTAATGAGGCACGGTCGTGTGACTTTGGCCCAGACGTTGTCAATTTCGTGATTTGGCCCATTTGGTCCGTTTTAAGCCCGTTTCTTATTCTTTTCATTCTTCGGTGCTTTCCTGAGTATAAAACATGAAAACAAAGGATTAAGAGCACCAAATTACACAATTCAAGGCTTAAATCATCCAAAAGCATGCTAAACGCGGGCTTAAAATATGTTACTATTACGGTTTATCAATATGTCATGAAATGTGTCATTCAAGTTATACTCAAGTATGGGCATGATAAGGTAGAAATTGGCTTGGAAAATAGCCAAATTTTTGACCACACAGGCAGAGACACGGCCGTGTGTCTCAGCCGTGTGGAGGACACGATCTAGCAGACGGGTGTGTGACTTGGTCGTGGTATCCAAAACGAATGATGAGGTCATAAACAGAGAGTTACACGGGTGGAGGACACGTGCATTTCCTGGGCCACACGGGCGGGTGTAACCACACGGCCTGCCCACACGGGCGTGTGACTATCCAAAACAAGGAAATTTTCTAAATGTTTCAATAGTTTTAAAAGTTCTCGGTTTAGTCCTGAATCGTTCCCAAATCCTGTTTTGGGCCTCCTAGGCCCATTTTAGGGACTTGATGATGTAAGATTAAAGTTTTAAATTTTAAACGAAAATTTATGCCTTGAAATTGTTCAGTCACAAATGTTATTGTCCGGTAACGCCTTGTACCCTGTTCCGGCATTGAACATGGGTAAGGGGTGTTACAGTGTGGTTAATTAATTCCTTTCGAATTAGGTGCAAGTTTCACACGGCCAAGACACACACTCGTGTTCAAGGCCGTGCCTTCCACACGGCAGGGACAGACACTCGTGTCTCTGCCCGTGTGCTCAATTTTGAATATTCTATTTTCTCGAATTTAAGGTGCAGGGGACACACGGCCTAACTACATGCCCATGTACCAAGCCGTGTGTCACACATGGTCTAGACACACGCCCGTGTATCTGCCCATGTGGACAAAATAAAGCCATTTCAGGCTTCATTTCTCACCCAAAATCACACCCATGACCTGCACTTGAATCACACATCCAAATACTAACCATTTCAAGCATTCAGATCAAGCAAATTCTATCATTCAACATGCTATACCATTATATGCATACATGTTTATTATCTTGTCTTGGTTTAGTCCATATGATAGGCATAATTTGATCAACTACTTAATACATGTGTAGCTACCGTAGTATAACATTACAAATAGATCAAATCAAACCATTACTAGCCATTCTAATGGCTAGATTACAAGCATCATTTACATTTACATGGCAATATGACCAATATAACCTATACATGCCATTACAAACATAATTGATTTACCATACTGTACCGACATAGGTTGATGGATAGTGTGAGTGATCTCCCCCGAGCTTCCAATCCAATGAGCTTCTATTTTACTCTAAAATAGGGGAAAATAAAACGGGGTAAGCATTTTATGCTTAGTAAGTTCGTATAACATTGTACTTAACTTACCATTCATTCTATTTTGAGGTAACTATGTAAGGCATATTTAATCTATAACACCCTAAACCCGGCCTAAAAGTTAGGCCCGAATCTGGCGTGTCACATTGAGGTGTTTTTCGAAAACTGTTGTTTTGTCGAAAACCCTTCTTGATATTTAAAAGCTAAAGTCTCAGTTTGCGTTTGTTATTATTAATCGACATTTATTAAAACTTATAAATTTCAAAACCTCAGATTTCATTTGCTTATTTTCAAAACGGGGTTTATTAACAGTCACTCTCTTATAAATCATTATTATCTCTAAAACCTTGTTGTTGTGGAAGCTTAATTTAAAGCAATAATTTACGAAGACGTGTTATCCAAAAAGATTGAGTTGCGGAAACGTAGTGTTTTGAAAACAGTTATCGTTTTGGGAAAACCGTGTTCAACTTATAGCAGATTTAAAACATAATAACCTAAAAATCCCAAATTAAAAACCAGAATTTAAGAGAGGCCTTATTACAACCCAATAAGAAAACGGTTTAAGTAAGTAAAACAGAATACTAAGATTCAATCTGCTCGTAATGTGGACACCTCTGAGTACTCCCGTACGTTGAACCGCTTACTGAGGATTACCTGAAAAATTAAAAACAAAAGGGGTGAGTTTACGAAAACTCAATGTGTACACCCCTCATCGGTAAAAACATATATCACAACAATCCGGGCCTAAGCCCATTACAGTCATCAATGTGGGCCCAAGCCCAACACAGTAGTGGTGGCATTTGGGCCTTAGCCCATAATAGCCTCAGTTGGGCCTTAACCCATATAAAATGTCACATATCATATTTATCTTGGCCTAAGCCCATCTCAATATTAAAATCCATATATGCGGTGCATTAATGCCCTTACCAACCCTGCACTCCATCTCTTGTCCAACCCTACACTCCTGTGGGGATTTAATCGACCCACCCATCCCTACACTCCTTCTGTAGCACCGGTTGCGGCACTAACCAATATTACAGCAGAGTTGCCAGTCATATAATCGGCTTAAAACCATCGGTGGATCCACAGTCGTCAAGCGACCATGCGATCCTATCAGAACTTCCTCCATATATAAACATAACCCAACCCAATACAACATGTCATGGCATAATAATTCAGTGTATGCAATAATGTATCATCATAGCAATTAAATTAATTTCACACAAACATGCTAAATTTCCTCCTAAGGGTATAACGTTAATTTTGCTCAACGAGGGTATTTCAGTAATTTTACCCACTGAGGGTATTTCAGTAATTTACCCTCTAGGGGTATTTCGGTAATTTACCCTCTAGGGGTATTTCGGTAATTTAGTCATTTAACGGCCTATTGTCGCCCCGAGCGACACGGGACCCCTTTTGGGTCTCTACGATACAATTGGGCCTAAAATCCATTTCAGGCCCAAACGGGCCCACACGCTCGTGTGGCCCATTACGCATGGTTTCGGTTTCAGTTTTTTAGTTTTCGCAACCGCATCAATCATTCGACCGTTTTCTATCAACTTTGCCCATATGGGCCCGTTAGCCCATTGGGCCCATTTAGCCCGTTCCGGCTCGATCAGGCCCGTTACAACCTTAATTTCACGTGAGTGGTCGTGACACTCTCCATGATCTATTGCCATCATTCGTGTCTCGGTTTAACACATCAAGCTTTCGCATGCTTGAGTGGTTAGGATTGTCAATTTTCTGGCTTTTCAGCTTTTGGCTGTTTCACAGAACATCACATGCATTCATCAAGGTGGGTGTGAGATTACACACCTGTTACGAGCGTAGATTAAACTCCCAAAATTTCGTACCTATGGAACCAACACATTCCAATCAATTAGTATCCACCCTGATAAAACATCTCCAAAGTTTGAATCCGAATAGTCACTAACACCACTTACCACAAGATGACCTCCTTCAACAGAGTGACAATATTCGGCTCTGCTTCTTTCTTGGCTAGAGCAACCCAAACTCCTAAACTGATTGATGCACAAGGGGGGGTTAGCATCCTCCAATATTCGGCAATAGGGAGAAATCCAGCAATGAATAGCACTACTTACCCTTAGATTCGGCAAAGACAGGTCCCTTGAACAAGAGGAGTTTAAGCACCCACCGCCCTTAGAGATGACGATTAACTAAGGGGAAAAGAAAAGGTTATAAACGCACAAGAAACCAAAAGAAATAGGTTTGGCCTAGGCAAAAAGATAAGAGTTTCGGCTTTAGTAAAGAGAAAAGAGAGAGAGAGAAGAAGAAAAAGAAATAAAGGGAAAAGAAACATTACCTTGTGATCACATAAGAACTGAATAGATAAGGTAGATTCAGCAGACCAAAAGAACACCAAGCTTCAGGCTACTAGGTGTTCGGCTTTTAGCAAAAAAATATAAAAAAAGGAACCGATTCAAATTGGAGAAGAGAGGAGATTCGGTTGATGGAGAAAAGAGTAGGAAAGAAATGGAGAAGAAGAGAGAAAGTGAGATTAAGATTTTGACAAGAAAGAAAATGCAAAAAAAATGACCCAAAATGTTCAAGGAAAAAGTGCCCAAAATGCTTAAAACACCAAAGAGAGCTAGAGAAATTCGGCACTTCTCTTTGACACAACCGAAAATGCACTTTACTAAATGCCAAGTCTCTTGGCTGAATTTTCCTATCCACTTCCCCATATTCAGCCAACTCTTCCCCCCCACTTGAATACCATGATTTTCTCCCCCTTTTCCTCCTCAATTCACTCTCCATCTCCCATTCAAACTCACCCAACAACCTTGACCAATTCAAACACTTCTCCATCAGTATTTGATTCCAACACAACCTCTTGTCATCTCCTGAGAAAAATAAAAGCCTTTAATTTGCCATCTGTTGGAATCGAACCCCTTCTCCCCCTACTATGCCAATGACGCCACAGCCACCACACCACACACTCCACTTGTGTCTCCTAAACACACACAATTTTACTTAAGTCCTACTTTCAGTAGCCCTCTCCACAAAAGAGCCAAAAAGCAATTTTTTTCCAAGGCTCAACCTCGAACCCGGGTCTCTATAGGACCCCCAAACTCACTTAAATAACAAGCCAAATAAGCACAACATAAAAATTATGCAGAGAAATACAACCACTAATTTTTGGGATGTTACACAATCAATTTGACCTCAAGCCCTACACATATCCTCATTACCCTTGTTAGTCATGTATTCCATAATAACATCAAAACATATATGGGCTCACAACAATCAAGTTTCCATGCACATATGCTTTCTACCACATATATTTATTAAACATGTATAATTCATCTCATTATTACAAGTATAATTTCATAATAGTTCACTTCGAGTTTAGATCATTTCACATCAGAACTTTACTCATTTCACTCGGAATATCAAGGTAACGATTAGTACACTTAAGGTGTATAAGTCTATAATCAAGAATGCACATATATTCATCAAATAAAGTCCATGTACAAATAACATCATCTCATGTTTTCATATATCATTTGTAATATAACATCATTTTCTTGTATTTCAGACGGATACGTATAATAACTCATTTCTTATACATATCTTCTCATATCAAGATTTCTACCCGTTGAATTTATCTGAAATATCGATGGTTACTCAGGTAGTACACTCGAGGTGTAAAAATCAGGATCCGTCAATTCATATTCAATGGTACCCATAAGGTACTATCTCATAGAGTACACTCTCGAGCCACACATGTATACAACAGGATTACCAATCTAGGCTAAATCCTTTTTATGACATATGCTCTAAGGAGCTTGATCTGGATTACCTGTCTGGGCTAAATCCAATTCATAATATATACTCGAGAGGACTCACATCAGGATTACCCGTCCGGGCTAAATCCTTTCTGTAATGAAGTCATTAGGATTGCTCGTTCGAGCCTAATCAATTTTGCAACAAATGCAGGACCTCATTCATTTCGGCAATTACATTTATCCATCAACTTTCATTTATTCAAACGAGATTTAAACATTTTTTCTAACATTATCGGGCATGTGATTATTTCATACATCCACAACATTCATATAATTCAAATAAACACATTCCACATCCATTTCAAGCATATAAGTAACATTTTCATCGTTTGACCTTTATCATCTATCGAGCATTATCATTTAAATTAGACATTTTTAATTATCGAGCTTGATTGGATATGTAATCATTTCACATATTTATGACGTTTATACAATTCACATAAACACAATCAATGCAAGTATGTAAGTAAACACAATTTAGTTACACGAACTTACCTCGACAATGTTTGTGTACGTAAAATCTACAAATCTGACATTTTCCTCTTTCCTCGTTCTAGATCCGAATTTGGTCTATCTGGAGCTATACGAGTAAATTTAACATTAATTTACTATATTTCACATTCAAGTGGACTCAATTTTCATCCTAGGCAAAATTACCATTTTTCCCCTAAATTTTCCATAAATTCCATTTTCGTCCCTAGGCTCCCTATTCCAAGCCTAACCGAAGCCCCATTACAAAATTTACAGCACATGTATTCATAAAATTTTAGAATTTTTCCTTCAATTTCACAAGTTTACATTTTAGTCCCTAAATCATATTTTCATCAAAAATCACTTTGTAAAAGTTGTTTATCTATCAATAATCTTTCATTTTCTACCATAAATTTCTAATTTCCAGCATATACATCCATGACCCATTTTTCATACTTTGATAACTTTTCAAATTAATCCCCCAAATAGATAGTTTAAACTATCCCGATTCCAAAAATATAAAAATCATTAAAAACGTGACTTGATTTCATACCTTATTGAGCTTGAAAAGTTTTCATCCTCTCTCCTAGGGTTTCCATGGAAATATTTGGGGAAGATGATATGAAAATGTTTTCTTTTTCATTTAATTAAATTGTCATTTAATAACTTTTCATCTTTCCAATTTAGTCTTTAGCCTTTTTTAATTTTTCCATGGATGAGTCATACCAAAATATCTACATACTTTCTTTAATGGTCTAATTACCATATAAGGACCTTTAATTTTGAATTCCATAGCTATTTAATCCTTATAGCTACTAGAATTCAACTTTCGCATTTTATGCGATTTAGTCCTTCTCGTAATTAAGCACCAAATCGATAAAATTTTCTTTTCAAAATTTTCACATGACATTTCTATTATATTATGGACCATATAATAAAATAAAATAAAAATTATTTTCGGCTCGGATTTGTGGTCTCTAAACTACTGTTTTGATTTCACCGAAAAATGGGTTGTTACACAAGGTATAATTCATTTAATTCTCATATTTTCCCATATCAGGAGTTTTTTCCGTTGAATCATTGAAATATCGATGAATAATTGGGTAGTACACACAAGGTGTACTTATCAATAATCCGTCAATTCATATACAGGGGTGCTCATTAGAGCACATAACCGGGAAGCCCTCTCTCAAGCCATATAGCGGGATGCTCATGTGAGCCATGTAACAGGAAGCTCATCCGGGCTAAATCAGGAAGCTCATAAGAGCTATAAACAGGAAGTTCACAAAGAACTTTTAATCGAGAAGCTCACGAATAGCCTATGAGGAAGCTCATAAAGAGCCGTATAACAGGAGCTTCGGATAGCCATATATCAGGAAGTTCAAGCGAGCTATATCAGGATGCTCACAAATAGCTGCGTTTGTGTCTGTAACATATACCTGATCACAATCGATCATAAACAGGACGGTCACAAAGAGCTGCGGTAGTCCACAACACATGTAGAATTACTACCGATCAGGATGCTCATAGAACTATATAACAGGAAGCTCGAGACGACTAATAACAGGATACTTGTAAGAGCTATGGTGTGTCCACAACATATGCAGGACAATAACCAATACGGGAAATCCTATATCCATCGAATTTCATTTATTCAATCGGGACTTGACACTTGTCAGACATTATTGCATATGTGATTTATGTTTATACATGGCAATCATACACTTCACAATCATAACATTCAATTTAAATATATAAACATACATTTTAGTTACACGAACTTACCTCGATACTTGTTCGTTTCAAGAATATACTAATCCGACACTTTTTGTTTTCCTCGATCCAACTCAGTATTAGGTCTTTCCAGATCTATATAAATGAATTTAACGTCAATTTAATCTACTTCATACTCAATTTATTTCAATTCACATCCTAGGCAAAGTTACCATTTTGCCCCTGCACTTTTTATAAATCCCGATTTCGCCCCTAGGCTCGGAAAATGAAATTCGTGCAATTTAATCCTTATTCCAAGCCTAACAGATTTTTACATATAACATTTACAGCACATATATTCATCCATGGCAAAATTTTGATACTTTGATAACTTTGCAAATTGATCCCCAACATAGCTAGATTAGGTTATTCCGATCTTAAAAATATAAAAATTACTAAAAACGGGACAAGATTACTTACCCAATTAGGCTTGCTTGATTTTCTCTCTCTTTCCTAGGGTTTCCATAGAAAATATTTGGGGAAGATGATGAAATAAGATGATATTAAGTTATTATCATCATTATTTATTTTTATTTCCAATTTAGTCCTTTTCTTTTTCTAAATTTCCATGGATGAATCATCAAAAATATCTACTAACTTCTTTTAATGGTCTAATTACCATATAAGGACCTCAAGTTTTGAATTCCATAGCTATTTGATACTTATAGCTACTAGAACTCAACTTTTGCATTTTATGCAATTTGGTCCTTTCTATAATTAAACATGAAATCGGTAAAATTTTCTTATCGAAATTTTCATACGTCTTTCCTATCATGATGCAGGCCATGCAATAATTTTAAAATAAAATTTCTTTCTGACTCGGATTTGTGGTCCCAAAACCACTGTTCCTATTTCACTGAAAACGGGCAGTTACAGAAGTTTTGAGAGGTGACATGAAATTCATTTCTGGTCGGTACGGACTTATGGTAGACTCTTATTTTTTTAGTGGCTGATCAATAGACTCGAGCCAATGTCGGTATAGAATAAAATCACATGTATTGACAAGGGAAACAAAAGGATTAAAGATCGAACCATTTTATGTTTATTTATTGCATTTTCAATTTTATTAGTTTAGATTCCTTTTTTTGCAAAATAAGCGTTTTTATCATATTTTTTGTGTTTTGATGATTCATAAGGTCAACTCGGGCCTTGGGAACAATAATAGGCTATTTGAGTGTGTATGGTGCTATCTCATGCCAAAGAACACAAAGGACGACACTAGTGTCTCGACACTGAACCTCGAAGCATCTAGGGTTGAAATACGGCCAATGTCGCGATGTGGGGATCCTTGATGTCATGATGTCATGACGAAAACCTGGATACGCGCAGTTACGTTTTGGAAGTCGTCGAGGGCATATTTGTCTCTTTAAAAACCTAATTAGTTCAAGGAGATTTTAGGCACTTAAAACCCTCAATTGTAGCCTATATAAACCTGATTATATCCTCATTAAAGGGGAGTCGACCTAGGGATTCACCCTAGGGAGCTGTCAAATAATATTTTCATACTTTTAAATTTTCAATTCTCTTTTGTTTTATTTTAGTTTTTCTTATTAGTCTGAATCTTTCTATTTCAATATGAAGATGATTGCGAGCGGAGATTGTTCCAGAATTATGCTTCCATTATATATTTATGAGCATTATTTTTTCTTTTATTATTTTATTTTGTTATTTATATATCATTAACTTGATCAACTAACGTTTGTATGAATATTGGGATAAATTCTCGTGCTTATTTTATATCTTGCATGATTCGATTATGGAACTGACTAATTGATTGAATTACTATTTATCCAAAATTTAGTGTTTATTAAAGAGTACTTAGTATATTAGGGAGTGACACTCCTAGTAGAATGTCTAGACATGTGAGACCGAGAGTGTATTCTGTTGAGTATAACTTGTGCCAAGCGGTGAGACTGAAAGGATATCCGTATTCTTAGGAAGAGATTGAAAGGGTGACTTAGGTGGTAATCCTTAGTGAAGATGAGACTGAAAGGGTATTCATAGCTAAGGCTGGTAAATAACTTAGTTGAGGGTAATTAGCAATTGAATTGATAATTCAGGACTTAATCGATCATAGGCCAGATACTTGCATCATCGACACTAGGAATAGGAGAAGTCGATAGTTTAACTTAGGTAGTTTTAATTAATTAATTTTCTTATTTTAGTTTAATTTAACTAGTTAATTATTATTATTTTGGAATTACACTACTAATTCATAACTCGACTAGATTAGTACTTATTTTCTGTAATTAATTTAATAGTAAATTTCTTCATTCTACAATCCCTTGGGTACGATCCTCAGAATATTTTCCAAGTGTTTCGTTGTAAACACACTATATTACAATTTGACATGTATACTTGCGGACACCATTGTTTTTGTAACATCCTAAAATTTGGGGATTTTATGTTTTACATTATATCATGCGTTAGGCTAGCTAAGAGTGTTAGTTGTGTATGTTTAGGGACCCTAAAAAGGCTTGGGGTTGAGTTGGGCCTTAGTAGAATTTTTGTGTTTAAGCACTTAAAGGAGAGAAGGAAAGTGGCGTCAAGACTTAAGTGAATAAGTGTGTATTTTGCTAGCACAAGTGGAGCTAGTAGCAGAGTGGTGTGGCGTCACATGAAGGGGCTTAAGGGGTGGAGTTCGATCCCACCTAATGCAAATTTTTGGGATTAATTTTTTTGTGCTATTCAAGTAATTGATGGTAAGTGTCAGCCAAGCTTTAAAGAAGGAAAGGAAGACTTTTTATTGATGGAAAGAACACTATGGAGGAAGGTAATGAGGAGATCAAGGAGAAAATAAGGAAAGAAATAAAGGAAAGGGATAAGGGAGGGGATATGTTGGCCGAATTTTTGGAAGGAGCTTGGGGAATGAATTTTGGTCAACACCCATCTTTTTGGTAAAGGTGGTACACGATTTTAGTAGGGAGAAAAGGGGAGCCGAAATTCTTTTGGTCATTTTGCAAGTTTGTGCATGAAAGGCTTGTTTTCTTTGTAACTTTTTGGTGCTCTCTTTTTCGATCCTTTCTCTTTGTTTTGCCGAAACACTCAAGCAATTTGTTCATTTTTTTTTTGTTTTAGCTGAAACCCTCTAACATTTCTCTTCCATCTTTTCTTTTCTTTTTGACCATTTCTTCAACCTTTCTCTCTTTTCTTAAATCGACATTACCTTGTGGCTGAACCTTGTTTGTTCATTTCCCTCCAATAGCCGAACCTTTTAACCCTTAATCTCTTCTTCATTATTTCTTTCTCTTTCATGTTGGCACTCTCTTCTTTGATCAAATCGGTAAGTGGTTTCATTCTCCTCTTTTCATTTTCTTTTCTCCCTAGCCGAATGTGTGTCCCTCACCATTCGGTTGTTTCACCTTGTTTCTAAACCGAAATGGCATTTCCTCCTAATCCCTCATATCTTAATCATTTTCTTTTTGTAGTGTTATAGTGGGAAAGTCGAATCTTATACCTTTGACTCATCCATAGCCATAAGTCCAATCGGTGGGAATCGGATTCATCATCGTTAAGGTAAGGAGTTTCGTCATGGTTCATTTTGATCTATTTCATTGCTCGATTAGTTTACTAAACGGATCAATGGATTTGACTAATCGGTTATTATAGGGACTAGATCGCTTGTTCTTATCCACTCGTTGTTCCTTCGGAAGTGGTGGTAAGCCGAAATCCTCTCCCTAAACAATTATATTCTCTCATCATAGTATTATTCTAACCGAGACTCTTTCAATGGAGGCAAGTGGTAGCGTTATTAAAAAAAAATCGATAGGAGGGCAAATAGGGAGTGGACTTGCAATCTCTACTCCCAAGTTCAAACGTAGGGGCTGTATCGGCGATTCGGGATTTCCCACCGGGTTGTGGACCATCATTCGGTGAGAATAGGCAAATTATGGTCGTTCACGATTCTAAGGGTAAGCATTTTTAGATCGTTGATTTAGATTTGGATTAAGAAAATCTCTTTGGTTGGTTAATCGAATGTGATGGTGTCATAGGTGCCAACGATCAAGAAGGTTTAGTTCTTACCGTAATCAGGTGTGTAATCTCACACCGAAATCCCGTAAATTCGTGATTCACTATTATGTTGGAAAATAGATCGCTGTCGATTACAAATCTAATAACCGAGATATGGCATGAATCGAGTGACTTGCATATTCAACACTATTTCTAAAGATCTGTCAAAATCGGTATTAATTTACTAAATTACGAAAATGCCCCTATGGGTCGATTTACCAAAATGCCCCTATGGTTCGAATTACCAAAATGCCCCTATGGGCCGATTTACCAAAATGCCCCTATGGGCCGATTTACCGAAATGCCCCTATGGGCTGATTTACCAAAATGCCCCTATGGGCTGACTTGCTAGAATGCCTTAGTGGGCCGAATTATTAAATAGCTTTAATGGGCCGATTCACCGAAATGATTCACTAGATTAATGGTCGTCATATTTATGTGGATATTTTATATTATTATGTATGTTGCATTTTTTTTATATTTTGCATGGGATGGGAAAAATTGTATGGAGAGCAGTGTAGCCTGGTGGCATTGCCACAAATTGTTTAATATTGTGCTCAAATATGATTTCGGTGGCTTGACCACAAAAATATTATATAAATAGCAGTTCCACTGCAAATTGGTGTGAGCGGCGGGGTGGGTTGACTTGATCCCCATAGGTGTGATTGGCTGGTCGGGGGTTTGATGGATGGATGGGTTGGGTTGCATACTTTTCATTTATATACTGCTATGTAAAATAGGCTTAGGCCCAAGGTTATGCTAAGCGGGTTCAAACCCAGTGGACGACGGTAAGGGGATTATACACTGAGTTCTAGTAACTCACCCCATTCTCTTAATCCTTGCAGGTAATGATCAGTAGTGAGGACTTGGGCCCATGGATGACTCGGTGGATGCCATACTTTGGAAATAATATTTTCGAACCTTAGTAAATTTCGTTTCCGCTTTATTTCGTCACTCTTACTATTTTGGGTTTAAAGTTGTAATAAGGCCTCTGGGATTTTTATTTTTTTTTATGTTTGACGTATTTATTATCTTCCATGAATTGATTTAAACGGGGATTTTCTAAAATCATAAACAACGGCTTTTCTTAAAATTTATCAACAAACGGATTTCATAATAAATATGTACAAATAATTTAACTTGGATTTTTCCTGCAAGTTATCAATAATATTTTTAAAAGTCACGGTTTTAAAAGATCACTAGTTCGATTATCGATTCTTCAATCAACCTTTCAAAATTAGTAATATTTTTATCAAATATTTCTAATCAAATTTGTTTTCTTAAATTTTAACCTAATAACAACATCTTTAGTAAGAATCACAAGTTCTTTACTCGTTTTCTTCATGTGACATGCCAGATCTGGTCATACCGCTTGGGCCGGGTTTGGGGTGTTACAGTTTTATTATTTATCTTTTTGCTGCAATATTTCTAGTCTAGACGTTCGCACGTCTGGCGGTGGTCAATTATAAGTTAAAATATATTTTGAAATTGGATTTTTATGGTTTGAAATATATGGACATGTTTATGCATGATTTTAAGTGTTTTTGGACTGAATTTCAACTTTAAGGCCCAAGGTTCAGTACCCCTGTCAAGGGTATCACACCCAACTTAGTAGAATGCCAAAATAAATAGTATAGGAACCTAGATACCGATACCTAGACCCTAGGTACCAATACATAGGCCCTGGATATGGCCACTATACTGTTTTGGCCGTTTTGAGCCATGTAAGGCTTGTACTTGATCCTAGGCACTTTTGATGACCCAAAAATTGTTTTAAAATGGTTTTAAGTTTATTTTAAAGCCTTCAAAATATTTTTATATTATTTTTATAATTTTATTTAAATTTTTTGACAATTTTATTTTCGATAAAACTCCTATTTCCCTCAACTTGAATAACTTCGTTTTAAGCCGATAGGCTTCGAACAATTATTTTATGATTAAGATGTGCCTATATTAGTGATTAATAACCCGAATTGGTTTGTAATCAAATTAAATCTTTCTAAACTTGCTAATTTGTTTTAATGTGCATTAATACGTTACGAAATGATTGCTTTTATAAAAAGAAATTTTTTTGTTAAGATTGATAAGTACTCCAGTAGCTCCTATTCGTATTGCACGTTTGGACGGATGTGGGGTGTTACACAATTCAACTCCCCCATTATATATGTTTTTTTATTACTTTAATCATATTTTATAATTACATTAAATTAAAAGAAAGTAATGGAGATAATTTTTTGTATGAAAATAGCGGCAAAATAAATGCCACCCTATTTCATATAAATTAAATTAAAATAAAACTTTAAAAACTTAATTGAAGAATTTTATTGAAATTGTGTTATATATTGTGGTTTCTTTTAACGTTTTAAGAAAAAAAATTTATTCTCAGATTAGATTTTCTTTTTCATAGAGAAGTTCATCATTCTTGGAATCAACATTTATTTTTAGTATTATTTATGATTCAAAACATTTATTCTAGGAATTTATTGTGCTTACATAAATAAAAAAAATTGTACTTTCTCCATTTCTCCATATTAGTTTGTGGTTAAAATATGTGTTTGTCCATGCTGATTTGCTTTATATTTTTATAAGCTTTGACATTTTAGTGACTATAAAAGGTACATAGTTACAATGCTTTGTTGTTTATTGTTTTACCTTTTTTTTTGTTGATAGATTTATTTTGATCTTATCATCGTAGTTAGATGTATTTTTTCAATTATGGTTTAGTGTAGGTTTCATCTTTTTGTTTTGTGTGTTGTGTTTATTTGTTTTCTGTTGTTGAAAATTTGATTTTGTTTTTGTGGTGAGGGTTTTGGTGTAAGTCTACTGTTTGGAATGTTTAGGTTTAGGATATTAACCTGACGTGATTTTTAATATATGTATGGGATATTGTTGACCCAGGGTAAGCCTGTGGCGAATATGGAACTACTTTTTTTGAATGGGTGAAAGGAATAGTAGGCCATGGTGGTGACTTTAGCTATTTGTTGTATTGATTATAATTATTTTTGAGTTTTGGTGGTGTTATTTCTATTCAATCTCAATTGTTTTTAGTATTTCATTATTTGATTTCATATTCAATCTCAATTGCTAGATAAAGAGTTGTGACATTTAATTTTATTTATTATTTGATTTCTTTTTATGGTTGGTGGTAATGCTAATTATCTATTAATATTGATGGTATATTTGATAGACCATATTGTTTTCTTATTAGTGCAATTTTATTTTGTAGGTACAAAATTGTCATTATTTTGAGACATAAATCTTTAGCTAATTCTATTACTCAAAAAAATGTTGATCATGACGGAAAAGAGACTCAACATACCCTCGATAACTCAAGCAATAGTAGTTTAGAAATACCAATTATTGCATCCACAGGTTATATGATTTCGAAAAATATATACCAATATTTTATTTATGTTCAATTAGTATATATGATTATTGTAACACCCTATACCCGACCCAATCGTTGCGTCTGAACCATAATATGTGAAACACCCTAAACCCGGCCCACGAGCCCTGACCGGATCTGGTATGTTCCTCGAGTTGAACATTTTAATTTCATGTTTATTACTTGGAAAATTTGGGGTGGTTTTATAAAAATACCGAGTTGTTTTGGGGTTAATCTTTAATTTGATAAGAATCGTGTCATAATAAAATAATTAAAAGTGCATGCATAAACAGTTTCATACTAGTGGCCTTATTACATCAAAACAAAACCCAAAATAAATTCGAAATACTAAAAACAATAAAAGTCCAAAATAAAATTAATCTTGTGCTGAGCATGGCCACCACTGTGCTCCCGCCGACCCGGTCCATCACTGAGTGTCACCTGAAAAATATTCCCCAACGGGGTGAGTCAAACAGACTCAATGTGTAACCAACACCAAATCCCAATAGTTTAGGCATATTAGTTCATACATGTTCATATAGTTAAATAAATATATAATGATGCAACCCGAACCCAAACCTAGATGCCATCCGCTACACATCACCCCGTACCAACCGTCACACCGTGGGGATTACTAAATCGACCCACCCTTCTGCTACACATCATCAAAGGCAGTCGCTGCAGTCGACGTGCTCATCGCCCTTATAAATTCGTGGCAGAGCCACCACATAATAATTTGTGACATAAGTCACCACATTCAAATTATGTGACTGAAAGTCACCACATTCACATATTGGGGTATAAAACCGCCAATCACTTCCCCTTTCATAATCACCCATATGCCCATGTCATACATTTCATGCAATATCATGCCTTATTTCACATTCTTATCACAGTTCACATAGGTGCCATATCACATATCCATAATAAGATAACTATAGTAGTAGTAAATTAACGTACCTGAGTACTTTGTACCATTGCATGGTACCTTTGGCCACATTCATATTATTGTAAACACACATAATTAATTTAAGCCGTAATCTAATAAGGTTTAGTGTGGGGTACACACCTGGTATTAACGCTTTCCTGAAAACCCGAAAACCCGATCTAATGCTTTAGATCCCTAACCCCTACATTCGGCCAACCTTAAGCACTTTAGCAAAAAGCCATTCGGCTACATGATCAAATCCCGAAGAATTAACTTCTTACCTTGTTGCCGATTTGACTATTAATCAATCCCGAAATCTTGTGATATTTCCTTCCTTAAAATCGACTAGCACTGAATCACTATACAGGTTAGTTTTCGACTTTCGAACAAGTAAAGTATAGATCTAAACTATTGAATATGGCCTTGGCCGAATACCTCATGACTTACCTTGGATGTTGGAATCCCGAGAATCTCCTCCTTATAGTCGACTATAGCCAAATCCCGAGAGATCCTTCAAGGTTTCAGTCACAACAATAATGAGATTAAAGCCTTACTTTTCGTCAGTTAGAGAAGGAAAAGAATAAGGGTTCAACTAAGAGAGATTCTTACCAAAAGGACAATCGAAACACAATTGACCACTACCCTTAAGAAATCAGCTAAGAGCTTGCAGGAGAAATCAATTCAAAAGAAGTGAACTTCGGCTTTAGGCTTTGCTGAATAATCGGCTAAAGGTTGCCTTGAGGTTCGGCTAAGCCTTTTCAAATGGTGATGGAAAAGTCGGCCACAAGAGGAAAAGATGTATAATCAAGGTTGAAAAGGAAAAAGATGTAAAGAGAAAGGCTAGAAGAATTCGGCTAGAAGGCTAAAAGAAAAAGAAGAAGAAAGTGGATGCTCAATAACAAGAAGAAATTCGGCACCTACTCCCCTTTCATGACCGAAATTCATCACTAAAGGAGTCCCTTGGCCGGCCACTTCTCATTCTCCTCTATCAAATTCCAAATTTTCCTCCTATTTTTCCTCTCTTCTATCCATTCAAAATAATTTGAATGGGTCAACTATTATCTCCTCATAATAGCCGAATTTTAAAAGAACAAGACAAGTCTTTATCCTTATCTTTCAAAAGTCCCATAGTCGTCCATCACCTCCCCCTCTCCTTGACGCAAACATGCAAAATAAAAGCCCCAAAATATTGTTTCCCACGCGACTCGAACCTTGGCCCTGCACACATGCTTGCGGCGTCACTTACCTAGGCTTTAAGTGGCGCCTTCAAGCCGCTTTACCAAGCCCAATTCTGTGTCATATTTCCCCTACATTTTCTCTTAAGACCACATTGCCTTAGTTCCCCTTTTTAAACTTTAAAACTTAATATTTCTAAGGCATTTCTTTACACACTAAGGTTCACAAAATTCACAAAATTCATAGAACACATTCACCGTTCACATAGACATGCTATTCCATATAATTAAACAAAATGCATAGGCCACAATTCCCGGGATATTACAATATGTCACATTCATTTTTGGGGAAATTACAAACAAATCACAATCCAATTCACGACTTTAAGCATTAAACTATAAGTAAAATAAGTATATAAAATGATAAGTATTCATTTTTGGGTCTTATACAAGCTTACACAAGCTCTAATGCCAACCAAAGGTAATATTAGGACTAAACTGTAATGTTTACAAAATTCCAGGTTGACGTCGCAATGTCGGCGATTCCTCATCGCGACGCAACATACTGACTTGGCCTCTTTGCAACGACCTATGCTCGACGTCGCATCCTGGCATGGTGGCTTGATCTCTTCACGATGAAAATTGCTCGATGTCGCGACGTGACATACTATTTCTCTATGTTACTAAATGGACATCAACATGCAATTAGAAACCAACCAAGTTACAAAATATAACACATTTTTAAGCCAAACTTATATCTCCAATGTGTTCAATTTCAAATTATAGAACCTTTCAAACATATATACATTCCTTTCATTTCATCACTTTCATCCAAATACCTAAGCTATTTCACTAAACTAATCATTAAATTACCTATCATAAGAATACATGCATATATACATATATTACCATTTGCAATAGTAGTCATCTCACATTTTATACATTAGCCAATATTGTGACAACCTAAGTTGCACAAATCAAACATATAGTCACTTTCAAAATACCAATTTCGACTCCAAAAGTTCATAAGTATCATATACTATGCAAAAAATTGACTCAACCTAGGTACATGCCATACTGAAAACAAAACAGAATTATACAAACTTTACTGAGTCGGGGATCGCCTCTTGGATGTTGGATCTATAGTTCGCACTCATGGGATTCTACTATAACTGTGCATGGAGAAAACAAACCATACGCTGAGCAAAAATGCTCTGTGGTAATTCCAAGACTTAAGATAAAATAACATATGCAATAGTAATTTGTCACAAGATATATGATATCAATGATTATTCAAACATGTTCTATGATGTCAAATAATTCTATTAACATATTCATATTTGAGCATGCCATAAAAATAGTAAAATCAATTCAAGTCACTTAAAAAAATACCTATCCATAAACCATTCTCAGTTTCACTAGATTCAAGTCCATTTTCCTTTAACATCAATATATCATTTAACCTACCATTCAGTCGCTTTCAGGAGTCGATGGACTCATTCATATTCACTTGGCCCCCGAGGCTCATTTTCAACTGATTCATATAGTAGTTTATACACCTTATCTGTCTTAACACACATATAAGTACAATTTATTAATTCATCAACATTCCATAACTTCTTATACTACTCTTGTCATCCCGGGTTGCCCAGCAACGATGACTTTTGCCATCAAAACTCATTATACCATCTCGGGTGGCTCAACAACGATGGTTTGCACTATTAAATAAATTATCATCCTAGATGGCCTGAAAACAATGGGTTACTCTAATTCAATATTCTACCATCCTGAATGGCCCAACAACATTGGCTTTCACTATGCTAACGTTTTACCATCCTGGATGGCCCGAAAATGATGGTTCACACAATTTACATATCCTACCATCCTGAATGTCCCAACAACAATGACATTCAATATCTAAACATTCTACCATCCCAAATAGCTCCACAATAATGGTTCTCACTATATACACATTCTACCATCCCGGATGGCTCGAAAATTATGATTTTCTACCTAAGGTATGCTAACTAATTTGACGATACTCGAGTTCTTAAAAAGGTATTATTGAATCAGTAAACGTCATAACCACATATCGTAGTTTAATTTCATCATTTTATCACGTCATATAGTATATTTCAACACAAATTCATACCAAATAACTGATTGTGTCCAAACTAACTATGACAACGAATAAGGCAAGCGCACCTATCGTTCGGTAGTATAGCTATGGCAAGACTGGAAATATCATATCCTCAAGGACCAAGAGTACTAGTAGTTACTATCTTTTTATTGTCTAGCCTAAGTATTAAGGGAATCGATGTTTAATTAACTAATTACTAAACTAAGGATGCTAAGACACAGAGAGTGAATTGGGAAAATACTTTTGGGAAAACCAGTTGATTAAGACAATACCCGAGGAATAATCCACCTAGACTTCACTTGTTATTTAACTCTGAACCAGAAGATTTATTCACTTGCCTTGATCCGTAGGATTCCCTAATTTATATTAATACCTCTTTCGAGGCTACTAACGTCTAACCCTAGGTTGATTAATTGAAATCTCTTTCTAATTAAAACCCCTAGTGTTGCATTAACTCGATCTATGGACTCCCATATTAGGTTTGACCCTAATCCGGTAGATTTTCGTCATCCTATCTCTAGGGTTGCGATCAACTCCGCTTAACTATGCTAGATCTACTCTTAAACAGGGACTTTTGCTCCACTGCCTAAGCACATCAATACTTGAATCAATATCCTGAAATATTAAAACAAGAATTAAGAACACATAATTAAGAACAAATCAAGTATTTATCATATAGTTCAGAAAACAATAATAAGATCTGTCTTAGGTTTCATCCCCCTGAGGTATTTGAGGGGTTTAGTTCATATTTAATAAAGAATACATCTCAGAAGAAAGTAAATAACAAAACATAAGAAAACCCTAAAACCCCTCAAGGAAATTGAAGGGAAGATCTCCGTCTTGAGCGTGATTCCGGCTTCTGAGATGGATCAACTGGCTTTCTTGGAGTAATTCCCTATGTTCAGCCCTTTCTGGCTTCGCCCCCCTTTTAGGTCATACTTAGGGCGTTTATATAGACTTCGGAATGTCTTTCTTCGCCCCTAAGTATCCTTTTTCGAGTAGAATTACAACGGGTCACGGTAGGGACACGCCCCTGTGAAACGCCCGTGTGAATCGAGCCCAAGGCCGTGTTCGAGTCTAGTAAAGTGGCACGGCCGTGGGGTGAACTCCAGGTCGTGTTGATTTCCTAATTTGGCCCATTTTCTCCGTTTTTGGCCCGTTTCTCGTTCTTTTCATCCTCCGATGCTCGCCTAAGTATAAAACATGAAATTAAAGGATTAGGAGCATCAAATTCCACAATTCAAGGGATTAAATCATCCAAAAGTATGCTAAATGTTGGATTAAAATATGTATATATTACGGTTTATCAAATACCCCCACACTTAAGCATTTGCTTGTCCCCAAGCAAAATTCTCAACTCACAATTTAAAAATTTCCTCAATTCATAACCTTTATCAATAATGTTTCATCATAATTCATAGGTAATTCATACATTGATAATTTAACCAGAAGGTTCCTAAAGATTCAAACAATCAAAGTCTTAGTTTTTATAGTACGAAAAATAGGTGTTTCCCCTTACCTAAATAATCACCTTTTAATTCAAAATCAACAAGAATTGACATCCTTACTAAGGGTTCACTAAAATCACTCAAGGTGTTTAAGGTTCAAAAATAAGCACTCATGAGTCAAACATGAAAAGTTAATCCCATAGGCTTGCCTGAAAATCAAATCTCCTCCACTGTAAAATGAGATGATACACAAATCAAAAGGTCTTTTATGGGTTGTAACGGGGCTTGGGTTAAAGGTGTGGATAAAGGCTGAATTAGAGGGTTAAAAATCGAGATTGAATTGACAAATTACTTAATTAGAAAGATAAACTAAAACTTGAATAATTACATCAATTAAAATTTCATAACACGAGCTTCTTCTCAAGATGTGGAATTTAAATGTATAAGCTCAATTAACATAGAACTAATAATGGATGAACTTCAAATAATATTAGATTTTTTTAAGAATAAATCAAACAATAATAATAAGATAGAATTTAACAACTAAAATAAAGAAAATATTTAAGCAACCAATCAAATCAAATCTCGATATAAGGGTAGTCAAGAGAATTGGTGATAACAAATACAAAGTGGGTTTTTGGTTAATATTAATGGGTGAGTCAAGAAACGGTTTGTTAGGATTCAAAGGGGTTCACTAAGGGTTAATTAAATGGGTAGGCTTTTTAGTGGAATAAGTAGGTTAAAACCTAGGTGCCTTTATCATCTCTGTATATCAAATCAATAGTGTGGTCTCGACATGTATAATCGAAGCAAGTTCTATAATAACAAGTCAATGTTGACATACTCATAATCAATAAAGTGAGCACGAAAAATGTATGCTCTAAAAGGCTCAAGATCTCACAAAAATTATGGGCTTTTGATGTCAACCTTGTAAATTTCAAACTTCAAGGTAATAATTAGATTCAGGTAGACAACCTAAAAAATTTTTAATTCTGAAAATAAACTCATCATGCTTGATTCTCTAGTCTCCTAAAGTTTAAATCATCACTGCACAATTAACTATGACTTAATCCGAAACATATCAATGAAAATCATAAATTAAAATAAATTTCATTCTAACAGTAATATGAGAAGATTATTTAAGAACAAGATATAATTCAGGGATTTGAGAATAATGCAAAAAGTTAGGCACTTTTCAAAATAAAATTCACCCCCCACACTTAAGATGTACATTGCCCTCAATGTACAAAGATAGATAATGATTAGTAAGGAAGTAATAAGAGAGGGAGAGAGGTGAAACTTCCTGAATTATGGATGAAATCCTTGGGGGACGATCAATGATGAATAGGATGACTAGGTATAGGTGATGTGTTCGTTCCTTGAGTGGCACATTGAACCTTTTTACACTGCGAAGTCATCAGTTAAATTTTAGGGATTACTTGTTAATGAATGTTGTTATAGATGCTCAGAGTTAGACAGCCAGTGATAAAGGAAATTCAACTATACTAAAGAAAGTTTTAAAACAAGAAAGGTAAAAAGTTTAATTATAAAAGAAAATAAACTAAAATAAAAATAAAAATAAAAATAAAAATAAATAAAATAAAAAGGACTCAAAAGTCCTCGTCATCTGTTGGGTCGCGAGGTGGGGGCGGCGATGAAATGTGAAGGTGCTGACATATCTGGTGGAGGGTGGCATCGATGTGATCGAAACGCTAGAAGCATTGCTGCTCGAATCGTGTTAGGCGCTGATAAATCGTAGTTTATACATATTTTAATCCAACATTTAGCATGCTTTTTGGATTATTTATCCCTTGATTCGTGGAATTTGATCCTCCTAATCCTTTTGTTTCATGTTTTATAATTAGGAAAGCATCAGAGGATGAAAAGAACACGAAACGGGCTAAAAACGGACCAAATGGGCCAAAGTAAGAAATCAACACGGCCTAGAGGTAGCCACACGGCCGTGCCTCCCTAGCAGACTCAACCACGGTCTACAATTTGATTCACACAAGCGTGTCCCTGCCGTGGCAAAGAGGAATTTCACTCAGATTAGGATACTTAGAGGCGAAGAAACACATTCCGAAGCCTATATAAACACCCTAAGTATAACCTAAAAGGTTTTTTTGTAAGGGGGCGTCCAGCTAGGCCAAGGAGCCAAGCCAGAGAGGTCAGAATTGTGGGATTTACTCGAAGAAAGCCAGTTGATTCATCTCAAGAAGCCGAAATCATACTCAAGACGACAGATCTCTCTTTCAATTCCTTCAGGGGGTTTTAGGGTTTTTCTTATGTTTTGTTATTTACTTTCTTCTGAGATGTATTCTTTATTAAATATGAACTAAACCCCTCAGATACCTGAGGGGGATGAAACCTAAGACAGATCTTGTTATTGTTTTCTGAACTATATGATAAATACTTGATTTGTTCATAATTATGTGTTCTTAATTCTTGTTTTGATATTTCAGGATATTGATTCAAGTATTGGTGTGCTTAGGCAGAGGAGGAATAGACCCTGTCTAAGAGTAGATCTAGCATAATTAAGCATAGTTGATCGCAACCCTAGAGATAGGATGACGAAAATCTGTCGGATTAGGGTCAAACCTAATATGGGAGTCCATAGATCGAGTTAATGCAACCTTAGGGGTTTTAATTAGAAAGAGATTTCAATTAATCAACCTAGGGTTAGACATTAGTAGCCTCGAGAGAGGTATTAATATAAATTAGGGAATCCTACGGATCAGGTCAAGTGAATAAATCGTCTGGTTCAGAGTTAAATAACAAGTGAAGTCTAGGTTGATTCCTCCTTCGGTATTGTCTTAATCAATTGGTTTTTCCCACAAGTATTTTCCCAATTCATTCTTTTCGTCTTAGCGTCTTTAGCTTAGTAGTTAGTTAATTTTAGAATAAATAACAATTCTTTTAATTCTTAGGCTAAATAATAAAAAGAAAGTCAATATTAGTACTTTTGGTTCCTTTGGGTTCGACAATCCGGTCTTGCCAGTAAGCTATACTACTGTTCGATAGGTGCACTTGCCTCAATCATGGTGATAGTTAGTTTTTAGGCTAGATCATTCATTATATAAATATTAAGACTATCGACAACTACGATCAAGTTTTTGGCGCCGTTGCCGGGGAACTAAAATATTAAGAACGCTTAATTTTTATTACTTTAGCCATTTTTATTTTTACAATTTACTTTTATTGTGTTTTTAACTTTGCTAATGTTTCTTCTTTTATTTTGTTCCTAGCAGTTACCTCTAGTTTATGACTAGAAGGAACCCGACAGGACCCTTAATCTACGACAGTGATATTGAAGGCACCATTCGCAGAAATCGTAGAGAAATAAGGCGAAGCTTAAATTACATAGAAGAATAGCAAGAGGACGATACTAATAAAACGGAAGAGATGGCTGATCACCAGAATAATCTACTCCCTCCTATGGTTGCCGAAAATCGTCCTCCTCGAACTATGCATGATTATGCTAAACCTAATTTAACAGGAACTGAGTCAAGTATTGTTAGACCTACTATTGCTGCAAATAATTTCGAATTGAAACCTAACACTATACAGATGATACAACAGTTTGTTCAGTTTGATGGTTTGAAGGATGAGGATCCTAACACACACTTAGCGAATTTTCTTGAATTCTGTGATACCTTCAAAATAAATGGCGTTTCTGATGATGCCAGTCATCTTCAGTTATTTCCCTTTTCTTTGAGAAATAAAGCCAAACAGTGGTTGAATTCTCTTCCACGAGGGTCAATCACTACATGGGATCAAATGACCGAGAAATTTTTATTAAAATATTTTCCGCCGGCTAAAACGGCTAAGTTAAGGAATGATATCTCTTCTTTTGTGCAGATGGATTTAGAGACACTTTATGATGCATGGGAGAGATACAAAGATCTATTGAGAATGTGCCCACACCATGGATTACCCTTGTGGCTACAAGTCCAAACCTTTTATAATGGTGTAAACCCTTCAACCAGGCAGTTGATTGATTCAGCCGCCGGTGGAACCTTGAATAACAAAACACCTGAGGCGGCCTACGAGTTTATAGAAGAGATGTCACTGAATAACTATCAGTGGCAAGTTACAAGGACAAAGCCAACAAAAGCAGCCAGAGTTTTCAACCTCGACGCAGTAACCACGCTATCAAATCAGGTAGAACTTTTAAATAAAAAAGATTGATGGTTTATGTCATTTTTTGCAAATACATCCAGTTATGTAGTGCGATATGAATGGAGGAGGGATGAACAACATAGAATACCCACCTTACAACTCGAGCACTGAAAACGAGCAAGTTCACTATATGGGTAATAATTCCAGACCTCAAAATAACCCTTATAGTTAAACTTATAATCAAGGTCGGAGGAACCACCCCAATTTCTCGTGGGGTAGTCAAAAAAACCAAAGACAACAATTCTACCCACAAGAAAAGAAGCCAAACCTTGAAGAGATGCTGACAAAATTTATAGAAGTGTCAGAAACCCGTTTCCAAAATACCGAAACGATATTGAACAATCAGCAAGTATTGATTCAAGAGCTTAAGGATCAAATTGGACAACTAACTAAGTTAATTTCTAAAAGGCGACCAGAAAGTTTACCGAAGGAAAAAGAGCAGGTGCAGGCAATTACACTAAGAAGTGGAAAGGAGTTAGTTGAAACAAAGAAAAAGATACCAAACGAAACTGATAAGGTAAAAGATGAGGAAGTTGGGAATGCAACACCGGTTCGTGGAGAATGTAAACCACCAATCCCATATCCAAAAAAGTTGAAGAAAGACCGATTAGATGCACAATACGATAAATTTCTTAAACTTTTTAAACAATTACATATTAACTTACCTTTTGTTGAAGCTATTTCGCAGATGCCGACATACGCAAAATTCCTAAAATAGCTCCTAACAAATAAAAGGAAGTTTGAAGAGATATCAACAGTGGAACTCAATGAAGAATGTTCAACTATCCTCCAAAATAAGCTACCAACCAAATTAAAAGATCCGGGAAGTTTTACTATTCCCTGTTTAATTGATAGTTTAAATATTAAGAAAGCATTAGCTGATCTAGGTGCCAGTATTAATTTAATGCCTTATAAAATATTTAAGCAACTTGGTCTTGGGGAACCAAAACCCACTAGGATGAATATTCAATTAGGTGATGATCTATTAAATATCCTAGGGAGTTATTGAAGATATTACGGTAAAAGTGGATAAATTTATATTCCTGTTGATTTTGTTGTGCTTGACATGGATGAAGACATTGAAGTACCTTTAATTTTGGGACGCCCCTTTTAGCTAACTTGCTAGGGTGTTATTGATGTAGGTGATGGTAAACTTGCGCTAAGGGTGGGCGACGAGGAAATTATTTTTCAAATTTACGATGCTATGCGGTATTCCTGAGAACAAGATGATTCCTGTTATTTTATTGATGCCATTGATCATTTTATTAAAGATTCTTTGACGAAATCATCCATGACGACACGATGGAACTGTGTCTTACCCAAAGTGAGGGGGAGGATGATGATACCAGTGAGTTGAATACATCTACCTCTAGAAAAAAGAAAGAAGAGGGCATTGAAATCAATGACAAACTAAAACAAAAACCTTCTATTGATGAGCCACCGAAAATGGAATTAAAACAGTTGCCAGATCACTTTGAATATGCATTTCTTGGGGATAATTCTACTCTACCAGTAATTATCTCTTCAGAACTGGAACCCAAAGAGAAAGACAAGTTGCTACAGGTACTAAAGGAACATAAAAGAGCCATAGCTTGGAAAATTTCTGACATTAAAGGAATAAGCCCATCGTTTTGCACCCACAAAATTTTAATGGAGGATGAGTATAAACCATGTGTGCAACCTCAAGGATGATTGAATCCCAACATGAAAGAAGTTGTTAAAGCAGAGGTAATTAAACTTCTAGGTGCTGGAATAATTTATCTTATTTCTGACAGTACTTGGGTAAGTCCTGTGCAGGTCGTTCCAAAGAAAGGAGGCATGACTGTTGTAGCTAACGAAAAGAATGAATTAATTCCTACAAGAACGATCCACAAAGTTGAAGAGTGCGTATTGACTATAGAAAGTTGAACGATGCCACCAAAAAAGACCACTTTCCTTTGCCCTTTATTGATCAAATGTTAGAAAGATTATCTGGGCATATGTACTATTGCTTTCTAGACGAACTCTCTGGCTACTTCCAAATTCCAATAGCCCCTGCGGATCAAGAAAAGACAACATTTACATGTCCATACGGTACGTTTTCTTATCGTAGAATGCCTTTTGGATTATGTAATGCTCCTGCTACTTTTCAATACGTGCATCTTTGGCCATCTTCGGATTTAACTTGTGGAAGACGTTATGGAGGTATTTATGGACGACTTTTCAGTATTCGGTAATTCTTTCTATCTTTGCCTTAAAAACTTAAAACAGGTTCTAATGAGATGTGAGGAAACGAACCTTGTTTTAAATTGGGAAAATGTCACTTTATGGTTCGAGAAGGGATTGTGTTAGGACATAAAATTTATAGTAAAGGAATTGAGGTAGACAAAGCAAAGGTCGAAACCATAGAAAAATTACCTCCTCCTAGTTCAGTTAAGGCTATTAGAAGCTTTTTAGGACATGCTAGATTTTATAAAAGATTTATTAAGGACTTTTCTAAAATAGCTAAGCCTTTAACAAAATTGCTAGAAAAAGACGTACCTTTCAATTTTGATCAGGAATGTTTAGATGCATTTAAAATCCTCAAAGATAAATTAATAAATGCTCCAATTATAATTGCACTGATTGGAATTTACCCTTTGAACTAATGTGTGATGTGAGTGATTTTTGCAGTAGGTGTAGTTTTGGGACAATGAAGAGACAAGCACTTTCAGTAGATCTATTATGCTAGCAAGACATTAACGGTATTTGACAAGAAAATTACACCACCACGAGAAAAGAATTGCTAGGCTGTGTTTTTGCATTTGATAAATTTAGACAATATTTGATACTATCTAAAGTTATCGTTTATAATCGACCATTCACTCTTCGTTATCTTTTGACTAAATCGATGCAAAACCTCGACTAATAAGATGGATTTTACTCTTACAGAAATTTGATTTGGAAATTCAGGATAAGAAAGGAGCTGAAAATCTTGCAGCAGATCATCTTTCTAGGCTTGAAAATCCACATATCAAAGAACTCAACGAGAGTGAAATAAACGACTCGTTTCTTGAAGAACAACTCTTTTCTATAACCAACTCTGAGGTACCTTGGTTTGCAGATATTGCGAATTATTTAGCTGCTAACATCCTACCAAAAAGGTTAACACATCATCAAAAGAAGCGATTCTTTACCGATGTGAAAAACTATTTTTGGAAGGACCCCTTTCTTTTCCTTATATGTGCAGATCAAGTAATTCAGAGATGTGTTACAAAGGCAGAAGCAAGTAAAATCCTAGAACATTGCCACTCAGGACCTTCGGGAGGACATTACAACAGGATTAAGACAGCACATAAAACGCTCGAATCAGGTTTTTATTGGCCAACTGTGTTTAAAGATGCCAACAGGTATGTTGCTTCATGTAATAAATGCCAAAGAACATGTAATATCTCTAAACGTGATGAGATGCCGCAAACGTATATGCTAGCATGCGAAATATTTGATGTATGGAGTATTGATTTTATGGGTCCATTTCCTAGTTCATTTGGAAATAAATACATCTTAGTAGCTGTAGATTACATGTCAAAATGGGTGGAAGCTCAAGCTTTACCTACTAACAATGCTAGGGTAGTAGTGAGGTTTCTTAAGAAACTCTTCTTTTGATTCGGAACACCCAGAGCAATTATTAGTGATAGGGGTACTCACTTTTGTAATACTCAATTTAATAAAGTCTTAAAAAAATATGGAGTACACCACAGGACAGCTACCCCTTATCATCCTCAAACTAGTGGACAAGTGGAAGTAGCAAATCGAGAACTTAAGCGTATTCTAGAGAAAACAGTAAAATCAAACAGGAAAGATTGGGCATTAAAAGTCGAAGATGCTTTATCAGCCTATAGAACAACGTTTAAAACCCCCATAGGGACATCCCCATATAAACTTGTCTACGAAAAAAGTTGTCATCTACCATTTGAGTTAGAGCACAAAGCTTTTTGGGCTATAAAATTCTTAAACTATGATCTTAAAACCGCAGGGGAGAAGAGGATGATGCAGTTGAACGAGCTAGATGAATGGCGAGCTAATGCCTATGAGAACTCACGACTATATAAGGAGGCAACAAAGCGACGCCATGATGCTCGTTTAAAGCAATCAAAGTAATTTGAAGTAAGAGACTTAGTCCTGCTATACAATTCAAGGCTCAAATTGTTTCCTGGAAAGCTGAAATCAAGATGGTCAGGTCCATTCGTGATCAAAACTATTTTTCCCTAAGGCACAATCGAGGTAACTCATCCAACTCGTGGCACATTCAAGGTAAATGGTCAGCGACTAAAAATTTATAATGGTGAATATTTTAGGCATATAAGAGAGGAGCTTCAGCTCCGTGAACCTTCATTTAGAAATGAAAACAGGGTAAGTCTAGCTTAAGACTTTAAACGAGTGCTTCCCGGGAGGCAACCCGAGCACTAACTTCACTAATGTTATATTTTTTATTTTTAGCACCCAACTACAAACTAACCAATTTAGTAAAGCGTAGGTTTCCCTACCACACGGCCTTGAACAGGGGTGTGGCCGTGGCCGTGTGGACACCACGAATAGGTACATGGGTGTGGCAAAGATGGTGTAGAAACATGATAAAAAATTTCCCAAGCTACAGACTAGACGACACGACCGTGCGACGCGGCCGTGGTCGAAACTGACTAAGGAAACACGGGCGTGTGACACGCCCGTGCATCTAACCCGTGGCCAACCCTGAGTAAAGGACATGGTCGTGAAACACGCCTGTGCTCTAAGGTCGTGGATGACACTGACATAAGAACACGGGCGTAGGACAGTTTACACGGGCGTGGGAGAAGCGAACGAGACGATACACGGGCGTGCAAAATGGCCGTGTTGCCCAACACGCCCACGTAACACGAGCGTGTGACACAATTCAGATGCGCCTAAATTTAAAATTCCCGATTCACACGGCCCAAACAAATAGAACACGAGCGTGGCCTCTGCCCGTGTGGTCTATTCCCTATTTAAACCCCTCCTATTCATCTTCTTCCCTAATTCGCAACCCTAGCCGTTTCCCCCCCAAAAAAATCCCCAAGTCCTCCTTCCCTCCTATGTCCGGCCACCATCCTCATCCTCCCTTCTTCCTTCTTCCTTCTCTATTTTCCTTTTCTATTCCTCATCCACACACATCCCACGCCCGTGCGCAGACACCACAGCCACTTCCGCGCGCCGCCATCAAGCTCGTGCTCCGGCCACCACCTCAACTGCGTCATTTCTCTCCGACAACTCCACCGGTCACCTCTCCTTTTCACATTTTACATTTTACATTTTACTTCATTAAATTATATTATCATAAGAATTTTGTTTAGTTTCTAGCTAGTTTATCTCTATTACTTAATATTAGTTATACTCACTATTAGATTGTTAATTCATTTAGTCCTTATTTAAGTAATAGCGATTAGTAATTATGCTGCTAAAAGTTATACAATATGTCTTGGCTAGAAATATTACTTGAATCGTTGAATATCTGTTATTTTTAGGACCATAATGTCGTCCTCCCGAGGTAAGAAAACTGTAGTCCCTATCTCGAAAAAATGAAAGGGGCCCGGCTCATCATCAGCTAGCGCATCAGCCGAAGTGAGACATCCATTTTTACGTTTTCTCCCTGGAACTCAAGAGGAACTTTTTCAGATCCTACGAGCGCGACCCTTCAGTCAAGGCAGATGTATCGACTGGGACGCTCTAGAACAAGTACAACTTGCTGATGATGTCCGGGCCCTACTAACCACGGACCCTTGGGAGCGGTTTTTCGGTATTGTCGAGCCCACCTACCTCGAACTAACGCTAGAGCTTTGCTCCACTTTTCACTTGCAGGTGGTAATGACGAATCATGCCGACCCAGGCACCATCCAATTCCGCCTAGGTGGTTTGGTTCGCGAGATGAGTGTCCCCGAATTTGGAGTTTCTCTGGGCCTCTACATGGATGAGTTTATGAGGGAGAATGATCTTGTGAAACTCTATCGCCACATCCATAACTCACCTGTGAGATGTTGGTATAACATAGCCCCCGCCGCGGCCCCTTATGACCCTAGTCGCTCCAAGGCGACAGCTCTCACCCCATCTTTGAGATACTTACACGCTATCTTGGCTCATACATTGACGGGAAGGCGAGAGAGCACCGGGGTCGTTAACACTCATGACGCCTACTTCCTCTGGTGTATGGCAAATGGGCACGTCTTCAACCTTGCCTACTTCATCACTCTGGCCATTCAGCATCAGACAGAGCGCCATCGCAAGGGGGTCATTTCCATGGGGCCTTACGTAACACGGCTCGCGAGACACTTTGGTCTCCTTAACACCGCAACACAATCAGCCTCGCTTACCTTGATAGGACAGATGTCTCCACAAGGCATCTCGATGATGATAAACATGAGGATGATCAAGCGTCACCGCAAGTACGATCCTCCCCAATATCGGCTAGCCCATACCATCGAGGAGGAGGATCCTGAGGACATTACTAACGATGTCCCACACCTACATGAGGAGCCACAACCGAGCCATCGACCAGTTCATGCGGCTGCTTCACTTTTAGACATCTCTGCACACCTCACTCAGTTCGAGCATTACTGTACTCAGTAATTTAATAACACCGCTCGACGATTCGACAGCATTGAGGCGACTCTTCAGCAGATTTGCAATCACTTTCACATATCTCCGCCCCCACCACCTCGTGATCCAACCGATGATGAGGACTTTTGAGTCCTTTTTATTTTTAGTTCTATCTTTATTTTAATCTTTGATTTTAATTGATTTTTATGTAACCTTTTATTATAATTTGCTAGTTCACATCTTTACCTTTTATTTTGTTCAAAACTTTTATTAGTAAAAGTCCAATTTCTTTTACTTCTAACTGTCTAATTTTCGAGTAAATATAACAACAAAACCCCCTAACAATTTACTGATGACTCTGCAGTTCTAAAAGCTTCAAGGTGCTACTAAGGAACTAGAATATTTTCACATACCTTCATCCCTGCTTAGTTTATCATGCCTTTCATTTACTCCATCCCTACAAACTTCATTCTCAAGGAATCCATCCAAAAATTTAGGGAGTCTCACTCCTATCCCTATCTTTTGATTTTCTACTATATTATTCTATATATCTTTGTACATTGAGGGCAATGTACATCTTAAGTGTGGGGGGTGAATTTATTCAGAAAAGTGCCTAACTTTTTTTCATTATTCTCAAATCCTGAATTATGTCTTGTTTTTAAGTAATGTTCTCATATTTACTGTTAGAAGGAAACTTCCTTTGATTTATGATTTTCATTGATATGTTTTAGATTAAGTCATAGTTAATTGTGCAGTGATGATTTAAACTTTAGGAGACTAGAGAATCAAGCATGATGAGTCTATTTTCAAAAATTAAAATTTGAATTAGGTTGTCTACCTGAATCTAATGATTACTTTGAAGTTTGAAATTTACAAGGTTGATATCAAAAACCCATAATTTTTGTGAGATTTTGAGCCTTTTAGAGCATATTCTTTTTCTTGCTCACTTTATTGATTATGAGTGTGTCAATATTGATTTGTTATTCTAGAACTTGCTTCTATTATACATGTCGAGACCACACCTTTGATTTGATATACTAAGATGATAAAGGCACCTAGGATCTAACCCACTTACTCCACAAAAAGCCTACCTTCATAACTAACCCCTAGTGAACCCCTTTTAGCCTAATAAATCATTTCTTGACTCACCCATTAATATTAACCCAAAACCAACTTTGTATTTGTTATCACCGTTTTTCTTGACTACCCCTATATCGAGATTTGATTTGATCAGTTACTTAATTATGTCCTTTATTTCAGTTATCAAATTCTATATTATTGTACTTGATTTGTTCTTAAAAAAATTCATTATTACTTCTTTGTTATTGGAGCTTAAACAGTTAAATTCACATTTTTAGAAAAATCTCATATTATTAGTATTAAGTTCTCAATTGATATAACTATTCATTATTAGTTCGTTGTTCTAGTTAGGTAATTTATCAATTCAATCTCGATTCTAACCCTATAATTTGGCCTTTATCCACACCTTTAACCTTAGCCCCGTTACAACCCTTTTAAAGACCTTTTGATTTGTGTATCATCTCATATTACAGTGGTGGAGATTTGATTTTCATGCAAGCATATGGGATTGACTTTTCATGTTCGACTTTTGAGTGCTTAATTTTGAACCTTAAACACTTTGAGTGATTTGAGTGAATCTTTAGCGAGGATGTCAACTTTTGTCGATTTTGAATTAAAGGTGATTATTTAGGTAAGGGGAAAACACATATGTTTTCGTACTACAAAAACGATGACTTTGATTGTTTGAATCTTTAGGAACCTTCCGATTAAATTATCAATGTATGAATTATCTATGAATTATGATGAGACATTGTTAATAAGAGTTATGAATTGAGGAAGTTCATTTTAATTGTGAGTTGAGAATTTTGCTTGAGGACAAGCAAAAGCTTAAGTGTGGGGGTATTTGATAAATCTTAGTTTATACATATTTTAATCCCACATTTAGCATGCTTTTTGGATGATTTATCCCTTGATTCATGGAATTTGATGCTCCTAATCCTTTTATTTCATGTTTTATACTTAAGAAAGCATCGGAGGATGAAAAGAACACGAAATGGGCTAAAAACGGACCAAATGGGCCAAAGTAAGAAATCAACACGGCCTGGAGGTAGCCACACGGCCGTGCCTCCCTAGCAGACCCAACCACGGTCTACAATTCGATTCACACGGGCGTGTTGCACGGGCCTGTCCCTGCCGTGGCAAAGAGAAATTTCACTCAGATTAGGATACTTAGAGGCGAAGAAACACATTTCGAAGCCTATATAAACACCCTAAGTATAACCTAAAAGGTCTTTTTGTGAGGGGGGGTCTAGCTAGGCCAAGGAGCCAAGCCAGAGAGGTCAGAATTGTGGGATTTACTTGAAGAAAGCCGGTTGATTCATCTCAAGAAGTGAAATCATACTCAAGGCAGATCTCTCCTTCAATTCCCTTGGGGTTTTAGGGTTTTCTTATGTTTTGTTTTATCTTTTCTTACGAGATGTATTCTTTTATGATTATGAACTAAACCCCTCGGATACGAGGGGATGAAACCTAAGACGGATCTTGTTATTGTTTTCGAACTATATGATAAATACTTGATTTGTTCTTAATTATGTGTTCTTAATTCTTGTTTTGATATTTCAGGATATTGATTCAAGTATTGATGTGCTTAGGCGAGAGGAAGAATAGACCACGTCTAAGAGTAGATCTAGCATAATTAAGCGGAGTTGATCGCAACCCTAGAGATAGGATGACAAAAATCTGTCGGATTAGGGTCAAACCTAATATAGGAGTCCATAGATCGAGTTAATGCAACCTTAGGGGTTTTAATTAGAAAGAGATTTTAATTAATCAACCTAGGGTTAGACGTTAGTAGCCTCGAGAGAGATATTAATATAAATTAGGGAATCCTACGGATCGAGTCAAGTGAATAAATAAATGCGGTTGAGTTAAATAACAAGTGAAGTCTAGGTGGATTCCTCCTTGGGTATTGTCTTAATCAATTGGTTTTTCTCACAAGTATTTTACCAATTCATTCTTTTCGTCTTCTTTAGCTTAGTAGTTAGTTGATTTTAGAATAAATAACAATTACCTTAATTCTTAGGCTAAATAATAAAAAGAAAGTCAGTATTAGTACTTTTGGTTCCTTTGGGTTTGACAATCCGGTCTTGCCACTAAGCTATACTACTGTTCGATAGGTGCAATTGCCTCAATCGTGGTGATAGTTAGTTTCTAGGCTAGATCATTCATTATATAAATATTAAGACTATCGATACCAACGATCAGGCGCTCAGATATGTCTGAACTTGAAGCAGCTGCATGAACTGGTCGGCAAGGGGGTGTGGTGCCCAAGGTGGCTCCTCGTGCTGTGGAGGGACATCATCAGTAATGTCCTCTAGGTCGACGGTAGCTCGTGATAGCCTATACTGGAGAGGATCAAACCCACGGCGGCACTCAATCATCCTCATGTGGAGCATCGTCTAGATGCCCTGTGGGGGCATCTGTCCTATCAGTGTGATTGAGGAGGACTGAGCGGCGGTGTTGAGGATTCCAAAATACTGAGCCAGACGTGTGATGTAGGGACCCATGGAGATGACCCCTCTCCTATGCGGCTCCGTCTAATGTTGAATGGAGTGAGCTATGAAGTAGGCTAAGTCGAAGATGTGCCCGTTCGCCATGCACCATAGAAAGTAGGCATCGTGAGTATTGACGACGCCGGTGCTCTCTCGCCTACCTGTCAATGTATGAGCTAAGATGGCGTGTAAGTACCTCAAGGATGGGGTGAGAGTTGTCGCCTTAGAGCGACTGGGGTCATAGGAGGCCGAGGCAGGGGCTATGTTATTCCAGCATCTAGAAGGGGAGTTATGGATATGGCCATGGAGGTTCTCGTGATCATTGTCTGTCATGAATTTGTCGGTGTAGAGCCCTAAGGCGACCCCAAACTGTGGGACACTCAGTTCACGTACAATGCCTCTGAGACGGAATTGGACTGTGCTGGGGTCATCGTGGTTCGTCATCACCGTCTGGAGGTGGAATATGGAGCAGAGCTCCAAAGTGAGCTCTAGATATGTGGGCTCGATGATCTCAAAGAATTACCCCCATGGTTCGGTAGTCAGGAGGGCCCGGACGTCGTCGGCTAGTTGGACCTGCTCCAAAGAGGTCCAATCAATGCACCTTCCTACGTCGAGGGGTCACGCGCGAAGTATCTGAAAAAGGTCCTCCTGTGATCCCGGAGGAAACCATAGGAATGGATGGCGCACTTTGGCAGAAGCGCTTGAGGAAGTTGCACCGGTAACTTTTTGTTTTTTGGAAACGCGAACGACAGTCTTTTTCCCTTGTGGTGGACTCATTACGTACCTGAAAATAAAGGGTATTCAATGATTCAAGTATTATTGCCAGCCAAGAATGCAATTCCTAAGAGTTCTAAATAGTTTCTTAAGTAAATCATCAAGGAATGCTAAAACTATGAAGAAATATCAGAATAGAATTAAACTAAGTAAAACAAATACAAAGAAAATCATAAAAATTTAAATCATGAAATAAGAATAATGAAACAGATAATAAAATGAAATAAAATAATGAAAAATTAAAGAAATAAGCAAACGATAGTGGAGAAGGGTGAACCGGTGGAGATTATTGAGGGAAGTGGCGCGGTTGAGGCGGTGGTCAGAGCATGGGCATGGTGGTGGCGCGCGGGCATGTTATCCTCACACGGGCGTGGACTTGCATAGAGTAAGGGGAAAGGAAGGAAAGGAATGAGGAAAAAGGGAGAGAGGTCAGGATGAGGAGGTGTTGATGGTGGTGGCCAGATTGAGTAAGGGGAAAAAGGGAAAACGGCTAGGGTTTAGGGAGGAGAATTTGGGGGGAAAGATGAATAGTGAGGGGTTTTATATAGAAATAAGGGCACACGGGCGTGTCACACACCTGTGTGGATCGTTTTTAGCCCGTGTGTTTCGAGAATTTTGAGTTTAAGCGCGTCTGAGTTGTGTCCCACGCCCGTGTTACCTGGGCATGTTGTATCACACGGTCGTGTACTATCTTGTTCGCTTCTCCCACGCCCGTGTGACCGTTAGCACGCCTGTGTTGATTTAGTCAGTGTCGACCACGCCCGTGTGGTTCTTTCAGTTTCAACCACGGCTTCTTGGCATGGGCATGTCTCACGCCCGTGTCATTTACTAGGTATCGACCACGGCTGCATCGCACGGCCGTGGCCCTTTAATTGCAGCCCGTGTTGTTTACTCAGTTTCAGCCATGGCCTCTTCACACGGCCGTGGTGTTTTATCGTAGCCTGTGTTGGGAAAAAAATTTCTCTTCCTTGGCCCACACGGTCTCTGCCACGTATTTGTCTCCTCCGGTGGTGTGCACACGGCCACGACCACGCCCATGTTCTAGGCCGTGTGGGAAGGAAATCCTGCGCTTATGAAATTAGTTAGTTCTTAGTTAGATGCTAAAAACAAAAATACGAATGTTAATGAGGTTAGTGCTCGGGTTGCCTCCCGATAAGCGCTCGTTTAACATCTTAAGCTAGACTTACCCTGTTTTCATTTCTATATGAAGGTTCACGGAGCTGAATCTCCTCTCTCATATCCCTAAAATCTTCACCATTATAAATTTTCTGTCGCTGACCGTTTACCTTGAAAGTGCCATAAGTCGGATGAGTTACCTCGATTGTGCCGTAGGGGAAAATAGTTTTATTACGAATGGACCTGACCATCTTGATTTCAGCTTTCCAGGGAATAATTTGAGTCTTGAATTATAAAGTAACATGAGATCTCCAACTTCAAATTGTTTAGGTCACTTTAGACGAGCATCATGGCGTCGCTTTGTTGCTTCTTTGTATAATCGTGAGCTTTCGTAGGCGTTCACTTGCCACTCATCGAGCTCGTTCAACTGCATCAATCTTTTCTCGCCTGTAAGTTTAAGATCGTAGTTTAAGAATTTTATAGCCCAAAATGCTTTATGTTCAAGTTCAAATGGTAAATGACAGCTCTTCCCGTAAACAAGTTTGTATGGGGAAGTTCCTATGGGAGTTTTAAAGGCGGATCTATAGGCCCATAAAGCATCGTCTACTTTTGATGCCCAATCTTTCCTGTTTGATTCTACAGTTTTCTCTAGGATACGTTTAAGTTCTCTATTGGATACTTCGACATGTCTACTGGTTTGAGGGTTATAAGGGGTAGTTGTTTTGTGGTGTACTCCATATTTCTGTAAGATTTTCTCGAATTGGGTGTTACAAAAATGAGTACCCCTATCACTAATAATTGCTCTAGGTGTTCCAAATCGAGAGAAAAGTTTCTTAAGAAATCGCACTACCACTCTTGCATCATTGGTGGGTAAAGCTTGAGCTTCCACCTATTTTGACATGTAATCAACCGCTACGAGGATGTATTTATTCCCAAATGAGCTAGGAAATGGACCCATAAAATCGATACCCCATACATCAAATATTTCACATGATAGCATATATGTTTGAGGCATTTCATCGTGTTTAGAGATATTACATGTTCTCTGGCATTTATCACATAAATTAACATACCTGTTAGCGTCCTTGAATAGAGTGGGCCAATAAAAACCTGATTCGAGTGCTTTATGTGTTATTTTCGTCCTACTGTAATGTCCTCCTGTTGGTCCTGAATGGCAATGTTCTAGGATTTTGCTTGCTTCTTCCTTCGCGACACATTTCTGAATTACTTGATCTGCACATATACGAAAAAGAAAAGGGTCCTCCAAAAAATAGTTTTTCACATCAGTAAAGATTCACTTCTTTTGCTGACGTGTCAACCCTTTTGGTAAGACGTTAGCAGCTAAATAATTTGCGATATCTGCAAACCAAGGTACCTCGACATTGGATATAGTCAAAAGTTGTTCTTCAGGAAACGAATCATTAATCTCACTCTCATCAAGTTCTTTAAGATGTGGATTTTCAAGTCTGGAAAGATGGTCTGCTGCCAGGTTTTCAGCTCCTTTCTTATCCTGAATTTCCAAATCAAATTCCTGTAAAAGTAGAATCCATCTTATGTGTCTAGGTTTTGCATCAGATTTAGTTAAAAGATAACGAAGGGTTGAATGGTCAGTGAAAATGACGACTTTAGATAATATTAAATATTGTCTAAATTTATCAAATGCAAAAACCACAGCTAGCAATTCTTTTTCGGTGGTGGTGTAATTCTCTGGTGCGGCCGTCAGTGTCTTGCTAGCATAATAGATCGGTTGAAAATGCTTGTCTCTTCTCTGACCTAAAACTGCACCTACTGTAAAATCACTTGCATCACACATTAGTTCAAAGGGTAAATTCCAATCAGGTGCAATAATAATTGGGGCATTTGTTAATTTAGTTTTTAGAGTATTAAATGCATCTAAACATTCCTGATCAAAATTGAAAGGTACATCTTTTTCTAGTAATTTCGTCAAAGGCTTAGCTATTTTAGAAAAATCCTTAATAAATCTTCTATAGAAACCGGCATGTCCTAAAAAACTTCTAATAGCCTTAGCTGAACTGGGAGGACGTAATTTTTCTATGGTTTCAATTTTTGCTTTATCGACCTCAATCCCTTTACTAGATATTTTATGACCTAACACAATCTCTTCTCGAACCATGAAGTGACACTTTTCCCAATTAAGCACAAGGTTTGTTTCCTCACATCTCATTAAAACTCGTTTTAAATTTTTAAGGCAAAGGTGGAACGAATTACCGAATACCGAAAAGTCATCCATAAATACCTCCATGATATCTTCCACAAGTTCGTCAAAGATGGCTAGCATGCAGCGCTGAAAAGTAGCAAGAGCGTTACATAATCCAAAAGGCATTCTTCGATAAGCAAACGTACCGTATGGACATGTGAATGTTGTCTTTTCTTGATCCTCATGAGTTATAGGGATTTGGAAGTAGCCAGAGAGTCCGTCTAGGAAGCAGTAGTACATATGCCCAGATAATCTTTCTAGCATCTGATCAATGAAGGGTAAAGGAAAGTGGTCTTTTCTTGTGGCATCGTTCAATTTCCTATTATCGATGCAAACTCTCCAACCTGTGACTGTTCTTGTTGGAATTAATTCATTCCTTTCATTAGCTATGACAGTCATGCCTTCTTTCTTTGGAACAACCTGCACAGGACTTACCTAAGAACTATCAGAAATAGGATAAATAATTCTAGCATCTAGAAGTTTAATTACCTCGGTTTTGACAAGTTCCTTCATATTGGGATTTAATCGTCTTTGAGGTTGTACACATGGTTCATATTCATCTTCCATTAAGATTTTGTGGGTGCAAAACGATGGGCTTATCCCATTAATGTCAGAGATTTTCCAGGCTATGGCTCTTTTATCCTCCTTTAATACCTGTAGTAACTCTTCTTTCTCATTGGGTTCTAGGTCTGAAGAAATAATTACCGGTAGTGTAGAATTGCTCCCAAGGAATGCGTACTCTAAGTGTGTTGGTAACTGTTTTAATTCCAATTTGGGGGGTTCTTCAGTAGAGGGCTTTTGTTTAGATTCGTCATTTATTTCAATGCCCTCATACTCTTTGTGTCTTAGGGAGGAGCTATTAGGATTTATTTCGATTTTTGTCACCCCCATCTCATTGGCATCATCATCTGCCTCCTCACCTTGAACAAGACACAGTTCCAACGTGTCTTTATGTATTATTTCCTAAAAAGAATCTTGAATAAAATGATCAATAGAGTCAATAAAATAACAGGAATCATCTTGCTCTATAGAGTATCGCATAGCATCATAGATTTTAAAGATAATCTCATCATCACCTACCCTAAGCGCAAGCTTACCATTACCTACATCAATATTAGCCCTAGCAGTGGCTAAAAATGGGCATCCTAAAATTAAAGGTACTTCAACATCCTCATCCATGTCGAGCACAACAAAGTCAACAGGGAATATGAATTTATCAACTTTAACTAAAACGTCTTCAATAATTCCCCTAAGGTATTTAATAGATCTATCGACTAGTTGGATACTCATCCTAGTGGGTTTTGGTTCCCCAAGACCGAGGTGCTTGAACATTTTATAAGGCATTAAATTAATACTGGCACCTAAGTCAGCTAATGCTTTCTCAATATTTAAACTACCAATTAAACAAGGAATAGTAAAACTCCCTGGATCTTTTAATTTGGTTGGCAATTTATTCTGGAGAATAGCTAAGCATTCCTCGTTAAGCTCCACGGTTGACAGTTCTTCAAGCTTCCTTTTATTCGTTAATAGCTCATTTAGAAATTTTGCGTATGTAGGCATCTGTGAAATAGCTTCAACAAAAGGTAAGTTAATATGTAATTGTTTAAAGAGTTCAAGAAACTTACCAAATTGTGCGTCCATGCGGTCTTTCTTCAACTGTGCTGGATATGGAATTGGTGGTTCTTTAAGTGCCGGCGTTACATTCTCGTTTACTTCCTCTTCTTTTTCTTTAGTAATTTCTTTTGGCATCTTCCTTTCAGTTTCAACCAACTCCTTTCCACTCCTTAGTGTAACTTCTTTCACATGCTCTTTTGAATTAGGTGAATTACCTGGTTGCTTTTCGAAAACTAACTTGACTAGCTGTCCAAATTGATTCTCAATCCTTTGAAGTGATTCTTGTTGAGTTTTCAACGCCGATTTGGTATTCTGGAAATGAGTTTCTAATGTCAAGATGAACTTTTCTAGCATCTCCTCAAGGTTCAGCTTCTTTTCCTGTGGGTAGGGCTGTTGTTGTCTCTGATTTCCTTGACCTCCCCATGAAAAATTGGGATGATTCCTCCAACCTGCATTGTACGTGTTACTATAAGGATTATTTCGTGGTCTAGAATTGTTACCCATATAGTTCATCTGTTCATTTTCTATGCCAGGGTTGTAGGGTGGGTATTCTGTATTGTTCGACCCTCCTCCATTTGTATCGCGCTGCATCACTGGATGTACCTGTGAAGAACCACACAAACCATCAATTTTCTTACTTAAGAGTTCTACCTGATTTGATAGCATGGTTACTGCGTCAAGGTTGAAAAAACTGGCAGCTTTTGTTGGCTTTGTACTCATAACTTGCCACTGATAATTATTCAGTGACATCTCTTCAGTGAATTCATAAGCAGCCTCAGGTGTTTTATTGTTTAGTGTACCGTCGGCGGATGCATCAATCAACTACCTAGTCGAGGGGTTCACACCGTTGTAAAAGGTTTGAACCTGTAGCCATAATGGTAACTCATGATGAGGGCACCTTCTCAATAAATCCTTATATCTCTCCCATGCATCGTAAAGTGTCTCTAAATCCATCTGCACAAAAGAAGAGATATCATTCCTCAACTTAGCCGTTTTAGCCGGCGGAAAATATTTTAACAAAAATTTTTCGGTCATTTGCTCCCATGTAGTGATTGATCCTCATGGAAGAGAATTCAACCACTGTTTGGCTTTATTCCTTAAAGAAAAGGGAAATAACCGAAGGTGAATGGCATCATCAGAAACGCCATTAATTTTAAACATATCGCATAATTCCAAAAAGTTCGCTAATTGTCTGTTAGGGTCTTCATCCTGCAAACCATCAAACTGAACAAATTGTTGAATCATTTGTATAGTGTTAGGTTTCAGTTCAAAATTATTTGCAGCGATAGCAGGTTTAACAATAATTGATTCAGTTCCTATTAAATTAGGTTTAGCATAATCATACATAGTTTGAGGAACAGGATTTTGATTAACCGGGTTTGCGGCAACTACAGGAGGTAGTGGATTATTATCAGCCATCTCTTCGGTAGTATTGGTATCGTTCTCTTGCTCTTCTTGTATGCACTGTAGGCTTCGCCTAATTTCTCTTCGGTTTTTGCGAACGGTTCCTTCTATATCACCATCGCAAAGTAGAGGTCCTGACGGGTTTCTTCTAGTCATAAACTAGAGTACCTGCCAGAAGCAAGGAAAAAGAAAAAATTAGCAAACTAAACATTAATTGCAAAAATAAAATGGCTAAAGTAATAAAAATCAAGTGTTCCTAATATCTTAGTCCCCGGCAACGGCGTCAAAAACTTGATCGTGTCCAAACTAACTATGACAACGAATAAGGCAACTGCACCTCTCGTTCAGTACTATAGCTATGGCAAGACCGGAAATATCGTATCCTCAAGGACCAAGAGTACTAGTAGTTACTATCTTTTTATTATCTAGCCTAAGTATTAAGGGAATCAATGTTTAATTAACTAATTACTAAACTAAGGATGCTAAGACACAGAGAGTGAATTGGGAAAATACTTTTGGGAAAACCAGTTGATTAAGACAATACCCGAGGAAGAATCCACCTAGACTTCACTTGTTATTTAACTCTGAACCAGACGATTTATTCACTTGACTTGATCCGTAGGATTCCCTAATTTATATTAATACCTCTTTCGAGGCTACTAACGTCTAACCCTAGGTTGATTAATTGAATTCTCTTTCTAATTAAAACCCCTAGTGTTGCATTAACTCGACCTATGGACTCCCATATTAGGTTTGACCCTAATCCGGCAGATTTTCGTCATCCTATCTCTAGGGTTGCGATCAACTCCGCTTAACTATGCTAGATCTACTCTTAAATAGGGACTTTTGCTCCCTTTGCCTAAGCACATCAATACTTGAATCAATATCCTGAAATATTAAAACAAGAATTAAGAACACGTAATTAAGAACAAATCAAGTATTTATCATATAGTTCAGAAAACAATAACAAGCTCCGTCTTAGGTTTCATCCCCCTCAGGTATTTGAGGGGTTTAGTTCATATTTAATAAAAAATACATCTCAAAAGAAAGTAAATAACAAACATAAGAAAAACCCTAAAACCCCCTGAAGGAAATTGAAGGGAAGATCTTCTGTCTTGAGCGTGATTCCGGCTTCTGAGATGGATCAACTGGCTTTCTTGGACTAATTCCCTATGTTCAGCTCTCTCTGGCTTCGCCCCCATTATAGGTCATACTTAGGGTGTTTATATAGACTTCGGAATGTCTTTCTTCGCCCCTAAGTATCCTTTTCTGAGTAGAATTACAACGAGTCACGGCAGGGACACGCCCGTGTGAATCGAGCCCAAGGCCGTGTTCGAGTATGCTAAAGTGGCACGGTCGTGGGGTGAACTCCAGGCCGTGTTGATTTCCTACTTTGGCCCATTTTCTCCGTTGTTGGCCCGTTTCTCGTTCTTTTCATCCTCCGATGCTCGCCTAAGTATAAAACATGAAATTAAAGAATTAGGAGCATCAAATTCCACAATTCAAGGGATTAAATCATCCAAAAGTATGCTAAATGTGGGATTAAAATATGTATATATTACGGTTTATCAATAACACATATCAATTTAATCGTACTATTTTTCATTCTATTCAATTTAGTCTCTAACTCAAAAATTCAATTTCAATCAAAACAATTCAGTTCAAATAACCATTGATAACTCACTTAAATGTTATATCATGCAAAAAATCATAAAATGCAACAATTACATTGATACCGAATCATAGAAATACAACCGGGGCCCTTTGTCACTGAACTTTTGTTAGATGTATTAGTTAATTCGAGTCAATTTTGCACTTAAAGAGCATGTTTTCTAGGCATTTTAAGATTTTATATTATGTTTTCAGTATTTAGGTCGTACGATTAAAACTTAATAAAAATAAGTGTTTTTACACATTTTCTTCTATTTTGATGACTCGTAAAGCTGATTTGGGCCTTGTGAGTGATTAATAAGCTAATTAGGTGTGAAAGATACCAATTCAGGGCCAAGAACACAAGGAGGATTGAGTCGTGAGACAAGGAGCCAAAAAGCTAAGGAAGCTACCAAAGTCTTGGAACACAGTCGACGTCTTGACAATGAGCTACCTCTCATAATGACAACGCGGTGAAGCATGAAAGGAAATACATGACGGTGACGTTGAGATGAGAAGCATTCCCAAATCGCTATGGTGTGACGATGGAAACCAAGATATTTATGATTCTGCTCATAACACTTTTGGGGATATTTCCATATTTGGACCCTAACTTTTAGCAGAATATTTTATTCATTGGTATCTAAGGGTATCTCGGGATGCTTGGTCACCAAGTATGCCACTATATGGAAACCTTAAGGTCACTAGGATTGTAAGCAGTTTTAGACCTGGACAATTTTCTATTCAGTTTAGTTTTCTTTTCTTTTTTATGTTTGTGTAATCAGAGCTTTTCTATTCTTATGTGAAAACACTCGCGAGAGAAGATTGCTCTAGATCCGCGCCTTAATATAATATTCATGAGCATTCTCCTATCTCTTCATTCTATTTTGTTATTTATATTTTGTTATTATTTTTATTGATCGTAGTGTAAATATTAGAATATATTATTGTTTTTATTTCATATCTCGCATGATTCGTTATTAAACTAATTTATTTGTTAAGTAATTATTTATCTGAAATTAGTTATTTATTCAAGGGTACTTAGTATATTAGAGAGTGACGCCCCTTATAGAATATTGAGACAGGTGAGAATGGGAGGGTATCATGTTGTGTAAAACTTGTGCCAAGCGATGGGACCGGAATGGTGACTTAGGTGGTAATCCTTAATGAAGATGAACCGAGAGGGTATTCATAGTTAAGGGTGATAAATAACTCAATCTAGCATAATTAGTTATCTAATTAAATAATTAGGGAGTTAATCAATCATAGGCCAGAGGCTCGCGTTGTCGACACTAGGAATAAGAAAGTCCATTAGGTTAATTTAGGTTAGTTAATTTAATTAGTTTAATTAAAATATTAATTTGGATTTGCACTAATAATTCGTGACTCAATTAGATTAGTAATTATTTTCTATAATTGATTTAATAATAATTTCTCCAATCTACAATCCCTTGGGTATGTTCCTCGGTATACTGACCGGTATTCCGTTGTAACACAATACTATATTACAATTTGACCCGTATGCTTGTAGATACCGCCAATTTAATTTCTTATTTTTTGGTGTGATAATTATACTATAAACGATAACACGTTTAGAGGCGGCCAATTACTTGTCGATAACTCTCGCTTTTGCTCTCCCTCTCGCTGACCTAGCATCAAAGTTAGCTATGTAAAATTATAAAACATATATCAATATAAATTTCCAACTAATTTACAACCAATTATTAATTCATGTATATTTTGTAATTTATTCAATTTAGTACATAAAATCTGGACAAACATATTTTTCGATTCCTAGTTTCAGATTAAAATTTGATTTTGCATATATTCATTAGAGACCCTCTACTTTCTATTCCTACCGAAATTTCATAACAATTTTGCAAATTCAGTTTGGTCCCTAATGTATGAAACTAACAGTTAAGCTAAATTAACTTTACAATCTAGTCCTTTTCATAATCTAAGCATAAAATCTATCAAATTTAAGCCTAATTATTCAAGAAATCAACAATGTCAACTTTCTAAAACTTTAATAGTTTTACAAATTGGTACATGGGCTAGCTAAATCAAGCTCCCATGATCTCAAATGTATAAAAATTACAAGAAAATGACTTGAAATTACCTACTAATCAACGGTCGAATGTTTCAACATTTTCCTTGGTTTTCTTCTTCAAGTTATGACAATGAATAATGGTGAAAGATAAAGATGACATCTTTCCACTAATTTAACATAATTATAATTAGATTAAAACCTAATTAATTTAACTTAATTAATTTAACATAGTTTAATTAACCTAATACAACATTAATCAATCTTACTAAAATCCCCCATCATCATCCACTATCGTATAATTAAAATGGTTTAATTACCATTTTTGACTTTTGGTTAATTATTATTTAAGTCCTCAAGTCTTTGATGAATTAAAAACCTATAGTGATTGAACTTTATGATTTAGTCCCTAGGCCATAATTAACTATTAATTCAACAAAATTATTTGACCAATCTTTAATATATTTATTCATATTTAATATTTACAGACTCGATTTACGAAAATAAGGTTTCGACATTACAATTTTTGGTACCATTGAAAACCGAGCCATTACAATTATAATTGATATCATATTTCTTTAATTAGAGATATTTTTTATATAGAAAATGGATCTTCTAGGACGGGGACTGATTAGAAATGTGAAGCTCACTAAAAAGAAGGCCAAATGTAGAGAACTTGATATTCAGCTCCCTGCTTCGTATAATAAGGTATGTGGTAAGCATGGAAACCTTTTCAAAGCAGAAGTAACAAATTGCGTTGTAACACCCCGAACCCGGCCCAAACACTACGACCGAATTTGGGTTGCTACCGAGAAAACATTTTGAAAACCATTTTAAAACCGATTTAAGTTTTGTCGAAAACCTTGTGTTTTCACGTCTCTTGTTAAAAACCATACTTAGTGTTGTAAAAAAAAAAATATATTTATTAAGTCGAGTTATTTATAGATTTCAAATATACCCGATGGTACTTTAAAACATTTTTCGTTTGATTTGAAAAAAACCATGTGAACTCATTATTAACATAATTAAATAGTTTAAACAAATATTCAAAGTATGTAACAATAATAAAATAATTCTAGGAGGCCTTGTTACAATTTAACAAAAATAACCGACATGCAAAAGTTGATAAAATAAAACCCAAGTCCATTGTTTTAAAATTTCCACTGCATGGCCTCCTCGAGTCCCTCCGGCTCCATCTCCGCGATCTACTCATCTGCAAAATGTTAAGGGAAGGGGTGAGTCACCAAGACTCAGTGTATAAATCCCCTACCCGGAAAAATATATCTCATACACAATTTATTAATAACATGCTCATGCAACCCAACTAGCCATCCATACACCTTTTCTACCCTGTGTGGTCAAAACCACTGATGACTTAAAGTCACAATTTAAATGATGGGGCCAACCCATCTTGTGGTCAAAACCACTGATGACCATAGGTCACAAAATATCAAGTGTGGTCAAAACCACTGGTGGTACCAAACCACTGGGACTTAGTCGCAATTTATCAATCGGTGTGGTCAAAACCACTGATGACCATAGGTCACAAATAATCTGATGGGGCCAACCCATCTTGTGGTCAAAACCACTGACGACAGTCCATAATTCATCCCCCTCCTCTCATCAATCCCACCATCACATGCTTACACATCAAATTTCATATATCATGTCATAGTATTAAACATCATGTGATGGCATGCAAACATATAAAAATTACAAGTTAGGGGACTTACCTGAAATCCATGATTAAGCCCACAAGCATACCATAGATCACTACCAAAATTTATACTCAAGACAATAATATAGCAAGTTTATTAATAAAGTGTGTAAAGAGTTTACACACCTGTTTTTACCGAAATTCCTAGATCCCGAAGATCCGATCTACAACACTAGATTTTTGTCCCTTGAATGGATTTGATTTCCAATCAAATCCCGAAGCCTAACTTAGTCCCTAAATCCATGGCATACGTTAGTTTCGGCATTTAATCATAGAATTTTTAATTGAAAGGCCTTTAGCCGAATGTGCTTACCGACTTTCCTTGAAAAATAATTCCCGAAAGCTTCCCTGTTCTAACCGATTGAAGAAAAAGAGCACCCTTTGCTTTGATGTTCGCCAAAGCGCACCAAATAGGGGAGTAGATTCAGCTAAGGAAAACAAGAGATGATGCTGGAATTTTGAGAGATTTTGGGCGGTTTATGCGGGAGATTTTGGCGACAAGGTGGTAGGCGTTCAAGGGGGTTTTCGGCTTGTAAAAGAAGAAGAAAAGAAGCTGGAGAATTGAGCAATTGCTTAGGGAATTTTGGCAAAGTAACAAGTGAGAAAGAGAAGAGAAAAATTAAAGAACTTTTGGCCCTTCTTTGTTTGTAAAATAATTATGGACACCCTTAAGGAGTCCCAAGTGGCCAAATTCTCTTTATTTTGTGATAATTTTTAGCCTTGAATTATCACAAAATAAATCTAGCTTTAATCTCCTAATCCCTCAACAATTTAATAGCAAATAAAACACTAAAATTCCCCTCTTCCCGGTGATTATGACATACAAATATGCCTAATTAGGAGTCCTAAATTGAACCAAATTCCCCCTTTATACATGGCACAAAGAAGGAAGAAGAAAAAAATACAAAAATAAAAAAATCCAAGATTTCTTTGGTATTATTCGAACCAATGACATCCACAACCCAAGGTGCAAACAACCTCCTTTTAAGCGCCCCAAACCAACTCTTCCAACCTGACTTTCATGTCAAATCCCTTCTCCATTTTTATAAAGCCTTTATAACTGGGCCCTTTTTCCTTTCAACGCCAAAGCCTAAAAAAACAACGTCATTGCGCCTACCATGAGTCGAACCCGAGTCCTCACTGCAGCCCTCACTCTCCAACGTCCTTTGCCACTTCTCCTCATTAAACTTTCATGCCATGAACCTTACCCAAAATTTCTTTAAGGCCTTCCTTACCTGGGCCCTTCCTTTAACGCCAAAAAAACAATTCCCCTTGCTGCTTCCACGGATCGAACCTCCTCCCTTGTAACCCTCCCTTAGACGCACCAAGCCACTACACCAAATGCATCCTTGTGTCATGTTTCCCTCAATTTTTATTTAAACCCTATCTCCACCTAGCTCCCTCCTTTTAAGTACTTTAATTTAATTCTTTTTTTTTAACCCAAATTCGACCTAAATCAGGGTTATTTCTAGACCCTAAATCATGCTAAATAAAATAATATTTATTTATTTCTTGAAGTCCACATGAAATTTATTTAATTTACAAATAACCCCTAATTCAGGGTGTTACAATTCTACCCCCCTTAAAATAATTTCGTCCTCGAAATTACGTACTAACGAATAGTCGTACATCTTAACTCACCGTGCTACGCTTATGCTGCGTACTCTGATCTTAATAGAACTATCCTACTTCCTAGGCACAATCTCTAATTTCACAACCAAGGTTTCAGGCACTTCCCTAGTAAAACAAGAAAACTCTACAACAATCAAAGTAATTAAGGGTATTCCAGAAGTAAGGAACATACCCGTTGTTGCATCTGGTACCTCCTCCTCCTCGCGACGGCCAACTGCATAAACCAACCTTGGTTGCCTCGCCTCTGCACCTTCAGCACCTCGGCCATGCCCGTTACCATTTCCATTACCTCTAGCTGCGCCTCGACCCCTCTGTGGTGGTCTTTCATTTCTAACCTGAGCACGGTTCTGTCCCTCTGGTTGATTCTTAACTAACTTCTGAGGACAATCCCTTACACGGTGATCGAATGATCCACACTCAAAGCATCCACGATTACCATTCCAACACTCCCCCTTGTGAAACTTGCCACACTTGTCACACCGTGGCGGCCATTGGGTATTGGCAGCAGTAGGCCTAGCAGTTTGATCCGACCCATCAAACTTCGTCCTCTTCTGTTCATTACCCAAGATCCTTGAAGGTTCTGAGCTTCTCTTATTCCAATTCCGTTCTTGGTTCCGCTTTAATGGACTGTCTTACTCCTCAAAGAACTTTAGACTTCTCCACAAGAACAGCAAACTCTCGTTCCTGTTGTGGAGCTATCATCATCCTCAGCTCATCTCTCAGCCCATCCTCGAATCTAACACAGCGTTCATGCTCGGTACCCACAATACCACGAGCATACCTACTCAACCGAAGGAATTCGGCCTCATACTCCGCCACTGTCTTATTGCCTTGAGCCAGTTCAAGAAAGCCTTCATTTGTGCATCTACATAGCTAGTACCCACATACTTCTTCTGATAGGTGGTTCTGAAATACTCCCAAGTCAAATCATCTGCTGTAGCCCCATCTCGAACCGTAAGCCACCACTGATACGCCTCATCCTTTAGAAGCGACACTGCCCCTTTCAGCTTTTCTTCCTCGGTCAGTCAAGATCATCCATGATTCTTTCGATTGACTCTAGCCGATTCCACGTGACTGGGTGCCACTCACGACACACCTCGGAATACCTCCGCTCCGTTAGATCGAGTCGCCGGGGACGATTTCCGAGCTCCTACATTTCCACCAGACCCCGACCACCATCTCCAAAACTCGCAACACAGCTTGCGATACCGCCGCCGCCAGTGGCCCGATCCGGCTCCTCACTCTAAAAGTAGGAGGTGGTGGTGGCGGTGGTACCTCATTTTCGTAACCTTGTCCCGACTGACGGGTTCTGACAATCGTCATCCTACCCCTACCCCGTCCACGGCGTCCACGTCCTCTAGAACTCATTCTATCTACCGCACTTTTAATGCGGTTAAGAAAAATTTTATGCGTTAGCATTTGTTTCACTTTATTACTCATGATTTAAATTTTATGGATAAGGTTTAATCAGAGATTCTTTCGAGCAAACAATGTTCCAGTCTTCTTTCCTAGTTCACACAAAGAAGTTCATGCATCCATTCCTTAATACTTCCATACCTATTCACTCATCGGACATTTCTGCCCATTTCTAACCCAGGGGTATTTTCGTCTTTTTCCTACAGGGGTATTTTCGTAATTTTCCAGAACCAAAATATTTTACTGATGATTTCCAAAGCTAAGTTATTGAATATTTGTAAAAATAGTTGAAATTTTTGGGCAAAACTATTGAATTAATATTTTATGGGTCAAGGGCATTTTGGTAATTTTACCCCTAAGGGTATTTCTGTAATTTCCACCAGTCAAGTTTCCCGAGAAAGACGTTGTAAAAGTAATGTTCTAGGATTTGAGGGAGTTATTGCACAAGTTTTGAAAACATTAGGGTTTGTTGTTTCATTCTATTTCGAAAAACAAGGCTAATTCCCTTTTCGGGTTTTAATCATTGTGTTTAGCCTATGACCGAGCCCTCCTGGTCGGGGTGAACCAAGCTACGCTTGCACTGTAGGATACTGCGAAGAGGAGGTGAGTCACGAGGACTGCTTAAATACCAGGCTCTTCCGGATCCAATCCTAGACATGCGTACAGGGGTTACCACACCCTAGCTCATTGACTAAGTCATAGGTTGGTTTAGTTCCTTAAGTCTTATGCTTCGTTTATGTTTGAGTAATCTAACCTTAGGGTCCAAGTCCTACAAGTCTATCTACGTTCCATGCTTCCTACCTTTCTACATAAAATAATTCACAAAGAAGTTCAGTAGTACTTACCTGAGCGGATCGGTGCCGGAGACTCGGGCCATGCTGTTCAAAAACCAAAAATCATTCCATAAGTCCTACCAAAACTTTTTTTTTTTTTTTTGGGCCTTGGGCCCCCACAGCCGAGCTTTGAACTGGGCTCTGATACCAATTTGTAACACCCCGAACCCGGCCCAAACACTACGACCGAATTTGGGTTGCTACCGAGAAAACATTTTGAAAACCATTTTAAAACCGATTTAAGTTTTGTCGAAAACCTTGTGTTTTCACGTCTCTTGTTAAAAACCATACTTAGTGTTGTAAAAAAAATATATATATTTATTAAGTCGAGTTATTTATAGATTTCAAATATACCCGATGGTACTTTAAAACATTTTTCGTTTGATTTGAAAAAAACCATGTGAACTCATTATTAACATAATTAAATAGTTTAAACAAATATTCAAAGTATGTAACAATAATAAAATAATTCTAGGAGGCCTTGTTACAATTTAACAAAAATAACCGACATGCAAAAGTTGATAAAATAAAACCCAAGTCCATTGTTTTAAAATTTCCACTGCATGGCCTCCTCGAGTCCCTCCGGCTCCATCTCCGCGATCTACTCATCCGCAAAATGTTAAGGGAAGGGTGAGTCACCAAGACTCGATGTATAAATCCCCTACCCGGAAAAATATATCTCATACACAATTTATTAATAACATGCTCATGCAACCCAACTAGCCATCCATACACCTTTTCTACCCTGTGTGGTCAAAACCACTGATGACTTAAAGTCACAATTTAAATGATGGGGCCAACCCATCTTGTGGTCAAAACCACCGATGACCATAGGTCACAAAATATCAAGTGTGGTCAAAACCACTGGTGGTACCAAACCACCGGGACTTAGTCGCAATTTATCAATCGGTGTGGTCAAAACCACCTGATGACCATAGGTCACAAATAATCTGATGGGGCCAACCCATCTTGTGGTCAAAACCATCGACGACAGATCCATAATTCATCCCCCTCCTCTCATCAATCCCACCATCACATGCTTACACATCAAATTTCATATATCATGTCATAGTATTAAACATCATGTGATGGCATGCAAACATATAAAAATTACAAGTTAGGGGACTTTACGAAATCCATGATTAAGCCCACAAGCATACCATAGATCACTACCAAAATTTATACTCAAGACAATAATATAGCAAGTTTATTAATAAAGTGTGTAAAGAGTTTACACACCTGTTTTTACCGAAATTCCTAGATCAGAAGATCCGATCTACAACACTAGATTTTTGTCCCTTGAATGGATTTGATTTCCAATCAAATCCGAAGCCTAACTTAGTCCCTAAATCCATGGCATACGTTAGTTTCGGCATTTAATCATAGAATTTTTAATTGAAAGGCCTTTAGCCGAATGTGCTTACCGACTTTCCTTGAAAAATAATTCCCGAAAGCTTCCCTGTTCTAACCGATTGAAGAAAAAGAGCACCCTTTGCTTTGATGTTCGGCCAAAACTGCACCAAATAGGGGGAGTAGATTCAGCTAAGGAAAACAAGAGATGATGCTGGAATTTTGAGAGATTTTGGGCAGTTTGTCTGGGGAGATTTTGGCAGCAAGGTGGTAGGCGTTCAAGGGGGTTTTCGGCTTGTAAAAGAAGAAGAAAAGAAGCTGGAGAATTGAGCAATTGCTTAGGGGAATTTTGGCAGTAACAAGTGAGAAAGAGAAGAGAAAAATTAAAGAACTTTTGGCCCTTCTTTGCTGTAAAATAATTATGGACAGCCCCTAAGGAGTCCCAAAGCTGGCCAAATTCTCTTTATTTTGTGATAATTTTTAGCCTTGAATTATCACAAAATAAATCTAGCTTTAATCTCCTAATCCCCTCAACAATTTAATAGCAAATAAAACACTAAAATTCCCCTCTTCCAAATTGATTATGACATACAAATATGCCTAATTAGGAGTCCTAAATTGAACCAAATTCCCCCTTTATACGCCAAAGACAAAGAAGGAAGAAGAAAAAAATACAAAAAAAAAAAAATCCAAGATGTCTTTGGTATTATTCGAACCAATGACTGGCCCACAAAGAAGTAGCAAACAACCTCCTTTTAAGCGCCCCAAACCAACTCTTCCAACCTGACTTTCATGTCAAATCCCTTCTCCATTTTTATAAAGCCTTTATAACTGGGCCCTTTTTCCTTTCAACGCCAAAGCCTAAAAAAAAACAACGTCATTGCGCCTACCATGAGTCGAACCCGAGTCCTCACCTGCGACCCTCACTCTCCAACGTCCTTTGCCACTTCTCCTCATTAAACTTTCATGCCATGAACCTTACCCAAAATTTCTTTAAGGCCTTCCTTACTGGGCCCTTCCTTTAACGCCAAAAACAATTCCCCTTGCTTTGCTTCCACGGATCGAACCTCCTCCCTTGTAACCCTCCCTTAGACGCACCAAGCCACTACACCAAATGCATCCTTGTGTCATGTTTCCCTCAATTTTTATTTAAACCCTATCTCCACCTAGCTCCCTCCTTTTAAGTACTTTAATTTAATTCTTTTTTTTTTTAACCCAAATTCGACCTAAATCAGGGTTATTTCTAGACCCTAAATCATGCTAAATAAAATAATATTTATTTATTTCTTGAAGTCCACATGAAATTTATTTAATTTACAAATAACCCCTAATTCAGGGTGTTACATGCGTTCAACAAATTACATCACTTCAAGTCAATAGATGGAAAGAAATTTCTGAAGATGACATTAAGACAATATGGATCTTCTTAAAGGTATGATTCCATGTATATTAGTTTGTCATCATTTAACTGAATCTATTGTCTATTATATGATAGGTTCTCGAAAATGACTTAGTTATTTGTCACATATATGATAAGTTTTGAATGATTCCATGTATATTTTTAAGGTAGAGAACACGATATATTAATTTATTTTTGTAATTTTTTAAATTTTTAGTCTAATAATAATAACAATTCTTTAAGCTTATTGTAACTGCACTTAGATTGCAAAGTTATGTGACTTAAGTTGGTGTCTTTAATTTTGATAAGGTTTTAGCTTTGTTTTTCTCTTATTACAAAATGTTTCTTGTAATTTTGGTTCTATTTTCAAATGCTTTTTTTTATATTAGTTTTACCACATGCTTTTGATTATTTGTAGCATTTTAAGATTAATTTTCCATTAATAATTTTGTTGATTGAGCAAAAAGATTGTAACGCCCCGAATTTTGGGCCTAGAGGTATGGGGTCTTGGGCATAGGGGCAGTGAGGAGTTGCACATATGTAGTGAGTTGTGCAATTTAGTGACAAGAATGGGCCTGCTGGTCTGGTGGATAAGTGGAGTGTTATTATGCTTGAGGTCTTGTGTTCAAATCCCTGCGTGAGCTAGGGAGATATTTTGTGCACTTTTTTTTCATTTAGATATTATTTTATTATAATAATTACTTGATATTTTTGCTATGTTAAAAAAATTATTATTATTATTTTAATTTTCTATTTTGACGTTTCTTCTCCCTTCTCCTCTCTGTTTTTCTTTCTTTTGTTTTTTTCTTATTGCTCAAACGTTTTTAACTGCGGTTTTGGGATTGTCGCTCCTCTGCCATTCTCTTCATCGTCAAATCAGGTGTGGGATTCAAATCTGGTTACTACTTTCTGTTTTTAAATCGATTGCTATCTTGTTTTAAGAATCCCTTTCCTTCAGCTTTTCATAGTTATGCATTAACACTTCATTTTGAGTTTTTAGACGATAGAAGTGAAGGGAAATCGTTGTTTTCTAATATATGTTGATAGGGTAAAGGTTAAGGACTATTACGGTGGCCAAAATGGTGTTTTTGGGGCTAAATTGGGGTGGTTTCGTAGCCTCTCCGACGGCCACACAGGCGTGTGTCGAGGCACACGACCGTGTGGATTTGTGAATTAGGATTTTCGGCTGATTTTGGGTGCCACATGGCCTGGCCACACGGGCGTGTGACCGATTTGGGGATTATTTTTTGGAATCCACACGGCCGTGTCCTCTGAGCACATGGGTGTGTGAGTTTAGGGAATTAGGGATTTGGAGTCACACGGCCTGGCCACACGGCCGTGTGACAGATTTAGGAAAATTAGGGTTCCCACACAGGCGTGTGCTTCGGGACACACGACCGTGTGACTGATTTGGGGCCTAGGGATTCCACACGGGCATGTGTAATGGGACACACGGCCGTGTCTGATGGCCACACGGGTGTGTGAAACCTTCACACGGCCGTGTCTGCCCTGCACCTAATACTAGGGAGATTGGATAGTGAGTTACACGGCCTATTCACACGGTCGTGTCCCTGCACCACACGAGTGTGTGCCTCTGTCACACGGCCGTGTGCCACCCCTCACACGGGCGTTTGGATCCCCACACGACCTGGATTGCTCCACACGGCTGGAGCATACGGGCGTGTGGCCCTAACTCGCCAAAATCTTATTTTAGGGCAAATCGAATGCCATTGTGAGTCTATGTGTTCGAACCCCTCTACTAAGCTTACTGAGGGTGAATATGATTCTGTTCTGACTTCGAATTATGTACTGCTTGTAATCGAATGTGTTATGCAGTCATCGAACTCGAGTGCATAAGTGTGCACATTTTTGTAATTGATTGGTCGATGTAAGTGATCGCTTCAATGATCACTGAAATTGTATTACGAATTGGTGCATCTCGCATTCATACATCTCGCATACATATATTTGCATACATACATCTACATATAAAGTATTTTCGGTTGGGATTTTGAAGAGAAGGAAGATTTACAATTTGGCAGTTTAACTGCATACTGAATCCCCTAATACCCAGAGGGTCGAGGGTGGTCCCAATACCCTGAGGGTCGTGGACGATTTGATCTGTATCTTGCATAATTCCACATCGCATCAGAGCAAAGACATACGTCGCCAAGATCGCGCTATATCATTGATCGATCTGGCGGTTCTCATCGCAACTCATCGGTATAGTGGATTACCGCATTGCACTGTACCGCATGTATGTTAGTTACGCTAGGTACCACTATCTGATCTGGTAGTTCATACTGCATGTCTGTACAGCGGTTTACCGTATTGCACAGTACAGCTTATATGCTAGCTTTGCTGCGTAATATATGAGACTGGTAGGTTATCTGCACACTATTAGCCCCAATTCCCAGAGGGTCGAGGGCGGTCCCAATTCCTTGAGGGTCGAGGACAATGCTGATGATCATCATTGCCGGGCAACCCGGGATGACATCCTATGGAGTATAAGGTTGGATGGGCTTTTCGAGGTCCTACTCGGAGTACAGGGATGGGTGGGTTGATTAAATCCCTACAGTAAGTGTAGGAATGGACGGAGATAGTGTGTTGGCTGGATGGGTGGGTTATTTTATAACTCATTTGCACTCATATGCATCTGAATGAATCTATGTGACTGAATGTGACTGTACTATTCGACTAAAATGTCTGATTGATCAGTTTGGCTTAATGTGATACTATGACTGAATGTGATGATATGACTGAATGTGTTACTGATCGACTGAAAGGCACGTGTGCCTATGCGATTTCTGTAGACTTTCTCTATAAATGTCTGACTGAACTGTTATTGTGATAGTGTGACTGACTTGTGAACTGTTGCTATTGTGTTTGAATAGCACATGAGGTTAGGTGTGTCTGATTGTTCCATATGACTATAAGGGTCATATGGTGTGTGTTTGATGTTGGGCGAACTCGCTTAACTGTTATCTATCTGTAAGTGTGTTCTTCTTCTGAACTACTTCTAGTTCCCTATTTCTGCTTTTGTAGTTTAACTGATTTTGATCTCACACTAAGCTCGAGTAGCTCACCCCTCTTCATTTCCCCTTTTTAGTGCTGATTTTGGATTATGGATCTTTGGACTCATGCACGCGGAGGACTCGGACAATCTTGGTGGAAATGAGTTATAAGCTTTTATTTTTAGGTTTAATTGTTATTCGGTTAAGTTGAACTGTAAAGTTTCACAATACTGTGGTACAACTTTTGTTTTAAGTTTTCATTCGTAAGCGTTATACTGTTGAACTTACTAGGGAATTTAAATGATTAAACGTTTTTGAATTGATTCGGGATAAACATTTTCGGAATTTAATTTTTAAACGAATTAATTTGTAAAATTTTCTCACGATCACTTCGGTGATCAATGTAGCGTTCCGAATTCGGTTTAGACTTCTAGGCCGGGTTTGGGGTGTTACAAAGATTCTACTAAATGATATTTTACCATAATAAAATTATATAAGAAATATATATAGTTTAAGTTTGTGTATAATCTTGAATGATGTAGATTTTAAATATTTTAAATTTATTTAAGCTATATAAATAAGTTATGTCCAAATTTTTTTTCTGAATTTTAGGATAAGTTTGATTTTTCGGATATGTTTATTCTTTTATGATGAAACAAGTGCAAGTTTAATATAAGAATAGTCATTACCATTTATGCCAAAGCTATCTCAAAAGTAATGATCGTCCAAAATATTTGGATCCAAATGATTGGGAATGGTTAATTTCCAATAAATGGAATACAAATAAATTTAAGGTAATTTACTTATTTAATAAATTTAAAATTTTTAGCTAACTGCTTGGGGGAAAGGCTTTCTAGTGGCATTTGTAACACCCCTTGCTCGACCCGATCACCGGGTTCGAGCTACAGGATGCCACATCCATTGCCGGAGAAACTACCATCAAATATACCGTAAATATATATCATTCAAACATACATTCATGTCTTAAAAACATGCAAAATATGATACACAATCTTTTTCGAATCTAAATCAGCTTACGAAAGCTCTTTTGTTGACCTAGGCATGAAATAGGACCAAATTTTAAATTTTCAAAATTTCAAGATCAACATCATGACATCACTTCTTCCACTTCATGATGTCGCTAAACAGTTTATAGCATCATGACTCCATACCACTCTACATCGTGATGTCACATATTGTCGACTGATGTTGCGACAAGGGAGATTACTTGTTGAGATGTGGACTTTGTTTTTGGTAAATATTAGGCCATTTGGTATATATTTCATGCCAACCTTTCAAGTTCTAATTTTGGCGCATAATTGCACAATCTTACTTGCATAAAATCATCCTAAACACATACCAAAACATTGTATTTAACCATTTCAAATCAACCAATCCAATATACTTCAATTTGGCATCATAACAAATCAATTCAACTTATTCAATCATGATTTTAGCCATTCAATGCCATCATCTTACTATAATGTTTCAAACTCAAACATACCATTTTAATGTCATTCATAGTGTCTCAGCATGCTACCAAAACATACATATACATATGAGTATTAACCTTCTCAAACTCAAACATCATATAAGATTCAACTAAGTTAACATTACAAGATAACATATATAAACACCTATGTACATGCCACATAACTAGACTTTTAAACATTTGAAATACTATCAAATCAATAATGGGATACTGTGAACATCTCGTCGATCCACTAGACACGTTTCGCAAGTCAGTAATCTACAAGGAAAAATGGAGGCAATAGAGTAAGCATCTTGAATGCTTAGTAAGTCCATAGGTATTTAAACAAAAAATTACCTTAATTTACAACTAAATATAACAACTAATTAGCTTGAAAAAGTTTGTCTAACATAACAAATCACAACAACAAGGTAAGCTTATCACATAATCAACCATAATATCATATAATCATGTACCAATTCAATCTATTTCAACATCATTATCATGTTCTTATTCAATTCTACATTTATCATTCAAACATCATATTCATATTATACACAGGTATCTTGATAACCCTAGTTGCTCGTTTGAACTGAACATATATAAACATGTCAGGTTACCCGTCCGGGCTAAACCTTTAAAAAGACATTATGTTATTCGTCTGAGCTAAACTTGTGTCACATGTATTTTCAAGTCCAAATAAATGTTGGATTTCAGTAATCAATCCGTATCAATGTGCACAAGACCTTTACAAAGTTCATCTAGACATTTTCAATATATACATATACATTTCTTTACAATATAATACAAATCTCAGCTTTTGTACCAGATTGCAAAAAATCCAAATTTCATCCAAATGTACACATATTAACAATTCAAATACATAACAATTTAAATACAATTATACCATATAAACTTACCTGAAGAAACAACAAGCATCTTTAAGGACTAATCATAATTTTTTCCTTTTCCCCAATTATCCTCAGTTTGGTTTAATTTTTGATCTATACAATAATTCGGTTCAATTCATCAATACCAGTCATTTTATATATGCATATACCAGTTCAATTTCATTTTTCAAATGCCCCTCCATTTTTGCATTTTATTCAATTTAGTCCCTAAAACTGAAATTGTAATATCTTTCAAATTTGATCTTCGATTTCAAAATCGATCTCAATTAAATATTTTAGGACCTTTTATTATATATAATTACAAAAATTTCACCTCAAATATTCCATTTTTACATTTTAGTCCTTTTGACAAAAACTAGCAATTAAACTTTACAAACGAGTCTTTTTTCACTTCTAAGCTTAAAATCTAACAATTTAGTACCAATTTCTTCAAGCATTCATCAATGGCAACTTATAGAAACTTTAACAGCTTTGTAAATTGGTACATGGGCTAGCTAAATCAAGCTCCCACCACCTCAAAAACATAAAAATTACAAGAAAATGACTAAATTGAACTTACCAAATTGAAGCTGACAACTTGAAAGCTTCAAATTCCTTTTTTCTTTTCTTTTACTTCGTGAAGAAGATGAATAGAAAAAAATATTTTATTTTCATTTTATTTTATCTTTTATACTTAGGTTAATAATGAATTAATCTAGATTAACTTAATTAATTATAATTATGTAACCTTAAGCTTGCTTAACTCAAAGTTGGTGGATTACAATTCACACCCACCACTGATTGTCAAATTAAAAAGGCTCTATTTGCTCAATTTGTTCTTTGAATATTTAAAAATACAGCTTCGTACAAATTTTCACTTTTGAATTGCTTGAAATTTGCATTGTCACGTCAGAATTGAATAGATTTACTTCTCAGGAAAACTTGTGTAGAAAATTTCCCACTAAATCGTCCCACATGGTTATGGAATGTAACGGCCTGATTTTGGGGCTAGTCGAAATAGTGGTTTCGAGACCACAAATTCGAGGTTGGAGAAATTATTTTTAATATTATTTTATGTGTTATAGCATGATTATATGAGTGTTTGAAAATTTTGGTGAATTAATTTTAGCGATTGCTTGCTTAATTTTGAAAAAAGACTGAATTGCACAAAAGGCGGAAGTTTTGTTTTAATAGCTAAGGGTGTTAATTAGCTATGGAACATTAAATTAGAAGTCTTTATTGAATAAATAGACCCCAAAGTGATTAGTGGCTGAACATGGAGACAAAGAAATTGAAAAGTCAAAGGTTTGGTGGCATTAGGTGACTTAATTGATAAAATAAAAGAAAGTTTTCATCTTTTTCATTCTTTTTTTCTTCTCCACCAATTTTCACTCAAAAAAAAGGCCATGGAAGCTTGAAAATTTCAGCAACCTTTAATCCTTGCAAGTAAGTCATCTTGATGGTCATTTTTGATGATATATGTGTTTTTTTTTTTTTTGAAACCTTTATTGCTTAATCTAGCTAATGAGGGGACTATTTTGCAAAATGGTTGAAAGTCTAGGGTTTTTACATGGGAGAATTAATGTTGTTTGCTGAATTTTTATGGAAGAAAATGAACCTTGGTTGTTTAATAAACAACTTTTGAGAAAGGATTTTTAATGAAAACACCTAAAAGGGACCATTTTGTGAAGTTTGTAAAATAGGTAGTAAATGTGTAAAATAACTGAAATTGTGAGCTGTTATAAGCTTAATAAAGGTCCAGATAGGCTTGTGTAGTGAGGAAATTTGATGAAAATCATTTTACGAGCCTAGGGATAAAATCGTAATTTTGTGAAAGTCTAAGGGGAAAAGGGTAATTTTGCCAAAGTAGGAATTTTGAAATGTTTTGATTAATGTGGTGATTAAATGAGTAAATTTTGTCATTTAGATCAAGAAAAACGGGATCCGGACTTAGATCGGGGGAAAACCAAAATAGTGGACTAAATCGAACTAGTCGCCAATATTTTGTATACCGAGGTAAGTTGTACGTAAATAATACAACTCTAATGTTATTATGCATTAAACAATTGATATTGCATAAAATGTTTGATTATTGTTATGAATATGCATGACGAAATTTGATGTGGTATACTCTCGGTTGAACCTTAGGAATAGATTGGATATCCAAGCCACTACATTTGGTTGATATGTGTGCTAGTGTAAGACCATGTGTGGGACATGGCATTGGCCACATTATGAAAGCCAGTGTGTAACACCCCATACCCGAGTCCGAGACCAAGACTGGATACGAGACATTACCATGCTTGAACTCACATAAACATGTACTTACGGGCTATAAAATTTTGTTTCGAATTAAAAACTTCTCTTTCTCAGTCTATTCATACCTTTCATGAGCCTACGAGGCCTTAAACACTTATCTAAAAACTTTCGGAACTTATTCAGAAACTTTTCTTTAGAGCAGGGGTCACACGCCCATGTTGTATGGGACACGCCCGTGCACCCCTAAAACATGCCCGTGTCTTTCACCCGTGGTGGATACTGGCAAAATACACACGGCCTGGACACGCCCGTGGCCCCAAACCGTGCCTAAAACCCCAGCATTCTGCCAATGCCCCACGGCCAAGGCACACGCCCGTGCTTACCACCCGTGGTGCATACTGACTACCTTAACATGGCCTAGAGTCTAGACACACGCCCGTGTGACTAGTCCGTGGTCTATTCTGACTTAAGATACAATGGTGCAGGGTGCACACGGCCTAGACACACGCCCGTGTGTCCATCCGTGTGGGCACTTAGAGGCTATTTACCAAGCCAATTGCCACCCTGAAATCAAGACCAAACTCAAGCTCAATTCAGCAACTCAAGTATTACATCTTTCATGAGCAATACAACATGCTTCATTGATATCAATAACATACATACTTAGTCAATCTTGGCCAATCACTTAGCCATTTACAAAAGAATAATAAACTTGAAAGCCCATACTTTTGCCCTTTCTAAGACATATACTCAAAATGAAATGTTTCCTATACATGCCATACTTAATATAATTTCAACTTGGCTATACCAAAATAAGGATTGATAGTGTGCTTCGAGCTCCGACTTCAACGATCCACAAGTTAGCTTGGCGGGACTACATAGAAAGAAAGAATAAAAGACGTAAGCATTTAGCTTAGTAAGTTTGCAAAATGCTCATAGGAACATACTTGCTTAATATAAACCATTTGACATAAACAATGGTATCATAAATTTCAACTATAAAGCTTACTTACTCATACTTGATTCTTACATATCTCATGAAACTTACTAGTCTCATACTTGAGAGGTAAACAAGGTACCTGTATCACTTGATCACATTAATCAGCATACTTTAACATAATAATCATAATCTCTGATTCATCATTCATAACATGAATAATACTCATTTTCAACTTGATAATAACTTTGCTTACTCAACTTTCTTGCTATCTCATTTTAACTTTACTCATTTGCCCGATGAATTTCTGCGAATAACCGAGGATACTAAATCTCTTCCCACGAACTTGATGCCAAAGCCATATCCTAGATACGGTCTTACATGGAATACCTCATCTTGGTTTCGAGGCCATGTCTTGACATGGACTTATACGAAGTCTTTCTTGTTCTCACCAATGCCATGCCTTGGCTTGGACTTAGATGGGATCTCTTTCTCTTGATAGCTTTTCAATGCCAAGCTTGCTTTGGACTTACATGATAACTTGTTCAATGCCAAGCTTGCCTTGGACTTACATGATATCTCTGCTTGATTGCCGATGCCATGCCTTGGCTTGGTCTTATACGGACTTTCTTATCTCATGTGGTAGATCGAGTATCCTGGGAAATTCATCTTCAATCGGGACTTGCTCATACTTAATCTCATTGATTTCTTTGTTTAGAAAAACATTAAGCATTCCATGATAATAATGTACATTATACTAAGCAATTCAATAATAGAAATCATAAAGCTTAGAAATCATACAAACTTACCTCGATATACAAAATGTATGTAGGTATGCAATTTAGTCCTCGACTTTGTTCTTGCCTCGGTTTCGATCTGGGCTTCATTTTTTTTTATCTATAATCACAAATAGATCATTTAATACTCACATTGGCTAAAATGACTCTTAACACATACTTTGGCAAAAGTACTATTTTGCCCCTATACTTTCTCATATTTACACTTTTGCCCCAAGGCTCGTAAAATGAATCTCAATCATCTTTCTTAAACTTCATGCTTAGCCGATTCATTTTCTCTACTATAGCAATCATCAATTCCCACTATTTCTAATAGGTATGACCAATTCCATAACTTTTACAAACTAGTCCTTGCTAGCATTTTTCATGAAATTCACTTAGAAAAAGATGTTTATCTAACATCAAACTCTCATAAACTTCCATAAAATATCATTTTACAAGCATGTCACTCTTGGGTAGATTTTTTAACATGCACCTTAGCTTATTTTATAGCTAAAAACAGCTAATTCATAATACGAGAACTTTAAAAACACGAAGAATATTAAAAACGGGGCTAAGATGAACTTACTAGCAAGCTTGAAAAAAATGAAGAACCCTAGTTATGGAGTCTCCAAATTTTCGGCACAAGAGGAAGAATATGAATGAAATTTTTATCATCTTTTTCCTATTTTAATCATTTATTAGACAAATGACCAAAATGCCCTTCTTTTTAAAAATTTCCCTTTTACTAACTCATGTCCATTTTTGTCCAAAACTTATAATTTGGGAAAATTTCTATTTAAAGACTTCTAATTAATATTCTAAAGCTATTTCATACAAAAAGCTTCTAGAAACTCATATTTTGCAACTTTTGCAATTTAGTCCTATATGATCATTCCATGTCAATTTCACAAAATTTCTACATGGAACTTTAATACTATGATGCAAACATGTCATAAACCTTAAGAACTCAATTTTACTATCTCGGGTTTGTGGTCTCGCACCACTATTCCGACTAGGCCCTGAATCGGGATGTTACACAGTGTAAGACCATGTCTGGGACATGGCATCGGCATTGATATGTGTGCTAGTGTAAGACCATGTATGGGACATGGCATCGGCCACATTATGAGAGCCAGTGTAAGACCATGTCTGGGACATGGCGTCGGCATTGAGATGAGAGCTAGTGTAAGACCATGTCTAGGACATGGCATCAGCCTCGATATGTGAGCCAGTGTAAGACCATGTCTGGTACATGGCATCGGCATCGTACCCTCTCGTGTGAGGCTTTTCGGGTATCCTTTGGTATTCCAACTGGTTCAACGGGTAATTTAAAGCTTGTGTTAAAAGTGAGAATAGTTATGACTATGTTGTAAGTGATACAGGTACCTACTCGAAATTCATAAGAAATGAGTTTAATTTATGTTGTGTGATTAGTAAGGATGAAAATGAGTAAGTTATGCCTTAAATCATTTGAAAATTATGTGCAAGTTTATAATATGTTATGAGTATAATAATGCATGGTAATTGTTGTTAATTATTTACATTCGACTTACTAAGCTTTATGTTTACTCCCTTTCCTTTCCATTTTCTTATAGTATCGCCAAGCTAGCTCAGGGATCAAAGGACGTCGGAGGCTCGATCACACTATCAATCTGAACATTTGGTATAGTTAGATTTATCATTTTGAGTATGGCATGTATAGGGACTTGGTCTTTTGTCAAGTGTCTTATTGTTTTGGCCAAATGTGTTGGCTTGTCTTGAAGATTGATTCATTTTGTATAAGGCCATAGATGTTGGCTAATACTTTTTATTGATATATGAAAATGATGATGTTTTTCATGAATGTGTAAATTGCATGGTTGAGTATTTGGTATGTTAATGCATAAATGAGTAGGTTATTTGATGTGGCTTATGTTGGTGAAAGTAAGGGTGGCAGAAAGGGCTTGGTAAATAGCCTTGTTTTTGTCAACACGGATAGACACACAGGCGTGTGTCTAAGCCATGTGTGACACACGGTCTTCCCCATGGGTGTGTGGTCCGGCCGTGTGTTCCTCTGCACCTTAATTTGGTAAAACAGAATGCCCAGTAGTAACCACACAGGCTGAGGCACGGCCGTGTGTCTCAACCGTGTGAAAGACACGGCCATATGGCATTGGCATGTGCCCAGGCCATGTGAAGTCTGCACTTGATTTTAGGAATTTAATTCGCCACACGGCCTAAGTACACGGGCGTGTACCTTGGCCGTGTGACCCTAAGATGTTGCTGACGTCAGAAATAGAATGTCAAGGTTTTTGCACATGGGCGGAGACACGGGCGTGTCATGGCCGTGTGAGGGACACGGGCCATGGGCACGGACGTGTGAAAGGCCGTGTGAAAATCCCTGTAGGTTCAAATTGAAAAATAAATCCACACTGGCAAGGGACACGGGCGTGTCCCTATATGCTGAAGCCGTGTGAGTTACATGGTCCTTCAACATGGCTATGTTATTAGGTCACACGGGCGTGTCGCCCTTCCACACAGGCGTGTGCCCCTGTTTTTAGTGACACTTTCCAAAGTTTTTCTAAAGAACTCGGTTTGATCCCGAACCATTTCTAAAGCGTGTTTTGGGGCTCGTAGGCTCATATTAAGTATTTTAAGACAAACTTTGAAAAGTTTTAAATTTGAACGAAATTTCGTAACCTGGAAGTGTTTGTATGCATGTTATTAAGTTAGGTAACGCCTCGTACCTTGTTCCGGTATAGAATACGTGTAAGGGGTGTTACATTTAGTGGTATCAGAGCTATTGTTTAGTCGATTCTCGGACTAACCTAAAGTGTGTACGAGTCTAGCTATACATGCCATATATGAATTATGATAGTGTGACGACTCCTGAAAATTTAAAATTTGTTTTATATAGTAAATGGATCCCGATGGAGCAGTGGCGGATGATGTCGAAAGTAATGTGCCGGCTCCCGCAGAAGGGACCGCGCCAGTCGAAAATGGGCCCGTGACACTAAGTCAGGGCAGAGGGGCTAGAGAAGCCTTCCTCCATATGATGAATGTCTGGTATTCGGAGTTTGTTTGTGCAAACCCGAATGCTCCACCTCTTCCACCCCTCCAATTCCCCAGCCTGCCTCTACATCTCCCCAAGTAGTGGAAATGATTAGAAGGGAAAAACCTCAGGTAGATAGAATTCAAAAGCAAGGGGCCGAGGAATTTCGAGCGAATATAGATGATGACCCAGAAAGGGCAGAGTTCTGGCTAGAAAATACAATTAGGGTATTCGATGAATTGTCTTACACACCTGAAGAGTGCATGAAGTGTGTTGTATCACTCCTGCGAGACTCGGCCTACTAATGGTGGAACACCCTTGTGTCAGTTGTACCGAGGGAGAGGATAACTTTGGAATTCTTCCAGGAAGAGTTCCATAAAAAGTATATTAGCCAGAGGTTTATCGATCAGAAAAGAAAGGAATTCATTGAGCTGAAACAAGGCCGAATGACGATAATCGAGTATGAGCGTGAGGTTGTAATGCTCAGTAAACACGCTCGGGAGTGCGTATCCACCAAAGCCATCATGTGTAAGAGGTTTGAGGACAGATTAAATGAAGACATCCTGTAACACCCCTAACCCGTAACCATCACCGGTCTAGGGTTAAAGGCGTTACCGGATGAAACAGAACTTTTTACAGACATTTCATAATACAACTCAACGAATTAAATCAAAGTGTCCCTTAAATAGGTCTACGAGACCTTAAACATGCCTTAGAAATGGGCTGGGACTAAACTGAGATCATACAAATTTTTTTCAAAAATCAAACATTTTTCAAAGTTACAGAGGTCACACGCCCGTGTTGGCAGGCCGTGTGCCTCCCACGGCCTCAGACACGCCCATGTGCCCGAGCCGTGTCAAAACAGGGCATACATACTGACTTGTCCACACGGTCGTGGACACGCCCATGTGCCTCACCCGTGGTCGGGCCTGACTTGCACCACACGGCCAGTCACACACCCGTGTGTCCAGCCCATGGTCGAGTCTGACTTGTTTTGAAATGCAACCACGAGAGACACAGTCGAGCCACACGCCCGTGTGCTCAACCGTGTGGGAAAATATAGGCCATTTACAAGGCCAAAATGCCACCCACACCTTGGGTCATCCTTATAAGCACATACAAGCATCATTCCCAACACTTATGGCAACCAAAACATACCCAATTGACCATCTATTTTTCTCATTCAAGAACATTTCATCACAACATTTTATATGCCAATTAGCCCAACTAAATCACAAGTAAATCCAAGCATGATTCATCCACAACTTACCACAATAATAGACATCTTATCATCAATGATATACCAACTTTGCATCAATAAGCCTTACCAATACTTTGACCATTTCATTAGCTAACAAACCATACCAAATTAAGCATCATATGGCTTGATTACTCATTCATGTAAAGTTATTATCTAGCCATATCACATGGCTAACTATAGACCCTTTCAAAACATAACCATATCGACTAGACTATACATGCCATACTTAATATATACATATTCAAAAGGTACCAAAATATGATTTGAGTAGTGTGATGACAATCCTCGACAATCCTCGAGCCTTCTGTAGCTTTAACAATCTATAAAAACAAAGCAAGGACACACAAAGTAAGCTTTCCAAAAGCTTAGTAAGCCATATACAAATAAACTTAACATATAATCATTTATAAGCATAGTAATTCAAATACATTAATATTTTCATTTCAAACACATAGATTTCTCTTTGGCTCAATTGGTTTGCCATTGCTTACCAACATATCATACCTCAAGCATCTCTTTTGTTTATATGTCAAACATACATATATCACACTTTATTCATTGCATCTATGTACGTATTTACTCACCTTTCATGCCTATTCAAAGCATATACATCAAACGTACCTGAAACGAATATACGATTCACATAGTCATTCATTTCTCGAACTTTCCCATTGAACCGTTCAGAATCAAATAGGATGCTCGGAATACTCAGAATAATCGTACAATGCCAACATCCCAGACGTGGTCTTACATGTAACCAAATATCGATGCCACTGTCCCTGACAGGGTCTTACACGAATCAAATACGATGTCGATGTCCTAGACATGGTCTTTCACGTAAATCTATAATCGATGCCAACGTCCCAGACGTGGTCATACATGATATCACATATCAGAAAACCTATGTCATGACATATGTAATCCTATCTATTCCTAGGTTCGTACGAGACTTCTCGGACATTGATACATTGTCGATTTTTCCTCAGATTTCATATACGAATCATCTCGAACATATTCATCGCAATAAAAATTTCATAGATGCATAAATAAACCAATTCTAATGCATTTATTTGTATATCGACTTACCTCGGATTCTTGTAAACGGAAACGAACGGCTATTCAACTATTTTTGACTTTCCTCGATCTAAATCTGTTCTCTTCGATTCTTGATCTATACACATTCAAATTTAATCCATTTATTCACAAAATCATTCAATTCAATCCAAAAAAAAATATTTAGGGCAATTTACAATTTAGCCCTCATATTTTCAAATTTTGACATTTTAGTCCCTATTTCATAAAATCACAAAATACACCAAATTTGCATACACCATGCTTAGGCCGAATATTACCCATGCTCATACAAGTCCATATATTTCATTTATTTCACAATTTAGTCCCTCAAAATATTATTTTCTCAATTAAGTCCAAATTACTCAAATTCACTAAAAATCCAAAGACAAAACATGTTAATCTAACACATATATTTCATATTTCATCCTCAAACATTACAAAACTCATGAATTCATCAATGGCACTTTTCAAAATCTTCATCAATTCATAAAATTAAGACATGGGTTTTGAAGAACACGAAGCAACGATCTCAAAAACGTAAAAATTATCAAAAACTGAAATGAAAACATACCTCAATTGAGCTTAGTAATGGCCGAACATTCAAAGGCTTTAAACTTATTTTTCTTTCTTTTTCAATTGGTGGAAGAACACCTAAATGGCCATTATTTTAAGCTTTTGTTTTATTATATTAACATTATTAATCCATTTACAAAATTAGCCTTTTAATTAACATAATAAAATTTTATACATTAAGGCCATTTTTGTCCATTATCACACATAATGGTTTAATTACAACATAAGGCCACCACATTTATAAAGACATAACACATAGGTGCTTTTAACACATGGCATGCTAATTTTGCATCTTTCACAATTAGATCCTTTTATCAAATTAAGCACCCAAACAGATAAATTAAATCACGAAAATTTCACACATACTTAATCTCATATTGCAAGCACAGAAAATAATATTAAAATATTTTTTGGACTCGGATTTGTGGTCCTGAAACCATTATTCCCACTAGGGTCTAAACTGAACTGTTACACATCCGACTTTTAGTTGGCATCCTGGAATTAAAGGAGTTTGTGGTGCTTGTTGAGAGAGCGCGCAAGGCTGAAGAATTGGCCAAAGAGAAAAGAAAAGCTGAAATCGAGTCTCGTGACTCGAAGAAAAGACAGTTGGGAAAATCATTTCAGTCCTCATCTAAGAAATAGAGAGAGTTTACTACTCGATCTAATGCTTCAGTTGGATTCTCGAATAGAAATAGGAGTAAGCGGTATTCGATTTCTAAGGCTCAGACCACTTCTATTGTGAGTGTTGGTAGTGCTCGACCAAATAAACTGGAGTGTTCGCAATGTGGTAGACGACCTTTCGGTGAGTGTCGAGGAAATGAAAGAGGCTGTTTCAAGTGCGGTTCACTAGACCACTTCATTCGAAACTGTCTTGAGATGGATGAGAAAGATAGAAAGTAAGATGTGCGAGCGAGTAATGCTCCTTCTAAAGGTAGACCACAAAAGAACCCGGGAAGTGGGGCTAGCAGTAGAGGTGCGCCTAGAGATTCCACTGTGAGATCAGAAGGTAAAGCTCCTACAAGGACTTATGCCATTCGCGCTCATGAAGAGGCTTCATCCCCAGATGTGATTACGGGTACTTTTTCTCTTCATGATATCTCTGTTGTTGCTTTGATTGATCCGGGGTCTACCAATTCGTATGCTTGTGTGAAATTGGTGTCTAGCATGAATATACCTGTTGAGTCTACAGAATTTCTGATAAAAGTGTCAAACCCATTAGGCAAGCATGTGTTAGTTGATCGAATATGTAGAAATTGTCCCTTGACAATTGGAGGTCATTATTTTCCGGCTAACCTCATGTTGTTGCCGTTTGATGAATTTGACGTGATTCTTGGCATGGATTGGTTAACTGCTCATGATGTGATAGTAAATTGTGGGAGAAAATTTATTGAACTGAAATGTGAAAATATGGATATCCTTCGGGTTGAATCAGGTGAATCGGATAGCTTGCCTGTAGTGATTTCTTCTTTGGCAGCTGAGAAATGTATAAGAAAAGGGTATGAGTCTTATCTTGCATTTCCATTGAATACTCAAGTGTCGGAAGTAAAGATTGAGTCAGTGCCTTTGGTATGTGAGTACCTGGATGTGTTTCCGGAAGAGTTGCACGGATTGCCTCCAACCAGGGAAGTCGAGTTTGGTATTGAGTTGGTCCCTGGTATGGCACCTATTAAGGTTGCCCCGTATAGGATGGCACCGTTGCAGTTAAAAGAGTTGAAGGTTCAGCTACAAGAGTTAACGGAGAAGGGTTTTGTGAGACCAAGCTATTCTCCGTGGGGTGCTCTGGTACTTTTTATGAAAAAGAAAGATGGGTCGATAGGATTATGTATAGACTAACGACAACTCAACAAGGTTACAGTTAAGAACAAGTATCCTTTGCCAAGGATCGATGATTTTTTTGACCAATTGAAAGGATCCATAGTGTTTTCTACGATAGACCTGAGTTCCGGTTATTACCAGCTGAGAGTTAAGGAACAAGATGTACCAAAAACTGCATTTTGGACGAGGTATGGCCATTATGAGTTCCTCGTCATGCCCTTTGGCTTAACGAATGCTCCTGCAGTATTTATGGATTTAATGAACCGTATTTTTCGACCGTACTTGGATAAGTCTGTAGTTGTTTTTATTGATGGCATATTAATTTATTCTCGTGATGAAAGTGAGCATGCGGAGCATTTGAGAACTATCTTACAAACTTTAAGAGATAAGAAGTTGTATGCTAAATTTAGCAAAAGTGAATTTTGGCTTTGAGAAGTTGGATTTTTAGGACACATCGTGTCGAGTGATGGAATTAGAGTTGACCCGAGTAAGATCTCGGCTATTTTTGATTGGAAATCGCTGAGGAATGTGTCAGAGATTAGAAGCTTTTTGGGTTTAGCCGGATACTACAGATGGTTTGTTAAAGGATTCTCCATGATTGCTACACCGATGATGAGGTTGCTACAGAAAGATGTCAAGTTTGAATGGACAGAGAAGTGCCAACAGAGTTTTGAGAAACTAAAAGCATTGTTGACTGAAGCCCAAGTTTTAGTGCAACTGGAAACGGGAAAGGAATTTGTGGTTTATAGCGATGCATCCTTAAATGGATTGGGGTGTGTTCTTATGCAAGAAGGCAAGGTAATAGCATATGCCTCGAGACAACTGAAGCCGCATGAGAAAAATTATCTGACTCATGACTTAGAGATAGCCGCCATAGTGTTCGCACTGAAGATTTGGAGACACCACTTGTATGGCGAGAGATGCCGAGTGTTCACTGACCATAAAAGTCTAAAGTATTTGATGACTCAAAAGGATTTAAACCAATGGCAGTGGAGATGGTTAGAGTTGATAAAGGAATATGAGTTGATAATTGACTATCACCCTGGAAAGGCGAACGTGGTTGCTGATGCTTTGAGTAAGAAGTCATTGTTTTCCTTGAGGGCTATGAACACTCAGTTGTTAGTAACCGGCAATGGTTCGATTTTAGTCGAGTTGAGAGCGAAACCAATGTTTTTACAAGAGATCTGCGATGCTCAGAAAGGTAATAAAGAATTGCAAGCTAAGATAACTCAGTGCGAGATGGGTATAGAATCAGACTTTCAGATTGGTTCAAACGGCTGTTTAATGTTTCGAGACAGAATCTGTGTACCCAAAGATGATGAGCTTATTCGGAAAATTCTGCATGAGGCACATAGCAGTTGTATGTCTATCCATCCGGGTAGTGTGAAAATGTATAATGACTTGAAGAAAATGTATTGGTGGTCGGGAATGAAAAGAGACATCTCGGAGTTTGTCTCTAAGTGCTTAATTTGTCAGCAAGTAAAAGCCGAACATCAAGTACCTTCGGGTTTACTTCTACCCGTGATTGTTCCTGAGTGGAAATGGGACCGTATTACCATGGATTTTGTGTCTGGATTGCCGTTGACGCCAAAGAAGAAAGATGCTGCTTGGGTTGTGGTTGATAGGCTAACTAAGTCGGCTCATTTTATACCGGTGCGTACCGACTATCCACTTGAGAAATTGGCCGATTTGTATGTTTCTAAAATTGTGAGACTTCACGGTGTGCCCTTGTCGATTATTTCGGATAGAGATTCGAGGTTTACCTCGCAGTTTTGGAAAAAGTTACAAGAAGCTTTGGGGACAAAGTTGAATTTTAGCACGGCTCTCCATCCGCAAACCGATGGTCAGTCGGAGAGAGTAATTCAGATTCTTGAAGATATGTTGTGGTGTTGTGTTCTTGAGTTTCAAGGTAGTTGGGAAAGGTACTTACCGTTGGTGGAGTTTGCCTACAACAATAGTTATCAGTCGAGTTTGAAAATGGCACCTTATGAGGCTTTGTATGGGCGTAAGTGCCGAATGCCCTTGTATTGGACCGAACTCAGAGAAAATCAAATTCACGGGGCTGACTTAGTCAAAGAGACCGAAGAGAAAGTAAAGGTAATTCGTAACTATTTGAAGGCTGCTTCAGATAGACAGAAATCCTACGCGGATTTGAAACGAAAAGAAATTGAGTTTCAAGTCGGCGATAAGGTGTTCTTGAAAGTATCCCCGTGGAAGAAAGTCCTCAGATTTGGTAGGAAAGGCAAATTAAGTCCACGTTTTATTGGACCATATGGAGTGACTAAGATAATTGGACCAGTAGCATACCGATTAGTTTTACCGTCCGAGTTAGAGAAGATCCATGATGTTTTCCATGTGTCTATGTTGCGTCGTTATCGTTCTGACCCTTCACACGTTATTTCACCAGCGGAGGTTGAAATTCGACCGGATATGACCTATGGTGAAGAGCCGGTTAAGATTTTAGATCGAGAGGTCAAGCAATTGAGAAATAAAAGTATAGTACTCATGAAAGTACTATGGCAGAGATATGGGGTTGAAGAGGCCACATGGGAGCCCGAGGAGACTATGAGAGATCAATACCCAAATTTTTTTTTACTGGTAAGATTTTCGGGGACGAAAATCCCTAAGGGGAGAATTGTAACAGCCCGATTTTTGGACTAGTCAGAAGAGTGGTTTCGAGACCATAAATTCGAGGTTGGAGAAATTATTTTTAATATTATTTTATGTGTTATAGCATGATTATACGAGTGTTTTAAAATTTTGGTGAATTAATTTTAGCGATTGCTTACTTAATTTTGGAAAAGGACTGAATCGCACAAAAGGCGGAAGTTTTGTTTTAATAGCTAAGGGTGTTAATTAGCTATAGAACTGTAACACCCCTTACCCATATTTGACGCTGGAATCGGGTACGAGGCATTACCAGACTTAACTTACTTATTCGTACAAATTCGGGCAATGAATTTTCTTTCAACTTAAACTTTTTCATTTGAACTCTTAACGTCCTTATTATGGGCCTACGAGACCTAAGACATATACATGAAGTGATCCGGGATTGAACTGGAAACTTACAAATACTTAGAAAATTATTACTCAAAACAAGACCACACTTTCGTGTGGATAGGTACACGCCCGTGTGGGCAGGCCATGTGGTCACACACACCAATGTCCCTAGTCCGTCTGGATTTTATTTTTCATTTTAAACCTACAGGGGTTTTCACACGGCCTACCACACACCCGTGTCTATGGCTCGTGTCCCTCACACGGCCATGGCACGCACGTGTTTTAGCCCGTGTGTGAAAACCTTGGTATTCTGTTTATGATGTCAGTAGACACTTAGGGACACACGGCCTAGTCACACACCCATGTGCTGGCCCATATGACAAACTAAATTTTTTGCAAATTAGATGCAGGGGACACACGGCCTATCAACACGCCCTCGGAGCTGACCGTGTGGACAATTTTAAGGCTATTTACCAAGCCAATTGCCACCCTGAAAAGCAACAACTCTTATACCATTTCAACACAATACACAACATGATAATAAGGCATCTCTAATATTCACAACCAAGACATCCACACCACAATATCATAATACATTCATCATGCATATACTTCACACTCTACTTACTCAATTACACAAACTTACACCTCATGATTTTCATCATCATTGAATAGATATAACTTAACTAGCTTTGGCCGATTTCAATGGGCATTTACAAAATGAATTGAGTAACATTAATAGCCAACACCTTGGCTAACCAATATGACATATAACAAAATGACCAAGTTCCTATACATGCCATACTCAAAATAATCAAACTTTACTATACCAAAAGAATAGTTTGATAGTGTGAGCCGAACTCCGACGTCCTACGATCCCGAGCTAGCTTGGAGGTACTACAAGAAAAGGGAATAGAAAGGGGTAAGCATAGAGCTTAGTAAGTTTGCATGAAATAAATAGCAACATAATAGCTTATGATATCATTCATACATTACATTGAGTAATAACTCAAATTCTCAAGCGCATAGACATAACTTACTCATGCTTACTCTTACCAATCTCATGACACTTAACGAACTAATTTCTCGTAAGGTTCTTATATACACCTGTATCACTTCATCACATAACTTTAGCTCTTTTACATCTTGAACATAAATTTACCTCTTTACCCCGTTGAACCACTTGGAATATTGAAGGACACTCGAACTCGTCATTAGCATAATACGATGCCGATGCCATATCCTAGATATGGTCTTACATGGGACCACTTCTTGATGCCGATGACATATCCCAGATATGGTCTTATACGGGATCTCTTATCGATGTCGACGCCATATCCCAGATATGGTCTAATACGAGATCGCATATCGATGCCATGTCTTGAACATGGTCTTACACGATTTCATACCTAAGCTAGGTCCCAGACGTGGTCTTACACGGAATCTCTATTCGATGCCAATGCCATATCCCAGATATGGTCTTATACGGGATCTCCTTTTTGTTGCCGAAGCCATGTCCCAGACATGGTCTTATACGGGACCTCCTTAATCTCATGTCATGACAGTGGTATCCTTTCCATTCCTAAGGTTCAACTGGGACTTTCACATAATATAATTTCATCATACTTTCATCGATACCTCATTAATCAATTTCATAAAGATAATATACATTTTTCATGATATCAAGCATATTAAAACATAATAACATTACGTTGATGTATTACACACAAACTTACCTCGTTATCAAAATATGTTTAGTTGTTCGATTTAGTCCACCAATTTGTTCTTTCCTCGGTTTCAGTCCAGACTTCGTGTTTCTTGATCTATAATGACAATTTCACTTATTTAATGATCACATTGACTAAAATAGTCAATGAATCATACTTTGGCTAAATTATAATTTTGCCCCTAAACTTTCACATATTTACAAAATGGTCCTTAGGCTCGTATAATGAAACGTACTCATTTCCTTGGTTACCCAAGCCTGGCCGAATATTTATTGAGCTTATAACAGCTCACACTTTCCTTCAAAACTAATTTTTACTATATATTTTATCACTTTTACAACTAGGTCCTTTTCATGGAATTTTTATGAAAATCACTTAGAAAAAGATGTTTATCATACATCAAACTTTCATATTCCTCCATTAAACATCAAAATACATATATGTCATACATGGGTAAATTTTGAACATGAACCCTATTTTAAAATATAGCTAAAAATAGCTAAATCAAGCTACGAGGATCTCCAAAATACGAAGAACATGAAAAACGGGGCTAGAAGGTACTTACAATCAAGCTTGAAAGATGAGGAAACCCTAGCTATGGTGAGCTTGAAATTTTAAGCAATGGGGAGGACGATGGACATCAATTTTGACTTCTTTTTCCCTTTTTATTAACTTATTAACATAATGACCAAAATGCCCTTAAGGTCCCTTTCTTGAGATTTTTCCTTCCCATGTCTATTTTTTGTCCATATTAATATATAATGGTCTAATTGCTAAATAGGGACCTCTAATAATATTTCAAATGCTATTTCATACTTGAATCTTCTAGAATCTCATATTTTTAATCTTTGCAATTTAGTCCTAATGAATAAATTGATCATTTAATTATAAAATTTCTTCATAAAATTTTCACACAATCGTGCAAACATGTCATAGACCTCATAAAATCATAAAACACTTATTTCAACTTCGAACTTGTGGTCTCGCAACCACTATTCTGACTAGGCCCTAAATTGGGATGTTACAATTCTCCCCCCTCAGGTATTTTCGTCCCTGAAAATCTTACCGGTAAAAAGGTTGGGATACTAGTTTCTCATGGCCTCCTCAGGCTCCCATGTAGCCTATTCTACCCGTGTCTTTGCCATAGTTCTTTCACAAGGGCTATGTAACAGTTCGATTTAGACCCTAGTCGGAACAGTGGTTTCGGGACCATAAATCTGAGACAGAAAAGTATTTTAATATTATTTTCTGTACTTATGATATGTGAATTAGTATGTGTGAAACTTCTGTGAGTTAATTTGTCTGTTTGTGTGCTTATTTTGACATAAGGATTAAAGTGTGAAAGATGCAAAATTTGCATGCTTTATGAAAAGACACCTATTTGAGATGGCTTTTAAATGAGGAGGCCTTATGAGGCAATTAAGCCATTAATGAGATAGTGGTTGGTTAAATGACATAATAACCTTATTGTTAATTTGTCTTTTATGATAATAAAAAGGTTAGTATTTGAATTTGATAATTAAGTTATAATTTAATAAAACAAAAGCTTAATAATAAGCTAATATGTTATGTTCATCCATCGAATATTAGAGAAAGAAGAAAGGTTTAAGCTCTTTTGATTTTCGGCACACATTTTGGCTTGATTAAGGTATGTTTGACTTCAGTTTTTGATAATTTCTACGTTTTTGCAATCGTTGCTTTGTAAACTTTGAAACCCATGTCTTAATTTTGAGAATTGATGATGTTTTTGAAATGAGCCTTTGATGAACTTATGTGTTTTGTGATGTTTGATAATGAAAAATGAAAGATATGTGTTTGATTATCATATTTTGTCTTTGGAGTTTTGTTGAATTTGAGTATTTTGGATTAAATTGAGAAAATGAAATTTCGAAGGACTAATTTGTGAAATAAATGAAATGTAAGGACTTGTATGAGCTAAATGAGAATTCGGCTAGGCATGGGTAACTTGAAATTATGTGTATTTTGTGATTTTGTGAAATGGGGACTAAAATGTCCAAATGAGAAAATGTGAGGGCTAATTTGTAAATTGCCTTAAATATGTGTTTTTGGATTGAATTGAATGAACTATTGAATAAATGGATTAAATTTGAATATGTATAGATCAAGAACTGAGGAAAACAGACTTAGATCGCGGGAAATCAAAAGTTATTGAATAGTCATTTATCTCCGTTCTTCCCGTTCGAGGTAAGTCTATATACAAATAAATGCATTTGAATTAAGTAAATTGTGCATATATGAAATTCAGCTTTGGTTGAACATGCTTGAGATGTTATGTACATGGAATCTGAGATAGTATTGACAGTGTATCTATGTCCGAGAAGTCCCGTATGAACCTAGGAATAGATAGGGTAATATATGTCATGACATAGGTGTCCAAAATGTGATATCATGTAAGACCACGTCTGGGACGTTGGCTTTGATTCGATATTTTGTGTAAGACCATGTTTGGGACATTAGCATCGATATGAGATTTACGTGTAAGACCATGTCTGGGACATTGGCATCATATTGATTCGTGTAAGACCCTGTCTGGGACAGTGGCATCGATATCTGGTTACATGTAAGACCAGGTCTGGGACGTTGGCATTGTACGACTATTCCGAGCACTCTGAGTATCCTATTAGATTCCAAATGGTTCAACGGACAAGTTCGAGAAACGAATGACTATGTGATTTTGTAAATCCATTTTAGGTACGTTTGATAAGTGCATATTGTGCGTTATGTATATCCATGAACTTACCTAGATGAGTTATGTATTTGGATTTGAGAAAGTAAAATGTGTTACATGAATGGACAAGTTATGATTCAATATAGTATATGGTGATATGCAAGATTGAAAGATGAATGGCTAAGTGAATGTGCCAAGAAGAATTATGGCTATGCAATTGAGCTATTAGGAAACTCATACTGATTATATGTTTTAAATGTTTATATGCTAAGTTTATTTGTATATGGCTTACTAAGCTTTTGGAAAGCTGACTTTGTGTGTGTTTGTTCTGTTTTATAGATCGTTAAAGCTACTGAAGGCTCGGGAACCGTCGAGGATCATCACCACACTATCAAACTCAACTTTGGTACTTTTGAAAATGTATATACTAAGTATGGCATGTATAGGCTAGATGTTTGGAACATGTTTGAGATGTGTAATTAGCCTTGTGATGAGGCTAGATAAATGTTGGTAATATGCATGAGTGATTATGGTATATGAAGTATGTTTTGGTATGGCTTGATGGTAATGAAATGGTCAAGATAATGGTAAGCATATGGATGCAATATGAGTATGTATGTTTGATCAATGAAATGGTTATATGAAAGGTAAAATGTGGATGTAACATGCTTGTTTATACATGAGATTTAGTTATGTAATTTGGTATACAAGTTAGCATGATTATAGATGAAATAGAATGGGATAATATGTTTATTTTATGACATGATTTTGGTTGCCAATTGTGTGCAGATTTATGCTTGTTGGAACTTGTAGGAAGGACCCAAGTGTGGGTGGCATTTTGGCCTTGAAAATGGCCTATATTTGCCCACACGGTTGATCACACGGGCGTGTGGCTCGACCGTGTCCCTTGTTGTTGAAATTCAAAACAAGTCAGGATCGACCACAGGCTGGACACACGAGCGTGTGACTGGCCGTGGGGTGCAAGTCAGAATCACCACGGGCTAGACGCACGGGCGTGTCCACGGCCGTGTGGACAAGTTAGTATGTATGCCCTGTTTTGACACGGCTTAGACACGGGCGTGTCGGAGGCTGTGGGAGGCACACGGCCTGCTCACACGGGCGTGTGACCTCTGTAACTTAGAAAATTTTTTAAATTTCTGAGAATTTTCGTATGTGTTCGGTTTAGTCCCGGCCCTATTCTTAAGCATGTTTAAGGTCTCGTAGACCTATTTAAGGGACACTTTGATGTGAATTGTCAGACTATGATATGACATGTCCGTAAAAGTTTCTGTTTAGTCCGGTAATGCCTTTAACCCTATTCCGGTGACGGTTACGGGTTAGGGGTGTTACAGGCTATACTTTTATTTCTTAACTGTTTAACTTCTCATGCCAAAATCTTAACCGTCTCTTCGCCATAAGTCATGTCCGAATGAATTTCAACCTCTGTCGGTACAATCACATGCGAAGGATCTGATCGATAACGTCGCAACATAGATACGTGGAATACATCATGAATCTTTTCCAACTCAGGCGGCAAAGCCAAACGATAGGCTACTGGCCCTATCCTCTCGGTAATCTCATACGGTCCGATAAAGCGCGGACTCAATTTGCCTTTTCGGCCAAATCTGAGAACTTTCTTCCATGGTGACACTTTCAAAAATACCTTATCACCAACTTGAAACTCAATCTCTTTTTGTTTTAAATTCGCGTAGGACTTTTTCCTATCAGAAGCAGCTTTTAAACAATCACGAATCACTTTTAACTTCTCTTCAGTTTCTCTGACTAAATCGACCTCGTGAATCTGATTCTCTCTGAGTTCAGTCTAATTCAGGGGCGTTCGGCACTTACGCCCATATAATGCCTCATAAGGTGCCATTTTCAAGCTCGTCTGAAAACTGTTATTGTAGGCAAATTCCACTAACAGTAAGTACTTTTCCCAATTACCTTGGAATTCCAAAACACAGCATCGGAGCATGTCCTCAAGTATTTGTATTACTCTCTCCGACTGTCCGTCAGTTTGCGGATGGAAAGCTGTACTAAAATTCAACTTTGTGCCCAAGGCTTCTTGCAACTTTTTCCAAAATCGTGATGTAAAGCTCGGATCTCTATCCAAAATAATCAACAACGGTACTCCGTGTAATCTCACAATTTCGGACACATACTAATCCGCCAACTTATCAAACGAATAGTCAATGCGTACCGGTATAAAATGGGATGACTTTGTAAGTCTATCAACCACAACCCATATGGCATCCTTCTTTTTCGGTGTCAAAGGCAAACCCGTCACAAATTCCATAGCAATACGATCCCACTTCCACTCGGGAACCATAATAGGCTGAAATAGACCCGAAGGTACTTGGTGCTAAGCTTTTACTTGCTGACAAATCAAGCATCTCGATATGAACTCAGAAATATCTTTCTTCATACTCGGCCACCAATACCATGTCTTCAAATCATTATACATCTTTGTACTGCCTGGATGAATAGATAAACACCCACTATGTGCTTCGTGGAAATTTTCAGAATAAGCTCATCATTTCTAGGTACACAGACCCTATCTTGGAACATCAAACATCCATCAGGACTAATCCGAAAGTCCGACTCAACATTCGACTCACATTGAGCTCTTTTAGCTTGCAAATCATTGCCGCCTTTCTGAGCTTCACAAGTCTCTTGGAGAAACATCGGTCTAGCTCTCAACTCGGCTAGAATAAAACCATCATCTGATAAAGCCATTCGTGTATTCATGGCCCTCAATGCAAACAAGGATTTCCTACTCAAGGCGTCGATGACCACGTTTGCTTTTCCTGGATGGTAGTCAATCGCTAACTCGTAATCCTTTATCAACTCTAACCATCTTCGTTGTCTTAGATTCAATTCTTTTTGAGTCATCAAGTACTTTAGACTTTTATGATCAGTGAACATCCGACATTTCTCACCATACAAATGGTGCCTCCATATTTTCAATGCGAATACAATAACGGCTAATTCCAAATCATGGGTCAGGTAATTTTTCTCGTGCAGCTTTAACTGTCTAGAGGCATAAGCTATTACTTTGCCTTCTTACATGAGTACACAACCCATTCCATTCAAGGATGCATCACTATAAACCACAAATTCTTTTCCTGGTTCGGGTTGTACTAAAACTGTAGCCTCAGTCAACAATGCCTTCAATTTCTCAAAACTTTGTTGGCACTTTTCTGTCCACTCAAACTTCACATCTTTTTGCAATAGCCTTGTCATCGGAGTAGCTATCATGGAAAATCCCTTGACAAACGGTCTGTAATAACCAGCTAGGCCCAGAAAACTTCTAACCTCGGATACGTTCCTTGGCGGCTTTCAATCCACAATTGTTGAAATCTTACTCGGGTCAACTCTAATTCCATCTCCTGAGACAATGTGCCCCAAAAATCTGACTTCTTTAAGCCAAAATTCACTTTTACTAAACTTGGCATATAACTGATTATCTCGTAAAATTTGTAAGACTGTCCTCAAATGCTCAGCATGCTCGTTTTCATCACGAGAGTAAATCAATATATCATCAATGAAGACTACAACGAATTTATCCAAATATACCCGAAAGATGCGATTCATTAAATCCATAAACATAGTGGGGGCATTGGTTAAACCAAAAGGCAAAACTAAAAACTCGTAGTGACCATACCTTGCCCGAAATGCGGTCTTCGGCACATCTGAGTCTTTGATTCTTAACTAATAATATCCAGACCTCAAGTCTATCTCAGAAAACACAGTGGCTCCCTTCAATTGGTCAAACAAATCATCAATCCTTGGCAATGGGTACTTGTTCTTTACGGTCACCTTATTAAGCTGTCGATAATCTATACACAACCTCATGGAACCATCTTTCTTTTTCACAAATAATACAGGAGCACCCCACGGAGAATAACTTGGTCTTGCGAAACCTTTATCCATCAACTCTTGTAACTGTGCCTTCAATTCTTTCAACTCAGTTGGAGCCATCCTGTACGGAGCAATTGAAATAGGGGTAGTACCAGGGGCTAATTCAATGCAAAATTTAATCTCTCTAACCGGAGGCAACCCTGGCAATTCTTCTGGAAATACTTCTGGATACTCACATACTATGGGCACGGATTCAATTCTTAACTTAGTCTCTTTGGCATTCATCACAAAGGCAAGATAAGCTTTATATCCATTTCTTACATATTTTTGGGCAGACATATGAGAAATCACTACAGGCAATCTGTCCTGTTCATCTGATTCAACACGAAGAATATCCCCATTTTCACATTTTAACTCAATAAATTTCTTTCCACAATTTACTATCACATCATGAGTAGTTAACCAATCCATACCAAGAATTACATTGAATTCATCAAATGGCAATAGCATAAGATTTGCCGGAAAATAATGACCTCTAATCATCAAAGGGTAATCTTTGCATACTTTATCAACTAACACACATTTGCCTAGGGGATTTGACACCTTTATCACAAATTTTGTAGACTCTACAGGCATGTTCATGCTAAATACTAATTTCATGCAAATATACGAGTGGGTAGATCCTAGAACAATTAAAGCAATAACATGAGTATCATAGAGAAAAATGTACCCGTGATCACATCAGGGGATGACGCATCTTTGCGAGCGCGAATAGCATAAGTCCTCGCAGGCGCTCTACCCTCAGATCTTGCAGTCTGCTCTCTAGGCGCATTATTACAACTCGTTCCATTTCCAAGATTTCTCTGTGATCTCCCTCTAGTAGTACTTCCCGATCTTGCACTCTGAAATTTCTATTTTTTAACCATCTCAGGGCATTCCCTAATAAAATGATCTTGGGATCCACACTTGAAACAAGTTCTCTCGTGTGCTCGGCACTTACCGGGGTGACGTCTGCCACACTGTGAACATTTCGGTCTACTTGGTCGAGCGTTACCAACACTAGCAACCGAAGTGGTCTGAGCTTTAGACCCCGAGTACTGTTTACCCTTACTTCTATTTGAAAACCCAGCTGAAGTGGTTGATCGAGTAGTAAACTCTCTGGATTTCTTGGATAAGGATTGAAATGACTTGCTCAAATGTCTTTTCCTCAGGTCACGAGACTCAATTTCAGCCTTTCTTTTCTCCTTGGCCAACTCCTAAGCCTTGTAAGCTCTATCTACTAACATAACAAATTCTTTTAGTTCTAGGACACCAATATACAATCGGATATTCTCATTTAACCCGTCCTCAAATCTTTTACACATAATGGCTTCAGTGGATACACACTCTCGAGCGTATTTACTGAGCCTTACAAACCCACGTTCGTATTTGGTTATCGTCATTCGTCCTTACTTCAGCTCAAGGAATTACTTTCTTTTCTGGTCAATGAACCTTTGACTAATATATTTCTTTTAGAACTCTTCTTGGAAAAATTCCCAATTAATTTTCTCCCTTGGTGCTACCGGCACAAGGGTGTTCCACCATTGGTAAGCTGAATCTCTTAAGAGTGACACCACACGCTTCATACACTCTTCGGGTGTGCAAGATAGTTCATCAAATACTCTGATAGTATTTTTAAGCCAAAATTCTGCTCTTTTCGGATCATCATCTTTATTAGCTCGAAACTCCTCAGCTCCTTGTTTCCGGATTCTATCAACAGGGGCCTTTTCCCTTCTTACCACTTCTACAATTTGGGGAGCTACAGGGGTAGGCTGAGGAATAGGTGGGACAGGAAGGGGTTGCATGTTCGGGTTCGTTCAAATGAACTCTGTATACCAAGCATTCATCATGTGGAGAAAGGCTTCCCTAGCCTCTTCTCCTCCTCTCTGACTCACAGTCGTTGGTCTATTCTCATTTTCAGTCGGCACCGTCCCTTGGGCGGGGGCTGGCGCGTTACTTTCTACATCATCCGCCGTTGCTCTGTCGAGATCCATTTACTATATGAAAACATAAATTAAATTGTCAGGAGTCGTCACACTATCATTATATAAATACTCATACGTATGGCATTTATAGCTAGACTCGTGCTTACACTACGTTACTCCGAGAATCGACTAAATCGTAGCTCTGATACCACTAAATGTAACATCCCTTACCCGTATTCGACGCCAGAACTGGGTACGAGGCATTACCGGACTTAACTTACTTATTTGTACAAAATCGGGCATTGAATTTTCTTTCAACTTAAACTTTTTAATTTGAACTCCTAACGTCCTTATTATGGGCCTACGAGACCTAAGACATACACATGAAGTGATCCAGAATTGAACTGGAAACATACAAATACTTAGAAAATTATTACTCAAAATAGGACCACACTCCCGTGTGGATAGAGACACGTCCGTGTGGGCAGGCCGTATGGTCACCCACGCCCATGTCCCTAGTCCGTGTGGATTTTATTTTTCATTTCAAACCTACAGGGGTTTTCACACAGCCTGGCACACGCCCGTGTCTATGGCCCGTGTCCCTCACACGACCATAACATGACCATGTTTTAGCCCGTGTGTGAAAACCTTGGTATTCTGTTTATGACGTCAGCAGACACTTAGGGACACACGGCCTCGTCACATGCCCGTGTGCTGGCCCGTGTGACGAACTGAATTTTTTGCAAATTAGATGCAGGGGACACACGGCCTATCAACACGCCCTCGGGGCTGACCGTGTGGACAATTTTAAGGCTATTTACCAAGCAAATTGCCACCCTGAAAAGCAACCACACTTATACCATTTCAACACAATACACAATATGATAATAAGGCATCTCTAATATTCACAACCAAGACATCCATACCACAATTTCATAATACATTCATCATGCATATACTTCACACTCTACTTACTCAATTACACAAACTTACACCTCATGATTTTCATCATCGTTGAATAGATATAACTTAACTAGCTTTGGCCGATTTCAATGGCCATTTACAAAATGAATTGAGTAAATTAATAGCCAACACCTTGGCTAACACCAAGTTCCTATACATGCCATACTCAAAATAATCAAACTTTACTATACCAAAAGAATAGTTTGATAGTGTGAGCCGAACTCCGACGTCCTACGATCCCCGAGCTAGCTTGGCGGTACTACAAGAAAAGGGAAAAGAAAGGGGTAAGCATAGAGCTTAGTAAGTTTGCATGAAATAAATAGCAACATAAGAGCTTATGATAACATTCATACATTACATTGAGTAATAACTCAAATTCTCAAGCGAATAGACATAACTTACTCATGCTCACTCTTACCAATCTCATGACACTTAACGAACTCATTTCTCGTAAGGTTCTTATATACACCTGTATCACGTCATCACATAACTTTAGCACTTTTACATCTTGAACATAAACTTAGCTCTTTTCATCGTTGAACCACTTGGAATATTGAACGATACTCGAACTCGTCATTAGCATAATACGATGCCAATGCCATATCCCAGATATGGTCTTACATGGGATCACTTCTTGATGCCGATGCCATATCCCAGATATGGTCTTATACGGGATATCTTATCAATGTCAACACCATATCCTAGATATGGTCTTATACGAGATCGCATATCGATGCCATGTCCCGGACATGGTCTTATACGGGACCTCATTAATCTCATGTCATGATAATGGTATCCTTTCCATTCCTAAGTTTCAACCGGGACTTTCATATAATATAATTTCATCATACTTTCATCGATACCTCATTAATCAATTTCATAAAGATAATATACCTTTTTTATGATATCAAGCATATTAAAACATAATAACATTACGTTGATTTATTACACACAAACTTACCTCATTATTAAAATATGTTTAGTTGTTCGATTTAGTCAACCACTCTGTTCTTTCCTCGGTTTCGGTCTGGACTTCGTGTTTCTTGATCTATAATGACAATTTCACTTATTTGATGATCACGTTGACTAAAATAATCCATGAATCATACTTTGGAAAAATTAAAATTTTTCCCCTAAACTTTCACATATTTACAAAATGGTCCCTGGGCTCGTATAATGAAACGTACTCATTTCCTTGGTTACCCAAGCCTGGCCAAATATTTATTGAGCTTATAACAGCTCACACTTTCCTTCAAAACTAATTTTTACTATATATTTTATCACTTTTACAACTAGGTCATTTTCATAGAATTTCTATGAAAATCACTTAGAAAAAGATGTTTATCATACATCAAACTTTCATATTCCTCCATTAAACATCAAAATACATGTATGTAATACATGGGTAAATTTTGAACATGAACCCTAGCTTAAAATATAGCTAAAAATAACTAAATCAAGCTACGAAGATCTCAAAAATACGAAGAACATGAAAAACGGGGCTAGAAGGTACTTACAATCAAGCTTGAAAGATGAGGAAACCCTAGCTATGGTGAGCTTGAAATTTTCGGCAATGGGGAGGAAGATGGACATCAATTTTGACTTCTTTTTTTCCTTTTATTAACTTATTAACATAATGACCAAAATGCCCTTAAGGTCCCTTTCTTGAGATTTTTCCTTTCCATGTCTATTTTTTGTTCATCTTAATATATAATGGTCTAATTGCTAAATAGGGACCTCTAATAATTTTTCAAATGCTATTTCATACTTGAATCTTCTAGAATCTCATATTTTTTAATCTTTGCAATTTAGTCCTAATGAATAAATTGATCATTTAATTATAAAATTTCTTCATGAAATTTTCACACAATCATGAAAACATGTCATAGACCTCATAAAATCATAAAACACTTATTTCTACTTTAGATTTGTGGTCTCATAACCACTATTCTGACTAGGCCCTAAATTGGGCTGTTACTGGAACATTAAATTAGAAGTCCTTAATGAATAAATAGACCCCAAAGTGATTAGTGGCTGAACATGAAGGCAAAAAAATTGAAAATTCAAAGGTTTGGTGGCATTAGGTGACTTAATTGATAAAATAAAAGAAAGTTTTCATCTTTTTCATTCTCTTTTTCTTCTCCACCGATTTTCACTCAAGAAAAGGGCCATGAAAGCTTGAAAATTTTAGCAACCTTTAATCGTTTCAAGTAAGTCATCTTGATGGTCATTTTTTGTGATATTTGCATATTTTTTTGAAACCTTTATAGCTTAATCTAGCTAATGAGGGGACTATTTTGCAAAGTTGAAAGCCTAGGGTTTTTCCATGGGAGCATTAATATTGTTTGCTGAATTTTTATGGAAGAAAATGAATCTTGGTTGTTTAATAAACAACTTTTGTGAAAGGATTTTTCATGAAAACACCTAAAATGGACCATTTTGTGAAGTATGTAAAATAGGTAGTAAATGTGTAAAATAACTGAAATTGTGAGCTATTATAAGCTTAATAAAGGTCCGACTAGGCTTGGGTAGTGAGGAAATTTGATAAAAATCATTTTACGAGCCTAGAGGCAAAATTGTAATTTTGTGAAAGTCTAAGGGCAAAAGGGTAATTTTGCCAAAGTAGGATTTTTAAAATGTTTTGATTAATGTGGTGATTAAATGAATAAATTTTGTCATTATAGATCAAGAAAAATGAGATCCGGACTTAGACCGGGGGAAACCAAAATAGTGGACTAAATTGAACTAGTCGCCCATATTTTGTATACCGAGGTAAGTTGTACGTAAATAATACAACTCTAATGTTATTATGAATTAAAAAATTGATATTGCATAAAATTTTTGATTATTGTTATGAATATGCATGACGAAATTTGATGTGGTATATTCTCGGTTGAACCTTAGGAATAGATTGGATATCCAAGCCATGACATTTGGTTGATATGTGTGCTAGTGCAAGACCATGTCTGGGAAATGGCATCGGCCACATTATGGAAGCCAGTGTAAGACCATGTCTGGGACATGGCATCGGTGTTGATATGTATGCTAGTGTAAGACCATGTCTGGGACATGGCATCGGCCATATTATGAGAGCCAGTGTAAGACCATGTCTGGGACATGGCGTCGGCATTGAGATGAGAGCTAGTGTAAGACCATGTCTAGGACATGGCATCAGCCTCGATATGTGAGCCAGTGTAAGACCATGTCTGGTACATGGCATCGGTATCGTACCCTCTCGTGTGAGGCTTGTCGGGTATCCTTTGGTATTACAACTGGTTCAACGGGTAATTTAAAGCTTGTGTTAAAAGTGAGAATAGTTATGACTATGTTGTAAGTGATACAGGTACCTACTCGAAATTCATAAGAAATGAGTTTAATTTATGTTGTGTGATTAGTAAGGATGAAAATGAGTAAGTTATGCCTTAAATCATTTGAAAATTATGTGCAAGTTTATAATATGTTATGAGTATAATAATGCATGGTAATTGTTGTTAATTATTTACATTCGACTTACTAAGCTTTATGCTTACTCCCTTTCCTTTCCATTTTCTTATAGTATCGCCAAGCTAGCTCGGGGATCAAAGGACGTCGGAGGCTCGATCACACTATCAATCTGAACATTTGGTATAGTTAGATTTATCATTTTGAGTATGGCATTTATAGGGACTTGGTCTTTTGTCAAGTGTCTTATTGTTTTGGCCAAATGTGTTGGCTTGTCTTGAAGATTGATTCATTTTGTATAAGGCCATAGATGTTGGCTAATACTTGTTATTGATATATGAAAATGATGATGTTTTTCATGAATGTGCAAATTGCATGGTTGAGTATTTGGTATGTTAATGCATGAATGAGTAGGTTATTTGATGTGGCTTATGTTGGTGCAAGTAAGGGTGGCAGAAAGGGCTTTGTAAATAGCCTTGTTTTTGTCCACACGGATAGACACACAGGTGTGTGTGGAACACGGTCTTCCCTATGGGCATGTGGCCGGCCGTGTGTTCCCTTGCACCTTAATTTGGTAAAACAGAATGCCCAGTAGTAACAACACAGGCTGAGGCACGGCCGTGTGTCTCAACCGTGTGGAAGACACGGCCATAGCGCATAGGCATGTGCCCAGGCCGTGTTAAGTCTACACTTGATTTTAGGAATTTAATTCGCCACACGGCCTAAGGACACGGGCGTGTACCTTGGTCGTGTGTCTCTAAGATGTTGCTGACGTCAGAAACAGAATGTCAAGGTTTTTACACACGGGCGGAGACACGGGCGTGTCATGGCTGTGTGAAGGACACGGGCCATGGCACGGACGTGTGAAAGGCCGTGTGAAAACCCCTGTAGGTTCGAATTGAAAAATAAATCCACACTGGCAAGGGACACGGGCGTGTCCCTATATGCTGAGGCCGTGTGAGTTACACAGTCCTTCAACATGGCCATGTTATTAGGTCACACGGGCGTGTCGCCCTTCCACACAAGCATGTGCCCCTGTTTTTAGTGACATTTTCCAACGTTTTTTTAAAGAACTCGATTTGATCCCGAACCAATTCTAAAGCGTGTTTTGGGCCTTGTAGGCTCATATTAATGATTTTAAGACAAACTTTGAAAAGTTTTAAATTTGAACGAAATTTCGTAACCCGGAAGTGTTTGTGTGCATGTTATTAAGTTAGGTAACGCCTCGTACCATGTTCTAGCATAGAATATGGGTAAGGGGTGTTACATAGAATCTGGTTCTAATGAGACCAACCAATTAGCAGCGTTGTCACATAAGGAAAAAGGGAATAGCTAAAGACGAACAGCATCACCGGTTACCCCGTTATATTTGAAAGTGTGCACAATTGGAGGAATCATTTTAGGTGCAACGCCCAAAAATATTTATTTTTGCTTTTGTGAAAATGTGACACAAATGTGTATCTGCTTCAGTGGTTATGTGTTCTGGGTGTGTGTGTGAGGTCTCAAGTTCAAGCCTTACCTTTAGCAATTTTTGTTATTTTTGGAATTAAGCTCTATCTTTGTTCGGTGGGCTTATATTTAATTGTCTAAAAATCCATATCAGAATGAGCCTGCTGGTTCAAGTGGTAAGGGGGTCTGTGTGTGGGAGGTCTTGTGTTCGAATCCTTACGCAAGCATGGGAATTTATTTTTGCCCGGTACTGCGCAAGTGTTTCAGTGCAATTGGAATTTTTAGTAGTGGGTTAGTGGAGATAATTAAGGGATTCCTGATAACCTCTTGATTTTATTTTAATTTTATCATCTTTTCTTTTTCAAACTTTCTCTCTACTGCAAGAATAATCACGTCAATTCTGTTCTCCATTATTCTGTCAAATTTCCCTTTCTTGTCTTCCTCTTTTTCGTTTACCTGAGTAAGTTTTTGGGTACTTTCGGCTCTTGGTGTAGTTATTGTGCATTGAATCACGAAGAACGTCTGGGTGATAGAGCTTTGGGAAGGCTTGAGAGTGGTTTTGCATCGAATCGATACCAGGTGTGTACTAGAAACGTAAAAAAATGGGATTTGACAAAAGCTGAAAAACCCCTCTGTCGACGCCACATGGCTGTGTGATCAACGAGGGCCAGGTCGTGCGCAAGACACGGCCGCGTGATGGTTGGAGTGTGGCAGCGTGATCTACACGGGCTATATCGAATTGGACGTGTGGGCCACACGGGCGTGTGATAACCATGCCAGACCGTGTGATCTACACGGGCTAGGCCAATCAGGGTGTGTGGGCCACACGGGCCTCTGGGCCCACACGGGTAAACCATACGGGCGTGTGGGGCCATTGTACTGCAAATTTACGTAGGGTCACACAAGTTGTCCTAATCGATTGTAGGCCTACCATGGGGTCGATAAAGGCTTACTAAACCCTAAAACTATATGTTCTGCTAGACTGATGAACTGATATGAGCATGCTTATGTTTTTTATCTGCTATCTGTTTATGAACGCATGTAAAGAGCATGTTAAGTATGTTATATCTATTAATTTTGCATGTTTGATATGTTATCTGATATTGGGGATGGGATGATATATATATATTGGAGGAAGTATTCTGAAAGGCAGCTTATGCCTAATATCCTGGCAAAGACACCGTGCATTATATCCGATATGTGCATGAGCTGTACAAAGATGGTGTGTAGGGCTGGATGGGTGTTCTAAACCCCACATGGTGTGTAGGGATGGTCGGAGATGGTGTGTAGAGGATGGTGGTAGGATTCTGTTATCTGATTTGCATATCTGTAACTGTATTAGTATCTGACATGGGCTCAGGCCCGATTGTGAAACTTCTGATTTGTGATATTCTGTATGTATGAATGCTTAACTCTGCTGGGTTACACACTGAGTTTACGTAAACTCACCCCTTTTTTTGTTTGTCTGTACAAGCAACCCATAGTCTTAGGCAGATCGGTGTAGCGGAGGACTCGACGGTGACCACCTGATTTACTGTTCCACTCTATTTTTGGGTTATTAAGTTTTGGCATTGAAGTTGTATTTTCTGGGACTCTGGACTCTTTTAATATTCTGACGTTAGTTTTGGGCTTTTAGTTTTACTTATTTAAAACTGTGATGGTTTCCTAAAATCTTGAACGATTTTCTAGGCACAACATTTTTACAAGCTTCCTTTAAAAACTCGATTTAACTCTAGATGATTAAATGAACGAAAGCTTTGAAATTAATAATAACTCTAAGGGCTAATAACTGTAAAGGTTTTAACTTAACAATAATAGTTTTCCAACCCATTTCATGTGACGCTTCCGGATTTGACCATAACGTCTAGGCCGGGTTTGGGGTGTTACATTTAGCGGTATCAGATCCAGGTTGCAAAACTCGGCTGTGGATTTTTGGGTTCCAAAATATGTTTTGAAGAACTGGTTTCCAAATGGGTTAAAAATATTTTGATTAAGAATGTGGTACATCGAGTCTCTGGCGCCGATCCTGTAAGTATTCTGAACTTTAGATAGTTTATTTGAAATACTGTAAGCATCATACTCTGAAAACACTATAGTTAGTACTCTCTGAAACTGCAGCGAAACGAATAGAAACTGGAACTTATGAAAACATTACTGAACTTTTGAAACTTTCTGCATAAAACATTTATTAATAAATATTGAACTGATGCATAAAACTCTTAATGTAGATAAAATTGATTAGACAATGAGCACATGAGGTATCTGTGGACGTGGTATTCGAGGCCGAGGTAGAGGCCGTAGGGGGCTCAAGCTGAGTCCTCATCTCTGGGCAGCATGTCGAATCTGGACACTAGTGAGACACCTATGTCACTTGCTACTGAGACTGGGTCTCAGAGCCGATCGGCTGGGGACGACGCAGTGTCCCAAGCCATGCTGAGGATATTGGAGAGGGTCGGTAACTGAGCGACTCTAGTCTAATGGAGCTGAGTTATTTAGGGGTGTCACAGGAGTCGCCCCTAATGTGGCTGAGTACTGGTTGGAGGCCATCGAGAGGATTATGGATGATCTGGACTGTACCGCTGAGCAGAAATTGAAGGGTGCAGTCTCCTTGCTTCGCGACGAAGCATATCAGTGGTGGTTGACTGTTAAGGAGGGCACTCAGCCTGACCGTCTAACTTGGGAGTTCTTTATGACTTCATTTCAGAGAAAATATGTGGGAGCCAGCTACGTTGATGCTCGCATGCATGAGTTTTTGAACCTCACGCAAGGTGATCGATCTGTGGCCGAATATGAGGCCGAATTTCTGAGGCTGAGCCGCTATGCTCAAGGTATGATGGCATCGTAATATGAGAGGTGTGTCTGGTTTGAGGACGGGCTGAGACATAATCTGAGGGTTTTGATTGCTCCGCAGAGGGAGCGTGAGTTTTCTGTTCTGGTGGAGAAGGCGAAGATCGCTGAAGGTGTTAAACGCGCTGAGCGCTTGAATAGAGATAGGGAGAGAGGTAAGAACAAGAGGGATTCGGAGCCCTCGAGTTCTATGCAAAGGCCTAAGAAAAAGGCCAGATCTAATGGGCCGGTGAGAGTTGGGGCTCCTGCTGCTTCTACTGGGTTGTTGCCTTGTGGGGATTATGAGAGACGCCATCCGGGCGAGTGCTGGAGGAGGATTGGGGTGTGTTTGAGGTGTGGGTCTCTTGAGCACCATATTAGGGAGTGTCCACAGTATTCTGATCAGATGCAAGCTTCAGCTTCGGGTATTGTACAGCCTCAAAGATTAGTTCAACAGTCACCTAGGGGCCATGGTCTGGCTAGGGGTGGTAATGGTTTGGGTCGTGGATAGAGAGCACCGGGCAAAGGTTCTGGTCAATCTGAGATGAGGCAACCTGCTTTGGTTTATGCTGCACGTCACCAAGACGATAGAGATGCTCCTAACGTCATCACCGGTACGGTCCTTATATTTGATGTACCTTACTTTGCTCTGATAGACATAGGATCCACTCATTCCTATATAGCCTATTTTGTTCCCGAAAATATAGGGTTATCGGTTAAGAGTACTTCTAGTGAGGTTACTGTGATAAGTCCACTGGGGCAGTCTGTTCGGGTTAGTAAACTGTATAAGGATGTTCTGTTAGAGGTGTAAGGGGAGATATTTTTGGCTAATTTAATGGAGCTTCCGTTTGGGGAGTTCGACCTGATTCTGGGTATGGACTGGTTGGTGGAGCACCGAGTCAGTTTGGACTGCGCATCTAAGAGGGTCATTCTGAGGACCAAAGATGATGTAGAGGTGGTTATGATTAGTGAGCGTTGAGACTATCTGCCGCATGTGATCTCCGCACTAGTAGCTGAGAAACTGGTCCGGAAAGGTTGTGAGGCGTACTTGGCCTATGTAAGTGTTTCAGATTCTGGGGACTATTCTGTTGGGAACATCAGAATAGTAAAATACTTTTCGGACGTCATCCTTGAGGAGTTACTGAGATTACCTCCAAATCGGGAAATGGAATTTGGGATCAAGCTTCTTCCGGGTACAGCTCCGGTGTCTATCGCTCCCTACCGAATGGCACCGAAAGAGATTACAGAGCTTAAGGCTCAACTGTAGAAACTTTTGGACCGTGGTTTCCTCCGTCCTAATGTGTCTCCTTGAGAAGCACCAGTTCTTTTTGTTAAGAAGAAGGATGGGACCCTGAGGATGTGCATCAATTATCGAAAATTGAACAAGCTGACCATTAAGAATAAGTATCCACTTCCGAGGATCGATGATTTATTTGATCAGTTCTAAGGGGCTTATGTATTCTCTAAGATCAATCTCCGTTCAGGGTATCATCAGTTGAGGGTTAAAGAGGTGGATGTGCATAAGACTGCATTTAGGACACGTTACGGACACTACGAGTTCTTAGTAATGCCTTTTGGTCTGACTAATGCTCCAGCTGCATTTATGGATTTGATGAACCGAGTGTTTTAGCCCTATCTAGATCAGTTCATCTTGGTCTTCGTCGATTACATTCTGGTATACTTTAAGACTGAGGATGAGCATGATAAGTATCTTAGAGTAGTGCTTCAGATTCTACGTGAGAAGCAGCTTTACGCTAAATTCAGCAAGTGTGAGTTCTGGCTTCGTGAAGTAACTTTTCTGAGGCATATGGTTTCTGCTGAGGGGATTCGTGTTGATCCTCGAAAGATTGAGGATGTACTGGATTGGAAACAGCCTAAGAATGTATCTGAGATCCGTAGCTTTCTGGGTTTGGCGGGATACTATCGACGTTTCGTTGAGGGGTTCTCTTTGATTGCTGCACCGTTGACTAAGCTTCTGCGTAAACGTGTTCCGTTTGTTTGGACTGATGCGTAGCAGTCAAGCTTCGAGAAGCTCAAAACTGTTCTGACCTAGGCTCCTGTTCTGATAGAGCCTGAATCCGATAAGGAGTTTGTGGTTTACAGCGATGCGTCACACGTCAGTTTAGGATGTGTTCTGATGTAGAATGGTAAGGTTGTGGCTTATGCATACCATCAGCTTAAGACACACGAGGGGAATTATCTGACGCATGATTTGAGTTGGCTGCAGTGGTCTTTGTGTTGAAAATCTGGAGACATTATCTTTATGGTGAGAGGTGTATCATCTACACTGATCACAAGATTCTCAAGTATCTCCTTACTCAGAAGGAGTTGAATCTTAGGTAGCGTCGATGGATTGAGCTGCTCAAGGATTACGACTGCACGATAGAGTATCATCCTGGTAAGGCCAATGTTGTAGCCGATGCTCTAAGTCGTAAAGCGATGTCTGATTTTACGATGATGTTTGCTCGCCTTAGTCTGTTTGATGATGGAAGTTTGTTAGCCGAGTTGAAGGTTAAGCCGACTTGGATTGAGCAGATTCGAGATAAACAGCTAGTGGATGAGACTCTGGGTGTACGATTTCGTTAGGTGGAGAGTGGTACTAGTTTTGATTTTGGCTTAAACAGTGATAGTGTGTTGTGTTTCCGAGAACGGATTTGTGTGCCGAATGACTCTGATCTAAGGCAGTCCAAGCCGTGGCAAAACAAGGCATACATACTGACTTGTCCACACGGCCTGAGACACGCCAATGTGCCTCACCCGTGGTCAACACTGACTTGCACCACACGGCCAGTCACACCCCCATGTGTCCAGCCCGTGGTTGAGTTTGACTTGTTTTGAAATACAACCACGAAGGACATGGTCGAGCCACACGTTCATGTGCTCAACCGTGTGGGCAATTATAGGCCATTTGCAAGGCCAAACTTGCCACTCACATTTAGGATCACCTACAAACATCATACCATATGCATTTATACTTCAAATGGCAATCAAAATATACCAATATATGCACCTAATAATCGTCAACCACACCATTTACTTCCATGCTCAAATTCAACTTAAATAAGTCCATCTAAAATATCAATTTCACATCCCAAAACTTATAATCTATTCAACATTCATTCCTTACCAATTCTATCATAAAACATACCATTTCCATCTTACTAATTTATGCCATAATGATCACTCACATAGAGTATACACATATACTTATAAGTCATTCTTTTCACATGTTCAAAACATATACCAACCATCAAACCACCAAGCCAAATCACATGGCAAGGCTTATACACTTCAAAACATGCCATAATCACTAGCCTATACATGCCATAAACCATATATATATACATATTCCAAAAGTACCAAAATAGATAGCCGATAATGTGATTGAGTTACTGATGATCTCCAGATCCGAGCTAGCTTTAAATACACTGTAAAATAGAGAAACATTTCACACAGTAAGCTCTAAATCTTAGTAAGTTCGTAATATAATACATTTAACTCTATGATTCAAAATCAATATACAAAATAAACCATCACATAGATTATATTACAAGAATGCACAATCTCATCCTTAGCCATATATTTACACAACTAACTATTTTTCCATAAATGATATCATCAACCACATAGGTTTCGAACATACCTTTGCCAACACTTAGTTAACATTCATTCTTGCTACTCAATGTTCGATACCACGTTTCTATAAATCTTTGTTATTTGTTCGATTTATTCGCACACTTAGTGCCCAATTCATAGCCAAAGCTTAAATATCATCACACACTTAGTGCCTTTACTTTAAACCGAATTTAACTCGGTATCGCACACACAGTGCCAACCAATATAGCCGAGACTTCTTTTACTTCGTACACACAGTGCTATTCACCTCTGTCTCTATTCCAACTACACACACTTAGTGCCACATTTCTCAATTCCACATATAGCAATTCTAATTCAATAACCACATATTTATTCATTTCATAACACATAGATATGAATTTAACAAATTGTATTATACCCGAACTTACCTCGGACGTCGAAGTAACAAAACGAGTAGATTAATCGAGCACTTTATCTTTGCCTCGATCTCGATCCAAATCCCTCTTTTCTTGATCTATACATATTCAAATTTATCTCATTCAATCACCAAATCATTCAATTTAGTCCAAACTCACATATTTAGGGCAATTTAAAAATTAGCCCTCATATTTTCACATTTTGACATTTAAGTCCCTATTTCACAAAATCACAAAATACACATAATTTCTTTGTACCCATGCTTAGCTGAATTTTCACATGCTTCATATAAGCCCATATATTTAATTTATTTCACATTTTAGTCCCTTAAAATATTATTTTTACAATTTAGTCCAAATTACTCAAATTTACCAAAAATCCAAAGATAAAACATGTTAATCTAACACATATATTTCATATTTCATCAACTAACATCACAAAGCTCAAAAACTCATCAATGGCACATCTCAAAATCTTCATCAAATTCCAAAATTAAAATATGGGTTTTGTAGCACTCGAAGCAACGATCACAAAAACGTATAAATTATCAAAAACCGAACAACTGTCATACCTTAATTTTGCTTGAACCTAGTCGAACCCTTAAAGCTTTTCTTCTTTCTCTTTCTTTCAATATTCGGTGGTGGATGGATGAACAATCCACTAACATATTTCTTTTGTTTTATTTATTACATGTTAATATATTATTTACTATATTAACCTTTGAAATTTAATAAGTAAACCATATAAACCAAGCCCATAACCATCCATCCCAAGGTCTAATGGCCAAATTATAACATAAAGACCTTTCATTTAATAAACCATGCCAATTAAGCACTTTAACAATCAGCATACAGCTTTTGCATTTTATGCGATTAAGTCCCTTTTGCAAATTAAACACACAAACGTTAAAATTTTTACACAGAACTTTCACACATGCTCAATCACATATTGTAAAAACCTAGTTGCGTTCAGGTTTATTGCAGCCAGTCAATATTCCCTTATGGAAATGGGAACGAGTGACTATGGATTTCGTTAGTGAGTTGCCCTTGACAACCACTAAGAAGGATTCTGTTTGGGTCATCGTGGATCGATTGACCAAGTCTGATCACTTTATTCCGGTTTGAACTGACTACTCTCTGCAGAAGCTAGCGAAGTTGTACATTTCTGAGATTGTAAGACTGCATGGGGTTCTTGTCTCTATCATTTCTGATAGAGATCCTCGCTTCACTTCTCAGTTCTAGAAGAAATTGCACGAGGCTCTAGGTTCAAGGTTGGACTTTAGTACTGCGTTCCATCCCCAGACTAATGGTCAATCCGCGAGGGTGATTCAGATACTGGAGGATTTGCTTCGGAGTTGCTTGATTGATTTTCGAGGTAGTTGGGAGGATTATCTACTGTTACCCGAGTTCGCTTATAATAACAGCTTCCGGTCTAGTATCCAGATGGCACCTTACGAGGCTCTGTATGGTCGTAAGTGTCGTACTCCGTTGTGCTGGACTGAGTTAGGCAAACGGCGAGTTTTGGGTCCTGAGTTGGTTTCTAAAACTGAGGTTAAGGTTTGACTGATTCGAGATCGACTGAAAGTGGCTTCTGACAGACAGAAGTCTTATGAAGATCTAAAAAGACGTGAGATTGAGTATTCTATGGGGGACTTCGTGTTTCTTAAGGTCTCTCCATGGAAGAAAGTTCTGAGGTTCGGTCGGAAGGGCAAGCTGAGCCCTAGGTTTATTGGACCGTACTGAATTCTGAAGCGTGTGGGACTAGTTGCTTATCAGTTGGAGCTACCCCCTGAGCTGGACCGTATACATGATGTGTTTCACGTCTCGATGTTGAGGCGGTACCGTTATGATCCATCCCATGTCATCTCAGTTGAGGATATTGAGGTTAGGCTGAACTTGACTTTTGAATAGGAGCCAGTTCAAATTCTGGATCGCGATGTTAAGGTTCTGTGGAAAAACTCCATTCCTTTAGTGAAGGTGCTGTGGAGGAACCATGGCACTGAGGAGGCCACGTGGGAACCTGAGGACTCGATGCGTCAGCAGTATCCTCATATGTTCTGATGAGGTAAATTTTGAGGTCGCAATTTCTTTTAGGGGGTAGAGTTGTAACGCCCCAAAATCTTTATTTCTTCTTTTGTAAAAATGTTACACAAATGTGTATCTGTTTCAGTGGTTATGTGTTCTGGGTTTGTGTGTGAGGTCTCAAGTTCAAGCCTTAACTTTAGCAATTTTTGTTATTTTTGGAATTAAGCTATACCTTTTTTCGGTGGTCTTATATTTAATTGTCTGAAAATCCATATTAGAATGAGCCTGTTGGTTCAAGTGGTAAGGGGGTCTGTGTGTGGGAGGTCTTGTGTTCGAATCCCTGCACAAGCATTGGAATTTTTTTTTTGCCCGGTACTGCGCAAGTGTTTCAATGTAGTTGGAATTCTGAGTAGTGGGTTAGTGGAGATAATTGAGGGATTCCTGATAACCTATTGATTTTATTTTAATTTTATTATTTTTTTTCAAACTTTCTCTCTCCTGTAAGAAGAATCACGTCAATTCTGTTCTCCATCATTCTGTCAAATTTCTCTTTCTTGTCTTCCTCTTTTTTATTTACCTGATTAAGTTTTTGGGTGCTTTCGGCTCTTGGTGTGGTTATTATGCATTGAATCGCAAGAACGGGGTTCTCCTCTCATGTTATCGTAATCGAATCGTCGGGGTGATAGAGCTTTGGGAAGGCTTGGGAGTGGTTTTGCATCGAATCGATACCAGGTGTGTACCCGGAACGCAGAAAAACGGGATTCAGCAAAAGTCAAAAAACCCCTCTATCAACGTCACACGGACGTGTGGTAGGCTGTGTGTGACGACATGACCGTGTGATCAACGAAGGCCAGGCCGTGCGCAAGACACGGCCGTGTGATGGCTGGAGTGTGGCTGTGTGATCCATACGGGCTAGATCGAATTGGGCGTGTGGGCTACATGGGCGTGTAGGCCCACACGGGCAACCCACTCGGGCATGTGGGCCCATTGTACTGCAAATTTGCGTAGGGTTGCACGGGTCGTCCTAATTGATTTTGGGCCTACCATGGGGTCGGTAAAGGCTTACTAAACCCTAAAATTATATGTTCTGCTAGATTGATGAACTGATATGAGTATGCCTATGTTTGTTATCTGCTATCTATTTATGAACGCATGTAAAGAGCATGTTAAGTATGTTATATCTGTTAATTCTGCATGTTTGATATGTTACCTGATATTGGGGATGAGATGATATATATATATTGGAGGAAGTATTCTGAAAGGCAGATTATGCCTAATATCTAGCAGCATAGCTGCTTTATATCTGATATGTGCCGCACCGGTACAACGTGGTGTGTAGGGCTGGGTGGGTGTTCTAAACCCCACATGGTGTGTAGGAATGGTCGAAGATGGTGTGTAAAGGATGGGGGTAGGATTCTGTTATCTGATTTGTATATCTGTAACTGTATCTGTATCTGAAAAGGGCTCTGGCCCGAATTGTATATGTATCTGACATGGGCTCAGGCCCGATTGTGAATCTGTCTGATTTGTGATATTCTGTATGTATGTATGCATGCTTAACTCTGCTGGGTTACACACTGAGTTTACGTAAACTCACCCCTTTTCTGTTTGTCTGTACAGGTAACCCACAGTCTTATGCAGATCGGTGCAGCAGAGGACTCGACGGTGACCACCTGATTTACTGTTCCACTCTATTTTTGGGTTATTAAGTTTTGGCATTGAAGTTGTATTTTCTGGGACTCTAGACTCTTTTAATATTTTGACGTTAGTTTTGGTTTTTTGGTTTTACTTATTTAAAACTGTGATGATTTTCTAAAATCTTGAACGGTTTTCTGGACACAACGTTTTTACAAACTTCCGTTACAAACTCAATTTAACTCTAGATGATTTAATGAACGAAAGCTTTGAAATTAATAATAACTCTAAGCGCTAATAACTGGAAAGGTTTTAACTTAACAACAATGGTTTTCCAACCCATTTCATGTGACGCTTCCGGATTCGGCCATAACGTCTAGGCCGGGTTTGGGGTGTTACATTAGGTGTTGGTTTAGATCCTCCATCATATTCCCTCAAAACTCCAAAGTGTTTTGGATCATTTGAATTGTATCCATCTTAATCTCAAAATTATTGGCATTGATCGTCGGTTGTTCAATGCTGCCTCGCACAACATCTAGTGTTGGTAATGCATACTCGCGCAACATCCTTTGAGCCATCAGTAGCTCTCTACGAATTTACTTGTGGTTCAGGTGGATTGTCAAATAGTGGATTTTCCCGAGGTAAGTCAGCTACCATGGGTGGATCGTTTTGCACTAATTGACGGTTGCGTCTTAGAAATCGCTCCGGATCAACATGTGGCTCGATTGGAGTGCTTCCACTTCGAGCCATAAACTGACATTATAGATAGAGAATAATTATCAGAAAACCAAATTAAAAATAGCAAAAATAAAATAAAGCAAACAAATCGTATCTATAATTTTTAATTTTCCTATTTATCCTACTAATTGCAGAAAATAAATTTAAATTTAATGCTGAAACCTCCCTGACAACGGCACCAACAACTTGACTGCCTCCAAACGTGTGAACATTTAGAATAAAAATCGTGCAAATAAAATATCCATTGAAATGCAGTATCTGCAAGCGAACATGTCAAATTGTAATATAGTTTTGTGTTACAACGGAACACCGATAAGCATTCTGAGGATCGTACCCAAGAGAGGTTGAATTAAATCAAAAAATGTATTCTACAGTAACAGGTCTAAACAATAGTCACTAAAAAATATATTACGATAATTAAAACTAAATATTAAAGTCATAGAATAAAAACTACACTACTAAAATGAAGTTGACAAATGAAAAGCTCTCGAATAACAAGCAGAAGATTAAGTCACTTCAGTGGTTGCAATTAACTTCAGAAATCGAGTTTTATTAGTGAATTAGTTATTAACTAACCAATATTACCTCTCGACCTCTACTAATTAATTAATCGACCAGTACTCACTTATCTCTCGACCCCATTTTCTTGACCGGGATAAATCACGATTTACTCGGCAAACTTATCTCTCGACCTCGTTTAACCTAGATTACTTCCTAAGGTCGTCAATCCTAGGGTTTAAGCACATATAAATTTATACCAACTAATTTGTATGGGAGACCCTCATTCTTCCATTAATCACTCCCACATCCGCTCGTTAATATCCCTAAACGACTTAACCACTCATCGATTCAATAGCCATCTTTCTTAAAATAAAATTAATCATGCAAGAACACAATTTAAATTAAAAGAGAGAAAGATAGAAATTGGTTCGTTTGATAAACTGGATGAGCTCGGATCTGCGAAATCCTTTAAGAATGATTGAGATATCATCGTTTGCAATAGAAACTTAATGAAAATTATGAAAATACTAAATAAAGAAGACTTGGACTCAAATCGAATCCAAGGCGAAGAACAAGAAATAAAATTGTCTTTAAAATAAAACAAAACTAAATTAAAATCCTAAACTACTAAACTAAAACCCTAAAACGGCTTGGCAAAAGCTCTCTAAGCTTGACCTATGCTTAACTATTTATAGGCAAAGTTTGCAGCCCAATTTAGGTCAAATACAAGCTTTAATCAAACTAAATATGGATTGTGTGGACAGAAATACCCTTAATTAATTTTTGTTCTCTGTTAGACCTGTGTCGTGACACGCACTAGGCTATGTCTCCACACACAACTTCGAATGTAAAATCTTGAATTGGCTTGGTTGTGTTGTGATTGATTTCAAAATATTCAATGACTGAATTGGAAAAATTAAAAGTTCAGTGACCAAAATATAATGTAGGAAATAGTTTAGTGACCATTTCTGTATTTTACCCTAAAACCCCTTAATTTTACTATTTTATTTAAATTCTTATAAGTCATTTGTGTTTTTTTTTTTTTTTTTTTTTATGAATAAAGAAGGATATCAAAAAATTATAGAGAACAAGATCTCAAAACACCCTGACAAAGCAAATTCCAAGCACCAGCAGGAGGGAAAACAAAAATTTGCAATTCGAAACCCATGTTAAACCCCAGTTTTGCCATAAATCAGCCACTTGATTCGCACTCCGTGAGAGATGGACAATGCAAATATGCCAACCACGTCCGCATTGTTCCAGTATATTTCTAACCAATGCAAGTTATCAGAAGCAGCCTGGCCATCCTTCAACAGCTGGACAGCTTGAGAACTGTCACATTCCATCACTACCTTCTTGAATCCCTTCTCCCAAGCAATGGAGAGACCATGAACTAGCATTAACTCTCCCTCTATCGCAGGGAGATTTTCAGTTATTTATTTATTTAGTAGTAAAAGTTAATTTCAATTTAAAATTTATTTAATAATTTAAAATTAAATTTATTATAAATATTTAAAACAAAATATTAATATTAAATTGATTCACGAATTAATGTGTTGATTAATTTCTTCAAATAACAGCATTTAAAAATTAAAAATATATTATTTTTAGTCAAATGTGGGTTAAACAATCAACTCGCGGATGCATGTATGGATCATCACTTTTAAATACATTTAAAATAAATAGAAAGGTTTTACGGGAAATGATTGTATGAAACAGTGACGCCATGTCATCTGTATCCCTTTTCAATAGTTTTATAAAATATTAGCATTATTGTGCAATGCTTCGGTGGTTATGAATTGCACTCTAGTAAAATATTAGAATATCAAATATAAAATTAGAAAGAATTAATGTTGAAACGCAAAATCAATCACAGAATTTTATGGGTGGTGATCAGACTACCTAAAAGGTTCAATTACAAGAAGAGATCCCTCGGATGATTCAGATATTGTTATATGGTTAAGGAGATGTTTCTTTCAAAGAAAAACTACTAAACTCGTGAAAAAGGCTACCAATGTGATGGAACTCATGGGAAATGATGATATCGAATTACAAGAGGGTGATGTTGAGAAGATCATGAAAAATGGGGTGTCTACAATTTGGTGTTCTAAACGTGATGAGGAGAGTATGTGACAAATGGTAATCATCAAACTTCTGGGAAGGAGAATAAGCTTCAATGCTCTTTTGAACAAAACGATTGAGTATCCATATCAAATCCACACATAAAAAAAATAAAGGAAGCATTGCTGTAATGGAGTAAAGGTCCGTAAAACTATTTCTCCATATCATGGAAAAGGTGGATAAGTTGTTAGATTTCATTATTTAGAAGTAATTATGTTTTAACCTTAAAAGAGAAATGAAATTATATATGTTTCATTTCTTGTATGCAGCGATATAACAACAAACCATGTAAACACGAAATTTTGAAAGCTATGAAAATCTATATTTCGTTTAGAAAAACAGGCTCCGAGAAGAAGCTTTGCTGAACTTCAACAGCAAGTTCCTCCAAGCTCAGCTGACATTCTAGACCAATCTGTCTCAAAAAAAAGAAAACAGAAAAAAGGCAGCATTATGAAATAAGATAAGCCTTCTTCATATCTAGTTATATACATATGGAGATTAATAGACCACTTATCAACTTCAACCTATATTACTCCAACTTAAGAAAAGTATTAGGAGTATGTATCCAACATGTGTATATATATACTCAATATCTTTAAGTTCTTTAAATATTTGGAAGATTATATCCGTATATCCATGTTTGAATATACATTGAACACAAACACCGGGCATAATAAAGATTCCATTTATAAAACAGGCTTTCTATGGTGAAAATAAAGTAAATCTCTCAAAAATCCATGTTATATCATATTGTTCAATATAAGAAACAAAAATGAACAGAAGGATTAAATTGTTCAGTATAAGAAGCTTAAATAGTTACTATTTTCAGTGTTTTAGTTGGGTGCCCTATTTCTGATGTTTTCTCATGCTTTACATCTCGATGGATTAAATGCAATCTCAAGCCAATTTTGTTTATATATTTAATTTTCCCTACTTGACAATGCTTTCCATGAGGAATTTGGGATGAAATCTGCTTCAAATGAACATATATATTATTAGAAGCACATAATAAATGCATATTGGAATGTAAAATCTCTTTCTATCAAAATAATAATAATAATAATAAGTAACATCTCTCATCTTCTACTCATATATTTAACATTGTGTTATATATATATATTATAAAGCATTTGTTAGTGGCCGGAGAACATTAGTTATTTTTTATTAATCTAATATCCCATTGATAATTAGTTAGAGTTGAAACCATAGTTCATGAATATAATGGAAAATAACAAATTTTCATTGATTATTTCTTGATACAAAGCACACGTGATATTTATTATCAAATTAATTCTTTGATACATTGACAAATTTATGACAAAAAGAGTATAACCCCTAAACCCTAAATTACCAGTAATATATTAATCAAATTAGTACTGAAATATTATCAATTTCGTGTTCCATGTCCCGTATTACTTAATATAATGGACATACCTTTATGACAAAAGGGGTATAAACCCTAAACCCCACGACGCCAACAATAGTATCAAATTAATTCCTAGCAAATTCAAGTCCATTAAAACTCTGACGCATTATTTAATGCCGGCAATAACAACTGTGGTTGAAACAAATAGATAATGATCATACCTTGATGACAAAGGAGTATAAAACAGTGTCTTCCATGCTGCTGATGTTGACGTGAAGAACCTCAAATGAAAATTTCTCAAGCACAGCTATTATCTTCAGAATTTGACCGGGTATTCGTCCGCACACGATCTTCAGGACGACGTTGGATCCGGCGATTCTTGCTTCGACATCCGCAAGCGATGAGTTGCAACAAGCACCGACATCTCCCACCGGTTCGAATCCAATGGGAGAATGGTTAGGTTTTGCGGGCAAAGGTAGTGGCCTTGGGGTACTTGGACTAGGGTTAGGGCTTAAGCTCTTCCTTTGTTTCTTCGATTCCAAAGCTTGTAAAACTTGTTGCAACTCCTTGATGAACTCTATCACACCGCCTATGATCGATGCTTGGTCACCCTATAAAAACAAAAAAAAAATGAAACCCTAAAAATAAAGAAATTAAGAAAGAGAAAGACAATTAGGGTTCAATCTCGCAATCTTGATATCGATCGAAAACAGAAGGAAAAAAAGAAGAAGAGTTAAGTTACCCTCTTAATATAGAAACACGGGGTTAAGGAACGCAAAACTTTGAGATGCTCATTCATTTGCCTTCTCCTATTTCTCTCCACAGCAATATGAGACATGTTCACAAAGAGTTCAATTCTCAACTAGGGTTTTTATCTTTTATATATGTATGTGATGGATCTTTCAGCTGTAATGTTTTGACATGAAGTTGTGTTTTTGTTTGGTGGGGTTTATATATATATAAGAATATTAAAATATAGTTGGGAAAGTGGTGGCTGATGACTTAGTTGGGAAATAAATGCTGTGGGATGCAGTCTCGTGAGGGTTGCTTTGGTTTACTCTTTAGAAATAAGTGTTATTACGTAGAGCTCACGTTTATTATCTTGGAACAATTACAGGCCTTTCCTCATGTAATTTTGCTCATCTTTTAACTGCCTTTACCTATTTTTCATGCATTTTCCCCTCTTCTTACTACTCTATATATGTCTTTCATGCATGCACCGTCTTTATAGTGAGTAAATAAAATTGTCTAATAAAATAAAATAAGCCATGAATGTAATTTATATTACTTGTTTTGTCCACGTGTTGTTTTATGATGTCATGTTTTGATTAAAGGGTCAGGAGTTATTCCCTTCATTCTAAATTCTAATAAACTTATTACACTTATGACTTTTGGCGATTAAATTCTTTTAACTTTTGATTTACTATTTTTTAAATTTATCATTAATAATTTTTTTAAAGTATTACTTAATACTTTAAATGTCGTAAGTTTTAGACTTAAATCACAACATGATATCTACATTATATATATACTTTTAAGTTGGTATTTATATTTTTTTATCGCAAGTAATGTCTAAACTATGTTTCATTAGCTAAAGTGATACCTAAATTATGCTATTTTTTTTCAAGTTTATACTTAAATTTTTTTTTCTTATAAGAGATACCTGAACTAGACTTTGTTGCTCGCAGCGATACTTAAACTATAGTTTATTGCCCAAATTATCCCGATCATTAAAAAATCTCTTTAAACAATCATTTTATAACATGTAACACTTTTAAATTAAATTAAAAAATTTCAAAAAAGTTTTTACACGTTCTCCTCCCGAATCATTCTTTCTTCTCTTTTACTGAAATTTCTTTTAAGCTAGAAACAAATTTATTGAAACGGTCATTGTAAAAGCGGTGGTACAATATTCCAGATTACAAAACCAAGGGAAAAAGATCTGCACCTATAAGAGACAACAATCATCCAATAACACCAGGCTTGCACCTATATAAGGTCATACAAGCTTATCAGATTTGACTTGCAGACCACCCGACCGAAAGCCTTGATTAATCGCCATTAATTTAATAGAACAGACAATTCAACACAGCTACGAATCATTTCGCCTCTCTACGATCTAACAAGTCCCAACCAACGCAATCATAAGCATAATCCCCCTTCATTCTCCTTGGATTTAGTCATTCTGTGCAAGATTTCCTTAGCCAACAAGATTCCATAAAAAAATTGTCTACCTTCCACCAAGGAACATTGTGTTTCGCTGATAATCTTTGGTATAACCCTTTCTTTTGCAATTTCCTCAATCTAGCCACCTCTTTCTTTGGACGAGTAGCTTTATATTCGCTTTCAATATCTTCCAGAGTAGTAACTCCTCTCGATTGAATATTCTTGCCAGCCGCGTTTACATTCTCTGATTGTGAAGAGGCATCTTTAGTGTTAAGGTTGTTCTTAAATTCTCCTTATTTCTCTCAGTTCTTAACCCTTCGTTACTGACTTCATTGGAGGATTCATCACTTGTATTAGGAATTTGGGCTTCAAACCTCATCATTGCCCTAATTTGCTATTCGGACTGATATGAAGCGGACTGTAGCCCATTCCCCAGGGATTCTTCATAAGCCCAGTTCTCGTCATCTTCTTCCCCTATATTAGAGGAGTCTTGGATTTTTGACTCTATTCTTTGCCCATAATGTCCAAGATTGTTTAAGTCCTCGGTTTAGATATCATTTTGCGTAATGGAATATAATTTAAGTAAAAGGTTTAGGTACTAATTTAGGAAAAATAATATAGTTTATATAGTATTTTAGGTAACAAAATATAGTTTTAAGTATCAATTTGAGAAAAAATATAAAAATTTTATTTTGTGATTTAAGCCTAATTTTTAAATACTTAACTTTTTAAAAAAAGATTAATTAGTTAAAATATTTGAAATAATAGATATCACAACTTAAAAATTTGACCTTAGAAAAAGTCAACTGTGATAACTTAATTGAAACAACAGAAATAATACCATGTGAAACTTGAGGATTTAATCCCTCTCTAATTTGCTCAAATTTCAACCCTAAACTTAAAATTTTTTGTTAACTTCGTTAAAGAAATTTGATGTGGCAATTTGTTTTTATGGTAAATAATGATGTGGAATTACAAATAATACAAATATATTCCCATGTAAGATTTAATTTAAAAAAATCAAAAAAAAAAATTAATTTAAAGTAAAAGTTAAAAAAATTAATGGTATAAAAGTCCCTCAAAGAATTAAAAAAAAATAAAACAATTCAGCCCCTCTTAATTTTTTGCACTTAATTGAACTCTTAAACTGATAATTTTGATAAATGAGACCTTTTAGCCAACGATAACAATTAGGAAATAAATTCGGAATGAACCTGGATAAATTGATTGTCCAAGTTTATTTGAATCTGGACACCCATTTATTCATATTCATTCTGAAATTATAAAATTCATAAATATAAAAAAATTATAAAAAAAATTATAAGAATCATTAGAAATTATAAAAAAATTTAAATCTTTAAAAATGATAAAAAAAACATAAAAAATATAAAAAAAAACCATTAAATTTATAATCGTACCATAATCTTTTTCATATTTTTTCCTCTTTTTTTTTTTTCAATTTAAAAGCATTCATTCTTTCTTTTAATTATTTCCCCATATTTCAATCGAAAATGTCGCATCTTAATTTTGAATATATTTATATGAAAAATTAATTTATTGGAAATACCAATCAACATGTTTGTTAGGTAATCCCTCTTAAAAATGTGTTTTTGAATGAAGAAATAAATAAATAAATAAATAAATAATAATTAAAAGAGATCTAACATAGGGAAAGGATTGTATGAAACAGTGACGCCACGTCATCTGTATCCCTTTCCAATAGTTTTATGCCACATCAGTATTCTTATCCTGAATTTCAGGATTTTCATCCTTAAAAAAATCAAATCCAAATTAAAATCCTGAAATTCAGAATAAGAATACTGATGTGACATAAAACTATTGGAAAGGGATACAGATGACGTGGCGTCACTATTTCATACAATTCTTTCTCATCGAACATAATAACTTTTTCCCTTTGTTTAGTTTTAGTTAACTCATTAATATTCAATTTATATGGAAAAGATGCAATTCATGTTTTTTTATTTATAAATTTTATGATTTTAATTAATTTTTTAATATTTTTAATAATTTTAAAAAAATTAAAATTTTTAATGTTTTTATTATTCTAGAATAAATCTAGACAATAATTTGTCTAAGTTCATTCTAGACTTTTTTAAAAATATATTTTTTTTATTTTTTCTTGAAATTTTTTTTATTAACATGATACTGTCATGTCAGGAACTAGTGTTGACGTAGATTGCTACGTCAACATTTGTTGGTTGACATGTAGCATCCGTTAATGACCATATAAGTGTAAATTCTATAAACAAGTCATTAGGTGGTTGTTCCCTAGCTTGTTGAAGTTGCTTGTAATTGAGTGACTTGTGGTTCATTAGTTGCCTATTCCTTAGATGCTTGTACCTTTGTTGTCTTTTGTGCACTTTCAAGCTTCTTGTTCCGTATGATCTATATCTAGGTAAAATTTTATTTCTGTTTAATTACTACAGTAGTAGCATAAAAGGTTGTGCTTATTTAATCACTAACATAATAACATAAAACTAAAGAAATTTGCCCATGGTAATGCATAACTCAGGCCTCACAACTCCTCTGAGCTCACCAGTCCTCTTAGGCTATATATAAAGGAAATTAAAACTCCAAAAATTCATATAACAATCCCAAACATTATTTAAAAGTTTGAAACAACATTAGAAGTCCAAATATAGTCTAGACATATTGCCATATTGTCCCAAATAAATAGTAAACAATATTTAACAGTAAAAAATTACATTTAATAGCTCCAAACCACCATTTAGAGCCCAAATTAAACACTACGTACTACCATATTGTTTCAAATAAATTATTAATGAACATTTAATAGCAAAAGTTGCATGTAACAACCCCAAACAGTGAAATGACTAAATAGACATCACATACTACCATATTGTTCAAAACTAAATACTAAGCAACACTTAACAACAAGAAACTACATGCTAAACCCCAAACAATAATAAAAATTCCCCAACAACATTAGAAGCCCAAAATAGATAGAACATACTACCATACTATTCCAAAATAACTACTAAGCAATATTTAACAGGAAAACACTACATGTAACAACTTAAAATAGCAATTAAAAGTCCCCAAATAGACATCACATACTATTGGAAGGAAGTGGAAAGTAATAGCTTTTAGGGAAGAAATGAACTCACTTTGTATTAAACTTTGTCTTCTTTCACTCTCTCTTACCATGCTTCATCACATACAACTATTTATATAGTAGTTGTAGGTGACCATTGGTTTCAACGCATTCATGTATCCTAGTTAAGTATATGCATGACTACTAGATACATCTACTCTAAATACATTCATTAAACTAGATACATGTAAGTAATGAGCAAGTATATTCTAGAATGTTACAAATTATAATATTCAACACTTCCCCTTAATTTGAAATTTTCTTGATCACGCCAAGTTTTCCACACATTCTTTGAGAATCCTCAACCTTGAGAGGTTTTGTAAAAATATCCGCCACTTGATCTTGAGTCTTCACAAACTTAAGCTCCACTTCCTTCTTGGCAATATGCTCCCTGATACAATGATATCTTGTGTCTATATGTTTGCTTTGATAATGGAACACAAGATTTTTCACAAGTGCTTGTGCAAACTTGTTATCAATGCAAATTTTGGTTGCTCCTTCTTGTGGCAAGTGAAGTTCTTTCAACAATCCTCAAATTAAGATAGCATGACAAGTACAAGAAGTTGTTGCCACATATTCAGCCTCACAAGTTGAAAGTGTCACAATAGGTTATTTCTTAGAACTCCAAAAGATGCAACAATCTCCCAAGAAAAACACAAATTCAGTGGTTCTTTTTCTATCATCAATGTCACCAACAAAACCACTATCACAAAATCCTGTGAGTTGAAAGTCATGAGAAGATGAGTAGAATAACCCAAATCCAATTGTACCTTTTAGGTAACAAGAATCCTTTTAGCAATCTTCCTGTGAGTTGACATAGGAGCTTCCATGTAGCGACTCACTATACCAACTGCAAATAGGATATCAGGCCTTGTACATGTCAAGTATCTCAAACTTCCAACAAGACTTTTGAAAAGAGTTGAATATTTCTTTATTCCATCATCAAACTTTGACAACTTCACTTCACACTCCATTGGAGTTTCAACAGGATTGCAATCAAGCATTTTGAATTTCTTCAACACTTTTTTGCATAACCTACTTACGAGATGAATATGTCATCATCCGTTTGTTTCACTTCTAGGCCCAAATAATAAGACATGAGCCCCACATCAATCATCTTAAAATCAAGTGACATGTGCTTATTGAATTTTTCAATTAAATTCAAATTGTCTCCTATAAAGATCAAATCATCCACATAAAGACAAACTATCAAGATATCTCTACCACCATTTATCTTGATATAGAGTGCATGTTCATGAAGACACTAAACAAATCTATTGTCTCAAAAATACTTGTCGATACGGCTATACCATGCACGGGGTGCTTGTTTTAACCCATATAGTGCCTTTTTCAACCTTAGGCATTTATCTTATTGTCCTTGGACATTGTATCCCATGGGTTGCTCAATGTAAACTTCCTCTTCCAAGAAACCGTTAAGAAATACCGATTTCACATCTAGTTGATGTAATTTCAACTTCATTTGAGCTGCCAAGGAAATAAGCAAATGAATTGTTTCAATTCGGGCAACGAGTGCAAAGACTTCATCATAATCGATCCCATGCTTTTGCTTGCAGCCTTTAACAACAAGCCTTGCTTTGTACCTCACCACTTCTCCACTTGTATTCTTCTTTTTCTTGAAAATCCATTTGACCTCGATAGCTTCATGGCCTTTTGGAAGTTCAAATAACTCCCAAGTGTTGTTTTTCTCAATGGATTTTATTTCTTCATCCATGGTTAGTCTCCATCTTTCATCTTTCACAACATCATCGAAGTTAAGTGGATCACTATCTACAAATAGACAAAACAAGTCATTAATAGATTTATTAGCATCATACAAGTCATAGATACTTCTGATTTTTTGAGGTATTTAACTCGAGCTTTCTTCGAAAGTTACTTTATGGATTGGAGCAGGTGAAGATGGAAGAATCATGTCTTGCACCAGTGCCACAATGTCTTGTTCTTACTCGAAATAAGGAAAGAAATCATAAGATTGTTCTTTTTGTGCCTCTATATTCCAACTTGCTTGTTCATTGAACGCAACATCTCGGCTTATAATAATCCTTCCATTGCTTGGGTTGTACAACTTGTAGCATTTGGAGTTTGAGTCATAGCCAAGGATAATGTATTTTGAACTTCGATCTATCTTGGTCGGATACATGTGTATAGGCAATGCTACCAAACACCCGTAGATGTCTAACACTTGGTTTTCTTACACTCCATGCTTCTTGAGTTGTTAGACCATTCAAGTTCTTTGTTGGCGAGTGGTTGGACAAGTAAACTACACAAAAAACAACTTAGGCCCAAAATTTCTTGGGCATATTCTTTGCCTTCAACATACATCTAGCCATGTTAAGAATATTTCTATTTTTTCTTTCCGCTACACCATTTTGTTGTGACGATCTAGGCACCGTTAAAGATGACGAATTCCATGTAGTTTACAAAATTCATTGAATTCATTGGAAGGGAATTCCCCTCCTCTATCAAACCTTAAAGATTTTATCTCATAGCCACTCTCATTTTCAATAAGTGCTTTGAAATTTTTAAATGCAACAAAGTCTTTATATTTTTGCTTCAAGAAGCAAACCCAAGTCTTTCTACTATAATCATCAATAAAAAAAATAAGAAGTATTTACTTTTACCAAATGATGGCGAATTGATTGGTCCACAACATCGGTATGGACAAGTTGAAGAGGCTCAGTTGCTCGTGATGTTGCTTTTTTTGGAAAGCTTGATCTTGCATGCTTGCCTAGGAGACATGCCTCACACAATTGATTAGGATGGCTAATGGTTGGAATTCCTTTAACCATCTTCTTTTCTCTGAGAACTTTGAATGCTCCAAAATTTAAGTGGCCAAATCTCATGTCCTAACACCATGCTTCATCGTTCACACTAGCCTTCAATCATTTTGCTTCAGTTGTCTTGAGATTCAACATAAACATTCTATTATTCGACATAGATACTTCAGCTCTAACACTTCAAACTCGATCCTTAAGGAGGATCCAAGATTGATGTGTCACTGCCTTAAAATCATTATTTTTAAAACTGTATCTGGTGTAAACCAATTTAAACTACAGTTTAAATTAGTTTAAAATGTAAAGTATTTGTCATTCAAGATTAAATAAGATAATACCCTTTGAAATCCATAAATACTTCACTGAAATTTCATTAGAACTATATGTTCATGATCATGAGTTCAGATACAAAATACATTCTTCAAAATGTAAATTTCTTGACACCACCCCCATTCCATACATAATACAAAATATAAGAAGTCTCACGGCAACGGTAGTCCTCTAGCATAGTCTTTAGAGATTTCTTTACTTCATCAGCAGGCCTGAGAAGGAAAGGTAACTAAGTAAGTTCAAAGAACTTAGTGAGTTCCAGAGGAAAACATTACAATAGTCACATATAATGCAAGTAAATCTTTCAAACTCAGCACAGTCACACAATTCGCCAGTGTGAATACTAAACACACATAGACTATACGTTAAACACTATTACTTTGGCGTGTACACTATGCCCATGCAATCATACAAACCACCTTCTTCATGTTAGGAACAAACCCTAGTTCATATTCAGAGCGATATCAATCGTTCATTCATTTTCCTTTGTCATGATTTGCCAATCTGGTTTGCAATAACACTTGCGCTACAAGAGGTTACATGGCCATTTTCATGTATCACGATCTGCCAGTTCAATGCTTATTTCATTTAAGGTAATGCCATGAATTCATTTCCATGTTTCAGATCACATTGTTCATTTTAAAAGCAAGGAGTAGTGGCTTAAACATGAATGAAGGTTCTTACATCTTTAACAAGAACAGACCAAACCAGACTAATAACGACAGACATCCATCACTCTTGTACAAATATTTTATCTTCACAGAATATGTAAACTTACCTTAGACGAAACAAAAACAAAGACATTACACATGCTTGTAGTAAGAAGAAACTCGCTAGAAAGTGCAGCAAGTTCAAACAATAGAACTCTTGCCCTTATCACAAGAACCTTCAGGAGTGTCTTGAGCTATAATATAAATAGTTAAACTTATTAGATTGTATACCAGAAAACAAAACAAACTTGTAATCAACATCATTACAAAACCCATATTCACGAAGTTTACTTCCTTACACTCAAAATTGATGCTAAAGTATACAGCTTGAAGGTCACATAAATAACCATGAAAATAACCTAAAGTTTATCGATATTTACCAAGTGCTAAAAAATGAAGAAGTTGGTTGAATACAGCGAACCCAAATCTTCAAGCATACTTCTGGTTTAAGGTTTTTCCGAGAGAAAGGTGCAGAGAAAAATTTGAGAAGAAAATATAAATGCAAGAGAAAAAGTAAAACTTGCTCAAGAAGCCAATACTAACCTTATACAACTATACACAGAAGCTAGGTTTAGTGGATAAGTCTAATTATCCCACTAAACTCTCTCGATTCTTGTGACTAAGCACTTTCTCTCTCCTTATAAATGTGAGCCTTATCGACTACAATAACATAGTTCTATTCTAACCAATTCTTATTTGTCTAACTAAATTGTTCAACCAGTGTATTAATGTAATAATAAAATAATAAATAGTTCTTTAACTAAAGACTTAACATAATTGTTTAACATTTAGGGTGGCGTAAACTTTTAAAGGGGAGTCCGCCAAATCACCAAGCTCGCCCAACACAGACTTCGCCCAAAGGCACACTCATAAACTTACATACTTAGTCACAATTAATGCCTTACTTGAACGACGAAAATGTGCAAGTGTACACAATCACAACAAGTAATAAAGTGACATAATTGTGTTAGATTAATTACATTTCTTAACTTAGAATTATTAAACTCATGTTTATATTGTTACGAATAAATTCACGGCAACTCGGTAATTCGCTAACTTATGAACATACTTACCTACTAAACTCCATTTATCTCTTGACTATATCTCTATGTCAATTCAACCGATTAAACAAATTTTAGTAGAAAAATATATTAATGCACATACATACTTATGAAATCAAAATAATCTCTTGTACATATCCCTATGTCAATTCAAACAATTAATTAAATCTCATAAGCACATAAAATATTAAGTGAGGTAACAATGTATTCCTACCTTGAAACAGTTTAATAACAATAATCTTGCAAGTTATGCAAGGCAATTGTATCTCTCAATACCGTTGCTAATTTAACCCTCAGCTACCTTAGATGATTAAACATGCACAGATTAAGTATCGTTTCAATTAATTACAATTTCAATCCGTTTTAATAATTAATTCATTAGTTACCCTACAATTGTAATGCAAGAATAACTTAGTCATGGTTTTACTTAATCAAACATCTTACCGAGGCCTATAACAACACAAACACAATTTTAATAAATAAAGTAGACGAAATGCAATAAACCTTAAACGAATTAAATTTAAGCCATATCAATTAAATTAAACATATCAACATCACAAATATTCAAAGACATGTTCATCATAACAACAACAGAATTAAAAAGGATAGGGAACAAGAAGCAAATCCAGTGTTTCTCTGTGGCTTGACTGGTTTGCTCCACTCTTCCTTCTTCACTTGTTCTTGTCGAACCGAGGATTCTATGAACACTTGAGTGCTGCTCCAAATGATGGATGAATGACTCTTTATCAAGAGGTGAAATCAGCAAGAGGGCAAAGGAAAATGGATGGGAAATAAAGAGAGAAAGTTGAGAGAGGAGAGAAGAGATGTGAATGCTTGAGATGTGTTTCAAATGACCAGCCTAAGGGAGTTTTTATAGCTGAAGAGGGCTGCTAAAAATAGCTAAAATTATCAGCCAAAGAGCCCTCCCTTGGCTGGCCACACATGTGGCAAGGTTGATAGTTTCAACTTTGCTAATTTAGGCTTGGGGCAAATCTATAAAGCCACCAATTGTGGAGGGGTTTGTTTGCAACTTGAACAAGTCTTCAAGGGCCTCTTTGCAAGCTAAATAATCAGCCAATAAGCTGATTTGGGTCAGCATATGGACGGTTTTGGGCTGTCCACTTCTTGGTCGATTCGGCTCAACTAGACCACTTTTTTCATAATTAATTAATAATAATTTATTTAATCCAAATTAAATTGGATATAAATTAAAACTGATTATATCATGAATTAATACACATAATTGGACCGACTTAGGCTGAAATTAATTTTCCTTGATACTTCAAATTGCTTATCGATTTTGAACTTCTAGCAGTGTTTGCCGAGTCATTTTTTTGCCCTTTGTGCAAATCTGTCAAAAAATGATCAAAATTAATCAAAATTAATTATAAAATTAATCAAAATTCAACATGTTCATAATTTAAGTTCAATTTAATTATTTTATAAAAATTAATTATTTTTCGATAAGAATTTTATCAAAACTGCATGAATTTAAGTTAAAAAGGGCATGAAAAAGTGTGTATATTTTTGTGTTTCCACACCCCCAAACTTAATTCATTGCTCGTCCCGAGTAATGCACAAATTTGAAAAGAATTTCTCGTAAACACCTTTGAAAAATTCCTTCAGAACAACATTCTTCCCAGAATTATGAATTTAATATACTTATGCTCAAAAACAAGAAATTTGATAATTATGCTACTTAAGTATACATATCGTTAAAATTAATCTCAACAACTATTATGATAGCAAAATTAGACTAAATGCTTCCTTAACAAAGACATGTTAACCCTTACCAATTTGATTTTATTTCCTTATTCAAGATTAAGCTGCAATCATTAAGTTTAACTTATGCCTTCATATGTTGAACGTAGCAATTTCTCTCCACTAATGTAAGTAGCATAGAAAATTTGAATCAATAGGTCTTTAAAAAGGTTGTAACATGGCTAGGCTAGGGGTAGGTAAAAGATAGATAAATTTAAGCTTAAAACCTTAGACTCATCTTCAACCGGACCTTTGGAATAATTTCCCTCAATACACCAACTTACTTTGCTTTCACATGCTCTTTTGTACATCTATTTTCTTTCAAGTACATGTGCTCTCTTTTTTTTCAACACGAGCATTTTACTGTATGTACTACAATTTTTAGAGCATTTGATACTTCTTTCAACGCCCCCAAACTTATTTTCAAAGGATTCTCTAAATAGTACTGAGTCTAGTGTTTGGGACAATTTAAAGATAATTAAGAGAAAAATGATGGCTAAATATTGCAAAGGTTCAAATAAAATTAGGCCATATAGTCTCAAAGTTGGGTTTCAAGGGATAAAATTTCATTATGGTTGGCTTGAAAGGTTCAAACAGTCCCAACAAAGTTGCCTAAATCATTTTCAACATTCCATGTTTCCTAGGATTTCACCTCAAGAAACTACTAAGTCAATTCTAAAGACTTAAACTTTCATGCACGTCTAACTTTCCTAAGGAACTAAAAATTTTATGGTATGATTTGCATGCTTTATTAAAAATACATTTATATCATTATTAAGCTAACATAAAAATTTATTGAAATAATAGAACTTTATTTATATTGAAGTTTAGCATACTTAACAAAATTTCAAATTATTGAACAAAATATATCCTAATCATAATTAAAAGAACTATTTATTCTGAATGGAAATAATTTAAAATTTTCGGTCCCCCTACTTAAAACGAACAATGTCCTCATTGTTTAAAGTGAATAGATACTATACACCAGGTAGGATTCTAGAAAAGAGGAGGTGAGTCAATATGACTGCTTAAGTACCAAGCTCTTTCTAAATCCAATCCTAGACATGTATATATCTATTGCCACACTTTATACTTCGCGACATGTTCAATTTTATTAATGGTTTCCATCTCTTGTTTTATTTTGCTAGAATAAAAATTCCTAATTAACTTAATCCTAAAATAACCTAAGAACATAAATAAAATAAAGTCGAGATCCCCCCTTTATTTATTTGCAGACCCTTCCGAATTCGACTCATCTTTTGCTCTATCATCATTTTCTTTGCATGAATCGCTTCGCTCCTTCTTCGATAATGGGCTCCATGGTTCAAATATGTAATCTGGAAACTCAGGCACAAAAATAAATGGGTCATTTTAAATTTTCGTAAGAGCACTTCTCATCGAGTCATCCCTTATTTTTGAGTATCTCTAGTAAGCTTGTTGCTGCCACTGCATATGTTGCATTATGTCCATCAACTTTGATAGCTCATCTCGAAGATCTGGGCGACGCGGTTGAGCTCTGAACATTGAAGTCTCGACATCAGGTTCAACTTCTGGTTCCATTGGTTCCACCTTATCAGGGACCTCAGCTGATTGCACTGGCTCGATCTGTGTGGGATCTTCTTGTTCTTCTTCTTCAGGTTCCTCACTTTCTTCAACTCATTGCTGTAGAACAGGGTCTCTAGCTATTCGATAAAGGTCCCAATCTGTGATTGTGCCTTGGCTATATCCTGTCTTCTTTACGTTTGCAAGAATTTTAGCTTTCAAGCATAGAATTCTTATTGTAAAAGGAAAGTAAGCTAGACCAGAACGTCTAACGGCACAATTCCGCATTTCTCTCAGGATGATTTTTCCCACATCAATGGTCTTTCCAGTTAAAATCGAGTATAATAAGACCATTCGCTCTAATGAGATTGTAGTCCCATGCGAACTAGGCATAAGGCTGAAACATATAAAATAGAACCATACCTTTGCGAGTGGTGTAAAATATTCTCTTCTACAAGTGTGGATTCCTTGCTTTGACACAGTCCACTTAGAACCTGGAACTATCAAATCCTCTAGTATTTCTTGCAAATTTTCAAGCTCGATATTGCTCATTAAGGAATAATATTCATCGTTTTTGAAATCAGGTAATTCAAAGAACTCATTAATAGCATTTGAAGTTATTGGTACCTTGATTGCGCAAACTGGAACTTCCGTCAACTCACTTGAGGTTAAACTCGCATAGAATTCACGCACTAACTCTTCATCCACACTAGGTCTCTTCTCACAAAACAACTCCCAATTGAGAGTTTCAGCAACCTGACGAATACGCGCCATAAAATCAATATAGTTGCTTTCTTTCAATGTGTAGCCTTTCTTTGGATGCATCTGTTGATTTTTGAAGATACTTTGTTATCTCGCTTTGGCTTCTTCACAGTGGAACTTGTTTTGTGATTAGTCAATTTGGGTGGAGGCACGAGTTCTCTTGCGAGGCATGATTAACCTGAACATAAGATGGGAAAATTTATTTTCTCAAAAATTTAATTAATAAAAAGTATTAATAATTTAATAAATTGAAAAATTAAATAATTGAATGAAATTAAAATTTAGGAGAAAAACTGGTCTTACCACCTTTTTTTGTAAAAATTAAGAACTCTTAAGAAAATAATTATGAATCAAAAGATGGCAAATTAAAATAAGTTGGAGGGTTTTCGGCTAAAGGGGTTGGTTTGGTGTAAGGTCGGTGTGCTGCCCGGGTGTGCGAGGTAGCAATGCGTAGCAGGGGTTGGATGTAAGCAGCAACACGTGCGGGCTAGGTTGGATGTGCGAGCAGTGTGCAGATCCACGTCGAGCAGACCTGGTGTGAGCGTGCGCGAAAGCTGGGCGCAAGTGCGGGATGAAGGCCTTGGGAGCTAGAGCTGGAGCAGCACAAGGCGCGCGATGCAGCGCGCGATTGGGCAGGCGTGCGCGTGGTGGGCGTGCAGCATGCGATGGAGCTGGGTTGCTAGTCAGATGGCTGCTAGGTAGCTAGGCAGAGTTGGCTAGGAGGCTGTGGCACTTAGAGATTTTGGTGTTTGGAAGGAATGATGTATGAATGAAAAAAAAAATAGATGGGTGGATTTTATAGTGAGAGGAGTAGGAATTAGAGTAGAATTCTTAGAACAATTTAACAATTAAAAAATATTCTAATTCTAATTCTACTCAAAGTTAACAACAATTAATAATTAATTAAAATACATATTAAATTATTAATTGCAATTAATTTATTAAAATAAAAGCTTATTAAATAAAATATGATACTAATCCTAATTTTATGCAAAGTTGATAATAATTAATATATATTATAATAGATATTATTATATATTAAAGATTATCATATATATATATCTTTATATAATTAAAAACATTTATTCTAGATGCCTTTTGAAAATATTTACAAAAAGGGGCACCTAATTTTTATTATTTACAAAAAGAGTAACCAAATTTTAAAAATAGTTCAATTAAGTCCCCAGACTTAATGAAAATTTGAAATTGAGTTGCAATTTTAAAACTTGGATCAAAATTGACCCTTTTATTTGAAACTTTAAAAATTTATTTTGCCATTTAAGGAATAATTTCTTGGAAAATTATGTCAAAATTAATTCCCAGGAAAGATTGGAGGGGTCACAAGCGGTCCCGCTTAAGTTCCAATCTCATAGACTGAATTTATTTAAACATACTAATCCCGAAAATACATCCTAAATCATTTATTTAAAAAGAAAACATTTTAAATTTAATCATTTGATGAAATGAACGAGATTAGATCTCGTTCAATTTTATCTCCCCAGTAATGTTTCAAGCGTTGAGCATTAACTCAAAAATTACCTCCCTTACCTTGAAGTTCAACAACTCCGTATGGATAGACTCGATGAATCATAAATGGACTGGATCAACGTGATTTTAACTTACCTGGAAAGAACCTTAATCTGGAATTGAATAACAAGACTTGCTGACCTGCTTCAAATTCTCGAACTCGAATGTGCTTGTCATGCCATTTCTTGTGTCTCTCCTTAAGTAATTTGGCATTCTCGTATGAAGACATTCGAAATTCTTCTAACTCGTTAAGTTGAAGCATCCGTTTCTCTTTAGCAATTTTAAGATCCAAGTTGAGTCGTTGGAGAGCCTAGTAAGCTTTGTGCTCTAACTCCAAATGTAACACCCCTTACCCGTGTCCAACGCCAGAACCGGATACGAGGCATTACCATGCTTGACTTTGCTTGAACATGTAATTACGGGCTATAAAATTTCATTCCAACTTAAAACTTTTCTTTCTTAACCATAACACACATATCATGGGCCTACGAGGCCTTAAACATACCTCTGGAAGGTTTCGGAGTTCAACCGGAAACTTTTACACTCATTGAAAATTTTTGCCTAAACATAGGTCACACGCCCGTGTGACTTGGGACACGCCCGTGTGGGCAGACCGTGTGGTCACACACGCCCATGTCCCTAGCCAGTGTATAATTTATTTTTATTTCGAACCTGCAGGGGTTTTCACACGGCCGGACACACGTCCGTGTCAATGGCCCGTGTCCTTCACACGGCCTAGACACGCCCGTGTGTGAAAACTAGGGGTATTCTGTTTATGACGTCAGCAACCCCTTAAGGAGCACACGGCCTAAGCACACGCCCGTGTGCTGGCCCGTGTGACGAATCGAATTCTCGCAATTAAATGCAGAGGACACATGGCCTACTAACACACCCATGGGGCTGGCCGTGTGTCACATACGGCCTAGACACACGCCCGTGTGTCTATCCGTGTGGACAGTTTAAGGCTATTTTCCAAGCCTTCTTGCCACCCTGAAACCTAAACTCATTCATTTCATCACAAGAAGCACATAACATAGCAATACCAAACTCTTAAGAATCCTTAAATTATCATTCATTCCACCCGTATTTTACTCAATTACTTGCATGAACATTCATTTCATTTAACTTATCAACTTTATAACATAAACTTAACAATATTGGCCAATTCACCATGGCCCTTTACAAAATGAGTGTGAAACATTAATAGCCAACCCTTTGGCCTTCAAACATGACATGACACAAAACGATCAAGTTCCTATACATGCCATACTCAAAATGAATTAATTTTACTATACCAAAAGAATGGTTGATAGTGTGATCCGAGCTCCGACGTTCTATGATCCCCGAGCTAACTTGGCGAAACTACAAGGAAAAGGGGAAAGAGAGGGGTAAGCATATAGCTTAGTAAGTTTGCATGAAATTTATATAGCAACATAAATACTCAAAATAAACTCATCCATCTCATGATACATGAACAACATAAGCATCAAGTGCTCAAGCATACTTACTCGTACTTATTCTTACCCTTCTCATTTCACAATATGATTTCATACTTTGTATTTTACTCATGGTACCTGTATCACTTAGTCACATGACTTAGCACATTTGCTATTATGAACATAAACTCATATCTTTATCATTCTTATCATAGGTGATACCCAAGGTCATCCATAAATGAATTTAACTCTATACCATTTTACATACTTAGATTAACCAAATTATCGTAGGATATTCGAACTCATCGTTCATAAAATTTGATGCCAACGCCATATCCCAGATATGGTCTTACATGGGATCACCCCTTGATGCCGATGCCACATCCCAGATATAGTCTTACACGGGACCTTATAACTCGATGTCGATGCTATGTCCTAGACATGGTCTTATACGAGATCATACATGAATATCGATGCCATGTCCCAGACATGGTCTTATACGAAATCTTCCTTTGGTGCCGAGGCCATATCCCAGACATGGTCTTACATGAGACCTTCTTTATTCAATGCTAATACATGGGTAACCTCATTATTCCGAGTTTTTATCCTGAACTTCACATAACTTATTTTCACCATTTCCTTATCGAGGCTTCATCACTCGATTTTCATAGCAAAAACATACATTGTCATAATATTAAATAATTTCAAATATCGAACATTATGAAACTCTAACTTCATACAAACTTACCTCGATTCTCAAAATGTGTATAGGTGCTCGATTTAGTCCTCAATTTTGTTCTTGCCTCGGTTTCGATCCGGGCTTTGTGTTTCTTAATCTATAATAACAATTTCACTTGTTAAATACACACATTGACTAAATCGACTCATAATTCCTATTTTGACAAAATTACAATTTTGCCCCCAAACTTTTACATAATTACATTTTTGCCCCTAGGCTCGTAAAACGATTTTCATTCAACTTTCTTGTATTTCAAGCCTAGCCGAATCATATTCTAAACTATAGCAACCTTTAATTTCCACTATTTCACTCATGTATGACCATTTTTATAACTTTTACAATTTGGTCCTTTTATACATTTTTCATGAAAATCACTTAGAAAAATATGTTTATCATACATCAAACTTTCATACTCTTCCATAAAACATCAAAATACATGCATGTCATACACGGGTAAATTTTTGAACATGAACCCTAGCTCAAAATATAGCTAGAAATAGCTAAACTGAGCTACGAGGGTCTCAAAAATACGAAGAACATTAAAAACGGGGCTAGGATGTACTTACTATCAAGCTTGGAAGTTGAAGAAACCCTAGCTATGGCTCCTTGCAAATTTCGGCTAAGGGAGAAGAAGATGGACACCATTTTTGACTTCTTTTTTTTCCCTTTTTAATCTTTTATTTACCAAATGACAAAAATGCCCTTTAATGCCCCTTTCTTGAGATTTTTCCTTCCCATGTCCATTTTTGTCCAGCTTAACATATAATAGTCTAATTGCTAAATAAGGACCTCTAGTAATATTTATAATTCTATTTCATACTTAAATCTTCTAGAATCTCATATTTTCCAATCATTGCAATTTAGTCCTAATGGACAATATATTCACTAATTAATAAAATTCCTTCATGAAGTTTTCACACAATTATGCAAATACCTCATAAGCCTTATGAAATCATTTAAACACATATTTCTACTTCGTATTTGTGGTCTCGCACCACTATTCCAACTATGCCCTAAATCGAGCTGTTACACCAAAGGCAGATGATAGGCTTTCCCAAAGACAAACCTATAGGGTGACATCCCTAAAGGTGTCTTGTAAGCTGTCTTGTAAGCGCCTAAAGCATCATCCAGTCTTTTTGACCAATCTCGTCAATTTGGGAAAACTACCTTCTCAAGTATGCCTTTGATCTCTTTGTTTTCCAGTTCAGCTTGCCCATTCGTCTGTGGATGGTAATCTGTGGCAACCTTGTGCTTCACTCCGTGTTTGTCGAGTAACCATTTCAACCACTTGTTCACAAAATGGGACTCTTCATCACTGATGATGGCTCTTGGGGTTCCAAACCTTGTGAACACATGTTTCTTCAAAAACTTCATCACAACTTTAGCATCGTTCATCGGATATGCCTCGGCCTCAACCCACTTAGACACATAGTCTACTGCTACAAATATATACTTGTGATCGAAAGACAGAAGGAAAGGACCGAGAAAGTCAATACCCCAAACATCAAATAATTCCACCTCAATGATGTTTGTTCGAGGCATCGTATTTCTACTGGTGACATTTCCAACCCTTTGACATCGATCACAACTCTTTACGTAAGCATATGTGTCTTTAAATAGTGTTGGCCAAAAAAATCCAGCTTGTAATACTTTGGCCGCGGTACGTGTACCTCTAAAGTGTCCCCCATTCGGAGCTGAGTGACAATGATATAGAATCTTATGTACTTCATCTTCTGCCACGCATATCCTGATCATTTGATCTGCACACTTTTTAAACAAGTATGGTTCCTCCCTGAAGTAGTACTTCACATCGTGAAGAAACTTTTTCCTTTGATGATACGTCTTATTAATCGACATCAAACCACAAGCTAAATAGTTAGCAATATCAGCAAACCAAGGGGTATTATGGACATGATTTACCTTCAGTATATGTTCATCTCAAAATGTCTCCTGAATTGGTATAAGTGGAGAATTTCCTTCTTGCGACTCCAATCTGGACAAGTGGTCTGCTACTTGAATTTCTACTCCCTTTCGATCTTGAATTTCTAGATCAAACTCTTGAAGTAGAAGTACCCACCGGATTAGTCTCGGCTTAGTGTCTTTCTTAGCAAGTAAATACTTAATTGCCGAATGGTCTGTATAGACAGTCAGCTTGGTACCTACAAGATAGGATCGAAACTTGTCAAAAGCAAACACAATAGAAAGTAACTCTTTCTCTGTTACCGTATAATTTAGTTGAGCTCCTGTCAGAGTCTGACTTGCATAGTAGATGGGATGAAAAACTTTGTTCCTTCGCTGGCCCATGACAACTTCTATCACGTAGTCACTTGCGTCACACATCAATTCAATGGCAAATCCCAGTCTGGTGTGACAATTATTGGTGCCGAAACTAACCGACTCTTCAAATCTTTGAATGCTCTTAAGCACTCTTCATCAAATTTGAATTACGTGTCCTTCTCCAATAATTTGTATAAAGGTTTAGCAATCTTGGAGAAGTCCTTGATAGATCTTCGATAGAAACCGGTGTGGCCCAAAAAGCTCCTAACACCCTTTACAGATGTTGGAGGTGGGAGTTTCTCAATAACATCTACCTTTGCTTTATCTACCTCGATTCCATGTCTCGTTATCCGATGCCCTAAAATAATACCTTCTCGTACCATGAGATGGCACTTTTCCCAGTTGAGTATGAGGTTTGTTTCTACACATCGCCTTAGTACCTTGGCTAGATTGGCTAGGCAATCATCATATGTATCTCCAAATACTAAAAAATCATCCATAAAGACTTCCAAGTATTTTTCAACCATGTCAGTAAAAATAGACATCATACATCTTTGAAATGTAGCAGGTGCATTACATAAACCAAATGGCATGCATCTAAATGCAAATGTACCATACGACAAGTGAATGTTGTCTTGTGTTGATCTTTCAGTGCTACTGTAATATGATTATACCCCGAGTATCCATCGAGAAAATAGTAATAGTCTCGCCCTACGAGTCTATCCAATATTTGGTCCAAGAATGGCAAAGGAAAGTGATCTTTCCTAGTCACGTTGTTCAGCTTCTGGTAATCGATGCAAATTCTCCATCCCGTAACCGTTCTAGTCGGTATCAACTCGTTATTCTCATTTTCAATAACCGTAATACCTCTTTTCTTTGGCACGCATTGGATCGGACTTACCCACAAATTGTCTGAGATGGGGTAAATTATACCCGCATCTAACCACTTGATGGTTTCTTTCTTGACTACGTCCTTCATGATGGGATTCAGTCTTCGTTGTCCATCAATCGTCCCTTTCTCGCCATCTTTCAAGATGATCTTGTGCATGCATACAGAAGGACTAATGCCCCGAATATCGGTTATGGTCCATTCGATAGCCTTCTTGAATTGTTTCAATACCAAGATGAGTTTCTCTTCTTGCTCAATAGTTAATTCTGCTGAAACAATCACAGGCATAGTAGAAGCGTTACCTAAATAAACATATTTTAAATGTGAGGGAAGTACCTTTAGATCTAATTTAGGTGGCTCTTCGATTGACGCTTTTGGTTGGGCATAGTCCCTATTCTCTAACTCCAAAGATTCAAAACAGGATTGCAGATTAAATCCCCTTTGATTAACTTCTAGCAAAGCTAAGTATTCATCCTCCTCTTCATTATTTTGAGGGTCTGATGTCAAAATTTTTTCTAATGGATCCTCAACATAGTTGAGTTCCTTCTCCACTATTAAATCCTCTAAATCAGACACTACAGAACAATCATCAATTGTGTCAGGAAATTGCATAGACTTAAAACGTTAAATGTTACCTGATCATCCTGAACACGCATAGTAAGCTTGCCCTTCTGCACATCAATAAAGGTCTTTCCAGTTGCTAGGAAAGGCCTTCGTAAGATGATTGGCACTTCTTTGTCTGCTTCAAAGTCCAAAACCACAAAGTCAGTAGGAAAAATAAATTTGTCTACATGTACCAATACGTCCTCAATTTTTCCTTCTAGATGTGCTAAGGATCGATCTTCTAGTTGAAGTGTAACCGTAGTAGGTCTAACTTCACCTATCCCTAACTTCCTAAATATTGTCATGGGCATCAAGTTGATACTCGCACCCAAGTCACATAGTGCTTTACCATAATATGTTGCTCCAATGTTGCAAGGTATGGTGAAACATCCAGGATCCTTCAATTTTGGGGGTAGTTTGTCTTGAAGATATGCACTGCATTCCTTTGTCAGGGCTACCATCTCAAATTCTCCAAGCCTTTATTTTTTTGACAGGATATCCTTCATGAATTTGACGTAGTTCGGCATTTGTTCAAGTGCTTCTACTAACGGGATGTTGATATGAAGTTGCTTAGGTACGTCTAGGAACTTCTTGAATTGAATTTCCTACTTTTGCTTCTGAAGTCTTTGAGGGTAGGGTGATGGAGGTTTCTTTACTAGAACTGGTTGATTCGTCTTCTGTGGTAATTCTGCATCTAACGAAGTTGTTAGTTGATCAAAATTAGTTGGTTCTGAAGTTACCTTGTCGAATTTTGCAGATTTTGGTTCTTATGAAACTGGAATTTCAACACTCGGTTGAACTTCCTCTAAGTCTTGAATGTCAGCTGGCTCCTTCTGAACTTCGACAGAATTGGGCTCTAAATTCTTTCCGCTCCTCAATGTCAACACTTTACAATGCTCCTTCCCTAGATTCCTCAGATTCTCCGTATCACTAGGTAAAGCACCTTGTGGTCGGTTCCTGAGTTCAGTTGCAAGCTGGCCCACTTGATTCTCCGAATTCATTAGAGTGGCATCATTCTTTGCCATGTATGCCTTTAATAAATTCTCTAAGCTATTGGACGGTTCAGCTTGGGTTGGTTTCTGAGCTTGTTGGGAAAAACCAAGTGGCTGGGTCGGTCTAGGTTGGGTATAATTGTTACTGGTTCCCGCCCTTTGGTTACTCCAAGAAAAATCCGGGTGGTTTCGCCATGGTGGGTTATAGAAATTGGATTACAGTCCTTGCCTTCCTCGATTTTGGTTCTGGTTACCCATGTAATACATGGATTCTAGATTCGATGGACATTCTTCAAACAAATGTCCTTCCCCACAATAGACATAGGCTACATTTTCAACTTGATTTTGTGGCTGTGCTACAAAACTATTAGACCCATTAGTAGTAAGATTTTTTAACATTGAGGATATTGATGATACCTGATATGCGAGTGAAGTAAAAGCGTCTAGTTCATGTATTCCAGCAACTCATCTTCCTGACGCTGCTCGATTGGTTCGCCATTGATAATTGTTGCTGGCAATCCTCTCAATGATCCTCATTATAAGACTTAGAAAAGAGAGCATTGTTAGCAGAAGCGTCCACTACCATCCTAGTGTGAGCATTGAGACCATTATAAAATGTCTCAAGTTGGATGCAATATGGCATTCCATGATGAGGTCACTTTCGTAATAATTCTTTGTACCTTTCCCATGCCTCATACAAGAACTCATCATCCATTTGTCGGAAGGCAGTGATCTCATTCCTCAACTTAACATTCTTTCTAGGCGAAAAATATTTCATGAGGAATCTTTCTGCTAACTCTTGCCATGTGGAAATTGAATTTGGTGGCAATGAGTTCAACCAGGCTCAAGCTCTGTCTCTTAGCTAATACGGGAACAACTTCAATCGTAATGCGTCTTCGAGTACTCCGGCTAAATTGAAAGAGTCACTCACTTCCATAAACAGTCTTAAGCGAAGATGAGGATCTTCGGTATGCATTCCACTAAATTGGCCCACAGTCTGAAGCATCTGGAACATGACTGGCTTCAGCTCGAACTATTCCGCCTCGATTTTGGGTCTCCTAATACCTGGATTAAGATCATTAAACACTGGCACGACATACTGACTTAAAGCTCTATCCCTATCATCAGCAATAAGGATAGGATTTTGAGCAGGGTCTGCTCCATTTCCTTGATTCAGATTTTCGAAGTTCATCTCTTCGGTCTTTCTCTGACTTGCTTGTCTTCTTCGCTGTCGAAAAGTTCATTCAATCTCAGGGTCTACAGGAGTAAATCGATAATTTGGTCAATACTCATAAACACCTGAAATAATCAAAGAAAAATTAATTAAGTTAAAATTGAACAGAAAAATAAACCAAAATCAAAACTAACAAATTCACAAATAATGACTTTTTAAAACAGTCCCTGATAATGGCGCCAAAAGCTTGGAACAACGGAAATGTGCAAGTGTACACAATCGCAACAAGTAATAAAGTGACAAGTAAATTGAAACACCCCAAACCCGGCCCACGAGCCCAGACCGGATCTGGTATGTTCCTCGAGTAAAATGTTTTAATTTCATGTTTATTACTTCAGAAATTTTGGGGTGGTTTTATATAAATACCGAGTTGTTTTGGGGTCTAATCTTCAATTCGAAAATCATTTGTGTTTAGGTGTCTAAACATTTACGATTTATTTTTAAGAAAAATTGCTTAAACTTTAAATTGATAAAATTCGTATCATACTAAATATTTAAATTGCATGCATAAACAGTTTTCATCTTGGTGGCCTTATTACATCGAAGCAAAACCGAAATAAATCCAAGATACTTATAAGAAAATGAAGAGTCCAAATTGAAAATAATCTTTGTCTTTGAGCATGGCCACCACTAAGCTCCCGCCGACTGGTCCATCACCGAGTGTCACTGAAAAATATTCCCCAACAGGGTGAGTCAAACAGACTCAATGTGTAACCAACACTAAATCCCAATAGTTTAGGCATATCAGTTCATACATATGCATATAATTAAATAATAAAATGATGCAAACCCGAACCCAAACCTAGTTACCATCCGCTACACATCACTCGTACCAACCTGCACACCGTGGGGACTACTAAGTCAACCCTCCATCCGCTACACATCATCGAAGGCAGTCGCTGCAGTCGACGTGCTCATCGCCATTATAATATTCGTGGCATAGCCACCAGATAATTATTTTGTGTCATGAGACACCACATTCAGATAACGTGACCGAAGTCACCACATTCAGATATTGTGACCGAAGCCACCACATTCATATATTGGGGTATATAACCACCAATCACTTCCCCTTTCCATATAACCCATATGCCCATGCCATACAAAACATGCAATATCATGCCATATTCTTTATTCACATTCTTATAGTTTCACATGTGTGCCATAACAGATCATATTATACTCATAGTAGGAGTGGGTAAACGTACCTGAGTACTTTGTACCATTGCATGGTACCTTTGGCCACATTCATATTATTATAAACACACATAACTAATTTTAAGCCGTAATCTAATAAGGTTTAGTGTGGGGTACACACCTGATATACTTATCGCTTCCACTGAGATCCCGAAGAATCCCGATTTAATGTTCTAGATCTTAGTCCCCTACATTCGGCCAACACTTAATATTTTAACAAAGCCTATCCAGCTATAAAACCAAATCCCGAGGAATCAATTCGACCAAAATCTTACCTTGCTGCCGATTTGATCACTAATCAAATCTCGAAACTCCGAGATAATCCCTCTTGCAATCGGCTAGCACTAAATCACTTCACGGATAAGTTTTCGGCTTCTAAGTAAATAAGAATTAAATCTAAGTCACTAAATAGGGCCTTGGCCGAATATCACATGCACTTACCTTGTGGATCTAAATCCCGAAGTATCACTTGTCCTTGGTCTCTGTCGAAATCTCTACAAGCACTATTTCAGATCCAATTCCAACATTTGAATACATAGCCTTCGGCCTAATCTCTCACCTTACTTACCTTAGATCTGAAATCCCGAATGATCTCCCTAGAAGTCAGCTACTATGGAAATCCCGAAAGATCTTTCCATGTTTCGGCCAAGAACAAAAATAGATTAATCCTTAAGTTTCGACTAAAAGAAAAGAATTGAAAATCGAATAACAACCAATCTTACCCTTAATACTATAGTCGACTGTACTCCTGCCTGACACCACCTGAGAGATTCAGCTATAGCTAACTGTTGATCAACAATTTTTCGGCTTTTGGGGTTTAATGGACAATCAGCTAGGGTTTATTGGTATATTCGGCTTTTGATTGAGTTTGCAAAAGAAGAAGAAGGTTGCTGATGGAGATTCAGCTAGAACACAGGGTATTTCGGCTTTGACAAAATAAAAGAGAAGAGAGGATATTTGCTAGAGAATTCGGTAGAGGAACAAAAAAGAAAAGAAAAGAATTAAGAATGGCCTCACTTCCCCCTTTTTGCTGAAATTACTCCACCTAGAGTCCCCTATTCGGCCAACTCCTCCTCTCACTGTCAAATCCCTTGTTATTCTCCTATTTTTCCTCTTCCTTGCACAATCAAAATAATTTAAAATAAATCATCAATTATCCCTTACTTTAGCCGAAATTTTAAAAGGATTAGACCACATTTTAAACTCATTCCCTAGTGCCCCATTGCCGTCCACTACTACTCAATCTTGCAGCAAAATAAAACTCTCCTATTTGCTTCCCTTGCAGCATGAACCTAGGCCTCTCTCGACACTCCTTGTGGCGTCACTTACAGGCTTTAAGTGGCGCGCCTCCAAGCCACTTAAACAAGCCCATTTTTGTGTCATATTTCCCCTACTAATTTTCTTAAGGCCTATCAAGCTTAGCTCCTCTTTAAAACTTTAAAATACAATAATTTCTAAGGCATTTAACTATACAATAAGGTTCACAAAAATTCATATAACACATTCAGAATATTCATAAGCATGCTACTTCATCTAATTTAGTATTAATGCATAAGCCATAATCCAGGATATTATAGTTCTACCCCCCTTAAAATAATTTTGACCTCGAAATTACCTGGCTAAAATAAGTGAGGGTATTGCTGTCGCATTGCTTCTTCTGGCTCCCACGAAGCTTCTTCCGATCCATGATTATGCCATAACACTTTGACTAAAGGAATTGACTTCCTCCGTAACACTTTCACATCTCGTTCCAAGATCTGAATTGGCTCTTCCTCGTAGGACAAATCTGGCCTTAGTTCCACCTCTTCAACCGGAACTACATGAGATGGATCCGAACGATAACGACGTAGCATGGACACATGGAATACGTCGTGTATCTACTTCAATTCCGAAGGCAACTCTAACTGGTATGCCACTGGTCCAACTCGCTTCAATACCCGATAAGGTCCTATAAATCTTGGACTTAATTTCCCTTTGCGACCAAATCTCATAACCTTCTTCCAAGGCGATACCTTAAGAAACACTTGATCTCCCACATTAAATTCTATTTCTTTCCTCTTAAGATCTGCGTCACGACTTACGCTCGCGGATGCTTCCTTCAACCGTGCGCGAATTATCTCAATTTTCTCTTCAGATTCTGCCACAATCTCTGGACGCAAAACTCGTCGTTCCCCCAATTCCGTCCAACACGTAGGAGTGCGACACTTTCGTCCATACAACACTTCATACGGTGCCATCCGAATCACGGCTTGATAGCCGTTGTTGTATGCAAATTCGCTAACGGCAAATATTCTTCCCAACTTCCTCTCAAGTCTATCACATGACCTCTCAAAGCCAAATCTTCCAACACTTGGATTACTAGTTCGCATCGCCGTCCGATCGTGGATGAAAAGCCGTAGTGAAATCCAATTTAGTGCCCAAAGCTTTGATGTAGAGCCTTCCAAAACCGAGACGTAAACCTTGGATCCCTATCTGAAATAATTGATAGTGGCACTCCATACAACCTCATAATTTCTGCCACATATAACTTTGCTAACTTCTGCAAAGAATAATCAACTCTTATCGGAATGAAGTGCGCGAACTTGGTCAACCGGTCCACTATCACCCATACCGAGTCCTTCTTAGTAGGCGTAAGGGGAAACCCACTAACGAAGTCCATGGTAATTCTCTCCCACTTCCACTGCTGAATCATTATCGGTTGAAGCAATCCTGACGGAACTTGGTGTTCAGCCTTAACTTGCTGACACGTTAAGCACTTGCCGACAAATTCTGTAACTTCCTTCTTCAGATAAGGCCACCAAAACTGTTCCCTTAGATCCCTGTACAATTTAGTACCTCCAGGATGCATAGCATAGGGGCTACCATGCGATTCCTGAAGAATCCTCTGCCTTAACTCCTTGGTTTTCGGCATACAAACCTTACCCTTGAAACACAATACTCCCTCGTCATTAATACTATAATCTTCCAACTCTCTACTCTGCACTTGCCGTAGCTTAGCACTTAGATCCTCATCCATTAACTGACTTTCCTTCACCTCATTCAACCATGTCGGTTTGACTTGCAACTCTGCCAATAAACTTCCATCATCATACAAGCTAAGATGTGCAAACATTGCCCTCAGATCTGACACTACTTTTCGACTTAGGGCATCTGCCACTACATTTGCCTTGCCCGGATGATACTCTATGGAACAATCATAATCCTTCAGTAATTCCACCCACCTTCATTTGTCTCAAGTTCGGCTCTTACGAGTCAACAGATACTTAAGACTCTTGTGGTCCGTGTAGATCACCGACTTTTCTCCATAAAGGTAGTGCCTCCACACCTTAAGAGCAAAGACCACTGCCGCCAGTTCCAAGTTATACGTCGGGTAGTTAACCTCATGTGGCCTCAGTTGTCGAGATGCATAAGCTACAACCTTCCCGTCCTGCATTAGAACACATCCTAATCCTGTGTGAGAAGCATCACAGTACACCACAAAGTCCTTCCCCGCCTCCGGTGAATCAAACCGAGCTTGGGTCAAAACTCTCTTAAGCTTCTCAAAGCTCTCCCTGTTGCCTATCTGTCCAAGCGAAAGGTACCTCCATTCTCAACAACTTTGTCAACGGTGTGGCTATTGAAGAAAATCCTTCCACAAACCTTTCAGTAGTAGCTTCGCCAATCCCAAGAAACTTGAATCTCACTCATGCACTTAGGTGGTTTCCAATCTAGTTGCCTCAATCTTCTTAGGGTCCACCCTTATTCCTTTTGCAGACACCACATGCCCTAAGAATGCAACCTCCTTAAGCCAAAACTCGCACTTGCTGAATTTGGCATATAGCTTCTTCTCCCTTAACACTTGCAACACTTTCCGGAGATGCTCGTCATGTTCTTCCTCAGACTTAGAGTATACTAGGATATTGTCGATGAACGCAACGACGAACCGATCAAAGTAGGATTGAAAAACTCGGTTCATCATATCCATGAACACGGCTGGGGCGTTCGTCAAACCAAATGGCATCACTACGAACTCATAGTGCCCGTATCTTGTTCGGAAAGCCGTCTTATGGATATCCGCTTCTTTCACCTTAAGCTGATGATATCCAGACCTTAGGTCTATCTTTGAGAATACCGCTGCCCCCTTAAGCTGATCGAACAAGTCGTCTATCCTTGGCAAAGGGTACTTGTTCTTGATGGTCAGCTTATTCAATTGACGATAATCTATGCACATACGCATAGTCCCATCTTTCTTCTTCACAAACAAGACCGGTGCTCCCCATGGAGACACACTGGGTCGAATGAACCCACAATCAAGCAACTCTTGGATTTGAGCCTTGAGCTCAACCAACTTCTTCGGTGCCATTCTATACGGAGCGATAGATACTGGCGCCGTTCCAGGCAGCAAGTCAATTCCAAACTCCACCTCCCTGTCTGGGGGTATTCCATGTAACTCCTCGGAAAGACATCCACAAACTCCTTTCTTTGTTCTAACTCCACTAACTCCCCTTCTTTGGCATCCAACGCCTAACAAAAGTCGAAATGCCTTGCACCCTTTCCGAACCATTTTATCAGCCTTTAAGGCAGAGACTACGTTAGCCAAGTAGTTTCTTCTTTCTCCTATCATAATTATCGCCTCATCCTCCGGCGTCTTTAACTCCATTTGTTTAGCTGCACAATCCAATATAGCTCGGTGTTCTACTAGCCAGTCCATGGCAAGTATGAGATCGAATTCTCCGAAGGGAAGTTCTATTAAGTCGGCAGAAAATATCACTCCCTGAATTTCTAAGGGCACGCTCCGAAAGATCTTATTCACCACTACAGTTTGGCCTAATGGGCTTACTACAGTCATCTCCCTATCAGATAGTTCAGAGTCTATGCCTAGTGTTTCAATTACACTACATGCAACATAGGAATGGGTCGGGCCCCAAATCAATCAAAGCAAAATAAGGCTTGTTCGCTATAAGGAACGTACAGGTTATGACATCTGACGCGTCTTCGTCCTCCCTCCGGTGAACCGCATACACTAGACCCGGCTGTCTTACCTCGGCATTGCCAACACCTCGGCCCGGGGTCCCACGTCCTCTTCCAGCACCATTACCTCTGTTATTCGGGCCACGACCCCGCTGAGGCTGTTGTCCCCCTCTTCCAGCCTGATTAGAACCTTGACCTGTTGGTCGGCCCCCGTCTATTTTTATAGGACAGTCCTTAATCATGTGGTCCTTGGACCCACACTTGAAACATCCTCCTGTCTTCTTCCAACACTCTCCTAGGTGCCTCTTCCCACACTGATCACAAGTACGATACCGCCCTCCTGTCACAACTTGCTGACCTCGCGGCCCATCAACTCTAGGCCTCTCTCTGCGCATTCCCGGATGACCTGCAGACGATCCGAATCCTCTCTTTTGCCTATTCCGATCGAGTTACGCCTACATGAGTCCTTAACTCCTTGGCCACTTTAGCCTTCTCCATTAATACGGCAAACTCCCGCTCCCGGCTGCGGAGCTATCAATAACTTTAGGTCATTCCTAAGTCCGTCCTCAAACCGGACACACTGCGTTCATGCTCCGTAGCCACTATCCTCGAGCATACCGACTCACCTTAAGAATTCAGCCTCGTACTCCGCCACGCAGATTTGTTCCCTTGAACCAGCCCGTAAATACTTTCCTCTGCGCATCAATATAAGCGATGTACGAACATACTTCTTCCGATCTACGCCTTAACATATTCCCAAGTAAGATCCTCGGTTTGTGGCACCATCCGGATCGTGAGCCACCATTGATATGCTTAAATCACGCAGTAGTGCCACCATCCCTTTCAATTTCTCCTCGCGATTAAATCGAGCTCGTCCATAATTCGCTCGGTTGCCTCCAACCAATACTCAGCCGAACTGGGTGCCACACCAGATACACCATGAAACACCTCAGCCCCATTAGCTCGGAGTCACTCGGGTACAGATTTCTGAGCTCCCATACCTCCACCTGCTCCGGCCACCATCTCAAGAACTCGCAGCATTGCTGCGATGAGCATCGCATCCTCCCCGTCCGATCTTCTTTGCTCAACACCAACAGCTGGTGGTGGGGGTGGTGGTACCTCATTTTCGGACCCTTGTCAAGACCTAACGGGTTCCGATACGGTCATTCTGCCTCTACCACGTCCTCGAACATTACGACCACGTCCTATAGAACTCATGTCTACGATCGCGCTTTAATCTGATTATGAAATTTTTATGCATTAGTATTTTGTTCCACTGATTATCTGCGAAGAAATTTTATGAAAGAAGTTTAGAAGTAGTTCTTTCGATCGATCAAAGTTTCAAGTCTTCTATCCTAATTTAAAGGAGCACATTCATTCAACACACATTCATCATTCAAACATTTTTGTCCTATTCCTATCCTGTGGGTATTTTCATCATTTCACCTACTGAGGGTATTTTGGTAATAAATCGGGGTTAATTTAAAAATTTGTAAATCAGGGGTAATTTTGTAAATTTTCCAATTCAGGGTTCCTTGGTGATTTTATGAAATAAGGGTATTTCGATAATTTTGAAATCCGAAGGTATTTCGGTAATTTTTTTTCAAACTAGGTGGGTGGGTCCTTTTCGGGTTTTAATTATAGGGTTTAGCCCATCAACGAGTCCTCATAACTAGGGTGAATAGTCACCACGCTTTTGGTAGGATTCCAGCGAAGAGGAGGTGAGTCGCTAGGATTGCTTAAATACCAAGCTCTCCCTAAATTCACTCCTAGGCATGCGTCTGCCTATTGCCACACCCTAACTCGACTAAGGTGAGCAGTACACACGCACGGTAGGATTCCAACAAGAGGAGGTGAGTCACTAGGATTGCTTAAATACCAGGCTCTTTCGGATCCAATCCTAGACATGCGTATGACGGTTGCCACACCCTAGTCTTGCGGCTCGTTAACGGGTTTGTTTAGTGAAATTAAGTCTTATGAAAATTTGAGAAGTGGTTTAAACTAAGCCTATAGTCCATCAGAGTCTATTTAAACTAGTCTATGTCCCATAAAGCCCATAAAGCCCACATGTATATCACACAATGGTTTAGGGTACTTACCTGGCAGACTTGGGTCGGAGACGCTGTAACATCCTAGATTAGGGGTTATGCGTTTGGAGCATAACTCAAGTGTTAGTAGGCTTTAAGTGTGTTGGGATATATTTTAGGAGTTTTTGAGAACTTTAGGTGAAGGGGAAAAACTTTGGAAATTTTTTGAAATTTTAAGTAAAAAGGGGAAACTAGACAGGGAGGCCTTAAAATAATTTTGTGGAGTTTAGGACACAAGAAATTAATTGGCAAAGTGGCTTGGGGCGCTAAGGTACAAGGGGGCTTCAAGAGGTGAGGGGTTCGAGTCTGGGTGATGGCATGTGAGTATTTTATTTTTCCTTTTTGCGTTAGGAAGGAAGTGGGCCGTGGAGGTCTTAAGAGAAGTTATAGGCGCTTTTGGACATAACACAAGCCTTGGTAAAGTGGCTTCCATGCGCCACTTAAGGGCCTAGAAGTGACGCTTGGAGCGAGTCTCGGGTTCGGAGCGACGCGGGCAGCGATGGCGTGTTTTTATTTTTGGCTTTTGGCGTTGGGCAAGGGAAGCTAACGAAGGAGCTCTTAAAAGAATTTGTGCCGAATTTAAGTCACAAAAGCGCTTTGGCCGAGTGGTCTGGGGCGTAACCTGAGCGCTTGCTCCATCAAGTCCCATGTTTGAACCATGGGGGCAGCAGTTTGGTATTTTATTTTTGCATGCTGGCGTGAAGGGAGAGAAGGAGCAGTGGACGGCACATGGGTCTTGCAAGGAGGTGATAAGCTTTGTTTTTTATTTATTTATTAAATTTGGCTGGAAGAGAAGAATCATTATTGTTTTATTTTATTTATTTGAATAGGTGATTAAGTGATAAGGTAGAAGATAAATGATAGATTATTTTTATTATTTCAAATGGGTGATAAATAGATTAAATAAAAGATTATCATGGGATTGGATTAGAGAAACGGTGGTGGCCGGCCTAGGGGTTCTTTAGGGAGCAAATAAGTGCCGAATTTTGCTTGAGGAGTGTGTCCATCTTTTTGATTTTTTTTTAGTCTCCATTGCCGAATCTCTTTGCATTTTCTCCTTATTCTTTTTCTTTTCTTAAAACTTTATTTTGTACTAATTTTCTTGTATAGCCGAATCCTCTAAGAGCCACCTAGTTTTGGCTTGTTTATCCCTTCTAGTGTTGACCGAAACTTCAAGTGCCTCAAGGCCATTTATATTCTTCCTTCTTCTATTTGATTCTTGGCCGAACCTACATTACCTTTCTAAGCCTTTTCTCTTATTATGTGTTAGCCGAATACCCCTTGTCATTAAGAGCATTAGCCGAATGGTTTATTCCCTATTCTAAGGTCATAGCTGATTTACCTTGGAGCCGATTCTTTCAAAAGCCGAAAGTGGTATGCTAGTTTCTTCTTCTCCTTTTATGTCTTTTTGAATTACCTTTCCCGACAACTATTCTTTTCTTGTTATTTTCTTAAGCCGAATAATCCTTCTCCGTGGCCGAATCTCTCTGGTAGCATAGGGGGGAGGTGTCGTTGATTTCTTTTGGTGCAAGTTATTCAATCGGTTCATTATAAAGGTAAGGTGACATGTAGTTTCGGCTAAGGGCCTTGAATATGGATTTATGTATTAAAGCCAAATCTGACATATGGTGTGTAGGGATTTCGACTACTCAAGGCCCAAGTGACAATTTCGGGATTTCGATAGGCAAGGTAAGTACCACAAATGAGCCTTCGGGATTTAGTTATTATAGCCGAATAGGCCTATGTCACTAACTGAGATGTTGGTCGAATATAGGGTTAAGGGATATAGCACAGTAGATCGGATCTTCGGGATCTAGTACTCGTGTTAGTAACAGGTGTGTACTTACACACTTCATAGCTAATAAATTGATAATAAATTGTATGTGTTAAACCGGAATTGTAGATCTGGATTTGATACCGTAAGGGTATGAACAAGAATTCGGGTAAGTCTGTTTAAATATGAGCTATGCTATATGATGCATGTTGATGCATGACATATTTGGTATATGTAATACATGTGAAAGTATGACCTATGATAAATTCAGTATATATTAATATTTAAGCATGATTGGCATGATCTTTATATGCATATTATTGAGGGTGATATGAGTGGAGGGGGAAGTGATATCCGTGTCTTTTGGACACCAGAGGTTTGGCACCTCCAGTGGTTTGGTACCACATATTTCGTGACTACGGTCACCAGAGGTTTGGCACCTCATAGCGTCTCGTCCCAGTGGTTTGGTACCACAGTGGGTTGGCCCCACAGATAATATAACGGGATTGACGCCAGTGATTTGGTATCACAAGATGGGTTGGCCCCATCACTATTATTCGTGACTTCGGGTCACCAGTGGTTTGGCACCACAATATTGATGGATATCGTGACTTTGGGTCACCAGTGGTTTGGCACCACCAGTGGTTTGGTACCACACGGGGTAGAGAAAGGTGCATTGGATGGCTAGGTTGGGTGCATGTTAAATTTAGTGCATGTTAACTTAGTTATAAATTGTGTATGATGTTGCACTAAACTGGGGGAAGGGTTACACATTGAGTCTTGGTGACTCACCTTCTCCTTTAACTTTTTCAGGTGACTCGTAGATCGCGGAAGAGGAGCCGGATGGACTCGAGGTGGCCATGCAGTGAAAATGTGATTTAAATGAACTTTCAGCTATTTTCATATTTATTTTTGGTTTCATTTGTTCAAGTTGTAATAAGGCCTCCTAAGATTTTATTTTGCTTATTTTACATGTTTTGGATAATTTGTTTAAATTACTTAATGACTTTAAAATGGGTACACATGTTTTCCTAAATTTAAACATAAAATGTTTTATTGTGCCATCGGTACATTCAATATCAGTAACAACTGACTTAATAGATCTTTAAATAAAACTAAGTGAGGTTTCTTCACACACCTCAATGGTTTTAACAAAACCATATAAATGAAACGTTTTCGACAAACTTAAATCGGCTTAAAGGGATTTTACAAAACGTTTTCCTCTGTAACATACCAAATTCGGTCATAATGTTTGGGCCGGGTTTGGGGTGTTACAAATTGGTATCAAAGCCCTATTCAAAACTCGGCTGTAGGGGGCCCAAGGCCCAAAATGTTTTGGTAGGCCTTTGTGAAATATTATGAAAATGGTTTTTGTTTTGAACAGCATGGCATCGAGTCTCCGGCACCAATCTGCCCAGGTAAGTACTTCTAACTACTGTGTGAATTATTATCTGTAGAGGGGTAGAAATGGAACGTAGATAGTATGATAAATATCTGAACCCTAGGACTAGTCTACCCCAACAATCACATAAGACATTAAATGCTGAATTAAACAAACCTATGACTAAGTCGCCGAGTTAGGGTGTGGTAACCCCTGTGCGCATGTCTAGGATTGGATCCGGAAGAGCCTGGTATTTAAGCAGTCCTAGTGACTCACCTCCTCTTCGCTGGAATCCTACCTGGTGCGTAGCTTCGGTTCACCCTAACCAAGATGACTCGGTCATAGGCTAAACACAATAACTAAAACCCGAAAGGGAACTAGCCGTGTTTTTATAAAAACCCTAGGATTAGAACTCTTAAAGTTTTTTTTAAATTGTGAGAACTATTTTACAAAATTTTCCGAAAAATTTTCGATTTATGAAAATTACACAAATACCCTTAGTGAAAAAAAATTACACAAATGCCCCTGTGTTGTAAATTTCTAAAATGCCTTTAGTTTTAAGATTTTCAGAAAATACCCTCGATTTTTGTTAAAATATTTCTACTTTACAAAATATTGGAAACTTCTGATTTGCAAACATCAAAATGCCATGATTTTGGAAAATTACGAAATTGCCCCTAACTTACAAAATTACCCAAAATGACCCTGGTTTTCAAAATTTTTGCAACACTGTCAATTTGGAAAACAAATTGTCGGAAAAAAAAACCCCCAAGTTTTACAACTTTTGAAACACCCTGGATTTATTAAGACTTATAAATTTACCCTGGTAAATTTTTGAAATGTCCCCGGAATTTCAAAATGACCGAAAATACCCTTGTTGACAAAATCACCGAGAAACCTTATTTTGGCAAATTACGAAAATACACCTGTAGGACAAATGACGAAAAACCCCTAGGATAGGAACGGACAGAAATGCCGAAGAGTGAGTGTGTATGGGAGATAGTATGGAATGGATGAACTTTTCTGTGAATTAGGATAGGAAACTCGAAACTTTGAATGATCGAAAGAATCCCTATTAAGCTCTCTTCATAAAATTCTCGCAGATAACCAAGTGAAACAAGTACTAATCCATAAAATTTCTTAATCAGATTAAAACGCAATCGTTAAAAATGAGTTCTAGAGGACGTGGCCATCGTGGACGCGGTAGAGGAAGAATGACCGTGTCAGAACCCGTTAGGTCGGGTCAAGGGTCTGATAATGAGATACCACCGCCACCACCACCCCCAACTTTTGGTGTTGAGCAGCAGGATCAGACGGGGGGTGAGGCAGTATCGCAGGCTGTGCTGCGAGTCCTTGAGATGGTGGCTAGAACAGGTAGAGGTATGGGACCTCAAAAATTTGTACCCGAATGACTCCGAGCCAATGGAGCTGAGGTGTTCCAGGGTGTATCGGGAGTGGCACTCAGTGCGGCGGAATATTGGTTAGAATCAACCGAGAGAATCATGGATGATCTTGACCTGACGAATGAGGAGAAGCTGAAAGGAGCGGTGTCGCTTCTAAAGGATGAGTCATATCAATGGTGGCTCACGGTTCGGGATGGTGCTACGGCAGATGATCTTACTTGGGAGTACTTCAAAGTAGCATACCAGAAGAAGTATGTGGGGACCAGCTACATTGATGCACAGAGGAAAGCATTTCTGAGGTTGGTTCAAGGGAATAAGTCTGTGTCTGAGTATGAAGCAGAATTTTTAAGGCTGAGCCGCTATGCTCGGGGAATTGTGTCAACGGAGCACGAACGCTGTGTCCGCTTTGAGGACGGACTTAGGGATGATCTAAGGTTACTGATTGCTCTACAATAGGAGCGTGAGTTTTCAGTCCTAGTGGAAAAGGCTAAGGTAGCTGAAGGGATCAAGGAGTCCGTAAGAGCGAGAACCACGAAAGGAACAAGCAGAAGAGAGGCTTTGGATCGTCTGGATCGGGCAAGAATGTGCGTAAGAGGGCTAGATTTGGGGAATCGAAAGAGCCATGAAGCTTTCGCTCGATGGCCACCTCAGTGTGCTAGATGCGGAAAATCCCACTCGGGAGAATGTTTGGTCGGAAGTAGAGGGTGCTTTGAGTGTGGATCAATGGAGCACCGAGTAAGGGATTGTCCGCGGAAGTTGGCTAGGACCCAGCGGAGGATCAAGGGCGTGGTCAATTCGGAGGGATGGCCGGCAACCACGAGAGGGTCGAGGTGCGGCTAGGGGTAATGGAAATGGTAGCGGGCATGGCCGAGGTGTCTTTGAAGGTGCAGAGGCGAGGCAACCAAGGTTGGTTTATGCGATTGGCCGTCGCGAGGAGGAAGATGTGCGGATGTGACAACGGTACGTTCCTTATTTATGGAATACCCTTAATTGCTTTGATTATTGTAGAGTTTTCTTGTATTGCTAGTGAAGTGCCTGAAACTTTGGATGTGAACTTAGAGATTGTGCCTAGGAAGTATGATGGTTTTATTAAGATTAGAGTGCGTGACATAAGCGTAGTGTGGTGAGTAGGAGTGCATTTAGCCAAGTAATTTCGATGATGAAATTATTTTTAAGGAGGGTAAAACTGTAACATCCTAGATTAGGGGTTATGCGTTTGGAGCATAACTCAAGTATTAGTAGGCTTTAAGTGTGTTGGGATATATTTTAGGAGTTTTTGAGAACTTTAGGTGAAGGGGAAAAACTTTGGAAATTTTTTGAAATTTTAAGTAAAAGGGGAAACTAGGCAGGAGGCCTTAAAATAATTATGTGGAGTTTAGGACACAAGAAATTAATTGGCAAAGTGGCTTGGGGCGCTAAGGTGCAAGGGGGCTTCAGGAGGTGAGGGGTTCGAGTCTGGGTGATGGCATGGGAGTATTTTATTTTTCCTTTTTGCGTTAGGAAGGGAAGCTGGGCCAGGGAGGTCTTAAGAGAAGTTATAGGCGCTCTTGGACATAACACAAGCCTTGGTAAAGTGGCTTCCATGCGCCACTTAAGGGCCTAGAAGTGACGCTGGGAGCGAGTCTCGGAGTTAGAGCGACGAGGCAGCGATGGCGTGTTTTTATTTTTGGCTTTTGGCGTTGGGCAAGGTGAAGCTAACGAAGGAGCTCTTAAAAGAATTTGTGCCGAATTTAAGTCACAAAAAAACGCTTTGGCCGAGTGGTCTGGGGCGTAACCTGAGCGCTTGCTCCATCAAGTCCAATGTTTGAACCATGGGGGCAGCAGTTTGGTATTTTATTTTTGCATGCTGGCGTGAAGGGAGAGAAGGAGCAGTGGACGGCACATGGGTCTTGCAAAGAGGTGATAAGCTTTGTTTTTTTTATTTATTAAATTCGGCTGGAAGAGAAGAATCATTATTGTTTTATTTTATTTATTTGAATAGGTGATTAAGTGATAAGGTAGAAGATAAATGCTGGATTTTTTTTATTATTTCAAATGGGTGATAAATAGATTAAATAAAAGATTATCATGGGATTGGATTAGAGAAACGGTGGTGGCCGGCCAAGGGGTTCTTTAGGGAGCAAATAAGTGCCGAATTTTGCTTGAGGAGTGTGTCCATCTTTTTGATTTGTTTTTAGTCTCCATTGCCGAATCTCTTTGCATTTTCTCCTTATTCTTTTTCTTTTCTTAAAACTTTATTTTCTACTAATTTTCTTGTATAGTCGAATCCTCTAAGAGCCACCTAGTTTCGACTTGTTTATCCCTTCTAGTGTTGACCGAAACTTCAAGTGCCTCAAGGCCATTTATATTCTTCCTTCTTCTATTTGATTCTTGGCCGAACCTACATTACCTTTCTAAGCCTTTTCTCTTATTATGTGTTAGCCGAATACCCCTTGTCATTAAGAGCATTAGTCGAATGGTTCATTCCCTATTCTAAGGTCATAGCCAATTTACCTTGGAGCCGATTCTTTTAAAAGCCGAAAGTGGTATGCTAGTTTCTTCTTCTCCTTTTTATGTCTTTTTGAATTACCTTTCCCCGACAACTATTCTTTTCTTGTTATTTTCTTAAGCCGAATAATCCTTCTCCTGTGGCCGAATCTCTCTCGGTAGCATAGGGGAGGTGTCGTTGATTTCTTTTGGTGCAAGTTATTCAATCGGTTCATTATAAAGGTAAGGTGACATGTAGTTTCGGCTAAGGGCTTTGAATATGGATTTATGTATTAAAGCCAAATCTGACATATGGTGTGTAGGGATTTCGACTACTCAAGGCCCAAGTGACAATTTTGGGATTTCGATAGGCAAGGTAAGTACCACAAATGAGCCTTCAGGATTTAGTTATTATAGCCGAATAGGCCTATGTCACTAACTGAGATGTTGGCCGAATATAGGGTCAAGGGATATAGCACAGTAGATCGGATCTTCGGGATCTAGTACTCGTGTTAGTAACAGGTGTGTACTTACACACTTCATAGCTAATAAATTGATAATAAATTGTATGTGTTAAACGGAATTGTAGATCTCGGATTTGATACCGTAAGGGTATGAACAAGAATTCGGGTAAGTCTGTTTAAATATGAGCTATGCTATATGATGCATGTTGATGCATGACATATTTGGTATATGTAATACATGTGAAAGTATGACCTATGATAAATTCAGTATATATTAATATTTAAGCATGATTGGCATGATCTTTATATGCATATTATTGAGGGTGTGATATGAGTGGGGGAAGTGATATCCGTGTCTTTGGGACACTGAGAGGTTTAGCACCTCCAGTGGTTTGGTACCACATATTTCGTGACTACGGTCACCAGAGGTTTGGCACCTCATAGCGTCTCGTCCCAGTGGTTTGGTACCACAGTAGGTTGGCCCCATAGATAATATAACGGGATTGACGCTAGTGATTTGGTATCACAAGATGGGTTGGCCCCATCACTATTATTCGTGACTTCGGGTCACCAGTGATTTGGCACCACAATATTGATGGATATCGTGACTTTGGGTCACCAGTGGTTTGGCACCACCAGTGGTTTGGTACCACACGGGGTAGAGAAAGGTGCATTGGATGGCTAGGTTGGGTGCATGTTAAATTTAGTGCATGTTAACTTAGTTATAAATTGTGTATGATGTTGCACTAAAGCGGGGAAGGGTTACACATTGAGTCTTGGTGACTCACCTTCTCCTTTAACTTTTTCAGGTGACTCGTAGATCGCGGAAGAGGAGCCGGATGGACTCGAGGTGGCCATGCAGTGAAAATGTGATTTAAATGAACTTTCAGCTATTTTCATATTTATTTTCAGTTTCATTTGTTCAAGTTGTAATAAGGCCTCTTAAGATTTTATTTTGCTTATTTTACATGTTTTGGATAATTTGTTTAAATTACTTAATGACTTTAAAATGGGTACACACGTTTTACTAAATTTAAACGCAAAATGTTTTATTGTGCCATCGGGTACATTCAATATCGGTAACAACCTGACTTAATAGATCTTTAAATAAAACTAAGTGAGGTTTCTTCACACACCTCAATGGTTTTAACACAACCATATAAATGAAACGTTTTCGACAAACTTAAATCGGCTTAAAGGGATTTTACAAAACGTTTTCCTCTGTAACATACCAAATTCGGTCATAATGTTTGGGCCGGGTTTGGGGTGTTACAGACGCAGGTGCCATGCTGAGCTAACAGACCTGTTATCCTTTAAAAAGCCCATTTTTAGAAAACATTTTGGAGCCCAAAAACCCTAGAGCCAAGTTTTGAACCGGGCTCTGATACCAATTTGAAACACCCCAAACCCGGCCCACGAGCCTGGGCCAAGTCCGTATGTTCCTCGAGTAAAACGTTTTAATTTCATGTTTATTACTTCGAAAATTTTGGGGTGGTTTTATATGAATACCGAGTTGTTTTGGGGTTTAATCTTTAATTCGAAAATCATTTGTGTTTAGGTGTCTAAACGATTCACGATTTATTTTTAAGAAAAATTGCTTAAACTTTAAATTGATAAAATTCGTATCATACTAAATATTTAAAATGCATGCATAAAGCAGGTTTCATCTTTGGTGGCCTTATTACATCGAAGCAAAACCCGAAATAAATCCAAGATACTTATAAGAAAATGAAGAGTCCAAATTGAAAATAATCTTTGTCTTTGAGCATGGCCACCACTAAGCTCCTGCCGACCCGGTCCATCATCGAGTGTCACTGAAAAATATTCCCCAACGAGGTGAGTCAAAGCAGACTCAATGTGTAACCAACACTAAATCCCAATAGTTTAGGCATATCAGTTCATACATATGCATATAATTAAATAATAAAATGATGCAAACCCGAACCCAAACCTAGTTACCATCCGCTACACATCACCCGTACCAACATGCACACCGTGGGGACTACTAAGTCAACCCTCCATCCGCTACACATCATCGAAGGCAGTCGATGCAGTCGACGTGCTCATCGCCCTTATAATATTCGTGGCATAGCCACCAGATAATTATTTTGTGTCATGAGACACCACATTCGATAACGTGGACCGAAGTCACCACATTCGAGATATTGTGACCAAGCCACCACATTCATATATTGGGGTATATAACCACCAATCACTTCCCCTTTCCATATAACCCATATGCCCATGCCATACAAAACATGCAATATCATGCCATATTCTTTATTCACATTCTTATAGTTTCACATGTGTGCCATAACAGATCATATTATACTCATAGTAGGAGTGGGTAAACTTACCTGAGTACTTTGTACCATTGCATGGTACCTTTGGCCACATTCATATTATTATAAACACACATAACTAATTTTAAGCCGTAATCTAATAAGGTTTAGTGTGGGGTACACACCTGATATACTTATCGCTTCCACTGAGATCCCGAAGAATCCCGATTTAATGTTCTAGATCTTAGTCCCCTACATTCGGCCAACACTTAATATTTTAAAAAAGCCTATTCGGCTATAAAACCAAATCCCGAGGAATCAATGCGACCAAAATCTTACCTTGTTGCTGATTTGATCACTAATCAAATCCCGAAACTCCGAGATAATCCCTCTTGCAATCGGCTAGCACTAAATCACTTCACGGATTAGTTTTCGGCTTCTAAGTAAATAAGAATTAAATCTAAGTCACTAAATAGGGCCTTGGCCGAATATCACATGCACTTACCTTGTGGATCTAAATCCCGAAGTATCACTTGTCCTTGGTCTCTGTCGAAATCTCTACAAGCACTATGTCAGATCCAATTCCAACATTTGAATACATAGCCTTCGGCCTAATCTCTCACCTTACTTAGCTTAGATCTGAAATCCCGAATGATCTCCCTAGAAGCCGGCTACTATGGAAATCCTGAAAGATCTTTCCATGTTTCGGCCAAGAACAAAAATAGATTAATCCTTAAGTTTCGGCTAAAAGAAAAGAATTGAAAATCGAATAACAACCAATCTTACCCTTAATACTGTAGTCGACTGTACTCCTGCCTGACACCACCTGAGAGATTCAGCTATAGCTAGCTGTTGATCAACAATTTTTCGGCTTTTGGGGTTTAATGGACAATCGGCTAGGGGTTATTGGTATATTCAGCTTTTGATTGAGTTTGCAAAAGAAGAAGAATGTTGCTGATGGAGATTCGGCTAGAACACAGGGTATTTCGGCTTTGACAAATAAAAGAGAAGAGAGGATATTTGCTGGAGAATTCGGCAGAGGAACAAAAGAGAAAAGAAAAGAATTAAGAATGGCCTCACTTCCCCCTTTTTGCCGAAATTACTCCACCTAGAGTCCCCTATTCGGCCAACTCCTCCTCTCACTATCAAATCCCTTGTTATTCTCCTATTTTTCCTCTTCCTTGCACAATCAAACTAATTTAAAATAAATCATCAATTATCCCTTACTTTAGCCAAAATTTTAAAAGGATTAGACCACATTTTAAACTCATTCCCTAGTGCCCCATTACCGTCCACTACTGCTCAATCTTGTAGCAAAATAAAACTCTCCTATTTGCTTCCCTTGCAGCTCGAACCTAGGCCTCTCTGACACTCCTTGTGGCGTCACTTATAGAGGCTTTAAGTGGCGCCTTCAAGCCACTTAAACAAGCCCATTTTTGTGTCATATTTCCCCTACTAATTTTCTTAAGGCCTATCAAGCTTAGCTCCTCTTTAAAACTTTAAAATACAATAATTTCTAAGGCATTTAACTATACACTAAGGTTCACAAAAATTCATAGAACACATTCAGAATATTCATAAGCATGCTACTTCATCTAATTTAGTATTAATGCATAAGCCATAATCCAGGATATTACATAAATGTTGAGTTATCGTACCCACAGGGACTGTGAAAAGAATTATTTATGAATACAATTTAAAACACTTTGGTGAAGAAAATTTTTTAAATTTGAGAAATTATTAAAAACTAGAAAACAAAGAAAAATAAATAAAATAAAATAAAGTTCTAATGCACGATTTCAAAAGCTTATTTTAATCAAGATGACATAATTGTGTTAGATTAATTACATTTCTTAACTTAGAATTATTAAACTCAAGTTTATGTTGTTACGAATAAATTCACGGTAACTCGGTAATTTGCTAACTTATGAACATACTTACCTACCAAAATCCATTTATCTCTTGACTATATCTCTATGTCAATTCAACCGATTAAACAAATTTTAGTAGACAAATATATTAATGCACATACATACTTATGAAATCAAAATAATCTCTTGTACATATCCCTATTTCAATTCAAACAATTAATTCAATCTCATAAGCACATAAAAGATTAAGTGAGGTAACAATGTATTCCTACCTTGAAACAGTTTAATCACAATAATCTTGCAAGTTATGCAAGGCAATTGTATCTCTCGATATCGTTGCTAATTTAACCCTCAATTACCTTAGATGATTAAAAATGCACAGATTAAGTATCGTGTCAATTAATTACAATTTCAATCTGTTTTAATAATTAATTCATTAGTTACCCTACAATTGTAATGCAAGAATAACTTAGTCATGGTTTTACTTAATCAAACATCTTACCGAGGCCTATAACAACACAAACACAATTTTAATAAATAAAGTAGACGAAATGCAATCAACCTAACATGAATTAAATTTAAGCCATATCAATAAAATTAAACATATCAACATCACAAATATTCAAAGACATGTTCATCACAACAACAACAGAATTAAAAAGGATAGGGAACAAGAAGCATATCCAGTGTTTCTCCGTGGCTTGAATGGTTTGCTCCACTCTTCCTTCTTCACTTGTTCTTGTCGAACCGAGGCTTCTATGAACACTTGAGTGCTGCTCCAAATGATGGATGAATGACTCTTTTTCAAGAGGTGAAATCGACAAGAGGAAAAAGGAAAATGGATGGGAAATAAAGAGAGAAAGTTGAGAGAGGAGAGAAGAGATGTGACTGCTTGAGATGTGTTTCAAATGACCAGCCTAAGGGGGTTTTTATAGCTGAAGGGGGCTGCTAAAAGTAGCTAAAATTATCAGCCAGAGAGCCCTCCCTTGGCCGGCCACACATGTGGCAAGGTTGATAGTTTCAACTTTGCTAATTTAGGCTTGGGGCAAATCTATAAAGCCACCAATTGTGGAGGGGTTTGTTTGCAACTTGAACAAGTCTTCAGGGGCCTCTTTGCAAGCTAAATAATCAGCCAATAATCTGATTTGGGTCAGCATATGGACGGTTTTGGGTTGTCCACTTCTTGGTCGGTTCGATTCACTCGGTTCGGCTCAACTGGACCACTTTTTCATAATTAATTAATAATAATTTATTTAATCCAAATTAAATTGGATATAAATTAAAATTAATTATATCATGTAATACACGTAATTGGATCGACTTAGGCTGAAAATTAATTCGCCTTGATACTTCAAATTGCTTATCAGTTTTGAACTTCTAGTAGTGTTTGCCGAGTCGTTTTTTGCCCTTTGTGCAAATCTGTCGAAAAATGATCAAAATTAATTAAAATTAATTATAAAATTAATTAAAATTCAACATGTTCATAATTTAAGTGTAATTTAATTATTTTATAAAAATTAATTTTTTTTCGATAAGAATTTTATCAAAACTGCATGAATTTAAGTTAAAAAGGGCATGAAAAAGTGTGTATATTTTTGTGTTTCCACTTACCCACTCATAGCTTGATCTAAACACCATACTTTGATAAACAGAACTCACGCATTAGGACTTCGCCAGATGAGATGTTACTTTAGCAACCAAGTTGGCATACTGATCTCTTAGCCAAAGGAAACAATCTTTCATGTGAATTTGATAACCCTTTCAAGGAGTTGTCCCAAACTGAAAATATTGTTTTTTAACTTGGGAACATAGTAAACATAGACAAAAAGGCTATGACCACCATCCTTTACAGAAATTAGAATGGTACATTTCCCTTGGATTTGAACTTTCGAAGAGTCTCCAAATGAAACATTGCCTCTAACCTTCTCATCAAGCTTCACAAAGGCCTCTTTGCATCCGCACGTGATTGCTTGCTCTATTGTCAAGATACCAGATGCTTGCATCATTGCTTTCTTCATTCTTGAGTGCTAGCAATAAAGTTTGCTCTTCCACATGTTGCTGATCTTTAATGAGATTAACCTTTTCTTCATTTTTGTTAGAATCATTTTGGCATTCCTAAGAAAAATGACCAAATTTATGACAATTGTAACATTCAACACTAGACTTGTCATAACTCCTTTCATTCGATCTTTGATAATTACCTCTTCTTCTTCCCCTCGCTCTTCTACGATTTTTAGTTGATGGGCTCCTATTATCGTTGTTACTATTTTCACGATCACCTCTTCTACGTCCTCCTTAACCATAACCTCATCGTCATCCACGCCCACAGCCTCGACCACTTTGGTTCTTTTATTCTCGGCAATCTTTCAAAGATACCTTGGCTTTAGGAGCTTGTTCTAAGGACTCGTCTTGTCTCCTCTTGAATTTGTCTTCTTGTGCTTGTAACTCACCCATTACTTGTTCAATAGTCATTGAGTCTAAATCTTTTGACTCAATGACATAAACCACATAATCAAACTTTGGAACCAAAGAATGAAGGATCTTTTCAATAATGTGAACATCTTCTAAGGTATCTCTATATCTCCTTATTTGGTTAACAATAGCCAAAACCTTTGAAGAATAGTCTAAAATTGACTCAGATCCCTTCATTCTCAAATATTCAAACTCACATTGTAATACTTAGAGTTGAACCTTATTCACTTTGTCAACTCCTTGAAGAGAAATTTACAAAATCTACCATGCTTCCTTTGCGGTGTTAGCATTAGCCACTTTCACAAACATCGATTCATCCAAACATTGATGGATGAGGGTAAGGGCTTGTTGATCTTTTTTCCTTGTCCTCGCCAAGACATCCCTACCTTGTTGTGACAAAGATGCCTTATCTTGAGGAAAATCATAACCATTTTGTGTGATCTCCGAAACATCTTGTGAGCCAAGTAGAACTTTCATATGGAGGCACCAAATTTCATAGTTGTCTTTTGTAAGACGAGGAAATTGAAATGGAAACATTCCAGTGTTGGCCATCTTCTTTTACTATCGAACCAAGCTCTTGATACCACTTTGTTGGAATGAGGAGGAAAAGTAATATCTTTTAGGAAAGAAATGAACTCACTTTGTATTTAAGTTTGTCTTCTTTCACTCTCTCTTACCATGCTTCATCACATACAACTATTTATATAGTAGTTGTAAGTGACTATTGGTTTCAGCATATTCATGTATCCTAGTTAAGTACATGCATTATTGCTAGATACATATACTCTAAATACATTCATTAAACTAGATACATGTAAGTAATGAGCAAATATATTCTAGAATGTTACAAATTATAAAAAACAACACATAGAACAATATTATTATGAAATAAACACTAAGTAACTTTTAATAGTAAAATTATGCATGTTATAGCCCCAAAAAACCTTTAAAAGTCTAAAATAATAGAATTTTCCAAAATAAATACTAAACAACATTTCATAGTAAAAACATGATGTTTGCAGTTTAAAATTACTTACATTTAGTATTGAGATTCCAATATCAGGTTCTATACGTGTTCTTGATACTTCACTTTGATATTGAAAATGTTAAAACACAAACATGTTAGTTGTCAATACAAAATTGAATGATAGAATACATGAAGTTTAGCTTCCCAAAAATTGAGATGTAGATATAATTAGCGGTTCACTATTCTTCCATGAAAATCGATGGATAAATGTGATTTCCCTTATTGAATGAGGTCCTACATTTGTTGCTGACGAGATTTAGCTCAGACGAGTAATCCTATTGACCTCATTAAAGATAGGATTTAGCCCGGACGGGTAATCCTGATATAATCCCTCTCAAGCATATGTTACAATTAGGATTTAGCCTGGACTGGTAATCCTGTTATATTATATGTGGCTCGAGAGTGTGCTTTCTGATTAAGTGCCTTAATGGGTACCCCTGAATATGAATTGACGGATCCTGATTTGTACACCTCGAGTGTATTACCTGTGTATCCATCGATATTTCAGATAAATTCAACAGGAAAAATCCTGACACGAGAAGATATGAATAAGAAATGAGTTATTACACGTATCTGCCTGAAATACATGAAAGTGATGATACATGATATACGAAAAAATATGAGATGATGATATATATACATGGAAATTATTAGATGAATACATTCATCCATGATTATAGATTTGTACACCTTGAGTGCATTACTCGTGTGATATTGATATTTTGAATGATTTAATGGGTAAAATTCTGACATGAAATAATCTGAACTCGAGATGAATTATTATGAAAATGTACTTGAATTACATGGACTTGAATTATGCCTGTTACATGAACACATGATATGAGAAATATTTGAACATGGAAATTTGACTATTGTCGAGAAATATATTTTCTGATATTCATGAAAAATATATGTTTAACATGAATCCAAAACAAACTATTACTGAAACAAGCCTGAGATACATGGAAATGATAGCATTTGTTATGTTGAAGTATGATGTACTTGATACAAGAATGTGGAACATGCTTAATGACTTTGTACTTTCGTGATATATTGAAAATATGTGTATGAAATTGTCTTACAATTGTGTATATTCGTGATTATGAGTTATTACCCAGAATACATGACTGACATGATTAATGAGGATATGTATTTAGGCATTTGGCTAACATGACTTGGGAATAAATTAAATGCTTACCTAAATTTAAGATAGTGGTAAGTTATGTTCCAAGTTATACGAGCTTACTAAGCATAATAAGCTTACTCTGTTTTATTTTTCCCCTGTTCTATAGTGATTTGGAAGCTCGTTGGATTGGAAGCTTGGCGGAGATCACTCACACTATCCATCGGACCATTTTGGTATATACGGTAAATCAATTATGGTTATAATGGCATGTATAGCTTAATTAGCCAATGTTGGCATGTAAATATTTGGGTTATAACTAGCCATTGGAATGGCTAGTGATGGACATGTATGGTATTTGCTTGAAATGGTGGATTGATAAAAATTATATTGGCATATTGATGATCGAATTAAGTTAGCATATTTGATAAAATATGTATATAAGTGAACATGGTAATTTAAGTAAATCTGTATACTTGGTTATATGAGGTATAATATCATGTATATAACTTGGATTTTAAGTTGGTTTAAATGACCTATATTGACTTGTGAATATGTTAAAGTGTTGGTATAGGTGGATGACAATTTGGGTGAGAAATGTGGCTTGGAAAATAGCCTATTTTTGACAACATGGGTAGAGACATGGGCGTGTGTCTCAGCCGTGTGTGACACACGGCCTAGCACATGGGTGTGTGATCTGGCCGTGTGTCCCCTGTAACTTTAAAATGTCAAAACAGAATGCTTAGAATTGATCACACGGCCTGGCACACGGGCGTGTGACCTCTGCACCTACACACGGCTTAGCACACAGGCATGTGACTTGGCCGTGTGACCCAAGTCAGAGAGTTACACGGCCTGACCGCACGGGCGTGTAACCCCTGCACTTAAGAAAAATTTTGGGATTTTGCAAAAAAATTTTGTGTACCCAGTTTGGTCCCGACTCGTTTCTAATGCATGATTTGGGCCTCGAGGGCTCATGTAAGGGACTATATGATTAAATTTGATTGAAATTTTATTTGAATGTTAAATGCTTGTGAAATGTCTGTTACTTGACCTGTAAACTCTGGTAATGCTCCGTAACCCTATTTCGGCGATGGATTCGGGTTAGGGGTGTTACAAAGAGGATCCTTAGCATCACAGATAATAGTAGTGATGGCATGTCGACAAGGAATCCCACTAGCAATCAATTTCCTAAAGGTACAACACTATTGTTGCAACATAATTGTGTAGCTTTCTCTTTATTGGTTTTCAACATCAGGCTAGTAAACTTTTTGCTCGCCACTCCCCTTCAACTCCACTTCTCATTTACCATAAAGCTTCCTTACATTTTCAATATTTGCAATGATCCTTGGTGCATAATCAAACTTCCACATGCTCACGAAGTCCTTTTTCATCACCAACAGCCTTATCACATACACTCAAATTGTTACAAAAATTCAGTTTAGAAATCGTTTTGTTGCATGATGAAAATTTAAAAATTTCTAAAATCGAGCGGTTGTGTTATTTATAGAAATAAACTCCAGCCAAATTAGTTCCTATGCTTTGATTTAGGTGGTCTATTTATTTCTAGGCTTTCAACCAAAATGATCTTCTCCGTTATTCTCATACATCGGTCTGCTTAGAGTGTGGGCTCTAATTTTACAAACCGATTGCACAGAATGAAAACTTTATTAATATTCAGTAGGAAAATTAATGCTCTCAAAGGCTAAATAAGAAAAAAAGATGAAGGTGCTAAAAATATAGAATTTATTTAGGAAAATAAATCACTAGATTTTTGTAGAGTATTAACGCTTAAGTGGGGTGTGTTTGACCTAGCCAATGGTCTCTATCTATAGAGAAAAACACAAGAGTCTCAGTTGAACAAGGGTTAAATAAATAATATTATTTTAATAGAAAAACACAAATATTTCCCTTTGGGGATACCTAGGGCAGCGTGACCTATTACCTGGAGCCAAGGTTGTCAAGTGTCGCTGCCCACTTGTAGTCAAATGAGCATCCAGACATGTCTCTTGTGTTTGAGTACAATTATATGTATTATCTGGTCCTTAAACCAACTTATATAATTTTACCAACCGAATATATTTTTTCTATTCCAAAAAAAGTTAATTAATTAATTAAATTTTAACTAGTTTCCTAATTAAATTATTTCCTCAACTTAATTTTAATTTTGTTAAAGTCATGATGACTTTATCGCACTAGAACCTATAAATAAATGAATTTAATTATATTGTTCACTAAAAATGTGATGGCTAATTAATTTAATTCCCATTTTGAACTTCAATTATTTAATTACAACCAATTAAATAATAATTTGAAGAAATTATTTTAATTTATAAGTAATCTCTTTTGTATGGTGAGAAAATGGATTCACTAAGGATAGAGATACATGCATCTATTTATGTAATTCATCAATTTCAGTCATACATCATATCAATTCAACTACAAACCATTCAGAATTGTACTGAGCTAGAGGAGGGACCAATTGCACATATATAATAAGGGCTAAACTAATTTGTAATTAAGTTTTGACTTTTCATCTATTAATTACAATATTATTTAGTCATGGGGTCATTCCACTAAAGTATCATGACTGAGCTCTCCCTTGTTATATACCATTATGAAAGCAACTAATCAAATGCTCATTCAATGACCTTGTCATATGTGTGTGTTACCCTCATAAGATATCATTAATATCTTTGAGTTAAATTTGGTCACCCAATATGATCCTATCTTATCTCATGGTAACCATTATATATTCCTTCATGAAAAAGTCAATTACTAACAAATAGTGATTAAATTATTCGTCTTAGACTAATAACCCATTACAACATTACTTTTCAATCTATCATGTAATGCTGATGAGAGGATATCATTTTCCCTTTATTGGGCTTTGAATTCCACTATTACAAGTGAAGCTATGCTATGAAAAAGTAATATACCCAACGTACTAACTTTTGGCTCTATTACTAATTAAACTCAGGCTTACATAGAATTGAAGTAAGCAACACTATGAATGTCATAACTTAATAAATCTATAATTGAATCTAGGATTTATTCTACTTGGATCCTATACTATGTGTTGTTAGTCTAAACAATCACATCTATGTCTCTATCTATAGAGAGTCATCCACTCCAGTATCCAAGACAAGGTATCTCCCTAATTGAACTTGATGGATGACATAATAGTCCTTTAATCAACTTGCTCAATTTTGATTAGACTATGAACCATTTAGATTATCTACTAACATAAGTTGTCTTCTCGCATTATGATCCAACCACATAATGCAAATTAATATTAGCTAAACGTTAGATAATTCGTGAGTTAATATTTGCTTATATTTTGCTTTGCGTGCAAAAACTGTTGAGGACATAATAAAAAGGATATTACTGTAAATGATGAAATTTTATTAAACTAGTATGTTTGAAAAGTTACAAATACATTTGGTGATATTACAAAACTAAGGGCACTAGACTCATATAGTCTCCCAATTGCCCTAAAAAAGTAGATGAATTAAATTTCACATTCCTATAGCCTCTACATATTTCTCAAAACTCCTAGCCACCAGAGTCTTGGTAAACGGATCTGCATGGTTGTCATCAAATACAATTTTGAGTACATCCATCTTTCGTCTGTCATTGCCTCTCGTATGATATGATATTTTTGTTTGAAAAAGTCCAGTTTGAAAACGACTTTCTTGTACAGCGGAAAAATAAAAATTTTGAAAATCGATCCATTTTGTGATATTTATAAAAATAAAAATTTCCCCTGAAATAATACATGTGCATTGAACAAGATGGATCCTAGATGTTATTGGCTTTCAACTGAACGGTCTTCTTCGCTATCCTCATACCACAAACTACTTTAAGTGTGGGCTCGAACAATTACTAATCAAGCACAAAATAAGAATAATTTTCTTACTTTTAGTAGGAAAGTAAATACCTCTTATAGAAACCAGTAGAATTGTTATTCCTGGAAAATAATTTTCTTACTTTTAGAAATAAACTCTCGCTAATTTCGGACAGAATAACAATATCTCAAAGTTGTATATAACTTATTATATTTTTAGCCATAATGGTGCCATCTATTTATAGAGAGAGGTAGTGAAAACCTATTTTAATTAATATAATGAATTTAATGCCTATTTAATAGAAAAACCATTCCCCAAGTTGAACTAGGAGAGAGTGGGGCTAATAGGGTGTGCTTCCCCTCATATGTATTATTATGGGGATTCGGGCCTCTGCTGTATCTGGTCCAATTATATCTACTTCCTGGCCTTTTAGCCTAGCACTTTATAATATAATCCAATCCAGTACATGTTTTTCTATTTCACAAAATATGCAGTTTTTATTAAAATAATTTTTCCATTTAAAAATTTTCTCAACTCAATTCTAATTACGTTAAAATCATGACAACTTTAGCATAAAAGAATCTATGAGAAAATATATTTAGTTTCTATATTCAATGGATTTCATAATGACCAATTAACTTAATTCCATTTTCAAACATCAATTATTTAATTAAATAATAATTTGAAAAAAGTGAGAAACCACATTCATTTCTGAATGTAATCCATTTATCTAACTTTATCATTTCTATCCATTTTTGTTAATTTGATTCATCATGCAATTCATTTATGGTTTGAATGAGCTAGCAGAGTGACTGGTTGGACATATGTGATTATGTCACACCCCAAATTTGGAGGATCCGAGTAGAAGGCGAATAGATGTGAAGGTTACCTATTTGGATGTGCTATTATAGTATAGTCCACCAGTTTTCAAAATTTTGGCAAGTTAAAATCCTGGCGCATAATGTACCCACTCGTGTAAAACCTGAGGATTTCATCTCGGGATGTTTCTTCAAAATGAAATAGTGCACCTGTGAGAGTGTGTACCTAAGAAGGGATACGCCCCAGAGTTTTTTATATCGAGAACCTATCAAGTGTACGAGGAAACTGTAAAAGACTTAATTATCTTTAAGAGCACGCCTTATGAGAATCACCGTCAAAGGTATGGTACGCCTAATTTGCTCTAATGTTGTGCAAGGTAGGTTCGGTAATGTGATTGGCTAGGAGTCAATTGAATGGATTGACTATTTAAACAACATCTGCATCGGATTCTATTTCATATTTCTCCCAGATTTTGTAGGGCATTTAAAAGACAATTTTTGTATACAGTCAACACTTGTCAAGATCCACTAAGAGGAACTAAGTATATATATATGGTATGAATGGAACATCCAGATGGATTCTCTTCCTTCTATTTCACACTCTAGTTCTGCTTCTTAGACCTAAAATATTATTTTCTTCTTCGTTAAACTAGAAGCTAAGGTTTTTGAGATAATCGGTGGATGTTTCAACCTCTTGGTAAGTTTGATAGCTCTGCATGTTATGATTCTGAAAGAGTAAGGATGTTAAGAAGAATAAATATAGTAATGAGTGAATAGGAGGCCCAACATAGGGGTTGTATGTAATTGATATACTGGTAAACTATCTGTAAACGGGGTTTTAATGGTATTCCCATGTTCTTTTAAGTAGTTGTTGCTACTTCGGGAAAGACAACCAGATTTGAAACTCTGAGCTACAGTAAATGTGAGTTTTAGGTAAGTCTCTAACCTGGCTCATGGATGTTAACTTATATATGATTATTCATATGTTGATGTCTACTCTAATAACTAATGAGTTTATGTGTGTATGAAGTATCGTAAGGCTACTGTATGATGACAAATGAGGTATATGAGTTGTTGCATGAATCAGATAATGTGTGGTATGTACGCATGTGAAATCAGGTACGAAAGAGTATGAAATTGTTAGGAGCATCTAAATGAATCCAGGTAAGTGTGTTATGTGTTAAATGAGTAACACAACCATTTGTGATTCCTCCAATAGGGCAGGTACATTGCTAACTGGACTGGCAGATCACGATATGAAAATATGTGTAGGACCATGTGGTAGAGACACATGACATCATATGACAATGAGAATACTCATGGTGTTGCCTCCTGTAAGATGTAAACCAGACTAGCAGAGCACATCATGAAAATATGTATAAGACCATGAGGGAGAAACCCATGACACCCTTTGAGATAGTCTACTGGGACAGTAAACACGTAACATTCTCTAAAGCCATTCTGGCATTTTCTATAAAGCCTTTGTAGCGTGTTCTATAAAGCCTTTGTGACGTATTCTGTGATGCCTATGTGGCGTATTCTGTAATACCTGTGTGGCATATTTTGTAGCGCCCTTGAGGCAAGATCTAGATAATATTTTATGGTGAAATCAAGGTAAGTTTAGAGACTTATTGACTAGATAACTATGTGGTAGAAATCTGGATAAGTTTGAGAACATCTCTGTTTGGGTAGCCTTGTGATGAAATTGAATATGACTTAAAGGCATCTCCTAAAAGAGTTCTCAATAGTGTTTCTGAAAGGTGAATCTGCCATAGTAGTCTGTCAGTACAAGTAATTTGGTGTATTTTTAATTATGAGTAGTCTAAGAGTTTGTCAGATCTGAATTCGTTTACGCTATGAAAGGTAGTAATTTGAATTATCTGGTAACCGCCAAGTCTGAGTGTTTTACGCTGTATATACAAAGGTTATCTAAAGTATAAGTTGTCCATAAAATCAGAGTGTTCTCTTGATATGTAACATGGTTATATGAGATTCCACAGGATGACTTAGAAGATTTCATCGATCAAAATAAGTTGTGAACTGGGTTGATTCAAGATATGATCTGACTGGTAATATGATAGCTATCAATTCAGTATAAGAATCCGCCAAATGTAGGATCTGTATAAAGTTCATCTTAAAAGATTAGTTAGTATAAGAATTTTCTAAGAATAATATCTATGAGTACCTTATCCTGGGGGAGGAATTCAACATCTGACTAAGTGAGAATCCGTCGAAGGTAGCTTATGTATGGATATCCTTCTAAGAAGTGTATTCTTTTTCTGAAAAGGATTGAGATCTGTATTAAGTGTTGAAGTCTGGAATCTGCTCAATGAGTGAACTATGTGTAGGATGGTTGAGTATGAAAGTTGGCGTATATGTATATGCCCGATATTAAGGAAGTATCTGCCAAAGACAGATAGGAAATCCATAATCCTTAAGATGTGGAATTCGACAACAAATGCTTCAATGTAATCTGGGTTAAAACTCGCTAAGTTCGATTGAACTTACAAGTGTTGACGTAGGTTTTGCTTTAAGATAGAGTATGCTAGAAGGGACCAAGCCAGGATTGCGCCAAGGTAGTAGTTTGAGTTGTGTTATTATGCATATAGAGGGTATCGTAGGAGCATGGTGCTTAGTACACTACGCCATGAAGAGTCTGTCTTTAGCAAAATTTTAAGTTGTAACATTATGCTGCTTTGAAAATCTAATGTTTTCTTTATTTAATCTTCTTTCTGAAGACATTTAATAAAATAATAAGAAGTATTTTTTTTAAAAAATGGTTATACGTCGATTGCAAAATTTTTGCTAAGTGTTTATGTGTTGTAACATCCGATATCCAAATTTGATGATTCGGTTCAGGTAGAGGGTGTTACAGATTAGGTCTCAAATGATTTATAATTAAGTTCCAGCTAATCGCCTATTAATTGCAAACTCATTTATACACAAATTCATTCCACTATAGTATCGTGACTGAGCTCTCCCCAATTACATACCATTACAAAAGCTACTCAATCAGTGCTCGTCCAATGACCTTGTCATAAATGTGTTACCCTCATAAGATATCCTTAATCTCTTTGGGATAAATTTGCTATCTCAATATGATCCTATTTTATCTCATCGTAACAATTACATCTTCTTTCATGAGAAGCTAACTACTATCAAATAGTAATTAATCATTCATCACAAAGAAAAATGACCTATGGCCACGTTTACTTTTCACCTATCATGTAATGCCAATAGTCCATCATCCACTCAGGATTAAGGTATGCCACTCTATGAATGCCACAAGTGAACAAATATATCAACAATTCAAGATTTATATGATTGGATCTAGTCTGATGTACTATCAGTACAATCAATCGCATCTATGTTTCTATCTTCTGGGAGTCATCTACTTTAATGCCTAAGACCAAGCATCTCCCAAATTGGACTTGATAGATGACATTTCAATCAGTTTGCTCATGTTTGATTAGACTAAGGACATGTTTTGGTTCGTCTACTAATATAAGCTATCTTTTTGTATTACGATCTGACCACGTAATACTGCTTAATATTAGTTAAACAGTAGACAACTAGTGAACTAATATTTGCTTATATTTTACTTTACATGCAAAAATCACGAGAGGATAATATAAAAAGGATATTAATGTAATTCATGAATAATTTTATTAACCAATCTATTTGAAAAAATTACAAGTGTACAAATGAATATACTACAATTAGGGCACAAGATCCAAGAATCTCCCACTTGCCCTAGTGAAGTAGATGAGTCAAATTTTGCATTCCAATGCTCTCCATGTGTTTCTCAAAATCCCTAGCTAGTATAGTCTTCGTACATGGGTCCGCAAGGTTGTCCTTTGATGCAACTTTTGACTACATCCACGATTTTTTCTGCCACTTCCTCTCTTATGGTAATTTTTATCAATGTGTTTTGTCCTCATGTAGTTTTTTTAGGGTTTATATATATCCACACTATTATAGTGCCATAGCTTTTTCCATACCATATATTCAAACTCCATAGTGAAGTCAATAATACAACTCTGCTTGACACTTCTCCACATTATGAACTCTCTACCTAGGACAAAAACACAACTCAATGTTGATTTCCTTTAATCTCGACACGTTTGAAAGTCAGAATCAGTATATCTTATATGAGTAAGATCTCCCCCAGAATACACAAGTATATATTCCCTCGTTCTCCGTAAATGCTTAAGTATATGCTTAAATGCTTACAGTGTCTTAGACATGGATTCATTTGATATCAACTCACCAACCCCATTGCAAAACAAATATCTAGACCTGTGCATAACATAACATACATGAAACTTCCTACTGCAGAAGCATAATGAACCTTTCTCACATGTTCTCTTTCTTCTGTTGTCTTAGGATAGTTCTCTAAAGAAAGATGAAATCCTAATATAAAGGGTTGAGTTCCCTTCTTAGAATCGATTATTGCATAACGTTCTAATATCCTGTCTAGGTATGAAGCTCGTGATAATGCTATCACTTTATTCTTTCAATCCATTAGGATTCAAATACCTAGAACAAAATTAGCTTATCCTAATTCCTTCGTGCTAAACTATTAAGTTAACCATAGTTTAATTGATGACACTGTCCCTACATAATTTCCAATGAGTAGAATGTCATCGACATATAGAATGAGAAAGACCACCTCTCCATCCCCAATATGTTTATAAACACATGGTTCATCTACATTTTTCTTAAATTAAAAGATTTTGATCACTTGATCAAATCTTTGATTCCATGAGTGAGATGCTTGCTTAAGTCCATATATGGATCTAAGTAGTTTATAAACTTTATGCTCATTTTCTTTAGCTATATATCTAGAGGGTCGCATTATATAAATGCTCTCTTTAAGATAGCCATTTAAGAATGTTATCTTGACATCCATATGCCAGATCTCGTAATTGAGAGCTGCCATAATGGATAATAATATGCGGATTGACTTGAGCATGGTAACCAGAGAGAAGGTTTCTTCATAATTGATAACTTTTTTCTAAGTATAACCTTTTTCTACAACTCTAACCTTGTAAGTTTCCACTTTACCATCCGCATTTCTTTTCTTCTTGTAAATCCACTTACACCCTATGGGTTTTATCCCTTCCGATAAGCCTATAAGTTCCCACACTGTGTTGCAATTCATAGAATCCATCTTAGCTTTCATAGCTCTTTCCCAAAGCTTGGAACCAACACTATGCATTGCTTCATCATATGTGAGTGGGTCATCATCTTCTTGTTTGATAGACACCATGTTTAAAACACTTCGTCAGATTGGATGAACTCAGGCCTGCGAGAAACCCTCCCACTACGATGAAACACCATATGTTACTGATCGTTTGTAGGTCTACTATTAGAAGTTGGTTCTAGAATAGTTTCTATAGGGCTTTGTATATTTCTCGGTAGTTCCTCGAGTACTTCTTTATTTTGAGGTTTGAATTCATTCATTAAACTTTCCTTAAGGAAAGTAGCATGAGTTGACACTATCATTGTTTGCTCTTTCGGGTTATTGACCTCCTCTGGACGTACTAACGTCTAGAGTGTGAATATTGCAATAAAATATAGAAGTACAAGGCGGTATTAAGTATATGGGTTGAGTTGTAATATAGTTTTACAATGGACTAAGTAAGTACTCCAAGGACCATACCCAAGAGAGGTGAGTGCCAGATCAATTCTAACGTAAACACTAAAGCATCTAATTAGTACTTTAAATTAGTTATAGTACGAAAACATAAAATAAAAGATTTTTAGGGTTTTTATAATAAAACAAAATATCATAAAAGAAATAAACTTCAAGAGATAGAAAAGGAGAATGAATCAAATCTTGATTATGGGTGATTAGCTCACTTTGGTAATCCCCATCAACTTTCATTTTAGGTTCTCATCAATCAACTAGTCGCTACCCTAGTAGGATCTTTCGATCTTCCACTAACATAACGAGTCAATAAGGACTACTTATCTTACAACCTCACAGTCCAAAATGGCTTAGGGTGAAGGTGTTCACAAATAAGCTATACCAATTTTGGGTTAATTCCCACCTTAATTACTTCTCGGGGTTGTCAGGCCTAGGGTTTGTTTCATGTTTTTCCTTTCCCAAACAGCTGATTCGTTGAGTAACCCTACAAAAGAGCCAATAAATCATAAATCCACTCACTAATCCCCCATAGAAGGATTAGTTCCTCATGGTTTTCATAGATAATATAGAATTAATACAAAGAGAAAGCATTCTAATTTAATCGATAGTATAAAGTATATGAAAGAGCCTGATTATATGGAAATTAATCGCGAATCCACAAAGTTTGTATGCTTTCCACAATTCAAATCTTTGGAGAACAACGAGGACAACGTAGAATCAATTCTAAAACATGGGTTGGGTCGTGACATAGCAGTTAGTGTACTCCTCTTGGGATATCTTCAGGGGTATCTCGCGACACCATTAGGCTATGTCGCACCATCGAAGGCAGTCTTGAGCTTTCTCCATTCTACTCCCTATGTTATGACATCGAACATCCCGTGTTGTGACATAATGACCAATATCGGTTGAGTACACCTTTAAAGGTCTCCTGCACACACAAAGTGCGTTAGCTCTCCTTTAGGCCTCATTCGGCCCCTAAGGTCAATAAAGGACTCAATTTGCACATTTTATTGCGTATAAATAAAACTAGGAAAGCTTAACTAAGACATAGAAAGAATACTTGTATTCAAGCACCACAAAAGCGAAAACTAGTTTAGTTTGCTACACCAAATTACGACAGGTCAATTATGAAACAAACCACCCTTTCTTCCTTTTGGATATCTGTAAGAGCCCGATTTTGGGGCTAGTCGAAACAGTGGTTTCGGGACCACTAGTCTGAGGTTGAAGAAAAATATTTTTAATAATTTTATGTGTGTTATATCAAGATTATATGGTTGCATGAAAATTTTGGTGCCTTAATTTTAGCGATTGTATGCTCAATTGCGAAAAAAGGACTAAATCGCATAAAGTGCAAAAGTTTCATTTTAGAAGCTAGAGGCGTCTAATAGCTATAGAATATTAAATTGGAGGTCCTTAAAGTGCAATTAGGCCATTGGGAGGTGATGGCCGGCCATAGGGGACAAATTAGAGGCTTGGTTAATGGTTAGGTGAGTTGGTGACTTAATAGAATAAAATAAGATTAAATAAAGAAAAGGCTATCATCTTTTTCATTTCTCTTCTCCTTCCACCAAAAATTTCAGCAAGAAATAGGGGTTTTGAAGCTCAAACTTTCAGCCAAGCTATTCTCTTGCAAGTAAGTGATTTTAGAGGTCTTTCTTGATAATTTTTCCACTTTTGGAACCCCTAAAGCTTAAGCTAGCTAATGAAGGGACTATTTTTCAAAATGGTTGAAAGCTTAGGGATTTTCCATGTGAGTGCTTGTGTTTTTTTCTGATTTTTTAGGGAAGAAAATGAATGGTGATTGTTAAATAAACAACTTCTGTGAAAGGTGTTTCCATGAAAACACCAAAAAGGGGCCTATTTGTAAAGGTTGTAATTTGAGTAGTAAATGCGTGAAATGATTGGAAATTTGAATTGTTATAAGAGAAATAAATGTTCATCTAGGCTTTTTTAATGAGGAAATCTGATGAAAAATGATTTACGAGCCTAGGGGCAAAATCGTAATTTTGCCAAAGTATAAGGGAAAAATGGTCATTTTTGCCAAAGTAGAAGTTTTAAAGTGTCTTGAATTATGTAGTGATTAAATGAGTAAATTTTATTATTATAGATCAAGAAGAACGCAGAAACAACCTTGACCGGGGAAAAGGCAAGGTTTCGGACTAAACCACAAATTAACATATTTTGCACCGAGGTAAGTTTATGTGTAAATGATACATCCTTAATACATATATTTTTACCTATTGATGCATTGAATGGATGTAAATTCTTATTGGTGAGATTGATTGAAAATGGTAGAAAATGGGTAAATTTTGAATAAACCTCGGAATAGAAATGTGAGTACGGATAATTATCCGTAAATATGTAATTGTTGGTGGGCTGTGTGCGATACCACCTTGTTATTTATTAACGATGGGCTATGTGCGATACCATCGTATTTATTATCATTTTGGTGGGCTATGTGCGATACCACTGTAATTACCATTGTTAGTGGGCTGTGTGCGATACCACCCTATTATTGATGAATGCTGGGTTGTGTGCGAAACCACCAATTATCGTGTAACATTCTGAAGGGTTCATCAAGAAACTTTTTTAAGTGTAAATTTCATGTGGCCTTGTGGTGATAAGTGCAGGGCATATGTGCAAGTAAATGTGAGCAATGTATGTGATATGTGGTTGAGATGTGGTAAGAGTTGAGATGAGTAAGCATGATTATGAGAATATGAATTGTTCTTACATAGTATGTAAAGATTTTGATTGATTAGCATATGGTATGATGCTTATTGTTTACATATAGACTTACTAAGCTTAAAGCTTACTCCCTTCTCTTTTCCCTTGTTTTATAGTGTCAAAGAGCCAGCTCGGGATACGAAGATAATCAGAGGATCACCCACACTATCAGCTCATCTTGGTATAGTTAGATTTAGCATTTTGAGTATGGCGTGTATAGGGACTAGATTTAGTTGAACGTCATATTGTTTTGGCCAAATGTGTTGGCTCATTCAAAGATGAATACTTTTGTATAAGGCCATAGTTGACGGCCCTTTCTTTTTAATCTATGAAAAGATGAGGTTATTCATGAATGTGCAAGATGCATGATTGGTTTGCTTAGTTTAAATAGGGTGAAGGTTTGATGTGAATTATGTTTGTATGAGTTGGGGTGATATAAAGATCTTGGAAAATAGACTTGTTCTTGTCCACACGGGTAGACACAAGGGCGTGTGTCTAGGCTATGTGTGACACACGGTCAACTTCACGGGCGTGTGGTTAGGCCGTGTGTCCCCTTGCATGCTAGGTTTACAAGTCAGTATGCTCAGTAGTAAGCACATGGACAGAGACACGACCGTGTGTCTCAGCCGTGTGGAAGGCACGGCCATGGACATGGGTGTGTGCCCAAGCCGTGTAAAGTCTGCACCTAAAATTAGGAATTTAATTCGCCACACGGTCGAAGGACACGGGTGTATGCCTAGATCGTGTGACATTTATGGGATGATGACGTCAGAAACAGAATGTCAAGGTTTTTGCACACGGGCTAAGACACAGGCCTGTCGAGGCCATGTGAGGGACACGGGCGTGTGTCCAGCCGTGTGAAAACCCCTAGAGGTTGAAAAATAATTCCACACGGGTGTGGAACACGGGCATGTGATATGCCACACGGGCGTGTCCATTCTTCGACACGAGCGTGTGGACTATTTATTGAAAATTTTCTAAGTTTTTCTAGAGATATTTAAAGGAGTTTGATTTGATCCTGAACTATTCCTAAAGTGTGATTTAAGCCTCGTAGGCTTGTTTAGGAGGTGTTAATAAAAGGTTTAAGTTTGGAGAGGAAAGTCAAGTCTCAGAATTGTATGTTAGATTGCGTATCAGCCTAGTAATGCCTTGTACCCTATTCCGACATTGAATATGGGTAAGGGGTGTTACATTTAGTGGTATCAGAGCTATGGTTTAGTCGGTTCTTAGACTACCGTAACGTGTGAACGAGTCTAGCTATACATGCCATAAAAATATTGATAGTGTGGTGATTCCTGACAATTTTAAATTGTACTTTTATATAATAAATGGATCCCGACCGAGCTACCGCTGATGACGGTGCTATAATGCATCGGCTCCCGCATAAGGGACCGCGCCTGTAGAAAGTAGACTCGAGACTATTGGTCAAGGAGAAGAGGCTCGAGAAGCCTTTCTCTACATGATGAGTAACTGGTACACTGAGTTTGTACGAGCAAACCCTAATGCTCAACCTCCTCCACCCTCACCTATACCTCAGCCAGTCTCCGTGGCTCCTCAAGGTATAGATTTGGTAAGAATGACAAAACCCCCGATCGATAAAATTCGAAAATAAGGGGCCGAGGAATTTAGAGCTAATATACACGATGACCCTGAGAGAGCGGAGTTCTGGCTTGAGAACTCTATGCGGGTATTCGATGAACTCTCTTGAACGCCTGAGGAGAGCTTAAAATTTACCGTGTCATTGCTGAGGGACTCGGCATATCGTTGGTGGAAAACGCTGACATCCGTAGTACCGAGGGAGAGAGTGACATGGGACTTCTTCCTAGAAGAGTTCCAAAAGAAGTACATAAGTCAACGATTTATTAACCAGAAACGGAAGGAGTTCCTTGAATTGAAGCAAGGCAAGATGACTGTGGCAGAGTACGAGCGCGAATTTGTTAGGCTCAGTAAGCATGCGCAAGAATGTGTGTCTATGGAAGCTATTTTGTGCAAAAGGTTCGAAGATGGGCTGAATGAGGATATCAGATTGCTAGTTGGGATCTTGGAATTGAAAGAATTTGTGGTGTTGGTCGATAGAGCCTGCAAGGCTGAAGAGTTGAATAAGGAAAAGAAATATGTAATTATTGGTGGGCTGTGTGCGATACCACCTTGTTATTTATTAACGATGGGCTATGTGCGATACCATCGTATTTATTATCATTTTGGTGGGCTTTGCGATACCACCGTAATTACCATTGTTGGTGGGCTATGTGCGATACCACCCTATTATTGATGAATGCTGGGCTGTGTGCGAAACCACCAGGTATCGTGTAACATTCTGAAGGGTTCATCGAGAAACTTGTTTAAGTGTAAATTTTATGTGGCCTTGTGGTGATAAGTGCAGGGCATATGTGCAAGTAAATGTGAGCAATGTATGTGATATGTGGTTGAGATGTGGTAAGAGTTGAGATGAGTAAGCATGATTATGAGAATATGAATTGTTCTTACATAGTATGTAAAGATTTTGATTGATTAGCATATGGTATGATGCTTATTGTTTACATATAGACTTACTAAGCTTAAAGCTTACTCCCTTCTCTTTTCCCTTGTTTTATAGTGTCAAAGAGCCAGCTCAAGATACGAAGATAATCAGAGGATCACCCACACTATCAGCTCATCTTGGTATAGTTAGATTTAGCATTTTGAGTATGGCATGTATAGGGACTAGATTTAGTTGAATGTCATATTGTTTTGGCCAAATGTGTTGGCTCATTCAAAGATGAACACTTTTGTATAAGGCCATAGTTGATGGTTCTTTCTTTTTAATCTATGAAAAGATGAGGTTATTCATGAATGTGCAAGATGCATGATTGGTTTGCTTAGTTTAAATATGCATGAATTGGTGAAGGTTTGATGTGAATTATGTTTGTATAAGTTGGGGTGATAGAAAGATCTTGGCAAATAGCCTTGTTCTTTTCCACACGGGTAGACACACAGGCGTGTGTCTAGGCCGTGTGTGACACGCGGTCGACTTCATGGACGTGTGGTTAGGCGGTGTGTCCCCTTGCATGCTAGGTTTGCAAGTCAGTATCCTCGGTAGTAAGCACATGGGCAGAGACACGGCCGTGTGTCTCAGCCGTGTGGAAAGCACGGCCATGGACATGGGCGTGTGCCCAGGCCGTGTGAAGTCTGCACCTGAAATTAGGAATTTAATTCGCCACACGGTCGAAGGACACGGGCGTGTGCCTAGACCGTGTGACATTTATGGGATGATGACGTCAGAAACAGAATGTCAAGGTTTTTGCACACGGGCTAAGACACGGGTGATTCGAGGCCGTGTGAGGGACACGGGCGTGTGTCCGACCATGTGAAAACCCCTGAAGGTTCGATTTGAAAAATAATTCCACACAGGTGTGGAACACGGGCATGTGATATGCCACACGGGCGTGTCCATTCTTCCACACGGGCGTGTGGACTGTTTATTGAAAATTTTCTATGTTTTTCTAGAGATATTTGAAGGAGTTCGATTTGATCCCGAACTATTCCTAAAGTGTGATTTAAGCCTTGTAGGCTTGTTTAAAAGGTGTTAATAAAAATTTTAAGTTTGGAGAGGAAAGTCAAGTCTCGGATTTGTATGCTAGATTGCGTATCAGCCTAGTAATGCCTCGTACCCTGTTCTGACGTTGAATACGGGTAATGGGTGTTACAATATCCATAGAAATACACAATTTTGTCTGTGAACCCAACTTCCTCGCATATATATCTAATACATGGGTTGCGCGTCCCTAAATCCTTAAATAATTTAGATTTGACTTCCTTCCATACCACAATTTGTATGGAGTTTTAGATGCCACCTTAGTTTGTACACATTCAGAAATAGAAAGTCTTTTGTAATGCATACCACCCAAAAAATTGGCAGCTTTGAATACCTTAACATTGATCGAACTATGTCTAACAAGGTTCGATTCCTTTTCTCTACACGTTATTTATTATGGAGTGCCCGACGCAGTTAACTAAGATAGTATCTCATTCTCTATGAGATACCATAAGATCTCATTCGATAAATATTCCCCACCTTGATCAGACTGAAGTACCTTTATGGGTAAACTTAATTATTTCTACACTTCTACATGAAACTCTTTGAATTTATCAAAAGTTTCACTTTTGTGGTGTATTAGGTACACATACCCATATCTGAAATAATCAAAAATAAAGGTTACGTAATATTCATAACCATCTCTTACAATGATGTTCATGGGGCCACATATGTTAGTGTGCACAAGTTTTAAGGGTTTCACGGCCCTAATTCCTTTTGCATTAAAAGATCACTTAGTCATCTTACTATCCAAGCAAGATTCACATTGTGGAAGATCAACTTCTTTAAGAAAAATTAAAGTGACATCTTTCACAAGCCTAATGATTCATTCTTGGTTAATATGACCAATTTCAAATGTCAAAGGTACAACTCATTAGAGTGATAAGTTTTAAGTCTTTTATTCAAAATTTTAGTTTCAAGAGTGTGTACATCATTGGTTTGATAAAATAGAGATTATTTGACATCCATCCATTACAAATAAGTTTAAATTTCTAAATATTGCAATACAATTATTAAAAATCATGATCAAGTCGTCTTTATATAAACATGCAACAGAATTAAGTTTCATTTGAAACTTGGTACATAGAAAAACATATTTTAAAATAATATTCCTAAAATAATCAAAATAAACATGTACATCTCCCACTGCTTAATTTGCTAAACTTGTCCCATTTCTAGTCAGCAACAATAGGCTCTTATATCTAAGATCTTTCGTTTCTTCAAACCGCTGTAGAGAAACAAGCACATGTTTAGTGGCTTCAGAATCAATAACCCAGTGGTATATTGAATCTTCCACTAAGCAAGCTTCTATCATAAAGAGTTTCATACATTTTCCCTTGGTGGCTAGGTAATGCTTCCACTCTTTCCAATTTACCTTGAGGTGCCCTTTTTTGCTGCAGAAGAAACATTTAGACTTGGATAAGTCTTTAGGCTTCTTGGTTCTCTTCCTTTCCACTTGAGGTGGCCCAGATAGCTTAATTTTAGCGTGTTTTCCCTTCCCTTTAGAGGATAGAGCAACAACTAAGTTTACTTCTTCTTTTTGGACCAGTTGATCGCCATTCAACACCAACTCATAGGATTGTAATTCCTTCATGAGTTGTGTAAGTGTCAGATTCTTGTTCCCAAGGTTATATTCGGCCCTAAAGCCTACACGATCCTTGGACAAGCTTTTGAACACCATTTCTCTTTATGTGTTCTGGTCTAGATTGGCCTCATTATCCATAACCTCGGTAAAGTATCCCATAATAGTAATCATATGGTCTTTGACCATAGTGTCAGGCTTTTGCCGAGCATTCATTGAACTAATTATAGTTGACTGTCGAGCCAAGGCAGCTTGGACTCTGAACATGTCTTCTAGTATGTCTAGAATCACTTTGGTAATCTTACAACTCTCGAGTTGCTTATAAAAAATTCTTGTAATAGACCGATTTAGGGCCTAGTCGGAATAGTGGTTGCGAGACCACAAATCCGAAGTAGAAATATGTGTTTTATGATTTTTATGAGGCTTATGATGTGGTTGCATGATTGTGTGAAAATTTCATGAGGAAATTTTATTTATTAGTAATCAATTTGTCCATTAGGACTAAATTGCAAAGATTAGAAAATATGAGATTCTAGAATATTTAAGTATGAAATAGCATTTTAAAAATTATTAGAACTCCTTATTTAGCAATTAGACCATTTTATATCAAGAAGGACAAAAATAGGCATAGGAAGGAAAAATCTTAAGAAATGAGCCTTAAGGTCAAAATGGTTATTTGGTTAATAAAAGAATTAAAAGGCAAAAAGAAGTCAAAATGGTGTCCATATTCTCTAAGCTTCGCCGAAAATCACAAGGGCTCCATAGCTAGGGTTTCTTCAACTTCCAAGCTTGATAGTAAGTGCATCCTAGCCCCGTTTTTAATGTTCTTCGTATTTTTGAGATCCTCATAGCTCAATTTAGCTATTTCTAGCTATATTTTGAGTTAGGGTTTATGTTCAAAAATTTACCCATGTATGACATGCATGTATTTTGATGTTTTGACGAAGAATGTGAAAGTTTGATGTGTGATAAACATCTTTTTCTAAGTGATTTTCATGAAAAATGCATAAAAGGACCAAATTGTAAAAGTTATAAAAATGGTCATACATGAGTGAAATAGTGGAAATTGAGTGTTGTTGTAGCTATGAAAATAATTCAGCTAGGCTTAAAATACAAGAAAGTTGAATAAAAATTATTTTACGAGCCTAGGGGTTAAAATGTAAGTATGTGAAAGTTTAGGGGCAAAATCATAATTCTTGCCAAATTATTATTCATGAGTAAAATTAGTCAATGTGAGTATTAAACAAGTGAAATTGTTATTATAGATCAAGAAACACGAAGCCCAGACCAAAACTCAGGCAAGAACAATGTGTTGGACTAAATCGAACATCTACACACATTTTGAGTATCGAGATAAGTTTGTGTGAAATTAAAGTTTCATAGTGTTTTTATATCTTAAATTGCTTGATCTTATGATAATGAATATCATTTCATGAAAATTGACTAATGAAGCCTTGATGAGAAAATGATGAGAATATATTAAGTTGAAGTCCCGGTTGAAGGTTCAGAATAATGAGGATACCTATGTCACGACATAAGATAAGGAAGGTCTCGTATAAGACCATGTCTGGGACATGGCATCGACACCGAATGTAGGTCCCGTATAAGACCATGTCTGGGACATGGCATCGGAACCGAATGTAGGTTTCGTATAAGACCATGTCTGGGATATGGCATCGGCACCGAATGTAGGTCCCGTATAAGACCATGTCTGGAACATGGCATCGGCATCGAATGTAGGTCCCCTATAAGACCATGTCTGGGACATGGCATCGACACCGAATAAGGAAGGTCCCGTGTAAGACCATGTCTGGGACATGGTCTCGGCACCAAAGGAAGATCTCATGTAAGATCATGTCTGGGACATGGCATTGACATCTATGTACGATCTCGTATAAGACCATGTCTGGGACATGGCATCGACATCGAGTTAAGAGATCCTGTGTAAGACCATATCTGGGATATGGCACTGGCACCCGAGAGGTGATCCCATGTAAGACCATATCTGGGATATGGCATCGGCAACCAAGAGGTGATCCCATGTAAGACCATATCTGGGATATGGCATTGGCATCGTGATACATGTATGATGAGATTGAGTATCCTCCGATATTCTGAGTAGTTCAACGGGCAAAAGAGCTAAGTATGCAAAGATGACAAAGTGCTAAGCTATATAAAGATGACAAAGAGTTATATTTAAGTTAAGGATGATAATGATTTAAGTTTATATTCAAGATAGCATAAGTGCTAAATTATGTGATGAAGTGACACAGGTACCATGAGTAAAATACGAGTTATGAAACCGTAATGAGATATGTGATGGGTAAGTGTAAGTATGAGTAAGTATGTCAAAGTACTTGAGATCTTGTGTTGTTATTATTCTATGAGATGAATGAATTTTAACATGAATACTTATGTTGTTATTTTAATTCATGCAAACTTACTGAGCTATATGCTTACCCCTTTCTTTTCCCTTTTCCTTGTAGTATCGCCAGCTAGCTCGAGGATCGTAGAACGTCGGAGCTCAGATCACACTATCAATCATTCTTTTGGTATAGTAAAGTTGATTTATTTTGGGTATGGCATGTATAGGAACTTGGTCATCTTGTGTTCTGTCATATTTGAAAATCAAAGAGTTGGCTATTAATGTTATACACTCATTTTGTAAATGGCCATTAGGAATTGGCAGATATTTGTCAAGTTTTATATCTTAATGATGATGAGTTTTATGAAGTGAAAGTTCATGCAATTTATGGAGTAAAATGTGAAGCGTATGAATGATGATTATTGATTCTTCATAGAGTATTATTGCCATGTTATGTGTTGCTTGTGTTGGCATATGTGTGTTTATGTTTCAGGGTGGCAGTTGGCTTGGTAAATAGCCTTCTAATTGTCCACACGGGTAGACACACGGGCATGTGTTTAGGCCGTGTGTGACACACGGCCAGCCCCATGGGTGTGCTGATAGGCCGTGTGTCCCCTGCATCAAATTTGCGAGAATTCGATTCGCCACACGGGCCAGCACACGGGCGTGTGCCTAGGCCGTGTGCCCTTAAGAGTTTGCTATCGTCATAAACAGAATACCCAGGTTTTTCACACACGAGTGAGGACATGGGCGTGTCTAGGCCGTGTGAGGGACATGGGCAACAGACACGGGCGTGTGTCCGGCTGTGTGAAAACCCCTGTAGGTTCGAAATGAAAAATAAATTCCACAGGGCTAGGAACATGGGCGTGTGTGACCACACGGCCTGCCCACACGGGCGTGTTCCATTTCACACGGGCTTGTGACCCTGTTTAGGCAAAAAAAATTCTAAATGCGCAAAATTTTCTGGTTTGATTCTGAAACCTTCCGTATATATGTTTAGGGCCTTATAGGCCCATAATAAGGATGTTATGAATATGAATGAGAAGCTTAAATTTGAAATGAAATTTTATAGCCCGATGTTGTATGTTTAAGCAAGTAAAGTCCGGTAATGCCCCGTATCATGTCCCGCCGTCGGACATGGGTAAGGGGTGTTACATTTAATGGTATCAGAGCTACGGTTTAGTCAATTCTCAGACTAACGTAGTGTAAGCATGAGTCTAGCTATACATGCCATACATATGAGTATTTACATAATGATAGTGTGACGATTTAAATTGTGTTTTTATATAGTAAATGGATCTCAATAGAGCTATGGCGGATGATGTAGAAAGTAATGCGCCGGCTCCCGCTCAAGGGACGATGCCGAATGAAAATGAGAATAGACCGACGACTATAAGTCAGAGAGGTGGAGAAGAGGCTAGGGAAGCCTTTCTCTACATGCTGATTACATGGTATACGGAGTTCGTTCGCACGAACCCGAATGCACAACCCCCTCCACCCCCACCTATTCCTCAGCCTACCCCTGTAGCTCCCCAATTAGTGGAAGTGGTAAGGAGAGAAAAGCCTCCGGTTGATAGAACCCGAAAACAAGGAACCGAGGAATTTCGAGCTAGTAAAGATGATGAACCAGAAAGAGCAGAATTTTGGCTTGAAAATACCATCAGCGTATTTGATGAGTTATCTTGCACACCCGAAGAGTGCATGAAATTTGTGGTCTCTCTCTTAAGAGATTCCGCTTATCAGTGGTGGAACACCCTGGTGTTGGTTGTACCAAGGGAATGGATCTCATGTGAGTTTTTCCAAGAAGAATTCCGGAAGAAGTACATTAGCCAAAGATTTATTGATCAGAAAAGAAAGGAATTCCTTGAATTGAAACAAGGCAGAATGACAGTAACTGAATATGAGCGTGAATTTGTAAGGCTCAGCAAATACGCTCGGGAGTGTGTATCCTCTGAAGCCATTATGTGTAAAAGGTTTGAGGACAGGTTAAACGAAGATATCCGACTATTTGTTGGTGTCCTAGAGTTAAAGGAATTAGTTGTGCTAGTGGACTAGGCTTGTAAAGCCGAGGAATTGGTTAAAGAGAAAAGAAAAGCTGAGATGGAGTCTCGTGACTCAAGAAAGAGACAAATGAACAAGTCGTTTCAATCAATATCCAAGAAGTCAAGAGACTTCCCTACCCGATCAGCTACTTCAGCCGGGTTTTCAAACAGTAAAGTAAGCGAAGACTCAGGATTAAAGCTCAGACTACCTCAGTTGCTAGTGTTATGAACACTCGACCTAATAGACCGGAATGTCCACAGTGTGGCAGACGTCATCCCGGTGAGTGCCGAGCCCATGAGAGAGCCTATTTTAAGTGTGGTTACCAAGATCATTTTATTAGAGCATGCCCTGAGATGGTTGAAAAAGAGAAAATTTAGAGTGCCAGATCGAGAAGCACTACTAGAGGGAGACAACAGATAAACCCGGGAAGTGGAACGAGTAGTAAGAGTACACCCAGAGAGCAGGCTACAAGATCTGAGGGTAGAGCACCTGCGAGGACTTATGTCATTCGCGCTCGCGAAGAGGCGTCATCCCCTGATGTAATTACGGGTACATTTTCTCTCCATGATACTAATGTTGTTGCATTAATTGATCCGAGATCTACCCACTCATATATTTGCATGAAATTAGCATCTAGTATGAGCATGCTTGTAGAGTCTATAGAGTTTGTGATAAAAGTGTCCAATCCTTTAGGCAAAAGTGTGTTAGTTAATAAGGTATGCAAAGATTGCCCATTGATGATTAGAGGTCATTATTTTAAAGCAAATATCATGTTATTGCCATTTGATGAATTCGATATAATTCTTGGTATGGACTGGTTAACCGCTCATGATGTGACAGTAAATTGTGGAAAGAAATACATTGAATTGAGATGTGAAAATGAGGACACTCTTCGTGTTGAATCAGATGAACAGGACAGATCGCCTGTAGTGATTTCTCATATGTCTGCCCAGAAATATGTAAGAAAAGGGTATAAAGCCTATCTTGCCTTTGTGATGAATGCCAAAGAGACTGGGTTAAGAATTGAATCAGTGTCGATAGTATGTGAGTATCCAGATGTATTTCCAGAAGAATTGCCAGGGTTGCCTCCGGTTAGAGAAATTGAATTTGGCATTGAGTTAGCTCCTGGTACTGCACCTATATCGATTACTCCATACAGAATGGCCCCAACTATGTTGAAGGAATTGAAGACACAGTTGTAAGAGTTGACGGACAAAGGTTTTGCTAGACCGAGTTATTCTCCGTGGGGTGCTCCAGTGTTATTTGTGAAAAAGAAAGATGGTTCCATGAGATTATGTATAGATTACCGGCAGCTTAACAAGGTTACTGTGAAGAATAAGTACCCATTGCCAAGGATCGATGATTTATTTGATCAATTGAGGGGGGCCACTGTGTTATCTAAGATAAACTTGAGATCCGACTATTACCAGTTGAGGGTCAAAGACTCAGATGTACTGAAAACTGCATTTCGGACAAGGTATGGTCACTATGAGTTTCTAGTCATGCCTTTCGGTTTAACAAATGCCTCTGCCGTGTTTATGGATTTAATGAACCGCATCTTTCGGCCATACTTAAATAAATTTGTTGTGGTTTTTATTGATGATATACTGATTTATTCTCGTGACGAGAATGAGCATGCCGGGCACTTGAGGATGGTTTTGCAAATTTTATGAGATAATCAGTTGTATGCCAAGTTCAGCAAAAGGGAATTTTGGCTTAAAGAGGTGGGATTTTTGGGGCACATTGTCTCAGGAGATGGAATCCGAGCAAACCCAAGCAAGATTTCAGCTATTGTTGATTGGAAGATGCTGAGAAACGTATCAGAGATTAGAAGTTTTCTAGGCCTAGCTGGCTATTATAGACGGTTCGTCAAGGGATTTTCCATGATAGCTACACCGATGATGAAGTTGTTACAGAAGGATGTAAAATTCGAATGGACAGAAAAGTGCCAACAAAGTTTCGAGAGATTAAAGGCATTGTTGACTGAGTCTCCAGTTCTAGTACAACCTGAACCGGGAAAAGAATTTGTGATTTATAGTGATGCATTGATAAACCGTAATAGTAACATATTCAATCTCTACATTTAGCATGCTTTTGGATGATTTATCCTTTGAATTATGAAATTTGGTGCTCTTAACCCTTTAATTTCATGCCTTATACTCAGGAGAGCATAGGAGGATGAAAAGAACAGAAAACGGGCTTAAAACGGGTCAAATGGGCCAAAGTAAGAAATCAAAATGGCCTGGGCCAAAAGCACACGGCCGTGCCCCTTTAGCAGGCTCGACCACGGCCTGAATTCGATTCACACGGGCACTTTTAAAATAAACGCTACTCGACTTGAACTATATACTAATAATAGGACAGATAGCATAAGGAAGGATGTTCAACTCTTCAAACCACCCTGATTATGCGAATGAGAGGTAAGTCTAGCTTAAGACTTTAAACGAGCGCTTCTCGGGAGGCACCCCGAGCACTAACCCCACTAACGTCCATATTTTCGAATTTCAGCATCTAACTAAAAACTAACCAATTTTTTAGGCGTAGGTTTCCATTCCACACGGCCTTGCACACGGGTGTGGCCGTGGCCGTGTGGACACCACGAGTATGCATATCGGCGTGGCGGATATCGTACAGAAATAGGACAAAAATTTTCCCCAGGACACGACCTCTAACTAAATGCCACGGTCGTGCAACGCGACCGTGGTCGAAACTGCCTAAAGAACACGGGCTGAGATAAAACCACATGGCCATGCGAGGCAGCCGTGGTCGATATTATCAGCTTTTTCACATATCGCCGCCACCACCACCTCGAGATCACTCCGATGATGAGGACCTTTGAGTCCTTTTTATTTTCTTTATTCTTATTTTTATTTTTATTTTTATTTATTTATTTTTATTTTAGTTCATTTTCCATTATTATTAAACTCTTTAAATTTTTAAGTATAATTTAATTTCTTTTATCTCTGGATGTTTAACTCTCGAGTAACTATAACAAACGTCCATTAAATAAGAACTCCCTAAAAACTTTACTGATGACTTCGTAGTTTAAAAAGGTTCAAGGTGCCACTCAAGGAACGAACACGCCACCGGAGTATTCTCCACCACCTTTACCTATGCCTAGTCATCATGTTCATCATTGATCACCCTCCAAGGATTTCATCCATAATTCAGGAAGTTTCACTTCTCCCTCTCTTTTGATTTTCTTAAAATGTTATTATATATCTTTGTACATTGAGGACAATGTACATCTTAAGTGTGGGGGGTGAATTTTATCGTGAAAAAGTGCCTAACTTTTTGCATTATTCTCAAAATCCTGAATTATGTCTTGTTCTTAAGAAAATTTCTCATATTACTGTTAGAATGAAATTTACTTTGATTCATGAGCTTTATTGATATGTTTTGGATTAAGTCACAGCTAATTGTGCAGTGATGATTTAAACTTTAGGGGACTAGAGAATCAAGCATGATAAGTCTATTTTTCAGAAGTAAAAATTTTGTTAGGTTGTCTACCTGAATCTAATTATTACCTTGAAATTTGAAATTTACGAGGCTGACATCAAAAACCCATAATTTTTGTGAGATTTTGAGCTTTTAGAGCATACATTCTTTTCGTGCTCACTTTATTGATTATGAGTGTTTCAACATTGATTTGTTATTCTAGAACTTGCTTTGATTATACATGTCGAGACCACACCTTTGATTTGATATACTAAGATGATAAAGGCACCTAGGTTTTAACCCACTTACTCCACAAAAAGCCTACCCTCACAATTAACCCCTAGTGAACCCCTTTGATTCTAACAACCCTTTTATTGTTTTTTAACTCACCCATTAACATTAACTTAAAACCCATCTTGTACTTGTTATCACCATTTTTCTTGACTACCCTTATATCGAGATTTGATTTGATAGGTTACTTAACTATTTCCTTTACTTCAGTTATTAAATTTTATATTATTATTGTATTTGATTTGTTCTTAAAAAAGACGAAGTATATTCATTATTAGTTCTATGTTATTTGAGCTCAAACTGCTAATTTCATTATCTTTAGAAGAAGCTCATGTTATTAGTATTAAGTTTCCAATTAATGTAATTATTTAGTATTAGTTCGTCGTTTCTAGTTAGGTAATTTGTCAGGTCAATCTCGATACTAACCCTCTAATTCAGCCTTTATCCACACCTTTAACCCAAGCCTAGCTACAACCCATAAAAGACTTTTTGATTTGTGTATCACATCATTTTACAGTGGTGGAGATTTGATTTTCATGCAAGCCTATGGGATTAACTTTTCATGTTCGACTTCTGAGTGCTTATTTTTGAACCTTAAACACTTCGAGTGATTTGAGTGAATCTTTAGTGAGGATGTCAATTTTTGTTGATTTTGAATCATAGGTAATTATTTAGGTAAGGGGAAACACCTATTTTTCGTACTATAAAAACTATGACTTTAATTGTTTAAATCTTTAGGAACCTTCCGGTTAAATTATCAATGTATGAATTACCTATGAATTATGATGAGACATTATTGATGAAGATTATGAATTGAGGAAATTCTATTTTAATTGTGAGTTGAGAATTTTGCTTGAGGACAAGCAAAAGCTTAAGTGTGGGGGTATTTGATAAACCGTAATAGTAACATATTTTATCTCCACATTTAGCATGCTTTTGGATGATTTATCCCTTAAATTATGGAATTTGGTGCTCTTAACCCTTTAATTTCATGTTTTATACTCAGAAGAGCATAGGAGGATGAAAAGAATGGAAAACAGGCTTAAAACGGGCTAAATGGGCCAAAGTAGGAAATCAACATGGCCTGGGCCCAAAGCACACGGCCGTGCCCCTTTAGCAGCTCGACCACGGCCTGAATTCGATTCACACGGGCGTGTTGCACGGGCGTGTCCCTGTCGTGACAAAGAGGAATTTCACTCGGATTAGGATACTTAGAGGCGAAGAAACACATTCTGAAGCCTATATAAACACCCTAAGTATAACCTAAAAGGTGCTTTTGGTCAGGGGGCGTCCAGCTAGGCCAAGGAGCCAAGCCGGAGAGGTCAGAATTGTGGGATTTACTCGAAGAAAGCCAGTTGATTCATCTCAAGAAGCCGAAATCATACTCAAGACGACGGATCTCTCCTTCAATTCCTTCAGGGGGTTTTAGGGTTTTTCTTATGTTTTGTTTTATATTTTCTTCTGAGATGTATATTTTTATGATTATGAACTAAACCCTTAGATACCTGAGGGGGATGAAACCTAAGACGAATCTTGTTATTGTTTTCTAAACTATACGATAAATACTTGATTTGTTCTTAATTATGTGTTTTTAATTCTTGTTTTGATATTTCAGGATATTGATTCAAGTATTGATGTGCTTAGGCAGTGGAGCAAAAGTCCCTATCTAAGAGTAGATCTAGCATAGTTAAGCGGAGTTGCTCGCGCGCCTAGAGATAGGGCGACGAAAATTTGCCGGATTAGGGTCAAACCTAATATAGGAGTCCATAGATCGAGTTAATGCAATTCTAGGAGTTTTAATTAGAAAGAGATTTCAATTAATCAACCTAGGGTTAGACGTTAGTAGCCTCGACGGAGGTATTAATATACATTAGGGAATCCTACGCATCAAGTTAAGTGAATAAATCGTTTAGTTCAGAGTTAGATAACAAGTGAAGTCTAGGTGGATTCCTCCTTGGGTATTGTTTTAATCAATTGGTTTTTCCCACAAGTATTTCCCCAATTCATTCCCTTTGTCTTAGCATCTTTAGCTTAGTAGTTAGTTAATTTTAGATTAAACAATAATTCACTTCAATTCTTAGGCTAAATAATAGAAAGAAAGTTAGTATTAGTACTTTTGATTCCCTTGGGTTCGACAATCCGGTCTTGCCGCTAAACTATACTACTGTTCGATAGGTGCACTTTCCTCAATCGTTGTCATAGTTAGTTTCTAGGCTAGATCATTCATTATATAAATTTTTAAGACTCTGACACACGATCATGCATCCTTGAATGGATTAGGTTGTGTGCTTATGCAAGAGGGCAAGGTGATAGCATATGCCTCTAGACAGTTAAAGCCGCACGAGAAGAATTACCTGACACATGATTTAGAGTTGGCTGCCATTGTATTTGCTTTGAAGATATGGAGACACCATTTGTATGGTGAAAGATGTCGGATATTCACCGATCATAAGAGCCTAAAGTACTTGATGACTCAGAAGGAATTGAATTTAAGGCAGCGAAGATGGTTAGAGCTGATAAAGGATTATGAGCTAGTCATTGACTACCACCCGGGAAAGGTGAATGTAGTTGTAACAGTTCGGTTTAGACCCTAGTCAAAATAGTGGTTTCAAGACCACAAATCCGAGTCAAAAAATATTTTAATATTATTTTTTGTGTTTATAAAGTGTGATTAAGCATGTGTTAAAGTTTCGTGAATTAATTTTGTTGTTTGTGTGCTTAATTTGAGAAAAGGACTAAATTGCATAAAAGGTAAAAGTGGCAATACATATGTTAATGTGTTAAATTGACATGGCTTATTAAAGACGAAGTCCTTAAGTGGAAATTTGACCACTAAGCATAGTAGTGGACGGTTATGGGCTTGTATAATATAAGTTTTTATGTTAATTAAAAAGGGTAAATAAGTAAATGGATTATTAATGTTATATTAAATAAAATAAAAGCATGAAAATGGCCATATTATCATCTTTGTTGGCCGAATATATCAAACAAAGAAATCATCCATGGCTTTTTAGGTTTCGGCTACTATCAAGCTTAATTCAAGGTAAGTTTTTGTTCGATTTTTGATAATTTCTACGTTTTTGTAATCATTGCTTCGTGTTCTTCAAAACCCATGTCTTAATTTTGTGAATTGATGATGATTTTGAATAGTGCCATTGATGAAATCATGAGCTTTATGATGATTGTTGATGAAATATGAAATATATGCGTTAGATTAACATGTTTTGTCTTTGGATTTTTAGTGAATTTGAGTAATTTGGACTAAATTGAGAAAATAATATTTTGAGGGACTAAAATGTGAAATAAATGAAATGTATGGACTTGTATGAAGCTTGTGAAGTTCAGCTAGGCATGGGTAACATGAAATTTTGTGTATTTTGTGATTTTATGAAATATGGACTAAAATGTCAAAATGTGAAAATATGAGGGCTAAATTGTAAATTGCCCTAAATATGTGTTTTTAGATTGAATTGAATGATTTGATGAATAAATGGATAAATTTGAATATGTATAGATCAAGAACCAAAGAAAACGGATTTAGATTGCGAAAAGTCGAAAGTGATTGAATAGTCGAGTCCGTTCGTTTATCCAAATCCGAGGTAAGTCTATATACATATAAATGTATTTGTTTTGAATTATGTATGTTTATATGAAATTTCATTGTGATGAATGTGTACGAGATGATAAATACCTAAAATTCGAGGAAGTATCGATAATGTATCAATGTCCGAGATGCCCCGTACAAACCTAGGAATAGATAGGATTATGTATGTCATGACATAGGTTTCCGATTTGTAATATCATGTAAGACCACGTCTGGGACGTTGGCATCGATTTGAGACTTACGTGTAAGACCATGTCTGGTACATCGACATCGTATCTGATTTCGTGTAAGACCGTATGCGGGACAAATGGCATCGATATTTGGTTACATGTAAGACCACGCCCGGGACGTTGGCATTGTACGACTATTCTGAGTAGTCTGAGTATCCTATTTGATTTTGAATGGTTCAACGGGAAAGTTTCGAGAAAACGAAAGCCTATGTGAAATGTATAAACGAATCAGGTACGTTTGAATTGTACACTAAGTATGTGTATGGAAGGTAAGTATATATATGAACTTACTCTAGTGAGATATGTGCATAGACTTGTGGATATATATAATGTGATATAAATATGAGTAAGTTATGATCTATTGATGTGTATGGAGATGGGTTGGTTGGTAAGAAATGGCTAAATAAATGAGCCAAAGAAAATGTTATGAAATTGCAAATGAGAAACATTAATGACATTGTATTAATATGATTATGTACAATTTATGTTAAGTTTATTTGTATATGGCTTACTAAGCTTTTGAAAGCTTACTTTGTGTGTGTTTACTATGTTTTATAGATTGTTAAAGCTATGGAAGGCTTGGGGATCGTCGAGGATCGTCATCACACTACCCAATCTTATTTTGGTACATTTTGAAAGTGTATATACTAAAGTATGGCATGTATAGGCTAGTCACTTTGAATTATGTTTGAGGTATGTACATAGCCATGTGATATTGCTAGATAAATGATGGTGGTATCAATGAGTAGTCATGCTATATGATGCTTGGTTTTGGTATGGTTTGGTGGTTAGTGAAATGGTCAAAATAATGGTAAGCTTATTGATGCAAAGTAAGCATATATTTGATGAATGGTGGTTATAATGAAATGGTAAGTTTGTGATGAATTATACTTGGAAATGTTTGTCATTTGATTGAGCTAATTGTTGCATAAGATGGTGTGCTTGAAATGCTTTTGAATGCTTGGAAAAGTTTGTTATTTTGGCATGATTTAAATTAGTATGATGCTTGTAGGGATAGCCCAATGTGTGGATGGCATTTTGGCCTTGCAAATGGCCTATATTTTCCCACACGGTTGAGCACACAGGCGTGTGGCTCGACCGTGTCCTTCGTGGTTGTGTTTCAAAACAAGTCAGGCTCGACCACGGGCTAGACACACGGGCGTGTGACTGGCCGTGTGGTGCAAGTCAGGCTCAACCACGGGTGAGACACACAGGCGTGTCTCAGGCCGTGTGGTCAAGTCAGTATGTATGCCCTGTTTTGGCACGGCTCGGACACATGGGCATGTGACCTCTGTAACTTTTAAAAATGTTTGAATTTTGAAAAAAATTTGTATGATCCCGGTCGAGTCGCGACCCCTTTCTAATACATGTTTAAGGTCTTGTAGACCTCATTAAGGGACTATATGTTTGTATTCTGCTATGATTTTATGATGTTATACTTTATAATACAAAATGTTTGTAAAAGTTTCCGATTGTCTGGTAATGCCTCTTAACCCTAGACCGGCGACGAAATACGGGTTAGGGGTGTTATAGTAGTCGTCGATGCTTTGAGTAGAAAATCCCTATTTGCATTGAGGGCTATGAATACATGGGTGACTTTTTCAGATGATGGTTCCATTCTAGCTAAGTTGAGGGCTAGACCGATGTTCCTTCAAGAGATTTATGAGGCTCAGAAAGATGACAGTGACTTACAAGCCAAAATAGTTCAGTGCGAGTCGGGTGTTGAGTCCGACTTTCGGATTAATTCTGATGGATGTTTGATGTTCAGAGACAGAGTCTTTGTACCGAGGAATGATGAGCTTATTTGGAAGATTTTACACGAGGCACATAGCAGATGTCTATCTGTACATCTGGGCAGTACAAAAATGTATAATGATTTGAAGAAATGGTATTGGTGGCCGAGTATAAAGAAAGATATTTCTGAGTTTGTTTCAAGATGCTTGATTTGTCAACAAGTGAAGGCTGAACACCAACTGCCTTCGGGTTTGCTTCAACCTATTATGGTTCCCGAGTGGAAATGGGACCGTATTACTATGGACTTTGTAACGGGTTTGCCGTTGACACCGAGCAAGAAATATGCCGTATGGGTGGTGGTAGATAGACTTACGAAGTCGGCCCACTTCATATCGGTACGTGTTGATTATTCGCTTGATAAGTTGGCAGACTTGTATGTTTCTGATATTGTAAGGCTTCATGGAGTGCCTTTGTCGATCATATCGGATAGAGATTCGAGATTCACCTCCCGATTTCAGAAAAGTTGCAATAAACTTTGGGTAAAAAGCTGAGTTTTAGTACAGCTTTTCACCCACAAACTGACGGACAGTCGGAGAGATTAATACAGATACTTGAGGATATGCTCCGGTGTTGTGTTCTTGAGTTTCAGGGTAGCTGGGAAAAGTACTTACCGTTGGTAGAGTTTGCATACAATAACAGTTTTCAATCGAGCTTGAAAATGGTGCCTTATGAGGCTTTGTATGGGCGTAAGTGCCGAACGCCTTTGTATTGGACTGAACTCAAGGAAAATCAGATTCACGGGGTCGATCAGGTTAGAGAAACAAAAGAGAAGGTAAAAATAATCCATGATTGTTTAAAAGCTGCTTCTGATAGACAAAACTCCTACTCGAACTTGAAACGAAAAAAGATTGAGTTTCAATTTGGTGATAAGGTATTTTTGAAAGTATCACCATGGAAGAAAGTTCTCACATTTCACTGGAAAGGCAAATTGAGTCCGCGTTTTATAAGACCATATGAGATTACCGAGAGGATAGGGCCAGTAGCTTATCGATTAGCTTTACCATCTGAGTTGGAAAAGATACATGATGTGTTCCACGTGTCTATGCTGCGACGTTACCGATCAGATCCTTCGCATGTGATTACACCGATAGAGGTTCAAATTCAACCCGACATGACATATGGCGAAGAATCGGTTAAAATTCTAGCATGAGAAGCTAAACAGCTAAGGAATAAAAGTATAGCTCTCGTGAAAGTATTATGGAAAAGACATGGGGTAGAAGAGGCTACATGGGAGCCCGAGGAGGCTATGATAAGGTTGTTATGAATATGAATGAGAAGCTTAAAGTTGAAATGAAATTTTATAGCCCGATGTTGTATGTTTAAGCAAGTTAAGTCCGGTAATGCCTCGTATCCTGTCCCGACGTCGGACACGTGTAAGGGGTGTTACAATTCTAGTCACACTTACTAGCATATATCAATGAGCTATCTCATCAGACTCCTCCCAGTGTTTTCTAGCCTTAGCTTGAGTGGCTAAAGGACATTTATTACCAAAGACTGTTTTGGGTTTCTTACAGCTCAAGACAATCATGAGGTTTCTTTTCTATTCCTTATAATTATTTCTATTCTGTTTTTATTAGTGAGTATGTTTAATAAGGAAGTAGGTGTCATATTCAAACTAAAAATAAAATATTCATTAATTAATATCTTTGTATTAAGCAAATATTTTGAAAACATTTTTGACCTACCACCAAATGTGGTGGTATTTTGGTACTTGTTTTCAGCACTAGTAGCGTAAGTACAAAAATAAGTGTTTTTACACATAAATTAACGTTTACGTAGTTCTATTTAATTGAGTGTGCAAAATGATTATTTAGCAACCCAATAGCCTCATGAATGACATCTGAGCGAAGCACGAGTTATTGAGACGCTACACACAAAGCCGGAAGACCAAATACAACATGTTGATGTCGTGTCGCGACACAATCATAGTGTGTCATGACACAAGGCTAAACATGGAGATAAAGTACGAAGAAGGCTAAATTCGTTTGTACAATCGATATATTTTGAGCCTAGGGCTTCCAATTAAGCTAGTTAGGGTTTCTAAATGTCTCTATAAATAGGAAGGCTATTCTTAAGTTAGGGGAGGCCATTAGGAGTTGTAGTTAGTAGATTTAGGTTTTTATTACATTTTTATTTCATTTCCAAAAACTCTTTGTTCTTTTCGACTATGTTTGCTTTGAACCTAAGTCTTTTCTATAAAAGTTTTTAGTTTTATTTCATTGTTCTTATTCAAACATCGAAGATTAGTTAACGATTACGAGATTACACAACTCTAAGTGCATCCGATTCCATCAATTAAGGAAATTCTTACCTTTCTCTTATTTAATTTATTTGTGTTCTTTTACATGTTTAAATTAAATCTAATAGTATTGTCATCTAGATCTATCAGAGGTTAAATCTCTAGGATGATTAACGACTGGATGTAAGAGTAGTTAACGGATGGATTAGGTTTTCAGATAGGAATTAACTGATAATAAATTATGTACGCTTAAACCCTAGGAGTGACAACACTAGGAAGTAGTCTAGGATAAATGAGGTTGATACTAGACACTATGTTGCAACATGGGAGGCCCGATCTCGCAACATAGAGAGCAAAATGGAGAAAGTATGAAATTACCCGACTAGTTTCTTAGTGGGAAACAGAATAATTAACGATGGACGGTTGTTTTGGACTATGGAGACCATGCAAAATAGGGATATATATATCTGAGAAGGGATATTTCTGCAAAGGAATTCTTCTCAACTATGTTTATAAATTTCTTCTCATCTGCATCATTTTCTTTGGTTGCTCTAAAAAAGAGAAAGTTAAAGAAAGCTTTACATGGGGCAGCGAATGTGAGACTCGAGACTGGAAAGTAGAGAATCCGTTAAGGTGGTAAACTCCTAAGTCTCTTTGTACTCGTGAATTAGAGGAAGAGAAAAGTAAGGAATCTTGAAAATTTTCCGTATAATAATGAATTCTGGGTTTTTAAGGTTTGAACATCTTCGATTTAACCAATATATATGGTTGTCATGCTTAGCTACCAAGATGACTGAGGATTTGGCATTTGGACAAGCTAATTTGACTAGGACAATGGATTTAAGGTGAGTTTCTGTATCTTTGGGTGATTGATGATGTCGTGTTGCTTGTATGGTATACGTTTGTCTGCTCTAAGTTTGTTTGAATCCAAGGTTGTGTATGAATATGGTGAATGAGTATGTTGTGTATGCATAACACTGTGTAAGTATGTGGACGTTTACAAGTATGTTCACTGGATGCTAAATGGTTGTGAAATGATGTGTTAATCAATAGCATGTTGTATTTCATAGTAATAAGTACAATGACTTGTGCGAAATGCATGTTTATTATATGTGTAGTATAGAGGGAATTACTTTGACGGAGTAGATGGAGATAGGAAAAATTGGCGTAATGGAGGAATGGGCAAAATGTTATGGGATTCAAAGGAGTTTAGCGGTATCGTGGAACGGTTATCAACTGGTCCTTCAAGGCGACATCGTGATGGCAGTATATAAGTCCTTCGAGGTGACACCATGTAAATGGTATACAGGTCATACGGGGTAACACCTCAAAAGGGGTTTACTGATTCTTCAGAATCAAAAGTCCATGGTTAGCCATGGCATGATCCAATGGTGAACAAGTACATATCGTGGCAAAGACAGAGTTTGTAACACCCCTAACCCGTATCCATTGCTGGAACAGGGTTTTAGAGTATTATCAAAATTTACATATCATTTAACTGAAATTTCACTTCATATAACAATCATACTTGAAACCAATCAAATTTAATCATAGTGTCCCTTACTTGAGCCATTGAGGCCCAAAAAATATATATTAGAAACATATCGGGACTAATTCAAAATTGATACTGTAATTGTAACATCCCAAAATTGGGCCTAGTAGAATTGGGCCCAATGGGCCTTGAGCGTAGAAGCGTTTTAAAATTTTGAGAACAAGGGAACGACATTATTTCAAGTTGGACTTATTAAGAAGGTAATTTTGGAAAGTTACGAGGTTTCTATGAACTTCCGTGTAACATCCTGTAAAGGGCCTATGCATTTTTGGTTTAATTGTACGAAATGACATATCTTATGTGTTATGAATATATTTTGAACACTTTTGGAAACCTGGAAATGTTAAGTTTAAAAGAGGAAAGTGAACATTTTTAGAACCTTGGAAATGTAAGGAAATGTCTTGTAAGGAAATGTAAGGAAATGTCTTGGAAATGTAAGGAAACGTCTTGTAAGGAAATGTCATGGAAATGTAAGGAAATGTCAAGTTTACAGAGCCGATCGAAAATTTTTGGAAACTTAGAAATGACCTAGAAATGACGAGTTTTAAGGTTTAAAAGGGGAAATTAAGGCAAGGTGGCCTTAAAAGGCAAAGTTTGTGAAATTTGACACACAAACAGGCTTGGAAAAGTGGTCTGAAGATGCCACTTAGGGCCTATGGAAATGGCGCCATATGCAAGAGGAATGGGCCTAAGTTCGAGTCACATGGGAAGCATATAAAAGAAATTTTATTTTGCTACAAGGAGCAGAGAGGTGGACGACACATGGCTATAAATTAGGAGCTTTTATTATTTTATAAATAGTGGATAAATAAGGGATTTATTTATCATTATTTTCAAGAGATAATTGTTGGATTAAATTCTTTTAAAGAGGAAAATAAGGGAGAAGTGATGGCCAAGTAAGGGACTTTGAGTTTAATAATTTCGGCTAAGTAAGGATAGTTGCTGAATTATCTTAAGTGATAATTAAAGGATAAAGTTATCAGATAGAGGAGTGGTGGCCAAGTAAGGGACTCCTTAGATAATAATTTCGGCTATAAAAGGAAGGAAGGAGGGCTACTCATCAATTTGTGCTTCCTCCTTTCTCCGCGAATTCTTAGTGCTCTCTTCTCTTCTTTTCTTTCTTTTATTTTTGCCAAGCCGAAATACCTTGTGTTCTAGCCTAATCCTCCATCTTTATTCTTCCTTCTCTTTTCTTTCTAATCCTCCAAAAGCCGAAAGTTGTGAGATCATCATCTAGCCATAGTGAATCTCTGAAGGTTGAAGTGAAGGTGCAATCGATTTCTTCAAGTAAGGGTAAGATCTCATTCGGTTTCATCCTTTTTCTTAAGATTTGCCAAATCTAGGAGTAACCCCATTAATATCTTGTTGCCGAAACTTTGAAGAGATCTTTGGGATTTACTAAGTGTCGACTACAAGGAAGGAGAAGTTCTTTTCCGAAGGTACACCATAGGCCACGTGTTCCCTAGTTATTCGGTGAGTTTTGGATTTAAAATCCGTAAGGTAAGTTTAAGTATACTAATCCTACTAGGATTTGGATTTATGGCCGAATGGCTTTTTATTAAAGTAGTAGGTGATTAATCAAATGTAGGGATTAAGGATCCGGGCATTAGATCAAGCTTTTCGGGATCTCAAGGAAATTTTAAGCTTAATCAGTGTGTACCCCACACTAATTCTTAATATGTTTTATGGTGTGTTTAATTAAAATATGTGATATTAAGAATATGAAAGTGGCTAAGGTACCATGTTATGGTACCAAATACTCAGGTACGCTTCCTACTCCTATTAGGATTACGGAATATGTTATATTTAACATGTGAAATATGATAAGAATGTGAATTTAAGTATGATATGCATGATATGAATAATATGGGTCATTCGGGATATATGAAAAAGGGGAAGTGAATGTGATGACTACGGTCTCACTATCTGAATGTGGTGACTTTGGTCACATTATCTGAATGTGGTAACTTCGATTACATTATCTTAATGTGGTGTCTCATGACACAATTATCTGGTGGCTATGCCACAAATTTTATATGGGCGATGAGCATGTCGATCGAAAGCGATCGATCGCTTCGATGGTGTGTAGCGGATGGAGGGTCGACTTAGTAGTCCCCACGGTGTGACTGGCAGGTAAAGGGGTGTGTAGCGGATGGACAACTAGGTTTGGGTTTGGGAATGCATCATAACCTGTATTCTATGTTTTGAATGTGTAATATGTGATATGCCTGATTCTATTATGATTTAGTGTCGTGTACACATTGAGTCTGTTTGACTCACTCCGCTGGGGAACATTTTTCGTGTGATGAATAAAGTTGATGGACCGGGACGGTAGAACTTGTGGTGGCCATGCTCAACATGAAGTTTATATTTTTGAGGACTCTTGAATTTATTTTAGTACTTTGAATTATTTTGGGAATTATTTGATGTAATAAGGCCATAAGGCCATAGTTGAATTACTTTACACTTATTTTTATTTATTATGATTATGAATTTTATCTATTAAAATTTAATTAAAATTTCTTTTAAACTAAACCCTAAATATTTTTTCACTTAAGATAAAAGGGATTTCAATATAAAACGAGCTTGTTTTCAACACAAGCCCAACCCAAAACAATATTTTTCTTAAAATCACACAAGTTTTCCTAAGAACAAAAGAATTTTGAACCTGGTTTACTTGAGGAACATACCAAATCTGGTCAAGGCTCGTGGGCCGGGTTTGGGGTGTTTCTGGGATTTGGTATCGAGCCCGATTTTAAACTCTCTACTGTGGTCTAAGGCCCAAAACGTTTTCAAATCGAGCCCAAATGAGTTTTATGAAAGGATTTTTGAAAATGAGCAGGTTTTTCGGCATGGCACCTAAGTCTCCGACCACGATCCACTGTAAGTATCCCTAACCATTTGTGTGATTATGTGGTTTATGTTATGAATTATGGAAGGGTAGAGGAGGAATGGAACGAGAATAGCATGATAGGAACTTGAACCCTAGGACTAGTTTACTCAAACACAAACACATAAGACTTAATTCCATTAAACAAACCTATGACTAAGACGCCGAGTTAGGGTGTGGTAACCATTGTGCGCATGTCTAGGATTGGATCCGGAAGAGCTCGGTACTTAGCGGTCCTAGTGACTCACCTCCTCTTCGCTGGAATCCCGCACAGTGCGTAGCTTCCTGGTTCACCCTAACCAAGAGGACTCGGCCATAGGCTAAACACAATGACTAAAACCCGAAAGGGAACTACCCGTGTTTTTATAAACCCTAGTTTTAAAACTCTTAAAATTACCTTTTTAATTTGTGAGAACTATTTTTACAAAATTCTTTGAAAAATTTTTGATTTATAAAACTACAAAAATACCCCTAGTGGTAAATTACAAAAATACCTTTGGTTTATGAAATTCCCAAAATACCCATAGTTCTTATCAAAATTTTCATTACTTTATAAAATGTCTAAAAACCCTAATTTGCAAATTATCAAAAATACCTTGATTTGGAGAAAAATTACTTAAATTGCCCTTAACTCACAAAATTACCAAAATGACCCCGATTTTCAAAATTTTTGCAACATCACCGTTTTGGAAAGTAAAATTCTCAAAAAGAACCCTTAAAGTTTTGCAAATTTTGAAATATCCCTGATTTATTAAACTTTACAAATTTACCCACAGTTAATTACCAAAATACCCTCGAGTTCCAAAATTACCTAAATACCCCGAATTTTAAAATTTTTCAAAATACCCCGGATTTCAAAATTACCAAAATACCCTTATTGACAAAATCACCAAGGAACCTTATTTTGACAAATTACAAAAATACCTGTAGGACACATTACTTAAAATACTTCAGGTAGTGGAAAAACAACAACAATGAAAACTACAACATTTCTCTGAATGAACGAAAGTTCATAATTGGTTGATGAATGTGAACGTGACTTTCTGAATAGTGAATTTGAGTTGAGAACTTTGTTTGATCGAAAGAACCACTTTTAAACATCTCTTTTCATAAAACTGTTCGCGGTTAATAAGTGGAACAAAAAAAAATTCTGATGCATAAAACTCTTTAATCGGATTAAATCGCGACGTTAGAAATGAGTTCTAAGGGACGTGAACTTAGAGATCGTGCCTAGAAAGTATGATGGTTCTGTTAAGATCAGAGTGCACAGCGTAAGCATAGTGCGGTGAGAAGGATTGCACGACTGTTAGTAAGTAATTTCGAGGACGAAATTATTTTTAAGGAGGGTAGAACTGTAACATCCTGAAAAGGGCCTATGCATTTTTGGTTTAATTGTACGAAATGACATATCTTATGTGTTATGAATATATTTTGAACACTTTGGGAAACCTGGAAATGTTAAGTTTAAAAGAGGAAAGTGAACATTTTTAGAACCTTGGAAATGTAAGGAAATGTATTGTAAGGAAATGTAAGGAAATGTCTTGGAAATGTAAGGAAATGTCTTGTAAGGAAATGTCATGGAAATGTAAGGAAATGTCAAGTTTACAGAGCCGATCGAAAATTTTTGGAAACTTAGAAATGACCTAGAAATGACGAGTTTTAAGGTTTAAAAGGGGAAATTAAGGCAAGGTGGCCTTAAAAGAAAAAGTTTGTGAAATTTGACACACAAACAGGCTTGGAAAAGTGGTCTGAAGATGCCACTTAGGGCCTATGGAAATGGCGCCATATGCAAGAGGAATGGGCCTAAGTTCGAGTCACATGGGAAGCAAATAAAAGAAATTTTATTTTGCTACAAGGAGTGAGAGAGAGGTGGACGGCACATGGCTATAAATTAGAGCTTTTATTATTTTATAAATAGTGGATAAATAAGGGATTTATTTATCATTATTTTCAAGAGATAATTGTTGGATTAAATTCTTTTTAAAGAGGAAAATAAGGGAGAAGTGATGGCCAAGTAAGGGACTTTGAGTTTAATAATTTCTGCTAAGTAAGGATAGTTTTGAATTATCTTAAGTGATAATTAAAGGATAAAGTTATCGATAGAGGAGTGGTGGCCAAGTAAGGGACTCCTTAGATGATAATTTCGGCTATAAAAGGAAGGAAGGAGGGCTACTCATCAATTTGTGCTTCCTCCTTTCTCTCTGCCAAATTCTTAGTGCTCTCTTCTCTTCTTTTCTTTCTTTTATTTTTGCCAAGCCGAAATACCTTGTGTTCTAGCCGAATCCTCCATCTTTATTCTTCCTTCTCTTTTCTTTCTAATCCCTCCAAAAGCCGAAAGTTGTGAGATCATCATCTAGCCATAGCCGAATCTCTGAAGGTTGAAGTGAAGGTGCAATCGATTTCTTCAAGTAAGGGTAAGATCTCATTCGGTTTCATCATTTTTTTCTTAAGATTTGCCGAAATCTAGGACTAACCCCATTAATATCTTGTTGCCGAAACTTTGAAGAGATCTTTCAGGATTTACTAAGTGTCGACTACAAGGAAGGAGAAGTTCTTTTCCTGAAGGTACACCATAGACCACGTGTTCCCTAGTTATTTGGTGAGTTTCGGGATTTAAAATCCACAAGGTAAGTTTAAGTATACTAATCCTAATAGGATTTGGATTTATGGCCGAATGGCTTTTTATTAAAGTAGTAGGTGATTAATCAAATGTAGGGATTAAGGATCTAAGCATTAGATCAAGCTTTTCGGGATCTCAAGGAAATTTTAAGCGAATCAAGTGTGTACCCCACACTAATTCTTAATATGTTTTATGGCTGTGTTTAATTAAAATATGTGATATTAAGAATATGAAAGTGGCTAAGGTACCATGTTATGGTACCAAATACTGTGCACGTTTCCTACTCCTATTAGGATTACTTAAATATGTTATATTTAACATGTGAAATATGATAAGAATGTGAATTTAAGTATGATATGTATGATATGAATAATATGGGTCATTCGGGATATATGAAAAAGGGGAAGTGAATGTGATGACTACGGTCTCACTATCTGAATGTGGTGACTTCGGTCACATTATCTGAATGTGGTAACTTCGGTTACATTATCTGAATGTGGTGTCTCATGACACAATTATCTGGTGGCTATGCCACAAATTTTATATGGGCGATGAGCACGTTGACTGCAGTGACTACCTTCGATGATGTGTAGCGAATAGAGGGTCGACTTAGTAGTCCCCACGGTGTGACTGGCAGGTACAGGGGTGTGTAGCGGATGGACAACTAGGTTTGGGTTTGGGAATTCATCATAACCTGTATTCTATGTTTTGAATGTGTAATATGTGATATGCCTGATTCTATTATGATTTAGTGTCGTGTACACATTGAGTCTGTTTGACTCACCCCGTTGGGGAACATTTTTCAGGTGATGAACAGTGATGGACCGGGACGGCAGAACTTGTGGTGGCCATGCTCAACATGAAGTTTTAATTTTTGAGGACTCTTGAATTTATTTTAGTACTTTGAATTATTTTGGGAATTATTTGATGTAATAAGGCCATAAGGCCATAGTTGAATTACTTTACACTTATTTTTATTTATTATGATTATGAATTTTATCTATTAAAATTTAATTAAAATTTCTTTTAAACTAAACCCTAAATATTTTGTCACTTAAGATAAAAGGGATTTCAATATAAAACGAACCTGTTTTCAACACAAGCCCAACCCAAAATGTAACATCCCCAAACCCGGCCCATTCACTACGACCGAATCTGGATATGTCACTGGGAAAGACGGTTGGAAATCTTTGACTATAGAATTAATCTTGAAAATTTTATTATCTCTGGAAATCGTGTCCATTTAATAAATAAGCTTGTTGAAAACTTCCGAATTAAAACATTATTATAAGTTGCTATAATATGAATCTTTTGCGAAAATATTACTAAGTGTAGTGTAAACTTTAACATTAATAAATAGAGTACTTTAAATCAAAGAGGCCCTTATTACATCAAATAAAATCCCAAAATACTGATAATATAAAATGCTTAAATAAAGTAAAACATCTTCTGTATGAAAATCTCCTTCTGCATGGGCCACCTTGTATCCACTCCAACCCGTCCACTAATCATGACTCACTGCGATGATGGATAAATAATTGGGTGAGTCACAATGACTCGATGTGTAAGTTAACCACCTGAAATCCACCCACATGCTTAGCCACATAATATCCCAATTATCAAATGCAACAAGTAATGTATATATCATTTTAACAATTACTACAACTGGGCTTGGCCCACATTCAAATCATACTCAAATCTTTGGGCTAGGTCCATTTCCACGTATGTTCCCAAAACATACCTATCCACATGCCATATTGGGCTTGGCCCATTACCATATTATTACAAAATAATGCAACATGATTCCCAACCCAACCTAGGGTCCATCCGCTACACACCCCTTATCCAAACCTACCACACACCGGGGACTATCGAGTCACCCTCTCCTTTCCCTCAAAAAGGCAACCAATGCCATCCACGATGTAGCGTATAGCCAACATCAAACCACGATAGAGCACACAGCAATCCATCAAGCCACGATATGGCATAAAGCCCATATCAATCAAGGTAACCACGCGAACTAAATCGCAAAGATCCACAACGCGACCTCAGTCGGCGCCAATCCACGATGTAGCACAAAGTCGACATCAACCACGTACTCAAGTACACCCGCACCTTCTTTTCATAACCCACCCATGCACATGCCACATAAAATATAATCATGATCATGCATGCACATGCTTGTTAATGTCCATAAACATACTCATAAACAAATAATCACACCGCAATAGATCCGATACTAACTCGGTCATCGCTTATACCCTTTAGGGGTATATATGGCACATTTATTACTGCACTTGTTAGTAAAACATATAACACATAAAACCCGGAAACAGTGGGTTAGTTACACACCTTATTACTAGGAGTTCTAGACTCTCGATCCTCGACACTATCGTCTAGCGAAACTACGGCTTTCTGCCTAACGTTTCTTGCTGTTGGCCCACACCCTGGTGGCCAATCTCGAACAGCAGAAACGGATCTCTTCTTGAACTTTGGGATGGGAGCTTTCCCTTGCCCACTTTGACTGGTATTCGCCTCCATCGAAAGTCACTTAATCAGATAAACGGGTTAAACCTCCAGGTTATAAACTAAATGTTGAACCTTTACCAAATATTGCTTACCAAAATATCCTGAATCCCGGAGAATTGATCTATGTTCCTAAATATCCTTGCTCCTCAAGGTGATTTGATTTCAATCAAATCTCGGGACTACTGGAATGGTCCTTTTTGCAACCGACCACACCTAAAACGCATAAATGATTAGCCTTAATAGCCTTCGGCTTTCGAATAATAAAAGAATAATTACAACATGGATCTTTACCACCACTTACCGAATCTGACTACCAACGATTGAGGAGAAGAATCCGAAGAGATCCACACCACACCTAGAATTCGGCCAAGGTGCAACTAATAAAAGAGGAGAAATTCGGCTACCAAGGGATTAAAACAAAAGAATTATTTGGCTACAAAGGCCAAAGAAGAAATCGGCACACCAAGAGGGAGAGGCAAAGACCGATGAACAACTAGCACTCTACCCTCCCTATTTATAGTATTCGCCAACCCCCTTGAAGTCTCCAAAATTTGGCCAACACTTCACTAATTCAATTCCATTTGAATACTCTACTAATAATCCAATAATTCTTTTAATCTTCATAATATCCTTGATTATCTCCTAAAAAAACTCATATCATCCTCCAATAAAAAAAAATGCTCATATTATCCCATTATTATTTAAAAAAAATAAATAATAATAATTCCACTTAATCTAAATAATAAATAATAATAAATAATAAAAAAAACATATTATCCTCTTCCAAAAAAGAGTCTTCTAGCCGTCCAACACCTCAATTTGCTGCCCAAAAAGAAATAAAAATTCAAACTCCAAAATGCAGCTTCCTTGGCTCGAACACGGGACCAAGTCTGCCTGCTCCTTTCCCAGCCGCTGTGCCACTCGCCACTGATTTTTATGCTAGAAACCCCAGCATTTTATTTTAAACCCTTTCTAATCGAGCCCATAACCACCAACAAAAATAAGAACGCTTAGCTGCAGCCTCCAGCGCTCGAACCCGCGCCTTGCTCTCCTCCAGCGCTTAAGTGCTGCACGCTAGCCATTCCACCAGCCCATCTTCCTTGTCCGAATCCCACGCTATATACCTTTAAGGCCTTACAAAGCCCAACGCCCAAAACGAAAAATCAAACGCCAAATGCTTCGCAGCCCTCGAAACCGCGACCTCTCCTCCTCCAGCGCCTAAGTAGCGCCCAAGAGCCACTTCTCCGATTGGGCTTTCATGTCCATCAACTTGGACATTTATTCTTAAGGCCTTCTTAGCCCAGTCTCTTGACGCAAAAATAAAGCCAAAATTGCTGCCCCAGCAACTCGAACCCTTGCTCCCTTAGGCGTTACCTTCCAAAGCCCCCAAGCAGCGCCTCCACGCCACTTTGCCAATACCTTTCTTGCGTCCTAAACTCCACAATTTTATTTTTGAGGCCTTCCTGCCCAGTCTCTCTTTTTTTTTTTAATTTTTTTTTTTACTAAAAATCTAAAATTTTCCAAAGTCTTCCCTTGCCTTCTAGGGTTCTCCAAACCCCCTAAAAATTCCTTCAACATGACCATAAGCCTACTAACTGCTCGAGCTATGCTCCAAGCGCATAACCCCTAAAACCAGGGTGTTACAATTCTACCCTCCTTAAAATAATTTCGTCCTCGAAATTACTTTACTAACAAACGTCCATACCACCTATCTTACCACCTTACGCTTACGCTGCGCACTCTGATCTTACTAAGGCTATCGTACCTACACAATCTCTAAGTTCATGCTAAAAATTCGAAACACCTCTCTTAGCAACACAGAAAAGGCTAACTCATAAGCAAACAAAGTAATTAAAGCATGTACCAAAGCAAAGGAGCTTACCAGATATCACATCCTTGGTTGGCTCTGACTAGAACCATTCCTTCCATGACTTGAACCACGACCCCTCGTCGCTTGAGGACAATTCTTAACTAAATGTGCCTTAGATCCGCACCGAAAGCATTCTTTACTATTTCCCCAACACTCTCCTGTGTGAGGTCTTCCACATCGAACACAAGAACGATTCCGATCCATTGGTACAAGTGCACTTACAGGGTTCTCGGTCCTTGGTCTTTTCTGGACATTACCAAGCGATACTGACGGTCCAATATTTCTCTTATTCTCGCTCCTATTCTTTTCTCGGTTTTCTCTTATAGTCTTCTTAACCTCTTCAGCGATCCGAGCTTTCTCCACTAGCACCGCGAAGTCTCTCTCCCTCTGCGGAGCAATCACCATTCGAAGTTCATCTCGCAATCCGTCTTCAAACCGGACGCACCTCTCATAATCAGTGGCCACAATTCCCTTAGCATACTGACTAAGTCGCACGAATTCCGCTTCGTACTCAGCTATCGACTTACTTCCTTGTACTAGATTTAGAAACGCTTTCCTTTGCGAGTCCAAATAACTGGCTCCTACGTACTTTCCTTCAAACTTAACCTTAAAGAAGTCCCAATCCGATCGATCTGTTGGTACACCTTGTTTGTGATGAGCCACCAACGATAAGCTTCGTCGCGAAAGCAACGAAACAAACACCCTTCGACTTTTCTTCATTGGTGCGGTCCAAATCATCCATGATTCTTTCGATCGCTTCTAGCCAATACTCCGCTACGTTCGAGCTACCCCAGATATTCCTCTAAAGATCTCAGCTCCGTTCAATCTAAGCCTTTCCGACACCGACTTTCGAGTTCCATTTCCTCTACTAGCTCCTCGCTACACGTTCTAAAAATTCGTAACATGGCCCGCGATCATCGCGTCATCTTCTCTGTCGGTCTTGCCCCTCTACGCCCACCGCTGGCGGCACTTCACTTTTCGACCCATGGCGGACCCTATCGGCCCGATGTCGCCATTCTACCTCTACCGCGCCCCCTAGAACTCATCTCTATCGTCGCGATTTAATGCATTTAAAACGTTTTATGCATTAGAAATTATTGTTTCACTATTTTATCCACGAGCAATTTTATGCAATGAAGTTTCCGAGAGTAGTTCTTTCGAGCAATCAAGTTTCCTTCCCTACCCAGGGGTAATTTCGTCATTTTCCTACCGGGGTATTTTTTTTAGAAATTTTAAAACTAGGGGTTTTAAGACAGTGAGGCAAATCCCTTTCGGGTTTTAATATTTGGTTTAGCCTATGAACAAGTCCTCTTGGTTAAGGTGAACCGTAGCTACGCACCAGGTAGGATTCCAGCGAAGAGGAGGTGAGTCACGAGGACTGCTTAAGTACCAAGCTCTTTCGGATCCACTCCTAGACATGCGCACAATGGTTGCCACACCTTAACTCGGCGACTTAATCACAGGTTTGTTTAGTAGCTTTAAGTCTTATGCATATGTTTGAGTAGACTAGTCCTAGGGTTCAATAGATCCTAGTTCACTAATCTACGAGCCCAACTAAGCCCATAACAGTTCACATATAACAAATCACTCCACAAATCTGAAGTACTTACCTGGTGGACTCGGGTTGAAGGTACAGGTGCCATGCTAGAATAACCTGAAAATAATTTCCTAAAAGCCCAAAAAGCCCATTTTGAAACGTTTTTGGGCCCAAAACCCTCAAAGCCGAGTTTTGAACCGGGCTCGATGATAAATGTAACATCCCCAAACCCGGCCCATTCACTACGACCGAACGGATATGTCATGGGAAAGACGGTTGGAAATCTTTGACTATAGAATTAATCTTGAAAATTTTATTATCTCTGGAAATCGTGTCCATTTAATAAATAAGCTTGTTGAAAACTTCCGAATTAAAACATTATTATAAGTTGCTATAATATGAATCTTTTGCGAAAATATTACTAAGTGTAGTGTAAACTTTAACATTAATAAATAGAGTACTTTAAATCAAAGAGGCCCTTATTACATCAAATAAAATCCCAAAATACTGATAATATAAAATGCTTAAATAAAGTAAAACATCTTCTGTATGAAAATCTCCTTCTGCATGGGGCACCTTGTATCCACTCCAACCCGTCCACTAATCATGACTCACCTGCGATGATGGATAAATAATTGGGTGAGTCACAATGACTCAGTGTGTAAGTTAACCACTGAAATCCACCCACATGCTTAGCCACATAATATCCCAATTATCAAATGCAACAAGTAATGTATATATCATTTTAACAATTACCACAATCTGGGCTTGGCCCACATTCAAATCATACTCAAATACTGGGCTAGGCCCATTTCCACGTATGTTCCCAAAACATACCTATCCACATGCCATATTGGGCTTGGCCCATTACCATATTATTACAAAATAATGCAACATGATTCCCAACCCAACCTAGGGTCCATCCGCTACACACCCCCTTATCCAGCCTACCACACACCAGGGGACTATCGAGTCACCCTCTCCTTTTCCCTCCAAAAAGGCAACCAATGCCATCCACGATGTAGCGTATAGCCAACATCAAACCACGATGGAGCACACAGCAATCCATCAAGCCACGATATGGCATAAAGCCCATATCAATCAAGGTAACCACGCGAACTAAATCGCAAAGATCCACAACGCGACCTCGGCCGGCGCCAATCCACGATGTAGCACAAAGTCGACATCAACCACGCACTCGAAGTACACCCGCACCTTCTTTTCATAACCCACCCATGCACATGCCACATAAAATATAATCATGATCATGCATGCACATGCTTGTTAATGTCCATAAACATACTCATAAACAAATAATCACACTGCAATAGATCCGATACTAACCTGGTCATCGCTATACCCTTTAGGGGTATATATGGCACATTTATTACTGCACTTGTTAGTAAAACATATAACACATAAAACCCGGAAACAGTGGGTTAGTTACACACCTTATTACTAGGAGTTCTAGACTCTCGATCCTCGACACTATCGTCTAGCGAAACTACGACGCGCTAACGTTTCTTCTTTGTTGGCCCACACACCGTGGCCAATCTCGAACAGCAGAAACGGATCTCTTCTTGAACTTTGGGATGGGAGCTTTCCCTTGCCCACTTTGACTGGTATTCGCCTCCATCGAAAGTCACTTAATCAGATAAACGGGTTAAACCTCCAGGTTATAAACTAAATGTTGAACCTTTACCAAATATTGCTTACCAAAATATCCCGAATCCGGAGAATTGATCTATGTTCCTAAATATCCTTGCTCCTCAAGGTGATTTGATTTCCAATCAAATCTCAGACTACTGGAATGGTCCTTTTTGCAACCGACCACACCCTAAAACGCATAAATGATTAGCCTTAATAGCCTTGGCTTTCGAATAATAAAAGAATAATTACAACATGGATCTTTACCACCACTTACCGAACTCGACTACCAACGATTGAGGAGAAGAATCAGAAGAGATCCACACCACACCTAGAATTCGGCCAAGGTGCAACTAATAAAAGAGGAGAAATTCGGCTACCAAGGGATTAAAACAAAAGAATTATTTGGCTACAAAGGCCAAAGAAGAAATCGGCACACCAAGAGGGAGAGGCAAAAGACCTGATGAACAACTAGCACTCTACCCTCCCCTATTTATAGTATTCGGCCAACCCCCCTTGAAGTCTCCAAAATTTGGCCAACACTTCACTAATTCAATTCCATTTGAATACTCTACTAATAATCCAATAATTCTTTTAATCTTCATAATATCCTTGATTATCTCCTAAAAAAACTCATATCATCCTCCAATAAAAAAAAAATGCTCATATTATCCCATTATTATTTAAAAAAAATAAATAATAATAATTCCACTTAATCTAAATAATAAATAATAATAAATAATAAAAAAAACATATTATCCTCTTCCAAAAAAGAGTCTTCTAGCCGTCCAACACCTCAATTTGTCTGCCCAAAAGAAATAAAAATTCAAACTCCAAAATGCGACTTCCTTGGCTCAACTGGGACCAAGCCTGCTTGCTCCTTTCCCCCCGCCTGTGCCACTCGGCCACCTGATTTTTATGCTAGAAACCCCAGCATTTTATTTTAAACCCTTTCTAATCGAGCCCATAACCACCAACAAAAATAAGAACGCTTAATCGCAGCTCCAGCGCCGAACCCGCGCCTTGCTCTCCTCCGCTTAAGTCTTCGCACGCTAGCCATTCCACCAGCCCATCTTCCTTGTCCGAATCCCACGCTATATACCTTTAAGGCCTTACAAAGCCCAACGCCCAAAACGAAAAATCAAACGCCAAATGCTTCGCAGAGCCTCGAAACCGCGACCTCTCCTCCTCCTCCGGCGCCTAAGTAGCGCCCAAGAGCCACTTCTCCCGATTGGGCTTTCATGTCCATCAACTGGACATTTATTCTTAAGGCCTTCTTAGCCCAGTCTCTTGACGCAAAAATAAAGCCAAAATTGCTGCCCAAAGAACTCGAACCCTTGCTCCCTTAGGCGTTACCTTCCAAAGCCCCCAAGCAGCCGCTCCACGCCACTTTGCCAATACCTTTCTTGCGTCCTAAACTCCACAATTTTATTTTTGAGGCCTTCCCGCCCTTCTCTCTCTTTTTTTTTAATTTTTTTTTACTAAAAATCTAAAATTTTCCAAAGTCTTCCCTTGCCTTCTAGGGTTCTCCAAACCCCCTAAAAATTCCTTCAACATGACCATAAGCCTACTAACTGCTCGAGCTATGCTCCAAGCGCATAACCCCTAAAACCAGGGTGTTACACAAAACAATATTTTTCTTAAAATCACACAAGTTTTCCTAAGAACAAAAGAATTTTGAACCGGTTTACTTGAGGAACATACCAAATCTGGTCAAGGCTCGTGGGCCGGGTTTGGGGTGTTTCATTCCGGGTTCAAGTTGGGCCTTCGTAAAATTTTATGTTTAAGCCTATTAAGGAGAGATAGTAAGTGGCATCAAGGCTTATGGAAATAAAAGAGTAAATTGCTAGCATAAATGAGTAATTGGTAAAAGGGTTATGGCGCCACAAAATTTTGATCCTTATGGCTATGCATGTGGACGGTTTTGGGGGTAGATAGGTAGCTGATGTTTTACTTTGGCTTTTGGTAAGGTTTTGGTATTGTTTTGGCCAAAAATCTCATTTGCAACTTTGTGTCATTTTCTCCCAAATTGCTACTCTCTTTGCCAAAATCTTCTAGCACAATAGTGTATTTTTTCTTCTCTTTGGATTGGTCACATATTCATCTTTTGTCCATCTTCCTTGATAGCCAAAACTTCAAGTTGATATTAAACAAATTCTTCTTCTTTCTTCTTGATTTCCGAAACTCTAAAGCCATTAGTGAGTACTTTTTTTTCTTTGTTTTGCCGAAACCACCTAGCCTAATTGATCATCTTCTCCATCTTCCAAGTTGGGTTTTTCTTTCTTGATTAAACCGGGTAAGTGTTTTTATTCAAACCTTTTCATTCTTTTTCTCTTTAGCTGAATGAGAGTCCCTTATTATTTGGTTGTTTCATCTTGATTCTAAAACCAAAATGGTGTTCTCCCTTACTCCCTTTCATCTTGATAATCTTTTATTTGTAGTATTCTAGTGGATTGGCCGAATACCACATCATTGCCTAATCATCTCAAGTCATAAGTCAATTGGTGGGAATTGGGATTATCATCGATTAAGGTAAGGAGTCTTTTCATAGTCCATTCGATATCACTACTCGGTTATTGTGTTAATCGGATCGAAGTTTCGACTAATCGATTATGTTTTAGGGACGAAATCACTCGATATGTTCTACCTTCAGACATAGTGGTAAGTGATTCAAGTGTAAGTGATACGAAATCTTTTGGAAATCCGAGGCTAACTTTTGGTTGGTATTGTTCTAGGTCATCGACGAGTGGTTCGTTAGGAAATCAAAATCAGGTGTGTAATCCCGTACCTTCCGAATACATGTTTGATATGGTGTGTAATCTCACATCTCTCTGAAATTTTGTATGATATGTTCTGTGATTTGGTTAAAATACCGAAGAAAAACTGAAAACCGGCATCCGTGATCACTCGGGCGTGCGTATGATTGTAGTGGTAATCGTATTTTGTAATAAAATAGTTTCAGTCAGAAGCAGTGACGTGTATTTGAAAAATCACGAAAAATAGGAGAAAGGGAATTAGATAGTGAATAAGATATCGAATTAAAGCTTACATGTCTATTTTGATAAGGAAGAAACGGAGAAGGAAAAGAAATTCTATATTCTGAGATATCTTAATTTTAGTGAGACTGGTTCTGAAAGACTTTATGGTTCCTTGATCTGTCTTGGAAAAATGGTATAAAATTGTAAAAAGTGAATTATGAGTTATAGTTTATATGTACAGATTCCTTAGTAAGTCTATTTTCAATATAAACAAGTGGGAGCAACATATGAAAACTGTACAGTGAGATATTTGAATTTTGGGTAAGAGAGGTCAGAATCGTTGGTCAGTGAAACAAGGGAATCTTTAAGGAATAAACTGTACTAAATGGCTAAGTCAAAAATTTTGGAAAAATTATAGTAAGAAGATATATGAGTCTAGTCTCAAGTAAAATTTACGGAGTTAGATTTCGAGATTCCTAACTCAAGTTATAGTCAATTTAGTTAGTACAAAGCAGATGGACAGTTTCGATTTTAATGCTCCACATTAGTAGTTAAGTCTAGGTTGCGAAATTTCCAAAATACCCTTAGGTTGCGAAATTACCGAATTACCCTTAGTGGGTAAATTATCGAAATTATGAAAATACCCCTAAAGGGCCGAATTACGAAATTGTTTAATGGGCCGATCTGATATTTTGCTAGATGGGCCGATCTGGTATTTTGCTATATGGGTCAATCTGATATTTTGATAAATGGGCCAATCTGATATTTTGATAAATGGGCCAATCTGATATTTTGCTAAATGGGCCAAATCTGATATTTTGCTTAATGGGCCTTTTGATTAATTGTTGTAATGGGCCATAATTTTGTAATAAATATTTGAATAAATTGTTGTGAATGGCTATGCATTATATACATGATTTGCATGGGATGGGATAATAATGAAGAGAAGTTCTGGTAGCTCTGCTACATAATTCTGGTGGCTCTGCCACAAATATGAAAAATTGCGATGCCATGTAAATTCTATTAATCTGGTGGCTTGTCCACAAATTTGATATAATCGGCTTAATGCCTACGTTTGGTGTGTTGGCGGGGTGGGTGACTAAAGCTCCCACTGTGTGTGTCTTTGGTTGGTACGGGTGGTGTGTAGCGGATGGAATACTAGGTTTGGTTTGGGAATTGTATATCATATGCATATTATATTTGATACATTATTGTTGTTGTAAATGGGCTTAGGCCCAAAATATTGCTAGTTGGGTTTCGGCCCAATGAATAACGGTAAGGGGATTTCACACTGAGTTTTTGTAACTTACCCCCTTTCTCTTAACCCTTGTAGGTAATGCTTGATGATATGGACTTGGGCTATGGATGACTCGAGGGAGGCCATACTTCGGAAATGGTTTATTTGGACTTTAGACTTATTTCTCGTTTATTTTATTACTTTACTATTTTGGGTTAAATGTTGTAATAAGGCCTCTGGACTATTTTTATTTTTGCTTTTTGGTTGGGATGTTTTTATTATTTTTCTTAAATTGTTTAAAAAGGGGAATTTTCTAAAAACTTAAACAATGGTTTCCAAAATCGATTAACAAATGGATTTCAAAATAAAATTTTACAAATATTTTTAACACGAATATTTTCTCTCGAACTATTAACGATATTTTCAAAAGACTTGGATTCTCTTTCGAATTTTCAACGTCGTTTTCAAAAGTCACGGTTTTGTAAGATCATTAGTTCAAATTTATCGATTTATCAATCAAATCTTTGAGGATAGTAGTATTTTATCAAATCAAACTTGTTTTCTTGATTTTTAACAATAATATTTTAGTACGAACAAAAAGGGTTTAACATGTTTTGCTCGTGTGACATACCAAATCCGCTCATAACGCATGGGTCGAGTTTGGGGTGTTACATTTTATGGTATCAGAGCCCAGTTGCAAAACTCGACCGTGATTTGGGCTCAAAAGCGTTTTCCAAAGCTGTTTAGAATTTTGATTTATAAATATATGTTCTAAAGGAAGTATGGCACCACGAGTATCCGGCACCAAGTCAAGTAAGTAATTGTTTTCATTTTATGATTATTGTGTTATTACTGTGGTATGAAAATTCTACGAAATAGAATACTCTAGAACTGTTAGCTTTAGGAGTTGAAACTATAGAGATTGAAACTCTAGGATGCGGATTTGACACTAAAACAACTTTTCTACTCATACTCCATAAAACATCGTTTAATAAACATCGAATAGTATACTGATTCATAAAACTCGTAATCAAGATTAAATTGAATTAGTGAACATGAACGCTAGAAGATGTGGACGCGTTAGACGTGGACGTGATAGAGGCCGAGGTGCTAGGACTAGATCTTCAGCATCGGGGCGTGTGCCCAAAAGGGAGGCGTTAGCATTGCCAGTGGCTGAGACGGGGTCTCATGACCGAGCTGGGGTTGTCGAGTTGACTCAGATAGTTAAGGAGGTATTGGAAGAGGTTAAAGGAATCGGTGAAACGCTTCGAGTTGGGTCTGTGAGCTATAAGAAGAAATTAGATCGCGGTTCTTTTGGGTCGCAGTCTCGTTCCGTGAAGCATGTCAAGGCACAACCAAACTTTTCGGCTTGTGATTATTACGGAAGGTGTCATCCGGGAGAATGCTGGAGGAGGTTAGGAGCATGCTTGAGATGCGGGTCTATGGAGCATAAGGCTCGGGATTGTTTCATCACCATCAAGTCAGGTATGTTTTGGTTGGACGTGATGATTGAATGTAGAAAATTTTAAGTATAAGTGGTAGATAACTGCTTGCTTCTGTGACTAGATGTTTGGTTGTGTGAAAAAGGATTCAAGATTTTGTTAAAGGTACATTGTGGTTATTAAGATCAGAGTGCGTAGCAAAAGCATAGTGGTGTGATTTGAGCGGTGCGTTTAGTAGTTGGTTGGAAATTTCGAGGACGAAATTTCTTTAAGGAGGGTAGAATTGTAACATCCCGAAATTGGGCCTAGTAGAATTGGGCCCAATGGGCCTTGAGCGTAGAAGCGTTTTAAAATTTTGAGAACAAGGGAACGGCATTATTTCAAGTTGGACTTAAACAAGGGAACGGCATTGTTTAAAAAGGGGAATTTTCTAAAAACTTAAACAATGGTTTCCAAAATCGATTAACAAATGGATTTCAAAATAAACTTTTACAAATATTTTTAACACGAATATTTTCTCTCGAACTATTAACGATATTTTCAAAAGACTTGGATTCTCTTTCGAATTTTCAACGTCGTTTTCAAAAGTCACGGTTTTGTAAGATCATTAGTTCAACTTTATCGATTTATCAATCAAATCTTTCAGGATAGTAGTATTTTATCAAATCAAACTTGTTTTCTTGATTTTTAACAAAGCAATATTTTAGTACGAACAAAAAGGGTTTAACATGTTTTGCTCGTGTGACATACCAGATCCGCTCATAACGTATGGGTCGGGTTTGGGGTGTTACAGCAATACTCATGAAGTTATATTCATCCACCCACAAGGTGAATAAATACACAACATCACTTATTCATATTATCCCAAGCTTAGTAAGATTTTAAATAACTTTAACTCTTCCAAGTTTCTTTATTTTCATTTGTATTTTTTTACTTTCCACACTTATTCCAATGCATGACACACAAGTCATAAACATATCATTCAACCATGGTAACAAGCTGATGCATTTAGCCAAAGCCTTTTTCGAATTGATCACATGATAAGTCATTTCATAAGAAATTGTATAATTTAAACCTTACCACTCTTTCATGAACACTAGCATATTTTCACTTAAATACTTACCATTTCAATGCATCATATAAATAAACATATCACCATTCGACCACTAGCTTGGCATTTATCTAAGTATTAAGCAACAATACTGGTTAGCGTACTTGCACATATTACATATAAATTCAACATTGATAAATTTATTTTCTCGACAAGTTACACTTGAGTTTATTACTCATCATCACATACATAATTTCCTTATATTAACATATTAAAGATAATCACATATCTTCATAATCATATGTCTTTCATTTCATTATATCAATATTTCATATACCATCATTTCCATGTATTTCAGGTATATACCGGTAATAATTCATTTCAAACTCATGTTGTCTCATATCAGAACTTTTTCCTTTGAATCACTTAAATATCAATGAGTACACTTATTTCAGATCAATACCAATGATAACCATAAGTTTTTCAATATTAATTTCCTATGCCACTTACCAATCTTTGTCAAATTAGAGAACGTCTTACGAATTTGTGTACATCGTTTTCTTTATACCATAGTCCAACTATGGTCTTATACAAATATTGCCATGGCCCTGCCATGGTCTTACTCTCATGATGCCATAACCCAGTTATGGTCTTATACATGTACACTTACTGCCATGGTCCAACCATGGTCTTATGTTCACTGTGCCATAACCCAGTTATGGTCTTATACATGTACACTTACTGCCATGGTCTAACCATGGTCTTACGTTCACTGTGCCATAACTCAGTTATGGACTTTTCACTGAAATTTCATAGCCTAGCTATGGTCTTACATTTACACTTTTCCATGGTTATACCATGATTTTATCCGTCAATTCATCACTTGTCACTGAACGATTGTACTAAATCTAGCGTCTACTCAATTTGAACCTTGGCTTCGATTTTCATTTTATCGCAATAATCATAATCCCATAACAAAGATATGAAATAATACATAATATAGTCTCTAATTTTAGCAATCAATCATAAAATTCAACCATATGAACTTACCTGACTAAATTGCAAAAATACCAAGATTCAGGGGCATATTGGTAATTTTCTATTTTCCTCGATTTTTCACCCAATCTTGATCTAAATTAATAATTTCATTCAATTTATTAATTTAGCCAATAAAACAATTCATTTCCTTCAATTTGGTCATTTTTGACATTTTTACAAAATTGCCCCTAAAGTTTTACTTTTATTTAATTCAGTCCCTGAGTCTAAAACATGCAAATTAGCCATTTTTAATGTAAACCCAAACTAGCTGAATATTCATATATTTTCATCCTCCTCCTCCTCTCCATTCCACATCCTTAATGTATATATATAATTCCACCATTTACTTATTTGTTCATATCAAGCTGTCCACTTGAGTCATAGTCACTAAGTTATTTATTTCTTGAGCTAAAAAATTATAAATTAAGATCTGCTTGATTTTTTAGAAACTAGACTCAAATATCTTTCTACAATAAAAATTTCAGAATTTATAGTTTAGCTAATAAGTACAGTAAAATCTTCAAATTTATCCCTGTTCTGCTATTTGACAGCTTCGATCTTTCTTCACTAAAATTAATTATCTCTTAATACGGGGTTTAGATGATGTTTCCATTTGTTTCTATTGAAAAAAGACTAATTAATAATTTAAAAATATAAATTTAAACCCCTAATTTTTTTTTACAATTCTTGATTATTTTCCAAAGTCAGAACAGGGGAACCCGAAATCATTATGACCTTGTCTCACAAAATTTATTATATCTCATAATTTACAATTCCATTGCTTACATCGTTTCTTCTATGAAAAACTAGACTCAATAAAATTTAATTTAATATTTTATTCAACCTCTAATTCAATTTCTACAATTTTTAGTGATTTTTCAAAGTTGAACCATTGTTGTTGTCCAAAATTTTTTTAGTGCAAAATGTTGATTACCAAGTTTATAACACTCTCATTTTCTTTCTCTGCAATATTTCCCATCACTTCCTCTTATTTCCCTTCACTAACATATCAAGAACATAGAACTCTATATAAGAAAACTCTACTTTAACATCATTTTCATGCTTTTTCAATAATATCAAACTTAAAAATATATTGAAATCTTGATGTTCTTACCTTGTTCTATTGATTTCAATCTTTAACTTGATTTTCTTTCTCCTCCAGCTTCTATTTCTTGAATCTAACTTGATATTCTAACTCCCCATAGTCTCCTTATTATTTTTCTCTCTTGGTAACCATGGAAATTCTTTTGATTTCTAGGTGAAAATGTTGAATTTTTGGTAAAAGGACCAAATTGTAAAGGAAAGAAAATTTCTTTCTTTCTTTTCTCTTCTCTTCTCACGTTGGGGGCTTCTTCATCTTTCTTTCTTTATATACTAAATAAAATAATAATAAAATATAATTAAAAATCAAATCAAAATATTAATAAACTATTATTTATTTATTTATTTAATCTAAAATATCACCAACATCATCATTGCTTTCTAGAGTTCTCTCTCTTCTAATTGACCATTTTGCCCTTTATGATCTTTTAAAATTCCATCATTGAGTCATCACTTAATTTGGTAAAATTGTAATTTAGTCCCTCATAATTCTTTACCTATTCAATTTGGTCCTAATTCATCCATTTTCCTTAGTTTCTAGACCATTCCACCCTTAAAATATTTGCACTATTGGTCCTTTAACTTTTTCATATTTACACTTTAACCCCTCAAGTTTTGAGTATTTACTCTTGAGTAACAAAACTTTTCTCACTTTTGCAATTCAGTCAATATATCATAATATACTTTCCAGTGTTGTCATAACTCAAAATTTCCCTTTTTGTCACTTTATTTCCTTATTTTACTATATCAAGGATAATATCTTCCTTTCTTACTGTAGAAATTTTCGGGGTATTACAGAGTTCGCTAGGACGACGAACAAGAGCCTGTCAGGGCATAAAAAGGGAGGTTACCATATGACTCGCGTGGTGTGTAACATCCCGAAATTGGGCCTAGTAGGATTGGGCCTTGAGCTTTAGGAAAAATTTGAGTATTATTTTTGTGTTGGCTCGGGTATGAATTTTGTGTGTTAGCATAGTCTTGTGAAGGCTTGATTTTTTTTAGGAAGTTAGAATAATTTTTAGTATGGTTTATTTAATGAAGTGGATTAAGTGAGCTTAGCACTTAAGTTAATTTAAGTGTTAATTAAAGCACATGAGGAGTTAGTGGCAAGGTGGTTATGATGCTTGGTTAGTTGCTTGAGGTTAGAGGTTCAAGTATCATGGAAAGCATTTTTGAAGACTTTATTTTATCCTAGCATTGATGGACGGTCAAACCTTATTTATGATAGGTTGGACTCTCAAATTTTGGTAAGTTGAATATTGGTTTAAGGAAAACATGAAATTAGGGATAAGAATCTTAAGGTTATGGTATGATGAGGGGACGAAAGGCATGGATTATGGAGTGTTGTTTTGGAAACTCTTCTATGGCATTTTGTCCATGAACATGGATGGTTTCATGGACTAGGGGGAGTTGGCCAAATTTTTGGAAGGAATAGGATTAGGAGGAAATAAAGAGGAAATTGTGGGATTTGTAATGAATATGTGAGTTGGATGGCCAAGGGGGATTTCTTTGATGACCATTTCGGTTTTGTGAGTAGAGGGGAGTAGCTGAATTTCTCTTAAGGAGTTTAGGTGTTTTCTTTTCGGGTTTATTCTTCTTTCTCTAGTGTGGTGCCAAAAATCCTAATGCCATCAAAGTGTCATTTTTGTGCATAAGCCATTTAGTTTCGGTTTCCCTTCTCTTTATTTTGTGTTCGAAACTTCAAAGATCATTAAGGTCACTAGCGATTTCTTCTTCTCTCTATTTGCTAGTTTGGCCGAATCTATCTCCTTTCTCAAACTCCTTCTTTTCCTTGATAGCCGAGTTTGTCATCACCTTTAGTAAGGCTTGGCTGAACCCTATAGCCTCTTTCTCTCTTGTCTTTGCTTGAAATTTTAAGAAACACCATAGCCGAGTCCTCTTAGCATTCAACTCCCTCCACTTTGGCGTGATCTCTCTCTCTTCACCATTCAAGTGAAATCTTCCTCTTTGGGACTTGAAGTCGATTCTCTCGAGGGTGATACCATCGATCTCTTGCTCTTAGTTTCGTTTTAAAGTGTGAAGTGCTCGCATAGAGGAGTCTTTTGGATTCGATTCTTCAAGGTAAGTAAGTGTAACATTCGCCAAGGGCCATTCTTATGGATTATTACTTAAAGACGGTTCTAACTTAGGTTGTGTAGGAAAGAGTTCAACAATCATAGGAGTGCAAATCGTTAGGCGTGGGTTTGGGATTTGATTGATTGTGCAAAGCAGTGCGTAGTTATCGACCGTTCTTTTGTTGTGTGTATGTGTTTTAATATATAAATATGTATATGATGTGCATGGTAGCGAATTAATGGCTAAAAAGGGTGGATGCCTATGTTGGGTAATCAATTGACAAGGTCAAGTATTTTATGATTTTAATTTACATATGATCTATGTATGAAAATGTGATGGCATGTGATATATGCTTATTTTAATGATATTGTGGCATGATACATGGGACTTGGGATGTGACTATCGAAGGAAAGGGTGTACATTATGTACGTGGTCTGATGTTAGCCTTGTGCTACATTGGCGCTTGATGGTGGCTATGTGCTTCATCAAGGGAGGTGTTGGCTAGGTGCCCATCTCGGCGGATGATAGCCGTGTGTGCATCAACGTAGATTGAGGATGACCTCGAGTCACCTTGTGGATACTGATATATGTGGATCATTATGTGATCGGTGGCTTAGCCACGGCCTTGGGCGGCAAGTCTGCCAAGGTAAGATATGAGGATCATTATTTGATCGGTGGATTAGCCACGGCCTTGGGCAGGGGGTCTGCTAAGGTAGGTGTAACGGATGGACACTAGGTTGGGTTGGGCTTCATAATTGCATAATTTTGTATGTGGACTGTGTGGATATGGGCCAAGCCCATATGTGGGGACATGTGTAATAACTATATGCTTGAGTCTGTGTGACTCACCCAATTTTCTCAAACCTTACGGTGATGCATAAAGCTTGGACCGAGTTGGAGTGGATGCGAGGTGGCCCATGCAGAAGTTATTTTCCTTATTTTATATATTATATATATATTCAGAATTTGCGAATATTTGGTTATTGTAATAAGGGCCATTTAAAGGTTTTGAAGTTTATTATTATGTTTTAAAGTGGATTGACTATTTTTATTATTTGGATATGTTTTATTTTTAGCAACTCATATCTTAAAGATATATGTTAAAATTACAAATCGAAGGATTTGTAACAACTTGATTTTATTTGGATTTATAAATATACAATGTTTTATTAAAGACAATAAATTTTTTTTATGTTTTCACTCTAAGTCAAAATATTTTTCAAATGTTTTCCGCAGTGGCATTCTAAATTCGGCCGTGGCGTATGGGCCGGGTTTGGGGTGTTACAGTTTGGTATCAGAGCCTGGTTCAAAACTCGGCTTTGTGGATTTTGGGTCCAAAAACAGTTTTCAAAATGGGCTTTTCAAAATATGGACTTTTATTTCAGGTATTCTGGCATGGCACCTGTATCTCCAACCCGAAGTCCACCAGGTAAGTACATCTGACTATTGAAGTGATTTATATATGTGAATGTTATGGGCTTATTTGGACTCGTAGATTAGAATATTAGGGCTAATGGACCCTAGGACTAGTCTACTCCAACACAAGATTCATAAGACTTAAGAACCACTAAACAAACTCGTGACTAAGTCGAGCTAGGAGGTGTGGCAACCATTATGCGCATGTTCAGGAGTGGATTCGGTGAAGAGCTTGGTATTTAAGCGGTCCGAGTGACTCACCTCCTCTTTACTCGAATCCTACCTGGTGCGTAGCTACGGTTCACCCTAACCAAGAGGACCTATTCACGGGCTAAACTCGATAACTAAAACCCGAAAGGGACTAGCCATACTGTTTTATAAAGATCTTAGTTTTAAATTTACCAAATTACCCCTCTGATTTATAAAATCCTTTTAGACTTGAGAATTTTTCGAAATACACTCGATTTGCAAAATTACTAAAATACCCCTAAGAGGTAAAATTACGAAAATGCCTTGGTTTATAAAATTACCATGTTACCCTTAACTTTTATGAAAATATTCTTACTTTACAAAATAACCCCGATTGCTGAAATTTTTGCAATACCATTGATTTGGAAGAATTTTCAAAATAACTTCGAGATTTGTATATTTTGGAATGCCTTTGATTTGTAAAGATTATTTTCGAGTTGACCTCGATTTATTACAAAAATACCCTTGTAGGAAAAATGACAAAATTACCCCTGGGTCGGGAATGGTCAGAAATACCTATAATGATGTGTTGAATGTTGTGGATGAATGTGAGTGTGATTCTCTGAATTAGAATAGTGAACTTGAACTAGGAATTTTGATTGATCGAAAGAACAACTTCTGAAAACTTTGTTTCATAAAATAGTTCGCGCATAAACAAGTGGAACAAAAGTATTAATGCATAAAACTTCTTAATCAGATTAAATCGCGATGTTAGATATGAGTTCTAGGGGATGTGGTTGTAGTGGACGCGATAGAAGCAAAATGGCTATGTCGGAACCATCGCTAGTGAAGTATCTAGAACCTTGAGTGTGAACTTAGAGACCGTGCATAGAAATATGTTAGTTTTTTTTAAGATCAGAGCTTGGCAAAGAAGCGTAGTGTGGCGAGATAGGATGTACGACTGTTAGTTAGTTGGAAATTTCGAGGACGAAATTTCTTTAAGGAGGGTAGATTTGTAACATCCCGAAATTGGGCCTAGTAGGATTGGGCCTTGAGCTTTAAGAAAAATTTGAGTATTATTTTTGTGTTGGCTCGGGTATGAATTTTGTGTGTTAGCATAGTCTTGTGAAGGCTTGATTTTATTTAGGAAGTTAGAATAATTTTTAGTATGGTTTATTTAATGAAGTGGATTAAGTGAGCTTAGCACTTAAGTTAATTTAAGTGTTAATTAAAGCACATGAGGAGTTAGTGGCAAGGTGGTGATGATGCTTGGTTAGTTGCTTGAGGTTAGAGGTTCGAGTATCATGGAAAGCATTTTTGAAGACTTTATTTTATCCTAGCATTGATGGACGGTCAAACCTTATTTATGATAGGTTGGACTCTCAAATTTTGGTAAGTTGAATATTGGTTTAAGGAAAACATGAAATTGGGGATAAGAATCTTAAGGTTATGGTATGATGAGGGGACAAAAGGCATGGATTATGGAGTGTTGTTTTGGAAACTCTTCTATGGCATTTTGTCCATGAACATGGATGGTTTCATGGACTAGGGGGAGTTGGCCGAATTTTTAGAAGGAATAGGATTAGGAGGAAATAAAGAGGAAATTGTGGGATTTGTAATGAATATGTGAGTTGGATTGCCAAGGGGGATTTCTTTGATGACCATTTCGGTTTTGTGAGTAGAGGGGAGTAGCCGAATTTCTCTTAAGGAGTTTAGGTGTTTTCTTTTCGGGTTTATTCTTCTTTCTCTAGTGTGGTGCCAAAAATCCTAATGCCATCAAAGTGCCATTTTTGTGCATAAGCCATTTAGTTTAGTTTCCCTTCTCTTTGTTTTGTGTTGAAACTTCAAAGATCATTAAGGTCACTAGCGATTTCTTCTTCTCTCTATTTGCTAGTTTGGCCGAATCTATCTCCTTTCTCAAACTCCTTCTTTTCCTTGATAGCCGAGTTTGTCATCACCTTTAGTAAGGCTTGGCTGAACCCTATAGCCTCTTTCTCTCTTGTCTTTGCTTGAAATTTTAAGAAACACCATAGCCGAATCCTCTTAGCATTCAACTCCCTCCACTTTGGCGTGATCTCTCTCTCTTCACCATTCAAGTGCCGAAATCTTTCTCTTTGGGACTTGAAGTCGATTCTCTGAGGGTGATACCATTGATCTCTTGCTCTTAGTTTCATTTTAAAGTGTGAAGTGCTCACATAGAGGAGTCTTTTGGATTCGATTCTTCAAGGTAAGTAAGTGTAACATTCGGCCAAGGGCCATTCTTATGGATTATTACTTAAAGACGGTTCTAACTTAGGTTGTGTAGGAAGGAGTTCAACAATCATAGGAGTGCAAATCGTTAGACGTGGGTTTCGGGATTTGATTGATTGTGCCAAAGCAGTGCGTAGTTATATCGACCGTTTCTTTTTTGTGTGTATGTGTTTTAATATATAAATATGTATATGATGTGCATGGTAGCCGAATTAATGGCTAAAAAGGGTGGATGCCTATGATGGGTAATCAATTGACAAGGTCAGTATTTTATGATTTTAATTTACATATGATCTATGTATGAAAATGTGATGGCATGTGATATATGCTTATTTTAATGATATTGTGGCATGATACATGGGACTTGGGATTTGACTATCGAAGGAAAGGGTGTACATTATGTACGTGGTCTGATGTTAGCCTTGTGCTACATTGGCGCTTGATGGTGGCTATGTGCTTCATCAAGGGAGGTGTTGGCTAGGTGCCCATCTCGGCGGATGATAGCTGTGTGCATCATCGTAGATTGAGGATGACCTCGAGTCACCTTGTGGATACAGATATGTGGATCATTATGTGATCGGTGGCTTAGCCACGGCCTTGGGCAGCAAGTCTGCCAAGGTAAGATATGAGGATCATTATTTGATCGGTGGATTAGACACGGCCTTAGGCAGGGGGTCTGCTAAGGTAGGTGTAACGGATGGACACTAGGTTGGGTTGGGCTTCATAATTGCATAATTTTGTATGTGGACTGTGTGGATATGGGCCAAGCCCATATGTGGGGACATGTGTAATAACTATGCACTGAGTCTGTGTGACTCACCCAATTTTTCTCAAACCTTACAGGTGATGCATAAAGCTTGGACCGAGTTGGAGTGGATGCGAGGTGGCCCATGCAGAAGTTATTTTCCTTATTTTATATATTATATATATTTTCAGAATTTGCGAATATTTGGTTATTGTAATAAGGGCCATTTAAAGGTTTTGAAGTTTATTATTATGTTTTAAAGTGGATTGACTATTTTTATTATTTGGATATGTTTTATTTTTAGCAACTCATATCTTAAAGATATATGTTAAAATTACAAATCGAAGGATTTGTAACAACTTGATTTTATTTGGATTTATAAATATACAATGTTTTATTAAAGACAATAATTTTTTTTTATGTTTTCACTCTAAGTCAAAATATTTTTCAAATGTTTTCCGCAGTGGCATTCTAAATTTGGCTGTGGCGTATGGGCCGGGTTTGGGGTGTTACATGGTGATTAGTTTGATAAGATAATATGGTACAATTAAAATACGGGTAAGCATGCTAAATAGAGGGATCCGCCAAAATACGAAGGTAAAAGGAACTTGTAGAAGCATTTTAAACGTGACATATGTTGAAGGGGTATTTCCTTTAAGGTATTTGTAAATAAGAGTCTTCCAGAGCTAATGTAGAACAATCATTGGCTAAGTAGTTACATAATGGATTATCACATTTGAAATTCTAAATAGTAATTTGATAAAGAGATAGCTAGAAAAGTGGGTAGTTTGCGAAGGACTAACTTGGGTGGAAAGTCTTCTATGAAATAATGGAAGAAGTAGAAGTCTGTCAAGACTATATAGTGTGGGGAAGTCCACTTGGGACTATAAAAGGTGGAAGCCCACCAAAGGAAACCTAGAAAAGAGATAGTCTGCCAGGAACTACCAGTTTAGGGGTATCTTAATAGAATGGTCTGGAGGGGGAAAATCCTATGAGACTATTCTGCAAGTACATGTCTGCAAAGAATGGGGTGTTATGTATTAGCCAAATCTCGTACTTAAGATAGCAAGTGAGAATGTCAGTAGATGGGTGGGTCTTCCTTAACAGAAGTGGTTTATGCATAGGCTAGGCTATGTCATAAGGAGTACATTGCTGGGGGTAATCCAGTAGGTTTATACTGCATTCAGTGTGGAATGAGGGGATCAAGATAAGAAATACACAATTTTGAAAAGATGTCTAATGGCCTGCCAATAATAGTTGCTAATATGGGTATTCGTATACGTGGTTATCATTGATGAGTCGCGCCAAAAAGGGGGAAATGGAAATCTAAGAATGAGCTAAATAAGCTCAAGTCTGCGAAAAGGGATTCATTTGTAAGAGTAAAATCGCAACTGAATCGGCCTAAATTGTCCTCCAACTATTCTTTTAAGGACAACATATAGGTGCTGTCTATGCCAAACAAACTAAGGAATCTCCTAAGATACTCAGGGATTTTTAATCTTGTGTTTTTTCTATTATTCTCTGAGAAGTTTGAATCTCACTAAGTTCATTTGAAGTTACTATTGTACTACTTTGTATGCAGGGTCAAAGATTGTCGAAGTCGTCTTAGAAGGGACCAAGCCAGACACTGCCAAATTCACGTGATGGGCATCGAAGCTGTCTCATGTATATAGAGGGGCACCCTTAGAGGCCGCACCTCGAGTCTGAACTAGTATATGGTTTCGAATTAAATTTGAAGTCGTAGTAAGTGTAAATATTAGGACCTAGTACAACAAGTTGATTGTAAAACTTTAGGTACTTGTATGTTAAGAAATTTATTTAAAGCTAACTTTTAAAACATGCTGAAAATTAGGGTTTTGGAGTAAATTATATTGTAAATGTGGGTCCACAATTCATTAATGTCTAAATTTATAATTAAAATAAGTTCGGAAGGCGGATTTTGTAACTCAAGTTAATTGTCACACTTAGTACCCATACCCAACAATCGAGTCGGGTATAGGGTGTTACATCCCCCCTAATGAGGTTATAAAGTTGTTTATAAAGGCAAACATTAGGGTACTAGGTGCCTAAAATACCCTTGGAGTAATTAGGGTTTAATTAGGGAAAATAACCCTAATTGGCCATCCAAGATATAACTGCATATTTCCAAGTCTTGTCATGTCGTTATGATGTCAGGGAAGCCCTAATCGCAATGTTGTGGTCTAAGATACAACTGAATATTTCCAAATTTTATTGCGTCATCATGATGTCAGGTAAGCCCTTGTCACGACTTGGAGTCTCTTTCAGCCCTGGTAGCAATGAAGTTTAGTGTTGCGACACAAACCCCCTATGTCGTGATACCACTATTGTTCTTTGTGCTCCTTTGCCTGGAATGGCACAATACACACTCAAATAGCCTATTAGTCATTCTCGAGGCCCGAGTTGGACTAACAGGTCTTTGAAACACTAAAAAGTGTGTAAAAATGATAATTTTGAAATAATTTGAATCTAGACTAATAAAACTGAAAATGCAATAAATGATACTAAAATGACTAGAAATCAAGCTCGTTAAATGCCAAAAAGTTCTTAAATTGCCACTACAATTTTTGGCAGGTCAATAACCGAGGTTTAATGTTGCTAATGTCATTGTAATATTAATTTTTGTGTGTTTTTATTTTTCTATGTAAGCCACCCTATTCGGGCAACACATTGAGGACGAAGTGTAATTTAAGTGTGGGGGTGTACACAGGAAAAATTTGCACGTTGCTTTATTTTTTATTGTTAATTACATGATTTTGTTTTCTTTTTTTTCGATCTTATGCATGGTGCTTGAACATGGCGTAAATGATAAATGGTTTATGTGAGATGATATGGTGTAATTAATTCTTTGATTTATACAAATTTTGAAAGATGATTGGTGAATTCTATTTTTCGTGAGTTAGATCTCTTAGTTTAATTAGTTACATTGTATAATAGAGTAGAGGCGATCACTATATGTGAAATTTTTTTAAATTTAGACCATGTGATAAATAAGCATGTAGATAAATGTGTAAATGTGTGTATTGATTTTTAATGTTATTCATGGAATTACAATTAGAGGCATGTATTGGTTTTATATTTGCTGAGATATTTAGGAATGAACTAAGGCATTTTTTTTTGCATAGCAAAGAGCCTTAAAGGACCAACCTATATGTTATATATCACTAGTTCCCTTAGTTTGAGCCTTTAATAACCCTTTCTTGATGGACCTCTATTCTTTGAATCCTTGAGCCCAAATTGAGTATAAATCTTAAACTTTCCCCATCATACACTTGATTTGCGCTCAGGCCATAAACATTGAGGGTTAGGTAGAAACATTATTGTGGTTTTAAAAATGAATTTGAGTGAATAATGAAGAGAAGGTTCTATATAGTGCGTATAGGCTCTTACTAAAATGTACTTAGAATGAAAAATATTGATTGAACAAAAGCAATGTGAGGGTAAAAGCAAAGCAAGTCGAAAAAATCATTATGAGTGAAAAGAGTGAAAATCTTTAGAATGTGTTCAAAGAAAAAATCGAATCCTGAGCTTAAAATACATCTTTCACTTTTAGAATGCACAATTACTCGCTAGCTATCTATACTCACTAATATTAAACCATATCTTCTACATTTATGGAGAGAAAAGGGAGGTGAGAGAATGAGAAACAAGGTGGTGAGCTTAATGATAAAATTTAGGGATAAACAAGGGACAATGCCATGTGTTATACTAATTTTAATACTTGAATCATTTTGGGTTGATCATTTCTCTGAATCCATACCACCTTAAGCCTTAGAACGTTACAAGCCTAAGAGTCCGATGCGACCTTAACATCTCTGTTTATAAAACAAAAACTTGCAACACTTAGTGAGAAATGAATGAGTTAAATTCCTTCTTATGTATATACATCATATTTGCATAGCTTATTTTGATGGAATAATAGGAAGTATAATACTTTTTGATGATTGCTTCTATGTATTTTATTTTTTTTTGTAACTTTGTGAACTAGGCTGATTCACTTTTGAAGTTGTGAATTCATGATTCGTCATTCTTAAGTTGTATAGTAGAAAAAATTGTTGCACTATATATATTTGTTAGTTTATTTTCATGTATCACAATTGTTCAAGAGTCATCTAGTTGCATATATTAGTATCTTAGGTGTTTTCTTGAGGACAAGCAAAAGAATTCCCAGTTCACACGTTCTTTTGGTACCATTGGAATTAAAGTTGTCCACCAGTAAAAAGCTTCCTCCTTTAACAACAACACTCAAGCAATCATCTAGAGGACACAACATCTCATCCAAGACTTTTTGTGTATGCTCCAACCAGTATTTGGCTCAGGTTGAATCATCACCCACTTTACCAAAAAACTCTTTGGCTCCGCAATTTTTAAGCTTATTAATAAAAACTTTTTGGACATTCGGTTGAACAGGACTTTGAGAACGAGGTGTAGAGGTTGTCGAGCCGCGGGATTAGCTTTCATGTATGTATTAAACATATCTTGCATCATTTGTAAAAAGGCATTAGGAGCCTCTTCTCTAGGCTCTTGAAACTCAGGTACATTATGGGCAGCCCCTTGATCAGTGGTTGGAATGTTACTTTGAGCATCGTCAAAAACTGAACGATTGGAATAAATTGGCATCTTTAATCTAAAAGAAACAAGTCAAACTGATTAGGACTAATCACACTATCACAGGTTATAAACTGGCATGTATTTCTAGACTCCATACATGCTATGTTCAGTCTTAGAATCGACTAAACCGTAGCTCTGATATCACTAAATGTAACACCTTATACCCAGTTTGGAAGTATATCCCAGCTATAAGATGGTACAATAGTAAAACTTTTACATTATTCATTAACTTAATCAAATATAACTAAAACAATTCATATGTATTCATTTCCATTCTAATCAATCAAATCGGGACTAAAATCGAGCATTTAAAACATTTAAAACAAGTCGAGAACAAATCTAGATTTAATTGAAACTTTTACAAAAAAATTTCAAGAAAAAGTGAAAACATGGGTCACATGTGTCCAGGTCTTGTGGCAGAGCTCAGCTCGTGTGGCTCCAGAACATGGTTGTATGGCCAACCATGTGATAAATCATGTAGCATTTGAAATAATTTTCACACGGTCATGTCGCAGGCCATGTAACACCCCAAACCCGGACAAGACACCACGTCCGAATCTGGTATGCTACGGGGAGATCATTTTGGAAAAGTTAGAGTTTCCGTTTAAAAACCTAGTGAGAACACAGTGTATTTTGAAGACAATTTGAGTAGACTTGTTTGAAAACAGTTGATATATTTGAAATCCGGAGATTTTGAAAACTTAGCCAGAATGTGTAGTTAAAACGAGTTATTACCATTTAAAACCTCATTAGTTTCTTAGTGATACATAAAACACTTTTAACTTAGAAGAATTACAAGTTTGACTTGGAAACCGGTTGTATTTGATTAGCATGAAAACTCGATTGTGATACCCGATGGCATAGTTTAAAACCCAGTGCGTTATAATTTTGAAATCATTATCTTTCCAAGTTTTAGTAAAGCTTATTCCAAGTTACGTTGTTAAGGCATGTCAAAAATCAACTTAAAGCGTAAACAACATAAAACATAACTTTAAAGGCCTTTTACAAATCCAAATAAAACCCAATTAAAAGTAGATAAACTAAAGTACCCAAAAAGTAGAGTCGTGTAATACTTTATTAAAGCATGGCATGTGCACCCGAGTCCATACTGGCTCCATGTCCGCGTCTCACGAGTCACTGAAATGTCAAAGGAGAGGGTGAGTCGAGTGACTCGATGTGTAAATCCCGCTCCAGAAAACAACATGCTAACACATATCATACATAGCAACATCATTGATGCAACCCAGTCCTAACCATCCATATCGCCTTTTCTACCCCCGTGTGGTACCAAACCTTTGGTGGTGCCAAACCACTGGTGACATATAGTCACAATGTGTTACCAAAACACTGGTGTCCCAAAGACACAATATCCGTCATTGTGGTACCAAACCACTGGTGTCCCAAAGACACAATGTGCTACCAAAGCACTGGTGACCGAAGTCACAAATCCAATGATGATGGGGCCAACCCATCGTGTGATACCAAATCACTAGCGCAGCGATCCCATATCTCAAGTGGGGCCAACCCACGGTGGTCAAACCACAGGGGACAAGTCGCAATGAGGTGCCAAACCTCCGTGTCCCAAAGACACAATGTGCTACCAAAGCACTGGTGACCGTAGTCACAAATCTGGTGATGGGGCCAACCCATCGTGTGATACCAAATCACTGGCGTCAATCCCGTATAATCATCCGTGGGGCCAACCCACTGTGGTACTGAGCCACTGGGACGAGACGAGGTACCAAACCTCGGAGGTGCCAAACCTCTCGTGACCCAAAGTCACAAAGTTGTGCTACCAAAGCACCGGTGCTCGTCGACACAATATACCTTTGCTCCCTCCTCTCGTATCACCCATACATATCAACTCATGGGATTATGCATCTCATACAAGCCATGCATATCATGCCAACATATCAAGCATTACAACTCATAACATACATAACATAAATCATGATATCATGTATTATCATTAATACTCATCAATAGAACAGACTTACCCGAATCGTACACATACCCCTTTTTGGGTATCCAATTATCCTTCACATTGTTTCAATCTTAATAAGCAATCAAGTTTATTAACAACATTACTAAGTAGAGGGTGTGTTAGTTACACACCGGTATACTCGAGTTTAACAATCGACGAAAAGCGCTCTAAGTCCCTTGGTTACTAGCTCCTACAACAATCGGCCAACATAGGATTAGGCACTAAGACCATTCGACCAAAGACACTCAACCAAAGGGGTTAATATCGGACCATCACCTTCACTTGGTTTGATTCCCTACCAAACCCGAACCACAGTGGTTCTTCTACCCACAATCGGTCACACCTTCACAAGAGAACGGTTAATCATTTACAACTCGATTAAACGAAATTAAAAGAATGAACTAACAACCCACTCGCTTACCCCAACTCACCAATCGGTTAATGAGAAAAAGATGACTCCTCCCGCTTGATTTCGCAATCCAAAGACCCTATAACGAAGAGATTAAACCAAACGGTTAACACCCTTCCAACTCTGACCATAATCGGCCCTTAACCAAACCATAACCAACAAAGATCGCAAGAGAGGAGATATGGCCATTCGGCCTTGCACTTACCAACACCCAATATTCGGCCAAAAATAGGACTTCTAGGAGAAGGAAAAATATTCGGCTATGTTGAAAACAAAGAAAGAAAGAATCGGCACAAGGTGTTTAACACCTCTATTTTCTGGTTTTGAGGAAAACAATGTGAAATGGGAGCAAAGTTTCAGCAATTAAGCTTAGGAAAAGAAAATGAAATTTGAGAAGTAAGGTGATGGTAGTTTCTGCACACAAGAAATGGGGAGAGCATATGGGTGATTCGGCTATCACGGTTTCGAGAAGAAAAGAGATGAAAATATGACAAGAAAAGATGTTAGTTTGGCAAACCAAAGTTTCAAAAGAAAGAGAAAGGAGGTTGAAGAAGAGAGTGCTCGATTTTAGCACAATTGAGCAAAAGAAGAGGAATGGAAAAATCTCTTGAAATTTCGGGTGGCTTTTTGACAAAAGAAAGAAAAAAACAAAGATGCTTCACAAAAGCTTTTGGGCCGAAAATGCACAAAGTGAGAAGTGCATTTCGGCACACCTCCTTCCTACTACCCAAACCGTCCACATCCCCACTCCAACACCCCACAAATCGGCCAAATCCCCCCAATCACTCACACCCACACATTCAAATTGGTTGAACTAGTCAACCTCCTAAAGTCCCTCTCCACCCACCATTTGAATGAGAAGACCAAGTCCAAGGCAGAGTTTGAACTGCCTTCTACCTCTTCCTTCCATGCCGTCAAAAAGAGTGACAAAAAGTGGCCTCTCCATGGCTCGAACACAAGGCCTCCCCCTTGCAGTTGGCGCCACACCCAAGCTCCATGTGGCGTCCCCCTTGCCACTTTGCTAGCTCCTCATTTGTGCTACTAAACACCAAAAATAAAATAAAAACCCCAAACTTCCTCGGCTCCTCTCTTATAAGGCCTAAAAACTAAAATTCTCCCAACCACTCGGGCATACACCTAGGCTATAATTAACCCCTAAAACACCGAAATAACAACACAAAGACACTACATACATGCAAGACATGCCATGACAAAAAGAAATAGCCCCCTAACCCGGGATATTACGGTTCTACCCCCCTTAAAAATAATTTCGGCCTCGAAATTACACGATCAAAAGAGTTGCGGGTATTCTTTGTCTCATCGTATCCTCGGGTTCCCATGTCGCTTCTTCTACACCATGATTCCGCCAAAGCACCTTAACCAAAGGCACAGACTTCCTACGCAGAACCTTCACATCCCGATCCAAAATCTGCACAGGTTCCTCCTCCATAGTCAAGTCTGGATTTACCTCGATCTCTTCCACTGCTACCACATGAGACGGATCCGAACGATACCTCCGAAGCATCGAAACGTGAAAAACATCATGAATCTGGCTAAGCTCTGCTGGCAACTCAAGCTGATACGCCACTGGTCCAACTCGTCTCAACACCTTATACGGCCCAATGAACCTCGGACTAAGCTTGCCTTTCTTCCCGAACCTCAGGATCTTCTTCCAAGGCGAGACCTTCAGAAAAACCTTATCCCCAACAGCAAACTCTATATCTCTTCGCTTAAGATCGGCATAAGACTTCTGCCGGTCCGAAGCTTCCTTTAATCGAGCCTGAATCACTTTAACCTTGTCCTCGGCCTCGGCTACCAACTCGGGTCCCAACAATTGGACGTTCACCTAACTCCGTCCAACACGTAGGTGAGCGACACTTCCTACCATACAACGCCTCATACGGTGCCATCTTGATGCTTGCTTGGTAACTGTTGTTGTAGGCAAACTCAGCTAATGGTAGAAACTCCTCCCAACTACCTCTAAAATCCAAGACACAACCTCTCAAAGATATCCTCTAAGATCCGAATAACCCTTTTTCGATTGTCCGTCGATTGCGGGTGAAAAGCCGTCTTTGAAATCCAAACGAGTACCCGAGAGCCGATGCAACGCTTTCCAGAACCTTGACGTAAACCTGGGATCCCTATCCGAGATTATCGAAACCGGCACACCGTGCAACCTCACTATCTCTGAAACATACAGCTCCGCTAGCTTCTGAAGTGAGTAGTCAACCCTCACCGGAATAAAGTGGTGATTTAGTCAGACGATCCACCACTACCCAAACTGAATCTTTCTTGCTTGGCGTAAGCGGTAACCCACTGACAAAATCCATGGTTATCCTTTCCCACTTCCACTGCGGAATCTTCACAGGCTGAAGCAAACCCGACGGCAACAATCGATGTTCACCTTGACTCTTGACAAGTTAGACACTTCCCAACAAACTCTGTCACCTCTTTCTTCAAACCAGGCCACCAAAAGCGCTCTCTAAGATCCTTATACATTTTGCTACCTCCGGGATGCATAGCATGAGGAGGCGCTATGTGCGTCTGAAGAATCTTTCGCCTCACTCAACATCTTTGGGCATACAAGCCTTACCACGAAAAACACAGAACCTCGTCACTAGACAAAGCGTAACCCTCCAAACCACCATTCGCACTTGTAACTTCCGCGCACTCGTAACCTCATCCTCTAATTGTTTCTCTCGATCCGCTCCAACCAAGTAGGCTTAACTCGCAGCTCGCCAAAATACTCCCGTCGTCATACAAGCTCAAATGGGCAAACAATGCTCTTAAGTCCAAAACAACCTTACGGCTCAACGCGTGCGCTACCACGTTAGCCTTGCCCGGATGATACTCAATAGACGAGTCGTAATCCTTCAAGCAACTCAACCCATCTGCGGCGCCTCAAATTCAAATCCTTCGAGTCGGTAGATACTTGGACTCTTATGATCCGTATAGACTATAGATCTCTCTCCATATAAGTAGTGCCTCCAAATCTTTAAGGCGAAAACTACACCGCTAGCTCCAAATCGTGCGTCGGATAGTTGACCTCATGTGGCCTCACCGCCTAGAAGCGTAAGCCACTACCTTACCTTTCTGCATCAACACACAACCTGCAGACCGTATGTGATGCATCGCGATGAGCTGTGTATTCCTTACCCGACCTCGGGTTGAATTAAAACAGGAGCCTCGGTCAAAATCTTCTTTAACTTATCGAAGCTTTCTGTTGTTTCTCACCCAAACAAACGGAACCTCTTTCCTTAACAACTTAGTCATCGGTATTTGCTATCAACGAAACCCTCAACAAACCTTGGTAGTATCCGGCCAAACCAGAAAACTACGAATCTCAGCCACTGTCTTCGGTGGCTTCCAATCCAAAACTGCCTCAATCTTACGAGGATCTACTCGAATCCCCTCAGCCGACACTACATGACCCAAGAACGTCACTTCTCTAAGCCAGAACTCGCACTTACTGAACTTAGCATAGAGTTGCTTTTCCCTTAGAATCTGCAGCACCACCCTCAAATGTGCATCATGCTCTTCCTCTGTCCTTGAGTACACCAAGATGTCGTCTATGAAAACCACCACGAACCGATCTAGATACTGCTGAAACACCCTATTCATCATATCCATAAACGCTGCCGGTGCGTTAGTCAACCCGAATGGCATTACCAGGAATTCATAGTGTCCATACCGAGTCCGAAACGCTGTTTTATGGATATCAGCCTCCTTAACCTTTAACTGATGGTACCCAGACCTCAAGTCGATCTTCGAAAATACCGCAGCACCCTTTAGCCGATCAAACAAATCGTCTATCCGTGGCAGCGGATACTTGTTTTTCGTCGACTTGTTCAATCAAGCGGTAGTCTATGCACATCCGCATCGTGCCATCTTTCTTCTTAACGAATAATACCGCGCGCACTTACGGCGAAACACTTGGCCTAATAAAACCTCGATCCAATAACTCCTGGATCTGAGCCTTAAGCTCCACCAATTCCTTTGGTGCCATCCTATACGGAGCAATAGACACTGGCGCAGTCCCGGGTAACAAATCAATCCCGAACTCTACCTCTCGATCGGCGGCAAACCCGGAAGTTCCTCGGAAACACATCGACCAAATTCCTTAACAGTTCGAACCTTCTCTACAGCAGACTCTTTAGCCTCCAAAGCATACACATGAACCACATACGCTTCGCAGCCCTTCCTGACCATCTTCTCCGCTTTCAGAGCAGATATCACATTTGATAAGTAATCTCTCCTATTACCTATCATAGCCACCTCATCACCATCAACCGTCTTAAGAACCATGCGCTTGGCGCGCAATCCAACCTCTTTGGTACTTAACCACCAATCCATCCCAAGAATCGATCGAACTCCCCAAACGGCGGTTCCATCGGATCGGCAAATACTACCCCTTGGAGTTCTAGGGTACCTCTAAACAATGACTTATCTACTACTACAGAGTGACCTAAAGGACTAATCACGGTCATCCGCCTAGAAGATATCTCGAGTCTAAGTCCATTGTCTCTACTATACTACGGCAACATAAGAGTGCGTAGAACCCACATCAATTAAAGCGTATAAGTGGGTACCAAAAATCAAAAACGTCACGGTTATGACGTCCGGTGCGTCGCCCTCCTCTCGGCGCTCGCGGCATATACCAATCCGGTGTCTGGCCGCGAACTACTGCACCTCCGCCGGTGCTCCACGGCCCCGACCGGACCCATAACCACCTCTGCCATTACCACGGCCCCTCTGCGGTGGCGGTCCATTACCTCTAAACTGATCACGGCCCTGACTCTCAGACTGAATCCTGGCCATCCTACGCGGACAATCCCTTATGCGATGATCCAGAGAACCACATTGAAGCAACCTTTTCCACCGGTCCGGCCAACCACCCCAATGAGATTTCCCACTGCGATTACCGCTGCGGTGGTCCCCGCCTAGCATGACAACAAACCTAGCGATGATTACGCCCACTCGGTCTAGCCCTCTTCTGCGGATTACCCGACGAACCAGAAGACCCAAAGCTCCTCTTAAGCCTACTCATGTCCATGCTCTGTCTTACCGATTCTTTGACACCCTCGGCTACCTTAGCCTTCTCAACTAAGACAAAGCAAACTCGCGCTCTGGCGAGGAGCAATCGCGACCTCAACTCGTCTCATGAGACCATCCTCGAAACGAACACACCTCTCATGCTCGGTGGCTACAATGCCCACGGCATACCTACTCGGCCGGGAACTCGGCCTCGACTCAAAGAACGGATTTACTCCCGAACAAGCCTCGAAATGCCTTTCTCGGGAGTCGATGTAACTAGCCCCGATATACTTCTTTTGATATGCGGCTCGAAAATAATCCCATGTCAAATCCTCTGCACGCCACACTATCCCGAACCGTGAGCCACCAGCGATATGACTCATCCCGAGAAGCGTCACGATACCCGCCCGGCTTCTCTTCACCGTCAAGTCCGGATCATCCATGATCCGCGCTCGATTTGCCTCGGCCAATATTCAGCGATGCTAGGAGCAACCCGAGAGACACCTCGGAAGAATTCGGCCCCATTAGCCCGGGTCGCTCGAGGCGATTTCCTAACTCCCGCACCACCACTTGCCCGGCTACCCTTTCCAACACTCGCGGCAGATCGCTCGTGACGCTGCGTCGTCTCGATCGATCTTGGAACTCACCACCTCCGGTGGTGGCGGGCCGGTATCTCATTTTACGAACCCTGCGCCGGATCCTACGGGCTCAGAAGCGTCATTCTACCCCTACCTCTACCACGAGTATTACGACCACGTCCGCCTCGAGTGCTCATGTCTAATCTTTCTACATATCCGGTTAAGGAATTTTATGCATCGAGTATTTATTCCACTTGTTTAAAAGCAAGTCTTATGAATATTTAATGAGGATTTGTTCTCGCGAGTTCACAGAATCCTATCAGTTTCAATCTCTAAGGTAGCATACCATTGCTAATCATCAAATCATGTCATATCCAATCGGATCACAAGTAATAGTGCACGGGTACTTACAGGCGGCTGGTGCAGGAGACTCGGTGCCATGCCTTTCAAACCAAACTTTCAAAACAAACACTTAAACAGACTTTTGAAAACAACTTGGGCCTCAGGCCCACAGCCGAGCCTTTGAACTTGGCTCTGATACCACAATTGTAACACCCCAAACCCGGACAAGACACCACGTCCGAATCTGGTATGCTACGGGGAGATCATTTTGGAAAAGTTAGAGTTTCCGTTTAAAAACCTAGTGAGAACACAGTGTATTTTGAAGACAATTTGAGTAGACTTGTTTGAAAACAGTTGATATATTTGAAATCCGGAGATTTTGAAAACTTAGCCAGAATGTGTAGTTAAAACGAGTTATTACCATTTAAAACCTCATTAGTTTCTTAGTGATACATAAAACACTTTTAACTTAGAAGAATTACAAGTTTGACTTGGAAACCAGTTGTATTTGATTAGCATGAAAACTCAGTGTGATACCCGATGGCATAGTTTAAAACCCAGTGCGTTATAATTTTGAAATCATTATCTTTCCAAGTTTTAGTAAAGCTTATTCCAAGTTACGTTGTTAAGGCATGTCAAAAATCAACTTAAAGCGTAAACAACATAAAACATAACTTTAAAGGCCTTTTACAAATCCAAATAAAACCCAATTAAAAGTAGATAAACTAAAGTACCCAAAAAGTAGAGTCTGTGTAATACTTTATTAAAGCATGGCATGTGCACCTGAGTCCATACCGGCTCCATGTCGCGTCTCACGAGTCACTGAAATGTCAAAGGAGAGGGTGAGTCGAGTGACTCGATGTGTAAATCCGCTCGAGAAAACAACATGCTAACACATATCATACATAGCAACATCATTGATGCAACCCAGTCCTAACCATCCATATCGCCTTTTCTACCCCCGTGTGGTACCAAACCTTTGGTGGTGCCAAACCACTGGTGACATATAGTCACAATGTGTTACCAAAACACTGGTGTCCCAAAGACACAATATCCGTCATTGTGGTACCAAAACCTTTGGTGTCCCAAAGACACAATGTGCTACCAAAGCCTTTGGTGACCGAAGTCACAAATCCAATGATGATGGGGCCAACCCATCGTGTGATACCAAATCACTAGCGAGGCGATCCCATATCTCAAGTGGGGCCAACCCACGGTGGTCAAACCACGAGGGACAAGTCGCAATGAGGTGCCAAACCTCGGTGTCCCAAAGACACAATGTGCTGCAAAGCACCGGTGGCCCGTAGTCACAAAACGGTGATGGGGCCAACCCATCGTGTGATACCAAATCTTGGCGTCAATCCCGTATAATCATCCGTGGGGCCAACCTTTCGTGGTACTGAGCCAGCGGGACGAGGCTGAGGTACCAAACCTGCGGAGGTGCCAAACCTCTGGTGACCAAAAGTCACAAAGTTGTGCTACCAAAGCACTGGTGCTCGTCAGCACAATATACCACTGCTCCCTCCTCTCGTATCACCCATACATATCAACTCATGGGATTATGCATCTCATACAAGCCATGCATATCATGCCAACATATCAAGCATTACAACTCATAACATACATAACATAAATCATGATATCATGTATTATCATTAATACTCATCAATAGAACAGACTTACCCGAATCGTACACATACCCCTTTTTGGGTATCCAATTATCCTTCACACTGTTTCAATCTTAATAAGCAATCAAGTTTATTAACAACATTACTAAGTAGAGGGTGTGTTAGTTACACACCTGGTATACTCGAGTTTAACAATCCTGACAAAAGCGCTCTAAGTCCCTTCGGTTACTAGCTCCTACAACAATCGGCCAACATAGGATTAGGCACTAAGACCATTCGGCCAAAGACACTCAACCAAAGGGGTTAATATCGGACCATCACCTTCACTTGGTTTGATTCCCTACCAAACCCGAACCACAGTGGTTCTTCTACCCACAATCGGTCACACCTTCACAAGAGAACGGTTAATCATTTACAACTCCTGATTAAACGAAATTAAAAGAATGAACTAACAACCCACTCGCTTACCCCAACTCACCAATCGGTTAATGAGAAAAAGATGACTCCTCCCGCTTGATTTCGCAATCCAAAGACCCTATAACGAAGAGATTAAACCAAGCGGTTAACACCCTTCCAACGACCATAACCGGCCCTTAACCAAACCATAACCAACAAAGATCGCAAGAGGAGATATGGCCATTCGGCCTTGCACTTACCAACACCCAATATTCGGCCAAAAATAGGACTTCTAGGAGAAGGAAAAATATTCGGCTATGTTGAAAACAAAGAAAGAAAGAATCGGCACAAGGTGTTTAACACCTCTATTTTCGGTTTTGAGGAAAACAATGTGAAATGGGAGCAAAGTTTGACAATTAAGCTTAGGAAAAGAAAATGAAATTTGAGAAGTAAGGTGATGGTAGTTTTGGCACACAAGAAATGGGGAGAGCATATGGGTGATTCGGCTATCACGGTTCGAGAAGAAAATAGATGAAAATATGACAAGAAAAGATGTTAGTTTTGGCAAACCAAAGTTTCAAAAGAAAGAGAAAGGAGGTTGAAGAAGAGAGTGCTCGATTTTAGCACAATTGAGCAAAAGAAGAGGAATGGAAAAATCTCTTGAAATTTGGGTGGCTTTTTGACAAAAGAAAGAAAAAAACAAAGATGCTTCACAAAAGCTTTTGGTCGAAAATGCACAAAGTGAGAAGTGCATTTCGGCACACCTCCTTCCTACTACCCAAACCGTCCACATCCCCACTCCAACACCCCACAAATCGGCCAAATCCCCCAATCACTCACACCCACACATTCAAATTGGTTGAACTAGTCAACCTCCTAAAGTCCCTCTCCACCCACCATTTGAATGAGAAGACCAAGTCCAAGCGCGAGTTTGAAGCGCCTTCTACCTCTTCCTTCCATGCCGTCAAAAGAGTGACAAAAAGTGGCCTCTCGCATGGCTCGAACACAAGGCCTCCCCCTTGCGGTTGGCGTCACACCCAAGCTCCATGTGGCGTCCCCCTTGCCACTTTGCTAGCTCCTCATTTGTGCTACTAAACACCAAAAATAAAATAAAACCCCAGCTTCCTCGGCTCCTCTCTTATAAGGCCTAAAAACTAAAATTCTCCCAACCACTCGGGCATACACCTAGGCTATAATTAACCCCCTAAAACACCGAAATAACAACACAGCACACTACATACATGCAAGACATGCCATGACAAAAAGAAATAGCCCCCTAACCCGGGATATTACAGGCCAGGTACTAGATCGTGTAGAATTTGAAATGGGCGGCACACGTGTAACACCCCAAACCCGGCCTAGATGTTATTGCCAAATCCGAAGGTGTCACAAAGAATGGGTTTTGATAACGAAATCTACACGTTAAAACCATTTCGGTTTTTCAACTCTTATTAGCTTTTATCCATTATCAAAACATTTATTCAATTAATCAATTTCCTTAAAACGCGTAACACCCCTAACCCGTATCCGTCGTCGGAATAGAGTTACGGAGTATTATAGGAACTTTCAGAACATTTTTAGATAAATCATGTCAATCACTGTTCATTTTCTGAGATTATTCATAACATCCCTTAAATGGACCCTCGAGGCCTAATATAAGCATTAGAATCGAGTCGAGACTAAATCAGAAACTCTAAGAATTTTTCGCCAAATTTCAAAATTTTCCAAGGCGCAGGGCTCACACGCCCGTGTGGTCTAAGGGACACGACCGTGTGACCCTAGGACACGCCCATGCTACAGGCCGTGTTCGACCCCGTGTAACTCTCTGACTTGTGCACACGGCCATGCCACACACCCGTGTGCTAGGCCGTGTTGTTAATTTAATTCTTTCAAAATTAGGTGCAGGTTTCACACGACCAAGACACACGCCCATGTTCTAGGCCGTGTAGCACACACGGCTGAGACACACGCCCGTGTCTCTACCCGTGTGCTCAATTCTGAGCATTCTGTTTCTCAAAATTAAGGTGCAGTGGACACACAGCCTAACTACATGCCCATGTACTCGGCCGTGTGCCACACACGGTCTAGACACAAGCCCGTGTGTCTGCCCGTGTGGACAAAACAAAGCCATTCCTAGCTTCATTTCTCACCCAAAATCATACCAAAATCCTGCACCAAACTTACATCCAAAAACCAACCATTCCAAGCATTGAATTCAAGCAATTTGTAACATCTAACATGATATATTGTTACATGCTTCATGCTTTTAATCTTACCTTCTATAAGCATACTCATTTAACCTTTCTAAATCAATCAATAATAAACACTTATGTTATCTCCGTAAAATAAACTTAAATACATATATAAATGTACCAAAACATAATCATCACTAGCCATTCCAATGGCTAGATTACAATAATCATTTACATTTACATGCCAATATGACCAATATAACCTATACATGCCATTATAACCGTAAGTGCTTTACCATATTCACCGAAATAGGCCGATGGATAGTGTGAGTGATCTTCGCCAAGCTTCCAATCCAACGAGCTTCTGATTTACTCTAAAACAGGGAAATAAAACTAAGTAAGCATAAAATGCTTAGTAAGTTCGTATAACATGGTACTTAACTTACCATTCATTCTATTTTGAGGTCACTATGTAAGGCATATTCAATCAATTTGCCCTCAAGTGGTACTTCACTTACCATTCATTCTATTTTGAGGTCACTATGTAAGGCATATTCAATCAATTTTCCCTCAAGCCCTACACATATCCTCATTGCCCTTGTTAGTCATATATTCCATAATAACATCACAAACATATATGGGCTCAACAACAATCAAGTTTCCATGCACATATACTTTCTACAACATTACATGTATAAATCATCTCTTTATATTACAAGTATAATTTCATAATAGTTCATCTCGAGTTCAGATCATTTCACATAAGAACTTTACCCATATTACTCGGAATATCAAGGTCATGATTAGTACACTCAAGGTGTACAAGTCTATAATCAAGGATGTACATACTCATCAAATAAATTCCATGTACAATATCATCATTTCATATTTCCATAAATCAATTATCACATATCGTCATTTTCACGTATTTCAGGCCGATATGTGTAATAACTCATTTCTTATTCATATCTTCTCATGTCAAGAACTTTTACCCGTTGAATTTATCAGAAATATCGATGGATACACAAGTAGTACATTCGTGGTGTACAAATCAGGATCCGTCAATTCATATTCAATGATACCCATGGGGTACTATTTCAGAGAGTACACTCTCGAGCCACATATATATAAACAACAGGATTACCAGTCCAGGCTAAATCCTGTCTAGAATATATACTCAATAGAGCTTAGTCAGGATTACCAGTCCAGGCTAAATCCTTTTTATGACATATGCTCTAAAGTGCTTGATCTGGATTACCCATCCGGGCTAAATCCAATACATAACATATGCTCGAGAGAACTTAGATTAGGATTACCCATCCGGGCTAAATCCTTTCATAAATGATGTCAATAGGATTACTCGTCCGAGCTAAATCCCGTCAGCGACAAATGCAGGACCTCATTCATTTCGAGAAATCACATATCCATCGATTTCGATTTATTCAAACGAGATTTAACATTTTCAAGCATTTCCAGGCATGTGATTATTTCATACATCTATAACATTCATATAATTCAAATAATCACATTCCACATTCATTCCAAGCATAAAAGTAACATTTTTGTCGTTTATCCTTTATCGGGCATTATCGTTGACTGGGCTTTGTCAAGTATATTTTCAATATCAAATACATATGTGATATTTATACAATTCACAAACACAAATCTAATTCAAGCATATAAAATACATAATTTAGTTACACGAACTTACCTCGACAAATGTTCGTGTACGTAAAATCTACTAATCCGACATTTTCCTCTTTTCCTCGTTCTAACTCCGAATTTGGTCTATCCGGATCTATACGAGTAAATTTAACATCAATTTATCACATTTCATATTCATGTGGACTCAATTTACACCCTAGGCAAAACTACCATTTTGCCCCTAACTTTTCTATAAATTCCAATTTCGTCCCTAGGCTCGGAAAATGAAATTTGTGCAATTTACTCCCTATTCCAAGCCTAACCAAAATTCCATCACAAAATTTACAGCACATGTATTCATAAAAATTTAGAATTTTTCATCAAATTTCACAACTTTACATTTTAGTCCCTAAATCATGTTTTCATCAAAAATCACTTTGTAAAAGTTATTTATCTATCAACAACCTTTCATTTTCTACCATAAATTTCAAGTTTTCAGCATATACATCCATGACCCATTTTCCATACTTTGATAACTTCTCATATTAATCCCCCAAATAGATAGATTAAGCTATCCCGGTTTCAAAAATATCAAAATTACTAAAAACGGAACAAGGAAACTTACCCAATTTGGCCATGAAAGTTTCTTCTCTCTCTCCTAGGGTTTCCATGTATTTTTGGGGAAGAAGATGATAAAATAAGATGATATTTCTTTTTATCATCTTTTAATTAATTAAAATATTTCACTTTCCAATTTAGTCCTTGCTTTTTTTCTAAATTTCCATGGTTGAGTCACCATAATATCTACATTTTCTTTAATGGTCTAATTACCATATAAGGACCTTAAGTTTTGAATTCCATAGCTATTTAATCCTTATAGCTATTAGAATTCAACTTTTTGCATTTTATGCGATTTAGTCCTTCTCGTAATTAAGCACATAATCGGTAAAATTTTCTTATCAAAATTTTTAAATAACATTTCTATCATATTACGGACCATAAAATAAAATAAAATAAAAATAAATTTTATTTTCGGCTCGAATTTGTGGTCCCGAAACCACTATTCTGATTTCACTAAAATTGAGCTGTTACAAAACGTGTTTTATAGCAGAAGCTTACGGAAAACGTTGTATTTAAAGAAAGCAGTTCGTATTTTCAGAAAACCTTTGTTTTAGTAAAAACCACAATTTTTAGATATCAGTCGCAAATTAAGTACTAAATCGAAAATTCAAATCCAAAAGAAAATCAGCCAAAAGTCTGAATAGTCTAATTATTACAAAAATCCAAAATTAATCCTTAAAATAAAAACCATAAACCTAATCAGTTTACGAACTCGTGGTCACCGAGAGGCTCCGTTGCACCGATCTGCCTAAGTCTGTGGATTACCTGGACAGAACAGACAAACGGATGTGAGTTTTCATAAACTCAGTGTGTAACCCAACTGAATTAAGCATGCAAACATACAGATACAGAGTCAGGCTCATGCCCTTTTCAGATACAATAAACAGAATCATATATATAGATCAGATATACAGAATCCTACCCCCATCCTCTACACACCAACTCCGACCATCCCATCACACCATGTGGGGTTAAAAACACCCACCCACCCATCCCTACACACCATATCGTGCCATTACGACACATGTCAGATAATGTGCAACCAAGCTGCCAGAATATAGGCGATGATCGCCATATAGAATACTTCATCCTCATATACAAATCCCACCCCACAATCATAAACATCAACATATACAGAGTAACATACTAGACATGCTCAACATGCTTATGTATAGATATCAGAATAATCAGACATGCATAGCATTATCATACTCAGGACAGAATACCAGACTATCAGATTTACAGTTTTAGGGTTTGGTTAGCCCTTACCAACCTTACGGTAGGCATACAGTCGATCGGAACGACTCATGCGACCCTAGGGAAATTTTCAGAAATATGGGTCCACACGCTTGTATGGCTTGCCCGTGTGGCCCACACGCCCAGATTGGCCTTGCCCGTGTGGCCCACATGGCCTAACCCAAAATCCACACGCCCGTGTGAGATGCTCGTGTGAGCCCACACGCCCAACTTGGCCTAGCCCGTGTGGCCCACACGGCCACACTCTGACCAACACACGGCTGTGCCCTGTGCACGGCCCTGCCTTCATCGATCACACAGCCGTGTCTCGCACATGGCCAACCACAAGGGCGACCACACCCCCGTGTGGCGTCGACAAAACCATTTTTCGACTTTTGCCGAAGCCTAGTTTTCTGCATTTTGGGTACACACCTATTACAATTTTGATGTAAAAACACTCCCGAGACACCAGAACCTAAAATTGTCCAACAAGACACTAAATTAGTTGTTTAAAACGATACTCAACCATACTATATCGAAAAGAACACCCTTTTTAATCTAACAAAACCCTTACCTTCGAACGAGTAACGACGATTTCGTACAACAAGAGCGCCGATTGGAAACCCCCAGCCCTTTAATCTTCTCTTAAGCACAAAACGAGCCCCATTAACCATCGATTCACAAACCAAAACAAAAACCACACTTACCACACTTACCAGAAACACACAAAGATCACCAAAAAGCCGAAATAAGACAATTTGCGTTAGAACGGAAGTGACAGAATCAAAGAACAAATGAAGACAAAGAAAAATTTGCAGAAAACCTAAAAAGGTAGAGTAGAAACGTCAGAATTCTCTTGGAAGAGAGATAAAACATTTTTTGAAAAAAATAAAATAAAATAAAAGATAATATCACAAAATTCCCCATATCTCTCCCACTAACCCACTACACACAACTACCACAGAATTTTGGCTCAACCGAAACTCTATCAACTAACCGAGCAAAAATAATACCCACACTCGCGCAGGGATTCGAACACAAGACCTCCAACTCACACTCAGAACACTTAGCCACTGAAGCAGATACACATTTTTGTGTCAAATATTTTCAAAAACAAGGATAAATTAATCAGGGCATTACAACTCTACTCCCTAAAAGAAATTTCGACCTCAAATTTACCTGATCAGAATAGATGAGGATACTGCTGACACATCGAGTCCTCAGGTTCCCACGTGGCTTCCTCAGTACCTTGATTCAGCCACTAAACCTTCACTAACGGTAAGGACTTCCTCCTCAGAACCTTAATATCGTAATCCAGAATCTGAACCGGCTCCTCCTCAAAAGTCAAATCTAGTCTAACCTCGATCTCCTCAACAGAGACAACGTGAAATGGATCAGACTGGTATTGCCTCAACATTGAGACGTGAAACACATCGTGGATATGGTCCAACTCTAGAGGTCACTCCAACTAGTAAGTGACCGGTCCCATACGCTTTAGAATCTGATATGGCCCAATAAACCTAGGGCATAACTTGCCCTTACGACTAAACCTCAAAACTTTCTTCCACAAAGAAACCTTAAGAAAGACGAAATCCCCCACAGAATACTCAATATCACGCCTCTTCAAATCTACATAAGACTTATGTCTATCAGAAGCCGCCTTCAGACGATCCCGAATCAGTTTAACCTTATCTTCGGTATCAGAAACCAACTCAGGACCCAAAACACGACGCTCACCCAACTCAGTCTAACATAGCGGAGTACGACACTTACGACTATACTAAACCTCGTAAGGTGCCATCTGGAAGCTTGCCTGGAAACTGTTATTGTAGACGAACTCAACTAGCGGCAGATAATCCTCCCAACTACCTCAAAAATCAATAACACAACTCCGAAGCATATCATCTAGTATCTAAATCACCCTCTCAGATTGACCATCGGTCTAAGGATGGAACACAGTACTGAAGTCCAATCTCAAACCTAGAGCCTCATGTAATTTCTTCCAGAATCGAGAAGTGAAGCGAGGATCTCTATAAGAAATAATCAAAACAGGAACCTCATGCAGTTTTACTATCTCAGAAATATACAACTTTGCTAACTTCTGCAGAGAAAAGTCCGTCCGAACTGAAATAAAATGAGCGGACTTGGTCAATCGATCCACGATGACCCAAACAGAATCCTTCTTAGTCGGGGTCAAGGGCAACCCACTAACGAAGTCCATCGTCACTCGTTCCCATTTTCATAAGCGAATCTTAACAGGTTGTAGCAAACAAGAAGGCAATTGATGCTCAGGCTTAATTTGCTGACACGTCAGACAACGAGCAATGAAATCCATAACCTCATGCTTCAAACCCGGCCACCAATACAACTCACGAAGATCGCGATACATCTTATTACCACCGGGATGCATAGCATAAGGGCTACAATGCGCCTCCCTCAAAATTGACTGCCTGAAATCAGAATAATTCGGCACACAAATCCGACCTCGAAAACACAGAACACCATCATTATTCAGCCCAAAATTCGAAGTACTGCCACTCTCAACCTGACGAAACCGCAAACTCAGAGACTCATCCCCCAACTACTTAACTCAAATCTGATCAATCTAAGTCTGCTTAACTTGTAACTCAGCTAACAGACTCCCATCATCAAACAGACTAAGTCGAGCGAACATCGCTTTCAAATTAGTCATCGCCCTACGACTAAGAGCATTGGCCACCACATTGGCCTTACCAGGATGATACTCTATCGTGCAGTCATAATCTTTAAGCAGCTCAATCCATCGATGCTGCCTAAGATTCAACTCCTTCTAGGTAAGGAAGTACTTAAGGCTCTTGTGATCAGTGTAGATAATAGACCTCTCACCATACAGATAGTGCCTCTAGATTTTCAATGTAAAAACCACTACAGCCAACTCGAAATCATGCGTCGGATATTCCCTTCATGTGTCTTAAGCTGACGGGATGCATAAGCCACAACCTTACCATCTTGCATCAGTACACATCCCAAACCGACGTATGATGCATCACTGTACACCACAAACTCCTTCCCAGATTCAGGCTGTATCAGAACAGGAGCCTGAGTCAGAATAGACTTGAGCTTCTTGAAGCTCGATTGTTGCGCATCAGTCCAAACAAAAGGAACACCCTTACGCAAAAGCTTAGTCAAAAGAGCTGCAATAAGAGAGAACCCTTCAAAAAACCACCGATAATACCCCACCAGACCTAGAAAACTACGGATTTCAGATACATTCTTAGGTTTTTTCCAATCAAGCACAGCCTCAATCTTTCTAGGATCAACTCGGATCCCCTCAGTAGAAACCACGTGCCCCAGAAAAGTTACCTCTCGCAACCAAAACTCGCACTTACTCAACTTAGCGTAAAGCTATTTTTCACAGAGAATCTGAAGCACTACTCTAAGATGCTCATCATGCTCATCATCAGTCTTAGAGTAAACCAGAATATCGTCGATGAAGACCACGATGAACTGATCCAGATACGGTTGAAAGACTCGATTCGTCAGATCCATGAATGCCGTTGGAGCATTCGTTAGACCAAAAGGCATACCTAGGAACTCATAGTGTCCATAACGAGTCCTAAATGCAATTTTATGAACATCAGCTTCCTTAACTCTCAATTGATGATACCCAGAACGAAGATCAATCTTTGAAAACACTGAAGCCCCACAGAACTAATCAAACAAATCATCGATCCTTGAAAGTAGATACTTATTCTTCACAGTCAGCTTATTCAGTTGCCGATAATAGATGCACATCCTCATGGTGCCATCCTTTTTCTTCACAAACAGAACCCATGCTCCCCATGGAGACACACTAGGGTGGATGAAACTACGATCCAAAAGCTCTTGAAGTTGAGCCTTAAGCTCTATAAGCTCTGTCGGTGCCATTCGGTAGGGAGCGATGAACACTGGAGCTGTTCCTGGTAGAAGCTCAATTCCAAACTCAACTTCTCGATTAGGAGGTAAACCCGGTAACTCCTTAGGAAAGACATCCGAAAAATCCCTCACTATTTTAATATCCCCAACAGAAGAGTTCCTAGAAGCAGAAACACAGACGTAAGCCAAATAAGCCTCACACCCTTTCCAAACCAGTTTCTCAGCCACAAGTGCGGAGATCACGTTGGACAGATAATCTCGGTGCTCACCTATCACAACCACTTCTTTATCATCCTCAGTCCTCAGAATAACCCTCTTAGATGCGTAGTCCAAGCTAACACGGTGCTCAACCAACCAGTCCATACCCAGAATTAAATCGAACTCCCCAAACAGAAGTTCCATCAGATTTGCCAGAAAAATAGCCCCTTGCACCACTAACGAAACATCTCTATACAACTTATTAACCCGAACAAACTGCCCCAACGGACTCAATACAGTGATCTCACTAGAAGTGCTCTCGATAGAAATTCCCAAGTTTTCAAATACAAAACTAGCTACATAGGAATGTGTAGAACCTATGTCTATCAAAGCAATATAAGGTACATCAAAAATTAAGAACGTACCGGTGATAACATCTGGAGCATCCCTATCCTCTCGGCGTTAAGCAGCATAAACCAACGTAGGCTACTTTGCCTCAGTCTGACCAGCACCTCTGCCGGGTGCTTTCTGCCCATGACCCATACCATTACCACCCTTAGCCGATTCACGGCCCCTAGATGGCTGTTGAACTGCCCTCTGAGGCTGTACAGAACCCAGTCTCAAAGCTTGCATCTGATCTGCCCGCTATAGACACTCTTGAATCCAATGCTCCAAAGACTTACACATCAGACAAGACCCAATCCTCCTCCAATACTCGCCTGGATGGCGCCTACCACAGTCTCCACAAGGTTGAATCCCAGTTGGAGCAACAGGAGCCCATACTCTAACTGGCCCATCAGGTCTGGCCTTTTTCTTAGGCCTCTGAACAAAACTAAAGGGCTCTGAATCCCTCTTATTCTTGCCTCTCTCTTGGTCCCTATTTTGGCATTTCACACGCTTAACCTCTTTGGCAATCTTTGCCTTATCAACCAGAACTGCAAACTCATGCTCTCTCTGTGCAGAAATCAGAACCCTTCTCAAAATAGACACACTTCTCATAATCAGATGCCATCATGCCTCGAGCGTAGCAGCTCAACCTCAGAAACTCAACCTCATACTCAGCCACTGATCTATCGCCTTACGTGAGATTCATGAACTCACGCCTTTGAGCATCCATGTAGCTTGCCCCCACGTACTTACTCTGAAAGGTGGTCTTAAAGATATCCCAGTTCAGACGATCAGGCTGAGTACCCTCCTTAACCGTTAACCACCACTGATATGCCTCGTCACGAAGCAAAGAGACTGCACCCTTCAGTTTCTGCTCGGGAGTACAGTCTAAATCGTTCATAATCCTCTCAATGGCCTCCAACCAATACTCGGCCATTGTAAGGGCGACTCCAGTGACACCCTTAAATAGCTCACCTCCATTAGACCGGAGTCGTTTAGTTACCGACCCACAGCCCTCAGATCAAGAATGGGGCCCAGCGACCCTCTCTAATATCCTCAACATGGCCTGAGACATTGCGTCGTCCCCATCCGAACGGCTTTGAGACCCAGTCTCAGTAGCAGGCAAAATCGGTGTCTCACTCGTATCTAGATTTGGCATACTGCCCAGAGAAGAAGACTCAGCTCGAGCCCCCTACAGCCTCTACCACGGCCACGAACACCACGTCTGTGAATTCCACGAGTGCTTATTGTATAATTTAAATTTTATCTACATTATAAAATTTTATACATCAGTTCTAGTATTTATTAGCAGATATTTTATGCATAAATTATCAGAAGTTCAGAAGTGTTTTCAGAGGTTTCAGTCTCTAGCTATTTCAATACAATTTCAGAAAGTGCTATCTATAGTATTTTCAGAACAGTTCTATCTAAGTACATAGATACTTACAGGATCGGTGCCGGAGACTCGGTATACTATATACTTTCTCAATTTATTCAAATCATTTAAAAAACCAATTCGTTTTGAAACACATTTTTAAAACCTAAAATTTTACAGCCTGAGTTTCGCAACCTGGCTCTGATACCACTAAATGTAACACCCTAAACCCAGCCTAGACGTTATGGCCAAATCCGAAGGTGTCACAAAGAATGGGTTTTGATAACGAAATCTACACGTTAAAACCATTTCAGTTTGTCAACTCTTATTTACTTTTATCCATTGTCAAAACATTTATTCAATTAATCTATTTTCCTTAACACGTGTTTTATAGCGGAAGCTTACGAAAAACGTTGTATTTAAATAAAGCAGTTAGTATTTTTAGAAAACCTTTGTTTTAGTAAAAACCATAGTTGTTAGATATCAGTCGCGAATTAAGTACTAAATTGAAAATCTAAATCCAAAAGAAAATCAGCCAAAAGTCTGGAGAGTCTAATTATTACAAAAATCCAAAAATGATCCTTAAAATGAAAACCATAAACTTAATCAGTTTGCAAACTCGTGGTCACCGAGCGGGTCCATCGCATCGATCCACCTAAGTTTGTGGATTACCTGGACAGAACAGACAAACGGATGTGAGTTTTCGTAAACTCAGTGTGTAACCCAACAGAATTAAGCATGCAAACATACATATACAGAGTCAGGCTCATGCCCTTTTCAGATATAGTAAACAGAATCAGATATACAGAATCCTACCCCCATCCTCTACACACCAACTCCGACCATCCCATCACACCATGTGGGGTTAAAAACACCCACCCATACCTACACACCATATCGTGCCATTACAACACATGTCAGATAATGTGCAGCCAAGCTGCCAGAATATAGGCGATGATCGCCATACAGAATACTTCCTCCTCATATACAAATCCCACCCCACAATCATAAACAGAAATAGATACAGAGTAACATACTAGACATGTTCAACATGCTTATGTACATATATAAGAATAATTAGACATGCATAGCATTATCATACTCAGGACAGAATATCAGACTATCAGATCTACAATTTTAGGGTTTAGTTAGCCCTTACCAACCCTAAGGTAGGCTCACAGTAGATCGGAATGACCTGTACGACCCTAGGAAAATTTTTAGAAATATGGGCCCACATGCCCGTGTGGGCCCACACGCCTGTGTAGCCCACACGCCCAGATTGGCCTTGCCTGTGTAGCCCACACAGCCTGGCCCAACATCCACACGCATGTGTGACATGCCCATGTGAGGCCACACGCCCTTGTGGCCCAAACGCCTAACTTGGCATAGCCCGTGTGGCCCACACGACCACACTCCGGCCACCACACAGTTGTGCCCTGCGCACGACCATGCCTTCGTCGATCACACGGCCGTGTCTTGCACACGGCCAACCAAACGGGCAACTACACGCCCGTGTGGCGTTGACAGAACCATTTTTTGACTTTTATCGAAGCCTCGTTTTATGCGTTTCGGGTACACACCTCTTACAATTTTGATACAAAAACACTTCCGAGACACCAAAACCTAAAATTGTCAAACAAGACACCGAATTAGTTGTTTAAAATGATACTCAACCGTACCATATAGAAAAGAACACCCCTTTTAATCTAACAAAACACTTACCTTCAAACGAGCAACGACGATTTCACACAACAAGAGCGCCAATTGGAAACCCCCAGCCCATTATCTTCTCCTAAGCAAAAAATGAGCACCATTAACCATCGATTCACAAACCAAAACAAAAACCACACTTACAACACTTACCAGAAACGCACAAAGATCACCAAAAAGCTTAAATAAGACGATTTGCGCAAGAAAGGAAGTGACAGAAGCGAAGAACAAATGAAAACAAAGAAAAATTTACAGAGAACCAAAAAGGGAAGAGTAGTGACGTCAGAATTCTCTTGGAAGAGAGAGAAAACGTATTTTGAAAAAAAAAGATAATATCACAAAATCCCCATATCTCTCCCACTAACCCACTACACACAACTACCATAGAAGTTTGACTCAACCGAAACTCTATCAACTAACCGAGCAAAAATAATACCCATGCTCGCGCAGGGATTCGAACACAGGACCTCCAACTCACACTCAGAACACTTAGCCACTGAAGCAGATACACATTTTTGTGTCAAATATTTGGAAAAACAGGGATAAATTAATCAGGGCGTTACAACACGGCCATGTCGCCAAGTCGTGCAACTCACTGAGTTCGTGTGGTAAAAACTAGCACCAAAATTTAAGAATCACTGAGTTCGTGTGGTAAAAACTAGCACCAAAATTAGGGGAGACAAGAGCATTTAATGTCATCTCCCCCACGGGCGTGTGGCTCCTATTTAGGCAAAATTTTCTTAAGTGCGTAGAAGTTTTTGAATTATCTCCGAAACCATTTAGAAGCATATCCAGGGCCTCGTAGGTCCATTATGAGAGTGATAGACACATGAATGGAAAGGTTTTAATTTGAAACGAACCTAACAGCCCAAAGTTGTATGATTGTGTGAGTTAAGTACGGTAATGCCTCGTACCCAGTTTCGATACAGAATACGGGTAAGGGGTGTTACAATGGATGAGTTGAAATTGTATAAATTGAAATTGAAATTGTAAAAAGAAACAGAATTAAGGAAAGGGGATTCTTTGATTTGAGGGATTCCGGCCTCCGATTATCTCGATCCTCCTTGGGCTCAATCCTAGGCTTTTAGGTGATCCTTCTCATGGCAGAATAAACCAGTTATAGTGGAAGAGGACGCTCACAACCGCCAGCTCCACTTAGATTTTGGACTTACAATTTAGAGGAACCTGACTCTAGCCAATCGTCACTTTTGCGGGCCCGTCTTACACTAGATCATCGTTTCTCAATGGTGAATGCCACGCCATTTCGTCTCTTGGGCTAAATAACCTCTGACGTAGTAAGCTAATGAATCGACAGTGTAACCTTCCCAAAACATACAAAGCGGTCGTTCCTTACACAAGATGAAAATATAACTTTTGGAAGGACATAAACAGAAGTGTCAGTCCCGTTTTGTCTTTAAATTCACGCTTTTTGACCCCGAATTTCTTTTTGCCTTCAATTTAGTCCCTACAAGATAAAGAACCATAAAAATCCCAAATTAGTAGGATCATACTCAAAATATATATGTAATTAACACATAAAAGTATGACATTTTAGAGTATTATCAGCATAGTAGATGTCAAACAAAATGGAGCCATCTTTTATCATCTTTTTAGCTCTCTCTTTTATTTCTTTTCACCATTTTATTAGGTTTTCAATTTTTCCTTTGTTAGCTTAGTTAGTAAGCAGCTAGTAGTTGTTCATTTTATTGTAGCTTTCACTTTATTTCAATAAGATACAAAAATGTTCTCTTGTTACTTCGATTCTCTTTAAAGTATCCAATAGATTTTATCTTTATAACTTTCAAATGTGTAAAAATCTCAACTTTTGTTGTGCTTTCATCACCATTAGTGTTGCTATCATCCCCAACAAAGACTCTCTCAAGAGTCACTAAGATTTTCTCAAAACCTTGTCTTTTTATGTTTTATTTGATAAATCATTTAAGCATGAACTTGACTAATATTTGTATGTTTATGATGGATAGTCACTAAATCTTATGGTGGTTGGTTAACTGATTAAAATGTTGCATGGTTAGTTTTTGGGTCAGGGACTAAATCGCAAAAGTAGAATAAATTGAAGACTTTAAAAGTGGACTAAATCGCTTTAACTTTTGATAATTTTGTGTTTATTCTTACTTGGCATTCATACACTGTGTTGCAGCCATCACGCCATTTGGATTGTCGAATGCACTTAGTAATTTCATAAGGATGATGGATGATGTGTTCAACTCATTCAATGGCAATTTTGTCATGGTGTCCTTTGATGACATTCTTGTACACAACCAAAGCCTAAAAGAACACTTATATCATCTTTAACAAGTATTCAAGAGACTCGAAGAGAAATTGTATGCCAACCTAAATAAATGCTAATTCTGTAATGACTCATTGGTGTTCCTTGGATTTATAGTTTCTTGTGTAGGTATAAGCATGGACCAGTGCAAAGTTGAGGTGATCTTATCATGGCTTACACAAAATAACTTCATGAAATCAGAAGTTTTTTTTTTTAGTTTAACCTATTTCTATGGACGATTTATCAAGACATTTAGCACCATTGTGGTACCAATAATTTATTGTATGAGAGGATGTATATTTAAGTTGAATGAAGCAGCCCAACAAGCCTTCAATATTTTGAAGCAAAAGGTGACAAAAGCACTAGTCCTTTCTTTATTAAATTTCAACTTAGTGTTTAAAGTTGAATGTCATACAAGTGGACTTAGAAGTAGGGCAGTACTCACTCAAGAAGGTAAACCTATTACCTACTTTGGTGAAATACTTAATGAATCTAGAAACAAGTATTCCACTTATGACAACGAGTTCCATGTAATTGTGACGGGTCTTAAAAATTGGGGTTAATATTTGCTACCATTTTTTTTTTGTACTTTGATCGTGAACATTTGAGATACTTGCATTGTCAACAAAAGCATAGCTGTAGACATTCCCCTTGGTTTGAATTGCTACAAACATTCCATTTTATGATAAAGCACAAATCTAGAGTATCTAGTGTGGTTTCTAACACTTTAAGTCAAATATATACACTACTTAAAGTATTTTAAACTCAATCTTTGTGTTTAGAGGAGATTATTAGCCTTTACCCAAATGATTGTGTGTCAGAATGGAGCTTCAAATGGTTATCTCAAACATAATGGTTACCTCTTAAAGGGTAACTTGTGCTACGTGCCTAAATGATCCCTAAGAAATGCAATCTGCCACATCCTAAAACCTGGCCTAGTAGTTTCGGGTTAGTAGAATTGGGTTATTAAACTAAGGGTTTGATTCAGATACCCAAAATTAAGGTCGTAAGTAAGTTATTAAAGTATTAAAGTAACATAATCGGGGTTTTATTTCATTAACTAGCTTAAAGTTGAATTTAGTTTTGAGGTCTAATTTGAAAAAAATAAATTTTAATTGAGTTAGGAACTAATTGGAAAAGGGGAGAAATAAGGGGTGACCAAAAAGGAAAATTGCCTAATTTTTGGAAATTGGTCTTGTACTTGGAGTCATTCATGTCTTCTTCCCTCTCTTAAACCCCAAACTATTCAAAAAATTTCCTAAACCTAAAATCAGAGAGTTCTTTCAAAATTAACTCATTCTTTTGCATTTATTAACCTCTCCAACACCAAAATAACTCCCGATTTCAAAGGAAAATCACGTTTTCTTCCCCAAATTCGTCATTGTTCTTCTTAAGTTCAAATCCTGAATTAGATTTGTAAGCCATTATTTTCATCCAATTAAGGTAACATTCTAGCTTTTTAGGGTTGAACAAAGAGTGTTGTTAATTAAATTTGAGTTTTAAACGATTGTATGAATATTTATTTAGATTTAATATTTTTAAAGCAAGCTTGGATTAAAAAATGGCAAATCTCATAATCTTGAGTAAACTTGTGTTTTCAAAGTAATTTTTGATTCATTCTAACCTAATTAGAAGATATTTCACTTCAATTTGATAGTTCATAACCGAATTTTTAAGAATCAAACATTTTCCCATTTTACATGTTCTTGAAAGCTTGAATTTTATGGAAATTTTAGAACCAAAAATTTAGGTTAAATTAATGGTTTAGATATGAAATAAAATTATATTTAGGATGTTTGAAATCGAAATTGAGGATTAGAAATGATATTAGAATGTCAAAACTTCAATTCCAGCAAAACTAGCTAGTTTTGGTAGTGAGAAATGAGAGACTTGAATTGTGTCTTTTTTTGTTATTTTGTTGTTCAAGGTTGCTTTTAATAAGTTTGGAATTTTTTTTGTTATGTGTGTGAAGTGTTGGATCAATCGGGAGCCAGTACGAGCAAGTCTAAAAGTAAGGAAAAGCTTGTTTGAGCTTTCAGCTAGTAAGCGGAAGCGTGATCAGTGAGTGTCCAAAGTCGCTGTTGGTATGCACGATTCGTAGTGTTAATTAGGAGCTTAGGATTAGCCTAAAACCCTATCCTAAGTTTCAAGAGTAATAATTTTCTATACTTTTTGCCTTGTTGTGGAATTATGCCTAATGTATGACGAGTTGTGATATGTGATGCTATTATGACAAGTAATATGTGAGAATACTTGTATGTCATATGTAATATATTTATTTTAATGCACACATATGAGGTTTGAGAAATGATAGCTCAATGCATATATGGTTGTGATGTAAATGCATGTAAGCAATTAATGTGAATCTGATAAGCACGCATGGTTTATAAGTTTGTGATGTAAATTAATGAATATGAACAAAGATTATTTGCATTAAAACAATAATTAAATATATGTAATTGTGGATATTTTGGCCTTGTGATCTCTTAAAATCGTTAGGTATAGTTAGCATGCCATAGGGTTGTAAGTACTCACCTTTGTGTTTTGTGATTTGGGTGTTGAGGCCCCAGGACTGGTGTGTTGGAGAGTGTTTAGCTTTATGCTACACCTATGGGACATGTTAGACTCTTTGAATAATTGTGTGTTGGAGATCCGTTTATCCAATGTGTGGTGATAGAGTCCACTTTTATGTTTCATAATCTCAAGCTGTCAAATTATCATTAATGGATTTATATATTAGATATGTTGTGTGTAAATGCATGTGAGTATATAAGCTAGACTTGTGAGATAATGAATTATGATTATATTATTTTACATTGATGAATATATGGTTGTGAATGTGCCTTAGTATGCTCTTGCTTAACTTATGTTGTTGTGTATGCTTTCCGGTAATTTTGAACATTCACTGAGCTTATTTAAGCTCACACACTCCACATTAAAATCTTACAAATAAGTAGCTCTTTCGATTTGAATGGAGCGACAAAGGAAGTGATCTAAGCAATGAATAATTTTCGAGTAGGTGGTTTTGCGATTATTTTAACATACCGAATAAAGGCAATGTGGGTCATAGTTACGACTACTATTATTATTATCATTATTTTGGGATTAGGCTTATGAACTGTTAATTTTGATGCTTAATATTGATAATAGTAATGCATACTATAGTTCTTGATGAATGTGCATTAATATGGCATGTAGAATGGTTAAAAGATGATAGTAGGCTTGGTTGAAGTAGACATTATTTTTATGTTGAGTGCGAATATGTTTTGAGCATGAAAAACGTTTCAACTTGTGAATTTTTAAATGTTTAATTAGTCATGATTACATCTCTAATGGTTGATAGTGGTAGTCGTTGCTCTTAACCGGAACTGTGTATGCATGTGTATAAGTTTTGATAGTTGTTGTAGCAACCTGTAACTCGGGTTCGGTGACCGGACTGGGTGAGGGGCATTACACAATCTTCATTGAAGCTCATGTTGGAGGGCTTGTTGGACATATTAGCCGAGAAAAGACTTATGCTTTGGTGAAAGACAATTATGGGCCAAAAAAATGGAATGATGTTGTTAGAGTTGTGGAAAAATGCAACACATGTCAACAAGCTAAGATGAAAACTCAAAATAAAGGTTTGTACACAACTTTTCCGACACTTACCTTAGAAGCATGTGAGTATGGACTTTGTTTAGGGGCTACTTAAAACAAAACGGATTTATGATTCCATCATGGCGATGGTGGGCCAATTCTCAAAGATAGTTCATTTTCTTCCATATTGCAAAGTTATGGATGCGACTCATGTTGTTGATTTATGTTTTCGACTTTATAGAATTCCAAGAAGTATTGTGTCAGATAGAGATGTGAAGTTTATTGTCCATTATTAGAAAACCTTGTGGAGGAAGTTGGGTACCACTCCGAAATTTAACAGATTGTAACACCCTCAAACTGATGGTCAAACAGAGGTGGTGAACCGTACCTTGGGAAACATCCTTAGGAGCTTGATCTAAAAGAATCTCAAGGAGTGGGATTTACTTTTGCCGTAAGTTGAATTTTTTTACAACACCTCCAAAAGTCGAACAACTTAATTTAATCCTTTTGAGGTTGTTTATGGGTTGAATCCATTAGGTCTATTGGATTTGAATCCTTTTCAAATAAATAAACAATTTAGTGGGAAAGCTTATGAAAGGATTAAGCTTTTCAAGAAGAAAACTGAGGAGGTAAGGAAAAATATTCTGAAGCACAATAACAAATATAGAAATCAAGAAAATAAGCAAGGAAGACAACTTGCTTTCCAAGAAGGATATTTAGTGTGGATTTATTTTAGGAAAGAAATATTTCCATGCAAAAGAAAGTCCAAGTTGCAATTAATAGCTCAAGGACCCTTTTGAGTTCTTGAAAGGATTGGAGAAAATGCCCATAAGATTGACCTACTAGAAGAACATGTTGTTTCCTCCACTTTTCATGTTTCAGATTTATCACCTCATCATGGGGATCATCCTAAAGAAGAAGATTAATTCTCCCAACTAGAGGGCAATGAAGTAGGAGCATATATTGAGTTACTAGCTACTATGATCCTAATAAAAGGGGAGGAAGCTTGCATATTTTGGGCTTTGATAGCCTAATGGGCTGCAACATGAAGAGTCTTATTTGAGTTGAAGATATGAAGACTATTGAAGGAGAAATAAAAGATAGTCAAAATTCAAAGTTGTCAAAAATCCGAGGATTTATGTATCAACTAAAAAGTAAAGTGTATACCGATTCATAACTCCTAAAAATATGAGCCATATATGGTTGGAAAGATCTGGAAGTCTAGTTTCCACCTCAACATACAATGCGTCTTTTGCAATTTACTAAAAAGACTTATGGCCATTTTAGTAATGGGTGTTTAGGGGAGCTGAATTTGGACGAGATAATAGATAACTCTCTTTCTTCAATGTTTTTTTATTAATTTATCATGTTAATTTGTGAACCTATGCTTGGGGATGTCCGAGGTGGCCTATATAAAGGTTACAATGTAAATGTAAATATACGAGAATTTAAATCAAAACTTGTTCTTTTCAACAACTTTCTTTTGTTTACTTGTTCTTAGTGGATTTCCAACAACAATTGAAGATCTTTAAACACTTTCTATTTGTATAAGGTAGATAATAGTGGTAATATTTTGTATCTTTTAATCTCTAATCATATGTGTTAGTGTTGACCTTATTACTTTAGATTTAGAAGGTTCCTAGAGTGTGGTGCTTTATCAAAAACTTCTCTGATCAAACTGTGTTAATTTAATCTATTATTGAATTCTCTTGGTACCTAGATTTGATTCCCTATCATTTTTTTTTTTAGATTCTTGTTTCTTTCAAAAGTTGAAAAAATATTATTATTTTGAAGTATACTATTTATAAGTAATAAGGTCAAATTTCAATTAAGAATTAATCCTTTTAATATCAAGATGATTTACTGTTAAATTACACATCAATATTACAAAAGTTATAATATTTTATTTATAAATATTTTATTAAATTTTTATTACAAAAGTAATAAGGCCACTCATATTATTTTCATTCAAAATATTAATTTTTTTTTGTAGATTTTTTTATTTATAAAATTATTTTTATTGTTGTTATAAAAATTAATTTAAATTCCATTCCTAATATAACGATTTTATTAATTTACCAACAACCTAAATTATTGATTTCTATAAAATAAAAACTCACAACCACAAATCTTGTCGTTGCAATTGAAGTCTAGAAAATTAAATTCATTAACAAAATTTAAAAGTTGGTCCTATGATAATAACATTTATCAAGAAGTTTTTGTACAGTTACCAATAAAATAAAATAAAAAATTGACAAAAAAATATTGTAGTCGGGATTGATAAAAAAGAATTTAAGGTGAAAATCTATCATAGTTCTCTTTAATTTTTACGGATTTAGTCTATATATATTATTTTTAGAAATTTAATTTCTTTTTTTTTCATAATTAGAGTCAATTTTTTTATTAAATTTGTTGGTATGACATTTTGAAATTAAAAGAAAACTCACTTGATATCCATGTAACTAAAAAAAGATATTGCAATGAACGTGAATTTAACAAAATAATTTAACGTTGTTAATAATTGTACTTGAATTTTTAAATCTAAAAAATAGAGAGACTAATTTTTAAATTACAAAAATTACAATGAATTATAACATATTTTAACCAAAAATTAAATACAACAACAAAATTTAAAAATAAATGCTAATATAATAACATTTAACAACAATTTTGTTTAACATTAATCTCATTATAGGTTCTTATCATATCTGCTTTTTTATACAATGCCTAGAACTACCCATAACCCCTTCCTAACCCTTAAATAGGAGTATAATGCGCTTTAGCACATTCGAACCCATATCCTCTTACACTAACAATTAGGGGTGAGCAAAATCCGATTCGATTCGAAAAACTCGATAAAAATTTCAAATTTTGAATTAAATAGTTCGAGTTATTTGAGTTAATCAAGTTATTCGGATCAACTCGAATAAAAAATTAAGTTTTTCGGTTTAACTCGAATATGAATTACACAATTCGAGTTATCCGAAAATCCGAATAAGAAAAGACAAAATTACGTCGTTTTAATAAATGTTTACTTTTTTAAAAGTTAAAATTCAAAATAATTAAGTTAAAAAGTAAAACCACGTCGTTTTGATAAATGTTTACCCATTAAGTTAAGAGGCAGAATCATTATATTGTTCATGTAGTTAAGTAATCTTGTACTTCGTCTACTAGTTAAATAATCGGTCCATCTAATCGCAGCATTAAATATAAATAATAGGATTCGTTAACTAGACTCGATTTGACTTGAGATTTTTTGACTCGATTCGATTCGAATCGAAAAAAATTCAAATTGAGTTCGGTTGCTAAAATAGGATTTGTTAACTCGACTAACTCGAAAATTTTCGACTCGATTCGACTCGACTCGATCGAATACTCACCCCTACTAACAATAATGTCGATGCCAGTTGAACTAAGATTCAATCGGCACATTTTAGAACAATTTATTTTAACAAAATTAAATTAAATTTTTGCAACAACAAAAATCGTGTTGCAATTAATACCTTAAAGAAATCAAATTCAGCAACTTAACTAAAAGTCATTGCTAATATAACACTATTTAATAATTTATTTTCTCATTATATACAAAATTAAGAAGTTGGAACGATGAAATTTGTTATTGAAATTTGTTAGGAACACATTTAAAATTAATATTTAAAATAACATTTTTTTCATGACATATGTCACAACCACAAATTTTATGGTTGAGATTAATATCCATAAAATTAAATTTAACAAAGACATTTAAATCACATTTCAAATATTTCAATTTTATGTGACAACATTAATTGTCATTGCGATTCATAATTAATAAATTAAATTACATAACGATATTTTAAAATCGTTGTTAATGTTATAACATTTATTAACAATTTATTTCATTATAATCTATAAATTTTAAAATTTCTAATAAAAAAATTGCCATTGGGACTAATACTTTCAAATTAGCCTTAGCAGTAACATCTACGACTTGTTATGAATCTTTCCATTTTATGCTAGGACAGTTTGTGGAATATTATATACATATATATATATTTTATTTGGTTGCAAATTTTGGTTACTAAAACTCATTTTTCAAGATTTAGTCTTGACAATCTTTGAAGCAAAGTGCATCCATCAAATATTAGATTTAAATGATTCATAGTCCAAAACTTAATTAAAGAGAAGAATGAAAAAAATTGTATTAAAAAAATCCAAAAATTATAACTTTCAAAGTTTAATACATAAAATCTATAATAAAACAAGGAGAGATGGAGAGAATAAAGAACCAAAAAAAAAAAAAATGAAAGCAATAGATGATGTACTTTATTGATCAAAAGGGATGAATACAATACTTCATCAGAATCTCTATTTATAAGCATAAAAAGTATAAAAGAAGTAGAGATCTAATTTCAATAACTATTAGAATTTAGAGTACATTAAAACTTTATATTGATCATGATAGACATCCACTTAATAAGATATTCATAACACTTTCCCTTGGATGTTCATTGGTAGATAATGTGCCTCGTTAAAACCTTATTAGGAAAAGTCTTGTGGGATAAAAACCTAATGAAGGGAAAAGAGTACACAATCTATAATACGCATAATATGCTGCCTCATTAAAAACTTCACCAGGAAAACCCAATGACACAAAATCTCGATTAAGGGGAACATAGTGCAACGTGTATTTACTCCTTCTCATGAAAATAGCACATATTTTCTCATATTCTACATATTCAATTTTGAATACTGGTTTTTCAAATGACTATTTGAATGTATTTGCTAAGCATTTATATTACCATTCTTTTAAAAGTCATGAGTGAGGAAAATTTGCGGAAATATATTTTAATATCTTCAGGAGATTCAACAATAATAATAAAAAACTTTAACCATGATTCTTTTATAAAAACACAAATAGGTATTTTAGATCATTTTATAATCCTCCTTCAACTACTATTCACCAAGTCAAATTTATCACATATGTTCAAATTATTTCAGTTCATATAAATGAACAATTTCTCAAGAATTTCAGTATGCTTCTAGCATTCTAAATTCTTCAAGGATTTTAATATAAACTTTACTATATAGTGATTCATAAAAGGTTATAACAATAACCATAAGACACAAGTTAAATCTTTTATGAATTGTCAATTTAATAATATATCTAAAGGTTATTGCATCCACCACAAAAGAATATTATATCTTTTCATAATCAATGCCAAGACTTAGCGAAAAACTTCATATTTTTATTCTGCTTTTGTAAAACTACTTCAATTGCACCCTCACTGGCTTTATACCTTTAGATATTTGGACTACTGGTCCAAAAACTCCACGAATTTAATTGTACTTGAGTTGCGCCTTTCTATTTTGATCAATTTATTCCATATCTATATTTCTCAATAGATTTATTCAAGATCCTTCTTTTATTTCATTATCTCAATAATAATATTGCATGCAAAATTATGGTCGACCACTTTTATTATTCGGTTCCACATTTTCTCAAATTGACATAACTTATCGAGATCTCTTATTTTCATTATTTTAAAATTCAGTTTCAGGTACCTAAATCTCTTTTGAATTTTTACTTATTAGTTATGTCTTGGGTCTCTTTTGGAGCACCCGCCTCCACTATATGACCATCTAGAAGAATTTTCATCTTTGGAACCGATCAATCTATTATTTATTCTAACTGATTGTCCTACTGAGACTTTGATTCAAATTAAAATATTAGATGATATATAACACTTGGTTATTCTTATTAAGTTTGTAAATACATCTAACAGTTAACTTGTAATGAGTTATCATTATTGAACTTCTGGTTCAAATTATTCTCCCCCTAACTCATTACAAGTTATTAGTTCTCTCCCCCTAATGTCGAGAAAACTATCGAATCAAAATTATAATCACAAATCATGTCATAATTGAATCTCGAATACATTCAAAACATCTAATAATATAAAGAAACTTATAATTAATATATATTCCCAACTTTCTTTGAGGATTCACTCATCTTTGTGTGTTATGGTGGAGCAATTGGAATACATACGCACATAAAAAAATTCAAAGATGAGAAATATTTAGCTCTTGATCAAAAACCAATTGTAATGAGGAGTATTTATAACTTATTGGCTTGATGCATAAAACACGTAAATCAATATAATCTCATGTTGAAATAGGAAGTTTAGTTCTCATAAGTAATGGTTTAGACATTAATCAGAGACGTTCAATCAATAATTTCTCTAAACCATTATGCGCATAAATAATAAACTTTTACAAAAAAAATTCAAACTCATTCAATAAAAGGCTAAGATATAAACTAACAGTATTAGCAAGATTAGTTGTCTTAATTGTATGATTTGAAATTAATTATTTAAATAAGCAATCTTGCAAACGACAGGTTGCAAGTTGATACGTGATTATTTTGTAGATGCATCTACCAAAATCATATAATATCAAAATCATCCACATGGTGGATGAATGAGCCCATATTCATTTTAGAAATGTAAGACATTAAATCTCAAATTTAGTTAGTGAGTTTTTAAGAATCAATTTTCATTGAGAACAAGCAACAAATGAGAATTCTTTAAATTAAAGAATCTTCTGGTTCTTTAATGAATGTCCATATGAATTTTCAATTAATTTTCGCATCATTTATGATCAAGGATGGTCTAACTGGTCACATCAAGTAGTAAATGTATTTGTATCAGTAAACTTCTGGTTTACTTTAACATGTGTTTCAATTGCACTAAATTAATAATTTTACTATCATTCATTTTACTTTGTATCCACATATAAGTGTTATTGTGACATTTACTACTAGAAATGTCTAAATCAATGTGAAGATTATAATGTCACTAAGTCAACAAAATAGATATAATTTCCAAACAATTATATGCAATATTCGCTTTAGGGAATATGCCAAAATCTTCAAATATCTAAAAAAAAAAATTCAACTTCAGGTGCATCCAACCATAACGAGTTTCAGATAGAATTATCATATTTCATTGCTCATAAATAGATCTTTCACAGTCAAATATTTCGCTTTCAACCCCTTAATGGGGATGATGACAAAAGAAGATCACAATATTATAAATTAAATATAAATTAATAACCTAATCCTCTCTTTTTCATCTTTTCAAAATAGATATTTATAGCAATAGTGATTCATATAAAATATAATATTTTCCTAGTTCACAATCTCAATATAAGATCCATTATAAATATCTTTTAAAACCAATGGATTGACCATCACAAGATATTAATATATTAGCTCTTCAGGAGCTTTCGGTTAATTTTGTACTATCAAATATTGGAATAAAATTTGTTTGTGTTAGAGTTGTGTGACTCAAATTCTAAGATATTGCTTGTAAGTCAAGTTAAACAAAATATATCTTCTTTCTAGAAGATTTAGTATTTATGAGTATAATATATTTAGCATTTATTAGCATAATATATTTTTACTTTGATTAGAATTAGGTTTTTTCAACCTATAAATAGATGTAGTCGAAACTCCTCTTGTAACCGGTTCGAATTCGACATAGTGAATTTTCTTCTCTCTCGCCCGTGGTTTTTTCCCGAAAGGGTTTCCACGTAAAATCTGTGTGTTCTTTATTTTATTTCTCTTTTCTTTGCGATATATATTGTCATTACCGACATTTATATTTTTCACAAATTGGTATCATAGCTTCCGAGTTTTTCATCTCGATCACGGTAATGGCGTCTTTAAAGTATGAAATTCCGCTATTGGATCGCAACACCAGATTCGCGTTGTGGCAGATAAAGATGCAGACAGTTCTTGCACAGATGGATTTAGAGGAAGCCCTGCTAGGGGTAGATAAGATGCCTTCGACATTGACGGAGGAAGAGAAGAAGCGCAAGGATCGAAAGGCATTAACACAGTTACATCTGCATTTGTCTAACGAAATTTTGCAGGATGTGATGAAGGAGAAGACCACCGCTGCATTATGGAAGAGGCTAGAACAAATATGTATGTCAAAAACTCTAACCAGCAAGTTGCATATGAAGCAACGTCTTTATGCTCATCGTTTGGAGGAAGGTGTATCTGTGCACGAACACTTAACATTGTTTAAAGAAATTCTCTCAAACTTGGAGGCCATGGAGGTTCAGTATGATAAGGAAGATCTAGGGTTGATTCTACTTTGTTCGTTTCCCCCGTCTTATTCAACCCTGAGAGAGACACGACTTTATATAGCCGTGAGTCTCTCACGATTGATGAGGTTTATGATTCTTTGACCTCGTATGATAAGATGAAGCATCTTGTGGTTAAACCCGACTCTCGGGGAGAGGGTCTCATTGTTCGTGGGAGACAAGATCGAATGTCTTGATGATGATCGTGGAAGGACACAGAACAAAATCCTCGCGATAAATCTAAGGGTAGATCGAAGTCTTCAAACAGAGGTAAAACTTGCAACTTCTGCAAGAAGAAAGGGCACATTAAATCTAAGTGCTATAAGCTACAGAACAAGATTAAAAGGGAGGCTACGAATCAAAAGGGAAAACAACCAGAAAATTCTGGTGAAGCTGATGTTGTAGAAGACTACAGCGATGATGAACTTCTAGTCGCTTCTGTCAACAATTCTAAAGTGAGCAAGAAGTGGATACTTGATTCAGGCTGCACCTTCCACATGAGTTACAACTTACGAAACAGTATCTGAAGGTGTTGTTTTGATGGGAAATAATGCTTCGTGTAACATCGCAGGTGTTGGAACAATTAAAGTTAAGATGTTTGATGGAGTTGTCAGAACACTTAGTGACGTACGGCATGTACCAGAATTGAAGAGAAATTTAATTTCGTTGAGTACTCTTGATTCAAGAGGGTACAAATACACACCTGAAAGTGGGATTTTGAAGATTTCAAAAGGTTCCCTCGTTGTGATGAAAGGGCAGAGAAAGACTGCCAAGTTATATGTTTTGCGGTGGTTCTATCATATTGGTGATCAAATTGTCGCTTCCTCTTCCTTGTCAGATGATGATATTACTAAACTTTGGCATATGCGCCTAAGGCATATGAGTGAGAATGGTATGGCAGAATTGAGCAAAAGAGGACTTATTGATGGGCAAGGAATTTGCAAATTGAAGTTCTGTGAGCACTGCGTTTTTGGGAAGCAAAAGAGAGTTCGATTCACCAGAGGAATCCATAACACGAAGGGAACGTTGGAGTATATTCATTCTGATCTGTGGGGGCCATCAAGAGTGCCTTCAAGAGGTGGAGCTAATTATATGCTAACTTTCATTGATGATTTTTCCAGAAAAGTTTGGGTATTCTTCCTGAAGCAAAAAAGCGATGTGTTTTCCGCATTTAAGTCTTGGAAAACTATGATTGAAAAATAGACAGGAAAACAAATAAAACACCTCTGCACAGACAATGGTTTAGAGTTTTATTCTGATGAGTTTAATAAACTGTGCAAGTCGGAAGGGATCGTGAGACACTTGACGATTCGTCATACTCTCACAAAGCAAAGCAGCGTTGCGCAGTAACGAATGAACAGAGCGATCATAGAGAAGGTTCGATGTATGTTGTCAAATGCCAACTTACCAAATTCGTTTTTAATAAGCGACCTCTCTTGCATGTTTTTGATCAACCGATCTCCATCCGTTGCCATTGAGAAAAAGACTCCACAAGAGGTATGGTCCGTAATCCCGCTAATTATTCTCGATTTAAAGATCTTTGGGTGTCCTGCGTATGCTCATGTTGATAATGGAAAATTGGAACCGAGATCCATTAAATGTGTTTTTCTTGGTTATAAAGCTGGTGTAAAAGGGTATAAGTTATGGTGTCCTGAAAATAGAAAAGTTGTGATTAGCAGAGATGTTATTTTGATGAAAGCGCTATGCTACCTAACTTATCTCTTAAAGACTCTTCCAATAAAGAAAATCAAAAGCGGGTGGAGCATCAGACATACAGTCGACTCCTCAAGCCAAGATACAAAAATTGAGAATAGAGTTGCTTCTTCACCACAATACTCTATCGGCAAAAACAGAACTAGAAGAGAAATTAAGCCTCCAAAGAAGTATGCTAAGGCTGATCTAGTTGCTTATGCTTTAAATGTGGCCGAAGATATAGATGCAAACCAAGAGCCGTCTAATTATTCTGAGGCGATTAGCTGTGAAGACTCAGAAAAGTGGATGTTTGCTATGCAAGAGGAGATGGAATCACTACACAAAAATAGAACATGGGATATTGTGTCACTTCCTATAACCAAGTTTGAGCATTGCTTAGATTTGGTTGGTGTTCATTGTTGAAGTTAAACCCTTAAGGGTTTTTATGGAAGAGGTGGAGAACTTGTTCGTTGAGAGTTCGCGATGAAGAACTTGTTTGTTGAGAATTCGTGTCAAGGTGGAGATTGTTAGAGTTGTGTGACTCAAATTCTAAGATATTGCTTGCAAGTCAAGTTAAACAAAATATATCTTCTTTCTAGAAGATTTAGTATTTATGAGTATAATATATTTAGCATTTATTAGCATAATATATTTTTACTTTGATTAGAATTAGGTTTTTTCAACCTATAAATAGATGTAGTCGAAACTCCTCTTGTAACCGGTTGGAATTCGACATAGTGAATTTTTTTCTCCTCTGCCCGTGGTTTTTTCCCGAAAGGGTTTCCACGTAAAATCTGTGTGTTCTTTATTTTATTTCTCTTTTCTTTGCGATATATATTGTCATTACCGACATTTATATTTTTCACAGTTTGTTTTAGTACCAAATAAGATAAATACTTTCTATCTATAATGATAGAATTTATTACTACATTCTTATATACTTTCTCAAAAAATATTAATAGAAACAAAATATTTAGGCATATGCCACATATGTGGCCAATAATTTTTTATATCACATTGATAACATAAGTTATCTTTACCCTTTTAAGAGTTATCTTGAGAACTCTTATTGTTCTCTTATTTATTACTATGTTCCCACTTTTAGTGGTCCATAATTATATATTTTTTATTTTCTTTATGTTTGCATTCACTTCAGGGAATGCAATAAATCTGGTAGGACAGACTTTTAAACGCCTCCATTGAATCTTTATTTCATAATCACCATCGCAAAACATGCGTGGATTTCAAATCAAAATCTATCTATTCATGTTGTCATGATTAGTCTCCAATCACATCCTCAATTACAACAACAATCATGATCTCTATATTTTCATTTTTCATAAATGTTATGTACTGCTACATTCACTTCAGGGAATGAAGCAAAACTAGTGAGAATAATTTCATAGTTTTTCATTAGTAACTTATTATTTTGCTTAGCCACTAGAAGGTATGAGATCATTCGAAAATATTGTTAAAGTAATTTTCACAATATTGCTACTGTAGGAGCACATTAGATATTTCAATCGTATAGTGTAATGTATTCCTCCAAGGAATATATAATAAAAATACATGAGTATCTCATGTTATTTATATATATAGTTTTAATATAAAACACATGAAGTTTTTATTCAACATATATCTTCTTGATCTGAAAAATAATATATATTTTACAAAATTTTGCATCACAAGGAGGTAAAATATTAGCTCTTAAAGAGCTTTTTATAGTTTGATGAAATATTAGCTCTTTAGGAGCATATAATCATTTTATTATATAACCTTAATGAATGCTTCATTTATTTTAAATAATTTACAATTTTGCATTTCTTTTTAACATGAATGATAAAAAAATTTTCTGATCTTCTAAAATTTTATTTATTCATATAAAATGAATAGGTATAAATAAAAAATTTATTAAACATAACAAATAATAAATTCATGTCACTAATAAATCATTGTGGTTAGATAATATATATTTTACATATCATACCACAACAAAATACAAAATATTATAATGTCAAATTAAAATAACTTTACAGCTATAAAAGTTTAAACATAAACATTTTCTAACCTCCACCTCTTATGACATGATTTCATCTCAAATTTTACAATGATATGAAATTATCATAGACAAGGGTGAATATCCCAAAGTTCATGTTAAGTATGACTCCTATTTCAGTCAAATTTGAGAAGTAATCTTCTAGTTAAGCTCTGTTTATTTGTTTCAATCAAACACTGATTAGTTTAGATTATTTTATTATTATTTGACATATGAATTTAGCCTATAAATAGGCTCTTTTATAACCTTAAAAAAACACCCATTAGATATTAGAACTCATAACACATTTAGAGAATTTTATGTTTACGTTTTGAGGGTTCTTTGTTTTCGGGTTTTCGGGGTTTAGTTTTTATCTCCATCTTTTGTACTCTTCGTTCTTTTGCTATTATAGTAAAATTATCTTTGCTCGTGGTTTTTTATCCTCTTTGGAGGGGTTTTTCCACGTTAAATTTGTGTGTGTTCAATTTCTCAATTTATTCTGCTATTTTTTCTTGTTGCTTAATCGGGTCGATCCTAACAAGTGGTATCAAGAGCTAGTTCAATTTTCATAGATCAGCCCATTCAGATATGGCAGCAACAAGGTTTAAAATTGAAAAGTTCGATGGTGAGACAAATTTCAATCTGTGGCAAGTTCGGATGATGGCAATTCTAGTTCAATCCGGTTTGAAAAAGGTTGTTACTGGGAAAAAGCCTGAGAATCTAAATAAAATAGAATGGGAAGAGCTTGATGAAAAGGCTTTGTCTGCAATCCAGTTGTGCATCGCGAATACGGTATTGCTGGAGGTATTGATGGAGAAGACCTCATCTGCATTATGGAAAAGGTTAGAAACTCTTTATGCGACTAAGTCTCTGGCTAACCGTTTAGTGTTGAAACAACGTCTATTTACGTTTCGCATGAATGAAGGTGAGCTTCTTAGAGATCACATCAGTTAATTCATTACTCTTTTAAATGATTTAAAGAATGTTGAGGTTCATATTGACGATGAAGATCAGGCTATGCTATTATTGTGCTCTTTACCCCCTTTATACAAGTCTTTCAGGGAGACCCTAATTTATGGTAGAGACAAACTCTCGTTTGAAGATGTGAAGGGTCATTTGTTGAGTAGAGATAAACTCGACAATGAGCTTCATTTGGATAGCAAGGCAGATAGGCAAGCTTCCGTTTTGATAGCATCAAAGAAATGAGACAAAGGTGTCGCTATTGTAAAAAGTTAGGTCATGTCAAAACAGATTGTTATAAACTGTGAAAGAAAAGAGCTGCTGAGAGTAACGAGGAAGATGTAGCTGGTGCTAATTTGGCCGATGAAAGCGGTGATGATTTCTTGTTAGTGTCAACGAGCGATAACTCCAAGCTCACGTCCGAGTGGGTCCTAGATTCGGGATGTTCTTTCCACATGTGTCCCAATAGAGAATGGTTCTCCACATACAGTTCGGTTGAAGGTGGAGTTGTGTGCATGGGAAACGATTCATCTAGTAAGGTAATTAGTATTGGTACTGTTAAAATTAGGATACACGATGGGACGATTATGACACTCTCAGATGTCAGGTATGTACCTGATTTACGAAAGAATCTCATCTCCTTAAGTATCTTAGACTTGAAAGGATGCAGAATCAACATCGAGTCGAGCGGCATTAAAGTATCTCGTGGAGCTCTCATTTTGTTAAAAGGTAAAAGAACTGGTAGTCTTTATATTCTGGAAGGTTCTACAGTGACCGGTGAAATCGGACGTCCTCGTGCATTCTGAGAGTCGAAGTCAACTCATTTAGAGCGAGGCAACTTGGTCATAGGAGGGAAAAAGATATGACCGTTTCGTTGAAGAGAGGTTCTTTTGGATGCAGGTTTTGAAAAGTTAAGGCATCTGTGTTCGTGAAAATCAAACCGGGTTAGTTTTGATTTGGCGGTGTACAAGTCGAAGGCTAGAAGTCTTCGGTTCTAAGCACGATTCGACTCGATTAATTCCTCTGCATGGTTCAAGATAGACTCGTGGCGGGCTTTGGCAAAGATGGCATTGTGGAAATATGAGTCAAGGTGGAGATTTGTTAAGTATGACTCCTATTTCAGTCAAATTTGAGAAGTAATCTTCTAGTTAAACTCTGTTTATTTGTTTCAATCAAAAACTGATTAGTTTAGATTATTTTATTATTATTTGACATATGAATTTAGCCTATAAATAGGCTCTTTTACAACCTTAAAAAAACACCCATTAGATATTAGAACTCATAACACATTTAGAGAATTTTGTGTTTACGTTTTGAGGGTTCTTTGTTTTCGGGTTTTCGGGGTTTAGTTTTTATCTCCATCTTTTGTACTCTTCGTTCTTTTGCCATTATAGTAAAATTATCTTTGTCCGTGGTTTTTTATCCTCTTTGGAGGGGTTTTTTCACGTTAAATTTGTGTGTGTTCAATTTCTCAATTTATTCCGCTATTTTTTCTTGTTGCTTAATCGGGTCGATCCTAACAGTTCATGAAAAGTAAGTATTTTTATTCACATTTCGCAATAATCATATATCTTAATCAAAATCAAAATTAAACCAATCAATTCTATTAAAAAAATATTTATCTCCATATAAAAATCCCAATAACTAAATGTGTGAAGGGTTTTATAATTTCATAGAGATACAGATAGTGAATTATATAAATTGAACTTTTTAATAGAAATCAAATCAAATTTCAAAAGAAGTTGATTAGATTGACTTACGTTACCATGGATGAGAAGTAGTAAATATAAACATTCTTTGTAATGAAGAAAAAGAGATAATCCCAAGCAAATATCAAAAAGCAAACTTTGAGAGTGAATCTTACTTCTCGATTTCATATATATAACGATATCAAATCTTTCGCCATCCTTAAGAACAAAAAGTAACATAAGTTAATCAAAACAATGATAACGTATAATGAAAGAAGAATGAAAAATAATAATCAGATATGAAACATTAAATAAAAGAAACTTCCTGTAAAAATTTTACATCTTGCCGTCAAAGATATTGAAAATCATGAAAGATAAATTTGATCGTCGATAAAAGGAACTATCACTTTGAGCAAGATCGTGCTAATAACATGTTATAAAATAAAGAGAGATGGAGAGAATAAAGAACAAAGAAAATATGAAAGCAATAAAGGATGTACTTTATTGATCGAAAGGGATGATTACAATGCTTCGTCAGAATCTCTATTTATAGGTATAAGAAGTATAAAAGAAGTTCTAATTCAAATAATTATTAGAATTTAAAGTAAATTAAAATAATTATCATGATAGACATCCACTTAATAAGATATTCATAACAAAATCTTATTTTTTGTCCAGTTTTTAAAATCAAATATTCGATACAAAATTTAAGGGTACAACCACATATAAATACTAACATATTTAACAAAATTGCTAAGGCATCCGACCACGAAAAAGTAATCCCATACCTGAACGCCTAACCTGTAATTGAAAATTGCCTAAACAACTAAAACCAAACCCCAAGAACCCATTTTTGGAGGGGGAAAAAGCATAATGTCCAAAACAGTTCCTAAAAATGATTAATGACATAGTTTAGTTGTCAATTTTGGATGGATTTCCCTAATTAAAGCCTTGTAATAATTATGGGAAAACTTTTAAAGATGTTACAGATAGATGATAATTCAATCTCACATATCTGGTTTACTATTCAATTCGGTATTATATATTTCTTAAAACATGTGGTGGAAAAGGACTGTCTTCTACCTTGGTCCCTAAGCCGTCAATAGCTTAAGCAAAAGCCAAATTTAGCGGCAATGGAAATTGTTTTCCACCTTTCAAAATGGTTTATATTTGCTAAGCCAAAAGTATATAAATTTAGAAAAAATATATTTTTAAATTTCACAAAGTGCTGAAAAGTTATATATATTTTTAATGTATAATAAAATATAAATAAGCAAGACATGTGTCATCGTTTTATTTTTATTTGTCGTACTACCAGAATATCAAAGACGAGCCCATGAATTTAAAATTGTTAATGAATTAATTGATGTTGTTTCATTAAAAAAATTCTAAAAATATCATTAGATTGACTATAATTTTGATATACCACATAATGCAAGCCCAAAATTAAGTCCTAAGAATTGAATCAGCCCATGAATAGAACTCACACAGAGACAATTTGACAAGTCCCCATCAAAGCTAGGAATAGTACCTACAAATGAATCAAAAAGTAGGAACAATGGGCAAATAGCAGGCCACCTCTGTCAAGCAACCTTAGCTAATCAACAAGGAGTGATGCAACCACAAGTTTTTGCTCTCATAATTACTTTTTGAAAGTATTGCCAAGCAACCACAAGTTTCCTCTTCCTAAATATAGCTTCTGTAGGTATGTATTTGAGGAAAGCGTTGAATATTTTATAGTACCAAACATTTAGGCAAACATAAAACAATCTTTAGATCTTTCGGTCATATAAAAATGGGCTGTGCCTTGCATTGATGCAAACAATCTTACACTCTCAACCACTACCTTTTTCCACGTGGAAGATTCCTATTTTTTTGTCAGGTAAGTTAATTACGACCTCGTAAATAAAATATAGATTTCCTGCTAAGAAATCAAATGCTATGATCGAAGAATCTGCATGGAAAATATAGATTTAACCCCTAAACATAAAATTCTTTAATTTGGAGAAAGATGGAATGAGTTGATGAAACTAGATATCGATGTCATTGGATTTAATACCGGATTGTCAAACATTGTATTTATACATAACCGTGTAAACAAAATTCTAGATTTATCTTTCATGAATTTTTTTAAACTGTTTTATTTTAACGCTCAACACTAAATAACGAGACAATAACTCCTTTTAATCATCATGAAGCTTCGCAACTTTACAACTAGGTTAGACAAATGATATGCGTTCAATTGGAGTTATGTATTTATGAATGTCTTTCTATAATTTATATAATTCATATAATTATAAAACTTTTTATTTAGTTTGGTGTGGTTTCATATAGTTACGTTATGATAAAATTAGTTAAAATTTAATTATAGTTAATCTTTTCTATAATAACCACATGTTATAATACTATTTGGTTATAATAGTCAAATTTATAGTAGAAATGATTTTTTTATATTTTATTTTAACCTTTTATAATAAGCTTTTTCTTTTATAACATTAACAACTATAGTTACGACATTTTTTTTAGGTTTAATGACAAATTTAGTCTCTAACATTTACATGTTTTGTCAAAATGACCTTAATTGCATTTTTTAGCCTTTTTTTTGCCATCAACATTTATTCTTTTTTCAGTAGATTTGGCGAAAGTATCATTAAAAAAGTTAACGTGGTGATGTGGAATATTTTTAATGAGATATAATTTATTACTTGATAACCCAATAAAATAATTACATGTGGAAAATAATAAAATAAATAATTCATGAAGTTAAAAAAAACCCTTAATTTAAAGAAAATAAACGTAATTATCTAAAAAATGATTTCGAAATGAATGCACTTATTCAGTATTTTCGGTTTGATTTATTAATTATCTTTTTGAAACCTCTCAGTAAACAAACATATGCATTCATTTTGAAACCTTTTTTTAGATATTTACGTTTATTTTCTTTAAATTAAGAGTTATTTTTTTAACTCCATGTATGATTTGTTTATTTTATTATTTTTCATATGTAATTATCTTATTGGGTTACTTAAGTAATAAATTACATCTCATTAAAATATTCCACATCATCCCTGTTGATATTTATAACGATACTTTCATCAAATTTGTTAGAAAAAGCAGTTTGAAAAAAAAAAACGTTGGTGGCTAAAAAATGCTCGAAAATACAATTAGGGTCATTTTGACAAAACATGTAAACGTTAGTGGCCAAATTTGTCATTATGCTATTTTTTATTAAATTAGTTCTCTATAATAGCATATTGTCGAAAATTCTAAGTAAAATTTTAGCTATTTCATAGACAAGTTTATTAATTATAATTTATTAAATAAAAATTATCTTAATTAGAATATAATTTCAATAAAATATTTAAATTTCACATGAAAAAAATCTATTAATAAAATTTTAATCAAATGAAAATAATCTTTAATGAGTGGAATTAAAGATTTTTGTAGAAACAAGAGGGCTATTTGCTTAGCAAGCTGAAATTTTGGCTAAAATGGTGCTTGGAACTGTGGCCACAGTTTCAACCATGAAATCAACAGTGCAGAAAAAATAAATATGAACACTGAGATTGTTTACGCAATTCAACCTCAGTCTACGTCTGCGGGGCTTTACCCAAATCAATGATCCACTATCTTTCTCACAATATAATCAATAATTTAAGTACTAACATTGGTCTAACGCTCACCAATTTAGTGACTTCACCGTTGTACAAAATACTAGATTACACTCCCACTAAGTTTACCCTTTGAAAGCTTAGCTTTGTAACTCAAGAGGCTCTCTTGGTTGCTTATAGAAATAATGCACACATACATATTCCTAACTTGAACAAATTTGTGCTCTATCAAACTCTCAATCTCTCGGCTACTCTTCAATAGTCTCTTTATCCTAGTCAAAACTTAAGTTTATATAGTACTTAAGTTTTGTTTACATAAGAGTTATAATTTGATCACTTTTCTATAAGGTAAAGCTAAAAATCAACATAAGATAATATTTCCATAAGAGTCTTGATGTAATATTGTAACACCCTATACCTGACCCGATTGTTGGGTCCGAGATACAAAATGTCACACTCGTTGTTGGAGCAACTATAGTCAAATTATAATAATTTAATACCAATTAACATAAAAATACAAATAATACAAGCATATGATATGAAATATAATCATTCCTGAAAGCTCCAATGTTAACCCGAGGTTGAATTGGGACTAAATTATAATGTTGAAAAAACTTCAGCTTGACGTCGCGACATGACATGCTACTTTAGCCTCATCATAGTGACCAAGTTAGATGTCGCACCGTGGCTTGGAGCTCTGATCTCATCGCGACAACACCCGTTTGACGGTGCGACATCACATACTATTTCTGCAATTTCTAAATAACCTTGACCGGCAATTTCTTTCCATCTAACAATTATACACATTCATCTCAATGTATAGCTAACCTATGCAAACTTCAACCCACAAATCACGAATTACACTACCTTATTCAGCTTGAGTGGTCGGAGGAAATTTATTATCAAGATTTGTTTTGAGTTTCTCCCAACTTAGGACAATCATGAGGTTCATTTTCCATTCCTTATAGTTATTTCCATTCAGTTTGTTTTCAGTAAATATGTTTAGTAAGAGAGTAGGTGACATTTTCGAACTGGAAAATAAATCATTCATTCATTCATTAATATCTTTGTATTAAGCAAATATTTGAAAAACCTTTTGCAACACTTAATATTCATTAAGATGATTCATGTGTCTTACATTAAACCTTGAAAACATTTGTAAGTCGTTGCAACGATAATTTCTACACCCACTAAATTAAGTCACCTTGGGGCAATCTTAATCAACTAGTAAGAACATGAATTTCCATCCAATTAATACGTGAACCTAATCCCTTAGGTATTCACACATACTAATAATTGCTTCACGTTTGACCATTATTCTAACTTATGCATAGCTTCTTGGGAAGTTACTTAACTAGAATGATCTTGAGTGTATAACCATCAACTCAACATTTATCATTCCATGCACCATGAATGAGTCATCGTGGGACAATCTTAATGAGTAGCATGTATGACTAGTTGTTCTCTATTAGAAAAAAAGTTTCTTCAGTGAATTCCACATGATAATACCTACCTCAGGGCCAAAAACTTATCATATGCTATCACATGATAGTAATCTCTTTTAAGGAAATCTCCTCAGCGAAATCCACATGACAATACTTACCTTGGGGCATGCAAATTTTCATGCCATCACAAGAGACCATTGATGAAGGTCGTAGGTCTTGTCTAGGGACTTTCTCCCACTCAATATTGTAAAAACATGCAAGGTTTTTTTTTATTTTCGGTTTCAATCATGAATGATTAAAATGTCATGACAAGTAGATGTGACTTTTTTTCTCTAAACTATATGTCATGCTTATCATACATATGCTTGAACATACTTTTCAGCCAATTTAAATATCATCATGTTACCATATGAAAGCATAAAATTAAATGACCTTAAACTAGTAACAATATGGATTTCCATCCAATTAATACATGAACCTAATTCCTTAGAAATTAACACGTACTAATAATCACTTTACATTTGGTTATCATTCTAACTTAAGCATAGCTTCTTGGGAAGTTACTTAACTAGAATGATCTTGAGTATATAATCGTCAACTCAACACCTATCATTCCATGCACCACGATTGAGTTGTCTTGGGACAATCTCAATGAATAACATGTATGACTAGTTGTTCTCTATAAAAAAAAAACTTCTTTAATGAATTCCACATAATAATACCTACTTCAGAGCCAACAAACTATCATATGCTATCATAAGAAATTTATATCTTTTAAAGAAATCTCCTCACTGAAATCCACATGACAATACCTACCTTAGGGCCAACAATTGTCATGCCATCACAAGAGACCCACTCAATCTTTAATAACATGCAAGGTTTTAATGTTCGGTTTCAATCACCAATGATTAATAAATGCATGACAAGTACATGTGACATGCTTATCATACATGTACATGAACATAGTTTTCAGTCAGTTTAAATATCATTATATTATCATAGAAAAGTATGAAATTAAATGACTCTAACCAGCCAAAGTTTTCATGATTCCATCCTACAAAAATAATAAATAAAATAAAAATTAATACCTGAAAGCATAATTTAGGTATTCTGAGTGAAAGCCAAATATCCTGATTTTTAGAGTTTTCCCCCAAAACCATAAGCGACTTGAAAAACACTGAAGGGATCTATTGTCGAACATTTATTACCACCACGGACTTACGTTTACAACATAGTCGACGTGACTGTTTCCATCATTAGGCCTTCATTGTTGCCACCGTCGAGTTGTCCCCGACCATCGTCAACCACCGCCATCGGCCACCATCGTTAGACCACCGATGACTTCTGTTTCCAAACGATCTTTGATATTTTACCGGTTAGTTTGTTCAGATTTGCGATGTCTCGAACAGTCTTGGATGCATCTCGGTTCTTCGGGATTCACCAAAAAAATTGGTTATATGATACTTATGTTTGTTTTTAGCTTACATGAATTATTCTAAATTAATAAATAAAACGTACATGGAGATGATAGTCCACGGTCTAATTACATATCCCAAAAAATTATTAAAATATTAATTACAACTGCTTTAATTTTTAAGGACCACAACATTGACAAAATTACTTTATCATATATACAATAATAATAAAATAATAAAATACTTTCATTAACATAGATAACTCAAAACATGCTAATAATTATAAGAATGTCACATCTTATAAAAAATTAACCAAACATGAAGAAGAGAGAAAATCTTGGCATTGATTTATACTATAAACATATCACAACCTAGTTGTAATACCAATTGTTGGAGAAAATCTAGTTTGAAAATGGTTTTGTCACAGCAACAAATTAAAAATTTGAAAATCAAACCGGTTTATGATATTTATAGAAATAAAGTTTTTTCTCGAAAAGTACCTATCCTTTGTGTGAGACGGATCCTAGACGTTCTTGGGTTTTAACTAAACAAGATTCTCCAGTATTCTCATACCATGAATCACTTTGATTGTGGGCTCAAACAATTACAAATCAAACACAGAACCATAAATAATTTTCTTACTTTCAATAGAAAAGTAAATCTCTCTGTATAGAAACTGATAAAATTGTTATTCCTAGAAAATAGAATTTATACTTAGAAATAAATTCTGACTATTTTTTAGTAGAATAACAATATCTCAAAGTTGTGTGAAACTTTTGTATTTTTAACCCTACTAGTACCATCTATTTATAGGGAGACATTAAAGAATCCTGGTTAAATTAGTATAATAGAAATAATACTTATTTGATAGAAAAATAAGTCCTCTAGTTCTACTAGGAGAGAAGGGCGACTAACCCTAGTTAATTATACTAGGGTTGCCACCCCTCATACATATTATAAGGGGTTTTGGGCCTCTCTTGTATCGGGTCCAGTTATATGTGCTTCCTCGACTTTTAACCCAACATTTTATAGTTTAATCTAACCCAACACATATTTTTCTATTTCCCAAAATAAATATTATTTATTAAATTAATTAAATTTCCAACTAAATAAAATTTTCAACCCAATTTCAATTCTGTTAAAGTCATGGAAATTTTACCATAAAAGAGTCTATAAGAAAATATATTTAATTTTCATACTCAATGATTTCACAATGAACAATTAATTAAATTTCACTTTCAAACTTTAATTATTTAATTAAATAATAATTCAAAAAACTTAAATTGATTAACAAATCATTTCCATACTTAGTGAGAAACCACATTCATTTTTGAATGTAGCCCATTTCTCTAACTATGTCATTTCTATCCATTTCTGTTAATTTGATTCTATATACAATTCAATTCTAGTTTCAACAAGCTAGTGGAGAGACCGATTGGACGTATATAATCAGGGCTCAAATGATTTATAATTAAGTTCCAGTTTTTCGCCTATCAATTATAAACTCATTTACTCACGAAGTCATTCTACTATAGTATCGTGATTGAGCTCTCCCTAATTACATAACATTACTAAAGTTTCTCAATCAATGCTCATCCAATGGCTTTGTGATAAGTGTCTTACCGTCATACCATATCCTTAATCTCTTTGTGATAAATCCTTTCCCCCAATATGGTCTTATTTTATCTCATGGTAACCATTACATCTTCCTTCATGAAAAGTCGATTACTATCAAATAGTAATTAAGTCATTCATTACAAAGACAAACGACTTATGCCCACGTTTAATTTTGATCTATCATGTAATGCCAATGAGAGGATATCATTTACCCATTTAATGGGCTACGAATTCCAATATTATGAATTATGCTACACACTACAGAAGTTGTATATCCAACGCCCTAGCTTTCTCTTTCTTATATATTCTAACTCAAGCTTTTACTTACATCAAAGTACATAAGTCACACATACATAGCCCATCACCCACTTAGGATTTTAGGTATGCCACACTATGAATGTCATAAGTGAATAAATACATAAACAGATTTAGGATCTATTCTACATCGGTCTTTTCAGATTTACTGTCAGTCAAGTCAGTCACATCTATGTCTCTATCTTTTGGGAGTCATCCACTCTGATGCTTAAAACAAAGCATCTCCTTAATTTGACTTGATAGACAGAATATTAGTCTTTCAACCAGTTTGCTCATTTTTTATTAGACTAAAGACTTATTTAGGTTCATCTACTAATATAACTTGTCTTTTTGTATACAATCCAACCACGTAGTACTGCTTAGTATTAGTTAAACATTAGATAACTAGTGAGCTAATATTTTCTTCCATTTTGCTTTGCGTGCAAAAACCATTAAAAATATACAAAGAGTATTAATGTAATTCATGAATAATTTTATTAAACCAATTTGTTTGAAAAAAATTACAAGTGTACATAGATGAAAATACTACACTTAGGGTACTAAATCCAACATGATAACATTTTCCTAGAAGAAAATGTGTTAATCTCTCATAACAAGCATTAGGTGCCTGTGTTAGGCGATAAAGAGCTTTCTTTAGCTTGTAGACATAATATAGATGTAGTGAGTCTTCAAAGACATTTGGTTGAGCAACATAGGCTTCTTTCTTTAGGTAGCCATTCAAAAAAGCATGTCTATTTGAAACAATTTAATGTTCAAATGTGTGGACAAAGCTAGGAGTAGCCTTATAGCCTCTAATCTAGCAACAAAGGCAAAGGTCTCTACGAAATATATACTTTCAACCTATGTATACCCTTAAGCTATAATCCTTGCCTTGTTCCTTGTAATGCAACCATTCTCATCAGTTTTATTCTTGAAGATCTATTTTGTACAAAATATTACAAGGATTACATTAATCTAATCAACCATTCAACAATTCTTGAAGAAGCTCTTCCTGCATTACATTAATCTAATCAACATCCTTCAAAGCTTCTTCAATTTTTTTAGGCTCAATTAGATATGTATAGTAGACCAATATGATCATATCTCTGTAGTTAGGCCTTGACTTCCCTATAGTTCGAACACCACTTTGAAAGTTACCAATAACATCATCCATGGAACGGTTCTTTCTGAATTTTGCTGAGGGTTGAAAAGGTTCATTTGAATCACTAGAATCACTAATTTCATCAATATTCAAAACTTCATAGATTTCTGAATCAGGTTGCTTACTTGTTTCGTCCAAAAACACTAGGCATAATTTCAGGTATTGCTTGTGTCATAGATTCCTCCTCAACATCAGCAACCTTTTGAGTTGTTTCATCTTGCACCACAACATTAATTAACTCTATGATCTTCTTGAAATGCTTATTGTAGACCCAATAAGCCTTAATTCTATTTGAGTACCTAAGAAAGACCCATTCATCACTCTTTGCATCAAACTTCCTTGGTATTCCTAGTCTCTGAAAATATCACACAAACTGCCAAAAATATGAAAATATCTAGAAATAGGTTTCTTACCACGCCATAATTCATATGGATTTGTGCAAGTCTTTTTTCTCAAGTGAACCCAGTTGATGACATAAGCAGTAGTATGAAATGTTTTAACCCAAAACCTATGAGTTATTCCCTTGTTGTTTAACACCACTCGAGCCATCTCTTGAATGGTTCTGTTTTTCCTTTCTACCATTCCATTCTGCTAAGAAGTCTTGGCAGCAGAGAATTCATTAGAAATTCCTTCTTCATCACAAAACTCAACAAACTCTTAGTTTACAAACTCTTTTCCATGATCACTTCTAATCCTGTCAATAGCTCTAATTTTTCGTTCTTTATCTATCATGAGCCTTTTTTAGAGTTTTAAAATTCTTTGAAGGTGTCTGATTTCTCCTCCAAGAATCTTACCTTGGTGTAACAAGAAAGCCATGCATACGAACACATACATGTTACCTCTAATACTCTCAATTTGCATTAATGAAAAAAGATCTATGTGAAGTAGCTAAAGTGGAGATATGGTTTGAATCTGTGCCAACAGTTTATAAGACTCCCAATGTTGCTTCCCTTTGAGACAATCTCTACAGACTTTAGGTATAGTTCCTTCTAGTTTTCGCAAGCCTCAAACTACATCATATCAAACTAGTCTTTGTAGTCCTTGATAGTTGATGTGTCCCAACTTCTCATGTCACAAGTCCAGATCAGACAATATTTCCTTGTTTCACTTGGATGGCAGAAAGACTTTATAACAATTGTCAAAAGTCCTGAAACCCTGCATGATTTCTTCATTCTGCCTTGAGGTTACCACACACTTATCTTTTACGAAGTTTACAAGCATTCCTTGATTATAGAGCTGACCAATGTTGGCTAAGTTAGCTTTAATGCCATTAACATATAGTACATTCTTCAGATTAGGCATCCTATCAACTGCAGATGTCTCTTTACCACAAATCTTTCTTTTCTTCCCATTGTAAAAAATAATACCCTCATGGCTCTCAAGAAAGTTACTTAAGCATGAGAGGTTACCAATTATATAGCGTGAGCAGCCACTATCAATAAACCATATATCATCAATTGAAACTTTGAGTGACGGGTGTGCAACAAACAAACATTGTTGATCTTTACTTCTCCACACAAGTTTTTTCTTCTTACGAATAGTGACATAATTAGTGGGCACAGTTTGTGGCACTGCTTTATATGGTTTGGAACACCACAATAGTGAAAAATGATCCTTCTTTTGGTATATGGAGCTGAATTCTTCTAAATTTTAGACTTTTCTTGAACTTTTACCCATTTAAAGCATTTTCCAGGATAGTGGTTACTTCTTGCTTTAACAAACACTCTAGAATTTTCTACAATAGCTTTACATTTGTCTATGAAACATTGTCTTCCTCTCTTTTAATCCATTTTTCCAGTTGTTATCATCACATTCAATATGCTAGTGCTGCAATCAAAATTCTCAAGATTCCACATTGCATCTTTTATTTCTTTTTCAAGCTTTTCAACCCTTTATAATTTCTCATCAAGCTCCATTAACTTTCCATCTACTTGTCCTTCAAGCATGAAGACTTTTTTTTCTAAAAAAATCATTCTCAGTTGAAAGCTTTGAGTTAACTTCACTGAGAAGATTCTATTTTTCCAACATGAGATTTTAGGCTTTCGACAATTCCTTATGTGCCTCTTCTTCATTGCACTTTATCGATTCACAATAAGAAACATCTTATTCATCTGCCTTTGTTGTGAAAGCAACAAAATTGCCCACATGTTCTTCATTAGACTCTAATTCTGAGCTAGTTTTATAATCACTCCAGGTCACACATAAAGACATTCCCTTCTTCTTTTTCAGGGTATAAGCATATTTTTCTTAAATATGCCTAAATCTATGACACTTATGGCATTGAATTCCATGTTTCTTCTCCTTAACAGGTTCCTTTTACTCATATTTGTCTTTGCATTTTCCCTTCTAGACAGCCTTGGATTACTCAGATTGTTTACTCTTTCCAAACTACTTCTTTGCCATATTATTGAACCCTTGAGTAAACAAAGCCAACTATTCTTGTATCTCTTTAATAACAGTGCTTTGTTCAGTGGGCCCAATTTTTGCTAGTGAAAAGGTAATGTTCTTCTCAGGTTTTAGCTTGCTCTTCTCAGCCTCTTCCAAGTTAGTCTCAAAGGTTTGAAGTGTAACAGCCCATTTTTGGTCAAATCAGAATAGTTGTTTCGGGACCACAAATTTGAGGTCAAAATATTTATTTTATTATTATTCTAATGTTTACAACATGATTGAATGATTGTGTGAAAGTTTCGTTAAGAAATTTTATTGTTTGGTTGGTCAATTTGATAAAAAGAACTAAACCGCGTAAAGCGTAAAACTTGAGTTCTAATAGCTAAAGGTGTCTAATAGCTATAGAACCTTAAAGTAAAGGTCCTTATGTTGTAATTAGACCATTAAAATGGTAAGTGGACATTTATGGACATGCTATTAAATGTTTTAAAGGTTAATTAGTAAGGTTAATTTGGTAATATGTTTAATAAAGGTTAATTAAATAAAACAAAACACAAAATTATTCTTATGATCATCATCCTTGGCCGAATGAAGCATGAATAAAAGCTAATTTAGGGTTTGAAAATTTTGGCTACTTCAAGGTTCAATTGTAAGTCCATTTTTGTCCCGTTTTTACTGATTTATATGTTTTTGTGATCGTTGCAACTAGTACTAGCTAGCCCAAGGACGATTTTGCAAAACTGTTAAAGATTTTGAATGATGCCATTGATGAATAAGCATGTATTTTGAAGTTTCTTGATAGATTATGAATGTTGATTATGAGTTATACAAGTTTTGTTAAGTGATTTTTAGTGAAAATGCAAAATAGGGATTAAATTAAGAAATGTATAAAGTTAGTGGTTAAAATGTGAAATAAATGAAAAATATGGGCTGTTAGGGGCATAATAGTAATTCGGCTAGCATGGGTTTATGTTGAATTTAATTAATTTTTGATTTTGTGAAATAAGGACTAAATTGTGAAAAATGTGAAAGTTTAGGGGCAAATGTGTAAAATAGCCCTAATGTATATGTCGGATTGAATTGAATAAATAGTTGATAAAATAAGTTAATTTTGAATATATTTAGATTAAGAAAGGAGAAATACGGACTTAGATCGGGGAAAGAACAAAGTTACGGAATAGTTGACTCGATTCACCATTTTAGCAACCGAGGTAAGTTCGTATGTTATAATTTCATTTCAAATGTATTCTATATGCTTTGATATAGCATAAATTGCGATTATGTGACAACGGACAAGTTTGGAAGTGATTCGACGATAATTCGACAGTTCGAAATCTCGGTTGAACCTTAGGAATAGTTTAGGATACTAGTGACATGTCATTAGGGGATACAGTGAGTTGGCTTCGGGCCATGATATATCACTTTGTGTGCAAGATAAACCGTTTTGGCTTTGGGCCATGCATATCAGCTGATTTGGCTTTGGGCCATGATATTGGTACTTCGGATAAGTTACCTTGATTTGGCTTCAGGCCATGGTATAGGTACTTATCGTGTGAAACCCTCGAGTATCCAACTTCTATTCTGAATGGTTCAACGGGTAAATGAAAGACGAGAATGTGTATGAGATTTGTACGAGATGGTACAGGTATGTGTATAAACTATTTTAGCATTGAATTGAGAAAATGATGATAAAAGTATATAATTTTTTGAATGAGCATTTGAAAGGTTTGTTAGCTAATATAAGCTACTTGTTGGTGTATTCAAATTATTGAATTATACATATGTGATTGCAATAAGTTTATTTCATACGAGCTTACTAAGCTTTATAGCTTACTTTGTGTATTTTCCCATGTTTTATAGTGATATCGAAGCTAGCTCGGATTCGGGGATCGTCGGAGATCGTTTCACACTACCACCTATCACTTGGTACCTTTAAACTTTGGTATTTTAAGTATATGGCATGTATAGGTATTTTGAGTCATTTTGATTATGGATTGATAATGATTTTGGTCATTTGTAATGGCTTGTAAATGTATATGTTTTGGTTTGTAAATATAGCCATGAGATTTGGCTTAATTTGGTGGATTTGGTTAAGTGCTTATATGCACATATATGGTTGATATTTGAATTCATGGATGGATATGTGAATGACCTATATTATGAGGTTAGGGGAATTGGTATCATGCTTGTGAATTGGAGCAAAATGATGTATGTTAGGTAAAGGTTTAACTAGTTGATCGATATATGTATTTTGGTATGTTTTGGTTGAGTAAAACTTGAGGTATACGCATGTTGGTTCCTAGTATTGGAAATTGTATGAATTAGAATTGATTGTGGCTAAATTTGATGTTTATTTATACTATGGATTGGTGCCATTTTGGTTTTTTAGGTGAGCATAAGGGTGGGTGGAAAATTGGCTTGGTAAATAGCCTATTTTTGTCCACACGGGCAGAGACACGGGCGTGTGTCTCAACCGTGTGTGACACGCGGCCATGTTACACAGCCGTGTTTCCCCTAGTTTTGAAATTGAAATGAAGTCAGTATGCTCCACACGGTCTCACACACGGGCGTGTGATTGGCCGTGTGGCATAAGTCAGTATACCCCTTAATTTGCACACGGCCTAGCACACGGGCGTGTGACTTGGCCGTGTTGCATAAGTCAGTATACCCTACAGGTTTGGCACGGCATAGCACACGGCCTGGCACACGGGCGTGTGTGGCCACTTCGAAGGGCACACGGGCTAGACACACGGGTGTGTGGTTGGCCGTGTGAACCAAGTCAGTAAGCTCACTTGTTTGGACACGGGGTAGGACACGGGCTGGGACACGACCATGTGCTCCCATTTTGAATGTCCACACGGCCTGTGACACGGGCGTGTCTTGAGGCCGTGTGTCTGGTCACACAGGCATGTGTCCCTTATTTTGAGAAAAAATTTCTAATTGTCGAAATATTTCTCGAGTTATCAGTTTAGTCAAGAACAACTCCTAATGCATGTTTAGGGCCTCGTAGGCTCGTATTAGGGACAGAGTGATTGAGATTGAATGATGATTGAATGTATTGATTAAATGTATGAGAAAAGTATGTTTAAATGTGTTGTATATCCAGAAATACTCTGTAACCCTATTCTGGTGTTAAATACAGGTGAGGGGTGTTACATGAAGTGATCCTATTAACTCATTTATCCTCATGGCATCGATATCCTTGGTCTTCTCAATGGCAGTTACTTTTATATTGAACCTCTCAAACAGTGACTTGAACACCTTTCTCAACAATTTATAATTTGAGTACTCACTCCCTAATGCAAAAACCTAATTGGTCAGGTCATAGAGTTTTGCATAAAACTCTCCAATGGTCTCTGTTTCCTACATCCTCAGAGTCTCAAATTTAGTTGTCAACATTTGAAGCTTAGATTGTTTCACTGTATTATCCCTTCATGAATTGTCTCTAGTATTTCCCAAGTGATAGCACTAGAAGGAACATAGGTTTTTCCCCTTGCTTATTGGTTAAATTGTTCCCATTCAGTTATCCTCAGCATATATTTTAGCATTTTCAGTTTAGTAAATTGCATTTTATAACTCAATGAATCCTAGCCTATATAATCCTTAATTTTGCTATCTTTTTGCATTAATGTCGTTGCACGAGTTAATTCCAGATTGTGTCCAGAATTGTTGCCGCACCTATCAACTATCTGGATAAGAACTAAAATTAAGTGAGCTGTCCAGTCTGGTATAACAAACTTGTACGTACAAGAACAGAATAATTCTGAGGAAAGGACACCTGTATTGTTGGAGGAGGACATAAAAAATGGACGTGAGAAGAAAATGAGGGCTTTTTTTTTTGGAACATCATATTTACCATCCTACCTAGAAGCTTGCGGCCATGGCAGCTTAAGCCTTTCACGAGTGAGCCAACGTGAAAATCATATGCAGACTAGCTTTTGACGAGGAGACCTAAGTGTGAGACAAGAGGGAATAGAGAGATTCAGTCGAGTTGTCTAGGAATAGTATTCTCCACTCGATTCTTTGTTATTTCTTTCTAAATGCTGGTGATTACTCTCTGTTTCCTGTTTGTATGGAAGTACACATGAATTCTTGGTTAAATGTTATCTTATTCAATCTTGCTTTTATTGTTTAATCTTGGGGTTTGAATGTTTTTTTAACACGGAAGTATTATTACAGTCACTGACACTGGAAAGTGCAGTGACAGTTTGAGCCAACAAGCATTACAATGGAAGTTGAGTTAGGATTAGAGGAGTTTAGTCCACTTGGTTTTAATAGTTCCATATTGCCATCATCAGAAGGTGGGGTTAGTATGCATGTTTAAGTCTCAGATTAAATAGAGGAGTGACACTGGGTAAGATATACATTGAATTTTATTGTCTCGATAATCACCTATCTTTTTTATACCATGTGATCACTTAGTATTCTGCTGAAGATTCATGTTGGGGATCCCAATTTATCATTATTATATTATATTTTATTGTTTTCCAGTTATTGCATCGACAACTATCCTCACAATTTATCTTGTTTATATCTAGTTATTGCACCGACATTACAAAAGATAGCCGTCCCTGTGGGATCGATATCTGACAGACTCACATTTGTCTACTATACTTGCATCGATAGTGTACGCTTGCACATTATTCCTGTGACGTTAAACAGCCGGTCAAGTTTTTGGCGCCGTTGTCGGGGATGGCGTTTGTTTGATCTATATTTTTTTTTTGTGTGTTTTTGCACTTTATTTTCCTTATATAATATTTAGTATTCACTAATTGGTTTTTCTTTGTTGCTATTTCTTTAACTTCATTATAGGTGTTTTATGACCCGAAGCAATTCGGATTTTCTTATAGATTTTGATCCAAAAATTGAACGAACTGTTCGGAGTAGACTTCGAGAAGAAAGAAATATGGCTCTACTAGGGAACAATGCAGCCATTCCCCCGATGCAACAGCTAAATGTTAATAATCCATTGTTGCCACAAGAGGCTCACATACAAAATAGGACTATATGAGATTTTGTAGTACCTGTCTTGGATGATTTACAACCAGGAGTTGTTTGGCCAGCAATCTAAGCTGGGAATTTTGAACTCAAGCCAGTAATGTTTCAAATGCTGAATTCTAATGGACAATATGTTGGAATGCCACATGAAGATGCAAGAGAACATCTTAAATTCTTTTTATTGATTTGTGCTTCCTTTAGTCAACAAGGCGTTCCTGATGATGCCTTGAAGATGCAATTATTTCCTTATTCCCTACATGGAAGAGCCCGTACTTGGTTTTTTGGACTACCTGTCAGATCAATTACTTCTTGGAATGCACTAGCAACATAGTTTGTTTTGCGATTTAACCCGCCGACAATGAATCCTCGTCTTCAAAATGATATTACTGCTTATCATTAGCATGATGATGAAAATCTTCACACCACATGGGAACATTATAAATCTTTACTTCGACATTGTCCCATGCACGACATTCAACCAGAAACACAAATTGAGATTTTTTATAATGGGCTGAGTTCACATACAAGGAATCTTGTCTACGCATCAGCCAATGGACCTCTGCTGGATTGTACTTATAATGATGCTGTGAGAATTCTTGAGAGAATTGCTCAGAATGATTATCAATACCCTATCTCCAGAGCTGCACAAGAAAAAACTACTCCAAGAGTTATTGAATTGGATGCAATAACTGCACTAAGTGCTCAAGTTTCTTCTTTCACAAACATGATTAAAAATATGCAAGGGACTAGTGGCATTGCACCTATACAAGTCGCTCAGCAAGTTGATGTTCCTACTTTTTGTTGTGAGATTTGTAGTGACAACCATAGCTTTGAAGATTTTCGACAACATGCAGAGAATTCCTGTTATATTAGTAATATACGCAACAATTCTTATGGTAACTCTTACAACAACTCTGCACGCAACCAACCGTTTTGAGGAACTCAGATATGGGAATAAATCTACTCAGGGCAATTATAATCCCCGATAAGGAAATTACAATCAACACACTTAGATGCATCCACAACAAGGCCAAACACATCCACACCAAAATCTGATGCAACCACAACACTCTTCAATAACGAATCAGCATGTTCAAGGACATCGACAGCAATCGTACACTTAAGCTTCTACTTCTGACCCGTTAGCAATTCTTGAGGCGTTAATGCGGGAGCATATTACTCGCACGGAAGCTATCGTGCAAGGGAATTCATCTTTCATTCAAGCATTGGAAGCACAATTAGGACAACTTACTTTAAATTTGAATACTCGACCACTATGCTCATTATCTAGTGACACAGAAAATCCTAGTCCGAGGGGGGAAAAGAACATTGTAAAGCTATCACTCTTAGGAGTGGTACTACTGTAACACCTCAAGATACGGATGGAGTGATCACTGGTGAGAAGGTTAAATCTGAAGAATTTTTTGATGCATCAGATAAAGAAGTTCCACAAATTTTCACTCATATGCCTGATGCCCCGACCTTCGAAACTGTCAATACAATCAAAGGTGTCGGCGCAAGCAGATATATCTCTACCCTTTCCACAAAGATTCAAGAAGAATGAGCATGACAAGTAGTATCAGTAGTTCCTGGACACACTGAAGCAACTGCAGATCAACATTCCTTCAATAGACGCTCTAGTACAAATTCTGAGTTATAGGAAATTTATGAAAGACCTCTTGTCTAAGAAGAAGAAGCTCACTGATATTAAAACTATTGCACTCACAGAAGGCTGTAGTGCTGTTTTGACAAAAATTGAAAGATCCTAGGAGTTTTACCATTCCATATTCAATTGGCAATCATTATTTGGGCAAGGCTTTATGTGACTTGGGAGCTAGCATTAACCTAATGCCACTATCTACTTTCAGAAAGTTGGGAATTGGTAACATGAAATCTACTGCAGTGACATTACAACTAGCTGATCGATTCTTGGCTCAACCTGAAGGGCAAATAAAAGACGTCTTAGTTCGTGTGGATAAATTTGTTTTTCCGACTAATTTTATCATACTTGACTTCGAGACAAACTAGGAGGTTCCCATAATCTTGGGATGACCATTTTTAGCCATCGGTCGAACTCTTATTGATGTTTATAAAGGTGAACTAACCATGTGACTTAATGATGAGCAAGTCACCTTCAGTGTTTTTAAATCTATTCAATGCAAGGACAAAGAAGAATGACATATTGTCGATGTGATAGATGATCTAATTGAGAAAGAATTCAATGTCCAAAGCACAAAACTTTTTGAAGAGTTTGCAATGACATCTGATGCCGATTACTTAGACAATTGTGACAGCATGGTTGAAGCTAATAATCTTGAACTCAAGCATGGATGGCAGATTGAATCCTTTGACCTAGCCAACAAAACAACCCCAATTTTTAAACCATCTATTAAAGAAGCTCCTACTCTGGAATTTAAACCACTACCTCCCCATCTTAAATATGTATTTTTGGGTGATCATAATACTTTCCCAGTTATTGTCTCCACAACACTGGATGTAACTCAAGAAGAGAAATTGATCTATATTCTCAAGCAACACAAACGAGCTACTGCTTGGAGTATTGCCGATATTCAAGGTATTAGTCCTTCTTTTTGCATGCACAAAATCAAGTTGAAAGATGAAGGCAAGCAATCGATTGAACAATAAAGAAGATTAAACGAGAAGATGAAGGAAGTTGTCAAGAAGGAAATCATAAAATGCCTTGATGTTGGAATTATTTACCAGATTTCTGATAGCAATTGGGCAAGTCCAGTGCAATGCGTACCTAAAAAGAGTGGCATCACTGTGGTTCGCAACAATAAGGATGAATTAATTCCTACACGCATTCCCACGGGATGGCGAGTTTGTATGGATCATCAAAAATTGAATGCAACCACAAAGAAGGATCACTTCTCGCTTCCTTTCATTGACCAAATGCTGGATCGACTTGCTGGAAAGGCATATTATTGCTTTTTAGATGGCTATTTTGGGTACAATCAAATTGCTATTGCATCGGAGGATCAGAAGAAAACAACCTTCACTTGCCCCTTCGATACTTTTGCTCTTTGCCGTATGCCTTTCGATCTTTGCAACGCACCAGCCACATTTCAAAGGTGCATGATGACAATATTCTCAGTTATGATTGAAGACTCTTTAGAGGTGTTTATGGATAATTTCTCAGTTTATGGGAACGATTTTGATCATTGCGCTTACAATTTGGATAAAGTACTAAAGCGATGTGAGGACACACATCTTGTCTTAAATTGGGAAAAATGTCATTTCATGGAAACTGAAGGCATTGTGTTAAGACATTGCATCTCTAGTCAAGGCATTCAAGTAGACAAAGCTAAGGTAGAAATCATTGAGAATTACCTCCACCAACAAACATGAAAGGTATTTGTAGTTTTCTTGGACATGCGGGGTTTTACCAATGGTTTATTAGAGATTTTTCAAAAATTACAAAGCCCTTATGCTCATTGCTGGAACAGAATCAAAAATTTTTCTTTAACGATGCATGTTTGGATGCCTTTATTCAGTTAAAAAAGAAACTAGTGAATGTACCCATTATCGTTGCACTAGATTGGTCTCAACCTTTTGAAGTTATGTGCGATGCAAATGACTTTGCTGTGGGAGCGATTCTAGAATAAAGAAAGGGAAAAATATTTCACGCCATCTGTTATGCTAGTAAAACTCTTACAGAAGCTCAACTCAAGTATACCACCATAGAAAAAGAATTGCTGGCTGTAGTCTTTGCTTTCGGCAAGTTTTGTTCTTATCTTGTCGGTGCAAAGGTTATTGTATTCACTGATCATTAGGCGTTGAGATATCTCTTTGCGAAAAAAGGATGCCAAACCAAGACTGATACGCTGAATATTACTGTTGCAAGAATTTGACATCGAGATAAAATACCGTAAGGGTTCAGAGAATCAAGTTACAGATGATCTGTCTCGATTGGAAGTTGGCAGCAAAGACAGAAACATACTTCAAATTGTCAATGCATTCCTAGATGAGAAGTTATTTGCTGTAGATACAACTCCTTGGTATGTAGATTTTGTTAATTATCTAGTGTGTGGAAAACTCCCATTGGGTGTCATAGGCCATAAAAAATAAAGATTTCTTTGTGACGTAGTGAATTATCATTGGAACGAGCCGTATTTATTTAAGGTATGCAATGACAACATCATTCAACATTGTGTTCCGGAAGAGGAGATGCTTTCAATCCTGAAGCATTTACATGATGCTCCTTATAAAAGTTATTTCGGTGGTAGGAGAATTGCTGCTAAAGTTCTCCAATCAGGATTTTACTGCCCGACATTATTCAAAGATGCCCACAATTTTGTGAATCAATGCGATAGGTGTCAGCGCATCGATTTTATATCCCGGCGCAATGAAATGTTGCAACAGCCAATTATGGAGGTTGAATTATTCGATGTTTGGGGTATGGATTTCATGAGACCATTTCTGAGTTCATTTGGAAATCTTTATATATTAGTAGCTGTTGACTATGTCTCGAAGTGGGTTGAAGCTGATGCAGTTCTAAAGAATGATGCAAATATAGTGCTAAATTTTTTTTACAAGCATAGACTTACCCGCTTTGGCACACCAAAGGCATTGATTAATGATCAGGGTACATACTTTCATTGCAACCAAGTGGCAACCGCACTGAAGAGATATGGAGTTAATCATAGAATGGCTAATACTTATCATCTGCAAACCAATAGACAAGCTGAAGTATCGAATCGACAAATTAAGGACATTCTTAAGAAGGTTGTAAACCCTTCAAGGAATGATTGGTCTTTCCGATTGGATGACGCTTTATGGGTATTGCAAATAGCATAGAAAACTCCATTAGGGATGTCGCTGTATCAATTGGTTTTTGGGAAAACATGTCACTTGCCAGTTGAACTGGAACACAAAGCAATATGGGTAATTAAGCAAGTGAACATGGACTATGAAGCAGCTAGAAAGAAAAGACTGTTGGATATCACTAAACTAGAGGAGATTAGGAGAAATGCTTATGAAAACGCTACAATTTACAAGGAAAATACCAAACGATGACATGACAAGATTATTTTGCTGTGGCAATTTATCGCGGGTCAACAGGTTTTATTATTCAATTCTCGACTCAAATTGCACCCAGGTAAATTGCGTTCATGTTGGTCTGGACCTTTTGAAGTTGTCGCCGTATTTCCTCATAGTGTAGTCACAATACGAGATTTACATGATGGACACCAGTTCAAAGTAAATGGACAGAGGCTGAAACCCTATCTTGGCAATAGTGATCAAAAGCAGGCAGAGACCATTAAATTGGTCGAAAAGTTTTAATTTTTAATTACTACTCCATAATTTTAGTTTATTTTATTTATGTTTTGTTAAAATTTGCTTTCCTTCTTGTTTGCAGAATAATTAGGTACCATTGTCGACGCATTGAAATCTAACTGTCAACGCATTCCATAAGTCTGTACTACCATTTATAACTCATCAGAATTCAGGGAAATTCATATTCCACCGTTGGATAAAAAATCACTCAGCTGTTTGATCCTTCTGAGCGGGCACAATTTCTATTGGACACAACTATTCCCGCCATCCTTATATCTCTCTACAAAACAACATGCCTCTCCATCTTCCTCTTTCACTCACTATAAATCCTCCCCCACTGTACCCACTATAACGCATTCAAGCAACCATTTTTATTTCTTTTCTCTCATTAAGATCATATCTTTTTAACTTTAAACCATTTTCCCTCAACAAAAGATGGCAAAAATAAGAGGCTCCATCAAGAAAGCCACCAAATCTGTTGGCGAACATGCGTCCTCTGTTGTCGCAGTTCATGAATCAGAATCCCCCAAGCCAGTGCAGACAAAGGAGCCAGTAATCATTTTGAATAAAGCAGCAAAGGAACAATTTCAAGACAACATATTGAAGCGACACTTCCATCCTGAACAGGGCATTTCCCTTTCGCCACAACAAGACTTGGGTAAGAAAGTCTACAAAACCATCTCAAAGTTAAAGTGGGAAACTTTTTGCACCCATCCTGGAAGCTACTCTCCTTCACTGGTATATGCGTTTTATGCTAACTTGTATGATCATAAATTAGAGTTCATTATTGTTCGAGAAGGCTTAATACCATGGGACGCTGAAAAAATCAACGAGTTGTACAACACCAATTTTGATGTCGACGAACACTCTGAGTTCATTGATGACACCACAGATGAAAAACGAGACCTGTTGTGTAACAACCCAATTTTGGGGCTAGTCGGAGCAGTGGTCTCGAGACCACTAATCTAAGGTTGAGGAAAATTATTTTCATATTATTTTATGTGTTATAGCATAATTGCATGGATGTATGAAAATTTTGGTGAATTAATTTTGGCGATTTCATGCTTAATTGTGAAAAAGGACTAAATCGCGTTAAGTGCGAAAGTATTGTTCTACAAGCAAAAGGTGTCTAATAGCTGTAGATTTTTAATTGGAGGTCCCTAATGTGCAAATAGACCTTTCTAAGGTTAATAGATGGTCATAGGGGACAAAGAAATAAATTTTCAAAGCATTAGGTGAGATTTTAGTGGTAATTTATCTAGTAATATAATAAAATAATGAGAAGAAAAGATATCATCTTTTCTCCTTCTTCTCACCACCAAAATTTCCAAAGAAAAAACCCATGGGAGCTTGAAAATTTTCAGCAACTCCTCACCTCTACAAGTAAGTGATCTTGGTGGTTTTTATTGAGAATTTTTGTACTTTTGGAGTCCCCAAAGCTTAAGCTAGCTAATGATGAGACTAATTTGCTAAATGGTTGAAAGTTTAGGGACTTTCCATGAGAGTGTTCATGTTGTTTCCTGAGTTTTTATGGAAGAAAATGAATGTTAGTTAGTGAAGGAATAACTTTTGTGAAAGGTGTTACCATGAAAATACCTAAATGGGACTTAGTTGTAAAGATTGTAAATGTGTAATAAATGCATGAAATAAATGGTTTTGTGAGTTGTTGTAAGAGGAATAAATGTTCAGCTAGGCTTGTTTAATGAGGAAATATGATGAAAAACGATATACGAGCCTAAGGGCAAAATCGTAATTTTGCCATAGTATAGGGGCAAAATGGTCATTTTGCCTAAGTAGAAAATTTGATGTATCATGAGTTTTAAATTGATTGAATGAGTGAATTTTATTATTATAGATCAAGAAGAACGCGGAAACAACCTTGACCAGGAAAAGGCAAGGTTACGGATTAAGCCGTAGATTAACACATTTTGCATCGAGGTAAGTTTATGTGTAAACGATACATCTTGAATACTTATGTTGTTACTTATTAGTTTATTGTATGAATGAGATCATTTATGATTGAGATGGATTGAATTCGATAGAAAATGAGTAATTCTCGTATGAACCTTGAAATAGATATGTAAGTATAGAATATTATCCGTGAAAATCATTGGTGGGCTGTGTGCGATACCACCGTAAATAAAATTGTTGGTGGGCTGTGTGCGATACCACCTTATTACTTACTCACGATGGGCTGTGTGTGATACCATCGTTTATATTATCATTTGGTGGGTTAAGTGCGATACCACCGTAAATATTCTTGTTGGTGGGCTATGTGCGATACCACCCTATCATAGATTAATGGTGGGCTATGTGCAAAACCATCGAGTGTTTGGTATTATTCTGAATGATTCATTGAGAAATCGTTTAAGTATATGTTTCATATGATGTTGTGGTGATGAGTGCAGGGAACGTATGCAAATAAATGAGAGCATTATATTTGTTATATGGTTGAAATGTGGTAAGAGATGAAATTAGTAAGCATGATTATAAAATGTGAATTGTTCTTGCTTGGTATGAAAGGCATTGATTGATATATATATATATATATATATATGTTATGATACTTATTTTTACATGTAAACTTACTAAGCTTAAAGCTTACTCTCTTCCTTTTTCCTTTGTTTCATAGTGCCAAAGAGCCGGTTCGGGATACAAAGTTATTTGGAAGATCACCCACACTATCAGCTCATCTCGGTATAGTTAGACTTAGCATTTTTGAATATGGCATGTATAGGGGCTAGGCTTAGTGGAAATGTTTTGTTATTTTGGCCAAGTGTGTTGGCTCCTTATAAATGAATTCTTTTATATATGGCCATAGTTAATGGCTCATTATTACTAATTTATGAAAAGATGAGGTTATTCATGAAAGTGTATGCTGGACAATTGGGTTGCTTAGTGAATGGTTGAATGGATTTTTGATGTGTGAGTTAGGGTGGCAAAAAGAGCTTGGCAAATAGCCTTGTTCTTGTCCACACGGGTAGGCACACGGGCGTGTGTCTAGGCCGTGTGTGACACACGGTCAGTTCCATAGGTGTGTGGCTAGGTCGTGTGTCCCCTGCATGTTAATGTTGCAAGTCAGTGTCGACCACGGGCTAGACACACAGGCGTGTGCCTAGGCCGTGTGACCCTTATGAGGTTGCTGACGTCACAAACATAATACCCAAGTTTTTACACACGAGCGATGACACGGGCGTGTCTAGGCCGAGTGAAGCACACGGGCCAAGAACACGGGCGTGTGTCCAGCCGTGTGAAAACCCCTGTAGTTCGAAATGAAAATAAATCCCATACGGGCTAGGGAAATGGGCGTGTGTGACCACACGGCCTGCCAACACGGGCGTGTCCCATTTCACACGGGCGTGTGGCCCTATTAAGGCAAAATTTTTCTAAGTATATAAAAGTTCCTGGTTTTGTTCTGAGACCCACCGTTTGCATGTTTATGGTCTTGTAGGTTCATAATGAGAATGTTTTGGATGTAAATGGAAGGTTTTTAAATTGGAATGAAATTTGTTAGCCAAAGTTGTATGTTCAAACGAGATAAGTTCGGTAATACCTCGTACCCGGTTTCAGCGTTGAATACGGGTAAGGGGTGTTACATGCTGGTGAAAGACTTGTGTGTCGAGGGAGCAGTGTGGACGGGTTCCCATCAAAAGAATTATACGATGCATCATCACTTCCTGACGTTGCAAGGCAAAATTTGGTTTCATTTTGTCAACTGCAAGCTAAAGCCATCTACTCACAACACCATAGTCACCCTCGACAGAATGTCTTTGATACATTCTATCGTCAATGGCAGAAAAATTGATGTAGGCGCAATACTTCACCAAGAAATTACTAAATGCGTTGCAAGGCAAACTGGGATCTTGGTTTTCCCATTGTTGGTGATGTTATTGTGCCAGCAAAAAGGAATCGTGCCTCGTGCTGGTGAGGAAGTCCTAGAAAATAAGGGTCCAATCAATGAAGCCTCTATAGAAAGGATGACTCATGGCAAGGACACGCCGATACTGAATGACGTAGAAACTAGCAAGATAAGGAAGGGCAAAGCCAAAGCCGACAGCAAAGGAACAAACCTGAATGCAGAGACATCATTATGGTGCAAACTGAAGGATGTCAAAAAAATGGTCAATTCCATCAACAATGGGCAGATTAGGCTTGTCGCTATAGTAGAGAATATAGAGAAATCCCAGAATTTGTTTTATGCTTATACCAAAGCCTGGAACAGTTCTATTGCAGCCACATTAGGCCAACTGAGCCCATCCCCACTACCAGCATTCCTAGTGTTTCCACTAATCATTCGAAATTATGACCTCTCTTCCTCGGATGACGACTTAGAAGACCGAGACAGGTCGGTGGCATCCCCACCCATTGTGCAGGTCTCTGATAATGAGAAAGAAGAGGAATTTAGGGACATTGAAGAATGCCTACGAAAGATTGACAACTTGTTTGAGAATAGTCTTTTTGCTGATCTAGAGGACACTATTGTTGAGAAGGAAGTTACTGCTGCCGAAAAAGAAGAAGTTGCTGAAAATGAAAAAGAAAGAGAAGAGAAAGATTTTGTTGTGAACATTGTTACCGCACCCAAGTCTTTGGGAGAAAATATTGATAATTTGGAGTGAGCTGGAGCGAGATCGGCAGAAGTTGTTGAGGTAACTAGTTAGGAGTAATGCAATTCATTGGTAATAGTGGTCTACACTGGACCACTCTAGGTGGCCTCTCCTACATAGGAAGCAGCCGATGATGCCAGGCCAGAGCCGGGAACTAAGGAGTAATCCGAGGACCGTGCAAAGCCCAAAGAAAAGAAGAGAAAGCACTCTAAGGATAAAAAACGAAAGAAGGATGAGAAGAAAAGGAAGAGAAAGAAACATCGTGCAGCCACATCGATGGCTGAGGATAATTGAGTTAGTTTATTTTAAGCTTTAGTTGTAGTATTCATGCATTACATGTAGCTGTAAGTTTTATTTTCATAAGTATACTTTGTCATTGTGTTTTTATTGTCATTACATTTTTATGTTAGTGCATTGGGGACAATACAAACTTTAAGTTTAAGGGAATGCACATGGGGCTTGGAAATGCACCCACATTTCAAATATTTTTTTTTTTTGGAAAATGAAGCATGCAAGATTTAATTATAGTTAATGAAAATTGTTCGAAAATTTTTGTTACCTTCGATGCATAATTCTTGAATCATGTGAATTATCAATGAATGAGTTGGATAAATTTGACAGAAGGTTGTAGCTTCAATTCTTTGATGAATGGATTAGGTTGCATTAGTAATGGATGACTGCTATCATTCCTGAAATCTTTATTGAATCTGCTTTTACAGCTGCTTATATATGTATATATAGTTATAAATTAGAGACATTCCAAAGTGGGTATAGTATGGAATATTAAAGAGGGAACACTCCAATACAAGCGCTAGAAAAATCAATCTGGCCAAAGGCTGTTGCTGCATGAGTGTGTGTCGGCGTAATTATGTACTCCCTAGGGTTTGTTGCACCCCATCGTTACTTCTCAGGAACAAGGGTACAGTAATGCAACGATATCCCTTATTCCGAAAAAAACAAATATGTATATATATAGAATATAAATACTTATTATTTTACAATAAATGTTGTAATGGTAGATAGAACTTAGGGTTTGAAGGATGATGCTAACATTGATGAAGTTGCAACCTTATTCATTCATACTTCTGAATTGCCGATGCAATATTCTTTCATCTGAATGTGATTCATCCATTGGGAATTTAGAGGGTTCAAGTTGCTAGAATGATCATTTGCCTTAGTAAAAGTCTTTTTAGCCTTGCTAGTTTCCGTTTTACTTGAGGGTAAGTAAAAACTCAAGTTTGAGGGTGTGATAGCACTAGAAATAACATAGGTTTTTCCCCTTGCTTATTGGTTAAATTGTTCCCATTAGTTATCCTTAGCATATATTTTAGCATTTTCAGTTTAGTAAATTGCATTTTAAAACTCAGTGAATCCTAACCTATTTTATCCTTAATTTTGCTATCTTTTTGCATTAATGTCGCTTCATGAGTTAATTCCAGATTGCGTCCAGAATTGTCGCCGCACCTAACAGTTGTCCGGATAAGAACTAAAATTGCGTGAGCTGTCCAGTCTGGTATAACCAACCTGTACGAACAAGGACAGAATAATTCTGAGGAAAGGACATCTGTATTGTTGGAGGAGGACATAAAAGATGGACATGAGAAGAAAAGAAGGGCCTTTTTTTTTTTGGAACATCATCTTCATCATCCTACCTTGAAGCTTGTGGCCATGGTAGCTTAAGCCTTTCACGGGTGAGCCAACGTGAAAATCAGATGCAGACTAGCTTCTGACGAGGAGACCTAAGTGTGAGACAAGAGGGAATAGAGAGATTCAGTCGAGTTGTCTAGTTATAGTATTCTCCACTCGATTCTTTGTTATTTCTTTCTAAATGCTGGTGATTACTCTCTATTTCCTGTTTGTATGGAAGTACACATGAATTCTTGGTTAAATGTTATCTTATTCAATCTTGCTTTTATTGTTTAATCTTGGGTTTGAATGTTTTTTTTAACACGGAAGTGTTATTGCAGTCACTGACACTGGAAAGTGCAGTGACAGTTTGAGCCAACAAGCATTACAACGGAAGTTTAGTGATGATTAGAGGAATTTAGTCCACTTGTTCTTAATAGTGTCATATTGCCATCATCAGAAGGTGGGGTTAGTATGCATGTTTAAGTTTCAGATTAAATAGAGGAGTGACGCTGGGTAAAATATACATTGAATTTTATTGCCTTGACAATCACCTATCTTTTTTATACCTTGTGAGCACTTAGTATTTTGCTGAAGATTCATGTTGGGGATCCCAATTTATCATTATTATATTATATTTTATTGTTTTCCAGTTATTACATCGACAACTATCCTCTCAATTTATCTTATTTATAACTAGTTATTGCACTGACATTAATAGACAAAAGACAACCATCCCTGTGGGATCGATATCCGACAAACTCACATATGTCTACTATACTTGCATCGACAGTGTACGCTTGCACATTATTGCTGTGACGTTAAACAACCGATCACCAAGCCTTCTTTGCTTCAGTACACTTAGAAATTCTCCTGAACTCTTGTGCATCTACCCCATAAAAAATAATATAAATTGCTTTCGAGTTGGCATTAGCAGTCATTTATTCTTTGATAATCTAGGTTGCCTCGAGCTTGGGAATTTTTACTCTTTCAACTTCAGTGAATGGATGAGTCCATCCAGTTAAAATAGCTCTCTATGCTTGTTCATTAGTTGACTTAATGAAAGTTTTCATCTTAGCTTTATAGTAAGCATAATTTGCTCCATCGAGCATAGGGGACATGAGGCCGAAGATCCTTCCATTGTAAACAAGTATATCAACCAAGATAATCACTATTTGTATTAAATGAGAGACTCTGATACCAATTGTAGAAATAAGGGAGTTACTTGCTTAGCAAATTGAAACTGTGGCTAAAATGGTGCTTGGAACTATGGCCACAATTTCAACCACGAAATCAACAGTGCAAAAAAAGTAAAGACGAATATCTAGATTGTTTACGCAGTTCAACCTCAGTCTACGTCTGTGGGGCCTTGCCTAAAGCAATGATCCACTATCTTTCTCACAATACAACCAATGATTTAAGTCCTAACACTAGTCTAACAATCACCAATTTAGCGACCTCATTGTTGTACAAAAACTAGATCTCTCTCCCACTGAGCTCCTCCTCGAAAGCTTAGCTTCTCAACTCAAGAGACTCTTGATTGCTTATAGAAATAATGCACTTATATACGTTCCTAACTTGAACAAATTTATGCTCTATCAAACTCTCAAGTTCAATAGTCTCTTTAACCTAGACAAAACTTAGGTTTATATATTACTTAAGTTTTGTTTACATAAGAGTTATAATTTAATCACTTTTCTATAAAGTAAAGCTAAAAATTAGCATAAGATAATACTTCTATAAGAGTCTTGATGTAATCCAATATCTTTAAATATAGAAAGTGACAAAAAAAATATCTTTACTCGTCCAAATATCATCAAAATAAATATCCCAATGCTTTTGTTCTAAAATTTGCTAACTCTTAAAATATGCAAGTAACACGATGAAACAATGCTTGAAGTTGTGACCACTATTTTAGCCACAAAAACAACCAAAGAATTTTTCTTACCACCAACTGTGTCAACAATATCAGTTCAATAAACTATTAAGTTCCTTAATTAAATATTCTACTAATGTATAAATTGATTACTTGAATTTAATAACTCACGACAAAATTACTTCAATTATTAAATTTTAATGTTTTTCAAAACATAATTATTTTAAAATATTCCTTTCAGCGGTAGAATAGGTGTGATGAATTGTTGTATTTATAAAATAATTAATTATTGTATGAAAATATTACAATGCTTTAAATTTTTATAAAATTTTAAAAGAAAAATTATAGTTCATCTAACTATGAATTTTTTTTTGTCATTCAATCATAAAAAATTACAAAATGATGACCCAATTATTTAAAATTTTATCTTTTTTAATTACCAATACATCTTTTAAGAAAAAATTCCATAATTGGATTAAAACATATGACAATTTCTTATTTTTACTTGTGGAATTAACAAACATCATCTCTAATATACTAAATAATTATCCTTATAAAATTATCATTTGAAAATGGAAAAAAAAATTGTTTCGTCATTTTATAACTTGCTAAGTAAAAAAATTTGAATTATAAAGAAATTAAGTAAAAGAAAAAAGAATTCTTTATAGTTTGCAATAGGTATGTGTCTAATAATTTTAAAAAAAGTTATTTATCTGAAATTTTTGGAATATGCTAATAAAAATTAATTTAAAAGAAGTAAGAAATGCTAAAATGTTGTTTGTAAAATTAAAACATTTCACTTAAAGAGTAAACTTTTAAAGTTGATCTAAAATACATATTAAATTATATTAAATTTGCCACATCCGGAATACGGATGGAATTCAAAGGAAAAAAAATTAAGAATACGTAAAAATGAAATTAACACTATTATTCAGATTTTGACACATTTATTATGTTGATAAAGAAAATTAGGTAATAAATATATTTAAAAAAATTGATGTAAAATTTAAAGTACTTTAACCAAAATGATAAAATTAAGATAATGAAAATGGTATATTAAGTTAAGCTCTTATATGTATATATAATTTTAAAATTTATATAAAATATAAAAATAAAAATACATTCAATAATATTTCTTATTCTATAAAAATAATTATTTTTTTTAATTTCATAAGTGATTTAAGATACGCCAACCGCTCTTCAGTCTTGGTCAATTTTGTCCATAAATATGAGCCCTCTCCACTGCATTTGTTAGCTTTTCTCAGTCCACCTACTGAACCTCTAAGCCTTGGTTCATATTCTTTGGTTCTTATTATTAGTGTTATCTCAACGTCATGTTTTCCACTGTTTCGGACATTTTTTCACCGGATTCGATGCTCGACAACGATCCAATTCCTGATATCGAAACCAACATCATGAAGTGGGATTGGTCGGAACTTTTCTCGCCCGGCCAATCAACCGGTTCCGCAAGGTCGTCGGGCACCGGTTCAGATGAAGCGAAACAAAGCCTCACCGGTGGTAGTACCAGCTCCCTTAAAGATCCAAACCAACGGGTTCCCACCATCGACGAACGAAAGCGACGGCGAATGATATCGAACCGGGCTTCAGCACGGAGGTCACGGATGCGTAAGCGGAATCATTTAGAAAATCTGACGAATGAGGTGAAACAGCTTCAAATCCAGAACCAAGAACTCAACAACCGGTTGAAGTCCCTTTCCGACCACAATCATAGTCTGAGGATAGACAACAATCGGGTCCGATTTGAATGTAGTATCCTGCAACAAGAAGTATTGGATATGCGTCAACTTTTGGTATTCAGATAACTTCATCAGTTTTCATGAAATCAAGTTACAGTCTATTACTTGATTCTTGTCATTCGGTCAAACCTCACCATTATATACACACACATACTATCATGAAGTTCTTTATATTATATTATATTATATTATCATGAAATCTCTAATCTTGGCACTTGATATTATTGCTGTTATAGCAATTCAAAGATCGTAATTTCGATTTTTTTTTCAATTTAGAAGAGTGAGAGTATTTATGGGTAGTTTAGAACATAATACAAAATGCAGCAAATAGAACAGCAGCTGGAGAAAACAGAATATATCATCACTTATAGCAAACACCGAAAACAAATACACTACATGAGACAAAGCTGCATTAAAGCTAAACATATGACATCTCAGCAAAGACCAATAATAACAAGACATAACGACACTTGAAGCAAAATAGCTGTGTCATAATGGGTCGAATGAGAGTTACACGCCAATCGCAAGTTATTTTAAACCACCGTTAAATAGCATTTTAAAACTTGAATTTGGTAATTTTTCTCACATCGGGGCCTGAACTTTTTTTTAATCTAAATTAAGTCTAAACTTCTTTTTAATCTAAATTAAGCCTTAAACTTGACAATTATTCTCACATTGGAGCCTAATCTTTTCTTGGTCCAAGTTAGGCCCTGAACATGACAAATGTTCCCACGTTGGGGCTTCAACTTTTTTTTTTCCAAATTAGTCCTTGAAAACCCTAAAGTTCAAGCTTTAATATGAGAAAAGTTTCCAAGTCAAGGTCTGAATGTGGGAACAATTGCCAAGTTTAGTATCTAACTTGGAAAAAAAAAAAAAAAGACCCCAGTGTGGGAAAATTTTCCACCTTCAAGTCCCAAATAATGATTTAACACTTTAAACAATTACTCGACACTAATTTTTTTAGTTACGAAAATGTCATAATTAGAATAGCATAAGTTTAAACCAAAAACATTCTAAAGGAACAAATTTAGTTCTATTTTACTAATCTAAGTTTAAAAGTACAATTACAATTATGGAAGAGTTAGCACTCTTACCGCACTTATCCTAAGATTATCCTAAGATAATATAATTTTTATTCTTGTAATTTCAGACTCCATATTTATTATCTAAGTCATCTAAATATCTCTAAGGTTTAAAGAATCCAAATTTTAAACAAAATTAATAAAAACATTTAGGCACAAACAAATTATAAAACATGAATAATATCATTAAAAACCCAAGGTGTTGAGACAAAATGAGCTGAGAGTTGTTGAGTGGCACTCAATAGTGCCAACTATAGGCTACCATTGACTGTCGATTGCCATTAAGGTGGTTTAAAAACTTGCCTTATTTGGTTTGACAATTTAATGAAGAAAATCTTTGAACTTGTTTATGTGCTACTTTATTGAAGATATTATGGTCCATATATGGAATATCAATCCTTGGCATTTAGATATTGGAATAGATTCAAATGAATCAAATCAACCCTTGAAACAAGGATGATCGATGAAGACCTTGTAGCTATTTTGGAAATAAGATCTTTAATTGATTGTACTTTGATTATTAAGATTGTAATAGTTATTTTCAAGGTGTTACTTTGTATTCACTTAGATTCGAAGATAGCAAGCCGAAATCGAATATATGCTTTAGGGCTTGTCTAGGTTTTCTAATAGAGCTAATTAAGTGCATTCTAATATGTTAATTTGAGGAACTGTTTGTGAGAGAGTGCAAATTGTTTTTGTAAACATTATTGAGTGTTTACTGCCCAAGTTCTTAAGGGGAGCATTTGGAGGTGAGTGTTCTAGTCTTTAGGTATAAATGTGAGATCTCTATACTCGGAGAGTGATAGAGTGTGAATCACTTGTTGTACTTGTGATTAAAGATTGTGGAATTACTCATTAAGGTAGGCTCCGCAGATGTAGGGAAATCAAAATGCATAAACAAATCTCTCTGTTATTTCCATTTTGTTTGCGTAGTTTTTCACAATATCAAGTCGTAGTTGCCACTTCAGACTAGCACTTCCATTACATTTTTCATTTTGAGCAAATAGGCAACTTAAGGCAACAACAATTGGCATCAGAGGAAACACTTAACGTATCTAATAGAGAATCTGGTGTTGCTTTATGCTGAGAATGGAAGGTTCATCGATTACTCATCCTCCTATGCTTGAGGATGATAACTATACCTATTGGAAGGCTAGAATGAAAGCCTACACTAATCCTATCAATGAAAAGGCATGGAGATCTGTTCTAACTGGCTACCAAGCTCCTACTATTGATTTAGATGTTGCAAAGGCTTCCAAGATCCTACTATTGATTTAGATGTTGGAAAGGCTTCCAAGCTCTTACTATTTATGTCATATTTTGTGGCATTGATATGCAAGAGTTCAAACGTATTTCAAAGTGCATAGTTGCAAAGGAAACATGGGAAATAATCCAAACTGCTCATGAGGGAACTAATACGGTCAAGCAATTCAAGATGCAGATGCTAACCACCAAATTTGATACCTTAATAATGCAAGATTCTAGTACAATTGGCAAGTTCTATGCCAAATTGCGTGACCTGTCAAATCAGGATTTTGCACTCAGAGAAGAGTATTTGAACTCTAAATTGGTAAGGAATGTCTTAAGGTCACTGCCTGAAAGATTTTTTATCAATATGATTGGCATTGAAAAGGCCAAAGATATGGATAGTTCTAAGATTGATGAGTTGGTAGGGTCCCTACAAACTTTTAAGCTGAATTTGGATGAGTCTAAGAAGGTTAAGTATAAGGGAGAAAGGAGCATTGCACTCCAAGTTGCTGATGATGTGTCAATTCCCAAAGCCTCTACTATTAAAAGAACTTCAAGAGTAGATTTCTATTCTTACTCAAAACTTCAGTAAGGCCTTTAAGAAGCAAGCTAGGAGGTTCAAGAAGTTTGAGACATTAAATAACATTCCTAAGAACAAGAGAAAAAGTGTTGCTACCAAGGAGGAAAATGAGAAAGATAAGAAAAATGGCATCTAGTGTCATGAATGTCTTGGATATGGACATATATCAGTAGAGTGTGCTAACACTTTAAGAAGAAAAAGGTGGTGTGTGCATAATGAAGTGATGAGGACACTTCAAGAAATTCTAAATCTGACGAGGACAAGTGAAAAACTTTGTTTGCTTCACTTCGAGTGTGATGTCTAATTCTAAGGCTGAGGCAGATGATGACTCTAATGGAGGTTCTTATATGGAGTTCCTAAATACATACAAGACAATGCTGAGTAAATGGGAACAACTATGTGAGTTGAACACTTAGTTGCCACATAAGACTGTTCAATCGAAGGAGGAAAATAAGAAGCAGATCAAACAGGTTGAGGCTAAAGAGTCTTTGCTAACCGAAGAGTTGAATAATTTAGTCAATACCAAGAAAGAGTTGGTTGAAATGAAATTTCTACTTGAGAAATTCAATGTTGGGAGTATCAAGCTGGATGAATTTCTATATTTTGGCAAAAGAGAACTTGGAAGAGGTGGACTATGTTTTGTGAACAAAGGGAAAGCTGTGTTTGTTAAAGCATCTAGTTAGAATGAAGCTGGTGAATGTTCAACCAATGTTTTCACATTCAAGACTGACAAGAAGGTGGCAGTGGAGAATAAGGTACCTATTCATTCTAGAATCATATTACATTATTGTAATAAACTAGGGCATATCAGACCAAAGTGCTTCAAAATGTTACATGATTTGAGGTGGAAACGCTCAATGTCAGTTGAAGTGTCAGTTGCACATAGCCACTCAAATGCTAGAAGATAGAAACATGTCTAGAAGAAGAAAGAAGCAAAATGCTTGCTTATATCTCATAGATCCCTGAAGGTTTCTCATGAAGATGCGTGGTATTTTGAAAGTGGTTGTTCCAAAAACATAACAAGGAATTAGAATTTTCTTATTGACTTTAAAGATTGTCCTAGTAGAAGAGTTACATTTGTTGATGAAAAAAGGGGTACATTCTTGGAAAAGGTACTCTAGATGCTTTTGGTTTACCTAAGTCAAAAAATGTCCTCCTAGTGGATGGTTTGAAAATTAATCTTGTCAATATAAGTCAGCTATGTGACCAAAGGATATTGGTAAACTTTACTAAAGATCATTTTTAAGTTTCTTTCAAGATAAAATAGAAAATTATTGAAGTGGTTAGGATATTTGATAACTAGTACAAAGTCCTCTAGCCTATGAAATGTAGCAAGGCAAATGTCTCTAGGTTAGAATTATGGCATAAGAAACTTGGTCATGTGCATTAGAAATGACTTCAAAATTTGATCTAGTATGAGGTTATCAGGGGTATTCCTAAAATTAATGGTTATGTCCCTAAAGTATGTTGTAGTTGCTTGAAGGGTAAGCAACATAAGGAGAAACATCATAGAGTCTCTCAAGTAAAAACATCTGAGCCATTAGAGTTATTTCACATGGATCTAATATGTCTTATACAAACAGAGAGTATTGGTAGCAATAGATATGTGCTAGTTTGTATGGATGACTATTTGATATTCACTTGGATGAGATTTCTTACAGACAAGTCTAACACCTTTGAAGCCTTCAGGAAGCTGTGCAGGACCTTGATGACTGAAAAGGGTCGTGTCATTGGAATTATCAGAAGAATAAGAGTGACCATGGAAGGGAGTTAGAATATGAAGATTGTGTTATTTACTGTGGGGATGAAGAGATCAAGCATGAGTTTTTTTGCTCCAAAGATTCCTTAGTAGAATGATATCGTAAAGAAAAAGAACATGTCAGTATAGGAGATTGATAGAGTGATGCTAAATACTAAAGGTGTTCCTTACAAGTTCTGCTTGAGGTTGTTAACATAACTACCTATATGATCAATAGGGTGCACCTAAGGCCGAAGACTTCAATCACCCCCTATGAGTTGTGGAAGGGTAGAAAACTACGTGTGAAGTACTTTCATGCCTTTTGAAATACTTCCTTTGATATTGCAGTAGCTCGATTTAGCTAACTCGAGTATTAAATCGGAAAGCTATTAAAGTTTATAAAAGTTACCATTGATGAATTTTGAAGTATTTGGTGTTTAAATGTTATCTTTTAAGCTTAGAAATGAAAAAAATGATTAAATTGGAAAGTTTAAATGCTAGTTTTGAGTATAAGGACTAAAATGAAAATAATTCAAAATTAGCATGAAATTCTTGTAATTATAGATATTATAGGGCTATAGAATGATTTTATTGAAATTTACTTACAAAATGGGGCTTCAATGTGGAAGATATGATTGTTTTAGGTTTGTAGACTAAATCGAACAAAATGTGAAACTTTGGGGAAATTGTGAAAGGTGAAATTAATATGTCGTATACATGGAATGAGATATTATAAGTGATTGAAACTAATAAAATGAAATGATTTACTGAGTAGATCAAGATTTGTATCAATAGGTAGAGAATCGAGGAAAAGAGAAAATTGCAGATTAGTCATCGACACCTCGTTTACTATCTTTTTTGCCAAGTAAGTTCATATGGTATAGTTTTATATGAAAATGTATTGTATGTGTTTGAATTATAAATTTATGTTGTGTGAATGTATTACAAATTGTATACGAATTCAGATAAAAAGGTGAGAAAATGACTAAATTGTAAAGAAATGAATTAATGTGTTAAATGTGCCAAATGAATGTAAGAAAGGATAGGATAGAATTGGCATGCCAATAGGGTTATTTGCAAGCTGTACGAGGTGTGGTATGTGATGATACTAATGTACGGAGAATTCACTATTTATACTGGAATCCAACATTTATTGAGGATTACCGAGCTTTGTCTTTATGGAGATCACTGTTACTGATTGTCTCTATAGAAACATTGGTGTATTCTAGAGGGATGTAATGTCTTATGACATATGATGCCTACGGGCTTAGCACTTTGGTGCTCAAATGCGTAGTGGAGTTATCGCTTGAATTAGCAATATGGTGTGTTTTGGTTGTTACCCGTGTATCTGTATATGTTTATTATAGTTCATCTAGCTAAACTGTTAATGAAAAGAGAATTGACTAAATGATTATAGGAATTGAAATTGGAAATGTTCATATAATGTTAGGTTATTGTAAATGAAGCGTAATTTACAATTTTGATTTAATGGTACTAAATTGGACTGATATGTATAGATTAAATCATTATATGATTTTGTTATTATGAACTCACCTTACTGTTGCAAAATGTGATGAAAGGAAAGTTATTTATTTAGCTATTTCATTTTTCTAATTATGTTGAGGTGAGTTATTATTTTAAAACCTATGAACTTACTAAGCATGCAAAATGCTTACTCTATTTTGTTTTCTGTTTCTATAGTTGGCATTTTACGAAATGTGTCTATCGGATCACCCCAGAGCTCACATTAACCAACTTCAGTCTTAGTACATTTTTAATCGTTTCGAACTTGGTTATGTGGCATGTATACAAGAGTCATATTGCATATTTTTCATTTTGATTGCCCATGAACATGAGCCTACGTGATACTTGATTTTGGATGTTTACATGATATGTATATAAGTGTGTATGATGGCCAAATTTTGAATGTGGAATGGTTGAAGTAATGCTATGAGAATGGTGTAAAATTGTTCAATATGTGATGGTTGGGTTATAGCTTAATGTGATTCTTGAATGACATCCAAATGGTATTTGTAGGTATGGTTTGGTAAGAAAACATGATGTTATGAGATGTTGAATTAAGGTTGTAACACCTCAAACCTGGTCAATACGCGACGACCGAATCTGGTATGTCACTAAGGAAAATATTTTTGAAAGAATCGAATTAATAATTAAATTTTGTGAAAAAATCTTTGAAATTCTTTATTTGTCGAAAATAAGTTAAAACTGAGATTTACTTTGAATTACATAAAACTTTAAAACTTAGTTAATAAATCATAGATAAGAAAACATTTATATCTTTTTAAGAAAATTTGAAATATCACTTTGAAAATCCGTTTGCAATTGAGTATAAAAACCTGAATTTTGGAAATCACTTAATTTGTTGAAAACACTTAACTTGTAATTTTTTTCTATCGAACTATTCATATTACCCGATGGTAAGATTTTTAAAACCATTGCGAGTTTTTAGTTTAGAAAACTTTGAGCTCAATTATTAGATTAACCAAGTGACATGCTTAAACATGTTTAGAATAAATCTCAAAGCATATAAATAATCCAAAACCATAATTAAAGAGGCCTTATTACAAATCCATAAAATATGAAAACCCAAAATTAAAATATAGTACCCAAATGGAAGTTCATGTAAAACCAAACTTTATTGCATGGCCTCCTCGAGTCCATCCGGCTCCATATCCGCGATCTCATGAATCACCTGAAAATATAAGGGAGAAGGTGAGTCACCAAGACTCAGTGCATATTCCCTCTCCCGGGTAAATACCACATACTTACACAAATTATAACAAAACAACATATATGTATAATGCACCCAACCTAGCCATCCATAACTCCTTTTCTACCCCGTGTGGTACCAAACCACTGGTGGTGCCAAACCACTGGTGTCCAAAGACACAAATGTGATACCAAATCACTGGTGACCGTAGTCACGAATAATCCATCTGTGGGGCCAACCCACGTGTGATACCAAATCACTGGCAGACGATCCTATATCTCAAAAGTGGGGCCAACCCACGGTGGAATTAACCACAGGAACAAGTCGCTATGAGGTGCCAAACCTCTGGTGTCCGAAGACACGAATGTGATACCAAATCACTGGTGGTGCCAAACCACTGGTGTCCGAAGACACGAATCATCAAGTTGTGGGGCCAACCCAGATTTGATACCAAATCACTGGCAGACGATCCCATATCTCAAAAGTGGGGCCAACCCACGGTGGAATTAACCACAGGGACAAGTCGCTATGAGGTGCCAAACCTCTGGTGTCCGAAGACACGAATGTGATACCAAATCACTGGTGGTGCCAAACCACTGGTGGTGCCAAACCACTAGTGTCCGAAGACACGAATCATCAATCTTCCCCCTCCTCTCATATTGCCCATACCAATGCAATAGATAGACAAATCATGTCAATAAACTTTGATATGTATCTCATAATGAATATATCATAAATCGTAGATCATGATTTCAATCCACATGTATTAACAACATATTGAAACGGACTTACCCGAGTCCTCATTCATACCATCATGGTATCATATCCAGATCTCATCGATTTACCCACTTTCATAATATGATTAGTTATAACACACAAATATACATATATAAACCAAGTTATAAAGTGTGTAAGATACACACCTTTCACCAATGCAAGAACTAACTCCCGAATCCGATCTACCGCACTAGAACACCTTGTCCTACAATCGGCCAATACTAAAATTATGAACAAAGGCCATTCGGCCATACTACTAAATCCCAAAGAGTTATCACTTGTAATACCAAATCTTACCTAAACTTACCCAAATCGATTGACAAAGAAACGAGGCTTAGATTGATTGCTTCCAACGTCCCGAAAAGCCCAAAAGAATAATCGGTTCCTAAAATGGTTAGAACCTTGCAAACCAATGCCCAAAGATTCGGCCTTTGACCAGAAGAAAATAACTTGGAAAAGAGAAAAGAATTGAAAGAGAATCGGCCATGAACACTTACCCTTTTCCAAAATCGATTGAAGAAAAATCAAAGAGAATCTACCCTTGAATATTTGGCCAAAACAAAACAATAAGAGAAAGGAAAAATTTCGGCAAAATGATTAAATGGTCAAAGAAATTCGGCTATGGTTGATTTGATTTAACAATAAGGATTCGATTAAAGTTGAGAAAGAGAAAGGAAAATAAAAGAAGAAGATGGAAGAGATTTCAATGGGAGAGGAATGTTTATGATTTTGAATAAAATAAAAGAAAGTAAAGAGAGATGGAGAGATGAAAGTTTCGGCCAAAAGAAAGTAGGAGAAATGTGATTATGAACCAATGTCAAAGAAGAAAAAGAGAGAGATGTGGGAGAGAGAGAGGTTCGGCCAAACACTATTTTCCCTAAAAGAAATGTGCACAAAATGCCCAAAAAAATCAAATGTTGTTTCGGTTTCAAAAGGATGAATGAAAAGAAAGAAAAAGTAGGATTTGGTTCCAACAAAATAAGGCTAAAACCAAAAGGAATTTTGCACTAAAAGCATAGTACACATTCAGCCAAGGAGGGAGTTTTGGAGAGAAAGAAAACAATACAAAAGATGCACAAGAAGCAAAGGTTGACCAACTATCCCCCCAAGCCACCTAACAACATTCGGCCACCCCTAGACACCCATGCCGTCCACATACATGCACTAAAGGCCTAGGATTACTTTCCAAAACATCCTCCATATTCCATGCCTTTTGTCCCCTCATCATACCATAACCTTAAGATTCCTATCCCCTATTTCATGCTTTCCTTTTCCAAAATTCAACTTTACCAAAAACTTAAGGTCCAACCTATCATAAACATAGGTTGACCGTCCATCAATGCTAGAACACAAAATAAAGTCTTCAAAAATGCTTTCCATGATACTCGAACCTCTAACCTCAAGCCACCTTTCAAGCTCCTTAACCAATTTGCCACTTACTCCTCTTATGCTTTAATTAACACTTAAATTAACTTAAGTGCTAAGCTCACTTAATCCACTTCATTAAATAAACCATACTAAAAATTATTCTAGCTTCCTAAATAAAATCAAGCCTTCACAAGACTATGCTAACACACAAAATTCATACCCGAGCCAACACAAATAATACTCAAATTTTGGGATGTTACAAAGGTATTCAGGATGATGAATGTGGCTTGGAATTTGAATGGCTATATGTCATATTCATATATGTGTTTGTTGGAAATGCCTCAAGCGGTGAAAGAAGCATTTGTTTAACAAGATTGGCATTGTTATGCTTTAATACCTGGTGAATTTATTTAGGTCTTATTAGGTATATGTGATTACTTGAATATGTGAACTATCACTGTATTTGACTTATAAGATAATTATATGTGAACTCTATATAAATAGTTATCAAGTGAACAATGACAATGTGCGAGTTGTGTTTATATGCGTGTTGTGTTTATATACGAGTTGTGTTTATATGCTACCTTTGTTTATATGCAAGTTGTGTTTATAAGAGAGCTGTGTTTATATGCTAGCTGTGTTCATATACGAACTGTTTCAATGTGTGGGCCGTGTAAATATGTGACCTGTGACAATGTGCGTGTTGTGCTTATATGTAAACTATGTCAATATGTGGACCATGTAAATATGCGAGCTATGACAATGTGCGTGTTGTGTTTATATGCAAACTGTCACTGTAACATATGTTTGAATTGATTTTGTAGGTAGTTGTAACATCCTGATTTTGGGCCTAGTCGGAACAGTGGTTGCGGGACCAAAAATCCGACATCAAAAAATTTATTTTATTATTATTTTGATGTCTACAGTATGATACTAAAGTTGTGTGAAATTTTCATAAAGAAATTTCCTCGTTTGAGTACTCAATTTGATAAAAAGGACTAAATCGCGTAAGGTGCAAAACTTGAGGTCTAATTGATAAAGGCACTAAATAGCTATAAAATTGAAAAGTATGAGCACTTGCATGGTAATTATACCAATAGAAAAGTGATGAGACAAAGATGGACATGTAATAGGTGGATTTGGTGAAGTTATTAAAAGGTTAAATTTGTTAATAAGTTAATAGGTATAATAAGACAAAATAGCAAAAGCTATCATCTTTATTTTTCTTCTTCTTCAACCGTAATAGAGAAAAAAAATGGCAGCCATGGAATGGGTTTCATTCGGCCAAGCTTTGGAGCTTGATAGGTGAGTGGTTTTTGCCCCGTTTTTAATGATTTCTATGTTTTCGGAGTCATGGTAACTCGATTTAGCTATCCCGTACCTTCGTTTTCAAAATTGTTAAAGTTTGTGAATTTTGCCATTGTTGATAAAGTGTGTATTTTGATAATTGATGATAGAAAATGCATCCTTGTTGTTAGATAAACAACATTTGTAAAGTGATTTTTGATATATTAGGGACTAAATTGAGAAATGTGATAAATTGTGTGGTAAAAGTGAGAATATGTGAAAAATGTCTGCTGCTATAAGTATGATAAATATTCAATTAGGCATGGGTAGCAAAGAAATTGAATGAACTTCATTTTACGAGCCCAGGGGCAAAAGTGTAAATATGACAAAGTTTAGGGGTAAAAATGTAATTTTACCAAAAATATGAAATTGGGCTAATTTGAGTAGCATGATGAATAAATAAATTAAATGTGTTGTTATAGATCCAGGAAGATGAGATTCAGAATTAGATCGGGGGAAAATCAAGATAATCGAGTAATTGACTTATTTCGTCGTTTTATACCGAGGTAAGTTCTTATGTTAATAAGCATTAAATTTGATATGTTTAAATGCTTAACCGATATCATGTGTTATTTCGTATGTTATTATTGGATCATGAATAATATAAAAATTACGAGATTGTATTGAAAGATCAAATTAACAGAAATGTAGGGCAGAGTATGATCGAATTTCGACATGTGATGAATTGACGGTAAAGACCATGGTTGGACCATGGCAATATGTGTGCTAGTGTAAGACCATGTCTGGGACATGGCATCGACATTAATATGTGTGCTAGTGTAAGACCATGTCTGGGACATGGCATCGGCCACGATATGAGAGCCAGTGTAAGACCATGCCTGGGACATGGCATCGGCCACGATATGAGAGCCAGCGTAAGACCATGTTTAGGACATGGGATTGGTACGATACATCATGTACGAGTTTTTCCGAGTATCCTTAGTAACTCAAGAGGTTCAACGGGTAAATCCAAAGATGATGTCAAAGAAATGACAAGGTATGATCATGTTGAAAGGGTACAGGTATGTACGCAAAATTCATGAGTACTGAATTCGATGTATATGGGACATTTGGTAAGAATGTAAATGAGTAAGTCATACCTATGAAAATGGTCTTGTGATGACCTTGTGACGATAGGTCTATACTAATGATGTATAAATAGGTGGTAAATTTGATTGATGATCATGTGTGAGGCTTTTAGGCCAAATTAAATTGAGACATGATAAGTTTAAGTTTTGTTGATGATGTATAGGTTAAAGGGGAAAATGAATGGCATGTAAATATTCGATAATGACTAGCTATTGGAATGGCTAGTGAAGGATATGCTTTGGTGTTATGTATGATTAAATGGATGTTAATACAAAGCAATCATGAAAGAGTAAAATTAGCAATAAAACAGTTTTGGACAGCAGCAGTTGTATAACTTTGAAAAATCACCAAAATTTGTGGAAATCGAATTAGAGGTTGAATAAGATATGAAATTAAAAATTATTGAGCCTAGTTTCACATAGAAGAAACAATGTAAGCAAAATAATTTCATATTATGATATTTTTTAATTTTTGTGGGACAGGGTCAGGATGATGTCGGAATCCCCTATTTTGACTTTGGAAAATCATTAAAAATAGTATAAAAATAATTAAGAGTTATAATTTATATTTTTGAAATTATTAATGAATCTATTTTCAAGATAATTAAATGGTAACATCATCCGAGTCCCGTATGAGGAGATAATTAATTCTTAGTGAAGAAGGGTCGAAACTATTAGACAGCAAAACAGGGACGACTTTAAAGAATAAACTGTATTTATTGGCTAAACCAAAAATTCTGGAAAATTTATGGTAAGGAGATATGTGTGTCTAGTTTTAGATAGAATTAGCGGAACTAAATTTGGAGTTCCGTAGCTCAAGAAATAAATAATTTAGTGACTATGACTTGCATAGACAGCTTGATATGCTCAAAAGTGAATAGTGAAACTTTGTGCAATTATGATTGTATTATCTTGAGAACTTATTATGAGGATTGTTAAAAGTATGTTAATAAATTGCTTATTATTATCATACCAACTTACTAAGCTATATAGCTTACTCTATCTATTTTCCATTTTTATAATGTCCTCAGGCTAGCTCGGGTTGGAGAACGTCGGAGATACCATCACACTATCAAGCTATCACTTCGGGTATTGTTGAGTCCAAGTAGTTGAGTTGTGGCATGTATAGGAGATTTAATTATGTTGTTAAGTGTCATAGCTGAATTTGCTAAATGTGGGCTTTTGTTATTTGATAGATCATTTTGTATAAGGCCATGGATGATGGCTAATATTTGTTATTGTTATATGCATATGATGATGTTTTTCATGGTGTGTTAATGCATGATTGAGCAAGTTGTATGATTGAATTGATAAATAATGTGATAAGTGTTGCATGTGAATGAAGTGAAGTGGCCATGTTGTGTAAATGTCTTAGTTGTGGTGAATTGGTCATGTATTTATGTGTGGATGGGTATTACTTGATGTTGTGTATGTTGCTGCAAGTAAGGGTGGCAAAAGGCTTGGTAAATAGCCTTGTTTTTTGTCCACACGGGTAGACACACGGGCGTGTGTCTGGGCTGTGTGTGACACACAGTCTGCCCCATGGGCATGTAGTCCGGCCATGTGTCCCCTGCACCTTAATTGTGAAATTAAATTCACCACACGGCCTAGCACACGAGTGTGTGCCTTGGCCGTGTGACCTTAAAGGGTTGATGACATTAGAAACAGAATTTCAAGGTTTTTGCACACGGGCTGAAACACGGGTGTGTCACGGCCGTGTGAGGGACACGGGCCATGGACACGGGCGTGTGCCAGGCCGTGCGAAAATCCTTGTAGGTTCAAAAAGGGAAATGAATCCACACGGGCTCGAGACACGGGCATATCCCAATATGCTCAGGCCGTGTGAGCTACACGGTCCTTTAGCATGGCCATGTTAAGAGGTCACACGGACGTGTCACTCTTCCACATGGGCGTGGCCCCTGATTTCAATGATATTTTCTAAAGTTTTTCTAAAGTGCTCGGTTTAATCCCGAACCGTTTTCAAAGTGTGTTTTGGGCCTCGTAGGTCCATATTAGGGGCTTTAAGGCAAAGTTTATGACTTGGAAATGTATGTTTGCATGTGTTTAAGATAGGTAACACCTCGTACCCTGTCTTGGCATTGGATACGGGTAAGGGATGTTACAGTAGTCATGCGTTAACTAGCTCTGTAATATATATGCGAATTGACTTTGTCAAGTTTGTGCGAACTGATTCATTAACATTGTTATGTGTGAACTGACTTTGTATGGTGTGTATGTGGTAGCTTTTTGTAAAGTAATTACATGCGAGCTCTTTGTAAAGTATCTAAGTGCGAGCTAGTCTGTAAAGTAGTAATATGCGTACTGTGTAAATTTGCGAGCTGTATTAACGTGCGAGCTATATCATTACGTGAGCTGCGTCAACATGTGTATTGTAGCAAAAGTGCAAATTGTACTGTTGTTGTATCCTATAGCTCAGGTCCGATGGCTGGACCGAGCGAGGGGTACAGATTGAAGAAGCTTTACAAGATGTAGAATGGATTTAAGCCATGCAAGATACAAAATGGATTCAAGCCATGCAAGATGAGCTCTAATAATTTGAGAGGAATGAAGTTTGGTAACTTGTGCCTAGACCTAGTGATAGCAACGTCATTGGCACTAAGTGGATCTTCAAGAACAAGATTGATGAGTAGAGGATCATAACTAGAAATAAAGTAAGGCTGGTTGCATAGGGACACACTCAAGTGGAAGGAGTTGATTTCAATGATACATTTGTACAAGTGGTAAGATTTGAAGCCATCAGAATGTTGCTTGCTACGGCCATTCATCTTGAGATCAAATTGTATCAAATGGATGTCAAGAGTGTCTTTCTAAATGGCTACTTGAATGAGGTATATGTGGTACAAACAAAAGGTTTTGAAGACCCTACACATCTTGACTATGTGTACAAACTAAGTAAAGCCTTATATTGTCTCAAATAGGCACCTCATGCATGGTATGAAAGCCAAACATAATTCTTTAGTACTCTGGGGTTTGGAAGGGGTTCTGTTGATAAAACCTTATTTATCAGAAGGCGGAGGGGGTTAACTACTTTGGCTCAAATTTACATTCATGATATCATATTTGGAGCCACTTCTATAGCAACCAATGACAACTTTGTGAAGCTTATGCAAGTTGAATTCGAGATGAGTATGGTTGGTGAATTGAGCTACTTTCTTGGATTACAGATTAAGCAATTGAAGGGTGAAACTTTTCTTTCACAAGAAATGTAACACCCTAAACCTGACCCGATTAATCAGATTCGGATTTTGGGTGTTACTACACAAGATTTAACCATTAACAAAAACAATTCACAAATTTCTTAATTTCTTTACACGTGTTCTTTAACAATTTAACTGAAAACTTATTATATGTAAATAAAGGAAGCATTTAAAATATATTTGGATACAACAATCTTGACAAAAATATTTACAAGTTAAAAGTTTAATTAATACAGACTTAAAGCGTGTATTCTTAAACTACGCTACAACTCTACTGTATGCATAATAGCCCACTCCGCCACCATTTTGGTGTACTTCTGGCGTTGCCTCTCCAGGCGAAGTCTCCTCTTAGATACCTGAAAAATGATAACAAATCTTGTAAGTACAGGAGCACTTAGTGAGCTCATTATAACAATACCTTGATGGATACTTTGCAATCTTGTATGATCTACTGGGTGCCACTTATTCTACATCATTTATTTCGGCGAACAGTTTACGATTCTCTTATGCATCAATTATCACGCTCTCATCATACTCAATCTTCCTTATCTAACTAACTGAGGAATCCTTCCAAACATTTCGTCAATCTCTTGTCCATAATAAATTTTGAATAGAACATACTCTCATAAACCACTTCCAATAATCCTTGCCTTAACCCATACTTTTATTTCAAACAGTTGTTCACTGACATTTATCAAGGGAGGATACATATATGTTTGGTAAATACTTATGCAGAATTTAATGCCATCAATTCATACTCAGATCTACGTTGATTCAGTACCACACATATCCATATTGATAAATCACTATATAGACCATTCTAACTAATTTCATATCATTTTATATCAGAATCCCATAACTCAATATAACATTAAATCAGATTCTGAATAATTTTAGAAGATGACACAATATCACTCACTTTCCATTTATACAGATCATTATGATGGATACCCTTGTTAATATACAGAAACATATCTCTTTTTCACGGAAACCCTTAAGATTTATTCACTCTTAACCTTACTTCATACAGAATTAAAAGAATTTACTCATCTTTTACAATAGAGATAGACATTCAGATTTAACCCTTACCAGACATTCCTAGCAGTTCACGCCACTTAGACCTAACAGAGTACGCCATACAAGCAATCATACAAAATCTCTTGTTTACTATCTTGGCAAGCTTCATAGAACACATTAGAGGCCAACAAACGATATACCAAATGCACCATAAGTCCTTATTATAAAATATGCTCTTAAGCAATCTAGTTAGGCTTCACCACAAAGGTGATTCATTCAGAGTATGCGACAAAGGCAATCCAGTCAGAGTTCGCCACAAAGTTTATCTATATAGAATACGCCACAAAGGTGTTTCATTCAGAATACGCCACAAAGGCTGACAGGATGCCACATAGGCATCCAAAAACTATCGTGTTTGCGATATGGATTTTGTAACACCTCTTACCCGTATTCAACGCCGGAATCGGATACGAGGCATTACCGAACTTATCTTGCTTAGACTTACAACTTTGGGCTATAAAATTTCATTCCAACTTAAAACTTTTTCATTTACAATCGTAACTTCCCTATTATGGGTCTACGAGACCCTATACGTAAACTCGCAATGTTTCGGGACCAAATCGGAAACTTTCAAACACTTAGAAAATTTTGACATGAAACAGGGCCACACGCCCGTGTGAGGAATGGGACACGCCCGTGTGGCATTTCACATGCCCGTGTGTATACCTCGTGTCCCTCACACGGCCTCGACACGCTCGTGTCTTAGCCCTTGTGCCAAAACCATGGCATTCTATTTATGACGTCATCACCTCACTATGGTCACACGGCCAAGGCACACGCCCGTGTCCTTAGACCGTGTGTCGAATTAAATTCCTAATTTTAGGTGCAGACTTCACACGGCATGGGCACACACCCATGTCCATGGCCGTGCCTCCCACACGGCCGTGTCTCTGTCCGTGTGTTTACTACTGAGCATACTAACTTGTAAACCTAGCATGCAAGGGGACACACGGCCTCTACACATGTCCATGGGGCTGACTGTGTATCACACACGGCCTAGACACATGCCCGTGTGTCTACCCGTGTGTCTACCCGTGTGGAAAATTATATGGCTATCTACCAAGCCCTTTGGCACCCTACCAAGCAACCACACTTATGCCAAATCAATTCAACACATTTTATAACCATATGACACTTCCAAAAACTCAATTCAAAACATCCACACAAGCATAAACTTTATAATTTCATAAATTGCATATAAATAAACTTGTCATGTATTGGCCCAATTCCAATAACTATTTACAAAATTACTTTGATAACATAAATAGCCAACACATTGGCTATCAAAATGACATAACAAAGTACCCAAGTCCTATACATGCCATACTCAAAATAAGTCTAACTTGTTATACCAAAGAGATGTCGATAGTGTGATTTTCGAACTCCGACGTCCCACGATTCTCAAATTATCTTGGCAATACTACAAGGAAAAAGGGAAAAGAGAGGGGTAAGCATATAGCTTAGTAAGTTTGCAAAGAAATAAATAGCAACAATAAGTTCATAATGACATCAATTCATGGCATTGGATAACCACACAAGGTCATAAGCACTTTGTCATAACTTACTCGTACTTGTTCTTATCTATCATATACCATGCCACATATCGTAAACATTCCTCGTGAATTATTCATGGGTACCTGTATTCACTCAATCACATGACTTTAGTACTAATCTCATTTATATTTCCAAGCTTATCTTTTTATCCCATTAATTCACTAGGGATACTCAAAGACGAAAATTCATCGTCATTAACATAAACATGAAACCAATGCCACATCCCAGATGTCGTCTTATATGGGGTCACCTCTGAGTGCCGATGCCATATCCCGGATATGGTTTTATACGGGATCTCACTTCAAGTATCGATGCCATATCCCGGATATGGTCTTATACGATTCTCATATTCAATACCGAAGCCATATCCCAGATATGGTCTTATACAGAATCTCAATTTAGTGCCGAGGCCATGCCCCCGACATGGTCTTACACAGGACCTTGTCCATCTCATGTCTTGATGATAGTATTCTCACAATTATTATAGTCCAACCGGGACTTCAACATCTCAACTTTTATCATCTTTTTCATTCAAAACCAATACTTAATTTCATAGAATATCATGTATTATTATAATATCAAACATTCTTAAACATACTAGCATAAATGTTGAATTTATCACATACAAACTTACCTCGATTCCAAAATAAGCTAGATCGTCGATCTAGTCCGATACTTTGTTCTTTCCCCGATCGAGGTAAATTCTTGGTTCTTCTTGATCTATAATAGCAAATTAGCTCATTTATCAATCACATTAATAAATGCATTTCAATAACCATGCTTTGGCAAAATTAATATTTTGCCCTTAGACTTTTGCAAAATGACCATTTTACCCCTAGGCTCAGAAATCAATTCTAATCAAATCTCTACCTTTATCGAGCCTAGGTGAACACTTATTTCTCTTATGGCTACCATCAAAACTCAATATTTCACACATTTACTACATATTTTACAACCTTTACAAAGAGGTCCTTTTAGGTGTTTTCATGGTAACACCTTTCACAAAAGTTGTTCATCTAACAACTAAGACTCAATTTCTTCCATAAAAATGCAGCAAACAACATAAATGCTCACATGGAAAAACCCCAAGCTTTCAACCATTTTGCAAGATAGACCCCTCATTAGCAAGTTCATGATACAAGGGTCCTAAAAGTACAAAAATCATCAAGAAAAGTCACTAAAATCACTTACTTGCAAGGAGAGAAGCTTGCTAAAATTTTGAGCTCTCAAACCCCTTAGTATGCTGTAAATTTTCGGTGGTGTAGGAGAGGAGAAAAGATGATATCTTTTCTTTCTTTATTTTTCTCTTATTTTATTCATTAATCACCTAACACCACCAAAACTTTGACTAAATAAATCCTCTTGTCCCCCCTATGGCCGACTATGGCTTTAAGAAAGGACTAATTTCACATTAAGGGCCTCCAATTAAAAATTCTACAGCTATTTGGTACCTCTAGCTTGTAAAATTAAACTTTCGCACTTTATGCAATTTAGTCCTTTTTCGCGATTAAACATGAAATCTCTAATATTATAGCACCAAAATTTTTATACACTTATATAATCATGCTCTAACTCATAAAATATCATGAAAATAATTTTCTCTAACCTTGGATTAACGGTTCCGAAACCACTGTTCTGACTAGCCCCTAAATCAGGCTGTTACAATTCTCCCCTTTAAGGATTTTCGTCCCCGAAAATCTTACCGGTGAAAAGGTTGGGATATTGGTTTCTCATAGCCTCCTCGGGCTCCCATGTAGCCTCTTCCACTCCATGTCTTTGCCATAATAATTTAACGAGGGCTATACTTTTGTTTCTCAGTTGTTTGACCTCTAGTGCCAAAATCTTAACCGGCTCCTCGCCATAAGTCATGTCCGGTTGAATCTCTACTTCTGATGGCACAATCACATGTGAAGGGTCCGAACGGTAGCGACGTAACATAGACACGTGGGAGACATCGTGAATCTTTTCCAACTCAGGTGGCAAGACCAAACGATAAGCTACCGGTCCTATCCTCTCGATAATTTCATAAGGTCCGATAAAACGTGGACTCAATTTGCCTTTCCGGCCAAATCTGAGGACTTTTCTCCATGGTGATACTTTCAGAAACACTTTATCACCGACTTGAAACTCAATCTCTTTCCGTTTCAAATCCGAATAGGACTTTTGTCTATCTGAGGCCGCTTTCAGACATTCACGTATCACCTTTACTTTCTCTTCAGTTTCCCTGACCAAATCAACCCCGTGAATCTGATTCTCTCTAAGTTCTGTCCAATACAAGGGCGTTCAGCACTTACGCCCGTACAATGCTTCATAAGGTGCCATCTTCAAACTTGACTGATGATCGTTATATCAGAGTCTTAAAATTTATATAATGAATGATCTAGCCTAGAAACTAACTGTGACAACGATTGAGGCAAGCGCACCTATCAAACAAAGTAGTATAGTTTAGTGGCAAGACCGAATGTCGAACCCAAAGGAACCAAAAGTACTAATACTAACCTTCTTTCTATTATTCAGCCTAAGAATTGAAGTGAATTATTGTTTAATCTAAAATTAACTAACTACTAAGCTAAAGACACTAAGACAAAGAGAATGAATTGGGGAAATACTTGTGGGAAAAACCAATTGATTAAGACAATACCCAAGGAAGAATCCACCTAGACTTCACTTGTTATCTAACTCTGAACCAGACGATTTATTCACTTGACTTGATCCGTAGGATTCCCTAATGTATATTAATACCTCCGTCGAGGCTACTAACGTCTAACCCTAGGTTGATTAATTGAAATCTCTTTCTAATTAAAACCCCTAGAATTGCGTTAACTCGATCTATGGACTCCCATATTAGGTTTGACCCTAATCCGACAGATTTTCGTCATCCTATGTCTAGGGTTGCAATCAACTCCACTTAATTATGCTAGATCTACTCTTAGACAGGGAATTTTGCTCCACTGCCTAAGCACATCAATACTTGAATCAATACCCTGAAATATCAAAGCAAGAATTAAGAACACATAATTAAGAACAAATCAAGTATTTATCATATAGTTCAGAAAACAATAACAAGATCCGTCTTAGGTTTCATCCCTCTCAGGTATCTGAGGGTTTAGTTCATAATTATAAAAGAATACATCTCAGAAGAAAACATAAAACAAAACATAAGAAAACCCTAAAACCCCCTGAAGGAATTGAAGGAGAGATTCGCTGTCTTGAGTATGATTTCGGCTTCTTGAGATGAATCAACTGGCTTTCTTCGAGTAAATCCCACGATTTTGACCTCTCTGGCTCGGCTCCTTGGCCTAGCTGGACGCCCCCCTAAAGGTTGGCCTCTAGAGTGTTTATATAGGCTTTTGGAATGGCTTTCTTTGCCTCTAAGTACCCTAATCCGAATAAAATTCTTCTTTGTCACGGCAGGGACACGCCCGTGTGGCACGCCCGTGTGAATCGACTTCAGGCCGTGTTCGAGCCTGCTAATGGGGCATGGCCGTGTGCTTTGGGCCCAGGCTGTGTTGATTTCCTACTTTGGCCCATTTGGCCCGTTTTAAGCCCGTTTTCCATTCCTTTCATCCTCCTATGCTCTCCGGAGTATAAAACATGAAATTAAAGGATTAAGAGCACCAAATTCCATAATTCAAGGGATAAATCATCCAAAAGCATGCTAAATGTAGAGATAAAATATGTTACTATTACGGTTTGTCAACTGAAAACTATTATTGTAGGCAAAATCCACTAACGGTAAGTATTTTTCCCAATTACCTTGGAATTCCAAAACGCAACATTGAAGCATGTCTTCAAGTATCTGTATCACTCTTTCCGACTGCCCGTCGGTTTGTGGATGGAAAGCTGTACTGAAACTCAATTTTGTGCCAAAAGCCTCTTGCAACTTTTTCCAAAACCGTGACGTGAATCTCGGATCTCTATCCGAAATGATCGACAACGGTACACCATGAAGTGTTACTATCTCTGACACATACAAATTTGCCAACTTATCAAGAGAATAATCGACTCGTACTGGTATGAAATGGGCTGACTTCGTAAGTCTATCGACTACAACCCATACAACATCTTTCTTTTTCGACGTCAACGGTAAACCCGTCACGAAGTCCATAGTAATACGGTCTCATTTCCACTCGGGAGCCATAATAGGCTGAAGTAGACCCGAAGGTACTTGATGTTCAGGCTTCACTTGTTGACAAATTAGACATCTCAATACAAACTCCGAAATGTCTTTCTTCATACTCGGCCACCAATACCATTTCTTCAAGTCGTTATACATTTTCGTGTTGCCTGGATGTACAGCCAAACATCAACTATGTGCTTCATGCAGAATCTTCTGGATAAGTTCGCCATTTCTGGGTACACAGACCCTATCTCGAAACATCAAACATCTGTCAGTTACCCGAAAGTCTGACTCAACATTTGACTCGCTTAGAACTCTTTTGGCTTGTAAGTTGCTGTCATCTTTCTGAGCTTCGCATATCTCTTGGAGAAACAATGGTCTAGCCCTCAACTCGGCTAGAATAGAACCATCATCTGACAAAGCCATCCGTGTATTCATGGCTCTTAGTGCAAACAAGGATTTTCTGCTCAAAGCATCAGCGACCACGTTCGCCTTTCCCGGATGGTAGTCAATCACTAACTCATAATCCTTGATCAACTCTAACCATCTTCATTGCCTCAAATTCAAATCCTTTTGAGTAATCAAATATTTTAGGCTTTTATGGTTGGTGAATATCCGACACCTTTCACCATATAAATGGTGTCTCCATATCTTTAATGCAAACACAATGGCAGCCAACTCTAAATCATGGGTCGGGTAATTCTTCTCGTGCGGCTTTAATTGTCTAGAAGCATATGCAATCACCTTGCCCTCTTGCATAAATCGCACCCCAATCCATTCATGGATGCATCATGAAAACCACAAATTCTCTTCCCGGCTCAAAGTTGCACCAAAGCAGAGCCTCGAGTCAACAATGCCTTTAGTTTCTCAAAACTCTATTGGCACTTTTCTGTCCAATCAAACTTCACATCTTTTTGCAATAATCTCGTCATCGGAGTAGCAATCATGGAGAACCCCTTGACAAAACGCCTATAATAGCCGGCTAGGCCCAGAAAACTCCTCACTCTAGTTACGTTCCTTGGTGGTGTCCATTCAACAATTTCTGAAATCTTACTCGGGTCGACTCTAATTCCATCTCCCGAGACAATGTGCCCCAAAAATCCAACTTCCTTAAGCCAAAATTCACTTTTACTAAACTTGGCATACAATTGTTTATCTCTCAAAATTTACAGAACCTTTCTCAAATGCTCGGTATGTTCGTTTTCATCTCGAGAGTAGATCAGTATATCATCAATGAAGACTACGACAAATTTATCCAAATATGGTCGAAAAATGCGATTCATCAAGTCCATGAAAACGGCTGGGGCATTTGTTAAACCAAAAGGCGTAACCAAAGATTTGTAATGGCCATACCTCGTCCGAAATGTAGTTTTCGGCACATCTGAGTCCTTGACTCTCAACTGATAGTACCCAGACCTTAAGTCTATTTTGGAAAACACCATGGCTCCCTTCAATTGATCAAACAAATCTTTGATTCTTGGCAACGGGTATTTGTTCTTCACGATTACCTTATTAAGTTTCCAATAATCTATGCATAACCTCATAAAACCATATTTCTTCTTCACAAATAATACGGGAGCACCCCACGAAGAAAAACTCGGTCTTGCAAAGCTTTTATCCGTTCTTGCAACTGTGCTTTCAATTCTCTTAGCTCGGTTGGAGCCATTCTATATGGAGCAATAGAAATGGGGGCAGCACCCGGAGCTAACTCAATCCCAAATTCAATCTCCCTAACCGGAGGTAACCCTGGTAATTCTTCTGGGAAAACATCTGGATATTTGCACACTATGTGTACCGACTCAATTTTCAACTCAGTCTCTTTAGCATTCATCACCAAGGTAAGGTAAGCTTCGTACCCCTTTCTTAAATACTTCTGAGTCCAACAGGATGATATCACTACTGGTGATCTGTCTTGCTTATCTGATTCAACACGAATAAGATCCCCACTTTTACATTTTAACTCAATAAACTTCTTTCCACAATTTACAATCACATCATGAGTAACTAACCAATCCATCCCAAGGATGACATCGAACTCATCAAATGGTAATAACATGAGATTTGCAGGAAAACAATGACCCCTAATCATCAAAGGGCAACCTTTGCATATTCCATCAACTAATACACATTTGCCTAGGGGATTCGACACTCTTATCACAAATTTAGTAGACTCTATAGACATGCTCATGCTAGAGACTAATTTCATGCAAATATACGAGTGGGTAGATCCTGGATCAATTAAAGCTATAACACAAGTATCATAAAGAGAAAATGTACCCGTGATCACGTCAGGGGAGGACGCCTCTTCGCGAGCACGAATGGCATATGTACTCGCCGGTGCTCTACCCTCCACTCTCGCAGCCTGCTCTCTAGATGAATTCTTGCCACTCATCTTATTTCTCGGGTTTCTCGGTGGTCTTCCTCTAGCAGTATTTCCCGGTCTTGCATTTTGAGGTGTCTCTTTCTCGCCCGCCTCAGGGCAATCTCTGATAAAGTGGTCTAGAGACCCACACTTGAAACAAGCCTTCTCGTTTGCTCGGCACTCACCAGAATGACATCTGCCACACTGCAGACATTCCGGTCTACTTGTTCGGGCATTGCCAACACTAGCAACCGAAGTAGTCTGAGCCTTAGACCCCAAGAATTGTTTTCCCTTACTTCGGTTTGAAAACCCGGCTGAAGTGGCTGATCGAGTAGCAAAATCCCTTGATTTCTTAGATGAGGATTGGTAGGACTTACTCAGTTGTCTCTCTCTCGAGTCACGTGACTCAATCTGAGCTCTTCTTTTCTCTTTGGCCAACTCTTTAGCCTTACAAGCTCTATCTACCAACACCATAAATTCTTTTTGTTTGAGGACTCCGACATATAGACGGATATCCTCATTTAACCCGTCCTCGAACCTTTTGCACATGATAGCTTCTGTCGATACGCACTGTAACACCCCTTACCCGTATTCAACGCTGGAACCGGGCTCGAGGCGTTACTGTAATAAAACCCTCAAGATTGCCACTTAGGCTCCACGTGACCACTCTCTTTGGCCATCATAACAACCTCAAACCCGACTTACGAGGCATCTCTCAACCACATGAGGGCTCTCGAGAACATATCAAAACTCTTACGATCTTAAAATTTTTCCATCTATACAGGGCTCACACGCCCGTGTAAGATTTGGCACGCCCGTGGATGTCACAGACGCCCATGGTCACTACCCGTGCATGAAAAATCAAGCATTCTGCCAATGCCCCACGGCTAGGGAACACGCCCGTGACCTCCGCTCATGGTGCACACTGACCACCTTAAGATGGCCTAGAGTCTAGACACGCGCCCGTGTGGCTAGCCCGTGGCCAACACTGATTAACCCACACGTTCTAGGCACACGTCCGTGTGACTAGTCCGTGGTCTATTCTGACTTCAAATACTAACATGCAGGGGACACACGACCATTTCACACGCCCATGGACTAACCGTGTGTCACACATGGCCTAGACACACGCCTGTGTGTCTACCCACATGGACGAGAACAAAACTATTTTCCAAGTTCTTTTCACCCATCTAGCATACACAATCATGCACTCATACAACACATCCATAATCAACTCAAAATCTTACAATCTCACATAGATAACTACATCTTCTCATATAATAAAGTGCCAACAACTATGGCATTATACAAAATAGATTATCCATCTAAAGGCCAACACATCATAGCTATATACAACAAAATTCACTAACTTGTCTAGCCCCTATACATGCCATATACAAAACATTGAGTCTAATGTACCAGAGTGTGCTGATAGTTTGGGCAATCTTCCAATTGATCATCGTATCTCGATTCAACACTTTTGCTCTATAAGACAAGGGAAAAGAAAGAGAGTAAGCTTTGAGCTTAGTAAGTTCACACATAAACAATTAAGCGCCATAGTATAAGCTAAACAACAATTAGCATTATACTAACATATAATGTACAACTATGCTTACTCTTTCTATCCCTTACCACATTTCCAACACATCATGAGTCACTTACTCATAACCATTGACATGCACCCCTGCATTCAATATCACATTTACACAATATACAACACATCATTATTTCTCGATAATACATCCACACAGCTAATCCACACGGCTAATCCACACAGCTAATCTCTCGGTGGTTTCGCACTTAGCCCACCACAATCAATTAATAAGGTAGTATCGCACTTAGCCTACCAACAAGGTATTCATAGTGGTTTCGCACATAGCCCACTAGATAATATACCTAACGATAGCCTCGCACATAGCCAGCTCATCGTCAATATGCATTAGGATAGTATCGCACTTAGCCCACCATTTAGCATTATCACAATACATTCACAAATCTACTTACTTAATCATTCATTTCACTTGAACCATATAGGTTCTCAATCATTCTCAACCATGCCATTCACTATCAAGCATTAACAATTTGTAAGTATGAATGCATTGTTTATGCATAGACTTACCTCGATACTCAAAAGTATGGAAACGTGCAATTTAGTCCACCACTTTGCTCTTGCCTCAGTTTCAATCCCAGCTTTGTCTTTCTTGATTTATAATGAATAAATCAGCTTATTTAATACACACATTGACTAAATCGACCCACATCTCATACTTTGGCAAAAATTACTCTTTTACCCCTAGTCTTTCTCATAATTACACAATTGCCCCCAAGGCTCGTAAAGTGAATTTTATTCAACTTTCTAGCCTTTCATGCTTAGCCTAACCACTTACTCAACTAAAGCAATCATCAATTCTCGTCATAACACACATGTATGACCAAACTTAAGATTTTTACAAACTAGTCCCTACATGCATTTTCTATGGAAACTCATTTAGCAAAAGATGTTTCTACTACATCAAGCTTTCATAATCTTCCATAAAACATAAAAATACATGCATGTCATACATGGCCACATTTTTTAATATCCATCATAGCTCATCAAATAGCTAAAAATAGCTTACTCATGCAACAAGGACTTCAAAAATACAAAGAATATCAAAAACGAGGCTAGATGCACTTACTAGAAAGCTTGGAATTTTTGAAGAACCCTAACAATGGCTCTTGAAAATTTCGGCAGCCTTGGAGAAGAAGATGAGTGAATTTTGTCATCTTTTCTCCTATTTTAATCACTTAATTGTTAAATGACCAAAATGCCCTTTTTGATAAACTTTCTATTTTAACTCATCCATGCCCAAATTTGTCCAAAAATTAGAAATTGGAAAAATTGCTATTTAAGGACCTCTAATTAATATTCTAAAGCTATTTCACACAAATAGCTTCTAGAATCTCACATTTTGCAACTTTTGCAATTTAGTCCTTTTGGACAATTCAACCGAAATTTCACAAAATTGCTTCATGAAACTTTCACACTAGCAGGCATACATAGCATAAACCTCAAAAACTCATTCATAAACCTCAGATTTGTGGTCTCGCATCACTATTCTGACTAGGCCCTAAATCGGGATGTTACAACTCTCCCCCCTTTAGAGATTTTTGCCCCCGAAAATCTTACCAATAAAGAGGTTTGGATGTTGCTCTCTCATAGCTTCTTCTGTTTCCCACATAGCCTCTTCCACACCGTGTTTTTGCCATAACACTTTCACTAGTGCTATGCTCTTATTTCTCAACTGTTTCAGTTCTCGGGCCAAGATCTTAATCGGCTCTTCATCATAAGACATATCCAGTCTTATCTCAATTTCCGTCGGAGGAATCACATGTGAAGGATCGGAGCGATACCGTCGCAACATCGACACATGGAACACATTATGAATCTTTTCCAACCCTACCGGCAAAGCCAACCGGTATGCTACTGGTCCAACTCTATCTGTAATCTTATACGGCCCTATGAATCTTGGACTCAATTTTCCTTTTTGTCCAAATCTCATATTCTTCTTCCATGGGGATACTTTCAAAAACACTTTGTCGCCCACCGCAAACTTAATTTCTTTTCTTTTCAGATCCGCGTACGACTTCTGTCGGTCCGAAGCAACTTTCAGACTATTACGGATTATTTTCACTTTCTCCTCGGTCTCTTTTACTAGATCGACCCCATGGATCCGCTTCTCACTAAGCTCGATCCAATACAAAGGAGTCCTAAGACTTACGACCATACAAGGCCTCATACGGTGCCATCCAGTATACTCGATCGATAATCTTGTTGTTGTAAGCAAATTCAACTAAAGGTAGATATCTCTCCCAACTACCCTCGAATTCTAACACACAGCATCGAAGCATATCTTCGAGAACTTGAATCACTCTTTCAGACTGACCATCGGTTTGCGGATGGAACGTAGTACTGAAATTCAACTTTGTTCCCAAAGCCTCTTGTAACCCCTTCCAAAATCTCGAAGTGAACCTCGGATCCCTATCCGATATTATAGACACAGGTACACAATGTAACCTCACTATCTCTGCAACATACAACTCAGCTAACTTATCTAGTGAATAATCAACATGTACTGGAATAAAGTGAGCCGACTTCGTTTGTCTATCCACAACCACCCACACATCATCTCCCTTTTTCGGAGTCATCGGCAACCCCGTCACAAAATCCATGGTAACCCGATCCCACTTCCATTTGAGTACCAACACTGGCTGAAACAATCCCGAGGGCACTTGATGCTCAGCTTTCACTTGTTGACAAATCAAACACTTTGTCACGAACTCTGAAATATCTCTTTTCATACCCGACCACCAATAAGACTTCTTCAAGTCATTATACATTTTCGTACTGCCCGGATGTACTGACAAACATCCACTGTGGGCCTCATGCAAAACCTTTTGGATTAACTCCTCATCTCTAGGTACACAAATTCTGTCACGGTACAACAAACAACCATCCAGACCCACTCGAAAATCAGAATCACTTTATGATTCACACTTAGCTCTCTTAGCTAGCATCTCATTGTCATTTCTCTGAGCCTCACATATCTGTTGAGAAAATAGTGGCTTAACTCGCAACTCTGCCAGAATAGCACCATCATCAGACAATGCTAAACTCGCCATCATAACTCTTAGAGCATACAAGGATTTCCTACTCAGGCCATCCACAACCACATTCGCTTTTCCGGGGTGGTAATCAATGACTAACTCATAGTCTTTCAACAACTCAAGCCATCGTCTCTGTCGCAAATTCAGATCCTTCTGATCCATCAAATATCTCAAACTCTTGTGATCCGTAAAGATTCAGCACTTCTCACCATATAAGTAATGTCGCCAAATCTTTAACGTGAAAACAATCGCAGCCAACTCTAAATCATGAGTCAGATAATTCTTCTCGTACGGTTTCAACTGTCTCGAGGCGTAAGCGACTACCTTACCCTCTTGCATCAGCACGCAACCGAAACCATTAAACGATGCGTCACTATAAACCACGAACTCTTTCCCCGATTCTGGTTGAACCAAAATCGGTGCCTCAGTCAATAATGTCTTCAGTCTCTCGAAACTCTGTTGACATGTCTCAGTCCATTCAATCTTGACATCTTTGTGCAGTAGTTTCATCATCGGGGTAGCAATCACAGAGAACCCCTTCACGAAACGTCTGTAATATCCTGCCAATCCCAAGAAACTTCTAATTTCTGACATGTTCCTCGGCAGTTTCCAATCCAAAACAGCCGATATCTTACTCGGGTCAACTCTAACACCACCACCCGACACAATGTGTCCTAGGAATCCGACCTCTCGGAGGCAAAACTCACTCTTGCTAAACTTAGCGTATAACTGCTTATCTCTTAAAGTTTACAAGACAATTCTCAAATGTTCTTCATGATCATTCTCATCCCGAGAATAGATCAATATGTCGTCAATGAAGACAATTACAAACTTGTCCACATATGGTCTGAAAACACGGTTCATCAGATCCATAAAAATTGCCGGTGCATTCGTCAAACCAAACGGCATAACCAAAAACTCATAATGGCCATACCTCGTCCGAAATGCAGTTTTCAACACATCCTGCTCTTTCACTCTCAACTGATAATAAACAGACCTCAGGTCTATCTTGAAGAACACTGTAGCTCCCTTCAGTTGATCAAAAAGATCACCAATCCTTGGTAAAGGATACTTATTCTTAACTGTCACTTTGTTAAGCTGTCTATAGTCTATACACAACCTCATAGACCCATCTTTCTTCTTCACAAACAATATTGGAGCACCCCACGGTGAGTAGCTCGGTCTTGCAAAACCTTTATTTGTCAACTCTTGCAACTGAACCTTCAGTTCTTTCAACTCTAAAGGTGCCATCCTATACGGAGCAATCGAGATAGGTGTCGTTCCCAGAACTAACTCAATCCTAAACTCAACCTCTCTCACTGGAGGTAATCCGGGTAACTCTTTCGGGAATACATCTAGATACTCACATACCACTGGTACTGTTTCAAACTCTACTCCAACCTCTCGAGTATTCAGCATAAAAGCAAGATAGGACTCACACCCTTTTCTCAAGCATTTATCAGCCACTAAGGAAGAAATCATCACCGGTAGACTATCCGATCCACCTGATTCAACCCGAACCACATCTCCACTCACACATTTCAATTCAATAAATTATTACCATAGTTCACTAAGACACTATGGGTAGTCAACCAATCCATGCCTAGGATTAAATCAAACTCATCAAACGGCAACAACATTAGGTTTGCCGGAAAGCAATGACTCTCAATCTTCAAAGGACAATTCTTACACACCTGGTCCACTAACACATGCTTACCTAACGGGTTTGACACCTTAACCACAAAGTCCGTAGACTCAACAGTCTTACTCAAACTAGATGCTAACCTCATGCAAATATAAGAATGAGTAGACCCTAGATCTATTAAAGCAATAATAAGGGTGTTAAAGAGAGAAAAAGTACCCATTATTACATCAGGGGAGGATGCCTCTTCGCGAGCGCGAATGGCATACGTCCTCGCAGGTGCCCTACCCTCCGGTCTCACGGCAGAGTCTCTAGATGTACCTCTACCACTATTCCCGCCTCTCGGGTTCCTTGGTGGTCTACCCCTTGCAGACACATCATTAGATCTCATCTCTTGCTTCTCTTCCTTATCATTCCTCTCGGGGCAATTTCAGATAAAATGATCTGGGGAACCACGCTTATAATAGTTCCGACTGTTACCCCAACACTTTCCGGTGTGATATCTACCACAACTTGGACACTCCGGTTTGCTCTTTGAATTGCCCACACTTTCCATCGAGGTAGCTTGGACTCTCGAACCCGAACGAGTATTGCCCAAGTCTCGATGCGAATAACCCACTGGTGCTGTCGTCCTAGGACTCACTTCCTTGGACCTTTTCGATTGGGCGCTATACGACTTGCCTATCAGCCTCTTTCTAGTATCTCGGGCTTCACTCATAGCCCTTCTCTTTTCTGTACTCAACTCTTTGGCCTTACTTGCCCTTTCGACCAACACCACAAATTCTTTCAACTCCAATATACCCACTAGGAGTTTGATGTCCTCATTCAGTCCGTCTTCGAACCTCTTACACAACATGGTCTCTGACGACACACATTCTTGAGCATATTTGCTAAGCCTAACAAACTCACGCTCATAATCCACTACTGACATTCTTCCTTGCTTCAACTCAAGGAATTCCTTCCTTTTTCGATCAGTAAACCTCTGGCTTATATACTTCTTCTGGAACTCTTCCAGAAAGAAGTCCCACGTCATCCGCTCTCTCGGGACCACTGACGTCAACGTCTTCCACCAATGGTATGCCGAGTCCCTCAGCAAGGATACGACACACTTCAAGCTCTATTCAGGAGTACAAGAGAGTTCATGAATACTCTCATCGAGTTCTCTAACCACAACTCTGCCCTTTCAGGGTCATCATCAACCTTAGCTCTAAACTCCTCAGCCCCATATTTTCTAATCTTATCTACCGGGGGTTTCGATATCCTCACTACATCAATACCTTGAGGAGCCACAGGAATTGACTGAGGTATAGAAGGAGGAGGAGGAGGAGGTTGAGCATTAGGGTTCGATCGAACATAATCTGAGTACCAATTGCTCATCATTTGGAGAAAGGCTTCCCGAGCCCCTTCCCCTTGACGCCTAGCCTCGGGTCCACTTTGAACAGGCACAGTTCCTTGCGTAGGAACCGGCGCATTACTAGCTGCTTCATCAGCAGTCAATGGATCAGAATCCATATTCTATATAAAACAAGATTTAAAATCATCAGAAGCCACCACACTATCATTGTACACTCATGGCATGTATAGCTAGACTCTTACACCCGCTACGGTAGTCTTAGAACCGAGTAAACCATAGCTCTGATACCACTAAATGTAACACCCCTTACCCGTATTCAACGCCGAAACCAGACTCGAGGCGTTACCGTAATAAAACCCTCAAGATTGCCACTTAGCCACCACGTGACCACTCTCTTTGGCCATCATAACAACCTCAGACCCGACTTACGAGGCCTCTCTCAACCACACGAGGGCTCTCGAGAACATATCAAAACTCTTACGATCTTAAAATTTTTCCATCTATATAGAGCTCACACGCCCGTGTAAGATTTGGCACGCCCGTGGATGTCACACACGCCCATGGTCACTACCCGTGCATGAAAACTCAAGCATTCTGCCAATGCCCCATGGCTAGGGAACACGCCCGTTCTCTCCGCCCGTGGTGCACACTGACCACCTTAACACGGCCTAGAGTCTAGACACACGCCCGTGTGGCTAGCCCGTGGCCAACACTGATTAACCCACACGTTCTAGGCACACGCCCGTGTGACTAGTCCGTGGTCTATTCCGACTTCAAATACTAACATGCAGGGGACACACGGCCATTTCACACGCCCATGGACTGACTGTGTGTCACACATGGCCTAGACACACGCCCGTGTGTCTACCCACATGGACGAGAACAAAACTACTTGCCAAGTTCTTTTCACCCATCTAGCATACACAATCATGCACTCATACAACACATCCATAATCAACTTAAAATCTTACAATCTCACATAGATAACTACATCTTCTCATATAATAAAGTGCCAACAGCTATGGCATTATACAAAATAGATTATCCATCTAAAGGCTAACACATCATAGCCATATACAACAAAATTCACTAACTTGTCTAGCCCCTATACATGCCATATACAAAACATTGAGTCTAATGTACCAGAGTGTGCTGATTGTTTGGGCGATCTTTCAATTGATCCTCGTATCTCGATTCAACACTTTTGCTCTATAAGACGAGGGAAAAGAAAGAGAGTAAGCTTTGAGCTTAGTAAGTTCACACATAAACAATTAAGCGCCATATTATAAGCTAAACAACAATTAGCATTATACTAACATATAATGTACAACTATGCTTACTCTTTCTATCCCTTACCACATTTCCAACACATCATGAGTCACTTACTCATAACCATTGACATGCACCCCTGAATTCAATATCACATTTACACAATATACAACACATCATTATTTCTCGATAATACATCCACACAGCTAATCCACACGGCTAATCCACACAGCTAATCCACACAGCTAATCTCTCGGTGGTTTCGCACTTAGCCCACCACAATCAATTAATAAGGTAGTATCGCACTTAGCCTACCAACAAGGTATTCATAGTGGTTTCGCACATAGCCCACTAGATAATATACCTAACGATAGCATCGCACATAGCCAGCTCATCATCAATATGCGTTAGGATGGTATCGCACTTAGCCCACCATTTAGCATTATCACAATACATTCACAAATCTACTTACTTAATCATTCATTTCACTTGAACCACATAGGTTCTCAATCATTCTCAACCATGCCATACACTATCTAGCATTAACAATTTGTAAGTATGAATGCATTGTTTATGCATAGACTTACCTCGATACTCAAAAGTATAGAAACGTGTAATTTAGTCCACCACCTTGCTCTTGCCTCGGTTTCGATCCGGGCTTTGTCTTTCTTGATCTATAATGAAAAAAATTAGCTTATTTAATACACACATTGACTAAATCGACCCACATCTCATACTTTGGCAAAAATTACTCTTTTGCCCCTAATCTTTCTCATAATTACACAATTGCCCCCAAGGCTCGTAAAGTGATTTTTATTCAACCTTCTAGCCTTTCATGCTTAGCCTAACCACTTACTCAACTAAAGAAATAATCAATTCTCATCATAACACACATGTATGACCAAAATTAAGATTTTTACAAACTAGTCCCTACATGCATTTTCTATGGAAACTCATTTAGCAAAAGATGTTTCTACTACATCAAGCTTTCATAATCTTCCATAAAACATCAAAATACATGCATGTCATACATGGCCACATTTTTGAATATCCATCATAGCTCATCAAATAGCTAAAAATAGCTTACTCATGCAACAAGGACTTCAAAAACACAAAGAATATCAAAAACGAGGCTAGATACACTTACTAGCAAGCTTGGAATTTTTGAAGAACCCTAACAATGGCTCTTGAAAATTTCGGCAGACTTGGAGAAGAAGATGAGTGAATTTTGTCATCTTTTCTCCTATTTTAATCACTTAATTGTTAAATGACCAAAATGCCCTTTTTGATAAACTTTCTATTTTAACTCATCTATGCCCAAATTTGTCCAAAAAATAGAAATTGGGAAAATTGCTATTTAAGGACCTCTAATTAATATTCTAAAGCTATTTCACACAAATAGCTTCTAGAATCTCACATTTTGCAACTTTTTCAATTTAGTCCTTTTGGACAATTCAACCGAAATTTCACAAATTTGCTTCATGAAACTTTCACACTAGCAGGCATACATAGCATAAACCTCAAAAACTCATTCATAAACCTCAGATTTGTGGTCTCGCACCACTATTCTAACTAGGCCCTAAATCGGGATGTTACACGCACTCTCGAGTGTATTTGCTAAGTCTTACAAACTCACGCTCATATTCAATCACCGCCATTCGGCCTTGCTTTAGCTCTAAGAACTTTTTCCTCTTCTGGTCAATGAATCTTTGACTAATATATTTCTTCCGAAACTCCTCTTGGAAGAATTCCCAATTTATCCTCTCCCTTGGTACTACCGACATCAGGGTGTTCCGCCACTGATAGGTCGAATCTCTCAAGAGAGATACTACACACTTCATGCACTCTTCAGGCGTGTATGAAAGCTCATCGAATACCCTGATGGTATTCTCAAGCCAAAATTCTGTCCTCTCCGGATCATCATCCTTACTAGCCCAAAATTCCTCGGCTCCTTATTTTCGGATCTTGTCGACCGGAGGCCTTTCTCTCCTTACTACCTCTACCACCTAAGGAGCTACAGGAGCGGGTTGAGGAATAGGTGGAGGTGGAGGGGGTTGAGCATTAGGATTTGCTCGAATGTACTCAGTGTACCAATTTCTCATCATATAGAGAAATACTTCTCGAGCCTCTTCTCCCTGACCCAAAGTCTCGGGTCTACTCTCTACTGGCGCGGTCCCTTGTGAGGGAGTCATGATTATTACTCTGACATCATCACTGCGATCCGATCGAATCCATTACTATATAAAAATACAAGTCAAACCGTCAGAAGTCGTCACACTATCATTGCACAAATACTCTTACGTATGGCATGTATAGCTAGACCCATACTTACGCTACGTTAGTTCGAGAACCGACTAAACCATAGTTCTGATACCACTAAATGTAACACCTCTTACCCGTATTCAATGCCGGAATCGGATACGAGGCATTACCGAATTTATCTTGCTTAGACTTACAACTTTGGGCTATAAAATTTCGTTCCAACTTAAAACTTTTTCATTTACAATCGTAGCTTCCCTATTATGGGTCTACGAGACCCTATACGTAAATTCGTAATGTTTCGGGACCAAACCGAAAACTTTCAAACACTTAGAAAATTTTGACATGAAAGAGGGCCACACGCCCGTGTGGCATTTCACATGCCCGTGTGTTTACCCCGTGTCCCTCACACGGCCTCGACACGCCCGTGTCTTAGGCCATGTTCCAAAACCATGGCATTCTGTTTATGATGTCATCACCTCACTATGGTCACACGACCAAGGCACACACCCGTGTTCTTAGATCGCGTGTCGAATTAAATTCCTAATTTTAGGTGAAGACTTCACACAGCCTGGGCACACGCCCATGTCCATGGCTGTGCCTCCCACACTACCGAGACACACACAGTAGTGCAGCCGCCGTGTGTTTACTCATCGAGCATACTGACTTGTAAACCTAGCATGCAAGGGGACAAACGGCCTCTCCACACGTCCATGGGGCTGACCGTGTGTCACACACGGCCTAGACACATGCCCGTGTGTCTACCTGTGTGGACAATTATATGGCTATCTACCAAGCCCTTTGCCACCCTACCAAGCAACCACACTTATGCCAAATCAATTCAACACATTTTATAACCATATGACACTTCCAAAAACTCAATTCAAAGCATCCACACAAGCATAAACTTCATAATTTCATCACCATTGTATATAAAAAAACTTGTCATTTATTGGCCCAATTCCAATAAGTATTACAAAATGACTTTGATAACATAAATAGCCAACACATTGGCTATCAAAATGACATAACAAAGTACCCAAGTCCTATACATGCCATACTCAAAATAAGTCTAACTTGTTATACCAAAGAGATGTCGATAGTGTGATTTTCAAACTCCGACGTCCCACGATTCTCAAATTCTCTTGGCAATACTACAAGGAAAAAGGCAAAAGAGAGGGGTAAGCATATAGCTTAGTAAGTTTGCATAGAAATAAATAGCAACAATAAGTTCATAATGACATCAATTCATGGCATTGGATAACCACACAAGGTCATACTTTGCCATAACTTACTCGTACTTGTTCTTATCTATCATATACCATCCCACATATAGTAAACATTCCTCGTGAATTAATCATAGGTACCTGTATTCACTCAATCACATGACTTTAGTACTAATCTCATTTATATTTCCAAGCTTATCTTTTTATCCCATTAATTCACCAGGGATACTCAAAGACGCATATTCATCGTCATTAACATAAACATGAAACCAATGCCACATCCTAGATGTGGTCTTATATGGGGTCACCTCTGAGTGCTGATGCCATATCCCGGATATGGTCTTATACGGGATCTCATTTCAAGTATCGATGCCATATCCCGAATATGGTCTTATACGATTCTCATATTCAATACCGAAGCCATATCCCAGATATGGTCTTATACGGAATCTCAATTCAGTGCCGAGACCATGCCATCGACATGGTCTTACACGGGACCTTGTCCATCTCATGTCTTGATGATAGTATTCTCACAATTATTATAGTCCAACCGGGACTTCAACATCTCAACTTTTATCATCTTTTTCATTCAAAACCAATACTTAATTTCATAGAATATCATGTATTATTATAATATCAAACATTCTTAAACATACTAGCATAAATGTTGAATTTATCACATACAAACTTACCTCGATTCCAAAATAAGCTAGATAGTCGATCTAGTCCGATACTTTATTCTTTCCCCGGTCGAGGTAAACTCTTGGTTCTTCTTGATCTATAATAACAAATTAGCTCATTTATCAATCACATTAATAAATGCATTTCAATAACCATGCTTTGGCAAAATTAATATTTTGCCCTTAGACTTTTGCAAAATGACCATTTTACCCCTAGGCTCAGAAATCAATTCTAATCAAATCTATACCTTTATCGAGCCTAGGTGAACACTTATTTCTCTTATGGCTACCATCAAAACTCAACATTTCACACATTTTCTACATATTTTACAACCTTTACAAAGAGGTCCTTTTAGGTGTTTTCATGGTAACACCTTTCACAAAAGTTGTTCATCTAACAACTAAGACTCAATTTCTTCTATAAAAATGTAGCAAACAACAGAAATGCTTACATGGAAAAACCCCAAGCTTTCAACCATTTTGCAAGATAGACCCCTCATTAACAAGATCATGATACAAGGGTCCTAAAAGTACAAAAATAATCAAGAAAAGTCACTAAAATCATTTACTTGCAAGGAGAGAAGCTTGCTGAAATTTTGAGCTCTCAAACCCCTTAGTATGCTGTAAATTTTCGGTGGTGTAGGAAAGGAGAAAAGATGATATCTTTTCTTTCTTTATTTTTCTCTTATTTTATTCATTAATCACCTAACACCACCAAAACTTTGACTAAATAAATCCTCTTGTCCCCCTATGGCCTGCTATGGCTTTAAGAAAGGCCTAATTTCACATGGCCTCCAATTAAAAATTCTACAGCTATTTGGTACTTCTAGCTTGTAAAATTAAACTTTTGCACTTTATGCGATATAGTCCTTTTTTGCGATTAAACATGAAATTGATAAATTATAGCACCAAAATTTTCATACACTTATATAATCATGCTCTAGCTCATAAAATATCATGAAAATAATTTTCTCTAACCTTGGATTAGTGGTTCCGAAACCACTGTTTCGACTAGCCCCTAAATCGGGCTGTTACAGATTTGCCTAAACTGACATTGAGTGAGGTTTGCCCATTATCGCCCTGGGACACACAGAGAACCCCATTAGATAAAATACCATTCAATAGTTCTTTTTCAGATTATGCCATATCCATGGACTTTTTCTTTAGAGTTTCATATCAGAGTTTGTGTTTATTGTCCCGACAAACTTCCTTATTTACCACAGCGGTGACTCGACTCACTTTACAAACTCTACACACCAGACACATCCTAGACCCAAGATTTCATAATTTCATAACATCTTCATACATCCCATAGAACTTAATTTCAAGAAGACTAACTTATATCTTAATCTAATCATAACTTTATTCCTATAGTTGTATAAGTATCATATTCATACAATATTATCCATGATTTCCAGTTTCCAGCTTAATCACTTTCATATAGATATAGTTCAGAATGAACAGCATACATGTAAGAGTCAAAGTAAAGAATCACCTGATCCTTACCTACTATAGTTCAAAGCTCTAAATCTAGATATCCATCTCCAACCAATAACAACCACTGCTTAGAAACATAATTTCACTATTACTACTCTTGTACATAAAAATTACTTATCATTTCAATAGCAGAGAATCCCATGCAGAAACCTTATACTTACAGTGTCACTGATCAATTATCACATATAAATTTAGTCATTCAGAACTTAACATGTAGAGCTGAAATACTTACCTTAATGTGAAATAACCATTGATCATAAAAGAACCATAACTTCTAGATCATCGATGTAAGATACATTCACGCTTAAGGAAGGTATCAGTAAACACCACTTGATGAGGAGGAAGAAGAAATAATAACCCTTTCACAACTTATCTCTCACAAATAAACATGACTCAACTTACTTAGTGGAATTTAACAAGTGTCATACATTTCAGAACTTGCCTTCTTAATGGCCTACAGTTTCTGCGAGAAATATAAATAAGCACCTTCCAATCATAATTATCCATCTTGGCTATTTAGTTTATTTCTAACCAAGTTACTTAGAATCTAACTAGAACAATATTCTAAACAAATCATGTGTACTATACCTTTGGCGAATACTCCTTCCATACTTACCCTTTATCAATTAACGCGAACTTCTCTTTTATGTAGCAAAATATCATGAAGTCAAATTATTACTAATTCATGTGGTGGTTACTATATGCCCACATGTATATGCCAAAATAATCATTTGGATGGATAACACTACGCCAGACAATCTATTTACTACTATACGCCAAAATTTTAGACCCGTCAGAACTGAGGTGTTACAAGAAAAGCATGCAAAGAATGGAGAGTGCTAAAGAAACTAAGACTCCTATTGCTATTGGTGAGAAATTTTCCAAAGATGAGAAGGGAGTGCCTAGTCTGGAGACCACTTACAGAAGCATGATTGGTTGTCTCTTGTACTTATTGCTAGTATACCTGATTTATTATTTTGTGTAGGAGTATGTGCTAGTACTAGGAAAGTCCAAAAGAGTCCCATGTTAAAGCTGTGAAGAGGATTGATCGATATGTCAATGGCACCACTGATTTTGGAATTTGGTTCTCAAATGATAAGAATATAAGTTTGGTTGGTTACAGTGATGCTGAATGGGAAGGAAACATTAACGATAGTAAAAATACACTAGGTGGTTGTTTTTATCTTTGTTTGAACTTGGTACCACAGTATAGTTTGTGCTCAAATGCTATGGATGAAGAAAATTATGAAAGATTTTAGTGTTTAGTGTTGGAAAAATCCGATTTGAAAACAATTTTCTTGCACAACAGAAAATTTAAAATTTCAAAACCAACCCGATTTTTTATATTTATAGCAATAAACCTTAACCAGATTCATACAAGTGTTTTTGGCTCAACGGACGTTCGTTGTTTCCGGATTTCAACCAAACGATCTTCTCTGCTATTCTTGTACCACAAACTACTTCGAGTGTGGTCTCAAACCAATTGAATTGGGACACATAACTAGAAAATTTTTCTCTCTTTTACTTGGGGTGAAAATGAAATTTCTCTCTTTTTTTAATAGAAATCAATAGAATTTTTATTCTAGAAAAATATATTTAATAGTTGACAATAAATTCTCTCTATTTTTAGATAGGGTAACAAGCTCTCCAAATTTTGTTTTATGCCCTACTGGTGTCATCTATATAGAAGATGAGAAAGTAGAACTCTTTTTGAGTTGTAGTGGTTTATTTCAAATAGAAAAAAATGAACTTCATTATTAGAGTAGGAGTGTAACAGCCCGATTTAGACCCTAGTCAGAATAGTGGTTTTGGGACCACAAACCTGAGGTCGAAAAAATATTTTAATATTATTTTCTGTGTTTACAGTATGTGATTGAGCATGTGTGAAAATTCTGTGTGAAAATTTTATCGTTTGTGTGTCGAATTGAGAAAAAGGACTTAATCGCATAAAATGCAAAAGTTGTGTGCTGATTGTTAAAGTGTTTATTTGGCATGGCTTCTTAAATGAGAAGTCCTTATGTTTTTATTAAACCATTAATAGTTTAGATGGACAAAAATGGGTTAAGTTTGTGGAATTTTAATGAATTAATAAAAGGACAAAATGGTAATTAGTATAATAAGTAATAATAAATAAAACAAGTATGAAAATGAAGCTATTATCATCATCTTTTGCCGAAAATAATAAGAAAATAAAAAGGAAAAGAAAGCTAGGGATTCGGCACTTGTGAGCTTCCATTGGTAAGTGTTTTGAGTTCGGTTTTTGATAATTTTTACGTTTTTATGATCATTGCTTCGTGTACTATCAAGCCCATGCTTTAATTTTAGAATTTGATGAAGATTTTGAGATATGCCATTGATGAATGTTGGAGCTTTGTGATAGTTGATGATGAAATATGAAAGATAGGTGATAGATTAACATATTTTGTCTTTGAATTTTTGGTGAATTTTAGTAATTTGGGATAAATTGTGAAAATGAGAAATTGAAGGACTAAAATGTGAAATAAATGAAATATGTGGGCTTGTATGGACATGAGGAATATTCGGCCAAGCATGGGAATATTGAAATTATGTGTATTTTGTGATTTTATGAAATAGGGACTTAAGTGTCAAAATGTGAAGATGTGAGGGCTATTTTGTAAAATGCCCTAAATATGTGTGTTTGGACTAAATTGAATGATTTGGTGATTGAATGAGTTGAGTTTAATATTTTATGGATCAAGAAAAGAGAGTTTCGGATAATACGAATCGTTTAATTCATATTCATGTGTTAAGAAATGAATGAATATGTGGTTGATGAATTAGAAATGCTATATGTGGATTTGAGAAATGTGGCACTAAGTGTGCGTAATTAGAATTGAGACAGAGGTGAATGGCACTGTGTGTGCGAAATAAAGAAGGTATCGACTACATTGATTGGCACTGTGTGTGTGATACCGAGTTAAACTCGGTTTAATGTAAAGGCACTAAGTGTGTGATGATATTTAAGCTTCGGCTAAGAAATTGACACTAAGTGTGTGACTAAATCGAATGAATAATGAAGGTTGATCGAAATGTGGTATCGAGCCTTGAATAGCGAGAATAATCGTTAACTAAGTGCTGGTAAAGGTATGTACAGAACCTATGTGGTTGATGACTTTGTATATGGATAAATGGATGGTTTTGTGAGTATTGACTATAGATGAAAGTGTGTATTATTGTGAATTGATCTATGTGATGGTTTATTTTACATATTGAATTTGAATCATTGAGTTAATTGTATTATATTACAAACTTACTAAGCTTTAAAGCTTACTGTGTGAAGTTTTCTCTATTTTACAGTATAATTAAAGCTAGCTCGGATCCGGGGATCGTCAATGACTACATCACACTATCGGCTATCTATTTTGGTACTTTTGGAAGATGTATATATATATATATGAATATGGCATGTTTAGGCTAGTAAATATGGTATATTTTGGGTTGTATAGTTCTTGCCATGTGATGTGGCTTGAAAGATGAATGATTTTGGTATATGCTTTAGATGTGTGAAAAAGATGGTTAATGAGTGTATAAGTGTTTTATGTGAATGGTCTTTATGATAAGTGTTGGTGATGTGGAAGTAGTATGCTCATGCTATGAAATGGTATGAATTAAATGATGTATAAATTACATGTTTTTGAATGTGTAATTGTTACTTTGTGATGGTAAGTTGAGATGGATTTGTATAGGAAGAGGAATGATGATGTTAAGAGATTAAATTGAGTATGTTTTGGTATGTTTGAATGCCATTTGGGGTATGAAATTGTATTGGTTTATGTTTGTAGTTGTGACCATAAAGTGTGGGTGGCAAATTGGCCTTGCAAATGGCCTATTTTTGTCCACACGGTTGAGCACACGGGCGTGTGGCTCGACCGTGTCCTTGAAATTTGTAATTTGATTCAAGTCAGGCTCGTGCACGGGCTAGACACACGGGTGTGTGACTGGCCGTGTGGTGCAAGTCAGTGTCGACCATGGGTGAAGCACACGGGCGTGTCTTCAGTCGTGTGATGCAAGTCAGTGTCGACCACAGCTGGGACACACGGGCGTGTCCGAGGCCGTGTGAGGCACACGGCCTACCCACACGGGCGTGTGACCCCTGTAGCTTGGAAAAATGTTAAGTTTCTAGAAAAATTTCGTAGGTGTCCGGTTTAGTCACGACCCCTTTCTAATGCATGTTTAAGGTCTCGTAGACCTCATTAAGGGACTATATGATTATATTTTGTTATGTTTTGGCATTAATGTACTTTGTGTTGTAAAATGATTATAAATGTTTCGAATGTTCGGTAATGCCTTTTAACCGTATTTTGGCTACGGTTACAAGTTAGGGGTGTTATATTTTATTAGTATCAGAGCTACGGTTTAGTTAATTCTAGGACTAACATAGCATGTGTGAGTTTAGCTATACATGCCATATAAATAATTGCGATAGTGTGATGAATACTAACAGTTAAAAATGTGTTTTCATATAGTAAATGGATCTTGATCGAGCAGTTGTTGATGATGTTGAGAGCAATGCGCCTGCTCTCGCTCAAGGGATAGCGCCGACCGAATCTAGGCCGATTGCTAGTAGCCACGAGGGAGAGGCTAAGCAAGCCTTCTTCCAAATGATGAGTGAGTGGTTTTCGAAGTTCGTTCGAACGAATCCGACGACTCAACAACCTCCACCCCCACAAGTACCTATAGTGCCACAAGTTTCAAATCCGATCCGATTGAGTAAGCCTCCTGTGGATAAAATACGAAAGTACGGGGCCGAAGAGTTCAGGGCGACAGTTGATGATGATGCCGAGCGAGATGAGTTTTGGCTTGAGAATACAATTCGAGTTTTTGATGAGATGTCATTGACACCTGATGAATGCTTAAAATGTGCTGTTTCATTGTTGAGAGATACGACATATAATTGGTGGAAAAAGTTGATATCTGTGGTTTCGAGAGAGAGAATCACCTGGGATTTCTTTCAAGCTAAATTCTGAAAGAAATATATCAATCAACGATTCATAGATCAGAAACGTAAAGAATTCCTAGAGCTGAAACAGGGTCGTATGTCAGTTACGGAATATGAACGGGAGTTTGTGAGATTGAGTCAGTATGCGCGAGAATGTGTAATATCCCAGATTTATGGCTCATGCATTAATGCTTAATTGTATGATATAGCATGTCTACGTGAATGTTGAATGTGTTTTATGAATTTTGTGAACCTTAGAATGTAGAAAAATGCCTTAGAAAATATTAAGTTTTAAGCTTTGAAGTGGAACTAAAGCAGAGTGGCCTTAAGAGAAATTGTAGGGGAAATATGACACAAAAATGGGCTTGTTTAAGTGGCTTGGAGGTGCCACTTAAGGCCTCAGTAGGTGACGCCACAAGCAGGGTGCAAGGGCCTAGGTTCGAGCTGCAAGGGAAGCAAATAAAAGAATTTTATTTTGCAGCAAGGAGCAAGAGAGGTGGGCGGCAATAGGATACTAAGAGGATGAGCTTAAGATGAGCTAAATCCCTTTTAAAATTTCGGCTAAGGTAAGGATAAATGATGATTTAATTTTAATTATTTTTAAATGGGAAGATAAGAGATAAAATAGGAGAAAAGCAAGGATGAGCTAATGTTTGAGTGTTAGGCGAATTCAAGGGGGGAGTAAGTGAGGCAATCGGTCATACTAAGGGGATTAAGTGCCGAATTTCATTCTTTTTCTCACCTTTCTCTTTAAGCCGAAATTCTTCTACTTTCTCCTCCTCTTCTTTTTCTTTCGTTCAACATTAATTTTTGCACCTTTTTCCTTATATGGCCGAATATTCCATCACCATTTGAGAGCCATAGCCGAACCCCTTATAGCCCTCATCCTCTTCTCATTTTTCTTTTCACCATTAAAGTGCCGAAACATCACTTCCATTTTGGGATCTAGAAGCCGAATAAACCCCAACCCCTAGCCGATTGTTCAAAGCCAAAATTTCACTTCTTTGGCACTCTTTGAATCGGTTTCCCCTGCAAATCTCCTTGTCGATATTGTGAAGGTGGATGATCATTTGCGGTTGGTCTTTCTTCTTTGGTAAGAAATCTCTTTGATGTCGATTTATTCTTTTCTTTCCGATTGTCGTAAATCAAGACCCTAACCATATTGTTTGCTTTATGGCCGAAACTCGAAGGAGGGTTTCGGGATTCGTATTGTCGACTACAAGGGAGGAGGACCTCGGGATTTCAAGATCTAAGGTAAACGTGTGTAGCCATAGGCCGAAGGCCATTTATCTAAATGTTAGAATGGAATCTAACATATACCTATAGGGATTTCGACATCACTAGGAGCAAGGACAATTTTGGGATTTTAGATCCACAAGTTAAGTGCTTATGGTATTCGACCAAGGCCATAGTTGATGTTTCAGATTTGTTTCTTATTTGTTGGAAAGCTGAAATTAACCGGTTAAGTGATTTAATAGTTGGCCGATTACAAGAAGAGTTATCACGAAGTTTTCAGGATTTGATTAGTAATCAAATCGGCAGCAAGGTAAGGACTTTGGTTGCAATAATCCTTCGGGATTTGATCATATAGCCGAATAGGCTTTTGCTAAACATTAAGTAATTGGCCGAATGTAGGAATTTGAGATCTAAAGCGTTAGATCGAGATTTTTCGGGATTTCAGTGAACTCGATAAGTATATCAGTGTGTATTTACACTATCTCTTAATAGATTTATGGTAATGTTTTAATGCATGTGTTAATAAGAATGTGAAAGATATGGCTAAGGTACCATGCAATGGTACAAAGTACTCAGGTACGTTTACCCACTCCTACTATGAGTATAATATGATCTGTTATGGCACACATGTGAAACTATAAGAATGTGAATAAAGAATATGGCATGATATTGCATGTTTTGTATGGCATGGGCATATGGGTTATATGGAAAGGGGAAGTGATTGGTGGTTATATACCCCAATATATGAATGTGGTGGCTTCGGTCACAATATCTGAATGTGGTGACTTCGGTCACGTTATCTGAATGTGGTGTCTCATGACACAAAATAATTATCTGGTGGCTATGCCACGAATATTATCGAGGCGATGAGCACGTCGCCGATCGTAGCGATCGCTTCGATGATGTGTAGCGGATGGAGGGTTGACTTAGTAGTCCCCACGGTGTGCAGGTTGGTACGGGTGATGTGTAGCGGATGGTAACTAGGTTTGGGTTCGGGTTGCATCATTTTATTATTTAATTATATGCATATGTATGAACTGATATGCCTAAACTATTTGGATTTAGTGTTGGTTACACATTGAGTCTGCATTTGACTCACCCGTTGGAATATTTTTCAGGTGACACTCTGATGGACCAGTCGGCAGGAGCTTAGTGGTGGCCATGCTCAAAGACAAAGATTATTTTCAATTTGGACTCTTCATTTTCTTATAAGTATCTTGGATTTATTTTGGGTTTTGCTTGATGTAATAAGGCCACTAGTATGAAACTGTTTATGCATGCATTTTAATTATTTTATTATGATACAATTTTTTTCAATCTAAAGTTTAAGCAACTCTTCTTAAAAATAAATGTAAATGTTTAGACACCTAAACACAAACGATTTCTGAATTAAAGATTAACCCCAAAACAACTCGGTATTTTTATAAAACCACCCCAAATTTTCCAAGTAATAAACATGAAATTAAAATGTTTTACTCAAGAACATACCGATCCGGTCTGGGCTCGTGGGCCGAGTTTGGGGGTGTTTCAGATTTGGTATCAGAGCCCGGTTCAAAACTCGGCTCTGGGGTTTTTGGGATACAAAATGTTTTCTAAAAATGGGCTTTTGAAACATATATATTTTTAAAGGATAGCAGTGCATTAGCTCAAAGATGGCACCTCGCCTCTCGACCCAAGTCCGCTGTAAGTACCCTAAACCATTGTGTGATATACATGTGGGCTTTATGGGCTTTATGGGACGTAGACTAGTTTAAATAGACTCTGATGGACTATAGGCTTAGTTTAAACCACTTCTTAAACTTTCATAAGACTTAATTTCACTAAACAAACCCGTTAACGAGCCACAAGACTAGGGTGTGGTAACCGTCATACGCATGTCTAGGATTGGATCCGGAAGAGCTTGGTATTTAAGCAGTCCTAGTGACTCACCTCCTCTTCACTTTGGAATCCTACAGTGCACGTAGTGACTATTCACCTTAGTCGAGTTAGGTGTGACAATAGCGCGACGCATGCCTAGGAGTGGATTCAGTGGAGAGCTTGGTATTTAAGCGGTCCTAGCGACTCACCTCCTCTTCATTTGGAATCTCGGAATCCTACAGTGCGTGGTGACTATTCACCCTAGTTATGAGGACTCGTTGATGGGCTAAACCCTATAATTAAAACCCGAAAGGGACCAGCCACCCTAGTTTGGAAAAAAAATTACCAAAATACCCTTATTTCATAAAATCACCAAGGAACCCTAAATTGGAAAATTTACGAAATTACCCCTGATTTACAAATTTTTAAATTAACCCCGATTTATTACCAAAATACCCCTGTAGGTGAAATGACGAAAATACCCCTGGGATAGGAATAGGACGAAAATGTTTGAATGATGAATGTGTGTTGAATGAATGTGCTCCTTTAAATTAGGATAGAAGACTTGAAACTTTGATCGATCGAAAGAACTACTTCTAAACTTCTTTCATAAAATTTCTTCGCGGATAATCAGTGGAACAAAATACTAATGCATAAAAATTTCTTAATCAGATTAAAGCGCGATCGTAGACATGAGTTCTAGGGGATGTGGTCGTAATGTGCGAGGACGTGGTAGAGGCAGAATGACCGTATCGGAACCCGTTAGGTCTGGACAAGGGTCCAAAAATGAGGTACCACCACCCCCACCACTAGCTGTTGGTGTTGAGCAGCAAGATCAGACGGGGGAGGATGCAGTATCGCAGGCAATGCTGCGAGTTCTTGAGATGGTGGCTGGAGCAGGTGGAGGTATGTGAGCTCGGAAATCCGTACCCGAGCGACTCTGAGCCAATGGGGCTGAGGTGTTTCGTGGTGTATCTGGTGTGGCACCCAGTACGGCTGAGTATTGGTTGGAAGCAACAGAACGAATTATGGATGAGCTGGATCTGACCGCTGAGGAGAAACTGAAAGGAATGGTGTCACTACTTCGCGATGAGGCATATCAATGGTGGCTCACAGTTCGGGACGGTGCCACATCTGAAGATCTCACTTGGGAGTATGTTAAAGTGGCGTACCAGAAGAAGTATGTTGGAATTAGTTATACTGATGCACAAAGGAAGGCATTTCTGGGGCTGGTTCAAGGGAACAAGTCCGTAGCGGAGTACGAGGCTGAATTCTTAAGGTTGAGTCGGTATGCTCGAGAGATAGTGGCTACGGAGCATGAACGGTGTGTTCGGTTTGAGGACGGACTTAGGGCTGAGCTAAGGTTGTTGATAGCTCCGCAGCAGGAGCGGGAATTTTCCATATTAGTGGAGAAGGCTAAAGTGGCCGAAGGAGTTAAGGACTCTGTAAGGCAGAACTCTGATCGGAATAGGCAAAAGAGAGGTTTCGGATCGTCTGGGTCATCTGGGAATGCGCAAAAGAGGCCTAGAGTTGATGGGCCGCGAGGTCAGCAAGTTGTGACAGGAGGGCAGTATCGTACTTGTGATCAGTGTGAGAAGAGGCACCTAGGAGAGTGTTGGAAGAAGACAGGGGGATGTTTCAAGTGTGGGTCCAAGGACCACATGATTAAGGACTGTCCTATAAAAATAGAGCGGGGCCGACCAACAGTCAAGGTTCTAATCAGCCGTGGAAGAGGGGACAACAGCCTCGGCGGGTCGTGGTCCGAATAACAGAGGTAATGGTCTTTGGAAGAGGACGTGGGACCCCGGCCGAGGTGTTGGCAATGCCGAGGCAAGACACCGGTCTAGTGTATGCGGTTCACGGAGGGAGGACGAAGACGCGCCGGACGTCATAACCGGTACGTTCTTTATAGCGAACAAGCCTTATTTTGCTTTGATTGATGTGGGCTCGACCCATTCCTATGTTGCATGTAGTGTAGTTGAAACACTAGGCATAGACTCTGAACTATCTGATAGGGAGATGACTGTAGTAAGTCCATTAGGCCAAACTGTAGTGGTGAATAAGATCTTTCAGAACGTACCCTTAGAAATTCAGTGAGTGATATTTTTTGCCGACTTAATGGAACTTCCCTTCGGAGAATTCAATCTCATACTTGGCATGGACTGGCTAGTAGAACACCGAGCTATATTGGATTGTGCAGCTAAACGAATGGAGTTAAAGATGCCGGAGGATGAGGCGATAATTATGATAGGAGAAAGAAGAAACTACTTGTCTAACGTAGTCTCTGCCTTAAAGGCTGATAAAATGGTTCAGAAAGGGTGCAAGGCATTTCTGACTTTTGTTAGGGCGTTGGATGCCAAAGAAGGGGGAGTTAGTGAAGTTAGAACAGTAAAGGAGTTTGTGGATGTCTTTCCGGAGGAGTTGCCTAGAATACCCCCGGACAGGGAGGTGGAGTTTGGAATTGACTTGCTGCCTGGAACGGCGCCAGTATCTATCGCTCCGTATAGAATGGCACCGAAGGAGTTGGTTGAGCTCAAGGCTCAAATCCAAGAGTTGCTTGATCGTGGGTTCATTCAACCCAGTGTGTCTCCATGGGGAGCACCGGTCTTGTTTGTGAAGAAGAAAGATGGGACTATGCGTATGTGCATAGATTATCGTCAGTTGAATAAGCTGACCATCAAGAACAAGTACCCTTTGCCAAGGATAGACGACTTGTTCGATCAGCTTAAGGGGGCAGCGGTATTCTCAAAGATAGACCTAAGGTCTGGATATCATCAGCTTGAGGTGAAGGAAGCGAATATCCATAAGACGACTTTTCGGACAAGATACGGGCATTATGAGTTCGTAGTGATGCCATTTGGTTTGACGAACGCCCCAGTCGCGTTCATGGATATGATGAACCGGGTTTTTCAACCCTACTTGGATCGATTCATCATTGTGTTCATCGACGATATCCTAGTATACTCCAAGTCTGAGGAAGAACATGACAAGCATCTCCGGAAAGTGTTGCAAGTGTTAAGGGAGAAGAAGCTATATGCCAAATTCAGCAAGTGCGAGTTTTGGCTTAAGGAGGTTGCATTCTTAGGGCATGTGGTGTGCAGAAGGAATAAGGGTGGACCCTAAGAAGATTGAGGCAGTACTAGATTGGAAACCACCTAAGTCTGTGGCTGAGGTTCGAAGTTTCTTGGGATTGGCAGGCTACTACAGAAGGTTTGTGGAAGGATTTTCATCAATAGCCGCACCTTTGACAAAGTTGTTGAGAAAGGAAGTACCTTTTGTCTGGTCAGATAAGCAGCAGGAGAGCTTTGAGAAGCTTAAGAGGGTTTTGAATGAAGCTCCAGTTTTGATTCAGCCGGAGGCAGGGAAGGACTTTGTGGTGTACTGTAATGCTTCTCACACAAGATTAGGATGTGTTCTAATGCAGGACGGGAAGGTTGTAGCTTATGCATCTCGACAACTGAGGCCACATGAGGTTAACTACCGGACGCATGACTTGGACCTGGCGGCAGTGGTCTTTGCTCTTAAGGTGTGGAGGCACTACCTTTATGGAGAAAAGTTAGTGATCTACACGGACCACAAGAGTCTTAAGTATCTGTTGACTCAGAAGGAGCTGAACTTGAGACAGCGAAGGTGGATGGAATTACTAAAGGATTATGATTGTTCCATAGAGTATCATCCGGGCAAGGCGAATGTAGTGGCAGATGCCCTAAGTCGGAAAGTAGTGTCGGATCTGAGGGCAATGTTTGCACATCTGAGCTTGTATGACGATGGAAGTCTCTTGGCGAGTTGCAAGTTAAGCCGTCATGGTTTGAATGAGGTAAAGGAAAGTTAGTTAGTGGATGAGGACTTAGTGCTAAGTTGCAACAAGTGCGAGTGGAGAGTTGGAAGATTATGGTATTAATAACTTGAAGGAGTGTTGTGTTTTAAGGGTAAGGTCTGTATGCCGAGGAACAAGGAGTTAAGGCAGAGGATTCTTCAAGAATCGCATGGTAGCCCCTATGCTATGCATCCTGGAGGTACTAAATTGTACAGGGATCTAAGGGAGCAGTTTTGGTGGCACAGTGCGAAGAAGGAAGTTACTGAATTTTGTCGGCAAGTGCTTAACGTGTCGACAAGTTAATTTGAACACCAAGTTCCGTCGAGGATTACTTCAACCGATAATGATTTCGCGAGTGGAAGTGGGAGAGAATTACCATGGACTTCGTTAGTGGGTTTCCCCTTACGCCTACTAAGAAGGACTCGGTATGGGTGATAGTGGACCGGTTGACCAAGTCTGCGCACTTCATTCCGGGTGAAGAGTTGATTATTCTTTGCGAAGTTAGCAAAGTTATATGTGTATGAAATTGTGAGGTTGCATGGAGTGCCACTATCAATTATTTGAGATAGGGATCCAAGGTTTATGTCTCGGTTTTGGAAGGCTCTACATCGGGCTTTAGGCACTAAATTGGATTTCACTACGGCTTTTCATCCACTGATCGGACAGGCGATGCGAACGAGTGATCCAAGTGTTGGAAGATATGTTGAGGGGTGTGTAATAGACTTTAGAGGAAGTTGGGAAGAATACTTGCTTTTAGCGGAATTTGCTTACAATAATGACTATCAAGCTAGTATTCGAATGGCACCGTATGAAACATTTGTATGGGCGAAAGTGTCGCACTCCTACGTGTTGGACGGAATTAGGGAACGACGAGTTTTGGGTCCGTAGATTGTGGCGAGAAATCAAGAGAAAGTTGAGGTAATTCGGGCACGGTTAAAGGAAGCATCGACAGCGAAGTAAGTCGTACGCAGATCTTAAGAGGAAAGAAATAGAATTTGATGTGGGAGATCAAGTGTTTCTTAAGGTATCGCCTTGGAAGAAGGTGATAAGATTTGGTCGCAAAGGGAAGTTAAGTCCAAGGTTTATAGGACCATATCAGGTATTGAAGCGAGTTGGACCGATGGCATACCCGATTAGAGTTGCCTTGAGATTGAAGCGGATACACGACGTATTCCATGTGTCCACGCTACGTCGTTATCGTTCGGATCCATCTCATGTAGTTCCGGTTGAAGAGGTGGAATTAAGGCCAGATTTGTCCTATGAGGAAGAGCCGATTCAGATCTTGGAACGAGATGTGAAAGTGTTGCGAAGGAAGTCAGTTCCTTTGGTCAAAGTGTTATGGCGTAATCACGGATCGGAGGAAGCTTCGTGGGAGCCAGAAGAAGCAATGCGACAGCAATACCCTCACTTATTTTAGCCAGGTAATTTCGAGGTCAAAATTATTTTAAGGGGGTAGAACTGTAATATCCCAGATTTATGGCTCATGGATTAATGCTTAATTGTATGATATAGCATGTCTACGTGAATGTTGAATGTGTTTTATGAATTTTGTGAACCTTAGAATGTAGAAAAATGCCTTAGAAAATATTAAGTTTTAAGCTTTGAAGTGGAACTGAAGCAGAGTGGCCTTAAGAGAAATTGTAGGGGAAATATGACACAAAAATGGGCTTGTTTAAGTGGCTTGGAGGTGCCACTTAAGGCCTCAGTAGGTGACGCCACAAGCAGGGTGCAAGGGCCTAGGTTCGAGCTGCAAGGGAAGCAAATAAAAGAATTTTATTTTGTAGCAAGGAGCAAGAGAGGTGGGCGGCAATAGGATACTAAGAGGATGAGCTTAAGATGAGCTAAATCCTTTTTAAAATTTCGGCTAAGGTAAGGATAAATGATGATTTTATTTTAATTATTTTTAAATGGGAAGATAAAAGATAAAATAGGAGAAAAGCAAGGACGAGCTAATGTTTGAGTGTTAGCCGAATTCAAGGGGGGAGTAAGTGAGGCAATCGGTCATACTAAGGGGATTAAGTGCCGAATTTCATTCTTTTTCTCACCTTTCTCTTTAAGCCGAAATTCTTCTACTTTCTCCTCCTCTTCTTTTTCTTTCGTTCAACATTAATTTTTGCACCTTTTTCCTTATATGGCCGAATATTCCATCACCATTTGAGAGCCATAGCCGAACCCCTTATAGCCCTCATCCTCTTCTCATTTTTCTTTTCACCATTAAAGTGCCGAAACATCACTTCCATTTTGGGATCTAGAAGCTGAATAAACCCCAACCCCTAGCCGATTGTTCAAAGCCAAAAGTTCACTTCTTTGGTACTCTCTGAATTGATTTCCCCTGCAAATCTCCTTGTCGATATTGTGAAGGTGGATGATCATTTGCGGTTGGTCTTTCTTCTTTGGTAAGAAATCTCTTTTATGTCGATTTATTCTTTTCTTCTCTGACTGTCGAAATCAAGACCCTAACCACATTGTTGCTTTATGGCCGAAACTCTGAAGGAGGGTTTCGGGATTTTGTATTGTCGACTACAAGGGAGGAGGACCTCGGGATTTCAAGATCTAAGGTAAACATGTGTAGCCATAGGCCGAAGGCCATTTATCTAAATGTTAGAATGGAATCTAACATATACCTATAGGGATTTCGACATCACTAGGAGCAAGGACAATTTCAGGATGTTAGATCCACAAGGTAAGTGCTTATGGTATTCGGCCAAGGCCATAGTTGATGTTTCAGATTTGTTTCTTATTTGTTGGAAAGCCGAAATTAACCGGTTAAGTGATTTAATAGTTGGACGATTACAAGAAGAGTTATCATGAAGTTTCTGGGATTTGATTAGTAATCAAATCGACAGCAAGGTAAGGACTTTGGTTGCAATAATCCTTCGGGATTTGATCATATAGCCAAATAGGCTTTTGCTAAACATTAAGTAATTGGCGAATGTAGGAATTTGAGATCTAAAGCGTTAGATCGAGATTTTTGGGATTCAGATGAACTCGATAAGTATATCAGGTGTGTATTTACACTATCTCTTAATAGATTTATGGTAATGTTTTAATGCATGTGTTAATAAGAATGTGAAAGATATGGCTAAGGTACCATGCAATGGTACAAAGTACTCAGCACGTTTACCCACTCCTACTATGAGTATAATATGATCTCGTTATGGCACACATGTGAAACTATAAGAATGTGAATAAAGAATATGGCATGATATTGCATGTTTTGTATGGCATGGGCATATGGGTTATATGGAAAGGGAAGTGATTGGTGGTTATATACCCCAATATATGAATGTGGTGGCCGGTCACAATATTCGAATGTGGTGACTTTGGTCCACGTTATCGAATGTGGTGTCTCATGACACAAAATAATTATCTGGTGGCTATGCCACGAATATTATAAGGCGATGAGCACGTCGATTCGCAATGACGCCTTCGATGATGTGTAGCGGATGGAGGGTTGACTTAGTAGTCCCCACAGTGTGCAGGTTGGTACAGGTGATGTGTAGCGGATGGTAACTAGGTTTGGGCTCGGGTTGCATCATTTTATTATTTAATTATATGCATATGTATGAATTGATATGCCTAAACTATTGGGATTTAGTGTTGGTTACACATTGAGTCTGTTTGACTCACCCCGTTGGGGAATATTTTTCAGGTGACACTCAGTGATGGACCGGATCGGCAGGAGCTTAGTGGTGGCCATGCTTAGCACAAAGATTATTTTCAATTTGGACTCTTCATTTTCTTATAAGTATCTTGGATTTATTTCGGGTTTTGCTTCGATGTAATAAGGCCACTAGTATGAAACTGTTTATGCATGCATTTTAATTATTTTATTATGATACAATTTTTATCAATCTAAAGTTTAAGCAACTCTTCTTAAAAATAAATGTAAATGTTTAGACACCTAAACACAAACGATTTCTGAATTAAAGATTAACCCCCAAAACAACTCGGTATTTTTATAAAACCACCCCAAATTTTCCAAGTAATAAACATGAAATTAAAATGTTTTACTCGAGGAACATACCAGATCCGGTCTGGGCTCGTGGGCCGGGTTTGGGGGTGTTTCAGAATGTGTTTCAACAGAAACTACTATGTACAAACGATTTGTTGAAGGTTTGAATGAAGACATTAAATTGTTGGTTGGAATACTTGATTTGAATGAATTTGTAGTGTTAGTTGAAAGAGCCTACAAAGCTGATGAGCTTAGTAAAGAAAAGAAGAAAGCAGATTCCGAAGCTAGAGATGAAAGAAAAAGATCAATGAGTAAGTCGTATCAACCTTCGTCAAAGAGATTCAGAGATGTTGTTAATCGTTCAAATGTTTCATTTGGATATTCTAGTAGAGATCGTGTGAAACAAAGTGTTGGTCTTAAAACTCAAATTTCGATTGAATCAAGTGTTGGAAGTGTCAAAAGCAACAAGCCTGAGTGTAGACAGTGTGGGAGACGACATGTTGGAGAATGCTGGGGCAAGTATAATAATAGGGTTTGCTATAAATGTGGATCACGAGATCACTTGATTAGAGATTGTCCAGAGTTAGTTGAGAAAGATAATGTTCAGAGTGCGAGGCCGAGTAACACGACAATTAGGGGTAGACCACCCAGAATCACTGGGAATGTAAGCGGTAGTCAGAGGGGGACAACATATACAGCTGTGAGATCTGAGGCAAGAGCACCTGCCCGAGCCTATGCTATTCGCGCTCGAGAAGAAGCGTCATCTCCAGATGTCATAACTGGTACTTTTACTCTTTTCGATACTGATGTGATTGCATTGATAGATCCAGGATCTACTCATTCATATGTATGTGTGAATCTAGTATCTAGTAAGACTCTGCCTATTGAGTCTACTGAGTTTGTAATTAGAGTATCGAAACCCTTAGGCAAATGTGTTCTGGTTGATAAAGTGTGCAAGAAATGTCCGTTGATGTTTCGGGATATATGTTTTCCAGCTAATTTGATGTTGCTACCATTCGATGAGTTTTATATAATTCTGGGTATGGATTGGCTAACCTTACATAATGCTATTGTGAATTGTAAACGGAAGTGTATTGATTTGAGAAGTCAGAATGGTGAGATAGTTCGAATTGAATCCAGTGATTTGAATGGGCTATCGACTGTTATATCATCGATGAAAGCTCTGAAATATGTGAAAAAGGGTTGCGAAGCCTATTTTGCGTATGTGATAGATACAAAAGTGATAGAAAAGAAAGTTGAATCTGTGCCTGTGGTTTGTCAATTCCCTAATGTATTTCCTGAAGAACTACCGGGATTACCTCCGATACGAGAAGTTGAGTTTGGTATTGACTTAGTGCCGGGGACAAATCCTATCTCAATAGCTCCGTATAGAATGGCACCGATAGAATTGAAAGAGTTGAAGACTATATTGCAAGAGTTGACAGATAGAGGATTTGCACAACCGAGTTTCTCGCCCTAGGGTGCACCTGTGTTGTTTGTGAAAAAGAAAGACGGAACTATGAGAATGTGCATTGAGTATAGACAACTCAACAAGGTGACTATAAAGAATAAATATCCTTTGCCTCGTATTGATGATTTGTTTGATCAGCTGAAAGGAGCTACCGTGTTTTCTAAGATAGATTTGAGATCGGGCTACTATCATCTACGAGTTAAAGAATCAGATGTGCCGAAAACTGCGTTCAGAACGAGGTACGAACATTATGAATTCTTAGTTATGCCTTTCGGACTAATGAATGCTCATGCAGTGTTTATGGATTTGATGAACCGGATATTCAGACAGTATTTGGATCGATTTGTTATCGTGTTCATTGATGATATTTTGATTTATTCTTGTGATGAGATGCAACATGTCGAGCATTTGAGAATTGTGTTACAGACTCTGCATGAGAAACAATTGTATGCAAAGTTTAGCAAATGTGAATTTTGGTTGCGTGAGGTTAGTTTTCGGGGACGAAAATCCCTAAGGGGGAGAGTTGTAACAGCCCGGTTTAGACCCTATTCAGAATAGTGGTTTCGAGACCACAAATCTGAGGTTAGAAAAAGATTTTAATATTATTTTCTGTGTTTACAGTATGTGATTGAGCATGTGTGAAAATTTTGTGTGAAATTTTTATCGTTTGTGTGTCGAATTGAGAAAAAGGACTTAATCGCATAAAATGCAAAAGCAGTGTGCTAATTGTTAAAATGTTTATTTGGCATGGCTTCTTAAATGAGAAGTCCTTATGTTTTTATTAAACCATTAATAGTTTAGATGGACAAAATTGGGTTAAGTTAGAGGAATTTTAATGAATTAATAAAAGCGCAAAATGGTAATTAGTATAATAAGTAATAATAAATAAAACAAGTATGAAAATGAAGCTATTATCATCATCTTTTGCCGAAAATCATTAGAAAAGAAAAAGAAAAAGAAAGCTAGGGATTCGACACTTGTGAGCTTCTATTGGTAAGTGTTTTGAGTTCGATTTTTTTGATAATTTTTACGTGTTTGTGATCGTTGCTTCGTGTACTATCAAGCCCATGCTTTAATTTTAGAATTTGATGAAGATTTTGAGATATGCCATTGATGAATGTTGGAGCTTTGTGATAGTTGATGATGAAATATGAAAGATAGGTGATAGATTAACATATTTTGTCTTTGAATTTTTGGTGAATTTGAGTAATTTGGGCTAAATTGTGAAAATGAGAAATTAAATGACTAAAAGGTGAAATAAATGAAATATGTGGGCTTGTATGGACATGAGGAATATTCGGCCAAGCATGGGAATATTGAAATTATGTGTATTTTGTGATTTTATAAAATAGGTACTTAAGTGTCGAAATGTGAAAATGTGAGGGCTATTTTGTAAAATGCCCTAAATATGTGTGTTTGGACTAAATTGAATGATTTGGTGATTGAATGAGTTGAGTTTAATATTATATAGATCAAGAAAAGAGAGTTTTGGATCGAGATCGAGGCAAAGACAAAGTGCTCAATTGATCGACTTGTTTCGTAACTTCGACGCCCGAGGTAAGTTCGTGTATAATACGAATCGTTTAATTCATATTCATGTGTTAAAAAATGAATGAATATGTGGTTGATGAATTAGAAATGCTATATGTGGATTTGAGAAATGTGGCACTAGGTTTGCCTAATTAGAATTGAGACAGAGGTGAATGGCACTGTGTGTGCGAAATAAAGAAGGTATCGACTACATTGATTGGCACTGTGTGTGCGATACCGAGTTAAATTTGGTTTAATGTAAAGGCACTAAGTGTGTGATGATATTTAAGCTTCGGCTAAGAAATTGACACTAACTGTGCGACTAAATCGAATGAATAATGAAGGTTGATCGAAATGTGGTCAAATGCAAATACTTGATGCCATTTTGATGATGGGTATTTTTGGATTCAAAAATTTGTTGGGAAAGTATATTTATTCTGACTTGTTTCTTTAACCAAATCTTAGAGGGGAAAGTTGTTATGGAAAGTGGCAGTGATCATGTGTAACACCCCAAACCCGGCCCATGCGTTAAGACCGGATCTGACATGTCACATGAGAAAAACATGTTAAAACCTTTAGAGAAAACGAGTTGATTTGAAATATTTAATAAAGTACTACTAACCTCGAAGGTTGTTTGATAAATCAATAATTTGAACTAGAAATCTTTATAAATCGTGACTTTTGAAAATATCGTTGATAGTTCGAGAAAAACTTTCCGAGTTAAAATATTTGAAAAAAAGTTTGTTATGAAATCCATTTGTTAATCTATTTTGGAAAACCTTTATTTAAGTTTTTAGAAAAATACCCATTTAAAATCATTCAAGCAAAATAGTAAATCACGACAAACATAAAGCAAAAATAAAATATTCAGGAGGCCTTATTACAACATAAAAACCCAAAATAGTAAGAGTAGTAAAATAAGCGGAAATAGAAATCTAAAGTTCAATAACACCATTCTTTCAAGTATGGCCTCCATCGAGTCATCCATGGCCCAAATCCACATCATCTTTGAGCATTACCTACAAGGGTTAAGAAAAGGGGAGTGAGTTACAAGAACTCGATGTGAAATCCTTACCGTCATCCATCTGGGCACGAACCCATATAGCAATATCATGGGCCTAAGCCCTTTTACATAACAATCTTAAAATGAAGCAAATGTATGAATGTATGCAACCCAACCCATCCTAGATATCCATCCGCTACACACCACCCGTACCATCCAATCACACCTGTGGGGATCAAGTCAACCCACCCAGCCAAACACACCAATCGCAGGCAAGTTGCCATTTATATAATAATTTGATTGTGGCCAAGCCACCGGAATCATAATGAAACATATTAACACACATTTTTTGTGGCAAAGCCACCTGGCTACACTTCTCTTCAACAATTTTCGCATCCCTTGCGAAAAATTATGCAATGCCACATATATTATAAAACATAATAATTTCAAATATAAACAACAATCATCAATCCGGAGATTTGTTACGATAAATCGGCCCATTATCACACTTTGTAGTTCGGCCCATTAGGGCAATCTATCAAATCGGCCCATAGGGGCATTTTCGTAATTCGGCCCGTAAGGGTATTTTTGTAATTTGGCACTTTTAAGGATTTATAAGCAATACAGCCCATTAAGGCATTCTAGCAAATCAGCCCTTTAGGGGCATTTCTGTGATTCGGCTCATAGGGGCATTTTTGTAATTTTACAAATAATCCCTATTTTGACAAAACACAGTATTTACGATGTTTAGGCAAATCACTTGATTCATACCATTTTACCAATTTTGAGTTTTTAAGCAACAATGATCGATATTTCTAATATGATGCTAAAACACAGATTTACGGGACTTCGGTGAGATTACACACCTGATTACGGTAAGTATTAAACTCTCTTGATAAATCGGCACCTATGACAACATAACACTCGATTAATCTAATGAGCGAGATTTTTAGTAATCTAAATCTAAATCATCGATCTAAAATACTTACTCTCTAAATCGTGAGCGACCACGATTTGTCGATTCTCACTTAGGATGATGGTCCACAACCCGATGGAAAATCCCGAACGCCGATCATCGCCCCTTCGTTTGAATTTAGGAATAGGGACCGCAGATCCGCACCTTTTGTGTTGTCCACTCGCTTTCCCTTTCAAGTCGGTACCCCTAGTCTCCATCAGATAAAATCTTAGTCTGAATGATATTACATTGATATGAGATGATTGACTACGGAAAAGATTCGGCTTACCACTAGAATCGTATGATCAACAAGTGGATAGATCAAGTGATTTGGTCCTTAAAAATATAATTGATTAGTCACAACCACTATTCTGTTTAGCAAACTAACCGGTCAACGAAAAAGATCTAAAAAGAACCATGATGAATCCCTTACCTTAAAGATTATAAAATCGATTCCCAACGATTGTACAACGGCTACGGATGAGTCAAAGTTTCGGCCTTCCACTATAACTCTACATTAGAAGGGATCACATTGTAAAGAGTTATGAAAGGAAGATATTTCGGTTGGAACAAAGTGAATATTCGAATGTTGATAGCACACATTCGGCTAGGAAAAAGAAAAGTAAAAAGATAGAATAGAACCACTTACCGATTGATCAAAGGAGTGAGTGTCAACACGAATGAGAATAAATGATAAAGAAGAGATGAAGGGTTCGGCTATAGAGGAAAAATGAGCAAGAATATTCGGCTATGGGGGTATGGATTAGAGAAGAAGAAAGAAGGGTTGGAGAATTTTGTAAAAAGGAAAAGAAAGATGGAAATTGAGTGCTTAACTAGATTCGGTTTTCCAAAGGAAAATGAGTGAAATAATTTGGTCTCAATGGCTTAGGTACTTTCGGCAAACAAGAAAGAAATGAAGAAAATGCTCACTAATGGTTTGAAGTTTCGGCAAAGAGAAGAAGAAGTTTGGAGAAAATGACACAAAATAATGCTAAAAGGAATTTGGCCTAACAAGCACCAAAGTTTGCCAAATGACAAATGAAGAATTCGGCTACCCCAATACCCCTTCCCAAACTATGTTTTGCTTTGCCAAAAGGGATAAGTGTTGACTAAAAACACTTTCCAAAACATCACCCATGAAAAGGCCAACATGTTCCCTTATCTTGCCTTTTTCTTTTGATTTCTTTCCTTACCCTCACCCTTGCCTTATTTCCTTAGCCACCATACCATAATTAAAAGGTCTTCCCTGCCTTAAATACCACCTTGGCCGACACTTAGGGAAGGAACACAAAAAAAAAAAATAGCCAAAATTTGCACCAAATGGGATTCGAACCTCTTCCCTTAAAGTCATTCATGTGACGCCACAACCTTTTTGCCATATACTCAATTATGCTAGCAAATTACTCACCTATTCCATAAGCCTTGATTCCACTTACTATCTCTCCTTAGAAGGCTTAAACATAAAATTTTTACTAGGGCCCAATTCAACCCCGAGCCTTCATAGAACCCCTAAACATACACAATTAATATTTTAGCTAGCCTCACACAAGATATCATGCAACACATAAAATTCTAAATTTTAGGATATTACAATTCTACCCCCCTTAAAGAAAATTTCGGCCCCGAAATTTACCTTGTTTAAAAGAGATGAGGATATTGCTGCCGAATCGCGTCCTCAGGCTCCCACGTAGCTTCCATCGATCTGTGATTACGCCATAGAACTTTGACTAACGGTACCGACTTCCTTCTCAGCACCTTAACGTCCCGATCTAAAATCTGTACTAGCTCCTTTTCAAAGGATAAGTCAGGTCTTAACTCAACTTCCTCCACTGGTACAACATGAGATGGATCCGAACGATAACACCTTAACATAGAGACATGGAATACACTATGTATTTGACTTAACTCCGGAGGTAACTCAAGCTGGTAAGCCACTGGCCCAACACGCTTCAATACACGGTATGGTCCGATGAACCTAGGGCTCAACTTGCCCTTCCATCCAAATCTAAAGATCTTTTTCCAAGGGGAGACCTTCAGAAAGACCTGATCACCCATCGCAAACTCAATATACTTACGCTTCAGATCCGCGTACAATTTTTTTCTATCCGAAGCTTCCTTTAACCGTGCCCAAATTACCTTTCCTTTTTCCTCCGTATCCGAAATCAACTCAAGACCCAATAATTGTCGCTCCCCCAGCTCAGTCCAACAAGTAGGAGTACGGCACCTACGACCATACAATGCCTCGTAGGGTGCCATCTGGATGCTGGATTGATAGCTGTTGTTGTATGCAAACTCTGCCAATGGTAGAAAATCTTCCCAACTACCCCTGAAATCGATCACACAGCCCCTTAACATGTCTTCCAGGGATGCGCATTACTCTCGATTGACATCATGTCTGCGAATGAAATGCCGTCCTTGAAGTTTAACCTTGTTCCCAAAGCTTCATGTAAAGCCTTCCAAAACCGTGATGTAAACCTAGGGTCCCTGTCCGATATAATAGACACTAGTACCCCATGTAACCTCACGATCTCCGCTACATACAACTTGGCCAACTTCTGCAATGAATAATCCATACGTTCAGGTATAAAATGAGCAGTCTTCGTCAACCGATCCACTATTACCCAAACGGAATCTTTCTTAGTAGGCGATAAGGGTAACCCACTAACAAAGCCCATCGTTATCCTTTCCCATTTCCATAATGGAATTTTCACCGGTTGTAGCAATCTCGACAGCACTTGATGTTCCGCCTTCATTTGCTGACATGTTAAGCACTTACTCACGAAATCAGTAACCTCCCGTTTCAATCCTAGCCACCAATACTGCTCACGGAGGTCTCGGTACATCTTATTTCCCCCGGGGTGCATAGCATATGGGCTACTATGCGCCTCATGCAGAATCATTTGTCACAATTCCGAATCTTTGGGCATACAAATTCTTCCGCGGAAACACAATACTCCGTCACTATTCAATCCAAAATCCCCTCTCTCACCGCCTTACATTTGCCGAAGTAAGGAACCCAACCTTTCATCTATTAACTGCTTCTCCTTAATCTGACTTACCCATGCGGGCTTCACTTGAAGTTCGGCTAGCAGACTACCATCTTCATACAGGCTAAGATGGGCGAACATCGCTCTCAAGTCTGATATCACCTTACGACTCAACGCATCTGCCACTACGTTAGCCTTTCCGGGATGATACTCGATTGAGAAGTCATAATCTTTCAACAATTCTATCCACCTCCGCTATCTTAAGTTCAACTCTTTCTGGGTAAGGAGGTACTTCAGACTCTTATGATCCGTATAGATAATCAACTTCTCACCATACAGATAGTGTCTCCAAATCTTAAGAGCAAACACCACTGCAGACTAACTCCAAATCATGAGTAGGATAGTTCACCTCATGCGGCCTTAATTGGTGAGATGCATAAGCCACTACCTTTCCCCCTTGCATCAATACACATCCTAAGCCCGTGTGACGCATCGCAATAAACAATGAACTCCTTACCACCTCAAGTTGAATCAATATACGGTGCTTACAGCCGAACCTTCTTCAATTTCTCAAAGCTCACTTCTTTGCTTATCTCGACCACACAAGCGGTACTCCCTTACGTGCGGCTTAGTTAGGAGTGCGGTAATCAACGAAAACCCTCAACGAACCACTTTGTAATAACTAGCCAACCCTAGGAAACTCCAAATTTCGGCCACCGACTTTGGTGGTTTCGGTCCAAACTGACCTCGACCTTAGGGGATCAACTCTAATTCCTTGGCGGACACAACATGCCCCAAAAAGGTCACTTCCCTCAGCCAAAATTCACACTTACTGAATTTGGCAAACAATTGCTTCTCCCTTAATATCTGCAATACTACCCTCAGATGCGAATCATGTTCTTCTTCATTCTTTGAGTACACCAAGATGTCATCTATGAACACCACCACAAACTGATCTAAATAGGGTTGGAAGACCCGGTTCATCATGTCCATAAATGCAGCTGGTGCATTAGTCAACCCGAACGACATCACCAAGAACTCGTAATGCCCATAACGAGTTTGAAACGCAGTCTTATGAATATCAGCCTCTTTGACTTTAAGCTGGTGATAACCCGATCTCAAATCTATCTTTGAGAAAACCGAAGCTCCTCGCAGTTGATCAAACATATCGTTGATTCTCGGTAACGGATACTTGTTCTTGATCGTCAATTTATTCAATTGCCTATAATCGATGCACATACGCATCGACCCATCCTTCTTCTTAACAAACAAGACCGGCGCTCCCCACGGTGACACACTCAGTCGAATGAATCCGCGATCCAACAACTCCTAAATCTGAGCTTTAAGCTCCGCTAACTCCTTCGGCGCCATTATATAAGGAGAAATGGACACCGGAGCCGTTCCTGGTAACAACTCAATGCCAAACTCTACCTCCCGATCCGGAGGCAATCCTGGAAGCTCCTCAGGAAAGACGTTCGAAAACTCTTTCACCGTTCTGACACTTTCTATCATCAACTCTTTGGCATCCAAATCACTGATAAAGGCTAAGAACGCTCCACACCCCTTTCGCACCAACTTTTCTGCCTTTAAAGTAGATACCACATTAGACAGATAGTTTCTTCTTTCACCTATCATCATCACTTCCTTATCCTCCGAAATTCTTAGCACCATCTGCTTTGCAGCACAATCTAAGTTCGCACGGTGTTTCACCAACAAGTCCATGCCCAAAATAAGGTTGAACTCACCGAATGGCAGTTCCATCAAATCCGCTAGAAATATTTCCCCCTGAATCTCTAAGGGTACATCCCAAAACAACTTATTTACTATCACCGATTGTCCTAAAGGGCTAATTATAGTTGTTTCTCTAGCAGTAATCTCAGATCTAATGTTTAAGGTTCCAGACACATCACAAGCAACATACGAATGGGTGGATCCAATATCAATCAAAGTAGTAACAGGTACATCAGCTATGAAAAACGTACCGATTATGACATCCGGTGCATCACCATCCTCCCAACGTCTGACCGCATAGACCAACCCTGGCTGTCTTGCCTTCGCGTTACCCCTATTACCAGTACCTCTACCCGGTGCACCCTAACCTCGTCCTACGCCATTACCACCTCGACCTGGCCCATGGCCTCTCGACGGCGGTTGAGCACCTCTAGCTGGCTGCGCATCATTGTTACGAATAACCTGAGTCTGAGCAGGCAGTCGAGGGTAATCTCTAAGTCGATGGTCCTTGGAACCACATTTGAAGCAACCACCGGTTCTCTTCCAGCATTCACCCAAGTGGAGTTTCCCACAATCCGCACTTGGGTCATGGGCTGATTGGTAGCAGCTTGTATTCTCGTTCGAGCTGGCTCCTCATTCCTGGGCCTCTTCTAAAATCTCTAGCAGGACCTGAGTACCCAGAGCCTCTCTTACTCTTGCCCCTATCCTTGTCTCGATTCTGCCGCTCCGAGTGTTTAGCTTCTTCAGCTATCTTTGCTTTTTCCACCAGTGTGGCAAAATTCCTCTCCTTCTATGGGGCTATCAGTATCTGCAACTCATCACGCAACCCGTCCTCAAAACACACACAGCGTTCATAGTCAGTCGGCACTATTCTTCAGGCATACCGACTCAAACGCAGAAATTCCGCCTCATATGCTGCCACAGATTTACCTCCTTAGACCAAATTTAGGAATTCCTTCCTTCGGGCATCCATATAGCTAGCCCCGACATATTTTCCTTGAAACACAGTTTTAAAGAATTCCCAGGTAATGTGATCGGCCTGAATGCCTTCCCGCACAGTGAGCCACCACTGGTACGCCTCGTCTCTCAGCAAAGAAACTACTCCTTTCACTTTCTTCTCGACAGTGCAGTCCAAATCGTCCATGATTCGCTCCACCGCCTCAAGCCAGTACTCCGCTACATTTAGGCTACTCCCGAGATACCCCTAAAAACCTCAGCTCCATTCGATCCGAGTCGCTCCGATATCGACCCACGAGATGCCGACCCAGTTCTTGCCCCAGTAACCCTTTCCAGAACTCGCAACATTGCTTGGGACAGCGCGTCGTCCTCTCTCATACGATCGTGTGACCCAGCTTCAGTCACAGGTGATGCAGGTGCGTCCATTTCCGGCATATGCCCCGATGCCTCAAACACAACTCTAGCACCTCGGCCTCAACCACGGCCACGTCTACCGCGTCCACATCCTCTAGCGCTCATATTTGCTAGTTTGATTTAATCTGATTAAGAGTCTTATGAATCAGTTATACTATTTCAGTGTTTATTAAACAATATTTTATGAAGTATAGGAAGTAAAGTCGTTTTCGCAAAACGCATCCTATAGTCTCAATCTCTATAGTTTCAGCTCCTAAAACTAAAAGCTCTAGAGTACTTCTACGGTCATATCACAATAATCATAATCATAAAATGATAACATTTACTTACTTGACTTGGTGCCGGATACTCATGGTGCCATACTTCCTTTAGATAATTTAAAATTTAAACTGCTTTGAAAACGTGTTTGAACCCAAACCACAGCCGAGTTTTGCAACCGGGCTCTAACACCATAAAATGTAACACCCTAAACCTGGCCCATGCGTTAAGACCGGATCTGACATGTCACATGAGAAAAACATGTTAAATCCTTTTGAGAAAATGAGTTGATTTGAAATATTTGATAAAGTACTACTAACCTTGAAGGTTGTTTGATAAATCAATAATTTGAACTAGAAATGTTTATATATCGTGACTTTTGAAAATATCATTGATAGTTCGAGAAAAACTTTCCGAGTTGAAATATTTGAAAAAAAGTTTGTTATGAAATCCATTTGTTAATCTATTTTGGAAAACCTTTATTTAAGTTTTTAGAAAAATACCCATTTAAAATCATTCAAGCAAAATAGTAAGTACGACAAACATTAAGCAAAAATAAAATATTCCAGAGGCCTTATTACAACATAAAAACCCAAAATAGTAAGAGTAGTAAAATAAGCGGAAATAGAATTCTAAAGTTCAATAACACCATTACTGAAGTATGGCCTCCATCGAGTCATCCATGGCCCAAATCCACATCACCGAGCATTACGCAGGGTTTAAAAAAGGGGGAGTGAGTTACAAGAACTCGGTGTGAAATCCCTTACCAGTCATCCACTGGGCTGAACCCATATAGCAATATCATGGGCCTAAGCCCTTTTACATAACAATCTTAAAATGAAGCAAATGTATGAATGTATGCAACCCAACCCATCCTAGATATCCATCCGCTACACACCACCTGTACCATCCCATCACACCTGTGGGGATCAAGTCAACCCACCCCGCCAAACACACTAATCGCAGGCAAGTTGCCATTTATATAATAATTTGATTGTGGCCAAGCCACCGGAATCATAATGAAACATATTAACACACATTTTTTGTGGCAAAGCCACCGGGCTACACTTCTCTTCAACATTTTTCCCATCCCTTGCGAAAAATTATGCAATGCCACATATATTATAAAACATAATAATTTCAAATATAAACAACAATCATCAATCCGGAGATTTGTTACGATAAATCGGCCCATTATCACACTTTGTAGTTCGGCCCATTAGGGTAATCTATCAAATCAGCTTATAGGGGCATTTTCGTAATTCGGCCCATAAGGGTATTTTTGTAATTTGGCATTTTTAAGGATTTATAAGCAATACAGCCCATTAAGGCATTCTAGCAAATCAGCCCTTTAGGGGCATTTCCGTGATTCGACTCATAGGGGCATTTTCGTAATTTTACAAATAATCCCTATTTTGACAAAACTCAGTATTTACGATGTTTAGGCAAATCACTCGATTCATACCATTTTACCGATTTTGAGTTTTTAAGCAACAATGATCGATATTTCTAATCCGATGCTAAAACACAAATTTACGGGACTTCGGTGAGATTACACACCTGATTACGGTAAGTATTAAACTCTATTGATCGTCGGCACCTATGACAACATAACACTCGATTAATCTAATGAACGAGATTTTTAGTAATCTAAATCTAAATCATCGATCTAAAATACTTACTCTCTAAATCGTGAACGACCATGATTTGTCGATTCTCACCGGATGATGGTCCACAACCCGGTGGAAAATCCCAAACCGCCAATACTGCCCTTCGTTTGAATTTAGGAATAGGGATCGCAGATCCGCTCCTTTTGTGTTCTCCACTCGCTTTCCCTTACAAGTCGGTACCCCTAGCCTCCATCGGATAAAATCTTAGTCAGAACGATATTACGTTGATATGAGATGATTGACTACGAAAAAGATTTGGCTTACCACTAGAATCGTATGATCAACAAGTGGATAGATCGAGTGATTTAGTCCCTAAAAATATAATTGATTAGTCACAACCACTATTCCGTTTAGAAAACTAACCGGTCAACGAAAAAGATCTAAAAAGAACCATGATGAATCCCTTACCTTAAAGATTATAAAATCGATTCCCAACGATTGTACAATGGCTACGGATGAGTCAAAGTTTTGGCCTTCCACTATAACTCTACATTAGAAGTGATCACATTGTAAAGAGTTATGATAGGAAGATATTTCGGTTGGAACAAAGTGAATATCCGAATTTTGATAGCACACATTCGGCTAGGAAAAAGAAAAGTAAAAAGATAGAATAGAACCACTTACCGATTGATCAAAGGAGTGAGTGTCAACACGAATGAGATGAAATGATAAAGAAGAGGTGAAGGGTTCGGCTATAGATGAAAAAATGAGCAAGAATATTCGGCCATGAGGGTATGGATTAGAGAAGAAGAAAGAAGGGTTGGAGAATTTTGTAAAAAGGAAAAGAAAGATGGAAAAGGAGTGCTTAACTAGATTCGGTTTTCCAAAGGAAAATGAGTGAAATAATTTGGTCTCAATGGCTTAGGTACTTTCGGCAAACAAGAAAGAAATGAAGAAAATGCTCACTAATGGCTTGAAGTTTTGGCAAAGAGAAGAAGAAGTTTGGAGAAAATGACACAAAATAATGCTAAAAGGAATTTGGCCTAACAAGCACAAAAGTTTGCCAAATGACAAATGAAGAATTCGGCTACCCCAATACCCCTTCCCAAATAGTGTTTTTCTTTGCCAAAAGGGATAAGTGTTGACCAAAAACACTTTCCAAAACATCACCCATGAAAAAGGCCAACATGTTCCCTTATCTTGCCTTTTTCTTTTGATTTCTTTCCTTACCCTCACCCTTGACTTATTTCCTTAGCCGCCATACCATAATTAAAAAGTCTTCTCTGCCTTAAATACCACCTTGGCCGACACTTAAGGAAGGAACACAAAAAAAATAGCCAAAATTTGCACCAAATGGGATTCGGAGCTCTTCCCTTAAAGTCCTTCATGTGACGCCACAACCTCTTTGCCATATGCTCAATTATGCTAGCAAATTACTCACCTATTCCATAAGCCTTGATGCCACTTACTATCTCTCCTTAGAAGGCTTAAACACAAATTTTTTACTAGGGCCCAATTCAACCCCGAGCCTTCATAGAACCCCTAAACATACACAATTAATATTTTAGCTAGCCTCACACAAGATATCATGCAACACATAAAATTCTAAATTTTAGGATGTTACATCATGCATTTCTACATTAATGTGGGATTTGAAATTGATTTGATTGTATTTCCAAAAAGGGTTTTTAAAGGGGCTTTGCAGTGACCCTAATCGATTCACATTATCTTTAAGCTTCTAGTGCATAAGTTCATGTTCTCTCAACTTTTGTTCTTCTTCATTATCTATTCATGTTTCCAATGGAAAGAATGAAAATAACTTCTCAAAAGGAATATGAAAAAGCTCAGAAAAGATGTAGAAGTTAAGGGAAGGCTCAAGGAGTGCCCACTACCATTGACCTTTCAGATGCTCAAGGGAGTCAACTGGTGGAAAAGGAGGAAGGTGTAGATATCTCTATTTAGGAGGCCTTAGTAGAGATCGATGAGCTACTTTCTTATCCACAAATTCTAGAACATCAATGACCACCTATAAATGAGTTATCATTTATAGAATAAATATAACACCATAAATATAAGAATTGAGAACGACAATGTCTGCAAGTGCATGAGTCAAATTGTAATATAGTTGTACAATGAAATACCTGAAGTATTCTGAGGATCGTACCCAAGGGAGGATGGAACAAATAATGAAAATACTTTTTACAATACTAAGTCTAAGTAGTAATAGTTAATTCCTATATTACGATGGATCATAAAATATATTTAGAGGACAAAATAAATAAATAAAAATAAACAAATGAATTAAACCAATAAACCAATTAGGAAGATTAAGTCACTTCAGAGATTGTAACTAACTTTGAATTTGGGGTATAGAATGGATTAATCACCGATCAAGCAATTACTACCTCCTGGCTCTAATTGTAACACCTCTAACCCATATCCGTCACCGGAACCGAGTTATAGAGTATTACCAGAGTTTAAAGAACAAATACAATTAATTCATGTCATTTATTATTCATATCCAAAACAAATCATGATTCAATCATGTTGTCCCTTAAATGGACCCTCGAAGTCCAATTTATACATTAGGAACAAGTGGGGATTTAATCGGAAACTCAAATTTTTTTTCGCTAAATTTCAAAATTTTTCTTAAATACAGGGGTCACACGCTCGTGTGGATAGGCCGTGTGGCTCACACGGCCAAGTGACACGCCCGTGTCTCAGGCTGTATGGGCATTCGATGTGAGGCACATGGCCATGTCCTTACCCGTGTAACTCTCTGACTTGGGTCACACGGCCAGCCACACACCTGTGTGCTAGACCGTGTGGACAATTTAATTTTCAAAAATTAGGTGCAGGATTTACACGGCCAAGACACACTCCCATGTGCTAGGCCGTGTGTCACACACGCCCGTGTGAACAATTCAAAGCATTCTGTTTCTAAATTTTTAAGATGCAGGGGACACACGGCCAAACCACACGCTCGTGCGCATAGCCGTGTGTCACATACAGTTGAGACACATGCTCGTGTGTCTACCCATGTGGACAAAATAAGGCCATTTCCAAGCCTTATTTTTTTATTGAAATTTTTGCCTTGTACCTACATTAACATTTTAATACATTTCCAAACCAATTCAAGTCATTAAAATCAAGCCAAATACATGTATTGTTTATAACATATTAGCACATATGTTCAAGTGATTAAACTTACCAAATTTTCACTTATGTTTATATATTTATCAATTATACTAATTCAAATCCATTCATCATTTGGTTTATATACCTTTCACCATAAAATCATTTTCAACACACATCAAACATAATAAGGCTTTATATAATTACATTAAAGTATGCTTAACACTAGCCATTCCAATGGCTAGTTACTACCAAAATATTTTATCACTTAGTCTATTTAGCCTATACATGCCATTATATTAAATTTTAGCTTGTTTCATATATCGAGAGGTCCAAGGGATAGTGTGATGTGACTCCTACCAAGTTCCAACCTTCACGAGCCTCTGAGTACTATAAAATAGAATAAAATAAATCAAAGTAAGCATTTAGTGCTTAGTAAGTTCGCATAACATGAATGTAACTTACCATACATTTACATTTAAGGTAAGCATATAAAGATGCATCCAAGTAATTTGGCTAATAGCCTAAAACACACAACTTCATCCAACATGTAAGTCATTATTCCATATAAATTTTAAGTATCAAAGATAAACTAATCATATAGTAACTTTCATATACATATGTTTTTCGTATCATACTTCCATATTACGTGTACATTTCCATGACATCTCATTTCATGTTCAATTTAGACATGTCAGAAATTTACCCGTTGAATTTTATTTGAAATATCGATGGATATGCTCATGTAGTACACTTGAAGTGTACAAATCTGTAAATCGTCAACTCATAATCAGGAGTACCCAATTAGGGCACATAATCAGGAAGCACTATCTCGAGCCTTATATCAGGATGCTCATGTGAGCCATGTAACAAGAAGCTTATCCGGGCTAAATCAGGAAACTCATAAGAGTTTAAAACAGGAAGCTCATTGAGCTTAACAAGTAACTCTGAAGAGTTATTATTAGGGAGCTCCGGATAGCCATATAATAGGAAGTTCAAGTGAGCCATGTCAGGAAGCTCATAAAGAGCCTATATCAGGACACTCATAAAGAGCTGTGTTTGTGTCCACAATATATGCAGAATCACAACCGATCAAATAATAGGACGCTCACAAAGAGTTTCGGTAGTCCGCAACACATGCAGGATCACTACAGATTAGGATGCTCACAGGAACCATGTAACGGGAAGCTTGAGAGGGATTATAATAGGATGCTCTTCCGAGATATGGTGTGACCACAACATATGCATAACCACAACCAATACGAAAATCCTGTATCCATCGAATTTCATTTATTCAAACGAGACTCATTATTTATCGAGCATAATCGGACATGCGATCAATTTCATACATAAGGCATTTATAAAATTTACATATACAACATCGAATTCAAACATATAAACATACACAATTTAGTTACATGAACTTACCTCGTCACTTGTTCGTATACAGAAATCTACTAATCTATCACTTTTTCTTTTCCTCGATCTAACTTCGTATTTGAATTATCCGGATCTATATAAATGAATTTAATAAAATTCACATTCAATTTCATTCAATTCACATCTAAGGCAAAATTACCATTTTGCCCCTATACTTTCCATAAATGACGATTTCGTCCCTAGGCTCGGAAAATAAAATTCATGTAATTCAATCCTTATTCCAAGCCTAACCAGTTTTTACATATAACATTTAAAGCACATATATTTCATAAAAATCAAAAATTTTCCATGAATTTTACATCTTTACAATTTAGTCCCTAAATCACAATTTCATGAAAATTCACTTTACAAAAGTTGTTTATCTATCAACAACCTTTGAATTTCTACCACAAATTTCAAAATTTTAGCATATTCATCCATGGAAAAATTTCTATACTTTGATAACTTTACAAATTGATCCCCAAAATAGATAGATTAGGTTATTCCGATATCAAAAATATAAAAATTACTAAAAACGGGACATGATTACTTACCTAATTAAGCTTGCTTGATTTTCTTTCTCTTCCCTAGGTTTCCATAGAAATATTGGGGAAGATGATGATATGAAATTATTTTATTCATTTAATTAACTTATAATCCATTAATTTTTCAACTTTCCAATTTAGTCCTTTTCTTTTTCTAATTTTCCATGGATGAATCATCATAAATACCTACTAACTTTTCTTAATGGTTTAATTACCATATAAGGACATCAAATTTTGAAGTCCATAGCTATTTAATACTTCTAGCTACTAGAATTTAACTTTTGCACTTTATGCAATTTGGTCCTTTCCTCCTAATTAAACACAAAATCGGTAAAATTTTCTTATCGAAATTTTCATACGTCTTTCCTATCATGATGTAGACGATGCAATAATATTAAAATAAATTTTCTTTCTGACTTGGATTTGTGGTGCTAAAACCACTGTTCCGATTTTTACTAAAAACGGGCTGTTACACTAATTAACTTAATCAATTGGTTGATACTCGCTTATCTTCAGACCTCACTTTCTTAACTAGGATAAATTATGAGTTACTCGGTCCGACTTTTCTTCCGATGTAATCTAGCCTATGATCACTTATTAGAGTTGTCAAGCCTAAGAGTTTAAGAACACATAATTTATACCAACTAATCCATCCCGAGAAATCCCAAATCCTCCATTAGTCACATTCCCATCCATTCGTTAATCTCCCCTAAGGGATTTTTCCACTCATGTTATTCATAATCTCAACTTCGATTGAACAAACCATGTAAGTAACACAATCAATTCATACAAGAAAAAAGATTTGGATAATTGTGGATTGAGTATCGAATGGGGAACGGAGTAGCAAATCTCTTAATTGGAATAACGAAATAAAACAAATGCAAAGGAAAATATAATTTGAATACTTTAATTAAATAAACAAGTCCTTGAATAAAAAATGATTCAAGAAGAAGAAGAATAAAGTATTTAAAACAACCGAAAAGAAAATAAGCTAAAACTAATTCTAAATTACAAGGGTTTTTGAAGGCGTCTAGGATGACTTGATTACATTCAACCCCTAATGTCTTATTTATAGAGGTATTGGTAGCCCAAATTAGGTCTTCGGCACGTCCTAGGTCTTTGTATAAGTTTGATTACGCGGAGGAAAATAATTCGAGTGAACTTGGGCAGCAAATTGACGTGTGTCGTTGTAACATCCCAAAAATGGGGTTATTTGGAATTTAATTATTTTTCTTATTATGAACTGCTGTGATATTATTTATGGAATAATAGAGCTTAATTAAGGCTTTGAGTTGGCACGGTTTGGTGGAAAATTTCAGTTTTTTAACTTTAAAGGCAGGGAGCCTTAGCAGGAGGGTGTTATAAGAATAAATGGGGATAATTTGGACATAAGATGAGCCTAGAATAAGTGGCAAAGTAAGCCCACTTAAAAGCTGCTTGTGACGCCACCAAGGAGCAAGGGAGAACCTTGGTTCGAGTCACAAAAATCCTTCCTTTTGTTCTTTATTTGGACGGCACAAGGGGGAGAGATTTTCTCTCCTTAAATTCTTTTTATTATCTATTTAGATAATAGGATAATATGAGCATTTTTATTGGATTCTTATTAGAGTATTCAAATTATTTGAATGGTTTTAAATTAAGTGGCTTGGAGTAATTCAAGGAAGTTGAGGGGAATTTGAACTCCTTGCTCAAGGGAAAGATGGACGGCAAGGCAACTAGGGGGAGGCCGAATTCTATTTAAGGCTCTTAGCTATCATCTTATCTCCCTTTTCTTCACTATTGTGCATAGCCGAATTCTCTAGTAAGTAACTTTGTTATTTTTGTGCTTTTACAACTTGTTCCAAGGTTCCAAAACTCAAATTCTTGTCCCTCTTTTGCCGAATTCCCATCCTCAAGTCCATCTTCTTCTTTTTCCTTGCTAGCCGAACATCCACTCCTTATTGCCGAAACTTCATCTCCTTCTTCCATTATTTTTCCCTTAGGCCGAATACACCCTTGCAGTCTGCGAAAATCTTTTCTCTTACTTGGAGGCACTTTGGCCGAATACCAAAGGTGATACAAGACTTTTCGGGACTTTCTTTCCAATCGGTTGAGAAGGTAAGGGGTACTAACCGAATGTTTTTAGTGTTCACTCTTATGATCTATCGATTTGGACTTAAGGAAAAGCCGAAATTCGGCATAAGCTAATGATGGGCTAATCTTGTTGGTTGAAGCCGATTTCACCTAGAACCGGGATCTCCATGCGATGAGGTTGAATCCTCCAAACCTAAAGCAATCGGTTTTGGGGTAAGGTGGTAAGATCGACGTTCTTTATTCATGATATTCATTTAAGCCGAAGGCTACTAACTTGGTTAAGTGCCGATTTTAGGGTGGTGAAACAAAAGGCTAGTACTCAAGACACGCGGGTAAGGTTTTGGGATCCATAGGAGAACCCTCTTAAATTTTGGGTTTGGCCGAATAGGCCTTTGGATACTAACATTGTGATTGGCCGAATATAGGAACAAGTGGATCTTGGGAGGCCGACTTCTCTCCTCAGATTTAGGACTTTCATCGACAAAGCAGTGTGTACATACACACTTATAGCAATTAATGTTGATTGTATTGAATATATTTTGTATGTAAATCGCTTGATGTAGATGCATGATTGGTACCTTAACGGTACAAGTGAGGATCCCGGTAAGTCTCTGTTAATATGAGATTATTTTAATGCTTTTTGGGAAGCATGGCTTATTGATACATGTGATAAATGCATGAGATCTGTTGATAGCTGTTTATCTCACTGTGGGTTATATGAGAGGAGGGGGTGATATTTTGTCTTTGTGAGCACCGGTGTTTTGGTAACACATCGTGACTACGGTCACCAGAGGTTTGGTACCTCCAGAGGTTTTGTACCTCAAAGCGACTTGTCCTCGTGGTTAACACCACCGTGGGTTGGCCCCACTTGAGATATGGGATCGTGCGCGGTGATTTGGTATCACACGATGGGTTGGCCCCATCACCCAATTTGTGTCTACGGACACCGGTGTTTTGGTAACACATCGTGACTATATGTCACCAAAGTGGTTTGGCAGCACCACCAGTGTTTTGGTAACACATTGTGACTACGGTCACCAAGTGGTTTGGTACCACATGGGGTAGACAAAGGCGTTTGGTTGGCTAGGTTGGGGCACATAATATTACGCATATTAAGCTGTTATATGTTGTGTATGGAAATGTTTTTTAAAACGGGGAAGGGTTACATATCGAGTCTTGGTGACTCACCTTCTCCTTTAACATTTTTCAGGTGACTCGTAGATGGCGGTTGAGGAGAGGTTGGACTCGAGGTGGCCATGCGGTGGACTTGAATAATTTGAACTTTAAACTTAGCTATTTTATTTTATTATTGGTTTATTTTTATGTTGGATGTAATAAGGCCTCCATATACTTTACTTTTGTTATTTCTTATATGTTGGATACTTTTTTTTAAACTATATTATTAAAATTAAATTAAAATCACATGTTTTTCTTAAATTAACACGAAAATGTTTTATCGTGCCATCGGGCACATTTGAAATTTGTATAATAACCGGACTCAATTAAATTTCCAAATTAAATCTAAGTACGGTTTCGGCAAGATAACCAAAAACGAGAAGTTTTCAACAAAACTTAAATTGGTTTTAAAATGGTTTTCAAAAAGTTTCCTCCGTAACAAACCAAATTCGGTCATAATGTTTGGGCCGGGTTCGGGTTGTTACAGTCGTGCCACACCCCTTTCCTGGCGTGACACAACACCAAGTATATGCCTTGTGTCATTATTTTGGTTCTTTGACGTCTCGAGAAGCTTGTGTATCACTCGACCTTTGCTTCCACATCAATTGGGTCTTTATAACTCCATCCTACACACTCAATTAAACTAATTAGGATACCCGAAGGCCCGTGTCAGCCTATTGGGTCACAACACCCACAAATGTGTTAAAAGATATTAGTTTTATTAACTTTCTATCTTAAGGCCTAAATACTGAAAATGTAAATTAAAATACTAAATTGCTTAGAAAACAAACTCCTTAAGTGCGAAATTGACCCGAATTAACTACTACATTTGACAGTAGATCAAATACCCCCACACATAAGTCTTTTCTTGTCCTCAAACAAACTACCCAAGATAAAAACAAAAATAAATCTAAAAACAATAAATAAACGTGGAAATAAAATGTACTTGAATCAACTTAGTACACGAGATTGGATCGGAGCATCGACACTAGGAGATTTGCCTAAATATGTAACTCTAGCTAGAAATTTAAACAATTCAAAGTTATTTACTGATTAAACATGATTAGTTCAATAAATTGCAAAATAAATAAGTTAAAGAAAATTAAACATATTCTCCATAAAAATGTATATACAAATATAGTACTTGTTTTTTTTGCAGAGTATAGTCAATTCGAATATTTTCTTCTCTACTGTTTATTTTTATCCATGCTCACGAACTCGATGCATTAATATTTTCCGATAACCCTTATGATGATTTTTTATATGTCAATATGATCAAGATTCTTCTCGGGCACTCTTTATAAGGGTTATGCTAGTCATACTGCACCGTTTCGATCACCATGGATTTTATCGAGTATTTTCTTTTTAATTCGAACATCCTATACTTTTACAAATATAATTATTTATTCGTACCTACCTTTATCACTTGGTATATTTAATCTCTTGTACCTATTTACAGTCTAAGGAACTCAACTAATTGTTTAAATGTAAACAACCTAAATTATTTAATTTAAAGCTAAATTTACAATTTAAACAAACAACCTAGGTATATGCTCCTAATCAATCACTTGTATTTCTACAAACATTCAATAAAAAAGAAAAATTAAAACTAAAAAAATAAAATAACTAAAAAGAATTTTTTTTTGAAATTTCCCTAAGTCACCCCAACACTTTATTTGGCACATTGCCCCAATTTTCTTGATTCGTGTAATACAATTGATGGGACGACTCCCCCTTCTTGGGTTTGGCTCTATATTATTGTGTCATAGAAAATTTAGGGTTCCTACTAAGAAAAACTAAATACACTCTATATGTATAATATTAAAGTCTTAAATACTAGAAAACTAAATTTAAAAAAAATCAAATAAAAATATCAAGTCCAAATTCAAATATAAACTAAAACTTAAAATGAAAATTTTTAAAATTATTCGGAGGCAAGATTCGACACTTCATTCACTTTGCTTAGCTTCGCTAAATAAAAATACTATCTCTACCGGGTTACGCATGTAATTTTTCCAAGGTCACGGAAATAGTACTTATCAATCAATCTGACTCACGTAATATGACAAAAGGAAATACACGTAACACTTATGCATGAATAAACATCAATTTTATTCATAATAAATGATAACAAAATATTCTAAGACATGGTTCTCAAAATAACTTAACTTTAAAGAAATTATTTCAATAACAGAGTCAACTATTGATAAATCTAATCCCATACAAAATAAAACCCCATCGCCTATTGTCCAGGTTTTCTAGTATCTATTTAGGGATGAGCCTCGCCAAGTCATCTATCTCGCCATTTCCATTTGCGACCTACTTACCTGTGAAGAAAGAGAGGAGTGGGTGAGTTCCTTGCGTACTTAGTAAATAGTCAGAAATCAGTAGAGTATGCTTAAATACAAGAGTTTAAAACAAAAAGAAGGCTTAGTTTGAAAATAATGTCACGAGCTAGGTTTGCGGTGAAGATGTAAGACCCAGTTCGCAGAACACAGTTATCATAAAATCATGAGTTGGAAAACAGTTTCGCATATACTTACTGAATATCATATTTTAAACTTAGCTTGTACTTGTTTAAAAAAAAAAACTTAAAATAGCATGAAACATGCACACACACTTGTCTTATCAGAATGACAGAGGAACATCTATATGTTCTCGCCCACACTTATCAAAATCTTGTCTCGTTGGATATGTGAATCTCTTTATAACACTTCAGACTGACTCAAAGAGTCCTTATAACATGTCCAATAAGTGCAAAACAAAGTAATACACTCTCATGTACACCAACATGTCCCAGTGAATGGAGCACAACTCAACATTCCCTTATCTCTACACATGTCCTAGAGCCTCAACGACCGAAACCACAGAACTAAAAGGTGAGAACTCACAATCCTTTAGTATACCAATATATCCAACATAGGCTCGCAAAGGATCATGCATAGAGACTTATCATAGAGAGCTCACTTAGAGAGCTTACTTATCACAAAGAGCTCGCATAAGGAGCTTACTTAATAACACTTGCTCACGTAGAGCTTGCACCAAAGTGCGTAAAAACACAATTTATAAAACCATACTTTAAAAGCATCTATTTAAAACATAAGCTCACTTAGGAGCTCACATAAAACATATCTTAAAAACATATTTGAAAAGAAAGTTTCAGAACTTGAAAATAGAGGTTTGAAGAAAAATTACTTTTAGAACTTAGTTTTTAAAACAAGGTTCTTTTAAAACCCTAAATATTCATATTGGAAAACATGGTAGTTAGCACACTTAAGCAATTCATAACCACTCACTGAAAAAGTTGATAAACTAAAAAAGCTTGGATTTACCTTTATCCTTGCTGGTAGATGGTTTGGCTGGTTCGCAATATAAACAAACACACAGATTACTAAACAAACAGAACTTACAGAATTCACAAGCAAGCAAACCTAGCTTTTCTGGACAATCATCCCTAACAGGACAAAGTTTTACCCTGGTTGCTACGAACTTAGTTCAGAATAGAGACTTGACGGTAGAATATTAGATGAGAGAATTTTCATGGATTAGGGGTCGTATTTATAGACACTGAGTGTCTTGGAACTCTTAGGATACCTTACTTGACTTAGAAAATGTGTTACTTCCATGTAAAGTATTCCTAGATACACCAAATCTTTATTTCCTAATTTGAGTCTAACTTTGACTTTGACTGGCTAACCCTTTGTTCGTAACTAATCTGGCAGACCCTAGCTTGCCAAACAGACTGGTGAACTTCTAGTTCGCAACTCAACTAGCGAACACTAGCTTGCCAAACAGACTAGTGAACTTTCAATTTATAACTCAACTGGAAAACACTAGCTCACCAAACAGACTGGCAAACCCACTTGCAATGAATTTCGCGAACCCCTTACCACATATTTTGGCATATTCTACTTCGCCAAAAGACTGGCGAACTCTTATTTGCAAGGTTAAAACTTCCAAGCCCAATCTCGGGATGTTACAATTGAGATAAATTAGTGTGTTTTATTCATATCTAATATGCTTCAGTTATGGAACTGATTAATTGAATGAGTTATTATTTATCCAGAATTGAGTGTTTATTCGAGAGTACTTAGTATACTAGGAAATGAAGCCCCAAGTAAAAGATCGAGACATGTGAGACCAAGAGGATATCCTATTGAGTAAAACTCGTACCGACTGGTGAGACCAAAAGGTTATCTGTTGATCTATTGTAATTCTGTGTAGCAGATTAAACTAGTTTTCGCACTTAAGGGGCATGGATACAAGCATTTTCGTTATATTTTAGTTAAGTTTATTTAAATTTACTTATATTTAATAAAATGTGTAAATTGAGTCTTTTATTTACCTTAAGGGCAGAATGAGGCCTAAGAGAGAGCTAACGTACCTTGTGAGTGTGCAGGAGACCATTAGAAGGCATTTTAGGCCGATACTGGACACTATGTCACAACACGAAAGGCCTGATGTCACAACGTAGAAAGCAAAATAGAGAAAGTATGAAACTGCTTTCGATGTCGTGACACAGATTGAGGGTGTCACGACATACTCATGAAGACGTCTCAAGGAGTAGTATATTGCCACCTCCATCGTGACACAAGTTCTGGTGTGTCGTGACATCAACTCTGGGACAAAAATTAATCACGAAGTAAGGGCGTTTTGGTCCGTACAATCAAACTTAAAGCTCAGAAACGTCAGTTAACCTAGGATTAAGGATGACAACCACCTGAAGCCTATAAATAGGCTCTTTTGGGACATATTATAGACACCATTCCATTAGCTTAGATTTTCTCTTTAGATTTAGTTTTGTTTTTTTGCTTTCTTAGGTTTTTTAGGGTTTAGTTTATTTATTCTTTGTTTTCTTTCAAAAGATTTGATTTGTGAAGGATATCAACTTCTATGGATTTGCGCTTATTATTAATATCAATCAGGCTTTTCTTAAACTTTCTACATTAGTTCATTCACTATAATTAATTCTTCCATCTATTCCATGTTGTTTATGAAAGCTATGAGGAACTAATCCCTTTGTGGGGGATTAACAAGTGGAGGTATGATCTATTAATTATTTTATAGGGTTACTCAATAGGTTAGTTATTTAGGAAAGGAAGAATATGAAACAAACCTTAAGTTTGACAACCTCAGGAAGTCATGAAGGTGGGAATTAACCCAAAATTTGTATTGCCCATTCGTGAACACCTTCACCCAAAGCCAGTTTGGGCTATGAGGTCGGAAGATAAGTAGTTCTTACTGACTTATTATGTTAGTGGAAGATCGAAAGATCCTACTAGGGTAGCGACTAGTTGATTGACGAGGAACCTGAAGCAATTGTTGATGGAGATTACCAAAGAGAGCTAATCAACCATAATCGAGATTTGATTTACTCTAGTCTTTTATCTCTTGAATTTTATTTATTTTATGTTATTTTATTTTATTACACTAAAAACTTTAAAAACCTTTCTTTTATGTTCTCGTACTATAATTTATTCAAAGTTTTAATTAGATCTTTTAATGTTTAGGTAAGAATTGATCTAGCACTTGCCTCCCTAGGGTACAATCCTCGGAGTATTCACTTACTTCGTTGTAAAACTATATTACAACTCAAACTATATACTTGCGGATATCGCCTTATTGTTCTATATTTTATTGCAGTATTCACACTCTAGACATTAGTACGTTCGGAGTCGATCAAGCTGTTGGCGTCATTGCTGGGGAGGCAACCTCACTAGTTTGATTTTAATTTTCACACTCTGGAAGAATAATTAGGAAATTTTTAGGTTATGGATACGATTTAGACATAAGTTACTAACAATATGCAAGTCTTAGGGACATTATTTGAAGTTAAATTGGCTAAGGTTTAGCATTTCCCGACCTGTTATCCATAGTTCACATTTTGAATTGAATCATGTTCTACTAACATGGATCTCTAATAATGTTAGATTCGCCAATCATGTCAACGAAGATCCCATCGCATTCTTGCGAAAATTTGACCTTATAAGCAGCACTGTCAGTTACACAGGAATTTCATATGAGACTATCAAGTTATTATTGATTCCATTTGTGTTAGAAGGAAAGGCAAAAATATGGCTAGAGACACTTCCTCTAGATACCATCATGACTTGGACCGATTTCGTGCAATTATTCCTTCGTCGGGTGCTACTTATGACTAAGGTATTAAGTAGTTACACGTAGTTATTTTACTTCCAGCAGGGTATCACTGAAAGTTTGGGACAAGCTTGAGAAAGGTTCAAGGTAATCCTTTGATCTATATTAGGTGGAGGAATTCATTTTTCAATTAAAATACAACATTTTTACTATAGGTTGGATTGTCAGAATAGGCGAAAGTTTGATATCATGATGGGGGGAAGTATGTAATATCCTGGAATAGGGGTAAATTTTTTTTTTATTTTGCATAAGTGTGGTCCTCATGGTGTTAATTGAGGTATTTTAGGCGCTAAAGATAAGCTAAGGGAAGGCCCGAGCTATAGGAGAAAATTTATTTTTAGGTGTTAATTAGGGGGAGCTAGGCTAAGGGTGCTTTAAGAAAAGTTGTTGGGGGTTTATGGCATAAGAAATGCCTTGGTAAAGTGGCTTCCATGCGCCACTTAGGGGGCTGATTATAACGCTAGTAGGGGCTTGGGTTCGAATCAAGGTGGCAGCAAGGCGTTTTTATTTTTGGGTGTTGGCGTTAAAATGAAGGGGCTGAGTTAAGGAGGGTTTAAAGCATTTTGTGGGCATTGGTGGACAAGAAAGTCGGTTTGGTGGAGTGGCTTGGGCGCCACTTAAGGATCTTGGCAAAGGGAATCAAGTTCGAGCCATGAGAAGCGCTGGTGTGTTTTATTTTTGTTTTGGGCGTTAAGGCAAGGGTGAACTAAGGAAGGAGGCTTTAAAAGAATATGGGCGGAGTTTATGACGCAAAGAGAACAAAGAAGCAGAGTGGCGTGGGCGCATCTTGCAGCAAGGGTCCTAGCTGGTCCTAGGTTCGAGTGGCGTGAGCATCAAATAGGTGTTTTCTTTTTTTTTCATGCTGGCGCCAAGAGAGAAGATGAAAATTTGGACGGCACATGGGCAATTGGAAGATAAGGATAAGCTTGGTGTTTAAATTCGCAGAAAGTGTGGGATAAACAATATTTTTATTTATTTTATTTGTTTAGTTAAGATAGAAGATAAGGGTGGCCTTATTTTATTTTTTTAGAGGTGATTAGGGGATAAGATGGAAGATAATTGCTACTTTAATTTATTTATTTGAATAAGAGATTAAATTGGGATTTGATGAGGAGCTGATTTAGTGGCCAAATATTGGTCTAATTGATGGCATAATTTCGGCCATGAAGGGGGGGATTAATGCCGAAATTATTTTGTTTCTTCTTTAGTGTTCTTGCCGAAAATTTTAGTAGGGGAAGCTCTCTCTTTTCCTCTCTTTTCTTTGAAGCCAAAACCGATTGTTGATATAGCCATAGGTGCATTTTGTGCATTTTTCTTTCTTCCTATTTCCTTTGCCCAAAGCCGAACCCTATAAGCCTTATTTTCTTTTCTTCTTTACCTCCATTTTGAAGCCATAGCCGAACCTTGTATTTTTCTTTCCCTTATTTCCTTTGTTGAAACCATAGGGAAACACCATAGCCGAAACTTTGATTTATTTTTTTATCCATGGCCGATTTCTATAAACATTAAGCTCTCTCCACTGTTGTGATCTCCCTTCACCATTCAAGTGCGAAATCTTTCTCCTTGGGGTCTTGAAGCCGATTCTTTAAGGGTGCTTAAGGAGTGGAAAGCAAGGTGGTGGTAAGTAATTTCTCTCCTAGCAATCGGTTTGAGTTCTCTTTCTTTTAAGTGTGCGAATCAAGGATTAAGCCTTGGTTTGGGGATGGCTGAATATGCATGTGCCATGATGTGTGTTTCTTGTGAAGGTAGCCAACATTAAGGAACATTAAAGGGAAGCTTTTGGATTTGTAGGAATCAAGGTAAGTCAGTGTAATTCGGCCAAAGGCCATTTTTTTATATTATTGTTTAAAGCGAATCTAACATGTGGTATAAGGATTTTGTCGGTTTCAAGAGCAAGGAGTGGTTTTGGGATTTAGATCCATAAGGAGGATTCGGCGGGGTTGGGTGCATATCGTTTAGACGTAGAGTTTGAGGATTTGTTCGATTGTACCAAGCAGTGCGTAATCATCATGATTGTTTCTTGATTAATTGTTTATTAACGTATATACCTATGTATGATGTGTGGTAGCCGACACTAAAGGCTAAAGTAATGGATACCCATGTTTGGGGTAATCGGTTAATGAGTTAGTCATTTGTGATATTAAATTATTTATGGTGCTGCTTGATATGGTGATGAGCATGCTATTATACTCACTCTATATGTTGATTTGATATGATATATTGACATATGTGCATGAATTTGGATTTGAGCAAAGAAGGACGGGAGTACATGTTATGTACGTGGTCTAATGTCGACCTCGTGCTACATTAGCGCTTGATGGTTAGTGTGTGTGCTTCATCAAGGAGATGTTGGCTAGGTGCCCATCTCGGCGGTTGATAGTCGAGTGCATCACCGTGAGACGGATTAATGTTGGGATCACGATGTGATCGGTGGCTCGACCACGGCCCGTGCAAATGGTCCGCCGAGGTAAGTTATGTGGGATCACTCGGTTGTGATCGGTGGATTAGCCACGGCCTTGGGTAGGAGTCCGCTAAGGTTGGTGTATTGGATGGACTTAGGTTGGGTTGGGTCATAATTGCATATCTGTTGACATGGATGTGTGGGTATGGGTTAGGCCCATACGTGAGGGAACTTGTGTAATGATTATGCATCGAGTCGATGGACTCACCCTATTTTTCTCAACCATTTCAGGTGATTCGTGATTAATGGACTAGGTTGGAGGGGATACAAAGGTGGCCATGCAGAAGGAGATTATTTTGATTACTTTATGTTTTTAATATTAAGTATTGGGTTTAAATATTGGGTTGTAATAAGGGCCTTATTAATATTATTATTGGTATTATTTTAATTATGGTTTGATTTAATTAAATTACTATATAAAGATGATTTTATTTTTAGCAATCTATTTATTCTATATATATATATATATACATTAAAGTTTTAATATGGGCATTGTATAATGACAAAGTTTTATTTATAAATTTAAATGGACAGGATTTTTTTTAAAGTTAACAATTTTCATGATTTATTCAAAAGTCAAAAAGATTGTCAACCGTCTTTCCGCAGTGACATAACCAGATCCGATCAAGGCTCGTGGGTCGGGTTTGGGGGTGTTACAAATTGGTATCAGAGTCCGGTTCAAAACTCGGCTTTGAGGGTTTTGGGCCCAAAAATATTTTTTTGATGGGCTTTTCAAAGATTTGGGCTTTCATAAATTTTTCAGTTTATTACGGCATGGCACCTATATCTCCAACCCAAGTCCACGGTAAGTACCTCGACTATTGAAGTGATTTATATATGTGAATGTTATGGGCTTATTTGGGCTCGTAGATTAGAATATTAGGACTATTGGACCGTAGGGCTAGTGCACTCAAACACATGCATAAGACTTAAAGAACAATTGAACAAACCTGTGACTAAGTCGCCGAGCTAGGGTGTGGCAACCATGGTACGCATGTCTAGGAGTGGTATTCAGTAAGAGCTTGGTATTTAAGCGAGTCCTAGCGACTCACCTCCTCTTTACTCGAATCCTACCAGTGCGTAGCTACGGTTCACCTTAACCAAGAGGACTTGTTCATAGGCTAAACCAATTATTAAACCCGAAAGGGACTAGCCGTCTGATTTTATAAAATTCCTAGTTTTAAATTTACCAAATTACCCCTCTGATTTATAAAATCCTTTTAGACTTGAGAATTTTCCGAAATACACTCGATTTATTACGAAAATACCCTTGTAGGAAAAATGACGAAAATACCCCTGGGTTAGAAACGGGCAGAAATGTTCGAATAGGGAATGTGGGTGGTGGATACCACTAAAAGAATGTGGCCTTGTTAAGAAATGAAGATACCTCCATTATGAATGTGATTGTGAAGGTGATTCTTTGAATTAGAGTTGTGAACTCGAACTGAAACTCTGATTGATCGAAAGAACCACTCCTAAAACTCTGTCATAAAAATTTCTTCGCGGATAAACAAGTGGAACAATGACTAATTCATAAAACTTCTTAATCAGATCTCGACATTAGACAATGAGCTCTAGAGGACATGGTCGTCGTGGAAGAGGTAGAGGAAGAATGACTAGGTCGGAACCCGTTAGATCGGGTCAAGGATCAGATAATGAAGTACCACTGCCACCACCACCCCGGTGTTGTCTTTGAAGGCGAGCTCAGACGGGGAAGATCTTTGTGTCGCAGTCGTGTTACGAGTGTTGGAATTGGTGGCTGGTGCAGGAGGAAATTCGGGAACACGTAAGTCTGTGCCAGAGCGGCTTCGAGCTAATGGAGCCGAAATGTTTCGTGGAGTATCTGGGGTGGCACCCAGTGCGGCTGAATATTGGTTGGAAGCAACCGAGGCGAATTATGGATGAGCTCGATCCGAGCCCCGAGGAGAAAGTGAAAGGAATGGTGGCGCCGCCGCGACGAGGCATACCAATGGTGGCTAACAATTCGGGATAGTGCCACGACTAAGGACCTCACTTAGGAGTATGTCAAGGCGGCGTGCGGAAGAAATGCGTTGGAACTCATTATATTGATGCGCAGAGGAAGGCGTTTTCGGGTGGTTCAAGGAACAAGTCCGTAGCGAATCACGAGGTGAATTCCTAAGGTTAAGCCGATATGCTTGAGGAGTAGTTGCTACAGAACATGAACGATGTGTCCGGTTTGAGGATGGATTGAGGGACGACCTGAGATTGTTGATAGCTCCTCACCAGGAACGGGAGTTCGCTGTGTTAGTCGAAAAAGCTAAGGTAGCTGAGGGAATTAAGAACTCTGTGAGGCAGAACAGAGATAAGGATAGGAACCGAGACGGGAGGAATTTTGGATCATCCGAATCATATGAGAGTCTTCAGAAAAGACCGAGAGTTGAAAATTTTGTTCGTGTTGCTAAGCCAGCTACAGAAAATCCGGATCGTCCGTGTGCTCAGTGTGGAAGGTACCATGTTGGCGAGTGTTGGAACCGGAATCGAGAATGTTTTAGGTGTAAGTCTAAGTCTCACCTGATTAAGGACTGTCCTCAGGATCCGAATAGGGCTCGGACAAAGTGAGCCAAAGTTATGTGTGGCAAAGGGTAGAGATGGCAGCAAGCGGCCAGTCGTGGTCCGAACCATGGAGGAAATGGTTCAAAGCCGAGGTCGTGGAGCACCAAACAGAGAGGCTGAAGGTGCAGATGCAAGGCAGCCAAGGTTGGTTTACGCAGTCGGCCGTCGCGAGGGGGAAGATGTGCCAAAGGTGACAACGGGTAAGTTTCTTATTTTTGGAATACTCTCTATTGTCTTGTTTGTGGTTAAGTTAGTTCGTTCTTATGTTGCTAGTGAATTGTATGGAACTTTGATTATGAACTTAGAGAATGTGTCTAGAAAGCATGATAGCTCTTTAAGATCAGAGTGCGCAACAGTAGCGTAGTATGATGAGTTAAGGATGCATGATTGAACGATAGTAAGTAATTTCGAGGACGAAATTATTTTTAAGGGGGGTAGAATTGTAATATCTTGGAATAGGGGTAAATTTTTTTTTTATTTTGCATAAGTGTGGTCATCATGGTGTTAATTGAGGTATTTTAGGCGCTAAAGATAAGCTAAGGGAAGGCCCGAGCTATAGGAGAAAATTTATTTTTAGGTGTTAATTAGGGAGCTAGGCTAAGGGTGCTTTAAGAAAAGTTGTTGGGGTTTATGGCATAAGAAATGCCTTGGTAAAGTGGCTTCCATGCGCCACTTAGGGGTGATTATAACGCTAGTAGGGGCTTGGGTTCGAATCAAGGTGGCGGCAAGGCGTTTTTATTTTTAGGTCTTTGGCGTTAAAATGAAGGGCTGAGTTAAGGAGGGTTTAAAGCATTTTGTGGGCATTGGTGGACAAGAAAGTCAGTTTGGTGGAGTGGCTTGGGGCGCCACTTAAGGATCTTGGCAAAGGGAATCAAGTTCGAGCCATGAGGGAAGCGCCTGGTGTGTTTTATTTTTGTTTTGGGCGTTAAGGCAAGGGTGAACTAAGGAAGGAGGCTTTAAAAGAATATGGGCGGAGTTTATGACGCAAAGAGAACAGCAGCAGAGTGGCGTGGGGGCGCATCTTGCAGCAAGGGTCCTAGCTGGTCCTAGGTTCGAGTGGCGTGAGCATCAAATAGGTGTTTTCTTTTTTTTTCATGCTGGCGCCAAGAGAGAAGATGAAAATTGGACGGCACATGGGCAATTGGAAGATAAGGATAAGCTTGGTGTTTAAATTCGGCAGAAAGTGTGGGATAAACAATATTTTTATTTATTTTATTTGTTTAGTTAAGATAGAAGATAAGGGTGGCCTTATTTTATTTTTTAGAGGTGATTAGGGGATAAGATGGAAGATAATTGCTACTTTAATTTATTTATTTGAATAAGAGATTAAATTGGGATTTGATGAGGAGCTGATTTAGTGGCCAAATATTGGTCTAATTGATGGCATAATTTCGGCCATGAAGGGGGGGATTAATGCCGAAATTATTTTGTTTCTTCTTTAGTGTTCTTGCCGAAAATTTTAGTAGGGGAAGCTCTCTCTTTTCCTCTCTTTTCTTTGAAGCCAAAACCGATTGTTGATATAGCCATAGGTGCATTTTGTGCATTTTCTTTCTTCCTATTTCCTTTGCCCAAAGCCGAACCCTATAAGCCTTATTTTCTTTTCTTCTTTACCTCCATTTTGAAGCCATAGCCGAACCTTGTATTTTTCTTTCCCTTATTTCCTTTGTTGAAACCATAGGGAAACACCATAGCCAGAAACTTTGATTTATTTTTTTATCCATGGCGATTTCTATAAACATTAAGCTCTCTCCCTTTGTTGTGATCTCCTTCACCATTCAAGTGCGAAATCTTTCTCCTTGGGGTCTTGAAGCCGATTCTTTAAGGGTGCTTAAGGAGTGGAAAGCAAGGTGGTGGTAAGTAATTTCTCTCCTAGCAATCGGTTTGAGTTCTCTTTCTTTTAAGTGTGCCGAATCAAGGATTAAGCCTTGGTTTAGGGGATGGCTGAATATGCATGTGCCATGATGTGTGTTTCTTGTGAAGGTAGCCAACATTAAGGAACATTAAAGGGGAAGCTTTCGGGATTTGTAGGAATCAAGGTAAGTCAAAGTGTAATTCGGCCAAAGGCCATTTTTTTTATATTATTGTTTAAAGCCGAATCTAACATGTGGTATAAGGATTTTGTCGGTTTCAAGAGCAAGGAGTGGTTTTTGGGATTTAGATCCGTAAGGAGGATTCGACAGGGTTGGGTGCATATCGTTTAGACGTAGAGTTTCGGGATTTGTTCGATTGTACCAAGCAGTGCGTAATCATCGCATTTGTTTCTTTAGTTAATTGTTTATTAACGTATATACCTATGTATGATGTGTGGTAGCCGACACTAAAGGCTAAAGTAATGGATACCCATGTTTGGGGTAATCGGTTAATGAGTTAGTCATTTGTGATATTAAATTATTTATGGTGCCTGTTTGATATGGTGATGAGCATGCTATTATACTCACTCTATATGTTGATTTGATATGATATATTGACATATGTGCATGCGGATTGGATTTGAGCAAAGAAGGACGGGGAGTACATGTTATGTACGTGGTCTAATGTCACCTCGTGCTACATTAGCGCTTGATGGTTAGTCGTGTGTGCTTCATCAAGGGAGATGTTGGCTAGGTGCCCATCTCGGCAGATTGATAGTGAGTGCATCACCGTAGACGGATTAATGTTGGGATCACGATGTGATCGGTGGCTCAGCCACGGCCTGGTGCAGCGGGTCTGCCGAGGTAAGTTATGTGGGATCACTCGGTTGTGATCGGTGGATTAGCCACGGCCTTGGGTAGGGAGTCTGCTAAGGTTGGTGTATTGGATGGACTTAGGTTGGGTTGGGTCATAATTGCATATCTGTTGACATGGACTGTGTGGGTATGGGTTAGGCCCATACGTGAGGGAACTTGTGTAATGATTATGCACTGAGTCAGTGGACTCACCCTATTTTTCTCAACCATTTCAGGTGATTCGTGATTAATGGACTTGGTTGGAGGGGATACAAAGGTGGCCATGCAGAAGGAGATTATTTTGATTACTTTATGTTTTTAATATTAAGTATTGGGTTTAAATATTGGGTTGTAATAAGGGCCTTATTATTATTATTGGTATTATTTTAATTATGGTTTGATTTAATTAAATTACTATATAAAGATGATTTTATTTTTAGCAATCTATTTATTCTATATATATATATATATACATTAAAGTTTTAATATGGGCATTGTATAATGACAAAGTTTTATTTATAAATTTAAATGGACAGGATTTTTTTTAAAGTTAACAATTTTCATGATTTATTCAAAAGTCAAAAAGATTGTCAACCGTCTTTCCGCAGTGACATAACCAGATCCGGTCAAGGCTCGTGGGCCGGGTTTGGGGGTGTTACAAAGTATTTGGACGAAAATGTAGGAGGAAGTAATGGAGATATTGGAAAGATATAGCATCAATGAATCAATCTAGGAAGAATATCCTGAAATACAAAATCAAGAACTAGAATCTGTAGGACATAAGGAGCAATAATGTAACCGATTGGAGTTCAGTACTAAGAATCAACGAGTTACAAAATAGAAGAGGAAAATGAGAGTACGGATCAAGAGAAACATCAAATGGTAACTCAATTGGACTAGTAGAGACAGAATAAAGAACAACTAGAGAAAATTATCCCAAACTCAGTGAAAATGGTGCCATTTATTATCAAACCCCCAGAATTAGTACTAAAGCCATTTCCCAACCATTTAAAGTATGGATATCTAGAGAAGCAAAATACTTTACCAATAATTATTGCTGCAAGTTTAGACACAAAACATAAAGAGGCCTTATTAAATGTCTTGAAAATGCATAAAAAGGCGATAGGATGGACAATTGTTGATATTAAAGGAATCAATCTCGTGTTTTGTCAGCAAAAGATCAGATTAGAGGAAGGGAAAAGACTTGTGGTAGATGCTCAGCGTAGACTAAATCCAACTATGAAGGAGGTGGTCAAAAAAGAATAGCTTAAATGGTTAGATGCATGTATTGTTTATGCTATTTCTGATAGTGAATCGGTTAGCACAACCTAGTGTGTTCCAAAGAAGGGAGGTCTAACTGTAGTCGAGAATGATAACAATAAGTTAATTCCAACTCGAACAGTTACAGGTTGGAGAGTATGCATTGATTACCGGAAACTAAACGATGCAACGGAAAAAGACCATTTCTAGTCACCCTTTATTGACGAAATGCTTGATTGGTTAGCAGGAAAAGATTATTATTGCTTTCTTGATGGGTGTTTAGGGTACCATCAAATCCAAATTCATCCCAACCAAGAGAAAACTACTTTCACTTGTCCCTTCGGTATGTATGCATTTAAAAGAATACCTTTTGACCTATTCAATGTTCTAGCAACCTTTATGAGATGCATGACTGCGATCTTTGCTGATATGTTAGAATATGAGTTGGATGCATTCATGGACGACTTTTCTGTATATGGGAACTCTTTTCAAGAATGCTTGGGTAACTTAGAAAAAGTGTTAAAAAGATGCGAGGAGAGTAACCTAGTGCTCAATTAGGAAAAATGTCATTTCATGGTGAAAGGACTGATTTTAGGGCATTAGATATCAGGAAAAGGTTTGGAAGTATATAAAGCCAAAATAGAAGTTATAAAGCATCTTCCGAATACGAAAAATGTTAAAGGTGTGCAAAAATTTTTAGGCCGGAGATTTATAAAGGATTTTGCTCATATTTCTAAACCTCTGAATCAAGTTCTACAAAAAGACACACCTTTCATATTTGACCAAAGTTGCGTTAAAGCCTTTGATGTAATAAAAGGAAAACTCGTATATGCTCCTATAATAATCAACCCGAATTGGTCGGAACCTTTTATTATTAGGTGTGACGCTAGTGATTATGTAATAGGTACAGTTCTGGGACAAAAGCAAAATAATTTATTTGGGGCTATTCATTATGCTAGCAAAACACTAAATTTGAAATAGTGCAACTACACTACAACTGAGAAAGAGATGTTGGCAGTAGTGTTCGCTTGTGAAAAATTCCAACCCTACTTAATGGCGAATCGAGTATATGTTTATACTGATCACTCTACGCTAAAATATGTCATGAAGAAAAAAGAAACAAAAGCCAGACTAATGAGATGGGTTTTATTACTTCAGGAATTTGATTTATGGATAATGGACGTAAAGGGGAATAAGAATCAAATTGAAGATCATTTATCTAGAATTGAAAACCATTTACAATAGGAGGATATTAAAGAAATTAAGGAGATCTTTGCAGATGAAAAATTATTCAGAGTAGACATTAATCAATCAAGACCAAGTAAGCATCTGTATATTAATCAATTAAGACCTTTGCAGATGAAAAATTGTTCAAAGTGATTTCATGGGACCTTTTTCGAGTTCTTTCGGGAATCAGTATATTCTCCTAGCTGTAGGTTATGCTTCAAAATGGTCAAAGCTGTTGCACTACCTATGAATGATACAAAATCAATAATGAGATTCCTAAGGAAAAACATATTCACCAGGTTTGGTACACCACGAGCACTGGTCAATGACGAAGGATCTCATTTCTGTAGTAACTAGATCGAACCAGCATTGGCTAAGTACAACATAAGACATAGGATGACAATGACATATCACCTACGTGCTAATGGGCAAGCAGAAGTATCTAATAGGGAAATAAAGTGGATTTTGAGAAAACGATGAAACCCAAGTTGAAAAGATTGGGTAGTCAAGCTAGACGGTGCGTTGTGGGCCTGTAGAACAACATATAAGACTCTCTTAGGCATGTCCCCCTATAAGCTAGTTTATGGTAAGAACTGTCACTTACCAATCGAATTAGAGAGGAAGGCATACTGGACAATCAAAGAGTTAAATCTGGATCCAAAATTAGCTAAAAAAGAAAGACCTTTCCAACTCCAAGAATTGGAAGAATTCTGATTTATAGCTTACGAAAAATACTAAAATGTGCAAATAGAGGAGTAGACTTCGACATAATGCAAAGACCAAAAAGCGTGAATTTTTTCTGGGACAGAAAGTGCTACTATTCAAGTCAAGGTTAAAATTATTCCATGGAAAGCTTAAATCAAGATGGACAGGTTCATATACAATACATTAGGTAACTCCTCATGGGACAATAGAGTTAATTAGAAAATGGGATCAACCTTTCATTGTTAATGGCCAACGAGTAAAATATTATTTTGGAGGAACTATTAATACTGTAGTGGAAGAACAAGCCTTGCAGTGTGACGCTCTTTGGTATTTCCAAGGAATTAATGGGAAACCAATAAACATGAAGAATGATAAGGAAAAAGGTGACCCAAGTATTGATTTCACGAAACAAAGAGAAATCTGGTCGTCATCTCGTGACACTAGTCCAGAATGTCCTGAAAAAGAACAAAATTTTGATTCTGGAACCTGCCCTTGACGTCGCGACATCACCCAGAGATTTTGTGACACCATTTCGTAACTCTATTTTCCTAACTAACCTAACTATTGACATTTTTGTAGCATAGTTATGTTAGGATTCTTGTGCTTTAATTTCTTATTTAGTAGAATTATACTATAACTCTTGAATAATTTATTCTTTCTTTCTAATCTATAAATAGGACACATGGCCACCCTATTTTATCATTAACAAATATTAAATTACACGCCACCCTCTTTTATTAGCAACAAAGGTTAAATTGCAAACATAATAAGAACAGATTACCAAATGGCCAATTTTAGTGCAAGCGCCTCAAGCCCAACTATTGAGTTTCAAGAAGGCGGCATGGATAAATACTTGCAACAATTACAGTCGTATACCTTTATTCAAGAGCATGGATTTGACCCTCTAATTAGGAATTGCAAAGGAATATGGGAAAGTGCAGCTAAAAGGAAGTGGATGAAATTTTGTTTGCCAGCCGAAGAACTCCTAATAATTCCTATGGTGCAAGAATTTTATCTAGCATTAAAAAAAAGGGAAGCAGCCAGATCGTTCTATGAGATGTGCTCCTTTATGAAGGTTAAAGGGGTTAATTTTCGGTAACTGGAATGAGTATTTGCCAAATTTATGATGCACCATATTATTATCACGATTATCTCTATAAAACATATTTGAAGGAATTCAGAAACATTGATACAGAGGAAATATTGAGATTCCTAATGGAAGGGAAAGAGATGTGGACATATCGAACGGGGACAGTAATACCTGAAACGTTCAATCAATAGCTAATGACATTGGAAGCCAAGTTGTGGATGGAATTCGTATGTTTGAGAATATGGCCTATAACAGAGATGCCCGAGATTAGTCCAATTCAAGCTATCATAACATATGAGATCCTCTAAAAGAAACAAAATATGTATTGGAACATGGATATATAAGAACATGGTTGATTGTGCGAGGGATTTAGGAAAGGGAACATTTTTCCCTCATCTAATTACAGAATTACGTAAAAGGGCAGGAGTACCCATGGAACGGATGGATAAAACCATGAATCCTTCAATAAAATTACTTGGTGATGATTTATTCAAGCAATTTTTTCTTCTACATACGAAACAAAAAGAAGAAAGGAGAAAAAGAGGATTTCAGGAGGATGATGACTAATTTTCAAGAGTAATCTAGTAGGATTAAGAGTAGACGAATTTAGGAAAATTGAAGGCTTATTTCTTTATTAGGGATTTGCACTTTTCATTAATAAATAATTACTTTAGGGATTGTATTAATTTTTAAGGTGATGTAAATCTGTTTTTAGGATTAGGGATACATACATACATAATTCTTTGTTTTGTAGTTTGTCTAATTTTTTAGAAACCCAACACGAAGTAGACACAAACAATTCGAGCTTAACACAATTAAAGGAGGAAGCACCCACCATTAGCAATTGGATCGCCCATGATCAATCGGGTAACTTCTTTCCTTATCTATTTATGGTTACACATCGAGGACAATGTGTCAACTAAAGTGTGGGGGGTAACATAGAAAGCTTACTTATTTTTCATTTTCTTCAATTTTTTCTTGTCTTCGGTGTGCTTGAGCTTGTAGAAATAAAAGTGATTGGTTAAGAGCATGTACATAGGTTGCTTGTGTTTATGAATAAATTTGACATGATGGTAGGTGAATTTAAATTTTTGAGCATTAGACTACTATAGTTCTATATGTTACACTGCAACTAGGTATTAAGCAATCAACTATACCATGTGATATAAAAAATACAAGGAAACAAACATGCTAGTACGAATGATAAATGGTTGAATTTGTATTTGTTTGGTTGATTAAGTTTGTGTATGTGGAGGTATTTAGGGATGACCTAAGACATTGTTTGGAACACATCCAGAGCCAAAAAGTTGTCCTATGTATATTTCACCTTTAGTACCACTCTTTGAGCTTGTGGACACTTCTTGATGAACATCATTACAAACGACTGAGCTTTAAATGTTAATTTGTATTTACCCTTTTTCTTTGGTCTTACAATGCACGACTATATACGTCTAGCCATACTTATTGAGGGTTAAGTAGATACACCATGGTGGAGTTTGTAAAAATAGAGTGAAATAGTAAAGATTGGTGTGATATAGGAACTATAAGTTAGCCTAATATGCGAAACAGAAAGGAAATTAGTATGAGTAGAAAATGTCTTAAACTAGCGAGAAAGCATTCATGAGTGAGATGTATTGAAAGAGAGAAAAGTGACAAACTCACAAAAGAAAGAAAAAACTTGTTCGTTAGTGCACAAAAACTCGTAAGGCTAGCCATAGTTACTATGTCATGCTATGAATTCCTATAGATGGAGAGATAAGGAAGGTGAGAGAATGAGAAATAAGGTTGTGAGCGGGTAAGGGTCATTAAGGGGGGAAGAATAGGGATCAATACGATATGCCAAACTATTTTCGTGTTTATAACCCTTTTGATGCTTACTGTTTTTGAATTCCATACTTGTCCTAAGCCTCAGAATGTTAAAAGCTAAAAAGTCCTATGTGACATAAACATCTTTATGCATGAATGGACATCGTACTAAACATACGCATAAAATGACTATTTGTATTCTGCTCGGATAATCAAAGTACTTGTATTATTTATTGATGGATCTCTACAGAAGAGACACTTAATACTTGTATATTTTGTAACATACTGGACTTAGATGTTTGTAATCAAAAGTTGTAAGTCAAATACTCATCATGTTAAAGTTGTTAGTAAATATGAAATGCCTAAGTCATATGCTCCAAAGTCAATATTTGTATGATATTTACTCAAGGGTCATCTCTTTTATTTCTTATTTTTGTTTACGTTGCTTGAGGACAAGTAATGACTTAAGTGTGGAGGAGTTTGATATGTCGTAATTCGATGTACCAGATTAAAATAGTTTTCACTCTTAATGAGCTTGAATACAAGAATTTTCATTATATTTTAGTTAAGTTTCTTTAGCTTTACTTACATTCAATAAAATGTGCAAATTAAGTCCTTTATTGGCCATAAGGGCTGAACGAGGCCGAAGGGAGAGCTAACGTACCTTGTGAGTGTGCAGAAGACCATTAGAAGGCATTTTAGACCAAAACTAGACGTCATGTCATAACACGGAAGGCCAAATGTCGCAACGTAGATAGCAAAATGGAGAAAGTATGAAACTGCTTTTGATGTCGCTACACAAACTGAGGGTGTTGCGACATACCCCTGAAGACGTCTCAATGAGTAGTATATTTCCACCACTGTCGCAACACAGGTTTTGGTGTTTCGCAACATTGACTTTGGGATAGAAATTAAACACGAAGTAGGGGCATTTTGGTCTACACAATCAAACTTAAAGCTCGGGAACGTCAGCTAACCTAGGGTTAAGGATGACGGGCACCTGAAGGCTATAAATAGGCTCATTTGGCACATGTTATAGACATCATTCCATTAACTTAAATTCTCTCTTTATATTTAGTTTTGTTTTCATGCTTTCTTAGGTTTTTTAGGGTTTAGTTTATTTGTTCTTTGTTTTCTTTTAAGAGATCTGATTTGTGACAGAGATCATCTTTCATGATTCATGCTTATTATAAATATCAATAAGGCTTTTCCTAAACTCTCTACTTTAATTCATTCACTATGATTAATTTTCCATCTATTCCATGTTGTTTATGAAAGCCATGAGGAACTAATACCTCTGTGGGAGATTAGCGAGTGGAGGTATGATCTATTAATTGTTTTATAGGGTTACTCAATGAATCATCTGTTTGGGAAAGGAAGAACGTGAAACAAACCCTGGGCCTGACAACCCCAAGAAGTCATCAAGGTGAGAATTAACCCAAAATTGGTATTGCCCATTCGTGAACACCTTCACCCCAAGCTATTCTGGACTGTGAGATCAAAAGATAAGTAGTTCTTTCTGACTCGTTATGTTAGTGTAAGATTGGAAGATCCTACTAGGGTAGCGACTAGTTGATTAACAGGGAACTTGAAACAACAATTGATGGGGATTACCGAAGCGAGCTAATCACCCATAATCGAGATTTGATTAACTCTCCTCTTCTATCTCTTTAATTTTATTTATTTTATGTTATTTTATTTTATTACTCTAAAAACTTTAAAAACCTTTCTTTTATGTTCTCGTACTATAAGTTATTCAGAGTACTAATTAGATCTTTTAGTGTTTAGGTAAGAATTAATCTAGCACTTGCCTTCCTAGGGTACAATCCTTGGAGTATTCACTTACTTCGTTGTAAAACTATATTACAACTCGACCCGTATACTTGCGGATACTGCCTTATCGTTCAATATTTTATTACAGTATTCACACTTTGGACGTTCGTACGTTCGGAGGCGGTTATCTGTATGCCTAAACCAAACAGGTATCTTACGTGGTAACCCTTAGTGAAGATGAGACCTAGCGAATATTCTTAGCTAAAGGTGGTAAATAACTCAATTAAGGTTAATTAATGATTTAATTAGATAATGACGGATTTAATCGATCATAGATCGAGAGCTCGCACCATTGACACTAGAATAGGAAATTTCATGAGGTTAATTAATTTAATTTGTTTAAATAATATTTTAATTTTGAATCAACACTACTAACTCGTGATTCAATTAGATTAGTAATTATTTTCTAATATTAATTTAATAATAAAATTCGTCAATATGCAATCCCTTGAGTACGATCCTCAAAATACTTACCAAGTGTTTCATCGTAAACTAACTATAATGCTATTTTATCTATTCGCTTGCAGATACCACACATATTTTATTTGCATGATTTTTGCTCTAAACATTTGCACATTTGGAGGTGGTCAGTTAGCGAGTGAAAAATAGTTTATACTCTTGAGACTTATATAGGTTGTGTATTTAGAGTTTGAGCATTTATCTGTTCATTGAGGAATTCATTATTATGAGTCCATTTTGTAAGTAAATAAGTGAGTCATTTGGTTTATAGATTAATTTTTCAATAGAAAACTTAGAGAGTGATCTAGACTTTTAAGTGCAAAAGTGAGGTTGCTAAACTAGTGAATTTTAAGACTTAAATAACTTGTTATATGAGATTGAAATATAGTGAATTATCTCTTTGGGAAATCTCATAGATTTAGTGAAACCAAACTGTGTGAACAATCTCTGTGTGAACAATCTTTCATTGTTAATCTTTATGTTCTTTCGCTGCTTCAAAAGTAGTAGGCACTGCGCAAGTTTTCTTGCAACTGTCGAATGGTTTCTTCAATGTTTCTTAGCTTTTACGTACAACACACTTGAGTTAATACTAGTAATTTTAAATCAACAAACACAAACATAATTTGAATTTTTTAATCAACATGAACGAAACATAAACAAGTTTAAAATAAAATAAGTGACCATGAACAAAGGCATCTTGGTTCAAGCTCAATGCGAATTTCTAAGGCATGATTTCAACATGTTATTTCCCTAGGAAAGATCAACAGTACAAGAAAATACGAGCAATAGATACTAATACACATATGTGTCACTTGGATGAAAGTAGCATTTCCCTGAGAGCCTTGAAGTAAGCAAACATCTCTTGGTAATCAGGAAGGTTTTCTTTGATTATGGGAACTTGTTTGAAATTATTGATCCATCTTTGCAAACGAGGGAACTTGCTAGCTTCGAGTAGCTTAACGTTTGTTGCATCTTCAACCATTTGTAACCACTGGCTAAGTTGACCAAAAGCTATATCCACCAAGTCAATCTTGTCTCCCCCAAAGAACGTCTTGTCTCCAAGCGCATGTTCTTCAATGATTTCTAGCATTTCCAGGCTATCCCTAATCGCCTTCTTTTGTTCTTCACCACTGGTTCGAAACACCATCCAGATTGCTGGAAGCTGCAAGGATCGAAGATACATGCAATATGGAGATCAATCAATGGAACTAAAATCCGGCGAAAGCCAAAGGGTTTACCTTATCCTCAGCAAATTTAATCCAAAAACGAGCGATGGCTCTATCATAAGGATCAGTTGGCAGCAGGGAATTTTGTGGCCAAATCTCTTGGATATATTCAAGAATGATCATAGACTCACAAATTGACTTTCCACTATGGATAAGTACTGGTATCTTCTTGTGAACTGGATTATGCTGGAGAAGCAGTGGACCTTTGTTGTTCAGATCTTCTTCGATGAATTCATATGCTATACCTTTCAATTTCAGGACCCAAACAACTCTATAGTAGAAAGGACTTGGCCATGTTCCTAGCAGCTTTACTTCAGCCATATGTGAGAGTTTTTCGTTTAAAAAAAAAAATTTCTGGAGGATTCATCAATCAGAAAATCAGTGTTGGGACTTGGTCAATTTATGTAGTGATTTCAATGGAGTCCGACGACTCAAACAGTCAGTTTTTTTTTTTTTTTTTAATCAATGCCTTGTATAAAATAGGATTTCTTCTTGGAAAATTTCTCCAAATGTTCCATGTACTCTATAGTGGAAAGATGGGACGTGTTATTCCCGTCTTTCACCAGGGCAGCAGTCAAAGAATATGAAATGAGTATATTTTATTATAATATATATTCAGTAGGTGAATGCATACTGCATTTATCCTTATTGTACAGTATAATAATACCTTTCCAAGGAATCAAACTTATAGGCTTGTCAATGGCTTCGTAAATCTTAAAATTTGTTCAAAAAAATTCTATTTGAAAATAATTTTTTAGAGTAAAAAATAAAAATTAAAATCAAAATCGAGTTCATCTGTAATATTTATAGTAATAAATCAATTATTAAATTTGTACTTATATTTTCGGCTAAACGAATTCTTTTCGTTCTTGGTTTTCAACTGAACAATTTTATTCACTATTCTTGTAACACGAACTATTTCGAGTATGAGTTCGAACGATTTAAATCAAATAAAGAATCAGAAATAATTTTTCTTTGTTTCTGTGTGAAAACGAAAAAATCTCTTCTCTAATAGAAACCGACAACATTTTTATTCCGGAAAATAGATATAATACTTAAAGAATAAAATTGTCTCCATTTTCGGGCAGAGTAGCAGTATCTTAAATTTGTGTATTTTGCCCTACCAGTGCTATCTATTTATAGGGAGATAAAAAGTAGAACCCTTGCTGAATTCTAAAAGTTTATTTCAACTAGAAAAATAAACTCCTAATCTATCTAAGAGTAACAACCCTAGTTAACAATACTTGGGTTTGTCGTCCACCTTATTGATAACTCTTAAAAAGAGTTATATTTCCTACTTTTAGACCTAGCTAACTGCCTGTATATAGGAGAATTTAGTTGCATTTTAGGACATTCTATTTCTTTTATTCGCATTGCATTCGGAGCTTGGACTGTGTTTACATGTTAGTTGCTTTTTTTGCTTGTGGAAGGGTTGTATATGGTGGTGAATTGGCAGGTGCAAGGTACGAGAAAAGGGAGTATAGGAGTGAAGTTTTGTCATGGCAAAAGGTTGGACAGTTTGTCAACAATCAATTCCAGTTTCAGCCAAATTGTACGTGTTCCAAAAAAATCAGTCTAAAAAATAGGAAAAAGATCATGGGCTGATGGACTTATTTTAAAGGAAAAGGTATAAAACACAACAAGAAAGAGGAAAAAAAATAAGGGAGAGAGATGGTTAGAGAGACAATTGGAAAAACAAAATCCTTGGAAAAAAATTAAGGGTAGCATCTGAGCAGTGACGTGAAGAGGAAGACGAAGGCAGTCCCTCTCAGCCACCACAAGGCACTATATCGTTGGAGAGTAGACTGGATACGCGAAAGCTATCCGCCCGAAGTTCTTCCATTATTTCTTAATTGCTCTTCGTGAAACGATTTGTTGAAACGATGTTGAATGATATTTTGGATTTGAATTTTAATTGCCAACCCATGAGCTAAATCTCATTGTAACACCCCAAACCCGGCCCAGAAGTTAGGCCCGAATCCGGCGTGCCACATTGAAGTGTTTTAGCGAAAACCTTGTTTTCATTGAAACCATTCTAAAGAAAAGTTAAAAAAGGACAATTTCCAAAACGACTTTGCTTAAGTTTAAGATTTAAAAAAAAATTATTTAAGTTGAATGGTTTAAACAGTCGAACAATAATTAAAACCTAAATGTAAAATCAAATTGGAGGTACACGGCCTTATTACATCCCTAATGAACATAAAGTAAATAAAATAGAGTTATTCGAAACAAATAAAGAAAAACTTCAAAGTAGCTTGTAGTGTGGCCATCCCCAAGTCCTCTTCCACGTCGAGCCGTCTACTGAGGATCACTTGAAACATTTAATAAAAAGGGTGTGAGTTTGAAAACTCGTGTGTATACGACCCTTGGTAATCAAATCAACATGCAATTATCACGTTGGGCCTAAGCCCTATCAAAATCGGTGGTCTTGGGCCTTAGCCCACAATGACCTCATATCATACCAATATCACATGAATGCAATGCACCCATCCCAAATCCAACCCTGCGCTCCACCCATACCAACCCTACACTCCTGTGGGGATATAAATATCAACCCACCCATCCCTACACTCCAAAGGTAGCACCAACAAAGAAGACTACTCAACGTTGCGGCAAAGGTCGCTAAGCATATAATGGACTTAAAGCCACCGGTGGATCCACGGTCGTCAAGCGACTATGCGATCCTCACATATCTTCCTCCGTATCATCAAACCCACCCAAGTGCAACATATAATTCATGAATGCAACATACACATTTTCACACATTAAGCACCTAGGGGTATTTTAGTCATTTCACTACCCAGGGGTATTTCCGTAATTCTAACCTACAGAGGTATTTCCGTAATTCTACCCTACAGAGGTATTTCTGTAATTCTACCCTACAGGGGTATTTCAGTAATTTTTACCCTACAGGGGTATTTTCGTAATTTTTTTCATCTCGGGTTTTAGTTATGAACTTTGGCCCATCAACAAGTCCTTGCGGCTAAAGTGAACAAACACTATGCACCAGGTAGGATCTCAGAGAAGAGGAGGTGGGTCACTAGGACCGCTTAAGTACCAAGCTCTCCCTCGATCCAATCCTTGACATGCATATGTTAGTTACCACACTCTAACAAATCGACTTGTCTACAGACATGTTTGATTAATAAATTAAGTCTTATGCAATTTTAAGAATTTATCAGAACTAGGCCTAGAGTCCATTAAACCCTAACATGCATTCCTAACGTCCCATAAAGCCCACTCATGTTCATATAGCCCATTAGGCCCCAATCATATTCGTATAACCCATCAAACCCAATCATGTTTATGTAGCCCATTAGGCCCGATTATAAACACATCATACAACCGTTCATGTCAATTCATACTCAAGTTCACATATCACCCATTGCCAATTTGGGCCCACGAGCTCGGTAGGCCCATTTAGCCACTTTCGGCTACTCGGCTTTTCGGCTTTGCCGCCATCGTGTGTGTGTAGTGTTTGTACACACCTGGTAATAACACGTCCTGCAAACCCCTTAATCACGAACATACAATAGACATCACTTAACGATTAACCATGGCTTAATACACACTTTATCAAAACCCGAAACCTCACCGTAACCTTACCGTATGCCACCAGTTCTAGTAGCCCTTCCTTAGCTACTATTTGCAAATATCCCCTAAATCTGCACCCAAACATATATCATCAAAATCAAGTGACTCATATTCCACATAAGTCACCTCTATAAGCCATACTTACATTCGGCCATCCACTAAGCCATAACTGAGACGAGAAAACTTACCACTTTGCTAACGATCCTTACCACGCTTGCGATCTTTGAACCCTACCCTTGTTAATACAAGGTTAACGACAAGGAGAGGTTAGATAGCCCTTCGGCTTTTACCAAAACACACTAAAGGAAAATCGACTAAGCACTTACCCAAGAAGTAATCGGCCCAAGAAGTATTCGGCTTTTGAGATTAGTATGGTGAGAGGGACTATTCTGCCAATAGGGAGAAGAAGAGAAGAAGTGATCGGCTAGAACCAAAGGTGAACAAGAAAAGGAATTTGAGAAGAGAAGGTATGGAGGATTCGGTTTCTGAGCACTTAGAGAGAAAATGGGTGTTTAGGCAACTATCAAGTGATGAATTCCGCTAGTGAGAAAAATAGAATTTCGGCATTACCCTAGGAACCTTTCAAAGGAATTTGGCACCCTCCTTTTATAGCGAAAAGCCGAAACTCCCTTCCCCCAGAGTCCCATTCGGCACCATCACATCCACACCTCAATCCCCTATCTTTTCTCTCTTATCTTTACCTTAATTTTCTCTCATGAACACTCCCTTCCAGAGTCCACTCTAGCACCACTACTTCCCTTCCATGTGCAAAAATAAAACCTCCAAATTTACCACTCTCAAGCCTCAAACCTTGGACCTCTCCACCTTACAGTAACGCCACCTTATAGCTCCCCAAGTGGCGCCACCTTACCACTAAACCACAGACCCAATTGTGTCTTATTTTCTCCTCAATCTATTTAAGAGGCCTAATACCCGAGTCTAGGGTCCCACTAAGGCAAAAATTAAATTTCCCAAATGACATGGCTTAACCCCAGGACTTCCTAGAAGCCCCCTAACCTTCCAAAATCACTCACCTAATAGATCCAACTTGCATTAGTGTCATTCTCTTATTCTCAAGAAATCTAAACACTATCATTCCCATGGCCCAATGGGCCCAATTCTACTAGGCCCAAATTTGGGGCGTTACAGTTCTACCCCCTTAAAAAAATTTTCGTCCTCAAAATTTCCAACTAACTATTAATCGCACCGCTCAAGTCACACCATCATGCTTCCGCTGCGCACTCTGATTTTAATATCACTAACACACTTTAACTCTAATTGAACCCTCTTACACTTACCCAAAAAACACCTACCCACTAGAGCAGATAAACATTGTACACATACAATTTCTATACCCAAAATATCGCATCCACACAAAACATACCCATTATAACATCTGGTGCATCTCCTTCCTCCCAGCGAATTAGGAATTTTATGAAATTTTAGTTCATAGTTCCACTGTTTAAAGCACATGTCTTATGCAAGTAACAATTTAAAAGTTGTTTCGCGGTCGTAAATCCACTACAGGCTTAAGTTTCCTACGAGCTTTAGTCTCTAAAAACCTATTGTTTAAAGTAGCCCAATATCTAAATATAGTTCAGTAATTTATTCAAGTAAAATAACAGAAAAAACTTACTTGGCTCGACGTCAAGGGCTCGGTGCACCACACTACAAGATCCTGCAAAAACATTTTAATCTACTTGTTTTAAAAACCCAAAATCTAATGCCCATTTCACAGCCCAAGTTTTGCAACTTGGCTCCGATACCACTAAATGTAACACCCCAAACCCAACCCAGAAGTTAGGCCCGAATCCGGCATGCCACATTGAAGTGTTTTAGTGAAAACCTTGTTTTCATTGAAACCCTTCTAAAGAAAAGTTAAAAAAGGACAATTTCAAAAATGACTTTGCTTAAGTTTAAGATTTTAAAAAAATTATTTAAGTTGAATGGTTTAAACAGTCGAACAATAATTAAAACCCAAATGTAAAATCAAATTGGAGGTACACGGACTTGTTACATCCCTAATGAACATAAAGTAATTAAAATAGAGTTATTCGAAACAAATAAAGAAAAACTTCTAAGTAGCTTGTAGTGTGGCCATCCCCGAGTGCTCTTCCACGTCGAGCCGTCTACTAAGGATCACCTGAAACATTTAATAAAGAGGGTGTGAGTTTCGAAACTCAGTGTGTACGACCCTTTGTAATCAAATCAACATGCAATTATCACGTTGGGCCTAAGCCCTATCAAAATCGGTGGTCTTGGTCCTTAGCCTACAATGACCTCATATCATACCAATATCAGATGAATGCAATGCACCCATTCCAAATCCAACCCTGCACTCCACCCGTACCAACCCTACACTCCTGTGGGGATATAAATATCAACCCACCCATCCCTACACTCCAAAGGTAGCACCAACAGCGGCACTACTCAACGTTGCAGCAAGGCTGCTAAGCATATAATGGGCTTAAAGCCACCGGTGGATCCACGGTCGTCAAGCGACTATGCGATCCTCACATATCTTCTTCCGTATCATCAAACCCACCCAAGTGCAACATATATTTCATGAATGCAACGTACACATTTTCACATATTAAGCACCTAGGGGTATTTTAGCCATTTCACTACCTGGGGGTATTTTCGTAATTCTACCCTACAGAGGTATTTTCATAATTCTACCCTACATGGGTATTTCCGTAATTTCTACCCTACAGGGGTATTTCCGTAATTTCTACCCTACAGGGGTATTTTCATAATTTCTTTCATCTCGGGTTTTAGTTATGAACTTTGGCCCATCAACAAGTCCTTGCGGCTAAAGTGAACAAACACTATGCACCAGGTAGGATCTCAGAGAAGAGGAGGTGGGTCACTAGGACCGCTTAAGTACCAAGCTCTCCCTCGATCCAATCCTTGACATGTATATGTCGGTTACCACACTCTAACTAATCAACTTGTCCACAGACATGTTTGATTAATAAATTAAGTCTTATGCAATTTTAAGAATTTATCAGAACTAGGCCTAGAGTCCATTAAACCCTAACATGCATTCCTAACGTCCCATAAAGCTCATTCATGTTCATATAGCCCATTAGGCCCGAATCATATTCGTATAACCCATTAAGCCCAATCATGTTTATGTAGCCCATTAGGCACGATTATAAACACATCATACAACCGTTCATGTCAATTCATACTCAAGTTCACATATCAACCATTGCTGATTTGGGCCCACGAGCTTGGCAGGCCCATTTAGCCACTTTTGGCTATTCAGCTTTTCGGCTTTGCCGCCATCGTGTGTGTGTAGTGTTTGTACACACCTAGTAATAACGCGTCCTGCAAACTCCTTAATCACGAGCCTACAATAGACATCACTTAACGATTAACCATGGCTTAATACACACTTTATCAAAACTCGAAACCTCACTGTAACCTTACCGTATGCCACCAGTTCTAGTAGCCCTTCCTTAGCTACTATTTGCGAATATCCCCTAAATCTGCACCCAAACATATATCATCAAAATCAAGTGACTCATATTCCACATAAGTCACCTCTATAAGCCATACTTACATTCGGCCATCCACTAATCCGTAACTGAAACGAGAAAACTTACCACTTTGCTAACGATCCTTACCACGCTTGCAATCTTTGAACCCTTCCCTTGTTAATACAAGGTTAACGACAAGGAGAGGTTAGATAGCCCTTCCGCTTTTACCAAAACACACTAAAGGAAAATCAACTAAGCACTTACCCAAGAAGCAATCGGCCCAAGAAGTATTCGTCTTTTGAGATTAGTATGGTGAGAGGGACTATTCGGTACCAATAGGGAGAAGAAGAGAAGAAGTGATCGGGTAGAACCAAAGGTGAACAAGAAAAGGAATTTGAGAAGAGAAGGTATGGAGGATTTGGCTTCTGAGCACTTAGAGAGAAAATGGGTGTTTAGGCAACTATCAAGTGAGGAATTCTGCTAGAGAGAAAAACAGAATTTCGGCGTTCCCCTAGGAACCTTTCAAAGGAATTCAGCACCCTCCTTTTATAGCCAAAAGCCGAAACTCCCTTCCCCTAGAGTCCCATTCGGCACCATCACATCCACACCTCAATCCCCTATCTTTTCTCTCTTATCTTTACCTTAATTTTCTCTCCTGAACACTCCCTTGCAGAGTTCACTTTAGCGCCACTACTTCCCTTCCATGTGAAAAAATAAAACCTCCAAATTTACCACTTTCAAGCCTCGAACCTTGGACCTCTCCACCTTACAGTAACGCCACATTATAGCTCCCCAAGTGGTGCCACCTTGCCACTAAACCACAAACCCAACTGTGTCCTATTTTCTCCTCAATCTATTTAAGAGGCCAAATACCTGAGTCTAGGGTCCCACTAAGGCAAAAATTAAATTTCCCAATTGACATGGCTTAACCCAAGACTTCCTAGAAGCCCCCTAACCTTCCAAAATCACTCACCTAATAGATCCAACTTGTATTAGTGTCGTTCTCTTATTCTCAAGAATTCTAAACGCTATCATTCCCATGGCCCAATGGGCCCAATTCTACTAGGCCCAAATTTGGGGTGTTACACTCATAGGGTTGGGATTACTTGATGAAACCTTTATTTTCTTTAATGGCTAAAGTATAGATCTACTTTAATATACTTTTTCATTCAATGGTTTTACAAAATTACATGTTTGCAAACTCTAGACATAGATGGATGTACAGCATGTTCATTTAGTTAGTCTAATTCTGACAAGGTTAGGTTAATGAGATTGAAATTGAATGATATGAACAAGTGTTCGATCGAATACTTGTAGTAGACTCTAGACATAAAGCAGCATTCATACAGAAAGAAAACAAACAGTGCAGGGTGCCGTGCTTAAGGCCTATAGACATATATCGATTAAGGTAAGGTAACTTGAGGTTTTGCTCTCGAAAGAAGCATACCATTTTAGAACTCTCCGGAGTAGTAGATTAAGTAAGGTTTTACCAAGGCATTACTATTAGTAAGGGCAGATTCTGGTAATTCTGACCTTCCAAATCCACATCGTAGACCTTCTGTCCTCTATAATTTGTCCTAGTATCTTTGTCATAGCATTCTTAGTTGTTTATTTATTCGTTCGCATATTATTTACGTAATTATTCTCGTAATTGCCATTTCATTTTTACTCTTGTCTTATCATAGTATTTTCCATCATTTATCAATTACACATATTACACATTATTATTATTTCAAATTACCGTTGCAGTTTTAACATTATTTTTACTATAATACTAATCGTACTTCAATATAATAACTTGGCCATTTATACCTAACTGATCCTTGTGGAGACGATCTCACTTATCACTTTATTACTTGATTCAACGTGTATACTTGCACAATTCACATATCATTTCACACACGACAAGTTTTTGGCATCGTTAATGGGGATTGGCAATTTGTTGAAATTTGGTTTTGTTATTTTACTTAGTTCCATTAGTTTTATTTAACTTAGTTGTATTTAATTTTTACATGTTTTTCATCAATGTATGAGAAGAGGCATTCCTGCTAACGAAGAATATCCTTTTGACTCAGAGATCGAAAGAACTTTGCGAAGAAGGAGAAAAGAATTGTGAAATATGGCTAGGGAGAGAAATGACCCTGGTCTTAATGATAATCCAACTGGTCGCAATAATAATCCGCCCATTGGTCAAAATGTTAATCCTCCCATAGATTGTATGATAGATGATCGTGATAGACCAATTCAAAAGCATGTTGTTTCAATTTTAGAGGATTTGAATCTAGGAATAATCAGACTGTACATACAAGCTCAACAATTTGAGCTGAAACAGGTAATGTTTTAGATGTTGCAAATAGTAGGACAGTTTGGTAGACTACCCACTGAAGATCCAAGAGTGCATTTAATACTTTTTCTAGAGGTCTGTGACTCATTTAGACAACAGGGTGTTCCTAAAGACACTTTGTAGCTTAAACTGTTTCCATTTTCTTTGAGAGATTGTGCAAGAGTTTGGTTGAATGCTTTGCCATCAAGAACAGTGGCATCATAGAAAGACTTGTGCCAGAGATTTTTTTCTATGGTATAATCTGTCAAATATGAATGCCAAACTTAGAAATGACATCACATCTTTTGGCAATCAGAGGACGAAACGATCTATGAAGCTTGAGAACGGTTTAAGGAATTATTTTAAAAATATCTGATGCATGGATTTCAAAGACTGGACCTGAGATGGAGATATTTTATAATGGAATGAATGTGCATACGATGATGGTAGTTGATATCGCCAATAGTACTTTGTTGGTTAAATCTTATAATGAAGCATATAAGATTTTGGAAAAAGATTGCCAAGAATAATTATTAATATCCTACCACGAGAGTTGTGACGGGTAAGAAAGCTGTTAGTACCCTGGAACTTGATGCAATCACTTCATCAACTGCCAAGTATCATATTTAACTAATAGGATCAAAATAATGAAGAGACCAACTGCATTCGGGAGATGAAAACGAATGAGCATCATGTGTTTATTGCAGTGAAGTCCATGTGTTTGATGAATGCCCATTAAATCCAGCATATGTGTACTACATGGGTAATTTTAACCAGAATAATAACCCCTATTCCAACAACTACAATCTAGGGTGGAAGCAACATTCAAATTTTAGTTGGAATAATCAAGGTGTAGGGAATTTAAACAATGTTGTGAGACAGAATGCCAACAGTGCACTGCTAGGTTATAATCATCCTATGCCGAGGCAAAATGTTCAACAGGGTCAAGTATCATCTTCTACCTCTATTAAAGCTTTGTTGAAGGAATATATGGAAAAGAATGATGTCATAATTTGGAGTCAGACTTCATCCCTCAGAACACTTAAGAATCTTGTGGGGTAGATAGCGAATGCTTTAAATTCGAGACCACATGGAGCATTACCAAGTGATACCGAGAATCCAAGATCACAAGGGAAGGAACAGTGCAAGGCCATCACTCTTAGAAGTGGAACTCAACTTGATGATGTTGCTCAAGATGTCATGGTTGGAGAGGATAACTCGAATAACAACCATGTGAAGATCCCAGAGCCATCTGAAAAGTACACTGCAGTTGAAAAGGCTAAGCAGAAGATTGTTGCAGCAGAATTAGATTGTTTTGCCAACCAAAATGCCACAGCAAAATAATATCAGCAACCTGAAAGACGACCACCTCCACCTTTTCCTCAACGATTCCAAAATTCTAAACAAGATTTTCAGTTTAAAAGATATTTAGAGGTCTTGAAACAACTCCATATCAATATACCGCTAGTATAAGCTTTGGAGAAGATGCCCAATTATGTGAAATTTATAAAAGATATATTGTCAAAGAAGCACAGATTGGGAGAATTTGAGACTGTTGCTCTCACTGAAGGGTGTACAGCAATGCTGATGAATAAGTTACCTCCAAAGTTGAAGGACCCAGGGAGTTTCACTATCCCATGTTTAATTAGAAATCTTTATGTTGGTAAGGTATTATGAACTTTAGGAGCGAGTATAAATCTAATGTCTTTGTCTATTCTCAGAAAGCTGGGAATTGGGAAGGCAAGACCTACTACGGTTATGTTGCAACTAGCTGATCGATCCTATACACATCCGAAAGGTAAAATTGAAGACGTACTGGTAAGAGTAGATAAGTTTATTCTTCCGACAGATTTCTTTATTTTAGAATATGAAGTTAACAAAGATGTGTCAATTATTCTTGGAAGACCTTTTCTTGCTACAGGTAGGACTTAAATTGATGTGCAAAAAGGTGAACTTACCATGAGGGTAAATGATCAGAAGAATACTTTCAATGTATTTGATGGCTTGAAATGTGCTGATGAGAATGAAGAATACCACACCATTAGGTTGATAGAAACAACAGTGGAAGAAGAGTTCACAAGATTTTGCCACAGTAAATCTGATAGTGATAAAGAATCACTTGAGTGGAGTAACGTAATAATTTTTCCTAATGACCACTACTGAGGTGCTCATGTGGATCGTGACAAGTAATCAATTGACCTCCGGGATGTTAATTTTTCCTTTCTTTAATTGTTTTACTTTCATTTCATTTTTATCATCTGTTATCATTAATTATTTAATGTTCTTTCATTTATGTTTTTATCTTTGATTAATGAGCAGTTTTTTCTAGATTTTCGGAGATAGAATAAAAGTGTGGGATTACCAATTGTGATACTAAGAGGACTTTGTCGCCACATCTTAGAAGGAAATTATGCCGTGACAAACTGGGTGAATGAATGTCGAGATCCCTATAAAAGAACTTTACAAAGCCGATGCCAAAATTCCAAGCCTTCCCTACCTCTTTGCTCTCAATTCTTAAAGATGTAGAAGAGCGGCTCAAACTCCTAACGCTGCAGTCGAACTGCAAATTTGGGAACCACTATCGATGAAGGGGAAATCGTTGCTCAGAGCCCAAAAGATGACATCATTAAATGTTGAAAATAAAGAAGAAGAAGTGAAAGATGAAACTGCCACAACCATTACTACCACCTTGAAAGGTTAGGACCCTGTTCCACCCACCCCACTAGCTTCCACGACTGAACAAGACTGTGACATCGATCATCTTATTTATGAGCTCACGGTATAACACCCCTAACCCATATCCGTCGCCGGAATAGGGTTACAGAGCATTACTGAAGTTTACAGAACAAATACAATTAAATTATGTCATTCACTTTTCATATCCGTAACAAATCATATTCAATTGTATTGTCCCTTAATTGAACCCTCGAGGCCCAATTTATGCATTAGAAACAAGTTGGGACTAAATCGAGAACTCAGAGAATTTTTTGCAAAATTTTCAAAATTTTCTTATACACAGGGGACACACGCTTGTGTGATCAGGCCATGTGGCTCACACGGCCAAGTGACAAGCCTGTGTCTCAGGCTATGTGGGCATTCGATGTGAGGCACACAGTCGTGTCCCAGCCCGTGTCCATACCCGTGTAACTCTATGACTTGAGTCACACGGCCAACCACACGCTCGTGTACCAGGCGGTGCGGACAATTTAATTTTCAAAAATTAGGTGCAGGATTCACAGGGCCAAGATACACGCCCGTGTGCTAGGCCGTGTGTCACACACGTTGAGACACACGCCTGTGTCTTTGCCCGTGTGGCCAATTCTGAGCATTCTGTTTCTAAATTTAAAAGATGTAGGGGACACACGGCCAAACCACACGCCCGTGGGCATGGCTATGTGTCACACACGGTTGAGACACGCCCGTGTGTCTACCTGTGTGGACGAAAATAGGCCATTTTCAAGGCCATATTTCTCACCCATTTTGTCTTCCACCTAAAACAAAATTCAAGCACATTCTGTAACACCCCATACCCGAGTTCGAGGCTTAGACCGAATTCGAGATATTACTATGCTTTAACTTGCTTAGTCATGCACTTACGGGCTGTAAAATTATGTTCCAAATTAAAAATTTCTCTTTCTTAGTCAAGTCATTCGTATCGTGGGCCTATGAGGCCTTAAACTTGCGTTCGCAAACTTTTACGAGTTAAAAGAAACTTTTCTTTAAAACAGGGGCCACACGCCCGTGTATAATGAGACACGCCCATGTGTAGACACACACGGCCATGTTCAACAACCGTGCTTAAAAACCTAAGCATTCTGCCAAATGACCCAAGGTTAAGGCACACGCCCATGCGATTTGGGACACGCCCGTGCACCCCTTTACACGCTCATGTCTTTCGACCGTGGTCGACACTGACTAATTACACACGGCCTTGACACGCTCGTGGACTTAGACCGTGTACTATACCTTGATATATTGACTTATTACACACGGCCGGGGCACACGCCCATGTTCTAATCATGTGTCATGCACGGCTTCAACACACGGCCGTGGGATTAACCCGTGGCCTATTCTAACTTATGAGATTAAGGTGTAGGTTACGCACGGCCTAGAGACACGCCCGTGTGTCTAACCGTGTGCGCACTCAGAAGCTATCTACCAAGCCTTTTCTTACTCTCCATTGCATACATTCATATACTTCTTCTAAACATTCTCAAAACATCAATTGAAACACATAAAATTAACACGTTTGGTTCATGAAAATAAAGTTTTCCTCCCATACACTTGGGAGAATTGTTCCCACAACATTTACAACAACTTAAACCATCATAAATGGCTATACACAACCATACTATGAATACTCTTTGGCCAACAAGATTTGGCTACCACAATCAGACTTCATCAACCTTAAATGAATCCCTATACATGCCATGACTCTTAAAAACTTGATACCTCATACCGTATGTCTGCTCGATAGTGTGAAAACATCTCCGGTGGCCTCCAACTCGAGCTTACCATTATTTACATTCATGGATAATAATTCACAAGTATATCTCTATTTCAGATGTTCATTCAAGAACATCCTCACATGTTCCCATTTTTACTTAACTTTCTACGATACTCGTTCTCATTCACACAGTGCATCAAATACACATACCCTACTAGGGGTTCATCATTTATTGAATTCATCTCGATTCAATTCTACACCTACTTGTGCTACTCATAGTACAACCACATACATTCACATATACATTGAATCATTCGAATTGTTAAATAACTCTCTTGAGTCTCATGCACATAGTTCTCGTTGTCACTCTACCCCAACTGGGTTTTACATACTCTAACATATCGATGCCATGTCCCTGACATGGTCTTATACAAATTCTTACACCGAGGCCATATCCCAATATGGTCTTACTCGAGCCTTTAACCATCGTTCTATCATGCTATACACCTTTCCTATTACTCTAAATTCGATTCCATTGACATCTCATCAAGAGACATTTCATACATTCACATAATAATATACATTCCATACAACATTGGAATACTAAATAATCTCATACGTAATTTCAACATTTGCACATGAACTTACCTCGATGTCGAAAGAGCCGACAAAGACTTTTTGCCCACATTTCTCTTTTCATCCGTTCTAGGTCCGAAACTCATTTTCGTTGATCTAAAACAATGAAATTTACTCATTTAATCACTTAATGATCGTATTACAACATAATCTCTACTTAGGCAAAAATGACCATTTTGCCCCTATACTTTGGCAAAATTATGATTTTGCCCCTAGGCTCGTAAATAAATTTTCATCACATTTTCTTGTTAAAAAAGCCTAGCTGAACATTTAATCCTCTTACAACTATTCTCAATTCCATCAATTTCATGCCTTAATGAAAAAATTACAACTTTTGCATTTTAGTCCCAAATAGGTGTTTTCATGACAACACCTTTCACAAAAGTTGTTTCTCATCATCCTATCATTCATTTTCTTTCATAAAAATCATCAAACAACTTAAACTCTCTCATGGAAAGTCCCTAGACTTTCAACCATATTGCAAACTAGTCCCCTCTTTAGAAAGCTTAAGCTTTAGGGGTCTCAAAAGTACAAAAATTAACATCTAAAGCCATCAAAATCACTTACTTGAGTGAAGAGAAGCTTGCTGAAATTTTCAAGCTTTCCAAGCCCTCTCATGGCTGATATTTTCGGTTGAAAGAGAAGAAGTAAAAAGATGATAGCTTTTTGGCTTATTTCATCTTATTTTATTTCTTTTTAAACACCTAACATGACCACATTTAATGTTCTTGTCCCCTTAGCTTACTATGGCCGGCAAACTCACTTAGACAAGGCCAAATTGCTCATTTGGGACCTCCAATTACTAAGCCATAGCTATTTGGTACCTTTAGCCTATAGAATGGAACTTTCGCACTCTATGCGATTTAGTCATTTTTTCACAATTTAGCTAGAAATCGCTAAAATTAAGGCACCAAAATTTTCATGCATCCTCATAAACATGTTATAACTCATAACATAACATGAAAATAATTTTCTCTAACCTCGAATTAATGATTCCGAGATCACTGTTCTGACTAGCCCCTAAATCGGGCTGTTACAATTCTCCCCCCTTAGGGATTTTCGACCCCGAAAATCTTATCAGGAGGGTTAGCTACCAACATTCTTAAAATGTTTCCATCTAATCTTCAAAATCGCAAATCCACTTATCCTCAAATTCCTCTTACCAATAACTCTTAAGCTGTGATACATAAGATCGAAACGTAACTTGAGACCTAGGTTATTCTTCCTCTGGGGCTTATACTATATCCAGAAATCCACTAATTTGGAACTCCGTACATGCCCAAATGATCGTTCGGATCTTCACTGGTTGATTCACTACAATTTGAATGACATTCCCCTCATTGGGAATTTTGTCAAACCAAATTTGAAATCTATAAGGTTTCATCTCACTTTCTCATTAAAGCATTCACCGACTATAATAGTCCTGACTTGTACGCTTTGAAAACTCAGCTTTTAGTGATTAACTACTTCTGACCATAAACTCAATCGTATCATGAAATGTACTCTATTGTCAAAACATTTATGCACATAACTGTATTTCCTTATTCTTCCATTAACAGATATGCCGCTACTAAATCTCATACCAAAACTTCTGTATAAGTTCTGGATTCATCATCGTTCAAATCCTATCTCGAGGAATCATCGACAACAGAAAACTTATACAACTTGTATTTTATCATCTCAATAAACTCGTTCAGAGCTTATTTAAAATACCACTTACTATCTCATTTCTAAACCCTTTTGTTCTGAAAAGAAAGCTCGCGCTTGTCCTTAACTTTGCTGAAACTGGGATATTACCAACTAAGATCAACCGAGTAACCAGCTCGCATTGCTTAACATGGATCCTTCGTAACATCTAACTTACAACAAGGACACAGAAGCAATCGTATCGGGATCACTAACCTGTCAACTCTTTCTCTCGATTCAGACTGATTTCAGTACTAGAACTTTCAAATAAATAGTTCTTTTTATAGCTTTCGACTCAACTATCACGGTTTGAACATTCAGATGAGCATACCCTTGTATCATGCTCCCTACTCACGTACACACAATTTTATTCTCTTTATTGATTCATGCGTGAATATACACAAAACTTGAATCATATCTCAATACATTAACCTACTCTTTTCTCCACACAGAGAACATATTTCTAGCACACTCTCATCCGAGTTTCTCTGCTTTGTACTAATCTAAAACCTTTACTAGCATCATATCTCATGATAGTAGGGGCATTTAGGTCGAATTCATTAACTCTATTCGACTTACTCAAACTCATCATACAACATGAAACTTGTGATTTCACTTTTATACTAGAATCATCACCCACTTCCTCCTCATAGTACCGAATAGGGTTACAAAGAGATAAAGAAATGTCGATTTGATTAACTAAATCGACAACCATTTTGTCTCGATTTTCACTATCGCCTAACATTCTCACATAGTTACGATTTATGAAAAGAACAACCACAACCGCTCTCGAAAGGCAACGGATAATGGTACACAATACACACAGGGATTATTATAATCCATCTATGGCATCAACTAACCATGCACAATCATGTGCTTCAAGCCAATTTACTCAAACTTGCCATTTATTTAGCACATATCGTGCCACACATCGCACCTGCTTCTTCGTGATTCATTCACGAATATCTGTATTCACTCTTTCACATGACTTAGTACTAGTCTCATTTCTATTTCTAACTCATCTATTTGTCCCTTCGATCACTAGGGATAATCAAAGATGTATATTTATCGTCATACATATAGGTACGACACCAATGTCACATCTCCAAGGTGGTCTTATATGGAGTCACCTCTAAATGCCAATGCCATTTCCCGGATAAGGTCTTATATGGGCTTCCACATCAAGTATCGATGCCATATTCTGAATATGGTATTATACGGAATCATAACTTGGTGCCGAGGCTGTGCCTTGAACATGGTCTTATACGAGACCTTATCTATTTCATATCTCAATGATAGCCTTTTCATTATAGTCCCCAAGGACTTCAACCTCATTTTCAAAAACAATTATTCTATATAGTAGAGTATCATGGATCAATGTGATACAAAGCATTCTCAATTATACTAACATAATTATTGCATTAATCGAATGCAAACTTACTCAACTTTACTCTCATAACATTTCATCATAATTCAACAGTAGTAAGGAGGGTGAGGTCACAGAGCCTCTTAACTTGACCCTCGTGACTACATACTTATGATTTAATATTCATCATCAATGAAATATCATCATAGTCACATAACTCATCTCAAGTGAGTTTTCACGTTTATCACGTTACAATTATCTCTATCACTCATACTTTTGAGCTGTGACTTTAATAACTCAAGTTTCACATTAATATCTACTCGAGTACTTAACATTTAACTCTACTTTTTCTTACTATTGCTTATTAATCTAGAGAATGTCTTACGATTTTTGAGTACGTCGTTTACTTGATCGCCATAGTCCAGCTATGGTCTTACTCGTATCAGAACATCATAGTCCAGCTATTGTTTTACATGTCGTCACGATGTCATAGCCTCGCTATGGTCTTACACAAAATCTTATATCGATATCGACGCCATATCCCAGATATGGTCTTACACGATCTCATACCGAAGCCAGGTCCCAGACGTGGTCTCACACGGGATTACTATTTGATGTCGATGCTATATCCCAAATATGGTCTTGTACGGGATCTCACAACAAATATCGATGCCATATCCTAGATATGGTCTTATCTGATTAACTTTTTCAATACCAAAGCCATATCCCTGATATGGTCTTATACGGGATCTTGTAACTCGATGTCGTTGCCATATCCCAGATATGGTCTTATACGAGATCATACTTAGATGTCGATGCCATGTCCCGGACATGGTCTTATACGAGATCTTTCTTTGGTCTTTGAAGCCATGTCCCAGACATGGTCTTACACTAGCACACGTATCAACGCCGATGCCATGTTCCAAACATGGTCTTACACTGGCCCTCATAATGTGGCCGATGCCATGTCCCAGACATGGTCATACACTAGCACACGTATCATCACCAATGCCATGTCCCAGACATGGTCTTATATGGGATTTCCTCTAGGTGCCAACGCCATATCCCAGATATGGTCTAACATGGGATGACATGTACCGCCATGGTCTTATTCATCATTTTATCATTGGATGACCGTACTCATATCCTGCATTTTACTCTTACTGCTTTTCACATACATCATGGCACTTACTAGTCTCATGCTTGTAAGGTAAACAAGGTACCTGTAACACTTGATCACATAGATCAGTATACTTTAACATAATAATCATAATCTCTGATTCATCATTCATAACATGAATAATACTCATTTTCACTTGATAATAACTTTGCTTACTTAGCTTTCTTGTTATCTCATTTGAGCTTAGCTCGTTTGCCCGATGAATTTATATGAATAACCGAGGATACTAAATCTCATCTAAATTTCGAGGCCATGACTTAACATGGACTTATACGAAGTCTTTCTTGTTCTCACCAATGCCATGCCTTAACTTGGACTTATATGGGATCTCTTTCTCTTGATAACTTTTCAATGCCAAGCTTGCCTTGGTCTTACATGATAACTTGTTCAATGCCAAGCTTGCCTTGGACTTACATGATAACTTACTCAATGCCAAGCTTGCCTTGGACTTACATGATAACTTGTTCAATGCCAAGCTTGCCTTGGACTTACATGATAACTTGCTTGCTTGCCGATGCCATGCCTCGGCTTGGTCTTATGCGGACTTTCTTGTTTCATGTGGCAGATCGAGTATCCTAAGTTATTCAACTTCAATCGGGGCTTTCTCATGCTTGACCTCATTAATTTCTTTGTTTAACATAACATTAAACATTTTTCATAATAACATTGTACATTATACTAAGCAATTCAATGATATAAATCATAAAGCTTAGAAATCATACAAACTTACTGAAATTAGCTCGGTTGGGAATCATCACTGTCTTAACAAAACAATTTCGTTAGAGCCAGGAGACATCACACTATCACGATCCACATATGGCATGTATAGTTAGACTCTTACTCACGCTAGGTTAGTCCTAGAACTGACTAAACCATAGCTCTGATACCACTAAATGTAACACCCCATACCCGAGTCTGAGGCTTAGACTGAATACGAGATATTACTATGCTTTAACTTGCTTAATCATGCACTTACGGGCTGTAAAATTTTGTTCCAAATTAAAAAATTCTCTTTCTTAGTCAAGTCATTCGTATCGTGGGCCCACGAGGCCTTAAACTTGCGTTCGGAAACTTTTACAAGTTAAAAGAAACTTTTCTTTAAAATAGGGGCCACACGCCCGTGTATAATGAGACACGCCCGTGTGTAGACACACACGGCCATGTCCAACAACCGTGCTTAAAAACCTAAGCATTCTGCCAAATGCCCCACGGTTAAGGCACACGCCCATGCGATTTGGGACACGCCCGTGCACCCGTTCACACGCCCATGTCTTCCGACCGTGGTCGACACTGACTAATTACACACGGCCTTGACATGCCCGTGGACCTAGACCGTGTACTATACCTTGATATACTGACTTATTACACACGGCCGGGGCACATGCCCATGTTCTAACCGTTTTTCATGCACGGCTTCAACACACGGTCGTGGGATTAACCCGTGGCCTATTCTAACTTATGAGATTAAGGTGCAGGGTTACGATACGGCTAGAGACACACTCCGTGTGTCTAACCGGTGTGGGTACTCGAAGCTATCTACCAAGCCTTTTCTTACTCTCCATTGCATACATTCATATACTTCTTCAAAACATTCTCAAAACATCAATTGAAACACATAAATTAACACGTTTGGTTCATGAAAATAAAGTTTTCCTCTCATACACTTGGGAGAATTGTTCCCACAACATCTACAACAACTTAAACCATCATAAATGGCTATACACAACCATACTATGAATACTCTTTGGCCAACAACATTTGGCTACCACAATTAGACTTCATCAACCTTAAACGAATCCCTATACATGCCATGACTCTTAAAAACTTGATACCTTATACCGTATGTCTGCTCGATAGTGTGAAAACATCTCTGGCGGCCTCCAACCCGAGCTAAGTAATAAAACCTATAAGAGATGAGAAAAGTAAAGGAGTAAGCAATAATGCTTAATAAGTTCATCTGTATAATTTGACAAATATTAATATTCACTGAATAAACATAACACCAAGGCAATATGTTGAGTTTTTCTCATCAACTCATGGTTACTTACTCAACCATTCCTGAAACTTACTCATTCAATCTCTTACCACATTCTTACCATATCACAAGCAAATTCACTCGTTTAATTAGCATACGTTCCTGCACTGATCGTCACAAGATCATATATAACAAAACATCAAGCATTTTCAATAAGCCGCTCATGCAACTAATATCTCGGTGGTTTCGCACTTAGCCCACCATTCCTTTATAAGTGATGGTATCACACATAGCCCATCGATCAATAATCAATAAGGTGACATTGCATATAGCTTACCATTATTTACATTCATGGATAATAATTCACAAGTATATCTCTATTTCAGATGTTCATTCAAGAACATCCTCACATGTTCCCATTTTTACTTAACTTTCTACGATACTCGTTCTCATTCACACAGTGCATCAAATACACATACCCTACTAGGGGTTCATCATTTATTGAATTCATCTCGATTCAATTCTACACCTACTTGTGCTACTCATAGTACAACCACATACATTCACATATACATTGAATCATTCGAATTGTTAAATAACTCTCTTGAGTCTCATGCACATAGTTCTCGTTGTCACTCTACCCCAACTGGGTTTTACATACTCTAACATATCGATGCCATGTCCCTGACATGGTCTTATACAAATTCTTACACCGAGGCCATATCCCAATATGGTCTTACTCGAGCCTTTAACCATCGTTCTATCATGCTATACACCTTTCCTATTACTCTAAATTCGATTCCATTGACATCTCATCAAGAGACATTTCATACATTCACATAATAATATACATTCCATACAACATTGGAATACTAAATAAGCTCATACGTAATTTCAACATTTGCACATGAACTTACCTCGATGTCGAAAGAGCCGACAAAGACTTTTTGCCCACATTTCTCTTTTCATCCGTTCTAGGTCCGAAACTCATTTTCGTTGATCTAAAACAATGAAATTTACTCATTTAATCACTTAATGATCGTATTACAACATAATCTCTACTTAGGCAAAAATGACCATTTTGCCCCTATACTTTGGCAAAATTATGATTTTTCCCCTAGGCTCGTAAATAAATTTTCATCACATTTTCTTGTTAAAAAAGCCTAGCTGAACATTTAATCCTCTTATAACTATTCTCAATTCCATCAATTTCATGCCTTATGAACAAATTACAACTTTTGCATTTTAGTCCCAAATAAGTGTTTTCATGACAACACCTTTCCCAAAAGTTGTTTCTCATCATCCTATCATTCATTTTCTTTCATAAAACTCATCAAAAAACATAAAATCTCTCATGGAAATTCCCTAGACTTTCAACCATATTGCAAACTAGTCCCCTCTTTAGAAAGCTTAAGCTTTAGGGGTCTCAAAAGTACAAAAATTAACATCTAAAGCCATCAAAATCACTTACTTGAGTGAAGAGAAGCTTGCTGAAATTTTCAAGCTTTCCAAGCCCTCCCATGGCCGATATTTTCGGTTGAAAGAGAAGAAGTAAAAAGATGATAGCTTTTTGGCTTATTTCATCTTATTTTATTTCTTTTTAAACACCTAACATGACCACATTTAATGTTCTTGTCCCCTTAGCTTACTATGACCGGCCAACTCACATAGACAAGGCCAAATTGCTCATTTGGGACCTCCAATTAATAAGCCATAGATATTTGGTACCTTTAGCCTACAGAATGGAACTTTTGCACTCTATGCGATTTAGTCCTTTTTCACAATTTAGCTAGAAATCGCTAAAATTAAGGCACCAAAATTTTCATGCATCCTCATAAACATGTTATAACTCATAAAATAACATGAAAATAATTTTCTCTAACCTCGAATTAATGATTCTGAGATCACCGTTCTGACTAGCCCCTAAATCGGGTTGTTACACATTCACTAACCAATTCAAACATTTTAAACCAAGCCAAAAGCAAGTAATATTCATATATGTTCAAGTGTTTATACTTACCAAAAGTGTAACATCCTGAATTTTTGGGCCTATGCATTTAATGGGTGAATATGTGTAATGAGTTCATTTGAGCATTAGGGGTCCAAATTGGGCTCAGGATTGGGTTTAAGCCTTAGTTAAATTTTTGTTTGGGCACTATAGGGTTTAAAAAGTGGTATCTGAGTTTAAAATATCAAAATGGGCTTGTGGCCAGTGGTCAGTGGCGCCACTTAGGGAGCAAGGAGGTGACGCCACACAAGGGAGTAATGGGCCCAAATTTAAGTTACATGGAGCCCAACTCTTTTAATTTAAGTTAGCTAAATTTTGGCATTAGGGTTAGGTAGAGTGGACGGCAACAAGGCTCAAAAATAGGAGGATTTATGTGAATGGGATAATGTAGATAATATAGTTGATAATATGGAAGGAAAAAAAAGGAGAAAAGATAGGAGCTATCTACAAGGCTAGGAGTTGGCCGAAATTCCATCACCTAGAGAAGTGAAGAAATTGATTTCTTTATGGAAAAGGGGGTGCCGAATTTTCCCTTTTTATTTGATTAATTTTTAGTTATCAGGAAGGGAACTTTCGGTTTTTCATAGGTGAGTGCCGAAATTTCTATAAATAGGGAGGGTTCTCTTCATTATTTTTTGGCATTTAGGGTTTCCACCTTTACTTTCTCTTCTTTCTTCTAAAAGCCGAAAACCCCATCATTCTTTTCTCTTCTTTCTCCTAAAAGCCGAAAACTCCATTATTCTCTTCTTTCTTCTAAAAGCCAAATCTCTATAGATTTCTTCGAATCATCTTCTCTTCTGATCTTCTCAAAAAGCCAGAATCTCTAAGGGGTAGTCGAATTCTCTGCGTTAAGGTGAGTGCCAATTTTCCTATCTCTTCAATCTCTCTTTCGGTTTTTAAGAGACAAGGCCGAATGGCCACTTGGTTGTTAAGGCTGTCGAATGAAGCTAATATTTCCTCTCTTTTGCGTTTGGACGGCATTCCGAGATTTGAAGGAAACCTGATCATCTAGATTTAAAAGCTGAAAATCGCTAGTCTCTAATTTTGGGATTTTAAGGTAAGGTGATTTTCCCTCGATTTTCACTAGATTCGTTCATCGCATGCGAGATCTTAACTTTATGGTGTGGATTAACGATCATATGTTGTGATAGTAGTTCTGAAAAAGACTTTTTGATGGAATCAAATGTCGATCAGGCAAAGGAGGGGATTGGATCTGTCAAACCAATCCCTAAGTTTAAGAAACAAGTGGTGTAGCAGTTCGGGATTGGCCACCGGGTTGTGGACCGGCTTCTAAACAACACCTTAGGCAGATAGCAATGGTGTCGGCTACAGACAGCGTCGACATAGAAAGTATCGTTTTATCGATAAACAGGTGTGTAGATCTCTAACACACAAATAATCTGTATGAATATATATATATGTTTATGTTATGGGCTAAAAGCTGGATAATAGGCTGTGTAGACAGTCGAATAAAACCCTAAAAGGGTTAGGCAAGGATGCCAGGTACGTAAGCATAGAAATCTCTATGTGTATCGAAATATATGAAAGCCTGTATGATGTTTTCTTTATGTGTGTATGCATGGGGTGGAACTATGATAATGAAGGGGAAGTGCATGATAGGTCACAACAGTGATCGGTGGTAGAAATCCCACGTTATATATATGTTAGGTTACCTAGTGATCGGTGGCTATGCCACGTTTAATGATTCCTGACTAACAGGAATAGGCAGTACGGCTGTCATTATGGTGTGTAGCGGATAGAGGGTTGATTGTAGAAATCCCCAAGGTGTGATGGTTGGTACGGGTTGGTGTGTAGAGGATGGATTTTTAGGCTGGGATGGGTCATGATGCATAGTTAGTTACCCTTGTATGGGCCAAGTCCATAATGTGTTTGTGGGCCTAAAGCCTTTTATGTGTTTTCGGGATTTGCACACTGAGTCTTGGTGACTCACCTTATTATTTTTCCTAACTTTTCAGATGAGCAGTAGATCATGGACATGGGAGCCGAGGCGGACTCGAGGGGCCAATAAGTCTTTTATTTATTAAATTTCCGTTTTATTATAAGTTTTATTTAGGGATTATTTGATGTAATAAGGCCTCCATAGCTTAGGTTATAAGTTGATATTTGTTAATGTTTATGTTTTTTTTTTATGATCAAAGACTTATGTTTAAAAGAAATAAAAATGGGATTTTCAAACCTTATTTAAATAATACCTATTTTGGAAAGATAAATTACAAAGATTTTCTACAAGTGCCACCTATTTAAAGATTAACTACAAAAACGACTAAGTTTTTCAGAATCATTCCAAGTAAAGTTTCTAACCTTAAAACCATAGCATACTAGATCTGGTCGTAACGTTTGGGCCAGGTTTGGGGTGTTACATTTTGGTATCAGAGCCCATTTCAAAACTCGAGCTGTGAAATGGGTCTAGTAGTGATTTGAAAACTTGTTGTGAATTTGAGAAAAATGTTTGGATGAAGATATGGCCTTCGAGTCTACCGACACCCGATCCACGCAGGTAAGCATTCTGAACTTTTGGATGTGATATGTATGTTGGGCTTGATGGGCTTGATGGACGTAGGCTAGTATATTAGACATTGACGGACTTTAGGCTTAGATCAAACAACTCTCTAAATTCATAAGATTTAATCCAACCAAACAAACCTGTGAACAAGTCGCGAGATTAGGGTGTGGCAACAGCATACGCATGTCTAGGATTGGATTCAGTGGAGAGCTTGGTATTTAAGCGAGCCCTAGTGACTCACCTCCTCTTCATTTGGAATCCTACAGTGCGTAGTGGACTGTTCACCTTAGTTATGAGGACTTGTTGACGGGCCAAAATTTATAACTAAAACCCGAAAGGGACCAGCCACTCTATTTTGTAAAACTACTAAATTACCCCTGATTTATAAATAACCAAAATATCCTTGATTTTTAAAATTACCAAAATACCCTCGAATTGCAAAATTACCGAAATACCCCCGGATTACAAAATTACCGAAATACCCCCAGATTGCAAAATTACCAAAATACCCTTATTTCGCAAAATCACCAAGAAACCCTATTTTGGAAAAATTACGAAAATACCCCTGTAGGATAAATTACGAAAATACCCATAGGTAGTGAAATGACGAAAATACCCTTAGGTGATGAACGTAAGTTCGTGAATGCTACTTGTATGTGGTGGTTGATGATTGTATGTGTGTGCTTCCTAGAACGAGGAGATGTGAACTTGAGACTTAATTATAGTTATAGTTGCGAATTCGAAAGAACTACTCTTAAAACTACTATTCATAAGACCATTCGTGGATAACCAGTGGAAGAAATTAATGATTCATAAAATTTTTAATCAGATAAACGTCAATCGGAAGAATGAATACAAGGGGTCGGTCGCCCGCCGCGGCGGTCGTCGTGGTAGGGTAGGATGACGTGTGTCGAGAACCGATGAGGGTCCGCCATGGATCTAGAAACGAGATGCCGGTACCACCCGGTAGTAGAGGAGGAATTTGGAGACTGACGGCACGGAGATGATGCGGTATCTCGAGGCAATGTTAAGGGTTTTAGAGAGGGTTCTTTGGGGCGGTATGGGCACAGGAGCCGAAAAACTGTGTCGGAACGACTTAGAGCCAATGGGGCAGAAGTGTTTAGGGGAATTTTTGGTATAGCCCCGAGTTCAGCTGAGTATTGGTTGGAGGCGGTTGAGCGCATAATGGATGATTTGGATTTCACGGAGGAGGAGAAGTTGAAAGGGGTTGTATCTCTCCTGCGGGACGAAGCTTATCAATGGTGGCTTACGGTTAAGGATGGTACGGTGGCTGACCGTATCACTTGGGATTCTTTCAAAATGGCGTTCCAGGGTAAGTATATCGGAACGAGTTATGTGGATGCGCAGCGTAGAGCATTTCTAAATTTGGTGCAAGGAAGTAGGTCGGTGGCTGCGTACGAAGCGGAATTCTTACGCCTTAGCTGTTATGCTCGTGGAATGGTGGCCACAGAGCATGAACGTTGTGTTCGATTTGAAGATGGTCTGAGGGATGATTTGCGTGTATTGATAGCACCACAGCGGGAAAGGGAATTCGTTGTGCTTGTGGAGAAAGCTAAGATAGCTGAGGAGGTGAAGCGGACAGAAAGACTGAATCGGGATAGAGATAGGGGTGGAAGTAAGAGAAATTTTGAATCATCAGGGGCAGATGGGCGTAATCAGAAAAGACCTAGGTCAGACGGGCCGAGACGAGATGAGAGAGACTGCTGCTGCAGCAGTCGACATACGTATGTGCTTGATGTGGTAAATTCCATGAAGGTGAGTGTTGGGCAGGCAATTGAAAGTGCTTTAGGTGTGGATCTACAGACCACCAAGTTAGAAACTGTCCGCAGCAACGGGGCAGTGAAAGGCTCACGAGTCAAGGGAATGCGGTACCGGAAGAGGTGGTCAACAACCACCAAGGGGCCGTGGTCAAGCCAATGGTGGCAATGGCACATGATATGGTCGTAGAGCCTCAGGTGGAGGTCCAGGTTATGCTGAGGCGAGGCAGCCAGCTTTGGTCTATGCAGCACGTCGCCAAGGGGACGAGGACGCTCCAGATGCGAATACCGGTGCGTACTCTATCATATTATCCTAAGTGTTTCTTTTGGCTTTAGAATTAGAGTTCGCAATGAAAGCATAGTGGTGAGACTTGGGTAGTATGATTAATAGTTAGTTGGAAATTTCGAGGACGAAATTTCTTTAGGGGGTAGAACCGTAACATCCACGAAATTTTGGGCCTATGCATTTAATGGGTGAATATGTGTAATGAGTTAATTTGAGCATTAGGGGTCCAAATTGGGCTCAGATTGGGTGAAGCCTTAGTTAAATTTTTGTTTGGGCACTATAGGGTTTAAAAGGTGGTATCCGAGTTTAAAATATCAAAATGGGCTTGTGGGCGGTGGTGGGTGGCATGCACTTAGGGAGCAAGGAGGTAACGCCACACAAGGGAGTAAGGGGCCCAAATTTAAGTTACATGGAGCCCAACTCTTTTATTTTAAGTTAGCTAAATTTAGGCATTAGGGTTAGGTAGAGTGGACGGCAACAAGGCTAAAAAATAGGAGGATTTATGTGAATGGGATAATGTAGATAATATAGTTGATAATATGGAAGGAAAAAAAAGGAGAAAAGATAGGAGTTATCTACAAGGCTAGGAGTTGGCCGAAATTCCATCACCTAGAGAAGTGAAGAAATCGGTTTCTTTATGGAAAAGGGGGTGCCGAATTTTCCCTTTTTATTTGATTAATTTTTAGTTATCAGGAAGGGCACTTTCGATTTTCATAGGTGAGTGCCGAAATTTCTATAAATAGGGAGGGTTCTCTTTATTATTTTTCGGCATTTAGGGTTTCCACCTTTTCTTTCTCTTCTTTCTTCTAAAAGCCGAAAACCCCATTATTCTTTTCTCTTCTTTCTCCTAAAAGCCGAAAACTCTATTATTCTCTTCTTTCTTCTAAAAGCCGAATCTCTATAGATTTCTTCGAATCATCTTCTCTTCTGATCTTCTCAAAAAGCCAGAATCTCTAAGGGGTAGTCGAATTCTCTGCGTTAAGGTGAGTGCCGATTTTCCTATCTCTTCAATCTCTCTTTTGGTTTTTAAGAGACAAGGCCGAATGGCCACTTGGTTGTTAAAGCTGCAGAATGAAGCTAATATTTCCTCTCTTTTGCGTTTAGATGGCATTCCGAGATTTGAAGGAAACCTGATCATCTAGATTTAAAATCCGAAAATCGCTAGTCTCTAATTTCAGGATTTTAAGGTAAGGTGATTTTCCCTCGATTTTCACTAGATTCGTTCATCGCATGCGAGATCTTAACTTTATGGTGTGGATTAACGATCATATGTTGTGATAGTAGTTCTGACAAGGACTTTTTGATGGAATCAAATGTCGATCAGGCGAAGGAGGGGATTGGATCTGTCAAACCAATCCCTAATTTTAAGAAACGAGCGGTGTCAGTAGTTCGGGATTGGCCACCGGGTTGTAGACCGGCTTCTGAACAACACCTTAGGCAGATAGCAGTGGTGTCGGCTACGGACAGCGTCGACATAGAAAGTATCATTTTATCGGTAAACAGGTGTGTAGATCTCTAACACACAAATAATCTGTATGAATGTATATACATGTTTATGTTATGGGCTAAAAGCCGGATAATAGGCTGTGTAGACAGTCGAATAAAACCCTAAAAGGGTTAGGCAAGGATGCCAGGTATGTAATCATAAAAATCTCTATGTGTATCGAAATATATGAAAGCCTGTATGATGTTTTCTTTATCTGTGTATGCATGGGGTGGGACTATGATAATGAAGGGGAAGTGCATGATAGGTCACAACAGTGATCGGTGGTAGAAATCCCACGTTATATAAATGTTAGGTCACCTAGTGATCGGTGGCTATGCCACGTTTAATGATTCCTGACTAACAGGAATAGGCACTACGGCTGTCGTTATGGTGTGTAGCGGATGGAAGGTTGATTGTAGAAATCCCCAAGGTGTGATGGTTGGTACGGGTTGGTGTGTAGAGGATGGATTTTTAGGCTGGGATGGGTCATGATGCATAGTTAGTTACCCTTGTATGGGCCAAGGCCATAATGTGTTTGTGGGCCTAAAGCCTTTTATGTGTTTTTGGGATTTGCACACTGAGTCTTGGTGACTCACCCTATTATTTTTCCTAACTTTTCAGATGAGCAGTAGATCGTGGACATGGGAGCCGAGGCAGACTCGAGGGGCCAACAAGTCTTTTATTTATTAAATTTCCGTTTTATTATAAGTTTTATTTAGGGATTATTTGATGTAATAAGGCCTCCAAAGCTTAGGTTATAAGTTGATATTTGTTAATGTTTATGTTTTTTTTATGATCAAAGACTTATGTTTAAAAGAAATAAAAATGGGATTTCAAACCTTATTTAAATAATACCTATTTTGGAAAGATAAATTACAAAGATTTTCTACAAGTGCCACCTATTTAACAAAAATCCACAAAAACGAACTAAGTTTTGCAAAGCCTTGCAACGTAAAAGTTTTAACATTAAACCCGTAGCATACCAGATCCGGTCGTGACGTATGGGCCGGGTTTGGGGTGTTACAAAAAGCCCATTTATTATTATAGGCATACTTGATAAATTATGTTAATTCAAAACCATTCATCAATAGGTTTATATAATTTCCACCATATAACCATTTCAACAAACATTAAAACTTGATAAGGCCTTTTTATAATTACATCATAATATGCTTAACACTAGCCATTCCAATGGCTAGTTACAACCAAAATATTTCATCATTTTACCTATTTTAGCCTATACATGCCATTATACCAAAATTTAGCTTATTTTATATACCGAGAAGTCCAAGAGATAGTGTGATGTAGCTTCGACCAAGTTCCAACCTTCATGAGACTTCGAGTACTATAAAATAGAAGAAAATAAAACAAAGTAAGCATTTGATGCTTAGTAAGTTCGTATAACAAGAATTTAACTTACCAATCATGTACATTAAAAATAAATATACAAACATGCATCCAAATCATTATGGCCATTTGCCTAAACACATATTTTCTCAAGAAACTTGTTAGTCATGTATATCATGTAAACATCAAAAATCAAGTATGAGCTCATCATGTAATAACTTTCATAAACATGTGCTTTTCATATCATAATTCAATATTACATGTACATTTCCATGATAAATCATTTCAAGATCAATTTAGCCATATCAGAACTTTACCCATTGAATTTATTTGAAATATCGATGGATACGCTCATGTAGTATGCTTAAAGTGTACAAAACTGAAAATCCGTCAATACATATCCAGGGGTACCCATTAGGGCACATAATCAGTAAGCACTCTCTCGAGCCATTTAACAGGATGCTTGTTTGAGCCATTTAATAGGAAGCTTATCCGGGCTATAACAGGAAACTCCTAAGAGTTTAAAACAGGAAGCTCATTGAGCTTAAAAGGTAACTCCGAAGAGCTATTATCAAGGAGCTCCGAATAGCTATATAAAAGGAAGTTCAAGCGAGCCATGTCAGGAAGCTCATAAAGAGCCTATATCAAGATGCTCATAAAGAGTTGCGTCTGTGTCTGCAATGTATGCAGGATCACAACCGATCATATAACAGGATGCTCACAAAGAGCTGCGGTAGTCTGCAACACATGCAAGATCACTATCGATCAGGATGCTAGTAGGAACCGTATAATGGGAAGCTCGAGAAGGCTTAAAACAGGATGCTCGTAAGAGCTATAGTGTGTCTGCAACATAAGCAAGACTACAACCAAGTCGGGAAATCATGTATCCACCGAATTCCATTATTCAAACGAAACTTATCATACATCGGCCTTTGTTGGATATAAGATTAATTTCATATTCATGACAATGATACAATTCACATACATATCATTCAATTTAAAACATATAAATACACGATTTAGTTACACGAACTTACCTCGTCACTTATTCTTATATGGAAATCTACTAATTCGACACTTTTTTCTTTTCCTCGATCTAACTTCGTATTTGAGTTATCCGGATCCAATTAGGCTTGATTTTCTTTCTCTTTCCTAGGGTTTCTATAGAATTTGGGGAAGAAGATGATATAAAATGATGATATTAGTTATTTATTTTATTTATCATCTTTTATTTAGTTCAATTTCCAATTTAGTCCTTTTCTTTTTCTAATTTTCCATGGATGAATCATCAAAAAATATCTACTAAATTTTCTTAATGGTCTAATTACCATGTAAGGACCTCAAATTTTGAATTCCATAGCTATTTAATCCTCCTAACTATTAGAATTCAACTTTTGCACTTTATGAAATTTGGTCCTTTCTTTCTAATTTAACACAAAATCAGTAAAATTTTCTTACTGAAATTTTCATACGTCTTTCCTATCATGATGTAGACCATGCAATAATATTAAAATAAATTTTCTTTCTAACTCAGATTTGTGGTCCCGAAACCACTGTTTCGATTTCACTGAAAACGGGCTGTTACACACGGAAACTGATAAGGAGGAAAAAGAAATGAACCCCATAAAGAGGAAGCTGCGGTATAAAGTCAGTGCTCATAATCCACTTGCAGGGTCAAATGAAGTAACTACATTCCAATGCAAGCCAGGGAAGTTTTTTTCCCCTACCTCATGCATTTTATTTCTTTTCCCATGACATTTCCTGTACATATCTATATTTTTTTTCTCTACATGCATTGAGGACAATGCATCCCATAGGTTTGGGTTTGTATTGTGCATTTAGGTTGCATTATATATCTAGTATGTATGCTCATTCTAGTCTCGTTAAACTTGTTTTGCAACTGCCACATGACTACTAAGTATTGTTTTGCCTATACGAAGTACAATCTTTACTTATGATGTTCGATGAGGAGATTAATTCTTCAATAAATCTAGAAAAATATTACAGGGATAAGGTCAATTTAGCTTAGGTTAGGTTGCTTGAAGATTACCCCTTAAAAATAAGATGTTCTAGCCTCAATTATTTTTAGACTATAACAAGTATCTTTTAATGAACTTAGAGACTTTTGAAACCAAACTCAGTCACATTGCCACAACATTACTTAAATACAGGATAGTAGAAACTCCAATGCTTAGAATTGCCAAGTAAGTCAGCACCACTTTGTTTGCTCCATCGTGCTGTTGACTAGAAAGGTGAGTCCAAGTAAGAGTGTGTAATAAAGAAAAGAAAATTAGCGGCACACCACTATAGTAACAGGTTGAGTAGCTAAGAAGGTAGTTGTTTGCTCCATCCATCTTTTTAGTCAAAAGCCTTAGCTTCAAGAGTGATTTTTATTTAATTTCTGACATGATTGAGTACTATGTAATTTGGTGTATGCTCAATTTCGATTATCAAGTCAAAAAAATTTATGACATGCTAAATCCCCTAATATTATAAAAGAAAAAAAGAGAAAGAAAAAAGTACAAATAAATATTTTGAGTAGGCTTAGAGCAAAGGTTACAAAGTAACTTGAGTTTAGGTAACAAATGAACTGAGTACATTAAGAGATGTTTGCTATGGCTGGAAAGCACACATGAGTGTCGAAACCATTTTTTAAAAAGGCTTATAAAAATAGGGATCGACTTTAAAAAACAGAAATGGAGTCGCCACCAATCTTTTTTTCTTAGGTGTGATCAGATCACCTTATAAAACATTTTTATTTCAAAACATTAATTTTGGCCTACGAAATTCAAGAAAACAGGTTCGGGAGTCGGTTACGTACGAGGAAGGATTAGCACCCTCGTAACGCCCAAAATTGGTACCGGATTGATTAGTCATTACCCTAATGTCGAAAATTTGAAAAGATTTGAAAACATGATTTCTTTAAAAATTTGAACAATTTGAGTTGGAATTGGAGATTCCTTTGTTCCGAAAGCATACAAACATCACATCCAGCACGTTAGGACGTCATGTTTTAAACCCTCGTAACCAAAATCATCTCATGATTTACAAAATTCATTAAAAGGATATTTAGTTATTTGGACGAACGAAAAATCGAAACTGTAACACCCTAAACCCGGCCCATAAGTTTCGACCAGATCTGGTATGCTACGGGTTGTACGTTGAAAACTTTTGCTAAGTTGGTTTTAGTAAATCATAAGTTATTAGGCAAAATTCGAATAAACAAGTGACTTTTGAAAAGAAAACCTTGTATTATTATTATTTTGAATAATAAAACCTTTGACAAAGTTCCATAAGTTGCAAATATTAAAAACTAAGTAGTGAGTATAAACTATGGGGCCTTATCACATAAATGTTTCCAAAATTAAAAACTTAAGGAAAAACAGAAATAATCTATAGGAATAAAAACTTTGTAACATCCTGAAAAGGGCCTATGCATTTTTGGTTTAATTGTACGAAATGACATATCTTATGTGTTATGAATATATTTTGAACACTTTTGGAAACCTGGAAATGTATGGAAATGTTAAGTTTAAAAGAGGAAAGTGAACATTTTTAGAACCTTGGAAATGTAAGGAAATGTCTTGTAAGGAAATGTCATGGAAATGTAAGGAAATGTCTTGTAAGGAAATGTCATGGAAATGTAAGGAAATGTCAAGTTTACAGAGCCGATCGAAAATTTTTGGAAACTTAGAAATGACCTAGAAATGACAAGTTTTAAGGTTTAAAAGGGAAAATTAAGGCAAGGTGGCCTTAAAAAAAAGTTTGTGAAATTTGACACACAAACAGGCGTGGAAAAGTGGTCTGAAGATGCCACTTAGGGCATATGGAAATGGCGCCATATGCAAGAGGAATGGGCCTAAGTTCGAGTCACATGGGAAGCAAATAAAAGAAATTTTATTTTGCTACAAGGAGCAGAGAGGTGGACGGCACATGGCTATAAATTAGGAGCTTTTATTATTTTATAAATAGTGGATAAATAAGAGATTTATTTATCATTATTTTCAAGAGATAATTGTTGGATTAAATTCTTTCAATTTGAATAAAGAGATAAAGAGGAAAATAAGGGAGAAGTGATGGCCAAGTAAGGGACTTTGAGTTTAATAATTTTGGCTAAGTAAGGATAGTTGCTGAATTATCTTTTATTTTAAGTGATAATTAAAGAGATAAAGCTCTTAAAATAGAGGAGTGGTGGCCAAGTAAGGGACTTCTTAGATGATAATTTCGGCTATAAAACGAAGGAAGGAGGGCTACTCATCAATTTGTGCTTCCTCCTTTCTCTGCCGAATTCTTAGTGCTCTTTTCTCTTCTTTTCTTTCTTTTCTTTTGTCAAGTCAAGATTAAGTAATTGTTGGAACCTAGCCGAATATTTTCCTCTCCATTAGAAGCCATAGCCGAATCCTCCATCTTTATTCTTCCTTCTCTTTTCTTTCTAATCCCTCCAAAAGCCGAAAGTTGTGAGATCATCATCTAGCCATAGCCGAATCTCTGAAGGTTGAAGTGAAGGTGCAATCGATTTCTTCAAGTAAGGGTAAGATCTCATTCGGTTTCATCCTTTTTCTTAAGATTTGCGAAATCTAGGACTAACCCCATTAATATCTTGTTGTAGAAACTTTGAAGAGATCTTTCGGGATTTACTAAGTGTCGACTACAAGGAAGGATAAGTTCTTTTCTCGAAGGTACACCATAGGCCACGTGTTCCCTAGTTATTCGGTGAGTTTCAGGATTTAAAATCCACAAGGTAAGTTTAAGTATACTAATCCTACTAGGATTTGGATTTATGGCCGAATGGCTTTTTATTAAAGTATAGGTGATTAATCAAATGTAGGGATTAAGGATCCAAGCATTAGATCAAGCTTTTCGGGATCTCAAGGAAATTTTAAGCGAATCAGGTGTGTACCCCACACTAACTTTTAATAAGATTGATGGTAATATGTAAAATATGCATGTTTATAAGGTGTGGCTAAGGTACCATAATATGGTACAAAGTACTGAGCACGTTTCCTACTTCCACTAGGATTATGAAATATGTTATTTATAACATGTGAAAATTTATAAGAATGAGAATTTAAGTATGATATGCATGATATGAATAATATGGGTCATTCGGGATATATGAAAAAGGGGAAGTGAAGGTGATGACTACGGTCTCACTATCCGAATGTGGTGACTTCGGTCACATTATCTCGAATGTGGTAACTTCGGTTACATTATCTGAATGTGGTGTCTCATGACACAATTATCTCAGTGGCTATGCCACAAATTTTATATGGGCGATGAGCACGTTGATCGCAGTGACGCGCCGATGGTGTGTAGCGGATGGAGGGTCGACTTAGTAGTCCCCACGGTGTGTTGGCAGTGCGGGGTGTGTAGCGGATGGACAACTAGGTTTGGGTTTGGGAATGCATCATAACTTTTGTATTCTATGTTTTGAATGTGTAATATGTGATATGCCTGATTCTATTATGATTTAGTGTCGTGTACACATTGAGTCATTTGACTCACCCCGTTGGGGAACATTTTTCAGTGATGAGCAGTGATGGACCGGGGGACAGCGAGAACTTGTGGTGGCCATGCTCAACATGAAGTTTATATTTTGAGGACTCTTGAATTTATTTTAGTACTTTGAATTATTTTGGGAATTATTTGATGTAATAAGGCCATAAGGCCATAGTTGAATTACTTTACACTTATTTTTATTTATTATGATTATGAATTTTATCTATTAAAATTTAATTAAAATTTCTTTTAAACTAAACCCTAAATATTTTGTCACTTAAGATAAAAGGGATTTGAATATAAAACGAACCTGTTTTCAACACAAGCCCAACCCAAAACAATATTTTTCTTAAAATCACACAAGTTTTCCTAAGAACAAAAGAATTTTGAACCGGTTTACTTGAGGAACATACCAAATCTTGTCAAAGCTCGTGGGCCGGGTTTGGGGTGTTTCAAACTTGATGGCCCCTCGAGTCCGCCTTTGCTCCCATGTCCATGATCTATTTCTCATCTGCAAAGTTAGGGAAAAATAATAGGGTGAGTCACCAAGACTCAGTGCGTAAATCCCGAAAACACATCAAAGGCTTGGCCCACAAACACATTATGGCCTTGGCCCGTATACAAGGGTAACTATATATGCATCATGGCCCATCCCAGCCTAGAAATCCATCCTCTACACACCAACCCGTACCAACCATCACACCTTGGGGATTTCTACAATCAACCCTCCAACCGCTACACACCATATCGACAGCTGTCCTGCCTGTCTTAAAGACAGATCACTGTGTGACCTATGTGGCAAAGCCACCGATCGCCATGCGACCTTAATAATACATCGTATCATTTCGACAGTTGAGCTGCCTGTCATAAAGACCGATCACTATGTGGCAAAGCCACCGATCGCTATGCGACCTTCTTCCCCTTCATCATATCAATCCCATCCCATGCATACATACATGCAGAATCAAAACAATATACTACCTAAAAGTTTACAGTCTATCACATACATCGATACACATAGAGATGTTTCTATGATTACGTACCTGGCATCCCTTGCCTACCCTTTTTGGGTTTTATTCGACTGTTTACACAGCCTATTATCCGATTTTTAGCCCATAACATATATTCAGTACAGATTACTATACAACCTTTTTCCGACTTTTAGCCCATAACATATATTTAGTACAGATTAATTAGTGTGTTAGAGATCTACACACCTGATTATCGTTAGAACGACACTCTCTATGTCGACACTATCAAAAGTTGATACAACTGCTACTTGCCTAAGGTGTTGTTCAGAAGTCGGTCCACAACCTGGTGGCTAATCCCGTATTGTTGACACAGCTCGTTTCTTAAACTTAGGGATTCTCTCCTTTGCCTGATCCATATTTAATTCCATCACAAGTCCTTGTCAGCACTACTATCACAACATATGATCGTTAATCCACATCATAAAGTTAAGATCTCGCATGCGAATCTAGTGAAAATCTAGGGAAAATCACCTTACCTTAAAATCCCGAAATTAGAGACTAGCAATTTTTGGCTTTTAAATCTAGATGATCAGGTTTCCTTCAAATCTTGGAATGCCACCCAAACGCAAAAGAGAGGAAATATTAGCTTCATTCGGCAGCCTTAACAACCAAGTGGCCATTCGGCCTTGTCTCTTAAAAATCGAAAGAGAGATTGAAGAGATAGGAAAATCGGCACTCACCTTAACGCAGAGAATTCGACTACCCCTTAGAGATTCCAGCTTTTTGAGAAGATTAGAAGAGAAGATGATAGGAAGAAATCCAAGTAGTTTCAGCTTTTAGTTGAAGAAAGAAGAGAAAAGAATAATGGGATTTTCGGCTTTTAGAAGAAAGAAGAGAAAGAAAAGATGGAAACCCTAAATGCCAAAAAATAAAGAAGAGAACCCTCCCTATTTATAGAAATTTTGGCACTTACCTATGAAAAATCGAAAGTGCCCTTCCTGATAAAAAAAAATTAATCAAATAAAAAGGGAAAATTCGGCACCCCCTTTGCCATAAAGAAACCGATTTCTTCACTTCTCTAGGTGATGAAATTTCGGCCAACTCCTAGCCTTGTAGATACCTCCTATCTTTTCTCTCTTTTGTTTTCTTCCATATTATCAACTATATTATCTACATTATCCCATTCACATAAATCCTCCTATTTTTGAGCCTTGTTGCCGTCCACTCTACCTAACCCTAATGCCGAAATTTAGCGAACTTAAATTAAAAGAGTTGGGCTCCATGTAACTTAAATTTGGGCCCCTTACTCCCTTGTGTGGCGTCACCTCCTTGCTCCCTAAATGGCGCTACTGACCACTGGGCCACAAGTCCATTTTGATATTTTAAACTCAGATACCACCTTTTAAACCCTATAGTGCCCAAAGAAAAATTTAACTAAGGCTTCAGCCCAATCCTGAGCCCAATTTGGACCCCTAATGCTTAAATTAACTCATTACACATATTCACCCATTAAATGCATAGGCCCAAAAATTCAGGATGTTATAGAAACCCAGCACGTTAGGGCACAATTTCTCGAACTTCCAAACACGAAACATTGCCTTGTTTTCTGAAATCCTTATCCCGAGATAACAAAACGTCATATCCAGTGACTTAGGACACGACAATTTTGAATTCTCAGAAATAAGTTTTTATTTTTTAACTTTTTTTTAAAAAAAAGGAAATAACAAGTTCTTTGGACTCGAAGAGAAAAATCGAAACCCAGTAAGTTAGGGTACGATTTCTTTCGAACCCTCGAACGCAAAGTATTTGCTTATTTCAAAACCAAAATTTTTTGATGCATCAAAGAAAATATAATATGATTGTAATAAAATGAAAAATAAATCATAATGCCAATATGCCCAATGGAATAAAGGTGTGGGTGATAATATGAATAATAATAATGAAGGCAAAAATAATAAGTAAAAAAAATAATAATAATAAATAAATATACAAATAAATAAATAAATAAATAAAAATAAGAAATAAAGCTAATATCAAATTAACAAATAGATAAATAATATATACAATAATTTAAAGATAATAAAATAATAATAATAGTAATAATAAGAAATAATAATAATAAAATGGAAATATATTAATAAATAAATAATAATAAAAATAATATTAGCAATTATAAAATAAAAATAATAATGAAAATAATGATAAAAATAATAGCAAAAATAAAAATGGTATTAATAATAATAAAATAATGTAAGGATATTAAAATTAATAGTAATTATAACATAAAAATAATAGTAGTAGTACAATAAGAATATATTAATAATAATAAAAATAATAATATATGTTAATATACAAATAATAGTAAAAATAAAAACAACAATAATGAAAATAGTAATAATAATGGTGATACTAAAATAATAATAATAATAATAACAATACTAATAATAATAAATATAATAATAATAATAAATATAGCTATAGTAATAATAATATATATATAAATAATGGTCATAATAATAATAATACAAATGAATATAATGATAATTATAGGTTAAAAATAAAATGATAGTAATAATAATATTAAAGTAATAATTATAATAGACAAATAATAATAGTGTTAATGATAATAATAAAAAAATTAATAATGAAGTAACAAAAATTACAAAAGAAAATAAAAAAAAGATGAAATTGAACTTGAAATAAAAATTTGGGGTGAAATCGAAAATAAAGTTAAAGGAGGGACCGATTAGAACACGCTAGTAACCAGGAAGGGTTAAAAGAGAAAATATCCCTTCTCTCCAAAACGCTGCGCTTAGTATATGATTAAATTGAAATCGAAATAAAATATAAGGCTAAATTAAAGAATAAAAGAAACTTAATTATAAATTAATAAAAAAGCGGAAGGGCTAAAAGTGCAATTAGCCCTTCCATGGAAAACACGCGGATCCTCCCCGGGTCGGGTCAACGTGCGGGTCATAAAGGAGAAAACGACGTCGTTTTTGGCTTTATGGGCAGTCCTCAAAACGGCACCGTATGGATCAGTTATATAAGCTAAAATTAATCCCAAAAATTCATTTCAAACACCCTTTAAAAATAATAAAAATAAAAGCTCTCAAGGTTCTTTCTCCCTCGGTCGGAGGCGAATCGCCGGGGTTTGGCGATGGACCGCGCCGCGACGCCACCACACACGCATCGCCTCCGACAGCGATCGGAAGGCCAGAAACCTCCTTTTTCAACACCGATTCACATGGTAATCTTCTTTTCTTTATTTTTTTTCCAAAAAATATAATAAAAACGTTGCAGGGATGGAAATAAAAAAAACGGAATAGTATAAAAAAATAACCTCTGCTTGTGGTTTTTTTATTGTGTTTTTTTTGTATTCTCTCTGTATATATGTGTGTGTCTGTGTCTGAGTTACAGAATAGGTCGGGCTTTTATAGCCTTAAAAATAAAAAGGAAATAGATCGTATCTGCCATTTTTGCTGTTGTTTCCTTTCTTTTTGCAGGCGACCGACGGGGAATCTGGCGACGATGGGGCGTAGTTCGCGAGGATTGTGGCGCGAGGCGCTGGACGAGGTTGCGGAGCGAGGGTTTCCAGGAAACCCTAGGTTTCCTAACTCTGCTTGGTGTCTGGGCCCTTTTGGGCTGCGTTGGTTGGGGTTTTAGTTTTGGATTTAATGGATTGGCTTGGGTCATCTGTTTGGGCTCGGGTGTAATGGGGTATTGGGTCAGTTTTGGAGTGCGTAATTGAAATTTCTTTGTTAATTGGTTTTGGGTCTGTATTAAAATGGACTTGTAAAATGGACATTTTATTTTGTTTTCATTTTGGTTTTCACGGGCCCGGGAAAAATGGGTTATTACAGTTGCCCCTCTTTGTTCATTATCGTGAAACGAGAATAGAGCAAAGACAATAGAAGGTCCAATTTTGCCCGGTCTTTGCCGAGTCTTGACTTCTTGGTCCTCATCTTCTCCAAATGGTTTCCAATCCCAACTGCATCTTTAGGCGTACTGGAACTGCAACTTTAGAAGTATTGAACTATAAGTCTGATGGCTGCTTCATTGCAACTTTAGGAACACCAAATCTACTATTTTTTGATCTGCTCCACTGCAAACTCAGGGAGATAAGATCTGATGTTTTTGATCTGCTTCCTGCAACTTCAGGAAGATGAGATCTCGCTTGTCTTGATCTACTCATTTGCAACTTCAAGGAGATAAGGGTGAAAGTGTCTTTGATCCGCTTCCTGCAACTTCGGAAGATGAGATCTCTGTTTGTCTTGATCTACTCACTGCAACTTCAGGGAGATAAGACTATAATATTCAGCCTGCTCCCTTGCTACCTCAGGGAGATAAGGCTGGTGGCTAAAATCTGCTTCCCTGCTACCTCGGGAAGATAAGGTTCACCGTCTTCAATTTGCTCCACTGCAACTTCAGGGAGACAAAATCTACAATCTTTAGTCTGCTTCCCTGCTACCTCAGGAAGATAAGACTACAAGTTTTCACTGCTCCCTTGCTACCTCGGGGAGATAAGGGTGGTGGCTAAAATCTGCTCCTCTGCTACCTCGGGGAGATAAGATTCGCCGTCTTCGATTTGCTCCACTGCAACTTCAGGGAGACAAAATCTGCAATCTTTAGTCTGCTTCCTTGCTACCTTAGGAAGATATGACTAGTATCTTTGATCTATTTCCTGCAACTTCAGGAAGATGAGATCTGTTGTCTTCAGTTTACTCCACTGCAACTTCAGGGAGACGAGGCTGAAAGTGTCTCCGATCTGTTTCCTGTAACTTCAGGAATGCCAGATTTGCTTTCTTCAGTCTGCTCCACTCCTGCTCAGTAGAGATAAGATCTGCTATCTTCAGTCTGCTCCATTGCCGATACATGGAGATAAGACTTGTTGTCTTCGATCTGCCCCACTCCTGCTCAGTGGAGATAAGATCTGCTATCTTCAGTCTGCTCCATTGCCGATACATGGAGATAATACTTGCTCAAATTTGATCTGCTCCACTCCTGCTCAGTGGAGATAAGATCTGATTTCTTCAGTCTGCTCCGTTGCCGATACATGGGGATAAGACTTGCTCAAATTCGATCTGCTCCACTCCTGCTCAGTGGAGATAAGATCTGATTTCTTCGATCTGCTTTTTGCAACCTCAAGAATGCCAGATCTGCTATCTTCGATCTACTTCACTGCAACTTCAGGAAGACAAGATCTGCTATCTTCAGTCTACTCCGCTGTAACTTCAGGGAGACAAGGCTGAAAGTATCTTTGATCTGCTTCCTGCAACTTCAGGAAGATAAGATCTGTTGTTTGATCTCGTCCCACTACTGCTTAGGGTGACAAGATTTATAATCTTTGACCTATTCCATTGCTGATCAGGGAGATAGGACTGATGAATTCACCGATGTTGCTATACCGTCCTCTGGGGGACATATCCTGTAGACTTATGTTTATGCCAAATGATTAGGATGCTATAATCGGAATGAATCTAATGCTCCTAACTAAATATATTATGGACGACATTTGCATGAATGCAGAATGTCATGAGAATGATCCCATTTTTTAAATGTATAATGATTAGGATGCAATGATCGGAATGAATCTAATGCTCCTAACTAAATGATATTAGGGATGAATGCAGAGTGTCATGAGAATGGTCTCCTTCTTCTTCTTCTCTTTTTTTTTTACAACGATTAGGATACAATGATCGGAATGAATCAAATGCTCCTAATTGGAAGTGTGAGAATGATCCCTTTTTAATGTTTGGGTTGTCATTGCTCATAGTTCATCAAGGTTCTATCACTGATGTGTTACCATGCTTTCTCGTTCAGTTGGTATCTTTGACAGAAAACCCAAAGAAGCAATCATATTCTGCTCAGCAAGCTTGCCCCGTTGTAATTTTAGAGTCCCTTCCACTGTACTTTTTGGGACATAAAGTTTGTACCTCCCGCTGTAACTTTAGGGGAATATCATTTCATTTCTTCCATCCGTCCTGTTACCACTCAGAGGTATAGAATTCGTATCATCCTCAATCAATTTGATCTGTTACACCATTCCCTGGGTGTAATGACCAGATGTATGTGCCTGAAATTTGCATGAATGCAGGGTAACATTTTTCTTTTCCCAAGAATGATCCCCTTTTATACTTGGTTTCCATTACTCATCATTTGTCGAGATGGTATTACCAACAAAATGTCTTATCCAATAAAAATCCGAAGAGATAAACATCTTTCAATATTTCCAACCCTTAGGCTTGGTGAGTTCTAAACAATAGTCCTGTTTCAGATTCTCATATTATTTAGAAGCTTCCAGAGTAATATGTAAAACTCCTTTTATGAAAGTATTATTAGTCCATTAATCATTATTTCAATATAAAATGCTTGAAAAAGATCAAAACAATGGACAAGAGAGAAATTAATTAGGAGCATAGCTTGAAACAAATAAGTTAATCAAAGCTAACCAAGCCAAAAGAATTGACTGAGGTGCATCTTGAAAAGAATAAAGTAAAAATAGCCAAGGCCATAAAAGAAAATTGATTGGTGTGTATCTTTGAAAAGAATAAAGTGATCAAAGATAGTAAATTCAAAATGGGTAGATAGAAGCTAGGTGCCCCAGATATCGCCGCTTGAGTTTCTCAATACAAACTTCTTGAGGACCATTTTGAGCTTAATACGTGTTTAGAGGATTCGGAGTACTTTGTCGATGCCCCAAGACATATCATACTTCCTCATTGTTAATTCAGGCATAGCAAGACTACCACATGCCCTATCTTTGATCAAAATTTGAGCCGCCCTTTTCGGGTTTTCGGCTCAAAACCCCTTTGGTCTCAAAGCGCCCTTTGTAGGTTTTTGCCTTGGCCTCTCCTTTTTTTTTTAATTTGAATTTGAACTCAAGGTGTCCTTTGTGGGTTTTCACCTTGGCCTTTCCACTTTCAGGTAAAATACTTCTTGACTGAACCTGAATTCACTGGATTGGGCAAGTATTTGGCATCCATCTCGGTCAATATCAATGCTCCTCCAGAATCAGCCTTCTTTACAACATAAGGTCCTTCCCAGTTTGGCATCTGCTTTCCTCTGAAATCATTTTGTAGAAGAAAGATCTTTCAATACTAGGTCCCTATCATGACATTCCCTTGGGTGGACCATTTTTGACATAAATCAGCATCATCCATGTTTGGTGCATTTGACTATGATGAATACTTTCAAACCCTTTTCTTCAGCCAAGTTTACTGGAGACATTCTACTTCATCTAATTCTTGACTTAAAAAACGCTTGGAGCAAAGGAATCTCGATTTTCATGGGCAAGACCACTTCTCTTCCATAAACTAATAGAAAAGTGTTGCCCCAGCGAAAGTCTTGGTCGACGTTTGATAAGCATAGAGAGTAAATGGTAGCTTGTTATGCCAACCCTTGCGAGTCTCGGTCATCTTCCTACAATCCTTATTTTGTTTTTTTGTATTTTTTCTTTTGGCAACCTTTTTCTTTGCATTGTGATATCTTTGCGATCTTTGAACAAAGCGTAAACTTTGACATTTGTACAGTTATGCATTACTAAACATGATCCTTTCTTTCCTTTTTTTTTTAGAATTTGATGACCATCGACCTTGTAACATTGGAATATGAAGCTACTTCCACCCTCTTAGTGAAGTAAACGACGACCACGAAGATGAATCGATATCGACTAGAAGATTTTGACGAGATCGGCCTCATAACATCCGTGCCCCACATATAGAAAAGTCTGTGAAGAAAATGGAAAAGTCACATAAATCTTATCTTCTTTAATTCAGAATTTGCGGTATAACTGATGCGATCCCCTTCCATGGTAGACCAACAGTATCTGATCCTCATGTTTAGCCCACGTCTTAGTAACCCGGGCCTGTATTGATATGATCATGCAAAAACATCTTTGAATTCTTGAAAATAACTCAATGATGTCGCGCCTTATTTCTGTGGTAAGCTAGGCTTCGATCTTTACCCCTTTCCTAGGCTCGCAATGTCCTTTAACCCTATGCAAGGTATAATCTATTTTTCATCATGTTCTACCATCCTTAACAAATCAGAAGATGGGTTACAATCTTTGTTATCTTTAAAGTCCTGAGATCCTTCTAAACACATATCTTACTCGAAAGGAGACTCTGAGTCAGTAGTGGCGTTGCTCACATTGTTGATATCTGGAGACCTATTGTAGGTTCGAAGGAAGATTCTAAAGAATAAATGATTCAAAGAATGATTATTTGTTTGGTCATGAATGAAGAATGAAAGAATATTTGAAAAAAATAAAAGAATATTTGCTAAAAAATATGCATTTTATTGAAATAAAGTTTCGGACACGAGCCTATTTCACAAAAGGATTCTTATTGCCTCTAGGCTTAAGGCAACAAGTGTGTTTTGAGTATTACTCTAGATCAGCTCTAAAAATACAGGGATGCAAGTATGCAAGGTCTCGGAAACTTCGTTCCCCAGTTCCATCTCCGCTATATCTAAATCAGGGATAATGAGGATCGTGGGGTTATCTCACGGGTGGGATCTGAGCCAACTTGGAAATTCATGGGTACCCCAGCATCAACTTGACCTTGTTAAGGTCTAATTGTAATAGATGGCCTTTGTGGATATGCTTCAGGTTGTGCACGCGGTGGGGTAAAACCCGGAGGGTAATCCTCATTATCTTCTCCAGCATTAGTCATGAGACCTTTTCCCTTGTCCATTGCCCCATTCAGTAGCTGAATCATTTGAGCCACCATATTCCTTTGGGCTTCCATCATTTGTTCCCTCATATCTTGTTTGATTTTTGCCAACTGCTCTTGCAGCTAGTCTTGCATGTCCCTTTGGAACTGTTCGAGTCTTTGATCCATGTTTTTTCTTTCTTTTTTTAGCGCGTATGCCGTAACGGTGTTTAGTTTCCAGATTAACCTTTTATTCTTTATCTTTCTTTGATAATTTCAACTAATTAGGGTCATTCTATAAATTTAAATGCATATGATGCGATGTAATGCAAATGCATGAAATGAATACAAAAAGAAAGAGAGGCGTTGATTCTGAATTCAATTTCATTAGAACAACTTTTCTAGAAAATAAATTCCTTTACATAAAACGGATTACATATGCGGCCTCGCCCTTATATTCCAAGCAAAAACATCAATCCCCTTCTTCGCAAAGGTCAAATCTTGCAAACTTCTAATAGATGCCTCCATTAGCACCTTTTTGCTTGATTTGGGCCGCGACTCACTGCTCACTTATTTCCATAATGCTTGTTAGCCTCTTCAAGAAAGCCGAGACATGGTGATTCTCGAATAGTCTTTGTCAGCTTGAATCATTGGGTAATAAAGTCTTGTATTCTTTCACGGGCTGTCAGTCTTTTCTCGTTGTGTTTACTTGGACCATATTCGGATGACCGTATTATAATCCACTTTATCAAGAAATCCATTTTCTCATGACAAACTCTTCTATTTAGTAATCGAATTTGAATCAACACCTCTTTTCTATGATGTGAATGCAATGCAATCAAAACAAAAGAGAACACGTTAGCACAAGAGAAATAAATAACAAAATAGGGCACCTATCTGGGTGACCACTAGGGTTTGACATAGTTCTACCTAGGGTAAGCCCTTAGGTTTTCTACATGTGGTTTAGCTCTAAAGTTGAGGTACTCGAACCAGCAGATTCCTCGATCCTCACCCATTATAGGCTCATACTGTAACAACCCAAACCCGGCCCAAACATTACGACCGAATTTGATTTGTTACGGAGGAAAAAAAAAAAACCTTGTGAACACCATTTCGATACCTATTTAATTTTTATTGAAAGCTTCTCGTTTGCGGTTATCCTGTCAAAGCTATCCTTAGATTTAATTTGGAAAATTAAATAAGTCCAATTGTTATACCAGTTTCAAGTGTGCCCGATGGCACGAATAAACTTTTTCGTGTTAACTTAAGAAAACATGTGATTTAATTCAATTTAATGATATAGTTTTAAGTAAATATCCAACATAAAAAAAAACACAACTATAGTTTATGGAGGCCTTATTACAACCCAAAATAAAATTAATCAAATTTAAAGTTCTGTAAATTTAAATCCTTTGCATGGCCACCTCGAGTCCAACCGGCTCCTCAACCGCCACCTACGAGTCACCTGAAAAATGTTAAAGGAGAAGGTGAGTCACCAAGACTCAGTATGTAACCCTTCCCCGGTTAATACAACATTTCATACACAACATATAACAGTTAATTATGCAGAGTATCGTGTACCCAACCTAGCCAACCAAACGCCTTTGTCTACCCCATGTGGTACCAAACCACTGGTGACCGTAGTCACGATGTGTTACCAAAACACTGGTGGTGCCAAACCACTGGTGACATATAGTCACAATGTGCTACCAAAGCACTGGTGTCCGTAGACACAAATCGGGTGATGGGGCCAACCCATCGTGTGATACCAAATCAGCGCGGACGATCCCATATCTCAAGTGGGGCCAACCCACGGTGGTGTTAACCACAGGGGACAAGTCGCTATGAGGTACCAAACCTCTGAGGTACCAAACCTCCGGTGACATATAGTCACGAGTGTGTTACCAAAACAACGGTGCTGCTCGTCAGCACGATATCACTGCCCCCTCCTCTCATCAACCCATGTCAAGCAATTAATAACAGAACATACATATATCACATGTATCAAATAATCCATGCTTCCCAAAAGCATTATTATCAATCTCATACAAATAGAGACTTACCGGGATCCTCGCTTGTACCATTAAGGCACTAATGCCATATCTACATAGAGCAGATTTACACATAACATACACTTAATACACTTTATTAACTATTATAAGTGTGTATGTACACACCTGATATCGATGGTAGTCCTAAATCCCGAAAGAAAGCGTTGGTCACCACAGATCCACTTGTCCTATATTCGGCCAAATCCATGGATTAGTCTTATGGCCTATTCGGCCTAATTAACTTATTTGGGAGGGGTTCCTTGTGAACCCGAGATCTTACCTTAACACTCTTTGCTATTATCTACAGTACTTGATACTCGAATGCGCTCGTCACCATCATTGATTAGCAAGTAAACCAATAACCTTCTCGGCTTTTAATCAAATTGCTAGAATAAGGAGATTGATCTTACCACCACTTACCGAAATTGAACACTAGAGATCAGTGTGTGAGTCATTGTTTTACTTCCACTGAATACCTATAAGAAATCGGTTACTAACCGTTTAGAAGCCATTGCTTAGAAATCGGCACCTCTCATTGTAAAAGAAATCGATGAGAAAAAGAAAGAAAAGGGAAGATGGACATTCGGCCAAGATCACTTACCACCTCATGAACCGATTGAAGGAGAGTCTAGAGGAGATTATTCCTGCTTGCTATTCGGCCAAGTCTTGGAATATGAAGAGGGGAAATTCGGCTATCAGAAAGGAAAAAGGAAAGGAAGACAAATGAAGAAATCGGCACTTCCAATGGTATATTCGGCCAGAGAGAGTTAATAGGGGAGGAAAGAAGTTTCGGCTAAAGAGCTTGAGAGAATGGTGAAAACGCAAGAGCAAAAGAGGGCTAGGGAATTCGGCACTTAGCAAAAATTTGAAGAAAAGAAAAACAAGGAGATCAACTCATGAATTTATAGCCACCAAGCACCCTTGCCAGTCACACCCTTTCTAATTAATTCAAATAAATTTTGAATTAATCCCAATAATCCTTTGATAATCCAACTAATATCCAATAATTCTTTTAATCTAATAATCCCCTCAATTATCCTACATTTATCACATTATCAAAATGATAATAGTAATATCCTTAATTTATCTTCTTAATATTAAGGAATTAAAACCAATTAAAATGCTCACAATATCTTATTATCCAAATAAAAAATCTAATTAATAATCCCTTTATAAAATAATAATAATATCCTCATTATTATCTCTATTATCTAAATAGATAATAAAAGAATTAAGGAGAGAAAATCTCTCCCTTGTGCCAAATCCAAATAAAGAACAAAAAGGGGAATTTCCGTGACTCGAACACAAGCTCTCCCTTGCTCCTTGGTGGCGTCACATGTAGCTCTTAAGTGGGCTTCTTTTTGCCACTTTACCAAGGGCTTTTAGTGTTAAATTACCACATTTATTCTTATAACACCCACTTACTAAGGCTCCCTTCTTTTAAAAGTTAAAAACTAAAATTTCCTACCAAATCGAGCCAACACAAAGCCTTAAATTGATCATTATTATTCCATAAATAATGACACAGCAGTTCATACATAAGAAAAATAATTTATTTCCAAATAGCCCCATTTTTGGGATGTTACAGTTCTACCCCCCTTAGAATAAATTTCATCCCGAAATTCCTTGATCAAAAGAGATGGGGGTATTGCTGCCGCATCACCTCCTCGGGCTCCCACGTAGCTTCTTCCACTCCGTGGTTCCGCCATAACACTTTTACTAAAGGCACCGCCTTCCTACGTAGAACTTTCACATCTCGGTCTACAATCGAACCGGTTCTTCCTCAAAAGATAAATGAAGAGTTTACCTCGATCTCGCATCTTGGCACAACGTCGCGAAGGATCCGACCGATACCGTCTCAAAGATTGATACATGAAATACGTCATGAATCGATTCGATTCCGCGGCGACTCTAGGCGATAAGCCACTGGTCCTACTTGCTTCACAACAAAAGATATGGCCCGATGAACCTTGGGCTTAACTTCCCTTTCCGTCCAAATCTCAACACCTTTTTCCAAGGCGACACTTTCGAAAGACTTTGTCTCCCACAAAGATACTCCACTTCCTTGCGTTTGAGATCGGCATAAGACTTACGCCTATCCGATGCTTCCTTGAGAGGCGAGACCGAATCACCTTGACTTTGTCTTCCGTCTCGGTTACGATTCTGGACCAGAACTTGTCTTTCTCCCAACTCCGTCCAACATGTAGGAGTACGACACTTTGGTCCATATAGGGCCTCGTATGGAGCCATTTGAATACTCGCTGATAACTATTGTTATAAGCGAATTCCGCTAATGGTAGGTACTCCTCCCAACTACCACTAAAATCCAAGACACGACCTCTTAACATGTCTTCTAAAATCGTATCACCCTTTCCGATCAGTTCACGATTGTGGATGGAAAGCCGTGATGAAATCTAACCGTGTACCCAAAGCTTGATGCAATGCTTTCCAAAACCTTGACGTGAATCGGGATCCCTATCCGAGATAATCGACATCGCACGCCATGCAACCTCACTATTTCACCCACATACGGCTTCGCTAGCTTCGGAGTGAGTAATCCATTCTCACCGGCATGAAGTGAGCTGATTTAGTTAGGCGATCCACAATTACCCAAATCGCATCCTTCTTGGTGGGCCTAAGGGTAGCCCACTAACAAAATCCATGGTGATCCTCTCCCATTTCCATCGAGGATCTTTATCGGTTGAAGTAGTCCCGATGGTGACCGATGTTCACCTTAACCTCACGACACGTCGAGACACTTCCCTACGAACTCCGTTATCTCACGCTTCAACCCGGCCACGAGCTATTTTTCGCAAATCTCCATACATCTTGCTTCCCCGGGATGCATAGCGTATGGCTGCTATGTGCATCTTGGAGAATTTTTCGCCTTAATTCTGTATCCTTTGGCATACATACTCGCCCTTGAAAACAAAGCACTCCATCACTAGACAGATTGTACCCTTCTAAACCACCGTCTTGAACTTGTACCCTCTTAGCGCTCAAGCCTTCATCCATTAACTGCTTTTCTTTAATCTCCTCAATCCAAGTCGGCTTTACTTGAAGTTCCGCCAAAAGACTCCCATCATCATACAGACTTAACCGAGCGAACATTGCTCTTAAGTCCGTTACCGCTTCCGGCTCAATGCGTCGGCTACTACATTAGCCTTTCCCCGGATGGTACTCGATTGAACAATCATAGTCCTTTAGTAGTTCAATCCATCGACGCTGTCTCAGATTCGAGATCATACGAGTCGGAAGATACCTCAAGCTTTTGTGATCCGTGTAGACTATCGACTTCTCTCCACACAAGTAATGTCTCCATATCTTCAGAGCAAAGACGACCGCTGCTAACTCTAAGTCATGGGTTGGGTAGTTAACCTCATGCGGTCTTAATTGACGGGATGCATAGGCTACTACCTTCCCATCTCGCATCAACACACATCCCAAACGGTGTGAGATGCATCACAATAAATCGTGAATAACTTTCCGCTTCAGTTGTACCAAAACCGGAGCTTAGTCAAAATCTTCCTTAACTTATCAAAGCTTTCTTGCTTTGCTTTTCCGTCCATACAAATGGGACACCTTTCCTTAGCAACTTAGTCAACGCTATTTTGCTATTAGAGAGAATCCTTCCACGAATCTCCGATAGTACCCTGCTAAACCCAGAAAACTTCGTATTTCAGCCACCGTCCTAGGTGGTTTCCACTCCAATACTGCTTCAATCTTGCGAGGGTCTACCCTAATTCCTTCAGCTGATACTACATGACCTAAGAAAGCCACTTCCCTAAGCCAAAATTCACACTTACTGAATTTGGCGTATAACTGCTTCCCCCTCAATACTTGCAGAACTATCCGTAGATGCTTGTCATGCTCCTCTTCTGTCTTTGAATAAACCAATATGTCGTCTATGAACACTACGACGAACTGGTCCAAGTACTGCTGAAATACTCTATTCATCAAGTCCATGAATGCCGCCGGTGCATTGGTCAACCCGAATGGCATCACCAAGAACTCGAAATGCCCATACCGAGTTCGGAATGCCGTTTTGTGAACGTCAGCCTCCTTTACCTTAAGTTGATGATATCCTGACCTCAGGTCTATCTTCAAAACACTTGAGGCACCTTCAGATTGATCAAACAAGTCGTCAATCCGAGGCAGCGGATACTTGTTCTTGATCGTTAACTTGTTCAAGCGGCGGTAGTCGATGCACATCCGCATAGAACCGCCCTTCTTCTTGACAAACAAACAAAGCGCTCCTCACGGAGATATACTTGGTCGTATAAACCCTCTATCCAAGAGCTCACGAATTTGAGCCTTTAGCTCCACCAATTCCTTTGGTGCCATTCGGTATGGTGCTATGGACACAGTGCCGTTCTGTAGCAAGTCTATACCGAATTCGACTTCTCGATCAGGAGGCAAACCCGGAAGTTCTTCTGGGAATACATCAGCAAATTCCCCAACCGTTCGGACCTTTCCAACTACTAACCCCTTAGCTTCCAAAGCATAGATTTGAACCAAATACGCCTCACAACCCTTCTTGATCATCCTTTCGGCCTTCAAGGCAGACACTACGTTGGATAGGTAATTCCTCCTATCTCCTATCATAACCACTTCATCACCTTCCGCCGCCTTAAGAACCATGCGCTTGGTCGCAAGTGATCCAACCTTGCTTGGTACTTAACCAACCAATCCATACCGAGGATCAAATCGAACTCCCTAAATGGTAGTTCCATTAGATCAGCTACAAATACTACCCCTTGGAGTTCTAGGGGTACGCCTCTATAGAGTTTATCTACGACTACGGAGTGACCTAAGGGGCTAACTACAGTCATCTCCCTAGAAGCAGTTTCAGAGTTTAGGTCCATAGTTCCTACCACACTACTAGCAATGTACGAGTGCGTCGAGCCCACATCAATCAATGCAACATAAGGAAAACCGAAAATTAGAAACGTACCGGTTATGACATCCGGTGCGTCACCTTCTTCGCGACACCTTGCTGCGTAAACTAAGCCAGCCGCCTAGCCTCTCGTGTTGCCCGAACCTGCGCCTTGAGTTCCACGACCTCGGTTAGGACCGTTGTTTCCTCTACCATTACCACGACCCTCCGTGGTCCTACATTTCTATCCGAGCGCCTGTTACGCCCCTCGGGTCGCTTCTTAGCTAGTTTCTCGGGACAATCTCGACACGATGCTCCAAAGACCCACACTCAAAACATCCTTTGTCACCGGTCCAACAACCTCCCAATGGGTCTTTCCACGCCGATTGACCGAGTCGCCCTCGATTAGCAATCGTGGGCCTTTGTCGCTGATTGGGCCCACTTGGCCTAGCCTTTTTCTGAGCATTTCCGCTTGATCCAGCTGACCCAAAACTTCTCTTCTGATTGTTCTTACTATAGTTCTGCCTCACAGCCTCCTTGATTCCTTCGGCTACCTTAGCCTTTTCTACTAGAGATGAAAACTCACGAACTTGCTGCGGGGCAATTAGTAACCTCAAATCATCTCGGAGTCCGTCCTCGAAGCGGACACAGCGCTCATGTTCAGTAGCCACGATGCCCCTCGTATATCTACTCAGCCTTAGAAATTCCGCCTCATATTCCGACACGGACTTAGTTCCTTGCACTAATCCCAGAAAAGCCTTTCTCTGCGCGTCAGTGTAGCTGATACCCACATACTTCTTCTGATAGGTGGTTCTGAAATACTCCCAAGTCAAATCATCTGCTGTAGCCCCATCTCGAACCGTAAGCCACCACTGATACGCTTCATCCTTTAGAAGCGACACTGCCCCTTTCAGCTTCTCTTCCTCAGTCAGGTCAAGGTCATCCATGATTCTTTCTGTTGACTCTAGCCGATGATTCCACGCAGACGGGTGCCACTCCTGACACACCTCGGAATACCTCCGCTCCGTTAGATCGGAGTCGCTCGGGGACAGATTTCCGAGCTCCAACATTTCCACCAGCCCCAGCCACCATCTCCAAGACTCGCAACACAGCTTGCGATACCGACTCGCCACCGGTCTGCTCCGGCTCCTCAGCTCTAAAAGTAGGAGGTGGTGGTGGCGGTGGTACCTCATTTTCTGGAACCTTGTCCTGACTGACGGGTTCAGACACCGTCATCCTACCCCTACCACGTCCACGGCGTCCACGTCCTCTAGAACTCATTCTATCTACCGCGCTTTTAATCTGATTAAGAAAAATTTTATGCGTTAGCATTTGTTTCACTTTATTACTCGCGAAGAAGTTTTATGGATAAGATTTAATCAGAGATTCTTTCGAGCAAACAATGTTTCAGTTTCCTATCCTAGTTCACACAAAGAAGTTCATGCATCCATTCCTTAATACTTTCCATACCTATTCACTCATCGGACATTTACGCCATTTCTAACCTGGGGTATTTTCGTCTTTTTCCCTACAGGGGTATTTTCGTAATTTTCCAGAATCCAAAATATTTTGCTGATGATTTCCAAAGCTAAGTTATTGAATGTTTTATAAAATCATTGGAATTTTGGGGCAAAACCATTGAGTTAATTTTTTTATGGGTCAGGGGCATTTTGGTAATTTTACTCCTAAGGGTATTTCTGTAATTTTTCACAAGTCAAGTTTTCCGAGAAAAACATTGTATACGTAGTGTTCTAGGGTTTAAGAGGGTTATTGGACAAGTTTTGAAAACATTAGGGCTTGTTATTCATTCCATTTCGAAAAACAAGGCTAATTCCCTTCTCGGGTTTTAATCATTGTTTTTAGCCTATGACCGAGCCTTCCTGGTCAGGGTGAACCCAAGCTACGCACCAGGCAGAATTCGAGTGAAGAGGAGGTGGGTCACGCGGACCGCTTAAATACCAAGCTCTCACTGAACCTTTCTAGACATGCGCACAGAGGTTACCACACCACTGAGCCCTCTGAGTTAGGGTGAACCGAAGCTACGCACCAGGTAGGATACCTGCGAAGAGGAGGTGAGTCACGAGGACTGCTTAAATACCAAGCTCTTCCGGATCCAATCCTAGACATGCGTACAGGGGTTACCACACCCTAGCTCATTGACTAAGTCATAGGTTGGTTTAGTTCTTTAAGTCTTATGCTTCGTCTGTGTTTGAGCAATCTAGCCTTAGGGTCCAAGTCCTATAAGTCTATCTACGTTCCATGCTTCCTACCCTTCTACAGAATATAATTCACAGAAAGGTTTAGATGTACTTACAGGCGGATCGGGCGTTTGAGACTCGGGCCATGCCGCTTAAAACCCAAAACAATTGAAAGGCCTATTAAAACATTTTTGGGCCTTGGGCCCCACAACCGAGCTTTGAACCGGGCTCGATAATTTCAGTAACAACCCAAACCCGCCCAAACATTACTAACCGAATTTGATTTGTTACGGAGGAAAAAAAAAAAACCTTGTGAACACCATTTCGATACCTATTTAATTTTTATTGAAAGCTTCTCGTTTATGTTATCTGTCAAAGCTATCCTTAGATTTAATTTGGAAAATTAAATAAGTCCAATTGTTATACCAGATTTCAAGTGTGCCTGATGGCACGAATAAACTTTTTCGTGTTAACTTAAGAAAACATGTGATTTAATTCAATTTAATGATATAGTTTTAAGTAAATATCCAACATAAAAAAAACACAACTATAGTTTATGGAGGCCTTATTACAACCCAAAATAAAATTAATCAAATTTAAAGTTCTGTAAATTTAAATCCTTTGCATGGCCACCTCGAGTCCAACCGGCTCCTCAACCGCCACCTACGAGTCACCTGAAAAATGTTAAAGGAGAAGGTGAGTCACCAAGACTCAGTATGTAACCCTTCCCCCGGTTAATACAACATTTCATACACAACATATAACAGTTAATTATGCAGAGTATCGTGTACCCAACCTAGCCAACCAAACGCCTTTGTCTACCCCATGTGGTACCAAACCACTGGTGACCGTAGTCACGATGTGTTACCAAAACACTGGTGGTGCCAAACCACTGGTGACATATAGTCACAATGTGCTACCAAAGCACGGTGTCCGTGAGACACAAATCGGGTGATGGGGCCAACCCATCGTGTGATACCAAATCACCGCGCAGACGATCCCATATCTCAAGTGGGGCCAACCCACGGTGGTGTTAACCACGGGGACAAGTCGCTATGAGGTACCAAACCTCACGTGACATATAGTCACAGCAGTGTTACCAAAACATCGGTGCTCACAAAGACGATATCACCGCCCCTCCTCTCATCAACCCATGTCAAGCGGTTAATAATGTAACATACATATATCACATGTATCAAATAATCCATGCTTCCCAAAAGCATTATTATCAATCTCATACAAATAGAGACTTACCGGGATCCTCGCTTGTACCATTAAGGCACTAATGCCATATCTACATAGAGTGATTTACACATAACATACACTTAATACACTTTATTAACTATTATAAGTGTGTATGTACACACGATATCGATGGTAGTCCTAAATCCCAGAAAGAAAGCGTTGGTCACCACAGATCCACTTGTCCTATATTCGGCCAAATCCATGGATTAGTCTTATGGCCTATTCGGCCTAATTAACTTATTTGGGAGGGGTTCCTTGTGAACCCGAGATCTTACCTTAACACTCTTTGCTATTATCTACTGTGTACTTGATACTCGAATCTGCTCGTCACCATCATTGATTAGCAAGTAAACCAATAACCTTCGGCTTTTAATCAAATTGCTAGAATAAGGAGATTGATCTTACCACCACTTACCGAAATTGAACACTAGAGATCAGGCTGTGAGTCGACTGTTTTACTTCCCTGAATACCTATAAGAAATCGGTTACTAACCGTTTAGAAGCCATTGCCGAAATCGGCACCTCTCCTTGTAAAAGAAATCGACAGAAAAAGAAAGAAAAGGGAAGATGGACATTCGGCCAAGATCACTTACCACCTCATGAACCGATTGAAGGAGAGTCTAGAGGAGATTATTCCTGCTTGCTATTCGGCCAAGTCTTGGAATATGAAGAGGGGAAATTCGGCTATCAGAAAGGAAAAAGGAAAGGAAGACAAATGAAGAAATCGGCACTTCCAATGGTATATTCGGCCAGAGAGAGTTAATAGGGGAGGAAAGAAGTTTCGGCTAAAGAGCTTGAGAGAATGGTGAAAACGCAAGAGCAAAAGAGGGCTAGGGAATTCGGCACTTAGCAAAAATTTGAAGAAAAGAAAACAAGGAGATCAACTCATGAATTTATAGCCACCAAGCACCCTTTGCCGTCCACTCCTTCCTAATTAATTCAAATAAATTTTGAATTAATCCCAATAATCCTTTGATAATCCAACTAATATCCAATAATTCTTTTAATCTAATAATCCCCTAAATTATCCTACATTTATCACATTATCAAAATGATAATAGTAATATCCTTAATTTATCTTCTTAATATTAAGGAATTAAAAACCAATTAAAATGCTCACAATATCTTATTATCCAAATAAAAAAATCTAATTAATAATCCCTTTATAAAATAATAATAATATCCTCATTATTATCTCTATTATCTAAATAGATAATAAAAAGAATTAAGGAGAGAAAATCTCTCTCCCTTGTGCCGTCCAAATAAAGAACAAAAAGGGGAATTTCCGTGACTCGAACACAAGCTCTCCCTTGCTCCTTGGTGGCGTCACATGTAGCTCTTAAGTGGGCTTCTTTTTGCCACTTTACCAAGGGCTTTTTAGTGTTAAATTACCCACATTTATTCTTATAACACCCACTTACTAAGGCTCCCTTCTTTTAAAAGTTAAAAACTAAAATTTCCTACCAAATCGAGCCAACACAAAGCCTTAAATTGATCATTATTATTCCATAAATAATGACACAGCAGTTCATACATAAGAAAAATAATTTATTTCCAAATAGCCCCGTTTTTGGGATGTTACACATACGGATCGAGTTCAGTTCAGGGGAATACATTTCCCTATGGCTATGCGGAGGTGAAAACCTCACGAAGACATAGGTACGGATGTATCACGGAAGCAATCCACTAGCCCATGCGGAGGTGAAAACCTCACGAAGGCATAGTTTCTCACTCCCACTTAAAAGGTGCGACCACAACGGTCATGCAATGCAATGTGTGCAAGAAAATAATAATCATATGTTCAAATCAAAATTTTTAAATTTTCAAATCAAATTTTCAAATTTCTGAAAATGGACAGAAAACAATCAATTTTACGGCTTGACTCTCTTAGGTCCCCAGTGGAGTCGCCAAGCTGTCAAAACCATTTTTTAAAAAGGCTTATAAAAACGGGGATCGATTTTAAAAAACGGAAATGGAGTCGCCACCAATCTTTTTTGCTTAGGTGTGATCAGATCACCTTATAAAACATTTTTATTTCAAAACATTAATTTTGGCCTACGAAATTCAAGAAAACAGGTTCGGGAGTCGGTTACGTACGAGGAAGGATTAGCAACCTCGTAACGCCCAAAATTGGTACCGGATTGATTAGTCATTGCCCTAATGTCGAAAATTCGAAAAGATTTGAAAACATGTTTTCTTTAAAAATTTGAACAATTTGAGTTGGAATTGGAGATTCCTTTGTTCCGAAAGCATACAAACATCACATCCGGCACGTTAGGGCGTGATGTTTTAAACCCTCGTAACCAAAATCATCTCATGATTTACAAAATTCATTAAAAGGATATTTAGTTATTTGGACGAACGAAAAACTGAAACCCAGCACGTTAGGGCACAAGTTCTCGAACTTCCAAACACGAAACATTGCCTTGTTTTTTGAAATCCTTATCCCGAGATAACAAAACATCATATCCAGTGTGTTAGGACACGACAATTTTAAATTCTCGGAAATAAGTTTTTATTTTTTAACTTTTTTTTAAAAAAAAGAAAATAACAAGTTCTTTGGACTCGAAGAGAAAAATCGAAACCCAGTAAGTTAGGGTACGATTTCTTTCGAACCCTCGAACGCAGAGTATTTGCTTATTTCAAAACCAAATTTTTTTGATGCATCAAAGAAAATATAATATGATTGTAATAAAATGAAAAATAAATCATAATGCCAATATTCCCAATGGAAAAAAAGTGTGGGTGATAATATGAATAATAATAATGAAGGCAAAAATAATAAGTAAAAATAATAATAATAAATAAATATACAAATAAATAAATAAATAAATAAAAATAAGAAATAAAGCTAATATCAAATTAACAAATAGATAAATAATATATACAATAATTTAAAGATAATAAAATAATAATAATAATAGTAATAATAAGAAATAATAATAATAAAATGGAAATATATTAATAAATAAATAATAATAAAAATAATATTAGCAATTATAAAATAAAAATAATGATAAAAATAATAGAAAAAATAAAAATAGTATTAATAATAATAAAATAATGTAAGGATATTAAAATTAATAGTAATAATAATATAAAAATAATAGTAGTAGTATAAAAAGAATATATTAATAATAATAAAAATAATAATATATGTTAATATACAAATAATAGTAAAAATAAAAACAACAATAATGAACATAGTAATAATAATGGTGATACTAAAATAATAATAATAATAACAATACTAATAATAATAAATATAATAATAATAAAGATAGCTATAGTAATAATAATATCTATATAAAAATAATGGTCATAATAAAAATAATAATAATAATACAAATGAATATAATGATAATTATAGGTTAAAAATAAAATGATAGTAATAATAATATTAAAGTAATAATTATAATAGACAAATAATAATAGTGTTAATGATAAATTAAAAAAAATTAATAATGAAGTAACAAAAATTACAAAAGAAAATAAAAAAAAGAAGAAGATGAAATTAAACTTGAAATAAAAATTTGGGGCGAAATCGAAAATAAAGTTAAAGGAGGGACCGATTAGAACACACTAGTAACCAGGAGGGGCTAAAAGGGAAAATATCTCTTCTCTCCAAAATGCTGCGCTTAGTATAGGATTAAATTGAAATCGAAATAAAATATAAGGCTAAATTAAAGAATAAAAGAAACTTAATTAAAAATTAATAAAAAAGCGGAAGGGCTAAAACTGCAATTAGCCCTTCCATGGAAAACACGCGGATCCTCCCCGGGTCGGGTCAACGCGCGGGTCATAAAGGAGAAAACAACGTCGTTTTTGGCTTTATGGGCAGTCCTCAAAACTGCGCCGTATGGATCAGTTATATAAGCTAAAATTAATCCCAAAAATTCATTTCAAACACCCTTTAAAAAATAATAAAAATAAAAGCTCTCAAGGTTCTTTCTCCCTCGGTCGGAGGCCAGAATCTGGCCTAGGGTTCCGGCGATGGACCGCCGCACGTGCCACCACACGCATCGCCTCCGACAGCGATCGGAAGGCCAGAAACCTCCTTTTTCAACACCGATTCAAATGGTAATCTTCTTTTCTTTATTTTTTTCCAAAAAATATAATAAAAACGTTGCAGGGATGGAAATAAAAAAAACGGAATAGTATAAAAAAATAACCTCTGCTTGTGGTTTTTTTATTGTGTTTTTTGTATTCTCTCTCAGATATATGTGTGTGTGTCGTGTTCTGAGATTCTGTAATAGGTCGGGCTTTTATAGCCTTAAAAATAAAAAGGAAATAGATCATTTCTGCCATTTTTGCTGTTGTTTCCTTTCTTTTTGCAGGCGATCGACGGGGAATCTGGCGACGATGGGGCGTAGTTCGCGAGGATTACGGCGTGGTCGAGGGCTGATTGTGGCGTGAGGGGCTGGACGAGGTTGTGGCACGAGGGTTTCCCAGGAAACCCTAGGTTTCCTAACTCTGCTTGGTGTCTGGGTCCTTTTGGGCTGCGTTGGTTTGGGTTTTAGTTTTGGGTTTAATTGATTGGCTTGGGTCATCTGTTTGGGCTCGGGTGTAATGGGGTATTGGGTCTGGTTTTGGAGTCTGTAATTGGGCTACTGTTAATTAGTTTTGGGTCTGTATTAAAATGGACTTGTAAAATGGACATTTTATTTTGTTTTCATTTTGGTTTTCACGGGCCCGTGCAAAATGGGTTATTACAATGAGTACTTAAGAAATTTTGTTTTTAGGGAGCAATTTTCTGCACTACCTTTGTTGGGCAAACCATTGAAACTCGAACAAGCTTTAGAGATGGAAGATTGATGAGAATTGAAGTATATGTTGTTCTTTAAATTGAATAATAGTACAAGGTGGTTATGTGCGAAGGAAAAATTGTTGCATCCATGCATTCATGTATATTTTGCTTGAGGACAAGCAATAGCTCAGATTTGGGGGTGTGATAACTCTTGAAAAGAGTTATATTTCATGCTTTTAGACCTAGCTACTTGCTTGAACTTATGAGAATTAAGTTGTATTTTAGGACATTCTATTTCTTTTATTCGCTTTGCATTCAGAGCTTGGACTTGTTTACATGTTAGTTGCCTTTTTTGCTTCTGGAAGGGTTGTATGTGGTAGTGAATTGGCAGGTGTAGGGTATGAGAAAAGGGAGTAAATGAGTGAAGTTTTTTCATGGAAAAAGGTTAGACAGTTGGTCAACACGGATGCTGTGACAATTCCAGGAGGAAGACTGAGTCAACACTCAACAAATAACAGTTTCAGCCAAACTGTACGTGTAACAGAAAAATAACCCTAAAAAATAATGAAGAAAATCATGGGCTATTGGATTTACCCTAGGGAAAAACGATTATAAAGGCCAAAGGAGGAAAACCTAAAAGGGGCGGGAAAAAAAAAGGCGAACACAAAAGAGGAGAGATCCTTAAGCAAAAATATAGGGTATCAGCTGAGCAATGACGAGAAGAGAAAGACGAAGGCAGTCCCTCTCAGCCACCACAGGACATTGTATCATTGGAGAGTAGGCTAGATACGCAAAAGTTATCCTCCCGAAGTTCTTCCATTATTTCTTGATTGCTCTTCGTGAAATGATTTGTTGAAACGATGTTGAATGATATTTTGGATTTGAATTTTAATTGCTAACCCATGAGCTAAATCTCATATGGTTGGGATTACTTGATGAAACCTTTATTTTATTTAATGATTGAAGTATGGATCTACTTTAATATACTAATTCATTCAATGGTTTTACAAAATTACATGTTTGCAAACTCTAGACATAGATGGATGTACAACATGTTCATTTAGTTAATCTAATTCTGACAAGGTTAGGTTAATGAGATTGAAATTGAATGATATGAGCAAGTGTTTGACTGAATACTTGTAATAGACTCTAACAGAGAGCAGCGTTCATATGGATAGAAAACAAACAGTGCAGGGTGCTGAGCTTAAGGCCTATAGACATATATCGCTTAAGGCAAAGTAACTTGAGGTTTTTCTCTTGAAAGAAGCATGCCATTTTAGAACTCTCCCAAGCAGTAGATTAAGTAAGGTTTTGCCAAGGCATTACTATCAGTAAGGGAAAATTCTGGTAATCCTGACCTTCCAAATTAACATCGTAGACCCTCTATCCTCTATCCTTTGCACTAGTATATTTTCCGTAGCATTCTTATTTGTTTATTTATTCGTTCGCATATTATTCACGTAATTACTCTCGTAATTGTCATTGCATTTTTACTCTTTCCTTTTCATAGCATTTTCCACCATTTATCAATTACACATATTACACATTATTATTCCTTCAAATTACCGTTGCAATCTTAACATTATTTTTGTCATAACAAAGAAGTGTACTTCAAGATAATAACTTGGTCATTTTATACCTAACCGATCCTGTGGAGACAATCTCACTTATCACTTTATTACTTGATTCGACGTGTATACTTGCACAATTCGCATATCATTTCACACGCGACACTTATTAACATGAGGGGCTTTTGGGCCTTTCTCATATCAAGTCCAATTACAAATACTTTTTGGACTTTTAATCTAGTACTTTATAATTTTATTGAACATGATATTTGTCACACCCCAAAATTGGGCCTAGGAGTTTCAAGGGTAAAATGGGAATTTAGCTCATATGTGTTTGAAATTTCATAGCATGGTAAACCGGAAAAGTCTTCATCTATGGCTTTTAGAAACCAAGTCAATTTTTGAAAATAAGTTTGAAAAGATCTTCAATTGTAAAATAAAAATTGTTTTGTAAAAGGGTTTAATTTAGGAGTAGTTTTAAAGAAAATAAACTAAGTTTAAAAATCAGCCAAATTTTAACCCTTTTTCACCCTATTTTGACGTTTAAAAAGAAAGAGAGCATTATTCATCTTTCACTTTGTGTCGTCCCTTAGAGAGGAGAATTGCCAAATACTCTTCATCAATTTTGATCTCCATTACTTCAATTCTTTTGGTTTCCTTTTAACTTCCAAGCATTAAACCTCTATAGAACTTCAAGAAAAACACCAAAAACACCATTGATTTTGTCCCTCTCTGACTTTCGCTCACATTTCCGGTGTTTCTGGGTGGTCTACCCCTAGCCATCACATTGCTCGGTCTCACGTTCTTAACATTTCTTCTTCAGCTAACCTTGGATAATTTCTAATGAAGTGGTCTCGTGATCCACATTTATAGCAAACTCTATTGTTGTACTTGCCCCAGCATTCTCCCACATGTCGTCTTCCACACTGTCTACACTCAGGTTTGTTACTTTTGGCACTATCAACACTTGATTCTATTGGAGCTTGAGTTCTCGGATCAACACTTAGTCTCACACGATCTCTATTCGGATGTCCAAATGAAGCATTTGGGCGATTGCTTGCATCTCTAAATCTCTTCGTCGAAGGTTGAGAAAACTTATTCATCGATCTTTTTCTTTCATCACAAACTTCAAAATCAGCTTTCTTCTTTTCTTTACTGAGCTCCTCAGCTTTACATGCTCTTTCGACTAGCACAACAAATTCATTTATATCAAGTACCCCAACCAGCAAATTAATGTCATCATTCAATCCTTCTATGAAGTGTTTACACACAGTAGCTTTGGTTGAAACACATTCCCGTGCATACTAAGTCAATCTCATAAATTCTCGCTCATACTCAGTAACTGACAAACGGCCCTACTTCAGCTCTAGAAACTCTTTACGTTTATGATCAATGAATTGTTGACTGATATACTTCTTTCTGAACTCAACTTGAAAGAAATCCCAGGTGATTCTCTCTCTCAGAACCACGGATGTCAATGTCTTCCACCAGTTATACGCGGTATCTCTCAACAAACAAACTGCACACTTAATGCATTCATCAAGGGTTAACAACATCTCATCAAATACCCGAATTGTATTCTCAAGCCAAAACTCGGCTCGCTCAGCATCGTCATTAGTTGTGGCCCTAAACTCTTCGGCCCCATACTTACGAATCTTATCCACAGGAGGCTTATTCAGTCGGATCGGATCTACAACTTGTGGCACAATAGGTACTTTGTGGGGTGGAGGTTGTGAGAGCGGCTAGGATTCGCTCGAACGAACTCCAAAACACTCACTCATCATACGAAAGAAGGCTTGCTTAGCCTCTCCTCCCTCACTACTATCATTCTGCCTAGATGTGGCCGGCGCTGCCCCTTGAGCGGGAGCAGGCGCGTTACTCTCTACATCGTCAGCAACTACTCGATCGGATCCATTTACCATACGAAAACACATTTATAATTGTCAGGATTCATCACACTATCGTAATTTCATTTATGGCATGTATAGCTAGACTCACACTCGCTACGTTAGTCCTAGAATCGACTAAACCGTAGCTCTGATACCAATAAAATGTAATACCCTAACCCGAAACTGTCACCGAAATAGGGTTAAGAGGCATTACTGAACAATCAGAATGTTTCACATCCATTTCACGACACAAAGTCAATCATCATTAAAACATATCACAACATAATCATAAAGTCCCTTATTGGGGTCCACAAGACCTCAAACACATGCTAGAAAGGGGTCGGGACTAAACCGAGCACTTACAAAAGTTTTCAAAATTTCAATCTTCTTCAACACTGTTGAGGTCACACGCCCGTGCAATAAGGCCGTGTGCCTCACACGATCACCAGACACACCCATGTGTCCAGGCCGTGTCAAAATAGAGCATGTATTCGACTTCTTCACACGGCCACCAGGGCACGCCCGTGCTAGGGCCGTGTACTCTTAGGCAATATACTGACTTATTCACACGGCTACTAGGCACGTCCGTGTACCGTGGCCGTGCATAATTAGGCTAGCTACTGACTTTATTCCATGGTCACTAGGCACGCTCGTGTTCCATAACCGTGTAGGCAAAACAGGCCGTTTGCAAGGCCAATTTGCCTCCCATTCAAGGGTCATTCCCTACCAGCATAAACAAGCATATTTCTCCATACAAATGACAACCAAAAACACACCAAATGGTCATCATATCATTCCATTCAATCTCATTTCTAAACATGCCAATTTGTACAACCAATTCTCATGTAAATCTAAGTATAATTCAATCATAACCTCACTAAATCACTAAGGCATCAATTCATCAATGAACTTACCATTCATAAGACTATTTCATTGCCATCAAGCCATATCAAGACATGCACCAAATACCATATTCACTTATGAACAATACCAACATTAACTAGCCAATTCACATGGCTATTTACATCTCAAACATATACCAAATGACTAGCTTATACATGCCACATTTCTATTATATACAACTTTCCAAAAGTACCAAAATAGATTTGCCGATAGTGTGATAGAAATGCTGACGATCCCCGATACCGAGCTAGCTTTACTGGCATTGTAAAACAGAGAAACAATCACACAGTAAGCTTTCATAGCTTAGTAAGTCTGTAATATAATACATGTAATTCAACGATTCAAATCAATATACAAAAATAAGCCATCACTTAGATTAATTTATCAATGATACAACAACTCAACTATGCTCAATGCCCACATAGCACTCTCTCCATCTACTTTCAAATCCACCAACACATAGTTATCATACATACCTACCTTAACCAACACATAGTTATCATACATACCTTAACCAACACAAAGTTATCATACATACCTACCTTAACCAACACATAGTTATCATACATACCTTAGCCAATACATAGTTATCATACATACCTTAACCAACACATAGTTATCATACATACCTTGCTCAACACATAGTTACTCACCAATCTTGCTACTCAATTGCTCAATATTACCTCTCGTCCAACCTTTGCTATTCCTTTGATCTGTTCGCACACTTAGTGCCATATTCATAATCAAATCATAATAGTCATTGCACACTCAATGCCAATATGTTAAACCGAACTTATATCGGTATCGGACACACAGTGCCAATTCGATAAGCCGAAGCTTCTATCACCTCGCACACACAGTGCTAATCTTCTCTGTCTCGTTTCTAAATTCGCACACTTAGTGCCTTCCAATTCAATTCAGCACATAGCATTTCTAATCACATAATTATATACATTTATTCATTCAAATTCACATCACAAAGATATATTTTACAACTAGTATTATATCTGAACTTAACTCGAACGTCAAAATACCGAAACGGTCGATTAATCGAGCACTTTGTCTTTGCCTCGATCTCGATCCGAACCTCTCCTTTCTTGGTCTATACAAATTCAAATTCAATCCATTCAATCACCAAATCATTCATTTTAGTCCAAACACACACATTTAGGGCATTTTACAAAATAGCCCTCACATTTTCACATTTCGACACTTTAGTCCCTAATTCACAAAATCATCAAATTCACATAATTTTGTAACACCCCAAACCCGGCCCATTCGTTACGACCGAATTTGAAATGCCACTGCGGAAAAACGTTTGAAGACTGATTTCACTTTTGGGAAAAACATTAAAAATTTTGTCATTTGAAAACCATGTCCAATTAAAAATTCTAAATAATATAAGCTTGATAAAAATATCCAAATTAAAACTTTATTATAAGCTTTTAAAATATAAGTTGCCAAAATTAAAAGCACTTCCCAATAATAATTTAATGGTCGTCTAGCTTAAACATAATAAAAATGTTCAATCACTTTAATGGGCCTTATTACAATAAACACTTAATCAAAATATCTGAAAATATAACTACTTAATTAATTAAAATATCTTTCGCATGGAAATCGTCGCATGGCCACCTTTGTATCCACTCCAACCCGGTCCAAAAATCACGATCACCTGTGATGTTTAATAAAAATTGGGTGAGTCATATGCACTTCGATGTGTAATTAGTCCACCGAATTCCACCCACATGTTAACCACATATTAACTCATATATCGATATCAATTATCAAATTCACATGTTATCACATTTCGGGCTTGGCCCATATTCATATCACATTCATCTAATAGGGTAGTTAACCACATAATTTCCACATCCGGGCTTATCCCATTTCCACACTGATCCACATTCATATACTGGGCTTGGCCCATTTTCACATTAATCCACATATCAATTGAAAATTATGCAAAGTGCACCCAACCCAACCTAGGGTCCATCCTCTACACACCCCCGTATCCGCCTACCACACACTGGGGATTATCAAATCACCCTCTCCTTTTCACTCCAAAGGCAATCATCTCGCTGTCCACGTGCAATTAAGCACAATAGTCCACAACGCGACCTCGATCGGCGCCAATCCACGATGTAGTCGTAGCTAACACCAAAACCACGATGGGACACATAGTCACTCATCAACCACGATATGGCACATAGCCGATATCAACCACGATGAGGCACATAGCCACTCATCAAGCCACGCGAACTAAATCGTAATTAATCCACAACGTGACCTCGACCAACGTCAATCCACGATGTAGCTCAAGGCTAACATCAAACCACGCACTGAAGTACACCCGCACCTTCTTTCATATCATATCCCACCCATGCACATGCCACATAAAATAATGATACAATGTAATGATGCATGAGCATGTTCATCAAGCATATTATCACATATTCATATTAATAATCACATATCATCAGTTTGGTACTTACCGGATTATCGACATACCCCTTGAGGGTATCCTTATCACAATTTCCATCGCACTAGTTAGCACATTCATAACACATACACATTTCACATACATATCATATATCCGGAAAACGGTGGGTTAATCACACACTGTCTATTTAGCGAAATCCCGAACTACTCGAATCTAACACGATCTAGAATCCCGAAACTCTTCTTATTCCCGCGATTTGCTCCCAGAACCAAAGTCGAAATCGATCATCACCTAAGCTCATAAAATGGCCTATGGCCGAATATCAATACTTCCTTACCTTGCTTAACAAATCCAGAAAACTACTCCTTGCTCTTGAACCGTCGAAATCCCTAAGTGAAACCACATCAAAATCGGCTTAAGCATAAATTCATAGAAAAATAACCCTTGGCCGAATAACATACTTGCTTACCTTAATCACTTTAATTCCAAAAGGCTCCTTAGTGCTTCCTTGATGAAACGAATCCCAGGAAACTCCCTCAATGCACCTTGACGGTAGCTACACATAAGAGAACATATCACTATGGCCTTAATGGACATTCGGCCCACCTTAGACCAAAGCCCACTATAGATTTCGGTATACTTAAATACTTACCACCCTAAGTTGCTTGAAGAGAGACCAAAAGTAAATAGTCGACAACACCTACCTTGGGGATTCGGCTTTTGAGAATAACAATGGTGTTTCGGCACCTTATTAATGAAGAGGAAAAGAATAGAGAATGAACACCATTGAGCTTCGGCTTTTAAAAGTAAAAAGAAGAAGAAGCATAGGAGAATTCGACAATCACCAATGTATTTCAGCTTTTTTGAACACCTATAATGAAGATGGGAAAGCTTATATGGTTCGGCTAAGAACAAATAAAGAAAGAAGAAAAAAAAGAAAGAACTCTCTTGACTTAAAATTTTGGCAATGGAGATTAAAAGATGAACAACAATTTTTAGCAAAGAACTGGGATGAAAAAGAAAGGTTTTGAAAGAGGAAATTTAGCACACACTAGCACCATATTTAAACCGAAAATACAAGCTCCTAGAGTCCTATATTCGGCCACCATATCCCCTCATATCATATCCCTTATTAATCTCCTACTTTATCTCTTATCTACTTATTTAACTAAATAAAAATAAAATAGCTATTATCTACTACTTATCCAGCCAAAATTCAAGATAATACAAGGTTTATCTCATCCATTTGAAGTCCCAAAGCCGTCCAACTCTTCTCCCTTGCCTTGTCGTCACATGAAAAATAAAACACCAAAATATTGCTTCCCACGCGACTCGAACTCCCGACCTGCTGGAACAATTCTCCTAGCACCTTAGGTAGCGTCCCAAGCCACTTTGCCAAGGCGCTTTTTGTGACATGAATCACTCAGGATTTCTTTTAAAGCCTCCCTAGCCCAGCGCCTTCTTCCTGCACGAAAAATAAAATGCTCATTCTTGCTTCCTTCGCAACTCGAACCTGGGCCCTCTACCCATTGCGTGAGGCGTCACTTGCCCAAGCCTTAAGTGGCGCCTTGCTGCCACTTTACCAGGCCAACCCTTGTGTCAAAAACTCCCCACAATTCCTCTTAAAGCCTCCTTAGCCCAATTTCCTCCTTGTCTTAACGCCAAAAGCAAAATAAAATTACACTACTTGCTGCCAAGGTGATTCGAACCAAGGCCCTTCCCCACTGCTCCTGGCGTCATTCTCCATGGCCCTAAGTGGTGCATTCCAGCCACTTTACCAAGGTAATTTCTATGTCCAAGAACTCCCAAAATTTTTATTTAAGGCCTCCCTGGCCTTGCTCCCCCTTTTTAACTTAAAAACCAATAATTTTCCAAAGCTTTCTCTTCCATCCTAGAGTTATAAAAACCCTTAATACACTTCCAAACACTGCCAAAACCTACTAACATCATGAATTATGCACGAACGCATAACCCCTAATCTAGGATGTTACAAATTTCATATCACATATACTTAGCCGAATTCTTCCCATGCTAATACAAGCCCACACATTTCATTTATTTCACATTTTAGTCCCTCAATTTACACTTTTCTCAAATTAGCCCAATTTACTCAATTTCACCAAAAATCCAAATACAAACTATATTAACCCAACACTAAGCTTTCATATTTTACCAACTATCAACACAAAGCTCACATGTTCATCAATGGCTCATTCAAAATCTTCACCAATTCACAAAATTGAAGCATGGGTTTTGTAGAGCACTAAGCAACAATCACAAAAACGTAGAAATTATCAAAAACCGAGCTAAAATCACATACCAATTAAAGCTTGGAGTGGCCGAATGTTTCAAAACCTTCTTTCTCTCTTTTTCTTTCAAGTTTCGGCAAGACAGATGAATAATGGCTTTTAATTTCTTTTATCTTTATTATAATAACATTATAATATAATATTTTAACTTTTATAATTAATATATATTTATAAACTATATATATTAATCATAATGTCATCCACTATCATTATTTTTGGCAATTTACAACATAAAACCTCCAATTTATAAAGACAACAACAATTAGGAACTTTAACAATCAGCACATAGCTTTTACATTTTATGCGATTAAGTCCTTTTTCATAATTCGACACACAATCGATAAAATTTTCACACAGAACTTTCAAACAAGCTAAATCACATATTATAATCATTAAAAATAATTCTCAAATATTTTTCCGACCTCAGATTTGTGGTCTCGAAACCACTGTTCCGACTAGGGTCTAAATCGGGCTGTTACAGTTTTGTAAAAGGGTTTAATTTAGGAGTAGTTTTAAAGAAAATAAACCAAGTTTTAAAATCAGCCAAATTTTAACCCTTTTTCACCCTATTTTGACGTTTAAAAAGAAAGAGAGCATTATTTATCTTTCACTTTGTGGCGTCCCTTAGAGAGGAGAATTCCCAAATACTCTTCATCAATTTTGATCTCCATTACTTCAATTCTTTTGGTTTCCTTTTAACTTCCAAGCATTAAACCTCCATAGAACTTCAAGAAAAACACCAAAAACACCATTGATTTTGTCATCTCTCAAGCTTGTAGGTTTTCTGGATTTTCAACCAAACGTCCATTTTTATCTCAACAAAGGTAATGATTTTTTTCCTATTAATTTTTATGATATCTAGCCTTTTAAATAGATTTTTTATCTATTGAATCAAATGTTTTGAATACATGTCAAAAATTGGGTCGTTAATGATGAAATTTGGGATTTTGTATAAAATCAATGTTTTGAAGTGTTTTTCAACTTTTTTGACATGATGATAAGGTTTCTAAATTTTATCTAAATTTTTGTTACAGAATTCTAAGGTTTTACTAATTTTTAGTGAAAATTGCCATTATATGTCAAAATTTTGGATCCATAAATCTGTATAGCTTTGAGTAGTTTGAAGGTTGAGAATTTTTCTTAGATGTATAATTAGATGAATGGAAATAGTTTTAGGTAAAGAGGATAAGTGGAGATTGAGATAATTGAATTTCAAGTTTGTCATGTCAAAGATTTTGGTTCCAAGATGAACAAACTTAGGCCTGTGTTTTGCTTGTTTTAAAAGTGTCTATAGCTGAATTTTAATCATTGTTATTGTGTGGATAACTTTGGTAAAGATACGAAAGTCTTGGAGCCTTCAACGAGCAAGGCGAAAAGAAAGGAAAAGCTAGTTTGAGCTTTCGGCGACTAGGCAAAAGTGTGAACGGTGAGTGTTTGGAATCGCTGCTTGTAGACACAATTCATAGTGTTTATTGGGAGCTTAGGAGTAGCCTAAACCCCTACTCTAAGTTCTAAGTGTAAGCTTTGTTATACCCTTCGTTTAATTTGCAAAGTGCGTGATTGTGTGATGAACATTGAGTATTAAGTTGTGATAATGTGACATGTGATATATATTGTGATAGCTCTTGTGAATGTTTTAGTTATGGACATATTAAACATGTTGAATGACAGTTATGATGTTGTGTTAGAGAAATAAATGTGCAGTGAAAGTGTGCCGAAATCGGCAAATACATATGTGTTAAATTGTGGAATGTGATATTATTATGACAGGTAATATGTGGATATACTTGTATGTGATATATAATGTACTGATTTTAAACACACATGTTAGATTTGATAAATGATAGCTCAATAAGTATTATTGTGACATTTAAAGTGCAATTAAATGTGAATCCGATAAGTACGCATTATTTATGAGATTGTGATGTAGATGAATATGAATAGAGATTATGTGCATTAAAAAAGTAGTTAAATGTGTGTATTTGCGGATATTTTGGCCTTGTGATCTCTTAAAACCATTGGATATAGTTCGCATGTCATAGGATTGTGAGTACTCACCTTTGTGTTTTGTGATTTGGGTAGTGAGGCCCTAGGAAAGTTTGCAGAGATAAAGGAATGTGACCTAAGCTCCATTCATTGGGACATGTTGGTGTTGTTGGAGAGTGTTTAGCTTTATGCTACACTTTTGGGATATGTTCGACTCTACGAGTCATTTGGTGTGTTGGAGATCCGTGTATCTGATGTGAGGAAATAGAGCCCATTTTATGTTTCATAGCCTTAAGTGCCAAATTATCAATAAATGTGATTACGTATAATGTGATGTATGCCTAAATGAGTATGTGATTATTATGTAAAAGAATAAATGAATAATGCATGAATAAGTATAATATGACACTAAAGTTTAAATTTTGTAATTGTTCTATATGGTTACTTCATTAATACATGATGACATGTTTGTATGGTAGTTATTCTGATCATTCACTGAACTTGTTGAAGCTCACCAACTCTTTTCAAACATTTCTAAACTGTTAGCGTTGTAGTGAGAGCGGTGCAAAATATTTTCCAAGGAACTTATCCAAGTAGTTTAACATTTGAGTATATGTTTATTAGTTATTATTTTGGGATAGTGGGAATAAGGAAATGTGGTAGACTTGTTGTATAAATATTATCATGATGTTTTGGATGTTTTCTTAGCTTATTTATTCTTAGTAATTTTAGACTTGGACCTTGATATGTTGATTCTTGCTCGGACATATTTTTGATGTTTTGGAACTATTGTTATATTGGTTTTGACGGCTGCTTGATGTAGTAAAAGTTGCATGCTGAATGGATTTAAGTTAGGTTGGACTAATTGCTTTAATATGTTGTATTTTTACTGTCTAGAGCAGAGATATCGATATTAGAGTTTTAAAAATGATCCCTTCAAGATTTTCAAAAGTGTAGGAAGTCAGTAATGAGATTTGGTATCGATACCATGTAACGAGTATTGATACTCGAGGTAATAAAGCCGACACTTTTTGAAATGTACCGTATTTTCTTGTGTTTTCATTTTAGGCGAGAAACATAATGTTGTTTTGGTATCGATCATTTTTATTTCAATATCATTTATCAAGTTCATATTTTATAATCTGATTTCAAATTTCAATTTAACGTTTCGCCTTATGCAACCTTAGTAAAAATAGACTCAGACACGCGGGTGAGGTTTACAACACCAAGATACCTCGTCTGAGCATATACTACACCGCACTAAGGCACTAAAGTGCAAAGCCCGTCGACATCAAATGTATAGACATATTCAAATACATCCGTCCATCACACCAAGGTCTCCGTAGAGATAATGAATATTTGATGATTCGCAACAAATGCTGGATCTTGGAATAACATATCATAATCTTTACATCGTCAACTAACCCATACACAAGCGCACATATGACCATATTGGCATGCCAACTTTGTCCTAACCTTTCTACTAAGTTTAAATGCACATTAACCATTCATATATCATAGTCCCATTTCATTTCATTACCAATCCATATGACACTCTATTATCAAATTCTTATTGTCATATATTCAACAAATTATTCCATACCATTCCACATATCATGTATCAATTATATCATACTACTTTCTATTTTGTCTAATTCAATCCAAATCTCAATATTCAACATCATTAAGTAAAAATCAATTCACATGGTGATATGACCTTACCATGATTGTGAATCATGAAATCAGAATATCTATGTATATATATATTGAACACGAATCATAAAAATACAAATTCATAATCACGGTTACTCGTCTACGACTCTTGCTTTTCCTTTCTCTCGCGATGGCCCGACATCATCTTTCGCTACGATCTATAATTAAATAAATGAAAAGATATCATATTTCATTCAATGTAACATCTTAAAATTTGAGTTTTGTATGTGTTACATTAAATTGGTGATTAAGCATGTTAGATTATTAATTTTGTTTGTTGAAGAGGTCTTGAGAAGGCTTGGGATCTATTTGGACCTAGTGAAAATTTTTAGCATTTGGTACTTTAAAGAGAGGGAGTCAGTGGATTTGTAACATATGGAAATTTTTGAGTAAGTAACTAACATAAGCTGAGCTAATGGTTAAGAGGATATGCGCCATATGTATTGTCTTGAGGGGAGAGGTTCGAATCCCATGGTATACATTTTTGTGACTTAAATTTTTGCACTCATCTAGCATGTGTCGGCCAAGCTTTATTTTTGGAAGGTTGGACTTTTAGTTTATGGCAAGGTGGCTAATGGATTAAGGCAAGAATTGAACATAGGGAAAGGAATCAATAGGATAAGGTATGTAGGGGAACAAGTGGCTTAAATTGAGGAATGTGCTATGGAAAGTAAAGTTGGCAAATGTTGACCCTTTTTTGGCTTGAACATGGACGGTTTTTGGGGCTAGGGAGAGTGGCCGAATGTTGTTAGTAGTTTGGTTAGGATTAAGAGTTAGTTTTGGTCAATTTCTTAGCATCATGTATATCAAAAATTCTCTCCAAACTCTTCCTTCTAGCCGAATTTTTTCATAAGAAAAAGGTAAAGTTTTTTGTTTTCTTTTGGCCATTTCATCTTTGTGACCATTTTGATATCATCTTTTCTCCCTAAACTTTATTCCTCTTTGTGCCGAAATCATATAGTCTTTGAGTGACATTTTCTTTGTCTTCCATTTGGCCGATTATTCACCAACCGCAAGACCCTTTCTTTGTTCATCTTCCATCATTGAAAATTGATACATAAACACTCTCTTTCTTTTAAGTCTTTTTCTCCTTCCTTCCTTCTTGCAAAGAACTTTTTAAACATTTTTTTTCTTCTCCTCCAAAATCTTTCATCATGACCGAATGTTAATAATCATCTTCATAGCCGAATCTTCCAATTCTCATATATTTCTTCTCAATCATTTCTTCTATTCAAACTTTGGAATGATCGGTAAGAATTCTCTTCATTGGTTTCTATTTTGTTATTTGTTGCTTTTGGCTGAATCCCTAGGTTGGCTTAGGAGAGTTTTTTTTAATCGAAATAATCGGTCATTTTCTTAGACAATCTCTTATCGTTTTGTTTTAGTGAAAAAGTGGATGACCGAATCACCATCTCCTCGAAGTTATCTCGAAATCATTAGAGTTTGGATCAAAAACCTTCAAGGTAAAGAGAATTCTTCATGGATTTCATGATCACCCTCAATATTATCAAAATGATTATCAATTTGGAATGTAGTAACCTAAAAATTTTATATAGGGATTCTTTTGGGGATCACTCAGAACATCGTGGTAAGCCTAGCTATATCATTTCTTTAAGTCCATACTTTAGTATATTATCGATTTACTAAAGATCTAACGAATGGAGGCCTGTAGTGACGTTTTGAAAGGGAAATCTAGTGGTGATTCCAAAAGGAGTGGTTTGGCGTTCTCAACTCCTAGATTCAAACGAAGGTCCGTTTCGGCAATTCGAGACTTTCCACCGGGTTGTGGACCCTCCTCTGGTGAAAATCAATTATTCGAGGTTATTCACAGTTCGGAGCCATTAGCTGTTCGTGGTTTTCCAACGGGTTGTGGACCGTCAACCGGGGAAAATTGACAAATTGTAGTTATTCGCGATTCCGAGGGTAAAAATCCTAGACCGTTTATCTTAGAATAAATTACTATAAGTGTTAATGATCTAATCGAGCGTTAAAAATATTCTAGGTGTTGACGATCAAGAAAGTGTAGTGCTCACCGTAATCAGGTGTGTAATCTCACACCATATCTCGTGGGTTGGATAACTATATTGTATTAATCGTTGGATTAAATCACAAGTTAGTGAAATCGGGTAAAATAGTATATTTATCATTTTAATGGTAAAAACTATGAAATCGGTATTAAGACCAGTGAAAATTCTGAAATTTGCCCTTAATGGGCTAAATCGATAAAAGTGATTGAATGGGCCATATGTGATATGTGATAAATGGGCCAAATGTGATACTTGATTTATGGGCCAAATGTGATACTTGATTTATGGGCCAAATGTTATATTGGCTACATGAGCCAAAATGTGGTATGGGTCAGATTGTGAGAATTTTTATATTGGGCCATATGTTTGTAATAATTATAGGAATGGATTGAAGTAATTGAATGTACATAATTTATACATGATTTGCACAGGTTGGGATATTTGTGAAGAGAAGTTACGGTAGCTTTGCTACAAAATTCCAGTGGCTTGTCCACGCTTGATATATGGCTTAATGCCCAGTTTGATATATGGCTTAATGCCCAGTTTGATATATATGGCTTAATGCCCAGTTTGGTGTGTTGGCGGGGTGGGTGACTAAAGCTCCCCACAGGTGTGTTGGTTGGTACGGGTGGTGTGTAGCGGATGGAAAACTAGGTTTGGTTGGGAAATTGCATAACACATGCATGTTATATATATGATATAATGCCATGATTGTAATGGGCTTTGGCCCAATAAATGCTTAATTGAATTTTGGTGATGAAAGTGGTAAGTGAATTACACACTTGAGTTCTAAGTAACTCACCCCTCTTTTCCTTACACTCCTCGGGTAATGATCAGTGATGGAGACTTGGGCGGGGGCGACTCGGTGGAGGCCATACTACGAATAATGGGTTATTTACAATCCAGATTTCTTTTTAAGTACTTTTATTATTTTTACTATTTAAGTTAAGCTGTAATAAGGCCTCTGGTTAAAATTTTATGGATGTTTTCCTTGTGGATTGATATTATAATACGCTTTAAATACTTATGTGGGGTTTCTTTTCTAAAAATAAAAATAATTTTTTTTCTTAAAATAAATATGCAAAAAGGGGTTTTCATTCTTAAATATTTTTACTATAAAATTGTATCATTAACGACGTTCTTCAAAATTTTGGTTTCAAAATTATTTTCGAACTCTATTAAATTTTCTCGAAATATTATTTTAACTTCTTGTAAGTTTCAATTTATAAATTCTTACGACTCAAATTGTTTGAGTTATCAATCAACCTTAGTTTTCAATAAACTTCACGTCAAGATGTTTTGGAAAATCCGATTTCTTAAAATCTTTAAAAAGACTAGATGTATATTCCTTTCCGTGTGACATGTCAAATTTGGTCTTAACGCATAGACCGGGTTTGGGGTGTTACATTTTATGGTATCAGAGCCCGGTTCAAAACACGGTTGTGATTTGGGTTCAAAAACATTTATGGTTCAAAACTATTTTGAATTATAGAACTTATGTTTTTAAAGGTAGTATGACACCACGAGTATCCGGCACCAAGTCAAGTAAGTGTATGCAAATTCAATTATTATTATTATTATTATTATTATTATTATTATTGTGACATGACTATAGGAACACTCTAGAACTTTTAGTTTTAGGTGTTGCAAATATAGAGATTAAGACTATAGGATGCGTTTACGAAAACAACTCTACTTCTTATATATCATAAAACATCGTTAATAAACACTGAAATAGTATACTGATTCATAAAACTTGTAATCAGATTAAATCAAAATAGTCAAAATGAGCGCTAGAGGACGTGGATGTGGTAGACGTGGCCGTGGTAGAGGCCGAGGTGCTAGGGTTGCGTTTGAAGCGTTGGGACATATACCAGAAATGGACGCACCTGCATCACTTGGGACGGAGACTGGATCACATGACCATACGAGAGAGGACATTGCCTTGACCCAAGAAATGTTGCGAGTCTTGGAAAGGGTTGCTGGAGCTAGAACTAGGCCAGCAGCTCGTGGATCAATTTCGGAATGACTTAGATCGAGTGGTGCCGAGGTTTTTAGGGGTATCTCGGGAGTAGCCCCAAATGTAGCGGAGTATTAGCTCGAGGCTGTGGAACGGATCATGGATGATTTGGAGTGCACCACCGAGCAGAAACTGAGAGGAGCTGTGTCCTTGTTGAGGGATGAGGCTTATCAATGGTGGCTTACTGTTCGAGAAGGCACTCAGGCTGAACATGTTACTTGGGATTTCTTCAAAATTGCATTCCAAGGAAAGTATGTCGGGGCAAGTTATGTGGATGCCTAGAGGAAGGAATTCCTGAATCTGGTCCAAGGAAATAAGACGGTGGCGACTACGAGGCGAATTTCTACGCTTGAGTGTTATGCTCGAACAATAGTGCCAAATCGACCATGAGCGCCAGGTGGTATGCGTTTTGAGGATGAAATTTGAATGATGAGTTATGGTACCGATAGCCCCACAACAAGAAAGGACTTTTGCAAAGCTTGTGGAGAAAGCCAAAATAGCTAAAGAGGCTAAGAACTCCGAGCGTCAGAATAGAGACAGAGGTAGAGGCAAGAGGGACTTTAAGTACTCGGGTCCCGCAAAAAGGTTTCAAAGAGGCCGGGAATGATGAGCGGCTCGGCTAGAGCACCTGCTGCTACCAATCAGATTCAACCATGTGCTGACTGTGGAAGACGACACCCTCGTGAATGCTGGAAGAGAACCGGTGGTTGCTTCAAATGTGGTTCTAAGGACCACCAGTTTAAAGATTGTCCTCGACAGACCGCTCCGAATCAAGAAGCTCGTAACCATGATACACAGCCAGGTAGAGGCACTCAACAGCCACCGAGAGGTCGTGGGCCAGGTCGAGGTGGTAATGGCGGTGGATGAGGTCAAAAAGCACCGGGTAGAGGAAATGGCTTCAGAGGTAACACGGAGGCGAGACATCCAGGGTTAGTGTATGCGGTCAGACGCCGAGAGGATGGTGATGCACCTGATGTGATAACTGGTATGTTCTTTATCTCTGATGTACCTGTTATTGCTTTGATAGATATCGGATCTACCCATTCGTATGTTGCTAGTGATATATCTGGAAATCTGAACATTAGATTTGAGATTACTGATAGAAAGATGACGGTAATTAGTCCTTTAGGACAGTTTGTGATAGTGGATAAATTATTTAGAGACGTGCCCTTAGAAATTCAAAGAGAAATATTTTTGACTGATTTGATGGAACTGCCTTTCGGAGAGTTCGACCTTATTTTGGGCATGGACTGGTTGGTGAAGCACCGTGCGCACTTGGATTATGCTACAAAGTGGATGTCGATAAGGACTTTAGAAGATAAGGAAGTTGTGATGATAGGCGAGCGGATAAATTATTTAGCAAATGTGGTATCTACTTTAAAGGCAGAAAAGTTGGTGCGAAAAGGGTGTGGAGCATTCCTAGCCTTCATTAGTGCTTTGGATACCAAGGAATTATCAGTGGAAGGTGTTAGAACGGTGAAAGAATTTCCAAATGTCTTTCTCGAGGAACTTTCGGGTTTACCTCCAGACCGGGAAGTAGAGTCTGGCATTGAGCTTTTGCCAGGAAAGGCTCCGGTGTCCATTGCTCCTTATAGGATGACGCTGAATGAGTTAGCAGAGCTTAAGGCTCAAATTCAAGAGTTGTTGGATCGGGGATTCATTCAACCGAGTGTGTCACCATGGGGAGCACCGGTCTTGTTCGTCAAGAAGAAGGATGGGTCGATGCGTATGTGCATCGATTATAGGCAGTTGAATAAGTTGACGATCAAGAATAGGTATCCATTGCCGAGAATCGGTGACCTATTTGATCAGTTGAGAGGAGCTTCAATTTTCTCCAAGATAGATTTGAGATCGGGTTATCATCAACTTAAGGTTAAGGAGGTTGATATTCATAAGACAACATTTTGAACTCGTTATGGACATTATGAGTTCTTGGTCATGCCGTTTGGATTGACCAATGCACCAGCTGCATTTATGGACATGATGAACCGAGTCTTTCAACCCTACCTAGACCGGTTCGTGGTGGTGTTCATAGATATTATCTTAGTATATTCGAGGAATGAAGAAGAGCATGACTCACATATGCGGATAGTATTGCAATTACTGCGAGAAAAGCAACTTTATGCCAAATTCAGTAAGTGTGAATTTTGGCTGAAGGAAGTGACTTTCTTGGGACATGTTGTGTCGGTCGAAGGAATCAGAGTTGATCCTCGGAAGGTAGAGGCTGTGTTGGATTAGAAACCACCGAAGTTAGTGGCTGAGATTCGGAGTTTCCTAGGTTTGGCTAGTTATTATAGATGTTTTGTTGAGGGGTTTTAGTTGATTGCTGCACCCCTAACTAAACTGTTACGCAAGGGAGTACCGTTTGTGTGGTCAGGTCAGCAGCAAGAGAGTTTTGAGAGATTGAAGAAGATTTTGACGAAAGCGCCCGTACTGATTCAACCTGAGGCTGGAAAAGAGTATATTGTTTACTGCGATGCGTCACACACAGGCTTGGGATGTGTGTTGATGCAAGGTGGTAAAGTGGTGGCTTATGCATCTCGTCAGTTAAGGCCGCATGAAGTCAATTATCCTACTCATGATTTGGAGTTGGCTGCGATGGTTTTTGCCTTGAAGATTTGGAGGCACTACCTGTACGGTGAGAAGTCGATCATTTATACGGATCATAAAAGTCTGAAGTACCTCCTTTCCCAAAAGGAGTTGAACTTAAGACAGAGGAGATGGATAGAGTTGTTGAAGGATTATGACTTCTCAATCGAGTATCATCCTGGAAAGGCTAACGTGGTGGCAGACGCATTGAGTCGTAAGGTGATATCGGAGTTGAGAGCAATGTTTGCTCATCTTAGTTTGTATGAAGATGGCAGTTTACTAGCAGAACTTCAGGTGAAGCCTATGTGGTTAAAATAGATCAAGGAGAAATAGTTATCAGATGAAAAGTTGGGCCCCTTAATTCAACGAGTTGAAAGTGGTGTAATAGGAGATTTTGGATTGAATAAAGATGGAGTACTGTGTTTTCGCAGAAGTATTTGTATGCCCAAGTATTCGGATTTGAGACTAATGATTCTGCGAGAGGCGCATAGTAGCCCCTATGCTATGCACCCCGAGGGAAATAAGATGTATCGAGACCTTCGTGATCAGTATTGGTGGCCAGGGTTGAAACGGGAAGTTACGGATTTTGCGAGTAAGTGCCTAACGTGTCAGCAAGTTAAGGCAGAACACCAATTGCCGTCGGGATTACTACAACCGATGAAGATTCCATTATGGAAGTGGGAACGGATAACGATAGACTTTGTTAGTGGGTTACCCTTATCACCTAATAAGAAAGATTCCGTCTGGGTTATAGTAGATCGATTGACGAAGACTGCCCATTTTCTACCTGTTCATACGGATTTTTCACTACAGAAGTTGGCCAAGTTGTATGTAGCGGAGATCGTGAGGTTACATGGGGCACCAGTGTCTATTATTTCAGACAGAGACCCTAGGTTTACATCGCGGTTTTGGAAAGCTTTGCATGAAGCTTTGGGAACAAAGTTAAATTTCAGCACAGTTTTTCATCCTCAGTCAGATGGTCAGTCGGAAAGAGTAATCCAGATTTTGGAAGACATGTTAAGGGGTTGCGTGGTTGACTTCAGAGGTAGTTGGGAGGATTTTCTTCCGTTGGCAGAGTTTGCGTATAACAACGATTATCAATCCAAAGTATCCAAATGGCACCTTATGAAGCATTATATGGTCAGAGGTGTCGTACCCTCTTGTTGGACTGAATTCGGGAGCAGCGGTTATTGGGTCCCGAATTGATATCGAGGTGGAAGAAAAAGTAAAGGTGATTCGAGCACGGTTAAAGGAAGCCGGATAGACAAAAGTCATATGCCGATCCAAGCGTAAGGACATTGAGTTTGCGGTGGGAGATCGAGTTTTTCTAAAAGTCTCACCTTGGAAAAAGATCTTGATTCGGAAGGAAGGGCAAGTTGAGCCCTAGGTTCATTGGACCGTATCGTGTGTCAAGCGTGTAGGGGAAAGTGGCTTATCGGCTTGAATTCCCTCCGGAGTTGAGTCTAATTCATAGTGTTTTCCATGTCTCTATGTTGAGGCGTTATCGATCGGATCCGTCTCACATAGTACCGATGAGATGAAGTTGAGTTAAGGCCCGACACATCGTTCGAGGAAGAGCCGGTGAAAATTTTAGAGCGAGATGTAAAAGTATTAAGAAAGAAGTCGATGCACCGTTGGTTAAGATTCTATGGCGTAATCACGGAGCGGAGAAAGCTACATGGGAGCCTGAGGAGACAATTCGGCAGCAATATCCTCACCTCTTTTAACCAGGTAAATTTCGAGGACGAAATTTTCTTTAAGGGGGTAGAATTGTAACATCCTAAAATTTGAGTTTTGTATGTGTTACATTAAATTGGTGATTAAGCATGTTAGATTATTAATTTTGTTTGTTGAAGAGGTCCTGAGAAGGCTTGGGATCTATTTAGACCTAGTGAAAATTTTTAGCATTTGGTACTTTAAAAGAGAGGAGTCGAGTGGATTTGTAACATATGGAAATTTTTGAGTAAGTAACTAACATAAGCTGAGCTAATGGTTAAGAGGTTATGCGCCATATGTATTGTCTTGAGGGGAGAGGTTCAAATCCCATGGTATACATTTTTGTGACTTAAATTTTTGCACTCATCTAGCATGTGTCGGCCGAGCTTTATTTTTGGAAGGTTGGACTTTTAGTTTATGGCAAGGTGGCTAATGGATTAAGGCAAGAATTGAACATAGGGAAAGGAATCAATAGGATAAGGTATGTAGGGGAACAAGTGGCTTAAATTGAGGAATGTGCTATGGAAAGTAAAGTTGGCAAATGTTGACCCTTTTTTGGCTTGAACGTGGACGGTTTTTGGGGCTAGGGAGAGTGGCCGAATGTTGTTAGTAGTTTGGTTAGGATTAAGAGTTAGTTTTGGTCAATTTCTTAGCATCATGTGTATCAAAAATTCTCTCCAAACTCTTCCTTCTAGCCGAATTTTGTCATAAGAAAAAGGTAAAGTTTTTGTTTTCTTTTGGCCATTTCATCTTTGTGACCATTTTGATATCATCTTTTCTCCCTAAACTTTATTCCTCTTTGTACTGAAATCATATAGTCTTTGAGTGACATTTTCTTTGTCTTCCATTTGGCCGATTATTCACCAACCGCAAGACCCTTTCTTTGTTCATCTTCCATCATTGAAAATCGATACATAAACACTCTCTTTCTTTTAATTCTTTTTCTCCTTCCTTCCTTCTTGAAAAGAACTTTTTAAACATTTTTTTTCTTCTCCTCCAAAATCTTTCATCATGACCGAATGTTAATAATCATCTTCATAGCCAAATCTTCCAATTCTCATATATTTCTTCTCAATCATTTCTTCTATTCAAACTTTGGACAGTCGGTAAGAATTCTCTTCATTGGTTTCTATTTTGTTATTTGTTGCTTTTGGATGAATCCCTAGGTTGGCTTAGGAGAGTTTTTTTTTTAATCGAAATAATCGTTCATTTTCTTAGACAATCTCTTTTCGTTTTATTTTAGTGAAATAGTGGAGGACCGAATCACCATCTCCTCAAAGTTATCTCGAAATCATTAGATTTTAGATCAAAAACCTTCAAGGTAAAGAAAATTCTTCATGGATTTCATGATCACCCTCAATATTATCAAAATGATTATCAATTTGGAATGTAGTAACCAAAAATTTTATATAGGGATTCTTTTGGGGATCACTCAGAACATCATGGTAAGCCTAGCAATATCATTTCTTTAAGTCCATACTTTAGTATATTATAGATTTACTAAAGATCTAAGGAATGGAGGCCCGTAGTGACGTTTTGAAAGGGAAATCTAGTGGTGATTCCAAAAGGAGTGGTTTGGCGTTCTCAACTCCTAGATTCAAACGAAGGTCCGTTTCGGTAATTCGAGACTTTCCACCGGGTTGTGGACCCTCCTCTGGTGAAAATCAATTATTCGAGGTTATTCGCAGTTCGGAGCCATTAGCTATTCGTGGTTTTCCAACGGGTTATGGACCGTCAACCGGGGAAAATTGACAAATCATAGTTATTCGCGATTCCGAGGGTAAAAATCCTAGACCGTTTATCTTAGAATAAATTACTATAAGTGTTAATGATCTAATCGAGCGTTAAAAATATTCTAGGTGTTGACGATCAAGAAAGTGTAGTGCTCACCGTAATCAGGTGTGTAATCTCACACCATATCTCGTGAGTTGGATAACTATATTGTATTAATCGTTGGATTAAATCACAAGTTAGTGAAATCGGGTAAAATAGTATATTTATCATTTTAATGGTAAAAACTATGAAATCGATATTAAGACCGTGAAAATTACGGAATTTTCCCTTAATGGGCTAAATTGATAAAAGTGACTGAATGGGCTATATGTGATATGTGATAAATGGGCCAAATGTGATACTTGGTTTATGGGCCAAATGTGATACTTGATTTATGGGCCAAATGTGATACTTGATTTATGGGCCAAATGTGATATTGGCTACATGAGCCAAAATGTGGTATGGGCCAGATTGTGAGAATTTTTATATTGGGCCATATGTTTGTAATAATTATAGGAATGGATTGTAGTAATTGAATGTACATAATTTATACATGATTTGCATGGGTTGGGATATTTGAAGAGAAGTTCGGTAGCTTTGCTACAAAATTCTCAGTGGCTTGTCCACATGATGATATATGGCTTAATGCCCGATTTGATATATGGCTTAATGCCCGATTTGATATATATGGCTTAATGCCAGTTTGGTGTGTTGGCGGGGTGGGTGACTAAAGCTCCCCACAGTGTATTGGTTGAAGTACGGGTGGTGTGTAGCGGATGGAAAACTAGGTTTGGTTGGGAAATTGCATAACACATGCATGTTATATATATGATATAATGCTATGATGGTAATGGGCTTTGGCCCAATAAATGCTTAATTGAATTTTGGCCCGATGAAAGTGGTAAGTGAATTACACACTTGAGTTCTAAGTAACTCACCTGTTTTCCTTACCCTCCTCGAGATAATGATCGATGATGGAGACTTGGGTAGGGACGACTCGGTGGAGGCCATACTACGAATAATGGGTTATTTACATTCCATTTCTTTTTAAGTACTTTTATTATTTTTACTATTTAAGTTAAGTTTCGTAATAAGGCCTCAGTTAAAATTTTTATGGATGTTTTACATGTGGATGGATATTATAATACGCTTTAAATACTTATGTGGGGTTTCTTTTCTAAAAATAAAAATAAATGTTTTTCTTAAAATAAATATGCAAAAAGGGGTTTTCATTCTTAAATATTTTTACTCGCAAAATTGTCTGTTAACGACGTTCTTCAAAATTTTGTTTTCAAAATTATTCTCAAACTCTATTAAATTTTCTCGAAATATTATTTTAACTTCTTGTAAGTTTCAATTTATAAATTCTTACGACTCAAATTGTTTGAGTTATCAATCAACCTTAGTTTTCAATAAACTTCACGTCAAGATGTTTCGGAAAATCCGATTTCTTAAAATCTTTAAAAAGACTAGATGTATATTCCTTTCCGTGTGACATGTCAAATTTGGTCTTAACGCATAGACCGGGTTTGGGGTGTTACATTCAATCCACATCCAAATACAATCCCACATATATTTTTTATTTTATTCAATTTAGTCCCTATACTGGAGATATGCGTATCTTTCGGTATCTAACTTTGGATCAAAATTCGATTTCACATTATTTCATTAGGGACCTCATATTTTCTATCTATAAAATAATTGTCGAAACCTTTTTGGAAATCAACTTTTTATTTTTTTAAATAAAGATGGAGTCGCCACCAATCCTTTTATTAGGTGTGATTGGATCACCCCAAAACTTGATCAATTTAATAAAAGGGTTAGATTTACTAAAACGATGATTTTCGGTCTACAAAATCCAGGAAATAGGTTAGGGAGTCAGCTATAAATAGGCTCTTTTGGGACATATTATAGACACCATTCCATTAGCTTAGATTTTCTCTTTAGATTTAGTTTTGTTTTTTTGCTTTCTTAGGTTTTTTAGGGTTTAGTTTATTTATTCTTTGTTTTCTTTCAAAAGATTTGATTTGTGAAGGATATCAACTTCTATGGATTTGCGCCTATTATTAATATCAATCAGGCTTTTCTTAAACTTTCTACATTAGTTCATTCACTATAATTAATTCTTCAATCTATTCCATGTTGTTTATGAAATCCATGAGGAACTAATCCCTTTGTGGGGGATTAGCAAGTGGAGGTATGATCTATTAATTATTTTATAGGGTTACTCAATAGATTAGTTATTTAGGAAAGGAAGAATGTGAAACAAACCTTAAGTTTGACAACCTCAGGAAGTCATGAAGGTGGGAATTAACCCAAAATTTGTATTGCCCATTCGTGAACACCTTCACCCCAAGCCAATTTGGGCTATGAGGTCGGAAGATAAGTTGTTCTTACTGACTTATTATGTTAGTGGAAGATCGAAAGATCCTACTAGGGTAGCGACTAGTTGATTGACGAGGAACCTGAAGCAATTGTTGATGGAGATTACCAAAGAGAGCTAATCAACCATAATCGAGATTTGATTTACTCTAGTCTTTTATCTCTTGAATTTTATTTATTTTATGTTATTTTATTTTATTACACTAAAAACTTTAAAAACCTTTCTTTTATGTTCTCGTACTATAATTTATTCAAAGTACTAATTAGATCTTTTAATGTTTAGGTAAGAATTGGTCTAGCACTTGCCTCCCTAGGGTACAATCCTCGGAGTATTCACTTACTTCGTTGTAAAACTATATTACAACTCAAACTATATACTTGCGGATACTGCCTCATTGTTCTATATTTTATTGCAGTATTCACACTCTAGACGTTAGTACGTCCGGAGTCGATCAAGTTGTTGGCGTCATTGCTGGGGAGGCAGCCTCACTAGTTTGATTTTAATTTTCACACTCTGGAAGAATAATTAGGAAATTTTTAGGTTATGGATACGATTTAGACATAAGTTACTAACAATATGCAAGTCTTAGGGACATTATTTGAAGTTAAATTGGCTAAGGTTTAGCATTTCCCGACCTGTTATCCATAGTTCACATTTTGAATTGAATCATGTTCTACTAACATGGATCTCTAATAATGTTAGATTCGCCAATCATGTCAACGAAGATCCCATCGCATTCTTGCGAAAATTTTACCTTATAAGCAGCACTGTTAGTTACACAGGAATTCCATATGAGACTACCAAGTTATTATTGATTCCATTTGTGTTAGAAGGAAAGGCAAAAATGTGGCTAGAGACACTTCCTCTAGATACCATCATGACTTGGATCGATTTCGTGCAATTATTCCTTCATCGGGTGCTACCTATGACTAAGGTATTAAGTAGTTACACGTAGTTATTTTACTTCCAGCAGGGTATCACTGAAAGTTTGGGACAAGCTTGAGAAAGGTTCAAGGTAATCCTTCGATCTATATTAGGTGGAGGAATACATTTTGCAATTAAAATACAACATTTTTACTACAGGTTGGATTGTCAGAATAGGCGAAAGTTTGATATCATGGTGGGGGGAAGTATTTGGACGAAAACGTAGGAGGAAGTAATGGAAATATTGGAAAGATATAGCATCAATGAATCAATCTAGGAAGAATATCCTGAAATACAAAATCAAGAACTGGAATCTGTAGGACATAAGGAGCAATAATGTAACCGATTGGAGTTCAGTACTAAGAATCAACGAGTTACAAAATAGAAGAGGAAAATGAGAGTACAGAACAAGAGAAACATCAAATGGTAACTCAATTGGACTAGTAGAGACAGAATAAAGAACAACTAGAAAAATTATCCCAAACTCAGTGAAAATGGTGCCATTTATTATCAAACCCCCAGAATTAGTACTAAAGCCATTTCCCAACCATTTAAAGTATGGATATCTAGAGAAACAAAATACTTTACCAATAATTATTGCTGCAAGTTTAGACACAAAACATGAAGAGGCCTTATTAAATGTCTTGAAAATGCATAAAAAAGCGATAGGATGGACAATTGTTGATATTAAAGGAATCAATCTTGTGTTTTGTCCGCAAAAGATCAGATTAGAGGAAGGGAAAAGACCTGTGGTAGATGCTCAGCGTAGACTAAATCCAACTATGAAGGAGGTGGTCAAAAAAGAATAGCTTAAATGGTTAGATGCATGTATTGTTTATGATATTTCTGATAGTGAATGGGTTAGCACAACCTAGTGTGTTCCAAAGAAGGGAGGTCTAACTGTAGTCGAGAATGATAACAATAAGTTAATTCCAACTCGAACAGTTACAGGTTGGAGAGTATGCATTGATTACCGGAAACTAAACGATGCAACGGAAAAAGACCATTTCCAGTCACCCTTTATTGACCAAATGCTTGATTGGTTAGCAAGAAAAGATTATTATTGCTTTCTTGATGGGTGTTTAGGGTACCATCAAATCCAAATTCATCCCAACTAAGAGAAAACTACTTTCACTTGTCCCTTCGGTACGTATGCATTTAAAAGAATGCCTTTTGACCTATTCAATGTTCTAGCAACCTTCATGAGATGCATGACTGTGATCTTTGCTGATATGTTAGAATATTAGTTGGATGCATTCATGGACGACTTTTCTGTATATGGGAACTCTTTTCAAGAATGCTTGGGTAACCTAGAAAAAGTGTTAAAAAGATGCGAGGAGAGTAACCTAGTGCTCAATTAGGAAAAATGTCATTTCATGGTGAAAGGACTGGTTTTAGGGCATCAGATATCAGGAAAAGGTTTGGAAGTATATAAAGCCAAAATAGAAGTTATAAAGCATCTTCCGAATACGAAAAATGTTAAAGGTGTGCAAAAATTTTTAGGCCGGAGATTTATAAAGGATTTTGCTCATATTTCTAAACCTCTGAATCAAGTTCTACAAAAAGAGACACCTTTCATATTTGACCAAAGTTGCGTTAAAGCCTTTGATGTAATAAAAGGAAAACTCGTATATGCTCCTATAATAATCAACCCGAATTGGTCGGAACCTTTTATTATTAGGTGTGACGCTAGTGATTATGTAATAGGTATAGTTCTGGGACAAAAGCAAAATAATTTATTTGGGGCTATTCATTATGCTAGCAAAACACTAAATTCGAAATAGTGCAACTACACTACAACTGAGAAAGAGATGTTGGCAGTAGTGTTCGCTTGTGAAAAATTCCAACCCTACTTAATGGCGAATCGAGTATATGTGTATACTGATCACTCTACGCTAAAATACGTCATGAAGAAAAAAGAAACAAACGCCAGACTAATGAGATGGGTTTTATTACTTCAGGAATTTGATTTATGGATAATGGACGTGAAGGGGAATAAGAATCAAATTGAAGATCATTTATCTAGAATTGAAAACCATTTACAAGAGGAGGATATTGAAGAAATTAAGGAGATCTTTGCAGATGAAAAATTATTCAGAGTAGACATTAATCAATCAAGACCAAGTAAGTATCTGTATATTAATCAATCAAGACCTTTGCAGATGAAAAATTATTCAGAGTAGAATCAATCAAGACCAAGTAAGCATCTGTATATTAATCAATCAAGACCTTTGCAGATGAAAAATTATTCAAAGTGATTTCATGGGACCTTTTTCGAGTTCTTTCGGGAATCAGTATATTCTCCTAGCTGTAGGTTATGCTTCAAAATGGGTCAAAGCTGTTGCACTACCTATGAATGATACAAAATCAATAATGAGATTCCTAAGGAAAAACATATTCACCAGGTTTGGTACACCACGAGAACTGGTCAATGACGAAGGATCTCATTTCTGTAGTAACTAGATCGAACCAGCATTGGCTAAGTACAACATAAGACATAGGATGACAATGACATATCACCTATGTGCTAATAGGCAAGCAGAAGTATCTAATAGGGAAATAAAGTGGATTTTGGAGAAAACAGTAAACCCAAGTTGAAAAGATTGGGTAGTCAAGCTAGACGATGCGTTGTGGGCCTGTAGAACAACATATAAGACTCTCTTAGGCATGTCCCCATATAAGCTAGTTTATGGTAAGAACTGTCACTTACCAATCGAATTAGAGAGGAAGGCATACTGGACAATCAAAGAGTTAAATCTGGATCCAAAATTAGCTAAAAAAGAAAGACCTTTCCAACTCCAAGAATTGGAAGAATTCTGATTTATGGCTTACGAAAAATACTAAAATGTGCAAGTAGAGGAGTAGACTTCGACATAATGCAAAGACCAAAAAGCGTGAATTTTTTCTGGGACAGAAAGTGCTACTATTCAAGTCAAGGTTAAAATTATTCCATGGAAAGCTCAAATCAAGATGGACAGGTTCATATACAATGCATTAGGTAACTCCTCATGGGACAATAGAGTTAATTAGAAAATGGGGTCAACCTTTCATTGTTAATGGCCAACGAGTAAAATATTATTTTGGAGGAATTATTAATACTGTAGTGGAAGAACAAACCTTGCAGTGTAACGCTCTTTGGGATTTCCATGGAATCAATGGGAAACCAACAAACATGAAGAATGATAAGGAAAAAGGTGACCCAAGTATTGATTTCACGAAACAAAGAGAAATCTGGTCGTCATGTCGTGACACTACTCCAGAATGTCCTGAAAAAGAACAAAATTTTGATTCTGGAACCTGCCCTTGACGTCGCAACATCACCCAGAGATTTTGCGACACCATTTCGTAACTCTGTTTTCCTAACTAACCTAACTATTGACATTTTTGTAGCATAGTTATGTTAGTATTCTTGTGCTTTAATTTCTTATTTAGTAGAATTATACTATGACTCTTGAATAATTTTTTCTTTCTTTCTAATCTATAAATAGGACACATGGCCACCCTATTTTATCATTAACAAAGATTAAATTGCACGCCACCCTCTTTTATCAGCAACAAAGGTTAAATTGCAAACATAATAAGAACAGATTATCAAATGGCCAATTTTAGTGCAAGCGCCTCAAGCCCAACTATTGAGTTTCAAGAAGGCGGCATGGATAAATACTTGCAACAATTACAGTCGTATACCTTTATTCAAGAGCATGGATTTGACCCTCTAATGAGGAATAGCAAAGGAATATGGGAAAGTGCAGCTAAAAGGAAGTGGATGAAATTTTGTTTGCCAGCCGAAGAACTCCTAATAATTCCTATGGTGCAAGAATTTTATCTAGCATTAAAAAAAAGGGAAGCAGCCAGATCGTTCTATGAGATGTGCTCCTTTATGAAGGTTAAAGGGGTTAATTTTCGGTAACTGAAATGAGTATTTGCCAAATTTATGATGCACCATATTATTATCACGATTATCTCTATAAAACATATTTGAAGGAATTCAGAAACATTGATACAGAGGAAATATTGAGATTCCTAATGGAAGGGAAAGAGATGTGGACATATCGAATGGGGACAGTAATACCTGAAACGTTCAATCAATTGCTAATGACATCGAAAGCCAATTTGTGGATGGAATTCGTATGTTCGAGAATATGGCCTATAACAGAGATGTCCGAGATTAGTCCAATTCAAGCTATCATAACATATGAGATCCTCTAAAAGAAGCAAATATGTATTGGAACATGGATATATAAGAACATGGTTGATTGTGCGAGGGATTTAGGAAAGGGAACATTTTTCCCTCATCTAATTACAGAATTACGTAAAAGGGCAGGAGTACCCATTGAACGGATGGATAAAACCATGAATCCTTAAAGAAAATTACTTGGTGATTGTAACATCCCAAAATTGGGCCTAGGAGAATTGAGCCCAATGGGCCTTAGGCGTAGTAGCGTTTAAATTTTTGGAGAACAAGAGATCGGCTTAAATGCTAGTTAGACCCATTGGATAAGTGATTTTGGAAGGTTAGAGGGCTTCTATGAAGTCCCGGGATCAAATATTGGCTTTGGGGAAATTTTGGTTTTAGGTGAAAAAAACCCTGGAAGTTGGCAGATAGGCCTTAAGAATAAAATATGGAGAAAAAGAACACAAAGGAGTGTGTGGTGTAGTGGCAAAGTGACACCACTTAGGGGACAAGGGAGTGACGCCACAAGGGAAGGAAGGAGGTCCAAGGTTTAAGTCTTGGCTTTTGCATTTTGGTTTCTTTTTGCTTGGACCTTAGAATTTGGCCCATAGTTTATATTTACTTGCGCATGGTTTAAGACACAAGAGGAGCTTGTGGCCAAGTGGTTAGCAGCGTGGATTATGTTGTAAGGGAGCCTGGGTTCGAATCTCATGACAAGCAATGGAGTATTTATTTTGCGGATTGGACGACAAGAGTTTCAGTTGAATTTAAACTCTCTCGACGAAGGGATCCCACATCGGAAAGACACAAAGAATGAAGGTGAAGAGCTAGCTATATAAAGAGCATTCGGGAGGAGAGTTAACACATCTTGGAGGCGTTTGGGCACAAGAGTGGTCGGAGCGCTTGGATTAGCCCGAGTCCTATCGGTGTGTAACTCTCTCTACTCTAGTTGTAGAGCGGCAAATACCAGAAGTACCGGTCCACGGCAATAGTAGCCACACGAGCGTGCGGCGCGCGTGTGGGGCTTCACAGCGATAGTTGAGGCCATAAGTAGTATTCTTGTGGGTTGGAAATTTGCTTGGGCGCGATGGGCGAAGTGGGCCCAATGGGCCCGTGGGCCTTATGAGTAAATTGTGCGATTGTGTAGTATATAGTGAACTAGACTAGGTGGAAGTTATATACGTGGCTAGATTAGTGTTAGGTAGGCCACACGCGGCGTGTGGGCCCGAATGGGCCAAAATCGGGTTTTAGGCCCAATCGTCGGCAGACAACCGGAAATGGTAAATGAGTCGCTAGTGGCGACATTAGGCCTTCGTAAAGGCCATTGCGGTGTGAATTTGCGAAAATACCCTTAGTAGGTAAAATTACGATTATACCCTTAGAGGTTGATTAGCATGATTATGTTGTTTAGTTTTGGCGATTGTAGGGAAGGCTTGATCTCGCATATCTCGGGTTGTGGCTAGTGCTCGAAAAGTGTTAAGGAAGGGGATCTAGTGCGTTAGATCTTGATCTACGGGATTTGATAGTCGCAATAGTAAACGGTGTGTAAACTAACACACTTCTTGCTTTGTATATGTTTGATAAATCGATTGATTGGTAAAACCGAAATAGTATGGTTGAGTGATATGATACCCTATGGGGTATGTGCACGGATTCAGGTAAGTCCGTTTCATTATGAGTCTTATTATTGATACATGATGTCATGATTTATGATGTATGTGCTATGAGATGCAACGTTAAACATGTTTGCATGATTTGAATACTATACATGAGTTGGTATGATGATGGGTGATATGAGTGGAGGGGCGGTGATATTTTTTGTGTCGACGAGCACCAAAGTGTTTTGGTAACACACTTTGTGACTTTGGGTCACCGAGAGGTTTGGCACCTCGGAGGTTTGGCACCTCGGCGTCTCGCCCCCGTGGTTTCGCACCACGGTGGGTTGGCCCCACAAGGCGGTATTGAGGATTGGCGCCGGTGATTTGGTATCACACGATGGGTTGGCCCCATCAATTGATTTGTGACTTCGGTCACGGTGTTTTGGTAACACACTTTGTGTCTTTGGGACACAGTGGTTTGGCACCACATTGACGGATATCGTGTCTGCAGACACGGAGGTTTGGCACCTCCGGTGATTTGGCATCACATCCGTGACTATACGTCACCGGTGGTTTGGCACCACCGGTGGTTTGGTACCACACGGGGTAGAAAGGTGTTATGGATGGTTAGGTTGGGTGCATATTAATGAGATGCATGATGATCATGTTTATGTTTGTATATGATATTTTGCTAATCCAGGGAAAAAGGGTGGCACATCTTTGAGTCTTGGTGACTCACCTTTTTCCTTAAGCGTTCGCTTCAGAGGTAGTGCATAAAGTGGACCGGGATCGGAGAGGACAAGGTGGCCCATGCTTAGAAGATCAAGTTTAATTATATTATGCTTAATATTGATTCGAGTATTTCATGTTAGTATTGGTTTGTAATAAAGGCCATTCTATTATTTTGGTATTACTTTAACTATGGTTATTTAATTTAAGTTGCTAGGTGAAAATGATTTATGGGTTGCAACCTATTTATTCAAACCGGTTTTCATATACTAAAGCTTTAAAAATGCATAAGTTTTAATAATAAAGTTTTACTCAAAAGCTTCAATGGATAAGTTTTCCAAAATTCAACAAACTACAATGTTTTATCTTAAATTAGAAAGATTTTCAACCGACTTTCCCAGTGACATAACCAGATTAAATTCGTAATGAATGGGTCGGGTTTGGGGATGTTACTGATTAGTATCGAGCCGGTTCAAAACTCGGCTTTGAGGTTTTGGGCCCAAAACATTTTTTTAAAATGGGCTTTTCAAAGATATGGGTTTTATAAAAAGGTTTTCAGGTATTCTGGCATGGCACCTGTACCTCCGACCCGAAGTCCACCAGGTAAGTACTTCGGACTTTCTTGAAGTGAATTGTTTACATGAATTGATTTGGGCTTAGTTTGGGCTCGTAGATTAGAAAGTTAGGACTATTGGACCCTAGGACTCGTCTACTCAAACATATGCATAAGACTTAAAGCTCTTAAACAAACCTGTGAAGTAAGTCGCCGAGTTAAGGTTTGGTAACCTTGGTACGCATGTCTAGGATTGGATCCGGAAGAGCTTGGTACTTAAGCAGTCCTCGTGACCCACCTCCTCTTCGCAGGAATCCTACCTGGTGCGTAGCTACGGTTCACCTTAACCAAGAGGACTTGTTCATAGGCTAAACCGATTATTAAAACCCGAAAGGGAACTAGCCTTGCCGTTTTTAAACTTTCTGCTTTTAAAATTTTCAACTTTACCCCTTTGGTTTGTAAAACTCTAAATCAGATTTTGAAAGATGTTTTCTCGGTTTACAAAATTACCAAAATGCCCTAGTGGGAAAATTACAAAAATGCCCCTGTGTTATAAAATTACCAGATTACCCTTAATTTTTGATAAAATGCTCTTTACTTTGTAAAATACCAAAATCTCGGAATTTCAAACATTAAGATACCTTGGTTTGTGAAAATTTCTGAAAATACCCGAGGATGATGAAATTACCAAAAGCATACTTGGGTTTCTAAATTTTGATTTCTCTCAACTTTTCTTTGAAATATTCCTATTTTAGCAAATATCGAAATTACATTTTGTGAAATATTGTGGAATTATGATTTGGAGAATTTACAAAATGCCCATGATTTCCAAAATTACAAAAATAACCTCGCTTTCTCGAAATTTTGCAACACACTTTGTTTGAAAAATAAAAATTTCAAGATGACTCTGAGATTTTGTAAACTTTGAAATATCTTTAATTTGAAAACTATTTTCAAATTGACTCGAAAGTTATTGCAGAAATACCCCTATAGGAAAATGTCGAAATTACCCACAGGTTGGGAATGCTCAAGAAAGTGACATGGATGAATGAATGTGTCTTTAGTGAAGTATGTGAATGTTTGAATTAGAACAGAGAACTTGAGATGAAACTTTGATTGCTCGAAAGAACGACTTCCGAAACTTACATTCATAAAATTTGCTCGTGGATAAAAGCAATGGAACAAAATTTCTAATGCATAAAACTTTTAATCAGATTAAATCGCGACGCTAGATATGAGTTCTAGGGGACGTGGTTGTCGCGGACGTGGTCAAGGTGGAATGGCGACTTTATTAAGATCAGAGTCTTGCAGCAAGAGCGTAGTGTGGTAGGTTAGGATGTGCGATTGTTTAGTTAGTTGGAAATTTCGAGGACGAAATTTCTTTAAGGAGGGTAGATTTGTAACATCCCAAAATTGGGCCTAGGAGAATTGAGCCCAATGGGCCTTAGGCGTAGTAGCGTTTAAATTTTTGGAGAACAAGAGATCGGCTTAAATGCTAGTTAGACCCATTGGATAAGTGATTTTGGAAGGTTAGAGGGCTTCTATGAAGTCCAGGATCAAATATTGGCTTTAGGAAATTTTGGTTTTAGGTGAAAAAACCTGGAAGTTGGCAGATAGGCCTTAAGAATAAAATATGGAGAAAAATAACACAAAGGAGTGTGTGGTGTAGTGGCAAAGTGACGCCACTTAGGGGACAAGGGAGTGACGCCACAAGGGAAGGAAGGAGGTCCAAGGTTCAAGTCTTGGCTTTTGCATTTGGTTTTTTTTGCTTGGACCTTAGAATTTGGCCCATAGTTTATATTTAGTTGCGCATGGTTTAAGACACAAGAGGAGCTTGTGGCCAAGTGGTTAGCAGCGTGGATTATGTTGTAAGGGAGCCTGGGTTCGAATCTCATGACAAGCAATGGAGTATTTATTTTTATGAGATTGGACGACAAGAGTTTGGTTGAATTTAAACTCTACTGACGAAGGGATCCCACATCGGAAAGACACAAAGAATGAAGGTGAAGAGCTAGCTATATAAAGAGCATTCCAGGAGGAAAGTTAACACATCTTGGAGGACGTTTGGGCACAAGAGTGGTTGGAGCGCGGATTAGCCCAGAGTCCTATCAGGTGTGTAACTCTCTCTACTCTAGTTGTAGAGCGGCAAATGCCGAAGTGCCGGTCACGGCAATAGTAGCCACACGAGCGTGCGAGCACACGTGTGGGGCTTCGACGCGATAGTTGAGGCCATAAGTAGTATTCTTGTGGGTTGGGGCTGCTTGGGCCGCGATGGGCCGAAGTGGGCCCAATGGGCCCGTGGGCCCTTATGAGTAAATTGTGCGATTGTGTAGTATATAGTGAACTAGACTAGGTGGAAGTTATATACATGGCTAGATTCGTGTTAGGTGGGCCACACGCGGCGTGTGGGTCGGATGGGCCGAAATCGGGTTTTAGGCCCAATCGTCCATTACAACCTGGAAATGGTAGAATGAGTCGCTAGTGGCGACATTAGTCCTTCAGAAAGGCCATTGCGGTGTGAATTTGCGAAAATACCCTTAGTAGGTAAAATTACGATTATACCCTTAGAGGTTGATTAGCATGATTATGTTGTTTAGTTTTGGCGATTGTGGGGAAGGCTTGATCTCGCATATCTCGGGTTGTGGCTAGTGCTCGAAAAGTGTTAAGGAAGGGGATCTAGTGCGTTAGATCTTGATCTACGGATTCGATAGTCGCATTAGTAACGAGGTGTGTAAACTAACACACTTCTTGCTTTGTATATGTTTGATAAACTCGATTGATTGGTAAAACCGAAATAGTATGGTTGAGTGATATGATACCCTATGGGGTATGTAACAGATTCAGGTAAGTCGGTTTCATTATGAGTACTCGTTATTGATACATGATGTCGTGATTTATGATGTATGTGCTATGAGATGCAACGTTAAACATGTTTGCATGATTTGAATACTATACATGAGTTGGTATGATGATGGGTGATATGAGTGGAGGGGGCAGTGATATTTTGTGCTGACGAGCACCAGTGTTTTGGTAACACACTTTGTGACTTTGGGTCACCAGAGGTTTGGCACCTCCAGAGGTTTGGCACCTCAGCGTCTCGTCCCCGTGGTTTCGCACCACAGTGGGTTGGCCCCACAAGGCGGTATTGAGGGATTGACGCCAGTGATTTGGTATCACACGATGGGTTGGCCCCATCAATTGATTTGTGACTTCGGTCACCAGTGTTTTGGTAACACACTTTGTGTCTTTGGGACACCAGTGGTTTGGCACCACATTGACGGGTATCGTGTCTGCGGACACCAGAGGTTTGGCACCTCCAGTGATTTGGCATCACATCTGTGACTATACGTCACCAGTGGTTTGGTACCACACGGGGTAGAGAAAGGTGTTATGGATGGTTAGGTTGGGTGCATATTAATGAGATGCATGATGATCATGTTTATGTTTGTATATGATATTTTGCTAATCCGGGAAAAAGGGTGGCACACTGAGTCTTGGTGACTCACCTTTTTCCTTAACTGTTTCAGGTAGTGCATAAAGCTGGACCGGGATCGGAGAGGACAAGGTGGCCCATGCCGAAGATCAAGTTTAATTATATTATGCTTAATATTGATTCGAGTATTTCATGTTAGTATTGGTTTGTAATAAAGGCCATTCTATTATTTTGGTATTACTTTAACTATGGTTATTTAATTTAAGTTGCTAGGTGAAAATGATTTATGGGTTGCAACCTATTTATTCAAACCGGTTTTCATATACTAAAGCTTTAAAAATGCATAAGTTTTAATAATAAAGTTTTACTCAAAAGCTTCAATGGATAAGTTTTCCAAAATTCAACAAACTACAATGTTTTATCTTAAATTAGAAAGATTTTCAACCGACTTTCCCCAGTGACATAACCAGATTCGGTCGTAATGAATGGGTCGGGTTTGGGGTGTTACAGATTGGTATCAGAGCCCGGTTCAAAACTTGGCTTTGAGGGTTTTGGGCCCAAAAACATTTTTTTAAAATGGGCTTTTCAAAGATATGGGTTTTATAAAAAGGTTTTCAGGTATTCTGGCATGGCACCTGTACCTCCGACCCGAAGTCCACCAGGTAAGTACTTCGGACTTTCTTGAAGTGAATTGTTTACATGAATTGATTTGGGCTTAGTTTGGGCTCGTAGATTAGAAAGTTAGGACTATTGGACCCTAGGACTAGTCTACTCAAACATATGCATAAGACTTAAAGCTCTTAAACAAACCTGTGAAGTAAGTCGCCGAGTTAAGGTTTGGTAACCTTGGTACGCATGTCTAGGATTGGATCCGGAAGAGCTTGGTACTTAAGCAGTCCTCGTGACCCACCTCCTCTTCGCAGGAATCCTACCTGGTGCGTAGCTACGGTTCACCTTAACCAAGAGGACTTGTTCATAGGCTAAACCGATTATTAAAACCCGAAAGGGAACTAGCCTTGCCGTTTTTAAACTTTCTGTTTTTAAAATTTTCAACTTTACCCCTTTGGTTTGTAAAACTCTAAATCAGATTTTGAAAGATGTTTTCTCGGTTTACAAAATTACCAAAATGCCCTAGTGGGAAAATTACAAAAATGCCCCTGTGTTATAAAATTACCGTATTACCCTTAATTTTTGATAAAATGCTCTTTACTTTGTAAAATACCAAAATCTCAGAATTTCAAACATTAAGATACCTTGGTTTGTGAAAATTTACGAAAATACCCCAGGATGATGAAATTACCAAAACGCCCTTGGGTTTCTAAATTTTCAGATTTCTCTCAACTTTTACTGAAATATTCCTATTTTAGCAAATATCAGAAATTACATTTTGTGAAATATTGTGGAATTATGATTTGGAGAATTTACAAAAATGCCCATGATTTCCAAAATTACAAAAATAACCCTGCTTTCTGAAATTTTTGCAACACACTTTGTTTGAAAAATAAAAATTTCAAGATGACTCCTGAGATTTTGTAAACTTTGAAATATCTTTAATTTGAAAACTATTTTCAAATTGACCCTGAGTTATTACCGAAATACCCCTATAGGAAAATGTCGAAATTACCCCTGGGTTGGGAATGCTCAAGAAAGTGACATGGATGAATGAATGTGTCTTTAGTGAAGTATGTGAATGTTTGAATTAGAACAGAGAACTTGAGATGAAACTTTGATTGCTCGAAAGAACGACTTCCAGAAACTTCTGTTCATAAAATTTGCTCGTGGATAAAACAGTGGAACAAAATTTCTAATGCATAAAACTTTTAATCAGATTAAATCGCGACGCTAGATATGAGTTCTAGGGGACGTGGTTGTCGCGGACGTGGTCAAGGTGGAATGACAGCTTTATTAAGATCAGAGTGCGCAGTAAGAGCGTAGTGTGGTAGGTTAGGATGTGCGACTGTTAGTTAGTTGGAAATTTCGAGGACGAAATTTCTTTAAGGAGGGTAGATTTGTAACATCCCAAAATTGGGCCTAGGAGAATTGAGCCCAATGGGCCTTAGGTGTAGTAGCGTTTAAATTTTTGGAGAACAAGAGATCGGCTTAAATGCTAGTTAGACCCATTGGATAAGTGATTTTGGAAGGTTAGAGGGCTTCTATGAAGTCCCGGGATCAAATATTGGCTTTGGGGAAATTTTGGTTTTAGGTGAAAAAAACCCTGGAAGTTGGCAGATAGGCCTTAAGAATAAAATATGGAGAAAAATAACACAAAGGAGTGTGTGGTGTAGTGACAAAGTGACGCCACTTAGGGGACAAGGGAGTGACGCCACAAGGGAAGGAAGGAGGTCCAAGGTTCAAGTCTTGGCTTTTGCATTTTGGTTTCTTTTTGCTTGGACCTTAGAATTTGGCCCATAGTTTATATTTAGTTGCGCATGGTTTAAGACACAAGAGGAGCTTGTGGCCAAGTGGTTAGCAGCGTGGATTATGTTGTAAGGGAGCCTGGGTTCGAATCTCATGTCAAGCAATGGAGTATTTATTTTATGATTGGGACGACAAGAGTTTCAGTTGAATTTAAACTCTCATCGACGTGAAGGGATCCCACATCGGAAAGACACAAAGAATGAAGGTGAAGAGCTAGCTATATAAAGAGCATTCCAGGAGGAGAGTTAACACATCTTGGAGGGCGTTTGGGCACAAGAGTGGTCGGAGCGCGGATTAGCCCAGAGTCCTATCAGGTGTGTAACTCTCTCTACTCTAGTTGTAGAGCGGCAAATGCCGGGAAGTGCGGCCACGGCAATAGTAGCCACACGAGCGTGCGAGCACACGTGTGGGGCTTCGACGCGATAGTTGAGGCCATAAGTAGTATTCTTGTGGGTTGGGGCTTCTTGGGCCGCGATGGGCCGAAGTGGGCCCAATGGGCCCGTGGGCCCTTATGAGTAAATTGTGCGATTGTGTAGTATATAGTGAACTAGACTAGGTGGAAGTTATATACGTGGCTAGATTCGTGTTAGGTGGGCCACACGAGCGTGTGGGCCGGATGGGCCGAAATCGGTTTTAGGCCCAATCGTCCTGCAGCATAACGGAAATGGTAGTGAGTCGCTAGTGGCGACATTAGGCCTTCGTAAAGGCCATTGCAGGTGTGAATTTGCGAAAATACCCTTAGTAGGTAAAATTACGATTATACCCTTAGAGGTTGATTAGCATGATTATGTTGTTTAGTTTTGGCCGATTGTAGGGGAAGGCTTGATCTCGCATATCTCGGGTTGTGGCTAGTGCTCGAAAAGTGTTAAGGAAGGGGGATCTAGTGCGTTAGATCTTGATCTACGGGATTTGATAGTCGCATTAGTAACCGTGTGTGTAAACTAACACACTTCTTGCTTTGTATATGTTTGATAAATCGATTGATTGGTAAAACCGAAATAGTATGGTTGAGTGATATGATACCCTATGGGGTATGTGCACGGATTCGTGTAAGTCCGTTTCATTATGAGTAATCTTGTTATTGATACATGATGTCGTGATTTATGATGTATGTGCTATGAGATGCAACGTTAAACATGTTTGCATGATTTGAATACTATACATGAGTTGGTATGATGATGGGTGATATGAGTGGAGGGGCAAAGTGATATTTTAGCCGACGAGCACCGGTGTTTTGGTAACACACTTTGTGACTTTGGGTCACCAGAGGTTTGGCACCTCCAGAGGTTTGGCACCTCGGCGCCTCGCCCCGTGGTTTCGCACCACGGTGGGTTGGCCCCACAAGGCGGTATTGAGGATTGACGCCGGTGATTTGGTATCACACGATGGGTTGGCCCCATCAATTGATTTGTGACTTGGTCACCAGTGTTTTTGGTAACACACTTTGTGTCTTTGGGACACCAAAGTGGTTTGGCACCACATTGACGGATATCGTGTCTGCGGACACCAGAGGTTTGGCACCTCCAGTGATTTGGCATCACATCTGTGACTATACGTCACCAGTGGTTTGGCACCACCAGTGGTTTGGTACCACACGGGGTAGAGAAAGGTGTTATGGATGGTTAGGTTGGGTGCATATTAATGAGATGCATGATGATCATGTTTATGTTTGTATATGATATTTTGCTAATCCGGGAAAAAGGGTGGCACACTGAGTCTTGGTGACTCACCTTTTTCCTTAACTGTTTCGTAGTGCATAAAGTCGACCGGGATCGGAGAGGACAAGGTGGCCCATGCCAAGATCAAGTTTAATTATATTATGCTTAATATTGATTCGAGTATTTCATGTTAGTATTGGTTTGTAATAAAGGCCATTCTATTATTTTGGTATTACTTTAACTATGGTTATTTAATTTAAGTTGCTAGGTGAAAATGATTTATGGGTTGCAACCTATTTATTCAAACCGGTTTTCATATACTAAAGCTTTAAAAATGCATAAGTTTTAATAATAAAGTTTTACTCAAAAGCTTCAATGGATAAGTTTTCCAAAATTCAACAAACTACAATGTTTTATCTTAAATTAGAAAGATTTTCAACCGACTTTCCCCAGTGACATAACCAGATTCGGTCGTAATGAATGGGTCGGGTTTGGGGATGTTACAGTGATATTTATTCAAGCAATTTTTTCTTTTACATACGAAACAAAAAGAAGAAAGGAGAAAAAGAGGATTTCAGGAGGATGATGACTAATATTCAAGAGTAATCTAATAGGATTAAGAGTAGACAAATTTAGGAAAATTGAAGGCTTATTTCTTTATTAGGAATTTGCACTTTTCATTAATAAATAATTACTTTAGGGATTGTATTAATTTTTAAGGTGATGTAAATCTGTTTTTAGGATTAGGGATACATACATACATAATTCTTTGTTTTGTAGTTTGTCTAATTAAGTCCTTTATTGGCCATAAGGGATGAATGAGGCCGAAGGGAGAGCTAACGTACCTTGTGAGTGTGAAGGAGACCATTAGAAGGCATTTTAGACCAAAACTAGACATCATGTCATAACACGGAAGGCTAGATGTCACAACGTAGATAGCAAAATGGAGAAAGTATGAAACTGCTTTTGATGTCGCTACACAAACTGAGGGTGTTGCGACATACCCCTGAAGACGTCTCAATGAGTAGTATATTGCCACCACTGTCGCAACACAGGTTTTGGTGTGTCGCAACATTGACTTTGGGACAGAATTAAACACGAAGTAGGGGCATTTTGGTCCACACAATCGAACTTAAAGCTCGGGAACGTCAGCTAACCTAGGGTTACGGATGACGGCCACCTGAAGGCTATAAATAGGCTCATTTGGCACATGTTATAGACATCATTCCATTAACTTAAATTCTCTCTTTATATTTAGTTTTGCTTTCATGCTTTCTTAGGTTTTTTAGGGTTTAGTTTATTTGTTCTTTGTTTTCTTTTAAGAGATCTGATTTGTGACAGAGATCATCTTCTGCGGATTCGTGCTTATTATATATATCAATCAGGCTTTTCCTAAACTCTCTACTTTAATTCATTCACTATGATTAATTTTCCATCTATTCCATGTTGTTTATGAAAGCCATGAGGAACTAATACCTCTGTGGGGGATTAGCGAGTGGAGGTATGATCTATTAATTATTTTATAGGGTTACCCAACGAATCATCTGTTTGGGAAAGGAAGAACGTGAAACAAACCCTGGGCCTGACAACCCCAAGAAGTCATCAAGGTGGGAATTAACCCAAAATTGGTATTGCCCATTCGTGAACACCTTCACCCCAAGCTAGTCTGGACTGTGAGATCAAAAGATAAGTAGTTCTTTCTGACTCGTTATGTTAGTGTAAGATTGGAAGATCCTACTAGGGTAGCGACTAGTTGATTAACAGGGAACCTGAAACAACAATTGATGGGGATTACCGAAGCGAGCTAATCACCCATAATCGAGATTTGATTAACTCTCCTCTTCTATCTCTTTAATTTTATTTATTTTATGTTATTTTATTTTATTACTCTAAAAACTTTAAAAACCTTTCTTTTATGTTCTCGTACTATAAGTTATTCAGAGTACTAATTAGATCTTTTAGTGTTTAGGTAAGAATTAATCTAGCAGTTGCCTTCCTAGGGTACAATCCTTGGAGTATTCACTTACTTCATTGTAAAACTATATTACAACTCGACCCGTATACTTGTGGATACCGCCTTATCATTCAATATTTTACACTTTGGACGTTCGTACGTTCGGAGGCGGTTATCTGTATGCCTAAACCGAACAGGTATTTTAGGTGGTAACCCTTAGTGAAGATGAGACCTAGCGAATATTCTTAGCTAAAGGTGGTAAATAACTCAATTAAGGTTAATTAATGATTTAATTAGATAATGACGGATTTAATCGATCATAGATCGAGAGCTCGCACCATTGACACTAGAATAGGAAATTTCATGAGGTTAATTAATTTAATTTGTTTAAATAATATTTTAATTTTGAATCAACACTACTAACTCGTGATTCAATTAGATTAGTAATTATTTTCTATTATTAATTTAATAATAAAATTCTTCAATATGCAATCCCTTGAGTACGATCCTCAAAATACTTACCAAGTGTTTCATCGTAAACTAACTATAATGCTATTTGATCTATTAAACATGCAGATACCACACATATTTTATTTGCATGATTTTTGCTCTAAACATTTGCACATTTGGAGGTGGTCAGTTAGCGAGTGAAAAATAGTTTATACTCTTGAGACTTATATAGGTTATGTATTTAGAGTTTGAGCATTTATCTGTTCACTGAGGAATTCATTATTATGAGTCCATTTTGTAAGTAAATAAGTGAGTCATTTGGTTTATAGATTAATTTTTCAATAGAAAACTTAAAGAGTGATCTAAACTTTTAGGTGCAAAAGTGAGGTTGCTAAACTAGTGAATTTTAAGACTTAAATAACTTGTTATATGAGATTGAAATATAGTGAATTATCTCTTTGGGAAATCTCATAGATTTAGTGAAACCAAACTGTGTGAACAATCTCTGTGTGAACAATTTTTCTTTGTTAATCTTTATGTTCTTTCGCTGTTTCAAAAGTAGTAGGCACTGCGCAAGTTTTCTTGCAACTGTCGAATGGTTTCTTCAATGTTTCTTAGCTTTTACGTACAACACACTTGAGTTAATACTAGTAATTTTAAATCAACAAACACAAACATAATTTGAATTTTTTAATCAACATGAACAAAACATAAACAAGTTTAAAATAAAATAAGTGACCATGAACAAAGGCATCTTGGTTCAAGCTCAATGCGAATTTCTAAGGCATGATTTCAACATGTTATTTCCCTAGGAAAGATCAACAGTACAAGAAAATACGAGCAATAGATACTAATACACAGATGTGTCACTTGGATGAAAGTAGCATTTCCCTGAGAGCCTTGAAGTAAGCAAACATCTCTTGGTAATCAGGAAGGTTTTCTTTGATTATGGGAACTTGTTTGAAATTATTGATCCATCTTTGCAAACGAAGGAACTTGCTAGCTTCGAGTAGCTTAACGTTTGTTGCATCTTCAACCATTTGTAACCACTGGCTAAGTTGATCAAAAGCTATATCCACCAAGTCAATCTTGTCTCCCCCAAAGAACGTCTTGTCTCCAAGCGCATGTTCTTCAATGATTTCTAGCATTTCCAGGCTATCCCTAATCGCCTTCTTTTGTTCTTCACCACTGGTTCGAAACACCATCCAGATTGCTGGAAGCTGCAAGGATCGAAGATATATGCAATATGGAGATCAATCAATGGAACTAAAATCCGGCGAAAGCCAAAGGGTTTACCTTATCCTCAGCAAATTTAATCCAAAAACGAGCGATGGCTCTATCATAAGGATCAGTTGGCAGCAGGGAATTTTGTGGCCAAATCTCTTGGATATATTCAAGAATGATCATAGACTCACAAATTGACTTTCCACTATGGATAGGTACTGGTATCTTCTTGTGAACTGGATTATGCTGGAGAAGCAGTGGACCTTTGTTGTTCAGATCTTCTTCTATGAATTCATATGCTATACCTTTCAATTTCAGGACCCAAACAACTCTATAGTAGAAAGGACTTGGCCATGTTCCTAGCAGCTTTACTTCAGCCATATGTGAGAGTTTTTCGTTTAAAAAAAATAAAATTCTGGAGGATTCATCAATCAGAAAATCAGTGTTGGGACTTGGTCAATTTATGTAGTGATTTCAATGGAGTCCGACGACTCAAACAGTCAGTTTTTTTTTTTTTTTTTTTTTTTTTTTAATCAATGCCTTGTATAAAATAGGATTTCTTCTTGGAAAATTTCTCCAAATGTTCCATGTACTCTATAGTGGAAAGATGGGACGTGTTATTCCCGTCTTTCACCAGGGCAGCAGTCAAAGAATATGAAATGAGTATATTTTATTATAATATATATTCAGTAGGTGAATGCATACTGCATTTATCCTTATTGTACAGTATAATAATACCTTTCCAAGGAATCAAACTTATAGGCTTGTCAATGGCTTCGTAAATCTTAAAATTTGTTCAAAAAAATTCTATTTGAAAATAATTTTTTAGAGTAAAAAATTAAAATCAAAATCAAAATCGAGTTCATCTGTAATATTTATAGTAATAAATCAATTATTAAATTTGTACTTATATTTTCGGCTAAACGAATTCTTTTCGTTCTTAGTTTTCAACTGAACGATTTTATTCACTATTCTTGTAACACGAACTATTTCGAGTATGAGTTCGAACGATTTAAATCAAATAAAGAATCAGAAATAATTTTTCTTTGTTTCTGTGTGAAAACGAAAAAATCTCTTCTCTAATAGAAACCGACAACATTTTTATTCCGGAAAATAGATATAATACTTAAAGAATAAAATTGTCTCCATTTTCGGGCAGAGTAGCAATATCTTAAATTTGTGTATTTTGCCCTACCAGTGCTATCTATTTATAGAGAGATAAAAAGTAGAACCCTTGCTGAATTCTAAAAGTTTTTTTCAACTAGAAAAATAAACTCCTAATCTATCTAAGAGTAACAACCCTAGTTAACAATACTATGGTTTGTCGTCCACCTTATTAATAACTCTTAAAAAGAGTTATATTTCCTGCTTTTAGACCTAGTTAACTGCCTGTATATAGGAGAATTTAGTTGCATTTTGGGACATTCTATTTCTTTTATTCGCATTGCATTCGGAGCTTGGACTGTGTTTACATGTTAGTTACTTTTTTTGCTTGTGGAAGGGTTGTATATGGTGGTGAATTGGCAGGTGCAAGGTACGAGAAAAGGGAGTATAGGAGTGAAGTTTTGTCATGGCAAAAGGTTGGACAGTTTGTCAACAATCAATGCCAGTTTTAGCCAAATTGTACATGTACCAAAAAAATCAGTCTAAAAAAGAGGAAAAAGATCATGGGCTGATGGACCTATTTTAAAGGAAAAGGTATAAAACACAACAAGAAAGAGGAAAAAAAAGTAGGGAGAGAGACGGTTAGAGAGACAATTGGAAAAACAAAATCCTTGGAAAAAAAATTGAGGGTAGCATCTGAGCAGTGACGTGAAGAGGAAGACGAAGGCAGTCCCTCTCACCACCACAAGACATCAGATCGTTGGAGAGTAGATCGGATACGCGAAAGCTATCCGCCCAAAGTTCTTCCATTATTTCTTGATTGCTCTTCGTGAAACGATTTGTTGAAACGATGTTGAATGATATTTTGGATTTGAATTTTAATTGCCAACCCATGAGCTAAATCTCATTGTAACACCCCAAACCCGGCCCAGAAGTTAGGCCCGAATCCGGCATGCCACATTGAAGTATTTTAGCGAAAACCTTGTTTTCATTGAAACCATTCTAAAGAAAAGTTAAAAAAGGACAATTTCCAAAACGACATTGCTTAAGTTTAAGATTTAAAAAAAAATTATTTAAGTTGAATGGTTTAAACAGTCGAACAATAATTAAAACCCAAATGTAAAATCAAATTGGAGGTACACGGCCTTATTACATCCCTAATGAACATAAAGTAATTAAAATAGAGTTATTCGAAACAAATAAAGAAAAACATCAAAGTAGCTTGTAGTGTGGCCATCCCCAAGTCCTCTTCCACGTCGAGCCGTCTACTGAGGATCACCTGAAACATTTAATAAAAAGGGTGTGAGTTTCGAAACTCAGTGTGTACGACCCTTGGTAATCAAATCAACATGCAATTATCACGTTGGGCCTAAGCCCTATCAAAATCGGTGGTCTTGGGCCTTAGCCCACAATGACCTCATATCATACCAATATCACATGAATGCAATGCACCCATCCCAAATCCAACCCTGCGCTCCACCCGTACCAACCCTACACTCCTGTGGGAATATAAATATCAACCCACCCATCCCTACACTCCAAAGGTAGCACCAACAGCGGCACTACTCAACGTTGCAGCAAGCTGCTAAGCATATAATGGGCTTAAAGCCACCGGTGGATCCACGGTCGTCAAGCGACTATGCGATCCTCACATATCTTCCTCCGTATCATCAATCCTACCCAAGTGCAACATATAATTCATGAATGCAACATACACATTTTCACACATTAAGCACCTAGGGGTATTTTAGTCATTTCACTACCTAGGGGCATTTCCGTAATTCTAACCTAGAGAGGTATTTCCGTAATTCTACCCTACAGAGGTATTTCCGTAATTCTACCCTACAGGGGTATTTTCGTAATTTCTACCCTACAGGGGTATTTTCGTAATTTCTTTCATCTCGGGTTTTAGTTATGAACTTTGGCCCATCAACAAGTCCTTGCGGCTAAAGTGAATAAAGACTATGCACCAGGTAGGATCTCAGAGAAGAGGAGGTGGGTCACTAGGACCGCTTAAGTACCAAGCTCTCCCTCGATCCAATCCTTGACATGCATATGTCGGTTACCACACTCTAACTAATCGACTTGTCCACAGACATGTTTGATTAATAAATTAAGTCTTATGCAATTTTAAGAATTTATCAGAACTAGGCCTAGAGTCCCTTAAACCCTAACATGCATTCCTAACGTCCCATAAAGCCCACTCATGTTCATGTAGCCCATTAGGCCCCAATCATATTCGTATAACCCATTAAGCCCAATCATGTTTATGTAGCCCATTAGGCCCGATTATAAACACATCATACAACCGTTCATGTCAATTCATACTCAAGTTCACATATCAACCATTGCCAATTTGGGCCCACGAGCTCGGCAGGCCCATTTAGCCACTTTCGGCTTTTCGGCATTGCCGCAATCTCGTGTGTGTAGTGTTTGTACACACCTGGTAATAACGCGTCCTGCAAACCCCTTAATCACGAACCTACAATAGACATCACTTAACGATTAACCATGGCTTAATACACACTTTATCAAAACCCGAAACCTCACCGTAACCTCCATCAGATGCCACCGGTTCTAGTAGCCCTTCCTTAGCTACTATTTGCGAATATCCCTAGATCCGCACCGGACATATATCATCAAAATCAAGTGACTCATATTCCACATAAGTCACCTCTATAAGCCATACTTACATTCGGCCATCCACTAATCCATAACTGAGACGAGAAAACTTACCACTTTGCTAACGATCCTTACCACGCTTGCAATCTTTGAACCCTACCCTTGTTAATACAAGGTTAACGGCAAGGAGAGGTTAGATAGCCCTTCGGCTTTTACCAAAACACACTAAAGGAAAATCGACTAAGCACTTACGCAAGAAGTAATCGGCCCAAGAAGTATTCGGCTTTTGAGATTAGTATGGTGAGAGGGACTATTCTGCCAATAGGGAGAAGAAGAGAAGAAGTGATCGGCTAGAACCAAAGGTGAACAAGAAAAGGAATTTAAGAAGAGAAGGTATGGAGGATTCGACTTCTGAGCACTTAGAGAGAAAATGGGTGTTTAGGCAACTATCAAGTGAGGAATTCCGCTAGAGAGAAAAATAGAATTTTGGCATTACCCTAGAAACCTTTCAAAGGAATTCGGCACCCTCCTTTTATAGCAAAAAGCCGAAACTCCCTTCCCCTAGAGTCCCATTCGGCACCATCACATCCACACCTCAATCCCCTATCTTTTCTCTCTTATCTTTACCTTAATTTTCTCTCTTGAACACTCCCTTCTAGAGTCCACTCTAGCGCCACTGCATCCCTTCCATGTGAAAAAATAAAACCTCCAAATTTACCACTCTCAAGCCTCGAACCTTGGACCTCTCCACCTTATAGCAAGAACGCCACCTTATAGCTCCCAAGTGGCGCCACCTTGCCACTGAACCACATTGGACCCAATTATGTCTTATTTTCCCTCAATCTATTTAAGAGGCCTAATACTACCGAGTCTAGGGTCCCACTAAGGCAAAAATTAAATTTCCCAAATGACATGGCTTAACCCCAGGACTTCCTAGAAGCCCCCTAACCTTCCAAAATCACTCACCTAATAGATCCAACTTGCATTAGTTCCGTTCTCTTATTCTCAAGAATTCTAAACGCTATCATTCCCATGGCCCAATGGGCCCAATTCTACTAGGCCCAAATTCGGGCGTTATAATTCTACCCCTCTTAAAAAAATTTAGTCCTCAAATTTCCAACTAACTATTAATCGCACCGCTCAAGTCACACCACTATGCTTCCGCTATGCACTCTGATTTTAATAACACTAACACACTTTAACTCTAATTGAACCCTCTTACACTTACCCAAAAAACACCTACCCACTAGAGCAGATAAGCATTGTACACATACAGTTTCTATACCCAAAATATCGCATCCACACAAAACATACCCATTATAACATCCGGTGCATCTCCTTCTTCCAGGCGAATTAGGAATTTTATGAAATTTTAGTTAATAGTTCCACTGTTTAAAGCACATGTCTTATGCAAGTAACAATTTAAAAGTAGTTTCACGGTCGTAAATCCACTACAGGCTTAAGTTTCCTACGGGCTTTAGTCTCTAAAAACTTATTGTTTAAAGTAGCCCAATATCTAAATATAGTTCAATAATTTAAACAACTAAAATAATGAAAAAACTTACTTGGCTCGACGTCAGGGCTCGGTGAACCACACTACAAGATCCTGCAAAAACTTTTTAATCTACTTGTTTTAAAAACCCAAAATCTAAGGCCCATTTCATAGCCTGAGTTTTGCAACTTGGCTCCGATACCACTAAATGTAACACCCCAAACCCAACCAAGAAGTTAGGCCCAAATCCGGCATGCCACATTGAAGTGTTTTAGCAAAACCTTATTTTCATTGAAACCCTTCTAAAGAAAAGTTAAAAAAGGACAATTTCCAAAATGAATTTGCTTAAGTTTAAGATTTAAAAAAAATTATTTAAGTTGAATGGTTTAAATAGTCGAACAATAATTAAAACCCAAATGTAAAATCAAATTGGAGGTACACGGCCTTATTACATCCCTAATGAACATAAAGTAATTAAAATAGAGTTATTCGAAACAAATAAAGAAAAACTTCTAAGTAGCTTGTAGTGTGGCCATCCCCGAGTCCTCTTCCACGTCGAGCCGTCTACTAAGGATCACCTGAAACATTTAATAAAAAGGGTGTGAGTTTCGAAACTTAGTGTGTACGGCCCTTGGTAATCAAATCAACATGCAATTATCACGTTGGGCCTAAGCCCTATCAAAATCGGTGGTCTTGGTCCTTAGCCCACAATGACCTCATATCATACCAATATCACATGAATACAATGCACCCATCCCAAATCCAACCCTGCACTCCACCCGTACCAACCCTACTCTCCTGTGGGGATATAAATATCAACCCACCCATCCCTACACTCCAAAGGTAGCACCAACAGCGGCACTACTCAATGTTGCAGCAAGGCTGCTAAGCATATAATGGGCTTAAAGCCACCGGTGGATCCACGGTCGTCAAGCGACTATGCGATCCTCACATATCTTCCTCCGTATCATCAAACCCACCCAAGTGCAACATATATTTCATGAATGCAACGTACACATTTTCACACATTAAGCACCTAGGGGTATTTTAGCCATTTCACTACCTAGGGGTATTTCTGTAATTCTACCCTACAGAGGTATTTTCGTAATTCTACCCTACAGGGGTATTTTCGTAATTTCTACCCTACAGGGGTATTTCTGTAATTTCTACCCTACAGGGGTATTTTCATAATTTCTTTCATCTCGGGTTTTAGTTATGAACTTTGGCCCATCAACAAGTCCTTGCAGCTAAAGTGAACAAACACTATGCACCAGGTAGGATCTCAGAGAAGAGGAGGTGGGTCACTAGGACCGCTTAAGTACCAAGCTCTCCCTCGATCCAATCCTTGACATGTATATGTCGGTTACCACACTCTAACTAATCGACTTGTCAACAGACATGTTTGATTAATAAATTAAGTCTTATGCAATTTTAAGAATTTATCAGAACTAGGCCTAGAGTCCCTTAAACCCTAACATGCATTCCTAACGTCCCATAAAGCCCACTCATGTTCATGTAGCCCATTAGGCCCCAATCATATTCGTATAACCCATTAAGCCCAATCATGTTTATGTAGCCCATTAGGCCCGATTATAACACATCATATAACCATTCATGTCAATTCATACTCAAGTTCACATATCAACCATTGTCAATTTGGGCCCACGAGCTCGGCATGCCCATTTAGCCACTTTCGGCTTTTCAGCTTTTCGTCTTTGCTGCCATCGTGTGTGTGTAGTGTTTGTACACACCTGGTAATAACGCGTCTTGCAAACCCCTTAATCACGAACCTACAATAGACATCACTTAACGATTAACCATGGCTTAATACACACTTTATCAAAACCCGAAACCTCACCGTAACCTTACTGTATGCCACCAGTTCTAGTAGCCCTTCCTTAGCTACTATTTGCGAATATCCCCTAGATCTGCACCCAAACATATATCATCAAAATCAAGTGACTCATATTCCACATAAGTCACCTCTATAAGCCATACTTACATTCGGCCATCCACTAATCCATAACTGAGACGAGAAAACTTACCACTTTGCTAACGATCCTTACCACGCTTGTAATCTTTGAACCCTACCCTTGTTAATACAAGGTTAACGGCAAGGAGAGGTTAGATAGCCCTTCGGCTTTTACCAAAACACACTAAAGGAAAATCGACTAAGCACTTACGCAAGAAGTAATCGACCCAAGAAGTATTCGGCTTTTGAGATTAGTATGGTGAGAGGGACTATTCTGCCAATAGGGAGAAGAAGAGAAGAAGTGGTCGGCTAGAACCAAAGGTGAACAAGAAAAGGAATTTAAGAAGAGAAGGTATGGAGGATTCGACTTCTGAGCACTTAGAGAGAAAATGGGTGTTTAAGCAACTATCAAGTGAGGAATTCCGCTAGAGAGAAAAATAGAATTTTGGCATTACCCTAGAAACCTTTCAAAGGAATTCGGCACCCTCCTTTTATAGCAAAAAGCCGAAACTCCTTCCCTAGAGTCCCATTCGGCACCATCACATCCACACCTCAATCCCCTATCTTTCTCTCTTATCTTTACCTTAATTTTCTCTCCTGAACACTCCCTTCTAGAGTCCACTCTAGCTCCACCTGCATCCCTTCCATGTGAAAAATAAAACCTCCAAATTTACCACTCTCAAGCCTCGAACCTTGGACCTCTCCACCTTACAAAGAACGCCACCTTATAGCTCCCCAAGTGGCGCCACCTTGCCTTGAACCACAGACCTAATTATGTCTTATTTTCCCCTCAATCTATTTAAGAGGCCTAATACTGAGTCTAGGGTCCCACTAAGGCAAAAATTAAATTTCCCAAATGACATGGCTTAACCCGGGACTTCCTAGAAGCCCCTAACCTTCCAAAATCACTCACCTAATAGATCCAACTTGCATTAGTTCCGTTCTCTTATTCTCAAGAATTCTAAACGCTATCATTCCCATGGCCCAATGGGCCCAATTCTACTAGGCCCAAATTCGGGCGTTACAATTCTACCCCCTTAAAAAATTTCGTCCTCGAAATTTCCAACTAACTATTAATCGCACCGCTCAAGTCACACCACTATGCTTCCTAAGCACTCTGATTTTAATAACACTAACACACTTTAACTCTAATTGAACCCTCTTACACTTACCCAAAAACACCTACCCACTAGAGCAGATAAGCATTGTACACATACAGTTTCTATACCCAAAATATCGCATCCACACAAAACATACCCATTATAACATCCGGTGCATCTCCTTCTTCCAGCGTGAATTAGGAATTTTATGAAATTTTAGTTAATAGTTCCTTTGTTTAAAGCACATGTCTTATGCAAGTAACAATTTAAAAGTAGTTTCATGATCGTAAATCCACTACTGAGCTTAAGTTTCCTACGGGCTTTAGTCTCTAAAAACTTATTGTTTAAAGTAGCCCAATATCTAAATATAGTTCAATAATTTAAACAAGTAAAATAACAGAAAAAACTTACTTGGCTCGGACGTCAAGGGCTCGGTGAACCACACTACAAGATCCTGCAAAAACTTTTTAATCTACTTGTTTTAAAAACCCAAAATCTAAGGCCCATTTCATAGCTTTGAGTTTTGCAACTTGGCTCGATACCACTAAATGTAACACCCCAAACCCAACCAGAAGTTAGGCCCAAATCCGGCATGCCACATTGAAGTGTTTTAGCAAAACCTTATTTTCATTGAAACCCTTCTAAAGAAAAGTTAAAAAGGACAATTTCCAAAATGAATTTGCTTAAGTTTAAGATTTAAAAAAAATTATTTAAGTTGAATGGTTTAAATAGTCGAACAATAATTAAAACCCAAATGTAAAATCAAATTGGAGGTACACGGCCTTATTACATCCCTAATGAACATAAAGTAATTAAAATAGAGTTATTCGAAACAAATAAAGAAAAACTTCTAAGTAGCTTGTAGTGTGGCCATCCCCAAGTCCTCTTCCACGTCGAGCCGTCTACTGAGGATCACTTGAAACATTTAATAAAAAGGGTGTGAGTTTCGAAACTTAGTGTGTACGACCCTTGGTAATCAAATCAACATGCAATTATCACGTTGGGCCTAAGCCCTATCAAAATCGGTGGTCTTGGTCCTTAGCCCACAATGACCTCATATCATACCAATATCACATGAATACAATGCACCCATCCCAAATCCAACCCCGCACTCCACCCGTACCAACCCTACTCTCCGTGGGGATATAAATATCAACCCACCCATCCCTACACTCCAAAGGTAGCACCAACAATGGCACTACTCAATGTTGCAGCAAAGGTCGCTAAGCATATAATGGGCTTAAAGCCACCGGTGGATCCACGATCGTCAGCGACGACTATGCGATCCTCACATATCTTCCTCCGTATCATCAAACCCACCCAAGTGCAACATATATTTCATGAATGCAACGTACACATTTTCACACATTAAGAACCTAGGGGTATTTTAGCCATTTCACTACCTAGGGGTATTTACGTAATTCTACCCTACAGAGGTATTTTCAGTAATTCTACCCTACTGTGGGTATTTTCGTAATTTCTACCCTACTGTGGGTATTTACGTAATTTCTACCCTACAGGGTATTTTCATAATTTCTTTCATCTCGGGTTTTAGTTATGAACTTTGGCCCATCAACAAGTCCTTGCAGCTAAAGTGAACAAACACTATGCACCAGGTAGGATCTCAGAGAAGAGGAGGTGGGTCACTAGGACCGCTTAAGTACCAAGCTCTCCCTCGATCCAATCCTTGACATGTATATGTCGGTTACCACACTCTAACTAATCGACTTGTCAATGCAGACATGTTTGATTAATAAATTAAGTCTTATGCAATTTTAAGAATTTATCAGAACTAGGCCTAGAGTCCCTTAAACCCTAACATGCATTCCTAACGTCCCATAAAGCCCACTCATGTTCATGTAGCCCATTAGGCCCCAATCATATTCGTATAACCCATTAAGCCCAATCATGTTTATGTAGCCCATTAGGCCCGATTATAACACATCATATAACCATTCATGTCAATTCATACTCAAGTTCACATATCAACCATTGTCAATTTGGGGCCCACGAGCTCGGCATGCCCATTTAGCCACTTTCGACTTTGCCGACTTTTCGTCTTTCGTCTTTCTTTGCCATCGTGTGTGTGTAGTGTTTGTACACACACTGTAATAACGCGTCTTGCAAACCCCTTAATCACGAACCTACAATAGACATCACTTAACGATTAACCATGGCTTAATACACACTTTATCAAAACCCGAAACCTCACCGTAACCTTACTGTATGCCACCAGTTCTAGTAGCCCTTCCTTAGCTACTATTTGCGAATATCCCCTAGATCTGCACCCAAACATATATCATCAAAATCAAGTGACTCATATTCCACATAAGTCACCTCTATAAGCCATACTTACATTCGGCCATCCACTAATCCATAACTGAGACGAGAAAACTTACCACTTTGCTAACGATCCTTACCACGCTTGCAATCTTTGAACCCTACCCTTGTTAATACAAGGTTAACGGCAAGGAGAGGTTAGATAGCCCTTCGGCTTTTACCAAAACACACTAAAGGAAAATCGACTAAGCACTTACGCAAGAAGTAATCGGCCCAAGAAGTATTCGGCTTTTGAGATTAGTATGGTGAGAGGGACTATTCTGCCAATAGGGAGAAGAAGAGAAGAAGTGATCGGCTAGAACCAAAGGTGAACAAGAAAAGGAATTTAAGAAGAGAAGGTATGGAGGATTCGACTTACGAGCACTTAGAGAGAAAATGGGTGTTTAGGCAACTATCAAGTGAGGAATTCCGCTAGAGAGAAAAATAGAATTTTGGCATTACCCTAGAAACCTTTCAAAGGAATTCGGCACCCTCCTTTTATAGCAAAAAGCCGAAACTCCCTTCCCCTAGAGTCCCATTCGGCACCATCACATCCACACCTCAATCCCCTATCTTTTCTCTCTTATCTTTACCTTAATTTTCTCTCCTGAACACTCCCTTCTAGAGTCCACTCTAGCGCCACTGCATCCCTTCCATGTGAAAAAATAAAACCTCCAAATTTACCACTCTCAAGCCTCGAACCTTGGACCTCTCCACCTTACAGTAACGCCACCTTATAGCTCCCCAAGTGGCGCCACCTTGCCACTGAACCACAGACCCAATTATGTCTTATTTTCCCCTCAATCTATTTAAGAGGCCTAATACCTGAGTCTAGGGTCCCACTAAGGCAAAAATTAAATTTCCCAAATGACATGGCTTAACCCCAGGACTTCCTAGAAGCCCCCTAACCTTCCAAAATCACTCACCTAATAGATCCAACTTGCATTAGTTCCGTTCTCTTATTCTCAAGAATTCTAAACGCTATCATTCCCATGGCCCAATGGGCCCAATTCTACTAGGCCCAAATTGGGCGTTACAATTCTACCCCCTTAAAAAATTTTCGTCCTCGAAATTTCCAACTAACTATTAATCGCACCGCTCAAGTCACACCACTATGCTTCCGCTATGCACTCTCGATTTTAATAACACTAACACACTTTAACTCTAATTGAACCCTCTTACACTTACCCAAAAAACACCTACCCACTAGAGCAGATAAGCATTGTACACATACAGTTTCTATACCCAAAATATCGCATCCACACAAAACATACCCATTATAACATCTAGTGCATCTCCTTCTTCCAGGCGAATTAGGAATTTTATGAAATTTTAGTTAATAGTTCCACTGTTTAAAGCACATGTCTTATGCAAGTAACAATTTAAAAGTAGTTTCGCGGTCGTAAATCCACTACAGGCTTAAGTTTCCTACGGGCTTTAGTCTCTAAAAACTTATTGTTTAAAGTAGCCCAATATCTAAATATAGTTCAATAATTTAAACAAGTAAAATAACAGAAAAAACTTACTTGGCTCGACGTCAAGGGCTCGGTGAACCACACTACAAGATCCTGCAAAAACTTTTTAATCTACTTGTTTTAAAAACCCAAAATCTAAGGCCCATTTCATAGCCTGAGTTTTGCAACTTGGCTCCGATACCACTAAATGTAACACCCCAAACCCAACCAAGAAGTTAGGCCCAAATCCGGCATGCCACATTGAAGTGTTTTAGCAAAAACCTTATTTTCATTGAAACCCTTCTAAAGAAAAGTTAAAAAAGGACAATTTCCAAAATGAATTTGCTTAAGTTTAAGATTTAAAAAAAATTATTTAAGTTGAATGGTTTAAATAGTCGAACAATAATTAAAACCCAAATGTAAAATCAAATTGGAGGTACACGGCCTTATTACATCCCTAATGAACATAAAGTAATTAAAATAGAGTTATTCGAAACAAATAAAGAAAAACTTCTAAGTAGCTTGTAGTGTGGCCATCCCCGAGTCCTCTTCCACGTCGAGTCAGTCTACTAAGGATCACCCAAACATTTAATAAAAAGGGTGTGAGTTTGAAACTTAGTGTGTAACGACCCTTGGTAATCAAATCAACATGCAATTATCACGTTGGGCCTAAGCCCTATCAAAATCGGTGGTCTTGGTCCTTAGCCCACAATGACCTCATATCATACCAATATCACATGAATGCAATGCACCCATCCCAAATCCAACCCTGCACTCCACCCGTACCAACCCTACACTCCTGTGGGGATATAAATATCAACCCACCCATCCCTACACTCCAAAGGTAGCACCAACAGCGGCACTACTCAATGTTGCAGCAAGGCTGCTAAGCATATAATGGGCTTAAAGCCACCGGTGGATCCACGGTCGTCAAGCGACTATGCGATCCTCACATATCTTCCTCCGTATCATCAAACCCACCCAAGTGCAACATATATTTCATGAATGCAACGTACACATTTTCACACATTAAGAACCTAGGGGTATTTTAGCCATTTCACTACCTAGGGGTATTTCTGTAATTCTAGCCTACAGAGGTATTTTCAGTAATTCTACCCTACTGTGGGTATTTTCAGTAATTTCTACCCTACAGGGGTATTTCTGTAATTTCTACCCTACAGGGGTATTTTCATAATTTCTTTCATCTCGGGTTTTAGTTATGAACTTTGGCCCATCAACAAGTCCTTGCAGCTAAAGTGAACAAACACTATGCACCAGGTAGGATCTCAGAGAAGAGGAGGTGGGTCACTAGGACCGCTTAAGTACCAAGCTCTCCCTCGATCCAATCCTTGACATGTATATGTCGGTTACCACACTCTAACTAATCGACTTGTCCACAGACATGTTTGATTAATAAATTAAGTCTTATGCAATTTTAAGAATTTATCAGAACTAGGCCTAGAGTCCCTTAAACCCTAACATGCATTCCTAACGTCCCATAAAGCCCACTCATGTTCATGTAGCCCATTAGGCCCCAATCATATTCGTATAACCCATTAAGCCCAATCATGTTTATGTAGCCCATTAGGCCCGATTATAACACATCATATAACCATTCATGTCAATTCATACTCAAGTTCACATATCAACCATTGTCAATTTGGGCCCACGAGCTCGGCATGCCCATTTAGCCACTTTCGGCTTTTCAGCTTTTCGTCTTTCTTCGCCATCGTGTGTGTGTAGTGTTTGTACACACTGTAATAACGCGTCTTGCAAACCCCTTAATCACGAACCTACAATAGACATCACTTAACGATTAACCATGGCTTAATACACACTTTATCAAAACCCGAAACCTCACCGTAACCTTACTGTATGCCACCAGTTCTAGTAGCCCTTCCTTAGCTACTATTTGCGAATATCCCCTAGATCTGCACCCAAACATATATCATCAAAATCAAGTGACTCATATTCCACATAAGTCACCTCTATAAGCCATACTTACATTCGGCCATCCACTAATCCATAACTGAGACGAGAAAACTTACCACTTTGCTAACGATCCTTACCACGCTTGCAATCTTTGAACCCTACCCTTGTTAATACAAGGTTAACGGCAGCAGGAGAGGTTAGATAGCCCTTCGGCTTTTACCAAAACACACTAAAGGAAAATCGACTAAGCACTTACGCAAGAAGTAATCGGCCCAAGAAGTATTCGGCTTTTGAGATTAGTATGGTGAGAGGGACTATTACGCCAATAGGAGAAGAAGAGAAGAAGTGATCGGCTAGAACCAAAGGTGAACAAGAAAAGGAATTTAAGAAGAGAAGGTATGGAGGATTCGACTTCTGAGCACTTAGAGAGAAAATGGGTGTTTAGGCAACTATCAAGTGAGGAATTCCGCTAGAGAGAAAAATAGAATTTTGGCATTACCCTAGAAACCTTTCAAAGGAATTCGGCACCCTCCTTTTATAGCAAAAAGCCGAAACTCCCTTCCCCTAGAGTCCCATTCGGCACCATCACATCCACACCTCAATCCCCTATCTTTTCTCTCTTATCTTTACCTTAATTTTCTCTCCTGAACACTCCCTTCTAGAGTCCACTCTAGCGCCACTGCATCCCTTCCATGTGAAAAAATAAAACCTCCAAATTTACCACTCTCAAGCCTCGAACCTTGGACCTCTCCACCTTACAGTAACGCCACCTTATAGCTCCCCAAGTGGCGCCACCTTGCCACTGAACCACAGACCCAATTATGTCTTATTTTCCCCTCAATCTATTTAAGAGGCCTAATACCTGAGTCTAGGGTCCCACTAAGGCAAAAATTAAATTTCCCAAATGACATGGCTTAACCCCAGGTCTTCCTAGAAGCCCCCTAACCTTCCAAAATCACTCACCTAATAGATCCAACTTGCATTAGTTCCGTTCTCTTATTCTCAAGAATTCTAAACGCTATCATTCCCATGGCCCAATGGGCCCAATTCTACTAGGCCCAAATTCGAGGCGTTACAATTCTACCCCCTTAAAAAAATTTCGTCCTCGAAATTTCCAACTAACTATTAATCGCACCGCTCAAGTCACACCACTATGCTTCCGTTGCGCACTCTGATTTTAATAACACTAACACACTTTAACTCTAATTGAACCCTCTTACACTTACCCAAAAAACACCTACCCACTAGAGCAGATAAGCATTGTACACATACAGTTTCTATACCCAAAATATCGCATCCACACAAAACATACCCATTATAACATCTGGTGCATCTCCTTCTTCCAGGCGAATTAGGAATTTTATGAAATTTTAGTTAATAGTTCCACTGTTTAAAGCACATGTCTTATGCAAGTAACAATTTAAAAGTAGTTTCACGGTCGTAAATCCACTACAGGCTTAAGTTTCCTACGGGCTTTAGTCTCTAAAAACTTATTGTTTAAAGTAGCCCAATATCTAAATATAGTTCAATAATTTAAACAAGCAAAATAATGAAAAAACTTACTTGGCTCGACGTCAAGGGCTCGGTGAACCACACTACAAGATCCTGCAAAAACTTTTTAATCTACTTGTTTTAAAAACCCAAAATCTAAGGCCCATTTCATAGCCTGAGTTTTGCAACTTGGCTCCGATACCACTAAATGTAACACCCCAAACCCAACCAAGAAGTTAGGCCCAAATCCGGCATGCCACATTGAAGTGTTTTAGCAAAAACCTTATTTTCATTGAAACCCTTCTAAAGAAAAGTTAAAAAAGGACAATTTCCAAAATGAATTTGCTTAAGTTTAAGATTTAAAAAAAATTATTTAAGTTGAATGGTTTAAATAGTCGAACAATAATTAAAACCCAAATGTAAAATCAAATTGGAGGTACACGGCCTTATTACATCCCTAATGAACATAAAGTAATTAAAATAGAGTTATTCGAAACAAATAAAGAAAAACTTCTAAGTAGCTTGTAGTGTGGCCATCCCCGAGTCCTCTTCCACGTCGAGCCGTCTACTAAGGATCACCTGAAACATTTAATAAAAAGGGTGTGAGTTTCGAAACTTAGTGTGTACGACCCTTGGTAATCAAATCAACATGCAATTATCACGTTGGGCCTAAGCCCTATCAAAATCGGTAGTCTTGGTCCTTAGCCCACAATGACCTCATATCATACCAATATCACATGAATACAATGCACCCATCCCAAATCCAACCCCGCACTCCACCGCACCAACCCCTACTCTCCGTGGGGATATAAATATCAACCCACCCATCCCTACACTCCAAAGGTAGCACCAACAGCGGCACTACTCAATGTTGCAGCAAGGTGCTTAGCATATAATGGGCTTAAAGCCACCCGGTGGATCCACGGGTCGTCAGCGACTATGCGATCCTCACATATAACCCACCCAAGTGCAACATATATTTCATGAATGCAACGTACACATTTTCACACATTAAGAACCTAGGGGTATTTTAGCCATTTCACTACCTAGGGGTATTTCAGTAATTCTACCCTACAGAGGTATTTTCAGTAATTCTACCCTACAGGGGGTATTTTCAGTAATTTCTACCCTACAGGGGGTATTTACGTAATTTCTACCCTACAGGGGTATTTTCATAATTTCTTTCATCTCGGGTTTTAGTTATGAACTTTGGCCCATCAACAAGTCCTTGCAACTAAAGTGAACAAACACTATGCACCATGTAGGATCTCAGAGAAGAGGAGGTGGGTCACTAGGACCGCTTAAGTACCAAGCTCTCCCTCGATCCAATCCTTGACATGTATATGTCGGTTACCACACTCTAACTAATCGACTTGTCAACAGACATGTTTGATTAATAAATTAAGTCTTATGCAATTTTAAGAATTTATCGTAACTAGGCCTAGAGTCCCTTAAACCCTAACATGCATTCCTAACGCCCCATAAAGCCCACTCATGTTCATGTAGCCCATTAGGCCCCAATCATATTCGTATAACCCATTAAGCCCAATCATGTTTATGTAGCCCATTAGGCCCGATTATAACACATCATATAACCATTCATGTCAATTCATACTCAAGTTCACATATCAACCATTGTCAATTTGGGCCCACGAGCTCGGCATGCCCATTTAGCCACTTCGGCTTTTCGACTTTTCGTCTTTCTTCGCCATCGTGTGTGTGTAGTGTTTGTACACACACGGTAACGCGCGTCTTGCAAACCCCTTAATCACGAACCTACAATAGACATCACTTAACGATTAACCATGGCTTAATACACACTTTATCAAAACCCGAAACCTCACCATAACCTTACCGTATGCCACCAGTTCTAGTAGCCCTTCCTTAGCTACTATTTTCGAATATCCCCTAGATCTGCACCCAAACATATATCATCAAAATCAAGTGACTCATATTCCACATAAGTCACCTCTATAAGCCATACTTACATTTGGCCATCCACTAATCCATAACTGAAACGAGAAAACTTACCACTTTGCTAACGATCCTTACCACGCTTGCGATCTTTGAACCCTACCCTTGTTAATACAAGGTTAACGACAAGGAGAGGTTAGATAGCCCTTCCGCTTTTACCAAAACACACTAAAGGAAAATTGACTAAGCGCTTACCCAAGAAGCAATCGGCCTAAAAAGTATTCGGCTTTTGAGATTAGTATGGTGAGAGGGACTATTCGGTACCAATAGGGAGAACAAGAGAAGAAGTGATCGGCTAGAACAACAAGAAAAGGAATTTGAGAAGAGAAGGTATGGAGGATTTGGCTTCTGAGCACTTAGAGAGAAAATGGGTGTTTAGGCAACTATCAAGTGAGGAATTCGGCTAGAGAGAAAAACAGAATTTCGGCATTACCCTAGGAACCTTTCAAAGGAATTCAGCACCCTCCTTTTATTGCCAAAAGCCGAAACTCCCTTCCCCTAGAGTCCCATTCGGCACCATCACATCCACACCTCAATCCCCTATCTTTTCTGTCTTATCTTTACCTTAATTTTCTCTCCTGAACACTCCTTTCCAGAGTTCACTCTAGCGCCACTACTTCCCTTCCATGTGAAAAAACTAAAACCTCCAAATTTACCACTCTCAAGCCTCGAACCTTGGACCTCTCCACATTACAGTAACGCCACATTATAGCTCCCCAAGTCGCACCACCTTTCCACTAAACCACAGACCCAACTGTGTCCTATTTTCCCCTCAATCTATTTAAGAGGCCTAATACCTGAGTCTAGGGTCCCACTAAGGCAAAAATTAAATTTCCCAAATGACATGGCTTAACCCCAGGACTTCCTAGAAGCCCCCTAACCTTCCAAAATCACTCACCTAATAGATCCAACTTGCATTAGTGCTGTTCTCTTATTCTCAAGAATTCTAAACGCTACCATTCCCATGGCCCAATGGGCCCAATTCTACTAGGCCCAAATTCGGGGTGTTACACTCATAGGGTTGGGATTACTTGATGAAACATTTATTTTCTTTAATGGCTAAAGTATAGATCTGCTTTAATATATTGTTTCATTCAATGGTTTTACAAAATTACATGTTTGCAAACTCTAGACATAGATGGATGTACAGCATGTTCATTTAGTTAATCTAATTCTGACAAGGTTTGGTTAATGAGATTGAAATTGAATGATATGAACAAGTGTTCGATCGAATACTTGTAGTAGACTCTAGACATAAAGCAGTATTCATACAGAAAGAAAGCAAACAGTGCAGGGTGCCGTGCTTAAGGCCTATAGACATATATCGCTTAAGGTAAGGTAACTTGAGGTTTTGCTCTCGAAAGAAGCATACCATTTTAGAACTCTCCGGAGTAGTAGATTAAGTAAGGTTTTACCAAGGCATTACTATTAGTAAGGGCAGATTCTGGTAATCCCGACCTTCCAAATCAACATCGTAGATCTTCTGTCCTCTATCCTTTGTCCTAGTATCTTTGTCATAGCATTCTTAGTTGTTTATTTATTCATTCGCATATTATTTACGTAATTATTCTCGTAATTTCCATTTCATTTTTACTCTTGTCTTATCATACTATTTTCCATCATTTATCAATTACACATATTACACATTATTATTCTTTCAAATTACCGTTGCAGTTTTAACATTATTTTTACTATAATATTAATTGTACTTCAATATAATAACTTGGCCATTTATACCTAACTGATCCTTGTGGAGACGATCTCACTTATCACTTTATTACTTGATTCAACGTGTATACTTGCACAATTCACATATCATTTCACACGCGACAAGTTTTTGGCATCGTTGCTGGGGATTGGCAATTTGTTGAAATTTGGTTTTGTTATTTTACTTAGTTCCATTAGTTTTATTTAACTTAGTTGTATTTAATTTTTACATGTTTGTCATCAATGTATGAGAAGAGGCATTCCTGCTAACGAAGAATATCATTTTGACTCAGAGATCGAAAGAACTTTGCGAAGAAGGAGAAAAGAACTGTGAAATATGGCTAGGGAGAGAAATGACCCTGGTCTTAATGATAATCCAATTGGTCGCAATAATAATCCACCCATTGGTCGAAATGTTAATCCTCCCATAGATTGTATGATAGATGATCGTGATAGACCAATTCAAAAGCATGTTGTTTCAATTTTAGAGGACTTGAATCCAGGAATAATCAGACTGCACATACAAGCTCAACAATTTGAGCTGAAACAGGTAATGTTTTAGATGTTGCAAATAGTAGGACAGTTTGGTGGACTACCCACTGAAGATCCAAGACTGCATTTAATACTTTTTCTAGAGGTCTGTGACTCATTTAGACAACAGGGTGTTCCTAAAGACACTTTGCAGCTTAAACTGTTTCCATATGCTTTGAGAGATTGTGCAAGAGTTTGGTTGAATGCTTTGCCATCAAGAACAGTGGCATCATAGAAAGACTTGTGCCAGAGATTTTTTTCTATGGTATAATCTGTCAAATATGAATGCCAAACTTAGAAATGACATCACATCTTTTGGCAATCAGAGGACGAAATGATCAATGAAGCTTGTGAACAGTTTAAGGAATTATTTTAAAAATATCTGATGCATGGATTTCAGCACTGGACACAGATGGAGATATTTTATAATGGAATGAATGCGCATACGATGATGGTAGTTGATATCGCCAATGGTACTTTGTTGGTTAAATCTTATAATGAAGCATATGAGATTTTGGAAAAAGATTGCCAAGAATAATTATTAATATCCTACCACGAGAGTTGTGACGGGTAAGAAAGCTGTTAGTACCCTGGAACTTGATGCAATAACTTCATCAACTGCCAAGTATCATATTTAACTAATAGGATCAAAATAATGAAGAGACCAACTGTAGTTCAGGAGATGAAAACAGTCGAGCATCATGTGTTTATTGCGGTGAAGACCATGTGTTTGATGAATGCCCATTAAATCCAGCATATGTGTACTACATGGGTAATTTTAACCAGAATAATAACCCCTATTCCAACACCTACAATCTAGGGTGGAAGCAACATTCAAATTTTAGTTGGAATAATCAAGGTGTAGGGAATTTAAACAATGTTGTGAGACAGAATGCCAACAGTGCACTGCTAGGTTATAATCATCCTATGCCGAGGCAAAATGTTCAACAGGGTCAAGCATCATCTTCTACCTCTATTGAAGCTTTGTTGAAGGAATATATGGAAAAGAATGATGTTATAATTTGGAGTCAGACTTCATCCCTCAGAACACTTAAGAATCTTGTGGGGTAGATAACGAATGTTTAAATTCGAGACCACAAGGAGCATTACCAAGTGATATCGAGAATCCGAGATCACAAGGGAAGGAACAGTGCAAGGCCATCACTCTTAGAAGTGGAACTCAACTTGATGATGTTGCTCAAGATGTCATGGTTGGAGAGGATAACTTGAATAACAACCATGTGAAGATCCCAGAGCCATCTGAAAAGTACACTGCAGTTGAAAAGGCTAAGTAGAAGATTGTTGCAGCAGAATTAGATTGTGTTGCCAACCAAAATGCCACAGCAAAATAATATCAGCAACCTGAAAGGCGACCACCTCCACCTTTTCCTCAACGATTCCAAAATTCTAAACAAGATTTTCAATTTAAAAGATATTTAGAGGTCTTGAAGCAACTCCATATCAATATACCGCTAGTATAAACTTTGGAGAAGATGCCCAATTATGTGAAATTTATAAAAGATATATTGTCAAAGAAGCACAGATTGGGAGAATTTGAGACTGTTGCTCTCACTGAAGGGTGTACAGCAATGCTGATGAATAAGTTACCTCCAAAGTTGAAGGACCCAGGGAGTTTCACTATCCCATGTTCAATTCGAAATCTTTATGTTGGTAAGGTATTATGAAATTTAGGAGCGAGTATAAATCTAATGTCTTTGTCTATTTTCGTAAAGTGGGAATTGGGAAGGCAAGACCTACTACTGATTTACGTTGCAACTAGTTGATCGATCCTATGCACATCAGGAAGGTAAAATTGAAGACGATCTTTGGTAAGAGTAGATAAGTTTATTCTTAAATGATTTCTTTATTTTAGAATATGAAGTTAACAAAGATGTGTCAATTATTCTTGGAAGACCTTTTCTTGCTACTGGTAGGACTTAAATTGATGTGCAAAAATGTGAACTTACCATGAGGGTAAATGATCAGAAGAATACTTTCAATGTATTTGATGGCTTGAAATGTGCTGATGAGAATGAAGAATACCACACCATTGGGTTGATAGAAACAACAGTGGAAGAAGAGTTCACAAGATTTTGCCACAATAAATCTGATAGTGATAAAGAATCACTTGAGTGGAGTAACGTAATAATTTTTCCTAATGACCACTACTGAGGTGCTCATGTGGACCGTGACAAGTAATCAATTGACCTCCGGGATGTTTATTTTTCCTTTCTTTGATTGTTTTACTTTCATTTCATTTTTATCATCTGTTATCATTAATTATTTAATGTTCTTTCATTTATGTTTTTATCTTTGATTAATGAGCAGTTTTTTCTAGATTTTCGGAGATAGAATAAAAGTGTGGGATTACCAATTGTGATACTAAGAGGACTTTGTCGCCACATCTCAGAAAGAAATTATGCCGTGACAAACTGGGTGAATGAATGTTGAGATCCCTATAAAAGAACTTTACAAAGCCGATGCCAGAATTCCAAGCCTTCCCTACCTCTTTGCTCTCAATTCTTAAAGATGTAGAGGAGCCAGCTCAAACTCCTACTGCCAGAGTCGAATCCGCAAATTTGGGAACCACTACTGATGAAGGGGAAACTGTTGCTCAGGAGCCTGAAAAGATGACATCATTAAATGTTGAAAATAAAGAAGAAGAAGTGAAAGATGAAACTGCCACAACCATTACTACCACCTTGAAAGGTTAGGACCCTGTTCCACCCACCCCACTAGCTTCCACGACTGAACAAGACTGTGACATCGATCATCTTATTTATGAGCTCACGGTATAACACCCCTAACCCATATCCGTCGCTGGAATAGGGTTACAGAGCATTACTGAAGTTTACAAAACAAATACAATTAAATTATGTCATTCACTTTTCATATCCGTAACCAATCATATTTAATTGTATTGTCCCTTAATTGAACCCTCGAGGCCTAACTTATGCATTAGAAACAATTCGGGACTAAATCGAGAACTCAGAGAATTTTTAGCAAAATTTTCAAAATTTTCTTATATACAGGGGACACACGCCCGTGTGATCAGGTGTAACACCCCAAACCCGGCCCATTCACTACGACCGAATTTGAAATGCCACTGCGGAAAACGTTTGAAACAAATTTGAACTCAAGGATAAAACATGAAAATTTGTTAAGTTTAGAAAATAGTGTTCATTAAAATTCTTAAGTGAGATGTGGTGTTTATAAAAATATCCGGATTAAAACTTTAGTATATATAGATTTAAATAAAATCGTTTGCAAATAATTCCTCAATTGTCAATCCATAGTAAAACATAATAATAAACTTAATGAAAAACACTTAAACAAACTTTAAATACTTTTAGGGGCCTTATTACAATAATTGAATAATCAAAGTACTGGAAATATGAATGCTTAATTAATTAAAAATATCTTTCTGCATGAAAATCTGCTTCTGCATGGCCACCTTTGTATCCGCTCCAACCCGGTCCAAGCTTTACGCATCACCTGAAAGGTTTAATAAAATATTGGTGTGAGTCAAACCGACTCAGTGCATAGTCATTTCACATATCTCCACATATGGGCTTGGCCCACATCCACACAGTCCATACACATAAATATGCAATTATGAAGCCCAACCCAACCTAGGGTCCATCCGTTACTCCTACCTTAGCAGACTCCCTGCTCAAGGCCGTGGCTAATCCACTGATCAACCAAGTGATCCCACATATCCTACCTTGGCAGACTCGCTACTCAAGGACGTGGCTAAGCCACCGATCACCTAAGTGACCCCACATATCAATCAGTCCATGGTGATGCACACAGCTATCAACCGCCGAGATGGGCACCTAGCCAACACCTCCCTTGATGAAGCACATAGCTAACATCAAGCGCCAATGTAGCACAAGGCTAACATTAGACCACGTACATAAATATGTACACCCTTTTCCTTCTTTGATCATATCCCAAGCCCCATGTATCATGCCTCAATATCATTAAAATAAGCATACATCACATGCCATCACATTTTCATACATATATCATATGTAAATTAACGTTATAAAATACTGACCTTGTTAATCGATTACCCATCATGGGTATCCACCATTTTAGCCCTTATCTCGCTATCATTCACATCATATACATATTTATAAGTATAACACATACACACAACAAGAGAACGGTCACGATAACTACGCACTGTTTGGTCTGATCTACTAAATCCCGAAACTTCCTTATGCACTGTCGATATCCTCCTTACTTATCCAAATCCGAATACTTGCCCTACTTACTGCCGACTTTCTCCTAAGAACCATAATACACAATCGATCATCACTTTAAACTCTTAATGTGGCCTATGGCGAAAGTCAACAACCACTTACCTAGCCTTTCCAAGTCCCGAAATATTTGCTTATTCCTAGAGTTGTCGAAATCCCTTGATCACTTCAAATCCCGAAACTCTCCTTCAATGCTCCCTGCCGATTTGCACAAACAAAAGAAGCACTAGATCATGGCTTATGAATATTCGGCTAACCTCAGATCCATGCCTAATCACAGATTTCGGCATCCCCCAAGAAAAGAAGCAAACCGAATGCTTAAAGAAGAATTCTTACCACTCTATATGTTGCTTGAAGAGAGACCAAAATTAAGTGGTCGATAGCACCCTTCCTTAGAGATTCGACTTTTGAGCACAACAATGGTGGTTTCGGCACTTTATTGGTAAAGGGAAAAATACACAAAAGTAGAGAAGGCTTTTAGAGGTTTCGGCTATACAAGAAAATATGTAGAAAATAAGGTTTAAGAAAAGAATAGGAAAGAAAATGAAAAGAGATTCGGCAAGGAGACTAGGGAGGAAACAAAATAATTTCGGCACTTTAACACCTCTTCATGGCCGAATATGCAAGCCCCCAAAGTCCTATATTCGGCCACCACAACTCCACTTATCAAATCCCAATTAATCTCCTATATTTCCTCTTTATCACACATTTGAAATAAATAAAATAAAACACCACTTATCCCCTTATCTATCCCCTATATTATTTCTTATCCATCCACTTAGCAAATAAAATAAAAATCAACCATTATCTTCTATCCTAGCCGAATAAAAAAAACAAGGCTTATCTCCTTCTTTTTATCACTTAGTCACCTATTAAAATAAAATAAATAACACCAGGCCACCATTATCTTCTTATCATCTCTTATTTTACCCAAAAAAAATAAATAAAATAACACCATACTTATCCCACTTTCACTTGGCCGCATACATCAACCCCAAGGAGCCCCTCATTCGGCCACCACTATGTCCCTTATCCTACTCCACTTTCTTCTCCTAAATTATCACTTAATAAAAAAAAGAATTAAAACCATAATCATTCCTCATCTACCTATTTAAACCAAATAAAATAAATCCCCACTTATCCTACTTCTTCAGCCGAATTTTAAAAAAATAAAACAACTTAATCCTTACCTTTTGGAAGCCCACATGCTGTCCACTTCCTCCCCTCTCTTTGACGCCAGCAGCAAAAATAAAAACATGCTTATGCTGCCCACAAGACTCGAACTTGAGCCCTACTGAAGCTCCCTTTGCCGCAAGCGTCCAAGCCACTTTGCTGCTGGTTCTTTTGTGTCATCAACTCCCCATAATTTCTTTTAAAACCTCCTAAGACCAGCTCCTTATTGACGCAAAAATAAATGCTCCTTCCTGCTTCCTTCGCAACTCGAACCTGGGCCCTCTACCCATCGCTTGAGGCGTCACTTGCCCAAGCCTTAAGTGGCACCTTGCAGCCACTTTACCAAGGCACTCTTTGTGTCCAAAAGCGCCTATTACTTCCCCTAAGGCCTCCCAGGCCCAATTCCCTTTTTAACTCTAAAAAAAGTAAAAGTCCCTAATGCTTCCTACGTCGCTCGAACCTCTTCCCCTGGCACTCCAAGTGACGCAACCACCCTTGCACCTTAGGTGGCATCCCTTGCCACTTTTCCACATCACTTCTTGTGTCCTAAACCCTCCAAAACTTTTCTTAAGGCTACCTTAGCCTAGCTCCCCCTTTTTAACTTAAAAACCAATAATTGTCCAAAGCTTTCTCTTCCATCCTAGAATTTTAAAAACCCTTAATTCACTTCCAAACACTGCCAAAACCTACTACTCATGAATTATGCACGAACGCATAACCCCTAATCTAGGATGTTACATCAGGTCATGTGGCTCACACGGCCAAGTGACAAGCCCGTGTCTCAGGCTGTGTGGGCATTCGATGTGAGGCACACAGTCGTGTCCCAGCCCGTGTCCATACTCGTGTAACTCTCTGACTTGAGTCACACGGCCAACCACACGCTTGTGTACCAAGCCGTGAGGACAATTTAATTTTCAAAAATTAGGTGCAGGATTCACAGGGCCAAGACACACGCCCGTGTGCTAGGCCGTGTGTCACACACGCTGAGACACACGCCCGTGTCTTTGCCCGTGTGGCCAATTCTGAGCATTCTGTTTCAAAATTTAAAAGATGTAGGGGACACACGACCAAACCACACGCCCGTACGCATGGCTATGTGTCACACACGGTTGAGACACACCCGTGTGTCTACCTGTGTGGACGAAAATAGGCCATTTTCAAGGCCATATTTCTCACCCATTTTGTCTTCCACCTAAAACAACATTCAAGCAAATTCTGTAACACCCCATACCCGAGTCCGAGGCTTAGACCGAATACGAGATATTACTATGCTTTAACTTGCTTAGTCATGCACTTACGGGCTGTAAAATTTTGTTCCAAATTAAAAATTTCTCTTTCTTAGTCAAGTCATCCGTATCGTGGTAAACTTGCGTTCGAAAACTTTTACGAGTTAAAAGAAACTTTTCTTTAAAATAGGGGCCACACGCCCGTGTATAATGAGACACGCCCGTGTGTAGACACACACGGCCATGTTCAACAACCGTGCTTAAAAACCTAAGCATTCTGCCAAATGCCCCACGGTTAAGGCACACGCCCATGCGGTTTGGGACACGCCCGTGCACCCCTTTACACGCCCATGTCTTCCGACCGTGGTCGACACTGACTAATTACACACGGCCTTGACACACCCGTGGACTTAGACCGTGTACTATACCTTGATATACTGACTTATTACACATGGCCGGGGCACACGCCCATGTTCTAATCGTGTGTCATGCACGGCTTCAACACACGGCCGTGGGATTAACCCGTGGCCTATTCTAACTTATGAGATTAAGGTGTAGGTTACGCACGGCCTAGACACACGCCCATGTGTCTAACCGTGTGGGCACTCAGAAGCTATCTACCAAGCCTTTTCTTACTCTTCATTGCATACATTCATATACTTCTTCAAAACATTCTCAAAACATCAATTGAAACACATAAATTAACACGTTTGGTTCATGAAAATAAAGTTTTCCTCCCATACACTTGGGAGAATTGTTCCCACAACATTTACAACAACTTAAACCATCATAAATGGCTATACACAACCATACTATGAATACTCTTTGGCCAACAACATTTGGCTACCACAATCAGACTTCATCAACCTTAAACGAATCCCTATACATGCCATGACTCTTAAAAACTTGATACCTCATACCGTATGTCTGCTCGATAGTGTGAAAACATCTCCGGCGGCCTCCAACTCGAGCTAAGTAATAAAACCTATAAGAGATGAGAAAAGTAAAGGAGTAATCAATAATGCTTAGTAAGTTCATCTGTATAATTTGACAAATATTGATATTCACTGAATATACATAACACAAAGGCAATATGTTGAGTTTTTCTCATCAACTCATTGTTACTTACTCAACCATTCCTGAAACTTACTCATTCAATCTCTTACCACATTCTTACCATATCATAAGCCAATTCGCTCATTTAATTAGCATACGTTCCTGCACTGATCGTCACAAGATCATATATAACAATACATCAAGCATTTTCAATAAGCCACTCATGCAACTAATATCTCGGTGGTTTCGCACTTAGCCCACCATTCCTTTATAAGTGATGGTATCACACATAGCCCATCGATCAATAATCAATAAGGTGACATTGCACATAGCTTACCGTTATTTACATTCATGGATAATAATTCACAAGTATATCTCTATTTCAAATGTTCATTCAAGAACATCCTCACATGTTCCCATTTTTACTTAACTTTCTACGATACTCGTTCTCATTCACACAGTGCATCAAATACACATACCCCACTAGGGGTTCATCATTTATTGAATTCATCTTAATTCAATTCTACACCTACTTGTGCTACTCATAGTACAACCACATACATTCACATATACATTGAATCATTCGAATTGTTAAATAACTCTCTTGAGTCTCACGCACATAGTTCTCGTTGTCACTCTACCCCAACTGGGTTTTACATACTCTAACATATCGATGCCATGTCCCTGACATGGTCTTATATGAATTCTTACACCGAGTCCATATCCCATTATGGTCTTACTCGAGCCTTTAACCATCGTTCTATCGTGCTATACACCTTTCCCATTACTCTAAATTCGATTCCATTGACATCTCATCAAGAGACATTTCATACATTCACATAATAATATACATTCCATGCAACATTGGAATACTAAATAAGCTCATACCTAATTTCAACATTTGCACATGAACTTACCTCGATGTCGAAAGAGCCGAAAAGGACTTTTTGCCCACATTTCTCTTTTCATCCGTTCTAGGTCCGAAACTCATTTTTGTTGATCTAAAACAATGAAATTTCCTCATTTAGTCACTTAATGATCGTATTACAACATAATCTCTACTTAGGCAAAAATGACCATTTTGCCCCTATACTTTGGCAAAATTATGATTTTGCCCCTAGGCTCGTAAATAAATTTTCATCACATTTTCTTGTTAAACAAGCGTAGATGAACATTTAATCCTATTACAACTATTCTCAATTCCATCAATTTCATGCCTTAATGAACAAATTACAACTTTTGCATTTTAGTCCCAAATAGGTGTTTTCATGACAACACCTTTCACAAAAGTTGTTTCTCATCATCCTATCATTCATTTTCTTTCATAAAACTCATCAAACAACATAAAATCTCTCATGGAAAGTCCCTAAACTTTCAACCATATTGCAAACTAGTCCCCTCTTTAGAAAGCTTAAGCTTTAGGGGTATCAAAAGTATAAAAATTAACATCTAAAGCCATCAAAATCACTTACTTGAGTGAAGAGAAGCTTGCTGAAATTTTCAATCTTTCCAAGCCCTCCCATGGCTGATATTTTCGGTTGAAAGAGAAGAAGTAAAAAGATGATAGCTTTTTGGCTTATTTCATCTTATTTTATTTCTTTTTAAACACCTAACATGACCACATTTAATGTTCTTGTCCCCTTAGCTTACTATGGCCGGCCAACTCACTTAGACAAGGCCAAATTGCTCATTTGGGACCTCCAATTACTAAGTCATAGCTATTTGGTACCTTTAGCCTATAGAATGGAACTTTCGCACTCTATGCGATTTAGTCCTTTTCACAATTTAGCTAGAAATCGCTAAAATTAAGGCACCAAAATTTTCATGCATCCTCATAAACATGTTATAACTCATAACATAACATGAAAATAATTTTCTCTAACCTCGAATTAATGATTCAGAGATCATCATTTCGACTAGCCCCTAAATCGGGAACATTACAATTCTCTCCCCTTAGGGATTTTCGTCCCCGAAAATCTTATCAGGAGGGTTAGCTACCAACATTCTTAAGATGTTTCCATCTAATCTTCAAAATCGCAAATCCACTTATCCTCAAATTCCTCTTGCCGATAACTCTTAAGCTGTGATACATAAGATCGAATCGTAACTTGAGACCTAGGTTATTCTTCCTCTGGGGCTTATACTATATCCAGAAATCCACTAATTTGGAACTCCGTACATGCCCAAATGATCGTTCGGATCTTCACTGGTTGATTCACTACAATTTGAATGACATTCCCCTCATTGGGAATTTTGTCAAACCAAATTTGAAATCTATAAGGTTTCATCTGTAACACCCCAAACCCGGTCAATACGCCACGACCGAATCTGGTATGTCACTAAGGAAAATATTTTTGAAGAAACGAATTAACAATTAAATTTTGTGAAAAACTCTTTGAAATTCTTTATTTGTCGAAAATAAGTTAAAACTGAGATTTACTTTGAATTACATAAAACTTTAAAACTTAGTTAATAAATCATAGGATAGAAAACATTTATATCTTTTAAGAAAATTTGAAATATCACTTTAAAACTGAGTATAGAAACTTGAATTTTTGAAATCACTTAATTTGTTGAAAACACTTAACTTGTAATTTTTCTATCGAACTATTCATATTACCCGATGGTAAGATTTTTAAAACCATTGCGAGTTTATAGTTTAGAAAACTTTGAGCTCAATTATTAAATTAATCAAGTAATATACTTAAACATGTCTAGAATAAATCCCAAAGCATATAAATAATTCAAAACCATAATTAAAGAGGCCTTATTACAAATCCATAAAATATGAAAACCAAATTAAAATAAAGTACCCAAATGGAAGTTCATGTAAAACCAACTTTATTGCATGGCCTCCTCGAGTTCATCCAGGCTCCATATCCGCGATCTCACGAATCACTGAAAAGATAAGGGAGAAGGTGAGTCACCAAGACTCGAGTGCATATTCCCTCTCAGGGTAAATACCACATACTTACACAAATTATAACAAAGCAACATATATGTATAATGCACCCAACCTAGCCATCCATAACTCCTTTTCTACCCCGTGTGGTACCAAAACCTTTGGTGGTGCCAAACCACCGTGACCGAAGTCACGATATAAATGTGATACCAAATCACTTTGGTGACCAAAGTCACAAATAATCCATCTGTGGGGCCAACCCACGTGTGATACCAAATCAGCGCGAGGCGATCCCATATCTCAAAAGTGGGGCCAACCCACGGTGGAATTAACCACGGGGACAAGTCGCTATGAGGTGCCAAACCTCACGGTGTCAGAAGACACGAATGTGATACCAAATCACCGGTGGTGCCAAACCACCGGTGGTGCCAAACCCACGGTGTCAGAAGACACGAATCATCAATCTTCCCCCTCCACTCATATTGCCCATACCAATGCAATAGATAGACAAATCACGTCAATAAACTTTGATATGTATCTCATAACGAATATATCATAAATCGTAGATCATAATTTCAATCCACATGTATTAACAACATATTGAAACGGACTTAGCCGAATCCTCATTCATACCATCATGGTATCATATCCAGATCTCATCGATTTACCCACTTTTCATAATATGATTAGTTATAACACACAAATATACATATATAAACCAAGTTATAAAGTGTGTAAGATACACACCTTTCACCAACGCAAGAACTAACTCCCGAATTCGATCTACCGCACTAGAACACCTTGTCCTACAATCGGCCAATACTAAAATTATGAACAAAGGCCATTCGGCCATACTACTAAATCCCAAAGAGTTATCACTTGTAATACCAAATCTTACCTAAACTTACTCAAATCGATTGACAAAGAAACGAGGCTTAGATTGATTGCTTCCAACATCCCGAAAAGCCTAAAAGAATAATCGGTTCCTAAAATGGTTAGAACCTTGCAAACCAATGCCCAAAGATTCGGCCTTTGACCACAAGAAAATAACTTGGAAAAGAGAAAAGAATTGAAAGAGAATCGGCCATGAACACTTACCCTTTTCCAAAATCGACTGAAGAAAAATCAAAGAGAATCTACCCTTGAATATTCGGCCAAAACAAAACAATAAGAGAAAGGAAAATTTTGGCAAAATGATTAAATGGTCAAAGAAATTCGGCTATGGTTGATTTGATTTAACAATAAGGATTCGATTAAAGTTGAGAAAGAGAAAGGAAAACAAAAGAAGAAGATGGAAGAGATTTCAATGGGAGAGGAATGTTTATGACTTTGAATAAAATAAAAGAAAGTAAAGAGAGATGGAGAGATGAAAGTTTTGGCCAAGAGAAAGTAGGAGAAATGTGATTATGAACCAATGTCAAAGAAGAAAAGAGAGAGATGTGGGAGAGAGAGAGGTTCGGCCAAACACTATTTTGCCTAAAAGAAATGTGCACAAAATGCCCAAAAATCAAATGTTGTTTCGGTTTCAAAAGGATGAATGAAAAGAAAGAAAAAGTAGGATTTGGTTCCAAAAAATAAGGCTAAAACCAAAAGGAATTTTGCACTAAAAGCATAGTACACATTCGGCCAAGGAGGGGAGTTTTTGGAGAGAAAGAAAACAATACAAAAGATGCACAACAAGCAAAGGTTGACCAACTATCCCCCCAAGCCACCTAACAACATTCGGCCACCCCTAGACACCCATGCCATCCACATACATGCACTAAAGGCCTAGGATTACTTTCCAAAACATCCTCCATATTCCATGCCTTTTGTCCCCTCATCATACCATAACCTTAAGATTCCTATCCCCTATTTCATGCTTTCCTTTTCCAAAATTCAACTTACCAAAAGAAATAGTCCAACCTATCATAAACATAGGTTGACCGACCATCAATGCTAGAACAAAAATAAAGTCTTCAAAAAAATGTTTTCCATGATACTCGAACCTAACCTCAAGCCACCTTTCAAGCTCCTTAACCAACTTGCCACTTACTCCTCTTGTGCTTTAATTTAACACTTAAATTAACTTAAGTGTCAAGCTCACTTAATCCACTTCATTAAATAAACCTTACTAAAAAATTATTCTAACTTCCTAAATAAAATCAAGCCTTCACAAGACTATGCTAACACACAAAATTCATACCTGAGCCAACACAAATAATACTCAAATTTTCCTAAAGCTCAAGGCCCAATCCTACTAGGCCCAATTTCGGGTTGTTACATCATCTCACTTTCTCATTAAAGCATTCACCGACTGTAATAGTCCTGACTTGTACGCTTTGAAAACTCAGCTTTTAGTGATCAACTACTTCTGACCATAAACTCAATCGTATCATGAAATGTACTCTATTGTCAAAACATTTATGCACATAACTGCATTTCCTTATTCTTGCATTAACAGATATGTCGCTACTAAATCTCATACCAAAACTTCTATATAAGTTCTGGATTCATCATCGTTCAAATCCTATCTCGATGAATCATCGACAACAGAAAACTTATACAACTTGTATTTTATCATCTCAATAAACTCGTTCAGAGCTTATTTAAAATACCACTTACTATCTCATTTCTGAACCCTTTTGTTCTAAAAAGAAAGCTCGCGCTTGTCATTAACTTTGCTGAAACTGGGATATTACCAATTAAGATCAACCGAGTAACTAGCTCGCATTGCTTAACATGGATCCTTCGTAACATCTAACTTACAACAAGGACACAGAAGCGATCGTCTCGGGATCACTAACCGGTCAACTCTTTCTCTCGATTCAGACTGATTTCAGTACTAGAAATTTCAAATAAATAATTCTTTTTATAGCTTTCGACTCAACTATCACGGTTTGAACATTTAGATGAGCATACCCTTGTATCATGCTCCCTACTCACGTACACACAATTTTATTCTCTTTATTGATTCATGCGTGAATATACACAAAACTTGAATCATATCTCAATACATTAATCTACTCTTTTCTCCACACAGAGAACATATTTCTAGCACACTCTCATCTGAGTTTCTCCTGCTGTACTAATCTAAAACCTTTACTAACATCATATCTTATGATGGCAGGGGCATTTAGGTCGAATTCATTAACTCTATTCGACTTACTCAAAACTCATCATACAACATGAAACTTGTGATTTCACTTCTTATACTAGAATCATCACCCACTTCCTTCTCATAGTACCCGAATAGGGTTACAAAGAGATAAAGAAATGTCGATTTCAGTTAACTAAATCGACAACCAATTTGTCTGATTTTCACTATCAGCTAACATTCTCACATAATTATAGTTTATGAAAAGAACAACCACAACCGCTCTGAAAGGCAACGGATAATGGTACACAATACACAAGGGGATTATTATAATCCATCTATGGCATCAACTAACCATGCACAATCTATGTGCTTCAAGCCAACTTACTCAAACTTGCCATTTATTTAGCACATATCGTGCCACACATCGCACACCGCTTCTTCTTCGTGATTCATTCACGAATATCTCGTATTCACTCCTTCACATGACTTTAGTACTAGTCTCATTTCTATTTCTAACTCATCTACCTGTCCCTTCGATCACTAGGGATAATCAAAGATGTATATTCATTGTCATACATATAGGTACGACACCAATGTCACATCTCCAAGGTGGTATTATATGGAGTCACCTCTAAATGCCAATGCCATTTCGAGGATAAGGTCTTATATGGGCTTCCACATCAAGTATCGATGCCATATTCGAATATGGTATTATACGGAATCATAACTTAGTGCCGAGGTGCGTGCCTCTAACATGGTCTTATACGAGACCTTATCTATTTCATATCTCAATGATAGCCTTTTCATTATAGTCCCCAAGGACTTCAACCTCATTTTCAAAAACAATTATTCTATATAGTAGAGTATCATGTATCAATGTGATACAAAGCATTCTCAATTATACTAACATAATTATTGCATTAATCGAATGCAAACTTACTCAACTTAACTCTCATAACATTTCATCATAATTCACTTGGTGGTAAGGAGGGTGAGGTCACGAGAGCCTCTTAACTTGACCCTCGTGACTACATACATATGATTTAATATTCATCATCAATGAAATATCATCATAGTCACATAACTCATATCAAGTGAGTTTTCACGTTTATCACGTTACAATTATCTCTATCACTCATACTTTCGAGCTGTGACTTTAATAACTCAAGTTTCACATTAATATCTACTCGAGTACTTAACATTTAACTCTACTTTTTCTTACTATTGCTTATTAATCTAGAGAATGTCTTACGGTTTTTGAGTACGTCATTTACTTGATCGCCATAGTCCAGCTATGGTCTTACTCGTATCACAACATCATAGTCCAGCTATTGTTTTACATGTCGTCATGATGCCATAGCCTCGCTATGGTCTTACACAAAATCTTATATCAATATCGATGCCATATCCCAGATATGGTCTTATACGATCTCATACCGAAGCCAGGTCCCAAACGTGGTCTCACATGGGATTACTATTTGATGCCGATGCCATATCCCAGATATGGTCTTGTACGGGATCTCACAATAAATATCGATGCCATATCCTAGATATGGTCTTATCTGATTAACTTTTTCAATACCGAAGCCATATCCCTGATATGGTCTTATACGGGATCTTGTAACTCGATGTCGATGCCATATCCCAGATATGGTCTTATACGAGATCATACTTAGATGTCGATGCCATGTCCCGGACATGGTCTTATACGAGATCTTTCTTTGGTCTTTGAAGCCATGTCCGGCACATGGTCTTACACTAGCACACGTATCAACGCCGATGCCATGTTCCAAACATGGTCTTTGCTAGCCTCATAATGTGGCCGATGCCATGTCCCGGACATGGTCTTACACTAGCACACGTATCATCACCAATGCCATGTCCCAGACATGGTCTTATATGGGATTTCCTCTAGGTGCCAACGCCATATCCCAGATATAGTCTTACATGGGATGACATGTACTGCCATGGTCTTATTCATCATTTTATCATTGGATGACCGTACTCATATCCTCGCATTTTACTCTCATTGCTTTTCACATACATCATGGCACTTACTAGTCTCATGCTTGTAAGGTAAACAAGGTATCTGTAACACTTGATCACATAGATCAGTATACTTTAACATAATAATCATAATCTCTGATTCATCATTCATAACATGAATAATACTCATTTTCACTTGATAATAACTTTGCTTACTTAGCTTTCTTGTTATCTCATTTGAGCTTAGCTCGTTTGCCCGATGAATTTATATGAATAACCGAGGATACTAAATCTCATCTAAATTTCGAGGCCATGACTTAACATGGACTTATACGAAGTCTTTCTTGTTCTCACCAATGCCATGCCTTAACTTGGACTTATATGGGATCTCTTTCTCTTGATAACTTTTCAATGCCAAGCTTGCCTTGGTCTTACATGATAACTTGTTCAATGCCAAGCTTGCCTTGGACTTACATGATAATTTACTCAATGCCAAGCTTGCCTTGGACTTACATGATAACTTGTTCAATGCCAAGCTTGCCTTGGACTTACATGATAACTTGCTTGCTTGCCGATGCCATGCCTCGGCTTGGTCTTATACAGACTTTCTTGTTTCATGTGGTAGATCGAGTATCCTAAGTTATTCAACTTCAATCGGGGCTTTCTCATGCTTGATCTCATTAATTTCTTTGTTTAACATAACATTAAACATTTTTCATAATAACATTGTACATTATACTAAGCAATTCAATGATATAAATCATAAAGCTTAGAAATCATATAAACTTACTGAAATTAGCTCGATTGGGAATCATCACTGTCTTAACAAAATAATTTCGTTAGAGCCGAGAGACATCACACTATCACGATCTACATACGGCATGTATAGTTAGACTCTTACTCACGCTAGGTTAGTCCTAGAACCGACTAAACTATAGCTCTGATACCACTAAATGTAACACTCCATACCCGAGTCTGAGGCTTAGACTGAATACGAGATATTACTATGCTTTAACTTGCTTAATCATGCACTTACGGGCTGTAAAATTTTGTTCCAAATTAAAAAATTCTCTTTCATAGTCTAGTCATTCGTATCGTGGGCCTACGAGGCCTTAAACTTGCGTTCGGAAAGTTCTACGAGTTAAAAGAAACTTTTCTTTAAAACAGGGGCCACACGCCCGTGTGTAATGAGACATGCCCGTGTGTAGACACACACGGCCATGTTCAACAACCGTGCTTAAAAACATAAGCATTCTGCCAAATGCCCCACGGTTAAGGCACACGCCTATGCGGTTTGGGACACGCCCGTGCACCCCTTTACACGCCCATGTCTTCCGACCGTGGTCGACACTGACTAATTACACACGGTCTTAACACGCCCATGGACTTAGACCGTGTACTATACCTTGATATACTGACTTATTACACACGGCCGGGGCACACGCCCATGTTCTAACCGTTTTTCATGCACGGCTTCAACACACGGCCGTGGGATTAACCCGTGGCCTATTCTAACTTATGAGATTAAGGTGCAAGTTACGCACGGCCTAGACACACTCCCGTGTGTCTAACCGTGTGGGTACTCAAAAGCTATCTACCAAGCCTTTTCTTACTCTCCATTGCATACATTCATATACTTCTTCAAAACATTCTCAAAACATCAATTGAAACACATAAATTAACACGTTTGGTTCATGAAAATAAAGTTTTACTCTCATACACTTGGGAGAATTGTTCCCACAACATTTACAACAACTTAAACCATCATAAATGGCTATACACAACCATACTATGAATACTCTTTGGCCAACAACATTTGGCTACCACAATTAGACTTCATCAACCTTAAACAAATCCCTATACATGCCATGACTCTTAAAAACTTGATACCTCATACCGTATGTCTGCTCGATAGTGTGAAAACATCTCCGGCGGCCTCCAACTCGAGCTAAGTAATAAAACCTATAAGAGATGAGAAAAGTAAAGGAGTAATCAATAATGCTTAGTAAGTTCATCTGTATAATTTGGCAAATATTAATATTCACTAAATATACATAACACCAAGGCAATATGTTGAGTTTTTCTCATCAACTCATGGTTACTTACTCAACCATTCCTGAAACTTACTCATTCAATCTCTTACCATATTCTTACCATATCACAAGCCAATTCGCTCGTTTAATTAGCATATGTTCTTGTACTGATCGTCACAAGATCATATATAACAAAACATCAAGCATTTTCAATAAGCCGCTCATGCAACTAATATCTCGGTAGTTTCGCACTTAGCCCACCATTCCTTTATAAGTGATGGTATCACACATAGCCCATCGATCAATAATCAATAAGGTGACATTGCACATAGCTTACAATTATTTACATTCATGGATAATAATTCACAAGTATATCTCTATTTCAAATGTTCATTCAAGAACATCCTCACATGTTCCCATTTTTACTTAACTTTCTAAGATACTCGTTCTCATTCACACAGTGAATCAAATACACATACCCCACTAGGGGTTCATCATTTATTGAATTCATCTCAATTCAATTCTACACCTACTTGTGCTACTCATAGTACAACCACATACATTCACATATACATTGAATCATTCGAATTGTTAAATAACTCTCTTGAGTCTTATACACATAGTTCTCGTTGTCACTCTACCCCAACTGGGTTTTACATACTCTAACATATCGATGCCATGTCCCTAACATGGTCTTATACGAATTCTTACACCGAGGCCATATCCCAATGTGGTCTTACTCGAGCCTTTAACCATCGTTTTATCGTGCTATACACCTTTCCCATTACTCTAAATTCGATTCCATTGACATCTCATCAAGAGACATTTCATGCATTCACATAATAATATACATTCCATACAACATTGGAATACTAAATAAACTCATACGTAATTTCAACATTTGCACATGAACTTACCTCGATGTCGAAAGAGCCGAAAAGGACTTTTTGCACACATTTCTCTTTTCATCCGTTCTAGGTCCGAAACTCATTTTCGTTGCTCTAAAACAATGAAATTTACTCATTTAATCACTTTATAATCGTATTACAACATAATCTCTACTTAGGCAAAAATGACCATTTTGCCCCTATACTTTGGCAAAATTACAATTTTGCCCCTAGGCTCATAAATAAATTTTCATCACATTTTCTTGTTAAAAAAGCCTAGATAAACATTTAATCCTCTTAAAACTATTCTCAATTCCATCAATTTCATGCCTTAATGAACAAATTACAACTTTTGCATTTTAGTCCCAAATAGGTGTTTTCATGACAACACCTTTCACAAAAGTTGTTTCTCATCATCCTATCATTCATTTTCTTTCATAAAACTCATCAAACAACATAAAATCTCTCATGGCAAGTCCCTAGACTTTCAACCATATTGCAAACTAGTCCCCTCTTTAGAAAGCTTAAGCTTTAGGGGTCTTAGAAGTACAAAAATTAACATCTAAAGCCATCAAAATCACTTACTTGAGTGAAAAGAAGCTTGCTGAAATTTTCAAGCTTTCCAAGCCCTCCCATGGCTGATATTTTCGGTTGAAAGAGAAGAATTAAAAAGATGATAGCTTTTTGGCTTATTTCATCTTATTTTATTTCTTTTTAAACACCTAACATGACCACATTTAATGTTCTTGTCCCCTATGGCCGGCCAACTCACTTGGACAAGGCCAAATTGTTCATTTGGGACCTCCAATTACTAAGCCATAGCTATTTGGTACCTTTAGCCTATAGAATGGAACTTTCGCACTCTATGCGATTTAGTCCTTTTTCACAATTTAGCTAGAAATCGCTAAAATTAAGGCACCAAAATTTTCATGCATCCTCATAAACATGTTATAACTCATAACATAGCATGAAAATAATTTTCTCTAACCTCGAATTAATGATTCAGAGATCACTGTTCCGACTAGCCCCTAAATCAGGCTGTTACACATTCACTAACCAATTCAAACATTTTAAACCAAGCCAAAATCAAGTAATATTCATATATGTTCAAGTGTTTAAGCTTACCAAAAGCCCATTTATTCTTATAGGCATACTTGATAAATTATGTTAATTCAAAACCATTCATCAATAGGTTTATATAATTTCCACCATATAACCATTTCAACAAACATTAAAACTTGATAAGGCCTTTTTATAATTACATCATAATATGCTTAACACTAGCCATTCCAATGGCTAGTTACAACCAAAATCTTCCATCATTTGACCTATTTTAGCCTATACATGCCATTATACCAAATTTTAGCTTATTTTATATAACGAGAAGTCCAAGAGATAGTGTGATGTAGCTCTGACCAAGTTGAGCCTTCGAGTACTATAAAATAGAAGAAAATAAAACAAAGTAAGCATTTTATGCTTAGTAAGTTCGTATAACAAGAATTTAACTTACCAATCATGTACATTAAAAATAAATATACAAACATGCATCCAAATCATTATGGCCATTTGCCTAAACACATATTTTCTCAAGAAACTTGTTAGTCATGTATATCATGTAAACATCAAAAATCAAGTATGAGCTCATCATGTAATAACTTTCATAAACATGTGCTTTTCATATCATAATTCCATATTACATGTACATTTCCATGATAAATCATTTCAAGATCAATTTAGCCATATCAGAACTTTACCCATTGAATTTATTTGAAATATCGATGGATACGCTCATGTAGTACACTTAAAGAGTACAAAACTAAAAATCCATCAATACATATCCAGGGGTACCCATTAGGGCACATAATCAGTAAGCACTCTCTCGAGCCATTTAACAGGATGCTCGTTTGAGCCATGTAATAGGAAGCTTATCTGGGCTATAACAGGAAACTCCTAAGAGTTTAAAACAGGAAGCTCATTGAGCTTAAAAGGTAACTCCGAAGAGCTATTATCAAGGAGCTCCAAATAGCTATATAAAAGGAAGTTCAAGCGAGCCATGTCAGGATGCTCATAAAGAGTTGCGTCTATGTCTGCAATATATGCAGTGTAACACCCCAAACCCGGCCTAAACGTTACGACCGAATCTGGCATGTCACATGAAAGGAATGTCTAAAAACTGTGCATTCGTTAAAAAGCTCATATTCTTTATAGTTGTGGTGAGAAATCGAGTTTAAGAAATTTTGAATAAGAAATGGTTTATTATCATTTTAGGAAAATCCCATATTGATCATTTAATAATAAGCAATAAACAAATTGAAAGCTGAAACCAAATAAAATACCCAAGGCCTTATTACATAACAAAAACTCAAATAAAAATAAGTCCAAATAAAAGAAATGAATTTACGAGTAAACATATATATAGCCTCTACGAGTCCACCTCAGCTCCCAAATCCGCGATCTAATGATTACCTGCAAAATTTAACTAAGGGGTGAGTCATCGAGACTCAGTGTGTAAATCCCCATCCAACAGGCCCTTACACAATTTCATATGAAAATATGCATATCATGCACCCAAACCTAGCCATCCGCAACTCCTTTTTCTACCGTGTGGTACCAAACCACCGGTGGTGCCAAACCAACGGTGTCCAAGGACACGATATTCATCAATATTGTGGTGCCAAACCACTTTGGTGACTCGAAGTCACAAATAATAGTGATGGGGCCAACCCATCGTGTGATACCAAATCACCGGCGTCAATCCCGTTGTATTATCTCGTGGGGCCAACCCATCGTGGTACCAAACCACCGGGGACGAGGCGCTATGAGGTGCCAAACCTCGGTGTCCGGAGACACGAATGTGATACCAAATCTTTGGTGACTCAAAGTCACTAATAATCCATCTGTGGGGCCAACCCACGTGTGATACAAAAATGGCGCGCGATCCCATATCTCAAAAGTGGGGCCAACCCACGGTGGTGTTAACCACGAGGGACGAGTCGCTATGAGGTGCCAAACCTGCGGAGGTGCCAAACCTCTCGTAGCAGTAGTCACAATGTGGTACCAAACCACTTTGGGGCCCGTCGACACGAATATCACCGCCCCTCCACTCATATAACCCATGCAATATGACATAATAATTCGTGTATGCAGTTATGTCATGTATGCTAGACATATATCAAATATAAGTATAACATGAATTACCATCATAATCAGATAGACATAAAACAACATAATCACCCTAATCAACCTCTAAGGGTATAACAGTAATTTTACCTACCAAGGGCATTTTCAGTAATTTACCCACCAAGGGTATATCGGTAATTTACCCACCAAGGGCATTTTCGTAATTTACCCACCAAGGGTATATCGGTAATTTACCCTTCAGGGATATTTTGGTAATTTACCCACTAAGGGTATTTCAGTAATTTCGTACCTGGAATGGCCTTTCCAAAGGCCCGATGTCGCCCCGAGCGACCCAACTACCATTTCTCGGTCGAAATGGACTATTGGGCCTAAAGCCCAATTTCGGCCCATTCGGGCCCACACGCTCGTGTGGCCCACCTAACACAAATCTAGCCACGTTTATGAGATTCACCTAGTCTAGTTCACTATATACTACACCATCATACATTTTACTATATTGGGCCCACGGGCCCATTGGGCCCCTTCGACCCATCGCGCCCAAGCAAACCCCAACCCACAAGAATACTGCGATGGCCTCAACTATCGCGTCGAAGCCCCACACGTGCGCCGCACGCTCGTGTGGCTACTATTACCGTGATCGGCACTTCGGCATTTGCCGCCTCTACTAGAGTAGAGTAGAGAGAGTTACACACCGATAAGACTCTGGTGTTAATCCGCGCTCCGACCACTCCTGTGCCCAAATGCCTTCCAAGGTGTGTCAACCCTCCTCCTGGAATGCTCTTTATATAGCTAGCTCTTCACCTTCCTTCTATGTATCTTTCCGATGTGGGATCCCTTCGTCAGAGAGTTTAAATTCAATGAAACTCTTCCGTCTGCATCACAGCAAATAAATACTCCCTTGCTTCTCATGAAATTCGAACCGGGCTCCCTTGCAACATAATCCACGCTGCTAGCCACTTGGCCACAAGCTCCTCTTGTGTCTAAAATCATGCGCAACTAAATATAAATCTATAGCCAAATTCGAGGTCCAAGTAAAAAGAAAACCAAAATGCAAAAGCCAAGACTTGAACCTTGGACCTCCTTCCTTCCTTGTGGCGTCACCCCCTTGTCTCTTATGTGGCGTCACTTTGCCACTACACCACACACTCCACTTGTGTCATTTTTCCCCACATTTTATTCTTAAGGCCTACCGCCAACTTCCGGGTTTTTTCACCTAAAACCAAAATTTCCCCAAAGCTAATATTTGATCCCGGGACTTCATAGAAGCCCTCTAACCTTCCAAAATAACTTACCTAATAAGTCTAACTTGTATTAATGCCGTTCTCAAAAATTTTAAAATCAAGGCCCATTGGGCCCAATCCTACTAGGCCCAATTTCGGGATGTTACATGCAGGATCACAACCGATCATATAACAGGATGCTCACAAAGAGCTGCGGTAGTCTGCAACACATGCAAGATCACTATCGATCAGGATGCTAGTAGGAACCGTATAATGGGAAGCTCGAGAGGGCTTATAACAGGATGCTCATAAGAGCTATGGTGTGTCTGCAACATAAGCAAGACTACAACCAAGTCGGGAAATCATGTATCCACCGAATTCCATTATTCAAACGGAACTTATCATACATCGGCCTTTGTCGGATATAAGATTAATTTCATATTCATGACAATGATACAATTCACATACATATCATTCAATTTAAAACATATAAATACACAATTTAGTTACACGAACTTACCTCGTCACTTATTCTTATATGGAAATCTACTAATCCGACACTTTTTTCTTTTCCTCGATCTAACTTCGTATTTGAGTTATCCGGATCCAATTAGGCTTGCTTGATTTTCATTCTCTTTCCTAGGGTTTCTATAGAATTTGGGGAAGAAGATGATATAAAATGATGATATTAGTTATTTATTTTATTTATCACCTTTTATTTAGTTCAATTTCCAATTTAGTCCTTTTCTTTTTCTAATTTTCCATGGATGAATCATCAAAAAATATCTACTAAATTTTCTTAATGGTCTAATCACCATGTAAGGACCTCAAATTTTGAATTCCATAGCTATTTAATCCTCCTAACTACTAGAATTCAACTTTTGCACTTTATGAAATTTGGTCCTTTCTTTCTAATTTAACACAAAATCAGTAAAATTTTCTTACTGAAATTTTCATACGTCTTTCCTATCATGATGTAGACCATGCAATAATATTAAAATAAATTTTCTTTCTAACTCAGATTTGTGGTCCCGAAACCACTGTTCCGATTTCACTGAAAACGGGCTGTTGCACACGAAAACTGATAATGAGGAAAAAGAAATGTACCCCATAAAGAGGAAGTTGCGGTATAAAGTCAGTGCTCATAAATCCACTTGCAGGGTCAAATGAAGTAACTACATTCCAATGCAAGCCAGGGAAGTTTTTTTCCCCTACCTCATACATTTTATTTCTTTTCCCATGACATTTCCTATACATATCTATATTTTTTTCTCTACATGCATTGAAGACAATGCATCCCATAGGTTTGGGTTTGTATTGTGCATTTAGGTTGCATTATATATTAGTATGTATGCTCATTCTAGTCTCGTTAAACTTGTTTTGCGACTGCCACATGACTACTAAGTATTGTTTTGCCTATACGAAATACAATCTTTACTTATGATGTTTGATGAGGAGAATAATTCTTTAATAAATCTAGAAAAATATTACAGGGATAAGGTCAGTTTAGCTTAGGTTAGGTTGCTTGAAGATTACCCCCTAAAAATAAGATGTTCTAGCCTCAGTTATTTTTGGACTATAACAAGTATCTTTTAATGAACTTAGAGACTTTTGAAACCAAACTCAGTCACATTGCCACAACATTACTTAAATATAGGATAGTAGAAACTCCAATGCTTAGAATTGCCAAGTAAGTCAGCACCACTTTGTTTGCTCCATGGTCTTTGTTGACTAGAAAGGTGAGTCCAAGTAAGAGTGTGTAATAAAGAAAAGAAAATTAGCGGCACACCACTATAGTAACCGGTTGAGTAGCTAAGAAGGTAGTTGTTTGCTCCATCCATCTTTTTAGTCAAAAGCCTTAGCTTTAAGAGTGAGTTTTATTTAATTTCTGACATGATTGAGTACTATGTAATTTGGTGTATGCTCAATTTCGATTATCAAGTCAAAAAATTTATGACATGCTAAATCCCCTAATATTATAAAAGAAAAAAAGAGAAAGAAAAAAGTACAAATAAATATTTTGAGTAGGCTTAGAGCAAAGGTTACAAAGTAACTTGAGTTTAGGTAACAAATGAACTGAGTACATTAAGAGATGTTTGCTATGGTGGAAAGCACACATGAGTGTCGAAACCATTTTTAAAAAGGCTTATAAAAGCAGGATCGACTTTAAAAAGCAGAAATGGAGTCGCACCAATCTTTTTGCTTAGGTGTGATCAGATCACCTTATAAAACATTTTTATTTCAAAACATTAATTTTGGCCTACGAAATTCAAGAAAACAGTTCGGGAGTCGGTTCACGTCACGAGGAAGGATTAGCACCCTCGTGCGCCCAAAATTGGTACGGATTGATTAGTCATTGCCCTAATGTCGAAAATTTGAAAAGATTTGAAAACATAATTTCTTTAAAAATTTGAACAATTTGAGTTGGAATTGGAGATTCCTTTGTTCCGAAAGCATACAAACATCACATCCAGCACGTTAGGACGTGATGTTTTAAACCCTCGTAACCAAAATCATCTCATGATTTACAAAATTCATTAAAAGGATATTTAGTTATTTGGACGAACGAAAAACTGAAACCCAGCACGTTAGGGCACAATTTCTCGAACTTCTAAACACGAAACATTGCCTTGTTTTCTGAAATCCTTATCCTGAGATAACAAAACGTCATATCCAGTGAGTTAGGACATGACAATTTTGAATTCTCGGAAATAAGTTTTTATTTTTTAACTTTTTTTAAAAAAAGAAAATAACAAGTTCTTTGGACTCGAAGAGAAAAATCGAAACCCAGTAAGTTAGGGTACGATTTCTTTCGAACCCTCGAACGCAGAGTATTTGCTTATTTCAAAACCAATTTTTTTTTATGCATCAAAGAAAATATAATATGATTGTAATAAAATGAAAAATAAATCATAATGCCAATATGCCCAATGGAATAAAAGTGTGGGTGATAATATGAATAATAATAATGAAGGCAAAAATAATAAGTAAAAAATAATAATAATAAATAAATATACAAATAAATAAATAAATAAAAATAAGAAATAAAGCTAATATCAAATTAACAAATAGATAAATAATATATACAATAATTTAAAGATAATAAAAAATAAATATAATAGTAATAATAAGGAATAATAATAAAATGGAAATATATTAATAAATAAATAATAAAAATAATATTAGCAATTATAAAATAAAAATAATAATGAAAATAATGATAAAAATAATAGAAAAATAAAAATGGTATTAATAATAATAAAATAATGTAAGGATATTAAAATTAATAGTAATAATAATATAAAAATAATAGTAGTAGTACAATAAGAATATATTAATAATAATAAAAATAATAATATATGTTAATATACAAATAATAGTAAAAATAAAAACAACAATAATGAAAATAGTAATAATAATGGTGATACTAAAATAATAATAATAATAATAACAATACTAATAATAATAAATATAATAATAATAATAAATATAGCTATAGTAATAATAATAATATATATATAAATAATGGTCATAATAATAATAATACAAATGAATATAATGATAATTATAGGTTAAAAATAAAATGATAATAATAATAATATTAAAGTAATAATTATAATAGACAAATAATAATAGTGTTAATGATAATAAAAAAAATTAATAATGAAGTAACAAAAATTACAAAAGAAAATAAAAAAAAAAGAAGATGAAATTGAACTTGAAATAAAAATTTGGGGCGAAATCGAAAATAAAGTTAAAGGAGGGATCGATTAGAACACGCTAGTAACCAGGAGGGGCTAAAAGGGAAAATATCCCTTCTCTCCAAAACGTTGCGCTTAGTATAGGATTAAATTGAAATCGAAATAAAATATAAGGCTAAATTAAAGAATAAAAGAAACTTAATTATATATTAATAAAAAAGAGGAAGGGCTAAAAGTGCAATTAGCCCTTCCGTGGAAAACACGCGGATCCTCCCTAGGTCGGGTCAACGCGCGGGTCATAAAGGAGAAAACGACGTTGTTTTTGGCTTTATGGGAAGTCCTCAAAACGGCGCCGTATGGATCAGTTATATAAGCTAAAATTAATCCCAAAAATTCATTTCAAACACCCTTTAAAAAAAAAAAGAAGCTCTCAAGGGTCTTTCTCCCTCGGCTGGAGCCCAGAATCTGGCCCAGGGTTCCGACGATGGACCGCCACACGTGCCGCCACACGCGCCGCCTCTGACGGCGACCGGAAGGCCAGAAACCTCCTTTTTCAACGCCGATTCAAATGGTAATCTTCTTTTCTTTATTTTTTTTCAAAAAATATAATAAAAACATTGCAGGGATGGAAATAAAAAAAACGAAACAGTATAAAAAAATAACCTCTGCTTGTGGTTTTTTTATTGTGTTTTTTTTTGTATTCTCTCTGTATATATGTGTGTGTCTGTGTCTGAATTACAGAATAGGTCGGGCTTTTATAGCCTTAAAAATAAAAAGGAAATAGATCGTTTCTGCCATTTTTGCTGCTGTTTCCTTTCTTTTTGCAGGCGACCGATGGGGAATCTGGCGATGATGGGGCGTAGTTCGCGAGGATTGCGGCGTGAGGCGCTGGACGAGGTTGCGGAGCGAGGGTTTCCAGGAAACCCTAGGTTTCCTAACTCTGCTTGGTGTCTGGGCCCTTTTGGGCTGCGTTGGTTGGGGTTTTAGTTTTGGATTTAATGGATTGGCTTGGGTCATCTGTTTGGGCTCGGGTGTAATGGGGTATTGGGTCTGGTTTTGGAGTCTGTAATTGGGCTGCTGTTAATTGGTTTTGGGTCTGTATTAAAATGGACTTGTAAAATGGACATTTTATTTTGTTTTCATTTTGGTTTTCACGGGCCCGGGCAAAATGAGTTATTACAGTTGCCCCTCTTTGCTCATAGTCGTGAAACGAGAATAGAGCAAAGACAATAGAAGGTCCAATTTTGCCCAGTCTTTGCCGAGTCTTGACTTCTTGGTCCTCATCTTCTCCAAATGGTTTCCAATCCCAACTGCATTTTTGAAGTCTTTGGGCGCAACTTTAGAAGTATTGAACTATAAGTCTGATGGCTGCTTCATTGCAACTTTAGGAACACCAAATCTACTATTTTCTGATCCGCTCCACTGCAAACTCAGGGAGATAAGATCTGATGTTTTTGATCTACTTCTGCAACCGAGGAAGATGAGATCTGCTATCTTGATCTACTCATTGCAACTTCAGGAGATAAGGTGAAAGTGTCTTTGATCCGCTTCTGCAACTTCGGGAAGATGAGATCTCTTGTCTTGATCTACTCATTTGCAACTTTAGGGAGATAAGACTATAATATTCAGCCTGCTCCCTTGCTACCTCAGGGAGATAAGGCTGGTGGCTAAAATCTGCTTCCCTGCTACCTCGGGAAGATAAGGTTCATCGTCTTCAATTTGCTCCACTTTGCAACTTGGCGAGATAAAATATACAATCTTTAGTCCGCTTCCTGCTACCTCGGGAAGATAAGACTACAAGTTTCAGCCTGCTCCCTTGCTACCCCAGGGAGATAAGGCTGGTGGCTAAAATCTGCTCCTCTGCTACCTCGGGGAGATAAGATTCGCCATCTTCGATTTGCTCCACTGTAACTTTAGGGAGACAAAATCTGCAATCTTTACTCTGCTTCCTTGCTACCTTAGGAAGATAAGACTAGTATCTTTGATCTGTTTCCTGCAACATCAGGAAGATGAGATCTGTTGTCTAAAGTTTACTCCGCTGCAACTTCAGGGAGACGAGGCTGAAAGTGTCTCCGATCTGTTTCTGCAACCGGGAATGCGGATCTGTTTTCTTGATCTGCCCCCTCTGCTCAGTGGAGATAAGATCTGCTATCTTCAGTCTGCTCCATTGCCGATACATGGAGATAAGACTTGTTGTCTTCGATCTGCCCCACTCCTGCTCAGTGGAGATAAGATCTGCTATCTTCAGTTTGCATGAATGCAGAATGTCATGAGAATGATCCCATTTTTTAAATGTATAATGATTAGGATGCAATGATCGGAATGAATCTAATGCTCCTAACTAAATGATATTAGGGATGAATGCAGAATGTCATGAGAATGGTCTCCTTCTTTTTCTTCTCTTTTTTTTACAACGATTAGGATACAATGATCGGAATGAATCAAATGCTCCTAATTGGAAGTGTGAGAATGATCCCTTTTTAATGTTTGGGTTGTCATTGCTCATAGTTCATCAAGGTTCTATCACTGATGCGTTACCATGCTTTCTCGTTCAGTTGGTATCTTTGACAGAAAACCCAAAGAAGCAATCATATTCTGCTCAGCAAGCTTGCCCCGTTGTAATTTTAGAGTCCCTTCCATTGTACTTTTTGGGACATAAAGTTTGTACCTCCCGCTGTAACTTCAGGGGAATATCATTTCGTTTCTTCTATCCGTCCTGTTACCACTCAGAGGTATAGAATTCGTATCATCCTCAATCAATTTGATCTGTTACACCATTCCCTGGGTGTAATGACAAGATGTATGTGCCTGAAATTTGCATGAATGCAGGGTAACATTTTTCTTTTCCCAAGAATGATCCCCTTTTATACTTGGTTTCCATTACTCGTCATTTGTCGAGATGGTATTACCAACGAAATGTCTTATCCAATAAAAATCCGAAGAGATAAACATCTTTCAATATTTCCAACCCTTAGGCTTGGTGAGTTCTAAACAATAGTCCTGTTTCAGATTCTCATATTATTTAGAAGCTTTCAGAGTAATATGCGAAACTCCTTTTATGAAAGTATTATTAGTCCATTAATCATTATTTAAATATAAAATGCTTGAAAAAGATCACAACAATGGACAAGAAAGAAATTAATTAGGAGCATAGCTTGAAACAAATAAGTTAATCAAAGCTAACCAAGCCAAAAGAATTGACTGAGGTGCATCTTGAAAAGAATAAAGTAAAAATAGCCAAGGCCATAAAAGAAAATTGATTGGTGTGTATCTTTGAAAAGAATAAAGTGATCAAAGATAGTAAATTCAAAATGGGTAGATAGAAGCTAGGTGCCCCAGATATCGCCGCCTGAGTTTCTCTATACAAACTTCTTGAGGACCATTTTGAGCTCAATACGTGTTTAGAGGATCTGGAGTACTTTGTCGATGCCCCAAGACATATCATACTTCCTCATTGTTAATTCAGGCATAGCAAGACTACCACATGCCCTATCTTTGATCAAAATTTGAGCCGCCCTTTTCGGGTTTTCAGCTCAAAACCCCTTTGGTCTCAAAACGCCCTTTGTAGGTTTTCGCCTTGGCCTTTCCTTTTTTTTTTTGAATTTGAATTTGAACTCAAGGTGCCCTTTGCGGGTTTTCACCTTGGCCTTTCCCCTTTCAGGTAAAATACTTATTGACTGAACCTGAATTCACTGGATTGGGCAAGTCTTTGGCATCCATCTCGGTCAATATCAATGCTCCTCCAGAATCAGCCTTCTTTACAACATAAGGTCCTTCCCAGTTTGGCATCTTCTTTCCTCTGAAATCGTTTTGTAGATGAAAGATCTTTCAATACTAGGTCCCTATCATGACATTCCCTTGGGTGGACCATTTTTTACATAAATCAGCATCATCCATGTTTGGTGCATTTGAATATGATGAATACTTTCAAACCCTTTTCTTCAGCCAAGTTTACTAGAGACATTCTACTTCATCCAATTCTTGACTTAAAAAATGCTTGGAGCAAAGGAATCTCGATTTTCATGGGCAAGACCACTTCTCTTTCATAAACTAATGGAAAATTGTTGCCCCAGCGAAAGTATTGGTCGATGTTTGATAAGCATAGAGAGTAAATGGTAGCTTGTTATGCCAACACTTACGAGTATCGGTCATCTTCCTACAATCCTTATTTTGTTTTTTCTTTTTGTATTTTTTTTCTTTTGGCAACCTTTGCTGCACTGTGATATACTACCTGATCTTTGAACAAACTGTAAACTTTGACATTATACAGTTATGCATTACTAAACATGATCCTTTCTTTCCATTTTTTTTTAGAATTTGATGACTATCGACCTTGTAACATTGGAATATGAAGCTACTTCCACCCTCTTAGTGAAGTAAATGACGACCACGAAGATGAATCGATATCGACTAGAAGCTTTTGACGAGTCTGTGAAGTCTGTGAAGAAAATGGAAAAGTCACATAAATCTTGTCTTATTCAATTCAGAATTTGCGGTATAACTGATGCGATCCCCTTCCATGGTAGACCAACAGTATCTGATCCTCATGTTTAGCCCACGTCTTAGTAACCCAGGCATGTCTTGATATGATCATGCAAAAACATCTTTGAATTCTTGAAAAAAACTCAATGATGTCGCGCCTTATTTCTGTGGTAAGCTAGGCTTCGATCTTCACCCCTTAACTAGGCTCGCAATGTCCTTTAACCCTATGCAAGGTATAGTCTATTTTTCATCATGTTCTACCATCCTTAACAAATCAGAAGATGGGTTACAATCTCTGTTATGTTCAAAGTCCTGAGATCCTTCTAAACACATATCTTACTCGAAAGGAGACTCTGAGTCAGTAGCGGCGTTGCTCACATCGTTGATATCTAGAGACCTATTGTAGGTTCGAAGGAATATTCCAAAGAATAAATGATTCAAAGAATGATTATTTGTATGGTCATGAATGAAGAATGAAAGAATATTTAAAAAAAATAAAAGAATATTTGCTAAAAAATATTCATTTTATTGAAATAAAGTTTCGGACACGAGCCTATTTCACAAAAGGATTCTTATTGCCTCTAGGCTTAAGGCAACAAGCGTGTTTTGAGTATTACTCTAGATCAGCTCTAAAAATACAGGGATCTCTTCCACAGTCCCATTATTCAAGACACTCCCAAGTATGCAAGGTCTTGGAAACTTCGTTCCCGGTTCCATCTTCGCTATATCTAAATCAGGGATAACAGGATCGCAGGTTATCTCTGGGTCGGGATCTGAGCCAACTTGGAAATTCATGGGTACCCCAGCATCAGCTTGACCTTGTTAAGGCCTAATTGTAACAGATGGCCTTTGTGGATATGCTTCAGGTTGTGCACGCTGTGGGGTAAAACCCGGAGGGTAATCCTCATTATCTTCTCCAGCATTAGTCATGGGACCTTTTCCCTTGTCCATTGCCCCATTCAGTAGCTGAATCATTTGAGCCACCATATTCCTTTGGGCTTCCATCATTTGTTCCCAAATAACTTGTTGGATTTTTGCCAACTGCTCTTGCAGCTAGTCTTGCATGTCCCTTTGGAACTGTTCGAGTCTTTGGTCCATGTTTTTTCTTTCTTTTTTTTTTGGCATTATACCATAGCGGTGTTTAGTTTCAGATTAACCTTTTATTCTTTATCTTTCTTTGATAATTTCAACTAATTAGGGTCATTCTATAAATTTAAATGCATATGATGCGATGTAATGCAAATGCATGAAATGAATGCAAAAAGAAAGAGAGGTGTTGGTTCTGAATTCAATTTCATTAGAACAACTTTTCTAGAAAATAAATTCCTTTACATAAAACGAATTACATACGCAGCCTCGCCCTCATATTCCAAGCAAAAACATCAATCCCCTTATTCGCAAAGGTCAAATCTTGCAAACTTCTAATAGATGCCTCCGTTAGCACCTTTTTGCTTGATTTGGGCCGCGACTCACTGCTCACTTATTTCCATAATGCTTGTTAGCCTCTTCAAGAAAGCCGAGACATGGGGATTCTCGAATAGTCTTTGTCAGCTTGAATCATTAGGCAATAAAGTCATGTATTCTTTCACGGGCTGTCAGTCTTCTCTCGTTGTGTTTACTTGGACCATATTCGGATGACCGTATTATAATCCACTTTATCAAGAAATCCATTTTCTCATGACAAACTCTTCTATTTAGTAATCGAATTTGAATCAACACCTCTTTTCTATGATGTGAATGCAATGCAATCAAAACAAAAGAGAACACGTTAGCACAAGAGAAATAAATAACAAAATAGGGCACCTATCTGGGTGACCACTAGGGTTTGACATAGTTCTACCTAGGGTAAGCCCTTAGGTTTTCTACATGTGGTTTAGCTCTAAAGTTGAGGTACCCGAACTAGCAGATTCCTCGATCCTCACCCATTATAGGCTCATACAGACCGAGTTCAGTTCAGGGGAATACATTTCCCTATGGCTATGCAGAGGTGAAAACCTCACGAAGACATAGGTACGGATGTATCCCGGAAGCAGTCCACTAGGCCATGCGGAGGTGAAAACCTCACGAAGGCATAGTTTCTCACTCCCACTTAAAAGGTGCGACCACAATGGTCATACAATGCAATGTGTGCAAGAAAATAATAATCATATGTTCAAATAAAAATTTTTAAATTTTCAAATCAAATTTTCAAATTTCTGAAAAAGGACAGAAAACAATCAATTTTACGGCTTGACTATCTTAGGTCCCCAGTGGAGTCGCCAAGCTGTCAAAACAATTTTTTAAAAAGGCTTATAAAAACGGGGATCGACTTTAAAAAACGGAAATGGAGTCGCCACCAATCTTTTTTGCTTAGGTGTGATCAGATCACCTTATAAAACATTTTTATTTCAAAACATTAATTTTGGCCTACGAAATTCAAGAAAATAGGTTCGGGAGTCGGTTACGTACGAGGAAGGATTAGAACCCTCGTAACACCCAAAATTGGTATCGGATTGATTAGTCATTGCCCTAATGTCGAAAATTCGAAAAGATTTAAAAACATGTTTTCTCTAAAAATTTGAACAATTTGAGTTGGAATTGGAGATTCCTTTGTTCCGAAAGCATACAAACATCACATCCAGCACGTTAGGGCGTGATGTTTTAAACCCTCGTAACCAAAATCATCTCATGATTTACAAAATTCATTAAAAGGATATTTAGTTATTTGGACGAACGAAAAACCGAAACCCAGCACGTTAGGGCACAATTTCTCGAACTTCCAAACACGAAACATTGCCTTGTTTTCTGAAATCCTTATCCCGAGATAACAAAACGTCATATCCAGTGAGTTAGGACACGACAATTTTGAATTCTCGGAAATAAGTTTTTATTTTTTAACTTTTTTTTTTAAAAAAAAAGAAAATAACAAGTTCTTTGGACTCGAAGAGAAAAATCGAAACCCAGTAAGTTAGGGTACGATTTCTTTCGAACCCTCGAACGCAGAGTATTTGCTTATTTCAAAACCAAATTTTTTTGATGCATCAAAGAAAATATAATATGATTGTAATAAAATGAAAAATAAATCATAATGCCAATATGCCCAATGGAATAAAAGTGTGGATGATAATATGAATAATAATAATGAAGGCAAAAATAATAAGTAAAAATAATAATAATAAATAAATATACAAATAAATAAATAAATAAATAAAAATAAGAAATAAAGCTAATATCAAATTAACAAATAGATAAATAATATATACAATAATTTAAAGATAATAAAATAATAATAATAGTAATAATAAGAAATAATAATAATAAAATGGAAATATATTAATAAATAAATAATAATAAAAATAATATTAGCAATTATAAAATAAAAATAATGATAAAAATAATAGAAAAATAAAAATAGTATTAATAATAATAAAATAATGTAAGGATATTAAAATTAATAGTAATAATAATATAAAAATAATAGTAGTAGTACAATAAGAATATATTAATAATAATAAAAATAAAAATATATGTTAATATACAAATAATTGTAAAAATAAAAACAACAATAATGGAAATAGTAATAATAATGGTGATACTAAAATAATAATAATAATAACAATACTAATAATAATAAATATAATAATAATAAAGATAGCTATAGTAATAATAATATATATAACAATAATGGTCATAATAAAAATAAAAATAATAATACAAATGAATATAATGATAATTATAGGTTAAAAATAAAATGATAGTAATAATAATATTAAAGTAATAATTATAATAGACAAATAATAATAGTGTTAATGATAAATAAAAAAAATTAATAATGAAGTAACAAAAATTACAAAAGAAAATAAAAAGAAGAATATGAAATTAAACTTAAAATAAAAATTTGGGGCGAAATTGAAAATAAAGTTAAAGGAGGGACCGATTAGAACACACTAGTAACCATGAGGGGCTAAAAGGGAAAATATGAAACACCCCAAACCGGCCCACGAGCTTTGACCAGATTTGGTATGTTCCTCAAGTAAACCGGTTCAAAGTTCTTTTGTCCTTAGAAAAAATTTGTGCGATTTTAAAAAAAATTGTTTTGGGTTGGGCTTGTGTTGAAAACCAATTTACCTTATATTGAAATCCATTTATTTAAGGTGACAAAACATGTAGGGTTTATTTTAAATTTAATTAACCTAATCTTTAATAAATAAAATTTAATAACATAATAATTAAAAACAGAAATAAAAGAGTTCACTATGGCCTTATTACATCAATTAAAATCCCTAATAATTTAAAGTGCTTAAAAGTTAATAGTCCATAAAACAAAATATAAACTTCAAAGTGAGCATGGCCACCACAAGTTCTGTAGTCCGGTCCATCACCGATCATCGCTGAAAAATATTCCCAGCAGAGTGAGTCAAACAGACTCAATGTGTACACAAACACTAAATCAAAATAGAATCAGGCATACAAATGTTACGCATTCATATCATAGCATACAAATTATGATGCATTCCCAAACCCAAACCTAATAAGCCATCCGCTACACTCCCCGCACCAACTTTGTACACCGTGGGGACTACTAAGTCGACCCTCCTTCCGCTACACTCCATATCGCGGTCTTAGGTCACCGCATTTGTGGTCTTAGGTCACCACATTCAGATATCGCGGTCTTAGATCACCACGTTCGTGGTCTTAGGTCACCACATTCAGATATCGCGGTCTTAGGTCATCGCGTTCGTGGTCTTAGGTCACCACATTCAGATATCGCGGTCTTAGGTCACCGCGTTCGTGGTCTTAGGTCACCACATTCACTTCCCCTTTCAATAACCTGTATGCCCCATTTTGTAATATGCATTAATATGCCAAAGATCACATTCTTATTCTCATGTTACAAATAACATATTTCATATTCCTAGTAGGAGTAGGAAACGTACCTGAGTACTTAGTACCATAACATGGTACCTTAGCCACTTTCTTATTCTTATTATCACATATTTAATTAGACATAGCCATAAAACATATTATGAAGTAGTGTGGGGTACACACTGATCCGCTTAACAATTTCCTTGAAATCCCGAAATCTGATCTACCGCTTAGATCCTTAATCCCTACATTTGATTAATCACTTACTAATTTAATAAAAAGCCATTCGGCCATAAATCCAAATCCTAGTAGGATTAGTATACTTAAACTTACCTTGTGCCGATTGGATTAAAAATCAAATCCGAAAACTTCTTTGAGTTCCTTCTTGAAATCGGCTAGCCACCAAAACTCCTAACTAGTTAGTTTTCGGCTTTTAAAACATATGAGAAATAGATCTAGAATACCAAACATGGCCTTAGCCGATTGTATTTAGACACTTACCTTGCGATTTCCAAATCTCGAAAGTATCCCTTGGTTATGGAGATGTCGAAACCTATAGGATATCTGTTAGATCCACTTCTAACATTTAAATCACCTTTTCATAGCCCTTGGCTGAATATGTACTTACCTTGGTTGGCTAGATCTTGAACTATCTCCTTAAAAGTCGACACTAGCAAAGATCCCAAATCTCTCCTTAATATTTCGGTCAAAGAATACAATAAGAATTAGCCTTTGAGATTTCGACAAGTCCTTAAAGGAAAGAACAGTAAATCAAACTTTGATCTTACCTTTATTTGAAGAAGACGATTGCACCTTTGTTGAAACCCTTCAAAGATTCGGCTATGAATACTTGGAAGCTAGATGGCTATGGTTCAACTGAATTGAAAAGAGAGGATTTGCTCTTAGGGAGAATCGGCAATGGTGGATTTAGGGAGAAGAGGATTTCGGCTTGGCAAACATAAAGAGAAAGAAGAGAGTTTGCTAGGGATTTTTGGCAAAGACTTAGTTGGGAAGAAAAGAAAATAGGTTGAATGGCCTCTCTTTTCCCTAAATGCCGAAATTACTAGGCCTAGTATCCCTTACTTGGCCATCACTCCTCTTATCTTTATCTCTTTATTTAAAATTAATAAGAATAATCCTCTAATTATCTCTTTGAAAATAATCAAAATAAATCACCATTTATCCAAATTTCAGGCAGAAATTTAAAGAGAATAGGACTCTTTTCCAAATGCCTTGGTGCCGTCCAACTCTCTGCATCTGGAAGCAAAATAAAACTTCTTTTATTTGCTTCCCTTGTGACTCGAACTCAGGCCCAACACCCTTCCATGTGGCGCCATTTTCAGAGGCCCTAAGTGGCATCTTCAGGCCACTTTTCCAAGCCTGTTTTTGTGTCAAATTTCACATAGTTTTTCTCTTAAGGCCACCTTGCCTTAATTTCCTCTTTTAAACTTTAAAACTCGACATTTTCTAGGTCATTTCCTTTCATTTCCAAGTTTCCAAAAATTTTCGTTTGGCTCTTTAAACTTGACATTTCCTTACATTTCCAAGTTTCCAAAAATGTTCACTTTCCTCTTTTGAATCATTTCTAAATCATTTCCTTACATTTCCTAGTTTCCAAAAATGTTCAGAATACATTCATAACACATAAGACATGTCATTTCATACAATTAAACCGAAAATGCATAGGCCCTTTTCAGGATGTTACAAAATATCCCTTCTCTCTAAAACGCTGCGCTTAGTATAGGATTAAATTGAAATAGAAATAAAATATAAGGCTAAATTAAAGAATAAAAGATACTTAATTAAAAATTAATAAAAAAGCAGAAGGGCTAAAAGTGCAATTAGCCCTTCCATGGAAAACACGCGGATCCTCCCCGGGTCGGGTCAACGCGCGGGTCATAAAGGAGAAAACGACGTCATTTTTGGCTTTATGGGCAGTCCTCAAAACGGTGCCGTATGGATCAGTTATATAAGCTAAAATTAATCCCAAAAATTCATTTCAAACACCCTTTAAAAAATAATAAAAACAGAAGCTCTCAAGGTTCTTTCTCCCTCGGCCGGAGGCCAGAATCTGGCCCAGGGTTTTGGCGATGGACCGCCGCACGTGCCGCCACACGCGTCGCCTCCGACAGTGATCGAAAGGCCAGAAACCTCCTTTTTCAACACCGATTCAAATGGTAATCTTCTTTTCTTTTTTTTTTTCCAAAAAATATAATAAAAACGTTGCAGGGATGGAAATAAAAAAAAATGGAACAGTATAAAAAAATAACCTCTGCTTGTGGTTTTTTTATTGTGTTTTTTTTTTTGTATTCTCTCTGTATATATGTGTGTGTCTGTGTCTGAGTTACAGAATAGGTCGGGCTTTTATAGCCTTAAAAATAAAAAGGAAATAGATCGTTTTTGCCATTTTTACTGCTACTTCCTTTCTTTTTGCAGGCGACTGACGGGGAATCTGGCGATGATGGGGCGTAGTTCGCGAGGATTGTAGCATGGTCGAGGGCTGATTGCGGCGTGAGGGGCTGGACGAGGTTGCGGCACGAGGGTTTCCAGGAAACCCTAGGTTTCCTAACTCTGCTTGGTGTCTGGGTCCTTTTGGGCTACGTTGGTTTGGGTTTTAGTTTTGGGTTTAATTGATTGGCTTGGGTCATCTGTTTGGGCTCGGGTGTAATGGGGTATTGGGTCTGGTTTTGTAGTCTGTAATTGGGCTACTGTTAATTTGTTTTGGGTCTGTATTAAAATGGACTTGTAAAATGGACATTTTATTTTGTTTTCATTTTGTATTAAAATGGACTTGTAAAATGGACATTTTATTTTGTTTTCATTTTGGTTTTCACTTGTAAAATGAGTACTTAAGAAATTTTGTTTTTAGGGAGCAATTTTCTGCACTACCTTTGTTGGGCAAACCATTGAAACTCGAACAAGCTTTAGAGATGGAAGATTGATGAGAATTGAAGTATATATTGTTCTTTAAATTGAATAATAGTACAAGGTGGTTATGTGCGAAGGAAAAATTGTTGCATCCATGCATTCATGTATATTTTGCTTGAGGACAAGCAATAGCTCAGATTTGGGGGTGTGGTAACTCTTGAAAAGAGTTATATTTCATGCTTTTAGACCTAGCTACTTGCTTGTACTTATGAGAATTAAGTAGCATTTTAGGACATTCTATTTCTTTTATTCGCTTTGCATTCAGAGCTTGGACTTTGTTTACATGTTAGTTGCCTTTTTTGCTTCTGGAAGGGTTGTATGTGGTAGTGAATTGGCAGGTGCAGGGTATGAGAAAAGGGAGTAAACGAGTGAAGTTTTGTCATGGCAAAAGGTTAGATAGTTGGTCAACACGGATGCTGTGACAATTCCAGGAGGAAGACTGAGTCAACACTCAACAAATAATAGTTTCAACCAAACTGTACGTGTAACAGAAAAATAACCCTAAAAAAGAATGAAAAAAATCATGGGCTATTGGATTTACCCTAGGGAAAAACGATTATAAAGGCCAAAGGAGGAAAACCTAAAAGGGGCGGGAAAAAAAAAGGCGAACACAAAAGAGGAGAGATCCTTAGGCAAAAATATAGGGTATCAGCTGAGCAGTGACGAGAAGAGAAAGATGAAGGCAGCCCCTCTTAGCCACCACAGGACATTGTATCATTGGAGAGTAGGCTAGATACGCAAAAGTTATCCTCCCGAAGTTCTTCCATTATTTCTTGATTGCTCTTCGTGAAATGATTTGTTGAAATGATGTTGAATGATATTTTGGATTTGAATTTTAATTGCCAACCCATGAGCTAAATCTCATATGGTTGGGATTACTTGATGAAACCTTTATTTTATTTAATGATTGAAGTATGGATCTACTTTAATATACTAATCCATTCAATGGTTTTACAAAATTACATGTTTGCAAACTCTAGACATAGATGGATGTACAACATGTTCATTTAGTTAATCTAATTCTGACAAGGTTAGGTTAATGAGATTGAATTTGAATGATATGAGCAAGTGTTTGACCGAATACTTGTAATAGACTCTAAACAGAGAGCAGCGTTCATACGGATAGAAAACAAACAGTGCAGGGTGTCGAGCTTAAGGCCTATAGACATATATCACTTAAGGCAAAGTAACTTGAGGTTTTTCTCTTGAAAGAAGCATGCCATTTTAGAACTCTCCCAAGCAGTAGATTAAGTAAGGTTTTGCCAAGGCATTACTATCAGTAAGGGAAAATTCTGGTAATCCTGACCTTCCAAATTAACATCGTAGACCCTCTATCCTCTATCCTTTGCAATAGTATATTTTCCGTAGCATTCTTATTTGTTTATTTATTCGTTCGCATATTATTCACGTAATTACTCTCGTAATTGTCATTGCATTTTTACTCTTTCCTTTTCATAGCATTTTCCACCATTTACCAATTACACATATTACACATTATTTTTCCTTCAAATTACCGTTGCAATCTTAACATTATTTTTGTCATAACAATAAGTGTACTTCAGTATAATAACTTGGTCATTTTATACCTAACCGATCCCTGTGGAGACAATCTCACTTATCACTTTATTACTTGATTCGACGTGTATACTTGCACAATTCGCATATCATTTCACACGCGACACTTATTAACATGAGGGGCTTTTGGGCCTCTCTCATATCAAGTCCAATTACAAATACTTTTTAGACTTTTAATCTAGTACTTTATAAATTTATTGAACACGATATTTGTCACACCCCAAAATTGGGCCTAGGAGTTTCAAGGGTAAAATGGGAATTTAGCTCATATGTGTTTGAAATTTCATAGCATGGTAAACCGGAAAAGTCTTCATCTATGGCTTTTAGAAACCAAGTCAATTTTTTAAAATAAGTTTGAAAAGATCTTCAATTGTAAAATAAGAATTGTTTTGTAAAAGGGTTTAATTTAGGAGTAGTTTTAAACAAAATAAACCAAGTTTAAAAATCAGCCAAATTTTAACCTTTTTTCACCCTATTTTGACGTTTAAAAAGAAAGAGGGCATTATTCATCTTTCACTTTGTGTCGTCCCTTAGAGAGGAGAATTCCCAAATACTCTTCATCAATTTTGATCTCCATTACTTCAATTCTTTTGGTTTCCTTTTAACTTCCAAGCATTAAACCTCTATAGAACTTCAAGAAAAACACCAAAAACACCATTGACTTTGTCCCTCTCAGACTTTCGCTCACATTTCCGGTGTTTCTGGGTGGTCTACCCCTAGCCCTCACATTGCTCGGTCTCACGTTCTGAACATTTTCTTCTTCAGCTAACCTTGGACAATTTCTAATGAAGTGGTCTCGTGATCCACATTTATAGCAAACTCTATTGTTGTACTTGCCCCAACATTCTCCCACATGTCATCTTCCACACTGTCTACACTCAGGTTTGTTACTTTTGGCACTATCAACACTTGATTCTATTGGAGCTTGAGTTCTCGGATCAACACTTAGTCTCACACGATCTCTATTCGGATGTCCAAATGAAGCATTTGGGTGATTGCTTGCATCTCTAAATCTCTTCGTCGAAGGTTGAGAAAATTTATTCATCGATCTTTTTCTTTCATCACAAACTTCAAAATCAGCTTTCTTCTTTTCTTTACTGAGCTCCTCGGCTTTACATGCTCTTTCGACTAGCACAACAAATTCATTTATATCAAGTATCCCAACCAACAAATTAATGTCCTCATTCAATCCTTCTATGAAGCGTTTACACATAGTAGCTTTGGTTGAAACACATTCCCGTGCATACTAACTCAATCTCACAAATTCTCGCTTGTACTCAGTAACTGACAAACGGCCCTACTTCAGCTCTAGAAACTCTTTACGTTTATGATCAATGAATCGTTGATTGATATACTTCTTTCTAAACTCAACTTGAAAGAAATCCCAGGTTATTCTCTCTCTCGGAACCACGGATGTCAATGTCTTCCACCAGTTATACGCGGTATCTCTCAACAAACAAACTGCACACTTAATGCATTCATCAAGGGTTAACAACATCTCATCAAATACCCGAATTATATTCTCAAGACAAAACTCGGTTCACTCAGCATCATCATCAGCTGTGGCCCTAAACTCTTCGGACCCATACTTACGAATCTTATCCACAGGAGGCTTATTCAGTCGGATCGGATCTACAACTTGTGGCACAACAGGTACTTGTGGGGGTGGAGGTTGTGGAGCAGCCGGATTTGTTCGAACGAACTCCGGAAACACTCACTTATCATACGGAAGAAGGCTTGCTTAGCCTCTCCTCCCTTACTACTATCATTCTGCCTAGATGTGACCGGCGCTGTCCCTTGAGCGGGAGCAGGCGTGTTACTCTCTACATCATTAGCAACTACTCGATCGGGATCCATTTACCATACGAAAACACATTTATAATTATCAGGATTCATCACACTATCGCAATTTCATATATGGCATGTATAGCTAGACTCACACTAGCTACGTTAGTCCTAGAATCGACTAAACCGTAGCTCTGATACCAATAAAATGTATCACCCTTAACCCGAAACCGTCGCTGGAATAGGGTTAAGAGGCATTACTGAACAATCAGAATGTTTCGTATCCATTTCACGACACAAAGTCAATCATCATTAAAACATATCACAACATAATCATAAAGTCCCTTATTGGGGTCCACAAGACCTCAAACACATGCTAGAAAGGGGTCGGGACTAAATCGAGCACTTACAAAAGTTTTCAGAATTTTAATCTTCTTCAACACTGTTGAGGTCACACGCCCGTACAATCAGGCCGTGTGCCTCACACGATCACCAGACACACCCATGTGTCCAGGCCGTGTCAAAATAGAGCATGTATTCTGACTTCTTCACACGGCCACCGGGCACGCCCGTGTGCTAGGGCCGTGTACTCTTAGGCAATATACTGACTTATTCACACGGCTACTAGGCACGTCCGTGTACCGTGGCCGTGCATAATTAGGCTAGCTACTGACTTTATTCCATGGGCACTAGGCACGCTCGTGTTCCATAACCGTGTAGGCAAAAAAGGCCGTTTGCAAGGCCAATTTGCCTCCCATTCAAGGGTCATTCCCTACCAGCATAAACAAGCATATTTCTCCATACAAATGACAACCAAAAACACACCAAATGGTCATCATATCATTCCATTCAATCTCATTTCTAAACATGCCAATTTCTACAACCAATTCTCATATAAATCTAAGTATAATTCAATCATAACCTCACTAAATCACTAAGGCATCATTTCATCAATAAACTTACCATTCATAAGACTATTTCATTGCCATCAAGCCATATCAAGACATGCACCAAATACCATATTCACTTATGAACAATACCAACATTAACTAGCCAATTCACATGGCTATTTACATCTCAAACATATACCAAATGACTAGCTTATACATGCCACATTTCTATTAAATACAACTTTCCAAAAGTACCAAAATAGATTTTCCGATAGTGTGATAGAAATGCTGATGATCCCCGATACTGAGCTAGCTTTACTGGCATTGTAAAACAGAGAAAAAATCACACAGTAAGCTTTCATAGCTTAGTAAGCCCGTAATATAATACATGTAATTCAAGGATTCAAATCAATATACAAAAATAAGCCATCACTTAGATTAATTTATCAATGATACAACAACTCAACTATGCTCAATGCCCACATAGCACTCTCTCCATCTACTTTCAAATCCACCAACACATAGATATCATACATACATTAACCAACACATAGTTATCATACATACCTACCTTAACCAACACATAGTTATCATACATACCAACCTTAACCAACACATAGTTATCATACATACCTTAGCCAATAAATAGTTATCATACATACCTTAACCAACACATAGTTATCATACATACCTTGCTCAACACATAGTTACTCACCAATCTTGCTACTCAATTGCTCAATATTACCTCTCGTCCAACCTTTGCTATTCCTTTGATCTGTTCGCACACTTAGTGCCATATTCATAATCAAATCATAATAGTCATCGCACACTCAGTGCCAATATGTTAAACCGAACTTATATCAGTATCGCACACATAGTGCCAATTCGATAAGCCGAAGCTTCTATCACCTCGCACACACAGTGCTAATCTTCTCTGTCTCGTTTCTAAATTCGCACACTTAGTGCCTTTCAATTCAATTCAGCACATACCATTTGTAATCTCATAATTATATACATTTATTCATTCAAATTCACATCACGAAGATATATTTTACAACTAGTATTATATCCGAACTTACCTCGAACGTCAAAATACCAAAACGGTCGATTAATCGAGCACTTTGTCTTTGCCTCGATCTCGATTCAAACCTCTCCTTTCTTGGTCTATACAAATTCAAATTCAATCCATTCAATCACCAAATCATTCATTTTAGTCCAAACACACACATTTAGGGCATTTTACAAAATAGCCCTCACATTTTTACATTTCGACACTTTAGTCCCTAATTCACAAAATCATCAAATTCACATAATTTCATATCACATATACTTAGCCGAATTCTTCCCATGCTAATACAAGCCCACACATTTCATTTATTTCACATTTTAGTCGCTCAATTTACACTTTTCTCAAATTAGCCCAATTTACTTAATTTCACCAAAAATCCAAATACAAACTATATTAACCCAACACTAAGCTTTCATATTTTACTAACTATCAACACAAAGCTCACATGTTCATCAATGGCTCATCTCAAAATCTTCACCAATTCACAAAATTGAAGCATGGGTTTTGTAGAGCACTAAGCAACAATCACAAAAACGTAGAAATTATCAAAAACCGAGCTAAAATCACATACCAATTAAAGCTTGGAGTTGCCGAATGTTTCAAAACCTTCTTTCTCTCTTTTTCTTTCAAGTTTCGGCAAGACAGATGAATAATGGCTTTTAATTTCTTTTATCTTTATTATAATAACATTATAATATAATGTTTTAGCTTTTATAATTAATATATATTTATAAACTATATATATTAATCATAATGTCATCCACTATCATTATTTTTGGCAATTTACAACATAAAACCTCCAATTTATAAAGACAACAACAATTAGGCACTTTAACAATCAGCACACAGCTTTTATATTTTATGCGATTAAGTCCTTTTTCATAATTCGACACACAATCGATAAAATTTTCACACAGAACTTTCAAACAAGCTAAATCACATATTATAATCATCAAAAATAATTCTCAAATATTTTTTTGACCTCAGATTTGTGGTCTCGAAACCACTGTTCCGACTAGGGTCTAAACCGGGCTGTTATAGTTTTGTAAAAGGGTTTAATTTAGGAGTAGTTTTAAAGAAAATAAACCAAGTTTTAAAATCAGCCAAATTTTAACCCTTTTTTCACCCTATTTTGACGTTTAAAAAGAAAGAGAGCATTATTTATCTTTCACTTTGTGGCGTCCCTTAGAGAGGAGAATTCCCAAATACTCTTCATCAATTTTGATCTCCATTACTTCAATTCTTATGGTTTCCTTTTAACTTCCAAGCATTAAACCTCCATAGAACTTCAAGAAAAACACCAAAAACACCATTGATTTTGTCATCTCTCAAGCTTGTAGGTTTTCTGGATTTTCAACCAAACGTCCATTTTTATCTCAACAAAGGTAATGATTTTTTTCCTATTAATTTTTATGATATCTAGCCTTTTAAATTGATTTTTTATCTATTGAATCAAATGTTTTGAATACATGTCGAAAATTGGGTCGTTAATGATGAAATTCAGGATTTTGTATAAAATCAATGTTTTGAAGTGTTTTTCAACTTTTTTGACATGATGAGAAGGTTTCTAAACTTTCTCTAAAGTTTTGTTAAAGAATTCTAAGGTTTTACTGATTTTTAGTGAAAATTGCCATTATATGTCAAAATTTCGGATCCATGAATCTGTATAGCTTTGAGTAGTTTGAAGGTTGAGAATTGTTCTTAGATGTATAATTAGATGAATGGAAATATTTTTAGGCAAAGAGGATAAGTGGAGATTGAGATAATTGAATTTCAAGTTTGTCATGTCAAAGATTTTGGTTCTAAGATGAACTAACTTAGGCCTGTGTTTTGCTTGTTTTAAGAGTGTCTATAGCTGAATTTTAATCATTGTTATTGTGTGGATAACTTTGGTAAAGATACGAAAGTCTTGGAGCCTTCAACGAGCAAGGCGAAAAGAAAGGAAAAGCTAGTTTGAGCTTTCGGCGACTAGGCAAAAGTGTGAACGGTGAGTGTTTGGAATCGCTGCTTGTAGACACAATTCATAGTGTTTATTGGGAGCTTAGGAATAGCCTAAACCTCTACTCTAAGTTCTAAGTGTAAGCTTTGTTATACCCTTCGTTTAATTTGCAAAGTGCGTGATTGTGTGATGAACATTGAGTATTAAGTTGTGATAATGTGACATGTGATATATATTGTGATAGCTCTTGTGAATGTTTTAGTTGTGGACATATTAAACATGTTGAATGACAGTTATGATGTTGTGTTAGAGAAATAAATGTGCAGTGAAAGTGTGCCGAAATCGACAAATACATATGTGTTAAATTGTGGAATGTGATATTATTATGACAGGTAGTATGTGAATATACTTGTATGTGATATATAATGTACTGATTTTAAACACACATGTTAGATTTGATAAATGATAGCTCAATGAGCATTATTGTGACATTTAAAGTGCAATTAAATGTGAATTCGATAAGTGCGCATTATTTATGAGATTGTGATGTAGATGAATATGAATAGAGATTATGTGCATTAAAACAGTAGTTAAATGTGTGTATTTGCGGATATTTTGGCCTTGTGATCTCTTGAAACCATTGGATATAGTTCGCATGTCATAGGATTGTGAGTACTCACCTTTGTGTTTTGTGATTTGGGTAGTGAGGCCCTGGGAAAGTTTGCAGAGATAAAGGAATATGACCTAAGCTCCATTCATTGGGACATGTTGGTGTTGTTGGAGAGTGTTTAGCTTTATGCTACACTTTTGGGATATGTTCGACTCTACGAGTCATTTGGTGTGTTGGAGATCCGTATATCTGATGTGAGGTGATAGAGCCCATTTTATGTTTCATAGCCTTAAGTGCCAAATTATCAATAAATGTGATTACGTATAATGTGATATATGCCTAAATGAGTATGTGATTATTATGTAAAAGAATCAATGAACAATGCATGAATAAGTATAATATGACACTAAAGTTTAAATGTTGTAATTGTTCTATATGGTTACTTCGTTAATACATGATGACATGTTTGTATGGTAGTTATTCTGATCATTCACTGAACTTGTTGAAGCTCACCAACTCTTTTCAAACATTTCTAAACTGTTAGCGTTGCAGTGTGAGCGGTGCAAAATATTTTCCAAGGAACTTATCCAAGTAGTTTAACATTTGAGCATATGTTTATTAGTTATTATTTTGGGATAGTGGGAATAAGGCAATGTGGTAGACTTGTTGTATAAATATTATCATGATGTTTTGGATGTTTTCTTAGCTTATTTATTCTTAGTAATTTTAGACTTGGACCTTGATATGTTGATTCTTGCTCGGACATATTTTCGATGTTTTGGAACTATTGTTATATTCGTTTTGACGGCTGCTTGATGTAGTAAAAGTTGCATGCTGAATGGATTTAAGTTAGGTTGGACTAATTGCTTTAATATGTTGTATTTTTACTGTCTAGAGCAGAGATATCGATATTCGGGTTTTAAAAATGATCCCTTCAAGATTTTCAAAAGTGTAGGAAGTCAGTAATGAGATTTGGTATCGATACCATGTAACGAGTATTGATACTCGAGGTAATAAAGCCGACACTTTTTGAAATGTACCGTATTTTCTTGTGTTTTCATTTTAGGCGAGAAACATAATGTTGTTTTGGTACCGATCATTTTTAATTCAATATCATTTATCAAGTTCATATTTTATAATCCGATTTCAAATTTCAATTTAACGTTTCGCCTTATGCAACCTTAGTAAAAATAGACTCAGACACGCGAGTGAGCTACACAACACCAAAATACCTCGTCTGAGCATATACTACACCGCACTAAGGCACTAAAGTGCAAAGCCCGTCGACGTCAAATGTATAGACATATTCAAATACATCCGTCCATCACACAAAGGTCTCCGTAGAGATAATGAATACTTGATGATTCGCAACAAATGCTGGATCTCGGAATAACATATCATAATCTTTACATCGTCAACTAACCCATAGACAAGCGCACATATGACCATATTGGCATGCCAACTGTGTCCTAACCTTTCTACTAAGTTTAAATGCACATTAACCATTCATATATCATAGTCCCATTTCATTTCATTACCAATCCATATGACACTCTATTATCAAATTCTTATTGTCATATATTCAACAAATTATTCCATACCATTCCACATATCATGTATCAATTATATCATACTACTTTCTATTTTGTCTAATTCAATCCAAATCTCAATATTCAACATCATTAAGTAAAAATTAATTCACATGGTGATATGACCTTACCTTGATTATGAATCATGAAATCAGAATATCTATGTATATATATACTGAACACGAATCATAAAAATACAAATTCATAATCACGGTTACTCGTCTATGACTCTTGCTTTTCCTTTCTCTCGCGATGGCCCGACATCATCTTTCGCTACAATCGATAATTAAAAAAATAAAAAGATATCATATATCATTCAATCCACATCCAAATACAAATCCACATATATTTTTTATTTTATTCAATTTAGTCCCTATACTGGAGATATGCGTATCTTTCGGTATCTAACTTTGGATCAAAATTCGATTTCACATTCTTTCATTAGGGACCTCATATTTTCTATCTATAACATAATTGTCGAAACCTTTTTGGAAATCAACTTTTTATTTTTTTTAAAACAAAGATGGAGTCGCCACCAATCCTTTTATTAGGTGTGATTGGATCACCCCAAAACTTGATCAATTTAATAAAAGGGTTAGATTTACTAAAACGGTGATTTTTGGTCTACAAAATCCACGAAATAGGTTAGGGAGTCAGTTATGTATGAGGAAGGATTAGCACCCTCATAACACCCAAAATTGGTACCTAGTTGATTACTTGATATCTTAACGTCGAAAATTGAGAATTCGAAGAGAATTTAAAATGCGATCCCTTTTTACATGATGTTATTGATGACATTGAAAATGTCACTATCTAAATCAAATTTTATGGAGGAGGCTTTCTTATTTCGGGTCAACTGACACGAAAAGTCATGTCCCATAAGTTGGGGCACAAGATCTCGAATTCCCGAAAATAAGAACGCTCATCATTTAATTATTACCTAAATCCTATATGTTTTGAATTTTAAAAGGATATTCGATTATTTTGGTTCAAGGAGAAAATCGCGTACCGTAAGTTAGGGCACGACTTCTCAAATCCCTAATTAAAGAACATCGTTTTGGTTCTAATTATTTCTTATGTGTTACATGAGAACAAATATAATGCGATCAATTTATTTGAATATAGAGCGGAGGTGAAAAAATATATTTAAACATGATATATAATGTGATGATTGCAAAAATAAAAATAAAACAACTATGTGGATAAAAACAAAATGATAATACAATAAAGAATAAAATAATAGTAATCGTACTAGTAAGTAATAATACAACTATGACATTAATCGATGACAATGACAATATCAATAATTATGACATGATTAATACCGTATTTAATGAAAATTAAAAAATAAAAATAAAAATGGAAACATAAAAATAATAAAAAAAGGTGTAAATTAAAGGGGTAAAAATGTGAATGACATAAATTAGAAAGGTTGAAAATTAAAAAAATAAAAGGAAGGGTTAAATTAAATAGATGAAGGACTAAATTGAGATTTAAACGAGATTCAAAGCCTGAATTGCAAAAAAAAAAGAAAGGGGAAATAAAAGACTAAATTGAAAATATAACAAAATTTAAAGCCTAAATTATAAGAAAACATAACATAAAAGATTAAATTAAATTGGGATAGAAAAGTACAGGGACTCAAAGGGCAATTATCCTAACCACATTTACACATGTCATTCCCAGAAGGATTATTAGTGGGTCAGGGGGACTAAATTGCACAAGAGTAAAATGAAAGGGTGAAAATGAGAATCAAATAATAAAGTATGGGACGTAATTAAATAGCATTAAAAATGCGAAAGGACCAAAACAACAAATAGCCTCACCCCTAAAAAACATGCAGATCCTGGAGGGGTTCGGGTTGTATATTCGGGTTAGGCTTGAAACGACGTCATTTTAGGCGTTTGAAGCCAAGCCAAAAACAAAGTCGTTTTGAGGGGCCTATATAAGTTTAAAAAATGTTAAAAATTCATTTGCATCAGTTTAAAAAAAAAAAACACTTCCTTTCTTTTTTTTTCTCTCTAAAGGCCCTCCCTGTCTGGCCTTGGAGTCGGTGAGTCTCCGCTATGGCCACCGGTCATCGGTGATGGAGACTGCCGCCTTCGATGGCCGGAGATCCCAAAAACCAAAAGGTCCTTTCAATCCCTCAAAAGCCTAGAGCACAAATCTAGGGTTAAAATCCCAAAAAAAATAGTTAAAGTTTGACCAAAAGCAAAGAAAACTTTTGGTTTCTCCCTTTTTCTAACGAGGCCCTCGACCGAACCCTATGGGTTCTGAGGCTTCTCAAGTCAGAGAAAAGATGATTCCGCGACGGCGCTCGATAGGTAAAATAAAAAAATTTAACCTTTTTGCTGTTCTTTTTTTTTATGTTTGCTTATAAAATAAAATAAAAGTAAATGAACTACCTTTTTAAGAACTTTTTTCTATATTCTATTAATCTCTGTTTTTTTTTTTGTTACATGGTGGCTTCGGCTTTATAGCCGAACATTACAACATATTTTCTTTTTGTTTTTCTTTTTTCTTTATCTCTGTTTCAATCATTCTTCTATTTTTCTGTCTATGTTCTTTTTGTAGGTGGTGGTGGCAAGGAGGGGTGCGGGTAACAGCTGGAGGCGTGCTTGCTAACGTGGCAGAGGTAGCGGTGCTGATGGCTTTAGGGTTCTAGGGTTTCTAATTAATTTTTTTAGGGTCTTGGGCTTGGGTTGGTGTTCGGGCTTCTGGGTAGTTTAGGTAATTGGGCTAGATGGGTTTTGGGGAGTATTTGGGTTAGGATTTAGGCTTGGGTTAACATATTGGATTAGGGTTGTTTAGGGGCATTTCTGTGATTCGGCTCATAGGGGCATTTTCGTAATTTTACAAATAATCCCTATTTTGATAAAACTCAGTATTTACGATGTTTAGGCAAATCACTCGATTCATACCATTTTACCGATTTTGAGTTTTTAAGCAACAATGATCGATATTTCTAATATGATGCTAAAACACAGATTTACGGGACTTCGGTGAGATTACACACCTGATTACGGTAAATATTAAACTCTCTTGATCGTCGGCACCTATGAAAACATAACACTTGATGTAACACCCCAAACCCGGCCCATACACCACGACCGAATTTAGAATGCCACTGCGGAAAATGTTTGAAAAGATTTTGACTTAAAGATAAAAACTTTAAAATTTATTGTCGTTTGTAGAATATTGTATGTTTAAAATTCTGAGTAAAACTTTGATGTTACCAATTGTCCGGTATTAAAACTTTAATATAAATATTTTTTAAGATATAAGTTGCTAAAAATGAAATCATTTCCAAATAGTAAATTAATCATCCATCCAACTAAAACATAACAATAAACTTCAAATACTTTAAGTGGCCCTTATTACATCAAATAATTATTCAAAAATACTTAATATTAAACTGCATAAAATAAATAAAACATGTAACACCCCAAACCCGGCCCATACGCCACGGCCGAATTTAGAATGCCACTGCGGAAAATGTTTGAAAAATATTTTGGCTTAGAGTGAAAACATAAAAATTTATTGTCTTTAATAAAACATTGTATATTTATAAATCCAAATAAAATAAAGTTGTTACAAATTCTTCGATTTGTAATTTTAACATATATCTTTAAGATATGAGTTGCTAAAAATATAACATATCCAAATAATAAAAATTGTCAATCCACTTTAAAACATAATAATAAACTTCAAAACCTTTTAAGTGGCCCTTATTACAATAACCAAATATTCGCAAATTCTAAAAATATGTATAATATATATAAAATAAGGAAAATAACTTCTGCATGGGCCACCTCGTATCCACTCCAACTCGGTCCAAGCTTTATGCATCACCTGTAAGGTTTGAGAAAAATTGGGTGAGTCACATGGACTCAAAGTGCATAGTTATTACACATGTCCCCACATATGGGCTTGGCCCATATCCACACTGATCCACATACAAAATTATGCAAAATGAAGCCCAACCCAACCTAGTTCCATCCATTACACCAACCTCGGCACACCTGCCGCCCAAGGCCGTGGCTAATCCACCGATCATCTAAGTGATCCCACATAACTTACCTCGGCAGACTTGCTGCTCAAGGCCGTGGCTAAGCCACCGATCACATAAGTGATCCCACATATCAATTAATCCACGGTGATGCACACAGCTATCAACCGCCGAGATGGGCACCTAGCCAACACCTTCCTAGATGAAGCACATAGCTAACATCAACCGCCAATGTAGCACAAGGCTAACATCAGACCACGTACATAATGTACACCCTTTCCTTCGATAGTCACATCCCAAGTCCCATGTATCATGCCACAATATCATTAAAATAAGCATATATCACATGCCATCACATTTTCATACATAGATCATATGTAAATTAAAATCATAAAATATCGACCTTGTCAATTGATTACCCAACATAGGCATCCACCCTTTTTAGCCATTAATTCGGCTACCATGCACATCATATACATATTTATATATTAAAACACATACACACAACAAAAGAAAAAGGCGATAACTACGCACCTTTTTGGCACTGATCGGCTAAAACCCGAGATCACACGTTTGCACCTAAAAGTCATGGAAATCCCTAAATGGAACCATATTAGTTTCGGCCTCTACACCAAAAAAAGCATTAGAAAGTGGCCTTTGCCCTCAAGAAAAGGACATAGAAAAGAGAAAGGAAATACTGCCATGTACACTTACCTATCTTCCAAAACCGATTGAAGAAAACCAAATGAAGATCTACCCTTATTGATATTCGGCTAAGACAATACAAAAAGTGTAATATCCCGGGTTAGGGGGCTATTTCTTTTTGTCATGGCATGTTCTGCATGTTGTTAGTATGCTAGGTTGCTATCTCTATGTTTTTGGGGCTTAATTATAGCCTAGGTGTATGCACTGAGTGGTTGGGAGAATTTTAGTTTTTAGGCCTTATAAGAGAGGAGCCGAGGAAGCTGGGTTTTTATTTTATTTTTGGTGTTTAGTAGCACAAATGAGGAGCTAGCAAAGTGGCAAGGGGGACGCCACATGGAGCTTGGGTGTGACGCCAACCGCAAGGGGAGGCCTTGTGTTCGAGTCATGGAGAGGCCACTTTTTGTCACTCTTTTTGACGGCATGGAAGGAAGAGGTAGAAGGCGGTTCAAACTCGCCTTGGACTTGGTCTTCTCGTTCAAATGGTGGGTGGAGGGACTTTAGGAGGTTGACTAGTTCAACCAATTTGAATGTGTGGGTGTGAGTGATTGGGGATTTGGCCGATTTGTGGGGTGTTGGAGTGGGGATGTGTACGGTTTGGGTAGTAGGAAGGAGGTGTGCCGAAATGCACTTCTCACTTTGTGCATTTTCGGCCAAAAGCTTTTGTGAAGCATCTTTGTTTTTTCTTTCTTTTGTCAAAAAGCCACCCGAAATTTCAAGAGATTTTTCCATTCCTCTTCTTTTGCTCAATTGTGCTAAAATCGAGCACTCTCTTCTTCAACCTCCTTTCTCTTTCTTTTGAAACTTTGGTTTGCCGAAACTAACATCTTTTCTTGTCATATTTTCATCTCTTTTCTTCTTGAAACCGTGATAGCCGAATCACCCATATGCTCTCCCCATTTCTTGTGTGCCGAAACTACCATCACCTTACTTCTCAAATTTCATTTTCTTTTCCTAAGCTTAATTGCTGAAACTTTGCTCCCATTTCACATTGTTTTCCCTCAAAACCGAAAATAGAGGTGTTAAACACCTTGTGCCGATTCTTTCTTTCTTTGTTTTCAACATAGCCGAATATTTTTCCTTCTCCTAGAAGTCCTATTTTTGGCCGAATATTGGGTGTTGGTATACTTTTGTTAGTGCAATCAGTTGATTTCGATTAAGTTTAAAGTGATTAGTGATTAACTATTGGTTTGTTAGGGTGCTAATTATTGGAAGAGGAATCACTGCTTGATTCAGATTTGGTAGGAAACAGATCATCTTCAAGGTAAGGGATTGAAATTAACCCTTTTGGTGTCTCTGTGTTGGCCGAATGGTCTTAGTGACTAACTCCTTCTTGGCCGATTGTAGGAGTTAGCAATCGAGGGGCTTAGATCGCTTTGGTCGGGAGTTCTAGACTCGTTTTATCGGTGTGTATACTAACACACTTATATTTAGTAATATGTTTGATAACCTGTGTGATAACTAATGTAACGATGGTGGATTGTTATGATACCTAATGGGTATGATTCGGACTCGGGTAAGTCAAGATATCACTATTGTTATAAATTTCTCGATGATTTACATGATACCATGGTTGTGGTTATATGTGACATGGGATATGAGATTAGATATATTGGTATGATATGCATGATTGTATGACATGCATGATTGTATGATATGCACGATTACATGAGCATGGTATGTAGTTGGGTGATACGAGAGGAGGGAGCGGTGATATATCAGGTCGACGAGCACCGGTGCTTTGGTAGCACACTTTGTGACTTTGGGTCACCAGAGGTTTGGCACCTCCAGAGGTTTGGTACCTCGGCGCCTCGTCCCGTGGCTCAGTACCACGATGGGTTGGCCCCACGGATGATTATACTGGGATTGACGCCGGTGATTTGGTATCACACGATGGGTTGGCCCCATCACCGGATTTGTGACTACGGTCACGGTGCTTTGGTAGCACATTGTGTCTTTGGGACACCGGAGGTTTGGCACCTCATTGCGACTTGTCCTCGTGGTTTGACCACCGTGGGTTGGCCCCACTTGAGATATGGGATCGTCTCGCTAGTGATTTGGTATCACACGATGGGTTGGCCCCATCATCATTGGATTTGTGACTTGGTCACCGTTGCTTTGGTAGCACATTGTGTCTTTGGGACACCAAAGTGGTTTGGTACCACAATGACGGATATTGTGTCTTTGGGACACCAGTGTTTTGGTAACACATTGTGACTATATGTCACCAGTGGTTTGGCACCACCAAAGTGGTTTGGTACCACACGGGGTAGAAAAGGTGATATGGATGGTTAGGGGACAGGTTGCATCAATGATGTTGCTATGTATGATATGTGTTAGCATGTTGTTTTCTCGGGAGCGGGATTTACACACTGAGTCACTCGACTCACCCTCTCCTTTGACATTTCAGGTGACTCGTAGACGCGGACATGGAGCCGGTATGGACTCGGGGTGCACATGCCATGCTTTAATAAAGTATTACACAGACTCTACTTTTTGGGTACTTTAGTTTATCTACTTTTAATTGGGTTTTATTTGGATTTGTAAAAGGCCTTTAAAGTTATATTTTATGTTGTTTACGCTTTAAGTTGATTTTTGACATGCCTTAACAACGTAACTTGGAATAAGCTTTACTAAAACTTGGAAAGATAATGATTTCAAAATTATAACATGACTGGGTTTTAAACTATGCCATCGGGTATCACACTCGAGTTTTCATGCTAAACAAATACAATGGTTTCCAATTCAAACTTGTAATTCTTCTAAGTTAAAAGTGTTTTATGTATCACTAAGAAACTAATGAGGTTTTAAATGGTAATAACTTGTTTTAACTACACATTCTGGCTAAGTTTTCAAAATCTCCGGATTTCAAATATATCAACTGTTTTCAAACAAGTCTACTCAAATTGTCTTCAAAATACACTGTGTTCTCACTAGGTTTTTAAACGGAAACTCTAACTTTTCCAAAATGATCTCCCCGTAGCATACCAGATTCGGACGTGGTGTCTTGTCCGGGTTTGGGGTGTTACAATTGTGGTACCAGAGCCAAGTTCAAAGGCTCGGCTGTGGGCCTGAGGCCCAAGTTGATTTCAAAAGTCTGTTTAAGTGTTTGTTTTGAAAGTTTGGTTTGAAAGGCATGGCACCGAGTCTCCGGCACCAGTTCGCCCAGGTAAGTACCCCGTACTATTACTTGTGATCTGATTGGATATGACATGATTTGATGATTAGCAATGGTATGCTACCTTAGAGATTGAAAGCGATAGGATTCTCGTGAACTCGCGAGAACAAATCCTCATTAAATATTCATAAGACTTGCTTTTAAACAAGTGGAATAAATCTCGATGCATAAAATTCCTTAACCGATACGTAGAAAGATTAGACATGAGCACTCGAGGCGGACGTGGTCGTAATACTCGTGGTAGAGGTAGGGGTAGAATGACAGTTTACGAGCCCGTAGGATCAGGCGGGGGTTCGAAAATGAGATACGGTTCCGCCACGGTGGAGGTGGTGAGTTCCAAGATCGATCGAGGCGACGCAGCGGTGTCACAGCGATCTTGCCGCGAGTGTTGGAAAGGGTAGCCGGGGCAAGTGGTGGTGAGTCGAAATTGTTCTCGAGCGACTCGGGCTAATGGGGCGAATTCTTCCGAGGTGTTTTCGGTGTTGCTCCTAGCATCTGCTGAATATTGGTGGAGGCAAGCCGAGCGGATCATGGATGATCTGGACTTGACGGTGAAGAGAAGGCGAAAGGGTATCGATCGCTTCTCGGGATGAGTCATATCGGTGGTGGCTCACGGTTCGGGATAGTGTGGCGTGAGAGGATTTGACATGGGATTATTTTCGAGTTGCATATCAAAAGAAATACATCGGGGCTAGTTACATCGACTCCCAATAAAGGCATTTCGAGGCTTGTTCGGGGAGTAAATCATTCTTGAGTACGCAGGTGAGTTCTGAAGGTGAGTAGGTATGCCAGGGCATTGTAGCCATGAGCATGAGAGGTGTGTTCGTTTCGAGGATGGTCTGCGAGACGAGTTGAGGTCGCGATTGCTCCTCAGCAGGAGCGCGAGTTCTTTGTCTTAGTTGAGAAGGCTAAGGTAGCCGAGGGTGTCAAAGAATCGGTAAGACAGAGCATGGACATGAGTAGGCTTAAGAGGAGCTTTGGGTCTTCTGGTTCGTCGGGTAATCCGCAGAAGAGGGCTAGGACAGAGTGGGCGAGAATCGATCCGCTAGGTTTGTTCTTCGCTAGGCGGGGACCGCAGATGTGATGTAATCGTGTGTGGGAAATCTCATTGGGGTGGTTGTTGGAGTGGAGGAAAAGGTTGCTTCGAGTGTGGGTCTCTGGAGCATCGCATAAGGGATTGTCCGCGTAGGATGGCCAGGATTCAGTCTGAGAGTCAGGGCCGTAGTCAGTTTAGAGGTAATGGACCGCCACCGCAGAGGGGCCGTGGTAATGGCAGAGGTGGTTATGGATCCGGTCGGGGCCGTGGAGCACCGCGAGGCGAGGTGCTGCGGTAGTTACGAGGCTAGACACCTGGATTGGTATATCGCGAGGCGCCGAGAGGAGGGCAACGCACCGGACGTCATAACCGGTACGTTCTAGGCAGATGACTGTGATTAGTCCTTTAGGTCACTCTGTAGTAGTAGATAAGTTGTTTAGAGAGGTACCCTAGAACTCCAAGGGGTAGTATTTGCTGCCGATCGATGGAACCGCCGCTTTGGGGAGTTCGATCGATTCGGGATGGATTGGTGGTTAAGTACCAGCGAGGTTGGATTGCGCGCCAAGCGCATGGTTCTTAAGACGGTTGATGGTGATGAGGTGGCTATGATAGGTAATCGGAGGATTACTTATCAAATGTGATATCCGCTCAAAGCGGAGAAGATGGTCGGGAAGGGCTGCGGCGTATGTGGTTCATGTGTATGCCTTGGAGGCTAAAGAGTCCGCTTTGTTGAGAAGGTTCGCATCTTGTTAAGGAATTTGTTGATGTGTTTCTGAGGAACTTAGGGGTTGCCGCCGATCGTGAGGTAGAGTTCGGGATTGATGCATTGCGGGACTGCGCCAGTGTCTATTGCTCCGTATAGGATGGCACCAAAGGAATTGGTGGAGCTTAAGGCTCAAGATCCGGGAGTTATTGGATCGAGGTTTTATTAGGCCAAGTGTTTCGCCGTGGGGTGCGCGGTATTATTCGTTAAGAAGAAAGATGGTACGATGCGGATGTGTATAGACTACCGCCAGTTGAACAAGCTGACGATTAAAAACAAGTATCCGTTGCCACGGATAGACGATTTGTTTGATCAGCTGAAGGGTGCTGCGGTATTTTCGAAGATCGACTTGAGGTCTGGGTACCATCAGTTAAAGGTTAAGGAGGCTGATATCCATAAAACAGCGTTTCGGACTCGGTATGGACACTACGAATTCCTGGTAATGCCATTCGGGTTGACTAACGACCGGCGGCGTTTATGGATATGATGAATAGGGTGTTTTAATGAGATCCGGATCGTTTCGTGGTGGTTTTCATAGACGACATCTTGGTGTACTCAAGGACAGAGGAAGAACATGATGCGCATTTGAGGGTGGTGCTGCAGATTCTGAGGGAAAAGCAACTCTATGCTAAGTTCGATGTAAGTGCGCGAGTTCGCTTAGAGAAGTGACGTTCTTGGGTCATGTAGTGTCGGCTGAGGGGATTCGAGTAGATCCTCGTAAGATTGAGGCAGTTTTGGATTGGAAGCCACCGAAGACAGTGGCTGAGATTCGTAGTTTTCTGGGTTTGGCCGGATACTACCGAAGGTTTGTTGAGGGTTTCTCGTTGATAGCAGCGCCGATGACTAAGTTGTTAAGGAAAGAGGTTCCGTTTGTTTGGAGTGAGAAACAACAGAAAGCTTCGATAAGTTAAAGAAGATTTTGACCGAGGCTCGGTTTTAATTCAACCTTCGAGGTGGTAAGGAATACACAGATCTTCATGCGATGCATCACATACGGTGCAGGTTGTGTGTTGATGCAGAAGGTAAGGTTGTGGCTTATGCTTCTAGGCATTTGAGGCCACATGAGGTTAACTATCCGACGCACGATTTGGAGCTAGCGGTGTGTAGTTTTCGCCTTAAAGATTTGGAGGCACTACTTATATGGAGAGAGATCTATAGTCTATACGGATCATAAGAGTCAAGTATCTATCGACTCGAAGGATTTGAATTTGAGGCGTATGAGATGGGTTGAGTTCTTTGAAGGATTATGACCGCCGATTGAGTATCATCCGGGTAAGGCTAACGTGGTAGTGACGCGCGTTGAGCCGTAAGGTTGTTTCGGACTTAAGAGCATTGTTTGCCCATTTGAGCTTGTATGACGACGGGAGTATTTTGGCAGAGTTGCAAGTTAAGCCTACTTGGGTTGAGCAGATCAGAGAGAAACAGTTGTTGGATGAGGTTCTGAGTGCGCGAAGGTTGCAAGTGCAAGATGGTGGTTTGGAGGGTTCTGATTTGTCTAGTGACGAGGTTACGTGTTTTCAAGGTAAGGCTTGTATGCCCAAAGATGTTGAGTGAGGCGAAGATTCTTCAGACGCACATAGCGATCCTCATGCCATGCATCCTGGAGGTAGCAAAATGTATAAGGATCTTAGAGAGCAGTTTTGGTGGCCTGGTTTGAGGAAAGAGGTGACAGAGTTTGTTGGGAAGTGTCTAACTTGTCAGCAGGTCAAGGCTGAACATCAGTTGCCGTCGGGTTTGCTTCAGCCTGTGAAGATTCCGCAGTGGAAGTGGGAAAGGATAACCATGGATTTTGTCAGTGGGTTACCGCTTACGCCAAGCAAGAAAGATTCAGTTTGGGTAGTGGTGGATCGTCTGACTAAATCAGCTCACTTTATTCCGGTGAGGGTTGACTACTCACTACAGAAGCTAGCGAAGTTGTATGTTTCAGAGATAGTGAGGTTGCACGGTGTGCCGGTTTCGATAATCTCGGATAGGGATCCCAGGTTTACGTCTAGGTTCTGGAAAGCATTGCATCAAGCATTGGGTACTCGTTTGGATTTCAGCACGGCTTTTCACCCGCAGTCTGACGGACAAACAGAAAGGGTTATTCAGATTTTGGAAGATATGCTGAGAGGTTGTGTCTTGGATTTCAGAGGTAGTTGGGAGGAGTTTCTACCATTAGCTGAGTTTGCCTACAACAACAGTTACCAAGCAAGCATCAAGATGGCACCGTATGAGGCGTTGTATGGTAGGAAGTGTCGCTCACCTACGTGTTGGACGGAGTTAGGTGAACGTCAATTGTTGGGACCCGAGTTGGTAGCTGAGACTGAGGATAAGGTTAAGTTGATACAGGCTCGATTAAAGGAAGCTTCGGACCGGCAGAAGTCTTATGCCGATCTTAAGCGAAGAGATATAGAGTTTGCTGTTGGGGATAAGGTTTTTCTGAAGGTCTCACCGTGGAAAAAGGTGTTGAGGTTCGGAAGGAAGGGTAAGCTAAGTCCGAGGTTCATTGGGCCGTATAAGGTGTTGAGGCGAGTTGGACCAGTAGCGTATCAGCTTGAGTTGCCAGCAGAGCTTAGCCAGATTCATGACGTCTTTCACGTTTCGATGCTTCGGAGGTATCGTTCGGATCCGTCTCATGTGGTAGCAGTGGAAGAGATCGAGGTAAATCCAGACTTGACTATGGAGGAGGAACCTGTGCAGATTTTGGATCGGGATGTGAAGGTTCTGCGTAGGAAGTCTGTGCCTTTGGTTAAGGTGCTTTGGCGGAATCATGGTGTAGAAGAAGCGACATGGGAACCCGAGGATACGATGAGACAGCAATACCCGCAACTCTTTTGATCAGGTAATTTCGAGGCCGAAATTATTTTTAAGGGGGGTAGAACTGTAATATCCCGGGTTAGGGGGCTATTTCTTTTTGTCATGGCATGTTCTGCATGTTGTTAGTATGCTAGGTTGCTATCTCTATGTTTTTGGGGCTTAATTATAGCCTAGGTGTATGCCTGAGTGGTTGGGAGAATTTTAGTTTTTAGGCCTTATAAGAGAGGAGCTGAGGAAGCTGGGGTTTTTATTTTATTTTTGGTGTTTAGTAGCACAAATGAGGAGCTAGCAAAGTGGCAAGGGGGACGCCACATGGAGCTTGGGTGTGACGCCAACTGCAAGGGGGAGGCCTTGTGTTCGAGCTGCGGAGAGGCCACTTTTTGTCACTCTTTTGACTGGCATGGAAGGAAGAGGTAGAAGGCAGTTCAAACTCGCCTTGGACTTGGTCTTCTGTTCAAATGGTGGGTGGAGAGAGGACTTTAGGAGGTTGACTAGTTCAACCAATTTGAATGTGTGGGTGTGAGTGATTGGGGGATTTGGCCGATTTGTGGGGTGTTGGAGTGGGGATGTGTACGGTTTGGGTAGTAGGAAGGAGGTGTGCGAAATGCACTTCTCACTTTGTGCATTTTCGGCCAAAAGCTTTTGTGAAGCATCTTTGTTTTTTTTTCTTTCTTTTGTCAAAAGCCACCGAAATTTCAAGAGATTTTTCCATTCCTCTTCTTTTGCTCAATTGTGCTAAAATCGAGCACTCTCTTCTTCAACCTCCTTTCTCTTTCTTTTGAAACTTTGGTTTGCCTTGAAACTAACATCTTTTCTTGTCATATTTTCATCTCTTTTCTTCTTGAAACCGTGATAGCCGAATCACCCATATGCTCTCCCCATTTCTTGTGTGCTGAAACTACCATCACCTTACTTCTCAAATTTCATTTTCTTTTCCTAAGCTTAATTGCTGAAACTTTGCTCCCATTTCACATTGTTTTCCCTCAAAACCGAAAATAGAGGTGTTAAACACCTTGTGCCGATTCTTTCTTTCTTTGTTTTCAACATAGCCGAATATTTTTCCTTCTCCTAGAAGTCCTATTTTTGGCCGAATATTGGGTGTTGGTATACTTTTGTTAGTGCAATCAGTTGATTTCGATTAAGTTTAAAGTGATTAGTGATTAACTATTGGTTTGTTAGGGTGCTAATTATTGGAAGAGGAATCACTGCTTGATTCAGATTTGGTAGGAAACCAGATCATCTTCAAGGTAAGGGATTGAAATTAACCCTTTTTGGTGTCTCTGTGTTGGCCGAATGGTCTTAGTGACTAACTCCTTCTTGGCCGATTGTAGGAGTTAGCAATCGAGGGGCTTAGATCGCTTTGGTCAGGAGTTCTAGACTCGTTTTATCAGGTGTGTATACTAACACACTTATATTTAGTAATATGTTTGATAACCTGTGTGATAACTAATGTAACAGTGGTGACTGTTATGATACCCTAATGGGTATGATTCTGGACTCGGGTAAGTCAGTATCACTATTGTTATAAATTTACTGATGATTTACATGATACCATGGTTGTGGTTATATGTGACATGGGATATGAGATTAGATATATTGGTATGATATGCATGATTGTATGACATGCATGATTGTATGATATGCACGATTACATGAGCATGGTATGTAGTTGGGTGATACGAGAGGAGGGAGCAGTGATATATTGTGCTGACGAGCACCAGTGCTTTGGTAGCACACTTTGTGACTTTGGGTCACCAGAGGTTTGGCACCTCCAGAGGTTTGGTACCTCAGCGTCTCGTCCCAGTGGCTCGATTACCACGCTGGGTTGGCCCCACGGATGATTATACGGGATTGACGCCGGTGATTTGGTATCACACGATGGGTTGGCCCCATCACCGCATTTGTGACTACGGTCACGGTGCTTTGGTAGCACATTGTGTCTTTGGGACACCAGAGGTTTGGCACCTCATTGCGACTTGTCCCCTCGTGGTTTGACCACCGTGGGTGGGCCCCACTTGAGATATGGGATCGTCGCTAGTGATTTGGTATCACACGATGGGTTGGCCCCATCATCATTGGATTTGTGACTTCGGTCACCAGTGCTTTGGTAGCACATTGTGTCTTTGGGACACCAGTGGTTTGGTACCACAATGACGGATATTGTGTCTTTGGGACACCAGTGTTTTGGTAACACATTGTGACTATATGTCACCAGTGGTTTGGCACCACCAGTGGTTTGGTACCACACGGGGTAGAAAAGGCGATATGGATGGTTAGGACTGGGTTGCATCAATGATGTTGCTATGTATGATATGTGTTAGCATTTTGTTTTCTCGGGAGCGGGATTTACACACTGAGTCACTCGACTCACCCTCTCCTTTGACATTTCAGGTGACTCGTAGACGCGGACATGGAGCCGGTATGGACTCGGGGTGCACATGCCATGCTTTAATAAAGTATTACACAGACTCTACTTTTTGGGTACTTTAGTTTATCTACTTTTAATTGGGTTTTATTTGGATTTGTAAAAGGCCTTTAAAGTTATATTTTATGTTGTTTACGCTTTAAGTTGATTTTTGACATGCCTTAACAACGTAACTTGGAATAAGCTTTACTAAAACTTGGAAAGATAATGATTTCAAAATTATAACGCACTGGGTTTTAAACTATGCCATCGGGTATCACACTGAGTTTTCATGCTAAACAAATACAACTGGTTTCCAATTCAAACTTGTAATTCTTCTAAGTTAAAAGTGTTTTATGTATCACTAAGGAACTAATGAGGTTTTAAATGGTAATAACTTGTTTTAACTACACATTCTGGCTAAGTTTTCAAAATCTCCGGATTTCAAATATATCAACTGTTTTCAAACAAGTCTACTCAAATTGTCTTCAAAATACACTGTGTTCTCACTAGGTTTTTAAACGGAAACTCTAACTTTTCCAAAATGATCTCCCCGTAGCATACCAGATTCGGACGTGGTGTCTTGTCCGGGTTTGGGGTGTTACAAAAAGTGTATGGGAAGTTTCGGCAATATGGTTGATTTGTAACAACAAAAAGGATTCGGCTAGAGTGGAGAAAGAGAAAGGAAAAAGGAAAAGAAAGAAAGAAATTGAAATGAGAGAGAGATGTTTTCGGTTTGAGCAAAAGTGGAAGAAAGAAAAAGAGAAATGGGGAGAAGAAAGTTTCGATCCAGAGAAAATAAAAGAAAAGTGGGTTTTGAACAAGTATGACAAGAATAGAAAAGAAGTTGTGAACAAAAGAGATTCGGCCAAGCACTATGATGATTTCGATTTTTGTTACACTTTGATGTACTAGGGAGAAATTTGCAAAAACTAAAAAGGATTTTCGGTTATGACACCAGAACAAATATCGAAGGCCAAAACTAATACCAAAAACTCACCTTATGTCCAAGACACATTCGGCTATAGGGAGTGTTTGTGGAGAGAAAAGAAATTGGTGTTCAAATGCTTAGGAAAATGGCCAACTAGCTACTAACCTACCAAAGCCTCCATCAAAAATCGGTCAAGCCCTCCCCTAGACCAAAATGCCGTCCACATACATGAACTAAAGACCATAATAGAGTTTCCAAAACACTCTCCAACATTCAAGCCTTTTGTCCCCCCATCATTCCTTAATTCTTAAGATTCTTATCCCCAATTTCATGCTTTCCTTAAACCAATATTCAACTTTCCAAAAGTTGAGAGTTCAACCTATCATAAATAAAGGTTGACCGTCCATAAATACTAGGATGAAAATAATGTCTCCCAAAAAGTTAATCACGCTACTCGAACTTCTAACCTCAAGCAACCCTTCAAGCATCCTAACCATCTTGCCACTAACTCCTCTTGTGTTTAATTTAACACTTAACTTAACTTAAGTACTAAGTTCACTTAATCCACTTCATTTAATAAACCATACTAAAAATTATTCTATCTTTCTAAATAGAATCAAGCCTTCACAAGACTATGCTAACACACAAAAATTCATTACCGAATTAACACAAGCAACAAGATGATACTCAAATTTTTCCTAAAGCCCAAGGCCCAATCGGCCCAATCCTATTAAGCCCAATTTCAGGATGTTATAATTCTACCCTCCTAAAAAAATAATTTCGTCCTCGAAATTACTTACTAACGAACAATCGTACATCCTATCTCACCACACTATGCTCTTCTTTGCGCACTCTGATCTTAATAAAACCAATATACTTTCTATGTACAGTCTCCAAGTTCACACTCAAGGTTCTAGATACTTCACTAGCGATGGTTTTCGACACACCATTTTGCTTCTACGCGCCCACTACAACCACATCCCCTAGAACTCATATCTAACATCGCGATTTAATCTGATTAAGAAGTTTTATGCATTAATACTTTTGTTCCACTTGTTTATGCGCGAACTATTTTATGAAACAAAGTTTTCAGAAGTTGTTCTTTCGATCAATCAAAATTTCTAGTTCAAGTTCACTATTTTAATTCAGAGAATCACACTCACATTCATCCACAACATTCAACACATCATTATAGGTATTTCTGACCATTCCCGACCCAGGGGTAATTTCGTCATTTTTCCTACAAGGGTATTTTTGTAATAAATCGAGGTCAACTCGAAAATAGTCTTTACAAATCAAAGGCATTCCAAAATATACAAATCTCGAAGTTATTTTTAAAATTCTACCAAATCAATGGTATTGCAAAAATTTCAGAAATCGGGGTTATTTTGTAAATTTTCCAAATCAAGGTATCTTAGCATTTTGCAAAACAGGGGTTTTGGTATTTTGTAAAGTAAGAATATTTTCATAAAAGTCAAGGGTAACATGGTAATTTTATAAACAAGGGGCATTTTCGTAATTTTACCTCTCAGGGGTATTTTAGTAATTTTGCAAATCGAGTGTATTTCGGAAAATTCTCAAGTCTAAAAGGATTTTATAAATCAGAGGGGTAATTTGGTAAATTTAAAACTAAGATCTTTATAAAACAGTATGGCTAGTCCCTTTCGGGTTTTAGTTATCGAGTTTAGCCCGTGAATAGGTCCTCTTGGTTAGGGTGAACCGTAGCTGCGCACCATGTAGGATTCGAGTAAAGAGGAGGTGAGTCACTCGGACTGCTTAAATACCAAGCTCTTACTGAATCCACTCCTAGACATGCGCACAATGGTTGCCACACCCTAGCTCGGCGACTTAGTCACAGGTTTGTTCAATTGTTCTTTAAGTCTTATGCATGTGTTTGAGTGCACTAGCCCTACGGTCCAATAGTCCTAATATTCTAATTTACGAGCCCAAATAAGCCCATAACATTCACATATATAAATCACTTCAATAGTCAGAGGTACTTACCTGGTGGACTTCGGGTTGGAGATATAGGTGCCATGCCAGAATAAACCTGAAAAATTTATGAAAGCCCAAATCTTTGAAAAGCCCATCTAAAAAAAATATTTTTGGGCCCAAAACCCTCAAAGCCGAGTTTTGAACCGGGCTCTGATACCAAATCAGTAACACCCCAAACCCGCCCATACGCCACGGCCGAATTTAGAATGCCATCATGGAAAACGTTTGAAAAATATTTTGGCTTAGAGTGAAAACATAAAAATTTATTGTCTTTAATAAAACATTGTATATTTATAAATCTAAATAAAATCAAGTTGTTACAAATTCTTGATTTGTAATTTTAACATATATCTTTAAGATATGAGTTGCTAAAAATATAACATATCCAAATAATAAAAATTGTCAATCCACTTTAAAACATAATAATAAACTTCAAAACCTTTTAAGTGGCCCTTATTACAATAACCAAATATTCGCAAATTCTAAAAATATGTATAATATATATAAAATAAGGAAAATAACTTCTGCATGGGCCACCTCGTATCCACTCCAACTCGGTCCAAGCTTTATGCATCACCTGTAAGGTTTGAGAAAAATTGGGTGAGTCACACAGGACTCAAGTGCATAGTTATTACACATGTCCCCACATATGGGCTTGGCCCATATCCACACTGATCCACATACAAAATTATGCAAAATGAAGCCCAACCCAACCTAGTTCCATCCATTACACCAACCTCGCAGACACCCGCCGCCCAAGGCCGTGGCTAATCCACCGATCATCTAAGTGATCCCACATAACTTACCTCGGCGGACTTGTCGCTCAAGGCCGTGGCTAAGCCACCGATCACATAAGTGATCCCACATATCAATTAATCCACGGTGATGCACACGGCTATCAACCGCCGAGATGGGCACCTAGCTAACACCTCCCTTGATGAAGCACATAGCTAACATCAACCGCCAATGTAGCACAAGGCTAACATCAGACCACGTACATAATGTACACCCTTTCCTTCGATAGTCACATCCCAAGTCCCATGTATCATGCCACAATATCATTAAAATAAGCATATATCACATGCCATCACATTTTCATACATAGATCATATGTAAATTAAAATCATAAAATATCGACCTTGTCAATTGATTACCCAACATAGGCATCCACCCTTTTAGCCATTAATTCGGCTACCATGCACATCATATACATATTTATATATTAAAACACATACACACAACAAAAGAAACAGTCGATAACTACGCACCTTTTTTGGCACAATCGGCTAAAACCCGAGATCACACGTTTGCACCTAAAAGTCTCATGGAAATCCCTAAATGGAACCATATTAGTTTCGCCTCTACACCAAAAAGCATTAGAAAGTGGCCTTTGCCCTCAAGAAAAGGACATAGAAAAGAGAAAGGAAATACGGCCATGTACACTTACCTATCTTCCAAAACCGATTGAAGAAAACCAAATGAAGATCTACCCTTATTGATATTCGGCTAAGACAATACAAAAGAGTATGGGAAGTTTCGGCAATATGGTTGATTTGTAACAACAAAAAGGATTCGGCTAGAGTGGAGAAAGAGAAAGGAAAAAGGAAAAGAAAGAAAGAAATTGAAATGAGAGAGAGATGTTTTTTGGTTTGAGCAAAAGTGGAAGAAAGAAAAAGAGAACGGGAGAAGAAAGTTTCGGTCCAGAGAAAATAAAAGAAAAGTGGGTTTTGAACAAGTATGACAAGAATAGAAAAAGTTGTGAACATAAGAGATTCGGCCAAGCACTATGATGATTTCGATTTTGTTACACTTTGATGTACTAGGGAGAAATTTGCAAAAACTAAAAGGATTTTCGGTTATGACACCAGAACAAATATCGAAGGCCAAAACTAATACCAAAAACTCACCTTATGTCCAAGACACATTCGGCTATAGGGAGTGTTTGTGGAGAGAAAAGAAATTGGTGTTCAAATGCTTAGGAAAATGGCCAACTAGCTACTAACCTACCAAAGCCTCCATCAAAAATCGGTCAAGCCCCCTAGACCAAAATGCCGTCCACATACATGAACTAAAGACAATAATAGAGTTTCCAAAACACTCTCCAACATTCAAGCCTTTTGTCCCCCCATCCTTCCTTAATTCTTAAGATTCTTATCCCCAATTTCATGCTTTCCTTAAACCAATATTCAACTTTCCAAAAGTTGAGAGTTCAACCTATCATAAATAAAGGTTGACCGTCCATAAATACTAGGATGAAAATAATGTCTCCCAAAAATTTAATCATGCTACTCGAACTTCTAACCTCAAGCAACCCTTCAAGCATCCTAACCATCTTGCCACTAACTCCTCTTGTGTTTAATTTAACACTTAACTTAACTTAAGTACTAAGTTCACTTAATCCACTTCATTAAATAAACCATACTATAAATTATTCTATCTTCCTAAATAGAATCAAGCCTTCACAAGACTATGCTAACACACAAAAATTCATACCTAAATTAACACAAGCAACAAGATGATACTCAAATTTTTCCTAAAGCCCAAGGCCCAATCGGCCAAATCCTATTAAACCCAATTTCAGGATGTTACAAAACATCTTCTGCATGGCCACCTCGTATCCTCTCCAACCCGGTCCAAGCATCACGTATCACCTGCGATGTTTGATAAAAATTTGGGTGAGTCTAACAGACTCAGTGTGTAATTAGTCCACTGAATTCCACCCACATATCAAACCACATATCAACCCACATAACAGATAACGAGGCAATTTATTCACATAATATCACAATTTGGGCTTGGCCCATATCCATACCACATATCGGATCATAATTTAATTAACCACATGATTCCACATATTGGGCTTGGCCCATTTCCACACTGATCCATATTCACATATTGGGCTTGGCCCATAACCACATCAATAACCACAATGCCACACATAATCATGCAAAGTGCACCCAACCCAACCTAGGGTCCATCCTCTACACACCCCCGTATCCAGCCACCACACACCAGGGGATTTCTAAATCACCATCCAACCGCTACACACCATTTCGGCAATTAATGCCGTCCACGATGTAGCTCGTAGCTAACATCAAACCACGATGAGGCACATAGCCACTCATCAACCATGATATGGCACACAGCCGATATCAACCACGATGAGGCACAGAGCCACTCATCAATCCACGTGAACTTAATCACAAGTAATCCACAACGCGACCTCAGTCAGTGCCAATCCACGATGTAGCTCATGGCTAACATCAAACCACGTACTCGAAGTACACCCGTACCTTCTTTCATATTCATAACCCATCCCATGCACATGCAACATATAATAATGTCATGATAAATAATGCATGTACATGTTATCCAAGCATTCAATCGTATTCACATTCATAATCCACATTTCATCAGATTTGGTACTAACCTAATTATTGACGTACCCCTTTAAGGGCATCCATTTCATAATTGCCACTGCACTTATTAGCACATATATAACACATATACAACACATGCAAGTATCACATAAATCCCGGAAAACGGTAGGCTAACTACACACCTTATCACTTGAAGCACTACGCTCTCGATCCCGATGCTATCGCTAAATGAAACTACAGCTATCTGCCTATTTTCTTGCTCTGCTGCTGGCCCACACCCCGGTGGCCAATCCCGAACGGCAGAAATCGATCTCTTCTTAAACTTCAGGATAGAGACTATCCCTCTTCCTTCTTGACTGGTGTTCGCCTCCATCACAATACTTAATCAGAACAACTGGTTAATCGATAACGGTTTAGTCTAACATAATGAATCTTAGAACTTATCGAATAATCTTACCAAATCGAATTAAAATCCTGGAAGTTCCTCTTAACCACTGTCGATTTGCCCCTATACATCCATAATCCAAATCGGTCAACACTAATAACCAAGATGGCCTATGGCTGAATATTACAAACCTCCTTACCTTGCTTACCTAAATCCCGAAACCGTCACTTCTCGCTCTTGAAACTGTCGGAATCCCTACATGCCACATATTAGAATCGGTTATGTATAAACCTATGAAGATGGCCTCTTGGCCGAATCTACACATTACTTACCTTGATGTTTCAAAACCCGAGAGATCTCCTTCAATGCTCCTTAGCGTTGGCTACAATCAAAAGAAACACATCACTATGGCCTTAAAGGACATTCGGCCAACCCTAGACCAAAGCCTAACCATTGCTTTTGGCACACTAACCACGATTAAAACTAGGAAAGGTGGTCGACGGCCCTATCCTTAGAGGTTGCCAAATGAACCATCACTACATCCCATAGATTCAGCTTTAAAGAATGATAAGAAAAGAATAGTTTTCGGGAAAAAGATGATACAAAAGGACATAAAAAGAAGAAGAAGAAACTAGCCTACCACTCTCGACTTTTGAATGGATCGGCTCCAAGGAAAAGATGCAATCGACTATGGCCTTAAAATAGGGGATGAAACATTCGGCTATCATTAAAATAAAAGAAGAAGGTTGGAAAAGAGATATAGGTTCGGCCAAGAACAAATAGCAAAAGAAGAAGAGAAGAGATTGAAGAATTTTAGCTATGGTGACAAGAAGGGTTCGGCTTTAATAGAAAAAGAAGAAAAAGAGAGAATTCTCTTGACTAAGAATTTCGGCAATTGGAGATTAAAAGATGAACAAACAATTTTGGCACTTAATCCCCCTCTACATAGCCGAAAATACTCTCCTACAGAGTCCCTTGGCTGGCCACTTTATCCTTCCTTATCAAATCCCACTTTCTTCTCTTATTTTTCCTCTATGCTACTCATTCAGAATTAATTGAATTAAATAACAATTATCCCTTACCCTTTAGCCGAATTTTAAAAAGAAAATCAAGCCTTATCTCATCCTTTGGAAGTCCAAATGCCGTCCATCACTCCCCCTCTCCCTTAACGCCAACATGCAAAAATAACACACACTTTATGCTGCCATCAAGACTCGAACCTCCTCCCTCCTGAAGCTCCCTTTGACGCAAACTCCACAGCACCCTAGGTGGCGTCCCTTGCCACTTTTCCAAGGCTATCTTTGTGTCATAAATCCCCCACAAATTCTCTTAAGGCCTCCTTAGCCTAGCTTCCCATCTTAAGCTTGAAATCCAATACTTTTCTAAAGCACTCTCCTACATCCTAGGGTTTTCAAAACCCCTAAAACACCTCCAAACACACTCAAAGCCTACTAGCTTATGAGTTATGCATTAAATACATAACCCCTAAATTCCGGATGTTACAATTCTACCCTGCTTAAAAATAATTTTGTCCTTAAAATTACTTACTAACTAACAGTCGTGCAATCCTACTCACCCCACTACGCTCTTGCTGCGTACTCTGATCTTAATAAAACTATCATACCTTCTAGGCACAGTCTCTATGTTCACATTCAAGGCTTCAGGCACTACACTAACAATACAAGAATGAGCTAACCCTATAACAACCAAAGCAAGTAAGGGTATTCCAGAAACAAGGAACTTACCCGCTATCACATCTGGCACATCTTCCTCCTCGCGACGACTGACTGCCTAAGCCAACCTTGGTTGTCTTGCATCTGAACCTTCAGCACCTCTTCTTGGTGCCCCACGACCTCTGCCGGAACCATTTCCTCCATGGTTTGGACCACGACCCTTCGTTGTCTGGGGACAATTTTTAACCAAATGAGCCTTAGACCCACAACTGAAACATTCTTTACTATTTCCCCAACACTCTCCAAAGATGAGCTCTTCCACACCGTGCACATGTACGACTACGATTCTCGATGAATCGTACAGCGCACGTATAGCATTCTCGATCCTTGGTCTCTTCCGAAAATCCTCGGATGATACCGATGGTCCAAAACTCCTCTTGTTCCAACTCTTATTCTTCTCTCGTTCTGTCTCGCGGTTCTCTTAACTCCTCGCCTATCCGAGCTTTCTCCACTAGAATAGCAAAGTCCCTTTCTCTTTGCGGAGCAATCAACACTCGTAGCTCATCTCGCAATCCGTCTTGAATCTAACACACCTTTCATAATCGGTGGCCACGATCCCCTTGGCATACCGACTTAACGCACAAATTCCACTTCATACTCGCCACCGACTTACTTCCTCGAACCAAGTTTAGAACGCGCCTTCCTTTGCGAGTCTAAGTAATCTGGCTCCAACATACTTCCTTCAAACTTAAGCTTAAAATACTCCCAATCCAATCGATCTGCAGGACACCTTGCTCGACGGTGAGCCACCATCGATAAGCCTGCGTCTCGAGCAACGAGACAAAGACCTTTCACTTTTCCTCGTGAAGCAGTCCAAATCATCCATGATTCTTTCGACCGCTTCTAACCAATATTACGCTACATTCGGAGCTACTCGGATACTCCTCTAAAAACCTCAGCTCCGTTTGACCTTAGTCTTTCCGATCATCGACTTTCGAGCTCCATTTCCCATACCGACTCTTGCCACTTGCTCTAGCACTCGCAAAGATAGCCTCGCGAGCTGCGTCATCTCCTCCCGTCGGATCTTGATCCTCCCGCCTCTTCTACTGGCGGCGGCACCTCATTTTTCGACCCATGGCGGACCTATTGGTTCCGTCACGATCGTTCGACCACGTCCTCTAGAACTCATATCTGACGTCGCGATTTAATCTGATTAAAAGTTTTATGCATTAGTAATTTGTTCCACTGATTATCCGCGAACAGTTTTATGCAAAGACGTTTTAGAACACATTCATTCATCCACCATACTACTATGGCATTTTATCCATTCCCAACCCAAGGGTAATTTCGTCATTTATTCTATAAGGGTATTTTGGTAATTTTGTAAGTCAGGGGTATTTTAGTAAATTTCCAAATCAGGATATCTGGATATTTTTCAAATGGAGTTTCCAGGTATTTCTGTAAAGCAAGGTTATTTTAGTAAAAAAAAAATCGAGGGTAGTACGCTAAATTTATAAACCAGGGGCATTTTAGTAATTTTACAATCAGGGGTATTTGGGTAATTTTGTCAACCGGGAATAATTCGAAAAATGTTTCTCTCAAAATCTAATTTAGTGTTTTCAAATTAAAAGAGTAATTTGAAGATTTAAAAACTAAGGTTTTTATAAACAGCAAGGCTAGTCCCTTTCGGGTTTTAATTATCGAATTTAGCCGGTGACTAAGTCCTTTTGGTTAAGGTGAACCGTAGCTACGCACCAGGTAGGATTCGAGTAAAGAGGAGGTGAGTCACTAGGACTGCTTAATTACCAAGCTCTTACTGAATCCACTCCTAGACATGCGCACAACTGTTGCCACACCCTAGCTCGGTGACTTAGTTCACAGGTTTGTTTAATGATTCTTAAGTCTTATGCATTCTGTGTTGGAGTAGACTAGTCCTAGGGTCCAATAGCCCTGATCTACTAATCTACGATCCCTTAATTCCCATACAGTTCACATATTCAGATCACTTCAGTAGTTAGAGGTACTTACCTGGTGGACTTCGGGCCGGAGATACAGGTGCCATGCCAGAATAACCTGAAATAAAAGTCCATATTCTGAAAAGCCCATCTTAGAAAATGTTTTTGGACCCAAAACCCTCAAAGCCAAGTTTTGAACATGGCTCTGATACCAAACTGTAACACCCCAAACCCGGCCCATACACCACGATCGAATTTAGAATGCCACTGCGGAAAACATTTGAAAAGATTTTGACTTAAAGATAAAAACTTTAAAATTTATTATCGTTTGTAGAATATTGTATGTTTAAAATTCTGAGTAAAACTTTGATGTTACCAATTGTCCGGAATTAAAACTTTAATATAAAATTTTTTTAAAATATAAGTTGCTAAAAATGAAATCATTTCCAAATAGTAAATTAATCATCAATCCAACTAAAACATAACAATAAACTTCAAATACTTTAAGTGGCCCTTATTACATCAAATAATTATTCAAAAATACTTAATATTAAATCGCATAAAATAAATAAAACATCTTCGCATGGCCACCTCGTATCCTCTCCAACCCGGTCCAAGCATCACGTATCACTGCGATGTTTGATAAAAATTTGGGTGAGTCTAATGGACTCGGTGTGTAATTAGTCCATGAATTCCACCCACATATCAAACCACATATCAACCCACATAACAGATAACGAGGCAATTTATTCACATAATATCACAATTTGGGCTTGGCCCATATCCATACCACATATCGAATCATAATGTAATTAACCACATGATTCCACATATTTGGCTTGGCCCATTTCCACACTGATCCATATTCACATATTGGGCTTGGCCCATAACCACATCAATAAACACAATGCCACACATAATCATGCAAAGTGCACCCAACCCAACCTAGGGTCCATCCTCTACACACCCCCGTATCCAGCCACCACACACCAGGGGATTTCTAAATCACCCTCCAACCGCTACACACCATTTCGGCAATTAATGCCGTCTACGATGTAGCTCGTAGCTAACATCAAACCACGATGAGGCACATAGCCACTCATCAACCACGATATGGCACACAGCCTATATCAACCATGATGAGGCACAGAGCCACTCATCAATCCACGTGAACTTAATCACAAGTAATCCACAACGCGACCTCAGTCAGCGCCAATCCACGATGGAGCTCATGGCTAACATCAAACCACGTACTCGAAGTACACCCGTACCTTCTTTCATATTCATAACCCATCCCATGCACATGCAACATATAAAAATGTCATGATAAATAATGCATGTAAATGTTATCCAAGCATTCAATCGTATTCACATTCATAATCCATATTTCATCGATTTGGTACTAACTCGATTATTGACGTATTTCTTTAAGGGCATCCATTTCATAATTGCCCATCGCACTTATTAGCACATATATAACACATATACAACACATGCAAGTATCACATAAATCCCAAAAAACGGTAGGCTAACTACACACCTTATCACTTGAAGCACTACGCCTCGATCCGATGCTATCGCTAAATGAAACTACAACTATCCGCCTATTTTCTCGCTTCATCATTGGCGCCCACACCCGGTGGCCAAACCCGAACCGAGCAAAACCGATCTCTTCTTAAACTTCGGGATAGAGACTATCCTCTTCCTTCTTGACTGTGTTCGCCTCCATCACAATACTTAATCAGAATAATCGGTTAATCGATAACGGTTTAGTCTAACATAATGAATCTTAGAACTTATCGAATAATCTTACCAAATCGAATCAAAATCCTGGAAGTTCCTCTTAACCACTGTGGATTTGCCCCTATACATCCATAATCCAAATCGGTCAACACTAATAACCAAGATGGCCTATGGCCGAATATTACAAACCTCCTTACCTTGCTTACCTAAATCCCGAAATCGTCACTTCTCGCTCTTGAAACTGTCAGAATCCCTATATGCCACATATTAGAATCGGTTATGTATAAACCTATGAAGATGGCCTCTTGGCCGAATCTACACATTACTTACCTTGATGTTTCAAAACCCGAGAGATCTCCTTCAATGCTCCTTAGCGTTGGCTACAATCAAAAGAAACACATCACTATGGCCTTAAAGGACATTCGGCCAACCCTAGACCAAAGCCTAACCATTGCTTTCGGCACACTATTGCACAAGAACCCACAATCGATTACTAAAGGAAAAGATTACTTACCAACCACGATTAAAACTAGGAAAGGTGGTCGACGGCCCTATCCTTAGAGGTTGCCAAACGAACCATCACTACATCCCATAGATTCGGCTTTAGAGAATGACAAGAAAAGAATAGTTTTCGAGAAAAAGATGATACAAAAGGACATAAAAAGAAGAAAAAGAAACTAGCCTACCACTCTCGGCTTTTGAATGGATAGGCTCCAAGGAAAAGATGCAATCGGCTATGGCCTTAAAATAGGGGATGAAACATTCGGTGTAACATCCTGAAATTGGGCTTAATAGGATTGGGTCGATTGGGCCTTGGGCTTTAGGAAAAATTTGAGTATCATATTGTTGCTTGAGTTAATTCAGGTATGATTTTATTGTGTGCTTAATATAGTCTTGTGAAGGCTTGGAATTAATTGGTTTAGAATAATTTTTAGTATGGAGAATTTAGTGAAGTGGATCAAGTGATTATGATGCTTAAGTTAATTTAAGTGTTAATTAAAGCACATGAGGAGTTAGTGGCAAGGTGGTTATGATGCTTGGTTAGTTGCTTGAGGTTAGAGGTTCGAGTATCATGGAAAGCATTTTTGAAGACTTTATTTTATCCTAGCATTGATGGACGGTCAAACCTTATTTATGATAGGTTGGACTCTCAAATTTTGGTAAGTTGAATATTGGTTTAAGGAAAACATGAAATTGGGGATAAGAATCTTAAGGTTATGGTATGATGAGGGGACAAAAGGCATGGATTATGGAGTGTTGTTTTGGAAACTCTTCTATGGCATTTTGTCCATGAACATGGATGGTTTCATGGACTAGGGGAGTTGGCGAATTTTTGGAAGGAATAGGATTAGGAGGAAATAAAGAGGAAATTGTGGGATTTGTAATGAATATGTGAGTTGGATGGCCAAGGGGATTTCTTTGATGACCATTTCGGTTTTGTGAGTAGAGGAGTAATGAATTTCTCTTAAGGAGTTTAGGTGTTTTCTTTTGGGTTTATTCTTCTTTCTCTAGTGTGGTGCCAAAAATCCTAATGCCATCAAAGTGCCATTTTTGTGCATAAGCCATTTAGTTTCGGTTTCCCTTCTCTTTGTTTTGTGTTCGAAACTTCAAAGATCATTAAGGTCACTAGCGATTTCTTCTTCTCTCTATTTGCTAGTTTGGCCGAATCTATCTCCTTTCTCAAACTCCTTCTTTTCCTTGATAGCCGAGTTTGTCATCACCTTTAGTAAGGCTTGGTTGAACCCTATAGCCTCTTTCTCTCTTTTCTTTGCTTGAAATTTTAAGAAACACCATAGTCGAATCCTCTTAGCATTCAACTCCCTCCACTTTGGCGTGATCTCTCTCTCTTCACCATTCAAGTGCCGAAATCTTTCTCTTTGGGACTTGAAGTCGATTCTCTGAGGGTGATACCATCGATCTCTTGCTCTTAGTTTCGTTTTAAAGTGTGAAGTGCTCGCATAGAGGAGTCTTTTGGATTCGATTCTTCAAGGTAAGTAAGTGTAACATTCGGCCAAGGGCCATTCTTATGGATTATTACTTAAAGACGGTTCTAACTTAGGTTGTGTAGGAAGGAGTTCAACAATCATAGGAGTGCAAATCGTTAGACGTGGGTTTCGGGATTTGATTGATTGTGCCAAAGCAGGTGCGTAGTTATCGCACTGTTCTTTTGTTGTGTGTATGTGTTTTAATATATAAATATGTATATGATGTGCATTGTAGCCGAATTAATGGCTAAAAAGGGTGGATGCCTATGTTGGGTAATCAATTGACAAGGTCAGTATTTTATGATTTTAATTTACATATGATCTATGTATGAAAATGTGATGGCATGTGATATATGCTTATTTTAATGATATTGTGGCATGATACATGGGACTTGGGATGTGACTATCGAAGGAAAGGGTGTACTTTATGTACGTGGTCTGATGTTAGCCTTGTGCTACATTGGCGCTTGATGTTAGCTATGTGCTTCATCAAGGGAGGTGTTGGCTAGGTACCCATCTCGGCGGTTGATAGCTGTGTGCATCACCGTGGATTAATTGATATGTGGGATCACTTATGTGATCGGTGGCTTAGCCACGGCCTTGAGCAGCAAGTCTACCGAGGTAAGTTATAAGGATCATTATTTGATCGGTGGATTAGCCACGGCTGTAACATCCCGAAATTGGGCCTAGTAGGATTGGGCCTTGAGCTTTAGGAAAAATTTTGAGTATTATTTTTGTGTTGGCTCGGGTAGGAATTTTGTGTGTTAGCATAGTCTTGTGAAGGCTTGATTTTATTTAGGAAGTTAGAATAATTTTTTTTGTAAGGTTTATTTAATGAAGTGGATTAAGTGAGCTTAGCACTTAAGTTAATTTAAGTGTTAATTAAAGCACATGAGGAGTTAGTGGCAAGGTAGTTATGATGCTTGGATAGTTGCTTGAGGTTAGAGGTTCGAGTAGCATGATTAACATTTTGAAGACTTTATTTTTATCCTAGCATTGATGGGACGGTCAAACCTTATTTATGATAGGTTGGACTCTCAAATTTTGGTAAGTTGAATATTGGTTTAAGGAAAGCATGAAATTGGGGATAAGAATCTTAAGGTTATGGTATGATGAGGGGACAAAAGGCATGGATTATGGAGTGTTGTTTTGGAAACTCTTCTATGGCATTTTGTCCATGAACATTGATGGTTTCATGGACTAGGGGGAGTTGGCCAAATTTTTGGAAGGAATAGGATTAGGAGGAAATAAAGAGGAAATTGTGGGATTTGTGATGAATATGTGAGTTGGATGGCCAAGGGGATTTCTTTGATGACCATTTCGGTTTGTGAGTAGAAGGAGTAGCCGAATTTCTCTTAAGGAGTTTAGGTGTTTTCTTTTCGGGTTTATTCTTCTTTCTTTAGTGTGGTACCAAAAATCCTAATGCCATCAAAGTGCCATTTTTGTGCATAAGCCATTTAGTTTCGGTTTCCCTTCTCTTTGTTTTGTGTTGAAACTTCAAAGATCATTAAGGTCACTAGCGATTTCTTCTTCTCTCTATTTGCTAGTTTGGCCGAATCTATCTCCTTTCTCAAACTCCTTCTTTTCCTTGATAGCCGAGTTTGTCATCACCTTTAGTAAGGCTTGGTTGAACCCTATAGCCTCTTTCTCTCTTGTCTTTGCTTGAAATTTTAAGAAACACCATAGCCGAATCCTCTTAGCATTCAACTCCCTCCACTTTGGCGTGATCTCTCTCTCTTCACCATTCAAGTGCCGAAATCTTTCTCTTTGGGACTTGAAGTCGATTCTCTGAGGGTGATACCACCGATCTCTTGCTCTTAGTTTCGTTTTAAAGTGTGAAGTGCTCGCATAGAGGAGTCTTTTGGATTCGATTCTTCAAGGTAAGTAAATGTAACATTCGGCCAAGGGCCATTCTTATGGATTATTACTTAAAGACGGTTCTAACTTAGGTTGTGTAGGAAGGAGTTCAACAATCCTAGGAGTGCAAATCGTTAGACGTGGGTTTCGGGATTTGATTGATTGTGCCAAAGCAGGTGCATAGTTATCGCACTGTTCTTTTGCTGTGTGCATGTGTTTTAATATATAAATATGTATATGATGTGCATGGTAGCCGAATTAATGGCTAAAAAGGGTGGATGCCTATGTTGGGTAATCAATTGACAAGGTCAGTATTTTATGATTTTAATTTACATATGATCTATGTATGAAAATGTGATGGCATGTGATATATGCTTATTTTAATGATATTGTGGCATGATACATGGGACTTGGGATGTGACTATCGAAGGAAAGGGTGTACTTTATGTACGTGGTCTGATGTTAGCCTTGTGCTACATTGGCGCTTGATGTTAGCTATGTGCTTCATCAAGGGAGGTGTTGGCTAGGTACCCATCTCGGCGGTTGATAGCTGTGTGCATCACCGTGGATTAATTGATATGTGGGATCACTTATGTGATCGGTGGCTTAGCCACGGCCTTGAGCAGCAAGTCTGCCGAGGTAAGTTATGAGGATCATTATTTGATCAGTGGATTAGCCACGGCTGTAACATCCCGAAATTGGGCCTAGTAGGATTGGGCCTTGAGCTTTAGGAAAAATTTTGAGTATTATTTTTGTGTTGGCTCGGGTAGGAATTTTGTGTGTTAGCATAGTCTTGTGAAGGCTTGATTTTATTTAGGAAGTTAGAATAATTTTTTTTGTAAGGTTTATTTAATGAAGTGGATTAAGTGAGCTTAGCACTTAAGTTAATTTAAGTGTTAATTAAAGCACATGAGGAGTTAGTGGCAAGGTGGTTATGATGCTTGGATAGTTGCTTGAGGTTAGAGGTTCGAGTAGCATGATTAACATTTTGAAGACTTTATTTTTATCCTAGCATTGATGGACGGTCAAACCTTATTTATGATAGGTTGGACTCTCAAATTTTGGTAAGTTGAATATTGGTTTAAGGAAAGCATGAAATTGGGGATAAGAATCTTAAGGTTATGGTATGATGAGGTGACAAAAGGCATGGATTATGGAGTGTTGTTTTGGAAACTCTTCTATGGCATTTTGTCCATGAACATGGATGGTTTCATGGACTAGGGGAGTTGGCGAATTTTTGGAAGGAATAGGATTAGGAGGAAATAAAGAGGAAATTGTGGGATTTATGATGAATATGTGAGTTGGATGGCCAAGGGGGATTTCTTTGATGACCATTTCGGTTTTGTGAGTAGAGGGGAGTAGCCGAATTTCTCTTAAGGAGTTTAGGTGTTTTCTTTTCGGGTTTATTCTTGTTTCTTTATTGTGGTGCCAAAAATCCTAATGCCATCAAAGTGCCATTTTTGTGCATAAGACATTTAGTTTCGGTTTCCCTTCTCTTTGTTTTGTGTTCGAAACTTCAAATATCATTAAGGTCACTAGCGATTTCTTCTTCTCTCTATTTGCTAGTTTGGCCGAATCTATCTCCTTTCTCAAACTCCTTCTTTTCCTTGATAGCCGAGTTTGTCATCACCTTTAGTAAGGCTTGGCTAAACCCTATAGCCTATTTCTCTCTTGTCTTTGCTTGAAATTTTAAGAAACACCATAGCCGAATCCTGTTAGCATTCAACTCCCTCCACTTTGGCGTGATCTCTCTCTTCACCATTCAAGTGCCGAAATCTTTCTCTTTGGGACTTGAAGTCGATTCTCTCGAGGGTGATACCATCGATCTCTTCTTTGTTAGTTTCGTTTTAAAGTGTGAAGTGCTCGCATAGAGGAGTCTTTTGGATTCAATTCTTCAAGGTAAGTAAGTGTAGCATTCGGCCAAGGGCCATTCTTATGGATTATTACTTAAAGCCGATTCTAACTTAGGTTGTGTAGGAAGGAGTTCAACAATCGTAGGAGTGCAAATCGTTAGGCGTGGGTTTGGGATTTGATTGATTGTGCCAAAGCAGTGCGTAGTTATCGCCTTTGTTCTTTTGTTGTGTGTATGTGTTTTAATATATAAATATGTATATGATGTGCATGGTAGCCGAATTAATGGCTAAAAGGGTGGATGCCTGTGTTGGGTAATCAATTGACAAGGTCGGTATTTTATGATTTTAATTTACATATGATCTATGTATGAAAATGTGATGGCATGTGATGCATTATTGTCCAAGTGATATTGTGGCATGATACATGGGACTTGGGATGTGACTATCGAAGGAAAGGGTGTACTTTATGTACGTGGTCTGATGTTAGCCTTGTGCTACATTGGCGCTTGATGTTAGCTATGTGCTTCATCAAGGGAGGTGTTGGCTAGGTGCCCATCTCGGCGGTTGATAGCTGTGTGCATCACCGTGGATTAATTGATATGTGGGATCACTTATGTGATTGGTGGCTTAGCCACGGCCTTGGGCAGCAAGTCTGTCAAGGTAAGATATGAGGATCATTATTTGATCGGTGGATTAGCCACGGCCTTGGGCAGGGGGTCTGCTAAGGTAGGTGTAACGGATGGACACTAGGTTGGGTTGGGCTTCATTTTGTATAATTTTGTATGTGGACTGTGTGGATATGGGCCAAGCCCATATGTGGGGACATGTGTAATAACTATGCACTGAGTCTGTGTGACTCACCCAATTTTTCTCAAACCTTACAGGTGATGCATAAAGCTTGGACCGAGTTGGAGTGGATACGAGGTGGCCCATGCAGAAGTTATTTTCCTTATTTTATATTATATATATATTTTCAGAATTTGTGAATATTTGGTTATTGTAATAAGGGCCATTTAAAGGTTTTGAAGTTTATTATTATATTTTAAAGTGGATTGACTATTTTTATTATTTGGATATGTTTTATTTTTAGCAACTCATATCTTAAAGATATATGTTAAAATTACAAATCGAAGAATTTGTAACAACTTGATTTTATTTGGATTTATAAATATACAATGTTTTATTAAAGACAATAAATTTTTTTATGTTTTCACTCTAAGTCAAAATATTTTTTTAACGTTTTCCGCAGTGGCATTCTAAATTCGGCCGTGGCGTATGGGCCGGATTTGGGGTGTTACAACGGCCTTGGGTAGGGGGTCTGCTAAGGTAGGTGTAACGGATGGACACTAGGTTGGGTTGGGCTTCATAATTGCATAATTTTGTATGTGGACTGTGTGGATATGGGCCAAGCCCATATGTGGGGACATGTGTAATAACTATGCACTGAGTCTGTGTGACTCACCCAATTTTTCTCAAACCTTACAGGTGATGCATAAAGCTTGGACCGAGTTGGAGTGGATGCGAGGTGGCCCATGCAGAAGTTATTTTCCTTATTTTATATATTATATATATTTTCAGAATTTGCGAATATTTGGTTATTGTAATAAGGGCCATTTAAAGGTTTTGAAGTTTATTATTATGTTTTAAAGTGGATTGACAATTTTTATTATTTGGATATGTTTTATTTTTAGCAACTCATATCTTAAAGATATATGTTAAAATTACAAATCGAAGGATTTGTAACAACTTGATCTTATTTGGATTTATAAATATACAATGTTTTATTAAAGACAATAAATTAAGATGTTTTCACTCTAAGTCAAATTATTTTTCAAACGGTTTCCGCAGTGGCATTCTAAATTCGGCCGTGGCGTATCGGGCGGGGAGTTTGGGTGTTCTGATTTAGTATCGAGCCGGTTCAAAACTCGGCTTTGAGGGTTTTGGGCCCAAAAATATTTTTTTAGATGGGCTTTTCAAAGATTTGGGCTTTCATAAATTTTTCAGGTTTATTCTGGCATGGCACCTATATCTCCAACCCGAAGTCCACCATGTAAGTACCTCTGACTATTGAAGTGATTTATTTATGTGAATGTTATGGGCTTATTTGGGCTCGTAGATTAGAATATTAGGGCTAATGGACCCTAGGACTAGTCTACTCCAACACAAGATTCATAAGACTTAAGAACCACTAAACAAACCTGTGACTAAGTCGCCGAGCTAGGGTGTGGCAACCATTGTTCGCATGTCTAGGAGTGGATTCAGTAAGAGCTTGGTATTTAAGCAGTCCGAGTGACTCACCTCCTCTTTACTCGAATCCTACCTGGTGCGTAGCTACGGTTCACCCTATCCAAGAGGACCTATTCACGGGCTAAACTCGATAACTAAAACCCGAAAGGGACTAGCCATACTGTTTTATAAAGATCTTACTTTTAAATTTACCAAATTACCCCTCTGATTTATAAAATCCTTTTAGACTTGAGAATTTTCCGAAATACACTCGATTTGCAAAATTACTAAAATACCCCTAAGAGGTAAAATTACGAAAATGCCCCTGGTTTATAAAATTACCATGTTACCCTTGACTTTTATGAAAATATTCTTACTTTACAAAATAACCCCGATTGCTGAAATTTTTGCAATACCATTGATTTGGAAGAATTTTCAAAATAACTTCGAGATTTGTATATTTTGGAATGCCTTTGATTTGTAAAGATTATTTTCGAGTTGACCTCGATTTATTACGAAAATACCCTTGTAGGAAAAATGACAAAATTACCCCTGGGTCGGGAATGGTCAGAAATACCTATAATGATGTGTTGAATGTTGTGGATGAATGTGAGTGTGATTCTCTGAATTAGAATAGTGAACTTGAACTAGAAATTTTGATTGATCGAAAGAACAACTTCTGAAAACTTTGTTTCATAAAATAGTTCGCGCATAAACAAGTGGAACAAAAGTATTAATGCATAAAACTTCTTAATCAGATTAAATCGCGATGTTAGATATGAGTTCTAGGGGATGTGGTTGTAGTGGATGCGGTAGAAGCAAAATGGCTGTGTCGGAACCATCGCTAGTGAAGTATCTAGAACCTTGAGTGTGAACTTGGAGACTGTACTTAGAAAGTATATTGGTTTTATTAAGATCGAGTGCAAAGCAAGAGCATAGTGTGGTGAGATAGGATGTACGATTGTTCGTTAGTAAGTAATTTCGAGGACGAAATTATTTTTTTAGGAGGGTAGAATTGTAACATCTTGAAATTGGGCTTAATAGGATTGTGTCGATTGGGCCTTGGGCTTTAGGAAAAATTTGAGTATCATATTGTTGCTTGAGTTAATTCAGGTATGATTTTATTGTGTGCTTAATATAGTCTTGTGAAGGCTTGGAATTAATTGGTTTAGAATAATTTTTAGTATGGAGAATTTAGTGAAGTGGATCAAGTGATTATGATGCTTAAGTTAATTTAAGTGTTAATTAAAGCACATGAGGAGTTAGTGGCAAGGTGGTTATGATGCTTGGTTAGTTGCTTGAGGTTAGAGGTTCGAGTATCATGGAAAGCATTTTTGAAGACTTTATTTTATCCTAGCATTGATGGACGGTCAAACCTTATTTATGATAGGTTGGACTCTCAAATTTTGGTAAGTTGAATATTGGTTTAAGGAAAACATGAAATTGGGGATAAGAATCTTAAGGTTATGGTATGATGAGGGGACAAAAGGCATGGATTATGGAGTGTTGTTTTGGAAACTCTTCTATGGCATTTTGTCCATGAACATGGATGGTTTCATGGACTAGGGGGAGTTGGCCGAATTTTTGGAAGGAATAGGATTAGGAGGAAATAAAGAGGAAATTGTGGGATTTGTAATGAATATGCGAGTTGGATGGCCAAGGGGGATTTCTTTGATGACCATTTTGGTTTTGTGAGTAGAGGGGAGTAGCCGAATTTCTCTTAAGGAGTTTAGGTGTTTTCTTTTCGGGTTTATTCTTCTTTCTCTAGTGTGGTGCCAAAAATCCTAATGCCATCAAAGTGCCATTTTTGTGCATAAGCCATTTAGTTTCGGTTTCCCTTCTATTTGTTTTGTGTTCGAAACTTCAAAGATCATTAAGGTCACTAGCGATTTCTTCTTCTCTCTATTTTCTAGTTTAGCCGAATCTATCTCCTTTCTCAAACTCCTTCTTTTCCTTGATAGCCGAGTTTGTCATCACCTTTAGTAAGGCTTGGCTGAACCCTATAGCCTCTTTCTCTCTTGTCTTTGCTTTAAATTTTAAGAAACACCATAGCCGAATCCTCTTAGCATTCAACTCCCTCCACTTTGGCGTGATCTCTCTCTCTTCACCATTCAAGTGCCGAAATCTTTCTCTTTGGGACTTAAAGTCGATTCTCTGAGGGTGATACCATCGATCTCTTGCTTTTAGTTTCGTTTTAAAGTGTGAAGTGCTCGCATGACAGAGAGTCTTTTGGATTCGATTCTTCAAGGTAAGTAAGTGTAGCATTCGGCCAAGGGCCATTCTTATGGATTATTACTTAAAGCCGATTCTAACTTAGGTTGTGTAGGAAGGAGTTCAACAATCGTAGGAGTGCAAATCGTTAGGCGTGGGTTTGGGATTTGATTGATTGTGCCAAAGCAGTGCGTAGTTATCGCGACCGTTCTTTTGTTGTGTGTATGTGTTTTAATATATAAATATGTATATGATGTGCATAGTAGCGAATTAATGGCTAAAAAGGGTGGATGCCTATGTTGGGTAATCAATTGACAAGGTCAGTATTTTATGATTTTAATTTACATATGATCTATGTATGAAAATGTGATGGCATGTGATGCATTATTGTCCAAGTGATATTGTGGCATGATACATGGGACTTGGGATGTGACTATCGAAGGAAAGGGTGTACTTTTATGCACGTGGTCCGATGTTAGCCTTGTGCTACATTGGCGCTTGATGTTAGCTATGTGCTTCATCAAGGAGGTGTTGGCTAGGTACCCATCTCGGCGGTTGATAGTGTGTGCATCACCGTGGATTAATTGATATGTGGGATCACTTATGTGATCGGTGGCTTAGCCACGGCCTGAGCGACAAGTCTGCCGAGGTAAGTTATGAGGATCATTATTTGATCGGTGGATTAGCCACGGCCTTGGGCAGGGGGTCTGCTAAGGTAGGTGTAACGGATGGACACTAGGTTGGGTTGGGCTTCATAATTGCATAATTTTGTATGTGGACTGTGTGGATATGGGCCAAGCCCATATGTGGGGACATGTGTAATAACTATGCACTGAGTCTGTGTGACTCACCCAATTTTTCTCAAACCTTACAGGTGATGCATAAAGCTTGGACCGAGTTGGAGTGGATGAGAGGTGGCCCATGCAGAAGTTATTTTCCTTATTTTATATATTATATATATTTTCAGAATTTGCGAATATTTGGTTATTGTAATAAGGGCCATTTAAAGGTTTTGAAGTTTATTATTATGTTTTAAAGTGGATTGACAATTTTTATTATTTGGATATGTTTTATTTTTAGCAACTCATATGTTAAAGATATATGTTAAAATTACAAATCGAAGGATTTGTAACAACTTGATCTTATTTGGATTTATAAATATACAATGTTTTATTAAAGACAATAAATTAAGATGTTTTCACTCTAAGTCAAAATATTTTGCAAACGTTTTCCGCAGTGGCATTCTAAATTCGGCCGTGGCGTATGGGCCGGGTTTGGGGTGTTACATTCGGCTATCACCAAAATAAAAGAAGAAGGTTGGAAAAGAGATATAGGTTCGGCCAAGAACAAATAGCGAAAGAAGAAGAGAAGAGTTTGAAGAATTTTGGTTATGGTGACAAGAAGGGTTCGGCTTTAATAGAAAAAGAAGAAAAACAGAGAATTCTCTTGACTAAGAATTTCGACAATTGGAGATTAAAAGATGAACAAACAATTTCGGCACTTAATCCCCCTCTACATAGCCAAAAATACTCTCCTACAGAGTCCCTTGGCCGGCCACTTTATCCTTCCTTATCAAATCCCACTTTCTTCTCCTATTTTTCCTCCATGCTAATCATTCAGAATTAATTGAATTAAACAACAATTATCCCTTACCCTTTAGCCGAATTTTAAAAAGCAAATCAAGCCTTATCTCATCCTTTGGAAGTCCAAATGCCGTCCATCACTCCCCCTCTCCCTTAACGCCAACATGCAAAAATAACACACACTTTATGCTGCCATCAAGACTCGAACCTCCTCCCTCCTGAAGCTCCCTTTGACGCAAACTCCACAGCACCCTAGGTGGCGTCCCTTGCCACTTTTCCAAGGCTATCTTTGTGTCATAAATCCCCCACAAATTCCCTTAAGGCCTCCTTAGCCTAGCTTCCCATCTTAAGCTTGAAATCCAATACTTTTCTAAAGCACTCTCCTACATCCTAGGGTTCTCAAAACCCCTAAAACACCTCCAAACACAATCAAAGCCTACTAGCTTATGAGTTATGCATTAAATGCATAACCCCTAAATCCCGGATGTTACACTCGATTAATCTAATGAACGAGATTTTTATTAATCTAAATCTAAATCATTGATCTAAAATACTTACTCTCTAAATCGTGAACGACAACGATTTGTCGATTCTCATCGGATGATGGTCCACAACCCGGTGGAAAATCCCGAATCGCCGATACTGCCCTTCGTTTGAATTTAGGAATAGGGATCGTGAAACACCCCACACCCGGCCCACGAGCCTGAACCGGATCTGGTATGTTCCTTAAGTAAACCGGTTTCAAAATTCTTTGTTTCCTAGAGAAAATTTGTGTATTTTCAGGAAAATTTCGTTTTGGGTTGGGCTTAGATTAAAAACCCATTTATTTAATTTTATAAATCCAATTTAATTAAGGTGACAAAAGAATTTTTGAGTTCATTTTTAAGAAAAATAATTTTGTACTTACTTACATCCAAATTAGTTCGTGACATAATATCTAATAGTAAAGCTAAAAAAAATAAAGAAATTCACTTGGGCCTTATGGCCTTATTACATCAATCAAAACCCCAAAAAAATAATAAAATTTAAGTACTTAATATAAATAACAGATCCCAAATAATAAAAGTCTTTCCTTGCTATGCATGGCCACTTTAGCTCAGTAGGCCCGGTCCATTACTTGATCATCTCTCGAAAATATTCCCCAGCGAGTGAGTCAACAGACTCAATGTGTACACAAACTAACATTCAACAATTCAGGCATACATGTTCATATCAAAGACATATTCATAAAAAAAAATGATGCAACCCAAACCCAAGCCTATTTGTCCATCCGCTACACACCACCCGTACCTGCCAATCACACCGTGGGGACTACTAAGTCAACCCTCCATCCGCTACACACCATCGAAGCGATCGCTGCGATCGACGTGCTCATCGCCCATATAATTTGTGTCATTAGACACCATATTCAAATAATGTAACCGAAGTTACCAAATTCAGATAATGTAACCGAAGTTACCATATTCAAATTTTGTGACCGTAGTCACCATATTCCGTTGGTGAGACCGAAGTCAACACCTTCTTCCCCTTTCACATAGATCCCGAATGCCCCAAATATTTTATGACATATATAACATACTTATTTTCTCATTCATGATACTATTCACATGTTCAAAATATATCATATTCATAATCCTATCGAGGTAGGAAAGCGTGCACAGTACTTCTTACCACATTTATGGTACTTAGCCATATTCACATTCTTATGCATATTCATATATTAAAAATAATTGCCATATGATATATCGAAAGTTAGTGTGAGTACACACTGATTTGCTTAATAGATTCCTTGAGATCCCGAAAATCCCGATCTAGGCTTTAGATACATTAATTCCTATATTCGGCCCATCATATATAAACATATTAATACCCTTTTCGATTTGAAACCAAATCCTACTAGGAATGGTATTACTAACACTTACCTTGTTTGCCGATTTGATTGATAATCAAATCCCGTAGATTTGTGTTCTTCCCTTGAAATCGGCTAACCATTAAATCCATTGATTTGATTAGTCTCTGGTTAAAACAAATAGATCTAGACATTTAAGAAAGAACCTTGGCGATTATAACCACTTACCTTAAGATGAGATCTCAAAAATACATTTCTTGCTCCCTTTAGTGATATCGAAATTCCTATAATTCATATGTTAGATCTAACATATAAAAGCGTAACCTTCGACCAAATATATATTTATCTTACCTTAGATCCTTGATCCTTGTTTTCAACAATTGTAGAAACACGAGAGACCCCTTGCAGATTCGGCCAAAAAAAAAAATAAGAATAGGATTAGACCCTTCTCTTTCGGCAACTAGCAAAGAAAAGAATTTGAATAGCTTAACCTTACCTTTAATGCCTTTAGCCGATTGCTTCCTTGCCTAGGGTCACAGAGAGATTCGGCTATGGAGTTTTAATCGGGGATCAAAAGAAAAGGTTTTGGCTTGACAGATGAAGAAAAGAGAAGAAGAAAAGATGAAAAGAAAATTCAGAGAAGGTTTAGCTAGGGATTTTTGGTAGAGCTTAAAAAGCAGATGGGAGATTAACCTTAACTCTCCTCCATTAGTGAAATTATCAGGCCAAGAGTCCTTGACTTGGCCACCACTCTTCCTTTGTGATAATATCCTTTCTTTTATTTAAAAATAAAAGTGTTTAATCCATTATTTATCTCCTCAATAATCATATTAAAATTAATCCTATATTTATCACTTATTATTCACATATTTGTGAAAATAAAACACTTCCTTGTTCTAGAAACCGGGTGCCGTCCACCTCAGCCTTTCGGAAGCAAAAATATAACCTTCATTATTTGCTTCCCAAGTGACTCGAACTCAGGCCCAACACCTTGCATGTGGCGCCATTTCCAGAGGCCCTAAGTGGCATCTTGAGGCCACTTATCCAAGCCTGTTTGTGTGTCAAATTTTACCAACTTTTTCTTTTAAGGCCCCCTTGCCTTAATTTCCTATTTTAAACTTTAAAACTTGGCATTTCTCGATTATTTCTAAGTTTCCTAAAATTTTCGATCGGCTCTGTAACTTGCCATTTTTCTTACATTTCCAGGTTTCCAGAAATGTTTACTTTCCATTTTTGAAACATTTCCAAAAATGTTTAGGTTTCCAAAAATGTTCAGGTTTCCAAAATGTTCATTTCCATTTCCATGCATTTCTAGGTTTCCAAAATTATCAAAAATTTATTCATAATGCTTAAGACTTGTTATTTCATACAATTAAACTGAAAATGCATAGGCCCTTTCCAGGATGTTACAGATCGTAGATCCGCTCCTTTTGTGTTCTCCACTCGCTTTCCCTTTCAAGTCGGTACCCCTAGCCTCCATCGGATAAAATCTTAGTCAGAACGATATTACGTTGATATGAGATGATTGACTACGAAAAAGATTCGGCTTACCACTAGAATCGTATGATCAACAAGTGGATAGATCGAGTGATTTAGTCCCTAAAAATATAATTGATTAGTCACAACCACTATTCCGTTTAGCAAACTGACCGGTCAACGAAAAAGATCTAAAAAGAACCATGATGAATCCCTTACCTTAAAGATTATAAAACCGATTCCCAACGATTGTACAATGGCTATAGATGAGTAAAAGTTTCGGCCTTCCACTATAACTCTACATTAGAAGTGATCACATTGTAAAGAGTTATGAAAGGAAGATATTTCGGTTGGAACAAAGTGAATATCCGAATGTTGATAGCACACATTCGGCTAGGAAAAAGAAAAGTAAAAAGATAGAATAAAACCACTTACCGATTGATCAAAGGAGTGAGTGTCAACACGAATGAGAAGAAATGATAAAGAAGAGATGAAGGGTTCGGCTATAGATGAAAAAATGAGCAAGAATATTCGGCTATGGGGGTATGGATTAGAGAAGAAGAAAGAAGGGTTGGAGAATTTTGTAAAAAGGAAAAGAAAGATGGAAAAGGAGTGCTTAACTAGATTCGGTTTTCCAAAGGAAAATGAGTGAAATAATTTGGTCTCAATGGCTTAGGTACTTTCGGCAAACAAGAAAGAAATGAAGAAAATGCTCACTAATGGCTTGAAGTTTCGGCAAAGAGAATAAGAAGTTTGGAGAAAATGACACAAAATAATGCTAAAAGGAATTTGGCCTAACAAGCACAAAAGTTTGCCAAATGACAAATGAAGAATTCGGCTACCCTAATACCCCTTCCCAAACCGTGTTTTGCTTTGCCAAAAGGGATAAGTGTTGACCAAAAACACTTTCCAAAACATCACCCATGAAAAAGGCCAACATGTTCCCTTATCTTGCCTTTTTCTTTTGATTTCTTTCCTTACCCTCACCCTTATTTCCTTAGCCACCATACCATAGTTAAAAAGTCTTCCCTGCCTTAAATACCACCTTGGCCGACACTTAGGGAAGGAACACAAAAAAAATAATAGCCAAAATTTGCACCAAATGGGATTCGAACCTCTTCCCTTAAAGTCCTTCATGTGACGCCACAACCTCTTTGCCATATGCTCAATTATGCTAGCAAATTTGTAACATCCCAAATATGGGGTTATTTGGAATTTGATTATTTTCTTATTATGAACTGCTGTGATATTATTAATGGAATAATAGAGCTTAATTTAAGGCTTTGAGTGTGCCCGGTTTGATAGAAAAATTTCAGTTTTAACTTTAAAGGCAAGGAGCATCAGCAGGAGGGTGTTATAAGAATAGATGTGGGTATTTTAACACAAAATATGAGCCTAGAATAAGTGGCAAAGTGAGCCCACTTAAGAGCTAGCATGTGACGCCACCAAGGAGCAAGGGAGAACCTTGGTTCGAGTCACAACAATTCCTCTTTTTGCACTTTAGATGGACGGCAATAAGAGAGAGTTTTTCTCTCTTTAATTTCTTTTTATTATTATTAAAAGATAATATGAGCATTTAAAATTTGATTTTTATTTGTTCAATTTTAAGGATAATAAGGAGGCTATTTTATTCAAGGATAATGGGAGATAAATGAGGTTATTATATGGATTATTAGGAGATTATTTTTATTAATTCAAAATTGTTTGAATTAAATCAAATGGGTGGCCAAGAGAAAAACTAGGAGTTGGCTAGAGTTGAACTCCTTGTTGCCAAGGGTGGACGACAGCAAGCTTAAGGAGGGTAGAGAATGCTTATAAAAACCCCACCCTACCACTTTGTTTTGTTTTTTCCATTCTTGCTAGTTGCCGAAAATCCCTAACCCCTCTCCCTTTGTGCTCTTTTATTTTCTTTGCTCTCTCAAACCTCTTCAAGCCAGAAATTTCTAGCACCTTTCTTTCCCATTATTTTCTTTCTCCCCTTGGCGAATACACTCCCTTGGAGGTGCTGATTTCTTTTCCTCTTATTAAACTCTCTATTGGCCGAATACAATCTATTGGTTTGCGAAAATTCCCTTCCTCTACTCTCTAGACTTGGCCGAATATTGAAGCAGAGGTAAGAAGTATTAGCCGAATACTATTTTGTTCCTTCTCTTACGTATCTCTGTGCGACATCCATAAGGGGGTAAGTGCCGATTTCAATAGTGTATTAACACCCTTGTGAAACCGATTTCTTTCTAGGAAACTCCAGGGATCTCAAAGCGAGAAAGGCGGATCTTCCATTCCTTAGTCAATCGATTGGTAAGTGTGGGTAAGGCTATGTTAGTATTCAAAAGCCAAAAGCTTTGGTTATAAGTAATAGTGACTAATCGATTATTTTGGAAAAGCAGATTCGGGAATTGAGTGCACAGTGAGTAGCAAAGCAAAGGTGAGATTTCGGGTTCACAAGGAACCCCTCTCTAATATTTTGGTTTGGCCGAATAGGCCATGGTACTAATCCCATAGTTGGTCGAATATAGGAACAGAGAGATCTAGGGTGGCCGACTTTCTCTTCGGGATTTAGAGCATCCAAGGGTGACAGTGTGTACATACACACTTATAATTAATTAAATGTACTAAATCATTGTGTGTGCTAACCGGATCTGTGTAGATTCGGGATTAATACCATGAATGGTATAAGCAAGGAACCGAGTAAGTCCTTGTTGACTATGAAATATTTTAAGATGCTTTTGGGAAGCATGGTGTGTCTAGTACACGTTGCTTATTCTTGATGATAAAACCTATACATGTGACTAAGTATATGGTAGCATAAATTATGTGATATAAATGTTGATGTGGGATTGATGAGTGGAGGGGCGGTGATATTTCGTGTTGTGAGCACCGGTGTTTTGGTAACACCTTTGTGACTATACGTCACGGAGGTTTGGTACCTCGGAGGTTTGGTACCTCATAGCGACTCGTCCCACGTGGTTAACACCACCGTGGGTTGGCCCCACTTGAGATATGGGATAAATCGCGGTGATTTGGTATCACACGATGGGTTGGCCCCATCACCCGATTTGTGTCCACGGACACCGGTGCTTTGGTAGCACATCGTGACTATATGTCACCGGTGGTTTGGCACCACCGGTGTTTTGGTAACACATTGTGACTACGGTCACGGTGGTTTGGTACCACATGGGGTAGACAAAGGCGTTTGGTTGGCTAGGATGGGTGCATGACTTAGTACATGATGATTGATTATATGCTGTGTATGAAATTGTTTACATACGGGGGAAGGGTTACATACTGAGTCTTGGTGACTCACCTTCTCCTTTAACATTTTTCAGGTGACTCGTAGATGGCGGTTGAGGAGCCGGTTGGACTCGAGGTGGCCATGCAGTGGATTTAAATTTATTGAACTTTAAACTTAGCTATTTATTTTCATTATTGGGTTATTTTTATTTTGGTTGTAATAAGGCCTCCATAAACTTTGCTTTTGTTATTTCTTATATGTTGGATACTTTGTTTAAACTATATTATTAAAATTGAATTAAAATCACATGTTTTCTTAAAATAACACGAAAATGTTTTATCGTGCCGTCGGGCACGCTTGAAATTTGTATAATAACCGGACTTAATTAAATTTCCAAATTAAATCTAAGTATAGGTTCGGCAAGATAACCAAAAACGAGAGGTTTTCAACAAAACTTAAATTGGTTTTAAAATGGTGTTCAAAAAGTTTTTCTCCGTAACAAATCAAATTCGATTCGTAATGTTTGGGCGGGTTTGGGTTGTTACAAAATTAATATCGAGCCCAGTTCAAAGCTCATTGTGGGGGCCCAAGGCCCAAAAATGTTTTAGTAGGCCTTATGGAATGATTCTTGGTTTTTGAACAGCATGGCCCGAGTCTCGGCACCAATCCGCCTGTAAGTATATCTAAACCTCTTGGTGAATTATATTACGTAGAAGGGTAGGAAGCATGGAACGTAGATAGACTTATAGGACTTGGACCCTAAGGTTAGATTACTCAAACACAAACGAAGCATAAGACTTAAGGAACTAAACCAACCTATGACTTAGTCAATGAGCTAGGGTGTGGTAACCCCCTGACGCATGTCTAGGATTGGATCGGAAGAGCTTGGTATTTAAGCGGTCCTCGTGACTCACCTCCTCTTCGCAGGTATCCTACAGTGCGTAGCTTCCGGTTCACCCTAACTCGAGGGCTCGGTGGTGTGGTAACCTCGTGCGCATGTCTAGAAAGGTTGGTGAGCTTGGTATTTAAGCGGTCCGCGTGACCCACCTCCTCTTCACTCGAATTACGCACAGTGCGTAGCTTTGGTTCACCACGACCGGGAGGGCTCTGTCATAGGCTAAACACGACGATTAAAACCCGAAAGGGAATTAGCTTTGTTTTTCGAAATAGAATGAAACAACAAACCCTAATGTTTTCAAAACTTGTGCAATGACTTTCTCAAATCCTAGAACATTACTTTTACAATGTTTTTCTCGAAAAACTTGACTTGTGAAAAATTACAGAAATACCCTTAGGAGTAAAATTACCAAAATGCCCCTGACCCATAAAATATTAATTCAATGGTTTTGCCCAAAAATTTCAACTATTTTACAAATATTCAACAACTTAGCTTTGGAAATCGTCATCAAAATATTTTGGTTCTGGAAAATTACGAAAATACCCCTGTAGGAAAAAGACGAAAATACCCCTGGGTTAGAAATGGGCAAAAATGTCCGATGAGTGAATAGGTATGGAAAGTATTAAGGAATGGATGCATGAACTTCTTTGTGTGAACTAGGATAGGAAACTGAAACATTGTTTGCTCGAAAAAATCTCTGATTAAACCTTATCCATAAAATTTCTTCGCGAGTAATAAAGTGAAACAAATGCTAACGCATAAAATTTCTCTTAATCAGATTAAAAGCGCGGTAGATAGAATGAGTTCTAGAGGACGTGGACGCCGTGGACGTGGTAGGGGTAGGATGACGGTGTTTGAACCCGTCAGGTTAGGACAAGGTTCTGAAAATGAGGTACCACTGCCACCACCACCTCCTACTTTTAGAGCTGAGGAGCCGGATCAGACCGGTGGCGAGGCGGTGTCGCAAGCTGTGTTGCGAGTCTTGGAGATGGTGGCTGGGGCTGGTGGAAGTGTGGGAGCTCGGAAATCTGTCCCCGAGTGACTCCGATCTAACGGAGCGGAGGTATTCCGAGGTGTGTCAGGAGTGACACCCGAAGGCTGTGGAATCTTGGCTAGAGTCAAGCGAAAGAATCATGGATGACCTTGACTCGACCGAGGAAGAAAAGGCGAAAAAGCGGTGTCGCTTCTAAAGGATGAAGCGTATCGGTGGTGGCTTACGGTTCGAGATGGGGCTACAGCAGATGATTTGACTTGGGAGTATTTCGAACCACCTACCGTAGAAGAAGTATGTGGGTATCGGCACACCGACGCCAGCCAGAGAAAGGCTTTTTCGGGATTAGTGCAAGGAACTAAGTCCGTGTCGGAATATGAGGCGGAATTTTTAAGGTGAGTAGGTATGCTAGAGGCATCGTGGCTAATGAACATGAGCGTTGTGTCCGCTTTGAGGACGGACTCGAGATGATTTAAGGTTCTTGATTGCCCCAAAGAGTTCGTGAGTTCTCATCTCTAGTGGAAAAGGCTAAGGTAGCCAGAAGGGATCAAGGAGGCTGTGAGGCAAAGCTATAGTAGGAATAATCAGAAGAGAGGATTTGGGTCAGCTGGATCAAGCGGGAGTGCTCAGAAAAAGGCTAGGCCGAGTGGGCCCAATCAGGCGGTAAGGCCCACGACTACTAATCAGAGGCCGACTCAGTGTAATCGATGTGGAAAGACCCATTGGGGAGGTTGTTGGACCGGTGATAAAGAATGTTTCGAGTGTGGGTCTTTGGAGCATCGTGTCAGAGATTGTCCCAGAAACTAGCTAAGAATCACCGGAGAGGCGTAATCGCACTCGAGAATAGAAATGTGGGACCACGGAGGGTCGTGGTAATGGCAGAGGAAACAACGGTCCTAACAGAGGTCGTGGAACTCAAGGCGAGAGGTTCGGGCAACACGCAGGTGGGCAACTTTGGCTTAGTTTACGCAATGAGGTGTCGCGAGGAAGGTGACGCACCGGATGTCATAACCTGTGCGTTTCTAATTTTTGGTTTTCCTTATGTTGCATTGATTGATGTGGGCTCGACGCACTCGTACATTGCTAGTAGTGTGGTAGGAACTATGGACCTAAACTCAAAGCGCTTCTAGGGAGATGGCGTAGTTAGCCCTTTAGGTCACTCTGTAATAGTAGACAAACTTTATAGAGGCGTACCCCTAGAACTTCAAGGGTAGTATTTGTAGTGATCTAATGGAACTACCGTTTGGGGAGTTCGATTTGATCCTTGGAATGGATTGGTGGTTAAGTATCAAGCGAATTTGGATTGCGTGGCCAAGCGCATGGTTTTTAAGGCAGTGTAGGTGATGAAGTGGTTATGATAGGAGATAGGAGAAACTACCTATCCAATGTAGTGATCGCCTTGAAAGGTGAAAAGATGGTCAAGAAGGGTTGTGAGGCGTATTTGGTTCGGATCGTGCTTTGGAAGCTAAGGGGTTAATAGTTGAAAAGGTCCGAACGGTTGGGAATTTTTTGATGTATTCCTGAAGAGCTTAGGGTCCGCCTCCCGATCGGGAAGTCGAAGTCGGTATAGACTTGCTACTGGAGCGGCACTGTGTCTATAGCACCATACCGAATGGCACCAAAGGAGTTGGTGGAGCTAAAGGCTCAAATTCGGGAGCTCTTGGATAGAGGGTTTGTTCGACCAAGTATATCTCCGTGGGGAGCACCCGTGTTGTTTGTCAAGAAGAAGGGGCGGTTCTATGCGGATGTGCATCGACTACATAACCGAACAAGTTAACGATCAAAAACAAGTACCGTTGCCTCGGATCGATGATTTGTTTGACCAACCGAAAGGTGCGTCGGTATTCTCAAAGATTGACCTTAGGTCGAGTTATCATCAATTAAGGGTGAAGGAGGTGATGTTCACAAGGCGGCATTCCAAACTCGGTATGGGCATTACGAGTTCTTAGTGATGCCATTGGGTTACCAATGCCGGCGGCATTTATGGACTTAATGAATAGGGTATTTCAACGATTACTTGGACCAATTCATCGTGGTGTTCATAGACGACATATTGGTTTATTCAAAGACGAGAAGAGGAGCATGACAAGCATTTACGGATAGTTACGCAAGTATTGAGGAGAAGCGATTATATGCCAAATTCGATAAGTGCGAATTTTGGGTGAGGGAAGTAGCTTTCTTAGGGCACGTGGTCTCGGCGGAAGGAATTAGAGTAGACCCTCGCAAGATTGAAGCAAGATTGGAGTGGAAACCACCTAGGTCGGTGGGTGAAATACGAAGTTTTCGGGTTTAGCAGGTATATACAGGAGATTCGTGGAAGGATTCTCTCTAATAGCAGCGCCAGATAACCAAGTTACTAAGGAAAGGTGTTCCATTTGTATGGACGGAGAAGCGAGCAAGGAAGCTTTGATAAGCTAAGGAAAATTTTTGACGGAAGCTCGGTTTTGAGTACTGACCAAGCAGAAAGTTATTCACAGTCTATTGTGATGCATCTCACAATGGTTTGGGATGTGTGTTGATGCGAGGATGGGAAGGTAGTAGCCTATGCATCCCGCCGGTTAAGATCGCATGAGGTTAACTACCCAACGCACGACTTGGAGTTAGCGGCGGTCGTCTTCGCTCACGAAGATATGGAGACATTACGTATGGGGAGAAGTCGATAGTCTACACGGATCACAAAAGCTTGAGGTATCTTCGACTCGAAGGATCCGAATCCGAGACGGCGTCGGTGGATTGAACTACTAAAGGATTACGATTGTTCAATCGAGTACCATCCGGTAAGGCTAATGTGGTAGCCGACGCATTGAGCGGAAGGTGGTGACGGACTTAAGAGCAATGTTCGCTCGGTTGAGTCTATATGATGATGGGAGTCTTTTGGCGGAACTCCAAGTAAAGCCGACTTGGATTGAGGAGATTAAGGAAAAGCGGTTAGTGGATGAAGGCTTGAGCGCTAAGAGGGTACAAGTTCAAGATGGTGGTTTGGAAGGGTACGATGTCTAGTGATGGAGTGCTTTGTTTTCAGGGACGAGCTTGTATGCCAAGGATACAGAATTAAAGCGAAAAATTCTCCAATATGCACATAGCAGCCCATACGCTATGCATCACGGGGCGACAAAATGTATGGAGACTTGCGGAAAGCAGATTCGTGGCCTAGGTTGAAGCGTGAGATAACGGAGTTCAGAGGAAAGTGTCCGACGTGCCGGCAGTTAAGGCTGAACATCGATTACCATCGGGACTACTTCAACCGATAAAGATCCTCAATGGAAATGGGAGAGGATCACCATGGATTTTGTTAGTGGGCTACCCTTACGCCCAACAAGAAGGATGCGATTTGGGTAATTGTGGATCGCCTGACTAAATCAGCTCACTTCATGCCGGTGAGAATGGATTACTCACTCCAGAAGCTAGTGAAGTCAGTATATGAATGAAATAGTGAGGTTGCATGGTGTGCGATGATCGATTATTTTGAGATAGGGATCCCGATTCACGTCAAGGTTTTGGAAAGCATTGCATCAAGCTTTGGGTACACGATTAGATTTCAGTACGGCTTTCCATCCACAATCTGACGGGCAATCGGAAAGGGTGATACAGATTTTAGGAGACATGTTAAGAGGTTGTGTCTTGGATTTTAGTGGTAGTTGGGAGGAGTACCTACCATTAGCGGAATTCGCTTATAACAATAGTTATCAAGCGAGTATTCAAATGGCTCCATATGAGGCCCTATATGGACGAAAATGCCGCACCCTACATGTTGGACGGAGTTGGGGAACGACAAGTCTTTGGGTCCGAATTGGTACAGAGGCGAAGACAAAGTCAAGGTGATTCGGTCTCGTCTCAAGGAAGCATCAGATAGACAGAAGTCTTATGCCGATCTCAAACGAAAGGAAATGGAGTATGCTGTGGGAGACAAGGTCTTTCTGAAGGTGTCGCCTTGGAAAAAGGTGTTGAGATTTGGACGAAAAGGGAAGCTGAGCCCAAGGTTCATCGGGCCATATACTGTTGTAAAGCGAGTAGGACCAGTAGCTTATCAGCTAGAGCTGCCGGCAGAACTGAATCAGATCCATGATGTCTTTCATGTATCAATGCTGAGACGGTATCGGTCAGATCCTTCGCACGTTGTGCCAGTAGCAGAGATTGAGGTGAACTCGGATTTATCTTTTGAAGAAGAACCGGTTCAGATTGTAGACCGAGATGTGAAAGTTCTACGTAGGAAGGCAGTGCCTTTAGTGAAAGTGATATGGCGGAACCACGGAGTGGAAGAAGCTACGTGGGAGCCCGAGGAGGTGATGCGGCAGCAATACCCCCATCTCTTTTGATCAAGGAATTTCGAGGACGAAATTTATTTTAAGGGGGCTAGAACTGTAACATCCCAAATATGGGGTTATTTGGAATTTGATTATTTTCTTATTATGAGCTCTTTGTGATATTATTAATGGAATAATAGAGCTTAATTTAAGGCTTTGAGTGTGCCGGTTTGATAGAAAAATTTCAGTTTTAACTTTAAAGGCAAGGAGCATCAGTAGGAGGGTGTTATAAGAATAGATGTGGGTATTTTAACACAAAATATGAGCCTAGAATAAGTGGCAAAGTGAGCCCACTTAAGAGCTAGCATGTGACGCCACCAAGGAGCAAGGGAGAACCTTGGTTCGAGTCACAACAATTCCTTTTTGCACTTTAGATGGACGGCAATAAGAGAGAGTTTTTCTCTTTAATTTTTTTATTATTATTAAAAGATAATATGAGCATTTAAATTTTGATTTTTATTTGTTCAATTTTAAGGATAATAAGGAGGCTATTTTATTCAAGGATAATGGGAGATAAATGAGGTTATTATATGGATTATTAGGAGATTATTTTTATTAATTCAAAATTGTTTGAATTAAATCAAATGGGTGGCCAAGAGAAAAATTAGGAGTTGGCTAGGAGTTGAACTCCTTGTTGCCAAGGGTGGACGGCAAGCTTAAGGAGGGGGGGCGAATGCTTATAAAAACCCCACCCTACCACTTTGTTTTGTTTTTTTTCCATTCTTGCTAGTTGCCGAAAATCCCTAACCCCTCTCCCTTTGTGCTCTTTTATTTTCTTTGCTCTCTCAAACCTCTTCAAGCCGAAATTTCTAGCACCTTTCTTTCCCATTATTTTCTTTCTCCCCTTGGCCGAATACACTCCCTTGGAGGTGCTGATTTCTTTTCCTCTTATTAAACTCTCTATTGGCCGAATACAATCTATTGGTTTGCCGAAAATTCCCTTCCTCTACTCTCTAGACTTGGCCGAATATTGAAGCAGAGGTAAGAAGTATTAGCCGAATACTATTTTGTTCCTTCTCTTCTGTATCTCTGTCGACATCCATAAGGGGGGTAAGTGCCGATTTCAATAGTGTATTAACACCCTTGTGAAACCGATTTCTTTCTAGGAAACTCAGGGATCTCAAAGCGAAAGTAAAGCGGATCTTCCATTCCTTAGTCAATCGATTGGTAAGTGTGGGTAAGGCTATGTTAGTATTCAAAAGCCAAAAGCTTTGGTTATAAGTAATAGTGACTAATCGATTATTTTGGAAAAGCAGATTCGGGAATTGAGTGCCTGGTGAGTAGCAAAGGCAAAGGTGAGATTTCGGGTTCACAAGGAACCCCTCTCTAATATTTTGGTTTGGCGAATAGGCCATGGTACTAATCCCATAGTTGGCGAATATAGGAGCAGAGAGATCTAGGGTGGCCGACTTCTCTTTCGGGATTTAGAGCATCCAAGGGTGACAGTGTGTACATACACACTTATAATTAATTAAATGTACTAAATCTGTTGTGTGTGCTAACAGGATCTGTGTAGATTCGGGATTAATACCATGAATGGTATAAGCAAGGAACCAGGTAAGTCCTTGTTGACTATGAAATATTTTAAGATGCTTTTGGGAAGCATGGTGTGTCTAGTACACGTTGCTTATTGCTTGATGATAAAACCTATACATGTGACTAAGTATATGGTAGCATAAATTATGTGATATAAATGTTGATGTGGGATTGATGAGTGGAGAGGCGGTGATATTTCGTGGCCGACGAGCACCAAGTGTTTTGGTAACACACTTGTGACTATACGTCACCAGAGGTTTGGTACCTCCGGAGGTTTGGTACCTCATAGCGACTCGTCCCTCGTGGTTAACACCACCGTGGGTTGGCCCCACTTGAGATATGGGATAAATCGCGGTGATTTGGTATCACACGATGGGTTGGCCCCATCACCCGATTTGTGTCCACGGACACGGTGCTTTGGTAGCACATCGTGACTATATGTCACCAAGTGGTTTGGCACCACCGGTGTTTTGGTAACACATTGTGACTACGGTCACCAAAGTGGTTTGGTACAACATGGGGTAGACAAAGGCGTTTGGTTGGCTAGGACGGGTGCATGACTTAGTACATGATGATTGATTATATGTCTGTGTATGAAATTGTTTACATACGGGGAAGGGTTACACATCGAGTCTTGGTGACTCACCTTCTCCTTTAACATTTTTCGGTGACTCGTAGATGGCGGTTGAGGAGCCGGTTGGACTCGAGGTGGCCATGCAGTGGATTTAAATTTATTGAACTTTAAACTTAGCTATTTATTTTCATTATTGGGTTATTTTTATTTTGGTTGTAATAAGGCCTCCATAAACTTTGCTTTTGTTATTTCTTATATGTTGGATACTTTGTTTAAACTATATTATTAAAATTGAATTAAAATCACATGTTTTCTTAAAATAACACGAAAATGTTTTATCGTGCCGTCAGGCACGCTTGAAATTTGTATAATAACGGACTTAATTAAATTTCCAAATTAAATCTAAGTATAGGTTGGCAAGATAACCAAAAGCGAGAGGTTTTCAACAAAACTTAAATTGGTTTTAAAATGGTGTTCAAAAAGTTTTTCTCCGTAACAAATCAAATTCGGTCGTAATGTTTGGGCCGGGTTTGGGTTGTTACAAAATTACTCACCTATTCCATAAGCCTTGATGCCACTTACTATCTCTCCTTAGAAGGCTTAAACACAAAATTTTTACTAGGGCCCAATTCAACCCCGAGCCTTCATAGAACCCCTAAACATACACAATTAATATTTTAGCTAGCCTCACACAATATATCATGCAACACATAAAATTCTAAATTTTAGGATGTTACATCATGCATTTCTACATTAATGTGGGATTTGAAATTGATTTGATTGTATTTCCAAAAAGGGTTTTTAAAGGGGCTTTGCAGTGACCCTAATCGGTTCACATTATCTTTAAGCTTCTAGTGCATAAGTTCATGTTCTTTCAACTTTTGTTCTTCTTCATTATCTGTTCTTGTTTCCAATGGAAAGAATGAAAATAACTTCTCAAAAGGAATATGAAAAAGCTCAGAAAAGATGTATAACTGAAGGGGAAGGTTCAAGGAGTGCCCACTACCATTGACCTTTCAGATGCTCAAGGGAGTCAACTGGTGAAAAAGGAGAAAGGTGTAGATATCTCTATTTAAGAGGCCTTAGCAGAGACCGATGAGCTACTTTCTTATCCACAAATTCAAGAACATCAATGACCACCTATAAATGAGTTATCGTTTATAGAATAAATATAACACCATAAATATAAGAATTGAGAACGACAATGTCTGCAAGTGCATGAGTCAAATTGTAATATAGTTGTACAATGAAATACCAAGTATTCTCGAGGATCGCACTCCAAGGGAGGATGGAACAAATAATGAAAATACTTTTTACAATACTAAGTCTAAGTAGTAATAGTTAATTCCTATATTATGATGGATCATAAAATATATTTAGAGGACAAAATAAATAAATAAAAATAAACAAATGAATTAATCAAATAAACCAATTAGGAAGATTAAGTCACTTCAGATATTGTAACTAACTTTGGATTTGGGGTATAGAATGGATTAATCACCGATCAAGCAATTACTACCTCCCGGCTCTAATTGTAACACCTCTAACCCATATCCGTCACCGGAACCGAGTTATAGAGTATTACCAGAGTTTAAAGAACAAATACAATTAATTCATGTCATTTATTATTCATATCCAAAACAAATCATGATTCAATCATGTTGTCCCTTAAATGGACCCTCGAAGTCCAATTTATACATTAGGAACAAGTCGGGACTTAATCGAAAACTCAAAATTTTGTTCGTGAAATTTCAAAATTTTTCTTAAATACAGGGGTCACATGCTCGTGTGGATAGACCGTGTGGCTCACACGGCCAAGTGACACGCCCGTGTCTCAGGCCGTGTGGGCATTCGATGTGAGGCACACGGCCGTGTCCTTACCCATGTAACTCTCTGACTTGGGTCACACGGCCAGCCACACGCTTGTGTGCCAGACCGTGTGGACAATTTAATTTTCAAAAATTAGGTGCAGGATTTACACGGCCAAGACACACGCCCATGTGCTAGGCTGTGTGTCACACACGCCCGTGTGAACAATTCGAAGCATTCTGTTTCTAAATTTTTAAGATGCAGGGGACACACGGCCAAACCACACGCCCGTGCGCATGGCCATGTGTCACATACAGTTGAGACACATGCTCGTGTGTCTACCCATGTGGACAAAATAAGGCCATTTCCAAGCCTTATTTTTTTAACGAAATTTTTGCCTTGTACCTACATTAACATTTTAATACATTTCCAAACCAATTCAAGTCATTAAAATCAAGCCAAATACATGTATTGTTTATAACATATTAGCACATATGTTCAAGTGATTAAACTTACCAAATTTTCACTTATGTTTATATATTTATCAATTATACTAATTCAAATCCATTCATCATTTGGTTTATATACCTTTCACCATAAAATCATTTTCAACACACATCAAACATAATAAGGCTTTATATAATTACATTAAAGTATGCTTAATCCAATGGCTAGTTACTACCAAAATATTTTATCACTTAGTCTATTTAGCCTATACATGCTATTATATTAAATTTTAGCTTGTTTCATATATCGAGAGGTCCAAGGGATAGTGTGATGTGACTCCTACCAAGTTCCAACCTTCACGAGCCTCTGAGTACTATAAAATAGAATAAAATAAATCAAAGTAAGCATTTAGTGCTTAGTAAGTTCGCATAACAGGAATGTAACTTACCATACATTTACATTTAAGGTAAGCATATAAAGATGCATCCAAGTAATTTGGCTAATAGCCTAAAACACACAACTTCATCCAACATGTAAGTCATTATTCCATATAAAATTTAAGTATCAAAGATGAACTAATCATATAGTAACTTTCATATACATATGTTTTTTGTATCATACTTCCATATTACGTGTACATTTCCATGACATCTCATTTCATGTTCAATTTAGACATGTCAGAAATTTACCCGTTGAATTTTATTTGAAATATCGATGGATATGCTCATGTAGTACACTTGAAGTGTACAAATCTGTAAATCGTCAACTCATAATCAGGAGTACCCAATTAGGGCACATAATCAGGAAGCACTATCTCGAGCCTTATATCAGGATGCTCATGTGAGCCATGTAACAAGAAGCTTATCCGGGCTAAATCAGGAAACTCATAAGAGTTTAAAACAGGAAGCTCATTGAGCTTAACAAGTAACTCCGAAGAGTTATTATTAGGGAGCTCCGGATAGCCATATAATAGGAAGTTCAAGTGAGCCATGTCAGGAAGCTCATAAAGAGCCTATATCAGGACACTCATAAAGAGCTGTGTTTGTGTCCACAATATATGCAGAATCACAACCGATCAAATAATAGGACGCTCACAAAGAGTTTCGGTAGTCCGCAACACATGCAGGATCACTACAGATTAGGATGCTCGCAGGAACCATGTAACGGGAAGCTCGAGAGGGATTATAATAGGATTCTCTTCCGAGCTATGGTGTGACCACAACATATGCATAACCACAACCAATACAAAAAATCCTGTATCCATCGAATTTCATTTATTCAAACGGGACTCATTATTTATCGAGCATAATCGGACATGCGATCAATTTCATACATAAGGTATTTATAAAATTTACATATACAACATCGAATTCAAACATATAAACACACACAATTTAGTTACATGAACTTACCTCGTCACTTGTTCGTATACAGAAATCTACGAATCCGTCACTTTTTCTTTTCCTCGATCTAACTTCGTATTTGAATTATCCGGATCTATATAAATGAATTTAATATTAATTTAATAAAATTCACATTCAATTTCATTCAATTCACATCTAAGGCAAAATTACCATTTTGCCCCTATACTTTCCATAAATGACGATTTCGTCCCTAGGCTCGGAAAATAAAATTCATGCAATTCAATCCTTATTCCAAGCCTAACCAATTTTTACATATAACATTTAAAGCACATATATTTCATAAAAATTAGAAATTTTCCATGAATTTGACATCTTTACAATTTAGTCCCTAAATTACAATTTCATGAAAATTCACTTTACAAAAGTTGTTTATCTATCAACAACCTTTGAATTTCTACCACAAATTTCAAAATTTTAGCATATTCATCCATGGAAAATTTTTTATAATTTGATAACTTTACAAATTGATCCCCAAAATAGCTAGATTAGGTTATTCTAATCTCAAAAATATAAAAATTACTAAAAACGGGACATGATTACTTACCTAATTAAGCTTGCTTGATTTTCTTTCTCTTTCCTAGGTTTCCATAGAAATATTGGGGAAGATGATGATATGAAATTATTTTATTCATTTAATTAACTTATAATCCATTAATTTTTCAACTTTCCAATTTAGTCCTTTTTTTTTCTAATTTTCCATGGATGAATCATCATAAATATCTACTAACTTTTCTTAATGGTTTATTTACCATATAAGGACATCAAATTTTGAAGTCCATAGCTATTTAATCCTTCTAGCTACTAGAATTTAACTTTTGCACTTTATGCAATTTGGTCCTTTCCTCCTAATTAAACACAAAATCGGTAAAATTTTCTTATCAAAATTTTCATACGTCTTTCCTATCATGATGCAGACCATGCAATAATATTAAAATAAATTTTCTTTCTGACTTGGATTTGTGGTGCTGAAACCACTCGCTCGATTTTCTTTGAAACGGTCATTACACTAATTAACTTAATCAATTGGTTGATACTCGCTTATCTTCAGACCTCACTTTCTTAACTAGGATAAATTATGAGTTACTCGGTTCGACTTTTCTTCCGATGTAATCTAGCCTATGATCACATATTTGTAACACCCCAAACTCGGACAGAACACCACGTCCGAATCTGGTATGTTACGGGGAAAAACGTTTTTGAGTGATCGAATTTTTCGTTTAAAAGCGGGGTGAAAACATAGTGAATTTGAGGAAAATTGGAGTAGGCTTGTTTGATTAGATTTTTAAAACTTATCCAAAGTATATCGTTAAAAACGAGTGGATTTCATTTAGCATTTCCAATAGTTTCTTAGTACCATTTTGAAACATTTTTTTGACTTAGTAGAATATCGAGTTTGGTTTGAAAATCATTTGAGTTTACTTTATAGCAAAACATAGTGAGATACCCGATGGTATAGTTTAAAACACATTGCGTTATAGTTTTGAAAACATTATCTTACCAAAATTTTTAGTAAAATTTCATACCAAGTTATTTGTTAAGCAGGTTGAGAATCTAATTAAAACATAACCATCATACAACATAATTTTAAAGGCCTTTTACAAATCCAAATTAAATCTCAAATAAAAATAAATAAGCTAAAGTACCCAAAGTGAATAGTCTGAGCAAAACTTTTATAAAAGTATGGCATGTGCACCCCGAGTTCACCCCAGCTCCATGCCCGCGTCTACGGGTCACCTGAAATGTCAAAGGAGAGGGTGAGTCGAATGACTCAGTGCATAAATCCCGCTCCCGATGAAACAACATGCTAACACACATCATACATAGCAACATAATTAATGCAACCCGATCCTAACCATCCGTATCTCCTTTTTCTACCCCGTGTGGTACCAAACCACTGGTGGTGCCAAACCACTGGTGACATATAGTCACAATGTGTTACTAAAACCTTTGGTGTCCCAAAGACACAATATCCATCAATGTGGTGCCAAACCACTGGTGTCCCAAAGACACGTTTGTGCTACCAAAGCACTGGTGACCGAAGTCACAAATCCAATGATGGGGCCAACCCATCGTGTGATACCCAATCACTAGCAGACGATCCCATATCTCATGTGGGGCCAACCCACGGTGGTGTTAACCACAGGGACGAGTCGCAATGAGGTGCCCAACCTCTGGTGTCCCAAAGACACAAATGTGGTACCAAACCACTTTGGTGACCGTAGTCACAATAATCGAATGATGGGGCCAACCCATCGTGTGATACCCAATCACTAGCGAGACGATCCCATATCTCAAAGTGGGGCCAACCCACGGTGGTGTTAACCACGGGGAAAAGTCGCAATAAGGTGCCAAACCTCGAGGTGCCAAACCTCCGTGACCCAAAGTCACAAAGTTGTGTTACTAAAACACTTGGTGCTCGTCAAGACAAAATATCATCGCCTCCTCCACTCATATCACCCATCAACATACCATACTCATGTAATCATGCATATCATACAAATCATGCATATCATGCTAATAGGCCTAACCTCATATCCCATGTCACATATATCCATAGCCATGGTATCATATAGATCATTAGTAAGCTCATAACAATAATAATATCTCGACTTACCCGAGTCAAGATCATACCCAAAAGGGTATCATATCAATCCATCAAAGCGCCATGATTTTAATAGGCAAACCGGTTTAATAATAATATCACTAAGTATGGGTGTGTTAGTTACACACCTGGTATACACGCGTCTAAAAATCCCAACGAATCAATCTAAGTCCCTTGAGTATCTGGCTCCTATAATCGGCCAACATAGGGGTTAGTACACATAAACCATTCGGCCAAAGGCTTTATACCAAGAGAAGTCATCTCAAACCCTTACCTTCACTTCTTAACTTGGTTTCCAACCAACCCCGAACCACAATGGTCCTTCTAAGACGATCGGCCACCACCTTGAAAAGAATAATAGTTAATCCTTTATCATTCACGACTTAATCGAAACCAGACGATTAAACTAACAACAACCAATCACTTACCCCTTACTAATCAATTGACAGAAGAAAACGGCTCCTCTTGCTTGCTTCCACAATCCAATGATCCTATAACGAAGAGATTAGTACCCTTCCAACATGACCACATTCGGCCCCTTAACCAAACCATAACCAAAGAAAAGACAAGAGAGGGACAAATGGCCATTCGGCCACCCCACTTACCTTGTTCAAGGATTGAACAACCAACCAAGATCCACCCTTCACTGATATTCGGCCAAGAGAGCTACAAGGGAGAGGAGAGATTCGGCCAAAATGAAAACACAAGCTAGAAGGAAATTTCGGCAATCACCAAGGGAGGATTCGGCTACAAACTAGAAAAGAAGATAATAAAAGAAATAGATGTGGTTTAAGAGAAGAAAGGAATCGGTCAATGGTTGAAGAGATATTCGCTCAAGTGCTTCAAGAAATGGGAGAAAATAAATGGAAATTCGGCTAAGAGAGCAATGTGAATTCGGCACTAGTGTATTAAGAGAAAAGAGACGAAAATATGATAAGACAAGGTATTAGTTTGGCTATCAATGTTTTTAAGTCAACGAAAGAATTATGGAGAAGAGAAAATACCATTCGGTTTACACAAATGACAAAAAGAAAAAAGAACATGAAGAGGGGATATTCGGCTACCAAGAAAACTTAAGAGAAAGCAGGCAAATTTCAGGTTGAATGCTCTTGAACTCTCGGTTTCAAAAGAAGAAAATGTACAATTTCTTTGGCAAAAAGTGATCGAACACACCCAAAATGCCAAATGCATTTCGGCCCTCCAACACCATACCATGCCGTCCACTTCCCCACTCCACACTCCCCAAATTGGCTAAATCCCCCAATAGCTCCCAACCACTCATTTCAAATGAGTTTACCAAGTCTTACTCCTACCATCACTCTCCACCTTTCATTTGAAAGTGAAGACCAAGTCAAAGGAGGAATTTAAACTTCATCCAACTCTTCCCTCCTATGCCGTCCAAAAAGAAACCAAAATGTGAGGTCTTTGCGGCTCGAACACTAGACCTCCACCCCAAGCGATTGACGCCACACCTAGCTCCCCAAGTAACGCATGCTTGCCACTTTGCAGCTCACTTTTGTTCAACAAAACACCAAATAAAACTCTTATACCCAGCTCCATCAGCTCCCGACTTAGGCCTAAAACAAAAATTTTCCTACCTACTCGCACACTCCTAGCCTACAATTAAGCCCCGAAACTACACAAACAAAGAACACAAAGACACCAACACATGCAATATCATGCAACAATAAAACAATTTCTAACCCGGGATATTACGGTTCTACCCCCTTAAAAATAATTTCGGCCTCGAAATTACTCCGATCGTAAGAGTTGCGGGTATTCTTTGTCTCATCATATCCTCGGGTTCCCACGTAGCTTCTTCTACGCCATGATTCCGCCAAAGTACCTTAACCAAAGGCACATGACTTCTTACGCAGAACCTTCACATCTCGATCAAGAATGCGCACAGTTCCTCTTCCATCACAAACTGGATTTACCTTGATCTCTTCCATCGCTACCACATGCGGACAGTGGTCCAACGATACCTCAAGCATCAAACATGAAAACGCGTCGTGAATCGACTAAGCTCTCTGGCAACTCAAGGCGATACGCCTTTGGTCCAACTCGTCTCAATACCTTATACGACCCAATAAACCTTGGACTTAGCTTGCCTTTCTTCCCGAACCTCAACACCTTCTTCCAAGGCGAGACCTTCGTAAACACTCGATCCCCACAAAGAAACTCTATATCTCTTCGCTTAAGATCGGCATAAGACTTTCGCGGTCCAAGCTTCCTTCAATCGAGACCGAATCAACATAACCTTGTCTTCGGTCTCAAAGAACCAACTCGGGTCCCAACAAGCGACGTTCACCTAACTCCGCCCAACACGTAGGTGAGCGACATTTCCTACCATACAACGCTTCATACCGTGCCATCTTGATGCTCGCTTAGTAATCGTTGTTGTAGGCAAACTCACTAATGGTAGAAACTCCTCCCAACTACCCAAATCCAAGATACAACCTTTCGGCATATCCTCTAAGACCGAATAACCCTTTTCGATTGACCGCCGATGCGGGTGAAAAGCAAAGGTTGAAATCCAAACGCAGCGTACCCAAAGCCCGATGCAACGCTTTCCAAAACCTTGACGTAAATCGGGATCCCTATCCGAGATTATCAAACCGCACACCGTGCAACCTCACTATCTCTCGACACATACAGCCGCTAGCTTCAAGCGAATAATCAACCCTCACCGGAATGAAGTGAGTGATTTAGTCGCGCGATCCACCACTACCCAAATCGAATCCTTCTTGCTTGGCGAAGCGGTAACCCACCGACAAAATCCATGGTTATCCTTTCCCACTTCCATCGAGGAATCTTCACAGGTGAAGCAAACCCGACGGCAATCGATGTTCACCTTGACTCACTGACATGTCGATAGGTTCCCAACAAACTCTGTCACCTCTTTCTTCAAGCTAGGCCACCAAAATCGCTCTCTAAGATCTCTATACATCTTACTACCTCCAGGATGCATAGCATAGGGACTGCTATGTGCACCCTGAAGAATCTTTTGCCTTAGCTCAACATCTTTAGGCATACAAGCTTTACCTTGAAAACACAGAACCCCATCACTGGACAAGTCAGTAACCCTCCAAACCACCATCTCGCACTTGCAACCTTCGCGCACTCGTAACCTCATCCAATAAATTTCTCTCTCGACCGCTCAACCTGTAGGCTTAACTTGCGGTTCGCGAGAATACTCCCGTCGTCATACAAACTCAAGTGGGCAAACAAAGCTCTTAAGTCCGAAACAACCTTGCGGCTCAACGCGTCACCACCACGTTAGCCATGCCGGATGATACTCAATCGAGCAGTCGTAATCTTTCGAAGAACTCAACCCATCTGCGCACGCCTCAAATTCAAATCCTTCTAAGTCAGATACTTCGGACTCTTGTGATGCGTGAAGACTATCGATCTTTCTCCATACAAGTAGTGCCTCCAAATCTTTAAAGCGAAGACTACGGTGCTAGCTCCAAATCGTAAGCGTCGGATAGTTGATCTCATGTGGCCTCGGTGCCGAGAAGCGTAAGCCACAACCTTACCTTCTTGCATCAAGACACAACCCAAGCCCGTATGTGATGCGTCACAATACGCTCGTGAATTCCTTACCACCTCAAAGTTGAATTAGAACCGAGCCTCGGTCAAAATCTTCTTTAACTTATCGAAGCTTTTCATTGTTTCTCGGTCCATACAAACGGAACTTCTTTCCTCAAAGAAACTTGGTCATCGGTGGCTGCTATCAACGAAAAACCCTCAACAAACCTTCGGTGAGTATCCGCCAAACCTAAAACTCCGAATCTCGGCCATCGACCTAGGCGGCTTCTAATCCAAAATCGCCTCAATCTTACGAGGATCTACTCGAATCCCCTCACCGACACTACATGACCCAAGAAAGTCACTTCTCTAAGCCGTAACTCGCACTTACCGAACTTAGCATAGAGTTGCTTTTCCTCAAAATCTGCAAAGACAACCCTCAAGTGCGCATCGTGCTCTTCTTCGTCGCCCTTGAGTACACTAAGATGTCGCTTCTATGAAAACCACGCACGAATCGATCCAGATCATCGTTGAAACACCCTATTCATCATATCCATAAACGCCGCCGGTGCGTTAGTCAACCCGAACGGCATTACGTAAATTCGTAGTGCCCATATCGAGTCCAAACGCTGCTTTTTATGGATATCGCCTCCTTAACTCTTAGCGGTGATACCCGGACCTCAAGTCGATCTTCGAGAATACCGCGCACCTTTCGGTGATCAAACAAATCGTCTATCCGTGGCAGCGGATACTTGTTTTTAATCGTCACTTATTCAATCAAGCAGTAGTCTATACACATCCGCATAGTGCCATCTTTCTTCTTGACAAAGAGTACCGGCGCACTTACGCGTAAACACTAGGCCTAATAAAACCTCGATCCAATAACTCCTGGATCTGAGCCTTAAGCTCCACCAATTCCTTTGGCGCCATCCTATACGGAGCAATAGACACTGGCGCGGTTCCGGGTAATAGGTCTATCCCGAACTCTACCTCGCGATCTGGCGGCAAACCCGGAAGCTCCTCAGGAAACACATCAGCAAATTCCTTAATAGTACGGACCCTCTCTACAGCGGACTCTTTAGCCTCCAAGGCGTACACATGAACTACATATGCTTCACAGCCCTTCCTGACCATCTTCTCCGCTTTCAGAGCAGATACCACATTTGATAAGTAATCCCTCCTATTACCTATCATAGCCACCTTATCACCCTCAACCGTCTTAAGAACCATGCGCTTGGCCGCGCAATCCAACCTCGCCTGGTACTTGACCAACCAGTCCATCCCAAGAATCAGATCGAACTCCCCAAACGGCAGTTCCATCAGATCAGTAGCAAACACTACCCCTTGGAGTCCTAGGGGTACCTCTCTAAACAGTTTATCTACTACTACAGAGTGACCTAGAGGGCTAATCACGGTCATCCGCCTAGAAGATATCTCGAGTCTAAATCCATGGTCTCTACTATACTCATCGGCAACATAAGAGTGCGTTGAACCCACATCAATCAAAGCAGTATAAGGAGAACCAAAAATCAAAAACGCACGGTTATGACGTCCCGGTGCGTCGCCTCTCCTCCGGCGCCGCGCAGCGTACACTAATCCAGGTATCGCATCAAGATTACTACGCGCACCTCGCGCGGTGCTCCACGGCCCCAAACGTAACCATTACCACCTCTCGCCATTACCACGGCCCTCTGCGGTGGCGGTCTATTACCTCGAACCGACACGCCCCGACTCTCGATCGAATCTCGCCAACCTACGCGGACAATCCCTCACACGATGCTCCAGAGAACCACACTCAAAGCAACCCTTTCCTCCAGTCAAAGAACCACCCCAATGAGATTTTCCACATCGATCACATCTGCGGCGGTCCTCGCCTAGCAAAGAACAAACCTAGTAGGTCTGGTTCGCCCACTCGGTCTAGCCCTCTTCTCGCGGATTACCCGACGATCCGTAAGACCCAAAGCTCCTCTTATGCCTATTTCTCGTCCATGCCTGCCTCACCGACTCCTTAACACCCTCGGCTACCTTAGCCTTCTCAACTAAGACAAAGAACTCGCGCTCTCTGCCGAGGAGCAATCAAGCAACCTCAACTCGCTCTCTCGCACCATTCTCGAAACGAACACACCTCTCATGCTCATGGCCACAATGCCCCTGGCATACCTACTCACCAGAACTCGGCCTCGTAAACGAAGATTTACTCCCCGAACAAGCCTCGTAAATGCCTTCCACTGGAGTCAATATAACTAGCTCTCGATGTACTTCTTTTGATATGCGTACGAAATAATCCCATGTCGATCCTCTCACGCCACACTCGTCTCGAACCGTGAGCCACCACCGATATGACTCATCCCAAGAAGCGATACCATGCCCTTCACCTTCTCTTCAGCGAATCAAGTCCAGATCATCCATGATCCGCTCCATTGCCTCGGCCCAAGATTCAAGCAGCTGCTAGGAGCAACACCAGATACACCTCGAAAGAATTCGGCCCCATTTGCCCGAAGTCGCCAGCACGCATTTCCTAACTCCCGCACCACCACCTACACCGCCTACTCTTTCCAACACTCGCAAAGATCGCTCGTGACATCGCTGCGTCATCCCTGGCCCGATCTTGGAACTCACCACCTCCACTGGTGGCGGAACCGGTATCTCATTTTTCGAATTTCGACCAGATCCTACGGGCTCGTAAACAGTCATCCTACCACGACCTCGCCCACGACCACGCCCACCTCTAGCGCCATGACTAATCTTTCTACGTGATTCGATTTAAGAGTTTTATGAATCAAGTATTTTTCCACTATTTTAAGGCAAATCTTATGAATATTTAAGGAGATTTGTTCTCGCGAGTTCACGTAATCCTATCGGTTTCAATCTCTAAAGTAATATACTATTGCTATTCATCAAATCATATCACATCCAATCAATTCACAAGCAATAGTAAGGGTACTTACCGCGAATCAGTGCCGAGACTCGGTGCCATGCCTTTCAAACCATACTTTCAAAACAAAACACCTAAAGCGGACTTTTAAAAACATTTTGGGCCTCGGGCCCACAAATGAGCCTTTGAACTTGGCTCGATACCACAATTGTAACACCCCAAACTCGGATGAGAACACCACGTCCGAACGGTATGTTACGGGAAAACGTTTTTGAGTGATCGAATTTTTCGCTTAAAAGCGGGGTGAAAACATAGTGAATTTGAGGAAAATTGGAGTAGGCTTGTTTGATTAGATTTTTAAAACTTATCCAAAGTATATCGTTAAAAACGAGTGGATTTCATTTAGCATTTCCAATAGTTTCTTAGTACCATTTTGAAACATTTTTTTGACTTAGTAGAATATCGAGTTTGGTTTGAAAATCATTTGAGTTTACTTTATAGCAAAACATAGTGAGATACCCGATGGTATAGTTTAAAACACATTGCGTTATAGTTTTGAAAACATTATCTTACCAAAATTTTTAGTAAAATTTCATACCAAGTTATTTGTTAAGCAGGTTGAGAATCTAATTAAAACATAACCATCATACAACATAATTTTAAAGGCCTTTTACAAATCCAAATTAAATCTCAAATAAAAATAAATAAGCTAAAGTACCCAAAGTGAATAGTCCGAGCAAAACTTTTATTAAAGTATGGCATGTGCACCCCGAGTTCACCCTACTCCATGCCGCGCTTCACGGGTCACCTGAAATGTCAAAGGAGAGGGTGAGTCGAATGACTCAATGCATAAATCCCGCTCCCGATGAAACAACATGCTAACACACATCATACATAGCAACATAATTAATGCAACCCGATCCTAACCATCCGTATCTCCTTTTTCTACCCCGTGTGGTACCAAACCACCTGGTGGTGCCAAACCACCGGTGACATATAGTCACAATGTGTTACTAAAACACTGGTGTCCCAAAGACACAATATCCATCAATGTGGTGCCAAAACCACCGTGTCCCAAAGACACGTTTGTGCTACCAAAGCACCGTGACCAAGTCACAAATCCAATGATGGGGCCAACCCATCGTGGTGATACCCAATCACTAGCGCACGATCCCATATCTCATGTGGGGCCAACCCACTGTGGTGTTAACCACGGGGACGAGTCGCAATGAGGTGCCCAACCTCCGTGTCCCAAAGACACAAATGTGGTACCAAACCACCGTGACCGTAGTCACAATAATCGAATGATGGGGCCAACCCATCGTGTGATACCCAATCACTAGCGAGACGATCCCATATCTCAAAGTGGGGCCAACCCACGGTGGTGTTAACCACGAGGACAAGTCGCAATGAGGTGCCAAACCTCTGGAGGTGCTAAACCTCCGGTGACCCAAAGTCACAAAGTTGTGTTACTAAAACATGGTGCTCGTCAAAGACAAAATATCACCGCTCCCTCCACTCATATCACCCATCAACATACCATACTCATGTAATCATGCATATCATACAAATCATGCATATCATGCTAATAGGCCTAACCTCATATCCCATGTCACATATATCCATAGCCATGGTATCATATAGATCATTAGTAAGCTCATAACAATAATAATACTGACTTACCCGAGTCCAAGATCATACCCAAAACGGTATCATATCAATCCATCAAACTGCCATGATTTTAATAGGCAAACCGGTTTAATAATAATATCACTAAGTATGGGTGTGTTAGTTACACACCTGGTATACACGCGTCTAAAAATCCCAACGAATCAATCTAAGTCCCTTGAGTATCTGGCTCCTATAATCGGCCAACATAGGGGTTAGTGCACATAAACCATTCGGCCAAAGGCTTTATACCAAGAGAAGTCATCTCAAACCCTTACCTTCACTTCTTAACTTGGTTTCCAACCAACCCCGAACCACAATGGTCCTTCTAAGACGATCGCCACCACCTTGAAAAGAATAATAGTTAATCCTTTATCATTCACGACTTAATCGAAACAGACGATTAAACTAACAACAACCAATCACTTACCCCTTACTAATCAATTGATGTAAGAAAACGGCTCCTCTTGCTTGCTTCCACAATCCAATGATCCTATAACGAAGAGATTAGTACCCTTCCAACATGACCACATTCGGCCCCTTAACCAAACCATAACCAAAGAAAAGACAAGAGAGGGACAAATGGCCATTCGACCACCCCACTTACCTTGTTCAAGGATTGAACAACCAACCAAGATCCACCCTTCACCGATATTCGGCCAAGAGAGCTACAAGGGAGAGGAGAGATTCGCCAAAATGAAAACACAAGCTAGAAGGAAATTTTGGCAATCACCAAGGGAGGATTCGGCTACAAACTAGAAAAGAAGATAATAAAAGAAATAGATGTGGTTTAAGAGAAGAAAGGAATCGGTCAATGGTTGAAGAGATATTCGCTCAAGTGCTTCAAGAAATGGGAGAAAATAAATGGAAATTCGGCTAAGAGAGCAATGTGAATTCGGCACTAGTGTATTAAGAGAAAAGAGACGAAAATATGATAAGACAAGGTATTAGTTTTGGCTATCAATGTTTTTAAGTCAACGAAAGAATTATGGAGAAGAGAAAATACCATTCGGTTTACACAAATGACAAAAAAGAAAAAGAACATGAAGAGGGGATATTCGGCTACCAAGAAAACTTAAGAGAAAACAGCAAATTTCAGTTGAATGCTCTTGAACTCTCGGTTTCAAAAAGAAGAAAATTTACAATTTCTTTGGCAAAAGTGATCGAACACACCCAAAATGCCAAATGCATTCGGCCCCTCCAACACCATACCATGCCGCCCACTTCCCCACTCCACACTCCCCAAATTGGCTAAATCCCCCAATAGCTCCCAACCACTCATTTCAAATGAGTTTACCAAGTCTTACTCCTACCATCACTCTCCACCTTTCATTTGAAAGTGAAGACCAAGTCAAAGGAGGAATTTAAACTTCATCCAACTCTTCCCTCCTATGCCAGTCAAAAAGAAACCAAAATGTGAGGTCTTTGCAGCTCGAACACTAGACCTCCACCCCAAGCAGTTGACGCCACACCTAGCTCCCCAAGTAACGCATGCTTGCCACTTTGCCAGCTCACTTTTTGTTCAACAAAACACCAAATAAAACTCTTATACCCCAGCTCCATCAGCTCCCCTGACTTAGGCCTAAAACAAAAATTTTCCTACCTACTCGGGCACACTCCTAGCCTACAATTAAGCCCCGAAACTACACAAACAGCAACACAGCACACCAACACATGCAATATCATGCAACAATAAAACAGCCCCTAACCCGGGATATTACATATTAGAGTTGTCAAGCCTAAGAGTTTAATAACACATAATTTATACCAACTAATCCATCCCGAGAAATCCCAAATCCTCCATTAATCACATTCCCATCCATTCGTTAATCTCCCCTAAGGGATTTTTCCACTCATGTTATTCATAATCTCAACTTCGATTGAACAAACCATGTAAGTAACACAATCAATTAATAGAAGAAAAAAGATTTGGATAATTGTGGATTGAGTATCGAATGGGAAACAGAGTAGCAAATCTCTTAATTGGAAAAACGAAATAAAACAAATGCAAAGGAAAATATAATTTGAATACTTTAATTAAATAAACAAGTCCTTGAATAAAAAATGATTCAAGAAGAAGAAGAATAAAGTATTTAAAACAACCGAAAAGAAAATAAGCTAAAACTAATTCTAAACTACAAGAGTTTTTGAAGGCGTCTAGGATGACTTGATTACATTCAACCCCTAATGTCTTATTTATAGAGGTATTGGCAGCCCAAATTAGGTCTTCGGCACATCCTAGGTCTTTGTATAAGTTTGATTACGCGGAGGAAAATAATTCGAGTGAACTTGGGCAGCACGTTGACGTGTGTCGTGCCACACCCCTTTCCTGGCGTGACACAACACCAAAGATATGCCTTGTGTCATTATTTTGGTTCTTTGACGTCTCGAGAAGGTTGTGTTCACTCGACCTTTGCTTCCACGTCAATTGGGTCTTTATAACTCCATCCTACACACTCAATTAAACCAATTAGGAGACCCAAAGGCCCGTGTCAGCCTATTGGGTCACAACACCCACAAATGTGTTAAAAGCAATTAGTTTTATTAACTTTCTATCTTAAGGCCTAAATACTGAAAATGTAAATTAAAATACTAAATTTCTTAGAAAACAAACTCCTTAAGTGCGAAATTGACCCGAATTAACTACTACATTTGATAGTAGATCAAATACCCCCACACATAAGTCTTTTCTTGTCCTCAAACAAACTACCCAAGATAAAAACAAAAATAAATCTGAAAACAATAAATAAACATGGAAACAAAATGTACTTGAATCAACTTAGTACACGAGATTGGATCGGAGCATCGACACTAGGGAGATTTGCCTAAATATGTAACTCTAGCTAGAAATTTAAACAATTCAAAGTTATTTACAGCTAAATAGATCAGTTCAATAAATTGCAAAATAAATAAGTTAAAGAAAATTAAACATATTCTCCATAAAAATGTATATACAAATATAGTACTTATTTTTTGCAGAGTATAGTCAATTTGAATATTTTCTTCTACTCTGTTTATTTTTATCCATGCTCTGGACTCTGATGCAGTAATATTTCCCCGATAACCCTTATGATGATTTTTTATATGTCAATATGATCAAGATTCTTCTCGGGCACTCTTTATAAGGGTTATGCTAGTCATACTGCACCATTTCGATCACCATGGATTTTATCGAGTATTTTCTTTTTAATTCGAACATCCTATACTTTTACAAATATAATTATTTATTCGTACCTACCTTTATCACTTGGTATATTTAATCTCTTGTACCTATTTACAGTCTAAGGAACTCAACTAATTAGTTTAAATGTAAACAACCTAAATTATTTAATTTCAAGCTAAATTTACAATTTAAACAAACAACCTAGGTATATGCTCCTAATCAATCACTTGTATTTCTACAAACATTCAATAAAAAAGAAAAATTAAAACTAAAAAAAATAAAATAACTAAAAAGAATTTTTTTTTTGAAATTTTCCTAAGTCACCCCAACACTTTATTTGGCACATTGCCCCAATTTTCTTGATTCGTGTAATACAATTGATGGGACGACTCCCCCTTCTTGGGTTTGGCTCTATATTATTGTGTCATAGAAAATTTAGGGTTCCTACTAAGAAAAACTAAATACACTATATATGTATAATATTAAAGTCTTAAATACTAGAAAACTAAATTTAAAAATAAAATCAAATAAAAATATCAAGTCCAAATTCAAATATAAACTAAAACTTAAAATGAAAATTTTTAAAATTATTCGGAGGCAAGATCCGACACTTCATTCACTTTGCTTAGCTTCGCTAAATAAAAAGACTATCTCTACCGGGTTACGCATGTAATTTTTCCAAGGTCACAGAAATAGTACTTATCAATCAATCTGACTCACGTATTATGACAAAAGGAAATACACGTAACACTTATGCATGAATAAAAATCAATTTTATTCATAATAAATGATAACAAAATATTCTAAGACATGGTTCTCAAAATAACTTAACTTTAAAGAAATTATTTCAATAACAGAGTCAACTATTGATAAATCTAATCCCATACGAAATAAAACCCCATCGCCTATTGTCCAGGTTTTCTAGTATCTATTTAGGGATGAGCCTCGCCAAGTCATCTATCTCGCCATTTCCATTTGCGACCTACTTACCGTGAAGAAAGAGAGGAGTGGGTGAGTTCCTTGCGCACTTAGTAAATAGTCGAAATCGTGAGAGTATGCTTAAATGCAAGAGTTTAAAACAAAAAGAAGGCTTAGTCTGAAAATAATGTCACGAGCTAGGTTTGCGGTGAAGATGTAAGACCAGGTTTATGAGAACACGCTTATAATAAAATCATGAGTTGGAAAATAGTTTCGCATATACTTACTGAATATCATATTTTAAACTTAGCTTGTACTTGTTTAAAAAAAAAACTTAAAATAGCATGATATATGCACACACACTTTTCTTATCAGAATGACAGAGGAACATCTATATGTTCTCGCCCACACTTATCAGAATCTTGTCTCGTTGGATATGTGAATCTCTTTATAACGCTTCAGACTGACTCAAAGAGTCCCTATAACATGTCCAATAAGTGCAAAACAAAGTAATACACTCTCATGTACACCAACATGTCCCAGTGAATGGAGCACAACTCAACATTCCCTTATCTCTACACATGTCCCACAGCCTCAACGACCAAAAAACCACGTAACTAAAAGGTGAGAACTCACAATCCTTTGGTATACCAATATATCCAACATAGGCTCGCAAAGGATCATGCATAGAGACTTATCATAGAGAGCTCACTTAGAGAGCTTACTTATCACAAAGAGCTCGCATAAGGAGCTTACTTGAAAACACTTGCTTACGTAGAGCTTGCACCAAAGTGCGTAAAAACACAATTTATAAAACCATACTTTAAAAGCATCTCTTTAAAACATAAGCTCACTTAGGAGCTCACATAAAACATATCTTAAAAACATATTTGAAAAGAAAGTTTCAGAACTTGAAAATAGAGGTTTGAAGAAAAATTACTTTTAGAACTTAGTTTTTAAAACAATGTTATTTTAAAACCCTGAATATTCATATTGGAAAACATGGTAGTTAGCACACTTAAGTAATTCATAACCACTCACTGAAAAAGTTGATAAACTAAAAAAGCTTGGATTTGCCTTTATCCTTGCTGGTAGATGGTTTGGCTGGTTCGCAATATAAACAAACACACAGATTACTAAACAAACAGAACTTACAGAATTCAAAAGCAAGCAAACCTATCTTTTCTGGACAATCATCCCTAACAGCACAAAGTCTTACCCTGGTTGCTACGAACTTAGTTCAGAATAGAGACTTGACGGTAGAATATTAGATGAGAGAATTTTCATGGATTAGGGGTCGTATTTATAGACACTGAGTGTCCTGGAACTCTTATGATACCTTACTTGACTTAGAAAATGTGTTACTTCCATGTAAAGTATTCCTAGATACACCAAATCTTTATTTCCTAATTTGAGTCTGACTTTGACTTTGACTGGCTAACCCTTTGTTCGTAACTAATCTGGCAGACCCTAGCTTGCCAAACAGACTGGTGAACTTCTAGTTCGCAACTCAACTAGCGAACACTAGCTTGCCAAACAGACTAGTGAACTTTCAATTTATAACTCAACTGGAAAACACTAGCTCGCCAAATAGACTGGCAAACCCACTTGCAATGAATTTCGCGAACCCCTTACCACATATTTTGGCATATTCTACTTCGCCAAAGGACTGGCGAACTCTTATTTGCAAGGTTAAAACTTCTAAGCCCAATCTCGGGATGTTACAATTGAGATAAATTAGTGTTTTTTATTCATATCTGATATGCTTCAGTTATGGAACAGATTAATTGAATGAGTTATTATTTATCCAGAATTGAGTGTTTATTCGAGAGTACTTAGTATACTAGGAAATGAAGCCCCAAGTAAAAGATCGATACATGTGAGACCAAGAGGATATCCTGTTGAGTAAAACTCGTACCGACTGGTGAGACCAAAAGGTTATCTGTTGATCTATTGTAATTCTGTGTAGCAGATTAAACTAGTTTTCGCACTTAAGGGGCATGGATACAAGCATTTTCGTTATATTTTAGTTAAGTTTATTTAACTTTACTTATATTCAATAAAATGTGTAAATTGAGTCTTTTATTTACCTTAAGGGCCGAATGAGGCCTAAGAGAGAGCTAACGTACCTTGTGAGTGTGCAGGAGACCATTAGAAGGTATTTTAGGCCGATACTGGACACTATGTCACAACACGAAAGGCCTGATGTCGCAACGTAGAAAGCAAAATGGAGAAAGTATGAAACTGCTTTCGATGTCGTGACACAGATTGAGGGTGTCACGACATACTCATGAAGACGTCTCAAGGAGTAGTATATTGCCACCTCCGTTGCGACACAAGTTCTGGTGTGTCGTGACATCGACTCTGGGACAAAAATTAATCACGAAGTAAGGGCGTTTTGGTCCGCACAATCAAACTTAAAGCTTAGAAATGTCAGTTAACCTAGGATTAAGGATGACTACCACCTGAAGGCTATAAATAGGCTCTTTTGGGACATATTATAGACACCATTCCATTAGCTTAGATTTTCTCTTTAGATTTAGTTTTGTTTTTTTGCTTTCTTAGGTTTTTTAGGGTTTAGTTTATTTATTCTTTGTTTTCTTTCAAAAGATTTGATTTGTGAAGGATATCAACTTATATGGATTTGCGCTTATTATTAATATCAATCAGGCTTTTCTTAAACTTTCTACATTAGTTCATTCACTATAATTAATTCTTCCATCTATTCCATGTTGTTTATGAAAGCCATGAGGAACTAATCCCTTTGTGGGGGATTAGCAAGTGGAGGTATGATCTATTAATTATTTTATAAGGTTACTCAATAGATTAGTTATTTAGGAAAGGACGAATGTGAAACAAACCTTAAGTTTGACAACCTCAGGAAGTCATGAAGGTGGGAATTAACCCAAAATTTGTATTGCCCATTCGTGAACACCTTTACCCCAAGCCAGTTTGGGCTATGAGGTCGGAAGATAAGTAGTTCTTACTGACTTATTATGTTAGTGGAAGATCGAAAGATCCTACTAGGGTAGCGACTAGTTGATTGACGAGGAACCTGAAGCAATTGTTGATGGAGATTACCAAAGAGAGCTAATCAACCATAATCGAGATTTGATTTACTCTAGTCTTTTATCTCTTGAATTTTATTTATTTTATGTTATTTTATTTTATTACACTAAAAACTTTAAAAACCTTTCTTTTATGTTCTCGTACTATAATTTATTCAAAGTACTAATTAGATCTTTTAATGTTTAGGTAAGAATTGGTCTAGCACTTGCCTCCCTAGGGTACAATCCTCGGAGTATTCACTTACTTCGTTGTAAAACTATATTACAACTCAAACTATATACTTACAGATACTGCCTTATTGTTCTATATTTTATTGCAGTATTCACACTCTAGACGTTAGTACGTCCGGAGTCGATCAAGTTGTTGGCGTCATTGCTGGGGAGGCAACCTCACTAGTTTGATTTTAATTTTCACACTCTGGAAGAATAATTAGGAAATTTTTAGGTTATGGATACGATTTAGACATAAGTTACTAACAATATGCAAGTCTTAGGGACATTATTTGAAGTTAAATTGGCTAAGGTTTAGCATTTCCCGACCTGTTATCCATAGTTTACATTTTGAATTGAATCATGTTCTACTAACATGGATCTCTAATAATGTTAGATTCGCCAATCATGTCAACGAAGATCCCATCGCATTCTTGCGAAAATTTGACCTTATAAGCAGCATTGTTAGTTACACGGGAATTCCATATGAGACTATCAAGTTATTATTTATTCCATTTGTGTTAGAAGGAAAGGCAAAAATGTTGCTAGAGACACTTCCTCTAGATACCATCATGACTTGGACCGATTTCGTGCAATTATTCCTTCGTCGGGTGCTACCTATGACTAAGGTATTAAGTAGTTACACGTAGTTATTTTACTTCCAGCAGGGTATCACTGAAAGTTTGGGACAAGCTTGAGAAAGGTTCAAGGTAATCCTTCGATCTATATTAGGTGGAGGAATACATTTTGCAATTAAAATACAACATTTTTACTACAGGTTGGATTTTCAGAATAGGCGAAAGTTTGATATCATGATGGGGGGAAGTATTTGGACGAAAACGTAGGAGGAAGTAATGGAAATATTGGAAAGATATAGCATCAATGAATCAATCTAGGAAGAATATCCTGAAATACAAAATCAAGAACTGGAATCTGTAGGACATAAGGAGCAATAATGTAACCGATTGGAGTTTAGTACTAAGAATCAACGAGTTACAAAATAGAAGAGGAAAATGAGAGTACGGAACAAGAGAAACATCAAATGGTAACTCAATTGGACTAGTAGAGACAGAATAAAGAACAACTAGAGAAAATTATCCCAAACTCAGTGAAAATGGTGCCATTTATTATCAAACCCCCAGAATTAGTACTAAAGCCATTTCCCAACCATTTAAAGTATGGATATCTAGAGAAACAAAATACTTTACCAATAATTATTGCTGCAAGTTTAGACACAAAACATGAAGAGGCCTTATTAAATGTCTTGAAAATGCATAAAAAAGCGATAGGATGGACAATTGTTGATATTAAAGGAATCAATCTTGTGTTTTGTCAGCAAAAGATCAGATTAGAGGAAGGGAAAAGACCTATGGTAGATGCTCAGCATAGACTAAAGCCAACTATGAAGGAGGTGGTCAAAAAAGAATAGCTTAAATGGTTAGATGCATGTATTATTTATGCTATTTCTGATAGTGAATGGGTTAGCACAACCTAGTGTGTTCCAAAGAAGGGAGGTCTAACTATAGTCGAGAATGATAACAATAAGTTAATTCTAACTCGAACAGCTACAGGTTGGAGAGTATGCATTGATTACCGAAAACTAAACGATACAACGGAAAAAGACCATTTCCAGTCACCCTTTATTGACCAAATGCTTGATTGGTTAGCAAGAAAAGATTATTATTGCTTTCTTGATGGGTGTTTAGGGTACCATCAAATCCAAATTCATCCCAACCAAGAGAAAACTACTTTCACTTGTCCCTTCGGTACGTATGCATTTAAAAGAATGCCTTTTGACCTATTCAATGTTCTAGCAACCTTCATGAGATGCATGACTGCGATCTTTGCTGATATGTTAGAATATGAGTTGGATGCATTCATGGACGACTTTTCTGTATATGGGAACTCTTTTCAAGAATGCTTGGGTAACCTAGAAAAAGTGTTAAAAAGATGCGAGGAGAGTAACCTAGTGCTCAATTAGAAAAAATGTCATTTCATGGTGAAAGGACTAATTTTAGGGCATCAGATATCAGGAAAAGGTTTGGAAGTATATAAAGCCAAAATAGAAGTTATAAAGCATCTTCCGAATACGAAAAATGTTAAAGGTGTGCAAAAATTTTTAGGCCAGAGATTTATAAAGGATTTTGCTCATATTTCTAAACCTCTGAATCAAGTTCTACAAAAAGAGACAACTTTCATATTTGACCAAAGTTGCGTTAAAGCCTTTGATGTAATAAAAGAAAAACTCGTATATGCTCCTATAATAATCAACCCGAATTGGTCGGAACCTTTTATTATTAGGTGTGACGCTAGTGATTATGTAATAGGTACAGTTCTGGGACAAAAGCAAAATAATTTATTTGGGGCTATTCATTATGCTAGCAAAACACTAAATTCGAAATAGTGCAACTACACTACAACTGAGAAAGAGATGTTGGCGTGAGTGTTCGCCAGAAAAATTCTAACCCTACTTAATGGCGAATCGAGTATATGTGTATACTGATCACTCTACGCTAAAATACGCCATGAAGAAAAAAGAAACAAAAGCCAGACTAAGGAGATGGGTTTTATTACTTCAGGAATTTGATTTATGGATAATGGACGTGAAGGGGAATAAGAATCAAATTGAAGATCATTTATCTAGAATTGAAAACCATTTACAAGAGGAGGATATTGAAGAAATTAAGGAGATCTTTGCAGATGAAAAATTATTCAGAGTAGACATTAATCAATTAAGACCAAGTAAGCATCTGTATATTAATCAATCAAGACCTTTGCAGATGAAAAATTATTTAGAGTAGACATTAATCAATCAAGACCAAGTAAGCATCTGTATATTAATCAATCAAGACCTTTGCAGATGAAAAATTATTCAAAGTGATTTCATGGGACCTTTTTCGAGTTCTTTCGGGAATCAGTATATTCTCCTAGCTGTAGGTTATGCTTCAAAATGGGTCAAAGCTGTTGCACTACCTATGAATGATACAAAATCAATAATGAGATTCCTAAGGAAAAACATATTCACCAGGTTTGGTACACCACGAGCACTGGTCAATGACGAAGGATCTCATTTCTGTAGTAACTAGATCGAACCAGCATTGGCTAAGTACAACATAAGACATAGGATGATAATGACATATCACCTACGTGCTAATGGGCAAGCAGAAGTATCTAATAGGGAAATAAAGTGGATTTTGGAGAAAACAGTAAACCGAAGTTGAAAAGATTGGGTAGTCAAGCTAGACGATGCGTTGTGGGCCTGTAGAACAACATATAAGACTCTCTTAGGCATGTCCCCCTATAAGCTAGTTTATGGTAAGAACTGTCACTTACCAATCGAATTAGAGAGGAAGGCATACTGGACAATCAAAGAGTTAAATCTGGATCCAAAATTAGCTAAAAAAAAAAGACCTTTCCAACTCCAAGAATTGGAAGAATTCTGATTTATGGCTTACGAAAAATACTAAAATGTGCAAGTAGAGGAGTAGACTTCGACATAATGCAAAGACCAAAAAGCGTGAATTTTTTCTGGGACAGAAAGTGCTACTATTCAAGTCAAGGTTAAAATTATTCCATGGAAAGCTTAAATCTAGATGGACAGGTTCATATACAATACATTAGGTAACTCCTTGTAACATCCCCAAACCCGGCCCATTCACTACGACCGAATCTGGTTATGTCACTGGGAAAGACGGTTGGAAATCTTTGACTTTAGAGTTAAACTTGAAAATTTATTATCTCTGAAAATCATGTCCATTTAAAATTTAATAAATAATATAAGCTTGTTGAAAACTTCCAAATTAAAACATTATTATAAGTTGCTATAATATGAATCTTTTGCGAAAATATTACTAAGTGTAGTGTAAACTTCAACATTAATAAATAGAGTACTTTAAATCAAAGAGGCCCTTATTACATCAAATAAAATTCCAAAATACTGATAATATAAAATACTTAAATAAAGTAAAACATCTTCTCGCATGAAAATCTCCTTCTCGCATGGGCCACCCCCAGATCCACTCCAACCCGGTCCATTACTCACGACTCACCGCGATGATTAAAAAGTTGGGTGAGTCATACTGCACTCAAGTGTGTAAGTTAACCACTGAAATCCACCCACATGCTAGCCACATAATATCCCAATTATCAAATGCAACAAGTAATATATATATTCATTTTAACAATTACTACAACTGGCTTTGGCCACATTCAAATCATACTTCAAATACTGGGCTAGGCCCATTTCTCAATAAACCACATATCAACTCGGGCTTGGCCCATTTCCACGTATGTTCCCAAAACATACCTATCCACATGTCATATTGGGCTTGGCCCATTTCCATATTATTACAAAAATAATGCAACATGATTCCCAACCCAACCTAGGGTCCATCCGCTACACACCCCCTTATCCAAATTTACCACACACTGGGGACTATCGAGTCACCCTCTCCTTTCCCTCCAAAAAGGCAACCAATGCCATCCACGATGTAGCGTATAGCTAACATCAAAACCACGATGGAGCACACAGCAATCCATCAAGCCACGATATGGCATAAAGCCCATATCAATCAAGGTAACCACGCGAACTAAATCGCAAAGATCCACACGACCTCGACCTCGCCCAGCCACACCACCACGATGTAGCACAAAGTCGACATCAACCACGCACTCAAGTACACCCGCACCTTCTTTTCATAACCCACCCATGCACATGCCACATAAAATATAATCGTGATCATGCATGCACATGCTTATTAACGCCCATAAACATACTCATAAACAAATAATCACACCGCAATAGATCCGATACTAACTCGGTCATCGCTATACCCTTTAGGGGTATATATGGCACACTTATTACTGCACTTGTTAGTAAAACATATAACACATAAACCCGGAAACAAAGTGGGTTAGTTACACACCTTATTACTAGGAGTTCTAGACTCTCGATCCTCGATGCTATCGTCTCAGCGAAACTACGGCTTTTTGCCTAACGTTTTTTTGCACGCCCACACCCTCGTGGCCAATCTCGCATAAAGCAGTAAACGGATCTCTTCTTGAACTTTGGGATGGGAGCTTTCCTTGCCCACTTCGGACCGGGTACTCGCATCCACGCCCATCGTAATCACTTAATCGTAATCCTTTGGTTAAACGTCATAATACAAGATCTCAGCGAATAACTACAATTTAACTTACATACCAAACGATCTAAAATCTCAAAGGCTCCTCTCAGACTTGGCCGATTTGCCCTTTGATGAGTCCAAACAATTCGAGACCTTCCTTTAGACTCCTTGGCGCCGCCACAAGCTCTAAATGTCGACAAAGACTACTCTTCACAGTTCGGCACCAAGCTTGGCTAAAGTAGAAGAGAGATGGAGGGCTAAAGATTTTGGCTATCAAGGGATTAAAAGAAAACAAAAGAATTATTTGGCTACAAAGGCCAAAGGAGAAATCGGCACACCAAGAGGGAGAGGAGAGATTTAGCAAAGACTTGAAGAATAATTGGCACTCTACCCCTATTTATAGCATTCGGCCAACACCTCCTAGCCACTAATTCAATTCCATTTGAATTAGTTCAATTCAAAAACAATTTGAATTGTTCTACTATTATCCCACTTATCACAAAAAAAAACAAATAAATAATAATTATCCCCACTTAATCTAATTAATAATAGATAAATAAAAATAACTAAAAAAAAACACATTATCCACATCTAAATAAGAGTCTTCTAGTAGTCCAACACCTTCAAATTGCTGCCCAAAACAACAAAAAAACTAAAACTCCATTTGCCATTCTCCAGGTTCGAACCTGGGACCAACTGCCGCACACCTTGCCCCCAACGCCCAGGCCACTCGGCCACTTTGATTTTTATGCTAGAAACCCCAACATTTATTCTTAAACCCTTCTTATCTCAGCCCATAACCGCACAAAAATAAACGCCAACTGCAGCCTCCAGCGCCGAACTCGCGCTTCTTGCTCTCCTCCAGCGCCTAAGTGGCGCATGAGAGCCACTCCACCGACCCATCTTTCTTGTCCGAATTCTCACCATATATCTTTAAGGCCTTACAAAGCCCAACGCCCAAAACAAAAATAAAACGCCAAATGCTTCTCCGGCCCCTCAAACCGCGACTCACTCCCCTCCAGCCGCTAAGTAGCGCCCAAGAGCCACTTCTCCCAATTGGACTTTCATGCCCATCAAACCCGCCCTTTTGTTTTTAAGGCCTACCTAGCCCAATCGACGCGAAAATAAAACAAAATTGCTGCCGCTTGGACTCGAACCCAAGCCCCCACGGGCGCTACTTCCATTTCTAAAGCGGCGCATGAAGCCACTTTGCTGGATCATTTCTTGTGCCTTAAACGCCTAATTAATTGTTTTAAACCCTCGTAAAACCAAGCCCCTCTTTATTACTTAAAAATCCAAAATTTCCCCAAGTCTTCCCCTTTCATCCGAGCATTCTCAAAACCTCTAAAACACCTCTAAACACACCCAAAAACCTACCAACACCCGAATTACACACAACCTCGCATAGCCCCTAAACCGTGGTGTTACAATTCTACCCTCCTTAAAAATAATTTCGTCCTCGAAATTACTTTACTAACAAACGTCCATACAACCTTTCTTACCACCTTACGCTTATGTTGCGCAAACTCGATCTTACTAAGGCTATCGTATCTACACAATCTCTAAGTTCGCGCCAACATTCAAATACTCTCTTAGCAACACGTAAAAGGCTAACTTATAAGCAAGCAAAGTAATTAAAGCATGTACCAAAGCAAAGGAACTTACCTAATATCACATCCTTGGTTGACTCGACTAGAACCATTCCTTCCATGACTTGAACCACGACCCTCGCCGCCGAGGACAATTCTTAACTAAATGTGTCTTAGATCCGCACCGAAAGCATTCTTTACTATTTCCCCAACACTCTCCCGTGTGAGGTCTTCCACACCGAGCACGAGATACGATTCCGATCGGTGGTACAAGTGCACGATGTGATTCTCGATCCTTGGTCTCTTTCGACATTACCAAACGATGCCGACGGTCCAATATTTCTCTTATCCTCGTTCCTATTCTTCTCTCGGTTTTCTCTTATAGTCTTTTTAACCTCTTGGCAATCCGAGCTTTCTACCGAATGGCAAAATCTCTTTCTCTTTGTGGCGCGATCAACTCCCGCAACTCATCTCGCAGCCCCATCTTCGAATCGAACACTCCTTTCATAATCGTGAGCCACGATTCCTTTGGCGCATCGACTTAGTCGCACAAACTCGACTTCATACTCGCTATCGACTTATTCCTTGTACTAGGTTTAGAAACGCTTTCCTTTTGCGCGTCTAAGTAACTTGCTCCAACGTACTTTCCTTCAAACTTAACCTTAAAGAAATCCCAATCCAATCGATCCGCTTGGTACACCTTGTTTGACGCTGAGCCACCAACGATAAGCTTCATCCCGAAGAAGCTTAAACAAAGACCTTTAGCTTTTCTTCGTTGGTACAACCCAAATCGCCCATGATTCTCTCGATCGCTTCTAACCAATACTCCGCTACGCTCGAGCTACCCGCACACTCCTCTAAAGATCTCACCCGCTCAATCTAAGCCTTTCCGATCATCGACTTTCGAGTTCCGTTTCCCCTACTAGCTCCTCGCTATTTGCTTTGTAGCACGCGTAACATAGCTTGCGACACCGCTTACATCTTCTCCTGTCTCGATCTTGTTCCTCCGCGCCCACCGGCGGCACTTCACTTTCTCGACCCATGGCGGACCTTATCTGCCCGATGCGGCCATTCTACCTCTACCGCTGGCCCCTAGAACTCATCTCTATCGTCGCAATTTAATCTGATTAACAAGTTTTATGCATTAGAAATTGTTCCACTATTTAACCACGAGCAAATTTTATGGAATGAAAGATATTTAGAAGTAGTTCTTTCGATCACACAAAGTTTCAGTTCGAGTTTACTACTCTAGTTCAAGAATCACATTCACACACACATCCGTTCATCAACAAAACCACATTCCTCCCTCAGTAAAGGCACACTCAGTGGTATCCACCACACACATTCACTATCCAGACATCTCTGCCTGTTTCTACCCCAGGGGTATTTCTGTCATTTTGTCCTACAGGGACATTTTCGTCATAAACCAGAGCGATTCAAAAACTTTAATAGGTCAGGATCTTTTTGAAATTCCCAAAATTGAAGAGTATTTTCGAAAATTTCGCAAATTGAAGGTATAACAGGATTTTGGTAACTAGGGGTATTTTGGTAATTTTGACAATCAGGGTAATTTTTGTAAATTTCCAAAGTCAGGGTTATTATTTTTGCCATACAGAAAATTGGATACTTTTGCAATGTAAGAAAATTTTATTAAGCTTGGGGTTAAACCGGAAATTTTGAAAGTCAGGGGCATTTTAGTAATTTTTTTTTAAATCGGAGATATTTTGGGGAAAAAAAATTTCACAACAATTTAAAGGGTAATTTAGGGATTTTCAAACTAAGAATTTTATAAAATCTGCATGGCTAGTCCCTTTCGGGTTTTAATAATTGGTTTAGCCTATGAACAAGTCCTCTTGGTTAAGGTGAACAAGAGCTACGCACACTGTAGGATTCCAACAAGAGGAGGTGAGTCACGAGGATCGCTTAAGTACCGTGCTCTTAGGATCCACTCCTAGACATGCGCACAATGGTTGCCACACCTTAACTCGCGACTTAATCATGTGTTTGTTTAGTAACCTTAAGTCTTATGCATGTGTTTGAGTAGACTAGCCCTAGGGTTCAACAGATCCTAGTTCACTAATCTACGAGCCCAACTAAGCCCATAACAGTTCATATGTCAAATTACTTCACAAGTCCAAGTACTTACAGTGGACTGGCCGGAGGAGGTACAGTGCCATGCCGTAATAACTGAAAAATTTCTTAAAAGCCCATACGTTTTTAAAAAGCCCATTTTGAAAATGTTTTGGGCCCAAAACCTCAAAGCCGAGTTTTGAACAGGGCTCGATATTAAATCAGAACATCCCCAAACCCGCCCATTCACTACGCCAGAATCTGGTTATGTCACTGGGAAAGACGGTTGGAAATCTTTGACTTTAGAGTTAAACTTGAAAATTTATTATCTCGAAAATCATGTCCATTTAAAATTTAATAAATAATATAAGCTTGTTGAAAACTTCCGAATTAAAACATTATTATAAGTTGCTATAATATGAATCTTTTATAAAATATTACTAAGTGTAGTGTAAACTTCAACATTAATAAATAGAGTACTTTAAATCAAAGAGGCCCTTATTACATCAAATAAAATTCCAAAATACTCGATAATATAAAATACTTAAATAAAGTAAAACATCTTCTCGCATGAAAATCTCCTTCTCGCATGGGCCACCCTGTATCCACTCCAACCCTGGTCCATTACTCACGACTCACCTGCGATGATTAAAAGTTGGGTGAGTCATACAGACTCAGTGTGTAAGTTAACCACTGAAATCCACCCACATGCTAGCCACATAATATCCCAATTATCAAATGCAACAAGTAATATATATATTCGGTTTAACAATTACTACAACTGGCTTGGCCCACATTCAAATCATACTCAAATCTGGGCTAGGCCCATTTCTCAATAAACCACATATCAACTGGCTTGGCCCATTTCCACGTATGTTCCCAAAACATACCTATCCACATGTCATATTGGGCTTGGCCCATTTCCATATTATTACAAAAAATAATGCAACATGATTCCCAACCCAACCTAGGGTCCATCCGCTACACACACCCCTTATCCAAATTTACCACACACACGTGGGACTATCGAGTCACCCTCTCCTTTTCCCTCCAAAAAGGCAACCAATGCCATCCACGATGTAGCGTATAGCTAACATCAAACCACGATGGAGCACACAAAGAATCCATCAAGCCACGATATGGCATAAAGCCCATATCAATCAAGGTAACCACGCGAACTAAATCGCAAAGATCCACAACGCGACCTCGATCGGCCGCCAATCCACGATGTAGCACAAAGTCGACATCAACCACGCACTCAAGTACACCCGCACCTTCTTTTCATAACCCACCCATGCACATGCCACATAAAATATAATCGTGATCATGCATGCACATGCTTATTAACGCCCATAAACATACTCATAAACAAATAATCACACCGCAATAGATCCGATACTAACTCTGGTCATCGCTATACCCTTTAGGGGTATATATGGCACACTTATTACTCGCACTTGTTAGTAAAACATATAACACATAAAACCCGGAAACAAAGTGGGTTAGTTACACACCTTATTACTAGGAGTTCTAGACTCTCGATCCTCGATGCTATCGCTCAGCGAAACTACGGCTTTTTGCCTAACGTTTTTACGTTGCACGCCCACACCCCGGTGGCCAATCTCGCATGTGCCAGCGAAACGGATCTCTTCTTGAACTTTGGGATGGGAGCTTTCCTTGCCCACTTCGGATCGGGTACTCGCATCCACGCCCATCGTAATCACTTAATCGTAATCCTTTGGTTAAACGTCATAATACAAGATCTCAAAGCGAATAACTACAATTTAACTTACTTACCGAAATGATCTAAAATCTCAAAGGCTCCTCTCAGATTGGCCGATTTGCCCTTTGATGAGTCCAAACAATTCGAGACCTTCCTTTAAACTCCTTGGCGCTGGCCACAAGCTCTAAATGTCGACAAAGACTACTCTTCATGAGTTCGGCACCAAGCTTGGCTAAAGTAGAAGAGAGATGGAGGGCTAAAGATTTCGGCTATCAAGGGATTAAAAGAAAACAAAAGAATTATTTGGCTACAAAGGCCAAAGGAGAAATCGGCACACCAAGAGGGAGAGGGAGAGATTTAGCAAAGACTTGAAGAATAATTGGCACTCTACCCCCCTATTTATAGCATTCGGCCAACACCTCCCTAGCCACTAATTCAATTCCATTTGAATTAGTTCAATTCAAAAACAATTTGAATTGTTCTACTATTATCCCACTTATCACAAAAAAAAAAACAAATAAATAATAATTATCCCCACTTAATCTAATTAATAATAGATAAATAAAAATAACTAAAAAAAAACACATTATCCACATCTAAATAAGAGTCTTCTAGCCGTCCAACACCTTCAAATTGCTGCCCAAAACAACAAAAAAAACTAAAACTCCATTTGCCATTCTCCGTGTTCAACACGGGACCAATCGCCGCACACCTTGCCCCCAACGCCTGTGCCACTCGGCCACTTTGATTTTTATGCTAGAAACCCCAACATTTATTCTTAAACCCTTCTTATCTCAGCCCATAACCGCACAAAAAAATAAAACGCCAACTGCAGACTCCAGCGCTCGAACTCGCGCTTCTTGCTCTCCTCCAGCGCCTAAGTGGCGCATGAGAGCCACTCCACCAGCCCATCTTTCTTGTCCGAATTCTCACCATATCTCTTTAAGGCCTTACAAAGCCTAACGCCCAAAACAAAAATAAACGCCAAATGCTTCTCCGACCCCTAAACCGCGACTCACTCCCCTCCAGCGCCTAAGTAGCGCCCAAGAGCCACTTCTCCCAATTGGACTTTCATGCCCATCAAACTCGCCTTTGTTTTTAAGGCCTACCTAGCCCAATCTCTCGACGCGAAAATAAAACAAAATTGCTGCCGCTTGGACTCGAACCCAAGCCCCATCGGCGCTACTTCCACTTCTAAAGCAGCGCGCATGAAGCCACTTTGCCGGATCCTTTCTTGTGCCTTAAACGCCTAATTAATTGTTTTAAACCCTCGAAACCAAGCCCCCTCTTTATTACTTAAAAATCCAAAATTTCCCCAAGTCTTCCCCTTTCATCCGAGCATTCTCAAAACCTCTAAAACACCTCTAAACACACCCAAAAACCTACCAACACCCGAATTACACACAACCTGCATAGCCCCTAAACCAGGGTGTTACACTCCTCATGGGACAATAGAGTTAATTAGAAAATGGGGTCAACCTTTCATTGTTAATGGCCAATGAGTAAAATATTATTTTGGAGGAACTATTAATACTGTAGTGGAAGAACAAACCTTGCAGTGTAACGCTCTTTGGGATTTCCAAGGAATCAATGGGAAACCAACAAACATGAAGAATGATAAGGAAAAAGGTGACCCAAGTATTGATTTCACGAAACAAAGAGAAATTTGGTCGTCATGTCGTGACACTACTCCAGAATGTCCTGAAAAAGAACAAAATTTTGATTCTGGAACCTGCCCTTGACGTCGCGATATCACCCAGAGATTTTGCGACACCATTTCGTAACTCTATTTTCCTAACTAACCTAACTATTGACATTTTTGTAGCATAGTTATGTTAGGATTCTTGTGCTTTAATTTCTTATTTAGTAGAATTATACTATAACTCTTGAATAATTTATTCTTTCTTTCTAATCTATAAATAGGACACATGGCCACCCTATTTTATCATTAACAAAGATTAAATTGCACGCCATCCTCTTTTATCAGCAACAAAGGTTAAATTGCAAACATAATAAGAACAGATTATCAAATGGCCAATTTTAGTGCAAGCACCTCAAGCCCAACTATTGAGTTTCAAGAAGGCGGCATGGATAAATACTTGCAACAATTACAGTTGTATACATTTATTCAAGAGCATGGATTTGACCCTCTAATGGGGAATTGGAAAGGAATATGGGAAATTGCAGCTAAAAGGAAGTGGATGAAATTTTGTTTACCAGCCGAAGAACTCCTAATAATTCCTATGGTGCAAGAATTTTATCTAGCATTAAAAAAAAGGGAAGCAGCCAGATTGTTCTATGAGATGTGCTCCTTTATGAAGGTTAAAGGGGTTAATTTTCGGTAACTGAAATGAGTATTTGCCAAATTTATGATGCACCATATTATTATCACGATTATCTCTATAAAACATATTTGAAGGAATTCAGAAACATTGATACAGAGGAAATATTGAGATTCCTAATGGAAGGGAAAGAGATGTGGACATATCAAACGGGGACAGTAATACCTGAAACGTTCAATCAATAGCTAATGACATCAGAAGCCAAGTTGTGGATGGAATTCGCATGTTCGAGAATATGGCCTATAACAGAGATGTCCGAGATTAGTCCAATTCAAGCTATCATAACATATGAGATCCTCTAAAAGAAGCAAATATGTATTAGAACATGGATATTTAAGAACATGGTTGATTGTGCGAGGGATTTAGGAAAGGGAACATTTTTCCCTCATCTAATTACAGAATTACGTAAAAGGGCAGGAGTACCCATTGAACAGATGGATAAAACCATGAATCCTTCAAGAAAATTACTTGGTGATGATTTATTCAAGCAATTTTTTCTTCTACATACGAAACAAAAAGAAGAAAGGAGAAAAAGAGGATTTCAGGAGGATGATGACTAATATTCAAGAGTAATCTGGTAGGATTAAGAGTAGACGAATTTAGGAAAATTTAAGGCTTATTTCTTTATTAGGAATTTGCACTTTTCATTAATAAATAATTACTTTAGGGATTGTATTAATTTTTAAGGTGATGTAAATCTGTTTTTAGGATTAGGGATACATACATACATAATTCTTTGTTTTGTAGTTTGTCTATTTTTTTAGAAACCCAACACGAAGTAGACACAAACAATTCGAGCTTAACACAATTAAAGGAGGAAGCACCCACCAGTAGCAATTGGATCGCCCATGATCAATCGGGTAACTTCTTTCCTTATCTATTTATGGTTACACATCGAGGACAACGTGTCAACTAAAGTGTGGGGGGTAACATAGAAAACTTACTTATTTTTCATTTGCTTCAATTTTTTCTTGTCTTCGGTGTGCTTGAGCTTGTAGAAATAAAAGTGATTGGTTAAGAGCATGTACATAGGTTGCTTGTGTTTATGAATAAATTTGGCATGATGGTAGGTGAATTTAAATTTTTGAGCATTAGACTACTATAGTTCTATATGTTACACTGCAACTAGGTATTAAGCAATCAACTATACCATGTGATATAAAAAATACAAGGAAACAAGCATGCTAGTATGAGTAATAAATGGTTGAATTTGTATTTGTTTGGTTGATTAAGTTTGTGTATGTTGAGGTATTTAGGGATGACCTAAGACATTGTTTGGAACACATCCAGAGCCAAAAAGTTGTCCTATGTATATTTAACCTTTAGTACCACTGTTTGAGCTTGTGGACACTTCTTGATGAACCTCATTACAAACGACTGAGCTTTAAATGTTAATTTGTATTTACCCTTTTTCTTTGGTCTTACAGTGCACGACTATAGACATCTAGCCATACTTATTGAGGGTTAAGTAGATACACCATGGTGGAGTTTGTAAAAATAGAGTGAAATAGTAAAGATTGGTGTGATATAGGAACTATAAGTTAGCCTAATATGCGAAACAGAAAGGAAATTAGTATGAGTAGAAAATGTCTTAAACTAGCGAGAAAGCATTCATGAGTGAGATGTATTGAAAGAGAGAAAAGTGACAAACTCACAAAAGAAAGAAAAAACTTGTTCGTTAGTGCACAAAAACTCGTAAGGCTAGCCATAGTTACTATGTCATGCTATGAATTCCTATATATGGAGAGATAAGGAAGGTGAGAGAATGAGAAATAAGGTTGTGAGCGGGTAAGGGTCATTAAGGGGGGAAGAATAGGGATCAATACGATATGCCAAACTATTTTCGTGTTTATAACCCTTTTGATGCTTACTGTTTTTGAATTCCATACTTGTCCTAAGCCTCAGAATGTTACAAGCTAAAAAGTCCTATGTGACATAAACATCCTTATGCATGAATGGACATCGTACTAAACATACACATAAATTGACTATTTGTATTCTGGTCGGATAATCAAAGTACTTGTATTATTTATTGATGGATCTCTACAGAAGAGACACTTAATACTTGTATATTTTGTAACATACTGGACTTAGATGTTTGTAATCAAAAGTTGTAAGTCAAATACTCATCATGTTAAAGTTGTTAGTAAATATGAAATGCCTAAGTCATATGCTCCAAAGTCAATATTTGTATGATAGTTACTCAAGGGTCATCTCTTTTATTTCTTATTTTTGCTTACATTGCTTGAGGACAAGCAATGACTTAAGTGTGGAGGAGTTTGATATGTCGTAATTCGATGTACCAGATTAAACTAGTTTTCACTCTTAATGAGCTTGAATACAAGAATTTTCATTATATTTTAGTTAAGTTTCTTTAGCTTTACTTGCATTCAATAAAATGTGTAAAATTGGCCATAAGGGCTGAATGAGGCCGAAGGGAGAGCTAACGTACCTTGTGAGTGTGCAGGAGACCATTAGAAGGCATTTTAGACCAAAACTAGACGTCATGTCATAACACCGAAGGCCAGATCTCACAACGTAGATAGCAAAATGGAGAAAATATGAAACTGCTTTTGATGTCGCTACACAAACTGAGGGTGTTGCGACATACCCCTGAAGACGTCTCAATAAGTAGTATATTGCCACCACTGTCGCAACACAGGTTTTGGTGTGTCGCAACATTGACTTTGGGACAGAAATTAAACACGAAGTAGGGGCATTTTGGTCCACACAATCGAACTTAAAGCTCGGGAACGTCAGCTAACCTAGGGTTAAGGATGACGGCCACCTGAAGGCTATAAATAGGCTCATTTGGCACATGTTATAGACATCATTCCATTAACTTAAATTCTCTCTTTATATTTAGTTTTGCTTTCATGCTTCTTAGGTTTTTTAGGGTTTAGTTTATTTGTTCTTTATTTTCTTTTAAGAGATCTGATTTGTGACGGAGATCATCTTCTGCGGATTCGTGCTTATTATAAATATCAATCAGGCTTTTCCTAAACTCTCTACTTTAATTCATTCACTATGATTAATTTTCCATCTATTCCATGTTGTTTATGAAAGCCATGAGGAACTAATACCTCTGTGGGGGATTAGCGAGTGGAGGTATGATCTATTAATTGTTTTATAGGGTTACTCAATGAATCATCTGTTTGGGAAAGGAAGAACGTGAAACAAACCCTGGGCCTGACAACCCCAAGAAGTCATCAAGGTGGGAATTAACCCAAAATTGGTATTGCCCATTCATGAACACCTTCACCCCAAGCTAGTCTGGACTGTGATATCAAAAGATAAGTAATTCTTTCTGACTCGTTATGTTAGTGTAAGATTGGAAAATCCTACTAGGGTAGCGACTAGTTGATTAACAGGGAACCTGAAACAATAATTGATGGGGATTACCGAAGCGAGCTAATCACCCATAATCGAGATTTGATTAACTCTCCTCTTCTATCTCTTTAATTTTATTTATTTTATGTTATTTTATTTTATTACTCTAAAAACTTTAAAAACCTTTCTTTTATGTTCTCGTACTATAAGTTATTCAGAGTACTAATTAGATCTTTTAGTGTTTAGGTAAGAATTAATCTAGCACTTGCCTTCCTAGGGTACAATCCTTGGAGTATTCACTTACTTCGTTGTAAAACTATATTACAACTCGACCCGTATACTTACGAATACCGCCTTATCGTTCAATATTTTATTACAGTATTCACACTTTGGACATTCGTACGTTCGGAGGCGGTTATTTGTATGCCTAAACCGAACAGGTATCTTAGGTGGTAACCCTTTGTGAAGATGAGACCTAGCGAATATTCTTAGCTAAAGGTGGTAAATAACTCAATTAAGGTTAATTAATGATTTAATTAGATAATGAGGGATTTAATCGATCATAGATCGAGAGCTCGCACCATTGGCACTAGAATAGGAAATTTCATGAGGTTAATTAATTTAATTTGTTTAAAAAATATTTTAATTTTGAATCAACACTACTAACTCGTGATTCAATTAGATTAGTAATTATTTTCTATTATTAATTTAATAATAAAATCCTTCAATATGCAATCCCTTGAGTACGATCCTCAAAATACTTACCAAGTGTTTCATCGTAAACTAACTATAATGATATTTGATCTATTCGCTTGCAGATACCACACATATTTTATTTGCATGATTTTTGCTCTAAACATTTGCACATTTGGAGGTGGTCAGTTAGCGAGTGAAAAATAGTTTATACTCTTGAGACTTATATAGGTTATGTATTTAGAGTTTGAGCATTTATCTGTTCATTGAGGAATTCATTATTATGAGTCCATTTTGTAAGTAAATAAGTGAGTCATTTGGTTTATAGATTAATTTTTCAATAGAAAACTTAGAGAGTGATCTAGACTTTTAGGTGCAAAAGTGAGGTTGCTAAACTAGTAAATTTTAAGACTTAAATAACTTGTTATATGAGATTGAAATATAGTGAATTATCTCTTTGGGAAATCTCATAGATTTAGTGAAACCAAACTGTGTGAACAATCTCTGTGTGAACAATCTTTCTTTGTTAATCTTTATGTTCTTTCGCTGCTTCAAAAGTAGTAGGCACTGCGCAAGTTTTCTTGCAACTGTCGAATGGTTTCTTCAATGTTTCTTAGCTTTTACGTACAACACACTTGAGTTAATACTAGTAATTTTAAATCAACAAACACAAACATAATTTGAATTTTTTAATCAACATGAACGAAACATAAACAAGTTTAAAATAAAATAAGTGACCATGATCAAAGGCATCTTGGTTCAAGCTCAATACGAATTTCTAAGGCATGATTTCAACATGTTATTTCCCTAGGAAAGATCAACAGTACAAGAAAATACGAGCAATAGATACTAATACACAGATGTGTCACTTGGATGAAAGTAGCATTTCCCTGAGAGCCTTGAAGTAAGCAAACATCTCTTGGTAATCAGGAAGGTTTTCTTTGATTATGGGAACTTGTTTGAAATTATTGATCCATCTTTGCAAACGAGGGAACTTGCTAGCTTCGAGTAGCTTAACGTTTGTTGCATCTTCAACCATTTGTAACCACTGGCTAAGTTGACCAAAAGCTATATCCACCAAGTCAATCTTGTCTCCCCCAAAGAACATCTTGTCTCCAAGCGCATGTTCTTCAATGATTTCTAGCATTTCCAGGCTATCCCTAATCGCCTTCTTTTGTTCTTCACCACTGGTTCGAAACACCATCCAGATTGCTGGAAGCTGCAAGGATCGAAGATACATGCAATATGGAGATCAATCAATGGAACTAAAATCCGGCGAAAGCCAAAGGGTTTACCTTATCCTCAGCAAATTTAATCCAAAACGAGCGATGGCTCTATCATAAGGATCAGTTGGCAGCAGGGAATTTTGTGGCCAAATCTCTTGGATATATTCAAGAATGATCATAGACTCACAAATTGACTTTCCACTATGGATAAGTACTGGTATCTTCTTGTGAACTGGATTATGCTGGAGAAGCAGTGGACCTTTGTTGTTCAGATCTTCTTCTATGAATTCATATGCTATACCTTTCAATTTCAGGACCCAAACAACTCTATAGTAGAAAGGACTTGGCCATGTTCCTAGCAGCTTTACTTCAGCCATATGTGAGAGTTTTTCGTTTAAAAAAAAAAAAATTCTGGAGGATTCATCAATCAGAAAATCAGTGTTGGGACTTGGTCAATTTATGTAGTGATTTCAATGGAGTCCGACGACTCAAAACAGTTTTTTTTTTTTTTTTTTTTAATCAATGCCTTGTATAAAATAGGATTTCTTCTTGGAAAATTTCTCCAAATGTTCCATGTACTCTATAGTGGAAAGATGGGACGTGTTATTCCCGTCTTTCACCAGGGCAGCAGTCAAAGAATATGAAATGATTATATTTTATTATAATATATATTCAGTAGGTGAATGCATACTGCATTTATCCTTATTGTACAGTATAATAATACCTTTCCAAGGAATCAAACTTATAGGCTTGTCAATGGCTTCGTAAATCTTAAAATTTGTTCAAAAAAATTCTATTTGAAAATAATTTTTTAGAGTAAAAAATAAAAATTAAAATCAAAATCGAGTTCATTTGTAATATTTATAGTAATAAATCAATTATTAAATTTGTACTTATATTTTCGGCTAAACGAATTCTTTTCGTTCTTGGTTTTCAACTGAACGATTTTATTCACTATTCTTGTAACATGAACTATTTCGAGTATGAGTTCGAACGATTTAAATCAAATAAAGGATCAGAAATAATTTTTCTTTGTTTCTGTGTGAAAACGAAAAAATCTCTTCTCTAATAGAAACCGACAACATTTTTATTCCGGAAAATAGATATAATACTTAAAGAATAAAATTGTCTCCATTTTCGGGCAGAGTAGCAATATCTTAAATTTGTGTATTTTGCCCTACCAGTGCTATCTATTTATAAGGAGATAAAAAGTAGAACCCTTGCTGAATTCTAAAAGTTTATTTCAACTAGAAAAATAAACTCCTAATCTATCTAAGAGTAACAACCCTAGTTAACAATACTAGGGTTTGTCGTCCACCTTATTGATAACTCTTAAAAAGAGTTATATTTCCTGCTTTTAGACCTAGCTAACTGCCAGTATATAGGAGAATTTAGTTGCATTTTAGGACATTCTATTTCTTTTATTCGCATTGCATTCGGAGCTTGGACTGTGTTTACATGTTAGTTGCTTTTTTTGCTTGTGGAAGGGTTGTATATGGTGGTGAATTGGCAGGTGCAAGGTACGAGAAAAGGGAGTATAGGAGTGAAGTTTTGTCATGGCAAAAGGTTGGACAGTTTGTCAACAATCAATGCCAGTTTCACCCAAATTGTACGTGTACCAAAAAAATCAGTCTAAAAAAGAGGAAAAAGATCATGGGCTGATGGACCTATTTTAAAGGAAAGGGTATAAAACACAACAAGAAAGAGGAAAAAAAAGAAGGGAGAGAGACGGTTAAAGAGACAATTGGAAAAACAAAATCCTTGGAAAAAAATTTGAGGGTAGCATCTGAGCAGTGACGTGAAGAGGAAGACGAAGGCAGTCCCTCTCAGCCACCACAAGACACTGTATCGTTGGAGAGTAGACTGATACGCGAAAGCTATCGGCCCGAAGTTATTCCATTATTTCTTGATTACTCTTCGTGAAACGATTTGTTGAAATGATGTTGAATGATATTTTGGATTTGAATTTTAATTGCCAACCCATGAGCTAAATCTCGTTGTAACACCCTAAACCCGGCCCAGAAGTTAGGCCCGAATCCGGCGTGCCACATTGAAGTATTTTAGCAAAAACCTTGTTTTCATTGAAACCATTCTAAAGAAAAGTTAAAAAAGGACAATTTCCAAAACGACTTTGCTTAAGTTTAAGATTTAAAAAAAAATTATTTAAGTTGAATGGTTTAAACAGTCGAACAATAATTAAAACCCAAATGTAAAATCAAATTGGAGGTACACGGCCTTATTACATCCCTAATGAACATAAAGTAATTAAAATAGAGTTATTCGAAACAAATAAAGAAAAACTTCAAATTAGCTTGTAGTGTGGCCATCCCCAAGTCCTCTTCCACATCGAGCCGCCTACTGAGGATCACCTGAAACATTTAATAAAAAGGGTGTGAGTTTCAAAACTCAATGTGTACGACCCTTGGTAATCAAATCAACATGCAATTATCACGTTGGGACTAAGCCCTATCAAAATCGGTGGTCTTGGGCCTTAGCCCACAATGACCTCATATTGTAACACCCCAAACCCGGCCCAAAACACCACGGCCGAATTCGGAATGTTATTGGGAAAAATGTTTGAAAAGAATTTACTTGAAGGGTGAAAACACGTGTTGGGTTTTAATCAAATATCCCATCCATAGGAGTTAACTTGTTTATAAGAAGTTTGTCGTTTTGGAAATCGATTTGCCGGAAAAGTACAACTTTAAAGTTCATGTGAAGTTGAAAATCGTATACGTTTGAAACTTTAGGAAAGTTGGGTTGTTACGAGTGTCCAGATTTGAAAATCTTAACTTAAGTTTTTAAGTTGTAAAAATTTGATTTCGAAATCATTTGCAATTATTAATCGATAGTCGATCTAGCATAAAACATAATGAAAATCCCAACTACTTAAAATGGTCTTATTACAATAAAATTATCCCGATGTAACCGAAATTAAAGAAAATGTATTTAAGTAAGTAAAATCGCATCTGCATGGCCATCTCGAATCCACTCCAAACCCGGTCCAAGACATCATGTATCACCCGCATTGTTTGGTAAATATTGGGTGAGTCAAACCGACTCTGGTGTAATTAACCCACAAATTTCCGATATGGGCGTGGCCCAAAACCACACAAATCCACATGGCATGTAATAATGCAAAATGTACCCAACCCAGCCTAGTGTCCATCCGCTACACACCCCCGTATCCAGCCACCACACACCAGGGGATTACTAAATCGACCCTCCAACCGCTACACACCGATCGGGCAATCAATGCCGCCCACCTAGTGGCCTAGCCATCGGTCCACGTGATTAAATCACAAAATCCACAACGTGACCCATGGTCAACGTCAATCCACGATGTAGCTCAAGGCTAACATCAATCCATAGTGAGGCTCGAGGCCGTCACTAAACCACGTACATAAATGTACACCCTGTCCTTCATTCCATATATATACCACCCCATGCATATGCAACATGTTATAATGACATGGCCAAATAATGCATGAACATATTATATAGGCATATGACATGCTACGTGTATCCACAACAATCATCCATAGCCACACCATAAATTAAAGACTAACCTAGTTACCGACATACCATTAAAGGTAACAATTCCACCACAGCCACAGTTTCGGCCATTTCACACATAATACATACAACTAATTAATTAACAGGGAAACTGCGAATTAACCACACACCTGATAACCTGAAGCACTACACTCTCGATTTCCCTAGCGTCCTCACTCAAGAGACTACAAAGTGATCTCGCTTGTCCCTTTTCGACGCCGCCCACACCCCCGTGGCTAATCCCCAACCGCAGAAACCGAATGTTTCTTGAACTTAGGGGTAGGGACAACCCCTTCCTCTCCTCGATCGGTACTCGTGAACCATTGAATAGCACTTAATCGAATACCCGATTAATTGATAAATCAAAATCTAAACGAGAAAAGACCTCATCTTAATTGAGTACTCTTACCAAGTAGGTCCGAATCCCAAGCTTCTCCTTAACCTCTGTGAAACCTCCTACAACAAAGTCTAGTTAGAATCGGCTAACACTTCTTAGCTAAAAGATATGGCCTTTGGCCGAATATCACTATCTCCTTACCTTGTTCGATCAAACCCCCAAGGCTCTTGCTCCTAACGCCGGCTTCAAAGAAAAGTTACGAACCCAAGACCTTGGATACATTCGCCACACACCTAAATACAGAGTTAAGTCTCGATTTCGGCAACCAAAGTAAGAAAATAGAGATTTAACCCAAGAGAGATCCCTTACCACACTATTGAGGTCGATTGGAAGGGATTGCACAAGATGGTCGACGGCACCTCACTACAAGTCGTCTATCGAAATAAGTCTTTCCTTCACGATATGATCTAAGATCGAAGATTCGACTTGATGACAACCCTTGGAGATCAACGTGATAGAAAAAGAATAGAAGAAAAGTGTAGATAAGAATTAAAGAAAACGATGGGTAGAAGGTTTGGCCAAAGCACTAATCGGTTTTGAAGAAAGCAAAAGAAGAAAAGAATGATGGTGAGGCTCAAATAGAGGTTCGGCTATAGGGAATTATGGAGAGAAAACTTGATTTAAGAGAGATGGAAAAGTGATGAAATGAGACTGAGATGAAAAGATGAAGGCTTAGGGAATTTCTGGCTATGGTGATGGGTGCATTCGGCTTTCAATCACAAAGGGAAAGAAAGAAAACAAATGAGCTTTTGGAAGAGAGAAAACGCAAAAAGGGTGCCTAATACCACAATAAGCAAATTCGCCTCTACCCCTATCATGACCGAAAATGCCATCCCAAGAGCCCTACATCGGCCAACTCTCACCCCTCTCCACATCCCTTATTTTCCTCCACATTTTCCTCCCCACCCCACATTCAAATGAGTTTGAATGAGTCAAACTCTCATCTCTTCTCCTAGCCGCACATTCAAAATAATTTGACTCAGTCAAATTCCACCTTCCCAGTGCCATAGCCGAATCCAACTCTTCACTCCCCTTGACGCAAAACAAATGCCAAAATGCTGCTAGTGCTGCTCGAACCAAGGCCTTCTCACTTCCTGAGGCGTCATCCACTTGCACCTTAAGTGGCGCCTCCCTGCCACTTTACCAACTGAGTTCTTGTGTCCCTAAACGCAACCTTAAACCCCTTAAGGCCTAGCTCCCTTAGCTCCCCCCTAATCAGCTTAAACCAAAAACTTTCACTAAGGCTTCCACCTAACCCCAAGGTTTCCCGGAGCCCCCAAACACAATCAAATAGCACACGGAGCATACTCACACACACACAGACATATATGCAAAATGCGAGACCCCTAAATCCCGGATATTACACATATCATACCAATATCACATGAATGCAATGCACCCATCCCAAATCCAACCCTGCGCTCCACCCGTACCAACCCTACACTCCTGTGGGGATATAAATATCAACCCACCCATCCCTACACTCCAAAGGTAGCACCAACAATGGCACTACTCAACGTTGCAGCAAGGCTGCTAAGCATATAATGGGTTTAAAGCCACCGGTGGATCCACGGTCGTCAAGCGACTATGAGATCCTCACATATCTTCCTCCGTATCATCAAACCCACCCAAGTGCAACATATAATTCATGAATGCAACATACACATTTTCAAACATTAAGCACCTAGGGGTATTTTAGTCATTTCACTACCCAGGGGTATTTCCGTAATTCTAACCTACAGAGGTATTTCCGTAATTCTACCCTATAGAGGTATTTTCGTAATTTCTTTCATCTCGGGTTTTAGTTATGAACTTTGGCCCATCAACAAGTCCTTACGGCTAAAGTGAACAAAGGCTATACACCAGGTATGATCTCAGAGAAGAGGAGGTGGGTTACTAGGACCGCTTAAGTACCAAGCTCTCCCTCGATCCAATCCTTGACATGCATATGTCGGTTACCACACTCTAACTAATCGACTTGTCCACAGACATGTTTGATTAATAAATTAAGTCTTATGCAATTTTAAGAATTTATCAAAACTAGGCCTATAGTCCATTGAACCCTAACATGCATTCCTAACGTCCCATAAAGCCCACTCATGTTTATATAGCCCATTAGGCCCCAATCATATTCGTATAACCCATTAAGCCCAATCATGTTTATGTAGCCCATTAGGCCCGATTATAAACACATCATACAATCGTTCAAGTCAATTCATACTCAATTTCACATATCAACCATTGCCGATTTGAGCCCACGAGCTCGGCAGGCCCATTTAGCCACTTTTGGCTATTCGGCTTTTCGGCTTTGCCGCCATCGTGTGTGTGTAGTGTTTGTACACACCTGGTAATAACGCGTCCTGCAAACCCCTTAATCACGAACCTACAATAGACATCACTTAACGATTAACCATGGCTTAATACACACTTTATCAAAACCCGAAACCTCACCGTAACCTTACCATATGCCACCAGTTCTAGTAGCCCTTCCTTAGCTACTATTTGCGAATATCCCCTAGATCTGCACCCAAACATATATCATCAAAATCAAGTGACTCATATTCCACATAAGTCACCTCTACAAGCCATACTTACATTCGGCCATCCACTAATCCATAACTGAGACGAGAAAACTTACCACTTTGCTAACGATCCTTACCACGCTTGCGATCTTTGAACCCTACCCTTGTTAATACAAGGTTAACGACAAGGAGAGGTTAGATAGCCCTTCGGCTTTTACCAAAACACACTAAAGGAAAATTGACTAAGCACTTACCCAAGAAGTAATCGGCCCAAGAAGTATTCGGCTTTTGAGATTAGTATGGTGAGAGGGACTATTCTGCCAATAGGGAGAAGAAGAGAAGAAGTGATAGGCTAGAACCAAAGGTGAACAAGAAAAGGAATTTGAGAAGAGAAGGTATGGAGGATTCGAATTCTGAGCACTTAGAGAGAAAATGGGTGTTTAGGCAACTATCAGGTGAGGAATTCCGCTAGAGAGAAAAACAGAATTTTGGCATTACCCTAGGAACCTTTCAAAGGAATTCGGCACCCTCCTTTTATAGCAAAAAGCCGAAACTCCCTTCCCCAGAGTCCCATTCGGCACCATCACATCCACACCTCAATCCCCTATCTTTTCTCTCTAATCTTTACCTTAATTTTCTCTCCTAAACACTCCCTTCCAGAGTCCACTCTAGCGCCACTACATCTCTTCCATGTGCAAAAATAAAACCTCCAAATTTACCACTCTGAAGCCTCGACCCTTGGACCTCTCCACCTTACAGTAACGCCACCTTATAGCTCCCCAAGTTGCGCCACCTTGCCACTGAACCACAGACCCAATTGTGTCTTATTTTCCCCTCAATCTATTTAAGAGGCCTAATACCTGAGTCTAGGGTCCCACTAAGGCAAAAATTAAATTTCCCAAATGACATGGCTTAACCCCAAGACTTCCTAGAAGCCCCCTAACCTTCCAAAATCACTCACCTAATAGATCCAACTTGCATTAGTGCCGTTCTCTTATTCTCAAGAATTCTAAACGCTATCATTCCCATGGCCCAATAGGCCCAATTCTACTAGGCCCAAATTCGGGACGTTACAATTCTACCCCCTTAAAAAAAATTTCGTCCTCGAAATTTCCAACTAACTATTAATCACACCGCTCAAGTCACACCACTATGCTTCCGCTGCGCACTCTGATTTTAATAACACTAACACACTTTAACTCTAATTGAACCCTCTTACATTTACCCAAAAAACACCTACCCACTAGAGTAGATAAACATTGTACACATACAGTTTCTATACCCAAAATATCGCAACCACACAAAACATACCCATTATAACATCTGGTGCATCTCTTTCCTCCCGGCGAATTAGGAATTTTATGAAATTTTAGGTCATAGTTCCACTGTTTAAAGCACATGTCTTATGCAAGTAACAATTTAAAAGTTGTTTCGCAGTCGTAAATCCACTACAGGCTTAAGTTTCCTACGGGCTTTTGTCTCTAAAAACCTATTATTTAAAGTAGCCCAATATCTAAATATAGTTCAGTAATTTAAACAAGTAAAATAACAGAAAAACTTACTTGGCTCGACGTCAAGGGCTCGGTGAACCACACTACAAGATCCTGCAAAAACTTTTTAATCTACTTGTTTTAAAAACCCAAAATCTAAGGCCCATTTCACAGCCCGAGTTTTGCAACTTGGCTCCAATACCACTAAATGTAACACCCCAAACCCAACCCAGAAGTTAGGCCCAAATCCGGTGTGCCACATTGAAGTGTTTTAACGAAAACCTTGTTTTCATTGAAACCCTTCTAAAGAAAAGTTAAAAAAGGACAATTTCCAAAATGACTTTGCTTAAGTCTAAGATTTAAAAAAAATTATTTAAGTTGAATGGTTTAAACAGTTGAACAATAATTAAAACCCAAATGTAAAATCAAATTGGAGGTACACTGCCTTATTACATCCCTAATGAACATAAAGTAATGAAAATAGAGTTATTCGAAACAAATAAACAAAAACTTCTAGGTAGCTTGTAGTGTGGCCATCCCCGAGTCCTCTTCCACGTCGAGCCGTCTACTAAGGATCACCTGAAACATTTAATAAAAAGGGTGTGAGTTTCGAAACTCAGTGTGTACGACCCTTGGTAATCAAATCAACATGCAATTATCACGTTGGGCCTAAGCCCTATCAAAATCGGTGGTCTTGGTCCTTAGCCCACAATGACCTCATATCATACCAATATCACATTAATGCAACGCACCCATCCCAAATCCAACCCTGCACTCCACCCGTACCAACCCTACACTCCTGTGGAGATATAAATATCAACCCACCCATCCCTACACTCCAAAGGTAGCACCAACAGCGGCACTACTCAACGTCGCAGCAAGGCTGCTAAGCATATAATGGGCTTAAAGCCACCAGTGGATCCACAGTCGTCAAGCGACTATGCGATCCTCACATATCTTCCTCCGTATCATCAAACCCACCCAAGTGCAACATATATTTCATGAATGCAACGTACACATTTTTAAACATTAAGAACCTAGGGGTATTTTAGCCATTTCAGTACCTAAGGGTATTTCCGTAATTCTACCCTACAGAGGTATTTTCGTAATTCTACCCTACAGGGGTATTTTCGTAATTTCTACCCTACAGGGGTATTTCCGTAATTTCTACCCTACAAGGGTATTTTCGTAATTTCTTTCATCTCGGGTTTTAGTTATGAACTTTGGCCCATCAACAAGTCCTTGCGACTAAAGTGAACAAACACTATGCACCAGGTAGGATCTCAGAGAAGAGGAGGTGGGTCACTAGGACCGCTTAAGTACCAAGCTCTCCCTCGATCCAATCCTTGACATGTATATGTCAGTTACCACACTCTAACTAATCGACTTGTCCATAGACATGTTTTATTAATAAATTAAGTCTTATGCAATTTTAAGAATTTAACAGAACTAGGCCTAGAGTCCCTTAAACCCTAACATGCATTCCTAACGTCCCATAAAGCCCAGTCATGTTCATGTAGCCCATTAGGCCCCAATCATATTCGTATAACCCATTAAGCCCAATCATGTTTATGTAGCCCATTAGGCCCGATTATAAACACATCATACAATCGTTCAAGTCAATTCATACTCAATTTCACATATCAACCATTGTCGATTTGGGCCCACGAGCTCGGTAGGCCCATTTAGCCACTTTTGGCTATTCGGCTTTTCGGCTTTGCCGCCATCGTGTGTGTGTAGTGTTTGTACACACCTGGTAATAACGCGTCCTGCAAACCCCTTAATCACGAACCTACAATAGACATCACTTAACGATTAACCATGGCTTAATACACACTTTATCAAAACCCGAAACCTCACCGTAACCTTATTGTATGCCACCAGTTCTAGTAGCCCTTCCGTAGCTACTATTTGTGAATATCCCCTAAATCTGCACCCAAACATATATCATCAAAATCAAGTGACTCATATTCCACATAAGTCACCTCTATAAGCCATACTTACATTCGGCCATCCACTAATCCATAACTGAAACGAGAAAACTTACCACTTTGCTAACGATCCTTACCACGCTTGCGATCTTTGAACCCTACCCTTGTTAATACAAGGTTAACGACAAGGAGAGGTTAGATAGCCCTTCCGCTTTTACCAAAACACGCTAAAGGAAAATTGACTAAGCACTTACCCAAGAAGCAATCGGCCCAAAAAGTATTCAGCATTTGAGATTAGTATGGTGAGAGGGACTATTCGGTACCAATAGGGAAAAGAAGAGAAGAAGTGATCGGCTAGAACCAAAGGTGAACAAGAAAAGGAATTTGAGAAGAGAAGGTATGGAGGATTTGGCTTCTGAGCACTTAGAGAGAAAATGGGTGTTTAGGCAACTATCAAGTGAGGAATTCGGCTAGAGAGAAAAATAGAATTTTGGCATTACACTAGGAACCTTTCAAAGGAATTCAGCACCCTCCTTTTATAGCCAAAAGTCGAAACTCCCTTCCCCTAGAGTCCCATTCGGCACCATCACATCCACACCTCAATCCCCTATCTTTTCTCTCTTATCTTTACCTTAATTTTCTCTCCTGAGCACTCCTTTCCAGAGTTCACTCTAGCGCCACTACTTCCTTTCCATGTGAAAAAAATAAAACCTCCAAATTTACCACTCTCAAGCCTCGAACCTTGGACCTCTCCACCTTACAGTAACGCCACATTATAGCTCCCCAAGTGGCGCCACCTTGCCACTAGACCACAGACCCAACTGTGTCCTATTTTCCCCTCAATCTATTTAAGAGGCCTAATACCTGAGTCTAGGGTCCCACTAAGGCAAAAATTAAATTTCCCAAATGACATGGCTTAACCCCAGGACTTCCTAGGAGCCCCCTAACCTTCCAAAATCACTCACCTAATAGATCCAACTTGCATTAGTGCCATTCTCTTATTCTCAAGAATTCTAAACGCTACCATTCCCATGGCCCAATGGGCCCAATTCTACTAGGCCCAAATTCGGGGTGTTACACTCATAGGGTTGGGATTACTTGATGAAACCTTTATTTTCTTTAATGGCTAAAGTATAGATCTACTTTAATATACTGTTTCATTCAATGGTTTTACAAAATTACATGTTTGCAAACTCTAGACATAGATGGATGTACAGCATGTTCATTTAGTTAATCTAATTCTGACAAGGTTAGGTTAATGAGATTGAAATTGAATGATATGAACAAGTGTTCGATCGAATACTTGTAGTAGACTCTAGACATAAAGCAGTATTCATACAGAAAGAAAACAAACAGTGCAGGGTGCCGTGCTTAAGGCCTATAGACATATATTGCTTAAGGTAATGTAACTTGAGGTTTTGCTCTCGAAAGAAGCATACCATTTTAGAACTCTCCGGAGTAGTAGATTAAGTATGGTTTTAACAAGGCATTACTATTAGTAAGGGCAGATTCTGGTAATCCCGACCTTCCAAATCAACATCGTTGACCTTCTGTCCTCTATCCTTTGTCCTAGTATCTTTGTCATAGCATTCTGAGTTGTTTATTTATTCGTTCGCATATTATTTACGTAATTATTCTCGTAATTGCCATTTCATTTTTACTCTTGTCTTATCATAGTATTTTCCATCATTTATCAATTACACATATTACACATTATTATTCTTTCAAATTACCGTTGTAGTTTTAACATTATTTTTACTATAATATTAATCGTACTTCAATATAATAACTTGGCCATTTATACCTAATCGATCCTTGTGGAGACGATCTCACTTATCACTTTATTACTTGATTCAACGTGTATACTTGCATAATTCACATATCATTTCACACGCGACAAGTTTTTGGCATCGTTGCTGGGGATTGGCAATTTGTTGAAATTTGGTTATTTTACTTAGTTCCATTAGTTTTATTTAACTTAGTTGTATTTAATTTTTACATGTTTGTCATCAATGTATGAGAAGAGGCATTCCTGCTAACGAAGAATATCCTTTTGACTCAGAGATCGAAAGAACTTTACGAAGAAGGAGAAAAGAACTGTGAAATATGGCTAGGGAGAGAAATGACCCTGGTCTTAATGATAATCCAATTGGTCGCAATAATAATCCACCCATTGGTCGAAATGTTAATCCTCCCATAGATTGTATGATAGATGATCGTGATAGACCAATTCAAAAGCATGTTGTTTCAATTTTAGAGGATTTGAATCCAGGAATAATCAGACTGCACATACAAGCTCAACAATTTGAGCTGAAACAGGTAATGTTTTAGATGTTGCAAATAGTAGGACAGTTTGGTGGACTACCCACTGAAGATCCAAGACTGCATTTAATACTTTTTCTAGAGGTCTGTGACTCATTTAGACAACAGGGTGTTCCTAAAGACACTTTGCAGCTTAAACTGTTTCCATATTCTTTGAGAGATTGTGCAAGAGTTTGGTTGAATGCTTTGCCATCAAGAACAGTGGCATCATAGAAAGACTTGTGCCAGAGATTTTTTTCTATGGTATAATCTGTCAAATATGAATGCCAAACTTAGAAATGACATCACATCTTTTGGCAATCAGAGGATGAAACGATCTATGAAGCTTGATAACGGTTTAAGGAATTATTTTAAAAATATCTGATGCATGGATTTCAGCACTGGACACAGATGGAGATATTTTATAATGGAATGAATGCGCATACGATGATGGTAGTTGATATCGCCAATGGTACTTTGTTGGTTAAATCTTGTAATGAAGCATATGAGATTTTGGAAAAAGATTGCCAAGAATAATTATTAATATCCTACCACGAGAGTTGTGACGGGTAAGAAAGCTGTTAGTACCCTGGAACTTGATGCAATCACTTCATCAACTGCCAAGTATCATATTCAACTAATAGGATCAAAATAATGAAGAGACCAAGCTGCAGATTCAGAGATGAAAACGAATGAGCATCATGTGTTTATTACGGTGAAGACCATGTGTTTGATGAATGCCCATTAAATCCAAAGATATGTGTACTGCATGGGTAATTTTAACCAGAATAATAACCCCTATTCCAACACCTACAATCTAGGGTGGAAGCAACATTCAAATTTTAGTTGGAATAATCAAGGTGTAGGGAATTTAAACAATGTTGTGAGACAGAATGCCAACAGTGCACTGCTAGGTTATAATCATCCTATGCCGAGGTAAAATGTTCAACAGGGTCAAGCATCATCTTCTACCTCTATTGAAGCTTTGTTGAAGGAATATATGGAAAAGAATGATGTTATAATTTGGAGTCAGACTTCATCCCTCAGAACACTTAAGAATCTTGTGGGGTAGATAGCGAATGCTTTAAATTCGAGACAACAAGGAGCATTACCAAGTGATATCGAGAATCCGAGATCACAAGGGAAGGAACAGTGCAAGGCCATCACTCTTAGAAGTGGAACTCAACTTGATGATGTTGCTCAAGATGTCATGGTTGGAGAGGATAACTCGAATAACAACCATGTGAAGATCCCAGAGCCATCTGAAAAGTACACTGCAGTTGAAAAGGCTAAGCAGAAGATTGTTGCAGCAGAATTAGATTGTGTTGCCAACCAAAATGCCACAGCAAAATAATATCAGCAACCTGAAAGACGACCACCTCCACCTTTTCCTCAATGATTCCAAAATTCTAAACAAGATTTTCAGTTTAAAAGATATTTAGAGGTCTTGAAGCAACTCCATATCAATATACCGCTAGTATAAGCTTTGGAGAAGATGCCCAATTATGTGAAATTTATAAAAGATATATTATCAAAGAAGCACAGATTGGGAGAATTTGAGACTGTTGCTCTCACTGAAGGGTGTACAGCAATGCTGATGAATAAGTTACCTCCAAAGTTGAAGGACCCAAGGAGTTTCACTATCCCATGTTCAATTAGAAATCTTTATGTTGGTAAGGTATTATGAAATTTAGGAGCGAGTATAAATCTAATGTCTTTGTCTACTTTCAGAAAGCTGGGAATTGGGAAGGCAAGACCTACTACAGTTACGTTGCAACTAGCTGATCGATCCTATGCACATCCGAAAGGTAAAATTGAAGACATACTGGTAAGAGTAGATAAGTTTATTCTTCCGACAGATTTCTTTATTTTAGAATATGAAGTTAACAAAGATGTGTTATGTAACACCCTGATTTAGGGGCTATGCAGGTTGTGTGTAATTCGGATGTTGGTAGGTTTTTGGGTGTGTTTAGAGGTGTTTTAGAAGTTTTGAGAATGCTCGGATAATAGGGAAAGTGTGGAAAATTTTGGATTTTAAGTAATAAAGAGGAGGCTTGGTTTTCGAGGGTTTAAAAGAATTAATTAGGCGTTTAAGGCACAAGAAAGGATCCGCAAAGTGGCTTCATGTTTGCTTTAGAGGGGTGGAAGTAGCGCCGGTGGGGGCTTGGGTTCGAGTCCAAGCGCAAAGCAATTGTGTTTTATTTTTGCGTCAAGGGACTGGGCTAAGTAGGCCTTAAAAATAAATGTCCAAGTTGATGGACATGAAAGTCCAATTGGCAAAGTGGCTCTTGGGCGCTACTTAGGCGCTGGAGGGGAGTGAGGTCGCGGTTTCGAGCGCCTGGAGCTGCAGGTTGGCGTTTTATTTTTGTTTTGGGCGTTGGGCTTTGTAAGGCCTTAAAGATATATGGTGAGGAATTCGGACAAGAAAGATGGGCTGGTGGAGTGGCTCTCATGCGCCACTTAGGCGCTGGAGGAGAGCAAGGGCGCAGGTTCGAGCGCCTGGAGCTGCAGGTTGGCGTTTTATTTTTTTGTGCGGTTATGGGCTGAGATAAGAAGGGTTTAAGAATAAATGTTGGGGGTTTCTAGCATAAAAATCAAAGTGGCCGAGTGGCCTGGGCGTTGGAGGAGAAGTGTGCAGCAGACTGGTCCCAGGTTCGAACCAAGGGAGCTGCGTTTTGGAATTTAATTTTTATTTCTTTTTGGCAGCAATTTTGAAGGTGTTGGACGGCTAGAAGACTCTTATTTAGATGAGGATAATGTGTTTTTTATTTATTTTTATTTATCTATTATTAATTAGATTAAGTGGGGATAATTATTATTTATTTGTTTTTTTTGTGATAAGTGTGATAATAGTAGAACAATTCAAATTGTTTTTGAATTGAACTAATTCAAATGGAATTGAATTAGTGGCTAGGAAGGTGTCGGCCGAATGCTATAAATAGGGGGGTAGAGTGCCAATTATTCTTCAAGTCTTTGCTAAATCTCTCCCTCTCCCTCTTGGTGTGCCGATTTCTCCTTTGGCCTTTGTAGCCAAATAATTCTTTTGTTTTCTTTTAATCCCTTGATAGCCGAAATCTTTAGCCCTCCATCTCTCTTCTACTTTATCAAGATTGAAGCCGAACCTGTGAAGAGTGGTGCTGTCGACATTTAGAGCTTGTGGGTAAGTATTCTAGCTCTCTGTTTTGGTGGCCAAAACCGAATGGTTGGCCTTAGTGTTGGTTGGCCGAATGCTCTATAGGTTATAGGTAATGTGTTTTGCTTGTTTGTAGCCAGCGCCAAGGAGTCTAAAGGAAGGTCTCGAATTGTTTGGACTCATCAAAGGGCAAATCGACAGAAGTACAGATGAGCCTTTGAGATTTTAGATCGTTTCGGTAAGTAAGTTAAATTGTAGTTATTCGCCTGAGATCTTGTATTATGACGTTTAACCAAAGGATTCTGATTAAGTGATTACGATGGACGTGGATGCGAATACCAGTCAAAGTGGGCAAGGGAAGGCTCCCATCCCAAAGTTTAAGAAAAGATTCGTTTCTGCTGTACGAGATTGGCCACCAGGGTGTGGACGTGCAACAGAAAACGATAGGCAGATAACGGTAGTCTCGCTAAACGATAGCGTCGAGGATCGAGAGTCTAGAACTCCTAGTAATAAGGTGTGTAATTAGCCTACTGTTTTCGGGTTTTATGTGTTATATGTTTTACTAACAAGTGCAGTAATAAGTGTGCCATATATACCCCTAAAGGGTATAGCGATGACCAGGTTAGTATTGGATCTATTGCAAAGTGTGATTATTTGTTTATGAGTATGTTTATGGACATTAATAAGCATGTGCATGCATTATCACGATTATATTTTATGTGGCATGTGCATGGGTGGGATATGAAAAGAAGGTGGGTGTACTTGAGTACGTGGTTGATGTCACTTTGTGCTACATCGTGGATTGGCGCTGATCGAGGTCGCGTTGTGGATCTTTGCGATTTAGTTCGCGTGGTTACCTTGATTGATATGGGCTTTATGCCATATCGTGGCTTGATGGATTCTTTGTGTGCTCCATCGTGGTTTGATGTTAGCTATACGCTACATCGTGGATGGCATTGGTTGCCTTTTTGGAGGGAAAAGGAGAGGGTGACTCGATAGTCCCCCGTGTGTGGTAATTTGGATAAGGGGTGTGTAGCGGATGGACCCTAGGTTGGGTTGGGAATCATGTTGCATTATTTTTGTAATAATATGGAAATGGGCCAAGCCCAATATGACATGTGGATAGGTATGTTTTGGGAACATACGTGGAAATGGGCCAAGCCCAGTTGATATGTGGTTTATTGAGAAATGGGCCTAGCCTAAAGTATTTGAGTATGATTTGAATGTGGGCCAAGCCCGCATTGTGGTAATTGTTAAAATGAATATATATATTACTTGTTGCATTTGATAATTGGGATATTATGTGGCTAGCATGTGGGTGGATTTCAAAGTGGTTAACTTACACATCGAGTCCTGTATGACTCACCCAATTATTTTCAAACATCGCAGAGACATGTTGATCGGACCGGGTTGGAGTGGATACAAGGTGGCCCATGCAGAAGGAGATTTTCATACAGAAGATGTTTTACTTTATTTAAGTATTTTATATTATCAGTATTTTGGAATTTTATTTGATGTAATAAGGGCCTCTTTGATTTAAAGTACTCTATTTATTAATGTTGAAGTTTACACTACACTTAGGAATATTTTCGCAAAAGATTCATATTATAGCAACCTATAATAATGTTTTAATTCGGAAGATTTCAACAAGCTTATATTATTTAATAATCTTTAAATGGACATGATTTCCAAGAGTTAATTAAATTTTCAAGTTTAATTCTAAAGTCAAAGATTTCCAACCGTCTTTCCCAGTGACATAACCAGATTCGGTCGTAGTGAATGGGCCGGGTTTGGGGATGTTACAGTTTGGTATCAGAGCCCGGTTCAAAACTCGGCTTTGAGGGTTTTGGGCCCAAAAACATTTTTAAAATGGGCTTTTCAAGAATATGGGCTTTTAAGAAATTTTTTCAGGTTTTTCTGGCATGGCACCTGTACCTCCGGCCCGAGTCCACCAGGTAAGTACTTCAGACTTGTGAAGTAATTTGTTATATGAACTGTTATGGGCTTAGTTGGGCTCGTAGATTAGTGAACTAGGATCTGTTGAACCCTAGGACTAGTCTACTCAAACACATGCATAAGACTTAAGGTTACTAAACAAACCTGTGATTAAGTCGCCAAGTTAAGGTGTGGCAACCATTGTGCGCATGTCTAGGAGTGGATCCGGAAGAGCCTGGTACTTAAGCAGTCCTCGTGACTCACCTCCTCTTATTTGGAATCCTACAGTGCGTAGCTACGGTTCACCTTAACCAAGAGGACTTGTTCATAGGCTAAACCAATTATTAAAACCCGAAAGGATTTGCCTCACTGCTTTGAAAACCCTAGTTTTAAAATTTCCAAAATTTACCCCTATGTTGAAAATTACTAAAATGCCCCCGACTTCAAAAATTTCGGTTTAACCCCAAGCTTAATAAAATTTTCTTACATTGCAAAAGTATCCAATTTTCTGTATTTCAAAAATAATAATACGACTTTGGAAATTTACAAAATTACCCTGATTGTCAAAATTACCAAAATACCCCTAGTTACCAAAATCCTGTTATACCTTCAATTTGCGAAATTTTTGAAAATACTCTTCAATTTTGGGAATTTCAAAAGATCCTGACCTATTAAAGTTTTTGAATCGCCTCACGGTTTATGATTGAAAATGTCCTCAGTAGGACAAAATGACGGAAATACCACAGGGTAGAAGCAGGCGAGAAATGTCTGAATAGTGAATGTGTGTGGTGAATACCACTGAGTGTGCCTTTACTGAGGAAGGAATGTGGTTTTGTTGATGAATGTGTGAGTGTGTAAATGTGATTCTTTGAATTAGGGTAACAAACTGGAACTGAGACTTTGTGTGATCGAAAGAACTACTTTAAAATACCCTTCTTTCATAAAAATTTGCTCGCGATTAAATAGTGAAACAAAATTTCTAATGCATAAAACTTGTTAATCAGATTAAATCGCGACGGTAGAGATGAGTTCTAGGGGACGCAGTAGAGGTAGAATGGCAGCTTCGGAACCAGTAGGGTCTGGCCATGGGTCAGAAAGTGAAGTGCCGCCGCCAGCAGTGGGCGCGGAGGAACAAGATCTGATAGGTGAAGATGACGCAGTATCGCGGGCCATGTTGCGAGTGCTCGAGCGAGTAGCAGGAGCTAGTGTAGGAAGCGGAGCTCGAAAGTCAGTATCGGAAAGGCTTAGATTGAACGGAGCTGAGATATTTAGAGGAGTATCTGGAGTGGCCCCGAATGTAGCGGAATATTGGTTAGAAGGAGTCGAAAGAATTATGGACGACTTAGATTGTACCCTGCAGGAAAAGTCGAAGGTCTTTGTTTCGCTTCTTCGGGATGAAGCTTATCGTTGGTGGCTCACTGTCAAACAAGGTGTACCGGCAGATCGATTGGATTGGGATTTCTTTAAGGTTAAGTTTGAAGGAAAGTACGTTGGAGCAAGTTACTTAGACGCGCAAAGGAAAGCGTTTCTAAACCTAGTACAAGGGAATAAGTCGATAGCAGAGTATGAAGCTGAGTTTGTGCGACTAAGTCAGTACGCCAAAAGAATCGTGGCTACTGATTATGAAAGGAGTGTTCGATTCGAAGATGGGCTGCGAGATGAGTTGCGGGAGTTGATCGCGCCACAAAGAGAAAGGGATTTTGCCATTCTGGTAGAGAAAGCTCGGATTGCCGAAGAGGTTAAGAAGACTATAAGAGAAAACCGAGAAAAGAATAGGAACGAGAATAAGAGAAATGTTGGGCCATCAGTATCGTTGGGTAATGCCCAGAAAAGACCAAGGACCGAGAACCCTGTAAGTGCACTTGTACCAGTGGATCGGAATCGTTCTTGTGTCCGATGTGGAAGACCTCACACAGGAGAGTGTTGGGGAAATAGTAAAGAATGCTTTCGGTGCGGATCTAAGGCACATTTAGATAAGAATTGTCCTCGAGCGACGAGGGGTCGTGGTTCAAGTCATGGAAGGAATGGTTCTAGTCAGAGTCAACCAAGGATGTGATAGCGGGTAAGCTCCTTTGCTTTGGTACATGCTTTAATTACTTTGTTTGCTTATGAGTTAGTCTTTTCTGTGTTGCTAAGAGAGGTGTTTCGAATTTTGAGCACGAACTTAGAGATTGTGTAGGTACGATAGCCTTAGTAAGATCAGAGTTGCGCAGCATAAGCGTAAGGTGGTAAGAAAGGTTGTATGGACGTTTGTTAGTAAAGTAATTTCGAGGACGAAATTATTTTAATGAGGGTAGAATTGTAACACCCTGATTTAGGGGCTATGTAGGTTGTGTGTAATTCGGATGTTGGTAGGTTTTTGGGTGTGTTTAGAGGTGTTTTAGAAGTTTTGAGAATGCTCGGATAATAGGGGAAAGCTGTGGAAAATTTTGGATTTTTAAGTAATAAAGAGGGGGCTTGGTTTCTGAGGGTTTAAAAGAATTAATTAGGCGTTTAAGGCACAAGAAAGGATCCGCAAAGTGGCTTCATGCTTATTTGCTAGGGGAAATTTGGAAGTAGCGCGAGTGGGGGCTTGGGTTCGAGTCAAGCTGCACAATTGTGTTTTATTTTTGCGTCAAGGGATTTGGGCTAAGTAGGCCTTAAAAATAAATGTCAAGTTGATGGACATGAAAGTCCAATTGGCAAAGTGGCTCTTGGGCGCTACTTAGGCGCTGGAGGGAAGTGAGGTCGCGGTTTCGAGCGCTGGAGTGCAGTTGGCGTTTTATTTTTGTTTTGGGCGTTGGGCTTTGTAAGGCCTTAAAGATATATGGTGAGGAATTCGGACAAGAAAGATGGGCTGGTGGAGTGGCTCTCATGCGCCACTTAGCGCTGGAGGAGAGCAAGGGCGCAGTTCGAGCGCTGGAGCTGCAGTTGGTGTTTTATTTTTGTGCGGTTTATGGGCTGAGATAAGAAGGGTTTAAGAATAAATGTTGGGGTTTCTAGCATAAAAATCAAAGTGGCCGAGTGGCACAGGCGTTGGAGGAGAAGTGTGTGCAGATGGTCCTGTGTTGAACCAAGGGAGCTGCGTTTTGGAATTTAATTTTTATTTCTTTTTGGCAGCAATTTTGAAGGTGTTGGACGGCTAGAAGACTCTTATTTAGATGAGGATAATGTGTTTTTTTTTATTTATTTTTATTTATCTATTATTAATTAGATTAAGTGGGGATAATTATTATTTATTTGTTTTTTTTGTGATAAGTGTGATAATAGTAGAACAATTCAAATTGTTTTTGAATTGAACTAATTCAAATGGAATTGAATTAGTGGCTAGGAAGGTGTCGGCCGAATGCTATAAATAGGGGGGGTAGAGTGCCAATTATTCTTCAAGTCTTTGCTAAATCTCTCCCTCTCCCTCTTGGTGTGCCGATTTCTCCTTTGGCCTTTGTAGCCAAATAATTCTTTTGTTTTCTTTTAATCCCTTGATAGCCGAAATCTTTAGCCCTCCATCTCTCTTCTACTTTATCAAGATTGAAGCCAGAACTGTGAAGAGTGGTGCTGTCGACATTTAGAGCTTGTGGGTAAGTATTCTAGCTCTCTGTTTTGGTGGCCAAAACCGAATGGTTGGCCTTAGTGTTGGTTGGCCGAATGCTCTATAGGTTATAGGTAATGTGTTTTGCTTGTTTGTAGCCAGCGCCAAGGAGTCTAAAGGAAGGTCTCGAATTGTTTGGACTCATCAAAGGCAAATCGATGTAATCTGAGAGGAGCCTTTGAGATTTTAGATCGTTTGGTAAGTAAGTTAAATTGTAGTTATTCGCCTGAGATATTGTATTATGACGTTTAACCAAAGGATTCTGATTAAGTGATTACGATGGACGTGGATGCGAATACCAGTCAAAGTGGGCAAGGGAAGGCTCCCATCCCAAAGTTTAAGAAAAGATCCGTTTCTGCTGTACGAGATTGGCCACCAGGGTGTGGACGTGCAACAGAAAACGATAGGCAGATAACGGTAGTCTCGCTAAACGATAGCGTCGAGGATCGAGAGTCTAGAACTCCTAGTAATAAGGTGTGTAATTAGCCTACTGTTTCCGGGTTTTATGTGTTATATGTTTTACTAACAAGTGCAGTAATAAGTGTGCCATATATACCCCTAAAGGGTATAGCGATGACCAGGTTAGTATTGGATCTATTGCAGTGTGATTATTTGTTTATGAGTATGTTTATGGACATTAATAAGCATGTGCATGCATTATCACGATTATATTTTATGTGGCATGTGCATGGGTGGGATATGAAAAGAGAATGCGGGTGTACTTGAGTGCGTGGTTGATGTCGACTTTGTGCTACATCGTGGATTGGCGTTGATCGAGGTCGCGTTGTGGATCTTTGCGATTTAGTTCGCGTGGTTACCTTGATTGATATGGGCTTTATGCCATATCGTGGCTTGATGGATTTTGTGTGCTCCATCGTGGTTTGATGTTAGCTATACGCTACATCGTGGATGGCATTGGTTGCCTTTTTGGAGGGAAAGGAGAGGGTGACTCGATAGTCCCCCGGTGTGTGGTAATTTGGATAAGGGGGTGTGTAGCGGATGGACCCTAGGTTGGGTTGGGAATCATGTTGCATTATTTTTTGTAATAATATGGAAATGGGCCAAGCCCAATATGACATGTGGATAGGTATGTTTTGGGAACATATGTGGAAATGGGCCAAGCCCAGTTGATATGTGGTTTATTGAGAAATGGGCCTAGCCCAGTATTTGAGTATGATTTGAATGTGGGCCAAGCCCAGATTGTGGTAATTGTTAAAATGAATATATATATTACTTGTTGCATTTGATAATTGGGATATTATGTGGCTAGCATGTGGGTGGATTTCAGTGGTTAACTTACACACTGAGTCTGTATGACTCACCCAATTATTTTCAAACATCGCAGGAGACATGTTGATCGGACCGGGTTGGAGTGGATACAAGGTCGCCCATGCAGAAGGAGATTTTCATACAGAAGATGTTTTACTTTATTTAAGTATTTTATATTATCAGTATTTTGGAATTTTATTTGATGTAATAAGGGCCTCTTTGATTTAAAGTACTCTATTTATTAATGTTGAAGTTTACACTACACTTAGGAATATTTTCGCAAAAGATTCATATTATAGCAACTTATAATAATGTTTTAATTCGGAAGATTTCAACAAGCTTATATTATTTAATAATCTTTAAATGGACATGATTTCCAAGTGTTAATTAAATTTTCAAGTTTAATTCTAAAGTCAAAGATTTCCAACCGTCTTTCCCAGTGACATAACCAGATTCGGTCGTAGTGAATGGGCCGGGTTTGGGGATGTTACATGTTAATTATTCTTGGAAGACCTTTTCTTGCTACAGGTAGGACTTAAATTGATGTGCAAAAAGGTGAACTTACCATGAGGGTAAATGATCAGAAGAATACTTTCAATGTATTTGATGGCTTGAAATGTGCTGATGAGAATGAAGAATACCACACCATTGGGTTGATAGAAACAACAGTGGAAGAAGAGTTCACAAGATTTTGCCACGAAGCGTCTGAGATAGTGATAAAGAATCACTTGAGTGGAGTAACGTAATAATTTTTCCTAATGACCATTACTGAGGTGCTCATGTGGATCGTGACAAGTAATCAATTGACCTCCGGGATGTTTATTTTTCCTTTCTTTAATTGTTTTACTTTCATTTCATTTTTATCATCTGTTATCATTAATTATTAAATGTTCTTTCATTTATGTTTTTATCTTTGATTAATGAGCAGTTTTTTCTAGATTTTTGGAGATAGAATAAAAGTGTAGGATTACCAATTGTGATACTAAGAGGACTTTGTCGCCACATCTCAGAAGGAAATTATGCCGTGGCAAACTGGGTGAATGAATGTCGAGATCCCTATAAAAGAACTTTACAAAGCCGATGCCAGAATTCCAAGCCTTCCCTACCTCTTTGCTCTCAATTCTTAAAGATGTAGATGAGCCAGCTCAAACTCCTACTGCCAGAGTCGAATCTGCAAATTTGGGAACCACTATTGATGAAGGGGAAACTGTTGCTCAGGAGCCTAAAAGGATGACATCATTAAATGTTGAAAATAAAGAAGAAGAAGTGAAAGATGAAACTGCCACAACCATTACTACCACCTTGAAAGGTTAGGACCCTGTTCCACCCACCCCACTAGCTTCCACGACTGAACAAGACTGTGACATCGATCATCTTATTTATGAGCTCACGGTATAACACCCCTAACCCATATCCGTCGCCGAAATAGGGTTACAGAGCATTACTGAAGTTTACAGAACAAATACAATTAAATTATGTCATTCACTTTTCATATCTGTAACCAATCATATTCAATTGTATTGTCCCTTAATTGAACCCTCGAGGCCCAATTTATGCATTAGAAACAAGTCGGGACTAAATCGAGAACTCATAGATTTTTTCGCAAAATTTTCAAAATTTTCTTATATACAAGGGACACACGCCCTGTGATCAGGCCATGTGGCTCACACAGCCAAGTGACAAGCCCGTGTCTCAGGCTGTGTGGGCATTCGATGTGAGGCGCACAGTTGTGTCCCAGCCCGTGTCCATACCCGTGTAACTCTCTGACTTGAGTCACACGGCCAACCACACGCTCGTGTACCAGGCCGTGCGGACAATTTAATTTTCAAAAATTAGGTGCAGGATTCACAGAGCCAAGACACACGCCCATGTGCTAGGCCGTGTGTCACACACGCTGAGACACACGCCCGTGTCTTTGCCCGTGTGGCCAATTCTGAGCATTTTGTTTCTAAATTTAAAAGATGTAGGGGACACACGGCCAAACCACACGCCCGTGCGCATGGCTATGTGTCACACACGGTTGAGACACGCCCGTGTGTCTACCTGTGTGGACGAAAATAGGCCATTTTCAAGGCCATATTTCTCACCCATTTTGTCTTCCACCTAAAACAACATTCAAGCACATTCTGTAACACCCCATACCCGAGTCTGAGGCTTAGACCGAATACGAGATATTACTATGCTTTAACTTGCTTAGTCATGCACTTACGGGCTGTAAAATTTTGTTCCAAATTAAAAATTTCTCTTTCTTAGTCAAGTCATTCGTATCGTGGGCCTACGAGGCCTTAAACTTGCGTTCAGAAACTTATACGAGTTAAAAGAAACTATTCTTTAAAACAGGGGCCACACGCCCGTGTATAATGAGACACGCCTTTGTGTAGACACACACGGCCATGTTCAACAACCGTGCTTAAAAACCTAAGCATTCTACCAAATGCCCCACAGTTAAGGCACACGCCCATGCGGTTTGGGACACGCCCGTGCACCCCTTTACACGCCCATGTCTTTCGACCGTGGTCGACACTGACTAATTACACACGGCCTTGACACGCCTGTGGACTTAGACCGTGTACTATACCTTGATATACTGACTTATTACACACGGCCGGGGCACACGCCCATGTTCTAATCGTGTGTCATGTACGGCTTCAACACACGGTCGTGGGATTAACCCGTGGCCTATTCTAACTTATGAGATTAAGGTGCAGGTTACGCATGGCCTAGACACACCCCCGTGTGTCTAACCGTGTGGGCACTCAGAAGCTATCTACCAAGCCTTTTCTTACTCTCCATTGCATACATTCATATACTTCTTCAAAACATTCTCAAAACATCAATTGAAACACATAAATTAACACGTTTGGTTCATGAAAATAAAGTTTTCCTCCCATACACTTGGGAGAATTGTTCCCACAACATTTACAACAACTTAAACCATCATAAATGGCTATACACAACCATACTATGAATACTCTTTGGCCAACAAGATTTGGCTACCACAATCAGACTTCATCAACCTTAAATGAATCCCTATACATGCCATGACTCTTAAAAACTTGATACCTCATACCGTATGTCTGCTCGATAGTGTGAAAACATCTCCGGTGGCCTCCAACTCGAGCTAAGTAATAAAACCTATAAGAGATGAGAAAAGTAAAGGAGTAAGCAATAATGCTTAGTAAGTTCATCTGTATAATTTGACAAATATTGATATTCACTAAATATACATAACACCAAGGCAATATGTTGAGTTTTTCTCATCAACTCATGGTTACTTACTCAACCATTCCTGAAACTTACTCATTCAATCTCTTACCACATTCTTACCATATCACAAGCCAATTTGCTCGTTTAATTAGCATACGTTCCTGCACTGATCGTCACAAGATCATATATAACAACACATCAAGCATTTTCAATAAGCCACTCATGCAACTAATATCTCGGTGGTTTCGCACTTAGCCTATCATTCCTTTATAAGTGATGGTATCACACATAGCCCATCGATCAATAATCAATAAGGTGACATTGCACATAGCTTACCATTATTTACATTCATGGATAATAATTCACAAGTATATCTCTATTTCAAATGTTCATTCAAGAACATCCTCACATGTTCCCATTTTTACTTAACTTTCTACGATACTCGTTCTCATTCACACAGTGCATCAAATACACATACCCCACTAAGGGTTCATCATTTATTGAATTCATCTCAATTCAATTCTACACCTACTTGTGCTACTCATAGTACAACCACATACATTCACATATACATTGAATCATTCGAATTGTTAAATAACTCTCTTGAGTCTCATGCACATAGTTCTCGTTGTCACTCTACCCCAACTGGGTTTTACATACTCTAACATATCGATGCCATGTCCCTGACATGGTCTTATATGAATTCTTACACCGAGGCCATATCCCAATAATGTCTTACTCGAGCCTTTAACCATCGTTCTATCGTGCTATACACCTTTCCCATTACTCTAAATTCGATTCCATTGACATCTCATCAAGAGACATTTAATACATTCACATAATAATATACATTCCATACAACATTGGAATACTAAATATGCTCATACGTAATTTCAACATTTGCACATGAACTTACCTCGATGTCGAAAGAGCCGAAAAGGACTTTTTCCCACATTTCTCTTTTCATTCGTTCTAGGTCCGAAACTCATTTTCGTTGATCTAAAATAATGAAATTTACTCATTTAATCACTTAATGATCGTATTACAACATAATCTCTACTTAGGCAAAAATGACCATTTTGCCCCTATACTTTGGCAAAATTACGATTTTGCCCCTAGGCTCGTAAATAAATTTTCATCACATTTTCTTGTTAAACAAGCCTAGCTGAACATTTAATCCTCTTACAACTATTCTCAATTCCATCAATTTCATGCCTTAATGAACAAATTACAACTTTTGCATTTTAGTCCCAAATAGGTGTTTTCATGACAACACCTTTCACAAAAGTTGTTTCTCATCATCCTATCATTCATTTTCTTTCATAAAACTCATCAAACAACATAAACTCTCTCATGGCAAGTCCCTAGACTTTCAACCATATTGCAAACTAGTCCCCTCTTTAGAAAGCTTAAGCTTTAGGGGTCTCAAAAGTACAAAAATTAACATCTAAAGCCATCAAAATCACTTACTTGAGTGAAGAGAAGCTTGCTGAAATTTTCAAGCTTTCCAAGCCCTCCCATGGCTGATATTTTTGGTTGAAAGAGAAGAAGTAAAAATATGATAGCTTTTTGGCTTATTTCATCTTATTTTATTTCTTTTTAAACACCTAACATGACCACATTTAATGTTCTTGTCCCCTTAGCTTACTATGGCCGGCCAACTCACTTAGACAAGGCCAAATTGCTCATTTGGGACCTCTAATTACTAATACATAGCTATTTGGTACCTTTAGCCTATAGAATGGAACTTTCGCACTCTATGCGATTTAGTTTTTTTTCACAATTTAGCTAGAAATCGCTAAAATTAAGGCACCAAAATTTTCATGCATCCTCATAAACATGTTATAACTCATAACATAACATGAAAATAATTTTCTCTAACCTCGAATTAATGATTCCAAGATCACTGTTCTGACTAGCCCCTAAATCGGGCTGTTACAATTCTCCCCCCTTAGGGATTTTCGTCCCCGAAAATCTTATCAGGAGGGTTAGCTACCAACATTCTTAAAATGTTTCCATCTAATATTAAAAATCTCAAATCCACTTATCCTCAAATTCCTCTTGCCGATAACTCTTAAGCTGTGATACATAAGATCGAAACGTAACTTGAAACCTAGGTTATTCTTCCTCTGGGGCTTATACTATATCCAGAAATCCACTAATTTTGAACTCCGTACATGCCCAAATGATCGTTCGGATCTTCACTGGTTGATTCACTACAACTTGAATGACATTCCCCTCCTTGGGAATTTTGTCAAACCAAATTTGAAATCTATAAGGTTTCATCTCACTTTCTCATTAAAGCATTCACCGATCGTAATAGTCCGACTTATGCGCTTTGAAAACTCGGCTTTTAGTGATCAACTACTTACGACCATAAACTCAATCGTATCATTAAATGTACTCTATTGTCAAAACATTTATGCACATAAGCGCATTTCCTTATTCTTGCATTAACAGATATATGCGCTACTAAATCTCATACCAAAACTTACGTATAAGTTTCGGATTCATCATCGTTCAAATCCTATCTCGAGGAATCATCGACAACGAGAAAACTTATACAACTTGTATTTTATCATCTCAATAAACTCGTTTCAGAACTTATTTAAAATACCACTTACTATCTCATTTTCGATCCCTTTTGTTCGAAAAGAAAGCTCGCGCTTGTCATTAACTTTGCTTGGCGGGATATTACAAACTAAGATCAACCGAGTAACCATTTCGCATTGCTTAACATGGATCCTTCGTAACATCTAACTTACAACAAGGACACGAAGTGATCATCTCGGGATCACTAACTCATCAACTCTTTCTCTCGATTCAGGTGATTTTGATTACTAAAACTTTCAAATAAATAGTTCTTTTATAGCTTTCGACTCAACTATCACGGTTTGAACATTGAGGATGAGCATACCCTTGTATCATGCTCCCTACTCACGTACACACAATTTTATTCTCTTTATTGATTCATGCGTGAATATACACAAAACTTGAATCATATCTCAATACATTAATCTACTCTTTCTCCACACCAAGAACATATTTCTAGCACACTCTCTCATCCGAGTTTCTCTGCTTTGTACTAATCTAAAACCTTTACTAACATCATATCTCATGATATCAGGGGCATTTAGGTCAAATTCATTAACTCTATTCGACTTACTCGAAACTCATCATACAACATGAAACTTGTGATTTCACTTCTTATACTAGAATCATCACCCACTTCCTCCTCATAGTACCCGAATAGGGCTACAAAGAGATAAAGAAATGTCGATTTCAGTTAACTAAATCGACAACCATTTTGTCTGATTTTCACTATCGGCTAACATTCTCACATAGTTCTGATTTATGAAAAGAATAACCACAACCGCTCACGAAAGGCAACGGATAATGGTACACAATACACAAGGGGATTATTATAATCCATCTATGGCATCAACTAACCATGCACAATCTACAGGCTTCAAGCCAACTTACTCAAACTTGCCATTTATTTAGCACATATCGTGCCACACATCGCACCTGCTTCTTCGTGATTCATTCACGAATATCTGTATTCACTCCTTCACATGACTTTAGTACTAGTCTCATTTCTATTTCTAACTCATCTACCTGTCCCTTCGATCACTAGGGATAATCAAAGATGTATATTCATCGTCATACATATAGGTACGACACCAATGTCACATCTCTACGGTGGTCTTATATGGAGTCACCTCTAAATGCCAATGCCATTTCCCGGATAAGGTCTTATATGGGCTTCCACATCAAGTATCGATGCCATATTCTGAATATGGTATTATACGGAATCATAACTTGGTGCCGAGGCCGTGCCTCGAACATGGTCTTATACGAGACCTTATCTATTTCATATCTCAATGATAGCCTTTTCATTATAGTCCCCAAGGACTTCAACCTCATTTTCAAAAATAATTATTCTATATAGTAGAGTATCATGTATCAATGTGATACAAAGCATTCTCAATTATACTAACATAATTATTGCATTAATCGAATGCAAACTTACTCAACTTAACTCTCATAACATTTCATCATAATTCAACAGTGGTAAGGAGGGTGAGGTCACAGAGCCTCTTAACTTGACCCTCGTGACTACATAAATATGATTTAATATTCATCATCAATGAAATATCATCATAGTCACATAACTCATCTCAAGTGAGTTTTCATGTTTATCACGTTACAATTATCTCTATCACTCATACTTTCGAGCTGTGACTTTAATAACTCAAGTTTCACATTAATATCTACTCGAGTACTTAACATTTAACTCTACTTTTTCTTACTATTGCTTATTAATCTAGAGAATGTCTTACGATTTTTGAGTACGTCGTTTACTTGATCGCCATAGTCCAGCTATGGTCTTACTCGTATCACAACATCATAGTCCAACTATTGTTTTACATGTTGTTACGATGCCATAGCCTCGCTATGGTCTTACACAAAATCTTATATCGATATCTACGCCATATCTCAGATATGGTCTTATACGATCTCATACCGAAGCCAGGTCCCAGACATGGTCTCACACGGGATTACTATTTGATGCCGATGCCATATCCCAGATATGGTCTTGTACGGGATCTCACAACAAATATCGATGCCATATCCTAGATATGGTCTTATCTGATTAACTTTTTCAATACCGAAGCCATATCCTTGATATGGTCTTATACGGGATCTTGTAACTCGATGTCGATGCCATATCCCAGATATGGTTTTATACGAGATCAAACTTAGATGTCGATGCCATGTCCCGGACATGGTCTTATACGAGATCTTTTTTGGTCTTTGAAGCCATGTCCCGGACATGGTCTTACACTAGCACTGCGTATCAACGCCGATGCCATGTTCCAAACATGGTCTTACACTGGCCCTCATAATGTGCCCTATGCCATGTCCCAGACATGGTCTTACACTAGCACACGTATCATCACCAATGCCATGTCCCAGACATGGTCTTATATGGGATTTCCTCTAGGTGCCAACGCCATATCCCAGATATGGTCTTACATGGGATGACATGTACCGCCATGGTCTTATTCATCATTTTATCATTGGACGACCGTACTCATATCCTGCATTTTACTCTTATTATTTTTCACATACATCATGGCACTTACTAGTCTCATGCTTGTAAGGTAAACAAGGTACCTGTAACACTTGATCACATAGATCAGTATACTTTAACATAATAATCATAATCTCTGATTCATCATTCATAACATGAATAATACTCATTTTCACTTGATAATAACTTTGCTTACTTATCTTTCTTGTTATCTCATTTGAGCTTAGCTCGTTTTCCCGATGAATTTATATGAATAATCGAGGATACTAAATCTCATCTAAATTTTGAGGCCATAACTTAACATGGACTTATACGAAGTCTTTCCTGTTCTCACCAATGCCATGCCTTAACTTGGACTTATATGGGATCTCTTTCTCTTGATAACTTTTCAATGCCAAGCTTGCCTTGTTCTTACATGATAACTTGTTCAATGCCAAGCTTGCCTTGGACTTACATGATAACTTGTTCAATGCCAAGCTTGCCTTGGACTTACATGATAACTTGCTTGCTTGCCGATGCCATGCCTCGGCTTGGTCTTATACGGACTTTCTTGTTTCATGTGGTAGATCGAGTATCCTAAGTTATTCAACTTCAATCGGGGCTTTCTCATGCTTGATCTCATTAATTTCTTTGTTTAACATAACATTAAACATTTTTCATAATAACATTGTACATTATACTAAGAAATTCAATGATATAAATCATAAAGCTTAGAAATCATACAAACTTACTGAAATTAGCTCGGTTGGGAATCATCACTGTCTTAACAAAACAATTTCATTAGAGCCGGGAGACATCACACTATCACGATCCACATATGGCATGTATAGTTAGACTCTTACTCACGTAAGGTTAGTCCTAGAACCGACTAAACCATAGCTCTGATACCACTAAATGTAACACCCCATACCCGAGTCTGAGGCTTAGAATGAATACGAGATATTACTATGCTTTAACTTGCTTAATCATGCACTTACGGGCTGTAAATTTTGTTCCAAATTAAAAAATTCTCTTTCTTAGTCAAGTCATTCGTATCGTGGGCCTAGAGGCCTTAAACTTGCATTCGAAAACTTTTACGAGTTAAAAGAAACTTTTCTTTAAAACAGGGGCCACACGTGTAACATACTGAATTTTTGGGCCTATGCATTTAATGGGTGAATATGTGTAATGAGTTAATTTGAGCATTAAGGGTCCAAATTGGGCTCAGGATTGGGCTGAAGCCTTAGTTAAATTTTTGTTTAAGCACTATAGGGTTTAAAAGGTGGTATCTGAGTTTAAAATATCAAAATGGGCTTGTGGCCCAGTGGTCAGTGGCGCCACTTAGGGAGCAAGGAGGTGACACCACACAAGGGAGTAAGGGGCCCAAATTTAAGTTACATGGAGCCCAACTCTTTTAATTTAAGTTAGCTAAATTTCGGCATTAGGGTTAGGTAGAGTGGACGGCAACAAGGCTCAAAAATAGGAGGATTTATGTGAATGGGATAATGTAGATAATATAGTTGATAATATGGAAGGAAAAAAAAGGAGAAAAGATAGGAGCTATCTACAAGGCTAGGAGTTGGCCGAAATTTCATCACCTAGAGAAGTGAAGAAATTGGTTTCTTTATGGCAAAGGGGGTGCCGAATTTTCCCTTTTTATTTGATTAATTTTTAGTTATCAGGAAGGGCACTTTCGGTTTTTCATAGGTAAGTGCCGAAATTTCTATAAATAGGGAGGAGGGTTCTCTTCTTTTTTTTTCGGCAATTAGGGTTTCCACCTTTTCTTTCTCTTCTTTCTTCTAAAAGTCGAAAACCCTATTATTCTTTTCTCTTCTTTCTTCTAAAAGCCAAAAACTCCATTATTCTCTTCTTTCTTCTAAAAGCTGAAAACTCCATTATTCTCTTTTTTCTTCTAAAAGCCGAAAACTCCATTATTCTCTTCTTTTTTCTAAAAGCTGAAAACTCCATTATTCTCTTCTCTTATTTATTCTAAAAAGCCGAAAGCTGAAAACTCCATTATTCTTTTCTCTTCTTTATTCTAAAAGCCGAATCTCTATAGATTTCTTCAAATGTAACACCCCAAACTCGGACAGGACACCACGCCCGAATCTGGTATGTTACGGGGAAAAACGTTTTTGAGTGATCAGATTTTTCGTTTAAAAGCGGGGTGAAAACATAGTGAATTTGAGGAAAATTGGAGTAGGCTTGTTTGATTAGATTTTGAAAACTTATCCAAAGTATATAGTTAAAAACGAGTTGGTTTCATTTAGTAATTCCAATAGTTTCTTAGTGCTAGTTTAAAACATTTTTTGACTTAGTAGAAAGTCGAGTTTGATTTGAAAATCATTTGAGTTTACTTTATAACAAAACATAGTGAGATACCCGATGGTATAGTTTAAAACACATTGCGTTATAGTTTTGAAAACATTATCCTTCCAAATTTTTAGTAAAATTTCATACCAAGTTATTTGTTAAGCGAGTTAAGAATCTAATTAAACCATAACCATCATAAAACATAAATCAAAGGCCTTTTACAAATCCAAACTAAAACCCAACTAAAAGTAAATAAGTTAAAGTACCCAAATTGAATAGTCCGAGCAAAACTTTTATTAAAGCATGGCATGTGCACCCGAGTCCATCCGGCTCCATGTCGCGTCTCACGAGTCACTGAAATATCAAAGGAGAGGGTGAGTCGAATGACTCGATGTATAAATCCCGCTCCGATAACACAACATGCTAACACACATCATACATAGCAACATAATTAACGCAACCCGATCCTAACCATCCGTATCGCCTTTTCTACCCGTGTGGTACCAAACCACCTTTGGTGGTGCCAAACCACTTTGGTGACATATAGTCACAATGTGTTACCAAAACAATGGTGTCCCAAAGACACAATATCCATCAATGTGGTGCCAAACCACTGGTGTCCCAAAGACACGTTTGTGCTACCAAAGCACTGGTGACCGAAGTCACAAATCCAATGATGGGGCCAACCCATCGTGTGATACCCAATCACTAGCAGCCGATCCCGTATCTCAAGTGGGGCCAACCCACGGTGGTGTCAAACCACAGGGACGAGTCGCAATGAGGTGCCCAACCTCTGGTGTCCCAAAGACACAAATGTGGTACCAAACCACTGGTGACCGTAGTCACAATAATCGAATGATGGGGCCAACCCATCGTGTGATACCCAATCACTAGCAGACGATCCCATATCTCATGTGGGGCCAAACCCGCGGTGGTGTCAAACCACAGGGACGAGTCGCAATGAGGTGCCAAACCTCTGGAGGTGCCAAACCTCTGGTGACCCAAAGTCACAAAGTGTGTTACCAAAACACTGGTGCTCGTCAGCACAAAATATCACTGCTCCCTCCACTCATATCACCCATCAACATACCATACTCATGTAATCATGCATATCATACAAATCATGCATATCATGCTAATGTGCCTAACCTCATATCCCATGTCACATATATCCATAGCCATGGTATCATATAGATCATCAGTAATCTCATAACAATAATAATACTGACTTACCCGAGTCCAAGATCATACCCATTAGGGTATCATATCAATCATCACTGTTTCATTAATTATCACACGAGTTATTAATCATATTACTAAGCGGAAGTGTGTTAGTTTACACACACTGTAATACGAGTCTAAAATCCCAACGAAGCGATCTAAATCCCTCGAGTACTAGCTCCTACAATCGGCCAAACATAAGGGTTAGGCATCCCTAACATTCGGCCAACATCAATTAACCAAAGGGGTTAATATCGAACCCTTACCTTTATGTTAGATTTGATTTCCTACCAAATCTTGAACCAAGCGAGTGGTTCTCCTTTAACAATCGGCCACCCCTAAAAGAGAAACGGTTAAAACACTTGAAGCCTTATCTTATTGAAATCCAAAAGAATAGACTAACAGATAATCTTCTTACCACCACCTATCAAATGGTTAAGCAAAGGTAGAAAGTTCCACTTGATCGCTTGAAGTCCCCTTTGTCCTATGATGCAATCGGTTCCCACGTAAGAGATAACACTCATCAATAGTTGTCATATACAACTCTTAACAAAACCCAAATCGATAGAGTACAAGTGAGAAAAGGAAGAAAATATTCGGCTAGCACTTACCTCAATCACCAACCCTTAATCAGCCAACGTAAACACCACTAGAAGAGGGGATAGATTCGGTCAAGGCTTCCAAAGAAAGAAGAAAGAAAACGGCTTTAAGTGTTTATCACCTCTAGCGTTCGGCTTGAGTGGAAGAGAAAGAAAAGAAGTGTGAGAAAAATGTAGTTTCGGCAATGGCAATTGAGAAAGGGAGAAATGGATGGAATGAAAGTAGTTTCGGTTTGCCAAAAGAAGAAATGAGAAGAGAGTTTTGAAGGATGGGTTTCAGCTAAATGGTATGGAAAACGGAAAAACGAAAATTAGAAGAACAAGGTAAGATGATTTCGGCTTAACTCAAAATGAAAGAAAGAAGAAGAGTGGGGAGGGGCATTCGGCTAGCCAACACAAGATGTAGAAAACCACCTACAAATTCGGCGATAGAGTTGCTTGGGATTTCGGTTTCAAGAAACAAAAGTGGGGAAGTTTTACTTGAAATTCGGTTTAGGAAATTGACAAAAAGAAAAAGAATTTCGCTTACCACCTTTGACCGAAACCAACCAAAATGCTAAAGTGGAATTCGGCACTCCTCCACAACACACTACCAAGCCGTCCCCCTTCCCCATACCTCTCCAAAAATTCGGCCACAACCCTCCAAAGACTCCCAACCACTCATTCAAACATGCATGACCAAGTCACCCTCCTACAAATGCTCTCCACCTTTCATTTGAAAAGTATGACTTGGTCCAAGGTAGAATTTCACTAGCCTTCTACCTCTCCTCCATGCCGTCCCAAAATGTAGCCAAAATGAGAATTCGCAGCTCGAACACTAGACCTCCACTCCATGTAGATGACGCCACACCAAGCTCCCCCATGTAGCGCATGCTTTGCCACTAAGCTAGCTCCTTACTTGTGTAACAAAACAACAAATTATTTTCTTAAACCCCAGCTTCCTCAGCTCCCTTCACCTAGCACCCAAAAACCAAAATTTTCCTACCTACCCAGGCACACTCCTAGCCCACAATTAAGCCCCTAAAACACCGAAATAGCAACACAGCACACTAAACACATGCAATAACATGCAACAACAAAATAGCCCTTAACCCGGGATATTACAGTTCTACCCCCCTTAAAAATAATTTCGGCCTCAAAAATTACACGGTCAAAAGAGTTGCGGGTATTCTTTGTCTCATCATATCCTCGGGTTCCCACGTAGCTTCTTCTACGCCATGATTCCGCCAAAGTACCTTAACCAAAGGCACAGACTTTCTACGCAGAACCTTCACATCCCGATCAAGAATCTGCACAGGTTCCTCCTCCATAGACAAGTCTGGATTCACCTCGATCTCTTCCACTGCTACCACATGTGACGGATCTGAACGATACCTCCGAAGCATCGAAACGTGAAAAACGTCGTGAATCTGACTAAGCTCTGCTGGCAACTCAAGCTGATACGCCACTGGTCCAACTCGCCTCAAAACCTTATACGGCCCAATAAACCTCGGACTTAGCTTGCCTTTCCTTCCGAACCTCAACACCTTCTTCCAAGCGCGAGACCTTCAGAAAACTCGATCCCCTACAAGAAACTCTATATCTCTTCGCTTAAGATCGGCATAAGACTTACGCCGGTCGAAGCTTCCTTTAATCGAGCACGAATCAACTTAACCTTACCTACGTCTCAAAGAACCAACTCGGGTCCCAACAACTGGCGTTCACCTAACTCCGTCCAACACGTAGGTGAGCGACACTTCCTACCATACAACGCCTCATATGGTGCCATCTTGATGCTCGCAGTAGCTGTTGTTGTAGGCAAACTCACTAATGGGCAAAACTCCTCCCAACTACCCCACGAAATCTAGGACACAACCTCTCGGCATATCCTCTAAGATCTGAATAACCCTTTCTGATTGACCGTCAGACTGCGGGTGAAAAGCCGTGCTGAAATCCAAACGCGTACCCAAAGCCTGATGCAACGCTTTCCAAAACCTTGACGTAAATCTGGGATCCCTATCCGAGATTATCGAAACTGGCACACCATGCAACCTTACTATCTCTGACACATACACTTCGCCGCCCGCCGACCAAGTGAGTAGTCAACCCTCACCGGAATAAAGTGAGTGATTTAGTCGACGATCCACCACTACCCAAATGAATCCTTCTTGCTTGGCGTAGCGGTAACCCACCGACGAAATCCATGGTTATCCTTTCCCACTTCCACCGAGGAATCTTCACGGTGAAGCAAACCCGACGGCAAGCGATGTTCGGCCTTGACTGCGACAAGTCGACACTTCCCAACAAACTCTGTCACCTCTTTCTTCAAGCCAGGCCACCAAAAGCGCTCTCTAAGATCCCTATACATCTTGTTACCTCCGGGATGCATAGCATAAGGCTGCTATGTGCGTCTGAAGAATCTTCGCCTCTACTCAACATCTTTAGGCATACAAGCCTTACCTCGAAAACACAACACCTCATCACTAGACAAGCTGTAACCCTCCAAACCACCATTCTGCACTTGCAACCTTCGCGCCCTCAGAACCTCATCCTCTAATTTGTTTTCTCTACGATCGCTCAACCCAAGTAGGCTTAACTCAGATTCGCGAGAATACTCCCGTCGTCATACAAACTCAAGTGGGCAAACAATGCTCTTAAGTCCGAAACAACCTTACGGCTCAACGCGTCGGCCACCACGTTAGCCTTGCCCGGATGATACTCAATCGAACAGTCATAATCTTTCAGCAACTCAACCCATCTGCGCTGCCTCAAATTCAAATCCTTCTGAGTCAGGAGATACTTTAGACTCTTATGGTCGGTGTAGACTATCGATCTCTCTCCGTACAAGTAGTGCCTCCAAATCTTTAAGGCGAAGACTACAGCCGCTAGCTCCAAATCGTGCGTCGGATAGTTGACCTCATGTGACCTCAGCTGTCGAGAAGCGTAAGCCACAACCTTACCTTCTTGCATCAGCACACAACCCAAACCCGTATGTGATGCGTCACAATACACTGTGAATTCCTTACCAGCCTCAGGTTGTATCAAAACCGGAGCCTCAGTCAAAATCTTCTTTAACTTATCGAAGCTTTCTGCTTTGTTTCTCGATCCATACAAATGGAACTTCTTTCCTCAAACAACTTGGTCATCGGTATTTGCTATCAACGAAAAACCCTCAACAAACCTTCGGTAGTATCCGGCCAAACCCAGAAAACTCCGAATCTCAGCCACTGACTTAGGCGGCTTCCAATCCAAAACTGCCTCAATCTTACGAGGATCTACTCGAATCCCCTCAGCCGACACTACATGACCCAAGAAAGTCACTTCCCTAAGCCAGAACTCACACTTACTGAACTTAGCATAGAGCTGCTTTTCCCTCAAAATCTGCAACACCACTCGCAAATGCTTATCATGCTCTTCCTCTGTCCTTGAGTACACCAAGATGTCGTCTATGAAAACCACGACGAACTGATCCAGATACTGTTGAAACACCCTATTCATCATATCCATAAACGCTGCCGGTGCGTTAGTCAACCCGAACGGCATTACCAGAAATTCGTAGTGCCCATACCGAGTCCGAAATGCTGTTTTATGGATATCAGCCTCCTTAACTCTTAACCTGGTGATACCAGGACCTCAAGTCGATCTTTGAAAATACCGCAGCACCCTTGGTGATCAAACAAGTCATCTATCCGTGGCAACGGATACTTGTTTTTAATCGTCCACTTATTCAAACTGGCGGTAGTCTATACACATCCGCATCGTGCCATCTTTCTTCTTAACAAAGAGTACCGGCGCACTTACGGTGAAACACTAGGCCTAATAAAACCTCGATCCAATAACTCCACGGATGCGAGCCTTAAGCTCCACCAATTCCTTTGGCGCCATCCTATACGGAGCAATAGACACCGGCGCAGATTCGGGTAATAGATCTATCCCGAACTCTACCTCGCGATCTGGCGGCAAACCCTAAGCTCCTCAGAAACACATCATCCAAATTCCTTAACGATTTAACCTTCTCCACAATGGACTCTTTAGCCTCCAAGGCATACACATGAACTACATATGCTTCATGACCCTTCCGACCATCTTCTCCGCTTTCAGAGCGGATACCACATTTGATAAGTAATCCCTCCTATTAACTATCATAGCCACCTCATCACCCTCAACCGTCTTAAGAACCATGCGCTTGGCGCGCAATCCAACTTCGCTGGTACTTGACCAACCGGTCCATCCCAAGAATCGGATCGAACTCCCCAAACGGCGGTTCCATCGGATCGCTGACAAACACTACCCTTGGAGTTCTAGGGTACCTCTCTAAACAGCTTTATCTACTACTACAGAGTGAACTAGAGGGCTAATCACGGTCATCCGCCTAGAAGATATCTCGAGTCTAAATCCATGGTCTCTACTATACTCACGGGCAACATAAGAGCGCGTTGAACCCACATCAATCAAAGCAGATAAGGAGAACCAAAAATCAAAACGCATCGGTTATGACGTCCGGCAAGCGTCGCCTCCTCCGGCGCCTCAAAGCATACACTAATCCAGTATCGGCATCGAACTACCGCACCTCTCGCGCGGTGCTCCACGGCCCGACCGAGAACCATTACCACCTGCGCCATTACCACGGCCCCTCTGCGGTGGCGGTCCATTACCTCTCGAGGCGACACGGCCCGACTCTCGATCAATCTCGGCCAACCTACGCGGGACAGTCCCTCACACGGTGCTCGAGAGAACCACACTCAAAGCAACCCTTTCCTCCATCCAAAGAACCACCCCAATGAGATTTCCACATCGCACATCACAACTGCGGCCCGCCGCCTAGCAGCAATAAACCTAGCAGATCGATTCGCCCACTCGGTCTAGCTCTCTTCTGCGGATTACCCGGCGATCCGTAAGACCCAAAGCTCCTCTTATGCCTATTTACGCCCATGCCTGCTCTCACCGACTCCTTAACACCTCGGCTACCTTAGCCTTCTCAACTAAGACAAGCAAACTCGCGCTCCCGCCTGAGGAGTAATCAGCTAGATCTCAATTCGTCTCGCAGACCATCCTCGAAACGAACACACCTCTCATGCTCAGTGGCCACAATGCCCCTGGCATACCTACTCAGCTTCAGGAACTCAGCCTCGTACTCAGAAACAGATTTACTCCCCTGAACAAGCCTCAGAAATGCCTTCCGCTGGGAGTCAATATAACTAGCTCCGATGTATTTCTTTTGATATGCACACGAAATAATCCCATGTCGAGATCCTCTGCACGCCACACTTCATCTCGAACCGTGAGCCACCACTGATATGACTCATCCCGGAGAAGCGATACGATGCCCTTCAGCTTCTCTTCAGCAGTCAAGTCCAGATCATCCATGATCCGCTCAGTTGCCTCCAGCCAATACTCAGCAGTGCTGGGAGCGACACCAGATACACCTCGAAAGAATTCGGCCCCATTTGCACGAAGTCGCCAGCACGCAATTTCCTAGCTCTGCACCACCACCTACACCGGCTACCCTTTCCAACACTCGCGCAAAGATCGCTCGTGACACCGCATCATCCCCGGGCCGATCTTGGAACTCACCACCTCCGGTGGTGGTGGAACCGTATCTCATTTTCGACTTCGACCGGATCCTACGGGTCGTAAAGCGTCATCCTACCCCTACCTCTACCACGAGTATTACGACCACGTCCGCCTCGAGTGCTCATGACTAATCTTTCTACGTATCTGATTAAGAGTTTTATGCATCAGCATATATTCCACTATTTTAAGGCAAATCTTATGAATATTTAAGGAGATTTGTTCTCGCGAGTTCACAGAATCCTATCAGTTTCAATCTCTAAAGTAGTATACTATTGCTATTCATCAAATCATATCACATCCAATCAATTCACAAGCAATAGTAAGGGTACTTACCTGGGCGAACTGGTGCCAGAGACTCGGTGCCATGCCTTTCAAACCATACAAACACTTAAAATAAACTCTTAAAAACTTTTTGGGCCTCAGGCCCACAGCCGAGCCTTTGAACTTGGCTCTGATACCATAATTGTAACACCCCAAACTCGGACAGGACACCACGTCCGAATCTGGTATGTTACGGGGAAAAACGTTTTTGAGTGATCAGATTTTTCGTTTAAAAGCGGGGTGAAAACATAGTGAATTTGAGGAAAATTGGAGTAGGCTTGTTTGATTAGATTTGGAAAACTTATCCAAAGTATATAGTTAAAAACGAGTTGGTTTCATTTAGTAATTCCAATAGTTTCTTAGTGCTAGTTTAAAACATTTTTTGACTTAGTAGAAAGTCGAGTTTGATTTGAAAATCATTTGAGTTTACTTTATAACAAAACATAGTGAGATACCCGATGGTATAGTTTAAAACACATTGCGTTATAGTTTTGAAAACATTATCCTTCCAAATTTTTAGTAAAATTTCATACCAAGTTATTTGTTAAGCAGGTTAAGAATCTAATTAAACCATAACCATCATAAAACATAAATCAAAGGCCTTTTACAAATCCAAACTAAAACCCAACTAAAAGTAAATAAGTTAAAGTACCCAAATTGAATAGTCTGAGCAAAACTTTTATTAAAGCATGGCATGTGCACCCGAGTCCATCCGGCTCCATGTCCGCGTCTCACGAGTCACCTGAAATATCAAAGGAGAGGGTGAGTCGAATGACTCGATGTATAAATCCCGCTCCCGATAACACAACATGCTAACACACATCATACATAGCAACATAATTAACGCAACCCGATCCTAACCATCCGTATCGCCTTTTCTACCCGTGTGGTACCAAACCACTTTGGTGGTGCCAAACCACTGGTGACATATAGTCACAATGTGTTACCAAAACACCGGTGTCCCAAAGACACAATATCCATCAATGTGGTGCCAAACCACTTTGGTGTCCCAAAGACACGTTTGTGCTACCAAAGCACCGTGGACCGAAGTCACAAATCCAATGATGGGGCCAACCCATCGTGTGATACCCAATCACTAGCGACGATCCCGTATCTCAAGTGGGGCCAACCCACGGTGGTGTCAAACCACAGGGACGAGTCGTAATGAGGTGCCCAACCTCCGTGTCCCAAAGACACAAATGTGGTACCAAACCACCTTTGGTGACCGTAGTCACAATAATCGAATGATGGGGCCAACCCATCGTGTGATACCCAATCACTAGCGAGACGATCCCATATCTCATGTGGGGCCAACCCACGGTGGTGTCAAACCACGGGGACGAGTCGCAATGAGGTGCCAAACCTCCTGGAGGTGCCAAACCTCTGGTGACCCAAAGTCACAAAGTGTGTTACCAAAACACTTGGTGCTCGTCAAGACAAAATATCACCGCTCCCTCCACTCATATCACCCATCAACATACCATACTCATGTAATCATGCATATCATACAAATCATGCATATCATGCTAATGTGCCTAACCTCATATCCCATGTCACATATATCCATAGCCATGGTATCATATAGATCATCAAGTAATCTCATAACAATAATAATAATCGACTTACCCGAGTCCAAGATCATACCCATTAGGGTATCATATCAATCATCACTTTGTTTCATTAATTATCACACAAAGGTTATCAATCATATTACTAAAGCGGAAGTGTGTTAGTTTACACACCTGTAATACTGAGTCTAAAATCCCAACGAAACGATCTAAATCCCTCGAGTACTAGCTCCTACAATCGGCCAAACATAAGGGTTAGGCATCCCTAACATTCGGCCAACATCAATTAACCAAAGGGGTTAATATCGAACCCTTACCTTTATGTTAGATTTGATTTCCTACCAAATCTTGAACCAAGCAGTGGTTCTCCTTTAACAATCGGCCACCCCTAAAAAGAGAACAGTTAAAACACTTGAAGCCTTATCTTATTGAAATCCAAAAGAATAGACTAACAGATAATCTTCTTACCACCACCTATCAAATGGTTAAGCAAAGGTAGAAAGTTCCACTTGACTGCTTCGAAGTCCCATTTGTCCTATGATGCAATCGGTTCCCACATAAGAGATAACACTCATCAATAGTTGTCATATACAACTCTTAACAAAACCCAAATCGATAGAGTACGAGTGAGAAAAGGAAGAAAATATTCGGCTAGCACTTACCTCAATCACCAACCCTTAATCGGCCAACGTAAACACCACTAGAAGAGGGGATAGATTCGGTCAAGGCTTCCAAAGAAAGAAGAAAGAAAATGACTTTAAGTGTTTATCACCTCTAGCGTTCGGCTTGAGTGGAAGAGAAAGAAAAGAAGTGTGAGAAAAATGTAGTTTCGGCAATGGCAATTGAGAAAGGGAGAAATGGATGGAATGAAAGTAGTTTCGGTTTGCCAAAAGAAGAAATGAGAAGAGAGTTTTGAAGGATGGGTTTCGGCTAAATGGTATGGAAAAGGGAAAAACGAAAATTAGAAGAACAAGGTAAGATGATTTCGGCTTAACTCAAAATGAAAGAAAGAAGAAGAGTGGGAAGGGGCATTTGGCTAGCCAACACAAGATGTAGAAAACCACCTACAAAATTCGGCGATAGAGTTGCTTGGGATTTCGGTTTCAAGAAACAAAAGTGGGGAAGTTTTACTTGAAATTCGGTTTAGGAAATTGACAAAAAGAAAAAGAATTCTGGCTTACCACCTTTGACCGAAACCAACCAAAATGCTAAAGTGGAATTCGGCACTCCCTCCACAACACACTACCAAGCCGTCCCCCTTCCCCATACCTCTCCAAAAATTCGGCCACAACCCTCCAAAGACTCCCAACCACTCATTCAAACATGCATGACCAAGTCACCCTCCTACAAATGCTCTCCACCTTTCATTTGAAAAGTATGACTTGGTCCAAGGTAGAATTTCACTAGCCTTCTACCTCTCCTCCATGCCGTCCCAAAATGTAGCCAAAATGAGGAATTCGCAGCTCGAACACTAGACCTCCACTCCATGTAGATGACGCCACACCAAGCTCCCCCATGTAGCGCATGCTTTGCCACTAAGCTAGCTCCTTACTTGTGCAACAAAACAACAAATTATTTTCTTAAACCCCAGCTTCCTCGGCTCCCTTCACCTAGCACCCAAAACCAAAATTTTCCTACCTACCAGGCACACTCCTAGCCCACAATTAAGCCCCTAAAACACCGAAATAGCAACACAGCACACTAAACACATGCAATAACATGCAACAACAAAATAGCCCTTAACCCGGGATATTACATCAAATCATCTTCTCTTCCTGATTTTTTGCAAAAAGCCAGAATCCTCTAGGAGTAGCCAAATCTTCTCTAGTAAGATCTCTTAGATCTAAAAGACAGAAACACTAGTTCCTGAATCTCATATCACTTTTCGGGATTTCAAGGCAGATAGCAGTGGTGTTGGCTACGGATAGCGTCGACTTAGAGGGTCTCGTTCTAACAGTAATCAGGTGTGTAGATCTCTAACACACTAGTAATCTGTACTAAATATATGCTATGGGCTAAAAGCCGGAAAAAAGGCTGTATAGTAATCTGTACTAAATATATATTATGGGCTAAAAGCCAGAAAAAGACTGTATAGACAGTCGGATTACCCAAAAAGGGTAGGCAAGGGATGCTAGGTACGTAATCATAGAAACTTCTCTATGTGTATCGATGTATGTGATAGATCGTGAACTTTTAGGTAGTATATTGTTTTGATTACGCATGTATGTATGCATGGGATGGGATTGATATGATGAAGGGGAAGAAGGTCGCATAGCGATCGGTGGCTTTCCACATAGGTCACATAGTGATCGGTCTTTATGATGACGACTCGGTGTCGAAATGCTACGATGTATTATTAAGGTCGCATGGCGATCGGTGGCTTTGCCACATAGGTCACACTGATGATCGGTCTTTAAGACAGCAAAACACAAATTGCCGATATGGTGTGTAGCGGTTGGAGGGTTGATTGTAGAAATCCCCAATGTGTGATGGTTGGTACGGGTTGGTGTGTAGAGGATGGATTTCTAGGTGGGATGGGCCATGATGCATATATAGTTACCCTTGTATAAGGGCCAAGGCCATAATGTGTTTGTGGGCCAAGCCTTTGATGTGTTTTCGGATTTACACACCGAGTCTTGGTGACTCACCCTATTATTTTTCCCTAACTTTACTGAGATGAGCGGTAGATCGTGGACATTGGAGCAAAGGCGGACTCGAGGGGCCATCAAGTTTTTATTCCTATAGATTATTTCGATTTTTCCTTAAGTTTTTAATTTTGGAAACATTTATGTAATAAGGCCCCATAGTTTGTACTCACTACTTAGTTTTTAATATTTGCAACTTATGGAACTTTGTCAAAGGTTTTATTATTCAAAATAATAATAATACAAGGTTTTCTTTTCAAAAGTCACTTGTTTATTCGAATTTTGCCTAATAACTTATGATTTACTAAAACCAACTTAGCAAAAGTTTTCAACGCATACAACCCGTAGCATACCGATCTGGTGAAACTTATGAAATTTGGGTTTGGGGTGTTACATTTTAGTATCGAGCCAGATTCAAAACTCGAAATTTGTGAAATGGGTTTGTAGTGTTTTGAAAATTTAGGTGAAATTGAGAAAAAATCTGAAGAAGATATGGCCTTCGAGTCATCGCACCGATCCACGCAGTAAGTATTCTAAACTTTTGGATGTGATATGTATGTGGGCTTGATGGGCTTGATGGACGAGACTAGTATGTTAGGCATTGATGGACTATAGGCTTAGTTAAAACAACTCTTTAAATTCATAAGACTTAATCTATCCAAACAAACCCGTGAACAGTCGATGGGTTAGGGTGTGGCAAACAGTATACGCATGTCTAGGATTGGATTCTGGGAGAGCTTGGTACTTAAGCAGTCCTAGTGACTCACCTCCTCTTCACTGAATCCTACCCAGTGCGCAGATGGATCTGTTCACCTTAGCCACGAGGACTTGTTGACGGGCCAAAATTTATAACTAAAACCCGAAAGGGACCAGCCACACTATTTTGTAAAACTACTAAATTACCCCTGATTTATAAATAACCAAAATATCCTTAATTTGTAAAATTACCGAAATACCCCCGGATTACAAAATTACCGAAATACCCTCAGATTGCAAAAATACCAAAATACCCTTATTTCGCAAAATCACCAAGAAACCCTATTTTGGAAAATTACGAAAATACCCCTGTAGAATAAATTATGAAAATACCCCTGGGTAGTGAAATGATGAAAATACCCTATGTGTTGAATGTGGGTTCATGGATGTCATTTGTATGCTGATGGTTGATGTGTGTGGTTCCTAGAACGAGGAGACAAACTTGAGACTGAAACTTGTAGATGTAATTTCGAATTCGAAAGAACTACTCTTAAACTACTGATCATAAGACTGTTCGTGGTTAATCAGTGGAAGAAACCTATTAATTCATAAAATTTCTAATCGGATAAACGTCAATCGGAAGAATGAGTACAAGGGGACGAGGACACTCCAGATGCGAATACCGGTGCGTACTCTATCATATTATCCTAAGTGTTTCTTTTGGCTTTAGAATTAGAGTGCGCAGCGAAAGCATAGTGGTTAGACTTGGGTAGTACGATTAATAGTTAGTTGGAAATTTCGAGGACAAAATTTCTTTAAGGAGGGTAGAACTGTAACATCTTGAATTTTTGGGCCTATGCATTTAATAGGTGAATATGTGTAATGAGTTAATTTGAGCATTAGGGGTCCAAATTGGGCTCAGGATTGGGCTGAAGCCTTAGTTAAATTTTTGTTTGAGCACTATAGGGTTTAAAAGGTGGTATCTGAGTTTAAAATATCAAAATGGGCTTGTGGCCCAGTGGTCAGTGGCGCCACTTAGGGAGAAAGGAGGTGATGCCACACAAGGGAGTAAGTGGCCCAAATTTAAGTTACATGGAGCCCAACTCTTTTAATTTAAGTTAGCTAAATTTCGGCATTATGGTTAGGTAGAGTGGACGGCAACAAGGCTCAAAAATAGGAGGATTTATGTGAATGGGATAATGTAGATAATATAGTTGATAATATGGAAGAAAAAAAAGGAGAAAAGATAGGAGCTATCTACAAGGCTAGGAGTTGGCCAAAATTCCATCACCTAGAGAAGTGAAGAAATCGGTTTCTTTATGGCAAAGGGGTGCGAATTTTCCCTTTTATTTGATTAATTTTTAGTTATCGGAAGGGCACTTTCGGTTTTTCATAGGTAAGTGCGAAATTTCTATAAATAGGGAGGGTTCTCTTCTTTATTTTTTGGCATTTAGGGTTTCCACCTTTTCTTTCTCTTTTTTCTTCTAAAAGCTAAAAATCCCATTATTCTTTTCTCTTCTTTCTCCTAAAAGCCGAAAACTCCATTATTCTCTTCTTTCTTCTAAAAGCCGAAAACTCTATTATTCTCTTCTCTCTTCTAAAAGCCGAAAACTCCATTATTCTCTTCTTTCTTCTAAAAGCCAAAAACTCCATTATTCTCTTCTCTTCTTTTTTCTAAAAAGCCGAAAGCCGAACACTCCATTATTCTTTTCTCTTCTTTCTTCTAAAAGCCTAATCTCTATAGATTTCTTCGAATCATCTTCTCTTCCTGATTTTTTGCAAAAAGCCAGAATCCTCTGGGAGTAGCCGAATCTTCTCTAGTAAGATCTCTTAGATCTAAAAGTCGGAAACACTAGTTCCTGAATCTCATATCACTTTTTAGGATTTCAAGACAGATAGCGGTGGTGTTGGCTACGGATAGCGTCGACTTAGAGGGTCTCGTTCTAACAGTAACCAGGTGTGTAGATCTCTAACACACTAGTAATCTGTACTAAATATATGTTATGGGCTAAAAGCCGGAAAAAGGCTGTATAGACAGTCGGATTACCCAAAAACGGTAGGCAAGGGATGCCAGGTATGTAATCATATAAACTTCTCTATGTGTATCGATGTATGTGATAGACTGTGAACTTTTAGGTAGTATATTGTTTTGATTCTGCATGTATGTATGCATGGGATGGGATTGATATGATGAAGGGGAAGAAGGTCACATAGCGATCGGTGGCTTTGCCACATAGGTCACATAGTGATCGGTCTTTATGACAGCAACTCGGTTGGTCGAAATGCTACGATGTATTATTAAGGTCGCATGGCGATCGGTGGCTTTGCCACATAGGTCACATGATGATCGGTCTTTAAGACAAAAAGACAAATTGTCGATATGGTGTGTAGCGGTTCGAGGGTTGATTGTAGAAATCCCCAAGGTGTGATGGTTGGTACGGGTTGGTGTGTAGAGGATGGATTTCTAGGCTGGGATGGGCCATGATGCATATATAGTTACCCTTGTATACAGGCCAAGGCCATAATGTGTTTGTGGGCCAAGCCTTTGATGTGTTTTCGGGATTTACACACTGAGTCTTAGTGACTCACCCTATTTTTTTCCCTAACTTTGCAGATGAGAAGTAGATCGTGGACATGGGAGCAAAGGCGGACGCGAGGGGCCATCAAGTTTTTATTCCTATAGATTATTTCGGTTTTTCCTTAAGTTTTTAATTTTGGAAACATTTATGTAATAAGGCCCCATAGTTTATACTCACTACTTAGTTTTTAATATTTGCAACTTATGGAACTTTGTCAAAGGTTTTATTATTCAAAATAATAATAATACAAGGTTTTCTTTTCAAAAGTCACTTGTTTATTCGAATTTTTCCTAATAACTTATGATTTACTAAAACCAACTTAGCAAAAGTTTTCAATGTACAACCCGTAGCATACCAGATCTGGTCGAAACTTATGGGCCGGGTTTGGGGTGTTACAACACGCCCGTGTATAATGAGACACGCCCGTGTGTAGACACACACGGCCATGTTCAACAACCGTGCTTAAAAACCTTAGCATTCTGCCAAATGCCCCACGGTTAAGGCACACGCCCATGCGGTTTGTGACACGCCCGTGCACCCCTTTACACGCCCATGTCTTCTGACCGTGGTCGACACTGACTAATTCCACACGGCCTTGACACGCCCGTGGACTTAGACCGTGTACTATACCTTGATATACTGACTTATTACACATGGCCAGGGCACACGCCCATGTTCTAACCGTTTTTCATGCACGGCTTCAACACACGGCCGTGGGATTAACCCGTGGCCTATTCTAACTTGTGAGATTAAGGTGCAGGTTACGCACGGGCTAGACACACTCCCATGTGTCTAACCGTGTGGGTACTCAGAAGCTATCTACCAAGCCTTTTCTTACTCTCCATTGCATACATTCATATACTTCTTCAAAACATTCTCAAAACATCAATTGAAACACATAAATTAACACATTTGGTTCATGAAAATAAAGTTTTCCTCCCATACACTTGGGAGAATTGTTCCCACAACATTTACAACAACTTAAACCATCATAAATGGCTATACACAACCATACTATGAATACTCTTTGGCCAACAACATTTGGCTACCACAATTAGACTTCATCAACCTTAAATGAATCCTTATACATGCCATGACTCTTAAAAACTTAATACCTCATACCGTATGTCTGCTCGATAATGTGAAAAAATCTCCGGTGGCCTCCAACCCGAGCTAAGTAATAAAACCTATAAGAGATGAGAAAAGTAAAGGAGTAAGCAATAATGCTTAGTAAGTTCATCTGTATAATTTGACAAATATTAATATTCACTGAATATACATAACACCAAGGCAATATGTTGAGTTTTTCTCATCAACTCATGGTTACTTACTCAACCATTCCTGAAACTTACTCATTCAATCTCTTACCACATTCTTACCATATCACAAGCCAATTCGCTCGTTTAATTAGCATACGTTCTTGTACTGATCGTCACAAGATCATATATAACAAAACATCAAGCATTTTCAATAAGCCGCTCATGCAACTAATATCTCGATGGTTTTGCACTTAGCCCACCATTCCTTTATAAGTGATGGTATCACACATAGCCCATCGATCAATAATCAATAAGGTGACATTGCACATAGCTTACCATTATTTACATTCATGGATAATAATTCACAAGTATATCTCTATTTCAAATGTTCATTCAAGAACATCCTCACATGTTCCCATTTTTACTTAACTTTCTACGATACTCGTTCTCATTCACACAGTGCATCAAATACACATACCATCATTTATTGAATTCATCTCGATTCAATTCTACACCTACTTGTGCTACTTATAGTACAACCACATACATCACATATACATTGAATCATTCGAATTGTTAAATAACTCTCTTGAGTCTCATGCACATAGTTCTCATTGTCACTCTACCCCAACTGGGTTTTACATACTCTAACATATAAATGCCATGTCCCTGACATGGTCTTATACGAATTCTTACACCGAGGCCATATCCCAATATGGTCTTACTCGAGCCTTTAACCATCATTCTATCGTGCTATACACCTTTCCCATTACTCTAAATTCGATTCCATTGACATCTCATCAAGAGACATTTTATACATTCACATAATAATATACATTCCATACAACATTGGAATACTAAATAAGCTCATACGTAATTTCAACATTTGCACATGAACTTACCTCGATGTCGAAAGAGCCGAAAGGACTTTTTGCCCACATTTCTCTTTTCATCCGTTCTAGGTCCGAAACTCATTTTCGTTGATCTAAAATAATGAAATTTACTCATTTAATCACTTAATGATCGTATTACAACATAATCTCTACTTAGGCAAAAATGACCATTTTGCCCCTATACTTTGGCAAAATTACAATTTTGCCCCTAGGCTCGTAAATAAATTTTCATCACATTTTCTTGTTAAAAAAGCCTATCTGAACATTTAATCCTCTTACAACTATTCTCAATTCCATCAATTTCATGCCTTAATGAACAAATTACAACTTTCGCATTTTAGTCCCAAATAGGTGTTTTCATGACAACACCTTTCACAAAAGTTGTTTCTCATCATCCTATCATTCCTTTTCTTTCATAAAACTCATCAAAAAACATAAAATCTCTCATGGCAAGTCCCTAGACTTTCAACCATATTGCAAACTAGTCCCCTCTTTAGAAAGCTTAAGCTTTAGGGGTCTCAAAAGTAGAAAAATTAACATCTAAAGCCATCAAAATCACTTACTTGAGTGAAGAGAAGCTTGCTGAAATTTTCAAGCTTTCCAAGCCCTCCCATGGCTGATATTTTTGGTTGAAAGAGAAGAAGTAAAAAGATGATAGCTTTTTGGCTTATTTCATCTTATTTTATTTCTTTTTAAACACCTAACATGACCACATTTAATGTTCTTGTCCCCTTAGCTTACTATGGCCGGCCAACTCACTTAGACAAGGCCAAATTGCTCATTTGGGACCTCCAATTACTAAGCCATAGCTATTTGGTACCTTTAGCCTATAGAATGGAACTTTCGCACTCTATGCGATTTAGTCCTTTTTCACAATTTAGCTAGAAATCGCTAAAATTAAGGCACCAAAATTTTCATGCATCCTCATAAACATGTTATAACTCATAACATAACATGAAAATAATTTTATCTAAACTTGAATTAATGATTCAGAGATCACTGTTCTGACTAGCCCCTAAATCGGGCTGTTACACATTCACTAACCAATTTAAACATTTTAAACCAAGCCAAAATCAAGTAATATTCATATATGTTCAAGTGTTTAAACTTACCAAAAGCCCATTTATTCTTATAGGCATACTTGATAAATTATGTTAATTCAAAACCATTCATCAATAAGTTTATATAATTTCCACCATATAACCATTTCAACAAACATTAAAACTTGATAAGGCCTTTTTATAATTACATCATAATATGCTTAACACTAGCCATTCCAATGGCTAGTTACAACCAAAATATTTCATCATTTGACCTATTTTAGCCTATACATGTCATTATACCAAAATTTAGCTTATTTTATATACTGAGAAGTCCAAGAGATAGTGTGATGTAGCTCCGACCAAGTTCCAACCTTCATGAGCCTTCGAGTACTATAAAATAGAAGAAAATAAAACAAAGTAAGCATTTGATGCTTAGTAAGTTCGTATAACAAGAATTTAACTTACCAATCATGTACATTAAAAATAAATATACAAACATGCATCCAAATCATTATGGCCATTTGCCTAAACACATATTTTCTCAAGAAACTTGTTAGTCATGTATATCATGTAAACATCAAAAATCAAGTATGAGCTCATCATGTAATAACTTTCATAAACATGTGCTTTTCATATCATAATTCCATATTACATGTACATTTCCATGATAAATCATTTCAAGATCAATTTAGCCATATCAGAACTTTACCCATTAAATTTATTTTAAATATCGATAGATACGCTCATGTAGTACACTTAAAGTGTACAAAACTAAAAATCCGTCAATACATATCCAGGGGTACCCATTAGGGCAAATAATCAGTAAGCACTCTCTCGAGCCATTTAACAGGATGCTCGTTTGAGCCATGTAATAGGAAGCTTATCCGGGCTATAACAGGAAACTCCTAAGAGTTTAAAACAGGAAACTCATTGAGCTTAAAAGGTAACTCAGAAGAGCTATTATCAAGGAGCTCCGAATAGCTATATAAAAGGAAGTTCAAGCGAGCCATGTCAGGAAGCTCATAAAGAGCCTATATCAGGATGCTCATAAACAGTTGCATCTGTGTCTGCAATATATGCAGGATCACAACCGATCATATAACAGGATGCTCACAAAGAGCTGCGGTAGTCTGCAACACATGCAAGATCACTATCGATCAGGATGCTAGCAGGAACCGTATAATGGGAAGCTCGGGAGGGCTTATAACAGGATGCTCGTAAGAGCTATGGTGTGTCTGCAACATAAGCAAGACTACAACCAAGTCGGGAAATCATGTATCCACCGAATTCCATTATTCAAACGGAACTTATCATACATCGGCCTTTGTCGGATATAAGATTAATTTCATATTCATGACAATGATACAATTCACATACATATCATTCAATTTAGAACATATAAATACACAATTTAGTTACACAAACTTACCTCGTCACTTATTCTTATATGGAAATCTACTAATCCGACACTTTTTTCTTTTCCTCGATCTAACTTCGTATTTGAGTTATCCGGATCCAATTAGGCTTGCTTGATTTTCTTTCTCTTTCCTAGGGTTTCTATAGAATTTGGGGAAGAAGATGATATAAAATGATGATATTAGTTATTTATTTTATTTATCACCTTTTATTTAGTTCAATTTCCAATTTAGTCCTTTTCTTTTTCTAATTTTCCATGGATGAATCATCAAAAAATATCTACTAAATTTTCTTAATGGTCTAATTACCATGTAAGGACCTCAAATTTTGAATTCCATAGCTATTTAATCCTCCTAACTACTAGAATTCAACTTTTGCACTTTATGAAATTTGGTCCTTTCTTTCTAATTTAACACAAAATCAGTAAAATTTTCTTACTGAAATTTTCATACGTCTTTCCTATCATGATGTAGACCATGCAATAATATTAAAATAAATTTTCTTTCTAACTCAGATTTGTGGTCCCGAAACCACTGTTCCGATTTCATTTCGAAAATGGGTACATTACACACGGAAACTGATAAGGAGGAAAAAGAAATGAACCCCATAAAGAGGAAGCTGCGGTATAAAGTCAGTGCTCATAAATCCACTTGCAGGGTCAAATGAAGTAACTACATTCCAATGCAAGCCAGGGAAGTTTTTTTCCCCTACCTCATGCATTTTATTTCTTTTCCCATGACATTTCCTGTACATATCTATATTTTTTTTCTCTACATGCATTGAGGACAATGCATCCCATAGGTTTGGGTTTGTATTGTGCATTTAGGTTGCATTATATATCTAGTATGTATGCTCATTCTAGTCTCGTTAAACTTGTTTTGCGACTGCCACATGACTACTAAGTATTGTTTTGCCTATACGAAGTACAATCTTTACTTATGATGTTCGATGAGGAGATTAATTTTTCAATAAATCTAGAAAAATATTACAGGGATAAGGTCAGTTTAGCTTAGGTTAGGTTGCTTGAAGATTACCTCCTCAAAATAAGATGTTCTAGCCTCAGTTATTTTTGGACTATAACAAGTATCTTTTAATGAACTTAGAGACTTTTGAAACCAAACTCAGTCACATTGCCACAATATTACTTAAATACAGGATAGTAGAAACTCCAATGCTTAGAATTGCCAAGTAAGTCAGCACCACTTTGTTTGCTCCATCATGCTATTGACTAGAAAGGTGAGTCCAAGTAAGAGTGTGTAATAAAGAAAAGAAAATTAGCGGCACACCACTATAGTAACCGGTTGAGTAGCTAAGAAGGTAGTTGTTTGCTCCATCCATCTTTTTAGTCAAAAGCCTTAGCTTCAAGAGTGATTTTTATTTAATTTCTGACATGATTGAGTACTATGTAATTTGGTGTATGCTCAATTTCGATTATCAAGTCAAAAAAATTTATGACATGCTAAATCCCCTAATATTATAAAAGAAAAAAAGAGAAAGAAAAAAGTACAAATAAATATTTTGAGTAGGCTTAGAGCAAAGGTTACAAAGTAACTTGAGTTTAGGTAACAAATGAACTGAGTACATTAAGAGATGTTTGCTATGGCTGGAAAGCACACATGAGTGTCGAAACCATTTTTTAAAAAGGCTTATAAAAACAGGGATCGACTTTAAAAAACGGAAATGGAGTCGCTACCAATCTTTTTTGCTTAGGTGTGATCAGATCACCTTATAAAACATTTTTATTTCAAAACATTAATTTTGGTCTACGAAATTCAAGAAAACAGGTTCGGGAGTCGGTTACGTACGAGGAAGGATTAGCACCCTCGTAACGCCAAAAATTGGTACCGGATTGATTAGTCATTGCCCTAATGTCGAAAATTCAAAAAGATTTGAAAACATGATTTCTTTAAAAATTTGAACAATTTGAGTTGGAATTGGAGATTCTTTTGTTCCGAAAGCATACAAACATCACATCCAGCACGTTAGGACGTGATGTTTTAAACCCTCGTAACCAAAATCATCTCATGATTTACAAAATTCATTAAAAGGATATTTAGTTATTTGGACGAACGAAAAACTGAAACCTAGCACGTTAGGGCACAATTTCTCGAACTTCCAAGCACGAAACAATGCCTTGTTTTCTGAAATCCTTATCCCGAGATAACAAAACGTCATATCCAGTGAGTTAGGACACGACAATTTTGAATTCTCGAAAATAAGTTTTTATTTTTTAACTTTTTTTTAAAAAGAAAATAACAAGTTCTTTGGACTCGAAGAGAAAAATCGAAACCGAGTAAGTTAGGGTACGATTTCTTTCGAACCCTCGAACGCAGAGTATTTGCTTATTTCAAAACCAAATTTTTTTGATGCATCAAAGAAAATATAATATGATTGTAATAAAATGAAAAATAAATCATAATGCCAATATGCCCAATGGAATAAAAGTGTGGGTGATAATATGAATAATAATAATAATGAAGGAAAAAATAATAAGTAAAAAAAAAAAATAAATAAATATACAAATAAATAAATAAATAAATAAATAAAAATAAGAAATAAAGCTAATATCAAATTAACAAATAGATAAATAATATATACAATAATTTAAAGATAATAAAAAATAAATATAATAGTAATAATAAGAAATAATAATAATAAAATGGAAATATATTAATAAATAAATAATAAAAAAATAATATTAGCAATTATAAAATAAAAATAATAATGAAAATAATGATAAAAATAATAGCAAAAATAAAAATGGTATTAATAATAATAAAATAATGTAAGGATATTAAAATTAATAGTAATAATAATATAAAAATAATAGTAGTAGTACAATAAGAATATATTAATAATAATAAAAATAATAATATATGTTAATATACAAATAATAGTAAAAATAAAAACAACAATAATGAAAATAGTAATAATAATGGTGATTGTAACAGACCGAATTTGACCCTAATCGGAATGGTGGTTTCGGGACCACGAATCCGAGTCCGAGAAATATTTTAATATTTTATTTTGTGTTTATTATATGTGAATTAATATGTGTGAAAGTTTCGTAGAAAAATTTCATCGTTTGGGTGCTTAATTTGATAAAAAGGATTTAATCGCGTAAATTTTAAAAGTCTCAAGCTATAGTGAAAAGTGCCTATTTGATGATGGCTTTTTAAAGTGGAGTATTAAAAAGGTAAATAACCCATTTTTTGAGTTAGTGGGTGGCTTATGTCAAGAATAACCTTAAGTTATATGTTAGTTTTATTTTATTTTAAAGGTTAAATTAGTAATTGAATATTTACTTATAATATATGTTAAAATAACATAAACAAAGCCATCATCTTTTTCACTCTCTCATGGCCGAATATTGAAGGATGAAATAAGCTTTGGGGTTCTTTGATTTTCGGCACTTCTAGGCTAAAATTCAAGGTGAGTTTTTAGTCGGTTTTTGTTAATTTTGACTTTTTGAGATCGTTGCTTCGAACGGTAGCTTACCCATGTTGAAATTTTTGAATCTAAGCATGTTTGATATTCGGCCATTGATGTGTTCATGTAGTTTTTGATGTTTGATAATTTTATTTTAATGATATGTTAAAGATTAGTATATTTTGTATTGGAAATTTTAGTGAATTTGAGTATTTTGAACTAAATTGAAAAAAATAAATTTTAGAGGGGATTATTTGCAAAATAAATGAAAGAAATGGACTTGTATAGTCCCTATACATATTCGGCCCTCAAGTAGTGTTGAGAAATTTTGTGTATTTTGTGTTTTATGCAAATAGGACTAAATTGTAAAAATGTGAAATAGTAGGGGTAAAATGGTAAATTGCCTAATTATATGCTTAGGGACTAAATTGAGATGAAATGTACTTGAATGAGCTAAATTTTAATGTGTTTAGACCAAGAACAAAGAAAAATGGATTTGGATCGGGGGAAGACAAAGGTTCTCGAATAGCCGGTCTACGCGATCCGTCGACAGTCGAGGTAAGTTCTTAAGTTAAAGTTCATTAAGTTGATAATTAAAAATGTATGAAATCAAATTATGTGATTAATTTGGGTAAATAGCATGTGATAGCCGTATGTGTATGTTTAATTTTGGAATAAATATGTTTTTAAATACAATATGAATTAGTATATTTGACATGACAGTGAATTGATTTTGTGAATACGATTTGATAGTAATGTATGTGTTAAGAAATGTGAGTTGATGAATTGAGTTGTAACATTTCGGGCTTTAAGCCCCAGCGTGCCTTGTGCCGGTGTTATATATCGAGCTTTGTGCCCAGCGTGCCTTGTGCCGTTGTTGTATATCGTGCTCGTGCCCTAGCGTGCTTTGTGCTTAGGTGTTACATTTTCGGCTCTGTGCCTAGCGGTGCTTTGTGCCGGTGTTACATTTCGGGCCTGTTCCTAGCGTGCTTTGTGCCGGTGTTACATTTCGGGCTTTGATGCCTAGCGAAGCTTGATGCCGTGACGCATTTTTAAATGGAGAAACCTTAAATTACTCAAGGTGAAACGCGATTAATGTATCGAGTAAACGCTTTCGGGTAAACGTAAGTCCCTTTTTCATTTATCGAGAGTAAGGTAAGTTATGTTTAATATTAATTGAATTTGAATAATACGGTAGAAATGGTATTATGTGAAATTGAGCTTATGATCAAAGAGTATGAGTAGTATGTGATTGAAATTGAGATTGAATACAATACTTTGGTAGATTCGATTATGAATAGAAATGTCTAATGTAGTATGATTTTGATTGGGATAACATAGACAATGTGAATGGTGGATTTATATGATTCGAAACAATGTGATTAATGTATTACATATACCTTGTATTTTGATAAAATATAAGTTTAAGGTAAAGAAGTGAAACAATTAGGTTAATGAACTATGGTATTCGGCCTTATATGAATTTGTGTATTGAAATGTTTATTTTTGATTGTTATTGGTAACTAATATAGATGTATAAGTGTTTGGACGTTGTATTACCATTAACTTAAAACTTACTAAGCTAGTGAGCTTACTTTGTATATGGTTGTCTTTCTGTTTTATAGATCGTTGATTCAGCTACGGACTCAGAGGATCATCAAGAAAGTCGACCACGCTATCACTCTCTTTGGTATAAATGTTTACTTTTCGAATCAAAGGCATGTATAGGCTGAATTATGACTTGAATGAATGATGTTCGGTTTTGTAAATGTATATATGTATATATGGCCTTGCGAATAAGGCTATTACTTTTGGTTAAGTATCATTTGTATGTTTGATATAATGGTTTGTTTTAATCTTTGATATAAGATGTGTGCATATTATGCTTGGAAGTTAAATGTGGTTATATAGTAATAATCATTTATATGTATTATATATATATGTATGAGTATGCATATTAGGTCGTGTGAATTTTTCTACTTAGATTATTATGTGCTTGGTTAAAATTTAAAGATGATCATGAAAATGTTTATAATTATGTTTTGGGTTGATCATTAGAGTTTTAAATTGAGGACTGAATATATGGTCAATGAATTGGTTGTATTTATATATATTTTTTTTTCTTTGGACTAGTTACATATCATATGTGTGTTTGGTAGGTTATTCCACAATCTTGTGTCCATTAATTAATAAGGTAGGATGAATTGATAAATAGGGTTTGACATGGCTTTTATTTTAGGGACATTGCGCATATTACAATAGCATGATGTGTATGATTGGTTATGCTATAAGGTTCAAATGTCACATATGTGAATGAAAAGCAAATAGAGTATCATGGATCTATTCGTTTTTATTATGCATATTTGTATAAGGTATAAAAAGATATGTTGATATTCGACTAATGAAATAGATGTATATATATCTGTTTAACATATGAAATTTGGTGTTGTCATGTGGAAGCTTGATTCGAAACTTGTATAGATTATAAGTAATGATGTGTTGCATTATGAAACCTGGTTTGTAACGTAAGTCTTGAACATTATTTGTTGATATGGAAAAATTTAAATATGCGTATTGGGTTTATTCCATAAATGATGAGTGCTAAATCTGTGTCTAGTTCGATAACGCCTCATAACCGTAGTTCAAACGATGGATACGGGTTAAGGGGTGTTACATTTTATTGGTATCGAGCTACGGTTTAGTCGATTCTAGGACTACCGTAGTGTGTATGAGTCTAGCTATACATGCCTTTGAATTATATATATGATAGTGTGGTGACTTCTGACAATTTCAATTGTATTTTATATAGTAAATGGATCCTGATCCTGATAGAGCCGTAGCTGATGATGTGGAGAGTGTTACGCCTGGACTCGCAAGTGGATCAGTGCCATTAGACTCTCGACCAGTTTCGGGTAGCCATGAGGGGGAGGCTAAACAAGCCTTCTATCAGATGATGAACGAATGGTTTACCCAGTTTATTCAGACTAATCCAGCTGTACACCAACCTCCACCCCCGAATAATCCAACTCCGGTACCTTCAGCACCCCCGATGATAGATCCGATGAGATCTAGCAGGCCTTCCGTTGATAAAATCAGAAAATATGGGGCCGAGGAATTCAAGGCCAATGATGATGACGACGCAGAGCGAGCCAAGATGTGGCTTGATAACACTATTCGGGTACTTGATGAGCTATCCTGTACACCAGATGAATGCCTAAAGTGTGATATATCTCTACTTCGTGACATTGCCTATCACTGGTGGAACACACTGGTAACTGTGGTTCCGAAAGAAAAAGTAACTTGTGACTTCTTTCAAATTGAGTTCCGTAAGAAATAAATCAGTCAGAGATTCATCGATCAGAAGCGAAAAGAATTTCGGAATTAAAACAGGTCGCATGATCGTGATGTAATATGAGCGGAAGTTTGTCGATTGAGGTACATTACGCTCGGGAGTGTATATCTACGAAGCCATTATGTGTAAAAGATTTGAAGACGGCCTGAATGAAGACATAAAGTTACTTGTTGGCATTCTTGAAATCAAAGAGTTTGTGACATTAGTCGAGCGAGCTTGTTGTAACACCCCAAACTCGGACAAGACACCACGCCCGAATCTGGTATGTTACGGGGAAAAACGTCTTTGAGTGATCAGATTTTTTTTCGTTTAGAAGTGGGGTGAAAACATAGTGTATTTGAGGAAAATTTGAGTAGGCTTGTTTGATTAGATTTTGAAAACTTATCCAAGTATATAGTTAAAGCGAGTTGATTTCATTTAGCGCTTCCAATAGTTTCTTAGTGCCATTTTGAAACATTTTAGACTTAGTAGAAAATCGAGTTTGATTTGGAAATCATTTGAGTTTATTGTATAGCAAAACATAGCGAGATACCCGATGGTATAGTTTAAAACACATTGCGATATAATTTTGAAAACGTTGTCTTTCCAAGTTTTAGTAAAATTTCATGCCAAGTTATTTGTTAGGCAAAGTTGCGAATCTAATTAAAACATACCCATCATAAAACATAATTTAAAGGCCTTTTACAAATCCAAATTTAATCTCAAATGAAAATAAATAAGCTAAAGTACCCAAAGTGAATAGTCCAGGATGAAACTTTTATTAAAGCATGGCATGTGCACCCGAGTCCACCCGGCTCCATGTCCGCGTCTACGAGTCACTGAAATGTCAAAGGAGAGGGTGAGTCAAATGACTCGATGCATAAATCCCGCTCCCGATGAAACAACATGCTAACACACATCATACATAGCAACATAATTAATGCAACCCGATCCTAACCATCCGTATCTCCTTTTTCTACCGTGTGGTACCAAACCACCTGGTGGTGCCAAACCACCGGTGACATATAGTCACAACGTGTTACCAAAACACTGGTGTCCCAAAGACACAATGTGCTACCCAAGCACTGGTGACCGTAGTCACGATAATCGAATGATGGGGCCAACCCATCGTGTGATACCCAATCACTAGCAGACGATCCCATATCTCAAAGTGGGGCCAACCCACGGTGGTGTCAAACCACAGGACAAGTCGCAATGAGGTGCCCAACCTCCGTGTCCCAAAGACACAAATGTGCTACTAAAGCACCGTGACCGTAGTCACAATAATCGAATGATGGGGCCAACCCATCGTGTGATACCCAATCACTAGCAGACGATCCCATATCTCAAAGTGGGGCCAACCCACGGTGGTGTCAAACCACAGGGACAAGTCGCAATGAGGTGCCCAACCTCTGGTGTCCCAAAGACACAAATGTGCTACCAAAGCACCTGGTGACCCAAAGTCACAAAGTGTGTTACCAAAACACCGGTGCTCGTCAAGACAAATCATCACCGCCCTCCACTCATATCACCCATCAACAAACCAACTCATGTAATCATGCATATCATACAAATTATGCATATCATGTTAATATGTTTGACTCATGCCCCATATCACATACATACATAGTCATGATACCATATAGATCATCAAGTAATCTCAGAATAATCTTGACTTACCCGGATACGTACAAATACCCCGTTTGGGTATCCAATAATCCATCATACTGTCATGATTTTAAAAGGCAAACAGGTCTAATAACAATATCACTAAGTATAGTGTGTTAGTTTACACACCTGGTAATTACGAGTCTAGAAATCCTGACAAAAGCGATCTAAGTCCCTCGAGTATCAAGCTCCTACACTCGGCCAACACATAGGGGTTAGGCATCTATAACATTCGGCGAACAACATCTAGACCAAAAAGGGTTTGTCGAATCACCCTTACCTTGCTATTGGTTCGCTTCCTAACCAATACCCGAACCACTAATGGTCCCCTTCCACAATCGGCTACACCTTGAAAAGAGAACGGTTAATCCTTTATCATTCACGACTTAATCGAAACCAAACGATTAAACTAACAACAACCAATCACTTACCCTTACCGATTAATTGTGTAAGAAAACGGCTCCTCTTGCTTGCTTCCACAATCCAAAGGCCCTATAATGCGATGATTAACAAAAGGTTAATTCCTTCCAAACGAACCCAAAATCGGCTCTTAACCAACCCAACACGATAAAGCACAAGAGAGAGGAGAAATTGTAACACCCTGGTTTAGAGGCTGTGCATATGGGGGATAAATCAAGTGTTAGTAGGTTTTGGGAGTGCTTGGTTGAGTTTTAGAGGCTCTAAGAATGTTGGGATGAGAAGGGAAGGCTTTGGAAATTTTAGATTTTTAGGGTAAAAGGAATTGGGCCTAGGAGAATTGAGCCCAATGGGCCTTAGGCGTAGTAGCGTTTAAATTTTTGGAGAACAAGAGACCGGCTTAAATGCAAGTTGGACCTATTGGATAAGTGATTTTGGAAGGTTAGAAGGCTTCTATGAAGTCCCGGGATCAAATATTAGCTTTGGGGAAATTTTGGTTTTAGGTGAAAAAAACCTGGAAGTTGGCGGGGTAGGCCTTAAGAATAAAATGTGGGGAAAAATGACACAAGTGGAGTGTGTGGTGGAGTGGCAAAGTGACGCCACTTAAGAGGCAAGGGGGTGACGCCACAAGGAAGGAAGGAGGTCCAAGGTTCAAGTCTTGGCTTTTGTATTTTGGTTTTCTTTTTACTTGGACCTCAGAATTTGGCTATAGATTTATATTTAGTTGCGCATGGTTTAAGACACAAGAGGAGCTTGTGGCCAAGTGGTTAGCGGTGTGGATTATGCTACAAGGGAGCCTGGGTTCGAATCTCATGAGAAGCAAGGGAGTATTTATTTTGCGGTCTAGACGGGAAGAGTTTCAGTTGAATTTAAACTCTACTGACGAAGGGATCCCACATCGGAAAGATACAAAGAAGGAAGGTGAAGTGCTAGCTATATAAGGAGCATCCTAGGAGGAGAGTAAACACATCTTGGAGGGCGTTTGGGCACAGGAGTGGTCGGAGCGCGGATTAACACCAGAGTCCTATCAGGTGTGTAACTCTCTCTACTCTAGTTGTAGAGCGGCAAATGCCGAAGTGCCGGTCACGGCAATAGTAGCCACACGAGCGTGCGAAAGCGTGTGGGGCTTCGACGCGATAGTTGAGGCCATCGTTAGTATTCTTGTGGGTTGGGGTCGCTTGGGCGTGATGGGCCGAAGGGCCCAATGGGCCCGTGGGCCCAATATAGTAAAATGTATGATGGTGTAGTATATAGTGAACTAGACTAGGTGAATCTCATAAACGTGGCTAGATTTGTGTTAGGTGGGCCACACGAGCGTGTGGGCCCGAATGGGCCGAAATTGGGCTTTAGGCCCAATAGTCCATTTCGACCGAAATGGTAGTTGGGTCGCTTCGGGCGACACGGGCCTTTGGAAAGGCCATTCCAGTACGAAATTACCGATATACCCTTGGTGGGTAAATTACGGAAATGCCCTTAGTAGGTAAAATTACGATTTTACCCTTAAGGTTGATTAGCAAGGTAGGGCGTGTTAGTTTTCTTTGTGCTATAGTTTTGTCTTGGCCGAATGGCCTAAGTGTTCATTGTTTTTATGCCAAGGCCGATTGTAGGGAAGAAGAGAGCATCATTGGGAACCTTTTGTAAAGTCCGTTAGTCCATGCAGTGCGTAAGTAAGCGCTTTGGGGTTTGGTATCATTTAGGTGCGTAATCATCGCACTATTTTCGTGGTTTGGTTTGCTAACATGTTTATATGTGTATTATGTGTGATAGCCGTTTATAATGGCATAAGTGATGAATAATCGGTGATGGTAAGTTAATCTTGATATAAATTTATATATGTACAATGTGGTAGTGATAAGTGATAAATACTCATTCTATATGATATTCTTGCATGATTTATTGACACATGGGCATGGGATTGGATTGAAGAAGGAAGAAGTGTACATTGGGATGTACGTGGTCTAATGATAGCTCAAAGTTACATTAGCGCTTGAGGTTAGCTTTGTGCTACCTCAAGGGAGGTGTTGGCTAGGTGCCCATCTCGGTTGATTGCTATGTGCATCACCGTAGAGCGGATTACGATATTTGGATCACTTTGGTTGATCGGTGGCTCACCACGGCCTCGAGCGGCGAGAATGCCGAGGTAAGATTTATGGATCACGATGTGATCGGTGGCTCACCACGGCCTTGTGCGGCAGTCCGCCGAGGTAACATATGTGGGATCACTCGGTTGTGATCGGTGGATTAGCCACGGCCTTAGGCGGAGTCCGCTAAGGTTGGTGTTCTGGTTGGATAGTAGGTTGGGTGAGATGCATTCGTGCATGATTTGTTTCGATGGTTTGTGTGGGTATGGGCCAAGCCCATACGGATGGAAATATGTGTTGTGGTTATGCTGAGTCGAGTCGGTGGACTCACTCTTTTCATTAACCATTTCGTGTAGTGCATAAAGTCTGGACCGGGATCGGAGAGGACAAGGTGGCCCATGCCGAGGATGATGTTCAATTATTCCATGCTAAATTTTGATATAAGTACTTTATTTGAATTGTTGGGTTGTAATAAAGGCCATTTTATGTTTTTGGTATTACTTTAACTATGGTTTATTTAAATTAAATTGCTACGTGAAAATGATTTATGGTTTGCAACCTATTTATTCAAATTGGATATTATAAACTAAAGTTTTAAAAATGAATGAGTTTTATAGCAAAGTTTTATTCCAAAGATATGTTTTCCAAAATTCAGCAAACTACGATGTTTTATTTTAAGATTTTCAACCGTCTTTTCCCAGTGACATAACCAGATTCGGTCGTAGCGAATGGGCCGGGTTTGGGGATGTTACAGTTTGGTATCAGAGCCCGGTTCAAAACTCGGCTTTGAGGGTTTTGGGCCCAAAAACATTTTTCTAAAATGGGCTTTTCAAAGATATGGGTTTTTATGAAAGGTTTTCAGGTTAGGCTGGCATGGCACCTGTACCTCCGACCCGAAGTCCACCAGGTAAGTACCCCTTACTATTGCTTGTGAGTTATTGATGTGATCGGATGATTGCAATAGTGGATTACTTTAGAATCGAAACTTTGATTGCTCGAAAGAACGACTTCGAAAAACTGCTCATAAAATTTGCTCGTGGATTAAAGCGGTGGAACAAAATTTCTAATGCATAAAACTTTTAATCAGATTAAATCGCGACGCTAGATATGAGTTCTAGGGGCGTGGTCGCATTTCTCGTGGACGTGGTAGAGGCGGTTTGGTGATCGTTTGTTTTGTTGCTCGTAAAGTATGTTAGCTCTTGGAGATCGTGAGTGCGCAGCGATAGCGTAGTGGAGAGAATTGGACTGTTAGTTTAGACAAGTAATTTCGAGGACGAAATTATTTTAAGGAGGGTAGAATTGTAACACCCTGGGTTTAGAGGTGTGCATATGGGGGATAAATCAAGTGTTAGTAGGTTTTGGGAGTGCTTGGTTGAGTTTTAGAGGCTCTAAGAATGTTGGGATGAGAAGGGAAGGCTTTGGAAATTTTAGATTTTTAGGGTAAAAGGAATTGGGCCTAGGAGAATTGAGCCCAATGGGCCTTAGGCGTAGTAGCGTTTAAATTTTTGGAGAACAAGAGACCGGCTTAAATGCAAGTTGGACCTATTGGATAAGTGATTTTGGAAGGTTAGAAGGCTTCTATGAAGTCCGGGATCAAATATTAGCTTTGGGGAAATTTTGGTTTTAGGTGAAAAAAACCTGGAAGTTGGCAGTAGGCCTTAAGAATAAAATGGGGAAAAATGACACAAGTGGAGTGTGTGGTGGAGTGGCAAAGTGACGCCACTTAAGAGGCAAGGGGTGACGCCACAAGGAAGGAAGGAGGTCCAAGGTTCAAGTCTTGGCTTTTGTATTTTGGTTTTCTTTTACTTGGACCTCGGAATTTGGCTATAGATTTATATTTAGTTGCGCATGGTTTAAGACACAAGAGGAGCTTGTGGCCAAGTGGTTAGCGGTGTGGATTATGCTACAAAGGAGCACAGGTTCGAATCTCATGAGAAGCAAGGGAGTATTTATTTTGCGGTCTAGACGGGAAGAGTTTCAGCTTGAATTTAAACTCTCATCGACGAAGGGATCCACATCGGAAAGATACAAAGAAGGAAGGTGAAGTGCTAGCTATATAAGGAGCATCCTAGGAGGAGAGTAAACACATCTTGGAGGGCGTTTGGGCACAGGGGAGTGGTCGGAGCGCGGATTAACACCGAGAGTCCTATCGGTGTGTAACTCTCTCTACTCTAGTTGTAGAGCGGCAAATGCGAAGTGCTTGGCCACGGCAATAGTAGCCACACGAGCGTGCGAGCGCACGTGTGGGGCTTCGACGCGATAGTTGAGGCCATCAGTAGTATTCTTGTGGGTTGGGGCTGCTTGGGCCGTGATGGGCCGAAGGGGGCCCAATGGGCCCGTGGGCCCAATATAGTAAAATGTATGATGGTGTAGTATATAGTGAACTAGACTAGGTGAATCTCATAAACGTGGCTAGATTTGTGTTAGGTGGGCCACACGAGCGTGTGGGCCCGAATGGGCCGAAATTGGGCTTTAGGCCCAATAGTCCATTTCGACCAGAAATGGTAGTTGGGTCGCTCGGGGCGACACTGGGCCTTTGGAAAGGCCATTCCAGGTACGAAATTACCGATATACCCTTGGTGGGTAAATTACGGAAATGCCCTTAGTAGGTAAAATTACGATTTTACCCTTAAGGTTGATTAGCAAGGTAGGGGCGTGTTAGTTTTCTTTGTGCTATAGTTTTTGTCTTGGCCGAATGGCCTAAGTGTTCATTGTTTTTATGCCAAGGCCGATTGTAGGGAAGAAGAGCCTGTCGCTGGGAACCTTTTGTAAAGTCCGTTAGTCTGCGGGTGCAGAAGCAGAAGTAGCGTTTCGGGTTTTGGTATCATTTAGGTGCGTAATCATCGCACTATTTCTGTGGTTTGGTTTGCTAACATGTTTATATGTGTATTATGTGTGATAGCCGTTTATAATGGCATAAGTGATGAATAACTGGTGATGGTAAGTTAATCTTGATATAAATTTATATATGTACAATGTGGTAGTGATAAGTGATAAATACTCATTCTATATGATATTCTTGCATGATTTATTGACACATGGGCATGGGATTGGATTGAAGAAGGAAGAAGTGTACACAGGATGTACGTGGTCTAATGATAGCTCAGGCTACATTAGCGCTTGAGGGTTAGCTTTGTGCTACCTCAAGGGAGGTGTTGGCTAGGTGCCCATCTCGGTTGATTGCTATGTGCATCACCGTAGACAGATTACGATATTTGGATCACTTTGGTTGATCGGTGGCTCAACCACGGACCTCGGCGGCGAGAATGCCGAGGTAAGATTTATGGATCACGATGTGATCGGTGGCTCACCACGGCCTTGTGCAGCAGTGTCCGCCGAGGTAACATATGTGGGATCACTCGGTTGTGATCGGTGGATTAGCCACGGCCTTAGGCGGAGTCCGCTAAGGTTGGTGTTACGGTTGGATAGTAGGTTAATGAGATGCATTCGTGCATGATTTGTTTCGATGGTTGTGTGGGTATGGGCCAAGCCCATACGGATGGAAATATGTGTTGTGGTTATGCACCGAGTCGGTGGACTCACTCTTTTCATTAACCATTTCGGTGTAGTGCATAAAGTCGACAGGGATCTGAGAGGACAAGGTGGCCCATGCCGAGGATGATGTTCAATTATTCCATGCTAAATTTTGATATAAGTACTTTATTTGAATTGTTGGGTTGTAATAAAGGCCATTTTATGTTTTTGGTATTACTTTAACTATGGTTTATTTAAATTAAATTGCTACGTGAAAATGATTTATGGTTTGCAACCTATTTATTCAAATTGGATATTATAAACTAAAGTTTTAAAAATGAATGAGTTTTATAGCAAAGTTTTATTCCAAAGATATGTTTTCCAAAATTCAGCAAACTACGATGTTTTATTTTAAGATTTTCAACCGTCTTTTCCAAAGTGACATAACCAGATTCGGTCGTAGCGAATGGGCCGGGTTTGGGGATGTTACAGTTTGGTATCAGAGCCCGGTTCAAAACTCGGCTTTGAGGGTTTTGGGCCCAAAAACATTTTTCTAAAATGGGCTTTTCAAAGATATGGGTTTTTATGAAAGGTTTTCGAGTTAGGTGGCATGGCTTTGTACCTCCGACCGAAGTCCACTGTAAGTACCCCTTACTATTGCTTGTGAGTTATTGATGTGATCGGATGATTGCAATAGTGGATTACTTTAGAATCTGAAACTTTGATTGCTCGAAAGAACGACTTCCGAAACTTACATTCATAAAATTTGCTCGTGGATTAAGCAGTGGAACAAAATTTCTAATGCATAAAACTTTTAATCGATTAAATCGCGACGCTAGATATGAGTTCTAGGGGCGTGGTCGCATTTCTCGTGGACGTGGTAGAGGCGATTTTGGGATTGTTTGTTTTGTTGCTCGTAAAGTATGTTAGCTCTTGGAGATCAGAGTGCGCAAATGATAGCGTAGTGGAGAGAATTGGATCATTAGTTTAGACAAGTAATTTCGAGGACGAAATTATTTTAAGGAGGGTAGAATTGTAACACCCGGTTTAGAGGTTGTGCATATGGGGATAAATCAAGTGTTAGTAGGTTTTTGGGAGTGCTTGGTTGAGTTTTAGAGGCTCTAAGAATGTTGGGATGAGAAGGGAAGGCTTTGGAAATTTTAGATTTTTAGGGTAAAAAGGAATTGGGCCTAGGAGAATTGAGCCCAATGGGCCTTAGGCGTAGTAGCGTTTAAATTTTTGGAGAACAAGAGACCGGCTTAAATGCAAGTTGGACCTATTGGATAAGTGATTTTGGAAGGTTAGAAGGCTTCTATGAAGTCCCGGGATCAAATATTAGCTTTGGGGAAATTTTGGTTTTAGGTGAAAAAAACCCCGGAAGTTGGCGGTGTAGGCCTTAAGAATAAAATGTGGGAAAAATGACACAAGTGGAGTGTGTGGTGGAGTGGCAAAGTGACGCCACTTAAGAGGCAAGGGGGTGACGCCACAAGGAAGGAAGGAGGTCCAAGGTTCAAGTCTTGGCTTTTGTATTTTGGTTTTCTTTTTACTTGGACCTCAGAATTTGGCTATAGATTTATATTTAGTTGCGCATGGTTTAAGACACAAGAGGAGCTTGTGGCCAAGTGGTTAGCGGTGTGGATTATGCTACAAGGGAGCACAGGTTGAATCTCATGAGAAGCAAGGGAGTATTTATTTTGCGGTCTAGGCGGGAAGAGTTTGATTGAATTTAAACTCTCATCGACGTGAAGGATCCCACATCGGAAAGATACAAAGAAGGAAGGTGAAGTGCTAGCTATATAAGGAGCATCCTAGGAGGAGAGTAAACACATCTTGGAGGGCGTTTGGGCACGGGAGTGGTCGGGAGCGGATTAACACACCGAGTCCTATCGGTGTGTAACTCTCTCTACTAGTTGTAGAGCGGCAAATGCCGAAGTGCTTGGCCACGGCAATAGTAGCCTACACGAGCGTGCGGCGCGCGCACGTGGGGCTTCGACGCGATAGTTGAGGCCATCGTAGTATTCTTGTGGGTTGGAAATTTGCTTGGGCCGTGATGGGCGAAGGGGCCCAATGGGCCCGTGGGCCCAATATAGCAAAATGTATGATGGTGTAGTATATAGTGAACTAGACTAGGTGAATCTCATAAACGTGGCTAGATTTGTGTTAGGTGGGCCACACGAGCGTGTGGGCGAATGGGCGAAATTGGGCTTTAGGCCCAATAGTCCATTTCGACCGAGAAATGGTAGTTGGGTCGCTTCGGGCGACACCGGGCCTTTGGAAAGGCCATTCCAGTACGAAATTACCGATATACCCTTGGTGGGTAAATTACGGAAATGCCCTTAGTAGGTAAAATTACGATTTTACCCTTAAGGTTGATTAGCAAGGTAGGGCGTGTTAGTTTTCTTTGTGCTATAGTTTTGTCTTGGCCGAATGGCCTAAGTGTTCATTGTTTTATGCCAAGGCCGATTGTAGGGAAGAAGAGCACATCATTTGCCGGGAACCTTTTTGTAAAGTCCGTTAGTCATGCGGTGCGAGAAGTATGAAGTAGCGTTTGGGTTTTGGTATCATTTAGGTGCGTAATCATCGCACTATTTACGTGGTTTGGTTTGCTAACATGTTTATATGTGTATTATGTGTGATAGCCGTTTATAATGGCATAAGTGATGAATAACTGGTGATGGTAAGTTAATCTTGATATAAATTTATATATGTACAATGTGGTAGTGATAAGTGATAAATACTCATTCTATATGATATTCTTGCATGATTTATTGACACATGGGCATGGGATTGGATTGAAGAAGGAAGAAGTGTACACGGGATGTACGTGGTCTAATGATAGCTCAAGCTACATTAGCGCTTGAGGGTTAGCTTTGTGCTACCTCAAGGGAGGTGTTGGCTAGGTGCCCATCTCGGTTGATTGCTATGTGCATCACCGTAGACAGATTACGATATTTGGATCACTTTGGTTGATCGGTGGCTCAGCCACGGCCTCGAGCAGCGAGAATGCCGAGGTAAGATTTATGGATCACGATGTGATCGGTGGCTCAACCACGGCCTTGTCGCGGCAGTCCGCCGAGGTAACATATGTGGGATCACTCGGTTGTGATCGGTGGATTAGCCACGGCCTTAGGCAGGGAGTCTGCTAAGGTTGGTGTTACGGTTGGATAGTAGGTTGGGCTGAGATGCATTCGTGCATGATTTGTTTCGATGGCTGTGTGGGTATGGGCCAAGCCCATACGGATGGAAATATGTGTTGTGGTTATGCACCGAGTCGGTGGACTCACTCTTTTCATTAACCATTTCGGTAGGGTAGTGCATAAAAGTGGACCGGGATCGGAGAGGACAAGGTGGCCCATGCCGAGGATGATGTTCAATTATTCCATGCTAAATTTTGATATAAGTACTTTATTTGAATTGTTGGGTTGTAATAAAGGCCATTTTATGTTTTTGGTATTACTTTAACTATGGTTTATTTAAATTAAATTGCTACGTGAAAATGATTTATGGTTTGCAACCTATTTATTCAAATTGGATATTATAAACTAAAGTTTTAAAAATGAATGAGTTTTATAGCAAAGTTTTATTCCAAAGATATGTTTTCCAAAATTCAGCAAACTACGATGTTTTATTTTAAGATTTTCAACCGTCTTTTCCCAGTGACATAACCAGATTGGTCGTAGCTTAATGGGCCGGGTTTGGGATGTTCTGATTTAGTATCGAGCCGGTTCAAACTTCGGCTTTGAGGGTTTTGGGCCCAAAACATTTTTCTAAAATGGGCTTTTCAAAGATATGGGTTTTTATGAAAGGTTTTCAGGTTAGGCTGGCATGGCACCTGTACCTCCGACCCGAAGTCCACCAGGTAAGTACCCCTTACTATTGCTTGTGAGTTATTGATGTGATCGGATGATTGCAATAGTGGATTACTTTAGAATCGAAACTTTGATTGCTCGAAAGAACGACTTCCGAAACTGTTCATAAAATTTGCTCGTGGATTAAGCAGTGGAACAAAATTTCTAATGCATAAAACTTTTAATCAGATTAAATCGCGACGCTAGATATGAGTTCTAGGGGCGTGGTCGTACTTCTCGTGGACGTGGTAGAGCGGTTTTGGTATTTGTTTGTTTTGTTGCTCGTAAAGTATGTTAGCTCTTGGAGATCGTGAGTGCGCAATGATAGCGTAGTGGAGAGAATTGGATCTATTAGTTTAGACAAGTAATTTCGAGGACGAAATTATTTTAAGGAGGGTAGAATTGTAACACCCTGGTTTAGATTTGTGCATATGGGGATAAATCAAGTGTTAGTAGGTTTTTGGGAGTGCTTGGTTGAGTTTTAGAGGCTCTAAGAATGTTGGGATGAGAAGGAAGGCTTTGGAAATTTTAGATTTTTAGGGTAAAAAGGAATTGGGCCTAGGAGAATTGAGCCCAATGGGCCTTAGGCGTAGTAGCGTTTAAATTTTTGGAGAACAAGAGACCGGCTTAAATGCAAGTTGGACCTATTGGATAAGTGATTTTGGAAGGTTAGAAGGCTTCTATGAAGTCCCGGGATCAAATATTAGCTTTGGGGAAATTTTGGTTTTAGGTGAAAAAAAACCCTGGAAGTTGGCAGGTAGGCCTTAAGAATAAAATGTGGGGAAAAATGACACAAGTGGAGTGTGTGGTGGAGTGGCAAAGTGACGCCACTTAAGAGGCAAGGGGGTGACGCCACAAGGAAGGAAGGAGGTCCAAGGTTCAAGTCTTGGCTTTTGTATTTTGGTTTTCTTTTTACTTGGACCTCAGAATTTGGCTATAGATTTATATTTAGTTGCGCATGGTTTAAGACACAAGAGGAGCTTGTGGCCAAGTGGTTAGCGGTGTGGATTATGCTACAAGGGAGCCTGGGTTCGAATCTCATGAGAAGCAAGGGAGTATTTATTTTGCGGTCTAGGCGGGAAGAGTTTCAGATTGAATTTAAACTCTCTTGTGAAGGATCCCACATCGGAAAGATACAAAGAAGGAAGGTGAAGTGCTAGCTATATAAGGAGCATCCTAGGAGGAGAGTAAACACATCTTGGAGGCGTTTGGGCACAGGAGTGGTCGGGCGCGGATTAACACGAGTCCTATCGGTGTGTAACTCTCTCTACTCTAGTTGTAGAGCGGCAAATGCCGAAGTGCGGTCCACGGCAATATAGTAGCCACGAGCGTGCGGCGCACGTGTGGGGCTTCGACGCGATAGTTGAGGCCATCGTGTAGTATTCTTGTGGGTTGGGGTTTGCTTGGGCGTGATGGGCGAAGAAGGGCCCAATGGGCCGTGGGCCCAATATAGCAAAATGTATGATGGTGTAGTATATAGTGAACTAGACTAGGTGAATCTCATAAGCGTGGCTAGATTTGTGTTAGGTGGGCCACACGAGCGTGTGGGCGAGATGGGCGAAATTGGGCTTTAGGCCCAATAGTCCATTTCGACCAGAAATGGTAGTTGGGTCGCTCGGGGCGACACTGGGCCTTTGGAAAGGCCATTCCAGGTACGAAATTACCGATATACCCTTGGTGGGTAAATTACGGAAATGCCCTTAGTAGGTAAAATTACGATTTTACCCTTAAGGTTGATTAGCAAGGTAGGGGCGTGTTAGTTTTCTTTGTGCTATAGTTTTTGTCTTGGCCGAATGGCCTAAGTGTTCATTGTTTTTATGCCAAGGCCGATTGTAGGGAAGAAGAGCACATCGTTTGGGAACCTTTTGTAAAGTCCGTTAGTCTCTGCGTATGCGAAGCGGTATAGCGTTTCGGGTTTTGGTATCATTTAGGTGCGTAATCATCGCACTATTTCTGTGGTTTGGTTTGCTAACATGTTTATATGTGTATTATGTGTGATAGCCGTTTATAATGGCATAAGTGATGAATAATGGTGATGGTAAGTTAATCTTGATATAAATTTATATATGTACAATGTGGTAGTGATAAGTGATAAATACTCATTCTATATGATATTCTTGCATGATTTATTGACACATGGGCATGGGATTGGATTGAAGAAGGAAGAAGTGTACACAGGATGTGCACGTGGTCTAATGATAGCTCGGGCTACATTAGCGCTTGAGGGTTAGCTTTGTGCTACCTCAAGGGAGGTGTTGGCTAGGTGCCCATCTCGGTTGATTGCTATGTGCATCACCAGTAGACGATTACGATATTTGGATCACTTTGGTTGATCGGTGGCTCGACCACGGCCTCGGCGGCGAGAATGCCGAGGTAAGATTTATGGATCACGATGTGATCGGTGGCTCAACCACGGCCTTGTGCGGCAGTGTCTGCCGAGGTAACATATGTGGGATCACTCGGTTGTGATCGGTGGATTAGCCACGGCCTTAGGCGGCGGAGTCCGCTAAGGTTGGTGTTACGGTTGGATAGTAGGTTGGGGTGAGATGCATTCGTGCATGATTTGTTTCGATGGTCGTGTGTGGGTATGGGCCAAGCCCATACGGATGGAAATATGTGTTGTGGTTATGCATTTGAGTCGGTGGACTCACTCTTTTCATTAACCATTTCGGGTAGTGCATAAAGTGGACCAGGGATCGGAGAGGACAAGGTGGCCCATGCCGAGGATGATGTTCAATTATTCCATGCTAAATTTTGATATAAGTACTTTATTTGAATTGTTGGGTTGTAATAAAGGCCATTTTATGTTTTTGGTATTACTTTAACTATGGTTTATTTAAATTAAATTGCTACGTGAAAATGATTTATGGTTTGCAACCTATTTATTCAAATTGGATATTATAAACTAAAGTTTTAAAAATGAATGAGTTTTATAGCAAAGTTTTATTCCAAAGATATGTTTTCCAAAATTCAACAAACTACGATGTTTTATTTTAAGATTTTCAACCGTCTTTTCCAAAGTGACATAAGCAGTTCGGTCGTAGCGAATGGGCGGGTTTGGGGATGTTACTGATTTAGTATCGAGCCGGTTCAAAACTCGGCTTTGAGGGTTTTGGGCCCAAAACATTTTTCTAAAATGGGCTTTTCAAAGATATGGGTTTTTATGAAAGGTTTTGAGTTAGGTGGCATGGCACTGTACCTCGAGGCCGAAGTCCACGGTAAGTACCCCTTACTATTGCTTGTGAGTTATTGATGTGATCGGATGATTGCAATAGTGGATTACTTTAGAATCGAAACTTTGATTGCTCGAAAGAACGACTTCCGAAACTTACTTTCATAAAATTTGCTCGTGGATTAAAGCGAGTGGAACAAAATTTCTAATGCATAAAACTTTTAATCAGATTAAATCGCGACGCTAGATATGAGTTCTAGGGGCGTGGTCGCGTACTTCTCGTGGACGTGGTAGAGGCGGTTTTGGTATTGTTTGTTTTGTTGCTCGTAAAGTATGTTAGCTCTTGGAGATCGAGTGCGCAGCGATAGCGTAGTGGAGAGAATTGGATATTAGTTTAGACAAGTAATTTCGAGGACGAAATTATTTTAAGGAGGGTAGAATTGTAACACCTGGTTTAGAGGTTTGTGCATATGGGGATAAATCAAGTGTTAGTAGGTTTTGGGAGTGCTTGGTTGAGTTTTAGAGGCTCTAAGAATGTTGGGATGAGAAGGGAAGGCTTTGGAAATTTTAGATTTTTAGGGTAAAAAGGAATTGGGCCTAGGAGAATTGAGCCCAATGGGCCTTAGGCGTAGTAGCGTTTAAATTTTTGGAGAACAAGAGACCGGCTTAAATGCAAGTTGGACCTATTGGATAAGTGATTTTGGAAGGTTAGAAGCTTCTATGAAGTCCGGGATCAAATATTAGCTTTGGGGAAATTTTGGTTTTAGGTGAAAAAAAACCCTGGAAGTTGGCAGGTAGGCCTTAAGAATAAAATGTGGGGAAAAATGACACAAGTGGAGTGTGTGGTGGAGTGGCAAAGTGACGCCACTTAAGAGGCAAGGGGGTGACGCCACAAGGAAGGAAGGAGGTCCAAGGTTCAAGTCTTGGCTTTTGTATTTTGGTTTTCTTTTTACTTGGACCTCAGAATTTGGCTATAGATTTATATTTAGTTGCGCATGGTTTAAGACACAAGAGGAGCTTGTGGCCAAGTGGTTAGCGGTGTGGATTATGCTACAAGGAGCACAGGTTGAATCTCATGAGAAGCAAGGGAGTATTTATTTTGCGGTCTAGGCGGGAAGAGTTTGATTGAATTTAAACTCTCTCTTGTGAAGGATCCCACATCGGAAAGATACAAAGAAGGAAGGTGAAGTGCTAGCTATATAAGGAGCATCCTAGGAGGAGAGTAAACACATCTTGGAGGCGTTTGGGCACAGGAGTGGTCGGAGCGGCGGATTAACACGAGTCCTATCGGTGTGTAACTCTCTCTACTCTAGTTGTAGAGCGGCAAATGCCGAAGTGCTTGGTCCACGGCAATAGTAGCCACACGAGCGTGCGAGCGCGCGTGTGGGGCTTCGACGCGATAGTTGAGGCCATGATGTAGTATTCTTGTGGGTTGGGGTGCTTGGGCGTGATGGGCGAAGGGGGCCCAATGGGCCCGTGGGCCCAATATAGCAAAATGTATGATGGTGTAGTATATAGTGAACTAGACTAGGTGAATCTCATAAAGCGTGGCTAGATTTGTGTTAGGTGGGCCACACGAGCGTGTGGGCCCGAATGGGCGAAATTGGGCTTTAGGCCCAATAGTCCATTTCGACGAGAAATGGTAGTTGGGTCGCTTCGGGCGACACGGGCCTTTGGAAAGGCCATTCCGGTACGAAATTACCGATATACCCTTGGTGGGTAAATTACGGAAATGCCCTTAGTAGGTAAAATTACGATTTTACCCTTAAGGTTGATTAGCAAGGTAGGGCGTGTTAGTTTTCTTTGTGCTATAGTTTTTGTCTTGGCCGAATGGCCTAAGTGTTCATTGTTTTTATGCCAAGGCCGATTGTAGGGAAGAAGAGCCTGTCATTTGGGAACCTTTTGTAAAGTCCGTTAGTCTCAAGTGCGAAGCGATGTAGCGTTTGGGTTTTGGTATCATTTAGGTGCGTAATCATCGCACTATTTCTCGTAGTTTGGTTTGCTAACATGTTTATATGTGTATTATGTGTGATAGCCGTTTATAATGGCATAAGTGATGAATAATGGTGATGGTAAGTTAATCTTGATATAAATTTATATATGTACAATGTGGTAGTGATAAGTGATAAATACTCATTCTATATGATATTCTTGCATGATTTATTGACACATGGGCATGGGATTGGATTGAAGAAGGAAGAAGTGTACACAGGATGTACGTGGTCTAATGATAGCTCGAGGCTACATTAGCGCTTGAGGGTTAGCTTTGTGCTACCTCAAGGGAGGTGTTGGCTAGGTGCCCATCTCGGCGGTTGATTGCTATGTGCATCACCGTAGACGATTACGATATTTGGATCACTTTGGTTGATCGGTGGCTCACCACGGCCTCGAGCAGCGAGAATGCCGAGGTAAGATTTATGGATCACGATGTGATCGGTGGCTCAACCACGGCCTTGTGCAAGCAGTCCGCCAGAGGTAACATATGTGGGATCACTCGGTTGTGATCGGTGGATTAGCCACGGCCTTAGGCGAGGAGTCCGCTAAGGTTGGTGTTACGGTTGGATAGTAGGTTGGTGAGATGCATTGCGTGCATGATTTGTTTCGATGGGTACGTGTGGGTATGGGCCAAGCCCATACGGATGGAAATATGTGTTGTGGTTATGCTTTGAGTCGGTGGACTCACTCTTTTCATTAACCATTTCGGGTAGTGCATAAAAAGTGGACAGGGATCGGAGAGGACAAGGTGGCCCATGCCGAGGATGATGTTCAATTATTCCATGCTAAATTTTGATATAAGTACTTTATTTGAATTGTTGGGTTGTAATAAAGGCCATTTTATGTTTTTGGTATTACTTTAACTATGGTTTATTTAAATTAAATTGCTACGTGAAAATGATTTATGGTTTGCAACCTATTTATTCAAATTGGATATTATAAACTAAAGTTTTAAAAATGAATGAGTTTTATAGCAAAGTTTTATTCCAAAGATATGTTTTCCAAAATTCAGCAAACTACGATGTTTTATTTTAAGATTTTCAACCGTCTTTTCCCAGTGACATAACCAGATTCGGTCGTAGCGAATGGGCCGGGTTTGGGGATGTTACAGAAATGGCCATTCGGCCAAGCACTTACCTAGCCCCAAACGATTGAAGAACAAACCCCAACCAGATCAACACTTCTCTAGAATTCGGCCAAGAAGAACCACTAAGAGAAGGAAAAGATTCGGCTAACACCTTAACAAAGGGGGAAAGAAGTTTCGGCTTCACACCAAGGAAGAGAACTCAAGAGAAAAGTGGGGAAACAAGGGGTTGATATTCGGCTAACTAACAAAAAGGAACAAAGAAAAGAATAGTGCTTTCGGTTTGAAAGAAGAAGCAATGGAGAAAGGTATTTTGGAGAATGGGGTTTCGGCTATCAAGGTTTCAAAACAAAGAAAATAGTATGGAGAGAAGGGAGTTATAATTTTGGCTTACTCAAATGAAGAAGGAAGAAGATGTGGAAGGGACATTCGACCACTAGCTCAAAATCAAGAAAACAAAGCAACTTTTCGGCAACTAAAGGGGGTTTGATGCTTTCGGTTTTAACACAATCAAACAAAAGAAGAAGAAATGCTAGCTTCCCAAATGCCTTTGGCCGAAAATGCACAAAATGAGAAGTGCATTTCGGCACACCTCACTTCCCCTTACCAAACCGTCCACACCCCCACTCCAACACCCCACAAAATCGGCCAAAATCCCTCCATTCACTCCACTCCCCACATTCAAACAACAAGACCAAGTCTTCCTCCTAAACTCACTCTCCTCCCACCATTTGAACGGTTTGACCAAGTCCATGGCAGAGTTTGAACTGCCTACAAACTCTCCCTTCCTAGGCGTCAAAAAGAAAGCCAAAAGGGTGGCCACTCCGCAGCTTGAACACAAGATCTCTCCCTCCTGCAAATGACGCCACACACACAAGCCTTAGTGGCGCCTATCCCGCCACTCCACCAGCTCCTTTCTTGTTCAACAAAACACCAAATAAAACTCTTATACCCAGCTCCAACACAGCCTCCGACTTGACACCCAAAAATCAAAATTTTCCCATTCACTCAGGCATACACTTAGACTACAATTAAGCCCCCAAAACATAGAAATAGCCACGCAGCACACTAGACACATGCAAAAACATGCAACAACAAAATAGCCCCTAACCGGAATATTACGGTTCTACCCCCTTAAAAATAATTTCGACCTCGAAATTATTACGATCAAAAGAGTTGCGGGTATTCTTTGTCTCATCACATCCTCGGGTTCCCACGTAGCTTCTTCTACGCCATGATTCCGCAAAAGAACCTTAACCAAAGGCACAGACTTCTTACGCAGAACCTTCACATCTCGATCAAGAATCTGCACAGGTTCCTCCTCCATGGTCAAATCTGGATTTACCTCGATCTCTTCCATTGCTACCACATGCGACGGATCTGAACGATACCTCCGAAGCATCGAAACGTGAAAAACATCGTGAATCTGACTAAGCTCTGCTGGCAACTCAAGCTGATACGCCACTGGTCCAACTCGTCTCAATACCTTATACGGCCCAATAAACCTCGGACTTAGCTTGCCTTTCTTCCCGAACCTCAACACCTTCTTCCAAGGCGAGACCTTCAGGAAAACTCGATCCCCACAGCGAACTCTATATCTCGCCGCTTAAGATCGGCATAAGACTTTTTGCCGGTTGAAGCTTCCTTCAATCGAGATCGAATCGACTAACCTTGTCTTGGTCTCGGCAACCAACTCGGGTCCCAACAAGCGACGTTCACCTAACTCCGCCCAACACGTAGGTGAGCGACATTTTCTCGCCATACAACGCCTCATACGGTGCCATCTTGATGCTCGCTTGGTAATCGTTGTTGTAGGCAAACTCGCCTAATGGTAGAAACTCCTCCCAACTACCTCTGAAATCCAAGATACAACCTCTCAAAGATATCCTCTAAGACTGAATAACCCTTTCGATTGACCGCCGATTTGGGTGAAAAGCCGTCTTTGAAATCCAAACGAGTACCCGAGCCTCGATGCGGTGCTTTCGGAACCTTGACGTGAATCTAGGATCCCTATCCGAGATTATCGAAACCGCACACCGTGCAACCTCACTATCTCGACACATACAAACTTCTCTAGCTTTCAAGTGAGTAGTCAACCCTCACCGGAATAAAGTGAGCTGATTTAGTCGATCGATCCACCACTACCCAAATTGAATCTTTCTTGCTTGGCGAAGCGGTAACCCACCGACGAAATCCATGGTTATCCTTTCCCACTTCCATCGAGGAATCTTCACAGTGAAGCAACCCCGACGGCAATCGATGTTCGGCCTTGACTGCCGACAAGTCGACACTTCCCAACAAACTCTGTCACCTCCTTCTTCAAGCCGTGCCACCAAAATCGCTCTCTAAGATCCCTATACATCTTACTACCTCCGGGATGCATAGCATAAGGGCGCTATGTGCGTCCTGAAGAATCTTCTCGCCTCGACTCAACATCTTTAGGCATACAAGCCTTACCTTGAAAACACAGAACCCCATCACGGACAAGTCTGAACCCTCCAAACCACCATCCTCGCACCGCTGCAACCTTCGCGCACTCGTAACCTCATCCAATAATCTGTTTCTCTCGATCGCTCAACCCAAGTAGGCTTAAACTCGCAACTCTGCGCGTAATACTCCCGTCGTCATACAAACTCAAATGGGCAAACAATGCTCTTAAGTCCGAAACAACCTTACGGCTCAACGCGCGTCGCCACCACGTTAGCCTTGCCGGATGATACTCAATCGAGCGATCGTAATCTTTCAAAGAACTCGACCCATCTGCGCGCGCCTCAAATTAAAATCCTTACGAGTCGGTAGATACTTGGACTCTTGTGATCCGTGTAGACTATCGATCTTTCCCCGCACAAGTAGTGCCTCCAAATCTTTAAAGCGAAGACTACGGTTTGCTAGCTCCAAATCGTAAGCGTCGGATAATTGACCTCATGTGGCTCTCGGTGCCGAGAAGCGTAAGCCACAACCTTACCTTCTTGCACCAAAGACACAACCCAAGCCCGTATGTGATGCATCGCAATAGATCGTGAATTCCTTACCGGCCTCGGGTTGAATTAGAACCGGAGCCTCGGTCAAAATCTTCTTTAACTTATCGAAGCTTTCCGCCGCTTCTCGGTCCATACAAGCGGAACTTCTTTCCTCAACAACTTGGTCATCTGGCATTTGCTATCAACGAAACCTCAACAAACCTTGGTAGTATCGGCCAACCCAGAAAACTCCGAATCTCAAACCACCGACTTAGGCGGCTTCCAATCCAAAATCGCCTCAATCTTACGAGGATCTACTCGAATCCTCACCGACACTACATGACCCAAGAAAGTCACTTCTCTAAGCCGTAACTCACACTTACCGAACTTAGCATAGAGTCGCTTTTCCTCAAAATCTGCAACACCACTCGCAAATGCTTAACATGCTCTTTCTCTCGCCCTTGAGTACACCAAGATGTCTTCTATGAAAACCACGACGAACCGATCCAGATCATCGTTGAAACACCCTATTCATCATGTCCATAAACGCTGCCGGTGCGTTGGTCAACCCGAACGGCATTACGTAAATTCGTAGTGCCCATACCGAGTCCAAACGCATTTGTTTTATGGATATCGGCCTCCTTAACCCTTAAGCGGTGATACCGGACCTCAAGTCGATCTTGAAAATACCGCAAGCACCCTTCGGTGATCAAACAAGTCATCTATCCGTGGCAACGGATACTTGTTTTTAATCGTCGGCTTGTTCAACTGGTGAGTCTATACACATCCGCATCGAGCCATCTTTCTTCTTGACAAAGAGTACCGGCGCACCACGGCGAAACACTTGGCCTAATAAAACCTCGATCCAATAACTCCCGGATCTCGAGCCTTAAGCTCCACCAATTCCTTTGGCGCCATCCTATACGGAGCAATAGACACCCGCGCAGATTCCGGCAATGATCAATCCCGAACTCCACCTCGCGATCGGCGGCAAACCGGGAAGCTCCTCGGGAAAAACAAAGACAAACTCCTTAACTGCACGAACCTTCTCCACACAGACTCCTTAGCCTCCAACGCATACACATGAACCACATACGCTTCACGACCCTTCGACCATCTTCTCTCGCTTTGCCAGCGGATACCATATTTGATAAGTAATCTCTCCTATTACCTATCAAAGCCACCTCATCACCCTCAACCGTCTTAAGAACCATGCGCTTGGTCGCGCAATCCAACCTCGCCTGGTACTTGACCAACCAATCCATCCCAAGAATCGGATCGAACTCCCAAACGGCGGTTCCATCGGATCAAGACAAACACTACCCCTTGGAGTTCTAAGGGTACCTCTCTAAACAGTTTATCTACTACTACAGAGTGACCTAGAGGGCTAATCACGGTCATCCGCCAAGAAGATATCTCGAGTCTAAACTGTGGTCTCTACTATACTATCGGCAACATAAGAGTGCGTTGAACCCACATCAATCAAAGCGAGTATAAGGAGAACCAAAAATCAAAAACGCACGGTTATGACGCCCGGTGCGCCGCCTCCTCTCGGCGCCTCGCAAAGATACACTAATCCAAAGTTGTGCGGCATCGAACTACTCGCACACCTCGCCGGCTGCTCCACGGCCCGACCGGACCCATTACCACCTCTGCGCCATTACCACGGCCCTCTGCGGTGGCGGTCCATTACCTCTCGAATCGACACGCCCGCCTCGGATGAATCCTAGCCAACCTACGCGGACAATCCTCCTCCCGGTGCTCTAGAGAACCACACTCGAAGCAACCTTTTCCTCCGGTCCAAAGAACCACCCCAATGAGATTTTCTCAGACCGATCACGCTGCGGCGGTCCCTCGCCTAGCAAAGAACAAACCTAGCGGTGGTTTGGCCCACTCGGTCTAGCCCTCTTCTCGCGGATTACCCGACGATCCGAGAAGACCCAAAGCTCCTCTTGTGCCTATTTCGGTCCATACCCCGCCTCACCGACTCCTTAACACCCTCGGCTACCTTAGCCTTCTCAACTAAGACAAAGAACTCGCGCTCTGGCGAGGAGCAATCAGTGACCTCAAGTCGTCTGAGACCATCCTCGAAACGAACGCACCTCTCATGCTCGGTGGCCACAATGCCCTCGGCATACCTACTCGACTTTCGTAAACTCGGCCTCGCACTAAACAGATTTACTCCCCGAACAAGCCTCGTAAAAGCCTTTCACGGGAGTCGACATAACTAGCTCCGATGTACTTCTTTTGATATGCGCACACGAAATAATCCCATGTTAGATCCTCTCACGCCACATCGTCTCGAACCGTGAGCCACCACCGATATGACTCATCCGGAGAAGCGATACGATGCCCTTGACTTCTCTTGGTTTGTCAAGTCCAGATCGCCCATGATCCGCTCGGTTGCCTCTAGCGAGATTGTGATCTTTGGGAGCAACACGTAAACACCTCGGAAGAATTCGGCCCCATTTGCGAAGTCGCTCAGAACAATTTCCTAACTCCCGAACCACCACCTACACCGGCTACTCTTTCCAACACTCGCAAAGATCGCTCGTGACATCGCTGCGTCATCTCGATCCGATCTTGAAACTCACCACCTCCGGTGGCGGCGGGCCGGTATCTCATTTTTCGAACCCGACCGGATCCTACGGGCTCGTAAACCGTCATCCTACCACGACCTCGCCCACGACCACGTCCACCTCTAGCGCTCATGACTAATCTTCCTACGTTCGATTAAGAATTTTTATGCATCGTATTTATTCCACTTGTTTAAAAGCAAGTCTTATGAATATTTTAAGAGGATTTGTTATCGCGAGTTCACGTAATCCTATCAGTTTCAATCTCTAAGTAGTATACTATTGCTATTCATCAAATCATATCACATCCAATCAATTCACAAGCAATAGTAAGGGTACTTACAGGCGGCCAGTGCAGGAGACTCGGTGCCATGCCTTTCAAACCATACTTTGAGAATAAAAACTAACAAAACAACCTTTTGGAAACATTTTTGGGCCTCAGCCCACAAAACAGCCTTTGAACTTAGCTCGATACCACAATTGTAACACCCCAAACTCGGACAAGACACCACGCCCGAACGGTATGTTACTGGGAAAACGTCTTTGAGTGATCGATTTTTTTCGTTTAGAAGTGGGGTGAAAACATAGTGTATTTGAGGAAAATTTGAGTAGGCTTGTTTGATTAGATTTTGAAAACTTATCCAAGTATATAGTTAAAGCGAGTTGATTTCATTTAGCGCTTCCAATAGTTTCTTAGTGCCATTTTGAAACATTTTAGACTTAGTAGAAAATCGAGTTTGATTTGGAAATCATTTGAGTTTATTGTATAGCAAAACATAGCGAGATACCCGATGGTATAGTTTAAAACACATTGCGATATAATTTTGAAAACGTTGTCTTTCCAAGTTTTAGTAAAATTTCATGCCAAGTTATTTGTTAGGCAAAGTTGCGAATCTAATTAAAACATACCCATCATAAAACATAATTTAAAGGCCTTTTACAAATCCAAATTTAATCTCAAATGAAAATAAATAAGCTAAAGTACCCAAAGTGAATAGTCCAGGTGAAACTTTTATTAAAGCATGGCATGTGCACCCGAGTCCACCCGGCTCCATGTCCGCGTCACGAGTCACTGAAATGTTAAAGGAGAGGGTGAGTCGAATGACTCGATGCATAAATCCCGCTCCCGATGAAACAACATGCTAACACACATCATACATAGCAACATAATTAATGCAACCCGATCCTAACCATCCGTATCTCCTTTTTCTACCCCGTGTGGTACCAAACCACCGGTGGTGCCAAACCACCTGGTGACATATAGTCACAACGTGTTACCAAAACTTTGGTGTCCCAAAGACACAATGTGCTACCCAAGCACCGTGACCGTAGTCACGATAATCGAATGATGGGGCCAACCCATCGTGTGATACCCAATCACTAGAGACGATCCCATATCTCAAAGTGGGGCCAACCCACGGTGGTGTCAAACCACAGGACAAGTCGCAATGAGGTGCCCAACCTCGGTGTCCCAAAGACACAAATGTGCTACCAAAGCAACGGTGACCGTAGTCACAATAATCGAATGATGGGGCCAACCCATCGTGTGATACCCAATCACTAGCAGACGATCCCATATCTCAAAGTGGGGCCAACCCACGGTGGTGTCAAACCACGAGGACAAGTCGCAATGAGGTGCCCAACCTGCGGTGTCCCAAAGACACAAATGTGCTACCAAAGCACCTTTGGTGACCCAAAGTCACAAAGTGTGTTACCAAAACACCGGTGCTCGTCGGCACAAATCATCACCGCCCCTCCACTCATATCACCCATCAACAAACCAACTCATGTAATCATGCATATCATACAAATTATGCATATCATGTTAATATGTTTGACTCATGCCCCATATCACATACATACATAGTCATGATACCATATAGATCATCAGTAATCTCGTAACAATCCGACTTACCGGATACGTACACATACCCCGTTTGGGTATCCAATAATCCATCATACTGTCATGATTTTAATAGGCAAACAGGTCTAATAACAATATCACTAAGTATAGTGTGTTAGTTTACACACCTGGTAATTACGAGTCTAGAAATCCTGACAAAAGCGATCTAAGTCCCTCGAGTATCAAGCTCCTACACTCGGCCAACACATAGGGGTTAGGCATCTATAACATTCGGCGAACAACATCTAGACCAAAAAGGGTTTGTCGAATCACCCTTACCTTGCTATTGGTTCGCTTCCTAACCAATACCCGAACCACTAATGGTCCCCTTCCACAATCGGCTACACCTTGAAAAGAGAACGGTTAATCCTTTATCATTCACGACTTAATCGAAACCAAACGATTAAACTAACAACAACCAATCACTTACCCCTTACCGATTAATTGACATAAGAAAACGGCTCCTCTTGCTTGCTTCCACAATCCAAAGGCCCTATAATGCGATGATTAACAAAAGGTTAAATCCTTCCAAACGAACCCAAAATCGGCTCTTAACCAACCCAACACGATAAAGCACAAGAGAGAGGAGAAATGGCCATTCGGCCAAGCACTTACCTAGCCCCAAACGATTGAAGAACAAACCCCAACCAGATCAACACTTCTCTAGAATTCGGCCAAGAAGAACCACTAAGAGAAGGAAAAGATTCGGCTAACACCTTAACAAAGGGGGAAAGAAGTTTCGGCTTCACACCAAGGAAGAGAACTCAAGAGAAAAGTGGGGAAACAAGGGGTTGATATTCGGCTAACTAACAAAAAGGAACAAAGAAAAGAAGAGTGCTTTCGGTTTGAAAGAAGAAGCAATGGAGAAAGGTATTTTGGAGAATGGAGTTTCGGCTATCAAGGTTTCAAAACAAAGAAAAGAGTATGGAGAGAAGGAGTTATAATTTTGGCTTACTCAAATGAAGAAGGAAGAAGATGTGGAAGGACATTCGGCCACAAGCTCAAAATCAAGAAAACAAAGCAACTTTTCGGCAACTAAAGGGGGTTTGATGCTTTCGGTTTTAACACAATCAAACAAAAGAAGAAGAAATGCTAGCTTCCCAAATGCCTTTGGCCGAAAATGCACAAAATGAGAAGTGCATTTCGGCACACCTCACTTCCCCTTACCAAACCGTCCACACCCCCACTCCAACACCCCACAAAATCGCCAAAATCCTCCATTCACTCCACTCCCCACATTCAAACAACAAGACCAAGTCTTCCTCCTAAACTCACTCTCCTCCCACCATTTGAACGGTTTGACCAAGTCCATGGCAGAGTTTGAACTGCCTACAAACTCTCCCTTCCTAGGCGTCAAAAAGAAAGCCAAAAGGTGGCCACTCCGCAGCTTGAACACAAGATCTCTCCCTCCTGCAAATGACGCCACACACACAAGCCTTAGTGGCGCCTATCCTGCCACTCCACCAGCTCCTTTCTTGTTCAACAAAACACCAAATAAAACTCTTATACCCCAGCTCCAACAGCTCCCCTGACTTGACACCCAAAAATCAAAATTTTCCCATTCACTCAGGCATACACTTAGACTACAATTAAGCCCCCAAAACATAGAAATAGCCACGCAGCACACTAGACACATGCAAAAACATGCAACAACAAAATAGCCCCTAACCCGGAATATTACACTTGTAAAGCCGAAGAGCTCGGAAAGGAGAAAAGAAAAGCTGAAGTAGAAGCTGGAGACACTCGAAAAAGATCATCGAGTAAAACCTTCCATTCCGTGCACAAGAAGTTCGAGATGACCCCGATCGACATAAAGCCACTTGGACTTGCCTAGAGCGTGATCGACCTCCGGTGAGTTCCCGAGCCACTTCGGTAGCTAGCGCCGTAATGTTCCACGAACCGGGCCGAGTGTAAACATTGTGGGAAATGGCATCCTGGGAGTTGTAGAGTTCGTGATCGGTCCTGCTTTAAATGTGGATCGTCAGATCATTTTATTCGAGAGTGTCCGATGTTAGCCGAGCAAAATGCGACTCGAACACTAGACCGAGCAGTGTGCCAAAGACGGGGTAGGCCACTCGGATATTCGTGCAACGTAGGTGGCGGTCGAGAGAGGACGAAGGACCGCATAATACGATCGAGGCTAGAGCTCCGGCTAGAGCTTATGCTACACGAGCAGAGAGGATGCTTCCTCCCCGATGTCATTACCTGTACTTTCACCCTTTATGATACTCTACCGTGATTGCATTGATTGATCGTGGTTCGACTCATTCATATGTGTGTGAAACTCTAGTATTCGTGAAGACTCTGCCGGTTGAGTCTCATCGAGTTTGTGATTCGTGTGTCCAACCCTTTGGGTAGATGTGTACTTGTTAATAAAGTGTGTAAAGGTTGCCCGTTGATGATTCGGGATTCTTGTTTCCCACCGATTTAATGTTGTTACCCTTCGATGAGTTCGATATAATTTTGGGAATGGATTGGTTAACTCGCACGATGCGGTGGTGAATTGCAAAAGAAAGCTTATTGATTTGAGATGTCGAGCGGTGAGATCATCGAATTGAATCCGATGATTTAAGTGGGTTTCCTCTGATAATATCCTCGATGTTAGCCCTAAGTATGTGAGAAAAGGGTGCGAAGCTTATTTGGCCTATGTAATTGGATAATAAAGTGTCCAAAAGCGATTGAATCAGACAGGTTATGTGTGAATACCCAGATGTGTTTCCTGAAGAGCTACCGGGTTTACCACCAGTACGAGAGATTGAGTTTGGCATTGAATTAGTACCGAGAACGACTCTGATTTCGATAGCCCCGTATCGGATGGCACCTAACGAGTTAAAAGAGTTGAAAGCATAGTTGCAAGAGTTAATGAGATAGGGGCTTTGCAACACCGAAGTTTATCTCCTTGGGTGCACCAGTTCTTTTTGTGAAAAAGAAAGATGGAACGATGCGAATGTGCATTGATTGTCGGCAACTGAATAAGGTAACTATAAAGAATAAGTACCCGCTACCTCGGATTGATGATTTGTTTGATCAGTTGAAAGGGCCTTGGTATTTTGAAAATAGATTTGAGATCGGGTTATTATCGATTCATGAGTGAGAGATACAAATGTGCCAAAGATCGCATTAGGATGAGGTACGGACATTTTGAGTTTCGGTTATGCCTTTTGGACTCACTAATGCACTGCCATTTTTATGGACTTAATGAATCGAGTTTTGAGCACGCTTTTGGATCGGTTTGTAGTCGTGTTTATTGATGATATACTGATCTACTCTAAAGATGAAACCGAACACGCTGAACACTTGAGATTAGTATTACAGACTTTACGGGATCAGCAGTTGTATGCAAAGTTCAGTAAGTGTGAGTTCTGGATGAAGGAAGTCAGCTTTTTGGGTCATGTTGTTTCAGCTTCAGGTATTCGGGTTGATCCGAACAAAATATCGGCTATACTTGATTGGAAACCATCAAGAATGTCTCTGAAATTCAGAGATTTTGGGACTTCATGGATACTACAGACGATTCGTCAAAGGCTTTTCCATGATAGCTATACCTTTGACAAGGCTACTACGAGAGAAAGATGTCAAGTTTGAGTGGTCGAAAAGTGTCGTGAAAGTTTCGAGCGGTGAAAGCCCTTTTGACCAAAGCTCCAAGTGTTAGCTCGGCTGAATCGGGTAAAGAATTTGTTGTTTTTAGTGATGCTTCTTTGAATGGGTTGGGTTGCGTTTTGATGCGGGAAGGCAAAGTTATAGCCTACGCCGAGGCAGTTGAAGCCGCATTGAAAGAAATTATCCGACTCATGATCGGAATTAGCGACCATTGTTTTCGCATTGAAAATTTGGCGTCATTACTTATTCGGCGAGAAATGTCACGTTTATTCGGATCATAAAAGTCTAAAGTATTTGATGACTCAGAAAGACCTGAACTTGAGACAACGCAGATGGTTAGAACTGTTGAAAGACTATGAGTTGGTGATTGACTACCATCCGGGAAAAGCTAATGTTGTTGCAGATGTGTTAAGTCGGAAATCATTATTTGCTCTTCGTGCGATGAATGCACAGATGGTTATGTCTAGTGATGGTTCGATCATAACTGAGTTACAAGCAAGACCGATGTTTATTCAGCAAATTTGTGATGCACAGAAAGTTGACAAAGATTTGATTGCTAGATGAATTCAGTGTGAAAAAGGTGCGGAATCAGAGTGAAACACCCCAAACCCGGCCCACGAGCTTTGACCAGATTTGGTATGTTCCTCAAGTAAACCGGTTCAAAATTCTTTTGTTCTTAGGAAAACTTGTGTGATTTTAAGAAAAATATTGTTTTGGGTTGGGCTTGTGTTGAAAACAGGATCGTTTTATATTGAAATCCCTTTTATCTTAAGTGACAAAATATTTAAGGTTTAGTTTAAAAGAAATTTTAATTAAATTTTAATAGATAAAATTCATAATCATAATAAATAAAAATAAGTGTAAAGTAATTCAACTATGGCCTTATGGCCTTATTACATCAAATAATTCCCAAAATAATTCAAAGTACTAAAATAAATTCAAGAGTCCTCAAAAATATAAACTTCATGTTGAGCATGGCCACCACAAGTTCTCGCAGTCGGTCCATCACTGTTCATCACGAAAAATGTTCCCCAACGGGGTGAGTCAAACAGACTCAATGTGTACACGACACTAAATCATAATAGAATCGGGCATATCACATATTACACATTCAAAACATAGAACACGAGTTATGATGCATTCCCAAACCCAAACCTAGTTGTCCATCCGCTACACACCCCGCAGTGCACCCGGTCATACCGTGGGGACTACTAAGTCGACCCTCCTTCCGCTACACTCCAAATCTGCGGTCTTAGGTCACCGCATACTGTGGTCTTAGGTCACCACTTTTAGATTATCTTGTGGTCTTAGGTCACCACATTCACTTCCCCTTTCAAAACAAAACCATATGCCCCATATAATAATATGCATAATATGCCGAGTTCACATTCTTATCATATTCTCATGTTACAAATAACATTTTTCATATTCCTAGTAGAAGTAGGAAACGTAACTGAGTATTTAGTACCATAACATGGTACCTTAGCCACTTTCATATTCTTAATATCACATATTTTAATTAAACACAACCATAAAACATATTAAGAATTAGTGTGGGGTACACACCTGATTCGCTTAAAATTTCCTTGAGATCCCGAAAAGCTTGATCTAATGCTTAGATCCTTAATCCCTACATTGATTTATCACTTATTACCTTAATAAGAAGCCATTCGGCCAAAACTCCAAATCCTAGTAGGATTAGTATACTTAAACTTACCTTGTTGCCGTTTGACTTAAGAATCAAGTCTTGAAATCTCTGCTATACTCTTCTTGCATTCGGCCAAGCATTGAATCAATTAACTTGGTTAATTTTTGGCTTTTGAATAATTAATGAACACATATATTTACCAAACATGGCCTTGGCCGAATACTATAGACACTTACCTTGTGGATTTTAAATCCCGAAACTCACCGAATAACTAGGGAACACGTGGCCTATGGTGTACCTTCTGGAAAAGAACTTCTCCTTCCTTGTAGTCGACACTCTGATAATCCCGAAAGGTCCTTCCATATTCGGCAACCATAATATGTATGGGGTTAGATTATCTCTCGGCTAATCTAAAAGAAAAGAAAGGGAATCAAACTTGTTCTTACCTTTGAAGAAATCGACAGCACCTATGCTTGAAGCCCTTCCAAGATTCGGCTTTTGATGGATTGGAAAGAAAAGAAAAGGAAGAATAAAGATGGAGGATTCGGCTATGGCTTCTAATGGAGAGGAAAATATTTGGCTAGGTTCCAACAATTACTTAATCTCGACTTGACAAAAGAAAAGAAAGAAAAGAAGAGAAGAGAGCACTAAGAAATCGACAGAGAAAGGAGGAAGCACAAATTGATGAGTAGCCCTCCTTCCTTCCTTTTATAGCCGAAATTATCATCTAAGGAGTCCCTTACTTGGCCACCACTCCTCTATCTGATAACTTTATCCTTTAATTATCACTTAAAATAAAAGATAATTCAGCAACTATCCTTACTTAGCCGAAATTATTAAACTCAAAGTCCTTTACTTGGCCATCACTTCTCCCTTATTTTCCTCTTTATTTCTTTATTCAAATTAAAAGAATTTAATCCAACAATTATCTCTTGAAAATAATGATAAATAAATCCCTTATTTATCCACTATTTATAAAAGAATAAAAGCTCCTAATTTATAGCCATGTGCCGTCCACCTCTCTGCTCCTTGTAGCAAAATAAAATTTCTTTTATTTGCTTCCCATGTGACTCGAACTTAGGCCCTATACCCTTGTATGTGGCGCCATTTCTAGAGGCCCTAAGTAGCATCTCCAGGCCACTTTTCCAAGTCCGTTTGTGTGTCAAATTTCACAAACTTTTTCTTTTAAGGCCACCTTGCCTTAATTTCCCCTTTTAAACCTTAAAACTCGTCATTTCTAGGTCATTTCTAAGTTTCCAAAAAATTTTCGATCGGCTCTGTAAACTTGACATTTCCTTACATTTCCATGACATTTCCTTACAAGACATTTCCTTACATTTCCAAGACATTTCCTTACATTTCCATGACATTTCCTTACAAGACATTTCCTTACATTTCCAAGGTTCTAAAAATGTTCACTTTCCTCTTTTAAACTTAACATTTCCATACATTTCCAGGTTTCCAAAAGTGTTCAAAATATATTCATAACACATAATATATGTCATTTCGTACAATTAAACCAAAAATGCATAGGCCCTTTTCAGGATGTTACAGTTCTACCCTCCTTAAAAATAATTTCGTCCTCGAAATTACTTATTAACGAATAATCATACATCTTAACTCACCGCACTACGCTTATGCTGCGCACTCTGATCTTAATAGAACCATCATACTTTCTAGGCACAATCTCTAAGTTCACGTCCCTCAGAACTCATTTCTAACGTCGCGATTTAATCCGATTAAAGAGTTTTATGCTTCAGAATTTTTTTTTGTTCCACTTATTAACCGCGAACAGTTTTATGAAAAGAGATGTTTAAAAGTGGTTCTTTCGATCAAACAAAGTTCTCAACTCAAATTCACTATTCAGAAAGTCACGTTCACATTCATCAACCAATTATGAACTTTCGTTCATTCAGAGAAATGTTGTAGTTTTCATTGTTGTTGTTTTTCCACTACCCAGGGGTATTTTCGTAATGTGTCCTACAGGGGTATTTTCGTAATTTTATAAATCAAAAATTTTTCGAAAGAATTTTGTAAAAATAGTTCTCACAAATTAAAAAGGTAATTTTAAGAGTTTTAAAACTAGGGTTTATAAAAACACGGCTAGTTCCCCTTCGGGTTTTAGTCATTGTGTTTAGCCTATGACCAGAGTCCTCTTGGTTAGGGTGAACCGAAGCTACGCACCAGTGCAGATTCGGTGAAGAGGAGGTGAGTCACTAGGATCGCTTTAATACCGTGCTCTTTAGGATCCAATCCTAGACATGCGCACAATGGTTACCACACCCTAACTCGGCGTCTTAGTCATAGGTTTGTTTAATGGAATTAAGTCTTATGTGTTTGTGTTTGAGTAAACTAGTCCTAGGGTTCAAGTTCCTATCATGCTATTCTACGTTCCATTCCTCTTCTACCCTTCCATAATTCATAACATAAACCACATAATCACACAAATGGTTAGGGGTACTTACCTAGTGGACTGCGGGTCGGAGACTTAGGTGCCATGCCAGAAAACCTGCTCATTTTCAAAAATACTTTCATAAAACTCATTTGGGCTCGATTTGAAAACGTTTTGGGCCTTAGCCCACAGGCCGAGAGTTTAAAACTGGGCTCTGATACCAAACTGAAACACCCCAAACCCGGCCCACGAGCTTTGACCAGATTTGGTATGTTCCTCAAGTAAACCGGTTCAAAATTCTTTTGTTCTTAGGAAAACTTGTGTGATTTTAAGAAAAATATTGTTTTGGGTTGGGCTTGTGTTGAAAACAGGTTCGTTTTATATTGAAATCCCTTTTATCTTAAGTGACAAAATATTTAGGGTTTAGTTTAAAAGAAATTTTAATTAAATTTTAATAGATAAAATTCATAATCATAATAAATAAAAATAAGTGTAAAGTAATTCAACTATGGCCTTATGGCCTTATTACATCAAATAATTCCCAAAATAATTCAAAGTACTAAAATAAATTCAAGAGTCCTCAAAATATAAACTTCATGTTGAGCATGGCCACCACAAGTTCCGCCGTCCCGGTCCATCACTCATTCATCACACCAAAAATGTTCCCTCAGCGGGTGAGTCAAACAGACTCAATGTGTACACGACACTAAATCATAATAGAATTAGGCATATCACATATTACACATTCAAAACATAGAATACTGGTTATGATGCATTCCCAAACCCAAACCTAGTTGTCCATCCGCTACACACCCTCTGCACCGCCGATCACACCAGTGGGACTACTAAGTCGACCCTCCTTCCGCTACACTCCAAATCTGCGGTCTTAGGTCACCGCATACTGTGGTCTTAGGTCACCACTTTTAGATTACTGTGGTCTTAGGTCACCACATTCACTTCCCCTTTAAAAACAAAACCATATGCCCCATATAATAATATGCATAATATGCCAGAGTTCACATTCTTATCATATTCTCATGTTACAAATAACATTTTTCATATTCCTAGTAGAAGTAGGAAACGTACCTGAGTATTTAGTACCATAACATGGTACCTTAGCCACTTTCATATTCTTAATATCACATATTTTAATTAAACACAGCCATAAAACATATTAAGAATTAGTGTGGGGTACACACCTGATTCGCTTAAAATTTCCTTGAGATCCCGAAAAGCTTGATCTAATGCTTAGATCCTCAATCCCTACATTGATTTATCACTTATTACCTTAATAAAAAGCCATTCGGCCAAAACTCCAAATCCTAGTAGGATTAGTATACTTAAACTTACCTTGTTGCCGTTTGACTTAAGAATCAAGTCTTGAAATCTCTGCTATACTCTTCTTGCATTCGGCCAAGCATTGAATCAATTAACTTGGTTAATTTTCGGCTTTTGAATAATTAATGAACACATATATTTACCAAACATGGCCTTGGCCGAATACTATAGACACTTACCTTGTGGATTTTAAATCCCGAAACTTACCGAATAACTAGGGAACACGTGGCCTATGGTGTACCTTCGGGAAAAGAACTTCTCTTTCCTTGTAGTCGACTATCTGATAATCCCGAAAGGTCCTTCCATATTCGGTAACCATAATATGTATGGGGTTAGATTATCTCTCGGCTAATCTAAAAGAAAAGAAAAGGAATCAAACTTGTTCTTACCTTTGAAGAAATCGACAGCACCTATGCTTGAAGCCCTTCCAAGATTCGGCTTTTGATGGATTGGAAAGAAAAGAAAAGGAAGAATAAAGATGGAGGATTCGGCTATGGCTTCTAATGGAGAGGAAAATATTTGGCTAGGTTCCAACAATTACTTAATCTCAACTTGACAAAAGAAAAGAAAGAAAAGAAGAGAAGAGAGCTCTAAGAATTCGGCAGAGAAAGGAGGAAGCACAAATTGATGAGTAGCCCTCCTTCCTTCCTTTTATAGCCGAAATTATCATCTAAGGAGTCCCTTACTTGGCCACCACTCCTCTATCTGATAACTTTATCCTTTAATTATGTAACATCCTGAAAAGGGCCTATGCATTTTTGGTTTAATTGTACGAAATGACATTTCTTATGTGTTATGAATATATTTTGAACACTTTTGGAAACCTGGAAATGTATGGAAATGTTAAGTTTAAAAGAGGAAAGTGAACATTTTTAGAAACTTAGAAATGACCTAGAAATGACGAGTTTTAAGGTTTAAAAGGGGAAATTAAGGCAAGGTGGCCTTAAAAGGAAAAGTTTGTGAAATTTGACACACAAAAACAGGCTTGGAAAAGTGGCCTGAAGATGCCACTTAGGGCCTATGGAAATGGCGCCATATGCAAGAGGAATGGGCCTAAGTTCGAGTCACTTGGGAAGCAAATAAAGGAGGTTTTATTTTTGCTTCCAGAAGATTGAGGTGGACGGCACATGGCTATAAATTAGGAGCTTTTATTATTTTATAAATAGTGGATAAATAAGGGATTTATTTATCATTATTTTCAAGAGATAATTGTTGGATTAAATTCTTTTAATTTGAATAAAGAGATAAAGAGGAAAATAAGGGAGAAGTGATGGCCAAGTAAGGGACTTTGAGTTTAATAATTTCGGCTAAGTAAGGATAGTTGCTGAATTATCTTTTATTTTAAGTGATAATTAAAGGATAAAGTTATCAGATAGAGGAGTGGTGGCCAAGTAAGGGACTCCTTAGATGATAATTTCGGCTATAAAAGGAAGGAAGGAGGGCTACTCATCAATTTGTGCTTCCTCCTTTCTCTGTGAATTCTTAGTCTTTGTCTTCTCTTCTTTTCTTTCTTTTCTTTTGTCAAGTCGAGATTAAGTAATTGTTGGAACCTAGCCGAATATTTTCCTCTCCATTAGAAGCCATAGCAGAATCCTCCATCTTTATTCTTCCTTCTCTTTTCTTTCCAATCCATCAAAAGCCGAATCTTTGAGGGCTTCAAGCATAGGTCTTTGTCGATTTCTTCAAGAAAGGAGATCTTTCGGGATTTACTAAGTGTCGACTACAAGGAAGGAGAAGTTCTTTTCGAAGGTACACCATAGGCCACGTGTTCCCTAGTTATTCGGTGAGTTTGAGATTTAAAATCTACAAGGTAAGTTTAAGTATACTAATCCCACTAGGATTTGGATTTATGGCGAATGGCTTTTTATTAAAGTAGTAGGTGATTAATCAAATGTAGGGATTAAGGATCCAAGCATTAGATCAAGCTTTTCGGGATCTCAAGGAAATTTTAAGCGAATCAGTGTGTGTACCCACACTAACTTTTAATAAGATTGATGGTAATATGTAAAATATGCATGTTTATAAGAATGTGGCTAAGGTACCATAATATGGTACAAAGTACTCAGCACGTTTCCTACTTCCACTAGGATTATGAAATATGTTATTTATAACATGTGAAAATTTATAAGAATGTGAATTTAAGTATGATATGCATGATATGAATAATATGGGTCATTCGGGATATATGAAAAGGGGAAGTGAATGTGATGACTACGGTCTCACTATCCGAATGTGGTGACTTTGGTCACATTATCGAATGTGGTAACCGGTTACATTATCCGAATGTGGTGTCTCATGACACAATTATCCGTGGCTATGCCACAAATTTTATATATGGCGATGAGCACGCACGTCAGCAATGGCGCGCCTTTGATGGTGTGTAGCGGATGGAGGGTTGACTTAGTAGTCCCCACGGTGTGGTGGCGGTGTACGGGGGTGTGTAGCGGATGGACAACTAGGTTTGGGTTTGGGAATGCATCATAACCTTTGTATTCTATGTTTTGAATGTGTAATATGTGATATGCCTGATTCTATTATGATTTAGTGTCGTGTACACATTGAGTCATTTGACTCACCTGTTGAGGAACATTTTTGGTGATGAGCAGTGATGGACCGGGGACTACAGAACTTGTGGTGGCCATGCTCAACATGAAGTTTATATTTTTGAGGACTCTTGAATTTATTTTAATACTTTGAATTATTTTGGGAATTATTTGATGTAATAAGGCCATAAGGCCATAGTTGAATTACTTTACACTTATTTTTATTTATTATGATTATGAATTTTATCTATTAAAATTTAATTAAAATTTCTTTTAAACTAAACCCTAAATATTTTGTCACTTAAGATAAAAGGGATTTCAATATAAAACGAACCTGTTTTCAACACAAGCCCAACCCAAAACAATATTTTTCTTAAAATCACACAAGTTTTCCTAAGAACAAAAGAATTTTGAACCGGTTTACTTGAGGAACATACCAAATCTGGTCAAAGCTCGTGGGTCGGGTTTGGGGTGTTTCAAATTATCACTTAAAATAAAAGATAATTCAGCAACTATCCTTACTTAGCCGAAATTATTAAACTCAAAGTCCCTTACTTGGCCATCACTTCTCCCTTATTTTCCTCTTTATTTCTTTATTCAAATTAAAAGAATTTAATCCAACAATTATCTCTTGAAAATAATGATAAATAAATCCCTTATTTATCCACTATTTATAAAAGAATAAAACTCCTAATTTATAGCCATGTGCCGTCCACCTCTCTGCTCCTTGTAGCAAAATAAAATTTCTTTTATTTGCTTCCCATGTGACTCGAACTTAGGCCCTATACCCTTGTATGTGGCGCCATTTCCAGAGGCCCTAAGTAGCATCTCCAGGCCACTTTTCCAAGTCCGTTTGTGTGTCAAATTTCACAAACTTTTTCTTTTAAGGCCACCTTGCCTTAATTTCCCCTTTTAAACCTTAAAACTCGTCATTTCTAGGTCATTTCTAAGTTTCCAAAAATTTTTGATCGGCTCTGTAAACTTGACATTTCCTTACATTTCCATGACATTTCCTTACAAGACATTTCCTTACATTTCCAAGACATTTCCTTACATTTCCATGACATTTCCTTACAAGACATTTCCTTACATTTCCAAGGTTCTAAAAATGTTCACTTTCCTCTTTTAAACTTAACATTTCCATACATTTCCAGGTTTCCAAAAGTGTTCAAAATATATTCATAACACATAAGATATGTCATTTTGTAACATCCCCAAACCCGGCCTATTCACTACGACCGAATCTGGTTATGTTAGTGAAAATATGTTTCTTTACTTAGAATTTAAAACATGAAAATTTACTATCTATGGAAAATTATGTCCACTTAAAAATTAATAAATAATATAAGTTTGTTGAAAATTCCCGAATTAAAGCATTATTATAAGTTGTTATAATAATATGAATCTTTTATGAAAATATTCTGAAGTATAGTATTAACTCCCACAATCATAAACAGAGTACTTTAAATCGAAGGGTATTACATCAATGTTTAAAAGATCCAATACTTAATATAAATAAATTTAAACTCTTCTTTCTGCATGGGCCACCACGTGTCCTCTCCGATCCCGGTCCAATCTACGCATCACCTGAAATAGTTAGAAAATAAAGAGTGAGTCCATTGACTCAGTGCATAATCAAAACACCGATTTCCACACGTATGGGCTTGGCCCATACCCACACAATATTCGTAACAAATCATGCAAGAATGCATTTCAGCCCAACCCTTTGTCCAACCGTACACCAACCTTAGCAGACTCCCTGCCTAAGGCCGTGGGAAACTCCCCACCGATCACATTGTGATCCATAACATCCTACCTTGGCAAGCTCATTTGCTCAAGGCCGTGGTGAGCCACCGATCAACCCAAGTGATCACAATATCGCACCAATCGCCTACGGTGATGCACATAGCAATCAACCGCCGAGATGGGCACCTAGCCAACACCTCCCTTGAAGTAGCACAAAGCTAACCCTCAAGCGCTAATGTAGCCTGAGCTAACATTAGACCACGTACATCCTGTGTACACTTCTTCCTCCATTGAGTCAAGTCCAACTCCCATGTATGCATGCATAAGTTCAACATGTCGATTAACAAAGAGTAAGCATCACATGTGGATTATCATATCATGTATATATCATAAATAACTCACTATTCAAGCCACTATAATCGGCCATCATTCATATCACGCATATGTAAACACATTTAACAAACCAAAGACCGAAGAAATAGTGCGCTGATTACGCACCTAATTGATACCAATGACCAACTCCCGAAACGCTACTTAACCAAAACTCTGTCGACACACCCTTGATGAATCGAACCTACGAGTCCTCCCTACCGCTCCTCCTGGCTGATTACATGAAAGAATTACCACACTAAGACCACAAGAATATTCGGCCAACCTCAAACATCAAGACCACCTTTGGTTAACGAAACATCGAAAGAAATAAACTATAACGTAAAACCTCACCCTTCACAATGACTAGAGCGAGAGACCCAAACGCTCCACCCCCGCTTAAGATTCGGCCAACCACCACTAGGACAAGGAGAAAGGTTTGGCAATAGAGAAAGAAAGAAGGTATGAGGGGACAATATGAAATGGTTTCGGCTTAGGAAAAATGGAGAGAACCAAGTAGGAAAATCGGCTAGGTGACCTTGAAGATTCGGCCAAAGTGCATAGGTAAAGAGAAGGGATATTTTTAGTGTTGGTAGAGTATGGAAGACAAATGGATGAAGGCTTAAGAAAGAACTAGGATTCGGCAAAGGGTCCAAAAGGGATTCGGCACACAAAGAAATGGGAAACAAGTCAAGAAAGCACAAATGGTGAATGAAAATGAGCACCTCCCCTCCCCCCATTTATACTATACGGCCTAGCTCCAACCTCCCACAAAAATCCCACTATTTGCTCCTATAATTCCTCCCCAACACTCATTCAAAAAGTTTGAATGAGTCAAACCTCTTCCTAGCCAAAATTTAAAAACAAAGACCAAGTCTTTCTCCATCTTTTAAGCATCCAAAAGCTGCCCAACTCCTTACCTCATTGACGCAAAAACAAAGGCCAAAGTGCTGCCTTCGCAGCTCGAACACTGGCCCCTTCCCTTGCACCTGAGGCGTCACTTCCCCAAGCTCTTAGTGGCGTCTCCCTTGCCACTTTACTAGCTCAATTATTATGTCTAATTCCCCCAAATAATTCTCTTAAGACACCCATCGCTAAGCTCCCCTTTTTGCACTTAAAATCCAAAATTTTCTAAAGTCTTCCCCTTGAGCCCAAACATTCTTACCACCTCTCAAACACATCCAAGCATACCCAAAACCTACTAGAACATGAATTATACCCAACATGCATAGCCCCTAAACCAGGGTGTTACAATTCTACCCTCCTTAAAATAATTTCGTCCTCGAAATTACTTGTCTAAACTAACAGTCCAATTCTTCCCACTACGCTAAAGCTGCGCACTCTGATCTTAAAGAGCTAACATACCTTCTAGGCACAGTTTCTAAGTTCATACTCAAGGTTCCAACTACTTTACGAGCAACAGATCAAACAGTCATCAACACGAACGAAACAACAAAGAATATTCCAAACACAAGGAACTTACCAGCTGACACATCAGGCACATCATTATCCTCTCTCCGACGAACTGCATAAACCAGACCTGGCTGCCTTGCCTCAGTGCCACCATTACTGCGGTCTACTGCCACACGACCTTGGCCGAAACCATTTCCTCTATGGTTCGAACCGCGACCCCTTATCGCTGCTTGCCGACCACCTCTGCCTGGTTGCCCATAACCTTGGCCTTCTGCTCGAGTCCCATTCGGATTACGGGGACAATCTTAATCGATGAGACTTGGACTTGCATCCAAGCACTCTCGAACACGATTCCGGCGATTCGCCAACATGGTACCTTCCACACTGCGCGCACGGACGACGATGGATTCCTCTCGGTTGTCTTAACAATATGAACAGGAGTCTCAACCCTCGGTCTCTTACGGACCCTCTCAACCATACGGCGATCCAACACTTCTCTTATCACGGTTCCATTCCCTATTGAGCCTCTCCGCCTTCTTGACCTCCTCGGCTATTCGAGCTTTCTCCACTAAAGCGGCGAAGTCTCTTTCACGATGCGGAGCAATCAGAACTCGCAACTCATCTCGTAGCCCATCTTCAAATCGACGCATCTCTCATAATCGGTTGCCACGATTCCCCGAGCATACCGGCTCAAACGCGAAAAACTCGACCGTACTCGCTATCGATTTGCTACCTTGCACCAGATTGAGGGCGCCTTCCTCTCGAGCATCCACATAGCTCGCTCCGACATACTTCCCCTCGAACTTGATCTTAAAATAACCCTGATCCACTCGATCTGCCGGGTACTTTCCTTAACCGTGAGCCACCCACTGGTAGGCCTCATCTCGCAAAGAACGAAACAACACCCTTAAGCTTCTCCTCGCAGTTAAGTCTAAGTCGTCCATAATCCTTTCCCTTCGCCTCAAGCGATTACTCGCCACGTTCGGAGCTACCCCGGCACACTCCTCTCGAAGACCTCGGCTCCATTCGCGCCTAAGCCTTTGGTCGCGACTTCCGAGTCCCATCGCCCCATTGGCTCACGCCACTCGCTCAAGCACCGCAAAGATAGCTGCGATCTGCGTCGTCTCCTCGATCGATCCTCATTGTTTCCACCTCAACACGGTGGTGGCGGCACATCGCTCTCGACCCATGGCGAGACCCAACCGGTTCGAGACACGCGACATCCTGCCTCTACCACGTCCACGAGTATTGCGACCACGCCCCCTAGAACTCATATCTAGCGCCTCGATTTAGTCTGTTTAAAAAGTTTTATGCATTAGAAATTATTGTTTCACTGTTTTATCCACGAGCAATTTTATGCAATGAAGTTTCCGAGAGTAGTTCTTTCGATCAATCAAAGTTTCCTTCCTACCCAGGGGTAATTTCGTCATTTTCCTCTGGGGTATTTTTGGTGATTTTGGTAAATCGAGAAAACATCTTTCAAAATCTGATTTAGAGTTTCACAAACCAAAGGGGTAAGTTTGAAAAATTTAAACTAAGGGTTTTAAAACAGTGAGGCAAATCCCTTTCGGGTTTTAATAATTGGTTTAGCCTATGAACAAGTCCTCTTGGTTAAGGTGAACCGTAGCTACGCACCAGGTAGGATTCCAGCGAAGAGGAGGTGAGTCACGAGGACTGCTTAAGTACCAGGCTCTTCCGGATCCACTCCTAGACATGCGCACAATGGTTGCCACACCTTAACTCGGCGACTTAATCACAGGTTTGTTTAGTAACCTTAAGTCTTATGCATGTGTTTGAGTAGACTAGTCCTAGGGTTCAATAGCCCTAATATTCTAATCTACGAGCCCAAATAAGCCCATAACAATTCATGTAAACAATTCACTTCAAGAAAGTCCGAAGTACTTACCTGGTGGACTTCGGGTCGGAGGTACAGGTGCCATGCCAGAATACCTGAAAACCTTTTTATAAAACCCATATCTTTGAAAAGCCCATTTTAGAAAAATGTTTTTGGGCCCAAAACCCTCAAAGCCGAGTTTTGAACCGGGCTCTGATACCAAACTGTAACATCCCCAAACCCGGCCTATTCACTACGACCGAATATGGTTATGTTAGTGAAAATATGTTTCTTTACTTAGAATTTAAAACATGAAAATTTACTATCTTTGGAAAATTATGTCCACTTAAAAATTAATAAATAATATAAGTTTGTTGAAAATTCCCGAATTAAAGCATTATTATAAGTTGTTATAATAATATGAATCTTTTATGAAAATATTCTGAAGTATAGTATTAACTCCCACAATCATAAACAGAGTACTTTAAATCGAAGGGACCTTATTACATCAATGTTTAAAAGATCCAATACTTAATATAAATAAATTTAAACTCTTCTTTCTGCATGGGCCACCACGTGTCCTCTCCGATCCCGGTCCAATCTACGCATCACCCGAAATAGTTAGAAAATAAAGAGTGAGTCCACCGACTCGGTGCATAATCAAAACACCGATTTTCACACGTATGGGCTTGGCCCATACCCACACAATATTAAGTAACAAATCATGCAAGAATGCATTTCAGCCCAACCCTTTGTCCAACCGTACACCAACCTTAGCGGACTTCGCCCAAGGCCGTGGAAACTCCCCACCGATCACATTGTGATCCATAACATCCTACCTTGGCAAGCTCATTTGCTCAAGGCCGTGGGTGAGCCACCGATCAACCCAAGTGATCACAATATCGCAATCTACCTACGGTGATGCACATAGCAATCAACCGCCGAGATGGGCACCTAGCCAACACCTCCCTTGAAGTAGCACAAAGCTAACCCTCAAGCGCTAATGTAGCTGAGCTAACATTAGACCACGTACATCCTGTGTACACTTCTTCCTCCATTGAGTCAAGTCCAACTCCCATGTATGCATGCATAAGTTCAACATGTCGATTAACAAAAGAGTAAGCATCACATGTGGATTATCATATCATGTATATATCATAAATAACTCACTATTCAAGCCACTATAATCGGCCATCATTCATATCACGCATATGTAAACACATTTAACAAACCAAAGACCAGAAGAAATAGTGCGCGATTACGCACCTAATTGATACCAATGACCAACTCCCCAAACGCTACTTAACCAAAACTCGTCGACACACCCTTGATGAATCGAACTCACGAGTCCTCCCTACCGCTCCTCGGGTGATTACATGAAAGAATTACCACACTAAAGACCACAAGAATATTCGCCAACCTCAAACATCAAGACCACCTTTGGTTAACGAAACATCGAAAGAAATAAACTATAACGTAAAACCTCACCCTTCACAATGACTAGAGCAGAGACCCAAACGCTCCACCCCTCGCTAAGATTCGGCCAACCACCACTAGGACAAGGAGAAAGGTTTCGGCAATAGAGAAAGAAAGAAGGTATGAGGGGACAATATGAAATGGTTTCGGCTTAGGAAAAATGAAGAGAACCAAGTAGGAAAATCGGCTAGGTGACCTTGAAGATTCGGCCAAAGTGCATAGGTGAAGAGAAGGGATATTTTTAGTGTTGGTAGAGTATGGAAGACAAATGGATGAAGGCTTAAGAAAGAACTAGGATTCGGCAAATGGTCCAAAAGGGATTCGGCACACAAAGAAATGGGAAACAAGTCAAGAAAGCACAAATGGTGAATGAAAATGAGCACCTCCCCTCCCCCTATTTATACTATACGACCTAGCTCCAACCTCCCACAAAAATCCCACTATTTGCTCCTATAATTCCTCCCCAACACTCATTCAAAAAGTTTGAATGAGTCAAACCTCTTCCTAGCCAAAATTTAAAAACAAAGACCAAGTCTTTCTCCATCTTTTAAGCATCCAAAAGTGCCCAACTCCTTACCTCATTGACGCAAAAACAAAGGCCAAAGTGTTGCCTCGCACTCGAACACTGCCCCTTCCCTTGCACCGAGGCGTCACTTCCCCAAGCTCTTAGTGGCGTCTCCTTGCCACTTTACTAGCTCAATTCTTATGTCTAATTCCCCAAATAATTCTCTTAAGACACCCATCGCCAAGCTCCCCTTTTGCACTTAAAAATCCAAAATTTTCTAAAGTCTTCCCCCTTGAGCCCAAACATTCTTACCACCTCTCAAACACATCCAAGCATACCCAAAACCTACTAGAACATGAATTATACCCAACATGCATAGCCCCTAAACCAGGGTGTTACACATTTCGTACAATTAAACCAAAAATGCATAGGCCCTTTTCAGGATGTTACACAGAGTTTCAAATTGATGCAAATGACTGTTTGAACTTTAAAAGCCGAATGTGTGTTCCAAAGAACTCAGATTTGATTCAGATGATTCTGAGTGAGGCTCATAGTGGTCGATTATCGATACATCCGGTATACGAAAATGTATAATGATTTGAAACAGATTTTATTGGTGGCTGGCATGAAATGGGATATATCTCGAATTTGTGTCAAAGTGCTTAATTTGTCGCCAAGTAAAAGCCGAGCATCAAGTGCCTTCAGGTTGCTTCACCGATCATGATACCGAATGGAAATGGGATAGAATCACTATGGATTTTGTATCGGGTTGCCTATGACACCGAGCAAGAAAGATGCGTTTGGGTTATAGTAGATAGACCGACCAAATCGGCTCATTTTGTACCCCGGTTCATACAGATTATTCACTCGATAAACTTCTTTGAGTTGTATATATCTCAAATTGTGAGATTACATGGTATTGAGTTCTATTATCTCGCACAGAGACCAGAGATTCACATCGCGATTGTGGAAGAAGTTGCAGGATGCTTTAGGTACTAAACTCCATTTTAGCACCGCCTTTCACCCGCAGCATGCAGCGGTTAGTGCGAGCGAACTATTCAAACACTTGAGGACATGTTGAGATGTTGCGTTCTCGAGTTTGAAGGTACGTGGGAAAGGTACTTACCTTTGATTGAATTTGCTTATAATAACAATTTTCAATCAAGTATCAAAATGGCACCCTATGAAGCCCTATATGGCCGAAAGTGTCGTACGCCTTTGTACTGGACCGAGCTCAGTGAGAATAAGATACTAGGGGTCGATTTGATTAAAGAGACTAAACAGAAAGTGGCTATAATCAAAGATAGTTTGAAAGCTGCATCAGATCGTCAAAAGTCTTACGCTGATTTGAAACGTAAAGATATAGAATTTCAAGTAGGAGATCGGGTATTCTTGAAAGTATCTCCGTGGAAGAAAGTACTTCGTTTTGGTCGGAAAGGCAAACTGAGTCCAAGATTTATTGGACCGTATGAAATCATCGAACGTATTGGGCCTGTTGCCTATAGATTGAAGTTACCTTCTGAGTTAGAAAAGATACACAATGTATTTCACGTTTCGATGCTTTGTAGATCTGGATCGGATCCATCACATGTGATAACCCCCGCCTCGAGATTGAAATCCGAATTCGATATGACGTATGAGGAAGAACCGATCCGTATCTTAGCTCGGGAAATAAAAGAGTTAAGAAACAAAAGGATTCCATTAGTGAAAGTACTATGGAATCGGTACGGATTTGAAGAGGCTACATGGGAGCCTGAGGACTCAATGAGGCAACAATATCCGATGTTGTTTAACGGTAAGATTTTTGGGGACGAAAATCCTTAAGGGGGGAGAGTTGTAACAGGCCGAATTTGACCCTAATTGGAATGGTGGTTTCAGGACCACGAATCTGAGTCAGAGAAATATTTTAATATTTTATTTTGTGTTTATTATATGTGAATTAATATGTACGAAAGTTTCGTAGAAAAATTTCATCGTTTGGGTGCTTAATTTGATAAAAAGGATTTAATCGCGTAAATTTTAAAAGTCTCAAGCTATAGTGAAAAGTTCCTATTTGATGATGGCTTTTTAAAGTGGAGTATTAAAAAGGTAAATAACCCATTTTTTGAGTTAGTGGGTGGCTTATGTCAAGAATAACCTTAAGTTATATGTTAGTTTTATTTTATTTTAAAGGTTAAATTAGTAATTGAATAATTACTTATAATATATGTTAAAATAACATAAACAAAGCCATCATCTTTTTCACTCTCTCATGGCCGAATATTGAAGGATGAAATAAGCTTTGGGGTTCTTTGATTTTCGGCACTTCTAGGCTAAAATTCACGGTGAGTTTTTAGTCGGTTTTTGTTAATTTTGACGTTTTTGAGATCGTTGCTTCGAACGGTAGCTTACCCATGTTGAAATTTTTGAATCTAAGCATGTTTGATATTCGGCCATTGATGTGTTCATGTAGTTTTTGATGTTTGATAATTTTATTTTAATGATATGTTAAAGATTAGTATATTTTGTATTGGATATTTTAGTGAATTTGAGTATTTTGAACTAAATTGAAAAAAATAAATTTTAGAGGGGCTTATTTGCGAAATAAATGAAAGAAATGGACTTGTATAGTCCCTATACATATTCGGCCCTTAAGTAGTGTTGAGAAATTTTGTGTATTTTGTGTTTTATGCAAATAGGACTAAATTGTGAAAATGTGAAATAGTAGGGTAAAATGGTAAATTGCCTAATTATATGCTTAGGGACTAAATTGAGATGAAATGTACTTGAATGAGCTAAATTTTAATGTGTATAGATCAAGAACAAAGAAAAATGGATTTAGATCAGGGGAAGACAAAGGTTCTCGAATTGCCGGTCTACGCGATCCGTCGACAGTCGAGGTAAGTTCTTAAGTTAAAGTTCATTAAGTTGATAACTAAAAATGTATGAAATCAAATTATGTGATTAATTTGGGTAAATAGCATGTGATAGCCGTATGTGTATGTTTAATTTTGGAATGAATATGTTTTTAAATACAATGTGAATTAGTATATTTGACATGACAAGTGAATTGATTTTGTGAATACGATTTGATAGTAATGTATGTGTTAAGAAATGTGAGTTGATGAATTGAGTTGTAACATTTCGGGCTTTAAGCCTAGCAGGCCTTGTGTCGGTGTTATATATCAGGTTTTGTGCCTAGCAGGCCTTGTGCCGGTGTTGTATATCAGGCTCTATGCCTAGCAGGCTTTGTGCCGGTGTTACATTTTGGGCTCTGTGCCTAGCGTGCTTTGTGTTCAGATTACATTTCGGGCTCTTTGCCTAGCTTGAGCTTTGTGCCGGTGTTACATTTCGGGCTTTGATGCCTAGCGGGCTTGATGCCTGCGTGACGCGTTTTAAATGGAGAAACCTTAAATTACTCAAGGTGAAACACAGTTAATGTATCGAGTAAACGCTGCAAACGTAAGTCCCTTTTTCATTTACCGAGAGTAAGGTAAGTTATGTTTAATATTAATTGAATTTGAATAATACGGTAGAAATGGTATTATGTGAAATTGAGCTTATGATCAAAGAGTATGAGTAGTATGTGATTGAAATTGAGATTGAATACAATACTTTGGTAGATTCGATTATGAATAGAAATGTCTAATGTAATATGATTTTGATTGGGATAAAATAGACAATGTGAATGGTGGATTTATATGATTCGAAACAATGTGATTAATGTATTACATATACCTTGTATTTTGATAAAATATAAGTTTAAGGTAAAGAAGTGAAACAATTAGGTTAATGAACTATGGTATTCGGCCTTATATGAATTTGTGTATTGAAATGTTTATTTTTCATTGTTATTGGTAACTATTATAGATGTATAAGTGTTTGGACGTTGTATTACCATTAACTTAAAACTTACTAAGCTAGTGAGCTTACTCTGTATATGGTTGTCTTTCTGTTTTATAGATCGTTGATTCAGCTACGGACTCAGAGGATCATCAAGAAAGTCGACCACACTATCACTCTCTTTGGTATAAATGTTTACTTTTCGAATCAAAGGCATGTATAGGCTGAATTTTGACTTGAATGAATGATGTTCGGTTTTGTAAATGTATATATGTATATATGGCCTTGCGAATAAGGCTATTACTTTTGGTTAAGTATCGTTTGTATGTTTGATATAATGGTTTGTTTTAATCTTTGATATAAGATGTGTGCATATTATGCTTGGAAGTTAAATGTGGTTATATAGTAATAATCATTTATATGTATTATATATATGTATGAGTATGCATATTAGGTCGTGTGAATTTTTCTACTTAGATTATTATGTGCTTGGTTAAAATTTAAAGATGATCATGAAAATGTTTATAATTATGTTTTGGGTTGATCATTAGAGTTTTAAATTGAGGACTGAATATATGGTCAATGAATTGGTTGTATTTATATATTTTTTTTTTCTTTGGACTAGTTACATATCATATGTGTGTTTGGTAGGTTATTCAACAATCTTGTGTCCATTAATTAATAAGGTAGGATGAATTGATAATTAGGGCTTGACATGGCTTTTGTTTTAGGGACATTGCGCATATTACAATAGCATGATGTGTATGATTGGTTATGCTATAAGGTTCAAATGTCACATATGTGAATGAAAAGCAAATAGAGTATCATGGATCTATTCGTTTTTATTATGCATATTTGTATAAGGTATAAAAAGATATGTTGATATTCGACTAATGAAATAGATGTATATATATCTACATTTAACATATGAAATTTGGTGTTGTTATGTGGAAGCTTGATTCGAAACTTGTATAGATTATAAGTAATGATGTGTTGCATTATGAAACCTGGTTTGTAACGTAAGTCTTGAACATTATTTGTTGATATGGAAAAATTTAAATATGCATATTGGGTTTATTCCATAAAATGAGCATAGTAAAAGCGTGTCTAGTTCGATAACGCTCATACTTAGTAGTTCAATGATGGATACGGGTTAAGGGGGTGTTACGGTGATACTAAAATAATAATAATAATAATAACAATACTAATAATAATAAATATAATAATAATAAATATAGCTATAGTAATAATATATATATATAAATAATGGTCATAATAATAATAATACAAATGAATATAATGATAATTATAGGTTAAAAATAAAATGATAGTAATAATAATATTAAAGTAATAATTATAATAGACAAATAATAATAGTGTTAATGATAAAAAATAATAATGAAGTAACAAAAATTACAAAAGAAAATAAAAAAAAAGATGAAATTGAACTTGAAATAAAAATTTGGGGCGAAATCAAAAATAAAGTTAAAGGAGGGACCGATTAGAACACGCTAGTAACCCGGAGGGGCTAAAAGGGAAAATATCCCTTCTCTCCAAAACGCTGCGCTTAGTATAGGATTAAATTGAAATCGAAATAAAATATAAGGCTAAATTAAAGAATAAAAGAAACTTAATTATAAATTAATAAAAAAGCGGAAGGGCTAGAAGTGCAATTAGCCCTTCCGTGGAAAACACGCGGATCCTCCCCGGGTCGGGTCAACGCGCGGGTCATAAAGGAGAGAACGACATCGTTTTTGGCTTTATGGGAAGTCCTCAAAACGGCGCCGTAAGGATCAGTTATATAAGCTAAAATTAATCCCAAAAATTCATTTCAAACACCCTTAAAAAAAAAAAGAAGTAGCTCTCAAGGTTCTTTCTCCCTCGGCTGGAGCCCAGAATCTGGCCCAGGGTTCCGGCGATGGACCGCCGCACGCGCCGCCTCTGACGGTGATCGGAAGGCCAGAAACCTCCTTTTTCAACGCCGATTCAAATGGTAATCTTCTTTTCTTTATTTTTTTTCAAAAAATATAATAAAAACATTGCAGGGATGGAAATAAAAAAACGAAATAGTATAAAAAAATAACCTCTGCTTGTGGTTTTTTTAATGTGTTTTTTTTTTGTATTCTCTTTGTATATATTGTGTGTCTGTGTCTGAATTACAGAATAGGTCGGGCTTTTGTAGCCTTAAAAATAAAAATGAAATAGATCGTTTCTGCCATTTTTGCTACTGTTTCCTTTCTTTTTGTAGGCGACCGACGGGGAATCTGGCGACGATGGGGCGTAGTTCGCGAGGATTGCGGCGTGGTCGAGGGCTGATTGCGGCGCGAGGGGCTGGACGAGGTTGCGGCGCGAGGGTTTCCAGGAAACCCTAGGTTTCCTAACTCTGCTTGGTGTCTGGGCCCTTTTGGGCTGCGTTGGTTTGGGTTTTAGTTTTGGATTTAATGGAATGGCTTGGGTCATCTATTTGGGCTCGGGTGTAATGGGGTATTGGGTCTTGTTTTTGAGTCTGTAATTGGGCTGCTGTTAATTAGTTTTGGGTCTGTATTAAAATGGACTTGTAAAATGGACATTTTATTTTGTTTTCATTTTGGTTTTCACGGGCCCGGGCAAAATGGGTTATTACAGTTGCCCCTCTTTGCTCATTGTCGTGAAACGAGAATAGAGCAAAGACAATAGAAGGTCCAATTTTGCCTGGTCTTTGCCGAGTCTTGACTTCTTGGTCCTTATCTTTTCCTGTAACATCCTAGATTAGGGGTTATGCATTTAGTGCATAATTCATGTGTTAATGGGCTCAGTGAGTGTGTTTGGAGGTGTGTGAGGGGCTTTGGAAGCTCTAGGATGGAAGAGGAAGCTTTGGAAAAATGTGGAAATTTTAAGTTAAAAGGGGAAATGGGCTAAGGAGGCCTTAAGAATAAATGTAAGGACTTTTGGACATGAAAGTGAGCTTGGCAAAGTGGCTTAAGGATGCCACTTAAGGCCTGGGAATGTCGCCAACAGGGGCCTTGGTTCGATTCACGGCGGCAGCAAGTAGTTTTTTATTTTTGCTTTTGGCGTTAAGGGGGGAGAGCTAGGTGAAGGAGGCTTTAAAATAAATTGTGGCGAGTTTATATCACAAGAAAACGCCTTGGCAGAGTGGCTTGGGGCGTTATATGCGGCTTGAGGCAATAAGGGCCTTGTTTGAGTTGCGGGGAAGCGAATGGGATTTTATTTATTTTTGCGTCAAGAAGGAGCTTGGCTAAGGAGGGTTTAAAAGAAATTCTAGGAGGTTATATCACAAACGGCGCCTTGGCAAAGTGATTGGCGCGCATGGTGTTCAAAGAGTCTCAACTTCGAATCGTGAAGCGCAATTTGGAGTTTATTTTTATCTATGGCGTGAAGAGGTGGAGTGAAGGTGGACGGCACATGGGATCCTCAAATAGATAAAGATTTAAGCTAGTTTTTGTTTTTAAATTCGGTTGGGATGTTGGATAAATGCTAGCTTTTATTTTTTTTATTTATCTACTTTAAGATAGAAGACAAGGGTGGCTTTATTTTTAATTGTTTTTGAAGAGGTGATAAGGGATAATGGTTGTAATTTTTTTTTTAAATGAAGAGATAACATAGGAAATTAAATGGGAGTTGATAAGGAGATAAAGTGGCCGAATGGGGGACTATCTAGCTTGGGAATTTTTGGCTTTGAAGTTTATAAGGAGGGTGTGCCGAATTTTTGTTCTTTTTTCCTCTTTGTGTGCCATTCTCTTTTTGTGCTAGAACCATCTAGTTCGGCTTTCTTCCTCTTTGTTTTAGTGACCGAGACTTCAAGGACAAATAAGGTCATTAGTGCTCTTTCTCTTCTACTTGTTCTTGGCCGAATCTATATCCCTTTCCCAATTCCTTTCTTTTATTTTTGTTAGCCGAATCTTCCTTTTTCCACCATTGCCGTATTACTCAACCACCAACCCTTTTTCTCGTTTCTTCTCTTTACTTTGACCGAATATCAAGATTGGCATAAATCTTTTCGAAGTTTCCTTCTCCAATCGGCTCTCAAAAGGGTAAGTGGACATGGCCGAATGACTTTTGTTTGGTTTTCGGGATTTATGGTTATGGCCGAATGGCCTATGACTCATGTTAATGTGATCGATTGTAGGAAGGAGCACAATCTAACGCTGTGGATATTCGGGATTTGGTGATCGATCTAGGTGTAGTCGAATACAAGTGGGGTGTGTGGTTTGAGATTTGGTTGGAAACCAAATCGGTTCAAGGGTCAAAGGATCTAGCGCGATGAGATCGGATCCTCGGGATCTAGGACTCGTGTTAATAATGTGTGTGTACTTACACACTTCATAGCTAATAAATTGTTAATAAATTGTATGTGTTAAATCGAATATGTGTAGATCTGGATGGATACCGTAAGGGTATGGGCAAGGATTCGGGTAAGTCCGTTTCGATATGAGCTTGTTATATGATGCATGTTGATGCATGACATATTTGGTATATGTGATATATGAAAATATGGCCTTTGATAAATTCGGTGTATGTTATTATTTAAGCATGATTGGCATGATTTCTTTTATATGTACATTGTATTATTATAGGTGATATGAGTGGAGGGGGAAGTGATATCCGTGTCTTTGGACACCAGTGGTTTGGTACCACGTTTCGTGACTTTAAGTCACCAGAGGTTTGGCACCTCATAGCGCCTCGTCCCGGTGGCTTAGCACCACGGTGGGTTGGCCCCACGATTGACATAACGGGATGGGCGCCGGTGATTTGGTATCACACAGTGGGTTGGCCCCACAAGCTATTATTCGTGACTCGAGTCACGGTGGTTTGGCACCACAATATTGATGGATATCGTGACTTTGGGTCACGGTGGTTTGGCACCACCGGTGGTTTGGTACCACACGGGGTAGAAAAGGAGTGATGGATGGCTAGGTTGGGTGCATGCCATACTTAGTTATGATTTGTGTAAGCTGTTGCATTAACCGGGGGAAGGGTTACATATTGAGTCTTGGTGACTCACCTTCTCCCTTAACTTTTTCAGGTGACTCGTAGATCGCGGATGAGGAGCCAGAGGGACTCGAGGTGGCCATGCAGTGGGAAACTTAGTTTACATGGACCTTGGTTGTAACATCCTAGATTAGGGGTTATGCGTTCGTGCATAATTCGAGTGATAGTAGGCTTGGAGTATGTTTGGATATGTTTTAAGGGTTTCGGGAACTTTAAAATATAGGGGAATGCATTGGAAAAATTTTTGGATTTAAGTGTAAAAAGGGAATTGGGCTAAGGAGGCCTTAAGGAGAATATTAGGCGTGTTTGGACATTAAATGGGGCTTGGTAAAGTGGCTCAAGGGCGCCACTTAGGGCCTTGGTACACGACGTCATGGGCTGGGAGGAAGGGAGGTGGTTCGAGTTACGGGGAAAGCAAAAAGGAGAATTTTATGTTTTTGCGTCAAGGAGGCGCTCGGTTAAGGATGTCCTAAAAAGAAATTCGGGGTGGAACGTGTCACAAAAACTGCCTGGGTAAAGTGGCTTGGGCGCTTGCGGGAAAGGGTGCTCAAGGGGATGAGGTTCGATTCACGTGGGCGACAAGGAGTGGGGTTTTATTTTTAGCTTTTGGCGTTAAGACAGGGGACCTAAGGAAGGATTCTTTAAAAGAAATTGGGGAGTTTATAACACAAAAGAATCGGCGGAGTGGCTTGGGGCGTTACCTCGGCAAGGATTCAAGCAGTCGTGGGTTCAAGGCGTGTGAGCAGTAGTTTGGTGTTTATTTTTGGCTTTTTGCGCTAGGAAAGAAAGAAGAAATTGGACGGCACATGGAGTTTAAATTGGATGAGGATTTGGCTTATTTCTCCTATTAAAACTTCGATTTGCGATAAGGTAGGATAAATATTGCTTTGTTTGTTTTATTTATTTAGTTAAAATAGAAGATAAGGATGGCCTTATTTTAATTGGTTTTGAATAAGTGATATAGGAATAAAATAGGTGATTTTATAGAGATAAATTAGAGAAGAAAGTGGGATTTGATAAGGGGCATAGTGGTGGCGAATGTGGGACACCTTGGGGCTTGTATTTTCGGTTTTGAAAGGGGGTTAAATGTCGAATTATAATTGTTTCTTTAGTCTCTTTTGCCGAATTTTGTAACCAAGAATATCCTCTCCTTTTTCTCATTTATTTTGTTAGGGCCGAAGCTCCATTATTATTCCTTGTAGCCAAATATTCTTTTGTGATTTTGGGGTTTAACCGAATCTTCATTGAACTTTTCCACAATATTGTTTTTTTGTAAAGCCGAACCTTTTCTAAAAGCCAGGATCCATTCTCTTTTAGTCTTCGCAAGCAACGATAGTGGTAAGTAATCCTTCCTTATGAATCGTTTTACTCTTTCTTCATGGGTGTGCCGAATCAAGGGTTGGTCTTGATTTTAGAGCATGGCCGAATGTCTTAGTGCCATTAAGTGTGTCCTTTTTGTGTGTAGCCGAAAGAAGGAGCATTAAAGGGGAAGCTTCGGGATTTGAAGTGTTCAAGGTAAGTTAATGAAGTATTCGGCCTAAGGCCACTTTCTAAGGACTTTTGGATATAGAAGTCGATTCTAACAGATGTGTAGCAGGGATTTCGACAACTCAGGAAGTAAGCAAATATTTCGGGGTTTAAGTAAGCTAGGTAAGTGATGTATAGTATTCGGCCTAAGGCCATATATTTGGGTATAAGTGTGACCGATTTTGGCTATGTGTATTAGGGCCAAATCGACAGGAATAAGAGGAAGTTCCGGGATCGTGTTAAATTCAAGTAGCTAAAGATTCGCTAAATAATCAGGTGTGTGATTAACCCACCGTTTTCAAGGTTTTTGTGTTATATCTGTATGTGTTAAAATTGTGCTAACTAGTGCAGTGGAAATTGTGATATGGATACCCTCAAGGGTATGTCGATAATACTGGTAAGTACCAAACACGATGATATGTGATTATTAGTATGAATATGTGTTATGACTATGCTTGATGAACATGCTCATGCATCATTATATTATATCATTATTTATGTTACATGTGCATGGGTGGGATATGATATGAAAGAAGGACAGGTGTACTTGAGTACGTGGTTTGATGTTAGCCTTGAGCTACATCGTGGATTGACGTTGGACCGAGGTCACGTTGTGGATTATTTGCGATTAAGTTCGCGTGGTTTGATGAGTAGCTATGTGCCTCATCGTGGTTGATATCGGCTATGTGCCATATCGTGGTTGATGAGTGACTATGTGTCCCATCGTGGTTTTGGTGTTAGCTACGGCTACATCGTGGATTGGCGCCGATCGAGGTCGCGTTGTGGATTATTGTGCTTAATTGCACGTGGGCGGCAGATGATTGCCTTTGGAGTAAAAAGGAGAGGGTGATTTGATAATCCTCGGTGTGTGGTAATTTGGATACGGGGGTGTGTAGAGGATGGACCCTAGGTTTGGGTTGGGTGCATTTTGCATAATTGTATATGATGTGTGGATTAATGTAATGTGAGTATTTAATGTGGAAGTGGGCCAAGCCCGGTTGATATGTGGATCGGTGTGGAAATGGGCTAAGCCCGGGTATGTGGAAATTTTGTGGGTAACTACCTATTGGATGAATGTGATATGAATATGGGCCAAGCCCGAATGTGTTAATATGTGAGTATGCTATTTTGTTATCGATAAATGGGTTAATACGTGGTTAACATGTGGGTGGAATTCGGTGGATTAATTACACACATCGAGTCCGTGTGACTCACCCAAATATTTTATCAAACATCGCAGGTGATATGATGATCGGACCGGGTTGGAGTGGATATGAGGTGGCCCATGCAGAGAAGATAATTTAATTAATTAAGTATTTATAGTTTGATATTTTGATTAAGTCTTTATTGTAATAAGGCCCATTAAAGTATTTAAGGTTGTTTAAGTATTTTTCATTAAGTTTAATTATTATATTTATTATGGATTGACAATTTAAATATTGATTGCAAATGATTTTATTTTCTTAAGTGTGTATAATAAAGTTTTGAATCCGGTATTTTCATAATAACTTAATTTTTACCTGGAATATTTTAAGTCACGAAAAGGTTTTATTAAAGGAAACAAATTTTTAACGATTCTTACTCTTAAGTAAGAATATTTTCGAACGTGTTCCGCAGTGGCATTTCAAATTCGGTCGTAGTGAATGGGCCGGGTTTGGGGTGTTACAAATTGGTATCAGAGCCCGGTTCAAAACTCAGCCTTGAGGGTTTTGGGTCCAAAAATAATTTTTTTTCAAAGATGGGATTTTCAAAAGTATGGGCTTTCATAAACTTTTCAGGTTATTCTGGCATGGCACCTGTATCTCCGGCCCGAAGTCCACCAGGTAAGTACTTCTAATTATTGAAGTGACTTGTTTATGTGAACTGTTATGGGCTTATTTAGGCTCGTAGATTAGAATATTAGGGCTATTTAACCCTAGGGCTAGTGCACCCAAACACATGCATAAGACTTAAGGACTATTAAACAAACCTGTGAAGTAAGTCGCCGAGCTAGGGTGTGGCAACTGTTGTGCGCATGTCTAGGAGTGGATTCAGTAAGAGCTTGGTATTTAAGCAGTCCTAGCGACTTACCTCCTCTCTACTCGAATCCTACCTGGTGCGTAGCTACGGTTCACCCTAACTAAGAGGACTTATTCACGGGCTAAACCCGATAATTAAAACCCGAAAGGGACTAGCCATGCAGTTTTATAAAAACCTTAGTTTTTAAATCCTTAAATTACCCCTTCGATTTGTAACAAAATCTATTTTGAAAATTTCTCAAAAAATTTTCCAAATTGCCAAAATACCCCTGGTGGAAGAATTACGAAAATGCCCTTAGTTTCTAAAAGTACCATATTACCCTTGATTTTAAATAAAATTCCTCTATTTTACAAAAGTGTCCAAAAACTCTATTTTGCAAAAATTCAATGTACTTTGATTTGGGAAAATTACTAAAATGCCCCTGTGTTGTAAATTACTAAAATACCCTTAGTTTTTAAGATTTTCAAAAATACCCTCGACGTTTGCTAAAATATTTCTACTTTACAGAAATACCGGAAAATTCTATTTTTGCAAAATGTTAAGATACCCAAATTTGGAAATTTACTAAAATATACTGACTTCCGAAATTACCAAAATAACCCAGATTTTTGAAATTTTCGCAATACTTTTGATTTGGAAATTTTCAAAATACCCTTAAGTTTTTAAAATTTTGAAGTAACCTTTGATTTGTAAAGATTTTGAATTGATCCCTGATTTATTACCAAAATACCAGTAGGACAAATGACGGAAATACCCACAGGATAGAAAGCAGGCGAAATGTCCAGTGAATGTGTGTGGTGGATACCTTTGAATGAATGTGTTCTTGTTGATGAATGAATGTGCCTCTATTGAGGAATGAATGTGACTCTCGAATTAGAGTAGTGGACTTGACTGAAACTTTGTTCGATCGAAAGAACCACTTCTAGAAATTCTTTTCATAAAATTGTTCGCGGTTAAATAGTGGAACAAATACTAATGCATAAAACTTTTAATCAGATTAAATCGCGACGTTAGAGATGAGTTCTAGGGACGTAGTCATCGTGACGCCGGTAGAGGTAGAATGGTCAGATCCGGAACCGGTAGAGGGTCCGGCCGTGGGTCGAAAAGCGAAGTGCCACCGCCGGCGATGGGCGCGGAGGATCAAGATCAGACAGGAGAAGATGACGCAGTATCGCGGGCCATGTTGCGAGTGCTCGAGCGAGTAGCAGGAGCTAGTGTAGGAAACGGAGCTCAAAAGTCAGTGTCAGAAAGGCTTAGGTCGAACGGAGCCGAAGTTTTTAGAGGAGTGTCAGGAGTAGCTCCGAATGTAGCGGAGTATTGGTTGGAGGCAGTCGAAAGAATCTTGGATGATTTGGACTGTACTCCTGAGGAAAAGTTGAAAGGTGCTGTCTCGTTGCTTCGAGATGAAGCTTATCGATGGTGGCTCACTGTCAGGCAAGGCGTTCCGGCAGATCGACTGGATTGGGAATATTTTAAGCATAAGTTTGAAGGGAAGTACGTTGGAGCTAGCTACTTAGACTCGCAGAGAAAGGCGTTTCTAAACTTGGTTCAAGGAAGTAAGTCGGTAGCAGAGTATGAAGCTGAATTTGTGCGGTTAAGTCAGTATGCCAAAGGAATCGTGGCTACTGATTATGAGAGGTGTGTTCGATTCGAAGACGGATTACGGGATGAGTTGCGAGAGTTGATTGCTCCGCACAGAGAAAGAGACTTCGCCATTTTGGTAGAGAAAGCTCGGATAGCTGAAGAAGTTAAGAGGACTGTAAGAGAAAACCGAGAAAAGAATAGGAGCGAGAATAAGAGAAGTTTTGGACCGTCGGCATCGTTTGGAGATGTTCAGAAAAGACCAAGGATCGAGAATTTTGTACGTGCACCAGTACCAGTTGCTGAGAATCGGAATCGTTCATGTGCTAAGTGTGGAAGAGCTCATTTAGGAGAATGTTGGGGAAATAGTAAGGAATGTTACCAGTGTGGGTCTAAGGCTCATTTGGTTAAGAAATGTCCTCAAAGGATGGATAGGGCTCGAGGTCAAGGTCATGGAACACCAAGCGGTGGTGCTGAAGGTTCGGAGGTGAGGCAACCAAGGTATGTTCCTTAACCCTAGAATCTCTTTTGACTTGATTGTTATGAGATAGTTCGTGTTTGTATGCTAGCAAAGTGTATGGAACCTTGAATGCGAATCTTGAGATAGTATCTAAGGAATGTGTTAGTTTTGTTAAGATCAGAGTGCTTGTGGCCAGAGAGTAGGGTGATGAGTTAAGAATGCACGATTGCTTGATAGTAAGTAATTTCGAGGACGAAATTATTTTTAAGGAGGGTAGAATTGTAACATCCTAGTTTAGGGGTTATGCGTTCGTGCATAATTCGAGTGATAGTAGGCTTGGAGTATGTTTGGATATGTTTTAAGGGTTTTGGGAACTTTAAAATATAGGGGAATGCTTTGGAAAAAATTTTGGATTTAAGTGTAAAAAGGGGAATTGGGCTAAGGAGGCCTTAAGGAGAATATTAGGCGTGCTTGGACATTAAATGGGGCTTGGTAAAGTGGCTCAAGGGCGCCACTTAGGGCCTTGGTACACGACGTCATGGGTGGGAGGAAGGAGGTGGTTGAGTTGCGGGAAAGCAAAAGGAGAATTTTATGTTTTTGCGTCAAGGAGGCGCTCGGTTAAGGATGTTCTAAAAAGAAATTTGGGGTGGAACGTGTCACAAAAAGTGCCTGGGTAAAGTGGCTTGGACGCTTGCAGGAAAGGGTGCTCCAGGAGGATGAGGTTCGATTCACGTGGGCAGCAAGGAGTGGGGTTTTATTTTTAGCTTTTGGTGTTAAGACAAGGGGACCTAAGGAAGGAGGCTTTAAAAGAAATTGGGGGAGTTTATAACACAAAAGAATCAGCGCAAGGAGTGGCTTGGGGCGTTACCTCTGACAAGGATTCCAAAGCATGTCGTGGGTTCAAGGCGTGTGAGCAGCAGTTTGGTGTTTATTTTTGGCTTTTTGCACCAGGAAAGAAAGAAGAAATTGGACGGCACATGGAGTTTAAATTGGATGAGGATTTGGCTTATTTCTCCTATTAAAACTCGGTTGCGATGTGAAGGTAGGATAAATATTGCTTTGTTTGTTTTATTTATTTAGTTAAAATAGAAGATAAGGATGGCCTTATTTTAATTGGTTTTGAATAAGTGATATAGGAATAAAATAGGTGATTTTATAGAGATAAATTAGAGAAGAAAGTGGGATTTGATAAGGGGCATAGTGGTGGCCGAATGTGGGACACCTTGGGGGCTTGTATTTTCGGTTTTGAAAGGGGGGTTAAATGCCAAATTATAATTGTTTCTTTAGTCTCTTTTGCCGAATTTTGTAACCAAGAAAATCATCTCCTTTTTCTCATTTATTTTGTTAGGGCCGAAGCTCCATTATTATTCCTTGTAGTCAAATATTCTTTTGTGATTTTGGGGTTTAACCGAATCTTCATTGAACTTTTCCACAATATTGTTTTTTTTTTTGTAAAGCCGAACCTTTTCTAAAAGCCGGGATCCATTCTCTTTTAGTCTTCGCAAGCAACGATAGTGGTAAGTAATCCTTCCTTATGAATCGTTTTACTCTTTCTTCATGGGTGTGCCGAATCAAGGGTTGGTCTTGATTTTAGAGCATGGCCGAATGTCTTAGTGCCATTAAGTGTGTCCTTTTTGTGTGTAGCCGAAAGAAGGAGCATTAAAGGGGAAGCTTCAGGATTTGAAGTGTTCAAGGTAAGTTAATGAAGTATTCGGCCTAAGGCCACTTTCTAATGACTTTTGGATATAGAAGTCGATTCTAACAGATGTGTAGCAGGGATTTCGACAACTCAGGAAGTAAGCAAATATTTCGGGGTTTAAGTAAGCTAGGTAAGTGATGTATAGTATTCGGCCTAAGGCCATATATTTGGGTATAAGTGTGACCGATTTTGGCTATGTGTATTAGGGCCAAATCGATGGGAATAAGAGGAAGTTAGGGATCGTGTTAAATTCAAGTAGCTAAGGATTAGCTAAATAATCGGGTGTGTGATTAACCCACCGCTTTTCAGGGTTTTGTGTTATATCCGTATGTGTTAAAATTGTGCTAACTAGTGCAAGTGGAAATTGTGATATGGATACCCTCAAGGGGTATGTCGATAATACTGGTAAGTACCAAACGATGATATGTGATTATTAGTATGAATATGTGTTATGACTATGCTTGATGAACATGCTCATGCATCATTATATTATATCATTATTTATGTTACATGTGCATGGGTGGGATATGATATGAAAGAAGGACAGGTGTACTTCGAGCACGTGGTTTGATGTTAGCCTTGAGCTACATCGTGGATTGACGTTGGATCGAGGTCACGTTGTGGATTATTGCAATTAAGTTCGCGTGATTTGATGAGTAGCTATGTGCCTCATCGTGGTTGATATCGGCTATGTGCCATATCGTGGTTGATGAGTGACTATGTGTCCCATCGTGGTTTTGGTGTTATCTACGGCTACATCGTGGATTGGTGCTGACTGAGGTCGCGTTGTGGATTATTGTGCTTAATTGCACGTGGACGGCGATGATTGCCTTTGGAGTAAAAAGGAGAGGGTGATTTGCTAATCCCTGGTGTGTGGTAGGTGGATACGGGGTGTGTAGAGGATGGACCCTAGGTTTGGGTTGGGTGCATTTTGCATAATTGTATATGATGTGTGGATTAATGTAATGTGAGTATTTAATGTGGAAGTGGGCCAAGCCCAGTTGATATGTGGATCGGTGTGGAAATGGGCTAAGCCCAAGATGTGGAAATTTTGTGGGTAACTACCCTATTGGATGAATGTGATATGAATATGGGCCAAGCCCGAATGTGTTAATATGTGAGTATGCTATTTTGTTATCCGATAAATGGGTTAATACGTGGTTAACATGTGGGTGGAATTCGGTGGATTAATTACACACTCGAGTCAGTGTGACTCACCCAAATATTTTATCAAACATCGCGGGTGATATGATGATCGGACCGGGTTGGAGTGGATACGAGGTGGCCCATGCAGAAGATAATTTAATTAATTAAGTATTTATAGTTCCGATATTTTGATTAAGTCTTTATTGTAATAAGGCCCATTAAAGTATTTAAGGTTGTTTAAGTATTTTTCATTAAGTTTAATTATTATATTTATTATGGATTGACAATTTAAATATTGATTGCAAATGATTTTATTTTCTTAAGTGTGTATAATAAAGTTTTGAATCGGTGTTTTCATAATAACTTAATTTTTACGGAATATTTTAAGTCACTTAAAAGGTTTTATTAAAGGAAACAAATTTTTAACGATTCTTACTCTTAAGTAAGAATATTTTCGAACGTGTTCCGCAGTGGCATTTCAAATTCGGTCGTAGTGAATGGGCCGAGTTTGGGGTGTTACATTGGTTCATTTATTTTTAATCTTATTTTATTTATTTGAGTTGTAATAGGGCCCCTGAAAGTTTTAAGTATTTTTGCCAAGCATTTTTATTATTATGTTTTTTTTTATGGATTGACAATTTAAATATTAACTAAAAATGATTATTTTTCCTTAAATATATATATATGATAAAATTTCAAACCGGGAATTTGGTAACAACTTAAGTTATTTCGAAATTTTAATTTTACAAGGTTTCCCGTCTAAAGACTATAAATTTATTTACTTTAACTTTAAGTCAAAATATTTTCAAACGTTTTTACGCAGTGACATACCAGATCCGGCCAGGGCTTGTGGGCCGGGTTTGGGGTATTACAAATTGGTATCAGAGCCAGGTTCAAAAATCGGCTGTGGGGGCCCAGGGCCCAAAATGTTTTTGGTAGGCCTCTGTGAAATATTATGAAAATGATTTTTGTTTTGAACAGCATGGCATCGAGTCTCCGGCACCAATCCGCCCAGGTAAGTACTCTTGACTACTATGTGAATTATTATCTGTAGAGGGGTAGGAATGGAACGTAGATAGTATGATAAGTATTTGAACCCTAGGAATAGTATACCCCAATATAAGAATTTCATAACACTTAATGTCTAATTAAACAAACCTATGACTAAGTCGCGAGTTAGGGTGTGGTAACCATTGTGCGCATGTCTAGGATTGGATCCGGAAGAGCACAGTACTTAAGCTGATCCTAGTGACTCACCTCCTCTTCGCAGAATCATACAGTGCGTAGCTTCAGTTCACCCTAACCATGAGGACTTATTCATAGGCTAAACCCAATAACTAAAACCCGAAAGGAACTAGCCGTATTTTTTTATAAAAACCCTAGTTTTAAAACTCTTAAAATTATCCTTTTACTTGTGGGAACTATTTTTACAACCTTTCCAAAATTTTTGATTTATGAAAATTACAAAAATACCCCTAGTGGTAAAATTACAAAAATGCCCCCTGGTTTCTAAAATTACTAAACTACCCCGAATTCAATAAAATTTTTCTTATTTTACAAAAGTACCCAAAACCCTAATTTGCAAAATATCAAAATGCCATGATTTGGAAAATTACTGAAATTGTCCCTAACTTACAAAATTACCAAAATGACCTTGATGTTCAAAATTTTTGGCAACACTACCAAGTTGGAAAATAAATTCTCAAAAAGAACCCCAAGTTTTACAAATTTGGAAATACCCATGATTTATTACGATTTATAAATTTACACAGTTAATTACAGAAATGCCCCCTGAAATTCAAATTTTATCGAAAAACCCTGAATTTCAAAATTACCGAAATACCTCGGGATTTCAGAATTACTACAAAATACCCTTGTTGACAAAATCGAGAAACCTTATTTTGGCAAATTACGAAAAATACCCTGTAGGACAAATGACGAAAAACCCTAGGATAGGAGCAGACGAGAAATTTGAAGAGTGAGTGTGTATGGGAGATACTATGGAATGGATGTACTTTTCTCGTGAATTAGGATAGAAAACTTGAAACTTTGAATGATCGAAAGAATCCCTATTAAGCTCTCTTCATAAAATTCTCGCGGATAACCAAGTGAAACAAGTACTAATCCATAAAATTTCTTAATCAGATTAAAACGCAACCGTTAGAAATGAGTTCTAGATGACGTGGCCGTCATGGACGCGGTAGAGAAAGAATGACCGTGTCAGAACCCGTTAGGTCGGGTCAAGGGTCTGATAATGAGATACCACCGCCACCACCACCCCCAACTTTTGGTGTTGAGCGCCAGGATCGGACGGGGTGAGCGATGATCGCAGCGGTGTCCGCGAGTCCTTGAGATGATGGCTGGAACAGGTGGAGGTATGGGACCTCGAAAATCTGTACCCGAACGACTCCGAGCCAATAGAGCTGAGGTGTTCCGGGGTGTATCAGGTATGGCACCCAATACGGCGGAGTATTGGTTGGAATCAACTGAGAGGATCATGGATGATCTAGATTTGTACCGAGGAGAAGCCCAGAAAGGAGTGGTGTCGCTCCTCAAGGATGAGACATACCAGTGGTGGCTCACGGTTCGGGATGGTCTTTGCGCAGATGACCTTACTTGGGAGTATTTCAAAGCAGCATACCAGAAGAAGTATGTGGGGACCAGCTACATTGATGCGCAGAGGAAAGCATTTCTGAGGTTGGTTCAAGGGAATAAGTCTGTGTCTGAGTATGAAGCAGAATTTTTAAGGCTGAGCCGCTATGCTCGGGAATTGTGTCAACGAGTATCTAACGCAGCGTGTCCACTTTGAGGACGAACTTAGGGATGATCTAAGGTTCTTTGATTGCTCCACAACAGAGCGTGAGTTTTCGATCCTAGTGGAAAAGGCTAAGGTAGCCGAAGGGATCAAGGAGTCCGTAAGACGGAACCACGAAAGGAACAAACAGAAGAGAGGCTTTGGATCGTCTGGATCGGGCAGTGATATGCAGAAGAGGGCTAGATTTGGGGAATCAAAAAGACCCGCAAAGCCTGCTCAGTGGCCACCTCAGTGTGCTAGATGCGGGAAATCCCACTCGGGAGAATGTTTGGCTGGAAGTAGAGGGTGCTTTGAGTGTGGATCAATGGAGCACCGGGTAAGGGATTATCCGCGGAAGTTGGCTAGGACTCAAGCTGAGGGTCAAGGATGTGTTCAATTCAGGAGGGATGGCCAACAACCACAGAGGGGTCGAGGTGCAGCTAGGGGTAATGATAATGGTAATGGTAATGGGCGTGGCCGAGGTGCTGAAGGGGCAGAGGCGAGGCAACCAAGGTTGGTTTATGCAGTTGGCTGTCATGAGGAGGAAGATGTGCCAGATGTGACAACGGGTACGTTCCTTATTTCTGGAATACCCTTAATTGCTTTGATTATTGTAGAGTTTTCTTGTATTGCTAGTGAAGTGCCTGAAACTTTGGATGTGAACTTAGAGATTGTGCCTAGGAAGTATGATGGTTTTATTAAGATTAGAGTGCGCAGCATAAGCGTAGTGTGGTGAGTAGGAGTGCATTTAGCCACGTAATTTCGAGGACGAAATTATTTTTAAGGAGGGTAGAACTGTAACATCCTAGATTAGGGGTTATGCATTTAGTGCATAATTCATGTGTTAATGGGCTCAGTGAGTGTGTTTGGAGGTGTGTGAGGGGCTTTGGAAGCTCTAGGATGGAAGAGGAAGCTTTGGAAAAATGTGGAAATTTTAAGTTAAAAGGGGAAATGGGCTAAGGAGGCCTTAAGAATAAATGTAAGGACTTTTGGACATGAAAGTGAGCTTGGCAAAGTGGCTTAAGGGCGCCACTTAAGGCACGGGAATATCGCCAACAGAGGGCCTTGGTTCGATTCACTACGGCAGACAAGTAGTTTTTATTTTTGCTTTTGGCGTTAAGGGGGAGCTAGGTGAAGGAGGCTTTAAAATAAATTGTGGCGAGTTTATATCACAAGAAAACGCCTTGGCAGAGTGGCTTGGGGCGTTATATGCGGCTTGAGGCAATAAGGGCCTTGGTTGAGTTTGGGGGAAGCGAATGGGATTTTATTTCTTTTGCGTCAAGAAGGAGCTTGGCTAATGAGGGTTTAAAAGAAATTGGGAGGTTATATCACAAACGGCGCCTTGGCAAAGTGGTGGCAGCGCATGGTGTTCCAAAGAGGTCTCAACTTCGAATCGTGGGCGAGCAATTTGGAGTTTATTTTTTTATCTTTGGCGTGAAGAGGTGGAGTGAAGGTGGACGGCACAATGGGATCCTCAAATAGATAAAGATTTAAGCTAGTTTTTGTTTTTAAATTCGGTTGGGATGTTGGATAAATGCTAGCTTTTATTTATTTTTTTTTATCTACTTTAAGATAGAAGACAAAGGTGGCTTTATTTTTAATTGTTTTTGAAGAGGTGATAAGGGATAATGGTTGTATTTTTTTTTAAATGAAGAGATAACATAGGAAATTAAATGGGAGTTGATAAGGAGATAAAGTGGCCGAATGGGGACTCTCTAGCTTGGGAATTTTTGGCTTTGAAGTTTATAAGGAGGGTGTGCGAATTTTTGTTCTTTTTCCTCTTTGTGTGCCATTCTCTTTTTGTGCTAGAACCATCTAGTTCGGCTTTCTTCCTCTTTGTTTTAGTGACCGAGACTTCAAGGACCAATAAGGTCATTAGTGCTCTTTCTCTTCTACTTGTTCTTGGCCGAATCTATATCCCTTTCCCAATTCCTTTCTTTTATTTTTGTTAGCCGAATCTTCCCTTTTTCCACCATTGTCGTATTACTCAACCACCAACCCTTTTTTTGTTCTTTTCTTTACTTTGACCGAATATCAAGATTGGCATAAATCTTTTCGAGTTTCCTTCTCCAATCGGCTCTCAAAAAGGGTAAGTGGACATGGCCAAATGACTTTTGTTTGGTTTTCAGGATTTATGGTTATGGCCGAATGGCCTATGACTCATGTTAATGTGATCGATTGTAGGAAGGAGCACAATCTAACACTTTGTGGATATTCGGGATTTGGTGATCGATCTAGGTGTAGCCGAATACAAGTGGGGTGTGTGGCCGGGATTTGGTTGGAAACCAAATCGGTTCAAGGGTCAAAGGATCTAGCGTGATGAGATCGGATCCTCGGTATCTAGGACTCGTGTTAATAATGGTGTGTACTTACACACTTCATAGCTAATAAATTGTTAATAAATTGTATGTGTTAAATCGGATATGTGTAGATCTGGATGGATACCGTAAGGGTATGGGCAAGGATTTGGGTAAGTCCGTTTCGATATGAGCTTGTTATATGATGCATGTTGATGCATGACATATTTGGTATATGTGATATATGAAAATATGGCCTTTGATAAATTCGGTGTATGTTATTATTTAAGCATGATTGACATGATTTCTTTTATATGTACATTGTATTATTGTGGGTGATATGAGTGGAGGGGGAAGTGATATCCGTGTCTTTGGACACCAGTGGTTTGGTACCACGTTTCGTGACTTTAAGTCACGAGGTTTGGCACCTCATAGCGTCTTGTCCCGGTGGCTTAGCACCACGGTGGGTTGGCCCCACGATTGACATAACGGGATTGGCGCCCGGTGATTTGGTATCACACGCGGGTTGGCCCCACAAGCTATTATTCGTGACTTGAGTCACCGGTGGTTTGGCACCACAATATTGATGGATATCGTGACTTTGGGTCACCGGTGGTTTGGCACCACCGGTGGTTTGGTACCACACGTGGTAGAAAAGGATTGATGGATGGCTAGGTTGGGTGCATGCCATACTTAGTTATGATTTGTGTAAGCTGTTGAATTAACCGGGGGAAGGGTTACACATTGAGTCTTGGTGACTCACCTTCTCCCTTAACTTTTTCAGGTGACTCGTAGATCGCGGATGAGGAGCCGGAGGGACTCGAGGTGGCCATGCAGTGGGAAACTTAGTTTACATAGACCTTGGTTCATTTTTATTTTAATCTTATTTTATTTATTTGAGTTGTAATAGGGCCCCTGAAAGTTTTAAGTATTTTTACCAAGCATTTTTATTATTATGTTTTTTTATGGATTGACAATTTAAATATTAACTACAAATGATTATTTTTCCTTAAATATATATATGATAAAATTTCAAACCGGGAATTTGGTAACAACTTAAGTTATTTCGAAATTTTAATTACACAAGGTTTCCCGTCTAAAGACTATAAATTTATTTACTTTAACTTTAAGTCAAAATATTTTCAAACGTTTTTCCGCAGTGACATACCAGATCCGGTCAGGGCTTGTGGGTCGGGTTTGGGGTGTTACATCTCCAAATGGTTTCCAATCCCAACTGCATCTTCAGGGGTACTGGAACTGCAACTTTAGAAGTATTGAACTATAAGTCTGATGGCTGCTTCATTGCAACTTTAGGAACACCAAATCTACTATTTTCTGATCTGCTCCACTGCCAACTCAGGGAGATAAGATCTGATGTTTTTGATCTGCTTCCTGCAACTTCAGGAAGATGAGATCTGCTGTCTTCAGTCTACTCCGCTGCAACTGCAGGGAGATAAGGCTGAAAGTGTCTTTGATCTGCTTCCTGCAACTTCAGGAAGATGAGATCTGCTGTCTTCAGTCTACTCCACTACAACTTCAGGGAGATAAGACTATAATATTCAGCCTGCTCCCTTGCTACTTCAAGGAGATAAGGCTGGTGGCTAAAATCTGCTTCCCTGCTACCTCGGGAAGATAAGGTTCACCATCTTCAATTTGCTCCACTGTAACTTCAAGGAGACAAAATCTACAATCTTTAGTCTACTTCCCTGCTACCTCAGGAAGATAAGACTACAAGTTTCAGCCTGCTCCCTTGCTACCTCAGGGAGATAAGGCTGGTAGCTAAAATCTGCTCCTCTGCTACCTCGGGGAGATAAGATTCGCCGTCTTTGATTTGCTCCACTGCAACTTCAGGGAGACAAAATCTGCAATCTTTATTCTGCTTCCTTGCTACCTTAGGAAGATAAGACTAGTATCTTTGATCTGTTTCCTGCAACTTCAGGAAGATGAGATCTGTTGTCTTCAGTTTACTCCGCTGCAACTTCAGGGAGACGAGGCTGAAAGTGTCTCCAATCTGCTTCCGCAACTTCGGGAATGCGGATCTGCTTTCTTGACCGCTCCACTCCTGCCGGTGGAGATAAGATCTCGCTATCTTGACCTGCTCCATTGCCAATACATGGAGATAAGACTTGTTGTCTTCGATCTGCCCCACTCCTGCTCAGTGGAGATAAGATCTCATTATCTTGATCCGCTCCATTGCCGATACATGGAGATAATACTTAGTCAAATTCGATCTGCTCCACTCTCGCTTTCGGTGGAGATAAGATCGATTTCTTCGATCCGCTCCATTGCCGATACATGGAGATAAGACTTGCTCAAATTCGATCTACTCCACTCCCGCCGGTGGAGATAAGATCTGATTTCTTCGATCTGCTTCTTGCAACCTCAAGAATGCCAGAGCTGCTATCTTCGATCTACTTCATCGCAACTTCGGAAGACAAGATCCGCTATCTTGATCTACTCTGCTTTGTAACTCGAGGAGACAAGGTGAAAGTATCTTTGATCCGCTTCCTGCAACTTCAGGAAGATAAGATCTGTTGTTTGATCTCGTCCCACTACTGCTTAGGGTGACAAGATTTATAATCTTCGACCTATTCCATTATTGATCAGGGAGATAGGACTGATGAATTCACCGATGTTGCTACACCGTCCTCTGGGGGACATATCCTGTAGACTTATGTTTATGCCAAATGATTAGGATGCTATAATCAGAATGAATCTAATGCTCCTAACTAAATGTATTATGGATGACATTTGCATGAATGCAGAATGTCATGAGAATGATCCCATTTTTTAAATGTATAATGATTAGGATGCAATGATCGGAATGAATCTAATGCTCCTAACTAAATGATATTAGGGATGAATGCAGAATGTCATGAGAATGGTCTCCTTCTTCTTCTTCTCTTTTTTTTTACAACGATTAGGATATAATGATCGGAATGAATCAAATGCTCCTAATTGGAAGTGTGAGAATGATCCCTTTTTAATGTTTGGGTTGTCATTGCTCATAGTTCATCAAGGTTCTATCACTGATGCGTTACCATGCTTTCTCGTTCAGTTGGTATCTTTGTGTAAAACCCAAAGAAGCAAACATATTCTGCTCAGCAAGCTTGCCCCGTTGTAATTTTAGAGTCCCTTCCACTGTACTTTTTGGGACATAAAGTTTGTACCTCCCGCTGTAACTTCAGGGGAATATCATTTCCTTTCTTCCATCCGTCCTGTTACCACTCAGAGGTATAGAATTCGTATCATCCTCAATCAATTTGATCTGTTACACCATTCCCTGGGTGTAATGACCAGATGTATGTGCCTGAAATTTGCATGAAAGCAGGGTAACATTTTTCTTTTCCCAAGAATGATCCCCTTTTATACTTGGTTTCCATTACTCGTCATTTGTCGAGATGGTATTACCAACGAAATGTCTTATCCAATAAAAATCCGAAGAGATAAACATCTTTCAATATTTCCAACCCTTAGGCTTGGTGAGTTCTAAACAATAGTTCTATTTCAGATTCTCATATTATTTAGAAGCTTTCAGAGTAATATGCGAAACTCCTTTTATGAAAGTATTATTAGTCCATTAATCATTATTTCAATATAAAATACTTGAAAAAGATCACAACAATGGACAAGAAAGAAATTAATTAGGAGCATAGCTTGAAACAAATAAGTTAATCAAAGCTAACCAAGCCAAAAGAATTGACTGAGGTGCATCTTGAAAAGAATAAAGTAAAAATAGCCAAGGCCATAAAATAAAATTGATTGGTGTGTATCTTTGAAAAGAATAAAGTGATCAAAGATAGTAAATTCAAAATGGGTAGATAGAAGCTAGGTGCCCCAGATATCGCCGCCTGAGTTTCTTTATACAAACTTCTTGAGGACCATTTTGAGCTCAATACGTGTTTAGAGGATCCGGAGTACTTTGTCGATGCCCCAAGACATATTATACTTCCTCATTGTTAATTCAGGCATAGAAAGACTACCACATGCCCTATCTTTGATCAAAATTTGAGCCGCCCTTTTCGGGTTTTCGGCTCAAAACCCCTTTGGTCTCAAAGCGCCCTTTGTAGGTTTTCGCCTTGGCCTCTCCTTTTTTTTGAATTTGAATTTGAACTCACGGTGCCCTTTGCGGGTTTTCACCTTGGCCTTTCCCCTTTCAGGTAAAATACTTCTTGACTGAACCTGAATTCACTGGATTGGGCAAGTCTTTGGCATCCATCTCGGTCAATATCAATGCTCCTCCAGAATCAGCCTTCTTTACAACATAAGGTCCTTCCCAGTTTGGCATCTGATTTCCTCTGAAATCATTTTGTAGAAGAAAGATCTTTCAATACTAGGTCCCTATCATGACATTCCCTTGGGTGGACCATTTTTGACATAAATCAGCATCATCCATGTTTGGTGCATTTGACTATGATGAATACTTTCAAAACCTTTTCTTCAGCCAAGTTTACTGGAGACATTCTACTTCATCCAATTCTTGACTTAAAAAACGCTTGGAGCAAAGGAATCTCGATTTTCATGGGCAAGACCACTTCTCTTCCATAAACTAATGGAAAAGTGTTGCCCCAGCGAAAGTCTTGGTCGACGTTTGATAAGCATAGAGAGTAAATGGTAGCTTGTTATGCCAACCCTTACGAGTATCGGTCATCTTCCTACAATCCTTATTTTTTTTTCTTTTTTTCTTTTTTTTCTTTTGGCAACCTTTGTTGCACTGTGATATACTGCCTGATCTTTGAACAAACTGTAAACTTTGACATTGTACAGTTATGCATTACTAAACATGATCCTTTCTTTCCTTTTTTTTTAGAATTTGATGACTATCGACCTTGTAACATTGGAATATGAAGCTACTTCCACCCTCTTAGTGAAGTAAACGACGACCACGAAGATGAATCGATATCGACTAGAAGCTTTTGACGAGATTGGCCTCATAACATCCGTGCCCCACATATAGAAAAGTCTATGAAGAAAATGGAAAAGTCACATAAATCTTGCCTTCTTCAATTTAGAATTTGCGGTATAACTGATGCGATCCCCTTCCATGGTAGACCAACAGTATCTGATCCTCATGTTTAGCCCAGGTCTTAGTAACCCAGGCATGTCTTGATATGATCATGCAAAAACATCTTTGAAATCTTGAAAAAAACTCAATGATGTCGCGCCTTATTTCTATGGTAAGCTAGGCTTCGATCTTCACCCCTTTCCTAGGCTCGCAATGTCTTTTAACCCTATGCAAGGTATAATCTCTTTTTCATCATGTTCTACCATCCTTAACAAATCAGAAGATGGGTTACAATCTCTGTTATCTTCAAAGTCCTGAGATCCTTATAAACACATATCTTACTCGAAAGGAGACTCTAAGTCAGTAGCGGCGTTGCTCACATCGTTGATATCTGGAGACCTATTGTAACACCCCAAACCCGGCCCATTCGTTACGACCGAATTTGAAATGCCACTGCGGAAAAACGTTTGAAGACTGATTTCACTTTTGGGAAAAACATTAAAAATGTTGTCATTTGAAAACCATGTCCAATTAAAAATTCTAAATAATATAAGCTTGATAAAAATATCCAAATTAAAACTTTATTATAAGCTTTTAAAATATAAGTTTCCAAAATTAAAAGCACTTCCAAATAATAATTTAATGGTCGTATAGCTTAAACATAATAAAAATGTTCAATCACTTTAATGGGCCTTATTACAATAAACACTTAATCAAAATACTGAAAATATAACTACTTAATTAATTAAAGTATCTTTCGCATGGAAATCATCGCTTCGCATGGCCACCTTTGTATCCCTCCAACCGGTCCAAAAATCACGATCACTGCGATGTTTAATAAAAATTGGGTGAGTCATACGGACTCAGTGTGTAATTAGTCCACTGAATTCCACCCATATGTTAACCACATATTAACTCATATATCAGATATCAATTATCAAATTCACATGTTATCACATTCTGGGCTTGGCCCATATTCATATCACATTCATCTAATAGGGTAGTTAACCACATAATTTCCACATACCGGGCTTAGCCCATTTCCACATCGATCCACATTCATATCTTTGGGCTTTGCCCATTTCCACATTAATCCACATATCATATTGGGCTTGGCCCATTTCCACATATGTTCACATACGAAATCATGCAATTATGAAGCCCAACCCAAACCTAGGGTCCATCCGCTACACACCCCCTTATCCACCTACCACACACCGGGGATTATCAAATCACCCTCCCTTTTCACTCCAAAGGCAATCATCTTTGCCGCCCACGTGCAATTAAGCACAATAGTCCACAACACGACCTCGATCGGTGCCAATCCATGATGTAGCCGTAGCTAACACCAAAACCACGATGGGACACATAGTCACTCATCAACCACGATATGGCACATAGCCGATATCAACCACGTTGAGGCACATAGCCACTCATCAAGCCATGCGAACTAAATCGCAATTAATCCACAATGTAGCCGTAGCTAACACCAAAACCACGATGGGACACATAGTCACTCATCAACCACGATATGGCACATAGCCGATATCAACCACGATGAGGCACATAGCCACTCATCAAGCCACGTGAACTAAATCGCAATTAATCCACAACGTGACCTCAGTCAACGTCAATCCACGATGTAGCTCAAGGCTAACATCAAACCACGTACTCGAAGTACACCCGTACCTTCTTTCATATCATATCCCACCCATGCACATGCCACATAAAATAATGATACAATGTAATGATGCATGAGCATGTTCATCAAGCATATTATCACATATTCATATTAATAATCACATATCATCGGGTTTGGTACTACTTAGGATTATCGACATACCCTTGAGGGTATCCTTATCACAATTTCCACACTTTGCACTAGTTAGCACATTCATAACACATACACATTTCACATACATATCATATACCGAAAAATGGTGGGTTAATCACACACCGATCACTTGGAGAACTATGCTTTCGATCATCGATGCTATCACTAGGCGATACTACGACTATTTGCCTACTTTCTTGTTCGACATTTGGTCCACACCCCGGTGGCCAATCCCTAACCGCCGAGACAGATCTCTCTTCTTAAACTTGGGATGGGACCTTCCTTTCCCTTCTTGAATGGTATTCGCCTCCATCAACACACTTAATCAGAACAATCGATTTAATCATCAATATACGAATTCTTAACCAAATATCCACAACTTATCATACTTACCGAAAGGGTCTTGAAATCCCGAAAAGCTTGATCTAATGCTTAGATCCTTAATCCCTAGATTTGATTAATCACCTACTACTTTAATAAAAAGCCATTCGACCATAAATCCAAATCCTAGTAGGATTAGTATACTTAAACTTACCTTGTTTCCGTTTGACTTAAGAATCAAGTCTTGAAATCTCTCGCTATACTCTTCTTGCATTCGGCCAAGCATTGAATCAATTAACTTGGTTAGTTTTGGCTTTTGAATAATTAATGAACACATATATTTACCAAACATGGCCTTGGCCGAATGCTATAGACACTTACCTTGTGGATTTTAAATCCGAAACTCACCGAATAACTAGGGAACACGTGGCCTATGGTGTACCTTCGAGAAAAGAACTTCTCCTTCCTTGTAGCCGACACTTAGTAAATCCCGAAAGATCTCTTCAAAGTTTCGGCAACAAGATATTAATGGGGTTAGTCCTAGATTTGGCAAATCTTAAGAAAAAGGATGAAACTGAATGAGATCTTACCCTTACTTGAAGAAATCGATTGCACCTTCACTTCAACCTTCAGAGATTCGGCTATGGCTAGATGATGATCTCACAACTTTCGGCTTTTGGAGGGATTAGAAAGAAAAGAGAAGGAAGAATAAAGATGGAGGATTCGGCTAGATCACAAGGTATTTCGGCTTGGCAAAAATAAAAGAAGAAGAAGATTTGGTGAAGAGAATTCGGCAGAGGCTTTCAAAGAACAGAAAATAATGCAGAATGGCCTCTCTTTTCCTTTTATAGCCGAAATTATCATCTAATGAGTCCCTTACTTGGCCACCACTCCTCTATCTGATAACTTTATCCTTTAATTATCATAAATAAAAGAGTTTAAATCCAACATTTATCTCTTCAAAATAATCCAATTTAAAAAATCCTTTATTTATCACCCTTTTTAATCGAATATTTATGAAAATAAAACACCTCCTTTCTAGAATCATGTGCCGTCCACCTCAGTCTTCTGGAAGCAAAAATAAAACCTCCTTTATTTGCTTCCCAAGTGACTCGAACCTGAGCCCATTCCTCTTGCATATGGCGCCATTTCCATAGGCCCTAAGTGGCATCTTGGACCACTTTTCCAAGCTTTGTTTGTGTGTCAAATTTCACAAACTTTTTCTTTTAAGGCCACCTTGCCTTAATTTCTCCTTTTAAACCTTAAAACTCGTCATTTCTAGGTCATTTCTAAGTTTCCAAAAATTTTCGATCGGCTCTGTAAACTTGACATTTCCTTACATTTCCAAGTTTCCAAAAATGTTCACTTTCCATTTTCCTTACATTTCCTAGTTTCCAAAAATGTTCACCTTTCATTTTTAAACTTAACATTTCCATACATTTTGAGTTTCCAAAATGTTCATTTCTAACTTATTTTCACTCATTTTGGGTTTCCAAAAATATTCAAAATTTATTCATAATACTTAAAACATGTCACTTCATACAATTAAACCGAAAATGCATAGGCCCTATTTTAGGATGTTACAGTTCTACCCTCCTTAAAAATAATTTCGTCCTCGAAATTACTTATTAACGAATAATCGTACCTCTTAACTCACCGCACTACGCTTATGTCTGCGCACTCGATCTTAATAGAATCATCATACTTCCTAGGCACAATTTTTTTAAGTTCACGTCCCCTAGAACTCATTTCTAACGTCGCGACTTATCGATTAAAAAGTTTTATGCATCAATTTTGTTCCACTTATTAACCGTGAACAATTTTATGAAGTAAAGTATTTAGAAGTAGTTCTTTCGATTACACAAAGGTTGATTCAAGTTCACTACTCTAACTTTGGAGTCACATTCACATTCATAAGCAAAGACACATTCATTTCTCCATGAAGTCACATTCATTCACAACATCATTCACTACACTTTTATGGCCATTCCATCCATTTCCCTACCTGGGGTAATTTCGTCATTTTCCCTACAGGGTATTTTGGTAATAAATCGGGTCAATTCGAAAATATTTTTCAAATTAAAGGTATTTCAGAATTTACAAAATCTCAGGTTATTTCGGTAATTTTGGAAGTTAGGGGCATTTTCAGTAAATTCTCCAAGTCGGGATATCTTGATATTTGTAAAATGAAGTTTTTGGTATTTTTGTAAAGTAGAAATATTGTAGCAAGCGTCGAGGGTATTTTTGAAAATCTTAAGAACTAAGGGTATTTTAGTAATTTACAATACTGAGGGCATTTTTGTAATTTTGTAAATCGGAGATATTTTGGAAAAAATTTCACAATAATCTTTTACTACAATTAAAAGGGTAATTTAGGGATTTTAAAACTAGGTTTTTATAAAGCTGCATGGCTAGTCCCTTTCGGGTTTTAATTATCGGTTTAGCCGTGAATAAGTCCTCTTGGTTAGGGTGAACCGTAGCTACGCACCAGGTAGGATTCGAGTAAAGAGGAGGTGAGTCGCTAGGATGCTTAAATACCAAGCTCTTCACTGAATCCACTCCTAGAACATGCACAACTGTGATTTGCCACACCTAGCTGGCGACTTACTTCACAGTCTGTTTAATAGTCCTTAAGTCTTATGCATGTGTTTGAGTGCACTAGCCCTAGGGTTCAATAGCCCTAATATTCTAATCTACTGAGCCCAAATAAGCCCATAATGAGTTCACATAAACAAGTCACTTCAATAATTAGAAGTACTTACAGTGGACTTGAGTGGGAGATACAGGTGCCATGCCAGAATAGCCTGAAATAGTTCATAAATTCTTATATTTTTGAAAAGCCCATCTTTGAAAACATTTTTGGGCCCCAAAAACCCTCAAAGCCGAGTTTTGAACCGGGCTCTGATACCAAACTGTAACACCCCAAACCCGGCCCATTCGTTACTTACCATCGAATTTGAAATGCCATCATGGAAAAACATTTGAAGACTGATTTCACTTTTGGGAAAAACATTAAAAATTTTGTCATTTGAAAACCATGTCCAATTAAAAATTCTAAATAATATAAGCTTGATAAAAATATCCAAATTAAAACTTTATTATAAGCTTTTAAAATATAAGTTGCCAAAATTAAAAGCACTTCCAAATAATAATTTAATGGTCGTCTAGCTTAAACATAATAAAAATGTTCAATCACTTTAATGGGCCTTATTACAATAAACACTTAATCAAAATACTGAAAATATAACTACTTAATTAATTAAAATATCTTTCTGCATGGAAATCGCATCGCATGGCCACCTTTGTATCCACTCCAACCCGGTCAAAAATCACGATCACCTACGATGTTTAATAAAAATTGGGTGAGTCATACGGACTCGAGTGTGTAATTAGTCCACTGAATTCCATCCACATGTTAACCACATATTAACTCATATATCGGATATCAATTATCAAATTCACATGTTATCACATTACAGGCTTGGCCCATATTCATATCACATTCATCTAATAGGGTAGTTAACCACATAATTTCCACATACTTTGGGCTTAGCCCATTTCCACATCGATCCACATTCATATCTTTGGGCTTTGCCCATTTCCACATTAATCCACATATCATATTGGGCTTGGCCCATTTCCACATATGTTCACATACAAAATCATGCAATTATGAAGCCCAACCCAAACCTAGGGTCCATCCGCTACACACCCCCTTATCCGACCTACCACACACGGGGATTATCAAATCACCCTCCCTTTTCACTCCAAAGGCAATCACTGCCGCCCACGTGCAATTAAGCACAATAGTCCACAACACGACCTCGATCGGCGCCAATCCACGATGTAGCCGTAGCTAACACCAAAACCACGATCGGACACATAGTCACTCATCAACCACGATATGGCACATAGCCGATATCAACCACGATGAGGCACATAGCCACTCATCAAGCCACGCGAAGTAAATCGCAATTAATCCACAACGTGACCTCAGCCAGCACCAATCCACGATGTAGCCGTAGCTAACACCAAAACCATGATGGGACACATAGTCACTCATCAACCACGATATGGCACATAGCCGATATCAACCACGATGAGGCACATAGCCACTCATCAAGCCACGCGAACTAAATCATAGCCACTCATCAAGCCATCGCAATTAATCCACAACGTGACCTCAGTCAACATCAATCCATGATGTAGCTCAAGGCTAACATCAAACCACGTACTCGAAGTACACCCGTACCTTCTTTCATATCATATCCCACCCATGCACATGCCACATAAAATAATGATACAATGTAATGATGCATGAGCATGTTCATCAAGCATATTATCACATATTCATATTAATAATCACATATCATCAGGTTTGGTACTTACCGGATTATCGACATACCCCTTGAGGGTATCCTTATCACAATTTCCACTGCACTAGTTAGCACATTCATAACACATACACATTTCACATACATATCATATACCCGAAAAATGGTGGGTTAATCACACACCGATCACTTGGAGAACTATGCTTTCGATCATCGATGCTATCACTAGCGACTACTACGACTATTTGCCTACTTTCTTGTTCGATTTGGTCCACACCCGGTGGCCAATCCCTAACCGCCGAGACAGATCTCTTCTTAAACTTCGGGATAGGGACCTTCCTTTCCCTTCTTGAATGGTATTCGCCTCCATCAACACACTTAATCGAACAATCGATTTAATCATCAATATACGAATTCTTAACCAAATATCCACAACTTATCATACTTACGAAAGGGTCTTGAAATCGAAAAGCTTGATCTAATGCTTAGATCCTTAATCCCTAGATTTGATTAATCACCTACTACTTTAATAAAAAGCCATTCGACCATAAATCCAAATCCTAGTAGGATTAGTATACTTAAACTTACCTTGTTGCCGTTTGACTTAAGAATCAAGTCTTGAAATCTCGCTATACTCTTCTTGCATTCGGCCAAGCATTGAATCAATTAACTTGGTTAGTTTTCGGCTTTTGAATAATTAATGAACACATATATTTACCAAACATGGCCTTGGCCGAATGCTATAGACACTTACCTTGTGGATTTTAAATCCTGGAAACTCACCGAATAACTAGGGAACACGTGGCCTATGGTGTACTTTCGGAAAAGAACTTCTCCTTCCTTGTAGTCGACACTTAGTAAATCCCGAAAGATCTCTTCAAAGTTTCGGCAACAAGATATTAATGGGGTTAGTCCTAGATTTCGGCAAATCTTAAGAAAAAAGGATAAAACTGAATGAGATTTTACCCTTACTTGAAGAAATCGATTGCACCTTCACTTCAACCTTCAGAGATTCGGCTATGGCTAGATGATGATCTCACAACTTTCGGCTTTTGGAGGGATTAGAAAGAAAAGAGAAGGAAGAATAAAGATGGAGGATTCGGCTAGATCACAAGGTATTTTGGCTTGGAAAAAATAAAAGAAGAAGAAGATTTGGTGAAGAGAATTCGGCAGAGGCTTTCAAAGAACAGAAAATAATGCAGAATGACCTCTCTTTTCCTTTTATAGCCAAAATTATCATATAAGGAGTCCCTTACTTGGCCACCACTCCTCTATCTGATAACTTTATCCTTTAATTATCATAAATAAAAGAGTTTAAATCCAACATTTATCTCTTCAAAATAATCCAATTTAAAAAATCCTTTATTTATCACCCTTTTTAATCAAATATTTATGAAAATAAAACACCTCCTTTCTAGAAGCATGTGCCGTCCACCTCAGTCTTACGGAAGCAAAAATAAAACCTCCTTTATTTGCTTCCCAAGTGACTCGAACTCGTGCCCATTCCTCTTGCATATGGCGCCATTTCCATAGGCCCTAAGTGGCATCTTGAGACCACTTTTCCAAGCCTGTTTGTGTGTCAAATTTCACAAACTTTTTCTTTTAAGGCCACCTTGCCTTAATTTCTCCTTTTAAACCTTAAAACTCGTCATTTCTAGGTCATTTCTAAGTTTCCAAAAATTTTCGATCGGCTCTGTAAACTTGACATTTCCTTACATTTCCAAGTTTCCAAAAATGTTCACTTTCCATTTTCCTTACATTTCCTAGTTTCCAAAAATGTTCACCTTCCATTTTTAAACTTAACATTTCCATACATTTTTAGGTTTCCAAAAATGTTCATTTCTAACTTATTTTCACTCATTTCTGGGTTTCCAAAAATATTCAAAATTTATTCATAATACTTAAAACATGTCACTTCATACAATTAAACCGAAAATGCATAGGCCCTATTTTAGGATGTTACACCTATTGTAGGTTCGAAGGAAGATTCCAAAGAATAAATGATTCAAAGAATGATTATTTGTATGGTCATGAATGAAGAATGAAAGAATATTTGAAAAAAATAAAAGAATATTTGCTAAAAAATATGCATTTTATTGAAATAAAGTTTCAGACACGAGCCTATTTCACAAAAAGATTCTTATTGCCTCTAGGCTTAAGGCAACAAGCGTGTTTTGAGTATTACTCTAGATCAACTCTAAAAATACAGGGATCTGTTCCACAGTCCCATTATTCAAAACACTCACAAGTATGCAAGGTCTTGGAATCTTCGTTCCCTGGTTCCATCTTCGCTATATCTAAATTAGGGATAACAGGATCAGCAGGGCTATCTCCTGGGTCAGATCCTGAGCCAACTTGGAAATTCATGGGTACCCCAGCATCAGCTTGACCTTGTTAAGGCCTAATTGTAACAGATGGCCTTTGTGGATATGCTTTAGGTTGTGCACGTGGTGGGGTAAAACCCGGAGGGTAATCCTCATTATCTTCTCCAGCATTGGTCATGGGACCTTTTCCCTTGTCCATTGCCCCATTCAGTAGCTGAATCATTTGAGCCACCATATTCTTTTGGGCTTCCATCATTTGTTCCATCATATCTTGTTGGATTTTTGCCAACTGCTCTTGCAGCTAGTCTTGCATGTCCCTTTGGAACTGTTCGAGTCTTTAATCCATGTTTTTTCTTTCTTTTTTTTAGCGCATATACCGCAACAGTGTTTAGTTTCCAGATTAACCTTTTATTCTTTATCTTTTTTTGATAATTTCAACTAATTAGGGTCATTCTATAAATTTAAATGCATATAATGCGATGTAATGCAAATGCATGAAATGAATGCAAAAAGAAAGAGAGGCGTTGATTCTGAATTCAATTTCATTAGAACAACTTTTCTAGAAAATAAATTCCTTTACATAAAACGGATTACATATGCGGCCTCGCCCTCATATTCCAAGCAAAAACATCAATCCCCTTCTTCGCAAAGGTCAAATCTTGCAAACTTCTAATAGATGCCTCCATTAGCAACTTTTTGCTTGATTTGGGCCGCGACTCACTGCTCACTTATTTCCATAATGCTTGTTAGCCTCTTCAAGAAAGCCGAGACATGGTGATTCTCGAATAGTCTTTGTCAGCTTGAATCATTGTGCAATAAAGTCTTGTATTCTTTCACGGGCTGTCAGTCTTCTCTCGTTGTGCTTACTTGGACCATATTCGGATGACCGTATTATAATCCACTTTATCAAGAAATCTATTTTCTCATGACAAAATCTTCTATTTAGTAATCGAATTTGAATCAACACCTCTTTTTCTATGATGTGAATGCAATGCAATCAAAACAAAAGAGAACACGTTAGCACAAGAGAAATAAATAACAAAATAGGGCACCTATCTGGGTGACCACTAGGGTTTGACATAGTTCTACCTGGGGTAAGCCCTTAGGTTTTCTACATGTGGTTTAGCTCTAAAGTTGAGGTACCCGAACCAACAGATTCCTCGATCCTTGTAACACCCCAAACCCGGCCTAAACGTTACGACCGAATCTGGCATGTCACATGAAAGGAATGTCTAAAAACTGTGCATTCGTTAAAAGCTCATATTCTTTATAGTTGTGGTGAGAAATCGAGTTTAAGTAATTTTGAATAAGAAATGGTTTATTATCATTTTAGGAAAATCCCATATTGATCATTTAATAATAAGCAATAAACAAATTGAAAGCTGAAACCAAATAAAATACCCAAGGCCTTATTACATAACAAAAACTCAAATAAAAATAAGTCCAAATAAAAGAAACGAATTTACGAGTGAACATATGTATGGCCTCCACGAGTCCACCTCAGCTCCCAAATCCGCGATCTAATGATTACCTGTAAAATTTAACTAAGGGGTGAGTCATCGAGACTCAGTGTGTAAATCCCCATCCAACAGGCCCTTACACAATTTCATATGAAAATATGCATATCATGCACCCAAACCTAGCCATCCGCAACTCCTTTTTCTACCCGTGTGGTACCAAAACCTTTGGTGGTGCCAAACCACTGGTGTCCAAGGACACGATATTCATCAATATTGTGGTGCCAAACCACTGGTGACTCGAAGTCACAAATAATAGTGATGGGGCCAACCCATCGTGTGATACCAAATCACTGGCGTCAATCCCGTTGTATTATCTGTGGGGCCAACCCACTGTGGTACGAAGCCACTGGGACGAGACGCTATGAGGTGCCAAACCTCTGGTGTCCGGAGACACGAATGTGATACCAAATCCTTTGGTGACTCAAAGTCACTAATAATCCATCTGTGGGGCCAACCCACGTGTGATACCAAATCACTGGCGACGATCCCATATCTCAAAAGTGGGGCCAACCCACGGTGGTGTTAACCATAGGGACGAGTCGCTATGAGGTGCCAAACCTCTGGAGGTGCCAAACCTCCGGTGACCGTAGTCACAATGTGGTACCAAACCACTTTGGTGCCCGTCGACACGAATATCACTTTGCCCCTCCACTCATATAACCCATGCAATATGACATAATAATTCGTGTATGCGTTATGTCATGTATGCTAGACATATATCAAATATAAGTATAACATGAATTACCATCATAATCGGATAGACATAAAACAACATAATCACCCTAATCAACCTCTAAGGGTATAATCGTAATTTTACCTACCAAAGGCATTTTAAGTAATTTACCCACCAAGGGTATATCGAGTAATTTACCCACCAAGGGCATTTTTCGTAATTTACCTACCAAGGGTATGATGTAATTTACCCACCAAGGGCATTTTCGTAATTTACCCACCAAGGGCATATCGGTAATTTACCCACCAAGGGCATTTTAAGTAATTTACCCTTGGTGGTATTTTAGTAATTTACCAACTAAGGGTATGTTAAGTAATATACCCTTCAGGGGTATTTTGGTAATTTTGCACCTACAATGGCCTTTCCTAAAGGCCCAAATGTCACCCCGAGCGACTCAGCTACCATTTCCGGTCGTACCGGACGATTGGGCCTAAAACTCGATTCCGGCCCATTCGGGCCCACACGCTCGTGTGGCCCACCTAGCACAAATCTAGCCATGTATATAAGTTCCACCTAGTCTAGTTCACTATATACTACACAATCGCACAATTTACTCATAAGGGCCCACGGGCCCATTGGGCCCACTTCGGCCCATCGCGGCCCAAGCAGCCCCAACCCACAAGAATACTACTTATGGCCTCAACTATCGCGTCGAAGCCCCACACGTGCGCTCATGACGCTCGTGTTACTACTATTGCCGTGGACCGGCACTTTGGCATTTGCCGCTCTACAACTAGAGTAGAGAGAGTTACACACGATAGGACTCGGTGTTAATCCGCGCCCGACCACTCTCGTGCCCAAACGCCTTCCAAGGTGTGTCAACCCTCCTCCTCTGGAATGCTCTTTATATAGCTAGCTCTTCACCTTCCTTCTTTGTAGCGTCACCCCCTTGTCTCTTATGTGGCGTCACTTTGCCACTACACCACACACTCCACTTGTGTCATTTTTCCCCACATTTTATTCTTAAGGCCTACCTGCCAACTTCCAGGGTTTTTTTCACCTAAAACCAAAATTTCCCCAAAGCTAATATTTGATCCCGGGACTTCATAGAAGCCCTCTAACCTTCCAAAATAACTTACCTAATAAGTCTAACTTGCATTAATGCCGTTCTCAAAAATTTTAAATCAAGGCCCATTGGGCCCAATCCTACTAGGCCCAATTTCGGGATGTTACAATCCTCACCCATTATAGGCTCATACAGACCGAGTTTAGTTCAGGGGAATAAATTTCCCTATGGCTATGCGAAGGTGAAAACCTCACGAAGACATAGGTACGGATGTATCCCGGAAGCAGTCCACTAGCCCATGCGGAGATGAAAACCTCACGAAGGCATAGTTTCTCACTCCCACTTAAAAGGTGCGACCACAACGGTCATGCAATGCAATGTGTGCAAGAAAATAATAATCATATGTTCAAATCAAAATTTTTAAATTTTCAAATCAAATTTTAAAATTTCTGAAAAAGGACAGAAAACAATAAATTTACTGACTTGACTCTCTTAGGTCCCAGTGGAGTCGCCAAAAGTGTCAAAACCATTTTTAAAAAGGCTTATAAAAGCGGGGATCGACTTTAAAAACCGGAAATGGAGTCGCCACCAATCTTTTTTGCTTAGGTGTGATCAGATCACCTTATAAAACATTTTTATTTCAAAACATTAATTTTGGCCTACGAAATTCAAGAAAATAGGTTCGGGAGTCGGTTACGTACGAGGAAGGATTAGCACCCTCGTAACGCCCAAAATTGGTACCGGATTGATTAGTCATTGCCCTAATGTCGAAAATTCAAAAACATTTGAAAACATGATTTCTTTAAAAATTTGAACAATTTGAGTTGGAATTGGAGATTCCTTTGTTCCGAAAGCATACAAACATCACATTCAGCACGTTAGGACGTGATGTTTTAAACCCTCGTAACCAAAATCATCTCATGATTTACAAAATTCATTAAAAGGATATTTAGTTATTTAGACGAACGAAAAAGCGAAACCCAACACGTTAGGGCACAATTTCTCGAACTTCCAAACACGAAACATTGCCTTGTTTTCTGAAATCCTTATCCCGAGATAACAAAACGTCATATCCAGTGAGTTAGGACACGACAATTTTGAATTCTCGGAAATAAGTTTTTATTTTTTAACTTTTTTAAAAAAAAAGAAAATAACAAGTTCTTTGGACTCGAAGAGAAAAATCGAAACCCAGTAAGTTAGGGTACGATTTCTTTCGAACCCTCGAACGCAGAGTATTTGCTTATTTCAAAACCAAATTTTTTTGATGCATCAAAGAAAATATAATATGATTGTAATAAAATGAAAAATAAATCATAATGCCAATATGCCCAATGGAATAAAAGTGTGGGTGATAATATGAATAATAATAATGAAGGCAAAAATAATAAGTAAAAATAATAATAATAAATAAATATATAAATAAATAAATAAATAAAAATAAGAAATAAAGCTAATATCAAATTAACAAATAGATAAATAATATATACAATAATTTAAAGATAATAAAATAATAATAATAATAGTAATAATAAGAAATAATAATAATAAAATGGAAATATATTAATAAATAAATAATAATAAAAATAATATTAGCAATTATAAAATAAAAATAATGATAAAAATAACGATAAAAATAATAGAAAAATAAAAATAGTATTAATAATAATAAAATAATGTAAGGATATTAAAATTAATAGTAATAATAATATAAAAATAATAGTAGTAGTACAATAAGAATATATTAATAAAAATAAAAATAATAATATATGTTAATATACAAATAATAGTAAAAATAAAAACAACAATAATGAAAATAGTAATAATAATGGTGATACTAAAATAATAATAATAATAACAATTCTAATAATAATAAATATAATAATAATAAAGATAGCTATAGTAATAATAATATATATATAAAAATAATGGTCATAATAAAAATAAAAATAATAATACAAATGAATATAATGATAATTATAGGTTAAAAATAAAATGATAGTAATAATAATATTAAAGTAATAATTATAATAGACAAATAATAATAGTGTTAATGATAAATAAAAAAAATTAATAATGAAGTAACAAAAATTACAAAAGAAAATAAAAAGAAGAAGATGAAATTAAACTTGAAATAAAAATTTGGGGCGAAATCGAAAATAAAGTTAAAGGAGGCACCGATTAGAACACACTAGTAACCAGGAGGGGCTAAAAGGGAAAATATCCCTTCTCTCCAAAACGCTGCGCTTAGTATAGGATTAAATTGAAATCGAAATAAAATATAAGGCTAAATTAAAGAATAAAAGAAAATTAAAAATTAATAAAAAAGCGGAAGGGCTAAAAGTGCAATTAGCCCTTCCATGGAAAACACGCGGATCCTCCCCGGGTCGGGTCAACGCGCGGGTCATAAAGGAGAAAACGACGTCGTTTTTGGTTTTATGGGCAGTCCTCAAAACGGCGCCGTATGGATCAGTTATATAAGCTAAAATTAATCCCAAAAATTCATTTCAAACACCCTTTAAAAAATAATAAAAACAAAAGCTCTCAAGGTTCTTTCTCCCTCGGCCGGAGGCCAGAATCTGGCCTAGGGTTCCGGTGATGGACCGCCGCATGTGCCGCCACACGCGTCGCCTCCGACAGCGATCGAAAGGCCAGAAACCTCCTTTTTCAACACCGATTCAAATGGTAATCTTCTTTTCTTTATTTTTTTTCCAAAAAATATAATAAAAACGTTGCAGGGATGGAAATAAAAGAAACGGAACAGTATAAAAAAATAACCTCTGCTTGTGGTTTTTTTATTGTGTTTTTTTTTTTGTATTCTCTCTGTATATATGTGTGTGTCTGTGTCTGAGTTACAGAATAGGTCGGGCTTTTATAGCCTCAAAAATAAAAAGGAAATAGATCGTTTCTGCCATTTTTGCTGCTGTTTCCTTTCTTTTTACAGGCGACCGATGGGGAATCTGGTGACGATGGGGCGTAGTTCGCGAGGATTACGGCGTGGTCGAGGGCTGATTGCGGCGTGAGGGGTTGGACGAGGTTGCGGCACGAGGGTTTCCAAGAAACCCTGGGTTTCCTAACTCTGCTTGGTGTCTGGGTCCTTTTGGGCTGCGTTGGTTTGGGTTTTAGTTTTGGGTTTAATTGATTGGCTTGGGTCATCTGTTTGGGCTCGGGTGTAATGGGGTATTGGGTCTGGTTTTGGAGTCTGTAATTGGGCTACTGTTAATTGGTTTTGGGTATGTATTAAAATAGACTTGTAAAATGGACATTTTATTTTGTTTTCATTTTGGTTTTCACGGGCCCGGGCAAAATGGGTTATTATAATGAGTACTTAAGAAATTTTGTTTTTAGGGAGTAATTTTCTGCACTACCTTTGTTGGGCAAACCATTGAAACTCGAACAAGCTTTAGAGATGGAAGATTGATGAGAATTGAAGTATATATTGTTCTTTAAATTGAATAATAGTACAATGTGGTTATGTGCGAAGGAAAAATTGTTGCATCCATGCATTCATGTATATTTTGCTTGAGGACAAGCAATAGCTCAGATTTGAGGGTGTGATAACTCTTGAAAAGAGTTATATTTCATGCTTTTAGACCTAGCTACTTGATTGTACTTATGAGAATTAAGTTGCATTTTAGGATATTCTATTTCTTTTATTCGCTTTGCATTCAGAGCTTGGACTTTGTTTACATGTTAGTTGCCTTTTTTGCTTCTGGAAGGGTTGTATGTGGTAGTGAATTGGCAGGTGCAGGGTATGAGAAAAGGGAGTAAACGAGTGAAGTTTTGTCATGGGAAAAAGTTAGATAGTTGGTCAACACGGATGCTGTGACAATTCCAGGAGGAAGACTGAGTCAACACTCAACAAATAACAGTTTCAGCCAAACTGTACGTGTAACAGAAAAATAAGCCTAAAAATGTAACATCCTAGATTAGGGGTTGTGCGTTTGGAGCATAACTCAAGTGTAGTAGGCTTTAAGTGTATTTGGAGGTGTTTTAGGGGTTTTGAGAACCCTAGGGTGTAGGTGAAAGTTTTGGGAAAATATTGGATTTTAAGTATAAAAGGGGGAGCTGGGTGAAGGAGCCCTTAAGAAAAGTTTTGGGGAGTTTAGGACACAAGTAGAAGTGTGGTAAAGTGGCAAGGGACGCCACAGGTCCGGGAGTTTGCGTCAAGTGGAGTGCCAAGGGGGGGAGGTTCGAGCTGCAGGAATCGCACTTGGGAGTTTTTATTTTTGTCGTTAAAGGGGAGCAAGGCCAGGGAGGCCTTAAGGGAAAAATCTTAGGCGTGTTTGGCATAAAACAGGCCTTGGTAAAGTGGCTGCAAGGCGCCACTTAAGGGCTGGTCTTGGTTTCGAGCAACGCAGGAAGCAATGGACTTTTATTTTTGGCGTTAAAAGGGGAGTTGGGCTAAGGAGGCCTTAAGAATAATTGTAAGGACTTTTGGACATGAAAGTGAGCCTGGTAAAGTGGCTTGGACGCTTGCGGCAAAGGGAGCTTCAAGAGGGCTCAGGTTCGAGCCTTGTTGATAGCAGTAGGCGTGTTTTTATTTTGTTTCTGGCATTAAGGCAAGGGGGAGCTAGGCAAGGAGGTCTTAAAATGAATTGGGGCGAGTTTATGTCACAAAAAAATGCCTTGGCAAAGTGGCCTGGGGCGTTATCTGCAGGTTGCGTCCAAGGGCTCCAGCAGGTCTTGTGTTCGAGGCTTGTGAGCAGCAAGGAGGGGTGGTTTTATTTTTGCTAATGCGTCAAGGCAGGGAAGGGAGAGGTTGGACGGCAAATGGACTTCTACTTGGGTGAGGATTAAGCTTGTTTCTCCTCTTAAATTTCGGCTAAGAGTAGGATAAGTGTAGTTTTATTTATTTTAATATAGGATAATTATGGCTTTATTTAGATCAAATGAGATTTTATTTTATTTATTTTAGGAGTTAGGATAAGAGATTAAATGGGATATTAGTAAGGGATATTATTGTTTATTTTATTTTAAGTTGGTGGATACAGGGGATAATTATGTGATTTATTATTTTAAATAGGTAAAGATAATTGTAGATTAAATTCAATTTAATTTGAATGGGTGTTGAAGAGACATAGTAGGAGATTAAATTGGGATATGATAATGAGTTGACGTGGTGGCCAAGCATGGGGCTCTTTTGGGTAAGCAAATTCGGCCATGAAGAGGAGATAGGGCAGAAACTATTTAAAGGGGTTATAGGTGTTTTTGGGTTCTTTTTCTTCCTTTTAGTGTGTGCGAAATTCCTCTACATACTCTTGTTCATCTTTATTTTCTTTCAACCCCAATTTTACACCTTTGCTTGAATGGCTGAATGACCCTTTATCATTCAAGACCTTAGCCGAATGTTTCATCTCCATTGAGAGCCATTGCCGAAATCTCTTAGCCACTTTTATACCTCTTTTCTTCCATCTACATCTACTTTTAAGAGATAACCGAATATTGAATCACCTTTTTAAGGGCTTAGCCGAATCTTCATGGCCATATTCTCTCTTCTGCATGCAAGTGATAGAAGCCGGAGGTGTCATTGGTTGAAGGTTGCTCCAATCGATTCTCTATAGTAAGTAAGAGTTCTCTCCTAACCGTTCTTCTATCTCTTTGGTATGCTGAAATCAAGGGTGGTCTTGATTTCTATGGATAGCCGAATATTCATAGTGCCTTACCATTGTGTCTTTTGTATATAGCCGACAAGAGGAGTATTAGAGGAGTTTTTGGATGCAGGCGATTAAGGTAAGCAAGTATGGTATTCGGCCAAGGGTTATTTTTCTATGAATTTATGCTTAAGCCGATTTTGATGTGGCTTCACTTAGGGATTTCGACAGTTCAAGAGCAAGGAGTAGTTTTCGGGATTTGGTAAGTAAGGTAAGGAAGTATTGATATTCGGCCATAGGCCATTTTATGAGCTTAGGTGATGATCGATTTCTGACTTTGGTTCTTAGGAGCAAATCGAAAGGAATAAAAAGAGTTTCGGGATTCTAGATCGTGTTAGATTCGAGTAGTTCGGGATTTCGCTAAATAGACAGGTGTGTGATTAACCCACCGTTTTCCGGGTATATGATATGTATGTGAAATGTGTATATGTTATGAATGTGCTAACTAGTGCAGTGAAAATTGTGATAAGGATACCCTCAAGGGGTATGTCGATAATCCGGTAAGTACCAAACCTGATGATATGTGATTATTAATATGAATATGTGATAATATGCTTGATGAACATGCTCATGCATCATTACATTGTATCATTATTTTATGTGGCATGTGCATGGGTGGGATATGATATGAAAGAAGATGTACGGGTGTACTTGAGTACGTGGTTTGATGTTAGCCTTGAGCTACATCGTGGATTGACGTTGGTCGAGGTCACGTTGTGGATTAATTGCGATTTAGTTCGCGTGGCTTGATGAGTGGCTATGTGCCTCATCGTGGTTGATATCGGCTATGTGCCATATCGTGGTTGATGAGTGACTATGTGCCCCATCGTGGTTTTGGTGTTAGCTACGGCTACATCGTGGATTGGCGCTGACTGAGGTCGCGTTGTAGACTATTGTGCTTAATTGCACGTGGGACGGCGATGATTGCCTTTGAGTGAAAAGGAGAGGGTGATTTGATAATCCCGTGTGTGTGGTAATTTGGATAAGGGGGTGTGTAGCGGATGGACCCTAGGTTTGGGTTGGGCTTCATAATTGCATGATTTCGTATGTGAACATATGTGGAAATGGGCCAAGCCCAATATGATATGTGGATTAATGTAGAAATGGGCAAAGCCCAGTATATGAATGTGGATCACTGTGGAAATGGGCTAAGCCCAGTATGTGGAAATTATGTGGTTAACTACCCTATTAGATGAATGTGATATGAATATGGGCCAAGCCAGAATGTGATAACATGTGAATTTGATAATTGATATCTCGATATATGAGTTAATATGTGGTTAACATGTGGGTGGAATTCGATGGACTAATTACACACCGAGTGCAGTATGACTCACCCAATTTTTATTAAACATCGCGGTGATCGTGATTTTTGGACCGGGTTGGAGTGGATACAAAGGTGGCCATGCGAATGATTTCCATGCGAAAGATATTTTAATTAATTAAGTAGTTATATTTTCAGTATTTTGATTAAGTGTTTATTGTAATAAGGCCCATTAAAGTGATTGAACATTTTTATTATGTTTAAGCTAGAAGACCATTAAATTATTATTGGGAAGTGCTTTTAATTTTGGCAACTTATATTTTAAAAGCTTATAATAAAGTTTTAATTTGGATATTTTTATCAAGCTTATATTATTTAGAATTTTTAATTGGACATGGTTTTCAAATGACAAAATTTTTTAATGTTTTTCCCAAAAGTGAAATCAGTCTTCAAACGTTTTTCATGATGGCATTTCAAATTTGAATTAAGTAACGAATGGGCCGGGTTTGGGGTGTTACTGATTTGAGTATCGAGCCCGGTTCAAAACTCGGCTTTGAGGGTTTTGGGTCCAAAAACATTTTTTTAAATGGGCTTTTTGAAAATATGGGTTTTATGAATTATTTTTGAGTTATTACGGCATGGCACTGTATCTCCGACCATGATCCACCTGTAAGTACCCTTGACTCATCAAGTGAAATGTGTATGTGAATGTTATAAGTATGAAGGAACATAGATTAGTGAACTAGGATCTGTTGAACCCTAGGATTTGGGCTACTCAAACACAAGTGCATAAGACTTAAGGACCATTAAACAAACACGTGAACTAAGTCGCCGAAAGTTAAGGTGTGGCAACCATAGTACGCATGTCTAGGATTGGTATTGAGAAGAGCTTGGTACTTAAGCGAGTCCTAGCGACTCACCTCCTCTCTACTCGAATCCTGCAGTGCGTAGCTACGGTTCACCCTAACCAAGAGGACTTATTCATGGGCTAAACCCGATAATTAAAACCCGAAAGGGACTAGCCATGCAGATTTTATAAAAACCCTAGTTTAAAAATCCTAAATTACCCTTTTAATTGTAGTAAAAGATTATTGTGAAAATTTTTCCAAAATATCTCCGATTTACAAAATTACAAAAATGCCCTGTATTGTAAATTACTAAAATACCCTTAGTTCTTAAGATTTTCAAAAATACCCTCGGCGTTTGCTACAATATTTCTACTTTACTAAAATGCCAAAACTTCTGTTTTACAAATAACAAGATACCCCGATTTGGAGAGTTTACTGAATCGCTTCGACTTCCAAAATTACCGAAATAACCTCGATTTAGAAATTTTTGCAACACCTCGATTTGGAAAACAAATTTTCAAATATAAACCCGAGTTTTTGTAAATTTTGAAATAACCTTTGATTTGTAAAGATTTTTAAATTGACCACGATTTATTACGAAAATACCACAGTAGGACGAATGACGAAATTACCCCTGGGTTGGGAAAGGATTGAAATGGCCATAAAAGTGTAGTGAATGATGTTGTGAATGAATGTGACTTCATAGAGAAATGAATGTGTCTCTGCTTATGAATGTGAATGTGACTCCCTGAGTTAGAGTAGTGAACTTGAACTGAACCTTTGTGTGATCGAAAGAACTACTTCTATATATCTGTATATCATAAAATTGTTCGCGGTTAATAAGTGGAACAAAAGTCTGATACATAAAACTTTTTAATCAGATAAATCGCGACGTTAGAAATGAGTTCTAGGGGCGTGGTAAAGTCGTGGATGCGGTAGAGGTAGAATGGCGATGCTCGGAACGGTAGGAGGGTCCGCCATGGGTCAGAAAATGATGTGCCGCCGCCAACAGTGGGCACGGAGGATCAAGATCAGACAGGAGGCGATGACGCAGTATCGCGGGCTATGTTACGAGTGCTCGAGCAAGTGGCTGGAGCTAGTGTAGGAATCAGAGTTCGAAAGTCAGTATCGGAAAAGCTTAGGTTGAACGGAGCCGAGATTTTTAGAGGAGTATCTGGAGTAGCTCCGAACGTAGCGGAGTATTGGTTGGAAGCAGTCAAAAGAATAATGGACGATTTGGACTGTACCGATGAGGAAAAGCTGAAGGGTGCGTTGCTCCGGGACGAAGCTTATCGATGGTGGCTCACTGTCAGACAAGGTGTCCCGGCAGATCGAGTGGATTGGGAATATTTTAAGGTTAAGTTTGAAGGGAAGTATGTTGGAGCTAGTTATTTAGACTCGCAAAGGAAGGCGTTTTTAAACTTGGTTCAAGGAAGTAAGTCGGTAGCAGAATATGAAGCAGAATTTGTGCGGTTAAGTCAGTACGCCAAGGGGATCGTGGCTACTGAGTATGAAAGGTGCGTCCGATTCGAAGATGGGTTGCGTGATGAGCTACGAGTGTTGATTGCTCCGCATAGAGAAAGAGACTTTGCCATTCTAGTGGAGAAAGCTCGGATAGCTGAGGAAGTTAAGAAGACTATAAGGCAGAACCGAGATAAGGAAAGGAATGGGAATAAGAGAAGTTTTGGACCGTCTGTAACATCCCCAAACCCGGCCCATTCGCTACGACCGAATCTGGTTATGTCACTGGGAAAAGACGGTTGAAAATCTTAAAATAAAACATCGTAGTTTGCTGAATTTTGGAAAACATATCTTTGGAATAAAACTTTGCCATAAAACTCATTCATTTTTAAAACTTTAGTTTATAATATCCAATTTGAATAAATAGGTTGCAAACCATAAATCATTTTCACGTAGCAATTTAATTTAAATAAACCATAGTTAAAGTAATACCAAAAACATAAAATGGCCTTTATTACAACCCAACAATTCAAATAAAGTACTTATATCAAAATTAAGCATGGAATAATTGAACATCATCCTCGGCATGGGCCACCTTGTCCTCTCCGATCCCGGTCGACTTTATGCACTACCCGAAATGGTTAATGAAAAGAGTGAGTCCACCGACTCGGTGCATAACCACAACACATATTTCCATCCGTATGGGCTTGGCCCATACCCACTGACCATCGAAACAAATCATGCAAGAATGCATCTCACCCAACCTACTATCCAAGCGTGACACCAACCTTAGCGGACTCCCGCCTAAGGCCGTGGCTAATCCACCGATCACTGGCGAAAGTGATCCCACATATGTTACCTCGGCGGACACTGCTTGCACAAGGCCGTGGGTGAGCCACCGATCACATCGTGATCCATAAATCTTACCTCGGCATTCTCGCCGCCGAGGCCGTGGTGAGCCACCGATCAACCAAAGTGATCCAAATATCGTAATCCGCTCTACGGTGATGCACATAGCAATCAACCGCCGAGATGGGCACCTAGCCAACACCTCCCTTGAGGTAGCACAAAGCTAACCCTCAAGCGCTAATGTAGCCTGAGCTATCATTAGACCACGTACATCTGTGTACACTTCTTCCTTCTTCAATCCAATCCCATGCCCATGTGTCAATAAATCATGCAAGAATATCATATAGAATGAGTATTTATCACTTATCACTACCACATTGTACATATATAAATGTATATCAAGATTAACTTACCATCACGAGTTACTCATCACTTATGCCATTATAAAGCGGCTATTACACATAATACACATATAAACATGTTAGCAAACCAAACCACGAGAAATAGTGCGATGATTACGCACCTAAATGATACCAAACCCAAACGCTACTTACGCTTTGCGCACCTGAGACTAACGGACTTACAAAAGGTTCCCAAATGATGGGCTCTTCTTCCCTACAATCGGCCTTGGCATAAAAACAATGAACACTTAGGCCATTCGGCCAAGACAAAAACTATAGCACAAAGAAAACTAACACGCCCTTACCTTGCTAATCAACCTTTAAGGGCATTTTCGTAATTTACCCACCAAGGGCATTTTCGTAATTTACCCACCAAGGGTATATCGGTAATTTACCCACCAAGGGCATTTTCGTAATTTACCCACCAAGGGCATTTTCGTAATTTACCCACCAAGGGTATATCGGTAATTCGCACTGGAATGGCCTTTCCAAAGGCCCAGTGTCGCCCGAGCGACCCAACTACCATTTTTGGTGAAATGGACTATTGGGCCTAAAGCCCAATTCGGCCCATTCATTCGGCCCCACGCGCTCGTGTGGCCCACCTAGCACAAATCTAGCCATGTATATAAGTTCCACCTAGTCTAGTTCACTATATACTACACCATCATACATTTTACTATATTGGGCCCACGGGCCCATTGGGCCCTTCGGCCCATCGCGCCCAAGCATGCGACCCAACCCACAAGAATACTACCGATGGCCTCAACTATCGCGTGAAGCCCCACACGTGCGCGCCGCACGCTCGTGTGGCTACTATTGCCGTGATCGGCACCCGGCATTTGCCGCTTCTCTGACTAGAGTAGAGAGTTACACACCGATAGGACTGCGGTGTTAATCCGCGCTCCGACCACTCTTGTGCCCAAACGCCCTCCAAGATGTGTTACTCTCCTCCTAGGATGCTCCTTATATAGCTAGCACTTCACCTTCCTTCTTTGTATCTTTCCGATGTGGGATCCTTCACATCGAGAGTTTAAATTCAAGCTGAAACTCTTCCCGTCTGCATCGCAGAAAATAAATACTCCCTTGCTTCTCATGAGATTCGAACCCGTGCTCCCTTGCAACATAATCCACGCTGCTAGCCACTTGGCCACAAGCTCCTCTTGTGTCTTAAACCATGCGCAACTAAATATAAACTATGGGCCAAATTCTAAGGTCCAAGCAAAAGAAACCAAAATGCAAAAGCCAAGACTTGAACCTTGGACCTCCTTCCTTCCCTTGTGGCGTCCCCCTTGCCTCTTAAGTGGCGTCACTTTGCCACTACACCACACACTCCACTTGTGTCATTTTCCTCCATATTTTATTCTTAAGGCCTACCTGCCAACTTCCAGGGTTTTTTTTTTTTTTTTTCACCTAAAACCAAAATTTCCCCAAAGCTAATATTTGATCCCGGGACTTCAGAGAAGCCTTCTAACCTTCCAAAATCACTTATCCAATAGGTCCAACTTGCATTTAAGCCGGTCTCTTGTTCTCTAAAAATTTAAACGCTACTACGCCTAAGGCCCATTGGGCTCAATTCTCCTAGGCCCAATTCCATTTTACCCTAAAAATCTAAATTTTCCAAAGCCTTCCCTTCTCATCCCAACATTCTTAGAGCCTCTAAAACTCAACCAAGCACTCCCAAAAACCTACTAACACTTGATTTATACCCCATATGCACTGACCCTAAACCGTGGTGTTACAATTCTACCCTCCTTAAAATAATTTCGTCCTCGAAATTACTTGTCTAAACTAACAGTCCAATTCTCTCCACTACGCTATCGCTGCGCACTCTGATCTCCAAGAGCTAACATACTTTACGAGCAACAAAACAAACAGTCACCAAAACTGCCTCTACCACGTCCACGAGAAGTACGACCACGCCCCCTAGAACTCATATCTAGCGTCGCGATTTAACTCGATTAAAAGTTTTATGCATTAGAAATTTTGTTCCACCGTTTAATCCACGAGAAAATTTTATGAAGTAAGTTTCGGAAGTCGTTCTTTCGAGCAATCAAAGTTTCGATTCTAAAGTAATCCACTATTGCAATCATCCGATCACATCAATAACTCACAAGCAATAGTAAGGGGTACTTACAGTGGACTTCGGTCTGAGGTACAGTGCCATGCCGACCTAACTGAAAACCTTTCATAAAAACCCATTTTGAAACGTTTTTGGGCCCAAAACCCTCAAAGCCGAGTTTTGAACCGGGCTCTGATACCAAACTGTAACATCCCCAAACCCGGCCCATTCGCTACGACCGAATCTGGTTATGTCACTGGGAAAAGACGGTTGAAAATCTTAAAATAAAACATCGTAGTTTGCTGAATTTTGGAAAACATATCTTTGGAATAAAACTTTGCCATAAAACTCATTCATTTTTAAAACTTTAGTTTATAATATCCAATTTGAATAAATAGGTTGCAAACCATAAATCATTTTCACGTAGCAATTTAATTTAAATAAACCATAGTTAAAGTAATACCAAAAACATAAAATGGCCTTTATTACAACCCAACAATTCAAATAAAGTACTTATATCAAAATTAAGCATGGAATAATTGAACATCATCCTCGGCATGGGCCACCTTGTCCTCTCCGATCCCGGTCCGACTTTATGCACTACCGAAATGGTTAATGAAAAGAGTGAGTCCACCGACTCGGTGCATAACCACAACACATATTTCCATCCGTATGGGCTTGGCCCATACCCACACGCGACCATCGAAACAAATCATGCAAGAATGCATCTCAGCCCAACCTACTATCCAACCGTGACACCAACCTTAGCGGACTCGCCTAAGGCCGTGGCTAATCCACCGATCACAACCGAGTGATCCCACATATGTTACCTCGGCGGACTGCTGCACAAGGCCGTGGTTGAGCCACCGATCACATCGTGATCCATAAATCTTACCTCGGCATTCTCGCATTTTGCTCGAGGCCGTGGTGAGCCACCGATCAACCAAAGTGATCCAAATATCGTAATCGTCTACGGTGATGCACATAGCAATCAACCGCCGAGATGGGCACCTAGCCAACACCTCCCTTGAGGTAGCACAAAGCTAACCCTCAAGCGCTAATGTAGCCTCTGAGCTATCATTAGACCACGTACATCCCTGTGTACACTTCTTCCTTCTTCAATCCAATCCCATGCCCATGTGTCAATAAATCATGCAAGAATATCATATAGAATGAGTATTTATCACTTATCACTACCACATTGTACATATATAAATGTATATCAAGATTAACTTACCATCACGATTACTCATCACTTATGCCATTATAAACGGCTATTACACATAATACACATATAAACATGTTAGCAAACCAAACCACGTAAATAGTGCGATGATTACGCACCTAAATGATACCAAAACCCAAACGCTACTCGCGCTCTCGCACTTGCAGACTAACGGACTTACAAAAGGTTCCCGAGTGATGGGCTCTTCTTCCCTACAATCGGCCTTGGCATAAAAACAATGAACACTTAGGCCATTCGGCCAAGACAAAAACTATAGCACAAAGAAAACTAACACGCCCTTACCTTGCTAATCAACCTTTAAGGGTAAAATCGTAATTTTACCTACTAAGGGCATTTTCGTAATTTACCCACCAAGGGTATATCGGTAATTTACCCACCAAGGGCATTTTCGTAATTTACCCACCAAGGGCATTTTCGTAATTTACCCACCAAGGGTATATCGGTAATTTCGTACCTGGAATGGCCTTTCCAAAGGCCCAGTGTCGCCCCGAAGGCGACCAACTACCATTTTTGGTCGAAATGGACTATTGGGCCTAAAGCCCAATTTCGGCCCATTCGGGCCCACACGCTCGTGTGGCCCACCTAGCACAAATCTAGCCATGTATATAAGTTCCACCTAGTCTAGTTCACTATATACTACACCATCATACATTTTACTATATTGGGCCCACGGGCCCATTGGGCCCCCTCTTCGCCCATCGCGCCCAAGCAAAACCCCAACCCACAAGAATACTCATCGATGGCCTCAACTATCGCGTCGAAGCCCCACACGTGCGCGCGCGACGCTCGTGTGGCTACTATTGCCGTGATCGGACTTCCGGCATTTGCCGCTCTACGCCTAGAGTAGAGAGTTACACACTGATAGGACTCGGTGTTAATCCGCGCCCGACCACTCTTGTGCCCAAACGCCCTCCAAGATGTGTTTACTCTCCTCCTAGGATGCTCCTTATATAGCTAGCACTTCACCTTCCTTCTTTGTATCTTTCCGATGTGGGATCCCTTCGTCAGTAGAGTTTAAATTCAATCTGAAACTCTTCCCGTCCTGCATCGCAAAATAAATACTCCCTTGCTTCTCATGAGATTCGAACCCGTGCTCCCTTGCAACATAATCCACACATGCTAGCCACTTGGCCACAAGCTCCTCTTGTGTCTTAAACCATGCGCAACTAAATATAAACTATGGGCCAAATTCTAAGGTCCAAGCAAAAAGAAACCAAAATGCAAAAGCCAAGACTTGAACCTTGGACCTCCTTCCTTCCCTTGTGGCGTCACCCCCTTGCCTCTTAAGTGGCGTCACTTTGCCACTACACCACACACTCCACTTGTGTCATTTTCCTCCATATTTTATTCTTAAGGCCTACCTGCCAACTTCCAGGGTTTTTTTTTTTTTTTCACCTAAAACCAAAATTTCCCCAAAGCTAATATTTGATCCCGGGACTTGGAGAAGCCTTCTAACCTTCCAAAATCACTTATCCAATAGGTCCAACTTGCATTTAAGCCGGTCTCTTGTTCTCTAAAAATTTAAACGCTACTACGCCTAAGGCCCATTGGGCTCAATTCTCCTAGGCCCAATTCCATTTTACCCTAAAAATCTAAATTTTCCAAAGCCTTCCCTTCTCATCCCAACATTCTTAGAGCCTCTAAAACTCAACCAAGCACTCCCAAAAACCTACTAACACTTGATTTATACCCCATATGCACAGCCCCTAAACCAGGGTGTTACACCGTCAGCATCGTTTGAAGATGTTCGAAAAAGACCAAGGATTGAGAATTCTGTACGGGCACCTGTGCCAGTTTCTGAGAATCGGAGTCGTTTATGTGCTCAGTGTGGAAGAGCTCATGCAGGAGAATGTTGGGGAAATAGTAAGGCATGTTTTCGGTGTGGATCTAAGGTTCATTTGGTTAAGAAATGTCCTCAAGTGATGGATAGGGCTCGAGGTCAAGGTCGTGGAACCCCAAGCAGAGGAGCTGAAGGTTCGGATGTGAGACAACCAAGGATGTGATAGCGCGTAAGTTCCTTGTTTTTGGAATATTATTTATTGCTTTAAAGATAGTTCGTGTTTGTATGCTAGTGAAGTGTAAGGAACTTTGAATGCGAATCTTAAGATAGTATCCAAGGAATATGTTAGTTTTGTTAAGATCGAGAGCGCTTGCTGTAGAGTAGGGTGATGAGTTAAGAATGCACGATTGTTTGATAGTAAGTAATTTCGAGGACGAAATTATTTTAAGGAGGGTAGAACTGTAACATCCTAGATTAGGGGTTGTGCGTTTGGAGCATAACTCAAGTGTAGTAGGCTTTAAGTGTATTTGGAGGTGTTTTAGGGGTTTTGAGAACCCTAGGGTGTAGGTGAAAGTTTTGGGAAAATATTGGATTTTAAGTATAAAAGGGGGAGCTGGGTGAAGGAGCCCTTAAGAAAAGTTTTGGGGAGTTTAGGACACAAGTAGCCGTGTGGTAAAGTGGCAAGGGACGCCACCTGGGTGCTGGGGAGTTTGCATCAAGTGGAGTGCCAAGGGGAGGAGGTTCGAGCTGCAGGAATCGCACTTGGGAGTTTTTATTTTTGTCGTTAAAGGGGAGCAAGGCCAGGGAGGCCTTAAGGGAAAAATCTTAGGCGTGTTTGGCATAAAACAGGCCTTGGTAAAGTGGCTGTGTAACACCCCAAACCCGGCCCAAACATTACGACCGAATTTGGTATGTTACAGAGGAAAACATTTTGTAAAATCCCTTTTAGCTGATTTAAGTTTTGTCGAAAACGTTTCACTTTCAATTGTCTTGTTAAAAACCAACGAGGTGTATGAAGAAAACCACACTTAGTTTTGTTAAAAAAAACATTTATTAAGTCAGGTTGTTACAGATATCAAATGTACCCGATGGCACAGTAAAACATTTACGTTTGCATTTGAGAAAACATGTGTACCCATTTTAAAGTCATCAATTGGTTTAAATAAGTTATCCAAAACATGTAAAATAACCAAAATAAAATCTTAGGAGGCCTTATTACAACTTGAACAAATAAATCCCTAAATAAAATAAAAATAATTCAAAGTTCGTTTAAATCACACTCCCACTGCATGGCCACCTCGAGTCCATCCGGCTCCTCATCCGCGATCTACGAGTCACCTGAAAAAGTTAAAGGAGAAGGTGAGTCACCAAGGCTCAATGTGTAACCCTTCCCCCGGTTTAGTGCAACATCATACACAATTTATAACTAAGTTAACATGCACTAAATTTAACATGCACCCAACCTAGCCATCCAATGCACCTTTCTCTACCCCGTGTGGTACCAAACCACTGGTGGTACCAAACCACTGGTGTCCAAAGACACGATATCCATCAATATTGTGGTGCCAAACCACTGGTGACCCGAAGTCACAAATAGTAGTGATGGGGCCAACCCATCGTGTGATACCAAATCACTGGCGTCAATCCCGTTATATTATCTGTGGGGCCAACCCACTGTGGTACCAAACCACCGGGACGAGACGCTATGAGGTGCCAAACCTCCGGTGATCGTAGTCACGAAATGTGGTACCAAACCACCGTGTCGAAGACACGGATATCACTTCCCCCTCCACTCATTTAACCCACATCAATCAATGATATGCATTTAACAGAAATCATGCCAACATGTTTATTTAACAACATATATTGGATTTATCATCAGCCACGTATTTATTTGCCACATATACCAAATATGTCATGCTTCCCAAAAGCATCATAAAGAAAACTCATAACAACAAGGACTTACTGAATCCTTGCCTATACCATGATGGTATTAAATCCAAATCTACACCAATTCGGTTTAGCATACACAATGCTCAAAGATGATTATTAGTTATAAAGTGTGTATGTACACACTGTTACTATCGCGCGAATCCTAGGTCCCGGAGATCCGATCATCTGCGCTAGATCCTTCGACCCTATTTTCGGCCAACATCAAAGTTAGTGACATAGGCCTATTGGCTATAATAACTAAATCCCGAAGGCTCATTTGTGGCACTTACCTTTAAATCGATTTGGTTTCCAACCAAATCCCAAGCCACACACACCACTTGTAATCGGCTATACCTTGAATCACATAATAGTTAGCCTTCGCTTTTAAACTAATTAGCAATGATTTAAATATTGAGACCTTACCTAGATCGATCACCAAATCCCAAATATCCACAACGTTAGGATCTGTCCTCCTTCCTAGAATCGGCCTTAATCTCATTAATATGAGTCATAGACCATTCGGCCATAACCATAAATCTCGAAAACCAAACAAAAGTCATTCGCCATCTCCACTTACCCCTTACAAACCGATTGAAGAAGAAATCCCGAAAAGAATCTGTGCTCACTTGTTATTCGGCCAAAGTATATCTAATGGAAGAGAGAAGATTTGGCAAAAGAGTGGAGCAGATTCGGCTAGAACAAAAAGGAGAGAAAAAGAAAGATTTGTATGGTATTCTGGCTATTGCTAATAATTAGAGGAGAAAAAGAAACACGAATAGCCTTTTTGCTTCTTGGAAATTTCGGCACAATGAAAACAATTAAAATGAAAAGGAACTAACAAAAGATGGCCACTCTCTAAATATACTACACTATTCGGCACTTATCCTCCCCACATGGCGAATTTCAACAACCAAAGACACCCAAATTGGGCCACCACATCTTTACTTATCCAAATCCAAAATAATCTCCTAATTTATCTCTTCAACATCTATTCAAAAAGAATTTAAAATAAATAAATCCTTATCCCTTCATCACCTCTTCAATTAAATAAATAAAATAATAATATCAACTCTTCCAAATTAATTTAAAAGCAAACATCAAGCTTATCCTTATCCCCTTGAGAGTCCATGTGCGGACCACCGGCTCTCTCTCCCTTCACGCTAAGTTGCAAAAATAAAGCACCAAGCTGCCGCCCCCATGGTTCGAACATGGGACTTGATGGAGCAAGCGCTCAGGTTACGCCCCAGACCACTCGGCCAAAGCATTTTTTGTGACTTAAATTCGGCACAAATTCTTTTAAGAGCTCCTTCGTTAGCTTCCCCTTGCCCAACGCCAAAAGCCAAAAATAAAAACACACCTACTGCTGCCCGCGTCGCTCGAACCTGAGACCTGCTCCAAGCGTCACTTCTAGGCCCTTAAGTGGCGCATGGAAGCCACTTTACCAAGGCTTGTGTTATGTCCAAAAGCGCCTATAACTTCTCTTAAGACCTCCCTGGCCCAGCTTCCCTTCCTAACGCAAAAAGGAAAAATAAAATACTCCCATGCCATCACCCAGACTCGAACCCCTCACCTCCTGAAGCCCCCTTGCACCTTAGCGCCCCAAGCCACTTTGCCAATTAATTTCTTGTGTATTAAACTCCACAAAATTATTTTAAGGCCTCCCTGTCTAGTTTCCCCTTTTTACTTAAAATTTCAAAAATTTCCAAAATTTTCCCCCTTCACCTAAAGTTCTCAAAAACTCCTAAAATATATCCCAACACACTTAAAGCCTACTAATACTTGAGTTATGCTCCAAACGCATAACTCCTAATCTAGGATGTTACAGTTCTACCCTCCTTAAAAATAATTTTTTCCTCAAAATTACTTACTAACGAATAATCGTACATCTTAACTCACCGCACTACGCTTATGCTGCGCACTCCGATCTTAATAAAACCATCATACTTCCTAGGCACAATCTCTAAGTTCACATCCAAGGTTTCAGGCACTTCACTAGCAATACAAGAAAACTCTACAATAATCAAAGCAATTAAGGGTATTCCAGAAATAAAGAACGTACCCGTTGTCACATCTGGCACATCTTCCTCCTCGCGACGGCCAACTGCATAAACCAGCCTTGGTTGCCTCGCCTCTGCAGCTTCAGCACCTCGGCCACGCCCGTTACCATTTCCATTATCATTACCCCTAGCTGCACCTCGACCCCTCTGTGGTTGCTGGCCATCCCTCCTGAATTGACCACATCCTTGACCCTCAGCTTGAGTCCTAGCCAGCTTCCTCAGACAATCCCTTACCCGGTGCTCTATTGATCCACACTCAAAGCACCCTCGATTACCATTCCAACACTCCCCCGAGTGGGATTTCTCGCATCTACCACACTGCGGTGGCCACTGAGCAGGCTTTGCGGCTTTTTCTGATTCCCCAAATCTAGCCCTCTTCTGTGAACCTTCAGCGGACCCTGAAGACCCAAAATTCCTTTTATCCTTACTCTGTCCCGATTCCGCCTAATGCATTTGTCTTACCCCTTGGCAACCTTAGTCTTCTCCACTAGAACCGCGAACTCCCGTTCCTGTTGTGGAGCTATCATCATCCTCAACTCATCTCTCAGCCCATCCTCAAATCTGACACAGCGTTCATGCTCAGTACCCACAATACCACAAGCATACCTACTCAACCAGGAGAAATTCGGCCTCATACTCCGCCACCGTCTTATTACCCCGAACCCAGTTCAAGAAAGCCTTCACAAGCGCATCCACATAGCTAGCTCCTATGTATTTCTTTTGGTAGGCCGCCTTAAAGAATTCCCATGTGAGGTCCTCCGCCATCGCTCAATCCCTTACGGTGAGCCACCACTGGTATGACTCATCCCGTAGAAGAGAGATTATACCCTTCAGCTTTTCCTCAGCTGACAAATCCAGTCATCCATGATCCTCTCGGTTGATTCCAACCAATACTCCGCCCCGTCTTGGGTGCCACACCGATACACCCCAAAACACCTCAGCTCCATTGGCTCGGAGTCGCTCGGGTACCGACTTCCGAGCTCTCGAATTTCCTCCTGCACCAGCCACCAACTCCAAAACTCGCAAAGACTGACTGCGACACAAAGATCATCCCCCGTCTCGAGTTTCTTTGCTCAACACCGGTACCGGGGTGGTGGTGGCGTGGCATCTCATTATCAGACCCTTGTCTCGACCTAACGGGTTCTGACACAGTCATCCTTCCTCTACCTCGTCCACGACGACCACGTCCTCTAGAGCTCATTTCTAACGTCAGAATCTAATTAAGAAGTTTTATGAAAAGAGTTTTAAGAGTGGTTCTTTCGTTCATTCAAAGTTTCAAGTTTCCTATCCTAATTCACAGAAAATTTCATCCATTCCATAGTATCTCCCATCCACCTTCACTCTTCAGACATTTTTCATAGTTTCTATCCTAGGGGTTTTTCGTCATTTGCCCTACAGGGGTATTTTCGTAATTTGTCAAAATAAAGTTCCTTGGTGATTTTGTCAATAAAGGTATTTTGGTAATTCTGAAATCCCGGAGTGTTTCGGTAATTTTGAAATTCCAGGGTTTTCCGGTAAATTTGAATTTCCAGGGGCATTTCGGTAATTAACCAGGGTAAATTTATAAATCGTAATAAATCATGGGTATTTCTAAATTTGTAAAACTTGGGGGTTCTTTTTGAGAATTTGTTTTCCAACTTGGTAGTGTTGCAAAAAAATTTGAACATCAAGGTCATTTTGGTAATTTTGTAAGTTAGGGGAAATTTCGTAATTTTTTGAAATCATGGCATTTTTGATATTTTGCAAATTAGGGTTTTTGGGTACTTTTGTAAAATAAGAAAAATTTTATTGAATTCGGGGGTAGTTTAGTAATTTTAGAAACTAGGGGCATTTTTGTAATTTTACCACTAGGGGTATTTTTGTAATTTTCATAAATAAAAATTTTTGGAAAGGTTGTAAAAATAGTTCCCACAAGTAAAAAGGATGATTTTAAGAGTTTTAAAACTAGGGTTTTTATAAAAAAAATACGGCTAGTTCCCTTTCGGGTTTTAGTTATTGGGTTTAGCCTATGAATAAGTCCTCATGGTTAGGGTGAACTGAAGCTACGCACCAGGTAGGATTCCTGCGAAGAGGAGGTGAGTCACTAGGACCTGCTTAAGTACCTGTGCTCTTAGGATCCAATCCTAGACATGCGCACAAGGGTTACCACACCCTAACTCGGCGACTTAGTCATAGGTTTGTTTAATTAGACATTAAGTCTTATGAAATTCTTATATTGGGGTATACTATTCCTATGGTTCAAATACTTATCATACTATCTACATTCCATTCCTACCCCTCTACAGATAATAATTCACATAGTAGTCAGGAGTACTTACCTGGGCGGATTGGTGCCGGAGACTCGATGCCATGCTATTCAAAACAAAAACCATTTTCATAATATTTCACAGCGGCCTACCAAAAACATTTTGGGCCCTGCGCCTCCACAGCCGAGTTTTGAACCGGGCTCTGATACCAATTTTGTAACACCCCAAACCCGGCCCAAACATTACGACCGAATTTGGTATGTTACAGAGGAAAACATTTTGTAAAATCCCTTTTAGCCGATTTAAGTTTTGTCGAAAACGTTTCATTTTCAATTGTCTTGTTAAAAACCAACGAGGTGTATGAAGAAAACCACACTTAGTTTTGTTAAAAAAAAATTTATTAAGTCAGGTTGTTACGATATCAAATGTACCCGATGGCATGATAAAACATTTACGTTTGCATTTGAGAAAACATGTGTACCCATTTTAAAGTCATCAATTGGTTTAAATAAGTTATCCAAAACATGTAAAATAACCAAAATAAAATCTTAGGAGGCCTTATTACAACTTGAACAAATAAATCCCTAAATAAAATAAAAATAATTCAAAGTTCGTTTAAATCACACTCCCACTGCATGGCCACCTCGAGTCCATCCGGCTCCTCATCCGCGATCTACGAGTCACCTGAAAAAGTTAAAGGAGAAGGTGAGTCACCAAGGCTCAATGTGTAACCCTTCCCCCGGTTTAGTGCAACATCATACACAATTTATAACTAAGTTAACATGCACTAAATTTAACATGCACCCAACCTAGCCATCCAATGCACCTTTCTCTACCCCGTGTGGTACCAAACCACTTTGGTGGTGCCAAACCACCGGTTTCCAAAGACACGATATCCATCAATATTGTGGTGCCAAACCACCGTGACCGAAGTCACAAATAGTAGTGATGGGGCCAACCCATCGTGTGATACCAAATCACCGCGTCAATCCCGTTATATTATCTCGTCAGGGCCAACCCAGCGTGGTACCAAACCACCGGGACGAGACGCTATGAGGTGCCAAACCTCTGGTGACCGTAGTCACGAAATGTGGTACCAAACCACCTGGTGTCGAAGACACGGATATCACTTCCCCCTCCACTCGTTTAACCCACATCAATCAATGATATGCATTTAATGTAAATCATGTCAACATGTTTATTTAACAACATATCTTTGGATTTATCATCACCACGTATTTATTTGCCACATATACCAAATATGTCATGCTTCCCAAAAGCATCATAAAGAAAACTCATAACAACAAGGACTTACTCGAATCCTTGCCTATACCATGATGGTATTAAATCCAAATCTACACCAATTCGGTTTAGCATACACAATGCGTTTACTTACGATTATTAGTTATAAAGTGTGTATGTACACACACTGTTACCATCGCGAATCCTAGGTCCGGAGATCCGATCTCATTGCGCTAGATCCTTCGACCCTATTTTCAGCCAACATCAAAGTTAGTGACATAGGCCTATTCGGCTATAATAACTAAATCCCGAAGGCTCATTTGTGGCACTTACCTTAAACCGATTTGGTTTCCAACCAAATCCCAAGCCACACACACCACTTGTAATCGGCTATACCTTGAATCACATAATAGTTAGCCTTGGCTTTTAAACTAATTAGCAGCAGATTTAAATATTGAGACCTTACCTAGATCGATCACCAAATCCCGAATATCCACACGTTAGACTCTGCCCTCCTTCCTACAATCGGCCTTAATCTCATTAATATGAGTCATAGACCATTCGCCATAACCATAAATCTCGAAAACCAAACAAAAGTCATTCTACCATCTCCACTTACCCTTACAAACCGATTGAAGAAGAAATCCCGAAAAGAATCTGTGCTCACTTGTTATTCGGCCAAAGTATATCTAATGGAAGAGAGAAGATTTCGACAAAAGAGTGGAGTAGATTCGGCTAGAACAAAAAGGAGAGAAAAAGAAAGATTTGTATGGTATTCGGCTATTGCTAATAATTAGAGGAGAAAAAGAAACACGAATAGCCTTTTTGCTTCTTGGAAATTTTGGCACAATGAAAACAATTAAAATGAAAAAGGAACTAACAAAAGATGGCCACTCTCTAAATATACCACACTATTCGGCACTTATCCTCCCCACATGGCCGAATTTCAACAACCAAAGACACCCAAATTGGGCCACCACATCTTTACTTATCCAAATCCAAAATAATCTCCTAATTTACCTCTTCAACATCTATTCAAAAAGAATTTAAAATAAATAAATCCTTATCCCTTCATCACCTCTTCAATTAAATAAATAAAATAATAATATCAACTCTTCCAGCCGAATTTAAAAGCAAACATCAAGCTTATCCTTATCCCCCTTGAGAGTCCATGTGCGGACCACCGCTCTCTCTCCTTCACGCCAACTTGCAAAAATAAAGCACCAAGCCGCTGCCCCATGGTTTGAACATGGGACTTGATGGAGCAAGCGCTCAGGTTATGCCCCAGACCACTCGGCCAAGCGTTTTTTTGTGACTTAAATTCGGCACAAATTCTTTTAAGAGCTCCTTCGTTAGCTTCCCCTTGCCCAACGCCAAAAGCCAAAAAATAAAAACACACCTACTGCTGCCCGCGTCGCTCGAACCCGAGACCTGCTCCAGGCGTCACTTCTAGGCCCTTAAGTGGCGCATGGAAGCCACTTTACCAAGGCTTGTGTTATGTCCAAAAGCGCCTATAACTTCTCTCAAGACCTCCACGCCCGGCTTGACTTCCCTTCCTAACGCAAAAGGAAAAATAAAATACTCCTATGCCATCACCCAGACTCGAACCCCTCACCTCCTGAAGCCCCCTTGCACCTTAGCGCCCCAAGCCACTTTGCCAATTAATTTCTTGTGTCTTAAACTCCACAAAATTATTTTAAGGCCTCCCTGTCTAGTTTCCCCTTTTTACTTAAAATTTCAAAAATTTCAAAAGTTTTCCCCCTTCACCTAAAGTTCTCAAAAACTCCTAAAATATATCCCAACACACTTAAAGCCTACTAATACTTGAGTTATGCTCCAAACGCATAACCCCTAATCTAGGATGTTACAGGCTGCAAGGCGCCACTTAAGGGCCTAGAAATGACGCTGTGCTGGTCTTGGGTTCGAGCAACGCAGGAAGCAATGGACTTTTATTTTTGGCGTTAAAAGGGGAGTTGGGCTAAGGAGGCCTTAAGAATAATTGTAAGGACTTTTGGACATGAAAGTGAGCACAGTAAAGTGGCTTGGACGCTGCGACAAAGGAGCTTCAAGAGGGCTCGAGTTCGAGCCTTGTTGATAGCAAAGATGGCGTGTTTTTATTATGTTTACGGCATTAAGGCAAGGGGAGCTAGGCAAGGAGGTCTTAAAACGAATTGGGGCGAGTTTATGTCACAAAAAATGCCTTGGCAAAGTGGCACAGGGCGTTATCTGCGACTTGCGTCCAAGGGCTCCAGCAGTAGGTCTTGTGTTCGAGGCTTGTGAGCAAAGCAAGGAGGGTGGTTTTATTTTTGCTAATGCGTCAAGGCAGGAAGGAGAGGTTGGATGGCAAATGGACTTCTACTTGGGTGAGGATTAAGCTTGTTTCTCCTCTTAAATTTCGGCTAAGAGTAGGATAAGTGTAGTTTTATTTATTTTAATATAGGATAATTATGGCTTTATTTAGATCAAATGAGATTTTATTTTATTTATTTTAGGAGATAGGATAAGAGATTAAATGGGATATTAGAAAGGGATATTATTGTTTATTTTATTTTAAGTTGGTGGATATAGGGGATAATTATGTGATTTATTATTTTAAATAGGTAAAGATAATTGTAGATTAAATTCAATTTAATTTGAATGGGTGTTGAAGAGACATAGTAGGAGATTAAATTGGGATATGATAATGAGTTGACGTGGTGGCCAAGCATGGGGCTCTTTTGGGTAAGCAAATTTGGCCATGAAGAGGAGATAGGGCTGAAACTATTTAAAGGGGTTATAGGTGTTTTTCGGGTTCTTTTTCTTCCTTTTAGTGTGTGCCGAAATTCCTCTACATACTCTTGTTCATCTTTATTTTCTTTCAACCCCAATTTTACACCTTTGCTTGAATGGCCGAATGACCCTTTATCATTTAAGACCTTAGCCGAATGTTTCATCTCCATTGAGAGCCATTGCCGAAATCTCTTAGCCACTTTTATACCTCTTTTCTTCCATCTACATCTACTTTTAAGAGATAACCGAATATTGAATCACCTTTTTAAGGGCTTAATTGAATCTTGATGGCCATATTCTCTCTTCTCTCATGTAAGTGATAGAAGCTTAGGAGGTGTCATTGGTTGAAGGTTGCTCCAATCGATTCTCTATAGTAAGTAAGAGTTCTCTCCTAACCGTTCTTCTATCTCTTTGGTATGCCGAAATCAAGGGTGGTATTGATTTCTATGGATAGCCGAATATTCATAGTGCCTTACCATTGTGTCTTTTGTATATAGCCGACAAGAGGAGTATTAGAGGAGTTTTTGGATCTGAAGCGATTAAGGTAAGCAAGTATGGTATTCGGACAAGGGTTATTTTTCTATGAATTTATGCTTAAGCCGATTTTGATGTGGTTTCACTTAGGGATTTCGACGGTTCAAGAGCAAGGAGTAGTTTTGGGATTTGGTAAGCAAGGTAAGGAAGTATTGATATTCGGCCATAGGCCATTTTATGAGCTTAGGTGATGATCGATTTCGACTTTGGTTCTTAGGAGCAAATCGACGGGAATAAGAAGAGTTTGGGATTCTAGATCGTGTTAGATTCGAGTAGTTCGGGATTTAGCTAAATAGGCAGTGTGTGATTAACCCACCGTTTTAGGAGTATATGATATGTATGTGAAATGTGTATGTGTTATGAATGTGCTAACTAGTGCGGTGAAAATTGTGATAAGGATACCCTCAAGGGGTATGTCGATAATCCGGTAAGTACCAAACCCGATGATATGTGATTATTAATATGAATATGTGATAATATGCTTGATGAACATGCTCATGCATCATTACATTGTATCATTATTTTATGTGGCATGTGCATGGGTGGGATATGATATGAAAGAAGGTGCGGGTGTACTTGAGTACGTGGTTTGATGTTAGCCTTGAGCTACATCGTGGATTGACGTTGATCGAGGTCACGTTGTGGATTAATTGCGATTTAGTTCGCGTGGCTTGATGAGTGGCTATGTGCCTCATCGTGGTTGATATCGGCTATGTGCCATATCGTGGTTGATGAGTGACTATGTGTCCCATCGTGGTTTTGGTGTTAGCTACGGCTACATCGTGGATTGGCGCTGACTGAGGTCTCGTTGTGGACTATTGTGCTTAATTGCACGTGGACGGCAGTGATTGCCTTTGGAGTGAAAAGGAGAGGGTGATTTGATAATCCCCTGGTGTGTGGTAGGCTGGATAAGGGGGTGTGTAGCGGATGGACCCTAGGTTTGGGTTGGGCTTCATAATTGCATGATTTCGTATGTGAACATATGTGGAAATGGGCCAAGCCCAATATGATATGTGGATTAATGTGGGAATGGGCAAAGCCCAATATATGAATGTGGATCAGTGTGGAAATGGGCTAAGCCCAGTATGTGGAAATTATGTGGTTAACTACCCTATTAGATGAATGTTATATGAATATGGGCCAAGCCAAGAATGTGATAACATGTGAATTTGATAATTGATATCTGATATATGAGTTAATATGTGGTTAACATGTGGGTGGAATTCAGTGGACTAATTACACACTGAGTCTGTATGACTCACCCAATTTTTATTAAACATCACGGTGATCGTGATTTTTGGACCGGGTTGGAGTGGATACAAAGGTGGCCATGCGTATGATTTCCATGCAGAAAGATATTTTAATTAATTAAGTAGTTATATTTTCATTATTTTTATTAAGTGTTTATTGTAATAAGGCCCATTAAAGTGATTGAACATTTTTATTATGTTTAAGCTAGACGACCATTAAATTATTATTGAGAAGTGCTTTTAATTTTGGCAACTTATATTTTAAAAGCTTATAATAAAGTTTTAATTTGGATATTTTTATCAAGCTTATATTATTTAGAATTTTTAATTGGACATGGTTTTCAAATGACAAAATTTTTTAATGTTTTTCCCAAAAGTGAAATCAGTCTTCAAACGTTTTTCCGCAGTGGCATTTCAAATTCGGTCGTAACGAATGGGCCGGGTTTGGGGTGTTACAAAAAAAGAATGAAGAAAATCATGGGCTATTGGATTTACCCTAGGGAAAAACAATTATAAAGGCCAAAGGAGGAAAACCTAAAAGGGGCGGGGAAAAAAAAAGGCGAACACAAAAGAGGAGAGATCCTTAGGCAAAAATATAGGGTATCAGCTGAGCAGTGACGAGAAGAGAAAGACGAAGGCAGTCCCTCTCAGCCACCACAGGACATTGTATCATTGGAGAGTAGGCTAGATACGTAAAAGTTATATTCCCGAAGTTCTTCCATTATTTCTTGATTGCTCTTTGTGAAATGATTTGTTGAAACGATGTTGAATGATATTTTGGATTTGAATTTTAATTACCAACCCATGAGCTAAATCTCATATGGTTGGGATTACTTGATGAAACCTTTATTTTATTTAATGATTGAAGTATGGATCTACTTTAATATACTAATTCATTCAATGGTTTTACAAAATTACATGTTTGCAAACTCTAGACATAGATGGATGTACAACATGTTCATTTAGTTAATCTAATTCTAACAAGGTTAGGTTAATGAGATTGAAATTGAATGATATGAGCAAGTGTTTGACCGAATACTTGTAATAGACTCTAAACAGAGAGCAGCGTTCATACGGATAGAAAACAAACAGTGCAGGGTGCCGAGCTTAAGGCCTATAGACATATATCGCTTAAGGCAAAGTAACTTGAGGTTTTTCTCTTGAAAGAAGCATGCCATTTTAGAACTCTCCCAAGCAGTAGATTAAGTAAGGTTTTGCCAAGGCATTACTATCAGTAAGGGAAAATTCTGGTAATCCTGACCTTCCAAATTAACATCGTAGACCCTCTATCCTCTATCCTTTGCACTAGTATATTTTCCGTAGCATTCTTATTTGTTTATTTATTCATTCGCATATTATTCACGTAATTACTCTCGTAATTGTCATTGCATTTTCACTCTTTCCTTTTCATAGCATTTTCCACCATTTATCAATTACACATATTACACATTATTATTCCTTCAAATTACCGTTGCAATCTTAACATTTTTTTTGTCATAACAGTAAGTGTGCTTCAGTATAATAACTTGGTCATTTTATACCTAACCGATCCCTATGGAGACAATCTCACTTATCACTTTATTACTTGATTAGACGTGTATACTTGCACAATTCGCATATCATTTCACATGCGACACTTATTAACATGGGGGGCTTTTGGGCCTCTCTCATATCAAGTCCAATTACAAATACTTTTTGGACTTTTTATCTAGTACTTTATAATTTTATTGAACACGATATTTGTCACACCCCAAAATTGGGCCTAGGAGTTTCAAGGGTAAAATGGGAATTTAGCTCATATGTGTTTGAAATTTCATAGCATGGTAAACCAGAAAAGTCTTCATCTATGGCTTTTAGAAACCAAGTCAATTTTTGAAAATAAGTTTGAAAAGATCATCAATTGTAAAATAAGAATTTTTTTGTAAAAGGGTTTAATTTAGGAGTAGTTTTAAAGAAAATAAACCAAGTTTAAAAATCAGCCAAATTTTAACCCCTTTTCACCCTATTTTGACGTTTAAAAAGAAAGAGAGCACTATTCATCTTTCACTTTGTGTCATCCCTTAGAGAGGAGAATTCCTAAATACTCTTCATCAATTTTGATCTCTATTACTTCAATTCTTTTGGTTTCCTTTTAACTTCCAAGCATTAAACCTCTATAGAACTTTCAGAAAAACACCAAAAACACCATTGATTTTGTAACATCCTAGATTAGGGGTTATGCGTTCGTGCATAATTCATGAGTTAGTAGGTTTTGGCAGTGTTTGGAAGTGTATTAAGGGTTTTTAGAACTCTAGGATGGAAGAGAAAGCTTTGGAAAATTATTGGTTTTTAAGTTAAAAAGGGGGAGCAAGGCCAGTGAGGCCTTAAAGGAAAATTTTGGGAGTTCTTGGACATAGAAATTACCTTGGTAAAGTGGCTGGAATGCGCCACTTAGGGCCTTGGAGAATGACGCCAGGAGCAGTGGGGAAGGGCCTTGGTTCGAATCACCTTGGCAGCAAGTAGTGTAATTTTATTTTGCTTTTGGCGTTAAGACAAGGAGGAAATTGGGCTAAGGAGGCTTTAAGAGGAATTGTGGGGAGTTTATGACACAAGGGTTGGCACAGTAAAGTGGCGACAAGGCGCCACTTAAGGCTTGGGCAAGTGGCGCCTCACGCAATGGGTAGAGGGCCCAGGTTCGAGTTGCGAAGGAAGCAAGAAGGAGCATTTTATTTTCGTGCGGCAAGAAAGTATTTGGGCTAGGAGGCTTTAAAAGAAATCTGAGTGATTCATGTCACAAAAAGCGCCTTGGCAAAGTAGCTTGGGACGCTACCTAAGGTGCTAGGAGAATTGCTCCTGTAGGTCTCATGTTCGAGTCTTGATGGCAGCATAAGGAGTGTTTTTTTTATTTTGGCGTCAAGTTGGAAGAAATTAGACGGCACATGGACTTTCAATTGGATGAGGATTGAATTTATTTATCCTTTTAATTTTCGGCTAGATTAGATAAAGGTAGGATAAATGTTGATTTATTTTATTTATTTTTAATGGATGATAAGAAGATAATGGAGGCCTTATTTTATTTATTTTAGTTTAAATAGGTGATAAGAGATAATGTGATGATTTATTTTATTTTATTTGTTAAGGTGATAAAGAGTTAGAATAGGAGTTTAATTTGGGATTTGATAAGTGGGGATGTAGTAGCCGAATTCTTTATAAGGGGGAGTGATCATCTTTTGTTATTCATTTTCTTCTTTAAATTCTTTGTACCGAAATTTAGTCTCTCCTTTCTCTTTAGTGCCGTCTTCTTTTGTGTTAAGTCACCTAGTTTTGGCCTTCACATTCTTTTGGTTAGTGACCGAAATTACAAAGAGCATTAAGGCCATTTGAGTTCATTCTTCTCCTATTTGCTAGCTTGGCGAACCTATATCCCTCTCCTAAACTTCTTCTTTTAATTGGTGTTAGCCGAATATACCTTTCTCTTGTGGTGATTTTTCCATCAACATTTGAAGGGCTTAGCCGAATCATGTAAGTGCTTTTTCTTCTATTTGTATTTTACTTTTATTAATAGCCATAGCTGAATCTCAAAGACGGCCTTATTCTTTTTCTTCTATCGCAAGTTTCAAAAGCCGAAAGTCAACATCCCTTTTATCTTGTCGACATTTAGAGCTAGTGGACGATTCGTGTGGTGATGGTAAGTGTTTTCTCCTTTGATAATCGGTTTTGAGTTTTCTTCATAAGCATGCCAAAATCAAGAGTTTAGGCTCTAATTTCCAAGGTTGGCCGAATGGCCCTATAACTCTTATTAAATGTGTTAAGACCGATTGTAGGGAGATTCTGACCTAGCGCAAGAGATCTTTCGGGATTCTTATAGCCAACGTTTGTGGAAGTGATCTTTCGGGATTTAGTTAGTAAGGTAAGCAGTGTAAGTATTCGGCCAAAGGCCATTTTATTAGTTGTTAAGTGATGACCGATTGTGACTATGATGGTTTAGGGGCTAATCGACAGGAATAAGCAAAGCCTTTGGGATTTGGTAGGAGACCAAATCGGCATTTAGGGAGGAGGAAAAACCCCGTTCATCGTGTTAGATTCAAGTAGTTCAGGATTTCGCTAAATAGTAAGGTGTGTGATTAACCCACCGTTTTCCAGGTATATGATATGTATGTGAAATGTGTATGTGTTATGAATGTGCTAACTAGTGCAGTGGAAATTGTGATAAGGATACCCTCAAGGGGTATGTCGATAATCCGATAAGTACCAAACCTGATGATATGTGATTATTAATATGAATATGTGATAATATGCTTGATGAACATGCTCATGCATCATTACATTGTATCATTATTTTATGTGGCATGTGCATGGGTGGGATATGATATGAAAGAAGGTACGGGTGTACTTCAAGTACGTGGTTTGATGTTAGCCTTGAGCTACATCGTGGATTGACGTTGACAGAGGTCACGTTGTGGATTAATTACGATTTAGTTCGCGTGGCTTGATGAGTGGCTATGTGCCTCATCGTGGTTAATATCAGCTATGTACCATATCGTGGTTGATGAGTGACTATGTGTCCCATCGTGGTTTTGGTGTTAGCTACGGCTACATCATGGATTGGCGCTGACTGAGGTCGCGTTGTGGACTATTGTGCTTAATTTCACGTGGGACGGCGGTGATTGCCTTTGGAGTGAAAAGGAGAGGGTGATTTGATAATCCCGGTGTGTGGTAAATTTGGATAAGGGGTGTGTAGCGGATGGACCCTAGGTTTGGGTTGGGCTTCATAATTGCATGATTTCGTATGTGAACATATGTGGAAATGGGCCAAGCCCAATATGATATGTGGATTAATGTAGAAATGGGCAAAGCCCAGTATATGAATGTGGATCAGTGTGGAAATGGGCTAAGCCCAGTATGTGGAAATTATGTGGTTAACTACCCTATTAGATGAATATGATATGAATATGGGTCAAGCCCAGAATGTGATAACATGTGAATTTGATAATTGATATCTGATATATGAGTTAATATGTGGTTAACATGTGGGTGGAATTCAGTGGACTAATTACACACTGAGTCTGTATGACTCACCCAATTTTTATTAAACATAGCAGGTGATTGTGATTTTTGGACCGGGTTGGAGTGGATACAAAGGTGGCCATGCAGAAGCAGATTTCCATGCAGAAAGATATTTTAATTAATTAAGTAGTTATATTTTCAGTATTTTGATTAAGTGTTTATTGTAATAAGGCCCATTAAAGTGATTGAACATTTTTATTATGTTTAAGCTAGACGACCATTAAATTATTATTGGGAAGTGCTTTTAATTTTGGCAACTTATATTTTAAAAGCTTATAATAAAGTTTTAATTTGGATATTTTTATCAAGCTTATATTATTTAGAATTTTTAATTGGACATGGTTTTCAAATGACAAAATTTTTAATGTTTTTCCCAAAAGTGAAATCGGTCTTCAAACATTTTTCCGCAGATGGCATTTCAAATTGATTCGTAGCAGAATGGGCGGGTTTGGGGTGTTATAGTTTGGTATCAGAGCCCGGTTCAAAACTCGGCTTTAAGGGTTTTGGGTCCAAAAACATTTTTTTAAATTGGTTTTTCAAAAATATGGGTTTTATGAATTATTTTTCAGGTTATTCTGGCATGGCACTTGTATCTCCGACCCCATGATCCACGGTAAGTACCCTTGACTATGAAGTGAAATGTGTATGTGAATGTTATAAGTATGAAGGGAACGTAGATTAGTGAACTAGGATCTGTTGAACCCTAGGGTGGGCTACTCAAACACAAGTGCATAAGACTTAAGGACCATTAAACAAACTCGTGAACTAAGTCGCCAAGTTAAGGTGTGGCAACCATAGTACGCATGTCTAGGATTGGTATTCGATGAAGAGCTTTGTACTTAAGCGGTCCTAGCGACTCACCTCCTCTCTACTCGAATCCTGCAGTGCGTAGCTACGGTTCACCCTAACCAAGAGGACTTATTCACGGGCTAAACCCGATAATTAAAACCCGAAAGGGACTAGCCATGCGATTTATAAAAACCCTAGTTTTAAAATCCCTAAATTACCCTTTTAATTGTAGTAAAAGATTATTGTGAAATTTTTCCAAAATATCTCCGATTTACAAAATTACAAAAATGCCCTTGTATTGTAAATTACTAAAATACCCTTAGTTCTTAAGATTTTCAAAAAATACCTCGACGTTTGCTACAATATTTCTACTTTACAAAAATACCAAAAACTTACATTTTACAAATAACAAGATACCCCGATTTGGAGAGTTTACTGGGCCTTTCGACTTCCAAAATTACCGAAATAACCTCGATTTTGAAATTTTTGCAACATCTCCGATTTGGAAAATAAATTTTCAAAATAAACCCAGAGTTTTTGTAAATTTTGAAATAACCTTTGATTTGTAAAGATTTTTAAATTGACCTCGATTTATTATGAAAATACCAGTAGGACGAATGACAAAATTACCCCAGGTTGGGAAAGGATTTGAAATGGCCATAAAAGTGTAGTGAATGATGTTGTGAATGAATGTGACTTCATGGAGAAATGAATGTGTCTCGCTTATGAATGTGAATGTGACTCCACGAGTTAGAGCGGTGAACTTGAACTGAACCTTTGTGTGATCGAAAGAACTACTTCTAAATATCGTATATCATAAAATTGTTCGCGGTTAATAAGTGGAACAAAAGTCGATACATAAAACTTTTTAATCGAGATAAATCGCGACGTTAGAAATGAGTTCTAGGGGCGTGGGTCGTCGTGGGACGCGTAGAGGTAGAATGGCGTGATCGTCAGAACCGGTGAGAGTCCGCCATGGGTCGAAAATGATGTCTTTGCCGCCGATGGGGCGCGGAGGATCAAGATCGAGACAGGAGGCGATGATGCGATGATCGCGGGCTATGTTTGCGAGTGCTCGAGCAAGTGGCTGGAGCTAGTGTAGGAATCGGAGTTGAAGTCGATGATCGGAAAAGCTTAGGTCGAACGGAGCCGAGATTTTTAGAGGAGTATCGGAGTAGCTCGAACGTAGCAGAGTATTGGTTGGAAGCAGTCAAAAGAATAATGGACGATTTGGACTGTACCAATGAGGAAAAGCTGAAGGGTGTGGTTTCGTTGCTCCAGGACGAAGCTTATCGATGGTGGCTCACTGTCAGACAAGGTGTCCCGGCAGATCGAGTGGATTGGGATTTCTTTAAGGCTAAGTTTGAAGGGAAGTATGTGGGAGCCAGTGACTTAGACTCGCAAAGGAAAGCGTTTCTAAACTTGGTTCAAGGAAGCAAGTCAGTAGCAGAGTATGAAGCGGAATTTGTGCGGTTAAGTCAGTACGCCAAGGGGATCGTGGCTACTGATTACGAAAGGTGTGTCCGATTTGAAGACAGGTTGCGGGATGAGCTACGAGTGTTGATTGCTCCGCAAAGAGAAAGGGATTTTGCGATTCTAGTGGAAAAATCTCGGATAGCTGAAGAAGTTAAGAAAACCGCGAGGCAGAACCGAAAGAAGAATAAGAATTCGAACAAAAGGAGTTTTAGACCATCAGTGCCTTCTGAGGATATTCAGAAAAGACCAAGGATCGAGAGTGCATGACGTGCACTGTGTGCGTTTACGAGAATCGGAGTCATTCATGTGCTCAGTGTGGAAGAGCTCATGCAGGAGAATGTTGGGAAAATAGTAAGGAATGTTTCCGGTGTGGGTCTAAGGCTCATTTGGTTAAGAAATGTCCACAAGTGATGGATAAGGCTCGAGGCCAAGGTCGTGGAACACCCGGCAGAGGAGTGAAGGTTCGGATGTGAGACAACCAAGGATGTGATAGCGGGTAAGTTCCTTGTTTTGGAGTATTATTTATTGCTTTAGAGATAGTTCATTGTTGTATAGCTAGTGAAGTGTATGAAACCTTGGATGTGAACTTTAAGATCGTGCCTAGAAGGTAAGATAGTTTTATTAAGATCAGAGTGCGCAGACATAAGCGTAGTGCGGTGAGTTAAGATGTACGATTATTCGTTAGTAAGTAATTTCGAGGACGAAATTATTTTTAAGGAGGGTAGAACTGTAACATCCTAGATTAGGGTTATGCGTTTGTGCATAATTCATGAGTTAGTAGGTTTTGGCGGTGTTTGGAAGTGTATTAAGGGTTTTAGAACTCTAGGATGGAAGAGAAAGCTTTGGAAAATTATTGGTTTTAAGTTAAAAGGGGAGCAAGGCCGGGGAGGCCTTAAAGGAAAATTTTGGGAGTTCTTGGACATAGAAATTACCTTGGTAAAGTGGATGGAATGCGCCACTTAGGGCCTTGGAGAATGACGCCGGAGAGCAGTGGAGAAGGGCCTTGGTTCGAATCACCTTGGCAGCAAGTAGTGTAATTTTATTTTGCTTTTGGCGTTAAGACAAGGAGGAAATTGGGCTAAAGAGGCTTTAAGAGGAATTGTGGGAGTTTATGACACAAGGGTTGGCTCAGTAAAGTGGCGCAAGGCGCCACTTAAGGCTTGGGCAAGTGGACGCCTCACGCAATGGGTAGAAGGCCCAGGTTCAAGTTACGAAGGAAGCAAGAAGGAGCATTTTATTTTCGTGCGGCAAGAAGGCGCTGGGCTAGGGAGGCTTTAAAAGAAATCCTGAGTGATTCATGTCACAAAAAGCGCCTTGGCAAAGTAGCTTGGGACACTACCTAAGGTGCTAGGAGAATTGCTCCAGTAGGTCTCATGTTCGAGTCTTGATGGTAGCATAAGGAGTGTTTTTTTTATTTTGGCGTCAAGTTGGAAGAAATTGGACGGCACATGGACTTTCAATTGGATGAGGATTGAATTTATTTCTCCTTTTAATTTTCGGCTAGATTAGATAAAGGTAGGATAAATGTTGATTTATTTTATTTATTTTTAATGGATGATAAGAAGATAATGGAGGCCTTATTTTATTTATTTTAGTTTAAATAGGTGATAAGAGATAATGTGATGATTTATTTTATTTTATTTGTTAAGGTGATAAAGAGTTAGAATAGGAGTTTAATTTGGGATTTGATAAGTGGGGATGTAGTAGCCGAATTCTTTATAAAGGGAGTGATCATCTTTTGTTATTCATTTTCTTCTTTAAATTCTTTGTACCGAAATTTAGTCTCTCCTTTCTCTTTAGTGCCGTCTTCTTTTGTGTTAAGTCACCTAGTTTCGGCCTTCACATTCTTTTGGTTAGTGACCGAAATTACAAAGAGCATTAAGGCCATTTGAGTTCATTCTTCTCCTATTTGCTAGCTTGGCCGAACCTATATCCCTCTCCCAAACTTCTTCTTTTAATTGGTGTTAGCCGAATATACCTTTCTCTTGTGGCCGATTTTTCCATCAACATTTGAAGGGCTTAGCCAAATCATGTAAGTGCTTTTTCTTCTATTTGTATTTTACTTTTATTAATAGCCATAGCCGAATCTCAAAGACGGCCTTATTTTTTTTCTTCTATCGCAAGTTTCAAAAGCAGAAAGTCAACATCCCTTTTATCCCGTCGACATTTAGAGCTAGTGGACGATTCGTGTGGTGGTGGTAAGTGTTCTCTCCTTTGATAATCAGTTTTGAGTTTTCTTCATAAGCATGCCGAAATCAAGAGTTTAGGCTCTAATTTCCAAGGTTGGCCGAATGGCCCTATAACTCTTATTAAATGTGTTAAGACCGATTGTAGGGGAAGGTACAGCCTAGCGCAAGAGATCTTTTGGGATTCTTATAGCCAACGTTTGTGGAAGTGATCTTTCGGGATTTAGTTAGTAAGGTAAGCAGTGTAAGTATTCGGCCAAAGGCCATTTTATTAGTTGTTAAGTGATTAACCCACCGTTTTCTGGGTATATGATATGTATGTGAAATGTGTGTGTTATGAATGTGCTAACTAGTGCAGTGGAAATTGTGATAAGGATACCCTCAAGGGGTATGTCGATAATCCGGTAAGTACCAAACCTGATGATATGTGATTATTAATATGAATATGTGATAATATGCTTGATGAACATGCTCATGCATCATTACATTGTATCATTATTTTATGTGGCATGTGCATGGGTGGGATATGATATGAAAGAAGGTACGGGTGTACTTTGAGTACGTGGTTTGATGTTAGCCTTGAGCTACATCGTGGATTGACGTTGACTGAGGTCACGTTGTGGATAAATTGCGATTTAGTTCGCGTGGCTTGATGAGTGGCTATATGCCTCATCGTGGTTGATATCGGCTATGTGCCATATCGTGGTTGATGAGTGACTATGTGTCCCATCGTGGTTTTGGTGTTAGCTACGGCTACATCATGGATTGGTGCTTGACTAAGGTCGCGTTGTGGACTATTGTGCTTAATTGCACGGGACGGCAGTGATTGCCTTTGGAGTGAAAAGGAGAGGGTGATTTGATAATCCCCACAGTGTGTGGTAAATTTGGATAAGGGGTGTGTAGCGGATGGACCCTAGGTTTGGGTTGGGCTTCATAATTGCATGATTTCGTATGTAAACATATGTGGAAATGGGCCAAGCCCAATATGATATGTGGATTAATGTGGAAATGGGCAAAGCCCAAAGATATGAATGTGGATCGGTGTGGAAATGGGCTAAGCCCGGTATGTGGAAATTATGTGGTTAACTACCCTATTAGATGAATGTGATATGAATATGGGCCAAGCCCAGAATGTGATAACATGTGAATTTGATAATTGATATCTGATATATGAGTTAATATGTGGTTAACATGTGGGTGGAATTCGGTGGACTAATTACACACTTCGAGTGCATACGACTCACCCAATTTTTATTAAACATCGCGGTGATCGTGATTTTTGACCTGGTTGGAGTGGATACAAAGGTGGCCATGCGAGCGATTTCCATCTGAGAAAGATATTTTAATTAATTAAGTAGTTATATTTTCAGTATTTTGATTAAGTGTTTATTGTAATAAGGCCCATTAAAGTGATTGAACATTTTTATTATGTTTAAGCTAGACGACCATTAAATTATTATTGGGAAGTGCTTTTAATTTTGGCAACTTATATTTTAAAAGCTTATAATAAAGTTTTAATTTGGATATTTTTATCAAGCTTATATTATTTAGAATTTTTAATTGGACATGGTTTTCAAATGACAAAATTTTTAATGTTTTTCCCAAAAGTGAAATCAGTCTTCAAACATTTTTCCGCAGTGGCATTTCAAATTCGGTCGTAACGAATGGGCCGGGTTTGGGGTGTTACAGATTTTGTCCCTCTCTGACTTTCACTCACATTTCCAGTGTTTCTGGGTGGTCTACCCCTAGCCATCACATTGCTCGGTCTCACGTTCTGAACATTTTCTTCTTCAGCTAACCTTGGACAATTTCTAATGAAGTGGTCTCGTGATCCACATTTATAGCAAACTCTATTGTTGTACTTGCCCCAGCATTCTCCCACATGTCGTCTTCCACACTGTCTACACTCAGGTTGTTTACTTTTGGCACTATCAACACTTGATTCTATTGAAGCTTGAGTTCTCGGATCAACACTTAGTCTCACACGATCTCTATTCGGATGTCCAAATGAAGCATTTGGGCGATTGCTTGCATCTCTAAATCTCTTCGTCGAAGGTTGAGAAAACTTATTCATCGATCTTTTTCTTTCATCACAAACTTCAAAATCAGCTTTCTTCTTTTCTTTACTGAGCTCCTCGGCTTTACATGCTCTTTCGACTAGCACAACAAATTCATTTATATCAAGTATCCTAACCAACAAATTAATGTCCTCATTCAATCCTTCTATGAAGCGTTTACACATAGTAGCTTTGGTTGAAACACATTTCCGTGCATACTAACTCAATCTCACAAATTCTCGCTCGTTCTCAGTAACTGACAAACGGCCCTACTTCAGCTCTAGAAACTCTTCACGTTTATGATGAATGAATCGTTGACTGATATACTTCTTTCTGAACTCAACTTGAAAGAAATCCCAGGTGATTCTCTCTCTCGAAAACACGGATGTCAATGTCTTCCACCAGTTATACGCGGTATCTCTCAACAAACAAACTGCACACTTAATGCATTCATCAAGGGTTAACAACATCTCATCAAATACCCGAATTGTATTTTCAAGACAAAACTCGGCTCGCTCAGCATCGTCATCAGCTGTGACCCTAAACTCTTTGGCCCCATACTTACGAATCTTATCTACAGGAGGCTTATTCAGTCGGATCGGATCTACAACTTGTGGCACAACAGGTACTTGTGGGGGTGGAGGTTGTGGAGCAGCCGGATTCGTTCGAACGAACTCCGGAAACACTCACTCATCATACGAAAGAAGGCTTGCTTAGCCTCTCCTCCCTCACTACTACCATTCTGCCTAGATATGGACGATGCTGTCCCTTGAGCGGGAGCAGGCGCGTTATTCTCTACTTCGTCAGCAACTACTCGATCGGGATCCATTTACCATACGAAAACACATTTATAATTGTCAGGATTCATCACACTATCGCAATTTCATATATGGCATGTATAGCTAGACTCACACTCGCTACGTTAGTCCTAGAATCGACTAAACCGTAGCTCTGATACCAATAAAATGTAACACCCTAACCCGAAACTATCGTCGAAATAGGGTTAAGAGGCATTACTAAACAATCAGAACGTTTCACATCCATTTCACGACACAAAGTCAATCATCATTAAAACATATCACAACATAATCGTAAAGTCCCTTATTGAGGTCCACAAGACCTCAAACACATGCTAGAAAGGGGTCGGGACTAAACCGAGCACTTACAAAAGTTTTCAAAATTTTAATCTTCTTCAACACTGTTGAGGTCACACGCCCGTGCAATCAGGCCGTGTGCCTCACACGATCACCAGACACACCCATGTGTCCAGGCCGTGTCAAAATAGAGCATGTATTCTGACTTCTTCACACGGCCACCAGGCACGCCCGTGTGCTAGGGCCATGTACTCTTAGGCAATATACTGACTTATTCACACGGCTACTAGGCACGTCCGTGTACCGTGGCCGTGCACAATTAGGCTAGCTACTGACTTTATTCCATGGTCACTAGGCACGCTCGTGTTCCATAACCGTGTAGGCAAAACAGGCCGTTTGCAAGGCCAATTTGCCTCCCATTCAAGGGTCATTCCCTACCAGCATAAACAAGCATATTTCTCCATACAAATGACAACCAAAAACACACCAAATGGTCATCATATCATTTCATTCAATCTCATTTCTAAACATGCCAATTTGTATAACCAATTCTCATGTAAATCTAAGTATAATTCAATCATAACCTCACTAAATCACTAAGGCATCAATTCATCAATAAACTTACCATTCATAAGACTATTTCATTGCCATCAAGCCATATCAAGACATGCACCAAATACCATATTCACTTATGAACAATACCAACATTAACTAGCCAATTCACATGGCTATTTACATCTCAAACATATACCAAATGACTAGCTTATACATGCCACATTTCTATTAAATACAACTTTCCAAAAGTACCAAAATAGATTTTCCGATAGTGTGATAGAAATGCTGATGATCCCCGATCATTGAGCTAGCTTTTATCGGCATTGTAAAGCAGAAAAATCACACAGTAAGCTTTCATAGCTTAGTAAGCCCGTAATATAATACATGTAATTCAAGGATTCAAATCAATATACAAAAATAAGCCATCACTTAGATTAATTTATCAATGATACAACAACTCAACTATGCTCAATGCCCACATAGCACTCTCTCCATCTACTTTCAAATCCACCAACACATAGATATCATACATACCTTAACCAACACATAGTTATCATACATACCTACCTTAACCAACACATAGTTATCATACATACCTTAGCCAATACATAGTTATCATACATACCTTAACCAACACATAGTTATCATACATACCTTGCTCAACACATAGTTACTCACCAATCTTGCTACTCAATTGCTCAATATTACCTCTCATCCAACCTTTGCTATTCCTTTGATCTGTTCGCACACTTAGTGCCATATTCATAATCAAATCATAATAGTCATCGCACACTCAGTGCCAATATGTTAAACCAAACTTATATCGGTATCGCACACACAGTGCCAATTAGATAAGCCGAAGCTTCTATCACCTTGCACACACAGTGCTAATCTTCTCTGTCTCGTTTCTAAATTCGCACACTTAGTGCCTTCCAATTAAATTTAGCACATAGCATTTCTAATCTTATAATTATATACATTTATTCATTCAAATTCACATCACAAAGATATATTTTACAACTAGTATTATATCCGAACTTACCTCGAACGTCAAAATACCGAAACGGTCGATTAATCGAGCACTTTGTCTTTGCCTCGATCTCGATCTAAACCTCTCCTTTCTTGGTCTATACAAATTCAAATTCAATCCATTCAATCACCAAATCATTCATTTTAGTCCAAACACACACATTTAGGGCATTTTACAAAATAGCCCTCACATTTTCACATTTTGACACTTTAGTCCCTAATTCACAAAATCATCAAATTCACATAATTTCATATCACATATACTTAGCCGAATTCTTCCCATGCTAATACAAGCCCACACATTTCATTTATTTCACATTTTAGTCCCTCAATTTACAATTTTCTCAAATTAGCCCAATTTACTCAATTTCACCAAAAATCCAAATACAAACTATATTAACCCAACACTAAGCTTTCATATTTTACCAACTATCAACACAAAGCTCACATTTTCATCAATGGCTCATCTCAAAATCTTCACCAATTCACAAAATTGAAGCATGGGTTTTGTAGAGCACTAAGCAACAATCACAAAAACGTAGAAATTATCAAAAACCGAGCTAAAATCACATACCAATTAAAGCTTGGAGTGGCCGAATGTTTCAAAACCTTCTTTCTCTCTTTTTCTTTCAAGTTTCGGCAAGATAGATGAATAATGGCTTTTAATTTCTTTTATCTTTATTATAATAACATTATAATATAATGTTTTAACTTTTATAATTAATATATATTTATAAACTATATATATTAATCATAATGTCATCCACTATCATTATTTTTGGCAATTTACAACATAAAACCTCCAATTTATAAAGACAACAACAATTAGGCACTTTAACAATCAGCACACAGCTTTTACATTTTATGCGATTAAGTCCTTTTTCATAATTTGACACACAATCGATAAAATTTTCACACAGAACTTTCACACAAGCTAAATCACATATTATAATCATCAAAAATAATTCTCAAATATTTTTCCGACCTTATATTTGTGGTCTCGAAACTACTGTTCCGACTAGGGTCTAAACCGGGCTGTTACAGTTTAGTAAAAGGGTTTAATTTAGGAGTAGTTTTAAAGAAAATAAACCAAGTTTTAAAATCAGCCAAATTTTAACCCTTTTTCACCCTATTTTGACGTTTAAAAAGAAAGAGAGCATTATTTATCTTTCACTTTGTGGCGTCCCTTAGATAGGAGAATTCCCAAATACTCTTCATCAATTTTGATCTCCATTACTTCAATTCTTCTGGTTTCCTTTTAACTTCCAAGCATTAAACCTCCATAGAACTTCAAGAAAAACACCAAAAACACCATTGATTTTGTCATCTCTCAAGCTTGTAGGTTTTCTGGATTTTCAACCAAACGTCCATTTTTATCTCAACAAAGGTAATGATTTTTTTCCTATTAATTTTTATGATATCTAGCCTTTTAAATTGATTTTTTATCTATTGAATCAAATGTTTTGAATACATGTCGAAAATTGGATCGTTAATGATGAAATTCAGGATTTTGTATAAAATCAATGTTTTGAAGTGTTTTTCAACTTTTTTGACATGATGAGAAGGTTTCTAAACTTTCTCTAAAGTTTTGTTAAAGAATTCTAAGGTTTCTTGATTTTTAGTGAAAATTGCCATTATATGTCAAAATTTCAGATCCATGAATCTGTATAGCTTTGAGTAGTTTGAAGGTTGAGAATTGTTCTTAGATGTATAATTAGATGAATGGAAATAGTTTTAGGCAAAGAGGATAAGTGGAGATTGAGATAATTGAATTTCAAGTTTGTCATGTCAAAGATTTTGGTTCCAAGATAAACTAACTTAGGCCTGTGTTTTGCTTGTTTTAAGAGTGTCTATAGCTGAATTTTAATCATTTTTATTGTGTGGATAACTTTGGTGAAGATACGAAAGTCTTGGAGCCTTCAACGAGCAAGGCGAAAAGAAAGGAAAAGCTAGTTTGAGCTTTCGGCGACTAGGCAAAAGTGTGAACGGTGAGTGTTTGGAATCCCTGCTTGTAGACACAATTCATAGTGTTTATTGGGAGCTTAGGAGTAGCCTAAACCCTACTCTAAGTTCTAAGTGTAAGCTTTGTTATACCCTTCGTTTAATTTGCAAAGTGCGTGATTGTGTGATGAACATTGAGTATTAAGTTGTGATAATGTGACATGTGATATATATTGTGATAGCTCTTGTGAATGTTTTAGTTGTGGACATATTAAACATGTTGAATGACAGTTATGATGTTGTGTTAGAGAAATAAATGTGCAGTGAAAGTGTGCCAAAATCGGAAAATACATATGTGTTAAATTGTGGAATGTGATATTATTATGACAGGTAATATGTGAATATACTTGTATATGATATATAATGTACTGATTTTAAACACACATGTTAGATTTGATAAATGATAGCTCAATGAGCATTATTGTGACATTTAAAGTGCAATTAAATGTGAATCCGATAAGTGCGCATTATTTATGAGATTGTGATGTAGATGAATATGAATAGAGATTATGTGCATTAAAACAGTAGTTAAATGTGTGTATTTGCGGATATTTTGGCCTTGTGATCTCTCGAAACCATTGGATATAGTTCGCATGTCATAGGATTGTGAGTACTCACCTTTGTGTTTTGTGATTTGGGTAGTGAGGCCCTGGGAAAGTTTGCAGAGATAAAGGAATGTGACCTAAGCTCCATTCATTGGGACATGTTGGTGTTGTTGGAGAGTGTTTACCTTTATGCTACACTTTTGGGATATGTTCGACTCTACGAGTCATTTGATGTGTTGGAGATCCGTGTATCTGATGTGAGGTGATAGAGCCCATTTTATGTTTCATAGCCTTAAGTGCCAAATTATCAATAAATGTGATTACGTATAATGTGATATATGCCTAAATGAGTATGTGATTATTATGTAAAAGAATCAATGAATAATGCATGAATAAGTATAATATGACACTAAAGTTTAAATGTTGTAATTGTTCTATATGGTTACTTCGTTAATACATGATGACATGTTTGTATGGTAGTTATTCTGATCATTCACTGAACTTGTTGAAGCTCACCAACTCTTTTCAAACATTTCTAAACTGTTAGCGTTGCAGTGTGAGCAGTGCAAAATATTTTCCAAGGAACTTATCCAAGTAGTTTAACATTAGAGTATATGTTTATTAGTTATTATTTTGGGATAGTGGGAATAAGGCAATGTGGTATACTTGTTGTATAAATATTATCATGATGTTTTGGATGTTTTCTTAGCTTATTTATTCTTAGTAATTTTAGACTTGGACCTTGATATGTTGATTCTTGCTCGGACATATTTTCGATGTTTTGGAACTGTAACATCCTAAAATTGGGCCTAGTAGGATTGGGCCTTGAGCTTTAGAAAAAAAAAATTTTGAGTATTATTTTTGTGTTGGCTCGGGTAGGAATTTTGTGTTAGCATAGTCTTGTGAAGGCTTGATTTTATTTAGGAAGTTAGAATAATTTTTTAGTAAGGTTTATTTAATGAAGTGGATTAAGTGAGCTTGACACTTAATTTAATTTAAGTGTTAAATTAAAGCATAAGAGGAGTAAGTGGCAAGTTGGTTAAGGAGCTTGAAAGGTGGCTTGAGGTTAGAGGTTCGAGTATCATGGAAAGCATTTTTGAAGACTTTATTTTGTGTTCTAGCATTGATGGACGGTCAACCTTATTTATGATAGGTTGGACTCTCAAATTTTGGTAAGTTGAATATTGGTTTAAGGAAAGCATGAAATTGGGGATAAGAATCTTAAGGTTATGGTATGATAAGGGGACAAAAGGCATGGAATATGGAGAATGTTTGGAAAGTATTCCAAGGCCTTTAGTGCATGTATATGGACGGCAAGTGTGGCTAGGGGATGACCGAATGTTGTTAGGAGATTTGGGGGAGGATAGTTAGTCAACTTTTGGCATTTGTGCATGTTTTGGCTTTTGTTTTCTTTTCTCTCCACAAACACTCCCTATAGCCGAATGTGTCTTGGGCATAAGGTGAGTTTTTGTTTTAGTTTTGGCCTTCTTTCTTGTTTTGTGTCTTAACCAAAAACCTATTCCTAAAGAAACTTTACCAACTTTTCTCTAGTGCATCAAAGTGAGCCATAGCCGAATGCTCTTAGGCTTTTGGCCGAATCTTCTTTGGAACCTCCCTCTCATCTCTTATTTCTTGTAGTCGAAAACAACCTCTCTTGTTCCCATCTCTTTTTCATATTGTTCATTCTTCTTTTACTTTTCTTTGGCCGAATCTTCCTCCTCTCAATTCTTTTTCTTTTTCTTCCATTGTTTGCTCATGCCAAATTCTCCTATTTTATTTTCACTTTATTTTCCATTCTTTTCATGTATCTAGCCGAATCCTATTTGTGTCCCACTCAACCACATTGCCGTAATTGTTTTGTCTTGAGAGGATCTTTTTGACCGAATTTATTATCTCTTCTCTTTCGAACAAACCTTTTTATTTTGGTAGTGGTATAGTGGAGTGTTGATTATTTCTTTATTGATAGTCGACTATAGCCATTCTAAGATCGTGTGGAAAAGGATATTATCATTGAAGGATTTTGACAAACTCCATAGGCAAGTGACGATTTTTGAATTTAATCGAAGTGTTAAGGTAAGGATCTTTATGCTTGTTATATCGTTTTAGATGGTCTTCTAATCGATTAAGTTTTAGGGGACTCTATCGTCCGTTTATTATCTTCTTCCTTGGGACGTTAGATTTTGGAGCAAGCAAGAATGGGTTCAAAAGAAGCGATTCAGTAGTGTTTGGAAGAAGGGTGGTTCGCTATACCCTCAAATTTTAAATGAAGGGTCGTGTGTCGGCGATTCGAGACTTTCCACCGGGATGTGGGACCCTGCTGCGCGCGATAATCATTTATTTGAAGTCATTCGTACCTTCGAGCCATTGTTCGTTCGTGGTTCTTCATCGGGTTATGAACCATCAATCAAGAGAAATCGCCTATAGTTGTTATTAGAGATTAGAGGGTATCGACGAGCGGGAAAGTGTAGTTCTCACTATTATCGTGTGTGTATCTTACACACTTTATAACTTAGTTTATATATGTATATATATGAGTGATAAATGACTATTCATGTTTTTAAAGCGAAACAATGAGATAGTGATATGATACCTTGATGGGTATGAGCAAGGATACGGGTAAGTCTGTTTCGATATGATATTACTATTTGTTGTATTGGTTATATGTTCATATCAAAATATATTGACATGATTTGTTTATCTATTGCATTGGTATGGGCAATATGAGAGGAGGAAGATTGATATCGTGTCTTGGACACGGTGGTTTGGCACCACCGGTGATTTGGTATCACATTCGTGTCTTGGACACCGGAGGTTTGGCACCTCATAGCGACTTGTCCACTGTGGTTAATTCCACCGTGGGTTGGCCCCACTTTTGAGATATGGGATAAATGCGCGGTGATTTGGTATCACACGTGGGTTAGCCCCACAACTTGATGATTTGTGTCTTTGGACACGGTGGTTTGGCACCACTAGTGATTTGGTATCACATTCGTGTCTTGGACACCGAGGTTTGGCACCTCATAGCGACTTGTCCACGTGGTTAATTCCACCGTGGGTTTGCCCCACTTTTGAGATATGGGATCGTGCGCGGTGATTTGGTATCACACGTAGGTTGGCCCCACAGATGGATTATTCGTGACTACGGTCACCGGTGATTTGGTATCACATTTGTGTCTTTGGACACGGTGGTTTGGCACCACCGGTGGTTTGGTACCACACGGGGTAGAAAAGGAGTTATGGATGGCTAGGTTGGGTGCATTATACATATATGTTGCCTTGTTATAATTTGTGTAAGTATGTGGTATTTACCCGGGAGAGGAATATGCATTGAGTCTTGGTGACTCACCTTCTCCTTATATTTTCAGGTGATTCGTGAGATCGCGGATGTGGAGCCGGATGAACTCGAGGAGGCCATGCAATAAAATTTGGTTTTACATGAACTTCTATTTGGGTACTTTATTTTAAATTTGGTTTTCATATTTTATGGATTTGTAATAAGGCCTGTTTAATTATGTTTTGGATTATTTTTTTTATGTTTTGAATATATTTAAAATATGGCTTATAAATTACTTGGTTAATCTAAAAATTGAGCTCAAAGTTTTCTAAACTAAAAACTCGCAATGGTTTTAAAAATCTTACCATCGGGTAATATGAATAGTTCGATAGAAAAAAATTACAAGTTAAGTGTTTTCGACAAATTAAGTGATTTCCAAAATTCAAGTTTCTATACTCAATTGCAAACGGATTTTCAAAGTGATATTTCAAATTTTCTTAAAAAGATATAAAGGTTTTCTATCCTATGATTTATCAACTAAGTTTTAAAGTTTTATGTAATTCAAAGTAAATCTCAGTTTTAACTTATTTTCGACAAATAAAGAATTTCAAAGAGTTTTTCACAAAATTTAATTGTTAATTCGATTCTTTCAAAAATATTTTCCTTAGTGACATACCAGATTCGGTCGTGGTGTATTGACCGGGTTTGGGGTGTTACAGGAACTGTTGTTATATTCGTTTTGACGGCTGCTTGATGTAGTAAAAGTTGCATGCTGAATGGATTTAAGTTAGGTTGGACTAATTGCTTTCATATGTTGTATTTTTACTATCTAGAGCAGAGATATCGATATTCGGGTTTTAAAAATGATCCCTTCAAGATTTTCGAAAGTGTAGGAAGTCAGTAATGAGATTTGGTATTGATACCATGTAACGAGTATTGATACTCGAGGTAATAAAGCCGACACTTTTTGAAATGTACCGTATTTTCTTGTGTTTTCATTTTAGGCGAGAAACATAATGTTGTTTTGGTACCGATCATTTTTAATTCAATATCATTTATCAAGTTCATATTTTATAATCCGATTTCAAATTTCAATTTAACGTTTCGCCTTATGCAACCTTAGTAAAAATAGACTCAGACACGCGGGTGAGCTACACAACACCAAGATATAAATGCGAGCATATACTACACCGCACTAAGGCACTAAAGTGCAAAGCCCGTCGACATCAAATGTATAGACATATTCAAATACATCCGTCCATCACACCAAGGTCTCCGTAGAGATAATCAATACTTGATGATTCACAACAAATGCTGGATCTCGGAATAACATATCATAATCTTTACATCGTCAACTAACCCATACACAAGCGCACATATGACCATATTGGCATGCCAACTGTGTCCTAACCTTTCTACTAAGTTTAAATGCACATTAACCATTCATATATCATAGTCCCATTTCATTTCATTACCAATCCATATGACACTCTATTATCAAATTCTTATTGTCATATATTCAACAAATTATTCCATACCATTCCACATATCATGTATCAATTATATCATACTACTTTCTATTTTGTCTAATTAAATCCAAATCTCAATATTCAACATCATTAAGTAAAAATCAATTCACATGGTGATATGACCTTACCTTGATTGTGAATCATGAAATCAGAATATCTATGTATATATATATTGAACACGAATCATAAAAATACAAATTCATAATCATGGTTACTCGTCTACGACTCTTGCTTTTCCTTTCTCTCGCGATGGCCCGACATCATCTTTCGCTACGATCGATAATTAAATAAATAAAAAGATATCATATTTCATTCAATCCACATCCAAATACAAATCCACATATATTTTTTATTTTATTCAATTTAGTCCCTATACTGGAGATATGCGTATCTTTCGGTATCTAACTTTGGATCAAAATTCGATTTCACATTCTTTCATTAGGGACCTCATATTTTCTATCTATAACATAATTGTCAAAACCTTTTTGGAAATCAACTTTTTATTTTTTTTAAAACAAAGATGGAGTCGCCACCAATCCTTTTATTAGGTGTGATTGGATCACCCCAAAACTTGATCAATTTAATAAAAGGGTTAGATTTACTAAAACGATGATTTTTGGTTTACAAAATCCAGGAAATAGGTTAGGGAGTCAGTTATGTATGAGGAAGGATTAGCACCCTCATAACACCCAAAATTGGTACCTAGTTGGTTACTTGATATCTTAACGTCAAAAATTGAGAATTCGAAGAGAATTTAAAATGCGATCCCTTTTTACATGATGTTATTGATGACATTAAAAATGTCACTATCTAAATCAAATTTTATGGAGGAGGCTTTCTTATTTCGGGTCAACTGACATGAAAAGTCATGTCCCATAAGTTGGGGCACAAGATCTCGAATTCCCGAAAATAAGAACGCTCATCATTTAATTATTACCTAAATCCTATATGTTTTGAATTTTAAAAGGATATTCGATTATTTTGGTTCAAGGAGAAAATCGTACCCCGTAAGTTAGGGCACAACTTCTCAAATCCCCTAATTAAAGAACATCGTTTTGGTTCTAATTATTTCTTATGTGTTACATGAGAACAAATATAATGCGATCAATTTATTTGAATATAGAGCGGAGGTGAAAAAATATATTTAAACATGATATATAATGTGATGATTGCAAAAATAAAAATAAAACAACTATGAGGGTAAAAACAAAATGATAATACAATAAAGAATAAAATAATAGTAATCATACTAGTAAGTAATAATACAACTATGACATTAATCGATGACAATGACAATATCAATAATTATGACATGATTAATACCATATTTAATGAAAATTAAAAAATAAAAATAAAAAATGGAAACATAAAAATAATAAAAAAAGGTGTAAATTAAAGGGGTAAAAATGTAAATGACATAAATTAGAAAGTTTGAAAATTAAAAAAAATAAAAGGAAGGGTTAAATTAAATAGATGAAGGACTAAATTGAGATTTAAACGAGATTCAAAGCCTGAATTGCAAAAATAAAATAAAGAAAGGGGAAATAAAAGACTAAATTGAAAATATAACAAAATTTAAAGCCTAAATTATAAGAAAACATAACATAAAAGATTAAATTAAATTGGGATAGAAAAGTACAAGGACTCAAAGGGCAATTATCCTAACCACATTTACACGTGTCATTCCCAGAAGGATTATCAGTGGGTCAGGGGGACTAAATTGCACAAGAGTAAAATGAAAGGGTGAAAATGAGAATCAAATAATAAAGTATGGGACGTAATTAAAAAGCATTAAAAATGCGAAAGGACCAAAACAACAAATAGCCTCACCCCTAAAAAACATGCGGATCCTGGAGGGGTTCGGGTTAGGCTTGAAACGACGTCATTTTGGGCGTTTGAAGCCAAGCCAAAAATAAAGTCATTTTGTGGGGCCTATATAAGTTTAAAAAATGTTAAATATTCATTTGCATCAGTTTTTAAAAAAAAAACACTTCCTTTCTTTTTTTTCTCTCTAAAGGCCCTCCCTGTCCGGCCTTGGAGTCGGCGAGTCTCCGCTATGGCCACCGATCATCAGCGATGGAGACCGCCGCCTCCGATGGCCGGAGATCCCAAAAAAAAAAAGGCCCTTTCAATCCCTCAAAAGCCTAGAACACAAATCTAGGGTTAAAATCCCCAAAAAATAGTTAAAGTTTGACCAAAAGCAAAGAAAACTTTTGGTTTCTCCCTTTTTCTAACGAGGCCCTCGATCGAACCCTAGGGGTTCCGAGGCTTCTCAAGTCGGAGAAAAGATGATTCCGCGATGGCGCTCGACAGGTAAAATAAAAAAAATTAACCTTTTTGCTGTTCTTTTTTTTATGTTTGCTTATAAAATAAAATAAAAGTAAAGGAACTACTTTTTTAAGAACTTTTTTCTATATTCTATTGATCTCTGTTTTTTTTTTGTTACATGGTGGCTTCGGCTTTATAGCCGAACATTACAGCATATTTTCTTTTTGTTTTTCTTTTTTCTTTATCTCTGTTTCAATCATTCTTCTATTTTTCTGTCTATGTTCTTTTTGTAGGTGGTGGTGGCAAGGAGGGTGCGGTGTAGCAATGGAGGCGTGCTTGCTAACGTGCTAACGTAGGTAGGCCACTGATGGCTTTAGGGTTCTAGGGTTTCTAATTAATTTTTTTAGGGTCTTGGGCTTGGGTTGGTGTTAAGCTTACGGGTAGTTTAGGTAATTGGGCTAGATGGATTTTGGGTAGTATTTGGGTTAGGATTTAGGCTTGGGTTAACATATTGGATTAGGGTAGTTTAGGGGCATTTCCGTGATTCGGCTCATAAGGGCATTTTTGTAATTTTACAGATAATCCCTATTTTGACAAAACTCAGTATTTACGATGTTTAGGCAAATCACTCGATTCATACCATTTTACCGATTTTGAGTTTTTAGCAACAATGATCGATATTTCTAATATGATGCTAAAACACAGATTTACTGAGACTTCGGTGAGATTACACACGATTCACGGTAAGTATTAAACTCTCTTGATCGTCGGCACCTATGACAACATAACACTCGATTAATCTAATGAACGAGATTTTTATTAATCTAAATCTAAATCATCGATCTAAAATACTTACTCTCTAAATCGTGAATGACCACGATTTGTCGATTCTCACCGGATGATGGTCCACAACACGGTGGAAAATCTGAACGAACGATCATCGCCTTCGTTTGAATTTAGGAATAGGGATCGCAGATCCGCTCCTTTTGTGTTCTCCACTCGATTTCCCTTTCAAGTCGGTACCCCTAGCCTCCATCGGATAAAATCTTAGTCAGAACGATATTACGTTGATATGAGATGATTGACTACGGAAAAGATTCGGCTTACCACTAGAATCGTATGATCAACAAGTGGATAGATCGAGTGATTTAGTCCCTAAAAATATAATTGATTAGTCACAACCACTATTCCGTTTAGCAAACTAACCGGTCAACGAAAAAGATCTAAAAAGAACCATGATGAATCCCTTACCTTAAAGATTATAAAACCGATTCCCAACGATTGTACAATGGCTACGGATGAGTAAAAGTTTCGGCCTTCCACTATAACTCTACATTAGAAGTGATCACATTGTAAAGAGTTACGAAAGGAAGATATTTCGGTTGGAACAAAGTGAATATCTGAATGTTGATAGCACACATTCTGCTAGGAAAAAAAAAGTAAAAAGATAGAATAGAACCACTTACCGATTGATCAAAGGAGTGAGTGTCAACACGAATGAGAAGAAATGATAAAGAAGAGATGAAGGGTTCGGCTACAGATGAAAAAATGAGCAAGAATATTCGGCTATGGGGGTATGGATTAGAGAAGAAGAAAGAAGGGTTGGATAATTTTGTAAAAAGGAAAAGAAAGATGGAAAAGGAGTGCTTAACTAGATTCGGTTTTCCAAAGGAAAATGAGTGAAATAATTTGGTCTCAATGGCTTAGGTACTTTCGGCAAACAAGAAAGAAATGAAGAAAATGCTCACTAATGGCTTGAAGTTTCGGCAAAGAGAAGAAGAAGTTTGGAGAAAATGACACAAAATAATGCTAAAAGGAATTTGGCCTAACAAGCACAAAAGTTTGCCAAATGACAAATGAAGAATTCGGCTACCCCAATACCCCTTCCCAAACCGTGTTTTGCTTTGCCAAAAGGGATAAGTGTTGACCAAAAACACTTTCCAAAACATCACCCATGAAAAAGGCCAACATGTTCCCTTATCTTGCCTTTTTCTTTCGATTTCTTTCCTTACCCTCACCCTTGCCTTATTTCCTTAGCCACCATACCATAATTAAAAAGTCTTCCCTGCCTTAAATACCACCTTGGCCGGCACTTAGGGAAGGAACATAAAAAAAAAATAATAGCCAAAATTTGCACCAAATGGGATTCGAACCTCTTCCCTTAAAGTCCTTCATGTGACGCCACAACCTTTTTGCCATATGCTCAATTATGCTAGCAAATTACTCACCTATTCCATAAGCCTTGATGCCACTTACTATCTCTCCTTAGAAGGCTTAAACACAAAATTTTTACTAGGGCCCAATTCAACCCCGAGCCTTCATAGAACCCCTAAACATACACAATTAATATTTTAGCTAGCCTCACACAAGATATCATGCAACACATAAAATTATAAATTTTAGGATGTTACATCATGCATTTCTACATTAATGTGGGATTTGAAATTGATTTGATTGTTTTTCCAAAAAGGGTTTTTAAAGGGGCTTTGCAGTGACCCTAATCGATTCACATTATCTTTAAGCTTCTAGTGCATAAGTTCATGTTCTCTCAACTTTTGTTCTTCTTCATTATCTGTTCATGTTTCCAATGGAAAGAATGAAAATAACTTCTCAAAAGGAATATGAAAAAGCTCAGAAAAGATGTAGAAGTGAAGGGGAAGGTTCAAGGAGTGCCCACTCCCATTGACCTTTCAGATGCTCAAGGGAGTCAACTGGTGGAAAAGGAGGAAGGTGTAGATATCTCTATTTAAGAGGCCTTAGCAGAGATCGATGAGCTACTTTCTTATCCACAAATTCTAGAACATCAATGACCACCTGTAACATCCTGAATTGGTGGGGCTTCGAATTTAGTGTGCTGTGATGTTTATGTTACGCTTGATGTGCTAGTTAGGGTGTTTAAGGGGTTAAGAATGGGCTCAGGGATTGGGCCGAGGCCTTAATCGAATTTTCTACTTGGGCACTCTGGTGGAAAGCCAGCTAGGATAGGGCTTAAAAGATATTATCTGTAAATTAAGACACACAAATGGGCTTGTGGCCCAGTGGTCAGTGGCGCTACTTAGGGGCTTTGAGGTGGCGTGATAAGCAATAAGGAGGTCCAAGGTTCGAGTCGCATTACCCACTTATTTTAATTGTTTTTGGCGTCAAAAGAGAGGAGAGTTGGGGGCGGCTAGGATGCCTAGAATTAGGAGATTTATGTGTTTGGATAATGTGGATAATGTGGCAGATAAAAGGAATAATAGGTGGTGTTATCTTGGTCACTTGTGGATGAGAGATCAGGTAAGGATAAGGGAGAAAGTTTAGAAATTATCTACTGATCACAGTAGTGGCCGAATTTCCAACTCTGGGAGAAAGAGGAAATTGGTTTTGATGAGGCTAAGGGGGGTGCCGAAATTTCCCTTGTTAATTAATTAGTCTTAGTTTTCAAAAGAGGGCAATTCTGGCTTTTGGTTAGTGTGTGTACCGAAAATTTGATTAGAAAATAGGGTACTTCTTAATTTCGGCATTTATTCTCATTCTCTTCTCTTAGTTGTTTCTTTTCTCAAAAAATCGAAAACTCCTAAAGTTCCATCTTCTTCTTCATTCTCTGCTAAAGCCGAAACCTCATAGCCTTTCTCTACACCTTTTCTCGATTTCTTCTGTAAGCTGAAACCTTTAAGTATTCCTTCTCTTCTGCCATAGCCGAATGTCTTAGTGCCCATTCTTTTTCTTCCTATCGATTTCTTCATTGAAAGCCGAATCTCCATAGATTTCTTTGAATCATCTTCTCTTTTTGATTTTCGCAAAAAGCCGAAATCTTCTAGGAGTTGCCAAATTCTCTGTAAAGGTAGGTGCCAATTTCTTCCGATCTATTCTTTATTCTCTTTCAATTTTTAGAAGACAAAGCCGAAAGGCTAATGGATTGATGGTTTCTTGTGTTTACGTGTTGGGCGACATTCGGGAATTGAAGTAGATCGCTTAGATCTAAAAGCCGGAACCGCTAGTCTCTGAACCTCATATCTCTCTTTTCGGGATTTCAAGGTAAGGGGTTCTCTTTAGATTCTCATTAGATTCGCTATCGTAATTGTGATCTTAACCATATGTTATGATGGTAGCAACTGATAAGGTCTTTTGATGGAATCAAAAGATCGATCAGGCGAAGGAGGGGATTGGATCTGTTAAACCAATCCCTAAGTTTAAGAAACGAGCGGTGTCAGCAGTTCGGGATTGGCCACCGGGTTGTGGACCGGCTTCAGAACAAAACCTTAGACAGTTAGCAGTCGTATCGGCTTTTGATAGTGTCAACATAGAAAGTCTTGTCTTGTCTGTAATCAAGTGTGTAGATCTCTATCACACTAATTAATCTGTACTATATATGTTATGGGCTAAAAGCCGGATAAAGGTTTGTATGGATGTCGTATTACCCAAAAAGGGTAGGCAAGGGATGCAGTGCGTAATCATAGAAACTTCTCTATGTGTATCGATGTATGTGATAGACTCGTGATCTTTTAGGTAGTATATTATTTTGCTTCGCATGGATGTATGCATGGGATGGGGTTGATATGATGAAGGGAAGAGCATGTTAAAAGGTCACCTAGTGATCGGAGGTTAAACCACGATATGTACACTTAGGTCACAATAGTGATCGGTGGCTCTGCCACACTTGATTATAAGGTCACCACGGTGATCGGTGGCTCGCCCACGATGGATTATAAGGTCACATAGTGATCGGCATTATAGCCCAGCATGCATGATTTATCGATATGGTGTGTAGCGGTTGGTGGGTTGATTGTAGAAATCCCCGAGGTGTGATGGCCGGTACGGGTGGTGTGTAGAGGATGGACTTTTAGGTTGGGTTGGGCCATGCAGCATGTGAATATTTTGTTGCCATTGCGTATGGGCCAAGGCCCATAATGTGTTTGTGGGCCTCAAGCCTTTTCATGTGTTTTCGGGATTTGTACACTGAGTCTTGGTGACTCACCCCTTTATTTTTCCCTGACTTTTCAGATGACCAGTAGATCGTGGACATGGGAGCTGAGGCAGACTCGAGGGGCCATCAAGTCTTATATTTTCATAAATTATTTTCAGTTTTCCTTTAAGTTTTCAATTTTGGGACTATTTATGTAATAAGGCTCCATAGCTTAGGTTTAGATTATAATTGTTAATGTCTTTATTCTAATTTTTTTAAAATTTAATTTTATGTTCAAAGACTTATCTATAGGAAGTAAAAATATGGGAATTTCAAACACGTTCAAAGAAAAGCAAAGGTTTCTTCAAATATCACTTACTTTAGCGAATACTTAAATAAACAAACTGAATTTCCAAAAATCATCCAAGTGAAGTTTTTAACGTTAAACCCCGTAGCATACCAGATCTGGTCATAACGTTTGGGCCGGGTTTGGGGTGTTACACCACCTATAAATGAGTTATCATTTATAGAATAAATATAACACCATAAATATAAGAATTGAGAACGACAATGTCTGCAAGTGCATGAGTCAAATTGTAATACTGATTGTACAATGAAATACCAAGTATTACGAGGATCAGAAATGCAAGAGGAAGATGGAACAAATAATGAAAATACTTTTTACAATACTAAGTCTAAGTAGTAATAGTTAATTCCTATATTACGATGGATCATAAAATATATTTAGAGGACAAAATAAATAAATAAAAATAAACAAATGAATTAAACCAATAAACCAATTAGGAAGATTAAGTCACTTCAGAGATTGTAACTAACTTTGGATTTGGGGTATAGAATGGATTAATCACCGATCAAGCAATTACTACCTCCCGACTCTAATTGTAGCACCTCTAACCCATATCCGTCACCGGAACCGAGTTATAGAGTATTACCAGAGTTTAAAGAACAAATACAATTAATTCATGTCATTTATTATTCATATCCAAAACAAATCATGATTCAATCATGTTGTCCCTTAAATGGACCCTCGAAGTCCAATTTGTACATTAGGAAATAGTCGGGACTTAATAGGAAACTCAAAAATTTTTCACAAAATTTCAAATTTTTTCTTAAATACAGGGGTCACACGTTCGTGTGGATAGGCCGTGTGCCTCACACGGCCAAGTGGCACGCCCGTGTCTCAGGCCGTGTGGGCATTCGATGTGAGGCACACGGCCGTGTCCTTACCCATGTAACTTTCTGACTTGGGTCACACGGCCAGCCACACGCCTGTGTGCCAGACCGTGTGGACAATTTAATTTTCGAAAATTAGGTGCAGGATTTACACGGCCAAGACACACGCCCATGTGCTAGGCTGTGTGTCATACAAGCCCGTGTGAACAATTCGAAGCATTCTGTTTCTAAATTTTTAAGATGCAGGGGACACACGGCCAAACCACACGCCCGTGCGCATGGCCGTGTGTCACATACAGTTGAGACACATGCTCGTGTGCCTACCCATGTGGACAAAATAAGGCCATTTCCAAGCCTTATTTTTTTACCAAAATTTTTTCCTTGTACCTACATTAACATTTTAATACATTTCCAAACCAATTCAAGTCATTAAAATCAAGCCAAATACATGTATTGTTTATAACATATTAGCACATATGTTCAAGTGATTAAACTTACCAAATTTTCACTTATGTTTATATATTTATCAATTATACTAATTCAAATCCATTCATCATTTGGTTTATATACCTTTCACCATAAAATCATTTTCAACACACATCAAACATAATAAGGCTTTATATAATTACATTAAAGTATGCTTAACACTAGCCAATCCAATGGCTAGTTACTACCAAAATATTTTATCACTTAGTCTATTTAGCCTATACATGCCATTATATTAAATTTTAGCTTGTTTCATATACCGAGAGGTCCAAGGGATAGTGTGATGTGACTCCGACCAAGTTTCAACCTTCACGAGCCTCCGAGTACTATAAAATAGAAGAAAATAAATCAAAGTAAGCATTTAATGCTTAGTAAGTTCGCATAACGGGAATGTAACTTACCATACATTTACATTTAAGGTAAGCATATAAAGATGCATCCAAGTAATTTGGCTAATAGCCTAAAACACACAACTTCATCCAACATGTAAGTCATTATTCCATATAAATTTTAAGTATCAAAGATGAACTCATCATATAGTAACTTTCATATACATATGTTTTTCGTATCATACTTCCATATTACGTGTACATTTCCATGACATTTCATTTCATGTTCAATTTAGACATGTCAGAAATTTACCCGTTGAATTTTATTTGAAATATCGATGGATATGCTCATGTAGTACACTTGAAGTGCACAAATCTGTAAACCGTCAACTCATAATCAGGAGTACCCAATTAGGGCACATAATCAGGAAGCACTATCTTGAGCCTTATATCAGGATGCTCATGTGAGCCATGTAACAAGAAGCTTATCCGGGCTAAATCAGGAAACTCATAAGAGTTTAAAACAGGAAGCTCATTGAGCTTAACACGTAACTCCGAAGAGTTATTACTAGGGAGCTCCCGATAGCCATATAATAGGAAGTTCAAGCGAGCCATGTCAAGAAGCTCATAAAGAGCCTATATCAGGACACTCATAAAAAGCTGCGTTTGTGTCCACAATATATGCAGGATCACAACCGATCAAATAATAGGACGCTCACAAAGAGTTGCGGTAGTCCGCAACACATGCAGGATCACTACAGATTAGGATGTTTGCAGGAACCATGTAACGGGAAGCTCGAGAGGGATTATAATAGGATGCTCTTCCGAACTATGGTGTGACCACAACATATGCATAACCACAACCAATACAAAAAATCCTGTATCCATCGAATTTCATTTATTCAAACGGGACTCATTATTTATCGAGCATAATCGGACATGCGATCAATTTCATACATAAGGCATTTATAAAATTTACATATACAACATCGAATTCAAACATATAAACATACACAATTTAGTTACATGAACTTACCTCGTCACTTGTTCGTATACAGAAATCTACTAATCCGTCACTTTTTCTTTTCCTCGATCTAACTTCATATTTGAATTATCCGGATCTATATAAATGAATTTAATATTAATTTAATAAAATTCACATTCAATTTCATTCAATTCATAACTAAGGCAAAATTACCATTTTGCCCTTATACTTTCCATAAATGACGATTTCGTCCCTAGGCTCGAAAAATAAAATTCATGCAATTCAATCCTTATTCCAAGCCTAACCAAATTTTACATATAACATTTAAAGCACATATATTTCATAAAAATCAGAAATTTTCCATGAATTTTACATCTTTACAATTTAGTCCCTAAATCACAATTTCATGAAAATTCACTTTACAAAAGTTGTTTATCTATCAACAACCTTTGAATTTCTACCAAAAATTTCAAAATTTTAGCATATTCATCCATGGAAAAATTTCTATACTTTGATAACTTTACAAATTGATCCCCAAAATAGCTAGATTAGGTTATTCCGATCTCAAAAATATAAAAATTACTAAAAACGGGACATGATTACTTACCTAATTAAGCTTGCTTGATTTTCTTTCTCTTTCCTAGGTTTCCATAGAAATATTGGGGAAGATGATGATATGAAATTATTTTATTCATTTAATTAACTTATAATCCATTAATATTTCAACTTTCCGATTTAGTCCTTTTCTTTTTCTAATTTTCCATGGATGAATCATCATAAATATCTACTAACTTTTCTTAATGGTTTAATTACCATATAAGGACATCAAATTTTGAAGTCCATAGCTATTTAATCCTTCTAGCTACTAGAATTTAACTTTTGCACTTTATGCAATTTGGTCCTTTCCTCCTAATTAAACACAAAATCGGTAAAATTTTCTTATCGAAATTTTCATACATCTTTCCTATCATGATGCAGACGATGCAATAATATTAAAATAAATTTTCTTTCTGACTTGGATTTGTGGTGCTGAAACCACTGTTTCGATTTTTACTGAAAACGGGCTGTTACACTAATTAACTTAATCAATTGGTTAATACTCGCTTATCTTCAGACCTCACTTTCTTAACTAGGATAAATTATGAGTTACTCGGTTCGACTTTTCTTCCGATGTAATCTAGCCTATGATCACTTATTAGAGTTGTCAAGCCTAAGAGTTTAAGAACACATAATTTATACCAACTAATCCATCCCGAGAAATCCCAAATCATCCATTAGTCACATTCCCATCCATTCGTTAATCTCCCCTAAGGGATTTTTCCACTCATGTTATTCATAATCTCAACTTCGATTGAACAAACCATGTAAGTAACACAATCAATTCATAGAAGAAAAAAGATTTGGATAATTGTGTATTGAGTACCGAATGGGAAACGGAGTAGCAAATCTCTTAATTGGAATAACGAAATAAAACAAATGCAAAGGAAAATATAATTTGAATACTTTAAATAAATAAACAAGTCCTTGAATAAAAAATGATTCAAGAAGAAGAAGAATAAAGTATTTAAAACAACCGAAAAGAAAATAATCTAAAACTAATTCTAAACTACAAGGGTTTTTGAAGGCGTCTAGGATGACTTGATTACATTCAACCCCTAATGTCTTATTTATAGAGGTATTGGCAGCCCAAATTAGGTCTTCGGCACATCCTAGGTCTTTGTATAAGTTTGATTACGAGGAGGAAAATAATTCGAGTGAACTTGGGCAGCACGTTGAATCAACTTAGTACACGAGATTGGATCGGAGCATCGACACTAGGGAGATTTGCCTAAATATGTAACTCTAGCTAGAAATTTAAACAATTCAAAGTTATTTACAGCTAAACAGATCAGTTCAATAAATTGCAAAATAAATAAGTTAAAGAAAATTAAACATATTCTCCATAAAAATGTATATACAAATATAGTACTTATTTTTTGCAGAGTATAGTCAATTCGAATATTTTCTTCTACTCTGTTTATTTTTATCCATGCTCTGGACTCTGATGCAGTAATATTTCCCCGATAACCCTTATGATGATTTTTTATATGTCAATATGATCAAGATTCTTCTCGGGCACTCTTTATAAGGGTTATGCTAGTCATACTGCACCATTTCGATCAACATGGATTTTATCGAGTATTTTCTTTTTAATTCGAACATCCTATACTTTTACAAATATAATTGTTTATTCGTACCTACCTTTATCACTTGGTATATTTAATCTCTTGTACCTATTTACAGTCTAAGGAACTCAACTAATTAGTTTAAATGTAAACAACCTAAATTATTTAATTTCAAGCTAAATTTACAATTTAAACAAACAACCTAGGTATATGCTCCTAATCAATCACTTGTATTTCTACAAACATTCAATAAAAAAGAAAAACTAAAACTAAAAAAATAAAATAACTAAAAAGAATTTTTTTTTTGAAATTTTCCTAAGTCACCCCAACACTTTATTTGGCACATTGCCCCAATTTTCTTGATTCGTGTAATACAATTGATGGGACGACTCCCCCTTCTTGGGTTTGGCTCTATATTATTGTGTCAGAGAAAATTTAGGGTTCCTACTAAGAAAAACTAAATACACTACATATGTATAATATTAAAGTCTTAAATACTAGAAAACTACATTTAAAAAAAATCAAATAAAAATATCAAGTCCAAATTCAAATATAAACTAAAACCTAAAATGAAAATTTTTAAAATTATTCGGAGGCAAGATCCGACACTTCATTCACATTGCTTAGCTTCACTAAATAAAAAGACTATCTCTACCGGGTTACGCATGTAATTTTTCCAAGGTCACAGAAATAGTTCTTATCAATCAATCAAACTCACGTATTATGACAAAAGGAAATACACGTAACACTTATGCATGAATAAACATCAATTTTATTCATAATAAATGATAACAAAATATTCTAAGACATGGTTCTCAAAATAACTTAACTTTAAAGAAATTATTTCAATAACAGAGTCAACTATTGATAAATCTAATCCCATACGAAATAAAACCCCATCGCCTATTGTCCAGGTCTTCTAGTATCTATTTAGGGATGTGTAACACCCCAAACCCGGCCCAAACGCTACGACTAGATCTGGTATGCTACGGGGTTTATTGTAAAAACTTTGCTTTAATGGTTTTTGAAAATCTCAGTTTCTTTACTTAGGCATTTGTTAAAAATAGGATATCTGATGAAAACTTTTGCTTTTTCTTTGAACGTGTTTGGAAAACCTATTTTATTACTTGTTATGACTTAAGTCCTTGAACATAAACTTCTAAACTGTAAACATTAACAAATATAAAGCGATAACCTAAGCCATGGGGCCTTATTACATAAATAGTCCCAAAATTAAAACTTAAAGAAAATCGAACATAGTTCATGAAAATAAATAAAATAAAACTTGATGATCCCTCGAGTCCGCCTCGGCTCCCATGTCCACGATCTACTGCTCATCTGAAAAGTCAGGGAAAAATAAAGGGGTGAGTCACCAAGACTCAGTGTGCAAATCCCGAAAACACATAAAAGGCTTTAGGCCCACAAACACATTATGGGCCTTGGCCCATACACAATGGCAACAAAATATTTACATGCAACATGGCCCAACCCAACCTAGTGATCCATCCTCTACACACCACCGTACCAACCAACACACCTTGGGATTTCTACAATCAACCCACCAACCGCTACACACCATATCGATAGTCATGCTGCCTATTCCTAACAATCAGGAATCAATTTAACGTGGCTTAGCCACCGATCACTATGTGACCTAATTTTACAGTTCGTGGTTTAACCACCGATCACCAAGTGACCTATTAACATGCTTTTCCCCTTCATTGTATTAACCCTATCCCATGCATACATCCAAGCAAATTCAAAACAGTATACTACCTAAAAGATCACAGGTTTTTACATACATCGATACACACATAGAGAAGTTTCTATGGTTACGTACCTGGCATCCTTTGCCTACCCTTTTTGGGTAATACGATCATCCATCTGACTTTTTCCGGCTTTTAGCCCATATCATACATAATCTGAGATAATTAGTGTGTTAGAGATCTACACACTGATTATGATCAAGATGATACTTCCTATGTCAACACTATATCGAGCCGATCACGATCGCTAAGCGCCTTTGGTTTTGTTCTGAAGCCGATCCACAACCCGGCGGCCAATCCCGAACTGCTGACACCGCTCGTTTCTTAAACTTAGGGATTGGTTTAACAGATCCAATCCACTCCTTCACCTGATCGATATTTGATTCCATCCAAAAGGCCCTTTTCAATTGCTACCATCATAACATATGGTTAAGATTACAATTACGATAGCCTATCTAACGAGAATCTAAAGAGAACCCCTTACCTTGAAATCCCGAAAGATGGAGTTTAGAGCCTAGTGATTTCTGGCTTTTAGATCTAGACGATCTACTTCGATTCCCGATGTGTCGCCCAACACATAAACATAATAGACCAACAATCCATTAGCCTTTCGGCTTTGTCTTCAAAAATCGAAAGAGAAAAAGAATGGAACAGAAGAAATCGGCACCTACCTTTACAGAGAATTCGGCAACTCCTCGAGAACTTTGGCTTTTGAGAAGATCAAAAAGAAAAGATGATCTCAAGAGATCTATGAAGATTCGGCTTTGATGAAGAAATCAACGAAAAGAAAAGAATAGACTAGGGTATTCGGCTTATGGAGATGAACACAATGAGATTTCGGCTTTTGCATAAAAGTGGAGATGAGAGCTTGGGATTAGGGATTTCGGCTAAGCAGAGAATGAGAGAAAAGAATGAGAAAAAAAGAATGGAAAAACCCTAATGCCGAAAATAAAAAGATATCTCCCCCACTTAATCACAAAATTTCGGCACCTACTTCCTAAAACTGAAAATGCCCTTTAGATAACTTAAAATTGAGCTACTAATCAAGGGAAATTTCGGCACCCCCTATAGCCTAGCAAAACCGATTTCTCCTTCCCCCTCAGTGTTGGAATTTTGGCCACCACTGTGACCAGCAGATAAATCCTAAATTATCTCACTTATCTACCTGATCACATCTCCGAAAGAAGCCTAGATCACACCACCTCCTCCTCCCTTTATCTGCCATATTATCAACATTATCTACTCAAGTAAATCTCCCTATTTTTAAGCCTTATTGTCATCCCTCTCTACTCATTTACATGCCAAAAATTAGCTAACATTTAATTAAAAGAATTGGGCTACATGCAACTCGAATTTGGGCCTCCCCAGTTGACGCCACCTCCCTGCTCTCTATGTGGCGCCACTTTGCCACTGGGCCACAAGCCCATTTGTGATTTAAAACACAGATAATATCTTTAAGCCCTATCTTGTCAGGCTTTCCACTAAAGTGTCCAAACAAGAAAATTTGACTAAGGGCTCGGCCCAACCACGAGCCATCCCAACCCCTTAAACACTCTAATTAACATATTAGAGATAACATAAACATCACAGCACACTAAACGCAAAGGCCCATTAATTCAGGATGTTACAGTTCTACCCCCTTAAAGAAATTTCAGCCTCAAAATTACCTGATCAGAATAGATGCGGGTATTGCTGCCGCATTACTTCATCTGGTTCCCAAGTAGCCTCCTCAGAACCGTGATTCCGCCACATAACCTTAACCAACGGAATCGTTTTTCTCCGCAATACTTTGACATTACAATCCAGGATTTCCACTGGCTCCTCTTCAAAGGATAAATCGGGTCTTACTTCGATTTCTTCCACTGGCACCACATGAGATGGATCCGAATGATATCGTCTTAGCATAGAGACATGAAACACGTTGTGAATCTGACTTAGCTCAGAAGGTAGTTCTAGCTCATAAGCTACTGGTCCCACTCGTTTCAACACCCGATAAGGTCCGATAAATCTGGGACTTAAGTTACCTTTCCGTCCAAACCTCAGTACTTTCTTCCATGGCGACACCTTCAAGAACACCTTGTCACCCACTGCAAATTCTATGTCCTTACGCTTCAGGTTAGCATAGGACTTCTGTCGGTCTGACGCTTCCTTTAATCGAGCTTGAATTAACTCTACCTTCTCCTCTGTCTCGGTAACCAATTCCAGACCCAAAATCTAACGTTCTCCTAATTCCGTCCAACAAGTAGGTGTACGACACCTCCGCCTGTACAATGCTTCATAGGGCGCCATCTGAATACTTGACTGGTAGCTATTGTTGTACGCAAACTCCGCCAACGGTAAGAACTCTTCCCAACTACCCCTAAATTCAATGACACAACCTCTTAACATATCCTCTAAGATCTGAATTACCCGCCGCATCGTCCATCGCCTCGAGGATGAAAAATGCCGTCTTGAAATCCAACCGCACCCAACGCTTGATGCAACGCCTTCCAAAATCGTGAGGTGAACCTAGGGTCCCTGTCCGATATGACTGATACTGGTACCCCATGCAACCTCACTACCTCCGCTATGTATAGCTTAGCTAATTTCTGCAAAGAGTAATCGACACGTACTGGTATGAAATGAGCAGAATTTGTCAAGCGGTCAACAATCACCCAGACCGAATCTTTCTTAGTAGGCGTGAGGGGTAGCCCACTAACAAAGTCCATTGTGATCCTTTCCCACTTCCATTGTGGAATCTTCACACATTTGCAACAACCCCGATGGTAATCGATGTTCCGCCTTTACCGCCGACAGTCAAACACTTCCCCACAAATTTGGTCACCTCTCATTTCAAACCCGGCCACCAGAACTGCTCTCGCAAATCTCGATACATCTTACTTCCTCCAGGGTGCATAGCGTATGGACTACCATGCGCTTCTTGCAAAATCTTATGCCTCAACTCAAGACCTTTCGGCATACACACTCTCCCTTGAAAACATAATAGCCCTTCCTCATTCACACTAAATTCTGTTGATCCTTCACTTGATCCTACCGGAAACTTCTCCTTTAGCAACTCGTTAGTCTGTTGTTTCTCCTTAACCTGACTGACCCAAGGGGGTTTCACTTGAAGTTCAGCTAATAAACTCCCATCATCATATAGACTAAGGTGAGCAAACATTGCTCTCAAGTCAGAGATTACTTTACGACTTAAGGCATCCACCACCACGTTAGCTTTACCCGGATGGTATTCGATCGAGCAGTCATAGTCCTTTAACAACTCGATCCACCTCCTTTGCCTTAGATTCAACTCCTTCTGGGTCAAAAGGTATTTTAAGCTCTTGTGATCGGTGTAAATAACAGATTTTTCCCCGTACAGATAATGCTTCCAGATCTGCAGGGCAAAAACCACTGCCGCCAATTCCAAATCATGTGTGGGATAATTTGATTCGTGCGATCTTAGCTGTCGAGATGCGTACGCAACAACCTTTCCACCTTGCATCAACACGCATCCTAGTCTCGTGTGTGAAGCATCACAGTAAATCACAAACTCCTTTTCAGCCTCCGGCTGAATCAACACCGGAGCCTCCATCAAAATCCTTTTTAACTTCTCAAAACTCTCTTGCTGCTTATTTGACCAAACGAACGGAACCCCTTTCTGTAACAACTTAGTCAATGGTGCCGCAATTAACGAAAATCCTTCAACAAACCTTCGGTAGTACTCGTCCAGACCAAGAAAACTCCAAATTTCTGCCACAGACCTAGGCGGCTTCCAATCCAACACTTCACCACCCTTGGGAGTTTTTAACACCATACGCTTGGCTGCACAGTCCAAATTCGCTTGATACTTCACTAACCAATCCATTCCTAAGATCAAATCGAACTCCCCAAACGGTAGTTCCATCAGATCCGCCCAAAAAGCTACCCCTTGAACTTCTAGGGGTACATCCTTATACAGTTTGTTCACTACTACAGTTTGTCCTAGAGGGCTCACTACAGTCATCTCCCTAGAAGAAGTCTCATAATCTAAGTTCAAAGTTCCCGCTATAGCACTAGCAACATAGGAGTGCGTCGAACCAATATCAATCAAGGCAGTATAAGGCAAACCATAAATTAGAAACGTACCGGTTATGACATCCGGTGCGTCAGCCTCCTCTCGACGTCTGGCTGCATAAATTAACCCTGGCTGTCTCACCTCAGTGTTCCCTGCCCCTTGGCCTAGTGCTCCACTGCCCCGACCGAAACCGTTACCACCTCTGGCTGGACCAGGACCTCTCTATGGCTGTTGACCACCTCTTCCCGGCTATGCATTCCCTTGGCCCGTGGGCCCTTCACTGCCCCATTGCTGCAGATAGTTTCTAACTTGGTGATCCGTGATCCACACCTAAAGCACTTCCCATTTCCTACCCAACACTCACCTATGTGGAATTTACCACATCGAGCACACTTCTGTGTCTGACTAACAGCAGCAGGTCTGTCCTCCCGCCTCGGCCCGTCTGACCTAGGCCTTTTCTGAGTACGCCCAGCTGCCCCTGACGATCCAAAATTCCTCTTACTTCCACCCCTATCTCTATCCCGATTTAGTTTCTCTGTCCGCTTCGCCTCCTCAGCTATCTTAGCTTTTTCCACAAGCACAGCAAATTCCCTCTCCCGCTGTGGAGCTATCAATACACGCAAATCGTCCCTCAGACCATCTTCAAATCGAACACAACGTTCATGGTCTGTGGCCACCATTCCTCGAGCATAATGGCTAAGGCGTAAGAATTCCGCTCAGACGCAGACCACCGACCTACTTCCTTGCACCGCATTCAGAAATGCTCTACGCTGCGCATCCACATAACTTGTCCCAATGTACTTACTCTAAAACGTCGTTTTGAAGGAATCCCAAGTGATACGGTCAGCCACCGTACCATCCTTAACCGTAAGCCACCATTGATAAGCTTCGTCCCGCAGGAGAGATACAACCCCTTTCGCTTTTTTCCTCTTGGTGAAATCGGATCATCCATTATACGCTCAACCACCTCTAACCAGTACTCAGCTGTACTCGGGGCTATTCCAGAAATTCCCCTAAACACTTCTACCCCATTAGCTCTAAGTCGCTCTAACACAAATTTCCAGGCTCCTGTGCCCACGCCTGCCCCAGCAACCTTTTCTAAAACCCTTAACATCGCTTGGGACATCGCATCATCTCCGGCCGTCTGGTCATGAAATTCCACCTCCGTAGTTGGTGGTACTGACATCTCGTTTCCAGACCCATAACCAGATCCTACTGGTTCAGACACAGCCATCCTACCCCTACCTCGGCCACGCGCAGGACGTCCACGACCCCTTGTAAAATCATAATTAAAAAAATTATTTAAGTTGAATGGTTTAAACAGTCGAACAATAATTAAAACCCAAATGTAAAATCAAATTGGAGGTACACGGCCTTATTACATTCCTGATGAACATATAGTAATTAAAATAGAGTTATTCGAAACAAATAAAGAAAAACTTCAAAGTAGCTTGTAGTGTGGCCATCCCCAAGTCCTCTTCCACGTCGAGCCATCTACTAAGGATCACCTGAAACATTTAATAAAAAGGGTGTAAGTTTCGAAACTCAGTGTGTACGACCCTTGGTAATCAAATCAAAATGCAATTATCACGTTGGGCCTAAGCCCTATCAAAATCGGTGGTCTTGGGCCTTAGCCCACAATGACCTCATATCATACTAATATCACATGAATGCAATGCACCCATCCCAAATCCAACCCTGCGCTCCACCCGTACCAACCCTACACTCCTGTGGGGATATAAATATCAACCCACCCATCCCTACACTCCAAAGGTAGCACCAACAAAGTGGCACTACTCAACGTTAAAAGCAAGGTACGCTAAGCATATAATGGGCTTAAAGCCACCGGTGGATCCACGGTCGTCAAGCGACTATGCGATCCTCACATATCTTCCTCCGTATCATCAAACCCACCCAAGTGCAACATATAATTCATGAATGCAACATAAACATTTTCACACATTAAGCACCTAGGGGTATTTTAGTCATTTCACTACCCAGGGGTATTTCTGTAATTCTAACCTACAGAGGTATTTTCGTAATTCTACACTACAGAGGTATTTCCGTAATTCTACCCTACAGGGGTATTTCCATAATTTCTACCCTACAGGGGTATTTTCGTAATTTCTTTCATATCAGGTTTTAGTTATGAACTTTGGCCCATCAACAAGTCCTTGCGGCTAAAGTGAACAAAGACTATGCACCAGGTAGGATCTCAGAGAAGAGGAGGTGGGTCACTAGGACCGCTTCAGTACCAAGCTCTCCCTCGATCCAATCCTTGACATGCATATGTCGGTTACCACACTCTAACTAATCGACTTGTCCACAGACATGTTTGATTAATAAATTAAGTCTTATGCAATTTTAAAAATTTATCAGAACTAGGCCTAGAGTCTATTAAACCCTAACATGCATTCCTAACGTCCCATAATGCCCACTCATGTTCATATAGCCCATTAGGCCCCAATCATATTCGTATAACCCATTAAGCCCAATCATGTTTATGTAGCCCATTAGGCCCGATTATAAACACATCATACAACCGTTCATGTCAATTCATACTCAAGTTCACATGTCAACCATTGCCAATTTGGGCCCACGAGCTCGGCAGGCCCATTTAGCCACTTTTGGCTATTCGGCTTTTCGGTGTTGCCGCAATCTCGTGTATGTAGTGTTTGTACACACCTGGTAATAACGCGTCCTGCAAACCCCTTAATCACGAACCTACAATAGACATCACTTAACGATTAACCATGGCTTAATACACACTTTATCAAAACCCAAAACCTCACCGTAACCTTACCGTATGCCACCAGTTCTAGTAGCCCTTCATTAGCTACTATTTGCGAATATCCCCTAGATCTGCACCCAAACATATATCATCAAAATCAAGTGACTCATATTCCACATAAGTCAAGCCATACTTACATTCGGCCATCCACTAATCCATAACTGAGACGAGAAAACTTGCCACTTTGCTAACGATCCTTACCACACTTGCGATCTTTGAACCCTACCCTTGTTAATACAAGGTTAACGACAAGGAGAGGTTAGATAGCCCTTCCGCTTTTACCAAAACACACTAAAGGAAAATCGACTAAGCACTTACCCAAGAAGTATTCGGCTTTTGAGATTAGTATGGTGAGAGGGACTATTCTGCCAATAGGGAGAAGAAGAGAAGAAGTGATCGGCTAGAACCAAAGGTGAACAAGAAAATAAATTTGAGAAGAGAAGGTATAGAGGATTCGGCTTTTGAGCACTTAGAGAGAAAATGGGTGTTTAGGCAACTATCAAGTGAGGAATTCCGCTAGAGAGAAAAGCAGAATTTTGGCATTACCCTAGGAACCTTTAAAAGGAATTCGGCACCCTCCTTTTATAGCCAAAAGCCGAAACTCCCTTCCCCCAGAGTCCCATTCGGCACCATCACATCCACACCTCAATCCCCTATCTTTTCTCTCTTATCTTTACCTTAATTTTCTCTCCTGAACACTCCCTTCCAGAGTCCACTCTCGCGCCACTACTTCCCTTCCATGTGCAAAAATAAAACCTCCAAATTTACCACTCTCAAGCCTCGAACCTTGGACCTCTCCACCTTACAGTAACGCCACCTTATAGCTCCCCAAGTGGCGCCACCTTGCCACTAAACCACAGACCCAATTGTGTCTTATTTTCCCCTCAATCTATTTAAGAGGCCTAATACCCGAGTCTAGGGTCCCACTAAGGTAAAAATTAAATTTCCCAAATGACATGGCTTAACCCCAGGACTTCCAAGAAGCCCTCTAACCTTCCAAAATCACTCACCTAATAGATTCAACTTGCATTAGTGCTATTCTCTTATTATCAAGAATTCTAAACACTATCATTCCCATGGCCCAATGGGCCCAATTCTACTAGGCCCAAATTCGGGGCGTTACAATTCTACCCCCTTAAAAAAATTTCGTCCTCGAAATTTCCAACTAACTATTAATCGCACCGCTCAAGTCACACCACTATGCTTCCACTGCACACTCTGATTTTAATAACACTAACACACTTTAACTCTAATTAAACCCTCTTACACTTACCCAAAAAACACCTACCCACTAGAGCAGATAAACATTGTACACATACAGTTTCTATACCCAAAATATCGCATCCACACAAAACATACCCATTATAACATCTGGTGTATCTCCTTCCTCCCGGCGAATTAGGAATTTTATGAAATTTTAGTTCATAGTTCCACTGTTTAAAGCACATGTCTTATGCAAGTAACAATTTAAAAGTTGTTTCGCGGTCGTAAATCCACTACATGCTTAAGTTTCCTACGGGATTTAGTCTCTAAAAACCTATTGTTTAAAGTAGCCCAATATCTAAATATAGTTCAGTAATTTAAACAAGTAAAATAACACAAAAAACTTACTTGGCTCGACGTCAAGGGCTTGGTGAACCACACTACAAGATCCTGCAAAAACTTTTTAATCTACTTGTTTTAAAAACCCAAAATCTAAGGCCCATTTAACAGCCCGAGTTTTGCAACTTGGCTCCGATACCACTAAATGTAACACTCCAAACCCAACCCAGAAGTTAGGCCCGAATTCGGCGTGCCACATTGAAGTGTTTTAGCGAAAACCTTGTTTTCATTGAAACCCTTCTAAAGAAAAGTTAAAAAAGGACAATTTCCAAAACAACTTTGCTTAAGTTTAAGATTTAAAAAAAAATTATTTAAGTTGAATGGTTTAAACAGTCGAACAATAATTAAAACCCAAATGTAAAATCAAATTGGAGGTACACGGCCTTATTACATCCATAATGAACATAAAGTAATTAAAATAGAGTTATTCGAAACAAATAAAGAAAAACATCTAAGTAGCTTGTAGTGTGGCCACCCCCAAGTCCTCTTCCACGTCTAGCCGTCAACTAAGGATCACCTGAAACATTTAATAAAAAGGGTGTGAGTTTCGAAACTCAGTGTGTACGACCCTTGGTAATCAAATCAACATGCAATTATCACGTTGGGCCTAAGCCCTATCAAAATTGGTGGTCTTGGTCCTTAGCCCACAATGACCTCATATCATACCAATATCACATGAATGCAATGCACCCATCCCAAATCCAACCCTGCACTCCACCCGTACCAACCCTACACTCCTGTGGGGATATAAATATCAACCCACCCATCCCTACACTCCAAAGGTAGCACCAACAGCGGCACTACTCAACGTTGCAGCAAGGCTGCTAAGCATATAATGGGCTTAAAGCCACCGGTGGATCCACGGTCATCAAGCGACTATGCCATCCTCACATATCTTCCTCCGTATCATCAAACCCACCCAAGTGCAACATATATTTCATGAATGCAACGTACACATTTTCACACATTAAGCACCTAGGGGTATTTTCGTAATTCTACCCTACAGATGTATTTTCGTAATTCTACCCTACAGGGGTATTTTTGTAATTTCTACCCTATAGGGGTATTTCCGTAATTTCTACCCTACAGGGGTATTTTCATAATTTCTTTCATCTCGGGTTTTAGTTATGAACTTTCGCCCATCAACAAGTCCTTGCGGCTAAAGTGAACAAACACTATGCACCAGGTAGGATCTCAGAGAAGAGGAGGTGGGTCACTAGGACCGCTTAAGTACCAAGCTCTCCCTCGATCCAATCCTTGACATGTATATGCCGGTTACCACACTCTAACTAATCGACTTGTACACAAACATGTTTGATTAATAAATTAAGTCTTATGCAATTTTAAGAATTTATCAGAAGTAGGCCTAGAGTCCATTAAACCCTAACATGCATTCCTAACGTCCCATAAAGCCCACTCATGTTCATGTAGCCCATTAGGCCCCAATCATATTCGTATAACCCATTAAGCCAAATCATGTTTATGTAGCCCATTAGGCCTGATTATAAACACATCATACAACCGTTCATGTCAATTCATACTCAAGTTCACATATCAACCATTGCCGATTTGGGCCCACGAGCTCGGCAGGCCCATTTAGCCACTTTCGGCTATTCGGTTTTTCGACTTTACCGTCATCGTGTGTGTGTAGTGTTTGTACACACCTGGTAATAACGCGTCCTGCAAACCCCTTAATCATGAACCTACAATAGACATCACTTAACGATTAACCATGGCTTAATACACACTTTATCAAAACCCAAAACCTCACCGTAACCTTACCTTATGCCACCAGTTCTAGTAGCCCTTCCTTAGCCACTATTTGTGAACATCCCCTAAATCTGCACCCAAACACATATCATCAAAATCAAGTGACTCATATTCCACATAAGTCAAGCCATACTTACATTCGGCCATCCACTAATCCATAACTGAAACTAGAAAACTTACCACTTTGCTAATGATCCTTACCACGCTTGCGATCTTTGAACCCCACCCTTGTTAATACAAGGTTAACGACAAGGAGAGGTTAGATAGCCCTTCCGCTTTTACCAAAACACACTAAAGGAAAATTGACTAAGCACTTACCCAAGAAGCAATCGGCCCAAAAAGTATTCGGCTTTTGAGATTAGTATGGTGAGAGGGACTATTCGGTACCAATAGGGAGCAGAAGAGAAGAAGTGATCGGCTAGAACCAAAGGTGAACAAGAAAAGGAATTTAAGAAGAGAATGTATGGAGGATTTAGCTTCTGAGCACTTAGAGAGAAAATGGGTGTTTAGGCAACTATCAAGTGAGGAATTCGGCTAGAGAGAAAACAGAATTTCGGCATTACCCTAGGAACCTTTCAAAGGAATTCAGCACCCTCCTTTTACAGCCAAAAGTCGAAACTCCCTTCCCCTAGAGTCCCATTCGGCACCATCACATCCACACCTCAATCCCCTATCTTTTCTCTCTTATCTTTACCTTAATTTTCTCTCCTGAACACTCCCTTCCAGAGTTCACTCTAGCGCCACTACTTCCCTTCCATGTGAAAAAATAAAACCTCCAAATTTACCACTCTCAAGCCTCGAGCCTTGGACCTCTCCACCTTACAGTAACACCACATTATAGCTCCCCAAGTGGCGCCACCTTACCACTAAACCACAGACCCAACTGTGTCCTATTTTCCCCTCAATCTATTTAAGAGGCCTAATAATTGAGTCTAGGGTCCCATTAAGGCAAAAATTAAATTTCCCAAATGACATGGCTTAACCCCAGGACTTCCTAGAAGCCCCCTAACCTTCCAAAATCACTCACCTAATAGATCCAACTTGCATTAGTACCGTTCTCTTATTCTCAAGAATTCTAAACGCTACCATTTCCATGGCCCAATGGGCCTAATTCTACTAGGCCCAAATTCAGGGCGTTACACTCATAGGGTTGGGATTACTTGATGAAACCTTTATATTCTTTAATGGCTAAAGTATAGATCTGCTTTAATATACTGTTTCATTCAATGGTTTTACAAAATTACATGTTTGCAAACTCTAGACATAGATGGATGTACAGCATGTTCATTTAGTTAATCTAATTCTGACAAGGTTAGGTTAATGAGATTGAAATTGAATGATATGAACAAGTGTTTGATCGAATACTTGTAGTAGACTCTAGACATAAAGCAGCATTCATACAGAAAGAAAACAAACAGTGCAGGGTGCCGTGCTTAAGGCCTATAAACATATATCGCTTAAGGTAAGGTAACTTGAGGTTTTGCTCTCGAAAGAAGCATACCATTTTAGAACTCTCCGGAGTAGCAGATTAAGTAAGGTTTTACCAAGGCATTACTATTAGTAAGGGCAGATTCTGGTAATCCCGACCTTCCAAATCAACATCGTAGACCTTCTGTCCTCTATCCTTTGTCCTAGTATCTTTGTCATAGCATTCTTAGTTGTTTATTTATTCGTTCACATATTATTTACGTAATTATTCTCGTAATTTCCATTTCATTTTTACTCTTGTCTTATCATAGTATTTTCCATCATTTATCAATTACACATATTACACATTATTATTCTTTCAAATTACCGTTGTAGTTTTAACATTATTTTTACTATAATATTAATCATACTTCAGTATAATAACTTGGCCATTTATACCTAACTGATCCTTGTGGAGATGATCTCACTTATCACTTTATTACTTGATTCAACGTGTATACTTGCACAATTCACATATCATTTCACACGCGACAAGTTTTTGGCATCGTTGCTGGGGATTGGCAATTTGTTGAAATTTGGTTTTGTTATTTTACTTAGTTCTATTAGTTTTATTTAACTTAGTTGTATTTAATTTTTACATGTTTTTCATCAATGTATGAGAAGAGGCATTCCTGCTAACGAAGAATATCCTTTTGACTCATAGATCGAAAGAACTTTACGAAGAAGGAGAAAAGAACTGTGAAATATGGCTAGGGAGAGAAATGACCCTGGTCTTAATGATAATCCAATTGGTCGCAATAATAATCCACCCATTGGTCGAAATGTTAATCCTCCCATAGATTGTATGATAGATGATCATGATAGACCAATTCAAAAGCATGTTGTTTCAATTTTAGAGGATTTGAATCCAGGAATAATCAGACTGCACATACAAGCTCAATAATTTGAGCTGAAACAGGTAATGTTTTAGATGTTGCAAATAGTAGGACAGTTTGGTGGACTACCTACTGAAGATCCAAGACTGCATTTAATACTTTTTCTAGAGGTCTGTGACTCATTTAGACAATAGGGTGTTCCTAAAGACACTTTGCAGCTTAAATTGTTTCCATATTCTTTGAGAGATTGTGCAAGAGTTTGGTTGAATGCTTTGCCATCAAGAACAGTGGCATCATAGAAAGACTTGTGCCAGAGATTTTTTTTCTATGGTATAATCTGTCAAATATGAATGCCAAACTTAGAAATGACATCACATATTTTGGCAATCAGAGGACGAAATGATCTGTGAAGCTTGAGAACGGTTTAAGGAATTATTTTAAAAATATCTGATGGATGGATTTCAGCACTGGACACAGATGGAGATATTTTATAATGGAATGAATGCGCATACGATGATGGTAGTTGATATCGCAAATGGTACTTTGTTGGTTAAATCTTATAATGAAGCATATGAGATTTTGGAAAAAGGTTGCCAAGAATAATTATTAATATCCTACCACGAGAGTTGTGACGGGTAAGAAAGCTGTTAGTACCCTGGAACTTGATGCAATCACTTCATCAACTGCCAAGTATCATATTTAACTAATAGGATCAAAATAATGAAGAGACCAACTGCAGTTCAGGAGATGAAAACAGTCGAGCATCATGTGTTTATTGCGGTGAAGACCATGTGTTTGATGAATGCCCATTAAATCCAGCATATGTGTACTACATGGGTAATTTTAACCAGAATAATAACCCCTATTCCAACACCTACAATCTAGGGTGGAAGCAACATTCAAATTTTAGTTGGAATAATCAAGGTGTAGGGAATTTAAACAATGTTGTGAGACAAAATGGCAACAGTGCACTGCTAGGTTATAATCATCCTATGCCGAGGCAAAATGTTCAACAGGGTCAAGCATCATCTTCTACCTATATTGAAGCTTTGTTAAAGGAATATATGGAAAAGAATGATGTTATAATTTGGAGTCAGACTTCATCCCTCAGAACACTTAAGAATCTTATGGGGTAGATAGCGAATGCTTTAAATTCGATACCACAAGGAGCATTACCAAGTGATATCGAGAATCCGAGATCACAGGGGAAGGAACAGTGCAAGGCCATCACTCTTAGAAGTGGAACTCAACTTGATGATGTTGCTCAAGATGTCATGGTTGGAGAGGATAACTCGAATAACAACCATGTGAAGATCCCAGAGCCATCTGAAAAGTACACTGCAGTTGAAAAGGCTAAGCAGAAGATTGTTGCAGCAGAATTAGATTGTGTTGCCAACCAAAATGCCACAGCAAAATAATATCAGCAACCTGAAAGACGACCACCTCCACCTTTTCCTCAACGATTCCAAAATTCTAAACAAGATTTTCAATTTAAAAGATATTTAGAGGTCTTGAAGCAACTCCATATCAATATACCGCTAGTATAAGCTTTGGAGAAGATGCCCAATTATGTGAAATTTATAAAAGATATATTGTCAAAGAAGCACAGGTTGGGAGAATTTGAGACTGTTGCTCTCACTGAAGGGTGTACAGCAATGCTGATGAATAAGTTACCTCCAAAGTTGAAGGACCCAGGGAGTTTCACTATCCCATGTTCAATTAGAAATCTTTATGTTGGTAAGGTATTATGAAACTTAGGAGCGAGTATAAATCTAATGTCTTTGTCTATTTTCAAAAGCTGGGAATTGGGAAGGCAAGACCTACTACGGTTACGTTGCAACTAGCTGATCGATCCTATGCACATCCGGAAGGTAAAATTGAAGACGTACTGGTAAGAGTAGATAAGTTTATTCTTCCGACAGATTTCTTTATTTTAGAATATGAAGTTAACAAAGATGTGTCAATTATTCTTGGAAGACCTTTTCTTGCTACAGGTAGGACTTAAATTGATGTGCAAAAAGGTGAACTTACCATGAGGGTAAATGATCAGAAGAATACTTTCAATGTATTTGATGGCTTGAAATATGCTGATGAGAATGAAGAATACCACACCATTGGGTTGATAGAAACAACAGTGGAAGAAGAGTTCACAAGATTTTGCCACAGTAAATTTGATAGTGATAAAGAATCACTTGAGTGGAGTAACATAATAATTTTTCCTAATGACCACTACTGAGGTGCTCATGTGGATCGTGACAAGTAATCAATTGACCTCTGGGATGTTTATTTTTCCTTTCTTTAATTGTTTTACTTTCATTTCATTTTTATCATCTGTTATCATTAATTATTTAATGTTCTTTCATTTATGTTTTTATCTTTGATTAATGAGCAGTTTTTTCTAGATTTTCGGAGATAGAATAAAAGTGTGGGATTACCAATTGTGATACTAAGAGGACTTTGTCGCCACATCTCAGAAGGAAATTATGCCGTGACAAACTGGGTGAATGAATGTCGAGATCCCTATAAAAGAACTTTACAAAGCCGATGCCAGAATTCCAAGCCTTCCCTACCTCTTTGCTCTCAATTCTTAAAGATGTAGAGGAGCCAGCTCAAACTCCTACTGCCAGAGTCGAATCTGCAAATTTGGGAACCACTAATGATGAAGGGGAAACTGTTGCTCAAGAGCCTGAAAAGATGACATCATTAAATGTTGAAAATAAAGAAGAAGAAGTGAAAGATGAAACTGCCACAACCATTACTACCACCTTGAAAGGTTAGGACCCTGTTCCACCCACCCCACTAGCTTCCACGACTGAACAAGACTGTGACATCGATCATCTTATTTATGAGCTCACGGTATAACACCCCTAACCCATATCCGTCGCCGGAATAGGGTTACAGAGCATTACTGAAGTTTACAGAACAAATACAATTAAATTATGTCATTAACTTATCATATCCGTAACCAATCATATTCAATTGTATTGTCCCTTAATTGAACCCTCGAGGCCCAATTTATGCATTAGAAACAAGTCGGGACTAAATCGAGAACTCAGAGATTTTTTTGCAAAATTTTCAAAATTTTCTTATATACAGGGGACACACGCCTGTGTGATCAGGCCATGTGGCTCACACGGCCAAGTGACAAGCCCGTGTCTCAGGCTGTGTGGGCATTCGATGTGAGGCACACAGTCGTGTCCCAGCCCGTGTCCATACCCGTGTAACTCTTTGACTTGAGTCACACGGCCAACCACACGCTCATGTACCAGGCCGTGCGGACAATTTAATTTTCAAAAATTAGGTGCAGGATTCACAGGGCCAAGACACACGCCCGTGTGCTAGGCCGTGTGTCACACACGCTGAGACACACGCCGGTGTCTTTGCCCGTGTAGCCAATTCTGAGCATTCTATTTCTAAATTTAAAAGATGTAGGGGACACACGGCCAAACCACACGCCCGTGCGCATGGCTATGTGTCACACACGGTTGAGACACGCCCGTGTGTCTACCTGTGTGGACGAAAATAGGCCATTTTCAAGACCATATTTCTCACCCATTTTGTCTTCCACCTAAAACAACATTCAAGCACATTCTGTAACACCCCATACCCGAGTCCGAGGCTTAGACCGAATACGAGATATTACTATGCTTTAACTTGCTTAGTCATGCACTTACGGGCTGTAAAATTTTGTTCCAAATTAAAAATTTCTCTTTCTTAGTCAAGTCATTCGTATCGTGGGCCTACGAGGCCTTAAACTTACGTTCGGAAACTTTTACGAGTTAAAAGAAACTTTTCTTTAAAACAGGGGCCACACGCTCGTGTATAATGAGACACGCCTGTGTGTAGACACACACGGCCATGTTCAACAACCGTGCTTAAAAACCTAAGCATTCTGCCAAATGCCCCACGGTTAAGGCACACGCCCATGCGGTTTGGGACACGCCCGTGCACCCCTTTACACGCCCATGTCTTCCGACCGTGGTCGATACTGACTAATTACACACGGTCTTGACACGCCCGTGGACTTAGATCGTGTACTATACCTTGATATACTGACTTATTACACACGGCCGGGGCACACGCCCATGTTCTAATCGTTTGTCATGCACGGCTTCAACACACGGCCGTGGGATTAACCCGTGGCCTATTCTAACTTATGAGATTAAGGTGCAGGTTACGCACTGCCTAGACACATGCCCGTGTGTCTAACCGTGTGGGCACTCAGAAGCTATCTACCAAGCCTTTTCTTACTCTCCATTGCATACATTCATATACTTCTTCAAAACATTCTCAAAACATCAATTGAAACACATAAATTAACACGTTTGGTTCATGAAATAAAGTTTTCCTCCCATACACTTGGGAGAATTGTTCCCACAACATTTACAACAACTTAAACCATCATAAATGGCTATACACAACCATACTATGAATACTCTTTGGCCAACAACATTTGGCTACCACAATCAGACTTCATCAACCTTAAACGAATCCCTATACATTCCATGACTCTTAAAAACTTGATACCTCATACCGTATGTCTGCTCGATAGTGTGAAAACATCTCCGGCGGCCTCCAACCCGAGCTAAGTAATAAAACCTATAAGAGATGAGAAAAGTAAAGGAGTAAGCAATAATGCTTAGTAAGTTCATCTGTATAATTTGACAAATATTGATATTCACTGAATATACATAACACCAAGGCAATATGTTGAGTTTTTCTCATCAACTCATGGTTACTTACTCAACCATTCCTGAAACTTACTCATTCAATCTCTTACCACATTCTTACCATATCACAAGCCAATTCGCTTGTTTAATTAGCATACGTTCCTGCACTGATCATCACAAGATCATATATAACAACACATCAAGCATTTTCAATGAGCCGCTCATGCAACTAATATCTCGGTGGTTTCACATTTAGCCCACCATTCCTTTATAAGTGATGGTATCACACATAGCCCATCGATGAATAATCAATAAGGTGACATTTCACATAGCTTACCGTTATTTACATTCATGGATAATAATTCACAAGTATATCTTTATTTCAAATGTTCATTCAAGAACATCCTCACATGTTCCCATTTTTACTTAACTTTCTACGATACTCGTTCTCATTCACACAGTGCATCAAATACACATACCCCACTAGGGGTTCATCATTTATTGAATTCATCTCAATTCAATTCTACACCTACTTGTGCTACTCATAGTACAACCACATACATTCACATATACATTGAATCATTTGAATTGTTAAATAACTCTCTTGAGTCTCATGCACATAGTTCTCGTTGTCACTCTACCCCAACTGGGTTTTACATACTCTAACATATCGATGCCATGTCCTTGACATGGTCTTATACGAATTCTTACACCGAGGCCATATCCCAATATGGTCTTACTCGAGCCTTTAACCATCGTTCTATCGTGCTATACACCTTTCCCATTACTCTAAATTCGATTCCATTGACATCTCATCAAGAGACATTTCATGCATTCACATAATAATATACATTCCATACAACATTGGAATACTAAATAAGCTCATACGTAATTTCAACATTTGCACATGAACTTACCTCGATGTCGAAAGAGCCGAAAAGGACTTTTTGCTCACATTTCTCTTTTCATCCGTTCTAGGTCTGAAACTCATTTTCATTGATCTAAAACAATGAAATTTACTCATTTAATCACTTAATGATCGTATTACAACATAATCTCTACTTAGGTAAAAATGACTATTTTGCCCCTATACTTTGGCAAAATTATGATTTTGCCCCTAGGCTCGTAAATAAATTTTCATCACATTTTCTTGTTAAACAAGCCTAGCTGAACATTTAATCCTCTTACAACTATTCTCAATTCCATCAATTTCATGCCTTAATGAACAAATTACAACTTTTGCATTTTAGTCCCAAATAGGTGTTTTCATCACAACACCTTTCACAAAAGTTGTTTCTCATCATCCTATCATTCATCTTCTTTATTAAAACTCATCAAACAACATAAACTCTCTCATGGAAAGTCCCTAGACTTTCAACCATATTGCAAACTAGTCCCCTCTTTAGAAAGCTTAAGCTTTAGGGGTCTCAAAAGTACAAAAATTAACATCTAAAGCCATCAAAATCACTTACTTGAGTGAAGAGAAGCTTGCTGAAATTTTCAAGCTTTCCAAGCCCTCCCATGGCTGATATTTTCGGTTGAAAGAGAAGAAGTAAAAAGATGATAGCTTTTTGGCTTATTTCATCTTATTTTATTTCTTTTTAAACACCTAACATGACCACATTTAATGTTCTTGTCCCCTTAGTTTACTATGGCTGGCCAACTCACTTAGACAAGGCCAAATTGCTCATTTGGGACCTCCAATTACTAAACCATAGCTATTTGGTACCTTTAGCCTATAGAATGGAACTTTCGCACTCTATGCGATTTAGTCCTTTTTCACAATTTAGCTAGAAATCGCTAAAATTAAGGCACCAAAATTTTCATGCATCCTCATAAACATGTTATAACTCATAACATAACATGAAAATAATTTTCTCTAACCTCGAATTAATGATTCAGAAATCACTATTCTGACTAGCCCCTAAATCGGCCTTTTACACATTCACTAACCAATTCAAACATTTTAAACCAAGCCAAAATCAAGTAATATTCATATATGTTCAAGTTTTTAAACTTACCAAAAGCCCATTTATTCTTATAGGCATACTTGATAAATTATGTTAATTCAAAACCATTCATCAATAGGTTTATATAATTTCCACCATATAACCATTTCAACAAACATTAAAACTTGATAAGGCCTTTTTATAATTACATCATAATATGCTTAACACTAGCCATTCCAATGGCTAGTTACAACCAAAATATTTCATCATTTGACCTATTTTAGCCTATACATGCCATTATACCAAAATTTAGCTTATTTTATATACCGAGAAGTCCAAGAGATAGTGTGATGTAGCTCTGTAACACCCCAAACCCGGTCAGTACACCACGACCGAATCTGGTATGTTACGGGGAAAATCGTATTTGAGAGGTTAGGTTTCCGGTGAAAGGTTTAACGAAAACTCTTTGATGTATCCATACTTGTAAAAAAAAAAAACCTTGCGCATGATTGTTTTAAAACCGGTAGTGCATTTTGAAGACCCGGGAATTTGAAAGCTTAGTTGAAAAGTAAGTTTTTATCATTTAGAAGGCCGAGAAATTCCTTTTAGTTACTTAAAAACATTTTGAACTTAGTGTGGAAGATCACAAGTTTAGAAAATATTTGAGTTATGCGTTCATTTAAAGATTTTAATGTGATACCCGTTGGTAAAGTTTAAAACATATCGCTTTGTAGTCTTGAAAACCATTTCATTCCAAGTTTTATCCATTATTAACTTGATAATTTATTAAGGCTAAATTGAAATCAAATTTTAAGCATATAAATAATCAAAGCATAATTTTAAAAGGCCATTTACAATCCCAACAAAACCAAATGAAAATAAATGAAATAAAGTACCAAGTTCTTAAATCAGTGCAAAACTGACTTTATTCATGGCATGGTCACCTCGAGTCCACCCGGCTCCATGTCCGCGATCTAAGTGTCACCTGAAATGATAACGGAGAAGGTGAGTCGCAAGACTCAGTGCATAAATCCCCCTCCCGATTAATACAACATACTAACACACACAATACAGAGCAATGTCATTAATGCACCCAATCCTAGCCATCCACAACACCTTTTCTACCCCGTGTGGTACCAAACCACTGGTGGTGCCAAACCACCTGGTGACCCAAAGTCACGATATCCATAAGTGTGGTGCCAAACCACCTGGTGACCCAAAGTCACGAAGAATCCAATGATGGGGCCAACCCATCGTGTGATACCAAATCACTCTGGCGGCGATCCCATATCTCAAAAGTGGGGCCAACCCACGGTGGTGTTAACCACGAGGACGAGTCGCTATGAGGTGCCAAACCTCTAGTGTCCCAAAGACACGAATGTGATACCAAATCTTTGGTGACCGAAGTCACGAATCAAGTGATGGGGCCAACCCATCGTGTGATACCAAATCACCTGGCGTCAATCCCGTATTATCAGCTGTGGGGCCAACCTTTGTGGTGCTAAGCCACCGGGACGAGACGCTATGAGGTGCCAAACCTCTGGTGACCCAAAGTCACAAAATAATCTGTGGTACCAAACCTTTGGAGGTGCCAAACCTGCGGTGTCCCAAAGACACGGATATCATATTCCCCCTCCTCTCATATCACCCATTATCATACCGACTCATGTAAAGTATGCAAATCATGCAAATCATGCTACATGTTTAATGTTGCATCTCATAACACATACATCATAGGTCATGATCTCAAGTATATCAAAAATAGAACTCGTAATGAAACGGACTTACCCGAATCCGTGCACATACCCAATCGGGTATCATATCAATCAACCATACTGTTTCGGCTTTATTAAACAATCAGATTATTAAGCATATTACTAAGCAAAGAGTATGTTAGTTTACGCACCTGTTAAAACGCAACCCTTAATCCCAAGGAACCGATCTAAGACCCTCGATTATCTTGCTCCTATAATCGGTCACATATGAGATTAGCACCTAGGCCATTCGGCCAAAACCATTAAACCAAAGGGGTTAACGTTTGAACCCTTACCTTACACTTGATTTGGTTTCCTACCAAATCCCGAACCAAACGATGGTTCTTCTTTATGCACACGGCACACCCTATTAAGAGGAAAGATTAATCCTCTGAAACTTTGACTTAACGAAACTAAAAGAGTGGACTAAAAGAACCAACCCTTACCACCACTTACCAATTGATTAACAGAGGAAGACGGCTCCTCTTGCTTGCTTCCAAAATCCTGGATGCCCTATGATAAAATCGATTCCAACACAAAAGATTAACTCCTATCAACAAAGGCCAAAATTGGCTCTTAACCAAACCAAAATCGACAAAGAACAAGGGAGAAGAGAAATGAACATTTGGCCAACCACTTACCTTGCTCTAAACCCGATTGGACACCACACACAAGAGAGATCACACCACACCAATATTCGGCCAAGACTTAAACAAAAAGGAGAAGAAGATTCGGCCTTACACAAAGAAGGAGAACACAAGAGAAAGATGAAAAGAAAGGGGTTGATATTCGGCCAATAACAGAAATGGGAAAAAGAAGAAGAAGAAGGAAAGTACTTTCGGTTTTGAAAAGAAGAAGGAATGGAGAAAATGTTTTGGGAATAACTTTTGGCTATCAAGGTTTCAAGAGAAGAAAGGAAGAAAGTATGAGAAGAATAGGGTACTAATTTCAGTTTACACAAATGAAAAAGAAAGAAAGATGGAAGAGAACATTCGGCTATCAAAGAATATCAAGAGAAACAAGCAATTTTAAGCAAGTATATGCTTGGACTTTCGGTTTCAAGAAGAAAATGCAGAAACTCACTTGAAATTTGGCTTGCTTTTGACAAAAGAAGGATTTTGGCTTACACAAATTTGACCGAAAATGCTCCAAAATGCCAAAAGAATTTGACCCTCTCCACTTACCCACTTACCCAAACCGGCCACTCCCCATGAAGCACCCAACATTCGGCCACTACCTCCAAACACTCCCAACCACTAATTCAAACTAGTTTGAACTAGTCAACCTCCACAATTTACTCTCCACCCACCATTTGAACAATTTGACTTGGTCTACTGGCAGAGTTTGAAGCGCCCACAACTTTTTCTTCTCCCTGTAGTCAAAATGGAAGCAAAAATATGAGACTTCTACAGCTTGAACACAGGACCTCCTTCCCCGCAAGTGACGCCTAAACCCAAGCTCCAAGTGGCGCCTAACTTGCCACTCTACTAGCTCAATTCTTGTGCTAACATTCTCCTAAAAATATTTATAAACCCCACTCATTCGGCTCCCCTCACCTAAAGCTTAAAACTAAAGTTTCCCCAACCACTCAAAGCTTACACCAAGCTTACAACTAAGCCCCAAAACAATTGAAACACAACATTGCGGGCCAAATACATGCAAACAATGCAATAATCAAAATAGCCCCTAACCAGGGATATTACGGTTCTACCCCCTTAAAAATAATTTCGGCCTCGAAATTACAGTCAAAAGAGTTGAGGTATTCTTTGCCTCATCATATCCTCTGGTTCCCACGTAGCTTCTTCTACGCCATGATTCCGCCATAGCACCTTTACCAAAGGAATCGACTTTTTCACGCAGAACCTTCACATCTCGGTCTAGAATGCGACCTGGTTCTTCTTCCATGGTCAAATCTGGATTTACCTCGATCTCCTCCACCGCTACGACATGCGATGGATCTGAACGATAGCGCCTAAGCATCGAAACGTGAAATACGTCGTGAATCTGACTTAGCTCTGCTGGTAACTCAAGCTGATAAGCTACTGGTCCCACTCGTCTCAGTACCTTATACGGCCCAATAAACCTCAGACTTAACTTGCCCTTCTTTCCGAACCTCAACACTTTCTTCCATGGCGAGACCTTCAGAAAAACTTGATCTCCCACAGCAAATTCTATATCTCTCCGCCTGAGATCGGCATAAGACTTCTGCCTGTCCGAAGCTTCCTTCAACCGAGCCTGAATCAACTTAACCTTGTCTTGATCTCTGCAACCAACTCTGGTCCCAACAAGCGGCGTTCACCCAACTCCGTCCAACATGTAGGTGAGCGACACTTCCTACCATACAACGCCTCATATGGTGCCATCTTGATACTTGCTTGATAACTATTGTTGTAGGCGAACTCAGCTAATGGCAGAAACTCCTCCCAACTACCTCGAAGTCCAAAACACGACCTCTCAAAGATATCCTCTAAGATCTGTATAACCTCTCCGATGCCGCCCGTCCGTGTGGGTGAAATGCCCGTCTTTGAAATCCGCCGCGCGTGCAGAGCCCGATGCAACGCTTTCGAACCTTGATGTAAATCGGGATCCCTATCCGAGATGATCGATCATGGCACACCGTGCGACCTCACTATCTCGACACATACATACAACCGCCAACCTTTAAAGGGAGTAATCGACCCTCCTTTGGAATAAAATGAGCTGATTTAGTCGAGACGATCCACAATTACCCAAGCGAGTCCTTCTTGCTCGGCGAAGAGGTAATCCAACGACAAAATCCATAGTTATTTTTCCCACTTCCACTGGGAATCTTCACTGGTTGAAGCAACCACGCGACAAGCGATGTTCAGCCTTGACCTGCGACATGTCGGACACTTTCCAACAAACTCTGTCACCTCTCTCTTCGACACTGCCACCAAAAGCGCTCTCTTAGATCCCTATACATCTTACTACCTCCGGGATGCATAGCGTGCGGGCCGCTATGGCGTCTGAAGAATCCTCTGCCTTAACTCGATATCCTTGGTGTACAAGCTCTCCCTTGAAAACACAAGCACCCCATCACTAGACATCTCAGTAACCCTCCAAACCACCATCGCACTTGCAACCTCCGCGCATTCAGAACCTCATCCACTAACTGTTTCCCCCTGATCTGCGCAACCCAAGTAGGCTTAACCTGCAGCTCTGCCAGAATACTTCCGTCGTCATACAAACTCAAATGGGCAAACATCGCTCTTAAGTCCGATACAACCTTACGGCTCAACGCGTCTGCCACCAAGTTAGCCTTGCCGGATGATATTCAATCGAATAGTCGTAGTCCTTGAGCAACTCAATCCATCTGCACTGCCTCAAATTCAAATCTTTCGAGTCAAAAGGTACTTCGGACTCTTATGATCTATGTAGACTATCGATCTCTCTCCGTACAAGTAGTGCCTCCAAATTTTCAAGGCGAAGACTACTGCTACTAACTCCAAGTCGTGCGTCTGATAATTGACCTCATGTGGCCTCAGCTGCCTAGATGCATACGCCACAACCTTCCCTTCCTGCATCAGCACACAACCCAATCCCGTATGTGATGCATCGCAATACACTGCAAATTCCTTTCCGCCTCAGTTGAATCGAGCAGAGCCTCGGTCAAAATCTTCTTTAACTTGTCGAAACTCTCCATTTGTTTCTCGGTCAAACAAACGGAACTCCTTTCTTTAATGACTTAGTCATCCGGTGCTTTGCAATCAACGAAAATCCTTCTACAAATCTTGGTAGTATCTGCCAAAACCAGAAAACTCGAATCTCACCCATCGACTTAGCGGCTTCCAATCCAAAAGCGCCTCAATCTTCCGAGGATCCACCCTAATCCCCTCGGCCGACACTACATGACCCAAGAAAGTCACCTCCTAAGCGTAACTCGCACTTACTAAACTTAGCATAAAGTCGCTTCTCCTCAAAATCTCTGACACCACTCGCAAATGCGCATCATGCTCCTCTTACGACCTTGAGTACACCGGGATGTCGTCGATAAAAACCACAACGAACTGATCCAATCATTGCTAGAACATCCTATTCATCATATCCATGAATGCTTTGCCGCGCGTTAGTCAACCCAAACGGCATTACCAAAAATTTGTAGTGCCCATCACCCGAGTACAAATATTTGTCTTGTGGATATCCGCCTCCTTTACCTTTAATTGGTGATACCGGACCTTAAATCGATCTTTGAGAATACCGAAGCACCCTTCACTAATCAAACAAGTCATCTATTCGTGGCAGCGGATACTTGTTTTTGATCGTCGACTTATTCAATTGGCGGTAATCTATGCACATTCGCATCGTGCATCGTCTTTCTTCTTGACAAAAGTACTTGGCGCTCCCTAAGGTGAAACACTTGCTTCGATAAAGCCCCGATCCAACAACCACGGATCTCGAGCCTTTAATTCCACTAATTCCTTTGGCGCCATCCTATACGGAGCAATAGACATCGCGCAGATTTGGGTAGTGATCTATCCCGAACTCCACCTCGCGATCCGGTGGCAAACCCGGAAGCTCTTACGAAACACATCAACAAATTCCTTAACCGTTCGGACCTCTCTACAATGAGACTCCTTAGCCTCCAAGGCATACACATGAACCACATATGCTTCACAACCCTTCGACCATCTTCTCGGCCTTCAGAGCGGATACCACGTTGGATAAGTAATCTCTTCTATTACCTATCATGACCACCTCATCACCCTCACCGTCTTTAGAACCATGCGCTTAGCCGCAGCGATCCAACCTCGCTGGTGCTTAACCAACGGTCCATCCCGTAATCGGATCGAACTCCCCAAGCGCGGTTCCATCGGATCAGCCACAAACACTACCCATTGGAGTTCTAGAGTGCGTCTCTATATAGCTTATCTACAACTACTGAGTGACCTAGAGGGCTAATTCATCACCGCCTAGAAGTAGTCTCGAGTCTAAATCCACGGTCTCTACTATGCTCACGGCAGCGTATGAATGCGTTGAACCCACATCAATCAAAGCGGTATAAGGAGAACCAAAGATCAAAAACGTCACACGGTTATGGCGTCCGGTGCGTCGCCTCCTCTCGGCGCCTCGTTGCATACACCAACCCAGTGTCTTGCCTCGAACTACCCGCACCTGCGCGGTGCTCCACGGCCCCGACTGCGAGCCATTGCCTCCTCTGCCATTACCACGACCCTTTGCGGTGGCGGTCCATTATTCCCGAATCGAGTACGACCACTTCGGGTGAATCCTAGCCAACTTACACGGACGGTCTCTCACACGGTGATCCAATGAGCCACACTCAAAACATCCTTTTCCACCGGTCCAAAGCATCCTCCCAATGAGATTTCCCACAACGGTTGCACTTTATGCGGGTCCACGATTAGCGGCAACAGACCTACTGCATCGATTTGGCCCACTCTGTCTAGCCTTTCTCGAGGATTACCCGATGACCCGGAAGATCCAAAACTCCTCTTATGTCTGTTCCTATCCAAGTTTTGCCTCACAGACTCCTTCACTCCTTCGACTACCTTAGCCTTCTCAACTAGGACGGCAAACTCACGCTCTCATTGTGGAGCAATCAGCGATCTTAATTCATCTCTCGAGACCATCCTCAAATCGAACACACCTCTCGTGTTCGGTAGCCACAATGCCCCTAGCATACCGGCTCGATCTCAAGAATTACGCCTCGTACTCGACCACAGACTTGCTCCCCGAACCGGCCTCGAGAAATGCTTTTCGTTGCTCATCAATGTAGCTAGATCCAATGTACTTTTTCGATATGCACGACCTTGAAATAATCCCAAGTAAGATCCTCATCGCAAAGATCCTTTGTCCCGAACCGTGAGCCACCATCGGTATGACTCATCAAGAAGAAGCGATACTACCCTTTCGGGCTTCTCTCGGCAGTCAAGTCCGGATCATCCATGATCCGCTCCGTCGCCTCGGCCAATACTCGGCCGTCTTTGAGCAACACCGAAACACCTCGAAATACTTTCGCCCCATTTGCTCGAGTCGCTCGACCATAGATTTCGAATACTGCGCCTCCACCTACTCCGGCTACCATTTCAAAGACTCGCGCGACGTCGCTGCGACAACTGCGTCATCCCCGGTCGATCACGAAACTCACCACCTCCGGTGGTGGTGGTGCAGTATCTCATTCTCTCGACCCACGACCGGACCCTACGGGTTGAGAAACCGTCATCCTACCCGACCCGCGCCCACGTGTATTACGACCCGACCTCGAGTGCTCATGACTAAAATCTCGACTTATCTGATTTAGAAGTTTTATGCATCAGTACCTTTTCCACTGTCTTTTAAAGCAAAGTCTTATGAATATTTCTTATTAAAGAAGTTTTGTTTTCGCAAGTCCACAGAGTCCTATCAGTTTCAGTTTCTAAAGTAATCCACTATTGCTAGTCTTTCAATCATATCACACCCATCAATCACAAGAAATAGTAAGAGGTACCTACCTGGGCAGATTGGTGCTGGAGACTCGGTGCCATGCCTTTCAAACCATATACTTTAAAACAAAACACTTAAAAACCAATATTTAACACATTTTGGGCCTCGAGCCCATAGCCGAGCTTTTGAACTTAGCTCTGATACCACAAATGTAACACCCAAACCCGGTCAAGTACACCACGGCCAGAACGGTATGTTTACAGGAAAATCGTATTTGAGAGGTTAGGTTTCCGGTGAAAGGTTTAACGAAAACTCTTTGATGTATCCGTACTTGTAAAAAAACCTTGGGCATGATTGTTTTAAAACCGGTAGTGCAATTTGAAGACCCGGAATTTGAAAGCTTAGTTGAAAAGTAAGTTTTTATCATTTAGAAAGCCGAGAAATTCCTTTTAGTTACTTAAAACATTTTGAACTTAGTGTGGAAGATCACAAGTTTAGAAAATATTTGAGTTATGTTCATTTAAAGATTTTAATGTGATACCCGTTGGTAAAGTTTAAAACATATCGCTTTGTAGTCTTGAAAATCGTTTCATTCCAAGTTTTATCCATTATTAACTTGATAATTTATTAAGGCTAAATTGAAATCAAATTTTAGGCATATAAATAATCAAAGCATAATTTTAAAAGGTCATTTACAATCCCAACAAAACCAAATGAAAATAAATGAAATAAAGTACCAAGTGCTTAAATCGAGTGCAAAACCGACTTTATTCATGGCATGGTCACCTCGAGTCCACCGGCTCTATGTCCGCGATCTAAGTGTCACCTGAAATGATAAGGAGAAGGTGAGTGGCAAGACTCGGTGCATAAATCCCCTCCCGATTAATACAACGTACTAACACACACAATACTGAGCAATGTCATTAATGCACCCAATCCTAGCCATCCACAACACCTTTTCTACCCCGTGTGGTACCAAACCACCGGTGGTGCCAAAACCACTGGTGACCCAAAGTCACGATATCCATAAGTGTGGTGCCAAACCACTGGTGACCCAAAGTCACGAAGAATCCAATGATGGGGCCAACCCATCGTGTGATACCAAATCACGGCGACGATCCCATATCTCAAAAGTGGGGCCAACCCACGGTGGTGTTAACCACGAGGGACGAGTCGCTATGAGGTGCCAAACCTCACGGTGTCCCAAAGACACGAATGTGATACCAAATCACTGGTGACCAAGTCACGAATCAAGTGATGGGGCCAACCTATCGTGTGATACCAAATCACCTTTGGCGTCAATCCCGTATTATCAAGCTGTGGGGCCAACCCTTTGTGGTGCTAAGCCTTTGGGACGAGGCGCTATGAGGTGCCAAACCTCTGGTGACCCAAAGTCACAAAATAATGCGTGGTACCAAACCACCTTTGGAGGTGCCAAACCCTCGGTGTCCCAAAGACACGGATATCATATTCCCCCTCCTCTCATATCACCCATTATCATACCGACTCATGTAAAGTATGCAAATCATGCAAATCATGCTACATGTTTAATGTTGCATCTCATAACACATACATCATAGGTCATGATCTCAAGTATATCAACAATAGAACTCGTAATGAAACGGACTTACCCGAATCCGTGCACATACCCAATCGGGTATCATATCAATCAACCATACTTGTTTGGCTTTATTAAACAATCGATTATTAAGCATATTACTAAGCAAATAGTGTGTTAGTTTACACACCTGTTAAAACGCAAGCCTTAATCCCAAGGAACCGATCTAAGACCCTCGATTATCTTGCTCCTATAATCGGCCACATATGAGATTAGCACCTAGGCCATTCGACCAAAACCATTAAACCAAAGGGGTTAACGTTTGAACCCTTACCTTACACTTGATTTGGTTTCTACCAAATCCGAACCAAACGATGGTTCTTCTTATGCACACGGCACACCCTATTAAGAGGAAAGATTAATCCTTTGAAACTTTGACTTAACGAAACTAAAAGAGTGGACTAAAAAAACCAACCCTTACCACCACTTACCAATCGATTAACAGAGGAAGACGGCTCCTCTTGCTTACTTCCATAATCCTGGATGCCCTATGATAAAATCGATTCCAACACAAAAGATTAACTCCTATCAAAAAAGGCCAAAATCAGCTCTTAACCAAACCAAAATCGACAAAGAACAAGGGAGAAGAGAAATGAACATTTGGCCAACCACTTACCTTGCTCTAAACCCGATTGGGCACCACACACAAGAGAGATCACACCACACCAATATTCGGCCAAGACTTAAACAAAAAGGAGAAGAAGATTCGACCTTACACAAAGAAGGAGAACACAAGAGAAAGATGAAAAGAAAGGGCTTGATATTCGGTGTAACACCCTGGTTTTAGGGGTTATGCGCTTGGAGCATAGCTCGAGCAGTTAGTAGGCTTATGGTCATGTTGAAGGAATTTTTAGGGGGTTTGGAGAACCCTAGAAGGCAAGGGAAGACTTTGGAAAATTTTAGATTTTTAATTAAAAAAAAAGAGAGACTGGGCAGGAAGGCCTCAAAAATAAAATTGTGGAGTTTAGGACGCAAGAAAGGTATTGGCAAAGTGGCGTGGAGGCGCTGCTTGGGGGCTTTGGAAGGTAACGCTAAGGGAGCAAGGGTTGAGTTCTTTGGGGCAGCAATTTTGGCTTTATTTTTGCGTCAAGAGACCTGGGCTAAGTAGGCCTTAAGAATAAATGTCCAAGTTGATGGACATGAAAGCCCAATCGGGAGAAGTGGCTCTTGGGCGCTACTTAGGCGCTGGAGGGGAGGAGAGGTCGCGGTTTCGAGGGCTGCGAAGCATTTGGCGTTTGATTTTTTCGTTTTGGGCGTTGGGCTTTGTAAGGCCTTAAAGGTATATAGCGTGGGATTCGGACAAGGAAGATGGGGTGGTGGAATGGCTAGCGTGTGGCACTAGCGCCGAGGAGAGCAAGGCGCGGGTTCGAGCGCTAGGCTGCAGATTAGCGTTCTTATTTTTGTTGGTGGTTATGGGCTCGATTAGAAAGGGTTTAAAATAAAATCTTTGGGGTTTTAGCATAAAAATCAGTGGCCGAGTGGCCTGGGCTGGGGGGAAAGGAAGCAGCAGACTTGGTCCTGTGTTGAGCCAAGGAAGCTGCATTTTGGAGTTTGAATTTTATTTCTTTTTGGGCAGCAAATTGAGGTGTTGGACGGCTAGAAGACTCTTTTTGGAAGAGGATAATATGTTTTTATTATTTATTATTTATTATTTAGATTAAGTGGAATTATTATTATTATTTATTTTTAAAATAATAATGGGATAATATGAGCATTTTTTTATTGGAGGATGATATGAGTTTTTTTAGGAGATAATCAAGGATATTATGAAGATTAAAAGAATTATTGGATTATTAGTAGAGTATTCAAATGGAATTGAATTAGTGAAGTGTTGGCCAAATTTTGGAGACTTCAAGGGGTTGGTAGAATACTATAAATAGGGGAGGGTAGAGTGCTAGTTGTTCATCGGTCTTTTGCCTCTCCCTCTTGGTGTGCCGATTTCTTCTTTGGCCTTTGTAGCCAAATAATTCTTTTGTTTTAATCCCTTGGTAGCCGAATTTCTCCTCTTTTATTAGTTGCACCTTGGCGAATTCTAGGTGTGGTGTGGATCTCTTGATTCTTCTCCTCAATCGTTGGTAGTCGATTCGGTAAGTGGTGGTAAAGATCCATGTTTTAATTATTCTTTTATTATTCAAAGCGAAGGCTATTAAGGCTAATCATTTATGCGTTTTAGGGTATGGTCGGTTGCAAAAGGACCATTCCAGTAGTCTGAGATTTGATTGGAAATCAAATCACCTTGAGGAGCAAGGATATTTAGGAACATAGATCAATTCTCGGGATTCGAGGATATTTTGGTAAGCAATATTTGGTAAAGGTTCAACATTTAGTTTATAACCTGGAGGTTTAACCCGTTTATCCGATTAAGTGACTTTCGATGGAGGCGAATACTACCAAAGTGGGCAAGGGAAAGCTCCCATCCCAAAGTTCAAGAAGAGATCCGTTTCTGCTGTTCGAGATTGGCCACGTGGTGTGGGCCAACAGCAAGAAGCGTTAGCGTAAAGCCGTAGTTTCGCTAGACGATAGTGTCGAGGATCGAGAGTCTAGAACTCCTAGTAATAAGGTGTGTAGTTAGCCATTGTTTAGGGATTTGCGTGATATTTGCCTGTTTTATATGTTGCTAACAAGTGCGGTATATGTGAGAATGATACCCTTAAAGGGGTATGGCGATGACCGAGTTAGTAGCAAATCGACTAATATGTGATAATTGATTTTCAATATGTGAGTATGCCTATGATTGTGAATAGCATGCACATGCATCATCTACGCATTATATTATGTTACATGTGCATGGGTGGGTTATGAAAAGAAGGTGCGGGTGTACTTCTTGAGTGCGTGGTTGATGTCGACTTTGTGCTACATCGTGGATTGGATTGATCGAGGTCGCGTTGTGGATCTTTGCGATTTAGTTCGCGTGGTTACCTTGATTGATATGGGCTTTATGCCATATCGTGGCTTGATGGATTGCTTTGTGTGCTCCATCGTGGTTTGATGTTGGCTATACGCTACATCGTGGATGGCATTGGTTGCCTTTTGGAGGAAAAGGAGAGGGTGACTCGATAGTCCCCTGGTGTGTGGTAAAGGTGGATAAGGGGTGTGTAGCGGATGGACCCTAGGTTGGGTTGGGAATCATGTTGCATTATTTTGTAATAATATGGTAATGGGCCAAGCCCAATATGGCATGTGGATAGGTATGTTTTGGGAACATACGTGGAAATGGGCCTAGCCAGAAGATTTGAGTATGATTTGAATGTGGGCCAAGCCCAGTTGTAGTAATTGTTAAAATGATATATACATTACTTGTTGCATTTGATAATTGGGATATTATGTGGCTAAGCATGTGGGTGGATTTCAGTGGTTAACTTACACACTGAGTCTGTATGACTCACCCAATTATTTTCAAACATCGCGGGGAGACATGATTGATCGGACCGGGTTGGAGTGGATACAAGGTGGCCCATGCGATGCGATTTTATGCGATAGATGTTTTATTTGATTTAATTATTTTATATTATCAGTATTTTGGGATTTTATTTGATGTAATAAGGGCCTCTTTGATTTAAAGTACTCTATTTATTAATGTTAAAGTTTACACTACACTTAGTAATATTTTTACTAAAAGATTCATATTATAGCAACTTATAATAATGTTTTAATTCGGAAGTTTTCAACAAGCTTATATTATTTATTAAATGGACACGATTTCCAGAGATAATAAAATTTTCAAGTTTAATTCTATAGTCAAAGATTTCCAACCGTCTTTCCCGGTGACATATCCAGTTAAATCGTAGTAGTGAATGGGCGGGTTTGGGGATGTTACTGATTGGTATCGAGCCGGTTCAAAACTCGGCTTTGAGGGTTTTGGGCCCAAAACGTTTCAAAATGGGCTTTTTGGGCTTTTAGGAAATTATTTTCGAGTTATTCGGCATGGCACTACCTTCAACCCGAGTCCACGGTAAGTACTTGATTTGTGGAGTGATTTGTTATATGTGAACTGTTATGGGCTTAGTTGGGCTCGTAGATTAGTGAACTAGGATCTATTGAACCCTAGGACTAGTCTACTCAAACATATGCATAAGACTTAAAGCTACTAAACAAACCTCGTGATTAAGTCGCCAGGAGTTAAGGTGTGGCAACCATTGTGCGCATGTCTAGGAGTGGATCGGAAGAGCACGGTACTTAAGCGATCCTCGTGACTCACCTCCTCTTATTTGGAATCCTGCAGTGCGTAGCTACGGTTCACCTTAACCAAGAGGACTTGTTCATAGGCTAAAACCAATTATTAAAACCCAGAAAGGGATTTGCCTCAATTGTTTTAAAACCCTTAGTTTTAAAATTCTAAAAAAATACCCACAGTAGGAAAATGACGAAATTACCCACAGGTAGGGAAGGAAACTTGATTGCCCGAAAGAACTACTCTCGGAAACTTCATTGCATAAAATTGCTCGTGGATAAAATAGTGAAACAATAATTACTAATGCATAAAACTTTTTAAGCAGATTAAATCACGACGATAGAGATGAGTTCTAGGGACGCGGTAGAGGTAGAATGGCGCATCGGAACCGATAGGGTGCGGCCATGGGTCGAAGAAAGTGAAGTCGCCAGCGGTGGGCGTGAGGAGCAAGATCGGATAAGTGAAGATGACGCGGTATCGCGGGCCATATTACGAGTGCTAGAGCGAGTAGCAGGAGTTAGTAGGGGAAGTGGAACTCGAAAGTCGGTGTCGGAAGGCTTAGATTGAGCGGAGTGAGATCTTTAGAGGAATATCCGAGTAGCTCGAACGTAGCGGAGTATTGGCTAGAAGCGATCGAAAGAATCATGGGCGATTTGTTTGCGCAATGAATGAAAAATTTGAAGGGGTCTTTGTTTCGTTGTTTAGCGCCGAAAGCTTATCGTTGGTGGCTCTTTGTCAAGCAAAGTGTACCAACGGATCGATTGGATTGGGATTTCTTTAAGGTTAAGTTTGAAGGAAAGTACGTAGGAGCCGGTTATTTGGACTCACAAAGGAAAGCGTTTCTAAATCTAATACAAGGAAGTAAGTCGATAGTGAGTACGGCGGAATTCGTGCGACTTAGTCGGTATGCTAAAGGAATTGTGGCCACCGATTATGAGAGGTGCGTCGGTTTGAAGACGGATTGCGAGATGAACTTCGAATGGTGATTGCTCCACAGAAGAGAGAGAGACTTAGCGGTGCTAGTAGAGAAAGCTCGGATCATTTGAAGAGGTTAAGAAGACTATAAGAGAAAACCGAGAAAAGAATAGGAGCGAGAATAAGAGAAATATTGGACCGTCGGTATCGCTTGGTAATGTCGAGAAAAGACCAAGGACCGAGAACCCCTGTAAGTGCACTTGTACCAATGGATCGGAATCGTTCTTGTGTTCGATGTGGAAGACCTCACACAGGAGAGTGTTGGGGAAATAGTAAAGAATGCTTTCGGTGCGGATCTAAGGCACATTTAGTTAAGATTTGTCCTCAAGCGACGAGGGTCGTGGTTCAAGTCATGGAAGGAATGGTTCTAGTCGAGCCAACCAAGGATGTGATATCCAGTAAGCTCCTTTGCTTTGGTACATGCTTTAATTACTTTGTTTGCTTATGAGTTAGCCTTTTACGTGTTGCTAAGAGAGGTGTTTGAATTTTGAGCATGAATTTAGAGATTTTGTAGGTACGATAGCCTTAGTAAGATCGAGAGTGTGACATAAGCGTAAGGTGGTAAGATAGGTTGTATGGACGTTAGTTAGTAAAGTAATTTTGAGGCGAAATTATTTTAAGGAGGGTAGAATTGTAACACCCGGTTTTAAGGGTTATGCGCTTGGAGCATAGCTCGAGCAGTTAGTAGGCTTATGGTCATGTTGAAGGAATTTTTAGGGGGTTTGGAGAACCCTAGAAGGCAAGGGAAGACTTTGGAAAATTTTAGATTTTTAATTAAAAAAAAAAAAAAAGAGAGATCAGGGGGAAGGCCTCAAAAATAAAATTGTGGAGTTTAGGACGCAAGAAAGGTATTGGCAAAGTGGCGTGGAGGCGCTGCTTGGGGGCTTTGGAAGGTAACGCCTAAGGGAGCAAGGGTTCGAGTTGCTGGGGCAGCAATTTTGGCTTTATTTTTGCGTCAAGAGACTGGGCTAAGTAGGCCTTAAGAATAAATGTCCAAGTTGATGGACATGAAAGCCCAATCGGGAGAAGTGGCTCTTGGGCGCTACTTAGGCGCTGGAGGGAGGAGAGGTCGCGGTTTGAGGGGGCTGCGAAGCATTTGGCGTTTGATTTTTCGTTTTGGGCGTTGGGCTTTGTAAGGCCTTAAAGGTATATAAGCGTGGGATTCGGACAAGGAAGATGGGCTGGTGGAATGGCTAGCGTGCGGCACTTAAGCTACTGGAGGAGAGCAAAGCGCGGGTTCGAGCGCTGGAGCTGCGATTAGCGTTCTTATTTTTGTTGGTGGTTATGGGCTCGATTAGAAAGGGTTTAAAATAAAATGCTGGGGTTTTTACCATAAAAATCAGTGGCCGAGTGGCCTGGCGCTGGGAAAAGGAGCAGCGACTTGGTCCTGAGTTCGAGCCAAGGAAGTGCATTTTGGAGTTTGAATTTTTATTTCTTTTTGGGCGACAAATTGAGGTGTTGGACGGCTAGAAGACTCTTTTTGGAAGAGGATAATATGTTTTTTTATTATTTATTATTTATTATTTAGATTAAGTGGAATTATTATTATTATTTATTTTTTTAAAATAATAATGGGATAATATGAGCATTTTTTTTATTGGAGGATGATATGAGTTTTTTTAGGAGATAATCAAGGATATTATGAAGATTAAAAGAATTATTGGATTATTAGTAGAGTATTCAAATGGAATTGAATTAGTGAAGTGTTGGCCAAATTTTGGAGACTTCAAGGGGGGTTGGCCGAATACTATAAATAGGGGAGGGTAGAGTGCTAGTTGTTCATCAGGTCTTTTGCCTCTCCCTCTTGGTGTGCCGATTTCTTCTTTGGCCTTTGTAGCCAAATAATTCTTTTGTTTTAATCCCTTGGTAGCCGAATTTCTCCTCTTTTATTAGTTGCACCTTGGCCGAATTCTAGGTGTGGTGTGGATCTCTTCGGATTCTTCTCCTCAATCGTTGGTAGTCAGATTCGGTAAGTGGTGGTAAAGATCCATGTTGTAATTATTCTTTTATTATTCGAAAGCCGAAGGCTATTAAGGCTAATCATTTATGCGTTTTAGGGTATGGTCGGTTGCAAAAGGACCATTCCAGTAGTCTGAGATTTGATTGGAAATCAAATCGACCTTGAGGAGCAAGGATATTTAGGAACATAGATCAATTCTCAGGGATTGAGGATATTTTGGTAAGCAATATTTGGTAAAGGTTCAACATTTAGTTTATAAACTGGAGGTTTAACCCGTTTATCCGATTAAGTGACTTTCGATGGAGGCGAATACCGGTCAAAGTGGGCAAGGGAAAGCTCCCATCCCAAAGTTCAAGAAGAGATCCGTTTTCATTGTTCGAGATTGGCCACCGGGGTGTGGGCCAACAAAGAAGCGTTAAATGTAAAGCCGTAGTTTCGCTAGACGATAGTGTCGAGGATCGAGAGTCTAGAACTCCTAGTAATAAGGTGTGTAGTTAGCCATTGTTTAGGGATTTGCGTGATATTTGCCTTTTTATATGTTGCTAACAAGTGCAATTATATGTGAGAATGATACCCTTAAAGGGGTATGATGATGACGAGTTAGTAGCAAATCGACTAATATGTGATAATTGATTTTCAATATGTGAGTATGCCTATGATTGTGAATAGCATGCACATGCATCATCTACGCATTATATTATGTTACATGTGCATGGGTGGGTTATGAAAAGAAGGTACGGGTGTACTTGAGTGTACGTGGTTGATGTCGACTTTGTGCTACATCGTGGATTGGCGTGATCGAGGAGGTCGCGTTGTGGATCTTTGCGATTTAGTTCGGCGTGGTTACCTTGATTGATATGGGCTTTATGCCATATCGTGGCTTGATGGATTCTTTGTGTGCTCCATCGTGGTTTGATGTTGGCTATACGCTACATCGTGGATGGCATTGGTTGCCTTTTTGGAGGGAAAAGGAGAGGGTGACTCGATAGTCCCCCTGGTGTGTGGTAAATTTGGATAAGGGGGGTGTGTAGCGGATGGACCCTAGGTTGGGTTGGGAATCATGTTGCATTATTTTGTAATAATATGGTAATGGGCCAAGCCCAATATGGCATGTGGATAGGTATGTTTTGGGAACATACGTGGAAATGGGCCTAGCCCCAAGATTTGAGTATGATTTGAATGTGGGCCAAGCCCCAGTTGTAGTAATTGTTAAAATGATATATACATTACTTGTTGCATTTGATAATTGGGATATTATGTGGCTAAGCATGTGGGTGGATTTCAGTGGTTAACTTACACACTGAGTCTGTATGACTCACCCAATTATTTTCAAACATCGCAGGAGACATGATTGATCGGACCGGGATGGAGTGGATACAAGGTGGCCCATGCAGAAGCAGATTTTATGCAGTAGATGTTTTATTTGATTTAATTATTTTATATTATCAGTATTTTGGGATTTTATTTGATGTAATAAGGGCCTCTTTGATTTAAAGTACTCTATTTATTAATGTTAAAGTTTACACTACACTTAGTAATATTTTATAAAAGATTCATATTATAGCAACTTATAATAATGTTTTAATTCGGAAGTTTTCAACAAGCTTATATTATTTATTAAATGGACACGATTTTCAGAGATAATAAAATTTTCAAGTTTAATTCTATAGTCAAAGATTTCCAACCGTCTTTCCCGGTGACATATCAGATTCTGGTCGTAGTGAATGGGCGGGTTTGGGGATGTTACATTCGCCAATAACAGAAATGGGAAAAAGAAGAAGAAGAAGGAAAGTACTTTCGGTTTTGAAAAGAAGAAGGAATGGAGAAAATGTTTTGGGAATAACTTTCAGCTATCAAGGTTTCAAGAGAAGAAAGGAAGAAAGTATGAGAAGAATAGGGTACTAATTTTGATTTACACAAATGAAAAAGAAAGAAAGATGGAAGAGAACATTGACTATCAAAGAATATCAAGAGAAACAAGCAATTTTAAAGCAAGTATGTGCTTGGACTTTCGGTTTCAAGAAGAAAATGCAGAAACTCACTTGAAATTTCGGCTTGCTTTTGACAAAAGAAGGATTTTGGCTTACACAAATTTGACCGAAAATGCTCCAAAATGCCAAAAAGAATTTGACCCTCTCCACTTACCCACTTACCAAACCCGCCACTCCCCATGAAGCACCCAACATTCGGCCACTACCTCCAAACACTCCCAACCACTAATTCAAACTAGTTTGAACTAGTCAACCTCCACAATTTACTCTCCACCCACCATTTAAACAATTTGACTTGGTCTATGGCAGAGTTTGAACTGCCCACAACTTCTTCTTCTCCCTGCCATCAAAATGGAAGCAAAAATATGAGACTTCTGCAGCTTGAACACAGGACCTCCTTCCCTGCAAGTGACGCTAAACCCAAGCTCCAAGTGGCGCCTAACTTGCCACTCTACTAGCTCAATTCTTGTGCTAACATTCTCCTAAAAATATTTATAAACCCAGACTCATTGGCTCCCCTCACCTAAAGCTTAAAACTAAAGTTTCCCCAACCACTCGGGCTTACACCAAGCTTACAACTAAGCCCCAAAACAATTGAAACACAACATTGCAGGCCAAATACATGCAAACAATGCAATAATCAAAATAGCCCCTAACCCGGGATATTACAAGCTCCGACCAAGTTCCAACCTTCATGAGCCTTCGAGTACTATAAAATAGAAGAAAATAAAACAAAGTAAGCATTTGATGCTTAGTAAGTTAAATATAACAAGAATTTAACTTACCAATCATGTACATTAAAAATAAATATACAAACATGCATCCAAATCATTATGGCCATTTGCCTAAACACATATTTTCTCAAGAAACTTGTTAGTCATATATATCATGTAAACATCAAAAATCAAGGATGAGCTCATCATGTAATAACTTTCATAAACATGTGCTTTCCATATCATAATTCCATATTACATGTACATTTCCATGATAAATCATTTCAAGATCAATTTAGCCATATCAGAACTTTACCCATTGAATTTATTTGAAATATTGATGGATACGCTCATGTAGTACACTTAAAGTGTACAAAACTGAAAATCCGTCAATACATATCCAGGGGTACCCATTAGGGCACATAATCAGTAAGCACTCTCTCGAGCCATTTAACAGGATGCTCATTTAAGCCATGTAATAGGAAGCTTATCCGGGCTATAATAGGAAACTCTTAAGAGTTTAAAACAGGAAGCTCATTGAGCTTAAAAGGTAACTCTGAAGAGCTATTATCAAGGAGCTCCGAATAGCTATATAAAAGGAAGTTCAAGTGACCCATGTCAGGAAGCTCATAAAGAGCCTATATCAGGATGCTCATAAAGAGTTGCGTCTGTGTCTGCAATATATGCAGGATCACAACCAATCATATAACAAGATGCTCACAAAGAGTTACGGTAGTCTGCAACACATGCAAGATCACTATCGATCAGGATGCTAGCAGGAACTGTATAATGGGAAGCTCGAGAGGGCTTATAACAGGATGCTCGTAAGAGCTATGGTGTGTCTGCAACATAAGCAAGACTACAACCAAGTCGGGAAATCATGTATCCACCGAATTCCATTATTCAAACGGAACTTATTATACATCGGCCTTTGTCGGATATAAGATTAATTTCATATTCATGACAATGATACAATTCACATACATATCATTCAATTTAAAACATATAAATACACAATTTAGTTACACGAACTTACCTTGTCACTTATTCTCATATGGAAATCTACTAATCCGACACTTTTTTCTTTTCCTCGATCTAACTTCGTATTTGAGTTATCCGGATCTAATTAGGCTTGCTTTATTTTCTTTCTCTTTCCTAGGGTTTCTATAGAATTTGGGGAAGAAGATGATATAAAATGATGATATTAGTTATTTATTTTATTTATCATCTTTTATTTAGTTCAATTTCAAATTTAGTCCTTTTCTTTTTCTAATTTTCCATGGATGAATCATTAAAAAATATCTACTAAATTTTCTTAATGGTCTAATTACCATGTAAGGACCTCAAATTTTGAATTCCATAGCTATTTAATCCTCCTAACTACTAGAATTCAACTTTTGCACTTTATGAAATTTGGTCCTTTCTTTCTAATTTAACACAAAATAAGTAAAATTTTCTTACTGAAATTTTCATACGTCTTTCCTATCATGATGTATACCATGCAATAATATTAAAATAAATTTTCTTTCTAACTCAGATTTGTGGTCCCGAAACCACTGTTCCAATTTCACTGAAAACGGGCTGTTACACACGGAAACTGATAAGGAGGAAAAAGAAATGAACCCCATAAATGGGAAGCTGCGGTATAAAGTCAGTGCTCATAAATCCACTTGTAGGGTCAAATGAAGTAACTACATTCCAATGCAAGCCAGGGAAGTTTTTTTCCCCTACCTCATGCATTTTATTTCTTTTCCCATGACATTTCCTGTACATATCTATATTTTTTTTCTCTACATGCATTGAGGACAATGCATCCCATAGGTTTGGGTTTGTATTGTGCATTTAGGTTGCATTATATATCTAGTATGTATGCTCATTCTAGTCTCGTTAAACTTGTTTTGTGACTGCCACATGACTACTAAGTATTGTTTTGCCTATACGAAGTACAATCTTTACTTATGATGTTCGATGAGGAGATTAATTCATCAATAAATCTAGAAAAATATTATAGGGATAAGGTTAGTTTAGCTTAGGTTAGGTTGCTTGAAGATTACCCCCTAAAAATAAGATGTTCTAGCCTCAGTTATTTTTGGACTATAACAAGTATCTTTTAATGAACTTAGAGACTTTTGAAACCAAACTCAGTCACATTGCCACAACATTACTTAAATACAGGATAGTAGAAACTCCAATGCTTAGAATTGCCAAGTAAGTCAGCACCACTTTGTTTGCTCCATCGTGCTGTTGACTAGAAAGGTGAGTCCAAGTAAGAGTGTGTAATAAAGAAAAGAAAATTAGCGGCACACCACTATAGTAACAGGTTGAGTAACTAAGAAGGTAGTTGTTTGCTCCATCCATCTTTTTAGTTAAAAGCCTTAGCTTCAAGAGTGGTTTTTATTTAATTTCTGACATGATTGAGTACTATGTAATTTGGTGTATGCTCGATTTCGATTATCAAGTCAAAAAAAATTATGACATGCTAAATCCCCTAACATTGTAAAAGAAAAAAAGAGAAAGAAAAAAGTACAAATAAATATTTTGAGTAGGCTTAGAGCAAAGGTTACAAAGTAACTTGAGTTTAGGTAACAAATGAACTGAGTACATTAAGAGATGTTTGCTATGGCTAGAAAGCACACATGAGTGTCGAAACCATTTTTTAAAAAGGCTTATAAAAACAAGGATCGACTTTAAAAAACAGAAATGAAGTCGCCACCAATCTTTTTTGCTTAGGTGTGATCAGATCACCTTATAAAACATTTTTATTTCAAAACATTAATTTTGGCCTACGAAATTCAAGAAAAGCAGTTTGGGAGTCGATTCACGCACGAGGAAGGATTAGCACCCTCGTAATGCGCCCAAAATTGGTACCGGATTGATTAGTCATTGCCCTAATGTCGAAAATTCAAAAAGATTTGAAAACATGATTTCTTTAAAAATTTGAACAATTTGAGTTGGAATTGGAGATTCCTTTGTTCCGAAAGCATACAAACATCACATCCAGCACGTTAGGACGTGATGTTTTAAACCCTCGTAACCAAAATCATCTCATGATTTACAAAATTCATTAAAAGGATATTTAGTTATTTGGACGAACAAAAAATCGAAACCCAGCACGTTAGGGCATAATTTCTCGAACTTCCAAACACGAAACATTGCCTTGTTTTCTGAAATCCTTATCCCGAGATAACAAAACGTCATATCCAGTGAGTTAAGACACGACAATTTTAAATTCTCGAAAATAAGTTTTTATTTTTTTAACTTTTTTTTTTAAAAAAAAGAAGAAAATAACCAGTTCTTTGGACTCGAAGAGAAAAATCGAAACCCAATAAGTTAGGGTACGATTTCTTTCGAACCCTCGAACGCAGAGTATTTGCTTATTTCAAAACCAATTTTTTTTTTATGCATCAAATAAAATATAATATGATTGTAATAAAATGAAAAATAAATCATAATGCCAATATGCCCAATGGAATAAAAGTGTGGGTGATAATATGAATAATAATAATGAAGGCAAAAATAAAAAAAAATTAAGTAAAAATAATAATAAATAAACAAATAAATAAATAAAAGAAAAGAAAATAAGAAATAAAGCTAATATCAAATTAACAAATAGATAAATAATATATACAATAATTTAAAGATAATAAAATAATAATAATAATAGTAATAATAAGAAATAATAATAATAAAATGGAAATATATTAATAAATAAATAATAATAAAAATAATATTAGCAATTATAAAATAAAAATAATAATGAAAATAATGATAAAAATAATAGCAAAAATAAAAATGGTATTAATAATAATAAAATAATGTAAGGATATTAAAATTAATAGTAATAATAATATAAAATAATAGTAATAGTACAATAAGAATATATTAATAATAAAAATAATAATATATGTTAATATACAAATAATAGTAAAAATAAAAACAACAATAATGAAAATAGTAATAATAATGGTGATACTAAAATAATAATAATAATAATAACAATACTAATAATAATAAATATAATAATAATAATAATAAATATAGCTATAGTAATAATAATAATATATATATAAATAATGGTCATAATAATAATACAAATGAATATAATGATAATTATAGGTTAAAAATAAAATGATAGTAATAATAATATTAAAGTAATAATTATAATAGACAAATAATAATAGTATTAATGATAATAATAAAAATTAATAATGAAGAAACAAAAATTACAAAAGAAAATAAAAAAAAAGAAGATGAAATTGAACTTGAAATAAAAATTTGGGGCGAAATCAAAAATAAAGTTAAAGGAGGGACCGATTAGAACACGCTAGTAACCGGGAGGGGCTATGTAACATCCTGGAAAGGGCCTATGCATTTTCGGTTTAGTTCTACGAAGTGACATGTTTTATGTACTAAGAATAAATTTTGAACATTTTTGGAAACCTGAAAATGTATGGAAATGGATGGAAATGATTTGGAAATGATTCAAAATAGGAAAGTGCACATTTCGGAAACTTGGAAATGTAAGAAAATGTCAAGTTACTGAGAGTAACGAAAATTTTGGAAACTTAGAAATGACCTAAAAATGACGAGTTTTAAGGTTTAAAAGGGGAAATTAAGGCAAGATGGCCTTAAAAGAAAAAGTTTGTGGAATTTGACACACAAACAGGCTTGGAAAAGTGGCCTGAAAATGCCACTTAGGGCCTATAGAAATGGCGCCATATGTAAGAGGAATGGGCCTGAGTTCGAGTCACTTGGGAAGCAAATAAAGGAGGTTTTATTTTTGCTTCCAGAAGACTGAGGTGGACGGCACATGCTTCTAGAAAGGAGGTGTTTTATTTTCATAAATATTCGATTAAAAAGGGTGATAAATAAAGGATTTTTAAATTGGATTATTATGAAGAGATAAATGTTGGATTTAAACTCTTTTATTTATGATAATTAAAGGATAAAGTTATCAGATAGAGGAGTGGTGGCCAAGTAAGGGACTCCTTAGATGATAATTTCGGCTATAAAAGGAAGGAGGGCTACTCATCAATTTTTGCTTCCTCCTTTCTCTGTCGAATTCTTAGTGCTCTCTTCTCTTCTTTTCTTTCTTTTCTTTTGTCAAGCCAAAATTAAGTAATTGTTGGAACCTAGCCGAATATTTTTCTCTCCATTAGAAGCCATAGCCGAATCTCCCTGTGAATCTAAGCAAGGAAGCAGTCGACTGAAGTATTAAGGGGATCTCTCGGGTTTCTACAACTGTCGACTACAAGGAGGAATATTTTGGGATCTAAGGTAAGAAACTATAAGATCCAAAGGTCTTGTTTTAATTTTTAATGTTAGATTAAACCTAACATGTGATTATAGGAATTTCGACATCCCTAGGAAAGCAAGGATACTTTTCGGGATTTGAGATCACAAAGGTATGTGTTTAAGACATTCGGCCAAAGCCTATTTTAAGTATTGGGATTTATTCTCAAAAGCCGAAACTAACCTATGATGTGTTTTAATGTTAGCCGAATGCAAGAAGGAATACAACAAAGTGTTGGGACTTGATTCTTAAGTCAATCGGCAACAAGGTAGGTTTTCAGTATACAAATCCTACTAGGATTTGGTTTTAAAGCCAAAAAGGTTTATTAATGTGTTTAAATGATTGGCCGAATATAGGAGTTAAGGATCTAAATCAGTAGATCGGTTCTTCGGGATTTCAAGGACTTCGTTAAACGAATCAGGTGTGTACCCCACACTAACTTTTAATAAGATTGATGGTAATATGTAAAATATGCATGTTTATAAGAATGTGGCTAAGGTACCATAATATGGTACAAAGTACTCAGGTACGTTTCTTACTCCTATTAGGATTACGAAATATGTTATATTTAACATGTGAAATATGATAAGAATGTGAATTTAAGTATGATATGCATGATATGAATAATATGGGTCATTCGGGATATATGAAAAAGGGGAAGTGAATGTGATGACTACGGTCTCACTATCTGAATGTGGTGACTTCGGTCACATTATCGAATGTGGTAACCGGTTACATTATCTCGAATGTGGTGTCTCATGACACAATTATCTGAGTGGCTATGCCACAAATTTTATATGGGCGATGAGCACGTCAAGCTGCAATGATCGCGCCGATGGTGTGTAGCGGATGGAGGGTTGACTCGGTGAGTCCCCACGGTGTGCGAGTTGAGTACGGGGATGTGTAGCGGATGGCACCTAGGTTTGGGTTTGGGTTGCATCATCATTTTTATCTGTTATATGAATAAGTATTGGATATGAAAAATGTATGCACGATCTATTGAATTTTAGTGTTGTGTACACATTGAGTCTGTTGACTCACCCCGTTGTGGGACTATTTTTTGGTGACGATCAATAATGGACCGGGTTAGTGGAAGCTTAGGGATGGTCATGCTCACTTGAAGTTTTATTCAATATGGATATTTAAATTTATTTAAGTATTTTAATTTTATTTTGGGATTTTACTTGATGTAATAAGGCCATAAGTTACATTTCTTTACTTTTATTTTTAAATACTATGTTACGAATTATTTTCAATTAAAAGTTAAGTAAAATTTATTTCTTTAAAAATAAACCCTAATTGTTTTTTTCATCTTAATTAATTGGACTTTAAAATAAGATCAATGGGTTTTTAACTCAAGCCCAACCCAAAAAATATTTTTAAAAATCGCACAAGTTTTCCTCACGATAATAAAAAGAATTTTGTAACCAGTTTACTTAAGGAACATACAGATCTGGTCCAAGCTCGTGGACCGGGTGTGGGGTGTTTCAGGCTAAAAGGGAAAATATCCCTTCTCTCCAAAACACTGCGCTTAGTATAGGATTAAATTGAAATCGAAATAAAATATAAGGCTAAATTAAAGAATAAAAGAAACTTAATTATAAATTAATAAAAAAGCGGAAGGGCTAAAAGTGCAATTAGCCCTTCCGTGGAAAACACGCGGATCCTCCCTGGGTCGGGTCAACGCGCGGGTCATAAAGGAGAAAACGACGTCGTTTTTGGCTTTATGGGCAGTCCTCAAAACGGCACCGTATGAATCAGTTATATAAGCTAAAATTAATCCCAAAAATTCATTTCAAACACCCTTTAAAAAAAAAGAAGAAGCTCTTAAGGTTCTTTCTCCCTCGGCCGGAGCCCAGAATCTGGCCCAGGGTTCCGGCGATGGACCGCCGCACGCGCCGCCACACGCGCCGCCTCCGACGGTGATCGGAAGGCCAGAAACCTCCTTTTTCAACGCCGATTCAAATGGTAATCTTCTTTTCTTTATTTTTTTTCAAAAAATATAATAAAAATATTGCAGGGATAGAAATAAAAAAAATGAAACAGTATAAAAAAATAACCTCTGCTTGTGGTTTTTTTATTGTGTTTTTTTTTGTATTCTCTCTGTATATATGTGTGTGTCTGTGTCTGAATTACAGAATAGGTCGGGCTTTTATAGCCTTAAAAATAAAAAGGAAATAGATCGTTTCTGCCATTTTTGCTGCTGTTTCCTTTCTTTTTGCAGGCGACCGACGGGGAATCTGGCGACGATGGGGCGTAGTTCGCGAGGATTGCGGCGTGGTCGAGGGCTGATTGTGGCGCAAGGGGCTGGACGAGGTTACGGCGCGAGGGTTTCCAGGAAACCCTAGGTTTCCTAACTCTGCTTGGTGCCTGGGCCCTTTTGGGCTGCGTTGGTTTGGGTTTTAGTTTTGGATTTAATGGATTGGCTTGGGTCATCTGTTTGGGCTCGGGTGTAATGGGGTATTGGGTCTGGTTTTGGAGTCTGTAATTGGGTCAGCGCATTGGTTTTGAGTGCAGTATTAAAATGGACTTGTAAAATGGACATTTTATTTTGTTTTCATTTTGGTTTTCACGGGCCCGGGCAAAATGGGTTATTACAGTTGCCCCTCTTTGCTCATTGTCGTGAAACGAGAATAGAGCAAAGACAATAGAAGGTCCAATTTTGCTCGGTCTTTGCCGAGTCTTGACTTCTTGGTCCTCATCTTCTCCAAATGGTTTCCAATCCCAACTGCATCTTCAGGTGTACTGGAACTGCAACTTTAGAAGTATTGAACTATAAGTCTGATGGCTGCTTCACTGCAACTTTAGGAACACCAAATCTACTATTTTTTGATCTGCTCCACTGCAAACTCAGGGAGATAAGATCTGATGTTTTTGATCTGCTTCCTGCAACTTCAGGAAGATGAGATCTGCATTGTCTTGATCTACTGCTGCAACTTCCGGGGAGATAAGGTGAAAGTGTCTTTGATCTCGCTCTGCAACTTCAAGAAGATGAGATCTCTTTGTCTTGATCTACTCCACTTTGCAACCAGGGAGATAAGACTATAATATTCAGCCTGCTCCCTTGCTACCTCAGGGAGATAAGGCTGGTGGCTAAAACCTGCTTCCCTGCTACCTCGGGAAGATAAGGTTCACCGTCTTCAATTTGCTCTACTGCAACTTCAGGGAAACAAAATCTACAATCTTTAGTCTACTTCCCTGCTACCTCAGGAAGATAAGACTACAAGTTTCAGCCTGCTCCCTTGCTACCTCAGGGAGATAAGGCTGGTGGCTAAAATCTGCTCCTCTGCTACCTCGGGGAGATAAGATTCGCCGTCTTCGATTTGCTCCACTGCAACTTCAGGGAGACAAAATCTGCAATCTTTAGTCTGCTTCCTTGCTACCTCAGGAAGATAAGATTAGTATCTTTGATCTGTTTCCTGTAACTTCAGGAAGATGAGATCTGTTGTCTTCAGTTTACTCCGCTGCAACTTCAGGGAGACGAGGCTGAAAGTGTCTCCGATCTGTTTCCTGCAACTTCAGGAATGCCAGATCTGCTTTCTTCAGTCCGCTTCACTCCTGCTCAGTGGAGATAAGATCTGCTATCTTCAGTCTGCTCCATTGCCGATAAATGGAGATTAGACTTGTTGTCTTCGATCTGCCCCACTCCTGCTCAGTGGAGATAAGATCTGCTATCTTCAGTCTGCTCCATTGCCGATACATGGAGATAATACTTGCTCAACTTCGATCTGCTCCACTCCTGCTTAGTGGAGATAAGATCTGATTTCTTCAGTCTGCTCCATTGCCAATACATGGAGATAAGACTTGCTCAAATTCGATCTGCTCCACTCCTGCTCAGTGGAGATAAGATCTGATTTCTTCGATCTGCTTCTTGCAACCTCAAGAATGCTAGATCTGCTATCTTCGATCTACTTCACTGCAACTTCAGGAAGACAAGATCTGCTATCTTCAGTCTACTCCCGTGTAACTTCCGGGAGACAAGGCTGAAAGTATCTTTGATCTGCTTCTTGCAACTTCAGGAAGATAAGATCTGCTATTTGATCTCGTCCCACTACTGCTTAGGGTGACAAGATTTATAATCTTCGACCTATTCCATTACTGATCAGGGAGATAGGACTGATGAATTCACCGATGTTACTACACCGTCCTCTGGGGGACATATCCTGTAGACTTATGTTTATGCCAAATGATTAGGATGCTATAATCGGAATGAATCTAATGCTCCTAACTAAATGTATTATGGACGACATTTGCATGAATGCAGAATGTCATGAGAATGATCCCATTTTTTAAATGTATAATGATTAGGATGCAATGATCGGAATGAATCTAATGCTCTTAACTAAATGATATTAGGGATGAATGCAGAATGTCATGAGAATGGTCTCCTTCTTCTTCTCTTTTTTTTTTTTACAACGATTAGGATACAATGATCGGAATGAATCAAATGCTCCTAATTGGAAGTGTGAGAATGATCCCTTTTTAATGTTTGGGTTGTCATTGCTCATAGTTCATCAAGGTCCTATCACTGATGCGTTACCATGCTTTCTCATTCAGTTGGTATCTTTGACAGAAAACCCAAAGAAGCAATCATATTCTGCTCAGCAAGCTTGCCCCGTTGTAATTTTAGAGTCCCTTCCACTGTACTTTTTGGGACATAAAGTTTGTACCTCCCACTGTAACTTCAGGGGAATATCATTTGGTTTCTTCCATCCGTCCTGTTACCACTCAGAGGTATAGAATTCGTATCATCCTTAATCAATTTGATCTGTTACACCATTCCCTGGGTGTAATGACCAGATGTATGTGCCTGAAATTTACATGAATGCAGGGTAACATTTTTCTTTTCCCAAGAATGATCCCCTTTTATACTTGGTTTCCATTACTCGTCATTTGTCGAGATGGTATTACCAACGAAATGTCTTATCCAATAAAAATCCGAAGAGATAAACATCTTTCAATATTTCCAACCCTTAGGCTTGGTGAGTTCTAAACAATAGTCCTGTTTCAGATTCTCATATTATTTAAAAGCTTCCAGAGTAATATGAGAAACTCCTTTTATAAAAGTATTATTAGTCCATTAATCATTATTTCAATATAAAATGCTTGAAAAAGATCACAACAATGGACAAGAAAGAAATTAATTAGGAGCATAGCTTGAAACAAATAAGTTAATCAAAGCTAACCAAGCCAAAAGAATTGACTGAGGTGCATCTTGAAAAGAATAAAGTAAAAATAGCCAAGGCCATAAAAGAAAATTGATTGGTGTGTATCTTTGAAAAGAATAAAGTGATCAAAGATAGCAAATTCAAAATGGGTAGATAGAAGCTAGGTGCCCCAGATATCGTCGCCTGAGTTTCTCTATACAAACTTCTTGAGGACCATTTTGAGCTTAATACGTGTTTAGAGGATCCGGAGTACTTTTTCGAGGCCCAAGACATATAATACTTCCTCATTGTTAATTCAGGCATAGCAAGACTACCACATGCCCTATATTTGATCAAAATTTGAGCCGCCCTTTTCGGGTTTTCGGCTCAAAACCCCTTTGGTCTCAAAGCGCCCTTTGTAGGTTTTCACCTTGGCCTCTCCTTTTTTTTTTTGAATTTGAAATTGAACTCAAGGTGCCCTTTGTGGGTTTTCACCTTGGCCTTTCCCCTTTCAGGTAAAATACTTCTTGACTGAACCTGAATTGACTGGATTGGGCAAGTCTTTGGCATCCATCTCGGTCAATATCAATGCTCCTCCAGAATCAGCCTTCTTTACAACATAAGGTCCTTCCCAGTTTGGCATCTGCTTTCCTCTCAAATCGTTTTGTAGAAGAAAGATCTTTCAATACTAGGTCCCTATCATGACATTCCCTTGGGTGGACCATTTTTGACATAAATCAGCATAATCCATGTTTGGTGCATTTGACTATGATGAATACTTTCAAACCCATTTCTTCAGCCAAGTTTCTTAGAGACATTCTACTTCATCCAATTCTTGTCTTAAAAAATGCTTGGAGCAAAGGAATCTCGATTTTCATGGGCAAGACCACTTCTCTTCCATAAACTAATGGAAAAGTGTTTCCCCAGCGAAAGTCTTGGTCAACGTTTGATAAGCATAGAGAGTAAATGGTAGCTTGTTATGCCAACCCTTACGAGTCTCGGTCATCTTCCTACAATCCTTATTTTGTTTTTTCTTTTTGTATTTTTTTCTTTTGGCAACCTTTCTTTGCCTTTGTGATATCTTTGCTGATCTTTAAACAAACTGTAAACTTTGACATTGTACAGTTATGCATTACTAAACATGATCCTTTCTTTCCTTTTTTTTTTAGAATTTGATGACTATCGACCTTGTAACATTGGAATATGAAGCTACTTCCACCCTCTTAGTGAAGTAAACGATGACCACAAAGATGAATCGATATCGACTAGAAGCTTCTAATGAGATCGGCCTCATAACATCCGTGCCCCACATATAGAAAAGTCTGTGAAGAAAATGGAAAAGTCACATAAATCTTGTCTTCTTCAATTCAGAATTTGCGGTATAACTGATGCGATCCCCTTCCATGGTAGACCAACAGTATCTGATCCTCATGTTTAGCCCACGTCTTAGTAACCCAGGCATGTCTTGATATGATCATGCAAAAACATCTTTGAATTCTTGAAAATAACTCAATGATGTCGCGCCTTATTTATGTGGTAAGCTAGGCTTCGATCTTCACCCCTTTCCTAGGCTCGCAATGTCCTTTAACCCTATGCAAGGTATAATCTATTTTTCATCATGTTCTACTATCCTTAACAAATCAGAAGATGGGTTACAATCTCTGTTATCTTTAAAGTCCTGAGATCCTTCTAAACACATATCTTACTCGAAAGGAGACTCTGAGTCAGTAGCGGCGTTGCTCACATCGTTGATATCTGGAGACCTATTGTAGGTTCGAAGGAAGATTCCAAAGAATAAATGGTTCAAAGAATGATTATTTGTACGGTCATGAATGAAGAATGAAAGAATATTTGAAAAAAATAAAAGAATATTTGCTAAAAAATATACATTTTATTGAAATAAATTTTCGGACACGAGCCTATTTCACAAAAGGATTCTTATTGCCTCTAGGCTTAAGGCAACAAGCATGTTTTGAGTATTACTCTAGATCAGCTCTAAAAATACAGGGATCTCTTCCACAGTCCCATTATTCAAAACACTCCCGAGTATGCAAGGTCTTGGAAACTTTGTTCCCCGGTTCCATCTCCGCTATATCTAAATCAGGGATAACAGGATCAGCAGGGTTATCTCCTGGGTCAGATCCTGAGCCAACTTGGAAATTCATGGGTACCCCAGCATCAGCTTGACCTTGTTAAGGCCTAATTGTAATAGATGGCCTTTGTGGATATGCTTCAGGTTGTGCAGGCGGTGGGGTAAAACCCGGAGGGTAATCCTCATTATCTTCTCCAGCATTAGTCATGGGACCTTTTCCCTTGTCCATTGCCCCATTCAGTAGCTGAATCATTTGAGCCACCATATTCCTTTGGGCTTCCATCATTTGTTCCCTCATATCTTGTTGGATTTTTTCCAACTGCTCTTGTAGCTAGTCTTGCATGTCCCTTTGGAAATGTTCGAGTCTTTGATCCATGTTTTTTTCTTTCTTTTTTTTAGCGTGTATACCGCAACGGTGTTTAGTTTCCAGATTAACCTTTTATTCTTTATCTTTCTTTGATAATTTCAACTAATTAGGGTCATTCTATAAATTTAAATGCATATGATGCGATGTAATGCAAATGCATGAAATGAATGCAAAAAGAAAGAGAGGCGTTGATTCTGAATTCAATTTCATTAGAACAACTTTTCTAGAAAATAAATTCCTTTACATAAAACGGATTACATAAGCGGCCTCTCCCTCATATTCCAAGCAAAAACATCAAACCCCTTCTTCGCAAAGGTCAAATCTTGCAAACTTCTAATAGATGCCTCCATTAGCACCTTTTTGCTTGATTTGGGCCGCGACTCACTGCTCACTTATTTCCATAATGCTTGTTAGCCTCTTCAAGAAAGCCGAGACATGGTGATTCTCGAATAGTCTTTGTCAGCTTGAATCATTGGGCAATAAAGTCTTGTATTCTTTCACGGGTTGTCAGTCTTCTCTCGTTGTGTTTACTTGGACCATATTCGGATGACCGTATTATAATCCACTTTATCAAGAATTCCATTTTCTCATGACAAACTCTTCTATTTAGTAATCGAATTTGAATCAACACCTCTTTTCTATGATGTGAATGCAATGCAATCAAAACAAAAGAGAACACGTTAGCACAAGAGAAATATATAACAAAATAGGGCACCTATCTGGGTGACCACTAGGGTTTGACATAGTTCTACCTAGGGTAAGCCCTTAGGTTTTCTACATGTGGTTTAGCTCTAAAGTTGAGGTACCCGAACCAACAAATTCCTCGATCCTCACCCATTATAGGCTCATACGAACCGAGTTCAGTTCAGGGGAATACGTTTCCCTATGGCTATGCGGAGGTGAAAACCTCACGAAGACATAGGTACAGATGTATCCCGAAAGCAGTCTACTAGCCTATGCGGAGGTGAAAACCTCACGAAGGCATAGTTTCTCACTCCCACTTAAAAGGTACGACCACAACGGTCATGCAATGCAATGTGTGCAAGAAAATAAAAATCATATGTTCAAATAAAAAATTTTAAATTTTCAAATCAAATTTTCAAATTTTCGAAAAAGGAGAGAAAACAATCAATTTTACGGCTTGACTCTTTTAGGTCCCCAGTGGAGTCGCCAAGCTGTCAAAACTATTTTTTAAAAAGGCTTATAAAAACGGGGATCGACTTTAAAAAAACGAAAATGGAGTCGCTACCAATCTTTTTTGCTTAGGTGTGATCATATCACCTTATAAAACATTTTTATTTCAAAACATTAATTTTGGCCTACGAAATTCAAGAAAATAGGTTCGGGAGTCGGTTACGTACGAGGAAGGATTAGCACCCTCGTAACGCCCAAAATTGGTACTGGATTGATTAGTCATTGCCCTAATGTCGAAAATTCGAAAAGATTTGAAAACATGTTTTCTTTAAAATTTTGAACAATTTCAGTTGGAATTGGAGATTCCTTTGTTCCGAAAGCATACAAACATCACATCCAGCACGTTAGGACGTGATGTTTTAAACCCTCGTAACCAAAATCATCTCATGATTTACAAAATTCATTAAAAGGATATTTAGTTATTTGGACGAACGAAAAACCGAAACTCAGCACGTTAGGGCACAATTTCTCGAACTTCCAAACACGAAACATTGCCTTGTTTTCTGAAATCCTTATCCCGAGATAACAAAACGTCATATCCAGTGAGTTAGGACACGACAATTTTGAAATCTCGGAAATAAGTTTTTATTTTTTAACTTTTTTTTTAAAAAAGAAAATAACAAGTTCTTTGGACTCGAAGAGAAAAATCGAAACCCAGTAAGTTAGGGTACGATTTCTTTCGAACCCTCGAACGCAAAGTATTTGCTTATTTCAAAACCAATTTTTTTTTATGCATCAAAGAAAATATAATATGATTGTAATAAAATGAAAAATAAATCATAATGCCAATATGCCCAATGGAATAAAAGTGTGGGTGATAATAGGAATAATAATAATGAAGGCAAAAATAATAAGTAAAAATAATAATAATAAATAAATATACAAATAAATAAATAAATAAATAAAAATAAGAAATAAAGCTAATATCAAAGTAACAAATAGATAAATAATATATACAATAATTTAAAGATAATAAAATAATAATAATAATAGTAATAATAAGAAATAATAATAATAAAATGGAAATATATTAATAAATAAATAATATTAAAAATAATATTAGCAATTATAAAATAAAAATAATAATGAAAATAATGATAAAAATAATAGAAAAAATAAAAATAGTATTAATAATAATAAAATAATGTAAGGATATTAAAATTAATAGTAATAATAATATAAAAATAATAGTAGTTGTACAATAAGAATATATTAATAATAATAAAAATAATAATATATGTTAATATTGTAACACCCCAAACCCGGCCCATAAGTTTCGACCAGATCTGGTATGCTACGGGTTGTTCGTTGAAAATTTTTGCTAAGTTGGTTTTAGTAAATCATAAGTTATTAGGCAAAATTTGAATAAACAAGTGACTTTTGAAAAGAAAACCTTGTATTATTATTATTTTGAATAATAAAACCTTTGACAAAGTTCCATAAGTTGCAAACATTAAAAACTAAGTAGTGAGTATAAACTATGGGGCCTTATTACATAAATGTTTCCAAAATTAAAAACTTAAGGAAAACTGAAATAATCTATAGGAATAAAAACTTGATGGCCCTCGAGTCCGCCTTTGCTCCCATGTCCACGATCTACCGCTCATCCGCAGTTAGGGAAAAATAATAGGGTGAGTCACCAAGACTCGGTGTGTAAATCCGAAAACACATCAAAGGCTTGGCCCACAAACACATTATGGCCTTGGCCCGTATACAAGGGTAACTATATATGCATCATGGCCCATCCCAAACCTAGAAATCCATCCTCTACACACCAACCCGTACTCAACCATCACACCTTGGGATTTCTACAATCAACCCTCCAACCGCTACACACCATATCGACACCGTGTGCGCCTGCCTTAAAGACCGATCATCGTGTGTGACCTATGTGGCAAAGCCACCGATCGCCATGCGACCTTAATAATACATCGTAGCATTTCGACAGCTGAGCTGCCTGTCATAAAGACCGATCACTATGTGACCTATGTGGCAAAGCCACCGATCGCTATGCGACCTTCTTCCCCTTCATCATATCAATCCCATCCCATGCATACATACATGCAGAATCAAAACAATATACTTCCTAAAAGTTCACAGTCTATCACATACATCGATATACATAGAGAAGTTTCTATGATTACGTACCTGGCATCCCTTGTGTAACACCCCAAACCCGGCCCAAACACCACGACCGGATCTGGTATGTCACTAAAAATTTTGGAAGAACATGTCGTATTTTCAGAAAAAATATTTTTCTAAAGTTTATCTTCTTATTCGAGAGAAATTTAATAGTTGATAGTTTAAATAAAATATGCCTTTATAAATTAAAAACCCAAATTTAAATAGATACATTAGTTCAATAAGAATTTAAATAACTAAAAGTAATTAAAGCTCAAAATAAAACAAAACATAAACTAGTGGCCCATAGCCTTATTACAACGAGATTTAAAATCCATTAATTAAAAATATAAAGTATTAACTTGAGACTTTTTTGTGGATCCAGTTGGTCTTTTGCATGGCCACCTTGTGTTCCTCTCCACCCCGGTCCAAGCACTAGGTATCACCCGAAATGTTAATTAAAAGGGTGAGTCGCGAGACTCATGCAGCAACCCTCATGCACCACTAGATTTTGGGCCGTAAGCTGCGTTAAAGAAAGTAAAGCAGTTTAATACTCATAATAGAAATTAATAACAAATAATATGCAAGGCCCAACCCGTTTGCCTAGGTTTCCATCCGCTACACGCCCCGCACTCAACCGTACACACCATTGGGGATTTCTACAATCGACCCACACCGCTACACACCATGATGGCGGTCATGTCGCTTATCCACATATGATGGCCGAAGCCCTTATAACATATAATGGCGAAGCCCGTATAACATTTAATGGCGAAGCTCAGTATAATGATTCACGGCATTAGCCGCTACATCAGATCATGGTAAAACCGCTACACATATAATGTATAACTTCCTCCTTTCATCAACCCAACCCATGCAATCACATACAAGCATTTTACTTATAACATATAAACAGATTACTTACTAACCTGGTGAACCGCTTTTACCCTCCTTGGGCTTTCATCAATAAATCGAGATGTCGGCAATTATCAAAACATATAAATATTATGATCATGCATTTTATGATTAGATCTAGATGGTGGGGAAGTATTACACACCTGATTAATGTAGATACCCTTGCTAAACCGATCTACGCTTTGCTTCAAAAAGCCAGAAAGATGTGAAAATAGGCCTCTCCTATATTCGCCACGATTAGTATTCTACCCGATTTTATATATATGAATAAACAAATCCTCTTACCTTGAAATCCCGAATGTAACACGATTCTATAACTTAGAGATCTATGAGTTTCAGTTTCTAGGAAAAATCTCGGAAAGATGATCTATCGCGCTTTCGGCTTTTGAAAGAACTAAAAATTGAAAAGATGGCTAAGGGAGATTCGGCCAATGAATATTAAGGAGAAGAATAGGTGTAGTTTCGGCTTTTGAATCAAAGTGAAGATGAGGGAATAGGCTTAGAGATTTCGGCTTTTGCAGAGAATGAAGAAGAAGGTGGAACTTTAGGAGTTTTCGGCTTTTACTCAAAGAAGAAGAGAAAAGAATGAGAGAAAAACCCAGATGCTGAAATTGAAGAGATATTCCCCCTATTTATAGAAATTTTGGCACTTACCTAACCTTGCAGATAAATCCTATATTTTCTCCTTTATCTTAATCTACTAGCTCATCTAAAAGAGACTTAATTATCTCTAACTCCTCCCTCCTTTATCAGCATATTATCCACATACTTTAATCATTAAAATCCCTAAATTTTAGCCTTTATCTTCTTATTATCTACATAAAATAAATTCCTAATAATAGCCTTTATCTGCTTATTATCCACATATTTTAAACATTAAAACCCCTAAATTTTAGCTTTGTTGCCATCCACTCCACCTAATCCTAATGCCCAAAATTTAGCTAACTTAAATTAAAAGAATTGGGCTCCATGAAACGTAAATTTGGGCCCCTTACTCCCTTGTGTGGCGTCACCTCCTAAGATTGGGCCACAAGCCCACTTTGGTATTTTAAACATAATTACCACTCTTTTAACTCTATAATGCCCAATCTAATAATTTAACTAAGGCATTTGCCTAATTTTGAGCCCAATTTGGACCCCTATTACTTAAATTAACATATTAAACATATTCACCCATTAAACGCATAGGCCCAAAAATTCAGGATGTTACACCTTGCCTACCCTTTTTGGGTAATCCGACTGTCTATACAGCCTTTTTCCGGCTTTTAGCCCATAACATATATTTAGTACATATTACTATACAGCCTTTTTTCGACTTTTAGCCCATAACATATATTTAGTACAGATTAATTAGTGTGTTAGAGATCTACACACCTGATTACCGTTAGAACGACACTCTCTATGTCGACACTATCGTAAGTCGATACAACCGCTACTTGCCTAAGGTGTTGTTCAGAAGCTAGGTCCACAACTTGGTGGCCAATCCCGCATCACGACTTGACATTTCGTTTCTTAAACTTAGGGATTGGGTTTACTGGACCCAATCCTCTCCTTTGCCTGATCCATATTCGATTCCATCAAAAGTCCTTGTCGAACTACTATCACAACATATGATCGTTAATCCACATCATAAAGTTAAGATCTCGCATGCGATGAACGAATCTAGTGAAAATCTAGGGAAAATCACCTTACCTTAAAATCCCAAAATTGGAGACTAGCAATTTCCGGCTTTTAAATCTAGATGATCAGGTTTCCTTCAAATCTCGGAATGCCGCCCAAACGTAAAAGAGAGGAAATATTAGCTTCATTCGGCAGCCTTAACAACCAAGTGGCCATTCGGCCTTGTCTCTTAAGAACCGAATGAGAGATTGAAGAGATAGGAAAATCGACACTCACCTTAACGTAGAGAATTCGACTACCCCTTAGAGATTTCGGGTTTTTGAGAAGATCAGAAGAGAAGATGGTTCGAAGAAATCTATAGAGATTCAGCTTTTAGAAGAAAGAAGAGAAAAGAATAATGAAGTTTTCGGCTTTCGGATTTTTAGAAGAAAGAAGAGAAGAGAATAATGGAGTTTTTGGCTTTTAGAAGAAAGAAGAGAATAATGGAGTTTTCGGCTTTTAGGAGAAAGAAGAGAAAAGAATAATGGGGTTTTCGGCTTTTAGAAGAAAGAAGAGAAAGAAAAGGTGGAAACCCTAAATGCCAAAAAATAAAGAAGAGAACCCTCCCTATTTATAGAAATTTCGGCACTCACCTATGAAAAACCGAAAGTACCCTTCCTGATAACTAAAAATTAATCAAATAAAAAGGGAAAATTTGGCACCCCCTTTGCCATAAAGAAACCGATTTCTTCACTTCTCTAGGTGATGGAATTTCGGCCAACTCCTAGCCTTGTAGATAGCTCCTATCTTTCTCTTTTTTTTTCTTCCATATTATCAACTATATTATCTACATTATCCCATTCACATAAATCCTCCTATTTTTGAGTCTTGTTGCCGTCCACTCTACCTAACCCTAATGCTGAAATTTAGCTAACTTAAATTAAAAGAGTTGGGCTCCATGTAACTTAAATTTGGGCCCCTTACTCCCTTGTGTGGCGTCACCTCCTTGCTCCCTAAGTGGCGCCACTAACCACTGGGCCACAAGCCCATTTTGATATTTTAAACTCAGATACCACTTTTTAAACCCTATAGTGCTCAAACAAAAATTTAACTAAGGCTTCAGCCCAATCCTGAGCCCACTTTGGACCCCTAATGCTCAAATTAACTCATTACACATATTCACCCATTAAATGTATAGGCCCAAAAATTCAGGATGTTACAGTTCTACCCTCCTTAAAGAAATTTCTTCCTCGAAATTTCCAACTAACTATTAATCGTACTACCCAAGTCTCACCACTATGCTTTCGCTGCGCACTCTAATTCTAAAGCCAAAAGAAACACTTAGGATAATATGATAGAGTACGCACCGGTATTTGCATCTGGAGTGTCTTCATCCCCTTGTACTCATTCTTCCGATTGACGTTTATCTGATTAGAAATTTTATGAATTAATAGGTTTCTTCCACTGATTAACCACGAACAGTCTTATGATCAGTAGTTTAAGAGTAGTTCTTTCGAATTCGAAATTACATCTACAAGTTTCAGTCTCAAGTTTGTCTCCTCGTTCTAGGAACCACACACATCAACCATCAACATACAGACGACATCCATGAACCCACATTCAATACATAGGGTATTTTCGTCATTTCACTACCCAGGGGTATTTTCGTAATTTATCCTACAGGGGTATTTTCGTAATTTTCCAAAATAGGGTTTCTTGGTGATTTTGCGAAATAAGGGTGTTTTGGTAATTTTGTAATCCGGGGGTATTTCGGTAATTTTGCAATCCGGGGGTATTTCGATAATTTTACAAATTAAGGATATTTTGGTTATTTATAAATCAAGGGTAATTTAGTAGTTTTACAAAATAGAGTGGCTGGTCCCTTTTGGGTTTTAGTTATAAATTTTGGCCCGTCAACAAGTCCTCATGACTAAGGTGAACAGTCACTACGCACTAGGTAGGATTCTAGCGAAGAGGAGGTGAGTCACTAGGACTGCTTAAATACCAAGCTCTCCCTGAATCCAATCTTAGACATGCATATGCCTGTTGCCACACCCTATCTCGGTGACTTGTTCACAGGTTTGTTTGGTTGGATTAAATCTTATGAATTTAGAGAGTTGTTTAAACTAAGCCTAAAGTCCATCAATACTATCATACTTAGTCTACGTCCATAAAACCCATCAAGCCCCACATTCACATCACATCCAAAAGTTCAGAATACTTACCTGCGTGGATCGGGTACCGGTAGACTCGAAGTCCATTTCTCAACCCAACTTTTCTAAATTCTTATCAACTTTAAAATAGTACTAGACCCATTTCACAGCCCGAGTTCTGAACTGGGCTCTGATACCAAAATGTAACACCCCAAACCCAGCCCATAAGTTTCGACCAGATCTGGTATGCTACGGGTTGTACGTTGAAAACTTTTGCTAAGTTGGTTTTAGTAAATCATAAGTTATTAGGAAAAATTCGAATAAACAAGTGACTTTTGAAAAGAAAACCTTGTATTATTATTATTTTGAATAATAAAACCTTTGACAAAGTTCCATAAGTTGCAAACATTAAAAACTAAGTAGTGAGTATAAACTATGGGGCCTTATTACATAAATGTTTCCAAAATTAAAAACTTAAGGAAAAATCAAATAATCTATAGGAATAAAAACTTGATGGCCCTCGAGTCCGCCTTTGCTCCCATGTCCACGATCTACTGCTCATCCGCAGTTAGGGAAAAATAATAGGGTGAGTCACCAAGACTCGGTGTGTAAATCCCGAAAACACATCAAAGGCTTGGCCCACAAACACATTATGGCCTTGGCCCGTATACAAGGGTAACTATATATGCATCATGGCCCATCCAAACCTAGAAATCCATCCTCTACACACCAACCCGTACTCAACCATCACACCTTGGGATTTCTACAATCAACCCTCCAACCGCTACACACCATATCGACAAATTGTGTCGCACTGTCTTAAAGACCGATCACTGTGTGACCTATGTGGCAAAGCCACCGATCGCCATGCGACCTTAATAATACATCGTAGCATTTCGACAGCTGAGCTGCCTGTCATAAAGACCGATCACTATGTGACCTATGTGGCAAAGCCACCGATCGCTATGCGACCTTCTTCCCCTTCATCATATCAATCCCATCCCATGCATACATACATGTAGAATCAAAACAATATACTACCTAAAAGTTCACAGTCTATCACATACATCGATACACATAGACAAGTTTCTATGATTACGCACTGCATCCCTTGCCTACCCTTTTTGGGTAATCCGACTGTCTATACACCTTTTTCAGACTTTTAGCCCATGATATATATTTAGTACAGACACTATATGACCTTTTTCCTAGCTTTTAGCCCATAACATATATTTAGTATAGATTAATTAGTGTGTTAGAGATCTACACACCTGATTACCGTTAGAACGAAACTCTATATGTCGACACTATCAGAAGTCGATACAACTGCTACTTGCCTAAGGTGTTGTTCAGAAGCCGGTCCACAACCTGGTGGCCAATCCCGTACTGCTGACATAGCTCGTTTCTTAAACTTAGGGATTGGGTTTACAGACCCAATCCTCTCCTTTGCCTGATCCATATTCGATTCCATCAAAAGTCCTTGTCAGAACTACTATCACAACATATGATCGTTAATCCACATCATAAAGTTAAGATCTCGCATGCGATGAACGAATCTAGTGAAAATCTAGGGAAAATCACCTTACCTTAAAATCCCAAAATTGGAGACTAGCGATTTGTAACACCCCAAACCCGGCCCAAACATTACGACTGAATTTGGTGTGCTACAGAGAAAGTATTTTTGAAAAATTCCTTTAGGCCGAATTAACTTTTTGATAAAAGATAGTGTCCGATTTAAAACATTTGAGGTGTATAGAAACCATACTTAGGTTTATTTTAAAAATATTCATTAAGTCGATTGTTACTGGTTCAGGTGTGTGCCGATGGCACGGTAAAACATTTTGCGATTAAAATTTTTAAAAACATGTGGACTTAATTTAATGTTAAGAAATAGTTTAAACAAATTAATCCAAAACATAGAATAATAAAAATGTATCTAGGAGGCCTTATTACAACTTAGTTAAAATAAAACCAACATTAAATAAAATAAAACAAAATCCAAGTTCATCTAATTAAGATTTCCAATCGCATGGCCACCTTGAGTCCATCGGCTCCATCTCCGCGATCTACTCATCCGCAAAATGTTAAGGGAAAGGGTGAGTCACCAAGACTCGGTGTGTAAATCCCCCACCCGGAAAATACATCTCATACACAATTCATTAATAAACATGCTCATGCAACCCAACTAGCCATCCATACTCCTTTTCTACCCCGTGTGGTCAAAACCACTGATGACTTAAAGTCACAATTTAAATGATGGGGCCAACCCATCGTGTGGTCAAAACCACTGATGACCATAGGTCACAATATATCAAATGTGGTCAAAACCACTGGTGGTACCAAACCACTGGGACTTAGTCGCAAATAATCAATCGTTGTGGTCAAAACCACTGATGACCATAGGTCACAAATAGTCTGATGGGGCCAACCCATCTTGTGGTCAAAACCACTGACGACAGTCCATAATTCATCCCCCTCCTCTCATCAATCCCACCATCACATGCTTATACATCAAATTTCATAAATCATGTCATAGTATTAAACATCATGTGATGGCATGCAAACATATATCAAAAATTACAAGTTAGGGGACTTACCCGATATCCATGATTATGCCACAAGCTAACCACAAAAAAAAAGATCTAAGGCAAATAATAACAGCATGTAAATTAATGAAGTGTGCAGAGAGATCTTGCACACCTGTTACTATCGTAATTCCTAAATCTCGAGAAGTCGATCTACGATGCTAGATCTTGACCCTACATTCGGCCAATTGTCAGTGTTAATACCAAAGGCCTATTCGGCCAAACCAAAATTCATACCAAGGGCTCTCTTGCGATCTTACCTTGAGCGGATTTGATTTCCAAACAAACCCCGAAGCCTTATTTGGCCCCTAAATCCATGGCACACACATTAGTTTGGCATTTAAACAATTAAGCTTTTATCAAAGGCCCTTGGCCGAATGTGCTTACCACTCACCCTCGGAAAAATAAATCTCGCAAGCTTCCCTACAAACGATTTAATACATCATTAAGAGTCATAGGCAATTCGGCCATAATCTCAATCCTAAAAGGGAGTGTAGCCCTTTACCTTGATAATTATCTTGGCCCTTAACTCCACAAGTCAGCACCTCTTAGTGTTGTGAGAGGGGTTCGGCTATCTTCAATGAAGAGAAAGGAATCGAAAACAGCACCCTTTCCTTAAGGGAGATTCGGCCTATCACAAATGGAGGGGCTGGAATTTCTTCTCAAGAAAGGAGGTAGATTCGGCTAAAAGAAACAAGATGGAAGGGCTGGAAATTTTCTCTAAAAGAGGGGGAGGTTCGGCTAACAAGAAGCAGGAGAAGAAGAGAACTTTTGGAAGAATTTTGGCAAGGGAGGCTAGGGAGAATTCGGCAGCAGCAGTTTGGAGAGAAAAAATTGATGAGTTTGGCACTTCTTTGCTATTAGAAATCAAATGTGGACAGCCCCCAAGGAGTCCAACAATCGGCAAACACCCAAAATAATTCTAGGCCACTCACTTGAAGCAATTCAAAAGAATTTGAATACTTAAATGCCTATATTTTCTCCTTGGAATTAATCAAGTAAAATCCACCTAGAAACTAATATTATCCTTATTATCCTTTATCACCTCTTCAAATAAATAATAAAAATAAAAGAAACCATGTGCTCATCACTTTCCTTTCAGCCGAATGTAAAAACACAAAGAAATCATGTGCAGGCCAATTCACGCCATGACTTAAAAAAATAAAAACGCCAATGCAGTTTCTTTGGATCGAACCCGCGACCCCACTGCAGCCCTCTCCTCTAACGCCCAAGGCCATTTCTCCCCATTGGACTTTCATGTCATGAGTCCTCATCTTTTAATTATAAGGCCTTCATACCTCGGCCCTTCTCCTTTAACGCCAAAGCCTAAAAATAAAACTCCCCTTGCGCCCTTTATGTCTCAAACCCAAGACCTCCCTTGCATCACCCTTAGGCGCACCAAGCCACTTGTGCCAAGCCTATTCTTTGTGCCATAATTCGCCCAAATTTCTTTAAAGCCCTATCTCGCCTAGCTCCCTCCTTTCAGGTACTTAAAAAGAAATTTTAATACTAAGTCAGGCCTAGCTCGGGTTTAATTCTATACCTTAGATCATGCCAAATAAATCATAATATTTATTTCTTCAAACACACTCACACACATGGGAACAAATAATTAAATTTTCAAATACCCCTAATTCAGGATGTTACAATTCTACCTCCCTTAAAAAGAATTTCGACCTCGAAATTACCTGGAGCAGAAGAGCTGGGGGTATTGCTACCGCATCGCATCCTCGGGTTCCCATGTGGCCTCCTCCGTACCATGGTTCCGCCACAACACCTTCACCAAAGGCACTGACTTCCTACGTAGAACTTTGACATCCCGATCCAAGATTTGTACTGGCTCCTCCTCGAAAGACAAGTCTGAGTTCACTTCAATTTCCGCAACTGGCACTACGTGTGAGGGGTCTGATCGATAGCGCCTCAGCATCGAAACATGGAAAACGTCATGTATCTGGCTCAACTCTGCTGGTAACTCAAGCTGGTAAGCTACCGGTCCCACTCGCTTTAGCACTGTGTACGGCCCAATGAACCTTGGGCTTAGCTTCCCTTTTCGCCCGAATCTTAACACCTTCTTCCAAGGTGACACTTTCAGGAAGACTTTATCTCCTACTGCATACTCCATTTCCTTACGCCTAAGATCAGCATAAGACTTCTGTCTATCTGACGCTTCCTTGAGACGAGCCCGGATCACCTTGACTTTCTCCTCGTTTTCGTTACCAAACCCTGGACCCAAAACTTGTCGTTCACCCAACTCCGTCCAACACGTAGGAGTACGGCATTTTCGCCCATATAGTGCTTCGTATGGTGCCATCTGAATACTCGCTTGATAACTATTGTTATGTTTAAGTTCGCCAACAGTAGATACTCTTCCCAACTACCACTGAAATCCAAAACACACCCTCTCAAAGATATCTTCTAGAATCAGATAACCCTTTCCGATTACATCCGCCGATGTGGGTGGAAAGTCAGATCAAGTTCAATCGTGTACCCAAAGCTTGATGCAACGCTTTCCGAACCTCGACGTAAAATCGGGATCCCTATCCGAGATGATTGATACCGCACTCCATGCAACCTCACTATTTTCGACACATACAAACTTAGCTAGCTTCAAGTGAGTAATCCACCCTACCGATATGAAGTGTGCCGACTTGGTCGACGGTCCACAATCACCCAAAGCTGCGTCCTTCTGCCGGGCGTGAGGGGTAGCCCATCGACGAAATCCATAGTGATCCTCTCCTACTTCCATCGAGGATCTTTCTTGGTTGAAGTAATCCCGATGGCAACCGATGTTCGGCCTTTACCTGCCGACAAGTCGACACCTACCCACAAATTCAGTTACCTCACGCTTCAACCCCCGCCACTGAAACTGCTCTCCGCAAATCTCCATACATCTTGCTACCTCTGTGGTGCATAGCGTATGGGCTGCTATGTGCATCCTGAAGAATTCTTTGCCTTAATTCCACATTTTTCGGCATACAAGGCCACCCTTGAAAACTTAATACGCCATCCTCAGTCAAACTATACCCTTCCAAACCACCATCTTGAACTTGCAACCTTATCGCATTCAACCCTTCGCCTACCAACCTGCTTTTTCCTTAATCTCTCGATCCAGTTGGCTTAACTTGAAGTTCTGCCAAAAGACTTCCATCGTCGTATAGACTGAGGTGAGCAAACATCGCTCTCAAGTCCGTCACGACCTTTCGACTCAATGCATCAGCCACCACATTAGCCTTGCCTGGATGGTACTCAATTGAACAGTCATAGTCCTTCAACAGTTCAATCCATCGGCGCTGTCTCAAATTCAAGTCCTTCTGAGTCAAGAGATACCTCAGACTTTTGTGATCCGTATAGACTATCAACTTCTCCCCATACAAGTAATGTCTCCATATCTTCAAAGCAAATACCACTGCCGCTAACTCCAAGTCGTGAGTCGGATAGTTAACCTCATGCGGTCTTAACTGACGGGATGCATAGGCCACTACCTTCCCTTCCTGCATCAACACACATCCCAAACCAGTATGGGATGCATCGCAATAAACCGTGAACAGTTTCCCTACCTCAGGCTGTACTAGAACCGGAGCTTCCGTCAAGATTTTCCTTAGCTTGTCAAAACTTTCCTCACTGCATCTCGACCATACATATGGGACTCCTTTTCTTAATAACTTAGTCATGAAGGTTGCGATTAAAGAGAACCCTTCCACAAACCTTCGATAGTACCGCGCACCAGAAAACTTCAAATTTCACGCCATCGACCTAGGCGGTTTCCAATCCAACACCGCTTCAATCTTGCGAGGGTCCACTCTAATCCCTTTGGTGACACTACGTGACCTAAGAAAGCCACCTCCCTTAGCCAAAATTGTACTTCATCGAATTTGGAATATAACTGCTTCTCCCTCAATACTTGCAGAACTATTCGCAAATGCTTATTATGCTCCTCCTCCATCTTTGAGTAAACCAATATGTCATCTATGAACACTACGACAAATTGATCCAAGTACTACTGAAACACCCTATTCATTAAATCCATGAATGCTGCAGGTGCGTTGGTCAACCCAAATGGCATCACCAGAAACTCGTAATGCCCATACCTTGTACGGAATGTCGTCTTGTGCACATCAACCTCCTTCACTTTAAGTTGATGATAACCCGACCTAAGATCTATCTTCGAAAACACCGATGCCCCCTTCAGTTGGTCAAACAGGTCATCAATCCGAGGCAACGGATACTTGTTCTTGATCGTCAACTTGTTTAGCTGGCGGTAGTCGATACACATCCGCATTGAACCGTCCTTCTTTTTGACAAACAACACAGGTGCTCCCCACGGAGATATACTTGGTCGAATAAACCCTCTATCCAAGAGCTCCTGAATTTGAGCCTTCAGCTCCACCAATTCCTTTGGTGCCATTCGGTAGGGTGCTATAGACACAGGCGCCGTTCCGGGTATCAAGTCTATACCGAATTCAACTTCTCGATCTGGAGGTAGACCCGGAAGTTCTTCTGGGAACACATCAGCGAATTCCCCTACTGTTCGAACCTTCTCAACGGCTGACTTCTTAGCCTCCAAGGCACATATTCGAACCAAAAACGCCTCACAACCCTTTCTGACCATCTTCTCTGCCTTCAACGCAGACACCACATTGGATAGATAATCCCTTCTATTACCTATCATAACCACTTCATCACCCTCAGCCATTTTAAGAACCATGCACTTAGCAGCGCAATCCAACCTTGCCTGATACTTAACCAACCAGTCCATTCCAAGGATCAAATTGAACTCCCCAAATGGTAGTTCCATCAGATCAACCACAAACACGACCCCTTGGAGTTCTAGGGGTACATTTTTATAAAGCTTGTTTACAACTACAGAGTGTCCTAGAGGGCTAATTACAGTCATCTCCCTAGAAGCAGTCTCAAAATCTAGGTTCATAGTCTCTACCACCATACTAGCAACGTATGAAATGCGTCGAACCCACATCTATTAATGCAACATATGGGAGACCAAAAATTAGGAACGCATCGGTTATGACGTCCGGTGCGTCTCCCTCTCTGCGACGCACGCATTTGCATAGACTAAGCCAGCCGCCTTACCTCCGTGTTGCTGCACCTCACCGCCCCGCATTTCGCGACCTCTATTAGGACCATTGCCTCCTCTCGCCATTACCACTACCCTCCGAGGTCGTTGGTTATCCCTTCATTCGGTGCCGCTCCCGACCCTCGATCTCGATCGCCTAGCTTTCTTCTGGACGATCTCTAACTCGATGCTCCATAGACCCACATTGAAGCATCCTCGATTACCATTCCAACACTCCCCCTTGTGAGGCTTGCCACACCGAGCACACCGTGTGGCGCCATTGAGTATTGGCGCAGCAGCCTAGCAGCTTGATCGACCCACCAAACCTTGCCTCTTTGCCGATTACGTAAAACTTTGAAGGTCCTGGAGCTCCTCTTATTCCAATTTCGTTCTCGGTTCCGTCTAACCGATCGCTTTACCCCTTCAAAGCAACTTTAGATTTCTCCACTAGGACAGCAAACTCCTGCTCCAAATTGTGGAGCTATCATCATTCTCACTCATCTCTCAGCCCATCTTCAAATCTAAACAGCGTTCATGCTCTGTACCCACAATACCACGAGCATACCTACTCAACCGAAGGAATTCGGCTTCATACTCCACCATCTGTCTTATTGCCTTGAACCAGTTCAAGAAAGCCTTCTCATTTGTGCATCTACATAGCTAGTTTCGATGTACTTCTTTTGATAGGCATCCTTGAAAAATTCCTGTGTGAGATTTTACGCCATCGCTCCATCCCTTACAAGTGAGCCACCACCGATATGACTCATCCGAAGCAAAGAAATTACACCCTTTAATTTCTCCTACCAGTAAAATCTATGTCATCCATGATCCTTTCTGGGCTTGCTTCCAACCAAAGACTCGCCGCATTGGGTGCCACCCGAAACTCCCTAAATACTTCGCTCCGTTAGCCCGAGTCGTTCAACCACGCATTTACGGGCTCTGCACGCGCCGCCACCTCTCAAAGAACTCGTTCCAATACCCATAATACAGCTTGAGATACAACATCATCACCACTCGTCTGATCTTGAAATTTAGTTTTCGCCACGGCAGATCCGGCATCTCATTTCCGACCCGTGACTAGACCTTGCTGGCTCCGACAAGGTCATCCCGCCCCTACCACGCCACGCGGCGAAGTCCACGACCTCTTGAACTCATTCTAACGATTGCGCTTATCGATTAAGAAATTTTTATGGATTAGTACGTGTTTCACTTTGGTTATCCGCGACGAAATTTTATGAAAAGAGTTTTAGTAGAAATTCTTTCGATCAATCAAAGGTTTAAGTCCTCTATCCTAGTTTACACGTAAGAGCACATCCATTCCCTAATATCTTTCATCCTTATTCACTCATCCCGTGGGTAGTTTCGCTCTTTTTCTGCTGAGGGTGTTCTCGTAATTTCCAAAGTCGTGGTATTATTTATTGTGTTTGGCCTATGATCGAGTCCTCTTGGTTAGGGTGAACCGAAGCTATGCACCAGGTAGGAATCCCGCGAAGAGGAGGTGAGTCACGAGGACTGCTTAAGTACCAAACTCTTCCGGATCCAATCCTAGACATGCGCACAGGGGTTACCACACCCTAACTCGGCGACTTGATCGTAGGTTTGTTTAATTACGCATTTAAAGTCTTATGTCTTTTGTTGGAGTGGGCTAGTCCTAAAATTCAAACACCTATCATACTTTCTACGTCCCATACCTACCCTTCTACCAATAATAATTCATACAAAAGTCAGAAGTACTTACCTGGGCGGATTGGTGCCGGAGACTCGGGTCATGCTGTTCAAAACCAAAAATATTTCAAAAAGGCCTACCAAAACATTTTGGGCCTTGGGCCCCCACAGCCGAGCTTTTGAACTGGGCTCTGATACCAATTTTGTAACACCCCAAACCCGGCCCAAACATTACGACCGAATTTTGTGTGCTACAGAGAAAGTATTTTTGAAAAATTCCTTTAGGCCGAATTAACTTTTTGATAAAAGATAGTGTCCGATTTAAAACATTTGAGGTGTATAGAAACCATACTTAGGTTTATTTTAAAAATATTCATTAAGTTAGATTGTTACCGGTTCAGGTGTGCCCGATGGCACGGTAAAACATTTTGCGATTAAAATTTTAGAAAACATGTGGACTTAATTTAATATTAAGAAATAGTTTAAATAAATTAATCCAAAACATAGAATAATAAAAATGTATCTAGGAGGCCTTATTACAACTTAGTTAAAATAAAACCAACATTAAATAAAATAAAACAAAATCCAAGTTCATCTAATTAAGATTTCCACTGCATGGCCACCTTGAGTCCATCCGGCTCCATCTCCGCGATCTACTCATCTGCAAAATGTTAAGGGAAAGGGGTGAGTCACCAAGACTCAGTGTGTAAATCCCCCACCCGAAAAATACATCTCATACATAATTCATTAATAAACATGCTCATGCAACCCAACTAGCCATCCATACTCCTTTTCTACCCCGTGTGGTCAAAACCACTGATGACTTAAAATCACAATTTAAATGATGGGGCCAACCCATCGTGTGGTCAAAACCACTGATGACCATAGGTCACAATATATCAAATGTGGTCAAAACCACTGGTGGTACCAAACCACTGGGACTTAGTCGCAAATAATCAATCGTTGTGGTCAAAACCATTGATGACCATAGGTCACAAATAGTCTGATGGGGCCAACCCATCTTGTGGTCAAAACCACTGACGACAGTCCATAATTCATCCCCCTCCTCTCATCAATCCCACCATCAAATGCTTATACATCAAATTTCATAAATCATGTCATAGTATTAAACATTATGTGATGGCATGCAAACATATATCAAAAATTACAAGTTAGGGGACTTACCCGATATCCATGATTATGCCACAAGCTAACCACAAACAAAAGATCTAAGGCAAATAATAATAAAGATGTAAATTAATGAAGTGTGTAGAGAGATCTTACACACTGTTACTATCGTAATTCCTAGATCTCGAGAAGCCGATCTACGATGCTAGATCTTGACCCTACATTCGGCCAATTGTCGGTGTTACCAAAGGCCTATTCGGCCAAACCAAAATTCATACCAAGGGCTCTCTTGCGATCTTACCTTGAGCGGATTTGATTTTCAAACAAACCCCGAAGCCTTATTTGGCCCCTAAATCCATGGCACACACATTAGTTTGGCATTTAAACAATTAAGCTTTTATCAAAGGCCCTTGGCCGAATGTGCTTACCACTCACCCTCGGAAAAATAAATCCCACAAGCTTCCCTACAAACGATTTAGATACATCATTAAGAGTCATAGGCCATTCGGCCATAATCTCAATCCTAAAAGAGAGTGTAGCCCTTTACCTTGATAATTATCTTGGCCCTTAACTCTACAAGTCAGCATCTCTTAGTGTTGTGAGAGGGGTTCGGCTATCTTCAATGAAGAGAAAGGAATCGAAAACGGCACCTTTTCCTTAAGGGAGATTCGGCCTATCACAAATGGAGGGGCTGGAATTTCTTCTCAAGAAAGGAGGTAGATTCGGCTAAAAGAAACAAGATGGAAGGGCTGGAAATTTTCTCTAAAAGAGGGGGAGGTTCGGCTAACAAGAAGCAGGAGAAGAAGAGAACTTTTGGAAGAATTTTTGCAAGGGAGGCTAGGGAGAATTCTGCAGCAGCAGTTTGGAGAGAAAAAATTGATGAGTTTGGCACTTCTTTGCTATTAGAAATCAAATATGGACAGCCCCCAAGGAGTCCAACAATCGGCAAAATCCCAAAATAATTCTAGGCCACTCACTTGAAGCAATTCAAAAGAATTTGAATACTTAAATGCCTATATTTTCTCCTTGGAATTAATCAAGTAAAATCCACCTAGAAACTAATATTATCCTTATTATCATTTATCACCTCTTCAAATAAATAATAAAAATAAAAGAAACCATGTGCTCATCACTTTCCTTTCAGCCGAATGTAAAAACACAAAGAAATCATGTGCAGGCCAATTCACGCCAGCTTAAAAAAAAAATAAAAACGCCAATGCAGTTTCTTTGGATCGAACCCGCGACCCCATCTGTAGCCCTCTCCTCTAACGCCCTGGCCATTTCTCCCCATTGGACTTTCATGTCATGAGTCCTCATCTTTTAATTATAAGGCCTTCATACCTCGGCCCTTCTCCTTTTAACGCCAAAGCCTAAAAATAAAACTCCCTTGCGTCCTTTATGTCTCGAACCCAAGACCTCCCTTGCATCACCCTTAGGCGCACCAAGCCACTTGTGCCAAGCCTATTCTTTGTGCCATAATTCGCCCAAATTTCTTTAAAGCCCTATCTCGCCTAGCTCCTCCTTTCAGTGTACTTAAAAGAAATTTTAATACTAAGTCAGGCCTAGCTCGGGTTTAATTCTAGACCTTAGATCATGCCAAATAAATCATAATATTTATTTCTTCAAACACACTCACACACATGGGAACAAATAATTAAATTTTCAAATACCCCTAATTCAGGATGTTACACGATTTTTGGCTTTTAAATCTAGATGATCAGGTTTCCTTCAAATCCCGGAATACCACCCAAACGCAAAAGAGAGGAAATATTAGCTTCATTCGGCAGCCTTAACAACCAAGTGGCCATTCGGCCTTGTCTCTTAAGAACAGAATGAGAGATTGAAGAGATAGGAAAATCGGCACTCACCTTAACGCAGAGAATTCGACTACCCCTTAGAGATTTCGGCTTTTTGAGAAGATCAGAAGAGAAGATGATTCAAAGAAATCTATAGAGATTCAGCTTTTAGAAGAAAGAAGAGAAAAGAATAATGGAGTTTTCGGCTTTCGGCTTTTTAGAAGAAAGAAGAGAAGAGAATAATGGAGTTTTCAGCTTTTAGAAGAAAGAAGAGAATAATAGAGTTTTCGGCTTTTAGGAGAAAGAAGAGAAAAGAATAGTGGGGTTTTCGGCTTTTAGAAGAAAGAAGAGAAAGAAAAGGTGGAAACCCTAAATACCGAAAAATAAAGAAGAGAACCCTCCCTATTTATAGAAATTTCGGCACTCACCTATGAAAAACTGAAAGTTCCCTTCCTGATAACTAAAAATTAATCAAAAAAAAAGGGAAAACTCGGCACCCCCTTTGCCATAAAGAAACCGATTTCTTCACTTCTCTAGGTGATGGAATTTCGGCCAACTCCTAGCCTTGTAGATAGCTCCTATCTTTTCTCCTTTTTTTTCCTTCCATATTATCAACTATATTATCTACATTATCCCATTCACATAAATCCTCCTATTTTTGAGCCTTGTTGCCGTCCACTCTACCTAACCCTAATGCCGAAATTTAGCTAACTTAAATTAAAAGAGTTGGGCTCCATGTAACTTAAATTTGGGCCCCTTACTCCCTTGTGTGGCGTCACCTCCTTGCTCCCTAAGTGGCGCCACTGACCACTGGGCCACAAGCCCATTTTGATATTTTAAACTCAGATACCACCTTTTAAACCCTATAGTGCTCAAACAAAAATTTAACTAAGGCTTCAGCCCAATCCTGAGCCCAATTTGGACCCCTAATGCTCAAATTAACTCATTACACATATTCACCCATTAAATGCATAGGCCCAAAAATTCAGGATGTTACAAATATACAAATAATAGTAAAAATAAAAACAACAATAATGAAAATAGTAATAATAATGGTGATACTAAAATAATAATAATAATAATAATAATAATACTAATAATAAATATAATAATAATAAAGATAGCTATAGTAATAATAATATATATATAAAAATAATGGTCATAATAAAAATAAAAATAATAATACAAATGAATATAATGATAATTATAGGTTAAAAATAAAATGATAGTAATAATAATATTAAAGTAATAATTATAATAGACAAATAATAATAGTGTTAATGATAAATAAAAAAATTAATAATGAAGTAACAAAAATTACAAAAGAAAATAAAAAAAAGAAGATGAAAGTAAACTTGAAATGAAAATTTGGGGCGAAATTGAAAATAAAGTTAAAGGAGGGACCGATTAGAACACACTAGTAACCGGGAGGGGCTAAAAGGGAAAATATCCCTTCTCTCCAAAATGTTGCGCTTAGTATAGGATTAAATTGAAATCGAAATAAAATATAAGGCTAAATTAAAGAATAAAAGAAACTTAATTAAAAATTAATAAAAAAAGCGGAAGGGCTAAAAGTGCAATTAGCCCTTCCATGGAAAACACGCGGATCCTCCTCGGGTCGGGTCAACGCGCGGGTCATAAATGGGAAAACGACGTCGTTTTTGGCTTTATGGGCAGTTGTAACATCCTGAATTTATTGGGTGTGGCAACAGGCATACGGTGAACAACATCCTAAATTCCTAAGATTTAATCCAACCAAACAAACCTGTGAACAAGTCGCCGAGATAGGGTGTGGCAACAGGCATACGCATGTCTAGGAGTGGATTCAGGGAGAGCTTGGTATTTAAGCAGTCCTAGTGACTCACCTCCTCTTCGCTGGAATCCTACCTGGTGCGTAGTGACTGTTCACCTTAGTCATGAGGACTTGTTGACGGGCCAAAAGTTATAACTAAAACCCGAAAGGGACCAGCCACTCTATTTTGTAAAATTACTAAATTACCCCTGATTTATAAATGTCCAAAATATCCCTGATTTGTAGAATTATCGAAATACCCCGGATTGTAAAATTACCGAAATACCCCAGATTGTAAAATTACCGAAATACCCCAGATTGTAAAATTACCAAAATACCCCCGGATTGCAAAATTACCAAAATACCCTTATTTCGCAAAATCACCAAGAAACCCTATTTTGGAAAATTACGAAAATACCCCTGTAGGATAAAATTACGAAAATACCCCTGGGTAGTGAAATGACAAAAATACCCTTACATGATGACTGTCATGCCACTTGTACATTGGTGAATGAATGTATGTGCTCCCTAGAATTAGGAAACACAAACTTGAGACTGAATCGTAGATATAATCGCGAATTCGAAAGAACTACTCTTAAAACTACTGATCATAAGATTGTTCGGGGGTAATTAGTGGAAGAAATTAATAATTCATAAAATTTCTAATCAGATAAACGAGAATCGGTAGAATGAGTACAAGGGGACGAGGACACTCTAGATGCGAATACCGGTGCGTACTCTATCATATTATCCTAAGTGTTTCTTTTGGCTTTAGAATTAGAGTTCGCAGCGAAAGCATAGCGGTGAGACTTGGGTAGTATGATTAATAGTTAGTTGGAAATTTCGAGGACGAAATTTCTTTAAGGGGGTAGAACGGTAACATCCTGAATTTATTGGGCCTATGCGTTAACGCAGGGATATGATTAACATGTTAATTTAAGGTTATGGGTCCAAATTGGGCTCAGGCTTAGGCATAGGCCTTGATTAAAATTTTTTGTTTGGGCATTATAGGGTTTAACAGGTAGTATCTGTGTTTTAAATATCAAGGTGGGCTTGTGGCCCAATATTTAGTGGCGCTACAAGGGAGCTAGAGGGTGGTGTCACTAGCAGAAGAAAGAGGGCCAAGCTTGGACGCAAGAAGCCCATGATTTTGGGCCATGTTCGGCACTTAAAAGGGGAATAAGGGGGGACGGCATTGGGGCTAGGAAATAGGAGGATTGAATTATATGGATAATAAGGATAAAGAGCTAATAAAAGAAAGAAGAGGTGGTGCTATCTGGGTTTCTTTTAAAGGTATGCATAGATTTAGATAAAGGAGAAAAGTTAGGAGCTATCTGCTGAGAGCAGAGTTGGCCGAAATTCCATCACCTAGAGGAGTAAAGAAATCGGTTTCTAATTGCTATAGGGGGTGCCGAATTTTTCCTTTTTATGGGCTTAATTCTTTAGTTATCAGGAAGGGCACTTTCGGGTTTTGATAGGTAAGTGCCGAAATTTCTATAAATAGGGGGGATAACTCATCAATTCCAGCATTTGAACCCTAATCTTTTCTCCATTCTTTGTGCCGAAATTCTCAGTCTCCCTCTTCGATTTCTTTTCTTTTGATTCCTTCAAAAGCCGAAATCTCCCAATCTTCTCAACATCTTTTCTTTCAAAAGATGAAACCCTGAACTCTCTTCCCATCTCAATAGTCGAATACTCCCTATACTTTGCCGATTTCTTTAACTAAAAGCCGAAACTACTTAGATTTCTTCCTATCATCTTCTCTTCTGTTCTTCTCAAAAAGCCGTAATCTCTAAGGGGTATTCAAATTCTCTGCATTAAGGTGAGTGCCGATTTTCCTATCTCTTCAATCTCTCTTTCAGTTTTTAAGAGACAAGGCCGAATGACCACTTGGTTGTTAAGGCTGCCGAATAAAGCTAATATTTCCTCTCTTTTGCATTTGGGCGGCATTCCGGGATTTAAAGGAAAACTGATCATCTAGATTTAAAAGCCAGAAATCGCTAGTCTCCAATTTCAGGATTTTAAGGCAAAGGAGAGAATCCCTAAGTTTAAGAAACAAGTCGTGTGTCGTGATGACGGGATTGGCCACGGGTTGTGGACCGGCTTTCGAACAACACCTTAGGCAAGTAGCGATTTGTATCGACTTTTGATAGTGTCGACATAGAGAGTGTCGTTCTAACAGTAATCAGGTGTGTAGATCTCTAACACACAAATAATCTGTATGAATGTATATACATGTTTATGTTATGGGCTAAAAGCCAGATAATAGGCTATGTAGACAGTCGAATAAAACCCTAAAAGGGTTAGGCAAGGATGCCAGGTACATAATCATAGAAATCTCTATGTGTATCGAAATATATGAAAGCTTTGTATGATGTTTTCTTTATGTGTGTATGCATGGGGTGGGATTATGATAATGAAGGGAAGTGCATGATAGGTCACAATGATGATCGATGGTAGAAATCCCACGTTATATAAATGTTAGGTCACCTAGTGATCGGTGGCTATGCCACGTTTAATGATTCCCGACTAACAGGGAATAGGCGATGCATTTGTCATTATGGTGTGTAGCGGATGGAGGGTTGATTGTAGAAATCCCCGAGGTGTGATGGTTGGTACGGGCTGGTGTGTAGAGGATGGAATTCTGGGATGGGTTGGGCTATTCATCATTTACTGTTTATCATGCAATTACGATTGTTGCCTCTATGTATGGGCCAAGGCCCATAATGTGTTTGTGGGCCTCAGGTCAGTGTTTTAGGGATTTATACACTGAGTCTTGGTGACTCACCCTATTATTTTTTCCTAACCTTTCAGATGACAAGTAGATCGTGGACAAGGGAGCCGAGGCAGGCTCGAGGGGCCAACAAGTCTTTTATTTATTAAATTTCCATTTTATTTAAGTTTAAATTTTGGAATTATTTGATGTAATAAGGCCTTCATCGCTTAGGTTATCAGTTGATACTTGTCAATGTTTATGTTTTTTTTCATTTATGATCAAAGACTTATGTTTAAAAGAGATAAAAATGGGATTTTCAAACCTTATTTAAATAACACCTATTTTGGAAAGATAAAATTACAAAGATTTTCTACTAGTGCCACCTATTTAAAGATTATCTACAAAAATGACTAAGTTTTTCAGAATCATTCCAAGTAAAGTTTTTAACCTTAAAACCGTAGCATACTAGATCTGGTCGTAACGTTTGGGCCAGGTTTGGGGTGTTACATTTCGGTATCAGAGCCCAGTTCAAAACTCGGGTTGTGAAATGGGTCTAATACTGTTTTAAAGTTGATAAGAATTTGGAGAAGTTTGGGTTAAGAAATGGCCTTCGAGTCTACCGGCACCCGATCCACGCAGGTATGTATTCTGAACTTTTGGATGTGATATGTATGTTGGGCTTGATGGGCTTGATGGACGTAGGCTAGTATATTAGACATTGACGGACTTTAGGCTTAGTTTAAACAACTCTCTAAATTCCTAAGATTTAATCCAACCAAACAAACCTGTGAACAAGTTGCCGAGATAGGATGTGGCAACAGGCATACGCATGTCTAGGAGTGGATTCAGGGAGAGCTTGGTATTTAAGCAGTCCTAGTGACTCACCTCCTCTTCGCTGGAATCCTACCTGGTGCGTAGTGACAGTTCACCTTAGTCATGAGGACTTGTTGACGGGCTAAAAGTTATAACTAAAACCCGAAGGGACCAACCACTCTATTTTGTAAAATTACTAAATTACCCCTGATTTATAAATGACCAAAATATCCCTGATTTGTAGAATTACCGAAATACCTCGAATTGTAAAATTACCGAAATACCCCAGATTGTAAAATTACCGAAATACCACCGAATTACAAAATTACTAAAATACCCTTATTTTGCAAAATCACCAAGAAACCCTATTTTGGAAAATTATGAAAATACCCCTGTAGGATAAAATTACGAAAATACCCCTGGGTAGTGAAATGACGAAAATACCCTTACATGATGACTGTGATGCCACTTGTACATTGGTGAATGAATGTATGTGCTCCCTAGAATTAGGAAACACAAACTTGATTCTGAATCGTAGATATAATCGCGAATTCGAAAGAACTACTCTTAAAACTACTGTTCATAAGATTGTTCGGGGGTAATTAGTGGAAGAAATTAATAATTCATAAAATTTCTAATCAGATAAACACAAATTGGTAGAATGAGTACAAGGGGACGAGGACGCTCCAGATGCAAATACCGGTGCGTACTCTATCATATTATCCTAAGTGTTTCTTTTGGCTTTAAAATTAGAGTTCGCAGTGAAAGCATAGTGGTGAGACTTGGGTAGTATGATTAATAGTTAGTTGGAAATTTCGAGGACGAAATTTCTTTAGGGGGGTAGAACTGTAACATCCTGAATTTATTGGGCCTATGCGTTAACGCAGGGATATGATTAACATGTTAATTTAAGGTTAGGGGTCCAAATTGGGCTCAGGCTTAGGCATAGGCCTTGATTAAAATTTTCTGTTTGGGCATTATAGGGTTTAACAGGTAGTATCTGTGTTTTAAATATCAAGGTGGGCTTGTGGCCCAATATTTAGTGGCGCTGCAAGAGAGCTAGAGGGTGGTGTCACTAGCAGAGGAGGAAAGAGGCCAAGCTTGGGACGCAAGGAGCCCATGATTTTGGGCCATGTTCGGCACTTAAAAGGGGAATAAGGGGGGACGGCATTGGGGCTAGGAAATAGGAGGATTGAATTATATGGATAATAAGGATAAAGAGCTAATAAAAGAAGGAAGAGGTGGTGCTATCTGGGTTTCTTTTAAAGGTATGCATAGATTTAGATAAAGGAGAAAAGTTAGGAGCTATCTGCTGAGAGCAGAGTTGGCCGAAATTCCATCACCTAGAGGAGTAAAGAAATCGGTTTCTAATTGCTATAGGGGGTGCCAAATTTTTCCTTTTTATGGGATTAATTCTTTAGTTATCAGGAAGGGCACTTTCGGGTTTTGATAGGTAAGTGCCAAAATTTCTATAAATAGGGGGGGATAGCTCATCAATTCCGGCATTTAAACCCTAATCTTTTCTCCATTCTTTGTGCCGAAATTCTCAGTCTCCCTCTGCAATTTCTTTTCTTTTGATTCCTTCAAAAGCCAAAATCTCCCAATCTTCTCAACATCTTTTCTTTCAAAAGATGAAACCCTAAACTCTCTTCTCATCTCAATAGCCGAACACTCCCTATTCTTTGCCGATTTCTTCAACTAAAAGCCGAAACTACTTAGATTTCTTCCTATCATCTTCTCTTCTGATCTTCTCAAAAAGTCAGAATCTCTAAGGGGTAGTCGAATTCTCTGCATTAAGGTGAGTGCCGATTTTCCTATCTCTTCAATCTCTATTTCAATTTTTAAAAGACAAGGCCGAATGGCCACTTGGTTGTTAAGGCTGCCGAATGAAGCTAATATTTCCTCTCTTTTGCGTTTGGGCAGCATTTCGGGATTTGAAGGAAACTTGATCATCTAGATTTAAAAGCCAGAAATTGCTAGTCTCCAATTTCGGGATTTTAAGGCAAAGGAGAGAATCCCTAAGTTTAAGAAACGAGCTGTGTCAGCAGTACGGGATTGGCCACCAGGTTGTGGACCGACTTCTGAACAACACCTTAGGCAAGTAGCAGTTGTATCGACTTCTGATAGTGTCGACATAGAGAGTGTCGTTCTAACAGTAATAAGGTGTGTAGATCTCTAACACACAAATAATCTGTATGAATGTATATACATGTTTATGTTATGGGCTAAAAGCCAGATAATAGGCTGTGTAGACAGTCGAATAAAACCCTAAAAGGGTTAGGCAAGAATGCCAGGTACGTAATTATAGAAATCTCTATGTGTATCAAAATATATGAAAACCTGTATGATGTTTTCTTTATGTGTGTATGCATGGGGTGGGATTATGATAATGAAGGGGAAATGCATGATAGGTCACAACAGTGATCGGTGGTAGAAATCCCACGTTATATAAATGTTAGGTCACCTAGTGATCGGTGGCTATGCCACGTTTAATGATTCCTGACTAACAGGAATAGGCATAACGGCTGTCGTTATGGTGTGTAGCGGATGGAGGGTTGATTGTAGAAATCCCCGAGGTGTGATGGTTGGTACGGGCTGGTGTGTAGAGGATGGAATTCTAGGATGGGTTGGGCTATTCATCATTTACTGTTTATTATGTAATTACGATTGTTGCCTCTATGTATGGGCCAAGGCCCATAATGTGTTTGTGGGCCTCAGGTCAGTGTTTTAGGGATTTATACACTGAGTCTTGGTGACTCGCCCTATTATTTTTTCCTAACCTTTCAGATGAGCAGTAGATCGTGGTTAAGGGAGCCGAGGCGGACTCAAGGGGCCAACAAGTCTTTTATTTATTAAATTTCCATTTTATTTAAGTTTAAATTTTGGAATTATTTGATGTAATAAGGCCTCCATCGCTTAGGTTATCAGTTGATACTTGTCAATGTTTATGTTTTTTTTTCATTTATGATCAAAGACTTATGTTTAAAAGAGATAAAAATGGGATTTTCAAACCTTATTTAAATAACACCTATTTTGGAAAGATAAAATTACAAAGATTTTCTACAAGTGCCACCTATTTAAAGATTATCTACAAAAATGACTAAGTTTTTCAGAATCATTCCAAGTAAAGTTTTTAACCTTAAAACCGTAGCATACCAGATCTGGTCGTAACGTTTGGGCCGGGTTTGGGGTGTTACAGCAGTCCTCAAAACGGCGTCGTATGGATCAGTTATATAAGCTAAAATTAATCCCAAAAATTCAATTCAAACACCCTTTAAAAAATAATAAAAACAGAAGCTCTTAAGGTTGGAATGATTCTGAAAAACTTAGTCGTTTTTGTAGATAATCTTTAAATAGGTGGCACTTGTAGAAAATCTTTGTAGCAAAATAGGTGTTATTTAAATAAGGTTTGAAAATCCCATTTTTATCTCTTTTAAACATAAGTCTTTGATCATAAATGAAAAAAAAAATAAACATTGACAAGTATCAACTGATAGCCTAAGCGATGGAGGCCTTATTACATCAAATAATTCCAAAATTTAAACTTAAATAAAATGGAAATTTAATAAATAAAAGACTTGTTGGCCCCTCGAGTCCGCCTCGGCTCCCTTGTACACGATCTACTGCTCATCTGAAAGGTTAGGAAAAAATAATAGGGCGAGTCACCAAGACTCAGTGTATAAATCCCTAAAACACTGACCTGAGGCCCACAAACACATTATGTTCCGGCGATGGACCGCCACACGTACCGCCATACGCGTCGCCTCCGACAGCAATTGGAAGGCCAGAAACCTCCTTTTTCAACACCGATTCAAATGGTAAACTTCTTTTCTTTATTTTTTTTCCAAAAAATATAATAAAAACGTTGCAGGGATGGAAATAAAAAAAATGGAACAGTATAAAAAAATAACCTCTACTTGTGGTTTTTTTATTGTGTTTTTTTTGTATTCTCTCTGTATATATGTGTGTGTCTCTGTCTGAGTTACAGAATAGGTCGGGCTTTTATAGCCTTAAAAATAAAAAGGAAATAGATCGTTTCTGCCATTTTTGTTGCTGTTTCCTTTCTTTTTGCAGGCGAGCGACGGGGAATCTGGCGATGATGGGGCGTAGTTCGCGAGGATTGCGGCGTGGTCGAGGGCTGATTGCGGCGTGAGGGGCTGGACGAGGTTGCGGCACAAGGGTTTCCAGGAAACCCTAGGTTTCCTAACTCTGCTTTGTGTCTGGGTCCTTTTGGGCTGCGTTGGTTTGGGTTTTAGTTTTGGGTTTAATTGATTGGCATGGGTCATCTGTTTGGGCTCGGGTGTAATGGGGTATTGGGTCTGGTTTTGGAGTCTGTAATTGGGCTACTGTTAATTGGTTTTGGGTCTGTATTAAAATGGACTTGTAAAATGGACATTTTATTTTGTTTTCATTTTGGTTTTCACGGGCCCGGGCAAAATGGGTTATTACAATGAGTACTTAAGAAATTTTGTTTTTAGGGAGCAATTTTTTGCACTACCTTTGTTGGGCAAACCATTGAAACTCGAACAAGCTTTAGAGATGGAAGATTGATGAGAATTGAAGTATATATTGTTCTTTAAATTGAATAATAGTACAAGGTGGTTATGTGCGAAGGATAAATTGTTGCATCCATGCATATTTTGCTTGAGGACAAGAAATAGCTCAGATTTGGGGGTGTGATAACTCTTGAAAAGAGTTATATTTCATGCTTTTAGACCTAGCTACTTGCTTGTACTTATGAGAATTAAGTTGCATTTTAGGACATTCTATTTCTTTTATTCGCTTTGCATTCAGAGCTTGGACTTTGTTTACATGTTAGTTGCCTTTTTTGCTTCTGGAAGGGCTGTATGTGGTAGTGAATTGGCAGGTGCAAGGTATGAGAAAAGGGAGTAAACGAGTGAAGTTTTGTCATGGCAAAAGGTTAGACAGTTGGTCAACACGGATGCTGTGACAATTCCAGGAGAAAGACTGAGTCAACACTAAACAAATAATAGTTTCAGCCAAACTGTACGTGTAACAAAAAAATAAGCCTAAAAAAGAATGAAGAAAATCATGGGCTATTGGATTTACCCTAGGGAAAAACGATTATAAAGGCCAAAGGAGGAAAACCTAAAAGGGGCAGGAAAAAAAAAGGTGAACACAAAAGAGGAGAGATCCTTAGGCAAAAATATAGGGTATCAGCTGAGCAGTGACGAGAAGAGAAAGACGAAGGCAGTCCCTCTCAGCCACCACAGGACATTGTATCATTAGAGAGTAGGCTAGATATGCAAAAGTTATCCTCCCGAAGTTCTTCCATTATTTCTTGATTGCTCTTCGTGAAATGATTTGTTGAAACGATGTTGAATGATATTTTGGATTTGAATTTTAATTGCCAACCCATGAGCTAAATCTCATATGGTTGGGATTACTTGATGAAACCTTTATTTTATTTAATGATTGAAGTATGGATCTACTTTAATATACTAATTCATTCAATGGTTTTACAAAATTACATGTTTGCAAACTCTAGACATAGATGGATGTACAACATGTTCATTTAGTTAATCTAATTCTGACAAGGTTAGGTTAATGAGATTGAAATTGAATGATAAGAGCAAGTGTTTGACTGAATACTTGTAATAGACTCTAAATAGAGAGTAGCATTCATATGGATAGAAAACAAACAGTGCAGGGTGCCGAGCTTAAGTCCTATAGACATATATCGCTTAAGGCAAAGTAACTTGAGGTTTTTCTCTTGAAAGAAGCATGCCATTTTAGAACTCTCCCAAGCAGTAGATTAAGTAAGGTTTTGCCAAGGCATTACTATCGATGGGAAAATTACAGTAATCGACCTTCCAAATTAACATCGTAGACCCTCTATCCTCTATCCTTTGCACTAGTATATTTTCCGTAGCATTCTCATTTGTTTATTTATTCGTTCGCATATTATTCACGTAATTACTCTCGTAATTGTTATTGTATTTTTACTCTTTCCTTTTCATAGCATTTTCCACCATTTATCAATTACACATATTACACATTATTATTCCTTCAAATTACCGTTGCAGTCTTAACATTATTTTTGTCATAACAGTAAGTGTACTTCAGTATAATAACTTGGTCATTTTATACCTAACCGATCCTTGTGGAGACAATCTCACTTATCACTTTATTACTTGATTCGACGTGTATACTTGCACAATTCGCATATCATTTCACACGCGACACTTATTAACATGAGGGGCTTTTGGGCCTCTCTCATATCAAGTCCAATTACAAATACTTTTTGGACTTTTAATCTAGTACTTTATAATTTTATTGAACACGATATTTGTCAAACTCCAAAATTGGGCCTAGGAGTTTCAAGGGTAAAATGGGAATTTAGCTCATATGTGTTTGAAATTTCATAGCATGGTAATCCGGAAAAGTCTTCATCTATGGCTTTTAGAAACCAAGTCAATTTCTGAAAATAAGTTTGAAAAGATCTTCAATTGTAAAATAAGAATTGTTTTGTAAAGGGGTTTAATTTAGGAGTAGTTTTAAAGAAAATAAACCAAGTTTAAAAATCAGCCAAATTTTAACCCTTTTTCACCCTATTTTGACATTTAAAAAGAAAGAGAGCATTATTCATCTTTCACTTTGTGTCGTCCCTTAGAGAGGAGAATTCCCAAATACTCTTCATCAATTTTGATCTCCATTACTTCAATTCTTTTGGTTTCCTTTTAACTTCCAAGCATTAAACCTCTATAGAACTTCAAGAAAAACACCAAAAACACAATTGATTTTGTCCCTCTCTGACTTTCGCTCACATTTCCGGTGTTTCTGGGTGGTCTACCCCTAGCCATCACATTGCTCGGTCTCACGTTCTGAACATTTTCTTCTTCAACTAACCTTGGACAATTTCTAATGAAGTGGTCTCGTGATCCACATTTATAGCAAACTCTATTGTTGTACTTGCCCCAGCATTCTCCCACATGTCGTCTTCCACACTGTCTACACTCAGGTTTGTTACTTTTGGCACTATCAACACTTGATTCTATTGGAGCTTGAGTTCTCAGATCAACACTTAGTCTCACACGATCTCTATTCGGATGTCCAAACGAAGCATTTGGGCGATTGCTTGCATCTCTAAATCTCTTCGTCGAAGGTTGAGAAAACTTATTCATCGATCTTTTTCTTTCATCACAAACTTCAAAATCAGCTTTCTTCTTTTCTTTACTGAGCTCCTCGACTTTACATGCTCTTTCGACTAGCACAACAAATTCATTTATATCAAGTATCCCAACCAAAAAATTAATGTCCTCATTCAATCCTTCTATGAAGCGTTTACACATAGTAGCTTTGGTTGAAACATATTCCCGTGCATACTAACTCAATCTCACAAATTCTCGCTCGTACTCAGTAACTGACAAACGGCCCTACTTCAGCTCTAGAAACTCTTTACGTTTATGATCAATGAATCGTTGGCTGATATACTTCTTTCTGAACTCAACTTGAAAGAAATCCTAGGTGATTCTCTCTCTCGAAACCACGGATGTCAATGTCTTCCACCAGTTATACGCGGTATCTCTCAACAAACAAACTGCACACCTAATGCATTCATCAAGGGTTAACAACATCTCATCAAATACCCGAATTGTATTCTCAAGCCAAAACTCGGCTCGCTCAGCATCGTCATCAGCTGTGGCCCTAAACTCTTCGGCCCCATACATACGAATCTTATCCACAGGAGGCTTATTCAGTCGGATCGAATCTACAACTTGTGGCACAATAGGTACTTGTGGGGGTGGAGGTTGTGGAGCAGCCGGATTTGTTCGAACGAAATCCGAAAACACTCACTCATCATACGGAAGAAGGCTTGCTTAGCCTCTCCTCCCTCTGTAACACCCCAAACCCGGTCTAACCACTACAACCGAGTCTGGCGTGCTACGGGAAAGAAAATGTTTAAAAGCCGACTTGTCAATTTTGTTTAAGGAGAAAACTATTGAATAATTTTAGAGAAAACGAATTTGAATCTTGTGGTGTTCAAAACGTGTTAAATCTTGCTTTAGAAAAACTTAGTTGCTCAATTGTTACTCCATACTTATTACTTAATCAGTGAACATTTTAGAAAACACATTCTTATCGAGGTTTTAAAAACAACCAATTCACATTTACCAAGTATGCTTATCGAAAGTTATAAAAAAAACAACCAAATAAAACATCACAAAAATAAAAGTTAGGCGGCCTTATTACAATGAGGAAAACCCAAAATTTAAATAAAACAGCTAAGTCCACACAGAAAACTTTGATATAAAACAAATGCTGAGCATGGCCACCTCGAGTCCACTCCGGCTCCATATCCACGATCTAAGTCTGATCTGCAAAATGTAAAGGAAGGGGTGAGTCACCTAGACTCAGTGTATAAATCCCCATCCCAAGAGAAGTTATGCTCTTACACAAATTCATTTAAACATATGCATGTCATGCAACCCGTCAACCTAAGTATCCATTCATGTCTCCCAAATCTACCCCTTGTGGTACCAAACCACTGGTGGTACCAAACCACTGGTAACCGAAGTTACAAAAATAACATATGTGGTACCAAACCACTGGTAACCGAAGTTACAAAAATAACATATGTGGTACCAAACCACTGGTGGTGCCAAACCACTGAGACTTAGTCACAATTTTTATAATATGTGGGGCCAACCTTTGTTGTGATGCCAAATCTTTGGTGTGACAAACCGATAGACCATACTTCCCCCTCCTCTCATCACCCATAACACAGAGTTATGCTAACAATATCAGTATGATCATGCTTAACATACATAATTATGTATACAGAATATCATGCTCTCATAGATCACAATCAACGCGAGAAACATAACAACTTACCCGGCATCCTCGCCTTTTACCCACAAGGGTAATTTGGTAACCATTGCCGTCATTCCGCTTTTAACAACACATAACATTTAACATAATAAGTAAAGAAAGTGTGTAAGAGTTACACACCTGGTTCTCGTACTAACGCTTTTACTGCTTCTACGCTACCGTCTCTCGAGACTACCACTATAGGCCTACAATCCAACTCCCGATACTTATTCGTTTCTTGTACTTTAGCGTTGGATTTACAGATCCAACCTCCACTGCTTGACTGTTCTTCGAGTTCAAAATAACCCCTTGGTCACTAAACCAATCAAACCGATGAGATCTAATATATAATCATAGTGTTTAGACGGAACCCTTACCTAAACTGTCGAATCTCGAAAGTCTTTAAGAAAACGTCACCACCAACCTACATTCGGCTTTCCCACAAATCGGCACTACAGGCCACAGCTCAACAGGATTCGACTTTCAAGAGAAGAGAGTGAAACCGATAGGGCCTTAGAACAAATGATTCGGATTAGAAACTTGATGAAAAATAGAGAAATCGCAGAGAAGAGAAATCCCGAAAACTCACCAATATCCCTTGAAGACTATTCGGCTATGGTGCATCTTCGGGAAAATGAAACCACCCTTGTAGATTCGGTTATGGGAGAAGGAGTATGAACAGAGGGTATTCGGCTTTTAGAAGAATTTTGGAGAGGGAAATAAGGCTAGGGAATTTCGGCTATAAGAGAGAAAAGTATGAGAAAAGAAAGAAAAGAAGAAAACAAATGAAAGAAAAGATGGACCATGGCTACTAATTTGGCTACACACACACACCTTGAGTTGGAGTTTGGCCAACTCTCCCCTCTCTGATAACTTTTGTCCATCTATTATCACATCCATTATCCTTTCTTTAGATGAGACCACCTTAAAACCAACTCTTTCCCTTCCTTATTATCAGCATTTAATCTCTAAAATAAAAGAATTAAAGCTCCTAAAATGTAGCTCATGTGCCGTCCTTCCTCCCCTAGGAGTGCCGAATTTTGGACCCCTTAAACTTGTCCCAAGCGGCCACACATGGCCCAATCTCCTCCTAAGTGACGCCACCTCTATGCTCACCCATAGCACCTCCAACCTTTGGGCCACGAGCCCAACTTACTACTAACATAATTACTTAACTCAACTTAACTTAAATTATAAACTAGCATTATTTTTAAGCAACTTAACCCATATTTAAGTCCAAGCCTGAGCCCAATACATACCTCAAAGCCTCAACCTACCAACTTAGCCACCCAACCTACCAAATGCACAGACCCACCAAATCAGGATATTACACCCTCACTACTATCATTCTGCCTAGATGTGGCCGGCGCTGTCCCTTGAGCGGGAGCAGGTGCGTTACTCTCTACATCGTCAGCAACTACTCGATCGGGATCCATTTACCATACGAAAACACATTTATAATTGTCAGGATTCATCACACTATCGCAATTTCATATATGGCATGTATAGCTAGAATCACACTCGCTACGTTAGTCCTAGAATCGACTAAACCGTAGCTCTGATACCAATAAAATGTAACACCCTAACCCGAAACTGTCGCCAGAATAGGGTTAAGAGGCATTACTGAACAATCAGAACGTTTCACATCTATTTCACGACACAAAGTCAATCATCATTAAAACATATCACAACATAATCATAAAGTCCCTTATTGGGGTCCATAAGACCTCAAACACATGATAGAAAGGGGTCGGGACTAAATCGAGCACTTACAAAAGTTTTCAGAATTTCAATCTTCTTTAACACTGTTGAGGTCACACGCCCGTGCAATCAGGCCGTGTGCCTCACACGATCACCAGACACACCCATGTGTCCAGGCCGTGTCAAAACAGAGCATGTATTCTGACTTCTTCACACGGCCACCAGGCACGCCCGTGTGCTAGGGCCGTGTACTCTTAGGCAATATACTGACTTATTCACACGGCTACTAGGCACGTCCGTGTACCGTGGCCATGCATAATTAGGCTAGCTACTGACTTTATTCCATGGTCACTAGGCACGCTCGTGTTCCATAACCGTGTAGGCAAAACAGGCCGTTTGCAAGGCCAATTTGCCTCCCATTCAAGGGTCATTCCCTACCAGCATAAACAAGCATATTTCTCCATACAAATGACAACCAAAAACACACCAAATGGTCATCATATCATTCCATTCAATCTCATTTCTAAACATGCCAATTTGTACAACCAATTCTCATGTAAATCTAAGTATAATTCAATCATAACCTCACTAAATCACTAAGGCATCAATTCATCAATAAACTTACCATTCATAAGACTATTTCATTGCCATCAAGCCATATCAAGACATGCACCAAATACCATATTCACTTATGAACAATACCAACATTAACTAGCCAATTCACATGGCTATTTACATCTCAAACATATACCAAATGACTAGCTTATACATGGCACATTTCTATTATATACAACTTTCCAAAAGTACCAAAATAGATTTGCCGATAGTGTGATAGAAATGCTGATGATCCCCGATACCGAGCTAGCTTTACTGGCATTGTAAAACAGAGAAACAATCACACAGTACGCTTTCATAGCTTAGTAAGTCCGTAATATAATACATGTAATTCAACGATTCAAATCAATATACAAAAATAAGCCATCACTTAGATTAATTTATTAATGATACAACAACTCAACTATGCTCAATGCCCACATAGCACTCTCTCCATCTACTTTCAAATCCACTAACACATAGATATCATACATACCTTAACCAACACATAGTTATCATACATACCTTAACCAACACATAGTTATCATACATACCTACCTTAACCAACACATAAATATCATACATACCTTAGCCAATACATAGTTATCATACATACCTTAACCAACACATAGTTATCATACATACCTTGCTCAACACATAGTTACTCACCAATCTTGCTACTCAATTGCTCAATATTACCTCTCGTCCAACCTTTGCTATTCCTTTGATCTGTTCGCACACTTAGTGCCATATTCATAATCATGATACCAATTTGTAACACCCCAAACCTGGCCCAAACACCATGATCGGATCCGGCATGTCACTTAGGGAGATTTTAAAAGATGTCGCACTTTCGGAAAATATTTTTCTTGAGTTTAACACTTTATTCGAGAAAACTAAATGGTTGGATGATTTGTAAAAGATATACATTTTATATTTATGCCTTAGTGGATTAAAAACCGAAATTTGATACATGCCTTAACTTAATTAAAACGTAAAATATAAATGTCTAATAATAATAAAAGCCCAAAACAAACGAAAATATGAAGCTAGTGGCCCATGGCCTTATTACAATGAAATTTAAACCCACTAATTAAAAATATTAAAAATAAATAAACTAGTAAAGTCTTTTCTTTGAATCAAAATAATCCTCGCATGGCCACCTTGCGCTCCTCTCCAACCCGATCCGATGCACTAGGTGCTACCTGAAAGATGTTAAATAATGGGGTGAGTCGCGAGACTCAGTGTGCAACCCTCGTGCACCATCAGATTGGGCCTTAGCCCTACTGAACGAGATATGAGTATAATATACCGAGAAAATATGCAAAGCCCAACCCAATCCTAGGTTTCCATCCGCTACACACCACTCTTACACCGCCAATCACACCATTGGGGATTTCTACAATCAACCCACACCGCTACACACCATCGATGGCGGTCATGTCGCAGATAGTCGCTCATCGTCGATCATGGAAATAGCCACTACAACAGATCATGGCATTAGCCACTACAATGAGATCATGGCAAAAGCCACTACAACAGATCATGGAAAAAGCCACTACAACAGAACACTTCCCCTTTCATCAATCACCCAACCCCATGCAATCACAGAAACCGGCATGCATGTTCATCATGCCAAATCTATAGAAACATTCACTTTAGAATGACAGAGATCACTAACCTGGTGATTCGCCTTTACCCTCCTCGGGTTTTCAACAGCCATGCCGGTATTTCGGCATTTAGCAGAATATAACAGATTTATAAACATATACTAACAAGCAATCCAAATGGTGTGAGAATGTTACACACCTGATTAATACATAGGACTACCCTCTATGTCGATACCCTCACTAATCAGATCTACTGCCCTTTGTCTACAACTTTGCTTAAAAGCCGGAAGAACGCGAAGATAAGGCCTCTCCTATATTCGGCCAAGGGTTAGTGTTTTACCCGAATTATATGCTTAAATTAACAGATCTCCTTACCTTGAAATCTCGAAAGTGATTCGATCCAAGGGCTACTGAACTCTGGCTTAGAAATCTAAGCGATTGAATCCCCTTCAACTCCCGAGATGCCGCAAAAGAAAGAAAAACACAAGATCAGTTTCCATATAGCCATTCGGCTAGGGTTTCTAAAAATTGGGAAAAGATTGGAAAAAGAATAGCACAATCGACACTTACCTCTACAGACAGTTTCGGCTACCCATTGTAGAAAGATTCGGCAATCACAGAAGAAAATCAAAGCGTAGAAGGTTAGAGATCTAGGAAATTTCAGTTTTTTAAGAAAATCCTAAAAAGATAAGCAAGAGAAGGCTGATGTGTTTTTTGGCTTTTAGAAGAATTGAGTGAGGAGTTTCGGTTTCTGGCAGAAAAAGAGAAGAAGAAAAGAAAACAAGAAAGAGGCTTGGAGATTTTGGCTAGGAAGAAAAAGAATGGAAATAGATTTCGGCAGCAGAGAAAACTGAGAGAAAACTTTCAGAAAAACTCTCAAAATTTTGGCATTTACTCCCCCTAACTAGCCGTCCCCCCCTTTACACACACAGTCCAAATTTCAGCCACCTCTAGCCTCCTGGATAGCCTCTCATCTTTTCCCTTATCCTTATCAGAACTCACATCCAAAAGAGTCCTACATCACACCACTCATTCCCCTTTTTTTTCTTGCTCATTATCCACTTAAATAAAACATTAAAAATCCCTAAATTATAGCCTTGTTGCCATCCCCTCCCTTGCTCTCCTTGGGCTGCCAAAATTAGCCCAATTTCTTGGGCTCCAAGCGGCCACACTGAGGCCCCCTTCTTTTGCCTATTGGTGCCACTTATAGCTCCCTCCTACAGCGCCTCTTGTTCCTGGGCCACAAGCCCATTATGCCTATTTCACTCTCAATACTTTATTTAAACCCCATAGTCCCTAAACAAAATATTTAGCCAAGACCTCGACCCATTCCTGAGCCCAATTTGCACCTCTAATACTTAAATTAACACATTAAACGTATCCACCCATTAAACGGATAGGCCCAAAAATTCAGGATGTTACAGTTCTACCCCCTTAAAGAAATTTCGTCCTCGAAATTTCCAACTAACTATCAATCATACTACCCAAGTCTCACCACTATGCTTCCGCTGCGAACTCTAATTCTAAAGCCAAAAGAAACACTTAGGATAATATGATAGATGCACGCACCAGTATTCACATCCGAACGTCCTCGTCCCCCTTGTACTCATTCTTACGATTGACGTTTATCTTATTAGAAATTTTATGAATTAATAGGTTTCTTCCACTGATTAACCACGAACAGTCTTATGATCAGTAGTTTAAGAGTAGTTCTTTCAAATTCGAAATTACATCTACAAGTTTCAGTCTCAAGTTTGTCTCTTCGTTCTAGGAACCACACACATCAACCATCAACATACAGACGACATCCATGAACCCACATTCAACACATAGGGTATTTTGGTAATTTTTGCAATCTGAGGGTATATTGGTAATTTTACAATCCGGGGTATTTCAGTAATTTTACAAATCAGGGATGTTTTGGTCACTTATAAATCAGAGGTAATTTAGTAATTTTACAAAATAGGATGGCTGGTCCCTTTCGGGTTTTAGTTATAAATTTTGGCCCGTCAACAAGTCCTCGTGGCTAGGGTGAACAGTCATTACGCACCAGGTAGGATTCCAGCGAAGAGGAGGTGAGTCACTAGGACTACTTAAGTACCAGGCTCTTCCGGATCCAATCCTAGACATGCACATGCCTGTTGCCACACCCTAGTCTTGCGACTTGTCTACAGGTTTGTTCGGTTGGATTAAGTCTTATGCAATTGAGAGTTGTTTATCTAGGCCTAAGGTCCATGAAGCTCTAATTAAAATAATCTACGTCCCTTAAAGCCTATCAAGCCCACTGTAACATCCCCAAACCCGGCCCAATCACTACGACCGAATCTGGTTATGTCACTGGGAAAAGACGGTTGAAAATCTTCTTAATTTAAAATAAAACATCGTAGTTTCTTTGAATTTGGAAAACATATCTTTGGAATAAACCTTTGCTATAAAACTCATTCATTTTTAAAACTTTAGTTTATAATATCCAATTTGAATAAATAGGTTGCAAACCATAAATCATTTTCACGTAGCAATTTAATTTAAATAAACCATAGTTAAAGTAATACCAAAAACATAAAATGGCCTTTATTACAACCCAACAATTCAAATAAAGTACTTATATCAAAATTTAGCATGGAATAATTGAACATCATCCTCGGCATGGGCCACCTTGTCCTCTCCGATCCCGGTCCACTTTATGCACTACGAAATGGTTAATGAAAAGAGTGAGTCCACCGACTCAAAGTGCATAACCACAACACATATTTCCATCCGTATGGGCTTGGCCCATACCCACACATGACCATCAAAACAAATCATGCAAGAATGCATCTCAACCCAACCTACTATCCAACCGTGACACCAACCTTAGCGGACTTCGCCTAAGGCCGTGGCTAATCCACCGATCACAACCGAGTGATCCCACATATGTTACCTCGGCGGGCACTGCTTTGCAGACAAGGCCGTGGGTGAGCCACCGATCACATCGTGATCCATAAATCTTACCTCGGCATTCTCATTTTGCCGAGGCCGTGGCTGAGCCACCGATCAACCAAAGTGATCCAAATATCGTAATCTGTCTCACGGTGATGCACATAGCAATCAACCGCCGAGATGGGCACCTAGCCAACACCTCCTTGAGGTAGCACAAAGCTAACCTCAAGCGCTAATGTAACTGAGCTATCATTAGACCACGTACATCCTGTGTACACTTCTTCCTTCTTCAATCCAATCCCATGCCCATGTGTCAATAAATCATGCAAGAATATCATATAGAATGAGTATTTATCACTTATCACTACCACATTGTACATATATAAATGTATATCAAGATTAACTTACCATCACCGATTACTCATCACTTATGCCATTATAAGCGGCTATTACACATAATACACATATAAACATGTTAGCAAACCAAACCACGTAAATAGTGCGATGATTACGCACCTAAATGATACCAAAACCCAAACGCTTATACATACGCACACCGCAGACTAACGGACTTACAAAAGGTTCCCAATGATGTGCTCTTCTTCCCTACAATCGGCCTTGGCATAAAACAATGAACACTTAGGCCATTCGGCCAAGACGAAAACTATAGCACAAAGAAAACTAACACGCCCCTACCTTGCTAATCAACCTTTAAGGGTAAAATCGTAATTTTACCTACTAAGGGCATTTTCGTAATTTACCCACCAAGGGTATATCGGTAATTTCGTACACGGAATGGCCTTTCTAAAGGCCCGGTGTCGCCCGAGCGACCCAACTACCATTTTTGGTCGAAATGGACTATTGGGCCTAAAGCCCAATTTCGGCCCATTTCGCCCCACACGCTCGTGTGGCCCACCTAACACAAATCTAGCCACGTATATAAGTTCCACCTAGTCTAGTTCACTATATACTACACAATCGCACAATTTACTCATAAGGGCCCACGGGCCCATTGGGCCCACCGGCCCATCACGACCCAAGCAAAACCCCAACCCACAAGAATACTCACGATGGCCTCAACTATCGCGCCGAAGCCCCACACGTGCGCTCGCACGCTCGTGTGGCTACTATTGCCGTGGACCGACGCTTCTCGGCATTTGCCGTTCTACAACTAGAGTAGAGAGAGTTACACACCCGATAGGACTCGGTGTTAATCCGCTCCGACCACTCCCGTGCCCAAACGCCTCCAAGATGTGTTTACTCTCCTCCTAGGATGCTCCTTATATAGCTAGCACTTCACCTTCCTTCTTTGTATCTTTCCGATGTGGGATCCCTTCACAAGAGAGTTTAAATTCAATGAAACTCTTCCCGTCTGCATCGCAGCAAAATAAATACTCCCTTGCTTCTCATGAGATTCGAACCTGTGCCCTTGCAACATAATCCACGCTACTAGCCACTTGGCCACAAGCTCCTCTTGTGCCTTAAACCATGCGCAACTAAATATAAACTATAGCCAAATTCGAGGTCCAAGTAAAAGAAAACCAAAATGCAAAAGCCAAGACTTGAACCTTGGACCTCCTTCCTTCCCTTGTGGCGTCACCCCCTTGTCTCTTATGTGGCGTCACTTTGCCACTACACCACACACTCCACTTGTGTCATTTTTCCCACATTTTATTCTTAAGGCCTACTCGCCAACTTCCGGGGTTTTTTCACCTAAAACCAAAATTTCCCCAAAGCTAATATTTGATCCCGGGACTTCATAGAAGCCTTCTAACCTTCCAAAATCACTTATCCAATAGGTCCAACTTGCATTTAAGCCGGTCTCTTGTTCTCCAAAAATTTAAACGCTACTACGCCTAAGGCCCATTGGGCTCAATTCTCCTAGGCCCAATTCCTTTTACCCTAAAAATCTAAATTTTCCAAAGCCTTCCCTTCTCATCCCAACATTCTTAGAGCCTCTAAAACTCAACCAAGCACTCCCAAAAACCTACTAACACTTGATTTATACCCCATATGCATGCCCCTAAACCAGGTGTTACAATTCTACCCTCCTTAAAATAATTTCGTCCTCGAAATTACTTGTCTAAACTAATGATCCAATTTGGCCCACTACGCTATCGCAAGCACTCGATCTCCAAGAGCTAACATACTTTACGAGCAACAAAACAAACAAATCACCAAAGCGCTCTACCACGTCCACGAGAAGTACGACCACGCCCCTAGAACTCATATCTAGCGTCGCGATTTAATCGATTAAAAGTTTTATGCATTAGAAATTTTGTTCCATTGTTTAATCAACGAGCAAATTTTATGAATGTAAGTTTCGGAAGTCGTTCTTCGAGCAATCAAAGTTTCGATTCTAAAGTAATCCACTATTGCAATCATCCGATCACATCAATAACTCACAAGCAATAGTAAGGGTACTTACCGGTGGACTTCGGCCTGAGGTACTGCAGTGCCATGCCGACCTAACTCGAAAACCTTTCATAAAAACCCATTTTGAAACGTTTTTGGGCCCAAAACCCTCAAAGCCGAGTTTTGAACTTGGCTCGACGATAAATCGTAACATCCCCAAACCCGGCCCAATCACTACGACCGAATCGAACTGTTATGTCTTTGGGAAAAGACGGTTGAAAATCTTCTTAATTTAAAATAAAACATCGTAGTTTCTTCAATTTTGGAAAACATATCTTTGGAATAAACCTTTGCTATAAAACTCATTCATTTTTAAAACTTTAGTTTATAATATCCAATTTGAATAAATAGGTTGCAAACCATAAATCATTTTCACGTAGCAATTTAATTTAAATAAACCATAGTTAAAGTAATACCAAAAACATAAAATGGCCTTTATTACAACCCAACAATTCAAATAAAGTACTTATATCAAAATTTAGCATGGAATAATTGAACATCATCCTCGGCATGGGCCACCTTGTCCTCTCCGATCCCGGTCGACTTTATGCACTACCGAAATGGTTAATGAAAAGAGTGAGTCCACGACGACTCGGTGCATAACCACAACACATATTTCCATCCGTATGGGCTTGGCCCCATACCCACACAACCATCGAAACAAATCATGCAAGAATGCATCTCACCAACCTACTATCCAACCGTGACACCAACCTTAGCGGACTCCCGCCTAAGGCCGTGGCTAATCCACCGATCACAACCGAGTGATCCCACATATGTTACCTCGGCGCACTGCCAGACAAGGCCGTGGGTGAGCCACCGATCACATCGTGATCCATAAATCTTACCTCGGCATTCTCATTGCCGAGGCCGTGGTCGAGCCACCGATCAACCAAAGTGATCCAAATATCGTAATCGTCTACGGTGATGCACATAGCAATCAACCGCCGAGATGGGCACCTAGCCAACACCTCCCTTGAGGTAGCACAAAGCTAACCCTCAAGCGCTAATGTAGCCCGAGCTATCATTAGACCACGTACATCCTGTGTACACTTCTTCCTTCTTCAATCCAATCCCATGCCCATGTGTCAATAAATCATGCAAGAATATCATATAGAATGAGTATTTATCACTTATCACTACCACATTGTACATATATAAATGTATATCAAGATTAACTTACCATCACGATTACTCATCACTTATGCCATTATAAACGGCTATTACACATAATACACATATAAACATGTTAGCAAACCAAACCACGAGAAATAGTGCGATGATTACGCACCTAAATGATACCAAAACCCAAACGCTTCATCGCTTCGCACGCGCATGCAGACTAACGGACTTACAAAAGGTTCCCCAATGATGTGCTCTTCTTCCCTACAATCGGCCTTGGCATAAAAACAATGAACACTTAGGCCATTCGGCCAAGACGAAAACTATAGCACAAAGAAAACTAACACGCCCCTACCTTGCTAATCAACCTTTAAGGGTAAAATCGTAATTTTACCTACTAAGGGCATTTTCGTAATTTACCCACCAAGGGTATATCGGTAATTTTGACTGGAATGGCCTTTCTAAAGGCCCAGTGTCGCCCCGAGCGACCCAACTACCATTTTTGGTCGAAATGGACTATTGGGCCTAAAGCCCAATTTCGGCCCATTCGGGCCCACACGCTCGTGTGGCCCACCTAACACAAATCTAGCCACGTATATAAGTTCCACCTAGTCTAGTTCACTATATACTACACAATCGCACAATTTACTCATAAGGGCCCACGGGCCCATTGGGCCCACCGGCCCATCACGACCCAAGCAAACCCCAACCCACAAGAATACTACACGATGGCCTCAACTATCGCTGGCCGAAGCCCCACACGTGCGCCGCACGCTCGTGTGGCTACTATTGCCGTGGACCGCACTTCCCGGCATTTGCCGTTCTACAACTAGAGTAGAGAGAGTTACACACACGATAGGACTACGGTGTTAATCCGCGCTCCGACCACTCCCGTGCCCAAACGCCCTCCAAGATGTGTTTACTCTCCTCCTAGGATGCTCCTTATATAGCTAGCACTTCACCTTCCTTCTTTGTATCTTTCCGATGTAGGATCCCTTCGTCATGAGAGTTTAAATTCAATGAAACTCTTCCCGTCTGAGACCATAAAATAAATACTCCCTTGCTTCTCATGAGATTCGAACCTGTGCTCCTTGCAACATAATCCACGCTACTAGCCACTTGGCCACAAGCTCCTCTTGTGCCTTAAACCATGCGCAACTAAATATAAACTATAGCCAAATTCCGAGGTCCAAGTAAAAAGAAAACCAAAATGCAAAAGCCAAGACTTGAACCTTGGACCTCCTTCCTTCCCTTGTGGCGTCACCCCCTTGTCTCTTATGTGGCGTCACTTTGCCACTACACCACACACTCCACTTGTGTCATTTTTTCCCACATTTTATTCTTAAGGCCTACCGCCAACTTCCAGGTTTTTTTTCACCTAAAACCAAAATTTCCCCAAAGCTAATATTTGATCCAGGACTTCATGAAGCCTTCTAACCTTCCAAAATCACTTATCCAATAGGTCCAACTTGCATTTAAGCCGGTCTCTTGTTCTCCAAAAATTTAAACGCTACTACGCCTAAGGCCCATTGGGCTCAATTCTCCTAGGCCCAATTCCTTTTACCCTAAAAATCTAAATTTTCCAAAGCCTTCCCTTCTCATCCCAACATTCTTAGAGCCTCTAAAACTCAACCAAGCACTCCCAAAAACCTACTAACACTTGATTTATACCCCATATGCACTGCCCCTAAACCAGTGGTGTTACAATTCTACCCTCCTTAAAATAATTTTCGTCCTCGAAATTACTTTTCTAAACTAATATCCAATTGCGCCCACTACGCTATCGGCTGCGCACTCGATCTCCAAGAGCTAACATACTTTACGAGCAACAAAACAAGCGATCACCAAAATCGCCTCTACCACGTCCACGAGAAGTACGACCACGCCCCTAGAACTCATATCTAGCTTCAGCGATTTAATCTGATTAAAAGTTTTATGCATTAGAAATTTTGTTCCTTTGTTTAATCAACGAGCAAATTTTATGAGTAAGTTTCGGAAGTCGTTCTTTCGAGCAATCAAAGTTTGATTCTAAAGTAATCCACTATTGCAATCATCCGATCACATCAATAACTCACAAGCAATAGTAAGGGGTACTTACCGTGGACTTCGGTCTGAGGTACAGTGCCATGCCACCTAACCTGAAAACCTTTCATAAAACCCATTTTGAAACGTTTTTGGGCCAAAACCCTCAAAGCCGAGTTTTGAACTTGGCTCGATATTAAGCTGTAACATCCCCAAACCCGGCCCAATCACTACGATCGAATGCGGTTATGTCACCGGAAAAGACGGTTGAAAATCTTCTTAATTTAAAATAAAACATCGTAGTTTCTTTGAATTTGGAAAACATATCTTTGGAATAAACCTTTGCTATAAAACTCATTCATTTTTAAAACTTTAGTTTATAATATCCAATTTGAATAAATAGGTTGCAAACCATAAATCATTTTCACGTAACAATTTAATTTAAATAAACCATAGTTAAAGTAATACCAAAAACATAAAATGGCCTTTATTACAACCCAACAATTCAAATAAAGTACTTATATCAAAATTTAGCATGGAATAATTGAACATCATCCTCGGCATGGGCCACCTTGTCCTCTCCGATCCGGCCCGACTTTATGCACTACCCGAAATGGTTAATGAAAAGAGTGAGTCCACCGACTCAAAGTGCATAACCACAACACATATTTCCATCCGTATGGGCTTGGCCCATACCCACACAAAACCATCGAAACAAATCATGCAAGAATGCATCTCGGCCCAACCTACTATCCAACCGTGACACCAACCTTAGCGGACTTCGCCTAAGGCCGTGGCTAATCCACCGATCACAACCGAGTGATCCCACATATGTTACCTCGCGGACACTGCTTTGCACAAGGCCGTGGTTGAGCCACCGATCACATCGTGATCCATAAATCTTACCTCGGCATTCTCATTTTGCCGAGGCCGTGGGTGAGCCACCGATCAACCAAAGTGATCCAAATATCGTGAATCGTCTACGGTGATGCACATAGCAATCAACCGCCGAGATGGGCACCTAGCCAACACCTCCTTGAGGTAGCACAAAGCTAACCCTCAAGCGCTAATGTAACTCGAGCTATCATTAGACCACGTACATCCTGTGTACACTTCTTCCTTCTTCAATCCAATCCCATGCCCATGTGTCAATAAATCATGCAAGAATATCATATAGAATGAGTATTTATCACTTATCACTACCACATTGTACATATATAAATGTATATCAAGATTAACTTACCATCACGATTACTCATCACTTATGCCATTATAAACGGCTATTACACATAATACACATATAAACATGTTAGCAAACCAAACCACGAAATAGTGCGATGATTACGCACCTAAATGATACCAAAACCCAAACGCTTACTTCGCTTACTCGCACCGCAGACTAACGGACTTACAAAAGGTTCCCAGCGACAAGCTCTTCTTCCCTACAATCGGCCTTGGCATAAAAACAATGAACACTTAGGCCATTCGGCCAAGACGAAAACTATAGCACAAAGAAAACTAACACGCCCCTACCTTGCTAATCAACCTTTAAGGGTAAAATCGTAATTTTACCTACTAAGGGCATTTTCGTAATTTACCCACCAAGGGTATATCGGTAATTTCGTACCTGGAATGGCCTTTCTAAAGGCCCAGTGTCGCCCCGAGCGACCCAACTACCATTTTTGGTCGAAATGGACTATTGGGCCTAAAGCCCAATTTCGGCCCATTCGGGCCCACACGCTCGTGTGGCCCACCTAACACAAATCTAGCCACGTATATAAGTTCCACCTAGTCTAGTTCACTATATACTACACAATCGCACAATTTACTCATAAGGGCCCACGGGCCCATTGGGCCCACCGGCCCATCACGACCCAAGCGGCCCAACCCACAAGAATACACCGATGGCCTCAACTATCGCGCCGAAGCCCCACACGCGCGCCGCACGCTCGTGTGGCTACTATTGCCGTGACCGCACACTTCGGCATTTGCCGTTCTACAACTAGAGTAGAGAGAGTTACACACCGATAGGACTCGGTGTTAATCCGCGCTCCGACCACTCCCGTGCCCAAACGCCTCCAAGATGTGTTTACTCTCCTCCTAGGATGCTCCTTATATAGCTAGCACTTCACCTTCCTTCTTTGTATCTTTCCGATGTGGGATCCTTCGTCGAAGAGAGTTTAAATTCAATGAAACTCTTCCCGTCTGCATCAGCAAAATAAATACTCCCTTGCTTCTCATGAGATTCGAACCTGTGCTCCCTTGCAACATAATCCACGCTACTAGCCACTTGGCCACAAGCTCCTCTTGTGCCTTAAACCATGCGCAACTAAATATAAACTATAGCCAAATTTTGAGGTCCAAGTAAAAAGAAAACCAAAATGCAAAAGCCAAGACTTGAACCTTGGACCTCCTTCCTTCCCTTGTATGGCGTCACCCCCTTGTCTCTTATGTGGCGTCACTTTGCCACTACACCACACACTCCACTTGTGTCATTTTTCCCCACATTTTATTCTTAAGGCCTACCTGCCAACTTCCAGGTTTTTTTCACCTAAAACCAAAATTTCCCCAAAGCTAATATTTGATCCGGGACTTCATAGAAGCCTTCTAACCTTCCAAAATCACTTATCCAATAGGTCCAACTTGCATTTAAGCCGGTCTCTTGTTCTCCAAAAATTTAAACGCTACTACGCCTAAGGCCCATTGGGCTCAATTCTCCTAGGCCCAATTCCTTTTTACCCTAAAAATCTAAATTTTCCAAAGCCTTCCCTTCTCATCCCAACATTCTTAGAGCCTCTAAAACTCAACCAAGCACTCCCAAAAACCTACTAACACTTGATTTATACCCCATATGCACAGCCCCTAAACCAGGGTGTTACACCGACATATATATATATATAACACACAGTGAGTTCTGAATACTTACCTAGCGGACTTGGGCTGGAGACACAGGTGCCATGCCGAGAAAACCCTCCTGTGTTATTTATAAACATGCATGTTTTCAAAAACCCATCTTTAGAAAATGTTTTGAGCCCAAAACCCCAAAGTCGAGTTTTGAACCCTACTCTGATACCAATTTGTAACACCCTAAACCCGGCCCAAACACCATGACCGGATCTGGCATGTCACTTAGGGATATTTTAAAAGATATCACACTTTCAAAAAATATTTTTCTTAAGTTTAACACTTTATTCGAGAAAACTAAATGGTTGGATGATTTGTAAAAGATATGCATTTTATATTTATGCCTTAGTGGATTAAAAACCGAAATTTGATACATGCCTTAACTTAATTAAAACGTAAAATGTAAATGTCTAATAATAATAAAAGTCCAAAACAAACGAAAATATGAAGCTAGTGGCCCATGGCCTTATTACAATGAAATTTAAACCCACTAATTAAAAATATTAAAAATAAATAAACTAGTAAAGTCTTTTCTTTGAATCAAAATAATCCTCGCATGGCCACCTTGCGCTCCTCTCCAACCCGGTCCGATGCACTAGGTGCTACCTGAAAGATGTTAAATAATAGGGTGAGTCGCGAGACTCAGTGTGCAACCCTCGTGCACCATCAGATTGGGCCTTAGCCCCACAAAACAGATAACAGAGTATAATATACCAGAAAATATGCAAAGCCCAACCCAATCCTAGGTTTCCATCCGCTACACACCACCCATACCTGCCAATCACACCATTGGGGATTTCTACAATCAACCCACACCGCTACACACCATCGATGGCAGTCATGCTGCAGATAGCTACTCATCGTCAGATCATGGCAATAGCCACTACAATGAGATCATGGCATTAGCCACTACAACAGATCATGGTAAAAGCCACTACAACAGATCATGGCAAAAGCCACTACAACAGAACACTTCCCCTTTCATCAATCACCCAACCCCATGCAATCACAGAAACCAGCATACATGTTCATCATACCAAATCGATAGAAACATTCACTTTAGAATGACAGAGATCACTAACCTAGTGATTCGCCTTTACCCTCCTCGGGTTTTCAACAGCCATGTCGGTATTTTGGCGTTTAGCAGAATATAACAGATTTATAAACATATACTAACAAGTAAACCAAATGGTGTGAGAATGTTACACACCGAATTAATACATAGGACTACCCTCTATGTTGATACCCTCACTAATCAGATCTACTGCCCTTTGTCTACAACTTTGCTCAAAAGCTGGAAGAACGTGAAGATAAGGCCTCTCCTATATTCGGCCAAGGGTTAGTGTTTTACCCGAATTATATGCTTAAATTAATAGATCTCCTTACCTTGAAATCCCGAAAGTGATACGATCCAAGGGCTACTGAACTCTGGCTTAGAAATCTAAGCGATTGAATCCCCTTCAAATCTCAGGATGCCGCAAAAGAAAGAAAAACACAAGATCAGTTTCCATATAGCCATTCGGCTAGGGTCTCTAAAAACTGGGAAAAGATTGGAAAAAGAATAGCACAATCGACACTTACCTCTACAGACAGTTTTGGCTACCCCTTGCAGAAAGATTCGGCAATCACAGAAGAAGATCAAAGCGTAGAAGGTTAGAGATCTAGGAAATTTCGGCTTTTTAAGAAAATCCTGAAAAGATGAACAAGAGAAGGCTAATGTGTTTTTTGGCTTTTAGAAGAATTGAGTGAGGAGTTTCGGTTTCTGGCAGAAAAAGAGAAGAAGAAAAGAAAACAAGAAAGAGGCTTGGAGATTTCGGCTAGGAAGAAAAAGAATGGAAACAGATTTCGGCAGCAGAGAAAACTGAGAGAAAACTTTCAGAAAAACTCTCAAAATTTTGGCATTTACTCCCCCTAACTAGCCGTCCCCCCCTTTACACACACAAAATTTCAAATTTCGCCACCTCTAGCCTCTGGATAGCCTCTCATCTTTTCCTTATCCTTATCGAACTCACATCCAAAAGAGTCCTACATCACACCACTCCTTCCCCTTTTTTCCTGCTCATTATCCACATAAATAAAACATTAAAAATCCCTAAATTTTAGCCTTCTTACCGTCCCCTCCCTTGCTCTCATTGGGCTGCCAAAATTAGCCCAATTTCTTGGGCTCCAAGCGGCCACACTGAGGCCCCCTTCTTTTGCCTATTGGTGCCACTTATAGCTCCCTCCTACTGCGCCTCTTGTTCTTGGGCCACAAGCCCATTATACCTATTTCACTCTCAATACTTTATTTAAACCCCATAGTCCCTAAACAAAATATTTAGCCAAGACCTCGGCCCATTCCCGAGCCCAATTTGCACCTCTAATACTTAAATTAACACATTAAACGTATCCACCCATTAAACGCATAGGCCCAAAAATTCAGGATGTTACAAATCATAATAGTCATCGCACACTCAGTGCCAATATGTTAAACCGAACTTATATCGGTATCGCACACACAGTGCCAATTCGATAAGCCGAAGCTTCTATCACCTCGCACACACAGTGCTAATCTTCTCTGTCTCATTTCTAAATTCTCACACTTAGTGCCTTCCAATTCAATTCAGCACATAGCATTTCTAATCTCATAATTATATACATTTATTCATTCAAATTCAAATCACAAAGATATATTTTACAACTAGTATTATATCCGAACTTACCTCAAACGTCAAAATACTGAAACAGTCGATTAATCGAGCACTTTGTCTTTGCCTCGATCTCGATCCGAACCTCTCCTTTCTTGGTCTATACAAATTCAAATTCAATCCATTCAATCACCAAATCATTCATTTTAGTCCAAACACACACATTTAGGGCATTTTACAAAATAGCCCTCACATTTTCACATTTCGACACTTTAGTCCCTAATTCACAAAATCATCAAATTCACATAATTTCATATCACATATACTTAGCCGAATTCTTCACATGCTAATACAAGCCCACACATTTCATTTATTTCACATTTTAGTCCCTCAATTTACACTTTTCTCAAATTAGCCCAATTTACTCAATTTCACCAAAAATCCAAATACAAACTATATTAACCCAACACTAAGCTTTCATATTTTACCAACTATCAACACAAAGCTCACATGTTCATCAATGGCTCATCATGTTCATCAATGGCTCATCTCAAAATCTTCACCAATTCACAAAATTGAAGCATGGGTTTTGTAGAGCACTAAGCAGCAATCACAAAAACGTAGAAATTATCAAAAATCGAGCTAAAATCACATACCAATTAAAGCTTAGAGTGGCCGAATGTTTCAAAACCTTCTTTCTCTCTTTTTCTTTCAAGTTTCGGCAAGACAGATGAATAATGGCTTTTAATTTCTTTTATCTTTATTATAATAACATTATAATATAATGTTTTAACTTTTATAATTAATATATATTTATAAACTATATATATTAATCATAATGTCATCCACTATCATTATTTTTGGAAATTTACAACATAAAACCTCCAATTTATAAAGACAACAACAATTAGGCACTTTAACAATCAGCACACAGCTTTTACATTTTATGCGATTAAGTCCTTTTTCATAATTCGACACATAATCGATAAAATTTTCACACAGAACTTTCACACAAGCTAAATCACATATTATAATCATCAAAAATAATTCTCAAATATTTTTCCGACCTCAAATTTGTGGTCTCGAAACCACTATTCCGACTAGGGTCTAAACCGGGCTGTTACAGTTTTGTAAAAGGGTTTAATTTAGGAGTAGTTTTAAAGAAAATAAACCAAGTTTTAAAATCAGCCAAATTTTAACCCTTTTTCACCCTATTTTGACGTTTAAAAAGAAAGAGAGCATTATTTATCTTTCACTTTGTGGCGTCCCTTAGAGAGGAGAATTCCCAAATACTCTTCATCAATTTTGATCTCCATTACTTCAATTCTTTTGGTTTCCTTTTAACTTCCAAGTATTAAACCTCCATAGAACTTCAAGAAAAACACCAAAAACACCATTGATTTTGTCATCTCTCAAGCTTGTAGGTTTTCTGGATTTTCAACCAAACGTCCATTTTTATCTCAACAAAGGTAATTGTAACACCCCAAACCCAGCCCAAACATTACGACCGAATTTGGTGTGCTACAGAGAAAACATTTCTTTGAAAACTCCTTTAAACCGGTTTAACTTTTTGATAAAAGATAGCGTCTTATTTAAAACAGTTGAGGTGTATAAAACCCATACTTAGGTTTATTTAAAAATATTTATTAAGTCAAGTTATTATATATTTTAAAAGTACCCGATGGCACGATAAAACATTTTGCGTACAACTTCAGAAAACATGTGTACTTATTTTAATTTCATTAAATAATTTAAACAAATCATTCAAACATGTAAAATAATAAAAATAATCTTAGGAGGCCTTATTACAACTTGAGCAAATCAAACCAGGAATAAGTAAAAATAATTAAAGTCCATTTAAACCAATATTTCCACTGCATGGCCTCCTCGAGTCCATCCGGCTCCTCATCCGCAATCTACGAGTCACCTGAAAAATGTTAAAGGAGAAGGTGAGTCACCAAGACTCAATGTGTAACCCTTCCCCGATTTAGTGCAACAACATACACAATTTATAACAAATTAACATGCACTAAACCATGCACCCAACCTAGCCATCCAAACACCTTTCTCTACCCCGTGTGGTACCAAACCACTGGTGGTGCCAAACCACTGGTGACTTAAAGTCACGATATCCGTCAATACTTGTGGTGCCAAACCACTGGTGACTTGAAGTCACAAATCCAATGATGGGGCCAACCCATCGTGTGATACCAAATCACTGGCGTCAATCCCATAATGTAAACTGTGGGGCCAACCCACTGTGGTGCTAAGCCACGGGACGAGACGCTATGAGGTGCCAAACCTCCGAGGTGCCAAACCTCTGGTGACCGTAGTCACAATGTGGTACCAAACCACTGGTGTCCGTCGACACGAATATCACTGCCCCCTCCTCTCATCAACCCACATTAGTCCATGATATATATATATATAACAGAATTCATGCCAACATGTATTTAAATCGCATATACCAAATATGCCATGCTTTCCAAAAGCATCAAATAGTAAACACATCTGAGCAGTCTTACCTGAATCATCGCTTATATCGTTATGGTATTAAATCCAAAGCTACATAAACCAGATTTAGCATACACAAACATTTAGCACAGTTAATTAATCATAAAGTGTGTATGTACACACCTGATGCCAACGATAGCCTTAAATCCCGAAGAGACCAAATCGGCCACACAAGACTCCCTTGCCCTATATTCAGCCATTACCCAAAGTTAACATCAAGGCCATTCGGCCAAACCAAAATAATCTCAAGGGTTAATATTTGAACCCGAAAACCTTACCTAACGCCTTTGAGTACTAACTTCAGCACACGATATACGATTCTGCTTCACCTCCTACAATCGGCCATCATCAATATTACTAGCCTTCGGCTTAATCGAATACTGAATAAATAAAGTAGATCCTTACCACCTCCCTAAACCCTAAACCCTAAAACCCTAAACCCTAAACCCTAAACCCCAAACCACCTACCTTCCACCAAACCTGATTGGAACCAAACTAGAAGAGATCCACACCACACTAATATTCGGCCAAGATGAAAGCTAAAAGAAGAGGGGAATTTCGGCACACCAAGAAGGAGAGATTCGGCTATAGTGGAAGAAAGAAAATAATGGAAAAGGGGAATAGGAGTTTCGGTTTTGAGAAGATGAGGAAGGAGAGAAAAATAATTGAAGAGGAGGGAGTAAGGAAGAGATTCGGCTACTTGCAAAAATGGAGAAAAGAAAAACAAGATGATAGGTATGTGCCTTAAAAAGAATTCGGCACCTCCCCCCATGCTTGTCGTCCACTCTTCCATGAAGAGTTCAAATTTTAATGATCACCTAAAATTCCTCTTGGCCACTAGTATAAAATTATTCAAAATAATTTGAATACTCAAATGCCTATATTTTCTCTTTGCCATCTTTTTGGAATTAATCAAAATAAAATCCAATTAATATCTAAATAATATCCTCATTATCCTTATTATCACTTATTATCTAAAAGAGTTTGAAATGAGAAATTCTCTCCTTTTCACGCCAAACATTGAAAATAAAAACCCCAATTGCACCTCCCTTGGTTCGAACCTAGAACCTCACCGCCGTAATCTCTCTTCCAACGCCCTGTGCCACTCTTCCCAATTGACTTTCATGTCATAAAGCCCCATCATTTAATTTTAAAGCCTTCCTACTTAAGCCCATCACCGCACATATAAAAATAAAACGCAAAACGCTTGCTCTCCACCCACTGAAACTGCGCCCATCTTCACCTCCGGGCCCTTAAGTGCCGCCTTGCGTACCACTTTACCAAGGCTCGCTTTATGTCCAAAGACCACTGCATATTTCCTTAAAGCCGTCTTCAGTCCAACCTCCTTCTTAACGCAAAATAAAACACTCCCATGCCGCCTCAAGACTCGAACTCTGCACCTTGTTGGCGCTATTCCTGTGCCTTAAGTGGCATCCTTAAGCCACTTTACCAAGCCCCCTTCGTGACCCAAAACGCCCACAAATTATTCTTAAGGCCTCCTCACCTAATTTCCTCTTTTACACTTAAATCCAAAATTTTTCCAAAGCTTTCACCCTCATTCTAAAGTTCTAAAAACTCTTAAAACATCTCCAAATACCCTTAAAACCCACTAGCACTTGGGTTATGCTCCAAACGCATAACCCTAATCCAGATGTTACGCTTCTACCCTCCTTAAAAATAATTTCGTCCTCGAAATTACTTACTAACGAATAATCGTACATCCTAACTCACCGCACTATGCTTATGCTGCGCACTCTGATCTTAACAAATCTAACACATCCCCTAGAACTCATTTCTAACGTCGCGATTTAATCTGATTAAAAAGTTTTATGCATTAGTATTTGTTCCACTTGGTTATTCGCGAAGAAATTTTATGAAAAGTTTAATAGGGATTCTTTCGATCAATCAAAGGTTTAAGTTCAAGTTTACTATTCTAATTCAGAGAATCACATTCACATTCATCCACAACATTCACTTCACCACTTTGGGCATTTCTGATCATTTCTATCCCATGGGTATTTTCGTCATTTTCTTACAGGGGTATTTTCGTAATAAATCAGAGGAATTTTGAAACTTTAATAAATCAAGACATTTTGAAATTTCCCCAAGACTGGAGGGTATTTTTGAAAATTTCGTAAATTAAAGGTATAGCAAAATTTTTGGAAACCAGGGGTATTTTGGTAATTTTGTCAACCAGGGGTAATTTTGTAAATTTCCAAAGTCAGGGTATTGTTTTGAAATACAGAATTTTGGATACTCTTGCAAAGTATTTTATTAAAATCGGGGTAATATGGTAATTTAGAAATTAAGGGCATTTTTGTAATTTTGCCACTAGGGGCATTTTGGTAATTTTGGTAAGTCAAAAATATTTTGAAAACTTTTCCAAAAATAAAATTTTCCTACTATTTAAAAGAGATATTTTAATGATTTTAAAATTAGGGTTTTCATAAAACATGGCTAATCCCTTTCGGGTTTTATTTAGTATGTTTAGCCTATGACCGAGTCCTCTTGGTTAGGGTGAACCGAAGCTACGCACCAGGTAGGAATCCCGCGAAGAGGAGGTGAGTCACGAGGACTGCTTAAATACCAAGCTCTTCCGGATCCAATCCTAGACATGCGCACCAGGGTTACCACACCCTAACTCGGCGACTTGGTCGTAGGTTTGTTTAATTAGGCTTTTAGAGTCTTATGTCTTTTGCTGGGGTAAACTAGTCCTAGGGTCTAAACACTTATCATACTATCTACGTTCCATACCTACCCTTCTACAGATAATAATTCATAAAGAAGTCAGAAGTACTTACCTGGGCGGATTGGTGCCGGAGACTCGCTGCCATGCTGTCTAAAACAAAAACCATTTTCACAAGGCCTACCAAAATATTTTGGGCCTTGGGCCCCCACAGCCGAGTTTTGAACTGGGCTCTGATACCAATTTTGCAACACCCCAAACCCGGCCCAAACATTATGACCGAATTTGGTGTGCTACAGAGAAAACATTTCTTTGAAAACTCCTTTAAACCGGTTTAACTTTTTGATAAAAGATAGCGTCTTGTTTAAAACAGTTGAGGTGTATAAAACCTATACTTAGGTTTATTTAAAAATATTTATTAAGTCAAGTTATTATATATTTTAAAAGTACCCGATGGCACGATAAAACATTTTGCGTACAACTTGAGAAAACATGTGTACTTATTTTAATTTCATTAAATAATTTAAACAAATCATTCAAACATGTAAAATAATAAAAATAATCTTAGAAGGCCTTATTACAACTTGAGCAAATCAAACCAGGAATAAGTAAAAATAATTCAAGTCCATTTAAACCAATATTTCCACTGCATGGCCTCCACGAGTCCATCCGGCTCCTCATCCGCGATCTACGAGTCACCTGAAAAATGTTAAAGGAGAAGGTGAGTCACCAAGACTCAATGTGTAACCCTTCCCCAATTTAGTGCAACAACATACACAATTTATAACAAATTAACATGCACTAAACCATGCACCCAACCTAGCCATCCAAACACCTTTCTCTACCCCGTGTGGTACCAAACCACTGGTGGTGCCAAACCACTGGTGACTTAAAGTCACGATATCCGTCAATACTTGTGGTGCCAAACCACTGGTGACTCGAAGTCACAAATCCAATGATGGGGCCAACCCATTGTGTGATACCAAATCACTGGCGTCAATCCCATAATGTAAACTGTGGGGCCAACCCACTGTGGTGCTAAGCCACTAGGACGAGACGCTATGAGGTGCCAAACCTCTGGTGACCGTAGTCACAATGTGGTACCAAACCACTGGTGTCCGTCGACACGAATATCACTGCCCCCTCCTCTCATCAACCCACATTAGTCCATGATATATATATAATAGAATTCATGCCAACATGTATTTAAATCGCATATACCAAATATGCCATGCTTTCCAAAAGCATCAAATAGTAAACACATACTGAACGAGTCTTACCTGAATCATCGCTTATATCGTTATGGTATTAAATCCAAAGCTACATAAACCAGATTTAGCATACACAAACATTTAGCACAGTTAATTAATCATAAAGTGTGTATGTACACACCTGATGCCAACGATAGCCTTAAATCCCGAAGAGACCAAATCGGCCACACAAGAATCCCTTGCCCTATATTCGGCCATTACCCAAAGTTAACATCAAGGCCATTCGGCCAAACCAAAATAATCTCAAGGGTTAATATTTGAACCCGAAAACCTTACCTAACGCCTTTGAGTACTAACTTCAGCACACGATATACGATTCTGCTTCACCTCCTACAATCGGCCATCATCAGTATTACTAGCCTTCGGCTTAATCGAATACTGAATAAATAAAGTAGATCCTTACCACCTTACCAAAACCGATTGATCAAAGATGATGGATTCACTTGCTCGCTTCCAAATCCCGAAGGCCCTATAACCAATCGGTTTCGAAACAAGTGATTAGCACCCTTAACAACAATTGCCGAAACCAACTCTTACCTTTGTAAAAGTCGACAGAGAACAGAGAGGGAAGAAATAGCCATTCGGCCAAACCACCTACCTTCCACCAAACCCGATTGGAACCAAACTAGAAGAGATCCACACCACACTAATATTCGGCCAAGATGAAAGCTAAAAGAAGAGGGGAATTTCGGCACACCAAGAAGGAGAGATTCGGCTATAGTGGAAGAAAGAAAATAATGGAAAAGGGAATAGGAGTTTCGGTTTTGAGAATATGAGGAAGGAGAGAAAAATAATTGAAGAGGAGGAGTAAGGAAGAGATTCGGCCTACTGCAAAAATGGAGAAAAGAAAAACAAGATGATAGGTATGTGCCTTAAAAAGAATTGGCACCCCTATGCTTGCCGTCCACTCTTCCATGAAGAGTTCAAATTTCGGCAATCACCTAAAATTCCTCTTGGCCACTAGTTTAAAATTATTCAAAATAATTTGAATACTCAAATGCCTATATTTTCTCTTTGACATCTTTTTGGAATTAATCAAAATAAAATCCAATTAATATCTAAATAATATCCTCATTATCCTTATTATCACTTATTATCTAAAAGAGTTTGAAATGAGAAATTCTCTCCCTTTTCATGCCAGCATTGAAAAATAAAAACCCCAATTGCAGCTCCCTTGGTTAGAACATAGAACCTCACTGCCGCAGCCCTCTCTTCCAACGCCCCAGGCCACTCTTCCCAATTGACTTTCATGTCATAAAACCCCATCATTTAATTTTAAAGCCTTCCTACTTAAGCCCATCACCGCACATATAAAAAATAAAATGCAAAACGCTGCTCCAGCCATTCGAACCTGCGCCCATCTTCACCTCCAGGCCCTTAAGTGCCGCCTTGCAGCCACTTTACCAAGGCCTGCTTTATGTCCAAAGACCACTGCATATTTCCTTAAAGCCATCTTCAGTCCAACCTCCCTTCTTGACGCAAAATAAAACACTCCCACGCTGCCCTCAAGACTCGAACTCCAGACCCTTGTTGGCGTCATTCCCAGGCCTTAAGTGGCGTCCTTAAGCCACTTTACCAAGCCCCCTTTCGTGACCCAAAACATCCACAAATTATTCTTAAGGCCTCCTCAACCTAATTTCCTCTTTTTACACTTAAATCCAAAATTTTTCCAAAGCTTTCACCCTCATTCTAAAGTTAAAAACTCTTAAAACATCTCCAAATACCCTTAAAACCCACTAGCACTTGGGTTATGCTCCAAACGCATAACCCCTAATCGAGATGTTCTGAGAATGATTTTTTCCTATTAATTTTTATGATATCTAGCCTTTTAAATTGATTTTTTATCTATTGAATCAAATGTTTTGAATACATTTCGAAAATTGGGTCGTTAATGATGAAATTTGGGATTTTGTATAAAATCAATGTTTTGAAGTGTTTTCAACTTTTTTGACATGATGAGAAGGTTTCTAAACTTTCTCTTAAGTTTTGTTAAAGAATTCTAAGGTTTTACTGATTTTTAGTGAAAATTGCCATTATATGTCAAAATTTCGGATCCATGAATTTGTATAGCTTTGAGTAGTTTGAAGGTTGAGAATTGTTCTTAGATGTATAATTAGATGAATGGAAATAGTTTTAGGCAAAGAGGATAAGTGGAGGTTGAGATAATTGAATTTCAAGTTTGTCATGTCAAAGATTTTGGTTCCAAGATGAACTAACTTAGGCCTGTGTTTTGCTTGTTTTAAGAGTGTCTATAGCTGAATTTTAATCATTTTTATTGTGTGGATAACTTTGGTGAAGATACGAAAGTCTTGGAGCCTTCAACGAGCAAGGCGAAAAGAAAGGAATAGCTAGTTTGAGCTTTCAAATGACTAGGCAAAAGTGTGAACGGTGAGTGTTTGGAATCCCTGCTTGTAGACACAATTCATAGTGTTTATTGGGAGCTTAGGAGTAGCCTAAACCCCTACTCTAAGTTCTAAGTGTAAGCTTTGTTATACCCTTCGTTTAATTTGCAAAGTGCATGATTGTGTGATGAACATTGAGTATTAAGTTGTGATAATATGACATGTGATATATATTGTGATAGCTCTTGTGAATGTTTTAGTTGTGGACATATTAAACATGTTGAATGACAGTTATGATGTTGTGTTAGAGAAATAAATGTGCAGTGAAAGTGTGCCGAAATCGGCAAATACATATGTGTTAAATTGTGGAATGTGATATTATTATGACAGGTAATATGTGAATATACTTGTATGTGATATATAATGTACTGATTTTAAACACACATGTTAGATTTGATAAATGATAGCTCAATGAGCATTATTGTGACATTTAAAGTGCAATTAAATGTGAATCCGATAAGTGCGCATTATTTATGAGATTGTGATGTAGATGAATATGAATAGAGATTATGTGCATTAAAACAGTAGTTAAATGTGTGTATTTGCGGATATTTTAGCCTTGTGATCTCTTGAAACCATTGGATATAGTTCGCATGTCATAGGATTGTGAGTACTCACCTTTGTGTTTTGTGATTTGGGTAGTGAGGCCCTGGGAAAGTTTGTAGAGATAAAGGAATGTGACCTAAGCTCCATTCATTGGGACATGTTGGTGTTGTTGGAGAGTGTTTAGATTTATGCTACACTTTTGGGATATGTTCGACTCTACGAGCCATTTGGTGTGTTGGAGATCCGTGTATCTGATGTGAGGTGATAGAGCCCATTTTATGTTTCATAGCCTTAAGTTCCAAATTATCAATAAATGTGATTACGTATAATGTGATATATGCCTAAATGAGTATGTGATTGTTATGTAAAAGAATCAATGAATAATGCATGAATAAGTATAATATGACACTAAAGTTTAAAGGTTGTAATTGTGCTATATGGTTACTTCGTTAATACATGATGACATGTTTGTATGGTAGTTATTCTGATCATTCACTGAACTTGTTGAAGCTCACCAACTCTTTTCAAACATTTCTAAACTCTTAGTGTTGCAGTGTGAGCGGTGCAAAATATTTTCCAAGGAACTTATCCAAGTAGTTTAACATTTGAGTATATGTTTATTAGTTATTATTTTGGGATAGTGGGAATAAGGCAATGTGGTAGACTTGTCGTATAAATATTATCATGATGTTTTGGATGTTTTCTTAGCTTATTTATTCTTAGCAATTTTAGACTTGGACCTTGATATGTTGATTCTTGCTCGGACATATTTTCGATGTTTTGGAACTGTTGTTATATTCGTTTTGATGTCTGCTTGATGTAGTAAAAGTTGCATGCTGAATGGATTTAAGTTAGGTTGGACTAATTGCTTTAATATGTTGTATTTTTACTGTCTAGAGCAGAGATATCGATATTCGGGTTTTAAAAATGATTTCAAGATTTTCGAAAGTGTAGGAAGTCAGTAATGAGATTTGGTATCGATACCATGTAACGAGTATTGATACTCGAGGTAATAAAGCCGACACTTTTTGAAATGTACCGTATTTTCTTGTGTTTTCATTTTAGGCGAGAAACATAATGTTGTTTTGGTACCGATCATTTTTAATTCAATATCATTTATCAAGTTCATATTTTATAATCCGATTTCAAATTTCAATTTAACGTTTTGCCTTATGCAACCTTAGTAAAAATAGACTGGACACGCGGGTGAGCTACACAACACCAAGATACCTCGTCTGAGCATATACTACACCGCACTAAGGCACTAAAGTGCAAAGCCCGTCGACATCAAATGTATAGACATATTCAAATACATCCGTCCATCACACCAAGGTCTCCGTAGAGATAATGAATACTTGATGATTCGTAACAAATGCTGGATCTCGGAATAACATATCATAATCTTTACATCGTCAACTAACCCATACACAAGCACACATATGACCATATTGGCATGCCAACTGTGTCCTAACCTTTCTACTAAGCTTAAATGCACATTAACCATTCATATATCATAGTCCCATTTCATTTCACTACCAATCCATATGACACTCTATTATCAAATTCTTATTGTCATATATTCAACAAATTATTCCATACCATTCCACATATCATGTATCAATTATATCATACTACTTTCTATTTTGTCTAATTCAATCCAAATCTCAATATTCAACATCATTAAGTAAAAATCAATTCACATGGTGATATGACCTTACCTTGATTGTGAATCATGAAATCAGAATATCTATGTATATATATATATTGAACACGAATCATAAAAATACAAATTCATAATCACGGTTACTCGTCTACGACTCTTGCTTTTCCTTTCTCTCGCGATGGCCCGACATCATCTTTCGCTACGATCGATAATTAAATAAATAAAAAGATATCATATTTCATTCAATCCACATCCAAATACAAATCCACATATATTTTTTATTTTATTCAATTTAGTCCCTATACTGGAGATATGTGTATCTTTCGGTATCTAACTTTGGATCAAAATTCGATTTCACATTCTTTCATTAGGGACCTCATATTTTCTATCCATAACATAATTGTCGAAACCTTTTTGGAAATCAACTTTTTATTTTTTTTAAAACAAAGATGGAGTCGCCACCAATCCTTTTATTAGGTGTGATTGGATCACCCCAAAACTTGATCAATTTAATAAAAGGGTTAGATTTACTAAAACGATGATTTTCAGTCTACAAAATCCAGGAAATAGGTTAGGGAGTCAGTTATGTATGAGGAAGGATTAGCACCCTCATAACACCCAAAATTGGTACCTAGTTGATTACTTGATATCTTAACGTCGAAAATTAAGAATTCGAAGAGAATTTAAAATGCGATCCCTTTTTACATGATGTTATTGATGACATTGAAAATGTCAATATCTAAATCAAATTTTATGGAGGAGGCTTTCTTATTTCGGGTCAACTGACACGAAAAGTCATGTCCCATAAGTTGGGGCACAAGATCTCGAATTCCCGAAAATAAGAACGCTCATCATTTAATTATTACCTAAATCCTATATGTTTTGAATTTTAAAAGGATATTCGATTATTTTGGTTCAAGGAGAAAATCGTACCCCGTAAGTTAGGGCACGACTTCTCAAATCCCCTAATTAAAGAACATCGTTTTGGTTCTAATTATTTCTTATGTGTTACATGAGAACAAATATAATGCGATCAATTTATTTGAATATAGAGCGGAGGTGAACAAATATATTTAAACATGATATATAATGTGATGATTGCAAAAATAAAAATAAAACAACTATGTGGGTAAAAACAAAATGATAATACAATAAAGAATAAAATAATAGTAATCGTACTAGTAAGTAATAATACAACTATGACATTAATCGATGACAATGACAATATCAATAATTATGACATGATTAATACCGTATTTAATGAAAATTAAAAATAAAAATAAAAATGGAAACATAAAAATAATAAAAAGGTGTAAATTAAAGGGGTAAAATGTAAATGACATAAATTAGAAAGGTTGAAAATTAAAAAAATAAAAGGAAGGGTTAAATTAAATAGATGAAGGACTAAATTGAGATTTAAACGAGATTCAAAGCCTGAATTGCAAAAAAAAAAAAATAAAGAAAGGGGAAATAAAAGACTAAATTGAAAATATAACAAAATTTAAAGCCTAAATTATAAGAAAACATAACATAAAAGATTAAATTAAATTGGGATAGCAAAGTACAGGGACTCAAAGGGCAATTATCCTGACCACATTTACACGTGTCATTCCCAGAAGGATTATTATTAGTGGGTGGGGACTAAATTGCACAAGAGTAAAATGAAAGGGTGAAAATGAGAATCAAATAATAAAGTGTGGGACGTAATTAAAAAGCATTAAAAATGCGAAAGGACCAAAACAACAAATAGCCTCACCCCTAAAAAACATGTGGATCCTGGAGGGGTTCGGGTTGGATATTCGGGTTAGGCTTGAAACGACGTCATTTTGGGCGTTTGAAGCCAAGCCAAAAACAAAGTCGTTTTGAGGGGCCTATATAAGTTTAAAAATGTTAAAAATTCATTTGCATCAGTTTTTAAAAAAAAAAACACTTCCTTTCTTTTTTTCTCTCTAAAGGCCCTCCCTGTCCGGCCTTGGAGTCGGCGAGTCTCCGCTATGGCCACCGATCATCAGCGATGGAGACCGCCGCCTCCGATGGCCGGAGATCCCAAAAAACAAAAGGCCCTTTCAATCCCTCAAAAGCCTAGAACACAAATCTAGGGTTAAAATCCCAAAAAAAATAGTTAAAGTTTGACCAAAAGCAAAGAAAACTTTTGGTTTCTCCCTTTTTCTAACGAGGCCCTCGATCGAACCCTAGGGGTTCCGAGGCTTCTCAAGTCGGAGAAAAGATGATTCCGCGACGGCGCTCGACAGGTAAAATAAAAAAATTTAACCTTTTTGCTGTTCTTTTTTTTTATGTTTGCTTATAAAATAAAATAAAAGTAAAGGAACTACCTTTTTAAGAACTTTTTTCTATATTCTATTGATCTCTTTTTTTTTTTTTTTTTGTTACATGGTGGCTTCGGCTTTATAGCCGAACATTACAACATATTTTCTTTTTGTTTTTCTTTTTTCTTTATCTCTGTTTCAATCATTCTTCTATTTTTCTGTCTATGTTCTTTTTGTAGGTGGTGGTGGCAAGGAGAGGTGCGGGTAACAGCTGGAGGCGTGCTTGCTAACGTGGCAAAGGTGGCGGCACTGATGGCTTTAGGATTCTAGGGTTTCTAATTAATTTTTTTAGGGTCTTGGGCTTGGGTTGGTGTTCGGGCTTCTGGTTAGTTTAGGTAATTGGGCTAGATGGGTTTTGGGTAGTATTTGGGTTAGGATTTAGGCTTGGGTTAACATATTGGATTAGGGTAGTTTAGGTTTGGGCTTGTATCTTGTAAATGGACCCCTCTTTTTTTAATGGACTTTTATTAATTTTGGTTTATTTGTTTTTTTGGTTTCTAATTTGGTTTGTTTGGGCCATATAAAAATGGGCCTCTATAATAATCTCATGACAAGTTTTTTGTAACATCCTAAAAATCTGAGTATCGATATATTGCATGTTTTGGTGTTTAGCTTATGAATGAAAATTTTCCTTTCTTCTTTTTCGTGTTTATTATAGCCTTGAAAAGGGCATAGAAGTATTTTGGTATAGACTAATTTTTAGTATTGAGAATTTATTGAAGTGGATCAAGTGACACTGATACTTAAGTTAATTTAAGTGTCTAAAATTAGCATAAGATGAGTAATTGGCAAAGTGGTGATGGCGTCATAAGTTGGACTTGAGGGGAGAGGTTCGAATCTCCTAGCATGCAATTTAGGAGCTTTTATTTTTGGTTTTTCCTAGCATGTGTCGGCCAAGCATCAAACATGGATAAGATGGACTAAATTTTTATGGTAAGGATATTAAGGTTTATGGCAAGCATGATTTAAGGGATGGAATGGCTTGATATTGGGGATAAGATTCTCAAACTTTAGGAAAATGGAGGATTGCAAGGCTTGAATCAAGGTTGATGTTTTGGTAACCGTCATGGCCATTTTGACCATGAACATGGACGGCATTGTGGACTAAGGGGTTGGCGAATGTGTTAGTAGCTTGGCTAGGATTAGGAGTTAGCTTTTGGTCATTTCTAGCATTTTTGTGCAAAATTTGCAATTCTCTTCTCAACCTTTCTTTTAGCCGAATTTGAGCTTTTAGTAAGCTTTGTTTTGACCATTTCATGTTACCATTTGGACACATTTTTGCTTAGCATCTCAAGACATTTTCTCTTTTGGCCGAAATACCAAAGCTAAGATCATTTTCGTTTCCTTCTCCTTTTCCCCATTGCCGAATGTACCTTACTCCTAAACTCATCTCTTTTCTTTTCTCTTTTCTCTCTTGAAAACCGAATCAACATCATCTCCTTCCTTCATCCTTCTACTTTCTTCTCAACTAAATTTTCTTCATTATTTTCTCTCATGGCCGAATGCTAGATTGCTCCATTCCGAACCATTTTTCCCTTCCTTTGTTATTCATAGCCGAATCTCCTACTATACATAGGTATTCTTCTCAAACGTTTCTTTTTCAATCGTGGACAATAGTGTGATTTTAGAGTACCAGAAACTCAAGTGTTCGTGAGTATAGTGAATCGTTGGAATCGATCTAAAGAGTTAAGGTAAGGAGTTTATTCAAAGATTCTCATATTACTCGTCATTTTGATATAGATGGATTATAACTCGATTTCAATTTAGGGGACGTATCGCTCAATTCGCATATTGTGGAACAAGGATATTTTGTGGTAAGGCAATCTCACCCTTGTAACCGTTAGTCATAATTTCGATATTTTTAGTCGGACTCATGATCTTTTGTCATTAGAAATAATCAAAATAGGGACGAAAAGGGTGGTGAATAGTGTTCGGAAGAGGGGTGGTTCCGCTATTCCCCCTAAGTTTAAGCAAAGGATCTATTTGATGGTCGGGATTTTCCACCGGGTTGTGGACGCTCATCCGAGGAGAATCAGTTGTTTGAAATCGTTCGTACTCCCAAACCTTTGTTTGTTCGTGGATTTTTATCGGGTAACGAACCATCAATCGAGGAGAAACCACAAATAGAAGTGGTTCAAAATTTTGAGGGTAAAGTCTAGATCGTTATTTCTAAGATTCGATATGTGAATAAATTATAGTGTTCTAATTTATCGTGATGCGTTTAGGTATCGACGAGCGGGAAAGTCTAGTTCTCACAAGAACTGGTGTGTAACTTCACACTTATCTCTCGGGTTAGATACTAAACCGTAAATATTGGGATAAAATCGTAAATATGGCAAAATCGGAAAATACATAGTAATTAACACTTTTGTGTAAATGTATGGAAAACCATTAAATTAATGGGCCGAAAACTGCTAGATCGTTAAATGGGCCAAAAGCGCTAGATCGTTAAATGGGTAGAAAGCGCTAGATCATTAAATGGGCCAAAAATTTGATAGATCGTTAAATGGGCCGAAAGCGCTAGATCGTTAATGGGCGAAAATCGCTAGATCGATATATGGGCCCAAGTTAGCTAGATTGCTAAATGGGCTAAATGCTATTTTGTCTTATGGGCTCAAATGAAAATTTGTAATATAGACTCACATGTATGGTAGGCCTTTTCTTAAATTATTACATGGATATAAATTGTTATGCATACACGATTGCATGGGTTGGGATAAGCGATGAAGAGAAGAAAGGCACATGCCAAAAATCTAGTTCGGTGGCTTTGCCACAAAATTTTATTAATTTGAATGCCTCTAGTTGATGACTTTGTCACAATCTAGTTGGTGGTGCACCACAATATATTTAAAACGGCTTATTGCCTACGATTGGTGTGTTGGCGGGGTGGGTTGACTTGATCCCCACAGGTGTGTTGGTTGGTGCGGGGTGTGTAGCGGATGGAAATTAGGTTTGGTTGGGAAATTTCATTTTGCATGCATTTAATTTATTATATTATATTCGTAAATGGGGTCAAGCCCAAAACAATGCCTTGATTATCCGGCTCAATGAACGTGGTAAGTGAGTTACACACTGAGTTCTGAGTAACTCACTCTATCTTTTTAACCATTTCAGGTAATGGAAATTGACGAAGGCTTGGGCCGAGGATGACTTCATGGAGGCCATACTACGAATATGGGTTTTTATAAACTATGAACTTTTATTAAGTAATTTCTTTTAATTACTATTTTGGGTATGATGTAATAAGGCCTCTATTAATACTTTTATGGATTTTTATGTGTGTGGATGGATTTAAATTTCCTTTAAAACGTTGAAGATGCTTTAACTATTCGTGTTTTTTTAAATCCTTTTGAACTCTTTAAAAACTACTTTAAAGATTTAAACATTTAAAGTACTAAATGATAAGATTTCAAACTAGTATTTCTTAATTCATCAAATTTTAAATCATTTTTCTAAATTTTCAACTAAACATCATTTTCGAAAGGTTTTATAGAACTGTTTACCTAAAACCTTAGTGTATTAAATGAATGATAGATCGATGTAACAAACCAAATCTCGTCTTAACGCATAGACCTGGTTTGGGGTGTTACATTTAATGGTATCAGAGCCAGTTTCAAAACTCGGCTGTGGTTGGGTTCAACAATAATTTTGTTTGAGAAACAGTTTAAATTTTTAAACTTTATGTTCTAAAGGTAGTATGGCACCACGAGCATCTGGCACCAAGTCAAGTAAGTATTTGTATATTGATTGTTATTATTGTGATATGATCATAGGAACACTCTAGAACTTCTAGTTTTAGGTGTTGAAAACAATAGAGATTGAGACAATAGGACGTGATTACGAAAATAACTTTACCTCTTATATCTCATAAAACATCGTTAATAAACACTGAAATTGTATTCTGATTCATAAAACTTGTAACCAGAATAAACCGAATTAGTTATTATGAGCACTAGAGGACGTGGTCGTGGACGCGGTAGACGTGGCCGTGGTAGAGGACAAGGTGATGCGTCTGAAGCGTCGGGTCATGTGCCGGAAATGGATGCACCTGCATCGCTCGAGAGTGAGACGGGATCACATGATCATATGGAAGAAGATAATGCTTTAACACGAGCAATGCTTTGTGAGTCCTTGAAAGGGTCATTGGACCTAGAGTGGGCCAACAAATCGTGGGTCGATATCGAGCGATTGAAATCAAGTGGTCTTTGAGGTTTTGAGGTGTCTCGGTGTAGCTCCAAATGTTGCCGAATATTGGCTTGAGGCGGTGGAGCAATTATGGAAGACCTCGAGTGCTTTCAGAGAACGAGAAACTAAGAGGAGCGGTGTCCTTGCTAAGGGGCGAAGCTTATCTTTGGTGGCTTCTTGTCAGGGAAAGGCAAGCCGCATTAGTTAATTGGGAGTTCTTCAAAGTGCCTTTTAGGGGAAATACGTAGGCACAAGTTATGTGGGCCCCGAAGGAAGGAATTTTTGAATCGATTCAAGGAAATAAGGCGGTGGCGACTTATGAAGTGAGTTTTATACGAGTCGCTATGCTCGGACAATAGTGCCAGCAGGACCATGAGCGTTGTGTGCGCTTTGAGGATGGGTTGAATGATGAGTTGCGGGTTACGATAGCCCCACAACAAGTTAGAACTTTTGCCACGCTTGTGGAGAAAGCCAAGATAGCCAAAGAGGCTAAGAGCTCGAACGTCGAGAATCGGGAAAGAGTTAGAGGCAAAAGATATATAAAGTATTCGGGTTCTTCAAAAGGTTTACGAAGAGGCCTCGGAACGATGAGCCGGCTCAAGGAAGAGCACTGTAGCTAATAATCAGTCGGATCGCATCTTGAATGTAGGAAACGACATTCGGAGAGTCTTGGAGGAAAAGCGGGTGCTTGTTATAAATGTGGTTCAATGGATCATCAATATAAGAATTGCCCTCGGCGCATGGATACGACTCGGGAAGTTCGTATCTTTGAAGCACGTAGGCAAGAGGAACTCGGCCCACCACCAGAGGTCGTGGATCGGTCGTGGTGGTAATGGGCTGGGCGTGGTCAAGGTGCATTGGGTCGAGGCAATGGTTCTAGAGGTAACACGGATGCAAGACGGCCGGGATTGGTATATGCGGTTAGGCGCGCGAGGATGGCAATGCACACGATGTGATAAGCTGAGTACGTTCTTTATCTTTGATGTACCATTCTTTGCTTTGATAGATATTGGTTCTACCCACTCGTATGTTGCTAGCGCCATATCTGGAAACTTGAATCTAGAATCAAATTACCGATAGTGAGATGATGGTAATTAGTCCTTTAGGACGATCGGTAATTGTAAATAAGCTGTTTAGAGGCGTGCCCTTAGAAATCCAAGGAGAAATATTTTTGGCGAATTTGATGGAATTGCCTTTCGTGAGTTCGATCTAATTTTGGGCATGGATTGGTTGGTTAAGCAAGGCGCTTTTGGGTATCTTTGAAAAAGCGGATGTCAATAAGGACTTGGATGATAAAGAAATAGTAATGATAAGCGACGAAGGAATTACTTGGCGGATGTGGTATCTGCGTTAAAAGCGAGAAAAGTTGGTGCAAAAAGTGCGGAGCATTTCTAGCTTTTATTAGTGCTTTGGATGCCAAAGAGTTATCGATGGAGGGCGTGAAAGCGGCGAAGGAATTTCGGATGTATTTCAGAAGAACATCACGGTGTACCTCGGATCGGGAAGTGGAATTTGGTATTGAGCTTTTGCTCAGAGCGGCTCCGGTGTCCATTACTCCTTATAGAATGGCACAGAAGGAGTTGGCGGAGCTTAAAGATCAAATTCAAGAATTATTGGATCGAGGTTTTATTCGACCGAAGTGTGTCTCAAGTGGGGAGCACCGGTTTTGTTCGTTAAGAAGAAGGATAGGTCGATGCGTATGTGCATTGATTATAGGCAGTTGAATAAATTGACGATCAAGAATAGGTATCCTTTACCAAGAATTGATGACCTGTTTGATCAATTGAAAGGAGCTTCAGTTTTCTCCAAAATTGATTTGAGATCGGTTTATCACCGACTTAAGGTGAAAGAAGCGGATATTCATAAGACGACATTCCAAACTCGTTATGGACATTATGAGTTTTGGTGATGCCGTTTGGGTTGACCAATGCACCAGCTGCATTTATGGACATGATGAACCGGGTCTTTCAACAATATTTAGATCGGTTTGTGGTGGTGTTCATAGATGACATTTTGGTATATTCAAGGAATGAAGAGGAGCATGACTCGCATTTGCGTATATAGTATTGCGATTGCCGAGATAATCAACTTTATGCCAAATTTAGTAAATGTGAATTTCAGTTAAGGGAAGTGACTTTCTTGGGTCATGTGGTATCAGCTGAAGGAATAAGGGTGGATCCTCGGAAAATTGAGGCTGTATTGGATTGGAAACCGCCAAAGTCAATAAGTGGAGATTCGGAGTTTCTTGGGGTTGCTGGTTATTATAGACGCTTTGTTGAGGGGTTTTCTCGATTGCTGCACCCCTAACTAAACTGTTACGGAAAGGGGTACCGTATATTTGGACTGAAAAATAACAAGAGAGTTTCGAGAACTTGAAGAAGATTCTGACGGAAGCACCAGTTTTGATTCAGCCTGAGGCTGGAAAGGAATTTATTGTTTATTGTGATGCGTCTCACATGGGTTTAGGTTGTGTGCTAATGCAAAGTGGAAAAGTAGTGGCATATGCTTCTCGTCAACTGAGATCGCACGAAGTAAATTACCCCACTCATGACTTGGAGTTAGCTGCGGTAGTGTTTGCTTTAAAGATTTAGAGACACTATTTCTACGGTGAGAAGTCCATCATTTACACGGATCACAAGAGTCTTAAGTATCTTCTTACTCAGAAGGAGTTAAACTTGAGATAAAGAAGATGGATAGAACTGTTAAAGGATTATGATTTCTCAATCGAGTATCATCCAGGAAAGGCTAATGTGGTAGCTGACGCGTTAAGCCGTAAGGTGGTATCTGATTTGAGAGCAATGTTTGCTCATCTGAGTTTGTATGAGGATGGTAGTCTATTAGCGGAACTTCAAGTGAAGCCTCGTGGTTAGAGCAAATCAAGGAAAAGCGGATATCGGATAAAAGTTGGGACCCTTAATTCAGCAAGTTGGGAGTGGTGAAATTGAGGATTTTGGTATAAACACGGATGGAGTGTTGTGTTTCCGTGGAAGAGTTTGTATGCCTAAGGACTCTGATTTGAGACGAATGATTCTGCGGGAGGCGCATAGTAGCCCTTATGCTATGCACCCCGAAGGAAATAAGATGTATCGGGATCTCCGTGAACAGTATTGGTGGCAAGGGTTGAAGCGTGAGATTTCTGAGTTTGTGGGAAAATGTTTAACTTGTCAACAAGTGAAGGCGGAGCATCAATTGCCGTCAGGCTTATTACAACCGGTAAAGATTCCTCTTTGGAAATGGGAGCGGATAACTATGGATTTTGTTAGTGGGTTACCTTTAACACCTACTAAGAAAAATTCCGTTTGGGTAATAGTTGATCGATTGACGAAGACTGCTCATTTTCTACCAGTTCGTACGGATTGTTCATTACAGAAGTTGGCTAAGCTGTATGTATCTGAAATTGTGAGGTTTCATGGGATACCAGCATCTATTATATCAGATAGGGATCCTAGGTTTACATCACAATTTTGGAAAGCTCTGCATGAAGCTTTGGGAACAAAGTTAAACTTCAGTACGGCTTTTCATCCTCAGTCAGATGGTTAGTCAGAAAGAGTAATTCAGTTATTGGAAGACATGTTAAGGGGATGTGTGATTGATTTTAAAGGTAGTTGGGAGGATTTTCTACCGTTGGCAGAATTTGCGTATAACAACAGCTATCAGTCTAGCATTCAGATGGCACCCTACGAGGCATTTATGCGGTCGTAGGTGTCGTTCTCCTACTTGTTGGGGTGAATTGGGCGAACGGCGGATGTTAGGTCCGGAGTTAATATCGGAGGCGAGAAGAAAAGGTAAAAGTCATTCGAGCACGGTTAAAGGGAAGCGGATAGAAAGAAGTCATATGCGATCCAAGCGTAAGGATATCGAGTTTCTTTGTGGGGATCAGTCTTTACGAAGGTCTCACCTTGAAGAAATTTTTGAGATCTGGAAGGAAGGGCAAGTTGAGTCCTAGGTTCATTGGACCATATCGTGTGATGAAGCGTGTTGGTCCGAGAGCTTATCGATTGAATTACCTCCGGAGTTGAGTCAAATTCATAATGTTTTCCATGTTTCCATGCTAAGGCGTTATAGATCGGATCCGTCACACATAGTACCGGTAGAAGAAGTGGAGTTGAGATCAGACTTGTCTTTCGAGGAGGAACCAGTGGAAATTTTAGACCGAGACGTCAAGGAGCTAAGAAAGAAGACAGTGCCGTTGGTCAAGGTTTTATGACGTAATCACGGAGCGAAGGAAGCTACGTGGGAGCCGGAGGATGCAATTCGACAACAATACCCTCACCTCTTTTAACCAGGTAAATTTCGAGGACGAAATTTTCTTTAATGAGGGTAGAATTGTAACATCCTAAAAATCCGAGTATCGATATATTGCATGTTTTGGTGTTTAGCTTATGAATGAAAATTTTCCTTTCTTCTTTTTCGTGTTTATTATAGCCTTGAAAAGGGCATAGAAGTATTTTGGTATAGAATAATTTTTAGTATTGAGAATTTATTGAAGTGGATCAAGTGACACTGATACTTAAGTTAATTTAAGTGTCTAAAATTAGCATAAGATGAGTAATTGGCAAAGTGGTGATGGCGTCATAAGTTGGACTTGAGGGGAGAGGTTCGAATCTCCTAGCATGCAATTTAGGAGCTTTTATTTTTTGTTTTTCCTAGCATGTGTCGGCCAAGCATCAAACATGGATAAGATGGACTAATTTTTTATGGTAAGGATATTAAGGTTTATGGCAAGCATGATTTAAGGGATGGAATGGCTTGATTTTGGGGATAAGATTCTCAAACTTTAGGAAAATGGAGGATTGCAAGGCTTGAATCAAGGTTGATGTTTTGGTAACTTCTTCATGGCCATTTTGACCATGAACATGGACGGCATTGTGGACTAAGGGGTTGGCGAATGTGTTAGTAGCTTGGCTAGGATTAGGAGTTAGCTTTTGGTCATTTCTAGCATTTTTGTGCAAAATTTGCAATTCTCTTCTCAACCTTTCTTTTAGCCGAATTTGAGCTTTTAGTAAGCTTTGTTTTGACCATTTCATGTTACCATTTGGACACATTTTTGCTTAGCATCTCAAGACATTTTCTCTTTTGGGCGAAATACCAAAGCTAAGATCATTTTCGTTTCCTTCTCCTTTTCCCCATTGCCGAATGTACCTTACTCCTAAACTCATCTCTTTTCTTTTCTCTTTTCTCTCTTGAAAACCGAATCAACATCATCTCCTTCCTTCATCCTTCTACTTTCTTCTCAATTAAATTTTCTTCATTATTTTCTCTCATGGCGAATGCTAGATTGCTCCATTGCCGAACCATTTTTCCCTTCCTTTGTTATTCATAGCCGAATCTCCTACTATACATAGGTATTCTTCTCAAACGTTTCTTTTTCAATCGTGGACAATAGTGTGATTTTGGAGGACCAAAACTCAAGTGTTCGTGAGTATAGTGAATCGTTGGAATCGATCTAAAGAGTTAAGGTAAGGAGTTTATTCAAAGATTCTCATATTACTCGTCATTTTGATATAGATGGATTATAACTCGATTTCAATTTAGGGGACGTATCGCTCAATTCGCATATTGTGGAACAAGGATATTTCGTGGTAAGGCAATCCCACCCTTGTAACCGTTAGTCATAATTTCGATATTTTTAGTCGGACTTATGATCTTTTGTCATTAGAAATAATCAAAATAGGGACGAAAAGGGTGGTGAATAGTGTTCGAAAGAGGGGTGGTTCCGCTATTCCCCCTAAGTTTAAGCAAAGGACTGTTTCAGCAATCTGGGATTTTCCACCGAGTTGTGGACGCTCATCCAAGGAGAATCAGTTGTTTGAAATCGTTCGTACTCCCAAACCTTTGTTTGTTCGTGGATTTTTATCGGGTAACGAACCATCAATCGAGGAGAAACCACAAATAGAAGTGGTTCGAAATTTTGAGGGTAAAGTCTAGATCGTTATTTCTAAGATTCGGTATGTGAATAAATTATAGTGTTCTAATTTATCGTGATGCGTTTAGGTATCGACGAGCGGAAAGTCTAGTTCTCACAAAGTAACCGGTGTGTAACTTCACACTTATCTCTCGGGTTAGATACTAAACCGTAAATATTGGGATAAAATCGTAAAGATGGCAAAATCGGAAAATACATAGTAATTAACACTTTTGTGTAAATGTATGGAAAACCGTTAAATTAATGGGGAAAAGCGCTAGATCGTTAAATGGGGAAAGCGCTAGATCGTTAAATGGGCCGAAAAGCGCTAGATCGTTAAATAGGCCGAAAATTTGCTAGATCGTTAAATGGGTGAAAAGCGCTAGATCGTTAATGGGTAGAAAATCGCTAGATCGATATATGGGCCCAAGTTAGCTAGATTGCGAAATGGGCTAAATGCTATTTTATCTTATGGGCTCAAATGAAAATTTGTAATATAGACTCACATGTATGGTAGGCCTTTTGTTAAATTATTACATGGATATAAATTGTTATGCATACCGATTGCATGGGTTGGGATAATCGATGAAGAGAAGAAAGGCACATTGCCAAAAATCTAGTTCGGTGGCTTTGCCACAAAATTTTAATGGCTTAATGCCTCTAGTTCGGTGACTTTGTCACAATCTAGTTCGGTGGTGCACCACAATATATTTAAAACGGCTTATTGCCTACGATTGGTGTGTTGGCGGGGTGGGTTGACTTGATCCCCACAGGTGTGTTGGTTAGTACGGGGTGTGTAGCGGATGGAAATTAGGTTTGGTTGGGAAATTTCATTTTGCATGCATTTAATTTATTATATTATATTCGTAAATGGGCTCAAGCCCAAAATAATGCCTTGATTATCGGCTCAATGAGCGTGGTAAGTGAGTTACACTGCGAGTTCGAGTAACTCACTCTATCTTTTTAACCATTTCGGGTAATGGAAATTGTGAAGGCTTGGGGCGAGGATGACTTCATGGAGGCCATACTACGAATATGGGTTTTTATAAACTATGAACTTTTATTAAGTAATTTCTTTTAATTACTATTTTGGGTATGATGTAATAAGGCCTCTATTAATACTTTTATGGATTTTTATGTGTGTGGATGGATTTAAATTTCCTTTAAAACGTTGAAGATGCTTTAACTATTCGTGTTTTTTTTAAATCCTTTTGAACTCTTTAAAAACTACTTTAAAGATTTAAACATTTAAAGTACTAAATGATAAGATTTCAAACTAGTATTTCTTAATTCATCAAATTTTAAATCATTTTTCTAAATTTTCAACTAAACATCATTTTGAAAGGTTTCTGAATCTGTTTACCTAAAACCTTAGTGTATTAAATGAATGATAGATCAATGTAACAAACCAAATCTCGTCTTAACGCATAGACCTAGTTTGGGGTGTTACATTTAATGGTATTAGAGCCAGTTTCAAAACTCGGCTGTGGTTGGGTTCAACAATAATTTTGTTTGAGAAACAGTTTAAATTTTTAAACTTTATGTTCTAAAGGTAGTATGGCACCACGAGCATCCGGCACCAAGTCAAGTAAGTATTTGTATATTGATTATTATTATTGTGATATGATCATTAGAACACTCTAGAACTTCTAGTTTTAGGTGTTGAAAACAATAGAGATTGAGACTATAGGACGTGATTACGAAAACAACTTTACCTCTTATATCTCATAAAACATCGTTAATAAACACTGAAATAGTATTCTGATTCATAAAACTTGTGACTAGAATAAACCGAATTAGTTATTATGAGCACTAGAGGACGTGGTCGTGGACGCGGTAGACGTGGCCGTGGTAGAGGACGAGGTGTTGCGTCTGAAGCGCCGGGTCATGTACCAGAAATGGATGCACCTGCATCGCTCAAGAGTGAGACGGGATCACATGATCATATGGAAGAAGATAATACTTTAACACGAGCAATGCTGCGAGTCCTTGAAAGGGTCATTTGGACCTAGAGTGGGCCAACAAATCGTGGGTCGATATCGAGTGATGAAATCAAGTGGTGCTTTGAGGTTTTTGAGGTGTCTCGGTGTAGCTCCAAATGTTGCCGAATATTGGCTTGAGGCGGTGGAGCGAATTATGGAAGACCTCGAGTGCAATCAGAGAACGAGAAACTAAGAGGAGCGGTGTCCTTGCTAAGGGACGAAGCTTATCACCGGTGGCTTACTACCCGGAAGGCCTTTGTTGCGCATTAGTTAATTGGGAGTTCTTCAAAGTCGCCTTTCGTGGGAAATACGTAGGCACAAGTTATGTGGACGCCCGAAGGAAGGAATTTTTGAATCTGATTCAAGGAAATAAGACGGTGGCAGCTTATGAAGCACAATTTTTACGTCTGAGTCGCTATGCTCGGACAATAGTGCCAACGGACGATGAGCATTGTGTATGCTTTGAGGATGGGTTGAATGATGAGTTGCGGGTTCTGATAGCCCCACAACAAGTTAGAACTTTTACCACGCTTGTGGAGAAAGCCAAGATAGCCGAAGAGGCTAAGAGCTCAGAACGTCAGAATCGGGAAAGAGTTAGGGGCAAAAGAGATATAAAGTATTTGGGTTCTTCAAAAAGGTTTCTGAAGAGGCCTCGAAATGATGAGCCAGCTCAAGGAAGAGCACCTGTAGCTAATAATCAGAGTCGAGACTGTACTGAATGTGGGAAACGACATTCCGGAGAGTGCTGGAGGAAAACGGGTGCTTGTTATAAATGTGGTTCAATGGATCATCAATATAAGAATTGCCCTCGACGCATGGATACGACTCAGGAAGTTCGTAATACTGAAGCACTGCCAGCAAGAGGAACTCAGCAGCCACCGAGAGGTCGTGGATCAGGTCGTGGTGGTAATGGGGTGGGCGTGGTCAAGGTGCATTGGGTCGAGGCAATGGTTCTAGAGGTAACACGGATGCAAGACAAACCGGGATTGGTATATGCGATTAGACGCCGCGAGGATGGCAATGCACACGATGTGATAATCGTACGTTCTTTATCTTTGATGTACCTATTATTGCTTTGATAGATATTGGTTCTACCCACTCGTATGTTGCTAGCGCCATACACGGAAACTTGAATCTAGAATCAAATTACCGATAGTGAGATGATGGTAATTAGTCCTTTAGGACGACAAGAATTGTAAATAAAGCTGTTTATAGACGTGCCCTTAGAAATTCAAGGAGAAATATTTTTGGCGAATTTGATGGAATTGCCTTTCGCGAGTTCGATCTAATTTTGGGCATGGATTGGTTGGTTAAGCACAAGGCTTTTGGGTGTCTTTGAAAAGCGGATGTCAATAAGGACTTGGATGATAAAGAAATAGTAATGATAAGCGAACGAAGGAATTACTTGGTAGATGTGGTATCCGTGTTAAAGCGAGAAAAGTTGGTGCGAAAAGTACGGAGCATTTCTAGCTTTTATTAGTGCCGGATGCCAAAGAGTTATCGATGGAGGGCGTGAAAGCGGTGAAGGAATTTCGGATGTATTTCTGAAGAACTTCTGGTGTACCTCGGATCGGGAAGTGGAATTTGGTATTGAGCTTTGCACGAGGCGGCTCCGGTGTCCATTGCTCCTTATAGAATGGCACCGAAGGAGTTGGCGGAGCTTAAAGCTCAAATTCAAGAATTGCTGGATCGAGGTTTTATTCGACCGAGTGTGTCTCCGTGGGGAGCACCGGTTTTGTTCGTTAAGAAGAAGGATAGGTCGATGCGTATGTGCATTGATTACAGGCAGTTGAATAAATTGACGATCAAGAATAGGTATCCTTTACCAAGAATTGATGACCTGTTTGATCAATTGAAAGGAGCTTCAGTTTTCTCCAAAATTGATTTGAGATCGGGTTATCACCAACTTAAAGTGAAAGAAGCAGATATTCATAAGACGACATTCCGAACTCGTTATGGACATTATGAGTTTTTGGTGATGCGGTTTGGGTTGACCAATGCACCAGCTGCATTTATGGACATGATGAACCAGGTCTTTCAACAATATTTAGATCGGTTTGTGGTGGTGTTCATAGATGACATTTTGGTATATTCAAGGAATGAAGAGGAGCATGACTCGCATTTGCGTATAGTATTGCAGTTACTTGAGATAATCAACTTTATGCCAAATTTAGTAAATGTGAATTTCAGTTAAGGGAAGTGACTTTCTTGGGTCATGTGGTATCAGCTGAAGGAATAAGGGTGGATCCTCGGAAAATTGAGGCTGTACTGGATTGGAAACCGCCAAAGTCAGTAGCTGAGATTCAGAGTTTCTTGGGGTTGGCTGGTTATTATAGACGCTTTGTTGAGGGGTTTTCCGATTGCTGCACCCTAACTAAAGCTATTTGCGGAAAGGGTACCGTATATTTGGACTGAAAAACAACAAGAGAGTTTCGAGAAATTAAAGAAGATTCTGACGGAAGCACCAGTTTTGATTCAGCCTGAGGCTGGAAAGGAATTTATCGTTTATTGTGATGCATCTCACATGGGTTTAGGTTGTGTGCTAATGCAAAGTGGAAAAGTAGTGGCATATGCTTCTCGTCAACTGAGATCGCACGAAGTAAATTACCCCACTCATGACTTGGAGTTAGCTGCGGTAGTGTTTGCTTTAAAGATTTGGAGACACTATCTCTACGGTGAGAAGTCCATCATTTACACGGATCACAAGAGTCTTAAGTATCTTCTTACTCAGAAGGAGTTAAACTTGAGACAAAGAAGATGGATAAAACTGTTAAAGGATTATGATTTCTCAATCGAGTATCATCCGGGAAAGGCTAATGTGGTAGCTGACGCGTTAAGCCGTAAGGTGGTATCTAATTTGAGAGCAATGTTTGCTCATCTGAGTTTGTATGAGGATGGTAGTCTATTAGCGGAACTTCAAGTGAAGCCTCTGTGGTTAGAGCAAATCAAGGAAAAGCAGATATCGAGATAAGCGAGTTGGGACCCTTAATTGACAAGTTGGGAGTGGTGAAATAGAGGATTTTGGTATAAACACGGATGGAGTGCTGTGTTTCCGTGTAAGAGTTTGTATGCCTAAGGACTCTGATTTGAGACGAATGATTTTGCGGGAGGCGCATAGTAGCCCTTATGCTATGCACCCCGGAGGAAATAAGATGTATCGGGATCTCCGTGAACAATATTGGTGGCCAGGGTTGAAGCGTGAGATTTTTGAGTTTGTGGGAAAATGTTTGACTTGTCAACAAGTGAAGGCGGAGCATCAATTGCCGTCAGGCTTATTACAACCGATAAAGACTCCTCTTTGGAAATGGGAGCGGATAACTATGGATTTTGTTAGTGGGTTACCTTTAACACCTACTAAGAAAAATTCCGTTTGGGTAATAGTTGATCGATTGACGAAGACTGCTCATTTTCTACCAGTTCGTACGGATTATTCATTACAGAAGTTGGCTAAAATTTGTATGTATACGAAATTGTGAGGTTGCATGGGATACCCGGCATCTATTATATCATATAGGGATCCTAGGTTTACATCACGATTTTGAAAAGCTCTGCATGAAGCTTTGGGAACAAAGTTAAAGCTGCGATGACGGCTTTTCATCCTCGATCGAGATGGTCGATCGGAAAGAGTAATTCGATTATTGGAAGACATGTTAAGGGGATGTGTGATTGATTTCAAAGGTAGTTGGGAGGATTTTCTACCGTTGGCGTGAATTTGCGTATAACAACATACATCGGTCTAGCATTCGGATGGCACCTACAAGGCATTTATGCGGTCGTAGGTGTCGTTCTCCTACTTGTTGGACTGAATTGGGCGAACGCGGATGTTAGGTCCGGAGTTAATATCGGAGACGGAATTAAAGGTAAAAGTCATTCGAGCACGGTTAAAGGAAGCTTTGGATAGGCGAAGTCATATGCGATCCGAAGCGTAAGGATATCGAGTTTCTTTGTGGGGATCGGAGTCTTTCTCAAGGCCTCACCTTGGAAGAAAATTTTCAGATTTGGAAGGAAGGGCAAGTTGAGTCCTAGGTTCATTGGACCATATCGTGTGATGAAGCGTGTTGGTCCAGTGGCTTATCAGATTGAATTACCTCTAGAGTTGAGTCAAATTCATAATGTTTTCCATGTTTCCATGCTAAGGCGTTATAGATCGGATCCGTCACACATAGTACCGGTAGAAGAAGTGGAGTTGAGATCAGACTTGTCTTTCGAGGAGGAACCAGTGGAAATTTTAGACCGAGATGTCAAGGAGCTAAGAAAGAAGACAGTGCCATTGGTCAATGTTTTATGGCGTAATCACGGAGCGGAGGAAGCTACGTGGGAGCCGGAGGATGCAATTCGACAACAATACCCTCACCTCTTTTAACCAGGTAAATTTCGAGGACGAAATTTTCTTTAAGGAGGGTAGAATTGTAACATCCTAAAAATCCGAGTATCGATATATTGCATGTTTTGGTGTTTAGCTTATGAATGAAAATTTTCCTTTCTTCTTTTTCGTGTTTATTATAGCCTTGAAAAGGGCATAGAAGTATTTTGGTATAGAATAATTTTTAGTATTGAGAATTTATTGAAGTGGATCAAGTGACACCGATACTTAAGTTAATTTAAGTGTCTAAAATTAGCATAAGATGAGTAATTGGCAAAGTGCTGATGGCGTCATAAGTTGGACTTGAGGGGAGAGGTTCGAATCTCCTAGCATGCAATTTAGGAGCTTTTATTTTTGGTTTTTCCTAGCATGTGTCGGCCAAGCATCAAACATGGATAAGATGGACTAAATTTTTATGGTAAGGATATTAAGGTTTATGGCAAACATGATTTAAGGGATGGAATGGCTTGATTTTGGGGATAAGATTCTCAAACTTTAGGAAAATGTAGGATTGCAAGGCTTGAATCAAGGTTGATGTTTTGGTAACTTCTTCATGGCCATTTTTACCATGAACATGGACGGCATTGTGGACTAAGGGGGTTGGCCGAATGTGTTAGTAGCTTGGCTAGGATTAGGAGTTAGCTTTTGGTCATTTCTAGCATTTTTGTGCAAAATTTGCAATTCTCTTCTCAACCTTTCTTTTAGCCGAATTTGAGCTTTTGGTAAGCTTTGTTTTTGACCATTTCATGTTACCATTTGGACACATTTTTGCTTAGCATCTCAAGACATTTTCTCTTTTGGCCGAAATACCAAAGCTAAGATCATTTTCATTTCCTTCTCCTTTTCCCCATTGTCGAATGTACCTTACTCCTAAACTCATCTCTTTTCTTTTCTCTTTTCTCTCTTGAAAACTGAATCAACATCATCTCCTTCCTTCATCCTTCTACTTTCTTCTCAACTAAATTTTCTTCATTATTTCCTCTCATGGCCGAATGCTAGATTGCTCAATTGCCGAACCATTTTTCCCTTCCTTTGTTATTCATAGCCGAATCTCCTACTATACATAGGTATTCTTCTCAAACGTTTCTTTTTCAATCTTGGACAATAGTGTGATTTTGGAGGACCAAAACTCAAGTGTTCGTGAGTATAGTGAATCGTTGGAATCGATCTAAAGAGTTAAGGTAAGGAGTTTATTCAAAGATTCTCATATTACTCGTCATTTTGATATAGATGGATTATAACTCGATTTCAATTTAGGGGACGTATCGCTCAATTCGCATATTGTGGAACAAGGATATTTCGTGGTAAGGCAATCTCACCCTTGTAACCGTTAGTCATAATTTCGATATTTTTAGTCGGACTCATGATCTTTTGTCATTAGAAATAATCAAAATAGGGACGAAAAGGGTGGTGAATAGTGTTCGGAAGAGGGGTGGTTCCGCTATTCCCCCTAAGTTTAAGCAAAGGACTGTTTCAGCAATCCGGGATTTTCCACCGGGTTATGGACGCTCATCCGAGGAGAATCAGTTGTTTAAAATCGTTCGTACTCCCGAACCTTTGTTTGTCCGTGGATTTTTATCGGGTAACGAACCATCAATCGAGGAGAAACCACAAATAGAAGTGGTTCGAAATTTTAAGGGTAAAGTCTAGATCGTTATTTCTAAGATTCGATATGTGAATAAATTATAGTGTTCTAATTTATCGTGATGTGTTTAGGTATCGACGAGCGGGAAAGTCTAGTTCTCACAGTAACCAGGTGTGTAACTTCACACTTATCTCTCGGGTTAGATACTAAACCGTAAATATTGGGATAAAATCGTAAAGATGGCAAAATCAGAAAATACATAGTAATTAACACTTTTGTGTAAATGTATGGAAAACCGTTAAATTAATGGGCCGAAAACTGCTAGATCGTTAAATGGGCCAAAAACTGCTAGATCGTTAAATGGGTCGAAAACTGCTAGATCATTAAATGGGCGAAAATTTGCTAGATCGTTAAATGGTAGAAAAGCGCTAGATCGTTAATGGGCCAAAAATCGCTAGATCGATATATGGGCCCAAGTTAGCTAGATTGCTAAATGGGCTAAATGCTATTTTATCTTATGGGCTCAAATGAAAATTTGTAATATAGACTCACATGTATGGTAGGCCTTTTGTTAAATTATTACATGGATATAAATTGTTATGCATACCTGATTGCATGGGTTGGGATAACTAATGAAGAGAAGAAAGGCCTGTTGCCAAAAATCTAGTTCGGTGGCTTTGCCACAAAATTTTAATGGCTTAATGCCTCTAGTTCGGTGACTTTGTCACAATCTAGTTCGGTGGTGCACCACAATATATTCAAAACGACTTATTGCCTACGATTGGTGTGTTGGCGGGGTGGGTTGACTTGATCCCCAAATGTGTGTTGGTTGGTACGGGGGTGTGTAGCGGATGGAAATTAGGTTTGGTTGGGAAATTTCATTTTGCATGCATTTAATTTATTATATTATATTCGTAAATGGGCTCAAGCCCAAAACAATGCCTTGATTATCCGGCTCAATGAACGTGGTAAGTGAGTTACACACTGAGTTCTGAGTAACTCACTCTATCTTTTTAACCATTTCAGGTAATGGAAGAGATTCGGCTACTTGCAAAAATGGAGAAAAGAAAAACAAGATGATAGGTATGTGCCTTAAAAAGAATTCGGCACCTCCCCCCCATGCTTGTCATCCACTCTTCCATGAAGAGTTCAAATTTCGGCAATCACCTAAAATTCCTCTTGGCCACTAGTATAAAATTATTCAAAATAATTTGAATACACAAATGCCTATATTTTCTCTTTGCCATCTTTTTGGAATTAATCAAAATAAAATCCAATTAATATCTAAATAATATCCTCATTATCCTTATTATCACTTATTATCTAAAAGAGTTTGAAATGAGAAATTCTCTCCCTTTTCACGCCAGCATTGAAAAATAAAAACCCCAATTGCACCTCCCTTGGTTCGAACCTAGAACCTCACTGCCGTAGCCCTCTCTTCCAACGCCCCAGGCCACTCTTCCCAATTGACTTTCATGTCATAAAACCCCATCATTTAATTTTAAAGCCTTCCTACTTAAGCCCATCACCGCACATATAAAAAATAAAACGCAAAACGCTGCTCCAGCCACTCGAACCTGCGCCCATCTTCACCTCCAGGCCCTTAAGTGCCGCCTTGCAGCCACTTTACCAAGGCCTGCTTTATGTCCAAAGACCACTGCATATTTCCTTAAAGCCGTCTTCAGTCCAACCTCCCTTCTTAACGCAAAATAAAACACTCCCATGCTGCCCTCAAGACTCGAACTCCAGACCCTTGTTGGCGTCATTCCCAGGCCTTAAGTGGCGTCCTTAAGCCACTTTACCAAGCCCCCTTCGTGACCCAAAACGCCCACAAATTATTCTTAAGGCCTCCTCACCCTAATTTCCTCTTTTACACTTAAATCCAAAATTTTTCCAAAGCTTTCACCCTCATTCTAAAGTTCTAAAAACTCTTAAAACATCTCCAAATACCCTTAAAACCCACTAGCACTTGGGTTATGCTCCAAACGCATAACCCCTAATCCAGGATGTTACAGTTCTACCCTCCTTAAAAATAATTTCGTCCTCGAAATTACTTACTAACGAATAATCGTACATCCTAACTCACCGCTACGACTACGCTTATGCGCACACTGATCTTAACAAATCTAACACATCCCCTAGAACTCATTTCTAACGTCGCGATTTAATCTGATTAAAAAGTTTTATGCATTAGTATTTGTTCCACTTGGTTATTCGCGAAGAAATTTTATGAAAAGTTTAATAGGGATTCTTTCGATCAATCAAAGGTTTAAGTTCAAGTTTACTATTCTAATTTAGAGAATCACATTCACATTCATCCACAACATTCCCTTCACCACTTTGGGCATTTCTGATCATTTCTATCCCATGGGTATTTTCGTCATTTTCTTACAGGGGTATTTTCAGTAATAAATCAGAGGAATTTTGAAACTTTAATAAATCAAGACATTTTGAAATTTCCCCAAGACTGGAGGGTATTTTTGAAAATTTAAGTAAATTAAAGGTATAGCAAAATTTTTTGAAACCAGGGGTATTTTGGTAATTTTGTCAACCAGGGGTAATTTTGTAAATTTCCAAAGTCAGGGTATTGTTTTGAAATACAGAATTTTGGATACTCTTGCAAAGTATTTTATTAAAATCGGGGTAATATGGTAATTTAGAAATTAAGGGCATTTTTGTAATTTTGCCACTAGGGGCATTTTGGTAATTTTGGTAAGTCAAAAATATTTTGAAAACTTTTCCAAAAATAAATTTTTCCTACTATTTAAAAGAGATATTTTAATGATTTTAAAATTAGGGTTTTCATAAAACATGGCTAATCCCTTTCGGGTTTTATTTAGTATGTTTAGCCTATGACCGAGTCCTCTTGGTTAGGGTGAACCGAAGCTACGCACCAGGTAGGAATCCCGCGAAGAGGAGGTGAGTCACGAGGACTGCTTAAATACCAAGCTCTTCCGGATCCAATCCTAGACATGCGCACCAGGGTTACCACACCCTAACTCGGCGACTTGGTCGTAGGTTTGTTTAATTAGGCTTTTAGAGTCTTATGTCTTTTGTTGGGGTAAACTAGTCCTAGGGTCTAAACACTTATCATACTATCTACGTTCCATACCTACCCTTCTACAGATAATAATTCATAAAGAAGTCAGAAGTACTTACATGGGTGGATTGGTGCCGGAGACTCGCTGCCATGTTGTCTAAAACAAAAACCATTTTCACAAGGCCTACCAAAATATTTTGGGCCTTGGGCCCCCACAGCCGAGTTTTGAACTGGGCTCTGATACCAATTTTGTAACACCCCAAACCCAGCCCAAACATTACGACCGAATTTGGTGTGCTACAGAGAAAACATTTCTTTGAAAACTCCTTTAAATCGGTTTAACTTTTTGATAAAAGATAGCGTCTTATTTAAAACAGTTGAGGTGTATAAAACCCATACTTAGGTTTATTTAAAAATATTTATTAAGTCAAGTTATTATATATTTTAAAAGTACTCGATGGCACGATAAAACATTTTGCGTACAACTTGAGAAAACATGTGTATTTATTTTAATTTCATTAAATAATTTAAACAAATCATTCACATTCATCCACAACATTCACTTCACCACTTTGGGCATTTCTGATCATTTCTATCCCATGGGTATTTTCGTCATTTTCTTACAGGGGTATTTTCGTAATAAATCAGAGGAATTTTGAAACTTTAATAAATCAAGACATTTTGAAATTTCCCCAAGACTGGAGGGTATTTTTGAAAATTTCGTAAATTAAAGGTATAGCAAAATTTTTGGAAACCAGGGGTATTTTGGTAATTTTGTCAACCAGGGTAATTTTGTAAATTTCAAAGTCGTGGTATTGTTTTGAAATACAGAATTTTGGATACTCTTGCAAAGTATTTTATTAAAATCGGGGTAATATGGTAATTTAGAAATTAAGGGCATTTTTGTAATTTTGCCACTAGGGGCATTTTGGTAATTTTGGTAAGTCAAAAATATTTTGAAAACTTTTTCAAAAATAAATTTTTCCTACTATTTAAAAGAGATATTTTAATGATTTTAAAATTAGGGTTTTCATAAAACATGGCTAATCCCTTTCGGGTTTTATTTAGTATGTTTAGCCTATGACCGAGTCCTCTTGGTTAGGGTGAACCGAAGCTACGCACTGTAGGAATCCCATGAAGAGGAGGTGAGTCACGAGGATTTGCTTAAATACCAAGCTCTTAGGATCCAATCCTAGACATGCGCACTGGGGTTACCACACCTAACTCGGCGACTTGGTCGTAGGTTTGTTTAATTAGGCTTTTAGAGTCTTATGTCTTTTGTTGGGGTAAACTAGTCCTAGGTCTAAACACTTATCATACTATCTACGTTCCATACCTACCCTTCTACAGAGATAATAATTCATAAAGAAGTCGAAGTACTTACATGGGTGGATTGGTGCGGGAGACTCCTTGCCATGTGTCTAAAACAAAAACCATTTTCACAAGGCCTACCAAAATATTTTGGGCCTTGGGCCCCCCACACAAATGAGTTTTGAACTGGGCTCGATATCATTTTGTAACACCCCAAACCCAGCCCAAACATTACGACCGAATTTGGTGTGCTACAGAGAAAACATTTCTTTGAAAACTCCTTTAAATCGGTTTAACTTTTTGATAAAAGATAGCGTCTTATTTAAAACAGTTGAGGTGTATAAAACCCATACTTAGGTTTATTTAAAAATATTTATTAAGTCAAGTTATTATATATTTTAAAAGTACTCGATGGCACGATAAAACATTTTGCGTACAACTTGAGAAAACATGTGTATTTATTTTAATTTCATTAAATAATTTAAACAAATCATTCACACATGTAAAATAATAAAAATAATCTTAGGAGGCCTTATTACAACTTGAGCAAATCAAACCAGGAATAAGTAAAAATAATTCAAGTCCATTTAAACCAATATTTCCACTGCATGGCCTCCTCGAGTCCATCCGGCTCCTCATCCGCGATCTACGAGTCACCTGAAAAATGTTAAAGGATAAGGTGAGTCACCAAGACTCAATGTGTAACCCTTCCCCAATTTAGTGCAACAACATACACAATTTATAACAAATTAACATGCACTAAACCATGCACCCAACCTAGCCATCCAAACACCTTTCTCTACCCCGTGTGGTACCAAACCACTGGTGGTGCCAAACCACTGGTGACTTAAAGTCACGATATCCGTCAATACTTGTGGTGCCAAACCACTTTGGTGACTCAAGTCACAAATCCAATGATGGGGCCAACCCATTGTGTGATACCAAATCACTGGCGTCAATCCCATAATGTAAACTGTGGGCCCAACCCACTGTGGTGCTAAGCCACTGGGACGAGACGCTATGAGGTGCCAAACCTCTGGTGACCGTAGTCACAATGTGGTACCAAACCACTGGTGTCCGTCGACACGAAATATCACCGCCCCTCCTCTCATCAACCCACATTAGTCCATGATATATATATAATAGAATTCATGCCAACATGTATTTAAATCGCATATACCAAATATGCCATGCTTTCCAAAAGCATCAAATAGTAAACACATACGAACAGAGTCTTACGAATCATCGCTTATATCGTTACGGTATTAAATCCAAAGCTACATAAACCAGATTTAGCATACACAAACATTTAGCATGATTAATTAATCATAAAGTGTGTATGTACACACACGATGCCAACGATAGCCTTAAATCCCGAAGAGACCAAATCGCCACACAAGAATCCCTTGCCCTATATTGGCCATTACCCAAAGTTAACATCAAGGCCATTCGGCCAAACCAAAATAATCTCAAGGGTTAATATTTGAACCCGAAAACCTTACCTAACGCCTTTGAGTACTAACTTCAGCACACGATATACGATTCTGCTTCACCTCCTACAATCGGCCATCATCAATATTACTAGCCTTCGACTTAATCGAATACTGAATAAATAAAGTAGATCCTTACCACCTTACCAAAACCGATTGATCAAAGATGATGGATTCACTTGCTCGCTTCCAAATCCCGAAGGCCCTATAACCAATCGGTTTCGAAACAAGTGATTAGCACCCTTAACAACAATTGCCGAAACCAACTCTTACCTTTGTAAAAGTCGACAGAGAACAGAGAGGGAAGAAATAGCCATTCGGCCAAACCACCTACCTTCCACCAAACCCGATTGGAACCAAACTAGAAGAGATCCACACCACACTAATATTCGGCCAAGATGAAAGCTAAAAGAAGAGGGGAATTTCGGCACACCAAGAAGGAGAGATTCGGCTATAGTGGAAGAAAGAAAATAATGGAAAAGGGGAATAGGAGTTTCGGTTTTGAGAAGATGAGGAAGGAGAGAAAAATAATTGAAGAGGAGGGAGTAAGGAAGAGATTCGGCTACTCGCAAAAATGGAGAAAAGAAAAACAAGATGATAGGTATGTGCCTTAAAAAGAATTCGATACCTCCCCCCTATGCTTGCCGTCCACTCTTCCATGAAGAGTTCAAATTTCGGCAATCACCTAAAATTCCTCTTGGCCACTAGTTTAAAATTATTCAAAATAATTTGAATACTCAAATGCCTATATTTTCTCTTTTCCATCTTTTTGGAATTAATCAAAATAAAATCCAATTAATATCTAAATAATATCCTCATTATCCTTATTATCACTTATTATCTAAAAGAGTTTGAAATGAGAAATTCTCTCCCTTTTCACGCCAAACATTGAAAAATAAAAACCCCAATTGCAGGCTCCTTGGTTAGAACATAGAACCTCACCGCCATGACCCTCTCTTCCAACGCCCTGAGCCACTCTTCCCAATTGACTTTCATGTCATAAAACCCCATCATTTAATTTTAAAGCCTTCCTACTTAAGCCCATCATCGCACATATAAAAATAAAACGCAAAACGCCGCTGCTCCGACCATTCGAACTGCGCCCATCTTCACCTCCGGGCCCTTAAGTGCCTTGCTTGACCACTTTACCAAGGCACGCTTTATGTCCAAAGACCACTGCATATTTCCTTAAAGCCGTCTTCAGTCCAACCTCCTTCTTGACGCAAAATAAAACACTCCCATGCCGCCTCAAGACTCGAACTCTGGACCCTTGTTGGCGTCATTCCTGTGCCTTAAGTGGCGTCCTTAAGCCACTTTACCAAGCCCCCTTTCGTGACCCAAAACGTCCACAAATTATTCTTAAGGCCTCCTCAGCCTAATTTCCTCTTTTTACACTTAAATCCAAAATTTTTCCAAAGCTTTCACCCTCATTCTAAAGTTCTAAAAACTCTTAAAACATCTCCAAATACCCTTAAAACCCACTAGCACTTGGGTTATGCTCCAAACGCATAACCCCTAATCCAGGATGTTACAGTAATGATTTTTTCTATTAATTTTTATGATATCTAGCCTTTTAAATTGATTTTTTATCTATTGAATCAAATGTTTTGAATACATTTCGAAAATTGGGTCGTTAATGATGAAATTTGGGATTTTGTATAAAATCAATGTTTTGAAGTGTTTTCAACTTTTTTGACATGATGAGAAGGTTTCTAAACTTTCTCTAAAGTTTTGTTAAAGAATTCTAAGGTTTTACTGATTTTTAGTGAAAATTGCCATTATATGTCAAAATTTCGGATCCATGAATTTGTATAGCTTTGAGTAGTTTGAAGGTTGAGAATTGTTCTTAGATGTATAATTAGATGAATGGAAATAGTTTTAGGCAAAGAGGATAAGTGGAGGTTGAGATAATTGAATTTCAAGTTTGTCATGTCAAAGATTTTGGTTCCAAGATGAACTAACTTAGGCCTGTGTTTTGCTTGTTTTAAGAGTGTCTATAGCTGAATTTTAATCATTTTTATTGTGTGGATAACTTTGGTGAAGATACGAAAGTCTTGGAGCCTTCAATGAGCAAGGCGAAAAGAAAGGAATAGCTAGTTTGAGCTTTCAGCGACTAGGCAAAAGTGTGAACGGTGAGTGTTTGGAATCGCTGCTTGTAGACACAATTCATAGTGTTTATTGGGAGCTTAGGAGTAGCCTAAACCCCTACTCTAAGTTCTAAGTGTAAGCTTTGTTATACCCTTCGTTTAATTTGCAAAGTGCATGATTGTGTGATGAACATTGAGTATTAAGTTGTGATAATATGACATGTGATATATATTGTGATAGCTCTTGTGAATGTTTTAGTTGTGGACATATTAAACATGTTGAATGACAGTTATGATGTTGTGTTAGAGAAATAAATGTGCAGTGAAAGTGTGCCGAAATCGGCAAATACATATGTGTTAAATTGTGGAATGTGATATTATTATGACAGGTAATATGTGAATATACTTGTATGTGATATATAATGTACTGATTTTAAACACACATGTTAGATTTGATAAATGATAGCTCAATGAGCATTATTGTGACATTTAAAGTGCAATTAAATGTGAATCCGATAAGTGCGCATTATTTATGAGATTGTGATGTAGATGAATATGAATAGAGATTATGTGCATTAAAACAGTAGTTAAATGTGTGTATTTGCGGATATTTTGGCCTTGTGATCTCTTGAAACCATTGGATATAGTTCGCATGTCATAGGATTGTGAGTACTCACCTTTGTGTTTTGTGATTTGGGTAGTGAGGCCACAGGAAAGTTTGCGAGAGATAAAGGAATGTGACCTAAGCTCCATTCATTGGGACATGTTGGTGTTGTTGGAGAGTGTTTAGATTTATGCTACACTTTTGGGATATGTTCGATCATCTGAGCCATTTGGTGTGTTGGAGATCCGTGTATCGATGTGAGGTGATAGAGCCCATTTTATGTTTCATAGCCTTAAGTTCCAAATTATCAATAAATATGATTACGTATAATGTGATATATGCCTAAATGAGTATGTGATTATTATGTAAAAGAATCAATGAATAATGCATGAATAAGTATAATATGACACTAAAGTTTAAAGGTTGTAATTGTGCTATATGGTTACTTCGTTAATACATGATGACATGTTTGTATGGTAGTTATTACGATCATTCATCGAACTTGTTGAAGCTCACCAACTCTTTTCAAACATTTCTAAACTGTTAGTGTTGCAGTGTGAGCGGTGCAAAATATTTTCCAAGGAACTTATCCAAGTAGTTTAACATTTGAGTATATGTTTATTAGTTATTATTTTGGGATAGTGGGAATAAGGCAATGTGGTAGACTTGTCGTATAAATATTATCATGATGTTTTGGATGTTTTCTTAGCTTATTTATTCTTAGTAATTTTAGACTTGGACCTTGATATGTTGATTCTTGCTCGGACATATTTTCGATGTTTTGGAATTGTTGTTATATTCGTTTTGATGGCTGCTTGATGTAGTAAAAGTTGCATGCTGAATGGATTTAAGTTAGGTTGGACTAATTGCTTTAATATGTTGTATTTTTACTGTCTAGAGCAGAGATATCGATATTCGGGTTTTAAAAATGATTTCAAGATTTTCGAAAGTGTAGGAAGTCAGTAATGAGATTTGGTATCGATACCATGTAACGAGTATTGATACTCGAGGTAATAAAGCCGACACTTTTTGAAATGTACCGTATTTTCTTGTGTTTTCATTTTAGGCGAGAAACATAATGTTGTTTTGGTACCGATCATTTTTAATTCAATATCATTTATCAAGTTCATATTTTATAATCCGATTTCAAATTTCAATTTAACGTTTTGCCTTATGCAACCTTAGTAAAAATAGACTCAGACACGCGGGTGAGCTACACAACACCAAGATACCTCGTCTGAGCATATACTACACCGCACTAAGGCACTAAAGTGCAAAGCCCGTCGACATCAAATGTATAGACATATTCAAATACATCCGTACATCACACCAAGGTCTCCGTAGAGATAATGAATACTTGATGATTCGTAACAAATGCTGGATCTCGGAATAACATATCATAATCTTTACATCGTCAACTAACCCATACACAAGCACACATATGACCATATTGGCATGCCAACTGTGTCCTAACCTTTCTACTAAGTTTAAATGCACATTAACCATTCATATATCATAGTCCCATTTCATTTCACTACCAATCCATATGACACTCTATTATCAAATTCTTATTGTCATATATTCAACAAATTATTCCATACCATTCCACATATCATGTATCAATTATATCATACTACTTTCTATTTTGTCTAATTCAATCCAAATCTCAATATTCAACATCATTAAGTAAAAATCAATTCACATGGTGATATGACCTTACCTTGATTGTGAATCATGAAATCAGAATATCTATGTATATATATATATTGAACACGAATCATAAAAATACAAATTCATAATCACGGTTACTCGTCTACGACTCTTGCTTTTCCTTTCTCTCGCGATGGCCCGACATCATCTTTCGCTACGATCGATAATTAAATAAATAAAAAGATATCATATTTCATTCAATCCACATCCAAATACAAATCCACATATATTTTTTATTTTATTCAATTTAGTCCCTATCTTTGGAGATATGTGTATCTTTGGTATCTAACTTTGGATCAAAATTCGATTTCACATTCTTTCATTAGGGACCTCATATTTTCTATCTATAACATAATTGTGAAACCTTTTGGAAATCAACTTTTTAATTTTTTTAAAACAAAGATGGAGTCGCCACCAATCCTTTTATTAGGTGTGATTGGATCACCCCAAAACTTGATCAATTTAATAAAAGGGTTAGATTTACTAAAACGATGATTTTCAGTCTACAAAATCCAGGAAATAGGTTAGGGAGTCAGTTATGTATGAGGAAGGATTAGCACCCTCATAACACCCAAAATTGGTACCTAGTTGATTACTTGATATCTTAACGTCGAAAATTAAGAATTCGAAGAGAATTTAAAATGCGATCCCTTTTTACATGATGTTATTGATGACATTGAAAATGTCAATATCTAAATCAAATTTTATGGAGGAGGCTTTCTTATTTCGGGTCAACTGACACGAAAAGTCATGTCCCATAAGTTGGGGCACAAGATCTCGAATTCCCGAAAATAAGAACGCTCATCATTTAATTATTACCTAAATCCTATATGTTTTGAATTTTAAAAGGATATTCGATTATTTTGGTTCAAGGAGAAAATCGTACCCCGTAAGTTAGGGCACGACTTCTCAAATCCCCTAATTAAAGAACATCGTTTTGGTTCTAATTATTTCTTATGTGTTACATGAGAACAAATATAATGCGATCAATTTATTTGAATATAGAGCGGAGGTGAACAAATATATTTAAACATGATATATAATGTGATGATTGCAAAAATAAAAATAAAACAACTATGTGGGTAAAAACAAAATGATAATACAATAAAGAATAAAATAATAGTAATCGTACTAGTAAGTAATAATACAACTATGACATTAATCGATGACAATGACAATATCAATAATTATGACATGATTAATACCGTATTTAATGAAAATTAAAAAATAAAAATAAAAAATGGAAACATAAAAATAATAAAAAAGGTGTAAATTAAAGGGGTAAAAATGTAAATGACATAAATTAGAAAGGTTGAAAATTAAAAAAATAAAAGGAAGGGTTAAATTAAATAGATGAAGGACTAAATTGAGATTTAAACGAGATTCAAAGCCTGAATTGCAAAAAATAAAAATAAAGAAAGGGGAAATAAAAGACTAAATTGAAAATATAACAAAATTTAAAGCCTAAATTATAAGAAAACATAACATAAAAGATTAAATTAAATTGGGATAGAAAAGTACAGGGACTCAAAGGGCAATTATCCTGACCACATTTACACGTGTCATTCCCAGAAGGATTATTAGTGGGTCAGGGGGACTAAATTGCACAAGAGTAAAATGAAAGGGTGAAAATGAGAATCAAATAATAAAGTGTGGGACGTAATTAAAAAGCATTAAAAATGCGAAAGGACCAAAACAACAAATAGCCTCACCCCTAAAAAACATGCGGATCCTGGAGGGGTTCGGGTTGGATATTCGGGTTAGGCTTGAAACGACGTCATTTTGGGCGTTTGAAGCCAAGCCAAAAACAAAGTCGTTTTGAGGGGCCTATATAAGTTTAAAAAATGTTAAAAATTCATTTGCATCAGTTTTTAAAAAAAAAAACACTTCCTTTCTTTTTTTCTCTCTAAAGGCCCTCCCTGTCCGGCCTTGGAGTCGGCGAGTCTCCGCTATGGCCACCGATCATCAGCGATGGAGACCGCCGCCTCCGATGGCCGGAGATCCCAAAAAACAAAAGGCCCTTTCAATCCCTCAAAAGCCTAGAACACAAATCTAGGGTTAAAATCCCAAAAAAATAGTTAAAGTTTGACCAAAAGCAAAGAAAACTTTTGGTTTCTCCCTTTTTCTAGCGAGGCCCTCGATCAAACCCTAGGGGTTCCGAGGCTTCTCAAGTTGGAGAAAAGATGATTCCGCGACGGCGCTCGACAGGTAAAATAAAAAAATTTAACCTTTTTGCTGTTCTTTTTTTTTTTTATGTTTGCTTATAAAATAAAATAAAAGTAAAGGAACTACCTTTTTAAGAACTTTTTTCTAAATTCTATTGATCTCTGTTTTTTTTTTTTTTGTTACATGGTGGCTTCGGCTTTATAGCCGAACATTACAACATATTTTCTTTTTGTTTTTCTTTTTTCTTTATCTCTGTTTCAATCATTCTTCTATTTTTCTGTCTATGTTCTTTTTGTAGGTGGTGGTGGCAAGGAGAGGTGCGGGTAGCAGCTGGAGGCGTGCTTGCTAACGTGGCAAAGGTATGCACTTGATGGCTTTAGGGTTCTAGGGTTTCTAATTAATTTTTTTAGGGTCTTGGGCTTGGGTTGGTGTTCAAAGCTTACAGTTAGTTTAGGTAATTGGGCTAGATGGGTTTTGGGTAGTATTTGGGTTAGGATTTAGGCTTGGGTTAACATATTGGATTAGGGTAGTTTAGGTTTGGGCTTGTATCTTGTAAATGGACCCTCTTTTTTTAATGGACTTTTATTAATTTTGGTTTATTTGTTTTTTTGGTTTCTAATTTGGTTTGTTTGGGCCATATAAAATGGGCCTCTACAATAATCTCATGACAAGTTTTTGTAACATCCTAAAAATCAGTATCGATATATTGCATGTTTTGGTGTTTAGCTTATGAATGAAAATTTTCCTTTCTTCTTTTTCGTGTTTATTATAGCCTTGAAAAGGGCATAGAAGTATTTTGGTATAGACTAATTTTTAGTATTGAGAATTTATTGAAGTGGATCAAGTGACACTGATACTTAAGTTAATTTAAGTGTCTAAAATTAGCATAAGATGAGTAATTGGCAAAGTGGTGATGGCGTCATAAGTTGGACTTGAGGGAGAGGTTCGAATCTCCTAGCATGCAATTTAGGAGCTTTTATTTTTGGTTTTTCCTAGCATGTGTCGGCCAAGCATCAAACATGGATAAGATGGACTAAATTTTTATGGTAAGGATATTAAGGTTTATGGCAAGCATGATTTAAGGGATGGAATGGCTTGATTTTGGGGATAAGATTCTCAAACTTTAGGAAAATGGAGGATTGCAAGGCTTGAATCAAGGTTGATGTTTTTAGTAACCGTCATGGCCATTTTGACCATGAACATGGACGGCATTGTGGACTAAGGGGTTGGCGAATGTGTTAGTAGCTTGGCTAGGATTAGGAGTTAGCTTTTGGTCATTTCTAGCATTTTTGTGCAAAATTTGCAATTCTCTTCTCAACCTTTCTTTTAGCCGAATTTGAGCTTTTAGTAAGCTTTGTTTTTGACCATTTCATGTTACCATTTGGACACATTTTTGCTTAGCATCTCAAGACATTTTCTCTTTGGCCGAAATACCAAAGCTAAGATCATTTTCTTTTCCTTCTCCTTTTCCCCATTGCCGAATGTACCTTACTCCTAAACTCATCTCTTTTCTTTTCTCTTTCTCTCTGAAAACCGAATCAACATCATCTCCTTCCTTCATCCTTCTACTTTCTTCTCAACTAAATTTTCTTCATTATTTTCTCTCATGGCCGAATGCTAGATTGCTCCATTGCTTCGAACCATTTTTCCCTTCCTTTGTTATTCATAGCCGAATCTCCTACTATACATAGGTATTCTTCTCAAACGTTTCTTTTTCAATCGTGGACAATAGTGTGATTTTGGAGGACCGAAACTCAAGTGTTCATGAGTATAGTGAATCGTTGGAATCGATCTAAAGAGTTAAGGTAAGGAGTTTATTCAAAGATTCTCATATTACTCGTCATTTTGATATAGATGGATTATAACTCGATTTCAATTTAGGGACGTGTCGCTCAATTCGCATATTGTGGAACAAGGATATTTCGTGGTAAGGCAATCTCACCCTTGTAACCGTTAGTCATAATTTCGATATTTTTAGTCGGACTCATGATCTTTTGTCATTAGAAATAATCAAAATAGGGACGAAAAGGGTGGTGAATAGTGTTGTAAGAGGGGTGGTTCCGCTTATTCCCCTAAGTTTAAGCAAAGGACTGTTTGATGGTCGGGATTTTCCACCGGGTTGTGGACGCTCATCCGAGGAGAATCAGTTCTTTGAAATCGTTCGTACTCCCAAACCTTTGTTTGTTCGTGGATTTTTATCGGGTAACGAACCATCAATCGAGGAGAAACCACAAATAGAAGTGGTTCGAAATTTTGAGGGTAAAGTCTAGATCGTTATTTCTAAGATTCGATATGTGAATAAATTATAGTGTTCTAATTTATCGTGATGCGTTTAGGTATCGACGAGCGGGAAAGTCTAGTTCTCACAGTAACCAGGTGTGTAACTTCACACTTATCTCTCGGGTTAGATACTAAACCGTAAATATTGGGATAAAATCGTAAAGATGGCAAAATCGGAAAATACATAGTAATTAACACTTTTGTGTAAATGTATGGAAAACCATTAAATTAATGGGCCGAAAACTGCTAGATCGTTAAATGGGCCGAAAACTGCTAGATCGTTAAATGGGCCGAAAACTGCTAGATCATTAAATGGGCCAAAAATTTGCTAGATCGTTAAATGGGCGTAAAAGCGCTAGATCGTTAATGGGCGAAAATCGCTAGATCGATATATGGGCCCAAGTTAGCTAGATTGCTAAATGGGCTAAATGCTATTTTGTCTTATGGGCTCAAATGAAAATTTGTAATATAGACTCACATGTATGGTAGGCCTTTTCTTAAATTATTACATGGATATAAATTGTTATGCATACGATTGCATGGGTTGGGATAAGCGATGAAGAGAAGAAAGGCACATTGCCAAAAATCTAGTTCGGTGGCTTTGCCACAAAATTTTATTGGCTTAATGCCTCTAGTTCGGTGACTTTGTCACAATCTAGTTCGGTGGTGCACCACAATATATTTAAAACGGCTTATTGCCTACGATTGGTGTGTTGGCGGGGTGGGTTGACTTGATCCCACGGTGTGTGTTGGTTGGTACGGGGTGTGTAGCGGATGGAAATTAGGTTTGGTTGGGAAATTTCATTTTGCATGCATTTAATTTATTATATTATATTCGTAAATAGGCTCAAGCCCAAAACAATGCCTTGATTATCCGGCTCAATGAACGTGGTAAGTGAGTTACACACTGAGTTTTGAGTAACTCACTCTATCTTTTTAACCATTTCGAGTAATGGAAATTGTGAAGGCTTGGGCGAGGATGACTTCATGGAGGCCATACTATGAATATGGGTTTTTATAAACTATGAACTTTTATTAAGTAATTTCTTTTAATTACTATTTTGGGTATGATGTAATAAGGCCTCTATTAATACTTTTATGGATTTTTATGTGTGTGGATGGATTTAAATTTCCTTTAAAACGTTGAAGATGCTTTAACTATTCGTGTTTTTTTTAAATCCTTTTGAACTCTTTAAAAACTACTTTAAAGATTTAAACAATTAAAGTACTAAATGATAAGATTTCAAACTAGTATTTCTTAATTCATCAAATTTTAAATTATTTTTCTAAATTTTCAACTAAACATCATTTTCGAAAGGTTTTATAGAACTGTTTACCTAAAACATTAGTGTATTAAATGAATGATAGATCGATGTAACAAACCAAATCTCGTCTTAACGCATAGACCTGGTTTGGGGTGTTACATTTTTAATTTATTCAATTTGGTTCCTAATGTTACAAAGTTAACTAACAAGCTAACTTAATTTTACAACCTAGTCCTTTTCATGATCTAAGCTTAATATCTATCAAATTCAAGCCTAACTAATCAATTTCTCTTTAATGGGAACTTGTTAAAAACTCAAAAATTGAACAAATTGACATGCGAGCTAGCTAGATCAAGCTCCCATGATTCAATTTCCATTAAAAAAAATGGCTTAGGGACTTACTTGAATAGGTGGACGAATGTTTGAATGAAGCCTAAGCTTTTTGTTTCTTTCAACAATGGTGGACGGTAGTAACTTGAGGAAGATGATGATTTATTTCATATTTCCACTACTTTTTTTATATATATACTATGATTTATTATTAATGAACCTTGATTAGTTAAATTTAATTAATGTTTTATTACATTAATCTTAATCTTAATTAAACTAAGTGAAAAATTCATCATCATCCACAAACTCATATTAATTAATGGTTAAATAACCATTTTGTTCATTTGGATAATTGTTATCTAGATTCCCAAGCTTTTTCTTAATTAAAACTCAATAGTGATTGAACTTTTACAATCCAGTCCCTAGTCTTCAATTAACTAATTTCTCTGTTAAATTACTTAACTAAACTTCAAAAAATTTTATATTAACTTCGTAAATATTCCTATTTTATATTTACGGACTAGGATACTTCAAAACTGAATTTTTCGACATTACTGAAATTCAGGTCGTTACAAGTAGTGAGCCAAAAGTTGCTATGTTGGGTACATGACTTAAGCATAGCATCGCTTCCCTCACAGTAGTGACATCATAGCTCGATGGTATCCTCTCACTAGCATTTTATGACAATGGAATCTTACCACAAGTCATATGCTTGTGACAGATGATTTTATCATTACTAATACAAGTAATGATCATTTTCATTGTAGAAGATACAATGGTGATCATGAGATAAAAATGAATTAAATTAAGTGAAGAAATTTAATCTAAAGGGATCATGAATAACCTATGAGGGAAACACAACTATGATAAGGTTATTGCACAAAAGCTTTTAGTAGCTTTTGTAATAACATATAATGGGGAATTCAGTCATGGTACTTTTAGTTGATTGAGTTCATGATTAAGTAGCTTCATAATTAATAGAAAATTAGTTTGAACTTAACTAGAAATTATTTTCCCCCTAATTATATGAGTCCAACCAATCCCATTTCTAGCTCACCATAACTTTGAAAAAGATGCATAATAATAACCTTCAGTGAATGGACAAAATTGGTAAATGAGAAATAGTTACATTAATTACTAAATGAATTTTCTTGAGAAGGTAGGAAATGACTTACCAATAATTAAATTTCTTTATAGTATTATTTAATTGGATAAATAAATTTAATAATTGAGTTGAAAGTGAAAATTAGATTATATAATCATCATTGTTTAATTTTATTTGAATAACTAAATAAATTTGCACCTAAATTCTAATTCGAGGAAGAAGATCAAGTGGCTTCAAATGGATAATAGCTTGGAGTATTGCTCGAATGAATTTAATAAGTTCTATAAAAAAAAGAAGGAATGGTGAGACATCGTACTGTTCACCATACATCACAACAAAATGGATTTTTAGAATTCATGAACATGAATCTTTTAGAACGAGCTCAATATATGCAATGAAATGCTAAACTTGGAGAAGACTTTTAATTGTAATTGTGAATACTTTATACTATTTGATAAACTGATCTCCATCTATAATAATTGATTTGAAGAATCCTAAGTATGGTTTAGTTCTCCTATTCATTACTTTGGTTTAAGAGTGTTTGATTGCCCTGCTTATGCTCATATTAATAAGGGGAAACTTAAAATTGAGGCAAAGAAATGTTTATTTCCTAGATACAACCAAGGGGTGAAGTGATATAGATTTTAGTGTCCTAATCTGAAGTTACCCAAATTTATAATCAATAGAGACGAGACATTTGATGAGTCATCCATGCTGAGGTTGACCAAAAATTCCTAGAAAAAGGAGTCAAATAAAAGAGGAGATCATGGTGTTGAAAAGCAAGTAGAGTGCCTGGTAAAGACTCTTATTTCAATAGAAGTTACTTTAGTCTAAGATGATTATGCTGAAGTGCAAGATTTTATGAAGATGCGAAACCTAAGGAACAACAATATAACATTACAACTGAAAGAATAATGAGACAAAGTAAACCTCCTTAGTGTTATACATATATTAATTTGATGTCCATGACCTTCTGGTGGCCTTCTCTGGCCAACAAATGGAGATTAAAACAGGAAAAAAAAAAGAAGAAGACATTTTGACAAATTATCTACCTAGCAGGTGCCTATTAAAGAGGGCTTTACTTCTTTTGACCCTTAATTTATTTTAATTTCTACATAAGCCAAATTGCCTTGGTTGTTGTTTCCTTCAAAACTCAAGAGCAAACCGTGTTTAGCTAAGCGAAAATAATGTTCTGATGTTGTCAGTATTATTTTCTGGTTAGAAAATTGTGATATTATCAGTTAGGAAAGAATAGAGGCAAATCCGACATCCAAACATACAAATAAAATCACAATTTTGCAATTTCACCAACCATTTCTATTATTCTACAACTACAATACAAAGGGTATTAAGACCAACTAGAGAACAATCCAACCAAACACTTTTCCCCAGGAGAAATGCATTAACCAATAAGAAGGGTAATGATAAAAAAGAAGACCAAATCTTACAAAACACAATAGTCATGGACGGCAGGCTATCCAGTGTAGATGTTAACACTTATAGCAATAAGTTAGATAGTAATGAGTCCAAAGAAGATAATAGTGTGGACGAGAATCGAAATCCCACTAGTTTGCATGTTCCCAAACTCCAGCACTTTGTTCCTCCCTGGCAACTAAAACAATAATCCTAGACGGTTTGGTTGGTCGGAGAAGGCCATCAGAAGCCCATGGACAAAGGTGACTCATGGCAGTGGTCAATGGTGGAGCTAGAAAATTCTTTTGAGGGGGTAGAATTAAATTGTATATTCTTAAAATATTGAAAATGCAATTTCATCATTTTAATAGCTTATATCTTTATAAATTTTTTTTGGGAAAGTCAAAATGTAATTTTACCATTACTAATTTAAAATTTTATAAATTATAAAAGGCCTAAACTGAATATTTCTCATTTTAGGGCGGCCATGGCCCTCGGGTCTCTTAGTGGCTCTGCCACTGGCAATGGTGGCTAGGATAGATGAACAAGAAGAAACGGAAGAGAAGGAAATGTGATAAGAAGAAGGAGGAACTAAGAAAATTGGGAAAATCAAAAAGAAAAATATAAGGAAATTACACATGGAAATATGAAAATTTAAATTAATTATTAAAAATTCATGTCATCAATGTTGTTATTGATTTAAATCGATGATCAAAATAGAATCAACCTTATAGTTGAGTGATCATTTGGGTAGTTTGCTCTAAATTTTTTCATCTAATAAGTTTTTGCATCCAAGTAATGTGGTTTCAAAAGGATAAATAAAACATACCTAACAATAGAAAATATTTTATTTTTAGACCTACGTTTGAAGCAAAACCTTTTTATAGCTCAAAGAAACGAACATGCTGGAACAAGAGTTGCTTTTTTGCTAGCTTGGATTACAGATCTAACAATGGAAAATCCTTGGTTTTTAGATCACAATAAAGAAGATGATAGAATGCAAAACCTTCTTCTACATGGGATACAAAACTCAAGGAGTTGGAAATATATCAAGCTTGGATTACTAATTATTAGAGATTAACAAGAATTTCTATCAAGAAATCAATCATAATTACATATATATCTCAAGCCATTAGTAGCTTTGTATACAACAGATAGTAGCTTAGTAACTAATGTAACAGATTAACAAAAACTCAAAAACTACTAACTGCTACTAACTGTATTGAACTAACTAACAATTGTTAGCTGATATCCTCCCTACTTTCTTTTGAAAAATCAGTAAGAGCTAGAACACTAAGTTGATCTTGAAAGCATTGAAAAGTCCCAACAGGTAATGGTTTAGTAAGAATGTTTGCAACTTGATCAATCCCTAGTACAAAGTTAACTTGTAACTGACCACGCAGAACTCTGCCACGAACATAGTGTAAGTTTATTTCAATACGTTTGGCTCGAGCATGAAGAACAAGATTTGCTGTGAGAGATACAAACTCACACTATCACACCAAATTGTTGGCATTCTAGTACAAACAACCCCAATTTCTACAAGCAAGGACTGAAACTACGCAAGCTCAGAAGTAACATTTTCCAGGCTCTGATATTCTGCCTTAGTTGTGGGTTAAGATACAACATTTTGCTTTTTGGATGACCAACCAATAAGATTAGCTCTAAGATACACAATATCACAAAATTTGTTTCATTGCACACCAATGAACATCATGAGAAGAGTGCATATATTGGTTGACCTTGTTAACAACAAATGAAATATCAGGCCGTGTCAAGCATAAATATTGTAGACCACCCATAACCTGATGATAAAAAGTACCATCTGGAAACTTTGTCCTAGAAAGTGAGGACAATGTAGGAACACTCACCATCGGGGTAGGACTTGATTTAGCATTACTCATACTGGCTCGTTCCAGTAACTCACGGGCATACTTCTACTATGAGACATGTATACCATTCGCTCCTCTGATAACTTCAAGCCCAAAAAAATAATGAAGATCGCGAAGGTTTTTGAGATAAAATTGTTGATGAAGAGCTTGAATCACTTCAATTATATCTGCCTCAAGAGTAGTTGTGACAAGTATATCATCTACATAGACAAGTAGAAACACACAACCAGTAGAGGTCCTTTTAAAAAATAGAAAAGAATCAACTCTAAAACTTTGAAAATAAAATGTATCAGTCAGAAAAATCCTTAGTGTATCAAACCAATTACATGGTGCTTGCTTAAGCCCATACAATGACTTTTTCAGTTTACACTCTAACAGATTACCCTCTGAATCACAAACCTCAAACCTAGGAAGTTTTCGCATATATATCTCTTCAAGGAACTTACCATTCAAAAAGGTATTATTTACATCTATTTGTTGGATCTTCCGCTATTGTGAGACTACCATAGCAAGCACCGTTCAAACTGTATTTGCCTTAACAATAGGACTAAAGGATTCATGGTAATCTGAACTAGCAGTCTGAGGAAAACCCTGTGCCACCAATCGAGCTTTATTCCTGGCCACACTCCCATCAAGATTCTTTTTTATTTTGAACATTCATTTACATCCCACTAAATTACGATGAGTTGGAGTAGACATTGTCTCTCATGTGTCATTATTGATTAAGGCCTAAACCTCCTCATCAACAACTTTCTGCCATGAAGGAATCATCATGGCTTCATGGATATTCTTAGGCTCAATCATACTCAATTTAGCAACATAAGTCTTGGGCTTAAACACTCCCACCTTACTCCTAGTAATCATATGATGCATATTGCTAGGTAAAGGATATTTACGAACAACAGTAACTACTGGCACTAGAGGAGCATGCTCATCTAAAGAATGTTTTACAACATCAGAATCCACAAACTGTAGACCACCACTGGAAGACAGAGAGCTTCCTACAATATCATAAGCTTCAATAGAGGGTGAGGTGTCAACTGTTACACTAGTTGACTGCACAAATAAAGGCAGAGTTGGTAGTAACCAAGGAGAACCAGAAGTAGCAACCACTTAAGAAGACCCAGACAATGATTGATCAAAAAGAACTATTTTCTCATCAAATTTCACATGTCATGAAATGTAAATTCTGCCACAATGATTAACGCATTTATACCCGCTGTAATTGTCAGCATAACCCAAAAAAACATAAGGAGTTGACATATACTGTAGCTTGTGACGATTGTAGACTGAAGAAGAGGATAACACCTGCAGCCAAACACTTTGAGGAACTAAAGATTTGGTTGTTTACCAAACAACTTCATAATAGGAGAGAGAGTCCCCAAAGCTTTAGTAGGTAAGTAATTCATAAGAAATATTGTTGTAGCAAAAGCATCACTCTAGTATGACAATAGAAGTGAGGCCTGAGCTAAAAGCACCGTACCTATTTCAACAATTTGGAGATGATGACGTTCCATCAAACCATTCTGCTCAAAAGTATATGGGTAGGAAAGTTTATGTCGGATTCCAAAATTCTGAAGATGAGACATAAAACTCTTAAATTCACCCCCACCATCAGTTTGGACCTGTTTAATTTTATACACTAACTACAACTCAACTTGTTTCTTAAACATAAGAAATAGAGATAAAGTATTAGATTTCTGATTCAAAAAATAAATCAATGTATGACGAGCAAAAGTATCAACAAATGAAATATAATGTTGTTTGCCATCTAGAAAACAGGGTGCAGGCCCCTAAAGATCAGCAACAATCAACTCAAGAGGCTCAGTGTACACTATATTGGAAGAGGAAAAGGAAGCTTATGAGACTTGTCCAACTTACAAGCACTACACAGTGAACTTATTTTCTTTCTAGGAACTTATTTTTAACGCAAAGTTTGCATTACAACTCTTAAATGTTTGACATGATTCGAATCGTTTAGTGAATAGATCAGGATCTCATCAATGAATACCATAACGAACCGATCTAAATATGGTTGAAATACCCAATTCATCAAATCCATGAATGCTACAGGAACATTAGTCCAACCAAATGGCATCACCAGAAATTCATAATGACCATATCTAGTTCTGAATGCAATTTTCTATACGTCTTGCTCCTTAATTCGTAGCTGATAATATCTGGACCTCAAGTCAATCTTCGAAAACACTGTAGCTCCTTTTAATAGATTCAACAAATCATCAATACGAGGTAACGGGTATTTATTCTTAATGGTAGCTCTATTCAACTATCGGTAATCTATACATAATCTCATTAACCCATCTTTCTTCTTTACGAACAAAACTAGAGCACCCCAAGGTGACACGCTCGGTCGAATAAATCTGCGATCTAACAACTCTTGCAACTGTACTTTCAACTCTTTCAATTGTATAAGGGCCATCCTGTACGGCATTTTCGAAATTGGAGTTGTTCCAGGCACAAGTTCGATCACAAATTTTACTTCTCGTGTTGGTGGTAATCCAGGCAATTCTTCAGGGAAAACATCAACATATTCCTTGACTACTAGCACCTGCTTGATTTTTGAGTCAGCCATTTTCGAATAAAAAATGTAAGCTAAATAAGCTTCACATCCCTTTTTAATCAACTTCTGAGCTGAAAATGCCAAAATTACATTTGTAACACAATCGACCCCATCTACCTTAACACAAATAAAGTCACCATTTGGACGCTTTAAACTAACTTGCTTGATTCAGAAACTCACTATTGCATCATGCTCAGACAACCAGTCCATTCCAAAAATGATATCAAAATCATTAAAAGGTAACAACATCAAACTAGTGGGAAAATCGTAACCCCTAATTTTCTATGGACATGATCTACATATTTGTTTTACTAAAACACACTGACCCAGGGGATTCGTAACTTTGACAGTATATTTAGTAAACTCAACAGGTAATTTCTTTTTGTCTACTAATGCAGTGTATATATACGAGTGAGTTGATTCAGGATCAATCAATGCATATACATTAATATCAAAGAGAGAAAAAGTACCCGCAATAACATCTTGAGCAGTAGCTTCTTCACGAGCTCTGATTGCATATGCTCTAGCTGGGGTTCTCACTTCATATCATTCATTCATCTCGCTATTCTTGCCTCGACCAGCAGTAGTGTTTCTAACGTTTCTGGATCGTCTGCCTCTCTGTGAGGTTGCTTCAGGCTTATTTGATTGATTGCCAAAATCATTCTGCCTTTTTGGACAATCACGATGGAATGGTCGGTAGATCCACAACGGAAACAAGCTCTCAACTTTGATCAACACTCACAAAAATGCATTTTATTGCAATCATCACAAACAGGAATGGTTCTCTCAACATTCCTTACACCTCCGACACTAACCGTTGGTAAATTAACAGGCTTAAAATTACTTTACCTTGGTTTATCTCTGCCAGTGAACTCTGAAGGGGCAGCCGAATGATTTGTCTCATTTCTAAATTTCTTTTATGGAGACGGTTGTGTAGGCTTGAACGACCCTCTTTTATTAAAATCTCAAAATCTCGATTTTGACTGTCATTTACTTTTGTAAACTTCTTCAATTTTCTGTGCCCGTTCCAAAAGTTTTACAAATTCCCGTAACTTTAATGATGCCACAGACATACGAATATCATCATTCAACCCATCTTCAAATCTAATACAAATTTCCTCCTCGATTAATACTATATTACAAGCATATTTTCTTAGTTGTACAAGTTCCCGTTCATATTCAGCTGCAGACCGATTCCCTTGTTTTAGCTCAAGAAATTCTTTCTTTTTTCTTGTCAACGAATAGCCGGCTAACATACTTCTTCTTAAATTCAGGCTGGAAGAAATCCTAACTAACCCGATCATGTGATATCATTATGCTCAAAGTGTCCCGCCATAAGTACGCTTGATCCTTTAGTAACGAGACAGCACATCTCAAACAATCTTTATTTGTGCACATCAACTCCGCGAAGACTTTCTTTGTGTTTATTAACCAGTACTCGGCCTTTGCAAGATTATTTTCCACTTTGCCTCTAAATTCTTCTACCCCGCACTTCCAGACTTTATCTACAGATACTCGAGTAATTGCCACAGGTATAGGATTTTACAGATTCAGGGGTACTGGAGGAGGCACATTAAGGGGTGGAGGTGGCAGAGTTGCCAGATTTGATTATTTGAATTCATGGAACTGTAACACCCTTACCCGTATCCATCGCCGGAATAGGTTTATGGAGCATTACCAGACTAATCTCACAAACAAACACACAATTTGAATTACAATTCTTATACCAATTAAAAACCATTCAAATACAATCATATAGTCCCTAACGCAAGCCCTCGAGACCCAAAACAAGCATTAGAAGTGGTTCGGGACTAAATTGAATACTTAATAAATTTTTAGAAAAATATAGAAAATTTTCAAAGTTTAGGGGACACACGCCCGTGTGGACAGGCCGTGTGTCTCACATAGCCAAGAGACACGCCCGTGTCACAAGCCGTGTGGACATTCGAAATGGGATCACATGGCTGTGTCCCAGCCCATGTCTAACCCCGTGTAACTCTCTGACTTGGGTCAAACGGCCAACCACACGCCGGTGTGACTAGCCGCGTACCCTTCAAAATGGCCTCACATGCCCGTGTGTCAGGCCGTGTACTAGGTCGTGTGAAAACTAGAGGGTATACTGACTTGTGCCACACGGCCAAGCCACACGCCCGTATGCTAGGCCGTGTGAAGCTACTAACTTGGTTTCTAAATAAACATCAGAGGACACACAGCCGTGTCACCTGGCCATGTGTCACACACGGCTGAGACACACGCCCGTGTCTCTGCCCGTGTGGACAAAAATAGGCTATTTTCCAAGCCATCTTTCTCACCCAAATTGGCACCAACCTACACATACCAAATAGCATATAACCATAACATCAATAGGAATTCAAACCACTCTTAACCAAGTCCAAATCATGGTATACCAATACAAATAAACACAATGCTCATAAACATTGCAACTTACCATTTCAAATCATACCGATATCACTTTCAAAACTCACCTAAATGGTCACTTTCATATAGGCATTATTTTGCCTAATACTTAGCATGCTAATACATTCTCAATTTCAACCATTTGCTACCTTAAATACCAATTCACAACAAGGCATTCACATAGCAATTATAAACCACATATCAAAGGGCCATTTATACATATTTACATAACCAAGTATATCAAAATAAGCCAAATCACATGGCTAAACATATAACCAAAACATCATGAGACATATAGGCCACATTATCCAAAACACATATACATGCCATATAACCTAAATACCCAAAGTTCAAAAGTACCAAAATAATGTCTGGATAGTGTGATGAGATCTCTAACAACTTCCAATCTGAGCAAGCTTCGGTATCACTATAAAACATGAAAAAGTAAGTAAAGTAAGCTATTAAGCTTACTAAGCTCGTATGACTAATAAGTATAACTTACCATTCATTCACAATTTAAAGAAGCATAAGTAAATAGAGGTAAGTTACAATCAAATTCAAAGGTTAGCACATAATCATAACCAAATTAGTTATGTATGAGTGCATCAACTATAAATTCATTGACATACTTCTCACAAATACCTGAACTGGTTCGTATCATATCTTATATCCTCGTACCATCGTCTTTACTCGTTGAACCATTTGGAATACTATCGGATACTTGAGAATCTCGCACCCTAAGTCCCAACACATGGTCAAAACCATCTCTATCTCATATCTCGTATAAATGCTCACTCTCAAGCTATCACTGGGTCTACTCACACAAGCTGACGGTCAAGACGTAGCTACACGGTGCTGCTCACACAAGCTGATGAGTAATCGCAACACATGCCAGAAAACTCAGCCACCGGTAGAACATATGGACTAGCACCCAAAACAAGGTAACCCCTAATGACATGTCATTTGTATCCTATCTATTCCTAAGGTTCAACCGGGATTTCATACGTCGCCAAATCTTCGTCGAATAATTCCATGAAGTCATATTCATCAAGAATGCAATAATAAAGAATTTAAAACACGATTACTTTGATGCTTATTAACATACGAACTTACCTCGATCACAAAAATGATGAAATAGGATCGACTAGCCCAAAACTTTATCTTTCCCTCGATCTAGTTCCATATGACACTTAACTTGATCTAAATAATCAAATTCAATCCATTTAGTGTTCATTCTATTCAATTCACCCCAAAATACATTTTTTTGCAAATTTACACTTTTACCCCTAATATTTTAACTTCTTTACAATTTAGTCCCTAGCTCATAAAAATGCAAATTCATGCAATTTAATAAAATCCCATTATAGTCGAATATCACTAATGCCCTTAGCAAGCCCTACATTTCCTTTATTTCACAATTTAACCATGAATATTTTTCTATTTTTCAATTTAATCCCTAATTGACAAATTCATCAAAATTTCCTTTATTAAAGTTGTTCAACTATCACCAAGCATTCATTTTCATCCATCAAACATCAAAATAAACTAACATACATTCATGGTAAAACCCTATACTTTTAACAGTTTTGCAAATTAGTCCCTGGGCTAGCTAGATTAAGGTACAATGACTCCAAAAACATAGAAATCATTAAAAACCGAGCAAAATTGTACTTACATGCACAAGGTATTGTTGGCCGAACCTTTGAACCCTAAAAATGGTGTTTTATCCTCAAATTTTCGGTGGAGGTTGAAGATGGATAAAAAGAATTTGATTTTTTTTATTAATTTTAACCTTAATTACTCATTTACCTTTATACCCTTAAAACATTAATAATTTCAAATAAACCACTCCCATTGTAACAGCCCATTTTTTAGTGGTGTCAAAAACAGTGGTTTCGGGGCCACCAAATCTAACAAGTAAGTTTGTAAATATTATATTTAATAATTACGAGTTAATAGTGATTTTAAAAAGGGTTTTGATATTGTGATTTTTGTTTTATAAGCGATTTATTAAGTTCAAGTGGTATAACTCTAAGGTCAAGTGGTTTTAGAAATTGAGGTATCGGGACCTCATTTTTTATAAACCAAGCCGTAAATATTTTTATAAATATTTACGGAGTGTAATTAAGGTGGTATTAAATTTTTGTTGGAAAATTTTAACGTTTCGATAGTTAATTAATTAAAAAGGACTAAATCGCGTAAAGTGCAAAAGTTGTGTTCTATTAGCTAAAGGTATTAAATAGCTATAGAAATTTAAAATGGAAGTCCTTATATGGTAAATAGACCATTAGGGGTGTTAGTGGATGTGCATGGCTTGGTAATTTTGTAAAAGTGACCAAATTGTATGAAATGAATTATTTTATTGTCTAAATTAATATATTGAATGAAATTATTAATTTAGATCAAGATCGGGTGGAAAATCGAGGAAAATGGAAAAATACCAAAATGCCCCTAAATTTTGGTATTTCTACAGTTTTGCTAGGTAAGTTCGTATGAACTATACTATGTATAATGTTGATTAAATTGAATGTTATTATATGAAATTTTATTGAAAATGAATTGATAAATATATGTTAGTATACAATTTAGCTTATAACGAAATGAGGAAAATTCAACGACGCACGACGACTATCAAGTATCGTTTGAACCTTAGGAATATTTAGGATACAAATGACATGTCATTAGGGGTTACCGTGTTTTGGGTGCTGGTCTCATACGTCCTACCAGTGGCTGAGTTTTCGGCATGTGTTGCGGTTACTTTACAGCTTGTGTGAGCAGCACCGTGTAGCTACGTCTTGACTGACAGCTTGTGTGAGTAGACCCATTTATGGCTCGAGAGAGAGCACTGATATGAGATATGAGATAGTAGTGATTTCGACCACGTGTTAGCACTTAGTGTGCGAGATTCCCGTGTATCCAATATTATTCTAAGTGGTTCAACGGGCACAGTTCTGTTACGAGGTTATATGAGTTCGATACGAACTAATACAGATATATACATGAAATACATGAAAATGATGGTACATGATATAATGATATATTGAAATGGATGATATATATATGAAGAAAAGTTAAGAGAATGATATGTATCATGACATGTACATATATGAATATATTTGATATGTTGATACATGGAAATTATGTAAGTGGAGACGAGTAATAAACACAGGTGTGACATGCTGAGAAAATAAGATTATCAAATGTTGAATTTATATGAAATATGTTCAAGTAAGCTAACATGTGTTGTTGTTTGATGCTTAGGCAAGTGTCAAGCTGTTGGTTGAATGGTATTTTGTTTACTTATAAGTTGCACTGAAATGATAAGTGCTCAAATGAAAATATGCTTGTGCTCATGAAAAAGTGGTAAGGTCTAAATTATGCAATTTCTTATGAAATGACTTATCATGTGATTAATTCGAAAAGGGATATGTTTAAATGCACTAGCTTGTGGCTATGGTTAAATGATATGCTTATGACTTGTGTGTTATGCATTTGGAACGGGTGTGGACAGTAATGAAATGCAAATGAAAATAAAGAAATTTGGAAAAGTATAAAGTTATCTAAAATCCTACTATGCTAGGGATAATATGTATAAGTGATGCTATGGATTTACTCATTTTGTGAGTTGTTGAATTTGGTTTCATGAATCATGTGGTATCGGTATATGATTATTCTTGATATGTATAAATTTTATATTGGAAATAAATTGATATGATTAAAGCTTATACGAGCTTACTAAGCATTCATTGCTTGCGTAGTTGTTTTTCTTTACTTTTCAGACTATCGAAAGCTCGATCAAGTTGGAAGCTAGTCGGAGTTATATCACATTATCCACCGGTTCTATCAGTACTTTTGAATGTTTTGATTTTGGTTATAATGGCATGTATATGTATTCTGATTAATATTGGTCTATGTGTTTGAATGTTGAAATGGCCATTTGACTTGGTTGAGTTTTGGTATATTGATGGTATAATGGCAAAGTTTGGCATGTATATGAGTAGCCTTATTATGGTTAATGTTTGGCTTGTTTGTTTGAATGATAAAAGATGAAATGGTAGTCGAATATGCATGTAACATCCCAAATATGGGGTTATTTGGAATTTGATTATTTTCTTGTTATGAACTGCTGTGATATTATTAATGGAATAATAGAGCTTAATTTAAGGCTTTGAGTGTGCCCGGTTTGATAGAAAAATTTCAATTTTTAATTTTAAAAGAAGGGAGCCTTAGCAAGAGGGGTGTTATAAGAATAAATAGGTGTAATCTGACACTAATTAGGCCTTGGATAAGTGGCAAAGCAAGCCCACTTAAGAGCTAGCATGTGACGCCACCAAGGAGCAAGGGAGAGCCTTGGTTCGAGTCACAAAATCCTCCTTTTTGCTCTTTATTTTGGACGGCAAAAGAGAGAGAGAAATGCTCAATTCAAACACTTCAGGATAATAAGGATTTTATTTGGATTTTATTTGAATATTTGATTAAAAGTTGGCAGAGAGAAAAAGTAGGAACCTGATTAATTCAAACTCTTTTGAATGATTTTAAACATTTGGCCAAGAGTAATTCAGGGTGTTGGCCGAATCTAGGACTCCTTGTTGGAGAGGAGTAATCGGCAAGGGAACTATGAAGAGGGGGGAGGCCGAATTCTCTTAGTCTCTTACTTGACAATTTCGGCTAGACATTTTTCTCATCTTCCACCCCTTTTCCTTCTTTTTCATCTTTTCTCAAAACCGAAACCACCATTTATCCCCTACCCCTCTTCTTCTTGTTGTAGAAACCGAAACTCTCTCTACCCTTTCTTCGAATCCCTACTTTCTTTTCCCCTTCTCTTCTCTTTCTCTATTAGCCGAATCTACTCCCTACCTTGTGCCGAAATTCCCTTCTCCTATCTAGAAGCACTTTGGCCGAATATTAGGAGTAACATAAGTCTCTCCGGGATTTCTTTTCAAACGATTGGTGAAGGTAGGCATGGCCGAATGCCATCTTTCTCCTCCTCTGTGTTTTTGTCGATTTCTATTAGGGGGGATAAGTGCCGATTTCGGCAATGGTAATCAGGGTTTCTAAATGCTTTCGGGAATTGATCCCTGCTAGGTACCCCAAGATTGTGAAGCAGTTGACCCAAGCCCTAATCTCCAGCAATCGGCTTTGGTAAGGGTGGTAAGGATCCATTTTAAGATCATTAATTCTTTTAAGTAATCGAAAGCCGAAGGCTATCATAGTGGCTACTAATAATTGCCGATTGTAGGGTAGTAAAGTAGATTCACCAACCTGTGTGCTGTGGCCAGTATTCAAAGCGAGTAGGTAAGGATTCGGGTTCAAGCAATAACCCTAAAAGGATTATCTGGTTTGGCCGAATGGCCCATATCACTAACCCTATTTTGGCCGAATATAGGGGCTAGTGGATCTAAGGTGGTCGACTCCTTCATTCGGGATTTAGATTATTCGTGGGTGACAGGTGTGTACATACACACTTATAGCAGTTAATGTTGTGTTATATATATTTTGTATGTAAATCTGCTTGATGTAGATGCGGATTGGTACCTTAACGGTACAAGTGAGGATCCCGGTAAGTCTCTGTTGATATGAGATTACTTTAATGCTTTTGGGAAGCATGGTTTATTGATACATGTGATGAATGCATGAGATCTGTTGTTAACTGTTTACCTACTATGGGCTATATGAGAGGATGGGGCAGTGATGTTTTCGTCTTGACGAGCACCGGTGTTTTGGTAACACTGCTGTGACTATATGTCACCAGAGGTTTGGTACCTCCAGAGGTTTGGCACCTCATAGCGACTTGTCCGTGGTTAACACCACCGTGGGTTGGCCCCACTTGAGATATGGGATAAATCGCGGTGATTTGGTATCACACGATGGGTTGGCCCCATCACCCGATTTGTGTCTACGGACACGGTGCTTTGGTAGCACAATGTGACTATATGTCACAGTGGTTTGGCACCACCGGTGTTTTGGTAACACATTGTGACTACGGTCACCGGTGGTTTGGTACCACATGGGGTAGACAAAGGCGTTTGGTTGGCTAGGTTGGGCACACGATACTCTGCATATTAAGCTGTTATATGTTGTGTATGAAATGTTGTTTTTAAACGGGGAAGGGTTACATCTTGAGTCTTGGTGACTCACCTTCTCCTTTAACATTTTTCGGATGACACGTAGATGGCGGTTGAGGAGCGGTGGGACTCGAGGTGGCCATGCGGTGGATTTAAATTTATAGAACTTTAAATTTGGTTATTTTTATTAGGTTGTAATAAGGCCTCCATAAACTTTATTTGTGTTTTTTTATATATGTCGGATGTTTACTTTAAACTATATTATTAAAACTGAATTGAAATCACATGTTTTCTTAAATTAACACGAAAATGTTTTATCGTGCCATCGCACACACTTGAAATTTGTATAATACTTAGGACTTAATTAAACTTCCAAACTAAACCCAAGTATAGTTTTGGCAAGATAACCAAAAACAAAGGGTTTTCAATGAAACTTGAATTGGTTCTAGATGGTGTTCAAAAAGTTTTTCTCCGTAGCAAATCAAATTAAATCGGTCGTAATGTTTGGGCCGGGTTTGGGTTATTCTGACTTGTATCGTCGAGCCCAGTTCAAAGCTCGGTGTGGGGCCCAAGGCCCAAAAATATTTTAGTAGACCTTTTGGAATTGTTTTTGGTTTTAAGCGGCATGGCCCGAGTCTCCGGCACCGATCCGCCTGGTAAGTACATCTAAACCTCTTTGTGAATTATATTCTGTAGAAGGGTAGGAAGCATGGAGCGTAGATAGACTTATAGGACTTGGACCCCAAGGCTAGATTGCTCAAACACAAGCGAAGCATAAGACTTAAAGAACTAAACCAACCTATGACTTAGTCAATGAGCTAGGGTGTGGTAACCCCACACGCATGTCTAGGATTGGATCCGGAAGAGCACAGTATTTAGCGGTCCTCGTGACTCACCTCCTCTTCGCAGGTATCCTGCAGTGCGTAACCGGTTCACCCTAACTCGAGGAGGGCTCGGTGGTGTGGCAACCTCTGTGCGCATGTCTAGAAAGGTTCGGTGAGAGCTTGGTATTTAAGCGGTCCGCGTGACCCACCTCCTCTTCACTCGAATTACGCACAGTGCGTAGCTTTGGTTCACCACGACCGGGAGGGCTCGGTCATGGGCTAAACACAATGATTAAAACCCGAAAAAGGGAATTAGCCTTGTTTTTCGAAATGAAATAAAATAACAAGCCCTAATGTTTTCAAAACTTGTCCAATAACTCTCTTAAACCCTAGAACATTACGTTTACAACGTTTTTCTCGGAAAAACTTGACTTGTGAAAAATTACAGAAATACCCTTAGGAGTAAAATTACCAAAATGACCCTGACCCATAAAATATTAATTCGATGGTTTTGCCCAAAAATTTCAGCTATTTTACAAATATTCAATAACTTAGCTTTGGAAATCATCAGTAAAATATCTTGGTTCTGGAAAATTACGAAAATACCCCTGTAGGATAAAAGTCGAAAATACCCCTGGGTTAGAAATGGGCAGAAATGTCCGATGAGTGAATAGGTATGGAAAGTATTAAGGAATGGATGCATGAACTTCTTTGTGTGAACTAGGATAGGAAACTAAAACATTGTTTGCTCGAAAGAATCTCTGATTAAACCTTATCCATAAAATTTCTTCGCGAGTAATAAAGTGAAACAAATGCTAACGCATAAAATTTTTCTTAATCAGATTAAAAGCGCGGTAGATAGAATGAGCTCTAGAGGACGTGGATGCCGTGGACGTGGTAGGGTAGTAGGATGACGGTGTGCGAACCCGTCAGTCGTGACAAGGTTCGAGAAAATGAGGTACCATCGCCACCACCACCTCCTACTTTTTAGAGCCGAGGAGCCGAGCGCACCGGTGGCGAGTCGGTATCGCAAGTCGTGTTGCGAGTCTTGGAGATGGTGGTGGGGCTAGTGGAAATGTGGGAGCTCGGAAATCTGTCCCCGGCGACTCCGATCTAACGGAGCGGAGGTATTCCGAGGTGTGTCAGGAGTGGCACCAAAGCGTGAATCTTGGCTAGAGTCAACTAAAAGAATCATGGATGACCTTGACCTGACTGAGGAAGAGAAGCTTAAAAGCGATGGCGCTTCTAAAGGATGAAGCGTATCAGTGGTGGCTTACGGTTCGGGATGGGGCTACAGCAGATGATTTGACCTAGGAGTATTTCAGAACCACCTATCAGAAAAAGTATGTGGGCATTAGATACACTGACGCGCAGAGAAAGGCTTTTCTGGGATTAGTGCAAGGAACTAAGTCCGTGTCGGAATATGAGGCGGAATTTCTAAGGCTGAGTAGATACGCGAGAGGCATCGTGTCTACTGAACATGAGCGCTGTGTCCGCTTTGAGGACGGACTCCGAGATGATTTAAGGTTACTGATTGCCCCACAGCAGGTTCGTGAGTTCTCATCCCTAGTGGAGAAGGCTAAGGTAGCCGAAGGGATCAAGGAGGCTGTGAGGCAGAGCTATAGTAAGAACAATCAGAAGAGAGGATTTGGGTCAGCAGGATCAAGCGGAAGTGCTCAGAAAAAGGCTAGGCCAAGTGGGCCCAATCAGGCAGCAAGGCCCACGACTGCTAATCAGAGGCCGACTCAGTGCAATCGCTGTGGAAAGACCCATTGGGGAGGATGTTGGACCGGTGATAAAGGATGTTTTGAGTGTGGGTCTTTGGAGCATCGTGTCAGAGATTGTCCCCAGAAACTAGCTAGAAGAAGCGAGAGGCGTAACCGTGCTCAGGATAGAAATGTAGGACCACAGAGGGGTCGTGGTAATGGCAGAGGAAACAACGGTCCTAACCGAGGTCGTGGAACTCAAGGCAGAGGTTCAGGCAACACAGAGGCTAGGCAGCCTGGCTTAGTTTACGCAGCGAGGTGTCGCGAGGAAGGTGACGCACCGGATGTTATAACCGGTACGTTTCTAATTTTCGGTTTTCCTTATGTTGCATTGATTGATGTGGGCTCGACGCACTCGTACATTGCTAGTAGTGTGGTAGGAACTATGGACCTAAACTCAAAGCGCTTCTAGGGAGATGACTATGTAGTTAGCCCCTTAGGTCACTCCGTAGTCGTAGATAGACTTTATAGAGGCGTACCCCTAGAACTTCAAGGGGTAGTATTTGTAGCTGATTTAATGGAACTACCGTTTGGGGAGTTCGATTTGATCCTTGGTATGGATTGGTTGGTTAAGTACCAAGCGAGTTTGGATTGCGTGACTAAGCGCATGGTCATAAGGACGGTGAAGGTGATGAAGTGGTTATGATAGGAGATAGAAGGAATTATCTATCCAATGTAGTGAGCGCCTTGAAATTTGAAAGGATGGTCAATAAGGGTTGTGAGGCGTATTTGGTTCAAATCGTGCTTTGGAAGCTAAGGGGTTAGTAGTTGGAAAGGTCCGAACGGTTGGGGAATTTCTTTGATGTATTCCCGGAAGAACTTCCGGGTTTGCCTCCGGATCGAGAAGTGGTCGGTATAGACTTGCTACCGGCACTGTGTCCATAGCACCATACCGAATGGCACCAAAGGAATTGGTGGAGCTAAAGGCTCAAATTCAGGAGCTCTTGGATAGAGGGTTTATACGACCAAGTATATCTCCGTGGGGAGCACCTGTGTTGTTTGTCAAGAAGAAGGACGGTTCTATGCGGATGTGCATCGACTACCGTCAGTTGAACAAGTTAACGATCAAGAACAAGTATCCGTTGCCTCGGATTGACGACTTGTTTGATCAACTGAAGGGTGCCTCGGTGTTTTCGAAGATAGACCTTAGGTCAGGTTATCACCAATTAAGGGTGAAGGAGGTGATGTTCACAAAGCGGCATTCGAACTCGGTATGGGCATTTCGAGTTCTTGTAATGCCATTCGGGTTGACTAATGCGCGGCGGCATTTATGGACTTGATGAATAGAGTATTCCAAAGAAGACTTGGACCGATTCGTCGTGGTGTTCATAGGACGACATATTGGTTTACTCAAAGGCGAGTAAGAGGAGCATGACAAGCATTTACGGATAGTTACGCAAGTATTGAGGAGGAAGCGATTATATGCCAAATTCGGTAAGTGTGAATTTTGGCTTAGGGAAGTGGCTTTCTTAGGTCATGTAGTATCGTGGAAGGAATTAGAGTAGACCCTCGCAAGATTGAAGCAAGTATTGGAGTGGAAACCACCTAGGACGGTGGCTGAAATACGAAGTTTTCTGGGTTTAGCAGGGTACTATTGGAGATTCGTGGAAGGATTCTCTCTAATAGCAGCGCCGTTAACCAAGTTACTAAGGAAAGGTGTCCCATTTGTATGGACGGAGAAGCAGCAAGGAAGCTTTGATAAGCTAAGGAAAATTTTGTGGAAGCTCGGTTTTGGTACGACCAAGCGGGGAAAGATATTCACAGTTTATTGTGATGCATCTCACACCGGTTTGGGATGTGTGTTGATGCAGGATGGGAAGGTAGTAGCCTATGCATCCCGTCAATTAAGACCGCATGAGGTTAACTACCCAACGCACGACTTGGAGTTAGCAGCGGTCGTCTTCGTTCTGAAGATATGGAGACATTACCTGTATGGGGAGAAGTCGATGGTCTACACGGATCACAAAAGCTTGAGGTATCTTCTGACTCAGAAGGATCTGAATCTGAGACAGCGTCGGTGGATTGAACTACTAAAGGACTATGATTGTTCAATCGAGTACCATCCGGGTAAGGCTAATGTGGTAGCTGACGCATTGAGCCGGAAGGTGGTGACGGACTTAAGAGCAATGTTCGCTCGGTTAAGTCTGTATGATGATGGGAGTCTTTTGGCGGAACTCCAAGTAAAGCCGACTTGGGTTGAGGAGGTTAAGGAAAAGCAGTTAGTGGATGAGGGCTTGAGCGCTAAGAGGGTACAAGTTCAAGACGGTGGTTTGGAAGGGTACAGTCTGTCTAGTGATGGAGTGCTTTGTTTTCAAGGACGAGTATGTATGCCAAAGGATACTGAGAATTAAAGCGAGAAAATTCTCCAAGATGCACATAGCAGCCCATACGCTATGCATCCTGGGGAAGCAAGATGTATGGAGATTTGCGAAAACAGATTCAGTGGCACAGGTTGAAGCGTGAGATAACGGAGTTCGTAGGGAAGTGTCGACGTGCAGCAGAGTTAAGGTGAACATCGGTTGCCATCGGGACTACTTCAACCGATAAAGATCCTCAATGGAAATGGGAGAGGATCACCATGGATTTTGTTAGTGGGCTACCCTCACGCCCACCAAGAAGGATGCGATTTGGGTAATTGTGGATCGCCGACTAAATTAGCTCACTTCATGCCGGTGAGAATGGATTACTCACTTGAAGCTAGCGAAAGCTGTATGTGGGTGAAATAGTAAGGTTGCATGGCGTGCGATGTCGATTATCTCGGATAGGGATCCCGATTCACGTCAAGGTTTTGGAAAGCGTTGCATCAAGCTTTGGGTACACGGTTAGATTTGAGACGGCTTTCCATCCACGATCGACGGACGATCGGAAAGGGTGATCTGATTTTAGAAGACATGTTAAGAGGTCGTGTCTTGGATTTTAGTGGTAGTTGGGAGGAGTACCTACCATTAGCGGAATTCGCTTATAACAATAGTTATCAAGCGAGTATTCAAATGGCTCCATACGAGGCCCTATATGGACGAAAGTGTCGTACTCCTACATGTTGGACGGAGTTGGGAGAGCGACAAGTTACGGGTCCAGAATTGGTAACCGAGACGGAAGGCAAAGTCAAGGTGATTCGGTCTCGTCTCAAGGAAGCATCGGATAGGCGAGAAGTCTTATGCCGATCTCAAACGCAAGGAAATGGAGTATCTTTGTGGGAGACAAAGTCTTTACGAAGGTGTCGCCTTGGAAAAAGGTGTTGAGATTTGGACGGAAAGGGAAGTTAAGCCCAAGGTTCATCGGGCCATATACTGTTGTGAAGCGAGTAGGACCAGTGGCTTATCAGCTAGAGCTGCCGGCAGAACTGAATCAGATTCATGACGTATTTCATGTATCAATGCTGAGACGGTATCGGTCAGATCCTTCGCACGTTGTGCCAGTAGCAGAAATTGAGGTGAACTCGGATTTATCTTTTGAAGAAGAACCGGTTCAGATTATAGACCGAGGTGTGAAAGTTCTACGTAGGAAGGCAGTGCCTTTAGTGAAAGTGTTATGGCGGAACCACGGAGTGGAAGAAGCTACGTGGGAGCCCGAGGAGGTGATGCGGCAGCAATACCCCCACCTCTTTTGATCAAGGAATTTCGAGGACGAAATTTATTTTAAGGGGGGTAGAACTGTAACATCCCAAATATGGGGTTATTTGGAATTTGATTATTTTCTTGTTATGAACTGCTGTGATATTATTAATGGAATAATAGAGCTTAATTTAAGGCTTTGAGTGTGCCCGGTTTGATAGAAAAATTTCAATTTTTAATTTTAAAAGAAGGGAGCCTTAGCAAGAGGGGTGTTATAAGAATAAATAGGTGTAATCTGACACTAATTAGGCCTTGGATAAGTGGCAAAGCAAGCCCACTTAAGAGCTAGCATGTGACGCCACCAAGGAGCAAGGGAGAGCCTTGGTTCGAGTCACAAAATCCTCCTTTTTGCTCTTTATTTTGGACGGCAAAAGAGAGAGAGAAATGCTCAATTCAAACACTTCAGGATAATAAGGATTTTATTTGGATTTTATTTGAATATTTGATTAAAAGTTGGCAGAGAGAAAAAGTAGGAACCTGATTAATTCAAACTCTTTTGAATGATTTTAAACATTTGGCCTAGAGTAATTCAGGGTGTTGGCCGAATCTAGGACTCCTTGTTGGAGAGGAGTAATCGGCAAGGGAACTATGTAGAGGGGGAGGCCGAATTCTCTTAGTCTCTTACTTGACAATTTCGGCTGGGCATTTTCTCATCTTCCACCCCTTTTCCTTCTTTTTCATCTTTTCTCAAAACCGAAACCACCATTAATCCCCTACCCCTCTTCTTCTTGTTGTAGAAACCGAAACTCTCTCTACCCTTTCTTCGAATCCCTACTTTCTTTTCCCCTTCTCTTCTCTTTCTCTATTAGCCGAATCTACTCCCTACCTTGTGCCGAAATTCCCTTCTCCTATCTAGAAGCACTTTGGCCGAATATTAGGAGTAACATAAGTCTCTCCGGGATTTCTTTTCAAACGATTGGTGAAGGTAGGCATGGCCGAATGCCATCTTTCTCCTCCTCTGTGTTTTTGTCGATTTCTATTAGGGAGGGGATAAGTGCCGATTTCGGCAATGGTAATCAGGGTTTCTAAATGCTTTCGGGAATTGATCCCTGCTAGGTACCCCAAGATTGTGAAGCAGTTGACCCAAGCCCTAATCTCCAGCAATCGACTTTGGTAAGGGTGGTAAGGATCCATTTTAAGATCATTAATTCTTTTAAGTAATCGAAAGCCGAAGGCTATCATAGTGGCTACTAATAATTGCCGATTGTAGGGTAGTAAAGTAGATTCACCAACTTTGTGGCTGTGTGGCGATATTCAAAGCGAGTAGGTAAGGATTCGGGTTCAAGCAATAACCCTAAAAGGATTATCGGTTTGGCCGAATGGCCCATATCACTAACCCTATTTTGGCCGAATATAGGGGCTAGTGGATCTAAGGTGGCCGACTCCTTCATTCGGGATTTAGATTATTCGTGGGTGATGGTGTGTACATACACACTTATAGCGATTAATGTTGTGTTATATATATTTTGTATGTAAATCGCTTGATGTAGATGCAGATTGGTACCTTAACGGTACAAGTGAGGATCCGGTAAGTCTCTGTTGATATGAGATTACTTTAATGCTTTTGGGAAGCATGGTTTATTGATACATGTGATGAATGCATGAGATCCGTTGTTAAGCTGTTTACCTACTATGGGCTATATGAGAGGATGGGGCGGTGATGTTTCGTGGCCGACGAGCACCCGATGTTTTGGTAACACTGCTTGTGACTATATGTCACGAGGTTTGGTACCTCCGCAGGTTTGGCACCTCATAGCGACTTGTCCTCGTGGTTAACACCACCGTGGGTTGGCCCCACTTGAGATATGGGATAAATGCGCGGTGATTTGGTATCACACGATGGGTTGGCCCCATCACCCGATTTGTGTCTACGGACACGGTGCTTTGGTAGCACAATGTGACTATATGTCACCGGTGGTTTGGCACCACCGGTGTTTTGGTAACACATTGTGACTACGGTCACCAGTGGTTTGGTACCACATGGGGTAGACAAAGGCGTTTGGTTGGCTAGGTTGGGCACACGATACTCTGCATATTAACTGTTATATGTTGTGTATGAAATGTTGTTTTTAAACGGGGGAAGGGTTACATACTGAGTCTTGGTGACTCACCTTCTCCTTTAACATTTTTCAGGTGACACGTAGATGGCGGTTGAGGAGCCGGTGGGACTCGAGGTGGCCATGCAGTGGATTTAAATTTATAGAACTTTAAATTTGGTTATTTTTATTCTGGTTGTAATAAGGCCTCCATAAACTTTATTTGTGTTTTTTTTTATATATGTCGGATGTTTACTTTAAACTATATTATTAAAACTGAATTGAAATCACATGTTTTCTTAAATTAACACGAAAATGTTTTATCGTGCCATCGGGCACACTTGAAATTTGTATAATAACCGGACTTAATTAAACTTCCAAACTAAACCCAAGTATAGTTTTGGCAAGATAACCAAAAACAAGGGGTTTTCAATGAAACTTGAATTGGTTCTAGATGGTGTTCAAAAAAGTTTTTCTCCGTAGCAAATCAAATTCGGTCGTAATGTTTGGGCCGGGTTTGGGTTGTTACAATGCATATGGTATAGGTGCTTTATTATATGTGGTATATGTGGTGATTTGGTACCTTGTTATGTATAAGTATTTAGCTAATTGATATTAGTTAAAGAATGGCATTTTGGTACCAAATGGTTTGTGTTTTGGTAAGTAAGATTTATGGTATGTATGGATGCAAATCAAATTGGAAGTTAGTTGTTTATTTTGACCAAATGGAGTACTTGGTGATACATGGTTATAACTTGTTAATTGAGATGCCTATGTGCATATTGGTTGAGTTTGGTTATACTATATGTATAAAGCTAGATTATGCATGATTTTGGTGCTTTTTGAGGGATTAAGTATATGTGCAAAAGGGATTATAGTTACATGTTGAAAAGGGTGAGAAAAATGGCTTGTAAAATGGCCTATCTTCGTCAACACGGGCAAAGACATGGGTGTGTGTCTTAGCCGTGTGTGACACACGGCCAGGTAGCACGGTCATGTGTCCCTGTAGTTCTCAATAGGTTGCAAGTCAGGTTTTACACGGCCTAGCACACGGCCTAACACTCAGGCATGTGAGGTTATTTCGAAGGGTACACGGCCTGGCACACGGGCGTGTGGTTTGGCCGTGTGATCCAAGTCAGTGAATTACACGGGCATAGACACGGGTTGGGACACGGTTGTGTGTCCCTATTTCAAATGCCTATACGGCCTAAGACACGAGCGTGTCTCTTAGCCGTGTGAGTTAAACGGCCTGACCACACGGCCGTCGACCCCTGCAGTTTGTAAATTTTCATATTTTCCCTGAAATTTCTATATGTTTCTGATTTAGTCCCGATTTGTTTCTAATGTGTTTTTAGGGCCTCGAGGGCTCGTATAAGGGACAATATGTATGCTATTGATTGGTTTTGCTATGATTGACGATATAAATTAAATGTTTTAAATTTTTTTATAGTTCTGAAATGTAAACTTCAGTAATGCTCCGTAACCCTATTTTGGCAACGGATACGAGTTAAGGGTGTTACACCCATAAATTTCCATTATCACTTAAATGGTTTATTTACCATCCAAGTACTCATACATTTAAATTCTATAGCCATTTAGTGCCTTTAACTAATAGAACTCAAGTTTTGTACCTTATGTGATTTAGTCCTTTTTATCGAATTAAGCATGCAAACGATTAATAATGAAAGTTTCATATGACTCAATTAACATGTTGTAGACACTAAAATAATAATAAAATACATATTTTAACCTCGAATTTGTGGTCCCAAAACCACTGTTCCGATTTGACTGAAAATGGACTGTTACAACTCTCCCCCCTTAGGAATTTTTGTCCCCGAAAATCTTACCGGAAAATAGGTTAGGGTACTATTTTCTCATAGCTTCCTTGGTTTCCCACGTAGCTTCTTCGACACGATGATGTTTCCAAAGTACCTTCACTAAAGATATGCTTTTGTTTCTTAACTCTTTAATCTCTCAGGCCAAAATTTTGATCGGTTCTTTGTTATACGACATGTCGGGCTAAATTTCAATCTCTACCGGAGAAATTATGTGCGATGGGTCTGATCGGTACGGACGCAACTTTGACACATGAAACACAATATGAATCTTTTCCAGCTTTGATGGTAACTCAAGTCGATAAGCTACTGGCCCAATTCTCTCGATAATCTTGTACGGTCCAATAAACCGCGGACTCAATTTTCCTTTACGACCAAATCGAAAAATCTTCTTCCATGGCGATACTTTTAAAAACACTCTGTAACACCCCAAACCCAGTCAACACACTACAACCGGATTCGGCATGTCACAGGGTAAAAATAATTTGAATAAAACAAGTTGTAGGTTTAAATTTTGAAGATAACGCTATAAAACACGTTGCTGTTTAAAGTTTGGACAAAAGAAGAAAACTCCTATGAGAAAACCGTTTGTTTTTAAGGAAATGTTGACTTTGATTAAAATGCAAAGTTGAAAACCGTTTTGTATTTGAACTTAAAGTAAAACTTAGGTTGGCGAAAATCTGAGTTGTTCGTTAACACCATTTGTTTGTTATTACCCGATGATAAAGTTTGAAAATCCCGATAAGAGGTATAACTTTTCGAAAACATTAAGTTAACAGGTTATTAACATGCCATGTTGTTTAACTTAAGCACAATATAATAAAACTTATAGCAGATAATCAAAAAACCCAAAATAATGGAATTTAGCGGCCTTATTACAAATCCAAAACCAAATTTAAAAGTAAATTAACCCAAAATAGTAAATGAGATAAAACCCAAAAACATAACGCATGGCCACCTCGAGTCTGCCCCGGCTCCACATCCGCGATCTATGCCTCATCTGCAAAATGTAAGGGAAGGGGTGAGTCACCGAGACTCAGTGTATAAATCCCCATCCCGATAATAACAAAGCACTTACACAATACATAAGTCAATATGCAATTCATGCAAACCCAACCTAACCATCTGAACTCCTGTGTCTACCCCATGTGGTCAAAACCACTGGTGACCGTAGTCACAAATCATATGGTGGGGCCAACCCACCGTGTGGTCAAAACCACTGATGAAAATCCCGTAATCAACATGTGGGGCCAACCTACTGTGGTACCAAACCACTGGGATGAGTCACAAATAATCCATGTGTGGTCAAAACCACTTTGGTGACCGTAGTCACAAATAGTATATGTGTGGTCAAAACCTTTGGTGGTCAAAACCACATCGAGACTTAGTCACGATTATAATATAAGCGGGGCCAACCCATTGTGTGGTCAAAACCACTTTGGTGATGAGTCTAGAAACAAGCCTTTCCTCCTCTCATTACACCCAGTGCAATATGACATAATAATTCGTGTATGCGTTATGTCATGTATGCTAAACATATATCAAATATAAGTATAACATGAATTACCATCATAATCGAGATAGACATAAAACAACATAATCACGCTAATCAACCTCTAAGGGTATAACCGTAATTTTACCTACTAAGGGCATTTTCGTAATTTACCCACCAAAGGTATATCGGTAATTTTGCACTGCAATGGCCTTTCCCAAAGGCCCAAATGTCGCCCCGAGCGACTCGGCTATCATTCCGATCGATCTTAGGACGATTGGGCCTAAAACTCGATTCCGCCCATTCGGGCCCACACGCTCGTGTGGCCCACCTAGCACAAATCTAGCCATGTATATAAGTTCCACCTAGTCTAGTTCACTATATACTACACAATCGCACAATTTACTCATAAGGGCCCACGGCCCATTGGGCCCACCGCCCATCGCGCCCAAGCGACCCCAACCCACAAGAATACTACGATGGCCTCAACTATCGCGTGAAGCCCCACACGTGCGCCGCGACGCTCGTGTGGCTACTATTGTCGTGGCCCGCACTTCGGCATTTGCCGCTCTACAACTAGAGTAGAGAGAGTTACACACACGATAGGAGTTTGGTGTTAAACCGCTGCGACCACTCCACGTGCCCAAACGCCCACCAAGGTATGTTAACTCTCCTCTGGAATGCTCTTTATATAGCTAGCTCTCCACCTTCCTTCTTTGTATCTTTCCGATGTAGGATCCCTTCGTCGAAGAGAGTTTAAATTCAATGAAACTCTTGTCGTCCAATCCATAAAATAAATACCCCCTTGCTTCTCATGAGATTCGAACCCGGGCTCCCCGCAACATAATCCACGCCGCTAACAACTTGGCCACAAGCTCCTCTTGTGTCTTAAACCATGCGCAACTAAATTTGAATCTATAGCCAAATATTAAAGTCCATGTAAAAAGAAAACCAAAATGCAAGAGCCAAGACTTGAACCTTGGACCTCATTCCTTCCCTGTGGCATCACCCCCTTGTTCCTTAAGTGGCGTCACTTTGCCACTACACCACACACTCCACTTGTGTCATTTTCCCCACATTTTATTCTTAAGGCCTACTCGCCAACTTCAGGTTTTTTCACCTAAAACCAAAATTTCCCTAAAGCCAAAGTTCGATCCCGGGACTTCATAGAAGCCTTCTAACCTTCCAAAATCACTTATCCAATAGGTCCAACTTGCATTTAAGCCGATCTCTTGTTCTCTAAAAATTTTAAATCAAGGCCCATTGGGCCCAATCCTACTAGGCCCAATTTTGGGATGTTACATACTCTGTCACTGATTTGAAATTCAATATCTTTACGTTTCAAATCTGCATATGGTTTCTGTCGTTTTGAAGATACTTTCAAATTATCGCGAATTACTTTCACTTTCTCCTCTGTCTCTCTGATCAGGTCAACCCCGTGAATCTTTTTCTCACTAAGCTCGGTCCAGTACAATGGAGTTCGGCATTTATGACAATATAAAGCTTCATACGGTGCCATCTTTGTACTCGACTGATAACTATTATTATACGCAAATTCAACCAATGGTAAATATTTTTCCAGTTGCTTTCAAACTCTAAAACACAGCAACGAAGCATATCTTCGAGAATCTGAATCACTCTCTCAGATTAACCATCGAGTTGAGGATGAAATGCAGTACTAAAATGCAACCGTGTACCCAAAGCCTCTTGCAATTTCTTCCAAAATCGTGACGTAAACCGCGGATCTCTATCCAAAATAATAGAAACTGGCACTCCGTGCAATATGACAATCTCATAGATGTACAATTCAACTAATCTATCAAGTGAAAAGTCTGTACGTACCGGAATGAAATGTGCAGATTTCATTAAACGATCAACAACAACCCAAATAGCATCTTTCTTTTTCGGTGATAGGGGTAACCCCAATACGAAATCCATCGTAACTCTATCCCATTTCCACTCAGGTATCATAACTGGCTGTAGTAGTCCCAAAGGTACTTAATGTTCGACTTTAACCTGTTGACAAACCAAGCATCTCGACACAAATTCTAAAATGTCACGTTTCATGCCCGACCACCAGTACAACTGTTTCAAATCATTGTACATCTTAGTACTCCCCGGATGAATAGACAAACTACCATTGTGTGCTTCGTGTAGAATTTTCTGAATAAGCTCAAAATTCCTCGGCACACAAATTCTACCTCGAAACAGCAAACAATCATCCGGTCCAATCTGATACTCTGAATCAGTATTCGACTAGCACTGTACTCTTTTAGCTTGCAATTTATTGTCACATTCCTGAGCTTCACAGATTTGCTGGAGAAATATCGGTTTAGCTTTTAACCCAGCTAAAATCAAACCATCATCAGATAATGTCAATCGTGTATTCATTGCTCTCAAAGCAATCAAATATTTTTTACTCAGAGCATCCACAACTACATTTGCTTTCCCCAGATGATAATCAATCACTAACTCATAGTCTTTCAACAATTCGAGCCATCTCAAATCTTTCTGAGACATCAAATATTTCAAACTCTTATGATCAATGAAAATATGGCATTTTTCACTGAACAAATGATGTCGCCAAATTTTCAATGCGAATACAATAGCAGCCAATTCTAAGTCGTGGTCAGATAATTCTTTTCATGCTGTTTTAACTATCTGAAAGCGTAAGCTATCACTTTGCCTTCTTGCATTAAAACACATCCCAAACCGTTTAATGAAGCATCACTGAAAATTACAAACTCTTTACCCGACTCAGGCTGAACTAAAACTGGTGCTTCGGTTAACAGTGCTTTCAACTGATCAAAACTCTGTTGACATCTCTCCGACCACTCAAACTTCACATCTTTCTGTAACAATCGATTCATCGGTGTAGCAATCATCGAGAATCCTTTTACAAAACGTTGATAATAGCCAGCTAACCCTAAGAAACTTTTAACCTCAAAAATGTTTCTCGGTGGTTTCCAGTCAACAACTGCTGAAATCTTACTCGGATCAACTCGGATGCCTTCTGCTAAAACAATGTGTCCTAGAAATCCAGCTTCTCGGAGCCAAAACTTGCATTTGCTTAATTTAGCAAACAGTTGCTTATCTCTCAAACTTGCATTTGTAACACAATCCTCAAATGCTCAGCATGCTCAGATTCATCTCGGGAGTAAATCAGAATGTCATCAATGAATACAACTACGAATCTGTCTAAATACGGTCTAAAAATTCTTTTCATCAAATTGCAGTAGCATTAGTTAATTTGAACTGCATAACAAGAAATTCATAATGCTCGTACCTAGTTCTGAACGCAGTTTTCAGCACATTCGAATCTTTAACCCACAACTGATAATAACCAGATCTCAGATCAATCTTAGAAACTATTGTTGCTCCTTTTAACTGAACGAAAAAATCATCAATTCTCAGCAAAGGATACTTATTCTTAATTGTAACCTTGTTAAGCTGACGATAGTCGATACACAGTCTCATCGGTCCATCTTTCTTCTTGACGAATAGAACTGGTGCACCCCAAGGCAAGAAACTAGGTTGTGCAAAACCTCTATCTGTTAACTCTTGTAATTGAGCTTTCAATTCTTTCAATTCTGTTGGAGCCATTCTGTACAGAGCTATCGATATCAGTGATGTTCCTGGTACTAACTCGATAGCAAATTCAACCTCTCTGATCGGTGGTAACCCGGGTAATTCCTCTGAAAACACATCTGGATATTCACAAACCACTGGCACTGATTCGATCTTCGATTCAGGCACTTTCGTATCAAGTACATAAGCAAGATAAGCATTGCAACCTTTCCTCAAATATTTTTGTGCTAGCATCGTCGATATCACAACAGGCAACCCACTCGAATCATCAGATTCAATATGAAGAACTTCACTATTCTGACTTTTCAGCTCAATAGTCTTTCATCTACAGTTTACAACAGCATCATGCAGAGTCAACCAATCCATACCCAAAATCAAATCAAATTCATCAAACGGTAAAAGCATCAAATCAGCTAGAAAATAGTAACTCTCTGAGTTGCTTTACACACCCGTGTACCAAGCCGTGTGTTAGGCCGTGTAACACACTGACTTGTACCCTTTGAAAACCTCAGATGACACACGGTCGTGTCGTCAGGCCATGTATCTCACACGGCTAAGTCACACGCTCGTGCCTTAGACCGTGTGAGCCTAAAATGTACCTAAAATCAAACCATTACTTTACCATTTCATGCAAATACACTTAGCCTATTCAAGCACACATTCAAGGTTCTTAAGCATCATCCCAACTTGAATCAAAATGCTATTTCAACAACTTAATTCATCTAACCAATGTGCCATTCAAAGACACCACAATTATATCAAAACATCAACTTTCAAAACATATTAATATTGTTTCATTTCATGCATAGTAACCTAGTTCAAACATATACCAAAACATGCTACAAATACTTGTTTTCATACCATTCTAATTATACCATTGTAATTATACCAAAAAGAGCCTATTTATAAGTAAGTTAAAGCACCTAATGACATATTTTAGTAAAGTATCAAAGTATACTAAAACAACACATATAGCCACATATACATGCCACTACCCTAAGAGACACAAAAACTACCAACTTTGATGGATAGTATGGATAGTGTAAGCCAATTTGGTGATCCTTCCAAAATGTTGGCAACAGTTATCTACAAACATAAACCACAAGAACCGGTAAGTTTACAAAAATTAGTAAGGACATAGTATAACAGTTGATCTAATACATTTATATACAATTTCATAAACTTTTTAATTTTAGGTTGACCAAATTACGATCAAAGCACGTAAATGAGTTCAAGGGTACCGAAGTACAAACAGGGGCACCTATGTGCAATCAGGTGTATCGAAGTACAAACAGGGGCACGTATGTACAATCAGGGGTACCGAAGTACAAACAAGGGCACGTATGTGCAATCATTCAATTATTAACTGTAGACATTTAATTAAAGAACTATAATTTAATAATACAAGTAGAAATTCATTACATATTGAAACACTATGAACTTACCTACTATTCGATTCTGAGCAACTCGCAAGGATTAATCGTTATTTTCCCTTTTCCTCAGTTATTGTCTTTTTTATCCAAGTTTTGATCTATATGATAATTAAATACAATATATTAATCTTATACATATTTCACATTTCATTCAATATACAAACCTTTAACTTCTTATTAATTAAACATTTTCTATAACATCCCAAAAATCATGGTTAGTAGAATCAGGTTTGTGAATCGAGAGAGAGTGATCATGCCTTAATTTTTTAAATTATCTATGAATTTTTAGGAAATAAATGAGGTATTGGTTTATTGGTTAAGTGTTAGTGTAACGTTTCTTGAAACCCAAGCTCAAATCCCTTCTCTCGCATCATTTTTATTATTTTGCAAATTCTGCCTTAAACCCTAGTATGTGACATGCCTTTTTTTTAAAATAAATATTTAAAATTATATCAAGTTATTGGTTTGATGGTTAAATATTAGTGAATTTGTTCTTGAGGTCCTAACTTCAATTCCCTTCCCATGCAAATAATTTATTTTTTTACAAAAACCCCTTATTTTAATGTGTGGGTCATCCAAGCCTAGTTAATCTAGGTATGAATATTAATTTTTTACTAATAATCAACCTTTAATCCTCCTCCTCATTTCCCTAGCCGTTCCTGTCCTCCTCTCATTCTCTTTGATTTTAATTTTTTTCCTTTCCTCCATTGTTGTCGTCGCCTACACCTAGTATTACCATCTCTTTCTTTTCTTTTTCTTTTTCTTTTTGCCACAAGATTTTTTAACATATTCTCCACCATATAGCTTTCATTTTTCCTCATTAAAATCAGCCCCAAATCTGAAATCTTGAACTCCAAGATCGATCCCAAACATTTCCAAGAAAGTGCCATTACCGTTTCTCTCGACTAGCTTGGGTAAGGTCTCTTCTCTCTTCAATTTCTTAATTAATCTTGTCCATTAAAAACCTAAATTTATAAATATTGAATTTGGGGAATTAATGATTTCAAAGTTATTTTTCAAGAATTTAATGATATTTCAAACCGTTTTAAAATTCAGCCCCAATTTTGGCCACCATGGGTGGTGGTGCGTGAGCCTATGTGCAAGAAAGGGGGCTGTTTTGTTTCTTTGTTCTTGCTTATATTTTTCCAGCATTAATTTGAGTTCTTGAACCCTCCTAATATTATTTTAAACTAATTTCAATTAGGGTAAAACTTTATTGACCGATTGGCCATTCGGATCCCACAAATCGTGAAGCGTAAGTGCAATTAAGGGTAACTAGTTTGTTATTTCGACATAGTTGTTGGGTAAAGGTTATAAATTGATTAACTGAAGGAATTTAATCATTAATTAGCTACTGATTTTCCAGTATATTATTTAATTATGTGCTGACCCAAATGCCCCAAATCATCCGTAAATGCGAAGAACGATTGTATGGTTCGCATCGATACAGTGTAAGGAATCTAACTAGTTTGGATTCATAAAATAGTTATAATTTCAATGATTAGTTGGAACTCATAAGTGGGTGTTTGGGGGATTTTTTAATGGTAAATTTATTGAATTTAAACTGAATTTTGATTTCGATTTGTTTAAGGAATTATTAAGGAAAATTGGAAGATTTGCTAGTGTGCTGCGAGGAAGCGGAAAATAATGTGTGGGTCCTAAACTCATAAAATTATTTGAAAAGTTAAATATCATGTTATATTTGATAAATTAGTTTGCTGATTGGATTGGCTTAATAGCCAAATTATTTATTTTGTGAGTGGCCGAACCAAGTATGTTTCGAGCCTTAAAAGATTGACATGTTGGCAAAATTGCTAGTTTGATGGTATGAATGTTTGATTGAGTTTGTAATTGCATATTTGAGTTATGAGATATGAGAATGTTTGACTGAATGATATACTGTGTTGATGTAATACCCCAAACCCGGCCTAAATGTTACGACCGGATCTGGTATGTCACATGGAAAGGTTGTTTAAAGAACTACATGATTGTTTAAAAGTTTTGAGTTTTGTTTTCATTTTGAAAATCAGATTCGTTTTAAAGGTTTCCTTGTAAAATGTTTTGGATATTACTACCCACCGAAAACTTGTTTTATAGCACGAGAAAAAATCGGTGGATTTCAGGATGTGATGTTTTTGAAAAAAATAGTTATTGTAGTTTTGAGAAAATCCCGAGTTTCATTGTTTATAACTTGTAAATCGTTTGTTAACATTTTAGAAAATGGTTATTTACGTTGTTAATAAAAATCCATTTAGAACATTTCATAATAGGCAGTCGTTACGTTAAAGTAAAACCCCAAAATAAAAATCCTAGTGGCCTTATTACAGAACAAATTCCCAAATTAAAACAAGTTCAAAGTAATGAAAAACGAAGTTTACGGAAGAAATAACGCATAGCCACCATAGTGTTCTCCTCGGCCCAAATCCTCAAGCTAGGAATTACCTGCAAAATTAAGCAGAGGGGTAAGTTACGAGAACTCAGTGTGTAATCCCCCACACGATCAATAACTGGGCCTGAGCCCAATCAATTACCAACTGGGCCTTAGCCCTTACGAAATCAAATTGGGCGAAGCCCATACAGAAACGAACTGGGCCATAAGCCCTATCAGCATGGTATAGCAGAAAGTGAATGCAATGCCACCCAGCCAACCTAATTATCCATCCGCTACACACCACCCGACCAACCAAAACACACCGGTGGGGATTTCTACAATCAACCCTCATTCGCTGAACACCATCGATGCGGATCATGCTGCGATCCATAGTTTGCTCATCGCCAAAATTGTGGCAGAGCCACCTAAATAATGTGACAGAGTCACCGAAATATGTGGCAGAGCCACCGAAATAATGTGACAGAGTCACCGAAATACACTGCCCCTTTCATCAATTTCATATCCCAATCCCATGCAACATATTATCATAATGTTATGAATGCAAGACATATATCAGTGTACATCAGATAATCAGAACGCACATATAATCATGCTAAGTTATACCAATGGCATAGTCATAAGTGTTACTTACAGTATCTCCAACCTTACCCATCGAGTATCTCCATTGCTAATTCACGGTTATTAGGCTTTTAGTCAATACACATATTAATGCTAAACAAACAATTGAAGGCGTGTGGATTACACACCTGATTACGCGAAGGACTAAACACTCCTGATCATCGTCACTCTCACTATCATGAACAACTACGATTTGTCTATTCAGATCCGATGTCGCCACTCTTCCACAACCTGGTGGGAAATCCTGAACGGCTGACACTGCACGATTCTTGAACATAGGAGCAGAGACTACGAGTCCGCTCCCTTTTGGCTCCTTAGACGATACCCCCTTAGAACGGCTACCACTCGCCTCCATGAAGAAAATCTCGTCAGTAAGGTATTACAATGAAATGACAGTTGTCTAACAAAGAGGTTTGGTTATGGCAGAGTAAGACGAAAAGGAAATGGTAGCTAAGAGACCGAAGAGATGACTCCTTACCTTGATAAACGAGGAATTGCACCACCACCGATTCGGTTACAGAATGTTCGGCCTATCTAACGAGAGTCTACCATGAATCACAAAAAGAGCAAGGTCACAACGTGATGGAGTAAACAGTTACGAAAGAGAGGAACCAAATTCGGTTTGGTGATTTAGAATATGAGTGTTCGGCTTCTCTAGGAGGAGTAAGAGAAATGAAAAGATAATAAATAATACAAAGAAGAGAACATTACCTTGAACAGAGAGAAGCCGAATGGAACCCAAGGCAATTCGGCAATAGAAGTAATCCAAGTTCGGCTAATGGCAACATATGAAGAAACAAATTTAGTTTGGCAAAAAAAAGGGAGGTTCGGCTAGTGAAGAAAGAAAATAAAGGAGCAAAGAGGAAAGAAGAAGAAGTGGAAGAAGTGTAGAAGAAGAGTGATTCGGCTAAGGTAAAAACAAAGGAGAAAAAGAAAACGAAAACTTGAAGGGAAAAGATGGAGAGGAAAACGCAAATGGTCACTTCTATAGGTTCGGCTACACCCAAAAGAAAAGAACAAAAGGAGAGAAAATGAGAGTAGTTTTAGTATAGAAAAAGTAAATGCCGAAAATGCAAATGAAAACAAAGTTGCACAACACTCAAGTGGTTCGGTTTTGCTCTCTCAATCCCCCATATACCAAAATTCCTTTGCCAAACACCCTATAGCCGAAATTCACCTCCCAACACTCCAACATTCGGCCAACTCCTCCTCTCTCCCCACATCCCACGATTTCCTCCTCAACTTACTCTCCATCCACCAATTCAAATTGTTTGACCACTTCAAACTCCCCAAGCTCCTCTCCTCCATCCATTTCAAATTGTTTGACTCATTCAACAACCACCTTGTAGAGTCCCAGCCGAAAGCCACCTCTTCCCCTTCTTGAGCACAAAAATTAAAGCTCCACACTGCAGTAGATGGGATTCGAACTCCTCCCCCTTTGCTTCCCATGTGACGCCAACTCCACTAGGCCGCCCTGCTTTCTTTTGTGTCATCAAACACAAATAATTATCCTTAAGACCTGCTTCAACTAGCTCTCTCCCCTTATGCCCCAAAAGCAAAATTTAACCAATGCTCTGGCTCGAACCCGAGCCTCCCCGGACCCCCAAACACACCTAAATAACAAGCTACACGAGCTAACACATGCAACAACACAAAAATGCCAGACCCCTAATTACGGATGTTACAGTTCTACCCCCTTAAAGAAATTTCGGCCTCGAAATTTTACAGTCAAAAGAGATGAGGTATTCTTTGCCGCATTGCCTCTTCCGGCCCCACGTGGCTTCCTCTGAACCATGATTACGCCACAATACTTTGACCAATGGAACCGATTTCCTTCTCAATACCTTAATATCTCGATCCAAAATCTGCACTGGTTCTTCTTCAAATGAGAGATCAGGTCTAACCTCAATTTCTTCCACCGGCACAACGTAAGATGGATCTGAACGATAGCGCCTTAGCATCGAAACATGGAAAACGTTATGTATCTGATCCAACTCTAGAGGTAACTCAAGCTGATACGCCACTGGTCACACACGTTTCAACACCCGATAAGGCTTGATAAATCTGGGGCTCAACTTGCCCTTACGTCCAAATCTTAAAACCTTCTTCCAAGGTGAGACTTTCAGAAAAACCTGATCACCCACTGCGAATTCTATTTCTTTACACTTCAGGTCTACGTACGATTTCTGCCTATCGGAAGCTTCCTTCAACCGAACCTGAATCAACTTAACCTTTTCTTCAGTCTCTGAGATCAATTCCGGTCCCAACAATTGTCGCTCACCTAAATCTGTCCAGCAGGTAGGGGTACGACACCTACGGCCATACAACGCCTCGTAGGGTGCCATCTGAATGCTGGATTGATAGCTGTTGTTGTATGCAAATTCTACCAACGGCAGATAATCCTCCCAACTACCTCTGAAGTCGATTACACAGCCCCTTAACATGTCTTCCAGAATCTGAATTACCCTTTCTGACTGACCATCAGTCTGTGGATGGAACGCTATGCTGAAATCCAGCCTTGTACCCAAAGCTTCATGCAACGCCTTCCAGAACCGTGATGTAAACCTAGGATCCCTGACTGATATGATAGACACGGTTACCCCATGCAACCTCACGATTTCTGCCACATACAGCTTGGCCAACTTCTGTAACGAGTAGTCAGTACGGACCGGTATGAAGTGTGCAGACTTCGTCAACCGATCGGCAATCACCCACACTGAATCTTTCTTAGTAGGCATTAGGGGTAGCCCACTAACAAAATTCATCGTTATCCTCTCCCATTTCAAAAGTGGAATCTTCACCGGCTGCAGCAATCCCGAAGGCAACTGATGTTCCGCCTTCACTTGCTGGCAAGTCAAAAATTTACACACAAACTTGGTAACTTCCTGCTTCAACCCTGGCCACCAATACAGTTCACGTAAATCTCCATACATCTTACTTCCACCGGGATGCATAGTGTATGGGCTACTATGTGCTTCCCGTAGAATCATCTGCCTCAACTCAGAGTCTTTCGGCATACAAATTCTTCCACGAAAACACAGTGCCCCTTCGTTGTTCAGACCGAAATCCTCTGTCTCTCCACTTTCCACTTGCTAAAGTCGAGAACCCAACGATTCATCCAACAATTGCTTCTCTTTAATCTGGCTTACCCATGTCGGCTTCACCTGCAGTTTCGCTAACAAGCTGCCATCTTCATAAAGACTGAGATGAGCAAACATTGCTCTCAAATCTGATATCACCTTACGACTTAACGCGTCTGCCACTACGTTAGCTTTACCTGGGTGATACTCAATCGAGCAGTCATAGTCTTTCAACAGTTCAATCTACCTCCGCTGCCTTAAATTCAACTCCTTCTGAGTAAGGAGGTATTTCAGGCTCTTATGATCCGTATAGATAACCGACTTTTCTCCATACAAATAGTCCTCCATATCTTTAGAGCGAACACCACTGCCGCCAGTTCCAAGTCATGAGTAGGATAATTCACTTCATGTGGCCTTAATTACCGATACGCATATGCTACTACATTCTCTTCTTGCATTAATACACATCCTAATCCTGTGTGCGACACATCACAATACACAACAAACTCCTTCCCAGCCTCAGGCTGAATCAATACTGGTGCCTCAGTCAAAATCCTCTTTAGTTCTCAAAGCTTTCCTGTTGCTTATCGTCCCAAACAAACGGTACTCCTTTTCGTAACAACTTGGTTAAAGGTGCAGCAATCAACGAGAATCCCTCAACGAATCTTCTGTAATACCCAGCCAAACCCAAGAAAACTTTAAATTTTCGTCACTGACTTCAGTTGCTTCCAATCCAACATAGCTTCAACTTTTAGGGGATCGACTCTAATCCCTTCCGTAGACACAACGTGCCCCAAGAATGTCACTTCCTTCAGCCAAAACTCGCACTTACTGAATTTAGCATAAAGTTGCTTCTCTCTCAGTATCTGCAGAACAATCCGAAGATGAGAATCATGCTCCTCCTCCGTTCTCGAATACACCAAAATGTCGTCTATAAACACTACCACGAACCGGTCTAGATAGGGTTGAAAGACCCGGTTCATCATGTCCATAAAAGCAGCTGGTGCATTTGTTAACCCGAACGGCATCACCAGAAACTCGTAATGCCCGTACCGAGTTCGGAACGCAGTCTTGTGAATATCCGCCTCCTTGACCCTTAGCTGATGGTACTCAGATCTTAAATCTATCTTTGAGAAAACCGAAGCTCCTCGCAGCTAATCGAACAAATCGTCAATCCTTGGTAGCGGGTACTTGTTCTTAATAGTTAACTTGTTCAATTGCCTATAGTCAATGCACATTCGCATCGACCCATCCTTTTTCTTGACAACCAAAACCGGCGCTCCCCACGGAGATACACTTGGTCGAATAAATCCACGGTCCAACAGTTCTTGGATCTGAGCTTTTAGTTCTACCAGCTCCTTCGGCGCCATCCTATAAGGAACGATGGACACTAGAGCCGCTCCCGGAAGTAGCTCAATGCCAAACTCCACCTCGCGATCCGGAGGTAACCCTTGAAGCTCTTCAAGGAAGACATCCGAGAACTCTTTCACCGTTCTAACATCCCCTACAGATAATTCTTTGGCATCCAAAGCGTTGATGAAAGCCAAGAACGCCCAACACCCTTTTCGCACCATCTTTTCAGCCTTAAGTGCCGACACCACATTGGATAGGTAATTCCTTCTTTCCCCTATCACCAGCACCTCCTTATCCTCGGGAGTCTTCAATATCATGCGCTTAGCAGCACAATCCAAGTTTGCACGATGCTTCACTAACCAGTCCATGCCTAAAATCAGGTCAAACTCGCCAAACGGCAGTTCCATCAAGTCTGTAGGGAAAACAATCCCTTGCACTACTAAAGGTACATTCCTAAATAGTTTGTTCACTACTACAGATTGTCCTAGAGGGCTAACCAAAGACATCTCTCTAGCAGCAATCTCAGATTTAATGCTCAAAGTCCCAGATACAGTACAGGCAACATATGAATGTGTGGACCCAACATCTATCAAAGTTGTAAAGGGTGCATCAAATATAAGAAACGTATTGGTTATGACGTCCGGTGCGTCGCCATCCTCTCGACGTCTAGCTGCATACACCAATCCAGGTTGTCTTGCATATGTATTCCCAGCACCTCTGCCCGATGCTCCACGACCTCGGCCAAATCCATTTCCCCCTCTGGCCGGACCACGACCCCTCGGCGGCTGCTGACCACCTCTCCTTGATTGCACAATTCCCTCACCCACCGTCCGCACTCTAACCAACTCTTGTGGACAGTCTTTTATCAGATGATCCCTAGATCCACACTTGAAACATCCTCCAGTTCTTCTCCAACACTCCCCGAAATGTGTTTTCCCACACCGAGCACACGATCGAATCTGACCAACAGCAACAGGCATCACAACTCGGCCTGGCCTATCAAACCTAGGCCTCTTTTGGAAGCTCCCAGAATATCCTGACGACCCAAAACTTCTCTTATTTTTACCCCTATCCTTATCCCCGTTCTGCCTCTCAGACCGCTTCACTTCTTCGGCTATTTTTGCTTTCTCGACCAGGATGGCAAAATCTCTTTCCCGTTGCGAAGCTATCAGTACTCGCAGCTCATCTCGCAGACCATCCTCAAACCGTACACAACGTTCATAATCAGTTACAACGATACCCCGAGCGTAACGGCTTAGGCGCAGGAACTCCGCCTCATATTTAGCTACGGACTTATTCCCCTGGACCAAGTTCAGAAATGCTTTCCTCTGGGCGTCCACATAACTCACCCCAACATATTTTCCCTGGAACGCTATCTTAAAAAAGTCCCATGTGATACGGTCTGCTGAAGTGCCTTCCCTCACTGTGAGCAACCACTGGTACGCCCCATCTCGTAAGAGAGACACTACTCCTTTCAACTTTTCCTCTACTGTACAGTCTAGATCATCCATGATTCGTTCAACTGCTTCTAGCCAATATTCAGCTACATTTGGGGCCATGCCAGAAATACCTCTAAATATCTCAGCCCCATTTGCCCGAAGTCGCTTAGGAATAGATTTCTGGGCTACCGATCTAGTGCTTGCTCCAGCAACCCGCTCCAGAACATGCAGCATAGCTTGGGACAAAGCATCGTCCCCTCCAGTTCGGTCTTGAGTCCCCGCTTCCGCTACTGGCGATGCTGGCACTTCGCCTTCCGACACATGTCAAGATTTTGAGGATCCAGCCTCAGCACCCCGGCCTCTACCACGGCCGCGTGTACCCCATCCACGTCCTCTAGCGCTCATGTTTACTGAATTGACTTAGTCTGATTAAAAAAAATTATGAATTAGTATATCTTTCCACTGTTTATTAAAAGATATCTTATGAAAACGGATTTAAAAGTGGTTTTCGCGAATCGAATTCCTAATGTTTCAGTCTCTACCGTCTTATAACTAGCAGTCATGATACACTAACTTAAAATCATCTCATAATATCAAACAGAGTCAGAAAACTTACGGATTTGGTGCCGGAGACTCGTGGTGCCATGCTTCCAAAAAAAGACATACGTTTTCTAAATCATATTTCAAACCAAGTTTAAAGAATGTTTTGAACCCATTCCATAGTCGAATTTTGCAACTCGGCTCTGATACCACTAAATGTAACACCCCGAACCCGGCTTAGACGTTACGACTAGATCTGGTATGTCACGTGGAAAGGTTGTTTAAAGAACTACATGATTGTTTAAAAGTTTTGAGTTTTGTTTTCATTTTGAAAATCAGATTCATTTTAAAGGTTTCCTTGTAAAATGTTGTGGATATTAATACCCACCGAAAACTTGTTTTATAGTACGAGAAAAAAATCGGTGGATTTCAGGATGTGATGTTTTTGAAAAAAACAGTTATTCTAGTTTTGAGAAAATCTTGAGTTTCATTGTTTATAACTTGTAAATCGTTTGTTAACATTTTGGAAAATGGTTATTTACGTTTTTAATAAAACTCCATTTAGATCATTTCATAATAGGCAGTCGTTACGTTAAAGTAAAAACCCAAAATAAAAATCCTAGTGGCCTTATTACAGAACAAACTCCCAAATTAAAACAAGTTCAAAGTAATGAAAAACGAAGTTTACGGAAGAAATAACGCATAGCCACCATAGTGTTCTCCTCGGCCCAAATCCTCAAGCTAGGAATTACCTACAAAATTAAGCAGAGGGGTGAGTTACAAGAACTCAGCGTGTAATCCCCCACACGATCAATAACTGGGCCCGAGCCCAATCAATTACCAACTGGGCCTTAGCCCTTACGAAATCAAATTGGGCGAAGCCCATACAGAAATGAACTGGGCCTTAAGCCCTATCAACATGGTATAGCAGAAAGTGAATGCAATGCAACCCAGCCCAACCTAATTATCCATCCGCTACACACCACCCGACCAACCAAAACACACCGGTGGGGATTTCTACAATCAACCCTCATCCGCTACACACCATCGATGACAGTCATACTGTAGTCACGCTACTCATCGCCGAAATTGTGGAAGAGCCACCGAAATAATGTGACAGAGTCACCGAAATATGTGGCAGAGCCACCAAAATAATGTGATAGAGTCACCGAAATACACTGCCCCTTTCATCAATTTCATATCCCAATCCCATGCAACATATTATCATAATGTTATGAATGTAAGACATATATCAGTGTACATCAGATAATCAGAACGCACATATAATCATGCTAAGTTGTTCGAATGGCATAGTCATAAGTGTTACTTACCTGGTATCTCCAACCTTACCCACTGAGTATCTCCATTGCCGTTACGGTTATTCCGGCTTTTAGTCAATACACATATTAATGCTAAACAAACAATTGAAGGCGTGTGGATTACACACCTGATTACGCGAAGGACTAAACACTCCTGATCGTCGTCACTCTCACTATCACGAACAACTATGATCTGTCTATTCATATCCGATGTCGCCTCTCTTCGACAACCCGGTGGGAAATCCCGAACGGCTGACACTGCATGCCGCTTGAACTTAGTAGCAGAGACTACGAGTCCGCTCCCTTTTGGCTGCTTAGACGATACCCCCTTAGAATGGCTACCACTCGCCTCCATGAAGAAAATCTCGTCAGTAAGGTATCACAGTTAAACGATAGTTGTCTAACAAAGAGGTTTGGTTATGGCAGAGTAAGATGAAAAGGAAATGGTAGCTAAGAGACCGAAGAGATGACTCATTACCTTGATAAACGAGGAATTGCACCACCACTGATTCGGTTACAGGATGTTCGACCTATCTAACTAGAGTCTACCACGAATCACAAAAAGAGCAAGGTCACAACGTGATGGAGTAAACAGTTACGAAAGAGAGGAACCAAATTCGGTTTGGTGATTTAGAAGATGAGTGTTCGGCTTCTCTAGGAGAAGTAAGAGAAATGAAAAGAATAATAAATCATACAAAGAAGAGAACATTACCTTGAACAGAGAGAAGCCGAATAGAACCCAAGGCAATTCGGCAATAGAAGTAATCCAAGTTCGGCTACTGGGAACAGATGAAGAAATAGATTTAGTTTGGCAAAAAGAAGGGAGGTTCGACTAGTGAAGAAAGAAAATAAAGGAGCAAAGAGGAAAGAAGAAGAAATGGAAGTGGAAGAAGTGTAGAAGAAGAGTGATTCGGCTACGGTAAAAACAAAGGAGAAAAAGAAAATGAAAACTTGAAGGGAAAATATGGAGAGGAAAACGCAAATGGTCACTTCTATAGGTTCGGCTACACCAAAAAGAAAAGAACAAAAGGAGAGAAAATGAGAGTAGTTTTGGTATAGAAAAAGTAAATGCCGAAAATGCAAATGAAAACAAAGTTGCACAACACTCAAGTGGTTCGATTTTTCTCTCTCAATCCCCCATATGCCGAAATTCCTTTGCCAAACACCCTATAGCCGAAATTCACCTCCCAACACTCTAACATTCGGCCAACTCCTCCTCTCTCCCCACATCCCACGATTTCCTCCTCAACTTACTCTCCATCCACCAATTCAAATTTTTTGACCACTTCAAACTCCCCAAGCTCCTCTCCTCCATCCATTTCAAATTGTTTGACTCATTCAACAACCACCTTGTAGAGTCCCAGCCGAAAGCCACCTCTTCCCCTCCTTGAGCACAAAAATTAAAGCTCCACACTGCAGTAGATGGGATTCGAACTCCTCCCACTTTGCTTCCTATGTGACGCCAACTCCACTAGGCCGCCCTATTTTCTTTTGTGTCTTAAAACACAAATAATTATCCTTAAGACATGCTTCCACTAGCTCTCTCCCCTTATGCCTAAAAAGCAAAATTTAACCAATGTTCTGGCTCAAACCCGAGCCTCCCCAGGACCCTCAAACACGCCTAAATAACAAGCTACACGAGCTAACACATACAACAACACAAAAATGCCAGACCCCTAATTACGGATGTTACGGTTGAGATATTAAGCTTTTGTTTGATTTAAACGCATTAGATATTTGTTATATTGTATACTGAAAATGGTGCTATTTATGCAAAATGAAAATACGTAAAGTATGTGAAATTGAATGATATTGATTTATACCAACACAATGGTAATTTGAAAGATTGGAACACTGTTTCCATTTACTTAAAGTATGTGATTATTGAGAACATGCTGAGCATGTCAAATGAATGTGAAAAGTGTTGAGATATGATTATGTATGAGATTGTGTAACATATTGCATATGCATTGGGTTGGGATTTTGTAGTTGACGGAAGAGTTTTGTGGAGTACCGATGGCATATTAAGTCCGCATTATTCATAGTCAGTACACTACACCTGGAGTACCAAGGGGATTGGCGATTTTATCGCATATTATATGTTATTGGCGATTGTATCGTATAATTTGATATCTGGCAGATTTTCTACATTATTGATTATTCGGTGGTTTTACCACATCGAGCTATGCTCATAATATTTTGGAGTTTGGGAGACGAGTTTTGGGGAACTCGTGGTGTGTGGCGGATGGTATGGGTAGGAACCTTTTTGCATTGCATCATGTGCACGACATATTCGAATGTTATTGATTTATGCTACGCATTGTATTTTGTTGTATTGAATGATATCAAAATTAATGATTGTTACTCGAATGAATAATGATCTATGCTCATACACCGTTTGAAATCAATTTGATAATGGCTATGTAATGACATGAAATTCCTATGATAGTTTTGTTTTCTTCTATCAATGCTAATATGTTTTACTGTATTTGATGTTTTTGCCTGTTTAAATAATTATTCGACTCACACTGAGCTTTCCATAAGCTCACCCCCAATAGTGTTTACCTTTTCAGGTAAACCTCAAAATTTGGACCAGACTCAGCATTCGGAGAATCAATTTGGACATCGGATTATTATTTTTTTAATTAAGTATAATTAAATCTTTATTGGTTTTGGCTTGAAATTTTTAATTATTTCTAGTCTATGGCTTGGTAACTTTTCTTTTGGGGATTTTTGCATGCATGAATTACTCAAGCATAATAACCGGATAATGCATGATATCAGGCTTAAGTAAAATTTGATATTGTTCCCTAGCTCCCATTGTATTGCAAAGGAACTGTTTTTGTAAAACAAATCGATAAGGCAACTAATTTTCCAAAATGACTTGAAAAATGGTTTTTCCGCTGCATTAGTTCAACTTCGAGTTTTTTTTTCAAAGAAGAGCTACAAGCAAACAGTTTTTATAAAACAACACTATCAGCAATAAAATGAATCCTAAGCATACACGACCTAATGAATGAATGCTTTTAAGCTAACTCAAAGTACAACTACAATTTTCTCTAAAATGAGTTTATTTAAAGTCTTAAAAAGTAATGTAAGTTAGGTTAGCCATTTCGGTGACTAATGTAACCTTCTCAATCTAGCCATAAAGTCTAGGTCGAGTTTGGGAGGTTACATTTTCTCTAAACTTTTACAATTTTTTCAATTTAGTCCTCTAACCCGAAAATCATCAAATTGACTATTTTCTTAGAATCAAGTTATAGCCAAATATTATAGGTCCTTTAACAACCCCTATTTTACATCAAATTCACTATCAAACCTTAATATTTTGACATTTTCACAATTTAATCCTTATATCAAAATCTAACAAAAATCACTTCACAATTCAACCAAATACCACAACCAAAGCTTCAATCACATGGTTATCATCAAAAACATTCAAGATTCATCAATGGTAACTTCCAAAATTTTTAACAGATTCAACAATAAAGGTACGAGCTAGTTGGACCTAGTTGCAACAATCTTAAAAACAAAAAAAATCATTAAAAACGAGCTTGAATACACTTACATGCAATGAAATGAACTTAACCGAATACCCTAGCTCTTTTCCATGGTGATTTTCGATGGAGACAAGATGAAATGAAGAAGATGAACATGATTTCTTACGTTATTTTTAGTTTTATTTACTAATTTACCTTTTTGCCTTTTAAAAATTATCAAAATTTCAATAATACCAAATCCATACATCCACTATCAACATATATGGTATAATTAACATTCAAGTCCATTAACTTTCACTTATAAAGCCATTGGACTCTTTTAGCTATTAGAACTCAACTTTTTCACCTTTTACAATTTAGTCCTTTTCACTTAATTAAGCATTTAAACATTAAAATTTCTTAACAAAATTTTAATATAACTTTAATAAAATCCCGTAGACATTAAATAAAAATAATAATTACTCATCAGAATTGTTGTCCCATAACCATTATTCTGTTACCACTGAAAACGGGCTGTTAAAACTCCCTCCTTAGGAAATTTCATCCTCGAAATTGTTACCTGAAAATAGATTCGGATATTATAATTTCATTGATTCCTTGGTTTCCTAGGTAGCCTCATCAGTACCATGCTGATGCCACAAGACTTTCACCAATGGTACTCATTTATTCCGAAGTTCTTTGACTTCCCTAGCCAAAATTTTCACTATTTTTTTCAAAATATGATAAATCTGGTTGTAATTCGATTTCACTACGAGGAATCAAGTCTGAAGGATCCGATCTATATCGTATTAGCATTGAAACATAAAACACAATATGAATTTTCTCTAATTTAGGAGGCAATTCAAGTCTATAAGCTCCAGGATTGATTCTTTTGGTAACTTCGTATGGCCCAATAAATCTCGTACTCAATTTTCCTTTCCTGCCGAATCGCAGCACTTTCTTCCACGGAGAAACTCTTAAAAATACCTGATCGCCAACAGCAAATTCTATATCTTTTCTTTACAAATCTGCGTACGAATTCTGACGATCAGATGCAACTTTCAAATAGTCTCGGATAGTTCGAACTTTGTCTCCAGTTTATCGAATCAAATCAATCCCTACCATTTTGGATTCGCTCAGCTCGGACTAATACAATAGAGTTTTACATTTTCTTTCGTATAAAGCTTCAAACGGTGCCATTTTAAAACTGGATTGATAATTGTTATTATAAGCGAACTCAGCTAACGGTAGATATTTTTCCCAGCTACCCTCGAACTCAAGTATACAACATCTTAGCCTTCTTCTAAAATTTGAATTACTTGTTTTGATTGCTCGTCCGTCTGAGGATGAAATGTTGTACTGAAATTAAGTTTAGTGCCAGAAGCTTCGTGAAGTTTACTCCAGAATCTCGATGTAAACTGCAGATCACGATCTGAAATAATAGATGTCAAAAATCTGTGTAACCACACGATCTCTGTCACATACAATTCTGCTAACCTCTCAAGTGAGTAATACGTTCTGACTGGAATAAAATGGGTTGATTTACACAATTTGTAAACAATTACCCAGATCGAGTTTTCTTTTTCGGAGTTATCGACAAACCAAATACAAAATCTATCGTGACTTGCTCCCACTTCCATTCAGGAATCATAACAAGCTGTAATAATCTCGACGGCACCTGGTGCTCTGCTTTTACCTGCTGACAAATTTAAACATTTAGCTACAAACTCAAAAATCTCACGTTTCATACCCGGCCACCAGTACATCTGTTTCAAATCACAATACATTTTTGTTCTACCTGGATGAATAGAATAGGTACTATTGTAAGCCTCTGATAGAATATCATGTTTCAAATCTAAACTATCTGGAATACAAATACTATTACGATAAGCAATGTACCATCATCACAAAAACTGTATTCTGTAGTCAAATTATCCCGAACCAAATTTTGTTTCATTATCAACTTCGAATCATCACTTTGCAACTCTCGAAATCATTGTAGCAACAAGGGTTCAGTCTTTAATTCCGCAAATACAGAACCATCAGCATTCAAAGCTACATGAGCGTTCAACGCTCGAAGTGCAAACAGTGATGATTTTCTATTGAGTGCATCTGCAACTACATTAGCCTTTCCTGGATGGTAATCAATAACCAAATCATAATATTTCAATAGCTCTAACCAACGTCGTTGTCTCAAATTCAGTTCTTTCTGGGTCAATAGCATGCACATGACATTTCTTGCCGTACATATAATGTCTCCAAATCTTTAAAGCGAATACAATCGCGGCCAATTTAAGATCATGAGTAGGATAATTCTTTTCATGTGGCTTTAACTGCCGAGAAGCATAAGCTACAACTTTCCCTACTATGCAAACTAAACCGTTAAGAGATGCATCACTATAAACAACAAATGCCGTTCCAGATTCAAGTTGGGTTCATACTGGAGCTTTTGTGAGCATGCTTTTCAATTGATCAAAACTTTGTTGACATTTATCAAACCAAGCAAATTTGATGTTTTTCTGTAATAACCTAGTCATAGGTGAGGCAATGATCGGGAAATTTTTAACGAATCACTGATAGTATCTGGCTAATCCCAAAAAATTTTGAACTATAGAAATGTTCTTCAGAATTTTCCATTCAACAATCGCATATGCTTTATTCGTATCAACCTTGATTCCATCCGCAGAAATAACATGTCCCAGAAAATCTACTTCTCGTAGCAGAATTTGTATTTACTGAATTTCGCATACAACTGTTTTTCACTCAAAGTTTACATTACAACTCTTAAAAGTTCGGCATTATCCGACTCATTCAGTGAATAGATCAGGATATCAACAATGAATACCACAATGAACCGATCTAAATATGGTTGAAATACTCGATTCATCAAATCCATGAATGTTGCAGGAGCATTAGTTAAACCAAATGGCATCACCAGAAATTCCTAATGAACATATCTAGGTCTGAATGTAATTTTTGGTACATTTTGCTCCTTAACTCGTAGCTCATAATATCTAGACTCAAGTCGATCGTCGAAAACATTGTAGCTCATTTTAATTGATCGAACAAATCATTAATACAAGGTAACAAGAATTTATTCTTAATGGTAGATCTATTAAACTATCGATAATTTATACATGATCTCATTGAACCATCTTTCTTCTTTACAAACAAAACTGGAGCACCCTAAGGTGACATGCTCGGTCGAATAAATCTTTGATCTAACAACTCTTGCAACTGCACTTTCAACTCTTTCAATTTTGTAGGGGCCATCCTGTACGGCGTTATCGAAAGTGGAGTCATTCCAGGCACAAGTTCGATCACAAATTCTACTTCTTGTGTTAATGGTAATCCGGGAAATTCTTCAGGGAAAACATCAGTGTATTCCTTGACTACTGGAACTTGCTCGATTTTTGAGTCAGTCATTTTCGAATCAAGAACGTAAGCTAAATAAGCTTCACATCCCTTTTTAATCAACTTATGAGCTGAAAATTCCAAAATTACATTTGTAACACAATCAACCCCATCTGCTTGTTTGAATTCATGGAACCACTAGTTCATTATTCTAAGGAATACATTTTTCATTTCATCACCAAAAGACTGTAGAATTGATGCACTATTACTTGCTTCCAGATTCAAAGCTTGAAAATTACTTTCAGCTTCGTTAACTACAGCCCGGTTCGATTCAGTTGACATCTTGAATTTATAAGAAAATACAATATTAGAATGGATCAAAACCATCACACTATCACAGGGTATATGTGGCATGTCTATACTAACTCTACTCCACTACGTTAGTCCTAGAATTAGTATATACATTAGAAATAATATACATACATATTTTCCCTAACCCATATTCGTCGTTGGTTTAGGGTTATAGAGCATTAGCATACAATCAGACAGATTTAAACTCAACTTCATTCAATAACATAAACAAATCATTACATACATATTTTCCCTAATTCGAGCTCTCAAGGCCCTAAAAATACTTTAGAAATGATTCAGGACCAATCTGAAATCATTTAAAAAGTCTAGGAAAAAGACACAAAATTTTGAAAATAGGGGACACATGGCCGTGTGGCTAGGCCGTGTGCCTCACACGGCTGAGCCACACGCCCGTGTCTCAGGCCGTGTAACCTTCGAACTAGGGACACACAGTCGTGTCCCAACCCATGTCCTCGCATGTGTAACTCTTTGAGTAGGGCCACACCTCTGTGTGCCAGGCCGTGTAACTCTGAGTTACCCCACACTCCCGTGTACCAAGCCGTTTAACTCACTGACTTGTACCCTTTGAAAACCCCAGATGACACACGGCTCGTGTCGCTAGGCCATGTGTCTCACACGGCTAAGTTACACGCCCGTGCTTTAGACCGTGTGAGCCCAAAATGTACCTAAAATCAAACCATTACTATACCATTTCATGCATTTACACTTAGCCTATTCAAGCACACATTCAAGGTACTTAGGCATCATTCCAACTTGAATCAAAATGCTATTTCAACAACTTAATTCATCTAACCAATGTGCCATTCAAAGACACCACAATTATATAAAAACATCAACTTTCAAAACATATCAATATTGTTTCATTTCATGCATAGAAACCTAGTTCAAACATATACCAAAACATACTACAAATACTTATTTTAATACCATTCTAATTATACCAAAAAAAGCCTATTTACAAGTAGGTTAAAGCACCTAATGACATAGTTTAGTAAAGTATCAAAGTATACTAAAACAACACATCTAGCCACATATACATGCAACTACCCTAAGAGACACAAAAACTACCAACTTCGATGGATAGTGTGAGCCAATTTGATGATCCTTCCAAAATGTTGGCAACAGTTATCTACAAAAATAAACCACAAGAACCGATTAGTTTACAAAACTTAGGAAGGACATAGTATAACAATTGATCTAATACATTTAAATAAAATTTCATAACCTTCTTGATTTTAGGTTGACCAAATTACGATCAAAGCACGTAAATGAGTTCAGGCGTACTGAAGTACAAATAGGGGCACGTATGTGTAATCAGGGGTACCGAAGTACAAATAGGGACACGTATGTGCAATCATTCAATTATTAACTATAGACTTTTAATTAAAGAACTATAATTTAAAAATATAAGTAGAAATTCATTACATATTGAAACACTATGAACTTACCTACTATTTGATTTCGACCAACTCGCAAGTACTAATCTGTTATTTTCCCTTTTCCTCGGTTATTGTCTTTTTTATCTAATTTTTTATCTATATGATAATTAAATACAATATATTAATCTCATACATCTTTCACATTTCATTCAATTTATACAACCCTTAACTTCTTATTAATTACACATTTTCCCTAAACTTTTACGATTTTTGCAATTTAGTCCTCTAACCCAAAAATAATCAAATTGACTATTTTCTTAGAATCAAGTTACAGCCAAATATTATAGGCCCTTTAATAGCCCCTATTTTACATCAAATTCACTATCAAACCTTGATATTTTGACATTTTAACAATTTAATCCTTAAATCAAAATCTAACAAAAATCACTTCACAATTTAACCAAATACCCCAATCAAAGCTTCAATCACATGGTTATCATCAAAAACAATCAAGATTCATCAATGATAACTTCCAAAATTTTAACATATTCAAAAATGAAGGTACGGGATAGCTGGACCTAGTAGCAATGATCTTAAAAACATAAAAATCATTAAAAACGGGCTTGAATACACTTACATGCAATGAAATGAACTTAACTGAATACCCTAGCTCTTTTCCGTGGTGAGTTTTGGTGGAGACAAGATGAAATGAAGAAGATGGACATGATTTCTTAGGTTATGATTTAAACGCATGAGATATTTGTTATATTGTGTACTGAAAAAGGTGCTATTTATGCACAATGAAAATCCGTAAAGTATGTGAAATTGAATGATATTGATTGATACCAACACAAAGGTAATTTGAAAGATTGGAACACTGTTTCCATTTACTTAAAGTATGTGATTATTGAGAACATACTGAGCATGTCAAATGAATGTGAAAAGTATTGAGATATGATTATGTATGAGATTGTGTAACATATTGCATATGCATTGGGTTGGGGTTTTGTGGTTGACAGAGGAGTTTCGTGGAGTACCGGTGGCATATTAAGTCTGCATTATTCGTAGTCAGTGCACTACACCTGGAGTACCAAGGGGATTGGCGATTTTATCGCATATTATATGTTATTGGCGATTGTATCGCACAATTTGATATTTGGCAGATTTTCTACATTATTGATTATTCGGTGGTTTTACCACATTGAGCTATGCTCATAATATTTTGGAGTTTGGCAGACAGGTTTTGGGGAACTCGTGGTGTGTAGCGGATGGTATAGGTAGGAACCTTTTTGCATTGCATCATGTGCACGACATATTTGAATGTAATTGATTTATGCTACGCATTGTATTTTGTTGTATTGAATGGTATCGAAATTAATGATTGTTACTCGAATGAATGATGATCTATGCTCATACACCGTTCGAAATCAATTTGATAATGGCTATGTAATGACTTGAAATTTTTATGATAGTTCTGTTTTCTTCTATCAATGCTAATATGTTTTACTGTATTTGATGTTTTTGCCCATTTAAATAATTATTCGACTCACACTGAGCTTTTCATAAGCTCACCCACAATAGTGTTTAACTTTTCAGGTAAACCTCAAAATTAGGACCAGACTCAGCATTCGGAGATTCAATTTGGACCTCGGATTATTATTTTTTTAATTAAGAATAATTAAATCTTTATTGGTTTTGGCTTGTAATTTTTAATTATTTATGGTCTGTGGCTTGGTAACTTTTCTTTTGGGGATTTTTGCATGCATGAATTACTCAAGCATAATAACCGGATAATGCATGATATCAGGCTCAAGTAAAATTTGATATTGTTCCCTAGCTTCCATTGTATTGCAAAGGAACTGTTTTTGTAAAACAAATCGATAAGGCAACTAATTTTCCAAAATGACTTGAAAAATGGTTTTTCCACTGCATTAGTTCAACTTAGAGTTTTTTTTTTCAAAGAAGAGCTACAAGCAAACGGTTTTTCTAAAACAACACTGTCAGCAATAAAATGAATCCTAAGCATACACGACCTAATGAATGAATGCTTTTAAGCTAACTCAAAGTACAACTACAATTTTCTCTAAAATGAGTTTATTTAATGTCTTAAAAAGTAACGTAAGTTAGCTTAGCCATTTCGGTGGCTAATGTAACCTTCGCAATCTAGCCATAACGTCTAGGTCGGGTTTGGGAGGTTACATTTTCCCTAAACTTTTACAATTTTTGCATTTTAGTCCTCTAACCTGAAAATCATCAAATTGACTATTTTCTTAGAATCAAGTTAAAGCTAAATATTATAGTTCCTTTAACAACCCCTATTTTACATCAAATTCACTATCAAACCTAAATATTTTGACATTTTCACAATTTAATCCTCAAATCAAAATCTAACAAAAATCACTTCACAATTCAACCAAATACCACAACTAATGCTTCAATCACATGGTTATCATCAAAAACATTCAAGATTCATTAATGGTAACTTCCAAAATTTTTAACAGATTCAAAAATGAAGGTACGAGCTAGTTGGACCTAGTTGCAACTATCTTAAAAACAAAAAAAAATCATTAAAAACGAGCTTGAATGCACTTACTGTAACACCCCTTACCCGTATTCAACGCCGGAACCGGGCACGAGGCATTACCGTAATAAAATCCTCAAGATCACCACTTAGGCACAACATGGCCACTCTCTTTGGCCATCACAACAACCTCAATCCCGACTTACGAGGCCTCTCTCAAACACACGAGGGCTCTCGAGACCATATCGAAAACTCTTATGATCTTTAAAAAAAAAATTTCATCTATACAGGGCTCACACACCCGTGTAAGATTTGGCACGCCCATGGTCACTACCCGTGCATGAAAACTCAAGCATTCTGCCAATGCCCCACGGTTAGGGAACACGCCCGTGCCCTCCGCCCGTGGTGCACACTGACTACCTTAACACGGCCTAGAGTCTAGACACACGCCCGTGTGGCTAGCCCGTGGCCAACACTGATTAATCCCACACGCCCTAGACACACGCCCGTGTGGCTAGTCCGTGGTCTATTCTGACTTAAAATACTAACATGCAGGGGACACACGGCTGAGTCACACGCCCGTGGGCTGGCCGTGTGTCACACATGGCCTAGACACACGCCCGTGTGTCTATCCACATGGACAAGAATAAAGCTTTATGCCAAGTTCTTTTCACCCCTCTAGTATACACAACATGCACTCATTCAACACATCCAATAATCAACTCATAATCTTACAATCTTACATAGATAACTACATCTTTTCATATAATAAAGTGCCAACAACTATGGCATTATACAAAATAGATTATCCATCTAAAGGCCAACACATCATAGCCATATACAACAAAATTCACTAACTTGACTAGCCCCTATACATTCCATATACAAAACGTTGAGTCTAATGTACCAGAGTGTGCTGATAGTGTGGGCGATCTTCCAATTGATCCTCGTATCTCGATTCAACATTTTTGCTCTATAAGACAAGGGAAAAGAAAGAAAGTAAGCTTTGAGCTTAGTAAGTTTACACATAAACAATTAAGCATCATAGTATAAGCTAAACAACAATTAGCATTATACTAACATATAATGTACAACTATGCTTACTCTTTTCTATCCCTTACCACATTTATTCCAACACATCATGAGTCACTTACTCATAACCATTGACATGCACCCCTGCATTCAATATCACATTTACACAATATACAACACATCATTATTTCTCGATAATACATCCACACAGCTAATCCATACAGCTATTTCACACAGCTAATCCACACAGCTAATATCTCGGTGGTTTCGCACTTAGCCCACCACAATCAATTAATAAGGTAGTATCGCACTTAGCCTACCATAAAGGTAATCATAGTGGTTTTGCACATAGCCCACTAGATAATATACCTAACGATAGCATCGCACATAGCCAGCTCATCGTCAATATGCATTAGGATGGTATCGCACTTAGCCCACCATTTAGCATTATCACTATACATTCACATATCTACTTACTCAATCATACATCCATTCACGATTTCTACCACATTCATTCCACATAGGTTCTCATTCATTCTCAATCATGCTGCTACACACTAGCTAGCATTAACAAATTGTAAGTATGAATGCATTGTTTATGCATAGACTTACCTCGATACTCAAAAGTATAGAAACGTGCAATTTAGTCCACCATTTTGCTCTTACCTCGATTTCGATCCGGGCTTCGTCTTTCTTGATCTATAATGATAATTCAACTCATCAATATACACATTGCCTAAATTGACCCACATCTCATACTTTGGCAAAATTACCCTTTTTACCCTTAAACTTTCTCATATTTACGATATTGCCCCAAGGCTCGTAAAGTGATTATTATTTAACTTTCTAGCCTTTCATGCTTAGCCGAATCACTTACTCAACTAAAGCAATAATCAATCCTCACTACATCACACATGTATGACCAAACTTAAGACTTTCACAAACTAGTCCCTACATGCATTTTCTATGGAAACTCATTTGGCAAAAGATGTTTCTACTACATCAAGCTTTCATAATCTTCCATAAAACATCAAAATACATGCATTTCATGCATGGCCACATTTTTGAACATCCATCATAGCTCATAAAATAGCTAAAAATAGCTTACTCATGCTACAAGGACTTCAAAAATACAAAGAATATCAAAAAAGAGGCTTAGATGCACTTACTAGCAAGCTTGAAAATTTTGAAGAACCCTAACAATGGCTCTCTCAAATTTTGGCAGCCTTGGAGAAGAAGATGAATGAATTTTGTCATCTTTTCTCCTATTTTAATCACTTAATTGATAAATGACCAAAATGCCCTTTTTGATAAACTTTCTATTTTAACTCATCCATGCCCAATTTTGTCAAAATATTAGAAATTGGAAAAATTGCTATTTAAGGACCTCTAATTAATATTCTAAAGCTATTTCACACAAATAGCTTCTAGAATCTCACATTTTGTAACTTTTGCAATTTAGTCCTTTTGGACAATTCAACCGCAATTTCACAAAATTGCTTCATGAAACTTTCACACTAGCATGCATACATAGAATAAACCTCAAAAACTCATTCAAAATCCTCGGATTTGTGGTCTCGCACCACTATTCTGAGTAGGCCCTAAATCAGGATGTTACAACTCTCCCCCCTTTAGAGATTTTTACCCCCGAAAATCTTACCATTAAAGAGGTTTGGATGTTGCTCTCTCATAGCTTCTTCCGTTTCCCACGTAGCCTCTTCCACACCGTGTTTCTGCCATAACACTTTCACTAGTGCTATGCTTTTATTTCTCAATTGCTTCACTTCTCGAGCCAAGATCTTAATCGGCTCTTCATCATAAGACATATCCGGTCTTATCTCAGTTTCCATCGAAGGAATCACATGTGAAAGATCGGAGCGATACCGTCGCAACATCGACACATGGAACATATTATGAATCTTTTCCAACCCTACCGGCAAAGCCAACCGGTATGCTACTGGTCCAACTCTATCTGTAATCTCATACGGCCCTATGAATCTTGGGCTCAATTTTTCTTTTCGTCCAAATCTCATAATCTTCTTCCATGGGGACACTTTTAAAAACACTTTGTCGCCCACCTCAAACTCAATTTCTTTTCTTTTCAGGTCCGCGTACGACTTCTGTCGGTCCGAAGTAACTTTTAGACTATTACGGATTATTTTCACTTTCTCCTCGGTCTCTTTTACTAGATCGACCCCATGGATCCGCTTCTCACTAAGCTCGGTCTAATACAAAGGAGTCTGACACTTACGACCATACACAGCCTCATGCGGAGTCATCCGTATACTCGACTGATAACTGTTGTTGTAAGCAAATTCGACTAAAGGTAGATATCTCTCCCAACTACCCTCGAATTCTAACACACAGCATCGAAGCATATCTTTGAGAACTTGAATCACTCTTTCAGACTGACCATCGATTTGTGGATGGAACGCAGTACTGAAATTCAACTTTGTTCCCAAAGCCTCTTGCAACTTCTTCTAAAACCTCGAAGTAAACCTCGTATCCCTATCCGATATTATAGACACAGGTACACCATGTAACCTCACTATCTCTGCAACATACAACTCAGCTAACTTATACAGTGACTAATCAACACGTACTGGAATAAAGTGAGCCGACTTCGTTAGTCTATCCATAACAACCCACACAGCATCTCTCTTTTTCGGAGTCATCGGCAATCCCGTCACAAAATCTATGGTAACCCGATCCCACTTCCATTCGGGTACCAACACTGGCTGAAGCAATCCCGAAGGCACTTGGTGCTTAGCTTTCACTTGTTGACAAATCAGACACTTTGTCACGAACTCTGAAATATCTCTTTTCATACCCTGCCACCAATAATACTTCTTCAAGTCATTATACATTTTCGTACTGCCCGGGTGTACTGACAAACATCCACCGTGGGCCTCATGCAAAACATTTCAGATTAACTCCTCATCTTTTGGTACACAAATTCTGTCACGGTACAATAAACAACCATTCGTGTCCACTCAAAAATCGGAATCACTTTCTGATCCACACTTAGCTCTCTTAGCTAGCATCTCACTGTCATTTCTCTGAGCCTCACATATCTGTTGAACAAATAGTGGCTTAGCTCTCAACTCTGCCAGAATAGCACCATCATCAGACAATGCCAAACTCGTCCTCATAACTCTTAGAGCATACAAGGATTTCCTGCTCAGGGCATCCGTAACCACATTCGCTTTTCCCGAATGGTAATCAATGACTAACTCATAGTCTTTCAACAACTCAAGCCAGCATCTCTGTCACAAATTCAGATCCTTTTGATCCATCAAATATCTCAAACTCTTGTGATCCGTAAAGATTCAGCACTTCTCACCATATAAATAATGTCGCCAAATCTTTAACGCGAAAACAATCGCAGCCAACTCCAAATCATGAGTCGGGTAATTCTTCTCGTACGATTTCAACTGTCTCGAGGCGTAAGTGACTACCTTAACCTCTTGCATCAATACGCAGCTGAGACCATTAAACGACGCGTCACTGTAAACCACAAACTTTTTCCCCAATTCTGGTTGAACCAAAACCGGCGCCTCAATCAAAATTGTCTTCAGTCTCTCGAAACTCTGTTGACATGTCTCAGTCCATTCAAACTTGAAATCTTTGTGCAATAGTTTTGTCATCGGGGAAGCAATCATAGAGAATCCCTTTACGAAACGTCTATAATATCCTGCTAATCCCAAAAAGCTTCTAACTTCTGACACGTTCCTCGGTGGTTTCCAATCCACAACAGCCGATATCTTACTTGGGTCAACTCTAACACCATCACCCGACACAATGTGTCCTAGGAATCCGACCTCTCAGAGCCAAAACTCACTCTTGCTAAACTTAGCATACAACTGCTTATCTCTTAAAGTTTGCAAGACAATTCTCAAATGTTCTTCATGATCGTTCTCATCCCGAGAATAGATCAATATGTCGTCAATGAAGACAACTACAAACTTGTCCACATATGGTCTGAAAACACAGTTCATCAGATCCATAAAAATTTCCGGTGCATTCGTCAAACCAAACGGCATAACCAAAAACTCATAATGGCCATACCTTGTCCAGAATGCAGTTTTCAACACATCTTGCTCCCTCACTCTCAACTAATAATAACCAGACCTCAGGTCGATCTTGGAGAACACTGTAGCTCCCTTTAGTTGATCAAAAAGATCATCAATCCTTGGTAAAGGATACTTATTCTTAACCGTCACTTTTTTAAGCTGTCTATAGTCTATACACAACCTCATAGACCCATCTTTCTTCTTCGCAAACAATACCGGAGCACCCCACGGTGAGTAGCTCGGTCTTGCAAAACCCTTATTTGTCAACTCTTGCAACTGAACCTTCAGTTCTTTCAACTCTAAAGGTGTCATCCTATACGGAGCAATCGAAATAGGTGCCATTCCCGAAACTAACTCAATCCCAAACTCAACCTCTCTCACTGGAGGTAATCCGGGTAACTCTTCCGGGAATACATCCGGATACTTACATACCACTAGCATTATTTCAAACTTTACTCCAACCTCTTGAGTATTCATGTAACATCCTAAAATTCAGGATTTTATGTTTTTCATTATACCATGCGTTATGCTAGCTAAGAGTGTCAGTTGTGTATGTTTAGGGACCCAAAGAAGGCTTGGGGTTAAGTTGGGCCTTGGTAGACTTTTTGTGTTTATGCACTTAAGGGGGAGAAGGCAAGTGACGTCAAGACTTAAAAGAATAAGTGAGTTTTTTTTTTTTTTTGCTAGCACAAGAAGAGCTAGTAGCAAAGTGGTGAGGCGTCACATGAAGGGGCTTAAGGGGTGGAGTTCGAATCTCACCTATTGCAAATATATTTTTTTTGTGCTAATTAGGTGGAAGATGCTAAGTGTCGGCCATGGCTCTATAGAAGGAAAGGAAGACTTTCAAATGATGGAAAGAAGACTAAGGAAAAGAGAAAGGAGGAGATCAAGGGGAAAATAAGGAAAGAAGTAAAGGAAAGAGATAAGATGGGGATATATTGGCCAAATTTTGAGAGGTGCTTGGGGAAAGAAAATTTGGTCAACCATAATCTTTTTGGTGTTAGGGACTTACGATTTTGGTAGGGGGAATTAGGGAGCCAAATTTCCTATAGCCTTTTTACAAGTTTTGTACATGAAAAGTTTTTCTCTCTTTTTGAACATTTTTTTGTGCTTCTTTTCCAACCTTTTTCCTTTGTTTGCCGAAACACTCAAGCCATTTTGCTCATCTTTTCCTTAGTGTAGGCCAAAACTCTCAGACACCTCTTTTTCCATCTCTTCTTTTCTTTTTCACCATTTCTTCAACCCTTCTCTCTTTTTCTTTAGTAAATATTTTTGATGGCCGAATCTTGCTTGTTCTTTTCTCTCTAAGTAGCCGAATGCTCCTAGCCATTCTCTCTTCTCCATCTTGCGTGTTGATCACTTTCTTCCTTGGTTGAATCGGGTAAGTGGCTTCATCCTTTTCATTTCATCTTCTTTTCTCCATAACCGAAGGTGTGACCATCATCATTCAGTTGTTTCACTTTATTTTTAAAACCGAAACACCATTTCCTTCTACTCCCTCATATCGTGATCATCTCCTTTTCGTAGTGTTCTTGTGGGGTTGGCCAAATCTCACATCCTTGCCGACTCATCCTTAGTCATAAGTTGAATCGGTGGGAATCGGGTTCATCATCGATTAAGGTAAGGAGTTTTTTCTTGGTCCATTCAATATCTACGCGGTTATTTTGTTAAACGGATCGATAGTTATGTCTAATCGTTTATTTTAGGGGCTTAACAACTCGTTCTCCTCTACTTTTTGGTCTTTCGGAAGTAGTGGTAAGCCGAAACCCTCTCCTTAGACAACTACTTCTCTCATTGTAATATTATTCTGACCGAGACTCTTCCAATAGAGGCAAGTGGTAGCGATACTAAAGGAAAATCGATAGGAGGACGAAAAGGGAGTGGACTTGCAATCTCTACTCCCAAGTTCAAACGTAGGGCGGTATCGGCAGTTCGGGATTTTCCACCAGGTTGTGGATCGACATCCGGTGAAAATAGGAAGATCGTGGTCGTTCGCGATAGTGAGGGTAAGTGTGATAAATCGATTGTTTAGATTTGGATTAAGACACTATCTCTTGTTAGTTAATCGAGTGTTATGGTGACATAGGTGCCGACGATCAAGAAGGTTTAGTCCTTACCGTAATCAGGTGTGTAATCTCACACCGAAATTCTGTAGATTCGTGATTCACCATCATGTTGGAAAATAGATTGTTGTTGCTTATGAATCTAATAACCGTAATATGGCAAGAATCGAGTAACTTGCTTAAACAACGTTAATTTTAAGATCTGTCAAAATCGTTATTAATTTGTAAAATTACAAAAATGCCCTTATGGGCCGAATTACCAAAAAGCTTTAATGGGCCGTTTTTATGAAAATGCCCCTATTGGTCTATTTACCAAAATGCCTTAACGGGCTGATTTGTTAGAATGCCTTAGTGGGCCGATTTACCAAAGTGCTTTAATGGGCCAATTCATCAAAATATTTCATTAGATTAATGGTTGCTATATATGTCGATACACTTTTCTTATGTTGCATCTTTACATATTGCATGGGTTGGGAAAAATTGTATGGAGAGCAGTGTAGCCTGGTGGCATAGCCACAATTCGCTTATTATTGTGCTTAATTATGATTTCGGTGGCATGGCCACAAAAATAATATACTTTACCAGCTTGACTGCAAATTGGTGTGAGCGGCAGGGTGGGTTGACTTGATCCCCACAGGTGTGATTGGCTGGTCGGGGGTGTGATGGATGGATGGGTTGGGGTGCATTCATTTCTTTTAAATACTGTTATGTAAATGGGCTTAGGCCCAAGATGTTGCTATACGGGTTCAGGCCCAGTGGATGATGGTAAGGGGGATTATGCATTGAGTTCTTGCAACTCACCCCCCCCTTTCTTTCTTAATCCTTCGAGGTGATGCTCAGTGATGAGGACTTGGGCCCATGGATGACTCGGTGGAGGCCATACTTTGAAAATAATCTTTTCAAACATTAGTAAACTTCTTTTCCGCTTTATTTCATTACTTTTACTATTTTGGGTTTAAAGTTGTAATAAGGCCTCTGATATTTTTATTTTGCTTTATGTTTTGATATACTTATTATTTTCCATGAATTGTTTTAAACGGGGATTTTTCTGAGATCTTAAACAACGGTTTTCCAAAATTGATTAATAAATGGATTTCATAACAAATATGTACAAATAAATTAACTTGGATTTTCCTTCGAATTATCAACATCTTTTTCAAAAGTCACGATTTTTTTAAAGTTCACTAGTTTGATTTTCGATTCACCAATCATCCTTTCGAGATTAGTGGTATTTTTTTTATCGAATATTTATAATCAAACTTGTTTTTCTTAACTATAACCTAATAACATCAACTTTAGTAGGAATCATAAGTTCTTTACACACTTTCTTCATGTGACATGTCAGATCCGGTCATACCGCATGGGCCGGGTTTGGGGTGTTACATTTTATGGTATCAGAGCCAAGTTGCAAAACTCGGCTGTGGTTTGGGTTCAAAAATATTTTCCAAAAACTGTTTGAAATTTGATTTATAAATACATGTCTTAGATGAAGTATGGCACCACGGGTATCCGGCACCAAGTCAGTAAGTCTTTGTTTTCATTTCATGATTATTGTGGTATGACTGTAGTAAGAAAACTTCACATGATAGGAATACTCTAGAACTATTGGCTTTAGGAGCAGAAACTGTAGAGATTGAGACTTTAGGATACGTTTTGCGAAAATTACTTTACTTCTTATACTTCACAAAACATTGTTTAATAAACACTGAATAAGCATACTGATCCATAAGACTTTTAATCAGATTAAATCAACTTAGTGAACATGAGCGCTAGAGGACGTGGACGTGGTAGACGCGGCCGTGGTAGAGGCCGAGGTGCTAGAGTTGTATCTGAGGCATCGGGACATATGTCGGAAATGGACGCATCAGCCTTCACCAAATGGATCAAACGGGTCACATGATCGAATAGGAGGGGACGACGCTCGCCCCAAGCGATGTTGCGCGCTCATCGGAAAGGGTTGTTGGGGCTAGAACTGGTCGGTAGCTCGTGGGTCGATATCTGAGCGACTAAGATCGAATGGGGCCGAAGTTTTTAGGGGTATTTTGGGTGTAGCCCCAAGTGTAGTGGAGTACTGGCCTGAGGCGGTGGAGCGAATTATGGACGATCTGGATTACACAGTTGAGCAAAAACGGAAAGGGGTTGTGTCATTGCTAAGAGACGAGGCGTATCAGTGGTGGCTCACTGTTCGGGAAGGCACTCAGGCTGATCGTATTACCTGGGAATTCTTTAAGACAGCATTTCAAGGAAAATATGTTGGTGCTAGCTATGTAGATGCCCGAAGAAAAGAATTCCTGAATCTGATTTAAGGAAGTAGATCTGTGGTAGTATACGAGGCAGATTTTCTGCGTCTGAGCCGGTATGCTCGGGGAATAGTGCTGACTTATTACGAACACTATGTGCGTTTTGAGGACGGTTTGCGTGATGAGTTACGGGTATTGATAGCCCCACAGAAGGAGAGCAATTTTGCTACACTGGTGGAAAAAGCTAAGATTGCTGAAGAAGTAAAACACTCGGAATGGCAAAATCGAGACAAGGATAGGGGAAGGAACAAAAGAGACCCTGGGTATTCAAGTCCTGCTAGAGGATTTCAGAAAAGGCCCAGGAATGAGGGACCAGTTCAAGTGAGTGCTCCAGCTACTACCAATCAGTTACAGCCTTGTGTGGATTGTGGAAAACTTCACTCGGGTGAATGTTGGAAGAGAACTGGTGGATGTTTCAGATGTGGATCCAAAGACCATCGGTTTAGGGATTGCCCTCGAGAGCCTGCTCAGACTCAGGTAGTTCATAACAGATTTACGCAGCCAGCAGGAGGCGCTCAGCAGCCGTCGAGAGGCCGTGGGCCAAGTCGAGGTGGTAATGGCATGGGACGAGGTCAGGGTGCACCGGGTAGAGGTATCGATAATAGGGGTAACACGGAGGCGAGACAACCAGGGTTGGTCTATGCGGTTAGATGTCGAGAGGATGGCAATGCACCGGATGTCATTAACGGTACGTTTTTCATATCTGATGTACCTTTTACCGCTTTGATAGACGTTGGATCCACCCATTCGTATGTTGCATGTGCTGTGTCTGGAACTTTGAATATTAGATCTGAGATTACTGTTAGAGAAACAACTGTGATTAGCCCTTTAGGACAGTCGGTGGTAGTAAATAAATTATTTAGGGATATGCCCTTAGAAGTTCAGGGAGTAGTATTTCTGGCGGATTTGATGGAATTGCCGTTCGGGGAGTTCGACCTTATATTGGGCATGGACTGGCTGGATAAGCATCGTGCGAACTTGGACTATGCTACAAAGCGGATGGTACTAAGAACTTCAAGGGGTAAGGAAGTGATGATGATAGGTGAAAGAAGAAATTATCTATCTAATGTGGTATCTGCTTTAAAGGCGGAAAGGTAGGTACGAAAGGGGTATGAAGCGTTCTTAGCCTTTATCAGTGCTTTGGATGCCAAAGAGTTGTCAGTAGAGAGTGTTAGAACGGTGAAAGATTTTTCAGACGTCTTTCTCGGGGAGCTTCCAAGATTGCCTCCGGATCGGGAAGTGGAATTTGGTATTGAGCTGTTGCCAGGAATGGCTCCGGTGTCCAATGCTCCTTACAGAATGGCGCCGAAGGAGCTAGTGGAACTTAAAGCTCAAATTCAGGAGTTGTTGGATCGTGGATTTATTCGACCAAGTGTGTCACCGTGGGGAGTGCCAGTTTTGTTCGTTAAGAAAAAGGATGAGTCGATGCGTATGTGCATCAATTATAGACAATTGAATAAGTTGACGATCAAGAACAAGTACCCGTTACCAAGGATCGATGATCTATTCAATTAGTTGCGAGGAGCTTCGGTCTTCTCGAAGATAGACTTGAGATCAGGGTATCACCAGTTAAAAGTCAAGGAAGAGGATATTCACAAGACTGCGTTCCAAACTCGTTATGGGCATTACGAGTTCTTGGTGATGCCATTTAGGTTGAAAAATGCACCAGCTGCATTTATGGACATGATGAACCGAGTCTTCCAACCCTATCTAGATCGATTTGTGGTGGTGTTCATAGATGACATCTTGGTGTACTCAAAGACAGAAGAGGAGCATGATTCGCATCTACGGGTCGTATTGCAGATATTAAGGGAGAAGCAGCTGTATGCCAAATTCAGTAAGTGGGAATTTTGGCTGAGGGAAGTGACCTTTTTGGGGCATGTTGTGTCTGCCGAGGGAATTAGAGTTGATCCCCGGAAGATCGAGGATGTATTGGACTGGAAGCCACCGAAGTCAGTGGCAGAAATCTAAAGTTTTCTAGGTTTGGCTGGGTATTATAGGCGATTCGTTAAGGGGTTTTCGTTGATTGCTGCACCCCTTACTAAACTATTGCGTAAGGGAGTACCATTTGTGTGGTCAAATAAGCAGTAAGAAAGCTTTGAGAGATTGAAGAAAATTTTGACAGAAGCTCCAGAATTGATTCAGCCTGAGGCTGGTAAAGAGTTTATTGTTTATTGTGATGCGTCACACACGGGCTTGGGATGTGTGTTGATGCAAGGGGGGAAAGTGGTGGCTTATGCATCTCGTCAAATAAGGCCGCATGAGGTGAACTATCCCACTCATGATTTGGAGTTAGCTGCAGTGGTATTTGCTTTGAAGATATGGAGACACTATCTGTACGGGGAGAAGTCGATTATCTACACGGACCATAAGAGTCTGAAGTACCTCCTTACCCAGAAGGAGTTGAACTTAAGACAGTGGAGGTGGATAGAATTGTTGAAATATTATGACTGCTCAATCGAGTATCACCCAAGTAAAGCTAACGTAGTGCCAGATGCGTTGAGTCGTAAGGTGATATCGGATTTGAGATCAATGTTCGCTCATCTCAGCCTTTATGAAGATGGTAGCTTGTTAGCTGAACTTCAAGTGAAGCCTGCGTGGGTAAGTCAGATTAAGGAAAAGCAGTTGTTAGATGAAAGGTTGTGTTCTAGGCTTCTGCAAGTGGAACGTGGTGAGATAGGGGATTTTGGATTAAATAGTGATGGAGTATTGTGTTTCCACGGAAGAGTTTGTATGCCCAGGGATTTGGAATTGAGACAAATTATTCTGCGTGAGGCGCATAGTAGCCCATATGCTATGCACCCCGGGGGAAACAAAGTGTACCGAGACCTCCGTGAGCAGTATTGGTGGCCAGGGTTGAAACGGGAGGTTACTGATTTTGTGAGCAAGTGCTTGACATGTCAACAGGTGAAGGCGAAACATCAACTACCTTCAGGGTTGCTACAATCGCTGAAAATCCCACTATGGAAATGGGAAAGGATAACGATGGACTTTGTTAGTGGGTTACCTTTAACGCCTACTAAGAAAGATTCAGTATGGGTAATAGTGGACCGGTTAACGAAGTCTGCTCATTTCCTACCTGTTCGTACGGATTATACGTTGCAGAAGTTGGCCAAGTTGTATATAGTGAGGTTGCATGGGGTACCAGTGTCTATTATATCGGACAGGGATCCTAGGTTTACATCACGGTTCTGGAAGACTTTACATGAAGATTTGGGTACAAAACTAAATTTCAGCATGGCGTTTCATCCGAAGACTGATGGTCAGTCGGAGAGAGTAATCCAGATTCTAGAAGACATGTTAAGGGGCTGTGTGATTGACTTCAGGGGTAGTTGGGAAGATTTTCTACCATTGGCAGAGTTTGCATACAACAATAGTTATAAATCCAGCATCTAGATGGCACCCTATGAGGCGTTGTATGGTCGTAGGTGTCGTACTCCTACTTGCTGGACTGAGCTGGGGGAGCGACAGTTATTGGGTCCAGAATTGATCTCGGAGACGGAGGAAAAAGTAAAGGTAATTCGGGCTCGGTTAAAAGAAGCTTCGGACAGACAGAAATCATACGTGGATCTGATGCGGAAGGAGATAGAGTTCTCTATGGGTGATCAAGTCTTTCTGAAGGTCTAACCTTGGAAAAAGATCTTGAGATTTGGACGGAAGGGCAAGTTGAGCCCTAGATTTATCGGACCTTACCGTGTATTGAAGAGTGTTGGGCCAGTGGCTTATCAGCTTGAGTTACCTCCGGAGTTAAGTCAGATACATAGCGTATTCCATGTCTCGATGTTAAGGCATTATCGTTCGGATCCGTCTCATGTAGTGCTAGTGGAGGAAGTTGAGATAAGACGTGACTTGTCTTTTGAAGAAGAGCCAGTGCAGATTTTAGATCGGGATATTAAGCTGCTGAGAAGGAAGTCGGTTCCGTTAGTCAAAGTATTATGGCGTAATCACGAGTCAGAGGAAGCTACATGGGAGCCTGAGGACACGATCCGGCAACAATACCCTCATCTCTTTTAATCAGGTAAATTTCGAGGCTGAAATTTCTTTAAGGGGGTAGAATTGTAACATCCTGAAATTTGGGATTTTATGTTTTGCATTATACCATGCATTAGGCTAGTTAAGAGTGTCAGTTGTGTATGTTTAGGGACCCTAAGAAGGCTTGGGGTTGAGTTGGGCCTTGGTAGAATTTTTGTGTTTATGCACTTAAGGGGGAGAAGGCAAGTGACGTCAAGACTTAAAAGAATAAGTGAGTTTTTTTTTTTTTTGCTAGCACAAGAAGAGCTAGTATCAAAGTGGTGAGGCGTCACATGAAGGGGCTTAACGGGTGGATTTCGAATCTCACCTATTGCAAATATATTTTTTTTTGTGCTAATCAGGTGGAAGATGGTAAGTGTCGACCATGGCTCTATAGAAGGAAAGGAAGACTTTCAAATGATGGAAAGAAGACTAAGGAAAAGTGAAAGGAGGAGATCAAGGGAAAAATAAGGAAAGAAGTAAAGGAAAGAGATAAGGGGGGATATGCTGGCCGAATTTTGGGAGGTGCTTGGGGAAAGAAAATTTGGTCAACCATAATCTTTTTGGTGTTAGGGACTTACGGTTTTGGTAGGGGGAATTAGGGAGCCGAATTTCCTATATCCTTTTTACAAGTTTCGTGCATGAAAATTTTTTCTCTTTTTGAACATTTTTTTGTGCTTATTTTCCAACCTTTTTCCTTTGTTTTCCGAAACACTCAAGCCATTTTGCTCATCTTTTCCTTAGTGTAGGCCGAAACTCTCTGACACCTCTTTTTCCATCTCTTCTTTTCTTTTTCACCATTTCTTCAACCCTTCTCTCTTTTTCTTTAGTCAATATTTTTGATGGCCAAATCTTGCTTGTTCTTTTCTCTCTAAGTAGCCGAATCCTCCTAGCCATTCTCTCTCCTCCATCTTGCGTGTTGATCACTTTCTTCCTTGGTTGAATCGGGTAAGTGGCTTCATCCTTTTCCTTTCATCTTCTTTTCTCCATAACCGAAGGTGTGACCATCATCATTCGGCTGTTTCACTTTATTTCTAAAACTGAAACACCATTTCCTTCTACTCCCTCATATCATGATCATCTCCTTTTTTTAGTGTTCTTGTGGGGTTGGCCGAATCTCACATCCTTGCCGACTCATCCTTTGTCATAAGTTGAATCAGTGGGAATCGGGTTCATCATCGATTAAGGTAAGGAGTTTCTTCTTGGTCCATTCGATATCTACGCGGTTATTTTGTTAAACGGATCGATAGTTATGTCTAATCGTTCATTTTAGGGGCTTAACAACTCGTTCTCCTCTGCTTTTTGGTCTTTCGGAAGTAGTGGTAAGCCGAAACCCTCTCCTTAGACAACTACTTCTCTCATTGTAATATTATTCTGACCGAGACTCTTCCAATGGAGGCAAGTGGTAGCAATACTAAAGGAAAATCGATAGGAGGACGAAAAGGGAGTGGACTTGCAATCTCTACTCCCAAGTTCAAACGTAGGGCGGTATCGGCAGTTCGGGATTTTCCACCAGGTTGTGGACCGACATCCGGTGAAAATAGGAAGATCGTGGTCGTTCGCGATAGTGAGGGTAAGTGTGATAAACCGATTGTTTAGATTTGGATTAAGACACTATCTCTTGTTAGTTAATCGAGTGTTATGGTGACATAGGTGTCGACGATCAAAAAGGTTTAGTCCTTACCATAATCAGGTGTGTAATCTCACACCGAAATCCTGTAGATTCGTGATTCACCATCATGTTGGAAAATAGATCGTTGTTGCTTACGAATCTAATAACCGTAATATGGCAAGAATCGAGTAACTTGCTTAAACAATGTTAATTTTAAGATCTATCAAAATCGGTATTAATTTGTAAAATTACAAAAATGCCCTTATGGGCCAAATTACTAAAAAGCTTTAATGGGCCGTTTTTATGAAAATGCCCCTATGGGTCGATTTACTAAAATGCCTTAACAGGCCAATTTGTTAGAATGCCTTAGTGGGCCGATTTACCAAAGTGCTTTAATGGGCCGATTCATCAAAATATTTCATTAGATTAATGGTTGCTATATATGTGGATATACTTTTCTTATGTTGCATCTTTACATATTGCATGGGTTGGGAAAAATTGTATGGAGAGCAGTGTAGCCTGGTGGCATAGCCACAATTCGCTTATTATTGTGCTTAATTATGATTTCGGTGGCATGGCCACAAAGATAATATACTTTAGCAGCTTGACTGCAAATTGGTGTGAGCGGCGGGGTGGGTTGACTTGATCCCCACAGGTGTGATTGGCTGGTCGGGGGTGTGATGGATGGATGGGTTGGGTTGCATTCATTTCTTTTAAATACTGTTATGTAAATGGGCTTAGGCCCAAGATGTTGCTATACGGGTTCAGGCCCAGTGGATGATGGTAAGGGGATTATGCATTGAGTTCTTGTAACTCACCCCCTTTCTTTCTTAATCCTTCCAGGTGATGCTCAGTGATGAGGACTTGGGCCCATGGATGACTCGGTGGAGGCCATACTTTGAAAATAATCTTCTCGAACATTAGTAAACTTCTTTTCCGCTTTATTTCATTACATTTACTATTTTGGGTTTAAAGTTGTAATAAGGCCTCTGATATTTTTATTTTGCTTTATGTTTTGATATACTTATTATTTTCCATGAATTGTTTTAAACGGGAATTTTTCTGAGATCTTATACAACGGTTTTCCAAAATTGATTAACAAACGGATTTCATAACAAATATGTACAAATAAATTAACTTGGATTTTCCTTCGAATTATCAACATCTTTTTCAAAAGTCACGATTTTTTTAAAGTTCACTAGTTTGATTTTCGATTCACCAATCATCCTCTCGAGATTAGTGGTATTTTTTTTTATCAAATATTTAGAATCAAACTTGTTTTTGTTAACTATAACCTAATAACATCAACTTTAGTAGGAATCATAAGTTCTTTACACACTTTCTTCATGTGACATGCCGGATCCGGTCATACCGCATGGGCCGGGTTTGGGGTGTTACAATTCATCACAAAAGCAAGATAGGACTCACACCCTTTTCTCAAACATTTATCAGCCACTAAGGAAGAAATCATCACTGGTAGACTATCCGATCCTCCTAATTCAACCCGAACCACATCTCCACTCTCACATTTCAATTCAATAAACTTACTACCACAGTCCACTAAGACACTATGGGTAGTCAACCAATCTATGCCTAGGATTAAATCAAACTCATCAAACGGAAACAGCATAAGGTTTGCAGGAAAGCAATGACTCTCAATCATCAAAGGACAATTCTTACACACCTGGTCCACTAACACATGCTTACCTAACGGGTTTGACACCTTAACCACAAAGTCCGTAGACTCAACAGTCATACTCAAACTAGATGCCAATCTCATGCAAATATAAGAATGAGTAGACCCTGGATCTATTAAAGCAATAACAAAGGTGTCAAAGAGAGAAAAAGTACCCGTTATCACATCAGGGGAGGATGCCTCTTCGTGAGCGCGAATGGCATACGTCCTCGCAGGTGCCCGACCCTCCGGTCTCACGGCAGAATCTCTAGACGCACCTCTACCACTATTTTTGCCTCTCGGGTTCCTTGGTGGTCTACCCCTTGCTGACACATCACTGGATCTCATCTCTAGCTTCTCTTCCTTATCATCCCTCTCGGGGCAGTTTCGAATAAAATGGTCGGGGGAACCACACTTATAACAGTTTTGACTGTTACCCCAACACTCTCCGGTGTGATATCTACCACAACTTGGACACTCCAGTTTGTTCTTTGGATTGCCCTCACTTTCAATCGAAGTAGCTTGGACTCTCGAACCCGAACGAGTATTGCCCAAGTCTCGATGTGAATAACCCACTAGTGATGTTGTCCTAGGACTCACTTCCTTAGATCTTTTCGACTGGGCTTGGTACGACTTGCCCATCGACCTCTTTCTAGCATCTCGGGCTTCACTCACAGCCCTTCTCTTTTCTGTACTCAACTCTTCGGCCTTACTTACCCTCTCGACTAACACAACAAACTCTTTCAACTCCAAAATACCAACTAGGAGTTTGACGTCCTCATTCAGTCCGTCTTCAAACCTCTTACACAAGATGGTTTCTGTCGACACACATTCTTGAGCGTATTTGCTAAGCCTAACAAACTCACGCTCATATTCTGCGACTGACATTCTTCCTTGCTTCAACTCAAGGAATTCCTTCCTTTTCCGATCAGTAAATCGTTGGCTTATATACTTCTTCCGGAACTCTTCCAGAAAGAAGTCCCACGTCACCCGCTCTCTCGGGACTACTGACGTCAACGTCTTCCACCAATGGTATGCCGAGTCCCTAAGCAAGGATACGACACACTTCAAGCTCTCTTCAGGTGTACAAGAGAGTTCATCGAATACTCTCATCGAGTTCTCTAACTAGAACTCTGCCCTCTCAGGGTCATCATCAACCTTATTTCTAAACTCCTCAGCCCCGTGTTTTGTAATCTTATCTACCGGGGGTTTCGATATCCTCACTACATCAATACCTTGAGGAGCCACAGGAATTGGCTGAGGTATAGGTGGAGGAGGTGGAGGAGGTTGAGCATTAGGGTTCGCTCGAACATAATCCGAGTACCAATTGCTCATCAACTGGAGAAAGGCTTTCCGTGCCCCTTCCCCTAGACCCCTAGCCTCGGGTCCACTTTGAACAGGCACGGTTCCTTGCGCAGGAGCCGACGCATTACTAGCTGCTTCATCAGCAGTCAATGGATCAGAATCCATATTCTATATAAAACAAGATTTAAAATCATCAGAAGCCACCACATTATCATTGTAAACTTATGGCATGTATAGCTAGACTCTTACACCCACTACGGTAGTCCTAGAACTAACTAAACCATAGCTCTGATACCACTAAATGTAACACCCCTTACCCGTATTCAATGCCAGAACCAGGCACGAGGCGTTACCGTAATAAAATCCTCAAGATCGCCACTTAGGCACAACATGACCACTCTCTTTGGCCATCACAACAACCTCAATCCCGACTTACGAGGCCTCTCTCAAACACACGAGGGCTCTCGAAACCATATCAAAAACTCTTACGATCTTTAATTTTTTTTCCATCTATACAGGGCTCACACGCCCGTGTAAGATTTGGCACACCCGTGGATGTCACACACGCCCATGGTCACTACTCGTGCATGAAAACTCAAGCATTCTGCCAATGCCCCACGGTTAGGGAACACGCCCGTGCCCTCCGCCCGTGGTGCACACTGACTACCTTAACACGGCCTAGAGTCTAGACAAAAGTCCGTGTGGCTAGCCCATGGCCAACACTGATTAATCCCACACGCCCTAGACACATGCCTGTGTGGCTAGTCCGTGGTCTATTCTGACTTAAAATACTAACATACAGGGGACACACGGCTGAGTCACACGCTCGTGGGCTGGCCGTGTGTCACACATGGCCTAGACACACGCCCGTGTGTCTATCCACATGGACAAGAATAAAGCTTTATGCCAAGTTCTTTTCACCCCTCTAGCATACACAACATGCACTCATTCAACACATCCAATAATCAACTCATAATCTTACAATCTCACATAGATAACTACATCTTTTCATATAATAAAGTGCCAACAACTATGGCATTATACAAAATAGATTATCCATCTAAAGGCCAACGCATCATAGCCATATACAACAAAATTCACTAACTTGACTAGCCCCTATACATGCCATATACAATACATTGAGTCTAATGTACCAGAGTGTGCTGATAGTGTGGGCGATATTCCAATTGATCCTCGTATCTCGATTCAACACTTTTGCTCTATAAGACAAGGGAAAAGAAAGGGAGTAAGCTTTGAGCTTAGTAAGTTTACATATAAACAATTAAGCATCATAGTATAAGCTAAACAACAATTAGCATTATACTAACATATAATGTACAACTATGCTTACTCTTTTCTATCCCTTACCACATTTATTCCAACACATCATGAGTCACTTACTCATAACCATTGACATGCACCCCTGCATTCAATATCACATTTACACAATATACATCACATCATTATTTCTCGATAATACATCCACACAGCTAATCCACACAGCTAATCCACGCAGCTATTTCACACAGTTAATCCACAAAGCTAATATCTCGGTGGTTTCGCACTTAGCCCACCACAATCAATTAATAAGGTAGTATCACACTTAGCCTACCATAAAGGTAATCATAGTGGTTTCGCACATAGCCCACTAGATAATATACCTAACGATAGCATCGCACATAGCCAGCTCATCGTCAATATGCATTAGGATGGTATCGTACTTAGCCCACCATTTAGCATTATCACTATACATTCACATATCTATTTACTCAATCATACATCCTGTAACATCCTGGATTTTTGGGCCTATACGTTTAATGTGTAGACATGTTTAATGGGTTAATATGAGAATTAGAGGGGCAAATTGGGCTCGGGAATGGGCCGAGGTCTTGGCTAAATATTTTGTTAGGGACTATGGGGTTTAAATAAAATATTAAGAGTGAAATAGGCATAATGGGCTTGTGGCCCATGAATAAGAGGCGCAGTAGGAGGGAGCTATAAGTGGCGCCAATAGGCAAAAGAAGGGGGCCTCAGTATGGCCGCTTGAAGCCCAATAAATTGGGCTAATTTCGGCAGCCCAAGGAGAGCTAGGGGGACGGCACAAGGCTATTATTTAGGGGATTTTTAATGTATATAATATGTGGATATTAGGCCTATTTTGGAGGAGTTAGTAGATTAAGATAAGGAAGAAAGATAGGAGTTATCATTTGGTTGCAGAGTTGGCCGAAAATCAAACACAGGAGAGGGGGGAGAGAATTGGTTTAGTATGGCAAGGGGTGTGCCGAAAATTGGAAGGCCATCTCACTTGTTTTCTTTTCTCATCTTTTCTCTTCCAAAAGCCGAAAATCACCACCTCCCTCACCTTTTCTTTCTTTTTCTTTAAAACTTCCTTTTAGCCGAATCTTCTGATCCCCATTGTTATTCTTCTTCCATTCAATAAAAGCCGAAACTCCTCATTCAATTCTTCTAAAAAGCCGAAAAAACACATCTAGTTCATCTTTTCGGGATTTTTTTAAAAGCCGAAATTTCTAGATCTATACTCTTCTACGCTTCGATCTTCTTCTGGGATTGCCGAATCTTTCTGCAAGGGGGTAGCCGAAATCATCTGTAGAGGTAAATGTCGATTTGTATATTCTTTTCCGGCTTTTAGAGATCTTAGCCGAATGGCTATATGGTTAACTAATCGGGTGTTTTCTATCGTTTGCGACATTCCGGGATTTGAAGAGGATTCAATCGCTTAGATTTCTAAGCCAGAGTTCAGTAGCCCTTGAATCGTATCACTTTCGGGATTTCAATGTAAGGAGATCTGTTAGTTTAAGCATATAATTCGGGTAAAACACTAACCTTTGGCTGAATATAGGAGAAGCCTTATCTTCGTGTTCTTCTGGCTTTTGAGCAAAGTTGTAGACAAAGGGCAGTAGATCCGATTAGCGAGGGTATCGACATAGAGGGTAGTCCTACGTATTAATCAGGTGTGTAACATTCTCACACCATTTGGATTGCTTGTTAGTATATGTTTATAAATCTGTTATACTCTACTAAATGCCGAAATACCGGCATGGCTGTTGAAAACCCGAGGAGGGTAAAGGCGAATCACCAGGTTAGTGATCTCTGTCATTCTAAAGTGAATGTTTCTATCGATTTGGTATGATGAACATGTATGCCGGTTTCTGTGATTGCATGGGGTTGGGTGATTGATGAAAGGGGAAGTGTTCTGTTGTAGTAGCTATTGCCATGATCTGACAATGAGCAGCTATCTGCAGCATGACTGCCATCGATGGTGTGTAGCGGTGTGGGTTGATTGTAGAAATCCCCAATGGTGTGATTGGCAGGTAAGGGTGGTGTGTAGCGGATGGAAACCTAGGATTGGGTTGGGCTTTGCATATTTTCTGATATATTATACTCTGTTATCTGTTCTGTGGGGCTAAGGCCCAATCTGATGGTGCACGAGGGTTGCACACTGAGTCTCGCGACTCACCCTATTATTTAACATCTTTCAGGTAGCACCTAGTGCATCGGACCGGGTTGGAGAGGAGCGCAAGGTGGCCATGCGATGGATTTTTATGATTCAGCAAAAGACTTTACTAGTTTATTTATTTTTAATATTTTTAATTAGTGGGTTTAAATTTCATTGTAATAAGGCCATGGGCCACTAGCTTCACATTTTCGTTTGTTTTGGGCTTTTATTATTATTAGACATTTACATTTTACGTTTTAATTAAGTTAAGGCATGTATCAAATTTCGATTTTTAATCCACTAAGGCATAAATATAAAATGTATATCTTTTACAAATCATCCAACCATTTAGTTTTCTCGAATAAAGTGTTAAACTCAAGAAAAATATTTTCTGAACTTGCGACATCTTTTAAAATCTCCCTAAGTGACATGCCAGATCCGGTCATGGTGTTTAGACCGGGTTTGGGGTGTTACACATCCATTCATGATTTATACCACATTCATTCCACATAGGTTCTCATTCATTCTCAATCATGCTGCTACACACTAGCTAGCATTAACAAATTGTAAGTATGAATACATTGTTTATGCATAGACTTACCTCGATACTCAAAAGTATAGAAACGTGCAATTTAGCCCACCACTTTGCTCTTGCCTCGGTTTCGATCCGGGCTTCGTCTTTCTTGATCTATAATGATAATTCAACTCATCAATATACACATTGACTAAATTGACCCACATCTCATACTTTGGCAAAATTACCCTTTTTGCCCCTAAACTTTCTCATATTTACGATATTGCCCCAAGGCTCGTAAAGTGATTGTTATTCAACTTTCTAGCCTTTCATGCTTCGCCGAATCACTTACTCAACTAAAGCAATCATCAATTCTCACTACATCACACATGTATGACCAAACTTAAGACTTTCACAAACTAGTCCCTACATGCATTTTCTATGGAAACTCATTTAGCAAAAGATGTTTCTACTACATCAAGCTTTCATAATCTTCCATAAAACATCAAAATACATGCATTTCATACATGACCACATTTTTGAACATCCATCATAGCTCATCAAATAGCTAAAAATAGCTTACTCATGCTACAAGGACTTCAAAAATACAAAGAATATCAAAAACGGGGCTTAGATGCACTTACTAGCAAGCTTGAAAATTTTGAAGAACCCTAACAATGGCTCTCTCAAATTTCGGCATCCTTGGAGAAGAAGATGAATGAATTTTGTCATCTTTTCTCCTATTTTAATCACTTAATTGATAAATGACCAAAATGCCCTTTTTGATAAACTTTCTATTTTAACTCATCCATGCCCAATTTTGTCCAAACATTAGAAACTGGAAAAATTGATATTTAAGGACCTCTAATTAATATTCTAAAGCTATTTCACACAAATAGCTTCTAGAATCTCACATTTTGCAACTTTTGCAATTTAGTCCTTTTGGACAATTCAACCGCAATTTCACAAAATTGCTTCATGAAACTTTCACACTAGCATGCATACATAGCATAAACCTCAAAAACTTATTCAAAATCCTCAGATTTGTGGTCTCGCACCACTATTCTGACTAGGCCCTAAATCGGGATGTTACACTTACATGCAATGAAAAGAACTTAACCGAATACCCCAGCTCTTTTCCATGGTGATTTTCGATGGAGACAAGATGAAATGAAGAAGATGAACATGATTTCTCAGGTTATTTTTAGTTTTATTTACTAATTTACCTTTTTACCCTTTAAAAATTATCAAAATTTCAATAATACCGAATCCATGTACGTCCACTATCAACATATATGGTATAATTAACATTCAAGTCCATTAACTTTCACTTATAAAGCCATTGGACTCTTTTCACTATTAGAACTCAACTTTTTCACCTTTTACGATTTAGTCCTTTTCACTTAATTAAGCATTTAAATAGTAAAATTTCTTAACGAAATTCTAATATGACCTTAAGAAAATCCCGTAGACATCAAATAAATAATGAAATAATAATTACTCATCAGAATTGTGGTCCCAAAATTATTGTTTCGATATCACTGAAAACGAGTTGTTACAGGTTGTAACTGATACAACCCATCACATTCATGACCTTGAAGCAATATCCGGTGAGTGCGCAGATCCTTCACATAACTTCAATTGGGTTAAAACTCAAAGTAAACATTATTATCTTTAGTAAAATTTGAGACAAATAATAAGTTTTTTTGAATCAGAGGTACATGAAGAACATCGTTAATTGTCAGTGACACATTTTCAAGATTAAAGAAAGAAGAACCAATTTGGGTGATAGAAATTGACCTACTATCTCCAGTCAGTACTCTACTTGATCCATCATACGGTTGAACCTACAAATTTTGGAAGCATCATTGGTCATATGAGCAATAGCACCACTATCAGGATACCATGCCTGATCGATAACCGTTCGAGGAGTAGCAACCATCCCAATAATGTTTCCGTGAGAATCAAAACCATTGTAATCTGCATATGGCACTCCAGAAACAAATCTAAATGTGGACCTAAAGATTTGAGCGATGGAGATGAAGAGACATTAGGGAGAGATGAGGAGACACGGGAAAATAAACCACCAAAAAATGGTAGAAGAAAAGGCACGAACAGACGGTGAGGAAGAAACATGAGCAGACCCAAACCCTAATAAAGTATGTGGATTACGCTCAATGTAACAACATTGGGCCAAAACAGGCTGAGAAGAACGGGTCTGAACATTACTACTTAAATTGGGCTCAACATAACAATATTGAGCCAATGTAGGTTGAGAAGAAGGAAACTGAGAAGAATGGCTATCAGGGCTTCAAAATCTTCATCGTCATCATACCGATAAAAACATCAGTGGGCAACATGCCCAACTCTGTCTTAGATCTGAAATTGAGAGTGAGACCCTTTTTCAAATCTTCTACGCCCATGACCTCTACTATACCTATTTCGTCTAGATCAAAAGTATTGAGATGTCGATAAACCAGAATATGACTACACAAAGATCGGAGTCGGAGCAGATGGGGCATGACTAGCAAGATTAGTCGTAATCGTGACCTGAGCAAGATGGGCATTCTGACGAGCCTCCCCATCCAACAAAGCAGTTACAATTCCTTTTAGATCAAACAGTGTTTGACTGGTGGTGATGATTTAAACCACATGGTCGTACTCCAGTGGAAGGCCATTTAAATTAGCTGACTGTTGCTCTTTTTGAAGAACTTTTTTACCACACCCAGCCAGAGAATCACACAAATGCTTTATGCCAGCAAGGTAATCTGACATACTCATCATTTTTGTGGAAATTATGAAGTAAAGAACAATATCTCATGGCTTTTGTTTTTTATTGACTACCAAAAATTCTATTTAATGCAGACCACAACATAGATGCATATGAAAAATCGCCAATTAACCAATTATACAGAGTAGGACTTAAAGTGGACAAAAGCCACCCAAAGATATCAACATCATGTTGCTCATATTGAACAAAAGCAGGATTTTCCATTGATAGGCCCCCACTGCCAGTGACCACAAATGGAGAAACCAACATCGTACCATCAAGATAACTCTGAAGACGATGAGTCTTAATCACAAGTAAGACATGTTACTTCTAGGCTAAGAAGTTGCCATCATCAATCAAAGTAGCACCCTTCTGAGACGCAAAAGCAAATAGATTTAACTCTAATACCATATAAGAGATTAACAAGAATTCATATCAAGAAATTAATCATAATTGCATATCTATCTCAAGCCAACAATAGCTTTATATCCAACATATAGTAACTTAGTAACTAATGTAACAGATTTACAGAAACTCAGAAACTACTAACTACTACTAACTGTATTGAACTAACTAGCAGTTGTTAGCTGATACTAATACCATGCACCTAAAGCACATGATCTCGTTAGTAAATTAGATTTCGTAATTTCAACTACCATGGAAAATTTACACTTTAACCCTTTTAGCACCTATTATACTTCTATCACAACAACATAATACTTAATATGTCGAAACTTCATAAACCAATTACTCCCAAATTAATCCACTTGCAGTGAAAATTACGTTTATGCCCTTACATAGTGAAAACACAAAAATTATAATTTGTTTTTGTACTTCTTCATTCTTTATTTAGTCCAAAAGTTATCTTAATCATGATAATACACATTCCAAGTTATTCGCATTCCAAATAATCATTTTTAACCCATATTGTCTCAATTTGGTCAAATTGTATTTTAGTCCTCTAACTTTTTAAAACTTGTTATTTGGTTCCTTTTCTACATGTTCACATTCACAATTTTCTACAATGATTTCTATCTCGAATATGAAATTAATTCATTAGGATCTCTCTTTATCTGACTCATTTACATATTTCCTCGAAATTAATTAGACATGATTTTGAAACAATAGAAAATTTTGTACTAGAATTTTTGGCATTACAATTGCCTACACAACTATTATTCCTAGGCCCTATCTCAACACACTCTAGCCGCAAATTTTCTTTAAGAAATGCCTAAGACTAACTTGGGGACAAAAACCTTGGAGAGTCCAATGCATGCTTTTGATAAACTTCCAAACACTACCATCAAACCAAGTCCTATCAATGTTGTACTCCCTCATAAAAATCTTGAACCTACAAAGTGAATCATTGGCTCACTGTAAATAGAGACAAGCATTTTCACTTGATCAAACCTAATCCTACTAAAGGTAAGAGTCGTCAAGTATAATAAACTGGCCCCATTTCTCCCCTAGGAACCTAAAAAATATCTCATGCTAAGCCCCGATTAGAACATCTTCTAATACCACCCAAACTTTGTAGCTCCTTTTGGTATCAAAATAGGTAAAGGTTCCAAAAATTCAAACCCTAGAGATAATAGTTGGCCTCTACGATCCCATGCATTATGGAGGCACTCCTCTGAGTTAAATTATAAAATGACCACAAGACCATATCAAGGGAACACCTCACAAAAAAATCTCTCCAACTTCAAAACATGTTGATTAGAGGTGAGCGTTTAATCGAATTGAGTGAAAAAATTTCAAGTTAATCGAGTTGACGAGTCTTATTTTATCATCCTAACTTAATTTGATTTTTTTAATCGAGTCGAGTGAAATGAAGTTCGAATTGAGTCGAGTCGAACCAAGTGAAATTGTTCAAGTTAACTTAAAAAATTAAACATGTCAAATTAATATCTTATTATAGTATAACTAATTATATGTTAGAGCACATAAATTTGAAACCATATATATTTAAAAAAAATTCAAAGCAAAATAATAATAAAAAAAGATACTTTAATATGATAAACTTGAACTATTAATTAACTTATTTAAGTCCCCAAAATTATTATTTAGAAAATATTTAAAATTTTAACTTTTTTTATATATTCTTTAGAATTTTTTCAAAATTTTTATAATTTTTTAAAAATATAATTTTTGGAATTTTTATAAATATTTTGAATTTTTAAAATTATTTTGACTTTTTTAAAATTATTTTGAATTTTTTTGTAACTTTTTTTTCGAGAGACCAATTTGCTCATTTGTAAAATTGATAGGGACCAAAGAGGTATTTACATCAATCTATTATTCGAATTGTAAAGTTCAACTCAACTTGAACTCGAAACTCGAATTACTTACTCGAGTTGACTTAATAAGTTGAACTATTCAAATAGTTCGATTCGATTAACTTGAAATTCAATTTTTTTCGATTTTTTAAATTGGATCAAGTTTTACTCACCCCTACTGATGATTATGTTAGACAAAACACGTTAGTGAACAAAATAAATTAATTAAAAATAAACACATATAAAATAAAAATATAAATAAAATGATTTATAATTAATTTATCAAATACGAAAATAAAATAAAACCATAATAAACAGTTGAAATAAAGGAGAATCGAGATTTTACGAAACGTTGAGGCCTGTGAAACGCAGTTTCCTTAAGACAGATTCAGCCGCTCCTACGGTACTTGGAGTAACATTGGTTGAATGTCTCCTAGGATACAACAATAGCAGTGATCAAAGTCGCAACACCTCTACAATGATCAACGAACAAACAATGCCTTTTTCTATCACCGAAATGTTTGAAAATACAAAAGAGGAAAAAGAAGAGTTTTGAGAGCAACAGAGTTTCGACAAGAGAAATTATAAGAGAGTATGAGCGTGTCAAACCCTTCCGAAATCATGGCCTTTTATAGGCATGGAGAGTGTTGGAATTTTGGAAAAAAAACATCCACAAAATCTGTCATTAAATCCATTTGATTTAAAATTTTAATCAGATTTATTGGAATCAAATCAATAAGATAAGTTTCCATAATAAACAAATTATGTCTGCTGAGGAAAATAAAATTGTGTTGGGCTAAAATATCCGCAGGCCCACTTGGGCCCGACCGGTCCAGACATTTCACGTCGCCCACGTCGTGCAGGTGCGCCCCAACCCAGTCAAGTTTGGACCTGCACCCCCTTGCGCGCGAGGCAAGGTTACAAGCTTAGTCATTCAATTACCCTTCAAGAGAGTTCACATATATAAACACATATCACACTTGGTATCTAACCAATGTGGGATCTAAGCCTTTACTTTTCCTCATCAATACTTCCAAGTAGCTTACTTTGAGCATCAATTTCTCATTCATCACTTAACCATTTTGAGCATATGATATACGTTGTAAAGGTCTCATGGAGTAGAATATGAAACCATAATTTTATGATTCAACTCTCTACCTTTACCTATTGAGAATATGCCTCAAAGTTCCCATACAAGCAATTTTTCCAACAATCCCCCACATGAATGAAAATTGATAGTTTTATCGAAAAACATTGACTCGATATGGTGATAGAATCTACGATCGATAGTTGCATAGGATAGGTAGGTATCCACCATTGAACCTTCCCTTACGAAAGTATATTTACTTTACTAGCTGACCAGTAGATGTGATGTCCTTGAACTATTCTGCCTTTTGTGTAAACGATGATATACCTCACACAACTACCTCTCTGGCAAGGTTTTAGTTCTCATGGTAATGTTCATATAGCCGTGAACATCTCTTGGTTCTGTAAGAGTTTGAGAAAACTATACCCCAATAGTCTCCTTGAAGCGACCCCACTTCATTCTCACATAGGTGACTTATGTTGTTCGGCTCACCAAAACACACAATGGTCATTAAAAGCATTGCTTAGCCTATCTCATTTTTAGTCACTGTTTACATCATAAGAACAGACTTGGGATAAGTACCCCCACAGTGACCACACAAGGTCTATGCAATTAGGTTGTCCCTTTGAACCTAGATCTTGGTATCTCCAGTCAACTAGGTAGGGTTTTCCTTCACATAGCGCCTTTTATTTTCATGGGCTTTAGTCCCATTCCTTTTGATGTTTTATCAACCTGATCTCTATTCAAGCCTTTAGTTAGCAAATCTGCAATGTTATCTTTTGATTTTACAAAATCAATAGAGATAACTCCGTTTGAGATCAATTGTGTAAAGGTATTATGTCGACGACACATATGTCTTGACTTACCATTATACATTATATTCTGTGCTCTACCAATTGTTGCTTGGTTATCACAATATATGCATATTGTGGGCACAGGTTTTGGCCAGTTAGGAATATCCTCTAAGAAATTTTGAAGCCATTCTGCCTCTTCTCCAGATTTTTCTAGAGCTACAAACTCAGATTCCATTATGGATCTGGTTATAATCGTTTGTCTTGAGGATTTCCATGACACAGCTCCTCCTCCAAATGTCAAGACATATCCACTTGTGCCTTTGGTATCTTGAATATCATATATCCAACTGGCATCGAAGAAACCTTCTAAAATAGTAGGATCTCTAGAATAATGTAATCCATAATCCCGAGTATATCTGAGATATCTCAGTATCCTCACAATTGCTTTCCAGTGGTTTTCCCCTAGATTGCTTGTGAATCTGCTTAAACTACTCACAATGAAAGCAATATCTGGTCTAGTGCAGCTCATAAGGTACATTAGACTGCCTATGACCCTAGCATATTCCACTTGGTTAATGCTTTCACCTCTGTTTTTAGACAGATGTTGGCTCGTATGAATTGGAGTTTTGGCTATACCAGAATCATCCTTACTAAATTTCTCAAGAATCTTGTCCACATAGTATGTCATCGACATATAAGCATAAGATTATATATCCAACATCAGTAGTTTTGACATACATACATTTTTCACACTCATTAATCTTGAAGCCATTTGTCATCATGACATTATCAAACTTTTCATACCATTGTTTTGGTGCTTCTTTAAGTCCATATAAGGACTTCACCAATTTACAAACTTTCCTTTCTTGTCCTGGAACTACATAACCCTCAAGTTGTACCATGTAGATTCCTTCATCAATGTAACACCCCTCACCCGTATTCAAAGCCGGAATGGGGTTATGGAGCATTACCGGATTTAATACACACTTAAACATATATTTCACATACAATTAATCAATTCATATACAATTCATTCACAATCAATCATTTTGTCCCTAATACGAGCCTACGAGGCCCTAAACATGCATTAGGAGTGGTTCGGGACTAAATCAATAACTTTGGAAACTTTTTAGACATTTAGAAAATTTTCTCAAAAATAGGGGACACACGCCCGTGTGGCCTGGCCGTGTGTCTCACACGGCCACAGACACGCCTATGTCATAAGCCGTGTGGACATTCAAAATGGGAGCACATGGCCATGTCCCAGCCCGTGTCCAACCCTGTGTAACTCTCTGACTTGGGTCACACGGCTAACACACATGCCCATGTGGCTAGCCCGTGTGCCCTACAAATGGCCATACACACCCGTGTGTCAGGTCGTGTGCTAGGCCATGTCAAACCTATAGGGTATACTGACTTATACCACACGTCCAGGTCACACGCCCGTGTGTGAGGCCGTGTGGAGCATTCTGACTTGGTTTCTATTTCAACACCAGGGGACACACGGCCGTGTAACATAATCGTGTGTCACACACGGCTAAGACACACGCCTATGTCTCTACCCGTGTGGACAAAAATAGCTATTTACCAAGCCATTTTGCCACCCAAACTTGCATGTACCTACACCATATCAATTGGCACCAACACATAGCATATATAAGCATTTAAACCAGCCAGTTCAAACATATATCATGCACATTCTATACTTCCATTTTACATATACACAAATCACCAAAACATGCCATACCATTTGTACCAAACTTTGCTTCCTTATCAACTATACACAAATCACCAAAATATGACCATTATCAACTATGCATCATTTGATCTATTTTCTCAAGCATGTCAATCAATCAAAACTTGGCTATTAGATATCTATTATGCTAATTATCCACAAGCATCACATGCCCAACTTTCAAAACATCACACAAGCCATATACACACATATATATATGATTCAAACATACCAAAATAAGCCAACTTATATGGCAATATACAAAACCATACTTAGAACATTTACAAGCCAACTCAAATGGCTACATTCATAATCAATTCATGAACCAAAATGACCAAAGTCCCTATACATGCCATATACCAAAATACCAAAATTCAAAAGTACCAAGTGATAGTAGGATACTGTGATGTAGTCTCCGACGATCCCCAAATCTGAGCTAGCTTTGAAATCACTATAAAACATGGAAAAATAAACAAAGTAAGCTTTATAGCTTAGTAAGCTCGTATGAAATAAACTCAAACTAATCATAAATACACAAAACATTAATTTGAACATACCAACATGTAATTCATGTTAACTAACAAACCTTTCACATGTTTAATCATATGCTTATATGTGCACTTCACAATTTCTTTGATTTAAAGCTTATACGGTTCATGTACATACCTGTACCATCTTGTATCAATCTCATACTCAACCATGTCTTTCATTTACCCATTGAACCATTCGAAATACAATCAGATACATGGGAAACTCGCACCCAAAGTGCCACATATATAGCCGAAGCTAACTCAATCTCATATCACATATACTGCTCACACTAGAGCTATCAACGGGCCTGCTCACACAAGTTGTGGATCAAGACGTAGCTACACGGTGCTACTCACACAAGCTGCCAAGTAACCACAATACATGTCGTTATGCTTAGCCACTGGTAGGACGTACAGGACCAGCACCCGGATCACATAATTACAATAATCCCCTAATGACATGTCACTAGTATCCTATCCATTCCTAAGGTTCAACCGGGATTTCCAATGTTGAATCATCGTCAAATCATTTTCGAACATATCCGTAGTCTCGTGTTCACAATTTAGGCAATATCAAAGCATTTAAAACATAATTATAGCAATGCTTATTACATATAAACTTACCTAGGATGAAAAAACGACGATACGAGTCGATTAGTCGAGAACTTTGTTTTTCCCTCGATCGAGATCTGAGTTTTGCTTTTCTTGATCTATATGTAATCAAAATTAACTTATTTAATCATCTCTATATTCAATTTGGTCCAAAATTCACTTTAAGGCATTTTTACACAATTGCCCCAAATGTTTCACATCTTTTACAATTTAGTCCTTATGTCATAAAAACACAAATTCATGCAATTCAAGCACAAACCATGCTATCTGAATTACAATTAGGTCCCTAGCAGCCCATATTTTCCATTTATTTCACATTTTAACCACAAAGCTTCCACATTTCACAATTTAATCCCTAATTTGCATTTTCACTAAAAATCACTTAATAAAACTAGTATAATTCACAAAAAACATTCATAATCTATCATAAAACATCAAAATACACACATATTCATCAATGTCAAAACCCTAAACCTTTAAAAATTTTGCAAATTAGTCCCTAGGCTAGCTAGACCTAGCTGCAACGATCTCAAAAACATAGAAATCATTAAAAACGGGAAAAAATCATACCTTAATTAGCTATACAAGCATGGCCGAATATTTGAAGCTTTGTTTATGGCTTCCTTAGGTCAATTTTGATTGAAGAATGAATAAAGAAAGATGATACCTTTGTTGTTTATTAATTTACTTAAGTTTATTTATTAACTTACCAAAATAACCTTAGGTATTAACATGCTTATCACTCAATTAAATGCCCATATTTGTCAACTTAAACAACCAATGGTCTAATTACTACTTAAGGACCTCCACTTTAAGGTTCCATAGCTATTAGACACCTTTAGCTAATGAAACTCAACTTTTACACATTATGCGATTTAGTCCTTTTTATCAAATTAAGCATTCAAATGATAAAATTTCTTAACGAAATTTTCACACAATCAAACTATCATGCTGTAGACATTAAAATAATTATTTTGACCCCAAATTTGTGGTCTCGAAACCACTGTTCCGATTTGACTAAAAACGGCTGTTACAATCAAGATCTCCATTTAGGAAAGTTGTTTTAACATCCATTTGATGTACTTCTAGATTTCGCAAAGCGGCAATTACAAGTATCATCCTTATGGAAGTTATTCTAGATACTGGACAAAAAGTATCAAAGTATAGTCAAGGCCTTCCTTTTGTCTATAACATTTTATAACCAATCTAGCCTTGTACTTATCAATTGTTCTATCTGCTTTCATTTTCTATTTGAAAATCCATTTAGAATTTAGTGGTTTAATTCCCAAAGGAAGATCCACTAATTCATATGTATGATTTTGCATGACGGAATTAATTTCACTTTTAATAGCATCTTTTCATGAGGTTCTTTTGGATGATCGTATAGCATCATTATACGTTTGAGGTTCAGCCTCTAGCATAAATGTTAGAAAATTTGATCCAAAAGACTTTTCTACCCTTGCTCGTTTACTCCTCCTTGGCTTTATCTCAGTTTTAGCCTCGTCAGGACTATTTTCATCTATAGTCTCTGATGTTCATTTTGTTAAACTTGAGTCAACTTTCCTAGCTTTACAAGGGAAGATATTTTCAAAGAATAAAACATTCTTTGATTCCAATATGGTATTCTTGTAAATGTCAGGATTTTTTTATTCATACACAAGAAACCTCTATGCATTGCTATGATCTGCATAGCCAATAAAAATACAAACCATAGTTTTAGGACTTATTTTCATTTACTTTGGTAATGGAGCCATTACCTTTGCAAGACACCACCACCCTTTCAAGTGGTTGTTGGAAGGTTTTCTACCTTTCCATAACTCATATGGTGTCTTGTCCCTTTTCTTACGGGGAACCTTATTTAAAAGGTAATTAGTTGATAGAATAGCTACCCCTCACATGTTTTGTGATAACCTAGAGCTTCCTAGCAATGTGTTTATCATTTCCTTTAGAATCTGATTTTTCCACTCAGCTAATCCATTTGATTGAGAATAATATGGTGGTGTCACTTCATGAATAATACCATGTTGTGCATAATATTCACCGAATGGCTCAACATATTCACCACCACGATCACTTCTTACCATCTTAATCTTTTTATTAAGTTGGTTTTCAACTTCTTGCTTATAGAGAATAAAATTTCTCTATAGTTTCATCTTTGCTCTTAAGCAAATACACGTAGCAATATTTTGTGCTATCATCAATGAAGGTAATAAAATATTTATTCCCTCCTCTTGTTTGAACAAACTTTAAGTCACAAACATTGCTATCTATTAGATCAAGTGGTTATGTGCTTCTTTCAACAGTTTGAAATGAAGACCTTGTTAATTTTATCTCAACACACGTTTTGCATTTATGTTTATAATTAATGTGAAATGAAGGAACGTGCTCCAAGTTAATTAATCTTCGTAATGTATCATAATTAACATGTCCGAGCCTATCATGCCATAAATCAAATGACTCAAGCATATAAGCAGAGGAAGAAGCAACATTTTTATTTGTTGTCTTTGCTTTTACAGAGATTGCATTAAGTTTCCACATGTTATTTAGTACATATCCCCTTCCTACATGCATTCCCCCTTTAGACAAAACTAGCTTCTGAGATTCAAACACCATCTTAAAGCCATGTACACTAAGGAGTGTCCCAGAAACAAGGTTCTTGCGTATGTCAGGCACATACAACACATTTTGAAGCTTGAGTTCTTTGCCAGAAGTCATCTTCAAAACCATAGTACCCTTCCCCTTGATCTTGGAAGTTGCAGTATTGCCCATATAGAGCTTCTCCCCATTTTCACAAGGTTCCAACTCAGAAAAGGAGTATTCGTCACAGCAGGTATGATGTGTGGCACATGTATCAAGCCACCATTCTCTTGAATTTGAATCAACCATGTTGACTTCAGAAATCACAGCACCTAAGTCCATATCTTCCACAGCATTGATGGGAGTTTTCATTTTTTGTCAAGAAACAGAATCAGAATTAGAAAATTATCAACTTTTGTTAGACGGCAAGAATCTAATAAAACCCAAAATAAAAGTTTATGCGGTTTAATAAAAAATACAATAAAACAATGCACCAGGTAGGTAACCCTAAAAGAGAGGTGGTGCACTCGGCACGCTTAAATACCAAGTCTTTCAAAGAACCAATCCTAGACATGCATTCTCATATTGTCTTTTTAATTTCACCATTGATAAATTTTCTTTTTAATTTTCAATTTAAAGCCACAATTAGGCCAAAAGAAACAGAAAATTTCCCTTTGATTTTGTTAAGCGACAGAATTAAAGTTCTGCAACAAAATCAAAAATTAATTTTGTTAAACGACAGGACTGAATCTCGAAACAAAATTAAGTAATTAAATCACAATAAATTATGTTAAACAGCGGGAATAAAACCCGAAATAGAATTATTTGATTAAGTCTTCGTTTGGAAACAAATTAATATTGAATAAAAAAGTCGTTCAACGACGGGAATAAATCCCGAAACAGATTTTATTCAATTTAATTTCTCGTTTTGGAAATAAAATCAAAGGAATAAAATCTGCAGAACGGCAGAATAAATTCCAAAACAGATTTTATTCTAATTTAAAAACTTATTTTTGGAAATAAAAATCAAAATCAGAATAAAATCCATTGAACAACGGGAATAAATCCCGAAACAGATTTTATTCTAATTTAAAAACTCATTTTTGGAAATAAAAATCAAAATCGGAATAAAACCCGTTGAACGGCGGGAATAAATCCCGAAACAGACTTTATTCTAATTTAAAAAAGCTCGTTTCTGGAAATAAAAATCAAAATCAAAATAAAATCCGTTGAACGGCGAGAATAAACCCAAAACAGAATTTATTCACCTTTTTTTTATTCAAAAAAATATTTTTTTTCCGCCTTAGTGTTTAAGATTGTTAGACAAAATACGTTAGTGAATGTGTATGTTATAGTCCGTCTCGGATCAGAGAATAACAAAAAATAACATGAATTCTGTCTTAAGATTGTTAGACAAAACACGTTAGTGAACAAAATAAATTAATTATAAATAAACATATATGAAATAAAATATAAATAAAATTATTTATAATTAATTTATCAAATACGAAAATCAAATAAAACCATAATAAACTGTAACAGCCCAAATTTGGGTCTAGTCGGAACAGTGGTTTCGAGACCACAAATTTGATGAGTAAATTTCTATTTTTATTATATTTTTATGGTTTACAATTTTACGGAAAGATTTCGTAAAAATTTCGTTCAAAAATTTCGACGTTTGAGCACTCAATTTAGTCAAAAGGACTAAATTGTAAAAAGTGCAAAAGTTGAGTTCTACATGTTAGAGGTGTTCAATTGTTATGAAATTTTAAATTGAAGGCCCTTAAATGATAATTAGACCATTGGTTAAGTTGGTGGACAAAAATGGACATGGATGGGTATGTTTCAAAAGATTTTTTTTAGGGGCATTTTGGTAATTTAGTGAATTAAATGAATTAAAAACAAAATTTAAATGCCAAATTTGTCCATCTTCAAGCTTAGGCCGAATTTAACATGGGGGAAGCCATGGATAGGGTTTTCAAGCTTTCCAAGCTTCATGGTAAGTCCATTTTAGCCCCGTTTTTCATGTTCTTTACGTTTTTTGAGTCCCGGTAACTTGATTTAGCTTATTCTAGCAATAATTTAACCTAGGGTTCATATTTGGAAAAATACCCATAGGTGAAATGTGTTTATTTTGATGTTTTATGGCAGAATATGAAGCTTATAATTATGTTAAACAACTTTTACTAAGCAATTTTAAGTGAAAACGAGTAAAACGACATAATTGGCAAAAATACCTAATGTACATAAGTGCATGTTAGAGCAAGAATTTGATGTTGCCATAGAAGAGAAAAATGTTCAGCATGTAATGAAACATAAGAAAATTGAATAAAAATTATTTTACGAGTTTAGGGGTAAAAGTGTAATTTTTGAAAAGTTAGGAGGCAAAATTGTAAATTTGCCAAAATTTGATATGTGAATTGAATTGATTAGTGTGTTGATAAAATGTATTAAATGAGTGTTAATTTGACATGTTAGATCAAGAAAACATGAAATTTGGACTAAGATTGGGGAAGAATGAAGTTGTGAGCTAAGTCGGGAAAATTAGTCGTTTCGGCATTTGAGGTAAGTCCGTGTGATTAAATGAGCATGATATTGATTTCATTGTTATTATACTTGAGAATCTATCTTACCATGATTGTATTAAAGTTTATGTTGATGATATTGTATATGAGAAAGTGATGTCAAGCGTAAATAACATTTAGGTGTAAATAATGCACTATTATGTTTAAATAAATTTATGTATTGTTAAATTGTTATACATGTGATATTATGATTGTCATTACGAATATTTATAGTTTCAAAAATTAGTATGTGAAAGGTGTATTGATTTGAGAAATGTAATTGTATGTATAAGTGATACTGAACAAATAAGTGAAATCCCGGTTGAACCTTAGGAATACTTTAGTGATAAGTGGTAGCTTCTGCTACATATCAGTGGTAGCTTCGGCTACATATCAGTGGTAGCTTCGGCTACATTTCAGTGGTAGCTTCGACTACATTTCAGTGTGGCACTTATGTGCAAGATTTCTGTGTATCCTTTAGTATTCCAAATGGTTTAACGGGTAACTTGATGATACATAAGATGAGAAAGCATGTAATTGTATATATAAGTAATGTGCAGGTATGCATGTAAGCATAAAATTATATGTACAAATGGTACAGGTATGTATGTAAATTTTATAAGTGTTGGTCTTATGATATTATGAGTTATTATCATTATAAAAGTGACCTTAAGTGAATCTTAGGAATAAGTAATTATGTTGATGATATATGCATTTGGTTGAGAATCCTGTATTAGGCTTTTGAGCCATATCAAATTGAGAGATAAGATGTTTAGTATATTTGTTTTATGATGCTTTGGATATTTGTGAAAACATAAAATATTAGTGATACTCATGAAATCATTGTTATGCTAATTACAAGCTTAAGTCTTTGGTGTTATGTATATTTAAATAGAAGTGAATGCAAAGAAAACATGAAAGAGTGAAATTAGCATTAAAACAGTTTAGACAGCAACAGTTATGTGAATTTGAAAAATCACAAAAAATAGGAGAAATGGAATTAGCAAGTGAATAAGATATAGAATTAAAGCTTATTGTTTCTATTTTCATATTAAAGAAACAGTGTAAGAAAAGGAATTTTATATTCTGAAATATTTGAATTTTAGTGAGACAATGTCAGAATGAGTTTCGGAATCCTCTGTTTCAAGTTTGGAAAATCATTAAAAATTGTACAAAAATATTTATGAGATATAATTTATATGCTTGAAATATTAAATGAGTCTATTTTCATTAGAAACAAGTGGGAACGGCATATAAAAACTGTACAATGAGATAATTGATTTTTAGTGAAGAGAGGCTAGAACCGTTGGACAGTGTAACAGGGGAGAATTTAATGAATAAACTGTACTAATTAGCCAAACCAAAAAATTCTTAAAATTTTATTATAAGAATATATATGAGTTTAGTTTCAAGGAAAATTAGCAGAACTTAATTTGGAGTTCCTTAGCTCCATATATAAATAATTTAGTGACTGTGACTCGAGAAAACAGCTTGACTGGAATATGAGTAAAGATGCAAATTGGGTTGTATTACCATGAGAAACAAGGGGATAAATTGTTTTTTTTTTTTCATACGGTCTTACTAAGCTACAAAGCTTACTCCCTCCCTTCCTTTCCTTTAGTGTTTTCAGGTTAGCTCGGGGTTGGAGATCGTCGGAGGCAGCATCACACTATCAAGTCGCTACCTTTGGTATAATGAAGCATATATTAGAAATTTCAAGTGAGTGGCATGTATAGGGATTTAGTTGATTGACATGCATTATTTTGCTTTGGCCAAATGTGTAGGCTTATATTAATTTATATGCATATGGCCATGAGATGTGGCTTATATTGATTATGGCTTGTAAGCCGAGTTATTCATGTCATATCTTAATATTTATAATGTGATTATGTTTGTTTGCCATGCATGGTTAGTAATATGACATGAGTGCTTGATGGATAAGTTGGTAACCATATTATAATGGTAAAAGTGGTCATCAAAATAACAGGTCTTATGAGGGTGAAATATGAAATCTAGACGTGGTATTGCATGAATGTGTATGTTATAGTCTGGTAATGCCTCGTACTCTGTTTCGGTGTCGGATGTGGGTAAGGGGTGTTACATAAACAGTTGAAATAAAGGAGAATCGAGATTTTATGAAACGTTAAGGCCTGTGAAACACAGTTTCCTTAAGACAGACTTGGCCGCTCTTACGGTACTTGGAGTAACGTTGGTCGAATGTCTCCCGGGATACAACAACAGCAGTGATCAAAGTAGCAGCACCTTTACAACGAACAATGCATTTTTCTATCACACGAATGTTTGAAAATACGAAGGAGGAAAAAGAAGAGTTTTGAGAGCAACAGAGTTTCGACAAGAGAAATTATCAGAGAGTATGAGTGTGTCAAACCCTTCAGAAATCATGGCCTTTTATAGGCATGGAGAGTGTTGGAATTTTGGAAAAAAATATCCACAAAATCTGCCATTAAATTCATTTGATTTAAAATTTTAATTAGATTTATTGGAATCAAATCAATAAGATAAGTTTCCATAATAAGCAGATTAAATTTCCATCGTGCAAGTGCACCCCAACCCCGTCGGGTTTGGACTTGCACCCCACCTGCACGCAAGATAAGGTTACAAGCTTAGTCATCTACTTATTCTTTAAAAGAGTTCACATATATAAACACATCTCACACTTTGTGTCTAACCAATGTGGGATCTAAGCCTTTACTTTTCCTCAACAATATTTCCAAGTAGCTTACTTTGAGTATCAATTTCTCATTCATCACTCAACTATTTTGAGCATATGATATACCGTTGTAAAGGTCTCATGGAATAGAATATGAAACCATAATTTTATGATTCAACTCTCCACCTTTACCTATTGGAAATATACCTCAAAGTTCTCATACAAGTAACTTTTCCAATAGATTATTCTCCCAATCAAGCAGCATTTGACCCACCCCACCTCATGGCAAAGGATTGCCACATCAAAATGAAAAGGGGTATTAATTGAGGCGGGAGAAAGTCTTCTCAACCCCCAAGGTTTATGGAAACCCCAACTAGGATATTCAATAGGGGAGACACCAACCACTGAGCAACAAGACGGTAAATGCCAACCTACTCCATCAAAACATCTACCCTCCTTAGCCATTCAAACAGTAGCAACAACTTCTATCTTGCCAACCACAACCTCCTTGCAAGATCTAAATTCCTAAGAGTTTTGGACACCCTTTCTAAGTTGCCCACGGGGATGGATTGAAGCAAAAGAGGGGATATGACGAGCCTTTCCCTCCTTTCTTTCCTTGAAAACCCTAATGCGATAACCTTCCATTAATCTATCATTCCCAAACTCCACAGCTCTGCACATATTTGCCTCTTTAAACCTCACAAAAGAAAATTTAGTAGAAGCAAACCTTCTTTTCATATTCCAAAATACAATTTACATCAACAGCCTCCCCATACTCACTGAAAGCCCCTAAAAGTAAGGGCGAAGCTAGGGGGCTGGCAGGGCCCCCGGCCCCCCTAAAATGTAAAATTATTATTTAGGCCCTTAAAATTTTTTAAAAATTTTAAATTAGTAAAGGTAAAATTGCACTTTGGCCCCCTAAAATTATAAAAATTCGATTTAATCCTTTACAAATTATAAAGATATAGACTATAAAAAGTTAAAATTTCATCCGGCCCCCTAAAACATTGTTCTAGCTTCGCCCCTGCCTAAAAGCGCACTTTGATAAGTTATCTTACTAACATTTTCCACGAACACAGTAAACCCAACTTGGCCTCTAGGGAGCTTGACGTTTGCAAAAAAGAGTTGTGATTATAGGCCGGAGTCAGAACAATTCATTATTTAACTTCACATTTATTTTATAGTTGATTTTAATGATAATCTTCACTCATGTACAAGCTTGTCAAAAGCTACATAGAAAGAGTTACAAACATGTGAAAATTGTGCAAATAATTATACATAAATTTTATTATACTTTGAATATTTAAAAAACAATGAACATATATCATAAAAAAATAATAGGCTTTAAAAGTTTTTCGTTTTATTTAGATAAACTCTTATCATACTTAAATAAGCACTTAAATTTTAATTAGTATCCAAATAAGCCATTAATCTTTTAACTTGTATCCAAATAAATCTTTAATCTTTAATTTATATAAAAAAACTCTTAATACAAATCAAGGTTTAATCTAAAATAAGAGCTAATTTAAATAAAAAAGAAAGTATTTAGTAAAAAGTAAAGTATTTAAAGAGAACTTTTAGTTTGTTAGGCTAAATACTTTTTGAAAAAAAAAAAAAGGGCTTGCACGTGGAAAGCAACAAATTAAAAGGATTAAAACAATTTCCACATCAAATCTAATTTTGTTTAATTTCTTTTTCTTTTTCTTTTTATTTGACGTGAATTTTTCATTCCTCTCATCATCTCTTCACTGTTAGAAGAACAGAATTGAGGGTTTTAGTGATTTTCCTATTTTTTTTTCCTTTCTTCATCATCTCAAAAAATATTTAGGGTTTTGGGCAATTCAAAATCAACAATGGAACGATTACAAGTTAAGAAAAAAATGGACGGATTACAGAGTCAGGTTGGTTTCTATTTTTAGTGATTAAAATCAATGATTTTTAATATTTTCATTCAAATATGAAATAGTTATTGAATTTAGTTCATAACAATTTTTTATTTTTTTTATTTTTTAGAAACAAAAAGGAGGAAAAATTGAAGTAAAAATTAAATGGAGTAACCCTTTTGAAATTTCTGTCAATATATATGCGGTGGGAAGTGATCCCTTCTTGTATCTCAAGTCTTTTCTCTCTGAAACTCTATTTTTTTTAGTAGAAAGACAGCCAACACAATCACAGACTTTGTTTGAAACAAGTTCAGGAGATACAAATGGAAATAGCAGTAATCAAGATATTGATAAGTACATTGGTGCTTGTCTGGTCTGTGAAGTTCAGAGCATTTTACTAAAAGTTGTGGCTATCAAGAGTTAATTGAAAAATGAATTGGCAGGAAATGATGCTAGTGCAGGCATTCCTCATAATCGTGTTGGGCAAATCTTGCACAATGTGATTCTTGGGACCTTTATTGTTGGAGATCAAGGTGGAGGCATTATTCCAGACCTTACTTGGGTGAGTATTTTTTTTTTTTAAATTTTTGGAGCATTTCAATTCAGGTCAAGTGTATTTCATTCTTTAATTGACATGTGAAATCAGTTATATTCTTTATTACTTGACTTACAGGTTATTGGGGCTATTTTAAATTTTGTTGGAGTTTGAAGCCAGCCTTTTGCTACTAGTACCACCAAGCAGTCTTCAATCTCAGTGAGTAATGCTTGATTTCAACATTTGACATTGGGTGGCTTAGAAAAGGCATGATTTAGGGTTTAGGGTGCCTTTCACTCAGTGCATATTTCCCCCTCTCCTTCCCATTTTCACAATTGCTTCAGGTTGAAGAATATCAATTTTTTTTTTATTACTATTAACTCTAAAGTACATGCCAATGATTCAGATGAATGCAGTCAAAATTCCATTTTTTTTTAATTGTTGAAAAAAAAAATGAGGGAAATGCTACTACTAACTTTACTAGTGGCATTTTCTCATTAAACCCATATATTTTTCCATCACTTTCCCTAGATTTTTTAAGTACTCAACAATAAAGAAATACCCAGAAAGCTTACATAGTCAAAAGGTCAGTTAACATCTTGTTTATTTTGTTTTTTAAGTTTTGGTTTATTCCCAAATTGATATAGGTTTAAATTTTTCTTTTACCTTTTTACTTCGAATTTCTTTTATCTTGTTTATTCATTTTCTTGACTTTTCAAATCATAAAAAAATTGAATCATTCATTTACGAAATACAACTTCAACCTCCATATTATACTGTTTTGAAAACTCAGCAACATTACCACCATACATGTTTTTTTAGCATCTTTAGTCCATCTTCGAGAAATATATCGATAAAAAAATTTCTTGACATTTTTAACACTAAAGATCCGTAAAGCATGAGAGCAAAGATAGCCACAAAAATCAAATTTCTTGCAAGTACAATGAATGTGTTAAAATGGATCGTTTGAACTCTTGAACTATTTTCATCCATCATTACTTCAAAAGTATAAGATGTACAATTTTGTGCAACTTCTCTCCATATCAATGGAACACCATCAAGAAATACTTTCTCAAAGCACAAGTATATTTCATGAGTATAAACTTTCAACGCATGAGACAAAATACCACAATTTTTAATTGCACACAGTGATTGAGCCATTTCTGCACTAAAAATCCTTCTTAGCTTCAAAAGAACGCCATCTTGCCACTAAATTCTCGAATTCAAAAAAAAATGGTTAGAGAAGTAGCAGCTTTAGAAATACCATGCACAACATTATTTGAAACCTCATCCCTTTGAGAAGAAAATATATCGGTGCTAAAAGCAGTACTTCATTTTTCACGGCATTTGTACAAACCTTTCAACCATGAATGATCTTGAAGATTATGATTATTTATCATTTTTTTACCAAGTCTTCTCAAATTCTATTTCGAATTCACAACCTTGCATGAACTTATGAAACAAAGCATGAAAATCAGCATTTCGGTTGAGATTACCAAGATGTGAAGGGGCATTCCTAGAAATATACCGTAAACATAATCTGTGACATGAATCAGGAAAATTTTCTCCTATTTCTTTGATAATTGCATGATCGAGATCAGTCATTATAGTATTTGGTGAGTGATTATCCATTGATTGCAAGAAAGACTTGAACAACCATGCAAAGGAAGCGGCAGTCTGATCTAACAAAAATGCACACCCAAATATTATTGTTTGTCAATGATGATTAATACCCACAAAGGGGGCACATATTAGGTTATATCTATTGGTACGATAAGTTGTATCAAAAACCACAATATCTCCGAAGCAATCATAATCAATTCTTGATCTACCATCTCTCCAAACAAAAGTTTGTCATTCAATTTTCTTGATCCACTTGAACTGTGTAAAAAAACATTGGATCTTCACTTGCTTTACCCTTGAAATGGTGAAGTAAACTTTGACCATCTTCGGCTTCAACCATCATCATCTTCTGTTTGTTAATGTAATTATAACAATCTCTTTTTGTAAACCTGACATTTTTAGTTCCACCAACTTCATTTGACATGTAAGAGTAAATATTTGTAGGATGTATACTAGCACCAACCATTGAATTAATGACATTAGCTTTAGCTACCGGAACTGATCGAGCTTACCTGAGTACATGTCTTTTTTAAGGAGTTGTTAACTCATGAATATGCTTAGAAATAAAATGAGTGACTTTCCATTGGTCATCTTGTACTTCAAAGCGAATCATTGCGGACGTCCAATTCTTGTTTCCAATTTGTTTTTTTTTTTGTTTTTTTTTTTTGTATTTGCAACATCTTCAAATTCTTTGAAACCTGTTTGAATACAAATTATAAGCTTCATCTTCATTATTCACCACAAGTCCCTTCAAATTAGCATTATCAATGTCTATTCTTTCTATGTAAGTAAAACTTTGAGAATTTTTCTTCATCCATGTCATGAAACATATCTGCATCAAATTAATCATATAATTATATATAACAATTACAGAATCTAAAAAATTTCAAAGTACTCAAATCAATAGCAAGCATGAATGATGTGGTAACGAGGATTCATAAAAAAAATTCTCGTTCACCTATATATTGTGCAAAATTATAAAAAGTAAAAAAAAAAAAGGCAAAATTATAAAAAAAATTACTCATTCACCTCAAGCTCAAAAAATACCTTACATTTTTTTTCTGTTCTTTCACTTTCTAATCAACCAAACAAAAACTAAAGTTTCGATCACATGATCCAAACACTCAATTTTTAAATAAAACAAAATCCAAGTAAAAAGATAAAAAAAAAATTAGACCTAAAAAACAAAACAAACAAGGTGTTAACTTGTATCTCCTGAACTTGTTTCAGACAAAGGCTGTGATTGTGTTGGCTGTCTTTCAACTTAAAAATGGAGTTTCAGAGAGAAAAGACTTGAGATATAAGAAGGGATCACTCCTCACTGCATATATATTGACAAAAATTTCAAAAGGGTTACTCCATTAAATTTTTACTTCAATTTTGCTCTCTTTTTTGTTTTTAATATATAAAAAATAAAAAAATTTATGAACTAAATTCAATAACTATCTCAATGTCAAATGAAAAGATTAAAAAATATTGATTTTAATCGCTAAAAATAGGAACCAATCTAATTCTATAATGCCTTCATTTTTTTTTTTTTCTCTGTAATTCATTTTTTGCTGATTTTGAATTTTCCAAACACTAAATCCTTTTTTTCCTAATAATAAAGGAAAAATTAAAAAAATTACCAAAACTCTAAATTCTTTTCTTCTAACAATGAAGAGACGGTGAGAGGAAAGAAAAAAAATCATGTCAAAGCAAAAGAAAAAGAAATTGAACAAAATTAAATTTGACCTAAAATAATTGAATACACCATATATGGGGTGGTGAGAAGGGTCATGAAATAATTTCTTGAGGGATAGCTTTTATATATCGGTGATTGTTAAATTGTTAAGAGTACATAGATAAAAGTCAAAATATGTTAGACTCTAGCGAGAAAGTTAGCTAACCGACTAAATTGAAATCAATTGTTCTTTTTGGATAAGCTTTTATCTCCATAGCGTCTTTGATTTTTGTGTCTCACAGAACTTTTAGTTTATTTTAAAAAAAAAGTTTATGTATTAATTAAGAAATAAACATATAATAAATTATTTTACCTAATAAATATATAAAATTTATTTTCTTACAACTTCAAAAAAATATTTTTATATAATAATTAAACACATATTTTTATTATAAAATTAGTTTTAAATAATAAAAATAAATATTACATGAATGATAAAAGAATCATTAATAAAATAATTATTTGATATATAATTTTAATAAAATTTAATTATTTATTAATTTTATTAATGTCAAATAAATTAAAATTGTTATTATATAAATTGATTTTAATTTAGCGTACTTAATAATCATTTTCTCACTATAATGCATCTTATCGTCACCGCTCACCACTAAATTAATCTTATCGTTACAAAACTCAATCTCACTGCTTCAATAATTATGCTGACACCACTATTTTAATCCCATTGAAGTTAATCTCACCACCCATCCAAAGGGAATATTAAATTAGATATTTCGTTAGACTCAATTTTGTATTTGGTTAAAATATACTATTAGTCCCTATACTTATCCAGAATTTGATATTTAGTCCTTATAGTTTAAAAGTTAAAAATTTAATCTAATCATTATAATTGTTTGTAATTTCTGTCAAAATTTTTTAACTTAACATATTTATTTTTTGTCAATTATATGCAATGTCATCAGAAGGCAAACTAACCAACATGTCAACTTAATAAATTTTAACGAAAAATACTAAAAATGTTAATAATTTAACTATTTTTTAAATAAAAAAATAAGAGAAAATTTCAAATTTTATCATCAACATATTTTAACTTTTGTAGTTTGTATTTTTGCTTTCCCTATACTCTATTTCTATAAATAGAAACAGTTTCTTGAATGAATACAACAGATTTGGCTGGTCACCATTATTTAATCTTTGATTCTCTCTTAATTATTTCATTTTCTTTCACTGTCTAGTTAATCAAACAGTTGTTTCTTCATAATCTCACTTCAATTATGAATTTTAACAGTGATTTAGATTGATTTATCATTTCAAACTGGCCACGCGGTATCTACATTTCAATTAAAGAACAAAATAAATATTAATTACAAATATATAATGAAAAGAGAAAGGTTGATGCCTGGTGATGATGATGATCATCATCATTCACTAGTTACCAAATAACCATCTTATAATAATGTTGATTATCACAACTGCGATAAAAACCATCATCTTGGACCTTCCAATATACAGTCTTATTAGGTTTTTTGCATACTTTATTTTCGGAGTAACGGTCACAATGCACGAAAATATTGAATACCTTGGTTTAAACGTACAATAGAAGAGAGTGGTTTCCCAAAAGTTGATCTTGAAATGGAACTGGAAATCTCCATTTTTCCAAAGTGGATGCTCCTGTTGATTAAACGTTAAATGTGAAAGGTCAAGAGTCATGTTTTAATGGGTTTAATTTAAAAGTTTTTTAGGAGAATCAAGAGTCATGTTTTAATGGGTTTAATTTAGAAGTTTTTTAGGAGAATGAAAGGTCAAGAGTCATTGGTTTATGGCTATTATTAGATTTTAATATTTTCAGTTTTTTTTAAGGGCAAACTATAGCCTATAAATAGTTTGTAAGCATTTTGATATAAAAAAGTAAGATAGTTTAGAAGTTAAAAATCATAAGTTTTTTTTGAAGTTGTTTTTCTCCACAAGTTTTTTGGTTCTGTCTTGAGCAATTTTAACCAATTGGTATCAGAGTCATGGAGAGTGTGACCAGTAATGTGCCGCTGCCTCGACTAACGAAGGCGAACTACGAGAATTGAAGTATCCAAATGAAAGCTCTTTTCGGGTCTCAAGATGGTTGGGAGGTGGTCCAAGAAGGTTTCGTAGAACCGATAACTACCGCGGATATACGGCGGCTCAAAACAAGACGTTGAAAGAGATGCGATCGAAAGATAAGGCGGCATTGTACATGTTGTTTCGAGCTGTTGACGAGTTGGGCTTTCAGAAGATTGCGAGTGCGACAACTTCAAAAGAAGCATGGGACATTTTGGCGAAGGTGTACAAAGGAGCCGACCGAGTTAAACAAGTCCGCCTTCAAACTCTTCGCGGTGAGTTGGAAGGCATGAAGATGAAGGAATTGGAAGGTGTCTCCGATTACATCACGTGTGTTCAAACCGTGGTGAACCAACTCAACCGAAACGGAGAAGCGTTAACCGATGCACGAGTAGTGGAGAAGATTTTGAGGTCGTTAACTGACAGTTTCGAGAATGTCGTATGTGCCATAGAAGAGTCAAAGGATCTAGCAATGCTCACAGCCGACGAGCTCGCCGGTTCTCTTGAGGCACATGAACAACGTAAGAAGAAGAAGAAAGAGGAGACACTCGAGCAAGCAATTCAAACCAAGGCTTCAATCAAAGACGAAAAGGTTTTCTATTCTCAAAACTTTCGAGGTAGAGAGCGTGGCCGTGGAGGTCGAGGAAATGGCCGCGGTGGAAGAGGCCGCGGTCAAGAAGGGCATTATGAGGAGAATGAGCAATCAAACCAACAAAATTGGCGTGGAAGAGGACGCGGTCGTGAAAGAGGCGGTCGGTCGAATTATTCCAACATCGAGTGCTACAAGTGTGGCAAATATGGTCACTATGCGAAGGATTGCAACTCTGATAAGTGTTACAATTGTGGCAAGGCAGGGCATTTCGCGAAAGAATGTCGCGTCTTGAAAAAGGTGGAAGAGACAACCAACCTAACCACGGAAGATGAGGAGGCGAAAGAAGGTTTTCTCTTGATGGCACACAATGAAGTCAACACCAACAACAACATGGTGTGGTACCTTGACACGGGTGCAAGCAACCATATGTGCGGGCACAAGCACTTATTCAAAGAGATGCGAAAGGTTGAAACGGGACATGTGTCGTTTGGAGATACGTCGAAAGTTGAGGTAAAAGGCCAAGGTACCGTTTGTTATTTACAAAAGGATGGGTTAGTTGGGTCAATCCAAGATGTGTATTACGTACCAGACCTCAAGAGCAACATTTTGAGTATGTGGCAACTCATGGAAAAAGGTTATTTGGTACTTATGAAAGACCGGGTGTTACACTTGAAAGATAAGTAAGGGCGTTTGGTCGCTCGAGTTGAAATAGGGAGAAATCGCATATACAAGTTAAATTTGAGAAGCGTTCGAGAAAAATGTTTGTGAGTCGACGTAGAAGACAAGGCGTCACTGTGGCATCTCTGTTTTGGTCACCTGCATTATGGTGGTCTAAACGAGTTAGCGAAGAAGGACATGGTGCACGGGCTACCGGACATCGACTACGAGGGAAAATTTTGTGAAGAGTGTGTGCTCAGCAAGCATGCGAGAACTTCGTTTCAAAAGAAGGTAGAATATCGGGCTAAGCAACCTCTCGAATTGATTCATACTGACATATGTGGACCAATCACCCCCGAATCTTTTAGCGGTAAAAGGTATTTCATTTCCTTTATCGATGATTTCTCACGAAAAACTTAGATTTATTTTCTGAAAGAAAAATCCGAGGCGTTCGAGCTGTTCAAAAGTTCAAAGTGATGGTGGAAAAGGCAACCGGTAGACACATCAAATCTGTATGATCCGATAGAGGTGGCGAATATACTTCGGCGGCTTTCATGGAGTATTGTGAGGAGCAAGGCATAAGACAATTCCTAACCGCACCGTACTCTCCCAAACAAAACGGTGTGGCCGAGAGGAAGAACTGGACTGTTCTCGACATGGTTCGATCAATGCTCAAGAGCAAGAAGATGGTGAAGGAATTTTGGGCGGAAGCCATGCAATGTGCCATCTATGTGCAAAATCATTATCCACATGCGAAGTTGAATGATCAAACACCACAAGAGGTATGGAGCGAAAAAAACTGACAGTTTCTCATCTCAAAGTATTCGGTAGTGAGGCCTATGCACACGTGCCGGATTAGCGAAGAACGAAGCTAGAAGACAAAAGCAAAAGGTTTATTTTTATTGGGTATGATGAGAAAACAAAAGGATACAAGCTACTCGACCCGATAAGCAAGAAGGTTGTGGTGAGTCATGATGTATGAGTTAATGAAGCAAGCGAGAGGGATTGGAATAACTAAACGGAGGTTATCATCGAAGATGGAGGATCATCAACCACTACACCAACAATCATACCGACAAATCCTGAAACTACCGATGATGAAGATGGACTGCAACAACCCAAAATGCGAAGTTTGCAAGATTTGTATGATTCAACAAATGAGGTACACATTGTATGTCTTTTGGCAGATTCCTAGAATATAAGTTTTGAAGAGGCGGTGCGAGACAAGAAGTGGAAAATTGCCATGGATGAGAAGATTAAAGTAATTGACCGTAACAACACATGGGAGTTAACGGAGTTACCGAAAGGAAGTCAGCCCATTGGTGTGAAGTGGGTGTTCAAGAGAAAGATGAACGCTCAAGGCGAGATATAACGGTACAAGGCGCGACTTGTTGCAAAGGGATACAAGCAAAAGGAGTGAATCGATTATGACGAGGTGTTTGCTCCCGTTGCAAGAATGGAGACAATCCGATTGCTCTTTTCACAAGCGACTCAATTCAAATGGCCGATATTTCAAATGGATGTCAAGTCTACATTCTTGAATGGTGTGCTCGAAGAAGAAGTCTACATCGAACAACCACCCAGGTACATGAAAAATGGAGAAGAGAAGAAGGTGCTGAAATTGAAGAAGGCACTTTACGGGTTGAAGCAAGCACCGCGGGCATGAAATACTCGTATCGATACATACTTCAAGGAGAAAGGGTTCGAACAATGTCCCTATGAACATGCCCTTTACGTGAAGAAGAATGGAGGTAATATGTTATTTGTAGCTCTTTATGTTGATGACCTTATTTTTATGGGGAACAATGGTGAGATGATACAAGATTTTAATAGCACAATGACACAGGAATTCGAGATGACAGATTTAGGTTTGATGAAGTTTTTCCTTGGTTTGGAGGTAAGACAAGAAGAGACAGGTATTTTTGTGTCACAGAAGGCATATGCAAAGGAAATTTTGAAGAAGTACAAGATGGCATATTGCAAATCGGTATCAACACCAATGGAACCAGGTGTAAAACTCTCGAAATTTGATGGAGGAGAACGAGTCGACGCGAGCAAATACCAAAGTTTGGTGGGAAGTCTTCGCTATCTCACTTGCACAAGGCCTGACCTTTCGCTAAGTGTTGGCATTGTAAGTCAGTTCATGGAGGAGCCGGTTTATTCACATTGGAAGGCGTTGAAGCAAATCCTACGGTACATCCAAGGAACGGTGTCACTCGGGTTATTCTATTCAAATGTAGAAGATTACAAGTTGATTGGGTACTCCGACAGTGATTGGTGCAGAGACTTAGACGATCGAAAAAGTACATCGAGATATGTGTTCTTTATGGGTAACACGACGTTTACTTGGCTTTCAAAGAAGGAACCAATCGTGACGCTCTCGACATGTGAAGCTGAATATGTGGCAGCGCCTTGGTGTGTATGTCATGCTATATGGCTCAGAAACTTGTTGGGCGAGTTGGAGCAACAACAACTCGGTGCGACTGAGATATGAGTTGACAATAAATCAGCAATTGAGTTGGCAAAAAATCTAGTGAATCATGAGAGAAGCAAACACATTGACATTCGCTTTCACTTCATCCGAGATCATGTAAAGAAAGGAAGTGTAAAATTAGTGCACGTGGAAAGCCGGGACCAAGTCGCAGATATCTTCACAAAACCGCTACCGATGGTACTTCTCGACAATTGCAAGAAATTAATCGGCATGAAGGATGGCAGAAGCATTTAAGTTTACGGGAGAGTTTTGTTGATTAAACGTTAAATATGAAAGGTCAAGAGTCATGTTTTAATGGGTTTAATTTAGAAGTTTTTTAGGAGAATGAAAGGTCAAGAGTCATGTTTTAATGGGTTTAATTTAGAAGTTTTTTAGGAGAATGAAAGGTCAAGAGTCATTGGTTTATGGCTATTATTAGATTTTAATATTTTCAGTTTTTTTTAAGGGAAAACTATAGCCTATAAATAGTTTGTAAGCATTTTGATATAAAAAAGTAAGAAAGTTTAGAAGTTAAAAATCAAAAGTTTTTTTTTGAAGTTGTTTTTCTCCACAAGTTTTTTGGTTCTGTCTTGAGCAATTTTAACAGCTCCTGCAAATCATTGTCTTTCGACTTTACATGAACCATTAGCAGTTTTGAATTGTCCGACATCGCATTCACTAAATGAACATGGAATTTCCAGTTCCAGTAGTTACATAACGCTGGTTCAGCCAGGCTCGAGATAACCAGCACCAAAATCAAAGCCATTAAGCCTCTTTTTCCGACTTTTGAGGCCATTGTTGGTTATTTGGAGTATCTAGTTTTTAGGGGTGGTTCTCTATTAATTATCATTGATACAATGGAATTTATATATTTCTCTTCTTTGTTGGTTAGTTTACAAGATTTTCAAATGGCCAAGAATGGGCAGTATTTATAAATGAGAACCACATAAAATTACATGAGAATTGGACAAACATCTTTTATTGGATTGCAAGGTCAAGTGGTCAACTCAAAGTCTCACAGTTTTTTTGTGGAAAGTTTATTTGTGCTACAGAAAAGGCATTTTCTCACCATGCATTTTTTTAGAATTCAATAATTATCAACTTTGTTGGAAAGTTTATTTATTCTCTCTGCCTTCATTGTTTTTCAACCTTGTTTACAACTGCTATGAGGAAGCGTTTACATAAATAAAAACCTCATATGGTTTTCTCTATGAAGCCATGGTGATGTCGGTAGTTCTCTTTACCAGTTTTTGGAGTGTTTAATTTAGTTTCTTTTAGTTTTAATTCAGTTCTGGTTTATTTTAAGCATTCTTTTTCTTAGCTTTCGTCTCTAGTTGTGGTGTGGTGCATATATGGGAATTGTCGAGTAAGTATGCAATAAAATCTATTAGAAATCGTTATCAAATAATTTTGTTAAGATAGAACAATGTTATATTGATTGACTTGAAAATTTTGAGTGAAATTTATTGATCATTCCTACAAAGTTATAATATCTGGACATTTCTTAATTACAAAGAAAATCTCTTTTAATTCTTTTTTTTCTTCGATTTTGGCTTCGATTCGAGGGTCATCTGACTTAATATTAGATGGTTGAATTTACTTCAAGTATCATGTTGACTTGCTTCTGAAATGGGTTTGGATCTCCTTTCTTCGGTTGATTTGGATCAAAATGTGACTTTCTTCATAAACGACTTTGGACTTCTTCTCCACGGATGAATTAGATCAAAAAACAACTTTCCTCTAGAACAACTATGATATTTGTTAGAATTTTTTCAAGTTCATTGGCTTCTTCTTACTTGAATAAAAGAGAATTCTAATAGAACTTAACTATTTCATTTTATTGTTCTACAAGAATTTAAATTCTTTTATTTATTATTTATCTATTATTCATTTAATTAATTAGATATAAAATAATTATTTATATTATCATTTAATTATTTTAATTTAATTAGTGATAATATAATTTTTATTATTATTTATCTCTTAATTAACCTAAATTAATTAAAATATGATGTCATCATTTTCATCTATGGTAAATTTGACTTGACCCACGATAATTTTAATTTTATATGTGGTGCTTTCTAATTGGTCCAAAAAATTCATCGTCTACAAACACCCCCTCAAGATTTGATCACGAATACGAACTTTGTCTAATGTAACAAGTGAATTAGTATTGAGTTTGATTTTAATACCCAAATATATCCACACTTTAGAGTTTGATTCGTGGATATTTGTAAAATTCTAAATCTTCATCAATGCTATCAACTTGGTTATCAACATGCATTAACTGCCTTTCAATTGCCATTGACTTAGTTCTGTGCATCATGTCCATCCTTTGCACCGTGTACATCTTTTGGCAACTTTTGTAACTTTAACATTGCGAGAAGAGGAACCATTCCAAACTTTGCAACATTAGTATGGCGGGAAAAACCTTTTCAACTTCAACATGACAAAAGGATCTATTGTAAACTTTGCAACATTAAAATGATGGGAAGAACCTTTACAGCTTCAACATGGTGAGAGGAGGCCCCATTCCAAACTTTGCAAAATCACCATGGCGAGAAAAAGTTTTTCACCTTCAACATGGCGAGAGACTTCAACATGACGAGGGAGGACTTATTTTGAACTTTGCAACATCAACATGGTGAGACATAGGACTTGCAGCACCCATAGAGAAGTTTTGAACTTTACAACTATAGCGACTCGATTTTCATCGGTGTCAAAAAATTCAGTTAAGGGACTGAATTTATTAAACTAAATCGTTCAAAAAAAATTATCAGTTACGAAACAAATACTGGAAATAGAAACATGAGTAATTGAGTTAGAAAATAAATTATTTAATAATTAATTAAATAAAATATTAAATAGTATAAAGACTAAATTGAAAAAATAAAAAAGTGATGTCATAAATGGAGAAGGACTTAGGTAGCAATTTGACATGGCCTTATAAGATAATTAAATCACTAAGTCATGAAGTTAGTGGATGAAATTAACCACCACCATAGATTTTCATTAAGATTATTATGATTTAATTATATCCATTGATATATATATATATATAAATTAAGAATTAGAAAAATAAAATAAAATTGTTATAAAATAAAGAGAGATTGAGAGAATAAAGAACAAAGAAAATATGGGAAGCAATAGATAATGTATTTTATTTATCAATGGGATAATTACAATGCATCTTGAAAGTCTCTATTTATAGGCATAAGAAGTATAAATGAAGTAGAGATCTAATTCTAATAACTATTAGAATTTAAAGTACATTAAAACTTATCTTGATCTTGATGGACATCCACTTAATAAGATATTCATAACACTCCCCCTTGGATGTCCATTGGTATATAATGTGCCTCGTTAAAACCTTATTAGGAAAAACCCTGTGGGATAAAATCTAATGAAGGAAAAAGAGAACACAATCTTCTATTAAAAGTTGCCTAGTTAAAAACCTTTATCAGGAAAACCCAATGGGACAAAATCTTGGTTAAAGGAAAAGAGTACAACTTGTTTCAGACTCTCCCTAATAGTCATTAAAAGTAGATCTCTACTTCATTTATACTTCTTATGCCTATAAATAGAGACTTTGGAGAAGCATTGTAAATATTTCGATTGATCAATAAAATGTGCACTCTCTTTGCTCTCTCATTCTATTTGTTCTTTTTTCTCTGTCTTTTATTTTATAACATGTTATCAGCACGATTCTTTTTTAGTTATCTTAGTTGTGGATTAAATTAACGGCAACTTTGCAAACCATTAAGCCTTATCTATAATACCAAAATTCAGCCTCCGACCACTAAAATTACTCTTATTTTTCTGTTTCATTGGCTACTTTGCTTCTTTAAATGGTTATTTATTGCTTCTGGTTGCTATTCAAATTGAGCGGTTACTTCCATGATTCTCCATTACTTGCTTCCTTTCGCTTCGTACATTTGGAAACTCTTTGCAGGAAGTTTTTATTTATTTAGTGTTTTATATCTAGATTAATTTTCAATTAAGTTAAATGTAACATCCCAAAAACCAGGTTAGAAGAAATTGGGTTTTGAAACAAAGAGTTGTCATCCCTCGATAATGAGTTTAGATATTGGAAATTTTTTACAAGTAAATTGGTTTGGGTCAGTGGTCAAGTGTTCTGGGTCTGTATGTGAGGTTTTGGGTTCAAATTATTTTTCTAGAAATTTTGTTATTTTACTTAAACCCTTACCTTTGAATGTTTGGTTTATAAGTTAAAGTCAATCAATTGATGTCAAGAATGAGCTTGCTGGTTCAATGGTTAAGCTTTTGTATAATCTTTGGTCTTGTGTTCGAATCCCGATGAAAGTAATAGGGCATGTTTTATTTTTGAATTTCGTTGTATGGTAGTTAGTTGTAACACCCCAAACCCGGCCTAGATGTTATGGCCGAATCTGGCGATGTCACATGGAATGGAATTTGAAACTGCATTTATCAAGTTAAACCGTTTCTGTTTATTGGCTTCTATTTATCTCTTGACAAATTCAAAATCATTTTCTCATTAAATTAGTTTCATTTAAATATAAACACTTTGTGTAGCGAAAGCTTTTAAAAACCGTGATATTTGAAGAAAAACCGTTCGTGTTTAGGAAAACGTTACTTTTAGTTAAACTGGGTTTCACATAAGTCGGCCACTGATCGATCCCCCTGAGTAAGATTCAGAAACTCCCTCCTACGAGCGTCCACATAACTGGCTCCCACATATTTCCCCTGGAAGGTGGTCTTAAAGAACTCCCAGGTCAGACGTTCGGGCTGAGTGCCCTCCCTAACGGTCAGCCACCATTGATAAGCCTCATCACGCAACAAAGAGACTGCACCCTTCAGTTTTTGCTCAGGGGTGCAATCCAGGTCATCCATAATCTGCTCCGTGGCCTCAATCCAGTACTCGGCCACCTTAGGGACGACTCCCGTGACACCCCTAAAAAGTTTAGCTCCATTGGACCAGAGTCATTCTGTAATCGATCCACGGCCCCTAGATCCAGTATTAGGCCCAGTTACCCTCTCCAATATCCTTAGCATAGCCTGGGACTATGCGTCGTCCCACACCATGCGATCTTGAGACCTAGTCTCAGTAGCAGGCGACACTGGTGTCTCACTCGTGTCCAGATTTGGCATACTGCCCAGTAAAGAGGACTCAGCTCGAGCCCCTCTACGGCCTCTACCTCGTCCTCCAGTACCTCGTCCGTGGATACCTCATGCGCTCATTGTAGATTTGGGATTTTATCTACATTAACAGTTTTATGAATCAGTTACAGTTTTGATATTTATTAGCAGATGTTTTATGTAAAAAGTTTCAGTAATTCAGAGTGATTTTCGCAAATCGCAGTCTCTATCAGTTTTGCTACAATCTCAGTTTTACTACAATTTCAGTATACACTGTCTAGAGTGCTTTCACAGTATATTACCTATAGTAAAATCAGAATACTTACTGAATCGGCGCCGGAGACTCGGTGTACCACATACTAAGTAAAATCATTTTAAATAATTTTGAGATTAATTCTTTAAAAACCAATTTTTGAAACCCAAAATCCATAGCCGATTTTTGCAACCTGGCTCTGATACCACTAAATGTAACACCCCAAACCTGGCGTAGACGTTATGGCCGAATCTGGCGATGTCACATGGAATGGAATTTGAAATCACATTTATCAAGTTAAACCGTTTCCGTTTTGGCTTCTATTTATCTCTTGACAAATTCAAAATCATTTTCTCATTAAATTAGTTTCATTTAAAACACTTTGTGTAGCGGGAGATTTTAAAAACCGTGATATTTGAAGAAAAACCATTCGCATTTAGGAAAACGTTACTTTTAGTTAAACTGGGTTTCCGTTGTGTTTTGTAGTTTAAAATCCATGAACAAAGTTAAAATCCAAAGTAAAGGTAAAAGTCCAAATTACATAAATAAAATACCCCGAAAATAGATAATAAACCATAAATGAATTTAAAACTGTTCAGTAGCCATGTGGTCACCGTAGAGTTCCTCGCCGCACCAATCCATCTAAGTTTGGGGATTACCTGTACAGATAAAACAGAAAGGGGTGAGTTTACGTAAACTCAGTGTGTAATCCCCACAGATAACATGCATATAGTCAATCAGAGCAAACAGTCAAATGCAGTCTGGGCCTAAGCCCATTTCAATTTTCAGTAGCAGTTCGGGCCTTAGCCCATTTCAGTTTCAGTATCAGATATGCATTAGGGCTTTAGCCCATCACGAGATCGATAATGCAAACAAGATGTCGATGAGTCCTACCCACCAGCCTCTACACACCATCTCCGTCCATCCCTACACTCCATGTGGGGTTTAAAACACCCACCCATCCCTACACTCCAAGTAGTACCGAATGCGGCACATATTTAGTATTATGCAGCTGAGCTGCCAGATAATAGGCTTTAAGCCTTTCAGTACACTTCCTCCAAATATCATCCCAACCCAATGCAATGCAAACATACAATATGTCATGCTTTTATGCAACCATTACTCATACGTATACATATATATCAGTAATCATGCATAATTTATCATGCATCACATACACTCAGATCATACATTTAAGGGTCTAGGTAACGCTTACCGACCCTACAGTAGGTTCACAGTCGACTTGGGCGACCTGTGCAACCCTAGGAATCATTTCAGATAAATGGGCTCACACGCCCATGTGACTTGTCCGTGTGGGCCCATACGCTCGTGTGGCCCACACGACCCAAATTGGCCTTGGCCGTGTGGATCACACGCCCTGGCCCAAAATCCCACATGCCCGTGTGGCCCACACAGCCCAAATCATTCTAGCCCGTGTGTCACACACAGCCTACCTGGCCATCACACGGCCATGTCTTGTGCGCACGGCCTGGCCTCGTCGATCACACACCCGTGTTATGGCACACGGCCTACCACACGGGCAACCACACGCCTGTGTAACATCGATAGTGGGGTTTTTGGCTTTCGCCAAAACCCTATTTCCTGCGTAATCGGGTACACACCTGGTACGCTTTGATGCTAAAATGATCCCTGAGCACTCTAGAACTTAAAAATCGTCATTCCAACACCCAATTTCAATAACATTAACAAAACCTAAACGGGATTGCAATGAGACGTTCATCCTTTAACTATTGAAACCCATACCTTCGATCGAAACGAGAATCCCACGCGCTTAACTCGCTGAATGGGAGCGATGTTCAGTCTATTGATTACTTTCTAGACATTAAAAAGGAACCCCTCTTAGAAAGAATTCAGAAAGCGTTTAGAAAAGCAAGCACTGAAACTTACCAACCTACCGTTAACGCACGAACGATATGGGGACGACGGAATACCGATTCGGTTATCAAAAAGAAAGCAGAAAGGAGGAAAATAAAAGAATCGAGAAAGATGAAAATAGCTAAAAGAAAATTGGCAAAAAAGAGTAGGGGAAACATCAAAAAAAAATAGTGGAATAGAGAGGAAGAGAATGCCGAAATTTTCCCAAAGGAATCCCAACTAAGCCGATAACTTCCACATCCCTCGATTTTCTCCCACTTACCCCTCCATCACAACCACTTCAGAATTCCAATTTCAATCGAACTCATCCACACGTACACACGCCCCATGCAAAAAGAATTCCCTTACTCACGCAGGGATTCGAACACAAGACCCTCTGCCAACCAACACTCCCCTTAACCACCAGACCAGCAGGCCCATTCTGGTAAGTACTTACAAACTTTTAATTAAAAGCCTACTAGCCAGAAATAGGGGTTAAGTTAGAAAAATACTAGAATTTGCCAAAGTTAGGGCTTGAACTCAAGACCTCCGAGACACACCCAGAGCACTTAACCACTAATACAGATACACAATTGTGTCACATTTTCACAATAACAAAAATAAGAATTTTGGGGCGTTACATTAGTTTTGGTTGGTTATTTAAAACCTTCCAGAAACCACTGGTGTGTTTTATTTTCATTTTCTTCTTTCTTTTTCTACGACATTTTCTGTCATTCTTTTCCGTTCTTGAGTTTCTTCATCTTGGTTTTTTATTTTCAAGTGACCTTCCTTTTTGTTATGTTACGTTACATTGATTCTGTACAGGGTCTAACTTCTTCTTCTAGTTGAATTCGTTGGTCGATAAGTTTAATTTAAAGTTCTGGTTTCGAAAGTTCTTCGACGTAACTTCGATTTTGGAATGTTAGTTTTTAGCGATTTGACTACGAATTAATCATTTTTTGGGCAATTACTTGTCGCTTAGGGATGGGAATTCATCTTTGTTGCTCTTGCATCGAATTCATATCAGGTGGGTATCAGAACCCCCCTTTTCTTCAAATTTTAGTCATCAAAAGAGGGACTATCGACGCCACACGACCGTGTGCCAAGCCGTGTGGTAGGCCGTGTAACTTACTGTTCACAAAAATTCGAGGCACACAGGCGTGTGCCTAGACCATGTGTCGTTATGAATTGTGCAGGGTTCACACGGAATAGTGACATAAGCGTGTGTCTAGGCCGTGTAACTCACTGTTCATGAATTAGGACCACACGAGCAAGTGACATGGGCGTGTGTCAGGCCGTGTGGGAAACACGAGCAAGCACACGAGTGTGTGCCAGACCATGTGGAGCCACACAAGCCAGTTCTCCAGGCCGTGTGAAACCATACGGGAGTGTGAAACAATAGTTAGAATTTTTCCCTTGGGCCACAAACGTCATTTGAAACAAACATAGACTTATTGTAGGGTCTGTACAATCTGAATTAGGATATATAACTTGATATCTGATGATCTGATGATGAACAACTTGTGATCTGTACTTATGTCTATTACGTTTGAACCTAAGTGAGTAGGACCTGTCAGAACGTAATGTGCTACTGTCTAATGTGTGCGAAGTATCCAGGTATGATCTGTATTTTATTAAGTTTGATGGTATGCCTCTGCATTACTCTGTTGATTGAGAATATGCGATACCTGAATACGTTAGATTGATTTTTTCTGATTCTGATTTATAACCGTGCATGTGACTTCATGGAAAATCTGATATGATATGTTAAGGTTTGATAAGTCTGTTTTACAAAACATGGAATCCCATATTTATTGATTCTGTTATTGAAAGATAACATGACTTACATGCTCATTACTCTGATTCTGCATATGCATGCCATGACACATTGCATGGAACTTGGGTTAATGTGAAAGGAGGAAGTTTTTGGCAATTTAAATATCTGCATTATCTGGTGGTTATCCATAATTTTGTTCTGGTAGCTTGGCTGTACTGTAGTAGCTTGACCACATGTATCCGATCTGACAGTTTTAACTTCAAAATTCTGGTGGCACCATCCACAGTTATCTGTTGGTGTGACTTGGTTGGACGAGTTCTGGGGGAACTCTATTTTGGTGTGTAGCAGAGTTTAGGTAGGATGTTTTCTAATAAATCTGCATTCTGATCTGTTTGAAAAATATAGCATATGCATAACGCACATCCTCTACCCTGTTCTGTTCTATTTTGTTCTATTCTGTTCGGTTCTATTCTGCTCGATTTGTCATGTTCTACTTCACTCTGTTTTGTTCAGTTCTGTTGTACTGCCGTTGTGGAAATCTTTGTGATACTCTAGATCTGTTCTGTACTGATTATAAATTTGTTAGTAAGTTCTTTATGTTACTTTGATTTATATAATAAGATATGTTTATTTGTATCTGAGTTTGGTTATATGTGATGCTCGGTAACTCACCCTTTGTCTTACCTTAATCTATTCAGGTGGACATCTGACTTAGGACCGGATGCCATATGAAAGCTCGGATTTTTTTGCATGGATATAACTACGATTTATCTTTTGGGTTTGTAAATTATTTTTAGATTTGCCTTGCTTTTCTTTTGATAATCTCATCAATATCTGACAATTTCTAACACGAAACTACAAAACCACCTAAACCAACTAAAATGAATTTATGGTTTTCAAAGTTAAAACTTTGAAAAGAAATCAATTTTCAATATGTTGGTGTAACCCATCCAAATTCGGCTTAAACTTCTAGGCCGGGTTTGAGGTGTTACATTAAATTAATTTGAGATTATTTTAATTAACTTGTTTTACTTCTTATTAAAGTTGCTAAAAGAGTATTACTCCAAATGGAAGGTTTGAGTTTACACTAAGCGGCTCAGATAACTTATGTTATCAATGTGATATGAAAGATTATTAGCCACATATGTGGCGTATGCCCAAATATTTTGTTTCTGTTAATATTCTTTGAGGAAAGATATGAGAATGTAGTAATGAACTCTATCTATTTATCTTATTTGGTACTGAAACAAACAAATATTATTTCAATATTTGATAGTGCAAAATTAGTCGAAAATTCCAGAAGAGCTAATATATTAATATCTTGTGATGGTTAATCCATTGGTTTTAAAAGAACTTCATAATGGATATCATATTGAGATTGTGAATGAGGAAAAGATTATATAATATTCTCATTATGGCATCATTTTTTCTTTTTAGACATTTGAAAATTTTGGCATATTCCCTGAAGCGAAATTGGATATAATTGTTTGGAAATTATATTTATTTTGTTAACTTAGTGGCATTATAAACTTCACATTGATTTAGACATTTTCAGTAGTAAATGTCACAATAGAACTTATATGTGGATACACAGTAAAATGAATGATAGTAAAAGTATCAATTTGTTACAATTTAGTACAATTAAAACGCATATTAAAGTAAACCAGAAGTTTACTGATACAGATACATTTACTACTTGGCATGAGCAGTTAGACCATCTCGTATCATATATGATGCAAAAATTAATTAAAAATTCATATGGACATTCATTAAAGAACCAGAAGATTCTTTAATTTAAAGAATTCTCATTTATTGCTTGTTCTCAATGAAAATTGATTGTTAGAAACTCACTAGTTAAAATTGAGATTTTATGTCTTGCATTTTTGAAATGAATATGGGTCCATTTATCCACCATGTGGATGGTTTTAATATTATATGATTTTGGTAGATGCATCTACAAGATAATCACGTATGTGTTATCAACTTGTAACCTGTCGTTTGCAAGATTGCATGTTTAAATAATTAATTTCAGATCATGCAATTAAGACAATTCATCTTGCTAATACTGGTGAGTTTATATGTCAGTATTTTATTGATTGAGTTTGAAAAACTTTTGTAAAAGTTTGTTATTTACGCACATAATGGTTTAGAGAAATTATTGATTGAACGCCTCTAATTAGTGTCTAAACCATTACTTATGAGAACTAAACATCCTATTTCAATATGAGATTATGTTGATTTATGTGTTGTACGCATCAAGTCAATAAGTTATAAATACTCCCCATTACAATTGGTTTTTAGTCAAGAGCTCTCATCTTTGAATTTTTGTATGTGTGTATATGTTCCAATTGCTCCACCACAATGCACAAAGATGAGCGAATCTTCAAAGAAAGTTGGGAATATATATAAATTATGAGTCTCCTTGTATTATTATATGTTTTAAATGTATTGGAGATTCAATTATGACATGATTTGTGATTACTATTTTGATTCGATAGTTTTCCCGACATCAATGGGAGATAAATAATAACTTGTAATAAGTTAAGGGGAAGAGTAATTTGAACCAGAAGTTCAACAAGGATAACTCATTAGAAGTTCCAAATATAAAAATTCTCATAAAAGAAAATAATAAATCTAGATGGTCATATAATGAAGACGGGTGCTCCAGAAGAGACCCAATACATAACTAATAAGTAAAACTCTAGAAGAGATTCATGTACCTAAAACTGAAGATTAAAATAGTGAAAATAATATATCTCGATAAGTTATGTCAATTTGAGAAAATGTGGAACCGATAATAAAAGTGGTCGACAATGGTTTTGCATGCAATATTATTGTTGAAAAATAAAATAAAAGGAGAATCTTGAATAAATCTATTGAGAAATACAGATATGGAATAGATTGTTCAAAATAGAAAGACGTAACTCAAGTACAATTAAATTTGTGGAGTTTTTGGACCAATAGTCCAAATATCTAAAGGTATAAAGCCAATGAGGGTGCAAATGACGTAGTTTTGCAAAACAAAATAAAATATGAAGTTTTTGCTAAGTTCTGGGATTGATTATGAAAAGATATAATATCCTTTTGTGGTGGATGCAATAACCTTTAGATATATTATTAAACTAAGAGTTCATAAAAGATTTAAGTTGTGTCTAATGGTTGTTGTTACAACCTTTTATGAATCACTAAATAGTAAAGTTTATAGTATAATCCTTAAAGGATTTAGAATGCCAGAAGCATATTGAAATTATCGGGAAATTATTCATTTATATGAATTGAAATAATTGAACATATGTGGTAAATTTGACTTAGTCAATAGTAGTTGAAAGAGGATTATAAAATGATCCAAAATACCTATTTGTATTTTTATAGATGGATCATGATTAAAGTTTGTTATGGTTATTGTTGAAACTCCTGAAGAGATCGAAATATATTTCCCCCACAATTTTCCCTCACTCATGACTTTCAAAAGAATGTTAATATAAATGCTTAGCAAATACGTTCAAATGATCATTTGAAAAGCTAGTATTCAAGATTGAATACATAGAATATGAGATATTATGTGATGTTTTCATGAAGGGGAGTAATTACGCGCTGTACTCTTTTTCCCTTAACTAAGGTTTTGTCCCATTGGGTTTTCTTAGTAAGGTTTTTAATGAGGCGGCATATTATGCGTATCATAGATATGTGTATTCTTTTTCCTTCACTAGGATTTTTTTTCCCCACAGGGTTTTAGTAAGGTTTTAACGAGGCACATTATCTACCAATGGACATCCAAAGGGGAGTGTTATGAATATCTTATTAAGTGGATGTCTATCAAGATCAAGATAAGTTTTAATGTACTTTAAATTCTAATAGTCATTAGAACTAGAGCTCTACTTCATTTATACTTCTTATGCCTATAGACAGAGACTTTGGATAAGCATTGTAAATATTCCAATTGATCAATAAAATATGCTCTCTCTTTGCTCTCTCATTCTCTTTGTTCTTTATTCTCTGTCTTTTATTTTATAACAAAAAATAATATGAGTTAGTGGAAAAAGAAAGAAAACATTAAGCTAGATCATTTCTCTATTTTGTGTACAACAAAAAAGAAAGGAAGGAAAATTTTCAAAGGTTTCCTCACCATTGTCGTTCATCCAATTTGCAAGAAAGGTAAACTTTTTGCTTAAAATTTCATGGAAACCCTTACTAGTGATAATGGATAATCCTGACCCCAAGTATTAAATTGTAGAATTTCTAAGGTTTAACCAAGTTTCCATGGTAGAGAATTTAAAGATATTTAGTTAGAAATCATAAAGATTAGTTGTTAAGTTTACATTATATGTTATTTATGTTTGAATTGGAATGAGTGAGGTTGTGATTAAGTTAAAATTTTGTGATTGTAAAGGAAACTATTGTTTAGTATTAAGATCAAATTGAATAGGATGTAAGTTTTTAGATATTAATGCTATGGATAGATAGTTTGAAGTCCCTAGAAAATATGTATGAAGTCAATTTTTAATTCGATCGGGTGTATAACAAGATACAAGCATTTCAAATACTTGGGTTAAAAAGGGACTTAATTGTAAAAACATGCAATTATGCTTGGTCGTTGACTATGCCTTGTTAATGTGAACTAACACTACTTTTGTAAATGAATTATCAAACATAACCGATGATGAGATTAGGCCATCGAAGAAAAAAGGCAAAACGAGCAACGGGTAATGGTTTTGGTTGGTGCTCTCATAACTTGACCTCAATTTATGTTTAAATAGATCATTAATTATAATCAAATATCACTGATGTTGAACAAGAATAAAGGTATGTATAAGCTTAATCAATTGAATCAATCGAGTCACGTTTGAAACGTGTATATGTATGTTTGTGACTATGAGATTGCATAGAAATAATGTCATGTTAATTGAATTATAGAGTGTTTCAATGATTGTTAATACTAAATAATTGTATTCTTATTTATGTATAAATATGAGTATATTGATTGTTTATAAGTTGTAAATTGTTGTGACAAGTTTTACTTGGTTGGAAAAGAACATGATAAGATTGCAAGTATTATTTGAAATAAGGTAAGTCTTATTTGAATGGTTGGTTATTACTATACTATGTCATTTGGTGGATAATTGATGAGGTTGACATTATTATATTAATCTTATTCTATTATGTTATAAGATTGAATATTAATTTGTAGAATTATGCTCTAGTATGAATTGATATGACGATAAGTACACACGATATTTTAAGGTAAAATGGTGTATTTTTATTGAGTACAAGTGGTGAAAACTATAAATGATATGTGTTATGATTGTATTCGACTTAAAATGTTACCATACATTAGTAACTTCAATACAATTTAAATGATATGAATATCGATAAATATTATAAAATTATATGATTAAAATGTGAGATTGTGATGTTATCCTCTTTGTAATGTGATTTGATTCTAATGATAAAGGAAAATGCACTATTAACGATATTAGATAGAGTTACGGGTGTAGTTGACATGTCATACGATCCATTTCGATAGGTGAGAGATGTAACGCTGAGCGCATATCATATTGTGATAGTTCTCTAATACCCTAGGGGTCGAGAATATTGGAAAAAATTTGGATTGAAAACTATTTTCTTGTGCAGTGGAAAATTAAAATTTTAAAAACCAACCTGGTTTATGATATTTATAGCAATAAACCCTAACAGAATTCATACCTGTGTTTTCAGCTTAGCAGATGTTCGTTGTTCCTGGCTTTCAACCAAACGATATTATCCACTATTCTTGTACCATGAACTGCTTCGACTGTGGGCTCGAACCAATTGAATCGAAACACAGTACTAGAAAAAGTTTTCTCTTTTATTTAGGGTGAAAATGAAATTTCTCTCTTCTTTAATAGAAATTGGTAGAATTGTTATTCTGGAAAAAAATATATTTAATAGTTGAGAATAGATTCTCTCTATTTTTCAATAGAGTAATAATATATCCAAGTTCTGTTTTACGCCCTACCAGTGTCATATATTTATAAGAAGAGAAGGTAGAACCCTTATTGAGTTGTAGTGGTTTATTTCAAATAAAAAAATAACTTCCTCCTTAGAGTAAGAATGGGGTGGACGACGAAATACTAGGGTTGTCGCCCACATCATGTTATATGAGGGGTTTTGGGCCTCTCTCACATTGGGTCCAATTACGAATACTTCATGGGTCTTTTGACCCAATACTCTGTAACATGATCCAACTCAATTTGATTTTTCAATTTCCCAAAATAAACTTCAATAGTTTATATTAAATAATTTTCTCATCCCTATTTTAACCCTAGTAAAATTTTGACGATTTTACCCCTGGTAAAATTTCGAGAAAATATGTTTAATATTTCACAACTCAACATGTTCACTGTGACCGAATGATTTATTTTCATTTTCAGGCTTCAAAACAGCTCAAAAATAAACTCATTCTTCCAATCATTTTTAAGTAATCCATTTAGAAATGCAAATGAATCATTTCCATTTTATTTTGGAAACCTATATTCATTTCCAAATAATTCCATTTTTATATTTCAGAAAAAAACTATAATTATTCCTTAATGTTTCTCATTTCTCTTTTCCTATTCATTCCGTTCATTTCTATTCAAACACGCAATTCATTTCTGGTTTTAAAGAGCTAGCGGAGGGACCGATTGGACATATGTAATTAAGACTCAAATGATTTATAATTAAGTTTCGGCTTTTCACCTATTAATTATAAACTCATTTAGTCACGAAGTCATTCCACTATAGTATCGTAACTGAGCTCTCCCTAACAACATATCATTATGAAAGCAACTACCCAGTGCTCGTCTAATGACATTATCATAAGTGTGTTACCCTCATAGTGTTGGATTTGGTGCCCTAAGTGTAGTATTTTCGTCTAAGTACACTACTAATTTTTTTCTAATAGATTGGTTAATAAATTTATTCATGAATTACATAAATATTTTGTATATTGTCCATACATGATTTTTGTACGCAAAGCAAAATGGAAGCAAATGTTGCTCACTGGTTGTCTAATGTTTAACTAATACTAAGCGGTATTACGTGGTCGGATCGTAATACAAAAAGATAGATTTTATTAGTAGACGAACCTAAACATATCCTTGGTCTAATCGAAAATGAGAAAACTGATTGAAAGACTAATATATTGTCAATCAAGTCTAATTGGGGACATGTTTCCTCTTGGGCGTCAGGGAGGACTCCCAGAAGATAGTGACATGGATATGACTGACTGGACTGATAGTACATCGAACAGGACCCAAATAGAATAGATCATGAATCTGTTCATGAATATATTCACTTGTAATGTTCATAGTGCGGCATACTTAAATCTTGAGTGGATGACAGACTATCTATGCATGAATCGTATACTTTGATGTAAGTAAACCCTTGAGTTTGAATATATAAGGAACCAAAAGGTGGTGTGTTGGGTGTATGACTTCTGTAGTATGTAGCATCATTTACAATAGTGGATTTCATAGCCCGAGACATGGACAAATGATATCCTCTCATTGGAATTACATTGTTGATGAAAAATAAACGTGGTCACGAGCTGTTCGTCTTTGTGATGAATGATTTGATCACTATTTAATAGTAATTGATTCTTCATGAAAGAAGATGTAATGATTACCATGAGATAAAGTAGGATTATATTGGGAGAATGGATATTATCCCAAAGTGATCAAGTGTAACACCCCTAACCCGTATTCATCGCCGGAATAGGGTTACGGAGCATTACCAGACTTATTACTTAAACGAACATACATTTCTGATACAATTATCAATTTCAAATAAAAGTCATTCATAATCAATCATATTATCCCTAATACGAGCCTACGAGGCCCAAATCATGCATTAGAAGTGGTTCGGGACTAAACCGATAACTCAGGAAATTCTTGGAAAAACTTAGAAAATTTTTCAAAATACAGGGGACACACGCCCGTGCCACAGGCCGTATGGACATTCGAAATGGGATCACATGGCCGTGTCCCAGCCCACGTCCGACCCCATGTAACTCTCTGACTTGGGTCACACGGCCAACACACACGCCCGTGTGACTAGCCCGTGTTCCCTTCGAAATGGCCACACACGCCCGTGTGCCAGGCCGTGTGCTAGGCCATGCCAAAACTGTAGGGTATATTAACTTATGCCACACGGCCAAGTCACACGCCCGTGTGCTGGGCCGTGTGGAGCATACTGAATTGATTTCTAATTAAACATCAGGGGACACAAAGCTGTGTTTCCTGACCGTGTGTCACACACGGTTGAGACACACGCCCGTTTCTCTGCCCGTGTGGACAAAAATAGGCTACTTACCAAGCCTTCTTTCTCACCCAAACTTTCATTCACCTACACAGATCAAATGGCATATAACATGGCATAAATAGGCATTCCAACCAACCTCAATCAAGTCTAATTCATGCTATTTCCTTACCAAGAACTATAATGTTCATAGCATCATATTTTGCCAATTCAAATCATACCAAATTCACATTCACAAATCACTTAACTAGTTAACTTCATATATGCACTTTCTTACCTAAAATCACATGCATACCAAATCTCTAAATTTCAACCATATTGTAACACCCCTAACCCGTAACCATTGCCGGTTTAGGGTTAAGAGGCATTACCGGGCAATCGAAAACTTTTACTAACATTTCTCATCATAATACATATCATCGTCAAATCATGGCAGAATACAAACATATAGTCCCTTAATGAGGTCTACGAGACCTTAATCATGCATTTCAAAGGGGTCGGGACTAAACCAGAATCATACAAATTTTTTCTGAAAATCAAACATTTTTCAAAGTTACAGAGGTCTGCGCCCGTGTGGGCGTGCCGTGTACTCACACGCCTCGTACACACGCCCATGTGTCCGAGCCGTGTCAAAACAGGGCATACATACTGACTTGTCCACACGGCTTGAGACACGCATGTGTGCCTCACCCGTGGTCGACACTAACTTGCACCACACGGCCAGTCACACGCCCGCGTGTCTAGCCCGTGGTTGAGTCTGACTTGTTTTGAAATACAACCACGAAGGACACGATCGAGCCACACGCCCGTGTGCTCAACCGTGTGGGAAAATATAGGCTATTTGCAAGGCCAATTTTCCACCCACACTTTGGGTTATACCTATAAGCATAAATAAGCATCATTCCAAGCATCAAATGCAAATAAAATATACCAAATTGACTATCCATTCTCATCATTCAAAAGTATATCAAACATACCAACTTATATATATAATTTAGCTCAATCTAATCACAAGCATTTCTAAGTATAAACCATTCAAGAACTTACCAACTCAATGTGTCAACCCATCATTAACAATATGCTAAATTATGCATCATAGAACTTATCATAGATTTGGCCATCTCATTAGCTCAAACATTAGCCATCAAACCATACCAAACTATGCATCATTTAACATGAGCTACTCATTCATATCATAATCATTATCTATCCATATCACATGGCTATTTATATACAACTCAAAACATAATCCAAACTAACTAGCCTATACATGCCATATTTAATTATGTACACATTCAAAAGGTACCAAAATGGATTTTGACGGTGTGATGATGATCCTCGATGGTCCCCGAGCCTTACGTAGCTTTAACGATCTATAAGACAATGCAAACACACACAAAGTAAGCTATCAAAAGCTTAGTAAGCCATATACAAATAAACTTAACATATAAACATTCATAATCATATCATTTGCAAGATAATTTATATATCTCAAATGTAATTTCATAATTCTTCTTTGGCTCATTTGATTAGCCATTGCTTACCAACAATTCATATCTCTAAATACTTCTTTTGATCATAGCAACTTCATATGTATATCACATTTTATCTCATCAAGTCTATGCTCATATCTCACTTGTGCACATACACATATATACTTATCATTTATGCTCAATCATAGCATACACTTCAAACGTACCTGAAACGATCATACATTTCACATAGTTTTTCATTTCTCGGAGATTGTTCGTTGAACCATTCAAAATCAAATAGGATACTCAGAATACACAGAATAATCGTACAATGCCAACGTCCCAGACGTGGTCTTACATGTAATCCATTATTGATGCCACTGTCCCAGATAGGGTCTTACACGAATCAAATATGATGCCAATGTCCCAAACATGGTCTTACATGAATCAAATACGATGCCAATGTCCCAGACATGGTCTTACATGTAATCTCAAATCGACGCCAACGTCCCAGACGTGGTCTTACACGATATCACATATCATAAACTTATGTCATGACATATGAATCCTATCTATTCCTAGGTTCGTACGGGACTTTTCAGACTTTGACACCTTGTCGATATTTTCTCGGATCTCATGTATATATCTTCTGTAATCATTCAACACAATTCAATTTCATACGAACATAAATAATTCAACTCAAATACATATATTTGTATATAGACTTACCTCGTACGGATATTGACGGACGGATTCAACTATTTGATCACTTTCGACTTTCCTCGATCTAAATCCGTTTTCTTTGGTTCTTGATCTATACATATTCAAATTTAACCCATTTATTCACCAAATCATTCAATTCAATCCAAAAACACACATTTAGGGCACTTTACAAATTAGCCCTCACATTTTCACATTTTGACATTTAAGTCCCTATTTCACAAAATCACAAAATACACATAATTTGCTTGTTCCCATGCTTAGCCAAATTTTCATATGCTTCATACAAGTCCATACATTTCATTTATTTTACATTTTAGTCCCTCAAAATATTATTTTCACAATTTAGTCCAAATTACTCAAATTCACTAAAAATCCAAAGACAAAACATGTTAATCTAACACATATATTTCATATTTCATCAACTAACATCACAAAGCTCAAGCATTCATCAATTGCAATTTTCAAAATAATCATCAAATTCCAAAATTAAGGCATGGGTTTTGTAGTACTCGAAGCAACGATTACAAAAACGTAGAAATTATCAAAAACCGATCAAAATCCATACCTTAATCTTGCTTGAACTTAGCCGAACCCTTAAAGCTTTTCTTCTTTCTTTTTCTTTGAAAATTTAGGTGGAAAGATGAACAAAATGACTTACATTTTTTTTTGTTTTAATTAATATAACATTAATGACTAAGTTACAATTTTAACCTTATTATTAAACATATAAACTTATATAATACAAGCCCATAATCGTCCACTACTATGTTTAGTGGTCTAATATCCACTTAAGGACTTCACCTTTAATAAGCCATGTCAATTCAATACATTAACATATGAATTGCCACTTTTACCTTTTATGCGATTTAATCCTTTTCTCAAATTAAGCACACAGACAACAAAATTAATTCGCGAAACTTTCACACATACTTAATCACACACTATAAGCACAGAAAATGATATTAAAATATTTTTCTGACTCAGATTTGTGGTCCCAAAACCAATATTCTGACTAGGGTCTAAACCGGACTGTTACACATATGGTACTCAAATTACCAATTCATAATAAACATCACATAGCCATTACCAACCACATAACAAAAGGTCATTTGCACATATATATATACATCATCAAACATGCCAAAATAAGCCAATTTACATGGCTATACACATAACCAAACATTTATCATTTACAAGCCAAATCAAATGGTTAAATGCATTATTAACATATATACCAAAATGACCATATTATACATGCCATATAACCAAATACATAAGTTCAAAAGTACCAAAGTGATAGCTTGATTGTATGATGAGATCTTCGACGACTCCCAATCCGAGCTAGCTTCGATAAACACTATAAAACACGGAAAAGTAAACAAAGTAAGCTATAAAGCTTAGTAAGCTCATATGCTTAAAGTAAAACTTACCATATATACACAATTTAAGCAATTAACATATCATAACATAACTCATATTAATCCACAAACCTATCACATATTCATTCATAAGGTTAGATATAAAATTCACAAGTTTCTTCAATTCAATGCTTGTATGGTTCATGTACATACTTGTACTAACTCGTATCAATCTCATACTCATCCATATCCTTGATATACCCATTGAACCATTTGGAATAATATCAGATACTCAGGAATCTCGCACCCTAAGTGCCAATACATAGCCGAAGCTATCTCAATCTCATATCTCATATAATGCTCACTCTCGAGCTATCAACGGGTCTGCTCACACAAGTTGACGGTCATGACGTAGCTACACGATGCTGTTCACACAAGCTGACGAGAATCTGCAACACATGCCGGATAACTCAGCCACCGGTAGGACGTACGGACCAGCACCCAAAACACATAACCCCTAATGACATGTCATTCGTATCCTAATCTATTCCTAATGTTCAACCGGGATTTCACATTGTCGAATTCTTCGTCGAACATATCCGTAAGGTCATATTCACAATTAAATTTAATAATAAAGAATTTAAAACACAATTATAATAATGCTTATCAACATACGAATTTACCTCGATCGCAAAAACGACGAAATGGATCGACTAGTCCAATACTTTGTTTTTCCCCCGATCTAAATTCAAACTTCGTTTTTATTGATCTATATAATATCAAATTTAACTTATTCAATTATCATTCTATTCAATTTAGCCCAAAAATCATATTATGGCAAAATTACACTTTTTCCCCTAATATTTCAACATCTTTACAATTTAGTCCTTAGCTCATAAAAAAATTTCATGCAATTAGGTCCCTACCCATGCTAGCCGAATTTCCCTTATTATCATAGTAGCCCATATTTTTCATTATTTCACACATTTACTACATAATTTTCATTTTTCACAAATAAATCCCTAATTGAAATTTCACCCAAAATCACTTAACAAATGTTGTTTATCTAACAACAACCATTTATTTTCTATCATCAAACATCAAAATACATATAAATTCATCAATGGTAAAACCCTAAACCTTTAAAAATTTTGCAAATTAGTCCCTGGACTAGCTAGGTTAAGCTGCAACGATCTCAAAAACATAGAAATCATTAAAAACGGGACAAAAATCATACCTAATTGGACAAAAATGCCTTGGCCGATTATTGAAGCTTAAAAATGGGTTCTTTACACCCTAGTTTCGGTTGGAGAAGATGATAATAGATAATAAAATTGTTTTGTTTTATTTATTTTAAGTTTTAATTACTAAATTACCTAATTAACCTTATAAAAAAATCATTTAAAACATCCATTTGATGTCCATAAATGTCCACCCACAATATCAATGGTCTAATTACCACATAAGGACCTTTACTTTAAAGTTCTATAGCTATTAAACACCTTTAGCTATTAGAACTCAAGTTTTACACTTTACGCGATTTAGTCCTTTTTATCAAATTAAGCATTCAAACGATAAAATTTCTTAACGAAATTTTCACACAATCATACTATCATGCTGTAGACATTAAAATAATAATAAAATAATTATTTTGACCTTAGATTTGTGGTCCCAAAACCACTGTTCTGATTTGAATAAAAACGGGTTGTTACATCAAGGATATCCTCTGAGGGTAACACACTTATGACAAGCTTATTGGACGAGCATTGTATAGTTGCTTTCGTAATGGTATGTCATCAGGGAGAGCTCAATCATGATACTATAGTGGAATGACTTCGTGACTAAATGAGTTTATAATTAATAGGCAAAAAGTTAGATCTTAATTATAAATCATTTAAGACCTAATTACATATGTTCAATCGGTCCCTCCGCTAACTCGTTGAAACCAACAATGAATTGCGTGTTTGAATCAAAATGAACAAAATGAATAGAAATAGAGAAATAGAATTCATTAAAAATGATTTTCTCCAAAATGGAGAAATGGAATCATTTGGAAATGAATGTAATTTTCTCAAAATGAAAATAAGAAATGATTCATTTGCAAATGTACATGGATTACTCAGAAATGATCAAAAGAATGAGTTTACGTTTTTGAGCTATTTTAAAGCCCGAAAATGAAAATAAACCATTCGATTATAGTGAACATGTTGAGTGATGAAATATTAAACATATTTTCACGAAATTTTACCAGGGGTAAAATTGTTATAATTTTTACTAAGGTAAAATTGGGATGAAAAAATTATTTAATTGGAAAATTAATATTTATTTCAGAAAATAGAAAAATATGTATTATGTTGGATTAAATTATAAAGTGTTAGGTTAAAAGTCCATAAAGCACATATAATTGGGCCCAATACAATGAGAGGCTCGAATCCCTATCATAATACTTATGATGGGAAGCAAACCCTATTAGCCCCTCTACTTCTCCTAGTTGGACTAGGAAGTTGTTTTTCTATTTGAAATAAACCTTTACAATTCAACAAGGGTTCTACCTTCTCTCCTATAAATAGATGGCACTAGTAGAGCTATTTACATAACTTGAAGATAAGGTAGTTGTGAAATGTGTCCATATTGTAGTAAACATGTAATTGTTTTCTATTTATTTGAATAATGAATAAATAAATAAAGTTAATTTCACATTTCACTATTATGTCTTTTGTATTTCTATCTTTTATATTTTGTATGCATAGCGAAATTGTGACAAGCAAATATTAGCTCATTTATTGTCTAAGTTCAAACTGAAGATAAGTGACATTGTAAGAATGTTTACATTGCGAGAAAGATAACTTACTTCAGTAGATAATCTAAATAAGTCCGTAATTCCGTAAAAGAATTGAAGTGAACATTTGGTTTAAATACTGAGAATGATTATTATATCATCTACAATTCCAATTGGAGAGATGACTAATCTTGGCTATCGAAGTAGTTGACTCCACGAGTAGAGACATAGATGTATTCATTGGTAGAATGATACATTGGACTGGACCTAAGATGGATTAATTTTGAATTTGTTTGTGAATTAATTCACTTCTGATATTCATGGTGTGATTTAACTAAATCTTGATTTAGTCACGGACCATGCATATGCAACTCATGTGCTTTGATATAAGTGGAGTCTTATGCTCTAAATATGATCGAGCCCATAGTCGATATGTTGGTCACATGACTTGTGTATGGCATGGCTTTACTAGTAACAGTGAAATTCATAGCTCAATTAAAGAGTTAATAATATCCTCTAATTGGCATTGTGTGGATTGATAAATATGGAATGTGGTCACGGGTTGCTTGTTCTCGAATGAGCAATTTTATAACAATTATTTGTTGATAGTGATCATATTAATCATTAAGAAGACACAATGGTGACAACGAGATAAAATAGGATAGTATTGAGTGAACGGATTTAACTCAAAGGAATTAAGGATATCATATGAGGGTAACACACACATGACGAGGTCATTAGACAAAGCAGTTCGTTGAATTGCTTTCGTAAAAAGTATAAAATAAGGAGTTTTCAATCATGGTACTTCTTGTGGACTCACTCCATGATTAAGAAATTGTGAATTATCGAAACGATACTTCTGGAAATAATTGCAATTACTAGAGCCTAATTGTATATGTCTGATTGGTCCCTCCACTAGCTCAACAAAAGCTCGATCGTACTGCATTTGAATCAAAAGAAAATTTTACGATTTTGGAAATAATTTAATTGAGTTGATTTATTCGATGTGGAATTAATTAGGTGGTCGTGAGAGTCATTCAACTAGAGAATTTGATTAAAGAATTTTCTTGAAAAATTATTTTGGAAAATCTAAGTGAATTTTGGAAAAATTAATTTTGATCAAGTAAAATTAAATTAATCAAATTAATTAAAATTAATATGATATTTTTGGAAATTAATTTTCAAGTTAGACAATTGACCCAATGGGTAATTGAACTTGAAAATTGGACCTGATATCATAAATTGGGCATGAGAGCCCAAAATCGAAACCAAGACTGTGACACCCCTTACCCGCATTCAACGCCGGAACAGGGCTCGAGGCATTATCGGACTTATAACACAAGCATTCACACAATTCTGAGTTGTAAATTTGCGTCCAAATTAAAACCATTCATAATCGATCATAAAGTCCCTTATACGAGCCTACGAGGCCCAAAACATGCTTTGGAGGTGGTTCGGGACTAAACCGAGAACTTTAGAATTTTTTACAAAACGTAGAAATTTTTTTTTGCTAGATGCAAGGCTCACACGCCCGTGTGATCCAAGGGACACGTCCGTGTGACCCTCGGACATGCCCGTGCTTCAGGCCGTGTTCAAATTAGGGTGCTCTCTGACTTGTGCTACACGCCCGTGCCACACGCCCGTGTGCTAGGCCGTAGCACACACTGCAGCTGAACACTGCGCCGCGTGTCTCGCCCGTGTGCTCAGTGCGGACATTCTGCTTTTTCAAAATTAAGGTGCAGGAGACACACGGTCGGAACACATGCCCATAGGGCAGACCGTGTGTCACACACGGCCTAGACACACGCCTGTGTGTCTACCCGTGTGGAAAAAATAAAGGCTATTTACCAAGCCATTTGCCACCCTTGTTCACACATACACTTACACCAATTCAAGGCACAAACATAACATACTTAGGCAATCAAAACATCCACAATTATGACCAACACAATATCAACATCTATCATACTCATAACAATTATTAGGCCACCATTGACTACTGTCAAGATACCTAATTGTACACCACTTTATCATCTCATCAATAGACCATATTGCCAAACATTTCACATTCATGTCATAAATCTCACTTTCATCATTCACCAAGCATATCATGACCATATCACCAAAGATATTAGCACATATATATATATACTTAGGCTTACAACCATGATAGCCTAAATAAACCAATCTACATGGCCAAATATCAAAACAAGCCTTTGACAATCACAAGCCAACACATTGGCTACAATCACAATGACACATTTAACAAATTGACTAAGTACCTATACATGCCATAAACTCAAAATACTTGAATTCATCAATACCCAAAGTGATAGCTTGATAGTGTGATAGGATCTCATGCGATCTCTAATCCGAGCTAGCTCAATGACACTATAAAACATGGGAAAGGAAGGGGGTAAGCTATATAGCTTAGTAAGTTCATATGTAAATAGTACAAAACATTATTCATACATTTGACATATAAATAACTTAACAAATATCAACATGAATGTCATTAAAACTTCATAAATGTCATATGAACATAAATGTTATTTATATTATCAACATGACACATATCAACATAAATGTCATATACCAATAGTTCATCATATGAATAACATAACACATATCAACACAAATGTTATTTAAGCTTCATAAGTACAACTTACTCAATCACATTCTTACCAATTGTTCATCATATACTGAATCCATTTTCTTTGAGTTTTTCGTACATACCTGTACCAACTCATAACATAATCACGTACTTTCTCATCTTCAGCATACCCATTGAACATTTCATCAACATTTCCTGTTGAACCATTTGGAATACTAAAGGATACTCGGGAATCTCGTACACACCGTACCGTACCAATGCCATATCCCGGATATGGTCTTACATGTAATCTCATATCGATGCCAATAGCCCAGCTATGGTCTTACACGAAGTCTCATATTGATGACATATCCCAGATATGGTCTTACACAAAGTCTCATATTGATGTCATATCCCAGATATGGTCTTACACGTAATCTCAGTAACCCTAATGTCATGACATTTGTATCCTATCTATTCCTAATGTTCAACCGAGATTTACTCGCTTGTCGAAACTTCGTCAATTTCATCCATAGAGTCAATCGTACAATTCATGCAATAACAAAACATTATAAATACAATTATAACGTTGCATTATTTACATGCAAACTTACCTCGATACAAAAATAGCGGAAATGGACCTAATCGTCAAACACTTTGGTTTTCCCCCGATCTAAACCCGAACTTCATTTTTCTTGATCTATAATACCAAATTCATCTTATATAATCAACACATTATTCATTTCAGCCCAAAAGTCGCATTATGGCAAAATTACATTTTACCCCTAAACTTTTGACATTTTACACTTTAGTCCCTAGGCTAGTAAAATGAATTTCATTCAATTTCTTAAAAACTCAAGCCTAGCCAAACCATTTTCATACTCATAACAGCCCACATTTCTCACTTATTCACATTTTTCTACTCATTTTACAACTTTTACGAATAAGTCTTTTTTGACATTTTTACCGAAAATCACTTAGCAAAAGTCGTTTAACAAACAACAAACATGCAATTTCTACCATCAAACATCAAAATATACACATGTCTAATATGGGTCAAACCCTAGACCTTGATCATTTCTTAAATTAGTGGTAGAAATAGATAGATCGGGTTACAACGACTTCAAAAATGTAAAGAGCATTAAAAACGGGGCAAGAACGGACTTACAATCGAGCTTGAAAGCTTGACAAACCCTAGCCATGGTTTCTCCTTGTAAAATTCGGCCATGGGGAAGAAGATGGACAAATTTTGGCTTTATTTTGGCTTTTTAATTCATTTTAATTACCAAATTACTAAAATGCCCTTAATGAAAAACTTTAGAAACATACCAAACCATGTCCATTTTTTTCCACCAACTTAACCAATGGTCTAATTACCATTTAAGGACCTCCAATGTAACGCCCCAAATTTGGGCCTAGAAGGAATGGGCATTGAGCAGGGGAGCAGTGAAGGCTGCACATAATTATTTGGATGTGCAAGGGAAGGACACAAATAAATAACTGCTTGAGTGGTTAAGGGTCCTGAGAAGTGTTGGAGAAGTCATGAGTTCAAACCTGGGCTTTAGCAAAAATTTGTTCTTTCTTAATTAAAGGGGGTTGAGCTTAGCAGGTAGGCTTTATAAATAATTGTCGGGGAAAGGAGACACAAGATGAGCTTGTGGCTTGGTGGCAAGTGGCGTGATTTGGCTGAGGGGAGAGCTTGGGTTCGAATCCCTTGGCATGCAAAAGAATAATTATTTTATTTCCTTGCAGCAGGAGAAGTGGAGTTGGACTGAAACTCTGCCAGGTGAAGTTTGAATTGGTCTTGGAGTTGTTATGGAGGATATCAAGGAGGGATAAGGGGCGTGATTTGTGGATATTTTCAAGGAGTTTGAAGTGTGAGGAGAGTTGTGGTCGAATGGGACTCTAAGGCCTTAGTGAAATTCGGCTAGGGGGAAAAGAGGGAGCATTTTCGGCACTAGGATTTCCTTGTTCGGTTCTTATGAGTGTTGATAGGAGAGTGCCGAGTTTCTTTGCTGAGAGTTTGGGGTTTTTTTCACTTTTTGCATTTTGGGTTCTCTCAAGTCTTATCTGTACTACGAAACTGACAACTCGTGTCATTTCCCTTCTGACCATTCGTGTCATTTTTCTCCTCATCTTTGATATTTTTTTCTCTCATAGCCAAACCTTCCCTTCTCTTCTTTTAACTTCTGTTCATCCTCTATTCTTTGTTGGCCGAATATCACTGTTGTTAATTCTTCTCTGCGTTGATCTACTGCAAAGGTTTTGACTATCGGTAAGTGATCAAAAACTATTCTCTGCTTTTCTTTTAAAACCGAATGCACCTATACTCTTCCTTTCTTTTCCAAAATCGAATAACCCCATTAACCGATTGTTATTTCATGCTTCACGTACTGCACTCATTGCGATGCTAGGGTCTTCCTCGAGGAGTGGTGAAGTGTGAACGGTTTGGAGGAGTCACACTTTCGTTCTCAAACGTCCGGTAAGGTAATAAGGTTACCTCATGTTTTTGGGGTTGGCCAAATATGCCCTACCACTTTCTAATCGGTTCTTGACTGTACTTTAGGAAAGCAGTGCAGGCGTGTGATTGTTTCTGAACAGCGAGCGTTGAGGGATTAAGGTCACCCTCATTCAAACAAGGTTGGGTGCTCGTAGATCTTGGAATGACTCCGTAAAAAGGTGTGTAATCACACTATCTCCGCTGTGAATCGGCAAAAGCTAAAAAGTCGAAACTTCGGCATTTGAGGCCTCACGAGCGTGCGATCGCTCAGGTGGTAAAACTGAGCCCACAACCATGGGCGGTAGACTGAAGAGGCCACCACGAGGGTTCTCGTGCACTTGGGTCGTTATGGGCCTCGTTGGGCCAGAATGGGCCGTGTGGGCCCAATGGGCTCGTGGGCCCCAGACGGATAAAATTTACAAAAAGTAGCAGAAACTGGAATTGGCTATGAAGTTCGTATAGCCGTGATTGAATTTGGGTCAAATGGGGCACATGAGCGGGTGGGCCCATTTGGGCCAAATATTGGGCTTTGAGCCCATTTACACTGTTTTGACCAAATGGATTATCTGTGTCGCTCGAGGCGACTGTAGGCCTTCGGAAAGGTCGTTAACTGTACCGAGACCCCAAGGTAGGTAAAATGACCGAAATACCCCTGTAGGGTAGAACTACCGAAATACCCTTATAGGGTAGAATTACCGTAATGCCCCTGTAGGGTAAATTGATCGTAATACCCCCATAGGGTAAAATAACCGTAATGCCCCTGTAGGGTAAAATGACCGTAATATCCCCATAGGGTGAAATGACCATAATACCCCCATAGGGTAAAATGACCGTAATACCCCCATAGGGTAAAATGACCATTATATCCTTGTAGGGTAAAATGACCGTAATGCCCCTGTAGGGTAAAATGACCGTAATGCCCCTGTAGGGTAAAATGACCGTAATACCCCTGTAGGGTAAAATGAACGTAATGCCCCTATAGGGTAAAATGACCGTAATGCCCCTATAGGGTAAAATGACCGTAATGTCCCTGTAGGGTAAAATGACTGTAATGCCCCTGGAGGGTAAATGACTATTTTGCCACTCGAGGGTAAATGACTGATTTGTGCTATGATTTGACTAATTTGACTGTGATTGTATGACTATGATTTGATTGACTTAACTGTGAATGGTATGACTGATTTTGAGCATGGCATACTACATACACGACATACTTCATGGGGTTGGGATCTTGTATTGGAGGAAGTGATTGATATGTGAGGGTTGCACGGGTCGCATGAGACGACTGTGGACCCATCGACGGCTTTAAGCCGATTATGTGATTGGCAGCTCTGCTGCAATATTGGTTAGTGCTGCAGCCGGTGCTACATAAAGAGTGTAGGGATGGGTGGGTCGATTTAATCCCTACAGGAGTGTAGGGTTGGACGGGAGACGAAGTGCAGGGTTGGTATGGGTATTTATGCATTGCATATACTGATTCTGACATTGAGATGGGCTTAGGCCCAGATAGATGTGATATGTGACATTTGATATGGGGGCTAAGGCCCAATTGCCACCGTTACTGTAATGGGCTAAGGCCCACACTGCATCTTATTCTTGTTAAAGGGCTCGAGCCCGCATCGATTATGTTCAGATATCGTTGTTTCTTTAATAAGGGGATTACACACTGAGTTTTCGTAAACTCACCCCGTTTTTAACCTTTCAGGTAATCCCCAGTGTTTGACGATTCGGAGCTACGAGGGACTCGGAGAGGGCCACACAACTGCACTTCTGTTTTGCTCATTTACTTAAGCACTCTGATTTTGATTCGGGTTGTGATAAGGCCTCTATAATTTCTGGATTTTAAATTTGGGATTTTATTGATTGTGATCTGTATTTGCTAGAAGTATAACACGATTTTCCAAAACAATAACTATTTTCAAACGCTACGTTTTCGCCACTCAATTTCTTTTAAATATCACGTTTTCGTAAATCATTTGTTTTAAATTAAGCTTCCGCAACAATAAGGTTTTAAAGGTAATAACGTTTTAAAGGGAATAACTTTTAAGTAAACCACGATTGAAAATAAACAAACCCAAACTGAGGCTTTGTACAAGTTGTAAATGGCAAGAAGTTTTAAATTTCAAGAAGGGTTTTCAATGAAAACATTGTTTTCGAAAGACACATCAACGTGACACGCCAGATTCGACCATAACGTCTAGGCCGGGTTTGGGGTGTTACATCCAATTTAAAATTTCATAGCAATTGGACACCTTTAACAAATAGAATTCAAGTTTTGCACTTTTTGTAATTTAGTCCCTTTAACTAAATTTAGTACCTAAACGTCAAAATTTTCGAATGAAATTTTCGTGAAATCGTTCCATAAAACTATAAACCACAAAAATATAATAAAAATAAATTTTTCTACGTCGAATTTGTGGTCCTAAAACCACTATTCCGACTAGACCCAAAATTGGGCTGTTACAAAGACCTAAAAAAATTAGTCGAAACGGGCCCGGTATGTGAAACTGGCCGACAGTCCAACTGGTGGCTAGACCAAATTGGTCGATTCGTCTCTGACCCGGACCAAACCAACAGTCGAACCGAATCGAGGTGCTGTAAGGGTGTCACACCTGCATCACCGAACACGACAGTGCCAGCAACTGGAATGGCGGCTTCCCGGTGGTCGACGGCAGTTGGTCTTCGGTGGTTGAGCAATGGAAGAGTTACACTCTTACTAGGACTCTACCAAAAAATTTTGATTTCAGATTAACTATACCAAAAATAATATTATTTTAATATTTTAATATTTAATTTAATTTAATACTTATATTAATAGTATTTTATTAATTTAATATTAAAGTGATTATCTTACTATTAAATTTAATTTAATGTTTATTTACATTATTTTAATAAGATTTAATATTAAATTTAATCTAATATTTATCTTGATAAATATGATATTCATTTAATATTAAGGTGATTAAGTTTTATCATAGTTGAACTCTCTAGACTCTCCTTATATAAAAAGAGCCTTGGGTAATTATTTTTCACACACTTGAATTCAAGAGAAAGTTGTAGGGAGAAAATTCTCTTAAAAGATTATTTCAGAAAATTTCTAGATATATTTTTCTTATTTACAACTTGACTCAAAAGTTTAGAGAAATTACAAAATTACCCCACTGGTAATTTTTGTGAAAAATTTCTGATTCAAAGCGAGCCCACACTCGGTAGACGTTAGCTTGAGGATAGCAAAGAATACTACTCGGTCGAAGCTCTCATCCTATACGAATAAAAAAGGTACAGTTTTGATTAAGTGTTTATTACTTTAGATATCATAACCAATATCTTATTTTGGAAAAAAAATTAAAACTTTGTTTTCACTAAATTTATTTTCCGCTGCATTTTTCAAACCCATTTTTTCCAACAAATGTTACTCTGCCAAAAAATAGAGAGAATTTATTCTCAACTATTATATATTTTTTCAGAATAACAATTACGTTGGTTTCAATTTTGAAGAGAGAATCTCCATTTTCACCCCAACAGTAAAGAAATTTTTTTCTAGTTCTGCGTTTTGATTCAATTGTTTCGAGCCCACACTCATAGCAGTTCGTGGTACGAGAATAATGGAGAAGATCATTTGGTTGAAAGCCAGAAAATGTCAAGGATCCGTTTATTTGAAAACACAAGTATGATTTCGATTCAAGGTTTGTTCCTATCACAAACCAGATCGATTTTCAAAATTTTAATTTTCTTCTATGCAAGAAAACTGTTTTCAAACCGGATTTTTTCCAACACATAGGATATCATTGATCTCTTTGGGATAATATTCATTCTCCCAATATAATCATATTTTCTTTGATGGTAACCATTACATCTTCTTTCATGAAAAGTTAATCACTATTAAATAGTGATTAAGTCATCCATCACAAAGACGAATGACCCTTGACCACGTTTACTTTTCATCAACAATGTAATGCCTATGAGAGGATATCATTTGCCCATGCCTTGGGCTATGAATTCCTCTATTGTGAATGACGCTACATACTGTAGAAATTGAACACTCAACGCACCAACTTTTAGTTCCTTATCTATTCGAACTCAGGCTTTTACTTAATTAAAGAGTACAAGTCACGCATACATAGTCCATCATCCACTCAAAATTTTGGTATGCCACACTATGAATGTCACAAGTGAATAGATTCATAAACAAATTCAGGATCTATTCTACTTGGGTCCAGTTCAATGTACTATCAGTCCAGTTAGTCACACCTTAAATCTTTATGCATATTTTTATTATCAAGTTTATTATGTTTTATAGATTCCATGAAGAACTAATTCACTTATAAGGGATTAGCGAGTGGAGGTGTGATTGACTAATTGTTATGCAGGGTTTTCTTAGCGGATCAGTTGTTTGAGAAAGGAAGAACTTAAAACCTAGGCTTAACAACCCTAGGAAGTCATTTAGGTGGGAATTCACCCAAAATTGGTATGACCTATCCGTGAATACCTTAGCCCCAAACTGGTCTAGACTATGAGGTCAAGAGATAAGTAGTTTTTGCCGACTCGTTAGTTTAGTGGAAGATCGAGAGATCCTGCTAGGGTAACAACTAGTTGATTGAATATAAACTCAAAATAGGGATTAGTTATGACCACTGAAGCGAGCTAATCACCCATATTTAGTTTTGATTGATTTTAGATTTTAGTTATTTGAAGTTCACTTTATTTATGCAATTTTTATTCTTTATTTATAAAAATAAAAAATCTCTTATTTATGTTTACTCGTAATTAATTTATTTAATTCACTAATTAATTCTATTTGCGTTTAGGCTAAATTTAACTTAGTACTCACCTCCCTTGGAGTACTCACCTACTTCATTGTAAAACTATATTACAACCTGACCCGTATACTTGCAGACACTGCCTCAATTTCACATCTTTAATTGCAGTGTTCATACTCTAAATGTTAGTAAGTCCGGAGGCGGTAAGAGACCAATGGTAGATAACTTCAAAATTTTTAGGTGCATTGCCTATGCACATGTCCTAAAGAAGGAAATGAAGAATCTTGATGATAGAGGTGAGAAGTGTGTCTTTCTTAGTATGAGCAAAACATCAAAGGTATACAAGTTCAATCCTATGGCAAAGAAGGTCATGATTAGCCGAGATGTTGTGTTTGATGAATAAATGTAACACCCCTTACCCGTAATCCCCTAAATGTAACACCTATTACCCGTAATCCCCACCGGAACCGGGTCTGAGGCGTTACCGGATTAAAACTACTTGGTCGCCACTAGGGCTCAACGTGACTACTCTCCTCAAGTCACCACGACAACCTCATTTTCGAGTTACGAGGCCTTACTCAAACACACGAGGGCTCTCGAGACCATATCGAAAACTCTTACTATCTCAAAATTTTTCTCCATCTAGACAGGGACTACACGCCCGTGCTAGATGATACACGCCCGTGTGTAGTCACACACACCCATGTCCACAACCCGTGCATAAAACTCAACAATTCTTCCAAAGTCCCACGGCTAGGTCACACGCCCGTGTTCACCACCCGTGGTGCACACTGACTACTTCACACGGCCTTAAAGTCTATACATACGCCCGCGTGTGGCTGGCCGTGGCCAACATCGAATAACTCACACGCCCTAGGCACACGCTGTGTGACTAGTCCGTGGTCTATTCTGACTTAAAATACTAACATGCAGGGGACACACGGCCAAGCCACACGCCCATGGGCTGACCGTGTGTCACACATGGTCTAGACACACGCCCGTGTGTCTACCCACATGGACAAGAACAAAGCTATTTTTCATGCCCCTTCTCACCCCCCTAGCATACACAACATGTACTCATTCAACACATCCATAATCAACTCAATTTGAAACACAATCTTACATGGATAACTACATCTTTTCATATAATAAAATAGCCAACAACTATGGCATTATACAAAATAGATTATCCATCTAAAGGTCAACATGACTTAGCCATTTACAACCAAAAATCACTAACTTGTCTAGCCCCTATACATGCCATATACAAAACGTTTAATCCAATGTACCAGAGTGTGCTGATAGTGTGGGCGATCTTCCAATTGATCCACGTATCTCGATTCAACTCTATTACTCTATAAGACAAGGGAAAAGAAAGGGAGTAAGCTTTGAGCTTAGTGAGTTTACACATAAACAACTAAGCATCATAATATAAGCTAAACAACAATTAGCATTATACTAACATAAGTAATTCACAATTATGCTTACTCTTTCTATCCCTTACCACATTTCCAACACATCATGAGTCACATACTCATAACCATTGACATGCACCCCTGCATTCAATATCGCACTTACACAATATACAACACATCATTATTTCACAATAACACATCCACACATCTACACTACTCACTAATACATCCACACAGCTACTCTCTCGGTGGTTTCGCACTTAGCCTACCACAATCGATACAATAAGGTGGTATCGCACTTAGCCTACCAATAAGGTAATTATAGAGGTCTCGCACTTAGCCCACTAAACAATATACTTAGCGATAGCATCGCACATAGCCCAGCTCATCGTTGCTAAGTATTGGGGTAGCATCGCACTTAGCTTACCATCAAGCATTATCACTACACATTCACATATCTACTTTGTAGTTCATTCATTCATTCATTCACTATAACTAACTCATTCATTCCACATGAACCATATAGGTTCTCAACCATGCTATACTCTAGCTAGCATTTACAAAGTATACGCATAATGCATCGTTTATACGTAAACTTACCTCGGTACTCAAAAAGTATGGAGATGTGCAATTTAGTCCACGACCTTGCCCTTGCCTCGGTTTCGACCCGGGCTTCGTCTTTCTTGATCTATAATGACAAATCAACACATTCAATACACACATTGACTAAATTGACCTTTATCTCATACTTTAGCAAAATCTCCATTTTGCCCCTAATCTTTCTCATATTTACATTTTTGCCCCAAGGCCCGTAAAGTGATTTTTATTCGACTTTCTAGCCTTTCATGCTTAGCCAAATAACTTACTCAATTAAAGCTATCATCAATTCTCACTAATTCTCACATGTATGACCAAACTCAAGACTTTCACAAACTAGTCCCTACATGCATTTTTCATGGAATTCACTTAGTAAAAGATGTTTCTACAACATCAAGCTTTCATATTCTTCCATAAAACATCAAAATACATGCATGTCATACATGGGTGCATTTTTGAACATCCATTTTAGCTCATCATATAGCTAAAAATAGCTTACTCATGCTACTAGGACTTCAAAAATACGAAGAATATCAAAAACGGGCTAGAATACACTTACTAGCTAGCTTGAAAAGTTGAAGAGCCCTAACAATGGCTTCTCTCAAATTTTTAGTGACCTTGGAGAAGAAGATGAATGAATTTTGTCATCTTTTCTCCTATTTTAATCATTTAATTGTCAAATGACTAAAATACCCTTTTTGACAAACTTCCTAATTTAACTCATCCATGCCCAAATTTGTCCAAAAATTAGAAATTGTGAAAATTACTCATTAAGGACTTCTAATTGATATTCTAAAGAAATTTCACACAAATAGCTTCTAGAATCTCACATTTTGCAACTTTTGCAATTTAGTTCTTTTGGACAGTTCAACCACAATTTAACAAAATTGCTTCATGAAACTTTCACACTAGCATGCAAACATGGCATAGACCTCAAAAAATCATACTTATGCCTCGAATTTGTGGTCTCGCACCACTATTCGGACTAGGCCCTAAATCGAGATGTTACAACTCTCCCCCCTTTTAGAGATTTTTGCCCCCGAAAATCTTACCAGTAAAGAGGTTTGGATGTTGCTCTCTCATAGCCTTTTCCATTTCCCACGTAGCTTCTTCCACACCGTGTTTCTACCATAACACTTTCACTAGTGCTATGCTCTTATTCCTCAACTGTTTCACTTCTCGAGCCAAGATCTTAATCGGCTCCTCTTCATAAGACATATCCGGTCTTATCTCAATTTTCATCGAATGAATCACATGTGAAGGATCGAAGCGATACCGTCGCAACATCGACACATGGAACACATTATGAATCTTTTCCATTTCTACCGGCAAAGCCAACCGGTATGCTACTGGCCCAACTCTATCTGTAATCTCATATGGCCCTATGAACCTTGGACTCAATTTCCCTTTTCGTCCAAATCTCATGATTTTCTTCCATGGGGACACTTTTAAAAACACTTTGTCACCTACTTCAAACTCAATCTCTTTTCTTTTCAAACGCGTGATGACTTCTCGCTTTCATCCGGCAAGGCTTTTTCGGACTATTACGGATTACTTTCACTTTCTCTTCAGTTTCTTTCACTAGATCGACCCCATGGATCCGCTTTTCACTAAGCTAGGTCCAATACAATGGAGTCCGACACTTACGATTATACAAGGCCTCATACGGAACCATCCGTATACTTGATCGATAATCGTTGTTGTAAGCAAATTCGACCAAAGGTAGATATCTTTCCCAACTACCTTCGAATTCTAACACACACGACATCGAAGCATATCTTCAAGAACTTGAATCACTCTTTCAGACTGACCATCAGTTTGTGGATGAAACGCAGTACTAAAATTTAACCTCGTACCCATGGCCTCTTGCAACTTCTTCCAAAACCTCGAAGTAAACCTCGGATCTCTATCCGATATTATAGACATAGGCACACCATGTAACCTCACTATCTTCGCAACATACAATTCGGCTAACTTGTCCAGTGAATAATCCACACGTACTGGAATAAAATGAGCCGACTTTGCCAATCTATCCACAACAACCCACACAGCATCTTTCTTTTTCGGAGTCATAGGTAACCCTGTCACAAAATCCATGGAAATCCAATCCCATTTCCACTCAGGAACCATCACTGGCTCAAACAATCCCGAAGGCACTTGATGTTCAGCTTTCACTTGTTGACATATCAAACACTTTGTCAGAACTCAGAGATATCTCTTTTCATACCCGGCCACCAAAAAAATTTCCTCAAGTCATTGTACATTTTCGTACTGCCTGGGTGTACTGACAAATAACCACTATGTGCCTCATGCAAAACCTTCCGGATCAATTCTTCATCTCTAGGTACACAAATTCTGTCATGGTATAACAAACAACCATCCGAACCCACTCGAAAATCAGAGTCACTTTCTGATCCACACTTAGCTCTCTTAGTTTGCATCTCACTATCATTTTCTTGAGCCTCACATATCTGTTGAACAAACAGTGGCTTAGCTCTCAACTCTGCCAATATAGCACCATCATTAGACAATGCTAAACTCGTGCTCATAACTCTTAGAGCATACAAGGATTTCCTACTCAGGGCATTTGCAACCACATTTGCTTTTCTGGGATGGTAATCAATGACTATCTCATAGTCTTTCAATAACTCGAGCCACCGCCTCTATCGCAAATTTAAATCCTTTTGATCCATCAAATACTTCAAACTCTTGTGATCCGTAAAGATTCGGCACTTCTCACCATATAAGTAATGTCGCCAAATCTTTAACGCGAAAATAAACGCAGCCAACTCCAAATCATGAGTCGAATAATTCTTCTCGTGCGGTTTTAGTTGTCTCGAGGCGTAAGCGACTACCTTACCCTCTTGCATCAACACGCAACCGAGACCATTAAACGACGCGTCACTAAAAACCACAAACTCTTTCCCGATTCTCGGTTGAACCAAGGCGGTGCCTCGACCAACAATGTTTTCAATCTCTCAAAACTCTGTTGACATGCCTCCGTCCAATCATACTTGACATTTTTATGCAACAATTTCGTCATCGGGGTAGCAATCACTGAGAACCCCTTTACGAAATGTCTGTAATATCCCGCTAGTCCCAAGAAGCTTCTAACTTTCGACACATTCCTCGGCTGTTTCCAATCCACAATAGCCAAAATCTTACTCAGGTCGACTCGAATACCATCACCTTACACAACGTGTCCTAAAAATCCAACCTCTCGGAGCCAAAACTCACTCTTGCTAAACTTAGCATACAACTGCTCATCTCTTAAAGTTTGCAAGACAATTTCAAATGTTCCTCATGATCGTTCTCATCCCGAGAATAGATCAATATGTCGTCAATGAAGACAACCACAAACTTATCCACATACGGTCGAAAGACACGGTTCATCAAATCCATAAAATCGCAGTGCATTCGTTAAACCAAACGGCATGACCAAAAACTCATAATGGCCATACCTTGTTCGAAATGCGATTTCAACACATCTTGCTCTTTCACTCTCAACTGGTAATAACTGACCTCAGTCGATCTTGGAGAACATCAGAGCTCTTTCGGTTGATCAAAAGATCATCAATTCTTGGTAAAGGATACTTATTCTTCACCGTCACTTTGTTAAGTTGCCTATAGTCTATACACAACCTCATAGACCCATCTTTCTTTTTCACAAATAGTACCGGAGCACCCCACGGTGAGTAGCTCGGTCTTGTAAAACCCTTATCTGTCAACTCTTGCAACTGAACCTTCAGTTCTTTCAACTCTAAAGGTGCCATTCTATACGGAGCAATTAAAATAGGTGTCGTTCCCGGAACTAACTCAATCTCAAACTCGACCTCTCTCTCTGGAGGTAATCCGGGTAACTCTTCTGGAAATACATCCGGATACTCATATACCACCGGCACTGTATCAAACTTTACTCCAACCTCTTGAGTATTCAAAATAAAGGTGAGATAGGACTCACACCCTTTTTTTCAAACATTTCTCAGCCACTAGGGAAGAAATCATCACTGGTAGACTATCCGATCCACCTGATTCAACCCGAACAACATCTCTACTCTCACATTTCAATTCGATAAACTTACTACCACAGTTCACTAAGACACTATGGGTAGTCAACCAATCCATGCCAAGGATTAAATTCAAACTCATCAAACGGCAACAACATAAGGTTTGCCGGAAAGCAATGACTCTTAATCAACAAAGGATAATTCTTACACACCTTGTCCACTAACACGTATTTTCCTAATGGGTTTAACACCTTAACCACAATGTCCGTAGACTCAACGGTCATACTCAAACTAGATGCTAATCTCATGCAAATATAAGAGTGAGTAGACCCTGGATCAATTAAAGCAATAACAAAGGTGTCATAGAGAGAAAAAGTACCCGTTATCACATCTGGGGATGATGCCTCGCGCGAGCGCGAATGGCATAAGTCCTCGCAAGTGCCCGACCCTCCGGTCTCACAGTGAGAGTCTCTGGGACGCACCTCTACCACTATTCCCACCTCTCGGGTTCATTGGTGGTCTACCCCTTGCAGACGCATCACTAGGTCTCATCTCTTGTTTCTCTTCCTTATCATCCCTCTCAGGGTAATTTCGGATAAAGTGGTCAGGGGAACCACACTTATAACATTTTCATTGTTTCCCCAACACTCTCCGGTGTGATATCTACCACAATTTGGACACTCCGGTTTGTTTTTCAGATGCCCACACTTTCCATCGAGGTAGCTTGGACTCTCAAACCCGGACGAGTGTGGTCCAAGTCTCGATGTGAATATCCCACTGATGCTGTCGTCTGAGGATTCACTTCCCTGGATTTTTTTGACTGGGCTTGGTACGACTTGCCCATTGGTCTCTTTCTCGCATCTCGGGCTTCATTCACAGCCCTTCTCTTTTCTTTACCCAACTCTTCGGCCTTACTTGCCCTCTCGACCAACACAACAAACTTTTTCAACTCCAAGATACCAACTAGGAGTTTGATATCCTCATTTAGTCCATCTTCGAACCTCTTACACAAAATGGTCTCCGTCGACACACATTCTTGGGCGTATTTTCTAAGCCTAACAAACTCACGCTCATATTCTGCTACTGACATTCATCCTTGCTTCAACTCAAGGAATCCCTTCCTTTTTCGATCAGTAAATCGTTGGCTTATGTACTTCTTCCGGAACTCTTCCACAAAGAAGTCCCACGTCACCCGCTCTCTCGGGACTACTGACGTCAATGTCTTCCACCAATGGTATGTCGAGTCCCTCATCAAAGACACAACACACTTCAAGCTCTCTTCAGGTGTACATGGGAGTTCATCAAACACTCTCATTGAGTTCTCTAGCCAGAACTCCGCCCTTTCAGAGTCACCATCTACCTTAGCTCTAAACTCCTCAGCCCCGTGTTTCCTAATCTTATCCACCGGGGATTTCGATATCCTCACTAGATCATTACCTTGAGGAGCCACTAGATTTGCCAGAGGCATAGGAGGAGGTGGAGGAGGTTGACCATTAGGGTTCGCTCGAACATAATCCGAGTACCAATTACTCATCATCTGGAGAAAGGCTTCCCGAGCCTCTTCCCCTTGACCCCTAACCTCGGGTCCCACTCTCTGGTAGCGGTTCCTTACGCAGAGCGGCAGATTACTAGTCGCTTCATCAAGATCGATTGATCGGGATCCATATACTATATAAAACAAGGTTTAAAATCATCAGAAACCACAACACTATCATTGTACATTTATGGCATGTATAGCTAGACTCTTACACCCGCTACGGTAGTCCTAGAATCGACTAAACCATAACTCTGATACCACTAAATGTAACACCCTTTACCCGTAATCCCCTAAATGTAACACCCCTTAGCCGTAATCCCCGCCGGAACCGGGTCCGAGGCGTTACTGGATTAAAACTACTTGGTCGCCACTAGGGCTCAACGTGACTACTCTTCTTAAGTCACCACGACAACCTCATTTTTGAGTTACGAGGCCTTACTCAAACACACGAGGGCTCTTGAGACCATATTGGAAACTCTTACTATCTCAAAAATTTTCTCCATCTAGACAGGGACTACACGCCCGTGTGTAGTCACACACGCCCATGTTCACAACCCGTGCACAAAACTCAACCATTCTGCCAAAGTCCCACGGCTAGGTCACACGCCCGTGTTCACCACCCGTGGTGCACACTGACTACTTCACACGACCTTAAAGTCTAGACATACGCCCGTGTGGCTAGCCCGTGGCCAACACTGAATAACTCACACGTCCTAGGCACACGCCCGTGTGACTAGTCCGTGGTCTATTCTGACTTAAAATACTAATATGCAGGGGACACACGGCCAAGTCACACGCTCATGGGCTGACCGTGTGTCACACATGGTCTAGACACACGCCCGTGTGTCTACTCACATGGATAAGAACAAAGCTATTTGTCATGCCCCTTCTCACCCCCTAGCATACACAACATGTACTCATTCAACACATCCATAATCAACTCAATTTGAAACACAATCTTACATGGATAACTACATCTTTTCATATAATAAAATAGCCAACAACTATGGCATTATACAAAATAGATTATCCATCTAAAGGCCAACATGACTTAGCCATTTACAACCAAAAATCACTAACTTGTCTAGCCCCTATACATTCCATATACAAAAAGTTTAATCCAATGTACCAGAGTGTGCGATAGTGTGGGCGATCTTCCAATTGATCCACGTATCTCGATTCAACTCTATTACTTTCTAAGACAAGGGAAAAGAAAGGGAGTAAGCTTTGAGCTTAGTGAGTTTATACATAAACAATTAAGCATCATAATATAAGCTAAACAACAATTAGCATTATACTAACATAAGTAATTCACAACTATGCTTACTCTTTCTATCCCTTACCACATTTCCAACACATCTTGAGTCACATACTCATAACTATTGACATGCACCCCTGTATTCAATATCACATTTACACAATATACAACACATCATTATTTCACAATAACACATCCACACATCTACACTACTCACTAATACATCCACACAGCTACTCTCTCGGTGGTTTCGCACTTAGCCTACCACAATCGATACAATAAGGTGGTATCGCACTTAGCCTACCAATAAGGTAATCATAGAGGTCTCGCACTTAGCCCACTAAACAATATACTTAGGGATAGCATCGCACATAGCCCAGCTCATCATTGCTAGGTATTGGGGTAGCATCGCACTTAGCTTACCATCAAGCATTATCACTACACATTCACATATCTACTTTATAGTCCATTCATTCATTCGTTCACTATAACTAACTCATTCATTCCACATGAACCATATAGGTTCTCAACCATGCTATACTCTATCTAGCACTTACAAAGTATACGCATAATGCATCATTTATACGTAAACTTACCTCGGTACTCAAAAAGTATAGAGATGTGCAATTTAGTCGACGACCTTGCCCTTGCCTCGGTTTCGACCCGGGCTTCGTCTTTCTTGATCTATAATTACAAATCAACACATCAATACACACATTGACTAAATTGACCTTTATCTCAACTTTAGCAAAATCCCCATTTTGCCCCTAATCTTTCTCATATTTACACTTTTGCCCCAAGGCCCGTAAAGTGATTTTTATTTGACTTTCTAGCCTTTCATGCTTAGCCAAATCACTTACTCAATTAAAGCTATCATCAATTCTCACTAATTCTCACATGTATGACCAAACTCAAGACTTTCACAAACTAGTCCCTACATGCATTTTTCATGGAATTCACTTAGTAAAAGATGTTTCTACAACATCAAGCTTTCATATTCTTCCATAAAACATCAAAATACATGCATGTCATACATGGGTACATTTTTGAACATCCATTTTAGCTCATCAAATAGCTAAAAATAGCTTACTCATGCTACTAGGACTTCAAAAATACGAAGAATATCAAAAACGGGCTAGAATACACTTACTAGCTAGCTTGAAAAGTTGAAGAGCCCTAACAATGGCTTCTCTCAAATTTTTGGCAGCCTTGGAGAAGAAGATGAATGAATTTTGTCATCTTTTCTCCTATTTTAATCATTTAATTGTCAAATGACCAAAATACCCTTTTTGACAAACTTCCTAATTTAACTCATCCATGCCCAAATTTGTCCAAAAACTAGAAATTGTGAAAATTACTCATTAAGGACTTCTAATTGATATTTTAAAGAAATTTCACACAAATAGCTTCTAGAATCTCACATTTTGCAACTTTTGCAATTTAGTTCTTTTGGACAGTTCAACCACAATTTAACAAAATTGCTTCATGAAACTTTCACACTAGCATGCAAACATGGCATAGACCTCAAAAACTCCTACTTATGCCTTGAATTTGTGGTCTCGCACAACTATTCTGACTAGGACCTAAATCGGGATGTTACAATAAAACACTTGGGATTAGGATGAAGTACAACCTACTCAAGTCCTTTGTGATAATGAAGTTGAAGAAATGCCCATCCACTGAAGTATTGCCTACACATAAAGAAGAACCTAATGCAGCAGTTGAAGCACTTTGTCATGTTCGAAGAAGGCCCGCATGGATGCAAGATTATGAGGTAACTAAAATTGGAGAAAATGATGACGGAATTGCTCATTTTGCATTATTTTCATATTGTGACCCAACATATTTTGAAAGTGTTGTCAATGAGGCAAACCCAACAAGTTTTGAAAGAGTTGTCAATGAGGCAAAATGGAAGTGGCAATGGATGCTGAAATCGATGTCATTGAAAGGAATGATACTTGTGAGCTGACTAATCTTCCTAAGAGGTACAAAACCATTGGTGTCAAGTGGGTCTACAAGACGAAGCTGAAGGAAAATGGGGAGGTTGACATGTGCAATGTGCGGTTAGTGGCTAAAAGGTACAAACAAGAGTATGGTGTAGACTACACAGAAGTTTTTATCCCAGTTGTTTTTATCCCAGTTGCAAGACATTACACCATCAAATTGGTGATTTCTTTAGCAACGTAAAACTCTTGGCCTATCTTTCAGTTAGATGTCAAATCAAAATTCTTACATGGATACACTGAGGAAAAGGTATTTGTTGAACAACCTCTGGTTATATTAGGGTTGGAAATTAGCATAAAGTTTATCGATTGAAGAAAGCTCTTTATGGACTAAAACAAGCTCTACGTGCTTGGTATGGTCGCATTGAGGATTATTTTTTGAAAGTAGGGTTTCAAAAGTATCCATATGAACATACTTTTTGTTAAAATTGAAGATAATGGGAAACTGCTCATTGTGTGCTTATATGTTGACGATCTTTTTTTTACTGGGAATGATAGTATCTTGCTTGATGATTTCAAGAAATCTATGATGGATGAGTTTCAGATGTCTGATCTTAGGAATATGCACTATTTTCTTGGCCTTAAAGTGATGCAATCTGATGATGGAATTTCTATCTCCTAGAAAAAATATATGAGAGAAATTTTAGACAGATTCAAGATGATGAATTGCAACTCTACCAACACTCTAACTGAGTTTGGCTTGAAGCTAATTAAAGAAGGAAATGGGAAGAAGGTGGATAGCACACTTTATAAGCAAATTGTAGGCAATTTGATGTATCTAACTACTACGAGGCCAAACATTATGTATTATGTGAGTCTTATTAGCAAGTACATGGAGAGCTTGGGTGAAAAACATATATTAGTTGCCAAGAGAATCCTTCGTTACTTGCAAGGAACCAAAGATTTTGATATTTTTTTACAAGATGGTTGAAAACTCAGACATGATTGGCTTCACCAACAGTGATTATGTAAAAGATCAAGATGATAGAAAGAGCACTTCAGACTATGTTTTTATGCTTGGCACAGGGGCTATTTCGTTGTCATCTAAGAAGCAATCCATTGTCATATTATCAAGCACAAAAGTTGAATGTGTTGTTTCTACAGCTTGTGTTTGTCAGGCTATTTGGCTTAGGAGAATCCTTATTCAAGCCAAAAAGAGCCACTACAATTTCCTGGGATACCAACTCAACCATCAAGTTGTCAAAGAATCTTGTGCTGCATGGAAGAAACAAACATATTTATGTAAAATATTACTTTCTACGAGATCTTAGTAATGAAGGAGCAATTGAGCTAGAGTACTACAGGAGTGAGGATCAAGTTGCTGATATATTTACCAAGCCTCTCAAGTTGGCATAATTTGTTAAGTTCAGGAAAATACTTGGCCTTAGATGTCAAGTAGTAAGTATGTATTAAACAGAAAGTAGCAAGTATGTAACACCCCTAACCTATATCCATCACCGGATTAGGGTTAAAGGCGTTACCAGACAGTTAAGAAACTTTTACAGAAATTTAATAATACAATTCATCAATCGCAATCAAAGTGTCCCTTTTATAGGTCAACGAGACCTTAATCATGCTTTAGAATAGGGCCGGGACTAAACCGTACACATATGAAAATTCTTGTAAATTTACAACTTTTTCAACACTGCAGAGGTCACATGCCCGTGCAGTCAGGCCGTGTGCCTCCCACGGCTACTAGACACACCCATGTGTCCTGGCCGTGCCAAAATAGAGCATGTATACTGACTTATCCACACGACCACCAGACATGCCCGTGTGCCATGGCCGTGTAAAATTAGGCTAGCTACTGACTTGTTCACACGGCCACCAAGCACGCCCGTGTGCCACGGCCGTGTAACCTACTCAGGCACACTTCGAAGTGGCCCTCGAGCCACAAGGAAGAGACACACACCCGTGTCTCTTGGCCATGTATGCAAAATAGGCCATTTGCAAGGCTAAAATGCCACCCAAACTTGGGTCATCCATACTAGCATAAACAAGCATATTTCTCAATATAATGGCAACCAAAAACACACCAAATGGTCATCATATTATCCCATTCAATCTCATTTCTAAACATGCCAATTTGCACAATCAATTCACATGTAAATCCAAGCATAACTCATCCACAACTTCACTAAATCACTATGGCATCAATTCATCAATAAGCTTACCTTTCATAAGGCCATTTCATTGCCATCAAGACATACCAAAACATGTATCATATACCATTTTCATTCATGCATATTACCAAAATTTATCTAGCCAAATCACATGGCTATTTACATCTCAAACTTATACCAAATGACTAACCTATACATTCCATATTTAGCTATATTCACATTTTCAAAATACCAAAACAAGTTGGAGTAGTGTGATGACGATCCTCGACGGTCCCCGAGCCTTCAGTAGCTTTGACGATCTGTTACAGAGTAAATACACACACAGAGTAAGCTTTCCAAAAGCTTAGTAAGCCATATACAAATAAACTTAGCATAAAATACTCATAACCATATTGATACAATGACATTAATGTTTTCTCAATGCAATTTCATCACATATTCTTTGGCCCATTTGCTTAGCCATAGCTTGCCACAATTTTCAACTCAATTATCACATATTCACATAGTTCATTCAAGCATATATTCACATATTGTCTCATCATTTTCATATACATATTCATCTTAGTAAGTTCATATAAACACTTACCTTTTTTATACACACATAGTGTACTTTTCAAACGTACCTGAATCGGATTTACAATTCACATAGTCGTTCATTGCTCAGACTTGCCTGTTGAACTGTTCGGAACTAAATAGGATACTCAGAGTGCTCGGAATACTCGTAAAATGCCAACGTCCCAGACGTGGTCTTACATGTAATCAGATATCGATGCCACTGTCCCAGACAGGGTCTTACACGAATCAAATACGATGCCAATGTCCCAGACATGGTCTTACACGTAAATCTCATATCGATTCCAACGTCCCAGACGTGGTCTTACACGAAGTCTCGGATCAATGCCAACGTCTCAGACGTGGTCTTACATGATACCACATATCGGACACCTATGTCAAGACATGTACTATCCTATCTATTCCTAGGTTCAGACGGGACTTCTCGGACATTAACCATCTCTCGATACTTTCTCGGAATCCATATATTCATCATTTCAAGTATGAACCATAGCAATTCAAATTTCATATATTCACAAATAAGTCAATTCAAATGCATTTATTTGAATATCGACTTACCTTAGATTCGGATAGTTGATCGGATTCGTTTATTCGACTACTTTCGCTTTCCCGCGATCTAAGTCTGTTTTCTTCGGTTCTTGATCTATACATATTCAAATTTAACCCTTTTATTCACTAACTCATTAATTTCAATCAAAGAACACATATTTAGGGCAATTTGCAAATTAGCCCTCATATTTTCACATTTGGACAATTTAGTCCCTATTTCACAAAATCACTAAATACACAAAATTATCATTTACCCATGCTTAGCCGAATGTTCATGTATCTCATACAAGTCCATACATTTCATTTATTTCATAAATTAATCCTTCAAAATACTATTTTCACAATTTAGCCCTAATTAGCTAAATTCACCAAAAATTCAAGAACAAAACATGTTCATTAAACACATATCTTTCATTAAACACCAAAACTCATCACAAAGCTCACCATTTCATCAATGGCACATCTCATAGACATCATCAATTCTTCAAATTACAACTTGGGCTTGATAGTAGACTAAGCAACAATCTCAAAAAAATAAAAATCATCAAAAATCGAAACAAAACATACCTTAAATTGAACCCTTCAATGGCCGAATAATCAAAAGCTTTAAACCTATCTTTCTTTTCTTGTTTTTCGGTGGAAGATGAATGAAGTAATCCACTATCATGCTAATTTTTATTTACTAACATATTATTAATCTTTTTACTAAATTACCCTTATTGCTAAACATATATACATTTAAACATTAAGGGCATTAATGTCCTTTATCCATCCACTAACTTGTAAAGTGGTTTAATTGCCTCATAAGGCCCTCATATTTAAAAGCCACAACACATAGGTGCTTTAACAAATAGCATGCAAATTTTGCATTTAATGCAATTTACTCATTTTCTCAAATTAAGCATGCAAACGATCAAATTAATTCACAGAAATTTCTCACATACTAAATCATATATTGCGGATACGAGAAAATAATATTAAAATATTTTATCGATACGTGATTTGTGGTCTCGAAACCATTATTCGACAAGGGTATAAAGCGGATCATTATAATTCTCCCCTTAGGGATTTTCGTCCCCGAAAATCTTACCGTTAAACAGATTCGGATATTGTTGTCTCATTGAATCTTCAGGCTCCCACATAGCCTCTTCTATTCCGTGTCGACACCACAACAATTTCACTAACGGAATTTTCTTGTTTCTCAATTCTTTCACTTCACGAGCTAGGATACAGATTGGTTCTTCCTCGTAAGTCATATCAGATAGGATTTCAATTTCAGACGGAGAGATCACATGTGATGGATCAGATCGGTATCTACGGAGCATCGAAACATGAAATACATTATGTATCTTTTCTAGCTCAGGTGGTAACAACAATTTATACACAACAGGTCCAACACGCTCAATAATTTCATACGGTCCGATGAACCTCGGACTCAACATGCCTTTATGTCCAAATCGAAGTATTTTCTTCCACAGAGATACTTTTAAGAAAACTTTGTCACCGATTTCAAATTCAATGTCTTTTCGTTTCAAGTCCGCATAAGATTTCTGACGATCAGGCGCTGCTTTCAAACTATCTCGGATCACTTTTACTTTCTGTTCAGAGTCTTTTATCAAATCAACCCCGTGTAACTTACTTTCACTGAGCTCAGTCCAAAACGGAGGTGTTCGACATTTACGTCCGTACAAAGCCTCATAAGGCGCCATTTTGATACTTGACTGAAAATTGTTGTATGTAAATTCAATCAGTGGTAAGTATTGTTCCCACGTATCGTCAAACTCAAGAATGCAACATCTCAACATATCCTCGAGTATCTGAATAATCCGTTCAGACTGACCATCCGTCTGTGGGTAAAATGCTGTACTAAAATGTAATTTAGTACCTAGAGCATCTTGTAGTTTCTTCCAAAACCGTGAAGTGAACCTTGGGTCTCTATCTGACACAATAGACAGTGGCACCCCGTGCAATCTCACAATATCAGAAATGTAAAGCTCAGTTAATCTATCAAGTGAATAATCAGATCGTACCAGAATGAAATGGGCTGATTTCGTCAATCTATCAACCACAACCCAAATTGCATCTTTCTTTCTCGGAGTCAGAGGCAAACCAGAAACAAAGTCCATCATCACTCTATTCCATTTCCACTCGGGAATCGTAATCGATTGTAGCAAAACAGATGGAACGATGTTCAAACTTTAACTTGGCCGACAAACTAAACATTTCAAACAAAGTCGTAAATGTCTCATTTCATACCAGACCACCAATAATGTTGCTTCAGATCATGGTACATCTTTGTACTACCCGGATGAACAGATAGACGACTGTTATATGCTTCATTCAAAATCAACTGAATTAACTCAGGGTTTCTCGGAACACAAATTCAATCTCGGAGACTCAAACAGTCATTATCATCCACACAAAATTCAGAATCAGAGTTCGAAGCACATTGAGCTCGTTCCGCTATCATTTCACTATCAACTTTCTGAGCATCACAAATTTGTTGTAAAAACAACGGTTTCACTTTCAATTCAGCTAACACAAAACTATCATCAGACAGATCTAATTGAGCATTCATAGCACGTAATGCACATAGTGACTTTCGACTCAATGCATCGGCAACGACATTAGCTTTACCCAGATGATAATCTATCACAAGCTCATAATCTTTCAACAGTTCTAGCCATCTTCTCTGTTGCAGATTCAAATCTTTCTGAGTCATCATGTATTTCAAACTTTTGTGATCTGAAAACACGTGATATTTCTCACCAAACAGATAATGACGCCAAATCTTTAATGCGAACACAATCACAGCTAATTCAAGATCGTGTGTCGGATAGCTAATTCGAGGCATAAGCTATAACTTTGCCTTCTTGCATCAGTACACATCCCAGACCATTCAACGAAGCATCACTGTAAATCACAAACTCTTTGCCTGATTCTGGTTGTACCAAAACTAGAGCTTCAGTTAACAGAGTTTTCAATCGATCAAAACTTTTCTGACATTTATCGAACCATTCATATCTCACATCTTTCTGAAGCAATCTAGTTAATGGAGTAGCTATCATCGAGAATCCTTTTACAGACCGACGATAATAACCAGCGAATCCCAGAAAGCTACGGACTTCAGACACATTTTTCGAAGGTTTCCATTCCAGAATAGCAGAAATCTTACTCGGATCAACTCGTACTCCAGAAGTCGATACAATATGTCCCAGAAAACTGACTTCACGCAACCAGAATTCACATTTGCTGAATTTCACATACAATTGCTTTTCTCGCAGAGTTTGCAACACAACTCTCAGATGTTCAGCATGTTTAACTTCATTTCGAGAGTAAATCAATATGTCATCAATAAATACAACAACAAATCGATCTAGGTACGGTCTGAAAATTCTGTTCATTACATCCATAAAAATAGCAAGAGCATTCGTTAATCTGAAAGGCATAACTAAAAACTCATAATGCCCGTACCTCGTTCTGAAAGTAGTTTTCGGAATGTCTGGATCTTTCACTCTCAACTGGTAATATCCCAATCTCAAATCTATCTTAGAAAACACAGTGGCTCCTTTTAGCTGATCAAACAAATCGTCAATCCTGGGTAACGGATATTTGTTCTTTACGGTCACTTTATTCAACTGACGATAGTCAAAGCACATTCTCATCGTGCCATCTTTCTTTTTCACAAACAGAACAGGAGCACCCCAAGGTGAAAAACTCGGTCTTGCGAACCCTCTGTTAGTCAACTCTTGCAACTGTGACTTTAACTCCTTCAACTCTGTTTGTGCCATTCTATACGGAGCTATCGAAATAGGTGTCGTACTAGGCAACAGATCAATACCAAATTCAACTTCACGAATCGGAGGCAATCCCGGCAATTCTTCAGGGAATACATCAGAAAACTCACAAACAACTGGCACTGATTCAACTTTCTTTTCAGACATTTTCGAATCAATCACATAAGCAAAATATGCCCCGTATCCCTTTTTCACATATCTTTGAGCTTTCAATACAGATATCACAGCAGACAATCCATTCAAATCATTAGACTCAACCCGAACTATTTCATCATTCGGGCATCTCAATTCAATAATCTTTCTTTTACAATTCACCACAGCATCATGCAATATCAACCGATTCATACCTGAATGATATCAAACTCATCAAATGGTAATAGCATCGGATCGCCAGGAAAAGCAGATATCTGAAACATTAATGATGCGGTTCTTGCATACTTTATCAACCGTAACACTTTTACCTAAGGGGTTCGATACTTTTATAACAAACTCGTGAGACTCTACAGCAAAGTCTTACATGGACACCAAATTCATGCATATATACGAATGAGTAGAAACTGTGGTCTATCAAAGCAATCACTAAGTATCATAAAGAGTAAATGTACCCGTTATAACATCCGGAGATAAAGCTTCCTCACGAGCTCGGATGGCATACGCTCTGGCAGGCGCTCTAGCTTCATCTCTCGCAACAGTATCTCTCGTAGTTCTCTGACTACCACTGACATTTCTTACATTTCAGGAAGGTCTACCTCTCACTGGAGCATTATCAGATCTCGGATTCTGAGCAGTCTCTTGCTCAACAGACTCTGGGCAATCACGAATGAAATGATCCAATGATCCACATCTGAAGCAAGCTTAATCATTCAATCTACAATTTCCTGAATGTCTTTTACCATAATGCTTACACTCAGGTCGTTCGGATCGAACATTTCCAACACTTGACATTGATGTTGCCGGAGCTTTGGAACTCAAATGTGATCTAGCTCAATCTCTATTAGAATGTCCCACATTAACTCTCGAACGACTTTGTTCATCTATGAATTTCTTTGAAGCAGAATGAAATGATTTACTCGAAAATCTCTTTCTCACATCTCTAGTTTTAGACTCAGCTTTTCTTTTATCTTTCTCGAGTTCTTCAGCTTTGCACGCTCGATCAACAAGCACAACAAACTCTTTTATCTCCAAAATCTCGACTAGCAAACAGATATCTTCATTAAGGCCATCTTCAAATCTTTTACACATTATTGCTTTCGACGATACACATTCTCGGGCATACTGACTTAACCTCACGAATTCTCTTTCATATTCAGTAACAGACATACGGCCCTGCTTCAATCCAGAAATTCTTTTTGTTTCTGATCAATGAATCTCTGACTGATATATTTCTTTCAGAATTCAGACTGAAAGAAATCCCAATTAACCCGTTCCTTCGGAACAACAGAAATTAGAGTCTTCAACCACTGATAGGTCGCGTCTCGTAACAATGATACAACACATTTTATACATTCTTCAGGTGTCAGTGACATTTCATCGAATACTTGGATAGTGTTTTCTAACCAAAACTTGGCTCTTTCAGCATCGTCATCACTGGTAGCCCTGAACTCTTCAGCCCCATACTTACGGATTTTGTCGACCGGAGGCTTGTTCAACAGATTTAGATTCATAGTCTGAGGCATAGCAGATGTCTGATGGGGATTAATCGGGGGCGGAGGTTGTGAAACAGCCAGCTTATTTCTCACAAACTGAGTGAACCACTCACTCATCATCTGGAAGAAAGCTTGTTTAGCTTCTCCCTCATGACCGCTCGTAGCCGGTCTCGAATCAGAGGGCGATGTCCCTTGCGCGAGAGCAGGCGCATTGCTTTCTACATCTTCAGCTACGACTCTTTCGGGATCCATTACTATACGAAAATCACACTTTACACGTCAGGATTCATCACACTATCACAATTCAGATATATGGCATGTATAGCTAGACTCTCACACGCTACGTTAGTTCGAGAATCGGCTAAACCGTAGCTCTGATTCTAACCAAATGTAACACCCCTAACCAGTATCCGTAGCTGAATTTGGGTTAAAGGGGTTACCAGACAGTTCGGAAACTTTTACAAAAATTTCATAATACAATTCATCAATCGCAATCAAAGTGTCCCTTTTATAGGTCAACGAGACCTTAATCATGCTTTAGAATAGGGCCGGGACTAAACCGTACACATATGAAAATTCTCAGAAATTTACAAATTTTTCAACACTACAGAGGTCACACGCCCGTGCAGTCAGGCCGTGTGCCTCCCACGGCTACTAGACACACCCATGTGTCCTGGTCGTGCCAAAACAGAGCATGTATACTGACTTATCCACACGGCCACCAAACACGCCCGTGTGCCATGGCCGTGTAAAATTAGGCTAGCTACTGACTTGTTCACACGGCCACCAAGCACGCCCGTGTGCCATGGCCGTGTAACCTACTAAGGCACACTTTGAAGTGGCCCTTGAGCCACACTGAAGAGACACACGCCCGTGTCTCTTGGTCATGTATGCAAAATAGGCCATTTGCAAGGCCAAAATGCCACCCAAACTTGGGTCATCCCTACTAGCATAAACAAGCATATTTCTCAATATAATGGCAACCAAAAACAAACCAAATGGTCATCATATTATCCCATTCAATCTCATTTCTAAACATGCCAATTTCCACAATCAATTCACATGTAAATCCAAGCATAACTCATCCACAACTTCACTAAATCACTATGGCATCAATTCATCAATAAGCTTACCTTTCATAAGGCCATTTCATTGCCATCAAGACATACCAAAACATGTATCATATACCATTTTCATTCATGCATATTACCAACATTTATCTAGCCAAATCACATGGCTATTTACATCTCAAACTTATACCAAATGACTAACCTATACATTCCATATTTAGCTATATTCACATTTTCAAAATACCAAAACAAGTTGGAGTAGTGTGATGATGATCCTCGACGGTCCCCGAGCCTTCAGTAGCTTTGACGATCTGTTACGGAGTAAATACACACACAGAGTAAGCTTTCCAAAAGCTTAGTAAGCCATATACAAATAAACTTAGCATAAAATACTCATAACCATATTGATACAATGACATTAATGTTTTCTCAATGCAATTTCATCACATATTCTTTGGCTCATTTGCTTAGCCATAGCTTGCCACAATTTTCAACTCAATTATCACATATTCACATATCTCATTCAAGCATATATTCACATATTGTCTCATCATTTTCATACACATATTCATCTTAGTAAGTTCATATAAACACTTACCTTTTTATACACACATAGTGTACTTTTCAAACGTACCTGAATCGGATTTACAACTCACATAGTCGTTCATTGCTCAGACTTGCCCGTTGAACCGTTCGGAACTAAATAGGATACTCAGAGTGCTCGGAATAGTCGTACAATGCCAACGTCCCAGACGTGGTCTTACATGTAATCAGATATCGATGCCACTGTCCCAGACAGGGTCTTACACGAATCAAATACGATGCCAATGTCCCAGACATGGTCTTACATGTAAATCTCATATCGATGCCAACGTCCCAGACGTGGTCTTACATGATATCACATATCAGACACCTATGTCAAGACATGTACTATCCTATCTATTCCTAGGTTCAGACAGGACTTCTCGGACATTAACAATCTCTCGATACATTCTCGGAATCCATATATTCATCATTTCAAGTATGATTCATAGCAATTAAAATTTCATATATTCACAAATAAGTCAATTCAAATGCATTTATTTGAATATCGACTTACCTCAGATTCGGATAGTTGATCGGATTCGGTTATTCGACTACTTTCGCTTTCCCGCGATCTAAGTCTGTTTTCTTCGGTTCTTGATCTATACATATTCAAATTTAACCCTTTTATTCACTAACTCATTCATTTCAATCAAAGAACACATATTTAGGGCAATTTGCAAATTAGCCCTCATATTTTCACATTTGGACAATTTAGTCCCTATTTCACAAAATCACCAAATACACAAAATTATCATTTACCCATGCTTAGCCGAATGTTCATGTAACTCATACAAGTTCATACATTTCATTTATTTCACAAATTAATCCTTTAAAATACTATTTTCACAATTTAGCCCTAATTAGCTAAATTCACCAAAAATTAAAGAACAAAACATGTTCATTAAACACATATCTTTCATTTAACACCAAAACTCATCACAAAGCTCACCGTTTCATCAATGGAACATCTCATAGTCATCATCAATTCTTCAAATTACAACTTGGGCTTGATAGTAGACTAAGCAACAATCTCAAAAACATAAAAATCATCAAAAACCGAAACAAAACATACCTTAAATTGAACCCTTCAATGGCCGAATAATCAAAAGCTTTAAACTTATCTTTCTTTTCTTGTTTTTCGGTGGAAGATGAATGAATTAATCCACTATCATGCTAATTTCTTTTATTTACTAACATATTATTAATCTTTTTACTAAATTAGCCTTATTAGTAAACATATATACATTTAAACATTAAGGGCATTAATGTCCTTTATCCATCCACTAACTTGTAAAGTGGTTTAATTGCCTCATAAGGCCCTCATATTTAAAAGCCACAACACATAGGTGCTTTAACAAATAGCATGCAAATTTTGCATTTAATGCAATTTAATCCTTTTCTCAAATTAAGCATGCAAACGATCAAATTAATTCACAGAAATTTCTCACATACTAAATCATATACTGCAGACACAGAAAATAATATTAAAATATTTTATTGACTCTGATTTGTGGTCTCGGAACCACTGTTCCGACTAGGGTATAAACCGGACTGTTACAAAGTATGTATTAAACTGAAAGTGTCCTTGGAGGGATTGTTGAGATATTTTTGGCTAAATCATCCCTAAAAATTAAGAATTACCAAATATGGTTGATGATTTTTCTCGTATTTAGTTTTGCTATTTAGCTTTGAGCTTACTAATTTTAGCTATTGTAAAGCCTATAAAAGGTTAGAACCATTTGGAGTTATTCATCAATTTAATAAAATCATCTTCTCTTATTTATTTGAAACTGTTAAAAGCTTCTTTTTTTCTCTTTCTCTACTTGTAAGTGCAACAATTTTAATATATATTAGTTTTTTATCTCGTTCAATGTATGGGTTGCTCGTGTATTTTATAAAATTGTTATCATTTAAATAAAAATTAAAAATATTTAATAATCACAACTACAAAAAATTGCTTTAAACTCATGTAAATTATTTAAATTTTGATAATTTATTTATAAAACTTTTTATTAGAAAATTATAATTAATATTTTTGAACTTTAAAAACTTGAAAAATTAGTTTTAAAATAGTATTTCAGATTTCTCGAACTTTTAAAATACGTCAAACTTTTCATAAATTATTTTTATATTATATTTAAAAATGTTTTTAGAGTTAAATATAAAATAGTTTAAGAAATTTTAAAATCTGATTTTAAAATTTTAAAAGTTTAAAAATATCTATAGAGAAATTTTATTTTAAAATAGTTTTTAAAAATTAAATTTTAATAGTTTTGATAAACTATTATTTCAGTTTTAATTTTTTTTTTAAATATTTTTTTAACATTTTAAATTCATTAATTCATTCAATGAATGGAATAATACAATTGAGAAAGAGAGAGAAAATAGCTAACACTCATCGTAGATGGTGAAGGACAATCTCCATCAACACAACAAAGGCTTTAGCCTCAGCATCAATAGAACATTATGACGCATTGATAATTGGTTTTGTCACAACGCAAGCACGACATATTTGGAGTAATTACAATCATTTAATACGATAATGAAATCAGCCCCAGGTGGTCCAAAGCGACGAGAAAAAATCGACAAAAGAATCGAGCATTTACCAAAGTAGAGAGGACGACAACAAAATCATCCCTAAAATCATTTGTAAAACTAAAATTACATGTATAAGAAAGACTAAAAAACGTGCTACAAGAGTAGACAAAAACTTCTAAAACTAAAGACTAATTAAACAATGAAAAAATAAATAAAAAACATATAAAACTTAAGACAACACGGGTCCAAATCGACACGTGAAATTATTTATAATTCTAAAATACTCTCAAACCATAAACAAATTAAGAAGTTGAGCCACCCACTTTCCAAGAAAAACTATTGGTGGCCGGTGAAGTTTTAGCGAACAACAAACACCGTCATTTATTCATCACAACTTGCAAAGACAATAAAAATACCTACAAAATAGATCTGTAAACTGAAAAGAGAAAAGACGTGTGTAGTGAATGAGAATAAGAAAGAAAGAAAGAAAGAAAGGGTACGTGTGTAGTAAATGAGAAGAAGAAATAAAAAAAAAATGGTTGATGGGAGAAAAAAAATACAAGCGATAACCAACCCGATATTTGTTTACAAGTATATTTTTAAAAGTAAGTAAACATCGATATAATTTAAAATATATAATTCATAAAAATTACAAATTACAAATACTTCGAAATCTAAAATTAGTAGTTTACTTTAAAAAAAATCTAAAATTATTAGCTAAAAGTTACATGCATGAATATTCGCACCCTTAAAAAATATGATTGTTGGTGAGTTAAGTTAAATCAGTATTTATAACTCAATAATAATTCTAAATCAATCTTTTTTTAATAGGTAAAAAAAAATTGAATTTGAGACAAAATTTAAATTTAAATTTACCAATTTTCGTTTTAAATTTATTTAGGATTATTATTTATATTTTTCTTGTTTGGATAATTTTGGTGCAAGTAAATAAATTTAAATATTGAGATGTGCATGATAAATTTTTATATGATAAAAATATAAAAAATAATTTTAATCTATCTATTCAAATTAATTTATCTGAATTAATGACTAATTCATTATTGATATTTGAATATATCAAATTTATTGAGATAATTTATGGGGTGTGAAATCAACTAAAATATTAGATAATTATTGAAATAAAATTATTTAGATAATTTATTATATTTTCTTTCAAAATATGAGTTTAATAAGTGAAAGTCCTCATGTCAACATTAGTGATACGCCACGTGTTAATAATTGAGGCGTCCACATCAATTAAGATCTTAGACCTTATAATCACATCAGTTAGGATCTTAGACCTTATAATATAATATATACTAATTTACAAAATCGTGCTATACACAAATCAATTGTATGCATTAATTAAAATGCACTTAATTTGCTGATTGAGTCTTAATTTAATTGGTATGAGTAATGTTCTCAATACAGGAGGACGTGGGTTTGATTACGCTAAAGCGTATTATCTTCCTATTTATGAGTTGAATAGAGACTACGAGTAGTTGTAGACAATATATTAAAATGAAAGATATGATAAAAAATGAAATTGTTAAAAAAAGAAAAAGAAAATCTACTTAATTTTTTTTTAATGAATCCATTTAATTTTTATAATATTTCATTAATAAAAAGTGATTAGAAGTTAAATATGATGATAACAGATGTTTTAAAACTACTTTAGAACTAATTGTTATTAAAATTATTCCAAAAATCTGTTTTATTATATATATGATATGTGTATGTATGCTATTATATATATTAAACAATAAAATAAAATGCGATTACTTCTTCTTTTTTCTCGTTTCTTGTTTTATGAATTTGATAAAATAAATAAATTTTATATTTATAGTTGATTCCTAAATCAATTTAGAATTAAACTATTATATGATGTGATTAATAATGGGGTATATAATATCGTAATTAAATTAAATTAATTATTATATAATGTAAATAAAATAAAATAAAATGCTATATAATATAATTAAATTAAGTTAATAGTGTCCCATAATTATAGATTAATGATAGCAAGATAAATTCGTATTTTTAATATATTTATTTTTGGCTAATTATCAAATAAAATGCTATTAAATTTGGATTTTTCTTATCAGGAATGAAATTGGTGTGTCGAATTCAAACTCTTACAAAAAAAAGGGCTAAATTGGAACAAAAAGCAAATAGGAGGGCTTGATTGAAAGATTGAAGATTCAAAGATGATTGGATAAAGATTGAAGGGTTGAAGATTTTTTTTAAAGTGGCTGGATAAAGATTGAAAAAATTTTATATTGTTACAACTCTGTAATTAGTTTAAATTTGATTTTTAAATTTAGAATTATTTAGTGATAATATTTAGAAAAAATCTTGCTAAATTTTAGCACTAAAAGTGTGTACAAATACCTAGTAACTACAACCAATTGAACACACTTTTTTACCTTGGCATTTAATAAATTCTTTTTTTTCTCCCCTTTCCTATGCCATCTTCGTCCTGTTATTACTATTCTGTTTCTTTCTTTTCTTTTTTTAATTTCAATCTTTTGGTTTAATTGCCTTCCAAGACCCTTCCCCTTTCCATCACCCACAATTCCACAAATCTATTTTCAAATAATGATTTTTCCCATGATTAACTAAACCCCTTTTAGCTTTAGCCTGGAAATTACTCCAACAAAACAATTGTGAGATTCGAACCCGCTCAAAAAACCTCTCAACGCGGTATTTCCTATCTCTCTGGTATATGGGATAGTACAAATTCGTCCCTTAAAGTTGATTCAGCTTCAATTCAAAAAGTGCACGTTGGGTTGGAGTTGTTTGGCATACAGTTGGGAAGACAAATCGTAAGTGCTATGTTCTAATTCCCGCGAACAAATTGGCGTGTCTAGGTGGGAAAAGCCAGTTGGATTCCGTCAAGGGAGATAAAGATCAGATTTAAATGACCCACACGGTTGAGGCCGTTGATTTGAGTTGGGCTTTTCAGATCGCAGTTAGAAATTTGGCAAAAGTCAGTTTACAGGTCGTACCGAGATTGACTACATAAGGAAAAGTTGGTGATTGGGACGTTCTTGGTCGCTATAACCAACTTATTGCTTGGAAGGGAAAATCTATTTCAAGGATCGATTCAAGATTAGAGTACACCGAGGCTAAGGCTAAGCTTAAAAATATTTTATTTACCAATTTATTTTATTTTCTTAAATTTATTTTTTGCATTTTTGAATCTATTTTTATTTTATTTTATTACACTTCATATTTCCTTATTTTATTATCTTAATCAATTTAAACCCCCCATTTTTTTATTTTTTTTCAGCACTACTACGCACAAGTCGTGGGCACGACTGTGGCCGCGACAAAGGATCTGGTCATACGAAAAGGAAAAATTAGATGACCAGTCCCTGTGGATTCGACCCTACTACTATATATTTCAATTTATAGTTATATTTGTCGTAGGAATTTATATTTGGTGGTTTCGACGCCCATCAAATTTTGGCGCCATTGCCGGGGATTGGTGAAAATTTCTAATTTTTGTTTGTTTTTTTTATGACTAGGTTCGAATTGGGAACTCTAGCATTTGAACTGGATATAAAAAAGTTGGCTCGTACACTTCGAAGAGAAGCTATTCGGCGCAGTAAACAACCACAACCTGATTTTGAAGAAGGATCTTACACCGAAGATATCTACTCATCCGAAGATTTAGACGAAATGGCAGATCAAACTATACGCCAACTTGCAGCTGCACCAGATGAACAACAACGACTATGCATAACTTATTCGGCGGGCGAAACACCATTCGAGTTAAAGTCGAGATTAATACATTTATTACCTACTTTCTGCGGTTTGAAAAATGAGAACCCACATATCATCTGAAAGAGTTCCACATGGTTTGTCTAAGCATGAAACCAAAAGGAGTAACTGAGGATCAAATAAAACTACGAGCTTTTCCTTTTTCATTATTGACTCTGCTAGAGAATAGTTGTTTTATTTACCTCTAGGATCTGTTAATACTTGGCCTGATATGTCTCAATTGTTTCTTGACAGGTTTTTCCCAGCAGCTTGAGCAGCCGAATTGAGGAGTATAGTCAGAATACAACAAAAAGAAGCAGAATCACTCTATGAATATTGGAAGCGATACAAGAAGTTATACGCAAGTTGCCCACAATATGGTTTGTCTGAACAGTCACTCCTACAGTATTTCTACGAGGGGTTACTCCCAATGGAAATGAAGATGATTGATGCCGCTAGTGGAGTGAACATGACCCCCCAAAGAGCTAGGGAATTAATTTCGACTATGGCTGCAAATTCTCAACAGTATCGACCACCTATGGAACCTACGAGAAGGTTTCATGAGCTAAGTACTCCTTCCATAGTAAATAAGATTGATGAACTTACTAATGCAGTTAAAAATATGCTTGCAGGACAGACGAATCTAGCTCGATTGTGTGGGATTTGTGCTAAGCCTGATCTTCTTACCGACTCGTGCTCAATTTTACTTGAAGACACAACTACAAAAGTAGATGCCGTTGGGAACTTCCCAGGGCCACCTCAAAGGCGCTATGATCCATAATTGAACATGTACAATGCAGGGTGAAGGGATCACCCAAATCTAAGTTATGGATCGAAACCTCGATACAATCAACCATATCAACCAAGGCTACCTCCGCCTCAATAGTATCAACCTTCAAAGTCATCTCTCGAAACCATAGTAGAAAGGCTAGCCGTTATCACTGAAAAGTTCCAACAAAAGACTGAGGCGCATCTCCAGGAAATAGATCAGCAAATAAGTTAGCTCTTACGGTTAGTCGTTTAGAGAACCAATGAAAATTACCATATCAAACCGAGTCGAATCCATATCCAAATGCAAGTTATGTGACCATAAAGAATGGGAAAGAGTCAGAACTAGTGCCTGACACGAGTCGTGACTACAATGTTGAATAGAAAACCGAACCAGCAGCTCCCACTGAACCGGCACCTCATAAACCATTTGTTGTACCTCCTCCATACCCTGGAAGGCTTGCCCAAGTTAAAAAGGAACGAGAGGAAAAAGAAATCCTTGAGACATTCCGAAAGGTAGAAATTAATATTCCTTTACTTGATGCTATTAAACAGGTTCCACGCTATGTAAAATTTTTAAAAGAACTGTGCACCGGAAAAAAAAAGCTCCAAGGAAATGAATGGGTATATGTGGGAGAAAACGTTTCTGCAGTGCTACAAAGGAAAATCATGCTGAAGTGTAAGGACCAAGGTATGTTTTCTATATCCTGCAAAATAGGTAATATTGGCATAAATAAAGCCATGTGTGATTTAGGAGCATCTATTGATGTAATGCCTTTATATATTTTTAAATTGCTAAACATGAGTCCTTTGAAAGAAACAAGGGTGATTATTCAATTGGCAGACAGGTCATGTGTATATCCAGAAGTGTACTGGAAGATGTCCTCGTAAAGGTAAATAAACTAATTTTTCCTCCAAATTTTTACATCATTGATATGGAGGACGACTACTCAAAAAATACTTCTGATATTTTACTCGGGAGACCATTCTTAAGTACCGCACGTACAAAGATTGATGTTCGTAGTGGAACCCTCACTATGGAATTTGACGGTGATGTGGTAAAATTTAATGTTTTTGAGGCAATGGGCCAACCCAACACAATGTCAAATATTTCTAGTGTTGATATTATTGAACAACTAACGAAATTTCATTTTGAGTATCATGAAGGGGATGGATTACAAACTGTACTTTCCAAAAGTTTAGACCTCAATATGATGGACAAATTGGAGGAGATAACGACGTTCAGAGAACCAATTCGGGAAACTGTTGTTCTATTTGAGACTCCTCAATTCCCTAGAAGCCAATGTAAGTATTTTGAACTTTCTCCTTCTAAAACTAAATTGCTGTCTTCTATTTTACAGGCCCCTGAGATAGAGCTTAAACCATTGCTGGAACACTTGAAGTATGCTTATCTAGGTAATGGAAACACTTTTACCAGTAATAGTTTTCAGTAAACTTTCAGAATTGGAAGAGGGGAATTTAATTCGAGTCTTAAGAGACTACAAAAGGGCTATCGGATGGACGATCGCCGACATAAAAGGATTAAGTCCCTCAACTTGTATGCATAGAATACTGATAGAAGAAAACACAAGCCCAAAGAGAGAAGCTCAAAGACGCCTTAATCCACCAATGATGGAGGTTGTCAAAAAGGAAATTCAAAGGCTACTGGACGTCGAGATGATCTATCCAATTTCTGACAGTAATTGGGCCAGCCCAATTCATGTAGTACCCAAGAAAACTGGTATGACTATAATAAAAAATGCAACAGGAGATTTAGTTCCCACTCGAGTCCAAAATAGGTGGAGAGTCTGTATAGATTATAGAAAGTTGAACTCTTTAACTCGAAAAGACCACTTTCCACTTCCTTTTATTGATCAAATGTTAGAGCGTTTAGCGAGAAAAACTCATTATTGTTGTCTTGATGGTTATTCGGGTTTTTTCCAAATTCCAGTGGCACCGGAGGACTAAGAGAAAACAACGTTTACATGTTCCTTTGGCACATTCGCCTACAGACGGATGCCATTTAGACTTTGCAATGCACCAGCCACATTCCAGAGGTATATGGTAAGTATATTTTTTGACTATTGGAACGGTGGAAATGTGCAAGTGTACACAATCGTAACAAGTAATAAAGTGACAAGTAAATGTCGAGTTATCGTACCCACAGGGACTGTAAAAGAATTATTTATGAAAATGTTTTCAAACAATTTGGTGAAGGAAAAATATTTGGATTTAAGAAATATTTAAAAAATAAAACAAAGAAAAATAAAATAAAACAAAGTTCTAATGCACGATTTCAAAAACTGATTTTAATCAAGATGATATAATTGTGTTGGATTAATAACATTTCTTACCTTAGAATTATTAAACTCGTGTTTATACTTATTAAAACATGGCAACTCGGTAATTTGCTAACTTATGAACATATTTACAAATAAAAATCCATTCATCTCTTATACATATTCCTATGCAAATTCAAACGACTAAACAGGACTTCTAAAAGTAAACATGTTATCACACATACATACTTATTAAATTAAATTATCTCTCGCATATTCCTATGTCGATTCAAACGATTAATTCAACCTAACAAGCATATAAAAGATCATGTGAAGTAACAAAGTATTCTTACCTTGAAACAATTTAATCACAAAATCCCGCAAGTTATGCAAGGCATATGTATCACAAATACAATGCTAATTTAATCTTCACTTCCTTAGAAGAATTAAACATGCACAGATTAAGTATTACGTCCATTAATTACAATTTCAATGCGTTTAAATAATTAATTCATTAGCTATCTAAACAATTATAATGCCAGATAACTTAACATGATTTTACTTAATCAAACATTTTACTGAGGCTTTTTATAAAGATAAACACAATTTTAATAATTCAAGAGGACGAAATGAGATCAACCCAACACGAATTAAATTCAAGCTAAATTGATTAAATTAAACATTCCAACAACATAAATATTCATAAACATGTTTGTCAAAACAACAACGAAATTTAAAGAGATAGGGAACAAGAAACAAATCCGGTGGTTCTCCGTGGCTTGTCTGGTTGCTCCGTTCTTCGTTCTTCGTTGTCCTCGGCTATCAAGGTGGCTTATGAACACTCCACTTTCTGCTCCAAATGGCTGGAAAAACACCTTTTTTCCAAGAGGGGAAATCGGCACAAGAACACCAAAAAGGGAGAAGGGAAAATAGAATTGAGAGAAAGTGAGAGAGGTGAATGTTGGATGCTTGAGGTGTGTTTTGAATGAGCAGCTAGGGGGTGTATTTATAGCTGATCAAGGCTGCTAAAAATAGCAAATATCAGTAGCAAAAGAGGCCTCCCTTGGCCGGCCATCCCATGTGGCAAAGTTGAAGAATTCAACTTTGCTAAATATAGCATGGGGCAATCTACAAAGCCATAATTTTTGGAGGGGTTTGAATGCAGTTTTGAAAGGTCTTCAAGGGCTTCTTTGCAAGCTTAATTAATCAGATAATAAGCTTATTTGGGCCATCATTGTGGACGGTTTGGGCTGCCCAATTGGTGGCTGGTTCGGTTCAACTGATTCGGTTCAATCAGTGCAGTTTAACTGGACCCTTTTCCATAATTAATTAATAATAATTTATTTAGCCCAAATTAAATTGGGAATAAATTAAAATTAATTATATTATGATTAAATCTTCATAATTGGACCGTCTTGGGCTGGAAATAAATTTGCCTTGAACTTCAAATTGCTTCTCGGTTTTGTTCTTGAGCGTTGTCTCGCCGAAATGATTTTCGCCCTTTGTGCGATTCTGTCGAAAATAGTCAAAATAAATCAAAATTAATTATAAAATTAATTAAATTTCATCATGTTCATATGTTTAGCACAATTTAATTATTTTATAATATTTAATTATTTTTCGACAAGAATTTACTCGAAACCACATGAATTTGGGTCAAAAAGGGCATGAAAAAGTATATAAATTTTTGTGTTTCCAACTATGTCGAGAAAATAATTGAGGTATTTATGGATAATTTTACAGTTTATGGTAATTCTTTCAATAAATGTCTATCAAACCTCGTTAAAATTTTGGAGAGATGCCTAGAATTTAATCTAATTCTTAATTATGAAAAATGCCATTTTATGGTAGATAAGGGATTGATTTTAGGGCATATTGTTTGCGCTGAAGGGATCATGGTCAATAAGGCCAAAACTGATGTTATCAAATCACTTCTATACCCCACAATTATGATGGAAATTCGTTCTTTTCTTGGTCATGCAGGTTTTTACATGCGCTTTATTAGGGACTTTTCTAAGCTTTCGCGACTGCTCTGCAATCTCTTGCAAAAAGATAAAGAGTTCAAATTTGATCAAGCGTGCAAAGATTCGCTTGACACTCTCAAACAAAAGCTTGTTTCAGCTCCTATAGTACAGTCGCCGAATTGGGACTACCCTTTCGAGCTCATGTGCAATGCAAGCAACTAAAGTGTAGAAGCTGTCCTTAGGCAAAGAATTGGGAAGGAACTTCACGTCATATCCTACGCCTCTAAAACACTAAATGCTGCTCAGAGCAATTACTCAACTACTAAAAAAGAATTATTAGCTATTGTTTTTACTTTGGAAAAATTTAGATCGTATTTATTAGGCACTAAAGTTATTTTTTTCTGACATGCAGCATTGAAATATTTGATCGGGAAAAAAGAGGTAAAACCTAGGTTAATTCGATGGATTATTCTCTTACAAAAATTCAATCTCGAGATCAAGGATAAAAAAAGGAAGTGAGAACTTAGTAGTTGATCATTTGAGTCGAATTCCCTTTTCAAAAGATGACACACCTCTTAAAGATGACTTCCCAGATGAAAGTCCTTTGTCAGCTTAGACAGTTTACCCATGGTTTGCAGATATGGCAAATTACCTCGCTACAAGTATTGTTTCTTCCAACTTATCACGTTCTGAAAAATACAAGCTCAAAAGAGACTCAAGATATTATATTTGGGACGATCCATACCTATGGAAACACTTTTCCGATCAGGTAATTCGACGATGTGTCACAGAAACTGAGGTACAATCTATCCTTTCTTTTTGTCATTCTTATGCTTGTGGAGGGCATTTCGGTCCTAAACGCACCGCACATAAGGTACTTGAGTGTGGATTGTTTTGGCCACACATATTTCGTGACACTTATTTATTTTGCAAAACTTGTGAGAGTTGTCAAAAAGTGGGGAATTTAAGCCGAAAGAGTGAGATGTCCCTAACACCTATACATGTATGTGAAATTTTTGATGTATGGGGCATCGATTTTATGGGTCCGTTTGTTTTATCATTTAATAATGTTTACATTACTCTCGCTGTAGATTACGTATCTAAATGGGTAGAAGCTAAAGCTACCTGACATGCCGATGCTAAAAATGTAGTGGATTTTCTAATGAACTCTATCTTTTCTAGGTTTGGCACACTAAGAGCATTAATCAGCGATTGAGGAACTCATTTCTGCAACAAGGTAATTGATACTCTACTAAAAAGTATGGGGTGACACATCGTGTGGCCACAGCTTATCACCTACAAATAAACGATTTAGCGAAAGTTTCGAACCGCAAAATAAAGTCGATTCTGGAAAAGACCGTGAAACCAAATAGAAAAGACTGGAGCTTATGTTTAAACGATGCATTGTGGGCGTACCGTACTGCTTACAAGGGACCCATAGGAATGTCCCCTTACCAACTCATATTCGGTAAATCGTGTCACCTTCCAATGGAGTTAGAACATAAGGCATTTTGGGCAGTAAAAAGATGCAACATGGAGTTGGACGTCGCAAGTAATTATAAAAAATTAGACATTCAAGAACTCGAAGAGATCCGGAGAGACGCATATGAAAACGCCCAAATTTATAAAGACAAAACCAAGGCGTTTCATGACCAGAAAATATCTCGCAAACAATTTTCAGTTGACCAGAAAGTGTTACTTTACGATCATACACTAAGAATTTTTTCGAGTAAGCTTCGAACCAAATGGCTTGGTCCTTTTGTTATTACTAAAATATTTCCTCATGGTGCAGTTAAAATTAAAAGTAAGGAATCTAGGAAATGTTTTAAAGTCAATGGTCAAAGGTTAAAACCCTTTTACGAGAACTCTCAAGTACACGTGGTGGAGGAATTATTTTTCGAGAAGCCGAACGATTAAATTTTCCATGTCGTTGAGCTAACGACGTTAAAAAAGCGCTTTATGGGAGGCAACCCACATTTATTTTTATTTGTTTTATTTAATTTTGAATTCTAGTTTAGTTTGAGAATTAAATAAATATTATTTTAATCCATTTGATTGTGCTATTTTCCAGGAGAAACCACCTCCTACTGTAGATAAACAACTTAATTGCATTGAAGCTCGCCTCGAAATAGTGGAAGTCAACATCTCAAGCATCCTCAGCATACTACAAAGTGATCACTTCCACTACCCTCCAGCCCATTAAATATAAACAGGGAGTACACTTTCTCCACTCATATTATCCTTTTTGCACATTGGGGGCAACATAGGCTAAGTAGGGGGAAGTTTGGATCATGCCATACTTTCTTTTTGCATGTGTTTTGCTAAGAATAATTTCTTAATTTCTTTCGGAAATAAACCTCTAATTCTTATGTTCAGTTTATTTAAATAAGTGGGTGAATCATGAATAATTATTGCTAGCTTGATCAATGAATATTTTGTATAATTGAAAATGTGATGCCTTAGTCAATATTTCATGTAAATTGTTGGTTTTGTTGAACTTGCCTAATGAAAGTACTCGGTTAAAAAAAATAAATAAGTTTGCTAATAGCTTGGTTAAGAGTGAAGATTCGGAAATGTGACCAAGTTGAGTAACCGGGATAAGGTGCTTGGGTTGTCATCTCATTTTGCGCCAAAAGGTTTGGTGACGAGCCGAAGCTTGTAACATTACGCTAACTGAGCTGCCTTGAAATAAATTAATTAGGGACATATGAATTGAGTAACCGGGATGAGGTGCTTGGATTGTTATCTCATTTCGCGTCAAAAGTTTTGATTATGTCTCGAATTCGTTAAAAATAAATAAAGAGAATGTGTTGGGTTGAGTAACCGGGGTGAGGTGCTTGGTTGTCATCTCACTTTGTGTCAAAAGACTTGACTACGTTTGAAAAAAAAAATAAAAAAATAAAAAAACTAAAAACTAAAAAATGTATATAGATATAAATAAAAATATATATTGGGTATGACCATTTCGCATATTTGATTGAGCCTAAATTTAGTGAAATAGTTGAGTTTGACATATTGTTTGAGATTTTATAAAATGCTTATTGATTGAGTTTAGCAATTGTTTATTGTTTATTCACCTAATTGTTTGATGTATGCTTGACTAGGAAAGGGGGTTTTGATTTTGAAAGGAATTGACAAATTATTTTTAGTTGATATCATGCTTGAAGACAAGTATCGACTAAGTAGGGGGAATTTGATAGCAAGATAAATTCGTATTTTTAATATATTTATTTTTGGCTAATTATCAAATAAAATGCTATTAAATTTAGATTTTTCTTATCAGAAATGAAATTGGTGTACCGAATTTAAACTCTTACAAAAAAGGGCTAAATTGGAACAAAAAGCAAATAGGAGGGCTTGATTGAAAGATTGAAGATTCAAATATGATTGGATAAAGATTGAAGGGTTGAAGAGTTTTTTTTAAAGTGGCTGGATAAAGATTGAAGGATTTTTAATATTGTTACAACTCCGTAATTAGTTTAAATTTGATTTTTAAATTTAGAATTATTTAGTGATAATATTTATAAAAAATCTTGCTAAATTTTAGCACTAAAAGTATGTAAAAATACCTAGTAGTTACAACAAATTGAACACACTTTTTTTACCTTGGCATTTAATAAAATTTTTTTTCTCCCCTTTCCTGCGCCATCTTCATCTTGCTATTGTTATTCTGTTTCATTTTTTTTTTACTTTCAATCTTTTAGTTTAATTGTCTTCCAAGGCCCTTCCCCTTTCCATCACCCACAATTCCACAAATCTATTTTTAAAGCATGATTTTTTCTATGATTAATTAAACTCGTTTTAGCTTTAGCCGAGAAATTACTCTAACAAAACAATCGTGAGATTCGAATCCGCTCAAAAAACCTCTCAACGCAGTATTTCTTATCTCTCTGGTATATGGGATAGTACAAATTCACCCATTAAAGTTGATTCAGCTTTAATTCAAAAAGTGCATGTTGGGTTGGAGTGTTTGGCGTATAGTTGGGAAGACGAATCGTAAGTGTTGTATTCGAATTCCCGCAAACAAATTAGCATGTCTAGGTGGGAAAAGTCAGTTGGATTCCGTCAAGGGAAATAGAGATTAGATTTAAACGACCTACGCGGTTGAGGTCGTTGATTCGAGTTGGGCTTTTCAAATCGCAAGGCTGTTGAAATCATAAATTGCGAACACGTGTATTGCAGTTAGAAATTTGGCAAAAGTCAGTTTGCAGGTTGTACCGGGATTGACTACATAAGGAAAAGTTGGTGACCGGGACGTTCTTGGTCGCTATAACGAACTTATTGCTTGTAAGGGAAAATCTATTTCAAGGATTGGTTCAAGATTGGAGTACACCGAGGCTAAGGCTAAGCTTAAAAATATTTTATTTACCAATTTATTTTATTTTCTTAAATTTATTTTTGCATTTTCGAATCTATTTTTATTTTAATTATTACATTTCATATTTCCTTATTTTATTATCTTAATCAATTTAAACCCCCCATTTTTTTTTCAGCACTACTACGCACAAGTCGTGGGCACGACTGTGGCCGCGACAACGAATCTGGTCACAAGAAAAGGCGAAATTAGATAATCAATCCCTGTGGATTCGACCCTACTACTCTATATTTCAATTTATTGTTATATTTGTCGTAGGAATTTATATTTGGTGATTTCGATGCCCATCAACTAATAATTAAGAAAATATTTTGGAATTCAAAAAACTATCTCACAACTCAATGTTTCCATATATTTCTTTCTCTCATGTCTGTGTTGCAGGTGAATAAACACGTTTACTTTTTTTATAAATTAAAAATAAATAATATTTAATATAACATATTTAATTTCTTTAGTATTTAAAATAAATAATATTTTATAAATAAAAGAAGTTGAAAATAATATAGAAATTTAGAAATATTCTATCTAGAAATATATTAGAATATTAAATTAAAATAAAGATAAAACAACATACTTCTATTATAATAATGATTCATGATAAGTTCAAAAGATATTTACATTAAATTGATTAAATATGAAATATATTTACATTAAATTAATAAACACATTTAATAATGATGATTAATAAATAAATATTGAAATCTTATATGGTAAATTTTTCTCACCCGTTTACGATTTCATGTATAATAAAAAAGTATAAAAAAGTACTTGATTCGCACAGAATAAACAACTTATAATTTTTTTAAAATAATATTATATTATATTACCTCATCATCAATTAAAATAATCTTATATATCTTTCTCAGACTCTCTGATACCATTAACGTTTGAATATAATTTAATTTTTTCTCTTCAAAGAGCCATTACTTTAATGTTCTATTCTTTTTGAGATACATTTAACTTATTAATGATAAAAATTTTCATTATTTTTATAGATATTTTTCTTAAATGTTACTAATAGATGCTATTTATAGATCTAAACTTAAATTTTAATTAATATATAACTCTAGCACTTACTAAGTGATAATTAAATGATAAAATCAATCTCTATTTATATACTTTGGTTTTTATTTAAATTATAATTTTATTTTATTTGGTTAGTAAATATGAAAATAAAAATACTTATAACAAATAAAAAGAATTAAGAATTTTTTAAAATAATATTTTATTAATTATTTTGACTTATTGGTAATGAGTAACCCTATTTTAAAGTCAATAAAATTATTACAACTTATTTTTAAATAGAATTATAATTAATAATTCAAAATTAATTTATAAATATTTATAAATATCAATTTAACAATATAATAAAAAAATAAAAAGTATTGTTCTTAGTTGAATTTTTTTTAACTGGTGCATTTATATAAAAATATTACATTTCATATAATTAAAATTTAAAAGGTAAAAACACTCAAATCAACTTTGGATTCCACTTTCGGGATGGTTAATGATGATAAAACCGTTGAAACTTTTAAAGTTTGCCATTGCTCTCCTAAAAATTTCAAACAAAAAGTGAGAAAAAGTCTGGGTTTTTAATATTTTTTTAATGATAAATAATCTTGATTTTAGCATACTTCTTTTAGAATTTAAATCTTTTAAAAGTATACCCACTGAGCAATGTTCTTTCCTTCATTCTCACGTTGTAAAGGCTGAAAAAAAGCTTGCATTTTCATAAAGAAGGCTTCTGGTTTACTTCTCACTAAGCTCCAATGCTCTCACTGCCTCCATTTATCTTTTTCCCCTTTGGTTTAGCCTTGCATTAACTCCCACTTCTTCCCATCATAGATCTTCCATTTTCAGCTTCAACCCAATGGAGAAACTCCTTGAACTAGCACGTTCCGAGGACCCAAAGGACCGAGCAACAGGGGCTGAGCTTCTTCATTCTCTTCTCCAGTCTTCCACTGGACCCTTGTCTTCTTCCGACGTTGAATCTCTTGTTTCAACTTGTCTTCACCTTCTCAATGACCCATCTAACTTAAACGCCTCTTTGGGAGCTCTCCAGTGTCTAGCATCTGCTGCCGTGCTCTCAGCTGACAACTTGAAGCTGCATTTTGATGGGGTTTTACCTGCAATTGTGGAGTGTTTAGGGGATGATAAGCAGCCTTTACGTGATGCAGCTAGAGGGCTGTTGTTGACTTTCATGGAGGTTTGTTGGTTACCTTCATTTTATGTCATACATTGTGATTTGAAATGCAATTAGCTTTTCAATACCTTGGAGTTTTCTGGGGCTTCTAATTATTCCTCTAAGAGCAGTTCTGTTTTAGCCTTTCAAGGTTTTCACTATTATTTTTCCTTTTTCCTTTTGGATTATGGATTTTTGTTATTTTTTGCTTTTCTCTGTTTGATGTATAATTATACCAGTCTTTATCAATTAATCTCTTTCAGGTGAATTTATTTAGCCTAAGAGCAGTTCTTTTTAATAAGTTAATACTTGTGATGATTCCTCTAAGAGCAGTTATTTTCTAGGCTTTTGAGATTTTACTACATTTTTCCTTTTGAATTATGGATTTTTGTTTTTTTTTTCTATGGTTGATTAAAACTTGATTAGGTCAATTTTAGTGTAACTTTATTTTTGTCTTTATCAAGTAATATTTTCAAATTGAACTCAAAAGTCTTTAATTTTTTCAAATATAATTTTATCCCCTTTTCCTTAATTTTCATTTGGCTTTATGGTTTTTCGTTGAGGCTTTTTTTTTTTTTTCAATAAAAGAAAGAAAAATCTTGCCGAGTTGCTAGTTGCTGTAGGTCGATTTGTTCTGCTGTTTCCATAATTGTGGATAATAGGCTTAACCGTGTTCTAATCCAATTGTTTTCAATTTTATGCGTTAAAACTTTTTCAGTATGGTAAGGGCTGAATTTCGCTTGAGCAGCATTTGCTAGAACCTTGCTCTTTCTTATAAAATATCAAGCCATTTCTATGTAGGGTCTGACTCCAAGCTATATATTTTTCTCTGCAATGGATGGACCTAATTGCTTGTAATTAATTATTAATCCTGCAGGTTTCTTCTCCAACTGTCATTGTAGATAAAGTTGGGCCGATAACCTGGGCGCATAACAGCCTGAGAGTTCGTGAAGAGTTTATGAGGACTGTCACTTCTGCTATCACTGTTTTTACGTCGATGGAGTTCATGAAGGCTATTCTTCCTCCGGTACTGGTGGTTAGGAATAAATAACTCCCAAATATCATTCCTTTCGGAAATATCTTCTTTTTTATGCACATTGTGTGTGTGTGTTTTCTTCTCTATTTTTTTCCCAGATTTTACAGATGTTGAATGACTCAATTCAGAGCATTAGAGAAGGTGCTACATTGTGCATTGAGGTAATTATCATTATGAGTTAAGGCTGTTCCCTTTACTTGGCCTAATAGTTTATGTATCACAAATGCAAAAGACAAGCCTTTCTCTCGTTAATACAGGATTACTCAGATATTTTTTCTTCTTTCTATGAAACTGCAGTTGTACATAAAAAGACCATACTCATTTCTTTTGTCTGTTGTATGTGCATGAGTGTGCCTATATACGTATACATTCATAAATAAACCTATAGTTGTGTGTGTTATGATTCTTTCCAAGAACCATTTTCCTTTCTACTACAGGTGTGGTTTGGTGTCTCCAATCACCTCCGGGGCTCTGTTGTTTCTGGCCTAGATCAAGTCATTAACTTAATTCGAACTCCTCTTGCCTTTTTTTTTTTTTTTTTTTTGATGTTTAAATAAGAAATATGAGAATGGCTTGCTGGACAGCTAATTGCTCTGGGAGTGAGTAAGGTGAAAGAGGACTTTCTGCATTATGCTACTAAAGTTCCTAATCACATATTCATACAACACCTTATACTTTTTGCAGTCTATTTCTTCTTCTTTGATGTAGATAGACAATACACTTGAGCTCCCTAATCCTCTAGGATCATATAAGGAAAGCAAGAGGCAAGCTACTATAAATAATTAATTGTTTATTTTCAGGAAATGTACATGCAGTTTGGGCCTGAATTTCTTGCTGAACTCCAGCGAAATAATCTTCCTTCATCAGTGGTAATGTTATGCATTATTTCTTTTGGCTATTTCTTGGTTTCTTCTAAGCACTATTATGGTGATGGTAATAATTTTTAAGTTTGCCATTCATCTCCAGTTGGGTCTTTTTCTAGAGTTAATAATGGCTTCTGGATCATTAATACCATTCTTTTTTATTTTAAAGGATTTGGTTGAATTTTACATAGTTTATTTTTCTCTTTGTGCATGTCATAGTTACATCATAGGTTCAAACCAATATGGGGTTGTTGGATTTGTGCTGCTTACTATTTGGTGGTTTACTGTGATTGTCTTTCTCATAAAGTGCAATCCTTAACTGCAGCTAGGAGATATTAATATCAGATTGCAGAAGATAGAACCGAAGGTTTTCAGTTTCAATAGACACGTGTCATCTGCTTCTTCTGATCAAGTTGACTCAGCCAAGGGGAACCAAGCAGAGAGCAATCCTAAGACAAAGGATTCTTTTAAAGATATATCTGTTTCTGGAGGTCAGCATGCATATAGTTCATATGCAATGCCAAAATATGATGCACTGCATTTGAATTTCTACTAATATTTTTTCTTGGATGTATAATGTTTCATATGATATCATTGGGAAGTTGGCTAAAATTTTCCTAGATAATGTGATTATGCCACTAAAAATAAAGTTGTTAGGATCCATGCACCGTGTTTGACGCATATTCAGACTTGGTTGTGGGAATCTGACCTTCCAAGGAACCTCTAAATACATGGAAGAATTTGAGAAAATTTGAATATCTCGTGTCGGAAACATACCTATGAGTCCAAGTAACTTAGGTTAGGATTTCATTTTTCTTTGCATTTTGATTTAATTTAATGGTTCCACTTTCAAACTTGGTCATGAAGTATTAACGTTGTTGCTACTTAGTTTAGGTTACCTTGCAATTCCTTTTGCTATAATTCTTGTTTACCCTAGTTTCAAGCACTGTCCGTGTTGTATTGCTGTCAAATTAATTAGCTTACAGTGGCCTGACAGACTAATATGCTTATATAATGTGTTATATAGGAGAGATTGACTTTACAGACAAACCCATAGTTCCAGTTACTTTAAACTCTGAAAAGGAGCTAATAAGAGAAATGGAGAAGATTGCGTGTATGCTTGTAGCGGAAAATGATTGGTCTGTTCGAATGGCTGCTATGCAGCGAGTTGAAGCTCTTTTCATCGGAGGTTTGTGTTATTTATCACTTTGTTACTCTTTTCTCTAATTTACTCAAGCTCTTGTTTGAGCTTGAACATGATCTATTCAACCTTGAATCTGTAACTTTTGTACTCATTTATTTACTACATTGTTGATCTAGTGCTTGAGTCGTACATTTCCCTAATGGTGGAATTCATGCTTGTTTGTGGACTAAGATCCTGAAGTTGGTTATGAACTTAAGCTTGTTTACCAGTTCAAAATCAAGATAATTTGCTTAATAATCAAATATATTGTTTTCATTCAAAAATATCCCAAATATGTAATACTAAACATTTGCTCTGGAAGCACATTAAAAATCCTTAATGATAATTTGCAGTTCATGTTTCACCAGGCTTAGTGCCTAAGAGCTAAGTTTTGAGATGCGTGCTTTTGACTACATGATAACTTTGAAATTAATCTTCTCGAGTTTTGTGTTTGACAGCGTGTGTGCATCTTTGAACCTAAAACTAGGAAGTTGGTTTTTCTTATGCGTTGAAATTTATGCAAACTGAAAATGTGTTCATATGCTAGAAACCTTCTATTCTTGTGATGGTGTGGGGCTCGTGTTGAATGTTAAGTATTTAATTGTCTAGATTTTTTTCGATTAGGTGCCACCAGTTATCCATGTTTTCATGCTCTCTTGAAGCAACTTGTTGCACCTCTTTGCACACAGTTGTCCGACCGAAGGTCTAGCATCGTAAAGCAGGTTAGTTGAACTATCATACAAGGAATGATGACTCAGTATTTAGCAGTCGTACTTTCATTGGTAGGGTTTCCTCTGCTGGTTGCTGTTGAAAATCATAATCCTGCCATGGCCAAAAAACCCTCTCTGCATTTAGCAATATTTTGTATCACTCATTAGCAATTTCCATGTCCAAGATTTATCTTCTAAAATTGTATTTTACCTATATTTTTCAATTAGTTGAATTGATATCTTGGAGGATGAGATGCTTATTTGCTTTTGCAAATGTCAGCTTCTAATTTCATATTTCCCTGCTGCTTGCCCCTTATAGAAAATACTTTACCTATATCTTGACAGCCCAGCTATATTACTTTTGACACTTCATTTTCTTGAAGTACCTGTTTCTGATCTGACCCATATCTGGACATGGGTATCAGGGATATGTCCCTCCAAATACATGGAAAATTTAGAAAAAAAATTGAGCATACTCATGTTAGGCACATACCCGTAGCCATCACTCACACCAAGTCCAATTAACATAGCCTACAGAGCACAAAAGGCTATCAATTAACCTGGATTAGAGAAGAGATACTACTACAAATGATCAATAGAATCTTATGGTATAGGTTGAGATATATGACCAGTTTTCAATAAAAAACTATGTTATCTTTAAAACAGCCAAATACATTACTGTTTCAGACAAACTAATTCATAATTGTTCCATGCATAAGTATTGAAAATTCATTTAGCAAACCAAATAACATCTGTAAATATGAATAGATATAGTAAAGTGAAAATGAATATTTATATTATGCAGATAGGGATTTAAGATAACTAAAATACAAAATCTGAATTATGTATCTTGGAGCAAATTACAGACCTTATTTATTTTTCAAAATAACTGTTCTTAACTCTTTGTTACCCTCAGGCTTGTCATCTCTTATGTTTCTTGTCAAAAGAGCTGTTGGGGGATTTTGAAGCTTGTTCGGAAATGTTCATCCCGGTAAGAATTTTTTTTCGTCTAATAAAATCACTAGTAAATATAATAGCTTCAGCCTGTCCTAACATCCTCAATATAATGCTTACATTTTCTGTTCTTTTAACCTTATGGTTGCTTTTGAGTTTCGAGTTTCAATATTATTATGTGATACCATTCTTAGGTCCTTTTCAAGCTGGTTGTGATTACGGTTCTTATAATAGCTGAATCCGCAGACACCTGCATCAAAACAGTATGTGCAGACAATATGAAAGTCTCTTATTGTAACTTCTTTTTCCCATTTTTATCTCGATGCCTGTATTGATGCATACCTATACTGTATAGATGCTGCGTAACTGCAAAGTTTCCCGTGTACTTCCTCAAATAGTTAATCATGCAAAACATGACCGTAATGCAGTACTCCGTGCTAGGTAATTTATTCAGTCCTTAATGACATACGCATGATAAGTATGGATCCTCACACAACTCTCATCGACAATTACAGATGCTGTGAGTACTCTCTTCTGATGCTGGAGTACTGGGCCGATGCGCCAGAAATACAGAAATATGCAGATCTTTACGAGGATCTTATAAAATGCTGTATAGCTGATGCAATGAGTGAGGTATTGCTTCGGTAATTACTTTCTTGTCGAAGCTATATATCCCATTCTTGTATACCAACCTCTCTTTTTGGTTATTGCGTATTCTAATTTCAGTTTTAATCACCATTTTATGATCTCTCTTAGATTATCAGTTTCAATTTTTGGTTATTAGATATATTATTTTCAGTTCTGAATATGGATATGGGGATATTCTCCAAGGACCTTTCAAATATAAGGAATAACTTAGAAAAAAGTTAATGAAAGGTAAGAATAAAGGAAGGTGGTTGATGCTGGTACTAAAAACCAGCTACTTTTCTGTTACCATGGATTATTGCACCAGTTTGTTGCAGTTAGGATACATCAAGATATGGTAATGTAAATAAATTTACTTTTACGATTAGGCTAAGAGTTTGGTTGTTTTTGTGATATAACGAGTTATTTACACTGCTAGAACTAAGTGAGAAATTTTTTAACTGTCACTCTTCGTACCATATATTTGTTGGTTCTGCATTATATATATATATAGAGAGAGAGAGAGAGGGAGAAATTATGCTCAATGATGTGGCTTATATTCAATAATACTGGGAAATGAAAGGTACGGTCAAATGCTCGTCGTTGCTACAGACTGTTCAAGAAAACTTGGCCAGAGCGTTCTCAGCAACTATTTCTGTCCTTTGATTCAGTCGTCCAAAGGGTATTAGCTTTCTTTTTTCATCTTTTTGAATTTCCGGTTTTGATTGATTGGGTAAATTATATTGTTTTTTTGTAAATTAAAAAGATGATAAACGATGAAGATGGGACCACGCATAGACGCCATCCTTCTCCTTCAGTTCGAGTAAGGGATGTCCGTAAATCCCATAAGGCTTTTCAAGCACCTACTTCTACAACTTTACCTGGACCTGCAACTTCAGCAGTTACCACAGTGGATCGGAATAGGGCTGTACCAGGAGGCATTCCTCTATCTGCTGGTCCATTTCTCTCTGAAGTAAAGTCACATCGAAATGGTACTGAAAGAAGTTTTGAAAACATGCCGCATACAAACAAACAGCGGGCTCCGGCTATCGAAAATGCGCTTGCTGGTTTAATTATATCTGAGAAACTCAGTTATCAAAAGAAGCGGTCAGCTAGCCTTGATTTAGGTATATGCTAAGTAGCTCGAAAAATCCATTGAGAGCTTTCAGTAACTGTCACATTCATCAAGCAAGTGCTTCCTTTGCTACTTTGTTCCTTGACATGGATGAAAATTTTCTTTGTGGTTCCTAGTGCAGGAGTTGACCCTCCTCCAGCTTGTGGCCTCTCATTTCCCCCTATTGTCGCTGCTTCAGCTGTTACTGCAAATGCTATTTTTACTGACTCAACTGCATCAACCGTTAAAGGTAGGAGTTTTTTTGTCCATTTTATATGCAATTCCAAGCTTGAAGACTCTTTTCTCACTGCTTTAATCTAACCATTGAATCTTTTTTAGCTTGTTTGTCATCGAAATCAGGGAAGCAAGCTTGTGGTTTTATGGAAGAGTATTCTGATGATAGGTTTGCCCGGAAATCCGTAGATAAGCATATTGACAAACAGTATGCAGAGACTTCTTCAAAAGATGCCAATTTTAGGGACTTCCAAGGTAATATTATTCCAAACTTCCAGAGGCCGCTTTTAAGAAAGAACATTTCAACTCGAGTTTCTGGAAACAGTAGAAGCTTTCTAGATGACAATCAGATACTACTTAGTGAAATGTCGAACTATGTGGATGGCCCAGCATCACTCCAGGAGGCTCTGACAGAGGGTCTCAGTCCAAATTCTAATTGGTCCGCTAGAGTTGCAGCTTTTAATTATGTCCGAAGTCTGCTGCAGCAGGACCAAAAAGGAGTCCAAGAAGTTTCACAGAATTTTGAGAAAGTCATGAAGTTGTTTTTCCAACACTTGGATGATCCGCACCATAAAGTTGCACACGCCGCTCTCTCAGCCCTTGCAGATATAATTTCAGCATGTAGAAAACCTTTTGAAAGTTACTTGGATCGAATCTTGCACCATGTGTTTTCAAGGTTAATTGATCCGAAGGAATCAGTTCGGCAGCTTTCTGTAATGAATCTGGAAGTTGTAAGCAAAGCCTATGGCATAGATTCTCTTTTACCAGCTTTGCTCCGCGCATTAGATGAACAGAGATCACCGAAGGCAAAACTGGCTGTTATAGAATATGCTATCAGTTCCTTCAAGAAGAATGCTATGAATTCAGACGGTGCTGCTAATAGCGGCATTCTAAAGCTGTGGATTGCTAAATTAATACCTTTGATCTATGATAAAAACACAAAACTAAAAGAAGTAGCCATCTCCTGCATTGTATCCATACATACTCACTATGACTCCGCTGGTGTTATAAACTACATCATGTGTATGTCAGCTGAAGAGCAAAATTCTCTAAGGCGAATTCTTAGGCAGCAAACTCCTCGAATTGAAATGGATCTTATGAACTTCTTGCAGAACAAGAGAGAAAGACCCCGTCCTAGAAACAGTCACGAGCCATCTGATGTCGGACTTTCTCCTGATGGTGAATATACTGGTGCATTGAAGAAGGCTTACTATTTTGGAAGATATTCTTCAGGTTCGAATGATATCGATAACAGCAAGAAGTTGTTCTCCATGCAAGAACCGATGCAAGTTTTAGAACCTATTGCTCAAAAAGTATCAAGTGAAGCTCAGAAAAATTTACCTCAGAATCTCGAAGGCGGCTCTAATAATGCTTTTACTTGCACTACTACTGGTGCTGATGAAAATGTGGAATCCCCAATGAGCCATCCTGATGGTGTTGATTGTGAGAATTCAATGGACGACTGGCCTTCGTCTTGTTCTGACATGAATACGATGACAATCTCTAATCATTTTGGAGTAAGCAATTCCAATGTTGGTATTGACACTTTTGTTGATGTCAATAATAGTAATGAGAATTCCAGCAATACCAAGACTTGCTCTTCTCTAAAATCGCGTATCATCATTCCTCAAATTCTTCACCAGGTGAACTATGAATGTTAAAAGGTCCCCTTCGTTAGCCCCCCTCCCCCCCTTTTTCTTGTCCCTCGCTGTGAAAATCATATTTTGTCTGAGTAATTTGTTTTCCCTTTTTCTTTTATTGTCTAGAAAGGAATAAACTCATTTCTGTATTTCGACTCTCCACATTTTTCAGATTTCTAACAATAAGGAGAGTGCAACCGTTAGACAGCAAGCACTTCAGCAGCTCATAGAAGCTTCTATGGATACAAACCTTTCGATATGGACAAAGGTATAATCTAATTGAAATTAATGATACTCATTCCTAGGATACAAACATTCAATATGGACATAAGTTACCATGTTTAAGATCTCCACTATCAAAGATGTTGTCCAACACATATACACTGAAAGTTTTCAAGAGAGTATTTAATAAAATTGTTCTATTTTTATTAACTAAAGAACCGAACTTAAATAGAGAAAAGAGTCATAATCTTAATTGGGAAAATAGTTCCCTTATTCTAATAAACTACTAAAAGATGAAATAAAATATTCCTAGAATATGAATAAAACTTATCTACCTAAATAAGATTTATCTAACTAAATAAATTTAAAATATATACATATTTCAACACCCTCCCTCAAGTTGATGCATATATATCAATTATGCCTAACTTCCTTACAAGAAAATCAAAGCTTGTCCTAGAGAGCCCTTTGGTGAGTATGTCAGCAATCTGTTGTTTTGAAGGAACAAATGGCATGCACACTTGGCCTTCTTCAATCTTCTCCTTGATAAAGTGTCTATCAATCTCAACATGTTTAGTTTTGTCATCTTTGGGTGGGTTGTGAGCAATACTAATGGCGAGCTTTGCTATCACAGTACAACTTCATTGGTGAAGTTATTGGTTTCCTCAGCTCTTCCATAATTCTTTTTAACCACATCATTTCACAAATTCCTTGAGCCATTGATCTAAACTCAGCCTTTGCACTACTTCTTGCTACAACACTTTGTTTTTTGCTTTGCCAAGTCACAAGGTTTCCCCAAACAAATGTACAAAGATATCCGATGTAGATCTTCTATCTGTTATTGAGCCCGCCCAATCTGCATCTGTATAAGCTTCAATTCCTCTTTGTTCGGATTTCTTGAAGAATAACCCCTTTCCAGTTGAACTCTTCAAGTATCTTAGAATCTGAAACACTGTTTCTTCATGTTCCTCCATTGAGAAATGCATAAATTGACTCACTAAGCTCACTGCAAAAGCTATGTCTGGCCTTGTATGTGATAAGTAAATTAACTTACCAACTAATTTTTTGGTACTGCCCTTTATCAACTAATCGACCTTCTTTATTTTCGAATTTTACATTTGGATCAATTGGTGTGTCAGCTGAGCGGCAACCACTCATCCCAGCCTCTTTTAAAAGATCAATCACATATTTTTTCTGAGAAACCACAAGACCCTTCTTTGATCGAGCAACTTCCATTCCAAGAAAGTATTTCAAAGGACCCAAGTCTTTGATCTCAAACTCCAATGCTAGATGCTCCTTGAGACGCCTTATTTCATCCACATCATTTCCTGTAAGAATGATATCATCGACATAAACTATAATAACTGCTATTCTACCTCTTTGTGAGTGTCGGTAGAACATTGTTTGATCAGGTTGCCCTTGTGAGTAACCTTGTTTTTTAACAACTTGAGTGAACCATTCAAACCAAGCTCGAGGAGACTGCTTTAGACCATACAAAGATTTCCTGAGCTTACATACTCGAGTTCCAAATTTTTCTTCAAAACCTGGAGGAGGATCCATGTAAACTTCTTCTTCAAGTTTCCCATTTAGGAAATCATTCTTCACATCTAGCTGTTGTAAGGACCAATCAAGATTAACAGCAATTGATAAAAGAACTCTAACAGAATTTAATTTGGCTACTGGAGCAAATGTTTCAGGATAATCTATCCCGTATGTTTGAGTGTACCCTTTAGCCACTAATCGGGCTTTGTATCTATCTAAAGATCCATCCGGTTTGAATTTGGTTGTGAACACCCATTTACAGCCTACAGTTTTTTTCCCTACAGGTAATTCCACTGTTTCCCATGTACCTGTTTTTTCAAGAGCGCGCATCTCCTCTAAAATAGCCTCCTTCCACTCAGGAACTTGTAAAGCATCTTTCACATTTTTGGGTATTTTCACAGTATCGAGACACGAAACAAAGGTTAAGAATGTCGAAGACAAGGCTTTATAGGACACAAAAGTAGACATGGGATATTTGACAACATTTCTAAGACCTTTTCTTTTAGCAATTGGAATATCTAAATCAGGAAATTCATTGGTTGGATTATGAACTTTACCTAGACTTTTGACAAGATCTTGCGGGTCGGATTCTTGGTGATGAATCTGGTGGATTCCGCTTTCTTGATTTTGATTTCTTCTTGAGTAAACAATTAACTCCTTTGTTTGTTCTTTATTCTCATGATTAGACTCTACACCTTCATACTCATTTTCATTAACAACATTAACATCACTAATTTCTGTGTTAATCATAAATTCGCCTTCCCCATTATTAGAATCCCTATGTTGTATATTCCTAGTGTTTTCTTGATCAATTATAGAATCTTCCTTACTATAATTCCCTCCCTGAAGATTAGAATCAAAGTAAGATTGCATTTCAACAAATGTGACATCCATGGTGACTATAATCTTCCTATCAATTGGATCGTAACATTTGTAACCCTTTTTATTAAAAGCATAGCCAACAAAGACGTATTTTTTTGCTCTAGGATCTAGTTTACCTTGGTTGTGAAGATGAACAAAAACACTACACCCAAAAACTCGAAGGGATAAATCTGTGATCAATTTAGAGTTAGGAAAGTTATCTTTAAAGAGACTGAAAGGAGTTCTATAGTTTAAAGTTTTACTAGGCATTCTATTAATAAGATATGTAGCTGTTAACAAGGCTTCGCCCCAAAGATAATGTGGTACCTGACTAGTGAACATCAAGGCTCTAGTTACTTCCAAAAGATGTCGGTTTTTTCTTTCTGCAACCCCATTTTGTTGTGGTGTATTTGTACAAGAGCTTTGGTGGACTATACCATGTTTGGTTAAGAAAACACCTAATTAGTCACTAAAAAATTCCCCACCATTGTCACTCCGAAGTACTTTTATTCTCACACCAAATTGTGTTTTTACCATAGCATAAAAAGACTGAAACACATTTTTAACTTCAGACTTATCTTTTAATAAAAACACCCAACAAATGCGAGTATGATCATCAATAAATGTGACAAACCAACGTTTTCCTGAAAAAGTTGAGACTCTCGAAGGTCCCCAAACATCACTATGAATTAAAGAAAAAGGTTTGGAAGCTTTATATTTTTTAGGTGGGAAGAATGACCGATGATGTTTAGCCAATTCACAAAATTCACAGTGATATGAAGAAGGACTTTTATTTTTAAATAGATTAGGTAACAAGTACCTTAAATAGTAAAAATTAGGATGTCCAAGCCTATAATGCCAAATCATAACCTTATCAAAACTAGAGGCAGAATTTAAACATAAATTAGTTGTTGGTTGACTTAGATGGTCGTCGTCAAGAAGGTAAATTCCACCAGATTCTTTAGCATTGCCAATCATCCTCCCTGAGACTATGTCCTGAAATTTACACATAGAGGAGTCAAATATAACATGACAATTCGAGGACTGGGATAATTTATCGACCGATATGAGATTACAAGCTAGATTTGGCACATGTAAAACATCATGTAAATCCAAGAGAAGACGAAATTTTAACGATTGCCTTTCCGGCTATTGCCGAGAACGACCCATCCGCTACTTTGATTTTTTGTTTCTGCACAAGGTGTGTAAGTTGAAAAAGAAAATGACTACTAGTCATGTGATCACTAGCTCCAGAATCAACGATCCACTTGTTTGTTTTACAAGGCTTGACACTGAAAAAAACAGAAAAATCAGTACCTGATTGGGCAAAAGAGGAAGAAGTATTATTGGATGAGTTAGGTAGATAAGAATTCATTCGAAATTGTGGTGATTGAAAAAGCTTGTGTAGATGCTCTAGTTGTTCCTTAGTGAATGGAGACCCTTCTAGAGAACTTTGGCCCTCATAATTTTCATTAGTTGTTTCAATGGTAAAACTTTCTTCCTCTGTTTGATTGCTGGATCTCTTATCTCCAATGAAGGCTGTTTTAATCATGATGCTACTAGAGATAACCTAGCTCAGAAACCATGAAAGTTTTCAAGAGAGTATTTAATAAAACTGTTCTATTTTTATTAACTAAAGAACTGAACTTAAATAGAGAAAAGAGTCCTAATCCTAATTGGAAAAATAATTCCCTTATTCTAATAAACTACTAAAAGATAAAATAAAATATTCCTAGAATATGAATAAAACTTATCTACCTAAATAAGATTTATCTAACTAAATAAATTTAAAATATATACATATTTCAACATACACCTGCATGGAGTTGGACATGAAAACATAAATAGTATGTTAATTGCCATTTATGTTTATGAAGAATTTGATTTTCCAAGACATTGACCAAAAATCAGTTTTCAAACCTATGCTAAAAGTTACCATAGATGTAATGGCATGCATGAGGGAGACAGATCTTGTAGTTTGATGGATGGTATCTTAACCAGTAATGGATGACTGTTACCAAGTGATAGCAGCAATATGCTGATGCTGGTGGACGATTATTTATTTGCAGCATTTCAATCAGATTCTGAAAGTTGTCATTGAGGTGTTGGACGATCCTGATTCTTCAACCCGGGAATTGACCTTGCAGTTTGTAGCTGACATGGTGAACAAACAGGTTTGTGGAACTAAAACTTACACTATATCCATCAAGTGAAGTTCTAAGTAGTTTTATTCTCGAAAATTTTCTTTTCACCCTATGTTGCACTCGAGCGTGTGTTGGATGCGTGTATGTTTCCAACATGGGTTTGTTTAAAAAATTTTAAAGCTTTTTCCATGTATTTGGAGGTTTCTTTGAGCGTCATATCTCATACCCATGTTCAGATATGCATAAAACATAGGTGTCAGACATGAGGACTTCAAGAAAAATGAAGAATCTGAATAACATAATTTTGACCTATGCTTCTATTATTCTCTAATGTGCTTAATCTATGTTTTTTCAATCCAGAAAGATGCGATGGAAGATTCTATTGAAATTGTAATTGAAAAGTTACTTCATATTGCCAAGGATGCAGTTTCCAAGGTGCCATTGTTTTCATCAACTGTTTAATACAGGCTACATGGCCTAATGCTACCTCTTCTCCTGAACCTAATACATTCGGATTATGTTTCAGGTTTCAATTGAAGCAGAGAACTGCTTATCAATGATTTTATCAGAATATGACCCTTTCAAATGTCTAAGTGTATGATTACACGACTTTCATGAAATTTTGCTCTAATTGTGAATTTTTATCCTACTTTTGTCTCATTTTCGGAGTTGCAGGTTATTGTAGCCCTTTTAATCCATGAAGATGAGAAAACTCTTATTTTTTGCATCAAGACATTAACAAAGGTATTCCATAGCTGATTATTATCCTTATGATGTCCTGACATGATGAAGTTAATGACAAAAAAGTGATTTATTGAAACTAAAGATTAAAAAAAAAAACATTGGAGCTTGTTCGTTTGGGGAAGAATATGATCTGGTTCACTTTGTTTTAAGAAAAAAATTGCAGCTAATGTGCAGTGTTATGGTTTTTTAAGAGCCAATTGCAATAGGTAACCAAAATGGCCAAAATTGAATTCCACCTGATTAGATTGGTTTGGTTCATCAGTTTTAAAAAAAAAAAATTTAAATTTTTATTTTTATATAATACCTTAAAGTTTCTTCTCTAATTTTGAAATAAAATATTAAACTATTTAAACATAAAGAATAGAATTTGGTTCAATTTTAACAATTAGGTTATTTAACTTCTGAACTGAAATTTGAACTAACTGAATTTAACAACCTAACCAAAAGCAAACCGAATAGAACACTACTGTTTGAATCAGTTTTCAGTTTTCTGCTAGCCTAGAACAGGGTACTAGGAGGTTCAACAATGGTTGCAGACTATAAGCACTTCATCCAAATAAGAATGGCATAAAATGAAATTTCAAAAATAAATAAGCATTGTCATGTAGTTGTAACCTTACATTCAAATTTAGTTTCTTTACCTACAGCCGATAATTTTTTCACTTGATACATAACATTATATTAAAGCACCGACAGTTTGTTACCCTTATTTCAATATCACATAATAGACTCATCTTTTCTGCCTTTGCAAGCTTGTCCGTCGGCTTTCTCAAGAGGAACTTCTGGCTCAGCTACCTTCATTTTTACCAGTTCTTTTTTGCGCATTCAGCAATCAAAGCGCAGAAGTTCGCAAGGTAATAATTTTTTTTACTTTTCAGTACATGTGCTGCAGATATCTTATGATTCCAGATAGCACTAAATTATATTACTCGAAACTGTGTTTGTCAGATACTGGTTTATGTCCCCATGTTTGAAAATGTGAGGGACATGGGTAATTCGAGAAAAATGAGAGTCGCCTTTGAACTTAGATATGTAGGGATGTGCTGCAGATATGTTCTTTGTTTTGGATACAGCTTAAGGAGTTAGATTTGAACTTAGATCACTGAACCACGTAAGAATTGTATATTAGCCACCAATCACGAATTAGGTTATTTCACCTTTCCATAACTTTCTTCAGACTTCAAGTACATCTTGTTGTAATCCATTTGTGGCATTTTTAGAACTGATCTTTTGGATTTACATAGGAAAGTTTGATGGTATTTTATTTTTCGTTCATGCTTGATACCTGAGACGCTAGGTTACGTATTAAGTTTTAATTTATGTTATTTCAACTTTATTTTACTTGAAGTACCTGTGTCCAATGCATATTTGGATATGGATACAATGACGTGACTTCCCAAGAACCCTTCAAACATAGAAAAACTAGAAAATAATGCACGATGTCTGCATTTGGCTATGGATCCCAATGCCTTATTACCAATATTGATTTGTCTGAATAACCGGTAGAAAAAACCAATACCTGACCACTGCTTGTTAGGTTTCTCCCTCGCTTGTCTTAATTGATCAATCATTCATGCTCACTATTTTCCATTATCTGTTTGGCCGTGCTGGTTTATCTGTTTGGCCGTGCTGGTTACAGACTGTTGTTTTCTGCTTGGTCGACATTTACGTCATGCTCGGGAAGGCGTTCCGGCCATACTTGCAGGATCTCAATGGGACCCAGTTGCGTCTGGTGACTCTTTATGCCAACAGAATTTCTCAAGCCAGAACTGGAACTTGTGTTGAAGCTATTAATTTGCCGGCAGTCTGAATCTGTGAATTTAGGGGTTCTTTTATGTAATTCTTTATTTAATTAATTTTCCTTTTTCATATATTTGTCTTTGGTGTTCTTGTGCTTTTGAGTTTGGAATAGAAAGGCTTTGTTGTAGTTGACATTTTGCCTTGAAATGCAAGAAAGTGTTCTTTGGCTTGAATTAGGTTACTGTTCGGATTAGACTTGGTAATTTCTGACATGAGGCAAAGACGGTAAGAAAAAATAATTAAAACATAAAAGTATTTAAATACATATCGATCTCAAATAGGAGTGAGCGTTTTGCGAATCGAGTGAAAAAATTTCGAGTTAATCGAGTTGCTATTTTATCGTCTTAACTTTCAAATCGAGTCAAGTGAAATGAAATTTAAGTTAAATCGAGTGAAATTGTTTTAGTTAAATTAAAAAAAAAATTAAACATGTCAAATTAAAATATTGTTATAGTATAACTAATTTTATGTTAGTGTACATAAATTTAAAATTATATATATTTAAAAACACTTTCAAGCAAAATAATAAAATAAAGATATTTTTTAAAAAAATTAAAAATTAAAAATTCTTTATATATTCTTTAGAAATTTTTAAAAAAATATATAATTTTTAAAAAATATAATTTTTGAAATTTTTATAAATTATTTTGAATTGAAGATATTTTTTAAAAGATATATTTGAATTTTTTAAAATTATTTTGAATTTCTTTTGTAATTTTTGTTGAGAACTCAATTTATTCATTTTCAAAATGGTCAGGAACCAAAGGGGTATTTACACTAATCTGTTATTTGAATTGTAAAATTCAACTTGACTTGAACTTGAACTCGAAACTTGAATTACTTATTCGAGTTGACTTGAATAAATCGATTCGATTAACTCGAAATTTTTTTTTTTTTCGATTTTTCAAATCAAATCGAATTTTGCTCACCTCTAATCTCAAATATTACATAAGATGAATTACCAACTATAAATATAAAATACTTTAAGCATGATAAAATATTAAATCGTGATATACATACGCAAGTTACCAAATCTAATCTCAAGTTTGTAGGGTTGGAATTTTAGTTGTGGATGCAATAGAATTTCAACAAATTTACATGTCTTTGCCAATCTAATTGAGTTGAATAATTTCATTTCTTCAAAAAGGATAATATATATCAACAGTGTAAAATTAACATGAAATCACATTTTTGCATTTTTTATATACTTTTGCAATTTTTTTATGATTGATATTTTAACAATCAACTGTCATATTTCATATGTATATAAATAATGCATGTCAAGATTGTAGTAAAGGAAAAGAATTTAACTATTTATTTTATATAAAAAAAACTCTTAACCGTTAAATATAGAATTAATATACACAAAAATATAAATCAATATGGTAGAGATATTGTTGAATAATGTGATGTCATTCAATGTATGTGTTTAGAATGGATGAATATAGGAAATCTAGTAGTCATTTAATTAACTTGCATGAATGTACTTATCTAAGATGCATGTATGTACTAGGTACACATTAATTACTTGATGCATATATAGAAAATTAATAGTCACTTGTAACAACTATATAAAGGGTTGTAAGTGATGTAGAAAATGTAAGAGTGTAAGACAATATGATGTGAGAAAAAAAAAAAGATTTCATTCCATCTTGAGTGCCTCTTCCCTTTGCAATCTCTAGAATTCTCTCCAACAAAGTGGTATCAAGAGTTAGAGATCCTTTCAAAGTGAGAGAGTGTGTGTGAAAATAAAATTGGGCATGCCTTCTACAAGCACAATCTACAACAATGTTCAAGTTCTTATCTTCGAAGGTGAAAATTATGATTTTGGGGCAATCAAAATGGAGACTATTCACTTTCTTGAATGTTTTGGAATTAGTCAAGTTAGGCTATGAAGATCCAAAAGATGCTATAGAAGAACAACTTAAAGAATTAAAGAATGAGACTATTCACTTTCTTGAATGTCTTGGAATTAGTCAAGTTTGAAATGACCAATTGGTATGATTTGAATCATTTATGCACTTGGAATGCTTGAGATACAAAATTTGGTATGTTGAGTAAATGTGTTGCGAAAATTAGGAATGCATGTTAACATAGCTAATTACTTAGGGTGTCAAATTTGGTATTTGATTGTTAGTGCAATTGAGCATGTTTTAAATCACCTATGAATGCCATATGACTTGTTAGAATTGATAAATAGGCTTGGATGTGTGAAATGGTATGTCAAGTAGTAATCAAAACATGAGCCTGTAGATTTTTGGGCTGCAATTGCAGAAAATGCAACTGGCGTTGCGATGTCATTCGAATGATGTCGGGATGCCCTCTATCGCATCATCGGGATGAAGGGCACCTCCCAAACCACGTCACGATAAGGTAAAACGGGTGGTTGCGACGTGGAACATTGACCATGTATAAGATGTTTTGTGTCTTTTGCAATTTAGTCCTAATTATTATGCAATGTAATTGAAGTTCTTAACTGCTATGAAATGCCTTGATATTTTGCATGATTAAGTTGTATATGTTTAATTTCATAAATTTACTTTTAATTTTGCAAAAAGATTTTCTGGATATTTTGCCAAAATTTATTATTTAGTCCTTTAACCTTTGTTTTGAAAATTAAATGAGTTTTACTTGTTGGTTTTAGTTGATTGTTACAAATATTGTTTTAATAATACTTTATAAACTAAATGCATGTTTATTTTTACTTGATAATTGATTGTTATGCATGTATATTGTTTGGTGTGATTGGTGGTAGGTAAGTAGGTCACGCAAGTAGCTAACGTGACATTTCGAATTCGGGTCGGTTCGTCTCGATCGAGTTTGGGGCGCCACACAATACATCAAGAAATTCTATCTTTAAATAGGACAACTAGTCACAAAATACTACTCAGTGAGATTGTCCTAAGATGACTTATTTGTGATGCATAATGTGATAGGTGTTAAGTTAATGATTATACACTCAAGATCATTTAGTTAAGTAACTCCCAAAGGAAGTTAGAATGATGGCTAAACATTACACGATTATTAGTACGTGTGAATGCCTAAGGAATTAGGTTCATGTACTAATTGGATGGAAATCCTTGTTCTTACTAGTTGATCATGATCACCCCAAGGTGGCTTGATTCAATGGGTGTAGGAATTATTATTGCAATGGCTTACAAATGTTTTCAAGGTTTAATGTAAGATGCATGTATCATCTTAATGCATATCGTAATGTTGCAAAACATTTTCAAACATTTGCGTAATACAAATATATTAATATATGAATGTTTTACTTTCAGTTTGAAAATGGCACCAACTCCCTTATTGAACATACTCACTAAAAACAAATTGAACAGAAATAACTATAAGGAATGAAGAAGGAACCTGATGATTGTCCTGAGATGTGAAAAACTTAAAACAGTTCTTGATAATAAGTGCCCACTGGCCACTCAAGTTAAGGCTAGAAAACACTGGGAGGAGTCTAATGAGATAGCTCATTGCTATAAGTTGGCAAGCGTGACCAGCACCATATATAAGCAACTAGAGAGCTGTAAGACTGCCAAAGCAATTTTGGATAAGCTAGAAGACATGTTCGGAGGCCAAGCTACCTTGGCTCAATAGTTTCTATAACTATCTTGATGAATGCCTAGCAAAAACTCGACACTTTGGTCAAAGACCATATGATTACTCTTATGGGATAATTTACCGAGGTCACGGACAATGAGACCAATTTAGACCAGAACACTCAAATGGATATGGTGTTTAAGAGCTTGTCCAAGGATTTTGCTAGTTTTCGGGCCGCATATAACTGATCTGTCATAATTTGGTGTAGCAGATTAAACTAGTTTTCGCAATTTAGAAGCTTGAACATAATCATTTTAGCTAAGTTTTAATTACGTTTTCATAAGTTTAGTTCAATTGAATAAAATGTGTAATTTGAGTCTTTTATTGACCTTAGAGGCTGAATGAGGCTTAAGTGTGAGCTAATATACTTTGTAAGTGTGCAAGAGACCATTAGAAAGTGTGTTAACTCGATACTGGTCGCTATGTTGCAACACGGAACACTAGACGTCGCAACATAGGGAGCAAAATAGAAGAATTCCAAGACAGCCTTCAGTGTCGCGACACAGCCCTGAAGATGGAGCATACTGCCCTCGATGTCGTGACACAGGACCTAGTTTGCAAGTGAAATAAATACGAGCCAGGGGCATTTTGGTTTGGACAATCAAATGATAAACACGAGGACTGCAACTGATCTAGGGTTAAGGATGATGGCCACTCTAAAGACTATAACTAGGCTTAATTAACACATGTTATGGAAAACTTTTCATATTTTATAATTTTCTTCTTAGATTTAGTCTTTAGTCTTTTCTCTTTTCTTAGGCTTAGGTTTTATTTCATCTTTTGTTATTTGCTTTTGTGAAAGAAATCAGATTTGTGAATTATAATCAAACTCTGTGAGGATTCTGTGATCAATTCTTAATACAATTTATTTTATCAAGTTTATATTTTTTATTAGATCCATGAGGAACTAATCCTCTTGTGGGGAATTAGCGAGTGGAGGTATGATTAATTAACTATTTTGTAGGGATTTCTTAGCAGATCAGTTGTTCAGGAAAGGAAGAACCTAAACCTTAGGTCTGACAACCCTAGGAAATCATCAATGTAGGAATTAACCCAAATTTGGTATGGCCTATCCAAATTTTTTATTCTTGATGTATCGTATATTGCCTTGATAGACATAGGGTCTACTCACTCATACATAGCTAGCAATATATCTGGAAACTTGGGGATTTCAGTTGAGAGCACTACGAGTGAGGTTACGGTACTGAGCTTGTTAGGGCAATCTGTTAGAGTTAGCAAATTGTATAGGGACGTTCCTTTAGAGGTACAAGGGGCAATCTTCTTGGCTGATTTGATGGAGCTTTCATTTGGGGAGTTCAACAAAATTCTGGGGATGGACTGGTTGGTCAAGCATCGTGTTAGCTTGGATTATTCGACTAAAAGGGTCGTACTAAGGACTGAGGAGGATAAAGAGGTAGTTAAGATTGGAGAACATCGGAATTACTTATCTAATGTGATCTCTGCACTGGTGGCAGATAAGATGGTTCGTAAGGGATGTGAGGCATTCTTGGCCTACGTAAGTGTTTCAGATTCTGGGGATTCTACAGTTAAGGATATCGAGCGAATGCATTTTTCAAACGTCTTTCCGAGGAGAGCTGGGGTTACCTCTGAATCGCGAGTTGGAATTTAGGATTGAGCTACTTCCAGGTACAGCTTCGGTGTCCATCGCTCCCTATCGAATGGCACCGAAGGAGCTTGTGGAGCTTAAGGCTCAGATTCAGAAGCTGTGCTATTGATTTCCGAGGCAGTTGGGAGGATTATCTATCACTAGCGGAGTTTGCCTATAATAACAGTTTCTAGTCTAGCATCCAGAAGGCACCTTAGGAGGTACTGTATAGTCGTAAGTGTCGCACTCTTTTATGTTGGACTGATTTGGGCGAGAGACGTGTTCTGGGTCCTGAGTTGGTTTCTGAGACAGAGGATAAGGTTAGACTGATTCGAGATCGAGATAAAGCGGCTTCTGACAGGCAGAAATCTGATGCAGACCGGAAGCGACGTGAGATTGAGTATTCAGTGGGGGACTTTGTATTCCTTAAGGTCTCGCCATGGAAGAAGGTACTGAGGTTTGGTCGTAAGGGCAAGTTGAGCCCTAGGTTTATTGGACCTTACCGTATTTTGAAGCGAGTGGGACCAGTCGTTTATCAGTTGGAGCTACCTCCAAAGTTGGATCGTATCCATGATGTGTTCCACGTCTCGATGTTGAGGCGCTACCGCTCTGATCCTACTCACATCGTTTCAGTTGAGGAGATTGAGGTTAGGCCAGACTTGACCTTTGAGAAGGAGCCGGTTTAGATTCTGGATCGAGATGTAAAAGTACTGAGGAGGAAATCTATTCCACTGGTTAAGGTTCTTTGGCGTAATCATAGCACTGAGGAGGCTACGTGAGAGCCTGAGGATACGATGCGTCAGCAATGTCCTCATTTGTTCTAACCGGGTAAATTTCGAGGACGAAATTTTCTTTTAGAGGGTAAAGTTGTAACGCCCCAAAATTTTAATTTTTGATTTCGTGTATGTGGGACAGAAATAACTGTTTGCTTTATTGGTTATGTGTATTGGGTGTGTATGGGAGGCCCCAAGTTCAAGTCATGACCTCGGTAAATTTTAGAATTTTTATAAGTAAAGCCTTAACCTTGCCTAAAGGGCTTAAGTTTAAATGTTGGGTAAATTACATCAGAATGGGCCTGTTGGTCTGGTGGTTAAGTGGTGTGTTATTATAGTGGAGGTCTTGTGTTCAAATCCCTGTGCAGGCAAGGGTATTATTTTTTTCTCAGATTTCGGGATAGAGGTGTGTAATAGGGGGATTTTGAGTAGTGGATGTGAAGTGGGAATTAGGGGAGAAGATTAAGGGATTTTGGGGGTTATCGGATTTTATTTTATTTTTTTCCCATAACCGAATATTTGCTCCCTTTTCCAAAAAAATTCTGCCGTCTACTCTTCTCCCTCTCCTCTTGCCGAAGTTCTCTGAGTTTTCCATCTTTGTCTTCTTTTTCTTCTTCTTGATTTTTCCCGAATCCAATTATTTTCCTTCGTTTTCGCACGCGGTTAGTGCTCGCTTTGTTTCGGTAAGTGTTTCTCTTCGTTTCTGTCATGAATCTCTTAGCGACTGAAGTGGTAATGTTTTTTCTCTATGATTTGGGCGTAGGAGGAGGCATGGACTGGTAATTTAGTGTTCTCGTCTTAACAATAGTTAAACGGAGGGTTATCGTTAGAGGTAAGTTGGGTTTCTGTTCGTTTTTGGTTGTCAATTTGCTTGTAAATCTGTTAAATTGATGTTGAGTATCTTGATTTTAGGCCTTGAAGTGCTCGGGAGTGATTAGGCATCAAAATGATACAGGTGTGTACCTGAAACACAGAAAACAGGATTCAACGAAAAGCCGAAATTGCTTGCTGTTGAGAAATAAGAGGAAATGATGCGAAAAATTGTAGAGAAAGGAAATAAGGGTGTTATAAACTTTGAAATCAACATTTTGCACTAAAATAGTTTTGGACAGTAGCAGTAGTCTAACTTTGAAAAATCATCAAAAATAGTGGGAATTGAGTTAGAGGTTGAATAAAATATGAAATTAAATTTTATTAAGTCTAGTTTTTTATGGAAGAAACAGTGTAAGAAATGGAATTATAAATCATGAGATATAATAAATTTTGTGAGACAATGTCAGAATGAGTCTATTATGACTTAGGAAAATCATCAAAAATTGTAAAAAAAATAATTAGGGGCTTAAATTTGTATTTTTAAATCCTTAATGAGTCTATTTTAAAGAGAAACAAACAGAAATGTCATCTAAATTCTGTACTAAGAGATAAATAATTTTTAGTAAGGAAAGGATGAAGCTGTCAAAAAGCAGAATAGGGATAAATTTAAAGATTTTACTGCACTTATTTGATAAACTATAAATTCTGAAAATTTAATGGTAGAAAGGTATTTGAGTCTAGTTTCAAAAACATCAAGCAGATCTTAATTTGGAATTCTGTAGCTCAAGATATAAATAATTTAGTGATTATGACTCAAGTAGACAGCTTTCAATGAACATATAAGTAAATAGTGAAAACATATATGAGTATTGAGCTAGCATGGGTTACTATAAAAAAAGATCACACGGCCAAGGCCAATTTGGGCCGAGTGGGCCACACGGGCGTGTGGGCCCATACGGCAGATCACATGGGCGTGTGGGCCCATTTTTACCGAAATGTTTTTAAGGTTGCATGAGTCGCCCAAGTCGACTGTGAACCTACTGTAGGGTCGGTAAGTGCTACTTAGACCCCTAAATGTGTGAAATTGACTGAATGATATCTCATGCTTGAGCATGTTAATATCTCGAATCTGAATATATGTCTTGAAATTGCATAATAGCATATCATCCATTGTATGTTGCATTGTATTGGGTTGGGGGTTGTTATTCGGAGGAAGTGTACTGAAAGGCTTTAAGCCTAATTTAATGGCAGCTCAGCTGCAAACTACTCTTTTGTGCCGCATTCGGTACTACTTGGAGTGTAGGGATGGGTGGGTTGATTATATCCCCACATGAAGTGTAGGGTTGGACGGAGATGGTGTGTAGAGGCTGGTTGGGTAGAATTTTACTATCGCATAATCATATCGCATCGATCATCGTGATGGGCTAAGGCCCTGCTGCATTTTTGACTGTGTACTAAGATGGGCTAAGGCCCAAACTGTCACTGATACTGAAAAGGGATTAGGCCCAAGACTGTTCAACTGTGCACTGTGAATACTGATTGTTTGCTTGTTTCTGCGGGATTACACACTGAGTTTACGTAAAATCACCCTTTTGGTTTAATTTGCACAGGTAATCCCCAGACTTAGACGGACCGGTGCGACGGAGGACTCAGCGATGACTACAGTAATTTTTAAACTTCATGGTTTTCAGTTTACGATTTATAATTTGATTATTATTGATTATTTGGGTTGTAATTTAAGGACCCTCTGGGACTTTGGTTTTAAATTTGGGTTTTTATTTATTTATTTTACTTTATGGATTTATACCTGCTGGTCGTAGGAAATTCGATTTTCAAAAAGTTAAAGTAATTTCTAAACGCATGATCACATAGACTGTTTTATTAAAGCTTCCGCAACGAGGGATGTTTCAAAACAAATGTTTTAAATGAATAAAGACGACTTCCTAAGTTCTAACAAAGGTTTACTAAAGATAATAACATGGAATGTTTTCATCGTAACAACGAGGTTTCAAAAATACTATCGTGTGACATTGCCAGATACGGCCATAACGTCTAGGCCGAATTTGGGGTGTTACATTTAGTGGTATCAGAGCCAGGTTACAAAACTCGACTGTGGATTATGGGTTTTATAAAAAAAATGGGCTTTAAAAAAATTGATTGATTTCTAAATGATTTGAAATTTTTTTATTGAGTAAATGGTACACCGAGTCTCCGACGCTGATCCTGTAAGTATTCTAAACTATGATTTGTTTTAAATCAAATCATTATGGATAGTACATTCGAAACTACCATAGGTAGTAAATCATCATCAAAACACTCTAGTTAGTGTATACTGAAAATTGTAGAGAAAGCGAAAATCAGAGTAGTGATCTGCGATTTACGAAAATCAACTCTGAATAACCGATACTATTTTACATAAAACATTTGTTAATAAACACTGAAACTGTCACTACACCAAAACAGACTTTTAGCGGCGTTTTTAGTGGCGTTTTAAAGAAAAACGCCGCAAATATGATACATTAGCGGCGTTTGAAAGAAAACGCCGCAAAAAAATGAGCAATAGCGGCGTTTATTTCCAAAACACCGCTAAAAAGGATAAATAGCGGCGTTTATTTCCAAAACGCCGCTAAAACTCAGAGCATTAACGGCGCTTGTTGAAAAACGCCTCTAAAAGTCAGAGCATTAGCGGCGCTTTTGGAAAAACACCGCTAAAAGTCAGAGCATTAGCGGCGCTTTTTGAAAAACGCCGCTAAAAGTCAGAGCATTAGCGGCGCTTTTTCAAAAACGCCGCTAAAAGGCATAACATTAGCGGCGCTTTTTCAAAAACGCCGCTAAATGTCAGAGCATTAGCGGCGCTTTTTTAAAAACGCCGCTAAAAGTCAGAGCATTAGCGGCGCTTTTTTAAAAACGCCGCTAAAAGTCAGAGCATTAGCGGCGCTTTTTCAAAAACGCCGCTAAAAGTTAGAGCATTAGCGGCGCTTCTGGAAAAACGCCGCTAAATGATTAGCTGCGTTTTTTTAAAAAACGTCGCAAAAATAAATAATTTAAGGGTTATGGTTTTAGGGGTTGGCTTTTAGGCATTAGGGGTTAGAGTTATTAATAAAAAATAATTTATTTTAGGGTCTATATAAGCATTAACATTCTATTTCAGGGTTGGCTATGAGGCATTAGGGGTGAGATTGCATTTTTTACTTTATTATGAAAACTTACAAATTGCTAACTAAACTGTTTAAGAGTTTTCATTTAAGTTACAAAGCTGTTAAAATTTATCTAGGGTTTGATATTTTGGGGTATAGGTTTAGTGTTTTGAAGTTTGTTAGTTGAGGTTTAGGGTTTAAGCTCTTGGGGCATTTAACGATATTTAGGTTTAAGTGTTAGGGGTTAAGAGTTAAGGGTCAAGGGTTAGTGGTTTAGGGCTTAAGGGTTTATGGTTTACGTTTGTGGCTTAGGGTTTAGGGGATAGGGGTTAGTGTTTAGGGGTTGTGATTTATAATTTATGGTTTATGGTTTATTGTTTTATAATTTGTTATTTAGAAATTGCATACACAAAACAACGCCGTTTTCTTGCTAAAATAATAATTTCAATATCCCATAACCCCTATTATTATTTCTTCAAACCCTAAATTTCCTAAGTCCCCAAGAATTCCCCAATTAAAAATTTCCCAAAATCCCGAAACCAAAATCTCTCAAATCGATATCCCCTAATTCAAATCCCCATAATCCCTAGAATCCCATAATCTCGAAGCTGTTGGATCCAACTATCGTTCACTGATCCTTCATTTTATTGTGAAACTGTCTTCCCATAACCCCGAATGGTATATGTATCCATCACCCCAATGTTTATTTATTTAAAATAGGTTCAAATTTTTATCCTTAATTTATATATTAAATAATTTATTATATAATTGTAAAATAGGTAATATAAATTTTAATATTAAAAATATCATTATATAATTTAGAGTTTGAGGTTATGTGTTAGAGTTTAGGGTTTGGAGTTTGGATTTAGGGTTATGTATTGGGGTTTGGGGTTAATTTTTTTAATTTATACATTAAATAATTTATTATATAATTGTAAAAGAGTTAATTATATATTAAATAATTTAGGGTTATGTATTGGGGGTTGGGGTTTGGGGTTTGGCGAAAAACACAACAATAGCGGCGTTTTTTTGAGAAAACGCCGCAATAAGGGTTAGGTTTAGTGGCGTTTTTACGAGAAACGCTGCAATTACGTTTCAGTTTAAGAGAAAACGTTGCCGTTTTCATGTTCGTATTAGTGGCGTTTTGGTGTATAAACGCCGCAAATATGTTTTAAGGCAAAACGATGGCGTTTGTACCTTATGCTTTTAGTGGCGTTTTTAAGTTAAACGCCGCAAATATGTTTCGGTTTGTGCAAAAGTGATGCCATTTTAAGCTTTGTTTTATGGCGCTTTTAAATAAAACGCCGCAAATAAGGTGAACTTTGAAACGACGTCGTTTTTATATTTGCTTTTAGTGGCGTTGTTTACTAAAAACGCCGCAATTATGTTTCTGACTATATGTAAACGACACCGTTTTTAGGTTTAGCCATATTGTTAGGGGCGTTTTATGTTAAACGCCACAAAATGTCCAACTTAAACGAATCGTTTAATCGTGTTCAGATTTGCCCGATTATTTTCACCAAGTTCCCAACTTTTTTCCCCCAATTTCCCCAAGTTTGTTCTGCAATTTTTTTCCCTAATTTCCCACTTGCCGAAATCAACTTCGACTCTTCTCTCCGCCATTGCAAAATAAAATTGTTTGCCTCTTCATCAAGGTCATCATCTTCTCCCACCACCATTACTGAAACTTGGGTTCGTAGAGGTATTTTACTTTAACCATTATTGTTTGGTATTTCAAACTCTTCTCGAGTTCAAAATTAATGGTAATATTGAGGTAAGCCGATTGTGGGTAGAAAACCATTTTTGTTTGGGTTCGTAGCTATTGTATTCCTCCTCTCTCTATTTTCCTTTATTTTTTTACCAATTTCAATTTTTTTATGAATTGATTCGATAATTCTTTGGGCACTCCGGTTCATCAATTGCAACAGATATTACTGAGAGAAGGATTTTTGGATAATCTGCTATGGAAAATGGAGTGCTCTTTGGGATTGTTTGTATTTGAAAACCAAGCCCTCTTCGAACTCCAGTTCTTTTTCCTCTTTCTTTTAATTTATTTTCCGACTTAAAAATATTGCAAAAAGATTTAAGGAAAAACTATTATTTCAATTTATATTTAATTTTTTAGCTTTTAATTTGTTAATAAGCTACTTTGTGGTTGCCTTATGCTTAAATTGTGGTTCATAAGCTAAAAGCTGATTGTAGGAATTTATCGAACACTTGTAACTTATTCATAATTATCAATGGTGACAGACCTTACCGCACCATTTTTTCATCACCCATGGCCATACAATTGTGAAACCGAATTTTGACCGGAATATTGTTATAGGCTTTTCGATTTGGATTTATGCATATCTTATATATAGTATTCAATTTCTTTTAAATTTTGTGTATATATGTAAACTGTTATATATCATAAATGTGTGGAATATGCATTTGGTTTTCATAAACTGTATATATGTAAACTGTTATATCTCATAAACTGTTAGTTTTCATCCAAGTGTTTTATAGGTTCATAATGAACTTTATAAGAATTGCTCATTGATAGGTGCTGCTACTTCATAGAATCTTATTCAAATGCACAATGTTATAGTTTGGGTATTGTTTCTTTCCCCTTTAGAAGGAAAAGAAGGAAAATTTGTTAAATCTGTAATTTGTAAAGAAAACTACGACAGTTATTATGAAATAATAATTTTGTTGGTATTTGATATGTTACTTGACTTTATTTGATGTTGTTGTTATTGTGTTGCAGATATCAAAGCAACCTTGAGAGTAATAAACGGGTTGATCTCTTTGATGGGCCTAATGAAGGCTTTACTGAAGATAATGACATGCTAGCTTCCAGTAAGTCTATCAGCTTCTTTTAATATTATTATTTCAGCTGATTTTTATTTATTTATTTCGAAGGTCAAGTTGAAATTTTGTGTTTAAATAGTAATATAGGTAGATGTAGTTCTTTCCTAATCAGTGTTTGCTTGTGGTGTCGACAATCTATGAAGATGCAGAACTCACTTACACAACATAGTCTGTCTTGCTTTTTCTTGAGACTAATTGTCCTTAATTGCTAACTTCTGAAATTAACAGGGATTAAATTGCTTTGATTTGTTTAAGAGGGACCAATTTGCTCAATATCAAAATTGAATGGGACTGGAGAGGTTTTTTTTTTAAACCTAATTTTGTGCTATAGCTAGAATATGAGTTGTCTAACACACTCAATATCACAAGGGATGAAAAGGTTGATAAAAAAACTCTGATCAGTTGGTTCAACATTTTTTTGCACCTTAAAGAAAACAGTCAACCTGTTTATAATTGTACTTTTTATGTTACTTAATGGAAGTGTACACTTTGCTATATATATAACTATTACAGTGTTGATCAGAGATTATCTAACTGCTAAAACATGTTTTATAATCTTTGTTTTACTGTTGATGCACTATTATCCTTTCTAAAAAATTACAGATTTTTAATTAGAGTTGGTATGACTTTAAATCTTCCAATTCCATGACATTCCCTGTCCTAAGCAATTTTTTAGTTCGTGTCTGTGTGTTTTTTACTTCGTGTCTGTGTGTTTTTTACTTCGTGTCTGTGTGTTTTTTACTTGGTATGAATACAGATTTTTTTTTTCTTTTTACTTCGTGTCTGTGTGTTTTTTACTTTGGTATGAATACAGATTTTTTTTTCTTTTTTCTTTTTACTTCGTGTCTGTGTGTTTTTTACTTGGTATGAATACAGATTTTGTTTTTCTTTTTACTTGTATCTGTGTGTTTTTACACTTGACTGTAGTTTTAGTGTTCTAATATTATCCATTCCTTAATGCTAAATGTCCTTTCAATCAGTTCTATTTTGTCTTCTATATATTTGACTGCATTGAGTGAAATAATCAAGTGAGTGACTTCACTACTGTCCTAAGAATGTAAGTATTAATTTTTAGTAAATAGCATTTGTTAATTCATATGTTGTTTGTATTTCGCCATCGCTTCCTCTGTTCTCAGAATCGTTGGATTTGATTTGGTGGTAATAACTTAATGTGTATGAAATCAGTATTATTCTTATTTATATTCATTCTGCTGATTTATATTCATTTGATAGAAAAACATTATATATCCAATTGTTAGTCAAGATTATTAATCTTTTGTATTTCTGACTGCAGCCCCTGTTTCTTGGTGAGAGTGGAGTAGACCATCTTCTTGAAATTATTAAGGTACGTTTTAGTTCAAAATTCAAATCAATAATGCTTATATCATGATGAATTTGACCAAATTGTCTGTCCAAATTGCGGTTTTTATCCCGCTTGGTTGGTATATATGTTGTTTTGTTCTATTCTTTGTCCAAAAAAAAAAGATTCAAAGTATATAGGCTAGAAACCTAAGGGGTTGCCTTATATCTCACTGTAAGATATAACGGATCCTCTCCAGGTGTAACAATGCCACGTATGATGAATCTTAAAGAAATTCTGTCTAAATTGCTGTTTACTATTGCTGTTTATTATTAATAATGTTTGAACAACCTCCAAATTGCTATCTAATCATGCCGCTTAGATTTTTTACAAGCTCCCGTGTATTATTTCTTAAAATTTAAGGTACGGTACGATATAAAAAATAACATAAACAAAATATAAAAGTTCATTTTTTTAAGAATACTTAGATTTATATGGCTTTTTGGTTTATTACTAATTACTAATTTTTTATATTAATAATGAGCGATTTTAATATTTAATATTTTCAATGTTTTCCAAAATGGTAATAATATTTTGTTATCGTGATAATAATATTGATCATTATTTAAATATGTTTTATTATTAAAAATAAATTATTTTTTAGAAGAAGTAATTTAAAAACTTTTTAAATTTAAAAACTTATAAATATTTTGTTATCAATATAATAATATAGCTCACTATTTAAATATGTTTTAATATAGAAAATAAATTTTTTTTTAAAAGAAGTAAGTTAAAAACTTTTAAATTTAACAACATCACAACTTTTTAAAAGAAGTAACTCAACCGATTCTCGATTTGAAATTTTAATTTAATCGACATAATACATAATACATAACTTACATAAAATTATTTAACTTACATAATACATAACTTACATAGCTTTCGTCAAATTATTTAACTTACATAATTCATAACTTACATAACTTACTTGTATAGATTAAAGAAAAAAGATTCAAAGTATATAGGTCGAAACTGACGGGTTGCCTTATATCTCATCTGTTAGATATAATGGATCCTCCCTAGGTGTAACAATGCCACGTATGATGAATCTTAAAGAATACATAACTCAACCTGATTCTCGATTGAAATTTTAATTTAATCGACATAATACATAATACATAACTTACATAAAATTATTTAACTTACATAATACATAACTTACATAGCTTTCGTCAAATTATTTAACTTACATAATTCATAACTTACATAACTTACTTGTATAGATTAAAGAAAAAGATTCAAAGTATATAGGTTTGGAAACTCGACGGGTTGCCTTATATCTCATCGTTAGATATAATGGATCCTCCTAGGTGTAACAATGCCACGTATGATGAATCTTAAAGAATACATAACTCAACCGATTCTCGATTTGAAATTTTAATTTAATCGACATAATACATAATACATAACTTACATAAAATTATTTAACATACATAATACATAACTTACATAGCTTCGTCAAATTATTTAACTTACATAATTCATAACTTACACAACTTACTTGTATAGATTAAAGAAAAAGATTCAAAGTATATAGGTCGGAAACTGACGGGTTGCCTTATATCTCACTGTTAGATATAATGGATCCTCCTAGGTGTAACAATGCCACGTATGACGAATCTTAAAGAATACATAACTCGATTATATATGTGATCATATTAGTACTTACATAAATTATAAATTAACAATTTAGCCCTGTAATTTATTGTCAACTTTAGACTTCGACAACTACGAAATGGATAGGAGTTGGATGAAATTGTCAAGGGTAAGCAACGGCTATAGAAATGGAGTAGAAACTTTTTCGAATTTCGCATTTCAAAATGCAAGCCAAGAGAATATGATTCTTTGTCCGTAAGAAGTGTTGCAATATTAATCGGCATTATCGTGAAGTGGTCTCACGAACATCTAGTTGTTGATGGCTTTGTGTCAGGGGTACAAAATATGGTTTTTTCATGGAGAGTGTACATCTACTGGAGCATCTTCATCGATGAATCTGGGGTATCCTCATAGTGCTTTCAATCAGAATGTTAGAGACTATAACATGGAAAACATGTTGCGGGATGCTTTTAATATGCGCAGTGGTGGTTTCGGGTCATTTCCACCTGACTTGGGTGCAACCGATGATCATAATTTTGGTGGAAATACTTTCACCGAAGGGGGAAGAAGTGTACCGGATGAACAGCCAAATGAAGAAGCGGCGAGGTTCTACACGTTGCTTGGTGAAATGAATGAAGAACTGTATGAGGGATCAAAATTTTCTAAACTGTCATTCTGTATTCGTCTTTTTCACTTGAAATGTTTGGGGGGGTGGACCGGAAACTCGTTGACAATGCTGTTAGAGTTTCTGCAAGAAATATTCCCGTTTGCAAAAATCCCTCAATCTTCCAAAGACATGAAGAAATTGATAAAGGATTTGGGCCTTGGCTACAACAAATTTCACAGTTGCCCAAATGACTGTATGTTGTATTGGGGCGACCGCATAAACCAACAGTGCTGTCATGTATGCGGCCAATCCCGTTGGATTAATAGAAATACAGAGGACGGTAACGAGGATGAACACGATACACAGTCAAAGAAGCAGCCAGTTAAGATTTTGCGGTATTTTTCGCTAATACCAAGGCTTCAACGGCTTTTCATGTCGTCAAAGACAGCCGAATCAATGACGTGGCACCGTGATGGACGAACAGATGATGGGTTGTTAAGGCATCCTGCAGATTCTTTAGCTTGGAAATCTTTTGATTCCAAATTTCCAAGCTTTGCGAGCGATCCTCGGAGTGTGAGGCTTGGGCTAGCATCCGATGGATTTAACCCTTATAAACTCATGAGCACAACGCATGATTTGGCCTGTGGTGCTTGTTCCCTACAATTTGCCTCCATGGGTTTACATGAAACAATCTTCTTTTATCTTGTCTATGATTATACCGGAGAGAAAGGGTCGGGAATGATATTGACGTCTATTTGCAGCCACTTGTTGATGAGTTAAAACAACTATGGGCTGGTGTTCGGACATACGATGCAATGAGAAAAGAGAACTTTAATTTACGTGCGGCTTTAATGTGGACTATTAACGACTTCCGGCTTATGCTAATTTATCCGGTTGGAGTACCGGGGACGTTATGCTTGTCCGTGTTGTCTTTGTATGAACATGTTCGCAATGGTTATATAATGGGAAGAAGTTTTCTTACATGGGGCATCATCGGTGGTTACCGGAAAATCATACATTTAGATTTTGAGTGCTCGGTTTGATGGTATCAAGAGTTCGTAACAGTTCCTTCGCAGACCTAAGTGGATCGAAATATTCTTAATGTTGAAAGATATGAATTTCATTTATGGGAAGATGAATCAACCGCCAACCCGCAAAGAAATAGAAGATCTAGGGATGAATCGATGATGAATCGATGAAGAGGATGATCCTCATGAGGCGGACTTGTGGAAAAAAGAAGTATTTTTTCGAGTTGCCTTATTGGAAGCATCGATTTTACGCCATAATCTTGATGTCATGCACATAGAGAAAAATGTCTGCGAGAACATCATTGGGACTATTTTGAATGTCAATGGAAAATCGAAAGATAATCTTCAGAGTCGACTTGATTTAGTCCACATGGGAATTCGGCGTGAGCTTCATCCCCGAGAACTTCCGAATATGAAATATCGGTTGCCGCCTGCTATTTTTTCAATGTCGAAGACGGAGAAAGAAGTGTTTTGTACGGTGTTGAAGGATATAAAGATCCCGGATGCGTATGCATCAAATATATCGCGATGTGTGAGTCTTAAGGATCGAAGACTATATGGCTTAAAATCGCATGACTATCACATCTTGATGCAAGACTTACTACCAGTTGCTATGCGGTGTTATATGTCGAAAAAGGTGACGGCTCCTGTAATTGAACTGTCAAATATAATGAAAGGCATTTGTGGTAAAGTTTTGAATGTTCAAGAACTTGAGAGACTACAAGATCGGGCCGCATTGACTTTATGCAATCTGGAGAAGATCTTCCCGCCTTAATTCTTCACTATTATGGTGCACTTGTTAATTCATCTCCCGCGTGAAGCACTTCTTGGTGGACCCGTTTTCTATCGATGGATGTATCCCATTGAAAGGTCTTACTTTACTTGCAAAAAAGTCTGGGCATTTAGCTCAATGCCTTTAGTTGCAACTTCTGATAATGTTGTATACCGTGTTTAGGTTCCTTTCCAAATTGAAGTCATACTGCCGCAATAAACGTTATCCGGAAGGATCAATTGCCGAGGGCTACTTGGCAGAGGAATGTATGACTTTCTGTTCGAGGTATTTGGAAGATGTCGAAACAAGAATGAACAGACCAAGTAGAAATGCTGGGCTCACAGATCATAATTTGGCCGAAACTTATTTATTTCAAAGTTTCGGAGAACCGATCGGCAAAGTCGAAATTGCAGAATTAGACGATAGATCGTGGGTCCAAGCACATCGATACATTCTTTTTCATCACGATTCAATGGAACCATTTCGGACGTAAGTTCTAGAATTTGATAAATACTCATCAATTATAATTTGTTTGTTTTTCTAACAAAGTAAAACCTTTTTTACCGGATAGTGAGTACAAACAAATATTGAGAGCTCGTTCACGATCCCGAAGGTTAAATCGACGAGAAATTAATAAGTTGTTCACGTAATCATTCCATGAATGGTTAAGCCAAATGGTATGCAATTTAAGTTTTCGTTGTCAATAGTCATAATGTTTTCTCATAACATTCATAATTACTCGATTTACTTTCCATCAATAGGTTTGGAGTCGGAATGAAGTAAATGACGACGTTAAATGGCTTTCACAAGGTCCAAACAGAATAGTTAAAAGATATAATGGCTTCCTCATCAACGGATACAGATTTCATACAAGGTATCGCGAGAGATTGAGGAGAACCCAAAATTGCGGAATTGTTGTTAATTCTTCGATTACAAGTTATGCTAGTGCTAGGGACAGTAATCCGGTCGAGGGGAATCTGGAGTATTACGGACTTATTAATCGACATCATTGAGTTGGATTATTACGGCAAATGCAAAGTTGTCTTATTTCGAGGTGATTGGGCTGATGTGAATACGGCTCGCGGAATTAAAAACGATCAATATGGCTTTACAATGGTGAATTTCTCTCGATTGATTCACATCGGAGAACAACTGATGGACGAGCCGTATGTGTTTTCTTCTCAAGTTAAACAAGTTTTTTACTCTGAAGATCCAACTGATGAGGGTTGGTACGTTGTACTTCAAACACCCCTAGAGACTTGTTCGACATTGGCGAGTGGAAGTAGAGATGACATAGTCGAAAGATCGTAAACTTTGCCTTTTCCGAACAAGACTTAATCGAAAATATCCCTAGTACTAGTCAACAATTTCAATGGGTTCTGTCGGGATGTGGACGAAGATATTTACGTAAATATGATGTAATAAGATTTAACGATTTATTATTTATATGTAATATTATAATTTTCATGTTGGTCATGTTATATAATTTAACTATTTTAAATGTCCTATTATTGTTGTTATTTGTTACTAATATTTTGAACTATTTTATGTGTATTGCAGGAAAAATGCCTAGAAGACGATTACGAGGTTTAAATATTAGAAATTATACTCCAAATTCAGAAGACGTAAATAGTGGACAGGATACGCTTGTTGGATCTTCTAGTCCAGGACATAGATGATGAGCATGGAGAATTCCAAAGTAATGTTAAGTTTATTTTACATGCATGTTGAATTTTATTATTGATTCATTTTTCAATTTTAATATAATAATATATCATTTTTCAGCTGAAGGTGGTGGGACGCGCAGAGCTCGGGGACGACGTTACTTACAGATTTATATGACTTAGAGCCTACCCAGCGTGTTGAAGTAAGGAGAAACAATCATGGCCAAACCTATCGGATCTCGAAGCTCGATTGTTGGCGTGCTATTTGGGCATTATAGCACTAAATTCGAATATGTTGCCCATTAACTACTTAATCATGGCATCACATGCCCGATGCCAACAAAAATCGTGCTCTCGATAATATTAAGGTAATAAAAGGTGAATGCAATTTATAATACTTTAATTTAACCTTCATTTATATTAACTTTTTTTAAAAAAATTCAGGTAGATTTGCTTTAGAGGTCTCAGATGACTATGCTAAGAAGACATTGGGTAAAAATGGAGAGACAATAAAAGCACCCTAAAAACAATATTTTAAGAAAGACATAAGCCTCGACGAAAAATCATGAAATGTCCCACGGGAATGTTGAGGTACCAATGGGAAGATCAAGTTAGATTCTGGAATTCAAAGAAAGGAGAGGTATTACGTACTTTCAAAGTCTTAGAAATTTTTCGGTTTATCGTATTTACTATATAAATAATTTAAATCTTATTATGTAGGACCGTGAGCGAGTTGGAACAAGCGTGACAGAAACAACAATTCACGCACACTGGCAGTTCCGTAAGTTTTGCTTGTGTAGCCGATTTGAGGTATTATAATTTATTACTTCTTTCAAATATTAATGATTTATACTATTAAAAATCATTTTTTCGCCATAATGTAGGAAGTTTCATCAGTCAAACAGGTTGGACGCCTTCAACTTTTTGACATTACGCATATAGGAAGAAGGATGGATATCCATGATAATGACCAAGGTGCAGAAATTTTGGTATATTTATTTAATAAAATTTGATTTTTATAAATATTTATAATGTTTAATTATAATGGTTTAATTCATCTTTTGTAGTTTTAAATTTCTAATTTTAAGTTATGTTTCATTCCTTTTTATTATATATTTCGTTTCTAACTCTTTTATTAATTTATTAGGATAAACTAAAGGAGAAGAAGGCGGAGTATGAAGCGGTTGCTTCGTCTGACAGTTCTGTTAATCTCGAGGAGATTGATAACAGAATCATTACTGATGTTTTGGGTCCTGAAAGGTACAACTCTCGGCAATACATGCCTTCGATTGATAGTTTTGTTAATCTTGAGTATATTTATAACAGAATTATCACTAATGTTTTGGGTCTTACAAGGTATGGTCGGGTTCGATGTCAAGGATCAGGTGTTACTCCGACCCAATATTTTGGATCCGGCTCCCGGCAATACATGCCTTCCGGGAGTCAATCTCGTGCTGAAGTTCAGAGACTGAAAGACCAGATATCTCTGATGGAAGCGAGCACAGCTGAGTAAATTTCTCAGCTTAGAGCGGAGGCAGCAGCGAGAGAGGCGGACCATATTGCTCAACTTAGAGAGAGGCAAAGAGGCCAGGGAGGCAGAGCGAGCGAGAAAGTATGAAGAACTCCGGCTACATTTTGCAGACTATGATGCATGATTGTTCTCCAGAGCGAAATGCAGAGGCCGCCTCTTAGACATTTCTTTTCTTCTTGTAAGATTTTTTTAACATTATTCTGATTAAACATTATTGTAAGAATTGTTTGAATTATGTTTCATTTATTAATAAATATCATATATCTTCTATTAAATTTGAAGTATCGTTTAGATTTAATGCTTTTACTGAGATTTAAATATTTTATTTGCTGCCTTGGGTTGGAATTATATGCAATTGTTGCTGTTTTTGGCTGGTTTTTAATGCAGGGAGGGTAGGATATTGGAAAAAAAGAGCAGAGCAGATCTGTCCAAATTAGTGGCGTTTTTAAAATAGACGCCGCTAAAAGCCCCTACCTTTCGCGGCGTTTGTACGAAAAGCGCCGCTAAAAGCCCTTACCTTTAGCGGCGTTTTTCCGAAAAGCGCCGCTAAAATCCCTACCTTTAGCGACGTTTGTCCTAAAAGCGCCGCTAAAAGCCCCTACCTTTAGCGGCGTTTGTACAAAAAGCGCCGCTAAAAGCCCCTACCTTTAGCGGCGTTTTTCCTAAAAGCGTCGCTAAAAGCCCTACCTTTAGCGGCGTTTGTCCCAAAAGCGCCGCTAAAAGCCCCTACCTTTACCGGCGTTTGTCCCAAAAGCGCCGCTAAAAGCCCCTACCTTTAGCGGCGTTTGTACGAAAAGCGCCGCTAAAAGCCCCTACCTTTAGCGGCGTTTTTACGAAAAGCGCCGCTAAAAGCCCCTACCTTTAGCGGCGTTTTTTCACAAAAAACGCCACTAAATTTTGCGGCGCTTTCTTTAGCGGCGTTTTTTGCGGCGCTTTCGAAAGCGCCGCAAATTATATTAGTGGCGCTTAAAAACGCCGCTAAAAGTCTGTTTTGGTGTAGTGTGTAACTGATTCATAAAATTTTTAATACAGATAAACGTAATTAGACAATGAGCGCACGAGGTATCCACCGACGGGGTACTAGAGGCCGAGGTAGAGGCCGTAGAGGAGCTCGAGCTGAGTCCTCTTCACTGGGTAGCATACCAAATTTGGATACGAGTGAGACGTCAGTGTCGCCTACTACTGAGACTGGGTCTCAAAATTGCATGGCTGGGGATAACGCATTGTCCCAAGCTATGCTAAGGATTTTGGAGAGGGTCGTTGGGCCCAATACTGGATCTGGGGGCCGAGGGTCAGTTACGGAACGACTCCGGTCCAATAGAGATGAGCTTTTCAGGGGTGTCACTAGAGTTGCCCCTAATGTGGTCGAGTATAAGGCCGAGTTCCTATGACTGAGCCGCTATGCGCGAGGTATGGTGGTCTTTGAGTATGAGTGATGTATTCGTTTTGAGGATAGGCTCAGAGATAATTTGAGAGTCCTGATAGCTCCGCAGAGGGGGCGTGATTTTACTGCATTGGTGGAGAAGACGATGATCACCGAGGAGGTTAAGCGCGCTGAGCGCCAGAACCGAGATCGCGAGAGGGGTAAGAACAAGAGTGATTCAGAGCCCTCGAGTTCTGCAAAGAGGCCTAAGAAAAAGGCTAGAGATGGTGGGCCGGTTGGAGCTAGGCCCCCTATTATTGTTACTGGACTGCAACCATATACTGATTATGGTAGACGCCATCAAGGCGAGTGTTAGAGAAGGACTAAGGCGTGCTTGCGGTGTGGGTCATTAGAGCACCGTATTATGGAGTGTCCGCTGACGGCCGATCAGATGCAAGCTCCAGATACTGGTACGGCACTGCCATAAAGTGTAGTACAGCAGCCACCGAGGGGCCGTGGACAGGCCAGAGGTGGTAATGGTATGGGTCGTGGGCAGAGAGCACCATGCATAGGTGCTGGACAGGCTGAGGCGAGGCAGCCGGCCCTAGTTTATACTTCTCGTCGCCGAGGGGATGGAGATGCTCCAGACGTCATCATGGGTACATTCTTTATTCTTGATGTACCGTATATTGCCTTGATAGACATAGGGTCTACTCACTCATACATAGTTAGCAACATATCTGGAAACTTGGGGATTACAGTTGAGAGCACTACGAGTGAGGTTACAGTTCTAAGCCTGTTAGGGCAATCTATTAGAGTTAGCAAATTGTATAGGGACGTTCCTTTAGTGGTACAAGGGGCAATCTTCCTGGCTGATTTGATGGAGCTTTCACTTGGGAAGTTCGACCTAATTCTGGGGATGGACTGGTTGGTTAAGCATCGTGTTAGCTTTGATTGTGTGACTAAGAGAGTCGTACTAAGGACTGAGGAGGATAAGGAGGTAGTCAAGATTGGAGAACTTCGAAATTACTTATCTAATGTGATCTCTACACTGGTGGCAGAGAATATGGTTCGTAAGGGATGTGAGGCTTTCTTGGCCTACGTAAGTGTTTCAGATTCTTGGGATTCTACAGTTAAGGATATTAGAACGGTAACGGAATTTTCAAACGTCTTTTCTGAGGAGCTATTGGGGTTACCTCCGAATCGCGAGTTGGAATTTGGGATTGAGCTACTTCCAGGTACAGCTTCGGTGTCCATCACTCCCTATCGAATGGCACCGAAGGAGCTTGTAGAGCTTAAGGCTCAGATTCAGGAGTTGTGCTATTGATTTCTGAGGAAATTGAGAGGATTATCTATCGCTAGCAGAGTTCGCCTATAATAACAGTTTCCAGTCTAGCATCCAGAAGGCACCTTAGGAGGCAATCAGATGGTCGTAAGTGTGTCGCTCTCCTTTATGTTGACCGAAAGTTAGGCGAGCGACGTGTTCGGGTCCCGAGTTGGTTTTCGAGACAGAGGATAAGGTTAGACCGATTCGGGATCGATCGAAAGCGGCTTTTTGATGCATGTAAATCCTATGCGGACCTGAAGCGACGTGAGATTGAGTATTCGGTGGGGGACTTTGTATTCCTTAAGGTCTCGCCATGGAAGAAGGTATTGAGGCTTGGTCGTAAGGGCAAGTTGAGCCCTAGGTTTATTGGACCTTACCGTATTTTAAAGCGAGTGGGACCAGTCGCTTATCAGTTGGAGCTACCTCCAGAGTTGGATCGTATCCATGACGTGTTCCATGTCTCGATTTCAAGGCGCTACTACTCTGATCCTAATCACATCGTTTCTGTTGAGGAGATTGAGGTTAGGCCAGACTTGACATTTGTAACACCCCTTTACCCGGGTTCTACGTCGGAACCGGGCCCGAGGTGTTACCGAACTCAAACCACTTGATCGCCACTTAGGCTCGTCGTAACTACTCTCTGAAGTCATCTCAACAACCTCATTCTCGACTTACGAGGCCTCACTCATACACACGAGGGCTCTCGAGACTAAACTGGAACTTTTTCCAATCTTAAAATTTTTCTCTTTTATACAGGTCTCACACGCCCGTGCAAGATTAGACACGCCCGTGCATGGACACACACGCCCATGTCCTCAAACCGTGTCTAAAAACCCAGCATTCTGCCAATGCCCTACGGCCAAGGCACACGCCCGTGCTTACCACCCGTTGTGCACACTGACTATTTTAACACGGCTTAGAGTCTAGACACACGCCCGTGTGGCTAGCCCGTGGCCAATACTGATTAATCCCACACGCCCTAGACACACGCCCGTATAGCTAGTCCGTGGTCTATTCTGATTTAAAATACTAACATGCAGGGGACGCACGGCTAAAGCACACGCCCGTGGGTTGACCGTGTGTCACACATGGCCTAGACACACGTCCGTGTGTCTATCTACATGGCCAAGAACAAAGCTATTTGCTAAGCTCTTCTCACCCTTATAGCTTACACAACATGCACTCATACAACACATCCATAATCAACTCAAATTGAATTGCAATCTCACATAGACAACTATAACTTTCTTTCATATAATGTAATAGCCAACAACCATGGCATTATACAAAATAAGCTATCCATCTAAAGGCCAACACATATTAGCCATATACAACAAAATTCACTAACTTGTCTAGCCCCTATACATGCCATATACAAAACATTAAGTCTCATTTACCAAAGTGTGCTAATAGTGTGGGCGATCTTCCAATTGATCCTCGTATCTCGATTCAACACCTTTACTCTATAAGACAAGGGAAAAGAAAGAGAGTAAGCTTTGAGCTTAGTAAGTTTACACATAAACAAGTAAGCAACATAGTATAAGCTAAGCAACAATTAGCATTATACCAACATAAGTAATTCACAACTATGCTTACTCTTTCTATCCCTTACCACACTTCCAACACATCATGAGTCACATACTCATAACCATCGAAATGCACCCCTGCATTCAATGTCACATTTACACAATATACAACACATCATTATTTCTTAATAATTCATCCACACAGCTAATTAACTTAATAATACATCCACACAACTATTTTACTCAATAATGCAATCACATAGCTAATCCACACAGTTAACCCACACAGCAAATGTCCCGGTGGTTTTGCACTTAGCACACCACAATCGATTAATAAGGTGGTATCGCACTTAGCCTACCACAAAGGTAATCATAGGGGTTCCTCACTTAGCCCACTAAACGATATACCTAACGATAGCATCGTACATAGCCAGCTCATCGTCAATATGCATTAGGATGGTATCGCACTTAGCCTACCATCTAGCATTATCACTACACATTCACATGTCTACTTACTCAATTAAACATCCATTCACAATTCTACTACATTCATTCTACTTGGACCACATAGGTTCTCAATCAATCTCGAACAAGCTACACACTAGCTATCATCAACAAATTGTAAGTATGAATGCATTTTTTATGCATAGACTTACCTCGGTACTCAAAAGTATTGAGACTTGCAATTTAGTCCACCACCTTGCTTTTACCTCGGTTTCGATCCGGGCTTCGTCTTTCTTGATCTATAATGAATAAATCAACTTATTCAATACATACATTGACTAAATTGACACACATCTCATACTTTAGCAAAATTACTATTTGCCCCTAAACTTTTTCATATTTACACTTTAGCCCCAAAGGCTCGTAAAGTGATTTTTATTCAACTTTCTAGTCTTTCATGCTTAGCCGAACCACTTATTCAACTAAAGCTATCATCAATTCTCACTAAAACACACATGTATGACCAAACTTAAGATTTTCACAATCAAGTCCCTACATGCATTTTCATGGAAAATCACTTAACAAAAGATGTTTCTACTACATCAAGCTTTCATAATCTTCCATAAAACAACAAAATACATGCATGTTATACATGACCACATTTTTGAACATCCTTCATAGCTCACCAAATAGCTAAAAATAGCTTACTCATACTACCGGGACTTCAAAAATGCAAAGAATATAAAAAACGAGGCTAGATGCACTTACTAGCAAGCTTGAAAAATTGAAGAACCCTAGCTATGACTTCCTTCAAATTTTCGGCAATGAGGGGAAGAAGATGAGCATGATTTTGTCATCTTTTCTCCTTTTTAATCACTTATTTGTTAAATGACCAAAATGCCCTTTTTGATAAACTTTCTATTTTAACTCATCCATGCCCAATTTTGTCCAAATATTAGAAATTTGAAAAATTGCTATTTAAGGACCTCTAATTAATAATCTAAAGCTATTTCACACATATAGCTTCTAGAAACACACATTTTGCAACTTTTGCAATTTAGTCCTTTTGGACAATTCAACCACAATTTCACAAAATTGCTTCATGAAACTTTCACACTAGCATGCATACAAGGCATAAACCTCAAAAACTCATTCATATACCTCGGATTTGTGGTCTCGCACCACTATTCCGACTAGGCCCTAAACTGGGATGTTATAACTCTCCCCCCTTTAGAGATTTTCGCCCCCAAAAATCTTACCAGTAAAGAGGTTTGGATGTTGCTCTCTCATAGCTTCTTCTGTTTCCCACGTAGCCTCTTCCACACCATGTTTCTGCCATAACACTTTCACTAGTGCTATGTTCTTATTTCTCAATTGTTTCACTTCTCGAGCCAAGATCTTAATCGGCTCTTCTTCATAAGACATATCCGGTCTTATCTCAATTTCCGTCGAAGGAATTACATGTGAAGGATCGGAGCGATACCGTCGCAACATCGACACATGGAACACATTATGAATCTTTTCCAACTCTACCGGCAAATCCAACCGGTATGCTACAGGCCCAACTCTATCTGAAATCTCATACGGCCCTATGAACCTTGGACTCAATTTCCTTTTTCGTCCAAATCTCATAATCTTCTTCCACGGGGACACTTTCAAAAACACTTTGTCGCCCACTTCAAACTCAATTTCTTTTCTTTTCAAATCCGCGTACGACTTCCGTCGGTCCGAAGCAGCTCTCAGACTATTACGAATTACTTTCACCTTCTCTTTGGTTTCTTTCACTAGATCGACCCCATGGATCCGCTTCTCACTAAGCTCGGTCCAATATAAAGGAGTCTGACACTTACGACCATACAAAGCCTCATACGGTGCCATCTGTATACTCGACTGATAACTGTTGTTATAGGCGAATTTGACCAAAGGTAGATATCTCTCCCAATTACCTTCGAATTCTAACACACAGCATCGAAGCATATCTTCCAGAACTTGAATCACTCTTTCAGACTAACCATCGGTTTGCGGATGGAACGCGGTGCTGAAATTCAATCTCGTACCCATGGCCTCTTGCAACTTCTTCCAAAATCTCGAAGTAAACCTCGGATCTCTATCCGATATAATAGACACAGGTACACCATGCAATCTCACTATCTACGCCACATACAACTTCGGCTAACTTATCCGGTGAATAATCAACACGTACTCGAATAAAGTGAGCCGACTTTGTCAATCTATCCACAACAACCCACACAATATCTCTCTTTCTCGGAGTCATCGGCAACCCCGTTACAAAATCCATGGTAATCCGATCCAACTTCCATTCGGGTACCATTACTGGCTGAAGCAATCCCGAAGGCACTTGATGCTCAGCTTTCACTTGTTGACAAATTAAACACTTTGTCACAAACTCTGACATATCTCTTTTCATACCCGTCCACCAATACAACTTCCTCAAGTCGTTGTACATTTTCGTACTGCCCGGATGTACTGACAAACATCTACTGTGGGCCTCATGCAAAACCTTTCGAACCAACTCCTCATCTTTAGGAACACAAATTCTGTCACGATACATCAGACAACCATTCAAATCCACTCGAAAATTAGAATCACTTTACGATCCGCACTTAGCTATCTTAGCTTGTATCTCATGTCATTTTTCCGAGCCTCACATATCTCATTGAACAAATAGCGGCTTAGCTCTCAACTCTGCCAAAAAATAGCACCATCGTCGGACAATGCTAAACTCGTGCTCATAACTCTTAGAGCATACAAGGATTTCCTACTCGGGGCATCCGCAACCACATTCGCTTTTCCCGGGTGGTAGTCAATGACTAACTCATAGTCTTTCAACAACTCAAGCCATTGTCTCTGTCTCGATTCGGATCCTTTCGATCCATCAAATACTTTAAACTCTTATGATCCGTAAAGATTCGACACTTCTCACCATACAAGTAATGTCGCCAAATCTTTAACATAAAAACAATCGCGACCAACTCTAAATCATGAGTCGGATAATTCTTCTTGTGCGGCTTTAGTCGCCTCGAGGCGTAGCGACTACCTTACCCTCTTGCATCAACACGCGCAACCGAGACCATTAAACGATGCATCATCAGAAACCATGAACTCCTTCCCCGATTCTGGTTGAACCAAAACCGGTGCCTCAGTCAACAATGTTTTCAATCTCTCGAAACTCTGTTGACATGTCTCAGTCCAATCAAACTTGACATCTTTATGCAATAGTTTCGTCATCAGAGTAGCAATCACGGAGAACCCCTTTACGAAACGTCTGTAATATCCTACTAATCCCAAAAAACTTCTGATTTCTGACACGTTCCTTGGCGATTTCCAATCCACAACAGCCGATTTCTTACTCGGGTCAACCCTGACACCATCACCTGACACCATGTGTCCTAGGAATCTGACCTCTCGGAGCCAAAACTCACTCTTGCTAAACTTAGCATACAACTGATTATCTTTTAAAGTTTGCAAGATAATTCTCAAATGCTCTCCGTGATCGTTCTCATCCCGAGAATAGATTAAAATATCGTCAATAAAGACAACTACAAACTTGTCCACATATGGTCTGAAAACACGGTTCATCAGATCCATAAAAATCGTAGGTGCATTGGTCAAACCAAACGGCATAACCAAAAACTCATAATGGCCATACCTTGTCCGAAATGCAGTTTTCAACACATATTGCTCTTTCACTCTGAGCTGATAATAACCAGACCTCAAGTCTATCTTGGAGAACACTGTAGCTCCCTTCAGTTCATCAAAAAGATCATCAATCCTTGGTAAAGGATACTTATTCTTCATCGTCACCTTGTTCAGTTGTCTATAGTCTATACAAAACCTCATAGACCCATCTTTCTTCTTTACGAATAATACCGGGGCACCCACGGCGAGTAGCTCGGTCTTGCAAAGCCCTTATCCGTCAACTCTTGCAACTGAACCTTCAGTTCTTTCAACTCTACAGGTGCCATTCTATACAGAGCAATCGAAATAGGTGCTGTTCCCGGAACCAACTCAATTCTAAACTCGACCTTTCTCACTGGAGGTAATCCGGGTAACTCTTCCGAAAATACATCTGGATACTCACATACCACTGGCACTGTTTCAAACTCTACTCCAATCTCTCGAGTATTCAACACAAAAGCAAGATAGGACTCACATCCTTTTCTCAAACATTTCTCAGCCACTAGGGAAGAAATCATCACTGGTAGACTATCCGATCCACCTGATTCAACCCGAACCACATCTCCACTCTCACATTTCAATTCAATGAACTTACTACCACAGTTCACTAAGACACTATGGGTAGTCAACCAATCCATGCCTAGGATTACATCAAACTCATCAAACGGCAACAACATAAGGTTTGCCGGAAAACAATGATTCTCGATCAATAAAGGACAATTCTTACACACTCTATCCACTAACACATGCTTTCCTAACGGGTTTGACACCTTAACCACTATGTCTGTAGACTCAACGGTCATACTCAAACTAGATGCTAATCTCATGCAAATATAAGAATGAGTAGACCCTGGATCTATTAAAGCAATAACAAAGGTGTCAAAGAGAGAAAAAGTACCCGTTATCACATCAGGGGAGGATTCTTCTTCGCGAGCGCGAATAGCATACGTTCTCGCAGGTGCCCGACCCTCTGGTCTCACAGCAGAATCTCTGAGTGCTCCTCTACCACTAGCCCCACCTCTTAGGTTCCTTGGTGGTCTACCCCTCGTAGACACATCACTAGGTCTCAGCTCTTGCCTCTCTTCTTTATCATCCCTCTCGGGGCAGTTTCGGATAAAATGGTCGGGGGAACCACACTTATAACATTTTCGAATATTTCCCCAACACTCTCCGGTGTGATATCTACCACAACTTGGACACTCTAGTTTACTCTTTGTGTTGCCCACACTTTCCATCGAGGGGGCTTGGACTCTCGAACTCGAGCGAGTATTGCCCAAGTCTCGATGCACGAATAACCCACGTGTGCCGTATTCGAGGATTCACTTCCTTGGATCTTTTCGACTGGCTTGGTATGACTTGCCTATCGGCCTCTTTCTAGCATCTCGGGCTTCACTCACGACCCTCCTCTTTTCGAACTCGGCTCTTTCGGCCTTACTTGCCCTCTCAACTAATACCACAAATTCTTTCAACTCCAAAATGCCCACTAGGAGTTTGATGTCCTCATTCAGCCCATCTTCGAACCTCTTACACAAGATGGTCTCAGTCGATACACATTCTTGAGCGTATTTGCTAAGCCTAAAAAACTCACGCTAATATTCCGCCACTATCATTCTTCCTTGTTTCAACTCAAGGAATTCCTTCCTTTTTCGATCAGTAAACCTCTGGCTTATATACTTCTTCCGGAGCTCTTCCAGAAAGAAGTCTCACATCACCCGCTCTCTCGGGACCACTAACGTCAACGTATTTCACCAATGGTATGCCGAATCTCTCAGCAAAGATACGGCACACTTCAAGCTCTCCTCAGGCGTACATGAGAGTTCATCGAACACCCTCATCGAGTTCTCCAACCAGAACTCCGCCCTCTCTGGGTCATCATCTACCTTAGCTCTAAACTCCTCAGCCTCGTGCTTCCAAAATTTATCCACCGGGGGTTTCGATATCCTCACTACATCCATACCTTGAGGAGCCACTGGATTTGGCTGAGGTATAGGAGGAGGAGGTGGAGGAGGTTGAGACTTAGGGTTCGCTCGAACATAATTCGACTACCAATTGCTCATCATCTTGAGAAAGGCTTCCCATGCCTCTTCCCCTTGACCCCTGACCTCGGGTCCACTCTCAACGGCTGTCATTTTGCTCCTTACGCAGAGCCAACAGATTACTAGTCGCTTCATCAGCAGTCAATGGATCGAAATCCATATTCTATATAAAACAAGATTTAAAATCATCAGAAACCACCACACTATCATTGTACATATATGACATGTATAGCTAGACTCTTACACCCACTATGGTAGTTCTAGAACCGACTAAACCATAGCTCTGATACCACTAAATGTAACACCCCTTTACCCGAGTTCTACGCCGGAACTGGGCCCGAGGCATTACCAAACTCAAACCACTTGATCGCCACTTAGGCTCATCGTAACTACTCTCTAAAGTTATCTCAACAACCTCATTCTCGACTTACGAGGCCTCACTCATACACACGAGGGCTCTCGAGACTAAACCAAAACTTTTTCCAATCTTAAAATTTTTCTCTTTTATACAGGTCTCACACGCCCGTGCAAGATTAGACATGCCCGTGCATGGACACACACGCCCATGTCCCCAAACCGTGCCTAAAAACCCAGCATTCTGCCAATGCCCTACGGCCAAGGCACACGCCCGTGCTTACCACCCGTGGTGCACACTGACTACTTTAACACGGCCTAGAGTCTAGACACACGCCCGTGTGGCTAGCCCGTGGCCAATACTGATTAATCCCACACGCCCTAGACACACGCCCGTGTGGCTAGTCCGTGGTCTATTCTGATTTAAAATACTAACATGCAGGGGACGCATGGCCAAAGCACACGCCCGTGGGTTGACCGTGTGTCACACATGGCCTAGACACACGTCCGTGTGTCTATCTACATGGACAAGAACAAAGCTATTTGCTAAGATCTTCTCACCCTTATAGCTTACACAACATGCACTCATACAACACATCCATAATCAACTCAAATTGAATTGCAATCTCACATAGACAACTATAACTTTCTTTCATATAATGTAATAGCCAACAACCATGGCATTATACAAAATAAGCTATCCATCTAAAGGCCAACACATCTTAGCCATATACAATAAAATTCACTAACTTGTCTAGCCCCTATACATGCCATATACAAAACATTAAGTCTCATGTACCAAAGTGTGCTGATAGTGTGGGCGATCTTCCAATTGATCCTCAGATCTCGATTCAACACATTTACTCTATAAGACAAGGGAAAAGAAAGAGAGTAAGCTTTGAGCTTAGTAAGTTTACACATAAACAATTAAGCAACATAGTATAAGCTAAGCAACAATTAGCATTATACCAACATAATTAATTCACAATTATGCTTACTCTTTCTATCCCTTACCACACTTCCAACACATCATGAGTCACATACTCATAACCATCGAAATGCACCCCTGCATTCAATGTCACATTTACACAATATACAACACATCATTATTTCTCAATAGTTCATCCACACAGCTAGTTAACTTAATAATACATCCACACAGCTATTTTACTCAATAATGCAATCACATGGCTAATCCACACAGTTAACCCACACAGCAAATGTCCCGGTGGTTTCGCACTTAGCACACCACATCGATTAATAAGGTGGTATCGCACTTAGCCTACCACAAAGGTAATCATAGGGGTTCCTCACTTAGCCCACTAAAAGATATACCTAACGATAGCATCGCACATAGCCAGCTCATCGTCAATATGCATTAGGATGGTATCGCACTTAGCCTACCATCTAGCATTATCACTACACATTCACATGTCTACTTACTCAATTAAACATCCATTCACAATTCTACTACATTCATTCTATTTGGACCACATAGGTTCTCAATCAATCTCGAACAAGCTACACACTAGCTATCATCAACAAATTGTAAGTATGAATGCATTGTTTATGCATAGACTTACCTCGGTACTCAAAAGTATTGAGACTTGCAATTTAGTCCACCACCTTACTTTTGCCTCGGTTTCGATCCGGGATTCATCTTTCTTGATCTATAATGAATAAATTAGCTTATTCAATACATACATTGACTAAATTGACCCACATCTCATACTTTTGTAAAATTACTATTTTGCACCTAAACTTTCTCATATTTACACTTTAGCCCCAAATGCTCATAAAGTGATTTTTATTCAACTTTCTAGTCTTTCATGCTTAGCCGAACCACTTATTCAACTAAAGCTATCATCAATTCTCACTAAAACACACATGTATGACCAAACTTAAGATTTTCATAATCAAGTCCCTACATGCATTTTCATGGAAAATCACTTAACAAAAGATGTCTCTACTACATCAAGCTTTCATAATCTTCCATAAAACAACAAAATACATGCATTTCATACATGACCACATTTTTTAACATCCTTCATAGCTCACCAAATAGCTAAAAATAGCTTACCCATGCTACCGGGACTTCAAAAATGCAAAGAATATCAAAAACGAATCTAGATGCACTTACTAGCAAGCTTGAAAAATTGAAGAACCATAGCTATAGCTTCCTTCAAATTTTCGGCAATGAGGGGAAGAAGATGAGCATGATTTTGTCATCTTTTCTCCTTTTTAATCACTTATTTGTTAAATGACCAAAATGCCCTTTTTGATAAACTTTCTATTTTAATTCATCCATGCCCAATTTTGTCCAAATATTAGAAATTGGAAAATTTGCTATTTAAAGACCTCTAATTAATAATCTAAAGCTATTTCACACATATAGCTTCTAGAAACACACATTTTGCAACTTTTGCAATTTAGTCCTTTTGGACAATTCAACCACAATTTCACAAAATTGCTTCATGAAACTTTCACACTAGCATGCATACAAGGCATAAACCTCAAAAACTCATTCATATACCTCAAATTTGTGGTCTCACACCACTATTCTGACTAGGCCCTAAACCGGGATGTTACAACCTTTGAGGAGGAGCCGGTTCAGATTCTGGATCGAGATGTAAAAGTACTGAGGAGGAAATCTATTCCACTAGTTAAGGTTCTTTGGCGTAATCATAGCACTGAGGAGGCTATGTTGGAGCCTGAGGATACGATGCATCAACAATATCCTCATTTGTTCTGACCGGGTAAATTTTGAGGACGAAATTTTCTTTTAGAGGGGTAGAATTGTAACGCCCCAAAATTTTAATTTTTGATTTCATGTATGTGTGACCCAAATAACTGTTTGCTTCAGTGGTTATGTGTATTTGATGTGTGTGGGAGGTCCCAAGTTCAAGTCATGACTTGGGTAAATTTTAGAATTTTTATAAATAAAGCCTTAACCTGGCCTAAAGGGCTTAAGTTTAAATGTTGGGTAAATTACATCGAGAATGGGCTCTTTGGTGCTGGTGGTTAAGTGGTGTGTTATTATGGTGGAGGTCTTGTGTTCGAATCCTCATGAGTGCAAGGGTATTATTTTTTTGCTCAGATTTTGGGATAGAGTTATGTAATAGGGGGATTATGAGTAGTGGATGTGAAGTGGGAATTAGGGGAGAAGATTAAGGGATTTTGGGGGTTACCGGGATTTTATTTTATTTTTATCTCATAACCGAATATTGGCTCCCTTTTCCAAAAAATTTCTACCGTCTATTCTTCTCCCTCTCCTCTTGCTGAAATTCTCTGAGTTTTTCCATCTTTCTCTTCTTTTTCTTCTTCTTGATTTTTCCCTAATCCAGTTATTTTCCTTCATTTTCGCATGCGGTTATTTCTCACTTAGTTTCGATAAGTGTCTCTTCGTTTCTATCATGAATCTCTTAGCGACTGAAGTGGTAATATTTTTTCTCTGCCATTTGGGCGTAAGGAGAGGCATGGACTGGTGAATTCAGTGTTCTCGTCTTAACAATAGTTAAACGGAGGGTTATCGTTGGCGGTAAGTTGGGTTTCTATTCGTTCTTGGTTGTCAATTCGCTTGTAAATTCGTTAAATTGATGTTGAGTATCTTGATTTTAGGCCTTGAAGTGCTCGGGAGTGATTAGGCATCAAAATGATACAGGTGTGTACCCGAAACATAGAAAACGGGATTCGGCGAAAAGCTGAAATTGCTTGCTGTCGAGAAATAAGAGAAATAAGAGGAAATGATGCGAAAAATTTTAGAGAAAGGAAATAAGGGTGTTATAAACATGGAAATCAATATTTTGAGCTATAATAGTTTTGGACAGCAGCAGTAGTCTAACTTTGAAAAATCATCAAAAATAGTGGGACTTGAGTTAGAAGTTAAATAAAATATGAAATTAAATTTTATTGAGTCTAGTTTTTCATGGAAGAAACAGTGTAAGCAATGGAATTGTAAATCATGAGATATAATAAATTTTGTGAGACAAGGTCAGAATGATTTCGGGTTCCCCTGTTCTGACTTAGGAAAATCATCAAAAATTGTAAAACAATAATTATGGGCTTAAATTTGTATTTTTAAATCCTTAATGAGTCTATTTTCAAGAGAAACAAACAGAAACATCATCTAAATTCCGTACTAAGAGATAAATAATTTTTAGTAAGGAAAGGATGAAGCTGTCAAACAGTAGAATAGGGATAACTTTAAAGATTTTACTGTACTTATTTGATAAACTATAAATTTTGAAACTTTTATGGTAGAAAGGTATTTTAGTCTAGTTTCAAAAACATCAAGCAGATCTTAATTTGGAATTCTTTAGCTCAAGATATAAATAATTTAGTGATAATGACTCAAGTAGACAGCTTTGAATGAACATATAAGTAAATAGTGAAAACATATATGAGTATTGAGCTAGCATGAGTTACTTTAAAAATGGGTCACACGGCCAAGGCCAATTTGGGCCGAGTGGGCCACACGGACGTGCGGGCCCACACGGGCAGATCACATGGGTGTGTGGGCCCATTTTTATCGAAATATTTTTAAGGTTGCACGGGTTGCCCAAGTCGACTGTGAACCTACTGTAGGGTCTGTAAGTGCTACTTAGACCCCTAAATTTGTGAAATTGACTGAATGATATCTATACTGAGCATGTTAATATCTGAACTGAATATATGTTCTGAAATTGAATAATAGCATATCATCCATTGTATGTTGCATTGCATTGGGTTGGGGGCTGTTATTCGGAAAAAGTGTACTGTGAATGGCTTTAAGCCTAATTTACTTGCAGCTCAGCTGCAAACTACTTTTTTGTGCTGCATTCGGTACTACTTAGAGTGTAAGGATGGGTGGGTTGATTATATCCCGACATGGAGTGTAGGGTTGGACGGAGATGGTGTGCAGAGGTTGGTTGGGTAGGATTTTGCTACTGCATAACTATTACTCGCATCGACATCGTGGTAGGCTAAGGCCCCATTTGCATTTTTGACATCAGATCTTGAGATGGGCTAAGGCCCAAACTGTTACTAATACTGAAAAAGCCTTAGGCCCAAGACTGTTTAACCGTGCACTGTGAATACTGATTGTTTGTTTGTTTCTTCGGGATTACACACTGAGTTTATGTAAACTCACCCTTTTTTTTAATGTGCACAGGTAATCCCCAGACTTAGACGGATCGATGCGACGGAGGACTCGCCGGTGACCACGGTAATTTTGGACTTCATGGTTTTTAATTTAAGAGTTATGATTTGATTATTATTGATTATTTGGGTTGTAATTTAAGGACCCTCTGGGACTTTAGTTTTAAATTTGGGTTTTTATTTATTTATTTTACTTTATGGATTTATACTGTGGTCGTAGGAAATTCGGTTTTCAAAAAGTTAAAGTAATTTCTAAACGCATGATCACCTAGATTGTTTTATTAAAGCTTCCAAGAACGCGAGGATGTTTCAAAACAAATGTTTTAAATGAATAAAGACGACTTCCTAAGTTCTAACAAAGGTTTACTAAAGATAATAATATGGAATGTTTTCATCGTAACAACGAGGTTTCAAAAACACTATCGTGTGACATTGCCAGATACAGACATAATGTCTAGGCCGGGTTTAGGGTGTTACAGTCTCTAGATCACCACAGGAGGAAAGAAAGAGAACCAGGAAGCCTAAAGACTTATTTATGTCTAAATTCTTCTTCTACAGTAAGAAAGGGCACATTAAGGTGAACTGTAAAGAGTGGAAGGAATACTTGGCTAGCAAAAACAAAGGTATGAAACTCTTAATGATAGAAGCTTGTTTAGTGGAGGATTCAATAGACCACTAGATCATTGATTCGGGAGCCACTGATCATATTTGTGTTTCTCTACAAGGGTTTGAGGAAACGAGAGATCTTAGGGATAAGAAATTATCGTTGCGAACCGGGAACGGGACAAGTGTGGAAGTTGAAGCAGTGGGAAATGTATATCTTTATTTTGATAATTTTAGGAAGATTATTTCAAAAGACGCTTTTTATGTACCACGTTTCAAAAGAAATTTAATTTCTATTGCATGATTATATAAAGATAGCTTGACTGTGACTTTATATAATGGAATTGCAATATTTAGAAGTCACAATTTTATCTGTAATAGATGGATGTCAAATAATCTATATTTTATCAAACCAAAGATGTACACACTGCTTGAGACTGAAATATCGAATAAAAGACTTAAAACTTCTCACTCTAATGAGGCATACCTTTGGCATTTGAGACTTGGTCATATTAACAGAGAAAGAATCATTAGACTTGTGAAAGACGGCATCTTAAGTTCACTCAAAGAAGTTGATCTTCCATAATGTGAATCTTTCTTGGAAGGTAAGATGACTAAGAGATCTTTTAATGCAAAAAGAACAAAGGTCGGAAAACCCCTAAAACTATTGCACACAGAGATATGTGGCCCCATGAGTGTCATTGCAAGAGGTGGTTACGAATATTATGTAACATTTATTGATGATTATTCCAGATATGGGTATGTGTACCTTATACACCACAAAAGTGAAACTTTTGATAAGTTCAAAGAGTTTCATGTGGAAGTGGAAAAACAACTAGGTTTACCTATAAAGGCACTTCGGTCTGATTGATGTGGGAAATATTTATTAGATGAGTTCTTAGGGTACCTTATAGAGAATGAGGTTTTATCCTAGTTAACCATGTTGGGTACTCCATAACAAAATGGCGTGGTAGAGAGAAGAAATCAAAAGTTGTTAGACATGGTACATTCGATCTTAAGTTATTCGAAGTTGCAAATCTCTTTCTAGGGATATGCGGTACAAACGGTTGGTTATATTCTAAATGATATGCCAACTAAAGCAGCATAAAAACTCCATACAAATTGTAGCATGACAAGAAGCCAAGTATAAAACATTTAAGGATTTGGGGATGTCCAACCCACGTATTGGACAAAGATGCGAGGAAGTTGGACTCACGAACAAAATTGTGCATGTTTGTAGGATATCAGAAGGGAACAAATAGTGGTTTGTTTTATAACCTGAAAGAGCAAACTGTTATAGTGTCAACTCATGCTACTTTCCTTGAAGAAAGTTACATGAATGACTTCAAACCTCAAAATAAAGAGGTACTCGAGGAACTTTCAGGAAATATACAATACCCTAATGAATAGGTTCCAAAACAAACTCCTAATAGTAGACTTGCAAACGATCAACATAATAAGGTGCTTCGTCGTAGCAGGAGGGTCTCTCGTAGGCCTAAGTTCTTCAAATCTGGCAAAAGTGTTTTTAACACTAAGCCTGTCGAACAGGAAGATGATAAACCACTCATGTATGACGAAGTAATACAGAGTGTTGATTCCAAGATCTGGGAAATAGCTATGAAAACTGAGATGGATTCTATGGATTCCAACTTAGTGTGGGAACTTATAGACTTATCGATTGGGATAAAACCCATAGGGTGTAAGTAGATTTAAAGAAGGAAAAGAAATGCGAATGGAAAAGTGGAAACTTATAAGGCCAGACTTGTAGTAAAATGTTATAAGCAGAAATAATGTATCAATTACGAAGAAACCTTATCTCTAGTTGTCATGCTCAAGTCAATCTGCATATTGTTATCTATTGTGGCGACTCTTGATTACGAGATTTGGCAAATGGATGTCAAGACAGCGGTTTTGAATGACTAACTTGAAGAGAATATCTATATATGGACTTAAGCAAACTGCTTAGATCCATATATGGACTTAAAGTTTACAAACTGCTTAGATCTATATATGGACTTAAGCAAGCATCCTGCTCATGGAATCAAAGATTTGATCAAGCGATAAAGACTTTTGGATTTGAGCAAAATGTAAATGAACCTTGTGTTTACAAACATTTAGGGGATGAAAAGGTAGTCTTTCTCATTCGATATGTCGATGACATTCTACTCATTGGGACTGATGTAGGGACATTATCATCAATTAAACTGTGGTTAGCCCAACAATTTAGCATGAAAGACTTGGGAGAAGCTAATTTTGTTCTAGGCTTTCGGATTCTAAGGGATCAAAAGAACAAAGTGATAGCATTGTCTCAAGCTTCATACATAGACAAGATATTGAAGTGTTATGCAATGAACAATTTGAAGAATGGAAATAAACCCTTTGTATTAGGATTTCATCTCTTTAGAGGAATGTCCTAAGACAGTGGAAGAAAGAGATAACATGAGAAAGGTTTCTTGTGCTTCTTTAGTATGAAGGCTCATGTATGTTATGCTATACACACACCCAAATATCTATTTTGCAGTGGGGTTTGAGAACGAGAGTTATATGCTTGTGTATTCCGGATGAGATCTTACTCCTATTAGATATACTGGTTCTGACTTCCAAATGTGTGGAATTCGAAGAAACAACATCGGGATGTGTTTTGTCTAAGACGATGGGTCCGTATTGTGAATAAGTGTCAAGTAAGGTTGCACTGCTAACTTCACTATGGAGGGTCGAATATGAGGTATGGAAAAGCTATGACACTATAACAGTACGGATATAGCTAAGGCTCAAAGAAACCACATAAGGACAAAACACATTGATACAAAGTATCATAAGGGAGACGGTAGTGTTTGACGAAATATTGGATGTAGTCAAAGATTGCATATGAGGACAAACCTTAGGGATTTTTTTTGCCAAGACTCTACTAGCTAGAGAGCTCTTTGGGAAACGTATGGAGAGGTACAAGAATGTGAAACATAACTCATCTACTTCACTAGGGCAAGTGGGAGATTGTTGGAACACATAAGTATACTTGTAATTTTTCACACAGATTGGTTAATAAAAACTATTCATGAATTACATTAAAACTTTGTAAATTGTCCTAACATGGTTTTTGCACGCAAAGCAAAATGGAAGAAAAGTTTCTTACTAGTTTTTTTATTATTTAACTAATATTTAGCAGTATTACGTGGTCATATCATAATATAGAAAGACAACTTGTATTAGTAGACGAACCTAAATATGTCCTTAATCTAATCGAAAATGAGCAAATCGATTAAAAGACTAATATGTCGTCTATCAAGTCCAATTGAGGAAATGCTTTGTCTTGGGTATTAGAGCGGATGACTCCCAGAAGATAGAGACATATATGTGACTGACTAGACTGACAGTACATCGAACTGGACCCAATTAGAATAGATCCTAAATCCATTTATAGATCTATTCACTTGTGACATTCATAATGTGGCATATCTAAATATTAAGTGGATGGTGAACTATGAATTATAACTTAATAATTGTCTTGAATTATAACTTTACAAGTTTTGACATCAAAACCATATTTTTGTAAGCTTTTGAGCCTTTAGAGCATCCATCATTTTATGTTCATGTTATTTTTTGTTTTGAGTGTGTCAACTAGGTCTATTATTCTAGAACTTGCTTTTGTTATGCATGTCAATACCACATTGATGATTTGATATGTTGAGTTGATAAAGACACTTAAGATTTAACCCACTTAGCCTTTAAATAGCCTACCCACTTATTTCTTACTAGTAAAACCCTTTGAGCCTAATCCCTTTTTGTTCATTTATCACCCACTTATTTTAATCCTTAAAACCCCTTTAATCTTTGAATTACCCTTGTATTGCCTTCTGTTAGTCGAGGTTAGAATTGCTGAATTTTTTTTTTCAAAAAAATGTGAAAAAAAGAAGAAAAAAACATGGAAAACTTTGGGCTATCTTGTTCAATTGTGAGATCACTATTTATGTTATAGCCCTATTATCTTGTTTGTTGAGCTTACATCATCACTATTTTATCATGTATAAAGGCTCACTTCAATTGTTTGTTTATTATTCATGTTAATTATTTGCAATTCAAAATCTTATTCTATTGGTCTTGTAACTCATCAATTCAACTCTCGATTGTAATCACATTGTACATCCTTCCATACCCTTAACCTAAACCCCATTACAACCCTTGTAATGACCTCTTAAACACTTTGAGTGCATATTAATTAGCTTTTAAACACTTTGAGTGTTTTAAGTGAATCTTATTAAGGATGCTAAGCCTTGTTGAGTTTGAATTTCAAGTAACTATTAAAGCAGGGGAGACTCTATGTTTTATGCATTAATTTTTTTTTGCTTAGATTGCTTATGCTCTTTAGTGTCATTTTCATTTAAATCTTTGATGCATGGTAATCTATTAATTATCTTAAGACATGATCAGTGAAAATAATGGGTGAAGGAAAGTTAATTCGAATGTGAATTAAGGACTTTGCTTGAGGGCAAGCAAATGATTAAGTGTCAAGATATTTGATAAGTGTCAAAAGTAACATATTTTAGCCTCATTCTTAGTGCATTTTAGGTAATTATGTGGCATTAATTGTGAATTATATACTACTAATCCTTTATATTCATGTTTTGGTGCTTAATAGGGCATTTGGGAGCAATATGATTGAGAAAAAGGTTAAAACTAGAACTTTGAAACATTCTTGAAGTTGGGCACATGCAACATATTTTCACATAGGCAATCCACATGGCAGTGTGGATTCACATGGCTATGTGTTCAAGGTGTGTCGATCTCAAGAACTATGTGGACTTACAGCTGCAAGTTATGATTTTTAGGGTTTTTTGGTACTTTAAGAGGTTATAAATAGGGAAATAAGGAAGAAGTCAACCACCAAGGGAAAGCACGAAATTACCTTGAGAACACCATTGAAGTCGATTGCCAAGCAATTTTCCACCAAGATTCAAGAGTCCAAGTTGATTTTCAATGGAGTTATCATGAAATTATTTTATTCTAGTGGTTATATTGTAGTTTTGGATGTTTACTCTTGCCATTATGAACTAATTCTCTTAATATCTAAGGGAGATGAACCTTTGTATGGATTCTATTGTTTGATTTCTATTTTTATGCAATAAAATCATAGCCTCTTTGTTTTCAATTATGAATGTTTTATTATTCTTGGGTTAATAATTTTAGAGTGTTAATTCATGTTTGATGTACATAAGTCCGAGGTTGAATAGACCCTCATTGTAATTGATTAGATCTTACATAATTGAATGAAGCTGCATGCAATTCTAGAAATATGACGACATAAATCTACCAGATTAAAGTCAAATCTAATAAGGGGATCATAGAGCGAATTAATGCAATAATAGGAGTTTTAATTGTAAATAAATTTTAATTAATCAACCTAGAGTTAATTGATCTTATGCTTGAAAGAGATATTAGCATAAATTAAGGATTTCCAATGATCTAAGAGCTAAGAAAATAAATTGCATATATTAGATTGAGAATTATAGATGAAATCTAGGTGAATTCTTACCTAGACATTATTTTGTCACTTGGTTGATACTTGATTGTTTTTGTGTTTAATTCTTTGGTGTATTCATTAGTTAATTTAGATAGTTTGAATTAATTTTAATCAATTCTTTGAATTATTAGGTTAAATAATAAAAAGGTGATAATTAGTAGTAATTGCAGTCCTCGAGAAAATGATACTTGTGCTTATCATAGATATACTATTAATTGATAGGTGCACTTGTTTTGATCAGTTTATTAATTAGTTTAGTAGGCATCAACTTTATAGAAAATTTCACTACTTATTTTTAATATCGGAATTTTTGGATGTTTCAAATCAAGTAAGTAGCCTCTTAAAAGTACGATAAGCTTTAAATTTATCCCTTAAAAACTCAACCCAATGTAAGATTAATTGTAATGTTTAAGGTTTAATTTGTATAAAAAAAAATCTAAGCATGTGAAAACAATCTCTGTAACGCCCCAAAAATCTCTTATATTTATTTTCGTGTGTTTGTGACACAAATGTGTATCTACCTCAGTGGTTAAGTGTTCTGGGAATGTCTGAGAAGTCCTGGGTTCAAGCCTTGATTGGGGCAAATTTTGGCATTTTTAGGTATAAAGCCCTAACTCTAGACAGTAGGCTTTTAATAAAGTGTTTGTAAAACATGTCAGAATGGGCCTGCTGGTCTAGTGGATAAGTGGAGTGTCATTAAGCTAGAAGTCTTGGGTTCGAGCTGTGCTTGAGTATTATTTTTGCTGCCAGTGCCGTGTAGGAGTTTAAGGGGGAGTAAAATGATGACAGTGGAGAGGTTGATGGAGTAAATTTAGGAGCATGGGATATTTGGAAGTTACCAGAAAATATTTCTTTTTCCTAAATCTTCTTTCTAACGTTGGCTTTGCATTTCTCTACCGTTTCTCTTCCTTCTTCCCCATCTTGCTGCTGTGTTTTTGCACTTTTCGCTTCATATTGATCTCAATTTTTTCCCTTTCTCATCGATATTGCACATCTCTGCGTCTAGTGTGTATTCGGTAAGTCTAGAGGTACGTTTTGTTTCATTTTGGTGAAGTAATGGAGTATCAAGAGTTTGTTTTCTAATTAGGGGACAATCAAGGAGCTGTGGGCTGTTTTTCGACTTTTTAGCAGCGAGAAATCATTGTTGCTCGTTAAAGGTAAGGTTGTCGGTAAGTTTTGGGAATTTTTGGTTCATAACAACTCGGATTAAGTGACTGAAATTGGGCTTTCAATTGTCAAATATAGGTTTTGGAGTGCTCGAGGACTGTTTGCGCATCTTTTGTAACCAGGTGTGTAACCGATTGCACAGAAAATGAGATTCGACGAAAGTCGAAAAGGCATTCTGTCGATGCCACATGGGCGTGTGGTCGCCCTTGTGGTAGGCCGTGTGAGGGGACATGGCCGTGTGATTGTCGAGCAAGGCCGTGTACGAGACATCGGCTCGACCAATTGGGCCGTGTTGGCCACACGAGTGTGTGGGCCCACATGGGTGCACCACACGGGCGTGTGGGATTCTGGCCGAGGCCAACTTGGGCCGTGTGAGCCACACGAGCGTGTGGGCCTACACGGGCAGACAACATGGGCATGTGAGCCCATTTTTCACTGATTCGTTGCTAAGGTTGCACGGGTTGCCCGAGACGACTGTGAACCTACTGTAGGGCCGGTAAGTTTACCTAGACCCCTAATTGCCTGAAATGACTGAAAGACTGTTATATGCTTATATGAGATAGATTTGTATGTCTGTATGATGAACATGCTATTCACACTGTACTGATTATACATGATACCATGACATGTCTGTATGATGCATTGCATTGGGTTGGGGATTGATATTGATTAGAGGAAGTGTACTGAAAGGCTTCAAGCCTAACTCACTGGCAGCTCAGCTGCAACTACTGTCTAGTGCCACATTCAGTATTATTTGGAGTGTAGGGATGGGTGGGTTGATTATATCCCCACATGGAGTGTAGGGTTGGACGGAGATGGAGTGTAGAGGCTGGTTGGGTAGAATTTTATAAGCGCATAATCGCCATCCTTTATTCTTTGCCTTTGTAATGGGCTAAGGCCCTAATACTTACTATTACTGAAATGGGCTAAGGCCCAAACTGATACTGATACTGATATTGAAAAGGGCTTAGGCCCAAACTGAGATTATCTGTTATTAACTAATTGTTTGCATGGGGATTACACACTGAGTTTACGTAAACTCACCCCTTCTGTTTAATCTGTACAGGTAATCCCCAAACATAGACGGATCGGTGTGACGGAGGACTCAGCGGTTTCCACACGACCTGCTTCTTTCCATTTAAGTACTTAAAATTTGATTTTGATTTTATGATTAGGGATTTTACTGTATCATGGCCTCTTTGGATTTATATTTTTAATTTGGGATTTTTATTGTTTGATTTATAACTGCTAGTAGTAGGTAAAACTCGGGTTTTCAAAAGAGATGAATGTTTTATCAAAATACCACGCACACGCAAACTATTTTAAAAGCTTCTGCAAAGTATAGTATTTTGGAAATGAATTACAATTTGAGGATTATGAAAGATAATGATAAGTTTTAAACGAAAAACGGTTTTTGCAATGATACGGTTTTCAAACGCACTTCCATGTGACATCGCCAGATTCGGCCATAACGTCCAGGTCGGGTTTGGGGTGTTATATTTAGTGGTATCAGAGCCAGATTGCAAAACTCGGTTATGGATTTGGGTTTTTGAGACATGATTTCTGAGAACTGTTTTCTAGCCATTCAAAATATTTTTACTGAATGTATGGTACACCGAGTCTCCGGCGCTGATCTTGTAAGTTCTCTAAAACTGTTATCTGTTTTAAAATGAAACTACTATAGATAGTGTATACTGAGACTACTATAGATGGACTGTACTGAAACACTTAAGTTAGTGTATACTGATACTGTAGCAAAACCGATAAACATTGATAGACACAGCGTTGTACGAAAACAAACTTTACACTTCTGATACTGTTTCCATAAAATATCTATTAATAAACATTGGAATCGTAAACTGATGCATAAAACTGTTAATACAGATAAAATGCAATTAGACAATGAGCACCAAAGGTACTCGCGTACGGGGTACAAGAGGCCATGGCAGAGGCCATAGAGGTGCTCGAGCTGGGTCTTCATCTTCTGGAAACTTGCCTAATTTGGATACAAGTAAGACGTCAACTTCACCTGTGACCGAGATTGGGTCTCATGATCGAGCGGCTGGGGACGACACACTGTCCTAGGCCATGTTAAAAATCTTAGAGAGGGTCACTGGGCCCAATGCTAGAGTTGGAGGCCGAGGGTTGGTTACGGAATGACTTCAGTCTAATGGAGCCGAGATTTTCAGGGGTATTACTGGAGTTGCCCCTAATATGGCTGAGTATTGGATTGAGGCCACAGAAAGGATTTTGGACGATTTGGACTGAATCCCCGAGCAAAAACTAAAGGGTGCAGTGTCACTGCTGAGAGATGAGGCTTACCAGTGGTGGCTTACGGTTAAGGAGGGCACTCAGCCCGACCGGCTGACCTGAGAGTTCTTTAAGACCACTTTCCAGGGGAAATATATGGGTGCCAGTTACGTGGATACCTGTAGGAGAGAGTTCTTAAATCTGACTCAGGGAGATAGATCGGTGGCCGAGTATGAGGTCGAATTTTTACGACTGAGCCGCTATGCGCGTGGTATGGTGGCGACTGAGTACGAGCGATGTGTTCGCTTCGAGGACGACCTCAGAGATAATCTGAGGGTACTGATAGCTCCATAAAGGGAGCTAGACTTTGCTGCACTGGTCGATAAGGCAAAGATCATCGAGGAAGTGAAGTGCACTGAGCGCCAGAACCGTGAGAAAGATAGAGGTAGAAACAAGAGGGACTCAGAGCCCTCGAGTTCTGTTCAAAGGCATAAGAAAAAAGGCAGAGTTGATGGACCGGTCAGATTTGGGACCCCTATTGCTGCTATTGGACAACCGCCGTATACTGATTGTAGTAGACGCCATCTGAGTGAGTTTTGGAAAAAGACTGGGGCATGCTTGAGGTACGGTTCTTTGGAGCACCGTATTAGGGATTGTCCGCGGAGAGCCGATCAGATGCAAGCTCCGGGCAATAATATTGCACAGTCATCGATGGTGGTTTAGCAGCCAGTGAGAGGTCGTGGTCAAGCCATAGGTGGTAATGGTTTGGCCGTGGTCAGAGAGCACCAGGCAGAGGTGCTGGTCATACGGAGGCGAGGTAGCCGGCTCTAGTTTATGCTGTAAGTCACCGAGAAGAAGGAGATGCTCTGAACGTCATTACGGATACGTTCTTTATTTATAATGTACCTTATACTGCACTGATAGATATAGGATCCACTCACTTCTATATAGCTTGTACTATGACTGAAAACTTGGGTATCTTTGTTGAGAGCACTAAGAGTGAAGTGGCTGTACTGGGCCCACTGGGACAATCAGTAAGGGTAAATAAGTTGTTTAGAGACGTTCCCTTAAAGGTTCAAGGGGCTATTTTCCGGGCTGATCTGATGGAGCTTCCATTTGGGGAGTTTGATTTAGTACTGGGGATGGATTGGTTGGTCAAACACCGAGTGAGTTTGGACCGTGCCACAAAAAGGGTTGTACTTAGAATTGAGGAGGACAGCGAGGTAGTCGTAATTGGGGAGCGTCGGAACTACTTATCGGATGTGATTTCTACATTAATGGCCGAAAAGTTGGTTCATAAGGGGTGTGAAGCATATCTGGCCTACATTAGTATTTTAAATTCTGGGGATTCTTCGATTAAGGATATCAGAACGGTTAAGGATTTTCCAAACGTATTTCTTGAGGAGCTACCTGGGTTACCTTCGAATCGTGAAGTAGAGTTTGGGATTGAGCTCCTTCCTGGTATAGCTCTAGTGTCTATCGCCCCTTATAGATAGGCACCGAAGGAGCTTGTGGAGCTTAAGGCTCAGATTCAAGAGTTATTGGATCGTGGGTTCATCCGCCCTAGTGTGTCTCAATAGGGAACACCTGTACTGTTTGTGAAAAAGAAGGATGGATCCATGCGTATGTGTATCGACTATCGTCAGTTGAACAAGCTGACCATCAAGAATAAGTACCCCCTACCGAGGATTGATGATCTGTTTGACCAGTTCCGAGGGGCTTCGGTTTTTTCCAAAATTGATCTACGATCAGGATATCATCAGTTGAGGGTTAAGGAGACTGATGTGCACAATACAGCATTTAGGACTCGATACGGTCATTACGAGTTCCTAGTGATGCCATTTGGACTTACAAATGCACCAGTAGCTTTTATGGATCTGATGAACCGAGTGTTCTAGCCCTATCTGGACCGATTCGTAGTGGTATTTATTGACGACATACTGGTGTATTCGAATACTGTGGATGAGCACGATGAACATCTCAGAGTGGTTCTACAGATTCTGCGAGAGAAACAACTGTACGCCAAGTTCAGTAAATCTGAGTTTTGGTTACGTAAAGTAACGTTTCTAAGACATGTGGTTTCTACAGAGGGGATTAGAGCCGATCCTTGAAAGATTGAGGCTGTCTTAGATTGGAAGCAGCCTAAGACTGTATCGAAAATTCACAGTTTTCTAGGACTGGCAGGGTATTATCGACGATTTGTAAAGTGGTTTTCATTGATCGCTGCACCTTTGACTAAGCTGTTACGTAAAGGTGTGCCATTTAACTGGACCGATTTGTAGCAAAAGAGCTTTAAGAAGCTCAAGACTATACTGAATGAGGCCGCTGTCTTGATCTGACCAGTGCGGAAAAGAGTTTCTTTATTTCTGACGATGCATCACATGTCAGCTTAGGATGTGTGTTGATGCAAGAGGGTAAGGTCGTAGCGTATGCGTTTTGTCAGCTTAAGACTCATGAGGTGAATTATTCGACGCATGACTTGGAGTTGGCCGCGGTGGTATTCGCACTGAAAATTTGGAGGCATTATTTGTACGGTGAGAAGTGTATCATTTACACTTACCACAAGAGCCTCAAGTATCTCCTCACTCAGAAGGAGCTGAATCTCAGACAGCGTAGATGGATTGAGCTGCTTAAGGACTACGACTGTACGATTGAATACCACCCAGGCAAGGCCAATGTGGTGGCCGATGCACTGAGCCGTAAGGCTGTGATTGATCAGAGGGCGATGTTTGCTCGTCTTAGTTTATTTGATTATGGTAGTCTGTTGGCCGAGCTTCAAGTTAAACGGACGTGGATAGAGCAGATTAAGGGTAAATAGTTGGAGGACGAGTCTTTGGGCCTTCATTTCTGACAGATTGAGAGTGGTAGCATATCAGATTTTGGACTAAATAGTGAATGGGTGCTCTATTTCTGTGGGAGAATCTGTGTACCAAATGATACCGAGTTGAGACAGTCTATACTGCGGGAGGCGCATAGTAGCCCTTATGCTATGCATCTTGACAGGAATAAGATGTACCGAGACCTTCGCGATTTATATTGGTGGCCAAGTCTTAAGCGTGAGGTTACAGACTTTGTGGGTAAATGTCTGACATGCCAGCAGGTTAAGGCTGAGCATCAGTTACCTTCGGGTTTGCTGCAGCCAGTCAAGATTCCGCTTTGGAAGTGGGAACATGTAACCATGGACTTCGTTAGTGGGTTACCCCTTACACCCACTAAGAAGGATTCTGTATGGGTCATCGTGGATTGATTGACCAAGTCCGCCCACTTCATACCGGTTTGTACTGACTACTCTTTGCAGGAGCTGGCCAAGCTGTATGTGTCTGAGATAGTGAGACTACATGGGGTACCCATTTCGATAATATCTTATAGGGATCCTCGCTTCACGTCTCGATCCTATAAGAAGCTATATGAAGCTTTGGGTAAAATAGTGGACTTCAGTACTGCGTTCCATCCTCATACTGACGGTCAGTTAGAGAGGGTGATTCAGATACTGGAGGACATGTTGAGAAGTTGTGTGATTGATTTTCGAGGTAGTTTGGAGGATTATCTACCGCTAGCAGAGTTTGCTTATAACAATAGCTATCAGTCTAGCATACAGATGGCACCCTACGAGGCATTATATGGTTGTAGGTGTCGCACACCTTCATGTTGGACTGAGTTGGGCGAGCGGCGTGTTCTGGGCCCTGAACTGGTTTCTAATACCGAGGATAAAGTTAGACGGATTCAAGACCGACTGAAAGTGGCAGCTGATAGGCAGAAGTCCTACGCAGACCTAAAGCGACGTGAAATTGAGTATTCCGTGTGGGACTTCATTTTTCTCAATGTCTCGCCATGGAAGAAGGTGCTGAGGTTTGGACGTAAACGCAAGTTGAGCCCTAGATTCATTGGGCCCTATCGTATTCTGAAGCGAGTAGGATCGGTTGCCTACCAGTTGGAGTTACCTCCAGAGTTAGATCGAATTCACGATGTATTACACGTCTCAATGTTGAGGCGCTACCGCTCTGATCCCACGCATATTGTTCCGGTTGAGGAGATCGAGGTTAGGCCAGATCTAACTTTCGAGGAGGAGCCAGTTCAGATATTGGATCGCGACGTAAAGATTCTGAGGAGAAAATCCATCCCACTAGTTAAGGTTCTTTGGCGTAATCATAGCTCTGAGGAGGTCACGTGGGAGTCTGAGGATGCGATGCGACAGCAGTATCCTCATCTGTTCTGATCAGATACAATTTCGAGGCCAAAATTTTCTTTTAGAGGGTAGAGTTGTAACGCCCCAAAAATCTCTTATATTTATTTTCGTGTGTTTGTGACACAAATGTGTATCTACCTCAGTGGTTAAGTGTTCTGGGAGAAGTCGTAGGTTCAAGCCTTGACTGGGGTAAATTTTGGCATTTTTAGGTATACAGCCCTAACTCTAGATAGTAGGCTTTTAAAAATTATTTGTAAAACATGTCAGAATGGGCCTGCTAGTCTAGTGGATAAGTGGAGTGTCATTATGATAGAGGTCTTGGGTTCGAGCTGTGCTTGAGTATTATTTTTGCTGCCAATGTCTTGTAGGAGTTTAAGGGGGAGTAAAATGATGATAGTGGAGACGTTGATGGAGTAAATTTAGGAGCATGGGATATTTGGAAGTTATCAGAAAATATTTCTTTTTCTTAAATCTTCTTTCTAGTGTTGGCTTTGCATTTCTCTACCGTTTCACTTCCTTCTTCTCCATCTTTCTGCCGTGTTTTTGCACTTTTCCTTTCATATCGATCTCAATTTTTTTCCCTTTCTCATCGATATTGCACATGTCTGCGTCTAGTGTGTATTCAGTAAGTCCAGAGGTATGTTTTGTTTCGTTTTGGTGAAGTAATGGAGTATTAAGAGTTTGTTTTCTGATTAGGGGACAATCAAGGAGCTGTGGGCTACTTTTCGACTTTTTAGCAGTGAGAAATCATCGTTGCTCGTTAAAGGTAAGGTTGTCGGTAAGTTTTGGGAATTTTCAGTTCATAACAACTCGGATTAAGTGACTGAAATTGGGCTTTCAATTGTCGAATATAGGTTTTGAAGTGCTCGAGGACTATTTACGCATCTTTTGTAACTAGGTGTGTAACCGATTATATAGAAAACGAGATTCAGCGAAAGCCGAAAAGGCATTCTGTCGATGCCACACGGGCGTGTGGTCGCCCGTGTGGTAGGCCGTGTGAGGGGACATGGCCGTGTGATTATCGAGCAAGGCCGTGTGCGAGACATCGACTCGACCAATTGGCCATATGGGCCCACATGAGTGCACCACACGGGCGTGTGGGATTCTAGCCAAGGCCAACTTGGGCCGTGTAGGCCACACGGGTAGATAACATGGGCATGTGAGCCCATTTTTCACTGATTCGTTGCTAAGGTTGCACGGGTTGCCCGAGACGACTGTGAACCTACTGTAGGGTCGATAAGTTTACCTAGACCCCTAATTGATTGAAATGACTGAAAGACTGTTATATACTTATATGAGATAGATTTGTATGTCTGTATGATGAACATGCTATTCACACTGTACTGATTATACATGATACCATGACATGTCTGTATGATGCATTACATTGGGTCGGGGATTGATATTGATTGGAAGAAGTGTACTGAAAGGCTTCAAGCCTAACTTACTGGCAGCTCAGCTGCAACTACTGTCTAGTGCCACATTCAGTACTATTTGGAGTGTAGGGATGGGTGGGTTGATTATATCCCCACATGGAGTGTAGGTTTGGACGGAGATGGAGTGTAGAGGCTGGTTGGGTAGGATTTTATAACTGCATAACTGTCACTGTTACTGCACTATAAAGGGTTAAGGCCCTAATACTTACTATTATTGAAATGGGCTAAGGCCCAAATTGATATTGATACTGATATTGAAAAGGGCTTAGGCCCAAATTGAGATTATCTGTTATTAACTGATTTTTTGCATGGGGATTACACACTAAGTTTACGTAAACTCACCCCTTCTGTTTAATCTGTACAGGTAATCCCCAAGCATAAGCGAATCGGTGCGACGGAAGACTCAGCGGGGGCCACACGACCTACTTCTTTCCATTTAAGTACTTAAATTTTGATTTTGATTTTATGATTGGGGATTTTACTGTATCATGGCCTCTTTGGATTTATATTTTTAATTTGGGATTTTTATTGTTTGATTTATAACTGCTAGTAGTAGGTAAAACTCGGGTTTTCAAAAGAGATAAATGTTTTATCAAAATACCATGCACACGCAAACTATTTTAAAAGCTTCCGCAAAGTATAGTGTTTTGGAAATGAATCAAGATTTAAGGATTATGAAAGATAATGATAAGTTCTAAACGAAAAACGGTTTTGGCAATGATACGGTTTTCAAACGTACTTCCATGTGACATCGCTAGATTCGACCATAACGTCCAGGCTGGGTTTGGGGTGTTACAATCTCCAATCGCTTCCTTACATTATAGTTTCCCTCCATTAATATCCAATGTTAAATTGGACTATGACACCTGAATTGTTAGTTTTAAAAGGCCAGGACTAACTTGCACACTTAACATCAATTAAATAACTTGTCGTCAGTAAAATATATGTATGGATGGAAAAACCCTAGCCAAGAGTGCTTTGATTAGTATCCTAGCAAAAACAGTGGCTGCTGCGGCTTGGGATGACGGAAAGTGGTGGCGACGAGGGTTTTGGAAGAGACTAGATCTCCCTTTTGGCGAAGGAGTTCATTCAACTATCGGTCAAAAGTTTGACGTTGGAACCAAACGACAAGCCAACTCTAATCTGTACTATATGGACAGAGAAATCCTATAATCCAGATAACTTTAAGGCACATATGAAGAGTATATAGAAAACAAAGAAAAAATTTTAGATTCAACTAGCAGGGCAAAACCTCTTTTTCATTGTGTTTGAAACTGATGAAGATTTAGAAACTGTTATGGAAGGTCAGCCATGGTTATTCCGGAAGAATTTAGTTATCTTTGATCGTTTAACTAAACCACTGGAAAGAAGTCAAATCAAGCTTAATTCATACTCGTTCTGGATCAAGATAGGACCATGCTTACCAGAGTTTGATAAAAAAGATCTCTTGCATGCTATTGGGGTTACTTTTGGAGGCATACTCAGATCTGAAATTAATGATGAGTTTTGTCGCCTTAGAATTAAATTAAATGTGCAGAAACCCCTTCAGAGGGGTATTTTTGTCTTAATAGATAATCGAAGTAGATCTTGGATCTCTTTCAAGTATAAGAAATTACCGACATTCTGTTTTGGTTGTGGAAGAATGGGGCATGGTCTCCAAGAATGTACAGTGATAAAACCTGCAAAAAAAGATAAAATTAGAGATGATCCACCTTTCTCTTTAGTGTTAAAAGCAGAGTTAAATTTGCTTAGAAGGGAGAGTTTAAAGTTTAATGCTCTATCAAAAAAGTTGCAACCCCAGTGTTCGTATATAGGAAAGAATCAGGAGATGCATCCATAAAAAGAAGAGATTACTGCTATGACTCAAGAAATACAAGATAATTTTCGGTTGATGGCAGTAGGGAAAGAGATGAAGGGGCAAAAGGAAGGGGTGATCGATGAAGGAAAAGACAATGGGAGGAATTATACAGATGAAGATACTCTGAAATCAACCAGGAAATCCAGCTGGAAAAAAATTGATTCAGCGAAAGTGATAAATGATTATGGTGAAGAAAGCAAACTGAGGAAAATGAAATTGACAGAGATTGAAGCTGATGATTGCGGTATAGAAGAGCTCCGGGAAGATACAGCAAAAATGATGAGATATGGTGGACAGGATTTTAAAAACGAGGCTAGAACAAATTTGTAGGTAGAAAATCCCAACCAAAATAGATTGGCGGTTGCCAAAAGGCAAGTCGACCGGATGCAAAATATGCTGGAATTTTCGTGGATTGGGGAATCCACGAGTAGTGAGAAGGCTTCGGTTTCTGCTGAAGCAACATAATCCCCAAATGGTCTTCTTTATGGAGACTAAAATTGAAGAAAAGCACATGGAAAAAATTAGGAGGAGATGTGGTTTTGTGAATGGGATTGATGTAGGAGCAGAAGGCTCTCGTGGAGGGATTTGTCTAGCATGGAAAGAAGAACTCCAGGTTAGGTTAAAAACTTTCTCACCAAACCATATTGATGTGTTGATCAAAGAAGAGAGTGTTAATGAAGAATGGAGATTTACAGGTTTTTATGGTTCACTTTATATACAAAATAAAACTGCCTCGTGGAATTTATTAAGGACTTTGGGTCAGGAACAGGATCACCCTTGGCTAGTGAGTGGGGATTTTAATGAAATAATGTATTCTTTTGAAAAAAGTGGAGGCCAGCCGAGGGAGGAGAAAAGAATGGAAGCTTTTCTTGAGGTTCTAGAGGAATGTCAACTGATTGATGTGGGTTATACGGGGGTATCTGATTGATGTGGGTTATATGGGGGTATGGTTTACATGGGAAAGAGGGAACATACCGGAAACAAATATCAGAGAAAGATTGGATAGGGGTGTTGCGAACGAAAAATGGATACAACTTTTTCCAAGGGGCAATATTCATCATTTAATTCTTCGTCTTCAGATCACTACCCCATTCTTATCAGCACAACTAATGGAAGCAGTTTTAAGGGGATACCAAAATTCAAATTTGAGGCATGGTGGACCATAAAGGAACCCATAGAACAGGAGGTTAAGAAATCATGGGAGTCATCAAGTGGATCGATCTTTGAAAAACTTGAAAGGCTACAAATCAGTTTGACAAGATGCGCAAAATCAATAAAAAAGGGACGGGACGGGTTGAAGAGTAAGCTCACAAAGGAATTTGAAAATTTAATGGAAAAGGAAAGAGATAAGGATACACAGGCAAAGATAATTGATACTATAATTCACCTTAATATGGAGATTGATAAAGATGAAATGTATTGGAAACAAAGAGCACGAGCCAATTGGCTTGAACTAGGGGATAAAAATACATCATTTTTTCATAAATTTGCCTCAATACGTAGATGAATCAACACAATTAACAGGCTGGACACAGATGATGGCAAGGAAATCTCAGATGAATCAGAAATAAATGAGGCTGCCACAAATTACTTCCAGAATCTATTTTCGTCTAATGGAGTGGGGAATTTATCCCATCTTTTATCAGGAATTGACAATAGTATTTCATCTGATATCAACACAGCTCTTTTGGCAAAATATACGGCAGAAGAGGTCTACTCAGTATTAAAAAGAGTGGGGTCCACTAAAGCACCAGGTCATGATTGTTTCCCGGCACTATTTTTTCAAGAATTCTGGCACATTGTGGTTCAGATATCGAAGATTTCTGCTTGGGAGTTTTGAATGATGGTAAGGATTTCAAATCTTTAAACCTAACTGATATAGTGTTTATTCCAAAAACCTCCAATCCCACTAGTCTTGTTAATTTTAGACCTATTAGCCTATGCACAGTTATATAAAAAATTGTAGCCAAAACAATTGCAAATCGCCTTCAGGAATTTATTGGAAGATGCATTGACAATGTTCAAAGTGCTTTCGTTCTGGGAAGGCTAATATCTGACAATGTGTTGATAGCCTATGAAATTCTACATACGTTACGATAAAAACGTACGGGGAAAAAGGGATTCATGGCAGTGAAATTAGACATGAGTAAAGCTTATGATAGAGTTGAGTGGGTTTTTTTAAAAGAAGTAATGCTTCGAATGGGATTTGCAGAGGAATGGGTGGCACTAGTTATGAGATGTATCTCTACAGTCTCTTATGCAGTGACCCATTAACAGGAGTAGAGGCAATGCTTTCAAACCTAGTCCTTTCCTTTTTCTAATGTGTAACGAGGGACTTTCATTATTGATTAGGCTGGCAATAAAAGAAAGCTCGTTAAAAGGAGTTAAGGCTAGCAGAAGGGGACTGGCGATTTCACACCTATTGTTCGTAAATTATTGTATCTTGTTTGGTGAAGCTACAAATGGAGGAACAAGGATTTTAAAAGATATTTTGAGGGAATATGAATGATATTCCGGCCAATATGTGAATTTTAATAAATCGACGATTTTCTTTATTTCTAATACAACAGAGGGGGACAAAGAAGACATCTCGAATGAAATGGGTGTTAGGTTCTCGACAAATATGGAAAAATATTTAGGTCTCCCTAATGTGGTAGGAAGACGAAAGGAGTCATTTCAAAACCTCAAGGATAGGGTTAAGCAAAGAATTGAAAAATAGAGTACACGACTTTTATCTCAAGGGGAAAAGAGGTTTTTATAAAATCCGTACTTCAAGCAATACCAACTTATGCAATGACATGCTTTCTTTTACCAAGGTCACTTTGTGGGGATTTTGAAAATATTTTTGCTAGATTCTGGTGGCAAAAAGGATAGGGAAAGAAAGGAGTTCATTGGTGCCAATGGAAAGTTATGTGCTACCCTAAAGAGGAGGGGGAATGGGTTTCAGAAATATGGCTCAATTCAACATTTCCCTATTAGCTAAGCAAGGATGGAGGATTATTAATAATCAGAATTCTCTTGTTACGCAAGTGTTTAAAGCCAAATATTTTCCGAATGATCATTTTTTAAACTCCTGTTTGGGAAATTCTAGCTCTTATGTGTGGAAAAGCATATGGGCAGCTAAAGGCATCTTGGAAAAAGGACTATGCTAGAGGGTTGGTACAGGTCTTAATATTTCTATCAATGATAATGCTTGGATTCCTGATGCAGTAAGTTTTAGATTATCTACAATGATTAATTCTATTCGTGATTTTAAAGTAAATGAGTTGATTGATAGCAATGCTAGACTTTGGAAAAAGGGAGTTGATTAAAAATACCTTCTCAGAAGATGACGCTGGAAGAATCCTTCGAATCCCTTTGGAACGAACACCTCACGATGATTTCCTTATCTGGGGGGCGAATCTTCGGGCGAATTTTCGGTACGCAGTGCCTATAAACTATTACAAAGTTCTGATGAAAATCCTAGAGCTTATGCTTTACAAACCATCTATAGGAAATTTTACAAAAAGCTTTGGCTCCTAAATCTACCAGCCAAAATAAAGATTACAATATGGAGACTTTCATGGAACTATCTGCCTACAAAGGTCAATATGCAGTACAGAAAATTAGCAAACAACACAAGTTGCCCTCGATGTGGAGCAAGGGCTGAAACAATTGACCATTTATTCCGAGAATGCCCTGTTACAGTGGAAGCATGGACAGCATTATCAATCTAGAATATTATCATGGTTCAAAATATGGACTTTATACAGTGGCTTACCTAGATGTTTGATCAGTTCATCCCTTATCAATGTCGTCTTTTTTGCTGCGCACTCTGGGCCATATGGGGAGATCGAAACAAAAGAATACATGAGAAAAGAGTCAGTACTGGAAAGGAAATTGCAAACTTCATCAATAACTACATTAATGAGATTACTGGTTTCGAAAAAAGAAAATCAGTAAAAATATTAGAGGATAGCAGATGGAGGTTCCCACCTAATGAGTTTGTTAAGATCAACTTCGATGGTGCGTACAGCGAGAGGCAAAATCAGTCGGCTTCAGGTATTGTGGTTAGAAATGAGGAAGGAAGAGTTCTTTTATCCTGTTCAGAGATTCATCATGGGATTACCTGCGCCTTTCTTCTTTGAAACAATAGCATGTTGGAAAGCGGTCCAAAGCAGAAGTCGAGAAGAGATGGCAGTCAATCATCATTGAAGGAGATACCCTCGCAATAATCAAGAAATGCAAAACAAAGAATCAAGATCGGTCACTGGTAGGGGCATATATCTATGATATTCAACAGAAAACAAGTGGATCTAGTAATGTCAGGTTTAAACATACACCGAGATCTGCAAACGCCCTTGCTCATTTACTCGCAACAGAAACTCTAAAAAGAAAGGAGGAGGTGTACCTAGAAATAGAGGTCCCTGAGTATGCCGAAAATAATCGACTGGGTGCGTGAACTAGATTGAGAAAGATTTCGGAGAAACAGGAAGAAAGAAAGGAAAGCTTCAAAGAAAATGAAATGTTTTTGGGAGGAAAGGCTTTAGGAGATTGAAATAAATCAAATTAGACGATAAAATGATGGAAAGATGAGATGATGATTTGAGAAAATTACGATTGGACCTTTGGTTGGCGCATTAATTGCCGTTCTAGACTTTTCTATAATAATATCTAGATATTTTTTGTTCCGGTATTAGGCCAGCTGCATTCTTCTGGGCCGTTTCTTTAGGGATACTATTTTATTTTTGGGCCTTTTGTAATTTTGGGCCGCTTTTTAGGTTAGTACTCTTGTGAGCATGTTTTGTATTTTACTTTTTTCATATCTATACAAGCCCAGTCTAAAATTATATAAAAAAAAAAAACTTGTCGTCAATCATCAAAGACATTTACGATTTAGACCAAATTAAATTAGCGCGAAAAATCATTAAAAATGATAAGTTGCAGCGCTAAAATAGATGAGGATCTGCTAATCTTTCCATGAATTAAGTAATGGAAAGCTTTTTTTTTTCTTTTTATCAAAAACTCAACCTCTTGAATCTGTTTTTTTTTTCTTATCGAAGATATATTGCAGCAAGTTCATTAGTTCTAGTTATTTGGCAAGTTTAGCAAAATTGTTGGTATTTTAGACTCAATCGTACTAGAAGGAAAAAAAACAGAGAAGAGTGAATGTGAGCTTGAGCTGTATGAAACCTTTTTATTTTTGAGTTGTAGTCCATACCATGAACACTTGATATTAGACAGAGCAATTGAGCATAACCAAGATTAGAGAGAAAAAAATGTACTCAGGAATATAATATGCTTAAATTCATTGAGACATTTAAACAAACACTAAACATAGATTGTGTTTGGTACATAAAAATATAAATTTTTATACCTTGTGTTAACCCTCTGCACCATTTACTGCAACATCTCTTTGATAAAAGTTAATAGATTTAAAAAGTTAACGTTTTTTTTAAATTAAAAAAAAAGTTAAGTTTTTTTTTTATTAAAAAAAAATTTTATTACTTAATTCATGGAAAGATTAGAACAACTTCATGCAAATATGTCTAGGATGACTAGCAAGTTATTTAATTCACTTTTAAGTGTGCATTTTGAAGGGAGTTAATCCTAGTATTTAAAAAAAACTAATCCAGAGGTTATAAAAATAACTGTTTATGGGTGGACTATCTGTCTAGACTTGAAGATCTGTTCGAAATTTGGGAGCATTTAGACAAAAATATTAGGTCCAAAAAATGAGTTTAGACAAAATAAAAATAGATCCGCTTAAAATATGAGTTGAGCTCGAACTTGAACATTCAAGGCCCGAGTCCAAACCCGAGTCCAACCCATTTTAAGTTTAGACAAAATAATGTTTAGATTATTATAAAAAATTTTAAAATTTAAACAAAATTTTAAAAGTAAATTTCGAATCGGATCAAATTTGATAAATATAAAATATATTAATATTATACTTAAACTCGACCCAAATAATAAAATCCTCTACTTATAAACCAATTTAACATTGAATATTAATGGAGCAAAAATACAATAAATATTCAATCTGAGATAGAAGTTTCAAAATCAAGACAACTTCACGGAAAAAAGTTACCTAAGTTCATACATTAACCCAAGTTCATATATTTAATCGGAGATAAAGGGATTTAACCCAAGTTTTAAAAAGAAAAAAACCTTTGCAGGGTTTAGGTGTTGCTTCCACTTTGGGCAATGGCGAATTCCAAGATCTTTCTTACCCACCTCCGTCGTTCTATTCCTCTCTCCACTTTTTATCTGCCGCATGTCACTCATCTCCCTTTGTGCCCTGCATCTCGATCACACCCCAACCTTCCGGCGCGCGTCTCCCCAATCCCCTACCCCGACACTCGGTCCTTTTTCACTTCGTCCAACAATGTTGAAGAATCTATCCTTCCGGTTCGTGCAATCGTATCATTGCTTGATGGTTACCATAATCTCACTGGCTTCCCTTGGTAGGTCAATTTCTTCTCTCTTGCCCAGAATATGAAGGAAAATGAAAATTTTGTATTTGAAGTAAAAGAAATTCGAAATTACTTTTGCAGGTGGATAACTATTGTAACTTCCACCATGGCTATGAGATTTGCATTGTTTCCCGTAGTAGTTATTCATCTTCAAAAGCTGAAAAAGATTGGAGAGTTAGCTCCTAAATGTATGTTTCTTTTATCATTATTTAAAATCATAACATCGCTTGCTTGGAGTATGAATTAGTCAAGAACTCAAGATAGTAGGGTTCGGCTTTATGTATGCCGATCTTGCATTGCTCGAGTAATTAATCTAGCCGAGGTCTGGTATTTTTGTATTGGCCCGCGTGGCTTGTGTTGTGAGTTAGATATGGTTTATACTTTTCCTTCAACATCTTCTAATATTATACACATACTTAGTAAAATATAAAAATTGTTTTCATATTTATACACTTTATTTGATTTGAGTTTAAGTTCAGCTCAAGCTCGAGGCTAAGTCAAGTTTGAGCTCTTGATTTGACTTAATTATAATCAGGCCTATTCAAGTTTAGCTACTGCTTCTCAATATCTTCTAGTTTTATACACATATTTAGTAAAATATAATTTTATTTTTATATTTTTACGTTTTATTTAGTTTGAGTTTAAGTTCAGCCAAGCTTGAAGCTAATTCAAGTTTAGAGCTCTTGATTTGACTTAATGATAATCAGGCCTATCCGAGTTGAGCTTCTGTGGCTCAGTTATATTTTAACCCAATCTTTGTTGTTTTCCCCTTTTGTATCGAGTTGGCCTTGAGTCTGGCACGATATTGGCACAATTTTGCTTGGTTACACCCCTAGCAGTGAAGCAGTTACTTCCATTATTTAACCATATTCTCACACATACAAATATATATTTACCTTTGACAACCGAATTGAGTTAAACTTATCGTTTTAACTGATAGATTTTTGCGACTCATGTAATCAAATTTGTAGACAATAATAAAAGAAACTAGGGTATGCATATAATTATAGTTTTGTTCATGGATCATAATCATAATGGAAGTTTGGATTGGAACGGAAAGTATTAACAACATTTGAGCGATTGCTTAGAAGTATTGTCCACTACAGTTTTACGTGTCTTTTTTTATTTTTCAGCCTTTGATTCGGTGTTGTCAACGCGTGCACCTAGGCGTTGCACCTTAGCATCAGACAGCAAAAGTGCCTCAGACCCCTTTAGGCCAAATGCATTTGATCAAGCACAGGCTTGGTGTGCTTAGGTCAGTTAGGTGTGCTTTTCTGTTATGCGATTGACATAAAAAGATGTCCACTAGTTGAAGTACTCTTTAATATATATTTTTTAAACTGTTTTCATCAGATGTACCTTTACTAGTAAGAAAGGAAATAATATCAAATTCTTTTACTTCTTAATGTTTGAGTACTTGACAACAGACATGGGACCATAAGGATATCATGCATAACAACAATAAAATTAAAGAAAATTTTACATGTTTACTGAACCAATCTTTCCTACATTGGGTACTAGCAACTATTACATCTGGCTTTTATCTTTGCAAATTCATTCCTTTGTAAGACATCATTTGTGCATTGTTATTTCAGAAAATATGCAGATACTGACTCCAGTGTGCATTCATATTCAGTTTGCTTAAATGTCCATATTTGAATTTTCTGACTTGAAAATTGTAGGGAAACTAATATTTATCCATTCTGTGGAATTTATGCAAACAAGTCCTTTTTCTTTTCTTGTTGTTTGAATGTTTAACTTTGTGGTTAAATTTTTTGACACTGATGTATTTCTCATAGTGCCTTCTCCATTGCCACCACCTATGTCAGGAAGTAGTTATAAAGACCATTTTATACATTTTGAGAAGGAAAGAAAGGCAAATGGATGCCCCTCATATTTTTGGTTCTTTGCTTCCTTCTTAACTCAGGTAATTCTCCCTTGTCCAAGAATCATTTTCTTTTTTTTGGATTGAAGTTTTTTTCCTATTTGATGGCTCGCATGTATGACATGCATAATATTTTAAATTTTAAGGAAAGCATCTTTTTTTGTTAGTATTACTTTACATATTTGAATGCAAGATACATATAGGCAGAATAAAAGCCAAAATGAAAAGGATGTTCACAGATTGTAGGAAACCTTTGGAATTAAGTTACAAACATGGATTAAGAGTGTTGGACCTAGCAATTATGTGCTTGAATTGTATGAAATAAATTTATCACCATTACTTTTGATGCATGTCTCAAGAACAAACCCTTGCAAATGAGGAGTGTCGCCTTGCTACTTGTCAAGCAAGGATGTTAAAGATTGGTATATTATAGGCGTGTACTTTGTATTTATGTCAATCCTTATTTTCGGTTCGAAAATGAATAGAAAATCATCTAATCTTTTGATAGTGAAAAAAATGAAGAGCTCAAAATTAAGTATCTATTGCCACACTGATAAAAAATTGATATTTTGAGAATAAATAGTTTCATGACTTGGGATATTGTAACTGGATAAGTTGAAATTAAACAATACTAGATGATTTTTAACTATTCATACTAATAGAACTCTTACTAAAATAATCTCTCTCTCTTTCTATCCTCGTCTTTCTTTGCATAAACTCTAAAAGAAGGTTTTGCATGGCTCTGATAAGATGTCAATTATCTCACTTGCTGTACCCTTTTATTTGTCAGGTCCCATGCCTTTTCTTGTGGGTGACTAGCATTCGCCGAATGTCATTGGATAATTATCCTGGGTTTGATAGCGTAAGACATTGGCTTGGGTGTTTATTTGTACTGTAAGTTATAGTACTGCAATAATTTGAAAACATAACATATGACATGAGCTAAACATTCTTTGTAATTGCTAATTTTTTAAGGTTCATTGAACTGTCAATTTTTGAGGTAAAAAGTTGAGTACTTAGAAATTTATGTATAACACTTGTCAATCATCCTTCTTGTTGCTCTGTCCCTGGAAATGACAATCTCCTACATGTATTGCATCACAGTTGACAAATTATCCATGCTGGATAAATATTCAGTGACACTTTTAATTCATAACAGTAGTGCCTGGTATAGTATCTAAAGCGGTAATGAGTTGTTAGTAGACAAGTCAAGGACTATAATCTAAACAAATTTTCCAGTTAGTTTTCTCTTTTGAAAAGTAGTATGCTTAAGCAATGAAAAGGAAGAGTTGTATATGAATTAAAATGAATTAAAATTATGTAAATCAAGTTTAGTTGGACAAATAAATACGTAGAAATCATATTTTAGAACTTCTGGTAGTCGTTTGACTATCTAATGAAGAGTTTGCCATTGTTTCTATATTAGTCATACATGATAATGCTTGCAGAAGTGTGAAGATTGTATGCTTTAAAATAATTTTGACGTTTGCTTGAATTGTAATTATTTTCATTTGGGCATTGTTTTTTAACAAAAGTGTACTTTTTATTTTAAATATTAATTCTTGGATTACATGCATTTTAGATTGTTGTATTTTTAAATTGCAGCTCTTTGTATTTTTCAATAATTGCAACCACAACTGCACACAGCTCATGCTGTCATTTGTTATTTCTTTTCCAATGATTTCAATATTTTCTGCATTTATCAATATGGTGCTTGAGTCGCATATTTGTATTTCAATTGCAATTTTCCTTGTTTGTTGTATTGACATTCGCTTGGGCTTTGTCTTTGTTAAGATTTGTTTTAGATGAACCTAGTATTTTTACTTATTTGGTTCTAGAAATATATTTCTATAAATTGACTAGAGACCTTTGATTCTAGAAATATATTTCTATAAATTGACTAGAGACCTTTAAACAACAAAAGAAAGCTTTAATCATTTGTTTATGTTGCTACATTGGTGCTTTGATTGAACTTGAGATTTTAGTTTATCTAATAAACGTGAAATATATGCTAGGGTGTTGAATGTTTTACCATAGTTGTACTTTCAAACTACTTCTCTCATTCTACAATCTTTTATTTTTTTTAATAACTGCATTGAGTTACTAAGAAGTTTAAACTTTGACATGCTTAATACCAGGGTGGTGCATTTTGGTTCAAGAATTTAACTGAACTTCCTCACGATGTTTCGGGCTTCATCTTTCCATTCTTGATTGCTGGTTTGCACTATCTCAATATTCAGGTACTTTAATCTTCATCATCTCTGTTACATCTTGTTAAGTGGTCTGATCCTACATCTGTAAAGTACTAGGTTTTTTGTGGAATTATGTTAAAAGTCAGGCTTTTACGACCATACCATTTGGTTTGAGGTTGGATGCTTAGTATGATATCAGGTTCCAGCTTTTTTTGTGTTGTTCTTTCTACCTAACTCTATGTTAGGTTGTTTGTATGTAGGCACTATGAGTTACACGTGAAGGGGAGGGTTAAGTGGTGTTATCCCACATCTATAAGTATTAGGTTTCTTATGGACTTATATTAAATTGGGCCTCTATTTGAAAAAATCTAGTTTTGAAAATGATTTTCTTGCATAACGAAAAATAAAAATTTTAAAAATCAACCCAGTTTGTGATATTTATAGCAATAAATCTTAAACCGAAATCCTACCTATGTTTTTGGATAGACAGTTCCTTGTCATTCTCGGTTTTCAACCAAACGATCTTCTTCGCTATTCTCGTACCACGAATTGCCTCGGGTGTGGGCTCGATCAAATCAAATCAAATACAGAAACTAAAAATAAATTTTTTTCTTTTGGATGAAACGAAAATTTTCTTCTCAAATAAAAACCGACAGAATTGTTATTTTAGAAAATATATTTAATAATTAATGTTAGAAATTTGACGAGTCCAACACACTCACTACTCTACAGAGAACCTAGTATTTACAATTAATACTACACCAACTCTCCGAAGTCGATTAACCTTTTACTTTTTAACTTCTTAGTGCACTATAATACTCGGGCGGTAGAGCCGACCATATATCATTCAGGCGGCAGAGTCGATCATATATCATTCAGGCGGCAAAGTCGATTATATATTAAAACTAACCCAAGTGCACTAAGTACTTAGAAACTTAAAACTTAATCGAGACTCACAATTACAAGAGAAGATAACATTTTTATTAATACACAATACAATTACAATATGACACACTTACCTCACTATTCTTCTCTACCTTTACCTCCCACACTCTCTTGATTATGGCTCTCTCTTACATCATCACAGGAATGAAAGCTCTCACCCCTATTTATAGAGTTTAGTGGTCGTTGGATTGTTGACACATGTCAACATCCTTGCAATTTATTTTACAAATATCTAATAGTTAGAATATTCATCTAGAATATGTAGTTTTCGAGATAATATCTTATTTCTTTATATTCTAGAATCTTCCCAAGAAAATATCTCTTAAAGGATAAGTTTGAATTTTATCTAGAAGTTGCATTTGCTTTCAACAATTGACAATAAATTCTCTCCATTTTTCGATAAAGTAACAATATGTTAAAGTTTTGTGAATAACCCTATCGATGCCATCTATTTATAGGGAGATAAGATATAGCGCTTGTTGAATTAAAGAAGTTTATTTCAACTAGAAAACATTTTCCTTCTTAAAGTAGGAAAGCGTTCTTCTTAAAGTAGAAGTACAGAGACTTTTGGGCCCCTTTAATATCGGGTTCAATTACGAGTACTTATCGGACTTTTTGACTTAGTATTTTGTAATTTGATTCAATCCGGTTCTGTTTTTCTATTTATAAAAATAAACTTTAATATTAAATAATTTTCTCATTTCAATTTTACCTCCGATCAAATTATAACGATTTTACGATTGATAAAATTTTTGAGAAAATATATTTAATATTTAATCATTCAATTTGTTCACTATGATCGTATGGTTTATTTTCATTTTCGGGTTTTAAAATAACTCAAAAATATAAACTCAATCTTACGATTATTTTTGAGAAATCCTTGTTCATTTGTAAATGAACTCATTTTTAATTTTAATTTTCATTTCTATTTTTAAAAAATCACATTCATTTTTAAATGATTCTATTTTCTCAATTTTCATTTTCATTTTGCAGAAAACCATAATTATTTCCTTAATGTTTTCCATTTCTCTATTTTTATTCATTCTGTCTATTTTGATTTAACACGCAATTCATTTTTTATTTCAATGAGCTAGCAGAGGGATAGATTGAACATATGCACTTGAGACTCAAATGATTTATAATTAAGTTACAGCTTTTCGCCTATTAATTATAAATTCATTTAGTTTTGAAGTTATTCCACTATAGTATCGGTCAGGGATTTAAATAGCGGTCCGATACCGGTATAGCGGCCGCTATATAGCGGTAGCGGCGCCGTCCGAAACCGCTATTGCTGAAAATAGCGGTGGATCGCGGCCGCAATTTAACGGGTAACGGCCAATTGCGGCAATAACGGGCAGCTATTTCCGTTATTTTTCCGCTATTCCCATTGATATCTATTTTTTACTTTGTTATTAGTTATTAGTTGTGTGAATTTTTTTTAAAATTCACGACAGCGATACCCGCAGTGACCGCAATAGCATCCGTTATGTCCGCAACCGCGAGAAACGCAACGCGACCGAAAACGCTGCCGCAACCGCCTGGTATCGGTATTGAGTTCTCCCCGACGACATACCATTACGAAAGCAACTCGATTAGTTCTCGTCTAGTGTTACTCTCATAGGATATCTTTAATCTCTTTGGGATAATATTGATTTTCTCAATATGATCGTATTTTGTTTCATGATAACTATTACATCTTTTTTCATGAAAAGTCAATTACTATGAATGATTGGTGACCATGTTTATTTTTTATCAACTATATAATGCAAATGAGATGATATCATTTACCCATGTCTTGGGTTATGAATTTCATTGTTATGAATGATGCTATGTACTGCAGAAGTCGTACGCCTAATGCATCAGCTTTCAGCTCTTTATATATTCGAATTCAGGCTTTCGGCTCTTTATATATACAAAGTATTAATGTAATTAATAAAAAAATTTATTAATCAATTCGTTTGAAAAATTATAAGTGTACTTAGATGAAAAAAATACATTTAGGGAACCAGATCCAACACCCTTTACCTATTATGAATTGGTTTTAGGTTGAATGCTTAACCCATCTTGTTAGCGCTTAAGTTAGACGTTTCACACATTTTGCTAACTCCGAGGTTGGATGCTTAACACATCTTGTTAAATCTTTACCAATTTTGTTTGGTTACTATTTAACAAAAACAATTAACTATTAAAATTTATTTATTCTAGTGTTTAGTTGTATTACTGAACCATTGCATGTGGTATATAAGTATTGGGGTGCTATCAAGTTAAGATAGTTGGGAAAGGTTAACAAACAATTTTTGATGTCATCCTTTGGTTACTTTGCCCCCCATTGAATGTTTTATTGTTGCACCAACTCCTCTATGTGAATACTTTAGAACAAGCTATCTGGTTGAACTTAGCTGGTTTGCTATTGATTTCTGTTGGTTCATGGTAATAGTCACTAGCTTCATGACCTACCAATGGTTTGGATCATTTTTTATGCAATTTAAACAATAATGTTTTTGTTACTTTAATGGCCATGTAATACAACCAAATATTATTTATCTTACTTGCCCAACATTTTGATACTTTCTTTCAATGTGCATAACACACCCTTGGTCAGATCCTAATGTCATTGTGTTAGACTTTGAATCTCTTATATCGTTATAAAATAAATAACAGTACTTGGCATTTTGGCCATTTGTTACAAGGATAATATGGGTCAGGTTTGATAAGAGTTAATGCCATAAATTGGCCAAACTTGGGGCCACATATTCCATTCTTTAGATGAAAGCAAAAAAGTGCACCAAATAGCCAATGATGGTGGTGGTGAAAAAAATAAGAATTTTTACCAATTGTTGATTGAAAATTAAAAATGGTGCTCCTATTCTATTGGGTCTTTAGTTATTCTAAGTGAGAACCAAGAAAGGCTTCGGGCTTATTAAACGTATTGAAGGAAAATATTGAAAAAAATCTAATTATGTTTTAGGCTCTTGAGTTTCCTTTTATTTAACTTGTCAACCAAGAATAAACCTTTCATTAACCAATTTCACAGTTTAATGTATGTATGTATGGATGGGTCTCAAGCTTTTGATATGTTTGTCTTCTTTGTTTTCTCTTCTGCCTTATATTTGGAGCTACAAAGCCCCATGTACACAGTCTAAGCTGAAACCTAGGAGAAAGGAAATCTCCCTTTTTTGATCCCACCTGTTTGTTTTGCTTTTTTGTTGTGATTGTATTGCTTGCTTAGAAGTTTTGTCTCACTTTAAGCTGGCGACTTAGCATTTGTGCCTGCTCTCATCTCCTCACACCTCTTTTCTAGATCCTTTTTCTTTTTTTTTTTAAAATTTTAAAAATTTCCAAATTTAATTTTGTTTCTATTTTCCCTTTTTATTTTTTCAAACTTTAGTTCTTATGCAAAAATAAAGACATTCAATATTTTTATAAGGGAAAAATGATAAATTTTTTTTTTTGGTTGCTTTGCTAGTTGCAAGGTCCCAAAGATTGGCTGTTATAGGATGGGAAGGAATCAGAAGGAATGGCCATTCCATGCAAGGGCCATTCTTCTGACCAAACCACTTGTTTTCTGTTGAACACTGAATAAGGGAGAAGTGGATAGAAATTACCTCCAACCAAACATGCTTATATGCAATTATTTTAACATTTGTTATTAGTTTGTCACCTTTGGTTTTAACATTTGTACTTTGCATAACCTAGATGTGAGCGTATATGTTGGATTCTTAAATAGACATCTTGATTCTTAATGTCATAAAATTTAGTTACTATTGTTTTAACCAAATTTAATTAATTAATTTGTTTAGTTTGGTTGTACCGGAATATTGCTCACTCCCTATTGAATAGCTCAAAAGTTATCTTTACCTCACTCATGAATGTTTCATCAGTACCATGTAAATGTTTAAAAGTCTTGATTGTAGTGGTAAGTGATTTAACTTCATCTTTTAGGAATATCAGCATCATATGTTTTTGTGATGTTTGGTAAAGAATTTTAAGCTTGGAATCCAATTTTGATGTTTGTCATCATTATTGAAGAATATTGAACGATCTTTGTTGATACTAAACCAAGGTACAGATCTGAGAGTTTGCCTACTTTGTATTTGGGGTGGATTAAGGTTGGAAAACTAGGGATTTAAATGTTCATGCCATGGAATTAGGGTTTTCCTTTAAACTAATTAGGTGGGATTTAAATATGATATGATGTTGAAAGTGGCCTAGAATTGGAAGTTACAGATGTCTCTTGTTGACACTATAGGCCTATTAACCGTTGAATATAAAGCCACCTTCTTATTGGCTGTAACGAGATTTTTATTAATATTCAGCCCATCTTTGCTAAGTACATAAACTAGGGAGGATGGTTAGGGGTGTGCATTTGGTCGGTTTAGTTTATTTGATTTTTTTATATCAACGAATAATCCGACTAACCCATCAAACTCGAATAAACCAATCCAAAATTCTACTGTTGGGTTTAGTTGATTTTTAATATATATTTTTTACTTTTGAAGATTTATTATTTATAAAACAAAAGAAAAAAGTTACCTTTTAAATAAAATTTAGAATTTTATTTGAATCTAACCAAAAACTTCTTTATATTATTATATTTTTAATTAACAAATAAAAATAAAATAAAATAAAATTATAAAATCAAATCGTATACTAATAGATTTATATAAGTAATAAAATTATGAAAAATTATTTGATATACTCGCAGTAGAGTTTTTTAGACTCCACAAGTAGGCTGAGGTTTGACAAGTGTATTATAAGATGTAGTAAAAATAAAGAAATTAATTTATATAAATAAATATGACACTTGTCATACCCTCAACCCGCTTGTGGAGTCTAAAAAGCTCTAGTGACGGTGTATCAAATAATTACCCTAAAATTATAAAATAAAATAAAATAAAATAGTACAGTAATATATTTGTATAAGTAATTTAATATCTCATATTCTTTTGGTATATATTTAATCTCATATTCGTTTTATGTAATAAAATTTATATAAAAATAATACTGTTGAAATAACATAGAACTTTACATATTTAATTTCAATGGTTCTTTCCACCTTATTACTTCTATGTAAGTTGTACTACATACAACAGACATAAGTTTTATTTTTATACCATATAACTTTTATCTATTAAATAATTTTATATATTAATTTAATTGTAATTTGTAGATTTTAATTTTAATTTTAATTTTTGGATTGGGTTATTTAGGTATTTAATTATTTGGGTAACTGGATTTATATATGAATGTAGTTAGGTTGGTTTTTGTATTGAATATAGCTTATTTGGTGTTTGATTATTTGGGCTTGGATATAGGTATGGCTTTAAGGTTTATTAATTTAAAGATTAATTAGTTTCTTTGGTTTGAAAATTCAAAACCGAAAACCAACCAAATAAACTGCCGAAGCCCACTAACTATACCGAATTAATTAAAAAATCGATTAAATCAAATTTTCTGATCAATTCAGTTTGATTCAATTTGGTTTATTCAGTTATCCGGTTTTTGAATACCCCTAAGGATGGTGATTGTCAAATCCAACCATTTGGGTACATCCTCTCCTTATATCGAGAGCAGGGGTGACGCCAAGGGCTGGCAGGGGCCCTGGCCCTTTCTAAAATGAGAAATTTTGACTTTTGGCCTTTTTTCAATTTATAAATTTTAAGTTAGTATAGGTAAAATTGCACTTTGGCCCCTCCTCAAAAATGAAAATTTTGATTTAGTGCTTTAAAAGTTATAAACATATAGGCTATTAAAATGGAAAAAATTTAATTCTGGTCACCTTAGAAATTTTTTTTGGCTTCACCTCGGATCAAGAGTCACCTTTATAAAGGCACCTCCATAAGTTTAAAATCTACGTTTTTTGCATGCCACGTCAACAAATTAGTAATCATTTATAATTTATTGTAGTCAAATGGCAATTTCTTCTGCCAGTGAACTAAATCTGCTACTGCTTCTTCCTTAGTTCATATTATTTTTATTTTCCTTTTTGTTCTTCCTAGTAAGTATTTTCTTCATGGATGATACTCCTAAGAATTATTCTGTTGCTATAATAAGCTCATAAGTTATGGCAACTCAATCATACCAAATATAGAATGAGGAAAGAAATCAAGAAGTTATAAAAAGAGCAATTTTACGTTGCAATTTTAGGAGGCCATGACAACCATCAAAACAAAACCAAAACCTCCTTTGGTAACTTCTGACTTAGTGGTCCTCATATTGTTCAACCCCAAGCTAGTTTATCAGGATGGAAGATGACTTTTAAGTTTCAAATGTATATTTGAGAGTTTTTATGAACCAAAAGTTTAAGAGAGGAAAAAGACTTAAGCTCACATTTGTTAAGTTTTTATCAATGATGTGGTAAGTTTCAAACCAAGTATTTCAAAGTTGTTTAGGCTATTACTTGTCCAATTGTTAACTAAAATGCCCATTTGAAATTGTAAAGTCGAGGAGTTGAACCTGTGGTTGAGGGGAAGGATTTATAGAGTTTTTTAAGTAAACATATTTGGAAAAAGCAAGTTATGGGTGGTGTTCTTATTCTATGGCAACTAGTTTAGTTGTAGTAGAGCTTAATAAGTTGAGGAGGGATAAAGACACAAAGAAAAACTTACCATTGTAGGCATTCATTTTCTCATAAACAAGTACTTGTAATTTCATTACTCAAAAGTCCAAATATGAAATTATATCTAAAAATATTTACAAACATTGTTAATGGTTTTATCCCACATGTTAAATCTTGGACCTTTTTTGGCCTTGTAATGAAGTTGAATCTTTCCATTTGTCGCTAGTTGGTTTTGTGTTGGATGCTTAACATGATATTAGAAGGTAATCATGTCTTTTTTGTCACCCCATATGAGGTTAGCCACTTGTAGGCCCTTGTCGAGTTACACTTCTAGAGCTTTTTACCTATTTTCAATTGGTTCTTGTAATAGGATGCTTAATGTGAAACCAACCACGCAAACCTTAACTCCAAACAAATAAACCGAAAGTCCTAAAAGATTTTGAAATGAAATTAAAGCAACAAAAATGACCATTTTGTCCCTATGTATAAATCTTAAGGTCCAAGGTATGAACTTCTACTACTAAAGGTGTTATTGCATAATAATGATTGATGAAGGTCCAAGGCATGAACTCCTATTGTTAAAAGTGTTATTGCATAATAATGATTAATGAAGTCACGACAAACATTACTCCTCAAGAAAGTTGCTCCATCCCTTATAATTCCCAGCAAGCTTTGATTAGCCCACCCTTGTGAGATCTTTGAATCATGATTATAAGTCTCTTGAAGCTACTAGATTGGCTTGTAATAAATTTCATTTCTTCTTTTTTCTATTTGAAGTCTTAAAGATCTAAGCTTAGATTTCTTCCCTTAAAACATAAACTTGTTTGACTGGCTCCAAAACATCACTAGTTCATCTTAGATGAGGTACAACCTGAAGAAATTTATGTTTTACATGTAGATTATGCTAAAATCCATACCAATGATTAATAATTATATTCCAATAAATAAATGCTCCGAACCTTGGGAACTTGACAATTTTCAACTTTTATGTTAGCATAATTATGATGGGGAATATTATGACTGATATTTGGGTCTTGGACTAAGATGCACAATTTGATGTGTAAATCAGCATTTTAGTACTTCCAATAAATACTTGGAAATTCTGAAGTTTAACCAAACAGTGCCTTTTGAAGTTGTGGCATTTTAAAATGTTGGATTAAATATTTTATTGCTTTCAAAATACAACCAAACACTACATGTATTCCTTATTACCTTATAGATCTATATTGCAATATAAATGATTGAATACAATGAGAAAACAAAACTATAATATTGACTAACATGATTAATTATTTTTTTTCAGATTTCTTTTGCTACATCTTCAGTTGGGAAAGTTGATTCATTCTTGACAAAAGTGAGTAAGATGAAAATTGTGCATAATGCTAGCATTGGCTCCTCCATCTTTTGGAGGGCTAGAACATTTTTCATGTCAACTTATTCAATAAATCACGCATAACTTGTTCTTGTTGTTTGGAATTTTCACTCAACAAAAATTTGTTGCCATGTTTATTTTACAGGTTTTCAAGTTTTATTTGGATATTCTAACATTGCCTCTTTTTGGTATCAGTTTGTTGATTCCCCAGGTAACTATAGAATATATATCCTTCTTTTATGTTGTATGTCAAATTGATTTGATTGAGTAGAAGTGTAGAACTTTTTACATACTATATTGAGTTAGTTGATGAAAGTTATTCTACTATTGCCACCTAAAATAGCTCAGGATCTTTCATTGCTGCTAATATTTGTAATAGTAGAATTGTGTTGGTTTTTAAAAAGTTCGTTTCATTTAGGACATTATCTCATTTGGAAGTGCCTATTTGAATCCAACCATAGTTTGGAAGGAGCCTTTTTATGTAATTAATTCTTAAATTATCTCATATATTGTTGGTTGAGTTTTCTGATTCCACAAGTAGAGATAGAAAGGTCACATGTACCCTTTAATATATGGTAAAATTTTTATATTTTTTAAAACGGATTTAGTTTTTATAACTTACTTGTGGAGTTAAAAACTTCATTGCCAATGTACCAAAAATAGACCCTTAAAGAATACCAATGTTGTTGTATATGGTTAGTTGAAAGGTGAAATACAAAAATTCCTTGATTTTGGTTTAGCATATCCTCCCTTTGGTGGTATTTCCTGTGAAATAGCTAATTAATCCTCAGACATCTTGATACACTTTACGTATTTGTGGTGGGATCTTTTTTCTTTCGGGGGGGGGGGGGGGAGAGTGGGGACATGGGCGATTTGAACTTTGCTTTTTAACCAAGGGAACCAAGTAATCCTATGCCAGCCATTGAGCCTTACATGCTTGGGTGCTTGGATTTAAAATTTATCCTAACTAATGAAAGCATTTCTTTGCACTCAATGCTCTACTAGCTATAGTTGTGTATAAAATCATATCAATTTCAAGATCGACTAACTACACATAGATCATTATTTTGATTTGTTAGAATTAGTTTAAAATCGTGAAGGCCGAGATATGTGCCAATCTAATAGATACAACTGGTTATTTGTTATGATAGCTATATATGGTCATTGTTGAACTTTTTGCTAATTAACTCACTTTAGTAGCTCTATATGGGTGTTTGAAGCAAATAAGGTACAGTGCACTTGATAGGTGTTGGAAAAGTAATAATGAGTAGAGGTTTGGTAAAGAAAATAAAGCAGCCTATATCAATAATAGTGTGCAAGAATCTTAAACACAATATAGCCAATAAAATAGTTCCTTTTGAGTGGACAAGTCTCCATTGGAATTTCAAATAGCAAATCTTTTACACAAAATCCATAATAGATCCTAGGATATATATTTATATAATGACTATCCTAGAGTATTATTTGCACCTAGCAAAATTAATTGCCTAAGAGATAAAACAACATCCTAGACTACATTTGCAACTAACAAAAGTAAATCACTAAATGATTGGAAGTTCAGCATGGTAGACCTAGTAGTTCGAGAAGATGGCCTTGGTCAACAGCCTGCTCTTTGACACGTGATCTTCATCCCATCCTTGAATAAGTCCTTAAAGGAGGGCTTGTATCAGTACTTCCTCTCTTGAAAAGTTGCCTTGTTGACAAGTTGAAATGATGGAAATTGACTAGTAAGATCATAATTCTCCCAACTTGCTTTTTCAAGGGTATGGTCAACTCTTTGAAGAAGCAAATCTGAAAGAGCTCCAGCTTCTTTACCCCATTGGTGTGCTAGAGTTTTGGCAAGAGATGAAACAAGTTCCCAATCTTTATTGATAGGAAGAAAAGTTGGTGGTGTAGCAGCTTTCGGACCATGAGTTGGGGGAAGCACTGAGACATGGAAAATAGGATAGACTTTGAAAGATTCAAGAAGCTCTAGTTCATGTGTCATAGGTCCAACACAACGGCAATCTTGTATGGTCCAGAAAATTGAGGTGGCAACTTCTCATACCTGTATTTAACCAAGGAACATTGTTGTTATGGTTGAACGCGTAGGAAAAAAAGGGCCCCAAACTTGGGAAACATCTCCCCAATGAGTACCAACTTGCTGCTGCATTCGAGTTTGTGCCTTTAAGAGGTTAGTTTTGAGAGTTTCCATCATGACATCAAAAATCCTATAATGAAGTCTAGAGATATATCTTCTCATATCTTCTCAGGTGGAATGGATGAGCGAGTGGAGATCATTTTGGATTGTAATGGCTTTGATACCAATTGATATGGACTTTTGGAGAATTATGCCCCAAAAGCTGGTTGTTGAGGTTGGAGAGCCTAGGTCCTTATAAACCCCATGAGGGAATCTCATACTTTCCTATGTGTGATCCAAGTCCCATACCTTGCAATTGGGCACATATCAGTCCAGCACACTCTCTAGCCCCAATGCACCCATTAGGTTGGCATTGCACTAACCTGATCTAGTCCCTACTGAACACTACAATACTGGCGTCATCGTCTGAATTGTGAGTTGCCTTTGCGTAGTATTTTTCTAGCCTCGAGCGAACATTGCAGGACTAATGTCATCACATGCTTTACGTAGTCTAGCTTTGCACTAGGCTATCTAGTTTCGGGTAAATATTGTAATACTAATGTCACCACTTGCACTGCACAATGATGGCTAGCTCTATTACCAAAATGATGTCTGTTGAGAAAGTAATAACAAATAGAAGTTTGAGAAAAAAAATGAAGCATCTTTTATTGACAATAGAGTGCAAGAATCTTAAACACAATGTGGCTATCCTAGGATTTTTCAAATAGCAAATCTTTTACAAAAAATCCTAAACAGATCCTAGGATTTTTATATATATGTAATGGCTATCCTATGGTATTATTTGCAACTAACAAAAGTGAATCCTTAAAATATAATAAGTTCAGCATGTAGGCCCAGCAGTCTGACAAACTGGCCTTGGTCAACAACTTGCTCCTTGACACATAATCCTCACCTCCTTGAATATGTCCTTAAAGGAGGATGGATTGTATCAGCACTCTTTATGTTGGTGTGAATTATTAAAGCTTCTAGGGTGTCATCTGGTTTGCTGTTTTGGAAGTGCAAGTGTGAGCATTTGCGTTCCTTGGATTTATGTCACTCTAGTTCTTCATGTTTCTTAAAAGTTTCCATGTTGGTTTTATATGCGTCATGCTTTCAAGTAACACAAGTGTGGCTGCAAACAAAGCTTTTAATCTTTCTTTATCTCCATGGAAAGGAAAATGCTTGCTTTGGTTTAGAGTGTAGTTTGCCATTTTTACCAATCACATCATTAAATTGTTAACTGAAATAAAAATTACATACAACCAAATTCATCCCTTCCATCCAGTTTTATTATGCTTTTATTATGTTAGACGTTAATTATTATCTTGGCAATGAAGATGTTACTTATAATTGTTAGAGAGATATTAGCGTATTTTTATCAGATCTTCAATTTAAAATATTTTTAGAGAGATGTTAGGAGTCTTTCTTTATTTAGTCATTGTTTTAATTTCCTTAAATTATAAGTCTTATTCAAACTAGTAAACCTATGTAATCTCTATTGAAGAGGCTGATTAGAAGCAATAAAATTAAGTCAAGTTAATTCAATTTTAAGAGGTTTAAGCCCTAACGAGTCTAAGGTAAGGAACTCCTTTTAAAGAGTTCCACACATTCACCATGGGGCATTCATGTGGAAGAAATAAAAACAAGGGGAAAAGCCCAGCTAAGAAACGATTTTCTCACAAATCATCTGGTGACTTGATTGGTAACTCAAGATCACAAAAATTTGTTATCAGATTTAGACACCTTGGACGAGTCCAACATTAGAGAGGAATTTGTTGTAAAACTAGAAGTAGAGTTTAGGATGGTTGAAAGCTATTGCAATAGTTGTCGTTGCAAATACAGGAATTGATGGCTTTCAACTAGAATCGTGAAAGGGAAAAGGGGTCTGACGGAGGAAACAATAGTGTTAGTCAAATTGGCATTTGACCGAATTGGCAAGAGAATTGGACAACATGAACAGTTGATTCAGGAATAGTGCCACGGTATACAAAGTTAGATTCTTCAACCTTTGACGGTACGGAAGATCCCTTGATTTGGCTACATTGGTGCGAGAAATTTTTCTCAAACCAGAAAACAGATGAGGTAGATAAAGCTAGATTGGCAGGGTTTCAATATGACAGGAGAAACACAATTGTGTTTTCACCAATGGAAAACGAGGAACCCAATCCCTCATGGGTTGCCTTCAAGGCATAGTGTACGATAAGATTTGGGCCACCATTGTGCAGTAATCCTTTAGGTGAACCAGTTAACTTGAAAGAGACTGTAACAATTGAGAATATCAACGTCAACTTCTAGGGTTGTTGGCAGGTACTAATATTTTTTCTCGCAGGATTAACAAACTTAATTAGGCTTGATGTGGAGATGCAAAATCCCCCAAACCTTGTTCAAGCAATGAATTTGGCATGGGCCTTTGAAAAGAAGCAACAACTAGCAAGAACAAGCATGCTAAGAGAACCGTGGCATTAGACGAGCTTGAGTACTAAAGATGCTAAAATGGCAGTCACAGCTCCCTCTTCTTTTGCTAAGCAACTTTGGCGTGAGGGGATGTCGACAGTAAGTTCAAGTCTAAATAGTGTGACATACCCTTTTGTTAAAAAGTTCATGGATGTAGAGATGGCAGAATGAAGAGATGAGTGTCTTTGTTACAATAGTGACGAGCCATTTTTGCTCAGGCACTAACATAAAAAATTATTTTGGTTGGAGATAGAAGATCCTGACGGTGCTGTGCAGAATCAAGAGGAGTGTATAAAAACGGAAATATCCTTGCATGCAATAACGGGCAAAAAATATGCATGAGCAATTCAATCTCCAGCTTGTGGACAAGCTCTTTGCCGAGGAGGGGAGTAATGTTAGAAATCAATTGTTATCTTGGCATTGAAGACATTAATTATTATTTTTAAAGAGATATTAACTTACTTTTATTAGATCTTCTTTAATTAAAAGTAGTTTTAGAGAGATATTAGGAGTCTTCTTTATTTAGAGTCATTTTAATTTCCTTAGCTTATAAGTCTTTTATTCAAACAAGTAAACCTACATAACCTCAATTTAAAAGGTTGATTGGCAATAATAAAATTAAGTCAAGCAAACCCACTAAGTTAAAAGAATTTCTTACGAATTGTCCGGTGACTCGATCCGTAACTCGGGACCGTAACACATTTCATTACTGATTTTGTGTGGTTCCAAATAATCATGTGAAAGGATACCTGAAATTAATTTTTGAATTTGTTCCAAGAAATTGTGTGAGCAAGATGCTTTTTTTTTTTGTTCAAAGTTTCAAGGCACATACAAATACCTGTGGCCCATAACAGTAATCAAAAGTGTAGCAAGGTTTATTGGTATAATTGGAGATAAATTCATAGGTTGCTCCACAATGAGATGGTACAAAACCATATTGGTGTTCATATCTTGTAATGAGTAATTCATTGTTTCTAATTCATTTCTAGAAGCTAGTAAAAAGTCGACCCCAGGATGCTACTGCTATTGATTCTAGTTGGTTCAATTTACTAATGAAATTATTATGCCTTTCTACTTCTAAATAGTTAAAGGCTAAATGCAATTATATACATTTGTATAAATTTTGTTACTTTCTTTTCATCAATCATCTGTGATGCTGAGGTTTCATACTTCCCACCCTGGTTCTTGTGGCTGCATCCAAGCGTATTTATTATTTTTCTTCCTGATTTTGCAGGGAAGTCTAGTCTACTGGGTTACCAATAGTTCATTTAGTGTTATTCAGGTTAGTTCTGCTTTTCAATTTTATATATTTGTTTTATCTAGAAGCAAGTTATGCCTTTTCATTGTATAATTTATTTGTTATTATGTGCTTAATCTTTAAAGATGCTTTCAACATTTAGTGTGACAAATACTTTAGGGGTCATTTGGGATTGTTACCGATTTTCTTTAAAAGTATTTTGAAACAGAAATTGTATTTGATTATTATGTTTCCATTACAAGTATTTGACATCGGTATTACATTGAGTGTTGTGGAACTTGATTGAAGAAAGTGGTAAGGGCATAAATGTTTTTGCTGCAGTTTTCCTTTAAAATTTACACTTTTTAGCAATTCTTTGTACTTGTGTGGTGACGGCACAGAAAAAAAACTTCCAAAATTTTGGAAACATCAAATTTGTGCTTCCAACAGTTTCCATTTTGCAGACTTTGCTTTTGTTTTTTATTTGTGAAACAAAAACGAAGCTGTGAAACACATTTCTATTGTAGTTGTTAGAAAAAGTGAAAACAAAACAAAATTCTGGTAATGTTTCATCTCAATGGTGGATATTAGCTTTTCTATTCAAATTTGTACCAGGATGTCCAAATATCCTTAAGAATATCATTTTATTTACACATTGTTCTGGTTAATTGATATGAAATAAGATTAGATTACACCAATATAAGAATTTTCACTGATTATTTTTGTTCCATATCTTTCTAATTAGTTTTCATAAGAAAAAGAGAGAATTCTTTGTATATCATGTACCATGATCCATTAACTATGACCTTTTAAATTACCACCTTATCCCAACCTTCATGATCAAACTCCACCCTCATTCTAGAAACTTTATTAGAAGCTCAAGTTGCAGGGGCTTTAATTAAAGTTGCCTTTTGTATTTAGACCTCAAGTTTTCATCTTAGTAGTGAGAAATTCTTGAGGCTAGCATGTTGGCTTTTCCTGTTTTAATGAGTTTTAGATGTCTGATAAATGGATAGTGGTTTTGGGACCTGTGAATTGGATTTGGATTGCTCAATGTTCCTGGAGGTGCAGTTACCGTGGTAGCTAAGGATTCTCATGTATACCTCTAGGGTATCTCCTACCTAAGCTCTCTCTTAAAAAGTAAAAAGCAAAAGACTATTATGTGTACAGGTTATGGATTAGGTCACTGGATGATCATGGGAAAACCTACTTAGATTGATAAAGCCTTATCCTTGTGAAACCTCTCTTGTGAAGAACCTAACCTTAGAACTCTTTGAAGAGAGCTCCTAACCTTGGAACTCGTTGAAGGGAGCTTCTAATCATGAATTCGATTGGAAGAGAGTCTTAAGTTTGTAATTCGAATGGAATTTTGTCCTATTTTATTAATGAGAATTGTCCCTTTAAATAGTGGTTCAGGTTACATTGGCTTTTATTCTTCATTGAACAAGAAAACAAAATTAACTTGTAGAACACGAATCTACAATTAAGCTAAAATTAAGGACTTAATTGCAATTAAATATTTGCTAAATAGATTATTCTATTGGGAATATTATTCTATATTTGTTTCCTTTGACTTCTTGTGTTGCCCACAAAGGCATCCATAACTTTTCTCCACTCTTGAAAAAAACAGTTTGTCTGCAAGCTCATTAATTCTCTGCATTTCTTGTAATAAAATCCGTAGCTCTTCTTTGGCATTGAAATTACTCATGATGTCTAGCTTTGATACCAATTGTTATGTTCATAGGTTATGGATCGAGTAACTGGGTGATTCATGGGAAAACTTGCTTTGATTGATAAAGCCTTACCCTTGTTACGATTCCTATCTTGTGAAGAACATATGATTGAATATATATGGAACCTGTTGAAAGGAGCTCCTACCCTTGGAACTTGTTGAAGGGGACTATTAACCTTAAATTCATTAGGAAGAGAGAGTTCTAAACCTTCCTAATTTTGGAACTTTGTCTTATTTTATTACTAAGAATTGTCTGTTTAAATAAAGGTTACATAGGGAAATTAATTTTAAGAATGAGAACTATAATTAAGGAAACTAAAATTAAGGACTTCTAATTGCTATAAAATATTTGCTAAATAAATTATTTTAATCAAGAATATTACTAAAGTTATGTCTTTTTTTCATCTTTGTTGCCTTTGGCTTTTAGTTTTGCCCACAAAGTTATCTTAACATTGCTCCCTTGGATAAAAAATAAGAGTTTGTTTGGAAGTTCATTAATTCTCTATGCCTCTTATAAAAAGCCCTCAACTTTTCTTTGGCATTGGAATTGCCTATGGTGTTTGGTTTTGATGCCAATTTGTTATGTCCATGGGTTATGGATTGGGTCATTGGGCGGTTCATGGGAAAACATGCTATGATTGATAAAGCCTTACCCTTGTTGTGATTGCTATCTTCTGAAGAACCTATGATCATATATTTAGAACTCAACAAAGAGAGCTCCTAACCTTAGACTTGTTAGGAAGAGAGAGTCTTAAGCCTTCACAATTTTAATGGAATTCTTTCTTATTTTATTATTGAGAATTGTCCCCTTAGATGGAGGTGACATAGAATTTTATTCTTGTAGCATAAGAAGCCAAAATTAACATTTACAATAAGGAACTATAATTAAGGGAAACTAAAATTAAGGACTTTTAATTGCAATAAAATATTTGCTAAATAAATTATTCTAATTTGGAATAGCCCAAACTCAAATAAAGTTATTTGTCTTCCTTTCATCTTTGGCGCCTTCAACTTCTTGTCTTGCCCACAAAGGTATCCATGACAAAAGACATGCATTTGACCATCTTTGTCTATACACATTTTAATTTTTATTCAATGTTCCTTTGACCTTGTACTTAAAATATTGTTTTTTAATATACTTGAATATTACTTGATTTTATAATTGGATTTTCTATCTCTTTCAGTTATGAATTTTCAAATTCATATCTAAAGGATCCTGAAGTTTGATAACTTTAGACATTAATCTAAAATTATTGAATGTGTTAACCCTTCCCCATGGTCTTAACAATTTTGCAGCAATTAACCCTCAAACACTCTGCTGTTCGTGCAATTCTTGGCTTACCTGATAAGGATGCTCCCACAGCACGAGCACCATCTGTGGAGCCAACCTCTATGCAACCTACAATTCCTGTTCAAAATTTGAGTCCTAAAGAATTGCTTGCAGTAAGTGCTTAGGCATAGATCTTGACACGTGATTTAACTGCCAGTTAAAAGTTCTGACATCATTGTATTGAAATTGTTTTCAGCTTTCAGTCAAACACTTGTCACGAGAGGAAAAGGATCAAGCAGTATTGTTGCTAAAGTTAGTAATTTGTCTTTTTCCTTTTTATTTTTCCTTCTATAAGTCGAATGGATTGTGCATATAATACAATTAACATTTCTTCACAGATTAGCACTTGAAAGAGATCCTGAATATGTAAAGGCTATGGTTGTGATGGGGCAGACTCTAATGCAGAAAGGGCTGATGGAGGACGCAATTGAATATTTAGAGCGTGCCATTTCAAAGGTTTGATATTATTTCTTTTGTTTAAAAAAAATGGTATAAGCTATTGTTGAATTCTAAGCAGTTGGGTTAAAGTTAAAACAATGGCAGCAGATGTTCCTTATAATTGAAGTTCCTTTTGTTCACTATTACTTTGGTTTAAAGTCGTGGGTTACTTGTGGTTTACTTTGGTATATCATTGATGACTTTTTAATTAAATGCTTGAATCTATGATGACTAAAATAATAACTGAGATGCAGTCAGACCAATTAATACATTTGCTTGTAATCTGTTTTAAGAGCTACATCCTTTGGTTCTCAACTAATCAAAAGCTGATATTCTGACACCTGAGCAGCTGTCTCTTGCTGGCCATCCAACAGAGGTTGAAAATGTTGATCTTTTAATTCTATCGTTTCAATGGGCCGGTGTTGTCTATATGAAACAGGTAAAACATTATAGTTGGGATTCATTAATATCTATCAACCTTGTTATTAAATATCTGTCTAAATTATTCTCCTTCTATAGACTCCTATTGGCTTTCCCACTATATTATAAATTTGGTTGGTAGGCTTAAAAGCCTGTAGTTCATTGAAAGAGCCATATAAACGCTCTCCATTTTATTTCCTTTCCTTTCGAATCTCACAGGGAAAGAAGGCAGAAGGGCTTGCACACCTGGAAACAATTGCAAGTTTGAAAGAGCCAGAAGATCCAAAGAGCAAAGCTCATTACTTCGATGGATTGTTGTTGCTTGCCAGGTTTGGATTTTAAGTTTATATTTTCATCTAAAAGGTCAATAATCTCACAATCTCTTCATACTTCTATGTCTTTACGAATACTTGCATGTTTCATGCATGACTTGGGGTCTTTTTCCAGTGCACTATTTGACTTTGGGCGCAAGGCTGAAGCTTTAAAGTTTTTGAAGTTGGTTGTTGCTTATAATCCTAATTATAACTATTTACTCGAAGAATTAAAGAACGAAGAAGATGATTTTGCGAGTAATCTTGCAAGCAGTAGGAGACGAGATTACTAATTTGCCTGCATAATTATTTCCTTGTTCGAGTTATGAATGTTTGGCAGCTAGGATAAATAGCAGCTAGCCTTTTAGGGACTCCATAATTTCTGTTTTCAAATGATCTCTAAACCTTTGGATTTGGAATAAAATTTTGTTACATTTATAATTTTTTCACATAGCTGCTTCCACTTCTAGGACTCTTCATATTAATGCATGTATTTTGTTACATTTCAAATATTTGCTTTCTCACTTCAAGAAAGGCTTAAAAAAAAGGTAAACTATATTGCAAGTCATTTAATTATATTTAAGTGTTTTTTTAACTAATTATAAAAAAATTACAAAATAATGACTTAATTAATTATGCTTTTTTATTTAATTTCATTAATTTCCAGTCAACTTTCTGAAGAGATGATGCGATGTTTGATGTTTTTTTTAATTAGTGTGATAACAAATTTAGTTTTTTTTTTTTTTTTTGCCTTTTTATCAATTTTGACCATGATTGTGTTTTAAAAAACCATTTTTTTCTAATATTTTCTTTTTCAAAGTTTAACTAAAAGTTGAAAAACAAATGCAGTTTTAAAACCACACAAACATTTATATTAAGAATTTTGCAAAGAAAAAATAAGTTTAAAGTTGCTAAATTTGGTTAAAAAAGCCATTTTTAAGAAAAAATGTCAATTGTTAGGATGTAGACCCGTTTTGAAAAAAGAAACAGAAAAAGAAAAAGTATATTAGTGAAAACATGTCTTACATAACACCTCTTTTTGACTTTTTGATAGGTAAGTTAAATGTTAGTAGTTTTATTTTTGAATTTCGGATTTGATTCCTCTCTTATATATATTTGTATTTTTATTTAATTTGTATCAACCTTTATTTTTATTTTTATTTTTTATTACTAATTTTAACATGTTAGCTCTTTTGGTTAAATAATTAATTAATAGTGATTTTATTATTTAGTTTCATATTTGATTTTTCTTTTAAGCACGTTTTTTATTTTATATTGTTTCAAGTTTTTTTTAATTAATATTTTTAGTTAATAAATATATTATTTTCAAGTTTTTTTTTTTTTACTTTTTATTCATCTTTTTAATTAATAACTCTTTTATTTATAAAATTAAATAATTATTATCAATTATATAATATATATTTTTGATAAAATTAATATTTATCATTATGTTAAATATATATATTTTAAAAATCAACAAATTTGATATGTTTTCCTTTTTATGTAATATTTATATGTCAAATATTTATTTTCTCCACCTATATTATGGGTATGATGATTTCTAATATTATAAAATTAAATAATTATTTCAAATATCATTATGTTTATATGTGAAATGTTTCAAATATACATACAAAAATATATAATATTAAAATTCACTGCACTCATGATATGGATTGAAAAATAAATATTACACATAAAAATTATATTTACTAAAAAAGTAATGATATTTGACTATAATTATTTAATTTTATAAATAAAAGAATCATTAATTAAAAATATGAGTTAAAAATAAAAAAAAACTTTGAAAACAATATATTTATTAATTAAAATATTAATTAAAAATAAAAAAAACTTGAAACAATATGAAATAAAAAATAAAAATGTGCTTAGAAGAGAAACCAAATCTAAAACTCAAGGATAAAATTACTATTAATTAACCATTTAACCAAAGGAGCTAATGTGTTAAAAATAGTAATTAAAAATAAAGCTCGAAACAACATTAAATAAAAATACAAATTTGAGTAGAAGAATTGAACTTGTGACTCAAAGAAAAAACCACTAACATTTAATCATCTAACAAAAAAAGTTGATATATTAAAAAGTTAGAAAGTGCGTCCTGTAGCACGCGTTTTTTGTTTCTCTTCAAAATTGACTTATTTTCCTAAATATCTTAGAAATCGACTCAAACCCTAAATATTTTTTTTTAAAATCAACATTTTTTTTTTCAAATTCGACCGTTTAAATTCTTTCATAGATTGATGAAAATATATTTTAAAAGTTAAAATAGAAAAAACCTGAAAGTCTAAAATCCTTGGATAAGTATAGGGATGGAAGCAGGGTGGGGCAAGGCAATTCTTTGTCGGTCTTGATTTCGATTTCGATCCGAACTTGATCAATCTTCCCGAATTTAATTCGATCTCGACTTTTAAAAAAATTCGCTCTGAACTTGAAATCTAATAAAAGACCCGACTTTATCCTGATTCGCCTTGAATTTAATTTAATAGTTTTATTTTTATTTTGAAGAAAATAAGTTACATTTTTTAATTGTTTTATTTTTTATTTTGAAGCTAATAAAATTGTTTTTTTTTAATTTAAACTTAAAATTTAATATATTTATTTTATTATTTATATTTTTATTTATTGAAAGTAAAAACATAATATATGTATACGCATTAGGGGTATTTTTCTTAAATATCTTGAGGCGGGTAGATTTATCTCAAACCCAACCTTGACCCAACTTGACTAGTTTTCAAATTCCACTTGACCTGTCCCGCCCTGAATTCAATTTTCTAAAAAAACTTCAACCCTGACATATTGGGTTGGGTCGGGCTGGAACCCATCGGATTCATTTTTTTTCCATCCCTAGATAAGTAGGGAAAAAATATTGGTAAACTACTAAGTTGGTCACCCCAAATAAAAATGCTTGCAATTTGGTCATCATCATTAGATAAAATTGTTGGAATCATAAATTAAGATATGATATAAAACTTAATAAATCATAAATTAGATCTATCATGTCAAATCATCAAGAATAAATCAAGAATAAAAATAGGTGCGGAAGCGTACCTGAATTAATTGATTTCTTGAAATCTATGAATCATGAGATTTTGATCTTCCAAATTAGCACACAATAAATTTAGAGAATATTTGCTCTCTCTTTCCTAAGGATGAGATATTAGACAAGTAATCTTGTGTAATTTGGGGACCATAACCCTAATATATATAACTTTGGCACATTAGCCCTAATTTCTAATCAGCCCATCATCAATTAGAAATTAGTTACTAGAGTATCTACACATATTCGACCCATACTTTATTTAATAATGGAATCCCAATAAAATTTAACCAAATTAGATCACTTTTAATTTGGGCTAACCTATTATTGTAATAGCCCGATTTAGGGGCTAGTCGGAATAGTGGTTTCGGAACCACTAATCTGAGGTCGGAGAAAATTATTTTTATGTTATTTTATGAGTTAGAGCATGATTATATAAGTGCATGAAAATTTTGGTGCTTTAATTTTAGCGATTTCATGCTTAATCGCGAAAAAGGACTAAATCGCATAAAGTGCGAAAGTTCCATTTTATAAGCTAAAGGTGCCTAATGGCCATAGAATATTAATTGGAGGCCTTTAATGTGCAATTAAACCCCTAAAGATAGGGTGGCCGGCCATAGGAGACAAACATTGACAAAATTGGTCAAAGTAGTTGATATTAGGTGGACTAAATTGATGTTTTATATTAAAATAAAGAAAGAAAAGATATCATCTTTTCTCCTTCATTCTTCCACCAAAAATTAGCAGCAAATAGGGGTTTGAAAGCTTCAAAAATTTCAGCACACTCTCCTCCTTACAAGTAAGTGTTCTAGTGATCCTTTCTTGATAAAAATTGTACTTTTGGAACCTTTAAAGCTTAAGCTTTCTAAAGAGGGGACTATTTTGTAAGATGGTGAAGAGTTTAGAGTTTTTCCATGAGAGATTTTAAGTATTTTGCTGCATTTTTGTGTAAGAAAATGAGTCTTAGTTGTTAGATGAACAACTTTTGTGAAAGGTGTTATCATGAAAACACCTAAAAGGACCTTTTTGTAAAGGTTGTAAAGTATGTAGTAAATGTGTGAAATGTTGAGTTTTGATGGTGGCCATAAGAGAAATAAATGTTCACCTAGGCTCGATAAAGGTAGAAATTTGATTAGAATTGATTTCCGAGCCTAGGGGTAAAATGGTCATTTTGTAAAAGTCTAAGGGCAAAATAGTAATTTTTCCAAAGCATGGTTATCGAAATGCATTTATTAATGTGATTGATAAATGAGCTAATTTGCTATTATAGATCAAGAAGAACCAAGAATTTACCTCGACCGGGGAAAGAACAAAGTATCGGACTAGATCGATGATCTAACTTATTTTAAAATCGAGGTAAGTTTGTATGTGATAAATTCAACATTTATGCTAGTATGTTTGAGAATGTTTGATATTATAATGTTACATGACATTCTATGAAATTGAGTATTGGTGTTGAAGGAGAATGATGATAAAAGTTGAGATGTTGAAGTCCTGGTTGGACTAAAATAAATGTGAAAATGCTATCATCGTGACATGAGATGAATAAGGTCCCGTGTAAGACCATGTCGGGGACATGGCCTCGGCACCAAATTGAGATTCCGTATAAGACCATATCTGGGATATGGCTTCGGTATTGAATATGAGAATCGTATAAGACCATATCCGGGATATGGCATCGATACTTGAATTGAGATCCCGTATAAGACCATATCCGGGATATGGCATCGGCACTCAGAGGTGACCCCATATAAGGCCACATCTGGGATGTGGCATTAGTTTCGTGTTTATGTTAATGACGATGAATATGCGTCTTTGAGTATCCCTAGTGAATTAGTGGGATAAATAGATAAGCTTGGAAATATAAATGAGATTAGTACTAAAGTCATGTGATTGAGTGAATATAGGTACCCGTGAATAATTCACGAGAAATGTTTACGATATGTGGCATGGTATATGATAGATAAGAACAAGTACGAGTAAGTTATGGCAAAGTGCTTATGACCTTGTGTGGTTATCCAATGCCATGAATTGATGTCATTATGAACTTATTGTTGCTATTTATTTTCATGCAAACTTACTAAGCTATATGCTTACCCCTCTCTTTTCCCTTTTTCCTTGTAGTATTGCCAAGATAATTTGAGAATCGTGGGACGTCGGAGTTCGAAAATCACACTATCGACATCTCTTTGGTATAACAAGTTAGACTTATTTTGAGTATGGCATGTATAGGATTTGGGTACTTTGTTATGTCATTTTGATAGCCAATGTGTTGGCTATTTATGTTATCAAAATCATTTTGTAAATGGTCATTGGAATTGGGCCAATTCATGATAAGTTTATTTGTATTCAATGATGAAATTAAGAAGTTTACGCTCGTGTAGATGCTTTGAATTGAGTTTTAAAAGTGCCTTAGGGCCATGAATTTTGTTGGAATGTATTGGTATAAGTATGGATGCTATGTAGGGTGGCATTTGGCTTGGAATATAGCCTTTTAAATGTCCACACGGGAAGATACACGGGCGTGTGTCTAAGCCGTGTGTGACACACGGTTAGCCCCATGGGCGTGTTGATCGATCGTGTGTCCCCTTGCAAGCTAAGTTTGCAAGTCAGTATGCTTAGTAGTAAACACACGGGTAGAGACATGGCCGTGTGTCTCAGCCGTGTGGGAGGCAAGGCCATGGACATGGGCGTGTGCCCAGGCCGTGTGAAGTCTGCACCTAAAATTTGGAATTTAATTCGACACACGGTCTAAGGACACGGGCTTGTGCCTTGGCCGTGTGACCATAGTGAGGTGATGACGTCATAAACAGAATGCCATGGTTTTGGCACACGGGCTAAGACACGGGCGTGTCGAGGCCGTGTGAGGGACACGGGGTAATCACACGGGCATGTGAAATGCCACACGGGCGTGTCCCATTCTTCACACGGGCGTGTGGCCCTGTTTCATGTCAATATTTTCTAAGTGTTTGAAAGTTTTCGGTTTGGTCCCGAAACCTCACGAGTATACGTATAGGGTCTCGTAGACCCATAATAGGGAAGCTACGATTGTAAATGAAAAAGTTTAAAGTTGGAACGAAAGTTTATAGCCCAAAGTTGTAAGTTTAAGCAAGATAAGTTCGGTAATGCCTCGTATCCGGTTCCGGCGTGGAATACGGGTAAGGGGTGTTACAATTATGGTAGTAAATAATAACATGTAATTACCCTTATTATATATGTGATATCCATATTTTTATACAATCTCCCACTTGGACCACATACATATACTAATTACTCTATAATTACATGTCATTATATAACCTCATGAGCTCAAAACTTTACTATCATATCGAAAAGGTATTCCGAACAATCTTGTCCATTAATTATGTTAACATAGAACCAAGGCGACTTTCGTTACATATATCGTAACGAAATCCATCCTTGATCACATATATTAACACAACCAAATGACATAAATCAAGTATGGATGTGTAGTATGAAAATTACATGCAATATGATCTACACATGTCTATTTCCAACTGGTCCTCCTTAAACCATAGTGAGATCAAACCTTACCAAAATTAGAGTGTGAATAAACCAAATAAACTTAATTTCTGCAGAAAATAAACTTAATATCCGTAAACTGAAATAACTGAAAATGTGTCTATAACATAAAAACATTTAAAAGTACAAACTCGCATTAAAACCAAATATCCTTAAATGACATTACACCCATATGAATAGTGTGCTCATGAAAAACCTTGGGTGGTAGTATCTTAGTAAGCGGATCCACAATTATGGAGTTTGTCCTAATATGCTTTATAGACACCTAACAACTCTGAACTTTTTACTTTAAAAACTAGAAACTTAAAGTCTATGTGCTTTGAGTTTGATGTGCTCCTGTTATTATTGAAATAAAGGACTACCAATTATTGTCACAATTTACACCCTAGTGACAAAATCTTGCATCAATATTCAATCAAATCGGAGTCTGTATACATGATGATCTCTAACTTACTAGACCTCAAATATGTGAGCATGTAATGTTTTGTTCTCTGAAAATACCTCATAACTCTCTTGGATGCTATCTAATGGTCCAAACCAATGTTGCTTAAATATTTGCCTAACATCCCAACAGTGTAAACAATATTCGAATGTGTGCAAACCTAAACATACATTAGACTCCCCACTCTTGAGACATAGGGAATCTTATGCATTTCCTTAATCTCAAAATCATTCTTGGGGTATTGGTTGAGACCTAACTTATTATTGATAAGCAGTATGTCATTAACATATAAAACCAAATACAGAACTTTACTCCCACTGAACTTGTGGTATATAAAATTATCTACCAAATTCATCTCTAAACCGAATGAGATAATCATTTGGTAAAATTTGTAATGCTATTGACGTGAAGTTTACTTAAGCCCACAGATGGAGTTCTTTAATTTGCAAATCATTAACATTGCATCATTAGACACCAAGTTTTCTAGTTGCACCATATAAATATATGATCAATATTACCATTGAAAAACCATTAACTTAACATTCATCTGATGTAGCTTAAGGTCAAAATATTCCACTCAAGCAATTATAACCCTTTCTCTAGTGGACCTTTTTAATAACATTCGTTATTGAGGTTGTTGAATTTGTTCTTCTGGAACAATTACCTCTTCTTGAGTAGGGAGTTGTTCAATATTGTCTTGTTGAGGTTCTAGATTCACTTCTTGACCAATGATAGATATAAGAACTTGAAAATTGTCAAAAGTGACAGTAGGAACTGAGTTAGAATCCAATTCCCCCTCAAAAGCAATGTCTCTAACCTTATTTCTCCCTCTAAACTCAACATCCTAAAAAAAATGTAGTTCTCGTCTCAAAAATATTCCTAATTATGAGATCATAAAACTCAACCCTTAGATCGCTTAGAATTTCCTTGACCCTTATACTTTATAAACATCAAAGAAGCCATAAGTGATGTCATCTCAACCTTATCGTTTTTAGCAAAACGTTTCTCAATTTTGTCAAGAAAACCTTGGCCTAAGTAATCTTTTCAAATTCTGTGCTCCTAAAGGCTTCTGGAATGTTGTGCTTCATGATTACTAGACTCATGTAGTTTGAACAATCACACCTCTAAAAATCCTTTTTAGCATCAAGGGTGCTTTTCGCAGTGAGAGGTGCAGGTTGTTCTTCCCTTAGTGTTAGGCCTATGTCTATACAACCAAGCACTATAAGTTCCTTTTCCATTCCTTGAAATTAGTCCCATTAAACATGTGTATAGAATTTATATTAGCAGATATTGTGGCAGCAAAATATGAACTAGTTGAATATAGAACAAAATAAATAAATAAAAGCAGGCTCACATCAATATTCACAAGTAAACAATAAATTCAAGATAATGACTAATCTCATCTCAAGATACCAAACACAACATTAATATCAAGTCTTTGGACGGTAATATTAAGAGCAAACAGTACTCTTGTTGCAGCAATCAAACATTGATAATAAATTATGTCAAACAATGAATTAATCTTTGGACTAACTTATTGTTCACATAAATTATCTTATAATTGTCACACATTTATCATCACAGATGTCGTTAAAATTTTGCCAAATATTAACTTGCCTTTGGGTCAATTAATAAATGCATGAATCACAAAAACATATAATCATCTTGATATTTTAAATAAACTAATCTACACAAAAGAGGTCACTTTGGCAGCATTTTGTTTCAACTAATCTATTTAAAATATTAGACATCCTTAATTAAAACCTAAAGCCAAAATCTGAATTTATTTGTTTCAAAATATTTCTCTTAATTTCATCTTTCAATCAAATTAAAAGATAATAGTATATATATGTATATATATTTATCCCAAAACAACATAAAATGATGTTGGCAAATATAAAAATAGTTGAATAAATCACAAACAACCTCACATAAGACTTCAAATTTAAACCAAAATAATTTGAATAAAGATAAACCTCATCTTAAGATATCGGAAACTCCATTAATATTTCATATTTGGACAAAATATTAACTTGTAAGTGATATCTTGGTGTAATAATCAAGCATTGACAAAAAGAACATGTCGAACCATAAACCTTTCTTTGGGCCAATTTATTGCTCACATATAAAACCAAATAATTGTGACATGTTTTTTTTATCGTAGTTGCACATGTAATATTATTAACCTTCATTTGGGTCGACCAAATATTAACATAACTTAAGTTACATGCACACAACCTTTTATATTTTAAAACAAAATAATTTATACAAAAAAAGATCATTTTGGTGACTTATTGCTTAAATTAAGTTATTTTAAAAAATATATAATTATACCAATATTCAAATTTAAAATTTACCCAATAGTCAAAGGCCAAAACTAAAATTTATGGTTGCACTAAAATTTCCGAAATAACCCAAAATAAGGTTGTCTAAATAGCACAATAAAAAATCGAAAACCTTAATCTTTTAACTCATTTAAAAAAAAAAAACCATATATGTCAAAACCAAATAGAAATAATGTAGTGGTTCAAGGCCAAATAATTAACAAGCATATGTATTCATAATTTTGGCATAGACAGAACACCAAAACAATTTATGCATATGCGTGTATTAATAATCAATTAGAAAAACTTACATTGCATATACCATGTAAATCCAAAATTATATTTATTATTAAACAGAGATTCACATGAATACTTAAAAAATATTTTCAAGCAAATAAATCTCAAAAAACAAAATCATAATAATTGATATATCTCATAATTCAAATAGTAGACCATATCATCATAATTTAATCAAATATTCAAATTCATAATATGCTAAAACCAAATACTCATAACAAAATAACCTAATCTCATGATATAATTAAACCAAATTTATTCAATTATATTTAACAATACGATAATATATAGCCATTAAACAAAATAAGTCATTCTAATAACAAAAAGCAATTAAGAGATTAAAAAACTATAAACCTCTATGCAATAAACATTCCCAAATCTCCATCCGCGATTATAATGTTTTTTTCTTTACAAAAATGCATGCGATTGTTTTTTTATCAAGTGACATGCGATTTTACAGAAATAAATAATCCACTTATTTACAATTTGCATCAATCTTGAAACTTTAATCCTCTTTTAATTGAACATATAAAAGTATATATTCAATCTATACTCATATATCCTTAAAAACTAAAATTATGAAAATCAAAAGATTGAGAATTTAATAATTAAACATGATTAATCCCCAATATATTTACTAGCATCATAGCATAAATCCATTAATCATACATTACTAAAAACATATTGAAACAATGATTGATTTAATAATCAGCTGAAGAAATCAACACTCACAGACATCCAATTAAAAGGATGCCCGAGTTTTTTATTGACCTTATTCCTTTTTCCTAAAACCCAAATATATAATCAAATCCAAATATTCACATCATGAAATAAATATAAAATAATTGATAAAAAGAACACGTTTCATTGTTGGCAAACAAAACCAAAGCATAAATCAAAACTCAGTCATTAAAAATAGAATTCCCATATTAACCCTACCAACTTTATGAGCATTTAAAAATAAAATAATAATAATAATAAATCTCAAGCTAATTTATGCGATTTCCCAAAAACAAGCAAAAATTTAAAGATTTTTAATCAACAACTTAATCGCGCAAGTATTTATCAAATATCAAGAAACAAAATCTTTATTAATCGGAACTCCAAATTAATATTTTAAATCTATAAAATTTTAAGAATGAATCAATCCATATATAATAATAAAAATAACTCATTCTCAATAATTCGACATGACAAGGCTCGAATACTACTTGTTAGAATTATAAATTAAGATATGATATAAAACTTAATAAATTATAAATCAGGATCTATCATGCCAAATCATCAAGAATAAATCAAAAATAAAATTAGATGTGGAAGCGTACCTGAATTAATTGATTTCTTGAAATCTACGAATAATGAGGTTTTGATCTTCTAAATTAGCACACAAAAAATTTAGAGAATATTTGCTCTATCTTTCATAAGGATGAGATATTAGACAAATAATCTTGTTGTGTAATTTGGTAACCATAACCCTAATATATATAATTTTGGCACATTAGCCCCATCATCAATTAGAAATTAGTTGCTAGAGTATCTACACATATTCGACCAATACTTTATTTAATAATTAAAGCCCAATAAATTTTAATCAAATTAGATCACTTTTAATTTGGGCTAATCTATTATGATAATAAATAATAACATGTAATTACTCTTATTATACATGTGATGTCTATATTTTTCAACAAAAATTTTCATTTTTATCACCCAAATGTTAAATCCTTTAACAACGGTTGACTGTGCACGCTACATACTCATTTTTTACCCCACTGTTGTTCATCATCTTCCCCTCCATGCCACCCATGCTTTCACTATTTTTCTTCTTCCTTTACTCACTGCTTCCACCATTTTATTTTTGTCTAGAAATTAATTCTTTTAGTTCAAGGAGTTCATAGTTACCTAACTCGTGCATGAGGAAAGTAGAAAAGGTGGTTCTGAAAGTTGGAGAAGAGGCCAAACCTGCCAAGAAAAGTGTTTTTGATGAAAGAGGTGCCGAGGAAGTTTGTCACTATGTTGGCTGAGGTAGCATTCCCCAAATGCATGGTTTCAGTTTTTTTTTTCCATTAAATACCAATGTCCAAATAATTAAATACCAAAACAGTTGATCTAGAAATATAATAATAATAAGTTGTTTTCATTTTTTTTTTTGAACATAAACTTTGTCCGAATAACTGCTTATAAGTACCAAAACCTTTAACCTTTTTTTTTTCAAATAGCTTTCATGGTCTAACTAAATCTTCATGTGAAGTTAATATTCATTCTCTGCCTTCTAATTATGTTTTTATTTGTTTGTTTATGATATGGTATGTCGAAACCATTTTAAAATCAAGTTTAAAAACAGGGTCGACTTTTAAAAACGAAAATGGGAGTCGCCACCAATCCCTTTTATTTAGGTGTGATTGGATCACCTTGTAAAGCATTTCACTTTGAAACATTTGATTTTGGTCTACGGAAAACAAAAAAATGGGTTCGGGAGTCGATTACGTATGAGGAAGGGTTAGCATCCTCATAACGCCCAAAGATTGGTACCTAATTGATAGGATCATGTCCAAATGTTCGAAATTTTAAAAAATTTTAAAATAAGATCCGTTTATTAGAAGGAAAACCAAGACTTACCTATTTTAAGGAAACAAAATACCACACCCAATAAGTTAGGGTACAACGTCTTATAACTTCGAAGCTAGGTGCACCTTTATTTTAGAAAATTCCTACCTTGAGACACAAAACATCACACCCAATAAGTTAGGATACAATAATTTGAATTCTCAGAGTAAGTTTTTATTTTGAAATTAGTAAACCTTGATTTTGAAAATGGAGGGATACATAATACTTTGAATTTTACAAGAGAAACCACAACCCAATAAGTTAGGGTACAATTCCTTTTTGTAAACTCCCGGTATCACATATCACAAAAATGTTTTAATTTTTAAAAAAAATAAAAATATTATGGTATGAGTAGTATAACATACATATCAATTGTAATTCCATGAATTATATTAACAATATATAAAAGGACAATATAACATAAATAAATAAAACATCATATTAAACTATACACATGTAATATAAATGATTAATAGCTAACACATAATAGTTTTAACTAAATACATATATAATATATTAACAAGAACATATAATATACAAAATAAATTTCAAACAATACAAGATAAAATATAGTATTATATTATAAAATGTAATAATTAATGCATATAGATATTAAAATGATATGTTTAAATGAATAGTAACAAATAATTATGTATTTTATGATATTAATTAAATAATCAAATACTAATTAATTATATCAAAAAAAAAAAATTGAATTGAAAAGTAAACGAATTTCTGAGGTAAATTTATAAAAAAAATAAAACTTGATTTGAATGAAATTAAAACGAATAAAATAACATAGGGATTGCAATTGCAATTTCCCCTTTTAAACGTATCACGCGGATCCTGGTCGGGTTTACGGGTTGGCGCGCGGGCCCTGTCCTGATAAAACGACGTCGTTCGCTTTTGGTTATAAAAGTCAGTTTTAAAAAAAAAAATCATTAGCTTTAGGGTTTTCTTTAAAAAAGAAACTTAAAATCCTCTGAAGAAGAAAAAGGGGGGGAGAGCTGCGTCTGTTCGTCTGCGTTTGTCCGGGCCACGCGCGCACGCGCCTCCGTGGCCGGTGGCCGGAAGTCTGGGTCGACGATTTCTGCATTTTCGAGAAGGTAAACTCCTTCTTATCCTCTTTTCAACAGTAGTTATATACAAACACACACACACACACACACACACACACACACATATATATATATAGAGTGAAAATAAAAAAAAATAAATAAACGATTGGATGAAAGACGAATCACCTTAAAAAAGAAACTCTGTTTTTTATTGCTCTGTTTCTGTGAATATTCGGGTACCTTGTATTGCCCTCTCTCTGTATTTTTTTTGTATTTTGCGATTTTCTCTCTGTATTTTGCGATAATCCGTGTCTTTTTCTCAAAATTTCCTCCCCTATTACAGATTTTTACAAGGGATTTTATACCCAAAAACAAAAATAAAGAAATGGAAAAGATATCTTTCCGTATCTTTCCATATATGTGCTTTCCGATTTTGCTACGATTTGTTCTCTTTTTGCTGCTTATTTCTTTCCTTTGCAGGTTTGAAATCTCGCGACGGTGGTGATTCGAGCATGAATCCAGGCACTAACGAGAAATTTGGACGAGGCGGTGGCGCGACGATTGGTTTCTATCTGAAGCGGCGCTAGGGTTTCCAGGAAACCCTAGGTTTCCTGCCCGCTGAACATTTTGGGCTCCTTTGGTCCACATAGGTTTTGGGCTACGGGTTTAGGTCTCTGTTTAAGTCTGTTAGTGGGTTTAATTTTGGGCCATCAAAATTGGCTTTGTATAATAGACTGTTAAAAGAAACATTTTTTTTTATTTTCTGGTTTATTTTGATGGGCCAGGGCAAAATTGGGTGTTTACAGCTGCCCCTCTTTGCTCATTGTTGTGAAACAAGAATAGAGCAAAGACTATAAAAGGACCAATTTTTGCCCGGTTTTGGCCGAGCCTCGACTTCTTGATTTTCTTCAAGTGGCTTCTAACTCCACTGCAACCCCAGGGAAAATAAAGCTGAAAGTGTCTTTTTGATCTACTTCCTGCAATTTCAGGAAAATGAGATCTTCTTTCTTCAATCTACTCCACTGCAACCTCAGGGAGATAAGACTGAAAATGTCTTTGATCTGCTTCCTACAACTTCAGGAAGATAAGATCTTTTGTTTTCGACTTGCTCCACTGTAACTTCAGGGAGATAAAACCTTCTGTTTTTAGTCTACTCCACTGCAACCTCAGGAAGATAAGACTAAAACGTCTTCGATCTGCTTCCTACAACTTTAGGAAGATAAGATCTTCTGTTTTTGATTTGCTCCACTGCAACCTCAAGGAGATAAAATCTTCTGTCTTTAGTCTACTCCGCTGCAACTTCAGGGAGATAAGACTAAAACGTCTTCGATCTGCTTCCTACAACTTTAGGAAGATAAGATCTTCTATTTTCGATTTGCTCACTTTGCAACTTCAGGAGATAAAATCTTCTGTCTTTAGTCTACTCCACTGCAACTTCAGGGTGATAAGACTAAAACGTCTTCGATCTGCTTCCTACAACTTTAGGAAGATAAGATCTTCTGTTTTCGATTTGCTCCACTGCAACTTCAGGGAGATAAAATCTTCTGTCTTTAGTCTATTCCACTGCAACTTCAGATAAGACTAAAACGTCTTCAATCTGCTTCCTACAACTTTAGGAAGATAAGATCTACTATTTTCAATTTGCTCCACTGCAACTTCAGGGAGATAAAATCTTCTGTTTTTAGTATACTCCACTGCAACTTTAGGGAGATAAGACTAAAACGTCTTCGATCTACTTCCTACAACCTTAGGAAGATAAGATCTGAAACTTCACCGATATCACTATGCCGTCTACTGAAGGACATATCCTGTAGACTCGGTTTCACGTGTTTATGAGTGACAAGAATGCAACATGTCATGATTAGAATGCAATGACCGAAATGAACCAAATGCATCTAATGAATTTTGCTATGATACAAAAATGTTGTGTGTATGATTCCTACGCTAGGTGTTATTACTCATTTGTTTTTCATTTCTATTCATAAAACATATTTTGCTTGACCAGATTGTCCCCATGTAATTTTCAGATCAACTTTGCTTGGATCCTGAGAGCACAAGGCTTGCTCCACCCAACCACATTGAGAATCGAAACTCTTTCAATCTAACCCTTCTGTAAATCTTTAGGGTATAGGGTTTATTTCAAATTTAACCCATTCCACCACAATTCAGGGTTTGTTAGTTCATCGCACCACCCCCAAGCGTCATGATTTGATTTCATCTACTTATCAATTGGACAAAGAATTCAGAGAAATAGTCTCTATCCAGACTCTTCTTTCTCAAATATTTCTATGTACATGAAAATTCTAAACAATTGTCCTGTTTTGGCTCCTTGTCGTATCTAGAAATTTCCAAAGTAATATGTAAAACTTCTTTTTGTGAAATTATTAGTTCATCGATCATTATTTCAACGCAACACATTTATGAATAATGAGTAACAAATAAATTGATCTTAAAAGATGGATTAAAATTTGAATAAATTTGCAAAAAGAATACAAAGAAAAATTAACTGGAACATATCTTTGAGAAGAAAAAGAATTCAAAGATAGTAAAATGAATAAGACAAAAATCAGACGCCCTAGATATCGTCGATTGAACTTCCATATACGAACTTTATGAAGACTACCTTGAGTTCATCATGTGTCTAGAAGATCCCAAAGTATTTTGTTGATGCCCCAATATGCGACATTCTTCCTTTCATTGTTATTTTGAGTGTCGCGAGATGACTGCCATCCATTCAAAATTTGAGTCGCCCTTTTCGGGTTTTCAACTCAAAACCCCTTTGGTCTTAAGGCGCCCTTTACGGGTTTTCGCCTTGGCCTCTCCTCCTTTTTTTTTTTGAAAACTCAAAGCGCCCTTTACGGGTTTTCACTTCGGCTTCATCTCCTTTTTAAGCAAAGTATTTCTTTACTGAATCCGAGTTCACAGGATTGGGTAAACTTTTCCCATCCATCTCGGTCAAGATCAATGCTCCTCCAGAGAAAGCCTTCTTCACCACATATGGTCCTTCCCAATTTGGCATCCATTTTCCTCTGAAATCCTTTTGTATTGGAAGGATCTGTTTCAGCACAAGGTCCCCCTCATAAAATTCTCTTGGGCGAACCTTCTTATTATAGGCTCGCATCATTCATTTCTGGTACATTTGACCATGAAGAATAACTCTTAGCCTCTTTTCTTCAATTAAATTCAACTGATCATACCTAGCCTGGATCCATTCAGCTTCATCCAGCTTTATTTCTGACAAAACTCGAAGAGAAGGAATTTCCACTTTAATGGGTAGAACAGCCTCCATCCCATAAACCAACGAGAAAGGCGTTGCCCCAGTAGAGGTTCTGAAGACGTCCGATAAGCATAGAGTGCAAACGGTAGTTTCTCATGCCAGTCCTTATAAGTCTCAGTCATCTTCCCCACTATTTTTTTGATGTTTTTGTTAGCCGCTTCCACTGCCCCATTCATTTTTGGTCGGTATGGAGACGAATTGTGGTGCTTGATCCCAAATTGGCTACAAATTTTTGCTATCGAGTTGTTGTTCAAATTCAGCGCGTTGTCTGATATGATCCTCTCAGACATTCCATACCGACAAATAATCTCCTTCTTCAAGAATCGACTAACTGCTGATTTAGTGACACTAGCATATGAAGCAGCCTCTACCCATTTCGTGAAGTAGTCAATTACCACAAAGATGAATCAGTGCCCATTCGAAGCTTTTGGTGAGATTGGCCCAATAACATCCATGCCCCACATAGAAAAAGGCCATGGGGAAGTCATAACATGCAAAGGCGACGGAGGCACATGAATTTTGTCTCCATAAATTTGGCATTTATGACATCTCTTGGTATAGGTAATACAATCTCCTTCCATGGTAGACCAATAATATCCAAATCTCATTATATGCCTGGCCATTGTGAATCCATTAGCGTGTGTTCCACAAACGCCCTCATGCACTTCTTCAAGGATTTGCTTAGCTTCAACAGCATCAACACATCTCAATAGCACTTGATCTTTTCTCTTTTTATATAAGATATCTCCATCCAAGATATAATCAGAGGCCATTCTTCTTAAAGTCCTTTTCTCATTCTCAGTCGCATTCTCCGGGTATTCGTGATTTTTCACGTATCGTAATACATTCTGATACCAAGGATGGTCATCTCTTTCCTCTTCCTCTATGTCATAACAATGGTTGGAACTTCGACAATACTCATCTGAATAGGCCTCATATCTTCTGGTCTGTTTACTTTGATCATAGAAGCCAAGGTTGCCAATGCATCTGCCATCTGATTTTCATCACGTGGAAGGTAATTGAAGGTAATGTCATCAAATTCCTTAATCAATCCCAGAACTATTTTTCGGTAATCAATTAGTTTGGGATCTCTTGTCTCCCACTCTCCTTTAAGCTGGTAAATTACCAAGGCAGAATCTCCGTATACTTCTAGCACGCTGATCTTGCGTTCTAGTCGCTTTCAAGTCCCATGATGCATGCTTCATATTCTGCCATGTTATTTGTGCAGTCAAAATCCAATCTGTATGTGAATGGATAATAGTCACCACTAGGGGATACCAAGACTGCCCCAATTCCGTTTCCTATAGCATTCGATGCCCCATCAAAATTTAGTTTCCACCGACAATCTTCAATATTTACCACATACATCAGTTCCTCATTTGGGAAATCAAAGTTCAAAGGTTCATAACCAAAGCTCTACTAGCCAAGAATTCTGCTACCGCGCTCCCTTTTATAGCCTTTTGGTTTACATAGACTATATCGAATTCAGATAACAAAATCTGCCACCTAGCCATTCTTCCATTCAAAGCAGTGGACTCCATCATGTACTTTAACGGATCATGCTTGGAAATCAACCCAGTTGTATGATATAGCATATACTGTCTCAATCTCCGAGTTGTCCAAATCAAGGCGCAACACAATTTCTCGATTGACGAATACCTCATTTCACAATCAGTGAACTTTTTGCTAAAATAGTATATCGCCTTTTCTTTTCTTCCTGTCTTATCGTGTTGTCCCAACACGCATCCCATGGAGTTGTTGAATACTGACAAATACAGTATTAGTGGTTTATTTGGATTAGGCGAAGATAATACTGGTGCATTTGACAGATACATTTTGACTTTGTCAAAAGCTCTCTGACATTCATCGTCCCATACACCTGGATTGTGTTTCTTAAGAAGACGAAATATGGGATCACATTTCTCAGTTAATTGTGAGATAAATCGAGCAATGTAATTCAGCCTTCCAAGAAAACCTCAAACTTCTTTCTGAGTGTGCGGTGGAGGTAATTCTTGTATCGCTTTGACCTTACTTGAGTCAACTTCGATTCCTTTCTCACTGACCACAAATCCTAGTAACTTTCCTGATCGAGCTCCGAAGGTACACTTTGCCGAATTGAGCTTCAATTGAAATTTCCTCAATCTCAAAAATAGCTTCTTCAATACTTCAATGTGTTCTGTTTCTGTTCGAGATTTGGCAATCATATCATCAACATACACCTCAATCTCCTTGTGTATCATGTCGTGGAACAACGTAACCATGGCTCTTTGATATGTTGCCCCGGCATTCTTTAGTCCAAAAGACATTACTTTATAGCAGAATGTACCCCATAATGTTATGAAGGTAGTTTTCTCCATGTCTTCAGGGTGCATCTTAATCTGATTGTATCCTGAGAATCCATCCATGAAGGAAAACAATGAAAATCCTGCCGTATTATCTACCAATGTATCAATGTGTGGCAAAGGAAAATTATCTTTTGGGCTAGCTTTATTTAAATCCCTGTAATCTACACACATCTAAACTTTTCCATCCTTCTTGGGGACAGGAACGATGTTGGCGACCCACTCTGAGTACTTGACCACTTGTAGAAAACCAGCATCTAACTGTTTCTGGACCTCTTATTTTATTTTCAAAACTATATCAGGCCTCATCCTTCGTAGCTTTTGCTGAACTGGCTTGCATTCTTCTCTGATGGGAAGGCGATGTACCATAATATCAGTACTTAACCCAGGCATATCTTGGTATGACCACGCAAAGACATCTTTGAATTCTCGCAATAACTCAATAAGATCTTGTCTCGTCTCCTTGGCTATGCACGTCCCAATTTTCACTACCTTTCCTTCTTCCAAGGTTATATCCTCTATTTCTTCTTCATGAGGCAAGATCTGTTTCTCCTCTTGTTTTACCATTCTCAACAAATCTGGAGATAAATCGCAATCTCAGTCACCTTCAAAATCTCGAGATTCCTCTAAACACATGTCTTGCTCAAAATGGACTTCTGGATTCGTATTATCGTTACTCATGTCATTGATATCTAGGGACCTGTGATGGGTACGAAAGAATGTACAAAGAACGAATGAATTTGAGGATAAATATTTACATGATATGAATGAAAGAATATACAATTTGGGAAGAAATTAGAAAGTTAAGAGAATGAAATGAAAGAATATTTACTCAAGTTAATTATCCAAAATGTATTTTATTGAAATAATAATTCTTGAACATAAGCCTATTTCACAAAAGAAATCTCATTGTTCCTAGGCAAAAGCGTTCTGAATATTACTCTGTATTATTTCTAAACACTACAGGAAGTTCCTCTGCAGTCCAGTTGTCTAGAACGCTTCCAGGTTCATAAAGGCGAATGCCCAACAAGTTTCTTTGTTCACTTCCCTCCTCATGTATGGCATTGATATGAGGACTTTTCAATAACCCTTTCTCAGGATGAATTATCCCTCTAGATATAAAGGTTTGGGATATGTGGGGGAATGTCATTGGTTCCCACTGGATATCTTCTCCATTCAAGCGTGCTCTTCTCTTCTCCTGCTTCTTCTCTATGTCATTCTTTCTTTGTTTAATATCAGGCTTGAAACCCAAGCCAAAACGATCTCTCTTCTCCTTCAACATCAGTACTTGAATCCCCCCTTAGAGATATCTGCCCAATCCTTTCCCTGGCAAGGCTCCTTTCCCCACCATCATTTGTAGACCCATCCTCGTGGTCTTGGACATCTTAGGCACAGGGACTTTACTCCCTTCTAAGATGAATGTTGCATTGACAAACTCTAAAGAATGGAAAGAACATTTGATGGCCTCCTCATTTGTCTCTACATATGGCGCATCATTGGTAACAGTCACTATAATGTCCTCTTCCGCATTTATAGTGACCAGTCGACCCTCTATCACCAACTTCAGTTTTTGATAAAGAGATGAGGGCACTGCCCCTGCTGAATGAATCCATGGCCTTCCTAGCAAGCAATTGTATGAGGGATTTATATCCATCACCAAAAAGTCCACCTCATATGTGTTTGGGCCGATCTGCAAAGGTATGTCAATTCTCCCCATCACCCTTCTCCCAGTACCATCAAACGCTCTCACTATGTTTTGGCACGCCTTCATGTGAGAACTATCTATTGGCAACCTTTTCAGTGTCGACAATGGTAGAACATTCAAGGCTGATCCATTGTCAATCAATACGCTCGGTAAAGTATATCCTTTGCAACGAGTGGTTATGTGTAGGGCCTTAATCGACCCCATACCCCCAGGTGGAATCTCATCGTCACTGAAGAAAATAAAATTGTCAGCACTTATGTTACTAACTAATCGATCCAGCTTGTTGACCGATATGTCTTTAGTAACATAAGTCTCGTTCAGCACCTTCATCAAAGCTTCTCGATGAACTTCAGAGCTTAAAAGTAAGGCTAGCACTGAAATACGGGCCGATTGTTTACGCAATTGCTCCACCACACTGTATTCACTGTGCTTTAAGAATTTCAAAAATTCTTTAGCCTCTTCTTCTCTCACAGGTACATTGATGAGGTTATCTAACCCTTCTTCAGGTTCAATTAGCACATCCTTTGCCTTTGTTGGTTCTGTTCTGGCATTTACCGAGTCGTTGTGTCTCCCACTTCGTGTATAAGATCCCTCTCTTTGGACCTCCTTAGAAGTATTAGCTGAGATTTTTATTCCCGGTGTCACTATGTTACAACTGTAAGTCCATGGAACCATCTTGTTATCCTTATAAGGAAAGGATAAAGGTCTATGAATTATGACTTTAGGCTTGATTTGTGCTCCGCCTTCTACATTCCTCGGTTGGGAGATAATGATTTTTGGATAATTGACCTTCTAACTTGTCGATTCTTCCTCGGTTGCATGTATATGTCCTCCCTCTGAGCCTTCTTCATAAAACTCTAGCTCCTTATTATCCATAAGGCTCTGTACCAACGCCCAAAACCTAGCACATTCTTGGATTTCATGTCCATCAGCTTCATGGAACTCACAGTAGTTCCTTGGTTCATCATTTCTTCCTTCGAGACTTGATTTTATTAGCCCCTTTCTCGTCATTTCCCTCCAAATTATTCTTAACAGGGTCTTTACTTCCAAGATATCCCCCTTGGTCCTTCTTATCAGATTTTCCCCAATCGCATTTACTCCCTTATCCCCATGATTGGGCAATGGGTTCTCTACACTGGTTGTATCATTCAACTCAATAACTTCCAACTTAAGAAGCTTCTCAACTACCCTTTTAAAGGCATTACAATTTTCTATTAAATGCCCCGTTATTCCTGCATGGTAATCACATTGAGCGTTTGAGTCATACCATTTAGGATACGGGGGTTGTAATGGTTGTAGATAAAAAGGGGACACCATGCGTTCCTCTAACAAAGTATGATACAGCTCCTTATACGTCATTGGGATTGGCGTAAATTAGATTTTTTCTGCATTTTGTTTGGGACCTGATTCTTGTCTTGTCGACCCTTGTTGCCTGGCAGTAACTACTTTCGGCTGATTAATAGTAACTACTTTTGAGTACCCCTTGTACGTACTCGTATTGTTTACCTCACCCTCTTTTTTCCTAAGAGCAGGTCTCCTAGTGGTTTCTCCTGCTTCGATCTTGCCACCCCTTATGGCATTTTCGATCATTTCTCCTACCATGACTATATCTGCGAAGCTCTTAGTGGTGCTTCCTATCATATGGGTGATAAACGGTGCCTTTAGCGTGTTGATGAACAGCATAGTAGTCTCCTTCTCCAGGAGAGGTGGTTGGACTTGCATGGCTATTTCCCTCCATCTCTGCGCGTATTGCCTGAAACTCTCATTTGACCTCTTTTCCATGTTTTGCAACATGATTCGGTCAGGCGTCATATCAGTGACATGGTTGTATTGTCTCATGAAGGCTTGGGCCAAGTCCCTCTATGAACTAATATTTGTGCGGCTCAGTTGATTATACCATCTAGAAGCTGCCCCCGTCAGACTATCTTGAAAACAATGAATCAAAAGCTGATCATTGTTTACATATCCAGTCATGCGCCTACAGAACATAGTGATGTGAGCTTCAGGGCAAGTTGTTCCATTGTACTTCTCAAATTCAGGCATCTTGAATTCGTGAGGAAGCACAAACTCTGGGACCAAGCTCAGGTCCTTTGCGTCAATTCCCTGGTGATGGTCAGCATTTTCCAAAGCCTTAGATTTTTCCTCAAACCATCTACAGCGATCCTCTAAATGTTTTGCAGATTCAGTCTTGATCCCCTCTCCTCCTGCCATGTTGAAGTCAGGGACAACAGGATTAGCTGGGTTGTCTCCGGGGTTGGATCCCATACCAACTTGAAAATTCGTAGGCATTCCGGTGTCAACTTGCCCTTGCTGAGGCCTTATTGTGACAGGTGGCCTTCTGGGGTATTCTTCATGTTGCGCTTGCATGTGTGTTGGAGTGAATCCTCTAGGGAAATCCTCATTGTCCTCAGCATTGATTATAGGGCCCTTTGCCTTATCCATTATCCCATTCATCATTTGGGCCATTTGGGCCATCATGTTCTTTTGGGCCTCTAACATTTGGTCTTTCATCTCCTGTTGGAGCTTTGCCATCTGCTCTTGCATCTGGTCTTACATCTCTTTTTGGAATTGTTCCATCCTTTGGTCCATTTTCCTTGACTTTGCTCGTGTACCGTAAGGGTGTTCAGCTTCCAGATTTTCTTTCTCTCTCTTTCCTATAATTTAAACTAATTAGACTCTCTCTAAGATTTGAATGCATATGATGTTATGTAATGCAAATGCATGAATGCAAAGAGGCATCGATTCTGATCAACTTCATTGTAGAAAACTTTATTAGAAAACAAATTCTTTTACATAAAATGGACTACAAATAAGCTTTCGCCCTAAGTCCTAAAGTCTTAATTTTTCCTAATAACGAGACTACTTCTTGATTACGATCTGACTGCAGCTCGTACTTCATACTCAATACGTTGGCCTGTAATGCTAAAGTCCGCAGATGATCAGCCACCTCTCGAATCTGGACTATCGCTTCACCTATGAGGTAATCCCGACTTCTAACCTGATTATTAGAATGTTGAAGCTCTTCCTTCCAATGTCCTTCTCTCGTCTCAAGCAGCTCGATCCGAAGTTCATAGCTATGCAGTGCTGATTCTAACTCTTCTATCTTATTCTTCATCTCCTCGATCTTATTCAGGCTCTCCTTAACTCAATTACGGAATTACGACTTCGATGGTAATGGAGAGACCGACCAAGTTCGGCTACCCTAGCTTTTAAATCTTCCTTTTTACTTTGACTGGCCTCATTCTGCACTTGCATTTCTTGAAACTTTTTCTTCCAATAATCAGCTTTTGCTTTTTCTTCCTAGACCTCTTGTTGCCATTGTTCAGAAGTTTTTCCCAACCCAGCGTTCCTTATCGTCAATCGCATCTTTTTATACTCTATCTTCAAGCTATCTCGATCTTCCTCTGTCTTTCTCTTCTCCTTTCTTGCTTTCTCAGCTTCCAATTTCTGAGCGTCCACATCTAACTTCAAGTACATATTCTCTTCTTCTAACTTCTCTATCCTTTTTTCAAGCTTGGAACTCATCCTCTCAAAATCTTGCTTCACCATTTCTAACTCTGATGGAATTACTTGCAAACATTCCTCTATTGACCGAGCACCTTCTAAATTCATCTAAAGAATGTTATCATTAACCCTTCCAATCCTCCATCTACTATATTCTGGAGTTGTCATCGGTCCTGTAGATAATCTCTTCATTCTGCGAGTCTATTTCCAAGCACCAGAAATCTCCTTAACTCTGCTCTTATAATTATCTTCTTTGTACGAGAACTCACACTGAGCCAGCCCATGTGTTGCAGGAATAAACTGTCTCGATCCATATTGCCTTAGTACAAGTAGAGGAGCATACCCAACGGCTCCCCAAATCCCAAGTAATGGAACCCAGTCAAAACTCCCACATCGATAAAGAATTTCATCTGAAATCAACCAAGGGGCTTTCCACTGAGCATCTTTCCCTCGAAGGTTTTGAAGGAGCTCCATCCAATTCTCCTCAGACACATCCTCTCTCCTCGGTGTTGCCACTATTTCTTTTAAGGGAGAATAATTTTCAGAAAAAAATGATAAGAAGTTTTCTCCACTTTCCAGAAATGACTGTGAAACCAAGCCAATAATAGCTGTGCGCATCCAATGAATCTGCCTTCACCTTCTCTTCGGCATGTATTCAAAGACCTGAACGTCTCGGCTAAAATCGCAGGTACCGGTGTAACCCCTTTATCAAGTCGATCAAATAACTCAATAACCGTTTCATCTATATGTCTGAGAGCTTTAGGAAAAATCACCAAACCGTAGATACACAAGGCAAAGACGTCAACCTTCTTCTTCATGTCTGGATGGACTAAGAGCAAGTCCCTCAAGCTAACCCAAGGAACACATTTACCTTCACCTTTCTCTTGAATTCTAGCCGTGACCCATTGTTCACTCATCCCGGTGATATTCATTAATCTCCTTACAAAAGTTGGGCCATTAATAGCTTTAGCATAAACTTTATTCCTTTGAAATTTTGGACACCGAAGCAAAGTCATATATTCCTCTACCGTGGGCACCAAATCTACCTCCCCAAAAGTGAAACAGCTATAAGAAGAATTCCAAAACTGAGCCATAGCTCGGAACATATACCTATCTACCTTGACGTCAAGTAAGTAAGGCAAATCTCCGTAATTGTTATAAAACATCTGCTTAGCCTCATTATCCCACCGAGCCCATATCTCTTTCAACTCTTGAAACTCATTTTGTGTAACACTAACCCGAGTAAAGTCCCATAGTTCAGATACGTACCCGTCAACTAAGCTGTTCCCTTTTTCCAATTGAGTTTGTTCCGACCATGTGCGAACAGCAGCATTGTCCTCCACTTTATCAAGAAACCCGTTCTCCATAACCAGCTTTCTAATTTAGAAACTGACCGTGAATCGATACCTCTTTAAGTATGGAATGATATGCACAAGAATAAAACACCACACGTCAGTACCATGAAATAATATATAAGGTGAATAAAACATCTATCTGGGTATCCACTAAATATCGATATAGCTCTATTTAAGGTAGGTCTTTACGGCTTACTATATGTGGTTTAGCTCTAAAGTTGAGGTACCTGAACCAGTAGATTCCTCGATCCTCACCCATTATAGGCTCATATAGATCGAGTTCGGTTCAGGGGAACACATTTTCCTATGGCCATGCGGAAGTGAAAACTTCACGAAGACATAGGTACAAATGTATTCCGAAAGCAATCCACTTGCCCATGCGGAGGTGAAAACCTCACGAAGGCATAGCTTCTTACTCCCACTTAAGGGTGTGACCGCAATGGCCATGTAGTGCGATGCATAAGCATTTTATACAAATAAAATCATGTATAAATAAAAAAGATAAAAAAAAATCGAATTTTAAACTTCAAACATTTGGACATGAAACTACCAATTTTACGGCCTGACTCTCTAGAGTCCCCAGTGGAGTCGCCAAGCTGTCGAAACCATTTTAAAATCAAGTTTAAAAATAGGGTCGACTTTTAAAAACGAAAATGGGAGTCGCCACCAATCCCTTTTATTTAGGTGTGACTAGATCACCTTGTAAAGCATTTCACTTTGAAACATTTGATTTTGGTCTACGGAGAACAAAAAAATGGGTTCGGGAGTCGATTACGTATGAGGAAGGGTTAGCATCCTCATAACGCCCAAAGATTGGTACCTAATTGATAGGATCATGTCCAAATGTTCGAAATTTAAAAAGTTTTAAAATAAGATCCGTTTATTAGAAGAAAAACCAAGACTTACCTATTTCAAGAAAATAAAATACCACACCCAATAAGTTAGGGTACAGCGTCTTATAACTTCGAAGCTAGGTGCACCTTTATTTTAGAAAATTCCTACCTTGAGACACAAAACATCACACCCAATAAGTTAGGATACAATGATTTGAATTATCAGAGTAAGTTTTTATTTTGAAATTAGTAAACCTTGATTTTGAAAATGGAGGGATACATAATACTTTGAATTTTACAAGAGAAACCACAACCCAATAAGTTAGGGTACAATTCCTTTTTGTAAACTCCCGGTATCACATATCACAAAAATGTTTTAATTTTAAAAAAAATAAAAATATTATGGTATGAGTAGTATAACATACATATCAATTGTAATTCCATGAATTATATTAACAATATATAAAAGGACAATATAACATAAATAAATAAAACATCATATTAAGCTATACACATGTAATATAAATGATTAATAGCTAACACATAATAGTTTTAACTAAATACATATATAATATATTAACAAGAACATATAATATACAAAATAAATTTCAAACAATACAAGATAAAATATAGTATTATATTATAAAATGTAATAATTAATGCATATAGATATTAAAATGATATGTTTAAATGAATAGTAACAAATAATTATGTATTTTATGATATTAATTAAATAATCAAATACTAATTAATTATATCAAAAAAAAAATTGAATTGAAAAGTAAACGGATTTCTGAGGTAAATTTATAAAAAAAATAAAACTTGATTTGAATGAAATTAAAACGAATAAAATTACATAGGGACTGTAATTACAATTTCCCCTTTTAAACGTATCACGCGAATCCTGGTCGGGTTTGTGGGTTGGCGCGCGGACCCTGTCCTGATAAAACGACGTCGTTCGCTTTTGGTTATAAAAGTCAGTTTTAAAAAAAAATCATTAGCTTTAGTGTTTTCTTTAAAAAAAAACTTAAAATCCTCTGAAGAAGAAAGGGGGAAGGGGAGAGCTGCGTCTGTTCGTCTGCGTTTTTCTGGGCCACGCGCGCACGTGCCTCCTTGGCCGGTGGCCGAAAGTCTGGGTCGATGATTTTCGCATTTTCGAGAAGGTAAACTCCTTCTTATCCTCTTTTCAACAGTAGTTATATACAAACATATATATATATATATATATATATATAGAAGGAAAATAAAAAAAATAAATAAGCGATTGGATGAAAGACGAATCACCTTAAAAAAGAAACTCTGTTTTTTATTGCTCTGTTTCTGTGAATATTCGGGTACCTTGTATTGCCCTCTCTCTCTATTTTTTTTTTGTATTTTGCGATAATCCGTGTCTTTTTCTCAAAATTTCCTCCCCTATTACAGATTTTTACAAGAGATTTTATACCCAAAAACAAAAATAAAGAAATGGAAAAGATATCTTTTCGTATCTTTCCATATATGTGCTTTCCGATTTTGCTACGATTTGTTCTCTTTTTGCTGCTTATTTCTTTCTTTTGCAGGTTTGAAATCTCGCGACGGTGGTGATTCGAGCATGAATCCAGGCACTAACGAGGGCCGGAAGAGGCGGTGGCGCGACGATTGGTTTCTATTTGAAGCGGCGCTAGGGTTTCCAAGAAAACCCTAGGTTTCCTGCCTGCTGAACATTTTGGGCTCCTTTGGGCCACATAGGTTTTGGGCTACGGGTTTAGGTCTCTGTTTAAGTCTGTTAGTGGGTTTAATTTTGGGCCATCAAAATTGGCTTTGTATAATGGACTGTTAAAAGAAACATTTTTTTTATTTTCTGGTTTATTCTGATGGGCCCGGGCAAAATTGGGTGTTTACATGGTAAACATTCTTTTCCTTCAATTATTTCAATTTCAAATCTTATTCTTCATTCATTATTGACCCTTTTTTCATTTTTTTTGGACAATTAATACAAGGTGCAAAGAATGTACTTGAAGCCATGAGAACTGAACTGGATGGGATGTGATGTAATTAATTAACTTTTAGAAAAATTAGTGTAACTTTAACTAATTAACTTCTAGAAAAAAAATGGTGGAAGCAATGAGCAAAGGAAGAAGAATGGTGGAAGCAGGGGTGACGTGAGGGGTAGTGGGGTAAAAATTGGTAAAAATAATGATGTAGCATGCACGATTAGTCACCGTTAAGCGTTTAATGTTTGGTGACTAAAATAAAAAATTTCTTAATTATTGTAATTAAATTGTAAGTATTTTTGTTTGGGTGATTAAAATAAAAGTAACCAAAAAATTAAGTGACCAATTAAATAATTTACTTAGTTGAGGGAGTCTTTTATAAGGCATAATATTGAGGGGATAAGCCAACTCTTGTTTCGCTCTGTAAAAGATGGCTTTGACAGAAGCCATCATCTGAGCGTTGAATATAACATCAGTACAATCGACAACACTGCTTTGGTATGGGGAAGCCTTAGGGTGGGTTTGGATGGGCGATTGAGTGCGGTGCGGTGCGTTTAGCTTACTTTTTGTCTCACGCTACAGTATCGCTACAGTATTTAATCTCACCGCCACCGCTGTTTTTACACTAACCGCAAGTAAACTCACCGCCCATCCAAACCCACCCTTAGAGGTTCGTATTTTCTTGTGCAACGACAACATTCTCAATCTCCCACAACAAATCCAATCATAAAGAAGAGAAAAAAGGATTTGAAACTTATCAAATAAAAAATTATGGTCCTTTTACTTATGGAGTTGAGAAGTAATATACTATATGTTTGAGTTTTAGATTATATAATAATGAAGTGAGGAAATATGAGCCGTACAAGTAGGGAGTAGCATAGTTAAAGTCAATTAATTTCTTTTATGAATAAACTACAAAGTAGGTGGGAAAGTGAACGAGGTGGGGATGGGGAAACGGTGGTACCGGCAGTGGGGGAGTTGGAGGAAGAAAAAGTAAATTTTTTAATAATTATATATATTTTGAAAATATTTATGTTTTTTTTTATGTTTTATATTTTTATTAGGATCAAATTGAGACAATGTATGAATGTTAAGGATTAATTTAAAAGAATTATGATCAAATTGATACGTAAACGTTGAAGGTTAAATTTATTATTGTGTCAACTTTTGAACTACTACTTTATCTCTCTGTTACAAAGTTAATGACAATTATCTTATATCCATTCGCCAAAAGGAGGTTCAATCTCTTAGAGACTTTGTCAGAAGATTCAATGCAATCACCATGGTAACTAAGGGGGTCTGAGATGATCTGGCCATACATGCATTCATTCCAGGCACCACCCACAATTTTCTCAAATATAACCATGTAAGTAACCCTCTGGATAGGCTCTTTACCTTGTATGAGGTTGCCCATAGATTTGCTGAAAGTGATGAGGTTCAACAGAGTAACGCTAGACCCCCTGTCAGTACGATTCTAGACTTTAACACCTCCCCTACACGCAACTACAATGGCCTACATAAAGTCTTCCAATAGGGAAGTGGCCGCAGAAATAAGAACTACCCCGTTTAGTACTAGGGGGCAACGAATGGTTTCTTGCATTACATCCCCGAATCACCCGAGCTTTTTTTGAGATGAGAAGCCACGATAGGAGCCACAGTGCAGGGTACTTTATAATCGATTCAGAACCTATCATGAATTTGTTGGATCTGGTACCCTAAGTGTAGTATTTTCGTTTATAAACACTTGTATTTTTCGAGCAGATTGATTTAATAAAATTATTCATGAATTACATTAATACCCTTTGTATATTATTCTCAATGGTTTTTGCATGCAGATTAAAATTGAAGCAAATATTAGCTCACTGGTTATCTAATGTTTAACTAATATTAAATGGTATTACATAGTTGGATCGTAATATGTAAGGACAACTTGTATTAGTAGATGAACCTAAACATGACCTTAGTCTAATTGAAAATGAGTAAATCGATTAAAAGACTAATATGTCGTCTATCAAGTCCAATTGGGGAGATGCTTTGTGTTGGGCATTAGAGCGGATGACTCCTAGAAGATAGAGACATAGATGTGACTGACTGGATTGACAGTTTATCGGACATGACCCAAGTAGGATAGATCATGAATCTGTTTATGGATTTATTCACTGGTGACGTCCATTGTGTGACATACCTTAATCTTGACTAGATGATGGACTATGCCTTAATCTTGACTAGATGATGGACTATGTATTTGTGACTCGTATACTTTGATGTAAGTAAAAGCTTAAGTTCAAATAGGTAATGAATCGAAAGGTGGTGCGTTGGGTATATGATTTCTGTAGTATGTAGCATCATTCACAATAGTGGAAATCATAACTATGACATGGGTAAATGATATCCTCTCATTGGTATTACATGATAGACAAAAAGTAAACATGGTCACGGGTCGTTTGCTCTGTGATGAATGACTTAATTACTATTTGATAGTAATTAAATTTTTAATGAAGGAAGATGTAATGGTTACCATGAGATAAAATAAGATCATATTGGGAGACTAATTTATCCCAAAGAGATTAAGGATATCCTATGAGGGTAACACACTTATGACAAGGTCATTGGACGAATATTGATCGAGTAGCTTTCATAATGGTATGTTATCAGGGAGAGCTTTAGTCACAATACTATAGTGGAGTAACTTCATGACTAAATGAGTTTATAATTAATAGGCGAAAAGCTGGAACTTAATTATAAATGATTTTAGCCCTAATTACATGTGTCCAATTGGTCATTTCGCTAGCTCGTTAAAATTAGAACTGAATTACATGTTGATTTAAATTAATAGAAATTATAAAGTTAGATAAATGAGTTACATTCGAAAATGAATATGGTTTCTCACTAAGGAAATGACTTGAGAATTAGTTTAAGTTTTTTGAATTAGTATTTAATTAATTGAAGTTTGAAAATGGAATTAAATTAAGCAGTCATTGTGAATCCTTTGAAAGTAGAAATTAAATATTTTCTCATAGATTCTTTTACGGTAAAGTTGTCATGATTTTAACGAAATTAGAATTGGGTTGAGAAAATTATTTAATTGGAAAATTAATTAATTAAATTAAATTTAATAAATAATATTTATTATGGAAAATAGAAAAACATGTACTAAGTTGGATTAAATTATAAAGTGCTGGGATAAAAATCCAGGAAGCACATATAATTGGACTCGATACAAGAAAGGCCCAAAACCCCCTAATAACAAGTATGAGGGGTGACAACCCTAGCAAAATAACTAGTGTTAGTGTAACACCCCGAATTTTGGCGGTTAGAAGTTCTGATGTTAGTGGCAAGAGTCTGAGAGAAAGGTGCTTTTGTGTTTAGTCTTGCGTGTAAGTGACAGAATGGGCCTGCTGGTCTGGTGGTTGTGTGTGTGTTAGTTTGTCTCTGGGTTCTAGGTTCGAGTCTCTGTATCTGCGTTTGAAATAACATGTTGTTTTGGTTTTGTTTTAAGTTAAAATTTTTATTTACATTATTTTTATTTATTTATTTGGATTTATTCCAATTAATTGATTTTTATTCTTTTTCTTTTTGCTTTTCTTGGACGTTCTTTCTTTTCGGTTTCCTTTCTTTTTGCTTTCTCTTTGATTTTTCTTTCTTTCTCTAGGGAAAGCGGGTTGCTGCGCTTATCCTGAAGAATTTCACTCCTCCGTTGTCGAAACAGGTGTGGGATTCGAATATTGTCTACTTTTAGTGTTGTGAATTATTGTTTCGAAAATTCTTGGTTTTGTTCTTAACTGTCGATTTGGGGTGTTAGTTGCTAAAAAAGGTTTGGGAATACGACATATCCCGATACCCTTCTGTTGTTGCGAAGGTTGGGGCTATTGCGATGGCTGAAATAACATTTTTTGGCTTGTTCCGAGGTGGTTTCGTGGCCACTGGGGTTTCCATACAGGCGTGTGCTAGCTCACACGGCTGTGTGCTTTTGGGAATTAGGGTTTTTGGGCAAATTTTGGTGCCACACGACCTGACAACACGGCCATGTGGTTGACTTGGAGATTTTATCGTTTCTCACAATGTCGTGTCCCTCAAGCACACGGGTGTGTGCCTTTGGGGATTAGGGTTTGAGTGATTTGGTGTCACACGGCCTGGCTACACGGTCATGTGGCTAATTTGGGAATTTAGGGATTCCACAAGGGTGTGTGTTTTGGGACACACGGCCGTGTCGGGTGGGCACACGGGAGTGTGAGACCCTCACACAGCCGTGTTAGCCTGTACACAAATCTAGTGCAAATGGACAGAGAGTTACACGGCCTGTTCACACGGCCATGTCCCTGGTCTACATGGGCGTGTGCCTCTGCCACACGGCCGTGTGCCTCCCTTCACATAGGCGTATGCCTCAGTCACACGGCCGTGTGCCCCTTTCACACGAGCTTTTTACCTCCCACACGGCCTAGGCATTTCCACACGGTCAGAGCACACGGGCGTGTGGTCCTAAGACACTTATATTGGTTCAGTGTGCCTTTCTAATCTGAAAATGTGTTGTGCGCTTCAACCCGTGGCTAAGCTTAAATAAGGGTAGTTAAGAATTCTGATCTGGGCTTCGGCCTGAGTGTATCTGTGTGACTGTCATGTGAAGTATTTGAATCTGAATCATTTCGTTGGTGTGTGTGCATAATCTTATTCGATCGATCGTCTGATATTGTGCCTCTGTTCTGTGAGATTGAATGCATACATTCATCTACATAAAATATTTTGGGATGGGATTGTAAAGAGAAGGGAGACTGATTCTGATCTGATCTGGCAGTTAAGTTGCAATTTACCGGTATAGCGATTTCATCGTGATCGCATCAGATCAGTATGTACGTTAGCTATGCTACGCACCCTTATCTAACACCGCGCTTTAATCAAATTCATCGGTATAGCGGTTTACCGCATTGCACTGTACCGCATGTACGTTAGCTATGCTACGTATATATATATATATATCTGATCTTGCAGTTCAAACTGCAATTTGACTATACTACGGATTTTTGCACTTCACGGTACAGCACATACGTCAGCCTTGCTGCGTATATTTATCTGATCTGGCAGTTCAACTGCATTCTGATAAGTCATTGTTGCCGGGCAACCCGGGATGACTCTATATGGTGTGTAGGGTTGGATGAGCCTACTTGGTCCTAATTGGTGTATTTGGTTGGATGAGCTTTAACAGCTCTTTTGGGGTGTGATCGGGGGACAGAGAGGTGTGTTGGCTGGATGGGTGGGTTTTTATCCGACTGCATGTCATCTGCATCTGTCTGTGGGTTCTGACTGTAGGATTTGTTAACTGTATTCAGTTGTCTGCACGGCACTTGTACTGGGCTTTTGTGTGAATCTGATGTGCTCTGGTTGTTAAGTTTTGGTGGGACAGAAGTCCCAAGTGTGCTTTCTGACTCCGTGAGTAACTGTAAATCTGGTGTGCTACTGTTTTGAATTATGTATCTCTTTCTTAGATTTGTTTTGGCCTCACACTGAGCTTGAGTAGCTCAACCCCTCTTAGTGTTTCCTTTTCAGGTACTCTTTTGAATTCTGACGCTGGGCTCGGTATGCGGAGGTCTCGGACAGTCTCAGAGAAAATTTAGTAAAGTTATAAGTTCAGTTTCTATTTTATCATTCAGAGTTTGAAATGTATGGTTTTATAATACTGTGGTACAGATTTCGAGATAAGTTTTAAATTGTTTTAATTCCGCTTATAATACACTAAACTTAACGTATTTTAATTGTCTATATTTAAAATAATTAAATGTTTTTGATTCGTCGTTATAAATCACTTGTAAAAAAAGAAAATTTACCTACGATCACTTCGATGGTCAATGTGACATCCGGGATTCGGTCTAAACTTCTAGGTCGGGTTTGCGGGTGTTACAGTTAGCTGCCCCTCTCTCTCCTAATTCAACTAGAGGATTATTTTTCTATTAAATAAATATTATTTATATTCTACTAATTCAACTAGGGTTTCCCTATCTACTAATTCAACTAGGGTTTCCCTATCTCTCATTATAAATAGATGGCACTGGTAGGATTGAAAACACAACAGAAATATACAAAAGTTTTCAATATTGTTATATGCCAAAAAATAATCAGAATTTATTTCGAAGTATAAATTCTATTTTTCTGGAATAACAATTCTACCAGTTTCTATAAGAGAGAGATTTACTTTCCTATTGAAAGTAGTAAAATTATTTTTGGTTATGTGTTTGATTCGTAATTGTTCAAGCCAACACTCAAAGCGATTTGTGGTACGAGAATAGCGTAGAAGGTCATTCGGTTGAAAGGCAGGAACATCAAGGATCCCTCTCGCACAAAGTAAAGGTACTTTTCGGGAAAAGTTTATTGCTATAAATATCACAAACTGACTTGATTTTCAAATTTTTATTTTTCCGCTATGTAAATTTTTATGGCTTTCTTTAGTACCTTTTTGTACTTGTTAGATTTTATGTTAGAATTTTGTTTTATGCATTTTTAGTACTATTTTAGAAATAAAATGGGAAAAATGAGCCATTAGAAGTTTAACGACTAACTCGAGCTTGTGCAGGAAGTGGTTAAGGTCGAAACTTGAAGAAAGCTTGCCACTGAGGTCAAGGTCATGATTGTAACAGCCCAATTTCGGTGAAATCAGAACAGTGGTTTTGGGACCACAAAATCGAGCCGAAAATAAAATTTATTTTTATTTTATTATATGGTCCGTAATATGATAGAAATGTCATGTGAAAATTTTGAAAAGAAAATTTTATCGATTATGTGCTTAATTACGAGAAGGACTAAATCGCATAAAATACAAAAGTTGAATTCTAGTAGCTATAAGGATTAAATAGCTATGGAATTCAAAACTAGAGGTCCTTATATGGTAATTAGACCATTAAAGAGAAGTATGTAGATATTTTGGTATGACTTATCCATGGAAAAATAAAAAAAGGCTAAGGACTAAATTGGAAAGATGAAAAGTTATTAAATGACAATTTAATTAAATGAAAAAGAAAACAATTTCATATCATCTTCCCCAAATATTTCCATGGAAACCCTAGGAGAGAGGAAGAAGACTTATCAAGCTTATTTGGGTAAGTAATCAAGCCCCGTTTTTAATGATTTTGATATTTTTGAAATCGGGATAGCTTAATCTATCTATTTGGGGGATCAATTTGTAAAGTTATCAAAGTATGGAAAATGGGTTATGGATGTATATGCTGAAAATTAGAAATTTATGGTAGAAAATGAAAGGTTGTTGATAGATAAACAACTTTTACAAAGTGATTTTTGATGAAAACATGATTTAGGGACTAAAATGCTAAGTTGTGAAATTTGATGAAAAATTTTGAATTTTTATGAATACATGTGCTGTAAATTTTGAGATGGAATTTTGGTTAGGCTTGGAATAGGGAGTAAATTGCACAAGTTTCATTTTTCGAGCCTAGGGACGAAATGGGAATTTATGGAAAAGTTAGGGGCAAAATAGTAATTTTGCCTAGGCTATAAATTGAGTCCAAATGTATATGAGATGTGTGAATTTGATGCTAAATTTACTCGTATATGTAACAGCCCGATTTTGGGGTTAGTCGGAATAGTGGTTTCGAGACCGCTAATCCGAGGTTGAGGAAAATTATTTTGATATTATTTTATGTGTTATGACATTAATATATGGCTATATGAAAATTTTGGTGCTTTAATTTTAACGATTGAATGCTTAATTGTGAAAAAGGACTAAATCGCATAAAGTACGAAAGTTCTATTTTTCAAGGTAGAGGTGTCTAATAGCCATAGAATATTAAATTCAAGGTCCTTAAAGTATAGTTAGGCCATAAAGAATGTGTTGGCCGGCCATAGGAAGCTAGGGGACCAAAAGCATTAATGTTAGTCAAAATTTGGTGACTTTAGGTGATAAAAGATGAATAAAATATGATAAAAAGGAAATATATCATCTTTCACTATTCACCCTTCTTCTTCCACAAAAAAAATAAGAGAAAATAGAGAGTTTTGGGGTTCAAACTTTCAGCTAAGCTATCTCCTTGCAAGTAAGTGATCTTAGAGGTCATTCTTGATGATTTTTGTATTTTTGGAGTCCCCAAAGCTTAAGCTAGCTAATGAGGGGACTAATTTGCAATATGGTTGAAAGTCTAGGGACTTGCCATGAGAGTGTTTATGTTGTTTGCTGAGTTTTTATGGGAGAAAATGAATGTTAGTGAGATGAGAAACAACTTTTGTGAAAGGTGATAGCATGAAAACACCTAAATAGGGCTTGAATGCAAAGATTGAAAATGTGTAATAAATGCATGAAATAATTAGATTTATGAGTAGTTGTAAGAGTAATAAATGTTCAGATAGGCTTGGTTAATGAGATAATGTGATGAAAAATGATTTACGAGCCTAGGGGCAAAATCATAATTTTGCCATAGTACAAGGGCAAAATGATCATTTTTGCCTAAGTAAAGATTATGAAGCATTATGATTATAAAATGATTGAATGAGTGAATTTTTGTTGTTATAGACCAAGAAGAGTGTGGAATTAACCTTGACCGGGGAAAAGGTAAGGTTTCGGATTAAACCGCAAATTAACACATTTTGCACCGAGGTAAGTTTATGTGTAAACTACTCATTTTGAATATACATATTGTTAATGAATGGTGCATTGTATGAATGAAATTATTCATGATTGAGATGAATTGAATTCGATAGATGTTGAGTAATTTTCGTAAGAGTTTAATTATAGATTAATGGTGGGCTATGTGCGATGCCACCGTAAATACTCTTCATAGTGGGCTAAGTGCGATACCACTTTACTATTCATTCACGATGGGCTGTGTGCGATACCATCGTTTATATTATCATTGGTGGGCTAAGTGCGATACCACCGTAATTATTTTTGTTGGTGGGCTTTGTGCGAAACCACCCTAATTATAGATTAATGGTGGGCTATGTACGAAACCACATACTCTTCATAGTGGGCTAAGTGCGATACCACTTTACTATTCCTCCACGATGGGCTGTGTGCGATACCATCGTTTATATTATCATTGGTGGGCCAAGTGCGATACCACCGTAATTATTCTTGTTGGTGGGCTTTGTGCGAAACCACCCTAATTATAGATTAATGGTGGGCTATGTGCGAAACCACCGAGTGTTTGTTATCATTTCAATGGTTCATCAAGGAATTGTTTAAGTTCTTGTTTCATGTGGTTTTGTTGTGATAAGTGCAAGGAATGCATGCCATTAAATGTGAGCATTATGCTTGTTATACGGTGGGAATGTGGTAAGAGGTGATTTGAGTAAGCATGAGTATAGATTGAGGAATGATCTTGCTTAGTACATATTGCTATATATTGACTAGCATGTATTATAATGTTTATTGTTTACATGTAAACTTACTAAGCTTAAAGCTTACTCCCTTTCCTTTCTCCTTGTTTTATAGTGTCAAAGAGCCGGGTCGGGATACGAGGATAATTGGAAGACCACCTACACTATCAGCTCATCTCGGTATATCTAGACTTAGTATTTTGAACATGGCATGTATAGGGGCTAGACTAGGTGAATTATTTTGTTATTTTTGCCAAGTATGTATTGGCTCCCTTAAGGATGAATTCTTTTGTATATTGCCATAGTTGATGGCTCATTATGTTTAAGTTATGAAATATGAGGTTATTCAAGAAAGTGTTGTTGCACAAATTGAGTTGCTTGATGATGTGTTGAATGGAATTAGGTTGTGTGAGTTAGGGTGGCAAAAAGAGCTTGGCAAATAGCCTTGTTTATGTCCACACGGGTAGGCACACGGGCGTGTGTCTAGGCCGTGTAAGACACACATTCAGTCTCATAGGTGTGTGGCTAGGCCGTGTGTCCCCTGCATGTTAGTTTTACAAGTCAGTAAGCTCTGTAGTAAACACACAGGTAGAGACACGACCGTGTGTCTCAGCCGTGTGGAAGGCACGACCAGGGACATGGGTGTGTGCCCAGGCCGTGTGAAGTCTGCACCTGAATTTGGAATTTAATTCGCCACACGGTAGAAGGACACGGGTGTGTGACTGGCCGTGTGGTGCTAGTTAGAGGCGACCACGGGCCAGACATACGGGCCAGACACACGGGCGTGTGACAGGCCATGTGATGCAAGTCAGTGTCGACCACGGGTGTCGAACACAGGCGTGTGGCACGTGACACGGGCGTGTCCCTCTCTCCACACGGACGTGTGGCCCTGGTAAAGTAAGATTTTTATAAGTTTTCAAAAGTTCCCAGTTTGATCTCTAGGACCTCCGTTTGCATGATTTAGGCCTCGTAGGCCCATAATAAGAATGTTATGGATGTGAATGAAAAGTTTTAAATTGGAAATGAAATTTGATAGCCTAGTGTTGTATGTTCAAACGAGATAAGTCCGGTAATGCCTTGTACCCGATTTCGGTGTTGAATACGGGTAAGGGGTGTTATAGTATAGATTCGGATAGACCAAATTCAGAGCTAGAACGAGGAAAAGAGGAAAATGTCGGATTAGTAGATGTTTGTACACGAACCTTTGTCGAGGTAAGTTCGTGTAACTAAATTGTGTTTATTTACATGCTTGCATTGATTGTGTTTATGCAAATTGTATAAATGTCATGAATATGTGAAATGATTACATATCCGATCAAGCCCGATAAATAAAAATGTTTAAATTAAATTATAATGCCCGATAGATGATAAAGGATAAACGATGAAAATGTTAATTTCATGCTTGGAATGTGATCATTTGAATTATATGGATGTTATAGATGTATGAAATAATCACATACCGGAAAATGCTTGAAAATGTTAAATCCCGTTTGAATAAACGAAAATCGATGGATAAATGTAATTGCCGAAATGAATGAGGTCTTGCATTTTTTGCAGAATGGATTAGGCTTGAACGAGCAATCTTAATGACTTCATTACAGAAAGAATTTAGCCCGGACGGGTAATCCTGATATAAGTCCTCTCGTGTAACACCCCAAACCCGGCCTAGACATTACGACCGGATCTGGCATGTCACATGGAAAGGTCGTTAAAGAAACTTTGTGATCGTTTAAAAATTTCAAGTTTAGTTATTATTAGCTTGTGATCCATTTGTTAATATTTTAGAAAACAGCTATTAATGTTTGAGGAAAACCCCGTTTGAACAATCAGCAATAGATAATAACCGAGTTAAAATTAAAACCAAAATAAAATCCTAGAGGCCTTATTACTTAACAAATTCCCAATCTAAAATAAGTTTCAAATAAAGAAAACGTATTTACGAAAGAAATACTATATGGCCACCGCAAAGTCCTCCTCGGCTCCAAATTCTCGAACTAGGGATTATCATCAAAATTAAGCAGAGGGGTGAGTCACCAAGACTCAGTGTGTAATTCCCATTACAACACAATCGGGCCTTAAGCCCCCAGATGCACATTAGGCCTTAGCCCACTCAATATAGCATATATCACATGTATGCAATTCAGCCCAGCCCAACCTAGTTTTCCATCCTCTACACACCCGAATCATCCAAATGCCTGTGGCACCAAGCCACTGGTGGTTCCAAACCACTGGTGACAGAGTCACAAATTATAATATATGTGGGGCTAACCCACTTGTGGTACCAAACCACTGGTGACAGTCCCTGATGAATTTATGTAGGGCCAACCCACTGTGGTACCAAACCACTGGGACGAGTCACGAAAATAATATATGTGGTGCCAAACCACTGTGGTACCAAACCACTGAGACATAGTCACTGGATAAAATTATGTGGGGCCAACCCACTTGTGGTACTAAACCACTGGTGACAGTCTTAGGATCACACTTCCCCTTTCAATCATATCCCAAAGCCCATGCAATATGACATAATAATTCGTGTATGCAGTATGTCATGTATGCAAAACATATATCAAATATAACGTGTAACATGAATTACCATCATAATCAGATAAACAGAATACAACATAATCAAGCTAATCAACCTCTAAGGGTATAACAATAATTTTACCTACCAAGGGTATTTTCGTAATTTACCTATCGAGGGTATTTCAGTAATTTCGCACCTGCAATGGCCTTTTCGAAGGCCTAATGTCGCCCCGAGTGACTCGGCTACCATTTTCGGTCGTTACCGGACTATTGGGCCTGAAACCCAATTTCGGCCCATTCGGGCCCACATGCTCGTGAGGCCCATCTAGTACAAATCTAACCACGTATATGCGATTCACCTAGTCTAGTCTAATACATACTACACAATCATACAATCTACTCATATGGGCCCACAGGCCCATTGGGCCCACTTCGGCCCATCGTGGCCCAAGCAGCCTCAACCCACAAGAACACTAATGAGGCCTCAACTATCGCGTCAAAGCCCCCACACGTGCGCTCGCACGCTCGTGTGGCTACTATCGCCGTGTGACCGGCATTTCGGCAATTTGCCGCTCTACAACTAGAGTAGAGAAGTACACACCTGATAGGAATCTGGTGCTAACCCGCGCTCCGACCACTCCTATGCCCAAACGCCCTCCAAGGTATCCTTCCTCCCATCATAGATAGCTCTATATATAGCCAGCTTCCCACCTTCCGTCTTTGTATCTCTCCGATGTGGGATCCCTCCACTAGCAGAGTTTAAATCCAACTCAAACTCTGGCTGTCCAATCCGCAAAATAAATACTCCCTTGCTGGTCCCGAGACTTGAACCTCAGACCTCTTGCCAGCTGTAACGCCACCTTGCCACTAGGCCACAAGCTCCGCTTGTGTCTTAAAACATGCCCAACTAAAGATAAGTCTATGGCCAAGGTCTAAATTCATTTAATAAAATAATCTACAAGAAATGCAAGTTCCACGCCTTGAACCTTGGACCTCTTTCCTTCCTTGTGGCGTCACCGCCTTGCTCCCTAAGTGGCATCACTTTTCCACTACACCACACACTCCACTTGTGTCATTTTCTCCACATTTTATTCTTAAAGCCTACCTACTAACTCCCAAGGTTTTTCCCACCTAAAACTAAAATTTTCCTAAAGCCTAAATTTGATCCCGGGACTTCATAGAAGCCTCCTAACCTTCCAAAATCACTCACCTAATAGATCCAACTTGCATTAAAGCCGTTCTCATGCTCTCAAAAATTTTAAACGCTACTACGCTCAAGGCCCTTTGGGCCCAATCCTACTAGGCCCAAATTCGAGATGTTACATCTCGAGCATATGTTATGGATTGGATTTAGCCCGGACGGGTAATCCAGATCAAGCTCTCTAGAGCATATGTCATAAAAAGGATTTAGCCTGAACTAGTAATCCTGTTGTATACATGTGTGGCTCGAGAATGTACTCTCTGAAATTGTACCTTATGGGTACTATTGGACATGAATTGACGGATTCTGATTTGTACACCTCGAGTGTACTACCTATGTATCCATCGATATTTCAAAAAAATTCAACGGGTAAAAGTTCTTGACAGGAGAAGATATGAACAAGAAACGAGTTATTTCACATATCGGCCTGAAATACATGAAATTGACGATACGTGATAACTAATATATGGAAATATGAAATGATAATATTGTACATGGAATTTATTTGATGAGTATGTACATCCTTGATTATAGACTTGTACACCTTGAGTGTATTAATTGTGACCTTGATATTCCGAGTAATATGGGTAAAGTTCTATTATGAAATGATATGAACTCGAGATGAACTATTATGAAATTATACTTGTAGTATAAAGAGATGATTTATACATGTCAAATGAATACATGTTGTGGAAAGCATATGTGCATGGAAACTTGATTGTTGTTGAGCCCATATATGTTTTGATGTTATTATGAAGTATATGACTAACAAGGGCAATGAGGACATGTAACAGCCCATTTTCGGTGAGATCAGAACAGTGGTTTCATGACCATAAATCCGAGCCCAAAAATAAAAAATTATTTATTTTATTTTATTTTATGGTTGGTATTATGATAGGAAGGTCACGTGAAAATTTTGATACGAAAATTTTATTGATCCTGTGGTTAATTAGGTAAAGGACTAAATTGCATAAAATGCGAAAGTTGAATTCTAGTAGCTATAAGGATTAAATAGCTATGGAATTCAAAACTAGAGGTCCTTATATGGTAATTAGACCATTAAAAAAAGTATGTAGATTTTTCTTGGTGACTCATCCATGGAAAAATTAGAAATGACTAGGGACTAAATTGGAAATCAATAAAATTAAAAGATGATAGAAAAATAAAAAGAAATTATCATCTTTTCTATTCATCTTCTTCCCTAATTTTTTTTATGGAAACCCTAGGAGAGAGGAAGAGAACTTTTCAAGCTTAGAAAGGTATGAAATCAAGTCCCGTTTTTAATGATTTTTATATTTTTAAGTATGAATAGTATGTTTAATACAAATTGCATGAGAATGTTCGGTGAACTTCGGTAATACTCTATAACCCTGTTTCAGCGACGGATACGGGTTAGGGGTGTTACAGGACATGTGTAGGGCTTGAGGTCAAATTGATTGAATATGCCTTACATAGTTACCTCAAAATAAAATGAATGGTAAGTTAAGTACCAAGTTATACGAACTTACTAAGCATTTTATGCTTACTTAGTTTTATTTCCCTGTTTTAGAGTAAATTGGAAGCTCATTGGATTGGAAGCTCGACGGAGATCACTCACACTATCCATCGGCCCATGTCGGTACAATATGGTAAATCAATTATGGTTGTAATGGCATGTATAGGTTATATTGGCCATATTGGCATGTAAATGTAAATGATGCTTGTAATCTAGCTATTGGAATGGCTAGTAATGGTTTGTTTTGACATATTTGTAATGTCATACTATGGTAGCTACATTTGTGTTAAGTAGTTGATCAAATTATGCCTAACATATGGACTAAACCAAGGCAAGATTATGAACATGTATGCATGTAATGGTATGCTTTGTTGAATGATAGAGTTTGCTTAACTTGAATGCTTGAAATGGTTGGCATTTGGATGTGAGTTTATGTGCAGGTCATTGGTGTGATTTTGGGTGAGAAATAAAGCTAGAAATAGCTTTATTTTGTCCACACGGGCAGACACAGGGGTGTGTGTCTAGACCATGTGTGACACACAGCCTGGTACATGGGCGTGTGGTTAGGCCGTGTGTCCCCTGCACCTTAAAATCGAGAAAAATAGAATGCTCAAAATTGGGCACACGGGTAGAGACACAGGCGTGTGTCTCAGCCGTGTGTGCTACACGGCCTAGAACACGGGCGTGTGTCTTGGCCTTGTGAAACCTGCACCTAATTTCAAATGAATTAAATTAACCACACGGCCTAACACACGGGCGTGTGGCATGGCCGTGTGCACAAGTCAGAGAGTTACACGGGGTAAGACACGACCTATAACACAGGCGTGTCCTAGGGTCACACGGGGTGTCTCTTGGACCAAACGGGCGTGTGAGTCCTGCAACTTGGAAAATTTTTGTAATCTCGTGAAAAATTCTTAGAGTTTCCGATTAAGTCCCGACTTGATTCTAATGCTCGTATTGGGTCGCAAAGGTCCATTTAAGGAACGTTACGAATGATCTCGGTTAATAAATAGTGATTGACATGATTTATCTGTAAATGTTTTTGAAAGTTTCGGTAATGCTATGTGACCCTGTTCCAGTGACGGATACGGGTTAGGGGTGTTACAATGACACTAGAGTGTTAGTGTCGTGACACCAATGCTTTCCATAACCACGAGATATCAACTTTAACAAATTACAATCTGGGTGGCTTGTTTGCAATGTCGCGACATCAAGGGAGTGAGGTCGCAACATCAACCTTCAAGATCACAACATCGAGCCATCGCGGTTGCATCATCAAAGATAGTCATCAAGGTAAAGGAAGCCAAATTGTTTAAGGGTGCAAGTGCGACATTAGGATGCATGGTTACAATATGAAGTTGTAAAATATCCCTAGAAGCAAACTGTTATAGGTGTCGTGAAATAGAGGTCAGGGTGTCGCGACATTGAGGCTTGACGAGGGAAATTATGCAGGGGTAGTTTTAAGTCCAGCCAAGCTTAAGTTAATTGCTAATTAAGGGTGTTTTTCTTTCCTATTTTAGGTCAAATATCATCAGACTCTGTAAGTTATTTTTATAACAATTACTAGGGAGAATAGTTTATAGAGTGATAATTAGGTTTTCATCTATAGTTTTCTCTGAAGAAATTTTCTACGCTTTTAGTTCTTTTTGCACTCAAAAGGTACAGGGGCCTTTTGCATACGTTTGAGTTTTGCATTAAGATTTAATATATTTTAGTTTATTTTAGCCATCAAACCTGCAAATCAATAATCGAGTTTGTGGAATTCAAGTTTATTCTCATTTTCTTCCATCCAATTGAGGACTTCATTGCAGATTTCTAAGCATCTTTAAATTATTTTTGTGTGATTTAATTATAACTTCCCATTTTTTAGTGGTATAAAAAATGGTGGTTTTAGAACCCCAATTTTTGATGATCGAGTCAGTAAATATTATTTTATAATATTTACGAGTCTATTATATAGTTATATTAAGTCCTAGTCCAGTAATATTAGTGATTAAACAATTAATTAAGGTATAAAGACTAAACTATAAAAGGCGTAAAAGTTAATCACTATTGATTACTATTAGCTAAAATGCATGATTAATGTTTATTTAAGGATTTAAGTGGTAATTAGACCCTTTATAATGCTATTGGATGGTTAGTGGGGGAAATTGAGTTAAAAATATGTGTTTTATAATATTTAATTTTAATTAAACAAAAGTTAAATAAAGTAAAAACAAGTCTTTTTTTTTGTTCTTCCACCGAAAAACAAAACAAAAAACACCATTGAAAGAGCTTAAGGTTTGACCAAGCTAGAACTCTTACATGTAAGTCAAATTCAAACATGTTTTTCATGATTTTTATATTTTTGAGGTCATTGTTGCTTAATCTAGCTAACCCAGGGACTATTTTGTAAAATTGTTAAAGTTTTTGAAACTTTCCATTGATGATTTTTGGATGTTCTTCTGGTTAAATGGTAGATTTATGAGTTTGGTTGTTAGATAGGACTATTTTGTAAAGAGATTTTTGTTAGTTTTATGCTTAGAGAGTAATATGAAAATATGTTAACTTTGGCATGAAATTTTTGTAAATTTTAGTATTTGAAGGCTAGTTAGGGATGAATATATAACCAGTTTTAAGTTTGGGGTTTAAATGTAAAAATTATAATAGTTTCAATTTTAGGGGCAAAATTGAACAAAGTGTAAAAGTTTAGAGAAACTTTGTAAAATGGAACTAATGTAACATCCCGGTTTAGGGCCTAGTCAAAATAGTGGTGCGAGACCACAAATTCGAGGGTTACAAATGAGTTTTTGAGGTTTATGCCTTGTATGCATGCTAGTGTGAAAGTTTCATGAAGCAATTTTGTGAAATGGTGGTTGAATTGTCCAAAAGGACTAAATTGCAAAAGTTGCAAAATGTGTGTTTCTAGAAGCTATATGTGTGAAATAGCTTTAGATTATTAATTATAGGTCCTTAAATAGCAATTTATCCAAATTCTAATATTTGGACAAAATTGGGCATGGATGAGTTAAAATAGAAAGTTTATCAAAAAGGGCATTTTGGTCATTTATCAAATAAGTGATTAAAATAGGAGAAAAGATGACAAAATTCATTCATCTTCTTCTCCAAGGCTGCCGAAAATTCCAAGAGCCATTGTTAGGGTTCTTCAAATTTTTCAAGCTTGCTAGTAAGTGCATCTAGCATCGTTTTTGATATTCTTTGTATTTTTGAAGTCCCGGTAGCATGAGTAAGCTATTTTTAGCTATTTGATGAGCTATGAAGGATGTTCAAAAATGTGGTCATGTATGACATGCATGTATGTTGGTATTTTATGGAAGATTATGAAAGCTTGATGTAGTAGAAACATCTTTTGTTAAGTGATTTTCCATGAAAATGCATGTAGGGACTTGATTGTGAAAATCTTAAGTTTGGTCATACATGTGTGTTTTAGTGAGAATTGATGATAGCTTTAGTTGAATAAGTGGTTCGAATAAGCATGAAAGACTAGAAAGTTGAATAAAAATCACTTTACGAGCCTTTGGGGCTAAAGTGTAAAAATGAGAAAGTTTAGGGGCAAAATAGTAATTTTGCTAAAGTATGAGATAATGGTCAATCTAGTCAATGTGTGTATTAAATAAGCTAATTTATTCATTATAGATCAAGAAAGGCAAAGCCCAGATCGAAACCGAGGCAAAAGTAAGGTGGTGGACTAAATTGCAAGTCTCAATACTTTTGAGTACAGAGGTAAGTCTATGCATAAACAATGCATTCATACTTACAATTTGTTGATGATAGCTAGTGTGTAGCTTGTTTGAGATTGATTGAGAACCTATGTGGTTCAAGTAGAATGAATGTAGTAGAATTGTGAATGGATGTTTAATTGAGTAAGTAGACATGTGAATGTGTAGCGATAATGCTAGATGGCAGGCTAAGTGCGATACCATCCTAATGCATATTGATGATGAGCTGGCTATGTGCGATGCTATCGTTAGGTATATCGTCTAGTGGGCTATGTGAGAAACCCCTATGATTACCCTTGTGGTAGGCTAAGTGCGATACCACCTTATTAATTGATTGTGGTGTGCTAAGTGCGAAACCACCGAGACATTTGCTGTGTGGATTAGCCATGTGATGGCATTATTGAGTAAAGAAGCTGTGTGGATGCATTATTAAGTTAATTAGCTGTGTGGATGAATTATTGAGAAATAATGATGTGTTGTATATTGTGTAAATGTGACATTGAATGCAGGGGTGCATTTCGATGGTTATGAGTATGTGACTCATGATGTGTTGGAAATGGGGTAAGGGTTAGAAAGAGTAAGCATAGTTGTTCATTACTTTTGGTAGTATAATGCTAATTGTTGTTTAGCTTATACTATGATGCTTAATTGTTATGTGTAAACTTACTAAGCTCAAAGCTTACTCCTTTTCTTTTCCCTTGTCTTATAGAGTAAAAGTGTTGAACCGAGATACGAGGATCAATTGGAAGATCGCCCACACTATCAGCACACTCTGGTACATGAGACTCAATGTTTTGTATATGGCATGTATAGGGGCTAGACAAGTTAGTGAATTTTGTTGTAAATGACTAAGATGTGTTGGCCTTTAGATGGATAGCTTATTTTTTATAATGCCATAGTTGTTGGCTATTTTATGTTATATGAAATGTTATAGTTGTCTATGTGAGATTGCAATTCAATTTGAGTTGATTATGATTGTGTTAGATGAGTATATGTTGTGTATGCTAGAGGGGTGAAAAGAACTTGGCACATAGCTTTGTTCTTGTCCATGTGGATAGACACACGGGCGTGTGTCTAGGCCATGTGTGACACACGGCCAGCCCACGGGCGTGTGACTCAGCCGTGTGTCCCCTGCATGTTAGTATTTTAAATCAGAATAGACCACGGACTAGCCACACGGGCGTGTGTCTAGGGCGTGTGGGATTAATCAGTGTTGGCCACGGGCTAGCCACACGGGCGTGTGTCTAGACTCTACGCTGTGTTAAGGTAGTCAGTGTGCACCACGGGTGATAAGCACGGGCGTGTGCCTTGGCCGTGGGGCATTGGCAGAATGCTGGAGTTTTAGGCACGGTTTCGGGACATGGGCGTGTGTGTCCATGCACGGGCGTGTCTAATCTTGCACGGGCGTGTGAGACCTGTATAAAAGAGTGATCGTTGATTTCAGAGTTTTAAATTTATAATGATCGAACCTGGAACTAACTATAACAACGATTGAGGCAAGTGCACCTATCGAACAGTAGTATAGCTTAGGCAAGACTGGATTGTCGAACCCAAAGGAACCAAAAGTACTAATACTAACTTTCTTTTTATTATCTAGACTAAAATAAGTGAAGTTGTTATTTAATCTAAATTTAACTAACTACTAAGCTAAAGACGCAAAGACAAAAAGAATGAATTGGGGTAACACTGTTGGAAAAACTCAGTTGATTAAGACGATACCCTTAGGAAGAATCCACCTAGACTTCACTTGTTATCTAACTTTGAACAAGACGATTTATTCACTTGACTTGATCCGTAAGACTCCCTAATGTATATTAAACCCTCTCTCGAAGCGAATAACGTCTAACCCTAGGTTGATTAATTGAAATCTCTTTCTAATTAAAACCCCTAGAATTGCATTAACTCGATCTATGGACTCCCATATTAGGTTTCACCCTAATACGGCAAAATCTCATCACCCTATCTCTAGGCGCGCGATCAACTCCGCTTAATTATGCTAGATCTACTCTTAAGCAGGGACTTTTGCTCCTCCACCTAAGAACATCAAACTTGAATCAATATCCCGAAAATATTAACACAAGAATTAAGAACACATAATTAAGAACAAATCAAGTATTTATCATATAGTTCAGCAAACGATAACAAGATTCATCTAAGTTTCATCACCTTCAGGTATCTAAAGGGTTTAGTTCATAATAATAAAAGAAAACATCTCAGAAGAAAAGATAAAACAAAACATAAGAAATCCCTAAACCCCCTGAAGGAATTGAAGGAGAGATCCGCAGTCTTTAGTAGAATTCCGGCTTCTTCAGATGGATCGACTAGCTATCTTCGAGTGTTTCCCACAAATCTGACCTTTTCGACTCGGCTCATTGGCCTAGCTCACCGGCCCCTTCTAGGTTATACTTAGGGTGATTATATAGGCTTTTGAAATAGGTTTCTTTGCCCCTAAGTATCCTTTTCCGAGTGAAATTGCTCTTCTCCACGAGGAGGACGGCCATGGCACACGCCGTGTGAATCGTCTTTTAGGCCGTGTTCGGACTTTTAATAAGGTGACACGCCCGTGTAAATCGTAATCAAGCCATGTTCTAGTCTATCAAGGAGACACGACCGTGTTGGCTCAAGTCCAGGCCGTGTCAATTTTCACTTTGGCCCAATTTGGTCCGTTTTGAGCCCGTTTCTCATTCTTTTTCATCCTCCGGTGCTTTCACGAGTATAAAACATGAAAAGAAAGGATTAAGAGCACCTTTTACATAAATCGGGGATAAATCATCCAAAAGTATGCTAAATGTGGGATTAAAATATGTTACTTTTACGGTTTATCACATACCCCACGATTAAGCTTTTGCTTGTCCTCAAGCAAAATTCTCAACTTACAATTAAAACGAATCATCCATGATTAAATATTCCTATCAACAATGTCTCATCATAATTCATAGATAATTTATACATGGATAATTTAACTCAAAGAGTCCTAAAGATTCAAACAATATAAGTCATACATTTGTATCACAAAACATAGGTGTTTCCCCTCATCTAAATAATTACCTCTGATCCAAAACCTACAAGGATTGACATCCTCACAAAAGATTCACTCAAATCACTCGAAGTGTTTAAGGTTCAGCATTAAGCACTCAAATGTCAAACATGAAAAGTTAATCCCATAGGCTTGCATGGAAATCAAATCTCCACCACTGTAATATGAGATGATGCACAAATCAAAAGGTCTTTGAAAGGGGTTATGCTTGGGCTTAGGTTAAGGTATGGATAAAGGTGAATTAGAGGGTTAGAATCGAAATCGACTGAAAAATTACCTAACTAGAAACAACAAACTGAAAAATAAATAATTACATGAATTGAAACTTTGAAACTAATAATACGAGCTTCTTTTTCAATAAATAGACTTTAACTGTATAAGCTTGCTTTTCATCATACTAATACTGAATATACTTTGATTTTTTTTAGATCAAGTAATAATAAAGAACTTTAACAACTAAAATAAAGAACATAGTTAGGCTACTGGTCAAATCAAATCTCGACAAAAAAGGGTAGTCAAAAAGAATGGTGATAACAAATACAAAGGGTTTTGGGTTAATATTAGTGGGTGAGTCAATAAAAAGGGTTGTTAGGATCAAAGGGGTTCACTAGGGGTTAATTATGAAGGTAGGCTTTTTATGGAGTAAGTGGGTTAAACCCTAGGTGCCTTTATCATTTCTGTATATCAAATTAAAGATGTGGTCTCAACATGTATAATCGAGGCAAGTTCTAGAATAACAGTTCAATGTTGACACACTCATAATCAAAAAGTGAGCATGAAAAAGGATATATGCTCTTATAAGGCTCAAAATCTCACAAAAATTATGGGTATTTTGATATCAACCTCGTAAATTTCAAATTTCAAAGTAATATTCAAATTCAGGTTAACAACCTAAAAAAAAATTTTAATTATGAAAAATAGACTTATCATGTTTGATTCTCTAGTATCTTAGAATTTAATTATCAATGCACAATTATCAATGAATTAATCTAAAACATATCATTAAAGATCATAAATCATGGAAATTTCATTCTAATGATAATATGAGAAACTTACTTTAGAAACAAGACATAATTCAGGGATTTGAGAATAATGCAAAAAGTTTGGCACCTTTTTAGGTTGTTCACTGATAAACCGTAGAAGTAACATATTTTAATCCCACATTTAGCATACTTTTGGATGATTTATCCCTTGATTTATGTAAAAGGTGCTCTTAATCCTTTCTTTTCATGTTTTATACTCGTGAAAGCAGGAGGATGTAAAGAAGAGAAACGGGCTTAAAAGCGGACCAAATTGGGCCAAAGTGAAAATCAACACGGCCTCGACTTGAGCCAACACGGCCGTGTCTCCCTGATAGACTAGAACACGGCCTGATCACGATTTACACGGGCGTGCCACCTCATTAAAAGTCTGAACACGGCCTAAAGATGATTCACACGGGCGTGTGCCATGGCCGTGTCCCTGTCGTGAAGAAGAGCAATTTCACTCGGAAAAGGATACTTAGGGGCAAAGAAACCTATTTCGAAAGCCTATATAAACACCCTAAGTATAACCTAGAAGGAGGCGGTGAGCTAGGCCAAGGAGCCAAACCGAAAAGGTCAGATTTGTGGGAAACACTCGAAGATAGCCAATTGATCCATCTCAAGAAGCTGAAATTCTACTCAAGACGGCGGATCTCTCCTTCAATTCCTTCAGGGGGTTTTAGGGATTTCTTATGTTTTGTTTTATCTTTTCTTCTGAGATGTTTTGTTTTATTATTATGAACTAAACCATTCAGATACCTGAATGGGATGAAACTTAGATGAATCTTGTTATCGTTTTCTGAACTATATGATAAATATTTGACTTGTTCTTAATTATGTGTTCTTAATTCTTGTGTTGATATTTTTGGGATATTGATTCAAGTTTGATGTGCTTAGGTGGAGGAGCAAAATTCCCTGCTTAAGAGTAGATCTAGCATAATTAAGCAGAGTTGATCGCGCGCCTAGAGATAGGGTGACGAGATTTTGCCGGATTAGGGTGAAACCTAATATGGGAGTCCATAGATCGAGTTAATACAATTCTAGGCGTTTTAATTAGAAAGATATTTCAATTAATCAACCTAGGGTTAGGCGTTATTAAGCGAGAGAGGGTTTAATATACATTAGGGAGTCTTACGGATCAAGTCAAGTGAATAAATCGTCTGGTTTAGAGTTTGATAACAAGTGAAGTCTAGGTGGATTCTTCCTAAGGGTATCGTCTTAATCAACTGAGTTTTTCCAACAGTATTTCCCCAATTCATTCTTTTTTGTCTTTGCGTCTTTAGCTTAGTAGTTAGTTAAATTTAGATTAAATAACAACTTCACTTATTTTAGGCTAGATAATAAAAAGAAAGTTAGTATTAGTACTCCTTTGGATTCGACAATCCGGTCTTGCCTAAGCTATACTACTGTTCGATAGGTGTGCTTGCCTCAAATCCTTGTCATAGTTAGTTTCTAGGTTCGATCATTCTTTTTATAAATTTTAAGACTTTGACATCGCGAAAACAACGATCAAGTTTTTGGCGCCGTTGCCGGGGAACTAAAATATTAAGAAAGCTCTATTTTTATTACTTTAGCCATTATTTTCCGCAATTTACTTTTATTTTTATTTTTATTTTTGTTTTAGTTTTGTTTTTAACTTTGCTAAAATTTTCTTTCTTTCTTTTCCTAGCAGGTACCTCTAGTTTATGACTAGAAGGAACCCGAGAGGACCACTAGTATACGACAGTGATATTGAAGCTACCGCTCGCAGGAATCGCAGAGAAATTAGGCGAGCCCTAAATTACAACGAAAAAGAGTGAGAAGGCAGATCCAATCCTACTGAAGGGATGGACGAGAATAATCCACCACCACAAGATGTGGCAGAAAATAATGCTCCGCGTACTATGTATTATTATGCTAAACCTCATTTAACAGGAGCAGAATCAAGTGTTGTTAGGCCTGCTATAGCTGCTACTAATTTTGAATTAAAGCCTAACACTATACAAATGATTCAACAATTTGTTCAATTTGATGGTTTACAGGACGAAGACCCAAATACTCATATAGCTAATTTTTTAGAGTTCTGTGATACCTTTAAAATAAATAGCGTTTCTGATGATGCCATTCGTCTTCGGTTATTTCCCTTTTCATTAAGGAATAAAGCCAAATAGTGGTTAAACTCGTTACCACGAGGGTCAATCACTACATGGGATCAAATGACCAAATTTTTTTTATTAAAATATTTCCCACCGGCCAAAACGGCCAAATTACGGAACGATATCTCTTCTTTTGTGCAGATGGATTTAGAGACATTATACGACGCATGGGAGAGATACAAGGATCTCTTAAGAAGGTGTCCGCACCATGGTTTACCCTTGTGGCTCCAAGTCCAAACTTTCTATAACGGTGTAAACCCCTCAACGAGGCAACTAATTGATTCAGCCACCGGTGGAACCCTGAACAACAGAACTCCTGAAGCAGCCTATGAGTTTATTGAAGAGATGTCACTGAATAACTATCAGTGGCAGGTTATAAGGACAAAACCAACAAAATCAGCCGGAGTTTTCAACCTCGACGCAGTAACCATGCTATCAACACAGGTAGAGATGATGAATAAAAAGCTTGATAGTTTGTGTTCTTTCGCAGTATATCCGATGAATGCGATGCGACGCAAGTGGAACTGTGGCAAATCCTAAGTACCCACCCTACCAACCGGGTACAGAAAGCGAACAGATGAACTATATAGGTAACAATTTCAGATCTAATAAAAATCCTTATAGCAATACTTATAATCCAGGTTGGAGGAACCACCCAAATTTTTCATGGGGAGGTCAAGGAAATCAAGGAATTCAAAGACAACAACCTCCTCAAAAATTCCAAAATCAGCCCTATCCACAGGAGAAGAAGCCGAACCTTGAAGAGATGCTGACAAAATTCATGGCAGCTACAGATAACCGTCTCCAAGACACTGAGACCACCCTTAGGAATCAGCAGGCATCAATTAAAGGGATCGAGAGCCAAGTTGGGGAACTCACTAAGACAGTTGGACAACTTACTAACACAGTTAGACAACTCGCAAAGATAATTTCCGAACGACCACAAGGGCGTCTACCAAGCAACACTGAGATTAACCCAAAGGAGCAAATCCAAGCCATATCAGCTCAAGAAAGTGAAGGGTTAGACGAGCCCAATTCAAAGGAAGAGAATGTGGTCAAAGAAGGTAAGGTTGAGGTAAGTAATAATAAGCCAAAATCGGTAATCAAAGAGTACCAACCTCGCATACCATATCCCGAAGCATTAAGGAGAGACGACACAGAGGAACAGTTCGGTAAGTTTCTTAAACTTTTAAAGAAATTACATATTAACTTATCGTTACTTGAAGCTCTTTCACAGATGCCAGATTCTAGAAAATTTTTAAAAGAGCTTTTGACGAACAAACGAAGGATAGATGAGGCATCACATGTGGAACTAAACGCAATGTGCTCGGCAATCTTGCAAAATAAACTACCACGGAAATTAAAAGATCCAGGGAGTTTTACGATTCCATGTTTAATTGGTAGTTTACCTATTGATAATGCGTTAGCTGATTTAGGGGCAAGCATAAATGTTATGCCTTATAAATTATTTAAACAACTAGGTCTAGGGAAACCCAAACAAACTAGGATGAGCATCCAACTAGCTGATAAAACTATTAGAATTCCTAGGGGTATTATCGTAGATGTTCTTGAAAAAATTGATAAATTCGTTTTCCCAGTAGATTTTGTTGTCTTAGACATGGATGAGGATAATTCGATTCCCTTAATTTTAGGAAGACCATTCTTAGCAACTGCTAGAACTAAAATCGACATTGATGCATGAGAACTAATGCTTCGTGTAGGTAATGAGACAGTCACTCTCCAAGCTCTCGACTCGGCTAGAACATCGAGTAATCCAGGTGAGAAAACAAATTCTATTGATAACCATTCGGTTAACCCTTCTTTTCAGAAACACCGGGAAAGAATACAAATGAACCCGATTCTATACCATGTGCCAACAAAGAAATAACACACGAAAAACAAGGGATTGGATCGATGATCTAGGCGAGTGGAAGCGCATTTCAAGGAAAAATTAGGAATACACGAAGCGTAGAACCAGAGAGCCACTCCACGAAGCAAACAAGTTCAAAATCAGAGATCAGGTATTGATAGAAAAAACAGACCCTCGAACATCTCCTCCTGACCCTAACACAAACAAAGAAATATCGTTTAGGGTAATCAGTGTTTTTCCATACGGAACAGTCAAGGTAAGTAATCCTATTTTCGATACTTTCAATATAAACTCTTCTTGACTTAAACTTTATCAAGGAAATAGAACTGATAGCATGAGGGAAGATATTCAAATTTTTAAGCCACCCTGATTTGTTGTGAATACGATGAAAGTCTAGCTTAAGACTTTAAACGAGCGCTTCTCGGGAGGAAACCCGAGCACTAACCCTAATTACTTTCGTATTTGTTTTCATTTTACTTCCTTCTCTTATCTTAGTCTTTAACACCTAGTTTTAAACTAACCAAAAGTGCAGATTTCCAGCCCACACGGCCTTGCACACGGCGTGGCGTGGCCGTGTGGAGAGTACAGAATCTCCGATCGACAATGGCGGAAGAGGTACAAGTCAGAAAGAATCAAATCTTCAGAGTCACGAACTCCAACCACCACCCCACGGGCACCGACAAAACACCACGGCCATGCGACGCGGCCGTGGACGACACTGACTTATCATCAACGGGTGTGGCGACCTGAGCATGGGCGTGGGAGAAATGAATGAAGCCCACCACGGCCGTGCGATGCGGCCGTGTGAGATGCCACGCCCACGAGACACGGGCATGTAAATGTACCTGACTTGAGAATTCTATTTAAACCACCCACCCCTCCCTTTTCTCACCCATTCAGCCCATTTATTTTTTCTTTTCTTTCTCAACCCTCTCCCTACTTCTCTTCTCCAATACATTCCCAAAACCCTTGAGCTACACCAAATGCCAAAGAAGCGGAAGGAATCAAGCACAGTCTCCTCAAGGAGACCGATCTATATAAGTTCATGCCGGCCGCTTCAATCACTCACCAAGCCAAGGGTCTTTGAGACCATTTATTTATTCTTTTACTTTTATCTTCTCCTTTATTTTCCTTCTCTTTGACTATCTTATGCTTAATTTAGTTTATTTTAATTTAGTGTCTTAGTGTCATGTTCTTCAGGCTGCTTGGGAATCACGCCACTTCCGCCACCGCCAGCACCTCCGCAGCCTTAGAGGTCACACCCACCTCGCGAACCATTCAACAATAAGGACCCCTCAGTCCATCCATCTTTTCTTTTAATTTTATTTTACTTTCTATTTTCTTTATCTTTATCTTTCTTGTCTTTAATTATATATTTAGTTTATTTTAAATGTGTCTTAATAATTCCTAGCTAATGCTCCATGAGCTACCCAATTTCTTCATCTAGCGCAGCAATAGTGGGAAACCACCACACCATGACCACTGCCAAATCCAGCTCGGGCTGAAATTCCAACGTATTTTCCACATCCTTCAAGGATTTCATCCATCATTCAGGGAGTTTCACTTCTCGCCATATACATCTTAAGTGTGGGGGGGTGAACAACCTAAAAAGGTCTAAAAAGGTGCCTAATTTTTTTCATTATTCTCAAATTCCTGAAATTAGGTGCCAAACTTTTTGCATTGTTCTCAAATCCCTGAATTATGCCTTGTCTTAAAGTAAATTTCTCATATTATCATTAGAATGAAATTCCCATAATTGATGATTTTTATTGACATGTTTTAGATTAAGTCATTGATAATTGTGCATTGATGATTTATACTTTAAGATACTAGAGAATCAAGCATGATAAGTCTATTTTTCAAGAAATAAAAATTTTCTAGGTTGTTAACCTGAATTTGAATATTACTTTGAAATTTGAAATTTACGAGGTTGATATCAAAATACCCATAATTTTTTTTGTGAGATTTTGAACCTTATAAGAGCATATATTCTTTTTCATGCTCACTTCTTGATTATGAGTGTGTCAACATTGATTTGTTATTCTAGAACTTGCATCGATTATACATGTTGAGACCACATCTTTGATTTGATATACAGAAATGATAAAGGCACCTAGGGTTTAACCCACTTACTCCATAAAAAGCCTACCTTCATAATTAACCCCTAGTGAACCCCTTTGATCCTAACAACCCTTTTTATTGACTCACCCACTAATATTAACCCAAAACCCTTTGTATTTGTTATCACCATTCTTCTTGATTACCCTTTTTGTCGAGATTTGATTTTGAGCAGTTGCCTAACTATGTTTTATATTTTAGTTGTTAAAGTACTTTCTTATTATTGTAAATATTTGATTATTTGTTCTTAAAAAAAACATCGAAGTATATTCAGTATTAGAATGATGAAAAGCGAGCTTATACATTTAAAGTCTATTTATTGAAGAAGAAGCTCGTATTATTAGTTTCAAAGTTTCAATTCATGTAATTATTTATTTTTCAGTTCGTTGTTTCTAGTTAGGTAATTTTTCAGGTCAATCTCGATTCTAACCCTCTAATTCAGCCTTTATCCACACTTTAACCTAAGCCACGTTACAACCCTTTCAAAGACCTTTTGATTTGTGCATCATCTCATATTACAGTGGTGGAGAATTGATTTTCATGCAAGCCTATGGGATTAACTTTTCAGGTTTGACATTTGAGTGCTTAATTCTGAATCTTAAACACTTCGAGTAATTTGAGTGAATCTTTTGTGAGGATTTCAATCCTTGTAGGTTTTGGATCAGAGGTAATTATTTAGATGAGGGGAAACACCTATGTTTTGTGCTACAAATGTATGACTTATATTGTTTGAATCTTTAGGACTCTTTGAGTTAAATTATCCATGTATAAATTATCTATGAATTATGATGAGACATTGTTAATAGGAATATTGAATCATGGAAAGTTTATTTTAATTGCAAGTTGAGAATTTTGCTTGAGGACAAGCAAAAGCTTAAGTGTGGGGGTATATGATAAACCGTAAAAGTAACATATTTTAATCCCACATTTAGCATACTTTTAGATGATTTATCCCTTGATTTATGTAAAAAGGTGCTCTTAATCCTTTCTTTTCATGTTTTATACTCAGGAAAGCACCGGAGGATGTAAAGAATGAGAAACAGGCTTAAAACGGACCAAATTGGGCCAAAGTGAAAATCAACACGGCCTCAACTTGAGCCAACATGGTCTTGTCTCCCTGATAGACTAGAACACAGCCTGATCACGATTTACACGGGCGTGTCACCTCATTAAAAGTCTGAACAAGGCCTAAAGACGATTCACACGGGCGTGTGCCATGGCCGTGTCCCTGCCGTGGAGAAGAGAAATTTCACTCAGAAAATGATACTTAGGGGCAAAGAAACCTATTTCGAAAGCCTATATAAACACCCTAAGTATAACCTAGAAGGGGGCGGTGAGCTAGGCCAAGGAGCCGAGCTGAAAAGGTCAGATTTGTGGGAAACACTCGAAGATAGCCAGTTGATCCATCTCAAGAAGCCGGAATTCTACTCAAGACGGCGGATCTCTCCTTCAATTCCTTCAAGAGGGTTTTAGGGATTTCTTATGTTTTGTTTTATCTTTTCTTCTGAGATGTTTTCTTTTATTATTATGAACTAAACCCTTCAGATACCTGAAGGGGATGAAACTTAGATGAATCTTGTTATCGTTTGCTGAACTATATGATAAATATTTGACTTGTTCTTAATTATGTGTTCTTAATTCTTGTGTTGATATTTTTGGGATATTGATTCAAGTTTGATGTGCTTAGGTGGAGGAGCAAAAGTCCCTGCTTAAGAGTAGATCTAGCATAATTAAGAGGAGTTGATCGCGCGCCTAGAGATAAGGTGACGAGATTTTACCGGATTAGGGTGAAACCTAATATGGGAGTCCATAGATCGAGTTAATGCAATTCTAGGGGTTTTAATTAGAAAGAGATTTCAATTAATCAACCTAGGGTTAGACGTTATTTGCTTCGAGAGAGGGTTTAACATACATTAGGGAGTCTTACGAATCAAGTCAAGTGAATAAATCGTCTGGTTCAGAGTTAGATAACAAGTGAAGTCTAGGTGGATTCTTCCTAAGGGTATCGTCTTAATCAACTGAGTTTTTCCAACAGTATTTCCCCAATTCATTATTTTTTGTCTTTGCGTCTTTAGCTTAGTAGTTAGTTAAATTTAGATTAAATAACAACTTCACTTATTTTAGGCTAGATAATAAAAAGAAAGTTAGTATTAGTACTTTTGGTTCCTTTGGGTTCGACAATCCGGTCTTGCCTAAGCTATACTACTGTTCGATAGGTGCGCTTGCCTCAAATCTTTGTCATAGTTAGTTTCCAGGTTCTATCATTCTTTTTATAAATTTTAAGACTTTGACATCGCGAAAACAACGATCATTCACCCCCCACACTTAAGATGTACATTGCCTTCAATGTACAAAGATAGATAATAGCACGATAATAATAAAATCATAAGATATGGGGAAAAGTGAAACTTCATGAATTATGGATGACATCCTTGGATTGGAGGTGAAAGATACGTTGGAGGTGTCGTCTTTTGTTGTGGCGGTTACTAACGAGCTCTGTGCTAGATGAAGAAATTGGGTAGCTCATGGAGGATTAGCCAAGAATTATTAAGACACGTTTAACATAAACTAAATATATAATTAAAGACAAGAAAGATACAGAGAAAGAAAACAAAAAGTAAAATAAAATTAAAAGAAAAGATGGATGGACTGAGGGGTCCTTATTGTTGGATGGTTCATGAGTTGGGTGTGACCTCTAAGGTCATGGAGTGTCAAGCGGTGGCGAAGTGGCGTGATTCCCAAGCGACCTTTAGAACCCGACACTAAGAAACTAAATTAAAATAAACTAAATTAAGCATAAGATAGTCAAAGAGAAGGAAAATAAAGAAGAAGATAAAAGTAAAAGAAAAGATAAATGGTCTCAAAGACCCTTGGCTTGGAGAGTGAATGAAGCGGCCGGCATGAACTTATATAGATTGGTCTCCATGAGGAGACTGTGCTTGGTTTCTTCCGCTTCTTTGACATGGTTTTGGTGTAGCTCAAGAGTATAGAGAAGGGAGGGGAGAAATCTGATAAAGGGGAGGAAGAAAAGAGGTAGGGAGTAGGTGAGAAAAAGGAGAAGGGGGTGGTTTTAAATGGAGTTTTGGGGTTTGACACTTTCCCACGCCCGTGTACCGTGTGTGTGTTGATTCACACGGTCGCCTCGCACGGCCGTGTGTCTAGGCGTGTTGGTTCACCCACACCCATTTTACAGATTACCACGCCCGTTGGTGATAAGTCAGTGTCGTCCACAGCCGCGTCGCACGGCTGTGGCATTTTGTCGGTGCCCGTGGGGTGGCGGTTGGAGTCTGTGACTTGAAGATTTGATTCTTTTTGACTTGTACCTCTTTTGCCATTGTCAGTACGAAGATTCTGTACCTCCACACGGCCACGGCCACGGCTGTGTGGGCTGGAAATCTGCACTTTTGGTTAGTTTAAAACTAGGTGTTTAAGACTAAGAGAAGAGAAGAAAATACAATGAAAACAAATACAAAAGTAATTAGGGTTAGTGCTCGGGTTGCCTCCCAAGAAGCGCTCGTTTAAAGTCTTAAGCTAGACTTTCCTCGTATTCGTAAAAATTAGAGTGGTTTAAAATTTGAATATCTTCCCTCATGCTATCAGTTCTATTTCCTTGATAAAGTTTAAGTCGAGAAGCGTTTATATTGAAAGTACCAAAAATAGGATTACTTACCTCGACTTTTCCGTATGAGAAAATATTGTGTACCTCAAGAAGAATTTCTTTGTTTGTGTTCAGGTATGATGTGATGAGGTGAGGATATGCTTTATCTAACAGTACCTGGTCTCTTATTTTGAAGTGGTTTGTTGTTCCTATGAGCTCTTCTGGGAGCTCCTTCGGTTTTACTTCGTGTAGTTCTGGTTCTTCTTTGAATTGTGTTTTCCACTCTTCTAATTTGTCGACCCTAAGGCTTCGTTCCTTATGTAATTCTTCTTTGTTGTCATGGGGTCCATGATTTGGCTCAGGTTTGTAACCTTGTGGTGTTTCCTGTGGTGAAAGTTGAACAACTTGGCTATCAACTGAATTTACTTTCCCACCTTTATCAATTGTTGTCCTGGCCGAGTCAAGAGCTTGTAAACTGATCGATTCGTCACCTACACGAAGTATGAGTTCTCCTGTACCAACACAATTTTTGTTCTAGCAGTTGCTAAAAAGGGTCTTCCTAAAATTAAGGGAATCGAATTATCCTCATCCATGCCTAAGACAACAAAATCTACTGGGAAAACGAATTTATGAATTTTTACAAGAACATCTTCGATAATACCCCTAGGAATTCTAACAGTTTTATCAGCTAGTTGAATGCTCATCCTAGTTTGTTTGGGTTTCCCTAGACCTAGTTGTTTAAACAATTTATAAGGCATGACATTTATGCTTGCCCTAAATCGCCTAACGCATTATCAATAGGTAAACTACCAATTAAACATGGAATCGTAAAACTCCCTGGATCTTTTAATTTTTGTGGTAGTTTATTTTGCAAGATTGCCGAGCACATTGCGTTTAGTTCCACGTGTGATGCCTCGTCTATCCTTCGCTTGTTCAAAAGCTCTTTTAAAAATTTTCTAGAATCTGCATCTCGCGAAAGGGCTTCAAGTAGCGGTAAGTTAATATGTAATTTCTTTAAAAGTTTAAGAAACTTATCGAACTGTTCCTCTGTATCATCTCTCTTCATCGCTTCGGGATAAGGAATGCGAGATTGGTACTTTTTGATTACCGGTTTTGGCTTTTCTTGTGTTACCTCAACTTTACCTTTCTCTACCTCATTTTCTTGTATTGGATTGGGTTCATCTAACCCTATACTATCATGAGCTGTGATAGCTTGGATTTGCTCCCTTGGGTTAATCTCAATGTTGCTTGGTAGACGCCCTTGCGGTCTTTCGAAAATTATCTTTGCAAGTTGTCCCACTATTTTAGTAAGTTCCCCAACTTGTCTTTTGATCCCCTTAATTGATGCCTGTTGATTCTTAAGGGTGGTTTTAGTGTCTTGGAGACAGTTATCTGTGGCTGCCATGAATTTTGTCAGCATCTCTTCAAGGTTCGGCCTCTTTTCCTGTGGATAGGGCTGATTTTGGAAATTTTGAGGAGGTTGTTGTCTTTGAATTCCTTGATTTCCTTGACCTCCCCATGAAAAATTTGGGTGGTTCTTCCAACCTGGATTATAATTATTACTATAAGAGTTATTATTAGATCTGAAATTATTACCTATATAGTTCATCTGTTCGCTTTCTGTGCCCGGTTGGTAGGGTGGGTACTCAGGATTCGCCACAGTTCCACTTGCGTCGCACTGCATTACTGAATGTACCTGCGAAGAACACAAACTATCAAGCTTTTTATTCATCATCTCTACCTGTGTTGATAGCATGGTTACTACGTCGAGGTTGAAAACTCCGGCTAATTTTGTTGGTTTTGTCCTTGTAACCTGCCACTGATAGTTATTCAGTGACATCTCTTTAATAAACTCGTAGGTTGCTTCAGGAGTTCTGTTGTTTAGGGTTCCACCGGTGGCTGAATCAATTAGTTGCCTCGTTGAGAGGTTTACACCGTTATAGAAATTTTGGACTTGGAGCCACAAGGGTAAACCATGGTGTGGACACCTTCTCAAGAGATCCTTGTATCTCTCCCATGCATCGTATAATGTCTCTAAATCCATCTGCACAAAAGAAGAGATATCATTCCGTAATTTGGCCATTTTGGCCGGTGGGAAATATTTTAATAAAAATTTTTCGGTCATTTGATCCCATGTAGTGATTGACCCGTGGTAACGAAGTTTAACCAACTATTTGGCTTTATTCCTTAATGAAAAGGGAAATAACTGAAGACGGATGGCATCATCAGAAACGCCATTTATTTTGAAGGTATCACAGAACTCTAAAAAATTAGCTATATGAGTATTTGGGCCTTCGTCCTGTAAACCATCAAGTTGAACAAATTGTTGAATCATTTGTATAGTGTTAGGCTTTAATTCAAAATTAGTAGCAGCTATAGCAGGCCTAACAATACTTGATTTTGCTCCTGTTAAATGAGGTTTAGCATAATCATACATAGTACGCGGAGCATTATTTTCTGCCACATCTTGTGGTGGTGGATTATTCTCGTCCATCCCTTTAGTAGGATTGAATCTGCCTTCTCGCTCTTTTTCTGTGTAATTTAGGGCTCGCCTAATTTCTCTGCAATTCCTGCGAGCGATAGCTTCAATATCACTGTCGTATACTAGTGGTCCTCTCGGGTTCCTTCTAGTCATAAACTAGAGGTACCTGCTAGGAAAAGAAAGAAAGAAAATTTAGCAAAGTTAAAAACAAAACAAAAATAAAAATAAAAATAAAAGTAATTTGCGGAAAATAATGGCTAAAGTAATAAAAATAGAGCTTTCTTAATATTTTAGTTCCCCGGCAATGGCGCCAAAAACTTGATCGTTGATTTTAGAGTTTTAAATTTATAATGATCGAACCTGGAACTAACTATAACAACGATTGAGGCAAGTGCACCTATCGAACATTAGTATAGCTTAGGCAAGACCAGATTGTCGAACCCAAAGGAACCAAAAGTACTAATACTAACTTTCTTTTTATTATCTAGCCTAAAATAAGTGAAGTTGTTATTTAATCTAAATTTAACTAACTACTAAGCTAAAGACGCAAAGACAAAAAATAATGAATTGGGGAAATACTGTTGGAAAAACTCAGTTGATTAAGACGATACCCTTAGGAAGAATCCACCTAGACTTCACTTGTTATCTAACTCTGAACCAGATGATTTATTCACTTGACTTGATCTGTAAGACTCCCTAATGTATATTAAACCCTCTCTAAAAGTGAATAACGTCTAACCCTAGGTTGATTAATTGAAATCTCTTTCTAATTAAAACCCCTAGAATTGCATTAACTCGATCTATGGACTCCCATATTAGGTTTCACCCTAATCCGGCAAAATCTCATCACCCTATCTCTAGGCGAGCGAACAACTTCGCTTAATTATGCTAGATCTACTCTTAAGCAGGGACTTTTTCTCCTCCACCTAAGCACATCAAACTTGAATCAATATCCCAGAAATATTAACACAAGAATTAAGATCACATAATTAAGAACAAATCAAGTATTTATCATATAGTTCAAAGAAGCGATAACAAGATTCATCTAAGTTTCATCCCCTTCAGGTATCTGAAGGGTTTAGTTCATAATAATAAAAGAAAACATCTCAGAAGAAAAGATAAAACAAAGCATAAGAAATCCCTAAAACCCCCTTGAAGGAATTGAAGAAGAGATCCGCCGTCTTGAGTTCCGGCTTCTTGAGATGGATCGACTGGCTATCTTCGAGTGTTTCCCACAAATCTGACCTTTTCGGCTCGGCTCCTTGGCCTAGCTCATCGCCCTCTTCTAGGTTATACTTAGGGTGTTTATATAGGCTTTTGAAATAGGTTTCTTTGCCCCTAAGTATCATTTTCCAAGTGAAATTGCTCTTCTTCACGACAGGGACACGGCCATGACACACGCCCGTGTGAATCGTCTTTAGGCCATGTTCAGAGTTTTAATGAGGTAACACGCCCGTGTAAATCGTGATCAGGCCGTGTTCTAGTCTATCAAAGAGACACGGCCGTGTTGGCTCAAGTCCAAGCCGTGTCAATTTTCACTTTGGCCCAATTTGGTCCGTTTTGAGCCTGTTTCTCATTCTTTTCATCCTCCAGTACTTTCCTGAGTATAAAACATGAAAAGAAAGGATTAAGAGCACCTTTTTACATAAATCAGGGGATAAATCATCCAAAAGTATGCTAAATGTGGGATTAAAATATGTTACTTTTACGGTTTATGAAAGAGAAAAATTTTAAGATTGGAAAAAGTTTCGATTTAGTCTCGAGAGCCCTTGTGTGTATGAGTGAGGCCTTGTAAGTTGAGAAAGAGGTTGTTGAGATGACTTCAGAGAGTAGTTACGACGAGCCTAAGTGGCGATCAAGTGGTTTGAGTTCGGTAATGCCTCGAGCCCGGTTCTGGCGTAGAACCCGGGTAAGGGGTGTTACATTTAGTGGTATCAGAGCTATGGTTTAGTCGGTTCTAGGACTACCGTAGCGGGTGTAAGAGTTTAGCTATACATGCCATAAGTGTACAATGATAGTGTGGTGGCTTCTGATGATTTTAAATCTTGTTTTACATAGAATATGGATTCCGATCCATTGACTGCTGATGAAGCAGCTAGTAATACGCCGGCTCCTCCGCAAGGAACCGCGCCCGTTGAGAGTGGACCCGAGGTCAGGGGTCAAGGGGAAGAGGCACGGGAAGCCTTTCTCCAGATGATGAGCAATTGGTACTCGGATTATGTTCGAGCGAACCCTAATGCTCAACCTCCTCCACCACCACCTCCTATACCTCAGCCAAATCCAGTGGCTCCTCAAGGTATGGATGTAGTGAGGATATCGAAACCGCCGATGGATAAGATTAGGAAGCACGGGGCTGAGGAGTTTAGAGTTAAGGTAGATGATGACCCAGAGAGGGCGGAGTTTTGGTTGGAGAACTCGATGAGGGTGTTCGATGAACTCTCATGTATGCCTGAGGAGAGCTTGAAGTGTGCCGTATCCTTGCTGAGAGATTCGGCATACCATTGGTGGGAAACACTAATGTTGGTAGTATCGAGAGAGCGAGTGACGTGGGACTTCTTTCTGGAAGAGTTCCGGAAGAAGTATATAAGCCAGCGATTTACTGATCGGAAAAGGAAGGAATTCCTTGAGTTGAAGCAAGGAAGAATGTCAGTAGCAGAGTATGAACGTGAGCTTGTTAGGCTTAGCAAATACACTTAAGAATGTGTATCGACTGAGACCATCTTGTGTAAGAGGTTCGAAGACGGACTGAATAAGGACATCAAACTCCTAGTTGGTATTTTGGAGTTGAAAGAGTTTATGGTGTTAGTTGAAAGGGCAAGTAAGACCGAAGAGTTGAGTTCAGAAAAGAGGAAGGCTGTGAGTGAAGCCCGAGATGCTAGAAAGAGGCTGATGGGCAAGTCATACCAAGCCCAGTCGAAAAGATCAAAGGAAGTGAATCCTCGGACGATGGCACCAGTGGGTTATTCGCATCGAGACTTGGGTAATACTCGCTCGGGTTCGAGAGTCCAAGCTACCTCGAAAGAAAGTGTGGGCAATCCGAAGAGCAAACCAGAGTGTCCAAGTTGTGGTAGATATCACACTGGAGAGTGTTGGGGTAACAGTCGAAACTCTTATAATTGTGGTTCCCCTGACCATTTTATCCGAAACTGCCCCGAGAGGGATGATAAGGAAGAGAAGCAAGAGATGAGACCTAGTGATGTGTCTGCAAGGGGTAGACCACCAAGAAACCCTAGAGGTGGGAATAGTGGTAGGGGTGCGTCCAGAGACTCTGCTATGAGACCGGAGGGTCGAGCACCTGCAAGGACGTATGCTATTTGCGCTCGCGAAGAAGCATCCTCCCCTGATGTGATAACGTGTACTTTTTCTCTCTTTGACACCTTTGTTATTGCTTTAATAGATCCAGGGTCTACTCATTCTTATATTTGCATGAGATTAGCATCTAGTTTGAGTTTGACCGTTGAGTCTACGGACGTAGTGGTTAAGGTGTCAAACCCGTTAGGAAAGCATGTGTTAGTGGACAAAGTGTGTAAGAATTATCCTTTATTGTTTGAGAATCTTTGTTTTTCGGCAAACCTTATGTTGTTACCGTTTGATGAGTTTGATTTAATCCTAGGCATGGATTGGTTGACTACCCATAGTGTCTTAGTGAACTGTGGTAGTAAGTTTATTGAATTGAAATGTGAGAGTGGAGATGTGGTTCGGGTTGAATCAGGTGGATCGGATAGTCTACCAGTGATGATTTCTTCCCCTAGTGGTGAGAAATGTTTGAGAAAAGGATGTGAGTCCTATCTTGCTTTTGTGTTGAATACACGAGAGGTTGGAGTAGAGTTTGAAACAGTGCCAGAGGTATGTGAGTATCTAGACGTATTTCCGGAAGAGTTACCCGGATTACCTCCAGTGAGAGAGGTCAAGTTTCGAATTGAGTTGGTTCTGGGAACGACACCTATTTCAATTGCTCCATATAGAATGGCACCTGCAGAGTTGAAAGAACAGAAGGTTCAGTTGCAAGAGTTGATAGATAAGGCTTTTGCAAGACCGAGCTACTCGCCGTGGGGTGCTCCGATATTATTCGTGAAGAAGAAAGATGGGTCTATGAGGTTGTGTATAGACTATAGACAACTGAACAAGGTGACGGTGAAGAATAAGTATCCTTTACCAAGGATTGATGATCTTTTGATCAAGCCCAAGGGAGCTACGATGTTCTCCAAGATAGACTTGAGGTCTGCTTATTATAAGCTCAGAGTGAAAGAGCAAGATGTGTTGAAAACTGCATTTCGGACAAGGTATGGCCATTATGAGTTTTTGGTTATGCCGTTTGGTTTGACGAATGCACCTACGATTTTAATGGATCTGATGAACCGTGTTTTCAGACCGTATGTGGACAAGTTTGTAGTTGTCTTCATTGACGACATATTGATCTATTCTCGGGATGAGAACGATCATGAAGAGCATTTGAGAATTGTCTTGCAAACTTTGAGAGATAAGCAGTTGTATGCTAAGTTTAGCAAGAGTGAGTTTTGGCTCCGAGAAGTCAGATTCCTAGGACACATTGTGTCAGGTGATGGTGTCAGAGTTGACCCGAGTAAGATATCGGCTGTTGTGGATTAGAAATCACCGAGGAACGTATCAGAGGTTAGAAGCTTCTTGGGATTAACAGGATATTACAGACTTTTCGTAAAAGGGTTCTCTATGGTTACTACCCCGATGACGAAACTATTGCACAAAGATGTCAAGTTTGAATAGACTGAGACATGTCAACTGAGTTTCGAGAGACTGAAGACATTATTGACTGAGGCACCGATTTTGGTTCAACCAGAATCAGGAAAAGAGTTCGTGATTTACAGTGACGCATCGTTTAATGGTCTCAGTTGCATGTTGATGCAAGAGGGTAAGGTAGTCGCTTACGCCTCGAGACAGTTGAAACCGCACGAGAAGAATTATCCGACTTATGATTTAGAGTTGGCTGCGATTGTTTTCGCGTTAAAGATTTGGCGACATTACTTATATGGTGAGAAGTGCCGAATCTTTACAGATCACAAGAGTTTGAGATATTTGATGGATCAGAAGGATCTGAATTTGTGGCAGAGACGGTGGCTTTAGTTGTTGAAAGACTATGAGTTAGTCATTAACTACCACCCGGGAAAAGCGAATGTGGTTGCGGATGCCCTGAGCAGGAAATCCTTGTATGCTCTAAGAGTTATGAGGACGAGTTTAGCATTGTCTGACGATGGTGCTATTTTGGCAGAATTGAGAGCTAAGCAACTATTTGTTCAACAAATATGTGAGGCTCAGAGAAATGACAGTGAGATGTAAGCTAAGAGAGCTAAGTGTGGATCAGAAAGTGATTCTGATTTTCGAGTGGATTTGAATGGTTGTCTGATGTATCGTGATAGAATTTGTGTTCCTAAAGATAAGGAGTCGATTCGAAAGGTTTTGCATGAGGCCCACAGTGGATGTTTGTCAGTACATCCGGGCAGTACGAAAATGTACGACTTGAGGAAGTTGTATTGGTGGACGGGATTGAAAAGAGATATTTCAGAGTTTGTGACAAAGTGTCTGATTTGCCAACAGGTGAAGGCTGAGCATCAAGTGCCTTCGGGATTGCTTCAGCCAGTAATGGTACCCAAATAGAAGTGGGATCGGATTACCATGGATTTTTTGACGGGGTTGCCGATGACTCCGAGAAAGAGAGATGCTGTGTGGGTTGTTGTGGATAGATTGACAAAGTCGGCTCACTTTATTCCAGTACGTGTTGATTATTCAATGGATAAGTTAGCTGAGTTGTATGTGGCAGAGATAGTGAGATTGCATGGTGTACCTGTGTCTATTATATCGGATAGAGATCCGAGGTTTACTTCAAGATTTTGGAAGAAGTTGCAAGAGGCCATGGGTACAAGATTGAATTTCAGTACTGCGTTCCATCCGCAAACCGATGGTCAGTCTGAAAGAGTGATTCAAGTTCTTGAAGATATGCTTCGATGCTGTGTGTTAGAATTCGAAGGTAGTTGGGAGAGATATCTATCTTTGGTCGAATTCGCCTACAACAATAGTTATCAGTCGAGTATACAGATGACACCGTATGAGGCTTTGTATGGTCGTAAGTGTCGGACTCCTTTGCATTGGACTGAGCTTAGTGAGAAGCGGATCCATGGGGTCGATCTAATGAAAGAAATCGAAGAGAAGGTGAAAGTAATCCGTAATAGTCTGAGAGCTGCTTCAGACCGACAGAAGTCGTACGCGGATTTGAAAAGAAAAGAAATTGAGTTTAAAGTGGGCGAAAAAGTGTTTTTGAAAGTGTCCCCGTGGAAGAAGATAATGAGATTTGGACGAAAAGGGAAATTGAGTCCAAGATTCATAGGGCCGTATGAGATTCTGAGCATGCAATTGGGCACGTAGCGTGCCGGTTGGATTTGCCGATAGAGTTGGAAAAGATTCATAATGTGTTCCATGTGTCAATGTTGCGACGGTATCGCTCCGATCCTTCACATGTAATTCCTTCGACGGAAATTGAGATAAGACCGGATATGTCTTATGAAGAGGAGCCGATTAAGATCTTGGCTCGAGAAGTGAAATAGTTGAGAAATAAGAGCATAGCACTAGTGAAAGTGTTATGGCAGAAACATGGTGTGGAAGAGGCTACGTGGGAAACGGAAGAAGCTATGAGAGAGCAACATCCAAACCTCTTTACTGGTAAGATTTTTGGGGGCAAAAATCTCTAAAGGGGAGAGTTGTAACATCCCGGTTTAGGGCCTAGTCGGAATAGTGGTGCGAGACCACAGATCAGAGGGTTACAAATGAGTTTTTGAGGTTTATGCCTTGTATGCATGCTAGTGTGAAAGTTTCATGAAGTAATTTTGTGAAATGGTGGTTGAATTGTCTAAAAGGACTAAATTGCAAAAGTTGCAAAATGTGTGTTTCTAGAAGCTATATGTGTGAAATAGCTTTAGATTATTAACTAGAGGTCCTTAAATAGCAATTTATCCAAATTTTAATAGTTGGACAAAATTGGGCATGGATGAGTTAAAATAGAAAGTTTATCAAAAAGGGCATTTTGGTCATTTATCAAATAAGTGATTAAAATAGGAGAAAATATGACAAAATTCATTCATCTTCTTCTCCAAGGCTGCCGAAAATTCCAAGAGCCATTGTTAGGGTTCTTCAAATTTTTCAAGCTTGCTAGTAAGTGCATCTAGCCTCGTTTTTGATATTCTTTGTATTTTTGAAGTCCCGGTAGCATGAGTAAGCTATTTTTAGCTATTTGATGAGCTATGAAGGATGTTCAAAAATGTGGTCATGTATGACATGCATGTATGTTGGTGTTTTATGGAAGATTATGAAAGCTTGATGTAGTAGAAACATCTTTTGTTAAGTGATTTTCCATGAAAATGCATGTAGGGACTTGATTGTGAAAATCTTAAGTTTGGTCATACAGGTGTGTTTTAGTGAGAATTGATGATAGCTTTAGTTGAATAAGTGGTTCGACTAAGCATGAAAGACTAGAAAGTTAAATAAAAATCACTTTACGATCCTTTAGGGCTAAAGTGTAAATATGAGAAAATTTAGGGGCAAAATAGTAATTTTGCTAAAGTATGAGATAAGGGTCAATCTAGTCAATGTGTGTATTGAATAAGCTGATTTATTAATTATAGATCAAGAAAGGCAAAGCCCGGATCGAAACCGAGGCAAAAGCAAGGTGGTGGACTAAATTGCAAGTCTCAATACTTTTGAGTACCGAGGTAAGTCTATGCATAAACAATGCATTCATACTTACAATTTGTTGATGATAGCTAGTGTGTAGCTTGTTCGAGATTGATTGAGAACCTATGTGGTTCAAGTAGAATGAATGTACTAGAATTGTGAATGGATGTTTAATTGAGTAAGTAGACATGTGAATGTGTAGCGATAATGCTAGATGGCAGGCTAAGTGCGATACCATCCTAATGCATATTGATGATGAGCTGGCTATGTGCGATGCTATCATTAGGTATATCGTCTAGTGGGCTATGTGAGAAACCCCTATGATTACCTTTATGGTAGGCTAAGTGCGATACCACCTTATTAATTGATTATGGTGTGCTAAGTGCGAAACCACCGAGACATTTGTTGTGTGGATTAGCCATGTGATGGCATTATTGAGTAAAGAAGCTGTGCGGATGCATTATTAAGTTAATTAGCTGTGTGGATGAATTATTGAGAAATAATGATGTGTTGTATATTGTGTTAATGTGACATTGATTGCAGGGGTGCATTTCGATGGTTATGAGTATGTGACTCATGATGTGTTGGAAATGTGGTAAGGGTTAGAAAGAGTAAGCATAGTTGTTCATTACTTTTGGTAGTATAATGCTAATTGTTGTTTAGCTTATACTATGATGCTTAATTGTTTATCTGTAAACTTATTAAGCTCAAAGCTTACTCCTTTTCTTTTCCCTTGTCTTATATAGTAAAAGTGTTGAACCAAGATACGAGGATCAATTGGAAAATTGCTCACACTATCAGCACACTCTGGTACATGAGACTCAATGTTTTGTATATGGCATGTATAGGGGCTAGACAAGTTAGTGAATTTTGTTGTAAATGGCTAAGATGTGTTGGCCTTTAGATGGATAGCTTATTTTGTATAATGCCATAGTTGTTGGCAATTTTATGTTATATGAAATGTTATAGTTGTCTATGTGAGATTGCAATTCAATTTGAGTTGATTATGATTGTGTTAGATGAGTATATGTTGTGTATGCTAGAGGGGTGAAAAGAACTTGGCACATAGCTTTGTTCTTGTCCATGTGGATAGACACACGGGCGTGTGTCTAGGCCATGTGTGACACACGGCCAGCCCACGGGCGTGTGACTCAGCCGTGTGTCCCCTGCATGTTAGTATTTTAAATCAGAATAGACCACGGACTAGCCACACGGGCGTGTGGGATTAATCAGTGTTGGCCACGGGCTAGCCACACGGGCGTGTGTCTAGACTCTAGGCCGTGTTAAGGTAGTCAGTGTGCACCACGGGTGGTAAGCACGGGCGTGTGCCTTGGCCGTGGGGCAATGGCGAATCTTCGGGTTTTAGGCACGGTTTGGAGACATGGGCATGTTTGCGGTGTGCAGGCGTGTCTAATCTTGCACGGCGCGTGTGAGACTGTATAAAAGAGAAAATTTTAAGATTGGAAAAAGTTTGGTTTAGTCTCTCGAGAGCCCTCGTGTGTATGAGTGAGGCCTCGTAAGTCGAGAAAGAGGTTGTTGAGATGACTTCAGAGAGTAGTTACGACGAGCCTAAGTGGCGATCAAGTGGTTTGAGTTCGGTAACGCCTCGAGCCCGGTTCCGGCGTAGAACCCGGGTAAGGGATGTTACAACTAATATGTCATATGCCTGAAAATGAGCATGATAATGCAATTGAGATTGGTAAATTGAATTTAATTATTATTGAGATCAAGGATTGAATCGTATGGAGAAAAATTGAAGAGAATGGAAAATTACCGAATATATATGAGGTAAATTCATAGTATAGATGTATATATATATCTTGTGCTGTCATGATTTGGGTTTAATTGAATTGTGAATGAATATTTAATATTAGATTGAAGTTATAAATTGTTTATAATTAAGTACCATGTGAGAAAGGACTGATTTGAAAATTGTTGAATATTTGTGAAACATGATTTATATGATTTCAGAATGAACATGACTTGTTTATTGAATGTGTACTGATATCATAAAAGTGCCCCTAATTTATAAATGTTACGAATCATGTTGAAATGCCCATTTGAAAGTAGTAAACGATTAGGCTACAGCTGGTATGCCAATAGGTTTAGAATGCGTGCTTATACGAGTTTGCACTTTGGTGCTTATACTTTGCACTTCAACGCCCTTGTTCACACATTGATGTCCTTGTTTGCACTCTGGTGCTCTTGATTGCACTTTGGTGCCCCTGATAGCACTACAGTGCTCCTTGGTGTGTAGTTACCTGAGTATCCAAATTATTTTGCTATGGATCATCGGGCTAGTAAAACTTGTGATTAATTATCAAATGACTTGTTAATATATGTGAAGCATATGAATGATCCAAATAGATTTTTTGATAAACATATGATTATCTTGTGAATTGAACTTGTGCAAATCTCACATGCTTCTTGTAAATTGAATGTCAAGTTATCTTTATCTTAATTGTTTAAATTTCAATTACTTGATTGAGGTAATTTGGTTATGATTTAACTATGAATTTACTAGGCTATTATAAGCTTACTTTATTTCCTTTCCTGTTTCATGTAGTTGGCACCATTTGGAACTAGACATTCGAATCAAATTCAAGGCTCACACTATCAAGCTTCAGTTTCAATAGATTTTGACTCATTTTATTATAGTTTTGTGGCATGTATATAGGTTGTGTTTTTGAATCATGAGTTTTGAAGCTAAGTTTTGAAAATTGTAAAGTTTGGACTTGGCTATTATGTAAAGTTGTTTCTAAAGACTATTTGGCGTGCGACCGCCTCCGGACATACAAACGTCCAGAGTGTGAATACTACAATAAAATATAGAGTTACGAGGCGATATCTGTAAGTATACGGGTCTAGTTGTAATATAGTTTGACGTCCCTAGCGAGTGTCCAGGTGGTTGTCGTCATTAACATTAGGTCAGCTAACGTTCCCAAGCTTAAAGTTCGATTGTGCAGCCCAAAATGCCCCTACTTCGTGTCTAATTTTCATTCCTGTAACAGCCCAATTTTGGGTCTAGTCAGAACAGTGGTTTTGGGACCACAAATCCGACACAGTAAAATTTATTTTTATCATATTTTTATAGTCTACAATTTTATGGAATGATTTTGTGAAAATTCCGTTCGAAAATTTTGACGTTTGGGCACTCAATTTAGTTAAAAGGACTAAATTGTAAAAGGTGCAAAATGTGTGTTCTAGAAGCTAGAGGTGTCTAATTGCTATGAAATTTTAAATTGGAGGTCCTTAGATGATAATTAGACCATTATGCTTAGTATGGACAAAAATGGACATGGTTAGTGGAAAATTTCAAAGTTTAGGTGAAGGGCATTCTGATAATCTAGTAAATAAAGCCAAAATAACTAAAATAAAAGTGTCCATCTTCTCAAATTGGTCCCCCTTGTGCCAAAAATTTAAAGAAAGACATAGCTAGGGTTTTGGCCAGTTTCAAGCTCGATTGTAAGTCCGTTCTTGCCCCGTTTTTCATGATTTTTAAGTTTTTGAAGTTGTCTCAACCTAATCTAGCTATTTCAAGGACTAATTTGAAAGAAAATCAAATTCTAAAATTTTACCCATGTTAGATATTTGTGTATTTTGATGTCTAATGGTAGATTATGTATGTTAGGTGTTAGATAAACAACATTTACCAAGTGATTTTTGATGAAAATGCCTAAAAGGACATATTTGTAAAAGTTGTAAAATATGTAGTAGAAATGTGAATAAATGAAAAATGTGGGCTGTTATGAGCATGAAATATGTTCGGCTAGGCTTGGGTTTTGAAGAAATTGACTATATTTCATTTTACGAGCCTAGGGACTAAAATGTAAAAAGTTGAAAAGTTAGGGGCAAGAATGTAATTTTTACCATAAGGTGCTTTTGGGATTAAATTGAATAATGTGATAATTAAATAATTCAAAATTTATATTATAGATCAAGAAAGATGAAGTTCTGACCTATTGTGGACTAAATCGAACAATAATCCATTTTGTACTGAGATAAGTTCTTATGTTAAAAATAAGCTTTAATATGATTGTATTTCATTACTTTAATATTGCATGAATTGTACGTTTGATAAATGTGGATGAGCTTAATCCTATGAACGAGTCCAAAGACAAATCGACAAGCAAGAAATCCCGTTTGAACCTTAAGAATAGGGTAGGATACAAGTGACATGTCACTAGGGTCATTATGTGTTATGTGATTATGTGATCCGGTCTTTGGTCTCAGACGTCCCAGGTGGTGAGTGAGTATACCGACATATGTTACGGATACTTGACGACTTGTGTGTGAGCAAAGCACCTTGTAGCTACGTCTTGGTGATAGCTTGTGTGAGCAGTTCGTCGATAGCTCGAGAGCGAGCGATTATGTGATATGAGACTTAGGTAGCTTTGGCTACATATGTGGCACTTAGTGTGCAAATTTTCCCGAGTATTCGACATTGTTATTCCGAGTGGTTCACGAGTGTAACACCCCTTACCCGTAACCGATACTGGGATAGGGTACAAGGCATTACCGAACTTAGCTTGCATTTTAAGCCTAGCCGAATCATTTTCTTAACTACAACAGCCCCTAATTTCCACTATTTCGCCCATGTATGACCACTTTCATAACTTTTGCAATTTGATCCTTTTATGCATTTTTCATGAAAATCACTTAGAAAAGGATGTTTATCATGCATCAAACTTTCATATTCTTCCATAAAACATCAAAATACATGCATGTCATACATGGATAAATTTTTGAATATAAACCCTAGCTCAAAATATAGCTAGAAATAGCTAAACCGAGCTACGAGGATATCAAAAATATGAAGAACATTAAAAACGGGGCTAGGATGCACTTACTATCAAGCTTGGAAGTTGAAGAAACCCTAGCTACGGCTCCTTAGTGATTTTCGGCCATGGGAGAAGAAGATGGACACAATTTTGACTTCTTTTTCCCTTTTTAATCTTTTATTTACCAAATGACAAAAATGCCCTTAATGGTCATTTCTTGAGATTTTTCCTTCCCATGCCTATTTTTGTCCATCTAAACATATAATGGTCTAATTGCTAAATAAGGACCTCTAGTAATTTTTATGATTCTATTTCATACTTAAATCTTCTAGAATCTCATATTTTCTAAATGGACAAATTGATCACTAATAAATAAAATTTCCTCATGAAATTTCACACAATCATGCAACCACATCATACGCCTCATAAAAATCATAAAACACATATTTCTACTTCGAATTTGTGGTCTTGCACCACTATTCCGACTAGGCCCTAAATTGGGCTGTTACAATTCTCCCTCCATTAGGGATTTTCGTCCCCGAAAATCTTACCAGCAAAAAGGTTTGGGTACTGGTTCCTCATAGCCTCATCGGGCTCCCATGTAGCCTCTTCTACCCCATGCCTTTGCCATAGTACTTTCACAAGGGCTATACTTTTATTTCTTAGCTGTTTAACTTCCCATGCTAGAATCTTAACCGGTTCTTCGCTATATGTCATGTCGGGTTGAATTTCAACCTCTGTCGGTGTAATCACATGCGAAGGATCTGATCAGTAACGTCGCAACATAGACACGTGGAATACATCATGTATCTTTTCTAACTCAGACGGCATCGCCAATCGATAAGCTATCGGTCCTATCCTCTCGGTAATCTCATATGGTCCGATAAAATGCGGACTAAATTTGCCTTTCCGGCCAAATCTGAGAACTTTCTTCCATGGTGACACTTTCAAGAATACCTTATCACCAACTTGAAATTCAATCTCTTTTCGTTTCAAGTCCGAGTAGGATTTCTGTCTATCCGAGGTAGCTTTTAAAAAATAACGGATTATTTTTACTTTCTCTTCGGTTTCTCTAACCAAATCGACCCCGTGAATTTGATTCTCCTTGAGTTTAGTCCAATACAAAGGCGTTCGACACTTACGCCCATACAAAGCCTCATAAGGCGCCATTTTCAGACTCGACTGAAAATTGTTATTATAGGCAAACTCTACCAACGGTAAATACTTTTCCCAGCTGCCCTAAAACTCAAGAACACAACATCGAAGCATATCCTCAAGTATCTGTATTAATCTCACCGACTGTCCATCAGTTTGTGGGTGAAAAACCGTACTAAAACTCAGCTTTGTGCCCAAAGCTTCTTGCAACTTCTTCCAAAATCGGGATGTGAATTTCGGATCTCTATCCGATATAATAGACAAGGGCACTCCATGAAGCCTTACAATCTCAGAAACATATAAGTTTGCCAACTTATCAAGTTAATAATCAACACGTACCAGTATGAAGTGGGCTGACTTTGTGAGTCTATCTACCACCACCCATACGGCATCTTTCTTGCTCGGTGCCAACGGGAAACCTGTCACAAAGTCCATGGTAACACGGTCCCATTTCCACTCGGGAACCATAATAGGCTAAAGTAGACCCGAGGGTACTTGGTGTTCAGCCTTCACTTGTTGGAAAATTAAGCATACAAACTCGAAAATATCTTTCTTCATACTCGGCCACCAATACCATTTCTTCAAATCATTATGCATTTTTGTACTACCCGGATGTACCGATAGACATCCGCTATGTGCCTCGTGTAAAATCTTTCGAATAAGCTCATCGTTCCTCGGTACACAGACTCTGTCTCTGAACATCAAACATCCATCAGAATTTATCCGGAAGTCAGACTCAACTCCTGACTCACACTGAACTCTTTTGGCTTGCAAGTCACTGTCCTCTTTCTGAGCCTCATAAATCTCTTGAAGGAACATCGGTCTAGCCCTCAACTCGGCTAGAATGGAACCATCATCCGAAAAAGTCACTCGTGTATTCATAGCCCTCAATGCAAATAAATACTTTCTACTCAAGGCATCGGCTACTACATTCACCTTTCTCGGGTGGTAGTCAATGACTAGCTCATAGTCCTTTATCAGCTCTAACCATCTTCGTTGCCTTAAATTCAATTCCTTCTGAGTCATCAAGTACTTTAGGCTCTTATGATCGGTGAATATCCGACATCTTTCACCATACAAATGGTGTCTCTATATCTTCAAAGCAAACACAATGGCAGCCAATTCTAAATCATGTGTCGGGTAGTTCTTCTCATGCGGCTTCAACTGTCTAGAGGCATATGCTATCACCTTGCCTTCTTGCATAAGCACACAGCCCAATCCATTCAAGGATGCATCGCTGTAGACCACAAATTCCTTTCCCGGTTCAGGTTGCACTAGAATTGGAGCCTCAGTCAATAATGCCTTTAATTTTTTGAAACTCTGTTGGCATTTCTCTGTCCATTCAAACTTTACATATTTCTGTAATAGCCTCGTCATCGGAGTGGCTATCATAGAAAATCCCTTGACAAAGCATCGGTAATAGCCAGCTAGGCCTAGAAAACTTCTAACCTCTGAAACATTTCTTGGCGGTTTCTGATCAACAATGGCTGAAATTTTGCTTGGGTCTACTCGGATTCCATCTCCCGAGACAGTGTGTCTCAAAAACCCAACCTCTTTGAGCCAAAACTCACTCTTGCTAAACTTGGCATACAATTAATTATCTCGTAAAATCTGTAATACCATCCTCAAGTGCTCCGCATGCTCATTCTCATTACGAGAGTATATCAGTATGTCATTAATAAAAACCACAACAAATTTATCTACGTATGGCCCAAAGATGCGGTTCATTAAATCCATAAACACGGCAGGGGCATTTGTTAAATCGAAAAGCATGACTAAAAATTCATAGTGCCCATACCTTGTCTGAAATGCGATTTTCGGCACATCTGAGTCTTTGACCCTCAATTGGTAATAACCGGACCTCAAATCAATCTTGGAAAACACAGTGGCCCCTTTAAATTGATCAAACAAATCGTCGATCCTTGGCAATGGGTACTTGTTCTTCACGGTTACCTTATTAAGCTGCCGATAATCTATACATAACCTCATAGAACCATCTTTCTTTTTCACAAATAGAACTGGAGCACCCCACGGAGAATAACTTGGTCTTGCAAAGCCTTTGTCCGTTAACTCTTGCAACTATGCTTTTAACTCTTTCAACTCGGTTGGAGCTATTCTATATGGAGCAATCGATATAGGTGCAGTACCAGGGGCTAACTCAATGCTAAATTCAATTTCTCTCACCGGAGGCAACCCTGGTAACTCTTCTGGGAATACATCTGGGTACTCGCATACTATCGGTACTGATTCAATTTTTAACTCAGTTTCTTTGGCATTCATCACAAAGGCAAGATATGCCTTGTATCCCTTTCTTACATATTTCCAGGCAGACATACGAGAGATCATTATAGGCAGTCTATCTTGTTCATCTGATTCAACACGAAGGGTGTCCCCATTTTCACATCTCAATTCAATGTATTTCTTTCCACAATTTACTGTCACATCATGAGTGGTTAACCAGTCCATACCAAGAATTATATCAAATTCATCAAATGGCAATAGCATAAGATGCCTTAAAATAATGACCTCTAATCGTCAATGGGCAATCTTTGCATACCTTATCAACTAATACACATTTGCCTAAAGGATTGGACACTTTTATCACAAACTCTATGGACTCTACGGGCATGCTCATACTAGATACTAATTTCATGCAAATGTATGAATGGGTAGATCCCGAATCAATTAAAGCAACAACATTAGTATCATGAAGGGAAAATGTACCCGTAATTACATCAGAGGATGACGCCTCTTCGCGAGCGCGAATGGCGTAAGTCCTCGCAGGCGCTCTACCCTCAGATCTTGTAGCCTGCTCTTTGGGTATACTCTTACTACTTGTTCCACTTCCGGGGATTTTTTGCTGTTTCCCTCTAGTAGTACTTCCCGGCCTTGTACTCTGAATTTTCTCTTTTTCGACCATCTCGGGGCATTCTCTAATAAAATGATCTTGGGAGCCACACTTAAAACAAGCTCTCTCATGGGCTCGGCACTCACCGAGATGACATCTTCCATACTGTGGAAATTCTGGTCTATTGGGTCGAGTGTTCTCAACACTAGCAACTGAAGTAGTCTGAGCCTTAATCCCCGAGTACTGTTTACTCTTACTTCTGTTCGAAAACCTGACTGACGTAGCTGATCGAGTAGGGAAATATCTCGACTTCTTGGATGAGGACTGAAATGACTTATTCAATTGTCTTTTTCTTGAGTCACGAGACTCCATCTCAACTTTTATTTTCTCTTTCACCAATTCCTCGGCTTTACAAGCTTGATCCACTAGTACAACAAATTCCTTCAACTCAAGGACACCAACAAATAATCTGATGTCTTCATTTAATCCGTCCTCGAACCTCTTACACATGATGGCTTCGGAGCACACACATTCCCGAGTGTACTTACTGAGCTTCACAAATTCACGCTCATATTCAGTTACTGTCATTTTTCCTTGTTTCAGTTTAAGGAATTCCTTTCTTTTCTGATCGATAAACCTTTGGCTGATATACTTCTTCCGGAATTCTTCTTGGAAAAACTCCCATGTTATCCTTTCCCTTGGTACAACCGACACAAGGGTGTTCCACCACTGATAAGCGAAATCTCTCAAAAGAGACACCACACACTTCATGCACTCTTCAGGGGTGCAAGATAACTTATCAAATACCCGGATGGTATTTTCAAGCCAAAATTCTGCTCTTTCCGGATCGTCATCCTTACTGGCTCAAAATTCCTCGGCACCTTGTTTTTGAATCCTATCAACCAGAGGTTTTTCTCTCTTTACTACTTCTACCACTTGGGGAGCTACTGGGGTAGGTTGAGGAATAGGTGGGGGAGGAGGGGGTTGCACATTAGGGTTCGCACGAACGAACTCCGTATACCATGCATTCATCATGTGGAGAAAGGCTTCCCTAGCCTCTTCTCCTCCTCTTTGGCTTACAGTAGCCGGTCTATTCTTACTTTCATTTGGCACTATCCCTTCAGCGGGAGCCGGCGCGTTACTTTCTACGTCATTCTTTTTTTTTGAATAAAATCCGGATTGATTAAAACAAAACTTGAGCTTAAATTTCTTATGACAACCAAAGAAGCAAAGAAGTGAACATAGGCATTGTCTTGATAGGCAAAAAAGAAGTTGATATTACTACCCTAGGCACTAAAGCCCTCTTAATCACCATCACACATCCACCCTCTCTGCATCTTCAAGTACAAGAGTCTTATTTGGCTTTCCCAACAGATCAGTATACTCTGGAAAGGAGACCTTGTGAAACGAGTCTCCTTCCGTAAATCGAGAGTCAAGAAGCGTGACGTTTTCAATAGACACTCAAAGGTGGCCTTAACGAAGTTACCAAGCGTCTTAGTAGAACCTCTAGAAGAAGTAAAAACATCCTCAATTCCAGCAAGCTGGAGCACCTTCTTGGGCACCCTAGCGACCACAATACCTGGCACCTCTCGGAGCGGGCACCATCCTAATAAATGATGCAGACCCACATTTCCAAGTAACTGCGGGGCTTTGTGTGAGGTTTTCCAATCTTATTCCCCCAATACCTCTCTCCTCACCAGTATAACCGACAATTTCGCCAATATTATCGCCTCTCTTATAGCCGTTGCGACTTCTTTGCTACACTTAACTCCCAAGCCGACGCGTGCCCATTTCCGCCGCCAACGACTACGAAGGCCTTGAAGCGGTACGTGTTGCGGCACGGGTTTGTTTACGGGTGGAGTGATCTTCATGACCTCATCTTTCAATGAAGGGCCAACGAGTTGGTCGATGATTTGGTACTCTTTGATGGGGAGGAGTGGAGGTAGATTTGCTCAGGGACGTGATTTTTCCGGTTTTGACCAAACGCCCAAGCTTAGTTACGGGCACCCATTTTACTATAACAAAAAAAAACAATTTAAATCGTCAGGAGTCGTCACACTATCATAATGCAAATACTCATGGGTATGACATGTATAGCTAGACTCATGCTTACGCTACGTTAGTCCAAGAATCGACTAAACCGTAGCTCTGATACCACTAAATGTAACACCTCTTACACGTAACCGATACCGGTATAGGGTACGAGGCATTACCGGACTTAGCTTGCATTTTTAGCCTAGCCGAATCATTTTCTTAACTACAACAGCCCCAAATTTCCACTATTTCACCCATGTATGACCACTTTCATGACTTTTTCAATTTGATCCTTTTATGCATTTTTCATGAAAATCACTTAGAAAAAGATGTTTATCATGCATCAAACTTTCATATTCTACCATAAAATATCAAAATACATGCATGTCATACATGGGTAAATTTTTGAATATAAACCCTAGCTCAAAATATAGCTAGAAATAGCTAAACCGAGCAACGAGGATCTCAAAAATATGAAGAACATTAAAAACGAGGCTAGGATGCACTTACTATCAAGCTTGAAAGTTGAAGAAACCCTAGCTATGGCTCCTTAGTGATTTTCGGCTATGGGAGAAGAAGATGGACACAATTTTGACTTCTTTTTCCCTTTTTAATCTTTTATTTACCAAATGACAAAAATGCCCTTAATGGTCCTTTCTTGAGATTTTTCCTTCCCATGTCTATTTTTGTCCATCTAAACATATAATGGTCTAATTGCTAAATAAGGACCTCTAGTAATTTTTATGATTCTATTTCATACTTAAATCTTCTAGAATCTCATATTTTCTAAATGGACAAATTGATCACTAATAAATAAAATTTCCTCATGAAATTTCACACAATCATGCAACCACATCATACGCCTTATAAAAATCATAAAACACATATTTCTACTTTGGATTTGTGGTCTCACACCACTATTCTGACTAGGCCCTAAATCGGGTTGTTACAACGGGTATGTCAAAGATGAAAGTATGTGTACATTCATTTTGAGATGGCTCAGGTATGTATGTAAAGCTTATGCCTATTAAATGTGTGAAATGATGAATATGAGGTAAGTTTTGTGATGGGATAGATTGTGATTATGAAACTATGGTAGGTTCACATTTAATTATGTTATGTTATTTGAATGTTATGTGCATGGTAGGGTTGCTTATTTCTTGCATACGAGCTTACTAAGCTATATAGCTTACTCTGTTTACATTCCATGTTTTTATAGTGTCACCAAGCTAACTCGGAATCGGAGATCGTCAGAGATTCAGATCACACTATCAAACTCTCATTTTGGGTATTAATGGTCTTATCATTTTGAATGTATGGCATGTATAGGGACTTAGTCATTTTGTTATATGTGTCATTTGCAATGTGGCCAAATGTATTGGCTTATAATGATTAATGATTTCATTTTATATATGGCCATGAATGATGGCTAATATTGGTATAAGTATATTCATATGATGATGCCTTTCATGAATGTGGAAACTTGCATGATTTGAGTTGATAAGTATGTGATGTTTATGTATGATATATGTGGCATGTGAATGATGTTGGATGCCGTGATTGTGGATGTTTTGGCTGCCTAAGTATGATATGAATTGTGCCATTGAGTTTGTGTAAGTGTATGTGTAAATGAGGGTGGCAAATGGCTTGGTAAATAGCCTTATTTTGTCCACATGGGTAGACACACGGGCGTATGTCCAGGCCGTGTGCGACACACAGCTGTCCCCACGGGCGTTCGTATTGGCCGTGTGTCCCCTGCACCTTAATTTTGAGAAATAGAATGCTCATAATTGTGCACATGGGCAGAGACACGGGCATATGTCTCGGTCATGTGAGGGACAAGGCCTCTGGCACAGGCGTGTGAAGTCTGCACCTATTTTATGAAAAATAATGAAAATTAAATCGACCACACGGCCTAGCACACGTGTAACAGCCCGATTTTGGGTCTAGTCAGAACAGTGATTTTGGGACCACGAATTTGACGTAGAAAATTTTGTTTTTATTATATTTATATGGTCTACAGTTTTATGGAATGATATCGTGAAAATTTCGTTTGAAAATTTTGACGTTTGGGCACTCAATATAGTCAAAAGGACTAAATTGTAATAAGTGTAAAATATGAGTTCTATAGGTTAAAGATGTCTAATTGTTATGAAATTTTAAATTGGAGGTCCTTAAATGGTAATTATACCATTGGTTAAGTTGGTTGACAAAAATGGACATGGTTAGGTATGTTTCTAAAGTTTTTCATTCAGGGCATTTTAGTAATTTGGTAATTAAATGTATTAAAAAGCCAAAATAAAAGCCAATTTTTATCCATCTTCCTCCCATGGCTGAGTTTTAAAAGGGGAAACCATGGCTAGGGTTTGTCAAGCTTCCAAGCTCGATTGTAAGTTCGTAGCCCCGTTTTTAATGATTTTTATGTTTTTGAAATCCTTCTAACATGATCTACCTATTTCTAGTACTAATTTGAGAAATGGTTGAAGGTCTAGGGTTTGACCCATGTTGTACATGTATGTATTTTGATGATTAATTGTAGAAAATGCATGTTAGTTGTTAGATAAATGACTTTTGCTAAGTGATTTTCGATGAAAATGCCTAAAAAGGACCTATTTGTAAAAAGTTGTAAATTGTGTGTTAAAATGCGAATAAAAGAAAATGTGGGCTGCTATAAGCATGTATAAGGTTCGGCTAGGCATGGGTATTGAAGAAATTGAGTACATTTCATTTTACGAGCCTAAGGACTAAAATGTAAAAATGTCAAACTTTAGGGTCAAAAATGTAATTTCTGCGATAATGTGATTTTGGGTTGATTTGAATAGTATAATGATTAAATAAGTTAAATGTGATATTATAGATCAAGAAAAATGAGGTTTGGAATTAGAACGGGGGAAAAGCAAGTATTTGATGGTTAGGTCCTTTTCGCCATTTTTATGCCGAGATAAGTTCGTATGTTTAATAAGCATTAAATTATATATGTATAAATTCTTAATTGATATAATTGTGGTAAATGCTATATTATTGAAATTGTAACACCCCAAACCCGGTCTAGACGTTATGGCCGAATCTGGCGTGTCACATTGAAGTGGTTTTCGAAAACCATGTTTTCATTGAAAACCCTTCTTGAAATTTCAAACTTAATCATTTTAAAACTTGTACAAAACCTCAGTTTGCATTTGTTTATTTTTAATCGTGGTTTATTAAAAAGTTATTCCCTTTTAAAATGTTATTACCTTTAAAGCCTTATTTGTTGCAGAAGCTTAATTTAAAACAAATGATTTACGAAAACGTGATATTTAAAAATTGAGTTGCGGAAACGTAGTGTTATAAAATAGTTATTGTGTTGAAAAATCGTGTTCTACTTCTAGCGGATATAAATCACAATCAAATCAAATATTTTTTTAAAATCCAGAAATTATAAAGGCCTTATTACAACCCGAACCAACCAAGCTTCTTATTAAGTAAATGAGCTCAACAGAATAAAACTTGTGCAGTTGTGTGGCCCTCTCCGAGTCCCTCGCAGCTCTGAACCGTCTAACGCTGGGGATTACCTGAAAGGTTAAAAACGGGGTGAGTTTACGAAAACTCACTGTGTAATCCCTTTATTAAAGAAACAATCGATATATACGAAAGCAGAATCGATCTGGGCTGAGCCTTTAACAAGAATAAGATGCAGTATGGGCCTTAGCCCATTACAGTAATGGTGGCAATTGGGCCTTAGCCCCCATCAGCCTCGGTTGGGCCTTAGCCCATATCAAATGTCACATATCACATCTATCTGGGCCTAAGCCCATCTCAATATCAGAATCAGTATATGCAATGCATAAATACCCATACCAACCCTGCACTCCGTCTCCCATCCAACCCTACACTCCTGTGGGGATTAAATCGACCCACACATCCCTACACTCCTTATGTAGCACCGGTTGCGGCACTAACCAATATTACAGCAGAGCTACCAATCACATAATTGGCTGAAAGCCATTGGTTGGTCCACAGTCGTCTCACGCGACCCGTACGACCCACACATATCAATCACTTCCTCCAATACCAGTATCCCAACCCCATGCAGTATGTCATGTATGCAGAATGTCAGGCCCACCAATCATCATATCATTCACAGTTAAGTCAATTAAATCATAGTCATACAATCACAGTCAACTCATTCAAATCATAGCACAAGTCAATCATTTACCCTCGAGGGGCAAAATAGTCATTTACCCTCTAGGGGCATTACGGTCATTTTACCCTACAGGGGCATTACAGTTGTTTTACCCTACAGGGATATTACAATCATTTTACCCTATAGGGGCATTACAGCCATTTTACCCTACAGGGGTATTTCGGTAATTCTACCCTAAAAGGGGTTTTTCAGTAATTCTACCCTACAGGGGTATTTCGGTCATTTTACCTTACAGGGGTATTTTGGTAATTTTACCCTATGGGGGTAGTTCAGTCATTTTACCCTATGGGGGTATTTCGATCATCTTACCTTAACAGTCAATAGTGTGAATGGGCCCAAGGCCCATTATGCGGCCCATGTGGGCCCACATGCCCGTGTGGCCCGGTAAGCCCAGAAATGACCTTAGCCATGTGAACGACACAGTCGGGTCCAATAATTTCCACATGTCCTTGACATTTGCCAGTGTAAGGCCCACGAGCCTATTGGGCCCACACGGCCCATTTCAACCCAACATGGCCCAAAACGGTCCTAAGCCCATGAGATCGCTCATTGTGGCCTCTACAGTCAAACGCTCATGTTTCGTGGGCTCGGATTACCATACGTGCGATCTCACGCCCGTGTGGCATCAAGTGCCGCATTTTCTGGCTTTTCGGCTTTTGCCGATTTACGGTTAAGGCAGTGTGGATACACACCTGATTGCGAAATGTGTGAATGACCCACGAGAACTCCAACCTACATTCAATAAAGGCAATCCATTAATCACTTGTCAATCGGGTTAATCGAATCCCAATCAACTTATCAAAAACAACCTCCATCGAAAATACTTGTCCAACAGATTACCTCTCCCTTGGCTAGATTAGTCGGTTGTGGTTTGCCCACTTGATCCAGAGATTGGTGCAGCCACCCTGCCGCACCCCGGCAGAAAATCCTAAATAGCTGACACTTTACGCTGCTTAAATTTGGGGGCAGGGGCTACGTGCCCATTCTCAGCTGGCACCCTTCCTGATCCTCCCTCAGAACGGCTACTACTTGCCACCATTGATATCTCTTTATGCAACATATTATCAGAAACCTCCATTTCTCTTCTAGAGATTTTAGAATTCTAAGAACAAAATAAGCGTGGCTTAGAAACACAGTGCTAATGAAATAACTCACTTGGAAAAAGTTGGAAGTCTTACCAAAATTGATGATGATGGAATCAGTCGGAATAGTTTAGGTATATTCGGCCAAGCACAATAGGGAAAGATGATAAACTGAATGTACACGAAAAGCCTTATGAAGAATTCGGCTATAATTAGAAGAGAGTGGAAAACAGAGAAGAAGAAGATGGAGAGTAGGTTCGGTTTAGAAGGGAGGCCGATAGGAAAGGATTCAGAAGGAAAAGAAGAAGCATAACCAAGAGTGAGAGAGGAAATGGACTTCGGCAAAGCAAAGGAAGAAAAAGAAACCAAAAAGAAGGTTACCTATTCAGCAATTGTAGGAAGGAGGAAAGTAGTGGAAATTTCGGTCACTTCAATAGCTAAAACGAAACCCGAAAGGAACCCCGAATGATAGAAAAATCCCAAAGACCATTCGACACCTTCCTTTCAACCCTCACAAAATCGAACAAAGAATTCCCTTGTGCCAAAAATGCTCCATCTTTCCTCCCCTAGCCGAATTTCACTAAGACCCTAGAGTCCCTCACGGCCACAACTGTCCTCACACTTCAAATTCCTTGAAAATCTCCACAAATCACTCCCCTTATCCCTCCTTGATATCCTCCATAACAACTCCAAGACCAATTCAAACTTCACCTTGTAGAGTCTCAGTCCAACTCCACTTCTCCTGCTGTAAGGAAATAAAATAAATATTCTTTTGCATGCCAAGGGTTTCAAACCTCAGACCACTAGTACACTCCACACACCACTTTCCACCTATACTAGTAGACTCATTATGTCATGATTTCACCAAAATATTTATAAAGCCTTTAAGCTAAGGCCAAGATTCACTTAAGAGCAAAAAGCAAAAATTTTGCTAAAGCCCAGGATTGAACCCAAGACTTTTCCAACACTCCCAACTCTTCCTAAATCACTTAGCCACTAAAGCAAACAAGCAATTTGTGTCATTTTCTTGCACACATAAATATTTATGTGCCGTCTCCTAGCTGATCCCACGCTCAAGGCCCATTCCTTCTAGGCCCAAATTTGGGGCGTTACAGAAATGAAATGTGAATGCTATTGAATGCGATACTACAGAAATGACCGACAGAGATTCGATACAATGAAAGTCCCGGTTGAACCTTAGGAATAGATAGGATACAAATGTCATGACATTAGGGTTACTGAGATTACGTGTAAGACCATATCTGGGATAGGGCATCAATATGAGACTTCGTGTAAGACCATAGTTGGGCTATTGACATCAATACGAGATTTCATGTAAGACCATATCTGGGATATGGCATTGGTAAGGTACTGTGTGTACGAGATTCCCGAGTATCCGATAGTATTCCAAGTGTTTCAACAGGAAATTCCACAGGTAAGTCAAAGAAGAGAAAGAGCATGTAAGTATTTGAATTAATACAGGTATGTACATAAAGTTTATAAGCATTGACTTCATGATATTGTGAGTTCATGGTTCCCACGAGAATGTTTTTGTGAAAGCCTTGTGATTATTAGTCCATGCTTGTGATGTATGAAATACATGGTAAATTTGGTTGGTGATCGTGTAATTGGCTTTTGGGCCAAATTGAGTTAAGAGATAGCATGTTTCATTCACACAAATTGTGATTTATCGGATATGATAAAAAAGAAAGATTGACATAATTGCCTATCAAAATGATTTTGGAAGTATGAAAAGATATGAGCTTTAAACAATTGAAGGATGTCAAAATATATGCTTGAAAATGTGAATACCCATAATTAATGTGCATGTTTATTATGAGGTTTAAAATGATTGGTTGATTGTGGTAACCTGTTATACTAGAGAGATTACGGTTGTTAGGCTAATGTCAAAACATGTTAAATTATGCTTGCAAATTGATAGAGAAAACAATGTGACCTAATAAGTTATAACTGTGAGCTTTATAGCAATTTATATTTTCTTGTGTTTGTATTGTTGGTCTTGGTAAATGATTGGTAAGAGTTGCTTAATATGTTCATATGGACTTACTAAGCTATATAGCTTACCCTCCTTCTTTTCCCATGTTTTATAGTGTCGTCAAGTTAGCTCGGGTTGGAGATCGCCGGAGATCCTATCACACTATCAAGCTATCATTTTGGTATTGACGAATTCAAGTATTTTGAGTTTATGGCATGTATAGTGACTTGGTCTTTTGGTCATATGTGTTGCCTTATAATGGTTCATGGTTCATTTTGTATATATAGCAAGTTGGCTAATGTTAGTTGTCGAAACCATTTTTTTTTGAAAAACGGGGTCGACTTTTAAAACGAAAATGGAGTCGCCACCAATATTTTTTCAAGGTGTGATCGGGTCACCTTGAGATTAATCATTTTAATAAAACATTTTGATTTATTAAAATAATGATTTTGGTCTACAAAATTTGAGAAAACGGGCTCGGGAGTCGGTTACGCACGAGGAAGGATTAGCACCCTCGTAACGCCCAAAAATTGGTACCTAATTGATTAATTAACGTCCTGATATCGAAAATTTAAAAAAAATTAAAATACGATCCTCTTTAAAAACATGAATAAATTGAATTTGATGTTAAGACCTCCTTGTCCCGAAGTAATAAAATGTCACATCCAGTAAGTTAGGATATGACATTTTAACCCTCGAAACTAAGCTTGTCTCATGCATTAAAGTTTAAAAAGGATATTCGGTTATTTGGATAAAAAAATCGAAACCCAGTAAGTTAGGGCACGATTTTCTCAAAGCTCCAAAGTACCGAATATTGCCTTATTTTTAAAAGTTTTCTTTTTTAAAATTGGGAAAAATTGACACAATATTAAAACGATGCGTAAAAACTTTGATAAAAAACGGCAATATGAAAATACAAATAAACAATTTATAAAACACATAATGGCAATTATTTAAATACTGGCATCAATAATCAAAGACCAATAAATTTAAAACAAAGAGTATAAAATAAAAAATATATAAGGCAAAATAAAATGTAAACAAATTTAAAAATAATGAATTTGAAAATGAATAATAAGGGAAAAAGAAATCTGAAATCAACAATATACAAATCAATAAATAAATTATATATATAAAAAAGTAGGAAATATATGTATAAGTTTGGAATAAATAATATATAAAAAATGAAAATAGGTAATATATAAAGTAATAATATATAAATGAGTTTAAAAATAAATATTGTGTAATAAGGAATTTAGAACAAGTTATACACAAAACATCTTAAAAATAAATGGTATATGAAATAGATAGTATAAAAAAATTGCAATTGATAATATATGAAAAAAATTTAAAGCAAATAATCAAACAATTTAAAATGGATGATTTATAATACGAGTTTTTAAAAAATAAACAACATGTGTGACATAATATTAAAAACAAATAAAGTATATAATTAATGGAAGAAAAGAATGATAAGAATGGTTGAATGAATAAACAATATGTAAATAAAAAAGTTGATGGATAAATAAACAAATAAAAGTAAAAGAGTAATTAATGATTAAACAATTAAATGGATAAATAAAAAAGGACAAAAAAAAGCTTAAGTCAGCCTAACTCTCACAATATGAAGATTCAACGAAATTCCTCCACCAAAATCAAACTCAAATGAAAGCAACTTAAAAAGAAACGAAGATGAACGAAGAACAAAATAAGAACAAGCCACAGAAAATAAGAACGCAAGGGAGGGAGAAATTTGAGTGAATGCTCTTAAGAATTATTATTGCTCCAAACTCAAGTCCTTTACAATGAAGGGAGAGGCCTCTATTTATAGTTGAGCCTCCCCAAATCCAACGGTACAGATTAATTACATCAACGGCTAAGATTAAAAGGAATCTACAAATTAAATCTCTAAGATTACAAAATCATATCTTCTAAGATTGCATATCATATCTTCTAGGATTGCATATCATATCTAAGATTTGCATATCATATCTAAGATTGCATATCCTTGAAAATTATGTTTCCATATACGTCAAGCTTGTAGATGGACCTTCAATCTTTTCAAGTAATGGGCCACTCCGATCGGGCCAAATGATATATTTTGGACTGGACTTGGACTTTGTTTTATTATTTTGGGTTTATTATTTTTTTGTATGGGCCCGGGCTAAATTGGCCTATTACATTAGTTATGAGGATATTTATATAAATGTCATTTGTGAATGTGGAAACTTGCATAATTTGATGTGGAAAGGTTGATGTTTTAAGTATGATTAATAATGGTATGAAAATGACATGTTATTGTCTTGGTTGTGATGGTTTGGTTGCTTTTACATGCGTGAATTTGTGCTATGTGATGTTGTGTAGATGTGCGCAAGTGAGGGTGGCAAAATGGCTTGGTAAATTACCTTTTTTTTGTCCACACGGGTAGCCACACGAGAGTGTATCTAGGCCGTGTGTGACACACGGTCAGCCCCATGGGCTTGTGGTCTGGCCGTGTGTCCCCTACACCTAAATTGTTGTAAAACAGAATGCTCAGAATTGATCACACGGGCGTGTGTCTCAGTCGTGTGAAGGACACGGCCCCGGGACATGGGCGTGTGCCCTGGCCGTGTGACTTCAATTTTCTCTTGGGTGAAAAATAGAGAGTTACACGGGTTAGGGACACGGGCGTGTGTGACTACACGACCTGCCCACACGGGCGTGTCCTATATCCACACGGGCGTGTGACCCCTGTTTAGTGAAAAATTTTCTAAGTGTTGTAAAATTTTCTAAAGTTCTTGGTTTAGTCCCAAACCACTCCTAATACATGTTTTGGGCCTCGTAGGCTCATTTTAGGGACGATATGATTGATTGTTAAAAAATTTTAATTTGGTGCAAAATTTATGACTCAAAATTTTATTTTCACTTGTGTTTAAGTCCGGTAATGCCTCGTACCCTATTCCGGCATCGAATACGGGTAAGGGGTGTTACAACACGGGCGTGTGACTTGGCCGTGTGACTTCAATTTGTTCATGAGTTACAAAAAGAGAGTTACACGGGGTCGGGACACGGGCGTGTGTGATCACACGGCCTGCCCACACGGGCGTGTCCCAAAACCACACGGGCCTGTGACCCCTATTTGTAGCAAAAATTTTCTAAAGTTCTCGGTTTATTCCTGAACTACTTCCAAATAATGTTTTGGGCCTCGTAGGCTCGTATTAGGGACTTAATGATTAAATGCAAAAAGTTTTAATTTGGACAAAATTTTATGACTCGAAAATGTATGTTTGCTTGTGTTTAAGTCCGGTAATGCCTCGTACCCTGTTCCGACATTGAATACGGGTAAGGGGTTTTACATTTTGTAATATCCCAAAAATTAGAGGTTTATCATATTTGTGTAATTGCATGTTATGCTGGTTCTGTGTGATGTTTAAGGGTGTTTAGGGGCCCTAGGGAGGCCTGGGGTCGAGTTGGAGCCCTGGTAAAATTTTGGTTTTTGGGCACTTTGGTGGGGTGAGCTAGTGGAAGCAGGATTTAAGTTTAATTGTTGGGGTTGTGATAACAAAAAAGAGCAAGGTGGCCTAGTGGTGTTGGCGTCACTTGTGAAGCAAGGGAAGTGGGGTTCGAATCCCACAGGTAGCACATGGGGAGTTTTATTTTTATGCTCAGGAAAGGAGGAAGCTGAGTGGAGTTCAAACTCTGCAGGAGAGAGAGAGGACTTGGTCAAGCTTTTCAAATGGGTGATGGAGAGTGGATTGTGGAGCAAGTTGAGGAGAGAATCGGGGGAGTGGGGGAGAGGAAAAACGGCTAAGGGAGTGGGTTTTGGCATTTTTCGGCTTGTATGGTGTTGGTGCCAATTTTCCCTTAGGCTTTCTAAATAAAGAATTTTTGCATTTTTGGCATTTTTTTCTCTTTGAGACTTGACTGAAACTCACTTTCCATCTTTCCTTTTTTTGCATTTCTTTTCTTCTACACCATCAATACCATAGCCGAAACTCTCTTTTTCCTTCTTTAGTGTTCCTTCTACTCTTTTCTTCGTCAGCTGAGTTTTCTCTTGTCATCTTGCAAACAGCTTCTCTCTTCTTTTGCCAAAAGCCGAACCTAGAGTTATTTTATCTTATTGCTAGTGCCGAGATTTACCATTCCATTCGGCTCATCCTTGATATTAAGGTATTGATTCTTTCTCTTTCTTTCATGTTTTCTTTTTGTTCTTTATTCTCTTGGCTTGGCTAAGCCGAACTTAATCACTCATTGTAATTTAAACTCCTTCCTGTTCTCTTTTGGGAAGGGCTGAATCAAGTCATCCTCTTCTATCACTTATCATTCTCTTAAGCCTTGGTTTTCGGAAACTGGTTGGTAAGTAAGGTGAGGGCCGAATAGGGGGAGGAGATGGTTGTTCTTTATTTTAGGTTTATTTGGGTCGAAAAGCCATTCCTTTGTTGTCCTGGAACATCGTTATTAACTTATGTTTTCCTCTAGGGCTCAGTCTTGCAATTGAGGACAGTGAATCGGATTTTCGAGCACAGTAGGGGGTGGCTGTCGTTTGGTAAGTGACAGTAGTGGGGTAGATATTTCTAAATCTTGAGGTACCAAAGATTTAGACTAACTGTTAACCATTTGGAATATTTTGGATCGTAGGTACGAAATTCGGGAATCCAATCAATACTCGTAACAGGTGTGTAATCTGACACCCTTCCGAATGAAACCCATGTGACGACTTACGAATCGGCCAAAAGCCGAAAAGCCAAAAAACCGGCATCTGTGCCACTCGAGCGTGCGAGCGCTCGTAGTGGAAAATCAAGATACGAGTAGTGAAGGTAAGTCGTTGAGAGAGTCACAAGCGCTCTCACGACATTAGGGCTGTAACGGGCCTAATCGAGCCAATACGGGCTTAACGGGCCCAATGGACTTTCCTACCCACATGGGCGAAGTCGGTGGAAAATCGTCAAAGGGTAAGTGTGGTTGCGAAATCTTGAAATCTGAGACCGAAATCATGCGAAATGGGCCACACAAGCGTGTGGGCCCGTTTGGGCCTAAAATGGATTTTAGGCCCATTAGTCCCGTAGAGACCCAAAAAGGGTCCCGTGTCGTTCGAGGCGACAGTAAGTTATTGAAAAGCCGTAAATTGGTAAATTACTGAAATACCCTCAATGGGTAAATTACTGAGATACCCTTATAGGGTAAAATTGTTGTTGTACCCTTAGGGGCAGATTTGGTAAGATTGAGTATAATTGGATTAATTGCCATGATGATACATTTTGCATACACTGAATTATTATGCCATGACATGTTGCATTGGGATGCGTTATAATGTTGGAGGAAGTGCTATACTGGTGGCTATGCCACAATATACTGATTTCAGTGGCTCAGCCTCATATACTGATATTGGCAGCTTTGCTGCATTTATACTGGCAGCTCGACTGCAATTTTGGAGTGTAGCGGATGGGTGGGTCAATTTAGAAATCCCCAGATAGAGTGTAGGGCTGGTACGAGTGGAGTGTAGCGGATGGACTATTAGGTTGGGGGTTGCATTTTCTGTTCCCATTACCATGATTATGGGGCCGTGGGCCCAAATTGATACTGTATGGGGCTTAGGCCCAGACTAAGACTATAATTGTGACTGGAATCGGGATTACACACTGAGTACTTGTAACTCACCCCGTTGTTTCAACCTTGCAGGTGATCCCCAGCGTTAGTGGATTTGGAGCTGTGGAGGACTCTGTGGTGGCCATACACCGGAAATTACTCTCGTGAACTTAGTAAATTTACGTTTTGCTTTATTTTAGTTAAATTATCGATTTGGGTTAATATTTCTATAATAAGGCCATTGGTTTAATTTCTTTTAAGTTTTCCTTGATAACCGCTAAACTTATAAATACGTGGTTTTCTTAAAATGATAAAACTATTTTCAAAATATCACTGTTTCACAATTTATTGAATCTGATTTCTGCTATAAATAAAGTTTTCGGCAGTAAGAATAATAAATACGTTTTTACAAGAAAACCATAAAAACAAATCTGATTTTCACAAACAACAAATCCCGAAGTTTCAAAAAGAATACAAACTTGTTAACGAATGTGCAAGTCTTTAAACAACCCTTCTATGTGACATGCTAGATCCGGTCATAACGTCTAGGCCGGGTTTGGGGTGTTACATTTTATGGTATCAGAGCCAGGTTGCAAAACTCGACTGTGGAATGGGTTTAAAAATGTTTTTCAAAATTTGTTTGAATATGGTTTAGAAAATATGTGTTTTTATTGGAAGTATGGCACCCGAGTCTCCGGCACCAAATCCGTAAGTCCTCTTACTTTGATAATATGATGAAATGACTTTAGTAAGAAACTACTAGAGTTAGTGATAGTATCTTTGAGATCGCTAGCTATAAGAGCTAAGACTGTAGAGACTGAGACATTAGGAAATTCGATCTGCGAGAACAACTCTTATATCTACTTTTCATAAAACATCTATTAATAAACATTGGAATTATATCTTTGATTCATAAAATTCTTAATCAGATTAATTCGATTCAATAACATGAGTACAAGAGGACGTGGACGTGGTAGACGTGGCGTGGTGGTAGGGCCGAGTCTTTGGGCCTGGTCCAGAAGCATCGAAGGCATATGCTCGAGATGGAAGCACTGCATCACGGTGGACCGAGACAGGTCCCATGATCGGTGGAGGATGATGCTTTGTCCCAAGCTATGCTGCGGGTTTTGGAAGCAGTTCTCGAGCAGCAAATCTTGGATCGGTAGCCCGTAAATCTATTCTGAGCGACTCAGAAAGCGGGTCGAGGTTTTTAGGGGCATTTCTGGGGTGGCCCCAAATGTAGCTGAATACTGGTTGGAGGAAGTTGAACGAATTATGGATGACCTAGACTGCACTGTAGAGGAGAAATTGAGAGTAGCAGTGTCTCTCTTGCGAGATGAGGCATACCAGTGGTGGCTCACAGTGAAGGAAGGTACTCAAGCGGATCGTATCACCTGGGATTTCTTTAAAGCGGCTTTCCAGGGAAAATATGTCGGGGCGAGTTATGTGAACGCCCAGAGGAAGGAATTTTTGAACTTGGTTCAAGGGAATAAATCTGTGGCAGAATACGGGGCGGAGTTTCTGCGTTTAAGTCGGTACACTTGGGGAATAGTCTCGATGGATTATGAGCGTTGTGTACGGTTCGAGGATGGTCTACGGGATAAGCCGCGGTAGTGCGATAGCTCCGCTGACGGAAAGATTTTTCTTTGTATTGGTGGAGAAAGCCAAGATTCTTGAGGAGGTGAAACGCACTGAGCGTCAGAATCGTGACAAGGATAATGGCAGGAATAAGAGGGATGTTAGGCCTTCCGGTTCTTCTGATAGATTTCAAAAGAGGCCTAGATTTAACGAGCCAGCTAGAACTGGAGTTTCGTTTGCTACTGGTAGACCGCAGCCTTGTGCAGTGTGCGGGCTATTTCATCAGGGTGAATGTTGGAAGAAAGTTGGGGCTTGCTTCAGGTGTGGGTCAAGAGACCACAGAATCAAGGACTGTACGCTAAAACTGGGTCAGACGCCAGCTGCGAGACAGGGTTATAATCAGTCGAAGAGAGGTGGTCAGCAGCCACCGAGAGGTCGTGGGCCAGCCCGAGGGGGAAATGGGTTTGGACGAGGTCGTGGAGCACCAGGTAGAGGTACTGGATATACAGAGGCCAGACAGTCGGGGTTGGTTTATGCGGCTAGACATCGAGAGGATGGCGACACACCCAACATCATAATCGATACGTTTCTCATATTTGATGTGCCCTTTACCGCTTTGATTGATATTGGATCTACCCATTCATATGTTGCCTGTACTGTATCTGGGACTCTGGGTATAAAATCTGAGATTGCTGCTAGAGATATATCTATGATTAGCCCTCTAGGACAATCGGTGGTAGTGAACAAGTTGTTTAGGGATGTGCCTCTAGAAGTTCAAGGAGTAGTGTTCCCGGTGGATTTGTTGGAACTGTCGTTCGGTGAGTTTGATCTTATTCTAGGCATGGACTGGCTAGTTAAGCATCATGCAAATTTGGATTGCGCTGCTAAGCGGATGGTTTTAAAGACCCTAGAGGATGAGGAGGTGATGGTGATAGGAGAAAGAAGGGATTATCTATCCAACGTAATCTCCGCACTAAAGGCGGAAAAGATGGTGCGTAAAGGGTATGGGGCATTTTTAGCTTTTGTCAGCACATCAGATGCCAAGGAATTGACTGTTGGGGATGTCAGAATCGTGAAGGAGTTTCTGGACGTTTTTCCTGAAGTGCTTCTGGGGTTGCCCTCGAATCGTGAGGTCGAATTTGGCATTGAGCTACTTCCAAGAATGGCTCCGGTGTCCATCGCCCCTTATAGGATGGCACCGAAGGAGCTGGTAGAACTAAAAGCTTAGATCCAAGAGCTGTTGGACCGTGGATTTATCCGACCAAGTGTATCTCTATGGGGAGCGCCGGTATTGTTCGTGAAGAAAAAGGATGGGTCGATGTGTATGTGCATTGACTATCGTTAGTTGAACAAGCTAACCATTAAGAACAAATACCTGCTACCAAGAATTGACGATTTGTTCGATCAGCTGCGAGGAGCTTTGGTTTTCTCGAAGATATATTTGAGATCGGGGTACCATCAGCTAAGAGTCAAGGAGGCAAATATTCACAAGACTACTTTTCGAACTCGTTATGGGCATTACGAGTTTCTAGTGATGTCGTTCAAATTAACGAATGCACCAGCCGCTTTTATGGATATGATGAATCGGGTCTTCGAACCCTATCTAGACCAGTTCGTGGTGGTATTCATAGACGACATCTTGGTGTACTCAAGAACTGAAAAGGAGCATGACTTGCATCTTCGGGTGGTTCTGCAGATATTGAGAGAGAAATAACTTTACGCCAAATTCAGTAAGTGCGAGTTTTGGTTGAAGGAAGTGACGTTTTTGGGACATGTTGTGTCTGTCGAGGGGATTAGGGTTGATCCTCGAAAAATTGAAGCGGTATTGGATTGGAAGCCACCGAAGTCAGTATCAGAAATTTGAAGTTTCCTGGGTTTGGCGGGGTAATACAGAAGGTTTGTTGAGGGGTTTTCGTTTATTGCTGCACCCCTAACCAAGTTACTGCGTAAGGGAGTACCATTTGTTTGGGCTGATAAACAATAGGAAAGCTTTGAAAAGTTAAAGAAGATTCTGATTGAGGCACGGTGTTGATTGACTGAGGCAGGAAGGAATTTGTTGTCTATTGTGATGCATCGCACACAGGTTTGGGTTGTGTGCTAATGCAAGAAGGGAAGGTGGTAACGTATGCATCTCGTCAATTAAGGCCACTTGAGATGAACTATCCCACACAAGATCTGGAGCTAGCTGCGGTGGTGTTCGCACTGAAAATATGGAGACATTACTTGTATGGGGAAAAGTCGATCATTTACACCGACCACAAGAGTCTGAAATATCTCCTTACTTAAAAGGAGCTGAATTTAAGGCAACGGAGGTGGATAGAGTTGCTAAAAGACTACGACTGCTCGATTGAGTATCACCCGGGTAAGGCCAATGTTTGCTCAGATTTGAGAGCAATGTTTGCTCGTCTCAGCCTTTATGAAGATGGTATCTTGTTAGTGGAACTTCAAGTGAAACTGACATGGGTAGGTCAGATTAAAGAGAAGCAATCGTTGGATGAATCGTTTTGTTCTCGGCTTCAGCAAGTGAAAAATGGAGAGACAGTGGATTTTAGGCTAAACAGTGAAGGGGTATTATGTTTCCGTGGAAAAGTTTGTATGCCGAAGGATTCTGAGCTAAGATAGATGACTCTGCGGGAGGCGCATAGTAGCCCATACGTTATACATCCCGGTGGAAGCAAGATGTACCGAGACCTGCATGAATAGTACTGGTGGCCAGGGTTAAAACATGAGGTTACTGAGTTCGTGAGCAAGTGTTTGACATGTCAGCAAGTGAAGGCGAAATATTAGTTGCCTTTGGGATTGCTGTAACCGGTGAAGATTCCACTTTGGAAGTGGGAGAGAATAACAGTGGATTTTGTTAGTGGGCTACCCCTGACACCTACTAAGAAGGATTTAGTATGGGTAATCGTTGACCGGCTGACTAAATCCGCGCACTTTATACCGGTTCGCACTGACTACTCGCTACGAAAGCTGGCCAAGTTGTAAGTGGCAAAAATTGTAAGGCTACATGGGGTGCCAGTGTCTATCATATCGGACAGGGACCCAAGATTCACATCTCGGTTCTGGAGGGCATTACATGAAGCTTTGGGTACAAGATTGGATTTTAGCACAGTGTTTCACCCACAGGCTGATGGTCAGTCGGAGAGGGTAATCCAGATTCTGGAAGACATGTTAAGGGGCTGTGTGATTGACTTCAGGGGTAGTTGGGAGGATTATCTGCCGTTAGCGAGTCGGCGTATAATAATGACTACCAATCTAGCATTCAGATGGCACCTTACGAGGCATTGTATGGTCGTAGGTGTCGTACCCCTACTTGTTGGACAGAATTGGGTGAGCGACAGTTGTTGGGCCCGGAATTGATGTCAGAAACTAAGGAAAAGGTTAAGTTGATTCAGAACCGGTTAAAAGAAGCTTCTAATAGACAGAAGTCATACGCGGATCTGAAACGTAGGGAGATAGAATTTTCAGTGGGGGATCATGTCTTCTTGAAGGTCTCACCTTGGAAGAAGGTTTTAAGATTTGGACGGAAGGGCAAGTTGAGCCCCAGATTCATCGGGTCTTATCGAGTGTTGAAACATGTAGGACCAGTCGATTATCAGCTTGAGTTGCCCCCGGAGTTGAAACAGATACATAATGTATTCCATGTTTCGATGCTGAGGCGCTATCGTTCAGATCCATCTCACATAGTGCCGGTGGAAGAAATTGAGGTAAGACCTGATCTATCTTTTGAAGAAGAACCAGTGCAGATTTTGGATCGGGATGTTAAATTGTTGAGGAGGAAGTCTGTTTCACTGGTCAAAGTGTTATGGCGTAATCACGGTTCAGAAGAAGCCACGTGGGAGCCGGAGGAGGCAATGCAACAGCAATACCCCCACCTCTTTTAACCAGGTAAATTTCGAGATCGAAATTTCTTTAAGGGGGTAGAACTGTAACATCCCAAAAATTAGGGGTTTGTCATATTTGTGTAATTGCATGTTATGCTGGTTCCGTGTGATGTTTAAGGGTGTTTAGGGGCCCTAGGGAGGCCTGGGGTCGAGTTGGAGCCCTGGTAAAATTTTGGTTTTTAGGCACTTTGGTGGGGTGAGCTAGTGGAAGCAGGATTTAAGTTTAATTGTTGGGGTTGGGATAAAAAAAAAGAGCAAGGTGGCCTAGTGGTGTTGGCGTTACTTGTGAAGCAAGGGAAGTGGGGTTCGAATCCCACAGGTAGCACATGGGGAGTTTTATTTTTATGCTCAAGAAATGAGGAAGTTGAGTGGAGTTCAAACTCTGCAGGAGAGAGAGATGACTTGGTCAAGCTTTTCAAATGGGTGATGGAGAGTGGATTGTGAAGCAAGTTGAGAAGAGAATCGGGGGAGTGGGGGAGAGGAAAAACGGCTAGGGGAGTGGGTTTTGGCATTTTTTGGCTTGTATGGTGTTGGTGCCGATTTTCCCTTAGGCTTTCTAAACAAAGAATTTTGGCATTTTTGGCATTTTTTTCCTCTTTGAGACTTGACCGAAACTCACTTTCCATCTTTCCTTTTTTTTGCATTTATTTTCTTCTACACCATCAATACCATAGCTGAAACTCTCTTTTTCCTTATTTAGTGTTCCTTCTACTCTTTTCTTCGTCAGCTGAGTTTTCTCTTATCATCTTGCAATCGGCTTCTCTCTTCTTTTGCCAAAAGCCGAACCTAGAGTTCTTTTGTCTTGTTGCTAGTGTCGAGATTTACATTTCCATTCGGCTCATCCTTGATATTAAGGTATTGATTCTTTCTCTTTCTTTCATGTTTTCTTTTTGTTCTTTATTCTCTTGCTTGGCTAAGCCAAACTTAATCACTCGTTGTATTTTAAACTCTTTTCTGTTCATTTTTGGGAAGGGCCGAATCAAGTCATCCTCTTCTATCACTTATCATTCTCTTAAGCCTTGGTTTTCGGAAACCGGTTGGTAAGTAAGGTGAGGGCCGAATAGGGGGAGGAGATGGTTGATCTTTATTTTAGGTTTATTTGGGTCGAAAGGCCGTTCCTTTGTTGTCCTGGAACAATGTTATTAACTTATGTTTTCCTCTAGGGGCTCAGTCTCGCAATTGAGGGCAGTGAATCGGATTTTCGAGCACAACAAGGGGTGGCTGTCGTTTGGTAAGTGACAGTAGTGGGCTAGATATTTCTAAATCTTGAGGTACCAAAGATTTAGACTAACTGTTAACCATTTGGAATATTTTGGATCGTAGGTACAGAATTCGGGAATCCAATCAACACTCGTAACAGGTGTGTAATCTCACACCCTTCCGAATGAAACCCATGTGACGACTTACGAATCATCCAAAAGTCGAAAAGCTGGAAAACCGGCATCTGTGCCACTCGAGCGTGCGAGCGCTCGTAGTGGAAAATCGTGATACGAGTAGTGACGGTAAGTCGTTGAGAGAGTCACAAGTGCTCTCACGACATTGGTGCTGTAACGGGCCTAACCGAGCCGATACGGGCTTAACAGGCCCAATGGGCTTTCCTGCCCACATGGGCGAAGTTGGTGGAAAATCGTCAAAGGGTAAGTATGGTTGCGAAATCTTGAAATCTGAAACCGAAATCATGCGAAATGGGCCACATGAGCGTGTGGGCCCGTTTGGGCCTGAAATGGATTTCAGGCCCATTAGTCCCGTAGAGACCCAAAAAGGGTCCCGTGTCATTCGAGGCGACAGTAGGTTATTGAAAAGCCATAAATTGGTAAATTATTGAAATACCCTCGGTGGGTAAATCACTGAAATACCCTCGGTGGGTGAATTACTGAGATACCCTTACAGGGTAAAATTATCATTGTACCCTTTTAGCGCGATTTGGTAAGATTGAGTATAACTGGATTAATTGCCATGATGATACATTTTGCATACACTGAATTGTTATGCCATGACATGTTGCATTGGGATGGGTTATAATGTTGGAGGAAGTGCTGTACTGGTGGCTATGCCACAATATACTCATCGATTTCAGTGGCTCGGCACATATATCGACATCTTGCGGCTTTCTTTGCATTTATCTCGTAGCTCGACTGCAATTTTGGAGTGTAGCAGATGGGTGGGTCGATTTAGAAATCCCCACATACAGTGTAGGGCTGGTACGGATGGAGTGTAGCGAATGGACTATTAGGTTGGGGGTTGTATTTTCTGTTCGCATTACCATGATTATGGGGCCGTAGGCCCAAATTGATACTGTATGGGGCTTAGGCCCAGACTGAGACTATGACTGTGACTGGAATCGGGATTACACACTGAGTACTTGTAACTCACCCCGTTGTTTCAACCTTGCAGGTGATCCCCAGCGTTAGTGGATTTGGAGCTGTGGAGGACTCTGTGGTGGCCATACACCGGAAATTACTCTCGTGAACTTAGTAAATTTACGTTTTTCTTTATTATAGTTAAATTATCAATTTGGGTTAATATTTTTGTAATAAGGCCATTGGTTTAATTTCTTTTAAGTTTTCCTTGATAACTGCTAAACTTATAAATACGTGGTTTTCTTAAAACGACAAAACTGTTTTCAAAATATCACAATTTCACAATTTATTAAATCTGATTTCTCCTATAAACAAAGTTTTCGGCAGTAAGAATTTGTTGTGCTAGTTGAACGAGCCTGCAAGATCGAAGATTTGAGCAAAGAAAAGAGAAAAGCTGAGTTTGAGGCTAGGGACTCGAGAAAGAGGTTGATAAATAAGTCATTCCAATCTTCGTCAAAGAAATCGAGGGATATGCATACTCGTTCCAATGCTTCAGCTGGGTATCCTAACAGAGATCGTGAGAAACAATATTCGAGTACTAAGGCCCAGACTACATCTATAGCAAGCGTTGGTAACGCCAGGTCTAATAAGCCTGAATGCCAACACTGTGGTAGGCGACACCCCGGTGAATGTAGGATGAACAATCGGGCTTGTTTTAAATGTGGCTCCCAAAATCACTTCATTCGGGATTGCCCTGAAATGGTTGAAAAGGATAATTTTTAGAATGCAAGATCGAGTAACACTACTACAAGAAGAAGGCTAGTGAGAAATACGAGAAATGGGACCAGTAGCAGAGGTGTATCCAAGGATGCAGCTGTGAGATCAGAAGCTAGAGCACCTACTAGAGCTTATGCCATTCGTGCTCGCAAGGATGCTACCTCCCCTGATGTGATCACTGGTACATTTTCTTTTTATGATACTAATGTAGTTGCATTAATCAATCCTGGATCGACTCATTCTTATATTTGCATGAATTTGGTATCTAGTAAGAATTTACTTGTTGAGTCTACTGAGTTTGTGATTAAGGTGTCGAACCCCTTAGGCAAATATGTATTAGTCGATAAAGTTTACAAGGGTTGTCCTTTGATGATTCGGGGTCACTGTTTTTCGGCTGACTTAATGCTTTTGCCATTTGATGGATTTGATGTGATTCTTGGAATGGATTGGTTGACACTACATGATGTAGTGGTGAATTGTAGATGAAAAGTTATTGAATTGAAATGTTAAAACAATGAAATTCTTCGGGTTGAATCAGATGAGTCAGGTGAATTGCCTATTGTGATTTCGTCTATGTCGACTCAGAGGTATGTAAGAAAGGGTTGTGAAGCATTTCTTGCGTATGTACTGAATAAAAAAGTGTTTGAATTGAAGATTGAATCGGTACCGGTAGTTTGTGAGTATCTGGACGTGTTCCCAGAAGAGTTGGCAGGGTTACCATCGGTCAGAGAGGTGGAGTTTGCTATTGATCTAGTACTGGGGACTACCCCAATATAGATTGCTCCGTATAGAATGGCTCCGACCAAATTTAAAGAATTGAAGTCTCAGTTACAAGAGTTGATAGATAAGGGTTTTGCAAGACCGAGTTTTTCACCCTGGGGTGCACCAGTATTATTTGTCAAGAAGAAAGACGGATCCATGAGACTTTGTATTGATTACCGACAGCTCAACAAGGTGACTATAAAGAACAAGTATCCTTTGCCGAGGATTGATGACCTGTTTGATCAGTTGAAAGGAGCAACGGTATTTTCAAAGATAGATTTGAGATCCAGCTACTATCAGTTGAGAGTTAAAGATTTGGATGTATCGAAAACCGCGTTCAGAACGAGGTATGGGCATTATGAATTCCTTGTTATGCCTTTCATACTAACTAATGCTCCTATCGTTTTTATGGACTTGATGAACCAAATTTTCTGACCATATTTAGACAAATTTGTGGTTGTGTTCATCGATGACATCATGATTTATTCTCGGGATGAGACTGAGCATGCCGAGCACTTAAGAACTGTATTGCAGACTTTGAGGGATAAGAAACTATTTGCTAAATTCAGTAAAAGTGAGTTTTGGCTCCAATAAGTCAGATTTTTGGGACATATTGTTCTAGAGATGGTATAAGGTTGATTCGAGTAAGATTTCGGCAATTGTTGATTAGAATTTGCCGAGGAATGTATCTGAGGTTAGAAGCTTTTTGGGTTTAGCCAGTTATTACCGACATTTTTTTAAAGGATTTTCGATGATTGCTACTCCTATGACCAAGTTGTTGCAAAAAGATGTTAAGTTTGAATGGTCTGAAAAATGTCAGCAAAGTTTTGAGAAATTGAAAGCATTATTCACTGAGGCACCGATTTTAGTGCAACCAGAGTCGGGAAAAGAGTTTTGTGATTTTCAACGGCGCGTCCTTGAACGGTCTTGGATGTGTGTTGATGCAAGAGGGCAAGGTGGTAGCTTATGCCTTGAGATAGTTGAAGCCTCATGAGAAGAACTACCCGACGCACGATTTGGAATTGGCTGCCATTGTGTTTGCTTTAAAGATTTGGAGACACCATTTGTTCGGGGAGAAGTGCCATATCTTTATAGATCACAAGAGCTTAAAGTACTTGATGACTCAAAAGGATTTGAACTTGTGGCAACGGAGATGGCTCGAGCTGTTGAAAGACTATGAGTTGGTAATCGATTATCATTCGGGAAAGGCGAATGTAGTCGCCGATGCTTTAAGTAGGAAATCTTTGTTTGCTTTGAGAGCAATGAATACACGATTGACTTTATCTGATGATGGTTCGATTCTAGCTGAGTTAAGAGCTAGACCGGTATTTCTTCAGCAAATTTGCGAAGCTCAGAAGTGTGATACAGAACTTCAAGTTAAGAGAGCTCAATGCGAATCGAATAGCGATTCAGATTTTCAAATTGGGGCTGGTGATTGTTTGATGTTCCGAGGTAGGATTTGTGTACCGAGAGATAATGAGCTTATTCAGAAAATTCTTCATGAGGCACACAGTGGTTGTCTGTCTGTTCATTCGGGAAGTATGAAGATGTACAATGATTTGAAGAAACTGTATTGGTTGTCAGGTATGAAATGAGATATCTCTGAATTTGTATCGAAATATTTGCTTTGTCAACAAGTAAAGGCCGAACATCAAGCGCCTTCAGGTTTTCCTCAGCTTGTGATGATTCCCGAGTTGAAATGGGATAGTATTACGATGGACTTCGTGACGGGTTTGCCTTTGACTCTGAAAAAGAAAGATGCCGTCTGGGTTGTTGTTGATAGATTGACAAAATTGGCTCATTTTATGCCGATATGTACTAACTATTCACCTGATAAGCTAGCTGAACTGTACATTGCTGAGATTGCTAGATTGCACGGGGTGCCCAATTCTATTATTTCAGATAGAGATCCGAGATTTACTTTGAGATTTTGGAAGAAATTACAAGAAGCTTTGGGTACGAAGTTAAATTTTAGTACCGCGTTTCATTCGCAAACTGACGGTCAATCCGAAAGAGTAATTCAGATTCTTGAAGATATGCTCTGATGTTGTGTTCTAGAATTCGCAGGTAGTTGGGAGAAACATCTACAATTGGTCGAATTTTCTTATAACAACAGTTTTCAGTCGAGTATAAAGATGGCACCGTATGAGGCATTGTATGACCACAAGTGTCGAACTCCATTCTACTGGACCGAGCTCAATGAGAGACAGATCCATGCAATTGATTTGGTTAGAGAAACCGAAGAAAAAGTAAAACTAATTCGTGATTGTTTGAAAGAAGCTTCAGATTGATAGAAATCCTACGCGGATTTGAAAAGAAAAGAGATTGAATTTAAAGTTGGTGATAAAGTATTTCTGAAAGTATCCCCGTGGAAGAAAATTTTGAGATTTGGTCGCAAGGGCCAGTTGAGTCCGCGTTTCATTGGGCCGTATGAAGTTGTTGAAAGAATAGGGCCAGTGTCATACCGGTTAGCTTTGCCGACAGAGTTGGAAAAGATTCACAATGTATTTCATGTGTCTATGTTTCGACGATACCAATCAGATCCTTCGCACATAATTTCACCGACAGAGGTTGAGATTCGACCCGATATGACTTATGGTGAAGAACCGATCAAGATTTTGGCTCGGGAAGTCAAACAGTTGAGAAATAAAAGTATAGCCCTAATTAAAGTTTTATGGCAACGACACGGGGTCGAAGAGGCTACGTGGGAACCCGAGGAAGCTATGAGAAAATAGTACCCAAACCTCTTTTTTGGTAAGATTTTCGGGGACGAAAATCCCTAAGGGGGGAGAGTTGTAACAACCCGATTTTGGGACTAGTCAGAATAGTGGTTTCGGGACCACAAATCTAACACAGTAAAATTTATTTTTATCATATTTTTATAGTCTACAGTTTTATGGAATGATTTCATGAAAATTTCGTTCGAAAATTTTGACGTTTGGGCACTCAATTTAGTTAGAAGGACTAAATTGCAAAAGGTGCAAAATGTGTGTTCTAGAAGCTAGAGGTGTCTAATTGCTATGAAATTTTAAATTGGAGGTCCTTAGATGATAATTAGACCATTATGCATTAGTATGGACAAAAATGGAATGGTGAGTGAAAAATTTCAAAGTTTAGGTGAAGGGCATTTTGGTAATCTAGTAAATAAAGCCAAAATAACTCAAATAAAAGAGTCCATCTTCTCAAATTGGTCCCCCTTGTGCCGAAAATTTGAAGGAAGACATAGCTAGGGTTTTGGCCAGTTTTAAGCTCGATTGTAAGTCCGTTCTTGCCCCGTCTTTCATGATTTTTATGTTTTTGAAGTTGTCTCAACCTAATCTAGCTATTTGAAGGACTAATTTGAAAGAAAATCAAAGTCTAAAATTTTACCCATGTTAGATATTTGTGTATTTTGATGTCTAATGGTAGATTATGTACGATTGATGTTAGATAAACAACATTTACCAAGTGATTTTTGATGAAAATGCCTAAAAGGACCTATTTGTAAAAGTTGTAAAATATGTAGTAGAAATGTGAATAAATGAAAAATGTGGGATGTTATGAGCATGAAATATGTTCGGCTAGGCTTGGGTTTTAAGAAATTGACTATATTTCTTTTTTCGAGCCTAGGGACTAAAATGTAAAAAGTTGAAAAGTTAGGGGCAAGAATGTAATTTTTGCCATAAGGTGCTTTTGGGATTAAATTGAATAATGTGATAATTAAATAAGTTAAATTTGATATTATAGATCAAGAAAGACGAAGTTCTGACCTAGACCGGGGAAAGAACAAGATTGTGGACTAAATCGAATAATAATCCATTTTGTACGGAGGTAAGTTCGTATGTTAAAAATAAGCTTTAATATGAATGTATTTTATTACTTTAATATTGCATGAATCGTACGTTTGATAAATGTGGATGAGCTTAATCCTATGAATGAGTCCTAAGACGAATCGATAAGCAAGATATCCCGTTTGAACCTTAGGAATAGGGTAGGATACAAGTGACATGTCACTAGGATCATTATGTGTTATGTTATTATGTGATCCGAGTGCTGGTCTCGTACGTCCTACCGGTGGCTGAGTATACCGGCATATGTTACGGATACTTGACAGCTTGTGTGAGCAGCACCATGTAGCTACGTCTTGGAGCGACACTTTGTGTGAGCAGTTCGTCGATAGCTCGAGAGCGAGCGATTATGTGATATGAGACTTAGGTAGCTTTGGCTACATATGTGGCACTTAGTGTGCAAATTTTCTCGAGTATCCGACATTGTTATTCCAAGTGGTTCACGGGTATGTCAAAGATGAAAGTATGTGTACATTCATTTTGAGATGGCTCAGGTATGCATGTAAAGCTTATGCCTATTAAATGTGTGAAATGATGAATATGAGGTAAGTTTTGTGATGGGATAGATTGTGATTATGAAACTATGGTAGGTTCACATTTAATTATGTTATGTTATTTGAATGTTATGTGCATGGTAGGGTTGCTTATTTCTTGCATACGATCTTACTAAGCTATATAGCTTACTCCGTTTACTTTCCATGTTTTTATAGTGTCGCCAAGCTAACTCGGAATCGGAGATCGTCGGAGATTCGGATCACATTATCAAACTCTAATTTTAGGTATTAATGATCTTAGCATTTTGAATGTATGGCATGTATAGGGACTTGGTCATTTTGTTATATGTGTCATTTGCAATGTGGCCAAATGTATTGGCTTATAATGATTAATGATTTCATTTTGTATATGGCCATGAATGATGGCTAATATTGGTATAAGTATATTCATATGATGATGCCTTTCATGAATGTGGAAACTTGCATGATTTGAGTTGATAAGTATGTGATGTTTATGTATGATAGATGTAGCATGTGAATGATGTGTGGATGCCTTGATTATGGATGTTTTGGCTGCCTAAGTATGCTATGAATTGTGCCATTGAGTTGGTGTAAGTGTAGGTGTAAATGAGGGTGGAAAATGAATTGGTAAATAGCCTTATTTTGTCCACACGGGTAGACACACGGGCGTGTGTCCAGGCCGTGTGCGACACACGGTTGGCTCCACGGGCGTGTGTATTGGCCGTGTGTCCCCTGCACCTTAATTTTGAGAAACAGAATGCTCATAATTATGCACACGGGCAGAGACACGGGTGTGTGTCTCGGCCGTGTGAGGAACACGGCCTCAGGCATGGGCGTGTGAAGTCTGCACCTATTTTATGAAAAATCATGAATATTAAATCGACCACACGGCCAAGCACACGGGCGTGTGACTTGGCCGTGTGACTTCAATTTGTTTATGAGTTACAAACAGAGAGTTACACGGGGTCGGGACACGGGCGTGTGTGACCACACGGCCTGCCTACACGGGCGTGTCCCAAAACCACACGGGCGTGTGACCCCTGTTTGGAACAAAAATTTTCTAAAGTTCTCGGTTTAGTCCTGAACCACTTCCAAAGCATGTTTTAGGTCTCGTAGGCTCGTATTAGGGACTTTATGATTAAATGCAAAAAAATTTTATTTGGACAAAAATTTATGACTCGAAAATGTATGTTTGCTTGTGTTTAAGTCCGGTAATGCCTCGTACCCTGTTCTGGTGTTGGATACGGGTAAGGGGTGTTACTTTTCCAGGGTTGATGTCACGACACACCAGGACCTATGTCACGACAGAGCAACCAATATGCTCCTCAATAGCTATCTTTAGGGGTATGTCGTGACACCCTTAGTTTGTGTCGGGACTGGAAACACAAAAATATATAGACTTTTAGCTCTAATTCATGCAATTTGGTAGTAATTTTTGTCGAAATTCATACTTTAATTATAAAATAATTAATTTTCACTTCAAATATTAACATATTGAATTTTAATTATTTTTTATAATAATTTTTTACAAATTTGTCTTATTTTCGACAGTTTTGCACAAAAGGTGAAAATTGGCTCGGCAGACAACTCGAAAGGCTTGAACCGTCGGAGGAATATTTTCATCGAGTGAACCAATGGCAAGATTAAATATTTTTCCAGCCAAGGTCGGTCCAAATGATGATCATTTTATATACTTTATATTTAATTTTTGTCCTATTTAAATTGAGTTAAAAATTAATATAAAGCATGAAGGTGAAAGTGGCCCAATGTGCTAAGCATTGAAGACTGATCCAATAAGAAAATTTGCAGCCCAAAACAAACCCAATAAGCTGACCCAATCAGCTTATTTAGCTGATTAAATTAATTCCAAAACAGCCCTCAAGTTTCCTTAAAATCTTATTCAAACCCCTCCACTTTTTGCGCCTTTGAAGATTTGCCCCAAGCTAAATTTAACAAAGTTTGAAACATTCAAACTTTGCTCCATGTGTGGCCGGCCAAGGGAAGTGTGTGGCTGCTAATTATTTGCTATTTTTAGCAGCCACTCCCACCTATAAATACCCCCTTCACCTATTCATTCAACACACCTCTCGTTCACACTTCTTTCTCTCTTTTACTCACTTTCTCCCTTCCAGAACCTCCCTTTGTTTCCCATTTTTCCCATCTACTTTCCTTTGCCGATTTCCCTCTTGGAAAAGAGCCTTTCAACCACCTTAGGTAGCAGCATTCAAGTGCTTATAGAAGCCTTGGATCAATAGAACAAGCTGTAACAGCCCATTTTTGGCTAAATCAGAACAGTGGTTTCGGGACCACAAATCCGAGGTCAAAATAATTATTTCATTATTATTTTAGTGTCTACTACTTGATAATATGATCGTGTGAAAATTTCGTAAAGAAATTTTATCGTTTGAGTGATTAATTTGATAAAAAGGACTAAATCGCGTAAAGTATAAAACTTGAGTTCTATAAGTTAAAGGTGCTAAATAGCTATAGAAAATTAAAGTAGAGGTACTTGTGTGATAAATTGACCATTAAATGATTTAGTGAATGTGCATGGCTTGGTAGTTGAGTAATTTTTAAAATTAGGTAAGGGCATTTTGGTAATTAGCCAATTAAAGACAAAATAAACAAAAATTAAAGCTATCATCTTTCTTCCATTCACCTTGTGCTGGTCGAATACACCATGGGAGAAGAAGAAATTGTTGTCCAAGTTTTTCACTTGTATGTAAGTGAAAAACTATCCTGTTTTTATTGATTTTTATGTTTTCGGGATCGTTGTAGCTTAACCTAGCTAACTAGGGGATTAAATTGCAAAACTATTGAAGTATTTGAGTTTTTCCATTGATGAGTGTTGAGGTAATTTGATGTTTAATGGTAGAGAAATAATGGTTGTTGTTAGATAAATAAATTTTGTTAAGTAATTTTTGATAAAATTATCAATTAGGGGTTAAATTGAAAAATGTGAAAAGTGTGTGATAAATGTGCAAAATTGTGAAATATATGGGCTATTGTGAGCACGTATAAAATTCGGCTAGGCTTGGGCGTAGTGAAATTTTATGAATTTTTATTTTACGAGCCTAGGGACTAAATTGTAAAAAGGTCAAAAGTATAGGGGCAAAATGATAATTTTGCCATAATATGAAATTTGATTGAATTGAGTAGAATAATGATTAAATGAGTTAAATTTGATTATATAGATCGAGAAAAATGACGTACGGAATTAGATCGAGGAAAAGACAAAGTTATCTATTAAACAATCGTTTCTGTCGTACGAGTTCGAGGTAAGTTCGTATATTATAAATTTTAATACAAATGTTTTTCATATGCTTTGATATTGCATAAATTGCGAATATGAGACTATGGATATGATCGATAGTGATTCGACGACGATTCGACATTCGAAATCCCGGTTGAACCTTAGGAATAGTTTAGGATACTAGTGACATGTCATTAGGGGATGCATTGAGTTGGCTTCGAGCCATGATATTAGCACTTCGGGTGTGAGTTATACCGATTTGGCTTCAGGCCATGAATATCGGCTGATTTGGCTTCGGGCCATGATATCAGTATTTCAGATATAAGCTAACTTGATTTGGCTTCGGGCCATGGTATAGGTATTTAGTGTGCGAGACTCTTGAGTATCCGACTTCTATTCTGAATGGTTCAACGGGTATATCAAAGATGTGGATGAGTATGAGATTGATGCGAGATGGTACAGGTATGTACGTAAATCGCAATAGCATTTAATCGAAGAAACTTGTGAAATTTATATCTAACCTTGTGAATGAAAAATGTTGTAGGTTGATGGTTCAAGATTAGATATGTTGTGATATGTTTAAATTGATTAAATTGTACATATTTGGAATATATATTTATGATATATGAATACATGGTAAACTTGGTTGATGATTACGTGTTAGGTATTTTGGGCCAAATTGAGTTGTGATATGCTTTGTTTTATTCACTTAAGTTGTGGTTCAACTGATATGAGAAAAAGGTAAAGATCGACAAATTCTTCGATTAGAATTGCTATTGAAAGCATGGAAAGGTATGAGTTTTTGGATGATTGATATATATTTAGCTATATGCTTGATATAAGAATGCACATAAGTAATGTAAACTTATGTTATAATGTTTAGTAGTAAATTGCTAGTTTATGTGATGTTAAAATTGAAAAACTAAGGTTGATTAAGCTAAGGCCAAGACATGTTGGGTAACTTAAAGGATTTTGCTTATAAATTTAAGTTATAAGCTTTGTTTCTTTGAATTTATGAACTTACTAAGTATTTTATGCTTACTTTGTGTTAAATTTCTTTGTGTTTACAGATATCAGAAGCTCATTCAGGTTGGAAGGTGTCGGAGACATCATCACACTATCTATCGGCTATTTTGGTACTCATGGTTTTATACTTTCAGTTATGATTGCATGTATAGGTCGTTTTGGCTAATGATAGCCTACGTGTTTTGTTAATGAGGGATTTTAGCCATTTGATTTGGCTTGTAAATGATGTGTATTTTAGTTTGTGAATAGCCATGTGATTTGGCTTATCTTGGTATGTATATGTATATTTATGTGTTAATGCTCCTTGGTGATGTGGTTCATAATTGCTTGTGAATGGCTGGTTGAAGTTTATCATTTAAGGTTGATAATGTTTGGAAATTGATATTGTTTGCTTGTGGATCTAGGCAAAGTAATGCTTAGTTAAGATAGTGTATATAGATGCTTTGTGAATGTGAAATTGGTATGATTTCATTTTGCGAAACATGATATTATAAGCATTTTTGTTGTTGGTATTAAAATGGTAAGAATTATGCTTGGTTGGAGTTGTTTTAAAATGCTTATTTATGCCATGTCTTGATGCCATTTGGTTTGGTGTAGGTGCATCCAAAGTTGGGTGGCAATATGGCTTGGTAAATAGCCCATTTTTGTTTGCACGGGAAGAGACACGAGCCTGTGTCTCAGTCGTGTGTGACACACAGTTGGGTAACACGATCGTGTGTCCCCTGATACTATTCAAAAATCAATTTAATAGCTTCGCACGGCCTAGCACACGGGCGTGTGGCCTGGCCGTGTGGCACAAGTCAGTATACCCTCCAGTTTTGGCATAGCCTATCACACGACCTGGACACGGGCGTGTATGGCCATTTCGAAAGGCACGCGGCCTGACACACGGGCGTGTGGTCTGGCCGTGTGAGTCAAGTCAGAGAATTACATGGGGTCAAACACAGGCTGGGACACGGCCATGTGATCCCATTTCGAATGCCCACACGGCATGAGACACGGGCGCGTCTCTTGGTCGTGTGAGAGACACGGCAGGGGCACTGTAATGCCCCGAATTTGGGCCTAGAAGAATTGGGCTTTGGGCTTTGGATCTCGAAATTTTTTTAGTGAGCGAGAAAATGAAAATTGGTATGTGGGCTCACGAGGTTAATGAATTTGGAGTGTCTAGGGGTGTCGGAGAAGTCCACGAGATCAAGTAAAGTGCAGGAAAAATTTTGGTTTTAGCCCCAAAGGCTGTGACTTGATCAGATAGGCCTCTTAAGTAGATTAAGAGAAAATAGGACACAAATGGGCTTGTGGTCCGGTGGAAAGTGGCGTCACTTGGGAGCTATGAGGTGGCGCGTTTGTGAAAGCCGAGGAGGTCCAAGGTTCGAGCAGGAGGAGTGTATTTTGGAGTGTTTTATTTTGCATAGGTGGACGGCAAGAGTTGTGTGAATTTTGAACTCTTGCCGTGGAGAGTTTGAAGGAAGCAGAACTGATGGATGTGGAGGATATTTCGGATAAGATTAGGGTATTATCGAGAGAAAAGGTAGGAGATGAAGAGGGTGAAGTGTTGGGGCGAATAGAATTTGTGGGGAAAGCGATTCGGCTTTGGCTATAAAAGGGGGGTGTCGAAATCCTTAGAAGGGGTTCTTGGAGTTTCCATCTTTCTTTCTCTTTTTTCCCCCCTCATTCTTATTTTCTTCCATTGCCGAATACCACTACCCCTGTTTGTCGATATCCTTGTTTGCCGAAATCTCTGTTTACCAAAATCTCTGTTTGACGAAATCTCTATTTGTCGAAATCCCTGTTTGCCAAAATCCCTGTTTGCTGAAACCCCTATTTATGCCGATTCTTTGTTGTTTGTTCTTCCACCGCAATCGATTATTATCTACTCTTAGTCACGTTTGGAAGCCGAATCTTGTTCAAGTAGATATCTAAGCCGTAGGATCAAAGGAGAATTTCGGTAAGTGCATAGTTAAAATTTTTAGTGTGTTTTGTTAAAAGCCGAAGGGCTATCTAACCCAATCCTTGCCGTTAACCTGTATTAATAAGGGTAAGGCTCAACAATCGCAAGCGTGGTAAGTAAGGATTGCTAACAAGGTGGTAAATGTTCTCGACTTAATCATGGTTTAGTAAATGGCTGAATCTATTGTGGCTCATAGGGGTGACTTATGAACAATATGGCTCACTTGGTTTTGACGATATAGGTGTTTGGGTGCAGATCTAGAGGATAATCACCAATAGTAGCAAAGGAAGGGCTACTAGAACGTGAGGTACACGGTAAAAGAGTGCAGTGAGGTTTGATTTTGGATAAGTATGTGTTAAAGCTTTGGTTAATCGCTAGTAATGTCGATTGTAGGTTCGTGACTAAGGGGGTTTGCAACACGCGAGGTTACCAGGTGTGTACAAACACTACACACACGATATCGGCAATGTCAAAAAGCCAAAAAGCCGAAAGTGGCTAAATGGGCCTGGTGGGCCCTGAGGCTAAGTTTGATTAAATGGTTTGGCTTGTTAAACATATTGAGTTAGTCACGTATGATACACAATTTGGACTTGTTTTGGGCCTAACAGGCCATATGATAAGCTTTGGGCCTAATGGGCCGTAAGGTTGGAATTTGGGTTTGATGGGCTTTATGGGAACGTAGACAAATATGCTAGGGTTTATGGACTTAGGCCTAGTTTGAACAACTCTTCAATTTCATAAGACTTAATCTAATTAAACATGTGCGTGAACAAGTCGATTAGTTAGAGTGTGGTAGCAGACATATGCATGTCTAGGATTGGATCTAATGAGAGCTTGGTATTTAAGCGGTCAGAGTGACCCACCTCCTCTTTCTCGAGATCCTACACAGTGAATAGTGTTTGTTCACTTTAACATGAGGACTTGTTTATGGGCCAAAGTTTATAACTAAAACCCGAGAGGGACTAAAATACCCTTATGTTGTAAAATTACTAAAATACCCTTATATTGTAAAATTACTAAAATACCCTTATATTGTAAAATTACTAAAATACCCCTGTTTGTAAAATTACCAAGATACCCCTAATTTTCCAAATTACCAAAATACCCATGTAGGGTAGAATTACGAAAATACCCCTAGGTAGTGAAATGATGAAAATACCCCTATGTGATGAATATGGGTTTGTGGATGTTACTTTTGTGTTTGATGCATTCATATGATATTCTGCTTAGGATGCATATCGGTGGGAATTATGGTACGGAGGAAGATTTGAGGATCGCATGGCCGTATGGTATGGATCCGGGATCGCATAGCCGTATGGTATGGATCCACCACAGGCTTTTTAGCCACCGAGCGACCATCTTTGCACCGATAATGTTACCGAAATTTGTGTGCCATTAATATGGGCTTCGTGCGTAATTATGGGCTTTGTTCAAATATCAAAGGCTTTGTGCCGTAATTATGGCTTTGTGCCAATACCGAAGGCTTTGTGCTATTATTATGGCTTTGTGCCAATCATATTTACTGTGGCTATGTGCCTAACATATATATATTGATGACTCTGTGTCAATATTTGAGGATCTCATGGCCGTATGGTATGGATCCAGGATCGCATGGCTGTATGGTATGGATCCACCGTAGGCTTTAAGCCCAATGTATGTGATTAAGTAGCTTTCTTTGCATCGTTCGATGAGTCACGCAACCGGGCTACCCTTGGTGTGTAGCGGAGGGGTGGGTCGAGCTAGAATTCCTCATAGGAGTCATAAGGTTGGAAGGGAAATGGTGTGTTTAGCGGATGGATTTTTGGGGTGGGTTTTGCATTATCTGTTTATAAATGATATGATATGATATGATATGAGGTCATTGTGGGCTAAGGCCCAAGACCACCGATTTTGTTAGGGCTTAGGCCCAATGTGAATGTTTGTATGTGATTTGATTGCCAAGGGTTGTACACACTAAGTTTCGAAACTCACACCCTTAATTTTAAATGTTTCAGGTAATCCTGAATAGGCGGCTCGACGAGGGAGAGGACTCGGAGATGGCCACACTACAAGTTGTTCAAATGTTTTAATTTATTGAAATGACTCTGTTTAAATACTTTGTTTTTTTCATTGGATTGCAATAAGGCCATGTAACTCCTATTTGACTTTGAATTTTGGGTTTATTATTATTATTGTTTCAACTGCCCACTTAAGAAATTTCATAAAATTATTAAAGTGTTAATATGGTTTTCGAAATAATCTTTTGTTTTGGGCTTTTGGGCTTTAAATGGTTAACTAGTAAATTGTTTTGAAGTGCGCCTTTAATGTGACATTCCAGATTCGGGCCTAACTTCTAGGCTGGGTTTGGGGTGTTACATTTAGTGGTATCAGAGCCTGGTTGTAAAACTCGGCTGTGAAATGGGCCTTAGATTTTGTTTTTTTCTAAAACAAGTAGATTAAAAAGTTTTTGTAGGATTCTTGAAGTGTGGTTCACCGAGCCCTCGACGTCGAGCCAAGTAAGTCATCTGTACTCATTTGCTTAAATTACTGAACTGTGTAGATAATGGGCTACTTAAGAATAGGCTTTTAGAGACTAAAGCCCGTAGGAAACTTAAGCCTGTAGTAGATTCTAGACCGCGTAATAGCTTTAAATTTTTTTTTTACTCGCATAAGACATGTGCCCTAAACAAGTGGAACTATGTACTAACTTCATAAAATTCCTAATTCGGATAATACGAGAATCAACGATGAGCACTAGAAGAGGAGGAAGAGGCCGTGGCCGAGGCTGTGGAAGTGTTAGGGCTTTGAAAACATTTGAATCGTAATTTGGTACCTATTCTGCGTATGTTTGAGAATGTTTGCGATAGGTGGATGTTGTGGGTATGTATTAAAATTATTAGGGTCAGAGTGCGCAGTGGTAGCATAGTGGGGTAGTTGATACACGACCACCCTGTTACTTGGAAATTTCGAGGACGAAATTTCTTTAAGGGGGAAGAATTGTAATGCCCCAAATTTGGGCCTAGAAGAATTGGGCTTTGGGCTTTGGATCTCAGAATTTTTTTTAGTGAGCGAGAAAATGAAAATTGGTATGTGGGCTCTGAGGGTTAATGAATTTGGAGTGTCTAGGGGTGTCGGAGAAGTCCTGAGATCAAGTAAAGGTACAGGAAAAATTTTGGTTTTAGCCCCAAGGGAATTGTGACTTCAGTCAGTAGGCCTCTTAAGTAGATTAAGAGAAAATAGGACACAAATGGGCTTGTGGTCTAGTGGAAAGTGGCGTCACTTGGGAGCTATGAGGTGGTGTTTGTGAAAGCTGAGGAGGTCCAAGGTTCGAGCAGGAGGAGTGTATTTTGGAGTGTTTTATTTTGCATAGGTCGACGGCAAGAGTTGTGTGGATTTTGAACTCTTGCCGTGGAGAGTTTGAAGGAAGCAGGACTGATGGATGTGGAGGATATTTCGGATAAGATTAAGGTATTATCAGAGAGAAAAGGTAGGAGATGAAGAGGGTGAAGTGTTGGGGCCGAATAGGACTGTAGGGGGAAGGCAGTTCGGCTTTGGCTATAAAAGGGGGGCGTCGAAATCCTTAGAAGGGGTTCTTGGAGTTTCCATCTTTCTTTCTCTTTTTTTTCCCCTCATTCTTATTTTCTTCCATTGCCGAATACCACCACCCCTGTTTGCCGAAATCCTTGTTTGCTGAAATCTCTGTTTACCAAAATCTCTGTTTGCCAAAATCTCCGTTTGCTGAAATCCCTGTTTGTCGAAATCCCTGTTTGCTGAAACCCCTATTTATGCCGATTCTTTGTTGTTTGTTCTTCCACCGTAATCGATTATTATCTACTCTTAGTCACGTTTGGAAGCCGAATCTTGTTCAAGTAGATATCTAAGTCGCAGGATCAAAGGAGAATTTCGGTAAGTGCTTAGTTAAAATTTTTAGTGTGTTTTGTTAAAAGCCGAAGGGCTATCTAACCCAATCCTTGCCGTTAACCTGTATTAATAAGGGTAAGGCTCAACAATCGCAAGCGTGGTAAGTAAGGATTGCTAACAAGGTGGTAAGTGTTCTCGACTCAATCATGGTTTAGTAAATGGCCGAATCTATTGTGGCTTATAGGGGTGACTTATGAACAATATGGGTCACTTGGTTTTGACGGTATAGGTGTTTGGGTGCAGATCTAGAGGATAATCACCAATAGTAGCAAAGGAAGGGCTACTAGAACGTGAGGTACACGGTAAGGGTACGGTGAGGTTTCAGTTTTTGATAAGTATGTGTTAAAGCTTTGGTTAATCGCTAGTAATGTCGATTGTAGGTTCGTGACTAAGGGGGTTTGCAACACGCGAGGTTACCAGGTGTGTACAAACACTACACACACGATATCGGTAATGCCGAAAAGCCGAAAAGCCGAAAGTGGCTAAATGGGCCCGGTGGGCCCTGAGGCTAAGTTTGATTAAATAGTTTGGCTTGTTAAACATATTGTGTTAGTCACGCATGATACACGATTTGGACTTGTTTTGGGCCTAATAGGCCATATGATAAGCTTTGGGCCTAATGGGCCGTAAGGTTGGAATTTGGGTTTGATGGGCTTTATGGGAACGTAGACAAATATGCTAGGGTTTATGGACTTAGGCCTAGTTTGAACAACTCTTCAATTTCACAAGACTTAATCTAATTAAACATGTCTGTGAACAAGTCGATTAGTTAGAGTGTGGTAACCGACATATGCATGTTTTGGATTGGATCTAATGAGAGCTTGGTATTTAAGCGGTCCGAGTGACCCACCTCCTCTTTTTTGAGATCCTACCTGGTGCATAGTGTTTGTTCACTTTAATCGCGAGGACTTGTTTATGGGACAAAGTTTATAACTAAAACCCGAGAGGGACTAAAATACCCTTATGTTGTAAAATTACTAAAATACCCTTATATTGTAAAATTACTAAAATACCCTTATACTGTAAAATTACTAAAATACCCCTATTTGTAAAATTACCAAGATACCCCTAATTTTCCAAATTACCAAAATACCCCTGTAGGGTAGAATTACAAAAATACCCCTAGGTAGTGAACTGACAAAAATACCCCTATGTGATGAATATGGGTTTGTGGATGTTACTTTTGTGTTTGATGCATTCATATGATATTCTGCTTAGGATGCATATGGGTGGGAATTATGGTACGGAGGAAGATTTTAGGATTGCATGGCCGTATGGTATGGATCCGGGATCGCATAGCCGTATGGTATGGATCCACCATAGGCTTTTTAGCCACCGAGCAGCCATGCTGCACCGATAATGTTACCGAGGGCTGTGTGCCATTAATATGGGCTTCGTGCCGTAATTATGGGCTTTGTGCCAATATCAAAGGCTTTGTGCCGTAATTATGGCTTTGTGCCAATACCGAAGGCTTTGTGCTGTTATTATGGCTTTGTGCCAATCATATTTACCGTTGCTATGTGCCTAACATATATATATTGATGACTCTGTGTCAATATTTGAGGATCGCATGGCCGTATGGTATGGATCCACCGGAGGCTTTAAGCCCAATGTATGTGATTAAGCAGCTTTGCTACAACGTTCGGTAGTACCGCAACCGGGCTACCCTTGGTGTGTAGCGGAGGGGTGGGTCGAGCTAGAATTCCCCACAGGAGTCATAAGGTTTGAAGGGAAATGGTGTGTTTAGCGGATGGATTTTTTGGGGTGGGTTTTGCATTATCTGTTTATAAATGATACGATATGATATGATATGAGGTCATTGTGGGCTAAGGCCCAATACCATCGATTTTGTTAGGGCTTAGGCCCAATGTGAATGTTTGTATGTGATTTGATTGCCAAGGGTTGTACACACTGAGTTTCGAAACTCACACCCTTAATTTTAAATGTTTCAGGTAATCCTGAATAGGCGGCTCGACGAGGGAGAGGACTCGGAGATGGCCACACTACAAGTTGTTCAAATGTTTTAATTTATTGAAATGACTCTATTTAAATACTTTGTTTTTTTTCATTGGATTGTAATAAGGCCATGTAACTCCTATTTCACTTTGAATTTTGGGTTTATTATTATTATTGTTTCAACTGCCCACTTAAGAAATTTCATAAAATTATTAAAGTGTGACCCCTGTATATTGAAAAATTTTCAATGTTTTCCCAAAACTTTCCTGAGTTATCAGTTTAGTCCCAAACCACTTCTAATGTTTGTTTTGGGCCCTGAAGGCTCGTATTAGGGACTATTTGATGGAATGTGAATGGTTTTAAAATTGGTTGAGGATTATGATTCAAATCGTATGATTGTTTGTGTTGTAAGTCTGGTAATGCCTCATAACCCTATTCCGGTGTCGGGTAAGGGTTAAGGGTGTTACACAAGCGGTGAAGGAGAGGAACAAACTAGTCTGGCTCCGAAGAAACACTGGATTTGATTCTAGTTTCCTATCCTTTAAATTTCGTTGTTATTGTTGTGAACATGTCTATGAATATTTGTTATGTTGCTATTCTGAATTTAATTAACATGGCTGGAATTTAATTCGTGTTAGGTTGATTGCATTTTGTCTACTTAAATTATTAAAATTATGTTTGTGTTGTTGTAGGCATTGGTAAATTGTTTGATTAAGTAAAACCATGATTATGTTATACTTGCATTATAATTGTAAAGTAACTAATGAATTAATTATTAATCGTATTGAAATTGTACTTAATTGACACAATACTTAATCAATGCATGTTTAATCTTCTAAGGTAGCTGAAGCTTAAATTAGCGACAGTATAAAATGGTACATTAGCATGCATAACTTGCAAGATTATTGTGATTAAACTGTTTCAATATAGAAATATATTGTTACTTCACTTAATCTTTTACTTGCTTATTAAAATTGATTAATGGGTTGAAGTGGCATAGTAATATGTTTAAGAGATTAGTTAATTTAGTAAGTCTGTATGTGCTATAATTAACAAATTGCCAAGTTGCTGTGAATTTCTTCATAACAACATGAACATTGTTTTAATAATATTAAGTTAAGAAATGTAATTGATCTAACACAATTATGTCATACTTATTTTTTTCCAGAAATCGTGTATTGGAGTTTTTACCTTTTAATTTTCTTAGTTAAAATCTAGTTTTATTAAACCCTTTTTCAAAACAAAAGATTTTCCTTCACCAAGGTGTTTTTAATTACATTTCATAAATATTTTCTTACACAGTCCCTGTGGGTACGATAACTCGACGTTTACTTGTCACATTATTACTTGTTGCAATTGTGTACACTTGCACATTTCCATCATTCCAGGGACATCGAAGGCAGACTTGAGTTTTCTTCATTCTATTCCCTATGTTGTGACATCAGTCCTCCCGTGTTGTGACATAGTGTCCAGGTATCGTCCTAAAATGCATTCTAATGGTCTCTTGCAAACTTACAAAATACGCTATCTCTCCCTTAGGCCTCATTCGACCCTTAAGGTCAATAAAAGACTCAATTTGCACATTTTATTGAATGTAAGTAAAATTAAAGAAACTTATCTAAAATGTAATGGAAATGCTTGTATTTAGGCTCCTTAAGTGTCTGCTACATCAAATTTCGGCAGATCAAAATCCCCCACACTTAAGTCATTGCTTGTCCTCAAGCAATACAAACAAAGATGAAAAATAAACATGACGACCCTTGAGCAAGTATGATACAAGTATCGACTTCGGAGCATATGACTTAGGCATTTCATGCTTACTAACAATTTCAACATGATGAATAATTGACTTACCACTTTTGCCTTGAAGCATCTATGTTCAGTATGTTACAAAATATACAAGTATTAAGGGTCTCACCTATAGGAGTCTATCCATAAATCATACAAGTACTTTGATTATCCGAGCAGAATACAAATAGCTGTTTATGCACATGTCTAGTATGATGTCTATTCATGTATAAGGATATTTAGGTCACATAGGACTTTTCAGCTTGAAATGTTCTGAAGCTTAGGACAGGTATGAAATTCAAAAACAGTAAGCATCAAAATGGTTACAAACATGAAAATAGTTTGGCACATCGTATTGATCCCTATTCTTCCCCCTTAGTGACCCTTACCCACTCACCGCCTTATTTCTCATTCTCTCACCTTCCTTATCTCTCCATATAGGAAATCATAGCATGACATAGTAACTACGATTAGCTTACGAGTTTCAATGCACTAATGAATGAGTTTTTTCTATTTTTGTGACTTTGTCATTGTTCTTTTTAAATTTTTTTTCTTACTCAAGAATGCTTTTTTTTTAAAATTTTCAAGTACTTTTTCTACTCGTATGAATTTTCTTTTTGGATTTTTCTTTTGTTTTGCATTTTCAAGCTAACCTATAATTCCCATATCACACTAGTCTTTCCTTTTTGACTTTATTTTTACAAACTTCGCCATGATGTATTTACTTAAACCTCAATATATATGACCAGACATCTATAATCGTGCAGTGTAGGACCAAAGACCAATGGTAAATACAATTCAACGTTTTCAGGCTCGGGGCTTATAATGTGGTTCATCAAGAAGTGTCAACAGGCTAAAAAATAGGTACTAAAGGTGAAATATAATTAGGACAACTTTTTGGCTCTGGATGTGTTCCAAACAATGCCTTAGGTCATCCCTAAATATCTCAACATGCACAAATTTAATTAACCAAACAAATACAAATTCAGCTATTTAGTATTCGTATTAGTATCTATATCACTTGGTACAGTTGATTGCTTAATACCTATTTATAATGTAACATATAGAACTTAGTAGCCTAATAATCAAAAGTTTAAAATCACCTATCATCATGCCAAATTTATTCATAAACACAAGCAACCTATGTACATGCTCCTAACCAATCACTTGTATTTCTACAAGCTCAAGCACACAAAATACAAGAAAAATCAAAGAAAATTTACTTCAAATTTTCTATGTTAACCCCACACTTTAGTTGACATATTGTCCTCAATGTGTAGCCTAATAATAGATAAGGAAGGAAGTTACCTGATTGATCATGGTCGCTCCAATTGCTAATGGTGGGTGCTTCCTCCATTGATTATGTTAGCTCGAATTGTTTGTGTCTCCTTCATGTTAGGTTTCTACATAGAAAATTTAACAAAGTGCAACAAAATGAAAAATCTACTTATTAATCCTGAAATCATCCAATAATTAACACAAGTCTTTTAAAAAACAAAATAAAAAAATTGCTCAATTCTCTTCCGAATCATCGAGGGGATGAGAACGCCTCTTCTCCATAGGGGCTTTGCCCTTTCTCTTGACATATGTTTTGTGGGAGGTCCCACCCATTGAAGTCGCATGGTGAGTTGGGCTTCGTATGAAAATTCCTTTTGGTGTAGAAAATTGCGGTTGAAATGCCACTTCGTACTCGTCCTCCATTCTAGGGTATTCCTGAGCAGCACCTTCCTCCTCAAGATTAACCCCCTCATCTTGATGAGTCGGAGACGGCCTAGACATATCTGAGGGATAATTTTGACCTCGTAGCCCATTCATCCTTGCAAATTCTTGGAGTACCAGTCCTGTCTCCTACACCTATCGAATCATTCCATCAAGTTTTGCGTCTATGTATCTGCGAGCTCCCTTTATAACCTTTGGGTGATCTTTCTGTTTGAGTGATGATGGTACGTCTATTTTCGTCTTCCTCCTTTGATTCCATTAATTTATTTGCTTCTACTGAAGCTCGACATATTGTGTGTATAAGGTATCTCCAATAATACTCCTCGTTGGTTTCATAAATTGCTCGTTTTAACTCATTGGCACCTTTGCCTGGCGGCATAGAGCCGTTATGAGGTGGGGGAACAAGAGTCCAACTTTTTGGCTTTGTACACACCGTTTCATCTCTCGAAAGATCCAACGCCCTACGAAAATTTGTTTTCGCTGCAGGATACTATATAACAAGACAGCTCGAAACACATTAACATTAGAAACATTCAACGCGGGTGCAATTCTAGTGCCAATGAATTACATCCACATTTTAGTAATAGGAAACATAATAACTTGATTAAATTTCATGGGAATGTAACACCCCAAACCCAGCCTAGACGTTACGACCGGATCTGACATGTCACATCAAGTGTTGATTTGAAAACTGGTCTTGTCGATGAAAATTCGTGACTAAAGTTTTAAATCCTTTTTTAAAACAAAGTGCTATTGAAAACGTTGGGGTTGCAAAGTCAAAACTTGTTTACCACTTATTGGTCATATCATTTATTACAAGTTTTTTTTAATCAGAATTAAAAATCGCGAAAGCTTTTCTAGTTGTAAACTTTAAAGTTTGAAATGCATGATTTTCTTTGGAAACAGTTATTATTTTGAAAAACCCGTTTTTTTCTTCCTAATCTAGCAGGTAGAAATAAGAAGTTAAAACCAAATAAAAGTTAAACCTCAAATGGCCTTATTACATAATCAAACCCAAATATAAATTAAATATTTAAGTCTTAAGCAGACAATCAGTGTTCACGTGGCCGCCTCCGGGTCCCTCGCGGCTCCAAATCGATTAAGGCTGGGGATTACCTGTACAGTTAAAGAAAGGGTGAGTTTGCAAAAACTCAGTCTGTAATCTCCTACCCATCAAATAATAATCAGTGCAAGCATAAATAGAATGGGCCTAAGCCCTATACAGTAACAGACCAGTCTGGTCTTTAGCCCTATACAGTAACAGTGTGGGCTTAAGCCCAAAATAATAACAGTACAGAACAGAGATACAATCCAGCCCAATCCAGCCAACACACCACTCGTACCAACCAACACACCATGTGGGGACTAAGTCGACGCACCCAGCAAACACACCAATATCGCAGCCTAGCTGCTAATAGTAACGCAGCAAAGCTGCTAGCAACAGTAAATGTGGCCCAGCCACTAAAATCAGAATACGTGGCGAAGCCACTAGAAGAGTAAAAACGTGGCAGAGCCTCTAGTACAGTACTTCCTCCAAACCAGAATCCCAACCCCAATGCAGAATGTCGTGTCATAAATATTACGTGTATGCAGTATGCCATATTCATAACCAATCATATAGATATCATACACACATCAACTAAACTACCACTAGGGGTATAATGGTCATTTCGTCAGTTAGGGGTAAAACGGTAATTTCACCCCTCAGGGGTATTTCGGTAATTCTACCTTACAATGGTATTTCGGTTGTTTTACTCACTAGGGTTATTTCAGTCATTTTACTCATTAAGGGTATTTCAGTCATTTTACTCATTAAGGGTATTTCGGTTATTTTACACATTAAGGGTATTTCAGTCATTTTACGACCTTTCCTAAGGCCTACAGTTGCCTCGAGTGACACAAATATTTCATTTTGTCAAAAAAGTGTAAACGGGCTCAAAGCCCAATATTCGACCCAGAGGGGCCCACACGCTCGTGTGGCCCGTTTAGCCCATATTCAGTCACGGTTATGCGAACGATATCGCCCAATCCATTATTATTCACTTACCGTGGATTTTACCCATGTGGGGCCCATGAGCCCATTGGGCCCACATGGCCCATCTCGGCCCAACGTGGCCCATTACGACCTAAGCCCACGAGAACGCTCGTGGTGGCCTCTACAGTCTGTCGCTGATGATTTGTGGACTCAGTTTACCATACGAGCATTCGCACGCTCGTGAGCCCTCAAATGTCGTAGTTTCGGCTTTTTGGATTTTGGTGATTCACCGTGACACAAGGGTGTGAATACACACCATTGGCCATCATTTTTGACAGTAACAATACTGGGTGTATGATTACACACCTTACTTGCGAAACCGAGTAACTGCTCATGCCCAAAGCCTCTTCAACACAAGTGGATCACTAATACTCCAAAGTCATCGATCTGAACTGATCACTTGTCAGAGTCGTGATTCGGCACTACCACAGATTCCCATAATTATGATTGGTTAAAACCTAAGGTTTAGAATCCCTACCAATACCAAAAAAACATTCGGCCAAACCACTTACCCCCACGTAATCGCTACAGATGCCCTGCGATACCAAAGAAGCCTCCCCCTTCGAAAGCCAAAACCGAATAGTGGAAAAGAAAAGAGTAAAGTCAAAAGCTTGAGTATTCGGCCAGTTGACAGAGGTTGGCGTCACAAGGAAATGAGACGGAGACAATCACCAATAGCAGAATTCGACCAAACCACCCTTCACTACACGGTTAAGCTATTTGGTGAATAAAAAATAATCGGCTTAGGGATTCAAGAGAGACAAGGGAATTATGTTCGGCCAAAGGAGAAAACCAAATGGAGAAGGAGGTGAATAAGGGAAAATTCGGCTATTGAAAATGAATTGACAGAATAATACGAGGAAAGAGGAGAAAGGATTCAGTGTAAGCAAATAAGTTGAAACAGATTCGGCCAAAGTAGAAATTAAGGGAAGAGGAAAAGAAGGCTTTTAAGACCCGAACGGTCAAAAGTGCTGCACGAGACGCCACAAAGAGAGAAAACCCCAAAACAAAAAAGAAGAAAATCCCAAAACAGTAAAGAAGGAATTCGACTTCTACACTCTCACCTTGCCGAAAATGCACCAAATGGTCTCCCCTAGCCGAATTTGCACATAGAAGTTGCACAATTCGGCTACAACACTTCTCTCCTCCAAATCCCTTGAAAATCTATGACGATTTCTCCTTGATTCACTCCAAATCCCCCATTCAAATCCATTCAAATTTAATGACCAAGACTCCAACCACCTCTGCAGAGTTGGAATCAAACTGTACCTCTCATGCCACAGAGATATAAAATAAAACCCCCTCCTTTTTCCATGCCATGGGATTCGAACCCGCTCCCTCTAACATGCCCCAACACGCCACTTGCCACCACAACACAAGATCTCTTGTGTCACAAAACAAGATCACTTAATATATATGCCCTTTAAGTTACCATCCAAGTTTCCAAAAGAGAAAAAATCAAAATTTTGCCAAAGGCCATACTTGCACCCAGGCTTCCTAAAATCCCCAAAACATGCCCAGATTACCTGACCCACAAGCCACCATGATATATACATCCAAGCTTGCAAAAACAATGACCCCAAATTTTTGGGGCGTTACAACTCTACCCCCTACAGAGAAATTTCAGCCTCGAAATTTACCTGGTCAGAATAGGTGGGGATGTTGTTGTTCCATCGCCTCCTCAGGCTCCAACATGGCTTCCTCGGTACCGTGATTACGCCAAAGAACCTTGACCAAAGGAACAGATTTCCTCCTTAATACCTTAACATCACGATCCAATATCTGCACCAGTTTTTCCTCAAAAGTCAGATCAAGTCTAGCCTCAATCTCCTGAACCGGTACTATATGTGAGGGATCAGAGCGGTATCGCCTCAGCATGGAGACGTGGAACACATCAAGTATCCAGTTTAACTCAGGAGGCAGCTCAAGTTGATAGGTGACTGGTCCCACACGCTTTAATATTCGGTAAGGTCCGATAAATCTAGGGCTCAGTTTGCCTTTCCGTCCAAATCTTAGAATCTTCTTCCATGGTGAGACCTTCAAAAAGACATAATCCCCCACCGAGTACTCTATCTCTTTACGCTTTAAATCTACATACGACTTCTGCCTATCATATGCTTCCTTCAACCAATCTCGAATCAACTTTAGTTTCTCTGCGGTTTCAGAAACTAACTTTGGCCCTAAAACTCGTCGCTCCCCAAGTTCTGTCCAATAGGTAGGGGTACGACACCTACGACCATATAACGCCTCGTATGGTGCCATCTGAATACTGGATTGGTAGCTATTGTTATATGCAAACTCTGCTAGTAGCAAGTAATCTTCCCAACTGCCGTTGAAATTAATTACACAGCTTTTTAACATGTCCTCCAATATCTGAATCACCCTCTCCGACTGACCGTCAGTCTGAGGATGAAATGCAGTGCTGGAGTCCAACCTTGTACCCAAAGCCTCGTGTAACTTTTTCTAGAATCGAGATGTGAATCTAGGATCTCTGTCTGAAATGATAGAAACTAGTACCCCACGCAGTCTCACAATCTCAGCCACGTATAACTTAGCCAACTTCTGCAGTGAATAATCAGTGAGGACCGGTATAAAGTGGGCAGATTTAGTCAGTCGATCAATGATAACCCATACCGAGTCCTTCTTAGTCGGCGTTAAGGGTAGCCCACTTACAAAATCAATGGTTACCCTTTCCCACTTCTAGAGTGGAACCTTTACTAGCTTCAGTAAACCAAAACGTAGTTGGTGCTCAGCCTTAACTTGCTGGCATGTCAAACACTTACCCACGAAATCAGTAACCTCATGCTTAAGCCCTGGCCACCAGTACAGTTCACGCAGATCTCGATACAACTTGTTTCAACCAGGATGCATAGCATAAGGACTGCTATGCGCCTCCTGTAGGATAGACTGCCTCAGATCAGAATCTCTCGGTATACAAACTCTTCCACGGAAACATAGTACTCTCTCACTATTCAGCCCAAAGTCCGCAGTCTCCCCCTTCTCAACCAATCGGAATCGAGGAACCAAAGACTCATCCAACAACTGCTTCTCCTTAATTTGATCAATCCAGGTTAGTCTCACTTAGAGTTCAGCCAACAAGCTACCATCTTCAAATAGGCTGAGACGAGCAAACATTTCTCTCAAATCAGATATAACCCTACGGCTCAGTGCATCAGCTACAACGTTAGCTTTACCAGGATGGTGCTCAATCGAGCAATCATAATCCTTAAGCAACTCTATCCATCTTCCTTGCCTAAGATTTAACTCCTTCTTGAGTAAGGAGGTACTTGAGGCTTTTATGATCCGTGTAAATAATAGACTTCTCACCGTATAAGTAAAGCCTCCAAATCTTCAGTGCGAACACCATCGCAGCTAACTCCAAGTCATGAGTGGGGTAATTTGCCTCGTAAGGCTTAATTTGACGAGACGCGTACGCAACCACCTTACCCTCTTGCATCAACACACAACCCAATCCAATGTGCGACGCATCACTGTAGACAATGAATTCCTTCCCAGACTCTGGATGTATTAACACAGGGGCTTCAGTCAGAACTTTCTTCAGTTTCTCAAAACTCTCTTGCTACTTATCAGTCCAATCAAACGGTATCCCTTTACGCAGTAACTTAGTCAGGGGTGCAGCAATCAGTGAAAACCCCTCAACAAAACGTCTGTAATACCCAGCCAGACCTAGAAAGCTTCAAATATTAGATACAGTCTTTGGTGGTTTCCAATTTAATACGGCTTCAATTTTTTAAGGATCAACCCTAATCCCCTCGATAGACACCACGTGACCCAGAAATGTCACTTCTCACAACCAGAACTCACACTTGTTAAACTTTGCGTATAGCTGATTTTCCCTCAGAATTTGTAAAATAATTTGAAGATGTGCATCATGATCCTCCTCGGTTCTTGAATACACCAGGATGTCGTCTATAAACACCACCACGAATCGATCCAAATAAGGCTGGAATACTCGGTTCATCATATCCATGAAAGTAGTTGGTGCATTCGTCAATCCAAACGACATTACTAGGAACTTGTAATGACCATAACGAGTCCTAAATGCAGTCTTATACACATCCGCCTCCTTAACCTTTAGCTGATGGTACCCAGATCGAAGATCTATCTTGGACAAAACCGAAGCTCCTCGCAGTTGGTCAAACAGATCATCTATCCTCGGCAAAGGGTACTTGTTCTTAATCGTCAATTTATTCAATTGACGATAGTCGATGCACATGCGCATGAATCCATCCTTTTTCTTCACGAATAACACTGGAGCTCCCCAAGGAGACACACTCGGTCGAATGAATCCTCGATCTAGTAGCTTTTGAATTTGAGCCTTTAACTCCATAGCTCCTTCGGTGCCATCCTATAAGGGGCGATGGACACCGGAGCTATTCCCGGTAGGAGCTCAATACCGAATTCGACCTCACGGTTTGGGGGCAACCCAGGAAGCTCTTCAGGAAATACATCCGAAAACTCTTTAACAATTCTGACATCTCTAACAGAAGGACCTTTAGAATCAGAACTGTTGACATAAGCTAAAAACGTCTCGCATCCCTTGCGAACCAGTTTCTCGGCCTTTAATGCTGAGATTACGTTAGACAAATAATCTCTTCGCTCCCCTAACACAACCACCTCCTCATCCTCAGTAGACTTCAACACCATGCGCTTAGCAGCACAATCCAAATTCGCACGGTGTTTCACTAGCCAATCCATGCCCAATATAAGATCGAATTCACCAAACGGCAGCTCCATCAAATCTGCCGGAAAAGACAACCCCTGGACCTCTAGGGGCACGTCTCGAACAACTTATTCACCCTAACCGAACGTCCCCAAGTGGACTTAACACAGTCATCTCACTATCAGTAATTTCAAACTGAGAACCCAACATCCTAGACACAGTACATGCAACATACGAGTGTGTAGACCCAATATCAATTAAAGCAGTGTATGGTACATTATAAATTAGGAACGTACCAGTTATGACGTCCGGGGCGTCGCCATCCTCTCAGTGACGAGCAGTATAGACTAAAGTTGGCTGTCTCACCTCAGTGTTACTAGCACCTCTGCCCGATGCTCCACGTTCTCTTCCCAAACCATTTCCCCCTTTGGCCTGACCACGACCTCTCAGTGGCTGCTGACCACCTCTCACTGGCTGAACATGGCCCTGACCTGCGGCTTGCATCTGAACAGGCCTCTGAGTACAGTTCTTGACCTGATGATCCATGGACCCACATCTAAAACACGCCCTAGTTCGTTTCCAGCACTCACCCTGGTGAGCTCTCCCATAATCTGCTCAAGGTTGCGGTCTGACCATAGTAACAGGAACTGCTCAGACTGGCCCATCAAATTTGGCCTTCTTTATAGGCCTTCTAGAAGAACCCGAGGGCATGAAATCCCTTTTAAATCTCCCCTTATCTTTCTCACAGTTCTGGTGCTCAGAGCGCTTCACATCCTCTGCGATTTTTACTTTTTCAACAAGGGCAGCAAAGTCTCGCTCCCTCTGTGGAGCTATTAGCACTCGTAACTCATCCCGGAGGCTATCCTCAAATTGTACACAACGTTCATACTCGGTTGCGACTATTCCGCGTGCATAACAACTCAACCATAAGAATTCTGCATCATATACTGCCACTGTCTTATTCCCTTGGGTCAGGCTCAGAAATTTCTTTCTTCAGGCGTCCACATAACTTGCGCCCACATACTTCCTTTGAAATGCCGTCTTGAAGAAATCCCATGTCAAACGGTCGGCCTACGTACCCTCTCTCACAGTGAGCCACCACTGGTATGCCTCGTCTTGCTTGCAGAAGGACATCGCTGCTCCTTTAATTTCTGCCCACAAGATACCAAGGTCATCCATTATCCGCTCGGTAGCCTCTAACCAATACTTTGCCATATTTGGGGCTACACCAGAAACTGCCCTGAAGATTTTCGCTCCATTAGACCGGAGTCACTCAAAAATTGACCCTGGGCCCACTGTCCCATTACTCGTTCCAGCAACCCTTTCAAGAACACGCAGCATTGCTTGGGATAGAGCATCATCCTCAACTGCTCGATCATGAGACCCTGTCTCAGTTACTGGTGAGGCTGGTGCCTCCCTAGCAGGCATGTGACCCGATGCTGAAGACCCAGCCCTAGCACCTAGGCCTCTACCGCGGCCTCGTGTACCCCTTCCGCGAGTACCTCTTGTGCTCATATCGATATAGCGTATTATCTGTTTTAAAAATCTTTTGAATCAGTTCATAGTTCAAGTAATAATTAACGGATGTTTTATGACATTCAGTATTTAAGGTTTTTGTTTTCGCAGATTGAGATATCTCACTACAGTTTTCAGTCTTCTACAGTCTCAGTTTACCCTAACAAAAGAGTTTTAGCAAAGTACTACTATCTATAATAGTTTCTCAGTATAACATTTAAATCTATAGCGGTAAACAGCGTTAGAGAACTTACAGATTTGGCGTTGGAGACTCGGGGTACCAAACTTTCAGTAACAACCTTTCAATTTTCTTTCAAAACCCAAAATTTAGACAATTTTAGAAAATTTCCAAGAACCCATTCCACAGTTAAGTTTTGTAACTTGGCTCTGATACCACTAAATGTTACACCCCAAACCCGGCCTAAACGTTACGACTGGATCTAACATGTCACATCGAAGTGTTGATTTGAAAACTGGTCTTGTCAATGAAAATTCGTGACTAAAGTTTTAAATCCTTTTTTAAAACTAAGTGTTATTGAAAACGTTGGGGTTGCAAAGTCAAAACTTGTTAACAACTTATTGGTCATATCATTTATTACAAGTTTTTTAATCTGAATTAAAAACCGCGAAAGCTGTTCTAATTATAAACTTTAAAGTTTGAAATGCGTGATTTTCTTTGGAAACAGTTATTATTTTGAAAAACCCGTTTTTTTCTTCCGAATCTAGCAGGTAGAAATAAGAAGTTAAAACCAAATAAAAGTTAAACCTCAAATGGCCTTATTACATAATCAAACCCAAATATAAATTAAATATTTAATTCTCAAGCGGACAATCAGTGCTCACGTGGCCACCTCCGGGTCCCTCGCGACTCCAAATCGATTAAGGCTGGGGATTACCTGTACAGTTAAAGAAAGGGTGAGTTTGCGAAATCTCAGTGTGTAATCTCCTACACATCAAATAATAATCAGTGCAAGCAGAAATAGACTGGGCCTAAGCCCTATACAATAACAGATCAGTCTGGGCTTTAGCCCTATACAGTAATAGTGTGGGCTTAAGCCCAAAATAATAACTGTCTGAAGTAGATGCAACCTCACCCAATCCGGCCAACACACCACCCGTGTACCACCCAACACACCATGTAGGGACTAAGTCGACCCACCCGACCTAACACACCAATATCGCGACCTAGGCGCTAATAGTAACGCTGAGCAAAGCTACTAGCAGCGATCGCGTGGGCCCACCACTAAAATCAGAATACATGGCGAAGCCACTAGAACAGTAAAAACGTGGCAAAGCCACTAGTACAGTACTTCCTCCAAACCAAAATCCCAACCCCAATGCAGAATGTCGTGTCATAAATATTACGTGTATGCAGTATGTCATATTCATAACCAATCATATAGATATCATACACACATCAACTAAACTACCACTAGGGGTATAATGGTCATTTTGTCAGTTAGGGGTAAAATGGTAATTTCACCCTCAAGGGTATTTCAGTAATTCTACCCTACAATGGTATTTCGGTCATTTTGCTCACTAGGGGTATTTCAGTCATTTTACTCATTAAGGGTATTTCAATCATTTTACTCATTAAGGGTATTTCAGTCATTTTACTCATTAAAGGTATTTCAGTCATTTTACGACCTTTCCTAAGGCCTACAGTCGCCTCGAGCGCCACAGATATTTCATTTTGTCGAAAAAGTGTAAACGGGCTCAAAGCCCAATATTCAGCCCAGAGGGGCCCACACGCTCGTGTGGCCCGTTTAGCCCATATTCAGTTACGGCTATGCGAACGATATCGCTGAATCCCTTATTATTCACCTACCGTGGATTTTACCCATGTGGAGCCCATGAGCCCATTGGGCCTACTTGGCCCATTACGAATTAAGCCCATGAGAACGCTCGTGGTGGCCTCTACAGTTTGTCGCTGACGATTTGTGGGCTCGGTTTACCATACAAGCGTTCACACGCTCGTGAGCCCTCAGATGCCGGAGTTTAAACTTTTCAACTTTTGCCGATTCACTGTGACACAAGGGTGTGAATACACACCATTGTCCATCATTTTTGACAGTAACAATACTGGGTGTATGATTACACACCTTACTTGCGAAATCAAGTAACTACTCACGCCCAAAGCCTCTACAACACAAGTGGATCACTAATCCTCCAAAGTCACTGATCTGAACTGATCACTTGTCAGAGTCTTGAATTTGCACTACCATAGATTCCCATAATTATGATTGGTTAAAACCTAAGGTTTAGAATCCCTACCAATACCAAAGAAACATTCACCAAAACACACTTGCCCCCGCATGTCGCTACTGGATGCCTGCGATACAGAGAAGCCTTCCTTCGAAAGCCAAAACCGAATAGTGGAAAGAAAAGAGTAAAGTCAAAAGCTTGAGTATTCAGCCGGTTGATGAGAGGTTGGCGTCACAAGGAAATGAGACGGAGACAATCACCAATAGCAGATTCGACCAAACCACCCTTCACTACGGTTAAGCTATTTGTTGAATAAAAAATAATCGGCTTAGGGATTCAAGAGAGACAAGGGAATTATGTTCGGCCAAAGGAGAAAACCAAATGGAGAAGGAGGTGAATGAGGGAAAATTTGGCTATTGAAAATGAATTGACAGAATAATAAGAGGAAAGAGGAGAAAGGATTCGGTGTAAGCAAAGAAGTTGAAACAGATTCGGCCAAAGCAGAAATTAAGGGAAGAAGAAAAGAAGGCTTTTAAGAGAATTTGGCATTTGCTCACTTGAGTTTCAGTAAAAATGAATTGAAAAGGGAAAGACCCGAATGGTCAAAAGTGCTGCACGAGATGCCACAAAGAGAGAAAAACCCGAAACGAAAAAGAAGAAAATCCCAAAACAACAAAGAAGGAATTCGGCTTCTAAACTCTCACCTTGTCGAAAATGCACCAAATGGTCTCCCCTAGCTGAATTTGCACATAGAAGTTGCATAATTCGGCTACAACACTCCTCTCCTCCAAATCCCTTGAAAATCTCCACTAATTTCTCCTTGATTCACTCCAAACCCCCCATTCTAATCCATTCAAATTTGATGACCAAATCTCCAACCACCTCTGCAGACATTGAATCAAACTCTACCTCTCACGCCACATAGATATAAAATAAAACCCCCTCCATTTTGCATGCCATGGGATTTGAACCCACTCCCTCTCACATGCCCCAACATGCCACTTGCCACCACAACAGAAGATCTCTTGTGTCACAAAACAAGCACACTTAATATATATGCCCTTTAAGTTACCATCCAGGTTTCCAAAAGAGCAAAAATCAAAATTTTGCCAAAGGCCATACTTGCACCCATGCTTCCTAAAATCCCCAAAACATGCCCAGATTACCTGACCCACAAGCCACCATGATATATACATCCAAGCTTGTAAAAACAATGACCCCAAATTTTTTGAGGCGTTACAGGGATGCTGAGTGTCTAGCATGTAGTTCCAACTATCCCTTCCCTATGTTAAATATTTTATAACGTTTTCCATGTCATGTTTTGAATTCTATCTAAATCTGTATTATCAATAAAATATTTTTCATAAAATTGGACGCTATAAATTTCACAAATATCATTAGGGGAAATTGGAATGTCTTCCCTTCGCACTTTAACATCAGTTATTACAACATTATAGCCTTGCTTAATCATTTGGTCCTTAAGGGATGCATATAATTCCTGAACCACGGATATCATTTGGCCAGATTTCTTTACAGTGGGTCATTGAGGGTTCGAACCCCCATTCTTGAATTAAAGGTCTCCCTTATGACTCTAAAAAATATTTTTTCATATTGGGATTATGGAATCAAATAGGGTTGGAAACACGCGGGGTTTCTGGAATATGAGTTCTTTTGCTCATACGTGGAGGCATTCTGACTAGATTCTATAAGCAAAGTAATAGCGATATTCAATAGAATAGTTAAAAAGGACTGAGAATACTTGAACCTTAACACTTGTTGAAGTCAGATGCTTTTCCTCTTGGTGTGTGTTGATGTTGATTTCCTCCAATGTAGCTTCTTGGATTGGGAATAAGGAATTATGAACATAGGTTTTTGAGGAGGAAAGGGGGTTTGGAGGCTAAGGGTTTTAGAGGCAGTGAGATTAGGTTAAGAAAGTATTTTATGTTTAAAAAAGGTGTTTTTAAGGTTAAAAATTGGGTAAAATAATGATTATTCCACCGGGTTACGTAATCGGGGTTCGATGTCGCGACACACCTTGCAGATTTAAAATTCTGAGAAATTGTCTTCTCTATCGCGACATAGTTTAGTGATGTCGCGACAGCGGGTTGATTTTTGAACTTCTTTGCTACTGTCCTTGATATTGCGACACAGAATTGTCTGTGTCGCGATGCTGACTTTATTTCTTGAATTTTTGATCGCTGGACTGCTTTAAGATCTTGTTTTTGACCTACATTAACAACTAGGTTAGTGGGATATACCATTAGTACAATTAGTAATAATCTAATGATAAGAAAATGTTAGGTTTTATTGCCGGACTCATCCGTCAGCTCAGTCAATATATACCGATGGGCTACCTGTAATTTGCTTCTATCTATATTAGTCCAGCACCCATCATGCCATTCTATTCATGTACGGCTGTCCCTTTTTCCTGAATTTACCTTTTCATCCCGCCTTAATGATTGACAACTCTTTTTGCAGGTCATAACTATTGGTGATTGGAAAACCCATATATCTACACAACTATTCTACTTGATATTCGACATTTGTGTTCTGAAAGAATTTTGAAGGGTGTGTCTCGCACTTGTTGCCTATGAGGTCTCTGTCATTTTCCTTGATTAGGTATGGCTTTCTAGAAGAACTTTGTAGTGCACTTGGCAGAAAAATTGAGGAAAAATATCGTATCATGCTACTGAAGTGTCGTCTCTGCAAGCTTTTAAGTTTATTTATTGGCCTATAGATAATTCCCTTAACTGTTTGTTAGAAGTATCAAACATTCCGTAGAGGCTGTAACTCAATGTTTGTACATATTGATTGTTCAATTTGACTGAACCCTTCTATATAATTGTAAGTTCTATCAATATATAATTTTCCCACTCTTTTCAATATTTGGAAAATTCCCGGATCTACAAACTTCTGGGGTGCATGGATTAAGATCGGGGATACACAAAGAATAATCAATTTAGGCTCATCCATTGGGCTTGTTGGTTTCTCATTTTTTCTTTTTGTAACGCTCTGAATTTGGGCCTAGTAGAATTGGGCCTATTGGGCCCCGAGCGTAGAAACATTTTAGAATTTTTAGGAATATGGGAACGGTATTATTTCAAATTGAACCTGTTAGGAAGGTGATTTTGGAAGGTTACGGGGTTTCTATGAAGTCTCGGGTTCAAGATAGGCCATAGGAAAAATTTTCATTTTTGGCCTTTTAGTGGATAGGGCTGATGGCAGTAGGACTTAAGAATAATTGGGTGCATTTAGGAGACACAAGGAGTCTTGTGGCAAGGTGGTGGGGTGTCAAAGGGAGTGCAAGGAGGTTGGAGGTTAGAATCCCTCAAGCAGCATATGGGGAGTTTTTATTTTGTGCTCAGGAAAGGAGGAAGCTAAGTGGAGACCAAACTCTGCCTTAGAGGTTGGAGACTTGGTCAAATGATTTGAATGGGTGATGGAGAGGAAGTTGGGGAGCAAAATGAGGAGTGAATCAAGGGATTGAGGGGAGAGGAGTTAGTGGCCGAATTTGGGATTATGGGGGATGAGAATTTCGGCCAAAGTTTTGGGCATTTTGGAAGTGCATATTCGGTCATTTGTGGAGGAGGGTAAACCAAAATTCTTTGGGGTTGTTTTGTTTTTCCTTGCATTTTTGGGTCATATTGCTTCAATATTTTCATACCGAAACCTCAAATCCTCTCATTCGTTTCTCTTTATTTTTTCTCAAACGTTTTCTTCACTTGTAGTGCTTAAACAGTCTTGGCCGAATCTCTCCATTTCCACCTCTTCTTACACATTCTTTTCTACCCACCTCTCACCTTTTCTCTCTTGTGTTCACCCTAGCCGAAACTTCTCTTCTTCTTCATTGTTTTTCTACCTTTTACTCCATCAACCAAATCTCTTTTCTCCTTCCATCTGAATCTGTCCTCTTTTCTTTTGCTAATAGCCGAACTCTGTGTAGCCTGACGTTTGGGGGTGTTTTGTCTGCCGAATCTACCTTGTTTATTCGTCTCTTCTGTGATCAAGGTAATGTTTCTTTTCTCTTTTGTTCTTTACCCTTCTTTTCTGCTCTCTATTTTCTCTCATGTAAGTCGAACCTCTCACTCTACCTCTTCTTGTCTAAGGCCAAATCTGAATACTCCTCTCCACCCCGAATCTTGGTTGTTCCTGTGTGAAAATTGAAACCCTTACTTGAGCTACTGCCGAATCTGTGGCACTTTGGTAAGTATTTCTATGGCCAAATAGGGGGAGTGGAGGCTTGTCCTCTATTTTAGATTCATTTAGACCGAAGGACCGTTTCTTTGTTGTTTGAAACAACATCGCTAACTCGTGCTCTTCATTAGGGACTCAATTTCGTGAGCAGAGGGAGTAAACCGAGCATTCAAGCATAGCAAGGAGTTGTCGTCGTTTTTGGTAAGTGTAGTGGATTGTGTTATCAATTTTGATTTTGGGATTTCCAAACAAGAAGACTAACTGATAGCCACTTATGTCCTTAGGTGCTTCGGAGAGTATCGTGTTACGTATTCCAAATCAGGTGTGTAATCTCACACCCCTTCGAATGCATGCTTGCAATGTTCTGTGACTCGGCCGAAAGCTGAAAAGCTAGAAAACCGGCAACTGTGACCACTCAAGCGTTCGAGCGCTCGTAGTGGTAAATTGAGATACGAATAGTGACGTTAATTCGTTAAGAGTGTCACGAACACTCTCGCAAAACTGAGACTGTAACGGGCTTGATCGAGCCAAAACGGGCCAAATGGGCCCAATGGGCTATCCGGCCCACTTGGGCAAAATTGTTGAAAAACTATCAAATGATAGGTTCGATTGTGAAATCTGCGAATCTGTGACCGAAACCATGTGTATTGGCCCACACGAGCGTGTGGGCCTGAAATGGATTTTAGGCCCAATAGCTCCGTAGAGACCCAAAAAGGGTCCTGTGTCGCTCGAGGCGACAGTAGGCCTTCGGAAAGGCCGTTAAATGATAAAATTACTGAAATAACCTTGGAGGGTAAATTACCGAAATACCCCTGGAGGGTAAATTACCGAAATACCCCTGGAGGGTAAAACTACTGAAATACCCTTGGTGGGTAAACTACTGAAATACCCTCGATGGGTAAAATTACTGTTATACCCTTAAGGGTTGATTAGTATAATTGTGTGTATTCTGTTTAACTGGTTGTGATGGTAATTTATTTCATACATCATTTTTGATATGTGCTTTGCATACATGACATTCTGCATGGGATTGGGATATTGATGATCGGAGGAAGTGTATTCTGGTGGCTCTACCACATTCTGTTATTTTGGTGGCTCTGCCACATTCTGTATAGTGGCTATGCCACGTATATTCTGTTATTCTGGTGGCTCCGCCACAAATTCTGTGATTAGCAGCTTGTCTGCCATATTAGTGTGTTGGGCTAGGTGGGTTGACTTGGTCCCCACAGGTGTGTTGGGCTGGTACGGGGGTGTGTAGCGGATGGATTGTTAGGTTGGGCTGCATCCTTTGTCTGCATTATCATGTTTATAGGGTTAAGGCCCAGTTTGTTACCGAATATGGCTTCGGCCCAGTCTGCTTCCGTATGGGCTCGGGCCCAGTTAATGACTGATTAGGGGATTACACACTGAGTTCTCGTAACTCACCCCTCTGCTTTAACCTTGCAGGTGATCCCCAGCATTGAGGATTTGGTGCTGCGGAGGACTCTGACATCGGAGTACTTCTCCCAAACTTTAGTAAATTTCCGTTTTGCTTTATTTTGAGATTCATTTTAATTTGGGTTTAGTTTTATGTAATAAGGCCATTGGATTTTATTTTTCTTTTTTTAACTTTCAATTCGGTTACTTTTAAATTGTTAAATGTTTGAATACTGAGTTTTCTTAAAACGACAATAACTATTTTCAAAATATCACATCTTCGCAATTCACTGAATTATATTTCTGTTATAAACAAAGTTTTCGGAAATAATAATAAGAATGTTTTTACAAGAAAACCATAAAAACAAATCTGAATTTCACAAACAACAGAGCTCAAAATTTCAAAAAGAATACGAACTTTTAACGTACGAACTTTTAACGAACGCACAGTTTTTAAACAACCCTTCTATGTGACATGCCAGATCCGATCATAACGTCTAGGCCGGGTTTGGGGTGTTACATTTTTATTCTGTAAACTTTTGAATCGATAGACATTCTTCTGTTAATTCAGCCCTGACTATCATTGTCTCTATTGGTGAGTCTAAATTATACTGTTCTTGTGGTTTAGCTTTGTCGGTATTTTCCAGGACTTCGGACACGATGAGTTCCTGATCTATTTGATTTTTTATTCACTATCCAATTCCTCTACTAACTCCATATCTTCTCTTTCTAGAGTTTTATTTAATGCATCTAAATCTTTTTCCTTCTGAATAATTTCAGACTTGGCACTTCTTGGTACCTTTGTGATGGCATGTTATTGTGGTCATCATCATTTTGGGAAAGAACCAGAGTTTCTATTCCGAGTTGACTAAATTCCAACATTAGTAATTATTAATTTTCCTTGATATCCCAATCTTCATAGACTCATTTTTCATAGATATTTTTGTCATAATCGAGGTCCTCATCGGACAAACATATAATAAAAGTCATCCATGACTTTGAGCTAACTGACTCTTAGTTTGATAGTACTTAAGATTCCTAAAAAAACAATGTTAGATTTGTTAATTAACAAAATAAATTGAAAGGAGAAACTATAACCTACAAATTTCCTAATTATTCTTTTAAAGTGCAAATATTAAAATTAACCTAGTGATGTTGCCTCCCTGGCAACGACGCCAACAACTTGACCGCCTCCAAACATGCTAATGTCTAGAGTGTGAATATTGCAATAAAATATAGAGTTACGAGGTGGTATCTGCAAGTATACGGGTCTAGTTGTAATATAGTTTTACAACAGAATGGGTGAGTACTCCGAGGATCGTACCCAAGGGAGGCGAGCACTAGATCAATATTAACCTAAACACTTTAAAGATATAATTAATACTTTAAAATTAGTTATAGAACAATAGTAAAATAAGAGATATTTTTTAGGTTTTTTTAATTAATAAAATAACATAAAAGAATTAAAATTGCAAGAGATAGAGAGAAATAAAGTGAATCAAATCTGAAGATGGGTGATTAGCTCGCTTCAGCAATCTCAATCAACTATCGTCTCTAATTCTTCGTCAATCAACTAGTTGCTATCCTAGTAGGATCTTCGATCTTCCACTAACATAATGAGTCAACAAGAACTACTTATCTTCCGACCTCACAGTCCAAATTGGTTTGGGGTTAAGGTGTTCATGAATGGGCAATACCAATTTTGGGTTAATTCCCACCTTGATGACTTCCCAGGGTTGTCAGACCTAGGGTTTGTTTCACATTCTTCCTTTACCAAACAATTGGTCTGTTGAATAACCCTACAAGACAGTTAAAAGATCATGCTTCCACTCACTAATCCCCCATAGAAGGATTAGTTCTTCATGGCTTTCATAAGCAACATGGAGTAGATGGAACAATTAATCATACTGAATGAATAGTAGAGAGTTTATGAAAAGCATGAAAGATATTGATAATGAATGCAAATCCATAAGAGTTGATCTTCTTTACAACTCAGATCTTTTGAAAGAAAATAAAGAACAAAATAAATAAAACTCTAAGAACCTAAGAAAGAAAATGAAACTAATTCTAAAGAAATAAACTAGGTTAATGAAAAGGTGTCTTTAACATGAGCCAAAAGAGCCTTTTTATAGCCTTCAGGTGGTCGTCTTCCTTAACCCTAGGTCAGCTGACGCTCCCGAGCATAAAGTTTGATTGTACAGATCAAAACACCCTTGCGTCGTGTTTAATTTCCATTCCAGGGTCGATGTCGTGACACACCAGGACTTGTGTCGTGACATAGCAACCAATATGCTCCTTTGTAGCTATCTTCAAGGGTATGTCGTGACACCCTTAGTCTGTGTCGGGACATCGAAGGTAGGCTTGAGTTTTCTTCATTTTGTTCCCTATGTTGCAACATCAGTCCTCCCATGTTGCGACATAGCGTCCAGTATCATCCTAAAATACCTTCTAATGGTCTCCTGCACACTTATAAAGTACGTTAGCTCTCCCTTAGGCCTCATTCGGCCCTTATGGTCAATAAAAGACTCAATTTTCACATTTTATTTAATGTAAGTAAAATTAAAGAAACCTAACTAAAATGTAACGGAAATGCTTGTATTTAGGGCCCTTAAGTGTGAAAACTAGTTTAATTTGCTACACTAAATTTCAACAAATCAACGAGTGATGGAATGAATGGTATAAGCATGTGTAGTTGATGTGTGTTTATTTTTGAATCATGGTAGATTATGAATTGGTAATGCCTGATGAATGATTGATTGTTAGATGTATGACATAAGGTTACTTGTTGGCTTGAGACTTATATGGTCAATATGGATTAGTGAATGACATGCCTTATGTTTGTTATAAAGGTAAGGTTTGGTATGTTTATCATGGCAAGAATGTACTAATTCATTTTGAAGTACAATGTTTGAATGAATCAATGGAATGAATCATGTTGGTATTATAATTGTTGAATGTCTTGGTAACGATTTTTGGTTTGTTTGTGATGGTGCCAAAATGGCATATTGGTTAGGCACTTTAGGATGTTTTGTATCATGATTTGGACTAAATTCTTGAATTGTTTTAGGCTAGATTATGTTGTGCATAAACATGTGTTAGGCAATGCTTAAGGGTTTGGATTGTACCTTTTGCAAAATGGCCATTTTTAATGTCACACGATATTTGTCACATGGTTGGTTGACATGACTGTATACCATTGGTAATTTAGATGCAGGAATATTAACACGATCTCAATCTCTTACACGGCCCAGCCAGATGACTGTGTGAATGTAATGACCCAAAAGTCAATGGTGGCAGAAAGTGTGGTTTCGGAACCCTGTTTCCACAAATCAGACTCGTAAATATTTTATTAAATATTTATGGAGTTATATTAGAAGTGAATTGAATTGATCAATGTAATTTTTTGAATTAGTGCTTAATTAAGGTTTAGGGCCTAAATCGCATAAGTGATAAAAGTGTAATTTACTTAAGGATTTATAATTATAACTTAGAATAATGGGCCTATATAGAAATTATACCCCTAGATTATATAATGGGCGGTATATGGCAAGTTATACATGTGGATATGTTATAAAATTTTGATAAAATGATGATAATTAATAATAAAAATAAAATAGAAAGAAAATATGAATAAACAAAGTTAGTGGAGGAAGAAACATTTTATTTTATCCTTGCTTCATGCAAAAATTGTACCAAGGGATGATGAAGAGAATCACTTTCGGCCATAAGGGTTTCAAGGTTTAAACCTTCAATTGGTTAGTTCAATTTACTCATTTTCTTGTATTTTTTATGTTTCTGGAATCCCGAGAGCTTAGGCTAGCTGACCCATGTAGTATTTTTTAGTACTGTTAAAGATTAAGGATGTTATCATTTATGAATAGTTAAATTTTTAGGTGTTAATTGGATAGATTTAAAGTTTAAAGTTGAAAATGACTAAATTGTAAAGTCAATTGATGGCTTTGTTCAATAGGGACTAAAATGCACAAATTTCAAAATTTGTGGTGGCAATGAGAAATAGGAAGTTTAGTTATTACTTGAGTGAAATCAACATAAAATAATGAGGCTAGATTTGAAAGTTATGTTAGTCTCGATTTTAGGGACTAAATTGAATAAATTGAAAATTTTGCTTAAATTAGTAATTGAATGTGAAATTGTTTGTGTATTGATAGTTTTGTATGTTTGTCTTAATCCATAGCTAACGTCGACTCGAATTCCTCGAAAAAGAAAGGAAAAGACAAAGTCGTCGACAAATAGCTCAGAGTTTATGGTTTGTGTTTCTATAATTTGAACTATCTCAATTATTGCATTTATGAATTGCATTGTATGTTAAGTTCATAAGGTGAGTTATAATTGATTCAATAAGCTGAAATGAATTGATATGAATTGGTTGTCTGTGAAAGGACTGAAATGAATAGATTCAAAATTATTAAATATTATGGAATTGTACTAATGTTGTGATGAGCTATGCTGTTATATATGGGAATTATTGATTGGTTGATTGAGATTATGATATTGAAATTGAGAATTGGTTAAAAATAAATGTGAGAAATTTGTTACCTTATTAACTGTTCGGGCAAGGTCGGGTATAGTTGGCATGTCATAGGGTAGGAAGAGTTTAGGGTTTTACGACTACCTATCAGGGAGTGCTAGACACCCCATTTGTTGGTTAAACCAACCAGTGCTGGGTGTTGGATCTAGTGCCCTAAGTGTAGTATTTTCGTCAATATACACTTGTAATTTATTTCAAACAAATTGGTTAATAAAACAAATTCATTGGTTACTTTAATATACTTTGTATAATTGTCCTCACATGGTTTTTGCACGTAAAGCAAAATAGAAGCAAATGTTGCTCATTGGTTGTCTATTGTTTAAACTAATACTAAGTGGTATTACGTGGTCGGATCGTAGTACAAAAAGACATCTTCTATTAGTAGATGGACCTAAACATACCCTTAGTCCAATCGAAAATGAGTAAACCGATTGAAAGACTAATATGTCGTCTATCAAGTCCAATTGGGGAGATGCCTTGTCTTGGGCATTGGAGCAGATGAATCCTAGAAGATAGATGTAACATCCTCTAACCGTCTTCGTCGTCAGAAATGAGTACGAGATATTACAGTACATTTCAGAAGCAAACATATCACATTTGAAGATAACATTCAAAATTTCTCCAAGTCTTGCAAATGTCAACCATTTAATACATTATAAGACTTAAATTGAGCTTATCAAAGCTCTAACACATGTCAGGATTAAACTAAGTTCAAGTCGAGTCAAACAAACAAACATAACATAAGGGCATAGGGGCACAGGCCCGTGGGAATTGCCTGTGTGGGACAGGCCAGTTCGTGTTAAAAACCAAATCAATAGTCCAGGGTACACGGCCATATCACACGCTCGTGTCCTAGGCCGTGTACAAATATTCTCAAACATCAAATGGTAGCACGACCATATCACATGACCATGCTCCAGACCGTGTCTAAAATTTAAACAAACCTGCATATGTACACGACCTAACACACGCTCGTGTTCTTACCCGTTCCAAAGCACACAGCCGTGAGTCAACCCCTGTGGCACTAAAGTATGCCTTGAAACACAAGTTTGCCAAATCAAGCCACAAGCAATCACATTAAAGTCTTAACCAAACTCAAAAACTTGCATAAAATGTAACAGCCCGATTTAGACCCTAGTCAAAATAGTGATTTTGAGACACAAATCTAAGGTCGAAAAAATATTTTAAAATTATTTTTGGTGTTTACAATATGTGATTGAGCATGTGTGAAAGTTCTGTGTAAAAATTTTAACATTTGTGTGCGTAATTTGTAAAAATGACTTAATCCAATAAAATGCAAAAGCTGTTTGTTGATTGTTAGAGTGCTTAATTGGCATGGCTTATTAAATGAAAGGTATTTATGTTGTAATTTGACCATAGATAGTGGAGATGGACATATATGTACACAGTTAGTGGAATTTTAAATGAATTAATAAAAGGGTAAAATGGTAAAAAGTATATTAATGTTATTATAATTAAAACTAAAAGAAATTAAAGGCCATTCTTATCATCTTTGGCCGAAATTAGCAAGAAAAGAAAAAGAGAAAGAGAGTTAGGGATTCGGCACTTGTGAGCTTGAATTGGTATGTGTTTTTAACTCTATTTTTGATGATTTCTACGTTTTTGTGATCGTTGCTTCGTGTTCTCTCAAGCCCATGCTTTAATTTTAGAATTTGATGATGATTTTAAAATGTGCCATTGATGAATGCTTGAGCTTAGTGATAGTTGGTGATGAAATATGAAAGATATGTGATAGATAAACATATTTTGTCTTTGAAATTTTGGTGAATTTGAGTAATTTGTATTAAATTATGAAAATGAGAAATTGGAGGAATAAAATGTGAAATAAATGAAATATGTGGGCTTGTATGAGCATGAGAAATATTCGGCTAAACATGGGTACAATGAAATTATGTGTATTTTGTGATTTTATGAAATAGGGACTTAAGTGTCGAAATGTGAAAATGTGAGGGCTATTTTGTAAAATGCCCTAAATATGTGTGTTTGGACTAAATTGAATGATTTGGTGATTGAATGAGCTAAATTTGAATATGTATAGATCAAGAAAAGAGGGATTTGGATCGAGATCGAGGCAAAGATAAAGTGCTCGATTAATTGACTCGTTTTGTTACTTCAACGTCCGAGGTAAGTTCGGATATAATACGAGTTGTTAAATTTATGTCTAAGTGCTATGAATTAAAATGAATATGTGATTATTGAATTAGAAGTGCTATATGTGGAATTGAGAAATGAGGCACTAAGTGTGCGTAATTAGAATCAGGACAAAGGTGAATAGCACTGTGTGTGCGAAGTAATGGAAGCCTCAGCTTTATTGATTAGCACTGTGTGTGTGATACTAAGATAAATTCGGTTTAATTTAAAGGCACTAAGTGTGCGATGATATTTAAGCTTCGGCTATGAAATGGGCACTAAGTATGCGATTGAATCGAAGGAATAATGAAGATTGATCGAAATGTGATATCAAACATTGAGTAGCAAAATTTGTCATTAACTAAGTGTTGGCAAAGGTATGTATGGAACCTATGTGGTTGATGAATTTGGAAATAGATGAATGGATAGTGATGTGAGTATTGGATATGGATGAGATTGTGCATTCTTGTGAATTAATCTAAGTGATGAATTATATTGTGTATTGTAATTGAATTATTGAGTTAAATGTATTATATTACGAACTTACTAAGCTTTAAAGCTTACTGTGTGAAGTGTTTCTCTATTTTACAGTGTCTCTAAAGCTAGCTCGGATCTGGGGATCGTCAGTGACTAAATCACACTATCGGCTATCTATTTTGGTATTTTTGGAAAGATGTTTATATAATGAATATGGCATGTATAGGCTAGTAGATATGGTTTTGAAGTGTACAAGCTTTGCCATGTGATATGGTTTGGAAGTTGAATGATGTTGGTTCATATGTGTGGGTTATGTGAATGATAAATATGGAATGAGTTAGTGAAAATGGATATGTATGTTTCATGCTTAAATTGGTTGATGAAAAATGTGGTTTAAATGTGAACTTGTGGTATGAATTACATGATGTTTGACTTATATGATTTGGAGTGTGAAATTGGTATTTTTAGATGGACTTATTTGAGTTGAAATTGAGTATGTAAATAGATGGTGTGGATGATGATTAATTGGTGTATATATTGGTATGTTTTGGTTGTCATTTGAGGTATAAATGTATACGGTTTGATGCTTATAGGTAATCTCAAGTGTGGGTGGCAATTTGGCCTTGTAAATGGCCTATAATTGCCCACACGATTGAGCACACGGGCATGTGGCTCGACCGTGTCTTTCGAGTTTGCAAGAAGCAAGTCAGGTTCGCACACGGGCTAGACACACGGGTGTGTGACTGTCCGTATGGTGCAAGTCAGTGTCGACCACGGGTGAGGCACACGGGCGTGTCTCACGCCGTGTGGACAAGTCAGTATGTATGCCCTATTTTGCCACGGCTTGGACACACGGGTGTGTCCGAGGCCGTGTGCGCGTGTGATCCCTGTAGCTTTGAAAAATGTTTAATTTTTGGAAAATTTCGTATGTGTTCGGTTTAGTCCTGACCCCTTTCTAACACGTGTTTAAGGTCTTGTAGACCTCATTAAGGGACTGTATGTATATCTTGATATGTTTGAATGATGATATACTTTGTGTTGTAAAATGATTGTTAGTGTTCCGATTGGTTCGGTAATACTCCTTAACCCTATTCCGGCTACGGTTACGGGTTAGGGGTGTTGTAACATCCTGGAAAGGGCCTATGCATTTTCTGTTTAATTGTACGAAGTAACATGTTTTATGTACTAAGAATAAATTTTGAACAATTTTGGAAACCTGAAAATGTATGGAAATGTTAAGTTAAAAAAATGGAAAGTGAACATTTTTGGAAACTTGGAAATGGATGGAAATGATTTGGAAATGAATCAAAATAGGAAAGTGCACATTTCTGAAATTTGGAAATGTAAGAAAATGTCAAGTTTACTGAGCGAACGAAAATTTTTAGAAACTTAGAAATGACTTAGAAATGTCGAGTTTTAAAGTTTAAAAGAGGAAATTAAGGCAAGGTGGCCTTAAAAGAAAAAGTTTGTGAAATTTGACGACAAACAGGCTTGGAAAAGTTTCAAGATGCCACTTAGGGCCTGCGGAAATGGCGCCACATGCAAGGTGTTGGGCACTGGTTCGAGTCACTTGGGAAGCAAATAAAAGAAGTTTTATTTTTGCTTCCAGAAGCTCTGAGGTGGACGGCACAAGCCTTCTAGAAAGGAGGAGTTTTATTCTCTTTAATATTCGATTAATAAGGTGATAAATAAGGGATTTAATTTGGATTATTTTTGAAAAGATAATAAAGGATTATTCTCTAATTATTTTAAATTAAGAGATAAAGCTATCAAATAAAGAAGAGTGGTGGCCAAGTGTAACATCCTGAATTAGGGGTATTTGAAAATTTAATTATTTGTTCCCATGTGTGTGAGTGTGTTTGAAGAAATAAATATTATGATTTATTTGGCATGATCTAAGGTCTAGAATTAAACCCGAGCTAGGCCTGACTTAGTATAAAAATTTTTTTTTTAGTACCTGAAAGGAGGGAGCTAGGCGAGATAGGGCTTTAAAGAAATTTGGGCGAATTATGGCATAAAGAATAGGCTTGGCACAAGTGGCTTGGTGCGCCACTTAAGGGTGTTGGCACGAAGGTCTCAGGTTTGAAACGCAAGGGACGCAAGGAGTTTTATTTTTTGGGCTTTGGCGTTGAAGGAGTAAGGGCCAGGAAGAAGGCTTATAATTAAAAGGTGAGGGCTTTATGTCATGACACCAAAGGGAAGAGTGGCTTAAGGCGTGAAAAGGAAATTTCGCTTGAGGTCATCTGGTTCGAGCCAAAGATAGCAGTTAGATTTGGTCTTTAATTTGTTTTCTTTTCTTTGCTGGCATGCATGGGTGGAAATTGGCATGAATGTGGACTCTTTAAATTGATAAAATAAGGTTTTATTTTTGCAAAAAATTAATTTGGAAGGGGGATTATTAGTAGTTTAATTGTTATTAATTGTTGAAGGTGAATAAAGGATTAAATGTAGGATAATTCTCGCTTTGTTTTGTGATAAATAAAAGCTGGAATTTATCACCTAAAAGGGAGGAATTGGCCAGCATTGGGACTCCTTGGGGGTCGTTTCAAAATTGATTTTGTACAAAGAAGAAGTGCCCAAAATTCCAGCAACTATTTCTTCTTCTTTTTCCTCTCATCACGCGAATTTCCCTAGGAAATCCTTCAAAATTTTCCAAGCATCTTCCTCTTTTACTTAGTCAAAAATCACCATTGATTTCCCCTACATATTTTCTTTTTCTTTTCTTCCTCCATTAGCCGAACCCCTACCATCTTGCTGCCGAAATTCCCTTAGACAAACTGCCCAAAATTATTCAAAATTCCAGCATCTCTTTAGCCGAATCTACTCCTCCCTATTTGCTGTAGTTTTGGCCGAACATCAAAGAAAAGGGTGCTCTATTCTTCCCCAATCGGTTTAGGAGGAAGGTGTGGCCGATTGTCGGGGGGTGAACCATCGCTTGGCTCGAGATTTGGTAGGAAACCAAATCATTTGTAAGGACAAGAGATCTAGCGACGTAGATCGGATCTTCGGGATCTAGGAATTCCGGTAGAAAGCAGTGTGTAAACTCTTTACACACTTTATTAATAAACTTGCTATATTATTGTCTTGAGTATAAATTTTGGTAGTGATCTATGATATGCTTGTGGGCTTAAACATGGATTCCGGGTAAGTCCCCTAACTTGTGATTTTTGATATATGTTTGCATGCCATCACATGATGTTTAATACTATGACATGATATATGAAATTTGTTGTATAAGCATGTGATGGTGGGATTGATGAGAGGAGGGGGATGAACTATGGACTGCCGTCAGTGGTTTTGACCACAAGATGGGTTGGCCCCATCGATTATTGTGACCTATGGTCATCAAGTGGTTTTGACCACAACGATTGATTATTTGCGACTAAGTCCCAGTGGTTTGGTACCACCAGTGGTTTTGACCACATTTGATATTACGTGACCTATGGTCATCAGTGGTTTTGACCACACGATGGGTTGGCCCCATCATTTAAATTGTGACTTTAAGTCATCAGTGGTTTTGACCACACGGGGTAGAAAAGGAGTATGGATGGCTAGTGGGGTTGCATGAGCATGTTTGTTAATGAATTGTGTATGAGACGTATTTTCCGGGTGGGGGATTTACACATTGAGTCTCGGTGACTCACCCCTTTCCCTTAACATTTTGCAGATGAGTAGATCGCGGAGATGGAGCCGGATGGACTCAAGGTGGCCATGCAGTGGGATTTGAATTTAATGAACTTGGATTTTAGTTATTTTTATTTTTATTGTTGGTTTTGTTTTAATCAAGTTGTAATAAGGCCTCCTAGGATTATTTTTATTATCTTTACATGTTTTGAATATTTTGTTTAAACTATTTAATAATGTTAAAATGGGTGCACATGTTTTCTCAAATCAAACGCAAAATGTTTTGGAAGTGCCATCGGGTACATTTGAAACCTGTAACAACTTGACCTAATAAATACTTTTAGAACAAACCAAGTATGGTTTTAGCATGATAATTGAAAATGAAGATGTTTTCATCAAAACTCAAATCGGCTAAAGGGATTTTCAAAATGGTTTTCTCTGTGACATACCAAATTCGGTCGTAATGTTTGGGCCGGGTTTGGGGTGTTACAAAATTGGTATCAGCGCCAGGTTCAAAGCTCGGCTGTGGGGGCCCAAGGCCCAAAATATTTTAGTAGGCCTTTGAGAAATATTTTTGGTTTTGAATAGCATGGCACCGAGTCTCCGGCACCTATCCGCCCAGGTAAGTACTCCTAACTTCTGTATGATTTATTGTCTGTAGAAGGGTAGGAAGCATGGAACGTAGATAGTGATAAGTGCTTTAAACCTTAGGACTAGTTACCCAAACAAAAGACATAAGACTTTAAAAGCCTAATTAAACAAACCTAGGACCAAGTCGCCGAGTTAGGGTGTGGTAACCTTGGTGCGCATGTCTAGGATTGGATCCGGAAGAGCTTGGTACTTAAGCAGTCCTCGTGACTCACCTCCTCTTCGCGGGATTCCTACCTGGTGCGTAGCTTCGGTTCACCCTAACCAAGAGGACTCGGTCATAGGCTAAACACGCTAAATAAAACCCGAAAGGGATTAGCCATGTTTTAAGGAAAACTTTAGTTTTAAAATCACTAAAATATCTCTTTTAAATAGTAGGAAAAATTTATGTTGGAAAATTTTCAAAATATTCTTGACTTACCAAAATTACCAAAATGCCCCCTAGTGGCAAATTTCTTAAAATACCCTTGGTTTTAAAATTTACCATATTACCCCGATTTCAATAAATTCTTTTATTTTGCAAAAGTATCCCAAAATTTGTATTTCAAAAAATAATACCGACTTTTGAAATTTACAAAATTACCCCGATCGACAAAATTACCAAAATACCCTCAGTAGGAAAATGACAAAAATACCCCTGGGATAGAAACGGGACAGAAACGTCCGAAGAGTGAATAAGTATGAAAGGTAGTAGGGAATGGATGTTCTTCTCTGTGTGAACTAGGATAGAGAACTTAAAACTTTGTTTGATCGAAAGAATCCTTATTAAACTTTTCATAAAATTTCGTCGCGGATAACCAAAGTGAAACACGTACTAATCCATAAAAATTTCTTAATCAGATAAGCGCAATCGTTAGAATGAGTTCAAGAGGTCGTGGACGTCCACCGCGTGGCCGTGGTAGGGGTAGGATGACCTTGTCGGAGCCAGCAAGGTCTGGTCACGGGTCTGGAGATGAGATGCCGGATCTGCCGGCGGTGGAAACTAAATTTCAAGATCAGACGGGTGGTGATGATGTCGTATCTCAAGCTGTATTACGGGTATTTGAACGAGTTGCTGAGGCTGGCGCGGGTGCAGGAGCCCGTAAATCTGTGGTTGAACGACTCCGGGCTAACGGAGCAGAAGTATTTAGGGGAGTTTCCGGGGTGGCACCAAGTGCGGCGGAGTACTGGTTGGAAGCAACTGAAAGGATCATGGATGACATAGATTTTACAGCTGAGGAGAAATTAAAGGGTATAATTTCCTTGCTTCGGGATGAGTCATATCGGTGGTGGCTCACCGTAAGGGATGGAGCGAAAGGCGAAAACCTCACCGGGAATTTTTCAAGGATGCCTATCAAAGAAGTACATCGGAACTAGCTACGTAGATGCACAATGGAAGGCTTTCTTGAACTGGTTCAAGGCAATAAGACGATGGCGAGTACGGTTGAATTCCTTCTGGTTGAGTAGGTATGCTCGTGGTATTGTGGGTACCGAGCATGAACGTTGTGTTAGATTTTAAGATGGGGTGAGAGATGAGCCGAGAATGATGATAGCTCCACAAAGAGGGAACAGGAGTTCTTTGTTCTAGTGGAGAAATCTAAGGTTTTGAAGGGTAAGGCGATCGGTTAGACGGAACCAGAATGTAATTGGAATAAGAGGAGCTCCGGACCTTCAAAGTTTTTTCGTAATCAGCAAAAGAGGGCAAGGTTTGGTGGGTCGATCAAGTCGCTAGGCTGCTGCCGCCAATACTCAATGGCCGCCATAGCAGTGTGCCGTGTGGCAAGCCTCACAAGGGGGAGTGTTGGAATGGTAATCGTGGATGCTTCGAGTGTGGGTCTATGGAGCATCGAGTTAGAGATCGTCTAAGAAAGTCGCTAGACCGAGATCGAAGGGCGGATCATGCACCAAACGAAGGGACAATCAACAACCAGCAAGGGGTCGCAGAGCAGGTAGAGGAGGTAATGGTCTTTGGCAGAGGTCGTGGGGCACCGAGGGGAAATACCGGTGGAGTGCGAGGCTAGACAACCTGGTTTAGTCTATGCCGCGAGGCGCCAAGAGGAGGGCGACGCACCGGATGTCATAACCGGTATGTTCTTGATCTTTGATGTGCCTTATAATACCTTGATAGACATTGGCTCAACCCACTGTACATTGCTAGTAGCGTAGTGGAAACTTTGCATTTAGACTCGAGCTTACTTCTAGAAAGATGACTGCATGATAAGCCCCTAGGTCACTCTGTAGAAGTAAGTAGGCTTTATAGGGACGTACCCCTAGAACTCCAAGGGGTCTTATTTTTGGCTGACTTGATGGAACTACCATTTCGGGAGTTCGATCTAATCCTCGGGATGGATTGGATAGTAAAGTATCAGGCTAGCCTGGATTGCGCGACTAAGCGCATGGTGTTAAAGACTGAGAAGGGTGATGAGGTGGTGATGATAGGAAAAAGGAGAGATTGCCTGTCCAACGTGGTGTCTGCCTTGAAGGCAGAGAAGATGGTCAGAAAGGGTTGTGAGGCATTTTTGGTTCGAATATGTGCCTTGGAGGCTAAGGAGTCAGCAGTTGAGAAGGTTCGAACAGTTGGGGAGTTCACTGATGTGTTCCCAGAAGAACTTTCGGGTCTGCCTCCTGATCGGGAAGTTGAATTCGGTATAGACTTGTTCCCCGGAACGGCACCTGTGTCTATAGCATCGTACCGAATGGCACCAAAGGAATTGGTGGAGTTGAAGGCTCAAATTCAGGAACTCTTGGATCGAGGGTTTATTCGACCAAGTATATCTCCGTGGGGAGCATCTGTGTTATTTGTCAAGAAAAAGGACGGTTCGATGCGGATGTGTATAAACTCGCTTGATTGAACAAGTTAACAATCAAGAACAAGTATCCGTTGCCTCGGATCGATGACTTGTTTGACCAATTGAAGGGTGCATCGGTGTTTTCGAAGATAGATCTTAGGTCGGGTTATCATCAACTTAAAGTGAAGGAGGTTGATGTACACAAGACGGCATTCCGTACAAGGTATGGGCATTACGAGTTTCTGGTGATGCCATTTGGGTTGACCAACGCACCTGCAGCATTCATGGACCTAATGAATAGAGTGTTTCAGCAGTACTTAGATCGATTTGTCGTAGTGCTCATAGATGACATATTGGTTTACTCAAAGACGGAGGAGGAGCATGATAAGCATTTGCGAATAGTTCTGCAAGTATTGAGGGAGAAGCAGTTATATGCCAAATTCAGTAAGTGCGAATTTTGGCTAAGGGAGGTGGCTTTCTTAGGTCACGTAGTGTCAGCTGAAGGGATTAGAGTGGACCCTCGCAAGATTGAAGCGGTGTTGGATTGGAAACCGCCTAGGTCAGTGGCAGAAATTCGAAGTTTTCTGGGTCTGGCAGGGTACTATCGAAGGTTTGTGGAAAGATTCTCTTTAATCGCAGCACCGTTGACTAAGTTATTAAGAAAAGGAGTCCCATTTGTATGGTCGGAGATGCAGCAGGAAAGTTTTGACAAGCTAAGGAAAATCATGACGGAAGCTCCGGTTCTAGTACAGCCTGAGGCAGGGAAACTGTTCACGGTTTATTGCGATGCATCCCATACTGGTTTGGGATGTGTGTTGATGCAGGAAGGGAAGGTAGTGGCCTATGCATCCCGTCAGTTAAGACCGCATGAGGTTAACTACCCAACGCACGACTTGGAGTTACCGGCGGTGGTATTTGCCTTGAAAATATGGAGACATTACTTGTATGGAGAGAAGTCGATAGTCTATACGGATCACAAAAGTCTGAGGTATCTCTTGACTCAGAAGGACTTGAATTTGAGGCAGCGCCGATGGATTAAACTGTTGAAGGACTATGATTGTTCAATTGAGTACCATCCAGGCAAGGCTAACATGGTGGCTGATGCATTGAGTCGGAAGGTCGTGACGGACTTAAGAGCGATGTTTGCTCACCTCAATCTATACGACGATGGAAGTCTTTTGGTAGAACTTCAAGTTAAGCCAACTTGGATCGAAGAGATTAAGGAAAAACAGTTGGTAGACGAAGTGTTGAATGCGATAAGGTTGCAAGTTCAAGATGGTGGTTTGGAAGGGTATAGTTTGACTGATGATGGCGTATTAAGTTTTCAAGGGCGGCCTTGTATGCCGAAGGATGTGGAATTGAGGCGAAGAATTCTTCAAGATGCACATAGCAGCCCATACGCTATGCATCCTGGAGGTAGCAAGATGTATGGGGATTTGCGGAGACGATTTCGTGGCGTGGTTGAAGCGTGAGGTATGGCGAATTTGTGGGAAAATGTCCGACGTGTCGGCAGGTTAAGGCAGAGCACGGTTGCCATCGTGGTTACTTCAACCGGTGAAGATCCCGCAGTGGAAATGGGAGAGGATCACTATGGATTTCGTCGGTGGGCTACCCTCACTTTGACAAGAAGGACGCAGATTTGGGTGATTGTGGATCGTCGACTAAATCAGCTCACTTCATACCGGTGTGAGTGGATTACTCACTCGTAAGCTAGCTAAGTCGTATGTGTCGAAATAGTGAGGTTGCATGGAGTGCGAAGATCAATCATCTCGGATAGGATCCCAGATTTACGTCAAGGGTTCGAAAGCGTTGCATCCGGCTTTGGGTACACGATTGGATTTTAGTACGCCTTTCCATCCACAAATCGACGGGCAATCGGAAAAGGTTATTCAGATTCTAGAAGATATGCTGAGAGGGTGTGTTTTGGATTTCAGTGGTAGTTGGGAAGAGTATCTACCGTTGGCGGAATTCGCTTATAACAATAGTTATCAAGCGAGTATTCAGATGGCACCATACGAAGCACTATATGGACGGAAATGCCGTACTCCTACATGTTGGACGGAGTTGGGTGAACGACAAGTCTTGGGTCCGAGTTGGTGACGGAAACCGAGGATAAAGTTAAGGTGATTCGGGCTCGTCTCAAGGAAGCGTCAGATAGACAGAAGTCTTATGCTGATCTTAAGCGTAAGGAAATGGAGTATGCGGTAGGGGATAAAGTCTTTCTGAAGGTGTCACCTTGGAAGAAGGTGTTGAGATTTGGGCGAAAAGGAAGCTAAGCCCAAGATTCATTGGCCCGTATCTGATGTTGAAGCGAGTGGGACCGGTAGCTTACCGGCTTGAGTTACCACAGCAGAGTTGAGCCGGATACATGACGTTTTCCATGTTTCGGATCGAGGCGCTATCGATCGCACCCTCACACGTAGTGCCGATTACTGAAATTGAAGTGAACTCGGACTTGTCTTTCGAGGAGGAGCCGGTACAAATCTTGGATCGGGATGTCAAAGTTCTACGAGGAAGTCGGTGCCTTTGGTGAAGGTGTTGTGGCGGAATCATGGTACGGAGGAGGCCACATGGGAACCCGAGGATGCGATCTGGCAGCAATACCCCTGACTCTTCTCGATCCGTAATTTCGAGGTCGAAATTCTTTTTAAGGGGGGTAGAATTGTAACATCCTGAATTAGGGGTATTTGAAAATTTAATTATTTGTTCCCATGTGTGTGAGTGTGTTTGAAGAAATAAATATTATGATTTATTTGGCATGATCTAAGGTCTAGAATTAAACCTTAGAGCTAGGCTCGACTTAGTATAAAAAAATTTTTAGTACTGAAAGGAGGGAGCTAGGCGAGATAGGGCTTTAAAGAAATTTGGGCGAATTATGGCACAAAGAATAGGCTTTGGCACAAGTGGCTTGGTGCGCCACTTAAGGGTGTTGGCACGAAGGTCTCAGTTCAAACGCAAGGGACGCAAGGAGTTTTATTTTTGGGCTTTGGCGTTGAAGGAGTAAGGGCCAGGAAGAAGGCTTATAATTAAAAGGTGAGGGCTTTATGTCATGACACCAAAGGGAAGAGTGGCTTAAGGCGTGAAAAGGAAATTTGCTTGCTTGAGGTCATCTGGTTCGAGCCAAAGATAGCAAAGCAGATTTGGTCTTTAATTTCTTTTCTTTTCTTCTTTGGCGTGCATGGGTGGAAATTGGCATGAATGTGGACTCTTTAAATTGATAAAAATAAGGTTTTATTTTTGCAAAAAATCAATTTGGAAGGGGGCATTATTAGTAGTTTAATTGTTATTAATTGTTGAAGGTGAGTAAAGGATTAAATGTAGGATAATTCGCTTTGTTTTGTGATAAATAAAAGTGGAATTTATCACCTAAAAGGAGGAATTGGCAAAGCATTGGGACTCCTTGGGGAAATTTGTTCAAAATTGATTTTGTACAACAAGAAGTGCCCAAAATTCCAAGCAACTATTTCTTCTTCTTTTTTCTCTCTGCTTTGTCAAATTTCCCTAGGAAATCCTTCAAAATTTTCAAAGCATCTTCCTCTTTTACTTAGTCAAAAATCACCATTGATTTCCCCAACATATTTTCTTTTTCTTTTCTTCCTCCATTAGCCGAACCCCTACCATCTTGCTGCCGAAATTCCCTTAGACAAACTGCCCAAAATTATTCAAAATTACAGCATCTCTTTAGCCGAATCTACTCCTCCCTATTTGCTGTAGTTTTGGCCGAACATCAAAGAAAAGGGTGCTCTCTTCTTCCCCAATCGGTTTAGGAGGAAGGTGTGGCCGATTTTCGGGGGGTGAACCATCGCTTGGCTCAGGATTTGGTAGGAAACCAAATCATTTGTAAGGACAAGAGATCTAGCGACGTAGATCGGATCTTGGGATCTAGGAATTCCTAGAGAAAGCAGTGTGTAAACTCTTTACACACTTTATTAATAAACTTGCTATATTATTGTCTTGAGTATAAATTTTGGTAGTGATCTATGATATGCTTGTGGGCTTAAACATGGATTAGGGTAAGTCCCCTAACTTGTGATTTTTGATATATGTTTGCATGCCATCACATGATGTTTAATACTATGACATGATATATGAAATTTGTTGTATAAGCATGTGATGGTGGGATTGATGAGAGGAGGGGGATGAACTATGGATCGTCGCTGGTTTTGACCACAAGATGGGTTGGCCCCATCAGATTATTGTGACCTATGGTCATTAGTGGTTTTGACCACAACGATTGATTATTTGCGACTAAGTCCCAAAGTGGTTTGGTACCACCGATGGTTTTGACCACATTTGATATTACGTGACCTATGGTCATCGGTGGTTTTGACCACACGATGGGTTGGCCCCATCATTTAAATTGTGACTTTAAGTCATCGGTGGTTTTGACCACACGGGGTAGAAAAGGAGTATGGATGGCTAGTGGGGTTGCATGAGCATGTTTATTAATGAATTGTGTATGAGATGTATTTTTCGGGTGGGGGATTTACACATTGAGTCTCGGTGACTCACCCTTTCCCTTAACATTTTGCAGATGAGTAGATCGCGGAGATGGAGTAGGATGGACTCAAGGTGGCCATGCAAATGGGATTTGAATTTAATGAACTTGGATTTTAGTTATTTTTATTTTTATTGTTGGTTTTGTTTTAATCAAGTTGTAATAAGGCCTCCTAGGATTATTTTTATTATCTTTACATGTTTTGAATATTTTGTTTAAACTATTTAATAATGTTAAAATGGGTGCACATGTTTTCTCAAATCAAACGCAAAATGTTTTGGAAGTGCCATCGGGTACATTTGAAACCTGTAACAACTTGACCTAATAAATACTTTTAGAACAAACCAAGTATGGTTTTAGCATGATAATTGAAAATGAAGATGTTTTCATCAAAACTCAAATCGACTAAAGGGATTTTCAAAATGGTTTTCTCTGTGACATACCAAATTCGGTCGTAATGTTTGGGCCGGGTTTGGGGTGTTACACCAAGTAAGGGATTCTGAGGAGTAGTTTCGGCTATAAAAGGAAGGAAATAGGGCTACTCATCAATTTTTCTTCCTCCTCCTCTTTCTGCCGAATTTCTGAGTGCTCTCCTCTCTTCTCTTCTCTTTTTCTTTTGTCAAGCCGAATCTATAGTCCACCATTGCCAAAATTCTCAAGTTTCTTTTCCTTATTTTCGTGGAAACCAAATACCCCAAGAGAACCTCTAGTCGACTTCTCCATTAAATCCCAAAAGCCGAAACTTTATCATCTAGTCATCAAGGCCGATTCTTTAAGGGGCTTTTAACAAGGGTGCTACCGATTTCTTAAAAAGGGTAAGATCCAAATTTTGGTTTCAATTCTTTTATATTTTAAACCTATCTAAAATTTAGGGACTAATCTCTATTATGGATTTTGGTCGAGTTATGGAAGGGTGTTTTCGGGATTTAAGAAATTGTCAACTACAAGAAGGTATCTTTCGGAACTTCTAAGATCTAAGGTAAGTTATGAATGCCATTCGGCCATAAGCTATATTATTATGATTTAATGTTAGATTGGATCTAACATGGGTACATAGGGATTTCGACAGCAAAAAAGAAGCAAGGATCCAATTCGGGATTTAAGATTTGGAAGGTAAGAACAAAGGTAAATTCGGCCAAGGCCTATTTTAGTAGTAGATCTATTATTATGTGTTTTAAGCCGAAAACTAACCAATTCAAGGGATTTAGTGACTAGCCGATTTCAAAGGGGAAAATACGAGTTTAGGATTTGATTAAATCATCAAATCGACACCAAGGTAAGCTTTAAGAATACAAATCCTACTAGGATTTGGTTTTCTAAGCCGAATAGGCTTTGTGCTAAATAGTAAGTGATTAATCAATTGTAGGAACTTGAGATCTAAGGCGAAGAGATCGATTTGGGATTTGAGTGAAGTGGTTAAGCAAATCGGTGTGTACCCCACACTACTTCTTAATATGTTTCATGGCCTGTTTTATTAAAATATGTGATATTAAGAATATGAAAGTGGCTAGGGTACCATGTTATGGTACTAAGTACTCGTGCACGTTTCCTACTTCTACAAAGAATATGAAAAGGTCATTAGTAACATGAGAATATGATAAGAATGTGAACTCGCATATTTATGCATATCATCATTATATGGGGCATATGGGTTTGTTTGAAAAGGGAAGTGAATGTGGTGACCTAAGACCACGAACACGGTGACCTAAGACCGTGGTATCTCGAATATGGTGACCTAAGACCACGAGAATCTGAATGTGGTGACCTAAGACCACGATGAATCGAATGCGGTGACCTAAGACCGCGATATCCGAATGTGGTGACCTAAGACCACAAATGCGGTGACCTAAGACCACGATATGGAGTGTAGCGGAAGGAGGGTCGACTTAGTAGTCCCCACGGTGTACAAAGGTTGGTACGGGGAGTGTAGCGGATGGCTTATTAGGTTTGGGTTTGGGAATGCATCATAATTTGCATGCTATGATATGAATGCGTAACATTTGTATGCCCGATTCTATTTTGATTTAGTGTTTGTGTACACATTGAGTCTGTTTGACTCACCTCGTTGGGGAATATTTTTTGTGTGATGATCGGTGATGGGATGGGACTACAGAACTTGTGGTGGCCATGCTCAACATGAAGTTTTTATTTTATGAACTACTATTTCTATTTAAGTACTTGAATTACTTGGAAATTATTTGATGTAATAAGGCCATAAGGCCATAGTTGGATTGTTTTCCATTTATTTCTATTTATTATGATTATGAGTTTTACCTATTAAAGTTTAAGTAAAATTTTCAATATAAAGAATTGAATTCGTTTTCAACACAAGCCCAACCCAAAACAATTTTTTTTAAAATCGCACAAGTTTTCTCTAGGTAACGAAAGAATTTTGAAACCGGTTTACTTGAGGAACATACCAAATCTGGGCAAATCTCGTGGGCCGGGTTTGGGGTGTTTCAGGTGTTACATAAAACACATTCTAATTTGCATCCAAAATAACCTAATTCATTTAACTAACCAATATGCCAACATTGGCACCTCAAATATGCATATTCAACATTCAAATATCACCAAAATTTCACTACATGCATCCATATCCATTTGCATATAAAATGACAGAAAATAATGCCATTCTTTACCAAATATTACTTCCATTTCAATAACTTCAAGTAAACCTTGAAACATACTTATAATCAAGCATAAAAATTCACTTACAAAAACAATATTTACAACCATTTCATTCACTAACTCAAGGTCACAAAATCAAATATAATAGCCTATGTACATGCCATTTAACCATAACCGAAATATACCAAAAATCTACTGAATTTGGGCTGCAGATAGTGTGAGCTTTAGCCAAGTCCAACCTTTGCGTCCGAGTGTCCGATATCTACAAAATGTAGTAAATAGGGTAAGTTTCAAAAGGAACTTAGTAAGTTCATACAATATAAATGTTAACTTACTATAATTTCATTAACATAATGAAAGCATACACTTAGACCATTCACATATCAAAATATATCACAAGTCCAACAAGGTGAGTATTAATCCCTTTCTCATTCTCATCAACTCCCTCACATTTCATAACATTTACATTTCTTGCTACCACAATGCATAATCTCTTTAACATATAATGATAATACAACATTTATCATTTTTACTCATATGTACTATTACGAACAGTTTGTCGTTTCACACATCACATTTAGCTTCTTATTTATTTCCATCTGATGAACACTGTAAAGAGGATTGAAACCTTGATACACATTTCATATTGTGCCATTGTCCAACTATGGTCTTACATGTACACTGCCAAGGCCTTGCCATGGTCTTACATTCATAGTGCCATAACCCAGTTATTGTCTTATCATCAGAATTCCATAGCCTAGCTATGGTCCTACATATATACATTGCCATGGTCCAACCATGGTTTTACGTCTGAACAACTGTCATAGCCTCTCTATGGTCTTACATATACATTGCCATGGTCCAACCATAGTCTTATATCTGAACAATTGCAATAGCCTTGCTATGGTCTTACATTTATAATTTCCATATCCTTACTATGGTCTTACGTACGAATGCAGCCTATCTCTATTGAACTCATAAAATATCGTTTTCATGATTTTTTACAATTCCAGTTCTATCAACTAATCAATTTAGATAATAGTAATTTTTGTATCATTTAATCTCTAAAATTCATAAATAACTAGAAATATAATTGAGTTCATATTAAATGAACTTACTTGTCGGTACAGTATCAAATAAGGGAGCAAGGATTAATTTGCAGTTTTCTTTTTTTTTCCGTGATTATTGTCTGACGGATTTGTTTCTTGAATTATATAATAAATTTATTCAATATATCAACTTCAAATACCATACAATAACATAATTAACATTATGAACCATTTATTTCTTTTTTACAATTTTTCCCTAAAGTTTTTCATTATTCACGATTTGGTCCTTATTCACAAAAATGACAAAACTAACAAAATTTACTTTACAAGCTCAACATTTAATTTTCCATACTTTCATTTTAACACAAGAACAGTTCAAAATCATCAATGGCAACTATTAAAATCTTTAACAGTTTTGAAAACGAAGGTATGAGTTAGTTGGACCTAGTTGTAACGATCTCAAAAACATAAAAATTATGAGAAACAATCTTAATTTGTTTACCATGCAAGAAGCTCAAATTTTTGGAAAGCTTGAGAGCTTTCGTCCATTGAGTATTCAGCCACCAAGGAAAAATGGCGAAGAAACCATTTCTTGCTTTTGTTTTATTATTCTTTTAACTTTGATGAAATCATTATACTTATATTATTTAATTAAACTTAACAAATTCTCACAAATATCAACACTATGGCTGACCAATATAGTAAATAATGGTTAATTTCCATTTAAATCCTCAAACAATCATAAACCATGCCAATTATGCCATAATATTCCATTACGATTGAGTTTTGCAATTATTACGATTTAGTCCTTTTCTCAAAATTAACCACAATTCAATCAATAATTCACATAAAAATTTAATAAAAAAATAATGTAACTCAATAAGCGTATAATAAAAATAATTACAAGTTCGGTTTGTAGAAACGAGGTCTTCATACCTTAATTTCCAAAACCACTGACTTCTGTAGCACAACACTTGTGCTATAGCTATTTTTCCAAAATAATCCTAATTATCGCTCAAAAATTACTAAAACATAAAATTAAACTTGTAAATATTATTTAATAATATTTACAGACTCACTTTCTGAATTCGGGATTCCAAAACCACTGTTTTTTTGTACCGCTAAAAATTAGGCTGTTACAATAGAGACAGATGTGACTAATTGAACTGACAGTACATCGGAAAAGAACTGAGTAGAATAGATCCTAAATCTGTTTATGGATTTATTCACTTATGATGTTCATAGTGTGACATATCTAAATCCTAAATGGATGGCAGACTGTGTTTGCGTGACTTGTACATTTTGATGTAAGTAAAAGCTTGAGTTCAAATATATAAGGAACCGAAAGCTAGTGCATTGGGTGTACGACTTTTTTAGCATGTAGTATCATTCACAAAAGTGAAATTCATAACCCAAAACATGGGTAAATGATATCATCTCATAGGCATTACATGGTTGATGAAAAGTAAACGAGGCCAGGGGTCGTTCGTGTTTGTGATGGATGATTTGATCACTTTTTGATAGTGATTGAATTTTCATGAAGAAAGATGTAATAGTTACCATGAGATAAAATAGGATCATATTGGGAGGGCGAATATTATACCAAAGAGATCAAGGATATTCTAAGGGGTAACACACTAATGACAAGGTCATTGGACGAGCATTGAATAGTTCTTTCGTAATGGTATGTTGTTGGGGAGAGCTCAGTCACGATACTATAGTGGAATGACTTCGTGACTAAATGAGTTTATAATTAATACGAGAAAAGTCGAAACTTAATTATAAATCATTTGAGCATCAACTACATATATCTAATCGGTCCCTCTGTTAGCTCGTTGAAGCCAGAAATGAATTGCGTGTTTGAATAAAAATGAACGGGATGAATAGAGAAAGAGAAATGAGAAATATTATTGAATGATTATGGCTTTCTCCAAAATGGAGAAATGGAATCATTTGAAAATGAATGTAGGTTTTCAAAAATGGAAATAAAAATTTGCAATCTTGTATAGGATTACTTAAAAACTGATGAAATAATAATTTTATGTTTTTGAACTGTTTTAAAGCCTAAAAATAAAAATAAACTATTCTGTCATAGTGAACATGTTGAGTTATGACATATTAAATGAATTTTCTCGAACTTTTACTGAGGGTAAAATCGTTAAAATTTTACTGGAGTAAAATTGGGATTAAAAAATTATTTAATATGTAAATATTAAATTTTATTTTGAGAAATAGAAACACTGAATCGGGTTTGATCACATTACAGAATACTAGGTCAAAAAGGCCCAAGAAGTACTCGTAATTGGACCCAATGTGAGAGAGGCCCAAACCCCTCATATAACATGAAGGGAACGGCAACCCTAGTAGAAATACAAGGAGTCATTCACCCCTCTCCTACTCTAAGTAGGATGTTGTTTTTCTATTTAATATAAACTTCTACAACTTTACAAGGGTTCTACCTTCTCTTCCTATATATAGATGGCACTGGTAGAGCTATTAACACAACTTTTGAGGGATTGTTATTCTACCAAAATATAGAGAGAAGTTATCCGCAACTAATAAACATATTTTTTAGAATAAAGAAGAGAGAATTTTTTTCACCCCAAAAGGAAAACTTTTTCTAGTTCTGTGTTTTGATTCAATTGGTTCAAGCCCACACTTGAAGCAATTCATGGTACAAGAATAGCAGAGAAGATTATTTGATTGAAAGCCTTAAAACATCATGGATCCACTTATCCAAAAACACAAGTATGAATTTGGTTAAGATTTATTGCCATAAATATCACAAACCAGGTTGATTTTCAAAATTTTAATTTTTTGTTGTGCAAGAAAATCATTTTCAAGCTAGACTTTTTCCAATAATTGGTATCAGAGCCTGGTTCTGCTATGTTTATAGTGTAAATTGAGATCTAAATTCTCTCTTCATCTTGTTTGATTAATATTTGATAAGATGTGACATTCTTTTATTTATTCGCATGTTTAGGGGAATCTATATGAATGAATGCTCTATTATATATTTTTTTATAGAATTATTTATACTTTGCCAAAGTAGTGGTTCTTAGGAAATAGATCGTGGATTATCATCTACATGTAGGATTATTTTTTATAATTCTTGTGAGCTGGAAATGGACATAGGACATGAATGTAATTTTTTCAAAAAAGAGCCCATGAAGAAGAGAAGACGGAGCGATGGTGGTCGAAAACACAATGAACGCCTTGTGATGTAAAACTATATAACTTTTTTTCATTTATTTTCTAGAATTAAAACCATGGAAACCTTGGCTGACAATTTTATTTTATTACTCATCTCTTTTATATATCTATTTAATAATTATTTATGATATAATTGTGATATATATGTATGAGATGATCCATAGTTTATCTATTAAAGAAAAGAAGTGTGGTAATAAGAAAATATATGTTTTGTATTATTCTATTCACTTTTTTAGGTTATTCGATTACTGTGAGAAGTGTGGTAATGAGAAGGTGCATGTCTAGGACTGAATTTGGTGAGGAAAGACTTGGTTTTTAAGCAGTCAAGTACGACTCAACTCCTTTTCCTTCTCTTCTTCGATTTTTCCCTAAAAGAAAAACTATGGAGAATCAAAACTGTTTGATTGACTCTTGTGAATGAATGAATGTGAATATTATAAAATTGCCAAAGCATATCATTCATACATGAGAAAAGCATGCCATATAGTTTAGGAAAAAAAGGCATTCATATATTGATCATACATGACTGAAACTGGGAATTAAAAACCTTGCATGTTTTTAAAATATTGAGTGGGAGAAGGTCCCTAAACAAGACTTACAGCCTCCATCAATGGTCTCTTGCGATGACATCACAAGTGCACTACCCCACAGTAGGATTGCTATGTTGATTTCACTGAGAAAATTTCCTAAAGGTAAGAAGAAATTTTTTGTGATCAAATGATAATTTGATTGACCCTTGTGGTAGGCATTATCATGTGATAAGTCAAGAAATTCTATCTTTAAAAAAGGACAACTAGTCAAAGAATGCTACTCGGTGAGATTGTCCCATGATGACTCATTTGTGGTGCATGATGCGATACGTGTTGAGCTGATGATTATATACTCAAGATCTTCTAGTTAAGTAACTTGACCGCCTGTAACACCCCAAACCCGGCCCATTCGTTACGACCGAATTTGAGATGCCATTGTAGAAAAACGTTTGAAGACTGAATTCACTTTTGGGAAAAACATTAAAAATTTTGTCATTTGAAAACCAGGTCCAATTAAAAATTCTAAATAATATAAGCTTGACAAAAATATCCAAATTAAAAGCACTTCCAAATAACAATTTAATGGTCGTCTAGCTTAAACATAATAAAAATGCTCAAATAGAAATACTTAAATACTTTAACTGGGCCTTATTACAATAAATAATTAAACAAAAGTTCTTAGTAATAAACTGAATAAAATAAAGAAGATGTCTTTTGCATGGGCCACCTCGTATCCACTCCAACTCGGTCCAATCACCACGAATCATCTGCGATGTTTAATAAAAATTGGGTGAGTCATACAGACTCAGTGTGTAATTAGTCCACTGAATTCCACCCACATGTTAACCACATATTAACTCATATATCAGATATCAATTATCAAATTCACATGTTATCACATTCTAGGCTTGGCCCATATTCATATCACATTCATCTAATAGGGTAGTTAACCACATAATTTCCACATACTGGGCTTGGCCCATTTCATCATCAACCCATATGACAGATAATGAGTTTATGCAAAGTGCACCCAACCCAACCTAGGGTCCATCCGTTACACCTACCTTGGTAGACCTGCTGCCCAAGGCCGTGGCTAATCCACCGATCAACTAAGTGATCCCACATATCTTACCTTGACAGACCTGTTGCTCAAGGCCGTGGCTAAGCCACCGATCACCTGAGTGACCCCACATGTCAATATCCACGAGGTGACTCGAGGTCATCCTCAATCCACGGTGATGCACACAGCTATCATCCACCGAGATGTGGCACCTAGCCAACACCTCCCTTGATGAAGCACATAGCTAACATCAAGCGCTAATGTAGCACAAGGCTAACATTAGACCACGTACATAAAGTACACCCTTTCCTTCGATAGTCACATTCATATCCCATCCCATGCACATGCAACATATGATAATGTCATAACATAGTAAAATAATGCATGCACATGCTATTCGGCATACAAACATATTCTCATTGGCATATTCACATTCTTAATAATTAACACTGACCCGATTTTCGATATACCCCTTAAGGGTAACCATTCACAATCGCCATCGCACATATTAGCATTTACACAACACATACAATATACCATAAACTGGAAAGCGGTGGGTTAATCACACACCGATCACTTGGAGAACTATGCTTTCGATCATCGATGCTATCACTAGGCGATACTACGGCTATTTGCCTACTTTCTTGTTTCGACGTTGGTCCACACCCCGGTGGCCAATCCCTAATCGCCGAGACAGATCTCTTCTTAAACTTTGGGATAGGGACCTTCCTTTCCCTTCTTGAATGGTATTCGCCTCCATCAACACACTTAATCGTAACAATTGATTTAATCATCAATATACGAATTCTTAACAAAATATCCACAACTTATCATACTTACCAAGAAAGGGTCTTGAAATCCGAAAAGCTTGATCTAATGCTTAGATCCTTAATCCCTACATTTGATTAATCACCTACTACTTTAATAAAAAGCCATTCGCCATAAATCCAAATCCTAGTAGGATTAGTATACTTAAACTTACCTTGTTGCCGTTTGACTTAAGAATCAAGTCTTGAAATCTCGCTATACTCTTCTCGCATTCGGGTAAGCATTGAATCAATTAACTTGGTTAGTTTTCGCTTTTGAATAATTAATGAACGCAGATATTTACCAAACATGGCCTTGGCCGAATGCTATAGACACTTACCTTGTGGATTTTAAATCCCGAAACTCACCGAATAACTAGGGAACACGTGGCCTATGGTGTACCTTCGGGAAAAGAACTTCTCCTTCCTTGTAGTCGACACTTAGTAAATCCCGTAAGATCTCTTCAAAGTTTCGGCAACAAGATATTAATGGGATTAGTCCTAGATTTGGCAAATCTTAAGAAAAAAGGATGAAACCGAATGAGATCTTACCCTTACTTGAAGAAATCGATTGCACCTTCACTTCAACCTTCAGAGATTCGGCTATGGCTAGATGATGATCTCACAACTTTCGGCTTTTGGAGGGATTAGAAAGAAAAGAAAAGGAAGAATAAAGATGGAGGATTCGGCTAGAACACAAGGTATTTCGACTTGGCAAAAATAAAAGAAGAAGAAGATTTGGTGAAGAGAATTCGCAGAGGCTTTCAAAGAACAGTAAAATAATGCAGAATGGCCTCTCTTTTCCTTTTATAGCCGATATTACTAACTTAGAATCCCTTACTTGGCAAGCACTCTTCTATTTTAATAGCTTTATCTCTTTAATTATCACTTAAAATAAAAGATAATTCAACAACTATCCTTACTTAGCCGAAATTATTAAACTCAAAGTCCCTTACTTGGCCATCACTTCTCCCTTATTTTCCTCTTTATCTCTTTATTCAAATTAAAAGAATTTAATCCAACAATTATCTCTTGAAAATAATGATAAATAAATCCCTTTATTTATCCACTATTTATAAAATAATAAAAGCTCCTAATTTATAGCCATGTGCCAGTCCACCTTTCTCGCTCCTTGTAGCAAAATAAAATTTCTTTTATTTGCTTCCCATGTGACTCGAACTTAGGCCCATTCCTCTTGCATATGGCGCCATTTCCATAGGCCCTAAGTGGCATCTTCAGACCACTTTTCCAAGCCTGTTTGTGTGTCAAATTTCACAAACATTTTCTTTTAAGGCCACCTTGCCTTAATTTCCCCTTTTAAACCATAAAACTCGTCATTTCTAGGTCATTTCTAAGTTTCCAAAAATTTTTGATCGGCTCTGTAAACTTGACATTTCCTTACATTTCCATGACATTTCCTTACAAGACATTTCCTTACATTTCCAAGACATTTCCTTACATTTCCATGACATTTCCTTACATTTCCAAGGTTCTAAAAATGTTCACTTTCCTCTTTTAAACTTAACATTTCCATACATTTCGTGTTTCCAAAAGTGTTCAAAATATATTCATAACATAAGATATGTCATTTCGCATAATTAAACCAAAAATGCATAGGCCCTTTTCAGACGTTACGCTTCTACCCTCCTTAAAAATAATTTCGTCTCTGAAATTACTTATTAACGAATAATCGTACATCTTAACTCACCGCACTACGCTTATATGTCGCGCACTCTGATCTTAATAGAACCATCATACTTTCTAGGCAATGTCTCTAAGTTCACGTCCCTAGAACTCATTTCTAACGTCGCGATTTAACTGGATTAAAAGTTTTACGATCGTAAATTTTGTTCCATCGATTATTCACGAACGCAGTTTTATGGAAAGAGATGTTCAGAAGTAGTTCTTTCGATCAACCAAAGTTTCTAGTTCAAGTTCACTACTCTAACTCAGGGAGTCACATTCACATTCATAAGCAGAGACACATTCATTTTTCCACGAAGTCACATTCATTCACAACATCATTCACTACACTTTTATGGCCATTCCATCCATTTCCCTACCTGTGGGTAATTTCGTCTTTTCCCCTACAGGGGTATTTTGGTAATAAATCGGGGTCAATTCGAAAATATTTTTCAAATTAAAGGTATTTCAGAATTTACAAAATCTCTGGGTTATTTTGTTTTCCAAATCAGAGGTGTTGCAAAATTTTCAGAAATCGAGGTTATTTCGGTAATTTTGGAAGTCAGGGGCAGTTCTGTAAATTTTCCAAATCAGGGTATCTTGTTATTTGTAAAACAGAAGTTTTTGATATCTTTGTAAAGTAGAAATATTTTAACAAAAGTCGAGGGTATTTTTGAAAATCTTAAAAACTAAGGGTATTTTAGTAATTTACAATACAGGGGCATTTTTGTAATTTTGTAAATCAGAGATATTTTGGAAATATTTTCACAATAATCTTTTACTACAATTAAAAGGGTAATTTAGGGATTTTAAAACTAGGAATTTTATAAAACTACATGGCTAGTCCCTTTCGGGTTTTAATGATTGGTTTAGCCCGTGAACAAGCCCTCTTGGTTAGGGTGAACGGTTACTACGCACCAGGTAGGATTCGAGTAAAGAGGAGGTGAGTCACTAGGACTACTTAAATACCAAGCTCTTACTGAATCCACTCCTAGACAAGCGCATAAACAGGTTGCCACACCCTAGCTCGGCGACTTACTTCACGAGTTTGTTTAATAGTCCTTAAGTCTTATGCATGTGTTTGAGTGCACTAGCCCTAGGGTTCAATAGCCCTAATATTCTAATCTACGAGCCCAAATAAGCCCATAATAACAGTTCACATAAACAAGTCACTTCAATAATTAGAAGTACTTACCGTGGACTTGGCCTGAGATACAGTGCCATGCCGTAATAACTCGAAAAGTTTATGAAAGCCCATACTTTTGAAAAGCCCATCTTTGAAAAAAATTATTTTGGACCCAAAACCCTCAAAGTGAGTTTTGAACTTGGCTCTGATACCAAACTGTAACACCCCAAACCCGGCCCATTCGTTACGACCGAATTTGAGATGCCACTACGGAAAAACGTTTGAAGACTGATTTCACTTTTGGTAAAAACATTAAAAATTTTGTCATTTGAAAACCAGGTCCAATTAAAAATTCTAAATAATATAAGCTTGACAAAAATATCCAAATTAAAAGCACTTCCAAATAACAATTTAATGGTCGTCTAGCTTAAACATAATAAAAATGCTCAAATAGAAATACTTAAATACTTTAACTGGGCCTTATTACAATAAATAATTAAACAAAAGTTCTTAGTAATAAATTGAATAAAATAAAGAAGATGTCTTCGTGATGGGCCACCTCGTATCCACTCCAACCCGGTCCAATCACCACGAATCATCTGCGATGTTTAATAAAAATTGGGTGAGTCATCTGACTCAGTGTGTAATTAGTCCATCGAATTCCACCCACATGTTAACCACATATTAACTCATATATCAGATATCAATTATCAAATTCACATGTTATCACATTCTGGGCTTGGCCCATATTCATATCACATTCATCTAATAGGGTAGTTAACCACATAATTTCCACATACTGGGCTTGGCCCATTTCATCATCAACCCATATGACAAATAATGAGTTTATGCAAAGTGCACCCAACCCAACCTAGGGTCCATCCGTTACACCTACCTTGGCGCACACTGCCGCCCAAGGCCGTGGCTAATCCACCGATCAACTAAGTGATCCCACATATCTTACCTTGACGCACTGCCGCTCAAGGTCGTGGCTAAGCCACCGATCACCTGAGTGACCCCACATGTCAATATCCACGAGGTGACTCGAGGTCATCCTCAATCCACGGTGATGCACACAGCTATCATCCGCCGAGATGTGGCACCTAGCCAACACCTCCCTTGATGAAGCACATAGCTAACATCAAGCGCTAATGTAGCACAAGGCTAACATTAGACCACGTACATAAAGTACACCCTTTCCTTCGATAGTCACATTCATATCCCATCCCATGCACATGCAACATATGATAATGTCATAACATAGTAAAATAATGCATGCACATGCTATTCGGCATACAAACATATTCTCATTGGCATATTCACATTCTTAATAATTAACACTCGACCGATTTCCGATATACCCTTAAGGGTAACCATTCACAATCGCCATACTTTGCATATTAGCATTTACACAACACATACAATATACCATAAACCCGGAAACAAAGTGGGTTAATCACACACCTGATCACTTGGAGAACTATGCTTTCGATCATCGATGCTATCACTAGGCGATACTACGGCTATTTGCCTACTTTCTTGTTCGACACTGGTCCACACCGGTGGCCAATCCCTAACTGCCGAGATAGATCTCTTCTTAAACTTCGGTATAGGGACCTTCCCTTTCCCTTCTTGAATGGTATTCGCCTCCATCAACACACTTAATCAGAACAATTGATTTAATCATCAATATACGAATTCTTAACCAAATATCCACAACTTATCATACTTACCGAAAGGGTCTTGAAATCCCGAAAAGCTTGATCTAATGCTTAGATCCTTAATCCCTACATTTGATTAATCACCTACTACTTTAATAAAAAGCCATTCGGCCATAAATCCAAATCCTAGTAGGATTAGTATACTTAAACTTACCTTGTTTCCGTTTGACTTAAGAATCAAGTCTTGAAATCTCTGCTATACTCTTCTCGCATTCGGGTAAGCATTGAATCAATTAACTTGGTTAGTTTTCGGCTTTTGAATAATTAATGAACGCGTATATTTACCAAACATGGCCTTGGCCGAATGCTATAGACACTTACCTTGTGGATTTTAAATCCCGAAACTCACCGAATAACTAGGGAACACGTGGCCTATGGTGTACCTTCGGGAAAAGAACTTCTCCTTCCTTGTAGTCGACACTTAGTAAATCCCGTAAGATCTCTTCAAAGTTTCGGCAACAAGATATTAATGGGATTAGTCCTAGATTTCGGCAAATCTTAAGAAAAAAAAGGATGAAACCGAATGAGATCTTACCCTTACTTGAAGAAATCGATTGCACCTTCACTTCAACCTTCAGAGATTCGGCTATGGCTAGATGATGATCTCACAACTTTCGGCTTTTGGAGGGATTAGAAAGAAAAGAAAAGGAAGAATAAAGATGGAGGATTCGGCTAGAACACAAGGTATTTCGGCTTGGCAAAAATAAAAGAAGAAGAAGATTTGGTGAAGAGAATTCGGCAGAGGCTTTCAAAGAACAGAAAATAATGCAGAATGGCCTCTCTTTTCCTTTTATAGCCGATATTACTAACTTAGAATCCCTTACTTGGCAAGCACTCTTCTATTTTAATAGCTTTATCTCTTTAATTATCACTTAAAATAAAAGATAATTCAACAACTATCCTTACTTAGCCGAAATTATTAAACTCAAAGTCCCTTACTTGGCCATCACTTCTCCCTTATTTTCCTCTTTATCTCTTTATTCAAATTAAAAGAATTTAATCCAACAATTATCTCTTGAAAATAATGATAAATAAATCCCTTATTTATCCACTATTTATAAAATAATAAAAGCTCCTAATTTATAGCCATGTGCCGTCCACCTTTCTGCTCCTTGTAGCAAAATAAAATTTCTTTTATTTGCTTCCCATGTGACTCGAACTTAGGCCCATTCCTCTTGCATATGGCGCCATTTCCATAGGCCCTAAGTGGCATCTTGAGACCACTTTTCCAAGCCTGTTTTGTGTCAAATTTCACAAACTTTTTCTTTTATGGCCACCTTGCCTTAATTTCCCTTTTAAACCTTAAAACTCGTCATTTCTAGGTCATTTCTAAGTTTCCAAAAATTTTCGATCGGCTCTGTAAACTTGACATTTCCTTACATTTCCATGACATTTCCTTACAAGACATTTCCTTACATTTCCAAGACATTTCCTTACAAGACATTTCCTTACATTTCCAAGGTTCTAAAAATGTTCACTTTCCTCTTTTAAACTTAACATTTCCATACATTTCCAAGTTTCCAAAAGTGTTCAAAATATATTCATAACACATAAGATATGTCATTTCGTACAATTAAACCAAAAATGCATAGGCCCTTTTCAGGACGTTACACCGCCTCTGGATGTACTAATATCCAGAGTGTGAATACTGAATTAAATATAAAATTACGATGCGGTATCCGTAAGTATACAGGTTCAGTTATAATATAGTTTTACAACGGAGTGGGTGAGTACTCTAAAGATCGTACCCAAGGGAGGTGAAGCCTAGATCAATTTTAACCTACACACTAAAAGATCTAATTAATACTTTTGTCAAGTTATAGTACGAAAATGAAAATAAGAGATTTATGTGGATTTTTATAGTACTGATAATAAAACAAAATAACATAAAAGAAAAATAAATCTCAAGAGATAGAAAAAGTAGAAGGAATCAAATCTGATGATGGGTAATTAGCTTGCTTCGTCAATCCCGATCAACTATCATTTTGGGTTTCTCATCAACCAACTAGTCGTTACCCTAGTAGGATCTTTCAAACTTCCACTAACATAATGAGTCAACAAGGACTACTTATCTTTCGACTTCACAGTCCAGACTGGCTTGGGGTGAAGGTGTTCATGGATGGGCAATACCAATTTTGGGTTAATTCCCACCTTGATGACTTCCTGAGGTTGTCAGGACTAGGAATCGTTTCACGCTCTTCCTTTCCCAAACATATGGTCCATTGAGTAACCATACAAAATAGTTAATAGGTCATACATCTACTCGCTAATCACTCATAGAAGGAGTAGTTCCTTATGGCTTTCATAAACAATATGGAATAGATGGAAGAATAAAGCATGGTGAATGAATTGAACTACAGAGTTTATGAAAAGCCTGATTTATATAAGTAATAACATGAATCTCCACAAGTTGATCGTCTTTACAAATCAGATCTCTTGAAGGAAAGCAACGAATAAATAAACTAAACTCTAAAAAACCTAAGAATGAAAGAAAAGGAAACTAAATCTAAAGAGAGAATCTAGGTTACTGGAATAGTGTCCATAATATGTGCCAAAGGAGTCTATTTATAGCTTTTAGGTGGCCATCATCTTTAACGCTAGGTTAGCTAATGTTCTCAAGCTTTAACTTCGATTGTGCGGGCCAAAACGCCCCTACTTCATGTTTAATTTTCGCCCTAGAGTCGATGTCGTGACAGAATATGACCTGTATTGCGACATAGAAGTTAGTATGCTTCTCATTGGGACGTCTTCAGGGGTATGAGTATGCTTCTCATTGGGATGTCTTCAGGGGTATGCCGTGACATCCTTAGTCAATGTCGCGACATCGAAGGAAGTTTCATACTTTCTCCATTATACTATCCATGTTGCGACATCGGACCTCCCGTGTTGCGACATAGTGTCAAGTATCGGCCTAAAATGCCTTCTAATGGTATCCTGCACACTCACAAAGTATGTTAGCTCTTTCTTAGGCCTTATTCGGCCCTTAAGGTCAATAAAAGACTCAATCCACACATTTTATTAAATATGAGTAAAACTAAAGAAACTTAACTAAAATGTAATGAAAATGCTTGTATTCAAGCTCGTAAAATATGAAAACTAGTTTAATCTGCTACACCGAATTATGGCAGATAAAACTCCCCCACACTTAAGTCATTGCTTGTCCTCAAGCAATATGAACCAAGATTATAAAATGACGACCCTTGAGAAAATATGATACAAGTATTGAATTCGGAGCATGCGACTTAGGCATTTTATACTTACAAACACTCTTAACATGAGTTGACTTACCACTTTTGACTAAAAACACCTAAGTTTAGTATGTTACAAAGTATACAAGTACTAAAGGTCTCACTTGTAGGAATCCATCAACAGATCATACAAGTACTGTGGTTATCCTAGTGGAATACAAATAGTCTTTTATGCATATGTTCAATGTGATGTCCATTCACATATAAAGATATTTTAAGTCACATAGGACTTTTTGTCTTGTAACGTTCTGAGGCTTAGGACAGTTATGAAATCCAAAATAGTAAGCATAAAAAATGGTTACAAACACAAAAATAGTTTGGCACATCGTATTGGTTCCTATTCTTCCCCCCTTAGTGACCCTTACCCACTCACCGCCTTATTTCTCCTTCTCTCTCCTTCCTTGTCTCTCTATATATAGGAAATCATAGCATGACATAGTAACCATGGCTAGCCTTACAAGTTTTTGTGCACTAATGAACGAGTTTTTCTTTATTTTGTGACTTTGTGAATTTTCTTTTTCTTTTTTAATATATCTCACTCATGAATTCTTTTTCGCTGATTTAGGACCTATTCTACTCATACTAATTTCCTTTTTGAATTTTTCTTTTTGTTCCGTACATTAGGCTAACTTATAGTTCCGATATCACACCAATCTTTCCTATTTCACTCTACTTTTACAAACTTCACTATGATGTATCTACTTAACCCTTAATATGTATGGCTAGACGTTTATAATCATGCGGTGCCGGACGAAAGAAAAAGGGAAAATAAAAATTAACTTTTTCAGGCTCGGGGCTTGTAATGAGGTTCATCAAGAAGTGTTAACAGGCTCAAAAACTGGTACTAAAGATGAGGAAAAAAAAGGAAGTCTTTTGGCTCTGGATGTGTTCCAAATAATGCCTTAGGTCATTCCTAAATATCTCAATATGCACAAATCTAATTAACCAAACAAATACAAATTCAACCATTTATCATTCATACTAGCATGCTCGTTTCCTTGTATTTTTATGTCACTTGGTACAAATGATTACTTAATACCTATTTACAGTGTAACATATAGAACTTCAATAGTCTAGTAATAAAAAATTTAAAATCTCCTATAATCATGCCAAACTTATTCATAACTATAAGCAACTTATGTACATGCTCCTAACTAATAACTTGTATTTCTACAAGCTCAAGCACACAAAAGACACGAAAAATCAAGGAAAATGTAAAAAATTGAAGCAAATGTTCTATGCTGCCCCCCACACTTTAGTTGACACATTGTCCTCAATGTGTAGCCCATAAAAAGATAAAGAGAGAAGTTACCCGATTGGTCATGATTGCTCTAGCTTCTATTGGTGGGTGCTTTCTCCTTTGATCATGTACAGCTCAAATTGTTTGCGTCTCCTTCGTTTTGGGTCTCTACATAGAAAACTTAAACAAAATAGAACATGCTAAAAATCTACTTATTAATCCTACTCCTACAAAGTCTAAATTAAAATCATCCAAAAATTAATACAAGTCTTTCAAAATTATAACAAAGAAAACTTAATCCTCTTTTGAGTCATCAAGAGGATGGAAACACCTTTTCTCCATAAGCGCCTTGCCTTTGCCCGAGCTGTGATGTTGGTGAGAACTCCCACCCCTTGAATGTGTTTACTGGGCTGAGCTTCGAATAACAAGACCCTTTGGCGTAGAGTATTGCGGCTGAAATATCGCTTCATATTTGTCCTCTGTTCTAGGGTAATCCTGAGCAGCACCCTCTTCCTCAAGATTAACCCCCTCATTCTGATGAGTCGAAGTTGGGTCGAGCATATCTGGGGGATACTTTGGAGCACGTAATCCATTCATCCTTGCAAATTCTTGAAGTGCTAGTCCTGTTTCTTGCATCCATCGAATCATTCCGTCAAGTTTTGTGTCTATGTCTCCACGTACTCTTTTCGGTTGATCTTTCTATTTGAATGATGTTGGTACATCCATTTTCTTCTTCCTTCTTTGATTCCATTCAGTTACTTACTTCCATTAAAGCTCAACGTATTGGGTATATAATGTATCTCCGATAATACTTCTTGTAGGTTTCATAAATTGTTCGTTTTCACTCATTGGCACTTCTGCCTGGCGGCATAGAGCCGTTACGAGGTGAGGAAAGAAAAGTTTAGATTTTTGGCTTTGTACACACCTCTTCATTTCTCGAAAGATCCAACACCCTACCCAGACCTGTTTACGTTGCAGAATACCATATAACAAAATTTCTGGAAATATGTTAACATTAGAAACATTAAGTGCGGGTACAATTCTAGTGCCAATGAATTACATCCATATCTTTGCAACAGGAAACATAATAGCTTGATTAAAATTCGTGGGAAGCTCAGTTCTAGCCTGTAGTTCCAACTACCCTTGCCATGTGTTAAATATTTTATAACATCTTCCATGTCAATATTTTGAAATCTCTCTAAATTCGTATTATCAATAAAATCTTTCTCATAAAATAGGATGTTATAAAATTCAAAAATATCGTTAGGGGAGATTGGAACATCTTCCCCTCGTACTTTGACATTAATTATTACTGCCTTATAGCCTCGCTTAATCATTTGATCCTTAAGGGACACATTAAACTCTTGAACCACAAGTATGTTTGCATTATTCATGGGAGTAACACAAAACTGCTCCCATTGATGATAATAGACCAAAGTCCAGATTTCTTTGCAGTGGATCATCAAGGGTTCGAACCCTCGTTCTTAAATTAGAGGTCTCCCTTATGACTTCAGAAAATATTTTTCTGTATTGGCATTATGAAATCAAATTGGGTTGGAAACACGTGGGATTTCCTGAACAAGAGTTTTTTTGTTCTTACGTGGAGGCATTCTCACTAGAGTCTATAAGAAAAATAATGAAGATATCATATAGATCAGTAAGAAAGGATTGAAAATACTTAAACCTTAACTCTTGCTAAACTTGTTTATGTTTCCTCTTCGTGTTTGTTGATGCCGACTCCCTCTAATGAAGCTTCTTGAATTTGGAATAAGGGATTAGGAGCTTAGGTTTTGAGGAGAAGAAGGGTTTTGGAGAGGTTTTAAAAGAGTTTAAGTGTTAGAATGAAGTTGGATTAAGTTAGAAAGGTATTTTTATGTTTAAAAGGGTGTTTTTAGGGTTAAAAAATGGGTGACGTAAGAATTATTCTACTGGGTTGCGCGACTGGGTTAGGTCGACCCTACAAAAAATTACAGCGATATCGTGACATCCCTGGAAGACTACTTATGTCCCGAAACTGGGGTTCGGTGTCGCGACACACCCTGCAGTTTTAAAATTCTTGAGAAACTGTCTTCTGTGTCACAACACAGGTTAATAATGTCACGACATCGCGTTGATTTTTTATCTTCTTCGTTACTGCCCACGATGTTGCGGCACATAATTGTTTGTGTTGCGACGTTGACCTTGTTTCCCAAATTTTCGATCTTCAGGATGCTTGGAGTGCTTGTTAGACTGCCTTTGACCTACTTGTAATATATTGATTAGTAAATATAAAATATGTATAGTTAGTAATAATCAAACGATAGGAAGATGTTATGTCTTGCTGTCAGACTCGTCCATCAGCTTAGTCAGTATGCATCGATGGATTCCTCGTCTATCTGTATTAGTCCAACTCTCGTCGTGTCATTCTACTCGTCTGCGGTTGTCTCTTTCCTTGAATTTACCTTTCTGGCCTGCTTTAACAACCAACAACTCCTTCAGTAGGTCATAATTATTAACTATTTGTAAAGCCACATAACCACGCAACCATTTTAGTCTTCACTTGGCGAACCTGCTTCGTAAGAGAGTCGAAAAATATGGTTCATACTTGTCGCTTATTATGTTTCCGCTCATTTCGTCATTGTAAAATAATTTTTCAGGTGTACTTGAGGTAATGATTGGCACAAAAGGTGGCAAAGGGCTTAGCAAGGTAATTTGCGGACCTGTTAAGTTGTTCATTTGCGGTCTCTCCATGTGCTTACAAATGACTTCCTTGCATGGCTCTTACAATGCCAGACATTTTGCGAAGATTGCAACTCAAAGCCTATACTTATTAGTTGCCCCATTGGATTGATCTTTGTTATATAATCAAGGGTCATGTCTATATATATTTTCCAATTCTTTGGGGTACCTAGTTTAGGACTACGGTCATGCAAAGGATAGGCAATTCAGGTTTTTCATATGAGAATATTAGTATCTCTTCATTCTACTCTGGAAATTCTTAAATCGACATACACTCTTTCATGAGATCAGCCATACCTGCCATTGTCCCCATTATTTGGTTTTTCTTATATTGCTATTGTGTTCCAGTTGTACTAGCAGAACTCAAAATTTCTGAAACAATGAGTTCTATGCTACTCTGAGTATTCGGCTCACTGTCCATTTCCTCCACCAGCTTTATATATTCTCCTTCTATTTATTTGATTCATCTAAATATTTTCTTGTCTGCTAACATGGATAATGCTCTGGGATTTCAACTTTTTTGCACACATCTATAATGATATTCTTCTCTCTACTCAATTTCGGACTTAGCACCTCTTGGTACCTTTCTGACGGCATATCATCATGGTCATCATCATCTTAGGGAAGAACTAGGGTTTCTCCTCTGAGTTGACTTAATTCAAGTAATAGTAATCATTGATTCTCCTAGATATCCCAGTCTTCATAGACTCCTTCTTCATAAATATCTTCATCATAATCAAAGTCTTCATTAGGCCACATATAATAAAAATATCCATGACTTTGTGCTGACTGATTATTTGGTTAACGGTGTGTAGGATTCCTGAAAAAAAACAATTTTTAGATGTTCTAATTAATAAATTTAATGTTGCAACTATAACCCTCGAATTTGCTAATTATTCTTTTACATGCAAAAATTAAAATTAACACAGTGACATTGCCTCCCCGGCAACGGAGCCAAAACTTGGCCGTCATTGGACATACTAATGTCCAGAGTGTGAATACTAAATTAAATATAGAATTACAAGGTGGTATCCACAAGTATATAGGTTCAGTAATAATATAGTTTTACAATGAAGTGGGTGAGTACTTCGAGGATCGTACCCAAGGGAGGCGAAGGCTAGATCAATTTTAACCTACACACTAAAAGATCTAAATAATATTTTAATCAAGTTATAGTACGGAAATGTAAATAAGAGATTTGAGGGGATTTTTATAGTACTAATAATAAAACAAAATAACATAAAAGAAAACTTGTAACACCCCTAACCCGTATTCATTGCTGGAAAAGGGTTACAGAGCATTACCGGACTTATTACACAAATAAACATACATTTCCCAAACATTTTTCCATTTCAAATATAAATCGTTCACAATCATTCATATCGTCCCTAATACGAGCCTACAAGGCTCAAAACACGCATTAGGAGTGGTTCGGGACTAAACCGATAACTTGGGAAACTTTTAGAAAACTTAGAAAATTCTTCAAAATACAGGGGACACACGCCCGTGTGGCCCGGCCGTGTGTCTCACAAGGCAAAAGACACGCCCGTTTCACTGGCCGTGTGGACATTCGAAATGGGATCACATGGCCGTGTCCCAGCCCGTGTCTGACCCCGTGTAACTCCCTGACTTGGGTCACACGGCCAACCATGTAACAGCCTAATTTTGGGCCTAGTGGGAACAGTGGTTTCGGGACCAAAAATTTGACATAATAAAATTTATTTTTATTATATTTTTATGGTCTACGATTTCACGAAATGATTTAGTGAAAATTTCGTTCAAAAATTTTGACGTTTGGGCAATCAATTTAGTCAAAAGGACTAAATTGTAAAAAGTGTAAAAGTTGAGTTCTACATGTTAGAGGTGTCTAATTGTTATGAAATTTTAAATTAGAGGTCCTTAAATGGTAATTAGACCATTGATTAATTTTTTGGACAAAAATGGACATGAAATAGGTGAAATAGAATATTTTTAAGTTAGGGGCATTTTGGTCATTTAGTGATTAAATGATTAAATAAACAAATTTAAAAGCCAATTTTTGTCCATCTTCAACCCCATGGCCTAATTTCACAAGGGGAAACCATGTCTAGGGTTTTTAAATCTTCCAAGCTCGATTGTAAGTCCGTTCTAGCCCAATTTTTAATGATTTTTACGCTTTTGAAATCATCGTAACAAGATCTATCTATTTCTACAACTAATTTGAGATATGGTTAAAGTCTAGGGTTTTTACCCATGATGAATATGTGTGTATTTTTGTGTTTAATGGTAGAAAATGCATGTTTATGGTTAGAGAAACGACTTTTACTAAGTGATTTTCGGTAAAAATGCCTAAAAGGACTAATTTGTAAAAGTTATAAAATATGTCATAAAAGTGTGTTTTAATGGAAATCATGGGCTGTTATAGTTATGAAAATGGTTCGGATAGGCTTAAAGTACAAAGAAATTGAATGAAAATCATTTTACGAGCCTAGGGGTAAAAGTGTAAATATGACAAAGTTTAGGGGCAAAAATGTAAATTTTGCCAAAATGTGAATTTATGCTAATTTGAGTAGCAGGATGAATAAATGAGTTAAATGTGTTGTTATAGATCAAGGAAAATGAGATTCGGACTTAGAACGGGGGAAAAAATAAAGAATATGACGAATAAGTCCTTTTCACCGATTATGCTACCGAGGTAAGTTTGTATGTAAATAATACATCATTTTTTTATTTATGTTTTAATATTTTGTTATATTATATGAGATATTGTTGAATATGGAGTAATTATTTGATGTAAATTATGAATTGTGATTGATTATGGATGAATTGGTAAAATGTTGAAAAGTGAGAATTCCCGGTTGAACCTTTGGAATAGAAAAGATACGAATGAGGTAGCTAGGTCACATGTGTGGTACTAAGTGTAGGCCACTATGTGTACAAGAGAGCTACGAGATGGTTTTAGGTCACGTGTGTAGTACTAAGTGCAGGTTACTACGTGTACCAGACGGATAGGTCGCATGTGTAGTACTAAGTGTAGGCTACTATGCGTACCCGATAGCTTCGATCACATGTGTGGTACTTAGTGCAGGCCACTATGTATAAGTGATGGTTTTGGTCACATGTGTAGTACTAAGTGCAGGCTACTATGTCCTCCAGATAGCTTCGGCTACAAGGGTGGTACTATGTGTAGGCCACCGTGTATCTATTATTATTCCGATGAGTTTAACGGGAAATTGACTAAGTGAAAATACATGTGATCATGTAACAACTACGTGTAATTGAATATGATTATGTGATGAATAAGTGCAGGTATAAGTGTGAAAATTTATGAACAATGTGCTCGATATTTGATCGAACCTTCGGTAAGATGAAATGGAGTAAGTGAAATGATGAAAGAGTAAATTTAGCAACAAAATAGTTTTGGACAGCAGCAGTTGTGTGATTTTGAAAAATCACCAAAAATGGTGGAAGTAGAATTATAGGTTGAACAAGATATTAAATTAAATCTAAATGAGTCTATTTTCACATAAAAGAAACAGTGTAAACAAAAGAATTTCATATTCTATGATATTTAAATTTTAGTGAGACAGGGTCAGAATGATGTCAGAATCCCCTGTTCCTACTTTGAAAAATAATTAAAAATTTTATAAAAATAATTATGGTTTATAATTTATATGCTTAAATTTATTAATGAGTCTAATTTAAAGATAAACAAACGGGAACATTATCAAAATTCTGTATGATGAGATAATTAATTTTTAGTGAAAAGGGGTCGGACCTGTCAGACAGAGAAACATGGGAGACTTTAAAGAATAAACTGTACTTATTGGATAAACCAAAAATTCTGAAAATTTTATGGTAAGAAGATATGGGAGTCTAGTTTCAGGAAATATTAGTAGATCTTAATTTTGAGTTTTGTAGCTCAAGATATAAATAATTTAGTGACTGTGACTCGAGTAGACAGCTTAAGATGAACATAAGTAAATGGTGAAATTTTGTGCAATTATGATTGTATTACCTTGAGAACATATTGTGAGTATTGGTAAAAACATATTAATTAATTGCTTATTATTTACATGCTAACTTACTAAGCTATATAGCTTACCCCCCTTCCTTTCCTTTTTCCTATAGTGTCACAGAGGCTAGCTCGGGTTGGAGATCGTCGGAGATTCTATCACACTATCAAGCTTTTGACTGGTATCAATGCCTTCAAGTAATTTAAGTATATGGCATGTATAGGGACTTAGTCATTTTGTGTATGTGTTATTATGTTTTGGCCAAATGTATTGGCTTGTAATGGTTAAAGGTTATGTAGCAATGCTAATTGGCTTATATTGGCTAATTGATTGTAAGCCTATATATATTATTTATATGCCAATGTCTTGTGATGTGAGCTATGTTTGCATGATACATGATGAGTTGTGGGTTATGGCCTAAATACCTAATTGTTGAATGTGCTAGTAGTCTTGATGTCGAATGGCTAAGTTTGGCTCAATGGTATGGTATGATAATTAGATATAATTATGCATGTATAAGAGTTGTTGATGATGCATATTGAGCATGACCCTGTTTTGAAGAAAAAAAATTTAATTGTTGTGAAATTTTCCAAAGTTCTCGGTTTAGTCCCAAACCACTTCCAAAGTATGTATTGGGCCTCGTAGGCCCTATTTAGGGACTCAAAGATAAAAATTTTAAAAGTTTTAATTTGGATGAAATTTTATGACTCGGTTTAATACGTTTACAAGTGTATGTGTTCCGATAATGCCTCGTACCCTATTCCGGCGTCAAATACGGGAAAGGGGTGTTACAAACCACACGCCCGTGTGACCAGCCTGTGTGCCCTTAGAAATGGCCACACGCGCCCGTGTACCAGGCCGTGTGCTAGGCTGTTCCAAACCTGTAAGCTATACTGACATATACCACACAGCCAAGTCACACGCCCGTGTGCTGGGCTGTGCGGAGCATACTGACTTGCTTTCTAATTAAACACCAGGGGACACACGGTCGTGTCACTTGACCGTGTGTCACAAATGGCTTAGACACACGCCCGTGTCTCTACCTGTGTGGACAAAAATAGGCTATTTTCCAAGCCATCTTTGTAACATCCTGGTTTAGGGCCTAGTCGGAATAGTGGTGCGAGACCATAAATTCGAGGGTTATAAATGAGTTTTTGAGGTTTATGCCTTGTATGCATGCTAGTGTGAAAGTTTCATGAAGCAATTTTGTGAAATTGTGGTTGAATTGTCCAAAAGGACTAAATTGCAAAAGTTGGAAAATGTGTGTTTCTAGAAGCTATATGTGTGAAATAGCTTTAGATTATTAATTAGAGGTCCTTAAATAGCAATTTATCCAAATTCTAATATTTGGACAAAATTGGGCATGGATGAGTTAAAATAGAAAGTTTATCAAAAAGGGCATTTTGGTCATTTATCAAATAAGTGTTTAAAATAGGAGAAAAGATGACAAAATTCATTCATCTTCTTCCCCAAGGCTGCCGAAAATTCCAAGAGCCATTGTTAGGGTTCTTCAAATTTTTCAAGCTTGCTAGTAAGTGCATTTAAGTCCCATTTTTGATATTCTTTGTATTTTTGAAGTCCCGGTAGCATGAGTAAGCTATTTTTAGCTATTTGATGAGCTATAATGGATGTTAAAAAATGTGGTCATGTATGGCATGCATGTATGTTGATATTTTATGGAAGATTATGAAAGCTTGATGTAGTAGAAACATCTTTTGTTAAGTGATTTTCCATGAAAATGCATGTAGGGTCTTGATTGTGAAAATCTTAAGTTTGGTCATACATGTGTGTTTTAGTGAGAATTGATGATAGCTTTAGTTGAATAAGTGATTCGACTAAGCATGAAAGTCTAGAAAGTTGAATAAAAATCACTTTACGAGCCTTTGGGGCTAAAGTGTAAATATGAGAAAGTTTAGGGGCAAAATAGTACTTTTGCTAAAGTATGAGATGTGGGTCAATTTAGTCAATGTATGTATTGAATAAGCTGATTTATTCATTATAGATCAAGAAAGACGAAGCCCGGATCGAAACCGAGGCAAAAGCAAGGTGGTGGACTAAATTGCAAGTCTCAATACTTTTGAATACCGAGGTAAGTCTATGCATAAACAATGCATTCATACTTACAATTTGTTGATGATAGCTAGTGTGTAGCTTGTTCGAGATTGATTGAGAACCTATGTGGTTCAAGTAGAATGAATGTAGTAGAATTGTGAATGGATGTTTAATTGAGTAGGTAGACATGTGAATGTGTAGTGATAATGCTAGATGGCAGGCTAAGTGCAATACCATCCTAATGCATATTGACGATGAGCTGGCTATGTGCGATGCTATCGTTAGGTATGTTATTTAGTGGACTATGTGCGAGACCGCTATGAATACCTTGTTGGTAGGCTAAGTACGATACTACCTTACTAATTGAATGGGGTGGGCTTAGTGCGGAACCACCGAGAGATTTGTTGTGTGGATGTGATAGTGAGTAGATTAGCTGTGTGGATTAGCTGTGTGGATGTATTATCGAGAAATAATGATGTATATTGTGTAAATGTGACATTGAATGCAGGGGTGCATTTTGATGGTTATGAGTATGTGACTCATGATGTGTTGGAAATGTGGTAAGGGTTAGAAAGAGTAAGCTTAGTTGTTCATTACTTTTGGTAGTATAATGATAATTGTTGTTTAGCTTATACTATGATGCTTAAGTGTTTATGTGTAAACTTACTAAGCTCAAAGCTTACTCCTTTTCTTTTCCCTTGTCTTATAGAGTAAAAGTGTTGAACCGAGATACGAGGATCAATTGGAAGATAGCCCACACTATCTGTAACGCCCCAAACCCGGCCCAAACACTACGACCGGATCTGGTATGTCACTAAGGAATTTTTATAAATTGTCACACTTTGGAAAATGAGTATCAGGTTTAAACATTTTAACCGAAAAAACTTAGTAATTTAATATTCTGTATAAAATGTAAATTTAAATGATACCTTGGTGAATTAGAAAAAAAAACTAAGTTGTTACATGCCTTAGCTTAATTTTAACATGAAATTTAAAAGTCTAATAATAAAAACCCAACATGAAACCCAAAATAAATATGAGTCTAGTGGCCCATGGCCTTATTACAAGGAAATTTGAACCCATTAATTAAAAATATAAAATAACAAATTAAAGTCTTTTATGCCGAATCCAAATGTTCTTTTGCATGGCCACCTTGCTCTCCTCCCCAGCCCGGTCCGATGCACTAAGTGTTACCTGAAATATTAATTAATTGGTTGAGTCGCGAGACTCAGTGTGCAACCCTCATGCACCATTAGATTTGGGCTTTAGCCCCATAAAACAGAATAGTCAAAATATAAGTAACAAAAATAATATGCAAAGCCCAACCCATATCCTAGGTGACCATCTGCTACACGCCCCCGTACCAGCCATTCACACCATTGGGGATTTCAACAATCAACCCACACTACTACACGCCTTGATGGCAGTCGTGCTGCTCATCATCAGATCATGGCCGTAGCCACTACAACAGATCACGGCAGAAGCTGCTACAACAGATCACGGTAAGGAACCGCTACAACAGATCACGGTAAAAACCGCTACAACATATAACTTCCTCCTTTCATCAACCCAACCCATGCAATCACATATAATCAATATTCTTAAATCATTTAATTAGAGCATTCACTAACCTGGTGATTTACTTTTACCCATCTCTGGGTTTCCATCATTATGCCGGGATTTCGGCATTTATCAAAACATATAAGACTTATAATCATATACTAATCAAACAGATCTAGATGGTGTGGAGAATTACACACCTGATATTGCGAAATCCAATATTCTTAGTCGATGTCCTTGCTATCTGGATCTATTATCCTCAATCTATAGCCTTGCTTAAAAGCCGGAACAATTGTGAAAATAGGCCTCTCCTATATTCGGCCATGGTTAGTATTCTACCCGATTTTATATATATAAATAAACAAATCCTCTTACCTTGAAATCCCGAAATTAACACGATTCTATAACTTAGAGATCTATGCGATTGGCCTCCTTCTTTAAATCCCAGAATGCCGAAAAGAAGAGTGAACTAAGAGATTAGTTTCTAATAGCCATTCGACTAAGGACTTTTGAAAAGCCGGAAGAACATTGAAATCCCGAAATCAATACTTACCTATTGTTTCCTTCAAGATTCGGTGAAGCAAACTCCTTTGAAGAGAATTCGGCAACTTCGGGAAGTGAGATCTAAGAATTTTGGCTTTTAGAAGATGTACGAATTGAAGAGATGGCTAAGAGAGATTCAGCCAATGAATATTAAGGAGAAGAATAGAATAATAGAGATGTGATTTGGCTTTTAGGGATTAAAAGAAGAATAACAATAGAGGTTAAAAGATTCAGCCAACCAGGAAATTTTAGAGAGGAAGAAAGGGTGAAGAAGATGGTGGTTTTCGGCTTTTGAGAGGAAGAAGATGAGAAAAGAAAATAAAAGAGAGGCTTCAAAATTTCAGCACACCCCCTCTTTATATAGAAAACCGATTCCCCTCTTTAGCAGAGATTGATTTTCGGCCAACACTGCCACACATGATAGCTCCTATCCCTTTTCCCTTATCTTAATCTGTTATCTCCTCAAAAATAGCCTTTATCTGCTTATTATCCACATGAAATAAATATAATAAGATTCCCAAAAAAATAGCCTTGTGCCGCCCCCTTACTCAATTAAGTGTCGAAATCTAGCCCTATAACTTGGGCTTCAAGCAACCAAAAATTTGGGCCTTCCTCATGCACTAGTGACGCCACTTATAGCTCACCTTACTGTGCCCCTAGCTGCTGGGCCACGAGCCCAATATGTCAATTAAACTACTACAACTTCAATTTAAGCCCTTAGAGTGTCTAAACAAAATATTTAAAACAAGGCATCAGCCCAATTTGAGCCCCAATTGTACCTCAAATTCTCAAATTAATATTTTAAGCATCCAAACACATAAAATGCACAGACCCAATTATTCAGGATGTTACACTATCAGCACACTCTGGTACATGAGACTCAATGTTTTGTATATGGCATGTATAGGGGCTAGACAAGTTAGTGAATTTTGTTGTAAATGGCTAAGATGTGTTGGCCTTTAGATGGATAGATTATTTTGTATAATGCCATAGTTGTTGGCTATTTTATGTTATATGAAAAGTATAGTTGTCTATGTGAGATTGCAATTCAATTTGAGTTGATTATGATTGTGTTAGATGAGTGCATGATTGGGTATGCTAGAAGGGTGAAAAGAACTTGGCAAATAGCTTTGTTCTTGTCCATGTGGATAGACACACGGGCGTGTGTCTAGGCCATGTGTGACACACGGCCAGCCCACGGGCGTGTGACTCAGCCGTGTGTCCCCTACATGTTAGTATTTGAAGTTAGAATAGACCACGGACTAGTCACACGGGCGTGTTCCTAGGGCGTGTGGGATTAATCAGTGTTGGCCACAGGCTAGCCACACAGGCGTGTGTCTAGACTCTAGGCCGTGTTAAGGTAGGCAGTGTTTACCACGGGTGGTAAGCACGGGCGTGTGCCTTGGCCGTGGGGCATTGGCAGAATGCTGGGTTTTTAAGCACGGTTTGGGGATATGGGCGTGTGTGTCCATGCACGGGCGTGTCTAATCTTGCACGGGCGTGTGAGTCCTGTTCAAAAGAGAAAATTTTTAAGATTGGAAAAAGTTCCTGTTTAGTCTCGAGAGGCCTCGTAAGTCGAGAGTGAGGTTGTTGAGATGACTTCAGAGAGTTGTTATGACGAGCCTAAGTGGCGATCAAGTGGTTTGAGTTCGGTAATGCCTCGGGCCCGGTTCCGGCGTAGAACCCGGGTAAGGGGTGTTACAATCTTTTTCACCCAAATTTCATTCACCTACGACAACCAAATTTGCATATGACCACAACTTCAAATGGCATTGAAACTCATCTAAACCAAGTTCAATTTATGCTATATCAATATTAAAAATTACAAGGCACACAAGTACCACAATATGCCATTCAATTCATGCCAATTTCACATGTACAAATCACCTAAATGATCACTTTCAATTAAGCATTTCTTTACCTAAAATCACAAGCAAACTAATCCTAAATTTAACCATTTGATGCTCCAAATAAAAATTCACAAGAAGCATATAAATGGCAATTATACACAACATTTCAAAAGGCCTTTTTTCATTTATATACATTCCCAAACAAACCAAAATAAGCAAATTCTCATGGCTATACACAAAACCAAACACTTTACATTTACAAGTCAACTCAAATGGCTAAATTCATTACTAACATATATCAAAATGACCATAACTCCTATACATGCCATATAAATAAAACATAATTTCAAAAGTACCAAAGTGAAAGCTTGATAGTGTGATGCAATCTCCGATGACTCCCAAATCTGAACTAGCTTCGATATCACTATAAATCACGGAAAAGTAAACAGAGTAAGCTATAAAGCTTAGTAAGTTCGTATAGTAATAAACTCAACTTACCATAATTACACAATTCAAACAATTGAATATATCAATATACAACTCATATTAATCCACGAACCTATCGCATATTCAATCATAAGGTTAGATGTGAAATTCACAAGTTTTCTTCGATTCAAAGCTTATACGGTTCATGTACATACATGTACCATCTCGTAACAAACTCATACCCATACATATCTTTGATATACCCGTTGAACCATTTGGAATACTATTGGATACTTGGGAATCTCGCACCCTAAGTGCCAATACATAGCCGAAGCTATCTCAATCTCATATCACATATAATGCTCACTCTCGAGCTATCAACGGGTGTGCTCACACAAGCTGACGGTCATGATGAAACTACACGGTGCTGGTTACACAAACTGACGAGAATCCATAACACATGCCGAATAACTCAGTCACCGGTAGGACGTATAGACCAGCACCCAAATTACATAACCCCTAATGACATGTCATTTGTATCCTAATCTATTCCTAAGGTTCAACCGGGACTTCTCATTACCGAATCTTTGTCGAACATTTCCGAACAATCATATTCATCAACAATTCAAATATAAAACTTTTAAAAAACACAATTACAATAATGCTTATTAACATACGAACTTACCTCGAATGCAAAAACGATGAAATAGAATGACTAATCCAAAACTTTGTTTTTTCCCTCGATCTAGATCCGAACTTCGCTGTTCTTGATCTATATGTAATTAAAATTAAACTATTTAATTATCGTTCTATTCAATTTAGCCCAAAATGTATCTTAAGGCAACTTTACACTTTTGCCCCTAATATTTCAACATTTTTACAATTTAGTCCTTAGCTCATAAAAATACAAATTTATGCAATTCAATTTCAACCCATCACAGCCGAATATCAATTAAGTCCCTAGCAGCCCAAAATTTTCATTTATTTCAAAATTTAACCATAAAATTTCTACATTTCTCAATTTAATCCCTAATTGATAATTTTACTAAAAATTACTTTACAAATGTTGTTTATCTAACAACAAGCATACATTTTCTATCATCAAACACCAAAATACACCTATATTCATCAATGGCAAAAACCCTAAACCTTTAACAATTTTGCAAATTAGTCCCTGGTCTAGCTAGATTAAGCTGCAACGATCTCAAAAACATAGAAATCATTAAAAACGAGACAAAAATCATACCTAAATAGAAAATGGAAGCTTGGTCGAATGAAAACCCTAGCTATGGCTTTTTCTCCCCTCTAATTTCGGCAATGAAGAAGATGAATGAAACAAAATTTTCATTTGTTTGATTTAATTAACCTTTATTTACTAAATACCAAAATTAACCTTTAAAAATATCACAAATTTCAAAATTACCAAGCCATTATCATCCACTATCATATTATTAGGCTATTTACCACATAAGAACCTTTAATTTAAGATTCCATAGCTATTAGACACCTTTAACTAATAGAACTCTACTTTTACACTTTACGCGATTTAGTCCTTTTTATCAAATTAAGCATTCAAACGATAAAATTTCTTAACGAAATTTTCACACAATCATGCTGTAAACATTAAAATAATAATAAAATAATTATTTCAACCTCGAATTTGTGGTCCCAAAACCACTGTTCCGATTTGACCAAAAACAGGCTGTTACAACTCTCCCCCTAAAGAATTTTCGTCCCCGAAAATCTTACCAGAAAATAGGTTAAGGTACTATTTTCTCATAGCTTCATCGGGTTCCCACGTAGCATCTTCGATACCGTGACATTGAATTTCAATCTTTAACTTCTCGATTTAAAATTTTGATCGGTTCTTCGCTATATGTTATATCAGGTTGAATTTCAATCTCTGCAGGAGAAATTACATGCGATAGATTTGATCGATACCGTCGTAACATGGACACATGAAATACATTGTGAATATTTTCTAACTCTGACGGCAAAGCTAGTCGATATGCCACTGGCCCTATTCTCTCAATAATTTCATACGGCCCGATAAATCGCGGACTCAATTTGCCTTTACGATCAAATCGAAGAATCTTCTTCCACGGAGATACTTTCAAAAATACTTTGTCGCTGATTTGAAATTCAATGTCTTTGCGTTTCAAATTCGCATCCGATTTCTATTGATCTGAAGCTACTTTCAAACTGTCACGAATTACGTTCACTTTATCTCCGGTCTCTCTAACAAAATCAACCCCATGAATCTTTTTCTCACTAAGCTCGGTCCAGTACAATAGAGTTCGACATTTGTGACCATACAATGCTTCGTACGGTGCCATCTTTATGCTCGATTGAAAACTATTGTTATACGCAAATTCAACCAGTTGCCTTCAAACTCTAGAACATAGCAACAAAGCATATCTTCAAGAATCTGTATTACTCTCTCAGACTGACCGTCGGTTTGCGGATGAAATGCAGTACTAAAGTTCAACCGCGTACCCAAAGCTTCTTGCAATTTCTTCCAAAATCGCGACGTAAACCTTGGATCTCTATCCGAAATAATAGAAACTAGCACCCCGTGCAATCTAACAATCTTAGAGATGTACAACTCAGCTAGTCTATCAAGTAAAAAGTCTATACGTACCAGAATAAAATGTGCAGATTTCATCAGTCGATCAACGACAACCCAAGTAGCATCTTTCTTTTTCAGAGACAGGGTCAATCCAAATACGAAATTCATCGTAACTCTATCCTATTTCCACTCTGGTATCATCACAGGCTGTAATAATCCTGAAGGCACTTGATGTTCAGCTTTAACTTGTTAGCAAATCAAGCATCTCGACACAAGCTCTGAAATGTCTCGTTTCATGCCCGACAACCAGTACAGCTGTTTCAAATCATTGTACATTTTAGTACTCCCCGGATGAACAGATAAACAACCACTATGTGCTTCGTGTAGAATTTTCTGAATAAGCTTGGAGTTTCTCGGTACACAAATTCTATTTCGAAACATTAAACATACATCGGATCTGATCTGATACTCTAAATCAGTAGTCGACTCACATTGCACTCTTTTGGCTTGCAACTCATTGTCACATTTCTGAGCTTCACAAATTTGCTGAAGAAATAATGGTTTAGCTTTTAGCTCAGCTAAAATCAAACCATCATCAGACAAAGTTAATTGCGTATTCATCGCTTGTAAAGCAAATAAATATTTTCTACTTAGAGCATCCGCGAATACATTCGCTTTCCCCGAATGATAATCAATCACTAACTCATAATCTTTCAGCAACTCGAGCCATTTTCGTTGTCGTAAATTCAAATTTTTTTGAGACATTAAATACTTCAAACTCTTGTGATCAGTAAAGATATGACACTTCTCACCAAATAAATGATGTCGCCAAATTTTCAATGCAAATACAATAGCGGCCAATTCTAAGTCGTGCGTTGGATAATTCTTTTCATGATTTTTCAACTGTCTGGAAGCATAAGCTATCACTTTACCCTCTTGCATCAAAACACATCCCAAACCGTTTAATGACGTGTCACTAAAAATCACAAACTCTTTGCCCGACTCAGGTTGAACTAAAACTGGTGCTTCAGTTAACAATGCTTTCAACTATTCAAAACTCTGCTGGCATTTCTCAGACCAATCAAACTTCACATCTTTCTGTAGTAATTGAGTCATCGATGTAGCAATCATTGAAAATCCTTCTACAAAACGATGATAGTAGCCAGCTAATCCCAAAAAACTTCTAACTTTGGATACTTTTCTTGGTGGTTTCCAGTCAACAACTGCTGAAATCTTACTCGGATCAACTCGGATACCTTCCGCTGAAACAATGTAACATTCCGAAATTGGGCCTAGTAGGATTGGGCCTTGAGCTTTAGAAAAAAAAATTGAGTATTATTTTTGTGTTGGCTCGGGTAGGAATTTTGTGTGTTAGCATAGTCTTGTGAAGGCTTGATTTTATTTAGGAAGTTAGATAATTTTTAGTATGGTTTATTTAATGAAGTGGATTAAGTGAGCTTAGCATTTAAGTTAATTTAAGTGTTAAATTCTAACACATGAGGAGTTAGTGGCATAGTGGATAAGGAGCTTGAAAGGTTAATTGAGGGAAGTGGTTCGAGTTGCTTGGAAAGCATTTTGAAGACTTTATTTTTATCATAGCATTGATGGACGGTCAAACCTTATTTATGATAGGTTGGACTTTCATTTTGGTAAGTTGAATTTATTTTAAAGGAAAGCATGAAATAAGGGATAAGATTCCTAAGGTTATGGAAGGATATCTTAAGGTTATGGTATGATGAGGGGACAAAAGGCATGGAATATGGAGGATGTTTTGGAAAGTAATCCTAGGCCTTTAGTGCATGTATGTAGACGGTAAGGGTGTCTAAGGGGGTGGCCGAATTTTGTTAGAAGATTTGGGGGAGGATAGTTAGTCAACTTTTGGCATTTGTGCATGTTTTGGCTTTTGTTTTCTTTTCTCTCCACAAACACTTCCTATAGCCGAATGTGTCTTGGTCATAAGGTGAGTTTTAGGTGTTGTTTTGGCCTTCAATAATTGTTTTTGTGTCATAACCGAAAATCCTTTCTAGTTTTTGCAAGTTTCTCCCTAGTGCATCAAAGTGTATCAAAACCGAAACAATCTTTATGCTTGGCCGAATTTCTTTTCTTCACAACATCTTTCCCATTCTTACATACTTGTTCAACCCATATTTCTCCTACTTTCTCTTGGCCGAAACTTCCTTCTCTCCATCTCTCTTTACTTTCTTTCATTTTTGTTCAAAGCCATAAACATTCCTCTCCCATCGAAATCTCTTCCATCTTCTTCCTTTTTCCTTTCTCTTTCTCCACTTTAATCGAATCCTTTTTGTTATTACAAATCAACCATAGCCGAATTTCTTTGACTATTTAATCATTTTTCCAAAACTTCCCTTTCTCTTATTGTTTTGTTTTGGCCGAATTTTCAACGGTAGATTCTTTTGGTTTTTCTTCAATCAAATTGGATAATAGGTAAGTGTTCATGGCCGAATTTATTATCTTTTCTCTTTCAAACAAACCTTTTTATTTTGGTAGTGGTATAGTGGAGTGTTGATTATTTCTTTATTGATAGTCGACTATAGCCATTCTAAGATCGTGTGGAAAAGGATATTATCATTGAAGGATTTTGACAAACTCCATAGGCAAGTGACGATTTTTGAATTTAATCGAAGTGTTAAGGTAAGGATCTTTTGCTTGTTATATCGTTTTAGATGGTCTTCTAATCGATTAAGTTTTAGGGGACTCTATTTTCCGTTTATTATCTTCTTTCCTTGGACGTTAGATTTTGGAGCAATCAAGAATGGGTTCGAAAAGAGCGATTCGTAGTGTTTGGAAGAGGGGTGGTTCGCTATACCCTCAAATTTCAAACGAAGGGTCGTGTGTCGGCAGATTCGAGACTTTCCACCGGGATGTGGACCCTCCGCTGGCGATAATCGTTTATTTGAAGTCGTTCGCATTCCAGAGAGCATTGTTCGTTCATGGTTCTTCATCGGGTTATGAACCATCAATCAAGAGAAATCGCCTATAGTTGTTATTTGAGATTTTGAGGGTATCGACGAGCGGGAAAGTGTAGTTCTCACTATTATCAGTGTGTACATACACACTTTATAATTAATTAACGTGCAAAGTATTATGTGTATGCTAATCGGATTTGTGTAGATTTGAGTTTAATACCATAAAGGTATAGCAAGGCTTGAGTAAGTCCTTGACAATATGATTTGCTATTTGATGCTTTTGGGAAGCATGACATATTTGGTATATGTGAAAAATAAATGATTATTGGTAAATCCTATATATGTTGCTAAATGAGTATGTTGGCATGATTTACATTAACTATAATTGTTGATATGGGTTGATGAGTGGAGGGGCAAAGTGATATTTGTGTCGGCGAACACCGGTGTTTTGGTAACACATTGTGACTACGGTCACCGTGAGGTTTGGTACCTCCAGAGGTTTGGCACCTCATAGCGACTTGTCCCTGTGGTTGATACCACCGTGGGTTGGCCCCACTTTGAGATATGGGATCGTCTGGCAGTGATTTGGTATCACACGATGGGTTGGCCCCATCATTCGATTTGTGTCTTCGGACACCGAGATTTGGTATCTCCGGTGATTTGGCATCACATCCGTGACTATACGTCACCAGTGGTTTGGCACCACCAGTGGTTTGGTACCACACGGGGTAGAGAAAGGTGTTTGGATGGTTAGGATTGGGTGCATTTTTAAACTTATGCATGTTAATTGGTTATGATTTGTGTATGTTGTTGCACTAAATCGGGGAAGGGTTACACATTGAGTCTTGGTGACTCACCTTCTCCTTTAATTTTTCGGGTGACTCGTAGATCGCGGGTGAGGAGCCGGATGGACTCGAGGTGGCCATGCAGTGGAGATTTTTAATAAATGAATTTTGGATTTTATCTATCTTTCTTTTGGGTTTATGTTGCTTAATTGTAATAAGGCCTCCTAGGATTATTTTATTATTCTTTGCATGTTTTGAATGTTTTGTTTAAACTATTTGATGATGTAAAACGGATGCACATGTTTTCTCAAATTAAACGCATAAAATGTTTTAAAGTACCATCGGGTACATTTGAAAGCTGTAACAACCTAACTTAATATATTTTTAAATGACATTAAGTAATGCTTTCTTCATAACACCTCAATTGTTTTAAATCAAAACAATATCTTTTATCAAAATTTAAAACTACTTAAAAGGGATTTTCAAAAGTTTTTCCTCCGTAGCATACCAAATTCGGTCGTAATGTTTGGGCCGGGTTTGGGGTGTTACAAAATTGGTATCGAGCCAAGTTCAAAGCTCGGTGTGTAGGGCCCAAGGCCCAAAAATGTTTTAGTAAGTCTATTTGAAATATTTTGGTTTTGAATAAGCATGGCACCGAGTCTCTCAAGACCGATCCGCCTGTAAGTACCTCTAACTTTTTGTATGGATTATTATTATAGAAGGGTAAGAAGGAACGTAGTTAGTGTGATAGGTGTTGAACCTTAGGACTAGTCCACCCCAACAAAACTCATAAGACTTTAATGGCCTAATTAAAACCAACCCGTGACCAAGTCGCCGAGTTAGGTGTGGTAACCTTGGTGTGCATGTCTAGGATTGGATCAGGAAGAGCTTGGTACTTGCAGTCCTCGTGACTCACCTCCTCTTCGCGGGATTCCTACCTGGGGCGAGCTTTCGGTTCACCCTAACCAAGAGGACTCGGTCATAGGCAAAACCCTAAATAAAACCCGAAAGGGACTAGCTATGTTTTTAGGAAAACTTTGGTTTTAAAATCACTAAATTATCTCTTTTAGATAGTAGGACAAATTTATCTTCAAAAAAATTTTCAAATAATCTCGGTTTACCAAAATTTCCAAAATACCCCTGGTTTTCAAAATTTTGTTATATCTTCAAATTGAGAATTTCTCGAAAATACTCCTCAGTTTTAGAAATTACAAAATGTTTTAATTTATAAAAGTTTTCAAATTTCTTCGGTTTATTACAAAAATATCCCTGTAGGAAAATGACTAAAATACCCCTGGGATAGAAACGGACAGTAATGCCCGAAGAGTGCATAGGTATGAAAGGTATAGGGAATGGATGTACTTTTCTTTGTAAATTAGGACAGAAGACTTAAAATTTTGATTGATCGAAAGAACAACTTCTGAAAACTTTGTTTCATAAAATAGTTCGCGCATAAACAAGTGGAACAAAAGTATTAATGCATAAAACTTCTTAATCAGATTAAAGCGCGATCGTAGATATGAGTCTAGAAGACGTGGTAGAGGCAGAATGGCTATGACGAAACCAGTTGGGTCTGGTCAGGGATTCCAAGATTTAGTAGAAAGTATGTTGGTTTTATTAAGATCAGAGTGCGCAGCAAGAGCATAGTGTGGTGAGATAGGATGTACGATTGTTCGTTAGTAAGTAATTTCGAGGACGAAACTATTTTAAGGAGGGTAGATTTGTAACATCCCGAAATTGGGCCTAGTAGGATTGGGCCTTGAGCTTTAGAAAAAAAAATTGAGTATTATTTTTGTGTTGGCTCGGGTAGGAATTTTGTGTGTTAGCATAGTCTTGTGAAGGCTTGATTTTACTTAGGAAGTTAGATAATTTTTAGTATGGTTTATTTAATGAAGTGGATTAAGTGAGCTTAGCATTTAAGTTAATTTAAGTGTTAAATTCTAACACATGAGGAGTTAGTGGCATAGTGGATAAGGAGCTTGAAGGGTTACTTGAGGGAAGTGGTTCGAGTTGCTTGGAAAGCATTTTGAAGACTTTATTTTTATCCTAGCATTGATGGACGGTCAAACCTTATTTATGATAGGTTGGACTTTCATTTTGGTAAGTTGAATTTATTTTAAAGGAAAGCATGAAATAAGGGATAAGATTCCTAAGGTTATGGAAGGATATCTTAAGGTTATGGTATGATGAGGGACAAAAGGCATGGAATATGGAGGATGTTTTGGAAAGTAATACTAGGCCTTTAGTGCATGTATGTAGACGGTAAGGGTGTCTAAGGGGGGGGCGAATTTTGTTAGGAGATTTGGGGAGGATAGTTAGTCAACTTTTGGCATTTGTGCATGTTTTGGCTTTTGTTTTCTTTTCTCTCCACAAACACTTCCTATAGCCGAATGTGTCTTGGTCATAAGGTGAGTTTTAGGTGTTGTTTTGGCCTTCAATAATTGTTTTTGTGTCATAACAGAAAATCCTTTCTAGTTTTTGGAAGTTTCTCCCTAGTGCATCAAAGTGTATCAAACCGAAACAATCTTTGTGCTTGGCCGAATTTCTTTTCTTCACAACATCTTTCCCATTCTTACATACTTGTTCAACCCATATTTCTCCTACTTTCTCTTGGCCGAAACTTCCTTCTCTCCATCTCTCTTTACTTTCTTTCATTTTTGTTCAAAGCCATAAACATTCCTCTCCCATCGAAATCTCTTCCATCTTCTTCCTTTTTCCTTTCTCTTTCTCCACTTTAATCGAATCCTTTTGTTATTACAAATCAACCATAGCCGAATTTCTTTGACTATTTAATCATTTTGCCAAAACTTCCCTTTCTCTTATTGTTTTGTTTTGGCCGAATTTTCAAGGGTAGATTCTTTTGGTTTTTCTTCAATCAAATTGGATAATAGGTAAGTGTTCATGGCCGAATTTATTATCTTTTCTCTTTCAAACAAACCTTTTTATTTTGGTAGTGGTATAGTGGAGTGTTGATTATTTCTTTATTGATAGTCGACTATAGCCATTCTAAGATCGTGTGGAAAAGGATATTATCATTGAAGGATTTTGACAAACTCCATAGGCAAGTGGCGATTTTCAAAATTTAATCGAAGTGTTAAGGTAAGGATCTTTTGCTTGTTATATCGTTTTAGATGGTCTTCTAATCGATTAAGTTTTAGGGGACTCTATTGTCCGTTTATTATCTTCTTTCCTTGGACGTTAGATTTTGGAGCAATCAAGAATGGGTTCGAAAAGAGCGATTCAGTAGTGTTTGGAAGAGGGGTGGTTCTCGCTATACCTCAAATTTCAAACGAAGGGTCGTGGTCGGCGATTCGAGACTTTCCACGGGATGTGGACCCTCTGCCGGCGATAAACGTTTATTTGAAGTCGTTCATACCCCCGAGCCATTGTTCGTTCATGGTTCTTCATCGGGTTATGAACCATCAATCGAAGAGAAATCGCCTATAGTTGTTATTAGAGATTCCGAGGGTATCGACGAGCGGGAAAGTGTAGTTCTCACTATTATCAGGTGTGTACATACACACTTTATAATTAATTAACGTGCAAAGTATTATGTGTATGCTAATCGGATTTGTGTAGATTTGAGTTTAATACCATAAAGGTATAGCAAGGCTTCAGGTAAGTCCTTGACAATATGATTTGCTATTTGATGCTTTTGGGAAGCATGACATATTTGGTATATGTGAAAAATAAATGATTATTGGTAAATCCTATATATGTTGCTAAATGAGTATGTTGGCATGATTTCTGTTAACTATAATTGTTGATATGGGTTGATGAGTGGAGGGGCCGGGGAAATTGTGTCGGCGGACACCCGTGTTTTGGTAACACATTGTGACTACGGTTCACCAGAGGTTTGGTACCTCCAGAGGTTTGGCACCTCATAGCGACTTGTCCCTGTGGTTGATACCACCGTGGGTTGGCCCCACTTTGAGATATGGGATCGTGCGCGGTGATTTGGTATCACACGATGGGTTGGCCCCATCATTCGATTTGTGTCTTCGGACACGGAGATTTGGTATCTCCGGTGATTTGGCATCACATCCGTGACTATACGTCACCGGTGGTTTGGCACCACCGGTGGTTTGGTACCACACGGGGTAGAGAAAGGTGTTTGGATGGTTAGGATTGGGTGCATTTTTAAACTTATGCATGTTAATTGGTTATGATTTGTGTATGTTGTTGCACTAAATCGGGAAGGGTTACACATTGAGTCTTGGTGACTCACCTTCTCCTTTAATTTTTCAGGTGACTCGTAGATCGCGGGTGAGGAGCCGGATGGACTCGAGGTGGCCATGCGGTGGAGATTTTTAATAAATGAATTTTGGATTTTATCTATCTTTCTTTTGGGTTTATGTTGCTTAATTGTAATAAGGCCTCCTAGGATTATTTTATTATTGTTGCATGTTTTGAATGTTTTGTTTAAACTATTTGATGATGTTAAAACGGATGCACATGTTTTCTCAAATTAAGCATAAAATGTTTTAAAGTACCATCGGGTACATTTGAAAGCTGTAACAACCTAACTTAATATATTTTTAAATGACATTAAGTAATGCTTTCTTCATAACACCTCAAGCTGTTTTAAATCAAAACAATATCTTTTATCAAAATTTAAAACTACTTAAAAAGGGATTTTCAAAAGTTTTTCCTCCGTAGCATACCAAATTCGGTCGTAATGTTTGGGCCGGGTTTGGGGTGTTACAAAATTGGTATCAGAGCCAAGTTCAAAGCTCGGCTGTGGGGGCCCAAGGCCCAAAAATGTTTTGGTAGGTCTATTTGAAATATTTTGGTTTTGAATAAGCATGGCACCGAGTCTCTCGCAGACCGATCCGCCTGTAAGTACCTCTAACTTTTGTATGGATTATTATTATAGAAGGGTAAGAAGGGAACGTAGTTAGTGTGATAGGTGTTGAACCTTAGGACTAGTCCACCCCAACAAAACTCATAAGACTTTAATGGCCTAATTAAAACCAACCCGTGACCAAGTCGCCGAGTTAGGGTGTGGTAACCTTGGTGTGCATGTCTAGGATTGGATCCGGAAGAGCTTGGTACTTAAGCAGTCCTCGTGACTCACCTCCTCTTCGCGGGATTCCTACCTGGTGCGTAGCTTCGGTTCACCCTAACCAAGAGGACTCGGTCATAGGCAAAACCCTAAATAAAACCCGAAAGGGACTAGCTATGTTTTTAGGAAAACTTTGGTTTTAAAATCACTAAATTATCTCTTTTAGATAGTAGGACAAATTTATCTTCAAAAAATTTTCAAATAATCTCGGTTTACCAAAATTTCCAAAATACCCCTGGTTTTCAAAATTTTGTTATATCTTCAAATTGAGAATTTCTAAAAAATACTCCTCGATTTTAGAAATTACAAAATGTTTTAATTTATAAAAGTTTTCAAATTTCTTGGTTTATTACAAAAATATCCTGTAGGAAAATGACTAAAATACCTCAGGATAGAAGCAGACGATAATGCCAGAAGAGTGCATAGGTATGAAAGGTATAGGGAATGGATGTACTTTTCTTTGTAAATTAGGATGAGAAGACTTAAAATTTTGATTGATCGAAAGAACAACACGAAAACTTTGTTTCATAAAATAGTTCGCGCATAAACAAGTGGAACAAAAGTATTAATGCATAAAACTTCTTAATCAGTTAAAGCGCGATCGTAGATATGAGTCTAGAAGACGTGGTAGAGGCAGAATGGCTATGACGAAACCAGTTGGGTCTGGTCAGGGATTCCAAGATTTAGTAGAAAGTATGTTGGTTTTATTAAGATCAGAGTGCGCAGCAAGAGCATAGTGTGGTGAGATAGGATGTACGATTGTTCGTTAGTAAGTAATTTCGAGGACGAAACTATTTTAAGGAGGGTAGATTTGTAACATCCCGAAATTGGGCCTAGTAGGATTGGGCCTTGAGCTTTAGAAAAAAAAATTGAGTATTATTTTTGTGTTGGCTCGGGTAGGAATTTTGTGTGTTAGCATAGTCTTGTGAAGGCTTGATTTTATTTAGGAAGTTAGATAATTTTTAGTATGGTTTATTTAATGAAGTGGATTAAGTGAGCTTAGCATTTAAGTTAATTTAAGTGTTAAATTCTAACACATGAGGAGTTAGTGGCATAGTGGATAAGGAGCTTGAAGGGTTACTTGAGGGAAGTGGTTCGAGTTGCTTGGAAAGCATTTTGAAGACTTTATTTTTATCCTAGCATTGATGGACGGTCAAACCTTATTTATGATAGGTTGGACTTTCATTTTGGTAAGTTGAATTTATTTTAAAGGAAAGCATGAAATAAGGGATAAGATTCCTAAGGTTATGGAAGGATATCTTAAGGTTATGGTATGATGAGGGGACAAAAGGCATGGAATATGGAGGATGTTTTGGAAAGTAATCCTAGGCCTTTAGTGCATGTATGTAGACAGTAAGGGTGTCTAAGGGGTGGCCGAATTTTGTTAGGAGATTTGGGGGAGGATAGTTAGTCAACTTTTGGCATTTGTGCATGTTTTGGCTTTTGTTTTCTTTTCTCTCCACAAACACTTCCTATAGCCGAATGTGTCTTGGTCATAAGGTGAGTTTTAGGTGTTGTTTTGGCCTTCAATAATTGTTTTTGTGTCATAACCGAAAATCCTTTCTAGTTTTTGGAAGTTTCTCCCTAGTGCATCAAAGTGTATCAAAACCGAAACAATCTTTGTGCTTGGCCGAATTTCTTTTCTTCACAACATCTTTCCCATTCTTACATACTTGTTCAACCCATATTTCTCCTACTTTCTCTTGGCCGAAACTTCCTTCTCTCCATCTCTCTTTACTTTCTTTCATTTTTGTTTAAAGCCATAAACATTCCTCTCCCATCGAAATCTCTTCCGTCTTCTTCCTTTTTCCTTTCTCTTTCTCCACTTTAATCGAATCCTTTTTGTTATTACAAATCAACCATAGCCGAATTTCTTTAACTATTTAATCATTTTGCCAAAACTTCCCTTTCTCTTATTGTTTTGTTTAGGCCGAATTTTCAAGGGTAGATTCTTTTGGTTTTTCTTCAATCAAATTGGATAATAGGTAAGTGTTCATGGCCGAATTTATTATCTTTTCTCTTTCAAACAAACCTTTTTATTTTGGTAGTGGTATAGTGGAGTGTTGATTATTTCTTTATTGATAGTCGACTATAGCCATTCTAAGATCGTGTGGAAAAGGATATTATCATTGAAGGATTTTGACAAACTCCATAGGCAAGTGACGATTTTCAAAATTTAATCGAAGTGTTAAGGTAAGGATCTTTTTGCTTGTTATATCGTTTTAGATGGTCTTCTAATCGATTAAGTTTTAGGGGACTCTATTGTCCGTTTATTATCTTCTTTCCTTGGACGTTAGATTTTGGAGCAATCAAGAATGGGTTGAAAAGAGCAACAGTAGTGTTTGGAAGAGGGGTGGTTCGCTATACCCTCAAATTTCAAACGAAGGGCTGTGTCGGCAGTTCGAGACTTTCCACCGGGATGTGGACCCTCTGCCGGCGATAAACGTTTATTTGAAGTCGTTCATACCCCCGAGCCATTGTTCGTTCATGGTTCTTCATCGGGTTATGAACCATCAATCGAAGAGAAATCGCCTATAGTTGTTATTAGAGATTCCGAGGGTATCGACGAGCGGGAAAGTGTAGTTCTCACTATTATCAGGTGTGTACATACACACTTTATAATTAATTAACGTGCAAAGTATTATGTGTATGCTAATCGGATTTGTGTAGATTTGAGTTTAATACCATAAAGGTATAGCAAGGCTTGAGTAAGTCCTTGACAATATGATTTGCTATTTGATGCTTTTGGGAAGCATGACATATTTGGTATATGTGAAAAATAAATGATTATTGGTAAATCCTATATATGTTGCTAAATGAGTATGTTGGCATGATTTCTGTTAACTATAATTGTTGATATGGGTTGATGAGTGGAGGGGCGGTGATATTTGTGTCGACGGACACCGGTGTTTTGGTAACACATTGTGACTACGGTCACCGAGAGGTTTGGTACCTCCGGAGGTTTGGCACCTCATAGCGACTTGTCCCTCGTGGTTGATACCACCGTGGGTTGGCCCCACTTTGAGATATGGGATCGTGCGCGGTGATTTGGTATCACACGATGGGTTGGCCCCATCATTCGATTTGTGTCTTCGGACACCGAGATTTGGTATCTCCGGTGATTTGGCATCACATACGTGACTATACGTCACCGGTGGTTTGGCACCACAAAGTGGTTTGGTACCACACGGGTAGAGAAAGGTGTTTGGATGGTTAGGATTGGGTGCATTTTTAAACTTATGCATGTTAATTGGTTATGATTTGTGTATGTTGTTGCACTAAATCGGGGAAGGGTTACACATTGAGTCTTGGTGACTCACCTTCTCCTTTAATTTTTCAGGTGACTCGTAGATCGCGGGTGAGGAGCCGGATGGACTCGAGGTGGCCATGCAGTGGAGATTTTTAATAAATGAATTTTGGATTTTATCTATCTTTCTTTTGGGTTTATGTTGCTTAATTGTAATAAGGCCTCCTAGGATTATTTTATTATTGCTGCATGTTTTGAATGTTTTGTTTAAACTATTTGATGATGTTAAAACGGATGCACATGTTTTCTCAAATTAAACGCAAAATGTTTTAAAGTACCATCGGGTACATTTGAAATCAGTAATAACCTAACTTAATATATTTTTAAATGACATTAAGTAATGCTTTCTTCATAACACCTCAACTGTTTTAAATCAAAACAATATCTTTTATCAAAATTTAAAACTACTTAAAAAGGGATTTTCAAAAGTTTTTCCTCCGTAGCATACCAAATTCGGTCGTAATGTTTGGGCCGGGTTTGGGGTGTTACAAACAACTTGTCCCAAAAATCCAACCTCTCGTAGCCAAAACTCACATTTATTTAATTTAGTAAATAGTTTCTTGTCTCTCAATGTTTGTAATACAATCCTCAAATGTTCAGCATGCTCAGACTCATCTCGGGAATAGATCAGAATGTCATCAATGAATACAACAACAAATCTGTCTAAGTACGGTATAAAGATTTGATTCATCAAATCCATAAAAACTGCAGGAGCGTTAGTTAATCTGAAAGGCATAACAAGAAATTCATAATGCCCGTACCTTGTTCTGAATGAAGTCTTCGACACATCCGAATCTTTAACTCGCAACTAATAATAACCAGATCTTAGATTGATCTTCAAAAATACGATTGCTCCTTTCAACTGATCAAACAAATCATCAATTCTTGGCAAAGGATACTTATTCTTAATTGTAACCTTATTAAGCTGACTATAATCGATACAGAATCTCATCGACCCATCTTTCTTCTTTACAAATAACACTTGTGCACCCCAGGGCAAAATACTAGGTCATGCGAAACCTCTATCTGTTAACTCTTGTAAATGAGATTTCAACTCTGTAACACCCCAAACCCAGCCTAGACAATTCGACCAGATCTAACGTGTCACATCAAAGTGTTGATTTGAAAACTGGTCTTGCCGATGAAAAAAAATTCGTGACTAAAGTTTTAAATTCTTTTAAAACTAATTGTCGTTGAAACGTTTGGGTTGTAAAACCAAAACTTGTTAACCACTTATTGGTCATATTATTTATTACTAGTTTATTAATATGAATTAAAACCATGGGAGCTTTTCTAGTTGTAAACTCTAAAATTTGAATTGCGTGATTTTCTTTAGAAAACAGTTATTATTTTGAAAACCCGTTTTTCCTAATCTAGCAGGTAGAAATAAGGAGTTAAAACCAACTAAAAGTTAACCTCAAATGGCCTTATTACAAAAATATCAACCCCCAAAGTAAAATATTTAAAAAACTAGATATAAATTAAAATACTCACGAACATCTGGTCACCTCTGAGTCCCTCGCAGCTCCAAATCATCTAAGGTTGGGGATTACCTGTACAGTTAAAAGAAAAGGGTGAGTTATGAGAACTCAGTGTGTAATCGCCTATCATGCAGTAACAGTCTGGGCCAGAGCCCTATTCAGTAATAGATCAGTCTGGGCCTTAGCCCTATGCTGTAACAGAGTGGGTCTAAGCCCAAAGTAATAATAGTGCAAAACAGAGATGCAACCCAACCCAATCCAGCCAACACACCACCCGTACCAACCAACACACCATGTGGGGACTAAGTCGACCCACCCAGCAAACACACCAATATCGCAACATAGCTGCTAATAGTAATGCAACAAAGCTCCTAGTAACAGTAAACATGACCAAGCCACTAAAATCAGAATACGTGGCGAAGCCACTAGAACAGTAGCAACATGGCAGAGCCACTAGTATAGTACTTCCTCTGAATATCATCAAAATCCCAACCCTAATGCAGAATGTTGTGTCATAAATATTATGTGTATGCAGTATGTCATACTCATTACCAGTCATATAAATATCATACACACATTACTTAAACTACCACTAGGGGTATAATGGTCATTTTGTTGGTTAGGGGTGAAACGGTGATATGGGCACGCCCGGGGCACCAACGATTTTCAAATTTATGGAGCTCAAAATCAATGCTCCAAGTGCCGTGAAGTTGATATGCACTTTGGTGCATTTCCAAATCGAGTCGGATTAGTCCATTTGGGCTCGATTTGAGCTCACTCGAGCTCGCTCCAGCTCATTGAGCTGATTATTTAATGCTTTAAATAAATTGAGTCTTTAATTTATTTAAATTCCTACAGCAAGATCTTTGTTTTTCCGTGCATCAAGGTAAGTCTACTGAAATTGTTGATACATTTTTGCTCTCTTTGGATAGGTACAAGCTTTGCGTTGAAGAACTGTCTTCTACAAAGCATTTAGATCGTGATATGCTTGAATTTCCTATTTTGTTTGCTGATGATCTGTCTATTTTGGATGTTGATAAGACTCATGACACTGATTTCCCTTTTGTAAATCATTTAGAACATGATATGTTTAAATGTTCTATTTCACTTGTCTATGATCAATCTGTCTTAATGGTTGACAAAAGGAGTCTTGTGAACGAAAAATTTTATAATTCATGTGCGAGTGATTTCATATATCGTTCAATGCAAGATTTGGTTGTTCCATTTCGAGTATCATACGCACTTTCTCGTCTATCTACTTGTGACGATTATATCTATCATTTGATGTGTTACTCGCATGATCATTTGGTCTTGTGGAATCCATTTACATCGTATGCATGCCTTAGAGATTGCTCAATTCCGTTCCATAAATTTGACAAGGCATTGTTCCTTTTGTATGATGATGTGCTTATGTCCATTCACATACAATCTATTTGTTTAGTGTTGTTCATGTTAGGTTTGCAAGTATGTTTGGAAAAATTCTTGCTAATTCATGGTTATCTTTTTTAGGTGTCACAAAGATCATCCGTTCTGTTTGATCGAGGAAAATCGAACAAGGAGGATTTTGTTCAAAGAAACCAACAGGTCGATTCGAGGACGAATCGTCTTGAAGAGGGGAGGGATGATACGGGCACGCCCGGGGCACCAACGATTTTCAAATTTATGGAGCTCGAAATCAATGCTCCAAGTGCCATGAAGCTGATATGCACTTTGGTGCATTTCCAAATCGAGCTGGATTAGTCCATTTGGGCTCGATTTGAGCTCACTCGAGCTTGCTCCAGCTCATTGAGCTGATTATTTAATGCTTTAAATAAATTGAGTCTTTAATTTATTTAAATTCCTACAGCAAATTAAAATGTCCTAATAATTTAATTAAGTGTTGAATTTAATTTGTCTTAATTTAGTTCAAGCTTTAATTTTGTCCTGGTCAACTGAAATTAAATACTAGTAATTAAAGTGTCTTAGTTCTTGCATAAATTCAATGTGTCTGCCGAATTTAATATGATTTATGGCTTAACTTTAATTGGTCTCAAACATGACTTAATGGCCAAATTTAATGGGTGCAGGTACATTCATTTTGGGCGGCATGAGTTTAATGGAAGGAATTAAATTAGGCTGCTGACTTTTGTTGCCTTCAAGGAGACCATTCGGCCAACCATTTAGCTCCTCAAGGACGCCAATTAAAGCCCATTGCAGCTGGCACCTTTTCTCAAAGCAAGTGACCCAAATTCAATGAAGTGTTGGTGTCTTTTTCGTGAAAATAAATAGACAAGGGATTAATGAGATGTTGGGCGGCACATTAAGTACAAGGCATGGACGACATAAATGCAAGGGGACAAGGCATGGACGGCAGCAATTTAATGAGCTGTTTGTTCAGCTTTCAAAGCACATTTTTCGTGAACAACAATACCATTTAGTATGCTGTTTCCATCATGCATGGAACGCTAGTTAATGTGCTGCTGGAGAAGCATGCATGAGCATTAAAGGAGCTTGCATGGACACCATTTAATGTGCAGCTGGTTGGTGTTCTCCAAGACCCAATCTCGTGAAGAACAATGGCCAAAAGAAGCCTCATTAATTCCAGCCGAATCAAGCAAGCTTTTGAAGAGTCATGTTCAGCCGAATTTTTCCAAGTGAAGCCAACCATCTAGAAGCTGTCCAATTGGCTACCAATCAGCCGAATTTTGCCAAAGAAACTCAATGGATTTATTTCTAGATTTTTCAAGTAATATATGGCTGAAATTAAACTTAGTTACTAAGGTATTTCATGACCATTCGGCTAGCTCATATTAGCCTATAAATAGTTGTTAAATTTCATTTGATGGTTGGACAATTATCCTTTGATTAAATATATATGAACTTTGTTCATCGAGTGAGATTTTTCTCCTCTCTATCTTTCGTACGAGTTTCAAATTCGACTTATCAAGCTTTTCTTGTGGCGTCAGTCATTTCTCATCCATCAACTTATACCATAGGTTCTTATCTTTATAGATAACGGGTCTTGGTCCATCATCGACTACCATTTTCCACCTTAAACAAATATAGAACCCGGGGTAACACTTTCTTAGTGTTGAATCGATTCTTTGTTTAAGTTCTTCATCCATCTCCATCAAAGATAATTTAACACTTATCCAAATTATCGCTTATCATCTAACCTTTGTTTCGTTTGTTAAATCAAACCACCAATCACCATCTTCTTCCTCTCATCATAAACCGAACCTATCCCTACCATATTCTTTTCATTATCCAAATCATCTCCATAACTTATCCAACTACCATCCCTTTTGATAGCTTCCGCCATTTTAATCTATTTTTTATCTATAGTTCACTAATATTTTCCTGAAGGCTTATTTCCTCCTCGTAGACAATTGGGCAACTCGCATATGTTTCGACTCATCTCGAGGCGGGCCGTATCAAACGGTAATTTCACCCCTCAGGGGTATTTCGGTCACTTAACACGTTAGGGGTTCGGTACAGCTTACGACCTTACCAACGGCCTACAGTCGCCTCGAACGACTCGGATAACCTATATAGCCAAAACAGTGTAAATGGGCACAAGGCCCATTACTTGGTTCGAAGTGGCCCAAGGCAGCCCAAGCCCGCGAGAATGCTCGTGACGGCCACTACAGTCTGTCGCCCATGATCTATGGGCTCAGTTTAACCACATAAGCGATCACACGCTCGTGAGGCCCCAAATGCCAAAATTTCAGCTTTTCAGCTTTTGCTGGTTCACAGTAACACCTTATCCGATTTTCTGATAGTAACGATTTACAGTGTACAGCCACACACACACATACGCACACACCTGTTATGGGTTGTAGTTAAAGCACTTCCAAGATTAATCACCTATCATAACAACAACCCCATCAATTAGTCTCAAACCCTTGTTAATCCATCACCATAATATTGAAAAAGCTTTAATCAAACTAACGCTACTTACCAATCACAACTGCAATCTTCTCTAGTCCCAAAACCATGTATTCTTTTCAATGCTATGACCTTCACAAGAATCGTTAACTGATTCATAAGAATCTACAATCCCATAAGGGTATATATATACTATGCTTAAAGCACTTACCACGAATCAAAAGATCCCTTGCAGGGGAAGAGGAATCGGCCTACCCCTTGGTTAAGGAAAACGAGTCCCTAGCAACATTCGAACAAAACAGAAGGTGTTAGATAAATTTATCTCCACGGCAAACAAGGAGGAAACAGCCTTTTGGCCCAACAGATACAAAACCAAGCATGGAGAAAGAAGCCAACCCAGATTCGGCTAGAGTAACCACTTACCAATAAATCGAAGAGATTAAGAAACGGTTAAGAACAAAGAAAAGAAGGTGTTGAGGCCTTAATAGATTCGGTCAACACAAGAAAAACAAAGGTTTTGAGAGAGAAGTATTCGGCTATCTTGAAAAGAAACGAAATAATGAGAGGGAAAAGAAGAAGTAAAGTTCGGCTAGAAGAAAGGAAAGGCAACAGATATTCGGCTATGAGTGATTCGACAGCTTTTGAAACAAGGAAGAGAGAAAAAGTTTGAAAAGAAACGACACAAGACTTTCTGTATTTTGGCACTTATGATTCGGCACAAAAGACTTGCGCTAAAACCCGAAGAAACACAAGTGATTACCAAGAAATTGGCACTAGAGAGACAAGGAGCCAAAAACGCAAAAACCGCCAAAGTGACTAAGAGCAAATTCGGCACTTACCCAAAACACCATTTGTCGAAATGCACATCCCAAACCCCATAGCTGAATTTTGTACCAATAAGCTACCCATTTCGGCTATAGCTCTTCCTCCAATCTCCAACTCCTAGAAAATCTCCATGATACTCTCCCCTTATCCCTCCTTGATTTCCTCCACAATCATCTCACAAGACCAATTCAAACTCTCCAATGCTAGAGTTCAAATCCAACACAAACTCTTGCCACCCCTAGTTAACAAAATAAACACTCCTTGCTTGACATGGGATTCGAACCCTTGCCCTCTCCTATGCTCCACAGGCTATATGCCTCCACAACACAAGCTCTTTTTGTGACTTAGAACAAGCACCATAATTAATAAGACCCATGTGTCAACGTTCAGATACCTTTAAGGGCAAAAACTAAAAATTTTCCAAGGCCATAACTCAGACCCAGGCTTCCTAAAAACCCCCAACCACACCCCAAATCATCTAGCCAACCCACCATACATGCAATTTATCAAATCATACAAAAATTTACAGACCCAATATTTTTGGGGCATTACAACTCTACCCCCTTAAAGAAATTTTGGCCTCAAAATTTACCTGATCTGAATAGATGAGGGTATTGCTGTCGCATCGCCTCTTCTGGTTCCCACGTAGCTTCATCTGAACCGTGATTACGCCAAAGCACTTTGACCAGTGGAACAGATTTCTTTCTCAGCACCTTAACGTCACGATCTAGTATCCGCACTGGTTCTTCCTCAATAGTTAAATCAGGCCTAACCTCGATTTCTATAATCGGCACTAAGTGAGAGGGATCAGAGCGGTATCGCCTCAGCATGGAAACGTGGAACACATCATGAATTCTGTCTAATTTAGGAGGCAACTCAAGTTGATAGGCCACCGGCCCCACACGTTTTAATACTCGGTAAGGTCCGATGAATCTAGGGCTTAGTTTGCCTTTCCGTCCAAATATCAGAATCTTCTTCCGTGGTGAGACCTTCAAAAAGACATAATCCCCCACAGAGTACTCTATCTCTTTACGCTTTAAATCTGCATACGACTTCTTCCTATCGATGCTTCCTTTAACCCATCTCGGATCAAATTTACTTTTTCTTTGGTTTCGTAAACTAACTCGCCCCAAAACTCGCCGCCACCAAGTTTACATCCAACGGTAGGGTACGACACCTACGACCATATAACACCTCGTACGGTGCCATCTGAATACTGGTTTGGTAGCTGTTGTTATATGCGAACTCTGCTAACGGCAAGTAGTCTTCCCAACTACCTTTGAAATCAATTACACAACTTCTTAGCATGTCTTCCAATATCTGGATCACCCTCTCCGACTGACCGTCAGTCTGAGGATGAAATGCCATACTGAAATCCAACCTTGTACCCAAAGCCTCGTGCAACTTTTTTCCAGAAATGAGATGTGAATCTAGGATCTCTGTCTGAAATGATAGAAATTGGTACTCCATGCAGTCTCACAATTTTAGCCACGTATAACTTAGCCAACTTCTGCAGTGAATAATCAGTGCAGACCGGTATAAACTGGGCAGATTTAGTCAGTCGATCGACAATAACCCATACCAAATCCTTCTTAGTCGGCGTTAAGGGTAGCCCACTTACAAAATCCATGGTTACCCTCTCCCACTTCAAGAGTGGAATCTTTACTGGCTGCAGTAACCCAGAAGGTAGTTGGTGCTCAGCTTTAATTTGCTGGCATGTCAGACACTTGCCCACGAACTCAGTAACCTCGCGCTTAAGACCTGGCCACCAGTACAGTTCACGCAGATTTCGATACAACTTGTTTTCACCAGGATGCATAGCAAAAGGACTGCTATGTGCCTCCCGTAGGATAGACTGCCTCAGATCAGAATCTCTCGGTATACAAACTCTCCCACGGAAACATAGTACTCCCTTACTATTCAACCTAAAATCTGTAGTCTCCCCCTTCTCAACCAATCAAAAACGAGGAACCATCGATTCATCCAACAACTGTTTCTCCTTAATTTGCTCAATTCAGGTTGGTCTCACTTGGAGTTCAGCCAATAAACTACCATCTTCAAATAGGCTGAGACGAGCAAACATTGCTCTCAAATCAGATACAACCCTACGGCTTAGTGCATCAACTACCACGGTAGCTCTACTAGGATGATACTCAATAGAGCAATCATAATCCTTAAGGAACTCTATCCATCTTTGTTGCCTAAGATTTAACTCATTCTGAGTAAGGAGGTACTTGAGGCTTTTATGGTCTGTGTAAATAATAGACCTCTCACCGTATAAGTAATGCCTCCAAATCTTCAGTGCAAACACCACCGCAGCTAACTCCAAGTTGTGAGTGGGGTAATTCACCTCGTGAGGCTTAAGCTAACGAGATACGTAAGCAACCACCTTACCCTCTTGCATCAACACACAACCAAATCCAGTGTGTGACGCATCACTGTAGACAATGAATTCCTTCCCTGACTCTGGCTGTATTAATACAGGGGCTTCAGTCAGAAATTCCTTCAGTTTCTCAAAACTCTCTTGCTGCCTATCGGTCCAATTAAACGGTACCCCTTTACGCAGTAACTTAGTCAGGGGTGCAGCAATCAGTGAGAACCCCTCAAAAAAACGTCTGTAATACCCAGCCAGACCTAGAAAACTTCGAATCTAAGATACGATCTTTGGTTGTTTCCAATTCAATACGGCTTGAATTTTTTGAGGATCAACCCTAATCCCCTCGGCCGACACCACGTAACCCAGAAACGTCACTTCTAGCAACCAGAACTCACACTTGCTGAACCTTGCGTATAACTGCTTTTCCCTCAGAATTTGAAAAACAATTTGAAGATGTGCATCATGATCCTCCTCGGTTCTTGAATACACCAGGATTTCGTCTATAAACACAACTACGAATTGATCCAAAAAGGGCTGGAATACCCGGTTCATCATATCCATGAAAGCAGCTGGTGCATTCGTTAACCCAAACGGCATTACTAGAAACTCGTAATGACCATAACGAGTCCTAAACGCAGTCTTATACACATCCACCTCCTTAACCTTTAGTTGATGGTACCCAGATCAAAGATCTATCTTGGAGAAAATCAAAGCTCCTCGCAGTTGGTCAAACAGATCATCTATCCTCGACAAAGGGTACTTGTTCTTAATCGTCAGTTTGTTTAGTTGACAATAATTGATGCACATGCGCATGGATCTATCCTTTTTTTTCACGAATAACACTTGTGCTCCCCATGGAGACACACTCGGCCGTATGAACCCTCGGTCCAGTAGTTCTTGAATTTGAGCCTTTAACTCCACCAGCTCCTTTGGTGCCATCCTATAAGGGGCGATGGACATCAGAGCTGTTCCCGATAGGAGCTCAATACCGAATTCGACCTCACGGTCTGGAGGCAACCCAGGAAGCTCTTCAAGAAATACATCCGAAAACTCCTTAACAGTTCTGACATCCCCAACAGAAGGACCTTAAGAATCTGAACTGCTGACATAAGCTAAAAACATCTCGCAACCCTTGCGAACCAATTTCTCGGCCTTTAATGCTGAGATTACGTTAGACAGATAATCTCTTCGCTCCCCTAACACAACCACCTCCTCATCCTTAGAAGACTTCAACACCATACGCTTAGCAGCGCAGTCCAAATTTGCACGGTGTTTCACTAGCCAATCCATGCCCAATATCAGATCGAATTCGCCAAACGGTAGTTCCATCAAATCCGCCGGAAAGACAACCCCTTGGGCCTCTAGGGGCACGTCTCTAAACAACTTATTCACTCTAACCGACTGTCCCAGTGGACTTAACACAGTCATCTCACTATTAGCAATTTCAAACTAAAAACCCTACGTCCCAGACACAGTGCATGCAACATACGAGTGTGTAAACCTAATGTCAATTAAAGTAGTGTATGGTACATCATAAGTTAGGAACGTACCAGTTATGACGTCTGGGGCGTCGCCATCCTCTCAGCGACGAGTAGCATAGACTGAAGCTGGCTGTCTCGCCTCAGTGTTACCAGCACCTCTGCCCGGTGCTCCACGTTCTCTTCCCAAACCATTTCCCCCTCTGGCCTGACCATGGCCTCTCGGTGGCTGCCGACCACCTCTCCTCGGGCCGAACATGGCCCCGACTGCGTGGCATGCATCCGAACAGCCTCGAGTACGATCTTTAACCTGATGATCCATGGACCCACATCCAAACACGCTCACGCTGATTTCAAAGACTCACCCCGTGAGCTCTCCCATAATCTGCACAAGGCTAAGGTATAACCATAGTAACAGGAACCGCTCAGACTGGCCCATCGAATCTGGCCCTCTTTATAGGCCTTCTAGAAGAACACGAGGACCCTGAATCCCTTTTAAATCTACCCTTATCTTTCTCGCGATTCTGGTGCTCAGAGCACTTCACATCCTCAACAATTTTTGCTTTCTCAACAAGGGCAGTAAAATCCCACTCCCTTTACGGAGCTATCAGCACATGTAACTCATCCCGGAGGCCATCTTCAAATCGCACACAACGTTCATACTCAGTTGCAACTATACCATGAGCATAACGACTCAACCGTAAGAATTCTGCCTCATATGCTTCCATTATCTTATTCCCCTGGGTCAGGCTCAGAAATTCCTTTCTTCGGGCGTCCACATAACTTGCGCCCACATACTTCCCTTGAAAGGCCTTCTTGAAGAAATCCCACGTCAAGCGGTCGGCCTGCGTACCCTCTCTTACAGTGAGCCACCATTGGTATGCCTCGTCTCGCAGTAAGGACACTGCTCCTTCTAATTTCTGCTCCATAGTACAGTCGAGGTCATCCATTATCTGCTCGGTAGCCTCTAACCAATACTCTGCTACATTCGGGGCTACACCAGAAACACCCCTAAAAATTTTCGCTCCATTATACCAGAGTCACTCAGAAATTGACCCTCGGCCCACTGATCCAGTACTTGCTCCAGAAACCCTTTCAAGAACACGTAGCATTGCTTGGGATAGAGCATCATCCCCAACTGCTCGATCATGGGACCCTGTCTCAGTTATTGGTGAGGCTGGTGCCTCCCTAGCAGGAATGTGACCCGATGCTGAAGACCCAGCCCTAGCACCTCGGCCTCTACCGCGGCCTCGAGTACCCCTTCCGCGAGTACCTCTTTTGCTCATATCGGTACAGCGTATTATCTGTTTTAAAAGTCTTATGAATCAGTTCATAATTCCAATAATTATTAACGGATGTCTTATGAAAATCAGTATTTAAAGTCTTTATTTTTGTAGGTCGAGGTATCTCATTACAATTTTCAGTCTTTTACAGTCTCAGTTTACCCTAACACAAGAGTTTTAGCAAAGTACTACTATCTATGGTAGTTTATTAGTACAACATTTCAGTCTATAGCAGTAAACAGTGTCAAAGAACTTACAGATTTGGCACCGGAGACTCGGGTGCCACACTTTCAGAAACAACCTTTCAATTTTCATTCCAAAACCAAAATTTAGACAATTTTAGAAGAACCCATTCCACAGCCGAGCTTTGCAACCTGACTCTGATACCACTAAATGTAACACCCCAAACCCAGCCTAGACGCTACGACCAGATCTGACGTGTCATATCGAAGTGTTGATTTGAAAACTGGTCTTGTCGATGAAAAAAAATTCGTGACTAAAGTTTTAAATTCTTTTAAAACTAATTGTCGTTGAAATGTCTGGGTTGTAAAAACCAAAACTTGTTAACCACTTATTGGTCATATTATTTATTACTAGTTTATTAATCTGAATTAAAACCATGGGAGCTTTTCTAGTTGTAAACCCTAAATTTTGAATTGCATGATTTTCTTTAGAAAATAGTTATTATTTTGAAAACCCGTTTTTCCTAATCTAGCAGGTAGAAATAAGGAGTAAAAACCAACTAAAAGTTAACCTCAAATGGCCTTATTACAAAAATATCAACCCCCAAAATAAAATAATTAAAAGACTAGATATAAATTAAAATACTCGCGAACATGTGGCTACCTTCGAGTCCCTCGCAGCTCCAAATCATCTAAGGCTAGGGATTACATGTACAGTTAAAAGAAGAGGGTGAGTTACGTGAACTCCGTGTGTAATCCCCTGTCATGCAGTAACAGTCTGGGCCAGAGCCCTATTCAGTAAATAGATCAGTCTGGGCCTTACTCCTATGCGGTAACAGAGTGGGTCTAGGCCCAAAGAAATAATAGTGCAGAACAGAGATGCAACCCAACTCAATCCAGCCAACACACCACCCGTACCAACCAACATACCATGTGGGGACTAAGTCGACCCACCCAGCCAACACACCAATATGGCAGCATAGCTACTAACAGTAACGTAGCAAAGCTTCTAGTAACAGTAAACGTGGCCAAGCCACTAAAATCAGAATACGTGGCGAAGCCACTAGAACAGTAACAACATGGCAGAGCCACTAGTACAGTACTTCCTCCAAATATCATCAAAATCCCAACCCCAATGCAGAATGTCGTGTCATAAATATTACATGTATACAGTATGTCATACTCATTACCAGTCATATAAATATCATACACACATTACTTAAATACCACTAGGGGCATAATGGTCATTTTGTCGGTTAGAGGTGAAACGATAATTTCACCCCTCAGGGGTATTTCGGTCACTTAACACGTTAGGGGTTCGGTACAGCTTATGACCTTAGCAAAGGCCTACAGTCGCCTCGAACGACTCGGCTAACCTATATGGCCAAAACAGTGTAAATGGCCCCAAGGCCCATTACTCGGTTCAAGTGGCCCAAGGCGGCCCAAGCCCGCAAGAATACTCGTGACGGCCACTACAGTCTGTCGCCCATGATCTATGGGATCAATTTAACCACACAAGCGATCGCACGCTCGTGAGGCCCCAAATGCCGAAATTTTGGCTTTTTGGCTTTTGTCTATTCACAGTAACACAGGGGTGTGAATACACACCTTATCCAATTTTCTGACAGTAACGATTTACAGTGTACAGTCACACACACACATACGCACACACCTATTATAGGTTGTAGTTGAAGCACTTCCAAGATTAAACACCTATCATAACAACAACCCCATCAATTAGTCCCAAACCCTTGTTAATCCATCACCATAATATTGAAAACGCTTTAATCAAACTAACGCTACTTACCAGTCACAACCGCAATCTCCTCTAGTCCCAAAACCACGTATTCTTTTCAATGCTATGACCTTCACAAGAATCGTTAACTGATTCATAAGAATCTACAATCCCATAAGGGTATATATATACTATGCTTAAAGCACTTACCACGAATCAAAAGATCCCTTACAGGGGAAGAGGAATCGGCCTACCCCTTGGTTAAGGAAAACGAATCCCTAGCAACATTCGAACGAAACAGAAGGTGTTAGATAAATTAATCTCCATGGCAAACAAGGAGGAAACAGCCTTTCGGCCCAAGAGATACAAAACTGAGCATGGAGAAAGAAGCCAACCTAGATTCAGCTAGAGTAACCACTTACCAATAAATCGAAGAGATTAAGAAATGGTTAAGAATAAAGAAAAGAAGGTGTTGAGTCCTTAACAGATTTGGTCAACACAAGAAGAACAAAGGTTTTGAGAGAGAAGTATTCGGCTATCTTGAAAAGAAAAGAAACAATGAGAGGGAAAAGAAGAAGTTGAGTTCGGCTAGAAGAAAGGAAAGGCAACAGATATTCGGCTATGAGTGATTCGGCAGCTTTTGAAACAAGGAAGAGAGAAAAAGTTTAAAAAGAAACGACACAAGACTTTCTGTATTTTGGCACTTGCGATTCGGCACAAAAGACTTGCGCTAAAACCTGAAGAAACACAAGTGATTACCAAGAAATTGGCACTAGAGAGACAAGGAGCCAAAAACATAAAAACCCCCAAAGTGACTAAGAGGAAATTCGACACTTACCAAAAACACCATTTGCCGAAATGGACATCCCAAACCCCTTAGCCGAATTTTGCACCAACAAGCTACCCATTTCGGCTACAACTCTTCCTCCAATCTCCAACTCCTAGAAAATCTCCATGATACTCTCCCCTTATCCCTTCTTGATTTCCTCCACAACCATCTCACAAGACCAATTCAAACTCTCCAATGCTAGAGTTCAGATCCAACACAAACTCTTGCTTCCCCCAGTTAACAAAATAAACGCTCCTTGCTTGACATGGGAATCGAACCCTTGCCCTCTCCTATGCTCCACACGCTACATGCGACCACAACACAAGCTCCTTTTGTGACTTAGAACAAGCACCATAATTAATAAGACCCATGTGTCAACGTTCAGATACCTTTAAGGGAAAAAACTAAATTTTTTCCAAGGCCATAACTCAGACCCAAGCTTCCTAAAAACCCCCCAACCACACCCCAAATCATCTAACCAACCCACCATACATGCAATTTATCAAATCATACAAAAATTTACAGACCCAATATTTTTGGGGCATTACAAACTCTTTCAATTCTGTCGGAGCCATTCTGTACAAAACTATCGATATCGGTGATGTTTCCGGTACTAACTCAATAGCAAACTCGACCTCTCTGATCGGTGGCAACCTAAGTAACTCTTCTGGAAACACATCCAGATATTCAAAAACTATTGGCACTGATTTAATCTTCGATTTAGACACTTTTGTATCCAGTACATATGCAAGGTAAGCATTACAACCTTTTCTCACATATTTCTGAGCTAATAGCGACTATATCACAATAGGCAACTCACTCGACTCATCAGATTCAATTCGAAGAGTTTCATTATTCTGACATTTCAATTCAATAGTCTTTCATCTATAATTCACAACAGTATCAGATTAGCCGGAAAACAGTAACCCCGAGTCATCAAAGGACAGTTCTTGCAAAATTTATCAACTAGGACATACTTGCCTAAGGGGTTCGATACTTTAATCACAAATTTAGTAGGCTCAACAGGAAAAATATTACTAGACACTAAATTCATACAGATGTATGAATAAGTTGATCCAAGATCAATCAAGGCAATTACATTAGTGTCATAGAGAGAAAATGTACCGGTGATAACATATGGTGACGACGCATCTTCGCGAGCGCGAATAGCATAAGCTCTGGCTGATGCTCTAGCCTCGGATCTCACAGCAGAGTTCTTTGTCGTTCCTTTGCTACTGGTCACATTTCCCGTATTTCTAGGTGGTCTCCCTCTAGCAGCTGTATTACTCGGTCTTGCATTTTGATATCTATCTTTCTCGGGTAACTCAGGACAATCCCGAATGAAGTGATCTTGCGAGCCACATTTGAAACAACCATTATTGTTCATCCAGTAGTCTCCAAAATTTTGTGTTCTGCACTGTTGACACTCGAGTTTATTGTTTCTAACACTACCAACGCTCGATACTGAAGTGGCTTGAGCTTTAGGACTCGTGTATTACTTCCCACGATCTCTATTTGGATAACCCACTGAAGCATTCGAACGACTATACGAATCCCGTGATTTCTTTGACGAAGACTGATATGGTTTACTCATCGATATTTTTCTTGAATCTCTAGCCTCGAAATCAGCTTTTCACTTTTCTTTGCCAAGTTCTTCAGCTTTACAAGCTCTGTCGACTAGCATCACAAATTCTTTCAACTCCAGAATCTCGACTAGAAGTCTAATGTCTTCGTTCAACCCATCTTCAACTCGTTTACACATAATTGCCTCAATGGAAACACATTCTCGAGCATATTTACTGAGTCTCACAAACTCTCTTTCATACTCGGTCACAGATATTTGACCCTGTTTCAACTCTAGAAACTCTTTACGTTTTTTATCAATGAACCGCTGGCTTATGTATTTCTTTTTGAACTCGGTCTGGAAAAATTCCCACATGACTCTTTCTCTCGATACCACGAATATCAAAGTATTCCACCACTGATATGCAGTGTCTCTCAGAAGTGATACGGTGCATTTTACACATTCAGCTGGTGAGCAGGATAGTTCATCAAATACTCTGATCGTATTCTCAAGCCAAAACTCAGCTCTCTCAGGATCATCATCAACTGTCGCTCTGAACTCTTCAGCCCCGTGTTTTTGAATTTTATCAACAGGCGGCCTATTCAATTGTAAAGTTTCCAAACCTTAAGGAGCTACGGGAACCGGTTGGGGAATAGATGGGGGTGGAGGTTGCTGAGTAGCCAGATTTGTTCGGACAAACTCAGTGAACACTCGTTCATCATTTGGAAGAAGGCTTCTTTGGCCTCTCCTCCCTGACTACCTGATACGGGTCTCGACTCAGATTGCGCTACTCCATGAACGGAGGCTGGTGCATTACTCTCAACATCATCAGCCACTGCTCGATTTGGATCCATTAACTATATGAAAACACGATTTAAACTGTCAGGAGATATCACACTATCACAGGTTATATATGGCATGTATAGATAGACTCTCACATACGCTACGTTAGTCTAAGAATCGACTAAATCGTAGCTCTGATACTAATAAATGTAATACCCCTAAGCCGTATTCATTGCCAGAATAGGGTTACAGAGCATTACTGGACTTATTACACAAATAAACATACATTTCTCATACATTTTTCCATTTCAAATATAAATCGTTCACAATCAATCATATCGTCCCTAATATGAGCCTACGAGGCCCAAAACATGCATTAGGAGTGGTTCGGGACTAAACCGATAACTTTGGAAACTTTTAGAAAACTTAGAAAAATTTTCAAAATACAGGGGACACATGCCCGTGTGGCCCGGCCGTGTGTCTCACACGGCCAAAGACACGCCCGTGTGGACATTCGAAATGGGATCACATGGCCGTGTCCCAGCCCGTGTCCGACCCCGTATAACTCCCTGACTTGGGTCACACGGCCAACCACACGCCTGTGTGATCAGCCCATGTGCCCTTCAAAATGGCCACACACGCCCGTGTGCCAGGCCGTGTGCTAGGTCGTGCCAAACTTGTAGGATATACTGACTTATACCACACGGCCAAGTCACACGCTCGTGTGTTGGGCCGTGTGGAGCATACTGACTTGCTTTCTAATTAATCACCAGGGGACACACGGCCGTGTCACTTGACCGTGTGTCACACACTGCTGAGACTCACGCCCGTGTCTCTGCCAGTGTGGACAAAAATAGGCTATTTTCCAAGGCATCTTTTTCACCCAAATTTCATTCACCTACAATAACCAAATTTGCATTTGACCACAACTTCAAATGGCATTGAAACTCATCTAAAACAAGTTCAATTCATGCTATATCAATATTAACAATTACAAGGCACACAAGTACCACAATATGCCATTCAATTCATGCCAATTTCACATGTACAAATCACCTAAATGATCACTTTCAATTAAGCATTTCTTTACCTAAAATCACAAGCAAACTAATCCCAAATTCAACCATTTGATGCTCCAAATACAAATTCACAACAAGCATATAAATGGAAATTATATACAACATTTCAAAAGTCCTTTTTCCATATATATACATCACCAAACATACCAAAATAAGCCAACTCTCACGGCTATACACAAAACCAAACACTTTACATTTACAAGTCAACTCAAATGGCTAAATTCATTACTAACATATATCAAAATGACCATAACTCCTATACATGCCATATAACTAAAACATAATTTCAAAAGTACCAAAGTGAAAGCTTTATAGTGTGATGCAATCTTCGACGACTCCCAAATCTGAACTAGCTTCGATATCACTATAAAGCACGAAAAAGTAAACAGAGTAAGCTATAAAGCTTAGTAAGTTCGTATAGTAATAAACTCAACTTACCATAATTACACAATTCAAACAATTGAATATATCAATATACAACTCATATTAATCCACAAACCTATCGCATATTCAATCATAAGGTTAGATGTGAAATTCACAAGTTTTCTTCGATTCAAAGCTTATACGGTTCATGTACATACCTGTACCATCTCGTAACAAACTCATACTCATCCATATCTTTGATATACCTGTTGAACCATTTGGAATACTATTGGATACTTGGGAATCTCGCACCCTAAGTGCCAATACATAGCCGAAGCTATCTCAATCTCATATCACATATAATGCTCACTCTCGAGCTATCAACGGGTCTGCTCACACAAGCTGACGGTCATGACGAAACTACATAGTGCTGCTCACACAAGCTGACGAGAATCCATAACACATGCCGAATAACTTAGCCACTGGTAGGACGTACGGACCAGCACCCAAATCATATAACCCTTAATGACATGTCATTTGTATCCTAATCTATTCCTAAGGTTCAATCGGGATTTCTCATTACCGAATCTTTTTCGAACATTTTTGAACAATCATATTCATCAACAATTCAAATATAAAACATTTAAAAACACAATTACAATAATGCTTATTAACATACAAACTTACCTCGAATGCAAAAACGATGAAATAGAATGACTAATCCAAAACTTTATTTTTCCCTCGATCTAGATCCAAACTTCGTTGTTCTTGATCTATATGTAATCAAAATTAACTTATTTAATTATCGTTCTATTCAATTTAGCCCAAAATGTATCTTAAGGTAACTTTACACTTTTGCCCCTAATATTTCAACATTTTTACAATTTAGTCCTTAGCTCATAAAAATACAAATTTGTGCAATTCAATTTCAACCTATCACAGCCGAATATCAATTAAGTCCCTAGCAGCCCAAAATTTTCATTTATTTCAAAATTTAACTGCAAAATTTCTACATTTCTCAATTTAATCCCTAATTGACAATTTTACTAAAAATTACTTTACAAATGTTGTTTATCTAACAACAAGCATACATTTTCTATCATCAAACACCAAAATACACATATATTCATCAATGGAAAAAACACTAAACCTTTAACAATTTTGCAAATTAGCCCTGGTCTAGCTAGATTAAGCTGCAACGATCTCAAAAATATAGAAATTATTAAAAACGGGACAAAATCATACCTAAATAGACAATGGAAGCTTGGTCGAATGAAAACCCTAGCTATGGCTTTTTCTCCCCTCTAATTTCGACAATGAAGAAGATGAATGAAACAAAATTTTCATTTGTTTGATTTAATTAACCTTTATTTACTAAATACCAAAATTAACCTTTGAAAATATCACAAATTTCAAAATTACCAAGCCATTATCATCCACTATCATATTATTGGGCTATTTACCACATAAGGACCTTTAATTTAAGATTTCGTAGCTATTAGAAACCTTTAACTAATAGAACCCCACTTTTACAGTTTACGCAATTTAGTTCTTTTTTATCAAATTAAGCATTCAAACGATAAAATTTCTTAACGAAATTTTCACACAATCACAAAATCATGCTGTAAACATTAAAATAATAAAAAAATAATTATTTCAACCTTGGATTTTTGGTCCCAAAACAACTGTTTTGATTTGACCAAAAACGGGCTGTTACAAAACTAAATCTCAAGAGATAGAAAAAGTAGAAGGAATCAAATATAATGATGGGTGATTAGCTTACTTCGGTTATCCTGGTCAACTTTTGTTTCGGCTTCCTCGTCAACCAACTAGTCGTTACCTTAGTAGTATCTTTCGATCTTCCATTAACATAATGAGTTAGCAAGGACTACTTATCTTCTGACCTCACTGTCCAGACTAGCTTGGGGGGAAGGTGTTCACGGATGGGCAATACCAAAATTGAGTTAATCCCCACCTTGATTACTTCCTGGGGTTGTCAAGCCTAGGGTTTGTTTCATGCTCTTCCTTTCCCAAACAATTGATCCGTTGAGTAACTGTATAAAACAATTAATCGGTCATGCCTCCACTCGCTAATTCCCCATAAAAGGATTAGTTCCTCATGGCTTTCATAAACAATATGGATTAGATGAAAGAATAAAGCATGGTGATTGAATTGAAGTGTAGACTTTAAGAAAAGCCTGATTTATATGAATAATAACACAAATCCCCAGAAGTTGATCGTCTTTACAAATCAGATCTCTTGAAGGAAAGCAACAAAAAAATAAACTAAACTCTGAAAAACCTAAGAAATAAAGAAAAGGAAACTAAATCTAAAGAGAGAATTTATGTTAATGGAATGGTGTCCATAACATGTGCCAAAGAAAATGAAACTAAATCTAAATAGAGAATCTAGGTTAATGGAATGGTGTCCATAACATGTGCAAAAATAGCCTACTTATAGCCTTCAGGTTGTCGTCATCATTAACCTTAGGTCAACTGACATTCTTAAGCTTTAAATTTGATTGTGCAAACTAAAACTCCCCTACTTCGTGTTTAATTTCTATTCTAGAGTCGATGTCGCGACACACCAGGACCTGTGTTGTGACATAGAAGTCAGTATGCTTCTCCTTGAAACATCATTAGGGGTATGTCGCGACATCCTTAGTCAGTGTCGTGACATCAAAGGAAGTTTCATACTTTCTCCATTCTGTTCTCCATGTTGCCACAGCCGTGTGCAAGGCCGTGTGGTATGGAAATCTACATTTTGGTTAGCTAATAGTTAGATGCTATAAAGGGGAAATAAAAGTAAAAAATAAAAATATAAAAATTAATTGAGTTAGTGCTCAGGTAGCCTCTCGAGAAGTGCTCGTTTAAAGTATTAAGCTAGACTCACCTCTCATTCACATAATTAGGGTGGTTTGAAAAGTTGAACATCCACTCTCATGCTATCAGTTCTACTATCATGATATAACTCGAGTCGAGTAGCGTTTACTTTAAAACTGCTGAAAATAGGATTACTTACCTCGACTGTTCCGTATGGGAAAACATTGATTATCTTAAAAGAGATTTCTTTGTTTGTATTAAGGTCTGAAGGAGATATTCGAGGGTCTGTTTTATCTAATAATACCTGATCTCCAATCTTAAATTTGTTTGTCCCATGGAATGGCGTTGGTTCTGCTGCGTGTATCCCTAATTTCTCTTTAAAATGTGTCTTCCACTCGTCTAGTTCATCGATCTAAAGCCTTCGTTCCTCATGAGTTATTTCCTTGTTTGCATGGGGTCTAGGATCTGGCTCAGTTGTGTAGTTCCGTGGTGCTTCCTGTGAGGAAGGTTGAACAAATCGGTTATCAAATGAATTTACTTTTTCACCTCTATCAATTGATGTCCTAGCTGAGTCAAGAGCTTGAAGAGTGACTATCTCCTCGCCTACACGAAGTATGAGTTAACATGTACCAACATCAATTTTAGTTCTAGCAGTTGTTAAAAAGGGTCTTTCAAAAATTAAAGGGATCGTATTGTCCTCATCCATGTATAAAATGACAAAGTCTACTGGGAATACGAATTTATTAATTTTCACGAGTACATCTTCAATTATACCCCTAGGAATTCTAATAGTTTTATCAGCTAATTGGATGCTCATCCTAGTTTGTTTGGGTTTCCCTAGACCTAGCTGTTTAAACATTTTATAAGGCATAACATTTATACTTGCCCCTAAATCAGCTAAAGCATTATCAATAGATAAACTACCAATTAAGCATGGAATTGTAAAACTCCCTGGATCTTTTAATTTTCGTGGTAGTTTGTTTTGTAGAATTGCTGAGCATACTGCATTTAGCTCCACATGCGATGCCTCGTCTAACCTCCGTTTGTTTGTCAAAAGCTCTTTTAAAAATTTCCTTGAATCTGGCATCTGCGAAAGAGCTTCGAGAAATGGTAATTTAATATGTAATTTTTTAAAAAGTTTAAGAAATTTACCGAATTTTTCGTCTGTGTTGTCCTTCTTCATCGCATCGGGGTATGGTATACGAGGTTGGTACTCCTTAATTACCGGTCTTGGCTTATCATGACTTTCCTCAGCTTTACCTTCTTCTACCACATTCTCTTGCCATAAATTGGGCTCATCTAACCCTACACCATCATGAGCTGTTATGGCTTGAATTTGATCCTTTGGGTTAGTCTTAGTGTTTCTTGGTAGGCTTCCTTGTGGTCGTTCGGAAATCAGCTTAGCAAGTTGCCCTAACTGGTTCTCGATCCCTTGAATCGATGCTTGTTTATTTTTAAGTGTTGTTTCAGTGTTTTGGAAACGAGTTTCTGACACTGCTATGAATTTTGTCAGCATCTCCTCAAGGTTCGGCTTCTTTTCCTGTGGGTAGGGCTGTTGTTGGAAGTTTGGAGGGGGTTGTTGTCTCTGGTTTCCCTGACCACCCCACGAGAAATTTGGGTGGTTCCTCCAACCTGGATTATAGTTGTTACTATAGGGGTTATTTTGAGATCTAAAATTGTTACCCACATAGTTCATTTGTTCGCCTTCCATGCCATGTCCGTAGGGTGGGTACTCAAGATTTGCCACACCTCTACTTGTTTCACACTGCATTACCAGATGTACCTGCGAAGAACACAAACCATCAATCTTTTTGTTTAACATCTCTACCTGATTTGATAGCATGGTTACTGCGTCGAGGTTGAAAACTCCGGCTATTTTTGTTGGACTTGTCTTGTGACTTGCCAACGATAGTTATTCGGTGACATCTTTCTATAAACTCGTAGGCCGCTTCGTGGAGTTTTGTTGTTCAGTGTTTTCACGGTGTTTGAATCAATCAATCGCTCGGTTGAAGGGTTTACACCATTGTAAAAGGTTTGGACCTGTAGCCACAAGGGTCATCCATGGTGTGGGCACCTTCTCAATAGATCTTTGTATCTCTCCCATGCATCATAAAGCGTCTCTAAATCCATCTACACAAAAAAAGAGATATCATTCCTTAACTTAGCCGTTTTAGCCTGCGAAAAATATTTTAATAAAAATTTTTTGGTCATTTGCTCCCATGTAGTGATTGATCCTCGTGGAAGAGAATTCAACCACTGTTTTGCTTTGTTCCTCAAGGAGAAGGGAAATAACCGAAGATGGATGGCATCATCAGAAATGCCATTTATTTTGAAGGTATCACAGAATTCTAGAAAATTTGCTAAGTGTGTGTTAGGATCCTCATCCTGCAAACCATCAAACTGAACAAACGGTTGTATCATCTGTATAGTGTTAGGTTTCAATTCAAAATTATTTGCAGCAATAGCGGGTCTAACAATACTTGACTCAATTCCTGTTAAATTAGGTTTAGCATAATCATACATAGTTCGAGGAGCATGATTTTCAGCCACCTCAGGAGGTAGCGGATTATTTTCAGCCATCTCTTCGGTGGTATTGGTTTCGTCATCTTGCTCTTCAGCTATGTAATTTAAGCTTCGCCTTATTTCTCTACGATTTCTGTGAGCGGTACCTTCAATATCACTGTCGTAAATTAAGGGTCCTATTGGGTTACTTCTAGTCATAAACTAGAGGTACCTACTAGGAACAAATGAAAGAAGAAAAATTAGCAAAGTTAAAATCAAAATAAAAGTAAATCGCAACAATAAAAAATGGCTAAAGTAATAAAAATTAAGCGTTCTTAATATTTTAGTTCCCCGGCAACGGTGCCAAAAACTTGATCGTGTGTGTCGATAGTCTTAATATTTATATAATGAATGATCTAGCCTAGAAACTAACTATCACCACGATTGAGGCAAGTGCATCAATCGAACAGTAGTATAGCTTAGTGGCAAGACCGGATTGTCGAACCCAAAGGAATCAAAAGTACTAATACTGACTTTCTTTTTATTATTTAGCCTAAGAATTAAGAGAATTGTTATTTATTCTAAAATTAACTAACTACTAAGCTAAAGACGCTAAGACGAAGAGAATGAATTGGGGAAATACTTGTGGGAAAAACCAATTGATTAAGACGATACCCAAGGAAGAATCCACCTAGACTTCACTTGTTATTTAACTCTGAACCAGACTATTTATTCACTTGACCTGATTCGTAGGATTCCCTAATTTATATTAATACCTCTCTTGAGGCTACTAACGTTTAACCCTAGGTTGATTAATTGAAATCTCTTTCTAAATAAAACCTCTAAGGTTGCATTAACTCGATCTATGGACTCCCATATTAGGTTTGACCCTAATCCGACAGATTTTCGTCATCCTATCTCTAGGGTTGTGATCAACTCCGCTTAAGTATACTAGATATACTCTTAGACAGAGTCTATTCCTCCTCTGCCTAAGCACATCAATACTTGAATCAGTATCCTGAAATATCAAAACAAGAATTAAGAACACATAATTAAGAACAAATCAAGTATTTATCATATAGTTCAGAAAACAATAACAAGATCCGTCTTAGGTTTCATCCCCCTCAGGTATCTGAGGGGTTTAGTTCATAATCATAAAAGAATACATATTAGAAGAAAAGATAAAACAAAACATAAGAAAACCCTAAAACCCCTGAAGGAATTGAAGGAGAGATCCGCCGTCTTGAGTATGATTTCGGCTTCTTGAGATGAATCAACTGGCTTTCTTCGAGTAGATCCCACAATTCTGACCTCTCTGGCTTGGCACCTTGGCCTAGCTGGACGCCCTCTCAAGGTTGGCCTTTAGGGTGTTTATATAGGCTTTTGGAATATCTTTCTTTGCCTCTAAGTACCCTATTCCGAGTGAAATTCCTCTTCGTCACGGCAGGGACACGCCCGTACAACACGCCCGTGTGAGTCGAATCCAGGTCGTGGTCGAGCCTTCTAAAGGGGCACGGCCGTGTGGCTTGGGCTCAGGCCGTTTTGATTTCTTACTTTGGCTCATTTGGTCCGTTTTTAGCCCGTTTCTCGCTCTTTTCATCCTCCTATGCTTTCCTAAGTATAAAACATGAAATTAAAGGATTAGAAGCATCAAATTTCACAAGTCAAGGGATAAATCATCCAAAAAGTATGCTAAATGTGGGATTAAAATATGTATATATTATGGTTTATCAAATACCCCCACACTTAAGCATTTGCTTGTCCTCAAGCAAAATTCTCAACTCACAATTAAAACGAACTTCCTCAATTCATAACCTTCATCAATAGTGTTTCATCATAATTTATAGATAATTCATACATGGATAATTTAACCAAAAAGGTTCCTAAAGATTCAAACAATCAAAGTCATATTTTTTATAGCACGAAAAATAGGTGTTTCCCCTTACCTAAATAATAACCTTTAATTCAAAATCGACAAAAGTTGACATCCTCACTAAAGATTCACTCAAATCACTCAAAGTGTTTAAGGTTCAAAATTAAGCACTCAAAAGTCGAACATGAAAAGTTAATCCCATAGGCTTGCATGAAAATCAAATCTCCACCACTATAAAATGAAATGATACATAGATCAAAAGGTCTTTAACGGGTTGTAATGGGGCTTAGGTTAAAAGTGTGGGTAAAGGCTGAATTAGAGGGTTAGAATCGAGATTGAATTGACAATTTACCTAACTAGAAAAATGAACTAATCCTGAATAATTACATCAATTAAAATTTCATTACTAATAATTACGAACTTCTATTTCAAGATGTGGAATTTAAACGTATAAGCTCACTTAATCATAGAACTAATAATGAATATACTTCGATTTTATTTTAAGAACAAATCATACAATAATAATAGAGAATTTAACAACTGAAATAGAAAACATAGTTAGGCAACTTCTCAAATCAAATCTCGACAAAAAGGGTTAGTCAAGAGAAGTGGTGATAACAAATACAAGATGGGTTTTGGGTTAATATTAGTGGGTGAGTCAACAAATGGTTTGTTAAGATCAAAGGGGTTCACTAGGGGTTAATTGTGAAGGTAGGCTTTTTATGGAGTAAGTGGGTTAAAACCTAAGTGCTTTTATCATCTCTGTATATCAAATCAAAGATGTGGTCTCGACATGTATAATCAAAGCAAGTTCTAGAATAACAAATCAATGTTGACACACTCATAATCAATAAAGTGAGCACGAAAAGGAATGTATGCTCTAAAAGGCTCAAGATCACAAAAAAATTATGGGCTTTTGATGTCAACTTTGTAAATTTCAAACTTCAAGGTAATACTTAAATTTAGGTAGACAACCTAACAAATTTTTAATTCTGAAAAATAGACTTATCATGCTTGATTCTCTAGCCTCCTAAAGTTTAAATCGTCACTGCATAATTAAATATGACTTAATTCAAAACATATCAATGAAAATCATAAATCACAGAAAATTTCATTCTAATCGTAACATGAGAAAATTACTTAAAAACAAGATATCATTTAGGGAAAGTATTGTTGGCACCTTTCCACAAGAATTAATTCAGGGATTTGAGAATAATGAAAAAAAGTTAGGCATTTTTAAGATTCACCCCCCACACTTAAGATGTACATTACCCTCAATGTACAAAGATAGATATATATACAAAAAATCAAAAGATAGGGCGGAAAGTGAAACTTCCTGAATTTTTTTATGGGGTCACAATATTCGGCCGCGTTGGAGGAAGACATTTCTTTAGAGGTGGATACTAGGGTTGTGGTTGTAACATCCCGGTTTAGGGCCTAGTCAGAATAGTGGTACGAGACCAAAAATCCGAGGTATATGAATGAGTTTTTGAGGTTTATGCCTTGTATGCATGCTAGTGTGAAAGTTTCATGAAGCAATTTTATGAAATTGTGGTTGAATTGTCCAAAAGGACTAAATTGCAAAAGTTGCAAAATGTGTGTTTCTAGAAGCTATATGTGTGAAATAGCTTTAGATTATTAATTAGAGGTCCTTAAATAGCAATTTTTCCAATTTCTAATATTTGGACAAAATTGGGCATGGATAAGTTAAAATAGAAAGTTTATCAAAAAGGGCATTTTGGTCATTTAACAAATAAGTGATTAAAAAGGAGAAAAGATGACAAAATCATGCTCATCTTCTTCCCCTCATTGCCAAAAATTTGAAGGAAGCCATAGCTAGGGTTCTTCAATTTTTCAAGCTTGCTAGTAAGTGCATCTAGCCTCATTTTTGACATTCTTTGCATTTTTGAAGTCCCGGTAGCATGAGTAAGCTATTTTTAGCTATTTGGTGAGCTATGAAGGATGTTCAAAAATGTGGTCATGTATGACATGCATGTATTTTGTTGTTTTATGAAAGATTATGAAAGCTTGATGTAGTAGAAACATCTTTTGTTAAGTGATTTTCCATGAAAATGCATGTAGGGACTTGATTGTGAAAATCTTAAGTTTGGTCATACATGTGTGTTTTAGTGAGAATTGATGATAGCTTTAGTTGAATAAGTGGTTTGGCTAAGCATGAAATACTAGAAAGTTGAATAAAAATCACTTTACGAGCCTTTGGGGCTAAAGTGTAAATATAAGAAAGTTTAGGGGCAAAATAGTAATTTTGCTAAAGTATGAGATGTGGGTCAATTTAGTCAATGTATGTATTGAATAAGCTGATTTATTCATTATAGATCAAGAAAGACGAAGCCCGGATCGAAACTGAGGCAAAAGCAATGTGGTGGACTAAATTGCAAGTCTCAATACTTTTGAGTACCGAGGTAAGTCTATGCATAAACAATGCATTCATACTTACAATTTTTTGATGATAGCTAGTGTGTAGCTTGTTCGAGATTGATTGAGAACCTCTATGGTCCAAGTAGAATGAATGTAGTAGAATTGTGAATGAATGTTTAATTGAGTAAGTAGACATGTGAACGTGTAGTGATAATGCTAGATGGCAGGCTAAGTGTGATACCATCCTAATGCATATTGACGATGAGCTGGCTATGTGCGATGCTATCGTTAGGTATATCGTTTAGTGGGCTAAGTGAGGAACCCCTATGATTACCTTTGTAGTAGGCTAAGTGCGATACCACCTTATTAATCGATTGTGGTGTGCTAAGTGCGAAACCACCGGGACATTTGTTGTGTGGGTTAACTGTGTGGATTAGCCATGTGATTGCATTATTGAGTAAAATAGCTGTGTGGATGTATTATTAAGTTAATTAGCTATGTGGATGAATTATTGAGAAATAATGATGTGTTGTATATTGTGTAAATGTGACATTGAATGCAGGGGTGCATTTCGATGGTTATGAGTATGTGACTCATGATGTGTTGGAAGTGTGGTAAGGGATAGAAAGAGTAAGCATAGTTGTGAATTACTTATGTTGGTATAATGCTAATTGTTGCTTAGCTTATACTATGTTGCTTAATTGTTTATGTGTAAACTTACTAAGCTCAAAACTTACTCTCTTTCTTTTCCCTTGTCTTATAGAGTAAAGGTGTTGAATCGAGATACGAGGATCAATTGGAAGATCGCCCACACTATCAGCACACTTTGGTACATGAGACTTAATGTTTTGTATATGGCATGTATAGGGGCTAGACAAGTTAGTGAATTTTGTTGTATATGGCTAAGATGTGTTGGCCTTTAGATGGATAGCTTATTTTGTATAATGCCATGGTTGTTGGCTATTACATTATATGAAAGAAAGTTATAGTTTTCTATGTGAGATTGCAATTCAATTTGAGTTGATTATGGATGTGTTGTATGAGTGCATGTTGTGTAAGCTATAAGAGTGAGAAGAGCTTAGCAAATAGCTTTGTTCTTTGCCATGTGGATAGACACACGGACGTGTGTCTAGGCCATGTGTGACACACGGTCAACCTACGGGCGTGTGCTTTGGCCGTGCGTCCCCTGCATGTTAGTATTTTAAATTAGAATAGACCGCGGACTAGCCACACGGGCGTGTGTCTGGGTTGTGTGGGATTAATCAGTATTGGCCACGGGCTAGCCACACGGGCGTGTGTCTAGACTCTAGGCCGTGTTAAAGTAGTCAGTGTGCACCACGGGTGGTAAGCATGGGCGTGTGCCTTGGCCGTAGGGCATTGGCAGAATGCTGGGTTTTTAGGCACGGTTTGGGGACATGGGCGTGTGTGTCCATGCACGGGCGTGTCTAATCTTGCACGGGCGTGTGAGACCTGTATAAAAGAGAAAAATTTTAAGATTGGAAAAAGTTCCGGTTTAGTCTCGAGAGCCCTCGTGTGTATGAGTGAGGCCTCATAAGTCGAGAATGAGGTTGTTGAGATGACTTCAGAGAGTAGTTACGACGAGCCTAAGTGGCGATCAAGTGGTTTGAGTTCGGTAACGCCTCGGGCCTAGTTTCGGCGTATAACCCGGGTAAAGGGGTGTTACATTTAGTGGTATCAGAGCTATGGTTTAGTCGGTTCTAGGACTACCGTAGCGGGTGTAAGAGTCTAGCTATACATGCCATAAGTGTACAATGATAGTGTGGTGGTTTCTGATGATTTTAAATCTTGTTTTATATAGAATATGGATTCCGATCCATTGACTGCTGATGAAGCAGCTTGTAATGCGTTGGCTCCTGTGCAAGGAACCGCACCCGTTGAGAGTGGACCCGAGGTTAGGGTTCAAGGGGAAGAGGCACGAGAAGCCTTTCTCCAGATGATGAGCAATTGGTACTCGGATTATGTTGGAGCGAACCCTAATGCTCAACCTCCTCCACCTCCTCCTCCTATACCTCAGCCAAATCCAGTGTCTCCTCAAGGTATGGATGTAGTGAGGATATCGAAACCCCCGGTGGATAAGATTAGGAAACACGGGGCTAAGGAGTTTATAGCTAAGGTAGATGATGACCCAGAGAGGGCGGAGTTCTGGTTGGAGAACTCGATGAGGGTGTTCGATGAACTCTCATGTACGCCTGAAGAGAGCTTGAAGTGTGTCGTATCTTTGCTGAGAGATTCGACATACCATTGGTGGAAGACGTTGATGTTAGTGGTCCCGAGAGAGCGGGTGACGTGGGACTTCTTTCTGGAAGAGTTCCGGAAGAAGTATATAAGCCAGAGGTTTACTGATCGAAAAAGGAAGGAATTCCTTGAGTTGAAACAATGAAGAATGACAGTGGCGAAATATGAGCGTGAGTTTGTTAGGCTTAGAAAATACGCTCAAGAATGTGTATCGACTGAGACCATCTTGTGTAAGTGGTTCGAAGATGGGCTGAATGAGGACATCAAACTCCTAGTGGGCATTTTGGAGTTGAAAGAATTTGTGGTATTAGTTGAGAGGGCAAGTAAGGCCAAGAGTGAGTTCGAGAAAAAGGAGGGGCTGTGAGTGAAGCCCGAGATGCTAGAAAGAGGCCGATGGGCAAGTCATACCAAGCCCAGTCGAAAAGATCCAAGGAAGTGAATCCTCGGACGACGGCACCAGTGGGTTATTCGCATCGAGACTTGGGCAATACTCGCTCGGGTTCGAGAGTCCAAGTCCCCTCAATGGAAAGTGTGGGCAACACAAAGAGTAAACAGGAGTGTCCAAGTTGTGGTAGATATCACACCGGAGAGTGTTGGGGAAATATTTAAAAATGTTATAAATGTGGTTCCCCCGACCATTTTATCCGAAACTTCCCCGAGAGGGATGATAAGGAAGAGAGGCAAGAGCTGAGACCTAGTGATGTGTCTACGAGGGGTAGACCACCAAGGAACCCAAGAGGTGGGGCTAGTGGTAGAGGTGCGCCCAGAGATTCTGCTGTGAGACCAAAGGGTCGGGCACCTACGAGGATGTATGCTATTCGCGCTCACGAAGAAGCATCCTCCCCTGATGTGATAACGGGTACTTTTTCTCTCTTTGACACCTTTGTTATTGCTTTAATAGATCCAAGGTCTACTCATTCTTATATTTGCATGAGATTAGCATCTAGTTTATGTATGACTGTTGAGTCTACGGACATAGTGGTTAAGGTGTCAAACCCGTTAGGAAAGCATGTGTTAGTTGATCGCTGTAAATCAGAGTTTTAAAATTTATAAAAGAATGATCGAACCTAGAAACTAACTCTGACAACGATTAAAGGCAAGTGCACCTATTGAACAGTAGTATAGTTTAGGCAAGACTGGATTATCGAACCCAAAGGAACTAAAAGTACTAATACTAACTTTCTTTTTATTATTTAGCCTAAAATAAGTGAAGTTGTTTATTAATCTAAATTAATTAACTACTAAACTAACGACTCTAAGACAAAGAAGAATGAATTTGGAAAATAATTTGGGAAAAACTCAGTTGATTTAGATGATACCCTAGGAAGAATCCACCTAGACTTCACTTGTTATCTAACCTTGAACCATATGATTTATTTACTTAGTTTGATCCGTAAGACTCCCTAATGTATATTAAACCCTCTCTCGAGGCGAATAACGTCTAACCCTAGGTTAATTAGTGGAACTCTCGTTCTCTTATAATAACCCCCTAGAATAGCAGTAAATCGATTTGTGGATTCCCATATTAGGTTTCACCCTAATTCGGCAAAATCTCGTCACCCTATCTCTAGGCGTGCGATCAACTCCGCTTAATTATGTTGGATCTACTCTTAGGCAGGGTCTATTCCTCCTCCACCTAAGCACATTAGATTTGGATTAAGCTCACATAATTAAGAACAAACTAAGTTATTATCATATAATTCAAATAATCAAATAACAAGATTCATCATAGGTTTCATCCCCTTCGGGTATCCGAAGGTTTAGTTCATAACAATAAAGGAAAACATCTCAAGAGAAAAGATAAAACAAAACATAAGAAATCCCTAAAACCCCCTGAAGGAATTGAAGAGGAGATCCTCCGTCTTGAGTAGAATTCCGGCTTCTTGAGATGAATCAACTGGCTATCCCTGAGTGAATCCCCACAAATCTACCTTCTCTGGCCTAACACGACGCCCCTAGACGATGGCTTTGGGCCCCCCTTTTAGGTCATACTTAGGGTGTATTTATAGGCTTTTGAAATACGTTTCTTTCTCCCTAAGTATCCTTTCCCGAATGAAATTGCTCTTCTCCACAGCAGAGGCACGGCCATGGCGCACGCCCGTGTAAATCGTGGCCAGGCCGTGTTCGAATTTCTTTAATGAGACACGGTCGTGTGAATCGGGGTTGGATCGTGTTCTAGATGATTGGCTTGGCACGGCCGTGTGGGTCCAAGTCCAGGCCGTGTCAATTTCCTCATTGGTCCGTTTTGAGCCCGTTTCTCGTTCTTTTTATCCTTGGGTGCTTTCCTGATTATAAGACATGAAAAGAAAGGATTAAGAGCACCTTTTTACATAAATCAAAGGATAATTCATCCAAAAGCATACTAAATGTGGGCCTAGAATATGTTACTATTTCGGTTTATCAAATACCCCCACACTTAAGCTTTTGGTTGTCCTCAAGCAAAATTCTCAACTTACAATTAAAACAAACTTCCTGTAATTCATAATTCCTATTGATAGTGTCTCATCATAATTCAGATATAATTTATACATGAATAATTCAACTCAAAGCGTCCTAAAAATTCAAACAATATATGTCATAGATTTTGTAGCTCTAAACATAGGCGTCTCCCCTTATCTAGATAATTACCTTTAATTTGAAATCGACAAGGATTGACATCCTCACAAAAGATTCACTCAACTCACTCAAAGTGTTTAAGGTTCAAAATTTAGGCACTCAAAAGTCGAACATGAAGAGTTAATCCCATAAGCTTGCATGAAAATCAAATCTCCACCACTGAAATATGAGATGAAACACAAATCAAAAGGTCTTTGTTAGGGTTGTAACGGGGCTAGGGTTAAGGTGTGGAAAAAGGCTGAATTAGAAGGCTAGAATCGAGATTGAATTGACAAATTACCTAACTAAGAACTTATGAACTAATAATAATAAATACATCAATTGAAAACTAATAATACTAACACTACGAGCTTCTTTTTTCGATATTTGGATTTTAAATGTATAAGCTCGTTTAATCACATAACTAATAATGAATATACTTCGTCTTTTTTTTTAAGAACAAACTAAATACATAATAAAGGATAAATTACTAAAATTCATAATTAGGCAACTAATCAGATCAAATCTCGATATAAGGGTAGCTAAAAGGAATGGTGATAACAAAAACAAAGGGGTTCTAGGTTAATATTAGTGGTTATGTCAATAAATAGGGTTGTTAGGATTAAAAGGGGTTCACTAGGGGTTAATTGTGAAGGTAGGCTTTCTATGGAGTAAGTGGGTTAAATCCTAGGTGCCTTTATCATCTCTGTGTATCAAATCAAAAAAATATGGTCTCGACATGTATAATTGATGCAAGTTCTAGAATAACAAATCAGTGTTGACATACTCATAATCAATAAAGTGAGCAAGAAAAAGAATATATGCTCTATAAGGCTCAAAAACTCACAAAAATTATGGGTATTTTGATGTTAACCTCGTAAATTTCAAACTTCAAGATAATATTTAAACTCAGTTTGACAACCTAGCAAATTTTTAATTTCTGAAAAATAGACTTATCATGCTTGATTCTCTAGTAGTCTTAGAATTTAATTATCAATGCACAATTATCAATGACTTAATCTAAAACATATCAATAAAAATCATAAATCATCAGAAATTTCATTCTAATTAGTAATATGAGTAATTTACTTTCAAACAAGACTAAATTCAGGGATTTGAGAATAATGCAAAATGTTTGGCACCTAATTTCAGAAATTTGAGAATAATGAAAAAATTAGGTGCCTTTTTAGGTTGTTCACCCCCCCCACACTTAAGATGTACATTGCCCTCAATGTACAAGGTTAGATAATAACACTGTAATAAAATCATTAGGTATGGGGATAAGTGAAAACTTCTTGAATTTTCGGATGATTCCTTGAGAGGAGATTGTGTCTTTGGTGGTGGTGATGGGCCGTCTAGATGACGAACCTGCGCTAGATGAAGAAATTGGGAAGCTCATGCAGGATTAGCCAAGAAATCTAAAGAAACCTTAATAATATACTAATAATATAACTAAAGATAAGAAATATAAAGAGAAGGAGACTAAGAAGGAAAATAAACTAAGTTTAAAAGATAAAGGGGCTTGAGAATCCTTATGGTAGATGGTTCGAGAGGTGGGTGTGACTTTGAAGGTGACGGAGTTGTTGGTGATGGTGGAAGTGGCATGATTCCCAAGCAGCCTTAAGAACCTAAAAACAAGAAACTAAAATAAAATAAAATAAATTAAGTAGAAGAGAAGTAAAGATAAAGAAAATAAAGGAGAAGATATAAATAAAAGAACAGATAATTGGTCTCAAAGACCCTTGGCTTGTTTTTTGGATGAAGCTGCCGGCATGAACTCAGGTGAATCAGTCTCCTTTGAGGAGATTGGCCTTTTACGCTTCTTTGCCATGGATATGATTTTGTTGTAGCTCAAGAGTCTGAGGATTTATTAGGAAAAGGAAAAACAAAAGGGAGAAAAGAAAGAAAGGAAGAAGAAGAAGAGTAGGTAAGGAGAGAAATGAGAGGGGCATAGTATTTAAATAGAATCTCAAGTCTCGCAATTTACCATGCCCGTGGGTTGAGGGTGTGTCGATTCACACGGCCGCATCGCACGGTCGTGTTCCTAGGTGTGTTGGTTACCCCACGCTCGTGTTTAGCCTGTGTTCGACAAGTCAGTATGTTGGCACGGGTTTAAGGCACGGGCGTGTTCTGCCTGTGGTTGGAAAGTCAGTAGCTTCACACGGTCATGGGGCACGGCCGTGTGAATCGGGTTTGGACCGTGTTCTAGATGATTGGCTTGGCACGGCCGTGTGGGTCCAAGTCCAGGCCGTGTCAATTTCCTCATTGGTCCATTTTGGTCCGTTTTGAGCCTGTTTCTCGTTCTTTTTATCCTTGGGTGCTTTCCTGATTATAAGACATGAAAAGAAAGGATTAAGAGCACCTTTTTACATAAATCAAAGGATAATTCATCCAAAAGCATACTAAATGTGGGCCTAGAATATGTTACTATTTCGGTTTATCATTAGTGGACAGAGTGTGTAAGAATTGTCCTTTATTGATTGAGAATCATTGTTTTTCAGCAAACCTTATGTTGTTGCCGTTTGATGAGTTTGATTTAATCCTAGGCATGGATTGGTTGACTACCCATAGTGTCTTAGTGAACTGTGGTAGTAAGTTCATTGAATTGAAATGTGAGTGGAGATGTGGTTGGGTTGAATCGGTGGATCGGATAGTCTACGGTGATGATTTCTTCCCTAGTGGTGAGAAATGTTTGAGAAAAGATGTGAGTCCTATCTTGCTTTTGTGTTGAATACTCGAGAGATTGGAGTAGAGTTTGAAAGCAGTGCGGTGGTATGTGAGTATCCGGATGTATTTCCGGAAGAGTTACCCAGTTACCTCCAGTGAGAGAGGTCGAGTTTGGAATTGAGTTGGTTAGAGAACGGCACCTATTTTGATTGCTCAGTATAGAATGGCACTTTGTAGAGTTGAAAGAAGCTGAAGGTTGAGCTTGCAAGAGTTGTGAGATAAGGGCTTTGCAAGACCGAGAGCTACTCGTAAGTGGGTGCCCGGTATTATTCGTGAAGAAGAAAGATGGGTCTATGAGGTTTTGTATAGACTATAGACAAATCGAACAAGGTGACGGTGAAGAATAAGTATCCTTTACCAAGGATTGATGATCTTTTTATCAAGCTGAAGGAGCTACAGGTGTTCTCAAGATAGACTTGAGGTGCAGTTATTATCATTTCAGTGAAAGAGCAATATGTGTTGAAAACTTCATTTCGGACAAGGTATGGCCATTATGAGTTTTTGGTTATGCCGTTTGGTTTGACGAATGCACCTACGATTTTTATGGATCTGATGAACCGTGTTTTCAGACCATATGTGGACAAGTTTGTAGTTGTCTTTATTGACGATATTTTGATCTATTCTCGGGATGAGAACGATCACGGAGAGCATTTGAGAATTGTCTTGCAAACTTTGAGAGATAAGCAGTTGTATGCTAAGTTTAGCAAGAGTGAGTTTTGGCTCCGAGAGGTCAGATTCCTAGGACACATGGTGTCAGGTGATGGTGTCAGAGTTGACCCGAGTAAGATATCGGTTATTGTGGATTGGAAACCGCCGAGGAACGTGTTAGAAATCAGAAGTTTCTTGAGATTAGCAGGATATTACAGACGATTCGTAAAGGGGTTCTCCGTGATTGCTACTCCGATGACGAAACTATTGCATAAAGATGTCAAGTTTTATTGGACTGAGACATGTCAATAAAGTTTCGAGAGATTGAAAACATTGTTGATTGAGGCACCGATTTTGGTTCAACTAGAATCGGGAAAGAGTTCGTGGTTTACAGTGATGCGCCGTTTAATGGTCTCAGTTGCGTGTTGATGCAAGAGGGTAAGGTAGTCGCTTACGCCTCGAGGCAGCTAAAGCCGCACGAGAAGAATTATCGGACTCATGATTTAGAGTTGGATGCGATTGTTTTTGCGTTAAAGATTTGGCGACATTACTTGTATGGTGAGAAGTGTAGAATCTTTACGGATCACAAGAGTTTAAAGTATTTGATGGATCGAAGGATCTCGAATCGAGATGAGAGACGGTGGCTTGAGTTGTTGAAAGACTATGAGTTAGTCATTGACTACCACCCGGAAAAGCGAATGTGGTTTGCGGATGCCCGAGTAGGAAATCCTTGTATGCTCTAAGAGTTATGAGCACGAGTTTAGCATTGTCCGACAATGGTGCTATTTTTGGCAGAGTTGAGAGCTAAGCCGCTATTTGTTCAATGAGATATGTGAGGCTCGGAAAAATGTGGTGAGATGCAAGCTAAGATAGCTAAGTGCGGATCAGAAAGTGATTCTAATTTTCGAGTGGATTTGAATGGTTGTCTAATGTATCGTGACAGAATTTGTGTTCCTAAAGATGAGGAGTTGGTTCGAAAGGTTTTGCATAAGGCCCACAGTGGATGTTTGTCAAGATATCCGGCAAGGCGATTGAAAATGTACAACGACTTGAGGAAGTTGTATTGGTGGACGGGTATGAAAAGAGATATTTCAGAGTTTGTGACAAAGTGTTTAATTTGTCAACAAGTGAAAGCTGAGCATTAAGTGCCTTCGGGATTGCTTCAGCCAGTAATGGTACCCGAATGGAAGTGGGATCGAATTACCATGGATTTTGTAACGGGGTTGCTGATGACTCCGAGAAAGAGAGATGCTGTCTGGGTTGTTGTGGATAGATTGACAAATTTGGCTCACTTTATTCCGAAGACGTGTTGATTATTCTTTGGATAAGTTAGTGAGTTGTATGTGGCGAGAGATAGTGAGATTGCATGGTGTACATGTGTCTATTATATCGGATAGAGATTCGAGGTTTACTTCGAGATTTTGGAAGAAGTTGCAAGAGGCCATGGGTACGAGATTGAATTTCAGCACCGCGTTCCATCCGCAAACCGATGGTTAGTCTGAAAGAGTGTTTCAAGTTCTGGAAGATATGCTTCGATGCTATGTGTTAGAATTCGAAGGTAATTGGGAGAGATATCTACCTTTAGTCGAATTCGCCTATAACAATAGTTATCAGTCGAGTATACAGATGGCACCGTATGAGGCTTTGTATGGTCGTAAGTGTCGGACTCCTTTGTATTGGACCGAGCTTAGTGAGAAGGGATCCATGGGGTCGATCTAGTGAAAGAAATCGAAGAGAAGGTGAAAGTAATCCGTAATAGTTCGAGAGTCGCTTGACCGAAGCGTAAGTCGACGTGGATTTGAAAAGAAAAGAAATTGAGTTTGAAGTGGGCGACAAAGTGTTTTTGAAAGTGTCCCCGTGGAAGAAGATTATGAGATTTGGACGAAAAGGGAAATTGAGTCCAAGGTTCATAGGGCCGTATGAGATTTCAGATAGAGTTGGGCCTGTAGCATACCGGTTGGCTTTCTTGCAGTAGAGTTGGAAAAGATTCATAATGTGTTCCATGTGTCGATGTTGCGACAGTATCGCTCCGATCCTTCACATGTAATTCCTTCGACAGAAATTGAGATAAGACCGGATATGTCTTATGAAGAAGAGCCGATTAAGATCTTGGCTCGAGAAGTGAAACAGTTGAGAAATAAGAAGATAGCACTAGTGAAAGTGTTATGGCAGAAACATGGTGTGGAAGAGGCTACGTGGGAAACGGAAGAAGCTATGAGAGAGCAACATCCAAACCTCTTTACTGGTAAGATTTTCGGGGGCGAAAATCTCTAAAGGGGGGAGAGTTGTAACATCCCAGTTTAGGGCCTAGTCGAAATAGTGGTGCGAGACCACAAATCAGAGGTATATGAATGAGTTTTTGAGGTTTATGCCTTGTATGCATGCTAGTGTGAAAGTTTCATGAAGCAATTTTGTAAAATTGTGGTTGAATTGTCCAAAAGGACTAAATTGCAAAAGTTGCAAAATGTGTGTTTCTAGAAGCTATATGTGTGAAATAGCTATAGATTATTAATTAGTGGTCCATAAATAGCAATTTTTCCAATTTCTAATATTTGGACAAAATTGGGCATGGATGAGTTAAAATAGAAAGTTTATCAAAAAGGGCATTTTGGTCATTTAACAAATAAGTGATTAAAAAGGAGAAAAGATGAAAAAACCATGCTCATCTTCTTCCCCTCATTGCCAAAAATTTGAAGGAAGCCATAGCTAGGGTTCTTCAATTTTTCAAGCTTGCTAGTAAGTGCATCTAGCCTCGTTTTTTATATTCTTTGCATTTTTGAAGTCCCGGTAGCATGAGTAAGCAATTTTTTAGCTATTTGGTGAGCTATGAAGGATGTTCAAAAATGTGGTCATGTATGACATGCATGTATTTTGTTGTTTTATGGAAGATTATGAAAGCTTGATGTAGTAGAAACATCATTTGTTAAGTGATTTTCCATGAAAATGCATGTAGGGACTTGATTGTGAAAATCTTAAGTTTGGTCATACATGTGTGTTTTAGTGAGAATTGATGATAGCTTTAGTTGAATAAGTGGTTCGGCTAAGCATGAAAGACTAGAAAGTTGAATAAAAATCACTTTACGAGCTTTTGGGGCTAAAGTGTAAATATGAGAAAGTTTAAGGACAAAATAGTAATTTTGCTAAAGTATGAGATGTGGGTCAATTTAGTCAATGTATGTATTGAATAAGCTGATTTATTCATTATAGATCAAGAAAGACGAAGCCCGGATCGAAACCGAGGCAAAAGCAATGTGGTAGACTAAATTGCAAGTCTCAATACTTTTAAGTACCGAGGTAAGTCTATGCATAAACAATGCATTCATACTTACAATTTGTTGATGATAGCTAGTGTGTAGCTTTTTCGAGATTGATTGAGAACCTATGTGGTCCAAGTAGAATGAATGTAGTAGAATTGTGAATGGATATTTAATTGAGTAAGTAGACATGTGAATGTGTAGTTATAATGCTAGATGGTAGGCTAAGTGCGATACCATCCTAATGCATATTGACAATGAGCTGGCTATGTGCGATGCTATCGTTAGGTATATCGTTTAGTGGGCTAAGTGAGGAACCCCTATGATTACCTTTGTGGTAGGCTAAGTGCGATACCACCTTATTAATCGATTGTGGTGTGCTAAGTGCGAAACCACCGGGACATTTGCCGTGTGGGTTAAGCGTGGTGGATTAGCCATGTGATTGCATTATTGAGTAAAATAGCTGTGTGGATGTATTATTAAGTTAATTAGCTGTGTGGATGAATTATTGAGAAATAATGATGTGTTGTATATTTTGTAAATGTGACATTGAAAGCAGGGGTGCATTTCGATGGTTATGAGTATGTGACTCATGATGTGTTGGAAGTATGGTAAGGGATAGAAAGAGTAAGCATAGTTGTGAATTACTTATGTTGGTATAATGCTAATTGTTGCTTAGCTTATACTATGTTTCTTAATTGTTTATGTGTAAAATTACTAAGCTCAAAGCTTACTCTCTTTCTTTTCCCTTGTCTTATAGAGTAAAGGTGTTGAATCGAGATACGAGGATCAATTGGAAGATCGCCCACACTATCAGCACACTTTGGTACATGAGACTTAGTGTTTTGTATATGGCATGTATAGGGGCTAGACAAGTTAGTCAATTTTGTTGTATATGGCTAAGATGTGTTGGCCTTTAGATGGATAGCTTATTTTGTATAATGCCATGGTTGTTGGCTATTACATTATATGAAAGAAAGTTATAGTTGTCTATGTGAGATTGCAATTCAATTTGAGTTGATTATGGATGTGTTGTATGAGTGCATGTTTTGTAAGCTATAAGGGTGAGAAGAGCTTAGCAAATAGCTTTGTTCTTGGCCATGTGGATAGACACACGGATATGTGTCTAGGCCATGTATGACACACTGTTAACCCACTCGGCGTGTGCTTTGTGGCCGCAAGGCCCCCGCATGTTAGTATTTTAAATCGTAATAGACCACGGACTAGCCACACGGGCGTGTGTCTAGGCGTGTGGGATTAATCAAGATTGGCCACGGGCCAGCCACACGCGGGCGTGTGTCTAGACTCTAGGCCGTGTTAAAGTAGTCGAGTGTGCACCACGGGTGGTAAGCACGGGGCGTGTGCCTGGCCGTAGGGCATTGGCGCGAATCGTTGGGTTTTAGGCACGGTTTGGGGACATGGGCGTGTGTGTCCATGCACGGGCGTGTCTAATCTTGCACGGGCGTGTGAGACCTGTATAAAAGAGAAAAATTTTAAGATTAGAAAAAGTTTCAGTTTAGTCTCGAGAGCCATCGTGTGTATGAGTGAGGCCTCGTAAGTCGAGAATGAGGTTGTTGAGATGACTTAAGAGAGTAGTTACGACGAGCCTAAGTGGCGATCAAGTGGTTTGAGTTCGGTAACGCCTTGGGCCCGGTTCTGGCGTAGAACCCAGGTAAAGGGGTGTTACAGTGGTGGTGTGATTCCTAAGCAGCCTGAAGAACCTAAAACCAAGAAACTAAAATAAAATAAACTAGATTTAGCATAAGAGAGTCAAAGTGAAGGAAAATAAAGGAGAAGAGAAAAGAAAAAGAAAAATTAAATGGACTCAAAGGTCCCTGTCCTGTCGAGTTAATGAAGCGGCCGACATGAACTTATATAGATTGGTCTTGCACATGGCGACTGTGCTAGGATCCTTCCACTTCTTTAACATGAGTACGATGTAGATCAAAAGGGGTGGAGACTGAAGAATGAAGAAAATGAAAGGCGAAGAGTGTGGGGGTATGGAAGAAGGGGAATGGGGAGTGGGTGATAAAGGGAAAAAGGGGTGTTTTAGATAGAGTTTTCAAATCTGGTACATCCCCACGCCCGTGTACCATGGGCGTGTTGAATCGCACGGCCGTATCGCACGGTCGTGTTGTTCTATGTTCGTTTCTCCCACGCCCGTTTCGTGGTCACCACGCCCATGTTTGATGAAATAGTGTCCACTACGGCTGTATCGCACGGTCGTGGTGTTTAGTTGGAACCCGTGGCTTGAAGATATTTTTCGTCCTTGATTCGTACCACCTCTGCCATGTCAGTACGGGAGTCTGTGGTGGCCACATGGCTACGGCCATAGCCATGTGCAAGGCCGTGTGGTATGGAAATCTACATTTTGGTTAGTTAATAGTTAGATGCTACAAAGGGGAAATAAAAGTAAAAAATAAAAATATAAAATTTAATGGAGTTAGTGCTCGGGTTGCCTCCCGAGAAGCGCTCGTTTAAAGTCTTAAGCTAGACTCACCTCTCATTCGCATAATCAGGGTGGTTTGAAGAGTTGAACATCCTCTCTCATGCTATTAGTTCTACTATCATGATATAACTCGAGTCGAGTAGCGTTTACTTTAAAAGTGCCGAAAATAGGATTACTTACCTCGACTGTTCCGTATGGGAAAACATTGATTATATTAAAAGAGATTTCTTCGTTTGTATTAAGGTCTGAAAGAGATATTCGAGGGTCTGTTTTATCTAATAATACCTGATCTCCGATCTTAAATATGTTTGTCCCATGGAATGGCGTTGGTTCTGCTGCGTGTATCCCTAATTTCTCTTTAAAATGTGTCTTCCACTCGTCTAGTTCTTCGATCTGAAGACTTTGTTCCTCATGAGTTATTTCCTTGTTTGCATGAGGTCTAGGGTCTGGCTCAGTTGTGTAGTTCCGTGGTGCTTCCTGTGAGGAAGGTTGAACAAATTGGTTATCAATTGAATTTACTTTCTCACCTCTATCACTCGATGTCCTAGCCGAGTCAAGAGCTTGAAGAGTGACTGTCTCGTCGCCTACACGAAGTATGAGTTCACCTGTATCAATGTCAATTTTAGTTCTAGCAGTTGCTAAAAAGGGTCTTCCTAAAATTAAAGAGACCGTGTTGTCCTCATCCATGTCTAAAACAACAAAGTCTACTGGGAATACGAATTTATCAATTTTCACTAGTACATCTTCGATTATACCCCTAGGAATTCTAATAGTTTTATCAGCTAATTGAATGCTCATCCTAGTTTGTTTGGGTTTCCCTAGACCTAGTTGTTTAAACTTTTTATACGGCATAACATTGATGCTCGCCCCTAGATCTGCTAAAGCATTATCAATGGATAAACTACCAATTAAACAAGGAATCATAAAACTCCCTGGATCTTTTAATTTTCGTGGTAGTTTGTTTTGTAGAATCGCTGAGCACACTACGTTTAGCTCCACATGTGATGCCTCGTATAGCCTCCGTTTATTTGTCTAAAGCTCTTTTAAAAATTTCCTTGAATCTGGCATCTGCGAAAGAGCTTCGAGAAACGGTAAGTTAATATGTAATTTCTTTAAAAGTTTAAGAAATTTACTGAATTGTTCGTCTGTGTTGTCCTTCTTCATCGCATCGGGGTATGGTATACGAGGTTGGTACTCCTTAATTACCGGCTTTGGCTTATCATGACTTTCCTCAGCTTTACCTTCTTCTACCACATTCTCTTGCCTTAAATTGGGCTCATCTAACCCTACACCATCATGAGCTGTTATGGCTTGAATTTTCTCCTTTGGGTTAGTCTCAGTGTTGCTTGGTAGGCTTCCTTGTGGTCGTTCGGAAATCATCTTAGCAAGTTGCCCTAACTGGTTCTCGATCCCTTGAATTGATGCTTGTTGATTTTTAAGTGTTCTTTCGGTGTTTTGGAAACGATTTTTTGACACCGCTATGAATTTTGTCAGCATCTCCTCAAGGTTCGGCTTCTTTTCCTGTGGGTAGGGCTGTTGTTGAAAGTTTGGAGGGGGTTGTTGTCTCTTGTTTCCTTGACCACCCCACGAGAAATTTGGGTGGTTCCTCCAACCTGGATTATAGTTGTTACTATAGAGGTTATTTTGAGATCTAAAATTGTTACCCACATAGTTCATTTGTTCGCCTTCCATGCCATGTCCGTAGGGTGGGTACTCAAGATTCGCCACACCTCCACTTGCCTCAGCATCGCATTACGGATGTACCTGCGAAGAACACAAACCATCAATCTTTTTGTTTAACATTTCTACCTGATTTGATAGCATGGTTACTGCGTTGAGGTTGAAAAATCCGGCTGTTTTTGTTGGCCTTGTCCTTGTGACTTGCCACTGATAGTTATTCAGTGACATCTCTTCTATAAACTCGTAGGCCGCTTCAGGAGTTTTGTTGTTCAGTGTTCTCCGGCGTCAATCAATCAATCGCTGGTTGAAGGGTTTACACCATTGTAAAAGGTTTGGACCTGTAGCCACAAGGGTAATCCATGGTGTGGGCACCTTCTCAATAGATCTTTGTATCTCTCCCATGCATCATAAAGTGTCTCTAAATCCATCTGCACAAAAGACGAGATATCATTCCTTAACTTAGCCGTTTTAGCCGGCAAAAAATATTTTAATAAAAAATTTTTGGTCATTTGCTCCCATGTAGTGATTGATCCTCGTGGAAGAGAATTCAACCACTATTTTGCTTTGTTCCTCAAGGAGAAGGGAAATAACCGAAGATGGATGGCATCATCAGAAACGCCATTTATTTTGAAGGTATCACAGAATTCTAGAAAATTTGCTAAGTGTGTGTTAGGATCCTCATCCTGCAAACCATCAAACTGAACAAATTATTGTATCATCTGTATAGTGTTAGGTTTCAATTCAAAATTATTTGCAGCAATAGCAGGTCTAACAATACTTGACTCAGTTCCTGTTAAATTAGGTTTAGCATAATCATACATAGTTTGCAGAGCATGATTTTCGGCCACCTCAGGAGGTAGCGGATTATTTTCAGCCATCTCTTCGGTGGTATTGGTTTCGTCTTCTTGCTCTTCTGCTATGTAATTTAAGCTTCGCCTTATTTCTCTACGATTTCTGTGAGCGGTACCTTCAATATCACTGTCGTAAATTAAGGGTCCTGTTGGGTTCCTTCTAGTCATAAACTAGAGGTACCTGCTAGGAACAAATGAAAGAAGAAAAATTAGCAAAGTTAAAATCAAAATAAAAGTAAATCGCAAAAATAAAAATGGCTAAAGTAATAAAAATTAAGCGTTCTTAATATTTTATTTCCCCGACAACGGCGCCAAAAACTTGATCGTTGGTATCGATAGTCTTAATATTTATATAATGAATGATCTAGCCTAGAAACTAACTATCACCACGATTGAGGCAAGTGCACCTATCGAACAGTAGTATAGCTTAGTGGCAAGACCGGATTGTCGAACCCAAAGGAACCAAAAGTACTAATACTGACTTTCTTTTTATTATTTAGTCTAAGAATTAAGGGAATTGTTATTCTAAAGTTAACTAACTACTAAGCTAAAGACGCTAAGACGAAGAGAATGAATTGGGGAAATACTTGTGGGAAAAACCAATTGATTAAGACGATACCCAAGGAAGAATCCACCTAGACTTCATTTGGTTATTTAACTCGAACTGCATTTATTTATTCACTTGACCCGATCCGTAGGATTCCCTAATTTATATTAATACCTCTCTCGAGGCTACTAACGTCTAACCCTAGGTTGATTAATTGAAATCTCTTTCTAATTAAAACCCCTAGGATTGCATTAACTCGATCTATGGACTCCCATATTAGGTTTGACCCTAATCGTGATTTTCTTCATCCTATCTCTAGGTTGCGATCAACTCCGCTTAACTATGCTAGATCTACTCTTAGACAAGGTCTATTCCTCCTCTGCCTAAGCACATCAATACTTGAATCAATATCCCGAAATATCAAAACAAGAATTAAGAACACATAATTAAGAACAAATCAAGTATTTATCATATAGTTGAGTAAAACAATAACAAGATTCGTCTTAGGTTTCATCCCCTCAGGTATCTGAGGGGTTTAGTTCATAATCATAAAAGAATACATCTCGTAAGAAAAGATAAAACAAAACATAAGAAAACCCTAAAACCCCAGAAGGTATTGAAGGAGAGATCCTCCGTCTTGAGTATGATTTTGGCTTCTTGAGATGAATCAACTGGCTTTCTTCGAGTAGATCCCACAATTCTGACCTCTCTGGCTTGGCTCCTTGGCCTAGCTGGACGCGCCTCTCAAGGTTGGCCTTTAGGGTGTTTATATAGGCTTTTGGAATGTCTTTCTTTGCCTCTAAGTACCCTATTCCAAGTGAAATTCCTCTTTGTCATGAAAGGGACACGCCCGTGCAACACGCCTGTGTGAGTCGAATCCAGGCCGTGGTCGAGCCTGCTAAAGGGGCACGGCCATGTGGCTTGGGCTCAGGCCGTGTTGATTTCTTACTTTGGCCCATTTGGTCCATTTTTAGCCCGTTTCTCGCTCTTTTCATCCTCCTATGCTTTCCTAAGTATAAAACATGAAATTAAAGGATTAGGAGCATCAAATTCCACAAGTCAAGGGATAAATCATCCAAAAAGTATGCTAAATGTGGGATTAAAATATGTATATATTACGGTTTATCAGGCAACGGTTACCAAACGAGTGCATGAACGCTCGTGTGGGGAAGTCGATACAATGACGGAGGCCACCATGAGCGGTCTCATGGTCTTGGACCGTTTTTGGGTCTAATGGGCCGAAATGGGCCTTGTAGGCCCAATGGGCTCGTGGGCCCCATACAGATAAAATTTACGAAAAGTGGCAGAAATTGAACTGGGCTATAACGTTCACATAGCCGTGATTGAAATTGGGCTGAATGGGCCACACGAGAGTGTGGGCTCACTTGGGTCGAATATTGGGCTTTGGGCCCATTTACACCGTTTGATCATATATGTTACAGGGTGTCGCAAGCCGAAGCGATATGAGACCTTCGGGAAGGTTGTTAAACGACCGAAATACCCCCATAGGGTAAAATAACTAAAATGCCCCTACATGTTATATGATTATTATTGTATGTCGTTTATAGTATGTTTGCATTCATGTGATATTATGTTGCATGGGGGAATGGGATCATTGATTTGGAGGAAGTGTATGATTTGTTAGGGTCGCATGGTCGCTTGACAACTGTGGATCCACCGATGGCTTTAAGCCAATTATGAGATTGGCAGCTCTGCTGCAATATTGGTTAGTGCCGCAACCGGTGCTACATAAGGAGTGTAGGGATGGGTGGGTCGATTAAATCCCCACAGAAGTGTAGGGTTGGAAGGGATTCGGAGTGCAGGATTGGTTGGGCATTTGTGCATTGCATGATTTGATTTGATTGAGAGCTATTATGCTCTAAGGCCCAAATGCCACCGTTACTGTGTTGGGCTTAGGCCCACACTGGTTACTGTAATGGGCTTAGGCCCGGATTGATGTGATACATGCTTTGAAATCGATGAGGGTTGTACACACTGAGTTTTCGTAAACTCACCCCCTCTTTTTAATTTTTTCAGTAATCCTCGATGAAGCGGTTCGACGTCTTTCGAGGACTCCGGAGGTGGCCACACTACGAACAGCTTTAAATTTTAGTATTCTATTACCTAACTTAAACCGCTTTCTTATTGGGTTGTAATAAGGCCTCTTTTAATTGCGGGTTTTTAGTTTGGGATTTTTAGTTATTACGTTTTCTATCTGTTAAAAGTAGATCGCGATTTTCCAAAACAATAACTGTTTTCAAAACACTGCGCTTCCACAACTTAATCTTTAAACATCACGTTTTCGTAAATCAGTTACTTTTAAACTTAGCTTCCGCAACTGAAAAGAAATTTTGGGAATAAAATTAATAATTTTTTTAAGCATCACGTTTTAGTAAATAAACTAACGTAACTGAGATTTTACTCAAGTTGTTAATTAAGAAGGGTTTTCAATGAAAACATGGTTTTCGAAAAACACTTCAATGTGACACGCCAGATTCGGGCCTAACTTCTAGGCCGGGTTTGGGGTGTTACAACAACTTTAGTTAAGATGGGTGCACAAAATTAGGATAACTTAAAAAGATGGTAATGTGGCTTTTAATGTAGGTTCATTGCAATAAACAGGCATTTAAGCTCCAAATTACATTTTTAAGGGTCTAATATCATAAGGTTGGCTCGAAAAGGCTCAAACGATCCAAAGAAATAATGCCTATATCATTTTAGATTTTTATGTCTCCTAGAATATCACCTCAAGAAAGTTACTAAGTCAATTCTAAAGATATAAACCTTCATGCATGTCTAATCTCAAGAGAAACTAAGTTTTCATGGAAAACATTATTAAGACTAAGATCATACAAGCATTCCATTCTTCATGATAACATACATTCACTGAGATAGAATTATCATTCATACTTGCATACAAACTATCTCATTAACAAAAAAAATGTCTCTAAACATTCATTTATTAAAACATACTTATGAAAGAAATGATTGAAACTTACTTGAAAATTTTAAAAATTTGAGCAATTTATTTGCCTTACCCACCTTTAAAAAGAAGCAATGCCCTCATTGCAAGAACAAAGTAATGAATGAAAACTGAACACCAGGTAGGGTTGTAAAGAAAGAGAGGTGAGTCATTAAGACTGCTTAAATACCAAGTCTTTCATAATAACCCAATCCTAGACATGCTCATTCCCATTACCACATCACTTAGTCTTTTTCTTTCTAAAGAAGTGTTAAGTTTATTCATGCTTGTTATGTTTTATTCTACAGAAATTAAATCCTAATTACGAAAGAAATAAATTCCTAAAGACTTAAAAATAATTAAATAAATAACAAGACAAGAATCCCTCCTTTTATTTTTCTGACTCATTCCCCTTGTCTTCTTCAGCTCCATCTCCGCTTGCATAGTCAGTAACTTTCGTCCATGTCTCAAAGATAGCATCTGGGAATTCAGGAACAAAAGTATTAGAGATATTCTTAAGAGTATCTCGAATAGAGTCATATCTAATTTTTGCATATTTCTAGTAAGTTTGTTGTTGATTGTGCATGAACTTGCACATATCCATCATAATTGACAACTCCGATTTCTTTGAAGTACTTGCAGAAGTCAGCATTAGAGTTGTAGGTTCAGGTTCAAAAATTAGCTTGACTGTTTCTTCTTCTGGCTCAACCTTTGGTTCAGGGTTTGCAGATCCTTCAACTGGTTTAGGATTGTTCAGTTCCTTATCAGATTCTTCTTCAGTGTCTGTAACTGAATTAGCTTTAGTTCCAGTTTCATTTGTTGACTCATCGGTATCTGGCTCAGTTGGCTCTTCTTGCTCGCCTTGATTCAGCTCATGCACCTTCTCTACTAACCTTTCAAGATCATGATTTGTAATGCACCCTTGAACATATTGCCCCTTTAGATTTGCTTGTGTTTTAACATTGGCATTTAAGCAAAGTGAAGTGATTAATGATGTGAAATAAGCACTTCCTGTCTTCTTTTTAGCACAATCATGAATCTCCTTGAGAATAATTTTCCCAACATTAATGGACTTTTCTGTCAAAACTGCATATAACAAGAGCATCCGTTCCATCGAGATGGTGGAACTATGTGAGATAGGTTTGCTACTGGTTTTAGGGTATTCCCTTCGGCAAGAATGGCTCCCAAACTTTCTTATAATCCATTGGGATCCCGGATTTGTCACAACATCAATCACTTGTTGAAGATAATTCCAATTGATATTGTTCATCATACGGTAATACTCATCTTCTTCAACATCAGGTAAGTTAAACAAATCATTGATGGATTTAGAAGTAAGAGGTACCTTTTTCTTTCAAACGATGACCTCAGTAGCATCTTGCATAGTCAAACTAGCATAGAATTCTTGAACTAGCTCATCATCGGGAAGTGAACGAGCATCACAAAATCGTTCCCACTTGAGAGCATTGATTTTCTTTCTAATCGGTATAGGAACAACCATCAAATCATGACTCTTCAAGTTAAAACCTTTTTCTGGCATCATAGGTTGATGCTTGAAGATTGAATCAAATTTCTCTTTCACTTCTTCATCGATCGAAATCGGGTTTTCAGGAGTAATCTTTGAAGATCTAGTTCTTTTGCGAGACATGGTATCTTTTCTTGAGAATTTGGCAAAGTTTCTGCACAAGGGGGAAAAGAGAAATCGGCAAGGTGGGTAAGGACTTGCTACGATGAAAATCTTACGATGGCAAGGATGTTGCAGGAGCAATGACAGCATGCGATAGCAACAGTGCTGTGTGGTAGCAACAACAGTGATGTGCGGCAGCACCGTTGGTGCTTCGGCAATCTTCTTGCGACGGCAATAGGTGATTTCGACAAAAAGGGAAGAGAAACTAGGGTTTCTTTTGGGATTTGAGGCTAGCGGCACAAGAGGGAGATTTAGGGATTTTTAGGGTTAAGCAAATTACTTTGAGGGATATGAAAAATAGTAGAATGAAGAGGAGTTTATATAGGGAAGAATTAGGGTAACATGTAGCGAAAATTTAGCTACATTAGGGTTACTTGGGCGGCAAGTAATGGGAGTGGCGGCAAAGTATGGATTTTTCCCTTCTTTTTGCTGTCTTGGTCCTCAAACTCAAACTATATTTACAAACTTACTCAATAAAAAAAACTGATTAGTACTTGGGCCAAATTTGACCCCCTTTATTAACATAAAAATTTAAAATTTAAACAAAAACAACTGAAACTTAAAAATTTTAAATCTTAATTAGAAAATTTCTTCTTAACAAATTACATTAAATTAATTCCCAGGAAAAGTTAGAGCAGTCACAACGGTCCCTCTTAAGTTCCAATCTCCTTAGACAGAATTAATTAAATGTAATAAGTTAAGAAAATAAGTTCTAAGTATTTATTTATTTACAAAATGAGTTCAAGAAAAATCAAGGGTCTGTTAATTTGAACGAGGATTCAACTCGCTCAACTTCACCATCCCAGTAGTATTTGAGACGTTGACCATTAACTTTAAACATACCTCCGTAATTGCCGTATAATTTAATAGCTCCACAAGGATAAACTCGGTAGATGGTATAGGGTCTTTTCCATCGGGATTTAAGCTTTCCAAGAAATAACTTCAACCTTGAATTAAATAACAAAACCTTCTGACCTTCTTTAAACTCGCGAGGTTGTATATGACTATCATGCCATCTCTTTGATCTTTCTTTACACATTTTGGCATTCTCATAGGAAAACAACCTCATCTCTTCCAACTCATCAAGTTATAACATCCTTCTATCACCGGCTTGCTTAAGATCAATGTTGAACTGCTTCAAAGCCCAGTGAGCTTTATTCTCCAACTCTAATGGAAAATGACATGCCTTTCCAAAGACTAACCGATAAGGATTCATTCCTAATGGTGTCTTAAATGTTGTTCGATAGGCCCATAATGCATCATCGAGCCTTCGAGACCAGTCTTTTCTGCTAGGGAGTACTACCCTTTCAAGGATACCTTTGATTTCACAATTCACTTTTTCAACTTGCCCATTAGACTAGGGGTGATAGGCAGTAGCAATCTTGTGCTTCGCATCATATTTTTCAAGCAACCACTTAAGCCATTTGTTCACAAAGTGATAACCTTCACCACTAATAATAGCTCTTGGTGTCCCAAATCGTGTAAACACATGCTTATGTAGGAACCGCATGACTACCTTAGCATCATTTGTAGGGTATGCTTCAGCTTCAACCCACATGGATACATAGTTCACATCAGCTAAGATGTATTTGTTCCCATACGAAGAAGGAAACAGGCCTAAGAAGTCAATGCCCCATACGTCAAATAATTCAATCTCCAAAATGTTTGTCAAGGGCATCTCGTTCCTCCTTGATATATTTCCGATCCTTTGGATTTTATCACAGTTCTTTACATAAGCATAAGCATCTTTAAATAGTGTAGGCCAAAAGAAACCTACTTGCAAAATCTTTGCTGCAGTACGTGAACCACCAAAGTGTCCCCCACTTGGAGATGAATGGCAATGATAGAAGATCTCAGCAATCTCACTTTCAGCTACACACTTTCAAATTATATTATCTGCACACTGTTTAAACAAAAACGGATCCTCCCAAAAATAATACCGACTATCATGAAGGAATTTTTTCTTTTGTTGGTATGTCATTTCTCGAGGAATTATTCCACATGCAAGATAATTGGCAAAATCAGAAAACCAAGGTGTTTCATGAATTCGACTTACCTCAAATAAGTGTTCATCTGGGAAATTCTCGTTGATAGGCACACATGATCAAGTTACCTCATCTTGCTCCAACCTCGATAGATGATCAGCTATTTGATTTTCGACACCTTTTCTATCTTGGATCTCAAGGTCAAATTCTTGGAGTAAAAGTATCCAACGAATTAGCCTCGGTTTCGCATCTTTCTTCGTGAGCAAGTATTTAATGGCCGCATGGTCAGTAAATACTGTAACTTTGGTACCTATAAGATATGAGCGAAATTTGTCAAAAGAAAAAACTATAGCAAAGAGTTCCTTTTCAGTTACAGTATAATTGAGTTGGATTCCCGTCAAAGTTCTACTTGTATAGTAAATAGGGTGAAACACTTTGTTTTTTTTTGACCCATCATAGCTCTAACGGCATCATCACTTGCATTGCACATCAACTCAAAAGGTGAGCTCCAATCAGGTGTAATGATTATTGGGGCTGAGATTAACCCTTTTTTAGATCTTCAAAAGCTTCCAAACATGCTTTTGTTGAAATTAAACACTGTATCTTTCTCTAACAACAACCTCAACGGTTTAGAAATTTTTGAGAAATCTTTGATAAACCTTCGGTAAAAATTGGCATGGCCTAAGAAACTTCTGACTCCTTTCATATTAATTGGGGCTGGTAATCTTTCAATTACGTCCACCTTTGCTTTATCGACTTCAATTCCTCTCTTTGAGATTTTATGCCCTAAGACAATCCCTTCCTTAACCATAAAATGACATTTTTCCCAGTTAAGGACAAGATTCGTCTCTTCGCATCTCTTCAGTACCTTAGCCAAATTACTCAAACAAATATCATAAGTGTTACCAAAAACAGAAAAATCATCCATGAAAACCTTAACAAAATATTAAACCATATCAGTGAATATTGCCATCATGCATCATTGAAATGTTGCAGGTGCATTGCATAAACCAAAAGGCATTCGCCTAAAAGAAAATGTACCGTATGGACAAGTAAAGGTTGTTTTATGTTGGTCCTCTGGAGTTACAACTATTTGGTTATATCCCGAATAGCCATCTAAAAAATAATAAAATTCATTACCTGCCAGTCGATCTAACATCTGATCCATAAAAGGCAACAGAAAATGGTCCTTCCAAGTGGCTTTATTCAACTTCCTGTAATCAATACAAAATCTCCAACCAGTAACAATTCTCGTTGGAATCAACTTGTTACGCTCATTTCCAACAATCGTGATTCCACCTTTCTTCGGCACACACTGCACCGGACTTATCCATGAACTATCTGAAATAGGATAGATGATTCCTGCATCTAACCATTTGGTCACTTCCTTTCTCACAACTTCTTTCATAATAGGATTGAGCCTCCTTTGCCCATCAATTCAAGTTCTTTCACCTTCTTCTAAAATAATTTTATGCATGCAAAAAGAATGACTTATACCTCAAATATCAGCTATGGTCCAACCATTTGCTTTCTTAAATTTCTTTAGAACAGTAATTAGTTGCTCCTCTTGATCTTTCGTCAGTTCTGTTGAAATAATCACAGGCAAAGTGGAATAGTCACCTAAATAAACGTATTTCAAATAGGAAGGAAGTAACTTTAGTTCGAGTTTAGGTGGTTCTTCAATTGACAACTTGGGTTGCACAAATTCTCTAACTTCTAACTCCAACGGTTCAAACCATGTGGATTGAATAAAATTTCTCAGATTGGCTTTCATCAAAGTCATGTTTCCTTCACCTTCTTCATCCTCCAAAGGGTTGAGATCTAAGGCTTTCTCTAATGGATCTTCTTCAAAATTGCTTTCCATAGAAACCAAGGTTTCTATCTCTTCCATAACTGAACACTCTTATGTCGAATCGGGAAATTTCATCGCTTTAAGAATGTTAAAGGTTACCTGATCGTCTTGATCTCGCATGGTGAGTTCACCTTTCTGCACATCAATTAGCATTCTTCCTATGGCTAGGAAAGGTCTCCCAAGGATGATCGGCACTTCCTTATCTGCTTCAAAATCCAAAACAATGAAATCAGCAGGAAAAATAAATTTATCGACTCTTACCAAAACATCCTCGATCTTTCCCTCAAGATATGCTAAAGATCGATCTGCTAGCTGAAGCGTCACAGTTGTAGGTCTTACTTTACCTATCCCTAGCATTTTGAAAATAGACTTGGGCATCAAGTTGATACTCACTCCTAAATCACACAAAGCTTTACCATTGTAAGATTCACCAATATTACAGGGTATAGTAAACCTTCCTAGGTCTTTCAACTTCGGTGACAGTTTGTTCTGTAAGAACGCACTGCACTCCTTTGTAAATGCAACAGTCTCATACTCACTCAGTCGTTTCTTCTTGGACAATATATCCTTCATAAACTTCACATAATTTGGCATTTGTTCTAAAGCCTCCACCAACGGAATATTGATGTGTAACTGCTTCAGAACATCCAAAAACTTCTTGAATTGCACCTCATATTTCTGCTTGTGTTGCTGCAATCTTTGCAGATATGGAGGTGATGGAACTTTCGGTTGAATCGGATAACTCTTCTGAGTAGGTAAATCTTCATCCAAAAGAGGTGTTAAAGTATCTGAATTCACTAGTTAGGATTTTCCTTGTCAGTCTTTGCAGATTCTGACTCTTTTGGTGTAGGAATTTCAACAGCTGGTTGATTCTTCTCAACGGGCTTATCTTCGACATCAATCAATCGGGGTTCCAGAATTTTACCATTTCGCAATGCCACTGCCTTGATATGTTCTTTACCCAAATTTCTTAGATTCTCAGTATTGCTCGGCAAGGTTCCTTGCAGTCTATTACGAAGCTCCGTAGCTAACTGACCCATTTGGTTTTCCAAATTTTTCAATGTTACTGCTTGGCTTTGGATCAAAGCATCATTCTTTGCCATGTACGCTTTCAACAAGTTCTCCAAAATGTTTGATGCCTCAGCTTGAGGTGGTTTTGGAGCTTCCTGATTAAACCTTTGAGATTGGTTGGGTCTATGCTACGATAAGTTGTTGTTCGGTCCATCTCATTGGTTGCTCCAAGGAAAGTTAGGATGATTACGCCATGAAAGATTGTATAAGTTGGACTGGGGTCCTTGTCCACTCCTATTTTGATGTTGGTTCCCCATATAGTACACTGACTCGGGATTTGACGGGCAATTCTCAAAAGAATGACCATCCCTACAGTACACACAGGAAACTACTTCAAACGGACTTGGTGGCTGAGCTGCAAAATTATTAGTACTATTAGTGGTAAACTATTTTAACATATAGGAAATACACGATACCTGAGCTGATAATGAAGTGAGGGCGTCAACTTCATGAACTCTGGCTACACGTCTTCCTAAAGCTATTTGATTTGTTGGCCATTGATAGTTATTACTCACGATCCTCTCGATGATCTCATAAGCCTCATTATAAGACTTGGACAAAATTGCACCATTCGCAGAAGCATCTACCATCAATCTTGTATGTGCATTGAGACCATTATAGAATGTCTCCAACTGGATACAATGAGGAATCCCATGATGAGGACACTTACGAAGTAACTCCTTGAATCGCTCCCAAGCCTCATACAAAGACTCGTCATCCAATTGTATGAAAGTTGTGATCTCGTTCCTCAACTTAGCGTTTTTGCTAGGCAGGAAATACTTAACCAAAAATCTCTCTGCTAATTCTTGCCATGTAGATATGGAACTTGGTGGCAATGAATTGAGCCATGCTCGTGCTCAATCTCGCAACGAGTATGAAAACAACTTCAACCTCAATGTGTCTTCAGTCACACCGGCTATCTTGAATGAATCACTCACCTCCATAAATAATCGAAGGTGGAGATGTGGATCTTCCGTGGGCATACCACTGAATTGGCCCACCATTTGGAGCATTTGAAACATCACTGGTTTCAATTCAAATTGGGTTGCCTCAATATCTGGCCTTCTAATTCCTAGATTTAACTCAATGAAAAATGGCACAACATATTGTCTGATGCATCGATCCCTATCATCGGCAATGAGGATGGGATTTCATACACGATCGACTTCATTACCTTGGTCTTGATTCTGATTTTCAAGGTCTATCTTGACTTGTCTTTGAGCTGTTCGTTCACGTCTTCTTTGTCTAAAAGTTCGCTCAATTTCAGGGTCTACAGGGAGTAAATTGATAATCTGATATATGCTCATAAACACCTGAAAAGAAAATCACAAAATTAAAAAGAATAAGTTAGTAATGTTAGAAATAAACCAAATTGGAAGTAAATAATTTCACAAAAAAATGACTATGGCAACAGTTAACAATCCCCGGCAACGATGCCAAAAACTTGTAACGCGTAGGTTTGTGCAAGTGTACACAATCGTTATCAAGTAATAAGTAAGTATCGAGTTATCGTCTCCACATGGATTGTATTTGTGTTAAATCACTTTATTGTAAAATTATATTAACAACTTGGTAAATAAAAACAAAATATGATTGAGAAGTGATGATTAAAATTAAATATATTAAACTAAATGCAATGATCCCCAATGCAAATTATCCTAAATATGAAAACTATATGAATGAAATAGATTTTAGCAAAATTAAACACAATTTGCAACATTATAACATAAATAAACTAGGACAATTACTTTAATTAAACTCAATTTATTATCAACATGCATAATAACATTCAGAAAAACATTCCATGGCAACTCGATCTTTCATGAGTTTGGAAACCACATTAGGTCCTTTCGGAATCATTTACTTAGTAAATATGCATTTTACTGATCCTTATTTACTAAGTGTTTCTTAGCATTCGTGCGAGGTAACAGGGACATGTTAGGTTTGAAACAGTTTAATCACACAAATCTAACAACTATGCAGATAACAGAGTTTGGTTAGAGTTGTTATGCAACCTGCAATTTAATCGGGTTAGGATCTAAATTGAGCATGCACATTTCAATTATGTGTCCACTAGCCGTCGTCCGGTTAGGATCGCTCAGCTAATTCAGGTGCATTTCAATCACGTATGAACAAAATACAGACTTGATTTTAATTGAAAACATGATCGATTGAGGCACAAACATTATAAGCATGAATCAAATAAATATTATTTAATAAAAGCAATAATCCTAGCTTAAATAAAATTAAGCTAACATTATTGTAACAAGAACAAAGAACACATAGCAAACATTTTCAGATTAAATCAAAGAAAAGAAAGATTAAACCCAAATCAAAGTGGCTGTCACCCAAGACTCTGACCGACGAGGCTTTTTCGCTCCTTCGCTTTACTCCTTTGCTGATGGCTCTCCAAGGTGGCCGACCAAGGGCTCTTTAAGAGGCTTAATTGCTAAATTCTCTATGAAGAGATGATGCTAGGCGTGGGGAATGGAAAATGCTAAAGAGAATTGAGAGAAAAGAGAGAATGATGAGGGATGAGGGATGATTAGGAATGGTGAAATGAAGACTTATTTATAAGTGAAGAGAGGAGAGTAGTTTGCTAAAAATAGAGAGGTTTAGTCTCTTCAAGCTTCTTCAATGAGTGGCCGGCCATAATTAGTGGATTTTGAGTTGAATTTTTCTTGATTTTTAAGTAATTTAAATGCCATAACAACTCAAGACTGAGACTCGGTCAAATGTAAATCTTCGGGCAAATCTCTAATTTCTTCAACATTGCAAGGACCTTGTGTAATTAAACCAAAAAGTGGTTTATGTGGATAGCAATGTGTAGCCAAAATTGGGTTTACTTGGTCTTCAGTTTGGACTGTTTTTGTAATCCAACAAAGCTATCAGACCTGTCCAAAATAAATCAATAAATTAAAGGACCAAAGAATAAAATAATAATTAATTAAAACCCAATTATTAATGAAATATTTTAAAATAAATTATTAAATATAATTTTATATTTTATTATTTAATTTAATCATGCATGGCCCATTTTACGTCTTAAAAATATAATATGTTCAAATAAATATAAAACAAGCCATTTTATGCATGAAAACTATATAATAAAGCATAAAATCACATTTTAATAATTTCTATGTCCTAATTTCATATTTTCACATATTTCATTAATTTATTAAACAATTACTTAGTTTTAACAACAAATTTAAGTAAAAAGGTAATAAATTGCATAGGAAAAATCTTATATATTTTTCAGTTTACAAATATCTGCAGCCTTAACCATTTAGGTAGATCGTGATGTGGGCATCTCTATATCAACATTTTAAAATTATTCTAAGCTTCGTGAAAGTTTTCTCCTTCTAGTTGTTTAAATGTGGTGATCTCTCTCCTTAGTTGGACTATTTTACTAATGGGAAAGAACTTGTGTAGGAACTTCTCCGCAAGTTTGTTCCACGTCATGATCGATCTTGGAGCCTACGAGTCTAACAAAGTTAAAGCGTTATCAATTAAGGAGAAAGGGAACAGCCAAAGACAAATATCATTATTCGTGACCCAATTCTATTTAAATGTATCACAAAGCTAAAGGAACCATTTTAAATGTTGGTTTGGGTCCTCTGTCATGGTGCCTCTGAACTGTAGATTATTTTGAATCATCTGGATCATGGTCGATTTTATTTCAACAGTATTTGCTGTAATGGTTGGCCTTGTAATGCTGCTTTGGACCATCTCCAAATTTGGTAGTGCGTAATCCTTTAGGGTTCACTCTTCTCGTGCCATCAGTGGGATTGTTGGTAATTGTGGTAGTGGTGCTAGTAAGTCTTGGATTTTAGGTTCGTTAATCTCCTCGATCAACAGGTTATCGTGTGGTGGATTGCCTATAACAGTTGGTTGGTTCTACATTTGTTGTTGTTGCTGTTGCTGTTGACAATTCCTATGGATTATTCTCTCTCGATCAATGGCTAGCTCTATAAGTATTTCTCTAATGCAAGTCATACACTGAAACCAAAAAGAAAATAAAAGATGTCAGTAAAAATAAAATAAAAATCGTATCTATAATTTATAAATTTCCTAATTAATCAAAAATTAAAATTAATCTAGTAACATTGCCACCCCGAAAATGGCACCAACAACTTGACCGCCTACGGACGTACTAACGTCCAGAGTGTAAATACCACAACTAAATGAATGGAATTGAGGTAGTGTCCGCAAAAATACGGGTCAGGTTGTAATATAGTTTTTACAATGAAGTAGGTGAGTACTCCGAGGATCGTACCCAAGGGAGGCTAATACTAAATTAACTTTAACCTAAATAAATATAGATCTATTCAGTACTTTAAATAAATCATATTACAATTAAACATAAGGATTTTAGGTTTTTATAATAAAGAAATAAAAATTGCATAAATGAAATCAACTTCGGATACTGAAATCTAAACTTAACCAAATCTAGGCATGGGTGATTAGACAGCTTCAGTGGTCATAACTAATTCCTATTTTGGGTTTCTATTCAATCAACTAGTCGTTACCCTAACGATGGTGCCATTCTATACGGAGCTATCGAAATAGGAGTTGTTCCCGGTAACAAATCAATACCAAATTCAACTTCACGTATCGGAGGTAATCCCGGTAATTCTTCAGGAAATACATCAGGGAATTCACAAACCACTGGCACTGATTCAACTTTCTTTTCAGTCACTTTTGAGTCAATTACATAAGCAAAATAAACTTCATATCCCTTTTTCACATAATTTTGAGCTTTCATCACTGATATCACAGCCGGTAATCCATTCAAATCATTAGACTCAATCCGGACTATTTCATCATTCTGACATCTCAAATCAATAGTCTTTCTTTTGCAATTCACAACAGCATCATGTAGTGTCAACCAGTCCATTCCCAAAATTATATCAAACTCATCAAATGGTAATAGCATCAAATCAGCTGGAAAACAAACATCTCTAAACATCAACGGACAGTTCTTGCATACTTTATCAACCAGGACAATTTTACCTAAGGGGTTTGATACTCTAATAACAAATTCAGTAGACTCTACAGGCAAAGTCTTACTGGATACTAAGTTCATGCATATATATGAATGTGTAGAACCTGGGTCTATCAATGCAATCACAGAAGTATCATAAAAAGTAAATGTACCCGTTATAACATCCAGAGATGAAGCTTCCTCACGAGCTCGGATGGCATATGCTCTGGCAGGCGCTCTAGCCTCAGATCTCACAACAGTGTCTTTCGTAGTTCTCTGACTACCACTGACATTTCTTGCATTTCGGGAAGGTCTATCTCTCGTTGAAACATTATCAGATCTCGAATTCTAAACTATCTCTTGCTCAACAGACTCTGGGCAATCTCGGATGACATGATCTAACGATCCACATCTGAAATAAGCTCGATCATTCAACCTACAACTTCCCGAATGTCTTTTACCACAATGCTTACATTCAGGTCGCTCAGATTGGACATTTCCCACACTAGCCATCGATGTAGCTGGAGCTTTAAGATTCGACTGTGATCTAGCTTGATCTCTCGGATTCGAATGTCCCACATTAGTTCTGGAACGGCTAAGCTCATCCCTAAATTTCTTTGAAGTAGATTGAAATGATTTGCTCGAAAATCTGTTCCTCGCATCTCTAACTTTAGACTCAGCTTTTCTTTTGTCTTTCCCGAGTGCCTCAGCTTTGCACGCTCGATCAACAAGCACAATGAATTCTTTTATTTCCAGAATTCCCACTAGCAAGCGAATATCTTCATTCAAGCCATCTTCAAATCTCTTACACATTATCGCTTCAGTTGAAACACATTCTCGAGCATATTGACTTAGTCTCACGAACTCTCATTCATACTCAGTGACAGTCATGCGTCCCTGTTTCAATTCCATAAATTCTTTCCGTTTCTGATCAATAAATCTCTTACTGATGTATTTCTTCCAGAACTCAGACTAAAATAAATCCCATGTAACCCGCTCTTTTGGAACAACGGAAATCAAGGTCTTCCACCATTGATAAGCTGCATCTCGTAGCAAAGAAACAACACTCTTTATACATTCTTCAGGAGTCAGAGACATTTCATCAAATACTCGGATAGTGTTCTCGAGCCAAAATTCCGCTCTCTCAGCATCATCATCACTAGTATCCCTAAACTCTTCGGCTCCATATTTACAGATTTTGTCGACCGGAGGTTTATTCAACAGATTCAAGCTCATAACCGGAGGTATAGCAGAAGTCTGAGGTGGATTAGGCGGGGGTGGAGGTTGTGAAACAGCCGGATTAGTTCTTACATACTGAGTGAACCACTCGTTCATCATTTGAAAGAAAGCTTGTTTAGCCTCTCCCTCTTGACTGCTAGTAGCTGGTCTCGAATCAGATGGCGCTGTCCCTTGAGTGAGAGCAGGGGCATTGCTTTCTACATCGTCAGCTACGGCTCTTTCGGGATCCATTACTATACGAAAAACACATTTTACTCGTCAGGATTCATCACACTATCAAATTTCATATATATGGCATGTATAGCTAGACTCTAACATGCTACGTTAGTCCTAGAATCGACTAAACCATAGCTCTAATACCAATCAAATGTAACACCCCTAACTCGTAACCTTTGCCGGTCTAGGGTTAAAGGTGTTACTGGATGAATCGGAAACTTTTACAGACATTTCATAATATAATTTATCAAATCAAATCAAAGTGTCCCTTACATAGGTCTACGAGACCTTAATCATGCTTTAGAATAGGGTCGGGACTAGACCAAACACATACAGGAATTCTCTAAAATTTAAAAAAATTTCAAAGTTACAGAGGTCACACGCCCGTGTGGGTAGACCGTGTGCCTCCCACGGCCTCAGTCACGCCCATGTGTCTAAGCTGTGTCAAAACAGGGCATACATACTGACTTGACCACACAGCCTGAGACACGCCCGTGTGCCTCACCTGTGGTTGAGCCTGACTTGCACCACACGGCCAGTCACACGCCCGTGTGTCCAGCCCGTAGTCAAGTCTGACTTGATTTTGAAATTCAACCACGAGGGACACGGTCGAGCCACACGCCCGTGTGCTCAACCGTGTGGGAAAGTATAGGCCATCTTCAAGGCCAAAATGCCACCCACACTTGGGTCATCCCTACAAGCATTCATACCAATACAATTCATGTCAAAAACAACCAATTTTCCAAGCATACAAAAGCATCTCAAGCACAACATCTTCTACAACAATTAGCTCATTTTATTCACAATCATTTTCAAGTGTAATTCATCACAAACATATCATTTCCTTATAACAACCATTCATCATATATATGCTTACCTTACAAAAATGATCCTACCAATATTTTGACCATTTCTTAACCATGAAACCATACCAAAACCAAGCATCATATAGCACGACTCATCATTCATAAAACATTCATCTAGCCATATCACATGGCTATTACATATCTCAAACATATTCAAAAAATAACTAGCCTATACATGCCATATTTAGTATATACACTTTCAAAAGGTACCAAAAATAGGATTGAGTAGTGTGATGACGATCCTTGACAATCCCCGAGCCTTTCGTAGCTTTGACGATCTATAAAACAGAACAAACACACACAAAGTAAGCTTTCAAAAGCTTAGTAAGCCATATACAAATAAACTTAACATATAAGCATTCATTATTCATCTAAAATATAAGATCACTAATAGCTCATTTGCACATTCATAATTCTCCTTGGCTCATTTGATTAGCCATTTGCTTACCAACATATATGCATCACCTTGTACTTCACTAGATGATAGCTCATTCACACATATAACACATTTTACCTTATCAAATCTATTCATATATCTCATCTAGGCAAGTTCATTTAAACACTTACCTTTCATACACTTGCTTAGTGTACAATTCAAACATACCTGATTCGTTTAAACATTTCATGTAGACGTTCATTTCTCGGATTTGCCCGTTGAACCGTTTGGAATCAAATAGGATATTCAGAATGCTAGGAATAGTCGTACAATGCCAACGTCCCAGACGTGGTCTTACATGTAACCAGATATCGATGCCACTGCCACAAACAGGGTCTTACATGAATCAATACGATGCCAATGTCCCAGACATGGTCTTACACGTAAATCTCAAAGCGATGCCAACGTCCTAGACGTGGTCTTACACGATGTCTCATATCGATGCCAACGTCCCAGACATGGTCTTATAAGATATCACATATCGGACACCTATGTCATGACATATGTACTCCTATCTATTCCTAGGTTCGTACGAGACTTTTTCTGATGTTGACACCATGTCGATACTATCTCGTATTTCATGTACTCATCATCTCATATACATTCATCATTATAAATTTTCATATGAACATACATATATCAATGTAAATACATTTATTTGTATATTGACTTACCTCGGATTCGGATAAATAGAAACGAACTCGGCTACTCAATTACTTTCGATTTCCCACGATCTAAGTCCGTTTTCTTCGGTTCTTGATCTATACATATTCAAATTTAACTCATTTATTTACTAATTCATTCAATTCAATCCAAAAACACATATTTAGGGCAATTTACAAATTAGCCCTCATATTTTCACATTTTGACATTTTAGTCCCTATTTCACAAAATCACAAAATTCACATAATTCAATACAACCCATGCTTGGCCGAATATTACCCATGCTCATACAAGTCCATACATTTCATTTATTTCACAATTTAGTCCCTCAAAATATTATTTTCTCAATTAAGTCCAAATTACTCAAAATCACCAAAAATCCAAAGACAAAACATGTTAATCTAACACATATATTTCATATTTCATCATTAAACATCACAAAGCTCATGAATTCATCAATGGAATTTTTCAAAATCTTCATCAATTCACAAAATTGAAGCATGGGTTGTGAAGAACACGAAGCAACGATTACAAAAACGTAGAAATTATCAAAAACTAAACAAAAACTAACCTTGAATTGAGACTTATAATGGCCGAATACCATGAAAGCTTAAAACCTCTCTTTTATTTTCTATAATCGGTGGTAGATGATGAATAAAACATAATGTAGCTTTGTCTTTTAATTAATTATAACTTATTTACCATTTTACTTATTTAACCTTTATTAAACCATTTATAAATCATGTAAAGTATGGACATAATTGTCCACTAGCATAAGCAAAGGTATAATATCCACTTAAGGACTTTACCTTAATAAGCCATGTCAATTTAACACATCAACATATAAATTGCCACTTTTACCTTTTATGCAATTTAGTCCTTTTCTCAAATTAGGCACACAAATGACCAAATTAAATCACAGAAATTTCACACATACTAATTCACACGCTAAAGACTCGGAAAATAATTATAAAATATTTTTATAACTCGGATTTGTGTTCCCAAAACCACTATTTCGACTAGGGTCTAAACCGGACTGTTACAGAGGTCAAGCAATTGAGAAATAAAAGTATAGCACTCGTGAAAGTACTATGGCATAGACATGGGGTTGAAGAGGCCACATGGGAGCCCGAGGAGACCATGAGAGACCAATACCCGAACCTTTTTACTGGTAAGATTTTCGGGGACGAAAATCCCTAAGGGGGAAAATTGTAACAGCCCGATTTTAGGGCTAGTCGGAACTGTGATTTCGGGACCACTAATCCGAGGTCGGAGAAATTATTTTTAATATTATTTTACGTGTTACAACATGATTATATGAGTTCAAGATAATTTTGGTGAATTAATTTTAGTGATTGTATGCTTAATTTTGAAAAAGGACTAAATCGCATAAAAGGCAAAATTTGTGTTCTACTAATTAGAAGTGTCATATAGCTAGAGAACCTTAAATTAGAGGTCCTTAATGTGCAAATAGGCCTTTATGAGGGTGATGGCCGGCCATAGAGACAAGAAAATAAGATTGTCAAAGGTTAGGTGAGGTTTTGGTGACAAATTGACTAGAAATAAAATAAAATAAAGAGAAAGATATCATCTCTTCATCTTCCTCCCTACCACCGAAAATTTCAGCAAAGAGGAGCTTTGGAAAGCTTAAATTTTTCAGCAACTTAAACCTTTGCAAGTAAGTGTTTTTGATGGTCATTTTTGATAATTTTTGTACTTTTGGAACCCCTATAGCTTAATCTAGCTAATGAGGGGACTATTTTGCAAAATGGTTGAGAGTCTAGGGTTTTACCATGTGAGTATTCATGTTGGTTTCTGAAATTTTATTGAAGAAAATGAATCTTAGTTGTTAAATAAAGAACTTTTGTTAAGTGATTTTCATGAAAACACCTAAAAAGGACCTTTTTGTAAAGGTTGTAAAATAGGTAGTAAATGTGTGAAATAATTGGATTTATGAGTTGCCATAAGCTTAAAATAGATTTTACTAGACTTGGTTAATGAGGAAATTTGATGAAAATCGTTTTACGAGCCTAGGGCCAAAATCATAATTTTGTGAAAGTCTAGGGGCAAAACGATAATTTTGCCAAAATAGGAATTTTGGAATGTCTTGATTAATGTGGTGATTAAATGAGTGAATTTTATCATTATAGATCAAGAAAAATGGAATCCGTACCTAGACCGGGGGAAAACCAAGTTATTGGACTAAGTCGAACAAGTCGCCCAAATTTTGTATACCGAGGTAAGTTATACGTAAATAATACAACTCTATTGTTGTTATGCATTAAATAATTGATATTGCATAAAATGTTTATTTATTGTTAAGAATATGCATGACGAGATTTGACATGGTATACTCCCGGTTGAACCTTAAGAATAGATCGGATATCCATGCCATGACATTTGGGTGATATGTGTGCTAGTGTAAGACCATGTTTGGAACATGGCATCAGCCACATTATGAAAGCCAGTGTAAGACCATCTCTGGGACATGGCATCGGTGTTGATATGTGTGCCAGTGTAAGACCATGTCTGGGACATGGCATCGGCCACATTATGAGAGCCAGTGTAAGACCATGTCTGGGACATGGCGTCGGCATTGAGATGAGAGCTAGTGTAAGACCATGTTTGGAACATGGCATCGGCCTTGATATGTGAGCCAGTGTAAGACCATGTTTGGGACATGGCATCGGCATTTTACCCTCTTGTGTGAGGCTTTTCGGGTATCCTTTGATATTCCAACTGGTTCAACGGGTAATTTAGAGCTTGTGTCAAAAGTGAGAAAAGTTATGTCTAAGTCGTAAGTGATACAGGTACCTACATGAAATTCAAGGGAAATGAGCTCGAATTATGTTGTATGATTAGTAAGGGTGAAATTGAGTAAGTTATGCCTTTAATCATTCGGGAATTATGTGCAAGTTTATAATATGTTATGAGTATGATAATGCATGGTAATTGTTATTAACTATTTACATGCGACTTACTAAGCTTTGTGCTTACTCCCTTTCCTTTTCATTTTCTTATAGTATCGCCAAGCTAGCTCGGGGATCAAAGGACGTCGGAGGCTTGACCACGCTATCAATCTGAACATTTGGTATAGTTAGAATTATCATTTTGAGTATGGCATGTATAGGGACTTGGTCTTTTGTCAAGTGTCATATTGATTTGGCCAAATGTGTTGGCTTGTCTTGAAGATTGATTCATTTTGTATAAGGCCATGAATTATGGCTAATATTTGTTGTTGATTTATGCAAATGATGATGTTTTTCATGAGTGAGCAAATTGCATGATTGGATTGATAAGTATGTGATAAGTTTTGCATGTGAATAGAGTGTAGTGGCCTTGATGTGTGTATGCCTTGATGTGGTTTATATTGGTGCAAGGGTGGCAAAAAGGGCTTGGTAAATAGCCTTGTTTTTGTCCACACGGGTAGACACACGAGCGTGTGTCTAGGCCGTGTGTGACACACAGTCTGCCCATGGGCGTGTAGATCGGCCGTGTGTGTAACACCCCTTACCCGTATTCAACCGGAATCGGGTTTGAGGCATTACCTAACTAATCTTGCTTAAATATCTCGAAAAAGGTTATAAAATTTCGTTTAAACCCAATACTTGCACATACTCGGCCTAAGGGGCCCTAAACATACCTCCGAGAGGTATCGGAACTATTCCGGGAACTTTTACGAACTTGAGAAAATTTTCAACAAAACAGGGGCCACACGCCCGTGTTGGTCTAGGGACACGCCCGTGTGCCCCTAAGACATGCCCGTGTCTTCCACCCGTGGTCGATCCTGACTAACTTCACACGGCCAGACACACGCCCGTGTTCCTAGTTCGTGTCTCTCACACGGCCTAGACACGCCCGTGTCTTAGCCCGTGTGTCGAATTAAATTCCACAATTAATGTGCAAACTTCACACGGCCTGGGCACACGCCCATGCCCTAGGCCGTGTCTCCCACACGGCTGAGACACACGGTCGTGTCTCTGCCCATAGAGCATACTGACTTGCAAACCTAGCATGCAAGGGGACACACGGTCGATCCACACACCCATAGGGCTGACCGTGTGTCACACACGGCATAGACACACGCCCGTGTGTCTACCCGTGTGGACAATTAGATGGCTATCTACCAAGCCCTTTTCCACCCTACATTGCACACATACAAACACCAATTCAATTCAACATAATTCATAACCCAAAGGCATATCTAAGTACTCAATTCAACATCCATACACAAGGGCATACACTTCAAGAAAATCACTTTCATTAAGCATAAGAGTTTGCCAAGTATCAGCCTAACTTAATAGACCATTACAAAAAGACTTTAATGCCTTACAAAGCCAACACTTTGGCCAACAATTACGACCTAACAAAATACTCGAGTCCTATACATGCCATACTCAAAATAAGTCTAAATTGTTATACCAAAGTGATGTCGATAGTGTGATTTCTGAACTCCTACGTCCACGTTCCTCGAGTTATCTTGGCAATACTACAATGAGAAAGAGCAATGAAAGGGGTAAGCATAATGCTTAGTAAGTTTGCATGGATATAAATAGCAACAATAAGCTCATAAAATAATCCATCCATGACATTAACTAACCATACACAAGTCATAGGCTTCTTGCCATACTTACTCACAATTGCCCTTATTTAGCACATATCATGCCACATATCGTAATCGTTTCTTCGTGACTCATTCACGAGTACCTGTACTCACTCATTCACAGGATTTTAGTGCTAATATCATTTACATTTCTAAACTCATCTAATCATCCCATTAATCACTAGGGATACTCAAAGACGCATAATATCATCATTATTATAAATACGAGGCCAATGCCACATCCCAGAGATGGTCTTACATGGAGTTACCTCTAAATGTCGATGCCATATCCCGGATATGGTCTTATACGAGATTTCACATTTAAAATCAACGCCACATCCCGGATATGGTCTTACACGATTCTTACGTTCAATACCGAAGCCATATTCCAAATATGGTCTTATACAGAAATCTCAAATCAGTGCCGAGGCCATGTCCCGGCATGGTCTTATACGGGACCTTATCTATTTCATATCTCGATGATAGCTTTTTCATATTCATTATAGTCCGCTAGGACTTCAACATCATATTCAACATCAATCACTCAATTTAGTAGAGTATCATGCATCAATATGATACCAAGCATTCTCAATTATGCTAACATGAATGTTGCATTAATCACATACAAGCTTACCTCGATTTCAAAATGAGCTAGCTCGACGGTTTAGTCCGAGACTTTGTTCTTTCCCCGATCGAGGCAAATTCTCGGTTCTTCTTGCTCTATAATAACAATTTAGCTCATTTTAATCATCTCATTAATAAAAGCATTTCAATAATCATGCTTAGGCAAAATTACTATTTTGCCCCTAGACTTTGGCAAAATAACCATTTTGCCCCTAGGCTCGGAAATCAATTCTAATAACATTTCCACTTTCAAAAAGCCTAGGTGAACATTTAATACTCTTGTAGCTATCATCAAAACTCAACATTTCACATAATTACTACAAATTTGTAACCTTTTCATCAAGGTCCAATTAGGTGTTTTCAAAACAACACCTTTCACAAAAGTTGTTCATCTAAAAACTAATACTCATTTTCTTCCAAAAAAATGTAGCAAATAACAATGAAAGCTCTCATGGCAACTCTTTAAACATTTCACCATAATGCAAGATAATCCCCTCTTTAGAAAGCTTAAGCTCTAGGGATCTCAAAAGTACAATTATCATAAAGAAAAATCATCAAAATCACTTACTAGAATGAAGGAGAGCTTGCTGAAAATTTGAGCTTTCAAAACCCATATTTTTCTTGGAAATTTCGGTGGAGGAAGATGGAAAGAAAGATGATATTTTCTCTTTCTTTATTCTAATATCAAACTAGTCAAATTAGTCACCAACTACTACTAACTTTGACCAAATTTTTGTCCATCTTTGTCTCCCATGATAGCCTATGGCCGGCCAAGCATTTACAAGGGGATAAATTGCCTTTTAAAGACCTCAAATTTACAATCTATGGCTATTTGGTACCTTTAGCCTATAGAATGGAACTTTCACACTTTATGCGATTTAGTCCTCTTTCGCGATTAATCGTGAAATCGCTAAAATTAAAGTACCAAAATTCTCATGTACTTATACAATCATATACTAATTTATAAAATCACATAAAAATATTTTTTTCTAATCCCGGATTAGTGATCCCGAGATCAATGTTTCGACTAGTCCCTAAATCGGGCTGTTACAGTGTGTCCCCCTGCACCCTATGTTGGCAAAACAGAATGTCCAGTAGTAACCACACGGGCTGAGGCACGGCTGTGTGTCTCAACCGTGTGGAGGACACGGCCATAGGACATGGGCATGTGCCCAGGCCGTGTAAAGTCTGCACCTTAAATGCGAAATTCAATTCGCCACACAGCCTAGCACACGGGCGTGTGCCTTGGCCGTGTGACCCTAAATGAATGATGACGTCAGAAACAGAATATTAAGGTTTTTGCACACGGGTCGAGACACAAGCGTGTCATGGCCGTGTGGAGGACACGGGCCGTGGACATGGGCGTGTGCCAGGCCGTATGAAAAACCCTGTAGGTTCGAATTGAAAAATAAATCCACACGGCTAGGGACATGGGCGTGTGTGACCACATGGCCCTGTCCACACGGCGTGTCCTCGCACACGCAGAGTGTGCCCCCTGTTTGTAGTGAAATTTTCCAAAGTTTTCTAAAGTGCCTGGTTTAGTATCGAATCATTTCTAAGGTATGTTTTGAGCCTCATAGGCCCATATTAAGGACGTTAAGAGGAAGTTTGAAAAGTTTTAAATTTGAACGGACTTTTATGACCCAGAAATGCATGTTAGTATGTGTTTTGAGCTAGGCAACGCCTTATACTCTGTTTCGGCGCTAAACACGGGTAAGGGGTGTTACATAAGTTATACCCTTTTTCCCATCTTCATCCTAAACTCTTTTTTGTTCACAAATGGTATCTAAACTACTTTTTTCCTCCAAGTTGGTACATTCGTTAGTCAAACCGTTAAGTCTACTTTTTTTAAGGGCTTAACCTACAAATTGGTACCTAAGCTATGTCCTTTTTTTTTTCCATTTTGGTACCTAAATATTTTTTCCCAAGTTGTTATCTTTGTTAGTTCAATTGTTAGTCAATCAAGGTTTTCAGAACCAGATTAATGGTTCAACCAATCATGTCGCTAGTTCTTGGTTTAATCGGTTCATTCGATTTGATCAATTAAATTATTAAAAATTCATTAAAAAACTAGAGAAAATCGGTTCAACAAGGTTTTTTTTAGCTCAGTTCAATTGACCTGTATCGATTAAAAAGTTAATCAGTTCAACTCCTATCTCCGAATCGATATTTTGACTGATTCCTAGTCGAACCAATCCAACTGACCAATCCAATCTACTTATGAAAACATTGGTTTTGATCAATGAAAGAAATTTTTTAATCCTGTCAGGGCAAGCAAGTAGGCGATGAAGTTCAAAACAAAATTAATCTTCAATGTCTTGATTTTGGAAGGGTGAATTTTGAGCATTCTTGACATTCCCAAATATAATAAAGGAACAATTAAGAAAAAAAAAATAAAGAGAGAGAAATTAGGTTAAAAAAAAGAAAATAAAAGAATTTAAAATTTTATATGATGTGGTAGTCTTTTATTGGTTGGAATATTTTTAACGAGTATAACATTTTGATGTAAAATGGGTAGGAATAATAGTTTAGATACTACTTGTGACCCCAAAAATTTAAGTACCAACTTGAAAAAAAATACTAATTTGTGGGTTAAACATTTTTCTAATGGCTTCACTAACAGTTTGACTAATAGAGGTACCAACTTAGGAAAAGAGAAATAGTTTAGGTACCATTTGTGACTAAAAAAAATTAAATATCAAGATAAATAAAAAATATAATTAAACTTTTTTTTTATATATAAATATATTTCTTACATAATTTTTTTTTCACCTAGTCATAATCTAATAATTTGAACTCAACTAATGGATCCATTAACTAAAGTGAGTTCAAGCATGCCCAAAATCAGAGTTGGATTTACAAGTTTACCTGTAGTAAATTTAGCGTGCGGAGTTGAAACTTGTAATGTATAAAAAATTATAATAATTTGATAATTTAACACATATTTTTTATGTTTATGTTATAATAATATTTATTGTATAATAGAAAAACAAGTATTTTTCAAAAACTAGCAATTTTATCCAAATTTTCAATAGTCTTTCAAAAAAGTTACTTTTTGAAAGGAAAAAGAAAAACTAAAAACAACTGGAAATAAAAAATTTAATCTCGTTCACAATAATTACAGTGAACCTTCCTCCATCCACTCCTTGATTACCGTTAACCAGACCCCACTTTCAGATATCCAAATGAAAATCATTCATCAAAGGTTCATCAAACGGTACTGATTTCAAGAAAGGGTAAAAAGAATGTGGGCCATATTTCCAGACAAACATTACTCACCACCATTATTATAATAAGGAAATAAAAATAAAAACAAAAAAGGAAAAAACCCTAAGAAATGACATCCTTTGTTTTCCCACTACAACAATAAAAAAAAAAAAAAAGAAGAAAAGAAAACGTTTCTTCCTCTTCTTCTTGTTTACCACTTTACCTTATCGTTTGAGAAAATGGAAGCTTTTGATATGGCGGCTTGTTTTGAGGACAACTTACTGGACTTTGCTTCCGACGTCGGAGAGGAGGACGAAGACAAAGAACACAACAAGAAATCCTCAACTTCTTCTTCTTCTCTTAACCCTAACAACTCTTGTTTTTCAGTAAGTGTTTTCTTCTTTCATGGATTTTTTATGTTCTTCAAATCAAATTATTTTTGCGTTATAAGGTCTCGACGGGTCTAACTTGGCTGAGTTTTCGTCGAACTCGGGGGGCGATTTTTCCGAGTTCGGGTTTAAAGTGATCCGGGTCGGGTCAAATCCGAGGGCAATGAATTGAATTACGTTTCTTTCTTTTTTTCTTTTTTTAATTTTCCTATTCTCGAAACGGATGGCTTATAATGAGTGGAAACTGATTCTCGCATTCCTACTACTGATTGGACCCGATATTTTCATTCGGACAAGTTTATCCATCAAGTATATTCGCGCTATTAAATGGACGAGACCGCGTAATATGGACATAATGTTGAGGGTAGTTTTGGTATTTGCAATAATTCAAAAGGGAGATATCAATTATTTATCTTAGTAATAAATTTCCAGCGAGACTTCCGTTTTCGCTTTCCCCAGAAAGAAAAAAAAAAAGGAATTGATACGAGCACTCCATTATTATTTTTAATAATTCCTTCTAATACGAAAAGTCGGTTTTGTCCAACTTTCGAACATTCTCTTTTACTTGTCGGACGTGTTGCTAGACCTACTTTTGTCTTTTTCTTTCCAACTAAAGTACCCCATGATGATAATTAAAAAAAAAAAAAAGGGAAAAGAGAGGAACCACTCGTTAACAAATTTTAACTCGTCCGAGTCGACTGAGTTAACCAGCTGAGTCAACTTTTTATTACCATTTGCAGGAATTTGCAGAGGAAGAACTAGAATGGTTATCAAACAAGGATGCATTTCCAGCCGTGGAAACGTCATTCGTCGATGTTTTAGGGACAGCGACAAAGCACCAGAGCTCGCTAACCTTAACCAATGGAAACGTTGTAATGTATTGTTTTGGCAACGTTAAGATCCCCGTAAAAGCGAGGTCCAAGCGTCTCCGCAAATGCAGGGACCTGAGGGACCACCAAAAAAATTGGTGGGTTCATGAGAATGTGAAGATATCGAATGCCACCGCAAAGGGAAATCGTTGGAGGACTATGGGAAGGAAATGCCAGCATTGTGGTGCAGAAAAGACCCCGCAGTGGAGGGCAGGGCCACTTGGGCCTAAAACACTTTGCAATGCTTGTGGAGTGAGGTATAAGTCCGGGCGTTTGGTGCCTGAGTATCGTCCAGCAAGTAGCCCTACGTTTTCCAGTAAGTTGCATTCGAATTCCCATAGGAAGATATTAGAGATGAGAAGGCATAAGCAGTTGGGGTTTCCTTCAATGAAGCCTATGGATAAACGGTAGTGTTCTGGTGTGCTGAGCACTGCCATTTTTTTCTCCCTTGTCTCTCTCCATCTCTTTTAAAATTTTGGGTTTTTGTTTTATTTTATTTTTTAAAAATTTAAGTTAGTGTAGTTACTTTAGGAGTAAATTAGGAATTTGGTTGTAATGGGTTTAGATTGGATTAATGAAAGTTACTTTTTTTTTTTTTTTTTTTTTTTTTGCTTTGATGAAGTTGAAAACCCATTTGGGAAATTTTGACTTTAGTATGTTTTGGTTGGTTGAATGATGTTTTTCTAAATACTAGGAAGAAAAAGAATAGTCTGTAATTGTTTTGCTCTAATTCTTGAATCGTTTTTCTTTTTTGTCTTGGTCAAAATGTGGCTGCAACTCAAGAATGAGGGTTTTGCTGATTTCTGTATTTGGGTTGTAATGAGTTCATGTTTGATTATTTTCAGCTGACTTGTTGTTTGTTTGGATAGTGAGAAAGTTGCCATTTGTGATCTAGCCTCCAAGGTTGTAACACAATTTAGTTTAAGTTTTTATTTCCATGAATGTATCAAATACGCTAAAAGCGTTGTAAACTCTAATCTGGAGAATCTTATGTCCGCAATCCATAGAATTGCTTACCCTTGTAGCTTTTTCATATATATATTTTTTCATGCATCGATTTTTCTTTTAGGACGTTGGTTAAATGTGTAAGTATCGACAGATTTTTAGTGCATAAATCATCAATTCGGTAGATTTCAAGAGAGTTCATGGCTGGATTAGATCCCTGAATTACTTTATTTATGTTATGCTCATTGATTTGGTTTTGTTTTAATGTTGGGCTGGTAACAATTGGATATGTCAGCAAGCAAATTGTCATCTTGGGAAAACATCATGTAATTGAGTTGTTTTGCATGCAAAGAATTTATAGATAGAGAGACATATGGATGTAAGAAATAATGTCCTTAGTTGCAGAGATGAGGTTTTGTCAATGTATGTGTTTTGAATGCTTGTATCTGCTTCCCTCCTGTCCCCCCTCTTTTTACCGATCAAAAGAGAATGAATGTGGTTATTTAATGAAGCTATCGTGCCACAAATGCGATGAAACTTGGTGTTTGGCAAAGAGCATTGAACTCTAGAAGTTAAGATGTTAGTGTTGAATGTTATGGGTTTGTTGTCTTCATCAATTGAAGCAGATTTTTTACGAATATGACTTGTGAAACATGTGAGAGTTACAACCTAAGATGTAGCTAGGGAAGGCTTAATCTCTTTCGTAAGTCAAATAAGGTTGATTTAAGTTTTAACTTTGTTTTAGAGGCTTTATATCTGTCAATTATTGATGTCAAGTTATAATGATTTATTTTCTACATGTATGGACTTGTTTTGCGCAAGAAATCATGTCTGCATATTGCACAACTTTTGAAAATCATATGGAGTGGAGCAGTGAAAATATTTAATGTGTTTGTGTCATGGTTCAGCTCGTGAGCAACGCACCCAAGGGTGCGGAGTGGACCACCCCAAGTGCAAATGAAGGCTCCCAACTGTGTATGACAACCACCAAGGGTGTGGATGGTGGCCACCAAAGGTTCAGGGAGGCCCTTTTTAAGTGCAACATGCTTGAAAAGCTGCACATGCAAGAAGAATAGGTCTAGGGGTTCTAGAACGTCCGGGAAGAATTTAGAAATTTGAAGAGATAGGAACTTATTTGAACTAGGTAGAACTTTTCGGAAGGTCTAGAATACTCTTAAGATTGTATAGAAATGTACAAAGTTGTATAGAATGTTTTAGACATGTGATCTTGATAGTCTTTTGTATTCAATTGTGACCGTTGAATCAAAGGGGCTTAGCCTATATAAAAGGATACACCTTTCCCTCATTTGTTTTAAGTTAATTTATTGAGGAATAACATTTTTGCATTCTCCTAAACTCTCTTGTGCTTGTCTATGCCTAGAGGCATGTTAAGTGTGTCTAAGAAAGGATTGAAGGTTGATTTAGTCATTGTTGGCGTAAGACTCTTGTCTAAGGTGGCGTGTTAGCGAAGCTAGAGTTTCGAATCATGTCAAGTGGTATCAAATCTAGTTGTGTGCCCTTAGTGTGTGTGAAAAGGCAAATGATTTCAACAAGATAAATGAACAATAAGGGTGCATGGTTGAAACCCGAAGAGTTACAAGAAGCAAGAAAGGAAACCTAGTGATAAAAGGGTAGATCCACATAGTCCAAAATTAATTTGAAGTTGTTTCGAAGGCGAAGAAACAATATGAGTTGGAAGCTCTTAGACCGGATCTTATGGCTTGTGTAGCAAGCAATGGTGTTTTAAGCTTGAAAATAACAAAGAAAAAGTAAGAAAATAATATCAATAATCGAAGCAACGAGAAGACTACAAAAAGTGAAAAAAAAAAGAGAATAGAATCGATTTGATCCGAGAAGAACGATCAAATGTCTAGAACCCTGTAAGGAAGAAAAATGACTTTAAATGTGCTTTCTTGGTACCTAAGAACACGAAGCAATAAATATAATTACTAAAGGAAACTAAACAACAAGATAAAAAATAAAGAAAACAAAAATTAAAGATGGAATAAATAAATTGATACAGATGAAAATATGGTTAAGTGTTTGATTGAACCCTTAGAATTTTTTTTCAATAAACTCAATCAATGTCTCTAACTGAGTTTCCAAGAATGAGTTCTTGGCAAATCGGAGTGTAGATCTTTCCCAAAATCTTGAATAAGATTAAGTAAAAAGAATATTAGAACAAGAATTGAATCTTGCAAAATAAAATAAGAATAAAAACGTAGCCTAAGAAATAATTAACATTTCTTTATATAGGTTAGTTAATTATATCAAAATAAAACTCTTAAGTAAAATTAAAATCTAAACAATAATTCTAGTTAAACTAAATTTTCTTGTTGACATAAAACTTCTAAATAACTAAAAATAGTTAAAAATTATCTTAAAATTCAGAATAAATAAATAACGAAAATATAAAACATAATAAATACAATATTGAGCTCATATATAATCAAAATTAAGCCTTAAAGACGAACCAAATATGATTTAAACCTGAAAGTTGTAATTTTCCGTAATAATCTCATCCAAAAAATTTGCTCATGCAATCTTCACTAAAATGACCATAACTTGAGCTTCCGAACTCGAAATCAAGTGATTCAAAGTAAGCTTTGAAGCTAAGAGATATCTCTTTCATTGGTCAAAAGACATCATGGCCCAAAATTGTCTGGATTCCATCCAAAAGTCATCACGAGTCAATTGATTGTTTAGAGTTGAAATTTGACAGCTTCAGTGAATTGAATTGAATTAATTTCTCCCCATCCGTACATGTTGACTCAATCGTTGACGCTCAATAAAATCTTTTAAGCATGATCGCCTTAAGCTCAATCATTGATGCTCAATGAAATATTTCAGGCATGTTTGCTTTTAAGCTTGATCTTGTCTCCTTGAAGTTTGCTAAGTTTGTTTGTCACAAGCTCTTGTACTATTCGCTCAAGTCTGCTTCAATCTTGCGTGAGTGATTGGACCTTTAAGTAGACTAAGTCCATCACTATGTTGGGCCCCTGAATGGGTCTACGAATGGACCTTGCTGCTTGTATCTTTCCCTCTTACTCAAAAGGATTTATCCGTAAATTTGTAATGTCAAAGGGAGATAAATCAAAAACATTAGAAGAAGCACTAACACCATACTCACTAGGCAAATCAATTTTGTAGGCATTATCATTTATTTGTTCAAGTACTTAAAAAGGCCCATCTCTTCTAGGATCCAATTTAGTTTTACATTTTTGGGAAAAAATGTTTTTTTCGCATATGGACCCAAACCCAATATTCGAGTTCAAAGACAACCTGTTTCCACCCATAATTTACTTTTTCAGCATTGACAGCATTGGTTTTCTCTATGTGTTGCCTTGCTTTTTCATGAATCTATTTAATAAGTTTCATTTTACGTTTACCATCAAGATTTGTTAGTTCATGTAAAGGCGGAGGTAAAATATCTAAAATAGTTAATGAGTTAAATCCATAAACAATTTCAAAGTGAGAATAACTTGTAGTAGAATGAATAGATCTATTATAAGCAAATGCAACAAAAGGTAAACATTCTTCTCAATTCCTTAAGTTCTTACCCACAACTGTTCAAAGTATAATCCCTAAAATTATGTTGTTAACCTCAGTTTGGTCGTCGATTTGAGGATGAAAAGTAGTAGAATAAAGCAATTTTGTACCAATCTTACCCATAATACTTTCCAAAAGTGACTTAGGAACTTCACATCTTTATAAAAAAATAATTGTGTGAGGGATTCCATGTAATCACACAACTTTGCAAAAGAAGAGATTTGCAACATGTGTTGCATCATCGGTTTTATGGCATGGAGTGAAGTGTGCCATCTTTGAAAACTTGTCAACAACAACAAAAATACTACCCCAGCCCTTTTTAGTATGAGTTAATCCTAAGATAAAATGTTGGATTTGGTGCCCTGACTGTAGTACATTCTTTTATAAACTTGTAACTTTTTCGAATATATTGGTTAATAAAACAATTCAATGATTACATTAATATTCTTTGTATAATTTTCCTCATGTGGTTTTTGCATGTAAAGAAAAATAGAAGCAATTGTTGGCTCACTGGTTGTTTAATGCTTAAACTAATACTAAGCGGTATTACGTGGTCGGATCATAATATAGAAAGATAGCTTGTATTAGTAGGTGAACCTAAACATGTCCTTAGTCTAATCAGAAATGAGCAAACCAATTGAAATACTAATATGTCATCTATCAAGTCCAATTGGGGAGATGATTTGTCTTGGGAATCGGAGCGGATGACTCTCAAAAGATAGAGACATAGATGTGAATGACATTACATCAGACTGGACCCAAGAAGAATAGATCTTAAATTCTTATTCACTTGTGACGTTCATAGTGTGGCATACCTAAATCCTGAGTGGATGACGGACTATATATGTGTGACTCATATACTTTGATGTAAGTAAAAGTTTGAGTTCAAATAGATAAGGAACTGAAAGCTGGTGCGTTGGGTATACGATTTCTACAGTATGCAGTGTCTTTCACAATAGTGGAATTCATAGCCTATGACATAGGTAAATGATATCCTTTCATTGGCATTACATGGTTGATAAAAAGTAAATGTGGTCATGGGTCATTTGTCTTTGTGATGAATGACTTGATTACTATTTGATGGTAATTGACTTTTCATGAAGGAAGATGTAATGGTTACCATGAGATAAAATAGGATCATATTGGGATAACGGATACTATCCCAAAGAAATTAAAGATATCCTATTAGGGTAACACACATATGACAAGGTTATTAAACGAGTACTGATTGAGTTTCTTTTGTAATGGTATGTCGTTAGGGAGCTTAGTCACGATACTATAGTAGAATGAATTCGTGACTAAATGAGTTTATAATTAATAGGTGAGAAGCTAGAACTTAATTATAAATTATGTAATACCCCATCCGACATAGTCCTAAATTGGTGAATTGTTTGGGAAGATAGTTGGTTAAGATTAAACTAAGGAAAGGCTGAGTTGTGTTCTATTCGCCAGTGTTGTATTTTGTATTGTTTGATATGCCATGAGTGATGGACTGTTAGATTAATCTGGTAGGTCTGTCTTGATTTTGGTTGAAGGGTTAGCCTTTTAATGAAGTGTTAGGTTTCTGGTTTTGTGTCTTGGCGTGGTTGTTGGGAGGAACCCGCCAATCAGTGTCTTCCCTTGGTAAGATGTGTGATAGATCCTTCTGTTAGTATACGGCAGTAGTAGATTGTTGGATTGTGGACCCGATTGCTTTCTGTTTGAAAACATGTGTTTTCTGTTCAATTTTAGTTAAGTTTTTATTAGGACCTAGTTAGAAATTAACTAAAGTTTATGATTATTTTATTGTGTGAAATGCTAAGAATGATTATGTTGGCCACAATAGAGTATGATTTAGTTTTGCATGTTAGCCACGTGTAAGTTGTATGAGAGTTGTGTAAGTTATATATATCAATGAAACTTTTATTGAGGAGTTCTTCTTCTTCTTTCTTTTTCTTTTTCTCTATTATACTCTGGCATCCTACTTAAGGAAGAGTTCTTTGTTGGAAAGGAATCGACAAGTGATCAATTAGTAAGAAAAGGTTGTGTGTGTAACAATAGAGATAGTGTAACAAACCCCGTTGGAATTATCTGTGAGTATCCAGTTTTTTTTTTGCTCTTCTCTGAATTTCCTTCCATCTTGTCTATACCACTAATTATAGGTGTTATAGCTTAGAGTCCAAGTGAACCCATCAGTATGGAACTTTGTGTTTTTGTTGCATGAAATCTTCTATGTGTGCGTATTTGTGGCATGAAATGGATACAACTTCCTTGGGGTATAAAATCAATATCCAAATATGAAGAGCCACTGGTAGGGCATGTTAGTTGCAAACTAGAATGGCAAATGTGCTAGACCACTGGTAGGGCATGTTATTTGCTACCTAGATTGCTGTGTATGTTGGGCCACTAGTAGGACATGATAGTTGTTAAATAGGTTGAGGACCACTAGTAGGGTATGTTAGTTACTAACCAGTTGGTATGAGTGCTAAGATTGGTAGGGCATGTTAGTTTCTAACCAGCCTAGCAATATGGGTGCTGCCTACGGTAGGACAAGTTAGTTGTTAACCATGGAAAAGAGCCTTGAACACATAGGAACACATATGTATTTGAAATGTTAAGAAACGTGATATCTATTCTGATATATGACTGGGGGATCTGAGGTTTAACCTAAGGAAGGATTTGAAAAAGTAAGTTAATATGACTCTGTATGTGATATATGTTATGTATTGAAAAGAATGAGTTAATATAATTCTGTATGTATTATTTGTTGTGTATATTTGCTGATAGAAAAGAAAAGTTGAATGTTAAGTGGTAAGTTTTGTTCCATGTTTGTTGTGTTGGAAACGTAGTGTATTTGATAGGTATTGGTATTTGGCATATAGAATCTGCCCTAATGAAGGTGTGTTTGATCTAGCCTGATGATGTGTTTGAAATGCAAAGTTATGTGTTAGAAAAGATTGTATTTCGTAGGGAAGTATCAGCTCTATTAAGGTTAAAGTTCTCATTGGTGTTAGAATAAAAGTATCCTTTTGATGTTAAGGAAAAATGTATACACCTGATATTAGAGTTCGCCTGATGTTAGAGTGCACCTGGAAATGCTATCCGCCATGGTTAAGTATTTTCCAATTATATAGGAGTGTTCGCTCAAATGTCTCGGCGTGTAGAGTTGGTGTATTAGTCTATATGTATGAGTTTACAGTTGTAATATCATTCTTGCTTATGTTTTACATGTAAAGGGTTGAGTCTTTTCTTTTCAGGAGCTCACTGAGTTCTTTTGAACTTACCCTATTTCTTTCCGCTCTTTCCAGGTGATACTTCGTCGTAAGCTTGTAAAAGGAAATTAACCAGAAAGAGTGACCTCTACTATGAGTTTCGCCTGTGTTAGTTTTATAACATGCATATGATATTTGGGGGTGGCGTGTAATTCTATTTTGAATAAGAATCTATAACAAAGTACCTTATTAAATAAGTAAAGTTTTATAAGAATGTTACTTCTTGAGAAATTGGTTAAAGTTTCTTGAATTATGATTTGTGAAGTAATTTCTATTTATACACGCCAAACTGTTTTATATAATATTGTTACTGTCAATATTTTTTTCTAAAGAAATTATTTGAGCCAAAAGTTTGAAGCTCAACTATGTTTGTTATATGGTGTGTACTTGTTTGATTTACTTATCACTTAAAAATCTTTCTGACTTAACGCCAATTCAGTTTGTTATGCACCATAGCTAAATTAAATTCGAACCATGTATAAGTCTGTTTTCTGTCTGTGTAGCGCCTCAGTTGACCTTTAGGGACTGGGGTGTTACAAATCATTTGAGCCCTAATCTGTAATAGCCCAAAATAGGGCCTAGTCAGAGCAGTGGTTTCGAGACCACAAACTCGAAGTAAAAATATTTAATTTATGATCGTTTTATAGTCTATGATATGTTTGGGTGATGGTGTGCAAATTTTGTTAAGAAATTTTTATCGATAAAGTGCCCAATTTTATTATTGGGATTAAATTACATTAATTGCAAAATATGAGTTCTAGAACATAAGTACTTGTTTTAAATGGGGGTTTAAACTAGAGGTCTTTAAATGGCAAATAGACCATCATATTTTGTTATGGACAAAACTAGTCATGGAAGGGTAAAAATTGAAGGTTTAGTAAAAAGGGCATTTTTGTCATTTGGGTTTTTTAAGGCATAAAAGACAAAATTGAAACCCAAAAATCTGCTCATTCTCTTCTCCATGCTGCCGAAATTTTCAAGAAGCCATGGCTAGGGTTTCTATAACACCCCTTACCCTATTCAACGCCGGAACTGGGCACGAGGCGTTACCGAATTAAAGACCTCAAGATCGCCACTTAGGCACAAAATGACCACTCTCCTTGGCCATCACAACAACCTCAATCCCGACCTACGAGGCCTCTCTCAGGCACACGAGGGCTCTCGAGAACATATAGAAAACTCTTACGATCTTAAAATTTTTCCATCTATACAGGGCTCACACGCTCGTGTAAGATTTGGCACGCCCATGGATGTCACACACGCCCATGCTCACTACCCGTGCATGAAAACTCAAGCATTCTGCCAATGCCCCACGGTTAGGGCACACGCTCGTGCCTTCCACCCGTGGTGCACACTGACTACCTTAACACGGCCTAGAGTCTAGACACATGCCCGTGTGGCTAGCCTGTGGCCAACACTGATTAATCCCACACGCCCTAGACACACGCTCGTGTGGCTAGTCCGTGGTCTATTCTGATTAAAAATACTAACATGCAGGGGACACACAGCTGAGTCACACGCCCGTGGGCTGGCCGTGTGTCACACATGGCCTAGACACACGCACGTGTGTCTATCCACATGGACAAGAACAAAGCTATTTGCCAAGTTCTTTTCACCCTTCTAGCATACACAATCATGCACTCATTCAACACATCCATAATCAACTCACAATCTTACAATCTCACTTGGATAACTACATCTTTTCATATAATAAAGTAGCCAACAACTATGGCATTATACAAAATAGATTATCCATTTAAAGGCCAACTCATCATAGCCATATACAACAAAATTCACTAACTTGTCTAGCCCCTATACATGCCATATACAAAACATTGAGTCTAATGTATCAGAGTATGCTGATAGTATGGGCGATCTTCCAATTGATCCTCATATCTCGATTCAACACTTTACTCTATAAGACAAGGGAAAAGAAAGGGAGTAAGCTTTGAGCTTAGTAAGTTTACACATAAATAATTAAGCAACATAGTATAAGCTAAACAACAATTAGCATTATACTAACATATAATGTACAACTATGCTTACTCTTTCTATCCCTTACCACATTTATTCCAACACATCATGAGTCACTTACTCATAACCATTGACATGCACCCCTACATTCAATATCACATTTACACATATACAACACATCATTATTTCTCGATAATACATCCACACAGCTAATCCACACAGTTAATCCACACAGCTAATGTCTCGGTGGTTTCGCACTTAGCCCACCACAATCAATTAATAAGGTAGTATCGCACTTAGCCTACCATGAAGGTAATCATAGTGGTTTCGCACATAGCCTACTAGATAATATACCTAACGATAGCATCTCACATAGCCAGCTCATCGTCATTATGCCTTAGGATGGTATCGCACTTAGCCCACCATTTAGCATTATCACTGTACATTCACATATCTACTTACTCAATCCTACATCCATTCACGATTTCTACCACATTCATTCCACATAGATTCTCATTCATTCTCAATCATGCTGCTACACACTAGCTAGCATTAACAAATTGTAAGTATGAATGCATTGTTTATGCATAGACTTACCTCGATACACAAAAGTATAGAAACATGCAATTTAGTCCACCACTTTGCTTTTGCCTCGGTTTCGATCCGGGCTTCGTCTTTCTTGATCTATAATGAATAAATCAGCTTATTCAATACACACATTGACCAAATTGACCCACATCTCATACTTTGGCAAAATTACTCTTTTGCCCCAAATCTTTCTCATAATTACACTATTGGCCTAAGGCTCGTAAAGTGATTTTTATTCAACTTCCTAGCCTTTCATGCTTAGCCGAATCACTTACTCAACTAAAACAATCATCAATTCTCACTACATCACACATGTATTTCCAAACTTAAGACTTTCACAAACTAGTCCCTACATGCATTTTCTATGGAAACTCATTTAGCAAAAGATGTTTCTACTACATCAAGCTTTCATAATCTTCCATAAAACATCAAAATACATGCATGTCATACATGGCCACATTTTTGAACATCCATCATAGCTCATCAAATAGCTAAAAATAGCTTACTCATGCTACAAAGACTTCAAAAATACAAAGAATATAAAAAACGAGGCTAGATGCACTTACTAGCAAGCTTGAAAAATTTGAAGAACCCTAACAATGGCTCTTGAAAATTTTCAGTGACCTTGGAGAAGAAGATGAATGAATTTTGTCATCTTTTCTCCTATTTTAATCACTTAATTGATAAATGACCAAAATGACCTTTTTGATAAACTTTCTATTTTAACTCATCCATGCCCAATTTGTCCAAATATTAAAAATTGGAAAAATTGCTATTTAAGGACCTCTAATTAATATTCTAAAGCTATTTCACACAAATAGCTTCTAGAATCTCACATTTTGCAACTTTTGCAGTTTAGTCCTTTTGGACAATTCAACCACAATTTCACAAAATTGCTTCATGAAACTTTCACACTAGCATGCATACATAGCATAAACCTCAAAAACTCATTCATATACCTCGAATTTGTGGTCTCGCACCACTATTCCGACTAGGCCCTAAATCGGGATGTTATAACTCTCCCCCCTTTAGAGATTTTCGCCCCCGAAAATCTTACCAGTAAAAAGGTTTGGATGCTGCTCTCTCATAGCTTCTTCCGTTTCCCATGTAGCCTCTTCCGCATCGTGTTTACGCCATAACACTTTCACTAGTGCTATGCTCTTATTTCTCAAGCTGTTTCACTTCTCGAGCCAAGATCTTAATCGACTCTTCATCATAAGACATATCTGGTCTTATCTCAATTTCCGTCGAGGGAATCACATGTGAAGGATCGGAGCGATACCGCCGCAACATCGACACATGGAACACATTATGAATCTTTTCCAACTCTATCGGAAAAGCCAACCGGTATGCTATCGCCCAACTCTATCTCTGTAATCTCATACGGCCCTATGAATCTTGGACTCAATTTTCCTTTTCGTCCAAATCTCATAATCTTCTTCCATGGGGACACTTTCAAAAACACTTTGTCGCCCACTTCAAACTCAATTTCTTTTCTTTTCAGATCCGCGTCACGACTTACTTCCGATCCAAGCAACTTTCAGACTATTACGGATTATTTTCACTTTCTCCTCGGTCTCTTTTACTAGATCGACCCCATGGATCCGCTTCTCACTAAGCTCGATCCAATACAAAGGAGTCCGACACTTACGACCATACAGGGCCTCATATGGAGCCATTCGTATACTTGACTGATAACTGTTGTTGTAAGCAAATTCGACTAAAGGTAGATATCTCTCCCAACTACCCTCGAATTCTAACACACAGCATCGAAGCATATCTTCGAGAACTTAAATCACTCTTTCAGACTGACCATCGGTTTGCGGATGGAACGCAGTACTGAAATTCAACTTTGTTCCCAAAGCCTCTTGCAACCTCTTCTAAAACCTCGAAGTGAACCTCGGATCCCTATCCGATATTATAGACACAGGTACACCATGTAACCTCACTATCTCTGCAACATACAACTCAGATAACTTATCCAGTGAATAATCAACACGTACTGGAATAAAGTGAGCCGACTTCGTTAGTCTATCCACAACAACCCACACAGCATCTCTCTTTTTTGGAGTCATCAGCAACCCCATCACAAAATCCATGGTAACCCGATCCCACTTCCATTCGGGTACCATCACTGGCTGAAGCAATCCCAAAGGCACTTGATGCTCAGCTTTCACTTGTTGACAAATCAGACACTTTGTCACAAACTCAAATATCTCTTTTCATACCCGGCCACCAATAAGACTTCTTCAAGTCATTATACATTTTCGCATCGCCGGATGTATGAAAAACATCCACTTTATGGGCCTCATGCAAAACCTTTTGGATTAACTCCTCATCTCTAGGTACACAAATTACACACGGTACAAACAAACAACCATTCGAGCCCACTCGAAAATCGGAATCACTTTCTCGACTCACGCTTATCTCTCTTAGTGACATCTCACTGTCATTTCTCTGAGCTTCACATATCTGTTGAACAAATAGTGGCTTAGCTCTCAACTCTGCCAAAATAGCACCATCATCAGACAATGCCAAAATCGTCCTCATAACTCTTAGAGCATACAAGGATTTCCTACTCAGGGCATCCGCAACCATATTCGCTTTTCCCGGGTGGTAATCAATGACTAACTTATAGTCTTTCAACAACTCAAGCCACCGTCTCTGTCGCAAATTCAGATCCTTCTGATCAATCAAATATCTCAAACTCTTATGATCCGTAAAGATTCAGCACTTCTCACCATATAAGTAATGTCGCCAAATCTTTAACGCGAAAACAATCGCAGCCAACTCCAAATCATGAGTCAGATAATTCTTCTCGTGCGGTTTCAACTGTCTCGAGGTGTAAGCGAATACCTTACCCTCTTGCATCAACACGCAACAGAGACCATTAAACGACGCTTCACTGTAAACCACAAACTCTTTCCCCAATTCTGGTTGAACCAAAACCGGTGCCTCAGTCAATAATGTCTTCAGTCTCTCGAAACTCTGTTGACATGTCTCAGTCCATTCAAACTTGACATCTTTGTGCAATAGTTTCGTCATCGGGGTAGCAATCATAGAGAACCCTTTTACGAAACGTCTGTAATATCCTGCTAATCCCAAGAAACTTCTGATTTTTGACACGTTTCTCGGCAGTTTCCAATCCACAACAGCCGATATCTTACTCGGGTCAACTCTGACACCATCACCCGACACAATGTGTCCTAGGAATCCGACCTCACGGAGCCAAAACTCACTCTTGCTAAACTTAGCGTACAACTACTTATCTTTTAAAGTTTGCAAGACAATTCTCAAATGTTCTTCATGATCGTTCTCATCTCGAGAATAGATCAATATGTCGTCAATGAAGACAACTACAAACTTGTCCACATATGGTCTGAAAACACGGTTCATCAGATCCATAAAAATCGCCGGTGCATTCGTCAAACCAAACGGCATAACCAGAAACTCATAATGGCCATACCTTGCTCGAAATGCAGTTTTCAACACATCCTGCTCTTTCACTCTCAACTAATAATAACCAGACCTCAGGTCTATCTTGGAGAACACTGTAGCTCCCTTCAGTTGATCAAAAAGATCATCAATCCTTGGTAAAGGATACTTATTCTTAACCGTCACTTTGTTAAGCTGACTATAGTCTATACACAACCTCATAGACCCATCTTTCTTCTTCACAAACAATACCGGAGCACCCCACAGTGAGTAGCTCGGTCTTGCAAAACCCTTATCTGTCAACTCTTGCAAATGAACCTTCAGTTCTTTCAACTCTAAAGGTGCCATCCTATACGGAGCAATCGAAATAGGTGTCGTTCCCAGAACTAACTCAATCCCAAACTCAACCTCTCTCACTGGGGGTAATCCGGGTAACTCTTCCGGGAATACATTCGGATACTCACAAACCACTGGCACTATTTCGAACTCTACTCCAACCTCTCGAGTATTCAACACAAAAGCAAGATAGGACTCACACCCATTTCTCAAGCATTTATCAGCCACTAAGGAAGAAATCATCACTGGTAGACTATCTGATCCACCTGATTCAACCCGAACCACATCTCCACTCTCATATTTCAAATCAATAAACTTATTACCACAATTCACTAAGACACTATGGGTAGTCAACCAATCCATGCCTAGGATTAAATCAAACTCATCAAACGGCAACAACATTAGGTTTGCCAGAAAGTAATGACTCTCAATCATCAAAGGACAATTCTTACACACCTTGTCCACTAACACATGCTTACCTAACGGGTTTGACACCTTAACCACAAAGTCCGTAGACTCAACAGTCATACTCAAACTAGATGCCAATCTCATGCAAATATAAGAATGAGTAGACCCTGGATCTATTAAAGCAATAACAAGGGTGTTAAAGAGAGAAAAAGTACCCGTTATCACATCAGGGGAGGATGCCTCTTCGCGAGCGCGAATGGCATACGTCCTCGCAGGTGCCCGACCCTCCGGTCTCACAGCAGAGTCTCTAGATGCACCTCTACCACTATTCCCGCCTCTCGGGTTCCTTGGTGGTCTACCCCTTGCAGACATATCATTGGATCTCATCTCTTGCTTCTCTTCCTTATCATCCCTCTCGGGGCAATTTTGGATAAAATGGTCGGGGGAACCACACTTATAACAGTTTCGACTGTTACCCCAACACTCTCCGGTGTGATATCTACCACAACTTGGACACTCCGATTTACTCTTCGGATTGCCCACACTTTCCATCGAGGTAGCTTGGACTCTCGAACGAGCAGTATTGCCCAAGTCTCGATGCGAATAACTCATCGGGTGCTTGACGTCCTAGGACTCACTTCCTTGGACCTTTTGACTGGGCTTGATACGACTTGCCCATCGGCCTCTTTCTAGCATCTCGGGCTTCACTCACAGCCCTTTTTCTTTTCAACTCTTCGGCCTTACTTGCCCTTTCGACCAACACTACAAATTCTTTCAACTCCAAAATACCTACTAGGAGTTTGATGTCCTCATTCAGTCCGTCTTCGAACCTCTTACACAATATGGTCTCTGTCGACACACATTCTTGAGCGTATTTGCTAAGCCTAACAAACTCACGCTCATATTCCGCTACTGACATTCTTCCTTGCTTCAACTCAAGGAATTTCTTCCTTTTCCGATATGTAAACCTCTGGCTTATATACTTCTTCCGGAACTCTTCCAGAAAGAAGTCCCACGTCACCCGCTCTCTCAGGACCACTGACGTCAACGTCTTCCACTAATGGTATGCCGAGTCCTCAAAGAAGGATATGACACACTTCAAGCTCTCTTGGTGTACAAGAGAGTTCATCGAATACTCTCATCAAGTTCTCTAACGTAACTCGCCTCTCGTGGTCATCATCAACCTTAGCTCTAAACTCCCGAGCCCCGTGTTTTCTAATCTTATCTACCGGGGGTTTCGATATCCTCACTACATCAATACCTTGAGGAGCCACAGGAATTGGATGAGGTATAGGGGGAGGAGGTGGAGGAGGTTGAGCATTAGGGTTCGCTCGAACATAATCCGAGTACCAATTGCTCATCATCTGGAGAAAGGCTTCTCGAGCCCCTTCCCCTTGACCTCTAGCCTCGGGTCCACTTTAAACAAGCACGGTACCTTGCGCAGGAGCCAGCGCATTACTAGCTGCTTCATCAGCAGTCAATGGACTGGAATCCATATTCTATATAAAACAAGATTTAAAATCATCAGAAGCCACCACACTATCATTGTACACTTATGGCATGTATAGCTGGACTCTTACACCCGCTACGGTAGTCCTAGAACCGACTAAACCATAGCTCAGATACAACTAAATGTAACACCCCTTACACATATTCAACGTCGGAACCGGGCACGAGGCGTTACCGAATTAAAGACCTCAAGATCGCCACTTAGGCACAAAATGACCACTCTCCTTGGCCATCACAACAACCTCAATCCCGACCTACGAGGCCTCTCTTAGGCACACGAGGGCTCTCGAGAACATATCGAAAACTCTTACGATCTTAAAATTTTTCCATCTATACAGGGCTCACACGCCCGTGTAAGATTTGGCACGCCCGTGGATGTCACACACGCCCATGCTCACTACCCGTACATGAAAACTCAAGCATTCTGCCAATGCCCCGCGGTTAGGGCACACGCCCGTGCCTTCCACCCGTGGTGCACACTGACTACCTTAACATGGCCTAGAGTCTAGACACACGCCCGTGTGGCTAGCCTGTGGCCAACACTGATTAATCCCACACGCCCTAGACACACACCCGTGTGGCTAGTCCGTGGTCTATTCTGATTTAAAATACTAACATGCAGGGACACACGGTGAGTCACACGCCGAGTGGGCTGGCCGTGTGTCACACATGGCCTAGACACACGCGCCCGTGTGTCTATCCACATGGACAAGAATAAAGCTATTTGCCAAGTTCTTTTCACCCTTCTAGCATACACAATCATGCACTCATTCAACACATCCATAATCAACTCACAATCTTACAATCTCACTTGGATAACTACATCTTTTCATATAATAAAGTAGCCAACAACTATGGCATTATACAAAATAGATTATCCATTTAAAGGCCAACTCATCATAGCCATATACAACAAAATTCACTAACTTGTCTAGCCCCTATACATGCCATATACAAAACATTGAGTCTAATGTACCAGAGTGTGCTGATAGTGTGGACGATCTTCCAATTGATCCTCGTATCTCGATTCAACACTTTACTCTATAAGACAAGGGAAAAGAAAGGGAGTAAGCTTTGAGCTTAGTACGTTTACACATAAACAATTAAGCAACATAGTATAAGCTAAACAACAATTAGCATTATACTAACATATAATGTACAACTATGCTTACTCTTTCTATCCCTTACCACATTTATTCCAACACATCATGAGTCACTTACTCATAACCATTGACATGCACCCCTGCATTCAATATAACATTTACACATATACAACACATCATTATTTCTCGATAATACATCCACACAGCTAATCCACACAGCTAATTCACACAGCTAATCCATACAGCTAATGTCTCGGTGGTTTCGCACTTAGCCCACCACAATCAATTAATAAGGTAGTATCGCACTTAGCCTACCATGAAGGTAATCATAGTGGTTTCGCACATAGCCTACTAGATAATATACCTAACGATAGCATCTCACATATCCAGCTCATCGTCATTATGCCTTAGGATGGTATCGCACTTAGCCCACCATTTAGCATTATCACTGTACATTCACATATCTACTTACTCAATCCTACATCCATTCACGATTTCTACCACATTCATTCCATATAGATTCTTATTCATTCTCAATCATGCTGCTACACACTAGCTAGCATTAACAAATTGTAAGTATGAATGCATTGTTTATGCATAGACTTACCTCGATACACAAAAGTATAGAAACATGCAATTTAGTCTACCACTTTGCTTTTGCCTCGGTTTCGATCCGGGCTTTGTCTTTCTTGATCTATAATGAATAAATCAGCTTATTCAATACACACATTGACCAAATTGACCCACATCTCATACTTTGGCAAAATTACTCTTTTGCCCTAAATCTTTCTCATAATTACGCTATTGGCCCAAGGCTCGTAAAATGATTTTTATTCAACTTCCTAGCCTTTCAAGCTTAGCCGAATCACTTACTCAACTAAAACAATCATCAATTCTCACTACATCACACATGTATGACCAAACATAAGACTTTCACAAACTAGTCCCTACATGCATTTTCTATGGAAACTCATTTAGCAAAAGATGTTTCTACTACATCAAGCTTTCATAATCTTCCATAAAACATCAAAATACATGCATGTCATACATGGCCACATTTTTGAACATCCATCATAGATCATCAAATAGATAAAAATAGCTTACTCATGCTACAATGACTTCAAAAATACAAAGAATATTAAAAACGAGGCTAGATGCACTTACTAGCAAGCTTGAAAATTTTGAAGAACCCTAACAATGGATCTTGAAAATTTCGGTAGCCTTGGAGAAGAAGATGAATGAATTTTGTCATATTTTCTCCTATTTTAATCACTTAATTGATAAATGACCAAAATGCCTTTTTTGATAAACTTTCTATTTTAACTCATCCATGCCCAATTTTGTCCAAATATTAGAAATTGGAAAAATTGCTATTTAAGGACCTCTAATTAATATTCTAAAGCTATTTCACACAAATAGCTTCTAGAATCTCCATAATTTGCAACTTTTGCAATTTAGTCGTTTTGGACAATTCAACCGCAATTTCACAAAATTGCTTCATGAAACTTTCACACTAGCATGCATACATAGCATAAACCTCAAAAACTCATTCATATACCTCAGATTTGTGGTCTCGCGCCACTATTCCGACTAGGCCCTAAATTGAGATGTTACAGTATCAAGCTTTTTCAAAGCTCAATTGTAAGTGCATTTGAGCCCCGTTTTTAATGTTCTTCGTATTTTTGAGATCCTAGAAGCTTAACCTTCCTATTTTTACCATTTATTTGCATGAAAAATGAAGTTTAAAAATTGACCCATGCTAGATATTAGTGTATTTTGATGTTTAATGGTAGAATAAGGGTGCACGAGGTTAGGAGAACGATTTTTGCTAAGTGATTTTCGTTGAAATTGGTTAAAACGGGTTAATTAGTAAAAGTTGTAAATGCTCCTAAAAGTGTGAAATAATAAGAATTTGAGTTTGCTTTGGAAGAGAAAAAGGTTCGGCTGACCTTGAATTTTATAGAAATTAAATAAAAATCATATTACGAGCCTAGGGGCAAAATCGAAATAATGAGAAAGTTTAGGGGCAAAATTGTAAATTTGCCGTAATATGATTTTTGTATTAAAATGAGTAATGTGAGTGATAATTAAGTGAAATGTGACATTTTAGATCAAAGAAATCGAGATTTTGACCAAGTACGGGGAAATGTCAATCAAAATGATCGATTCGCATCGAGGTAAGTTCATATGGTTAGTCTATAGTGAACGATTATTAAATTTGAATTGAGATGATGTATTATTTTATATATGTTTGTTATCTAATCATGACTTTATGCAAGTACGAGATTGGATTGAAGGATCAATCGTGAGAAATACAGGGTCAAGTACATTCGCATTCACGACTCGTGATGAATTGTGGAAAAAACCATGGTTGGACCATGGCAGTGAGTGTGCCAGTGTAAGACCATGTCTGGGACATGGCATTGGCCTCAAGTTGTGTCAATGTAAGACCATGTCTGGGACATGGCATCGACACCGAGATGAGTATGAGCTAGTGTAAGACCATGTCTGAGACATGGCATCGGCTCGAGACATGTGCTAGTGTAAGACCATGTCTGGGACATGGCATCGGCACGGATAGAGGAGAGTCAGTGTAAGACCATGTCTGGAACATGGCATCGGCTCGAGATGAGTGCCAGTGTAAGACCATGTCTGGGGCATGGCATCAGCACTGATATGTGATCCCATGTAAGACCATATCTGGGATATGGCATTGGCGTCCTACCAGGTGTACGAGATATCCTGAACATCCCTAATATTACAAGTAGTTCAATGGGAAATTCAAGGAGTATACTCAAGATAAGTAAGAATAGGATATGTGAGTATTATGACTAGGCACAGGTATGTATACGAGACTCATAAATAATGTGCTCGGATTATGATGCATTATTGATAAGGATGCAAACGAGTAAGATGTGTCTATGATCACTTGATTGTTATGTGCCAAGTTATAATATGCTTTGGTTTAAGTGTGTATAAATGAAAGTGAACACAAAGAATTAATGAATGAGTGAAATTGACATTAAAACAGTTGTGGGCAGCAGCATTAGTATAAACTTGAAAAATCACCAAAAATGGGGAAAATTGAATTAAAGGCTGGGTGAGATATGAAATTAAAGCTTAATGAGTCTATGTTTTTTATAAAAGAAACAGAGTAAGCAAAAGAAGTGTGAATTATGAGATATTTGAATTTTAGTGAGACAGGGTCAGAATGAGTTTCGGAATCCCCTGTTCCAACTTTGGAAAATCATTAAAAATTGTAAAAAACTAATTATGGAGTATAATTCATATTATTGAAATCCTAAATAAGTCTATTTTGAAGTGAAATAAACGAGAACATCATATGAATTATATACAAGGATAAAATTTATTCGTAGTGAAGAAGTGTCAGAACTGTTGGACAGCGAAACAGGGGTAAATTTAATGAGTAAACTGTACTAATTTGCTAGACCAAAAATTCTAAAATTTCTATGGTAAGAATTTATGTGAGTGTAGTTTCAGGGAAAATTAACGGTTCTTCATTCGGAGCTTTGTAGCTCGAGAAATAAATAATTTAGTGACAGTGACTCAAGTAGACAGATTAATGTGAACATGAGTAATAAGGTGTAAGCATGTGATATAATGATTATATCATCTTAAGAAATTATTGTGAGGATTTATCCACACAAGTTTATTAATTTCTTATTATTTGCATATGAACTTACTAAACATTTATGCTTACTTCCCCTCTCTTTTCCCTTGCCTTGTAGTATCGCCAAGTTAGCTCGGGGATCGGTGGACGTCGGAGATTCGCTCACACTATCAATTGGAACACTTGGTATATCTAGATACATTAATTTTTGGGTTATGGCATGTATAGTAGGCTTTGTTGTTTTTTCATATATGTCATATTTCTGATGGCCTAAAATGTTGGCCCTTATTTAATAAATGTTCATTTTGATTAAGGCTATTTGGAGATGGCCAATATTGATGGTTGTTATACGCCTATGATGTGGTTATTCATGTATGTGGTAATTGCATAACTGAGATGTTGTGGATGTGGTTTACAAGAGAGTTTGTGTTTTAGAGTGGGGAACTGGCTTGGAAAATAGTCAACTTCCAGGCCACACGGGTAGAGACACGACCATGTGTCTCAGCCATGTGACAGACACGGTCTAAGGGCATGGGCGTGTGCCAAGGCCGTGTGACCCTATTTTGATGATGACATCATAAACAGAGAGTTATAGGGACACGGGCGTGTCCCAGACCACACGGGCATGTGACCCCTGTTTTGACAAAATTTTCTAAATTTTCCCAAAAGTTTCCAAAGTTCTCGGTTTAGTCCCAAACCATCCTAAAGGATGTTTTGAGCTTTATAAGCCCATATAAGGGACAAAATGCATGTGTTAAATTTTTTTTAAATTTGACGAAATTTTATGACCCGATTTTACATGTTCAAGAAATTTTAAGTCTGGTAACGCCTCGTACCCTGTTCCAGCGTTGGATACGGGTAAGGGGTAAATGGTTCCTTTAGAAGGGTACTGTGAAACAGCCAAGACCAATTCAATTATTCAGTCTGGATAGTTTATTGGTTTGAAGTGTATTTTGATACAAGAACGTGAAAATGGTAGCTTATGCTTGCACTCAGTTAATACTGCATGAAAAGAATCTTATGATGTGAATTAGAAATTGATATTATTCAGAAATAATGATGCTTATTCCATGATTTTGTGAAACTTAGAATTTTTTCAGTAAATGGTAAGTTAGAAGTGTTCGATAGGAACTAACTTCTGATTCAGAACTCCAGGTCGGAAACCGACCATTTATTTGTTGTTTCGAGACAGAGTTTGTGTACCAAGAAATCAATTATAGATTATTAGAAATTGCATACAGAATTGAAAGGTAAGAGTATTGAAACTTAGATAAGTGACAGGTGCTTCTGAAATTATCTATGTGACAGAATTTTTTATTTTATTTTATTTGGTAAGTAAAGAAAAGTGATTTACGATTCATCGAAGAGTATAAGACTATTGATAGAATGAGGCCAGTTACTTATCAGTGTGTATTTCGTCAGAACTTGAGAAAATTCAGTGATGTGGTTCTTATGTCTAGGATAAGAAAGTACAGTTCAGAATCTTAGTTTAAGAAGTGGGATGTTGAGGATGCCGAAGCTGTATGAGAATTTGACAGTGCATTGTGAATTCAATCCTAAGTTTATCTTTTGGTAAATTTTTCGGGGACGAAAATCCCTAAGGGGGAGAATTGTAACGGCCCAAAATAGGGCCTAGTCAGAATAGTAGTTTCGAGACCACAAACCCAAAGTAAAAATATTTAATTTATGATTGTTTTAGAGTCTATGATATGTTTGGGTGATGGTATGCAAATTTTGTTAAGTAATTTTTATCGATAAAGTGCCCAATTTTATTATTGGGATTAAATTGCATTAATTACAAAATATGAGTTCTAGAACATAAGTACTTGTTTTAAATGGGGGTTTAAACTAGAGGTCTTTAAATGGCAAATAGACCATCATATTTTGTTATGGACAAAACTAGTCATGGAAGGGTAAAAATTGAAGGTTTAGTAAAAAGGGCATTATTGTCATTTGGGTGTTTTAAGGCATAAAAGACAAAATTGAAACCCAAAAATCTGCTCATTCTCTTCTCCATGCTGCCCAAATTTTCAAGAAGCCACGGCTAGGGTTTCAAGCTTTTTCAAAGCTCAATTGTAAGTGCATTTAAGCCCCGTTTTTAATGTTCTTCGTATTTTTGAGATCTTAGAAGCTTAACTTTTCTATTTTTACCATTTATTTGCATGGAAAATGAAGTTTAAAAATTGACCCATGCTAGATATTTGTGCATTTTGATGTTTAATGGTAGAATAAGGGTGCACGAGGTTAGGAGAACAATTTTTGCTAAGTGATTTTCGTTGAAAATGGTTAAAACGGGTGAATTAGTAAAAGTTGTAAATGCTCCTAAAAGTGTGAAATAATAAGAATTTGAGGTTGTTTTGGAAGAGAAAAAGGTTCGGATGACCTTGAATTTTATAGAAATTGAATAAAAATCATATTACGAGCCTAGGGGCAAAATCGTAATTATGAGAAAGTTTAGGGGCAAAATTATAAATTTTCCATAGTATGATTTTTGTATTAAAATGAGTAATATGAGTGATAATTAAGTGAAATGTGACATTTTAGATCAAAGAAATCGAGATTTGGACCAAGTACGGGGAAATGTCAATCAAAATGACCGATTCGCGTCGAGGTAAGTTCATATGGTTAGTCTATAGTGAATGATTATTAAATTTGAATTGAGATGATGTATTATTTTATATATGGTTGTTATCTAATCATGACTTTATGCAAGTACGAGATTGGATTGAAGGATCAATCATGAGAAATGCAGGGTCAAGTACATTCGTACTACGACTCGTGATGAATTGACGGAAAAGACCATGGTTGGACCATGGCAGTGAGTGTGCCAGTGTAAGACCATGTCTGGGACATGGAATTGGCCTCAAGTTGTGTCAGTGTAAGACCATGTCTGGGACATGGCATCGACACCGAGATGAGTATGAGCTAGTGTAAGACCATGTCTGGGACATGGCATCGGCTCGAGACATGTGCTAGTGTAAGACCATGTCTGGGACATGGCATTGGCACGGATAGAGGAGAGTCAGTGTAAGACCATGTCTGGAACATGGCATCGGCTCTAGATGAGTGCCAGTGTAAGACCATGTCTGGGGCATGGCATCAAAGCACCGATATGTGATCCCATGTAAGACCATATCCGGGATATGGCATTGGCGTCCTACCAGGTGTACGAGATATCCCGAACATCCCTAATATTACAAGTAGTTCAATGGGAAATTAAGAAGTATGCTCAAGATAAGTAAAAATAGGATATGTGAGTATTATGACTAGGCACAGGTATGTATACGAGACTCATAAATAATGTGCTCGGATTATGATGCATTATTGATAAGGATGCAAACGAGTAAGATGTGTCTATGATCACTTGATTGTTATGTGCCAAGTTATAATATGCTTTGGTGTAAGTGTGTATAAATGAAAGTGAACACAAAGAATTAATGAATGAGTGAAATTGACATTAAAACAGTTGTGGGCAGCAGCATTAGTATAACTTTGAAAAATCACCAAAAATGGTGAAAAATGAATTAAAGCCTGGGTGAGATATGAAATTAAAGCTTAACGAGTCTATTGTTTTTATAAAAGAAACAGAGTACGTAAAAGAAGTGTGAATTATGAGATATTTGAATTTTAGTGAGACAGGGTCAGAATGAGTTTTAGAATCCCCTGTTCCAACTTTGGAAAATCAGTAAAAATTTAAAAAAATAATAATTATGGAGTATAATTCATATGCTTGAAATCCTTAATAAGTCTATTTTCAAGTGAATAAACGAGAAAATCATATGAATTTTATACGAGGATAAAATTGATTCGTAGTGAAGAAGTGTCAGAACTGTTGGACAGTGAAACAGGGGTAAATTTAATGAGTAAACTGTACTAATTTGCTAGACCAAAAATTCTGAAATTTCTATGGTAAGAAGTTATGTGAGTGTAGTTTCAGGGAAAATTAACGGTTCTTCATTCGGAGCTCTGTAGCTCGAGAAATAAATAATTTAGTGACAGTGACTCAAGTAGACAGACTAATGTGAACATGAGTAATAAGGTGTAAGCATGTGATATAATGATTATATCATCTTAAGAAATTATTGTGAGGATTTATCCATACAAGTTTATTAATTTCTTATTATTTGCATATGAACTTACTAAGCATTTATGCTTTCTTCCCCTCTCTTTTCTCTTGCCTTGTAGTATCGCCAAGTTAGCTCGGGGATCGGTGGACGTCGGAGATTCGCTCACAGTATCAATTGGAACACTTGGTATATCTAGATAGATTAATTTTTGGGTTATGGAATGTATAGTAGGCTTGGTCGTTTTGTCATATATGTCATATTTCTGATGGCCTAAAATGTTGGCCCTTATTTAATAAATGTTCATTTTGATTAAGGCTATTTGGAGATGGCCAATATTGATGGTTGTTATACGCCTATGATGTGGTTATTCATGTATGTGGTAATTGCATAATTGAGATGTTGTGGATGTGGTTTACAAGAGAGTTTGTGTTTTAGAGTGGGGAACTGGCTTGGAAAATAGCCAACTTCCAGGCCACACGGGTAGAGACACGGCCATGTGTCTCAGGCATGTGATAGACACGGTCTAAGGGCACGGGCGTGTGCCAAGGCCGTGTGACCCTATTTTGATGATGATGTCATAAACAGAGAGTTACACGGGTTAGGGACACAGGCGTGTGACCCCTGTTTTGACAAAATTTTCTAAATTTTCCCAAAAGTTTCCAAAGTTCTCGGTTTAGTCTCGAACCATCCTAAAGGATGTTTTGAGCTTTATAAGCCCATATAAGGGACAAAATGCATGTGTTAAAAAAGTTTTAAATTTGACGAAATTTTATGACCCGGTTTTACATGTTCAAGAAATTTTAAGTCCGGTAACACCTCGTACCCTGTTCCGGTGTTGGATATGGGTAAGGGGTGTTATATAATCACATATGTCCAATCGTTCCCCTCGCTAACTCGTTGAAACCATAAATGAATTGCATGTTGAATTAATTGAACAAAAATGGATAGAAATGGTGAAAATAGAGAAACGAGAAACATTTGAAAAATGGTTTTCTCCAAAATGAAAATGAAAAGGGAGAAATGAAATCATTTGGAAATAAATGTGGTTTTCTCCTAAATTAAAAAATGACCTGGAAATGAATTTATGTTTTTCGAATTAAATAATGTTCAAAAATAGAAATAAATCATTTGGTCATAGTGAACCGTCAAATGTAGAAATATTAAATATATTCTAATAGAATCTTTTACGATAAAGTCATCATGATTTTAACGGAATTAGAATTGGGTTGAGAAGATTATTTAATTGGAAATAAATTGAGATGTTTGTTTTGAAAAATAAAAATACATATATCAGGTTGGATCATATTATAAAGTACTGGGTTAAAAGTCCAGTAAGTACTTGTAATTGGACCCAATATGGGAGAGACTCAAAAGCCTCTCATGTTAAAGGGAGAGACGACAAACCCTAATATTATTAACTAGGGTTGCCACCCCCTATACTTCTAGTTATACTAGGAGTTCATTTTTCTAGTAGAAATAAAATTCTACAATTCAACAAGGAATTTACTTCTTCTCCCTATAAATAGATGGCACTGGCAGGGTTTGTTACACAACTTTGAGATATTGTTACTCTGCCCAAAAATAGTGAGAGTTTATTCTCAATTATTAAATCTATTTTCTAGAATAAAAATTCTGTCGGTTTCTATTGACATCACACTAAAACAAAGAAAATTATTTTTGGTTCTGTGTTTGATTCAAATCGTTTGATCCCACACTCGAAGTAGTTTGTGGTACGAGAATAGCGGATAAGGTCATTTGGTTAAAAGCCAGAAACAACAAGGATATTGGGAAATGTGTCCATATTGTAGTAAACATATAACTGTTTTCTATGTATTTGAATGATGAATAAATAAATAAAGTTAATTTCACATTTCACTATTATATCTTTTGTGTTTCTGTCTTTCATGTTTTGCATATATAACAAATTTGTGGCAAGAAAATATTAGCCCATTGTTTGTCTAAGTTCTAACTGATGATAAGTGGCACTGTAAGAACGTTTACATTGCGAGAAAGAAAACTTACTTCGGTAGACAATCTAAACGAGTCTTTAATCCCGTAAAAGAATGAAAGTGAGCATTTGATTCAAATACTGAGAAGGATTATTATGTCGTCTACATTTCCAATTGTGGAGATGGCTAGTCTTGGCTATTGGAGCAGTTGACTCTATGGGTAGAGATATAGATGTACTCATTGGAAGAATGATACATTGAATTGGACCCAAGTTGAATTAATTCTGAATCCATTTGTGAACTAATTCACATGTGACGTTCATGATGTGATTTACCTAAATCCTGAGTTAGTCACTGACCATGCGTATGTAACTCATGTGCTTTGATATAAGTGGAGGCCTATGCTTTAAAGATGATCGAGCCCATAGCCGGTATGTTGGGTACATAACTTGTGTATGGCATGGCTTTACTAGCAACGATGGAATTTATATCTCGATTAGAGAGTTAACGATATCCTCTCATTGGCATTGTGTGGATTGATTAATATGGAACGTGGCCACAGGTTACTTGTTCTCGAGCGAGCAATTTATCATAATAATTTGTTGACAGTGATCATATTAATCATTAAGAAGACACAATGGTGAAAATGAGATAAAATAGGATTGTATTGAGTGAACGGATTTAACTCAAAAGAATCAAGGATATCATATGAGGGTAACACATACATGACGAGGTCATTAGACAAAACAGTTGGATGAATTGCTTTTGTAAAGAGTATACGATAAGGAGTTTTCAATCATGGTACTTCTTATGGACTGACTCCATGATTAAGTAAATCGTGAATTATCAGAACAATACTTCTGGACATAATTGAAACTACTAGAGCTTAATTGTAAATGACCGATTGGTCCCCCCGCTAACTCAACAAAAGCTCGATCAGACTGTATTTGAATCAGAAAGAAATTTTACGAATTTGGAAATAATTTAATTGAGTCGATTTATTCGATATGGAATTAAATTTAGCAGTCATGAGAATTGTTCAACTAGAGAATTTGATTAATGAATTTTCTTGAAATATTAATTTTGAAAATCTTAGTAATTTTTGGTAAAATTAATTTTGATCAAGAAAAATTAAATTAATCAAATTAATTAAAATAAGTATGATATTTTTGGAAATTAATTTTCAAGTCAGACAATTGGCCCAATGGGTAATTGAACTTTAAAATTGGACTTGAGATAAAAAATTGGAATTGAGAACAAAAAAACCGAGATCGACACCTAAAACTAGTCGAACCGGGTCCAGTATGTGCAACTGAGTCGACAGTCCAACTAGTGGCTGGACCGAACCAGTCAGACCATCACAATCCAGGACCGAATTGGCAGCATCTGAACCGACTCGGGGTGCCATGAGGGTGTTGTGCTTGCGTTGACACCACTGGGCACATAAGTGCCGACGGCTGCGACGACGACATTCGAATGGCCACTGGATGGTCAGTGAGGTGGTTCTTTGATGGCTGAGCAGTGGAAGAATTACACTCCTACTGGGACTCTACTGGATAATTTGATTTCAGATTAACTATTCCAAAAATAATATTATTTTAATAAATTTATTAATATTAATTTAATACTTATCTTGATAGTATTTTATTAATTTAATAATAAAGTGATTATCTTAATATTAAATTTATTTTAATATTTATCTTGTAGATAAATATTCTATTAATTTAATATAATACTTATTTTGATATATATTATATTAATTTAATATTAAAGTGATTAAGTTTTATCTTAGTTGAACTCTCTAAACTCTCCTTATATAAAGAGAGTCTTGGGTCATTATTTTTCATAGACTTGAATTCAAGAGAAAGTTGTAGAGAGAAAGTTCTCTGAAGAAATTATTTTAGAAGATTTCTAGAGATATTTTTTCTTATTTACAACTAGACTCAGTAGTTTAGAGAAATTGCAAAATTTTCCCACTGGTAATTTTGTGAAAAATTTTCTAATTCGAAGTGAGTTCACACTCGACAGACATGAGCTTAAAGATAGCGAAAAAGACTATTCGGTCAAAGCATTCATCCTAGATGAATCAAAATGGTATAATTTTGATTAAGTGTTTATTAATTTAGATATCACAACCAAGTTCTTATTTATGGAAAAAAATTTAAAACTCTGATTTTCCCTTAAACTTATTTTCCACTACGTTTTTCAAACTCGTTTTTCCAACAGTTGGTATCAGAGCCAAGTTGTGCTCTATCTATAAGTATAAACATGTAATGAAAATAGATTTCTCTTCTACTTGAATGATTCGATTACATAGAAAGTGACATTCTTTAGATCTTATACATGTTTTGAGTTATATATGAGAGTCAATGCGATATTATATATTTTTTTACATATTTGTTATTTTTTCCAAGGTTCTGAATCTTAAGAAATAGACCGTGAACTATTATCTCCACGTAGGACTATTTTTTTTAATTCATAGAATTCTTGTGAGTCGAAAACAGACATATGACTTAAATATAATTTTTCCAAAAGGAGTTCATGACGAGGAGAAGATGGATCGATGGCGGTTGAAGACCTAAGGAATGTCTTGTGGTGAAAAACTATGTAATTTTGTTTTTCATTTATTTTCTTGAAATAGAATCATGGAAACCTTGGCTGACAGTTTTATTTTAATTATCCATCTCTATATATATTTGTTTAGTAATTTTTAATGTTATAATTGTGATATATATATATATGTATGAGATGATTCACGATTGATCAATTAAATATAAGAAGTGTGGTAATGCGAAAGTACATGTGTTGTATTATTTCATTCACTTCTTTAGGTTACTCGATTGCGGTGAAAAGTGTGGTAATAAGGTGTATGTCTAGGATTGGCTATAGTAAGGAAAGACTTGGTTTTTAAGTGGTCAAATAAGACTCACCTCCCTTTCTTGGGACCCTACCTGGTGCATAATTCACATTCACTTCTTTGATTTTTCCCTTAAAAGAAAAACTATGGAGAATCAATATTGTTTGTCTTTATGATTGATTGATTCTTGTGAACGAATGAATGTGGATATTATAAAACTGTCATAGCATGCCATGCATATATTTGAAGCATGTCATATAGATTTGGTAAGAATGCCACTAGAACTATTGTATGATCATTCTTGAAATCTTAGATAAAAACTTTGCATGTTTTTTAAATATTGAGTGGGAGAAGGTCCCTGAACAAGATCTACAGCCTCCATTGATGGTCATTAAGTGATAACATGATAAAATTTCGAGCTGGTTCTTATCTTCATTGTACCCCAAGGTAAACTTTATCATGTGGGTTCACTAGATGAGATTTCCTTTTAAGGAAAACTAGTCATGCATGACTCTCAGTGAGATTATCCCAAGATGACTCACAAATGAAAGCATGTTCATGATGGGTGTTGAGTTAATGGTTACACACTCAAGACCTTCTCTTATTAAATAGTTTCCCAAGAAACGATATTTAAGCTAAAGATTTTGGTCAAACATTAAACAGTCATTAGTTCGTGTGAACTCTTGAGAATAAAGATTCACGAACTGATTAGATTTAATCCATGTTCTTGCTAGTTAATCATGGGACTCCAAGGCAACATGATTGATGGGTGTAAGAATGATCGTAGCATCGAAAAAATGTTTTTCAAGGTTTCAATACAAGATGCATGCATCATACTGCATTCTTGATATGTTGTTGAAATGAAAATATTTGCTTCATACAAAGATAGTAATTAGTAAATATTTATTATTTTTCAGTTCTAATATGTCTCATACTCCTCTTCTTAGCATTTTTACTGATAATAAATTGAATGGGGATAACTTTCGAGAATGGAAACAAAACTTACTGATAGTTCTTAACTGTGAGAATCACAAATTCGTCCTTGACGAATCGTACCTACCTAAAGCTCAGGCCAAAGCAAGATATCGCTGGAGAAATTTTGACTCGATTTCTCGATATTATATGTTAGCAAATATGGGTAGTGTGCTGCAAAAGCAACACGGGAATTTTCGTATTTCTAATGAGATCATGATAAATTTGGAGGAGTTTCTTGGAGGCCAAGTCATATTGGCTCGACAATCCACTATTACTAATTTGATAAACTACCAGAAGAAACCCAAAACTCCTGTAAAATAATATATGCTTAAGCTTATAAGATTCTTTGCGGAAGCAGAGGACAATGGGTTTGAATTGGATGTGAACACTAAGATTGAAATAATGTTCAAATCATTGACCAAGTAGTTCGCTGGCTTTATGGCTGCTTATAACTTGGGGAACAAGGTGCTTACCTTGACTCAGCTCACGAAGGAATTACAATCCTACGAGTTGGTGCTGAATGGTGGTAAGTCAGTTCAGGAGAAACATGAGGAAAACTTAGTTGTGAGCTACTCGTCCTCTAAAGGGAAGCAGAAAGCTAAGGGAAAAAAGAAGCCGACTAAGTCTTCGGTTTCACCTCGTATGGATAGGAAGAAGACTAAGAAGTCAAAGGATCCTAAAAATATCAAATGTTTCTTTTGCAATAGGAAATGATACTTTAGATCAAACTGCAATGAGTATTTGGATTACCTAGCCAAAAAGGGAAAAGGTATTAAAATCTTTGTGGTTGAAGCTTGCTTAGTGGAAGAATCAATTGACAAATGGGTTATTAATTCTAGAGACACTAACCATGTGTGTGTTTCTTTACAAGGGTTCAACGAAATGAGAAGTCTGTGTGACATGAGTCTCTCATTGTAGATCGGATATGGGAGATATGTTTCAACCGAAGCAGTAGGAGAATTTATTTTACATTTTTGATAATTTTAGGAAATTTTTTTTAAAGGACGTATTTTATGTAACACATTTTAAGAGGAACTTAATTTCTGTAGCATGTTTATTTAATGACGATTATTCCATGACATAAAATTATTCACAAAAATTGTAACATCCCAAATTTAGCTCCATAAAATTTAGAAATATATCAAAAATAGGGAATTGGCCCAATGGTTAGTCATTAAATATGAAAGCTTGAAGGTTAGTTGGAGGTCCCAAGTTCAAGTCTCAACTTTTACAAAATAAATTATTTTTTTGCAAATTCCCCTTCTTTTTTTATGTGTTGGCATCCAAGCTTAATAAACCTAGGTATAAATACAATTTTTTATCAAAATAATCAGCCTTTTAACCCATTTTCTTCTACCTTAGCCGTCACTAACCCCCTCTCCCTCTCTTCATCTCTATTTTTTTTCTTTTCCCTTTTTCCTCCATTATTGTTGTTGCCTACACCTCCCCTTTCACCATCTTCATCATCATCATCATCTTCTTCTTCTTCTTCTTCTTCTTCTTCTTCTTCTTCTTCTTCTTCTTCTTCTTCTTCTTCTTCCTCTTCTTCTTCTTCTTTTTGCATCAAGATTGTGCACCATCTCCTTTGCTATATTGCTGCAATTTTCCCTCGATTAAGTTAGCCCTAAATCTAAAATTTTGAACTCCAAGATCGATCCCAAACATCACCTAGAAAGTGTCATTGTTGTTTCTCTCGACTAGTGTAATGCCCCAAAAATATAGGGTCTTTAATTTTGCATGTTCTGACACAAATTGCTTGTGTGCTTTAATGGCTAAGTGATTTGGGTGTGTATGGGAGTGTTTGAGAAGCCTGGGTTCAAGTCTTGGCTTTTGCAGAATTTTTAAAATTTGCTCTTAAATGAATCTGGACACTGGCACATAGGTCTTATTAATTATTGTGCTTGTTTGAAGTCATAAAAAGCCTATTGGTGCAGTGGTTGTGGCGTTACAAGTGTGGCAAGGGGTCTGAGGTTCGAGTGTTGGCATTGCATGAGGGGGAGCATTTATTTTGCTGATGGTTCAGCTAGTAGTTGAGTTGCAGTGAAATTCTGATAGATGAGAGGTTGGAGAGATTTGAGGAGTGGATTGTGGCACAAATCGTGGAGAAGATTGGGGAGAGATTTTAAGAGGAAATCAAGGAGTTGGCTTGTGGGGAGAGTTGTGCCGAATTTGGTGTCTAGCTACTTAGAAATTCGGCAGAGACTTCTTTTGGTATAATATTTGTTCGATTTTTTTTCTTTTGGCATTTTTTCCTTTTTGTTTCTCCCTGGCTGAATTGTCCTTTTGTGTCTTGGCTTTGTAAGTCATTTTGGTCGATTCCTGTTAAGTCAAGTGCCTCTCGGTACCTATTGGGTTCCTTTTTTCTCTGTTATTTTTCCTTTCAGTCGAATTCATTCTTCTCCCTTATTTCTCCTTCACCTTTTCTCAACTTTTCTCCTTTCCTCTTTAACTGAATGGTCGACTCTCTTTTTCTTTCTCTGCTGTGCCAGTCGGTTTGGTAGTGGGCGACGATCTCTTCTTCTATTTGTAACACTGTGGTAAGCCGAATCCTACATCTCCTCTTTTCCTCTCTCTTTTGTTTCTCTGCTTTTCCAATATAGACTGAATGTCATAAATCTTGTCTTGTTATTTTGAAACCCTATGGATGATAGTCTCTGACAATTGGTAAAGCATCGACTGCCTTACTTCTCTGCACATCTCTGCTTTCTTCTTCGGATACCTCTTTGGCCGAATACTGTGGGGTAAGTAGGTTTGTTTTGTAGTATTGGTCGAATACCCAATCTACTCTAACTCTAATGCTTTGGTCTATGGGCATCAATTCAAGCCTTGTATTAAACGATTATTTCTAATGAAACCCGTCTTATGTGCAGTAAATCGAGAAGAAGGGTGTGATCGTTTTTCAACCAGCGATCTAAGAGTAATAATCGCATAACTTTCGGCCAAGGTAAGTGGTGATATCAGTGTGGGGCTTTAGTGTTAATGATCTAAAGGATGAGAGATTGATTGTGTTGGGTTGATTGTAGGTTGATCGCGCGTGGGGTAATCTGTTCGTTGTGCAAACAGGTGTGTAGTCACACCCCTCTCTTCTGTGAATCGGCAAAAGCCGAAAAGCCGAAACTTCAGCGTTTGTGGCCCCATGAGCGTGCGATCGCTCGTGTGGTAAACTGAGCCCACAAATCTTGGGCGATAGACTGTAGAGGCCACCACGAGCGTTCTCGTGCTCTTGGGCCGATATGGGTCTCGTTTGGCTGAAATGGGCCGTGTGGGCCCAATGGGCTCATGAGGCCCACACGGATAAAATCCACTATAAGTGGCAAATACTAGACTGGGCTATGTAGTTCGCATAGCCATTTCTGAATTTGGGCTAAATGGCCCACACGAGCGTGTGGGCCCACTTGGACCGAATAATGGGCCTTGGGCCGAATAATGGGCCTTGGGCCCATTTACAACGTTATGACTATTTAGGTTATCTGTGTTGCTTGAGGTGATTATAGACCTTCGGAGAGGTCGTTATCTGCACCGAGACCCCAAAATAATTAAAGTGACCAAAATACCCCTAAAGGGTAAAATTACTGTTTTACCCCTAATAGATGGAAATAACCATTTTACCCCTAGAGGTAGGTTGACTGATTAGTGTATGTTATTTGTAAGACTGTACTGAGTAGGACATTTTGCATACATGAACTATTTATGACATGACATCTTGCATGGGGTTGGGATTCGATATGAAGGAAGTATCGCCTTGGTGGCTCGCCACATTCATCGGGCATTCATGGTGGCGTTGCCACATATCACATTATTGGCGGCTCTGCTGCGTTATTATTGTCTTGGCGGCTATGTTGCGATATTGGTGTCTTTGGTTTGGGTGGGTCGATTTTATCCCCACATGGTGTCTTTGGTTGGTACGGGTGGTGTGTTGTTTGGATTGGGGTGGGTTGCATATTTGCCTTTGTCATCGATCGTCATGTATTGGGCTTAGGTCCACATCATTATTGTAATGGGCTAAGGCCCACACCGCACTATACTTGAATAGGGCTCGAGCCTGCAGGTTATTCTTGCATATCTTTGTTATATCTTGGTGATCGATAAGGGATTACACACTGAGTTTTCGTAAACTCACCCTTCCCTTTTTACTGTGCAGGTAATCCTCAACCATAGGCGATTTGGTGTTGTGAGGGACTCGGAGGTGGCCACATAACTGCAGCTGTTTTATACTTGCTTCTACTTAAATCTAGAATTTATGTTGGGTTTTGTTTATGTAATAAGGCCATTGGTATTTGCTTAAGTTTTTAATTGGGCTTTGGTTACTTATTTTTAAACTGCTAGTTTAGAGAAGATGGGTTTTCAAAATAATTTACCGTTTTCAAAGACACGAAAATTTGGATATTAATTTTTCAAAAGCTTCCACGAATTTAAATCAACTTACTATAACCAGATCAGCTAATAAGGCACACGTTTGACTAAATAATTTGTTAAACAATAATAAAGAGGTTTTTAAACTTTGAAGCAAATATTTACCAACAAGACAAACTTTTGAAAGACACTTCAATGTGACACGCCAGATTCGGCCATAGCGTCTAGGCCGGGTTTGGGGTGTTACAACTAGCTTGTGTAAGGTCTCTTCTCTCTTCAATTTATTAATTAATCTTGTCCCTTAAGAAACTAAATTTCTAGATCTGGAATTTAGGGGATTTTAAATGTTTTTAAATGTATTTTTTCAGTTTTTAATGAGGTTTCAAATCATTTTAAAATTCAGCCCCAATTTCGGCCACCATAGACGGTGGTGCGTACGCATATGTGTATAATAGGGGGCTGTTTTGTTTCTTGAATCTTGCCCAATTAATTCCAGCCTTAATCTGAGTTCTTGAACCCTCTTAATCATCTATTAAAAACTTGTAAATTAGGGAAAAAATGTTCTTGATCGAAACTCACAAATCAGGAAGCGTAAGTGCGGGTAAGTGTAAAATTAATTATTGTTTCGACATAGTTGTAGGGTAAATGTTATGGATTGATTAAATGAAAGAATTGAATAATTATTAGCTACTGATTTTCCTGTATATTATGGAATTAGGTGCTGATCCAAACGCCTCAAATCAACTGTAAAGCCGAAGAACGATCGTACGTACGGTTCGCATCGATACAAGGTAATGAATCAAACTAGTTGAATTCGTAAAATAGTTATTAATTCGAAAATTTATTTGAACCCATAAGTGGGTAATTGGGATTTGGTTAAGTGGTAAATTGATTTAATTTATACTGAATTTTTTTTTAGGATCGTATAAAGGTTTATTAAGGAAAATTGGAAGATTCACTAGGGTGTTGTAAGAAAGCGAAAAATAAGGTGTGGGTCCTAAACTTGTAAAATTTGTTTGATAATGATAAATGTCATGTTATATTTGATAAATTAGCTTGCTGATTGGTTTGGCATAGTATCCAAAATATTAGTTTTGCGAGTGGCCGAACCAAGTACGTTTCGAGCCTTAAAAGACTGATGTGTTGGCAAAATTGCTAGTTTGACTGTATGAATGTGTAATTGAGATTGTTATACATAGTTATATTATGTGATATGAGAATGTTTGATTGAATGGTATGAAATGTTGAGATATTAGTTTTATGCATGATTTAAATGCATGAAATATTTACTATGATATATATACGTGAGGTTGCGGGTGCACAATGAAATTCGTAAAGTATGTGAATTGAACAATATTGATAGATACCATCTTAATGGTAATTTGAAAATTGGAACACTGTTTCCTTTCTCTGAAAGTATGTGATTATTGAGGACATGTTTAGCATGTCGAATAAATGAGAAAAGTATTGAAATGTGATTATGTATGAATTTGTATGACATATTGCATGTGTATTGGGATGGGATTTTGTGGTTGACGGAGGAGTTCCATGGAGTACCGGCGGCATATTAAGTCCACATATATTTTTAGTCGGTGCACTGCATTTAGAGTACTGAGGGGATTGGTGATTGTATCGCATTATATATTTGGCAGTTTCATTGCATTATTGATTATTGGTGGTTTTACCACATCGAGCATTGCTCACATACGTTGGAGTTTGGTAGACGGGTTCTGGGGAACTCGTGGTGTGTAGCGGATGGTATGGGTAGGATCTCACATGTGCATTTTTCACGATCATGTGCATTTGAAAATTATTATTGTTAATGTTTGATTGTGCTATTGCTACCTGTATGAAATTGCTTGTATGAATGCTTAATACTCGTTTAGTCTCACACCGAGCTTGTTAAGCTCACCCCATTATCTCAACTTTTTAGGTAATGATCGAACTTAGGATTGGAATTGGCATGAGGATGTACAGCGGACTTCGGACTTTACTTCATCATATTATTTTAATTTAATTATATTTTTAGGTTATTTTATTATTATTCGGTTTTGGATTGTAAAGTTTCTTTAAACTGTGGTTTGGGACTGTTCGAGATTTTAGGATTTTTCATGCATGCATGACAAACATATTTGGTATAGATACACAGTTTTTATAAATATGTTGAATTGGACTATGCATGATATATGACTAAATTAATAATTTGACTAGTAATGGTACATTTCTACTGCTAAGAAGATAACAAAATGATTTTTCAAAGGCAAGGCAGTCTGTTAGGTTTTACAAAAACTCACCTAATTCACTAATTTGACTTAAGCATGGTTGGACTAAGTAAATGGACATTTTCCAAAGCTAACAATAGAAACCACGATTTTATAAAAAGAAGTACTTGAAGGTTTTTAACTATCATTAGGGTAAGTTCAACACTAAGGTGTCCAATATGGCCTTCTCGATTCAACCATAATGTCTAGGCCGGGTTTGGAAGGTTACAGAAATTGTTATTTGAAGAAGTGTAAGCAAGGTTGTGTCGCGCCACACACATCTTGTGACGCGACACGACCATTTCGAAGCAAAATTTTGGAAAACTAAGGTGTCATGGCGTGCCACACAACCACTGTGTCATGCTACACCCTTCATTTCTACACTCTCCAGCCGGTTTCAAAGAAAAAGCCCGTCGGAACTCCTATTTGTACCCACTGGTTTCTAACCTAAAATCAGACTTCCAAAACACCCAAATTAGCATAGAGAGAGCTCCAATCATCACACCTCATTCACGTGGTTCAAACTTAGATTTTTCAAAATTCCAATCCCTAATTTTTTTCATGTAAACTCTTCATTTCACTTTTCTTTTGTTATTTGTTTGTTCTCCTTGTTATTTTTTTTTTAAATTCTTGCATCACATTGGACTTAAGAACGAAGCTTCAGCAACACCTGAGGTTTAGCGTTCTAAATTTTTTCTTTGTACGTTTAAACATTGGGTTGTTGATTTTTAGTGTTAATTTTTTAGAATGGCACGTAGAAAGCAAAGATGCACCACCAAGGAACTGATTAGTTTTGATGCCCATCACTTCCATAACCTAGAAGTTAAGAGGTTTTACCTCCAAATTAGTAGGCGTTCTTTCATTCAAGAACGTGGGTTCGACCCTACAATGTTTATCTGTGATGAAATCTGGGAGTTAGTAGATTACTACCATTGGAATAATTTTTACTAGACTCGATCGAACCGGCAGTCGATGCAATCATTTATGAATTTTATGCCTCTTTGAATGGTAGAGAGAACTGTAGGCAGAGAGGTGAAATTCTGACCCATGTTACGATCAAAGGCAAAGAGGTGTTGGTAACGCCTCGAGAAATATGTGAATTCTGTGACACCCTATTTTATGCAAATGATTATCCCGAGGGCTTAAATTTGTTAACATTCAAAGACATTGGCATGAATGGGATAATCAATTTCTTAACACAAGGTCGTAGCAAGTGGACTCGTCAAGCTAATAATGATGTGTCGCTCAAATTTAATCACACTATAATGTTTCCAATAGCGAAGATGTAGATGCAATTTATTTCCACCTGCTTATTTCCCACACAAAATACTTCTAATGTCACCGTATTTCGAACGGTCATGCTTTACTTTATTTTGCAGAAAAATGAAATCTGTGTCGGCCACTAGATTTATGAAGAAATGTTAAAATGCATATGACATCGAAAATAAAGTACGTATTTCCCGCACTTGATTAGAGCCTTGTGTAAGCGCATAGACATGCCTATATCTTTGATCGAGCCATTTACATGCTCAACAAAGAGCATGATCGGGGATACCATGTACAGCAAGTTCATCGAGCTTCAGCGAAAACAAATCTAGGAATAGGAGGAACAGTCAACGCACAGGAAAGAAACCCAGAAGTCGAGCAAAAGAAAGAGTAAAGCTCAGATGCTACACCTTATAGGTTTAACAAATTTATCAATACCAGAGTGGCAAACGTTGTGGATGCAAGACATGGGAGACAAGCTAATTAAGATAGCATAATAGAATGGGTGGAGGATGCATAATCCACCACCATATATGTTTGTGCGATTACAAACACTGGGTGAGACTGAAGAGAAGGACAACAATGACGATAATGATAGAGATGGAGATGATGATGTCCTTTTAGCACCGCAAGATTATGAGCGGGCATTTCGACCAGGACACCCATTCACTAAAGTGTTGTGATTTGCGAGCCAAGTTGATACAGCCTGACCCAATCTTCGGGGAGGTGGGCTACAAAATTTTCAGCGGGCCGAGATCGGGGAAAGGAAAAGATAACTGGGGAGTCGGAGCCTGATTCTAACTAATTCTAAACATTTTTAATTTTTAATTTGGATTTATATTTTCAAGACTTAATTTATTTGTGGTTGATTTTTATTTTTATTTAGTTTAATTAGGAATTTTGTAACAGCCCGATTTTGGGCCTAGTCGAAATAGTGGTTTTGGGCCCACAAATCCGATGAGGAAAAATCTTATTTTTATTATACTTTTATGGTCTACGATTTCATGAAAAGATTTCGTAAAAATTTCGTTCAAAAATTTCGACATTTGGGCATTCAATTTAGTCAAAAGGACTAAATTGTAAAAAGTGCAAAAGTTAAGTTCCACATGTTAGAAGTGCCCAATTTCAATGAAATTTTAAATTGGAGGTCCTTAAATGGCAATTAGACCATTGGTTAAATTGTTGGACAAAAATGGGTAGGTTCGGTGAAAAGGGGTAGGTTCGGCTAGGAAGGAAGTAAGAAAGATAGTGTTTTGGTGGCTCGATTTAGTAAGAAATAATAAGGATAGATAAATTGTAGCATAAATAATGGGGATGGAAAAGTGAACTTAAACACGAGAAACGATTCAACACTATATAGTAGTGTCACCTCGGTTTCTATTTGGTTTAAGGTGGATTGCGAAATTGTAGAAAGATTGAACGCCACACCGAGTCGGTGATAAGTACAAAAGAATTCGATTGACACCACAAGCACGCTTGATAAGTCAAACCGAAAACTCGTACGAATTTTAGAGAGGAGTAATCTCACTCTTTGAACAAAGTTTTTTAACGACCCGAATTTGGGCCTAGTAGAATTTGGGCCCATTGGGCCTTGGGCGTAGGTATGTTTAAAATTTTTTTAGAATAAGAGAACGGCTTTAATGCAAGTTGGATCTATTAGGTGAGTGATTTTGGAAGGTTAGAGGGCTTCTATGAAGTCTCGGGTTCAAACTTTGGCTTTAGGGAAATTTTGGTTTTAGGTGAATAAAACCTTGGGAGTTAGTAGTAGGCTTTAAGAATAAAATGTGGAGAAAAATGACACAAGAAAGGGAGTGGTCTAGTGGCAAGGCATCATTAAGGGGATAAGTGAGTGCTTGGGTTCAAGTCTTGGCGCTTGCATTTCATTTTAAATTATTTTTAAGTGAACTTAGACTTTGGCCCATAGGTTTATATTTAGTTGCGCATACTTTAAGACACAAGAGGAGCTTGTGGCCTAGTGGCTAGCGGCGTAGATTATGCTACTGAGGGCACAGGTTCGAATCTCATGAGTAGCAAAAAGGGATATTTATTTTGCTAAGTTGGGGCGGCAAGAGTTTGTGTTGGATTTAAACTCTCAAGGAGAGGATCCCACATCGGAAAGCTAGCAAGAGGGAAGGTGAGAAGCTGGCTATAAATGGAGCTGTCTATGAGGAGAGGAAGCATACCTGGTTGACGTTGGGCATAGGAGCATTCGGAGCGCGGATAAGCTTCAGACTCCTATCAGGTGTTTGCACTACTCTAGCTGTAGAGTGGTAAGTGCCGAAATATCGGTCACACGGTGATGGTAGCCACACGAGCGTGGGAGCGCACGTGTGCGGGCTTTGACGCGATAGTTGAGGCCATAATGAGTATTCTTGTGGGTTAGGCTATTGGGCCTCGATGGGCCAAGTGGGCCTAACGGCCCGTGGGGCCATATGAATAAGTTGTATGACTGTGTAGTAGATATTGAATTAGTCTAGGTGGATCGTATATTTATGGCTAGATTTGGGCTAAATGGGCCACACGAGCGTGTGGGCCCACTTGGGTCGAGTATGGGCCTTAGGCCCATTCACATCGTTATCTCTGTTTAGAATAATTGAGTCGCTCGAGGCGACTGTAGCCCTTTTGATGGGTTGAAAAAATTACTGAAATACCCTTGGAGGGTAAATTACCGAAATACCCCTGGAGGGTAAATTCCTGAAATATCCTAGTGGGTATTGTTGGAGATATACCAGGTAAGTAAACTTATGACTATACCATTTTGGGTAAATTAGCATGGTTGTGTGTGTTTTGTTTATCTGGTTATGATGGTAATTCATCTCATACATCATATTTGATATATGCTTTGCGTACATGACATTCTGCATGGGATTGGGATATGATATTGATGAAAGGGGAAGTGTATTTCGGTGGCTCTGCCACATATTTCGTGACTCTGTCACATTATTTCGTGGCAATCTTTGCCAATTTTGGCGATGAGCGCGTGGATCGCCATCGATGGTGTGTAGCGGATGAGGGTTGATTGTAGAAATCCCCACTGGTGTGTTTTGGCTGGAACGGGTGGTGTGTAGCGGTTGGATATTTAGGTTGGGCTGGGTTGCATTCATTATTTCCTATACCATGCTAATAGGGCTAAGGCCCATTTCGTTTATTTGTGGGCATCGCCCAGTTTGATTTCGTAAGGGCTAAGGCCCAGTATGTATCTGGATGGGCTTGGGCCCAATTATCGTTCGTTTAGGGGATTACACACTAAGTTCTCGTAACTCACCCTTCTGCTTAATTTTGCAGGTAATCCTTAGCTTTGAGGATTTGGAGCCGAGACGGACTGTGGTGGCCATACGTCGTTGCTTAGTAAATTTCGTTTTACTTTACTTTAAATTCTATTTTAATTTGGGATTATGTTTTGTAATAAGGCCACTGAGATTTTATTTTGGTTTTTGTTTTAATACGGTTAGTACCTATTATGAAATGATCAATACGGGGTTTTCCCTAAAAATGTAAATAACTATTTTTCCAAAATACTAATGAACGGTTTACAAACTAGAGATAAATAAATTTGGGATTTTCTCAAAACTACAACAATTGTTTCAAAACGGCACATTTCTGAAAACCACGGAACCTGATTTTTGGTGTTATAAAACAAATTTTCGGTCTTAGTAATATTTATAACAGTTTGTAAGAAAACCTTTAAAACGAACCTGATTTTCAAAATGAAACAAAATTCAAAATTTTTAAACGATCGCGAAGTTTCTTTAATAACCTTTCCATGTTACATGCCGGATCCGGTCGTAACGTCTAGGCCGGGTTTGGGGTGTTACATTTTATGGTATTAGAGCCAAGTTGCAAAACTCGGCTGTGGAATGGGTTCGAAAATGTTTTCCAAAAATTTGTTTGAAACATGGTTTAAAAATACATGTCTTTCAGGGAAGTATGGCACCACGGGTCTCGGCACACTGCATCCGTAAGTTTTCACGACATTTTACTCTGTTATATGTTGTAATGATTGTATTTTTGGTAGTTATTCTGTGTGTGTTTGATTTGGATGTGATGTTTGGATATAGAAATTGATTGCGTATGGGATATCACATGCTTTAATGGTTAGGTGTTTTGAGTATGTGTAGGGAGTTCCAAATTCTAGTTAGAATATGATAGGAATATTAGAATCAGAGTGCACAGCGGCAGTGTAGTAGAGTAGTCTGTGTTAAACGACTGTTAGATATTTGGAAATTTCGAGGATGAAATTTCTTTAAGGGGGTAGATTTGTAACGACCCAAATTTGGGCCTAGTAGAATTTGGGCCCATTGGGCCTTGGGCGTGGGTATGTTTAAATTTTTTTGAGAACAAGAGAACGACTTTAATACAAGTTGGATCAATTAGGTGAGTGATTTTGGAAGGTTAGAGGGCTTCTATGAAGTCTCGAGTTCAGACTTTGGCTTTAGGGAAATTTTGGCTTTAGGTGAATAAAACCCTGGGAGTTAGTAGTAGGCTTTAAGAATAAAATGTGGAGAAAAATGACACAAGGAAGGGAGTGGTCTAGTGGCAAGGCGTCATTAAGGGGATAAGTGAGTGCTTGGGTTCAAGTCTTGGCACTTGCATATCATTTTGATTTATTTTTAAGTGAACTTAGACTTTGGCCCATAGGTTTATATTTAGATGCGCATACTTTAAGACACAAGAGGAGCTTGTGGCCTAGTGGCTAGCGGCATAGATTATGCTACAGGGAAGCCTGGGTTCGAATCTCATGAGTAGCAAAAAGGGGATATTTATTTTGCTAAGTTGGGGCGGCAAGAGTTTGTGTTGGATTTAAACTCTACTGAAGGAGGGATCCCACATCGGAAAGCTAGCAAGAGGTAAGGTGAGAAGCTGGCTATAAATGGAGCTGTCTATGAGGAGAGGAAGCATACCTGGTTGGCGTTGGGCATAGGAGCATTCGGAGCGCGGATAAGCTTCAGACTCCTATCAGGTGTGTATTTCGCCCCACTCTAGCTGTAGAGCGGCAAGTGCCGAAATGCCAGTCACACGACGATGGTAGCCACACGAGCATGCGAACGCACGTGTGCGGGCTTCGACGCGATAGTTGAGGCCATCATGAGTATTCTTGTGGGTTAGGTTGTTGGGCCTCGATGGGCCTTGATGGGCCAAGTGGGCCTAACGGCCCATGGGCCCATATGAATAAGTTGTATGATTGTGTAGTAGATATTGAATTAGTCTAGGTGAATCGTATATCTGTGGCTAGATTTGGGCTAAATGGGCCACACGAGCGTGTGGGCCCACTTGGGTCGAGTATGAGCCTTAGGCCCATTCACATCGTTATATCTGTTTAGAATAACTGAGTCGCTCGAGGCGACTGTAGCCCTTCTTGATGGGTTGACAAAATTACTGAAATACCTTTGGAGGGTAAATTACTGAAATACCCTTGGGGGGTAAATTACTGAAATATCCTAGTGGGTATTGTTGGAGATATACCAGGTAAGTAAACTTATGACTATACCATTTTGGGTAAATTAGCATGATTGTGTGTGTTCTGTTTATCTGGTTATGATGGTAATTCATCTCATACATCATATTTGATATATGCTTTGCGTACATGACATTTTGCATGGGATTGGGATATGATATTGATGAAAGGGGAAGTGTATTTCGGTGGCTCTGCCACATATTTCGGTGACTCTGTCACATTATTTCGGTGGCACTGCCACAATTTCGCGATGAATGCGCGGATCGCCATCGATGGTGTGTAGCGGATGAGGGTTGATTGTAGAAATCCCCACCGGTGTGTTTTGGCTGGAACGGGTGGTGTGTAGCGGTTGGATATTTAGGTTGGGCTGGGTTGCATTGCATTGCATTCATTATTTGCTATACCATGCTAATAAGGCTAAGGCCCAGTTCGTTTCTTTGTGGGCATCGCCCAATTTGATTTCGTAAGGGCTAAGGCCCAGTATGTATCTGGATGGGCTCAGGCCCAATTATCGTTCGTTTAGGGGATTACACACTGAGTTCTCGTAACTCACCCCTCTGCTTAATTTTACAGGTAATCCTTAGCTTTGAGGATTTAGAGCCGAGACGGACTCTGTGGTGGCCATACGTTGTTGCTTAGTAAATTCCGTTTTACTTTACTTTAAATTCTATTTTAATTTGGGATTATGTTTTGTAATAAGGCCACTAGGATTTTATTTTGGTTTTTGTTTTAATGCGGTTAGTACCTATTATGAAATGATCAATACGGGGTTTTCCCTAAAAATGTAAATAACTGTTTTTCCAAAATACTAATGAACGATTTACAAACTATAGATAAATAAATTCGGGATTTTCTCAAGACTACAACAATTGTTTCAAAACAGCACATTTTCGAAAACCACGGAACCTGATTTTTGGTGTTATAAAACAAATTTTAGGTCTTAGTAATATTTATAACAGTTTGTAAGAAAACCTTTAAAACGAACCTGATTTTCAAAATGGAAACAAAATTCAAAATTTTTAAACGATCGTGAAGTGTCTTTAACAACCTTTCCATGTGACATGCCAAATCCAGTCGTAACGTCTAGGCTGGGTTTGGGGTGTTACAAGTTCATTCAATTGATAAAAATGGAAAAAGTCCTTTTACATTGAAAAACATCAACCACTTATAGTGTTCAGCTAGGTAGCCGAATGGCCTAATTGGAAGCTTAATAACTAAGTAAAAACTAAGCTAGATTGTGCTAGAAACTTCCAAAATTGAACCATTAGAATGCCATAGTAGATTCGGCTGAATGGGACTTCAAGGGATGGATTTCTAGAAGGCTGATCAGCTAGCATGCATTTGAACACTTCAATAGGTGCATTGTACAAGCTAGGTTCGGCCAATGGGTTAATTAAGCTCAATCAATGTGCAACTCTTGCTGAAAAATTACCAGCATTAAAATATGGATTTGAACAACCATGTAGGTGTGAAAATGGAGCTGGAAGAGTCTTTGTGGTGTGAACAAAACCAGCCGAATAGTCCATGGCACGGGCAGCAAGTGTGAACAACATTGATGGTGCCTTGAGAAGTCAATCAGCCAAGCAACAAGCAATTAGTTGTTGATCCTTGGTGGTCGAAAAGTTGCCTTGAAGAACCAAAAGATGGCAGCCACCATGCATTGCTCCAGCCGATCCATGTATCTCCCACATACAATGCACCTTAGGTGCACGAACCTTCTTAAATGTACCTTGTAGATTTAGCTGCACCTAAATAGCATATAAACCAAATTTAATTAAGCACAAATCAGCTGGATAAAATTAAAACACAAGCTAGACACTTTAATTAACACTTAGACAAATTAAATGAAGACAATTTAGGACACATTAAAATTCGGCTAGAACCTAGACAAATTAAAAACTTGTAATTAAACTTGGAAAAATTAATTTAAGTCTAAGACATCATAAATTCGGCCCTAAATAATTACTTAAGACACGTTTACTTGCTGTAATAAAATAACTAAATTAAATAGTTCAATTTATTCAAGTACTAATAATTGAGCAAATTTAATTAAATAACTCAATAAGCTGGAATGAGCTCGAATGAGCTAATCCGAGCTAAATTGAGCTTGCACCAATGTGCATGGAGAGCTCATAATTTGGACCCGAGCTGGTGCTTCGCCCTTGTATTGAGTTTCGGCCCATAGTTGGCTCGTAAGGGCTGCCACGGCTTCTTGTAATCTTTTGACCCGAGCTCGAGTCATTGGTCCTTCGAGCATCGTGAGGGCATCGGAATGTGATTCGTTGGTTGCCCCGGGTTGGCTTACATCATCCCCCCTCTTCAAAGCGACTTGTCCTCAAGTCGAGTCGCTGGTTCGATTGAAAACACTTCCTCGCAATTAGCTCTATTCGGGTGAACGGGGTGGATTCATTTTCATGTATTTGAAGGAAGACCACCATAAGATAAAGGAACAATTCAATATCATCAAAAAGCAAAGATTCATTAGAAGGACAAGTTGACGACGGTCTTACCTTTATCGAGTTAAAAATGGAAGGATGGGAGACGATAGCTAAGTGTAAAGGAAATCTTACCTCTCCAAACTGATTTGCCAAGTCCTCCTTTGATCGAAACATATATAATAATTCAAAGGACTTTGGACAATCACTCAAATTAACGCATACCTCCAATATCTCTCGATCATATATAGTTGAACACACACACGTCAACCAATCGAGATTCAATAAACATTTTCTCAAACGATCATGTGAAATAGGTACCGTTCGGCCAAAACAAATAGGATCATAGATTTGATTCAAGTTTTGCATATTTAAATTTGATAATGGCCAATGATTATTCACTTGTCCAACAAACTCATTGTCTTTACGGATTTCTACAAATTTAGAATGATTCAACATTGAGTTTTCAGAAACCAAACCTTGTTCTCCTTTGGTCATATGAGTTTTAGGATCGTTTTCTCGCATTACGAACCTTCTCTCCTTGGGAAGATATTTCAAATGATGCTCCTTAGGGCTATTAACCTGAAAAGAAGAAGAAACAAATAGGCAACTGTTAAGTAAAACACCTCTCTTTTTCTCTCTTTTTTTTCTTTCACTTTCTTTTTCACTTTTGTTTTTCTCGCTTTTCTTTTCTTTTTCATTCTCATTTTCTTTTTCTTTTCTTTTGGCTTCAGTCTCGCTTTCTTCAACTCTCAAATTATTTCCACTCGATTTTTCCTCTTTCCTTTCTTTTGAACTTTTAATCTTTTCTTTCGAAGTCTCCATAGATTGCCTTAAGCATTGCTGATCTTCCATCACTTGTTGCGGAGACAAGGGTGCCAAAATGATATTCTTGCTTTTATGCTTGAATGAGTATTGGTTCGCGAATCTGTCATGTTTGACTCGCCGTTCAAACTGCCATGGTCTTCCAAGCAGTAGGTGGGCCGCATGCATGGGCACGACATCACACAAGACTTCATCATGGTAATTTCCAATCGAGAATGGAATTTTCACTTGTTTGGTCACTTGAGTTCGACTCCTTCGTTGAGCCATTGCAACTTGTAAGGGCTCGGGTGCTTGAGAGTCGGCAAAGACAACTTCTCGATCATGATCGTGCTCGCAACGTTCGTGCAACTCCCGCCATCAATGACAATGCTGCACACTTTACCTAAAACATGACAACGAGTATGAAAGAGATTTTCTCGTTGAGGCTCACTTACTGAGTTTTGTGCATTGAGGCTTTGTTTGACAACAAGCATCTCGTCCTCAACAGCAAACTCTACTTCTTCGTCATTTTCGGATGGATGCTCGACTTCGTCTTCGTTTTTGTCTACTTCATCCTCCGATTCAATTTCACCATTGGGTAGCACGATCATTGTGTCTCGATTTGGAAATTGACTCGCTATATGCCCTCGGCCTTGGCACTTAAAACATTTGATGTCTCGAGATCACGATTGAACATTTTTAGGGGCCTTACCTTTACTCGGTTCGGCCATAGACTTATTAGATTTCACGGGTATCGCGGGTTCCTTCGTTTGATTCGTCGAAACATTTTTACTTGGCCCTTGGGTCCATTTGGGTGCACTCGAGGTGGAATAGCTACGTGCGGCTCCTTGCTTCTTGAGTTGTTTTTCAACTTTAATTTCCCTGTGCACCATATCGATGATCTCTACATAATGTTGTAATTCGACGACATTGGCTATGTCTCGATTCAATCCGGCCAAAAATTACGCCATGGTTGCCTCGCGGTCTTCTTGCACATCTGCGCGTATCATAGCCACTTCCATTTCTTTATAGTAATCTTCCACGCTTCTCGTCCCTTGTGTGAGATTTTGGAGTTTTTGATACAACTCCCGGTGGTAGTACGAAGGGATGAAATGTCGTCGCATTACAGCCTTCATCTCGGCCCATGTTTGGATAGAACGCTCACCGTTTCGTCTTCGGCTAGTTGTAAGTTGGTCCCACCATATCATCGCATAGTCGGAGAACTCGATAGCCGCCAACTTCACTTTCTTCGCCTCAGAATAGTTGTGGCATTCGAACACGAGTTCGATCTTTTTCTCCCACTCGAGGTAAGTTTCGGGGTCCGATCAGCCTTGGAAAGGAGGAATTGACAACTTGATGCTTTTCAAGTCATCATCGAACCTCTCTCTGTCTCGTTGGCCTCGGTTACGTGGGCCTCTCCTTTGGACGCTCGCATTTGATCCTTGATCACTTTCGTGATCACTTGGCTCGGAAGAGTCATCTTCTTGGTCGAGTTGCCGTCCTCAATTTCTCGGAGGGCTTACGAGATTTCTTCTTCATTGGGCTCGTCCCTCCACTTGATCGAGCCTCTCTTGGATCGATTCTAATTTCTGATCAAACAATCTCTCGACTTCACGCAATAATGCTTGCAGGTTTAAATTCGGTACGTTTCGAACGGGCTGCCTTTCCGCCATGTTCCTTTCGGGGCTATGGGACATGTAAATTTTGAATCCTCACTACAAAACTCACAAGTACACTCACAAAGAAAAAGTCACTCACTCTCATGTTTCACTCAAATCAGCTTTTTCTCTAGTGAATTCACTCGTGCCTTTTACCGCTCGTCTCTCTCTCACAAGTTCGTACTTTGTTTCTAGCAGACTTATTGTGACTTTGAGGGTCGACTTCAAAATGGGTGCAAGGGACAACGTTGGGTGTATAAGGTAGGCTAAAACAGAAAGAAAATAAAAAAAAATTGAGGTATGTGTGGCGTTGGGGTGGGAAGAGTGATACCAAATGATGGTAGAAAGATTTTGAATATCGGGGTAGAAGAGCTGAAACGAAATACAAACTTTCAAAAACTTCACTATCTTTCTTCTTTCTTTCTTTTTTTATATTCAAATTTTTTTTTTCAATATTTCAAGTACACAAACGAAATACAATAGAAGAAATTACAACTTGAATTTTTTTTTTAATTTCAATTTTTTTTACTTCACGAACCTAATTCCAGCTTCTCGATCTTCGTCGGAGCTCCTCGTTTTCTAACTCTGATACCAAATGATGTGAGACGGCCCGGGTTAATCGAGTCGTTCACGGTTTTGCCCGATCGTCTACGAGGAGAAGTTTTGTCTTCGAAAAAATAGTAGCAAATGTGGTTAAATACGCGAAAGCTTTTAAGTGATTTTCTTTTAGAAATTGGCTTAAGTTAGGAATAGAGGTTGATAAATGAGGGAAACGAGATAGATGGTGAAAAGGGGTAGGTTCGGCTAGGAAGGAAGTAAGAAAGATAGTGTTTTGGTGGCTCGGTTTAGTAAGAAATAATAAGGATAGATAAATTGTATGATAAATAATGGGGATGGAAAAGTGAACTTAAACACGAGAAACGATTCAACACTATATAGTAGTGTCACCCCGGTTTCTATTTGGTTTAAGGTGGATTGCGGAATTGTAGAAGGATTGAACGCCACACCGAGTCGGTGATAAGTTCAAAAGAATTCGATTGACGCCACAAGCACGCTTGATAAGTCAAACCAAAAACTCGTACGAATTTTAGAGAGGAGTAATCTCACTCTTTGAACAAATTTCATTCAATTGATAAAAATGGCAAAAGTCCTTTTACATTGAAAAACATCAACTACTTATAGTGTTCAGCTAGGTAGCCGAATGGCCTAATTGGAAGCTTAATAACTAAGTAAAAACTAAGCTAGATTGTGCTAGAAAATTCCAAAATTGAACCATTAGAATGCCATAGTAGATTCGGCTGAATGGGACTTCAAGGGACGGCTTTCTAGAAGGCTGATCAGCTAGCATGCATTTGAACACTTCAAGAGGTGCATTGTACAAGCTAGGTTCGGCCAATGGGTTAATTAAGCTCAATCAATGTGCAACTCTTGCTGAAAAATTACCAGCATTAAAATATGGATTTGAACAGCCATGTAGGTGTGAAAATGGAGCTGGAAGAGTCTTTGTGGTGTGAACAAAACCAGCCGAATAGTCCATGGCATGGGCAGCAAGTGTGAACAACATTGATGGTGCCTTGAGAAGTCAATCGGCCAAGCAACAAGCAATTAGTTGCTGATCCTTGGTGGCCGAAAAGTTGCCTTGAAGAACCAAAAGATGGCAGCCACCATGCATTGCTCCAGCCGATCCATGTATCTCCCACATACAATGCACCTTAGGTGCATGAACCTTCTTAAATGTACCTTGTAGATTCGGCTGCACCTAAATAGCACATGAACCGAATTTAATTAAGCATAGATCAGCTGGATAAAATTAAAACACAAGCTAGACACTTTAATTAACACTTAGACAAATTAAATGAAGACAATTTAGGACACATTAAAATTCGGCTAGAACCTAGACAAATTAAAAACTTGTAATTAAACTTGGACAAATTAATTTAAGTCTAAGACATCATAAATTCGGCCCTAAATAATTACTTAAGACACATTTACTTGCTGTAATAAAATAACTAAATTAAATAGTTCAATTTATTCAAGTATTAATAATTGAGCAAATTTAATTAAATAACTCAATAAGCTGGAATGAGCTCAAATGAGCTAATCCGAGCTAAATTGAGCTTGCACCAACATGCATGGAGAGCTCATAATTTGGACCCGAGCTGGTGCTTCGCCCTTGTATTGAGTTTCGGCCCATTGTTGGCTCGTAAGGGCTACCACGGCTTCTTGTAACCTTTTGACCAGAGCTCGAGTCATTGGTCCTTCGAGCATCGTGAGGGCATCGGCGGCACTGAATAAGGAAGGTCCCGTATAAGACCATGTCTGGGACATGGCATCGGCACCGAATAAAGGAGGTCCCGTATAAGACCATGTCTGGGACATGGCCTCGGCACCAAAGGAAGATCTCGTATAAGACCATGTTTGGGACATGGCATCAACATCGAGATATGAGATCCCGTGTAAGAACATATCTGGGATATGGCATCGGCATTAAGATGTGATCCCATGTAAGACCATATATGGGATATGGTATTGGCATCGTGATACATGTATGATGAGATTGAGTATCCTTCGATATTCCGAGTTGTTCAGCGGGAAAAGAGGTAAGTTTATGCATCAATGACAAAGAGCTAAGTTTATGCATTAATGACAAAGAGCTAAGTTTATGCATCAATGACAAAAGAGCTAAGTTTATGCATCAATGATAAAGAGCTAAGTTTATGCATCAATGACAAAAGAGCTAAGTTTGTGCATCAATGACAAAGAGCTAAGTTTATGCATCAATGACAAAGAGCTAAGTCCATGCTTATGATGTAAGAATATGTGGGAAATGTGGATTGTGATCATGTGTGAGGCTTTTAAGCCAAATTAAATTGAGAAATGAAATGTTCAAGTTTTTGTTGTTGATGTGTAAGTTAAATTGGCTAATGAATGGCTTGTAAATATTTGATGATGACTAGCTATTGGCATGGCTAACTATGGATATACTTTAGTGTTATAAGTGTGTAAATGAGAATTAATACAAAGAAAACATGATAGAGTAAAATTAGCAATAAAATAGTTTGGACAGCAGCAGTTGAATCACTTTGAAAATTCACAAAAAATGGTGTAAATTGAATTAGAAGTTGAATAATATATTAAATTAAATCTTATTGAGTCTATTTTTGTATAAAAGAGACGGTGTAAGCAAAAGAATTTCAGATTATGAGATATTTGAATTTTTATAAGACAGGTTCAGAATGATTTCGGAATCCCCTATTTTGATTTTAGAAATTCATTAAAATTTGTAAAAAAATAATAAAGGGAAAAAAATTATATGATTCAATTTCTTCATGAGTCTATTTTTAATAGAAACAAATGGGAACGTCTTTCGAGTTCTTTGCAATGAGAAAATAAATTTTTAGTGAAGAGAAGTCAGAACTGTTGGACAGTGAAACAGGAGAAACTTTAAAGAATAAACTGTACTGATTGGCTAAACCAAAAATTCTAGAAATTTTATGGTAAGAATATATGTGAGTCTAGTTTCAAGTAAAATTAGCAGATCTTAATTTGGAGTTCTGTAGCTTCAGATAAAAATAATTTAGTGACTGTAACTCGAGTAGACAGCTCAAGATGAACATAAGTGAATTGAGAAATTTTATGCAATAATGATGGCATTATCTTGAGAACTCAAAATAAGGATTGTTAAAAGCATGGTAATAAATTTTTTATTATTTACATACATACTTACTAAGCTTTATAGCTTACTCCCCTTCCTTTCTCATATCATGTAGGGTTTTTTTACTAGCTCGGGTTGGAGATCGCCGGAGATGCTATCACACTATCAAGCTATCATGTTGGGTATAAGTGAATGCAAAACCTTTTGAGTCTATGGAATGTATAGGGACTTAGTCAATTGTGTATCTGTTATTTGATTTGGACAAATGTGTTGGTTCATATTGGTTAATGAGTTGTAATGCCTATTTATACGTGTGTGCTTATACTAAAGGTTTTATGTGATGTGGTTATATGTGTTTGGGGTGGAAGTATGTGCAAATGAGGGTGCCAAATGGTCTGGAAAATAGCCATTTTCTTGGCCACACGGGCAGAGACACGGCCGTGTGTCTCAGCCGTGTGGAGAACATGACCCCGGGACATGGGCGTGTGCCCAGGGCGTGTGAAGTCTATATTTACTTTTCAGAATTTAATTCGCCACACGGCCTAAGCACACTGGCGTGTGACTTGGCCGTGTGACCCAATTTTGTTGATGACGTCATAAACAGAGAGTCACACGGGCTAAGGACATGGGTGTGTGTGACCACACGGCCTACCACATGGGTGTTTCCCAAGCCACACGGACGTGTGACCCTTGTTTTGATGAAAAATTTTCTAAGTCTTCTTAAAGTTTCCTAAGTTCTCGGTTTACTGCCGAACAGTTCCCAATGTATGTTTTGGGCCTTGTGGGCCCATATAAGGGGCGATTTGCATGTGAATGAGGAATGTTAAATTGAATGAAATTTTATAGCCGGTTTTGTATAAAGGTTTTTGTTTAAGTTCAGTAATGCCTCGTATCCTGTCCCGGCGTCGGACACGGGTAAGGGGTGTTACAATTTTATTTTATTATATATGTTTTGTATGTTTAGTTTCCTTTGTAGAAACCCCATGTTTTTTAAGGTACTACAATTTCGAGTCAAAACTGTGAGGAGCCAGTCCTACCAATTTCGTTGCACTTATCAAGCTAATCGGGTAATCTCTTTCCTTTATCTTTTATTGCACATTAGGGACAATGTGACGAATAAAATGTAGGGGTGATTTAGGAAAATTTTTAATTTTTTTGTTATTTTGTTTTGTTTTTCTAGGTTTTTAAGAGTTTTTAAATTTTTATTGTGTGTGTTTCCATGTGCTTGAGATTTTAGAAATACAATTGATAGGTTAGGAGCATGTTGATAGGATTTTGTGAATTAACTGTAAATTTAGTTTGATAATAATTTATTCTAGATTATCTAAATTTAGACTAATTAGTTCAATTTATTACACTATGAATAGATTTAAAATGTTAAGTATACCAAATGATAAATGGATGTATAAATAGCATGCATGTTTACTTGAATTTTAGGTTGTAGAAGTTGATAGACTTAGCTGATTTAATCTATGTATGGAATTACTTAGGAACGACCTAAGGCATTATTTGGTAGACAAATTTTTGAGCCAAAAAGCTATCCTGAAAATATTTTCCCTGGTACCTATTTTGAAGCCTGAATCCATTTTCTTGATGAACCAGAAATGAAACCTTAAGCCTAAAGAATATTTTATTTGATCCTTTATTTTCTTGGTCCTTGCACGGATTTAGACGTCTGATCATTGATATTGAGGGATTAGGTAGATACATCACGGTGGTTTCAAAAGAAAAAAAATGAGTGAACTAAGGAATTGTATGGTATAGTGAGTATAAGATTTTTGAGCTTGTAAATATATATATAGAGAGAGAGAAAAAAGGAAAACTGTTAATCGAGAAAATCTCGAAGAAAAAAAAAAGAGAAGAATAAAAAAAAAGGTGAGTTGAAAAAAAAGTACACTCACATTTGTTAAAAAAGAAAGTCAAGCTCATGGATACTATACTAGGCCTTAGTAATGGAGAAATAAGAAAGGTAAGAGAAGTAGATATAAGGTGGTGAGCTACATATACACTTGGGGGAGTATAGGGGACAATATAATGTGTCAAACTACTTTTGTGCTTAGAAATTTTGTAGAGCATGTTTTTGAATTTCGAAACAACCTAAGCCGCAGAACGTTACAAGCTGAAAAGTCCTATGTGACCTAGGTAGTACTTTATATGGATGACAGTTGTGCCAAGTTTTGATATTTTTACCACTTATATTCATTTGAAGATAATTGTATATTTATATATTTAGTTTGATTGGTGCCTATGCTTAATATTCTTTTATTTTTTTGCTTTGTAATTTGGGGAACTAATCTGTTTAATTTTAGAAATTGTGAGTTAATTGTATATCATTATAGAGTTATATGTTTACTTACATTATCTTGTTAATGTATTTCTATTATATTTCATGTATCATACCAGTTTGAGTACATTTTATCTTCTTGCATGTTTATTTCTTGTTTTCAATTATTTTTCTTCTATTTTCTTTTCTTTTCTTTTTCTTTTTGTTTTAGTTTGCTTGAAGGCAAGCAAAGACTTAATTGTGGGGGCATTTGACCTGACGTCAAATGTAGTAGTTATTTTAGTATATTTATGCACTTAAAGAACTTGTTTTCTATCCATTTTAATATAAATTACTGTATTTTCAATAGTTGGTAGCTAAGTAGTAAAAGTTAATAAAATACATGTTTTTGACATATTTTTAGTGTTAGTGACCTATTAGGCCGATACGAGCCTTAGGTAGGTTTAAGTTGTGTATTTAAGTGTGCAGGATGCTTAATTCTAGGCCCAATTGACGTAGGAACTTGTAATTAAGTGTTGCACAAGCTTCCTGAGCCGTGAAAGGACGACAGGAACTTCCAAGCCCACAAAATGATTGTCATGTTATGACATGCAAAGTCTATAGCGCAAAACGCCCCCTGTGTTGCAACATAGCAGCCATGTGTTGAGACGTAACCTAAACGTGGGTTACAAGTAATGATGATGTCAGCGGCCATGTTTGACAAGATTTTAAGATATTGTTTGATATCTTGCATTTATTAATTGGGGGCATATCAGACATAAAGTGCACATATTTTAGCCTATAAATAGTATGCTCCTGTACACAAATTAGGGCATCAAACACAGAGATTTCTACAGACAGTTCTCTTTCTTCAGTTCTTTAGTTTTAGTTTTCTTTTATTCTTCTGTAGTTGGAAGATCCTATTCCGATATGAACACGTTTGTGAGCGGAGATTGTTCAGAACACGCGCTTCAATATATTTATTCATGAGCATTCTCTTATCTCTTATCTTTTATTCTTTTATTTAACTTTCGTTAATTTGTTCAATTAATGTTTGTATGAATATTAGGATAGATTATTGCGTTTTATTTATATCTTGCATGATTTTGTTATTAAACTAATTTATATGTTACGTGATTATTTATCAGAAATTGGTTGTTTGTTCAAGAGTACTTCATATATTATGAAGTGATGCCTCTGATGGAATATCTAAACAGATGAGATTGAAAGGGTATCATGTCGTCTATAACTTGTGTCAAGCAGTGAGACTGGAAGGGTATCCATGTGCTTAGGAAGAGACCAGAAAGGTGACTTAGGTGGTAATCCTTAGTGAAGATGAGACTGAAAGGGTATTCTTAGCTAAGGGTGATAAATAACTCAATCGAGGATAATTAATTATTTAATTAGATAATTAGGGATTTAATTGATCATAGGCTAGAGGCTCGCATTGTTAACACTAAGAATAGGAAATTCCATTAGGCTAATTGAGGTTAATTAGTTTAATTAATATTTTAATTTAGATTCACACTATTAATTCGTGACTCGATTAGATTAGTAATTATTTTCTGTAATTAATCTAATAATAGTTTTTCCAATTTGCAATCTCTTGGGTACGATCCTCGGAATACTTACCGGTGTTCCGTTGTAACACTTCTATATTACAATTTGACCTGTACGCTTGCAGATACCACAGTTAAATATTTATATTTTTATTTGCACAATTTTTACTCTAAACGTTCACACGTTTGGAGGTGGTCACTATGCCACTCTTACGATTCGCCTCTGATGAAGATACAATCCATTAATTTGCTCAAAGCCTAAAACTCTAGCATTTAAAGTAGTATTCAAAGTATATCTCCTAGACAATACATCAGCAACAACATTATCTTTACCATGCTTGTATTTAATAACATAAGGGAATGCTTTAATAAATTCAACCCATTGAGCATGCCTTTTATTCACAAACTCTTTAGGCTAGAGATGGTGTTGTCAAGCTTCAAGTGCTCGAATTAAGGCTAACAATTCCTTATCATAGGTCAAGTAATTAAGTTGTGCACCATGTAGCTTTTCATTGAAATAGGCGATAGGTCTCTTATCTTGCATAAGTATTACACTAATCTCTATCCCTACAGCCTCATATTCAAGCTCAAAAGAGCTAGAAAAATCTGAAAGTTTAAGAATTGGAGTTGAACATAACTTACCTTTCAAAGCCTGAAAGGCTTTTTCTTGTCATCACCCCACTTAAAACCAACTGATTTTTTTTATATAATTCCAGTTAAAGGTGACACAATAGTGGGGGAATCCTTCACAAATCGTCGATATAAACTTGCAAGTCCATGGAGAGATCTCACATTGGTGATCGATTGAGGTGAACTAAACGTTCTTATTGACATAAAACTTCTAAATAACTTAAAATACTTAAAAATTATCCTAAAATTTGGAATAAATAAATAAAAAATATAAAACCTAATAAATACAATATTGGGATCATAAAATTAAGCCTTAAAGTTGAGCCCAATAAGATTTAAACTTGAATTAAAGCATGAAAGACTTAATTTTTTGTAATAATTCCATCCAGAAATTTTGCTCGCACAATCTTCACTAGAACAACCATAACTTAAGCTCTCGAACTCAAAATTAGGTGATTCAAAGTACATTTCAAATCTAAGTGATAGCTCATTCATCAATCATCTTGACCCAAAAATTATTGGGATCCCATCCAAAAATTTGTCACAAGTCAACTAATTTTCTAAAGTTGAAAATTAATAGTTTCAGTGAATTGAATTGAATTAATTTTTCCCTATTCGTGCATGTTGACTTGATTATTGACGCTCAATAAAATCTTCCAAGCATGTTCCCCTTTAAGCTTGATCTTGTCTCATTGAAGCTTTCTAAGTTCATTTGTTACGAGCTTTTATACGATCAAGTTCATCTTCGCTTGAATCTGCTTTGATCTTGCACAAGTGATTGGACTCTTATAGAGACTAAGTCCATCACTATGTTGGGCCGTCGAATAGGTTTGTGAATGAGATTTAGTGCTTACATCACTTAGAGTGAGCTCAAATGAATTTTTGGTTATTGTTGAGACCTAGATGGCTAAAGTCGAGTTTTTTTGTAATTGATGTCCTAATGAATGAGGAAGACACTGAAGATTCCTTTATAGAATTGAAGCCAAGCATATATGAGTCCTTAGTGGAGCTAAAAAGACTCAGCTTATAGGGGAGAAAGAGCTGAAAGAGGCTATAAGGGAGGCCATAAGAGACCTTACTCGAAAGAATGAGGCCCTTGAGGAATTATATAGAAGTGTTGCGATGAGAGATGAAAAAGCTCAAGAGTGAGCATGTGAGTTCCAAGGTAGCCATGGGTGGTGGCATGTTGATATGTTCAAGTTACCGAGTGAAGATCCCTAAGCCTAAAAAGTTTAGATGGATGAGGGACACATAGGAGGTAGACTACTACTTGTGGGCATGGAACAGTACTTCCAAGCAGTGGATATCAAGGGTGAGGCCTTTAAAGTAAAAATTGACTCTATGTACTTAACAGATATTGCTCTTTTGTGGTGGTGTTGTAGGTGCAATGATACAAACCGTGGTGGTACTACCATAGGCACTTGGAGACTTTTTGGAGGGATTTCATGCTACAATTCTACCTCAAGCATGCCAACAAGGAGGCCTACTCAAAGTTGAGAAGGATTATCTAGCACGACATGATTCACGACTATGTTCGGGAGATTTTCGAGTTAATGTTCCAAATTGTCAACTTAGAAGAGTGAGGCCTTGTTTTGCTTCTTAGATAGACTCAATCCATAGGCCAATTTAGAGTTGTAGGTAAGGATGTTTAGGACTTAAAGCATGCAATGATGGTGGAGGAGTCCCTGCTAGAGTATACCAATGACTCATTGGAGTATCCTAACAATTGTGTCATGGGAAAAAGTGGGGAGCTGAGAATGGGAAGTTGGTAGCGGGCATTTGTCAGATGAAGAGGATAAAAGAGTGAAGTCTTAGCGGGAGTGAAACACCCCACACCCGGCCCATCATACAAAAACACATTAATAACCTTTTCGATTTTAAAACCAAATCCCAATAGGAATGGTATTACTAATACTTACCTTGTTTGCCGATTGGATTGATCAAGTTCCCAAAAATTACTAGTATCCCTTTTCCTTGAAATCGACTAACACTAAATCATGTAATTTTGTCAGTTTCTGACTTTTGGATCAATGAAAAATAATTCTAAATACCAAAAATAAGCCTTGGCCGATTAGATCTATGTACCTACCTTACGCTTTCCAAATCTGAAGAGGATTCCTTGCCCTATATGTCTGTCGAAATCTTCATGTTAGATTTAATCTAACATATACATCATAACCTTTAATCAAATAAATTTATCTTACCTTAGATCCTTGATCCTTATATTCGACAGTTGTAGACCCCTTTAGATGTCGTAGTTGATTGCTCCTTTACTTAGAATCAACAAAGATTCGGCTTTGACAGTAGAAACAGAGAAGAAAATAGAAGAAGAGGAGATGGATTTTGCTTAAAGAAAAATTCGGCAGAGAGGGGGAGAGAGCTAGGAAAATTTCGGCACAGAGGAAGAGAAAGCAAACGTTGATGAGTAGCCCTCCTGCCCTCCTTTTATAGCCGAAATTATCAGCCTAGGAGTCCCTTACTTGGCCACCACTCCTCTTTTTGATAATATTATCTCTTTTATTTAAAAGATAAAAGCCTTTAATCCATCAATTATCTCCTCAATTTTCTTAAAAGAAAATCCTTTATTTATCACTTATTATTCACATATTTATGCAAATAAAACTCTTCCTTTTCTAGAAACCCATGCCGTCCACCTCAAATTTGCAGAAGCAAAAATAAAACTTATTTATTTGCTTCTCAAGTGACTCGAACTCAGGCCTATTTCCCTGCATGTGACGCCACTTCCTTAGGCCCTAAGTGGCATCTTCAGGCCACTTTTCCAAGCCTGTTTGTGTGTCAAACTTCTCCAACTTTTTCTTTTAAGGCCCTCTAGCCCTTATTTCCTATTTTGAACTTTAAAATTTGACATTTCGGCATCATTTCTAAGTTTCCTAAAATTCAAAAATTTATTCATAGTACTTGAGACTTGACATTTCGTACAATTAAACTGAAAATGTATAGGCCCTTTTCAGGATGTTACAGTTCTACCCTCCTTAAAAATAATTTCGTCCTCGAAATTACTTACTAACAGTCGTGCAATCCTTCTCACCGCACTATGCTTACGCTGCGCACTCTGATCTTAATAGAACCATCATACTTTCTAGGCACAATCTCTAAGTTCACGTCCCTTAGAACTCATTTCTAACGTCGCGATTTAATCCGATTAAAGAGTTTTATGCATCAGATTTTTTTTTTGTTCCACTTATTAACCGCGAACAGTTTTATGAAAAGATATGTTTAAAAGTGGTTCTTTCGATCAAACAAAGTTCTCAACTCAAATTCACTATTCAGAAAGTCACGTTCACATTCATCAACCAATTATGAACTTTCGTTCATTCAGAGAAATGTTGTAGTTTTCATTGTTGTTGTTTTTCCACTACCCAGGGGTATTTTCGTAATGTGTCCTACAGGGGTATTTTCGTAATTTGTCAAAATAAGGTTCCTTGGTGATTTTGTCAATAAGGGTATTTTGGTAATTTTGAAATCCCGGGGGTATTTTGAAAAATTTTAAAATTTGGGGGTATTTCAGTAATTTTGGAACTCGGGGTATTTTGGTAATTAACGAGGTAAATTTGTAAAGTTTAATAAATCAGGATATTTCAAAATTTGCAAAACTTTGAGGTTCTTTTTGAGAATTTTACTTTCCAAAACGGTGATGTTGCAAAAATTTTGAAAATCAGGTCATTTTGGTAATTTTGTGAGTTAAGGGCAATTTCGTAATTTTTCTCCAAATCAAGATATTTTTGATAATTTGCAAATTAGGGTTTTTGAACATTTTATAAAGTAATGAAAATTTTGATAAGAACTATGGGTATTTTGGGAATTTCATAAACCAAAGGTATTTTTGTAATTTACCACTAGGGTATTTTTGTAATTTTATAAATCAAAAATTTTTCGAAAGAATTTTGTAAAAATAGTTCTCACAAATTAAAAAGGTAATTTTAAGAGTTTTAAAACTAGGGTTTATAAAAACACGGCTAGTTCCCTTTCGGGTTTTAGTCATTGTGTTTAGCCTATGACTTGGTTAGGGTGAACCGAAGCTACGCACCAGGTAGGATTCCAGCGAAGAGGAGGTGAGTCACTAGGACTGCTTAAGTACCAGGCTCTTCCAGATCCAATCCTAGACATGCGTACAGGGGTTACCACACCCTAGCTCTGTGACTCAGCCATAGGTTTGTTTAGTGCATTAAGTCTTATGTGGTTCTGTGTTTGAGTAATCTAGTCCTAAGGTTCATGTTCCTATCACTCTATTCTACGTTCCATGCCTTTTCTACCCTTATACAGTTCATCAATCACAGAATCACGCATAAATTTAGGGTACTTACCTGGTGGACTGCGGGTCGGAGACTTAGGTGCCATGCCATAAAACCTGCTTATGTTCAAAGAAAATCATTTGGGCTCGAATTCAAAATGTTTTGGGCCTGAGCCCACAGGCCGAGAGTTTAAACCGGGCTCTAATACCAAGCTGAAACACCCCACACCCGGCCCATCATACAAAAACACATTAATAACCTTTTCGATTTTAAAACCAAATCCCAATAGGAATGGTATTACTAATACTTACCTTGTTTGCCGATTGGATTGATCAAGTTCCCAAAAATTACTAGTATCCCTTTTCCTTGAAATTGGCTAACACTAAATCATGTAATTTTGTCAGTTTCTGACTTTTGGATCAATGAAAAATAATTCTAAATACCAAAAATAAGCCTTGGCCGATTAGATCTATGTACCTACCTTACGCTTTCCAAATCAAGAGGATTCCTTGCCCTATATATGCTGTCGAAATCTTCATGTTAGATTTAATCTAACATATACATCATAACCTTTAATCAAATAAATTTATCTTACCTTAGATCCTTGATCCTTATATTCGACATTGTAGACCCCTTTAGATGTCGTAGTTGATTGCTCCTTTACTTAGAATCAACAAAGATTCGGCTTTGACAAAGAGAAAGCAGAGAAGAAAATAGAAGAAGAGGAGATGGATTTTGCTTAAAGAAAAATTCGCGCAGAGAGGGGAGAGAGCTAGGAAAATTTCGGCACAGAGGAAGAGAAAGCAAACGTTGATGAGTAGCCCTCCCGCCCTCCTTTTATAGCCGAAATTATCAGCCTAGGAGTCCCTTACTTGGCCACCACTCCTCTTTTGATAATATTATCTCTTTTATTTAAAAGATAAAAGCCTTTAATCCATCAATTATCTCCTCAATTTTCTTAAAAGAAAATCCTTTATTTATCACTTATTATTCACATATTTATGCAAATAAAACTCTTCCTTTTCTAGAAACCCATGCCGTCCACCTCAGCCTTCTGGAAGCAAAAATAAAACTTATTTATTTGCTTCTCAAATGACTCAAACTCAGGCCTATTTCCTGCATGTGACGCCACTTCCTTAGGCCCTAAGTGGCATCTTGAGCCACTTTTCCAAGCTTTGTTTGTGTGTCAAACTTCTCCAACTTTTTCTTTTAAGGCCCTCTAGCCCTTATTTCCTATTTTGAACTTTAAAATTTGACATTTCGGCATCATTTCTAAGTTTCCTAAAATTCAAAAATTTATTCATAGTACTTGAGACTTGACATTTCGTACAATTAAACTGAAAATGCATAGGCCCTTTTCAGGATGTTACAGGGAGGGGGGAAAGCAAGAAACAATTGATCAAAACATGGCCCCATAGGGTGTGAGACAACCTTATGTAGGCCAAGTCATTAGTGATTATGAACTACTTGAGCGAGTCAAAAGTAGAGGATAATGAAGGTGGCTGAAAGCTTTAAGTAGGGAGGCTTGGCATTATCAAATCCATAATGGTGGTCACCACGAGAAGTTGGTGTTCAGAATGGGAGCCATTCGAGGATACCAGTGAGGACAAATGAGCACCAAAGGAGAATGCTAAATTAACCAAGTTGAAAACAAGTTCGACCTCGCCTATGCAAGAATGCAACAAGAGTGGAGAGAATGTAGGCATCATGGTAGCAAAAAGACCAAGAGTAGTGACATTCGAGAATGGTCGAGAGTAGAAGACTTAGCACAGAGGTTCCAGAGCAAACGCTTTTGTAGAAGGCATCGTTCACATATAAGGCATAGTTTGATAGAGCAAACGTGGAGCTCTCTTAGCAATGAAGACTTCATTGTGGATAAAGCCATCGTAAGAGTAAATGAAGACCCCTAGGTGTGGATGATAACCTCCAAGGTTGGGGACGATGGCCACCAATGGCTGAGGAAGGCTCCTTAGGTGCAATAAGCCCAGAAAGGTGCACATGTGAGAAGAATATGTATAAGGGTTCCTAAAACTTCCTAGAAGAGTCTGAAAGTCTAAAAAGAGATCAGAAACTTATGCTATTGAGTAAAGTCCTTTTTAAAGGTCTAAAATACTCTAGGATTGTATAGAGGAGTATAGATATGTATAAGATGTTCTATACACGTAGTATTAACCTTCTATTGTATTCAATCGTTATTATTGAATCAAAGGGGTTTGGCCCATATAAAAGAAAGTACTCCTACTTTTTCCTTTTTTTGTAACTTAAGCTCTCTTATTGAGTAACAACATTTTTACATTGTCCCAAATTTTGTGTGTTCTTTAGTACTTACTTGGTGTCAGGCTCGGCCCTGGGGGTTGCTTGAGAGTGTAGTCGCCCAGGGCCTAGGGTTGGAAGGGGCCCAAAAAAAATTCAACTTTTAATGTGGGAAAAAAAATTCAGACTAAAATAAATTAATTAAATGCCTAGGGCTTTCAATTTTTCACCATAAATGCTTCATCTCCTAGGGCCCTAAAAAATTTTCAACTTTTATTTTATTACATTTTATAAATTTTTTTTAAAAGGAATTCAATTTATTGTTTCACCTAAGGCCCCAAAAATGTCAAGAATGGGCCTACTTGATGTCATTGTCTAGTCGTTGCATACTTTAATGCTCCATTGGTGTGCTTATTTAAGCCTAGAGATTTGCTAAGTGCCTCTCCGAGTGAAGATTGAAAGTTGACTTAGGCATCTTTGGCATAAGACTCATGTCTAAGATTGCATGTTGACAGAGCTAGTCTTGGCCCATCACATGTCTAACGTCGCACATTGGTAAAACTAGAATTTCAGCCCGTGACATTTGTAGGAACTACTTTTGTAGTTGTCATTTAAAAAGTTCAGCAAAATGGGTGATTATTATTTTGGTAAGTTGATTTTTGGTCATTAATTGTTTCAACCAGAGAGCACACCTTATTAGCGATGGAGACATCTTTAAAAAGTCTTTTGTAAGTGAAAAATACATAAAAGAAGAAAAAAGAAAATGCAATCCTTCATAAGCTATTGAACTTGATTGATGTAATCTTTGCAAAGAAGTATTTTACTTTATTTATCTCCACTATTACAAAGATCTATTTATTGTGTTCATCTCTTGAATTATTGGAAAAGTTCTGTCAAAATGTCAAAGTAATATTATCTTTCATTAAACATTGCATCACAGTGTCATACAATCATATCAAGTACTATCAAAATGCCAATGTAACATTATCTTTCAATAAACATTGCATCATAGTGTTATACCATCATACCATGGATTAAACATTGCATCAGTGTCGTACAGTTAAAAGTTGGACCTAGAGACATAGACGAAGACATTGTCAGCCCCCCTCCCCCCAAAAAAGGATAAGTTTATTATTTAGTCCCTTAAATTTTTATGACATTATATATTAGTATAATAGTAAAATTACACTTTAACCCCCTAATAATTTATGATTCTTCTCTAGTTTCTCTTAAAATAATTTTCTGACTTCGTCTTGCCTATAAACAAAAGCAAGTAGGATATATTTATTGGTAATGCTCGAATTGGTAGCCAACATAAGAAAGTAGCAGTTAAGATTTTTTTCTTGTAAACCAAGAATCAGGGTTTAAACCTTATTGTCGAAACCATTTTTTTTGAAAACGGGTAGACTTTGTTTTAAAAACGAAAATAAAACAGGGAGTCACCACCAATCCTTTTTGATGAGGTGTGATCAGTTCACCTTGTAATTCGGTCATTTTAATAATAAATTTAATTTATTAAAACAATAGTTTTGGTCTACGAAATTTAGAAAACGGGTTCAGGAGTCGGTTACGTGCGAGGAAGGGTTAGCACCCTCGATACGCCCAAAATTGGTACCTAATTGATTAATTATTGTCTTAATGTCGAAAATTTGAAAAGATTTTAAAGTACGAAACCTTTAGAAAATGTTTGGATAATTCGAATTGGATATAAAAATTCTCTTGTTCCGAAAATATGAAACACCACATCCAGCACGTTAGGACACGATGTTTCAACCCTCGATACCAAGATCATTTCCTAATTTCCAAAATTCATGCATTGCAATTTTAAAAGGGTATTCCACTATTTGGCCAAACCAAAAAACTGAAACCCAGCACGATTGGGCACGATTTCTCGGATTTCCAAAATGCGAAATATCGCCTTATTCTTTAGAAATCTTTACCCCGAGATAACTAAACGTCACATCCAATGAGTTAGGACACAATGTTTTTGAAATCCCGAGAATAGTTTTTTTTATTCAAAACTTATTAATTTTAAAAGGATATTCCGCTATTTAGGTTAAACGAGAAAAATCGAAACCTAGTAACTTAGGGCACGATTTTCTCGAATTTCCAAATACGAAACATCAATTTTTGTAACAACGTCTTTAATGTAACACGAATTGGTAATGAAAAATAAATTATGGCGTTAATATACATAACAGAAATGAATGCAATAATAAAATAAAAGTGATATAAGCGAAAATATAAAGACAAAATGAACAAAAAGAAACGAACTAAAAAGAGCTATAAGTAAACGACAAACGTACATTTGAATAAAAAATGAGCAAATAAATTAAACAATAGAGATATTAGACAAATAAAATAATGACAATAATAATAATAATAATAATAAGTAAATAGACACAAAAAGAAAATGTAATTATAATACAAATAATAATAAGAATAATGATAATAAATGTATAATAATAGCTTTAAAAAAACTTAAAATAAATAATGGTGATAATAATAACAATAGGGAAAATAGTAAAAGGAAATAATAATAAAAGAACAATAAAAAATAATAATATAGTAAAGATAATAATAATAATAATAATAGTAGAAATATTAAATAATGATAATAATAGTATTAATAGTAATAAAATAATAATAAGCAATATACTAATGAACGAATAACAATAAGCTAAATAAATAAGAGTAATACTAAAAATAAGTATAATAATAACGGTACTAGTAATAAAACTAAAATAATAATAGTAGTAATAATAAAATAAAGAAATTCAAAATAATATGAATTAAAAGTAAAAATAATAAGGAAACAAAAATAAGATTATCCATATATGAAATAAAATAAAAATAAAAATAAAAATAAAAATGAAATAATGAAAATAATACATAGATAATATATAAAATTTAATATTAAAGGAACGCGGTATTAAATTGAAGTTATTATAAAATTTAGAGTAAAAAACAAGCAGATAAACAACATAAAGGACTAGACTGAAGTTAAAAATAAAGTAAAAGGGATAGATTTTTAAAAAAAAAAAAAACTACTCAAAGGGCTTATTTAAAATGCGCGCAAAAGGGTAAGGACCATATGGGGAATTATTCCCATTCCCTTTGCGCGTCCATGGGTTAAGGACCCTATTGAAAACCCAAAGAAATTTGAGGGTAAAATCTGTAAAAAGGAAAAATAACAAAAAGGGGCCGATTGAATGGCGCTGCAATGGGGAGGGATCCATCGCGCAAATATCCCTTTTAAGGGACAATGGCAGCTTTCCTTGCATCCAAACGGCGTCGTTTTGCTAATCATATATAAGGGCCCAAATTTTCGGAAAAATCAGATTTTTAACCCTAATATTTTCTTAGGGAGAGACCAGCAGCCACAACCCCCTCTCTCTCTCATTTCGCCCAACGATCGAGCTTCTTCTATCACCGTCGCACCACCACCGTTTCAGGTGGCCGACGAGGCACAAGGATGAGCCTTAAGGTACTGTTTGAAACCCCTTTTTGAGGGCCGAACTCTCGGTGTCCCAAAACAGAGGGAAAAGGGCCTTCAACACCCCTCCTCAAGTCGAGCTCCGTCAACGGAGAAGATAGGCTCTGAGGCTACGACCGAGGGAGTTTCGGGTATGTCCCTTTTCCTTTTTTTTATTTTTGTTTGTAAAGTTTTGAAATAACAAAAATAAAATAAAAAAAACAGTAAGTAATTATAAAATCAACCTTGAAAGTTTTCTGTTCTTCTTTTGATTTCTAAGTGTTCGTAGTTCGTTGTTGTTTTTTTTTTAATCGAAGAAGCCCGCTATTTACATTAGATTTTCGGCTTTTATAGCCGATTACAGAGGTGTGTTTATCTCTATTTTTTACTGTTTCTTGCTTTGCTTGTTGGCCTCTGTTGCGTGTTCTTCATGCTTTGCAGGTGCTAGGAGTCAGGGGCCGCAGAGGTAGTCATCGGCGTAGGAAGCACTGACATCTCACGTGGAGAGCGGCGCAGCTCAAAAGGAAGGAACCCTAGGGTTCTGAAATTTTTAAAAGTTTTGGGCCATTTGGGCTTGTTTTTTTTTTTGTATTTTGGGCTGTTTTGTTGGGTTTTATTATTGGGTCTGATTTGTAATTGTAACGGGCCCGGGCAAATTTGGGCTTATACAGCTGCCCCTCTTTGCTCGTTGTCGTGTAACGAGAATGGAGCAAAGACTTTCAAGAAAGACCAAATTTGCCCGGTCTTGCCGAGTCCTGGATTCTTTTGGTGCTCCTATTTGTCAAGTAACTTCATTCCAGTCCACTACACCTTGTTGCTTTGATCCACTCCATCGCCACTTCAGAGAGATGGGACCTGTAGCTTCAATTTGCTCCTGCTGCAACTTCGAGGGGATAGGATTAACTGTCTTCAGTCTACTCCTGTAACTTCAGGAATGCCAGATTTGCTTTCTTCAATCTGGTCCACTGCGAACTCAGTGAGACCAGATTTGATGTCTTCGATCTGCTTCCTGCAACTTCAGGAATGCCAGATCTGCTATCTTAATCTGCTCCCTACAAACTCAGGGATGCCAGATTGGTATCTTCGATCTACTTCCTGTAACTTCAGGAATGCCAGATCTACTATTTTAATCTGCTCCACTACTATCCCCAGAGGACAAAATCTGAACTTTTTGCTTCCTTACTATCTTCAGGAAGACTTCAATCTTCAGTCTGCTCCACTACCCTCTCTAGGGAACAAAATCTGAACTTTCCGATTTGCTTCCTTACTATCTTTAGGAAGACTTCAATCTTCAGCCTGCTCCACTACCATATCGAGGGAACAAAATTTGAACTTTCCAATTTGCTTCCTTACTATCTCAGGAAGACTTCAATCTTTAGTCTGCTCCACTACCATCTCGAGGGAACAAAATTTGAACTTTCCAATTTGCTTCCTTACTATCTTCAGGAAGACTTCAATCTTCAGCCTGCTCCACTACCATCTCGAGGGAACAAAATCTGAACTTTCCAATTTGTTTCCTTACTATCTTCAGGAAGACTTCAATCTTCAGCCTGCTCCACTACCCTCTCTAGGGAACAAAATCTGAACTTTCTGATTTGCTTCCTTACTATCTCAGGAAGACTTCAATCTTCAGTCTGCTCCACTACCATCTCGAGGGAACAAAATCTAAACTTTTCAATTTGCTTCCTTACTATCTTCAGGAAGACTTCAATCTTCAGCCTGCTCCACTACCATCTCGAGGGAACAAAATCTGAACTTTCCAATTTGCTACACCGTCCTCTGAGGGACATGTCCTGTAGACTCGAATGTATTATGGATGACATTTGCAGAATGTCATGAGAATGATCTATTTTTTTTGTAAAATGATTAGGATGTAATGATCGGAATGAATCAAATGCTCCTAATTGGATGCGTATGAATGATATTTACATGAATGTATGAGAATGATCCCTTTTTATTGTTTGGGTTGTCATTGCTCGTAGTTCATCACGGTTCTATCACTGATGCGTTACCATGCTTTCTCGTTCAGCCGGTATCTTTGACAAAAAACCTAAAGAAACGATCATATTCTGCTCAGCAAGCTTGCCCCGCTGTAATTTCAGAGTCCCTTCCACTTTACCTTCTGGGACATAAGGTTTGTACTTCCCACTGCAACTTTAGGAGAATAACATTTGGTTTCTTCCATCCATCTTGCTACAATTCCGAGGTATAGGATCAATTTGATCTGTTACACCATTCGCTGGGTGTAATGACCAGATGTATATGCCTGATATTTGCATGAGTATCATTTTTCTTTCCCTAAGAATGATTCTCTTGTACACCTGGGTTGACATTGCTCGTTATTTGTCGAGGTTGTATCACCGACAAAATGTTTTGTCTTTTGTTCAACCAATAAAAAGTCCAAAGAGATAATCATCTTTCTCCAATATTTCCAAATCCTTAAGCTGAGTGAGTTCTAAACAATAATCATGTTTCAGGTCCTTGTATTATTCAGAAGCTTCCAGAGTAATATGCGAAACTCCTTTTATGAAAGTATTATTAGTCCATCAATCGTTATTTCAATGCAAAGTGCCTGAAAAAGATTGTAACAATGGGCAAGAAGGAAATTGATTGGGAGCATAGCTCGAAACAAACAAGTTAATCAAAGCTAGCAAATGCAATTAAGAAGGAAATTTATTGGTAGTGTATTTTGAAAAGAATAAGATAATCATAAATAACAAATTTAAAATGGGTAAAATGGAAACTAGGTGCCCCAGATATCGCAGCCTGAGCTTCTCTGTTCAAACTTCTTGAGGACCATTTTGAGCTCAATATGTGTTTAGGGGATCCGGAGCACTTTGTCGATGCCCCGAGACGTAACATTCTTCTTCATTGTTAATTCAAGCGTAGCAATACTACTGTATACCCCACTTTCGATCAAAATTTGGGCTGCCCTTTTCGGGTTTTCAGCTCAAATCCCCTTTGGTCTCAAGGCGCCCGTTGCGGGTTTTCGCCTTGGCCTCTCCTTTTTCTTCTTTCTTCTTTTTTCTTTTTTTGATTTTTTTGTGTGTTTATTTTTATGTTTTTTTCTTTGTAAAAATTTTTATTAAATCTGAATTCGCCGGATTGGGCAAGTCATTGCCATCCCTCGGTCAGTCTCCATGCTTTCCCAGAACAGGCCTTCTCTGGTGCATAAGGTCATTCCCAGTTTGGCATCCACTTTCCTTTGAAGTCACTTTGTATGGGAAGGGTCTTTTCCAAAACTAGGCTTCCTTCATGGAATTCTCTAGGGCGAACCTTCTTGTTATAGGCCCGTATCATTTGCCTTTAGTACACTTGACCATGAGGATGGCCTTTAGCCTTTCTTCTTCGATCAAGTTCAGCTAATCATATTGGGATTTGATCCATTCTGCTTCATCCGACTTCAACTCTGATAAAACTCAGATAGAAGGAATCTTGACTTTCATGGGCAAAATTGTCTCTATTCCATAAATCAATGACAAATGTGTTGCCCCGGTGAGGGTCCTACTAGAGTTCGACAAACACAGATGCCAGTCTTCACGAGTCTCAACCTTTTTCCCGGTGATCCCTTTTTCCCTTTTTTTTTCCATTGAGAATGGGATTTGATGACTGTCGACATTGTAAGATTGGCATATGAAGCGACTCTCACCATCTTACTGAAGTAAACGACGACTATACCGATGAATCAATATTGGCTAAAAGCTTTTGACGAGATTGGCCCCATCACATCCATGCCCCACATATGGAAAATTTGTGAAGAACTGGAGTAGGTACATGAATTTTTTCTCCTTAAATACGGCATAGCTGATACCATCCCCTTTATGATTAGCTTGAATATTGTATAACCATTAGCATGTTCTCTAAACACCCTTATGGACCTCTTTTAAGATTTTCCCAAGCGTGTCTTGATATGATCGTGCAAAAACATCTTTGAATTTTGAAAATAGCTCAATGATGTCTTGACTTATCTCTGTTGGTGATCTAGGCTACAATCTTCACCTCTTTTCTAGGCTCGCAATGTTCACTGACTCTATGTAAGGTAGGATTTGTTTTCATCATGTTCTACCATTCTTAACAAATCAGAAGATAGGTCACAATCTCTGCCATTTTCAAAGTTCTGATATCCCTCTAGACACATATCTTACTCAAAAGGAGATTCTGAGTCAGTAGCAGCGTTGCTCACATCGTTGACATCTGAAGACCTTATTGTAGGTTCGAAGAAAGATTCCAAAGAATAAATGATTCAAAGAATGGTTATTTGTATGATATGTATGAATAAAAGAATATTTGAAAGAAAGTTCAAATATAAAAGAATCTATATATGGAAAGAATAAAAGATGCATTTTATTGAAATAAGAATTTAAGACACAAGCCTATTTCACAAAAGGGTTCTTATTGCCTCTAGGCTTAAGGCAACAAGCGTGTTTTGAATATTACTCTAGATTAGCTCTAAAAATACAGGGATCTCTTCCACAGTCTCATTATTCAAAACACTCCCAAGTATACAAGGGCTTGGAAATTTCGTTCCCCGATTCCCTCTTCACTTTTGATTTCTTCAAGGGGTCGCAACTTTCTTATCTCCTCCTTCAATTATCGCATTTACTGCCTCGTCAAAGTGGTCAGGTTTTAATGAATCGTCAAACTTTACAATTCCCATTTTAATGAACCTTTCAACCAACTTTTTAAATGTAGTACAGTTTTCAATTGAATGACCTTTTATTCCCGCGTGGTACTCGTATTGGGTATTCTCGTTATACCATTTTGGGAACGGAGGTTGCAACGGTTTCAAATAAAATGGGGACACCACATGTGCGTCGAATAAACTTTGATATAGCTCCTTATACGTCACCGGGATTGGCGTAAATTAAAGCTTTTCGAAGTTTTACCTTGCGCTCGATTCCTGTCTTACCACCCTTGTTGCCCGGCAGTAATTACTTTTGGCTGACTAACAGTAATTGCCTTTGAGTACCCTTTGTTGTATGTACTCGTATTATTCACCTCGTCATCCTTTTTTCTTGGAGCAGACCTTCTAGTGGTTTTCCCTGCTTCAATCTTGCCACCCCTTATGGCATTTTCAATCATTTCTCCTGCCATCACTATATCAGCGAAGCTCTTGGTGGTACTTCCTATCATGTGGGTGATGAATGGAGCTTTCAGGGTGTTGATAAAAAGCATGGTATTTTCCTTCTCTAGGAGAGATGGTTGAACTTGTGTTGCTATTTCTCTCCATCACTGGGCGTATTGTCTGAAGCTCTCGCTCAGCTATTTCTCCATATTTTGCAGCGTGAACCTATCAGGGGCTTTGTCTGCCACGTGACCGTATTGTTTCATGAAGGCCTGTGCCAGGTCCTTCCATGTCTTAATCTGGGCACGACTGAGCTGATTGTACCACCTGGCCGCAGACCCGATCAGACTATCCTAAAAGTAGTGAATCAGTAATTGGTCATTATTAACGTGTCTCGTCATTCTTCGACAGAACATCGTGATGTGCGCTTCGGGACAGCTAATCTCGTTGTGCTTTTCAAATTCTGGAGTTTTAAACTTTGGCGGAAGTACCAAGTTCGGGACCAAACTTAAGTCTTTAGCGTCTACCCCGTAACGGTAGTCAGCAGTCTCCATTGCTTTGAACTTCTCTTCTAACCACTTGCAACGGTCCTCGAGTTGCCTTGGCAGGTCCACTTTTGCCTTGTCCATTTCTGTCATTTCGTCGAGATCGAGGACCACAGGGTTAGCTGGACTATCTCCTGGGTTGGATCCCGAGCCAACTTGAAAGTTCATGGGCGGTCTAGTATCAGCTTGCCCTTGTTGATGCCTAACCGTGACAGATGGCCTTTGGGGATACTCCTCGTGTTATGTTTGTGCATGTGGTGGGGTAAAACCCGGAGGAATGCTTTCGCTATCCTCTCCTGTAATAGCCATGGGACCTTTTCCTTTGTCCATTGCCCCGTTCAACATCTGGGCCATTTGAGCCATCATGTTCTTTTGAGCTTCCAACATTTGGTCTCTCATTTCTTGTTGGAGCTTTCCCAATTGCTCTTGCATCTGGTCTTGCATGTCTCTCTGGAATTGTTCAAATCTTTGATCCATTTTCTTTGTCTTGGCACGTGTACCGTAATGGTGCTCAGTTTCCAGATTTTCCTTTTCTCTATATTAATTTCAACTAATTAGGCTCTCCCTATGAACGTAAACGCATATGATGTGATGTAATACAAATGCATGAAATGCAATGCAAATGCATGGAATGAATGCAAAAAGAAAGAGGGGCGTTGATTATGAATTCAATTCCATTAGAAGAACTTTTCTAGAAAATAAATTTCTTTACATAAAACGGATTGCATATACGGTTTTGTCCTCATAGTCCAGGTGAAGACACCAATCTTTTTCTTCGTATCCAGATGTTATGGTCGTGTCTCGTGAACTTTCTCAATAGATGCCTCTTCTAGCTCCTTGTTGTTTGATCCAGGCCGCGACTCTTCACTCACCTATTCCTCGTGGTGTTCATAAGCTTTTTTAAGAAAATTGAGGGTTAAATCCTCGGGCAGAGTCTTGTATTCTTCTGCGGACTATCAGCCTTCTCTCGTTATTTACTTAGACTATATTCGGACGACCGTATCATAATCCACTTTACCAAGAAATTCATTTTCTTATGACAAACTCCTCTATTTAGCAATCAAATATGAATCAACACCTCCTTTCTATGATGATGAAATGCAATGCAGTCAAAACAAAAGAAAACACGTTAGCAGAGGAGAAATAAACAAAATAAAGTACCTATCCAGGTGACCACTAGGGTTTGGAGTAGCTCTACCTAGGGTGGGTTCTTAAGACTTGCTATATGGGGGTCCGGTTCTAGAGCAAAGGCACCTGAACCAGTAGATTCCTCGATCCTTACCCATTATAGGCTCATATGAACCGAGTTCAGTTTAGGGGAATACATTTCCCTATGGTTGCACGGAGATGAAAATCTCACGAAGACATAGGTACGGATGTATTCCGAAAGTGATCCACTATCCTGCACGGAGGTGAAAACCTCACGAAGGAGTAGCTTCTCACTCCCACTTAAAAGGGGGAAAATCTGGCGATTATGCAATATGACTAAGTGTGATGAAAATGCCATTCAATCAAAATAAAACAAGTCAGTATTTTACACACAGCTTAAAGCAAGCAAGAAATAAAGCACCTATTCGGGTAACCACTAGGGTTTGGCGTAGCTCTACCTAAGGTGGGCTCTTAGGGTTCACTATATGTGTTTCAGTTCTAAAGAAGGGTACCTGAACCAACAGATTCCTCGATCCTCACCCATTATAGGCTCATACGGAACGAGTTCGATTCAAGGGAATACATTTCCCTATGGCCATGCGGAGGTGAAAACCTCACGAAGACATAGGTACGGATGTATCCCGGAAGCAGTCCACTAGCCCATGCAGAGGTGAAAACCTCACGAAGGCATAGTTTCTCACTCCCACTTAAAAGGTGTAACCACAACGGTCATGCAGTGCAATGCCAAAGTATTTTATGAGACTCAACAGTATTGCAATCATAGCACCAACAAATGCATCAAAAGAAACATGATTTTTCAAAACAATTTTTCAAATTTTCGACAAAAGGACAAAGAATAATCAATTTTACGGCCTGACTCTCTTGTTGGTCCCCAGTGGAGTCGCCAAGCTGTCGAAACCATTTTTTTTAAAACGGGTCGACTTTGTTTTAAAAACGAAAATAAAACAGGGAGTCGCCACCAATCCTTTTTGATGAGGTGTGATCAGTTCACCTCGTAATTCGGTCATTTTAATAATAAATTTAATTTATTAAAACAATAGTTTTGGTCTACGAAATTTAGAAAACGGGTTCGGGAGTCAGTTACGTGCGAGGAAGGGTTAGCACCCTTGATACGCCCAAAATTGGTACCTAATTGATTAATTAATGTCTTAATGTCGAAAATTTGAAAAGATTTTAAAATACGAAACCTTTAGAAAATGTTTGGATAATTCGAATTGGATATCGAAATTCTCTTGTTCCGAAAATATGAAACACCACATCCAGCACGTTAGGACACGATGTTTCAACCCTCGATACCAAGATCATTTCCTAATTTCCAAAATTCATGCATTGCAATTTTAAAAGGGTATTCCACTATTTGGCCAAACCAAAAAACCGAAACCCAGCACGATTGGGCACGATTTCTCGGATTTCCAAAACGCGAAATATCGCCTTATTCTTTAGAAATCTTTACCCCGAGATAACTAAATGTCACATCCAATGAGTTAGGACACAACGTTTTTGAAATCCCGAGAATAGTTTTTTTTATTCAAAACTTATTTATTTTAAAAGGATATTCCGCTATTTAGGTTAAACGAGAAAAATCGAAACCCAGTAAGTTAGGGCACGATTTTCTCGAATTTCCAAATACGAAACATCGATTTTTGTAACAACGTCTTTAATGTAACACGAATTGGTAATGAAAAATAAATTATGGCGTTAATATACATAACATAAATGAATGCAATAATAAAATAAAAGTGATATAAGCGAAAATATAAAGACAAAATGAACAAAAAGAAACGAACTAAAAAGAGCTATAAGTAAACGACAAACGTACATTTGAATAAAAAATGAGCAAATAAATTAAACAATAGAGATATTAGACAAATGAAATAATGACAACAATAATAATAATAATAATAATAATAATAAAAGTAAATAGACACAAAACGAAAATGTAATTATAATAGAAATAATAATAAGAATAATGATAATAAATGTATAATAATAGCTTAAAAAAACTTAAAATAAATAATGGTGATAATAATAACAATAGGAAAATAGTAAAAGGAAATAATAATAAAAGAACAAAATAAAAATAATAATAGAGTAAAGATAATAATAATAATAATAATAATAATAATAATAATAATAGTAGAAATATTAAATAATGATAATAATAGTATTAATATTAATAAAATAATAATAAGCAATATACTAATGAACGAATAACAATAAGCTAAATAAATAAGAGTAATACTAAAAATAAGTATAATAATAACGGTACTAGTAATAAAACTAAAATAATAATAGTAGTAATAATAAAATAAAGAAATTAAAAATAATAAGGAAACAAAAATAAGATTATCCATATATGAAATAAAATAAAAATAAAAATGAAATAATGAAATAATGAAAATAATACATAGAGAATATATAAAATTTAATATTAAAGGAACGCGGTATTAAATTGAAGTTATTATAAAATTTAGAGTCTAAAACAAGCAGATAAACAACATAAAGGACTAGATTGAAGTTAAAATAAAGCAAAAGGGATAGATTTTAAAAATAAAAAAAAACTACTCGAAGGGCTTATTTAAAATGCACGCAAAAGGGTAAGGACCATATATGGAATTATTCCCATTCCCTTTGCGCGTCCATGGGTTAAGGGCCCTATTGAAAACCCAAAGAATTTTGAGGGTAAAATCTGTAAAAAGGAAAAATAACAAAAAGTGGCCGATTGAATGGCGCTGCAATGGGGAGGGATCCATCGCGCAAGTATCCCTTTTAAGGGACAATGGCAGCTTCCCTTGCATCCAAACAGCACCGTTTTGCTAATCATATATAAGGGCCCAAATTTTCTGAAAAATTAGATTTTTAACCCTAATATTTTCTTAGGGAGAGACCAGCAGCCACAACCCCCTCTCTCTCTCATTTCGCCCAACGATCGGGCTTCTTCCATCACCGTCGCACCACCACCGTTTCAGGTTGCCGACGAGGCGCAAGGATGAGCCTTAAGGTACTGTTTGAAACCCCTTTTTGAGGGCCGAACTCTCGGTGTCCCAAAACAGAGGGAAAAGGGCCTTCAACACCCCTCCTCAAGTCGAGCTCCGTCAACGGAGAAGATAGGCTCTGAGGCTACGACCGAGGGAGTTTCGGGTATGTCCCTTTTCCTTTTTTTTATTTTTGTTTGTAAAGTTTTGAAATAACGAAAATAAAATAATAAAAAATAGTAAGTAATGATAAAATCAACCTTGAAAGTATTCTGTTCTTCTTTTGATTTCTAAGTGTTCGTAGTTCGTTGTTGTTGTTTTTTTTAATCGAAGAAGCCCCCTATTTACATTAGATTTTTGGCTTTTATAGTCGATTAGAGAGGTGTGTTTATCTCTGCTTTTTACTGTTTCTTGCTTTGCTTGTTGGCCTCTGTTGCGTGTTCTTCATGCTTTGCAGGTGCTAGGAGTCAGGGGCTGCAGAGGTAGTCATCGGCGGAGGAAGCACTGACATCTCACGTGGGGAGCGGCGCGGCTCAAAAGGAAGGAACCCTAGGGTTCTGAAATTTTTTAAAGTTTTGGGCCATTTGGGCTTTTTTTTGTATTTTGGGCTATTTTGTTGGTTTTTATTATTGGGTCTGATTTGTAATTGTAACGGGCCCGGGCGAATTTGGGCTTATACACTTATTAATACAACCTCCTTGCTAATTTGTGAGTGATTCTACACCAAATATGAATATTACAAACCAAATTTATTATATGTCAAAACTAAGTTAATCATTTTTTTTAAAAATAAAAACTTTAAAAAAATTATTTTAATTCGTTAAAAAAACAAATTAAGTAATCTCATGTATCCATTGCCATGGTTGAATTAGTCTGATCTGTTGTAGTTTAATGCATTATACAAAAGTGTATCAACTAAAAGTAAGAAACCGGCTTAAACGAGTAAAAAAACCTTAGAAGAGTGGTGGTTTGAACCCTCACGCATTTGACTAAATTACCAAATAGAGCCTTTTTTTTCAAAATTACGGAGATAGGCCTTAAAAAATGATGGAAATGGGTCATTTTTGCTCAAACGTGTCCAGTTTGTGTCATTTTCAGGGGAAACTTAGAAAAACGCTTCTAGCTGGAAGCGTTTTCCCCTTTTGACTAGTAAAGCACTTCCAGCTCAGCGCGCTAAGCAAAAACTCGTCCAGGTCGGCGCGTTCCCCCTCCCCCCTATCGGTAAAAAAAAAAACTATAACCCCCCACCTACTAATTTCTCACATTTTTATCTTAAATCTCTCAAATTTCTCAATCAACTCTCAAATTCTCTCTTAAATTTTTTACTAAAATTCTATTTCTATCTAAATTCTATTTTTTATTATATTTTTAATTAATATTTTCAAGAAATATTTTTTTATTAAATTTTTTTGTGTTCTATGTAATTTAGCAATGGTCGGGTCTCTAATCCGTCTTGATAACAAGAACATCTCCGTCAATCAATTGCAAATGGTAAGAATAAATTTTAATATTGTTTAATTTTTGTATTTCATTGTTATATTTTAGCTTAACATTTTTTATAATTTTTACGTAAATAGGCGGAAGATCGAATTTTACAATGCCATATTCATAATCTACCCGGTCCTCCATCACCGTTGATCGAACCATACTTGAGGGAAGCTGGTTTTTGGCACATGGCCCTTGTAGCCCGGGGGTGTAAGTTGGACCTGAAACTCATAAGCGCGTTGGTGGAGAGGTGGAGACCTGAGACGCACACATTTCATCTTCCATGCGGCGAGTGTACTATCACTTTGGAGAACATGCATTTACAGTTGGGGTTACCCATGGATGGGTAGGTAGTCACTGGGTCTGTTCAGTCTGCTGATTGGAAAGCCGTATGTTTAGATCTTTTGGGTGCCATACTGGAGACGATTTACAAAGGTTGTATCGAAATGCCTTGGATATGAAAAAATTTCGCGAAGCTGGTTGAGGATTCGACTGAAGTCCAAAGAGAATGATATGCTCGGGCATACATTCTTCAGATCATCAGGGGTATCCTGATGTCGGATAAGTCACAAAATCTCGTCCATCTAAGGTGACTACTGAAACTCGTCGATTTTAAAGAAATAAGTGAACTCAATTGGGGTCCGCCGTGTTGACGAAATTGTACCGAAAGATGTGTCGGGCGACGCAACTAAGAAAAATCAAAATTGATGGTTTCCTTTTACTATTACAATCATAGGCTCAGTTTCGGTTTCCATTTTTACGTCCTCGAGCGAACTACCTGTATACATTTTCACTTGTAACAAGGTAAAATTCAATAGATATTAACTTGATTAAATTGATTTAAATTAAAATTATATGCTAATAAGTTATTTAAATAGGTGGAATCATGCACCGAGTCACGTGAGATTACCTACTGAGCTTCAAGCTATACGACTTCTATTAGATCAACGATCGGAACCGGAGATATATATTTACTTAATTTTGAACTATATACAAATAACATAGTCGATTTCGTATTTACCTACTGAGCTGGAAGCGTTTTTCTAAGTTTCCCCTGAAAATGACACTAACTGGATGGGTTTAACAAAAACGGCCATTATCGTTATTTTTAAAAAAATTCACCTATTTCTGTAATTTAAAAAAAAAAAAGGTTTAATTTGGTAATTTAGTCCACACATTTGTTCTGGTAAAAAAAAAAAGCCGTAGCCCTAGAATAGGGGAACTATGATTTGAATTCCGGACATGCAAATATCGCCTCTTATGAATAACTATATAAATTAACTAAACTAAACCCTTAATTCAAAGAGGGCTTGTTTTTGTTAGAATTTATCTAAAGACAACAATTTTTGTTGATGGAAGGCTCATTTTTCCACGTTCGGAGCTTCAACGTGAATCAACAGTCAAAGCAAATGGAAGAATTAATTTATGGTTTAGATAGCGCTCCGAACAAAATGGTACAATCATCCGAATAGCTCTATAGCAAAGCTAAAATCGTTAAAAGACAATCATCCTAAAATCCGATCTAAACAATGACGCATGAAGATGTTAATAGCATGATTATGTGGCCATGAAACATTAGTTTTCAGATTAAGGCTATACAAAAATGCATTACCATTGCTTCCCAGAAATAACATCTACCGTGATCTGCCTTTACGACGATTTTTCAGTGCCGCACAATCTGGACAATACCACTTTCCTCTTGGCTGTTCTTTCAGACCAACACAGCCGAAGTGGAACCATTCTATCTTGCACTGATAAAATGAACAAAGAGTTCCATCAGATAAAAAATAGGGAGTGCTAACATAATAGTTTCCGAGAAAAATACATAAAGAAGTTAGTAACGTACATTGGGGTTATCACATGCGACCATCTCTCCATAGCTAACTTGGTTGCACAAACAGTAAGTGGGTTCATTAGGATCCACTGGCAAGTCTAATTCCATACCAGTCGGATTTTCTGCTGCTGCTGCTGCCACTTCTGTAGCAGCAGCTGCAGCCGCAGCTGCTGTTGCCAGGCGTGTTCTGCGGAAATAAATAGTTCAAATGATATCATATATTTAACTATTGGAATTTCTCTTGCATGTAATTGAGAAGGAACTAGAGACTCTTTTCTCAATATGATCATTCCCAAAATCAAAATCCCACTGCCTTTCTTGAGGAAAACACAATCCATTTCTCTTGATTCTAGAATCTGTTTCATATTGCTATAACTAGTTTTCCAAAAGCCAGAAAATTTGAATAATATACTAATCGGATGACCATTAAATAGCCTACAAGAAAACCATAAACCAGCTTATATAGGATAGGTACATACTTTTTACGCCCTCCTCTTCCACTTTCATTAGACCTTCCAAATTTAGTGGTACTATTAGGACTTGGAACAGGTGATGCGGTAGCTGCATTCTCTCTTTCTGTTGAAAAACATATTACAAAGTACGAATTACAAATCTGAAAGAGGTCAAAGGGTTTAAAGGCAAACATAAGATACATTTTTTTTTTAAGCAAAATCTCATTATAACTTTTGATCATATCTTCTCTTTTTGACACAATGTCTAGAACTACCCATCCCCAACCAATAAATAGGAGGATAATGTGTTTCAGTGCACTCGAACCCATGTCCTCCTGCATTGGTAACAATGCCTATGCCCATCGAGCTAACACTCAATCGGCTACATTAAATAATAGTGGAAGTGGAAAATCAGCAACATACCACGACGCAGCTCTTCATCGGACATTTTCAAATATTGATCAAGTTGCTGTATATGTGAATCAACCTGAAAACATCTTATCAAAAACGGAAATAAGTAATGAGGAAACAAAAGTAGTTCCATCCAGCATTGAAATCTTAATATGTTTTCTTTTAAAGCTAACATCAACGAACAAAACCAATCAACTCTGATTTGCTTCCACATAAGAATGCATATTTTATTCATAAGAAAGAAAACGAACAACCATGTTATTGATTTGGGGAACAACCATGTTATTGATTTGGCTTCTTACTTGTAACTCTTATGCCACTGGTTCATGTAACAGAGTAGGACCTTTTATGTTTTAGCGTAAAAAGCTATGTTGCCCCAGTTCTTTGTATTTTTAAGTATTCATGTCCAACACACTCTAAATACATGAAAATATTTTATAACAATTAAGATTACCTAGCTGACACTCACACTGGAATCGAGTAACATAGTTTAAAAGATTATAGTAACCGCACCTCTCTCTTCTAAGGTAGCCAAAGCTAAAAGAATTTAACTGCATTTTCTATATTAAAACACTACCTTAGAATAGCACCAACTCCAACCAAGAACAGAAAAGCAATCAGGTTTTCAATCATAGTTATTGCATATAAATAACATAAACACATGCAGGGATAAAATATAAACTAAGTTTTGACATAAAACTACGCACCAAATCATATGTCTGAATTGCCAAAGCAACCTTTTCATCAGCAATCCTAATGCCATGCTTTTGTTCATCAAGTGCCTCATCGGAGAATCTAATGTTTTCAGCCCTCACGCCGCGTTTTATATCTTCTATTTCTCGTTCACAACGTTGTTCATTTTGCCTCACAATTTCTGTTTATAAAAAACAACAAAAGGTTTGAAACAAATTTTTTTAATTAAAAAGAGGCATTTCATTTCATTGCTCTTATTGAATTTTAAACTTGACTATCTTTGAGGGGTTTTCATTGCTGGTTTGTTAACAAAGTAAAATCACAATTTTCAAATGAATCCCGAACAATTAAAAATTAAGTTTCAAAAGCATACCTTGTAAACTTTTGTCAAGATCACGCATCAATGCATACTTCTTTTGGAGAATATTGGGCAGTGCTTCCAAATCTGTAAAATTTGGATAAAAATCAATTTCAAAATGAAATCAACTAGCATTGCATTATCATAGCAGAAATCTTGAATTAAGGTTTATGTTTCCTTTTTTTCTTCTTTGTGAATTTAGAATATAAGAGGCATAAATAAGAACCCAAAGAAATAAATTTAGAAAGAAAATTGAAGAAGAAGAAGAAGAGATAAGTTACCAGCTTGAAATTCATCGATGAATGACATTTTAGGAATTTAGGGTTTTTTTTTTTTTATAATTTTAATATTGAGCTCCGCAGTTGAATTTCGATGGGGAAATTTCACGGATATCTTCCCGCCACTGGTGTAACGAACTTGAAGCCCTAAAATGCTGTAATTGGATTACGTCTCCCCCAAATGACATATTTAGCCTTTCAGCCATCGAACAATTACGAAGATTGACAGCACTTGGACACCAGTTAAACGTCAGCGTTTCATGTGCTTGAAATCAACATGAATTATTAATTTAAGGTTAAAATGTCATAAATCCCTATACTATTGACAAAATTGGATTTTAATCCTTCTTCTTTTCAGATTTTAAAATTCATATTTAATTGTTAATAATGTTTTTTTTTTGTTAAATTAGTTGTTATGACATTTTGAAATTTAAGAAAAATACTCACTTAGTAATAATGTAACTAAGAAAATGACGATATAATAAACCTAAATTTAACAATGTTAATAGCTTGATCTGAATTTTGAAATTTGAGAAGTAGAGGGACTAAATGTCTAAAAATAATACAAAGACTAAATTTTAAATTTACAAAATAGTACAGGGACTTATAACAAATTTTAACCTTAATAAAATGTAATAACTTTAAATATATATATATATATACAAGATTCATAGACTATATAAATGACAAGTGGCGCTATCTCATTTTTTGTTTAATTTTTATACTTTTTAATAATTATAATTAAATATGTCTTTATAATTATAATTAAACATATATATCTTTATCATTAATAATTTTTAAATATATATTTAAAAAAGTGATGTAAAAGAAAGGGGTAAAAGAAAGGGATATGAAGCCTCTTCCACGCATAGTATTGGGATTATTTTAAAAACTATATAATTTTAAAATGTGTATACATATTTAAAAATCAATTATTATTATTATTATTATTATTATTATTATTATTATTATTATTATATATATATAAATGCTTATCCGGTACATCACGCTTCTAATTTCAAATTTACTTTATTCTGTGCATTACACACTTAATTTGAAAATTACTGATATATATTTAAACAAACATTTTATCTTTTAAAATTATTTTTATGAGATAAAATAAATAAATTCGAAATAATTTTAAAATAGGATTATCCCAACATTTATCTCTAATTTGAGGTTATCAATTATAAATAACATCTTTATTTTGTTTGTATTTTTATCATTTTTTTATAATTTATTTAATGTGTAATATCATTTGCGATCACGGAATCTAGAGATCCTATTCATTCAATGGCCAAGATAATAATCAAGTAGTGTCCACCCAACTGCCGCAACGACGGAATCTAACGGCAATGGCTGTTGTGGTGGAGGCATGAGGTCAAATTGAAAGTTAGGCTTTTAAGAAAATTTTATGTTTGTTGCAGACCTTGACATGATATACATTATGCAATGATTGCTTTAATTTCATTACCTATTTTGTTTAGCAAATTCACCTGTGTGTTAAATATGGTATTTAGAGTTGAAATTGGAGGAATTTTTTAGGTGCTTTTCAATTTTACCTTTGTTCCATGAGATTTTTCTTTTAATTTCACCTTGTTTTTTTTTTATTTTAATTTTTTCTTTAGAGAAGAGTCTGATTCTATTTAAAGAAAAGATTAAAATCTCAGAAGTGGGTGTTAGAAATAATTTTTTGCAGGAATATCAACCATGTGTTTTTATTAAGTTTTTAATTTGAGAATTTCAATTAATATTGTGTAATTAGGTTGCTTTATATTTCTCACTTTACATCTTCCTTAATGCTTTAAATTTTATATTTTCATATGCTTTATATTGTGTAATTAATATATGCAGTATATTTTCTATGTTAAATGTTTCGTTTGCTCTAATTTCCCCCTACAATTATGAGAATAAAAGGTAATTTTAATATTTTTTTTCCACGAATATGTTTCATTGTTAAATGTCATTAACCAAAATTTTTAATTACTATGCATTATGAACGTTTTTGATGTAGCATCTCATGGATGTAATGCTTTAAGTGTAGTATATTTGTTTTAGATAATTATCTTTTTTGAATAAATTAGTTTAATAAAATATTCACTAATTACATCAATATCTTTTGTATATTTTTCTTGATGTTTTTGCACACAAAGTAAAATGAAAGTAAATATTGACTTATCAAACATTTAACTAATACTAAGAGGCATTACGTTGTCAGATTGTAATTTGAAAAGATAACTTGTATTAGTAGATGAACCTAAATATTCCTTTAGTCTAATCGGAAATTAGCAAACCAATTGAAAGGTTAATATGTTGTCTATAAAATCTAATTGAGGAGATATTTTGTATTGAGCATTGGAGCAAATGACTCTCAAAAGATAGAGATTTATATATGACTAATTGGATTGAAAATACATCGGGTATGACCCAAGTAGAATAGATTCTAGATTTGTTTACGAATTTATATATGTGTGGCTCATATACTTTGATGTCAGTAAAAGCCTAAATATATAAGTAACCCACAGTTGGTGCATTGGGTATACGACTTCTGCAGTATGTTGCATCATTCACAATAGTGGAGTTCATAGCATGAGACATGGGTAAAGAATATATTCTAATTGACATTACATGGTGGATGAAAAATAAACGTGGCCATGGGTCCTTCTTCTTTGTGATAAATGACTTGATTACTATTTGATGGTAATTTACTTTTTATGAAAAAAGGTAATGGTTACTATGCTTTCGTAATAGTATATAATTTGGGAGAGCCCAGTCACGATACTATAGTGGAATGACTTCGTGGAGAAATGAGTATATAATTAATAAGTAAAAAGTTGGAACCAAATTATAAATCATTTGAACCCTAATTATATATGTCCAATTGATCCATCCGTTAGCTCGTTTAAACAAAAACTGAATTGCATATGGAACTTAATAAATGAAAATGATCAAGTTAGAGAAATGAGTCGCATTCACAAATGAATGTATTTTTCCACTATATACAGAAATGATTTGAGAATTAATTTAAGGTTTTCAAGTTATTATTTAATTAATTATATAAATAATTGAGGTTCGAAAATATAATTAAATTAATTAGTCTTTATGAATCCGTTGAATATGAAAATTAAATATATTTCATCATAAATTCTTTTACGGTAAAATTGTTATGATTTTAACATAATTAAAATTGAGTTGAGAAAATTATTTAATTAGAAAATTAATTTAGTGGTTTGATTAATTAAATCATTTAAATAAATAATATTTATTTTGGAACATAGAAAACATATAATAGACACAATATAAGAGAAGCCAAAAACCTCTCATATTACATGTGAGGCAGTAATCTTAGTATTATTATCTAGGGTGTGCTACCCCTTTCTCTCCTAGTTGAACTAGAGGATTGTTTTCTATTAAATAAATATTATTTGTGTTATTCTTATTCAACTAGGATTCTTATCACTTCCTATAAATAGATAATACTGGTAGAGCGATTTACACACAAGTTTCATATATTGTTATTCTGCTAAAAAATAGTAAAAATTTATTTTCTAGAAATTACAATTTCTATCAATTTCTATTTGAGAAAATTGTTTTCCTATTGAAAGTAATTAAATCGTTTCTTGTTTTATGTTTAATTTGTGTTGTTCGAGCCCACACTCAACACAATTTGAGATATGAGCATAGTAGAAAAGGTCATTCGGTTTAAAGTCGGGAACGATTTTAATTCGCCTCGCTCAAAGTACAAATACTTTTCAAAAAAAGGTTTGTGTTATAAATATCATAAATCAGTTCGATTTTCAAAACTTTTAAATTGAAAATTATTTTTTAAACCGAATTTTTCCAACTAGAAAAATTATTACGAAAGCTATAGATAAATTAGAGATTCAACTCCAATTATACATAGAGTGATATGAGTGTATAGTAAAACTGACATTGGAGGAAAAAGAAAACGAATATGATTTCTTGAAAGAAAAAAAAGAATGTAAAATTTTGTGATGAATTTGTTATTTCTTCATAAGAGTGGACCCATGAAATACGAAACATAAATCTCAATATATATATATATATATATAGTTTTTAATTGATTAGATACAATTTATTATTTTAATGTTTTTGTTGGTTTTTTATAGTTTATCCCAATTTCTTATTAGAAATTTATTAAAACATACATTATTCAAAACTATTATATGAAATTATATTGAAAACATACATTTTTAAATCGGATGATGATTATATTGCTGCTATATTTTTGAAAAAGATTAAATACTTAATTTTATCATATATAATTTAATAATGTTTTTAGAATTAAATTATAATTTTTCATTTCTTTGGGTGGTGCGAGGGCACCTGTCCCTTTGCATTTGCTCTTGAACAACAAGTCTTCATACATTTATCAATATTTTGCTTGATTAGAATTAAATATTAAAAACTTTTAAATTTAAAAATAATGGTTTTAAAATTAAAAAAAATACTACTAAAAATATAAATTTAAAATTATTTTTAATTTTAAAAAAGCAATTACTATTTTCTAATAATGGTTTTGGAAATTAAAAATATTATTTAAAAATATAAATAGAATAATAGTAATAAAATAAAATAAAATAAAATTTGACCAGTTAATTAAAGTTATTTAAATAACAATTAACAATTTAAAAAACATATTTAAAATCTTAAGATATTGTTAAGAAATTTAAAATGTTTATTTTAAAACTTTTAATAATTAAAGCCAACATGCATGCATGTGTTTTGTACTAATTTAAAAACAATTATAATAAGAATGATTTATAGGAGTGAGTTTCTAAAACAAACATTTTAAAAATCTAAAACATTTATTATAATTATAAATAGATTTCATAAATAATAAATTAATGGATTACATAAACACTTTTTCATCTATATTTAGTCTTAAGAATTGTATATATCATATACGTATTATTTTTATCAAATAAAACATTGAATTATAAAATATATAAAAGAAGTTATAAAATAATTTAAATTTATTTATGATATTAATCATAAAATTAAATTTATTTTACAATTTTAATATATTTTAACTAATACATATAACCAAACTCATGCACTGCCAGGTAAGAAAACTAGTATATTTAATATAAGAAGGTACATAATCTCATATTGCGACAAGTGGCACATCTACCTTTTTCCTATAATTTTTAAAATAATTTATTTAAATTTTCAATATTCATTTAATTTCTAACATTTTTAAAAAATATTTTATATCTTTTTAACCAAATTATCCTTTCAAAATATTTATTTTTAATTCTAACAAAAAAATATTTATTTTTAAAATATCTTTATCTTTATATTTTGATATAAATATTTTTATAAAATTTTCTATTAAAAATTTAAATTTAACTTTTTTTAAATTAATTCTTAAATGCTTTTATTTTTTATTTTTTAGATAAATATTCCTTAAAGTATGTGGGATAAAAATCTAATGAAGGAAAAATAATACACAATCTATAATATGCATAATATGCTGCCTTATTAAAAACTTTACTAAGAAAACCCAATGGGACAAAACCTCGATTAAGGGAAAAAAAAAGTGCAACACGTATTTACTCCACCTCATGAAAGCATCACATATTTTCTCGTATTCTACGTATTCAATATTGAATACTAATTTTTCAAATGACTATTTGAATATATTTGATAAGCATTTATATTATCATTCTTTTAAAAGCCATGAGTGAGGGAAATTTGGGGAAAATATATCTTGATCTCTTCAGGAGATTCAACAATAATCATAACAAACTTTAATCATAATTCTTTTATGAAAACACAAATAGGTATTTTGGATCATTTTATAATCCTCATTCGACTACTATTCACTAAGTCAAATTTAGCACATATATTCAAATTATTTCAATTCATATAAATGAACAATTTCTCGAGAATTTCAATATGCTTCTAGCATCCTAAATCTTTTAAGGATTTTAATATAAACTTTACTATATAGTGATTTATAAAGGTTGTAACAACAACCATTAGACGCAGGTTAAATCTTTTATGAATTGTCAAAATAATATGTCTAAAGGTTATTGCATCAATCACAAAAGAATATTATATCTTTTTATAATCAATACCAGTACTTAGTGAAAAATTTCATGTTTTTATTCCGCTTTTGCAAAACTACTTCATTTGCACCCTTACTGGCTTTATACCTTTAGATATTTGGACTACTGGTCCAAAAACTCCACGAATTTAATTGTACTTGAGTTGCGTCTTTCTATTTTGATCAATTTATTCCATATCTATATTTCTTAATATATTTATTCAAGATCCTCCTTTTATTTCATTATTTTAATAATAATATTACATGGAAAATCATTGTCAACCACTTTTATTATTCAGTTCCATATTTTCTCGAATTGACATAACTTATCGAGATCTCTTATTTTCATTATTTCAAAATTCAGTTTTAGGTACCTGAATCTCTTCTAAAATTTTACTTATTAGTTATGTCTTGGGTCTCTTCTGGAGCACCCGCCTCCACTATATGGCCATCTAGAAGAATTTCATCTTTGGAACCGATCTATCTATTATTTATTCTAACTGATTGTCCTACTGGGACTTTGATTCAAATTAAAATTTTAGATGGTATATAACACTTGGTTATTCTCATTAAGTTTGTAAATACATCTAACAGTTAAATTGTAATGAGTTATCCTTATTGAACTTCTAGTTCAAATTACTCTCCCTTTAACTCATTACGAGTTATTATATCTCACCCCCTAATGTCGGGAAAATTATCGAATAAAAATTGTAATCACAAATTATATCATAATTGAATCTCGAATACATTCAAAACATCTAATAATATAAAGAAACTTGTAATTAATATATATTCCCAACTTTCTTTGAGGATTCACTCATCTTTGTGCGTTGTGGTGGAGCAATTGGAACATATACACACATACAAAAATTCAAAGATGAGAAATATTTAGCTCTTGATAAAAAATCAATTGTAATGGGGAGTATTTATAACTTATTGGCTTGATGCGTACAACATATAAATAAACATAACATAATGTTAAAATATGAAGTTTAGTTCTCATAAGTAATGATTTAGACATTAATCAAAGGCGTTCAATATCATAATTTCTTTAAACCGTTATGCACATAAATAACAAACTTTTACAAAAGTTTTTCAAACTCAATCAATAAAAGACTGAGATAATGGGTGAAGAATAATGTTTATCACCTCTTTGTTGAATATTTATATCACCTCTTTTCTCAAGATAATGGGTGAAGAATAATTTTGATGAAATATGTTTCGTTCTATCACCTTTGATGTAACCACCCTTTAATTAAGCTATACATGATGCATTATCTTTATATAAGATAGTTAGCTTTCTTGTAAAGGCAAATTACATATCTTCTGGATATGTTAGGTCAATAACCTTAGCCAAACACACTCTCGACTTGCCTCATGCATTACAATTATTTCTGCATGATTTGAAGAAGCGACAACTAATGTTTGCTTTGTTGAACGCCATGATATGGTAGTACCCCCACATGTAAATAAATATCCTATTTGAGATCGACCTTTATATGGATCTGGTAAGTATCCAGAATCAACAACCCCATATCAATGGTCCCTCTAAATACATGTTTAATTTCATTCCAATGTCTACGTGTTGGAGAAGAACTAAATCTTGTTAACAAGTTTACAGCGAAAGCTATATCAGATTTTATGTTGTTTGCAAGATACATCAACGCCCCTATGGCACTTAGATACGGTACTTTAGGACCAAGAAACTCTTCATTGTTCTCGCAAGGACAAAATTGATCTTTATTCACATCTAACGATCGTACAACCATCGGAGTACTCAATGGGTGTGCTTTATCCATGTAAAATTTCTTTAATATCTTTTCCGTATAGGTTGATTGATGAACATGAATTTCATCTTTTAAATGCTTGATTTGTAAGCCAAGACAAAGTTTTGTTTTTCCAAGATCTTTCATCTCAAATTCTTTCTTTAAATAATTTACTGTATTTTGAAGCTCTTCAGGAGTTCCAATAATATTTAGATCATCAACATAAATAGCAATTATCACAAAATCTAATCCAAACCTTTTTATAAACACACATGACCAAATAGGATCGTTTTTGTAACATTTTTTTAACAAGTATTCACTAAGACGATTGTACCACATACGTCCAGATTGTTTTAATCCATATAAAATTTTCTTTAATCTGATCTAGCAATTTTCTCAAGAAACTTTATATCTTATTAAGTGGATGTCCATCATGATCAAGATAAATTTTTAATGTACTTTAAATTCTAATAGTTATTAGAATTAGATCTCTACTTCTTTTATACTTCTTATACTTATAAATAGAGACTCTGATGAAGCATTATAATCATCCATTTTGATTAATAAAGTACATCCTCAACTGTTTTCATATTTTCTTTGTTTTTTATTCTCTCCGTTTCTCTTTATTTTATAACACGTTATTAGCACGATGATTCTCTATTTTTTAAAAATCTTTCGAAGTCGTCCCACAAATCAAATTCATTTTCACCTTAAACTTTCTCCTTTACAACTTCATCTTCAGGATGTTGAAAGATTCAATCTCAAAATGGATTGTGGTTCTTATTTCCAATCTTTGATTTATAATTGTACAAGCATGGGTAAAGAATATATTTGGTCAGAAACTTTTATATTTTGACTATATTTTCTTTTTCAATTAAGGTATGACTACTATTAATTTTTATTTGACATAAATTTCACATTTTGATGGTATTTGATTTTTGCCTTTCTATGTTAAAATTTTTTTATGTAAAAGACATAATTGTTGATTAGATATGTTTGCTATTAATATGGTATGTTTTCTCATTTTTTTTTGGTAAATCATTCTTTTTGAAGTTTTTTTTAATTAACTTATATTATGCATAATATTTAGATGTTTAAAAATTTGATTATTAAATTCTTGTTATTAAATTTTTTGAAATTTTATTTAAATTATGGTGGAATGTGTTATTAACCTACCATTGTTGATTAAAGGGAAATTTGATAGGATCTATTGAGTCTTATTAACTTGCTAATGTTGAATGATTATATGATATCTTTTTAATTGACCTTATAAATATTTTATTAGAGCAAGATAAGATTTTATAATATATATGTGGTATTAAAATTTGGTACAATGTGTATCGGATAATTTTCAAGCATCGTACATGAAAATTTTGATTATTTATTAAATTATTTTTACTATTAGATTATAAATGTTATTACGAAAATAAAGTTGTTTTACTACTTGTAATAGTACTCATGATAATAGTCAAGGTGATGACGATGATGTTAAAGATCTTCAGGTATATTTTACTATGTTTTATTTATTATATCATGTTTATTATAATTGGAGAATAATCATGACAACATGAATGGATACATAAAATCCACGCATGTTTACGATGGTAATTATGAAATAAAAAATCAATAGGGGATTTTAGAAGTCTGTCCTACCAGATTTGTTGCATTCCCCGAAGTGAATGTAAACATAAAGAAAATAAAAGATATACTCATGGACCACTAAAAGTGAGAACAAATAAGAGAACAATGAGAGTTCTCAAGATAACTTTTCAAAGGGTAAAGATAACTAATGTTATCAATGTGATATGAAAGATTATTGGCCACATATGTAGCTTACGCCCAAATATTTTATTTCTGTTAATATTCTTTGAGGAAGGATATGAAAATGTAGTAATGGATTTTATCATTATAGATAGAAAATATTTATCTTATTTGGTACTGAAACAAATAAATATTATTCCAATATTTGATAGTACAAAATTAGTTGAAAGCTCCAGAAGAGCTAATATATCAATATCTAAATAGCACAAAATTTGTGATGGTTAATGCATTACTTTTAAAAGATATTTGTAATGGATCTCATATTGAGATTGTGAATGAGGAAAATATTATATTTCATATGAATAAAAAAGGGGATTGGGTTATAAATAATTTATAGTTATTAATTTGTGATATTTTATAATCAAAATATTTGATTGTTAAAGATTTATTTATGAGCAATAAAATATAATAATTCTATCTAAAGTTCGTCATGGTTAGATGCATCTGAAGTTGCAAATTTTTTTTAGATATGTGAAGATTTTGACATATTCCCTGAAGCAAATATTGCATATAATTGTTTGGAAATTATATTATTTTGTTGACTTAGTGACATTATAATATTCACATTGATTTAGACATTTCCAACAGTAAATGTCACAATATCACTTATATGTGGATACAAAGTAAAAGGAATGATAGTAAAATTATTAATTTGTTACAATTTAGTACAATTGAAACACATGTTAAAGTAAACCAAAAGTTTACTGATACAAATGCATTTACTAGTTGGCGTGTCCAGTTAGACCATCCTGGATCATATATGATGCGAAAATTAATTGAGAATTCATATGGACATTAATAAAAGAACCAGGAGATTCTTTAATTTAAAAAATTCTCATTTGTTGCTTGTTCTTAATGAAAATTGACCATTAGAAACTCACTAGCTAAAGTTGAGATTTAATGTCTTACATTTCTGAAATGAATATGGGCCCATTCATCCACTACGTGGATGGTTTTGATATTATATGATTTTGGTAGATGCATATACAAAATAATCACGTATGTGTTATCAACTTGCAACCTGTCATTTGCAAGATTACTTGTTTAAATAATTAATTTCAGATCATGTAATTAAAGCAATTCATCTTGCTAATGTTGGTGAGTTTACATCCCAAGTTTTCAATGATTATTGCATGTCATGTAACACCCTAAACCCGACCTAGAAGTCTAGACCGAATTTGGAATGCTACATTGATCACCAAAGTGATCGTAGGAAAATTTAACAAAAACTAGTCATTCAAAATTCCATTTCTGAAAATATTTATCTCAAAACAACCCAAAATGTTTAATCGTTTAAAAATACCGTTCGCAAACGTAACAAAACATAATGTACGGATAAAGTTTAAAACAGTAATGGTACCACAGTTGTAAGAGCCCAATTTTGACCGGGCTTTGAAATAAACCAATAATAAATAAAGTCCATATTTAAAGTCCTGCTACAAAGCCCAAAACCAGACCTAAATACCCTAAACCCGAATTACACCCAACAGCAGATACCCGAGGCCCGATACTTGACCCAAACTACCATCACACCCAGACAGACACTACCTAAACAAGACCCCCTAACCCAACTAACCTACGAGGCCCAAAAATGCCCAAAACCCAAATCAGTGACTAAGGGTTCTAAAACCCTAGGTCTCCCTCGCGCCGCAAGCAGACCAAGCATTGCGCCGCCTTCATCACCGTGAACCACGCCATCATCAGCGCATGTCGCCCCACAGCCACGATCTCCGCTTCTGACCTGCAAAAGAAGAAAGAAATCGCATCAACATGTATTTCCTTTTTTTTATTATCATTTCGGGGCTATAAAAACCCAACATCTGTAAACTATAGAGGGATACACAGAAAAAATACGAAAATATAAAAAAGAGGATTTTTACAACACAGAGGTTTTTTTTACTTTATTCTGTTCTTATTTTATTTTTTTGTACATACTTTCACGAATAGATACTGTTGTAAAAATAGAAAAGAGGTGTTGATTTCAAATTCGATTGCTAAATAGAAAAGTTTGTCATAAGAAAACGGGTTTTTTGATAAAGTGGATTATAATACGGTCTCGTCCGAATATAGTCTAAGTGAACACAACAAGAGAAGACTGATAGCCGGCGAAGGAATACAAGACTTTATTACCCAAGGATTCAAGCAGACAAAGACAAATCGAGAATCACCACGTCTCGACTTTCTTGAAAAAGCTAACGAGTATTATGGAGCAGTGAGTCGCGTCCCAAATCAAGCAAAAAGGAGCTAGAGGAGGCATTATTAGAAGTTTGCAAGACTTGACTTTTGCGAAGAAGGGATTCATGTTTTCACTTGGCCTATGAGGATAAGGTCGTGTATGCGATCCGTTTTATGTAAAGAAATTTGCTTTCTAGAAAAGTTTTTCTAATGTAACTGAATTCAGAATCAACGCCTCTCTTTCTTTGCATTCATGCATTTGTATTACATCACATCATATGTATTTAAGTTTATAGAAAGAGTCTAATTAGTTGAAAATATAACAGAGAGAGAGAAGGGAAATTTGGAAGCTGAACACCACTACGGTACATGGGCAAATATAAGGAAAATGGATCAAAGACTTGAACAGTTCTAGAGGGATATGCAAGACCAGATGCAGGAGCAGATGGCAAAGCTTCAACAAGAGATGAGGGACCAGATGTTGGAAGCCCAAAAGAACATGATGGTCCAAATGGCCCAGATGATGAGTGGGATAATGGACAAGGGGAAGGGTCCCATAGTTAATGCTGAAGACAATGAGGATTACCCTAGAGGATTCACTCCACCGCATGTGCAAACACAACCCGAAGAATATCCCAGAAGGCCTCCTGTCATAATTAGGCCTCAGCAAGGGCAAGCTAGTCCTAGACCACCCATGAACTTTCAAGTGAGCTTGGGATCTAACCCAAGAGATAACCTTGCCAACCCCGTTATCCCTGATTTAGATATAGAAGAGAGGGAGGAAATAAGAATTGAATCTTCAAGGAAGTTAGAGGATCGCTGTAGATGGTTGGAAGAAAAGTTCCAGGCTTTGGAAAATGCTGACCATCACTATGGTATTGATGCAAAAGATTTAAGTTTGGTCCCAGACCTGGTGCTTCCTCATAAATTCAAGATGCCAGAGTTTGAGAAGTACAATGGGACTAACTGCCCTGAAGCCCACATTACCATGTTTTGCAGACGCATGACCGGCTATGTAAACAATGATCAAATCTTAATTCATTGTTTCCAAGACAGTTTGGTGGGGGCAGCGTCTAGGTGGTACAATCAGCTCAGCGCGCAAACATTAGCTCCTAGAGAGACTTAGCTCAAGCCTTCATGAAGCAATACAACCATGTCACGGACATGACGCCTGACAGAATTACTTTGTAAAACATGGAGAAGAAACTAAATGAAAGCTTCAGGCAGTATGCGCAAAGATGGAGAGAGGTTGCCATGCAAGTTCAGCCACCACTCCTAGAAAAGGAGACTACAATGCTCTTTATTAATACACTGAAGGCCCCATTTATCATGCATATGCTAGGAAGTACTACAAAGAACTTCTCGGACATTGTAATGACGGGAGAAATGATCAAGAATGCCATAAAAAGTGGAAAGATCGAGGCGGGAGACAGTAACAAAAGAATAGCCACAAGGAAGAGAGAAAATGAAGTTGATAATACAAGCATAGGGTGCTCAAAGTCAATTGCTGTTAAACAGCCAAAAACAACGACTACTGGGTATCAAGGTTCATCAAGGAAAGAATCTGGCATAAGGCAAAGCAATGAGCAACTCCAGTTTACACCAATTCCAATGACATATAGGGAGTTGTATCAAAATCTATTTGATGAACATGTGGTGGCTCCTCATTACATGGAACCAATACAACCCCCGTACCCCAAATGGTATGATTTGAATGCTCAATGTGAGTATCACGCAGGAATAGCGGGTCACTCAATCGATAACTGCATGACATTTAAGAAATTGGTCGAAAGGCTTATTAAAATAGGGGTTGTAAAGTTCGATGAGTCGAACGGAGCAGTGATAATTGAAGGGGGAGACAAGAAAGTTGTTACTGCTTGAAGAAATCAAAGAGGGAATCATAGAACAATGTTTCCAAATCCTTGTGCACTTGGAAGTGTTTTGAATAATGGGACTATGGAAGAGATCTCTGTATTTTTAGGGCTAATCTAGAGTAATGTTCAAAACATGCTTGTTGTCTTGAGCCTAGAGGCAACAAGAACTCTTTTGTGAAATAGGCTTATGTTCAAAATTTTATTTCAATAAAATGCATCCTTTTAAGTAAATATTTTTTTCTTTACATTTCATATTGTACATTCTTTCATGTCTTAGAATATTTTTTCATTCTTTATTCATGACCATACCAATAATTATCCTTAGAATAATTTATTCTTTGGATTTTTTTGCCTTCGTACCTAGGTACCCAGATATCAACGACATGAGCGACGTTGTTCATCGACTCCCTTTTGAATGAGATATGGGTCTAGGGATCTAAGGACTTGAAGATGACAGAGATTGTAACCTACCTTCCGATTTGTTAAAGATGGTAGAACAAAATGAAAAAAAAAACTTTACTCTACAAAGGGTCATTGGATATTATGAGCCTAGGAAAAAGGGGAAGACCGAAGCCTAGCTCACCACAAAAATAAGGCAAGACATCATTGAGTTGTTTTCAAGAATTCAAAGATGTTTTCACTAATAAGAAGCAGGTTAAACAAAGAGGATCGGGCACTGTTGATTCACCATGAAAGGGGACTGCATTAGTCATACCGCAAATATGGAATTAAAGAAGACAAGATTCATATGCCTACTCCAGTTCTTCACAAATTTTCCATACGTGGGGCATGGATGTGATGGGTCCAATCTTGTCAAACGCTTCAAGTTGTCATCAATTTACCGTCATGGTCGTCGTCTACTTCACTAAGAGGTTGGAAGTAGCTTCATATGCCAATATTGCAAAGTCGATAGTCATCAAATTAAAAAAAAAACAAAAAAAAAAGAGATCAGATGCCAACACAGAATGCATAACTGTACAAAGTCAAAAGTTTACAGTTTATCCAAAGATCAGGCAGCGTATCACTGTATAGCAAAAGTTGCCAAAAAAAAAATAAAAAATGAAAGGTGACTTAGACTTGTAAGGATTGGCATAAGAAGCTACCGTTACCTTCTGTCTTATTAAATGTCAGCCAGAACCGTCGCTGGGGCAATATCTTACCCATTGGTTTATGGAATTGAAGCGTTTTTGTCGATTAAACTTAATTGAAGAAGAAATTAAAGTTATCCATCATGATCAGATGATGCAAGCTTGTGGTAAAAAGGTTCATCCTAGAGAATTCCATAAGGGAACCTGATGTTGAAAATGATCTTTCTTCTATAAAACGATTTTAGAAGAAAGCAGATGCCAAAGAAGACCTGTTCTGGAGTAGCATTAATATTGACCGAGATGAATGGCAAAGACTTGCCCAATCCGACGAATTCAAGTTCAGTCAAGAAGGATTTTACCTAAAAAGGGAAGGGCCAAGGTGAAAACCCGCAAAGGGCGTCTTGAGCTCAAATTCAAAAAAAAAATAAAAAACAAAAAACAAAAAAAAAATTCAAAAAAAAGAGAAAAAGAAAAAAGAAGAAAAGGAGAGGCCAAGGTGAAAACCCGCAAAGGGCGCTTTGAGACCAAAGGGGCTTTGAGTTGAAAACCCGAAAAGGGTGGCTCAAATTTTGAATAAAAAGTGGGGCATACAGTAATCTTGCTACGTCTGAATTAGCAATGAGGAAGTAAGTTACGTCTTAGGGCATTGACGAAGTACTTCAGACCCCCTAAACACATATTAAGCTTAAAATGGTCCTCAAAAAGTTAGAACAAAGAAACTCAGGCTGCGATATCTGGGGCACCTAGCTTCTATCTTACTCATTTTTTTTGTTGTGTTATCTTTGATTGCTTTATTCTTTTGAGATACACCCAAATCAATTTTATTTTATTGCCTGGGTTATCTTTGATTAAATTATTTTTTCTGAGCTATGCTCCTGAATAATTTCTTTCTCGTCCATTTTTGTGTTCTTTTTCAAGCATTTATATTGAAATAACGATTAATGGACTAATAACACTTTTATAAAAGGAGTTTCGTATATTACTCTAGAAGCTTCTAAATAATATGAGGAATCTAAAACATGACTATTGTTCCGAACTCACCAAGCCTAAGGGCTCGAAACATTGAAAAGGACTATCTCTTCAAAATTCTTATTGGACAAGACAATTTCGTTGGTGATACCACATCGGCAAATGACGAACAAGGTCAATCCAAGTGTAAAGAGGATCATTAACGAGATACCCTGCGTTCATACATCTGGTCATTACACCCAGGGAATGGTGTAACAGATTGAAAGTAGTACAAGTTCTGTACCTCTGAATGATAACAGAATGATACAAGAAACCAAATGTTATTCCCCTGAAGTTGCAGTGGGAGATACCAATTCATGTCCCAAGGTTCAAGTAGAGAGGACTCAGAATTACCATAGGGCAAATTATTTGAGCAGAACATGAATGAAGCAAATGAGTAAATTTCATTAGGAGCATTTGATTCATTTCAGTCATTGCATCCTAATCCTTGAAACAGGAATCATCTTCATAACATTTTCATAACATGTCTAAATAGGAGCATCTGATACATTTCGATCAAAGCATCCTAAGTATTGGACATAAACATATACCCATTCTACAGGTTATATAGCAAGGTAGAAGACATTAGTCTGATATCCCTGAGTTTGCAGGGAGCAGATTAAAATAGCAGATCTGACAATCCTGAGGTTGCAAGAGCAGATCGGAGACATCAGTCCTATCTCCCTGACCAGCAGTGGAATAGGTCAAAAATTGTAGATCTTGTCACCCTAAGCAGTAGGGAACCAAGATCGAATTGCAAATATTGTCTCCCTAAGCAGTAGTGGAACAGATTTAAGCCACCAGCCCTATCTCCTTGACCAGCAGTGGAATAGGTCAAAGATTGTAGATCTTGTCACCTTAAGCAGTAGAGGACCAAGATCGAACGACAAATCTTGTCTCCCTAAGCAGTAGTGGAACAGATTTAAGCCACCAGCCCTATCTCCCTGACTAGTAGTGGAATAGGTCAAAGATTGTAGATCTTGTCACCCTAAGCAATAGGGAACCAAGATCGAACGGCAAATCTTGTCTCCCTAAGCAGTAGTGGAACAGATTTAAGCCACCAACCCTATCTCCCTGACCAGCAGTGGAATAGGTCAAAGATTGTAGATCTTGTCGCCCTAAGCAGTAGAAGACCAAGATCGAACGGCAAATATTGTCTCCCTAAGTAGTAGTGGAACAGATTTAAGCCACCAGCCCTATCTCCCTGACCAGCAGTGGAATAGGTCAAATATTGTAGATCTTGTCGCCCTAAGCAGTAGAGGACCAAGATCGAATGGAAAATCTTGTCTCCCTAAGCAGTAGTGGAACAGATTTAAGCCACCAGCCCTATCTCCCTGACCAGTAGTGGAATAGGTCAAAGATTGTAGATCTTGTCACCCTAAACAGTAGGGAACCAAGATCGAATGGCAAATCTTGTCTCCCTAAGCAGTAGTGGAACAGATTTAAGCCACCAGCCCTATTTCCCTGACCAGCAGTGGAATAGGTCAAAGATTGTAGATCTTGTCTCCCTAAGCAGTAGAGGACCAAGATCGAACGGAAAATCTTGTTTCCCTAAGCAGTAGTGGAACAAATTTAAGCCACCAGCCCTATCTCCCTGACCAGCAGTGGAATAGGCCAAAGATTATAGATCTTGTCTCCCTAAGCAATAATGGACCAAGATTGAACGAAAAATCTTGTCTCCCTAAGCAGTAGTGGAACAGATTTAAATCACCAGTCTGGCATCCCTGAGTTTGCAGTGGAGCAGACCGAAGATAGCAGATCTGGCATTCCTGAAGTTGCAGAAACAGATCGAAAACATCAAATCTTGCCTCCCTAAGTTTGCAGGAGCAGATTGAGGATAACAAATCTGGTAATCCTGAAGTTGCAAGAGCAGATTGAAGATAGCAGATCTGGCAATCCTAAAGTTTGCAGGAGCAGATCGAAAACATCAGATCTTGTCTCCCTGAGTTTGCAGTGGAGCAGATCAAAAGATAGTGGATACTGCCTTCATTAAGTTGAAGCTATCAAACTTACTGAAATCAAGATGAAGTTCTAATACCGGTGAAGTTGCAGTGGATTTGGAGTCATTTGAAGAAGATGAGGATCAAAGAAGTCGAAGCTTAGCCAAAACCGGGCAAAATTGGTCCTTTTATAGTCTTTGCTCTATTCTTGTTTCACAACAATGAGCAAAGAACATTATCATAAATCTTTACAGTCCAAACCAAATGTGAAAACTAGAAAACACAAACTGCTCAATTGCTGTTCACAAAATTGTCCGAGACCTCCGCGTACTGAGTCCAGCATCTAGAATCCAGAATTGTACCTAAAAAGGGGAAACAGAAGAAGGGGTGAGCTACACGAGCTCAGTGTGAGATCAAACCAGCTAAACTACAGAAGCAGAAACAGAAGACTAGAAGCAATTCAGAACCAGAACATATTTACAGACAGAGGATAGGTAAGCGAATTCACCCCAAACCAAACGTACACCATATGTAACTCTACAGTCATATGGCCTAATCGGACACAGCAGTAGAAATTCTCAGTAGTTAAAACCTAGGCCTAAGCCCTTTCTAGAATCAGAATCAGTTTAGACCTTAGCCCATCACACAAGGTTCTCTTAGGCATGAGTGCCCTTCGGTTGAACAATACAATCAGACATTTCAGTCAATCAGACATTCAAATATTTCAGTCAAACATTTAATCAAATTCAATCACAGTATCACGCTCAGTCACATTGTCAATCAGATGCATATGAGTGCAAATGAGTTATAAAACAACCCACCCATCTAGCCAGCACACCACTCCGTACCACTAACACCATATGGGGATAAAATCAACCCACCCATCCCAACACTCCGAGTAGGACTTTGAAAAGCCCATCCAACCTTATACCTCCCCTATGATGTCATCCCGGGTTGCCCGACAACGATGATCATCAATATTGTCCTCGACCCTCAGGGAATTGGGACCGCCCTCGACCCTCTGGGAATTGGGCTATCAGAATGCAGATAAACTGCCAAATCGTAAATTACGCAGCAAAGCTAGGGTATAAGCTGTAACGTGCAATACGGTAAACCGTGGTACAGGCATGCAGTATGAACTGCCAGATCAGATATTGGTACGTAGCGTAGCTAACGTACATGTGGTACAGTGCAAGGCGGTAATCCGCTATACTGATGAATTGCAGTAAAACTACCAGATCAGATAGTGGTACGTAGCGTAGCTAACGTACATGTGGTACAATGCAATGCGATAATCTGCTATACCAATGAGTTACAGTAAAACTGCCAGATTAGATCGTAAATCTTCCTTCTCTTCAAAATCCCAACCCAAAATACTTTATATGCAGATGTATGTATGCAAATATATGTATGTAGGTGTGTGAATGCAGATGCACCAATTCAGAATAAAATTTTAGGCAGTCATTTAGAAGCAGTCACTTTCAGTCAGTCAGTCAGTTACAGAAACGTGTACACTTATGCACTCAGATTCAGTACCTAACATAGCACACATTCACTTACAAGCAGTACATAATTCGAAGTCAGAACAGAATCGTATTCACCCTCAGTAAGCTTAGACGAGGGGTTGAAACACATAGTCTCACAACGGCATTCGACTTGCCCTAAATTCAGAATCTGGCGAGTTAGGGCCACACGCTCGTGTGCTCCGACCGTGTGGAGCAATGCATGCTGTGTGGGGATCCAAACGCCCGTGTGAGGGGTGGCACACGCCCGTGTGGTGCAGGGGCACGGCTGTGTAAATAGGCCGTGTAACTCATTGTCCAATTTTGATAAAATCAAGTGTAGGCCAGACACAGCCGTGTGAAGGTGTCACACGCCCGTGTGGCCATCAGACACGGCCGTGTGTCCCATAACACACGCCCGTGTGGAATCCCTAAATTCTCAAATCAGTCACACGGCCATGTGGCCAGGCCATGTGACTTCAAAACCCTAATACTCTATTCCCAATCTCACACGCCCGTGTGCCCGAGGGACACGGCCGTGTGAAAGTCGACAAAAATCCCCAAATCAGCCACACAGTCATGGGGCCAGGCCGTGTGGCACCCAATATGGCCCCAAAACCCTAATTTCCAAATCCACAGGGCCGTGTGCCTCGGCACACGCCCGTGTGGCCGTCAGGGAGGTCATGAAACCTCTCCAAAATAACCTCGAAAACCCCGTTTAAGCTAAAGTGACAGTCCCTAACCCTTGCCCTATCAAAATATATCAGAAAACAACATTTTTCCTTCACTTTTAACATCTAAAAACTCAAAAACGACGGGGTTATTGTATAGTTATGAAAAGCCGAAGGAAAGGGATTTGCAACGCAAGATGGCAATTGACTTAAGAGTATAATGTAGTAACCAGATTAGAATCCCACACCTGTTTTGACGGTGAAGAAGATGACTGAGGAGCGAAGTTCTAGAATCCACAAACCGCGATCATTTTCAGAAGAAAAGAAAAGCACAGAGAGAATAAAACCAAGAAACGTCCAAAAAGAAAAGAAAAGAAAAATAATAAAAATAATAAATAAAACCAACGTATATTCAACACATAATTTACTAATTATAACTAATATTATATAATACCATAAATAAACATTTATAATTAATACTAAAACAGAACAAAATAAAAGACCCTCCACAATTGCGCATCCAGCTACTCGAACCCAGAACCTCAAGGTATGCTAACACTCACACCACTATTTAGACCAGCAGGCCCATTCTTGTCACTAATTACACAACTAAACTTATGTGTGCAACCTCCTCACTGTCGCCACACTAAAAACCCAGAACTTCTAGGCCCAAAATTCGGGGCGTTACATGTCAATTGGGATAAAAGTTGAACATTATGTAGCTCATGTTCACACACAAAATAATTTAGCTGGATTGTTTATCAAATGCCTCTAACTAATAGCTAAGTCATTACTTATGAGAAAAAAAGTTTCTATTTCAACATGAGATTATGTTGATTTACGTGTTGTACGTATCAAGCTAATAAGTTATAAATACTCCCCATTACAATTGGTTTTTGATCAAGAGCTAAATATTTCTCATCTTTGAATTTTTGTAGGTGCGTACATGTTCCAATTGCTCAACAACAACGCACAAAGATAAGTGAATCCTTAAAAAAAGTTGGGAATATATATTAATTACAAGTTTCTTTATATTATTAGATGTTTTGAATGTATTCGAGATTCAATTATGACATGATTTGTGATTACAATTTTGATTCGATAGTTTTCCCGACATTAGGGGTAGAGAACTTGTAATGAGTTAGGGGGAGAGTAATTTGAACTAGAAGTTCAATAAGGATAACTCATTACAAGTTAACTGTTAAATGTATTTACAAACTTAATGAGAATAACCAAGTGTTATATACCATCTAATATTTTAATTTGAATCAAAGTCATAATATGACAATGTTAGAATAAATAATAGATAGATCGGTTCCAAAGATGAAAATTCTTCTAGATGGTCATATAGTGGAGGTGGGTGCTCCAGAAGAGACCCAAGACATAACTAATAAGTAAAACTTCAGAAGAGATTCAGGTACTTGAAACTGAATTTTAAAATAATGAAAATAAGAGATCTCGATAAGTTATGTCAATTCGAGAAAATATGGAACCGAATAATAAAAGTGGTCGATAATGATTTTGTATGCAATATTATTATTGAAATAATGAAATAAAAGGAAGATCTTGAATAAACCTATTGAGAAATATAGATATGGAATAAATTGATCAAAATAGAAAGACGCAACTCAAGTACAATTAAATTCGTGAAGTTTTTGGACCAGTAGTCCTAATATCTAAAGGTATAAAGCCAGTGAGAGTGCAATTGAAGTAGTTTTGCAAAATAGGAATAAAAATATGAAGTTTTTCACTAAGTCCTGGCATTGATTATGAAAAGATATAATATTCTTTTGTGGTGGATGCAATAACCTTTAGATATATTATTAAATTGACAATTCATAAAATATTTAACTTGCGTCTAATGGTTATTGTTACAACCGTTTATGAATAACTATATAGTAAAGTTTATATTAAAATCCTTGAAGGATTTAGGATGCTAGAAGCATATTGAAATTCTCGAGAAATTATTCATTTATATGAATTGAAATAATTTGAACATATGTTGTAAATTTGACTTAGTGAATAGTAGTTGAAAGAGGGTTATAAAATGATCCAAAATACCTATTTGTGTTTTTATAAAAGAATTATGATTAAAGTTTGTTATGATTATTGTTAAATTTCCTGAAGAGATTAAAATATATTTCCCCCAAATTTCCCTCACTCATGACTTTTAAAAGAATGGTAATATAAATGCCTATAAAAAACATTCAAATAGTCATTTGAAAAACTAGTATTCAAGATTGAATACGTAGAATATGAGAAAGTATATGATGTTTTCATGAGGGGGAGTAAATACGCGTTGCACTCTTTTTCCCTTAATCGAGGTTTCGTCTCATTAGGTTTTCCTGGTAAGGTTTTTAATGATGTAGCATATTATGCGTATTATAGATTGTGTAATCTTTTTCCTTCATTAGGTTTTTATCCTACAGGATTTTTCCTAATAAGGTTTTAACGAGGCACATTATTTACTAATGGAAATCCAAGGGGGATTAAGTGGATGTCCATCATGATTAAGATAAAGTTTTAATACACTTTAAATTCTAATAATTATTAGAATTAGATCTCTACTTCTTTTATACGTCTTATACCTATAGATAGAGACTCTGATGAAGCATTATAATCATCACTTTTGGTTAATAAAGTACATCCTCTATTGCTTTCATATTTTTTTTGTTTTTTATTCTCTCCATCTCTCTTTATTTTATAACAGTATTGTCTTTTAATTTTATTTTCCTATAATTTTTTATTAACATATTATTATTTGTTAGGGGAATTTTATAATAATAAATTTAAAATTTAAGAGATAATTATGATAATCATAATTATTTTTAAATTTTAATTACTCACCACTAACTCTATAAATACCACTTGTGATGAAATAATGGAATAAAAAATATTTTTCAAACTTGTTGTACGCCATTTTCTCCTTTAGTCCTTGAGGTTATTTGATCTTTTATTTATCTTCCATTTACCAGGTTTTTTATTTTATATTCATTTCTTACAGATTTTTATACTGATGTGTTGATTGTTATTTAGAGTATGCAATTTGTAGATATATGTTGTAAATTACGAGAAACTTTTTTTATATTTCATTATCAAAAGAAGTTGCTTCATGTACTTATTAAGGGCATGTCTAATATTGCTTTTAAAAAGTATTTTTGGGATAAAAAATACTTTTGAGATAAAAACATTCCTAAACAAGTTACTTTTTGAGACACAGAGTGTTTCTCTCAAGCCAAAAAGTGACTCAAAAGAAATTTTTTTTTGAAAAGTTAAAAATTTCAGTTTTTCCTTAAAAGTGTTTTTAGGAAGTTGAGAAGCATAACTAAACTAAGCTTAATTCTCCATAAAACTATTTTCCTTATTAGTTCTACATGTATTTTATAGATTGAGTTTATATCTCTTTCTCTTTTATATATATATATATATATATATATATATATTTCAGATCGTCAAATTGTCTTATAGCAATCTACCTTACTACTTTTGACCTATTTAAAACTCCTTTTTATTTATTTATGCTCTTCATTGCACATGTATTGAAATAAGCAACATATACAATGCACATTAAATACGATTACTATAGTTCTTAGAATCCTTAGTTAATGTTTAAAGTCATTACTATCGATTAAATATTAAATAATCAGTTCATTCTATATAAACCATCAAAGTTGAGCATTACCCACATATACAAACTTTTTAACAAACACCACCATCTACTATACACACTTTAATTATTTTCTATTTTGTTATTTGTAAAAAGAGATGTAAACAAGATGCAAGACATGATTTCTAAAAAGATTTACGTATAGCCCATATTTAAAAAAGTAAAACAGATTTAAATCACCAAATCTACAAAAATAAAAACGGATTTATACATTTACAAGACCAAATCTAAAAAGAACTTCAAAATTTTGGATAGATTTTTAGAACTAATTGCTTTAAAAAAAATTCATCTATAAACATGTGCTAGTTAATTTTACAAGAAGGCATCGTTGTTTGGATTAAAATAGTACCTACCCACAGTTGTTTCATAACGGAAAAGATACAAATAATTCCAAATAAAAACTATTTTTTTTTCCAAACAATGACTTTGTTATGGTATTTCCTGTTATCGACCTGAAATTCGGACATAACTCCAAACTATCGACCCATAACCCTAGTAGATGTAGAAGAATTTGGGCCCCACAGGGTATAGACAATAAGGGCTCATGAGGAGAGCATGCGTGATGAGCTCGCGAGCCAGGTTCACCTATATGTTACTAGGGGTTTGCAGGCAAACCTGGCGAAGTCAAGCATGTGATACGATAAACACGTGTTAAGTCTAGAGTAGTGTACGTGTTGCATGCATGGAGCCTACCTAGTTCGTCATTTCGATGAATAGTAATCGTATCTTATAAATACTCGATTCCCCTCTCCTAAAGGACACACAACAAAAACACTCAACAATTTGGTGCGGTGAGCGTGGACAAACTTCCGATCATCAGATTTTCTTTCAGTTTGTAATAACCACAATGGCTCACAGATAGAAATTTCTACATCAACTTTTCATCAGGACAAGCTGGAGCTTTGGGTGCAAGTGGCCAACCCATCGAGGCAAATCTGTTTGCCAGTTGGTTTGCTCATTAGCTGGAAAACTTGGGTAACGCGGCCCATGTAGGGGCCTCGAACTCCTTTGACCTAAACTTTCCTTCTGGCTAGGGGTTATCGTTCTCTTCTGGTCAAGAAGCATCGCCGCAATCGTTTTTAGTTCTTTAGGAGCAAATGAAGTTGATAATGAGCAAATGGCCCTACAGAACGTGAGGTTCGAATAACATCAAATGTTTCATCAAGAACTCTTAAAACAGAATGATGAGCTAGAAGAAAGGTACAGTCCGACAACTCCGATTTTCATGATAATGCAGCAATGCAGGAGGAAGGTCCTGGCGTACATGTAAAAGAGTGGCAGAGTGAGATGGATCTCTACAATGAGACGTAAGGGCTTTGCATCCAGAGTCTCGGGACATGGTTTTGCTATTTTGTTCCAATAGTCATTTGGCTTCGGAAGTAGCAGTGGTGAGCTTACCAACTAATTTCAAGGTCTCGAAAGATATGTATGAAGGAAGGAAGGACCCACGAGCTCATCTTATGCAGTATAATGACTACATGAATTTTTTGGGAGCTTCCAATTCATAAAGTTTAAGGCTTTCTCTACGATGCTCAAGGGGAGCGCGAAAGATTGGTAGTTATATCTTCCTAGAGGTCTATTCGAAGTTTCTCTCAGTTGGGTAAAATGTTCTTGGGATGATTTAAATCACACAGAACAATTATGAGCACTCTCATGGGTATGATGTTTGTGAAGCAGAGGGAAGGGGAGTCTTTACAAGACTATCTAAAGCGTTTTCACGCAGTAACATTGAACACTAAGAACCTAGAGGATCAATGAGCTATTGATGCCTTTATTATGGGAGTACAAAATGAGTATGTATAGTATTCCTTCACTGACAATAGGCTTCAAAGTTTGGCAGATTTATACGAAAGGGCCCACAAGTTTGCAGAAGTAGAGGAGATAAAAAAAGGAGCACATGGCATGTTCTAGAGGGATAACAGACAATTCAAAAGTAGAGATAGGGCTCGTGATAGACAGAGGCCACCTTATTAGTCTTTTTGTGTACAGAATGAGAGACAACAGATAGCATGACCACATAATGAGTCACCTAGGGCATCTTAGAGAGCCCAACCTGAGCGTACGATGAGGTACATCCCCCGGGGTTCGAAGCTTATATTCCCCTAAATGCTACTCGACTTATATTCTAAATCAGATGAAAAGCCTAGGTATCCTGCCTAGCCCTTCCCCTATGAGGCACAGTGCAAGAAGGTTAGACTCGAGGGAGAGGTGTGCTTTCCACGATGATGGGGGGCACAAGATTGAAGATTATTTTCTCTTTGAAAGATGCTATTGAAGAAGTGATAAGGAATGGTGAGCTCGCGGACTTTGTGGCTCGAAGTGCCATTCAGCAAGGCCAAAGTTCACGTACTGAGGACAAAGGCAAGCAAAAGTTAAGAGGGACCATACATGTAATCGTTGGTACAGATGAAGATTGGACAACCTCTAGTGTGAAGAGGAAGGCTCATTTGAGGAGTGTAATGTTGGTTAATTTGCCTAACAAATTGTGTAGCAAGGGAAGTGGAGAGTAAAATTTAGCAACGTAGATGAAAAATTGGTGTGCAATGAAGAAGAAAGGAAATGATCCGATGGTTGTATCTACGACTATCACAGGCTTCGAAGTCAAGAGGATACTCATTGACAGTCAAAGTGCAGTTGAGGTTCTGACTTGGGAAGCTTATTAGAAGATGAGGTTGAAAGAGCAGGCTTTGTCCAAGGCTAGCTCGTTCTACGACTTTGCGAACCACCCTGTTGAAGTAAAGGGATGTATCACTCTTCCTGTCACTTTGGGAGACGGTGAGCACACGACGATTGAGTATGTACGATTTTTCGTAGTCGATCATCCAATGGCATGCAATGCCATCTTTGGACGATCGATAATGATGATGGCTAGAATGATGATTGCTACTTTCTGTATGAAAATTAAATTTCCCACGAGGATTGGAATTGGGTTTATGCAATCTAATCAGCGAATGGTTAGGCAGTGTTACATATTATTCGTAAAGCAGATGCGAGAGCGCATACCAAAAAGGTAGAGCTCGCAGTAAGCGGGGTTTAGTGGTCAGGTTTTAGACTTGGACAACTTAGATACAAGAGATGATGAGAGAGGTAAAAAGCCTGAAGTGACAAAAGATACAAAGACTTTGTAGTTATTTTATAATGATGAGGGAAGAACAATAAAGGTTTTGTCGATTTTGGCACTTGAGGAAAAAGAAAATTTGGTTCAGTGCTTAAGGGCAAACTCTGACGTTTCACATGGTCTGCGACGGATATGCTAGGGGTAGATTTGTACGTAATTGTCCAGAAGCTGAATGTGCTCCCCGAGGCGAGGCTAGTTAAATAGAAAAAGAGAAAGTTCACACCCCAGGTTGTGGAAGCAGTGAGGCATGAGGGAGCCAAGTTACTATCGGCAGGGTTCATCAGAGAAGTTGAGTATCTGGATTGGGTTTCGAATGTCATCATGGTAAATAAAGCTTGTGGCAAGTGGAAGATGTACATTGATTTCATCAACCTCAATAAGGCGTGCCCCAAGGATAATTTCCCTTTGCCATAAATCGATCGTTTAGTGGATGCATGTTTAGGTCAAAAATTCATAAGTTTCATGGTTACTTTTTCAGGTTATAATCAGATCTCCATGGCCTCGAAACACCAAGATAAAATAGCCTTTGCCATTAAAGAGGGTCTGTTCTGCTACCAAGTTATGCCTTTTGGCCTAAAGAATGCAGGTGTGACCTATCAGAGGCTTGTGAATAGAATTTTTAGAGAGCAGATTGGACACAATATTGAGGTCTACGTTGATGACATGTTGGTGAAAGGTGCAACTATGAGAGAACATTTGCAAAATTTATCAGAAGCGTTCGCTGTTTTGAGAACTCACAGCATGAAGTTGAACCCAGACAAGTGTGCTTTTAGTGTGCGAGTTGGCAAGTTCTTGGGTTTTGTAATTTCAGATAGGGAGATAAATATGAACCTAGAGAAAATCCGTTCTATCTTGGATATGCCTCCCTCGTGAATATTTAAAGATATTCAACACCTATCAAGGAGAGTGGTGGCACTTAACAGGTTTATCTCCAGAATGGCAAACAAGTGTTTCCCCTTCTTCAAAGCTTTGAGGACTTCTTTTTCATGGACTGAGGAGTGTCAAGAAGCTTTTTACAAGCTCAAATTGTATCTCAACTCCCCTCTATTATTAATGTCGCCAAGCGTAGGGGAGACTTTGTTCATTTACTTGGCGACCTTAAATGAGATGGTGGTCGTGGTTTTAGTCAGGGCAGAAGGGGCTCGCCAGTTTCCAGTTTACTATGTGAGTAAAGTGTTGCAGGGCGGAGAACAAAGATATGCGAAGATGGAGAAATTCATTTTTGCTCTGGTCGTAGAAGCTTGTAAGTTTGCCCCTATTTCCAAGCTTATCCTATTACGGTCATGACAAGCCAGATCATTAATGATATGCTGTCTAAAGCTGACACTTGAGGGAGAATAACGAAGTGGGGTATCAAGCTGGTTGAATTTGGTACTGAGTTAACCCCCAGAACAGTGGTAAAGAGCCAGGTTCTAGCGAACTTTATAGTCGAGTGTTCTGTTTAGCAGATAGCTGACCTCGTAGGTAATTTGTTGATTATGGTATTAATTGGTGAACATTATTATGTCCTTTTGAAATACTTTTGATAAATGTGTAGAGCATTTCACCATATTTTATTGTGGATACTTAGTTGATCCAATATGTTTATGATAATTTATGATAAATACATGTTTTTCCCTAAAGTGTCTTTCTCATATTTATTATATGGAACATAGTAGTTAGTACACCACAAGGGGAAGCGAACTCGAACAAACATCTGAGGAAACTGACAATTTACGTTGATGGTTATATGGAGAAAATAGGAGTAGGGGCATAAGTTCTATTAGTCGATCCTGACAAAAAAATGAGTGGCAATATGGGCTATCTTTCAGCTTTCAGGCGTCCAACAACGCATCGGAGTACAAGGCCTTGATATTGGGATTGAAGTTGGCTCACCAACTTGGGGCAGTCGAGCTGGTTGTTCACACTGATTCTCAGCCATTGTTGTGATGCCTATCACTTGCAGAAGCTGAGTATGTGATGCGCAAGATACATGAAGGAATATGCGGCGATCATTTGGGAGGCAAACTCCTTACACATAAAGTCTTCAAGTAGGGGTACTACTGGCCTACTGTGCAGAAGGATGTGTACCATATAGTCCATACTTGTGATTCCTGTCAAAGGCACGCTTAGATACAACAGCAACCAGTAAAGCCTTTACAGATTATGTCGAGCCCTCGGTCATTTGTAACCTAGGGAATTGATATCCTTGGTTCGTTCCTAATAGTTACAGCTTAGAAGAAGTTCATAATGGTGGCTGTAGACTATTTCACTAAATGGATAGAAGCAGAAGCCTCGGCGACCATTACAGAAAAAAATAGTCTTTCCTCTAGAAGTCAATTATGTACAGGTTTGGCATACCTCGGTTGATCATAATAGATAACTATACACAGTTTCAGGGAAAATTTAAGAATTTCTACAAAGACCTACAAATATCTTTAGCTCAGAGTTCTGTTAAATCACCGTAAACAAATGGCCAGGTTGAATCGATAAACAAAAAGATTTTAAAAACCGTAAAGAAGAAGGTTGACGATGTTAAGAGCGCAAGGTTGGAAGAGTTACCAGGATTCTATGGGCTCTGCAAACTTCACCCCACATTGCAAATCGGGAAACCACATTCTCACTTGTCTATGGTGCGGAGGCAATTATCCCTACCAAAACAGGCTTGAGATCACACAGAACAATCCATTTTGATGAATCTACAAACTAAGAGGCGATGAGAACTAATTTAAACCTTATAGAAGAAGTTAGAGAAACCTTAGAAATCAGAAACACAGTGCGAGCCCAACAAGTAGCTAGTTATTACGACTTCAAGGTAAAAAAAAAACAGTTTCAAGTAGTCGAACTGGTCTTGAGGAACACTGAGGCCAATTTCCCTGCATCGTAGCAAGGCAAGATGGCCTCCAATTAGGAGGCACCCTATAAGGTAATACAAAAAATAGGATATGGAGCATACAAGTTGGAAAAAATGGATGGCACTGGACTACCAAGAATGTAGAGTGCTCGTCATTTGAAAAAGTACTATGTATAGTCTCTTATCTTTTAATGAAATAATATTATTTACAAAAATCTGTACCTAAGTTATTTGAGTTAGTTGAGTTAAGCTAGCAACTTCGAAAAAGCTCGCAGACCTACGTTCCCAGCTGATGTTTAAAAGTCAGTTGAGTTAAGCTCGCAACCTAAGTTATTTGAGTTAGCTGAGTTAAGCTCACAACTCCGAAATAGCTCGTGGACTTACCTTTCTAGTTGATGTTTAAAGGTTAGTTGAGTTAAACTCGCAACCTAAATTATTTGAGTTAGCTGAGTTAAGCTCGCAACTCCAAAATAGCCTGCGGACCTACATTCCTAACTGATGTTTAAAGGTTAGTTGAGTTAAGCTGGCAACTTAAGTTCATCAATTAAAGCCACAACTTAAGCCTATTTAAGCCAGTTTGGTTAAGAATCATGTAAAACTGAGCCATTAGGCTACACTAAGTCAATTAAAAGGTTATGGGAGAATTTTCAAAAATTTGGCTAAGTTCAATTCCTTGTTATCGATAGTATCATCGCGCAACAAAGCATAACGCATTCGCAAATAGGTATAGCGACATGACAATAACAAATAAACTTAAAATTTTTTGAAAGCTCAAAGTTCTCATTCCATGTCTTGAAAACAACGAATACAAAATATAAAAATCAGGTCATATCATTAGCCCCTCCAAGATTACTGGAGGCTTCATTAGTAGGGGCAACACTAATTTCAGTTGGATCTTCGTCGACGTAAAAATATTAAGAGTTCTTTCATTTAGACAAAAACTTTTCCTACGCAGCTCCAAAGGGGAAACGAACATCAAAACCCAACTGATCACCAGCAATGTCACAAAGAGCATCGATATTGACCTTGCAAGCATCGAAAGGACCACCAGCAACTTAGGCGTGTAGCAAGAGATTGGCTTTTAGCTCAGGAAGGAAGTTGTGAAAGTTTTGTAGAGTTTCCTTTTTTTAACCTTCCAAAGCCTTTTTATGGCCTTATTCAAAGCTTGCAATCACAACCTTCTAACTTCAGCCATTTTCATCATAGTGGCCTTGTGTTCTTCAACCATTTTCCTTATAGTGGCCTCCACAATGTATTTCTCTGCTTTCCCATCTATGACCTCCCTAGACAATCTCTCAATCTTACCCTCAACGATCCTTAGACGGACTGCTAATTACTTATTCTGCCCACAAAGATCTTGGTTTTCTTCTTTCAACTTGTAATGGATCTCGTAAGCCCTCTTCAAAGCCTCCATGGTGCACTGGTACGAGTCATTGAGCTCCTTTTTATTGATTTCAACCCCATTGATATTTTCCATGAGACCCAAACCAACCATGCTCACCTCAACTAAAAGAACTTGTAGGGACAGAACTAGCTCTTGCAACGAAGGCTTCCTTACGCCACTAAGTGATCTAGCGGAGTACATGCACTCCTTAGCTACTTTTGGCAAGAAGTTCTTCAGTTGGTTGGTGATCTCATTGGGATTATAAGGAAATTTTTGCGAGCTCAGATGCTCGCGCCAAGGAAACAGTTCACTAGTCTCACCACCCATGGCGATAAATTTTATAGGGGTACCAATTGGATCGTGCTCAGCGATAGCTCCAAAACCCCCTCAATTGATGGCTCTTCTAGTGTTGGGGGATTACAAGAAGGGGCAATAGGGGCTGAGCTTACATGGGTAGTAGAGGGTGAACTCGCAACGGGAGAAACATGGGTGATAACCACAGTAGTAGAAGGTTCGACATGGTCTGTCCTATTTTTCTGGTGCAGTTATAATATCACATTGTACTTATCGCTACTACTTAGGACAACATTAGTAGTCCTTATGTTAGGCTTACGCTTCTTGCGAATATCCTGAAAAAAAGCTTGCACGTCCATGTACTCGTCAATATCACGTGACAAACTCGTGGATTCCTCCGAACTATTTTCAGTATTGCAAGTTGTGCCTGCACCACCAACAATTCTAAGATCAACATCAGTAGTTAGCAAATTAAGGTTCACACCACTCTCCACGTACAGTGAGGACTATAAAGACCAAGAACGAGGCTTTATTTTAAAGAAATTATTGAAGAAGTTTCTCGACTCATCCTTGCATCCTTGCAATATTAGCCCCACTCGAATATACTTGCTCTGATTTAGACGAAGGTTGGAGCACTTATTTGAGATAATGGACTCCACGTCCTCGTAAGGGGTGAAATAAAATAAACCTACTGACCCCCTCGTTGTGAGCCTTCAGTTGGTACAGGTGCTAAAAGACAACGAGCATAAGCACCTCACCGTGTTGGTAACAATCAACAAAGTATGCCATTGCAAATCCACCAAGAGAACCTAGATAGCACGCTAGGAGCGATCCCATAGTCTTCGAGTAAATGGCAGAAGAAACGATGGAGAGGCAAGTGGAACCCAGCCTCTATTATGTGAAGGAAGAGCAGAAAACTATCATCGCTGGTGTCGCTTAGTCGTTGCGATCCCACATGGATCAAAAAATTGTACGCAAAATTAGGAATTTGGATTTCTCACATCGTTAGGGCTCGAACCATTTCCTCTGTATTTGTGGTCCAAGCATAAGAATTAGCTTCAATGGGAAATCTCATCTTGCGCTATCACGGTGGATAACTCGGAATTACTTGACCACCACCCGTAGTTCTAGGCATAGCTATAATGGAGGGAGAAAGAATATTAAAAATACAAAGAGGTTCACAGGGATTTACCTTAAAGAAAAGGATTCTTGTAGTTGCTGGATTACTTTTCAGATTGTAGCTTTTAGGGCTTTTAAAACCCCTTTTTTAAAGGGTTTCTCACCTCTGTGCTTTAGTGATTCGAGTGACCAAGAAAAAAGAATGGTCAGACCTGAGCAACTGTAATCTTCTTGTAGACGTAGCGAAATAAATGTTGTGTGTCAATAACTATGTGTATTCAGTAAGCCATTCAAATTCAAAACATTGGTTCTAAGAAGCACTACTTTATAACCCTTTTTAGAACCAAATGGGGGATTATATTGTTATGGTATTTCTTGTTACTGATTTGAAACTCGAACATAACCCAAACTACCGACCCTTAACCCAAGTAGATGCGGAGGAACCTAGGCCCCACAAGGTATAGACATTAAGGGCTCGCGGGGAAAGCACGTGTGATGAGCTCGCGAGCCAGGTTCGCCTGCATGTTACTAGGGGTTCGTAGGTGAACCTGGCGAAGTCAAACACATGATACAATAAACACATGTTAAGTCTAGAGTAGTGTATGTGTTGGCATGCATAGAGCCTACCTAGGACGTCATTTTGATGAACAGTAACCGTATATTATAAATACCAGATTCCACTCTTCTAAAGGGCACTTAACAGACTTCTTATTTGAAAAATATAAAAAAAACATTGATCGATATTTATGCAAGTTTTTTATGTCGGTATTTGAAATGTTTTCTCCACCTAATATCAAATCTCCAGCAACTTATAACTAAAGAAAAAAAAAACATTAGAAACATCAGAAGTTGGCTTCAATGGGAACTCTTATCTCGCGCTGTCGTAGTGGATAACTCAGAATTACCCGACCGCCACCCTTAATTCTGGGCATAACTATAATGGAGGGAGAAAGAATATCCAAAATAAAAAGATGTTCACAGGGATTTACCTTGAAGAAAAGGATTCTTGCAGTTGCTGGATTATTTTTCATATTGTAGTTTTTAGGGCTTCTAAAACCCCCATTTTAAAGGGTTTCTCACCTCTGTGCTTTAGCGATTCGAGTGACCAAGAAAAAAGAACGGTCAGATCTGAGCAACTATATCTTCTTGCACACATGGTGAAATAAACTTTGTGTGTCAATAACTAATGCCTCTTCAGTAAGCCATTCAAATTCAAAACGTTGGTTCTAAGAAGCACCACTTTATAACCCTTTTTAGAACCAAAGGGGGGACTATATTGTTATGGTATTTCCTATTACCGACCAAAAACTCAGACATAACCTCGAACTACCGACCCACAACCTAAGTAGATGCAGAAGAACTTGGGGCTCTTGGGGCCCCACAAGGTATAGACATTAAGGGCTCGTGGGGAGAGAACGCGTGATGAGCTCGCGAGCCAGGTTCGCCTGCATGTTACTAGGGGTTTGTAAGCGAACCTGGCAGAGTCAAGCATGTGATACGATAAACATGTGTTAAGTCTAGAGTCATGAATGGAGCCTACCAAGGACATCATTTTGATGAATAGTAACCGTATCTTATAAATACCCGATTTTCACTCTCCTAAAGGACAAACAACAAAAACACTCAACAGACTTATTTAAAAAAATATAAAAAAATGATTGGTATTTATGCAAGTTTTTTATGTTGGTATCTGAAATGTTTTCTCCACCCAATATCAAATCTCCATCGACTTATAACTAACGAAAAAAAAATAGAAATATAAATTTTTTTTCCATGGAAAGGATTATAGCATTGAGAAAAAAAAGGAAAGATAAGAGTATATTAATATTATATGTTAATCATGTATTTTCAAATATAGTCTTCTAACAAAACCAATTTATGGAATGGGTACTTTTGGCTTTTTTTAATTCAACTGTGGGTTCTTTATTTAACATATTTTTATAACTTTTATTTTTATTACTATTCTTTTAATAATTTGCAACATAATAAAAAGTGTGAAAATAAATATAAAATTTATATATTTTAGCAAAAGCATGCTAATTATGAAGATTTAAACAACTTATTTGTTAAGACTTCATTTTTAATCTTTATAATATTTAATAACCAAAAGAAATACATTAACCAATTCAAGTTTTAGCCTTGAAATCATCTTTTATTCATTTTTTGTTATTTTTTTCATTTAATCAATATTTTTTATTTTTTTCTCTTTTTATTTATTTAATCATTTAATGAAATGATTCTAATAGGTTTAGAATCAAAGCGACTTTAATACCAATGCCCCAAAAAAAGATTGCTCTTCTTCCTTGCTTGCAAATTTCTCAATGTGCTTTTATCAAGATCATACCCTTTTTATTAAATGATTCCTCAATTCAAGTATTCACAATTAATCAAAATGGTATTTCAAGGTTTGTAATGTCAGCTCGGATTTGGATTGCTAAGAAAAGGTTAGAGTAGGCTCAAATATACATTTATGAGGGTTTAAACCAAAGAGTCAATATCTTTTGAGGATTTTTATTATTCTCGAGGGTATGCCATATTTTTCTTCTCTTCTCTTTTTTTTTTTTTTTCATTTTTTTCATTCTTTATTCTTTTATTTTTCTTTTGGATTACTCTAGATTACCCATTTCTAAGTTTTCACCTTAGATTTCACTTTCATTTGAAGACTCCACAATTCCTCAAAAATTAACTTCTTGATTTGAACAACCATATTTGATTAAAGATAGACTTTCAAAGGTTACATCATGGTCTAGGGTTAAAGACTAAGAAAAAAAAGGATATCCAAGCTCGAAAATTTATTTTGAAAAGGTAACAAAATCATGAGGAATTATTTGAATCTTTAATTCCTCATTCTATCTCATAATCCATCTTTTTCATTTTTACTTGATCTTATTTTCTTTCCTTTTTCTCTTTGTTTCCTTTTTTTTTCATTTTCTTCTTCTTTTTCTTCTTTTCTATTGGAATGAGCTCAAAAATTCAAAAAATTTCATTTTTATTCCTTATGATCTTTGTTGTTAATACATGATATTTAATGGATGACTTTAACCGGAGTTCAAGAAAGAAAATATATCTCGAAAATGTGTGTCTATGTCAACTAGAATTACTCATAATTTCCATGTTTGCCCCAAAATAAAGCAATAATCACTAATTCATGCTTAAAACCTCAAATTTTCTTCAAGTGTGGAGGGTGATCCTTTGGCAAAGGTTAAATTAAACAAAATTTACATCGACTTAAAATGAGTAGCAAAGGATATAATTTTTTTGAGTGAAGGATAAACCAACAAAAATGTAATTTATCATGTAAATTGTAAATACTTTCATTGAGAACCACCTATTGAAATAGTATACAATTTATTGAAAATCTATCATCAATGATAGGATTCACAATCTATTAAGACTTATTTCAGTTTAAAAGTGCAAATAAAAATACAAGTTTAAGAGCTAAAAATGACGAAAATTAAAATATAAGACCAAAATGATTTTTTTTTTTAAATGTAAGGAGCATCAAATTTTACATTGGGGGAGTGAATTTGATTTGCTGAAACGGTTTGAATTTGGACATGGTGTTAATGGAGTTGAACTCACAGTTACAGTTATCAATAGGTTGTTTAAATTAAATGTTAAGAGTTTTTTAAATGTAAAGTGTAATAAAAATATAAAAGTTAAAAGTCATTTATTATTTATCTTTTGCGGTTTCCTTTGTATGTTTATGGGTGCTGCAGTTATAGTCAAGTGTAACAATAAAAGCTTATTAATACAAAAGGGAAAAAGAACATAATTATCAAGACTTACATTGTTGTCTTAATTTTTATGAAGAACCACTAACATCATAATAATAGATATTTTTATTTAATTAATTGGATAAAAAATTATCCATGGTGAAATTTTGTAGTAATTCCTTTCAAGAATTACCTAGAAAGATTCCATAATTTTGTACTAATATAATTTTCCCTTAATTTTTTTTCTCAGTTAAACTTAATAATATTCTATATTAAAAGCTCAAGAAGGTTACAATTACAAAGAAGAATACAATGTAATTAATTCAATGCAAGAAGGATCACTTTATTCACTTTAAATAGTCCCAAATCCTCTATATAAAAGGAAAACAAATAAAATAAAACCACCCAACAAAAAAAAGAAGAAGAAAAGTTTCATTGAGTTTATCATGTTCTTTTCTATCAAAAACTTGTCATTATCACTCATCTTTTTCATGGTGCTTCTAACATGGAGCAACTGTGTTTACGAAGAACGCACGGTTGTTGTTCAAATCTCCAACAACATAAGCCAAGCCACTGATCTTATAGTCCATTGTAAATCGAAAGACGATGATCTTGGAGCCCACGTAATCCCATTTTTAAACACATGGCAGTTCCATTTTCGACCTAATTTTTGGGGAACAACGCTGTATTTTTGCAAAATGGTGTGGGAAGGAGCGACCAAATGGTTCGACATCTTTAACGCGGAGAGAGATAACCCATATTGTCATCTTTGTAAATGGAGTATTGTACCTACTGGTCCATGTAGGCTCGATGTAGACATTAATAAAACTGTGTGTTTCAATTGGAATACATAGTTTGTTTGATGCTTACTGTATTGCATGCACTTAATACTTTACCTACGTAAGAAATAAAGATTTTGTTAGAAGTTTACTTTGATTTTTTTTTTTGTCCATTTCCAAGCTCTATATATCCTTACTCTCTAGTTTATTATTTATTGAAATATATTATATCAGTATAAAATTTAAGTGATTTTACATTTTTCATAAAATTTTACACTATTAATATTTTAAGAATCAAACTGTTGTATCTCATGCTCTATTCATATAGATCATGCATGTAATATTTGGTATAAACTAAAAATTTCTAACTATTTGTTTTATGTAAAAAATATTCAACCGTTAAATATATTAGTATACAAAATATTTTAGATGGTTACGATAGAGATATCGGATCGATTAAAAAATTTTCATATATAAAAATACAAATATATTAATAAATTTAATGATTAAATTATTAAAATATTAAATTCTATTATATATAAAAGTAACAACTCTAAAATTGCAAATAATGAACCACATACCTTGATAAATTTTAAATTCTACTATTCAAATTGTACTGATTTTTAAAATTAAATATTCAAATAATAATTAATTTTAATAAATGACATATATATTTTCAATAAATTTTCAAATTAGTTATTCCAATCGTAGTTATAGCTTTAATACGACTCTAATTTAATCCTATAAACAATAAATAAACATTAAAATGTTTACTCACTCGTCGGAATTGTGGTCCCGAAACTACTATTTCTGACACCACTGAAACCGTACTGTTACAACTCTCCCCCCTAAAGGGATTTTCGTCCCTGAAAATTTTACCAGAAAACAGTTTTGGGTATTGCACTTTCATAGCCTCCTCCAGTTCCCAAGTAGCTTCCTCAACCCCATGACGATGCCAAAGAACTTTAACCAAAGCTATTCGTTCATTTCTCAATTCTTTGGTTTCCTAAGCCAAAATTCTAATCGGTTCCTCATTGTACGACATATCAGGTTGAATTTCTACATCGATAGGTGAAATCACATGTGAAGGGTTAGATCGGTACTGTCGCAACACCGATACATGAAACACGTTGTGAATTTTCTCTAATTCAGTCGGTAAGCTACCAGTCCAATTCTCTCGATGATCACAAACGATCGAATAAAATGTAGACTAAGCTTTCTTTTTCTGCCAAAACAGATAACTTTTCTCTAGGGCGATGCTTTCAAGAACACTCTGTCGCCAACTTGAAATTCTATGTCTTTTCTTTTCAAATCAGCATATGATTTCTGACGATCGGAAGTAGATTTCAAACTATCTCGTATCACCTTAACCTTTTCTCCAGTTTCTCGGATTAAATCAGTACCAAAAATCTTTTTCTCACTCAATTCAGTCCAACACAATGGAGTTCTACATTTTCGTCCATAAAGAGCTTCATATGGAGCCATTTTAATGCTCGACTAAATAACTATTGTTATATGCAAATTCAACTAACGGAAGAAAATTTTCCCAACTACCTTCGAATTCTAAAATACAACAATAGAGCATATCCTCGAGTATCTGAATCACTTGTTTAGACTGGTCGTCAGTTTGTGGATGAAATGCGGTACTAAAATGCAATCTGGTGCCCAAAGCTTCATGTAACTTACTCCAGAATCTAGAAGTAAATCGGGGATCTCGATCAAAGATAATAGACAAAGGTACACCATGTAATCTGACAAGTTCAGAAACTTATAATTCCGCCAACCTCTCGAATGAATAATCCGTATGTACATGAATGAAATAGCGGATTTAGTCAGGCAATCAACAATAACCCAGATGACATCTTTCTTTCGAGGAGACAACGATAATCCTAATACAAAGTCTATAGTAATTCGCTCCCACTTCCATTCTGGAATCATAACAGGCTGTAACAACCTAGAAGGTACTTGATGTTCGGCTTTAACCTATTGACAAATCAGAAATTTTGACACAAATTCTGAAATTTCACACTTCGTACCTGGCCACTAGTACATTTGTTTCAAATCACCGGACATTTTATTGCTACCAAGATGAATTAAGCATCTACTACTATGAGCTTCCCGAAGAATCTTCTGTTTAATTTCAAAATTTTTCGAAACACAATCTATTTCGAAAGTACATACTATCATCCAAGCCAATGCAAAAATTTGAATCTACTATCTTTTCAATCTGTTCTCTCTTGGCTATCAACTCTGAATCACTTTTCTGAGCTTCATTAATCTGTTGCAGAAATGTCGGTTTAACTTTTAATTCAGCTAAAAGCGAACCGTCCTAAACAAGTGTCAACTATGTGTTCAAAGCTCTCAATGCAAATAATGACTTTCGACTCAAAGCATCCGCAACAATATTAGCCTTTCCCGAGTGGTAATCAATTATTAGTTCATAATCTTTCAACAACTTTAATCATCTACGTTGTCGCAAATTCAATTCTTTCTATGACATCAAATATTTCAAACTTTTATGATCTGTGAAGATATGACATTTTTCTCCGTATAAATAGTGTCACCAAATTTTTAAAGCAAACACAATAGCTACCAATTCTATATCATGGGTCAGATAATTCCTCTAATGTAGTTTCAATTGTCGAGAAGCATAAGCTACAACCTTGCCTTCCTGCATTAAAATGCAACCCAAACCATTAAGCGAAGTATCACTGTAAATCACAAACTCTTTCTCGGACTCGGCTGAATCAACATAGGAGCTTCGATTAACATCGTTTTAATTTGATCAAAACTTTGCTGACACTTTTCGGACCAATCAAACTTCATATATTTTTGGAGTAGCTTTGTCAACGGTGTAGCTATCATCGAAAACCCTTTAACAAATCTTTGATAATACCTGACCAAACCCATAAAACTTCTGATCTCAGTAATATTTTTTGGCGGTTTCCAGTCCAACATAGAAGATATTTTGCTTGGATCAACTCTGATGCCGTCAGTCGATACCACGTGACCCAAAAAATCTGACTTCTAGAAGCCAAAACTCACATTTGCTAAATTTTACAAATAATTATTTTTCATGCAAAATCTGTAATATTATTCTCAAATGCTAAGCATGTTCGATTTCATCACAAGAATAAATCAAAATATCATCAATGAAAACAACCACAAATCTGTCTAAATACGGCTAGAATATTCTGTTCATCAAATCCATAAACAAAGCAGGCGCATTCGTTAATCCAAAATGCATAACTAAGAATTCATAATGTCCATACCTGGTTCTGAAAGTAGTTTTTGGCACATCCGAATATTTAACTCGAAGCTGATAATATCCAGAACGGATATCAATCTTTGAAAATACTGTTGCACCTTTTAACTGATCAAACAAATCATCTATACGTGGTAACAAATATTTGTTTTTTACCGTGACTTTGTTAAGCTGCTGATAATCAATACACAACCTCAACGATCCATCTTTTTTCTTAACAAATAGTACAGGTGCACCCCAAGGAGAAAAACTAGGCCGAACAAATCCCCTATCTATCAATTCCTGCAACTGTGCTTTCAACTCTTTTAATTTAGCTTGTGCCATTCTATACGGAGCAATCGATATCGAAGGAGTTCCCGGTACTAACTCAGTAGCAAACTTAACCTCTCTAACTGGTAGTAACCTATCCAATTCCTCTAGAAACACATCTACAAACTTACAAACAGTCGGAACTGATTCCAACTTTGATTTTAAGATTCCAGTATCTAAGATGTAAGCCAAATATGCCTCGTAACCTTTTCAGACACATTTCTGAGCTGACAATACTGATGTAAGCCAAATATGCCTCGTAACCTTTTCAGACACATTTCTGAGCTGACAATGCTGAAATAATATTAGATGCACTATCATTTTTGTCTGATTCAACCCTGACTATTTCACCACTTTGATAGTTTAAAATAATCAGTTTCCATCTACAATTCACAATAGCATCATGTAAATTCAACCAATCCATGCCGAGAATCACATCATGTAACACCCCATACCCGAGTCCGAGGCTTAGATCGGATACGAGATATTACTATGCTTTAACTGCTTAATCATACACTTACGAGCTGTAAAATTTTGTTTCAAATTAAAAACTTCTCTTTCTTAGTCAAGACATTCGTATCGTGGCCCTACGAGGCCTTAAACTTGCGTTCAGAAACTTCTACGAGTTAAAGGAAACTTTTCTTTAAAACAGGGGCAACACGCCCGTGTATAAAGAGACACGCCTGTGTGTAGACACACACGGCCATGTTCAACAACCGTGCTTAAAAACCTAAGCATTCTGCCAAATGCCCCACGGTTAAGGCACACGCCTATGCGGTTTGGGACACGCCCGTGCACCCCTTTACACGCCCATGTCTTCCGATCGTGGTCGACACTGACTAATTACATACGGCCTTGACACGCCCGTGGACTTAGACCGTGTACTATACCTTGATATACTGACTTATTACACATAGCCGGGGCACACGCCCATGTGCTGGCCGTGCGTATCACACGGCTTGAACAAACGGCCGTGTGATCAGCCAGTGTTCTATTCTAACTTAAGGCACTAAGGTGCAGGATGTACACGGCCTAGACACACGCCCGTGTGTCTATCCGTGTGGGCACTTAGAAGCTATCTTATCAAGCTTTTTACTACTCTTATTTGCATACATTCATATACTACTTCAAAACATTCTCAATCATCCATTAGAACACATGAATTAATACATTTAATCCTTAAAGAGTTAAGGTTTTCATCCCATACTCTAGGGAGAACTTTATCAAATACATTTACAACCAACTCTAGGTTCACTTAGGCCAATACAATTTGGCTACATCAATTAGGACTTAATTAACCTTAAAAATAATACCTATACATGCCATGACTCATAAGGACTTGATACCTCATACCAAGTGTCTGCACGATAGTGTGAAAACATCTCCGGCGGCCTCCAACCCGAGCTAAGTAATAAAACCTATAAGAGATGAGAAAAGTAAAGGAATAAGCAATAATGCTTAGTAAGTTCATCTGTATAATTTGACAAATATTGATATTCACTGAATATACATAACACCAGGGCAATATGTTGAGTTTTTCTCATCAACTCATGGTTACTTACTCAACCATTCCTGAAACTTACTCGTTCAATCTCTTACCATGTTCTTACCATATCACAAGCCACTTCGCTCGTTTAATTAGCATACGTTCCTGCACTGATCGTCACAAGATCATATATAACAACACATCAAGCATTTTCAATAAGCCGCTCATGCAACTAATATATCGGTGGTTTTGCTCTTAGCCCACCATTCCTTTATAAGTGATGGTATCACACATAGCCCATCAATCGATAATCAATAAGGTGACATTGCACATAGCTTACCGTTATTTACATTCATGGATAGTAATTCACAAGTATATCTCTATTTCAAATGTTCATTCAAGAACATCCTCACATGTTCCCATTTTTACTTAACTTTCTACGATACTCGTTCTCATTCACACAGTGCATCAAATACACATACCCCACTAGGGGTTCATCATTTATTGAATTCATCTCAATTCAATTCTACTCCTAGTTGTGTTACTCATAGTACAACCACATACATTCACATATACATTGAATCATTCGAATTGTTAAATAACTCTCTTGAGTCTCATGCACATAGTTCTCGTTGTCACTCTACCCCAATTGGGTTTTACATACTCTAACATATCGATGCCATGTCCTTGACATGGTCTTATACGAATTCTTACACCGAGGCCATATCCCAATATGGTCTTACTCGAGCCTTTAACCATCGTTCTATCGTGCTATACACCTTTCCCATTACTCTAAATTCGATTCCATTGACATCTCATCAAGAGACATTTCATACATTCACATAATAATATACATTCCATACAACATTGGAATAGTAATTAAACTCATACGTAATTTTAACATTTGCACACGAACTTACCTCGAGGTCGAAAGAGCCAAAAAGGACTTTTTGCCCACATTTCTCTTTTCATCCGTTTTAGGTCCGAAACTCATTTTCTTTGATCTAAAACAATGAAATTTACTCATTTAATCACTTAATGATCGTTTTACAACATAATCTCTACTTAGGCAAAAATGACCATTTTGCCCCTATACTTTGGCAAAATTATGATTTTGCCCCTAGGCTCGTAAATAAATTTTCATCACATTTTCTTGTTAAACAAGCCTAGCTGAACATTAAATCCTCTTACAACTATTCGCAATTCCATCAATTTCATGCCTTAATGAACAAATTACAACTTTTGCATTTTAGTCCCAAATAGGTGTTTTCATGACAACACCTTTCACAAAAGTTGTTTCTCATCATCCTATCATTCATTTTATTTCATAAAACTCATCAAACAACATAAACTCTCTCATGGTAAGTCCCTAGACTTTCAACCATATTGCAAACTAGTCCCCTCTTTAGAAAGCTTAAGCTTTGGGGAATCCAAAAGTACAATTTTTATCAAGAAAGGTCATCAAAATCACTTACTTGTGATGAGAAATGCTTGCTGAAATTTTAAGCTTCCAAACCCCTCTCATGGCTGATATTTTTGGTTGGAGAAGAAAGAGAAATAAAAAGATGATAACTTTTACTTATATCATCTTATTTTATTTCTTTTTCCAACTAATATCACCAACTAAACATCATAATAAATGCACTTGTCCCCTATGCATTTCTATGGCCGGTCAACACATTTAACAAGGCCAAATTGCACATTTGGGACCTTCAATTAATATTCTATGACTATTTGGCACCTCTATCAATTAAAATAGAACTTTCACACTTTATGCGATTTAGTCATTTTTCACAATTTAGCTAGAAATCGCTAAAATTAAGGCACCAAAATTTTTATGCATCCTCATAAACATGTTGTAACTCATAACATAACATTAAAATAATTTTATCTAACCTCGAATTAGTGATTTCGAGATCACTGTTCCGACTAGCCCCTAAATTGGGCTGTTACAATTCTCCCCCCTTAGGGATTTTCGTCCCCGAAAATCTTATCAGGAGGATTTGCTACCAACATTCTTAAAATGTTTCCATCTACTCTTCAAAATCACGAATCCACTTATCCTCAAGTTTCTCTTTCCAATAACTCTTAAGCTGTGATACACAAGGTCAAAACGTAACTTGAGACCTAGGTTATTCTTCCTCTGGGGCATATACTCTGAAATCTACCAATTTGGAACTCTGCACATGTCCAAATGATCATTCAAATCTTTACTGGTTGATTCACTACAATTTGAATGACATTCCCCTCTTTAGGAATGTCAAATCAAATTTGAATCTATAAGGTTTTATCTCATTTTCTCATTCAAGCGTTTACTAACTATAATAGTCTTGACTTATACGCTTTGAAAACTCAGCTTTTAGTGGTCAACTATTTCTGACCATAATCTCAATCATATCGTGAAATGTACTCTATCGTTAAAACATTTATGCACATAACTGCATTTCCTTATTCTTGCATTAGTAGATATGCTACTACTAAATCTCGTACCAAACTTCTGTATAAGTTTTGGATTCATCATCATTCAAATTCTATCTCGAGGAAACTTCAACAACGGTAATCTTATTCAATCTGGATTTATCAAATAGGGTCAATCGAGTAACCAACTCGCATTGATTAACATGGATCATTCATTCAGACATCTGTACTATGTCTACTACCTGAAAGCATTACAATAACTATACATGTCATTGTGTTAGCTCAAGCCGTTTCACTATTTCATTTTCAAAATCTCCTATAGTATATGATACTCGTTCATCATAAAAAAATTCAGAAAATATGCATCGATGATCCCATGGATCATTTCATAACATCTAGCTTACAATAAAGACGCAAAAGTGATCGTCTCTGGATCACCAACCTGTCAACTCTTTCTCTCGATTCAGACTGATCTCAGTACTAGAACTTTCAAATAAATAGTTCTTTCAATAGCTTTCAACTCAACCATCACGGTTTCAACATTTCGATGAGCATATCTTTATATCATGCTCTCTACTCACGTACACACAAATTCTTATTCTCTTTACTGATTCATGCGTGAATATACACAGAACTTGAATCATATCTCAATACCTTAATCTACTCGTTTCTCCATACTGAGAACATATTTTAAGCACACTCTCATATGAGTTTCTCTTGCTATGCCAATCTAGAACCTTTACGATCGTCATATCTCACGATAGCAGGGACATCTCGATCAAATTCGTTAACTCTATTCGGCTTACCCGAAAACCCATCACACAACGTGAAACTTGTGATTTCATCTCTTATAAACGAATCATCACCAATTTCCTCCTCAAGGTGCCCAATTAAGGTTACGAGGAGATAAAGGAAATGTCGATTTCAATTAACTAAATTGACAACTGTTTTGTCTGATTTTCACTATCAGCTAACATTCTCACATAGTCACAGTTTATGAAAAGAACAACCACAACCGCTCCGAAAGGTAACAAATAATAGTACACAATACTCAAGGGGATTATTATAATCCATCTATGGCATCAACTAACCATGCACAATCTATAGGCTTCAAGCCAACTTACTCAAACTTGCCATTTATTTAGCACATATCGTGCCACACATCGCACCTACTTCTTTGTGATTTATTCACGAATATCTGTATTCACTCCTTCACATGACTTTAGTACTAGTCTCATTTCTATTTCTAACTCATCTACTTGTACCTTCGATCACTAGGGATAATCAAAGATGTATATTCATCGTCATACATATAGGTACGACACCAATGTCACATCTCCAAGGTGGTCTTATATGGAGTCACCTCTAAATGCCAATGCCATTTCCCGGATAAGGTCTTATATGGGCTTCCACATCAAGTATCGATGCCATATTCTGAATATGGTCTTATATGGGCTTCCACATCAAGTATCGATGCCATATTCTGAATATGGTCTTATACAGAATCATAACTTGGTGCCGAGGCCGTGCCTCGAACATGATCTTATACAGGACCTTATCTCTTTCATATATCAATGATAACCCTTTTTATTATAGTCCCCAAGGACTTCAACCTCATTTTCAAAAACAATTACTCTATATAGTAGAGTATCATGTATCAATGTGATACAAAGCATTCTCAATTATACTAACATAATTATTGCATTAATCGAATGCAAACTTACTCAACTTAATTCTCATAACATCTCATCATAATCCAACAGTGGTAAGGGGGTGAGGTCATAGCGTCCCATAACTTGACTCTCGTGACCACATACATATGATTTATCATTCATCATCAATGGAATATCATCATAGTCACACAACTCACTCCAAGTGAGTTTTCACATTTTTCATGCCACAATTGTTTCTATTACTCGTACTTTCAAACAATGACTTTACTTACTCAAGTTCCACATTAATATCTACTTGAGCATTTAGCATTTGATTCTACCTCCTCTTACTATTGCTTATCAATTTAGAGAATGTCTTATGGGTTTTGAGTACGTCTTTTACTTGATCGCCATAGTCCAACTATGGTCTTACTCATATCACAACATCATAGTCCAGCTATTGTTTTACATGTCATCACGATGCCATAGCCTCGCTATGGTCTTACACAAAATCTTATATCGATATCGACGCCATATCCCAGATATGGTCTTACACGATCTCATACCGAAGCCAGGTCCCAGACGTGGTCTCACACGGGATTACTATTTGATGCCGATGCTATATCCCAGATATGGTCTTGTACGGGATCTTGTAACTCGATGTCGATGCCATATCCCAGATATGGTCTTATACGGGATCATACTTAGATGTCGATGCCATGTCCCAGACATGGTCTTATACGAGATCTTTCTTTGGTGCTAAAGCCATGTCCCAGACATGGTCTTACACTAGCACACGTATCAATGCCGATGCAATGTTCCAAACATGGTCTTACACTGGCCCTCATAATGTGGCCGATGCCATGTCCCAGACATGGTCTTACACTAGCACACGTATCATCACCAATGCCATGTCCCAGACATGGTCTTATATGGGATTTCCTCTAGGTGTCAACGCCATATCCCAGATATGGTCTTACATGGGATGACATGTACCGCCATGGTCTTATTCATCATTTTATCATTGGAGGACCGTACTCATATCCTGCATTTTACTCTTATTGCTTTTCACATACATCATGGCACTTACTAGTCTCATGCTTGTAAGGTAAACAAGGTACCTGTAACACTTGATCACATAGATCAGTGTACCTTACTATAATAAACATAATCTCAGCATCATTATTCATAACGTATATTATACTTGTTAGTCAGCCTTAACTAGCATGGCATAATATGAACTTTGCTACTAACTTTCTTGCTATCTCATTTAAGCTTTACTTGTGTGCCTGATGAATTTCCATGAATAACTGAGGATACTGAATTTCATCTCACATGCTCGATGCCAAAGCCATATCCTAGATACGGTCTTACGTGGAATCTCTCTTCTTGGTTTCGAGGCCATGTCTTGACATGGGCTTATATGAAGTCTTTCTCGTTCTCACCAATGCCATGCCTTGGCCTGGACTTACATGATAACTTGTTCAATGCCAAGCTTTCCTTGGACTTACATGATAACTTGTTCAATGCCAAGCTTGCCTTGGACTTACATGATAACTTATTCAATGCCAAGCTTGCCTTGGACTTACATGATAACTTGTTCAATGCCAAGCTTGCCTTGGGCTTACATGATATCTTGCTTGCTTGCCGATGCTATGCCTCAGCTTGGTCTTATACGGACTTTCTTGTTTCATGTGGTAGATCGAGTATCCTAAGTTATTCAACTTCCATCGGGGCTTTCTCATGCTTAATCTAATTAATTTCTTTGTTTAACATAACATTAAACATTTTTCATAATAACATTGTACATTATACTAAGCAATTCAATGATATAAATCATAAAGCTTAGAAATCATACAAACTTACTGAAATTAGCTCGGTTGGGAATCATCACTGTCTTAACAAAATAATTTCGTTAGAGCCGGGAGACATCACACTATCACGATCCACATACGGCATGTATAGTTAGACTCTTACTCTCGCTAGGTTAGTCCTAGAACCGACTAAACCATAGCTCTGATACCACTAAATGTAACTCCCCATACCCGAGTCCGAGGCTTAGATCGGATACGAGATATTACTATGCTTTAACTGCTTAATCATACACTTACAGGCTGTAAAATTTTGTTTCAAATTAAAAAATTCTCTTTCTTAGTCAAGACATTCGTATCGTGGGCCTACGAGGCCTTAAACTTGCGTTCGGAAACTTTTACGAGTTAAAGGAAACTTTTCCTTAAAATAGGGGCCACACGCCCGTGTATAAAGAGACATGCCCGTGTGTAAACACACACGGCCATGTTCAACAAATGTGCTTAAAAACCTAAGCATTCTGCCAAATGCCCCACGGTTAAGGCACACGCCTATGCAGTTTAGGACACGCCCGTGCACCCCTTTACACGCCCATGTCTTCCGACCGTGGTCGACATTGACTAATTACATACGGACTTGACACACCCGTGGACTTAGACCGTGTACTATACCTTGATATACTGACTTATTACACACGGCCGGGGCACACGCCCATGTGTTGGCCGTGCATATCACACGGCTTGAACAAACGGCCGTGTGATCAGCCAGTGTTCTATTCTAACTTAAGGCACTAAGCTGCAGGATGTACACGGCCTAGACACACGCCCGTGTGTCTATCCGTGTGGGCACTTAGAAGCTATCTTACCAAGCTTTTTACTACTCTTATTTGCATACATTCATATACTACTTCAAAACATTCTCAATCATCCATTAGAACACATGAATTAATACATTTAATCCTTAAAGAGTTAAGGTTTTCATCCCATACTCTAGGGAGAACTTTATCAAATACATTTACAACCAACTCTAGGTTCACTTAGGCCAATACAATTTGGCTACATCAATTAGGACTTAATTAACCTTAAAAATAATACCTATACATGCCATGACTCATAAGAACTTGATACCTCATACCAAGTGTCTGCACGATAGTGTGAAAACATCTCCGGCGGCCTCCAACCCGAGCTAAGTAATAAAACCTATAAGAGATGAGAAAAGTAAAGGAGTAAGCAATAATGCTTAGTAAGTTCATCCGTATAATTTGACAAATATTGATATTCTTGAATATACATAACACTGTGAGGCGGTATGTTGAGTTTTTCTCATCAACTCATGGTTACTTACTCAACCATTCTTGAAACTTACTCGTTCAATCTCTTACCACGTTCTTACCATATCACAAGCCACTTCGCTCGTTTAATTAGCATACATTCCTGCACTGATCGTCACAAGATCATATATAACAACACATCAAGCATTTTCAGTAAGCTGCTCATGCAACTAATATCTCGGTGGTTTCGCACTTAGCCCACCATTCCTTTATAAGTGATGGTATCACACATAGCCCATCAATCGATAATCAATAAGGTGACATTGCACATAGCTTACCGTTATTTACATTCATGGATAGTAATTCACAAGTATATCTCTATTTCAAATGTTCATTCAAGAACATCCTCACATGTTCCCATTTTTACTTAACTTTCTACGATACTCGTTCTCATTCACACAATGCATCAAATACACATACCCCACTAGGGGTTCATCATTTATTGAATTCATCTCAATTCAATTCTACTCCTACTTGTGCTACTCATAGTACAACCACATACATTCACATATACATTGAATCATTCGAATTGTTAAATAACTCTCTTGAGTCTCATGCACATAGTTCTCATTGTCACTCTACCCCAATTGGGTTTTACATACTCTAACATATCGATGCCATGTCCCTGACATGGTCTTATATGAATTCTTACACCGAGGCCATATCCCAATATGGTCTTACTCGAGCCTTTAACCATCGTTCTATCGTGCTATACACCTTTCCCATTACTCTAAATTCAATTCCATTGACATCTCATCAAGAGACATTTCATACATTCACATAATAATATACATTCCATACAACATTGGAATACTAATTAAACTCATACGTAATTTCAACATTTGCACACGAACTTACCTCGAGGTCGAAAGAGCGGAAAAGGACTTTTTGCCCACATTTCTCTTTTCATCCGTTCTAGGTCCGAAACTTATTTTCTTTGATCTAAAACAATGAAATTTACTCATTTAATCACTTAATGATCGTTTTACAACATAATCTCTACTTAGGAAAAAATGACCATTTTGCCCCTATACTTTGGCAAAATTACGATTTTGCCCCTAGGCTCGTAAATAAATTTTCATCATATTTTCTTGTTAAACAAGCCTAGCTGAACATTAAATCCTCTTACAACTATTCTCAATTCCATCAATTTCATGCCTTAATGAACAAATTACAACTTTTACATTTTAGTCCCAAATAGGTGTTTTCATGGCAACACCTTTCACAAAAGTTGTTTCTCATCATCCTATCATTCATTTTCTTTCATAAAACTCATCAAAAAACATAAACTCTCTCATGGTAAGTCCCTATAATTTCAACCATATTGCAAACTAGTCCCCTTTTTAGAAAGCTTAAGCTTTGGGGACTCCAAAAGTACAATTTTTATCAAGAAAGGTCATCAAAATACCTTACTTGTGAGGAGAAATGCTTGCTGAAATTTTAAGTTTCCAAACCCCTCTCATGGCTGATATTTCCGGTTGGAGAAGAAAGAGAAATAAAAAGATGATAACTTTTACTTATATCATCTTATTTTATTTCTTTTTCCAACTAATATCACCAACTAAACATCATAATAAATGCACTTGTCCCCTATGCATTTCTATGGCCGGTCAACACATTTAACAAGGCCAAATTGCACATTTGGGACCTCCAATTAATATTCTATGACTATTTGGCACCTCTAGCAATTAAAATAGAACTTTTGCACTTTATGCGATTTAGTCATTTTTCACAATTTAGCTAGAAATCGGTAAAATTAAGGCACCAAATTTTTCATGCATCCTCATAAACATGTTGTAACTCATAACATAACATGAAAATAATTTTCTCTAACCTCGAATTAGTGATTCTGAGATCATTGTTCCGACTATTCCCTAAATCGGGCTATTACACATCAAATTCATCGAACAGTAATAACATCAAATTTGCCAGAAAGTTGCAATCCCGAATTTTTAGGGGACAGTTTCTACAAACTTTATCAGCTGACATATACTAGCCTAACAGATTAGTTACTTTTATCACAAATTCAGTTAACTCAACAAGTATTTTATTATCCGACACTAATGTTGTGCATATGTATGAGTTCGTTGACCTCAGGTCAATCAAAGCATAAAAATTAGCATCAAAGATAGAAAATGTACCGGTAATCACATCAGGTGCTGAAGCTTCCTCACGAGCTCAAATTGCATAAGCCCTAGTTGGTGCTCGAGCCTCAGATCTAACTATAGAATCTTTCGTTCCACTTCGAATATTCCCTACATTACCACTTTGTCTGGATGGTCTCCCTCTCGAAGACATGTTACCTATTGTACATTTTGAGTTTTATCTTTATCGGACCGTTCAAGGCAATCACGAAGAAAATGATCATATGAACTGCATTTAAAACATGATCAATCCATCAATCGACACTCTCCAAAATGTTTTCTGTTGCATTGTTGACACTCAGGCTTATTATTACGAACACTTCCTACACTCGCTACAGAAGTAGTCTGGGGTTTCGAACTAGCTTGTTGCTTCCCTCTATCTCTTCCCGAAAATCCAGATGGAGCTGACCTACGATTGTGATATTCTTTAGATTTCTTTGACGGTGAAGAAAATGATTTTCCCATTTATCATTTACCTGTGTCCCGTTTTTCAGATTCTATTTTTTTTTGCTTTACTGAGTTCTTCAGCCTTGTGCGCTCGATCTACCAAAACCTCAAATTCTTTTAACTCAATAACCTTGACAAGTAATATGATATCTTCATTCAAACCGAGTACACATAACAACTTCAGTCAGAATACATTCCCGAGCATATTTATTGAGTTGTACAAATTCTCTTTCATATTCAGCTACAGTTCTACATCCTTATTTCAGCTCAAGAAACTCTTTTTGGTTTTTATCAAGATATTATTGGCTTACATACTTCTTTTTAAATTCCGTTTGGAAGAAATCCCAATTAACATGCTCTTTTGGTACTACAGCAATTAAAGTATTCCACCACTGATATGCCGAGTCCTTTAACAGGGATAACTATCAACTGGAAAGCAAGTCAATTCGTGAAAAACCCGCATGGTATTTTCTAACCAAAACTTAGCTTTTTCCATATCATCTTCCGCTGTACCATGAAGTTATTCTACTCCATACTTACGAATTTTATCAACCGGAGGCTTATTTACATGTACCTGTTCTGAACCTTGAGGAATAGGGGGAGCTGGTTGGGGTATGGGAGGGGGTGGAGGTCGTTGAGCCACAAGATTTTGTTTAATGAAATCTGTAAATCATTTCGACATCATATGGAAGAAGGCTTCTCACGCCTCACTTCCTTGGCCCTCAAGAACGAGCTCGTTTCTACTTGTACCTTGAGCGGAGACTTGAGCATTACTCTCTTCTTCATCATAAACAACTTGGTTGTGTGACATCTTTCATCTATATAAAAACATAATTAAATTTGACTAAGGAGATATCACACTATCACAGGTTATAAAATTGCATGTATTCTATACTCTAAACATCTACGTTCAGTCCAAGAATCGGCTAAACCGTAGCTCTAATACCACTAAATGTAACAACCTTAACCCGTCTCCATCGCCAAATTAGGGTTACAGAGTATTATGACACATATCAAAACAATTTTATTAATTTAAATAACAACATTCGAATATGCATTTCATTCATAGCAAAATAACATTTACGTGACTTAAAACAAGCTTACGGGGCCCTAAAAATAGTTTAGGAACAATCAAGGACAAATTTGAATCAAAACAGAAAAAGATGCAAAAATTTGAAAATTTTGGAAACAGGGGTCACACGGCCGTGTGAAAGAGGCCAGCCCATATGGCTTCAAACACACCCATGTGGCTACCCCACACGCCCTTGTGCTCAGACCGTGTAACTCACTATGACCATGTGAAAAATCTTGCACTTAAAATTAGTAAGGCACATGGTTGTGTGGCCAGACCGTGTGCACCTTAAAAAGCATAAAAACAAGACATACTTTCATCCAAAACTTAGGTACCAAGCCAAATCAAAACCAAGCATTTCCACACTTTAAAAACACATTTAAACAAGCCTAAAAAATGCCAAAACAATCAACCTAAGTGCCTAATCAATGTGTCCTCATTGACACCACAATTCACTTATGAACCTCAATTCACATGACACATCAACTAATTTGCATTCAAATTTATAATTTCATATATAAAACTCATACCAGACTTATCATTTCTTCTTATTCATTCACATTCATTCCTACCATGATTCAAACACTTAAATAAGGTTTATATCAAACGACCAAAACAACTTCATATAAACTTATTCACACCAAGATTAAAGGCACATAGACAAGTAAGCTTATACCAAGCTTAATACATAACATTTGTAATAAGTATCCAAGCATATACAAATACACCTATTACATATGAGTTTTATACATGCCATTTATAACCATAACCAAAATGTTCAAAAACTACGAAAATGATCGATGGATAATGTTATATGCTCCAACAAGATTCCAACCGGTTGAGCTTTCCGATGATCTATAAAATAGAGGAAAACAAGTATGTAAGCATTTAATGCTTAGTAAGTTCTTATAAGAGAAACTTAAACTTATCGTTCCTTAATATTTAATCATTCAATCATGCTCATTAAATCATATAGTACTTGACTTTCCTAAACACCACAATTCACATCATTAGTAAATAATTTAACAATTCATCATCTATGAAACATAGGATACAACATGAAATGGGTTACATTTACTCATATTACTTCACATATGTGATTAATGCCCTTATTCATTCATTTTCATAGCTCATCTTACAATTTCATAAAATCATTGATATCCGTAGTTTCATATCTAAACCATTCCATTACTTTACTTACATGTTGAACCGTATAGAATAATATTTGATACTCGGGAACACCTTTCCATATAATCATAACCTTTTCAATAATGCTCACACGAGCTGTGAAATAGGCTTGCTCACATGAGCTGTGGGTCAGGATGTTAGCTACACGATGCTGCTCACACGAGCTGTGGAGAATCTGCAACAAATGCAGGACCTCAACCATCGTAGGACATCCAAGACTAGCACCCGAACATATAATCCCTAATGACATGTCATTCGTATCCTAAGCATTCTTTAGGTTCAAACGGGACTTTTGTCATCAAGTATTCAATTATCGAATTATTATCGAATCAATTGTAAATAATATAATATTAACAAATAATCAACCATAATAACATTTAATAAATGTAAAATTCATACGAACTTACCTCGACCACAACGGTTGTATCAACAAAAGTCGAGAATTAATTCGAGACTTTCGCTTTTCCTCGATTCAAGTTCGGTTGATTCTGTTCTTGATCTAAATAATAATTTAACTCAATTAAATATTTCAATTGGCTACAATTATCCAATTCAAACCTATAATCCATATTAACGTGAAATTACAAAATTACCGCTAATATTTTAACTTTTGATCGTTTAGCCCCTAAATCTAAATCTTATAATTTAACCAATAAAATAAAAGATCATAATACCCAAATATTCTTAAGGTTCCAAACAGCCCCTAACTTTCTCTAATTTACAACAGTAACCATGAATTTTACTATTTTCACCATTAAGTCCTTAAACTTTAAATTCATCAAAAATTGCTTAACAAAACATGTTTATCTAACAATTAAAATTTATAATCTATCAAAAAAAAATTCACAAATACTATTAAATCATTCATGGAATGTAACACCCCTTACCCGTATTCAACGCCAGAACCGGGTACGAGGCATTACCGGACTTAACATTCATCATCATACAATATCGGGCTATAAATTTCATTCCACTTAAAATTTTTCATTCGAGATCATAGCGTCCCTATCATGGGTCTACGAGACCTTAACCATACATACGGGATGGTTCGGGACTAAACCGGAACTCATGAACACTTAGAAAACTTTTGCTTAAAACAGGGCTACACACCCGTGTAGAAAGGAACACGCCCGTGTGGGCAAGCCGTGTGATCAAACACGCCCATGTTCCTAGCCCGTGTGGATTTTATTTTTCATATCGAACCTACAAGGGTTTTCACACGGCCTGGCACATGCCCGTGTCCTTACCCGTGTGTGGAAACCTTGACATTCTGTTTATGACGTCAACAACCCTCTAGGGACACACGGCCTAGTCACACGCCCGTGTGTTGGCCTATGTGACGAACTGAATTTTTCATAAATAGATGCAGGGGACACACGGCCTATCAACACACCCATGGGGCTGACCGTGTGTCACATACGGCCTAGACACACGCCTGTATGTCTACCCGTGTGGACAATTATAAGGCTATTTACCAAGCCAATTGCCACCCTGAAAAGCAGCCACACTTAAACCACTTCAATGCATCACTCAACATGAAAATAAGGCATTTCTAATAGCTAGAAGCAAAACATCCACACCTTAATAATAACCTACTTAATCATGCAAAATCTTCATACGTAATTCATCCAATTGCACATACTTATACTTCATAAATTTCATCATCATTGATTATAAATACTTAGCAAGTATTGGCCAATTCCAATGGCCATTTACAAAATGAATTGAATGACTTTAATAGCCACACATTGGCCAACAAATATGACTTATCACAAAATGACCAAGTTCCTATACATGCCATACCCAAAATTAATCAAACTTTGCTATACCAAAGAGTAGTTGATAGTGTGATCCGAACTCCGACGTCCTACGATCCCCGAGCTAGCTTGGCGATACTACAAGGAAAAGGGAAAAGAGAGGGGGTAAGCATAAAGCTTAGTAAGTTTGCATGCAATAAATAGCAACATCAATATTATGATAACATCCATACATTACATTGAGTTATAATACAAGGTCTCAAGTACTTGGCATAACTTACTCATGTTTACTCTTACCAATCATGTAACACCCCTTACCGGTATTCAAAGCCGAAACCGAATATGAGGCATTACCTAACTTACTTGCTTAAGCATAACACAACGAGCTATAAAATTTCGGTACAGCTTAAAAACTTTCCATTTAGACTCATAACCTACCCATCCTGAGCCTACGAGGCCTTAAACATACTCCCTGAAGGTTTTAGAAGAAAACCGAGAATTTTTATGCACTTGGGAAAATTTTTGTCTAAACAGGGGCCACACGCCTGTGTTGCCAAAGGGATATGCCCGTGCGCCCCTGAGACATGCCCGTGCTCCTTGCCCGTGTCTCTCACACGGCCTCGACACGCCCGTGTCTTAGCCCGTGTGCCAAAACCTTGGCATTCTGTTTATGACATCATCACCTCACTATGGTCACACGGCCAAGCCACACGCCCGTGTCCTTAGATCGTGAGTCGAATTAAATTCCAAATTTTAGATGCAGACTTCACACGAGCTGGGCACACGCCCATGTCCATGGCCGTGTCTTCTACACAGCAGACACACACGGCCGTGTCTCTGCCCGTGTGTTTACTACTGAGCATATTGACTTGTAAACCTAGATGCAAAAGGGGCACACGGCCAATTAACACGCCCATGGGGCTGACCATGTGTCACACACGGCTTAGACACACGCTCGTGTGTCTACCCGTGTGGACATTAAAAAGGCTATATTCTAAGCCAAATGCCACCCTACATAGCAACCATACTTATACCAACTCAAATCAAACATCCACACAAGCATAAACTTCATGATTCATCATCAATGAATATATATAAACTTGTCAAGTATTGGCCCAACTTAAATGACCGTATACAAAATGATATTGCTAACATAAATAGCCAACACTTTTGGCTTGCAAATATAACATAACAAAATACCTAAGTCCTATACATGCCATACTCAAAATAAATCTAATTTGGCTATACCAAAAAGTGGTCGATAGTGTGATCTCCAAACTCTGACGTTTGCCAATTTCTCGAGCTAACTTGGCAATACTACAACGAAAAGGGAAATGAGAGGGGTAAGCATAAAGCTTAGTAAGTTTGCATGGAAATAATTGCAACAATACATTCATAATGACATCAATTCATGGCATTAGATAACCACATAAAGTCATAAGCACTTTGCCATAACTTACTCGTACTTGTTCTTATCTAGCATATACCATGCCACATATCGTAAACATTCATCGTGAATTATTCACGGGTACCTGTATTCACTCAATCACATGACTTTAGTACTAATCTCATTCTTATTTCCAAGCTTATCTATTTATCCCACTAATTCACTAGTGATACTCAAAGATGCATATTCATCATCATTAGCATAAACACGAAGCCAATGCTACATCCCAGATGTGGTCTCACATGGATCATCTCTGAATACCGATGCCATATCCCGGATATGGTCTTATACGGAACCTCACATCAATATCGATGTGATATCCCAGATATGGTCTTACACGGAATCTCAATTCGGTGCCGAGGCCATGCCCCCGACATGATCTTACACGGGACGTTATCCATCTCATGTCTCGATGATAGTGTTCTCACATTTATTATAGTCCAACCGGGACTTCAACATCTCAACCTTTTTCATCTTTTTCATTCAACACCAATTCTCAATTTCATAGAATATTATGCATCATTACAATATCAAACATTCTCAAACATACTAGCATGAATGTTGAATTTATCACATACAACTTACCTCGATTTCAAAATAGGCTAGATTGTCGACTTAGTCCGCTATTTTGTTCTTTCCCCGATTGAGGTTGATTCTTGGTTCTTCTTGCTCTATAATAGCAATTTAGCTCATTTTAATACCACAATAATAAATGCATTTCAATAATCATGCTTTGGCAAAATTACTATTTTGCCCTTAGACTTTGGCAAAATGACCATTTTACCCCTAGGCTCAGAAATCAATTCTAATCAAATTTCTACCTTTAAAAAGCCTAGGTGAACATCTATTTCTCTTATGGCTATCATCAAAACCCAACATTTCACACACTTACAACAAATTTTATAACCTTTACCAAAAGGTCCATTTAGGTGTTTTCATGGTAACACCTTTCACAAAAGTTGTTCATCTAACAACTAAGACTCATTTTCTTCCATAAAAATACATCAATTCACATAAAAGCTCTCATGGAAAAAACCTAAGCTTTTCACCATCATGCAAAATAGTCCCCTCATTAGAAAGCTTAAGCTTTAAGGGTCTCAAAAGTACAAATATCATCAAGAAAAACCATTAAAATCACTTACTTGTAAGGTGAAGAGCTTGCTGAAATTTTAAGCTTCAAGAACCCCTATTCTTTCTTGAATATTCGGTGGACGAAGAAAGGAAAATGAAAAGATGATAGTCTTTGTTTTATTTAATCATATTTTATTCATTTAGCCAACTAATGTCACCAACCCTTGATAATTTTAATTTTCTTGTCCCCTTGGCCGGCCATCATCTTCATTTAAGGGGCTAATTTCCCTTTAAAGACCTCAAATTAATATTTTATGACTATTAGGCACCTTTAGATTATAACTAGAACTTTCACACTTTATGCGATTTAGTCCTTTTTCGCGACTAAGCATGAAATCGCTAAACTTAAAGCACCAAAATTTTCATACACATATACAATCATGCTCTAACTAATAGAATAAGATAAAAATAATTTTCTCTAACCTTGGATTAGTGGTTCCGAACCACTGTTCCGACTAGGCCCTAAATTGGGCTGTTACAATTCTCCCCCTTAAGGATTTTCGTCCTCGAAAATCTTACCGGTAAAAAGGTTGGGATATTGATTTCTCATGGTCTCTTCAGGCTCTCATGTAGCCTCTTCTATTCCATGTTTCCGCCATAACACTTTGACAAGGGCTATACTTTTGTTTCTCAGTTGTTTGACCTCTCGTGCCAAAATCTTAACCGGCTCTTTACCATAAGTCAAGTCCGGTTGAATTTCTACCTTTGATGGTACTATCACATGTGAAGGGTCCGAACGGTATTGGCGTAACATGGATACGTGGAAGACATCGTGAATCTTTACCAGCTCATGTGGCAAGGCCAAACGATAAGCTATCGATCCTATCCTTTCGGTAACTTCATAAGGTCCGATAAAGCGCGGACTCAATTTGCCTTTCTGGCCAAATCTGAGGACTTTTCTCCATGGTGATACTTTCAGAAATACATTATCACTGACTTGGAACTCAATCTCTTACCGTTTTAAATCCGAATAAGACTTTTGTCCATCTGAGGTCGCTTTCAGACACTCACATATCACCTTTACTTTCTCTTCAGTTTCTCTAACCAAATCAACCCCGTGAATCTGATTCTCTCTAAATTCTGTCCAATACAAGGGCGTTTGGCATTTACGCCCGTACAATGCTTCATAAGGTGCCATCTTCAAACTTGATTGAAAACTGTTGTTGTAGGAAAATTCCACCAACGGTAAGTATTTTTCCCAATTACCTTGGAATTCTAAAACGCAACATCGAAGTATGTCTTCAAGTATCTGTATCACTCTTTCTGACTGCCCGTCGGTTTGTGGATGGAAAGCTGTACTGAAACTCAATTTTGTGCATAAATCCTCTTGCAACCTTTTCCAAAATTGTGACGTGAATCTCGGATCTCTATCCGAAATAATCAATAATGGTACTCCATGAAGTCTTACTATCTTTGACACGTACAATTCAACCAACTTATCAAGCGAATAATCGACTCGTACTGGTATAAAATGGGCTCACTTCGTGAGTCTATCCACTACGACCCACACGTCATCTTTCTTCTTCGGCGTCGACGGGAATCCCGTCACAAAATCCATTATAACACAGTCCCACTTCCACTCGGGAACCATAATAGGCTGGAGTAGACCTAAAGGTACTTGGTGTTCAGCCTTCACTTGCTGACAAATCAGGCATCTCAATACAAACTCGAAAATGTCTTTCTTCATTTTAGGCCACCAATACCACTTCCTCAAGTCATTGTACATCTTCATGCTACTCGGGTGCACAGTTAAACATCCGCTATGAGCTTCATGCAAAATCTTACGAATATGTTCATCATTTCTGGGTACACAGACCCTATCTCAAAACGTCAAGCATCCATCAGGACTTACCCGAAAGTCTGATTCAACATTTGACTCACATTGAACTCTTTTGGCTTGTAAGCTGCTGTTCTCTTTATGAGCTTTACAAATCTCTTGAAGAAATAATGGTCTAGCCCTCAGCTCGTCTAGAATAGAACCATCATCTAACCAAGCCATTCATGTATTCATGGCTCTCAGTGCAACCAATGATTTTCTACTCAAAGCATCGGCGACCACGTTCGCCTTTTCCGGATGGTAGTCAATCACTAACTCATAATCCTTGATCAGCTCTAACCATCTTCGTTGCCTTAAATTCAATTCCTTTTGAGTCATCAAGTACTTTAGGCTTTTATGGTTTGTGAATATCTGACATTTTTCACCATACAAATGGTGTCTCCATATCTTCAATGCAAACACAATGGCAGCCAACTCTAAATCATGTGTCAAGAAATTCTTCTCGTGCGGCTTTAACTGTCTAGAGGCATATGCTATCACCTTGCCCTCTTGCATAAGCACACAGCCCAATCCATTCAAGGATGCATCACTATAAACCACAAATTCTTTTCCCGATTCATGTTGCACTAGAACTGGAGCCTCAGTCAACAATGCCTTTAGTTTCTCAAAACTCTGTTGGCATTTTTCTGTCCAATCAAACTTCACGTCTTTTTGCAATAATCTCGTCATCGGAGTAGCTATCATAGAGAACCCTTTGACAAAACGCCTATAATAGTCGGCTAGGCCCAGAAAACTCCTCACTTCAGTTACGCTCCTTGGTAATTTCCATTCAACAATTGTTGAAATCTTACTCGGGTCGACTCTAATTCCATCTCCCGAGACGATGTGTCCCAAAAATCCAACTTCCTTAAGCCATAATTCACTTTTTCTAAACTTGGCATATAATTGTTTATCTCTCAAAATTTGCAGAACCTTTCTCAAATGCTCGGCATGTTTGTTCTCATCTCGAGAGTAGATCAGTATATCATCGATGAATACCACGACAAATTTATCCAAGTATGGCCAAAAAATCTGATTCATCAGGTCCATGAAAACGGCAGGGGCATTTGTTAGACCAAAAGGCATGACCAAAAATTCATAGTGGCCATACCTTGTACGAAATGTAGTTTTCGGCACATCCGAGTCTTTGACTCTCAACTGATAGTACCCAGACCTTAAGTCTATCTTGGAAAATACTGTGGCTCCCTTCAATTGATCGAACAGATCATCGATTCTCAGCAACGGGTACTTGTTCTTTACAGTTACCTTGTTAAGTTGCCGGTAATCTATGCATAGTCTCATGAAACCATCTTTCTTCTTCACAAATAATACGAGAGCACCCCACGGAGAATAACTCGGTCTTGCGAAACCTTTATCCGTTAGTTCGTGCAACTGTGCTTTCTATTATTTTAGCTCGGTTGAAGCCATTCTATATGGAGCAATAGAAATAGGGGTAGTACCCGGAGCTAACTCAATCCCAAATTCAATTTCCCTAATTGGAGGTAACCCTGGCAATTCCTCTGGAAAAACATCTGGATACTCGTATACTATGGGTACCGACTCAATTTTCAACTTAGTCTCTTTAGCATTCATCACAATAGCTAGGTATGCTTCGTACCCCTTTCTTAAGTACTTCTGAGTCAACAAGGATGATATCACTACTGGTGATCTGTCTTGCTTATCTGATTCAACACGAATAAGATCCCCACTTTCACATTTCAACTCAATAAACTTCTTTCCACAATTCACAATCACGTCATGAGTAACTAACCAGTCCATCCCAAGGATGACATCAAACTCATCAAACGGCAATAACATAAGATCAACTGGAAAGCAATGACCCCTAATCATCAAAGGGTAACCTTTGCATACTCTATCAACCAAAACATATTTGCCTAGGGGATTAGACACTCTTATTACAAATTCAGTAGACTCTATAGGCATGCTCATGCTAAAGGCTAATTTCATGCAAATGTATGAGTGGGTAGATCCCAGATTAATTAAAGCTATAACACGAGTATCATAGAGAGAAAATGTACCCGTGATTACGTCAGGGGAGGATGCTTCCTCACGAGCACGAATGGCATATGTTCTCGCCAGTGCTCTACCCTCAACTCTTGTAGTCTGCTCTCTAGATGAATTCTTTCTACTCATCTCATTTCCCGGGTTTCTCTGTGGTCTTCCTCTAGCAGCACTTCTCGGTCTTGCATTCTGAGACTTTTCTTTCTTGCCCACCTCGGGGCAATCTCTGATAAAATGGTCTAAGGACCCACATCTGAAACAAGCCTTCTCGTTTGCTCGGTACTCACCAGAATGATGCCTGCCACACTGCGGGCATTCCAGTCTACTCGGCCGGGCATTGCCAACACTAGCAACCGAAGTAGTCTGATCCTTAGACCCCGAGAACTGTTTACCCTTACTTCAGTTTGAAAACCCGACCGAAGTGGCTGATCGAGTAGCAAAATCCCTTGATTTCTTAGATGAGGACTGGTAGGACTTACTCATTTGCCTTTTCCTCGAGTCATGGGACTCAATCTCAGCTCTTCTTTTCTCTTTAGCAAACTCTTCAGCCTTACAGGCTCTATCTACCAACACTACAAATTCTTTTAGTTCGAGGACTCCAACATATAAACAGATATCCTTATTTAACCCGTCCTCGAACCTTTTACACATGATAGCCTCGGTAGACACGCACTCCCGGGCATACTTGCTAAGCCTTACGAATTCACGTTCGTATTCGGTCACCATCATCTGACCTTGCTTTAGCTCTAAAAACTCTTTCCTCTTCTGGCCAATAAATCTTTGACTAATATACTTCTTCCGAAATTCCTCTTGGAAGAATTCCCAGCTAACTCTCTCCTTTGGTACCACCGACACAAGGGTGTTCCACCATTGATTGGTGAATCTCTCAAGAGAGATACTGCACATTTTATGCACTCTTCAGGTGTGCATGACAACTCATCAAATACTCTAATGGTATTCTCAAGCCAGAACTCCGCCCTTTCCGGATTATCATCCTTACTAGCCCGGAATTCCTCGGCTCTTTGTTTCCGGATCTTATCGATCGGAGGCCTTTCTCTTCTCACCACCTCAACCACTTGAGAAGCTACAGGAGCGGGTTGAGGAATAGGTGGGGTGGAGGGGGTTGAGCATTAGGATTTGTTCAAATGTACTCAGTGTACCAGTTGCTCATCATGTGGAGAAAGGCTTCTCGGGCCTCTTCTCCTTGACCCAAGGTCTCGGGTCTACTATCTACTGGTGCGGTCCCTTACGCAGGAGCCGGTGCATTACTTGCAGCATCATCGACTGCAGTTCGGTCGGGATCAGGATCCATTTACTATATATAAAAAAACACAATTTAAAACGTCAGGAGACGTCACACTATCATTTCGCAATTACTCTTACATATGGCATGTATAGCTAGACTCAAACTTACGCTACGTTAGTCCTAGAATTGACTAAACTGTAGCTCTGATACCACTAAATGTAACACCCCTTACCCGTGTTCGAAACTGAAACCGGATACGAGGCATTACCTAACTTACTTGCTTAAGCATCACACAACGGGCTATAAAATTTTGGTACAGCTTAAAAACTTTCCATTTAGACTCATAACCTGCACATCCTGAGCCTACGAGGCCTTAAACATACTCCCGAAAGGTTTCGAAATTAAACCGGGAATTTTTATGCACTTGGGAAAATTTTTGTCTAAACAGGGGCCACACACCCGTGTTGCCCAAGGGACACACCCGCGCGCCCCTGAGACATGCCCGTGCCCCTTGCCTGTGTCTCTCACACGGCCTCGACACGCTCGTGTCTTAGCTCGTGTACCAAAACCCTGGCATTCTATTTATGATGTCATCACCGCACTATGGTCACACGGCCAAGGCACACGCTTGTGACAGCCCGAATTAGACCCTAGTCAGAATAGTGGTTTCGAGACCACAAATCCGAGGTCAGAATAATATTCTAATATTATTTTTGGTGTGAATTATATGTGATATAGCCTGTGTGGAAATTCTGTGTGATAATTTTATTAACTGTGTGTCAAATTGTGAAAAAGGACTTAATTGCATAAAGTGTAAAATGCTGTGTGCCGATTGTTATATACTTAATTATTGTTGGCTTTTTAAGGTGGAGGCCTTATGTTGTTAATAACTCATTTTTAAGATAGTGGATGGTTAAATGACTAGATAACCATAATGTAAATTTGTCTTATATGACTAATAAAAGGGCAAAATTGGTATTATATTATTAAGTTAATTTATAATAAAACAAAGCATCAAAATAAGCCATTTTATATTCATCTTTGCACCGAATATTGAAGAAAGAAGAAAGGTTTTAAGCTTTGGTAATTTTAGCTAGGAATTGGTTTGATTCAAGGTTAGATTTTGCTCGGTTTTTATTAATTTCTACGTTTTCGTAATCGTTGCTTTATGCTCTTTAAAACCCATGCTTAAATTTTGTGAATTGATGATGTTTATGAAATGTTCCATTGATGAAATGGTGAGTTTTGTGATGAGTGTTGGTGTTAAACGAAAGATATGTGTTTAATGAACATGTTTTGTTCTTGAATTTTTGATGAATTTAGCTAATTAGGGCTAAATTGAGAAAATAGCATTTTGAAGGATTAAAATGTAAAATAAATGAAATGTGTGGGCTTGTATGAATATAGTTAGAATTCGGCTAGGCATGGGTGCAAGCTAATTATGTGTATTTGATGATTTTATGAATTAAGGACTAAAGTGTCGAAATGTGAAAATGTGAGGGCTATTTTGTAAAATGCCCTAAATATGTGTGTTTGGACTAAAATGAATGATTTGGTGATTGAATGTATTGAATTTGAATGTGTATAGACCAAGAAAGGAGAGGTTCGAATCGAGATCGAGGCAAAGATAAAGTGCTCGATTAATCGACCGTTTTGATAATTCGACGTCCGAGGTAAGTTCGGATATAATACATGTTATTAAGATATGTTTTAGTATTATGGAATGAATAAGTATATGATAATGAGATTTGAGATGTGATGTGCAAAATTAAATTGGATGGCACTAAGTGTGCGAAATCGAGATCGAAACAGAGATGAATAGCACTGTGTATGCGATGTTATGAAAGCTTCGGCTTATTGATTTGGCACTATGTGTGCGATGCCGAGATAAGTCAGTTAAAAGAATAGGAACTAAGTGTGCGATGACGAATATGCTTCAATTATGTATATGGCACTAGGTGTGCAATTAAATTAGACGAATACCAGAGGATGATCGACGTGTAATATCGAGCATTGAATAACTATGTGTTAGCTAAGGTATGTATTGAACCTTTGTGGTTGACGAGTTTATAGATAAAGCCATGAATGGATGAATGAGTATTTTAGCTATGGATGATATGGTATGAATATAAGAGAATTGAACTATGTGATGGTTTAATTATATACATTGGTTTGATCTGATGAGATAATGGTATTGTATTTCGAACTTACTAAGCTTTGAAAGCTTACTGTGTGATTGTTTCTCTGTTTTACAGTGCCAGCAAAGCTAGCTCGGATTCGGGAATCGTCAGCGTCTTTTTCACACTATCGACAATCTAATTTGGTACTTTTTGAAAGATGTAAATAAATGAAATATGGCATGTATAGGCTAGAAGTTATGGTATGTTTTGGGAATGTTTAATCCTTGCCATGTGAGTTGGCTTGGAAGTGAAATGATGTTAACTTATGAATGAGTTATGTTTATGATATGTGAAGTACATTTTGGTATGGCTTGGTGATAATTATATGTTTTTAAGTATGGTAAGATTAGTGAAGAATTGATGCCATAATAATATAATGATTTTGTGGATGAGTCATGGTTGATAATGTATGTGATTTGGTTGAGCAAGATGGTATATAAGTTGACATATTCAGTAATGAGGATTGTATGTGATGATATGATGATCACTTAACATGAAATTGGTTGCTAAATTGTGTGTGGGATTATGCTTAAATGTGCTTGTAGGATTGACCCTTGTGTGGGTGGCAAATTGGCCTTGTAAATGGCCTATTTTGTCACACGGTTATGGCACATGGGCGTGCCTAGTGACCGTGGGGCTAAGTCAGTAGCTGGCTAAGAGTACACGGCCTTGGCACACGGACGTGCCTGGTAGCCGTGTGGTTTCAACAGGATCGACCACGACCAAAGTACAAGGGCATGCTTGGTGGCCGTAGAGCCAAGTCAGAATTGACCACGGCCAAGGTACACGGGCGTGCTTGGTGGCCGTGGAGTAAAGTCAGGTTCGAACACGGGGAAGACACACGGGGGTGTCTATTAGCCGTGGGAGGCACACGGTCTGCCCACACGGGCGTGTAACCCCTGAAACTTTGAAAAGTTTTAAATTTCTGAGAATTTCTGTATGTGTTCCGGTTTAGTCCCGACCCCTTTCTAACACGTGTTTAAGGTCTCGAAGACATCCATAAGGGACTATATACTTATAAATGAATATGTTTGATTGATGTTTGACTTTGTGTCGTGAAATAGTAATGAAACGTTCTGATTGTCTGGTAATGCCTCTTAACTCTATTCCGGTGATGGTCTCGGGTTAGGGGTGTTACAACGCCCGTGTCCTTAGACCGTGTGTCAAATTAAATTCCAAATTTTAGGTGCAGAGTTCACATGGCCTAGGCACACGCCCATGTCCATGGCCGTGTCTTCCACACGACGGAGACACATGGCCGTGTCTCTACCCGTGTGTTTACTACTGAGCATACTGACTTGTAAACCTAGCATGCAAAGGGGGCACACGGCCAATTAACACGCCCCTGGGGCTGACCTTGTGTCACACACGGATTAGACACACACCCGTGTGTCTACCCGTGTGGACATTAAAAAGGCTATATTCCAAGCCAAATGCCACCCTACATAGCAACCATACTTATACCAACTCAAATCAAACATCCACACAAGCATAAACTTCATGATTCATCATCAATGAATATATATAAACTTGTCAAGTATTGACCCAACTTCAATGACCGTATACAAAATGAATTTGCTAACATAAATAGCCAACACTTTTGGCTTACAAATATAACATAACAAAATACCCAAGTCCTATACATTCCATACTCAAAATAAATCTAATTTGGCTATACCAAAAAGTGGTCGATAGTGTGATCTCCAAACTCCGACGTCCGCCAATTTCTCGAGCTAACTTGGCAATGCTACAAGGAAAAGGGAAATGAGAGGGGTAAGCATAAAGCTTAGTAAGTTTGCACGGAAATAATAGCAACAATACATTCATAATGACATCAATTCATGGCATTAGATAACCACATAAAGTCATAAGCACTTTGCCATAACTTACTCGTACTTGTTCTTATCTAGCATATACCATGCCACATATCGTAAACATTCCTCGTGAATTATTCACCGGTACCTGTATTCACTCAATCACATGACTTTAGTACTAATCTCATTCCTATTTCCAAGCTTATCTATTTATCCTACTAATTCACTAGTGATACTCAAAGATGCATATTCATCATCATTAGCATAAACACGAAGCCAATGCCACATCCCGGATGTGGTCTCACATGGATAATCTCTGAATACCGATGCCATATCCCGGATATGGTCTTATACGGAACCTCACATCAATATCGATGCCATATCCCAGATATGGTCTTGTACGATTTCCTTTTTTGTTTATAGTCAATGCCGAAGCCATATCCCAATATGGTCTTACACGGAATCTCAATTCGGTGCTGAGGCCATGCCCCCACATGGTCTTACACGGGAACTTATCCTTCTCATGTCTCGATGATAGTGTTCTCACATTTATTATAGTCCAACCGGGACTTCAACATCTCAACCTTTTTCATCTTTTTCATTCAACACCAATTCTCAATTTCATAGAATATTATGCATCATTACAATATCAAACATTCTCAAACATACTAGCATGAATGTTGAATTTATCACATACAACTTACCTCGATTTCAAAATAGGCTAGATTATCGACTTAGTCCGCTATTTTGTTCTTTCCCCGATTGAGGTTGATTCTTGGTTCTTCTTGCTCTATAATAGCAATTTAGCTCATTTTAATATCACAATAGTAAATGCATTTCAATAATCATGCTTTGGCAAAATTACTATTTTGCCCTTAGACTTTGGCAAAATGACCATTTTACCCATAGGCTTGGAAATCAATTCTAATCAAATTTCTACCTTTAACAAGCCTAGGTGAACATCTATTTCTCTAAAGGCTATCATCAAAACCCAACATTTCACACACTTACAACAAATTTTATAACCTTTACAAAAAGGTCCATTTAGGTGTTTTCATGGTAACACCTTTCACAAAAGTTGTTCATCTCACAACTAAGACTCATTTTCTTCCATAAAAATGCAGCAAATCACATAAAAGCTCTCATGGCAAAACCCTAAGCTTTTCACCATCTTGCAAAATAGTCCCCTCATTAGAATGCTTAAGCTTTAGGGGTCCCAAAAGTACAAATATCATCAAGAAAAACCATTAAAATCACTTACTTGTAAGGTGAAGAGCTTGCTGAAATTTTAAGCTTCAAGAACCCCTATTATTGCTTGAATATTCGGTGGAAGAAGAAAGGAAAATGAAAAGATGATAGCCTTTGTTTTATTTAATCATATTTTATTCATTTAGCCAACTAATGTCACCAACCCTTGACAATTTTAATTTTCTTGTCCTCTTGGCCGGCCATCATCTTCATTTAAGGGGCTAATTGCCCTTTAAAGACCTCAAATTAATATTTTATGACTATTAGGCACATTTAGATTATAACTAGAACTTTTGCACTTTATGCGATTTAGTCCTTTTTTGCGATTAAACATGAAATCGCTAAAATTAAAGCACCAAAAATTTCATACACATATACAATCATGCTCTAACTTATAGAATAACATAAAAATAATTTTCTCTAACCTCGGATTAGTGGTTCCGAACCACTGTTCTGACTAGCCCCTAAATCGGGCTGTTACAAATCACATATCACTTATCAAACTCATTTCTCATAAGTTACTCATAGGTACCTGTAACACTTATCACATGACTTTAGCACTTTTATCATTTTGAACATAAACTTAGCTCTTTATCCCGTTGAACCACTTGGAATATCAAAGGATATTCAAACCCGCCATACATGTAACACGATGCCAATGCAATATCCCAAATATGGTCTTACATTGGACCACATCTTGATGCCGATGCCATATCCCAGATATGGTCTTATACGGGATCTCTTATACCGATGTCGATGCCATGTCCTAGACATGGTTTTACACGAGATCTTCATTTGGTGCCCAGGCCATGTCCCAGACATGGTCTTATTCGGGACTTCCTTTTGGTGCCGATGCCATGTCTGAGACATGGTCTTATACGGGACCTTCCTTTCGGTGCCGATGCCATGTCCCAGGCATGGTCTTACACGGGACCTTCCTTTCCTCATGCCGTGTCACTGGTATCCTTTCTATTCCTAAGGTTCAACCGGGACATCAACTTCATAATTCTTCATCGTATTCACATGGAAGCATCATTAATCGATTTCATAAAATAATATACATCTTCATGAAATGGAAAACATTTTAAAACATAATAATATGACGTTGAACTATTACACACAAACTTACCTCGGTACCAAAATATACGTATAGTTGTTCGATTTAGTCCTCAACCCTGTTTTTGCCTCGGTTTTGGTCCGGACTTCGTGTTTCTTGATCTATAAGGACAATTTCACTCTTTTAATGATCAAATTGACTAAATCGAACCATGAATCATACTTTGGCAAAATTATAATTTTGCCCCTATACTTTCACATATTTACTCTTTTTCCCCTAGGCTTGTAAAATGATTTTTATCCAATTTCTTTGTATTTTAAGCCTTGCCGAACCATTTTCATAACTACAACATTCAGCAATTTCCACTAATTCACACTTTTATGACAACTTTCATAACTTTTACAATTAGGTCCTTTTTATGAATTTTCCATGAAAATCTCTTAGAGAAAGATGTTCATCATGCATTAAAATTTCATATTCCTCCTTTAATCATCAAAACACATGCATGTCATACATGGGTAAATTTTTGAACATGAACCCTAGCTCAAAATATAGCTAGAAATAGCTAAACTGAGCTACGAGGATCTCAAAAATATGAAGAGCATTAAAAATGAGGCTAAGAGGTACTTACAATCAAGCTTGAAAAATGAAGAAACCCTAGCTATGGTGCCCTTGAAATTTTCGGCTAGCATGGAGAAGATGGACATGAATTTTGACTTCTTTTTCCCTTTTAATTCTTTTATTAACCTAATGATAAAAATGCCCTTAAGGCCCCTTTCTTGAGATTTTTCCTTCCCATGTCTATTTTTGTCCATCTTAACAAATAATGGTCTAAATGCCAAATAAGGACCTCTAATAATTTTTCTAATGCTATTTCATACTTAAATCTTCTAGAATATCATATTTTCCAATCTTTGAAATTTAGTCCTAATGAATAAATTGATCACTAATTAATAAAATTTTTTAATGAAATTTTCACAAAATCATGCAAGCATGCCATAGACCTCATAAAAATTATAAAACACATATTTCTACCTCGAATTTGTGGTCTTGCAACCACTATTCTGACTAGACCCTAAATCGGGCTGTTACAATTCTCCCCTCCTTAGGGATTTTCGTTCCTGAAAATCTTACCGGTAAAAAGGTTGGGATATTGGTTTCTCATAGCCTCCTCGGGCTCCCATGTAGCTTCTTCTACCCCATGTCTTTGCCAAAATACTTTCACAAGAGCTATACTTTTATTTCTTAACTGTTTGACTTCCCGCGCCAAAATCTTAATCGACTCTTCGCCATAAGTCATATCAGGTTGAATTTCAACCTCTGTCGGTGTAATCACATGCGAAGGATCTGATCGGTAACATCGTAACATAGACACGTGGAACACATCATGGATATTTTCCAACTCAGATGGCAAAGCCAATCGATAGGCTACCGGCCCTATCCTCTCAGTAATCTCGTACGGTCCGATAAAATGCGAACTCAATTTGCCTTTCCGGCCAAATCTAAGAACCTTCTTCCATGGTGATACTTTTAAAAATGCCTTATCACCAACATGAAACTCAATCTCTTTTCGTTTCAAGTCTGAGTAGGACTTTTGGCTATCCGATGCGGTTTTCAAGCAATCACGAATCACTTTTACTTTCTCTTTGGTTTCCCTGACCAGATCGACCCCGTGAATCTAATTTTCTTTGAGTTCGGTCCAATACAAGGGCGTTCGGCACTTACGCCCATATAATGCCTCATAAGGTGCCATTTTCAAACTCGACTAGTAACTGTTATTGTAGGCAAATTCCACTAATGGTAAATACTTTTCCCAGCTGCCTTGAAACTCAAGAACACAACATCGGAGCATATCTTCTAGAATCTGTATTACTCTCTCTGACTGTCCGTCGGTTTGCAGATGGAAAGCTGTACTAAAACTCAACCTTGTGCCCAAGGATTCTTGCAACTTTTTCCAAAATCGTGATGTGAATCTCGGATCTCTATCTGATATAATTGACAAAGGCACTCCGTGAAGTCTCACAATTTCAAAAATATATAACTCAGCTAATTTATCAAGTGAATAATCAATGCCTACCGGTATGAAATGGGCCGACTTTGTAAGTCTATCAATTACAACCCACACAGTATCTTTCTTATTCGGTGTCATAGGTAAACCCGTCACAAAGTCCATAGTAACACGGTCCCACTTCCACTCGGGAACCATAATAGGCTGAAGCAACCCCGAAGGCACTTGGTGTTCAGCTTTCACTTGCTGACAAATCAAGCATTTCGATACAAACTCAGAAATATCTTTCTTCATACTCGGCCACTAATAACATTTCTTCAAGCCATTATACATTTTTGTGCTGCCCGGATGTACAAATAAACATCCGCTATGTGCCTCATGTAGAATTTTCTGAACAAGCTCATCATCTCTCGGTACACAGACTCTGTCTCGAAATGTTAAACATCCCTCAAAATTAATTCAAAAATCTGACTCAACACCCGACTCACACTGAACTCTTTTGGCTTGCAACTCACTGTTGCCTTTCTGAGCTTCACAAATCTCTTGGAGAAACATTGGTCTAGCCCTCAATTCAGTTAGGATGAAACCATCATATGACAAACTCATCCGTGTATTCATGGCTCTTAATGCAAACAAGGATTTTCTACTCAAAGCGTCGGCGACCACGTTTTCTTTTCCCGGATGGTAGTCAATCACTAGCTCATAGTTCTTTATCAGCTCTAACCATCTCCGTTGTCTTAAATTCAACTCCTTTTGAGTCATCAAGTACTTTAGGCTTTTATGGTCGATGAATATCCGACATTTTTACCATACAAATGGTGTCTCCATATCTTCAATGCAAACACAATGGCAGCCAACTCTAAATCATGTGTCGGGTAATTCTTCTCATCTGGCTTTAACTGTCTAGAGGCATATGCTATCACCTTGCCCTCTTGCATAAGCACACAACCCAATCCATTCAAGGATGCATCACTATAAACCACAAATTCTTTTCCCAATTCAGGTTGCACTAGAACTAGAGCCTCAGTCAACAATGCCTTTAGTTTCTCGAAACTCTGTTGGCACTTTTCTGTCCATTCAAACTTCACATCTTTTTGTAACAATCTCGTCATTAGAGTCGCTATCATGGAAAATCCCTTGACAAACCGTCTATAATAGCCAGCTAGGCCCAAAAAACTTCTAACCTCTGATACGTTTATTGGCGGTTTCCAATCAGCAATAGCTGAAATCTTGCTCGGGTCAACTCAGATTCCATCTCCCGAAACAATATGCCCTAAAAACCCGACTTCTTTAAGCTAAAATTCACTTTTACTAAACTTTCCATACAACTGATTATCTCGTAAAATTTGTAAGACCGTTCTCAAGTGCGCAGCATGCTCATTTTTATCACGAGAGTAAATCAGTATATCATCAATAAAAACAAAAACAAATTTATCCAAGTACGGTCAGAAGATACGATTCATCAAATCCATAAACACGGCAGGGGCGTTTGTCAAACCGAAAGGCATAACTAAAAACTCATAGTGACCATACCTTGTCCAAAATTTAGTTTTTGGCACATCCGCATCTTTGACTCTCAACTGATAATAACCTGACCTCAAACCTATGTTGGAAAACACAGTGGCTCCCTTCAATTGGTCAAACAAATCATCGATTCTTGGAAACGGGTACTTTTTCTTCACGGTTACCTTATTAAGCTACCGGTAATCTATACATAATCTTATGGAACCATCTTTCTTTTTCACAAATAATACTGGAGCACCCACGGAGAATAACTCGGTCTTGCAAAGCCTTTGTCCATTAGCTCTTGTAACTGTTCCTTTAATTCTTTCAACTCGGTTGGAGCCATTCTATATGGAGCAATCGGTATAGGCGTAGTACCAGGGGCTAACTCAATGCCAAATTCAATCTCTCTAACTGGAGGCAACCCTGGCAATTCTTCTGGGAATAGATCTAGATACTCACACACTATCGGCACTGATTCAATTCTTAACTTAGTCTCTTTGGCATTCATCACAAAGGTAAGATAAGCTTCATATCCTTTTCTCACATATTTTTGGGCAGCCATATGAGAAATCATTACAGGTAACCTGTCCTGTTCATCTGATTCAACATGAAGAAATCCCCATTTTCACATTTTAGCTCAATGTATTTCTTTCCACAATTTACTATCACATCATGAGTAGTTAACCAATCCATACTAAGAATTACATCGAATTCATCAAACGGCAATAACATGAGATTAGCCAGAAAATAATGACCTCCAATCATCAAAGGGCAATCTTTGCATACCTTGTCAACTAATACACATTTGCCTAAGGGATTGGACACTTTTATCACGAATTTTGTAGAATTTATAGGCATGTTCATACTAGATACTAATTTCATGCAAATATATGAGTGGGTAGATCCCGGATAAATTATAGCAACAACATGAGTATCATGGAGAGAAAATGTACCCGTAATTACATCAGGGGATGACGCCTCTTCGCGAGCGCGAATGGCATAAGTCCTCGCAGGTGCTCTACCCTCTGATCTTGCAGTCTGCTCTCTAGGTGTATTCTTACTACTCGTTCCGTTTCCCAAATTTCTCTATGATCTTCCTCTAGCAGTACTTCCCAATCTTGCACTCTGAGATTTCTCTTTTTCAACCATCTCGGGGTAATCTCTAATAAAATGATTTGGGGATCCACACTTGAAACAAGATCTCTCATTTGCTCAGCAGTCATTGGGGTGACATCTGCCACACTGTGGACACTCCGGTCTACTTGGTCAAGCGTTCCCAACACTAGCAACTGAAGTGGTCTGAGCTTTAGACCCCGAATACTGTTTACCCTTACTTCTATTTGAAAACAAAGCTGAAGTGGCTGATCGAGTAGTGAAATCTCTGGACTTCTTGGATGAGGATTGAAATGACTTACTCAGTTGTCTCTTTCTTGATTCACGAGACTCAATTTCAGCTTATCTTTTCTCTTTAACCAACTCCTCGGCTTTGCAAGCTCTATCCACTAACACAACAAATTCCTTTAATTCTAGGACACCAACAAACAATCGGATATCTTCATTTAATCTATCCTCAAACCTTTTGCACATGATGGCTTCAGTGGATACACACTTTCGAGCGTATTTACTGAGCCTTACAAACTCACGCTCATATTCGGTTACTGTCATTCGACCTTGTTTTAGCTCAAGGAATTGCTTTCTCTTCTGATCAATAAATCTTTGACTATTGTACATATTCCGGAACTCTTCTTGGAAAAACTCCCAATTGATTTTCTCCCTTGGTACAACCGACACAAGGGTGTTCCACCACTGATAAGCGGAATCTCTTAAGAGAGATACCACACATTTCATGCACTCTTCAGGTGTGCAAGATAATTCATCAAATAACCTGATGGTATTTTCAAGCCAAAATTATGCTCTTTCTGGATCATCATCTTTACTAGCTCGAAAATCCTCGGCTCCTTGTTTCTGGATTCTATCAACCGGAGGCTTTTCTCTTCTTACTACTTCCACCATTTGGGGAGCTATAAGGGTAGGTTGAGGAATAGGTGGGGGTGGAGAGGGTTGAACATTCGGGTTCGTATGAACGAACTCTGTATACCAAGCATTCATCATGTGGAGGAAGGCTTCCCTAGCCTCTTCTCCCCCTCTTTGACTCACAGTTGCTGGTCTATTCTCATTCTCAGTTGGCACCGTCCCTTGGGCAGGGGCCGGCGCGTTACATTCTACATCATCTGCCACAGCTCTCTCGGGATCCATTTACTATATAAAAACACAATTTAAATCATCAGGAGTCGTCACACTATCATTATGTATGTACTCATACGTATGGCATGTATAGCTAGACTCGTTCTTACGCTACGTTAGTCCGAGAATCGACTAAACCGTAGCTCTAATACCACTAAATGTAACACCCTTTACTCGTATTCAACACCAGAATCGGGTACGAGGCATTACTGGACTTAACATACATCATCATACAATATCGGGCTATAAATTTCATTCCCCTTAAAATTTTTCATTCGAGATCATAGCGTCCCTATCATGGGTCTACGAGACCTTAACCATACATACAGGATGGTTCGGGACTAAACCAGAACCCATGAACACTTAGAAAATTTTTGCTTAAAATAGGGCCACACACACCCGTGTGGAAAGGAACACGCCCGTGTGGCCACACACGTCCATGTTCCTAGCCCGTGTGGATTTTATTTTTCATATCGAACCTACAGGGATTTTCACACGGCCTGGCACACGCCCGTGTCTATGGCCCGTGTCCCTCACACGGCCATGACACGCCCGTGTCCTTACCCGTGTGTGAAAACCTTGACATTCTGTTTATGACGTCAGCAACCCTCTAGAGACACACGGCCTAGTCACACGCCCGTGTGCTGGCCCGTGTGACGAACTAAATTTTTCGCAAATAGATGCAGGGGACACACGACCTATCAACACACCTATGGGGCTAACCGTGTGTCACACACGGCCTAGACACACGCCCGTATGTCTACATGTGTGGACAATTATAAGGCTATTTACCAAGCCAATTGCCACCCTGAAAAGTAGCCACACTTAAACCACTTCAATGCATCACTCAACATGAGAATAAGGAATTTCTAATATCTAGAAGCAAAACATCCACACCCTAATAACAACCTACTTAATCATGCAAAATCTTCATACGTAATTTATCCAATTGCACGTACTTATACTTCATAAATTTCATCATCATTGATTATAAATACTTAGCAAGTATTGGCCAATTCCAATGTCCATTTACAAAATGAATTGAATGACTTTAATAGCCACACATTGGCTAACAAATATGACTTATCACAAAATGACCAAGTTCCTATACATGCCATACCCAAAATTAATCAAACTTTGCTATACCAAAGAGTAGTTGATAGTGTGATCCGAACTCCGACGTCCTACGATCCCCAAGCTAGCATGGTGATACTACAAGAAAAAGGGAAAAGAGAGGGGTAAGCATAAAGCTTAGTAAGTTTGCATGCAATAAATAACAACATCAATCTTATGATAACATCCATACATTACATTAAGTTATAATACAAGGTCTCAAGTACTTGGCATAACTTAATCATGTTTACTCTTACCAATCACATATCACTTATCGAATTCATTTCTCATAAGTTACTCATAGGTAGTTGTAACACTTATCACATGACTTTAGCACTTTTATCATTTTGAACATAAACTTAGCTCTTTATCCCGTTGAACCACTTGGAATATCAAAGGATACTCAAACCCGTCATACATGTAACACGATGCCAATGCCATATCCCGGATATTGTCTTACATGGGACCACATCTTCATGCCGATGCCATATCCCAGATATGGTCTTATATGGGATCTCTTATATCGATGTCGATGCCATGTCCCAGACATGGTCTTACACGAGATCTTTATTTGGTGCCCAGGCCATGTCCCAGACATGGTCTTATTCGGGACCTCCTTTCGGTGCCGATGCTATGTCCCAGACATCGTCTTATACGGGATCTTCCTTTCAGTGCCAATGCCATGTCCCAGACATGGTCTTATACGGGACCTTTCTTTCCTCATGCCGTGTCACTAGTATCCTTTCTATTCCTAAGGTTCAACCGGGACATCAACTTCATAATTCTTCATCGTATTCACATGGAAGCATCATTAATCGATTTCATAAAATAATATAAATCTTCATGAAATTGAAAACATTTTAAAACATAATAATATTACGTTGAACTATTACACACAAACTTACCTCGGTACCAAAATATACGTATAGTTGTTCGATTTAGTCCTCAACCCTGTTCTTGCCTCGGTTTCGATCCAGACTTCGTGTTTCTTGATCTATAAGGACAATTTCACTATTTTAATGATCACATTAACTAAATCGAACCATGAATCATACTTTGGAAAAATTATAATTCTGCCCCTATACTTTCACATATTTACACTTTTGCCCCTAGGCTCATAAAATGATTTTCATCCAATTTCTTTGTATTTTAAGCCTAGCCGAACCATTTTCATAACTACAACATTCATCAATTTCCACTAATTCACACTTTTATGACAACTTTCATAACTTTTACAATTAGGTCCTTTTTATGAATTTTCCATGAAAATCTCTTAGAGAAAGATGTTCATCATGCATTAAACTTTCATATTCCTCCTTTAATCATCAAAATACATGCATGTCATACATGGGTAAATTTTTTAACATGAACCCTAGCTCAAAATATAGCTAGAAATAGCTAAACCGAGCTACGAGGATCTCAAAAATACGAAGAGCATTAAAAACGAGGCTAAGAGGTACTTACAATCAAGCTTGAAAAATGAAGAAACCCTAACTATGGTGCCCTTTAAATTTTCGGCTAGCATGGAGAAGATGGACATGAATTTTGACTTTTTTTCCCTTTTAATTCTTTTATTAACCTAATGACAAAAATGCCCTTAAGGCCCCTTTCTTGAGATTTTTCTTCCCATGTCTATTTTTGTCTATCTTAAATAATGGTCTAATTTCCCAATAAGGACCTCTAATAATTTTCTAATGCTATTTCATACTTAAATCTTCTGGAATCTCATATTTTCCAATCTTTGAAATTTAGTCCAAATGAATAAATTGATCACTAATTAATACAATTTCTTCATGAAATTTTCACACAATCATGCAAGCATGCCATATACCTCATAAAAACCATAAAACACATATTTCTACCTCGTATTTGTGGTCTCGCAACCACTATTCTGACTAGGCCCTAAATCGAGCTGTTACATGGAAAAACTCTAAACTTTTATAACTTTACAATTCAACCCCCGAGCTAAGTACATTAAGCTAAAACGAGTTCAAAAATATAAAAATCATTAAACACTAGGTTCAAAAACCTCACCATGCTCCAAAGGAAACTTGACTAAATTTTCTTAAGCTCAACAATGGTCATTTTCAGCAAACACAAGAAAATGGAAAAAGATGATAGCATTATTTTACTTGTACATGCTTTTATTTATTGTTTTACTACTTTACCCTTTAATTAACACTTATAAAATAACCAACCCATGTCCATCATTGTCCACCACCAATATAAATGGCACAATTACCTTATAGATCTACCAACTTACATTTCCAAGGCCATTCAATCCATTTAATTAGTAGAATTTAACTTTTGCACCATTTTCAATTTAGTCTTTTTTACCTAATTAACCATTTAAACTTTAAAATTTCTTAACGAAAATTTAATATGATTCTAATTTAACCCTATAAATAATAAATAAACATTAAAATGTTTACTCAGTTGTCAGAAATGTGGTCACGAAACCACTGTTTCCAACACCACTAAAAAATGGCTGTTACAATAAACATATCGAATTCTTAGTAAGTTCACAGGAATTTAAACAACAAGTTACCTCAAATTACATCTTAATTTTGTACAATACTCGTTTTACGGGTTTGCTTAAACATGGCAATCACATATATCGCATCTTATAATAAATCAAGCATATAACATTCTTAATCACTTATAACCAACATTTATTCAATTCACTATTTCATGTCATTCTCTATATGTTATCAACAATACATCCAATTTGAATATAATTTCATTCCCTATTTCATTTCATTATTCGAATTTCGAATCGAAATCATTGATTTGTCACATTTTCATTTTAGTCCTCTAGGTTCGTATTGTAACACCCAAACCCGGTCAAAATGCTACGATCGAATCTGGCATGTCACAGGGAAGAAAACATTTTTGAGAACCGAGTTATTGTCATGAGTTGGGAAAAATCTTTGATTTTATAGAAACAGAGTTTGTATTGAGTGATCATTTGAAAACAATCTTGAATCTTAGCTTGAAAAGTTGAGTTGCCTTGTTATTAAAAACCCGAATGTTAAATTACTCAATTGTAAAATCTTGAAAATCCCAAAGTTCTTTAAATTTTGAAATCACCCATTTCAAATCGTATTAAACGTGTCTTAATAATCTGATAAAGTAGAAGAAAATTTATAAAACAAGTAAAAACCAAACCAACGTTTAAATGGCCTTATTACATTACCCAAAATCCAATTTAAAGAAAAATAACTCCAAATTAACTATTAAAGTAAAATCCAAAATATTATGCATGGCCACCTCGAGTCCACCTCGGCTCCGTATCCGCAGTCTAAGGATTACCTGCAAAGATTAACGGAAGGGGTGAGTCACCGAGACTCAGTGTGTAAATCCCCGTCCAAAAGATATTAGGCCCTCACACAGATTCATATGCAAAGTAAGTATGCCATGCAACCCAACCAACCTAGGCATCCATCCGTATCTCCTGTGTCTACCCAACATTTGTGGCACCTAGCCACTGGTGGTACCTAACCACTGGTGACAAAAGTCACAAATAATCATAAGTGGGGCCAACCCACTTGTGGTACCTAACCACTGGTGACAATCCCTTATATCAATATGTGGGGCCAACCCACTGTGGTACCAAACCACTGGGACGAGTCACAGAAATAAGATATATGTGGTACCTAACCACTGGTGGTTCCAAACCACTGAGACTTAGTCACAAATTGATAATATGTGGAGCCAACCCACTTGTGGTACCTAACCACTGGTGACAGTCTGAAAAGATCATGTTTCCTCCCTCTTCTAATCGTATCCAATTTTCATGTGCATGCTTTACATTATGGTATGATCATGCTTAACGATTAATTAACATGGCACATTCAGGTTTCCATATATGCATTTATTGATAGCAAAACATAATAGACTTACCCGGAGTCCTCGCTCTACCGACAAGGGTATTTTAGTGACCCGTAACGTCACTTTGGCTTTCAGACATACTAACAACTAACAAAATAACATATGAAGTGTGTGAGAGTTACACACCTGATAACACGTAATATCACGCTCTCTACGTCGACATTATCGCTAATCAAAACCACAGTTATCTACCTACGATTCTGTTTAGAAGCCGGCCCACAACCCGGTGGCAAATCCCGAACTACTGACACTGATCGCTTCTTAAACTTAGGGGCTGGGTTTACGGGTCCAACCCCCTTCTTAGAATTGCTGGCATTCGAGTCCATGGAAAAAATCTTGGTCAGAAGACCGAGTTAACACATAGGGTAAATGTGAATAGATTAACACGTTAGCAGAAAAGATCTCCTTACTTAAATCGGCAAAAGCCGAAGCTTTAGGCTTGATCCACAAGTCAAGCGAATCCCGAAAGTCTCCAAAGGAATGCGACACCCCCTTCCACCTACATTCGGCCAAGCCCCAAAACATTAGGCAAATTAGCCATTCGGGTTTGGCTCCCCAAACTGAAAGAGAAGATAAAGATACAGAAGAAATCACCACTAACCTTAACACAGGAGATCCAATTATCACCTAAGAGGATTCAGCACTAGCACAGTAGAAGAGAAGATTCAGCAAAGCAGGGAAGAAGATGAAAGAGTCGAAAAAGAACTACTAATGGAACTTAGGAGTTTTCGGTTTTAGAAGTGATCAAAAGAAAAGATGAAGAAGAGAAGGCCATGGAGATTCGGTTTGTAGAGAGAAATCAGAGAAGAGAACTTTGGATGGGGATATTCGGCTATTGCACAGAGAATGAAGATGAGAATGGAGTTAGGGGTTTTCAGCTTTGAAATAGAAAAAGGAAAAAGAAGAAAAGATGAATAATAGAAGTGGTTATGGTGCTCAAAGGAAAACGAAGAAAAGGGAAAAAGGGTTTCGGCTTTCAGAGAGAACAAGAAGAAGAAGAAGAAGAAGAAAGAATCATGGAGAGTGTGAGTCAAGAGAATTTCGGCAATAGTGAGAGATTTGTGTTTCATAGAAAAGAAAATAATAAGAGAAATAAAACTCAAAACAAAAAGAACCCACTTGGACACCTTAGACACTTTCGGCACAAGGCAAAACAAACTACATTCGGCACCTACCTCCCAAACCCGAAATTTGCACACAAAAAATGACACTACATGGTCCTATGGCCAATGTAAATTTCGACACACTCCAGCATAGGCCAAACCGACCCCCCTTCCTACACCAAACATTTGAATTTCGACCACCACTTACACCCCTTACTCAATTCCTTGTTTTTCTCCTTAATTTTCTTCTGATCACACATTCAAACTTGTTTGAATAATTCAAACTCCTTAAATTGCTCTCTTCCACTTATTCAAAGATATTGACCCATTCAACACTCATCCATCAGAGTCCATGCTGAGTGCAACTCTCCCTTGCCTTGGCGTCAAAAATAAATCCCCAAAAGGGAGTTCCCGCAGCTCGAACCAAGTCCCTCCAGCTTCCCTGAAGCGTCACTTCCCAGAGCTCTAAGTGGCGCCTCTTTGCCACTTTGCTAAGGCACTCCTTTGTGTCATCCAACACAAACAATATCCCTTAAGGCCCAATTCAGCTAGCTTCCCTAAAAGTGCTCAAAAAGCAAATTTTCACCAAGACCCCGGCTTACCCCTAACTCATTCCTGGACCCTAAAGTACCCTAAACTAGCATGTCAAACATAGTATTCACATACAAACACATAAAATGCAAAGGCCCTGATTTAGGATGTTACAGTTCTACCCCCTTAAAATAATTTTGGCCTCGAAATTACCTGGTCAAAAGAGTTGAGGGTATTGCTGCCGCATAACATCCTCTGGCTCCCACGTGGCTTCTTTTGATCCATGGTTCCGCCACAACACCTTCACCAAAGGGATTGATTTCCTACGCAATACTTTGACATCCTGATCTAAGATCTGCACTGGTTCCTCCTCAAAAGATAAGTCTGGGCTTACTTCAATTTCTTCTACTAGCACAACATTAGACGAATCCGAACAATAGCTTCTAAGCATAGAGACGTGAAATACGTCATGGATTTGACTCAACTCTGAAGGAAACTCGAGCTGATAGGGTACTGGTCCCACACGCTTCAACACTCGATACGACCCGATTAACCTGGGGCTCAACTTGCCCTTCCAACCAAATCTCAGCACCTTTTTCCACGGAGACACCTTTAAGAAAACCTTGTCACCCACTGCAAATTCTATATCTTTCCGCTTAAGATCAGCATAGGACTTCTGCCTGTCCGAAGCTTCCTTCAATCGAGTTCGAATTAGCTTAACCTTGTCTTCCTTTTCAGCAACCAACTCTGGACCCAACAACTGACACTCACCCAACTCTATCCAACACGTAGGTGTGCGACACTTCTGACCGTATAACGCTTCATACGGCGCCATCTAAATACTCGATTGGTAGCTATTGTTATACGCGAATTTCGCCAACGGTAGAAATTCTTCCCAACTACCTCTAAAGTCTAAGACACAACCCCTCAACATATCCTCCAGAATCTAAATTACCCTCTCCGGCTGCCCATCAGACTGTGGATGAAACGCTATACGGAAATCCAAATTTGTACCCAAAGCTTGATGCAACGCCTTCTAAAATCTTGACGTGAACCTAGGGTCCCTGTCTGAGATGATAGACACTAGTACCCCATTCAACCTTACAATCTCCGCTATATATAATCTAGCCAACTTCTGAAGAGAGTAATCCACACGCACAGGTATGAAATGAGCCAACTTTGTCAACCGGTCAACTATTACCCAAACTGAATCCTTCTTAGTAGGTGTAAGGGGTAGCCCACTAACAAAGTCCATGGTGATCCTTTCCCACTTCCACTGCGGAATCTTGACCGGTTGCAACAACCCCGAAGGCAATTGATGTTCCGCCTTTACCTGCTGACACGTCAAACACTTACCCACAAATTTGGTTACCTCTCGCTTTAAACCCAGCCACCAAAACTGTTCTCGCAAATCCCGGTACATCTTACTACCTCCCAGATGCATAGCGTATGGACTGCTATGTGCTTCCTGAAGAATCTTCTGCCTCAACTCCACATCTTTTGGCATGCAAACCTTCCCATGGAAACATAAAACTCCATCACTGTTCAAGCTATACCCCTCTAATCTACCATTCTGCACTTGCAAAAATCGAGCGCTCAAGACATCATCTACTAGCTGTTTCTCCTTAACCTGATTTACCCATGTCGGCTTCACTTGCAGTTCCGCTATCAAACTTCTGTCATCATACAAACTAAGGTGGGCAAAAAATGCTCTTAAGTCTGATACAACCTTATGGCTCAACGCATCTGCCACTATGTTAGCCTTACCCGGATGATACTCAATCGAGCAATCATAACCCTTCAACAGCTCGATCCACCTTCGCTGCCTTAAATTCAACTCCTTCTGAGTAAGGAGGTATTTCAAACTCTTGTGATCCGTGTAAACAATAGACTTCTCCCCATACAAGTAATGCCTCCAGATTTTCAGGGCGAAAACCACTGCAGCTAGCTCCAGGTCATGCGTCGGATAATTCACTTCGTGAGGCCTCAACTGTCGAGAAGCATACGCTACTACCTTCCCCTCTTGCATCAGCACACATCCTAACCCTGTACATGACGCATCATAATAGACAGTAAACTCTTTCCCCGCTTCAGGCTGAATCAACACCGGAGCTTCCGTCAAAATCCTCTTTAACTTCTCAAAACTTTCTTGTTGTTTGTCAGACCACACAAACGGAACCCCTTTCCTTAACAACTTGGTTAACGGTGCTGCAATCAAAGAAAACCCTTCCACAAACCTTCTGTAATACCCCGCTAGACCAAGAAAACTCCGAATCTCCACCACAGACCTAGGTGGTTTCCAATCCAACACAGCTTCAATCTTCCGAGAGTCCACCCTAATTCCCTCAGCTAACACCACATGACCCAAAAAGGTAACTTCCCTTAGCCAGAACTCGCACTTACTAAACTTTGCGAATAACTGCTTCTCCCTCAGAATTTGCAAAACCACACGAAAATGTGCATCATGCTCCTCCTTGGACTTCGAGTACACCAGAATATTGTCTATAAACACTACGACGAACCAATCCAGATACGGTTGAAAAACCCGATTCATCATATCCATAAACGCTGCTGGTGCGTTGGTCAATCCAAACGGCATCACCAAGAATTCGTAGTGACCATAGCGAGTACAAAACGCCGCCTTATGAATATCCACCTCCTTGACCTTAAGCTGGTGATACCCCGACCTCAGATCTATCTTGGAAAAGACTGATGCTCCCTTAAGTTGGTCGAACAGGTCGTCTATCCTCGGCAACGGATACTTATTCTTGATCGTCAACTTATTCAACTGATGGTAATCAATACACATTCGCATCGATCCGTCCTTCTTCTTAACAAAAAGCATGGGTGCTCCCCAAGGCGATACACTCGGCCGGATAAAACCCCGGTCTAATAACTCCTGAATCTGCGCTTTCAGCTCCACTAACTCCTTCGACGCCATTCTATATAGGGCAATAGACACTGGCGCTGTTCCGGGTAGAAGGTCAATACCAAACTCAACCTCGCGATCTGGAGGCAATCCTGGAAGCTCTTTTGGAAAAACATCAGAAAATTCCTTTACCGTTCGGACATCCCCCACAGTTGATTCCTTAACCTCCAAAGCACAAACATAAGCCACAAATGCCTTACATCCTTTCCTCATCATTTTCTCGGCCTTCAAAGCGGATACCACATTAGATAGGTAGTTCCTTCTCTCACCTATCACCACCACCTCTTCACCCTCGACAGTTCTCAACACCATGCGCTTGGCTGCACAGTCTAAACTTGCTTGATATTTTACTAACCAATCCATACCTAAGATCAAATCAAACTCCCCAAATGGCAGTTCCATCAGATCAACCGGAAACACTACCCCTTGAAGTTCTAGGGGTACATCCTTATACAATTTATTCACTACTATAGAGTGACCTAGAGGGCTAATTACAATCATCTCCCTAGAAGAAGTCTCATAGTCTAAGTTCAGAGTTCCCGCTATAGTACTAGCAACATAAGAGTGCGTCAAACCAATATCAATCAAGGCAGTATAAGGCAACCCATAAATTAAGAACGTACCGGTTATGACATCCGGTGCGTCGCCCTCCTCTCGACGCCTAGCCGCATAGACCAACCCAGGATGTCTTGCATTCGTATTCCCAGCACCTATGCCCGGTGCTCCACGACCTCGACCAAAACCATTACCCCCTCTGGCTGGACCACAACCCCTCTGCGGTTGCTGACCATCTCTTCTATATTGTGCACGTCCTTGACCCTCAGACTGTGTCCTAACTGGCCTCAGCGGGCAATCCCTTATCCGATGGTCCATCGACCCACACTCGAAGCATCCTCTGCACTCCGCCCAACACTCTCCCGAATGAAACTTCCCGCATCGAGCACACCTGCGGTGGCCATCGAGCGAGAAGCGAGCTTCACCGCTCGACTCGGCCCCTAATCTAGCCCTTTTCTGAAAACCCCCACCAGACCCTGATGGCCCAAAACTCCTTTTATTCCTATTTTTGTCCTGATGCTGTTTCTCGGACTGCCCCACCTCCTCGGCTATTTTGGGCTTTTTCACAAGGACAGCGAATTCCCTCTCTCGCTGTGGAGCAATCAACACCCACAGCTCATCTCTCAACTCGTCCTCAAACCTAACACAGCGCTCATGGTCCGTAGCCACAATACCCCGGGCATAACGGTTTAACCATAAGAATTCTGCCTCGTACTCGGACACCGACTTACTCTCCTGAACCAAATTCAAAAACGCCTTACGCTGCGCATCCACATAACTAGACCCGACGTACTTCCTCTAAAATGCTGCTTTGAAGAAATCCCGGATGATATCATCGGCCATCGCACCATCCCTGACCGTGAGCCACCACTAATAGGATTCGTCCCGAAAAAGAGACACGATCCCTTTCAACTTCTCCTCAGCCGTGAAGTCAAGATCATCCGTTATGCGCTCAGTCGCCTCTAACCAGTATTCAGCTGCGTTGGGGGCTACACCAAAAACACCCCTAAACACTTCCACTCCATTGGCTCGGAGTCGTTCAGACACAGATTTCCGAACCCCCGTACCCATGCCTGCTCTAGCAACTCTCTCCAAGACCCGTAGCATCGCTTGAGACACTGCATTGTCTCCACCCGTTTGGTCCTGAAACTCTGGTTCCACTGCTGGCGGTGGCGGCACCTCATTCTCTGACCCATGGCCAGACCCTACTGGTTTCGATACAATAATCCTACCCCTACCACGACCACGTACGTTACGCCCACGTCCCCGAGTGCTCATGACTAACGTTCACGATTTAATCTGATTTAGGAAAATTTTATGAATTAGCTTCCTCCACTGTTTATTACAGAACTATCTTATGAGTATATATTCAGAGTAATTTTTCCGCGAGTACGTACATTCCTACAGGCTTCAATCTCTAAAGTAGGGTTTTCTAATACTAGTAATCCTATCTCGATACAATCATATCACAAAACAATTAAATCATACAATCAATAATTAGAAAACTTACCGTCGCGGATCGGTGCCGGAGACTCAGGTGCCATGCTTCCCAAAAACATGTATTTCATCGAAACCATTTTGCAAACCCTATATTGAAAAATAATTTGGGCCTTATACCCACAGCCGAGCTTTTGAACTTGGCTCTGATACCACAATTGTAACATCCCAAACCCAGTCAAAACACTACGACCGAATCTGGCATGTCACAGGGAAGAAAACATTTTTGAGAACCGAGTTATTGTCATGAGTTGGGAAAAATCTTTGATTTTATAGAAACAGAGTTTGTATTGAGTGATCATTTGAAAACAATCTTGAATCTTAGCTTGAAAAGTTGAGTTGCCTTGTTATTAAAAACCCGAATGTTAAATTACTCAATTGTAAAATCTTGAAAATCCCAAAGTTCTTTAAATTTTGGAAATCACCCATTTCGAAACTGTATTAAACGTGTCTTAATAATCTGATAAAGTAGAAGAAAATTTATAAAACAAGTAAAAACCAAACCAACGTTTAAATGGCCTTATTACATTACCCAAAATCCAATTTAAAGAAAAATAACTCCAAATTAACTATTAAAGTAAAATCCAAAATATTATGCATGGCCACCTCGAGTCCACCTCGCTCAGTATCCATGATCTAAGGATTACCCGCAAAGATTAACGGAAGGGTGAGTCACCGAGACTCGGTGTGTAAATCCCCGTCCAAAAGATATTAGGCCCTTACACGATTCATATGCAAAGTAAGTATGCCATGCAACCCAACCAACCTAGGCATCCATCCGTATCTCCCTGTGTCTACCCAACATTTGTGGCACCTAGCCATCTGGTGGTACCTAACCACTTTGGTGACAAAAGTCACAAATAATCATAAGTGGGGCCAACCCACTTGTGGTACCTAACCACCGTGACAATCCCTTATATCAATATGTGGGGCCAACCCACTGTGGTACCAAAACCACTGGGACGAGTCACGTAAATAAGATATATGTGGTACCTAACCTTTGGTGGTTCCAAACCACCGAGACTTAGTCACAAATTGATAATATGTGGAGCCAACCCACTTGTGGTACCTAACCACTTTGTGTGTGATCGAAAAGATCATGTTTCCTCCTCTTCTAATCGTATCCAATTTTCATGTGCATGCTTTACATTATGGTATGATCATGCTTAATGATTAATTAACATGGCACATTCAGGTTTCCATATATGCAGTTATTGATAGCAAAACATAATAGACTTACCCGGAGTCCTCGCTCTTACCCACAACGGTATTTTAGTGACCCAGAACGTCACTTCGGCTTTCAGACATACTAACAACTAACAAAATAACATATGAAGTGTGTGAGAGTTACACACCTGATAACACGTAATATCACGCTCTCTACATCGACACTATCACTAATCGAAACCACAATTATCTACCTATGATTCTGTTTAGAAGCCAGTCCAAAACCCGGTGGCCAATCCCAAACTACTGACACTGATCGCTTCTTAAACTTAGGGGCTGGGTTTACGGGTCCAACCCCCTCCTTAGAATTGCTGGCATTCGAGTCCATGGAACAAATCTTGGTCAGAAGACCGAGTTAACACATAGGGTAAATGTGAATAGATTAACACGTTAGCAGAAAAGATCTCCTTACTTAGATCGACAAAAGTCAAAGCTTTAGGCTTGATCCACAAGTCAAGAGAATCCCGAAAGTCTCGAAAGGAATGCGACACCCCCTTCCACCTACATTCGGCCAAGCCCCCAAACATTAGGCCAATTAGCCATTCGGCTTTGGCTCCCCAAGAAAGAGAAGATAAAAATACAGAAAAAATCGCCACTAACCTTAACATAGGAGATCCAGTTATCACCTAAGAGGATTCGGCACTAGCACAGTAGAAGAGAAGATTCGGCAAAGCAGGGAAGAAGATGAAAGAGCCGAAAAAGAACTACCAGTGGAACTTAGGAGTTTTCAATTTTAGAAGTGATCAAAAGAAAAGATAAAGAAGAGAAGGCCATGAAGATTCGATTTGTAGAGAGAAATCAGAGAAGAGAACTTTGGATAGGGATATTCGGCTATTGCACAGAGAATGAAGATGAGAATGGAGTTAGTGGTTTTCGGCTTTGAAATAGAAAAAGGAAAAAGAAGAAAAGATGAATAATAGATGCGATTATGGTGCTCAAAGGAAAACGAAGAAAAGGGAAAAAGGGTTTCGACTTTCAGAGAGAACAAGAAAAAGAAGAAGAAGAAAGAATCATGGAGAGTGTGAGTCAAGAGAATTTCGGCAATAGTGAGAGATTTGTGTTTCAGAGAAAAGAAAATAAGAAGGGAAATAAAACTCAAAACAAAAAGAACCCACTTGGACACCTTAGACACTTTCGGCACAAGGCAAAACAAACCACATTCGGCACCTACCTCCCAAACCCGAAATTTGCACAAAAAAAATGACACTACAGGGTCCTATGGCCAATGTAAATTTTGGCACACTCCAACATAGGCCAAACCGATCCCTCCTCCTACACCAAACATTTGAATTTCGGCCACCACTTACACCCCTTGCTCAATCCCTTGTTTTTCTCCTTAATTTTCTCCTGATCACACATTCAAACTTGTTTGAATAATTCAAACTCCTTGAATTGCTCTCTTCCACTTATTCAAAGATATTGACCCATTCAACACTCATCCACCAGAGTCCATGCTGAGTGCAACTCTCCCTTGCCTTGGCGTCAAAAAGAAATCCCCAAAAGGGAATTCTCGCAGCTCGAACCAAGTCCCTCCAGCTTCCCTGAGGCGTCACTTCCTTGAGCTCTAAGTGGCGCCTCCTTGACACTTTGCTAAGGCACTCCTTTGTGTCATCCAACACAAACAATATCCCTTAAGGCCCAATTCAGCTAGCTTCCCTAAAAGTGCTCAAAAAGAAAATTTTCACCAAGACCCCGGCTTACCCCTAACTCATTCCTGGACCCTAAAGTACCCTAAACTAGCATGTCAAACATAGTATTCACATACAAACACATAAAATGCAAAGGCCCTGATTTAGGATGTTACACGTATAATTGATTCGTATGATCTTTCACATGCTATCGATATCTGTATATCACAATGTTATATAAACCATCAACTCATTATATCAATTCAATTTGAATATCAATTATCCAATTTGCATTTTATATCCCTATTAATTGACAGCCTATATACGTGTTATCATTTATAAAAAAAATATCACACCAAAAATATATAAGATTAAATTGACGATGTCCGCGAGTATACAAGTCAAATTGTAATATTTACATGTGTACAATGGAACACAGGAAGTATTTCGAGGATTGTACCCAAGGGAGGATAAAATAAATCTACAAAAAATCTCTTTACAATAATAAGTCTAAATAGTAGTAATTAAATCATATATTACGGCAAATCATAAAATAGATGAATAATGGAAATTAAATAACTAAAATAAATAAACAAGAAATTAGACAAACGACTAAATTGATAAAACCAATCAGGAAGATTAACCCATTTTAGAGTTTGTAATTAACTTTGGATTTGGGTTTTAGGGTGGATTAGCTATCAATTAAGTAATTATTACCTCTCAGCCTCTAACTAATTAATCGATTGGTTGATACCCATTTATCTCCCAACCTCACTTTCTCAACCAGGATAAATTATGATTTACTTAGCAAAGCTTATCCCCCAATCTCATTTAACCTATGATTACTTCCTAGGGTTGTCAAGCCTATGGTTTAGGAAAGCATAATCTATACCAACTAATCCTATTGCAAACCCTAAATCCTCTATTAATCACGTCCCCATCTACTCGTTAATCTTCCCTAAGAGATTTAGCCACTTGTGATATTCATAATCTTAATCTCAATTGAATAAAACATGTAAAGAACAAAATTGAATCGAAAGAGAAAAGAGATTAAAATAATCCTGATTTGATGTCGAGTAGAGCACGAAATAACCGATCTTTAAATTGGAATAATCAAATATCTTCGCTTGCAAAAGAGAAATAACTGAAATACTTTGATATTATAAACGAAATCTTTGATTGAAACCGATTCCCAGAGAGAAGAACAAAGAGTTTATGAAAAATGAATGAAAACTAAGTTTAATCTTACTCCTAAACTACGAGGGTTTTTGAAGGCATCTAAGATGACTTAGTTACATCAAACCCCTAAGGTCTTATTTACAGGAGTGTTGGCAGCCCGAATTAGGTCTTTGGCATGTCCTAAGTCTTCGTATAAAGTTGATTGTGTGGAAAAAATAGCCTTGGTATACTTGGGCATCACGTCGACCTATGTGCATCATACAAGGTCTATAGAGTGACACGACAATAGATTTCTGGCTTTCTTGGTTCGTGTTGTGCTTTAGCGGCTCGAAAAGCTTATGCGTCACTCGTCCCTTGCTCCTACATCAATTGGGCCTATAAATCATCATCCTATACACTCAATTACACCAATTAGAACACCAATTATGTTCAAATGAATATAAGTGGTAAAAATGTCAAAATTTGGCACAATGTCACCCATATAGAGTACTACCTAAGTCACATAGGACTTTTTGGCTTGTAACATTCTTTGGCTTAGGTTGGTTTGGAATTAAAAGAATAGGCTCAGCAAAATGGTTAAGCACAAAAGTAGTTTGGGACATTGTATTGTCCTCTATACTGCCCCGAGTATACATATAGCTCACCACCTTATATGTAACATCCCGGGTTAGGGGCTGTTTTGTTGTTGCATGACATTGCATGTGTCTAGTGTGCTGCGTGGCTATTTCTATGTTTTGGGGGCTTAATTGAAGTCTAAGTGTATGCCTGAGTGAATGGGAAAATTTTGATTTTTGGGTGTTAAGTCGGGGATTTGTTGGAGCTAGGGTATAAGAGTTTTATTTGGTGTTTTGTTGAACAAGAAAGGAGTGGTGGAGTGGCGGGATAGGCGCCACTAAGGCTTGTGTGTGTGGCGTCATTTGCAGGAGAGGAGAGATCTTGTGTTCAAGCTGCATGAGTGGCCACATTTTGCATCCTTTTGACGGCATGGAGGAGGAGAGTTGTAGGCGTTCAAACTACGCCTTGGACTTAGTCTACTCATTTGAATGGTGGGTGGAGAGTGGATTGAGGAGGAAGACTTGTTCAACTAATTTGAAATGATGGTGTGGAGTGTTTGTGGGGATTTGGCCAAATTTTAGGAGAGTTTGTGGGGAGTGGACGGTTTGGGTAGTGTGGGAGAGGAGTAGTGCCGAATTTCTTTTGGCAATTTTCTTAGTATTTTAGGTCACCATTTTGGGTAAACCAAATTCTCTCCTTTGTTAATAGCCAACCGAAACTTCATTTGTTTTCTCTCATTTTTCTTCTTGGAAACCGAAAGTGCAAGCAGCATATGCTGAATTAGTTTATTTCTTTTAGTTCTCTTAATAGCCGAATGCCCTTTTGTGCCACCATTTCCACTTTGCTTTTATTTCTTTTCTTCTTGTGATTCCTTGGCCGAACCATATATCCTCCCCATCATTTCTTTTTCTTTATCATTTAGGTAAGTCAGAAGCCATCATCCTTTTCCTCTCATACATTCTCTCATTTCTTGAAAACATTTGAGCCGAATCTTCCCGCAACTTGTGGCCGATTTCTCTTCTTTTCTTGAACCACACTTCTTTGTTTTGCTTTCAAGTTTATAGCCGAATCCCTTGGTATTGCCGAAATTGCCTTCTATCACTTGTTCTTATTTTGGCGAATATCAACCCCTCCCTTTTTCATCCTTTTCTTGCGCTTTCTTTCTTGGGTTAGGCCGAATCTCTCCTCTCTCTTAGTAGATCTCTTTTGGTGAATATCGGTGAAGGGTTGATCTGGGTTGGTTGTTCAATCATTGAACAAGGTAAGTGGGTGGCCGAATGGCCATTTTCCCTCTCTTGTTCTCTATTGATTGTGGTTTGGTTAATAGCCGATCTTGGACATGTGTTGAAGGGGTTAATCTTTTGTGTTGAACCGTTTTTCTGCTAGGGCCTTGGATTGTGGTGGTGATCGGGTGAAGCGATCAATTGAAGCCTTATTTGTGAGTGACCGATTGGTAAGTTAGGGGTAGGTGATTGGTATTATTATTATTAGTTCAATCTTTTGATTTCGATTAAGTCAAAGGTGACTAAGGATTAACTATTTGTCTTAATAGGGTGTGCCGATTGTTAAAGAATAACCACTGTTGGTTCGAGGTTTGGTAGGAAACCAAACCATCTGCAAGGTAAGGATTAAGCGATAGACCCTTTGGTTTAATTGGTCATAGCCGAATGGTCTTGGTTACTAACCCTGGTTTGGCCGATTCTAGGAGCAAGTTGATCGAGGGATTTAGGCGGGGTCTTTGGGATTTAGACTTGCGATTTACCAGGTGTGTAACTAACACACCCATACTTAGTGATATTGTTATTAAACCTGTTTGCCTATTAAAATCATGACAGTATGATGGATTATTGGATACCCAAACGGGGTATGTGTACGTATCCGGGTAAGTCAGTATTGTTACTAGATTCTTGATGATCTATATGGTATCATGACTATGTATGTATGTGATATGGGGCATGAGTCAAACATATTAGCATGATATGCATAATTTGTATGATATGCATGATTACATGAGTTGGTTTGTTGATGGGTGATATGAGTAGAGGAGCGGTGATATTTTGTCCGACGAGCACCGGTGTTTTGGTAACACAATTTGTGACTTTGGGTCACCGGTGCTTTGGTAGCACATTTGTGTCTTTGGGACACCAGAGGTTGGGCACCTCATTGCGACTTGTCCATGTGGTTAACACCACCGTGGGTTGGCCCCACTTTGAGATATGGGATCGCTTCGCTAGTGATTGGGTATCACACGATGGGTTGGCCCCATCATTCGATTATTGTGACTACGGTCACCGGTGCTTTGGTAGCACATTTGTGTCTTTGGGACACCGGAGGTTGGGCACCTCATTGCGACTTGTCCCCGTGGTTGACACCACCGTGGGTTGGCCCCACATGAGATATGGGATCGTCTCGCTAGTGATTGGGTATCACACGATGGGTTGGCCCCATCATTCGATTATCGTGACTACGGTCACGGTGCTTAGGTAGCACATTGTGTCTTTGGGACACGGTGTTTTGGTAACACATTGTGACTATATGTCACCGGTGGTTTGGCACCACCAGTGGTTTGGTACCACACGGGGTAGAAAAGGAGATACTGGATTGTTAGGATTGGGTTGCATTAATCATGTTGCTATGTATGATGTGTGTTAGCATGTTGTTTCATCGGGAGCGGGATTTATGCACTGAGTCATTCGACTCACCCTCTCCTTTGACATTTCAGGTGACTCGTAGACGCGGACATGGAGCCGGGATGGACTCGGGGTGCTCATGCCATGCTTAATAGAGTTTTACTCCAACTATATCATTTGGGTACTTTAATTTAATTACTTTTATTTGGGTTTTAATTTGGATTTGTAAAAGGCCTTTAAATTATGTTTTTTTGATGGTTATGTTTTAATTAGATTCTCAACCTGCTTAACGAACAACTTGGCATGAAATTTACTAAAACTTGGAAAGACAACGTTTTCAAAACTATAACACAATGTGTTTTAAAACATACCATCGGGTATCTCACTATGTTTTGCTATAAAGTGAACTCAAGTGATTTTCAAACCAAACTCGATTTTTCTACTAAGTCTAAAATGTTTCGAAATGGCACTAAGAAACTATTGGAGACGCTAAATGACATCAACTCGCTTTTTTTGACTATATACTTTGGATAAGTTTTCAAAATCTAATCAAACAGCCTACTCAAATTTTCTTCAAGTTCACTATGTTTTCGCGCCCGCTTTTAAACGAAAAATCCTATCTCTCAAAAACGTTTTCCCGTAGCATATGCATTCGGACGTGGTGTCTGTCCGAGTTTGGGGTGTTACAATTGTGGTATCGAGCTAAGTTCAAAGGCTTTTTGTGGGCCCGAGGCCCAAAATGTTTCCTTGATTAGTCTTTAATCGTAAAGTATGGTTTGAAAGGCATGGCACCGAGTCTCCGGCACCAGTTCGCCCAGGTAAGTACCCTTACTATTGCTTGTAAATTGATTGGATGTGATATGATTTGATGAATAGCAATAGTATACTACTTTAGAGATTGAAACCGATAGGATTCTGTGAACTCGCGAGAACAAATCCTCCTTAATATTCATAAGACTTGCTTTTAAACAAGTGGAATAAATACTGATGCATAAAAATTCTTAATCAGATACGTAGAAAGATTTGTCATGAGCGCTAGAGGTGGACGTGGTCGTGGACGCAGGTCGTGGTAGGATGATCGTTTACGAGCCGTAGGATCCGGTCGGGGTTGAGAAAATGAGATACCGGTTCGCCGCCGGTGGAGGTGGTGAGTTCCAAGATCGATCGGGACGCCCGCGATGTCACGAGCGATCTTTGCGAGTGTTAGAAAGAGTAGCGGTGTAGGTGGTGGTTCGGGAGTTAGGAAATCGGTTCTGAGCGACTTCGGGCAAATGGGGCGAATTCTTCCGAGGTGTTTCGGTGTGTTGCTCAAAGATCGCTGAATATTGGTTTGGAGGCAAGCGAAGCGGATCATGGGACGATCCGGACTTGCGGTGAAGAGAAAGTGAAGGGCATCGTATCGCTTCTCGGGATGAGTCATATCGGTGGTGGCTCACGGTTCGGGATGTGTGGCAAACAGAGGATCCGACATGGGATTATTTCAGTGGTCGCATATCAAAGGAAATACATCGGAGCTAGTTATATTGACTCCAGTGGAAGGCTTTTACGAGGCTTGTTCGAGGAGTAAATCGGTTCTTCGAGTCGAGGTGAGTTCTGAAGTTGAGTAGGTATGCGAGGGCATTGTGGCCACCGAGCATGAGAGGTGTGTTCGTTTCGAGGATGGTGCGAGACGACTTGAGGTCGCTTGATTGCTCCTCGGCAGGAGCGCGAGTTCTTTGTCTTAGTTGAGAAGGCTAAGGTAGCCGAGGGTGTTAAGGAGTCGGTGAGACAAGGCATGGACGAGAAATAGACATAAGAGGAGCTTTGGGTCCTGCGGGTCGTCGGGTAATCCTTGAAGAGGGCTAGACCGAGTGGGCCGAACCACTGCTAGGTTTGTTTCTTTGCTAGGCGGGGACCGCCGCAGATGTGATCGATGTGGGAAATCTCATTGGGGTGGCTGCTTGAGCCCGGAGGAAAAGGTTGCTTCGAGTGTGGTTCTCTGGAGCACCGTGTGAGGGATTGTCCGCGTAGGTTGGCTAGGATTCGATCCCGAGAGGCGGGGCCGTGTCGATTCAGAGGTAATGGACCGCCACCGCAGAGGGGCCGTGGTAATGGCGAGAGGTGGTAATGGTTACGGTGGGGCCGTGGAGCACCGGCAGGAGGTGCGAGTAGCTCGATGCTAGACGGCTGGATTAGTGTATCTTTGCGAGGCGCCGAGAGGAGAGGCGACTTGCCGGACGTCATAACCGTGCGTTTTTGATTTTTGGTTCTCCTTATACCGCTTTGATTGATGTGGGTTCGACGCACTCTTATGTTGCCCGTAGTATAGTAGAGACCATGGATTTAGACTCGAGATATCTTCTAGGCGGATGACCGTGATTAGCCCTCTAGGTCACTCTGTAGTAGTAGATAAAGCTGTTTAGAGAGGTACCCTTAGAACTCCAAGGGGTAGTGTTTTGTGCGATCCGATGGAAGCGCCGTTGGGGAGTTCGATCCGATTCTTGGGATGGATTGGTTGGTCAAATATCAAAGCGAGGTTGGATTGCGCGCCAAGCGCATGGTTCTTAAGACGGTTGAGGGTGAAGAGGTGGCTATGATAGGTAATAGGAGAGATTACTTATCTAATGTGGTAGCTGCTCAAGGCGCGAGAAGATGGTCGGGAAGAGCCGTGAAGCGTATGTGGTTCATGTGTATGCCTTGGAGGCTAAAGAGTCGGTGTGGAGAAGGTTCGCACTGTTAAGGAGTTTCTTGATGTTTTTCTGAGGAGCTTCGGGTTTGCCGCGCGAGATCACGAGGTGGAGTTCGGGATTGATCTCATTACCCGAGGCTGCGCTAGTGTCTATTGCTCCGTATAGGATGGCGCCAGAGGAATTGGTGGAGCTTAAGGCTCGAGATCCGGGGAGTTATTGGATCGAGGTTTTATTAGGCCAAGTGTTTACTGTGGTGGTGCGCGGTACTCTTTGTCAAGAAGAAAGATGGCACGATGCGGATGTGTATAGACTACCGCTTGATTGAACAAGTCGACGATTAAAAACAAGTATCCGTTGCCACGGATAGGCGATTTGTTTGATCGGTGAAGGGCTGCGGTATTTTCGAAGATCGACTTGAGATCCAGGTATCATCGATTGAAGGTAAGGTTGTGGCTTACGCTTCTCGGCGTTGAGGCCACATGAGGTCAACTATCCAACGCACGATTTGGAGCTAGCGGTGTAGTCTTCGCTTTAAAGATTTGGAGGCACTACTTATGCGGGAGAGATCGATAGTCTACACGGATCACAAGAGTCCAAGTATCTACCGACTCGGAAGGATTTGAATTTGAGGCAGCGCAGATGGGTCGAAAGGTTGAAAGATTACGATCGTTCGATTGAGTATCATCCGCAAGGCTAACGTGGTGGCGACGCGTTGAGCCGCAAGGTTGTTTCGGACTTAAGAGCTTTGTTTGCCCACTTGAGCTTGTATGGCGATGGGAGTATTTTGGCAGAGCTGCGAGTTAAGCCTACTTGGGTTGAGCGGTCGAGAGAAAGCGATTATTGGATGAGGTTACGAGTGCGCGGAGGTTACAAGTGCGTGGATGGTGGTTTGGAGGTACGACATGCAGTGATGGGGTTCTGTGTTTTCAAGGTAAGGCTTGTATGCCTAAAGATGTTGAGCCGAGGAGAAGATTCTTCAGACGCACATAGCGTGCCCATATGCTATGCATCCCGGAGGTAGTAAGATGTATAGGGATCTTAGAGAGCGATTTTGGTGGCTTGGCTTGAAGAAGGAGGTGACAGAGTTTGTTGGGAAGTGTCGTCCGACTTGTCACAGTCAAGGCTGAACATCGATTTGCGATCGGGGTTGCTTGACTGTGAAGATTCCTCGGTGGAAGTGGGAAAGGATAACCATGGATTTCGTCGGTGGGTTATCGCTTACGCCAAGCAAGAAAGATTCAGTTTGGGTAGTGGTGGATCGATTGACTAAATCGGCTCACTTTATTCGGTGAGGGTTGACTACTCACTTGAAGCTAAGCGAAGCTGTATGTGTCGAGATAGTAAGGTTGCACGGTGTGCGGTTTCGATAATCTCGGATAGGGATCCTAGATTCACGTCAAGGTTCGGAAAGCGTTGCATCGAGCTCGGGTACTCGTTTGGATTTCAAAGACGGCTTTTCACCCGCGATCGACGCCAATCGTAAAGGGTTATTCGTGTCTTAGAGGATATCTTTGAGAGGTTGTATCTTGGATTTGAGAGGTAGTTGGGAGGAGTTTCTACCATTAGTGAGTTTGCCTACAACAACGAGTTACCAAGCGAGCATCAAGATGGCACCGTATGAGGCGTTGTATGGTAGGAAGTGTCGCTCACCCACGTGTTGGACGGAGTTGGGTGAACGTCGGTTGTTGGGACCGAGAGTTGGTTCTTTGAGACCGAAGACAAGGTTAAGTTGATTCGGTCTCGATTGAAGGAAGCTTCGGACCGGCAGAAGTCTTATGCCGATCTTAAGCGAAGAGATATAGAGTTTCTTTGTGGGGATCGAGTTTTCTGAAGGTCTCGCCTTGGAAGAAGGTGTTGAGGTTCGGGAAGAAAGGCAAGCTAAGTCCGAGGTTTATTGGGTCGTATAAGGTATTGAGACGAGTTGGACCAGTAGCGTATCAGCTTGAGTTGCCAGCAGAGCTTAGTCAGATTCACGACGTATTCCACGTTTCGATGCTTCGACGTTATCGTTCAGATCCGTCGCATGTGGTAGCAATGGAAGAGATCGAGGTAAATCCAGATTTGACCATGGAAGAGGAACCTGTGCAGATTCTTGATCGAGATGTGAAGGTTCTGCGTAAGAAGTCTGTGCCTTTGGTTAAGGTTCTTTGGCGGAATCATGGCATAGAAGAAGCGACGTGGGAACCCGAGGATATGATGAGACAGCAATACCCGCAACTCTTCTGATCAGGTAATTTCAAGGTCGAAATTATTTTAAGGGGGGGTAGAACTGTAACATCCGGGTTAGGGGTGTTTTGTTGTTGCATGACATTGCATGTGTCTAGTGTCTTTGCGTGGCTATTTCTATGTTTTGGGGGCTTAATTGAAGTCTAAGTGTATGCACGAGTGAATGGGAAAATTTTGATTTTTGGGTGTTAAGTCGGGAGTTGTTGGAGCTAGGGTATAAGAGTTTTATTTGGTGTTTTGTTGAACAAGAAAGGAGCTGGTGGAGTGGCAGGATAGGCGCCACTAAGGCTTGTGTGTGTGGCGTCATTTGCAGGAGGGAGAGATCTTGTGTTCAAGCTGCGGAGTGGCCACATTTTGCATCCTTTTTGACGGCATGGAGGAGGAGAGTTGTAGGCAGTTCAAACTCTGCCTTGGACTTAGTCTACTCATTTGAATGGTGGGTGGAGAGTGGATTGAGGAGGAAGACTTGTTCAACTAATTTGAAATGATGGTGTGGAGTGTTTGTGGGGATTTGGCCAAATTTTAGGAGAGTTTGTGGGAGTGGACGGTTTGGGTAGTGTGGGAGAGGAGTAGTGCCGAATTTCTTTTGGCAATTTTCTTAGTATTTTCGGTCACCATTTTGGGTAAACCAAATTCTCTCCTTTGTTAATAGCCAACCGAAACTTCATTTGTTTTCTCTCATTTTTCTTCTTGGAAACCGAAAGTGCAAGCGACATGTCTTTGAATTAGTTTATTTCTTTTAGTTCTCTTAATAGCCGAATGCCCTTTTGTGCCACCATTTCCACTTTGCTTTTATTTCTTTTCTTCTTGTGATTCCTTGGCGAACCATATATCCTCCCCATCATTTCTTTTTCTTTATCATTTAGGTAAGCCGAAGCCATCATCCTTTTCCTCTCATACATTCTCTCATTTCTTGAAAACATTTGAGCCGAATCTTCCTGCAACTTGTGGCCGATTTCTCTTCTTTTCTTGAACCACACTTCTTTGTTTTGCTTTCAAGTTTATAGCCGAATCCTTGGTATTGCAGAAATTGCCTTCTATCACTTGTTCTTATTTTGGCGAATATCAACCCCTCCCTTTTTCATCCTTTTCTTGCGCTTTCTTTCTTGGGTTAGGCCGAATCTCTCCTCTCTCTTAGTAGATCTCTTTTGGCCGAATATCAGTGAAGGGTTGATCTGGGTTGGTTGTTCAATCATTGAACAAGGTAAGTGGGTGGCCGAATGGCCATTTCCCCTCTCTTGTTCTCTATTGATTGTGGTTTGGTTAATAGCCGATCTTGGACATGTGTTGAAGGGGGTTAATCTTTTGTGTTGAACCGTTTTCCAGCTAGGGCCTTGGATTGTGGTGGTGATCGGGTGAAGCAGTCAATTGAAGCCTTGACTGTGAGTGACCGATTGGTAAGTTAGGGGTAGGTGATTGGTATTATTATTATTAGTTCAATCTTTTGATTTCGATTAAGTCAAAGGTGACTAAGGATTAACTATTTGTCTTAATAGGGTGTGCCGATTGTTAAAGAATAACCATTTGTTGGTTCGAGGTTTGGTAGGAAACCAAACCATCTGCAAGGTAAGGATTAAGCGATACACCCTTTGGTTTAATTGGTCATAGCCGAATGGTCTTGGTTACTAACCCCTGGTTTGGCCGATTCTAGGAGCAAGTTGATCGAGGGATTTAGACGGGGTCTTTGGGATTTAGACTTGCGATTTACCAGGTGTGTAACTAACACACCCATACTTAGTGATATTGTTATTAAACCTGTTTGCCTATTAAAATCATGACAGTATGATGGATTATTGGATACCCAAACGGGGTATGTGTACGTATCCGGGTAAGTCAGTATTGTTACTAGATTACTGATGATCTATATGGTGTCATGACTATGTATGTATGTGATATGGGGCGTGAGTCAAACATATTAGCATGATATGCATAATTTGTATGATATGCATGATTACATGAGTTGGTTTGTTGATGGGTGATGAGAGTAGAGGAAGCGGTGATATTTTGTGTCGATTGTGAGCACCAGTGTTTTGGTAACACACTTTGTGACTTTGGGTCACCAAAGTGCTTTGGTAGCACATTTGTGTCTTTGGGACACCAGAGGTTGGGCACCTCATTGCGACTTGTCCCCGTGGTTAACACCACCGTGGGTTGGCCCCACTTTGAGATATGGGATCGTCTGGCTAGTGATTGGGTATCACACGATGGGTTGGCCCCATCATTCGATTATTGTGACTACGGTCACGGTGCTTTGGTAGCACATTTGTGTCTTTGGGACACCGGAGGTTGGGCACCTCATTGCGACTTGTCCCCGTGGTTGACACCACCGTGGGTTGGCCCCACATGAGATATGGGATCGTGCGCTAGTGATTGGGTATCACACGATGGGTTGGCCCCATCATTCGATTATCGTGACTACGGTCACCGGTGCTTGGGTAGCACATTGTGTCTTTGGGACACCAGTGTTTTGGTAACACATTGTGACTATATGTCACGGTGGTTTGGCACCACCAAAGTGGTTTGGTACCACACGGGTAGAAAAGGAGATACGGATGGTTAGGATTGGGTTGCATTAATCATGTTGCTATGTATGATGTGTGTTAGCATGTTGTTTCATCGGGAGCGGGATTTATGCACTGAGTCATTCGACTCACCCTCTCCTTTGACATTTCAGGTGACTCGTGAGACGCGGACATGGAGTAAGGATGGACTCGGGTGCTCATGCCATGCTTAATAGAGTTTTACTCCAACTCTATCATTTGGGTACTTTAATTTAATTACTTTTATTTGGGTTTTAATTTGGATTTGTAAAAGGCCTTTAAATTATGTTTTTTTTGATGGTTATGTTTTAATTAGATTCTCAACCTGCTTAACGAACAACTTGGCATGAAATTTACTAAAACTTGGAAAGACAACGTTTTCAAAACTATAACACAATGTGTTTTAAAACATACCATCGGGTATCTCACTATGTTTTGCTATAAAGTGAACTCAAGTGATTTTCAAACCAAACTCGATTTTTCTACTAAGTCTAAAATGTTTCGAAATGGCACTAAGAAACTATTGGAGACGCTAAATGACATCAACTCGTTTTTTTGACTATATACTTTGGATAAGTTTTCAAAATCTAATCAAACAGGCCTACTCAAATTTTCTTCAAGTTCACTATGTTTTCGCCCCGCTTTTAAACGAAAAATCCTATCTCTCAAAAACGTTTTCCCCGTAGCATACCAGATTCGGACGTGGTGTCCTGTCCGAGTTTGGGGTGTTACATTATATCTACTTCTCTCACATTCCTTATTTCTCCATTTACTAAGGCATAGTATAGTATTCATGAGTGAAATCATCCGAGCTCGTATTTATTTATTTATTTATCAAAAAAATGTGAGCGTACTTTTTTCCAACTCACTTTGCTTTTATATTTCTTTTCATCGAGATTTTCTCGATTGACATTTTGCCTTTTTTTTTTCTCTACAAGCTCAAGAATCTTGTACTCACTATACCATACAATTCCTTAGCTCACTCTTTTTTTTTTGAAACCACCGAGATGTATCTACCTAATCCCTCAATATCAATGGTCGGACGTCTAAATCTATGTAAGGACCAAGAAGTAAAGAATAAATTAGAATATATAATAGGTTTAGGGCTTAAATTACAGTTCATCAAGAAAATGGATTAAGGCTTCAAAATAGGTACCGGAGAAAATATTTATGGGATAGCTTTTTGGCTTTGAAATTGTCTACCAAACAATGCCTTAGGTCTTCCCTAGGTAATTCTATACATGGATTAAATCTACCCAGTCTATCAATTTCTACAACCTATAATTCAATTAAACATGCATGTTATTTATGCATTTATTTATCATGTGGTATACTTAACATCTTAAATCTATTTACAGTGTAATAAATTGAACTAAGTAATCTAAAATTACAAATTTAAAATCAATTATTATCAAACTAAATTTATAGTTTATTCACAAGAACCTATTAACATGCTTGTAATAACCTGATTTTTTGCGATACTGAAAATGATAGTTTTGGAACTTTGTTTTCTGATGATCGAGTCAATAAATATTATTTATTAATATTATCAAGGTTATTACAGTATTATACTAAATTTTGGTCTAATAATTTTAGTTATGTGGAAAGTTAGTCAAGGTACAAGTTTATCAGTTCAAAAGTAAGTGGTTTTGGAAAATAAGGTATCAGGACCTCGTTTTCGTAAATCGAGCTTGTAAATATTTAACAAAAATATTTATGGATTTTTTATATAGGTAATATTAAATTTTGGTCTGGTAATTAGTCAATTGAATGTTTAATTAAGATACAAGGACTAAATCGTAAAAATAATAAAAGTTAATCGCTAAGAACTTTTACTTGTTAAAGGGTTCATTTAGTAAATTAATAAGGTTTTAAATGAAAAATAAGCCATTTTAAAATATATTAGACTATTGGTAGAATGTTTCTTTTCTATTATATTAAAAAATTATTTTAATTAAATAATTTATATATGTTTAAAATATTAAAACAACAGTCACCTTTATCATTTTTCTTTCTTTTCCAACCTTCCACCCGTTCAACATAGAAGAAAAACAAGCTTTGAGGGTTTCAAGTTTCAAAAATTATTTGATAAGCCAATTTTAGTATGTTTCTTATCATTTTTATGTTTTTGAGACCGTTGTAATTTGTTTTAGCTAGCCGAAGGATTAAATTGTAAAAGTGTTAAAGTTTTAAAACGTTTTAATTGATGGTTTTTGATGTTTTTGTTCTTAATTGGTTGGATTTGAAGCTTAGAAATGAAATATGACTAGTTTGTAAAGTGAAATTTGCTAATTTTATTAAAATGTGAATATGCCAAAATTAATATGAAATTTCTGTAATTATTGATGGTAGAGCGTTGTAGAAGGATGAATTTGAAATGGGTTTAGAAATCGAAGCTCAAATATGAAATTTATGTTAGTTTCGATTTTAAGGACTAAATTGAATAAAATGTAAAATGTTAGGGCAATTTGAAAATTAAATTGAATTAATTTACAATCACAATAGGCTATTTTGAGATATTTGAAATTGATTAATTGAATTAAATAATATTATAGATCAGGATTTGAAACAATCGAAAGATAAACGCGGAAATAAGGAAAAATTGCCTAAGAGTTCTTGGTGTTGTATTCGTTGCCAATTATGATTAGGTAAGTTTCGTATGAGACTTAATTTGTTAATGATTTATTATTATTATGTTATTTAATTGCTTGATAGTTTAATTGTTGTAATATAATAATTATTGGCATCGAAAGAACTATAGTGTAAGCTACGATATATGTGGCTAATACGAATGGTTATATGATATGGAACATTTATGAAATATTAATTAGTTTAAATTACAAGTATGTGGTTATTTGATATGTGAACGAAAATGAATAATTATATGGTTTTTTGATATGTGTATGAAAATGTTCAAAAGAATGGAAAAGATTGAATATGTAATACAGGGCCCGTGTGAACTCAGTGAATAGGATACAAATGACATGTCATTAGGGTGTTTTATAGTAGGTACTTTGTACCAATGTTGGCTTTATGCCTTACACATACAACAGGTACTATGTACTGGTGGTGGATACCTTACCGATGACTAAGATTTTACATATATTGTGGATTCTTCACAGCTCGTGTGAGCAACATCTTATAATGGTTAATGACTCGATTTACTGAATACCTTACCAAGGGCTAAGATTTAGTCACAACACGTGTGAGCATTATTATCCTGTGTATCTGAGGTATATTCGTTATAGCTCTCCAGGCGATGGAAATAAACGAGATATGAAATGAAATTGTTTAAATAATGTGAATACTGAATCTGAAATGGATACATGAAAATGGAATGACATAAATGTTGTACTTGCTGAATGTTTTTTATATAGATTAAATGGTATCTTTGGAAATGTTATTTGATTCATGTGTGATAATCTCACATGTTGTTGTTAAATTGTGATAACAGGGAATTGTATAGTAGCTAGTCCATTCAATTAAATGTGAACTGAGGTGAGTTATATTGTTTTAAGTTGTGAATGATAAATAAACAAAATGATTTGAGTTATAATTGGTTAAATGTGTTTTAGATAGTATCAAAGATAAACAGTTATATTATAAGCATGTGTAATATAATCTATTAACCTCTGGAAGTGTTAAGTGATGTACTTGTGGATGTAAAAGGATGCCAAATGATATTCATACTTGTTACATTAGGTTTTTATAATTTAATTGTAAATTTATCGAGGTAGGTTAAATGAATTTCATACGAGCTTACTAAGTATTCATAATGCTTATCTTGTTTGCTTTTCTGTCTCTGAATAGGTTGTTTTGCAAAACGCGTTAGTTGGATCAACTCGGAGCTCACACTATCCAGTCTCTGATTCTATAACCTTTTATTTATTCCAGATTCGATTATGTGGCATTTATAAAGGGTTGTATTTGAGTTTAAGTTATCTTGGATATCCATGATCTTAGTCTAATGATGTTGTGGTATATTTGGATGTTTGGTGTGGTAACTTGCCTTGTAGGGTACCATTTAGGTACATACTATCTGACACATGGCTGTGTGCCATACACGGGCATATGGCACGACCGTGTGGTCTGTATGTTTTAGATAACAAATGATGCACACGGTCACAGTCTCTCACATGGCCCAATGACACGACCGTGTGAATATTCAAAAAGTTTTACAATTAGGTCTAACACGACCAAAGTTAGTTACACGACCTCTCGAAACAACCTCTCGACACAACCGTGTGACTCTTTATACATGGTCTTGGTTCCCATACACTATTGGGCTACATAGTTGTATGTTTTAATCCCACACGGCCTCAGCCTGCCACATGGCCTGGGCACACGACCATGTGATATTTGTTTTTGCTTTTTACCTATATTTTCATAAAAGTTTCAAATTAGTCCTGACTTGTTTTCGAGTTGGTCTAAGAGCTTCGTAAGCTCATTTGGGACTTGAATATGTTTATAAATCATATTTTTCTTGGATTATATCATGTTTATTATTTAATGGAATTTTTAAAGCCGAATTTATTTGTGATATGCTTGGTTAACTATGGTAGCATCCTATAGCTCGGGTTCGATGACCATACCAGGTGAGGGGTGTTACATTTAGTGGTATTAGAGTCATAGTTTAGTTGATTTTAGGGCTGAACATAGCGTGTGTTGAGTTTACAGTCTACCTAGAAAATTTAGGTAAGAGAGGAAATTTCGAGGACTAAAATTTTTTTAAAGGTGGGGGAGTTGTAACACCTAGTTATCCTCATTGACCCCAAACTAAGGGAAGCTATGATTAAATTGAAAGGATTAGTGAATTGTCATGCCCCAAAAATTGGGTTAGTAGAATCGGGTCTTTAAACCGGGGGTTGTGTCATGTATCAAAAATTAGGGTCGTAAGTGAGTAATTAAAGATTTAAAATTACATATGTGGGTTTTTATTTTATTAACTAGCTTAAAACGAAATTCAATTTTGAGGTCTAATTTGTAAAAAATGGGTTTTAATTTATCTAGGACCTTATTAGAAAAGGGATTAATTAGGAGTGACTAAAGGGAAAAATGCCTAAATTTTGAATTTAGTCCCTATAAGAGAACACCCACCATCTTCTCCTTTCTCTCTTAAACCCAAACTATTCAAAAGTTTTCCAAAACCTAAAATTAGAGAGTTCTTTCAAAATCAATTCATTCTTTTAGATTTAATAACCTTCCAAACACCAAAACAACCCCTAATTTCTAACGAAAAACGTGTTTTCTTCTCCAAATCCATCATTGTTCTTCTTGAGTTCAAATCCCAACTTAGAGTTGTAGATTTTCGCTTTCATCCAATCAAGGTAATATTTTGACTTTCTATGATAAATAGGGTGTGCTGTTAACTCAAATCGAGTTTTAAACGAGTATATTTAGATTTGATGTTATTAAAGTATGTTTTGATTAAAAAATAGTATATCTTAAATAGAGAAAACTTGTGTTTTCAAAGTGATTTTTTATTAATTTTAACTTAATTAGAAGGTATTTCACTTCAATTTGATAATTCATAACTGAATTTTTAAGAATCAAGAGTTTTCCCCTTTTTCATATTCTTGAAAGCTTTAATTTTTAAAAAAATTTAGGACCACAGATTTAGGTGTAATTAATGGTTTAGTTATGAAATTAAATGTTATTTAGGATGTTTGAACTCGAAATGGATTATTCGAAACAAAGTTAGGGTGTCAAAACTTCAATTTCAGCAAAACTAGCTAGTTTTTGGTAGTGAAAAAATGAGAGGCTTGAATTGTTTATTTCTTGATGTTTGGTTGTGTTCAAGGTTGTTTTTGATGATTTTGAAATGTGTTTGTTACGTGTGTAAAGGGCCAGATCAACCGGGAGCCACCACGAGCAAGTCTAAAGGCAAGGAAAAGCTTGTTTGAGCTTTCGACTTGTAAGCGGAAGCGTGATTGGTGAGTGTTCAGAGTCGTTGCTTGTAAGCTCAATTCATAGCGTTAAGCGGGAGCTTAGGAACAATCTAAACCTCTATCCTATGTTTCGAGTGTAAGCCTTCTTTATACTTTTTGCCTGGTTGAGAAATTATGCCTAATGTATGTTGAGTTGTGGAAGGTGAGGCTGATATGACAGGTAATGTGTGTGAATACTTGTTTGTGATAAACTAATTTTAATGCACACGTATGTGGTTTGATATATGATGGCTCGATTAGTATCATTGTGGCACTTATAGTGCAATTAAATGTGAAATCGATAAGCATGCTTGTGTACGAGGTTGTGTTATGTATTGATGTGTATGAACATAGGATATGTGTAATTGTGGATATTTTGGCCTTGTGATCTCTTGAAACCATTGCATATAGTTGGCATGCCATAAGATTGTGAGTACTCACCTTTGTGTTATGTGATTTGAGCGTTGACGCCCCAGGACAAGTTGGAGAGTTAAGGGAATGTTGAGCTAAGCTCCATTCATCGGGACATGTTGGTGTGTTTGAGAGAGTTGAGATTTATGCTACTATAACACCCCAAACCTGGCCTAGACGTTATTGCCGAATCTGGTAATGTTACGATGAAGGGTTTTGAAATCAGTGTTCTTTTCGATAAAGCTTTGTATAATTGTTCGAAAAATTATCCAAGTTTTATAACCCATACTCGTTTTTAACTATTACTGAAAGTGTTATTTAATTAATTCATTTGCCAAAACATAATTTATAGCGAAAGTTTTAGAAATCGTTATATTTGATAATCCAGTTCGTATTTTCAAAAAACCTTTGTTTTAGTAAAAACCACATTTTTAGTCAACTGTCGCAAATAAGGAGTCAAAACAAAAATCCAAATCCAAAATAAAGACCAAACAGTCCGAAGAGTCCATTAATTACAAAACTCCCAAAAATAATCCTTAATTAAATAAAAACCAATGTAAAAAACAATTCACGAACTCATGGTCATCGTGAGACTCCGTCGCACCGATCTGCCTAAGTCTATGGATTACCTGAACAAAACAGACAAATAGATGTGAGTTTTCGTAAACTCAGTGTGTAACCCAAAAGAAATAGACATGCAATACATACAAAAATCTCATATCTGATCGAGATCTGATGATCGGACTTTAGTCCATTCTGAGATCTGAGATAACAAAATCGGATAAGGTAGCAGATAAATAGAATCCTACCCCCATCCTCTACACACCAACTCCGACCATCCCATCACACCATGTGGGGTTAAAAACACCCACCCATCCCTACATACCATATAGTGTTGATACGACACATAACAGATAATATGCAGTCAAACTGTCAGAATAATGGCGAAGTGTCACCATGCAGATCACTTCCGCCACATATACGATTCCCACCCCAATCATAAATACAGAATATAGATACAAAAATATCATGCTTAACATGCTCGTATACAGATAGCATAAAAATTTAGTAGAGTAGTCAGAGATGCATAACGGTGTCCTACTCAGAGCAGACTATCAGAATGTCATATCACATAGTTTAGAGTTTGGTTAGCCCTTATCGACCCTACGGTAGGCCCACAGTTAATCAGAATGACCCGTGCAACCCTAGGGAAAATTTCAGAGTTATGGGCCCACACACCCATGTGGCCCACACGGTCTGGCCCAAAAACCCACACGCTCGGGTGGCATGCCCGTGTGAGCCCACATGCCCAACCTGGCCTAGCTCGTGTGGCCCATACGGCCACACTCACATGCCACATGGTTGTGTCCTGCGCACAGCCACGCCTTCGTCAAACACACGGCCGTGTCTTGCACATGGCCAACCACACGGTCAGTCACACGCTCATATGGCGTCGATAGAATGCTTTTTCAGCTTTCACCGATGCTCGTTTTTTTGTGTTTAGGGTACACACTTGGTTGTTTTCAAAGCAATCGCAACCCCTAAATTGGATAGTACCCAAAATTCACAAACAAACGCCCACAATCAACTTCAATTCCAAATGAATCCTCACTCAAAATCACGAAACCGAACGCACATCTTCAAAAGAAAATCTGCACTAAAGCGTTTGAAAACTTACCTTCGACGATGACGGCCTCTAAACTTAACTACGTAATCGATTGATCTCGGTCTTCCTTGAGAACACCTAGTAAAAGATATACCGAATTAAACTCATACACCAACAGAGACTAATGTATAAAACAAAACTACCTCAAGATCACAATGAACCCCTTACCTACGCAACAACACGGAGGAAACAAAACGTCAACGAATCGTGATTTGAAAGGGAAATTTGACAGAATTTAGAAAATGAAGCCGAAAGTTAAAAGTGGGAAAACAATGAAAGAAAAAATAATGTTAGAGGGGGAAAATTTTTGGGAAAAGAAGAAAAATCTGCTAACATGTCCCTAATTTCTCTCCCACTCCCCATTAACCCACTAACTCTCAGCCACCCCAGAATTTTGGTTCCACCAAACCTCTATCAGACACCCGAAACAAAAATATAACCCATGCTCACACAAGGATTCAAACACAGGACCTCCAACACTCTAACTCCTTACCACTTGAACCAGCAGGCTCATTATGATATGACCTGCAAATGATTTAACATAAGCCCACTCAATAAGGGTAAGACTTGGATCTAAAATAACAAAGTTTTGCCAAAAGTGGGAATTGAACCCAAGACATCTCACACACACCCAGAAGACTTAACCACTGAAGCAGACAGATATTTTATGTCAGATTTCACAAAAATAGACAAAAGTTAAGCGGGGCGTTACAACTCTACACCCTAAAAAAAATTCGGCCTCAAAATTTACCTGATCAGAACAGATGAGGATACTGCTGACGCATTGAGTCCTCAGATTCCCACGTGGCTTCCTCAGTGTAATGATTCCGCCACAGAACCTTAACCAACGGAATGGACTTCCTCCTTAGAACCTTAATATCATGATCCAAAATCTGAATTGGCTCCTCCTCAAAAGTCAAATCTAGTCTAACCTTGATCTCCTCAACAGAGACAACATGACATGGATCAGACCGATACCGTTTCAACATCGAGATGTGAAACACATCATGGATACCGTCCAACTCTGGAGGTAGCTCCAACTAATAAGCGACCGGTCCCACACGCTTCAGAATCTGATACGGCTCAATAAACCTAGGGCTCAACTTGCCCTTACGACCGAACCTCAGAACTTCCTTTCACGGAGAAACCTTAAGAAATACGGAGTCACCCACAGAATACTCGATATCCCTTCTTTTCAAATCTGCATAAGACTTCTGTCTATCAGAAGCCGCCTTCAGACGATCCCGAATCAGTCTAACCTTATCTTCAATCTCAAAAACCAACTCAGGACCCAAAACCCGACATTCACCCAACTCAGTCCAACAAAGCAGAGTACGAAACTTACGACCATAAAAAGCTTCGTAAGGTGCCATCTGGATACTAGACTGGAAACTGTTATTGTAGGCGAACTCAACTAACAGCAGAAAATCCTCCCAACTACCTTGAAAATCAATCACACAACTCGGAAGCATATCCTAAAGTATCTGAATCACTCTCTCAGATTGACCATCGGTCTGAGGATGGAACGCAGTACTGAAGTCTAATCTCGAACCCAAAGCCTCATGTAGTCTTACAATCCCGAAGATATAGAGCTTTGCTAACTTTTTTAGAGAGTAGTTCGTTCAAACCGGAATAAAATGGGTGAACTTGGTCAATCAATCCATGATGACCCAAACAGAATTCTTCTTAGTGGGTGTCAAGGGCAACCCACCAACGAAGTCCATCGTCACTCGTTCCCATTTCCACAAGGGAATCTTAACAGGTTGGAGCAAACCCGAAGGCAACTGGTGCTCAGCCTTAACCTGCTGACACGTCAGACAGCGAGTAAAAAAATCTGTCACCTCACACTTCAAACCCGGTAACCAATACAATGCACGGAGATCCCGATAAATCTTATTACCACTGGGATGCATAGCATAAGGGCTACTATGCGCCTCCCTCAAAATCGACTACCTCAGATAAGAATCATTCGGTACACAAACCCTTCCTCGAAGACACGGAACTCCATCATTATTCAGCCCAAAATCAAATGTATTGTCACTCTCAATCTGATGGAATTGCAGAACCAAAAACTCATCCCCTAACTGCTTTTCTCGAATCTGCCCAATCCAAGTAGGCTTAACTTGAAACTCGGCTAGTAGACCCCCATCATCGAATAGACTAAGACGAGCAAACATCACTCTCAAATCAGTCATCGCTTTACGACTGATAGCATCGGCCACCATATTGGTCTTACCAGAATGATACTCTATCGTGCAGTCATAATCTTTGAGCAACTCAATCCATCGATGTTTTCTAAGATTCAACTCCTTCTGAGTAAGAAGGTACTTGAAGCTCTTGTGATCGATGTAGATGATACACCTCTCACCATACAGATAGTGCCTCTAGATCTTTAACGCAAATGCCACAGTAACTAACTCAAGATCATGCATCGAATAATTCCCCTCGTGTGACTTAAGCTGACGGGACGTATAAGCTAGAACCTTACCATCTTGCATCAACACGTATCCCAAATCGACGTGCGGCGCATCACTATACACTACAAACTCCTTACCAGATTCAGGCTGTATCAGAACAGAAGCCTGAGTCAGAACATATTTGAGCTTCTCAAAGATCGATTGTTGTGTATCAGACCAGACGAAAGGAACACCCATGCGCAGAAGTTTAGTTAATATAGTTGCAATCAGAGAGAACCCCTCAACAAATCGCTGATAATATCCCGCAAGACCCAGAAAACTGCAGATCTCAGATACGCTCTTAGGTTATTTCCAATCAAGCACAGCCTCAATCTTTCTAAGATCAACTAGGATCCCCTCAGTAGAAACCACGTGCCCCAGGAAAGTTACCTCACGCAACCAGAACTCACACTTGCTGTAACAGCCCGTTTTTGGGTCAAATCAGAACAGTGGTTTTGGGACCACAAATTTGAAGTTGAAATGATTATTTTATTATTATTTTATTGTTTACAGCAAGAATATATGATGGTGTGAAATTTTCGTAAATAAATTTTACCGTTTAAATGCTTACTTCGGTAAAAAGGACTAAATAGCGTAAATCGTAAAAGTTGTGTTCTATAAGCTAAAGGTGTCAAATAGCTATAGAATATTAAAGTAAAGGTCCTTATGTGATAATTAACCCAATTTTGAGTTAGTGGATGATATTTGGTTTGGCATTTGTGTAAATATGAATTTATTTTAATGGCAAATTAGTAAAATGTTAAATAATGTTTAATTAAATAAAACAAAAACCATTTTTTATGCTATCATCTTTCTCCATAGCCGAATATAAAAAGAAAAAGATGATTTTGGGAGCTTTGAGCATTCGATTCATATATGTTTCAATTGTAAGTCCATTTTGACTCGGTTTTTGATGATTTTTATGTTTTTGTGATCGTTGCAACTAGTACTAGCTAGCCCTTGTCTTCGATTTCAAAACTGGTAAATATTTTGATAGTTTCCATTGATGATCTTATGTGTTATTTGATGTTTAATGGTGAAATATGAATATTTCATGTTAGATTTTCAAAATTTATAAAGTGATTTTTGATGAAAATGCAAATTAGGGATTAAATTGTGAAATATTGAAATTATGTGGTTAAAAGTGTGATTATTTGGAAAATATGGGCTGCTAAGGAAATAAGAAGAATTCGGCTAAGCATGGGTATGATGAAATTGCATGAAATTGTGATTTTATGTGATAAGGACTAAATTGCAAAAATGTGAAATAATAGGGGCAAAAGTGTAATTTTACCAAAATGTGTAAATTGTGTTAAGTTGAATGAATTAATGATTAAATAAGTAAATTTTGTTATTATATAGATTGAAAAAAATGAGATTCAGATCTAGAACGGGGGAAAACAAAGTATCGGATTAGTCGACCTAATTCGTCGTTACAGCGAACGAGGTAAGTTCGTATGCTAATAAACATACTTAAATTGTGTTATAAATGCTTATTTATTATTGAATTGAATTGAATGCTGAATGGTCATGATTATGAGTCGAAATCGACAGAGTTATAACGTCCGAAAGTCCCGTACAAACCTTAGGAATAGTATAGGATACAAATGTCATGACATTAGGGTTACCGAGATGAGAATACGTGTAAGACCATATCTGGGATATGGCATCGGTATGATATTATGTGTAAGACCATGTCTGGGACATGGCATCGATACAAAATTTTGTGTAAGACCATAGCTGGGCTATTGGCATCGATATGAGATTACATGTAAGACCATATCCGGGATATGGCATTGTACGACCTATGTGTGATTCCCGAGTACCCTTAGTGATTCAGAATGGTTCAACGGGCATAGTCAAGACGAGAATGAAAGTACAATCGAATTAAGTGTAACAGGTACGTACAAAACCTATATGAGAATCGAATGAAGGTAATTTGGTGAGTTCTTAGTGTATCATGTGTATGAAATGAGAAAGATTTATGTATAAGTATGTTTCATGCCAAAAATGTGTTTATTTGGCTACAATAAGGTATGAATTGAATGATGTGTAAGATATAAGTTATATATGTTTTACCTAAATATACATATGGCACATAGTGTGCGAAATACCGTTATTTGATGATATTTCACATGATTCATCTTTACTAAATAAAATGTGATTGATATTGGATTGAATAAAGTTATATATATATATGTAACGCCCTAAAATTTTAATTTTTGATTTCGTGTATGTGTGACACACAATGTCTATCTGCTTCAGTGGTTATGTGTTCTGGGTGTGTGTGAGAGGTCCCAAGTTCAAGCCTTACTTGGGCAAATTTTGGTATTTTTATAAATAAAGCCTTAACCTTGTGCAAATGGCTTAAGTTTAAATGTTGGGTTAATTACATCAGAATGGGCCTGCTGGTCTGGTGGTTAAGTCGTGTGTTATTATGGTGAAGGTCTTGTGTTCGAATCCATGCGCAGGCAAAGGTATTATTTTTTTGCTCAGATTTCGGGATAGAGTTGTGTAATAGGGGGATTCTGAGTAGTGGATGTGAAGAGGGAATTAGGGGAGAAGAATAAGGGATTTTGGGGGTTATCGAGATTTTATTTTATTTTTTTCCATAACCGAATTTTGGCTCCCTTTTCCAAAAAAAATTCTGCCGTCTATTCTTCTCCCTCTCCTCTTGCCGAAATTCTCTGAGTTTTCCGTCTTTCTCTTCTTTTTCTTCTTCTTGATTTTTCCCTAATCCATTTATTTTCCTTCGTTTTTGCACGCGGTTAGTGCTCGCTTAGTTTCGGTAAGTGTTTCTCATCGTTTCTGTCATGAATCTCTTAGCGACTGAAGTGGTAATGTTTTTTCTTTGCGATTTGGGCATAGGGGGAGGCTCGGACAGGTGAATTTAGTGTTCTCGTCTTAACAATAGTTAAACGGAGGGTTATCGTTGGCGGTAAGTTGGGTTTCTGTTCGTTCTTGGTTGTCAATTCGCTTGTAAATCCGTTAAATTGATGTTGAGTATCTTGATTTTAGGCCTTGAAGTGCTCGGGAGTGATTAGGCATCAAAACGAAACCAGGTTTGTACCCGAAACGCAGAAAATGGGGTTCGGAGAAAAGCCAAAATTGCTTGCTGTCGAGAAATAAGAGAAAAAAGAGAAAATGATGCAAAAAATTATAGAGAAAGGAAATAAGGGTGTTAAAAACTAGGAAATCAACATTTTGCACTAAAACAGTTTTGGATAGCAGCAGTAGTCTAACTTTAAAAAATCATAAAAAATAGTGTAAATTGAGTTATAGGTTTAATAAAATATGAAATTAAATTTTATTGAATCTAGTCTTTCATGGAAGAAACATTGTAAGCAATGGAATTGTAAATCATGAGTTATAATAAATTTTGTGAGACAAGGTCAGAATGATTTCGGGTTCCCCTGTTCCGACTTAGGAAAATCATCAAAAATTTTAAAAAAATAATTATGGTTTTAAATTTAAATTTTTAAATCCTTAATGAGTCTATTTTCAAAAGAAACAAACATAAACATCATCTAAATTCCGTACTAAGAGATAAATAATTTTTAGTAAGGAAAGGATGAAGCTGTCAAATAGCAGAATAGGGATAACTTTAAAGATTTTACTGTACTTATTTGATAAACTATAAATTCTGAAAATTTTATGGTAGAAAGTTATTTGAGTCTAGTTTCAAAAACATCAAGAGGATCTTAATTTGGAATTTTGTAGCTCAAGATATAAATAATTTAGTGATAATGACTCAAGTAGACAACTTTGAATGAACATATAAGTAAATAGTGAAAACATATATGAGTATTGAGCTAGCATGGGTTACTTTAAAAATGGATCACACGGCCAAGGCCAATTTGGGCCGAGTAGGCCACACGGGTGTGTGGGCCCGCACGGACAGATTACATGAGCGTGTGGGCCCATTTTTACCGAAATGTTTTTAAGGTTGCACGGGTCACCCAAGTCGACTGTGAACCTACTGTAGGGTCGGTAAGCGCTACTTAGACCCCTAAATGTGTGAAATTGACTTAATGATATCTGTACTGGGCATGTTAATATCTGAACTGAATATATGTATTGAAATTGCATAATAGCATGTCATCCATTGTGTGTTGCATTGCATTGGGTTGGGGGTTGTTATTCGGAGGAAGTATACTGAAAGGCTTTAAGTCTAATTTACTGGCAGCTCAGCTGCAAACTACTGTATTGTGCCGCATTCGGTACTACTTGGAGTGTAGGGATGGGTGGGTTGATTAAATCCCCACATGGAGTGTAGGGTTGGACGGAGATGGTGTGTAGAGGTTGGTTGGGTAGGATTTTTCTCATTGCATAAATCACATTACTACTCGATCTTGAGATGGGCTAAGGCCCTAAGCATCACATCGATCATGAAAAGGGCTTAGGCCCAAGACACATTCAAGCTGTAATCGTGAATACTAATTGTTTGTTTGTTTCTGTGGGATTACACACTGAGTTTACGTAAACTCACCCTTTTTGTTTAATGTGCACAGGTAATCCCCAGACTTAGACGGATAGGTGCGACAGAGGACTCAGTGGTGACCACAGTATTTTTTGGACTTCATGGTTTTCAATTTACGGTTTATGATTTGATTATTTGGGTTGTAATTTAAGGACCCTCTGAGAATTTGGTTTTAAATTTGGGTTTTTATTTATTTATTTTACTTTATGGATTTATACCTGCTTGTCGTAGGAAATTCGGTTTTCAAAAAGTTAAAGTATTTCCTAAACGCATGATCACCTAGACTGTTTTATTAAAGCTTCCGCAACAAGGAATGTTTTCATCGTAACAACGAGGTTTCAAAAACACTATCGTGTGACATATCCAGATATGGCCATAACGTCTAGGCCGGGATTGGGGTGTTACAATATATATTCACTTATGTACATGTAAATGTGAATGATTTGATAAGAATGTAATTGATCCACACAAGCAGAGAAATGAATAAACTTGTGAATCTTTTGGTTAACTATGTGATTGGATTTATGGTATAAAGGTGAAAACAAATAAATTAAATTATAGTATTTTTAAATGCTTAATATGTGCTTATTCGGTAAGATGAGTTTAATATCTTACGAACTTACTAAGCTTTATAGCTTACTTTGTTTTCTTTCATATGTTTATAGAGCTTCAGAGGCTTGCTCGGGTTGGAAGTCGTCGGAGATCTCATCACACTATTAAGCTATCGTTTCAGTACTTTAAAAGCTTTGTGAAGTTGGTTATATGGCATGTATAAGCTAAGTGATGATATGAAGTGTATATGTAAATTTGGCAATTGATGCCTATGTGTTTGAATGGTAATTAGCCATGTGATTTGGCTTAAATATGGTGTATGAGGTAGTATATAATTATATGAGTATATGAGTTGTGATGTTTAGTCTATGATTGCTATATTAATACCTTGATTGTGAATTGGTGATTTGAATTGGCATATTTAGGTATGGAGTTGGATGTTCAAATGGTTAATGATAAGTGATGAATATGTGTAATTGTGTTATGCTTGATTTTGGCTGCTTATTGTATGATGAAATGGTACCATTTGGCCTTGTGTAGGTACATTGAAGTTGGGGTGGCAAATTGGCCTTGCAATTGGCCTATTTTTGTCCACACGAGCAGAGACACGAGCGTGTGTCTCAGCCGTGTGTGACACACGGTCATGTTACACAGTCGTGTGTCCCCTGGTATTGAAATTGAATTGAAGTTAGTATGCTCCACATGGTCTCACACACGGGCGTGTGATTGGTCATGCGGTACAAGTCAGTATACCCCCTAAATGGAACACGGCCTAGCACACAGGCGTGTGACTTGGCCGTGTTGATAAGTCAGTATACCCTACAGTTTTGGCATGGCTTGACACACGGGCGTGTGTGGCCATTTCGAAGGGCACACGGGCTAGACACACGGGCGTGTGGTTGGCCGTGTGACCCAAGTCAGTATGTATGCCCTGTTTTCACACGGTCTAAGACACGAACATGTCTACTAGCCGTGTGAGGCACACGGCCTGTTCACACGGGCGTGTAATACTCGAAATGTTGAAATTTTTCTAAGTTTCCAAAATTTTCATATGTTACCGATTTAGTCCCGAATGCATGATTTAAGCTTTGTATGCTCGATTTAAGTACATATTGAATGTGAATGAATGATATTTATTGAAATGAGATGATATTTGATAAATGATTGTTCTGAACTGAGTTACAAGTCTAGTAATGCCTCTTAACCTATTCTGGAGACGATTACGGGTTAGGTGTGTTACAATTGTTCAACTTAGCGTAGAGCTGTTTCTCTCGGAGTATCTGAAGCACTACTCTAAGATGCTCATCCTCATTCTTAGAGTAAACCAAAATATCATCGATGAAGACTACGATGAACTGATCCAGATACGGCTAAAAAACTTGGTTCATCAGATCCATGAATGCAGCCGGAGCATTCGTCAAACCAAAAGGCATAACTAGGAACTCGTAGTGCCCGTAACGAGTCTTAAATGTTGTCTTATGAATATCAGCTTCCTTAACTCTAAGCTGATGATACCCAGATTGGAGATCTATTTTCAAGAACACTGAAGCCCCTTGGAACTGATCAAATAAGTTGTTGATCCTTGGAAGTGGATACTTATTCTTCACAGTCAGTTTATTCAACTGCCGGTAATCAATGCAAATCCTCATGGTACCATCTTTTTTCTTTACAAACAAAACCGTTGCCCCCCACGGAGACATACTAGGAAAGATGAAACCATGATCCAGAAGCTCTTGAAGTTGAGCCTTAAGCTCTGTAAGCTCCTTCGGTGCCATACGGTATAGAGTGATGGTCACCTGAGCTGTACCCGGTAGAAGCTCAATGCCAAACTCAACTTCCCGATTCGGAGGTAAACCCGGTAACTCATCAGGAAAGACATTTGGAAATTCCCTCACTATTCTGATATCCCTGACGAAAGAGTCCCTAGAATCTAAAACACTAACGTAAGCCATATACGCCTCACACCCTTTCCGAACCAATTTATCAGCCATACGAGCAGAGATCACATTAAACAGATAATCTCGACGCTCACTGATCACTACTATCTCCTTATCATCCTCGGTCCTCAGAACAACCCTCTTAGTCACACAGTCCAGACTAACTCAGTGCTCAACCAACCAATCCATACCAAGAATTAAGTCGAACTCCCCAAACTGTAGCTCCGTCAAATTTTTCGGAAACACAGTCCATTGTACTTCTAATGGTACATTCCTATAAAGTCTACTTACTCGAACAGACTGCCCCAACGGACTCATTACAGTAATCTCACTAGAAGCATACTCAACAAAAATCCCCAAGTTCTCGGAAACAGTACTAGCTACATAGGAATGAGTAGAAACTATGTCTATCAAGGCAGTATATGGAGTATCAAAAATAAAGAACATACCCGTGATCACATCAGGAGTGTCTCTATCCTCTCGGCGTCGAGTAGCATTAACCAGTGCAGGTTGCCTCGCCTTAGTCTGACTAGCACCTCTACCCTGTGCTCTCTGTCCTTGGCCCATACCATTACGCCCCTAACCGGTCCACGGCCCCTAAATGGCTGCTGAACTGCCCTTTGAGGCTATATAAAACTCGGCCCTGAAGCTTGCATCTGATCAGCATGCTGTGGACACTCTCTAATCTGATGTTCCAAAGACCCACACCTCAGACAAGCCCCTAACCTCCTCCAACACTCGCCCGGATGGCGCTTACCACAATCACCACATGGCTGAATCTCAGTAGGAGCAACATGAACCCCTACTCTAGCAGGCCCATAAAGTTTGGCCCATTTCTTAGGCCTCTGAACAGAACTAGAGGGCTCCGAATCCCTCTTATTCTTGCCTCTCTCGCAATCCCTATTCTGGCGCTCCACGCACTTAATCTCTTCGGCGATCTTCGCCTTATCCACCAGAACAGCAAACTCATGCTCCCTCTGTGGAGCAATCAGAACCCTCAAACTGTCCTCAAAATGGACACATTTATCATACTCCGACGCCACCGTTCCTCAAGCGTAGTAGCTCAACCTCAGAAACTTAGCCTCATACTCAGCCACAGATTTATCGACTTGCGTGAGATTCATGAACTCATGCCTACGAGTATCAACATAGCTCGTGCCCACATACTTCTCCTGGAAGGCAGTCTTAAAATAATCCTAATTCAAATGATTCGGTTGAGTACCCTCCTCAACCGACAACCACCACTGATATGCCTCATCGCGAAGCAAAGATACTACACCCTTTAGTTTCTGCTCAGGAGTACAATCGATGTCGTTCATAATCCTCTCAGTGGCCTCCAACCAATACTTGGCCACAGTAAGGGCGACTCTAGTGACACCCCTAAACAGCTCAGCGCCCCAGATCTAGAATGGACCCTCTCTAACACCCTCAACATGGCTTGGGACAATGCGTCGTCCCCAGCCGAGTGGCTTTGAGACCCAGTCTCAGTAGCAGGATAAACTAGTGTCTCACTCGTGTCTAAATTTGGCATACTGCTCAGAGAGGAAGACTCAGCTCGAGCCCCCTACGGGCCCTACCGCACCCATGAATACCACGATCGCAAGTTCCACGAGTGCTCATTGTATTTTTCAAATTTGTCTACATTATGAAATTTTATGCATCAGTTCCAATATTTATTAGCAGATATTTTATGCTTAAATTATCAAAAATTCAAAAGTATTTTAGAGGTTTTAGCCTCTAACTAACTCAGTATAGTTTCAGAAAGTACTAACTATAGTGTTTTCAGAAAATTTCTAAGTTCAGAAATACTTACAGGATCGATGCCAGAGACTCGGTGTACCAAATACTTACTAGGAGTGATCCAAATTATTTAAAAACCAAATCTTTTTCAAAACACAACTTTGAAACCCAAAATACACAACCCGAGTTTTGTAATTTGACTCTGATACCACTATATGTAACACCCCAAACCCGGCCTAGATGTTATGGTCGAATCTGGTAATGTTACTATGAAGGGTTTTGAAATCAGTGTTCTTTTCGATAAAGCTTTGTATAGTTGTTCGAAAAATTATCCATGTTTTATAGCCCATACTCGTTTTTAACTATTACTGAAAGCGTTATTTAATTAATTCATTTGCCAAAACATAATTTATAGAGGAAGTTTTAGAAATCGTTATATTTGAAAATCCAGTTCATGGTTTCAGAAAAACTTTTTTTTAGTAAAATCCACGTTTTTAGTCAACCATTGTAAATAACGAGTCAAAACGAAAATCCAAATCCAAAATAAAGACCAAATAGTCCAGAGAGTTCATTAATTACAAAACTCCCAGAAATAATCCTTAATTAAATAAAAACCAATGTCAAAAATAGTTCACGAACTCGTGGTCACGGTGACACTCCGTCGCACCGATCCGCCTAAGTCTGTGTATTACCTAATCAAAACAGATAAATAGATGTGAGTTTTCGTAAACTCAGTGTGTAACCCAATAGAAATAGACATGCAATACGTACAAAAATCTCATATACAATCAGATACAGTATCAAACTTTAATTCATTACAGATACATATAACAAAATCAGATAAGCAGAACAAATATACAGAATCGTACCCCCATCCCATCACACCATGTGGGGTTAAAAACACCCACCCATCCCTACACACCATATAGTGTCGATACGACACATAACAGATAATATGAAGTCAAGCTACCAGAATAAAGGCGAAGGGTCGCCATACAGATCACTTCCTCCACATATACGATTCCCACCCCAATCATAAATGCAGAATACAAATACAGAAATATAATGCTTAACATGCTCGTATACAAAAAACATACAAATATAGCAGAATAGTCAGACATGCATAATGGTGTCCTACTCAGAGCAGACTATTAGAATGTCATATGACATAGTTTAAGGTTTGGTTAGCCCTTACCGACCCTACAGTAGGCCCACAGTCACTCAGAATGACCCGTGCGGCCCTAGGGAAAATTTTAGAGCTATAGGCCCACACGCCCGTCTGGTCCACACGCCCAGGTTGGCCTTACCCGTGTTGCCCACACGGCCTGGCTCAAAAACCCACACACTTGTGTGGCATGCCCGTGTGGGCCCACACGCCCAACCTGGCGTAGCCCGTGTGGCCCACACGGCTGCACTCACACCGTCACACGGCTATGTCCTGTGCATGGCCACACCTTCGTCAAACACACGGTCGTGTCTCGCACACGGAAAACCACACGGCTAGGCACACACCCGTGTGGCGTCGACAAAATGCTTTTTCAATTTTCTCCGATGCTTAGTTTTTTGTGTTTAGGGTACACACCTGGTTGTTCTCGAAGTAATCACAACCCCTAAAGTGGACAATACCTAAAATCGACAAACAAACACCTACAATCAACCTCAATTCCAAACGAATCCTCACTCAAAATCACAAAACTGAACGCACACCTTCAAAAGAAAATCTGCACTAAAGCTTTTGAAAACTTACCTTCGACAATGACGGCCTCTAAACTTAATTACGCAATCAATTGATCTCGGTCTTCCTGAAGAACACCTAGCAAACGATATACCAAATTGAACTCATACACCAACAGAGACTAATGTATAAAGCAAAACTACCTCAAAAACAAAACGAACCCCTTACCTACGCAATAATACGGAGGAAACGAAACATCAACGAATCGCAATTGGAAAGGGAAATTTGACAGAATTCAAAAAAAGAAGCCAAAAGTTGAAAGTGGGAAAATAGAGAAAGAAAAAAATGTCAGAGGGGGAAAAATTTTGGGAAAAGAAGAGAAATCTGCTGACATATCCCTAATTTCTCTCCCACTCCCCACTAACCCACTAACTCTCAACCACCCCAAAATTTCGGTTCCACCAAACCTTTTTCAGACACCCAAAATAAAAATATCACCCACGATCGCGCAAGGATTTGAACACAGTACATCCAACACTCTAACTCCTTACCACTCGAACCAACATGCTCATTCTGATATGACTTACAAACAGTTTAACATAAGCCCACTCAATAAGGGTAAGACTTGGATCTGAAATAACCAAGTTTTGCCAAAAGTGGGAATTGAACTCAAGACCTCACACACACATCTAGAACACTTGACCACTGAAGCAGACAGATATTTTATGTCAGATTTCACAAAAAAAGACATAAGTTAAGCGAGGCGTTACAGCTACACCTATAGGATATGTAACATCCTAAAATTTAGGGGTCTGTAAATTATGCAATTCTATGTTATGCTGGTTCTGTGTGTTATCTAAGGATGTTTGGGAGGCCTAAGAAGGCCTGGGGTCGAGTTGGGCCCTGGAAAAATTTTAGTGGTTGAACACTTAAGGGGGGAAAATGTAGGTGGCGTCAAGGCATAAAGGAAAAAGTTGGTAAATTGCTAGCACAAGAGGAGCTAGTGGCAAGGTGAAGTGGCATCACTTGTAGAAGCTAAGGGGGAGGAGTTCGAATCCCACCTGCTGCAACTTATTTAATTTATTTTATGCTAAGCAGGTGAGGGTAGTAGAGTTCAGCTTGGACTCTGGAGGAGGAGTTGAAGACTCAGTCAAATGGATTTGAATGAGTGATGGAGAGAAGTTTGAGGAGAAAATCAAGGAGCAAATTATAGGATTGAGGTGAGAGGGAGTAGTGGCCGATTTTGGGGATATTCTTGGGGGGAAATTTGGTCAAGAGGAGTCTTTTTGGGTGAATAGGGCATTCGGTATTGGTAGGGTGAGTAGGTGGCGAAATTCTTAAGTGGTATTTGAGGGTTGTGCGTGAGGAGCTTCTTCTTTTTTTTGCCATTTTGTGCATTTTTCTTCTTTTCTCTTCTTGCCAAGATTGTGACCTTTAAGGGACTCTCCTCTTTACCTTTCTTTATCTCTTCTTTGGTATTAGCCGAAACCTCCTTGCACCCCTCTTTTCCTATACTCATTTTCTTTGTTCCCCTGCCATTTGTTTTCTCTTCCTTTTACCATAAGCCGAACCCCTTTTCCCCTCTCTACGTGTTTAAGCACCATCTTCCTTGGCCGAATCTGGTAAGTAGGTTTCTTCCCTTCCTCTCATCTTCTTTTCTCCATGGCCGAATGTTTGACCCTCATCATTTGGTTGTTCTGTTTCATATCTAACCGAAACTCAATTTCCCTTATTCTTTTCCTTGTGATTTCATCTTGTAGTGGCTGAAGCATAGATAGCCGAATCTTTCTTTCTCAGTCGACTCATCTGTTAACGCAAGCCGAACATGTTGGAGTCTGAAGGTGGAAGGTCTGTGAATTATCGAATCTTACCATTCATTTGGGTTCTTAAGCAGTAAGGGATGAATCTTCTACTTGGGTCTTTCAAAGAATAGGTAACACTTTTTTTGCCCTCTTTTCAGTTGTGGCCTAATAGTGATGTGCTGGTCGGGCATCCATTACTTTCATCTTGCGTGATGTTGTTTATTATTGTGCAAGGTTTCGATTCTCGATTGATCAAGAACCTGCTTGTGCCGAATTAGGGGACTCCAGTCAAGAGGGTAAAACAAATCTTTGTTGTTTTCTCTAAGGTAAGGGAGCATCTTCTCGGTTTCTTGGCTATTATGTCCTTTTTCGTTCTAGTTTGCCTTAACCAAACTCCCTTATTAGACAATCAACGTTTCACTCTGAGTACTGATCAAGTCTCTTCATGGATGCAAGTGCCAGTCAAACTAAGGAAGGGAGTGGACTCGTAGTCCCTGTCCCTAAGTTTAAATGACGTGTTGTGTCGGCAGTTCGAGATTTTCTGCCAGGTTGTGGTAGAGAGCCTACATCGGCTTGGTATAGGCAAATCGCTGTTGTTCCTGCTAGTGAGAGTGTCGACGATATAGAGAGTTTAGTTCTTCGTGTAATCAGGTGTGTAATACTCACACTTTTCCTTATTGTCCTGTGTTATTAACTGTGTTGGCTGAAAGCCGGAACGACTATAAGGACAGTCGAGATACCCTTGTGGGTAAGGTTGGAGATACCAGGTAAGTACTTGTATAACTTGGTTTTTACGAACAGTATGATCTAAATGCATGTATAATTTGACTATTTGTTTACATTGGATATAGGATTGCATACATTTCGGCATGATAAAATATTTGCACGGGCTTTGGGATATGATTGGAAGGGGAAGTGTGATTCGATGACTGTCACAGTGGTTTGGTACCACAGTGGTTTGGCACCACATATCTATATTTATTAGTGATTTGTCAGAGTGGTTTGGTACCACAGTGGGTTAGCCCCACATATATTTATCCGTGACCGTTACAGTGGTTTGGTACCACAGTGGGTTAGCCACACATATTTATATCAGTGACTCTATCACATTGATTTGGTATCACAGTGGTCTGGAACCACAGTGGCTTGGTGCCACAGACGTTTGGCTGATTCAGGTGATGTAGAGGATGGAAAACTAGGTTTGGCTGGGTTGCATTGCATACACTTATTCATATGCCATATTGTGAGGGCTAAGGCCCAATGTGCATCGGTGGGCTTAAGGCCAGATTGCGTTATAAAGGGGAATTACACACTGAGTCTTAGTGACTCACCCCTCTGCTTAACTTTGCAGGTAACCCTTAGGTGCGGATTGGAGTTGAGGTAGACTTCGAGGAGGCCATGCATTATGTTTTCGTAAATTTCGTTTCCTTCTTTTAAACTTATATTTAATTTGGGATTTGTTATGTAATAAGGCCTTTTATAACTTTAATTTGGGTTTTACTTTAATAACGTTTATATATATTTTTTGAAACGTCAAATATGGAGTTTTCTAAAATAATAATAACAACCCGATTTTCCAAGGCGTTAACAAAAGATGACAAGCGAATAACTAATGAGTTCAGTAAGCTTTCTTAAATATCGCAACCGTGTTTCTCAAAACATCACGTTTATGAAAATACCCTGATTTCGGCTTTCGTAAAGTAAACCGGTGTACGGCTCTTAGTACTTTTTAATAAAGAAGTTGGTATGAAACCTTCAACTGAAATTTTAATTTATTCTTAAGGTGGAAACCCTAAACGAAAAGTTTTCTAAAAATATGATGTTTTCTTTAAAGTTTCAAACTATCTTTTCATGTAGCATACCAGATTTGGTCGTAACGTATAGACCGGGTTTGGGGTGTTACAGGATATGTTGGACTCTTTAAGTCATTGGTGTGATAGAGATCCGTGTATCCAATGTGTAGTGATAGAGCCCACTTTTGTGTTTCATATTATGTGTAATTGTATGCAAGAGTATATGTTATTTTTATGAATTAATAAAGCATGAATACGTTATTTTGACTTGATGAAAATATGATTGTGAATGTGTCTTAGTATGCTCTTGCTTAACTTATGATGTTATGTATGCTTTGTGGTAATTCCAAGCATTCACTGAGCTTATTTAAGCTCACGCTCCACAATAATATCTTGTAGATAAGTAGCTTTTTTGGTGTAAGTGGAGCGGCCAAGGAAGTGATCTTAGCAAGACAATAGTTTAAGAGTAGATGGTTTTTATTCTTTAAACATTATGAGTAAAGGCAATGTGGGTTATAGTTACATTATTATTATATTTTTGGGATTAGGCTTTTAAATATTGAACTTGTTTTTGGACTTTGGATGAGGTTAATTTTGATACTTGATATTGACATTGGTATTTCATTCTTTAGTTTCTTGAAAAATACATGTTAGTATGGCATATGGAATGGTTTAATGATGATAGTAGGCTTGGTTGAAGTGGACATTGTTTGCATGTTGAGTAAGAATGTTGTTTGAGCATGAAAAACATTTTAACTTGTGAAATTTCAGCCTTCTGGAGTAAAGTATTGATACTCGAGACATGAATATCAATACCTCGAAGTTGGGACACTTTTAAATTTGATAGAATCCAACTTTTGGTATAGATACCCATACACGAGTACCGATACCCGTGACAAAAATATCGATACCCCTGCAAAGGTATTGATAAAATGTTTAAAATTCAAAAATTGAAAGAAAGCTAAAATTTATCGATTTTTACATTGGTATCGATACCTAACTCATTTAGTATCGATACCCCTTCTATTTAGTATCGATACCTAAGTTGTTTTACGGGTTTTAAAATAAATGAACCTGAATTTTAGATTAATCCATTTTTATTATCGTCTAAATGTTTAAATTAGTCATGAACCTTTCTCTAAACGTTAATTTTAGTAACCGTAGTTCTCATTCGAAGCTATGTATGCATGTGTATAAGTTTCATTTGTTGTTGTAGCATCTTGTCACTAGGGTCCGGCAACCGGACCGGGTGAGGGGTATTATATGAATTGTCGGGCTCCACTAGGAAATTCAAAAAAAAATTGTAATGGCTGAATTATGATTAGTTGGATCTCAATTCTAGTATGGTTAGGATGGAACAGACTGGTTCCATAGTGGGGGACAGAATGGTTAGGAATGAATGGTTGTTTTGGTCTATTGAGATAGTGCTTTGAGAGTACATATAGGTGTATGAGGAAACAAAATTCTTTTCAATTCTATTTACCAAATATTTTTCCCTATATAGCATCGTCTTCTTTAGTCGCTCCAAAGAAGAAGAGGATGTAGTTGAAGGAAGCTCTGCATGTTGCGACCGACGTGTGATTTGAAGTCTGGAAGTAGAGAAATTTGGGAATTGGTAAGTTTCCTTACCTCTCTTTTCTTATGGATTGAAGAAAGAAGTAAATTAGTAACACTTTTAGTTTAATCAATAAATGGTTGTCATGCTTAGTTGTTAGGACAAAGGAGGCTCTGGCGTTTGGACAAGCTAAACTGTCAAGGTTGAGGAAGTAATGTGAGTTTCTGTACTCTACCTTTTGGGTGGTTTATGGTGTTGTGTTTCTAGACCAAAATACCTTCTTGTCTGTTACACATTGTGTTTAAAAACTTGATTATGAATGGAAACTAATGAATGAGTATGCTATACATGCATCGACTAGTAAAAGCATGAAAATGTTGTAATATTGATCAGTGTCTGTTTGGTAGTTACGTCTTGATGTTCGTATAATTGGCGTTTTGTGTGTGGGGGTATATAGTGCCCTGGTCTGTGTATGGAATGCATGTATTTCATGTTATTAAAGGTGGAGTACGAATAGGAAATGATTGACATGAGATGTTAGATGAAGTTAGGAATTGGGGAAATGGAATTTTGGTATACTGCCATCCGGTGTTGCTGGGTACAAACTGTGACGTGCGAAGCTCCGAGCCTTATGAAAGGGACACTACAATGTTCGAGCATCAAGGCTAGAAATGGCGAAATGAAGGAATGAGCGAATGGATAGGGAAATGATATTTCCATTAGATACCGCCACCCGGTGTTGTTGGGTGCAAGTCATGATGTGCGTAGCTCTGGGCCTTGCAGAGGGGACACTACGGTGTTTGAGCTTCAATGTAAGAAATGGAATGAAATGTTATCGATTGGCTTGCTAGAGTGAAATTGTGATGATGATTTTTAGTTCCATAGAGCAACACTGCGACGGCGGTCAGTAGGCTTTATGGGGCGACATTGCAATGACGGTCAGGTCTTTCGGGGCGACACTTTATAGAGGTTTAAGGTGTAAGACCATAGTAAAACTATGGCAACAATGGATTCCACCAAGACAGTAAACATGGGAAATAATGTGTAAGACCATAGCTTGACCATGGCAACATAAAAAGTTCGTCAAGACATTAAACACAGGGTAGTCCATCGGAACAATAAACTCGGGAAAGTCCGCCAGGGCATAAAACATGGGGTTACACTTGGGAAGTTCATAGATCTGTCTACCAGAAGACACACCAATGTATAAAGTAGAGTCACAGTGTGACTAATGCTATAAGTCACAAGACCAAATGAACTTGGTGTGATTGGGGAACACAGGCTATCAGGATAATGAAGAATTCGCCAAAGTCCATGATGAGTGGAACCAAAGAAACATCTCAATCCTACCAAATTTAACACAACCTAGGTACATGTCATACTTGAAACCAAAACAAAACTTATACAAACTTTATTGAGTCGGGGATTGCTTCCAGGATGCTGGATCAACTACTCAAACTATCGGGAATCCACTATACTTACGCACAGAGAAAACAAACCGCATATTGAGCAAATACGCTCAAAGGTATTTCCATGATTCAAACCAAAAAAAATACAAATTTAAAGCATATGCATACGTTCAATCCAATTGAAATTCATAAAACATTCTTGTATAAGTTCATATCAGCAACTTATAATACATTATATGTAACATCCTTAAATAGGGGCTATTATGTTTGAACTGGTTGCATGTGTATGGCTTGATTGCTATATTAATTGAGGTGTCTTAGGGTCTAGGTATGAGCCAAGGGTAGGCCCGAACTATGGGAAAATTTGTATTTTTAAGCTTTGGTTAAGGGGAGCTAAAGGAGCTAGGGGTTAAGTATATTCCGTGGTCAAGTTAAGCACAAGAATTGCCTTGGTAAAGTGGAAAGGAGACGCCACTTAGGGCTTTAAGCAGTGACGCCACAAGCAGGGGAAGGAGAGCTTGGGTTCGAGCTGCAGAAATCCCTTGCTGCTAATTCTTTTTGATGCCAGAGAGGGAAGAGTTGTGCTCCGCTCAAACTCTGATGGATAACTATTGAACAAGTCAACAGATTCAAACGGGTGGAGAAGAGAGAATTTAGGAGTTTGAGCAATTCAAACTCGTTTGAACGAGTGGCCAGGAGAAGTTTGAGTAGTTGGCCGAATTTTGAATTGTGTGAGGTGGAGTGTTCGGCTGAAAGACTTAGGGGGAGTGCCGAAATTCCTTAGTCAGGCTGGGTAGACATTTTCGGCTAGGCATGCTCTAGTGCATTCGGTTGTGAACCAAAAGCCGAAATCCTTTAGCCTTGTCGATTTTCCCTTAGTGCACATTGTTGAAGCAAAAGCCAAAAGCACTTTAGGCTCTTGTCGATTTCTCTCTTAGGCATTGAGCCGAATCCCCATTTGAACTCCTCTCTTATTTTCTTTGAAGTTGAAACACTATTCTCCCTAACCTCATTTCATTTGCTCTCTACTCTCATTTGGTTTGACCGAATCTTCTTCTTTCTCAAGCCACCCTTTTTCATTGTTTCTCTCGTCTCCTTCTCACCATCATTCAAACTGAATACTTCCCTTCCATTCTCTCATTTCGTTTTGGCCAAATCTCCTTTGATTTCTTTTCTTAGGCCATAGTCGAAATCACCTTGATTGTTCCATCACCATTGCCGAAATCTCCCTTTACTCTCCTCTCCTTGTTCTAACGTTTTGGCCGAACATCAATCAAGGGTAGATCTCTCTTGTCTTCTTCTCTAATCGATTTTGGAGTAGGTAAGTTATCATGGCCGAATCTCTTCTATCTTCTTTTCTTTCTCTATTCACTCATATGGAACAAAAGCCGAATTTCGACATTTGTCATGATTCTTAATCACCTATGGAATCGATTTCTCCTAAGTTCTTCGGGATTTTGAAGCAGTGGATCGTGGTCATCTACTCTCTACCAATCAGTTTCGTTAAAGACCGTGGTAAGGTTACATGTCGATTTAACCATTCCCTTATTCATTTGAAAAGTCGAAGGCTATTAAGTTTATGTTGTTTAGTGTTGGCCGATTGTAGGGGAAGGCTTAATCTCGCATACCTCGGGTTGTGACTGGTGCTCGAAAGGCGTTAAGGTAAGGATTGTGGTTCTGTGCGTTAACTCTTCGGGATTTACAAGTGAAGCCGAATGGCTTTTGCTAATAGTGTGATATTGGCCGAATGTAGGAAGGGGGAACTTGTTCGTTAGATCGTGATCTACGGGGTTCGGTAGTCTCATTAGTAACCAGGTGTTTAACTTACACACTTCATAATCGTTGTAAACTTGTTAATAACCTAAACTATGTTAAAAGCCGGAACTGTGTAGATTTCGATATGATACCTTTATGGGTATGAGCAAGGATTTCGGGTAAGTCCGTTTTGTTGAGATTACGGCACATGATTTATGATGATAATATCTATGTATGTTCGATATATGTCTAATGATTAAGCATGATGGCATGATTTGTATGTGCATTGCATTATGGTGGGTGATATGAGAGGAGGGGGAAGATTGATATCTGTGACTTTGGGTCACCAGTGGTTTGGCACCACCAGTGGTTTGGTACCACAGTTGATTTCTTAACTTTGGGTCACCAGAGGTTTGGCACCTCATAGCGACTCGTCCCAGTGGCTTAGCACCCCAGTGGGTTGGCCCCACATTTGATAAAACAGGATTGTCGCCAGTGATTTGGTATCACAACGTGGGTTGGCCCCACAATTGGATTATTCGTGACTTTGGGTCACCAGTGGTTTGGCACCACATTATTATTGATATCAGTGACTTTGGGTCACCAGTGGTTTGGCACCACCAGTGGTTTGGTACCACACGGGGTAGAAAAAGGAGTTGTGGATGGCTAGGTTTGGGTGCATGATATGTTTACTTGATTATGAAACTGTGTAAGAATGTTGCTATAATCGGGAGGGGGATTATGCACTGAGTCTTGGTGACTCACCTCTTCCCTTATCTTTTTTAGGTGACTCGTAGATCGCGGATGAGGAGCCGGGTGGACTCGAGGTGGCCATGCGATATTTGCTTTTGGTTTTACATTGGAACATCATTTTGGGTATTCTATTTTAAATTTTGGTTTTATTTGGGTTTGTAATAAGGCCATTAATTATTTTTATTTTGGGTTTTATTATATCTGCTTTAAGTTTTCAAATATCGCTAAGTAAACTACTTGACATGTTTTAATAACCTGGAAATCAAAGTTTTCAAAATTGTATTACGCAATGGGTTTTCTAAACATTACCATCGGGTAACAACATTTACAAGATGATTACAAAGTTAACTTAAATGATTTTCAAACTTAAGTTTTCCAAGCTCAAGTGCAAACGGTTTTGAATTAACTATGTTCAATTCACTCGGGATTTTAATGGACTTGAAAAGTTAAGAACGACAAACAAGTTTTTAAAAAAAAAAGAATTGTATCGGGTTTTAAGGCAACACAACAACGATTTCAACAACACTCAACACGGGTTTCTTCTAAACTCATATTTTCGCTAGAAATAAACTGTCAAACTGTTTTCTTCAAAACATTTTCGAACTGTAACATGCCGAATTCGGTCGTGGTGTGTTGACCGCGTTTTGTTCATGGTTAAATCGACATGTAACCTTACCACGGTCTTTAATGAAACCGATTGGTAGAGAGTAGATGAACACGATCCACTACTTCAAAATCCTGAAGAACCTAGGAGAAACCAATTCCATAGGTGATTAAGAATCATGACAAATGCCGAAATTCGGCTTTTGTTCCATATGAGTGAATAGAGAAAGAAAAAAAGATAGAAGAGATTCGGCCATGATAACTTACCTACTCCAAAACCGATTAGAGAAGAAGACAAGAGAGATCTACCCTTGATTGATGTTCGGCCAAAACGTTAGAACAAGGAGAGGAGAGTAAAGGGAGATTTTGGCAATGGTGATGGAACAATCAGGGTGATTTCGGCTATGGCCTAAGAAAAGAAATCAAAGGAGATTAGGCCAAAATGAAATGAGAGAATGGAAGGGAAGTATTCGGTTTGAATGATGGTGAGAAGGAGACGAGAGAAACAATGAAAAAGAGTGGCTTGAGAAAGAAGAAGATTCAGTCAAACCAAATGAGAGTAGAGAGCAAATGAAATGAGGTTTAGGGAGAATAGTGTTTCGGCTTCAAAGAAAATAAGAGAGGAGTTCAAATGGGGATTCGGCTCATTGCCTAAGAGAGAAATCGACAAGAGCCTAAAGTGCTTTCGGCTTTTGCTTCAACAATGTGCACTAAGGGAAAATCGACAAGGCTAAAGGATTTCGGCTTTTTGGTTCACAACCGAATGCACTAGAGCATGCCTAGCCGAAAATGTCTACCTGACTGACTAAGGAATTTCGGCACTCCCCTAAGTCTTTCAATTTAACACTCCACCTCACACAATTCAAAATTCGCCAACTACTCAAACTTCTCCGGCCACTTGTTCAAACGAGTTTGAATTGCTCAAACTCCTAAATTCTCTCTTCTCCACCCGTTTGAATCTGTTGACTTGTTCAACAGCTTATCCATCGAGTTTGAGCAGAGCACAACTCTTCCTCTCTGGCATCAAAAGAATTAGCAGCAAGGGATTTCTGCAGCTCGAATCGAAGCTCTCCTTCCCCTGCTTGTGGCGTCACTGCTTAAAGCCCTAAGTGGCGCCTCCTTGCCACTTTACCAAGGCAATTCTTGTGCTTAACTTTACCACGGAATATACTTAACCCCTAGCTCCTTCAGCTCCCCTTAACCAAAGCTTAAAAATAAAAATTTTCCCATAGTTCGGGCCTACCCTTGGCTCATACCTAGACCCTAAGACACCTCAATTAATATAGCAATCAAGCCATACACATGCAACCAGTTCAAACATAATAGCCCCTATTTAAGGATGTTACAGTTCTACCCCCTTAAAAAAATAATTTTGGCCTCGAAATTACCTGGTCAAAAGAGTTGAGGGTATTGCTGTCTCATCACATCCTCTGGTTCCCACGTAGCTTCTTCCACGCCATGGTTTCACCACAACACCTTTACGAAAGGAACTGACTTCTTGCGCAAAACCTTCACATCTCGATCTAGAATCTGCACTGGTTCCTCTTCCACAGTCAAATCTGGGCTCACCTCAATTTCCTCCACCGATAAAACATGTGATGGATCTGAACGGTAGCGCCTAAGCATGGAGACGTGGAACACATCATGTATCTGACTCAGCTCTGCTGGCAACTCGAGCTGATAAGCTACTGGTCCCACTCGTCTCAACACCTTATACGGGCCAATGAACCTTGGACTTAGCTTGCCTTTTCTTCCAAATCTCAGCACTTTCTTCGACGGCGAGACCTTCAAAAAGACCTTGTCTCCTACGGCAAACTCTATATCTCTCCGCTTAAGATCGGCGTAGGACTTCTACCGGTCCGAAGCTTCCTTTAGATGATCCTGAATCAACTTGACCTTATCCTCAGTTTCCGTAACCAACTCTGGACCCAACATCTGACGCTCACCCAACTCTATCCAGCATGTAGGTGTACGACACTTCCTACCATACAACGCCTCATATGGTGCCATCTTAATGCTTGCCTGGTAACTATTATTGTACACAAATTCAGCTAACGGTAGAAATTCTTCCCAGCTGCCTCTGAAATCCAAAACACGACCTCTCAACATATCTTCCCAAATCAGATAACCCTTTTCCGATCGCCCGTGCATGTCATGGATGAAATGCCGTACTAAAATCCAACCGCGTACCCAACGCCTGATGCAATGCTTTCTAGAACCTTGACGTGAATCTGGGATCCCTATCTGAGATAATCGACACTGGCACACCGTGCAACCTCACTATCTCTGCCACATACAGCTTAGCTAACTTTTGAAGCGAGTAATCAACCCGAACCGGTATAAAATGAGCTGATTTCGTCAAGCGATCCACAATCACCCAGACTGAGTCCTTCTTACTAGGCGTAAGGGGTAGCCCACTGACAAAGTCCATGGTAATCCTTTCCCACTTCCACTGTGGAATCTTCACTGGCTGAACTAAACCCGACGGCAACTGATGTTCCGCTTCGACCTGCTGACACGTCAGACATTTACCCACAAACTCGGTTACTTCCCGTTTCATACCTGGCCACCAAAACTGCTCTCAGAAATCCCGATACATCTTGCTACCTCCAGGATGCATAGCGTATGGGCTGCTATGTGCATCCTGAAGAATCCTCCGCCTTAACTCGACGCCCCCGGCATACAAGCTTTCCTTGAAAACACAAAGACCTGGCCACCTTTGGACAAGTCAGTAACCTTCCAACCCACCATTCTCAACTTGCAACCTCCGAGCATTCAAACCCTCATCCACTAATCGTTTCTCCTTAATCTGCTCTACCCAAGTCGGCTTTACCGCACTCGCCAATAGACTCCCGTCGTCATACAAGCTAAGATGGGCAAACATCGCTCTCAGATCCGACACTACCTTACGGCTCAACGCGTCTCCTACCACGTTAGCCTTGCCCGGATGATACTCAATTGAACAATCGTAGTCCTTCAACACTCAATCCATCTCTGCTGTCTCAAATTCAAATCCTTCCGAGTCAAAAGGTACTTGGACTCTTGTGATCCGTGTAGACTATCGACTTCTCTCCGTACAAATAGTGCCTCCATACTTTCATGGCGAAAACCATCGCAGCTAATTCCAAGTCATGCGTCGGATAGTTAACCTCATGCGGTCTCAGCTGTCGAGATGCATATGCCACTACCTTCCCTTCGCATCAAGACACACCCAAGCCAAGATGTGATGCATCACAAGAGACCGTGAATTCCTTTCCTGCCTCAGGCTGGATCAAAACCGGAGCTTCAGTCAGAATCTTCTTCAACTTGTCGAAACTTTCCTGTTGCTTCTCAGACCACAAAAATGGAACTCCTTTCCTAAGTAACTTGGTCAACGGTCGCTGCGATCAAAGAAAATCCCTCTACAAACCCGGTAATACCGCGGACCTAGAAAACTCGAATCTCTGAATCGACTTAGGCGGTTTCCAGTCCAATACCGCCTCAATCTTGCGAGGATCCACTCTAATCCCCTCAGTTGACACCACGTGACCCAAGAAAGTCACCTCCCTAAGCCAGAATTCGCACTTACTAAACTTGGCAAATAATCGCTTCTCCTCCGAACCGCAAAGCTATCCGCAAATGCGCATCATGATCCTCCTCAGACCTTGAGTACACCAAAATGTCGTCTATAAACACCACAATAAACTGGTCCAAAAACTGCTGGAACACCCGATTCATCATGTCCATGAATGCTGTCGGCGCGTTAGTCAACCCAAACGGCATTACCAGAAACTCGTAGTGCCCATACCGAGTACGAAATGCCGTCTTGTGAATATCAGCCTCTTTCACCTTTAGCTGATGATACCCTGACCTTAGATCGATCTTTGAGAAAACCGATGCCCCCTTAAGCTGATCAAACAAGTCATCTATCCTGGGCAACGGATACTTGTTTTTGATCGTCAGCTTATTCAATTGGCGGTAGTCTATACACATCCGCATTGTACCATCCTTCTTCTTAACAAAGAGCACAGGTGCTCCCCAAGGCGAAACACTTGGCCGGATGAAACCCCGGTCCAATAACTCTTGAATCTGAGCCTTCAGCTCTAATAATTCTTTCGGCGCCATCTTATACGGGGCGATAGACACTGGCGCAGTTTCGGGTAACAGATCTATACCAAATTCAACTTCCCGATCCTGAGGCAGACCCGGAAGTTCTTCTGGAAATACGTCGACAAATTCATTCACCGTTCGGACATTCTCTACAGCTGACTCCTTGGCCTCCAAGGCACACACATGAACCATAAACGCCTCACAACCCTTTCTGACCATTTTCTCAGCTTTCAAAACGGACACCACATTGGATAGATAATCTCTTCTATTACCTATCATCACCACCTCTTCACCCTCAACCGTTTTCAAAACCATGCGCTTAGCCGCGCAGTCCAAACTCGCTTGGTACTTCACCAGCCAGTCCATCCCAAGAATCAGATCAAACTCCCCAAACGGCAGTTCCATCAGATCAGCCACAAACAATACCCCTTGGAGTTCTAGGGGTGCATCCCTATACAGCTTATTTACTTCTACAGAGTGACCTAGAGGGCTAATTACTATCATCTCCCTAGAAGTAGTCTCAAAGTCTAGGTTCATGGTTTCCACTACGCTACTAGCAACATACGATCATGTTACAGTTCGAAAATGTTTTGAAGAAAATAGGTCATGTTACAGTTTGACCCGGTCAACACCCCAAACCCGGTTGATTTCGTGACTTTGGGTCACCAGAGGTTTGGCACCTCATAGCGACTCGTCCCAGTGGCTTAGCACCCCAGTGGGTTGGCCCCACATTTGATAAAACAGGATTGTCGCCAGTGATTTGGTATCACAACGTGGGTTGGCCCCACAATTGGATTATTCGTGACTTTGGGTCACCAGTGGTTTGGCACCACATTATTATTGATATCAGTGACTTTGGGTCACCAGTGGTTTGGCACCACTAGTGGTTTGGTACCACACGGGGTAGAAAAAGGAGTTGTGGATGGCTAGGTTTGGGTGCATGATATGTTTACTTGATTATGAAACTGTGTAAGAATGTTGCTATAATCGGGAGGGGGATTATGCACTGAGTCTTGGTGACTCACCTCTTCCCTTATCTTTTTCAGGTGACTCGTAGATCGCGAATGAGGAGCCGGGTGGACTCGAGGTGGCCATGCGATATTTGCTTTTGGTTTTACATTGGAACATCATTTTGGGTATTCTATTTTAAATTTCGGTTTTATTTTGGTTTGTAATAAGGCCATTAATTATTTTTATTTTGGGTTTTATTATATCTGCTTTAAGTTTTCAAATATCGCTAAGTAAACTCCTTGACATGTTTTAATAACCTGGAAATCGAAGTTTTCTAAATTGTATTACGCAATGGGTTTTCTAAACATTACCATCGGGTAACAACATTTACAAGATGATTACAAAGTTAACTTAAATGATTTTCAAACTTAAGTTTTCCAAGCTCAAGTGCAAACGGTTTTGAATTAACTATGTTCAATTCACTCGGGATTTTAACGGACTTGAAAAGTTAAGAACGACAAACAAGTTTTTTTAAAAAAAAAAGAATTGTATCGGGTTTTAAGGCAACACAACAATGATTTCAACAACACTCAACACGAGTTTCTTCTAAACTCATATTTTCGCTAGAAATAAACTGTCAAACTGTTTTCTTCAAAACGTTTTCGAACTGTAACATGCCGGATTCGGTCGTGGTGTGTTGACTGGGTTTGGGGTGTTACATTATAGGCATGCAAGTCATCATTTCAACATGTCAACTTACAAAATACCATTCCTTTCACATGATACCTAATCAGTTCATAATTTCATTTTTTGTACTATACTTATTCATTCTCTAGCATCAACATTTACATATATATATATATATATATATATATTCAATTTTCTTATAAACATTTCAACTATTTCCAAGCCTATTGGCTTTTTCTTATTCATTCGGCCCTTAGGGCTCATTTTCGATTTATTTCGCTTATTGTCACATATTAAATTTCAATATCATTTATTAATTTAGATATAATTTTATCAATTCTCATGTTTATAACCCTAGTAACCAGACATGGACTTGAAATGGATATGCGAATCTCTCACCCCAGGTTTCCTGGCAATGATGATGCTATACATGAACATTTTACCACTATGGATTGCCCAACAACGATGGTTTTCTCAATCTGATTACTCTATCACCCCGGGTTGCCCAGAAATGATGACCCACTATACACAATCTTCCACCCCAGGTTTCCCGACAACGATGGCTCTTAATCGATATCCTAGCCCTATGGCATGCCAACTATATCTGATTCAGTCCGAATAGCTAATAGGGTAACCAAATTTCTGATTCATTATATAAAGTTCAAATCATATTTAATCATAGCCAAATAAACTATCAATTCATTAAATCATCATATAAACAACACATTTCAACTCAATTTCATACCAATTATCACATATCAATCAATTCATATAAATTTTTATTCTATTCAATTTAGTCCCTATCTCGATATTCAATCTAAACCGTAGCAATTCAATTAAATATTCCAATAACAACTCACCTCAACACAATATAATACAAAATGATATGCACATGCAGAAAATAAGTGGTTCCCGAATCATAGAAATACAAACTGAATTTTTGAGCTACTCGTCGATGACTTTCAAATTTCCTTTCCCTCTTGATAGTTCCATGTCAACATTAGCTACATAAAATAATAAAACATATAATATTATCAAATTTCATTCAAATAAGAACCAAACACAATATCAAGCATATTTTAAAATTTATTAAATTTATTTATTTTAGTCCCCAAACCTAAGACAAACTTTACAAATTTATTAAATTTCATAAAAAAATTGCATTTTATTCAATTTGGTACTTAGCTTACAAATCTATAAATTAAACTTTACAAGTTAGTTATTTTCTTAAACTAAGCTTAATTCCTACCGATTTAACACCTAAATAATTCAATTCTTAACAATGGCATCTCATCAAAACTTCACCAATTGATCAAATTGATCCTTGGGTTAGCTTAATCAAGCTTCCATAATTAAAAAATCTATAAAAATCAAAGAAAAATGGCTGGAGACTTACTTGAATTAAGGACCGAAAGCTTTAAAACCCTAAAAATAGTGTCAAGCTCTTCTTCTTTTCTTATAAGGTTAAAGATAAAATTAAAACCTAAACTTGTCCACTTCTCCTAGATTGGTACCTATGGTTTTTTTTGTCCCATTTTGGTACTCGAACTTTTTTTTTCGTCCACTCGTTTGGTACCTGAGCCTAACATCGTTTAAATTTTACTAACGTGGCAGCGCTAGCCACGTGTCATAATCCCAGGACCCCCTTTGACCCATGTTTTTTTGGATTGATCTGACCCCTTGGAATTAAAAAATTAAACACAACATTAATCAAAATAAGAAAGAATTAAATGCTTAGTATCGGTTAGTGAATTGTTTGAGGAAATTTTTTTTCCATTAAGAAAATTATTGGGTTTTTTTTTTTGTTGAAGATCAAAAGCCAAATAAAAATTTTTAATAATCCCATATTTAACTTTGATTCAAGTAATCTAAGAAACCCTTTCGATTCAATTTAACCCTGAATTCATTTGAAACCTTTCACCATCTGAGAAACCCTTTCGATTACCCACCCATCTAAGAAATTCTTCACCATCTCTCGAGAAAGAAAACTTTGTTTCATCATCGATTATTTTTCCCTTTAGATTACCTGGCTATTTGTTGTAGTATTCAACTCAATATTTTCATATTTTCATCATTAATTACATGTATTTCACTCTATTTTTGTGGGTTTTTTTCATCATTGAATTAAGATTTCCATATTTTTATCATACAAAGTCTTTTTCATCTTCAATAGGCGTTTTGTTGTTTGCTTTTTAAAAAATAAAACCTTTTTGTTTCGACTCATTCTCACAAACTGATAATTTCTTTGGGAACATTCAATTTGTCTGGTTTAGGGTTAGGGGAAACAATTTTTTCTAATTATGATATTGAAAAACTTTTTTTTGTTCATATTATATTTGACTTTAAATTTTTTATTCGTATTATATCTGACTTCTAATTTTTGTTTTTGTTGGCATTCGTAAGTAACGGGGATTTTTTTCGAGGGTTGAAGAGATTGAGGGTGAAAGGTATGTCTGTTATGTATGTTTCTTTAGCAAAGTATGTTATGTGTATTACTGTTATGTATGTTGTTATTATGTTTAATATGTATGTCTGTTACGTATGTTATGAATATGTATGCCTGTTATGTATGTCTATTATGTCTATTATGTATGTATGTTGTGAATATGTATGTTTGTTATGTATGTCTATTATGTCTATTATGTATGTATGTTGTGAATATTACTGCATGTATGTCTAAAAAAAGGTATATTATTGTTAATTATATTACTGTTTATGTATACTATTGTTATGTATGTATGTAATGTGGTATATTATTGTTTATTATTGTATATAATGTATGTTATGTATATTATTGTTATGTATGTATGTTATGTGATATATTACTGTTTATTACTGTATATTATGTATGTTATGTATTTTATTATTATGTATGTCTATTATGTGGTATATTACTATTTATTATTGTATATTATGTATGTTATGTATGTATGTTATGTTTAGCACTGTTTAAAATGTGTATGTCTATCATGTATGTATATTACAATTTATATTAAGCAGTACAGTGTGCTATAATGTCTTGGGATAAATGTGTGGTACATATGCATTTGGGTGGAACTTTTGTTACAAACCCATGTGCTGTAACACCCTTTACCAGTATTCAATGCCGGAACCGAGTACGAGGTATTACCAGACTTAACATACTTCATCATGTAATATTGGGCTATAAACTTTAACTCAAACTTAAGACCTTTAATTTGTATTCACAACATCCCTATTATGGGTCTAGGAGACCCGAAACATACATATAAGATGGTTCGGAATTGAACCAGAAACTTACGAACACTTAGAAATTTTTTGCTTAAGACAGGGCCACACGCCCGTGTGGAGAGGGACACACTCGTGTGGGCAAGCCGTGTAGTCACACACGCCCATGTCCCTAGCCCGTGTGGATTTCATTTTTCATTTCGAACCTACAGGGGTTTTCACACGGCCTGGCACACACCCGTGTCTATGGCCTGTGTCCCTCACACGGCCATGACACGCCCGTGTCTTAGCCCGTGTGTGAAAACCTTAGCATTTTGTTTATGACGTTAGCAAACCTCTAGGATCACACGGCCTAGTCACACGCCCGTGTGCTGGCTCGTGTGACGAACTAATTTTTTCACAAATTAGATACAAGGGATGCACGGCCTATCAACACGCCCTCAGGGCTGGCCGTGTGTCACACACGGCCTAGACACACGCCCGTGTGTCTACCCATGTGGACAATTATAAGGCTATTTACCAAGCCAATTGCCACCTTGAAAAAAACTCACACTTATACCATTTCAAGCAGTACATACAAAGCAATAATGCATTATTGATATTCACTAACTCATCATGCATCAACTTCACACACTACTCATTCAGTTGCACGAGCTTGCACTTCATGAATTTCATCGTCATTGAATAGATATAACTTAACTAGTATTGGCCAATTCCAATGGCCATTTACAAATGAATCAAGTAACATTAATAGCCAACACCTTGGCAAACCAATATGACATAACAAAATGACCAAGTACCTATACATGCCATACCAAAATAATCAAACTTTACTATACCAAAAGAATAGCTTGATAGTGTGAATCGAGCTCGACGTCCTTCAATCCCCGAGCTAGCTTGGCGATACTACAAGGAAAAGGGAAAAGAGAGGGGTAAGCATAAAGCTTAGTAAGTTTTCATGCAATAAATAGCCACATAAAATCTCATGATACATTCATGCTTTACTTTAAGTAATAACACAAGTTCTCCAGTGCATTGGCATGGCTTACTCATGCTTACTCTTACCAATCACACATCATACATCGAACTTATTTCTCGTGCATTACTCATGTATACCTGTATCACTCATCAATAACTTCAGCACTTTTGCAATCATGAATACAAACTTAACTCATTATCATCTTTAACATAAACTTAACTCTTTATCATCTTTAGTATGAACTTAACTCTTTATCCGTTGAACCACTTGGAATATCAAAGGATACCCGGAATTCGTCTTACACGTAATAAGATGCCAATGCCATATCCCAGATATGGTCTTGCATGGGATCACATGTCGATGCCGATGCCATATCCCAGATATGGTCTTATACGGGATCTCATATTGATGTCGATGCCATATCCCAGATATGGTCTTATACGAGATCGTATATTGATGCCATGTCCCAGACATGGTCTTACACGATTTTCCTCTTAGATGCCGATGCCATATCCCAGATATGGTCTTACACGGGATCTCAATTCGGTGCCGAGGCCATGTCCAAGACATGGTCTTATACGAGACCCTTTTTAATCTCATGTCTTGACAATGGTATCCTTTATATTCCTAAGTTCAATCGGGACTTTCACCTTATAAATCTTCATCATTTTCTCATCGGACATCATTGATCAATTTTCATAGAAATAGTGTACATTTCATGCAATCTCAAGCATTTCAATACATAATGACATAAGGTTAATTTATTACACACAAACTTACATCGGTATCAATATTTATATAATTGTTCGATTTAGTCCACCTCCTTGTTCTTTCCTCGTTTTCAGTCCGGACTTCGTGTTTCTTGATCCATAATGACAATTTCACTCTTTTAATGATCACATTGACTAAATCGAACCATGAATCATAATTTGGCAAAATTACAATTTTTCCCCTATACTTTCTTATATTTACAAAATGGTCCCTAGGCTCGTATATTGAAATACACTCATTTCCTTGGTTACCCAAGCCTAGCCAAATATTCATTGAGCTCATAACAGCTCACACTTTCCTTCAAAACTGATTTTTACTACATATTTTATCACTTTTACAATTAGGTCCTTTTTATGAATTTTCCATGAAAATCACTTAGAAAAAGATGTTTATCATACATCAAAATTTCATATTCTTCCACTAAACATCAAAATACATGCATGTCATGCATGGTTAAATTTTTGAACATGAACCCTAGCTTAAAATATAGCTAGAAATAGCTAAATCGAGCTACGAGGATCTCAAAAATACGAAGAACATTAAAAATGGGGCTAGGAGGTACTTACAATCAAGCTTGAAAGTTGAAGAAACCCTAGCTATGGTGTCCTTGAGAATTTTGGCTAGCATGGAGAAGGTGGACATGAATTTTGACTTCTTTTTCCCTTTTAATTAACTTATTAACCAAATGACCAAATTGCCCTTAAGGCCCCTTTCTTGAGATTTTTCCTTCACATGTCTATTTTTGTCCATCATAAGTTATAATGGTCTAATTGCTAAATAAGGAACTCTAATAAATTTTCTTTTGCTATCTCATACTTGAATCTTCTAGAATCTCATATTTTTCAATCTTTGCAATTTAGTCCTAATGAATAAATTGATCACTAATTCATAGAATTTCTTTATGAAATTTTCACACAATCATGCAAACATGTCATAGACCTCATAAAAATCATAAAACACATATTTCTACCTTAAATTTGTGGTCTCGCAACCACTATTCCGGCTAGGCCCTAAATCGGGCTGTTATAATTCTCCCCCCTTGGGGATTTTCGTCCCCGAAAATCTTACTGGTAAAAAGGTTGGGATATTGGTTTCTCATAGTCTCCTCGTGTAACACCCTAAATTTGGGCTTAGAAGAAATGGGCCTTGAGTATTGGAATAGCTAGGAGACTGCACGTAGGTATTTGGATGTGCAAGGAAATGACATAAATAAATGACTGCTTGAGTGGCTAAGTGTACAGAGAGTGTAGGCAAAGTCTTGGGGTTCCAGCCCTGGCTTTTTGTAAAATTTTGGTTTTCTCTTAAGTGAACCTTGGTGTTAGCATGTAGGCTTTAAAAGAAATTGTGTTGTAATTATGACACAAAAAGAGCCTGTGGTGTAGTGGCAAGGTGGCCTGTGGAGTTCTCTTGAGGTCTAAGGTTCAAGTCATGGCAAGGTAAAAAGAGTATTTATTTTGCTCTCTTGCCATGTGAGAAGCAGAAGTCGACTAGAACTCTGCAAATGTAACAGCCCGATTATGACCCTAATTGAAACGGTGGTTTCGGGACCACGAATCCGAGTTAGAAAAATATTTTAATACTTTATTTGATGTCTATGTTTTGTGGTTGACCATGTGTTAAAATATCGTAGGCTAATTTGTCTGTTTGGATGTTTAATTTTAGAAAAAGGACTAAATCGCATAAGTGGTAAAAGTAGCCAATTATTAAATTGAGTAACTAAATTATTTTGTCTTCATTTGCATGAGTATTTAAGTTGCAAATTCACCTTTTTGAATGCTAGTGGACGACATTGACTTTGATTTTATATTAAGGTGTATTTTAATTTTAATTAAAATATTATGTAATAACATATATCAATATTATTAAAATAAGAAAACATGGGAAACATCATCATCTTCTTCCTTCATCACCGAAAACAAAAAAAGAAAAGAGAAGAGCTTAAGCTCTCAACCATTCGGCCTATTGCATGTTAAATTAAGGTTAGTAATTGAGCTTAGTTTTTGATAATTTTTACATTTTTGAGTTCGTTGCTTCGAATACTATCCGACCCATGTCAAAATTTTTGAGTTTGATGCATGTTGATGTTTGGCCATTGATGAATGTTTATGTTTTGTGTAACATCCTAAAATTCGGGATTTTCTATTTTACATTATGATATGTGTTAGGCTAGTTAAGAATGTTAGTTGTATATGTTTAGGGGCCCTAAGAAGGCTTAGGGTTGATCTGGGCCTTGGAAAAATTTTTGTGTTTAAGCATTTAAGGGGGAGAAGGTAAGTGGCGTCAAGACTTAAGGAAATAAGTGTGTATTTTTGCTAGCACAAGAGGAGCTAGTAGCAAGGTGGTGAGGCGTCACATGAAGGGGCTTAAGGGGTGGAGTTCGAATCCCACCTATTGCAACTTTTGGATTTAATTTTTGTGCTAATCAAGTGAAAGATGTTGAGATTCGGCCATGACTCTAAAGAAGGAAAGGAAGATTCATTCAAATCCATTTGATTGAGATGATGGAGAAGAGATTGAGGTGATGGAGAGGAGATTGAGGAGGGAACTAAGGAGAAATAAAGGATAGTGATGAGGGGGATATGTTGGCCGAATTTTGGGAGGTGTATGGGGAAAGAAATTTGGTCAACTAAGATCTTTTTGGGGTAAGGGGCATACGGTTTTGGTAGGGGGATTTGGGAGCCGAATTTCTTATGGTCCTTTTGTAACACCCCAAACCCGGTCCAAACACCACGACCGGATCTGGCATGTCACTAAGAAAATTTTGGAAGAACATGTCGTATTTTCAGAAAAATATTTTTCTAAAGTTTATCTTCTTATTCGAGAGAAATTTAATAGTTGATAATTTAAATAAAAAATTCCTTTATAAATTAAAAACCCAAATTTAAATAGATACATTAGTTCAATAAGAATTTAAATAACTAAATGTAATTAAAGCCCAAAATAAAACAAAACATAAACTAGTGGCCCATAGCCTTATTATAACGAGATTTAAACCCACTTAGATAAATTACTAAAAAAAATAGATAAATAGAATAAAGACTTTTGTTGAATCCTCAGTACTCTATCTCATGGCCACCTTGCACTCCTCTCCAGCCCGGTCCGATGCACTAGGTGTTACCTGAAAGGTTAATTAATAGGGTGAGTCGCGAGACTCAGTGTGCAACCCTCATGCACCACTAGATTTTGGCCTTAGGCCCATAAAACAGATTAATAATTCCATTTATAAAAAAAAATAACAAATAATATGCAAGGCCCAACCCATTTGCCTAGGTTTCCAACCGCTACACGCCCCCGTACCAGCCATTCACACCATTGGGGATTTCTACAATCGACCCACACCGCTACACGCCAAGATGGCAGTCATGTCGCTCATCAACATATTATGGCCGAAGCCCTTATAATGAGATCACGGCATTAGCCGCTACAACATATAATGATCACGGTATAAAAACCGCTACACATATAACGTATAACTTCCTCCTTTCATCAACCCAACCCATGCAGTCATAAAATCAATATGCTTTTATCATATAAAGTCAAACATTCACTGACCTGGTGATTTGCTTCACCCTTTTCGGGTTTCCAACATTAAACCGAGATATCGGTATTTATCACAACATATAAACTTATGACCATACATTAATAATCAGATCTGGATGGTGGGGAAGTATTACACACCTGTTATCGCAAAATCCAATATTCTTAGTCGATGTCCTTGCTATCCGGATCTATTATCCTTAATGTAAAGCCTTGCTCAGAAGCCGGAAAATCACACGAAGATTTAGCCCTTCAATATTCAGCCAAGGTTAATAAATCCCAAATTACACGTTAAAACTAATAGATCCCTTACCTTGAAATCCCGAAAGTAACACGATTCTATAACTTAGAGATCTATGCGATTGACTCCACTAAAGTTTCCTTCAGATTTCGGCACAAGTAGGCACCACAGAAGTAATTTGGCAATCACAGGAGATGAGATCTAGGGATTTCGGCTTTTAGGAAAATCCCGAAAAAAGTATGAACAAGAGAAGGCTGATGTGTCTTTGGCTTTTAAAATACTTGAGTGAAGAGTTTTGGTTTCGACAGGAAAAAGAAGAAGAAAAGAAAACAAGGAAGAGACATGAAGATTTTTGGCTAGGAAGAAAAAGAATGGAAAGAGTTTGGCTTTTGAATCAATGTGAAGATGAGGGAATAGGCTTAGAGATTTGGCTTTTTGAGAGAATGAAGAAGAAGATGGGCTGTAGGAGTTTTCGACTTTTACTCGAGAGAAGAAGAGAAAAGAATGAGAGAAAAACCCAAATGCTGAAATTGAAGATATATTCCCCTATTTATAGAAATTTGGCACTTACCTAACCTTGCAGATAAATCCTATCTTTTCTCCTTTATCTTAATCTACTAGCTCATCTAAAAGAGACTTAATTATCTCTAACTCCTCCCTCCTTTATCAGCATATTATCCACATATTTTAATCATTAAAATCCTAAATTTTAGCCTTTATCCGCTTATTATCCACATAAAATAAATTCCTAAATAATAGCCTTTATCCGCTTATTATCCACATATTTTAAACATTAAAACCCCTAAATTTTAGCCTTGTTGCCATCCACTCCACCTAATCCTAATGCCCAAAATTTAGCTAACTTAAATTAAAAGAATTGGGCTCCATGAAACTTAAATTTGGGCCCCTTACTCCCTTGTGTGGCGTCACCTCCTAAGATTGGGCCACAAGCCCACTTTGGTATTTTAAACATAGATACTACCTTTTAAACCCTATAATGCCCAAACAGATAATTTTAATCAAGGCCTCTACCTAAGCACCGAGCCCTATTTGGACCCCTAACACTTAAATTAACACATTAAACATATCCACCCATTAAACGATAGGCCCAAAAATTCAGGATGTTACAGCTTCTACCCCCTTAAAGAAATTTCATCCTCGAAATTTCCAACTAACTATTAATCGTACTACCTAAGTCTCACTACCATGCTTCATTGCAAGACTCCAATACTAAACCCAAAATAAACACTTAGTATTCTATGGTAGAGTACACACCGGTATTCACATCTAGAGCGTCCTCGTCCCCTTGTACTCATGCTATCGGTCCGCGTTTATCTCATTAAAAATTTTATGAATTATTGGTTTTCTTCCACTGATTATCCACGAACAGTCTTATGATTAGTAGTTTTAAGAGTAGTTCTTTCAAATTCACAATTCAGTTTCAAGTTCACCTTTCCTAGTTCTAAGAACTACATACATTCAACCATCAACATACAGACAACATCCATGCACCCACATTCAACACATAGGGGTATTTTCGTTATTCCACTACCCATGGGTATTTTTCATAATTTTATCCTACAGGGGTATTTTCGTAATTTTTAAAATAGAGTTCCTTGTTGATTTCGTGAAATAAGGGTATTTTGGTAATTTTGCAATCAAGGGTACTTTGGTCATTTTACACATTAGGGGTAATTTAGTAATTTTTACAAATCAGGAATATTTTCAAAATAATTTTTTTATTTTTAAAACAAACAGGGGTATCTTGAAGGATTTGATTTCAAAAGAAAATAGTAGTGTTCAGGTGGTTGTGGATTTCTGGTTATTTTTTTTTTTTACGGATAAATTTCGTTGACTATGTAAATCGGGGTATATTTGCAAATCATGGGTATCTTGGGGTTTTTTTTTCAAAACAAGGGTTTCTAGAAATTTTGTAAAGATAAGGTAGCTAGTCCCTTTCGGGTTTTAATTATAGATTTTGGCCCGTCAACAAATCCTCGCGGCTAGGGTGAACAGTCACTACGCACCAGGTAGGATTCCAGCGAAGAGGAGGTGAGTCACTAGGACTTCTTAAGTACCAGGCTCTTCCAGATCCAATCCTAGACATGCGCATGCCTGTTGCCACACCCTAGTCTTGCGGCTCGTTCACGGGTTTGTTTAGTGAAGTTAAGTCTTATGAGATTTTAAGAGTTGTTTCAGCTAGGCCTAAAGTCCATCAAGTTCTAATCTAACTAATCTCACGTCCCATAAAGCCCACATATATTATATCACACAATGGTTCAGAATACTTACAGCGGACTTGGGTAGGAGAGGAGGCAGTGCCATCTTTGAGCTAACAGACATGTTATGCATGTTTCAAAACCCATCTTTAGAAAACGTTTTGAGCCCAAAACCCCAAAGCCGAGTTTTGAACTGTGCTCGATACCAATTTGTAACACCCCAAACCCCGCCCAAACACCACTTAATAGGATGCGGTATGTCACTAAGAAAATTTTGGAAGAACATGTCGTATTTTCAGAAAAATATTTTTCTAAAGTTTATCTTCTTATTCGAGAGAAATTTAATAGTTGATAGTTTAAATATAATATGCCTTTATAAATTAAAAACCCAAATTTAAATAGATACATTAGTTCAATAAGAATTTAAATAACTAAAAGTAATTAAAGCCGAAAATAAAACAAAACATAAACTAGTGGCCCATAGCCTTATTACAACGAGATTTAAACCCACTTAGATAAATTACTAAAAAAAAATAGATAAATAGAATAAAGACTTTTGTTGAATCCTCAGTACTCTATCGCATGGCCACCTTGCACTCCTCTCCAGCCCGGCCCGATGCACTAGGTGTTACCTGAAAGGTTAATTAATAGGGTGAGTCGCGAGACTCAGTGTGCAACCCTCATGCACCACTAGATTTTGGCCTTAGGCCCATAAAACAGATTAATAATTCCATTTATAAAAAAAAATAACAAATAATATGCAAGGCCCAACCCATTTGCCTAGGTTTCCATCCGCTACATGCCCCCATACCAGCCATTCACACCATTGGGGATTTCTACAATCGACCCACACCGCTACACGCCAAGATGGTTGTCATGTCGCTCATCAACATATTATGGCGAAGCCCTTATAATGCATCACGGCATTAGCCGCTACAACATATAATGAGATCACGGTATAAACCGCTACACATATAACGTATAACTTCCTCCTTTCATCAACCCAACCCATGCAGTCATAAAATCAATATGCTTTTATCATATAAAGTCAAACATTCACTGACCTGGTGATTTGTTTCACCCTTTTCGGGTTTCCAACATTAAACTGAGATATCGGTATTTATCACAACATATAAACTTATGAGCATACATTAATAATCAGATCTGGATGGTGGGGAAGTATTACATACCTGTTATCGCAAAATCCAATATTCTTAGTCGATGTCCTTGCTATCCGGATCTATTATCCTCAATGTAAAGCCTTGCTCAGAAGCCGAAAAATCACACGAAGATTTAGCCCTTCAATATTCGGCCAAGGTTAATAAATCCCAAATTACGCATTAAAACTAATAGATCCCTTACCTTGAAATCCCGAAAGTAACACGATTCTATAACTTAGAGATCTATGCGATTGACTCCGCTAAAGTTCCCTTTAGATTTCGGCACAAGTAGGCACCACAAAAGTAATTCGGCAATCACAGGAGATGAGATCTAGGGATTTCGACTTTTAGGAAAATCCCGGAAAAAGTATGAACAAGAGAAGGCTGATGTTTCTTTGGCTTTTAAAATACTTGAGTGAAGAGTTTCAGTTTCTGACAGGAAAAGAGAAGAAGAAAAGAAAACAAGGAAGAGACATGAAGATTTCGGCTAGGAAGAAAAAGAATGGAAAGAGTTTCGGCTTTTGAATCAAAGTGAAGATGAGGGAATAGGCTTAGAGATTTCGGCTTTGCAGAGAATGAAGAAGAAGATGGAACTTTAGGAGTTTTAGCTTTTACTCACGTAAGAAGAGAAAAGAATGAGAGAAAAACCCAAATGCTTAAATTGAAGAGATATTCCCCTATTTATAGAAATTTGGCACTTACCTAACCTTGCAGATAAATCCTATCTTTTCTCCTTTATCTTAATCTACCAGCTCATCTAAAAGAGACTTAATTATCTCTAACTCCTCCCTCCTTTATCAGCATATTATCCACATATTTTAATCATTAAAATCCTAAATTTTAGCCTTTATCTACTTATTATCCACATTAAATAAATTCCTAAATAATAGCCTTTGTCTGCTTATTATCCACATATTTTAAACATTAAAACCCCTAAATTTTAGCCTTGTTGCCATCCACTCCACCTAATCCTAATGCCCAAAATTTAGCTAACTTAAATTAAAAGAATTGGGCTCCATGAAACTTAAATTTGGGCCCCTTACTCCCTTGTGTGGCGTCACCTCCTAAGATTAGGCCACAAGCCCACTTTGGTATTTTAAACATAGATACTACCTTTTAAACCCTATAATGCCCAAACAGATAATTTTAATCAAGGCCTCTACCTAAGCCTGAGCCCAATTTGGACCCTTAACACTTAAATTAACACATTAAACATATCCACCCATTAAACGCATAGGCCCAAAAATTCAGGATGTTACACTTTTTACAAGTTTTGTGCATGAAAAGCTTCTACTCTTTTTAACATTTTGTGCTTTCTTTTTCTACTCTTTTCCCTTGCTTGCCGAAACACAAGTCCTTCTTTTGTTCATCTCCTTCATAGTGTTAGCTGAAATTCTCTGACACTTCTCTTATCCATCTTTTCTTTCTTTCCTCACCATTTCTTCAACCTTTCTCTCTTTTTCTTTTTCTTTAATCGATATTACTTGGTGGTCGAATCTTTTTTGTTCATTTCTCTCCAAATAGCCGAACCTTATAACACTTTATCTCTTCTTCATTTTTTTTCCTTTTGCATGTTGGGCACCCTCTTCCTTGAACGAATCAGCGTTCTAGTGGGGTGTCAAATTTCATATCTTTGCCAACTCATCCGTAGCCATAAGTCAAATCGGTGGGAGTCAGATCTATCATCGATCCAGGTAAGGAGTTTCTTCTTGGTCCATTCGATATCCACGCGGTTATTTTGTTAAACGGATCGATAGATTTGACCAATCAATTATTCTAAGAACTAAATCACTCGTTCTCCTCTACTCGTTGATCCTTCAGAGGTAGTGGTAAGCCGAAACCCTCTCCTTAGATAACTACTTCTCTCATTGTAATATTATTCTGACCGAGACTCTTCCAATGGAGGCAAGTGGTAGCGATACTAAAGGAAAATCGATAGGAGGATGAAAAGGGTGTGGACTTGCAATCTCTACTCCCAAGTTCAAACGTAGGGCGGTATCGGTAGTTCAGGATTTTCCACCGGGTTGTGGAAGGGAGCCAGCATTCGGTGAGAATAGGCAGATTGTGGTTGTTCGCGGTGGTGAGGGTAAGTGTGAGAAACTGATTGTTTAGATATGGATTAAGAAACTCTTTTCTTTAGTTAATCGAGTGTTATCGTATTATAGGTGCCGACGATAAAGAAGGTTTAGTGCTCTACGTAATCAGGTGTGTAATCTCACACCGAAATCCCGTAGAATCGTTCTGTCAAAATCGGTATTAACTTGATTAATTACAAAAATGCCCTTAAAGGCCGAATTACTAAAGTGCCCTCCATGGGCCGATTTATCAAAATGCCTTAACGGGCCGAATTGCTTTAACGCCCTTAAAGGGTTGATTTACCAATATGCCCTCGATGGGTCAAATTATTAAAGTGCCCATAGTGGGCCGAATTGCCAAAGTGCTTTAATGGGCCGATTCACCGAAATATTTCATTAGTTTAATAGTTGTTATATATATTTGGATATTTTTTTATGCATGATGCATCTTTACATAATGCATGGGGTGGGAAAAATTGTATGGAGAGCAGTGCAGCCTGGTGGCATAGCCACAATTCGTTTATTATTGTGCTTAATTATGATTTCGGTGGCTTGACCACAAAAATACTATACGATAGCAGCTCGACTGCACATTGGTGTAAGCGGTGGGGTGGGTTGACTTGATCCCCACAGGTGTGATTGGCTGATCGGGGGTGTGATGGATGGATGGGTTGGGTTACATTCATTTCATATAAATACTGTTATGTAAATGGGCTTAGGCCCAAAATGTTACTATGTGGGTTCAGGCCCAGTGGATGACGGTAAGGGGATTATACACTGAGTTCTTGTAACTTAGTCCTTTTTCTTAATCCTTGCAGGTAATGCTCAGTAATGAGGACTTGGGGCCATAGATGACTCGGTGGAGGCCATACTTTAGGAATGATGTTTTCGAACATTAGTAAATTTCTTTTTCGCTTTATTTCGTTACTTTTACTATTTTGGGTTTAAAGTTGTAATAAAGCCTCTGATATTTTTATGTTGCTTTATGTTTTGATGTACTTATTATTTTCCATGAATTGTTTTAAACGAGGATTTTTCTGAGATCTTAAACAACGGTTTTCCAAAATTGATTAACCAACAGATTTCATAAAAAAATGTACAGATAATTTAACTTGGATTTTCCTTCGAATTATCAACATCATTTTCAAAAGTCAATGTTTTTAAAGTTCACTAGTTTGATTTTCGATTCACCAATCAACCTCTCGAGATTAGTGGTATATTTTTTTATCGAATATTTATAATCAAACTTGTTTTTCTTAACTATAACCTAATAACATCAACTTTAGTAAGAATCATAAGTTCTTTACACATTTTCTTCATGTGACATGCCAGAACCAGTCATACCGCATGGGCTGGGTTTAGGGTGTTACACTTTATGGTATCAATGCCCGGTTGCAAAACTCGGCTGTGGTTTGGGTTCAAAAAAATGTTTTCTAAAACTGTTTGAAATTTGAATTATAAATACATGCCTTAGAGGAAGTATGGCACCTCGGGTATCCGGCACCAAGTCAGTAAGTCTTTGTTTTCATTTTATGATTATTGTGGTATGACTGTAGTAAGAAAACTTCATATGACAGGAATACTCTAGAACTATTGGCTTTAGGAGCAGAAACTGTAGAGATTGAGACTTTAGGATATGTTTTGCAAAAACAACTTTACTTCTTATACTTCATAAAACATTGTTTAATAAACACTGAATAAGCATACTGATCCATAAGACTTGTAATCAGATTAAATCGACTTAGTGAACATGAGCGCTAGAGGACGTGGACGCGGTAGACGTGGTTGTGGTAGAGGCCGAGGTGCTAGAGTTGTATCTGAGGCATCGGGACATATGCCGGAAATGGACGCACCAGCTTCACCAGTGACTGAAATTGGGTCACATGATCGAATGGGAGGGGACGACGCTCTGTCCCAAGTGATGTTGTCAGGTACTTGGAAAGGGTTCTTTGGGGCTAGAAGCGGGTCGCTCGTGGGTCGATATCTGAGCGACTTAGATCTAATGGGGCTGAAGTTTTTAGGGGTATTTTGGGTGTAGCCCCAAGTGTAGCGGAGTACTGGCTTGAGGCGGTGGAGTGGATTATGGACGATTTGGATTGTACAGCTGAGCAGAAACTGAAAGGGGTTGTGTCATTACTGAGAGACGAGGCGTATCAGTGGTGGCTCATTGTTCGGGAAGGTACTCAGGATGAACGTATTACCTGGGATTTCTTTAAGACATCATTCCAAGGAAAATATGTCGGTGCTAGCTATGTGGATGCCTGAAGAAAGAAATTTCTTAATCTGGTCCAAGGAGGTAGATCTGTTGTAATAGTTTGGTTTATACCCTAGTCAGAACAGTGGTTTTGGGACCACAAATCTGAGTCCAAATAATATTTTAATACTATATTTTGTGTCTTTGATATGTGATTAAACATGTGGTAAATTTTCGTAAGTTAATTTGTCCATTTGTATGTTTAATTTGACAAAAGGATGAAATTGCATTGAATGTGAAAGTTGATTGCTATTCATTAAAGTACTAAAGTGTTGTGGCTTTTTAAAGTTATGGCCTTATATGGCAAATAAGCCATTATTGTGTAAGTGGGTGGTTATGGTAAAAAATGACCTTGTTTTATATGTTATAAATATTTTATATTATAAGGCTAAAATAGGAAATTGTTTATTAATGTTATATTATGATTAAAACATGGAAATGGACTTTAATTCATCCTTTTTTTTCCACCGAAAACTCAAAACAAAAATAGGAAAGAAAGGCTTTGTTTCATTCGGCCATTTGAAAGCTAAATTCAAGGTATGTTTTCGGTCAGTTTTCGATAATTTCTACGTTTTTTGCAATCGTTGCCTTGAGAGCTACAAAACCCATGTCTCAATTTCATGAATTGGTGATGTTTGTGTAAAATGCCATTGATGAGCCCTGTGATGTTTTATGGTGTTAAATGAAAGATATGTATTTGATGAACATACTTTGTTCTTGAATTTTTGATGAATTTAGCTAATTAGGGCTAAATTGAGAAAATACAAAATTGAGGGACTAATTTGTAAATTTGATGAAATATTTCAACTTATATAGTCCCTAGAGAGGTTTGGCCAAGCATGTGTATGTGTGGATTTTGTGAATTTGAGGTTTTGAGAGAAATGGACTAAATTGATTAAGTGTGCAAATTTGAGGGTTAATTTGCAAATGGCCCTAAATATGTGTCTTTGGATTAGATTGTAAGAATTAATGAATAAAAGGGTTAATTCTGAATGTGTTTAGATCAAGAACCGAGGAAAACAAATTTAAATCGCGGGAAAGCAAAAGTAAATGAGTAGTCGTTTCTATTCCGATAAACCGAATCCGAGGTAAGTCACTATGCAAATAAATGTACTTGTATGATATACATGTGTTCATATGACCAATGTTAGTTATGGATGTTAATGAAAAGCTATGCAAATGAATTCCGAGTTAAGTCCGATTTAGTGACTAAGTCCGAGAAGTCCCGTACGAACCTAGGAATATATAGGATTAGCTATGTCATGACATAGGTACCTGTTCTGTTTTATCATGTAAGACCACGTCTGGGACGTTGGCGTTGATTTGAGACTTCGTGTAAGACCTCGTCTGGGACGTTGGCATCGATATAAGTTTTATGTGTAAGACCACGTCTGGGACGTTGGCATCGATATAAGTTTTACGTGTAAGACCATGTCCGGGACATCGGCATCGTATTGATATATGTAAGACCCTGTCTGGGACAGCGGCATCAAGGTCTGAGTGCATGTAAGACCTCGCCTGGGACGTTGGCATTGTACAACCATTCTAAACCTTCTGAGTATCCTACTAGATTCCTTACGGTTCAACGGGAAAGTCTGAGATACGAATTCCAAATCCGAGCTATGATAAATTAAGTGATTGATTGTCCGTTCCAGGTACGTTTGATATATATACATAAAGTGTGTATATAAGGTAAATACTTATGTTATCTTACTATGATTCTTAAATTGATGAATGTGACAAATATGGCAAAAGATATGGACCAAAGTATATATGTGAGAAATTTGCTATGTATATGAAATGTGCCAATGTGGTATTATGCTCATATGTTTTATATGTTAAGTTTATTTGTAAATGACTTACTAAGCTTTTGCAAAGCTTACTCTGTCTGTGTTTTCTCTGTTTTATAGGTCGTCAAAGCTACTGAAGGCTCGGGACCGTCAAGGATCGTCATCACACTACTAAAATCATTTTGGTACACTTTGAAAATGTATAAAGTTAGATATGGCATGTATAGGCTAGTATTTTAGTACAAGTTGTTATGTGATCTTAGCCATGTGATTTGGCTATTTTTGAATTAAGACTTTGCTTAAATGAATGTGATACATGATGCATATTTTGGTATGGTGAAAGCATATGAAATGGCCAAGGTTTGAGTGAGCAAATGAATGAATTATGCTTGTAATGATATGAGCTTTATTCTTTGAAATGGTCATGGTTGGAAATGGTATTGAATGCATGGTTTGAATGATTATTTTGGTATGTTTTTGATGGTTATATGTGCATGAGATATGTTGGAAAATATGGCTTGTAGGTTGACCCTTATGGGTGGCATTTTGGCCTAGTAAATGGCCTATAATGCCACACGGTTGTAGCACACGGGCGTGCCTAAGACCATGGTTGAATTGGCAGAATGTAGCTTAAATAGCACACGACCTCGACATGGGCGTGTCAGCTGGCCGTGGTGTTTAAGTCAGTAGCTAGCTAAGAGCACACGGCCATGGTACACGGGCGTGCTTGTTGGCCGTGTTGGAAAAGTCAGTATATGGTTTGGTAGCACACAGTCATGGCACACGGACATGCCAAGTAACCGTGTTGATATAGTCAGTATGTAAACACGGATGGACACACGGGGGTGTCTCGAAGCCGTGGAGGGCACACGGTCTCCTACCACGGGCGTGCCTCCCCTGAAAGTTAGAAAAGTTTTTAATTTTCATGAAATTTGATATGTGATTCAGTTTAGTCCCAACTCGATTTGTATGCATGCTTTGGGTCTCGATGACTCATCTAAGCGACACTATGATCGTTAATGATGAATGTAATGTATGAAATGTTGTGTAAGTTTCTGATCTGTCCGGTAGCGCCTTTAACCCTAATCAGGCGTCGGATACGGGTTAGGGGTGTTACATTTGGTTGGTATCAGAACTACGGTTTAGTCGATTCTCGGACTAACATAGCGTGTCAGAGTCTAGCTATACATGCCATATATCTGAATTGCGATAGTGTGATGAATCCTGACGTATAAAAATGTGATTTTCGTATAGTAATGGATCCTGAAAGAGCCATAGCTGACGACGTAGAAAGCAATGCGCCTGATCCCGCGCAAGGGACAGTGCCTTCTGAATCGAGACTGACTACTAGCGGTCAAGGGGAAGAAGCTAAACAAGCTTTCTTCCAAATGATGAGTGAGTGGTTTGCTCAGTTTGTAAAGAATAACCCGACTATTTTGCAACCCTCGCCCCCTGTTAATCCCCCTCAGACTACAGTTGTGCCACCAGATATGCATCCGAATCTGTTGAATAAGCCTCCTATTGACAAGATTCATAAGTATGGGGCCGAAGAATTTTGGGCTACTAAAGATGATGATGCGGAAAAGGCCGAGTTCTGGATTGAAAATACTATCTGGTATTCGACGAAATGTCTCTAACTCCGGATGAATGCATAAAGCGTGTTGTATCGTTACTCCGAGATGCAGCTTATCAATGGTGGAAAACTTTGATTTCTGTTGTTCCGAGAGAACGAGTTACATGGGACTTCTTTCAAATTGAGTTCTGGAAGAAATATATCAGTGAGAGATTTGTTGATCAGAAATGGAAGGAATTTCTGGAACTTAAACAGGGCAGAATGACTGTTTCTGAGTATGAACGAGAATTCGTGAGACTGAGTCAGTATGCTCGGGAATGTGTATCATCCGAAGCTATAATGTGCAAAAGATTTGAAGACGGACTTAATGAAGACATCCGTTTGCTAGTTGGTATTTTAGAAATAAAAGAGTTCGTTGTACTCATTGACTGAGCTTGTAAAGCAGAGGCACTCGGGAAAGATACAAGAAAAGCTGAGTCTGATACTCGAGATATGAAAAAGAGATTTCAGAGTAAATCATTTCAATCTGCTCCAAAAAGATTCAGGGATAATGCGAGATATTCGAACAGAAATCAATCTAGACCGCAAATGAGTTCCAAAACTCCAGCAACTTCAGTAGCCAGTGTTGGTAATGTTCGGATTGAGAGACCTGAATGTAAACATTATGGAAAAAGACATCCGGGAGGCTGTAGATTGAACGACAGAGCTTGCTTCAGATGTGGATTACTTGATCATTTTATCTGTGATTGCCCTGAGCCTGTTGAGCCAGAGATGGTTCAAAATCTGAGATCTGATATTGCACCTGTGAGGGGTAGACCATCGAAGAATGTAAAGAATATCAGTGGTAGTCAGAGAACTACAAGAGACAATGTTGTCATATCTGAAGCTAGAGCGCCTGCCAGAGCGTATGCTGTACGAGCTCGAGAGGAAGCTTCGTCGCCTGACGTTATAATGGGTACTTTTACTCTTTATGATACTTCTGTGATTGCTTTGATAGACCCTGGTTCTACACATTCATATATATGCATGAATTTAGTGTTCAGCAAGACTTTGCCTGTAGAGTCTACTGAGTTTACTATAAAAGTATCGAACCCCTTAGGTAAAAGTGTCCTGGTTGACAAGGTATGCAAGAACTGTCCGTTAATGTTTCGAGATATTTGTTTTCATGCTGATCTGATGCTTCTGCCATTCGATGAATTCGATATTATTTTGGGTATGGATTGGCTGTTTATGCATGATGCTGTTGTGAACTGTAAAAGAAAGACTATTGATTTGAGATTTTCGAATGATGAGATTGTACGAATTGGATCTAATTATTTGAATGGATTACCTGTTGTGATATCAGTATTGAAAGCTCAAAGTTATGTGAAGAAGGGATATGAGGCATATTTTGCTTATGTGATTAATTCAAAGGTATCCGAAAAGAAAGTTGAGTCAATGCCTGTTGTCTGTGAATATTCTGATGTGTTTCCGGAAGAATTTTCGGGTTTACTCCGATACGTGAAGTTGAATTCGGTATTGAGTTGTTGCCGGGTACTACACCTATTTCAATAACTCCGTATAGAATGGCACCAACAGAGTTGAAGGAGTTAAAGTCGCAGTTACAAGAATTGACCGATAGAGGGTTTGCTAGACCGAGTTTCTCGCCTTGGGGTGCTCCTGTTCTATTTGTGAAAAAGAAAGATGGCACAATGAGGATGTGTATTGATTACCGTCAGTTGAACAAGGTGACTATAAAGAACAAATATCCGTTGCCCAGAATTGATGATTTATTTGATTAGTTAAAAAGAGCTACTGTATTTTCCAAGATTGATCTGAGATCGGGATACTACCAGTTGAGAGTCAAGGATTCAGATATTCTAAAAACTACTTTTAGAATGAGGTATGGGCATTATGAGTTTTTAGTTATGCCATTTGGACTAACCAATGCTCCTGTTGTTTTTATGGATCTGATGAACAGAATTTTCAGACCGTACCTAGATCGATTTGTTGTCGTATTCATTGATGACATTTTGATTTACTCGCGTGATGAGACTGAGCATGCTGAGCATCTGAGGATTGTGTTGCAAACTCTGAGAGAGAAGCAATTGTACGCAAAATTTAGCAAATGTGAATTATGGTTACACGAGGTTAGTTTTTTGGGGCATATTGTGTCAGCTTCTGGAATTCGAGTTGATCCGAGCAAGATTTCTGCTATTCTGGATTAGAAACCTCCGAGAAACGTGTCTAAAGTCCGTAGCTTTTTGGGCCTAGCTGGTTATTATCGTCGATTTGTGAAAGGATTTTCAGTGATAGCTACTCCGTTGACGAAATTACTTCAGAAAGATGTTAGATTTGAATGGTCTGATAGATGTCAGAAAAGTTTTGATCAGTTGAAAACTCTGTTAACGGAAGCTCTAGTGTTAGTACAGCCAGATTCGGGCAAAGAATTTGTGATTTACAGTGATGCTTCGTTAAATGGGCTGGGATGTGTTTTGATGCAGGAAGGCAAAGTCGTAGCTTATGCTTCGAGATAATTAAAGCCGCATGAAAAGAATTATCCGACGCACGACCTCGAGTTAGCTGCGATTGTGTTTGGACTTAAGATTTGGTGCCATTATTTGTATGGTGAGAAATGTCACATATTTTCAGATCATAAAAGTATGAAGTATCTAATGACTCAGAAAGATTTGAACCTGCATCAGAGAAGATGGCTTGAGTTGTTAAAAGATTACGAGCTTGTGATAGATTATCATCCGGGTAAAGTAAATGTTGTTGCAGATGCACTGAGTCAAAAATCATTGTTTGCACTACGTGCTTTGAATGCTCAAATAGATTATACTGATGATAGTTCTGTGTTGGCTGAGTTAAAAGTGAAAACGTTGTTTGTACAGCAAATATGTGATGCTCAGAAGGAAGATAATGAATTGCTAGCGAAACGAGCTCAGTGTGAAGTGAATTTCGAATCTGAATTTTGAGTTGTTGATGACTGTTTGAGATTTCGAGATCGTATCTGTGTTTCGAGAAATCCAGAGTTGATTCAGCTAATTTTGAGCGAAGCACATAACAGTCGTCTATCTGTTCATCCGGGAAGTACGAAATTGTATCAGGATTTGAAATGACACTACTGGTGGTCTGGTATGAAATGAGACATTTCTGAATTTGTTTCAAAATGTTTAGTCTGTCAGTAACTGAAAGCTGAACATCAAGTTCCGTTAGGATTGCTTCAGCCGATTCTGATTCTGGAGTGGAAATGGGATAGAGTAACGATGGACTTTGTTTCTGGTTTGCCTCAGACTCTGAGAAAGAAAGATGCAATTTGGGTCATAGTTGACCGACTGACGAAATCTGCCCATTTTATTCCGGAAAGATCTGAATACTCACTTGACAGATTAGCCGAGCTTTATATCTCTGAGATTATGAGATTGCACGGGGTGCCACTATCCATTGTGTCAGATAGGGATCCGAGGTTTACATCGAGGTTTTGGACGAAATTACAAGAAGCTTTGGGCGCGAAACTGCATTTTAGTACAGCTTTTCATCCGCAAATGGATGGTCAATCCAAGCGGATCATTCAAATTCTCGAAGACATGTTGAGATGTTGTATTCTCGAATTTAATGGTTCATGGGAATAGTATCTGCCTTTGATTGAATTTGCATACAACAATAGTTTTCAGACAAGCATCAAAATGGCACCTTATGAAGCTTTATACGGACGTAAATGTCGTACACCTCTATATTGGACCGAGCTCAGTGAGAATAAGTTACACGGGGTTGATTTGATAAAAGATTCAGAACAGAAAGTGAAAATGATCTAAAATTGTTTGAAAGCAGCATCTGATCGTCAAAAATCTTATGCAGACTTGAAACAAAAAGATATAGAATTTGAGATCGGCGACAAAGTATTTCTGAAAGTGTCTCCGTGGAAAAAAGTGCTTCGATTTGGACGTAAAGGCAAGTTAAGTTCAAGGATCATTGGACCGTATGAGATCATTGAACGTGTCGGGCCTGTTGCATACAGATTAAGATTGCCCTCTGAATTAGAAAAGATCCACAATGTGTTTCATGTCTCGATGCTCCGTAGATATCGATCCAATCTGTCACATGTGATTGTTCCATCTGAAATTGAAATCCGATCTGATATGACATATGAAGTGAAACCGATTTGTATCTTAGCTCGTGAAGTAAAAGAGTTGAGAAACAAGAAAAATCTGTTAGTGAAAGTACTATGGAATCGACACGGAATTGAAGAGGCAACATGGGAACTGGAAGATTCAATGAAACAACAATATCCGAATCTGTTTTAACGGTAAGATTTTCGGGGACGAAAATCCCTAAGGGGGAGAACTGTAACAGTCCGGTTTATACCCTAGTCGAAATAGTGGTTTCGGGACCACAAATCCGAGTCTGAATAATATTTTAATACTATATTTTGTGTCTTTGATATGTGATTAAGCATGTGGTAAATTTCCGTAAGTTAATTTGTCCATTTGTATGTTTAATTTGACAAAAGGATGAAATTGCATTGAATGTGAAAGTTGCTTGCAATTCATTAAAGTACTAAAGTGTTGTGGCTTTTTAAAGTTATGGCCTTATATGGCAAATAAGCCATTATTGTGTAAGTGGGTGGTTATGGTGAAAAATGACCTTGTTTTATATGTTATAAATATTTTATATTATAAGGCTAAAATAGGAAATTGTTTATTAATGTTATATTATGATTAAAACATGGAAATGGACTTTAATTCATCCTTTTTTTCCACTGAAAACTCAAACAAAAATAGGAAAGAAAGGCTTTGTTTCATTCGGCCATTTGAAAGCTAAATTCAAGGTATGTTTTCGGTCGGTTTTTGATAATTTCTACGTTTTTGCAATCGTTGCCTTGAGAGCTACATAACCAATGTCTCAATTTCATGAATTGATGATGTTTGTGTAAAATGCCATTGATGCTATGTTGAGCCTTGTGATGTTTTATGGTGTTAAATGAAAGATATGTATTTGATGAACATACTTTGTTCTTGAATTTTTGATGAATTTAGCTAATTAGGGCTAAATTAAGAAAATAGAAAATTGAGGGACTAATTTGTAAATTTGATGAAATATTTGGACTTATATAGTCCCTAGAGAGGTTCGGCCAAGCATGTGTATGTGTGGATTTTATGAATTTGAGGTTTTGAGAAAAATGGACTAAATTGATTAAGTGTGCAAATTTGAGGGTTAATTTGCAAATGGCCCTAAATGTGTGTCTTTGGATTAGATTTTAAGAATTAATGAATAAAAGGGTTAATTCTGAATGTGTTTAGATCAAGAACTGAGGAAAACGGATTTAGATCGCGGGAAAGCAAAAGTAAACGAGTAGCCGTTTCTATTCCGATAAACCGAATCCGAGGTAAGTCACTATGCAACTAAATGTACTTGTATGATATACATGTGTTCATATGACCAATGTTAGTTATGGATGTTAATGAGAAGCTATGCAAATGAATTCCGAGTTAAGTCCGATATAGTGACTAAGTCTGAGAAGTCCCGTACGAACCTAGGAATATATAGGATTAGCTATGTCATGACATAGTTATCTGTTCTATTTTATCATGTAAGACCACGTCCGGGACATTGGCGTTGATTTGAGACTTCGTGTAAGACCTCGTCTGGGATGTTGGCATCGATATAAGTTTTATGTGTAAGACCACGTCTGGGACATTGGCATCGATATAAGTTTTACGTGTAAGACCATGTCCGGGACATCGGCATCGTATTGATATATGTAAGACCCTGTCTGGGACAGCGGCATCAATGTCTTAGTGCATGTAAGACCTCGTCTGGGACGTTTGCATTGTACAACCATTCCGAACCTTCTGAGTATCCTACTAGATTCCTTACGGTTCAACAGGCAAGTCTGAGATACGAATTGCAAATCTGAGCTATGATAAATTAAGTGATTGATTGTCTGTTCCAGGTACGTTTGATATATATACATAAAGTGTGTATATAAGGTAAGTACTTATGTGATCTTACTATGATTCTTAAATTGATGAATGTGACAAATATGGCAAAAGATATGGACCAAAGTATTTATGTGAGAAATTTGCTATGTATATGAAATGTGCCAATGTGGTATTATGCTCATATGTTTTATATGTTAAGTTTATTTGTAAATGACTTACTAAGCTTTTGGAAAGCTTGCTCTGTCTGTGTTTTCTCTGTTTTATAGGTCGTCAAAGCTACCGAAGGCTTGAGACCGTCAAGGATCGTCATCACACTACTAAAATCATTTTGGTACACTTTGAAAATGTATAAATTTAGATATGGCATGTATAGGCTAGTATTTTAGTACAAGTTGTTATGTGATCTTAGCCATGTGATTTGGCTATTTTTGAATAAAGACTTTACTTAAATGAATGTGATACATGATGCATATTTTGATATGGTGAAAGCATATGAAATGGCCAAGGTTTGAGTGAGCAAATGAATGAATTATGCTTGTAATGATATGAGTTTTATTCTTTGAAATGGTCATGGTTGGAAATGGTATTGAATGCATGGTTTGAATGATTATTTTGGTATGTTTTTGATGGTTATATGTGCATGAGATATGCTGGAAAATATGGCTTGTAGGTTGACCCTTATGGGTGGCATTTTGGCCTTGTAAATGGCCTATAATGGCTGATTGTTATGCACACTTCTGGCGTGCCTAAGATCATGGTTGAATTGGCAGAATGTAGCTTAAATAGCACACGGCCTCGACATGGGCGTGTCAACTGGCCGTGGTGTTTAAGTCAGTAGCTAGCTAAGAGCACACGGCCATGGCACACGGGCGTGCTTGTTGGCCATGTTGGAAAAGTCAGTATATGGTTTGGTAGCACACGGTCATGGCACACGGACATGCCAAGTAACCGTGTTGATATAGTCAGTATGTAAACACGGATGGACACACGGGGGTGTCTAGAAGCCGTGGAGGGCTCACGGTCTCCTACCACGGGCGTGCCTCCCCTGAAAGTTAGAAAAGTTTTTAATTTTCATGAAATTTCATATGTGTTTCAGTTTAGTCCCAACTCGATTTGTATGCATGCTTTGGGTCTCGATGACTCATCTAAGGGACACTATGATCGTTAATGATGAATGTAATGTATGAAATGTTGTGTAAGTTTTTGATCTGTCCGGTAGCGCCTTTAACCCTAATCTGGCGTCGGATACGGGTTAGGGGTGTTACATCTGTGGCAGCATACGAGGCGGAGTTCCTGCGTTTGAGTCGGTATGCTCGGGGTATAGTGCCGACTGATTACGAACGCTGTGTGCATTTTGAGGATGGGTTGCGCGATGAGTTGCGGGTATTGATGGCCCCACAGAAGGAGAGGAATTTTGCTACACTAGCTGAAAAAGCTAAAATTGCTGAAGAAGTAAAACACTCGGAAAGGAAAAATTGAGACAAGGATAAGGGCAGGAACAAGAGAGACTCTGGATATTCAGGTTCTGCTAGAGGGTTTCAGAAAAGGCCCAGGAATGAGGGGCCAGTTCGAGTGGGTGCTCCAGCTACTATCAATCAATTACAGCCTTGTGTGGATTGTGGGAAACTTCACTCGAGTGAGTGCTGGAAGAGAACTGGCGGTTGTTTCAGATGTGGATCCAAAGACCATCGGTTTAGGGATTTCCCTCGAGAACCTGTTCAGACTCAGGTAGTTCGTAACAGATTTGCGCAGCCAGCAGGGGGTGCTCAGCAGCCGCCGAGAGGTCATGGGCCAGGTCGATGTGGTAATGGTGTAGGGCGAGGTCAGGGTGCACCGGGTAGAGGTACCAGTAATAGGGGTAACACGGAGGCGAGACAGCCAAATTTGGTCTATGCGGTCAGACGTCGAGAGGAGGGTGACGCACCGGACGTCATAACCGGTACATTTTTCATATCTGATGTACCTTTTTCCGCTCTGATAGACATTGGATCCACCCATTCGTATGTTGCATGTGCTGTGTCTGGAACTTTGAATACTAGATCTGAGATTACTGCTAGAGAAACAACTGTGATTAGTCCTTTAGGACAGTCGGTGGTAGTAAATAAGTTGTTTAGGGATGTGCCCTTACAAGTTCAGGGGGTAATTTTTCTGGCGGATTTGATGGAACTGCCGTTCGGGGAGTTTGACCTTATATTGGGCATGGACTGGCTGGTTAAGCATCGTGCGAACTTGGATTGTGCTGCAAAGCGGATGGTACTAAGAACTTCAGAGAATAAGGAAGTGATGATGATAGGTGAAAGAAGAAATTATCTGTCTAATGTGGTATCTGCTTTAAAGGCAGAAAGGTTGGTACGAAAGGGGTGTGAAGCGTACTTAGCCTTCATCAGTGCTTTTGATGCCAAAGAGTTGTCAGTAGAGAGTGTTAGAACGGTGAAAGAGTTTTCAGACATCTTTCCCGAGGAGCTTCTAAGATTGCCTCCGGATCGGGAGGTGGAATTTGGCATAGAGCTGTTGCCAGGAATGGCTCCGGTGTCCATAGCCCCTTACAGAATGGGACCGAAGGAGCTAGTGGAAATTAAAGCTCAGATCCAGGAGCTGATGGATCGTGGGTTTATTCGACCAAGTGTGTCACCGTGGGGAGCACCGGTGTTATTCGTTAAGAAGAAGGATGGGTCGATGCGTATGTGCATCGATTATAGACAATTGAACAAATTGACGATCAAGAACAAGTATCCATTACCGAGGATCGATGATCTGTTCGATCAGCTGCGAGGAGCTTCGGTCTTCTTGAAGATAGACTTGAGATTAGGGTATCAACAGTTAAAACTCAAGGAGGAGGATATTCACAAGACTGCGTTCTGAACTTGTTATGGGCATTACGAGTTTTTGGTGATGCCATTTGGGTTGACAAATGCACCAGCTGCATTTATGGACATGATGAACCGAGTCTTCCAACCCTATCTAGACCGGTTTGTGGTGGTGTTCATAGATGACATCTTGGTGTACTCAAAGACTGAAGAGGAGCATGATTCGCATTTACGGGTTGTATTGCAGATATTAAGGGAGAAGCAACTGTATGCCAAATTCAGTAAGTGTGAATTTTGGCTGAGGGAAGTGGCCTTTTTGGGGCATGTTATGTCTACCGAGGGAATTAGAGTTGATCCTCGAAAGATCGAGGCTGTATTGCACTGGAAGCCACCAAAGTCAGTGGCAGAAATTTGGAGTTTTCTAGGTTTGGCTGGGTATTACAGGCGGTTCGTTGAGGGGTTTTCGTTGATTTTTGCACCTCTAACTAAGGTCATTGTAAAGGGAGTACCGTTTGTGTGGTCGATAGCAAAGCAAGAGAGCTTTGAGAAATTGAAGAAGATTCGGCGTAAGCGCCAAGATTGATTGATTCACTGAGGCGGTAAAGATTTTATTGTTTATTGTGATGCGTCACACACGGGCTTGGGATGTGTGTTGATGCAAGAGGGGAAAGTGGTGGCTTATGCATCTCGTCAATTAAGACCGCATGAGGCGAACTATCCCACTCATGATTTGGAGCTAGCTGCAGTGGTGTTTGCTCGAAAATATGGAGACACTATCTCATGCGGGAGAAGTCGATTATTTACACAGCACCATAAGTGGTCCAAGTACCTCCTTACCTGAGAAGGAGTTGAATTTAAGACAACAGAGGTGGATAGAATTGTTGAAAGATTATGACTGCTCAATTGAGTATCACCCAGGTAAAGCTAACGTAGTGGCAAATGCGTTGAGTCATAAGGTGATATCGGATTTGAGAGTGATGTTTGCTCATCTCAGCCTTTATGAAGATGGTAGTCTGTTAGCTGAACTTCAAGTGAAGCCTGCATGGGTAGGTCAGATTAAGGAAAAGCAGTTGACGGATGAAGTGTTGGGTTCTCAACTTCAGCAAGTGGAAAGTGGTGAGATAGGGGACTTTGGATTAAATAGTGATGGAGTATTGTGTTTTCGCGGAAGAGTTTATATTCCGAGGGATTCTGAACTGAGACATATGATTCTGCGGGAGGCGCATAGTAGCCCGTATGCTATGCACTATGGGGAAACAAGATGTACCGAGACCTCCGTGAACAGTATTAGTGGCCAGGTTTGAAGCGGGAGGTTACTGACTTCGTGAGCAAGTGTTTGACATGTCAGCAAGTGAAGGCGGAGCATCAACTGCCTTCAAGGTTGCTACAACCGGTGAAAATCCCACTATAGAAATGGGAAAGGATAACGATGGATTTTGTTAGTGGGTTACCCTTAACGCCTACTAAGAAAAATTCAGTATGGGTGATAGTGGATCTGTTAACGAAGACTGCTCATTTCCTACCTGTTCGTACGGATGATTCATTGCAGAAGTTAGCCAAGTTGTATGTAGCAGAGACCGTGAGGTTGCATGGGGTACCGATGTCTATCATATCAGACAGCGATCCTAGGTTTACATCACGGTTTTGGAAGGCTCTACATGAAGCTTTGGGAACAAGGCTAGATTTCAAAGACAACTGCGTTCCATCCATGATCGATGGTCAATAAAAGAGTAATCCAGATTTTAGAAGACATGTTAAGCGGCTGTGTGATCGATTTCAGGGGTAGTTGGGAAGATTTTCTACCATTGGCAGAGTTTGCTTACAACAACAAAGCTATCAATCCAAGCATCCAGATGGGACCTACGAGCGCGTTGTATGGTCGTGAGGTGTCGTGACTCTACCCACCGGACTCGAATCGGGAGAGCGACAGTTATTGGGTCCAGAGTTAATCTCGGAGACGGAGGAAAAAGTTAAGGTAATTTGGGCTCGGTTAAAAGAAGCCTCGGATAGACAGAAATCGTATACAGATCTGAATCGGAAGGAGATAGAGTTTTCAGTGGGAGATCGGGTCTTTTTGAAGGTCTCACATTGGAAAAAAATCTTAAGATTTGGACGGAAGGGTAAGTTGAGCCTCAGATTTATTGGTCACTACCGAATATTGAAGCGTGTAGGGCCAGTAGCTTATCAGCTCGAGTTACCTCTGAAGTTAAGTCAGATCCATAATGTATTTCATGTCTCGATGTTAAGGCGTTATCGTTCGGATCCGTCTCATGTTGTGCCAGTGGAGGAAATCGAGATAAGACCTGACTTGTCTTTTGAAGAAGAGCCAGTGCAGATTCTAGATCGGGATATAAAGGTGCTGAGAAGGAAATCGGTTCCGTTGGTCAAAGTATTATTGCGTAATCACGGGTCAGAGGAAGCCACATGGGAGCCAGAGGACACGATCCGGCAACAATACCCTCATCTCTTTTAATCAGGTAAATTTTGAGGTCGAAATTTCTTTAAGGGGGTAGAATTGTAACATCCTGAAATTCGGGATTTTCTATTTTGCATTATGATATGTGTTAGGCTAGTTAAGAATGTTAGTTGTATATGTTTTGTAATATCCCGGGTTAGGGGCTATTTTGTTGTTGCATGATATTGCATGTATTGGTGTGCTGTGTTGCTGTTTGTGTAGTGTCGGGGCTTAATTGTAGGCTAGGAGTGTGCCTGAGTAGGTAGGAAAATTTTAGTTTTTAGGCTTTATAGGAGGGGAGCTGATGGAGCTGAGGGATATGTATTTTAGTTGGAGTTTTATTGCACAAAAGAGAAGCTGGCAAGGTGGCAAGGCATGCGCTACTTGGGAGCTAGGTGTGGCGTCAACTGCATGAGGTGGAGATCTTGAGTTCAAGTCGCAGAGTTCCCCATTTTGGCTTCATTTTGGACGGCATGGAGGAAGAGGTAGAAGACAAGTAGAATTCTTCCTTGGACTTGGTCTCCACATTCAAATGGAAGGTGGAGAGCAAATAGTGGAGGGAGACTTGGTAAACTCATTTGAAATGGGTGGCTTAGAGTGATTGTGGGGATGTGGCCGAATATTGAGGAGTGTTGGGGGGTGTTGGCCGAAACTTGGATGCTTGTGGGAGAGGTTGGTCGGTTTTGGTAAGGGGTAGGAGGGTGTGCCGAATGCATTTTGGCATTTTGTTTCTTTTGGTTGTTTCTGGTCACACTTGGTAAAAGAGAAAGTCTCTTTTTGGTCTTGGGTTAGCTGATTGTCAAGAGAGCTTCATCACATTTTCTTTTCTCAAACCGAAAGCTTCAAACAAAAATTTACTTTGCCTCTTCTTAATTTTGTGCTTGTGGCCGAATATTCTCCTCCATTCTTCTTCTTTTTATCTTTTGAGGTAAAACCGAAAGTGGTATTCTCTCTTTCCACATTTTCCTTCTTTTGTTGAATAATTGGTAGCCGAAATTGCTTTGCTTTCTTTTACTTTTGTGTCAATACTCTCTTCTCTCCTCTCATAATTTCTTTATTTTCATAAGAGCTAAGAAACTTACCATTTTCTTCCCAACCGATTTCTCCATTCATCTTTTTCATCTCTTGTCGAAACCCTACTCACATTTCGCAATCTTTTCTTTCTCTCATTGCTATCCAAGTTGAATTCTTTTTCTTGTGAAGAGTAGGCCGAATCTCTTCCCTCTCCCTTGTAGCTCTCTTGGCCGAATATCAGTGAAGGGTGGATCTTGGTTGGTTGTTCAACCCTTGAACAAGGTAAGTGGGGTGGCCGAATGGCCATTTGTCCCTCTCTTGTCTTTTCTTTGGTTATGGTTTGGTTAAGGGCCGAATATGGTTATTTTGGAAGGGTATTAATCTCTTCGTTATAGGGTCATTGGAGTGTGGAAGCAAGCAGGAGGAGCCGTTTTTCTGTTAACCGATTGATAAGTGGTGCCGATTGTTGGAAGGAGAACCATTGTGGTTCGGGTTTGATAAGAAATCAAACCAATAGCAAGGTGAGGGATCAACATTAACCCCTTTGGTTAATTGATGTTGGCCGAATGTGATGATTGTCTAATGCTTTTTCTTTTGGCCGATTATAGGAGCCAGTGATCAAGAAGCCTTAGATCGTTTCTTGTGGTATTAGGGTTGCGCTTTAGCAGGTGTGTAAACTAACACACTTCTACTTAGTAATGTGATTGATAACCTTGTTGTGATTAATGAAACAGTAATGATTGATATGATACCCTATTGGGTATGATCTTGGACTCGGGTAAGTCAGCATTATTATTATAAGTTTACTGATGATCTATATGATACCATGACTATGGATATATGCGATATGGGATATGATGTTAAACATATTAGCATGATATGCATGACTTGTATGATATGCATGATCACATGAGTATGGTATGTTGATGGGTGATATGAGTGGAGGGAGAATGATGATATCCGTGTCTTTGGGACACTGTGTCTTTGGGACACCAGAGGTTTGGCACCTCCAGTGGTTTGGTACCACAGTTGATTTTGTGACTTCGGTCACCAGTGATTTGGTATCACATTTGTGTCTTTGGGACACCAGAGGTTTGGCACCTCATTGCGACTCGTCCCTGTGGTTAACACCACCGTGGGTTGGCCCCACTTTGAGATATGGGATCGTCGCTAGTGATTTGGTATCACACGATGGGTTGGCCCCATCTTGGGATTTGTGACTGCGGTCACCAGTGATTTGGTATCACACTGTGTCTTTGGGACACCAGAGGTTTGGCACCTCATTGCGACTCGTCCCTGTGGTTAACACCACCGTGGGTTGGCCCCACTTTGAGATATGGGATCGTCTGCTAGTGATTTGGTATCACACGATGGGTTGGCCCCATCATCGGATTTGTGACTGCGGTCACCAGTGATTTGGTATCACACTGTGTCTTTGGGACACCAGAGGTTTGGCACCTCATTGCGACTCGTCCCTGTGGTTAACACCACCGTGGGTTGGCCCCACTTTGAGATATGGGATCGTCTGCTAGTGATTTGGTATCACACGATGGGTTGGCCCCATCATTGGATTATTCGTGACTTTGGGTCACCAGTGGTTTGGCACCACCAGTGGTTTGGTACCACACGGGGTAGAAAAGGCGATATGGATGGTTAGGATCGGGTTGCATTAATCACGTTGCTATGTATGATGTGTGTTAGCATGTTGTTTATCGGGAGCGGGATTTATGCACTGAGTCATTCGACTCACCCTCTCCTTTGACATTTCAGGTGACACTTAGACGCGGACATGGAGCCGGGATGGACTCGGGGTGCTCATGCCACGCTTAATAAAGTTTTACTCAGACTTTATAATTTGGGTACTTTAGCTTGCTTTTTATTATTTGGGTTTTGTTTTGGATTGTAAAAGGCCTTTAAATTATGCTTCATGATGTTTATGCTTTAAATAGACTTTAATATGCCTTAACAAAATAAGTGGGTTGGAATTTTACTAAAATTTGGAAAGACAATGATTTAAAAAATTATAACGCAAAGTGTTTTAAACTATACCATCGGGTATCTCACCATGACTTGCATTAGAAACTCAAACGATTTCCAAATCAAAACTCGATTTTCTACCAAGTTAAAATGTCTTAAGTAACACTAAGAAACTATTTGAATAATGAAATGGAATAAACTCGTTTTAACTACATCTTTTGGTTAAGCTTTCAAAATTATTTTTTTTGGGTTTTCTGAATACACCACCTGATTTCAAACAAGCCTACTCAAATTTTCTTCAAATACACTAGATAGTGAAGTGTTTACATCCTGCTTTTAAACGAAAAACCTAAACCTCTCCAAGACGTTTTCCCGTAACATACCAGATTTGGCCGTGGTGTATTGTCCGGGTTGGGGTGTTACAATTGTGGTATCGAGCCAAGTTCAAAGGTTTCTACTGTGGGCCCGAGGCCCAAAATGCTTTCAAAAGTCTGTTTTAAGTGTTTTGTTTGAAATAAATGGTTTGAAGGGCATGACACCGAGTCTCCGGCACCAGTTCGCCCAGGTAAGTACCCCTTACTATTGCTTGTGATTTATTGATGTGATTGGATGATTGCAATAGTGGATTACTTTAGAAACTGAAACTGAAAGGATTCTGTGAACTCGCGAAAACAAAGCTTCTTTACTATTCATAAGACTTTGCTTTAAAACAGTGGAATAAATACTGATGCATAAAACTCCTAAATCAGATAAGTCGAATTCTAGTCATGAGCACTCGAGGTGGACGTGGTCGTGGACGAGGTCATGGTAGGATGACTATTTCTGAACCCGTAGGGTCTGGTCAGGGGTCAGAAAATGAGATACTCGCACCGCCACCGGCTAGAGGTGGTGAGTTTCAAGATCGATCGATGACGCAGCGTGTCACAGCGGCGCCGCGAGTGTTGGAAAGGGTAGCTGGTGTAGGTGGTGGTGCAAGAGTTAAGAAATCTGTTCCTGAGCGACTCCGGGCAAACGGGGCCGAATTCTTTCGAGGTGTATCCGGTGTTGCTCCTAGCATCGCTGAATATTGCTGGAGGCAACCGAGCGGATCATGGATGATCCGACTTGATCGCCAAAGAGAAGTCAAGGGCATCGATCGCTTCTCCCGGGATGAGTCATATCAATGGTGGCTCACGGTTCGGGGACAGTGTGGCAAAGCAGAGGATCCGACATGGGATTATTTCTGTGGTGCGTATCAAAAAGAAGTACATTGGGGCTAGTTATATTGACTCAATAAAGGCATTTCGAGGCTTGTCCAAGGGAGTAAGTCATTTCCGAGTATGAGGTCGAGTTCTTGAAGCCGAGCCGGTATGCTGTGGGTATTGTAGCCACCGAACATGAGAGGTGTGTTCGTTTCGAGGATGGTCCGAGAGACGAGTTGAGGTCGCTGATTGCTCCCAGCCAGAGCGTGAGTTTGTTGTCTGGTTGAGAAGGCTAAGGTAGCCGAGGGTGTTAAGGAGTCCGTGAGGGTGGTATGGACAGGAACAGGCATAAGAGGAGCTTTGGGTCTTCTAGATCGCCGGGTAATCCTCGAGAAAAGGGCTAGACAGAGTGGGCCGAATCGGGCCCGGGTAGGGTTGTTGCCGCGAAGCGTGGACCGCCGCAGATGTAACCATTGTGGGAGATATCATTGGGGAGGTCTTTGGACCGGTGGAAAAGGTTGTTTTGAGTGTGGCTCTGGATCATCGCGCGAGGGACTGTCCGCGTAAGTTGGCCAGATTCGGGCCCCGAGAGTCGTGGCCGTACTCGGATTCAGAGTAGTGGACCGCCACCGCAGAGGGGCCGTGGTAATGGCAGAGGTAGTAATGGATCCGTCGGGGCCGTGGAGCACCGCGAGAGGTGCGGTAGTTACGATGCCGCACATACTGGATTAGTGTATGCAGCGAGGCGCCGAGAGGAGGGCGACGCACCGGACGTCATAACCGGTACGTTTCTGATCTTTGGTTCTCCTTATACTGCTTTGATTGATGTGGGTTCAACGCACTCTTATGTTGCCAGTAGTATAGTAGAGACCATGGATCTAGACTCTGAGATATCTTCTAGGCAGATGACTGTGATTAGCCCTTTAGGTCACTCTGTAGTAGTAGATAAACTGTTTAGAAATGTACCCCTAGAACTCCAAGGGGTAGTGTTTGCTGCTGATCTGATGGAACTGCCGTTTGGGGAGTTCGATATGATTCTTGGGATGGATTGGTTGGTCAAGTACCAGGCGAGGTTGGATTGCGCGGCTAAGCGCATGGTTCTAAGGACGACTGAGGGTGATGAAGTGGCTATGATAGGTAATAGGAGAGATTGCTTATCTAATGTGGTATCTGCTCTGAAGGCAGAGAAGATGGTCAGGAAGGGCTGTGAGGCGTATGTGGTTCATGTGTATGCCTTGGAGGCTAAAGAGTCTGCTGTAGAGAAGGTCCGTACTGTTAAGGAATTTGCTGATGTGTTTCCTGAGGAGCTTCCGGGTTTGCCGCCAGATCGTGAGGTAGAGTTCGGGATAGATCTGTTACCCGGAACTGCGCCAGTGTCTATTGCTCCGTATAGGATGGCGCCAAAGGAATTGGTGGAGCTTAAGGCTCAGATTCAGGAGTTATTGGATCGAGGTTTTATCAGGCCAAGTGTTTCGCCGTGGGTGCGCGGCAGATCTTTGTTAAGAAGAAAGATGGTACGATGCGGATGTGCATAGACTACCGCCAGTTGAATAAGCTGACGATCAAAAACAAGTATCCGTTGCCACGGATAGATGACTTGTTTGATCAGCTGAAGGGTGCAGCGGTATTTTCTAAGATTGACTCGAGGTCAGGTATCACCAGTTAAAGGTGAAAGAAGCGGATATTCACAAGACAGCGTTTCGGACTCGGTATGGGCACTACGAATTTCTGGTAATGCCGTTCGGGTTGACTAACGCACCGGCAGCATTTATGGATATGATGAATAGAGTGTTTCAAAGAAGATCTGGATCAGCCTCGTCGTGGTTTTCATAGACGACATCTTGGTGTATTCAAGAACAGAGGAAGAGCATGATGCGCATTTGAGAGTTGTGCTGCAGATTTTGAGGGAAAAGCAGCTCTATGCTAAGTTCAGTAAGTGCGAGTTCTGGCTTAGAGAAGTGACTTTCTTGGGTCATGTAGTGTCGGCTGAGGGGATTCGAGTAGATCCTCGTAAGATTGAGGCAGTTTTGGATTGGAAGCCGCCTAGGTCGGTGGCTGAGATTCGGAGTTTTCTGGGTTTGGCCGGATATTACCGAAGGTTTGTTGAAGGTTTCTCGTTGATAGCAGCGCCAATGACCAAGTTGTTGAGGAAAGAGGTTCCGTTTGTTTGGACTGAGGAACAGCAGGAGAGTTTCGACAAGCTTAAGAAGATTCTAACAGAAGCTCCGGTTTTAATTCAACCCGAGGCTGGTAAGGAATTCACAGTATATTGCGATGCATCACATACGGGCTTGGGTTGTGTGCTGATGAAGGAAGGTAAGGTTGTGGCTTACACTTCTCGGCAGCTGAGGCCACATGAGGTCAACTATCCGACGCACGATCTGGAGTTAGCGGCTGTAGTCTTTGCGTTGAAGATTTGGAGGCACTACTTGTACGGAGAGAGATCGATAGTCTACACGGATCATAAGAGTCCAAGTATCTACCGACTCGGAAGGATTTGAATTTGAGGCGCCGCAGATGGGTTGAGTTCTTTGAAAGATTACGATCGCTCGATTGAGTATCATCCGGGCAAGGCTAACGTGGTGGCAGACGCGTTGAGCCGTAAGGTTGTTTCGGACTTAAGAGCATTGTTTGCCCATTTGAGCTTGTATGACGACGGGAGTATTCTGGCAGAGTTGCAGGTTAAGCCTACTTGGGTTGAGCAGATCAGAGAGAAACAGTTAGAGGATGAGGTTACGAGCGCGAAGGTTGCAAGTGCGCAGATGGTGGTTTGGAGGGTTACAGCTTGTCTAGTGATGAGGTTCTGTGTTTCCAAGGTAAGGCTTGTATGCCTAAAGATGTTGAGCTGAGGCAAAAGATTCTTCAGGACGCACATAGCAGTCCTTATGCTATGCATCCTGGAGGTAGCAAGATGTATAGGGATCTTAGAGAGCAGTTTTGGTGGCCTGGCTTGAAGAAAGAGGTGACAGAGTTTGTTGGGAAGTGTCTGATATGTCAGCAGGTCAAGGCTGAACATCAGTTGCCGTCAGGGTTGCTTCAGCCTGTGAAGATTCCTCAGTGGAAGTGGGAAAGGATAACCATGGATTTCGTCAGTGGATTACCGCTCACGCCAAGCAAGAAGGATTCAGTTTGGGTAGTGGTGGATCGTCTGACTAAATCAGCTCACTTTATTCCGGTGAGGGTTGACTATTCACTTCAGAAGTTGGCGAAGCTGTATGTTTCAGAGATAGTAAGGTTGCACGGGGTGCCAGTTTCGATAATCTCGGATAGGGATCCTAGATTCACGTCAAGGTTCTGTAAAGCATTGCATCAGGCACTGGGTACTCGTTTAGATTTCAGCACGACTTTTCACCCGCAGTCTGACGGTCAATCAGAAAGGGTTATTCAGATCTTAGAGGATATGCTACGAGGTTGTGTTCTGGATTTCAGGGGTAGTTGGGAGGAGTTTTTGCCATTAGCTGAGTTTGCCTACAACAACAGTTACCAAGCGAGCATCAAGATGGCACCATATGAGGCGTTGTATGGTAGGAAGTGTCGATCACCTACGGGTTGGACGGAGTTAGGTGAACGCCAGTTGTTAGGACCCAAGTTGGTTGCTGAGACCGAAAACAAGGTTAAGTTGATTCAGGCTCGGTTGAAGGAAGCTTCGGACCGGCAGAAGTCTTATGCCGATCTTAAGCGGAGAGACATAGAGTTTGATGTGGGGGATCAAGTTTTTCTGAAGGTCTCGCCATGGAAGAAGGTTTTGAGGTTCGGAAAGAAAGGCAAGCTAAGTCCGAGGTTTATTGGGCCGTATAAGGTTTTGAGACGAGTGGGACCAGTAGCGTATCGCCTTGAGTTGCCGTGAGAGCTCATTCGCATTCACGACGATTTCACGCTTTGATGCTTCGGCGTTATCGTTCAGATCCGTCACATGTGGTAGCAGTGGAAGAGATCGAGGTAAATTCAGATTTGACTATGGAAGAGGAACCTGTGCAGATTCTTGATCGGGATGTGAAGGTTCTGCGTAGGAAGTCTGTGCCTTTGGTTAAGGTACTTTGGCGGAATCATGGCGTAGAAGAAGCTACGTGGGAACCCGAGGATATGATGAGACAGCAATACCCGCAACTCTTCTGATCAGGTAATTTCGAGGTCGAAATTATTTTTAAGGGGGTAGAACTGTAATATCCGGGTTAGGGGCTATTTTGTTGTTGCATGATATTGCATGTGTTGGTGTCTTTGTGGTTGTTGCTTGTGTAGTGTCGGGGCTTAATTGTAGGCTAGGAGTGTGCCCGAGTAGGTAGGAAAATTTTAGTTTTTAGGCTTTATAGGAGGGGAGCCGATGGAGCCGAGGGATATGTATTTTAGTTGGAGTTTTATTGCACAAAAGAGAAGTGGCAAGGTGGCAAGGCATGCGCTACTTGGGAGCTAGGTGTGGCGCCAATCGCATGAGGTGGAGATCTTGAGTTCAAGTCGCAGAGTTCCCCATTTTGGCTTCATTTTGGACGGCATGGAGGAAGAGGTAGAAGACAAGTAGAATTCTTCCTTTGACTTGGTCTCCACATTCAAATGGAAGGTGGAGAGCAAATAGTGGAGGGAGACTTGGTAAACTCATTTGAAATGGGTGGCTTGGAGTGATTGTGGGGATGTGGCGAATATTGAGGAGTGTTGGGGGGGTGTTGGCGAAACTTGATGCTTGTGGGAGAGGTTGGCCGGTTTTGGTAAGGGTAGGAGGGTGTGCGAATGCATTTTGGCATTTTGTTTCTTTTTGGTTGTTTCGGTCACACTTGGTAAAAGAGAAAGTCTCTTTTTGGTCTTGGGTTAGCCGATTGTCAAGAGAGCTTCATCATATTTTCTTTTCTCAAACCGAAAGCTTCAAACAAAAATTTACTTTGCCTCTTCTTAATTTTGTGCTTGTGGCCGAATATTCTCCTCCATTCTTCTTCTTTTATCTTTTGGGGTAAAACTGAAAGTGGTATTCTCTCTTTCCACATTTTCCTTCTTTTGTTGAATAATTGGTAGCCGAAATTGCTTTGCTTTCTTTTACTTTGTAAGCCGAATACTCTCTTCTCTCCCTCTCATAATTTCTTTATTTTCATAAGAGCTGAAACTTACCATTTTCTTCCCAATCGATTTCTCCATTCATCTTTTTCATCTCTTGTCGAAACCCTACTCACATTTCGCAATCTTTTCTTTCTCTCATTGCTATCCAAGTTGAATTCTTTTTCTTGTGAAGAGTAGGCCGAATCTCTTCCCTCTCCCTTGTAGCTCTCTTGGCCGAATATCAGTGAAGGGTGGATCTTGGTTGGTTGTTCAACCCTTGAACAAGGTAAGTGGGGTGGCCGAATGGCCATTTGTCCCTCTCTTGTCTTTTCTTTGGTTATGGTTTGCTAAGGGCCGAATATGGTTATTTTGGAAGGGTATTAATCTCTTCGTTATAGGGTCATTGGAGTGTGGAAGCAAGCGGGGAGGAGCTGTTTTTTCGTTAACCGACCGATAAGTGGTGCTTAGGTTGTTGGAAGGAGAACCATTGTGGTTCGGGTTTGATAAGAAATCAAACCAATAGCAAGGTGAGGGATCAACATTAACCCCTTTGGTTAATTGATGTTGGCCGAATGTGGTGATTGTCTAATGCTTTTTCTTTTGGCCGATTATAGGAGCCAGTGATCAAGAAGCCTTAGATCGTTTCTTGTGGTATTAGGGTTGCGCTTTAGCAGGTGTGTAAACTAACACACTTCTACTTAGTAATGTGATTGATAACCTTGTTGTGATTAATGAAACAAGAATGATTGATATGATACCCTATTGGGTATGATCTTGGACTCGGGTAAGTCAAAGATTATTATTATAAGTTTCATCGATGATCTATATGATACCATGACTATGGATATATGCGATATGGGATATGATGTTAAACATATTAGCATGATATGCATGACTTGTATGATATGCATGATCACATGAGTATGGTATGTTGATGGGTGATATGAGTGGAGGGAGAATGATGATATCCGTGTCTTTGGGACACTGTGTCTTTGGGACACCAGAGGTTTGGCACCTCCAGTGGTTTGGTACCACGATTGATTTTGTGACTTGGTCACCAAAGTGATTTGGTATCACATTTGTGTCTTTGGGACACCAGAGGTTTGGCACCTCATTGCGACTCGTCCCTGTGGTTAACACCACCGTGGGTTGGCCCCACTTTGAGATATGGGATCGTCTGCTAGTGATTTGGTATCACACGATGGGTTGGCCCCATCATCGGATTTGTGACTGCGGTCACCAGTGATTTGGTATCACACTGTGTCTTTGGGACACCGTGAGGTTTGGCACCTCATTGCGACTCGCCCCTCGTGGTTAACACCACCGTGGGTTGGCCCCACTTTGAGATATGGGATCGCTCGCTAGTGATTTGGTATCACACGATGGGTTGGCCCCATCATTGGATTATTCGTGACTTTGGGTCACGGTGGTTTGGCACCACCAGTGGTTTGGTACCACACGGGGTAGAAAAGGCGATATGGATGGTTAGGATCGGGTTGCATTAATCACGTTGCTATGTATGATGTGTGTTAGCATGTTGTTTATCGGGAGCGGGATTTATGCACTGAGTCATTCGACTCACCCTCTCCTTTGACATTTCAGGTGACACTTAGACGCGGACATGGAGCCGGGATGGACTCGGGGTGCTCATGCCACGCTTAATAAAGTTTTACTCAGACTTTATAATTTGGGTACTTTAGCTTGCTTTTTATTATTTGGGTTTTGTTTTGGATTGTAAAAGGCCTTTAAATTATGCTTCATGATGTTTATGCTTTAAATAGACTTTAATATGCCTTAACAAAATAAGTGGGTTGGAATTTTACTAAAATTTGGAAAGACAATGATTTAAAAAATTATAACGCAAAGTGTTTTAAACTATACCATCGGGTATCTCACCATGACTTGCATTAGAAACTCAAACGATTTCCAAATCAAAACTCGATTTTCTACCAAGTTAAAATGTCTTAAGTAACACTAAGAAACTATTTGAATAATGAAATGGAATAAACTCGTTTTAACTACATCTTTTGGTTAAGCTTTCAAAATTATTTTTTTTGGGTTTTTCAATACACCACCCGATTTCAAACAAGCCTACTCAAATTTTCTTCAAATACACTAGATAGTGAAGTGTTTACATCCTGCTTTTAAACGAAAAACCTAAACCTCTCCAGTACGTTTTCCCCGTAACATACCAGATTCGATCGTGGTGTATTGTCCGGGTTGGGGTGTTACATGTTTAGGGGCCCTAAGAAGGCTTGGGGTTGAGCTGGGCCTTGGGAAAATTTTTGTGTTTAAGCATTTAAGGGGGAGAAGGTAAGTGGCATCAAGACTTAAGGAAATAAGTGTGTATTTTTGCTGGCACAAGAGGAGCTAGTAGCAAGGTGGTGAGGCGTCACATGAAGGGGATTAATGGGTGGAGTTCGAATCCCACCTATTGCAACTTTTGGATTTAATTTTTGTACTAATCAAGTGAAAGATGGTAAGATTCGGCCATGACTCTAAAGAAGGAAAGGAAGATTCATTAAAATCCATTTGATTAAGATGATAGAGAAGAGATTGAGGTGATGGAGAGGAGATTGAGGAGGGAATTAATGAGAAATAAAGGATAGTGATGAGGGGGATATGTTGGCCGAATTTTAGGAGGTGTATGGGGAAAGAAATTTGGTCAACTAAGATCTTTTTGGTGTAAGGGCATACGGTTTTGGTAGGGGGATTTGGGAGCCGAATTTCTTATGGTCTTTTTACAAGTTTTATGCATGAAAAGCTTCTACTCTTTTTAACATTTTGTGCTTTCTTTTTCCACTCTTTTCCCTTGCTTGCTGAAACACAAGTCCTTCTTTTGTTCATCTCCTTCATAGTGTTAGCTGAAATTCTCTAACACTTCTCTTATCCATCTCTTCTTTTCTTTCCTCACCATTTCTTCAACCTTTCTCTCTTTTTCTTTTTCTTTAATCGATATTACTTGGTGGCCGAATCTTCTTTGTTCATTTCTCTCCAAATAGCCGAACCTTATAACACTTTATCTCTTCTTCATTTTTTTTCTTTTGCGTGTTGGGTACTCTCTTCCTTGACCGAATCGGCATTCTAGTGGGGTGTCAAATTTCATATCTTTGCCAACTCATCCGTAGCCATAAGTCGAATCGGTGGGAGTCCGATCTATCATCGATCAAGGTAAGGAGTATCTTCTTGGTCCATTCGATATCTACGTGGTTATTTTGTTAAACGGATCGATAGATTTGACTAATCGATTATTCTAAGAACTAAATCACTCGTTCACCTCTACTCGTTGATCCTTCGGAGGTAGTGGTAAGCCGAAACCCTCTCCTTAGACAACTACTTCTCTCATTGTAATATTATTCTGACTGAGACTCTTCCAATGGAGGCAAGTGGTAGCGATACTAAAGGAAAATCGATAGGAGGACGAAAAGGGTGTGGACTTGCAATCTCTACTCCCAATTTCAAACGTAGGGCGGTATAGGCAGTTTGGGATTTTCCACCGGGTTGTGGAAGGGAGCCAGCATTCGGTGAGAATAGGCAGATTGTGGTTGTTCGCGGTGGTGAGGGTAAGTGTGATAAACCGATTTTTTAGATATGGATTAAGAAACTCTTTTCGTTAGTTAATCGAGTGTTATGGTATCATAGGTGCCGACGATCAAGAAGGTTTAGTGCTCTACGTAATCAGGTGTGTAATCTCACACCAAAATCCCGTAGAATCGTTCTGTCAAAATCGGTATTAACTTGATTAATTATGAAAATGCTCTTAAAGGCTGAATTACTAAAGTGCCCTCCATGGGCCGATTTATCGAAATGCCTTAACGGGTCGAATTGCTTTAACGCCCTTAAAGGGTTGATTTACCAATATGCCCTTGATGGGTCGAATTATTAAAGTGCCCATAGTGGGCCGAATTGCCAAAGTGCTTTAATGGGTCGATTCACCGAAATATTTCATTAGTTTAATAGTTGTTATATATATTTTGATATTTTTTTTATGCATGATGCATCTTTACATAATGCATGGGGTGGGAAAAATTGTATGGAGAGCAGTGTAGCCTGGTGGCATAGCCACAATTCGTTTATTATTGTGCTTAATTATGATTTCGGTGGCTTGACCACAAAAATACTATACGATAGCAGCTCGACTGCAAATTGGTGTGAGCGGCGGGGTGGGTTGACTTGATCTCCACAGGTGTGATTGGCTGGTCAGGGGTGTGATGGATGGATGGGTTGGGTTGCATTCATTTCATATAAATACTGTTATGTAAATGGGCTTAGGCCCAAAATGTTACTATGTGGGTTCAGGCCCAGTGGATAACGGTAAGGGGATTATACACTGAGTTCTTGTAACTCACTCTTTTTTCTTAATCCTTGCAGGTAATGCTCAGTAATGAGGACTTGGGGCCATGGATGACTCGGTGGAGGCCATACTTTAGGAATGATGTTTTCGAACATTAGTAAATTTCTTTTCCGCTTTATTTCGTTACTTCTACTATTTTGGGTTTAAAGTTGTAATAAGGCCTCTGATATTTTTATGTTGCTTTATGTTTTGATGTACTTATTATTTTCCATGAATTGTTTTAAACGGGGATTTTTCTGAGATATTAAACAACGGTTTTCCAAAATTGATTAACAAACGGATTTCATAACAAATATGTACAGATAATTTAACTTGGATTTTCCTTCGAATTATCAACATCATTTTCAAAAGTCACGATTTTTAAAGTTCACTAGTTTGATTTTTGATTCACCAATCAACCTCTCGAGATTAGTGGTATATTTTTTTTATCGAATATTTATAATCAAACTTGTTTTTCTTAACTATAACCTATTAACATCAACTTTAGTAAGAATCATAAGTTCTTTACACGTTTTCTTCATGTGACATGCCAGATCCGATCATACCGCATGGGCCGGGTTTGGGGTGTTACACTTTGTAATGTTTGGTGGTAGAATATTAAGAATATGTTTTAAATCAACATGTTTTGAATTGGAAATTTTGATGAAATTGAGTGTTATGGATTAACTTGAAAAAGTAAATAGTTGAGAGACTAAAATACAAAATAAATGGCTTATAGGGACTTATATAAGCATGAAGAACATTCGGCCCTTAATGAGTGAATTCAAATTAGGTGTATTTTGTGTTTTGTGCAATAAGGACTAAATTGTAAAAGTTGTAAATGTTAGGGGTAAAATGGTAATTTGCTCATTTATGTGATTTTTGTATTAAAATGAATGAAAATATCTTTGAATGAATTTAATTTGTAATTATTTAGATCAAGAACAAAAATATACGGGATTTGATCGGGGAAAAGCTAAATTGAACGAGTAGCCGGGAAACTTTAATCCGTCGATTTCCGAGGTAAGTTTTAAGTAATTGGGTTAAATTGGATTTTATACCATATTATATGCCTAAATTAAATGGTAGTAAGTGTATTGATATTACATTGCCGAATGTATCAATGAATTAGTATAAGTTAGCCGAATGTATGGTTGCTTAGAGGTTTAAATTTATTTGCATGAAATGTGTATTTATATGATAATGATACTAATAGATATGAGAAATACTAAATTGGGATATGAATATATCCAAAGGAATTGTTAGTGGCTTGATAATATCTAGGCCGAATGTGATATAGACTTGGATGTTAAATAATAAAGTGATACATATATGTATGTGCTTATATGTGAAGTTGTGGGTTAGATTTTTGTATATATATGTGTGCACTCGAATGAAAAAACAGGTTACGAAAAGCACTAAATGTGCGAACTCGGTAATAAGGCACTATGTGTGCGGAATGTCAAAGTAACGGCACTATGTGTGCGATACGTTACAGAAACTTGGCACTATGTGTGCGAAAATGTCACAGTAATGGCACTAAGTGTGCGATGCATTACAGAAACTTGGCACTATGTGTGCAGAAATGTCAAAGTAACGGCACTAAGTGTGCGATACGTTACAGAAACTAGGCACTAAGTGTGCGAAATGCCAAAGTAACGGCACTATGTGTGTGATACGTTACTGGATCTTGATAATAAGTATACATGTTTGATGTTTTTCTTTAAAGATTCCTATTATTAATGTTGATAAGGATAATAAAATGTTCGAGTATAAATTCACATATTATGCTTAGGTGGTTAAGGTTGAAAAGGTTAATAACCTAGAGGTATGTATTAAATATAACGACGTATGATTGATGGTAGCTTGAAATGTAAGTAGAAATTTGGTGAGTAAAAGATGCATATGCTGGCTATTTTATCTTGTGAAGGTGGTGTATGGATATATACATAAATATATATTACATGCGTATAATGTTGTTATGAAATTTATTTTTATACGTTCGACTTTTCGGTAAGGAGTTTATAAGTGAAATAATTTATTTGAATCATGACAAAGCTTATATGTGTATTAAATGCTTAAAACTTACTAAGCTATGAAAGCTTACTTTGTAATTGGTTGTGTTCCGTATTGTAGATTTCTTTTGGACATTCATCTCGCGCTCGGGGATCCTCGTCGAAGCTCATCATACTATCGTCGAAATTTTTGGTATCTCTTTTGTGTATTAACTTAAAGTCTATGGCATGTATAGGCTAAATCGTTTTTGAATTGACTCAAATGATGTTTAAGTGAATGTATATAAATGCCATACGAAAATGGCTTAATGTTTATGTTTGAGTTGATTGTATATGTTTGAGTTAGTTGAATATATTTGAGATGTTGGTTATGTATGTGCATATTCAGACATGATATAACTTGGTTTTAGTATGTGTGACTTGTGAGATTAAGTTATGGATATTATCAATAGGTTTAAGTAAAAATTTTATACTTGACTTATGATCTCAATCTTGAGGTTGCTCCATATTATGTTTTGTGCATTATTTGAGTATTGGTTTTAGTTGAGTAAAGTCTATAACACATTGTGGATAGTGGATAAACCTTGCTTATTTTTGCATGTACCTATAAGGTAATTCATGAAAGAATAGGATTAAATTATATGCATGGAATAAATAGGTTTGATGACCTAATGATCCAATGGAATTATATTTGGTTGTAAATATTTGATTAAGGAATTATTTTAATTGGTGTTTAGATTTATTTTGGATTGTTATATATATACATATTCGGTTATAAGGACTTAATAAGGGTATAACATAGTTGTAGATAATTGGTTATGTCATGCATGCGATAAAATACGTGTGGTCTATTAATTGATAAAAGTTGAATAAAGTTAACTTATATATATTTGGTTTTGCTACTCAAACTGACCAAAGGGATAGTATTGAGTTATTTGTATGGAATTGTATCTCTGAATGATGAGCATGATATTAAATTGAGATGATTGTTTGTTGTGACATAATTAATTAACTATGCATTTACCTTGTATTAAGATTTTATTGAATGAGTTGTTGATGTAAAGGTATATTGACTTGTATTTGGTCGAGTAATACCTCGTAACCCTAATCTGACGACGGACACGGGTTAGGGGTGTTACAGTTTATTGGTATCAGAGCTACGGTTTAGTCGGTTCTCAGACTAACGTAGCGCGTGTGAGTCTAGCTATGCATGCCATAGTTTATAATGTGATAGTGTGATGACTTCTGACAGTGAAATGTGTTTGTTCCTTTCATATAGTAATGGATCCTGATCCCGAGCGAGCTATAGCTGACGATGTTGAGAGCGTGGCGCCTGCTCCCACGCAAGGGACCGCGCCGGAGGAATCTCGACCAGCTACGAGTAATCCCGATGAGGGGGCTAAACAAGCCTTCTATAGCATGATGAATGATTGGTTCAGTCAGTATATTCGAGCCAATCTGGCTGTTCAACAACCCCTGAATCCGAACACTCCCCCTGTAGTACCGGTGGTACCCCCGATCGTAAATCCTGAGAGAGCAAGCAAGCCTCCGGTTGACCGAATTAGAAAACACGGGGCTCAAGAATTTAGAGCTGAAGATGATGATGATGCTGAGCGAGCTGAATTTTGGCTCGATAATACTATTCGTGTTTTCGATGAGCTGTCTTGCACACCTGATGAGTGTCTGAGGTGTGCCATATCATTATTACGGGATTTTGCCTACTATTGGTGGAATACTCTCGTATCGGTTGTTCCAAAGGAACGAGTTACATGGGACTTCTTTCAGACGGAGTTCCATAAGAAATTCATCAGTCAGCGATTTATAGACTCCAAACGCAAGGAATTCCTCGAGCTTAAACAGGGTCGTATGACCGTATCTGAATACGAGCGCAAGTTTGTGAGGCTTAGTCGCTATGCTCATGAATGTGTTTCATCTGAGGCTGCTATGTGCCGGATATTCAAAGAAGGGTTAAATGAAGATATAAAACTTCTGGTTGGCATCCTCGAAATAAATGAGTTCGTAGTACTTGTTGAATGAGCTTGTAAAGCCAAAGAGCTAGGGAAAGAAAAGCGGAAAGCCGAGTTTGAAGCTAGAGATTTCCGAAAGAAATCTACGGGTAAATTTCCTCAAGTGTCAACAAAGAAATTCAAGAATGATAGTAGCCGATCCAAACCTAACACAGGGATCTCTATACGAGAACGACCACCAGTGAGTTCTCGGGCTACATTGATTGCTAGTGTTGGCAATACCTGACCGAATAAGTCCGAGTGTCAACAGTGCGGTAGATGGAATTTTGATGAATGTTGGGGAAAATCTAATAATCACACTTGTTACAAGTGTGGTTCACAGGATCATTTTATTCGAGATTGCCCGGAGAGAGCTGAAAAGGGTATTGCTCAGAGTACGAGACCGAGTAGCACTGCAGCTATAGGTAGAGCATCTCGTAATGTGGGAGGTAGGAGTGGCGCTCAGAGGGGGACTCCAGATGCGGCTATTCGATCAGAGGCCCGTGCACCGGCTAGAGCTTATGCCATTCATGCCAGAGAGGAGGCTTCATCTCTAGATGTCATCACTGGTATATTCACTCTCTTTGATACTAGTGTAATTGCGTTGATTGATCCCAGCTCAACTCATTCGTATGTGTGTGAAACATTAGTATCCAGCAAGACTCTACCCGTTGAGTCTACTGAGTTTGTGATTTGGGTTTCGAACCCCCTGGGTCGGTGTGTGCTAGTTGATAGAGTGTGCAAGAATTACCCTTTAATGATTCGAGACTCATGTTTTTCGGCCGATCTAATGTTGTTACCATTTGACGAGTTTGACATTATTCTCAGTATGGATTGGTTAATCGCATACGATGCAAAGAGTGAATTCGCATTTAAAGACTATTGATTTGAGGTGTCAGAATAACGAGATAATTCGAATTGAATCTGCAGATTTGAATGGGCTACCAGCTGTGATATCATCGATGTTGGCTCGACAGTGTTTGAGAAAGGGTTGTGAAGCTTATCTTGCATTTGTGATTGACAGCAAAGTAACAGAAAAGAAGATTGAATCTGTACCGGTTGTTTGTGAGTATCCGGATGTGTTCCTGGAGGAATTGCCGGGATTACCACCTGTTTGGGAGGTAGAGTTTGGTATTGAGTTAGTGCCAGGGACGACTTTGATCTCGATAGCTCCATATAGAATTGCACCGACCGAATTAAAAGAGTTGAAAGCTCAGTTGCAAGAATTGACAGATAGAGGTTTTGCTCGACCAAGTTTCTCTCCCTGGGGTGCGCCAGTCCTATTTGTGAAAAAGAAGGACGAAACTTTGAGAATGTGCATCGATTATCGACAACTCAATAAAGTGACTATAAAGAATAAACATCCACTGCCACGTATCGATGATTTATTTGATCAGCTTAAGGGAGCTTCGGTATTCTCGAAAATTGATCTGAGGTCAGGTTATTATCAATTGCGAGTTAGAGACTCGGATGTACCAAAGACTGCTTTTCGAACGAGATACGGCCATTACGAGTTTTTAGTAATGCCATCCGGACTCACTAATGCCCCTGCTGTTTTCATGAATCTGATGAATCGGGTATTCAGACCGTATCTAGATCGGTTTGTGGTTGTATTCATAGATGACATTCTGATCTATTCGAGTGACGAAATCGAGCATGCTGAGCATTTGAGACTTGTGTTACAAATTTTGCGTGATAAGCAGTTGTACGCGAAATTCAGCAAATGTGAGTTTTGGTTGAATGAAGTTAGTTTCCTGGGGCATGTCGTTTCGGCATCGGGCATTCGGGTTGACCCGAGTAAAGTTTTGGCTATACTTGATTGGAAACCTCCGCGGAATGTTTCTGAAGTTCGAAGTTTTCTCGGGACTTCTTTGGATATTATAGACGCCGTGAAAGGGTTTTCTATGATTGAGCTCACCGACAAAGTTGTTGCGAAAGACGTTAAATTCGAGTGGTCAGAGAGGTGCCAGAAGAGTTTTGATCAGCTAAAAACCTTGCTAACAGAAGCTCCAGTGCTTGTTCAGCAAGAATCGGGTAAAGAGTTCGTTATTTTTAGTGATGCATCTTTAAATGGTTTGGGCTGTGTTTTGATGCAGGAAGGTAAAGTTGTAGCCTACGCCTTGAGACAGTTGAAACCGCATGAAAAGAACTATCCGACGCACGACCTTGAATTGGCCGCCATAGTTTTTGCTTTGAAAATATGGCGTCATTATCTATTTGGTAAAAGATGTCATGTCTATTCGGATCACAAGAGTCTAAATTATTTAATGACTCAGAAAGATCTGAATTTGAGACAACGACGATGGTTGGAGCTATTAAAAGATTACGAGCTTGTGATTGATTATCACCTGGGGAAAGCTAATGTGGTGGCTGATGCACTTAGCCGAAAGTCACTATTTGCTCTACGTGCGATGAATGCGGATATAGCTATGACTGATGATGGTGTGATTATTGCAGAATTGAAAGTGAGACCACTATTCGCGCAACAGATTCGCGAAGCTCAAGAGGTTGATAATGACTTATAGCAAAAAGGAGTCAATGTGGCTCGAGTGCTGATTCAGATTTTTAGTTAGATACTGAGGGGTGTCTACGGTTTAAGAATCGGATATGTGTGCCTAAGAACCCTGAGATGATTTGAATGATTTGTGATGAGGCTCATAATAGCAGATTGTCGATTCACCCGGGTAGTACGAAGATGTATGACAACCTGAAACAGCATTACTGGTGGCATGGTATGAAGCGAGATATTTCAGACTATGTGTCAAAGTGTTTAATATGTCAACAAGTGAAAGCCGAGCATCAGGTGCAATCGGGACTACTCCAACCGATTATGATACGTGAGTGGAAGTGGGATCGAGTCACGATGGATTTCGTATCTGGGTTGCCGTTGACGCCGAATAAGAAAGACTCAATCTGGGTTATTGTTGATAGATTGACAAAATCGGCCCATTTTATTCCGGTACGTACGGATTTCTCACATGATAAGTTAGTTGAGTTGTACATATCTCAGATCGTACGATTGCACGGAGTACCTATTTCTATTGTTTCGGATAGAGATCCGAGGTTTACATCGCGGTTTTGGAAGAAACTGCAAGATGCTCTAGGTACCAAATTGCATTTCAGTACTGGTTTTCACCCTCAGTCGGATGGCCAATCCGAACGTATTATTCAAATACTCGAGGATATGTTGAGATGTTGCGTTCTTGAGTTTGAGGGTACGTGGGAATGATACTTGTCTTTGATTGAATTTGCGTACAATAACAGCTTTCAATCGAGTATCAAAATGGCACCTTACGAAGCTTTGTATGGTCGTAAATGTCATACACCTCTATGTTGGACCGAACTAGGTGAAAGCAAGATACATGGGGTTGATTTAATCAAAGCGACTGAGCAGAAAGTAAAAGTAATTCGAGAAAATTTGAAAGCCGCCTCAGATCGTCAGAAGTCATATGCGGACTTGAAACGTAAAGATATAGAGTTTCAAGTGGGCGACCGAGTATTTTTAAAGTTTCGCCGTGGAAAAAGATACTCAGATTTGGTCGTAAAGGAAAGCTGAGTCCGAGATTTATTGGGCCGTATGAAGTTATTGAGCGTATTGGGCCGGTTGCGTACAAACTTATGTTGCCATTTGAGCTAGACAAGATTCACAATGTTTTTCATGTATCGATGCTTTGACGATACCGATCCGATCCTTCTCATGTGATTAGCCCATCAGAGATTGAGATTCAACCCGACTTAACTTATGAGGAAGAACCGATTCGTATCCTAGCTCGTGAAGTGAAAGAGTTACGAAATAAGAAAATCTTGTTGGTTAAAGTAATGTGGCATAAGCACGGGGTTGAGGAAGCAACCTGGGAACTCGAGGAATCATTGAAAGAACGCTATCCACACTTATTCAATGGTAAGATTTTCGGGGATGAAAACCTCTTAAGGGGGAGAGTTGTAACAGCTCGATTATGACCCTAATCAGAACGGTGGTTTCGGGACCACGAATCCGAGTTAGAAAAATATTTTAATACTTTATTTGATGTCTATGTTATGTGGTTGAGCATGTGTTAAAATATCGTAGGCTAATTTGTCTGTTTGGATGTTTAATTTTAGAAAAAGGACTAAATCGCATAAGTGGTAAAAGTAGCCAATTATTAAATTTAGTGGCTAAATTGTTTTGTCTTCATTTGCATGAGTATTTAAGTTGCAAATTCACCTTTTTGAATGCTAGTGGACGGCATTGACTTTGATTTTATATTAAGGTGTATTTTTATTTTAATTAAAATATTATGTAATAACATATATTAATATTATTAAAATAAGAAAACATGGGAAACATCATCATCTTCTTCCTTCATCACCGAAAACAAAAAAAGAAAAGTGAAGAGCTTAAGCTCTCAACCATTCAGCCTATTGCATGTTAAATTAAGGTTAGTAATTGAGCTCGGTTTTTGATAATTTTTATATTTTTGAGTTCGTTGCTTCGAATGCTATCCGACCCATGTCAAAATTTTTGAGTTTGATGCATTTTGATGTTTGGCCATTGATGAATGTTTATGTTTTGTAATGTTTGGTGGTAGAATATTAAGAATATGTTTTAAATCAACATGTTTTGAATTGGAAATTTTGATGAAATTTAGTGTTATGGATTAAATTGCAAAAATAAATAGTTGAGGGACTAAAATGCAAAATAAATGGCTTATAGGGACTTATATAAGCATGAAGAACATTCAGCCCTTAATGAGTGAATTCAAATTAGGTGTATTTTGTGTTTTGTGCAATAAGGACTAAATTGTAAAAGTTGTAAATGTTAGGGGTAAAATGGTAATTTGCTCATTTATGTGATTTTTGTATTAAAATGAATGAAAATATCTTTGAATGAATTTAATTTGGAATTATTTAGATCAAGAACAAAAAGATACGGGATTTGATCAGGGAAAAGCTAAATTGTAACACCCCAAACCCGGCCTAGAAGTTAGGCCCGAATTTGGCGTGTCACATTGAAGGAAGTTGAAAAGCTAAGCAATTGTTTAGAAAAGTTTTATCAGATTTTTGAACTCCGAGTTCGTTGTTTGTTTGAGAAAAACGCGATTTGCTAAATGACCGTTTAAAAGTTGTTATTATTTTGAAAAAACTATTTTGTTATGAAAGTTGAACTTGCATCGTTGCGTAAACATGATATTTTAGAAAACGATTACTAAGGTTTTAAGAAAACCCCGTATTTATAAATTTAACAGTTATAAATGAAAACTTAGAAAAATAAACCAATGGCCTTATTACAACCCACAACCAAATTTAAAGCAAAGTAAAAACTGAAATGATAGTTCAAAACAAAAACCCGAAATATTGTGCATGGCCACCTCGAGTCCACCCCCGGCTTCGCATCCGCGATCTATGATTCATCTGCAAAATGTAAAGGAATGGGTGAGTCACCGAGACTCAGTGTATAAATCCCCATCCCGAAAATATTGATGCCCTTACACAGTTTCACAAGCCAATATGCGTGTCATGCAACCCAAACCTAACCATCCGAAACTCCTGTATCTACCCCGTGTGGTACCAAACCACTAGTGGTCAAAACCACTGGTGACCGTAGTCACAAATAATATATATATGTGGTCAAAACCACTGGTGACCGTAGTCACTAATAATATGTATATATGTGGTCAAAACCACTGGTGATCGTAGTCACAAATAATATGTGTGGGGCCAACCCACATTGTGGTCAAAACCACTGGTGACAATCCCGTATATCGTCATGTGGGGCCAACCCACTGTGGTACCAACCCACTGGGACGAGTCACAAAGATAAATATATGTGGTACCAAACCACTGGTGGTCAAAACCACTGAGACTTAGTCACAATAATATAGAAAGCGGGGCCAACCCACTGTGTGGTCAAAACCACTGGTGACAATCTAGAATCATGCCTTCCCCCTCCTCTCATCATACCCATTTTTATGAACATGCTTTTAATGGCATAATAATCATGCTTAACATACAAAAATCACATGGCATGGCATATCTGATTTACATAGGCATTTAACGTTAGTCAATCAAGTGGACTTACCCGAGTCCTCGCTTTTACCCACAAGGGTAACATACCGATTTCAAAGTTATTCTGGCTTTTAACAGTATACATGACAAGCATATTAACTATGAACTGTGTAAGAGTTACACACTTGGTTACTCGCAAGACTACGCTTTTTACGTCAAGATCGCCGTTAATCGACACTCATCGCTATCCGCCTACTCTCTTGTTCCGATCTTTGGTTCACACCTGTGTGGCCAATTGCGAACCACGATATCTGACCCTCTTCTTGAATTTAGGGCGTTTTCGTCATTTTTCCCTTCAGGGGCATATCGGTCATTTTACCCTATAAGGGTATTTTGGTAATTTTGTAAACCAGGGGTATTTTGGTAATTTTGCAAATTGGGGGTATTTTGGTAATTGTGTAAACCAGGGGTATTTTGGTAATTTCGAAAACCGCAATGGCCTTTCCAAAGGCCTAATGTCGCCTCGAGCGACTCAACTACCATTTTCGGTCGTACCAGACTATTGGGCCTAAAACCCGATTTCGGCCCATTCGGGCCCACACGCTCGTGTGGCCCACCTAACACAAATTTAGCCACGTATATGAGATTCACCTAGTCTAGTTCACTATATACTACACCATCATACATTTTATTCAATTGGGCCCACGGGCCCATTGGGCCCACTTCAGCCCATCGTGGCCCAAGCAGCCTCAACCCAGAAGAATACTACTGATGGCCTCAACTATCGCATCGAAGCCCCACACGTGCGTTCGCACGCTTGTGTGGCTACTATTGCCGTGACCGGCACTTCGGCAATTTGCCGCTCTACAACTAGAGTAGAGAAGTACACACCTGATAGGAATCTGGTGCTAATCCGTGCTCCGACCACTCCTATGCCCAAACACCCTCCAAGGTATCCTTCCTCCTATCATAGAATGCTCTATATATAGCTAGCTTCTCACCTTCCTTCTTTGTATCTTTCCGATGTGGGATCCCTTCGTCAGAAGAGTTTAAATCCAACTCAAACTCTAACCGTCCAATCCGTAAAAATAAATACTCCCTTACTGATCCCGAGACTTGAACCTCAGACCTCTTGCTAGCTGAAACGCCACCTTGCCACTAAGCCACAGGCTCCTCTTGTGCCTTAAACCATGCACAACTAAATATAAATCTATAGCCAAATTCTAAAGTCCATTTAAAAAGAAAACCAAAATGCAAGAGCCAAGTCTTAAACCTTGGACCTCTTTCCTTCCCTGTGGCGTCCCTCCCTTGCCTCTTAAGTGGCGTCACTTTGCCACTACACCACACCTCTACTTGTGTCATTTTTCTCCACATTTTATTCTTAAAGTCTACCTACCAACTCCCAGGGTTTTTCTCACCTAAAACCAAAATTTTCCTAAAGCTCAAGTTTAATCCCGGGACTTCATAGAAGCCCCCTAACCTTCCAAAATCACTCACCTAATAGGTCTAACAAGCCGTTCTCTTGTTCTTAAAAATTTTTAAACGCTACTACGCCCAAGGCCCAATGGGTCCAATTCTCCTAGGCCCAATTTCAGGATGTTACAAATCTACCCTCCTTAAAGAAATTTCGTCCTCGAAATTTCCAACTAACCAACAGTCGTACATCCTAACCTACAACACTACGCTCACGCTGCTCACTCTGATTCCAATAACACTAATTCACTTTCTATCTTAATCTTGAAACCTTTTACACAACCAAATATCTAACACCGAAGCAAACAAATATTTACCACACATGCACACAATTCTACATTCAGAAAACACATAGAATACTACTAGAAATACAGTCATTGCAACATATAATAGAATGCAGTGAAAAAAGAACTTACGGATTTGGTGCCGGAGACTCAGGTGCCATACATCCAACAAGACATATTTTTCCTAACCAGATTTAAAATGAATTCTGAAAAACATTTTCGAACCCATTCCACAAGCTGAGTTTTGCAACCCAGGCTCTGATACCATAATTGTAACACCCCAAACCCGGCCTAAAAGTTAGGCCCGAATTTGACGTGTCACATTGAAGGAAGTTGAAAAGCTAAGCAATTGTTTAGAAAAGTTTTATCAGATTTTTGAACTCCGAGTTCGTTGTTTGTTTGAGAAAAATGCGATTTGCTAAATGACCGTTTAAAAGTTGTTATTATTTTGAAAAAACTATTTTGTTATGAAAGTTGAACTTGCATCGTTGCGTAAACAAGATATTTTAGAAAACGATTACTAAGGTTTTAAGAAAACCCCGTATTTATAAATTTAACAGTTATAAATGAAAACTTAGAAAAATAAACCGATGGCCTTATTACAACCCACAACCAAATTTAAAGCAAAGTAAAAACTGAAATGATAGTTCAAAACAAAAACCCAAAATATTGTGCATGGCCACCTCGAGTCCGCCCCCAGCTCCGCATTCGCGATCTATGATTCATCTACAAAATGTAAAGGAAGGGGTGAGTCACCGAGACTCAGTGTATAAATCCCCATCCCGAAAATATTGATGCCCTTACACAGTTTCACAAGCCAATATGCGTGTCATGCAACCCAAACCTAACCATCCGAAACTCCTGTATCTACCCCGTGTGGTACCAAACCACTGGTGGTCAAAACCACTGGTGACCGTAGTCACAAATAATATATATATGTGGTCAAAACCACTGGTGACCGTAGTCACTAATAATATGTATATATGTGGTCAAAACCACCGGTGATCGTAGTCACAAATAATATGTGTGGGGCCAACCCACATTGTGGTCAAAACCACTGGTGACAATCCCGTATATCGTCATGTGGGGCCAACCCACTGTGGTACCAACCCACTGGGACGAGTCACAAAGATAAATATATGTGGTACCAAACCACTGGTGGTCAAAACCACTGAGACTTAGTCACAATAATATAGAAAGCGGGGCCAACCCACTGTGTGGTCAAAACCACTGGTGACAGTCTAGAATCATGCCTTCCCCTCCTCTCAAAGATACCCATTTTTATGAACATGCTTTTAATGGCATAATAATCATGCTTAACATACAAAAATCACATGGCATGGCATATACAGATTTACATAGGCATTTAACGTTAGTCAATCAAGTGGACTTACCCGGAGTCCTCGCTTTTACCCACAAGGGTAACATACCGATTGCAAAGTTATTCGGCTTTTAACAGTATACATGACAAGCATATTAACTATGAATTGTGTAAGAGTTACACACTTGGTTACTCGCAAGACTACGCTTTTTACGTCAGCACTGTCGTTAATCGACACTACTACTATCTGCCTACTCTCTTGTTCCGATGCTGGTTCACACCCAGGTGGCCAATTGCGAACCACAGATACATCCCTCTTCTTGAATTTAGGGGCGTTTTCGTCATTTCGCCCTTCAGGGGCATATCGGTCATTTTACCCTATAAGGGTATTTTGGTAATTTTGTAAACCAGGGGTATTTTGGTAATTTTGCAAATCGAGGGTATTTTGGTAATTTTGCAAACCAGGGGATTTTGGTAATTTCAAAAACCGCAATGGCCTTTCCAAAGGCCTAATGTCGCCTCGAGCGACTCAACTACCATTTTCGGTCGTACCAGACTATTGGGCCTAAAACCTGATTTTAGCCCATTCGGGCCCACATGCTCGTGTGGGCCACCTAACACAAATCTAGCCACGTATATGAGATTCACCTAGTATAGTTCACTATATACTACACCATCATACATTTTATTCAATTGGGCCCACGGGCCCATTGGGCCCACTTCAGCCCATCGTGGCCCAAGCAGCCTCAACCCAGAAGAATACTACTGATGGCCTCAACTATTGCATCGAAGCCCCACACGTGCGTTCGCACGCTCGTGTGGCTACTATTGTCGTGACCGGCACTTCGGCAATTTGCCGCTCTACAACTAGAGTAGAGAAGTACACACCTGATAGGAATCTGGTGCTAATCCGCGCTCCGACCACTCCTGTGCCCAAATGCCCTCCAAGGTATCCTTCCTCCTATCATAGAATGCTCTATATATAGCTAGCTTCTCACCTTCCTTCTTTTTATCTTTCCGATGTGGGATCCCTTCGTCAGCAGAGTTTAAATCCAACTCAAACTTTGACCGTCCAATTCGCAAAAATAAATACTCCCTTACTGATCCCGAGACTTGAACCTCAGACCTCTTGCCAGCTGAAACACCACCTTGCCACTAGGCCACAAGCTCCTCTTGTGCCTTAAACCATGCGCAACTAAATATAAATCTATAGCCAAATTCTAAAGTCCATTTAAAAAGAAAACCAAAATGCAATAGCCAAGTCTTGAACCTTGGACCTCTTTCCTTCCCTGTGGCGTCCCTCCCTTGCCTCTTAAGTGGCGTCACTTTGCCACTACACCACACTCCACTTGTGTCATTTTTCTCCACATTTTATTCTTAAAGCCTACCTACCAACTCCAATGGTTTTTCTCACCTAAAACCAAAATTTTCCTAAAGCTCAAGTTTAATCCCGGGACTTCATAGAAGCCCCCTAACCTTCCAAAATCACTCACCTAATAGGTCCAACAAGCCGTTCTCTTGTTCTCAAAAAATTTTAAACGCTACTACGCCCAAGGCCCAATGGGCCCAATTCTCCTAGGCCCAATTTCAGGATGTTACATAAATTGAACGAGTAGTCGAGAAACTTTAATCCTTCGATTTCCATGGTAAGTTTTAAGCAATTGGGTTAAATTGGATTTTATACCATATTATATGCCTAAATTAAATGGTAGTAAGTGTATTGATATTACATTGCCGAATGTATCAATGAATTAGTAGAAGTTAGCCAAATGTATGGTTGCTTGGAGGTTTAAATTTATTTGCGTAAAATGTGTATTTATATGATAATGATACTAATAGATATGAGAAATACTAAATTGGGATATGAATATATCCAAAGGAATTGTTAGTGGCTTGATAATGTCTAGGCCGAATGTGATATAGACTTGGATGTTAAATAATAAAGTGATACATATATGTATGTGCTTATATGTGAAGTTGTGGGTTACATTTTTGTATATATATGTGTGCACTCGAATGAAAAACATGTTACGAAAAGCACTAAATGTGCGAACTCGGTAATAAGGCACTATGTGTGCAGAATGTCAAAGTTACGGCACTATGTGTGCGATACGTTACAGAAACTTGGCACTATGTGTGCGGAAATGTCAGAGTAACGGCACTAAGTGTGCGATACGTTACAGAAACTTGGCACTATGTGCGCGGAAATGTCAAAGTAACGGCACTAAGTGTGTGATACATTACAGAATCTAGGCACTAAGTGTGCGGAATGCCAAAGTAACGGCACTATGTGTGCGGTACGTTACTGAATCTTGATAATAAGTATACAGGTTTGATGTTTTTCTTTAAAGATTCCTATTATTAATGTTGATAAGGATAATAAAATGTTTGAGTATAAATTCACATATTATGCTCAGGTGGTTAAGGTTGAAAAGGTTAATAACCTAGAGGTATGAATTAAATATAACGACTTATGATTGATGGTAGCTTGAAATGTAAGTAGAAATTTGGTGAGTAAAAGATGTATATGCTGGCTATTTTATCTTGTGAAGGTGGTGTAGGATATATACATAAATATATATTACATGTGTATAATGTTGTTATGAAATTTATTTTTGTACGTTCAACTTTTCGGTAAGGAGTTTATAAGTGAAATAATTTATTTGAATCATGACAAAGCTTATATGTGTATTAAATGCTTAAAGCTTACTAAGCTATGAAAGCTTACTTTGTAATTGGTTGTGTTCCGTATTGTAGATTTCTTTTGGACGTTCATCTCGCCCTCGGGGATCCTCGTCGAAGCTCATCACACTATCGTTGAAATTTTTGGTATCTCTTTTGTGTATTAACTTAAAGTCTATGGCATGTATAGGCTAAATCGTTTTTGAATTGACTCAAATGATGTTTAAGTGAATGTATATAAATGCCATACGAAAGTGGCTTAATGTTTATGTTTGAGATGATTGTATATGTTTGAGTTGGTTGAGTATATTTGAGATGTTGGTTATGTATGTGCATATTCGGACATGATATAACTTGGTTTTAGTATGTGTGACTTGTGAGATTAAGCTATGGATATTATCAATAGGCTTAAGTAAAAATTTTAAACTTGACTTATGATCTCAATCTTGAGGTTGCTCCATATTATGTTTTGTGCATTATTTGAGTATTGGTTTTAGTTGAGTAAAGTCTATAACACATTGTGGATAGTGGATAAACCTTGCTTATTTTTGCATGTACCTATAAGGTAATTCATGAAAGAATAGGATTAAATTATATGCATGGAATAAATAGGTTTGATGACCTAATGATCCAATGGAATTATATTCGGTTGTAAATATTTGATTAAGGAATTGTTTTAATTGGTGTTTAGATTTATTTTGGATTGTTATATATATACATATTCGGTTATGAGGACTTAATAAGGGTATAACATAGTTGTAGATAATTGGTTATGTCATGCATGCGATAAAATACGTGTGGTCTATTAATTGATAAAAGTTGAATAAAGTTTAACTTATATATATTTGGTTATGCTACTCAAAGTGACCAAAGGGATAGTATTGAGTTATTTGTATGGAATTGTATCTCTGAATGATGCACATGATATTAAATTGAGATGATTGTTAGTTGTGACATAATTAATTAACTATGCATTTACCTTGTATTAAGATTTTATTGAATGAGTTGTTGATGTAAAGGTATACTGACTTGTATTTGGTTGAGTAATGCCTCGTAACCCTAATCCGGTGACGGACACGGGTTAGGGGTGTTACAGCAAAGTTGGAATTTGAATTGGTCAAGAAGAAGTTTGTGGAGAGGATGATGGGGGAAATTGAATGAAGTTCAAATTGGATGGTTGAGAGATTTGTGGAGGGATGTTGGGAGAGATTAAGGGAGGAAAAAGAGGAGTTTGAAGGGGAGTAGAATTGTGCTGAATGGGTAATTGGACGCTCATGAATTCGGCTATGATTGCCTCCTCTTTTCATTTTTACCTATTTGGTTTCGGTTTTGTCTGCTTGAAGGTCGATTGTGGTAAAGGTGCATTCGGGTTTTTGCATTTTGGGACCCTTTTTGTTTATTCTTTGGTAACTGATTTCTTTTTCCTTTGTACCGAACTTTGTGAGAGATTTCAACTGTCGATCAGTTTTGGCAATTCTCTTCCTCTCCTTGCATCTAGAGGTTCTTTTGGGCCGATTCTCTCTTCTTTTCTCCCCCACTCTCGAGTTTTGGTGACTTCATTTTTCCCTCTCACTCAAACACTTTGCTCTGGCCGATTATTTCCTCTCATTCTCTTTTTCATTTCTTTCAACTTTGGCCTTGGTACATGACCGATTCTTTCCTTCTTCAGCCTTTACTTCTTCATTTTGGTTTTCAATTTGACTTCTATTCTCTGGCAATCGGTGAGTATTCTCGACTCTTTCTTGTATTTTTTTTCAAGCCATCTCTCTCTACACTGTTGAAAGCCGAATACTTCTTTCTCCTCTTGATTCTTTTGTTGCCGATTGTGTTCTTCGGGTTCTAGAATTTCGTGAGGAGTGAAGGAGTACTCAAGAAATACTAAAGCATTTCGAAACGTTCCTATCGTCGTTCGTCTGAAGGTAACCCTGTTGCTATTATTGTGCTCAATCTAGAGTGTGTTGGTTGTATATTTTGTTGTGACCGAATATTACTTTCCTTTACCTAGGGGTTTTGTGAGTATGATCAACCTTTGGGTTTAGGAAATCGTGTCTAATAGGAGTGCACCTATAACACAGATATTCGACAGCAACGGGTGATCAATCCTAACCAGCGATCTAAGTGGGCTAAGCCACATCTGTCGATCAAGGCAAGTATTAAATCATTTTGGATAGTGGTATTGAAAGTGATTATCTAAATCCTATTGATTAAGAGACTGATGGTGTATCGTGGTTGATTAGGTTTGGAGTTCTCGTGGATCTTAGCACATTTTCGCAAACAGGTGTGTAATCACACTATCTCCTCTGCGAATCGGCAAAAGTCGAAAAGCCGAAACCTCGGCATATGAGGCCTCACGAGCGTGCAATCGCTCGTGTGGTAAACTGAGCCCACAATCATAGGCAGTAGACTGTAGAGGCCACCACGAGCGTTCTCGTGCTCTTGGGCCGTTATGGGCCACGTTTAGCTAAAATGGGCCATGTGGGCCCAATGGGCTTGTGGGCCCCACACGAATAAATCCACGATAACTGGCAAACATTAGACTGGGCTACGTTGTTCGCATAGCCGTGACTAAATTTGGGCAAGATGGGCCACACGAGCGTGTGGGCCCACTTGGGCCGAATATTGGACCTTGGGCCCATTTACATCATTTTGATCATATAGGTTATCGGTGTCGCTCGGGGCGACTGTAGACCTTTGGAAAGGTCGTTATCTGCAGTGAAACCCTAAAATAGGTAAAATAACCAAAATACCCCTAAAGGGTAAAATTACTATTTTACCCCTAATAGATGGAAATTACAATTTTACCCCTAGAGGTAAGTCGACTGATGAATGTATATTATTATATGACTTACTGAGTAGGACATACTGCATACACAAGATATTTATGACATGGCATACTGCATGGGGTTGGGATACTGTTATGGAGGAAGTGTACTGTTACTGGTGGCTTTGCCACAAATATCAAGTATCTGGCGGCTTTGTTGCGATCATCGATATTGGCGGCTTTGCCGCACATCGTATTGGTGGCTTTGCCACATATACTGTTACTGGCAGCTCTGCTGCATTATTATTACTGCCAGCTATGTTGCAATATTAGTGTGTTGGCTGGGTGGGTCGATTTTATCCCCACATGGTGTGTTGGTTTACGGGTGGTGTGTTGGTTGGATTGGGGTGGGTTGCATATTTGCACCAAACTGATACTATATTGGGCTTACGCCCACATTGATTGCTGTAATGGGCTAAGGCCCACACTTGCATTATTATCGTTAAAAGGCTCGTGCCCGCATCGATTACATTTTCAGATCTTCGATTGTTTCTTTAATAAAGGGGATTACACACTGAGTTTTCGTAAACTCACCCCGTTTTTAACCTTTCAGGTAATCCCCAGCGTTAGACGATTCGGAGCTGAGAGGGACTCAGAGAGGGCCACACAACTGCGCATGTTTTATTCTGTTTTGCTCATTTACTTAAGCACTTTGATTTTGATTCAGGTTGTAATAAGGCCTTTATAATTTCTAGATTTTAAATTTGGTATTTTATTGATTGTGATTTATATCTGCTAGAAGTAGAACACGGTTTTCCAAAACAATAACTATTTTCAAACGCTACGTTTCCGCAACTCAATTTTTAAATATCACGTTTTCGTAAATCATTTGTTTTAAATTAAGCTTTCTCAACAAATAAGGTTTTAAAAGGGAATAACTTTTTAATAAACCACGATTGAAAATAAACAAACGCAAACTGAGGTTTTGTACAAGTTTTAAATGGCAAGAAGTTTGAAATTGCAAGAAGGGTTTTCAATGAAAACATGATTTTTGAAAAACACTTCAATGTGACACACCAGATTCGGCCATAACGTCTAGGTCGGGTTTGGGGTGTTACACCTCGGGCTCCCATGTAGCCTCTTCTACCCCATGTCTTTGCCATAGTACTTTCACAAGGGCAATACTTTTATTTCTTAACTGTTTGACTTCTCGAGCTAAAATCTTAACCGGCTCTTCACCATAAGTCATGTCCGGTTGAATTTCTACCTCTGTTGGTACAATCACATGTGAAGGGTCTGATCGGTAGCGACGTAACATAGACATGTGAAATACATCATGAATCATTTCCAACTCAGATGGCAATGCCAAACGATAGGCTATCGGTCCTATCCTCTCGGTAATCTCAGACGGTCCGATAAAGTGCGGACTCAATTTGCCTTTCCGGCCAAATCTGAAAACTTTCTTCCATGGTGATATTTTCAAAAATACCTTATCACCAACTTGGAACTCAATCTCTTTTCGTTTCAAATCCACGTAGGACTTTTGTCTATCTGAGGCAGCTTTTAGACAATCACCAATCACTTTTACTTTCTCTTCAATTTCTCTGACTAAATCAACCCCGTGAATCTGATTCACTCTGAGTTCAGTACAATACAGGGGCGTTCGGAACTTACGCCCATATAATGCCTCATAAGGCGCCATTTTCAAGCTCGACTTAAAACTGTTATTGTAGGCAAATTCCACTAAGGGTAAGTACTTTTCCCAATTACCTTGAAATTCTAAAACACAACATCGAAGCATGTCTTCAAGTATCTGTATTATCCTCTCCGTCTGTCCGTCGGTTTGCGGAGGGAAAGCTGTACTAAAAATCAACTTTGTGCCCAAGGCTTCTTGTAACTTTTTCCAAAATCGTGATGTGAATCTCAGATCTCTATCTGAAATAATCGACAATAGTACTCCGTGAAGTCTCACAATTTCTAACACATACAAATCCGCCAACTTATCAAGTGAATAGTTAATACGTACTGGTATAAAATGGGATGACTTTGTAAGTCTATCAACTACAACCCATACGGCATCCTTCTTTTTCAGTGTCAAAGGCAAACCCGTCACAAAGTCCATAGTAATACGGTCCCATTTCCACTCAAGAACCATGTTAGGCTGAAGTAGACCCGAAGGTACTTGGTGCTCAGCTTTTAATTGCTGATAAGTCAAGCATCTTGATACGAACTCAGAAATATCTTTCTTCATATCATTATACATCTTTTTACTGCCTGGATGTACAGATAAACATCCACTATGTGCTTCGTGCAAAATTTTCTGAAAAAGCTCATCATCTCTGGGTACACAGACCCTATCTCGAAACATCAAACATCCTTCGGAATTAATCCGAAAGTCTGACTCAACGCCTGACTCACACTGAACTCTCTTGGCCTGTAAATCGCTGTCGCCTCTCTGAGCGTCACAAATTTCCAAGGTCTAGCTCTCAACTCGGCTAGAATAGAACCATCATCTGACAAAGCCATACGTGTATTCATGGTTCTCAATGCAAACAGGGATTTTCTACTCAAGGCATCAGCAACCACGTTCGCCTTTCCTAGATGGTAGTCAATCACTAGCTCGTAATCCTTTATCAACTCTAGCCATCTTCTTTGTCTTAAATTCAATTCCTTTTGACTCATCAAGTACTTTAGGATCTTATCTTCAGTAAATATTCGACATTTTTCACCATACAAATGGTGTCTCCATATCTTCAATGCAAACACAATAGCGGCTAATTCCAAATCATGGGTCAGGTAGTTCTTCTCGTGCGGCTTTAACTGTCTAGAGGCATAAGCTATCACCTTGCCCTCTTGCATGAGTACACAACCCAATCCATTTAAAGATGCATCACTATAGACCACAAATTCTTTTCCTGGTTCGGGTTGTACTAAAATTGGAGCCTCAATCAATGATGTCCTCAATTTCTCAAAACTCTGTTGGCACTTTTCTGTCCACTCAAACTTCACATCTTTTTGCAGTAGCTTCGTCCTCGGAGTAGCTATCATGGAAAATCCCTTGACAAACCGTCTGTAATAACCAGCTAGGCCCAGAAAACTTCTAACTCAGATATGTTCCTTGGCGGCTTCTAGTCCACAATTGCTAAAATCTTACTCGGGTCAACTCTAATTCCATCTCCCGAAACAATGTGCCCCAAAAACCTGACTTTTTTAAGCCAAAATTCACTTTTACTAAACTTGGCATAAAACTGATTATCTCGTAAAATTTGTAAGACTGTCCTCAAATGCTCAACTTGTTCATTTTCATCACAAGAGTAAATCAATATATCATCAATAAAGACCACAACAAATTTATCCAAATATGGACGAAAGATGCGGTTCATCAAATCCATAAACACAGCGGGGGCATTTGTTAAACAGAAAGGCACGACTAAAAATTCATAATGACCATACCTTGTTCGAAATGCGATTTTCGGCACATCCAAGTCTTTGACACTCAATTGATAATATCCAGACCTCAAGTCTATCTTGGAAAACAAAGTGGCTCCCTTCAATTGGTCAAAAAAATCATCGATCCTTGGTAAAGGGTACTTGTTCTTTATTGTTACTGATCGTTGGTATCGATAGTCTTAATATTTATATAATGAATGACCTAGCCTAGAAACTAACTATCACCACGATTTAGGCAAGTGCACCTATCGAACAGTAGTATAGCTTAGTGGCAAGACCGGATTGCCGAACCCAAAGGAACCAAAAGTACTAATACTGACTTTCTTCTTATTATTTAGCCTCAGAATTAAGGGAATTGTTATTTATTCTAAAATTAACTAACTACTAAGCTAAAGACGCTAAGACGAAGAGAATGAATTGGGGGAAAATACTTGTGGGAAAAACCAATTGATTAAGACGATACCCAAGGAGGAATCCACCTAGACTTCACTTATTATTTAACTCTAAACCAGATGATTTATTCACTTGACCTGATCCGTAGGATTCCCTAATTTATATTAATACCTCTCTCGAGGCTACTAACGTCTAACCCTTAGTTGATTAATTGAAATATCTTTCTAATTAAAACCCCTAGGATTGCATTAACTCGATCTATGGACTCCCATATTAGGTTTGACCCTAATCCGGTAGATTTTCGTCATCCTATCTCTAGGGTTGCGATCAACTCCGCTTAACTATGCTAGATCTACTCTTAGACAGGGTCTATTCCTCCTCTGCCTAAGCACATCAATACTTGAATAAATATCTTGAAATATCAAAACAAGAATTAAGAACACATAATTAAGAACAAATCAGGTATTTATCATACATTTTAGAAAACAATAACAAGATCCGTCTTAGGTTTCATCCCCCTCGGGTATCTAAGGGGTTTAGTTCATAATCATAAAAGAATACATCTCAGAAGAAAAGATAAAACAAAACATAAGAAAACCCTAAAACCCCCTGAAGGAATTGAAGGAGAGATCCGCCGTCTTGAGTATGATTTCGGCTTCTTGAGATGAATCAACTGGCTTTCTTCGAGTAAATCCCACAATTCTAACCTCTCTAGCTTGGCTCCTTAGCCTACCTGGACGTCCCCCTAAAGGTTGGCTTGTAGGGTGTTTATATAGGCTTTTGGAATGTCTTTCTTTGCCTCTAAGTACCCTATTCCGAGTAAAATTCCTCTTTGTCACGGTAGGGGCACGCCCGTGCAACACGCCCGTGTGAATCGAGTTCAGGCCGTGGTCGAGCCTGCTAAAGGGGCACGGCCGTGTGGCTACCTCCAGGCCGTGTCGATTTCTTACTCTAGCCCATTTGGTTCGTTTTTAGCCTGTTTCTCGTTCTTTTCGTCCTTCGATGCTCTCCTAAGTATAAAACATGAAATAAAAGGATTAGGAGCATCAAATTTCTCAATTCAATGGATAAATCATCCAAAAAGTATGCTAAATGTGGGATTAAAATATGTATATATTACGGTTTATCAGTTACCTTATTAAGTTGCCGATAATCTATACATAACCTCATGGAACCATCTTTCTTTTCCACAAATAATACGGGAGCACTCCACGGATAATAACTTGGTCTTGCGAAACATTTATCCGTCAACTCTTGTAACCGTGCCTTCAATTCTTTCAACTTAGTTGGAGCCATCCTGTACGGAGCAATTGAAATAGGGGCAGTACCAGGGACTAACTCAATACCAAACTCAATCTCTCTCACTGGAGGTAACCCTAGCAATTCTTCCAGAAATACATCTGGATACTCATACACTATGGGCACTGATTCAATTCTTAACTAAGTCTTTTTGGCATTCATCACAAAGGCAAGATAAGCTTCATATCCCTTTCTTACATATTTTTGGGCAGACATATGAGAAATCACTACAGGCCATTTGTCTTGTTCATCTTATTCAACACGAAGAATATCCCCATTTTCACATTTTAACTCAATAAATTTCCTTCCACAATTTACTATCACATCATGAGTAGTTAACCAATCCATACCAAGAATTACATCGAATTCATCAAATGGCAATAGCATGAGATTTGCTGGAAAATAATGACCTCTAATCATTAAAGGGCAATCTTTGCATACTTTATCAACTAACACGCATTTGCCTAGGGGATTGGACACTTTTATCACAAATTCTGTAGACTCTACAGACATGTTCATACTAGATACTAATTTCATGCAAATATATGAGTGGGTAGATCCCGGGTCAATTAAAGCAACAACATTAGTATTGATCGTTATGTTAGAGTCTTAAAATTTATATAATGAATGACCTAGCCTAGAAACTAACTGTGACAACAATTGAGGCAAGCGCACCTATCGAACAGTAGTATAGTTTAGTGGCAAGACCAGAATGTCAAACCCAAAGGAACCAAAAGTACTAATACTAACTTTCTTTCTATTATTTAGCCTAAGAATTGAAGTGAACTATTGTTTAGTTTAAAATTAACTAACTACTAAGCTAAAGACGCTAAGACAAAGAGAATGAATTCGGGAAATACTTGTGGGAAAAACCAATTGATTAAGACAATACCCAAGGAAGAATCCACCTAGACTTCACTTGTTATCTAACTCTGAACCAGACGATTTATTCACTTGACTTGATCCATAGGATTCCCTAATTTATATTAATCCCTCTATCGAGGCTACTAACGTCTAACCCTAGGTTGATTAATTGAAATCTCTTTCTAATTAAAACCCCTAGAATTGCATTAACTCGATCTATGGACTCCCATATTAGGTTTGACCCTAATCCGATAGATTTTCGTCACCCTATCTCTAGGCGCGCGAGCAACTCCGCTTAACTATGCTAGATCTACTCTTAGGCAGGGTCTATTCCTCCTCTTCCTAAGCACATCAATACTTGAATCAATATCCTGAAATACCAAAACAAGAATTAAGAACAAATCAAGTATTTATCATATAGCTCAGAAAATAATAACAAGATCCGTCTTAGGTATCTGAGGGTTTAGTTCATAATAATAAAAGAATACATCTCAGAAGAAAAGATAAAACAAAACATAAGAAAAACCCTAAAACCCCTGAAGGAATTGAAGAGGAGATCTTCCGTATTGAGTATGACTCCGGCTTCTTGAGATGAATTGACTGGCTTTTTTCGAGTAAATCCCACGATTTTGACCTCTCCGGCTTGGCTCCTTGGCCTAGCTGGACGCCCCCTAAAGGTTGTCCCTTAGGGTGTTTATATAGGCTTTTGGAATGTGTTTCTTTGCCTCTAAGTACCCTAATCCGAATAAAATTCTTCTTTTCCACGGTAGGGACACGCCCATGGCACACGCCCGTGCAAGTCGAGTTGTAGGCCGTGTTCGAGCCTGCTAAAGGGGCACGGCCGTGTGGTGAAACCCCAGGCCGTGTTGATTTCTCTCTTTGGCCCGTTTGGCCCGTTTTAAGCCCGTTTCTCGTTCTTTTCATCCTCCTATGCTCTCCTGAGTATAAAACATGAAATTAAAGGATTAAGAGCACCAAATTCCATAATTCAAGGGATAAATCATCCAAAATCATGCTAAATGTGGAGATAAAATATGTTACTATTACGGTTTATCAAATACCCCCACACTTAAGCTTTTGCTTGTCCTTACGAAAAATTCTCAACTTGCAATAAAAACGAATTTCATCAATTCATAACCTTCATCAATAATGTTTCATCATAATTCATAGATAATTCATACATTGATAATTTAACCGGAAGGTTCCTAAAGATTCAAACAATCAAAGTCATATATTTTTGTAGCATGAAAACATAGGTGTTTCCCCTTACCTAAATAATTACCTTTAATTCAAAATCGACAAAAATTGACATCCTCACTAAAGATTCACTCAAATCACTTGAAGTGTTTAAGGTTCATAAATAAGCACTCAGAAGTCGAACATGAAAAGTTAATCCCATAGGCTTGCATGAAAATCAAATCGCCACCACTGTAAAATGAAATGATACACAAATCAAAAGGTCTTTTATGGGTTGTAACGGGGCTTGGGTTAAAGGTGTGGATAAAGGCTGAATTAGAAGGTTAGAATCGAGGTTGAATTGACAAATTACCTAACTGTAGACAACGAACTGAATATAAATAATTACATCAATTGGAAAATTATAATACTAATACTAATAACACGAGTTTCTTCTAAATATGTGAATTTAACTGTATAAGCTCACTTAATCATAGAACTAATAATAAATATACTTCAGTTTTTTTTAAGAACAAATCATACAATAATAAAGAAATTAATAACTAAAATAACGAAAATAGTTACGTAACCGATCAAATCAAATCTCGATATAGGGGTAGTCAAGAGGAATGGTGATAACAAATACAAAGTGGGTTATGGGTTAATATTAATGGGTGAGTCAATAAGAGGGTTGTTAGGATCAAAGGGGTTCACTAGGGGTTAATTGTGAAGGTAGGCTTTTTATGGAGTAAGTGGGTTAAATCCTAGGTGCCTTTATCATCTTAATATATCAAATCAAAGGTGTGGTCTCGACATGTATAATTGATGCAAGTTCTAGAATAACAAATCAATGTTGACACACTCATAATCAATAAAGTGAGCACGAAAAGGAATGTATGCTCTAAAAGGCTCAAAATCTCACAAAAATTATGGGCTTTTTGATATCAACCTTGTAAATTTCAAACTTCAAAGTAATAATTAGATTCGGGTAGACAACCTAACAAAATCTTTACTTCTAAAAAATAGACTTATCCTACTTGATTCTCTAGCTTCCTACAATTTAAATCATCACTGCACAATTAACTATGACTTAATTCAAAACATATCAATAAAAATCATAAATCAAAGGAAATTTCATTCTGATAGTGATATGAGAAAATTACTTAAGAAACAAGGTATAATTCAGGATTTGAGAATAATGAAAAAGTTAGGCACTTTTAAGATTCACCCAAGATTTTAAGATGTACATTGCCCTCAATGTACAAAGATATATAAAACCAATATAGTAGAAAATCAAAAGATAGGGATAGGGGTGAAACTCCCTGAATTCTGGATGGCTTCCTTGAGTTGGGAGTGGTCGTGGTGTGGTGGCCGCCCACTATTATTGCGCTAGATGAAGAAATTGGGTAGCCCGTGAGGAAATAGCCAGGAAATAGTAAGACATATTTAAGATAAACTAATTATGTATTTAAAGACAAGAAAGATAAAGAAAAATAAAATAAAAAGTAAAATAAAATTAAAAGAATAGATAAATGGACTGAAAAGTCCTTATTGTTAGATGGTTCGCGAGGTGGGTGTGATTTCTAAAGCCGTGGTATGTGATTCCCAAGCAGCCTGAAGAACCTAAAAACAAGAAACTAAAATAAGATACACTAAATTTAGTGGAAGGGAAGTTAAGATAAGGAAAATAAAGGAGAAGAGAAAAGAAAAATAAAAACTAAATGGCCTCAAATGTCCTTGGCTTGTCGAGTTAATGAAGCGGCCAGCATGAACTTATGTAGGTCAGTCTCGTAGAGGGAGACTGTGCTAGGATCCTTTCGCTTCTTCGACATGGATATAGTGTAGTTTGGAAAAGGGCCAAGGAAGGAGAATATGGAAGAGGGGGGGTCTGAAAATGTATGGAGGAAGCAGAATGGGGAGTAGTTGAGAAGAGGGAGGGGGTGGTTTAAATAGAGTTTTGATGTCTGGTATATCCCCACGCCCATGTACCATGGGCGTGTTGGGTCACAAGGCCGTATCGCACGGCCGTGTTGTGCTTCGTTCATTTCTCCCACGCCCGTTTTGTGGTCACCACGCCCATGTTTGATAAAACAGTGTCGACCATGGCTATATCGCACGGCCGTGGTGTTTAGTCGGAGCCCATGTGACTTCCCTTAGTGTCAACCACGGCCATATCACACTACCGTGGCAATTTATAGTCGTTCGTGATCTGGGAATCTTTCGTCATTGGCTCGTACTACCTCTGCTATGTCAGTACGGGAGTCTGTAGTATCCACACGGCCACGGCCACGACCGTGTGCAAGGCCGTGTGGTATGGAAATTTGCGCCTGAATATAAATAAAAGAAAGGAAATAAAACAAAACTTAATTATTAGGGTTAGTGCTCGGGTTGCCTCCCGAGAAGCGCTCGTTTAAAGTCTTAAGCTAGACTTACCTCTCATTCGCATAATCAGGGTGGTTTGAAAAGTTGAACATCCTTCCTCATGCTATCTGTCCTATTATTAGTATATAGTTCAAGTCGAGTAGCGTTTATTTTAAAAGTGCCAAAAATATGGTTACTTACCTCGATTGTTCCGTATGGGAAAACATTGATTACCTTAAACGAGATGTCTTCATTTGTATTCCGGTCTGATGTGGCGATTCGAGGGTCTCCCTTATTCAACAATACCTGATCTCCTATTTTGAAGTGATTTGTCGTTCCTATAAGCTTGTCTGGAGGTTCCCTTGGTTTTACTTCGTGTGATTTTGGCTTCTCCTTAAAATGTGCCTTCCACTCATCTAGTTCATCAATATGAAGCCTTCGATCCTCATGAATTATTTCCTTGTTGTTATGAGGTATAGGATCGGGCTCGGGTGTGTAGTTTCGTGGTGCTTCCTGAAAAGAAGGTTTATCAAATTGGTTATTAATTAAATTTACTTTCTCACCTCTATCATTCGATGTCCTGGTTGAGTCGAGAGCCTGAAGACTGATTGATTCGTCACCTACACGGAGTATGAGTTCTCCTGTACCAACATCAATTTTAGTTCTGGCAGTTGCTAAAAAAGGTTTTCCTAAAATTACGGGGATGCTATTGTCCTCATCCATGTCTAAAACTACAAAGTCTACTGGGAATACGAATTTATCAATCTTTACGAGAACATCTTCGATTATACCCCTAGGAATTTGAATAGTCTTATCAGCTAATTGAATGCTCATCCTAGTTTGTTTGGGTTTCCCTAGACCTAATTGTTTAAACATTTTATACGGCATAACATTTATGCTTGCCCCTAAATTAGCTAAATCGTTATCAATAGATAAACTACCAATTAAACATGGAATCGTAAAACTCCCTGGATCTTTTAATTTCTGTGGTAGTTTGTTTTGTAGAATCACTGAGCACATTGCGTTTAGCTCCACATGCGACGGCTCGTCTAACCTCCGTTTGTTTGTTAGAAGCTCTTTTAAAAATTTCCTTGAATCTGGCATCTGCGAGAGAGCTTTAAGAAAGTGTAAGTTAATATGTAATTTCTTTAAGAGTTTAAGAAACTTATCGAACTGTTCCTTTGTGTTATCTTTTTTCATTTTTTGGGATATGGTATGCGAGGTTGGTACTCTTTGATTACCGGTTTTGATTTATCATGACTTACCTCGACCTTACCTTCCTCTACCACAACCTCTTGCCTTAATTTGGGCTCATCTAACCCTTTACTATCACGGCGGTTGTTATGGCTTGAAGTTGCTCCTTTGAGTTAGTTTCAGTGTTGCTTGGCAATCTACCTTGTGGTCGTTCTGACATGATCTTGGTAAGTTGACCTACCTGATTCTTGATCTCTTGAATTGATGCTTCTTACTTTTTGAGTGCTGTTTCAGTGTTTTGGAAACAGGTTTCTGACACCGCGATGAATTTTGTTAGCATCTCCTCAAGGTTCGGCTTCTTTTCCTGTGGGTAGGGCTGTTGTTGGAAGTTTTGAGGGGGTTGCTGTCTCTGATTTCCTTGACCTCCCCACGAAAAATTGGGGTGGTTTCTCCAACCTGGATTATAATTGTTACTATAGGGGTTATTCTGAGATCTAAAATTATTACCCATATAGTTCATCTGCTCGCTTTCTGTGCTCAGGTTGTAAAGTCGATATTCTGTGTTGCTCATTCCTCCTCCATTTGTGTCGCACTGCATAACTGGATGTACCTGTGAAGAACCACAAAAACTATCAATCTTTTTATTTAACAGTTCTACCTGATTGGATAGCATGGTTACTGTGTCGAGGTTACAAACACTAGCGGCTTTTGTTGGCCTTGTCCTCATGACTTGCCATTGATAATTATTCAGTGACATCTCTTCTATAAATTCGTAGTCCACTTTAAGAGTTTTTTTGTTTAGTCTTCCACCGGCGGCTGAATCAATCAACTGCCTGGTTGAAGGGTTTACACCATTGTAAAAGGTTTGGACCTGTAGCCACAAGGGTAATCCATGGTGTGGGCACCTTCTTAATAGATCTTTGTATCTCTCCCATGCATCATAAAGTGTATCTAAATCCATCTACACAAAAGAAGAGATATCATTCCTTAACTTAGCCATTTTAGCCGGGGGAAAATATTTTAATAAAAATTTTTCGGTCATTTTCTCCCATGTAGTGATTGACCCTCGTGGAAGAGAATTCAACCACTGTTTGGCTTTATTCCTAAAAGAAAAGGGAAATAATCGAAGACGAATGGCATCATCAGAAACGCCATTTATTTTGAAGGTATCACGAGAATTCAAGAAAATTCGCTAAGTGTGTGTTAGGATCCTCATCCCGCAAAACCATCAAACCTGAACAAACTGTTGTATCATCCGTATAGTGTTAGGTTTCAATTCGAAATTATTTGCAGCAATAGTAGGTCTAACAATACTTGATTCAGTACCAACTAAACTAGGCTTAGCATAATCATACATAGTACGAGGAGCATGATTTTCGGCCACCTCTGGAGGTAGCAGATTATTCTCAACCATTTCTTCGGTAGTATTGTTCTCGTCTACTTGCTCTTCTTCTATGTAAGTTAAGCTTCACCTTATTAATCTACGATTTCTTTGAACGGTTCCTTCAATATCACTGTCGTAAATTAAGGGTCCAGTCGGGTTCCTCCTAGTCATAAACTAGAGGTACCTGCAAGGAACAAAGAAAGAGAAAAATTAGCAAAGTTAAATTAAAAATACAATAAAAGTAAATTGCAAAAAAAAGGCTAAAGTAATAAAAATTGAGCGTTCTTAATATTTTGGTTCCCCGTTAACGGCGCCAAAAAAACTTGATCGTTATGTCAGAGTCTTAAAATTAATATAATGAATGATCTAGCCTAAAAACTAACTGTGACAACGATTGAGGCAAGCGCACCTATCGAACAGTAGTATAGTTTAGTGGCAAGATCGGAATGTCAAACCCAAAGGAACCAAAAGTACTAATACTAACTTTCTTTCTATTATTTAGCCTAAGAATTGAAGTGAACTATTGTTTAGTTTAAAATTAACTAACTACTAAGCTAAAGACGCTAAGACAAAGAGAATGAATTCGGGAAATACTTGTGGGAAAAACCAATTGATTAAGACAATACCCAAGGAAGAATCCACCTAGACTTCACTTGTTATCTAACTCTGAACCAGACGATTTATTCACTTGACTTGATCCGTAGGATTCCCTAATTTATATTAATCCCTCTCTCGAGGCTACTAACGTCTAACCCTAGGTTGATTAATTGAAATCTCTTTCTAATTAAAACCCCTAGAATTGCATTTACTCGATCTATGGACTCCCATATTAGGTTTGACCCTAATCTAACAGATTTTCGTCACCCTATCTCTAGGCGCGTGAGCAACTTCGCTTAACTATACTAGATCTACTCTTAGGCAGGGTCTATTCCTCCTCTGCCTAAGCACATCAATACTTGAATCAATATCCTGAAATATCAAAACAAGAATTAAGAACACATAATTAAGAACAAATCAAGTATTTATCATATAGCTCAGAAAACAATAACAGGATCCGTCTTAGGTTTCATCCCCCTCAGGTATCTGAGGGTTTAGTTCATAATAATAAAAGAATACATCTCAGAAGAAAAGATAAAACAAAACATAAGAAAAACCCTAAAACCCCCTGATGGAATTGAAGAGAAGATCTTCGTCTAGAGTATGACTATGGCTTCTTAAGATGAATCGACTGGCTTTCTTCGAGTAAATCCCATGATTCTGACCTCTCCGGATTCGCTCCTTGGCCTAGTTGGACGCCCCCCTAAAGGTTCGCCTTTAGGGTGTTTATATAGGCTTTTGGAATGTGTTTCTTTGCCTCTAAGTACCCTAATCTGAATAAAATTCTTCTTTTCCATGGCAGGGACACGCCCATGGCACACGCCCGTGCAAGTCGAGTTGTAGGCCGTGTTCGAGCCTGCTAAAGGGGCACGGCCGTGTGGTGAAACCCCAGGCCGTGTCGATTTCTCTCTTTGGCCCATTTGGCCCTTTTTAAGCCCGTTTCTCGTTATTTTCATCCTTCTATGCTCTCCTGAGTATAAAACATGAAATTAAAGGATTAAGAGCACCAAATTCCATAATTCAAGGGATAAATCATCCAAAATCATGCTAAATGTGGAGATAAAATATGTTACTATTACGGTTTATCAAGTATCATAGAGAGAAAATGTATCCGTGATCACATCATGGGATGACGCCTCTTCGCGAGCGCGAATGGCGTAAGTCCTTGCAGGCGCTCTACCCTCAGATCTTGCAATCTGCTCTCTAGGTGTGTTCTTACTACTCGTTCCATTTCTCAGATTTCTCTATGGTCTCCCTCTAGTAGTGCTACCTGATCTTGCACTCTGAGATTTCTCTTTTTCAACCATCTCAGGACAATCTCTAATAAAATGATCTCGGGCTCCACACTTGAAACAAGCTCTCTCATTTGCTCGACACTCACCGAGATGACGTCAGCCACACTGTGGACATTCCGGTCTACTCGGTCGAGCGTTATCAACACTAGCAATCGAAATGGTCTGAGCTTTGGACCCCGAGTACTGTTTACCCTTACTTCTGTTTGAAAACCCAGCTGAAGTGGCTGATCAAGTAGTAAACTCTCTTGATTTCTTGGATGAGGATTGAAATGACTTACCCAATTGTCTCTTCCTCGAGTCACGAGACTCAATTTCAACCTTTCTTTTCTCTTTGGCCAACTCCTCGGCCTTGCAAGCTCTATCTACTAACACGACAAATTCCTTTAGTTCTAGGACACCTACATACAATCGGATATCCTCATTTAATCCGTCCTCAAACCTTTTACACATGATGGCCTCGGTGGATATGCACTCCCGGGCGTATTTACTAAGCCTTACGAATTCACATTCATATTCAGTCACCGTCATTCTACATTGTTTTAACTCTAGAAATTCTTTTCTTTTTTGGTCAATAAACCTTTGGCTAATGTACTTTTTTTGAAACTCTTCTTGGAAAAATTCTGAATTAACTTTGTCCCTTGGTACAACCGGCACAAGGGTGTTCCACCACTAGTAAGCCAAATCTCTTAAAAGAGACACGACACACTTCATACACTCTTCGGGTGTGCAAGATAGTTCATCAAATACCCTAATGGTATTTTCAAGCCAGAACTCTGCTCATTCTGGAGAATCATCTTTATTAGCTCGAAACTCTTCAGCTCCTTGTTTCCGGGTTCTATCAACATGGGGTTTTTCCCATCTTACCACTTCTACAACTTGGGGATAGGTGGGAGAGGAGGGGGTTGCGCATTCGGGTTCGTTCGAACGAACTCCGTATACCAAGTATTCATCATATGGAGAAAGGCTTCCCTAGCCTCTTCTCCTCCTCTCTGACTCAAGTTCATTGGTCTATTCTCATTTTCAGTTGGCACCAGGCGTTACTTTCTACATCATTCGCCACTACTCTTTCGAGATCCATTTACTATATAGAAACATAATTTAAGCTGTCAGGAGTCGTCACACTATAATTATATAAATAATTATACGTATGGCATGTATAGCTAGATTCGTGCATATGCTACATTAATTCAAGAATCGACTAAACCGTAGCTCTGATACCACTAAATGTAACACCCTTACCCGTATTAAATGTCAGAACCGGGTACGAGGCATTACCAGACTTAACATACTTTATCATGTAATAGTGGGCTATAAACTTTAACTCAAACTTAAGACCTTTCATTCGTATTCACAATGTCCCTATTATGGGTCTACAAGACCCGAAACATACATATAGGATGGTTCAGGATTGAACCGAAAACTTACGAACACTTAGAAAGTTTTTGCTTAAGACAGGGCCACACGCTCGTGTGGAGAGGAACACACCCGTGTGGGCAGGACGTGTAGTCACACACGCCCATGTCCCTAGCTCGTGTGGATTTTATTTTTCATTTTGATCCTACAGGGGTTTTCACACGGCCTGGCACACGCCCTTGTCTATGGCCCATGTCCCTCATACGGCCATGACACGCCCGTTTCTTAGCCCGTGTGTGAAAACCTTAGCATTCTGTTTATGACGTCAGCAAACCTCTAGGATCACACGGCCTAGTCACACGCCCGTGTGCTAGCCCATGTGACGAACTAAATTTTTTGCAAATTAGATACAGGGGACACACGGCCTATTAACACGCCCTCAGGGCTGGCCGTGTGTCACACACGGCCTAGACACACGCCCGTGTGTCTACCCGTGTGGACAATTATAAGGCTATTTACCAAGCCAATTGCCACCCTGAAAAACACTCACACTTATACCATTTCAAGCAATACATACATAGCAATAATGCATTATTGATATTCACTAACTCATCATGCATCAACTTCACACACTACTCATTCAATTGCACGAGCTTGCACTTCATGAATTTCATCGTCATTGAATAGATATAACTTAACTAGTATTGGCCAATTCCAATGGCCATTTACAAAACGAATCAAGTAATATTAATAGCCAACACCTTGGCCAAGCAATATGACATAACAAAATAACCAAGTACCTATACATGCCACACCAAAATAATCAAACTTTACTATACCAAAAGAATAGCTTGATAGTGTGAATCGAGCTCCGACGTCCTTTGATCCCCGAGCTAGCTTGGCCATACTACAAAGAAAATGGAAAAGAGAGGGGTAAGCATAAAGCTTAGTAAGTTTGCATGCAATAAATAGCCACATAAAATCTCATGATACATTCATGCTTTACTTTAAGTAATAACACAAGTTCTCCAGTGCATTGATATGGCTTACTCATGCTTACTCTTACAAATCACACATTATACATCGAACTTATTTCTCGTGCATTACTCATGTATACATGTATCACTCATCAATAACTTTAGCACTTTTGCAATCATGAATACAAACTTAGCTCATTATCATCTTTAACATAAACTTAACTCTTTATCATCTTTAGTATGAACTTAACTCTTTACCCGTTGAACCACATGGAATATCAAAGGATACTCGGAATTCGTCTTACATGTAATAAGATGCCAATGCCATATCCCAGATATGGTCTTGCATGGGATCACATGTCGATGCCGATGCCATATCCCAGATATGGTCTTATACGAGATCGTATATTGATGCCATGTCCCAGACATGGTCTTACACGATTTTCCTCTTAGATGCCGATGCCATATCCCAGATATGGTCTTACAAGCGATCTCAATTCGGTGCCGAGGCCATGTCCTAGACATGGTCTTATACAGGACCCTTTTTAATCTCATGTCTTGACGATGGTATCCTTTCTATTCCTAAGTTCAATCGGGACTTTCACCTTATAAATCTTCATCGTTTTCTCATCGGACATCATTGATCAATTTTCATAGAAATAGTGTACATTTCATGCAATCTCAAGCATTTCAATACATAATGACATAAGGTTAATTTATTACACACAAACTTACCTCGGTATCAATATTTATATAATTGTTCGATTTAGTCCACCTCATTATTCTTTCCTCGATTTTGGTCTAAACTTCGTGTTTCTTGATCTATAATGACAATTTCACTCTTTAATGATCACATTGACTAAATCGAACCATGAATCATAGTTTGGCAAAATTATCATTTTTCCCCTATACTTTCTCATATTTACAAAATGGTCCCTAGGCTCGTATATTGAAATACACTTATTTCCTTGGTTACCCAAGCCTAGCCGAATATTCATTGAGCTCATAACAGCTCACACTTTCCTTCAAAACTGATTTTTACTACATATTTTATCACTTTTACAATTAGGTCATTTTTATGAATTTTCCATTAAAATCACTTAGAAAAAGATGTTTACCATACATCAAACTTTTATATTCTTCCACTAAACATCAAATACATGCATGTCATGCATGGGTAAATTTTTGAACATGAATCCTAGCTCAAAATGTAGCTAGAAATAGCTAAATCGAGCTACGAGGATCTCAAAAATACGAAGAACATTAAAAACGGGGCTAGGAGGTACTTACAATCAAGCTTGAAAGTTGAAGAAACCCTATATATGGTGTCCTTGAGAATTTCGGCTAGCATGGAGAAGATGGACATGAATTTTGACTTCTTCTTCCCTTTTAATTAACTTATTAACCAAATGACCAAATTGCCCTTAAGGCCCCTTTCTTGAGATTTTTCCTTCCCATGTCTATTTTTGTCCATCATAAGTTATAATGGTCTAATTGCTAAATAAGGACCTCTAATAAATTTTATTTTGCTATCTCATACTTGAATCTTCTAGAATCTCATATTTTTCAATCTTTGCAATTTAGTCCTCATGAATAAATTGATCACTAATTCATAAAATTTCTTCATGAAATTTTCACACAATCATGCAAACATGTCATAGACCTCATAAAAATCATAAAACACATATTTTTACCTCAAATTTGTGGTCTCGCAACCACTATTCTGACTAGGCCCTAAATCGGGATGTTACATGTGCATCCTATGTCGGAGGGGAAATGCTGCAATGGGGTTTCAACCCAGATTTTTAGTGTTATTATACTTTGTGTGATATGGTAGTGGAAGCTAGGTATAGAGTTGTGAGAAACTTTGTCTACTGTAAGGGTGGGGTAGATTTTCGTAAGGGACTGGGTGTTTGCTATGATAATTCATCATTCATAGCAATGATTAACCTTATTAGAAAAAGAGGGTTCATACATGTATATGTTGAACACAAGGTAGACACACCTGATGTTGTTGATGATACCATGTTGTTGCCTGGAAATAGGGAAAAGGATGTAAATATTAGTGTTGGGGAACCAAATTGTAATGAAGAATTAAATTGTAATGAGAGAGTTAATGATGGGTCTGGGGAAACATTTACAGAGTTAGGTGGGGAATCTAATGTGGGACTAGACTTCAGTAGGAGTAGTGATGCATATGCTAAGAGTAGGGAAAGTTCTGAAAGTAGTGGGGCTAGTGATATAGACAGCTCATTGGGCAATGATGGGGCTTTAGGGGCAGAATTTGAGGATGAAGAGGTGATAAATATCATTTCTTGGTATACAAAATATAAAGGAAAAAAAAGAGAGAATGAGCAAAGGTAGGTGAAAGTAGTGAAAGGGGAAAGAAAAATGGTTTTATATCCATTAGGTGGGGAACTGATTACGTTGATTCATAAAATCTAGGGTCTTATGGAAGTGATTCAGATGGTGAGGTAGTTTGTAGGAGAAGCAGACATGCATCTTTTGATCCTAATAACCCAATCCCACATTTGGAGCTTGGTATGGTGTTTAGAGGACCAGATGAATTTAAGACTGCATTAGCAAAGTATGCAGTAAAAAAAAGCTTTAATATTGTCTATCTTAGAAATGAAAAGGGAATGACTAGGGCCAAGTGTAAGGAAGATGGGTGTCCATTTAGAATATATGTTGCTTGAGATAATAGTGGTGGGTTTTATAAGATAAAAACCTTCATAGAAACCCACGAGTGTTCTATAACTTTTAACAACAAAAGGGCATCTTACAGGTTTGTTAGGGAACATTTCTTAAGTAAAATCAGAGTGGTTCCAAAGTTGAAGTTAACTGAGATGCTGAAACTAGCCAAGGAAGAGTTGAAAGTTGATCTGAGTAGGGGTACATGCAGCAGGGCTAGGAAATGGGCACTGGAGAAAATAAATGGAAGGGTAAGTTATGAGTTTAACATGCTATGGGACTATACAAATGCACTTAGAAAGGCATATTCGTATGGCAATACAAAGGTGATAGTAGAATGACCAACCCCTACCGAAGTTCCCAAGTTTAGGAGATTTTATGTAGGGTTTAGTGCTTTGAGAAAAGGGTTTCTGGAGTGTTGTAGACCTTTTATTTGTCTGGATGGATGCTTTCTGAAGGGAAGATTCAAGGGTGAACTTTTGTGTGCTGTGGGCAGAGATGGTAATGACCAAATATACCCTATTTCATGGGCAGTTGTGAAAAATGAAAGCAAAGAAACATGAAGATGCTTTCTTAATAATTTTATTTTAGATTTAGTAATTGGTGATAGTTTTGGATTCACTTTTATGACTAAAAAATAGAAGGTATGTTAGAGACATTACTTAAATAATTATGTGATATTATACTTACTTTATTAAACCAGCCATCAAATATTATTGTTTTTGTTTGCATTTAGGGATAGATGGAGGATAATTCTGAGTTGTTTCCAAGGGTTAAGCACAGAGTCCATGCAAGGCATCTATATGCCAACTGGAGGAAAGAAAATCCTAGAGGAGACCTGCAACAAGCATTTTGGGGAGCCTGCAAATCACACAAAAATGTTGACTTTGAAGAGAACATCAAAAAGATTGACCGTATCAAACATAGTGCCAAGTAAAGTGTACTTAGGACTGATCCTAAGCAATGGTCAAAAGCCTTTTTTTCTGGTAGGTCCATATGTGATGCAACTGAAAGCAATTTTGCCGAGTCCTTTAATGCAACAACTTTAGGAGCTAGGTCAATGTCTATAATTTTCATGTTAGAATAGATTAGACAGTATGTTATAGGGAGGATTGTAAACAATTAGGCCAAATGTAAAAATTGGAATAATCAATTCTATCCTAAGTTATGTAAGAAGTTACACAAGAGTATCCAAATTAGTTCATACTGTCATGTTAAATGAAATGGAGCACAAGGGTTTGAAGTGGCAAATTTTGGTGATGTTGTAGTTGTTGACTTATTTGAGTGGTCATGAAGCTGATATTTTTTATTTAGTATATAAGGGGTTTTAAAAAGATTTGTTTGAAAAATTATATGGCTTTGTATTGCCTATTGTCCCAAGTGAGAAATTTTGGTTGAAAACTGATATGGAACCAATTGACCCTCTTATTCCAAGGAAAATGACCAGGAGACAAAAAAAAAAAACAGAGTCAAAGAAGAGGGAGAGAGAAGTGGGAGTATGTAACAGCTTGTTTTTCAATGGTATTGGAGACAATGGGTTTAGGGCCACAAATCCGACGAGTCAATCCGTAATTTAATATTTATGAGTCAAACATAGTGTTATAATAAATTTAATTTGATAGTTTATGTTATTTGAATGAATAATTAGGTTCAAGTGGTATATCCCTAAAGTCAAGTGGTTTTAGAAAATAAGGTATCGAGACCTCGTTTTTGTAAAATGAGGCTGTAAATATTTTTATTAAATATTTACAAAGTTATTATATTAGTATGTGAAGGTTCGGTTCAAAAATTTTAATGTTTGGTTGGTTAATTAAGGAAAAATGAGTAAATTATAAAAGACGTAAAACTTAATCGCTATTAAATTTTATTGACTAAATGGCTTAATTAGTGGAAGTTGGAGGTTTTATGTTGCAAATAGACCAGGATAATGTTAATGAACGGTAAACCATAATTTATATCATATTTTATATGTTTTTATATTTTAATTTAATTATTACTGTAATAATATTAATAAAACAAAAGTAAAAGAAAGTATCATCTTCTTCATTTTTCATTTTCCACAACCGAACCTCCATTTTTACACCTTGGGAAGATTTGGCCAAGCTCAGATAATTGCATGTAAGTGATTTTCTCATCTGTTGCTTGAAATTTTTATATTTATGAGATCGTTACAACTAGGTCCAACTAATACGTACCTCCGTTTTTGAAACTGTTCAAGATTTTAGATTTTTCCATTAATGAATCTTGGTTATTCTTGATGTTAAATGATGAGTTTGAAGTATTAGTTGTTGATTAAGACTATTTTGTAAGGTGATTTTTGATAATTTTAGTTAAAGGACTAAACTAATGAAATGTTAACATTGGCATGAAGTTTTTGTGAATTTTAAGAAATATGGATTGTTCTAGTAGAGTAAGATATTCGACTAGCATAGGTGTTTAATAAATTTTGTTAAATTTGGAATTTTGAGTTTAGGGACTAAATTGTAAGAAATGTAAAAGTTTAAGGAAATGCATAAATATTGAAAACTTAAGGGTTGTATGCATAAAATTGAGTTAGGATGTGTAATAGAAGTTGATGAGATTGAATTTAATTATTATAGATCAAGATTTGTTTCGTATGGAGGATAACCGAGGAAAAAGAAAAATTACGAAATAGTCCTTACGAGTCAACTGTTGGTATATAATAGGTAAGTTCATAGTGTAAGTATGTGTATATGAATATTTCTTTATATTTGTGTTAATTTTTGTTGGATAATTTTATTTAATGTGAAATTTCATTATTTACTTATAAATTATTAAATGTTGCAATTAAGTACAAATGGAATATCTACTAATGGGAAATCTTGTGATTTCACAATGTTGAAAGGAATGTATCAAATTTATAATATGTGTTCCAAAATTACGAAGTGCTTCTGGATGTAAATACGTGAATTAAGTTATAATGCCCGATTAAACATAATAAACAGTTAGGATACGATTGGCATGCCAATAGGGTTAGTACGCGCGCTTGTACAGGATTGCACTTCGATGCTTCTGTTTGCACTTTGGTGCCTCTAATTGCACATTTGTGCCTCTGCCTACACTTCGGTGCCTCTGTTACGCGTCTTTGATGCCTTTGGTGTGGTGTAGTTACCCGAGTATCAGAGTCATGTTGCTATAGTTCACCGGGCTTTGAAAATATGTGTTTAATGTTGAAATATTGATGTATACCATTGGAATATTGTATCAAGTATAATTTTGTAATATGTTTCATATTGATGATTATGTGATTAAAGGTAGATACCTATACACATATATGAATTAGTTTGGATTGAATTATTATAGAACAGGAAGCATATGATGAACCATTTTCAGTACTAATCCCATACCTGTCTCGTAAATGATTGACAGGTATGATTATCTAATTATTTAGTTTTCACATTGTTTAATTAAAATAAGTGATTCGGGAATGATATGTTTATATGCACTATTGAAATGAAATTTGATATATGAAATGATTATGAGTTAAATGTGTAAATGAAATGGTAAGATGAAATATTTAGATGAAATGGTTATACGAAATGCTTATATGGAAAAATATATATGAAAAGGTTTTATGAAGTGTTTATATAAAATATTTAAAAGAATATAAATATGGGAAAAGAGATATTTGAAATGATTACTTGAAATAAAGATGTTAAATGTTATATGAATATGTGATGGTTGGTTGTGTATCAAATGTGTTTTTCAAGTATATGTTTGATAATATGATAAAGTTAATGTTTCAAATACGAACTCAATAACTTTATGATATCTGTGTTGTGTTTAGGTAATTAAAGAACTCATGAGTACGATATTGGGTTATCTTGTAAAATTTTTTTTAAAAAAAAAAACATTATAGTAAGTTTAAGTTTAAGTTTATTTCGAACTTCCTAAGCTTTACGCTACCTCGTTTTGGTTTTTCTTCCTCATAGATCATCAGATGCAAGCTGTCGATTGGATTGGCTTTTGAGATCAGACTATCCGTCAACTTGATCGGTAATTATCTATTCACTTTAGTCTGGTTATAAGCGGCATGTAAAAAGGATTTTATATATATAGGTCATAAACATTCTGGTTATGTTTTGTGTCAATTGAAGTATGAGATGAGTCTATATATGTAAAGCATAATTAGTATTTTGGTAAAATTTTGGGTATGTTTATGTTTGTCCAATTTGATTGATGGTTTGAGCATGAGTAGATTATTAATTCCATGTGCTTTCTTAACTAGAATAGTTATGATCTTTTATTGTGATGCCTTTGAATAACATATTGGTTAAACATGAAATGAATGAAATTTGACATGTATTTGGTGGTTAGAATGTGTTTTTGAACCATGGAAATGATCTAGGAATGGCATGTCTTATTGTACAAGGAAGGATGCATGAATTTGCTTGTTTTAGGGGGTTAAAAATGATGCAAATGGCCCGGGACAAGGGCTGTGTGTGCCACACACGGTCACCCCACACGGTCGTGTGACTTCATGTTACATGGGCACAGTTACTTACACGGTGTGGCCACATGGCAATATTTCTGAGCCACACGATCGAGGCTCTGTCACACAGCCTGGTCACACGGTCGTGTGACCCCTGTTTTTTTAAATTTTCAAGTTTTTCTGAAACTTTTTGATTTGTTTCGATTTAACCCAGGATTGTCCTCAAACTGTTTTTAGCGCCTCGTAATTCAGATTTTAGTTCCGTAAGTGTAATATGTTGTGAATTGATTTGTTTGTAATTTTATTTGTTTAATTGTTTTAGAATGAAGTTAAGTGTCATGTTTTGCTCAGTAACACTTCGTGACTTTAATTTGCTAACGAAGATGGGTTATGGGTGTTAAAGAGTAAACTGTCTAGAAGAGGGAGGAAGATAAAGTGCCATAAGTGTTCTATGGTTGGGCACAACCCCAGAAGCTGTCAAAATTCTTCTACTATAAGTGTAAATCTGTCATAAGAAATTTAATGCAAAACATGTTTAATTTGAGAACTACTAACATGTTTAATTTGTAGAGTACACCTCCACCAGCTGGAGTAGCTCCAACAGCACCTGCTCCACCAGCCCCAACTGTAACACCCCTCAACCATATTCAACGCCGGAATAGGGTTACGGAGCATTACCGGACTTATCACACAATTAAACATACATTTCTCATAAATTTTTCAATTTCACATACAAGTCACTCATAATCAAACACATTGTCCCTAATACGAGCCTACGAGGCCCAAAACATGCTTTAGAAGTTGTTCGGGACTAAACCGATAACTCAGGAAATTTTTGAAAAACTTAGAAATATTTTCAAAATTCAGGAGACACACGCCCGTGTCACAGGCCATGTGGACATTCGAAATGGGATCACATGGCCGTGTCCCAGCCCGTGTCCGACCCCATGTAACTCTCTGACTTGGGTCACACGGCCGACCACACGGCCGTGTGTCTAGCCCATGTGCCCTTCGAAATGGCCTCACACGCCCGTGTACCTGGCCGTGTGCTAGGCCGTGTCAAAACTGTAGGTTATTGTAACATCCTAAATTAGGGGTTATGCGTTTGGAGCATAACTCGAGTGATTAGTAGGCTTTAAGTGTGGTTGGATATATTTTAGGAGTTTTTGAGAACTTTAGGTGAAGGGGAAAAACTTTGGAAGATATTATAATTTTAAGTAAAAAGGGGAAACTAGGCAAGAAGGCCTTAAAAGAATTTTGTGGAATATTAGGACACAAGAAATTAATTGGCAAAGTGGCTTGAGGTGCTAAGGTGCAAAGGGAGTGCCAAGGGGAAGGGGTTCGAGTAACATGGGAAGCAGATGGGCTTTTAATTTTTTTTTTAGCGTTAAAAAGGGAATTGGGCTAAGAAGGCTTTAAAGAAATTTTTGTAGGCATTCTTAGCATAAGAAAGGCTTTGGTAAGGTGGCTTCCATGCGCTATTTTAAGGCTTGGGAAGGACGCCAATATGGGCCTGGGTTCGAATCAAGGCGGCAGCAAGCGTGTTTTTATTTTTGGTTTTGGCGTTGAGATAAGGGAGCTAGGGAAAGAGGTGTTAAAAGAAGTTTTGGGTGAATCACATCACAAATGGCGCCTTGGCAAATTGGCTGGGACGTTAGCTGCAGTTTATGGTTCCAGGAGGTCGCTGGTTCGAAGCTCAATGGCAGCATAAGGGGTGTTTTATTTTTTATTTTCATTTTGTAGCAGGTTGGAGAGGCAGTGGACGGCACATGGGATCTTCAAATAGATTAAGATTAAGCTAGCTTTTGGTTTTTTTAAATTCGGCTGGATAAATGCTATTTTTTTTCTTTTATTTATTTAGTTATTTAGTTAAGATAGAAGATAAGGGTGGCAGTATTTTAATTGTTTTTGAATAGGTGATATGGGGATAAAATAAGAGTTTTAATAGGGATTAGATGGTGGCAGATTGTAGGACTCTTGAGGTGTGCTATTCGGCCTTGAAGCTTTTAAGGAGAGAGTAGAAAATTTGGTTTTCTTTCTTCCATGTGTATTAGAATTTTAATAGGAGGGAGTTCATATTTTTATTTTTTATTTCTTTCCTTGATCTCTCCATTGCCAAAATTTTAAAGCCAAGAAAGTTCTTTTGTTCTTCTTTTTCTAGTAAAGCCGAATCTTCTTTGTTACCATTACCGAAATTCTTGTAATCTCTCACTTTCCCTTCTTTTTCTTCCTTTCAACCCAATTCATTATATTTTTCTTGAATAGCCGAATGTGCCTTTGTTAATTAGGATATTAGCCGAATCTGTTTCAAAAGCCGAAGGTTGAAGATCTGGTTCTATTTCTTGGTTGTGGCCGCACCTAGGAGGGTGATTCGGGAAATTTATCGCTAGGAGTAAGCAACGTATAGTGCCGACTTTAAGGGAGCCTTTCGGGAATTGAAGTCATCAAGGTAAGGGACTTGTGATATTCGGCCATAGGCCACTTTATGGGAATAAATGGTTGACCGATTCTATCTATGGTGATTTAGGAAAATCGACAGAAGTGTATAGCAAGCTTCGAGACTCAGATCATTGTGGTAAGGATATTTAGTAAGTATAGTTTCGATTCAAAATATTTAGATTAAAGTATTACTGTTTAACCAATGGTGCTGATTAAAGATATCATTAATGGACATGGATGCCAGTCAAGAGGGGAAAGAGAAGGTCCCTACCCCAAAGTTTAAGAAAAGAGTTGTTTCGGCAGTTCGAGATTGGCCACCGGGGTGTGGACCAGCGTCAGAACAAGAAAGTAGGCAAATAGCCGTATTGTCGCCTAGTAATAGCATCGGTATCGGAAGCGTAGTTCTCCAAGTTATAAGGTGTGTGATTAACCCACCGTTTTCCGGGTTTTGCTATATTTGCATGTGTGATTTATGTGCTAACCAGTGCAATGACAGTTATGTGGTGATTACCCTGAAAAGGGGTATAACGATAATCAGGTTAGTATTATCTGTTGATAAGAATGTGAAAGTGTCGATGTGAATGTGATAATGCCTATAAAAATGTGATTGTCTGCCTTAATAACATGTGCATGCATTTATTATTATTATGCCACTATTACATGCTGCATGTGCATGGGTGGGATATGGATATGAAGGAAGGAAAGGGTGTACATTATGTACGTGGTCTGATGTTAGCCTTGTGCTACATTGGCGCTTGATGTTAGCTATGTGCTTCATCAAGGGAGGTGTTGGCTAGGTGCCCATCTCGGCGGTTGATAGCTGTGTGCATCACCATGGACTGAAAGATATGTGGATCACTATGTGATCGGTGGATTAGCCACGGCCTTGAGCAGCAAGTCTGCCAAGGTAAGATATGTGGTTCACTATGTGAACGGTGGATTAGCCACGGCCTTGGGCAGGGAGTCTGCTAAGGTAGGAGTAACGGATGGACCCTAGGTTGGGTTGGGCTTCATAATTGCATAACTTTGCATATTATTTTGATTTGTGGATTAATGTGAAAATGGGCTAGGCCCAGTTGATATGTGGATTATTAAGAAAAGGGCCAATCCAGTATATGAGTGTGGATCAGTGTGGAAATGGGCTAAGCCCAGTATGTGGAAATTTTGTGGTTAACTACCCTATTATATGAATGTGATATGAATATGGGCCAAGCCCGTAATGTGGTAATATGTGAATATGATATTTGTTATCGATATATGGGATAATATGTGGTTAACATGTGGGTGGAATTCGATGGTTTAATTACACATTGAGTCTGTATGACTCACCCAATTTTTACCAACATTTGTGTGATGCTTGGACCGGGTTTGGAGTGGATACAAGGTGGCCCATGCAGAAAGATATTTTAATTAATTAAGTATTTATATTTTCAGTATTTTGATTAAGTGTTTATTGTAATAAGGCCCATTAAAGTATTTAAGTATTTTTATTAAGTATCTTTATTATTATGTTTTATTATAGATTGACAATTGAGGTATCTATCGCCAATGGTTTTATTTTCTTAAATCTGTACATAATAAAGTTTTGAATCCAGGTATTTTATAACAATTAAATTTTTACTTAGAATATTTTAAGTCACAAAAAATGTTTTATTAAAGGCAACAAATTTTTAACGGTTTTACTCTTAAGTAAGAATATTTTTGAACGTGTTCGCATGATGGCATTTCAAATTCGATCGTAGTGAATGGGCCGGGTTTGGGGTGTTACAAAATTGGTATCAGAGCCCGGTTCAAAACTCGGCTTTGAGGGTTTTGGGCCCAAAAACATTTTGAAAATCGGCTTTTCAAAAATTTGGGTTTTATGAAATATTTTTCAGTTATTACGGCATGGCACTGTATCTCCAACCGAAGTCCACGGTAAGTACTTGGACTTTTGAAGTGATTTGTTTATATGAAATGTTATGGGTTTATTTGGGCTCATAGAATAGAATGTTAGGGCTATTGGACCCTAGGACTAGTCTACTCAAACACATGCATAAGACTTAAGGCTACTAAACAAACCTCTCAAGTAAGTCGCCGAGAGTTAAGGTGTGGCAACCATCAGACGCATGTCGAGGATGGGTATTCGATGAAGAGCTTGGTATTTAAGCGATCCTAGCGACTCACCTCCTCTTTACTCGAATCCTACCTGGTGCGTTGCTACGGTTCACCTTAACCAAGAGGACTTGTTCATAGGCTAAACCAATTATTAAAACCCGAAAGGGATTAGCCTTACTGTTTTAAAACCCTTAGTTTTAAAATTTTCAAACTTACCCTTTGGTTTGTAAACTCTAAATTTGATTTTGAAAGACGTTTTCTCGATTTACAAAATTACCAAAATGCCCTAGTGGCAAAATTTCAAAAAATGCCCCTGTATTGTAAAATTACCGCATTACCCTTAACTTTTGTTAAAATGATTTTACTTTGCAAAATACCAAAATATTTAGTTTTCAAAATATCAAGATACTCTGATTTGGGGAAAAATTTACGAAAATACCCCTGTGTTGAAATTACTAAAATGCCCCTGACTTTCAAAATTTTTGGTTTAACCCCAATTTTAATAAAATTCTCTTACTTTGCAAAAGTATCTAATTTTCCGTATTTCAAAATAATACCCTGACTTTGGAAAGTTACAAAATTTCCCTGATTGACAAAATTACCAAAATACCCCTGGTTTTCAAAATCCTGTTATACCTTCAATTTGCGAAATTTTCAAAAATACTCTTCAGTTTTGGGAAATTTAAAAAGATCCTGACTTATTAAAGTTTTCAGAATTGCTTTGAGTTATTACCGAAATACCCTTGTAGGAAAAATGACGGAAATACCCCTGGGGTAGAAATGGGCAGAAATGTCCGAATAGTAAATGTGTGTGGTAGATACCACTGAATAAATGAGTTCTTGTGGATGAATGAATGTGCCCTATTGGGGAACGAAGGTGATTCTCTGAATTAGAATAGTAAACTTGAACTTAAACTTTGTTCGATCGAAAGAACCACTTCTAGAAATTCTTTTCATAAAATTGTTCGCGGTTAAACAGTGGAACAAATACTAATGCATAAAACTTTTTAATCAGATTAAATCGCGACGTTAGAAATGAGTTCTAGGGGATGTGTTAGATTTGTTAAGATCAGAGTGCGCAGCATAAGCGTAGTGCGGTGAGTTAGGATGTACGATTATTCGTTAGTAAGTAATTTCGAAGACGAAATTATTTTTAAGGAGGGTAGAACTGTAACATCCTAGATTAGGGGTTATGCGTTTGGAGCATAACCCAAGTGCTAGTGGGTTTCAAGGGTATTTGGAGATGTTTTAAGAGTTTTTAAAATTCTAGGATGAAAGGGAAAGCTTTGGAAAATAATTGGATTTTTGGGTTTAAAAGAGGAATTGGGCAAGGGAAGCCTTAAGGAAAAATTGTGGGCGTTCTTGGCATAAAGCAGGCCTTGGTAAAGTGGCTACAAGGCGCTACTTAAGGCCTGGAAATAACGCCATAACAGGTCTGGAGTTCGAGTCTTGGGCGCGGCATAAGCGTGTTTTATTTTTGCAAGTTGGCGTTAAGGGAGAAGGAGGTTTTAAAAGAAAATATGGGGAGTTGATGACACAAAAGAACCAGAGACAAAGTGGTGGGGACGCTTATGCAAAGGAGGTGCGGGAGAGTTCAAGTTCGAGTCTGTTGATGAGATAAGGAGTCTTTGTTATTTTCGCTTTGCGTCAAGAAGAGGAGCTTGATTAGGTAGGCCTTAAAAGGATAAGTGGGAGTTTATGTCACAAAGAAATGCCTTGGCGAGTGGCTAGGGCGTTATTGCGGCTTGCTCCATCAGGTCCCATGTTCGAACCATGGGGCGGTGGACGAGGTAGAGGAAGGATGATCGTGTCGAACCCGTTAGATCGGGTCGGGGTTCGACAATGAGATACCACCGCCACCACCATCCCGGTGTTAATGTGGAGCAAAGCAAGCTCGGACGGAAGGGAAGATCTTTGTGTCGCGCAGTCTGCTGCGAGTTTTGGAGTTGGTGGTCAGTGCGGGGAGGAAATTCGGAAATCGAAAATCGTGCTCGAACGGCTCCGAGCTAATGGAGTGAGATGTTTCGTGGAGTGTCGGGAGTGGCACCCAGTACAGCTGAGTATTGGTTGGAAGCGATGGAGCGCATCATGGATGAGCTCGACCTGACTCCTGAGGAGAAGTTGAAAGGAATGGTGGCACTGTTACATGATGAAGCGTATCAGTGGTGGTTAACTGTGCGAGATGGTGCTATGGCGGAGGATCTGACCTGGGAATATGTTAAGGAGGCATTCCAGAAGAAATATGTGGGAACTAGGTATACAGATGAGCAAAGAAAAGCTTTTCTGGGGCTAGTTCAAGGGAACAAGTCCGTAGCAGAATATGAGGCAGAATTTCTGAGGTTGAGCCGTTATGCGCGAGGGGTAGTGGCGACTGAACATGAACGCTGTGTCCGTTTTGAGGACGGACTGAGAGACGACCTGAGACTGTTGATAGCACCGCATCAGGAGCGGGAGTTCTCTTCTTTGGTGGAAAAGGCCAAGGTGGCCGAGGGAATTAAAGATGCTACCAAGCAGGCTGTGGACAAGAATAAGCCTAAGAGAGGTTTTGGACCATCTGGAAAGGGTCATAAGAGGCCTCAGGTTGACGGGCCACGAAATCAACAGTCGGGTACGGAGTGGCGCGATGCTCGCCCTTGTGAGCATTGTGGAAAGAAGAACTTGGGAGAGTCTTTGGAGAAAGACGGGTGGATGTTTCAAATGTGGATCCAAGGACCATATGCTTAAGGATTGTCCCAAACAACCAGATGAGAGCCGACCGGTGATCCCGAATGCTAGCCGGTGGTAGAGGCGGACAGCAGCCTCGGCCGGGGGTCGTGGTTCGGCTAACGAGAGGTAATGGTGCTTTGGCAGAGGCCGTGGAGCACGTGGCCGAGGTGCTACTAATGCGAAGCAAGGCAACCGGGATTGGTTTATGCGGTTCGCCGAAAGGAGGATGGTGACGCACCGGATGTAATAACCGATGACGTTCTTTATTTCTGACAAACCCTATTTTGCTCTGATTGATGTGGGCTCGACCCATTCCTATGTTGCTTGTAGGGTAGTGGAAACACTAGGCCTAGACTCAGAACTCTCTGATAGACAGATGACTGTAGTAAGCCCATTAGGCCAAACCGTAGTGGTAGACAAGATCTTTCGGAATGTACCCTAGAGATTCTGGGGAGTAAACTTTGGGCCGACTTAATGGAACTACCCTTCGGGGAGTTTGAACTTATACTCGGAATGGATTGGTTAGTAGAACACCGAGCCGTGTTGGATTGTGCGGCTAAACGGATGGAGCTAAAAACCCCGGAGGATGAAGTGGTAGCTATGATCGGAGAAAGGAGGAACTACTTGTCTAACGTGGTTTATTGCCAAGGCCGAGAAGATGGTTAAGAAGGGGTGTAAGGCATTCTTAGCCTTCATTAGTACGATAAGTGGGAAGGAGGAAGGTATTAATGGAGTTAGGATGGTAAGGGACTTCGTGGATGTATTTCCAGAGGAATTACCAAGAATACCCCCAGATAGGGAGGTAGAGTTTGGGATAGATTTGCTACCAGGAACAGCTCCGTGTCAATTGCTCCATACCGAATGGCGCCAAAGGAGTTAGTTGAGCTCAAGGCTCCAGATCCAAGAATTGTTGGATCGTGGGTTCATTCGACCCAGTGTGTCTCCATGGGGAGCACCGATCCTGTTTGTGAAGAAGAAGGATGGAACTATGCGTATGTGCATAGACTACCGTCGATTGAATAACCGACCATCAAGAACAAGTATCCTTTGCCAAGGATAGACGACTTGTTCGATCGGTGAAAAGGGCAATTGTGTTCTCAAGATAGACCTAAGGTTGGGTTATCACCGATTAAAGGTGAAGGAGGCGAGATATCCACAAGATGGCCTTTAGGACAAGGTACGCCATTTTGAGTTTGTGGTGATGCCGTTTGGGTTGACGAACGCTCACCCAGCGTTCATGGATATGATGAATCGCTTTTTCCAACCCTATTTGGATAGGTTCGTTGTGGTGTTCATCGACGATATTTTGGTGTATTCAAGGTCGGAGGAGGAGCATGATGAGCATCTCCGAGTGGTGTTGGAAGTGTTAAGGAAAATAAGCTTTATGCCAAATTCAAAGCAAGTGTGAATTTTGGCTAAAGGAGGTGGCATTCTTAGGACATGTGGTATCCATGAGATGGAATAAGAGTGGACCCTAGGAAGATCGAGGCGGTGTTGGAATGGAAACCACCTAGGTCCGTGGCTGAAATACGAAGTTTCTTAGGCTTAGCAAGCTATTACGAAGGTTTGTGGAAGGGTTCTCGTCAATAGCCGCGCCTTTGACAAAGTTGCTAAGGAAGGAAGTACCCTTTGAATGGACTAATAAGCAACGGAGAGCTTTGACAAGCTCAAGAAGGTCTTGTGGAAGCTCCGGTGTTAATTCAACCAGAGGCGGGCAAGGATTTCGTAGTGTATTGTGACGCCGCTGCGGGGTTAGGTTGTGTACTAATGCGGGAAGGAAAAGTGGTCGCAGATGCGTCTCGGCAATTAAGGCCTCATGAGGTTAACTACCCAACTCATGACTTGGAACTAGCGCGCAGTGGTCTTTGCCCTTAAGGTTTGGAGGCACTACCTTTATGGAGAAAGGTCGGTTATCTACACAGCACCACAAGAGCCTTAAGTATTTGTTGACTCGAGAAGGAGTTGAACTTGAGGCGTGAAGGTGGGTGGAATTACCGAAAGACTACGATTGTTCGATAGAATATCATCAGGGCAAGGCAAATGTGGTAGCCGATGCTCTGAGTAGGAAGGTTGTGTCGGATCTAAGGGCTTTGTTCGCTCACTTAAGTCTATATGATGATGGAAGCCTGTTGGCAGAGTTGCAAGTCAAGCCCACATGGCTGAATGAGGTGAGAGAGGGCCAGTTGGCAGATAAGGATCTAAGTGCTAAGTTACAGCAAGTACAGAACGGAGAAGTAAAGATTATGGCGTCATTGATGGTGGAGTACTGTGCTACAAAGGAAAAGTCTGCATGCCGAGGGACAGTGAGTTGAGACAAAGGATTCTTCGGGAAGCGCATGGTAGCCCTTATGCTATGCATCCTGGAGGCATTAAGCTGTATAGAGATTTAAGAGAACAATTTTGGTGGCCTGATCTTAAGCGGGAAGTGACAAAATTCGTGGGAAAGTGTCTGACGTGTCAGCAAGTCAAGGCTGAACACCAAGTTTCATCAGGATTACTTCAACCAATTGAGATTCCCCAATGGAAGTGGGAAAAGATTACCATGGACTTCATTAGTGGGCTTCCCCTTACGCCTACTAAGAAGGACTCGGTATGGGTGATAGTGGACCGTTTGACCAAGACCGCGCACTTTATTCCGGTGAGGGTTGATTATTCTCTCCAAAAATTAGCCAAGCTATATGTGGCGGAGATCGTAAGGTTGCATGGAGTACCAGTATCGATCATCTCCGATCGAGACCCAAGGTTTACGTCTCGATTTTGGAAGGCACTCCATCAAGCTTTAGGCACTAAGTTAGACTTCTCAACGGCTTTTCATCCACAATCGACAGGCGATCGAGCGGGTTATACAAGTGTTGGAGGATATGTTGAGAGGCCGTGTGTGGTGGATTTTCGAGGAAGTTGGGAAGATTACTTGCCTTTAGGTGAGTTCGCCTACAACAACAACTTCTATCGGGCAAGCATACGGATGGCACCATACGAAGCATTGTACGGTAGGAAGTGTAGAACACCTACTTGTTGGACCGAGTTAGGAGAACGTCGAGTTTTGGGTCCGAGTTAGTGGGCTGAAACGGAAGAGAAAGTTGAGATAATTCGGGCACGATTGAAGGAAGCCTCTAATAGGCAAAAGTAAATGCGCCGACCTTAAGCGGAAGAAGATAGAGTTCGAAGTGGGAGACCAAGTGTTCTGAAGGTCTCACCTTGGAAGAAGGTAATGAGGTTTGGTCGCAAAGGGAAGGAAGCTAAGCCCAAGGTTTATAGGGCCCTATAGAGTATTGAAGCGAGTTGGTCGATGGCATACCGGTGGAATTACCGCCCGAGTTGCAAACAAATGCACGATGTTTTCCATGTGTCCATGTTACGTCGTTACCGATCGGATCCGTCCCATGTGGTACCAATTGAAGAGGTGGAGCTAAGGCCGGACTTATCCTACGAGGAAGAACCGATTCGAATCTTGGAACGTGATGTGAAAGTACTACGAAGGAAGTCAGTGCCTCTAGTCAAAGTATTGTGGCGCAACCATGGATCGGAAGAAGCTTCGTGGGAGTCAGAAGAGACAATGCGACAGCAATACCCTCAGTTGTTTAGTTAGGAAATTTCGAGGACAAAATTTTGTTTAAGGGGGGTAGAACTGTAACGTCCTCGAAAGGGCCTATGCATTTTCAGTTTAATTGTACGAAATGACGAGTCTTAAGCACTATGAATAAATTTTTGGTATTTTTGGAATTCTAGAAATGCATAAAAATGGAAATGAACATTTTTGGAAACCTGAACATTTTTGGAAACCTGAATATTTTTGGAAATGTTTCAAAAATGGAAAGTGAACATTTCGGGAAACCTGGAAATGTAAGAAAAATGGCAAGTTACAGAGCCGATCGAAAATTTTAGGAAACTTGGAAATGACCCTAAAATGATGAGTTTTAAAGTTTAGAATAGGAAATTAAGGCAAGGGGGCCTTAAAGGTAAAAGTTGGTAAAATTTGACACACAAACGGGCTAGGAAAAGTGGCCTGAAGATGGCACTTATGGCTTATGGAAATGGCGCCACATGCAAGGTGTTGGGCCTGAGTTCGAGTCACTTGGGAAGCAAATAATGAAGGCTATATTTTTGCTTCCGAATAATTTGAGGTGGACTGGCACATGCTTCTAGAAATAAAGGTGTTTTATTCTCATTAATATGTGAATAATAAGTGATAAATATAGGATTAATTTTTAATATAATTATTGAGGAGATAAAAGATGGATTAAACACTTTTATTTTTAAATAAAAGAGATAATATTATCACAAGGAAGAGTGGTGGCCAAGTCAAGGACTCTTGGCCTAGTAATTTCGGCTAAAGGAGGAGAGTTAGGCTATTCTCTCATCTTTTTCCTAAGTGTGCCGAAAATTCCCTAGCCCCTCTTTCTCTCTGCCGAAATTTCTCCTAAGCAAAACTCCATCTTTTCTTCTCCTCTCCTTTGCTATTGTCGAGCCAAAACACTCGTTGATCCCTGTTAAATCTCCATAGCCGAATCTCTGTGACTCTAGGCAAGGAAGCAATCGGTTAAAGGCATTAAAGGTAAGGTTAAGCTATTCAAATTCTTTTCTTTGCTAAGTTGCCGAAAGAGAAGGGTCTAATCCCTATTCTTGTTTTTTTTGGCCGAATCTGCAAGGGGTCTCTCAGGTTTCTACAATCGTTGAAAACAAGGATCAAGGATCTAAGGTGAGATAAGTATATATTTGGTCGAAGGTTACATTTTATATGTTAGATCTAACATATGAATTATAGGAATTTCAATATCACAAAAGGGAGCAAGGAACCGATTTTTGAGATCTCATCTTAAGGTAAGTGGTTATAATCGGCCAAGGTTCTTTCTTAAATTCTAGATCTATTTGTTTTAATCAGAGACTAATCAAATCAATGGATTTAATGGTTAGCCGATTTCAAGGGAAGAACACAAATCTTCGGGATTTGATTATCAATCAAATCGGCAAACAAGGTAAGTGTTAGTAATACCATTCCTAGTAGGATTTGGTTTTAAAATCGAAAAGGTTATTAATATGTTTATGTATGGTGGGCCGAATATAGGAATTAACAGATCTAAAGCCTAAATCGGGATTTTCGGGATTTCAAGGAATCTATTAAGCAAATCAGGTGTGTACTCACACTAACTTTCGATATATCATATGGCAATTATTTTTAATATATGAATATGCATAAGAATGTGAATGTGGCTAAATACCATAAATATGGTAAAAGTACCGTGCACGTTTCCTACTTTTGATAGGATTATGAATATGTATATTGTTACATGTGAATAATGAGAAATTAAGTATGTTATGCATGATATAAAATATATGGGGCATTCGGGATATATGTGAAAGGGAAGAAGGTGTTGACTTGGTCTCACCAGCGGAATATGGTGACTACGGTCACAAAATTTGAATATGGTAACCGGTTACATTATCCGAATTTCGTAACCCGGTTACATTATTTGAATATCGTGTCTAATGACACAAATTATATGGGCGATGAGCACGTCATTCGCAGCTGATCGCCTTCGATGGTGTGTAGCGGATGGAGGGTTGACTTAGTAGTCCCCACGGTGTGGTAGCAAAGTACGGGTGGTGTGTAGCGGATGGACAAATAGGCTTGGGTTTGGGTTGCATCATTCTCTTTATGAATATGTCTTTGATATGAACATGTATGCCAAATTGTTGAATGTTAGTTTGTGTACACATTGAGTTTGTTGACTCACCCCGTTGGGGAATATTTTTCAGGAGATGATCAGTAATGGACCGGGTCGGCAGGAGCTAAAGGTGGCCATGCATAGCAAGGAAAGACTTTTATTATTTGGGACTGTTATTTATATTAAGTACTTAAATTTTATTATTTTTGGGTTTTGATTGATGTAATAAGGCCATAAGGCCCAAGTGAATTTCTTTATTTCTTTTTGCTTTACTATTGAATATTATGTCACGAACTAATTTGGATGTAAGTAAGTACAAAATTACTTTTCTTAAAAATGAACTCAAAAATTCTTTTGTCACCTTAATTAAATTGGATTTAAAAAAAATTAAATAAATGGGTTTTTAATCTAAGCCCAACCCAAAACGAAATTTTCCTGAAAATACACAAATTTTTCTCTAAGAAACAAAGAATTTTGAAACCGGTTTACTCAAGGAACATACCAGATCCAGTTCAGGCTCGTGGGCCGGGTGTGGGGTGTTTCAGTTATACTAACTTATGCCACACGGCCAAGTCACACGCCCGTGTGCTGGACCGTATGAAGCATACTGACTTGATTTTTAATTACACACTAGGGGACACACGGCCGTGTAACCTGACCGTGTGTCACACACGGCTATTTACCAAAATAGGCTGTGTGCCCGTGTCTCTGCCCATGTGGACAAAAATAGGCTATTTACCAAGCCATCTTGCCACCCAAATTTGTATACACTACACCAAACAAAAAAGCACCAAAACATGGCATAAATATGTATTCAATCCACCTCAACCAAGCATAAACTATACCATTTCAATACCAACAACTACAAGGCACATAAATATCACAATATGCCATTCTATTTCAAACCAATCCTCACTTTCTCAAATCATCAATATAACCACTTTCAATTATGCATTATTTGCCTAAATTCACTAGCATACCAATGTCCAAAACTCAACCATTTGATATCCATAATATCTATTCATAACAAGAATCTTCTATCAATAATAAATCACACATCAAAAGACTAATTACACATATATATACATGAGCAAAACATGCCAAATATAAGCCAAATCACATGACTAAAATCATAACACATCCATCATCATTTACAAGCCAACTCCAATGGTTAAATCCATTATCAACACATAAACCAAAATGACCAAAGTTCCTATACATGCCATATAACCAAAAATAAGCTCAAAAGTACCAAAATATAAGCTTGATAGTTGGATAGTGTGATGCGATCTCCGACGATTCCCAAATCCGAGCTAGCTTCGATTTCACTATAAACACAGAAAAATAAACAATGTAAGCTATAAAGCTTAGTAAGTTCGTATAGCATTAAAATCAACTTACCATATATGCACAATATAAGAAATTTAAACATAACATAACATATCTCGATGATTCACAAACCTTCCACATTTTTATTCACCAAGTTAGTTATGAATTTCATAAATCTTCTCATTTCAAAGCTTGTATGGTTCATGTACATACCTGTACTATCTCAAACAAAATTCATACTCAACCACATCTCTGATATACCCATTGAACCATTCGGAATACCATCGGATACCTGAGAATCTCGCACCCTAAGTGCCACATATATATAGCCAAAGCTATCTCAATCTCGTATCACATATAATGCTCACTCTCGAGATATCAAAATGGTCTGCTCACACAAGCTGACGGTCATGACGAAGCTACACGGTGCTGCTCACACAAGCTGGCGAGAATTCGCAACACATGCCGGATAACTCAGCCACCGGTAGAACATACAGACCAGCACCCAATCACATAACCCCTAATGACATGTCATTTTTATCCTAATCTATTCCTAAGGTTCAACTGGGATTTCACACTTGCCGAATCGTCGTCAGATATATCCGCAAGGTCGTATTCACAATTTATGCAATATTAAAGCATTTAAAACACAATTATAATAATGCTTAATACATATGAACTTACCTCGAATGCAAAAATGGCGAAATAAGTCGATTAATCCGATATTTTATTTTTTCCCCGATCTAAATTTGAATTTCGCTTTTCTTGATCTATATGTAATCAAGATTAACTTATTTAATCATCACTCTAGACAATTTAGTCCAAAATACACATTAAGGCAACTTTACACTTTTGCCCCTTTATTTCAACATTTTTACAATTTAGTCCTTATCTCATAAAAATTCAATTTCATGCAATTCAACCTATACCCATGCTAGCCAAATTTCAATTAAGTCCCTAGCAGCCCATATTTTTCATTTATTTCACAATTTAACCAAAAAATTTCAACATTTCAATTTAATCCCTAAATGACAATTTTGTCAAAAATCACTTTACAAATGTTGTTTATCTAAGAACAAGCATACATTTTCTACCATTAAACATCAAAACACATGCTATTTCAATAATGGAAAAACCCTAAACCTTTAACAATTTTGCAAATTAGTCCCTGGGCTAGCTAGATTAAGTTACAACGATCTCAAAAACATAGAAATCATTAAAAAGGGGACAAAAATGAACTTACATGCAAGGATGAACTCTAGCCGAAATTTCAAGCTTCAAACATGGTGTTTCTTTTGTTAATTTTCGGTGGAAGAGAATGGATAAAGATGATATCCAAGTTATTTTTATTTTACTTAATTTATTTTATTAATTTACACTTTTAACCTTGGTTATAAAACATGAAAATCACATAATACATGTCCAAGAATGTCCACTAACTTTATAAATGGGCTAATTACCACATAAGGACCTCCGCTTTAATATTCCATAGCTATTAGATACCTTTAGCTAATAGAAAACAAGTTTTACACTTTACGTGATTTAGTCCTTTTTATCAAATTAAGCACTCAAATAATAAAATTTCTTAACGAAATTTTCATACAATCATACTATCATGCTGTAGACATTAAAATAATAATAAAATAATTATTTTGAGGTCAAATTTGTGGTCCCGAAACCACTGTTCTGATTTAACTAAAAATAGGTTGTTACAACTCTCCCCCCTTAGGGATTTTCGTCCCCGAAAATCTTACCAGAAAAGAGGTTAGGGTACTGTTTTCTCATAGCTTCCTCGGGCTCCCATGTAGCTTCTTCAATCCCGTGACGTTGCCACAAAATCTTCACTAGAGCTATGCGTTTATTTCTCAATTCTTTAACCTCTCGAGTTAAAATTTTGATCGGTTCTTTGCTATACATCATATCAGGTTGAATTTCAATCTCTGTCGGAGAAATGATATGCGATGAATCTGATCGATACTGTCGTAACATCAACACATGAAATACATTGTGGATCTTTTCTAATTCTGATGGAAAAGCTAGTCGATATGCTACCGACCCTATTCTTTTAATAATCTCATACGGCCCGATAAATCACGGATTCAATTTGCCTTTGCAACCAAAGTGAAGGATTTTCTTCCATGGAGATACATTCAGAAATACTCTGTCACCGATCTGAAATTCAATGTCTTTATGTTTCAAATCCGCATACGATTTCTATCGATTTGAAGCTGCTTTCAAATTGTTGCGAATTATTTTCACTTTCTCTTCTATCTCTCTAACCAAATCAACCCCGTGAATCTTTTTCTCACTAAGTTCGGTCCAATACAACGGAGTTCGCCATTTTCGACCATACAATGCTTCATACGACGCCGTCTTTATACTCGATTGAAAACTTTTTTTATACGCGAATTCAACCAACGGTAAATATTCCTCTCAGTTGCCTTCAAACTCTAAAACACAGCAACGAAGTATATCTTCGAGAATCTAAATTACTCTCTCAGACTGACCGTCGGTTTGGGGATGAAATGCGGTACTAAAGTGCAACAGTGTACCCAAAGCTTCTTGCAATTTCTTCCAAAATCACGATGTGAACCTCGGATCTCTATCCGAAATAATAGAAATTGGCACCCCGTGTAATCTAACGATCTCAGAGATATACAACTCAGCTAAACTATCAAGCAAGAAGTCTATATGTACCGGAATGAAATGTGCTGATTTTGTTAGTCGATAACGACAACCCAAATAGCATCTTTCTTTTTCTGAGACAGGGGCAATCTCGATACGAAATCCATCGTAACTCTATCCCATTTCCACTCTGGCATCATCGCAGGCTGTAGTAATCCCGAAGGCATTTGATGTTCAGCTTTAACTTGTTGACAAACCAAACATCTCGACACAAACTCTGAAATGTCTCGTTTCATGCCCGACCACTAATATTGTAACACCCCTTACCCGTATTCGATGTCAGAATAGGGTACAAGGCGTTACCAGACTTATACACAAGCAAACATGCAAAACCGATACATGACTTTCCACTAAAAATTTAAAACCTTTCATATCACCTCTTAAACAAGCCTACGAGGCCTAAATTACACATTAGGAACAGTTCAAGATCAAATCGAACTCTTTTAAAGATCTCTAGAAAGACTTAGAAAATTTTCATCAAACAGTCCACACGCCCGTGTGGAGAAAAGGACACGCCCGTGTGGAACTTCACGTGCCCGTGTAGATTTATTTCTTATTTTGAACCTACAGGGGTTTTCACATGGCCTGACAAACGCCCGTATCGATGGCCCGTGTCCCTCACACAACCACGACACGTTCGTGTCTTAGCTCGTGTACAAAAACCTTGGCATTTTATTTCTGACGTCATCATCCTATTATGGTCACACGGCCAAGGCACACGCCAGTGTCCTTAGACCGTGTGGCGATTTAAATTCTTAAATTCAGGTGCAGACTTCACACGGCCTAGGCACACGCCCATGAGGCTGACCGTGTGGACAAGAACAAGGCTATTTGCCAAGCTCTTTCTATCACCCCAACTCATACAAACATAAATCACATCAAACCATCAACCCATTCATGCATAATTAAACCAAGTAAATCAACCATACAACTTGTACAATCATGAATAACCCCATCTTTTCATAGGTTAATAAGAATGAGCCATCAGCCATAACCTTATACAAAAGATTTCATCTTTGAATGAGCCAACACATTTGGCAAAAACAATATGACATTTAACTAAGTCTAGTCCCTATACATGCCATACTCAAAATGCTAAATCTAACTATACCAAGATGTGCTGATAGTGTGGGTGATCCTCTGATTATCTCCGTATCCCGAGCTGGCTCTTCAACACTATAAAATAAGGGAAAAGAAAAGGGAGTAAGCTTTAAGCTTAGTAAGTCGATATGTAAACAATAAGCATCATATCACATGCTAATCAATCAAAAACATTACATACTATGGAAAAACAATTCGAATCCTCATAATCATGCTTACTCCTTTCAAACCTTACCATATCCCAAACACCTATCATAAACATTTCTCACATTTACTTGCACTTATGCCCTGCACTTATCACCACAAAGTCACATGTGATTTCACTTAGACAAGTTTCTCGATGAACCCTTCGAAATATTATTGGATACTTGGTGGTTTCGCACACAACCCACTATTTATTTACATATTTACGGTGGTATCGCACACAGCCCACCAATGATAATAAATACGATGGTATCACACACAGCCCATCGTTAATAAATAACAAGGTGGTATCACACACAACCTACCAATGATTACTTATTTACGGATATTCATCCGTACCCATATTTCTATTCTGAAAGTTCATCCGAGAGTTTTCTCATTTTCCACTAATTTCAATAAATCTCATCAATAATCAATTAGATCCACACAATGCATTAATAGGTAAAACATACGTAATAAGGATGTATCATTTACACATAAACTTACCTCGATACAAAATATGTCAGTTTGCGGTTTAGTCTGAAACCTTGCCTTTTCCTCGGTCAAGGTTGGTTCCATGTTCTTCTTGATCTATAATGACATATTTCACTCATTAAATAATCACATTAATAAAATTACTCCAAAATTCTTATTTTGGAAAAAATGACCATTTTGCCCCTAGACTTTTACAAAATTACGATTTTACCCCTAGGCTCGTAAAATGAAATGTGTTCATTTTTCCACACACTCAAGCCTAGCCGATTCATATTCCCTCTTATAGCAACTCAATATTTCAATTATTTCACACATTTATCATCTATTTTATAACCTTTACAAAAAGGTCCTTTTAGGTGTTTTCATAGAAACACCTTTCACAAAAATTGTGTATTTATAACCCAAGAATCATTTTCTTTCATAAAAACTCAGCAAAAACATAAGCACTCTCTTGGAAACACCCTAAAATTTCAACCATTTTGCAAAATAGTCCCCTCTTTAGCTAGCTTAAGCTTTAGGGGTTTAAAAAGTACAAAAATTGTCAATAAAAACCACCAAGATCACTTACTTGTAAAGATTGAAGTGGCTGAAAATTTTCAAGCTTCTAAACCCCTTCTCTTGCTAAAATTTTTGGTGGTAGGGAGAATGAGAAAAAGATTATATCTTTTCTTTCTTTATTTTTCTCTTATTTTATTCATTAATCACTTGACCCTACCAACTTTGACTAAATTAAGCTTCTTGTCCCCCCTATGGCCGGCTATTGCCTTTAAAAAGGCCTAATTGCACATTTAAAACCTCCAATTAAAATTCTATAGCTATATGACACCTCTATCTTGTAAAATGAAACTTTCGCACTTTATGCGATTTAGTCCTTTTTCACAATTTAGCATGCAATCACCAAAATTAATGCACCAAAATTTTCATGCACCCATATAATCATGATATAACACATATAATAATATTAAAAAAAATTCTCTGGTCTCGGATTAGTGGTTCTAAAACCACTTTTCCGACTAGCCCCAAAATCGGGCTGTTACAACTCTCCCCCATTCAGAGATTTTCGTCCCCGAAAATCTTACCAGTAAAGAGGTTTGGGTACTGTCCTCTCATGGCTTCTTCCAGTTCCCACGTAGCCTCTTCTACACCATGTTTTTGCCACAACACTTTCACTAAGGCTATACTTTTGTTCCTCAATTATTTAACCTCTCGATCCAAAACCTTAATTGGTTCCTCCTCATAGGTCATATCAGGTCGTATCTCAATTTCAGTCAGAGGAATCACATGCAAAGGATTGGAACGATATCGTCGCAGCATCGACACATGAAACACGTTGTGTATTCTCTCTAACTCTACCGGCAAAGTCAACCGGTAAGGTCCAATCTTTTCAATAACCTCATACGACCCTATGAATCGTGGACTCAATTTATCCTTTCGACCAAATCTCAATATTTTCTTCCACGGGGATACTTTCAGGAATACTTTATCGCCCACCTGAAACTCAATTTCTTTCCTTTTTAAATCTGCGTATGACTTCTGTCGATCTAAAGCAGCTTTCAGACTATCACGGATCACTTTCACTTTCTCCTCGGTTTCTCTAACTAGATCAACTTCGTGAATTTGCTTCTCACTAAGTTCAGTCCAATACAAAGGAGTCCGACACTTGCGACCATATAATGCCTCGTACGATGCAGTCCGTATACTCGACTGATAACTGTTGTTGTAGGCAAATTCAACCAAAGGTAGATATTTTTCCCAACTACCTTTGAACTCTAAAACACAGCATCGGAGCATATCTTCTAGAACTTAAATCACTCTTTCTAATTGCCCATTAGTTTGCGGATGGAACGCGGTACTGAAATTCAATTTTGTACCCCAGGCTTCTTGCAACTTTTTCCAAAACCTCGAAGTAAACCTTGGATCTCTATCCAAAATTATGGACGTAGGCACCCCATGTAGTCTCACAATTTCGGCAATATACAGCTCAGCCAACTTGTCAAGTGAGTAATCAACACACACCGATATAAAGTGATCTGATTTCGTTAATCTATCAACAATAACCCACACAACATCTTTCTTTTTCGGAGTCATAGGTAACCCCGTTACAAAATCCATCGTGATTCGGTCCCACTTCCACTCGGGAACCATCACTGGCTGAAGTAATCCAGAAGATACTTGATGCTCAGCTTTCACTTATTGATAGATCAAACACTTTGTAACAAATTTGGAGATGTCACTTTTTATTCTTAGCCACCAATACAACTTCTTCAAATCATTATACATTTTTGTGCTGCCCGGATGTACTGACAAACAACCATTGTGTGCCTCTTGTAAAATTTTCCGGATCAACTCATCATCTTTAGGTACACAAACCCTATCATGGAACATCAAACAATTATATGAACAAACCCGAAAATCAGAGTTATTTCCCGATTCACACTGAGCTCTCTTAACTTGCATTTCACTATCATTTTTTTGAGCTTCACGGATCTGCTGAAGAAATAATGGTCTAGCCCTCAACCCGGCCAATATAGAAAAATCATCAGATAATGCTAAGCTTGTACTCATATCTCTCAAAGCATACAGGGATTTTCTGCTCAAGGCATCCGCAACCACGTTCACTTTCCCCGAATGGTAATCAATTACTAGCTCATAATCCTTCAATAATTCGAGCCACTGCCTTTGTCGCAAATTCAAATCCTTTTGGTTCATCAAGTATTTCAAACTCTTGTGATCAGTAAAGATTTGGCATTTTTCACCATATAAATAATGACGCCAAATCTTCAAAGCAAAGACGATAGCAGCCAACTCCAAATCGTGCGTCGGATAATTCTTTTCATACGGTTTTAGCTATCTCGAGGCATAAGATACTACTTTACCCTATTGCATCAACACACAGCCAAGACCATTTAATGACGCATCACTATAGATCACAAACTCCTTTCCCGACTCAGGTTGTACCAAAACCGGTGCTTCAGTCAACAATGCTTTCAGTTTCTCGAAACTCTGTTGGCACCTCTCAGTCCATTCAAACTTAACATCTTTATGTAGCAGTCTCGTCATCGGTGTAGCAATCATGGAGAACCCTTTAACGAACCGTCTGTAGTAACCCACTAAACTGACACAATGTGTCCTAAGAATCCGACCTCTCGGAGCCAAAACTCACTCTTGCTAAACTTAGCATACAACTGCTCGTCTCTTAGAGTCTAAAAAATAGTTCTCAGGTGCTCCGCGTGCTCACTCTCATCCCGAGAATAAATTAATATGTCATCAATAAAAACAACTACAAATTTATCCAAGTACGGTCGGAAAATACGGTTCATTAAATCCATAAATACCGCAGGAGCATTTGTTAAGCCAAAGGGCATGACAAGGATCTCGTAATGGCCATACCTCGTCCAAAATGCAGTTTTCGGCACATCTTGCTCCTTAACTCTCAACTGGTAATAGCTAAATCTTAGGTCTATCTTAGAAAACACCGTAGCTCCCTTCAATTGGTCGAACAAATCATCTATCCTTGGCAAAGGATACCTATTCTTCACTGTCACCTTGTTGAGCTGTCTGTAGTCTATACACAATCTCATTGACCCGTCTTTCTTCTTCACAAAAAGTACCGGAGCACCCCACGGTGAATAGCTCAGTTTTGTAAAACCCTTATCCGTTAACTCTTGCAACTGAACCGTCAACTCTTTTAACTCCAACGGTGCCATCCTATACGGGGCAACTGAAATAGGTGCTGTACCTGAAACTAACTCAATGCCGAACTCGACTTCTCTAAATGGAGGCAATCAGGGTAACTCTTCCGGAAACAAGTCCGGATACTCGCATACCACAAGCACTGATTCAATCTTTACTTCTGACTCTTGGGTATTTAACAAAAATGCGAGATAGGACTCATACCCCTTTCTCATGTATTTCTCAGCTACCATAGATGAAATCACTACAGGCATACTATCCGATTTACCTGATTTAACCCGAATAATACCTCCATTTACACATCTCAGTTCAATAAACTTACTACCACAGTTTACTAAAACATTATGAACAGTCAACTAATCCATGCCAAGAATTAGGTCAAATTCATCAAACGAAAACAGCATGAGATTAGCCGAAAAATAATGACCTCTAATTGTCAAGGGACAATTTCTACACACTTTGTCAACTAGCATATGTTTGCCTAACGAGTTTGACACTTTTATCACAAATTCTATAGACTCAATAATCATACTCATGCTAGATACCAATTTCATGCAAATATAAGAATGGGTAGACCCCGGATCAATCAAAGCAACCACAGAGATATCATGAAGAGAAAAAGTACCCGTTATCACATCTGGAGATGATGCCTCTTCGCGAGCGCGAATGACATAAGTCCTTGCAGGTGCTCTACCCTTTGATCTCACAGTAGAATCTCTAGGCGCACCTCTACTACTAGTCCCACTTCCCGGGTTCCTCTGTGGTCTACCCCTCAAAGGTACATTTCTCGCCCTTACTTCTTATTTTCTGTCTTTCTCATCCTTCTCAGGACAGTTTCGAATGAAGTGGTCTGGTGAACCACACTTGTAGCAAGTTCGATTATTTCCCCAACACTCCCCAGTATGTTGTCTACCACAATTTAGACACTCCGATTTCTTTGGCTTTACATTGCCCACGCTTGCCATCGAGGCAACTTGAGCTCTCAAGCCTGAATATGTGTTACCACGATCTCGGTGTGAATATCCAGCTGAAGCAGTCATCCGAGGGTTTGTTTCCTTGGACCTCTTTGATTGAGTTTGGAACGACTTACTCATCGACCTTTTCCTTGCATCCCGTGTAACAGCCCGATATAGGGCCTAGTCAGAATAGTGGTTGCGAGACCACAAATTCAAAGTAGAAATATGTGTTTTATGATTTTTATGAGGCTTATGAGGTGTTTGCATGATTGTGTGTAAATTCCATGAAGAAATTTTATTAATTAGTGATTAAATTGTCCAATAGGACTAAATTGCAAAGATTAGAAAATATGAGATTCTAGAAGATTTAAGTATGAAATAGAATTATAAAAATTACTAGAGGTCCTTATTTAGCAATTAGACCATTAAATGTCAAGATGGACAAAAATGGACATAGGAAGGAAAAATCTCAAGAAAGGACCTTAAGGGTATTTTTGTTATTTGGTTAATAAAAGAATTAAAAGGGAAAAATAAGTCAAAATCTTGTCCATCTTCTTCCTCTAAGTGCCGAAATTTGCAAGGAGACATAGCTAGGGTTTCTTCAACTTCCAAGCTTGATAATCAAGAAACACGAAGCCCGAACCGAAACCGAGGCAAAAACAAAGTGTTGGACTAAATCGAACATCTACACACATTTTGAGTACCGAGGTAAGTTTGTGTGAAATTAAAGTTATACGATTTTATTATGCCTGTAATTATTTTATTTTATGAGAAATGTATATAAATTCCACGAAGTTGATTTATGATGCTTCGATGAGATTTAAATGAGAATGTATTAAGGTGAAGTCTCGGTTGAAGATTCAGAATAACGAGGATACCTATGTCACGATATGAGATAAGGAAGGTCCCGTATAAGACCATGTCTGGGACATGGCATCGGCACCGAATGTAGGTTCTGTATAAGACCATGTCTGGGACATGGCATCGGCACTGAATGTAGGTCTCGTATAAGACCATGTCTGGGACATGGCATCAGCACCGAATGTAGATCTCGTATAAGACCATATTTAGGACATGGCATCGGCATCAAATAAGGAAGGTCCTGTATAAGACCATGTCTGGGACATGGCATCGGCACCAAAAGAAGATCTCGTGTAAGACCATGTCTGGGACATGGCATCGACATCAAGTTAAGAGATCCCGTGTAAGACCATATCTGGGATATGGCATCGACATCAAGAGGTGATCCCATGTAAGACCATATCTGGGATATGGCATTGGCATCGTGATACATGTATGATGAGATTGAGTATCCTCCGATATTTTGAGTAGTTCAACGGGCAAAAGAGCTAAGTTATGTAAAGATGACAAAGAGTTAAGTTATGCAAAGATGATAAAGGGTTACATTTAAGGATGATAATGATTTAAGTTATGTTCAAGATAGCATAAGTGCTAAATTATGTGATGAAGTGATGCATGTACCATGAGTAAAATACGAGTTAGGAAATCATAATGTGATATGTGATGGGTAAGAGTAAGTATGAGTAAGTATGTCAAAGTACTTGAGAACTTGTGTTGCTATGGTTCTATGAGATGAATGGATTTTGCTATGAGTATTTATGTTGTTATTTTTAATTCATGCAAACTTACTAAGCTATATGCTTACCCCTTTCTTTTCCCTTTTCCTTGTAGTATCACCAAGCTAGCTCGAGGATTGTAGAACGTTGGAGCTCGGATCACACTATCAATCATTCTTTTGGTATAGTAAAGTAAGAACTTGATCATATTAAGTAAAATATGAAATGTATGAATGATGATTAGTGATTCTTCATAGTGTATTAATGCCATGTTATGTGTTGCTTGTGTTGGCATATGTGTGTCTATGTTTCAGGGTTGCAATTGGCTTGGTAAATAGCCTATTTAACAACACACTCATGGGGCTAGCCGTGTGTCCACACGAGTAGACACACATGGGGCTGGTCGTGTGTCCACATGAGTAGACACACAGGCGTGTGTCTAGGTCGTGTGTGACACACGGCCAGGCGCATGGGTGTGTTGTTGGGCTGTGTGTCCCCTGCATCAAATTTACAAAAATTCAATTCGTCACACGGGCCAGCACACGGGCCTGTGACTAGGTCGTGTGCCCCTTAAGAGGTTGCTGACGTCATAAATAGAATACCTAGGTTTTCACACACGGGAGAGGACACGGGCGTGTCTAGGCTATGTGAGGGACACAGACCATTGACACGAGCGTGTGTTTGGCTGTGTGAAAACCCCTGTAGGTTTGAATTGAGAAATAAATTCCACATGGGCTAGGAGCATGGGCGTGTGTGACCACATGGCCTGCCCACACGGGCGTGTTCCTTTCCACACGGGCGTGTGGCCCTGTTTAGGCAAAAAATTTCTAAGTGCGCAAAAGTTTTCGATTTAATTTCGAAACCTTCCGTATGTATGTTTAGGGCCTCGTAGGCCCATAATAAGAACATTTTGAATATGAATGAGAAGTTTTAAGTTGAAACAAAATTTTATAGCCCGATGTTGTATGTTAAAGCAAGTTAAGTCTGGTAATGCCTCGTACCTGGTTCCGGCGTTGAACTCGGGTAAGGGGTGTTACATTTAGTGGTATCAGAGCATTGGTTTAGCCGATTCTTGGACTAACGTAGCGTATGCATGAGTCTAGCTATACATGCCATACATGTGAGTATTTACATAATGATAGCGTGACGACTCCTGACGATTTAAATTGTGTTTTCATATAGTAAATGGATCCCGATAGAGCTGTGGAAGATGATGTAGAAAGTAACGCGCCGGCTCCCACTGAAGGGATGGTGCCGAATGAAAATGAGAATAGACCAACGACTGTAAGTTAGAGAGGAGGAGAAGAGGCTAGGAAAGCCTTTCTCCATATAATGAATGCATGGTACACGGAGTTCGTTCGTGCAAACCCGAATGCACAACCTCCTCCACCCCAGCCTATTCCTCAGCCTACCCCTGTAGCTCCTCAAGTGGTAAAAGTGGTAAGAAGAGAAAAGCCTCCGGTTGATAGAATCCAGAAACAATGGGCTGAGGAATTCTGGGCTAGTAAAGATGATGATCTGGAAAGAGCAGAATTCTGGCTTGAAAATACCATTAGGGTATTTGATGAGTTATCTTGCACACCTGAAGAGTGCATGAAGTGTGTGGTGTCTCTTTTGAGAGATTTTGCTTATCAGTGGTGGAACACCCTTGTGTCAGTTGTACCAAGGGAAAGGATCACATGGAAGTTTTTCCAAGAAGAGTTTCGAAAGAAGTATATTAGCCAGAGGTTTATCGACCAGAAAAGAAAGGAATTCCTTAAACTGAAACAAGGTAGGATGACAGTAACCGAATATGAGCGTGAGTTTGTAAGGCTCAGCAAATACGCTCGAGAGTGCGTATCCAGTGAAGCCATTATGTGTAAACGGTTTGAGGACGGATTAAATGAAGACATCCAATTATTTTTTGGTGTCCTAGAATTGAAGGAATTTGTTGGGCTAGTGGATCGGGCTTGTAAAATTGAGGAGTTGGTTAAAGAGAAAAGAAAAGCTAAGATAGAGTCCCATGACTCAAGAAAGAGACAAATGAACAAGTCGTTTCAATCTTCATCCAAGAAGTCAAGAGACTTCCCTACCCGATCAGCTTCTTCCGCCGGGTTTTTTAATAGAAGTAAGAGTAAACAGTACTCAGGGATTAAAGCTCAGACTACCTCAGTTGCTAATGTTGGGATCACTCGAACAAATAGACCAGAATGTCCACAATGTGGCAGACGTCATCCCGGTGAGTGCCGAGCCCATGAGAGAGCCTGTTTTAAGTGTGGCTCCCAAGATCATTTTATTAGAGAATGCCCTAAGATGGTTGAGAAAGAGAAAATTCAGAGTGCGAGATCGAGAAGCGCTACTAGAGGGAGACAACAGAGAAACCTGGAAAGTGGAACGAATAGTAAGAATACACCCAGAGAGCAGGCTGTGAGATCTGAGGGTAGAGCGCCTGCGAGGACTTATGCCATTCGCACTCGCGAAGAGGCGTCATCCCCTGATGTAATTACGTGTACATTTTCTCTCCATGATACTAATGTTGTTGCTTTAATTGATCCGGGATCTACCCACTCATACATTTGCATGAAATTAGTATCTAGTGTGAGCATGCTTGTAGAGTCTACAGAGTTTGTGATAAAAGTGTCCAATCCTTTAGGCAAAAGTGTATTAGTTGACAAGGTATGCAAAGATTGCCCATTGATGATTAGAGGTCATTATTTTAAGGAAAATCTCGTACTATTGCCATTTGATGAATTTGATGTAATTCTTGGTATGGACTGGTTAACCGCTCATGATGTGACAGTAAATTGTGGAAAGAAATACATTGAATTGAGATGTGAAAATGGGAACACTCTTCGTGTTGAATCAGATGAACAAGACAGATTGCCTGTAGTGATCTCCCATATGTCTGCCCAGAAATATGTAAGAAAGGGATACGAAGCATATCTTGCCTTTGTTATGAATGCTAAAGAAACTGAGTTAAAGATTGAATCGGTGCCGATAGTGTGTGAGTACCCAGATGTATTCCCAGAAGAATTGCCAAGGTTGCCTCCGATTAGAGAGATTGAATTTGGCATTGAGTTAGCTCCTGGTACTACACCTATATCGATTGCTCCATATAGAATGGCTCCAACTGAGTTGAAGGAATTGAAGGCACAGTTGCAAAAGTTGACGGACAAAGGTTTTGCTAGACTGAGTTATTCTCCGTGGGGTGCTCCAGTACTATTTGTGAAAAAGAAAGATGGTTCCATGAGATTATGTATAGATTACCGGCAGCTTAATAAGGTTACCGTGAAGAATAAGTACCCATTGCCAAGGATCGATGATTTATTTGATCAGTTGAAGGGAGCCACTGTGTTCTCTAAGATAGACTTGAGATCCGGTTATTACCAATTGAAGGTCAAAGACTCAGATGTACCGAAAATAGCATTTCAGACAAGGTATGGGCATTATGAATTTTTAGTCATGCCTTTCAGTTTAACAAACACCCCTGCTGTGTTTATGGATTTAATGAACTGCATTTTTCAGCCATACTTGGATAAGTTTGTTGTGGTTTTTATTGATGACATACTGATATATTCTCGTGATGAGAACGAGCACGCCAAAAACTTGAGGACAATTTTGCAGATTCTACGAGATAATCAGTTATACGCCAAGTTTAGCAAAAGTGAATTTTGGCTCAAAGAGGTTGGATTTTTGGGGCACATTGTCTCGGGAGATGGAATCCGAGTCGACCCAAGTAAGATTTCAGCTATTATGTAACAGTCTGGTTTATACCCTAGTCGGAATAGTGGTTTCGAGACCACAAATCCGAGTCAGTAAAATATTTTAATATTATTTTCTGTGTCTTTGATATGTGGTTAAGCATGTGTTAAGGTTCCGTAAGTTAATTTGTCTGTTTGTGTGCTTAATTTTAGAAAAGGGGCTTAATCGCATAAAATGGAAGTTTGATGGTTAAATGTATAAGTGTTAATTTTTTAATGTCTTTAAAATGTGAAGGATTTATGTGGAAAATTAGCCAATTATAAGGCTAGTGGATGGCTATGGTCAATAATGACCTTGAAAAGTATGTTTTATCATTTTATTAAATAAGGTTAGTATAGTAAGTTGATAATTAGTAACATTAAATAAAATGAAAGCCAAAAATGTTGTCATCTTTTAAGTTCATCCACCGAATATTGAGAAAAAGAAAGGGGTTTTGAGCTTTGTTTCTTTCGGCCATTTCTAAAGCTTAATTAAGGTAAGTTTTGACTTCGGTTTTTGATAATTTCTACGTTTCTGTAATCGTTGCTTCGTATACTTTGAAACCCATGTTGTAATTTGAAGAATTGATGATGTTTATGAAATGTGCCATTGATGAAATGGTGAGCTTTGTGATGAGTTTTGGTGTTAAATGAAAGATATGTGTTTAATGAACATGTTTTGTTCTTGATTTTTTGATGAATTTAGCTAATTAGGGATAAATTATGAAAATAGCATTTTGAGGGACTAAATTGAGAAATAAATGAAATGTTTGGACTTGTATGAGTGATCGTGTTTGAGAGTTTTAATATTTACATAATGAATGATCGAGCCTAGAAACTAACTATCACCACGATTGAAGCAAGCGCACCTATCGAACAGTAGTATAGCTTAGTGGCAAGACTGGAATGTCAAACCCAAAGGAACCAAAATTACTAGTACTGACTTTCTTTTTATTATCTAGCCTAAAATAAAGGGGATTGATATTTATCTAACTAATTACTAAGCTAAGGATGCCAAGACACAGAGAACGAATTGGGAAAATACTTTTGGGAAAATCAATTGATTAAGACAATACCCGAGGAAGAATCCACCTAGATTTCACTTGTTATTTAACTCTGAACCAGACGATTTATTCACTTGACTTGATCCGTAGGATTCCCTAATTTATATTAATACCTCTTTCGAGGCTACTAACGTGTAACCCTAGGTTGATTAATTGAAATCTCTTTCTAATTAAAACCCCTAGTGTTGCATTAACTCAGTTTATGGACTCCCATATTAGGTTTGACCCTAATCTGGTAGATTTTTGTCATCCTATCTCTAGGAGTGCGATCAAATCCGCTTAATTATGCTAGATCTACTCTTAAACAGGGACTTTTGCTCCTCCGAATAAGCACATCAATACTTGAATCAATATCCTGAAATATTAAAGCAAGAATTAAGAACACATAATTAAGAACAAATCAAGTATTTATCATACAGTTCAGAAAACAATAACAAGATCCGTCTTAGGTTTCATCCCCCTTAGGTATTTGAGGGGTTTAGTTCATGTTTATAAAAGAATACATCTTAGAAGAAATTAAATAACAAAACATAAAGAAAAACCCTAAAACCTCCTAAAGGAAATTGAAGGGAAAATCCTCAGTCTTCAGCGTGATTCCGGCTTCTGAGATGGATCAATTGGCTTTCTTCGAGTAATTCCTTATATTCAGCCTTCTCTGGCTTCGCTCTTCGTCAAAAGCCCTGACAGAAGTCTTCTATCGAACTCCCCTTTTAGGTTGCCCTCTAGGGTGTTTATATAGGCTTTCTGGATGCCTTACTTGGCCCACAAGTATCCTATTCCGAGTGGAATTAAAACGGGTCACGGTAGGGACACGCCCGTGTGAAATGCCCGTGTGAATCAAGCCCAGGGCCGTGTTCGAGTCTGCTAAAGTGGCACGGCCATGTGGTGAACTCCAGGCCGTGTTGATTCCTTACTTTGGCCCATTTTCTCTGTTTTTGGCCCGTTTCTCGTTCTTTTCACCGTCCTATGCTCTCTTATGTATAAAACATGAAATTAAAGGATTAGGACCATCAAATTCCACAATTCAAGGGATAAATCATCCAAAAGTATGCCAAATGTGGGATTAAAATATGTATATATTACGGTTTATCAATGAGATACATAAGCATTCGGCTAAACATGGGTAAAAGAAACTTAGGTGTTGTAACACCCCTTACCCGAGACCGTTGCCGGAGTCGAGCACGAGGCATTACTAGACTTAACTTACTAAATCAGGGCATAAAAATTGAAACTGTCCATCTGCGTCATGTTCACTAAATTGACTATAACTCGTGTTACGAAACTCGAAATTTAGATCCGTAAATTTTACCTGAAACTAGACTCATATATCTTTCTACTATAATTTTTATAGAATTTTTGGTATGGCCAATTAGTACATTTTATTAGTTAAAGTCTCCCCTGTTACACAGTTTGATAGTTCTGACCCCTCTGCACAAAAGATCAATTATCTCATAATATACAACTCTTTTTCCTACACCGTTTCTTTCATATAAAAATAGACTCAATAAGATTTAATTATATATCTCATTCACACCATAATTCCATTTATACTATTTTTAGTGATTTTTCAAAATCACGTCACAGTTGCTGTCCAAACTGTTCCCCTGCATATACTTACATAATTTCTTTCTAATAACTACCAACTAGGCATTACATGATATCCAAAACATGCTCTTAATTAGCCATTTTAATAGCTAATCACTACCAAACATTTACAAGCCAATCTTAAGCCATATAATAAGGTTATACACACATGATAGCTAAGTCCCTATACATGCCATAACTTAAAACGTCGAGTCACAAAATACCAATATAATCCTTTGATAGTGTGTAACGATCTCCAGCGTCCTTTCGATCCCGAATTGGCTTGTAATACTATATAAAAAAATAAAGAATGGGCGTAAGCATAAAGCTTAGTAAGTTTACAAGTAAATAGATAACAACATTCTTAATGAATTATTTTATCCCTTTCTTATCAAGATCACTTAGACTTTTAACTCAATATACTTAAACTTGTATTCTTACCTGTACCTTTTAACATGAATTTGTCTTACCTTACCTTTTTATCTTGAACTTGTCTTACCTTTACTTTCGTATACTCTTTGAATTTTCCCGTTGAACCACTTGGAATACTAAGGATACGCGGGTACCTTTCCTTATGAAACTTAACCATTGCCATGTCTTGACATGGTCTTACGTGGTATCCTTGCCTTATGAACTCACCAATGCCATGCCTTGGCATGGTCTTACATGGGACCTTTGCCTTATAGAAACTTATCAATGCCATGTCTTGACATGGTCTTACATGATTTCCTTGAACCCTAATGTCATGACATTTGTATCCTACACATTCCTAAGGTTCAACCGGAACTTTCTGAGATAGCTTTTCCGTCAATTCATACTTAAGTCTTTGAATGATAAATTTATAAAATAAATATATAAATGCTGGAATTTAATAGTATTAAATGTAAAATAATAGAATATTGCATTTATTTACATAAACTTACCTCGAAACAAAATACGATCAACTATATCGATTTAGTCCTCTATCTTTTTCTTTCCCCGATCTAACTCCGGATTTCGTTCTTCTTGATCTATAATAGCAAATTTAGCTTATTTAATACTCACATTTATCAAAACAGTCCTTAACTCTAACTTTGGCAAAATTACGATTTTGCCCCTAAACTTTTACATATTTACACATTTGCCCCAAAGCTCGGAAATTAAAATTTATCCCTTATTCTTATGTTTTATGACATGCTGATCATTTTTACCTTTTATGACAACATCAAATTCTCACTCTAACATGTACTTATGAACATTAGGTATTTTTACCGATTAAGCCGTTTTATCCGTTTTTACTTAAAATCGCTTAGCAAAAGTTGTTTAACATAATTTCAGACTTCATATTCTATCATAAAACATCAAAATAAACACATTTCACCTATGGGTATTTTTCCAAATATGAACCCTAGGTTAAATTATTGCTAGATTAAGCTAAATCAAGTTACCGGGACTCCAAAAACGTAAAGAACATTAAAAACGGGGCTTGGAATCACTTACTATGGAACTTGGAAGCTTGAAACAGACCCTAGGTATGGAAAACCCTTGAAATTTCGTCCTAATGAAGAAGATGAGCATATTTTGCCATCTTTTTCCCTTTTAATTTCTTTTTATTACCAAATGACTAAATTACCCTTCATTAAAAACTTTGGTTCTTTCTACCTATATATGTCCATTTTTGTCCATGAAAGCCTAATGGTATAATTACCATTTAAGGACCTCTACTTCAATTATGCTCTTCAATTAAATCCTTTACCATCTAAAACTCATATTTATCAACTTTTGCAATTAAGTCCTAATAGGCAAATTAGACATGAAATCAATAAAATTTCTTATCAATACTCTAAAACATGCATCTAATCACTCAATAAATCATAATAATTACTTAAAATAACCTTTTCTATCTCAGATTCATGGTTTCACAACCACAGATTCCGTTTAGGCCCTATTTCGAGGATGTTACATTTCTCCCCCTTTAGGGATTTTCGTCCCCAGAAAATCTTACATCAAGAGATTTGGATATTGTTTTCGCATAGCCTCTTCGGGCTCCCATGTAGCTTCTTCTATCCCATGCCTATCCCATAATACTTTCACAAGTGCAATACTTTTGTTCCTTAATTGCTTAACCTCCCGAGCTAGAATTTTTACTGGTTCCTCACCGTAAGTCATATCTGGCTGAATCTCAACCTCTGTCTGCAAAATTACATGCGATGGATCTGAACGATAACGACGTTGTAACACCCCAAACTCGGACAGGACACCACGCCCGAATCTGGTATGTTACGGGGAAAAACGTTTTTTGATTGATCAGATTTTTCGTTTAAAAGCGGGGTGAAAACATGGTGAATTTGAGGGAAATTGGAGTAGGCCTGTTTGATTAGATTTTGAAAACTTATCCGAAGTATATAGTTAAAAACGAGTTGATTTCATTTAGTATTTCCAATAGTTTCTTAGTGCTAATTTGAAATGTTTTTGACTTAGTAGAATATCGAGTTTGGTTTGAAAATCATTTGAGTTTACTTTATAGCAAAACATAGTGAGATACCCGATGGTATAGTTTAAAACACATTGCGTTATAGTTTTGAAAACATTATCTTACCAAATTTTTAGTAAAATTTCATACCAAGTTATTTGTTAAGCAGGTTGAGAATCTAATTATAACATAACCATCATAAAACATAATTTAAAGGCCTTTTACAAATCCAAATTAAATCTCAAATAAAAGCAAATAAGCTAAAGTACCCAAAGTGAACAGTCTGAGCAACACTTTTATTAAAGCATGGCATGTGCACCCCGAGTCCACCCCGGCTCCATGTCCGCATCTACGGGTCACCTGAAATGTCAAAGGAGAGGGTGAGTCGAATGACTCAGTGCATAAATCCCACTCCCGATGAAACAACATGCTAACACACATCATACATAGCAACATAATCAATGCAACCCGATCCTAACCATCCGTATCCCCTTTTTCTACCCCGTGTGGTACCAAACCACTGGTGGTGCCAAACCACTGGTGACATATAGTCACAATGTGTTACCAAAACACTGGTGTCCCAAAGACACAATATCCATCAATGTGGTGCCAAACTTTGGTGTCCCAAAGACACGTTTGTGCTACCAAAGCACTGGTGACCGAAGTCACAAATCCAATGATGGGGCCAACCCATCGTGTGATACCCAATCACTAGCAGACGATCCCATATCTCAAAGTGGGGCCAACCCACGGTGGTGTTAACCACAGGGACAAGTCGCAATGAGGTGCCCAACCTCACGGTGTCCCAAAGACACAAATGTGGTACCAAACCACTTTGGTGACCGTAGTCACAATAATCGAATGATGGGGCCAACCCATCGTGTGATACCCAATCACTAGCAGACGATCCCATATCTCAAAGTGGGGCCAACCCACGGTGGTGTTAACCACGAGGACAAGTCGCAATGAGGTACCCAACCTCCGGTGTCCCAAAGACACAAATGTGGTACCAAACCCTTTGGTGACCCAAAGTCACAAAGTGTGTTACCAAAACACTGGTGCTCGTCGGCACAAAATATCCTTTGCTCCTCCACTCATATCACCCATCAACATACCATACTCATGTAATCATGCATATTATACAAATCATGCATGTCATGCTAATATGTTTGACTCATGCCCCATATCACATACATACATAGTCATGATACTATATAGATCATCAAGAAACTCAGTAACAATACCTTGACTTACCGAGTCAAGATCATACCCAAAAGGGTATCATATCAATCCATCAAAGCGCCATGATTTTAATAGGCAAACCGGTTTAATAATAATATCACTAAGTATGGGTGTGTTAGTTACACACCTGGAAAACAAAAGCCTTAAACCCCTCGAACTGATCTAAGCCCCCTTGATTATCTAGCTCCTATAACAATCGGCCAACACAGGATTAGGCACTAAGACCATTCGGCCAAAGACATATAAACCCAAAGGGGTTAATATCGAACCCTTACCTCTATACTCGATTTGGTTTCCTACCAAATCCCGAATCAACCAACGATTTTACGACAATCGGCCAATCCCCACCACTTATCAATCGGTCGAGTCTTTGTAAAGGTTTTGTCAAGCCGCTTGAATCCCGAATGCCCTATAAAGCCTTGAATTCCAAAATAAGAGGTTAGCTCCTTTCACCAATCCAAAATCGACATCGCACTAGAGAGAAAAGAGAAATGGCCATTCGGCCAAGAACTTACCAATACCACCCAAAATTTGGCCACAAGAGGACTTCCAAGAGAGAAAAGATTCGGCTAAGATGCACCCCAAAAAGACAAGAAGATTTGGCCTAAGTGTTTACCACACACCTATGTTCGGTTTTTGAATGGAAAAGGAAAGAAAAGAAGATAGGAGATGAGAATGAAGTTTCGGCAATAATGTATAAGAAAAGAAAAATAAAAGTCGAGATGCAAGTGATTGTGGTTTGGCACCAAAAGAAATGGGAAGATGAATAATGGAAAGATTCGGTTTGAAGCAAGTGAGAGTTTCGGCACAAGTACTTTAGGAGAAGAGAATGGATTATGAGAAGGAGAGAAGAGAGTGTTCGGCTATCAAGGTTCAATCAAGGAAGAAAAATATGACAAGAAAAGACTTTTACTTACGGCTTACCCAAGTGAAGAAAGAAGGAAACAACAAAAAAATGCAATAATGCATTCGGCTACACCTGAGACTAAATGAAGCAAAACACTTTTCGGCAACTAAGGGACTAGGTGTTTTGGTTTCAAGAGGTGGAAAGAATGAGAGAATTTTCTATGGAAAAAAATCGGCTTGTTTGACAAAATGAGAGAACTTTGTTTGATACCAAAAAGTGACCAGAAAAAACACCCCAAAATGCCAATTGAATTTGGCACACTCTTTCCCCCACACTAAGCCGTCACTCCCCTCCAACTCCCCTAAATTCGGCCAAATCCCCACAACACTCCACTCCACACATTCAAACAAGCATGACCAAGTCTTCCTCCTAAACTCACTCTCCTCCCACCATTTGAGCAGTTTGACCAAGTCCAAAGAAGAATTTGAATTGCCTTCTACTTCCTCCTCCCATGCCGTCCAAAATGGGAACCAAAATGGGGACTTTGCGGCTCGAACACTAGACCTCCACCCCATGCATTTGACGCCACACCTAGCTCCCAAGTAACGCATGCTTGCCACTTTGCCAGCTCACCTTTTTGTTCAACAAAACCCCAAATAAAACTCTTATACCCCTGAGCTTCCTCGGCTCCTCTCCTATAAAGCCTAAAAACAAAAATTCTCCTACCTACTCAGGCACACTCCTAACCTACAATTAAGCCCGAAACTACACAAACAGCAACCACAGCACACTTAACACATGCAATATCATGCAACAACAAAATAGCCCCTAACCCGGGATATTACAGGTTCTACCCCTTAAAAATAATTTGGCCTCGAAATTACCCGATCGAGAAGAGTTGCGGGTATTCTTTGTCTCATCATATCCTCGGGTTCCCACGTAGCTTCTTCTCACGCCATGATTCCGCCAAAGTACCTTAACCAAAGGCATGGACTCTTTACGCAGAACCTTCACATCTCGATCAAGAATCTGCACAAGTTCCTCCTCCATGGTCAAATCTGGATTTACCTCGATCTCTTCCATTGCTACCACATGTGACGGATCTGAACGATAACGCCGAAGCATCGAAACGTGGAATACGTCGTGAATCTGACTAAGCTCTGCTGGCAACTCAAGGCGATCGCCATTGGTCCAACTCGTCTCAGAACCTTATACGGCCCAATAAACCTCGGACTTAGCTTGCCTTTCTTCCCGAATCTCAACACCTTCTTCCAAGGTGAGACCTTCAGGAAAACTCGATCCCCCACAGTGAACTCTATATCTCTTCGCTTAAGATCGGCATAAGACTTCTGCCGGTCGAAGCTTCCTTCAATCGAGATCGAATCGACTTAACCTTGTCTTCGGTCTCGACCAACCAACTCGGGTCCCAACAAGCGGCGTTCACCTAACTCGAGTCCAACACGTAGGTGAGCGACATTTCCTACCATACAACGCCTCATACGGTGCCATCTTGATGCTCGCTGATAAGCTGTTGTTGTAGGCAAACTCAGCTAATGGTAGAAACTCCTCCCAACTACCTCACGAAATCCAAGATACAACCTCTCGGCATATCCTCTAAGATCCGAATGACCTTTACGATTGGCCGTCGATTGCGGATGAAAAGCGTCTTTGAAATCCAAAGCGAGTACCCGAGCTTGATGCAATGCTTTCCGAACCTTGAGCGTAAACACGGGATCCCTATCCGAGATTATCGAAATCGCACACCGTGCAACCTCACTATCTCGACACATACAACTTCGCTAGCTTCAAGTGAGTAGTCAACCCTCACAGGAATAAAGTGTGGTGGATTTAGTCGGTCGATCCACCACTACCCACACTGAATCTTTCTTGCTTGGCGTGAAGCGGTAACCCACCGACAAAATCCATGGTTATCCTTTCCCACTTCCACCGAGGAATCTTCACGGTGAAGCAACCCCGACGCGACAGCGATGTTCGGCCTTGACACATTGACAAGTCGGACACTTCCCAACAAACTCTGTCACCTCTTTCTTCAAGCCAGGCCACCAAAACTGCTCCATAAGATCCCTATACATCTTGCTACCTCCAGGATGCATAGCATAAGGACTGCTATGTGCGTCCTAAAGAATCTTCTGCCTCAGCTCAACATCTTTAGGCATACAAGCCTTACCTTGAAAACACAGAACCCCATCACGGACAATTTGTAACCCTCCAAACCACCATCTCGCACTTGCAACCTTCGCGCACTCAGAACCTCATCCAATAAGCTGTTTCTCTACGATCACATTTCAACCCAAGTAGGCTTAACTGCGGATTACGCGAGAATACTCCCATCGTCATACAAACTCAAATGGGCAAACAATGCTCTTAAGTCCGAAACAACCTTGCGGCTCAACGCGTCAGCCACCACGTTAGCCTTGCCCGGATGATACTCAATCGAAAAGTCGTAATCTTTCAGCAACTCAACCCATCTGCGTTGCCTCAAATTCAAATCCTTCTGAGTCAGAAGATACTTCAGACTCTTGTGATCTGTGTAGACTATCGATCTCTCTCCGTACAAGTAGTGCCTCCAAATCTTTAAAGCGAAGACTACAGCTGCTAGCTCCAAATCGTGCATCGGATAGTTGACCTCATGTGGCCTCAGCTGTCGAGAAGCGTAAGCCACAACCTTACCTTCTTGCATCAGCACACAACCCAAGCCCGTATGTGATGCATCGTAATAGACTGTGAATTCCTTACCAGCCTCAGGTTGAATTAGAACCGGAGCCTCAGTCAAAATCTTCTTTAACTTATCGAAGCTTTCCTGCTGTTTCTCAGTCCATACAAACGGAACTTCTTTCCTCAGCAACTTGGTCATCGGTGCTACTATCAACGAAAAACCCTCAACAAACCTTCGGTAGTATCCGGCCAAACCCAGAAAACTCTGAATCTCAGCCACTGACTTAGGCGGCTTCCAACCCAAAACTGCCTCAATCTTACGAGGATCTACTCAAATCCCCTCAGCCGACACTACATGACCCAAGAAAGTCACTTCCCTAAGCAAGAACTCACACTTACTGAACTTAGCATGAAAGTTGCTTTTTCCTCAAAATCTGCAACACCACTCGCAAATGCTTATCATGCTCTTCCTCTCGTCCTTGAGTACACTAAGATGTCGTCTATGAAAACCACGGATGAACCGATCCGGATCTTTCTTTGAAACACCCTATTCATCATATCCATAAGCGCTTGCGGTCGTTAGTCAACCCGACGGCATTACGTAAATTCGTAGTGCCCATACCGAGTCCGGCTTATTTGTTTTATGGATATCGGCCTCCTTAACCTTCAAGCGATGATACCCGGACCTCAAGTCGATCTTGAGAATACCGCGAGCACCCTTCCGGTGATCAAACAAATCGTCTATCCGTGGCAGCGGATACTTGTTTTTAATCGTCGACTTATTCAAGCTGGCGGTAGTCTATGCACATCCGCATCGTACCATCTTTGTTCTTAACAAAAAGTGTAAGCGCCCCATGGCGAAACACTAGGCCTAATAAAACCTCGATCCAATAACTCCACGGATCTCGAGCCTTGAGCTCCACCAATTCCTTTGGTGCCATCCTATCACGGAGCAATAGACACAGCGCGATCCGGGTGAGATCAATCCCGAACTCCACCTCTCGATCGGCGGCAAACCGGAAGCTCCTCGGGAACCACATCAAGCAAATTCCTTAATGATGCAGAACCCTCTCTCTGGCGGACTCTTTAGCCTCCAAGGCATAGACATGAACTACATACGCTTCACTGACCCTTCACGACCATCTTCTGCGCTTTCAAAGCGGATACCACATTTGATAAGTAATCCCTCCTATTACCTATCATAACCACCTCATCACCCTCAACCGTCTTAAGAACCATGCGCTTGGCGCGCAATCCAACCTCTTTGGTACTTGACCAACCAATCCATCCCAAGAATCGGATCGAACTCCCCAAGCGGCGGTTCCATCGGATCGGCGACAAACACTACCCCTTGGAGTTCTAGGGGTACCTCTCTAAACAGTTTATCTACTACTACTCAGAGTGACCTAGAGGGCTAATCACGGTCATCCGCCTAGAGGATATCTCGAGTCTAAATCCATGGTCTCTACTATACTACGGCAACATAAGAGTGCGTTGAACCCACATCAATCAAAGCGGTATAAGGAGAACCAAAAATCGTAAAGCGTCTCAGGTTATGGCGTCCGGTGCGTCGCCCTCCTCTCGGCGCCTCGCGGCATACACTAATCCCGGGTTGTGCGGCATCGAACTACTCGCACCTCGCCGGTGCTCCACGGCCCCGACCGAACCATTACCACCTGCGCCATTACCACGGCCCCTCGGCGGTGGCGGTCCATTACCTCTCGAGGCCCGACACGGCCTGCCTCTCGGTGAATCCTAGCCAACCTACGCGGACAATCCCTCACACGATGCTCCAGAGAACCACACCGAAGCAACCTTTTCCTCCAGTCCGGCAACCACCCCAATGAGATTTTCCACATTGATCACGCTGCGGCGGTCCACGCCTAGTGACAACAAACCTAGCGATGATTCGGCCCACTCGGTCTAGCTCTCTTACCTCTGCGGATTACCCGGCGATCCGGAAGACCAAAAGCTCCTCTTATGCCTATTTACTGTCCATGCCTGTCTCGCGACTCCTTAACACCCTCGGCTACCTTAGCCTTCTCAACTAAGGCAACAAACTCGCGCTCCTGGCGAGGAGCAATCAGCGACCTCAATTCGTCTCGCGAGACCATCCTCAAAGCGAACGCACCTCTCATGCTCGGTGGCCACAATGCCGGCATACCTACTCGACCAGGAACTCGGCCTCGTACTCGAAGCAGATTTACTCCTGAACAAGCCTCGAAATGCCTTCCGCTGGGAGTCAATATAACTAGCCCCGATGTATTTCTTTTGATATGCGACCACGAAATAATCCCATGTCGGATCCTCTGCGCCGCCACATCATCCGAACCGTGAGCCACCAGCGATATGACTCATCCCGAAGAAGCGTCGATGCCCTTCGGCTTCTCTTGATTAAGTCAGATCATCCATGATCCGCTCGGTTGCCTCTAGCGATATTCGGTGATCTTTGGGAGCAACACGAAACACCTCGGAAGAATTCGGCCCCATTTGCCCGAAGTCGCCAGAAAGCAATTTCCTAACTCACGCACCACCACCTACACCGGCTACCCTTTCCAACACTCGCGGCGATCGCGCTGTGACACTGCGTCGTCCCCGGTCGATCTTGGAACTCACCACCTCCGGTGGTGGCGAGCCAGTATCTCATTTTTGAGCCACGGCCGGATCCTACGGGCTCGTAAAGCGTCATCCTACCACGACCTCGCCCACGACCACGTCCACCTCTAGTGCTCATGACTAATCTTTCACGTATCGATTAAAGAATTTTATGCATCGAGTATTTATTCCACTTGTTTAAAAGCAAGTCTTATGAATATTTTAAGAGGATTGGTTCTCGCGAGTTCACGAGAATCCTATCGGTTTCAATCTCTAAAGTAATATACTATTGCTATTCATCGAGATCATATCACATCCAATTAAATCACAAAGAATAGTTAGGTACTTACAGCGGCCCAGTGTAGGAGACTCGGTGCCATGCCTTTCAAACCATACTTTAAGAATAAAGACTAATAAAACAATCTTTTGAAAACATTTTGGGCCTCAGGCCCATAGCCGAGCCTTTGAATTTGGCTCTGATACCACAATTGTAACACCCCAAACTCGGACAGGACACCACGCCCGAATCTGGTATGTTACGGGGAAAAACGTTTTTTGATTGATCAGATTTTTCGTTTAAAAGTGGGGTGAAAACATGGTGAATTTGAGGAAATTGGAGTAGGCACATTTGATTAGATTTTGAAAACTTATCCGAAGTATATAGTTAAAAACGAGTTGATTTCATTTAGTATTTCCAATAGTTTCTTAGTGCTAATTTGAAATGTTTTTGACTTAGTAGAATATCGAGTTTGGTTTGAAAATCATTTGAGTTTACTTTATAGCAAAACATAGTGAGATACCCGATGGTATAGTTTAAAACACATTGCGTTATAGTTTTGAAAACATTATCTTACCAAATTTTTAGTAAAATTTCATACCAAGTTATTTGTTAAGCAGGTTGAGAATCTAATTATAACATAACCATCATAAAACATAATTTAAAGGCCTTTTACAAATCCAAATTAAATCTCAAATAAAAGCAAATAAGCTAAAGTACCCAAAGTGAGCAGATCTGAGCAACACTTTTATTAAAGCATGGCATGTGCACCCGAGTCCACCCGGCTCCATGTCGCATCTACGGGTCACTGAAATGTCAAAGGAGAGGGTGAGTCGAATGACTCGGTGCATAAATCCCGCTCCCGATGAAACAACATGCTAACACACATCATACATAGCAACATAATCAATGCAACCCGATCCTAACCATCCGTATCCCCTTTTTCTACCCCGTGTGGTACCAAACCTTTGGTGGTGCCAAACCACTTTGGTTACATATAGTCACAATGTGTTACCAAAACTTTGGTGTCCCAAAGACACAATATCCATCAATGTGGTGCCAAACCTTTGGTGTCCCAAAGACACGTTTGTGCTACCAAAGCTTTGGTGACCAGAAGTCACAAATCCAATGATGGGGCCAACCCATCGTGTGATACCAATCACTAGCGAGACGATCCCATATCTCAAAGTGGGGCCAACCCCACGGTGGTGTTAACCATAGGGACAAGTCGCAATGAGGTGCCCAACCTCTGGTGTCCCAAAGACACAAATGTGGTACCAAACCTTTGGTGATTTGTAGTCACAATAATCGAATGATGGGGCCAACCCATCGTGTGATACCCAATCACTAGCGAGACGATCCCATATCTCAAAGTGGGGCCAACCCACGGTGGTGTTAACCACGGGGACAAGTCGCAATGAGGTGCCCAACCTCTGGTGTCCCAAAGACACAAATGTGGTACCAAACCACTTTGGTGACCCAAAGTCACAAAGTGTGTTACCAAAACATTGGTGCTCGTCGGCACAAAATATCTTTGCTCCCTCCACTCATATCACCCATCAACATACCATACTCATGTAATCATGCATATCATACAAATCATGCATGTCATGCTAATATGTTTGACTCATGCCCCATATCACATACATACATAGTCATGATACCATATAGATCATCGATGAAACTTTGTAACAATCTTGACTTACCCGAGTCAAGATCATACCCAAAAGGGTATCATATCAATCCATCAAAGCGCCATGATTTTAATAGGCAAACCGGTTTAATAATAATATCACTAAGTATGGGTGTGTTAGTTACACACTGGAAAACAAAAGCCTTAAACCCCTCGAAGGCGATCTAAGCCCCCTTGATTATCTAGCTCCTATAACAATCGGCCAACACGAGATTAGGCACTAAGACCATTCGGCCAAAGACATATAAACCCAAAGGGGTTAACATCGAACCCTTACCTCTATACTCGATTTGGTTTCCTACCAAATCCCGAATCAACCACTGATTTTCTGACAATCGGCCAATCCCCACCACTTATCAATCGGTCGAGTGCTGTAAAAGGTTTTGTCAACTGCTTGAATCCCGAATGCCCTATAAAGCCTTGAATTCCAAAATAAGAGGTTAGCTCCTTTCACCAATCCAAAATCGACATCGTACTAGAGAGAAAAGAGAAATGGCCATTCGGCCAAGAACTTACCAATACCACCCAAAATTCGGCCACAAGAGGACTTCCAAGAGAGAAAAGATTCGGCTAAGATGCACCCCAAAAAGACAAGAAGATTCGGCCTAAGTGTTTACCACACACCTATGTTCGGTTTTGAATGGAAAAGGAAAGAAAAGAAGATAGGAGATGAGAATGAAGTTTCGGCAATAATGTATAAGAAAAGAAAAAAAAAAGTGCGAGATGCAAGTGATTGTGGTTTCTGCACCAAAAGAAATGGGAAGATGAATAATGGAAAGATTCAGTTTGAAGCAAGTGAGAGTTTCGGCACAAGTACTTTAGGAGAAGAGAATGGATTATGAGAAGGAGAGAAGAGAGTGTTCGGCTATCAAGGTTCAATCAAGGAAGAAAAATATGACAAGAAAAGACTTTTACTTACGGCTTACCCAAGTGAAGAAAGAAGGAAACAACAAAAAAATGCAATAATGCATTCGGCTACACCTGAGACTAAATGAAGCAAAACAATTTCGGCAACTAAGGGACTAGGTGTTTCGGTTTCAAGAGGTGGAAAGAATGAGAGAATTTTCTATGGAAAAAATCGGCTTGTTTGACAAAATGAGAGAACTTTGTTTGATACCAAAAGTGAATGAAAAAACACCCCAAAATGCCAATTGAATTTCGACACACTCTTTCCCCCACACTAAGCCGTCACTCCCCCTCCAACTCCCCTAAATTCGGCCAAATCCCCCACAACACTCCACTCCACACATTCAAACAAGCATGACCAAGTCTTCCTCCTAAACTCACTCTCCTCCCACCATTTGAGCAGTTTGACCAAGTCCAAAGAAGAATTTGAATTGCCTTCTACTTCCTCCTCCCATGCCGTCCAAAATGGGAACCAAAATGGGGACTTTGCAGCTCGAACACTAGACCTCCACCCCATGCATTTGACGCCACACCTAGCTCCCAAGTAACGCATGCTTGCCACTTTGCCAGCTCACCTTTTTGTTCAACAAAACCCCAAATAAAACTCTTATACCCCAGCTTCCTCAGCTCCTCTCCTATAAAGCCTAAAAACAAAAATTCTCCTACCTACTCGAGGCACACTCCTAACCTACAATTAAGCCCAGAAACTACACAAACAAAGCAACACAAGACACACACTAACACATGCAATATCATGCAACAACAAAATAGCCCCTAACCTGGGATATTACAGACGTAGCATAGACACATGAAACACATTATGAATCTTCTCTAATTGATCGACCAAAGCTAACCGATATGCCAATGGCCCAACTCTCTCGATCACCTCAAGCGGTCCAATAAAGCGGGGACTTAATTTGCCTTTCTGCCAAATCGAGAACTTTCTTCCAAGGGGATACTTTTAAGAATACCCTATCACCAACTTGAAATTCAATTTCTTTTCTTTTCAAATCTGCATAGGATTTCTTTCTATCCGAGGTGCTTTCAAGCAATCTCGATGACCTTTACTTTCTTACATTTCTTTGACTAGATCAACCAGTAAATTTGATTTTCCTTAAGCTCTGTCCAATACAAAGGTGTGCGACATTTACGTCCATACAAAGCTTCATAAGGTGCCATCTTGGACTCGATTGATAACTATTATTATAAGCAAACTCTATTAACAGCAAATATTTCTCCCAACTACCTTGAAACTCCAATACACAACATCTAAGCATATCTTCAAGTACTGAATAACTCTTTACAGTGACCATCGGTCGAGGATGGAAAAGTCGTACTAAAACTCAACTTTGTACCTAAAGCTTCCACGCAATTTCTTCCAAAACCGTGAAGTAAATCTCGGATCTCTATCTAAGATGATCGATAGCGGTACTCCATGTAGTCTCACAATCTACGAAATCTACAACTCGGCCAACTTGTCAAGTGAATAATCCATCTGAACCGGGATAAAATGAGCCGAACCGTTAACTTATCAATCATAACCCATCTTGCATCTTTCTTTCTCGGGTCAAAGGCAATCCTGTCACAAAATCCATAGTAACTCGGTCCCATTTCCACTCGAGGAACTAATACAGTGCAATAAACACGAAGGTACGATGTTGACTTTTACTGTTGTGAGATCAAGCATCTAGAAACAAATTACGAAATATCTCTTTTCATTCCTGTCCACCAATACATTTTCTTCAAATCATTATACATCTTTGTACTACAGGTGAATAGACAAAGAAGCGCTATGTGCTTCTGTAAAACCTTTACGAATGAGATCATCATTCTTTGGTACACATACCACTGTCTCTAAACATCAAACAACAATCGGATCGATTCGAAAATCGGACTCTACACGACTCAGACCGAACCCTTTTGGCTTGCAACTCTTTGTCATCCTTACGAGCTTCACAAATTTCTTCAAGAAGCGTCGGTTTAGCTCTCAACTCGGCTAAAATAGAACCATCATCCGATAAGGCCAAACTAGTGTGCAAAGCTCTCAATGCAAATAATGATTTTCTACTCAAAGCATCAAGCAACAACGTTTGCCTTACCGGGTGATAATCGATCACTAGCTCATAATCTTTAATCAACTCTAGCCATCTTTTTGTCTCAAGTTTAGATCTTTACGAGTCATCAAGTATTTCAAACTTTTATGATCGGTGAATATTCAGCATTTCTCACCATACAAGTGATGTCTCCAAATTTTTAATCCAAATACAATAGCGACTAGCTCTAAATCATGTGTCGGATAATTTTTCTCATGTGGTTTTAAGCGTCTAGAGGCATAAGCAATTACCCTTCCTTCTGCATAAGTACTGACCTAGTCCATTTAAGGATGCATCACATGTAAATTACAAACTCATTACAGGTTACGGTTGTACTAAGGCAGGAGCTTGATCAACAATGCCTTTAACTTGTCGAAACTCTGTGACACTTCTCGGTCCATTCAAACTTGACATCTTTCGTAGCAATCTTGTCAATGGAGTAGCTATCATGGAAAATCCCTCTACAAATCGTCTATAATAATAGCCGGCAAGACCAAGAAAACTTCGACCTCGATACATTCTGGGAGGCTTCCAACCAACAATGGCTGAAATCTTACTCGGATCAACTTTAATACCTTCACGAAACAATATGTCCAAGAAAACAAACTTCCCGTAACGAACTCACTTTTACTAAACTTGGCATAAAGGCGATTATCTTTCAAAATCAGTAAAAAGCTGTTCTCAAATGCTCTGCATGCTCGGTCTCATCATTGGAATAAATCAAGATGTCATCAATAAACACAACTACAAACTTGTCCAAATAAGGTCTAAAAATTCGGTTCATTAAATCCATAAAAATGGCGGGAGCATTGGTTAAGCCAAATGGAATCACAAGAAACTCATAGTGACCATACCTAGTTCGAAAAGCGCTTTTGGAATATCGACTCTTTAACTCATGGCCCGATAATATCCGGATCTCAAATCTATCTTAGAGAACACGGTGGCTCCTTTCGATTGATCAAACAAATCATCTATTCTAGGCAATGGATATTTGTTCTTGATGGTTACCTTGTTAAATGCTGCCGATAGTCTATGCACAATCTCATGGAACCGTCCTTCTTTTTCACAAATAACACCTGCGCGCGCCCATGGTGAATAACTAGGTCTTACAAAGCCTTTATCGATTAATTCTGTAAATGTGAGCTTTCAATTCTTTCAATTCTATTGAAGCCATTCTATAAGGAGCAATAGAAATAGGTGTGGTACACTGGAATCAATTCAATACCAAACTCAACTTCTCGATAGGAGGCAAACACAGTAGTTCTTAGGGAACACATCAAGAAACTCATTTACCACGAGTGCTCGATTCAATTTTCAACTCGGATCTTTAGTATTCAACACAAAAGCAAGATAAGCTTCACATCCTTTCCTCAAACATTTACGAGCGGATATATGTGAAATCATGGAAATTGAACTACGACTCATCCGAATTAACCCGAAGGATCTCACCATTTTCACGTTTCAACTCAATGAATTTCTTTCCACAATTCACTATCACATCATGTGCGATTAACCAATCCATACCAAGAATCACATCTAACTCATCAAACGGCAATAGCATGAGATCGGTAGAAAAACAGTAACCTCTAATCATCAAAAGGCATTTTTACATACTTTGTTTACTAACACATGCTTGACCTAATGGATTCGATACTTTAATCACAAATTAAAGTAAACTCTATGGGCATGTTCATACTAGGCATTAATTTCATGCAAACATAGGAATGGGTTGAACCCGGATCAATCAAAGCAATAACATTAACATCATGAAGAGAAAATGTACCCGTAATTACGTCGGGGAAGGATGCCTCTTCACGAGCACGTATAGCATAAGTCCTTGCGGGTGCTCTAACATCCGATCTCGTTGTTGTATCTCTAAATGTACCTCTACCGCCCTACTGCGGGATTTCTCTACGAGATCGCGCTCTAACGCAGGGGCATTGCACGATCTTGCACTCGATATTACTTCTCTTTTAACCATTTGGGACACTCTCGAATGAAATGATCCGGTGCACCACATCGGAAATGACCAATCTCGGTTGCTCGACATTGACTCGGATGACATCGACCACATTAAGGACACTCGGGTCTATCAGTGTGAATCACGCCAACACTGCAATCGAAGTGGTTTGAGCTTTCGGATCCATAAATCTTCTACTGCTGTTTGGCTAGAATACCCGGTGAAAAATTAGATCTCAGTAGAAAACTCCTAGGCCTCTTGGATGTAGTGAAACGACTTGCTCATCTGTCTTTTCTTTGTGTCTTGCATCTCAATTTGATTTACCTTTTCTTTTTAATAACTCTTACGCCTTACAGGCTCGTTCAACTAAAACAACAAACTCTTTTATCTCTAATACACCAAGCCCGTGATCGGATATCATCATTGAGCCCATCCTCAAATCTTTTACACATGATAGCCTCTGCAGAGACACACACTCTCGAGCATAATTCTTTGAGTCGAACAAATTCACGTTCATAATCGGTCCACTGTCATCTTACCCTGTTTTAACTCAAGGAACTCTTTTCTTTTCTGGTCAATAAACCTCTGACTGATGTACTTCTTACGGAACTCCTCCTGAAAGAAATCCCAAGTAACTCTTTCTTTCGGTACTACTGACACAAGTGTCTTCCACCACTGATAGGCCGAATCTCTAAGAAGTGACACTACACATTTAATACACTCTTCCGGTGTGCAGGACAACTCATCAAAAACTCTGATAGTGTTCTCGAGCCAAAATTCAGCTTTCTCTGCATCATCGTCTTTAGTAGCCCGAAACTCTTCAGCCCCTTGTTTTCTGATTTTGTCAACGGGTGGCTTCTCTCTTCCGATTGTGTCAGAATGGAGAAGCTACATGAGTAGTCCGAGGATCATGAGGGGTGGAGGTCTAATGGCCCGGCCGTGCATGAGCGAACTCGATAAACCATTCATTCATAGCTTGGAAGAAGGCTTCTTGAGCCCCTCTTCCCGACTAAGCATAACGGGCCTTTCACGACTATCTTGTGGCACCGTCCCTTGAGTGGGAGTGGGCGCATTACTCTCTACATCATCTGCACTAGCTCGTTCGGGATCCATAACTATAAAAGAAAAACATTTTTAAATCGTCAAGAGTCGTCACACTATCAAAATATAAGTATGGCATGTATAGATAGACTCTTACTCATACTGAATATTTCGAGAACCGACTAAACCTTGCTCTGATACCAATAAATGTAACACCCCTTACCCGAGACCGTTCTTAGGAGTCGAGCACGAATTACTAGACTTAACTTACTAAATCAGGGCATAAAATTGAAACTGTCCATCTGCGTCATGTTCACTAAATTGACTATAACTTGAGTTACGAAACTCGAAATTTAGATCCGTAAATTTTCCCTGAAACTAGACTCATATATCTTCCTACTATAATTTTTATAGAATTTTTGGTATGGCCAATTAGTACAGTTTATTAGTTAAAGTCTCCTGTTACACAGTTCGACAGTTCTGACCCCTCTGCACAAAAGATCAATTATCTCATAATATACAACTCTTTTGCCTACACCGTTTCTTTCATATAAAAATAGACTCAATAAGATTTAATTATATATCTCATTCAAACCATAATTCCATTTATACTATTTTTAGTGATTTTCAAAATCACGTCACAGTTGCTGTCCAAACTGTTCCCCTGCATATACTTACATAATTTCTTTCTAATAACTACCAACTAGGCATTACATGATATCCAAAACATGCTCTTAATTAGCCATTTTAATAGCTAATCACTACCAAACATTTACAAGCCAATCTTAAGCCATATAATAAGGTTATACACACATGATAGCTAAGTCCCTATACATGCCATAACTTAAAAGCGTCGAGTCACAAAATACCAATATAATCCTTTGATAGTGTGTAACGATCTCCAGCGTCCTTTCGATCCCGAATTGGCTTGTAATACTATATAAAAAAATAAAGAAACGGGCGTAAGCATAAAGCTTAGTAAGTTTACAAGTAAATAGATAACAACATTCTTAATGAATTATTTTATCCTTTTCTTATCAAGATCACTTAGACTTTTAACTCAATATACTTAAACTTGTATTCTTACTGTACCTTTTAACATGAATTTGTCTTGCCTTACCTTTTTATCTTGAACTTGTCTTACCTTTACTTTGGTATACTCTTTGAATTTTCCCGTTGAACCACTTGGAATACTAAGGATACTGTGGTACCTTTCCTTATGAAACTTAACCATTGCCATGTCTTGACATGGTCTTACGTGGTATCCTTGCCTTATGAACTCACCAATGCCATGCCTTGGCATGGTCTTACATGGGACCTTTGCCTTATAGAAACTTATCAATGCCATGTCTTGACATGGTCTTACATGATTTCCTTGAACCCTAATGTCATGACATTTGTATCCTACACATTCCTAAGGTTCAACCGGAACTTTCTGAGATAGCTTTTCCGTCAATTCATACTTGAGTCTTTGAATGATAAATTTATAAAATAAATATATAAATGCTGGAATTTAATAGTATTAAATGTAAAATAATAGAATATTGCATTTATTTACCGCAATCTTACCTCGAAACAAAATACGATCAACTATATCGATTTAGTCCTCTATCTTTTTCTTTCCCCGATCTAACTCCAGATTTCGTTCTTCTTGATCTATAATAGCAAATTTAGCTTATTTAATACTCACATTTATCAAAACAGTCCTTAACTCTAACTTTGGAAAAATTACAATTTTGCCCATAAACTTTTACATATTTACACATTTGCCCCAAAGCTCGGAAATTAAACTTTATCCCTTATCCTTATGTTTTATGACATGCTGATCATTTTTTCCTTCTATGACAACATCAAATTCTCACTCTAACATGTACTTATGAACATTAGGTATTTTCTGGATTAAGCCGTTTTACAGTTTTCACATAAAATCGCTTAGCAAAAGTTGTTTAACATAATTTCAGACTACATATTCTATCATAAAACATCAAAATAAACACATTTCACCTATGGGTATTTTTCCAAATATGAACCCTAGGTTAAATTATTGCTAGATTAAGCTAAATCAGATTCTTAGGGACTCCAAAAACGTAAAGAACATTAAAAGCGGGGCTTGGAATCACTTACTATGGAACTTGGAAGCTTGAAACAGACCCTAGCTATGGAAAACCCTTGAAATTTCGTCCTAATGAAGAAGATGAGCATATTTTGCCATCTTTTTCCCTTTTAATTTCTTTTTATTACCAAATGACTAAATTACCCTTCATTAAAAACTTTGGTTCTTTCTACCTATATATGTCCATTTTTGTCCATGAAAGCCTAATGGTATAATTACCATTTAAGGACCTCTACTTCAATTATGCTCTTCAATTAAATCCTTTACCATCTAAAACTCATATTTATCAACTTTTGCAATTAAGTCCTAATAGGCAAATTAGACATGAAATCAATAAAATTTCTTATCAATACTCTAAAACATGCATCTAATCACTCAATAAATCATAATAATTACTTAAAATAACCTTTTCTATCTCAGATTCATGGTTTCACAACCACAGTTCCGTTTAGGCCCTATTTCAGGATGTTACAGGTGTATTTTGTGATTTTGTGAATTAGGGACTAAATTGTCCAAATGTGAAAATGTGAAGACTAACTTGCAAATTGCCTTAAATATGTATATTTGGATTGAATTGAATGTGTTGGTAAATAAAAGGGTTAAATTTTAATATGTATAGATCAAGAACCGAAGAAAACAGATTTAGATCGCGAGAAAGCGAAAGTAGTCGAATAACCGAATCTGATCAACCATCCGAATCTGACGTAAGTTGATATACAAATAAATGTATTTGTATTGAATTATATATGTTCATGTGACTATTGATAAGGATGAATGTACATGAGATGATGTATACATGAATTCCGAGATAGAATCAACATAGTGTCAACGTTCAAGAAGTCCCGTTTGAACCTAAGAATAGATAGGATAGTATATGTCATGACATAGGTGTCCGATATGTGATATCAAGTAAGACCACGTCTGGGACGTTGGCATTGATTCGAGATATCATGTAAGACCACATCTGGGACGTTGGCATTGATTCGAGATTTCGTGTAAGACCACGTCTGGGACGTTGGCATTGATATGAGATTTACGTATAAGACCATGTCTGGGACATTGGCATCATATTGATTCGTGTAAGACCCTGTCTGGGATAGTGGTGTCGATATCTGGTTACATGTAAGACCACGTCTGGGACGTTGGCATTGTATGACTAATCCGATCACTCTGAGTATCCTATTAGATTCTGAACGGTTCAACGGGCAAGTCTGAGATACAAACGACTATATGATTTGTATATCCGTTTCAGGTAAGTTTCATATGTACACTAAGTGTGTATGAAAGGTAAGTGTCTAAATGAACTTACTAAGATGAATATGTGTATTGAAATGATGAGATAACATGTGAAGATATGCTTGAATGAGCCATGTGAATATGTGATATTTGAGTTGCAGAATATGGTAAGATATGGCTAAGCAAATGAGCCAAAGAATATATGTGGTGAATTTGTTATGAGAACCAAAAATGTCATTGTGTCAATATGGTTATATGCATTTTATACTAAGTTTAATTGTATATGGCTTACTAAGCTTTTGAAAGCTTACTCTTTTTGTGTTTGCTCTGTTTTATAGATCGTCAAAGCTACTGAAGGCTCGGGGACCGTCGAGGATCGTCATCACACTACTCAAACTCATTTTGGTACCTTCTGGAAATGCATATACTAAGTATGGCATGTATAGGCTAGTTATTTGGTATATGTTTGAGATGTAAATAGCCATGTGGTTTGACTAGTTAATGTTGGTAATGTACATGAGTGAATATGGTATATGATGTATATTTTGGTATGGCAAGTTAGCTATTGAAATGGTCAAGGCTATGGTAAGCTTTTGAATGCTTTATGAGTATGTATGTTTGATCAATGAAATGGTTACATGGAAGAAAAATGTGGTTGACTCATGCTTGGATGAATATGTGTTTTGGTGGTACAAATTGGTATATAAGTTAGCATGATTGAAGTTGTGATTGGATGAAATTACATGTTGATCTTTTGACATAATTTTTGAATGTCAAATGTATTTGAATTGAATTGGTATGATGCTTGTAAGGTAAACCCAAGTGTGGGTTGCATATTGGCCTTGCAAAGAGCTGTTATGCATACATGCGGTTGTAGCACTGGCGTGCCTAGTGACCGTGGGATTAAGTCGATATCTAGCCTAAGAGTACACGGCCATGGTACACGGCGTGCACAGTGGCCGTGGGGGTAAGTCGAGTATACATGCCTGCTGTTTGACACGGCCGGGACACATGGGTGTGTCTAGTAGCCGTGGGAGACACACGGTCTGACTGCACGGGCGTGTGACCTCTGCAGTGTTCAAAAAGTTTTAAATTCTTGAGAATTTTTGTATGTGTTCAGTTTAGTCCCGACCCTTCTCTAAAGCATGCTTAAGGTCTCGGTGACCTATCTAAGGGACATAGTGATTGCAATTGATGCCTTGTATTATGAAATGTCTGAAAACATTTTTGATTTGTCCGGTAAAACCTTTAACCCTAATCAGGCGATGGATACGGGTTAAGGGTGTTACATTTGGTTGGTATCAGAGCTACTGTTTAGTCAATTCTCGGACTAACGTAGCATGTCAGAGTCTAGCTATACATGCCATATATCTGAACTGTGATAGTGTGATGAATCTTGACGTGTGAAATGTGATTTTCGTATAGTAATGGATCCCGAAAGAGCCATAGCTGACGATGTAGAAAGCAATGCACCTGCTCCCGCTCAAGGTACAGCGCCATCTGATTCGAGACCGACTATGAGCGGTCAAGAGGGAGAAGCTAAACAAGCTTTCTTACTGATGATAAGTGAAATTTCACTCAGTTTGTAAGAAATAACCCAACTATTTCGCAACCTCCGCCCCTGGTTAATCCCCCTCAGACATCTGCTATGCCTCAGACTATGAATCTGAATTTGTTGAACAAGCCTCTGGTCGATAGAATCCATAAGTATGGGGCTGAAGAGTTCAGGGCTACCAGTGATGACGATGCCAAAAAAGCCGAGTTTTGGTTAGAAAACACTATCCGGGTATTTGATGAAATATCACTGAGTCCCGAGGAATGCATAAAGTTTGTTGTTTCTTTGTTATGAGACGCGGCCTATCAGTGGTGGAAAACTCTGATTTCTATTGTTTCGAAAGAACGGGTGACATGGGATTTCTTTCAGATTGAGTTCCGGAAGAAATACATCAGTGAGAGATTCATTGATCGAAAACGAAAGGAATTTCTGGATTTGAAAGCAGGCCGCATGTCTCATTCTTGAATCTGACGAGTTCGTGAGATCGAAGTCGGTATGCTCGTGAATGTGTATCCACCGAGGCAATAATGTGCAAAAGATTCGAAGATGGTCTTAATGATGACATCCATTTACTTGTTGGGATTCTGGAAATAAAAGAGTTTGTGGTACTAGTTGATCGAGCGTGCAAAGCCGAGGCACTCGGGAAAGATAAAAGAAAAGCTGAGTCAGAAGTCAAAGATGCGAGAAAGAGATTTTCGAGCAAATCATTTCAGTCTGCTTCAAAGAAATTCAGAGATGAACAAAGTCATTCGAGAATTAATGTCGGACATTCTAATAGAGATCGAGCTAGATCACAATTGAATTCCAAAACTCCGGCAACTTCAATTGCAAGTGTTGGAAATGTACGATCTGAGCGACCCAAATGTAAACATTATGGCAAAAGACATCCGGGAAGTTGTAGATTAAATGATCGGGCTGGCTTCAGATGTGGATCATTAGATCATTTCATTCGAGATTGCCCAAACTCTGTTGAACAAGAGATTATTCAGAATCCGAGATCAGAAAATGTTTCAGCGAGAGGTAGACCTTCTTGGAATGCAAGAAATGTCAGCGGTAGTCAGAGAACTATGAAAGATTCAGTTGCGAGATCTGAAGTCAGAGTGCCTGCCAGAGCGTATGCCATCAGGGCCCGCGAGGAAGCTTCATCTTCTGATGTTATTACGAGTAAATTTACTCTTTATGACACTTCTGTGACTGCATTGATAAACCCTGGTTCTACTCATTCGTATATATGCATGAATTTGGTATCCAGTAAGACTTTGCCTGTAGAGTCTACTGATTTGTTATAAAAGTGTCAAACCCCTTAGGTAAAAGTGTCCTAGTTGACAAAATATGCAAGAACATGCGGTAATGTTTGAGATATCTGTTTCCTATTTGATCGATGCTATTACCATTTGATGAGTTTGATATCATTCAGGTATGGGTAGTTGACATTGCATGATGCTGTTGTAAATTGCAAAAGAAAGATCATTGATTTGAAAGGTCAAAATGTTGAAATAGTTCGGATTGTGAAACACCCCAAACCCGGTCCATTCGTTACGACCGAATTTGAAATGCCACTGCGGAAAAACGTTTGAAGACTGATTTCACTTTTGGGAAAAACATTTAAAAATTTTGTCATTTGAAAACCATGTCCAATTAAAAATTCTAAATAATATAAGCTTGATAAAAATATCCAAATTAAAACTTTATTATAAGCTTTTAAAATATAAGTTGCCAAAATTAAAAGCACTTCCAGATAATAATTTAATGGTCGTCTAGCTTAAACATAATAAAAATGCTCAAATAGAAATACTTAAATACTTTAACTGGGCCTTATTACAATAAATAATTAAACAAAAGTTCTTAGTAATAAACTGAATAAAATAAAGAAGATGTCTTCTGCATGGGCCACCTCGTATCCACTCCAACCCGGTCCGATCAACATTTCTCACCTGCGATGTTGGTAAAAATTGGGTGAGTCATACAGACTCAGTGTGTAATTGATCCACTGAACTCCACCCACATAACAAACCACATGTGAACCCACATACCAGATATCAATGCACTTATTCACATTATTTCACTTATTGGGCTTGGCCCATATCCACATTAATCCATATAACAGATAATGAGTTTATGAAAAGTGCACCCAACCCAACCTAGGGTCCATCTGTTACACCTACCTTGGCAGACCTGCTGCCCAAGGCCGTGGCTAATCCACCGATCAACTAAGTGATCCCACATATCTTACCTTGACAGACCTGCTGCTCAAGGCCGTGGCTAAGCCACCGATCACCTGAGTGACCCCACATGTCAATATCCACGAGGTGACTCGAGGTCATCCTCAATCCACGGTGATGCACACAGCTATCATTCGCCGAGATGTGGCACCTAGCCAACACCTCCCTTGATGAAGCACATAGCTAACATCAAGCGCTAATGTAGCACAAGGCTAACATTAAACCACGTACATAAAGTACACCCTTTCCTTCGATAGTCACATTCATATCCCATCCCATGCACATGCAACATATGATAATGTCATAACATAGTAAAATAATGCATGCACATGCTATTCGGCATACAAACATATTCTCATTGGCATATTCACATTCTTAATAATTAACACTGACCTGATTTCCGATATACCCCTTAAGGGTAACCATTCACAATCGCCACTGCACATATTAGCATTTACACAACACATACAATATACCATAAACCCGGAAAACAGTGGGTTAATCACACACCTGATCACTTGGAGAACTATGCTTTCGATACTGATGCTATCACTAGGCGATACTACGGCTATTTGCCTACTTTCTTGTTCTGACGCTGATCCACACCCCGATGACCAATCCCTAACTGCCGAGACAGATCTCTTCTTAAACTTCGGGATAGGGACCTTCCCTTTCCCTTCTTGAATGGTATTCGCCTCCATCAACACACTTAATCAGAACAATCAATTTAATCATCAATATACGAATTCTTAACCAAATATCCACAACTTATCATACTTACCGAAAGGGTCTTGAAATCCCGAAAAGCTTGATCTAATGCTTAGATCCTTAATCCCTACATTTGATTAATCACCTACTACTTTAATAAAAAGCCATTCGGCCATAAATCCAAATCCTAGTAGGATTAGTATACTTAAACTTACCTTGTTGCCGTTTGACTTAAGAATCAAGTCTTGAAATCTACGCTATACTCTTCTTGCATTCGGCCAAGCATTGAATCAATTAACTTGGTTAGTTTTCGGCTTTTGAATAATTAATGAACACATATATTTACCAAACATGGCCTTGGCGAATACTATAGACACTTACCTTGTGGATTTTAAATCCCGAAACTCACCGAATAACTAGGGAACACGTGGCCTATGGTGTACCTTCGGAAAAGAACTTCTCCTTCCTTGTAGTCGACACTTAGTAAATCCAGAAAGATCTCTTCAAAGTTTCGGCAACAAGATATTAATGGGGTTAGTCCTAGATTTGGCAAATCTTAAGAAAAAAGATGAAACCGAATGAGATCTTACCCTTACTTGAAGAAATCGATTGCACCTTCACTTCAACCTTGAGAGATTCGGCTATGGCTAGATGATGATCTCACAACTTTCGACTTTTGGAGGGATTAGAAAGAAAAGAGAAGGAAGAATAATGATGGAGGATTCGGCTAGATCACAAGGTATTTCGGCTTGGCAAAAATAAAAGAAGAAGAAGATTTGGTGAAGAGAATTCGGCAGAGGCTTTCAAAGAACAGAAAATAATGCAGAATGGTCTCTCTTTTCCTTTTATAGCCGAAATTACTAACTTAGAATCCCTTACTTGGCCATCACTCCTCTATCTGATAACTTTATCCTTTAATTATCATAAATAAAAGAGTTTAAATCCAACATTTATCTCTTCAAAATAATCCAATTTAAAAAAAATCCTTTATTTATCACCCTTTTTAATCGAATATTTATGAAAATAAAACACCTCCTTTCTAGAAGCATGTGCCGTCCACCTCAGTCTTCTAGAAGCAAAAATAAAACCTCTTTTATTTGCTTCCCAAGTGACTCGAACTCAGGCCCATTCCTCTTGCATATGGCGCCATTTCCATAGGCCCTAAGTGGCATCTTGGACCACTTTTCCAAGCCTGTTTGTGTGTCAAATTTCACAAACTTTTTCTTTTAAGGCCACCTTGCCTTAATTTCCCCTTTTAAACCTTAAAACTCGTCATTTCTAGGTCATTTCTAAGTTTCCAAAAATTTTCGATCGGCTCTGTAAACTTGACATTTCCTTACATTTCCAAGTTTCCAAAAATGTTCACTTTCCATTTTCCTTACATTTCCTAGTTTCCAAAAATGTTCACCTTCCATTTTTAAACTTAACATTTCCATACATTTTCAGGTTTCCAAAAATGTTCATTTCTAACTTATTTTCACTCATTTCCGGGTTTCCAAAAATATTCAAAATTTATTCATAATACTTAAAACATGTCACTTCATACAATTAAACCGAAAATGCATAGGCCCTATTTTAGGATGTTACAGATTGAGTCTAATGAATTGAATGGATTGCCTGCTGTAATATCTGTATTAAAAGCTTAAAGATATATGAAAAAGGGATATGAGGCATATTTTGCTTATGTAATTGATTCGAAAGTGTCTGAAAAGAAAGTTGAATCAGTGCCAGTTTTTTGTGAGTTTTCTGATGTATTCCCTGAAGAATTGCCGGGATTGCCTCTGATACGTGAAGTTGAATTTGGTATTGATTTGTTGCCTGGTACGACACCTATTTCGATAGCTCCGTATAGAATGGCACTAACAGAGTTGAAAGAGTTAAAGTCACAGCTGCAAGAGTTGACTGACAGAGGGTTCGCAAGATCAAGTTTCTCACCTTGGGGGTGCTCCCGTTCTGTTTGCGAAAAAGAAAGATGGCACGATGAGAATGTGCATAGATTATCATCAATTGAATAAAGTGACCATAAAGAACAAATATCCGTTGCCCAGGATTGACGATTTGTTTGATCAGTTAAAAGGAGCCACTGTGTTTTCTAAGATAGAGCTGAGATCAGGATATTATCAGGTAAGAGTAAGAGATTCAGACATTCTGAAAACTGCTTTTAGAATGAGATACGGGCATTATGAGTTTTTAGTTATGCCTTTTGGACTAACAAATGCTCCTGCTATTTTTATGGATCCGATGAACAGAATTTTCAGGCCGTACCTAGATCGATTTGTTGTTGTATTCATAGATGACATTCTGATTTATTCACGGGATGAAACTGAACATGTTGAACATCTGAGAATTGTGTTGCAAACTCTGCGAGAAAAGCAATTGTATGCAAAATTCAGTAAATGTGAATTCTGGTTGCATGAAGTCAGTTTTCTGGGACATATTGTATCGGCCTCTAGAATACGAGTTGATCCGAGCAAGATTTCTTCTATTCTGGATTGGAAACCTCCGAAGAATGTGTCTGAAGTTCATAGTTTTCTGGGACTTGCTGGTTATTACCGCAGGTTCGTAAAAGGCTTTTTGATGATAGCTACTTCGTTAACTAAATTGCTTCAAAAAGATGTGAGATTTGAATGGTCCGATAAATGTCAGAAAAGTTTTGATCAGTTGAAAACTTTGTTAACTGAAGCTTCAGCCCTAGTACAGCCAGAATCAGGTAAAGAGTTTGTAATTTACAATGATGCTTCGTTGAATGGTCTGGGATGCGTACTGATGCAAGAAGGCAAAGTTGTAGCTTATGCCTCGAGACAACTGAAGCCTCATGAAAAGAACTATCCGACACACGATCTTGAATTAGCTGCGATTGTGTTCGCATTAAAGATTTGGCGACATTATCTGTTCGGCGAGAAATGTCACATGTTTTCAGATCATAAAAATCTAAAATATCTGATGACTCAGAAAGATTTGAATCTGCGACAGAGAAGATGGTTAGAGTTATTGAAAGATTATGAACTTGTAATTGATTATCATCCGGGTAAAGTAAATGTCATTGCTGATGCACTGAGTAGGAAATCATTGTTTGAACTATGTGCTTTGAATACTCAATTAGATCTGTCTGATGATAGTTCAGTGATAGCTGAACTGAAAGCAAAGCCGATGTTTTTACAACAAATAGTTGATGCTCAAAAAGTTGATAATAAAATGTTAGCGAAACGAGCTCAGTGTGATTCGAATTCTGATTCTGAATTTTGAGTTGTTGATGATTGGTTGAGATTTCGAGATCGTATCTGTGTTCCGAGAAACTCTGAATTATTACAGCTAATTCTGAGTGTGGCTCATAATAGTCGCCTATCTGTTCATCCAGGAAGTACAAAGATGTACTATGATTTGAAATAACACTATTGGTGGTTTGGTATGAAACGAGACATATCTGACTTTGTGTCGAAATGTTTAGTCTGTCAGCAAGTTAAAGCTGAACATCAGGTTCCATCTGGTTTGCTACAACCGATGATCCCCGAGTGGAAATGGGATAGAGTGATGATGGAATTTGTTTCTGGATTGCCATTAACTCCGAGAAAGAAAGATGCAATTTGGGTTGTGATTGAAAGATTAACAAAATTTGCCCATTTTATTCCGATACGATCTGATTACTCACTTGAAAAGTTAGCTGAACTTTACATTTCAGAGATTGTAAGATTGCACGGAGTACCGTTGTCTATTGTGTCAGACAGAGATCCGAGGTTTACATCACAGTTCTGGAAGAAACTGCAAGAAGCTTTGGGTACAAAATTGTATTTCAGTACCGCTTTTCATCCGCAAATAGATGGTCAGTCTGAGCGGATTATTCAGATTCTCGAGGATATGTTGAGATGCTGCATTCTTGAGTTTGATGGTATGTGGGAACAGTACTTATCACTGATTGAATTTGTATATAATAACAGTTTTCAGTCGAGCATCAAAATGGTACCTTATCAAGCTTTGTACGGATGCAAATGTCGTACACCTCTGTATTGGATCGAGCTCAGTGAAAATAAGATACAAGGGGTTGATCTGATAAAAGACACTGAACAGAAAGTGAAAGTAATCTGTAATAGTCTGAAAGCAGCGTCTAATCGTCAGAAATCCTATGCGGATTTGAAAGGTAAAGATATTGAATTCGAGATCAGTGATAAAGTGTTTTTAAAAGTGTCTTCGTGGAAGAAAGTACTCCAATTTGGACGTAAAAGTAAGTTGAGTCCGAGATTCATTAGACCGTATGAGATTATCGAGCGAGTTGGGCCAGTTGCGTACAGATTGTTGTTGCCATCTGAGCTTGAAAAGATACACAATGTATTTCATGTTTCGATGCTCCATAAATACCAATCTGATCCGTCACATGTAATTACTCCGTCTGAAGTTGAATCCGATCAGATATGACCTACGAGGAAGAACCGATCCATATTTTAGCTTGTGAAGTAAAAGAGTTGAGAAACAAGAAAATTCTGTTAGTGAAAGTGTTGTGGTATCGACACGGAATAGAAGAGACTACGTGAGAGCTTGAAGATTCAATGAGATAGCAATATCCGAATCTGTTTAATGGTAAGATTTTCGGGGATGAAAATCCCTAAGGGGGAGAGAATTGTAACAATCTGGTTTATACCCTAGTTAGAATAGTGGTTTCGGGACTACAAATCTGAGTCAGTAAAATATTTTAATATTATTTTATGTGTCTTTGATATGTGGTTAAGCATGTGTTAAAGTTCCGTAAGTTAATTTGTCTATTTGTGTGCTTAATTTTAGAAAAGGGGCTTAATCGCATAAAATGGAAGTTTGATGGTTAAATGTATAAGTGTTAATTTGTTAATGTCTTTAAAATGTGGAGGATTTATGTGGCAAATTATCCAATAATAAGGCTAGTGGATGGCTATGGTCAATAATGACCTTGCAAAGTATGTTTTATAATTTTATTATATAAGGTTCATATAGTAAGTTGATAATTAGTAACATTAAATAAAATGAAAGCCAAAAATGTTGTCATCTTTTAAGTTCATCCACCGAATATTGAGAAAAAGAAAGGGGTTTTGAGCTTTATTTCATTCGGCCATTTCTAAAGCTTAATTAAGGTAAGTTTTGACTTCGGTTTTTGATAATTTCTACATTTCTGTAATCGTTGCTTTGTATACTTTGAAACCCATGTTGTAATTTGAAGAATTGATGATGTTTATGAAATGTGTCATTGATGAAATGGTGAGCTTTGTGATGAGTTTTGGTGTTAAATGAAAGATATGTGTTTAATGAACATGTTTTGTTCTTGAATTTTTGATGAATTTAGCTAATTAGGGCTAAATTGTGAAAATAGCATTTTGAGAGACTAAATTTAGAAATAAATGAAATGTTTGGACTTGTATAAGATACATGAGCATTCGGCTAAACATGGATAAAAGCAAATTTGGTGTATTTTGTGATTTTGTGAATTAGGGACTAAATTATCCAAATGTGAAAATGTGAGGACTAAATTGCAAGTTGCCCTAAATATGTATATTTGGATTGAATTGAATGTGTTGGTAAATAAAAGGGTTAAATTTGAATATATATAGATCAAGAACCGAAGAAAATGGATTTAGATCGCGGGAAAGCGAAAGTAGTCGAATAACCGGATCCGATCAACCATCCGAATCCGAGGTAAGTCGATATACAAATAAATGTATTTGTATTGAATTATATATGTTCATATGACTATTGATAAGGATGAATGTATATAAGATGATGTATACATGAATTCCGAGATAGAATCGACATAGTGTCAACATTCAAGAAGTCCCGTTTGAACCTAAGAATAGATAGGATAGTATATGTCATGACATAGGTGTCCGATATGTGATATCATGTAAGACCACGTCTGGGACATTGGCATTGATTCGAGATATCATGTAAGACCACGTCTGGGACATTGGCATTGATTTGAGATTTCGTGTAAGACCACGTCTGGGACGTTGGCATCGATATGAGATTTATGTATAAGACCATGTCTGGGACATTAGCATCGTATTGATTCGTGTAAGACCCTATCTAGGACAGTGGTGTCGATATCTGGTTACATGTAAGACCACGTCTGGGACGTTGGCATTGTATGACTAATCCGATCACTCTGAGTATCCTATTAGATTCCAAACGGTTCAACGGGCAAGTCCAAGATACGAACGACTATATGATTTGTATATCTGTTTCAGGTACGTTTCATATGTACACTAAGTGTGTATGAAAGGTAAGTGTCTAAATGAACTTACTAAGATGAATATGTGTATTGAAATGATGAGATAACATGTGAAGATATGCTTGAATGAGCCATGTGAATATGTGATATTTGAGTTGAAGAATATGGTAAGATATGGCTAAGCAAATGAGCCAAAGAATATATGTGGTGAATTTGTTATGAGAACCAAAAATGTCATTGTGTCAATATGGTTATATGCATTTTATGCTAAGTTTAATTGTATATGGCTTACTAAGCTTTTGAAAGTTTACTCTGTGTGTGTTTGCTCTGTTTTATAGATCGTCAAAGCTACTGAAGGCTCGGGGACCGTCGAGGATCGTCATTACACTACTCAAACTCATATTGGTACCTTTTGGAAATGTATATACTAAGTATGGCATGTATAGGCTAGTTATTTGGTATATGTTTGAGATGTAAATATCCATGTGGTTTGACTAGTTAATGTTGGTAATGTGCATGAGTGAATATGGTATATGATGTATATTTTGGTATGGCAAGTTAGCTATTGAAATGGTCAAGGCTATGGTAAGCTTATGAATGCTTTATGAGTATGTATGTTTGATCAATGAAATGGTTACATGGAAGAAAAATGTGGTTGACTCATGCTTGGATGAATATGTGTTTTGGTGGTACAAATTGGTATATAAGTTAGCATGATTGAAGTTGTGATTGGATGAAATTACATGTTGATCTTTTGACATAATTTTTGAATGTCAAATGTATTTGAATTGAATTGGTATGATGCTTGTAAGGTAAACCCAAGTGTGGGTGGCATTTTGGCCTTGCAATGGGCCTGTTATGCATACATGGTTGTGGCACACGGGCGTGCCTAGTGACCGTGGGATTATGTCAGTATCTAGCCTAAGAATACACGGCCATGGTACACGGGCGTGCCTGGTGGCCGTGGGGGTAAGTCAGTATACATGCCCTGTTTTGACACGGCCAGGACACATGGGTGTGTCTAGTAGCCGTGGGAGGCACACGGTGCATCGCACTGCAGGCGTGTGACCTCTGCGGTGTTCAAAAGTTTTAAATTTCTGAGAATTTCTGTATGTGTTCAGTTTAGTCCCGACCCTTCTCTAAAGCATGCTTAAGGTCTCGGTGACCTATCTAAGGGACATAGTGATTGCAATTGATGAATTGTATTATGAATTGTCTAAAAATGTTTTCGATCTGTCCGGTAAAACCTTTAACCCTAATCTGGCGACAGATACGGGTTAGGGGTGTTACATATTATTGATTGGAAACCGCTGAAAAATGTATCTGAGGTTAGAAGTTTTTTGGGCCTAGCTGGCTATTACCGACGGTTTGTCAAGCAATTTTCCATGATAGCTACACTGATGACGAGGTTATTACAGAAAGATGTAAAGTTTGAGTGGACAAAAAAGTGCCAGTAGAGTTTCGAGAAACTAAAGGCATTATTGACAGAGGCTCCAGTTCTAGTGTAACCTGAGCCGGGAAAAGAATTTGTAATCTACAGCGATGCATCTTTGAATGGATTGGGATGTGTGCTCATGCAAGAAGGCAAGGTGATAGCATATGCCTCTAGACAGTTAAAGCCGCATGAGAAGAATTACCTGACACATGATTTAGATTTGGCTGCCATTGTGTTTGCATTAAAAATATGAAGACATCATTTGTATGGTGAGAAATGTCAGATATTCACCGATCATAAGAGCCTAAAGTACTTGATGACTCAAAAGGAATTGAATTTGAGGCAACGAAGATGGTTAGAGCTGATAAAGGATTACGAACTAGTCATTGATTACCACCCGGGAAAGGCGAATGTAGTCGCCGATGCTTTGAGTAGGAAAACCTTGTTTGCAATGAAGGCTATGAATACACGGGTGACTTTGTCAGACGATGGTTCCATCCTAGCTGAGTTGAGGGCTAGTGTAACAGCCCAATTTAGGGGCTAGTCGGAATAGTGATCTCGGGGTCACTAATTTAAGAATTTAGAAATTTATTTTCATGTTATTTTATGAGTCGGAGCATGATAGTATATGTGCATGAGAATTTTGGTGCTTTAATTTTAGTGATTTCTAGTATAATCGTGAAAATGGACTAAATCGCATAAAGTACGAAAGTTCCATTTTATAAGTTAAATGTACCAAATAGCCATAGATTGATAATTGGAGGTCTTTAAAAGGCAATTAGACCCCAATATTTGTAGTGACCATAGACTAGCATAAGAGACAAATTTGTCAAAGATGGTCAAAGTTGGTGATAGTAGGTGGACTAATTTGACTAGTATTAAAATAATAAGGAAAGAAAAGATATCATCTTTTCTCTTTCACTCTTCCACTGAAAATTAATAGCAAATAGAGGGAAGAAAGCTTCAAAATTTCAGCACACTCTTCTCTTCAAAAGTAAGTATTCTAGTGATTTTTTCTTGAAAATAGTTGTACTTTTGGGAACCCTAAAGCTTAAGCTTTCAAATGAGGGGACTATTGTGCAATTTGATGCAAAGTTTAGAGTTTTACCATGAGAGCTTTCATTGCTATTTGCTGCATTTTTTTATGGAAGAAATGAGTCTTAGTTGTTGTATGAACAACTTTTGTGAAAGGTGTTGTCTTGAAAGCACCTAATTTGGACCTTGATGAAAAGGTTACAAAATTGTAGTAAATATGTGAAATGTTGAGTTTTGATTGTAGCTATAAGAATATTAAATGTTCACCTAGGCTTGTTGAAGGTAGAAATGTGAGTACAATTTATTTCCGAGCCTAGGGGAAAAATGGTCAATTTGCCAAAGTCTAGGGGCAAAATAGTAATTTTGCCTAAGCATGATTATTGAAATGCTTTATTAATGAGATGATTAAAATGAGCTAAATTGTTGTTATAGAGCAAGAAGAACCGAGGATCTGCCTCGATCGGGGGAAGAACATAGTCTCGGACTAAATCGTCGAGCTAGCTCATTTTGAAATCGAGGTAAGTTTGTATGTGGTTAATGAAATATTTATGTTAGCATAATTGAAAATGCTTGGTATCACATTGATGTATGATGTTGAAGTCCTAGTGGAATATAATGAATATGGGATTGCTATCATCGAGATGTGAATTAGATAAAGTCGCGTATAATATAATGTCCGGGACATGGCCTCGGCACCGAGTTAAGATCCCGTATAAGACCATATTCTGGATATGGCTTCGGAAAATAATAAGAAACTCGTTAAGACCACATTCGGAATGTGGCATTGATAATTGATGTAAAAGTCTATATAGGACCATATCCGGGATATGGCATTGGCATTTAGGAGTAACTCCATGTAAGACCACCTCGGGGATGTAGCATTGGCTTCGTCTCTACATGAACGATGTTGAATATACGTATCTAACTATCCCTAGTGATTAAAGGGATAAGTAGATGAGTTTAGAAGTAGAAATGAGATTTGCACTAAAGTCATATGAATGAGTGAATACAGGTACTCGTGAATGAGTCACGAAGAAATGTCTACGACATGTGGCATAGTATGTGCTAAATAAGGGCAATTATGAGTAAGTATGGCAAGATGCCTATGACTTGTGTATGGTTAGTTAATATCATGGATGGATTATTTTATGAGCTTATTGTTGCTATTTATATTCATGCAAACTTACTAAGCTTTATGCTTACTCCTTTCATTGCTCTTTCTTCTTATAGTATTGCCAAGATAACTCGAGGAATAGGGACGTAGGAGTTCAGAAATCACACTATCGACACCACTTTGGTATAAAAATTTAGACTTATTTTGAGTATGGCATGTATAGGACTCGAGTATTTTGTTAGGTCATAATTGTTGGCCAAAGTGTTGGCTTGTAAGGCATCAAAACCTCCTTTTGTAATGGTCTATTAAGTTAGGCCGATACTTTGCAAATTTTTATGTTTAAAGGAAGTGATTTTTTTTTGTGGATGCCCTTGTGTATGATTGTGAATTGTGTTGAGATAGATTGGTGTTTGCATGTGTGTAACATAGGGTGGCAAAAGGCTTGGTAGATAGCCATCTAATTGTCCACATGAATAGACACACGGGCATGTGTCTATACCGTGTGTGACACACAGTCAGCCCTATGGGCGTGTGAATTGATTGTGTGTCCCCTTGCATACTAGGTTTGCAAGTCAGTGTGCCACACGGGCTAGGGACACGGGCGTGTGCCCAGGCCGTGTGAAGTCTGCATTTAAATCGACCACGGGTAGAAGACACAAGCGTGTCTATGCCGTGTGAAGTTAGTTAGAATTGACCACAGGTGGAAGACACAGGCGTGTCTAGGCCGTGTGAAGTTGGTCAGGGTTGACCACGGGTGGATGGCACGGACATGTCTTAGGGGCACACGAGCGTGTCCCTAGACCAACACGGGCATGTAGCCCCTATTTTGTTGAAAAGTTCCTGAGCTCGTAAAAACTCCTAGAATAGTTTTGATACCTCTCGGAGGTATGTTTGGGGCCTCTTAGGCCGAGTACGTGTAAGTGATGAGTTTAAACAAAATTTTATATCCCGTTTCGAGATGTCAAGTGAGATTAGTTAAGTAATGCCTCAATCCTGGTCTCGGCTTCGGGCACGGGTAAGGGGTGTTACATTTATTGGTATCAGAGCCAGGTTTAGTCGGTTCTAGGACTAACGTAGCGTAAGTACGAGTCTAGCTATACATGCCATATGTAAGGGTGTCTGTGTGATGATAGTGTGATGGCTTCTGACGTATAAAATTGTGTTTTATGTAGTATATGGATTCTGATCCAGACCGAACTGCAGTCGATGATACTGCGAGTAACGCACCGGCTCCCGCTCAAGGGACCGCGCCGACTAATAGTATACCCGAGACCTTGGGTCAGGGGGAAGAGGCTCGAGAAGCCTTTCTCCACATGATGAGCAACTGGTATACTGAGTATACCCGAGCAAATCCAAACGCTCAACCCCCTCCACCCCCACCAATTCCTCAACCCGCTCCAGTAGCTCCTCAAGTGGTTGAAGTGGTGAGAAGAGAAAGACCTCTGGTGGATAAGATCCGGAAGCAAGGAGCCGAGTAATTCTGGGCAAATAAGGAAGATGACCCAAAGAAAGCAGAATTCTGGCTCGAGAATACCATTAGGGTATTTGACGAGTTATCCTGCACACCTGAGGAGTGCTTAAAGTGTGCGGTATCTCTCTTGAGAGATTCAGCCTATCGATGGTGGAACACCCTAGTGTCAGTGGTACCGAGGGAGAGAGTTTGCTGGGAATTTTTCCAAGAGGAATACCGGAAAAAGTACATCAGTCAGTGGTTCATCGACCAAAAGAGGAAGGAGTTCTTGGAACTGAAGCAAGGCCGTCTGTCAGTAACCGATTATGAACGGGAGTTCGTAAGGCTTAGCAAGTATGCACGAGAGTGCGTGTCTATCGAAGCCATCATGTACAAGAGATTCGAGGACGGATTAAATGAAGATATCCATTTATACGTGGGAGTCCTCGAACTAAAAGAATTTGTAGTATTGGTAGATAGAGCCTGTAAAGCTGAAGAGTAGGCTAAAGAGAAGAGAAGAGCTGAGAATGAGTCTCGTGACTTGAGGAAGAGACAATTGAATAGGTCTCATCAATCCTCATCTAAGAAATCGAGGGATTTTACTACTCGATCGGGCCGCTCAATGGGGTTTTCAACTCGAAGTAAAGGCAAGTAATTTTGGGCGAAAAAGGGCAGACCACTTCAGTTGCTAGCCTGGGCAACGTTCGACCAAGTAGACCAGAATGTCCTCAGTGTGGCAGGTGCCATTCTGGTGAGTGTTGAGCTAACGAGAAAGCTTGTTTCCGATGTGGGTCCTTAGACCACTTTATTAGAGACTGCCCCGAGGTGGGCGAGAAAAAAAAGCCTCAGTATGCAAGATTGGGAACTACTGCTAGGGGAAGACCACTGAGAAACCCGGGAAATGAAATGGGTAGCAAGAATCCATCTAGAGAGCAAGCTGCTAGATTCGAGGGTAGAGCACCGGCGAGGGCATATGCCATTCGTGCTCGTGAAGAGGCATCTTCCCCCGACGTAATCACGGGTACCTTTTCTCTCCATAATACTCATGTTATAGCTTTAATTGATCCGGGATCCACCCACTCATACATATGCATGAAATAAGTCTCTAGCATGAGCATGCCCGTAGAGTTTACTGAATTCATAATAAGAGTGTCTAATCCCCTAGGCAAGTGTGTATTGGTTGATAGAGTTTGCAAAGGTTGCCCTTTGATGATTAAGGGTCATTCTTTCCCGGTCGACCTTATGTTATTACCGTTTGATGAGTTTGATGTCATCCTTGGGATGGATTGGTTAGTTACTCATGGAGTAGTTGTGAATTGTGGGAAGAAGCATATTGATTTGAGAGATGAAAATGGTAATCATATTCGTGTTGAATCAGATAAGCCAGATAGGCTCCCAGTAGTGATGTCAACCTTGTCGACTCAGAAGTATTTAAAGAAGGGATACGAGGCCTATCTTGCCTTTGTGTTGAACACTAAAGAGACTAAATTGAAAATGGAGTCGGTACCCATAGTATGCGAGTACCCAGATGTTTTCCCGGAAGAGTTGCCGGGGCTACCTCCGGTTAGAGAGATCAAATTTAGGATTGAGTTAGCTCCGGGTACTGCCCCTATTTCTATTGCTCCCTATAGAATGGCTCCAACCGAGTTAAAGGAGCTAAAAGAACAGTTTCAAGAGCTGACGGATAAAGGTTTTGCAAGGCCGAGTTTTTCTCCGTGGGGTGCTCCCGTTTTATTCGTGAAAAAGAAAGATGGTTCTATGAGACTATGCATAGATTATCGGCAACTCAACAAGGTAACTGTGAAGAACAAGTACCCGTTGCCGAGGATCGATGATCTATTCGATCAATTGAAGGGAGCCACGGTGTTTTCTAATCACTATGAATCAGAGCTTTAAAATTTATAAAAAGAATGATCGAACCTGGAAACTAACTCTGACAACGATTGAGGCAAGTGCACCTATCAAACAGTAGTATAGCTTAGGCAAGACCGGATTATCGAACCCAAAGGAACTAAAAGTACTAATACTAACTTTTCTTTTTATTATTTAGCCTAAAATAAGTGAAGTTTGTTTATTAAACTAAATTAATTAACTACTAAACTAAAGACTCTAAGAAAAAGAAGAATGAATTTGGAAAATAACTTGGAAAAAACTCAGTTGATTTAGATGATACCCTAGGAAGAATCCACCTAGACTTCACTTGTTATCTAACACTGAACCATACGATTTATTCACTTAGTTTGATCTGTAAGACTCCCTAACGTATATTAAACCCTCTCTCAAGGCGAATAACGCCTAACCCTAGGTTAATTAGTGGAACTCTCGTTCTCTTATAATAACCCCTAGAATAGCGATAAATCGATCTATGGATTCCCATATTAGGTTTCACCCTAATCAGGCAAAATCTCGTCACCCTATCTCTAGGCGTATGCGATCTTCGCTTAATTATGTTGGATCTACTCTTAGGCAGGGTCTATTCTTCCTCCACCTAAGCACATTAAATTTGGATTAAGCTCACATAATTAAGAAGAAACTAAGTATTTATCATATAATTCAGAAAATAATAACAAGATTCATCATAGGTTTCATCCCCTTCGGGTATCCGAAAGGTTTAGTTCATAACAATAAAGGAAAACATCTCAAGAGAAAAGATAAAACAAAACATAAGAAATCCCTAAAACCTCCTGAAGGAATTGAAGGAGTGATCCTCCGTCTTGAGTATAATTCTAGCTTCTTGAGATGGATCAACTGGCTATCCCTGAGTGAATCCCCACAAATCTGCCTTCTCTGGCCTAGCACGACGCCCCTAGACGATGGCTTTGGGCTCCCCTTCTTAGGTCATACTTAGGGTGTATTTATAGGCTTTTGAAATACGTTTCTTTCTCCTTAAGTATCCTTTCCCGAATGAAATTGCTCTTCTCCACGACAGAGGCACGGCCATGGCGCACGCCCATGTGAATCGTGGTCAAGCCGTGTTCGGATTTCTTTAATAAGACACGACCGTGTGAGTCAGGGTTAGACCGTGTTCTAGATGATTGACTTCGCACGGCCGTGTGGGTCTAAGTCTAGGCCGTGTCGATTTCCTCTTTGGTCCGTTTTGGTTCGTTTTGAGCCTGATTCTCGTTCTTTTTGTCCTTGGGTGCTTTCCTGAGTATAAGACATGAAAAGAAAGGATTAAGAGAACCTTTTTACATAAATCAAGGGATAATTCATCCAAAAGCATACTAAATGTGGGCCTAGAATATGTTACTATTTCGGTTTATCAAATACCCCCATACTTAAGCTTTTGCTTGTCCTCAAGCAAAATTCTCAACTTACAATTAAAATGAACTTCCCTCAATTCACAATAGTCGTTGATAGTGTTTCATCATAATTCAGGGATAATTCATACATGGGTAATTCAACTCAAAGTGTCTTAAAAATTCAAACACTATAAGCCTTATATTTTGTAGCACAAAACATAGGTGTTTCCCTTCATCTAAATAATTACCTCTGATTCGAAATTTTCAAGGATTGACATCCTCACTAAAGATTCACTCAAATCACTCAAAGTGTTTAAGGTTCAAATTTTAGGCACTCAAAAGTCAAACATGAAGAGTTAATCCCATAGGCTTGCATAAAAATCAAATCTCCACCACTGAAATATGAGATGAAACACAAATCAAAAGGTTTTTGTTAGGGTTGTAACGAGGCTAGGGTTAAGGTGTGGAATAAGGCTGAATAAGAGGGTTAGAATCGTGATTGAATTTACAAATTACCTAACTAAGAACTAACGAACCAATAATAATAATTACATCAATTGAAAACTAATAATACTAATAATACGAGCTTCTTCTTTGATATTTGGAATTTAAATAAATGTATAAGCTCATTTAATCACATAACTAATAATGAATATACTTCGTTTTTTTAAGAACAAACTAAATACATAATAAAGGATAAATTACTAAAATAAAAAAACATAGTTAGGTTATTAATCAAATCAAATCTCGATATAAGGGTAGTCAAAAGGAATGGTGATAACAAAAACAAAGGGTTGTGGGTTAATATTAGCGGTTATGTCAATAAAAAGGGTTGTTAGGATCAAAAGGGGTTCACTAGGGGTTAATTGTGAAGGTAGGATTTTTAATGGAGTAAGTGGGTTAGATCCTAGGTGCCTTTATCATCTCGGTGTATCAAATCAAAAAATGTGGTCTCGACATGTATAATCGATGCAAGTTCTAGAATAACAAATCAGTGTTGACATACTCATAATAAATAAAGTGAGCAAGAAAAAGAATTTATGCTCTATAAGGCTCAAAATCTCACAAAAATTATGGGTATTTTGATGTCAACCTCGTAAATTTCAAACTTCAAAGTAATATTTAAACTCAGTTCGACAACCTAGAAAATTTTTAATTTCTGAAAAATAGACTTATCATGCTTGATTCTCTAGTATTCTTCAAATTTAATTATCAATGCACAATTATCAATGACTTAATCTAAAACATATCAATAAAAATCAGAAATCATCAGAAATTTCATCATAATTAGTAATATGAGGAAATTACTTTCAAACAAGGCTAAATTCAGGATTTTGAGAATAATGCAAAAAGTTTGGAATATCTAAGATTCACCCCCCACACTTAAGATGTACATTGCCCTCAATGTACAAAGATAGATAATATAAATGTAATTTTCAGATCAGAAGATATGGGGATAAGTAAAACTCCCTGAATTATGGATGAGCTCCTTGAGTTGGCAGTGGTCGTGGTGAAAGAGAAGTTGGAGGGGCGGTCTGGATGTGGTGGTTGCCCACGAGTTCTGCGCTAGATGAAGAAATTGGGAGACTCGTGGGGGATTAGCCAGGATTTATTAAGACAAATTTAAAATAAACTAAATATATAATTAAAGACAAGAAAGGTAAAGAGAAGGAGACTAAGAAGGAAAATAAACTAAGTTTAAAAGATAAAGGGGCTTGAGAATCCTTATTGGTAGATGGTTCGAGAGGTGGGTGTTACTTTGAAGGTGACGGAGGTGTTGGTGATGGTGGAAGTGGCGTGATTCCTAAGCAGCCTTAAGAACCTAAAAACAAGAAACTAAAACAAAATAAACTAAATTAAGTAGAAGAGAAGTAAAGATAAGGAAAATAAAGGAGAAGATAACAATAAAAGAATAGATAATTGGTCTCAAAGACCCTTGGCTTGCTGTTTGGATGAAGCTGCCGTCATGAACTCATGTTAATCAGTCTCCTTTGAGGAGACTGTGATTGACCTTTTATGCTTCTTTGCCATGGATATGATTTTGTTGTAGCTTAAGAGTCTAAGGATTTATTAGGAAAAAGGGGAAAAGAAAGAAAAGGATAAAAGGAAGAAAGAAAGAAACAAATGAAGTGGGTTAAGAAGAGAAAGAAGAGAGGCATGGTGTTTAAATAGAATTTCAAGTCTGGCAGTTTCCCACGCCCTTGGGTTAAGGGTGTGTCAATTCACACGGCCGTAACGCACGGCCGTGTTCCTAGGCGTGTTGGTTACCCCACGCTCGTGTCTAGCCTGTGTTCGACAAGTCAGTATGTTGGCACGATTTTAAGGCACGAGCGTGTTCTGCCCGTGGTTGGAAAGTCAGTAGCTTCACACGTTCATGGGTCACGACCGTGCCCCTTTTTTGGTGCCCGTGGTGTAGTGGTTGGATCCGTGACATCGAAAAGTGGTTGGAATTGATTCGCACGGCCTCTGCTATATCTGTACGGGGATTCTTATGGTCTACACGGCCACGGCCACGGCCGTGTTCAAGGCCGTGTGTCCTGGAATTCTGTACCCCTTGTTAGTTTACAACTAAGTGTTCAGAAAGAAAAGAAGAAAAGAAAAAATAAATTTAAAGCATAATGTGAGAATAAATTATGTTAGTGCTCGGGTTGCCTCCCGAGAAGCGCTCATTTATAGTCTTAAGCTAGACTCTCCTCTCGTTTGCATTGTCAGGGTGGTTTGAGGAGTTGAAAGTCCTTGCTCATGCCATCATTTGTATCCTCGTGAAAAAATTTAAGTCGAGATGTGTTTATAGTAAAAGTACCAAAAATAATATTACTTACCTCGACTGTTCCGTGTGGGAAAACACTGGTTACCCTAAAAGATATTTCTTTGTTTGTGCTAGGGTCCGGAGGAGATATTCGAGGATCTGCCTGATCTAATAGTACCTAGTTCCCTATTTTGAAGTGGTTTGTTGTTCCTATTAGCTCTTTTGGGGGCTCCTTCGGTTTTATCTTGTGTGGTTCCGGTTCTTCATCGTGTATCCCTAATTTCTCCTTGAAGTGTGTCTTCCACTCGTCTAGATCATCGAATTGAATCCCCCGATCTTCATGAACTACTTCCTTGTTGGCTTGAGGTTTAGGATCGGGTTCAGTTGTATTCTTTGGTGGTGCTTCCTGAAAATAGGGGTTAACCGAATGATTATCAGTAGAATTTACGTTCTCACCTTGATTATTCGATGTTCTAGCCGAGTCGAGAGCCTTGATGGTGACTATCTCATTACCTACGCAAAGTCTCCTGCATCAACATCAATTTTAGTCCTGGCAGTTTCTAAAAAGGGTCTTCCTAAGATTAGGGGGATCGAATTATCCTCATCCATATCTAAGACAACGAAGTCTACTGGGAAAACAAATCTGTCGATTTTTACAAGAACATCTTTGATAATACCCCTAGGAATTCTAACAGTTTTATCAGCTAATTGAATGCTCATCCTAGTTTGTTTGGGTTTCCCTAGACCTAATTGTTTAAACAATTTATAAGGCATGATATTTATGCTTGCCCCTAAATCAGCTAACGCATTATCAACATTTAGTCTACCAATTAAACATGGAATTGTAAAACTCCCTGGATCTTTTAGCTTTTGTGGTAGTCTATTTTGGAGAATTGCTGAGCACTTTGCGTTAAGTTCCACATCTGACGACTCGTCTAACTTTCGTTTGTTTGTCAGAAGCTCTTTCAAAAATTTCCTAGAATCTGGCATCTATGAAAGAGCTTCAAGTAATGGTAAGTTAATATGTAGTTTCTTTAAAAGTTTAAGAAACTTACCGAACTGTTCTTCTGTGTCGTCTCTCTTTAATGCCTCAGGGTAAGATACGCAAGGTTGGTACTCCTTGATTACCGGTTTTGGCTTGTCTTGTTTTACCTCAACTTTACCTTTTTCTACCTCGTTTCCTTGTGTTGGACTGGGTTCATCTACTTCTTCATTTTCTTGAGCTGTTACGGCTTGGATTTGCTCCTTTGGATTAATTTCAGTATTACTCGGTAGATGCCCTTGCGGTCGTTCGGATAATAGCTTTGCAATTTGTCCGACTGACTGGGTAATTTCCCCGATTGCCTTTGTAAGTCCTCCAACTTGGTTCTCGATTGTTTTGATCGATGTTTGTTGGGTGTCGAGTGTTACCTCAGTTTTTTGGAGACGGGCTTCTGTGGATGCTATGAATTTGTTCAACGTCTCTTCAAGATTCGGCTTCTTTTCCTGTGGATAGGGCTGATTTTGGAAATTTTGAGGAGGTTGTTGTCTTTGATTTCCTTGATTTCCTTGTACTCCCCACGAAAAATTTGGGTGGTTTCTCCAACCTGGATTATAATTATTACTATATGGGTTATTATTAGATCTGAAATTGTTACCTATATAGTTCATCCTTCGCTTTCGTGCTAGGTTGGTAGGGTGGGTACTCGAGATTCGCCACAGTTCCACTTGCGCCGCATTGCATGATTGGATGTACCTATGAAGAACACAAACTATCAAGCTTTTTATTCATCAACTCTACATGATTTGATAGCATGGTTACTGCGTCGAGGTTGTAAACTCTGGTCGTGTTTGTTGGCCTTGTTCTTGTAACTTGCCGCGATAGTTATTCAAATGACATCTCTTCAATAAACTCGTAGGCTGCCTCAGGAGTTCTATTATTCAGAGTTCCACCGGCGGCTGAGTCGATTAGTTGCCTCGTTGAGGGGTTTACACTGTTATAGAAAGTCTGGACTTGGAGCCACAAGGGTAAACCATGGTGCGGACACCTTCTCAAGAGATCCTTATATCTCTCCCATGCATCGTATAATGTCTCTAAATCAATCTGCACAAAAGAAGAGATATCATTGCGTAATTTGGCCGTTTTGGCCGGTGGGAAATATTTTAATAAAAAAATTTCGGTCATTTGTTCCCATGTAGTGATTGACCCTCGTGGTAACGAGTTTAACCACTGTTTAGCTTTATTCCTTAATGAAAAGGGAAATAACCGAAGTCGTATGGCATCATCAAAAATGCCATTTATTTTGAAGGTATCACAGAACTCTAAAAAGTTAGCTATATGAGTATTTGGATCTTCGTCCTGCAAACCATCAAATTGAATAAACTGTTGAATCATTTGTATAGTGTTAGGCTTTAATTCAAAATTATTAGCAGCTATAGCGGGCCTAACAATACTAGATTCGGCTCCTGTTAAATGAGGTTTATCATAATCAAACATAGTACGAGGAGCATTATTTTCTCCCACATCTTGTGGTGGAAGATTATTTTCGTCCATCCCTTCAGTAGGATTGGATCTGTCTTCTCGCTCTCCTTCTTGGTAATTTAGGGCTCGCCTAATTTCTCTGCGATTTCTTCGAGCGGTAGCTTCAATATCACTGCCGTATTCTAAAGGTCCTCTCGGGTTCCTTCTAGTCATAAACTAGAGGTACCTGCTAGGAAAAGAAAGAAAGAAAATTTAGCAAATTTAAAATTAAAACTAAAAATAAAAATAAATTGCAAAAAATAAAAATAATGGCTAAAGTAATAAAAATAGAGCTTTCTTAATATTTTAGTTCCCAAGAATGGCGCCAAAAGCTTGATCATTTGTGAATCGAGCTTTAAAATTTATAAAAGAATGATCGAACACTGGAAACTAACTCTGACAACGATTGAGGCAAGTGCACCTATCGGACAGTAGTATAGCTTAGGCAAGATCGGATTATCGAACCCAAAGGAACTAAAAGTACTAATACTAACTTTTCTTTTTATTATTTAGCCTAAAATAAGTGAAGTTTGTTTATTAAACTAAATTAATTAACTACTAAACTAAAGACTCTAAGACAAAGAAGAATGAATTTGGAAAATAACTTGGGAAAACTCAGTTGACTTAGATGATACCCTAGGAAGAATCCACCTAGACTTCACTTGTTATCTAACACTGAACCATATGATTTATTCACTTAGTTTGATCCGTAAGACTCCCTAACGTATATTAAACCCTCTCTCGAGGCGAATAACGTCTAACCCTAGGTTAATTAGTGGAACTCTCGTTCTCTTATAATAACCCCTAGAATAGTGAAGAAATCAATCTATGGATTCCCATATTAGGTTTCACACCTAATCAGGTAAAATCTCGTCACCCTATCTCTAGGCGTGCGATCAACTCCGCTTAATTATGTTGGATCTACTCTTAGGCAGGGTCTATTCCTCCTCCACCTAAGCACATTAAATTTGGATTAAGCTCACATAATTAAGAACAAACTAAGTATTTATCATATAATTCGTAAAACAATAACAAGATTCATCATAGGTTTCATCTCTTCTGGGTATCCAGGAAGGTTTAGTTCATAACAATAAAGGAAAACATCTCAAGAGAAAAGATAAAACAAAACATAAGAAATCCCTAAAACCCCCTAAAGGAATTGAAGGAGAGATCCTTCGTCTTGAGTATAATTCTGGCTTCTTGGGATGGATCAACTGGCTATCCCTAAGTGAATCCCCACAAATCTGCCTTCTCTGGCCTAGCACGATGCCCCTAGACGATGGCTTTAGGCTCCCCTTCTTAGGTCATACTTAGGGTGTATTTATAGGCTTTTGAAATACGTTTCTTTCTCCCTAAGTATCCTTTCCCGAATGAAATTTCTCTTCTCCACGGCAGAGGCACGGCCATGGTGCACGCCCGTGTGAATCGTGGTCAAGCCATGTTCAGATTTCTTTAATGAGACACGGCCGTGTGAGTCGGGGTTAGACCGTGTTCTAGATGATTTACTTGGCACGGCCGTGTAGGTCCAAGTCTAGGCCGTGTCGATTTCCTCTTTGGTCCATTTTGGTCCGTTTTGAGCTCGATTCTCGTTCTTTTTGTCCTTGGGTGCTTTCCTGAGTATAAGACATGAAAAGAAAGGATTAAGAGCACCTTTTTACATGAATAAAGGGATAATTCATCCAAAAGCATACTAAATGTGGGCCTAGAATATGTTACTATTTCAGTTTATCATTTTCCAAGATAGATTTAAGGTCAGGGTACTATCAGCTAAGAGTTAAGGACTCGGATGTGCCGAAAACCGCATTTAGGACTAGGTATGGACACTATGAATTTTTGGTCATGCCTTTTGGTCTAACGAATGCCCCTGCGATCTTCATGAATTTGATGAATCGCATTTTTCGGCCATACTTTGATAAATTTGTCGTGGTCTTTATCGATGACATATTGATCTACTCTCGAGATGAGAACAAACATGCTGAGCACTTGAGTACGGTTTTGCAAGTTTTAAGAGAAGAGAATTTGTATGCCAAATTCAGTAAGAGTGAATTTTGGCTCAAGAAAGTGGGATTTTTGGGGCACATTGTCTCGGGAGATGGGATTAGCATCGACCCGAGTAAGATTTCAGCAATTGTTGAATGGAGACCGCCGAGGAGCGTAACTGAAGTAAGGAGTTTTCTAGGCCTAGTTGGCTATTATAGGTGTTTTGTCAAGGGGTTTTCCATGATAGCTACCCCGATGACTAAACTTTTGCAAAAAGATGTGAAGTTCAATTGGACAGAAAAGTGTCAACAGAGTTTTGAGAAACTGAAGACACTGTTGACTGAGGCCCCTATTTTGGTACAACCTGAGTCGGAAAGAGAATTTGTGGTTTATAGTGACGTGTCCTTGAATGGATTGGGTTGTGTACTCATGCAAGAGGGTAAGGTGATTGCTTACGCCTCTAGGCAATTGAAGCCGCACGAGAAGAATTACCCGACTCATGATTTAGAGTTGGCCGCAATTGTGTTTGCATTAAAAATTTGGAGGCATCATTTATATGGTGAAAGGTGTCAGATTTTCACCCATCATAAAAGCCTAAAATATTTTATGACTCAAAAGGAATTGAATTTGAGGCAACGAAGGTGGTTAGAGTTGATTAAGGATTATGAGTTGGAAATTGACTACCATCCAGGAAGGGCGAACGTAGTCGCCGATGCTTTGAGTAGAAAATCATTGTTTGCACTAAGAGCCATGAATACTCAGATGACCTTGTTAGATGATGGTTCCGTTTTAGCCGAATTGAGGCTAAACCCTTGTTTCTCCAAGAAATCTGTGAAGCCTCAGAAAGATGATAACAGTTTGCAAGCCAAGAGAATTTTATGTGAGTCGAGCGTGGAGTCAAAATTTCGGGTAAATCCTGATGAATGTCTAACATTTAGAGATAGGGTCTGTGTACCCAGAAATGACGAGCTTATTCACAAAATCTTGCATGAAGCGCATAGCGGATGTTTGAATGTACACCCAGGCAGCACGAAGATGTACAATGATTTGAAGAAATGGTATTGGTGGCTTGGTATGAAGAAAGACATTTCCGAGTTTGTATCGAAATGTCTGATTTGTCAGCAAGTGAAGGCTGAACATCAAGTACCTTTGGGTTTACTTCAGCCCATTATGGTTCCTGAGTGGAAATGGGACCGTATTACCATGGACTTCGTGACGGGCTTACCGTTGACTCCAATGAAGAAAGATGCAGTATGGGTAGTGGTTGATAGACTCACAAAGTCAGCCCATTTTATACCAGTACGAGTCGACTATTTGCTTGATAAATTGGCAGACTTGTACATGTCAGAGATAGTAAGACTCCATGGGGTACCGTTTTCGATCATTTCAGATAGAGATCTGAGATTCACGTTACGGTTTTGGAAAAAGTTGCAAGAAGCCTTGGGCACGAAATTAAATTTCAGTACAGCCTTCCATCCACAAACCGACGGACAGTCAGAGAGGGTAATCCAGATACTTGAGGACATGCTTCGATGTTGTGTTTTAGAATTCCAAGGTAGTTGGGAGAAATACTTATCGTTGGTGGAATTCGCCTACAACAATAGTTTTCAGTCAAGTTTGAAGATGGTGCCTTATGAGGCATTGTATGGGCGTAAGTGCCGCACGCCCTTGTATTGGTCGAACTCGAGAGAGAAGCAGATACATTGTGGTCGATTTGGTTAAGGAAGCTGAAGAAAAAGTAAAAGTGATACGTGATTACCTGAAAGTCGCCTCAGATAGGCAGAAGTCCTATTCAGATTTGAAAAGGAAAGAGATAGAATTCAAAGTCAGTGATAAAGTGTTCTTGAAGGTATCACCTTGGAGGAAAGTCCTCAGATTTAGCAGGAAGGGCAAACTAAGTCCGTGCTTTATCGGACCTTATGAGATTACCGAGAAAGAAGAATTGAGGATTCGCCTCGATCGGGGGAAGAACAAAGTCTCGGACTAAATCGTCGAGCTAGCTCATTTTGAAATCGAGGTAAGTTTGTATGTGATTAATGAAATATTTATGTTAGCATAATTAAAAATGCTTGGTATCACATTGATGTATGATGTTGAAGTCCTAGTGGACTATAATGAATATGGGATTGCTATCATCGAGATGTGAATCAGATAAAGTCCCGTATAAGACAATGTCTGGGACATGGCCTCGGTACCGAGTTTAGATCCCGTATAAGACCATATCCGGGATATGGCTTTGGAAAAGAATAAGAAACTCGTTAAGACCACATTCAGAATGTGGCATTGATAATTGATGTAAAAGTCCATATAGGACCATATCCGGGATATGGCATTGGCATTTAGGAGTAACTCCATGTAAGACCACCTCGGGGATGTGGCATTAGCTTCGTCTCTACATGAACGATAGTGAATATACGTCTCTGACTATCCCTAGTGATTAAAGGGATAAGTAGATGAGTTTAGAAGTAGAAATGAGATTTGCACTAAAGTCATATGAATGAGTGAATACAGGTACTCGTGAATGAGTCACGAAGAAATGTCTACAACATGTGGCATAGTATGTGCTAAATAAGAGCAATTGTGAGTAAGTATGGCAAGATGCCTATGACTTGTGTATGGTTAGTTAATATCATGGATAGATTATTTTATGAGCTTATTGTTGCTATTTATATTCATGCAAACTTACTAAGCTTTATGCTTACTCCTTTCATTGCTCTTTCTCCTTGTAGTATTGCCAAGATAACTCGAGGAACGGGGACGTAGGAGTTTGAAAACCACACTATCGACACCACTTTGGTATAACAATTTAGACTTATTTTGAGTATGGCATGTATAAGACTCGAGTATTTTGTTAGGTCATAATTGTTGGCCAAACTGTTGGCTTGTAAGGCATCAAAACCTCCTTTTGTAATGGTCTATTAAGTTAGGCCGATACTTGGAAAATTTTTATGTTTAAAGAAAGTGATTTTTTTTTTTGTGGATGCCCTTGTGTATGATTGTGAACTGTGTTGAGATAGATTGGTGTTTGCATGTGTGTAACGTAGGGTGACAAAAGGCTTGGTAGATAGCCATCTAATTGTCCACATGAATAGACACACGGGCGTGTGTCTATACCGTGTGTGACACACAGTCAGCCCTATGGGCGTGTGAATTGACTGTGTGTCCCCTTGCATACTAGGTTTGCAAGTCAGTGTGCCACACGGGCTAGGGACACGGGCGTGTGCCCAGGCCGTGTGAAGTCTACACATTAATTGTGGAATTTAAATCGACCACGGGTAGAAGACACGGGCGTGTCTATGCCGTGTGAAGTTAGTCAAAATTGACCACGGCGTGTCTAGGCCGTGTGAAGTTGGTCAGGGTCAACCACGGGTGGATGGCACGGACATGTCTTAGGGGCACACGGGCATGTCCCTATACCAACACGGGCGTGTAGCCCCTGTTTTGTTGAAAAGTTCCTGAGCTCGTAAAAACTCCCAGAATAGTTTCGATACCTCTCGGAGGTATGTTTGGGGCCTCTTAGGCCGAGTACGTGCAAGTGATGAGTTTAAACAAAATTTTATAGCCTGTTTCGAGATGTCAAGTGAGATTAGTTAAGTAATGCCTCAATCTCGGTCCCGGCTTTGGGCACGGGTAAGGGGTGTTACAGCTAGACCGATGTTCCTTCAAGAGATTTATGAGGCTCAGAAAGATGACAGTGACTTGCAAGCCAAAAGAGTTTAGTGCGAGTCGGGTGTTGAGTCCGACTTTTAGATTAATCCCGATGGATGTTTGATGTTCAGAGACAGAGTCTGTGTACCGAGAAATGATGAGCTCATTCGGAAAGTTTTGCACGAGGAACATAGTGAATGCCTAGCTGTACATCCAGGTAGCACCAAGATGTATAACGACTTGAAGAAATGGTATTGGTGGCCGAGTATGAAGAAAGATATTTCTGAGTTTGTGTCGAAATGCTTGATTTGTCAGCAAGTGAAAGCTGAACACCAAGTACCTTCGGGTTTGCTTCAACCTATTATGGTTCCTGAGTTGAAATGGGACCGTGTTACTATGGACTTTGTAACAGGTTTGTCGTTGACACCGAGCAAGAAAGATGCCATATGGGTGGTGGTAGATAGACTTACGAAGTCGGCCCACTTCATATCGGTATGTGTTGATTATTCACTTGATAAGTTGGCAGACTTGTATATTTCTGAGATTGTGAGGCTACATGGAGTGCCTTTATCGATTATATCGAATAGATATCCAAGATTCACGTCCTGATTTTGGAAAAAGTTGCAAGAAGCTTTGGGCACAAAGCTGAGTTTTAGTACGACTTTTCACCCACAAACTGACGGATAGTCGGAGAGACTAATACAGATACTTGAGGATATGCTCCGGTGTTGTGTTCTTGAGTTTCAGGGCAGCTGGGAAAAGTACCTACCGTTGGTAGAGTTTGCTTATAATAACAATTTCCAGTCAAGTTTGAGAATGGCGCCTTACGAGGCTTTGTATGGGCGTAAGTGCCGAACGCCTTTGTATTAGGCTGAACTAAAAGAAAATCAGATTCACGGGGTCGATCTGGTTAGAGAAACCGAAGAAAAGGTAAAGATAATCCGTGATTGTTTAAAAGCTGCTTCCGATAGACAAAAATCCTACTCGGACTTGAAACGAAAAGAGATTGAATTTCAAGTTGGTGATAAAGTATTCTTGAAAGTGTCACCATGGAAGAAAGTTCTAAGGTTTGGCCAGAAAGGCAAATTGAGTCCACGTTTTATTGGACCATATGAGATTATCGACAGGATAGGGCCGGTAGCCTATCGATTGTCTTTGCCGCCTGAATTGGAAAAGATTCATGATGTGTTCCACGTATCAATGTTACTTCGTTACCGATCAGATTCTTCGCATGTGATTACACCGATAGAGGTTGAAATTCAACCCGACATGACTTATGGCGAAGAACCGGTTAATATTCTAGCACGGGAAGTCAAGAAGCTAAGGAATAAAAGTATAACTCTCGTAAAAGTATTATGGAAAAGACATGGGGTAGAAGAGGCTACATGGGAGCCCGAGGAGGCCATGAGAAACCAGTACCCAAACCTTTTTACCGGTAAGAGTTTTGAGGACGAAAATCCCTAAGGGGGGAGAATTGTAATAGCCCGATTTAGGGCCTAGTCAGAATAGTGGTTGCGAGACCATAAATCTAAAGTAGAAATATGTGTTTTATGATTTTTATGAGGCTTATGAGGTGTTTGCATGATTGTGTGTAAATTTCATGAAGAAATTTTATTAATTAGTGATTAAATTGTCCACTAAGACTAAATTGCAAAAATTAGAAAATATGAGATTCTAGAAGATTTAAGAATGAAATAGAATTATAAAAATTACTAGAGGTCCTTATTTAGCAATTATACCATTAAATGTCAAGATGGACAAAAATGGACATGGGAAGGAAAAATCTCAAGAAAGGGCCTTAAGGGTATTTTTGCCATTTGGTTAATAAAAGAATTAAAAGGGAAAAATAAGTCAAAATCTTGTCCATCTTCTTCCTCTAAGTGCCGAAATTTGAAATGAGACATAGCTAGGGTTTCTTCAACTTCCAAGCTTGATAATCAAGAAACACGAAGCTCGGACCGAAATCGAGGCAAGAACAAAGTGTTGGACTAAATCGAACATCTACACACATTTTGAGTACCGAGGTAAGTTTGTGTGAAATTAAAGTTATACGATGTTATTATGCCTGTAATTATTTTATTTTATGAGAAATATATATAAATTCCACGAAGTTGATTTATGATGCTTCGATGAGATTGAAATGAGAATGTATTAAGGTGAAGTCCCAATTGAAGATTCGGAATAACGAGGATACCTATGTCACGACATGAGATAAGGAAGGTCCCGTATAAGACCATGTCTGGGACATGGCATCAGCATCGAATGTAGGTCCTGTATAAGACCATGTCTGGGACATGGCATCGGCACCGAATGTAGGTCCCGTATAAGACCATGTCTGGGACATAGCGTCGACACTGAATGTAGATCCCGTATATGACCATGTTTGAGACATGGCATCGGCATCGAATAAGGAAGGTCCCGTATAAGACCATGTCTGGGACATGGCATCGGCACCAAAGGAAGATCTCGTGTAAGACCATGCCTGGGACATGGCATCAAAATCTATATGCAATCTCGTATAAGACCATGTCTAGGACATGGCATCGACATCAAGTTAAGAGATCCAGTGTAAGACCATATCTTGGATATGGCATCGGCATCAAAAGGTGATCCCATGTAAGACCATATCTGGGATATGGCATTGGCATCGTGATACATGTATGATGAGATTGAGTATTGATCATTGTTTTCGCGATGTTAAAGTCTTAAAATTTATAAAAAGAATGATCGAACCTGAAAACTAACTAAGACAACGATTTGAGGCAAGCGCACTAATCGAACAGTAGTATAGCTTAGGCAAGACCGGATTGTCGAACCCAAAGGAACCAAAAGTACTAATACTAACTTTGTTTTTATTATCTAGCCTAAAATAAGTGAAGTTGTTATTTGATCTAAATTTAACTAACTACTAAGCTAAAGACGCAAAGACAAAAAAAGAATGAATTGGGGAAATACTGTTGGAAAAACTCAGTTGATTAAGATGATACACTTAGGAAGAATCCACCTAGACTTCACTTGTTATCTAACTCTGACCCAGACGATTTATTCACTTGACTTGATCCGTAAGACTTCCTAATGTATATTAAACCCTCTCTCGAAGCGAATAACGTCTAACCCTAGGTTGATTAATTGAAATCTCTTTCTAATTAAAACCCCTAGAATTGCATTAACTCGATCTATGGACTCCCATATTAGGTTTCACCCTAAACTGCAAAATCTAAATCACCCTATCTCTAGGCACGCGATCAACTCCGCTTAATTATGCTAGATCTACTCTTAAGCAGGGACTTTTGCTCCTCCACCTAAGCACATCAAACTTGAATCAATATCCCGGAAATATCAACGTAAGAATTAAGAACACATAATTAAGAACAAATCAAGTATTTATCATATAGTTTAGCAAACGATAACAAGATTCATCTAAGTTTCATCCCTTTCAGGTATCTGAAGGGTTTAGTTCATAACAATAAAAGAAAACATCTCAGAAGAAAAGATAAAACAAAACATAAGAAATCCCTAAAACCCCCTGAAGGAATTGAAGGGGAGATCCGTCGTCTTGAGTAGAATTCCGGCTTCTTGAGATGGATCAATTGGCTATCTTCGAGTGTTTCCCACAAATCTGACCTTTTTGGCTCGGCTCCTTGGCCTAGCTCACCGCCCCCTTCTAGGTTATACTTAGGGTGTTTATATAGGATTTTGAAATAGGTTTCTTTGCCCCTAAGTATCCTTTTCCGAGTGAAATTGCTCTTCCCAGCGACAGGGACACGGCCATGGCACACGCCCGTGTGAATCGTCTTTAGGCCGTGTTTGAACTTTTAATGAGGTGGCACGCCCGTGTAAATCGTGATCAGGGCGTGTTCTAGTTTGTCAAGGAGACACGCCCGTGTTGGCTCAAGTCCAGGCCGTGTCAATTTTCACTTTGGCCCAATTTGGTCCGCTTTGAGCCCGTTTCTCGTTCTTTCCATCCTTCGGTGCTTTTTTAAGTATAAAACATGAAAAGAAAGGATTAAGAGCACATTTTTACATAAATCAAGGGATAAATCATCCAAAAGTATGCTAAATGTGGGATTAAAATATGTTACTTTTACGGTTTATCACATACCCCCACACTTAAGCTTTTACTTGTCCTCAAGCAAAATTCTCAACTTACAATTAAAATGAACTTTCCCTGATTCAATATTCCTATCAACAATGTCTCATCATAATTCATAGATAATTTATACATGGATAATTTAACTCAAAGAGTCCTAAAGATTCAAACAATATAAGTCATACATTTGTAGCACAAAACATAGGTGTTTCCCCTCATATAAATAATTACCTCTGATCCAAAACCTACAAGGATTGATATCCTCACAAAAGATTCACTCAAATCACTCGAAGTTTTTAAGGTTCAGAATTAAGCACTCAAACATCAAACCTGAAAAGTTAATCCCATAGGCTTGCATGAAAACCAAATCTCCACCACTGTAATATGAGATGATGCACAAATCAAAAGGTCTTTGAAAGGGTTGTAACGGGGCTTGGGTTAAGGTGTGGATAAAGGCTAAATTAGAGGGTTAGAATCGAGATTGAATTTACAAATTACCTAAATAGAAAAAACGAACTGAAAAATAAATAATTACATGAATTGAAACTTTGAAACTAATAATACGAGCTTCTTCTTCAATAAATAGACTTTAACTGTACAAGCTCGCTTTTCATCATACTAATACTGAATATACTTCGATGTTTTTTTTTAGATCAAGAAATAATAAAGAACTTTAACAACTGAAATAAAGAACATAGTTAGGCAACTGATCAAATCAAATCTCGACAAAAAAGGGTAGTCAAGAAGAATGGTGATAACAAATACAAAGGGTTTTGGGTTAATATTAGTGGGTGAGTCAATAAAAAGGGTTGTTAGGATCAAAGGGGTTCACTAGGGGTTAATTATGAAGGTAGGCTTTTTATGGAGTAAGTGGGTTAAATCCTAGGTGCCTTTATCATTTCTGTATATCAAATCAAAGATGTGGTCTCAACATGTATAATCGATGCAAGTTCTAGAATAACAATTCAATGTTGACACACTCATAATCAAAAAGTGAGCATGAAAAAGGATATATGCTCTTATCAGGCTCAAAATCTCACAAAAATTATGGGTATTTTGATGTCAACCTCGTAAATTTAAAACTTCGAAGTAATATTCAAATTCAGGTTAACAACCTAGAAAAAAATTTTAATATCGAAAAATAGACTTATCATGCTTGATTCTCTAGTATCTTAGAATTTAATTATCAATGCACAATTATCAATGACTTAATCTAAAACATATCAATAAAAATCATAAATCATCAGAAATTTCATCCTAATTAGTAATATGAGAAAATTACTTAAAAACAAATTAAAATTCAGGGATTTGAGAATAATGCAAAAAGTTTGGCACCTAATTTCAGGAATTTGAGAATGATGAAAAAAGTTAGGCACCTTTTTAGGTTGTTCACCCCCCACACTTAAGATGTACATTGCCCTCAATGTACAAAGATATATATATATAGACAATTAAGTATAAATTCAAAAGATATGGAGAGAAGTGAAACTCCCTGAATTGTGGATGACATCCTTGGATTAGAGGTGAGAAGTACGTTGGAGGTGTCGTCATTTGTTGTGGCGGTTACTAATGAGCTCTGTGCTAGATGAAGAAATTGGGTAGCTCAAGGAGGATTAGCTAGGAATTATTAAGACACATTTAAAATAAACTAAATACATAATTAACGACAAGAAAGGTAAAGAGAAAGAAAACAGAAAGTAAAATAAAATTAAAAGAAAAGATGGATGGACTGAGGGGTCCTTATTGTTGGATGGTTCGCGAGGTGGGTGTGACCTCTAAGGCTGCAGAGGTGCTGGCGGTGGCGGAAGTGGCGTGATTCCCAAGCAGCCTGAAGAACCTAAAACCAAGGAACTAAAATAAAATAAGTTAAATTAAGCATAAGATAGTCAAAGAGAAGGAAAATAAAGGAGAAGATGAAAGTAAAAGAAAAGATAAATGGTCTCAAAGACCCTTGGCTTGGTGAGTGAATGAAGCGGCCGGCATGAACTTATATAGATCGGTCTCCCTCTGGGAGACTATGCTTGATTCCTTCCGCTTCTTTGGCATTTGGTGTAGCTCAAGGGTTTTGGGAATGTATTGGAGAAGAAAAGTAGGGAGAGGGTTGAGAAAGAAAAGAAAAATTGAATAAATTTGAATGGGTGAGAAGAGGGAGGGGTGGGTGGTTTAAATAGAATTCTCAAGCCAGGTACATTCCCACGCCCGTGTACCATGGGCGTATTGATTCACACGGCCACCTCGCACGGCCGTGTTATGCATCGTATCATTTCTCCCACGCCCATGTTCTGGTTACCACGCCCGTGTATAAACTACCAGTGTTGATCACAGCTGCATCGCACGGCCGTGTTGAGCGTCGTTCATGTCTCCCACGCCCATTTTACAGATTGTCACGCCCGTTGGTGATAGGTCAGTGTCATCCACGGCCGCGTCGCACAGCCGTGGCATTTTTTCGGTGCCCGTGGGGTGGTGGTTGAAGTCCGTGACTTGAAGATTTGATTCAATCTGACTTGTACCTCTTCTGCCATTGTCAGTACGGAGATTCTGTACCTCCACACGGCCACGGCCACGACCGTGTGCAAGGCCGTGTGGGCTGGAAATCTACACTTTTGGTTAGTTTAAAACTATGTGTTTAAGACTAAGAGAAGAGAAGAAAATAAAATGAAAACAAATACGAAAGTAATTAGGGTTAGTGCTCGGGTTGCCTCCCGAGAAGCGCTCGTTTAAAGTCTTAAGCTAGACTTTTCTCGTATTCCCAAAAATCAGGGTGGTTTAAAAATTTGAATATCTTCCCTCATGCTATCAGTTCTATTTCCTTGATAAAGTTTAAGTCGAGAAGCGTTTATATTGAAAGTACCGAAAATAGGATTACTTACCTCGACTGTTCCGTATGGGAAAACAGTGATTACCCTAAAAGGTATTTCTTTGTTAGTGTTAGGGTCAGGAGGAGATATTCGAGGGTCTGCTTTATCAATCAATACTTGATCTCTGATTTTGAACTTGTTTGTCGCGTGGAGTGGCTCCGGTTCTTTTCTGTGTATCCTTAATTTTTCCTTGAAATGCGTCTTCCACTCGTCTAGATCATCGATCTGAATCCTTCGTTCCTCATGAGTTATTTCTTTGTTGGCACAGGGTATAGGATCGGGTTCAATTGTATTCTTTCCTGGTGTTTCCTGAAAAGAAGGGTTAACCGAATGATTATCAGTAGAATTTATTTTCTCACCTGGATTACTCGATGTTCTAGCCGAATCGAGAGCTTGGAGAGTGACTGTCTCATTACCTACACAAAGTATTAGTTCTCCTGCATCAACATCAATTTTTGTTCTAGCAGTTGCTAAAAATGGTCTTCCTAAGATTAGGGGGATACTATTGTCCTCATCCATGTCTAAAATGACAGAGTCTACTGGGAATACGAATTTATCAATTTTTACAAGAACATCTTCGATAATACCCCTAGGAATTCTAACAGTTTTATCAGCTAGTTAGATGCTCATCCGAGTTTGTTTGGGCTTCCCTAGACCTAGTTGTTTAAACAATTTAAAAGGCATGACATTTATGCTTGCCCCTAAATCAGCTAACACATTATCAATAGGTAAACTACCAATTAAACATGGAATCGTAAAACTCCCTGGATCTTTTAATTTCCGTGGTAGTTTATTTTGCAAGATTGCTGAGCACATTGCGTTTAGTTCCACGTGTGATGCCTCGTCTATCCATCACTTGCTCGTCAAAAGATCTTTTAAAAATTTTCTAGAATCTGGCATCTGCGAAAAGGCTTCAAGTAGCGATAAGTTAATATGTAATTTCTTTAAAAGTTTAAGAAACTTACCGAACTATTCCTCTGTATCGTCTCTCTTCATTGCTTCGGGATAAGGAATGCTAGGTTGGTACTTTTTGATTACTGGCTTTGGCTTTTCTTGTGTTACCTCAACTTTACCTTTCTCTACCTCGTTTTCTTGTATTGGATTGGGTTCATTGATCGCTATGAATCAGAGCTTTAAAATTTATAAAAAGAATGATCGAACCTGGAAACTAACTCTGACAACGATTAAAGGCAAGTGTACCTATCGAACAGTAGTATAGCTTAGGCAAGACCGGATTATCGAACCCAAAGGAACTAAAAGTACTAATACTAACTTTCTTTTTATTATTTAACCTAAAATAAGTGAAGTTGCTTTTAATCTAAATTTAACGAATTACTAAGCTAAGGACACAAAGACGAAAAAAAACTAAAATTGGGGAGATAACTTTCAGAAAAACTCAGTTGATTTAGACGATACCCTCAGGAAGAATCCACCAAGACTTCACTTGTTATCTATCACTGAACCATATGATTTTATTTACTTAGTTTGATCCGTAAGACTCCCTAACGTATATTAAACCCTCTCTCGAGGTGAATAACGTCTAACCCTAGGTTAATTAGTGGAACTCTCGTTCTCTTATAATAACCCCCTAGAATAGCAGTAAATCGATCTATGGGCTCCCATATTAGGTTTCACCCTAATCCGGCAAAATCTCGTCACCCTATCTCTAGGCGTGCGATCAACTCCGCTTAATTATGCTAGATCTACTCTTAGGTAGGGTCTATTCCTCCTCCACCTAAGCACATTAAATTTGGATAAAGCTCACATAATTAAGAATAAACTAAGTATTTATCATATAATAACAAGATTCATCATAGGTTTCATCCCCTTCAGGTATCTGAAGGGTTTAGTTCATAACTAAATAAGAAAACATCTCAAGAGAAAAGATAAAACAAAACATAACAAATCCCTAAAACCCCCTGAAGGAATTGAAGGAGAGATCCACCGTCTTGAGTAGAATCCCGGCTTCTTGAGATGGATCAACTGGCTATCTTCGAGTGATTCCCACAAATATGACCTTTCCGGCTTGGCTCCTTGGCCTAGCTAACCGCCCCCTTTTTCAGCTGACCCTTAAGGGGTTTATATAGGATCTTGAAATACGTTTCTTTCTCCCTAAGTATCCAAAGACGAGTGAAATTACTCTTTTCAGCGACAGGGACATGGCCATGGCACACGCCCGTGTGGGTCGTGGCCAGGCCGTGCTCGGACTTCTTTAATTAGACACGACCATGTGAATCGAGGGAAGACCGTGTTCTAGATGATCAGTGAGGCACGACCGTGTGGGCTAAGGTTTAGGCCGTGTCGATTTCTTCTTTGGCCCATTTTGGTCCATTTTGAGCCTGGTTTTCGTTCTTTTTATCCTTGTGTGCTTTCCTGGGTCTAAGACATGAAAAGAAAGGATTAAGAGCACCTTTTTACATAAATCAAGGGATAAATCATCCAAAAGCATACTAAATGTGGGATTAAAATATGTTACTATTTCAATTTATCAAATACCCCCACACTTAAGCTTTTGCTTGTCCTCAAGCAAAATTCTCAACTTACAATTAAAACAAACTTTCTACAATTCATGATTCCTATCAACAATGTTTTATCATAATTCATAGATAATTTACACATGGATAATTCAACTTAAAGAGTTCTAAAAATACAAACAGTCTAAGTCATAGATTTTGTATCTCGAAAATATAGGTGTCTCCCATTATCTAAATAATTACCTTTAATTCGAAATCGACAAGGATTGACATCCTCACAAAAGATCCACTCAAATCACTCAAAGTGTTTAAGGTTCAAAATTTAGGCACTCAAAAGTCGAACATGAAAAGTTAATCCCATAGGCTTGCCTGAAAATCAAGTCTCCACCACTATAATATGAGATGATGCACAAATCAAAAGATCTTTAACAGGGTTGTAATGGGGCTTGGGTTAAAGGTGTGGAATAAGGCTGAATTAGAGGGTTAGAATCGAGACTGAATTGACAAATTACCTAACTAGAAAAAAATGAACTGATAAATAATTACATGAATTGAAACTTTGAAACTAATAATACGAGCTTCTTCTTTAATATTTGGAATTCAAATGTATAAGCTCACTTAATCACATAACTAATAAAAACTAATAATGAATATACTTTGTTTCTTTTTTTTAAGAACAAACTAAGTAATAATAAAGAACTTTAACAACTGAAATATAGAACATAGTTAGGCAACTGCTCAAAATCAAATCTCGACAAAAAGGGAGTCAAGGAATGGTGATAAAAATATACAAAGGGTTTTGAGTTAATATTAGTGGGTGAGTCAATAAAAAGGGTTGTTAGGATCAAAGGGGTTCACTATGGGTTAATTGTGAAGGTAGGCTTTTTAATGGAGTTAGTGGGTTAAAACCTAAATGCCTTAATCATCTCTGTATATCAAATCATAGGTGTGGTCTCGATATGCATAAACGAGGCAAGTTCTAGAATAACAAATCAATGTTGACACACTCATAATCAATAAAGTGAGCAAGAAAAAGAATATATGCTCTATAAGGCTCAAAATCTCACAAAAATTATGCGTATTTTTGACATCAACCTCGTAAATTTCCAACTTCAAGATAATATTCAGATTTAGTTCAACAACCTAGAAAATTTTAATTTTGAAAAATAGACTTATCATGCTTGATTCTTTAGTATCTTAAAATTTAATTATCAATGCACAATTATCAATGACTTACTCTAAAACATATCAATAAAAATCATAAATCATTGAAATTTCATCCTAATTAGTAATATGAGAAATTTACTTAAAAACAAGACTAAATTCAGGATTTTGAGAACAATGCAAAAAGTTTGGTACCTAATTTTAAATTTAAGAATAATGAAAAAGTTAGGCACCTTTTTGGTTGTTCACCCCCCACACTTAAGATGTACATTGCCCTCAATGTACAAAGATAGATAATATAAATGTAATGTTCGGGATCGAGAAGATATGGGGATAAGTAAAACTCCCTGAATTATGGATGAAATCCTTGAAGGATGAGGAAAATACGTTGGAGGGGCAGGTCTGGGTGACGATCCTGCGCTAGATGAAGAAATTGGAAAGCTCATGCAGGATTAGCCAGGATATACTAATAATAATTAAAACTATACTAATTAAATACTTAAGGAAAAGCAAGCTAAAGTGGAGAAAAATAAAGATGAAACTAAAATTAAAAGAAAAGATGGATGGACCGTAGAGTCCTTATTGTTTGATGTGATTTCTAAGGCTAAGGATATGGTGGTGGTCGTGGCGTGATTCCCTAGTAGCCTTTAGAACCTAAAATTAAGAAATTAAGATAAAATAAACTAAATTAAGCATAAGATTGTTAAAGAGAAGGAAATTGAAGCAAAAGAGAAAAATGAAATAAAAACTAGATAGCCTCAAATATCCTTGGCTTGTCGTTTGGATGAAGCTGCCGGCATGAACTCATGTGAATCGGTCTCCCTTGAGGAGACTGTGATTGGCCTTTTACGCTTCTTTGCCATGGATATGATGTTGTTGTAGCTCAAGAGTCTAAGGATTTATTAGGAAAAAGGAAAAGGAAAGAGGGAGGAAAGAAAGAAAGAAAGAGAGAAGAAAGAAGGAGAGTGGGTTGAGAAGAGAAAGGAGAGGGGCATGGTGTTTAAATAAAATTTCAAGTCTGGCAGTTTCCCACGCCCGCGGGTTGAGGATGTGTCGATTCACACAACCGCCTCGCACGTCCGTGTTCTAGGGCGTGTTGGTTACCCCACGCTCTTGTCTAGCTTGTGTTCGACAAGTCAGTATGTTGGCACGGGTTTAAGGCACGGGCGTGTTCAGCCCGTGGTTAGCAAGTCAGTAGCTTCACATGGGGCACGGTCGTGCCACTTTGTCGGTGCCCGTGGGGGAGTGGTTGAGTCCGTGAGTTCTAAATTTAGTTGCTCTGACTTGTACCATCCTACCATGTTAGTACCAAGATTCTTGAGGTACACACGGCCACGGCCACGGCCGTGTGCAGGGCCGTGTGGCCTGGAATTCTGTACCCCTTATTAGTTTAAAGCTAGATATTATAAAGAAAGGATAAGATAGAGTAAGAAAAAAAATAATAAGTTAATGGGGTTAGTACTCGGGTTGCCTCCCGAGAAGTGCTCGTTTATAGTCTTAAGCTAGACCCTCCTCTCGTTTGCATTGTCAGGGTGGTTTGAGGAGTTGGAAGTCCTTCCTCAAGCTATCAATTGTATCCTCGTGAAAAAATATAAGTCGAGATGTGTTTACAGTAAAATTTCCAAAAAAATAGGGTTGCTTACCTCGACTGTTCCGTATGGGAAAACACTGGTTACCCTAAAAGGTATTTCTTTGTTTGTGTTAGGGTCCGGAGGAGATATTCGAGGATCTGCCTTATCTAACAAAAGATTCGATCTCCTATTTTGAAGTGATTTGTTGTTCCTATGAGCTCTTCCGGAGGCTCTTTCGGTTTTACCTTGTGTGGTTCCGGTTCTTCGTCGTGTAACCCTAATTTTTCCTTGAAGTGTGTCTTCCACTCGTCTAGATCATCGAACTGAATCCCTCGATCTACATGAACTACTTCCTTGTTGGCTTGGGATTTAGGATCGGGTTCAGTTGTATTCTTTGGTGATGCTTCCTGAAAATAGGGGTTAACCGAATGGTTATCGTGAGAATTTATGTTCTCACCTTGATTATTCGATGTTCTAGCCGAGTCGAGAGCCTTGATGGTGACTGTCTCATTACCTACACAAAGTATGAGTTCTCCCGCATCAACATCAATTTTAGTCCCGGCGCAGTTGCTAAAAGGGTCTTCCTAAAATTAGGGGATCGAATTATCCTCATCCATGTCTAAGACAACAAAATCTCTTGGGAAAATGAATCATCAATTTTTACAAGAACATCTTCGATAATACCCTAGGAATTCTAATAGTTTTATCACTAATTGAATGCTCATCCTAGTTTGTTTGGGTTTCCCTAGACCTAATTGTTTAAACAATTTGTAAGGCATGACATTTATGCTTGCCACTAAATCACCTAACGATTATCAATAGTTAGTCTACCAATTAAACATGGAATTGTAAAACTCCCCGGATCTTTTAGCTTTTGTGGTAGTCTATTTTGTAACATTGCTTGAGCATCTGCGTTTAATTCCACATATGGATCCTCGCCTAATTTGCGTTTGTTCATCAAGAGATGCTTTAAAAATTTCCTCGAATCGCATCCGTGAAAGGGCTTCAAGTAGTGGTAAGTTAATATGTAATTTCTTTAAAAGTTTAAGAAACTTACCAATCTGTTCCTCTCCGTGTCGCCTCTCGTTAATGCTTCGGGATATGGTATGCGAGGTTGGTACTCCTTGATTACCGATTTTGGCTTTTCTTGTGTTACCTCAGCCTTACCTTTTTCTACCTCGTTTCCTTGTATTGGACTGGGTTCGTCCACTCCTTCACTTTCTTGAGCTGTTATGGCTTGGATTTGCTCCTTTGGATTAATCTCGGTGTTGCTTGGTAGACGCCTTGTTTGTCGTTCGGACATTAGTTTGGCAAGTCGTCCCACTGAATTAGTGACTTCCCCTACTTGATTCTCGATTGCTTTAATCGATGCTTGTTGGTCAATAAGTGTTGTCTCAATTTTTTGGCAATGGGCTTCAGTAGCTGCCATGAATTTTGCTAATATCTCTTCGAGGTTCGGCTTCTTCTCTTGTGGATAAGGTGATTTTAGAAATTTTGAGGAGGTCGTTGTCTTTTATTTCCTTGATTTCCTTGTCCTCCCACGAAAAATTTGGGTGGTTCCTCCAACTCGGATTATAAGTGTTACTATAAGGGTTATTATTTGATCTGAAATTATTACCTATATAGTTCATTTGTTCAATCTCTGTGCCCGGTTGGTAGGGTGGGTACTCAGGATTCGCCACAGTTCCACTTACGTCGCACTGCATGACTGGATGTACCTGCGAAGAACACAAACTATCAAGCTTTTTATTCATCAACTCTACCTGATTTGATAGCATGGTTACTGCGTCGAGGTTGTAAACTCCGGCTGTTTTTGTTGGCCTTGTTCTTGTAACTTGCCACTGGTAGTTGTTCAGCGACATCTCTTCTATAAATTCGTAGGCTGCTTCAGGAGTTTTATTATTCAGAGTTCCACCGGCGGCTGAGTCGATTAGTTGCCTCGTTGAGGGTTTTATACCATTATAGAAAGTTTGGACTTGGAGCCACAAGGGTAAACCATGGTGCGGACACCTTCTCAAGAGATCCTTATATCTCTCCCATGCATCGTATAATGTCTCTAAATCCATCTGCACAAAAGAAGATATATCATTGCATAATTTTGCCATTTTGGCTGGTGGGAAATATTTTAATAAGAATTTTTCGGTCATTTGATCCCATGTGGTGATTGACCCTCGTGGTAACGAGTTTAACCACTGTTTGGCTTTATTCCTTAATGAAAAGGGAAATAACCGAAGACGTATGGCATCATCAGAAATGCCATTTACAGAACTCTAAAAAGATGGCTATATGAGTATTTGTATCTTCGTCCTGTAAACCATCAAATTGAACAAACTGTTAAATCATTTGTATAGTGTTAGGCTTTAATTCAAAATTATTAGCAGCTATAGCAGGCCTAACAATACTAGATTCGGCTCCTGTTAAATGCGGTTTAGCATAATCATACATAGTACGCGGAGCATTATTTTCTGCCTCATCTTGTGGTGGAAGATTATTTTCGTCCATCCCTTCAGTAGGATTGGATCTGTCTTCTCGCTCTTCTTCTTTGTAATTTAGGGCTCACCTAATTTCTCTGCGAATTCTCCGAGCGGTAGCTTCAATATCACTGTCGTATTCTAAAAATCCTCTCGGGTTCCTTCTAGTCAAAAACTAGAGGTACCTGCTAGGAAAAGAAAGAAAAAATTGGTAAAATTAAAATTAAAACTAAAAATAAAAATAAATTGCGGAAAATAAAAACTAGCTAAAGTAATAAAAATAGAGCTTTCTTAATATTTTAGTTCCCCGGCAACGGCACCAAAAACTTGATCGCTGTGAATCAGAGCTTTAAAATTTATAAAAAGAACGATCGAACCTGGAAACTAACTCTGACAACGATTAAAGGCAAGTGTACCTATCGAACAGTAGTATAGCTTAGGCAAGACCGGATTATCGAACCCAAAGGAACTAAAAGTACTAATACTAACTTTCTTTTTATTATTTAACCTAAAATAAGTGAAGTTGCTTTTAATCTAAATTTAACGAATTAATAAGCTAAGGACACAAAGACGAAAAAAGACTAAAATTGGGGAGATAACTTTCAGAAAAACTCAGTTGATTTAGACGATACCCTCAGGAAGAATCCACCTAGACTTCACTTGTTATCTATCACAAAACCATATGATTTTATTTACTTAGTTTGATCCGTAAGACTCCCTAACGTATATTAAACCCTCTCTCGAGGCGAATAACTTCTAACCCTAGGTTAATTAGTGGAACTCTCGTTCTCTTATAATAACCCTCTAGAATAGCAGTAAATCGATCTATAGACTCCCATATTATGTTTCACCCTGATCTGACAAAATCTCGTCACCCTATCTCTAGGCGTGCGATCAACTCCGCTTAATTATGCTAGATCTACTCTTAGGCAGGGTCTATTCCTCCTCCACCTAAGCACATTAAATTTGGATAAAGCTCACATAATTAAGAACAAACTAAGTATTTATCATATAATAACAAGATTCATCATAGGTTTCATCCCCTTCAGGTATCTGAAGGGTTTATTTCATAACTAAATAAGAAAACATCTCAAGAGAAAAGATAAAACAAAACATAACAAATCCCTAAAACCCCCTGAAGGAATTGAAGGAGAGATCCACCGTCTTGAGTAGAATCCCGGCTTCTTGAGATGGATCAACTGGCTATCTTCGAGTGATTCCCACAAATCTGAACTTTCCGGCTTGGCTCCTTGGCCAAGCTAACCGCCCCCTTTTTCAGCTGACCCTTAGGGGGTTTATATAGGCTCTTGAAATACGTTTCTTTCTCCCTAAGTATCCAAATCCGAGTGAAATTGCTCTTTTCAGTGACAGAGACACGGCCATGGCACACGCCCGTGTGGATCGTGGCCAGGCCGTGCTCGGACTTCTTTAATGAGACACGACCATGTGAATCGAGGGAAGACCGTGTTCTAGATGATCAGTGAGGCACGACCGTGTGGGCTAAGGTTCAGGCCGTGTCGATTTCTTCTTTGGCCCATTTTGGTCCATTTTGAGCCCGGTTTTCGTTCTTTTTATCCTTGTGTGCTTTCCTGGGTCTAAGACATGAAAAGAAAGGATTAAGAGCACCTTTTTACATAAATCAAGGGATAAATCATCAAAAAGCATACTAAATGTGGGATTAAAATATGTTACTATTTCTATTTATCAAATACCCCCACACTTAAGCTTTTGCTTGTCCTCAAGCAAAATTCTCAACTTACAATTAAAACGAACTTTCTACAATTCATGATTCCTATCAACAATGTTTTATCATAATTCATAGATAATTTACACATGGATAATTCAACTTAAAGAGTTCTAAAAATACAAACAGTCTAAGTCATAGGTTTTGTATCTCAAAAATATAGGTGTCTCCCCTTATCTAAATAATTACCTTTAATTCGAAATCGACAAGGATTGACATCCTCATAAAAGATCCACTCAAATCACTCAAAGTGTTTAAGGTTCAAAATTTAGGCACTCAAAAGTCGAACATGAAAAGTTAATCCCATAGGCTTGCCTGAAAATCAAGTCTCCACCACTATAATATGAGATGATGCACAAATCAAAAGGTCTTTAACAGGGTTGTAACGGGCCTTGGGTTAAAGGTGTGGAATAAGGCTGTATTAGAGGGTTAGAATCGAGACTGAATTGAAAAATTACCATATACTATCATGAGCTGTGATAGCTTGGATTTGCTCCTTTGGGTTAATCTCAGTGTTGCTTGGTAGACGCCCTTGCGGTCGTTCGGAAATTATCTTTGCAAGTTGTCCAACTGTCTTAGTAAGTTCCCCAACTTGACTTTCAATCCCCTTAATTGATGCCTGTTGATTCTTAATGGTGGTTTCAGTGTCTTGGAGACGGTTATCTGTAGCTGCCATGAATTTTTTCAGCATCTCTTCAAGGTACGACCTCTTTTCCTGTGGATAGGGTTAATTTTGGAAATTTTGAGGAGGTTGTTGTCTTTGAATTCCTTGATTTCCTTGTCCTCCCCATGAAAAATTTGGGTGGTTCCTCCAACCTGGATTTTAAGTATTACTATAAGAGTTATTATTAGATCTAAAATTATTACCTATATAGTTCATCTGTTCGCTTTCTGTGCCCGGTTGGTAGGGTGGGTACTCAGGATTCGCCACAGTTCCACTTGCGTCGCACTACATTACTGGATGTACTTGCGAAGAACACAAACTATCAAACTTTTTATTCATCATCTCTACCTGTGTTAATAGCATGGTTACTGCGTTGAGGTTGAAAACTCCGGCTGATTTTGTTGGTTTTGTCCTTGTAACTTGCCACTGATAGTTACTCAGTGACATCTCTTCAATAAACTCGTAGGCTGCTTCAGGAGTTCTATTGCTCAGGGTTCCACCGGCGGCTGAATCAATTAGTTGCCTCTTTGAGGGGTTTACACCGTTATAGAAACTTTGGACTTGGAGCCACAAGGGTAAACCATGGTGCGGACACCTTCTCAAGAGATCCTTGTATCTCTCACATGCGTCGTATAATGTCTCTAAATCCATCTGCACAAATGAAGAGATATCATTCCGTAAATTGGCCGTTTTGGTAGGTGGGAAATATTTTAATAAAAATTTTGGTCATTTGATCCCATGTAGTGATTGACCCTGGTAACGAAGTTTAACCCATTGTTTGGCTTTATTCCTTAATGAAAAGGGAAATAATCAAGACGGATGGCATCATCGAAACGCCATTTATTTTGAAGGTATCACGTAACTCTAAAAATTAGCTATTTGAGTATTTGGGTCTTCATCCCTGTAAACCATCAAATTGAACAAATTGTTGAATCATTTGTATTGTGTTAGGCTTTAATTCAAAATTATTAGCACTATAGCGAGCCTAACAATACTTGATTTCGCTCTCCCGTTAAATGAAGTTTAGCATAATCATACATAGTACGCGGAGCATTATTTTCTCGCCACATCTTGTGGTGGTGGATTATTCTCGCCCATCCCTTCAGTAGGATTGGATCCGCCTTCTCGCTCTTTTTCTGTGTAATTTAGGGCTCGCCTAATTTCTCTGCGATTCCTGCGAGCGGTAGCTTCAACATCACTGTCGTATACTAGTGGTCCTCTCGGGTACCTTCTAGTCATAAACTAGAGGTACCTGCTAGGAAAAGAAAGAAAGAAAATTTAGCAAAGTTAAAAACAAAACAAAAATAAGAATAAAAATAAAAGTAAATTGCGGAAAATAATGGCTAAAGTAATAAAAGTAGAGCTTTCTTAATATTTTAGTTCCCCGGCAACGGCGCCAAAAACTTGATCATTGTTTTCACGATGTCAAAGTCTAAAAATTTATAAAAAGAATGATCGAACCTGGAAACTAACTATGACAACGATTTGAGGCAAGCGCACCTATCGAACAGTAGTATAGCTTAGGCAAGACAGGATTGTCGAACCCAAAAGAACCAAAAGTACTAATACTAACTTTCTTTTTATTATCTAGCCTAAAATAAGTGAAGTTGTTATTTAATCTAAATTTAACTAACTACTAAGCTAAAGACGCAAAGACCAAAAAGGAATGAATTGGGGAAATACTGTTGGAAAAACTCAGTTGATTAAGACGATACCCTTAGGAAGAATCCACCTAGACTTCACTTGTTATCTAACTCTGAACCAGACGATTTATTCACTTGACTTGATCCGTAAGACTCCCTAATGTATATTAAACCCTCTCTCAAAGCGAATAACGTCTAACCCTAGGTTGATTAATTGAAATCTCTTTCTAATTAAAACCCCTAGAATTGCATTAACTCGATCTATGGACTCCCATATTAGGTTTCACCCTAATCCGGCAAAATCTCGTCACCCTATCTTTAGCGCGCGATCAACTCCGCTTAATTATGCTAGATCTACTCTTAGCGGGACTTTTGCTCCTCCACCTAAGCACATCAAACTTGAATCAATATCTCGGAAATATCAACGCAAGAATTAAGAACACATAATTAAGAACAAATCAAGTATTTATCATATAGTTCAAAGAAACGATAACAAGATTCATCTAAGTTTCATCCCCTTCGTGTATCCAAGGGTTTAGTTCATAACAATAAAAGAAAACATCTCAGAAGAAAAGATAAAACAAAACATAAGAAATCCCTAAAACCCCCTGAAGGATTTCAAGGAGAGATCTGCCGTCCTGAGTAGAATTCCGGCTTCTTGAGATGGATCAACTGGCTATCTTCGAGTGTTTCCCACAAATCTGACCTTTTCGGCTCGGCTCTGAAACACCCCAAACCCGGCCCACGAGTCCTGACCGGATCTAGTATGTTCCTCGAGTAAACATTTGAAAGTCCGTTTGTTACTTAGGAAAAATTCGTGTGGTTTGAAGATGGATTTGCTTGTGTTGTGTTCAATTGAAAACCTTGTATATATTTTTTTTCTAGAAAAACCATTTAACCTTGATTTAAACTTAATCGTATAGTAATAAACTCCAATAAAAAGCATGCATAAAACAGTTCATATTAATGGCCTTATTACATCAAAACAAACCCAAATAATTTAAAGTACTTAAATGAAATAAAATAAATTCCTTCTTTGAGCATGGCCATCCCTAAGCTTCACGACCGGTCCATTCATCGATCGTCACCAAACATGATCCCACAGCGGGGTGAGTCAACAGACTCAATGTGTACTACAACACTAAATCTTAACAACTTAGGCATACATAATCATATCACATATCAATTCTTATAACAGATCAAAATAATGATGCAATCCCAAACCCAAACCTATATGCCATCCGCTACACGCCCCCCGTACCAACCTCGCACACCGTGGGGACTACTAAGTCGACCCTCCATCCGCTACACACCATCGAAAGCGATCCGCTGCGATCGACGTGCTCATCGCCTCTTATAAATATTTGTGGTCTTAGGTCACCACATTCAGATATCGTGGTCTTAGGTCACCACATTCGGATATCGTGGTCTTAGGTCACCACATTCAAATACCGTGGTCTTAGGTCACCACATTCACTTCCCTTTTCAATAACCCATATGCCCCATATCATACTTATTATGCATTAATCATGCCAACTTTCTCATTCTTATAACTTATCACATGTTAAATATAACATATTTCATAATCCTAGTAGGAGTAGGAAACGCACTCGAGTACTTTGTACCATAACATGGTACCTTAGCCATATTCTTGCACATTCTTATAATCACATATAGATTAATTATTGCCATAACTATATTAAGAAATAGTGTGAGGTACACACTGATATGCTTAACGAATTCCTTGAAATCCCGAAAAACCGATCTCTACTGTTTTAGATCTTAAGTTCCTACATTTGATCAATCACTTGCTATTTAGTAAAAGCTTATTCGGCCATAAGACTAAATCCCGAAGGATTATTGTAACCAAAACTTACCTTGTGCCGATTGGATTAAGAATCAAATCCCGAAAAGAATCACTTGCTTAGGGAGTTGTCGAAATACCTATAAGGTTATATTAGATTCGATTTCATCCTTAAACATAATAAATGGCCTTTGGCCGAATATTCACATATCTTACCTTGATTCTTTAAATCCCAAAAAGTAGTCTCTTCTTCCTGGTAGTCGACACTATACAAAATCTCGAAAGATCTGTTGTAGTTTCGGCCAAGAGATACAAATGGCATTAGAATCTTAATCTTGGGCTTGAAGAAAAGAAATATAAGGATAGATCCTTACCCTTACTACAGAAGTCGACCCACTCTTGCTTGAAGCTCCACAAAGATTTGGCTATGGAGACTAGATAGTGATCAAAGAGGTTTCGGCTTTTGATGGATTGGAAAGAAAAGAAATCGGCTATGGTGGTATCTTGAATTTTTGGCTTTGGCTAACAAAAAAGAAGAAGAACGAGGCTCTAGGGAATTTCGGCAGAGAGAGGAGAATTTGCTTAGGAAATTTGGCAAAGGAAGAGTGAATGGATGAACGGCCTCTTTTCCTCTAGTAGCCGAAATTACTAGCTAGAGTCCCTTACTTGGCCACCACTCTCCCTTATTTTGATAGCTTTATCTCTTAATTTTTTTTTAAAATTAAAGAATAAATCCTCATTTATCTCTCTTAAAAATAATCTAAAATAAATCCATTATTTATCCCCTATTTAGCCGAAATTTAAAGAGAATAAAACTCCTCTTTTAAGAGCCTTAATGCCGTCCACCTCTCTGCTCCTTGTAGCAAAATAAAAATTCTTTTATTTGCTTCCCATGTGACTCGAACTCAAGACCCTTTTGCTCCTGCATGTGGCGTCACTTGCTAGGCCCTTAAGTGGTGCCTTGTAGCCATTTTACCAAGGCTATTTGTATGTCATATTTCCTCTATAAATTTTCTTAAGGCCACCTTGTCTTAGTTTCCCCTTTTTAAACTTTAAACTTAACATTTTATATGACATTTCCTTACATTTCAAAGTTTCCAAAAATGTTCGCTTTCCTCTTTTAAACTTAACATTTCTAAATCATTTCCTTGCATTTCCAAGTTTCCAAAAATGTTCACTATACATTCATAACACATAAGACATGCCATTTCGTATAATTAAATCAAAAATGCATAGGCCCATTTTCAGGATGTTACAGTTCTACCCCCTTAAAATAACTTCGACCTCAAAATTACCTGGCTAAAACAAATGAGGTTATTGCTGTCGCATTGCCTCTTCTGGCTCCCACGAAGCTTCCTCCGCTCCATGATTGCGCCATAACACTTTAACTAGAGGAACTGATTTCCTTCGTAGCACTTTCACGTCTTGTTCCAAGATCTGAATCGGCTCTTCTTCGTAGGATAAGTCTGGCCTTAGCTCCACCTCTTCAACCGGTACTACGTGAGATGGATCCGATCGATATCGACGTAGCATGGAAACATGGAATACGTCGTGCATCTGCTTCAACTCCGGTGGCAACTCTAACTGATACGCCACTAGTCCAACTCGCTTCAACACTCGATAGGGCCCTATAAACCTTGGGCTTAACTTCCCTTTGCGACCAAACCTCATCACCTTCTTCCAAGGCGAGACTTTCAGAAACACTTGGTCCCCCACTTCAAACTCTATTTCCTTCCGTTTGAGGTCCGCGTACGACTTTTGTCTATCAGATGCTTTCTTCAACCGTGCCCGAATTATCTCAACCTTCTTTTCAGATTCTGCCACTATCTCTGGACCCAAAACTTGACGTTCTCCTAACTCAATCCAACACGTTGGAGTTCGACACTTCCGACCGTACAACGCTTCATACGGTGCCATCCGAATGCTGGCTTGATAGCTGTTGTTGTACGCAAACTCTGCTAAAGGCAAATACTCCTCCCAACTTCCTCTGAAGTCTATCACACAGCCCCTCAACATATCCTCTAACACTTGGATTACTCGTTCGGACTACCCGTCCGACTGTGGATGAAAGGCCGTAGTGAAATCCAACTTAGTGCCTAAAGCTTGATGAAGTGCCCTCCAAAACCGAGAGACGTAAATCTTGGGTCTCTATCCGAAATAATTGACACTGGCACTCCATGCAACCTTACAATTTCGCCACGTACAATCTTGCCAACTCTCAAGAGAATAGTCGACTCTCACCGGAATGAAGTGCGCGGACTTGGTCAAACGGTCCACTATTACCCATACCGAGTCCTTCTTAGTAGGCGTAAGGGAAGCCCACTAACAAAGTCCATGGTGATTCTCTCCCACTTTCCACTGCGGAATCTCGATTGGTGAAGTAATCCCGATGGAACTTGGTGTTCGACTTTAACTTGGCGACATGTCGGACATTTTCCCACGAATTCGATAACTTCCGCTTAAGATCAAGGCCACCAAAACTGCTCCCTTGGATCCAGACAACTTAGTGCCTCCGGGTGTATAGCATAAGGGCTACTATGCGCCCCGAAGAATCTTTTGTCTTAGGTCCTTGTCCTTAGGCATACATACCTTTCCTTGAAGCACAATACTCCCTCATCATTAACACCATAATCCTCTAACTCTCCGTTCTGTACTTGTTGTAACTTAACACTTAGATCCTCATCCACCAACTGACTTTCCTTCACCTCATTTAACCATGTTGGTTTGACTTGCAATTCCGCCAATAGGCTGCCATCATCATACAGACTCAAGTGTGCGAACAACCCCCTCAGATCCGACACTACTTTTTGACTAAGAGCATCCGCCACTACATTTGCCTTGCCCAGATGATACTCTAATGAATAATCATAGTCCTTCAATAATTCTACCCACCTTCGCTGTCTCAAGTTTAACTCCTTCTGGGTCAACAAATACTTGAGGCTCTTGTGGTCCGTGTAGATCACTGACTTTTCTCCATAAAGGTAGTGCCTCCACACCTTAAGAGCAAAGACCACTACCGCCAGTTCCAAGTCATGCGTCGGGTAGTTAACCTCGTGAGGCCTTAGTTGTCGAGACGCATAAGCTACCACCTTCCCGTCTTGCATCAGTACGCAACCCAAGCCTGTATGGGAAGCGTCACAATGCACCACGAAATCCTTTCCGGCCTAAGGTTGAATCAAAATCGGTGCCTCGGTCAAAACCCTCTTAAGCTTCTCGAAGCTCTCCTGTTGCTTATCCGTCCATACAAAGGGTACTTCTTTCCTTAACAACTTTGTCAAAGGCGCGACTATTGACGAGAACCCTTCCACGAACCTTCTGTAATAGCCTGCCAAACCTAAGAAACTACGAATCTCAGCCACGGACCTAGGTGGTTTCCAATCCAACACTGCTTCGATCTTCCTAGGATCCACCCTTATTCCTTCCGCAGACACCACATGCCCTAAGAATGCAACCTCCTTAAGCCAAAACTCGCACTTGCTGAATTTGGCATATAGCTTCTTCTCCCTTAATACTTGCAACACTTTCCAGAGATGCTCGTCATGTTCTTCCTCAGACTTGGAGTATACTAGGATATCGTCGATGAACACAACAATGAACCGATCCAAGTAGGGTTGAAAAACCCGGTTCATCATATCCATGAACGCGGCTGGGGCGTTCGTCAACCCAAACGACATTACCACAAACTCAAAATGGCCGTACCTTGTCCTAAAGGCCGTTTTATGGATATCTGCCTCCTTCACCTTCAACTGATGATATCCAGACCTTAGATCGATCTTTGAAAATACGGCGGCCCCCTTAAGCTAATCGAACAAGTCGTCTATCCGTGGCAAAGGATACTTGTTCTTGATGGTCACTTTATTTAATCGGCGATAATCTATGCACATTCGCATAGTTCCGTCATTTTCTTCACAAGCAGACCGTGCTCCCCATGGAGACACACTTCGGGTCGAATAAACCCACGATCCAATAACTCTTGGATCTCGAGCCTTGAGCTCCACCAACTCCTTTGGCGCCATTCGGTATGGAGCGATTGACACGGAGCTATTCCTAGTAGCAAGTCTATTCCAAATTCCACCTCCCATCGGGGGTATTCTGCAGTAGCTCCTCCGGAAAAACATCCACGAAGTCCCATCTGTGTCTAACTCCACTAATTCCCCCTTCTTTTTCGTCCACAAAGACTAACTAAGGCCGGAAATGCCTTGCACCCTTTCCAGACCATTTTCTCCGCCTTTAACGCTGAAACTACATTAGACAGGTAATTTCTCCTTTCTCCTATCATAATGACCACCTCATCCTCCGGGGTCCTTAACTCCATTTACTTAGCCACACAATCCAACACGGCTCGATGCTCTACTAGCCAGTCCATGCCAAGTATGAGATCGAATTCTCCGAAGGGTAGTTCCATTAAGTCAGCAGGAAATACTACGCCTTGGATTTCCAAGGGTACACTCCGAAAGATCTCATTCACCACTACAGTTTAACCTAGTGGGCTTACTACAGTCATCTCCCTATCAGAAAGTTCAGAGTCTAGGCCTAGTGTTTCCACTACACTACATGCAACATAGGAGTAAGTCGAGCCCACATCAATCAGAGCATAATAAGGTTTTCCAAATACAAGGAACGTACCGGTTATAACGTCCGGCGCGTCTCCATCTTCCCTACGGTGAACTGCATATACCAAGCCCTATTTTGTCGGCCTCTCAGATACCCACACACACCTCTGCCGGTGTTCCACGTCCTCTTCAAGACCATTACCTCGGCCATTCGGACCACGGCCTCGGCCGCGAGGAGGCTGCCCACCTCTACCAGCTTGATTAACATTTTGAGTTACTGGTCGATTTCCATCTGGCCTCATAGGGCAATCCTTAATCATATGGTCCTTTGACCCACACTTGAAGCATCCTCCTGTCTTTTTCCAACACTCCCCTAAGTGTTTCTTCCCACACTGATTACAAGTACGATATTGCCCTCCTGTACCAACTTGCTGACCTCGCGGCCCATCAGCTCTGGGCCTTTTCTGCACATTTCCAGACAATCCAGACGATCCAAAACTTCTTTTCTGTCTGCTCCGATCAGAGTTCTGCCTCACGGAGTCCTTAATTCCCTCAGCTACTTTTTCCTTCTCGACTAACACAAAGAAATTCCGCTCTTTGCTGCGGAGCTATCAATAACCTCAGATCATCTCTCAGTCCATCCTCAAACCGGACACATCGTTCATGCTCCGTAGCCACTATCCCTCGAGCATACCGGCTCAGCCTTAAAAATTCAGCCTCGTACTCCGTTACGGACTTATTCCCTTGAACCAGCCCCAGAAAAGCCTTTCTCTGTGCATCAACGTAATGAGTTCCAACATACTTCTTTTGATATGCCGCTTTAACATATTCCCAAGTGAGTTCCTCAGTCGTAGCGCTATCCCGAACTGTGAGCCACCATTGATATGCTTCATCACGTAGCAGTGACACCATTCCTTTCAGTTTCTCTTCAGGGGTCAGATCCAACTCATCCATAATTCGTTCCGTCGCCTCCAACCAATATTCAGCTGTACTGGGTGCCACACCAGATACACCACGAAATACCTCAGCCCCATTGGCTCGGAGTCGCTCGGGTACAGATTTCCGAGCTCCCATACCTCCACCTGCTCCAGCCACCATCTCAAGAACTCGCAGCATCGCCTGTGATACTGCATCATCCCCCGTCTGATCTTGCTGCTCAACACCAACAGCTGGTGGTGGGGGTGGTGGTACCTCATTCTCGGACCCTTGACCAGACCTAACGGGTTCTGATACGGTCATTCTGCCTCTACCGCGTCCTCGTACATTACGACCACGTCCCCTAGAACTCATGTCTACGATCGCGCTTTAATCTGATTAAGAAATTTTTATGCATTAGTATTTTGTTCCACTGTTTATCCGCGAAGAAATTTTATGAAAGAAGTTTAGAAGTAGTTCTTTCGATCGATCAAAGTTTCAAGTCTTCTATCCTAATTTAAAGTAGCACATTCATTCAACACACATTCATAATTCAAACATTTTCGTCTTATTCCTATCCAGGGGTATTTTCGTCATTTTACCTACAGGGGTATTTTGGTAATAAATCGGGGTTAATTTAAAAATTTTGTAAATCAGGGGTAATTTCGCAAATTTTTCAATTCAGGGTTCCTTGGTGATTTTATGAAATAAGGGTATTTCGGTAATTTTGAAATTCGGGGTATTTGGTAAAATTCAAACTAGGGTGGCTGGTCCTTTCGGGTTTTAATTATAGGGTTTAGCCCATCAACGAGTCCTCATAACTAGGGTGAAGAGTCACCATGCAGGTAGGATTCCAGCGAAGAGGAGGTGAGTCGCTAGGGGCGCTTAAATACCAAGCTATCCTGAATCCACTCCTAGGCATGCGCGTGCGCCTATTGCCACACCCTAACTCGACTAAGGTGAGCAGTCACTACGCACTGGTAGGATTCGGTGAAGAGGAGGTGAGTCACTAGGACCTGCTTAAATACCAAGCTCTTAGGATCCAATCCTAGACATGCGTATGACGGTTACCACACCCTAGTCTTCTGGCTCATTAACGGGTTTGTTTAGTGAAATTAAGTCTTATGAAAATTTAAGAAGTGGTTTAAACTAAGCCTATAGTCCATCGAGTCTATTTAAACTAGTCTACGTCCCATAAAGCCCATAAAGCCCACATGTATATCACACAATGGTTTAGGGTACTTACAGCGGACTTGGGTGGAGACTTAGGTGCCATCTTTGAGCTAACAAACTGTTATCCTTTAAAGAGCCCATTTTTAGAAAACGTTTGGAGCCCAAAACCCCAGAGTGAGTTTTGAACACGGCTCTGATACCAAGCTGAAACATCCCAAACCCGGCCCACGAGTCCTGACCGGATCTGGTATGTTCCTCGAGTAAACATTTGAAAGTCCGTTTGTTACTTAGGAAAAATTCGTGTGGTTTGAAGATGGATTTGCTTGTGTTGGGTTCAATTGAAAACCTTGTATATATTTTTTCTAGAAAAACCATTTAACCTTGATTTAAACTTAATCGTATAGTAATAAACTCCAATAAAAAGCATGCATAAAACAGTTCATATTAACGGCCTTATTACATCAAAACAAACCCAAATAATTTAAAGTACTTAAATGAAATAAAATAAATTCCTTCTTTGAGCATGGCCATCCCTAAGCTTCACGACCCGGTTCAGCATCGATCGTCACGAAACATGATCCCACAACGGGGTGAGTCAACAGACTCAATGTGTACTACAACACTAAATCTTAACAACTTAGGCATACATAATCATATCACATATCAATTCTTATAACAGATCAAAATAATGATGCAATCCCAAACCCAAACCTATATGCCATCCGCTACACGTCCCCGTACCAACCTGCACACCGTGGGGACTACTAAGTCGACCCTCCATCCGCTACACACCATTGAAGGTAGTCACTGCAGTCGACGTGCTCATCGCCCTTATAAATATTTGTGGTCTTAGGTCACCACATTCAGATATCGTGGTCTTAGGTCACCACATTCAAATACCATGGTCTTAGATCACCACATTCACTTCCCCTTTTCAATAACCCATATGCCCCATATCATACTTATTATGCATTAATCATGCCAACTTTCACATTCTTATAACTTATCAAATGTTAAATATAACATATTTCATAATCCTAGTAGGAGTAGGAAAGCGTGCACAGTACTTTGTACCATAACATGGTACCTTAGCCATATTCTTGCACATTCTTATAATCACATATAGATTAATTATTGCCATAGCTATATTAAGAAATAGTGTGAGCTACACACCTGATATGCTTAACGAATTCCTTGAAATCCCGAAAACTGATCTACTATTTTAGATCTTAAGTTCCTACATTTGATCAATCACTTACTATTTAGTAAAAGCTTATTCGGCCATAAGACTAAATCCCGAAGGATTATTGTAACCAAAACTTACCTTGTGCCGATTGGATTAAGAATCAAATCCCAAAAAGAATCACTTGCTTAGGGAGTTGTCGAAATACCTATAGGCTTATATTAGATTCGATTTCATCCTTAAACATAATAAATGGCCTTTGCCGAATATTCACATATCTTACCTTGATTCTTTAAATCCCGAAAAGTAGTCTCTTCTTCACGGTAGTCGACACTATACAAAATCCCGAAAGATCATTGTAGTTTCGGCCAAGAGATACAAATGGCATTAGAATCTTAATCTTGGGTTTGAAGAAAAGAAATATAAGGATAGATCCTTACCCTTACTACTGATCGACCCACTCTTGCTTGAAGCTCCACAAAGATTCAGCTATGGAGACTAGATAGTGATCAAAGAGGTTTTGCTTTTGATGGATTGGAAAGAAAAGAAATCGGCTATGGTGGTATCTTGAATTTTCGGCTTTGGCTAACAAAAAGAAGAAGAACGAGGCTCTAGGGAATTTTGCAGAGAGAGGAGAATTTGCTTAGGAAATTCAGCAAAGGAAGAGTGAATGGATGAATGGCCTCTTTTCCTCTAGTAGCCGAAATTACTAGCTAGAGTCCCTTACTTGGCCACCACTCTCCCTTATTTTGATAGCTTTATCTCTTAATTTTTTAAAATTAAAGAATAAATCCTCATTTATCTCTCTTAAAAATAATCTAAAATAAATCAATTATTTATCCCCTATTTAGCTTGAAATTTAAAGAGAATAAAACTCCTCTTTTAAGAGCCTTAATGCCGATCCACCCTCTCTGCTCCTTGTAGCAAAATAAAAATTCTTTTATTTGCTTCCCATGTGACTCGAACTCAAGACCCTTTTGCTCCTGCATGTGGCGTCACTTGCTAGGCCCTTAAGTGGTGCCTTGTAGCCATTTTACCAAGGCTATTTGTATGTCATATTTCCTCTATAAATTTTCTTAAGGCCACCTTGTCTTAGTTTCCCCTTTTTAAACTTTAAACTTAACATTTTCTATGACATTTCCTTACATTTCCAAGTTTCCAAAAATGTTCGCTTTCCTCTTTTAAACTTAACATTTCTAAATCATTTCCTTGCATTTCCAAGTTTCCAAAAATGTTCACTATACATTCATAACACATAAGACATACCATTTCGTATAATTAAATCAAAAATGCATAGGCCCATTTCCAGGATGTTACAAGCTCCTTAGCCTAGCTCACCGCCCCCTTCTAGGTTATACTTAGGGTGTTTATATAGGCTTTTGAAATAGGTTTCTTCGCCCCTAAGTATCCTTTTCCGAGTGAAATTACTCTTCTCCGCGACAGGGACACGGCCATGGCACATGCCCGTGTGAATCGTCTTTAGGCCGTGTTCAGACTTTTAATGAGGTGACACGCCCGTGTAAATCGTGATCAGGCCGTGTTCTAGTCTGTTAAGGAGACACGCCCGTGTTGGCTCAAGTTCAGGCCGTGTCAATTTTTACTTTGGCCCAATTTGGTCTGTTTTGAGCCCGTTTCTCGTTCTTTCCATCCTCCGGTGCTTTCCTAAGTATAAAACATGAAAAGAAAGGATTAAGAGCACCTTTTTACATAAATCAAGGGATAAATCATCCAAAAGTATGCTAAATGTGGGATTAAAATATGTTACTTTTACAGTTTATCAAGTATCCTCCGATATTCTGAGTAGTTCAACGGGAAAAAGAGCTAAGTTATGTAAAGTTGACAAAGAGTTAAGTTATGCAAAGATGACAAAGGGTTACATTTAAGGATGATAATGATTTAAGTTATGTTCAAGATAGCATAAGTGCTAAATTATGTGATGAAGTGATGTAGGTACCATGAGTAAAATACGAGTTATGAAATCATAATGTGATATGTGATGGGTAAGAGTAAGTATGAGTAAGTATGTCAAATTACTTGAGAACTTGTATTGCTATGGTTCTATGAGATGAATGGATTTTGCTATGAGTATTTATGTTGTTATTTTTAATTCATGCAAACTTACTAAGCTATATGCTTACCCCTTTCTTTTCTCTTTTCCTTGTAGTATCGCCAAGCTAGCTCGGAGATTGTAGAACGTTGGAGATCGGATCACAGTATCAATCATTCTTTTAGTATAGTAAAGTTAATTTATTTTAGGTATAGCATGTATAGGATCTTGATCATATTGAGTTATGTCATATTTGAAAGCCAAAGTGTTGGCTATTAATACTATACTCTCATTTTGTAAATGGCCATTAGGAATTGGCTGATATTTGTCAAGTTTTATATCTTAATGATGATAAGTTTTATGAAGTCAAAGTTCATGCAATTAAGGGAGTAAAATGTGAAATGTATGAATGATGATTAGTGATTCTTCATAGTGTATTAATGTCATGTTATGTGTTGCTTGTGTTGGCATATGTGTGTCTATGTTTCAGGGTGGCAATTGGCTTGGTAAATAGCCTATTAATTTTCCACACGGGTAGACACACGGGCTTGTGTCTAGGCCGTGTGTGACACACGACCAGCCCTATGGGTGTGTTGTTAGGCCGTGTGTCCCCTGCATCAAATTTGCGAAAATTTAATTCGTCACACGGGCCAGCACACGGGCGTGTGACTAGGCCGTGTGCCCCTTAAGAGGTTGCTGGCGTCATAAATAGAATACCTAGGTTTTCACACGAGCGTGTCTAGGCTGTGTGAGGGACACGGGCCATTGACACGAGCGTGTGTCCAGCCGTGTGAAAACCCCTGTAGGTTTGAATTGAGAAATAAATTCCACATGGGCTAGGAACATGGGCGTGTGTGACCACACGGCCTGCCCACACGGACGTGTTCCTTTCCACACGGGCGTGTGGCCCTGTTTAGGCAAAATTTTTCTAAGTGCGCAAAAGTTTCCGGTTTAATTTAGAAACCTTCCATATGTATGTTTAGGGCCTCGTAGGCCCATAATAAGAACATTTTGAATATGAATGAGAAGTTTTAAGTTGAAACAAAATTTTATAGCTAGATGTTGTATGTTAAAGCAAGTTAAGTCCAGTAATGCCTCGTACCCGGTTCCGGCGTTGAACTCGGGTAAGGGGTGTTACATCCCGGGCCTCAATCATAGCTTTTCTCTTTTCTTTATTCAACTCTTTAGCCTTGCAAACTCTATCGACCAATACTACGAATTCCTTCAACTCCAAGATCCCAACTAGCAACCTAATATCCTCATTCAGCCCATCTTCGAACCTCTTGCACATAATAGCTTCTGTAGACACACACTCTTGCGCATACTTACTGAGTCTGATGAATTCACGTTCATACTCTGCCACAGTCATTTTTCCTTGCTTTAATTCAAGAAACTCTTTCCGTTTTCGATCAATGAATCGCTGACTTATGTACTTCTTTCGGAACTCTTCCAAGAAGAAGTCCCATGTCACTCTCTCCCTTGGAACTACAGATGTTAGTGTTTTCCACCAGCGGTATGCCGAGTCCCGCAGTAATGACACAGCACATTTTAAGCTTTCCTCGTGTGTGCAAGAAAGTTCATCAAACACCCTCATAGAATTTTCGAGCCAGAACTCTGCTTTCTTAGGGTCATCATCTATGTTGGCTCTAAATTCCTCGGCCCCTTGTTTTTGAATCTTATCGACCGGGGGTTTGGTCATTCTTACCAAATCTATACCTTGAGGAGTCACAGGGACTGGCTGAGGTATAGATGGGGGTGGAGGAGGTTGAGCATTAGGGTTTGCTCGTACAAACTCAGTGTACCAGTTACTCATCATGTGGAGAAAGGCTTTCCGAGCCTCTTCTCTTTGACCCAAAGTCTCGGGTCTACTTTCTACAGGCATGGTCCCTTACGCGGGAGCCGGCGCATTACTAGCAGCGTCATTAGCAGTAGCTCGATCGAGATCCATTTACTATACGAAAACACAGTTTAAAATTGTCAAGAGTCACCACACTATCAATATATATATTTATGCCATGTATAGCTAGACTCTCACACACGCTACGGTAGTCCGAGAACTGACTAAACCATAGCTCTGATACCACTAAATGTAACACCCCTTACCCGTATTCGATGCCGGAACAGAGTACAAGGTGTTACCAGACTTATACACAAGAAAACATGCAAAACCGATACATGACTTTCCACTAAAAATTTAAAACCTTTCATATCACCTCTTAAACAAGCCTACGAGGCCTAAATTACACATTAGGAACAGTTATAGATCAAATCGAACTCTTTTAAAGATCCCTAGAAAGACTTAGAAAATTTTCATCAAACAGTCCACACGCCCGTGTGGAGAAAAGGACACGCCCGTGTGGAACTTCACATGCCCGTGTTCCACACCCGTGTAGATTTATTTCTCATTTCGAACCTACAGGGGTTTTCACACAGCCTGACACACGCCCGTGTCGATGGCCCGTGTCCCTCACACGGCCACGACACGCCTGTGTCTTAGTCCATGTGCAAAAACCTTGGCATTCTATTTCTGATGTCATCATCCTATTATGGTCACACGGCCAAGGCACACGCCCGTGTCCTTAGACCGTGTGGCGATTTAAATTCTTAAGTTCAGGTGCAGACTTCACACGGCCTAGGCACACGCCCATGAGGCTGACCGTGTGGACAAGAACAAGGCTATTTGCCAAGCTCTTTCTATCACCCCAACTCATACAAACATAAATCACATCAAACCATCAACCCATTCATGCATAATTAAACCAAGTAAATCAACCATGCAACTTGCACAATCATGAATAACCTCATCTTTTCATAGATTAATAAGAATGAGCCATCAACTATAACCTTATACAAAAGAATTCATCTTTGAATGAGCCAACACATTTGGCCAAAACAATATGACATTTAACTAATTCTAGTCCCTATACATGCCATACTCAAAATGCTAAATCTAACTATACCAAGACGTGCTGATAGTGTGGGTGATTCTCTGATTATCTCCATATCCCGAGCTGGCTCTTTGACACTATAAAACAAGGGAAAAGAGAAGGGAGTAAGCTTTAAGCTTAGTAAGTCTATATGTAAACAATAAGCATCATATCACATGCTAATCAATCAAAAACACTACATACTATGGAAAAACAATTCATATCCTCATAATCATGCTTACTCCTTTCAAACCTTACCACATCCCAACCACCTATCATAAACATTGCTCACATTTACTTGCACTTATGCCCTGCACTTATCACCACAAAGTCACATGTGATTTCACTTAGACAAGTTTCTCGATGAACCCTTCGAAATATTATTGGATACTTGGTGGTTTCGCACACAGCCCACCATTTAATAATTTACAAGGTGGTATCGCACACAGCCCACCATTTATTTACATATTTACGGTGGCATCGCACACATCCCACCAATGATAATAAATATGATGGTATTGCACACAGCCCATCGTTAATAAATAACAAGGTGGTATCACACACAGCCCACCAATGATTACTTCTTTACGGATATTCATCCGTACCCATATTTCTATTCCGAAGGTTCATCCGAGAGTTTTCTCATTTTCCACTAATTTCAATAAATCTCATCAATAATCAATTACATCCACACAATGCTTTAATAGGTAAAACATACGTAATAAGGATGTATCATTTACATATAAATTTACCTCGATACAAAATATGTCAGTTTGCGGTTTAGTCTGAAACCTTGCCTTTCCCTCAGTCAAGGTTGGTTCCACGTTCTTCTTGATCTATAATGACATATTTCGCTCATTAAATAATCACATTAATCAAATTACTCCAAAATTCTTATTTTGGCAAAAATGACCATTTTGCCCCTAGACTTTTACAAAATTACGATTTTACCCCTAGGCTCGTAAAATGAAATGTGTTCATTTTTCCACACACTCAAGCCTAGCCAATTCATATTCCCTCTTATAGAAACTCAAGATTTCAATTATTTCACACATTTATCATCTATTTTATAACCTTTACAAAAAGGTCCTTTTAGGTGCTTTCATGGAAACACCTTTCACAAAAATTGTGTATTTAACACCCAAGATTCATTTTCTTTCATAAAAGCTCAGCAACAACATAAGCACTCTCATAAAAACACCCTAAACTTTCAACCATTTTGCAAAATAATCCTCTCTTTAGCTAGCTTAAGCTTTAGGGGTTCCAAAAGAACAAAAATTATCAATAAAAACCACCAAGATCACTTACTTGTAAAGATTGAAGTGGCTGAAAATTTTTAAGCTTCTAAACCCCTTCTCTTGCTGAAATTTTCGGTGGTAGGGAGAATGAGAAAAAGATGATATCTTTTCTTTCCTTATTTTTCTCTTATTTTTCTAAACCACCAAAATGACCAAAGTTCCTATACATGCCATATAACCAAAACATAAGCTCAAAAGTACCAAAATACAAGCTTGATAGTTGGATAGTGTGATGTAATCTCCGACGATTCCCAAATCCGAGCTAGCTTCGATTTCACTATAAACACAGAAAAATAAACAATGTAAGCTATAAAGCTTAGTAAGTTCGTATAGCATTAAAATCAACTTACCATATATGCGAAATATAAGCAATTTAAACATAGCATAACATATCTCGATGATTCACAAACCTTCCACGTTTTTATTCACCATGTTAGTTATGAATTTCATAGATCTTCTCATTTCAAAGCTTGTATGGTTCATGTACATGCCTGTACTATCTCGTACAAAATTCATACTCAACCACATCTCTGATATACCCGTTGGACCATTCGGAATACCATCGGATACCCGGGAATCTCCCACCCTAAGTGCCACATATATATAGCCGAAGCTATCTCAATCTCGTATCACATATAATGCTCACTCTCGAGCTATCAACGAGTCTGCTCACACAAGCTGACAGTCATGATGAAGCTACACGGTGCTGCTCACACAAGCTGACGAGAATCCACAACACATGTCGGATAACTCAGCCACCGGTAGAACGTACGGACCAGCACCCAATCACATAACCCCTAATGACATGTCATTTGTACCCTAATCTATTCCTAAGGTTTAACCGGGATTTCACACTTGCCGAATCGTCGTCAGATATATCCGCAAGGTCGTATTCAAAATTTATGCAATATTAAAGCATTTAAAACACAATTATAATAATGCTTAATACATACGAACTTACCTCGAATGCAAAAACGGCGAAATAAGTCGATTAATCCGATATTTTGTTTTTCCCCCGATCTAAATCCGAATTTCGCTTTTCTTGATCTATATGTAATCAAAATTAACTTATTTAATCATCACTCTAGTCAATTTAGTCCAAAATACACATTAAAGTAACTTTACACTTTTCCCCTAATATTTTAACATTTTTACAATTTAGTCCTTATCTCATAAAAATTCAATTTCATGCAATTCATGTAACACCCCTAACCCATATTCATTACCAGAATAGGGTTACAAGGTATTACCGATCAATACATAACACATAGCTTACATTTATCAACCTCAAGTAATCATTCTCATAAATCATTTAATACAATCACATTGTCCCTTATGAGGGCCTACGAGGCCTTAAACATGCTTTTGAAGTGGTTCGGGACTAAACCGATAACATACGAAAATTTTAGAAAACTTAGAAATTTTTCAATCATATAAGGGTCACAGGCCCGTGTGAACATACCGTGTGCCTCACACGGCTAGTAGACACGCCCGTGTCTTAGGCCGTGTGGAAACAGGGCATACATACTGACTTGCATCACACGGCTCATGACACGCCCGTGTGAAATCTGGAGGGTATACTGACTTGGGTCACACGGCTGACCACACGCCCGTGTGTCTAGCCCGTGTGCCCTGCAAAATGGCCACACACCCCCATGTGCTAGGCCGTGTGCCATTTAGGGGGGTATACTGACTTATACCACACGGCCAGTCACACGCCCGTGTGTGAGACCGTGTGGAGCATACTGACTTCAATTCAATTTCAACACGAGGGGACACACGTCCGTGTAACCTAACTGTGTGTCACACATAGCTGAGACACACGCCCGTGTCTCTGCCCGTGTAGACAAGAATAGGCCATTTGCAAAGCCAATTTGCCACCCTTTTTGCACATACCTACACAAGCTCATATGGTATCATTTTAAGACACAATTATACAGCCAAAAGTCATCAACCAATACATAATCATACCAAATCCATTTCACCCATTTCAATACTCAATTTAATGCTATTCACCTATTCAAACACTAATCAACTTAACTTGCTTTACTAAGAATAATTCACATATATAATTCATCTAACTAAACCAATTCAATTATACATAATCACTTCAACTCTATTCATTCAAGATAGGTCTATTTTCAAATATTAAAAGTGCAACTATTTGCATATTCATAAACATCATTAAGTTCATCATTTTATGCCAACACAAATGGCCAAAATACACATCCATCAAATAAACCATTTTTGACACAAGCCTATACATGCCATATACCATATATACATAGCTTCAAAAGTACCAAAATAGATGACTAATAGTGCGATGAAGCCTCTGACGATTCCTGGATCCGAGCTAGCTTCGTAGAACTATAAAACATAGAAAAAATTAAACAGAGTAAGCTTTAAGCTTAGTAAGTTCGTATGTGAACATGAAATAATCACAACATTCACTAGCAATTCAAAATGGATTATATCATAAACATTTAAAGCATCAATTCATGAGCTATCACAGAATTTATCCATATCATCATTCATAAGTTCTCAACTTCATATATCTCGATTCTTGAATAATCTTCCGTACGTACCTGTATCGATACATATCTATTTCTCGTCAATAATCTTATCAAACCCTTCCGGTTTACAAATGCTTTCTATACAAATTCATCGATTTTTCTGATGCCATAGTCCAACTATGGTCTTTCATATATATTACCAAGGCCATGCCTTGGTCTTTCATTCACATGCCATAACTCGGTTATGGCCTTATTATTCGATTGCCATTGCCAGGCTATGGTCTTATTCGGCAACTTGCCTTACTCAATCCGTACATTTCATTTAATAACTCAACATTTAATCAATAGAATAATTACTATATCAATTTCATTCATCAAATAGATAGGTACACATTTAAGTTCAATTATACAAACTTACCTTGTATTCGGAATTGACGGATCGGATCGACTACTCGTTAACTTTGCTTTTCCCCCGGTCTAAATCCGAATTCTTTTCTTTCTTGATCTATATGAATTCAAATTTGACTTATTCAATCATATATCTTTCAATTTAGTCCATAACACACATTTAGGCATATTTGCACTTTAGCCCTTAAACTTTCACACTTTTAACAATTTAGTCTCTATTTCATAAATACACAAAATTCACATGATTTCATTATACTCTAGCTTAGCCAAATTACCTATAGATCCCTAGCAGCCCATAACTTTCATTTATTTCACATTTCAACCCCTCAATTTACATATTTCATAATTTAATCCCTATTTGACATTTTTGTCAAAAATCACTTTACAAACCATTAAAATCTATCATCAAGCTTTCATATTTCAACATTAAACATCAAATAACTCATAGATTCAACAATGGGAACTCTCAAAATCTTTAACAGTTTCAAATTCTATGGTACGGGCTAGCTAGATTGAGCTGCAACGATTACAAAAACATAGAAATCATTAAAAACTGAGCTAAAATCGTACCTTAATCAAGCTATGAGTGTGCCGAATGGAAAACCTAATTCCTTGTCTTTCTTCTTCTCTATTTTCAGTTCAAAAAAATGATAATGAAGCCAAATTTTTATTTTGTTTTATTTATTATAACATTTATTAACTAATTACATTATTAACCTTATTATAACTCATTTAATATCATCCATTTAATGTCCATATAAGTCCACTAACATTTAAAATGGTCTAATTACCATTTAAGGCCATCATATTTAAAAGCCAAAGCTATTTGACACCTTTAACAAGTAGATTGTAACTTTTGCATTTTACGCGATTTAGTCCTTTTTATCAAATCGAGCAATTAAATGATAAAATTACTTCACGAAAATTTCACACATTCATACTTTCATGCTATAAAAACATAAAATAATATTAAAAATAATTTTTTGACATCGGATTTGAGGTTTCGAAACCACTGTTTCGATTTAGCTAAAATCGGGCTGTTACAATTCAACCTATACCCATGCTAGCCGAATTTCAATTAAGTCCCTAGAAGCCCATATTTTTCATTTATTTCACAATTTAACCACAAAATTTCAACATTTCTCAATTTAATCCCTAAATGACAATTTTGTCAAATATCACTTTACAAATGTTGTTCATCTAACAACAAGCATACATTTTCTACCATTAAACATCAAAACACATGCTATTTCAATAATGGAAAAACCCTAAACCTTTAACAGTTTGGCAAATTAGTCCCTGGGCTAGCAAGATTAAGTTGCAACGATCTCAAAAACATAGAAATCATTAAAAACAGGACAAAAATGAACTTACATGCAATGATGAACCCTAGCCGAAATTTCAAGCTTCAAACATGGTGTTTCTTTTGTTAATTTTCGGTGGAAGAGGATGGAGAAAGATGATATCCAAGTTATTTTTATTTTACTTTGTAACACCCCAAACCCGGCCTGGACGTTATGGTCAAATCTGGCAATGTCACTACGTTAAAACCATTTTTAGATATCTTATGTTATCGTCAAAACGCGTCGTTTATTTATCCATTATCCATTTTCAAAACATTACACGTTGCGGAAGCTTTTAAAATAATTTGCGAATTCGTGTGTGTTTGATAAAACATTTGTTTATTTTGAAAACTTGAGTTTTCCTACTCCTAACAGTAGTACCATAAACGTCACAAATTCCAAATTTAAAACAAAATACGTAAAGGGCTTATCATAGAACATTTACCCAGATATAATCAAACCATAAATAAAAACAAAACCACAAAATAGAAATCTAGAACCGTGGTCACCGTCGAGTCCTCCGTCGCACCGACCCGTCTACTGCTGGGAATTACCTGAACAGATTAAACAGAAAAGGGTGAGTTTTCGCAACTCAATGTGTAATCCCCACAGAAAACATACACAAGAGATATCAACTAACAGACAGGATTTTCACAGTTCGGGTCTGAGCCCAATACAGAAATGGTGTGGACCTTAGCCCACTCAGATATAGATTCAAACATATTACAGGACCTTAGCCCATTTCAGATAGAATATGCAGAAAACAGAGTCCTACCCACCAGCCTCTACACACCAACTCCGTCTAACCCTACACAGCATGTGGGGATAAAATCAACCCACCCGATACGCACACCATGTTGTACCGAATCGACACATAATCAAAAATTTGCGGTGAAAGGTGCGGATAATGAGCTTAAGAGCCTTTCGATATCGTCCTCCAATCATAATCAACCCACCCCGATGCAATGCAACATACAAGAATGACATGCTGTTATGCAATTAAAACTCATATATTCAGATCAGTATACATGCTTAGTACAGAAATCAGAAAGACAGACCATTCATTTAGGGGTCTAAGTATTGCTTACCGACCCTATGGTAGGTCCACATTTGACTTGGGCGACCCGTGCAACCTTACAGAGTTTTTCAGAAAAATGGGCTCACACGCCCATGTGGCTCGCCGTGTGGCCCACACGCCTGTGTTGCCCAAACGGCCCAAATTGGCTTTGCCCATGTGGATCACACAACCTGGCCCAGGACCCCACACGCCCGTGTGGTTCACCCGTATGGGCCCACACGCTCATGTGGCCCACACAGCCCAATTGGTCGAGCCTGTGTCTCACACACAGCCTCGCCCGGCGTACGGCCGGGCTCGTCGATTACACGGCTGGGCTCGTCGATTACACGGCCGTGTGGTGACTTATAGTCTTGCACACGGCCTACCACATGGGCGACCACATGCCCGTGTGGCGTCGACAGTAAGGTTTTTGACTTTTTCCGAAACCTCATTTTCTATATTTTTGTGTACACACCTGGTATCGAATCGACGGTAAAGCAACCACGAGCACTCCAGAACCTAGAAATCCATAATCCAAACCCAATTTTAGTGATACTAACGAAACCTATAACGAGGTATTCAGTCTTTACCAATAAAACCTTACCCTCGAGCAAGAACAGGAAATCCACGCACTTTAAAACGTATATGACCAACCTTCAGCCCTTCGATTAATCCCTAACATCAACGAAACCCTTCATTAGCACTTGAACACAACAAGTTAAGGTTTACAAAACTAAACTTACCGAATACGTGAAGTCCATTATGCACAAGAGAATCGAAAAGCAAAGAAACGGAAGAGGGAAAGGATGAAAGGAGAACAAAATTTCGGCAAAAGAAATTTGGAAAGGAGGAAGATAGGGCCGAATTTTGCTATTATTGGGGAGAGGAAAACTGAACAAATTTTCTGATATTCCCCCTATCATCTCCCCAAATCTCTTCTTACTATCAGATTTTTAATCCAACACAAACTCTTTGGACGTGACAGACAAAAATAATGCTCATGTCGTAACTCGAACACAAGACCTTTTCCATCCCAACACTCCTCCTAACCACCAGACCAACAGGCCCATTCTGACATGTTCTTACAAATAAATACTTATAAGCCTACTAACCAAAGTTTTGGCTTTATTCATAAAAATACCAAAATTTACCCAAGTTGAGACTTGAACTTGGGACCTCCCACACACACATAACCACTAAAGCAGATACACAATTGTGTCTCAAAATTACAAAATTTGAAATTAATGAAAAACCGGGGCGTTACAACTCTACCCCCTAAAAGAAAATTTCATCCTCTAACTCTTACCTGATCAGAAGAGGTGAGGATACTGCTGACGCATCGAATCCTCCGGCTCCCAAGTGGCCTCTTCAGTGCTATGATTCCGCAACAGCACCTTGATCGTGTGTCGGTGTCTTAAAAATTTATATAAAGAATGATCGAGCCTAGAAACTAACTATGACAACGATTGAGGTAAGCGCACCTATCGAACAGTAGTATAGTTTAGTGGCAAGACCGGAATGTCGAACCTAAAGGAACCAAGAGTACTAATACTGACTCTCTTTCTATTATTTAACCTAAGATTTAAATAATTTGTTGTTTAAACTAAAATTAACTAACTACTAAGCTAAAGACACTAAGACAAAAAGAATGAATTGGGAAAAATATTTGTGGGGAAAACCAATTGATTAAGACAATACCCGAGGAAGAATCCACCTAGACTTCACTTGTCATCTAACTCTGAACCAGACGATTTATTCACTTGACTTGATCCGTAGGATTCCCTAATGTATATTAATCCATCTCTCGAGGTGACCAACGTCTAACCCTAGGTTGATTAATTGAAATCTCTTTCTAATTAAAACCCCTAGAATTGCATTAACTCGATCTATGGACTCCCATATTCGGTTTGACCCTAATCCGACAGATTTTCATCACCCTATCTCTAGGCGTGCGAGCAACTCCACTTAACTATGCTAGATCTACTCTTAGGAATGGACTTTTGCTCCACCACTTAAGCACATCAGTACTTGAATCAATATCCTGGAATATCAAAGCAAGAATTAAGAACACATAATTAAGAACAAATCAAGTATTTATCATATAGTTCAAAGAAGCGATAACAAGATTCATCTTAGGTTTCATCCCCTCGGTATATCGAGGGTTTAGTTCATAATTATAAAAGAATACATCTCAAAAGAAAAGATAAAACAAAACATAAGAAAAACCCTAAAACCCCCTGAAGGAATTAAAGAGAGATCCGGCGTCTTGAGTATGATTTCGGCTTCTTGAGATGAATCAACTGGCTTTTTTCGAGTAAATCCACGATTCTGACCTTTTCGGCTTGGCTCCTTGGCCTATTTGACGCCCCGATGAAGGCTTCATCAACTCCCCCTTAAGTTGCCCCGCCAGGGTGTTTATATAGGCTTTTGGAATGTGTTTCTTTGCCTCCAAATATCCTATTCCAAGTGAAATTCCTCTTTGTCACGGCAGGGACACGCCCGTGTAGCACGCCCATGTGAATCGACTTCAGGCCGTGTTTGGGTCTGTTAAGGAGGCACGGTCGTGTGGCTTGGGCCCAGGCCATGTGCATTTCTTTCTTTGGCCCATTTGGTCTGTTTTAAGCCCGTTTTCCGTTCTTTTCATCCTCTTATGCTCTCCTGAATATAAAATATGAAATTAAAGGACTAAGAGCACCAAATTCCATAATTCAAGGGATAAATCATCCAAAAGCATGCTAAATGTGGGGTTAAAATATGTTACTATTACGGTTTATCAAATACCCCCACACTTAAGCTTTTGCTTGTCCTCAAGCAAAATTCTCAACTCACAATTAAAACAAACTTCCTCGATTCATAATATTCATCAATAATGTTTCATCATAATTCAAAGATAATTCATACATGGATAATTCAACTCAAAGAGTCCTAAAGATTCAAACAATCTAAGTCATACATTTTGTAGCATGAAAACATTAGGTGTTTCCCCTCATCTAAATAATTACCTCTGATTCAAAATCGACAAGGATTGACATCCTCACTAAAGGTTCACTCAAATCACTCGAGGTGTTTAAGGTTCAGGAAAAAGCACTAATAAGTCAAACATGAAACGTTAATCCCATAGGCTTGCATGAAAATCAAATCTCCACCATTATAATATGAGATGATACACAAATCAAAAGGTCTTTAACATGGTTGTAACGGGGCTTGGGTTAAAAGTGTGGATAAAGGCTGAATTAGAAGGTTAGAATCGAGATTGACTTGAAAAATTACCTAACTAGAAAAATGAGCTAATCCTTAATAATTACATAAACTTGTAATACTAATAATACGAGCTTTTTCTTCAAGATATGGAATTTAAATATGTAAGCTCACTTAATTATAAGACTAATAAAACGAATAATGAATATACTTCATCGTTTTTTTAAGAACAAATCATTAAATATTTACAAAATAAGAAAGTACTTTAACAACTGAAATATAGAACATAGTTAGGCAACTGCTGAAAATCAAATCTCGACAAAAAGGGTAGTCAAGAAGAATGGTGATAACAAATACAAAGGGTTTTGGTTTAAAATTAGTGGGTGAGTCAATAAAAAGGGTTGTTAGGATCAAAAGGGGTTCACTAGGGGTTAATTGTGAGGGTAGGCTTTTAGTGGAGTAAGTGGGTTAAAACCTAAGTGCCTTTATCATCTCTATATATCAAATCAAAGGTGTGGTCTCGACATGTATAATCGATGCAAGTTCTAAAATAACGGATCAATGTTGACACACTCATAATCAATAAAGTGAGCAAGAAAAAGAATATATGCTCTATAAGGCTCAAAATCTCACAAAAATTATGGCTTTTGATGTCAACCTCGTAAATTTCAAACTTCAAAGTAATATTCAAATTTAGGTAGACAACCTAAAATTTTTTTATTTTTTTATTTTTGAAAATAGACTCATCATGCTTGATTCTCTAGTATCTTAAAGTTTGAATCATCAATGTACAATTAACTATGACTTAATCCAAAACATATCAATAAAAATCATAAATCACAGGAAATTTCATTCTAATCATAATATGAGAAAATTACTTAAGAAACAAGACATAATTCAGGATTTGAGAATAATGCAAAAATTTAGGCACTTTTAAGTTTCACCCCCCCACACTTAAGATGTACATTGCCCTCAATGTACAAAGATAGATATAGATGCAAAATAATAATAGAATCATAAGATAGGGAGAGAAGTGAAACTTCCTGAATTTTGGATGGAGTCAATGAAAAGAAACCGGATAGGATTGGGCGGAGGTGAATATGGGGGAACGCCTCAAACTGTTTGGATTTGAATCCTCGAAGCAGCCAACCTGATTTTATTGTATCCTAAGCTAAATCTAAATGGTATGAAGAATAAGAAGAAGATAATGAAGAAGATAAAAAATAAAAGTAAATAATGGAAAATGAAAGAAGGAAGACAACTGGAAGAGAAAAAGGAAGAAGGGGGTTTAAATAGAGATGCAGCCCGTGTTTTGGGGAAAATTTTGTCCTGTTGCCACATGTCTACGGCCACGCCCTTTTACCTACCTGTGGTGCCCACACGGCCATGGCCACGGTCGTGTGCAAGACCGTGTGAGTATGGAAAACTTGCGCCTAAACATGGAAATAAATAAAACTAAACTAATTAGTAGCGTTAGTGCTCGGGTTGCCTCCCGAGAAGTGCTCGTTTAAAGTCTTGAGCTAGACTTACCTATTATTCGCATAATCATGGTGGTTTGAGGAGGTGAAAATCCTTTCTCATGCGATCAATTCGGTTATTGATATATAGTTTAAGTCGAGTAGTGTTTACCTTAAAAGTGCTGAATTTAGGATTAGTTACCTCGACTGTTCCATTTGGGAAGATTTTGAGTACCTGATCTCCTATCTTAAGCTGGGTTGTCCCATAGTTAAGTTTGTCGTAGAGTTGCCTTATTTTTGCTTCGTGTGTTTTTAGTTCCTCTTTGAAGTGTGTCTTCCACTCGTCTAATTCATCGATCCGAAGCCTTCGTTCCTTATGAATTTCTTCTTTATCGACACGAGGTCTAGGATCCGCTCGGTTGTGTAGTTTCGTGGTGTTTCACATGCATGAAGGTTGAATCAAATGATTATTAATAGAATTTATGTTTTTACCTTGATTACTCGATGTCCTAGCCGAGTCAAGAGTGTGAAGAGTGATCGTTTCGTCGCCTACACGAAGTGTGAGTTCACCGAATTGTTCCTCTGTGTGGTCTTTCATCATTGTATCGGGATATGGCACACGGGGTTGGTACTCTGTAATTGCCGGTTTTGGTATATCATGGCTCACCTCAACCTTACATTTATCTGCCACGTTTTCTTGCCTTGGTTCTGGTTCATTTAACCCTTGTGGTTGTTCTGCTATGATCTTGGCAAGTTGTCTTAACTAGTTCTTGATCCCTTGAATCGATGCTTGTTGAATTTTAAGTATTGTCTCGTTGTTTTGAAAAAGGGTTTCTGACACTGCGATAAATTTTGTTAGCATCTCCTCAAGGTTTGGTTTCTTTTCCTGCTGGTGAGGTGGTTGTTGAAAACCTGGAGGAAGTTGCGGGCTTTGATTACCTTGACCATCCCACGAGAAATTGGAATGGTACCTCCAACCTACATTATAAGTGTCACTATAAAGATTATTTTGAAGACTAGAATAGTTACCCATATAGTTGACTTGTTCGTCCTCTGTGCTAGGGTTGTAGGATAGATATTCTGTGTTGTTCACCCCTCCTCCATTTGTATTGTATTGTATTACCGGATGTACCTGCATTGAACCATACAAACCATCAATTTTTTTATTTAAAAACTCTACCTGGTTTGATAGCATGGTTACTGCGTCGAGGTTGAAGACACTGGCGGCTTCTCTTGGCTTTGTCCTCATGAATTGCCACTAATAATTATTCAGTGCCATCTCCTCTATAAACTAAAATTACCTGTCAAAAGCAAATAAAAGAAAAATTAGCAAAGTAAAATAATAAAAATAAAAATAAAAATAAATTGCGATAAAATGGCTCAAGTAATAAAAATTGAGCGTTCTTAATAATTTAGTTCCCCGGCAACGGTGCCAAAAACTTGATCGTGTGTCAGAGTCTTAAAAATTTATATAAAGAATGATCGAGCCTAGAAACTAACTATGACAACGATTGAGGCAAGCGCACCTATCGAACAGTAGTATAGTTTAGTGGCAAGACCGGAATGTCGAACCCAAAGGAACCAAGAGTACTAATACTGACTCTCTTTCTATTATTTAACCTAATATTTAAAGAATTTGTTGTTTAAACTAAAATTAACTAACTACTAAGCTAAAGAAGCTAAGACAAAAAGAATGAATTGGGAAAAATATTTCTGGGGAAAACCAATTGATTAAGACAATACCCGAGGAAGAATCCACCTAGACTTCACTTGTTATCTAACTCTGAACCAGATGACTTATTCACTTGACTTGATCCGTAGGATTCCCTAATGTATATTAATCCATCTCTCGAGGCGACCAACATCTAACCCTAGGTTAATTAATTGAAATCTCTTTCTAACTAAAACCCCTAGAATTACATTAACTCGATCTATGGACTCCCATATTAGGTTTGACCCTAATCCGGCAGATTTTCGTCACCCTATCTCTAGGCGCGCGAGCAACTCCGCTTAACTATGCTAGATCTACTCTTAGGCAGGGACTTTTGCTCCACCACCTAAGCACATCAATACTTGAATCAATATCATGGAATATCAAAGCAAGAATTAAGAACACATAATTAAGAACAAATCAAGTATTTATCATATAGTTCAGTAAACGATAACAAGATTCATCTTAGGTTTCATCCCCCTCAGGTATCTGAGGGTTTAGTTCATAATTATATAAGAATACATCTCAGAAGAAAAGATAAAACAAAAAATAAGAAAAACCCTAAAACACCCTGAAGGAATTAAAGAGAGATCCGCCGTCTTGAGTGTGATTTCAGCTTCTTGAGATGAATCAACTGGCTTTCTTCGAGTAAATCCACGATTCTGACCTTTCCGGCTTGGCTCCTTGGCCTAGCTAGACGCCCCCGACAGAAGGCTTCTGTCGACTCCCCCCGCTTAAGTTGCCCCTTAGGGTGTTTATATAGGCTTTGGAATGTGTTTCTGTAACACCCCAAACCCGGCCTAAACGTTACGACCGAATCTGGCATGTCACATGAAAGGAATGTTTAAAAACTGTGCATTCGTTAAAAAGCTCATATTCTTTATAGTTGTGGTGAGAAATCGAGTTTAAGAAATTTTGAATAAGAAATGGTTTATTATCATTTTAGAGAAATCCCATATTAATCATTTAATAACAAGCAATAAACAAATTGAAAGCTGAAACCAAATAAAATACCCAAGGCCTTATTACATAACAAAAACTCAAATAAAAATAAGTCCAAATAAAAGAAACGAATTTACGAGTGAACATATGTATGGCCTCCACGAGTCCACCTCAGCTCCCAAATCCGCGATCTAATGATTACCTGCAAAATTTAACTAAGGGGTGAGTCATCGAGACTCGGTGTGTAAATCCCCATCCAATGTGCCCTTACACAATTTCATATGAAAATATGCATATCATGCACCCAAACCTAGCCATCCGCAACTCCTTTTTCTACCCCGTGTGGTACCAAACCACTTTGGTGGTGCCAAACCACTGGTGTCCAAGGACACGATATTCATCAATATTGTGGTGCCAAACCACTTTGGTGACTCGAAGTCACAAATAATAGTGATGGGGCCAACCCATCGTGTGATACCAAATCACCGGCGTCAATCCCGTTGTATTATCGTGGGGCCAACCCACTATGGTACCAAACCACCGGGACGAGACGCTATGAGGTGCCAAACCTGCGGTGTCCGGAGACACGAATGTGATACCAAATCACTTTGGTGACTCAAAGTCACTAATAATCCATCATCTGTGGGGCCAACCCACGTGTGATACCAAATCACCGGCGGCGATCCCATATCTCAAAAGTGGGGCCAACCCACGGTGGTGTTAACCACAGGGACGAGTCGCTATGAGGTGCCAAACCTCGGAGGTCCCAAACCTCTCGGTGGTGCCAAACCCCCGGTGACCGTAGTCACAATGTGGTACCAAACCACCTGGTGCCCGTCGACACGAATATCGTTGCCCCTCCACTCATATAACCCATGCAATATGACATAATAATTCGTGTATGCGTTATGTCGGGTATGCTAGACATATATCAAATATAAGTATAACATGAATTACCATCATAATCGGATAGACATAAAACAACATAATCACCCTAATCAACCTCTAAGGGTATAACCAGTAATTTTACCTACCAAGGGCATTTTCGTAATTTACCCACCAAGGGTATATCGGTAATTTACCTACCAAGGGCATTTTCGTAATTTACCCACCAAGGGTATATCGGTAACTTACCCACCAAGGGCATTTTCATAATTTACCCACCAAGGGCATATCGGTAACTTACCCACCAAGGGCATTTTCGTAATTTACCCACCAAGGGTATTTTTGGTAATTTTACACCTACAATGGCCTTTCCCAAAGGCCCAAATGTCACCCCGAGCGACTCAGCTACCATTTCTGGTCGTACCGGACGATTGGGCCTAAAACTCGATTCCGGCCCATTCGGGCCCACACGCTCGTGTGGCCCACCTAGCACAAATCTAGCCATGTATATAAGTTCCACCTAGTCTAGTTCACTATATACTACACAATCGCACAATTTACTCATAAGGGCCCACGGGCCCATTGGGCCCACTTCGCCCATCGCGCCTAGCGACCCCAACCCACAAGAATACTCACGATGGCCTCAACTATCGCGTCGAAGCCCTACACGACGTTCGCATGCTCGTGTGGCTACTATTGCCGTGACCGCACTTCCGGCATTTGCCGCTCTACAACTAGAGTAGAGAGAGTTACACACGATAGGACTCGGTGTTAATCCGCGCCCGACCACTACGTGCCCAAACGCCTTCCAAGGTGTATTCATCCTCCTCCTAGAATGCTATATATATAGCTAGCTTCTCACCTTCCTTCTTTGTATCTTTCCGATGTGGGATCCTTCACAAGAGAGTTTAAATTCAACTGAAACTCTTCCCGTCTGCACATAAAATAAATACTCCCTTGCTTCTCATGAGATTCGAACCTGTGCTCCCTTGCAACATAATCCACGTTTGCTAGCCACTTGGCCACAAGCTCCTCTTGTGTCTAAAACCATGCGCAACTAAATATAAATCTATAGCCAAATTCCGAGGTCCAAGTAAAAGAAAACCAAAATGCAAAAGCCAAGACTTGAACCTTGGACCTCCTTCCTTCCTTATGGCGTCATCCCCTTGTTCCTTAAGTGGCGTCACTTTGCCACTACACCACACACTCCACTTGTGTCATTTTCCTCTACATTTTATTCTTAAGGCCTACCTGCCAACTTCTAGGGTTTTTTTTTCACCTAAAACCAAAATTTCCCCAAAGCTAATATTTGATCCCGGGACTTTATAGAAGCCTTCTAACCTTCCAAAATCACTTATCCAATAGGTCCAACTTGCATTTAAGCCGATCTCTTGTTCTCTAAAAATTTTAAATCAAGGCCAATTGGGCCCAATCCTACTAGGCCCAATTTCGGGATGTTACAAATCTACCCTCCTTAAAGAAATTTTGTCCTCGAAATTTCCAACTACAGGAACATTCGTACAACCTAACCTACAACACTGTGCTTACGCTGCGCACTCTGATTCCAATAACCCTAATATACTTTTAACTAGAATTTAGAAATCCTACACATACTAAAAAAAAAACTAACCATTAAAGCATACAAATATTTAAAGATTTAATCAACTCTATATCCGAACATCACATCCAACCCAAACACACAGAATAGATATTAAAAATACAAGCATATAACAAAGCAAAGTATCGTGAAACTTACGGTGCGGATTGGTGCAGGAGACTCGGGTGCCATATTTAAAAAAATAGATATATATTTTTCTAAACCATTTTCCAAACCATCTTTTGAAAACATTTTTTGAACCCAAACCCACAGTAGAGTTTTTGAACTCGGCTCGATACCATAATTGTAACACCCCAAACCCGGCCTAAACGTTACGACCGAATCGGCATGTCACATGAAAGGAATGTTTAAAAGCGTGCATTCGTTAAAAGCTCATATTCTTTATAGTTGTGGTGAGAAATCGAGTTTAAGAAATTTTGAATAAGAAATGGTTTATTATCATTTTAGGAAAATCCCATATTAATCATTTAATAACAAGCAATAAACAAATTGAAAAGTGAAACCAAATAAAATACCCAAGGCCTTATTACATAACAAAAACTCAAATAAAAATAAGTCCAAATAAAAGAAACGAATTTACTGAGTGAACATATGTATGGCCTCCACGAGTCCACCTCAGCTCCCAATCCGCGATCTAATGATTACCGCAAAATTTAACTAAGGGGTGAGTCATCGAGACTCGGTGTGTAAATCCCCATCCAATGAGCCCTTACACAATTTCATATGAAAATATGCATATCATGCACCCAAACCTAGCCATCCGCAACTCCTTTTTCTACCCCGTGTGGTACCAAAACCTTTGGTGGTGCCAAACCACTGGTGTCCAAGGACACGATATTCATCAATATTGTGGTGCCAAACCACTTTGGTGACTCGAAGTCACAAATAAGAGTGATGGGGCCAACCCATCGCGTGTGATACAAATCATCGCGGCGTCAATCCGTTGTATTATCGTGGGGCCAACCCTTTGTGGTACCAAACCACCGGGACGAGGCGCTATGAGGTGCCAAACCTGCGGTGCCCGGAGACACGAATGTGATACCAAATCACTTTGGTGACTCAAAGTCACTAATAATCCATCGTGGGGCCAACCACGTGTGATACCAAATCACGCGGCGGCGATCCCATATCTCAAAAGTGGGGCCAACCCACGGTGGTGTTAACCACAGGGACGAGTCGCTATGAGGTGCCAAACCTCTGGAGGTCCCAAACCTCTGGTGGTGCCAAACCTCCTGGTGACCGTAGTCACAATGTGGTACCAAACCACTGGTGCCCGTCGACACAAATATCACTGCCCCCTCCACTCATATAACCCATGCAATATGACATAATAATTCGTGTATGCAGTATGTCAGGTATGCTAGACATATATCAAATATAAGTATAACATGAATTACCATCATAATCAGATAGACATAAAACAACATAATCACCCTAATCAACCTCTAAGGGTATAACCGTAATTTTACCTACCAAGGGCATTTTCGTAATTTACCCACCAAGGGTATATCGGTAATTTACCCACCAAGGGCATTTTCGTAATTTACCCACCAAGGGTATATCGGTAACTTACCCACCAAGGGCATTTTCATAATTTACCCACCAAGGGCATATCGGTAACTTACCCACCAAGGGCATTTTCGTAATTTACCCACCAAGGGTATTTTTGGTAATTTTGCACCTACAATGGCCTTTCCCAAAGGCCCAAATGTCACCCCGAGCGACTCAGCTACCATTTCCGGTCGTCTCCGGACGATTGGGCCTAAAACTCGATTCTGGCCCATTCGGGCCCCACACTTCGTGTGGCCCACCTAGCACAAATCTAGCCATGTATATAAGTTCCACCTAGTCTAGTTCACTATATACTACACAATCGCACAATTTACTCATAAGGGCCCACGGGCCCATTGGGCCCACTTCGCCCATCGCGGCCTGCGCCCCAACCCACAAGAATACTACCGATGGCCTCAACTATCGCGTCGAAGCCCTACACGTGCACGCTCGCACGCTCGTGTGGCTACTATTGCCGTGGCCGGCGCCGGCATTTGCCGCTCTACAACTAGAGAGAGAGTTACACACACGATAGGACTCGGTGTTAATCCGCGCTCGACCACTCCGTGCCCAAACGCCTTCCAAGGTGTATTCATCCTCCTCCTAGAATGCTATATATATAGCTAGCTTCTCACCTTCCTTCTTTGTATCTTTCCGATGTGGGATCCCTTCGTCAAGAGAGTTTAAATTCAATCTGAAACTCTTCCCGTCTGCATCAGCAAAATAAATACTCCCTTGCTTCTCATGAGATTCGAACCTGTGCTCCCTTGCAACATAATCCACGTTGCTAGCCACTTGGCCACAAGCTCCTCTTGTGTCTAAAACCATGCGCAACTAAATATAAATCTATAGCCAAATTCCGAGGTCCAAGTAAAAAGAAAACCAAAATGCAAAAGCCAAGACTTGAACCTTGGACCTCCTTCCTTCCTTATGGCGTCATCCCTTGTTCCTTAAGTGGCGTCACTTTGCCCACTACACCACACACTCCACTTGTGTCATTTTCCTCTACATTTTATTCTTAAGGCCTACCGCCAACTTCCAGGTTTTTTTCACCTAAAACCAAAATTTCCCCAAAGCTAATATTTGATCCAGGGACTTTATAGAAGCCTTCTAACCTTCCAAAATCACTTATCCAATAGGTCCAACTTGCATTTAAGCCGATCTCTTGTTCTCTAAAAATTTTAAATCAAGGCCAATTGGGCCCAATCCTACTAGGCCCAATTTCGGGATGTTACAGTTTCTTTACCTCCAAGTATCCTATTCCGAGTGAAATTCCTCTTTGTCACGGCAGGGACATTCCCGTGTAGCACGCCCGTGTGAATCGACTTCAGGCCGTGTTTGGAGTGCATATAAGGAGGCATGATGCGTGTGGCTTAGAGCCTGTGCCGTGTGCATTTCTTTCTTTGGCCCATTTGGTCTGTTTTAAACCTGTTTTCTGTTCTTTTCATCCTCATATGCTCTCCTGAGTATAAAATATGAAATTAAAGGATTAAGAGCACCAAATTCCATAATTCAAGGGATAAATCATCCAAAAGCATGCTAAATGTGGGGTTAAAAAATGTTACTATTACAGTTTATCACACCTTCACTAAGGGGATAGACTTCTTTCGAAGCACTTTAATGTCACGATCCAGGATCTGGACCGGCTCCTCCTCAAATGTCAGATCTAGTCTGACTTCAATATCCTCCACCAGAACAACGTGCGTGGGATCAGAGCGGTAGCATCTTAACATTTAGACGTGGAACACATCATGAATGCGATCCAACTCCCGAGGTAGCTCCAACTGATATGCAACTGGCCCCACTCGCTTCAGAATGCGGTACGGCCCAATAAATCGAGGGCTCAGCTTACCTTTGCGATCGAACCTAAATACCTTTTTCCATGGCGAGACCTTGAGAAATACTAAGTCCCCCATAGAATACTCAATATCCTTTCTCTTTAGATCGGCATAGGACTTCTGCCTATTAGATGCCGCGTTTAGTCGATCCCGGATCAATCGGACCTTATCTTCAATTTCAGAAACCAATTTCAGACCCAGAACACGTCGCTCACCCAAGTCAGTCCAGCACAAGGGAGTGCGGCACTTACGACCGTACAAGGCCTCGTAAGGCGCCATCTGGATGCTAGACTGGTAGCTGTTATTGTAGGCAAACTCTTCCAATGGCAAATACTCCTCCCAAGTGCCTCGAAAATCTATAACACAGCTCCTCAACATATCCTCCAGTACTTGAATCACCCTCTCCGACTGACCGCCTGTCTGAGGATGGAAAGCAGTACTGAAGTCCAACCTTGGACCCAGAGCCTCGTGCAATTTCTTCCAGAATCGAGACGTGAAGCAAGGATCCTTATCGGAGATGATCGAGACAGGAACCCCATGCAGTCTCACTATTTTAGATATGTACAGCTTAGCTAACTTCTGGATAGAGAAGTCCGTCCTGACCGAAATGAAATGAGCAGACTTGGTCAATCGATCCACGATGACCCAGACAGAATCCTTCTTAGCAGGTGTTAAAGACAATCCACTAACGAAATCCATCGTTACTCGCTCCCATTTCCACATCGGTATCTTTACCGGCTACAGCAACCCCGAAGGCAACTGATGCTCAGCCTTAACCTGCCGACAAGTCAAACAGTGCGCAACGAAGTCCGTAACCTCACGCTTCAACCCTGGCCACCAATACAACTCTCGGAGATCCCAGTACATTTTATTCCCGCTGGGATGCATAGCATACGGGCTATTATGCGCTTCCCTCAAAATTGATTGTCTCAAATCCTCATCATTCGGTATACAAATCCAACCGTGAAAACACAGTACCCCATCACCGTTAATCCCAAAATCAGTGGTATTCCCATCCTTAACTTGAAGAAACTGCATCTCAAGCGACTTATCCTCCATCTGTTTACCTCTAATCTGATCGATCCACATGGGCTTAACCTGGAGTTCCGCTAACAGACTCCCATCGTCGAATAAGCTGAGTCGAGCGAACATCACTCTCAGATCGGTCATAGCCCTACGGCTCAAGGCATCTGCCACCATATTAGCTTTACCAGAGTGGTACTCAATGGTGCAGTCATAATCCTTAAGCAGTTCAACCCATCTACTCTGCCTAAGGTTTAACTCCTTCTGAGTGAGGAGATACTTGAGGCTTTTGTGATCAGTGTAGATAGTACACTTCTCACCATACAGATAGTGCCTCCAGATCTTCAGAGCGAAGACTACGTCTGCCAACTCCAAATCGTGCGTTGGATAGTTAGCCTCATGCATTTTGAGCTGACGAGACGCATAAGCTACCACCTTACCATCCTGCATCAGAACGCAACCCAGACCCACATGCGACGCATCGCTGTATACCACAAAGTCTCTACCAGCTCGCCGTTTGCATCGTAGCAGGGCACGTGTCGAATAGATTTGAGCTTCTCGAAGCTCTCTTGCTGCTTATCAGTCCAGACAAAGGGAACTCTCTTACGCAGAAGCTTGGTCAATGGCGCTGCGATCAAAGAGAACCCTTCTACGAAGCATCGATAGTAACCCGTCAGCCCCAAAAAGCTACGGATTTTGGACACATTCTTCGGCTGTTTCCAATCCAACACAACCTTAATCTTATGAGGATCCACCTGAATCCCCTCCGCAGAAACCAGATGCCCTAGAAAGGTTACTTCTCAGAGCCAGAACTCACACTTACTGAACTTCGTATACAACTACTTCTCACGCAAAGTCTGTAATACCACTCGGAGATGCTCATCGTGTTCATCCTCAGTCTTCGAATACACCAGAATGTCGTCAATGAAGACTACCAAGAACCGATCCAGATAGGGCTGGAACACTCGGTTCATCAGATCCATAAAAGCTGCTGGTGCATTCGTCAGTCCAAATGGCATTACTAGGAACTCATAATGGCCGTACCGAGTCCTAAATGCCATCTTATGCACATCGGTCTCCTTCACCTTCAGTTGATGTTATCCCGATCGCAGATCGATGTTGGAGAACACAGAAGCCCCTCTGAACTGGTCAAATAAATCATCTATTCTCGGTAGTGGGTACTTGTTCTTAATGGTCAGATTATTCAATTGGCGATAGTCGATACACATACGCATGGATCCATCCTTCTTTTTCACAAACAACACAGGTGCTCCCCATGGAGACACACTAGGGCGGATGAACCCACGATCCAATAACTCTTGAATCTGAGCCTTAAGCTCCACAAGCTCCTTCGGTGCCATTCTATAAGGGGCGATAGACACCAGAGCTGTACCAGGAAAGAGCTCAATCCCAAACTCTACTTCTCGGCTTGGAGGCAGACCCGGTAATTTCTCAGGAAAAACATCTGAAAAGTCCCTTACAGTTCTGATGTCCTTAATTGAAGAGTTCCCAGAATCCGAAACACTGATGTAGGCCAAGAATGCCTCACATCCTTTCCGTACCAACTTTTTTGCCACCAACGCGAAAATCACATTCGTCAAGTAGTTTCAACGTTCCCCAATCACCACTACCTCGTCGTCGTCCTCGATTCTCAACACACCCCTTTTTTGTTGCACAGTCCAAACTTACTCGGTGCTTGACCAGTCAGTCCATTCCCAGAATCAAATCGAACTCCCCAAATTGAAGCTCTATCAGATCAGCCAAAAATACTGTCCCCTGAACCTCTAACGGGACGTCTCTATATAATTTACTAACCCAGATAGATTGCCCCAACAAACTCACAACAGTTACCTCACTCGAAGTAATCTCAACCGGAATCCCCAGAGTTTCAGACACAGAGCTAGCTACGTAAGAGTGTGTAGAGCCTATGTCTATCAATGCAGTGTAGGGTACATTAAAAATTAAGAACGTACCCGCAATGAAGTCCGGAGCATCACCGTCCTCTCGGTGATGTGCAGCATAAACCAGTGCAGGCTGCCTTGCCTTAGTCGATTTCGCACCTCTGCCCGGTGCTCTCTATCCTCGGCCCATTCCATTACCACCCCTAGCCTGTCCTCGGCCCCTAGGTGGCTGCTGAACTACTCTCGGTGGCTGCACAGTACCAGTACCCGCAGCTTGCATCTGGTTAGTCCTCAGTGGACAATCCCGGACACATGCTCAGTCGACCCACATCTCAAACAGGCCCCAGTCATCCTCCAGCACTCACCTGGATGGCGTCTACCATAGTGCCCACAAAGCACCACCCCAGTAGGTGCAACAGGAGGCCCAACTCTCACTGGCCCATCCGGTCTGGCCTTTTTCTTAGGCCTCATCACAGAACTAGAGGGCTTTGATTCCTTCTTGTTCTTTCCTTTCTCGCGATTTTGGCACTCAGCGTGCTTAACCTCCTCGGTGATCTTTGCATTCTCTACTAAAGCAGAAAAATCACACTCCTTCTGCAGAGCTATCAGAACCCGTAGGCTGTCCCTGAGTCCATCCTCAAACCAGACACAACGCTCATACTCAGTCGCCACCATGCCCCGGGCATAACGGCTCAGTCTCAGGAACTCGACCTCATACTCGGCCACTGAACGATCCCCTTGGGTGAGATTAAGAAACTCACGCCTCCTAGCATCGATGTAGCTGGCTTCCACATACTTACCATGGAAAGCCATCTTAAAGTAGTCCCACGTCAAACGATCGGGCTGAGTGCCCTCCTTAATGATCGACCTAACATCGACACGCTTCATCGCAAGCGAGAGACGACCCTTAAGCTTCACTGCTCAAAGAAGAAAGTCCAAATCGTCCATGATTCTTTTTGTGGCCTCCATCCAGTACTCGGCCACGCTAGGGGCGACTCCAGTGACTCCCCTGAATAATTCAGCCCCATTGGACCAGAGTCGTTCCGTAACCGACCCACGGCCCCCAGATCCGGTGTTGGGTCCAGCGACCCTCTCTAAAACCCGTAGCATGGCTCAGGATAGTGCGTCATTCCCAGCCTCACGTTCATGAGACCCAGTCTCTGTAGCAGGTGAGATTGGCGTCTCACTCGTATCCAGATTGGGCAGATTCTCAGATGTAGAGGACCCATCTTGGGCCCCCTACGGCCTCTACCACGACCTCTAGTACCCCGTCCGCGGATACCTCATCCACTCATCGTAAATTTAGAGTTTATCTGTATTAACAGCTTTATGCATTATTTTATAGTTCCAATATTTATTAACAATTTTTTTATACAGAATAGTATCAGAAGTTCAGAGTTCGTTATCGCGAATCGTAGTTTTACTAGGATTTTTAGTTTCGCTACAGTTTTTAGTTTACGCTACCTAAAGTGTTTTCAGTACAGTATACTACCTAAGGCTGTTTCAAGCATGCAAGTAGTATTTCAGACAAATTTAAACAAAGATCAGAACACTTACGGGATCGGCGCCGGAGACTCGGTGTACCACATACTCAGTCCAAAATATTTTAAATCCTTTAAAATCATTTCAGGAAAACTATTATAAAAACCCAAACCATAGACAAGTTTTGCAACCTGACTCTGATACCACTAAATGTAACACCCCAAACCCGGCCTGGACGTTATGGCCGAATCTGACGATGTCACATGATAGTGCTTTAGAAATCGTAACTATGCTAAAACTATTTTTAGATATCTTAGGCTATCGTCAAAACGCGTCGTTTATTTATCCATTATCCATTTTCAAAATATTACACGTTGCGAAAGATTTTAAAATAATTTACGAATTCGTATGTATTTGATAAAACATTTTTTATTTTGAAAACTTGAGTTTTCCTACTCCTAACCGTAGTACCATAAACGTCACAAATTCCAAATTTAAAACAAAATACGTAAAGGCCTTATTACAGAACATTTACCCAGATATAATCAAACCATAAATAAAAACAAAATCATGAAATAGAAATCCAGAACTGTGGTCACCGCCGAGTCCTCCGCCGCACCAGACCGGCCCGTCTTCATCTTTGGGAATTACTCAAGCATTAAGCGAGAAATGGGTGAGTTTTCGCAACTCAGTGTGTAATCCCCACAAAAAAAATACACATAGAGATATCAAATAACAGACAGAATTTTCATAGTTCGGGTCTGAGCCCATTACAGAAACGGTGTGGACCTTAGCCCACTCAGATACAGATTCAAACATATTACAGGACCTTAGCCCATTTCTGCATGAATATGCGAGTAAAAGCAGAGTCCTACCCACCAGCCTCTACACACCAACTCCGTCCAACCCTACACACCATGTGGGGATAAAATCAACCCACCTAGCCCTGCACACTATGTTGTACCGAATGCGGCACATAATTAGAAATTTGCAGCTGAGCTGCCAGATAACAGGCTTAAGAGCCTTTCAGATACTTCCTCCAATCATAATCAACCCACCTCGATGCAATGCAACATACAAGAATGTCATGCTGTTATGCAATTAAAACTCATATATTCATATCAGTATACATGCTTAGTATAGAAATCAGACAGACAGATCATTCATTTAGGGGTCTAAGTATTGCTTACCGACCCTACGGTAGGTCCACAGTCGACTTGGGAGACCCGTGCAACCTTACAGAGTTTTTCATAAAAATGGGCTCACACGCCCATGTGGCGCCTGTGTGGCCCACACGCCCGTGTGGATCACACGGCCTGGCCTAGAACCCCACACGCACGTGTGGTTCACTCGTGTGGGCCCACACGCCCGTGTAGCCCACACAGCCCAATTGGTCGAGCCTGTGTCTCACACACGGCCTTGCTCGGCCTTACGTACGGCCGGGCTCGTCGATTACACGGCCTTGTGGTGACTTACAGTCTTGCACACAGCCTACCACACGGGCGACCACACGCCCGTGTGACGTCGACAGTAAGTGATACGGCCATGATCCGGGTCATACCAAGTTCTAAAAAAGAGCCATTGGTGTTGCCACAAGGACCCATCACCCAAGCACGTGCAAAACGCAAGGAGGCTATTTCGGCCTTAGTTGAGCAAAAGTGGAGCAAGTTAATGGCTGGACAAAAAAAGGAGAATCGGGCTAACTTAATAAGCCCAATGCGCATGTTTTTGCAAGTTGAAATAAGCTCATATTCAGTTCATTCAGCTTGTGTTTAGCTTGATTTATTTCATGCATTTTTTTATTTTGCTTTTAAAATTAGCTTTAAATAAAGGTGTTTAGTTTAACTAAATAAGTTGTGTTTAATAAGAGGCTTATTAATTAATCTAGTTACTAGGATGTTTTTAATGAAGCATGAGTTTAAGTTAATTTAATTCTGCTTCCATAAATTAACTAGTTGATGCATTAATTGAAGTCCTTACTTCTAGTTTATTTATTAAGTCAAGTGTTTAATGTGTTAAGTTAAATTAGTGTTTAATAAGTGTTTAATGTGTTAAGTTAAATTAATGTTTAATAAGTGTTTAATGTGTTTAAGTTAAATTAGTGTTTCATAAGTGTTTAAATGTGATTAATATGTTTTTTAATGTGTTTGAATGTAGGAAACTTTTCATTTGGCAACCAATTACTTTACAAGGTCTGTTACAACATTAATGGAAGTGACTTTTAAGGTGATTTTGGTTACAAAAGAAGTGGTTGTTACAAGGATGCTTAATACATCAAATTAAATAGCTTTAAGGAGCATTTTAACTCCTCATAAATTTGGCGTGACCTCTTCACTTACCAGCCAGTTTTTGGCTCATTTAAAAGATGATAACATGCATTCAAAACATCATTAGTTGCTGGTGACTTTTCGCTAGCCAAGGACAACTCAAGGGACATTTTTAAAGCATTCAAATTCATTTAATCAGCTCATTAGGAGTCATAAAGTTCTTTGTTATTTGGTGGAGGAATTCAAGAGTTTTTAGATTTTATTTCAACCATTTAAATGCATATTAAAGCTAAACTCATTTGACTCTTCAACTAACCACATGTAAACACTATATATACTTGTTATTAGTTTGTAAAAGGGGACTTTTGATGCTTTATGAAATTTTCAGATTGAGAGTTATCCAATCTCTTAATTCTTCAAGGTTCAAATTGACTTATCTTTCAACTAGTGGCGTCAATCTGAATTTGTTCTTGAACTTATCATCCTTTTGGGTGTGGCGTTCCAATCAATACCGTAGGTTCCTATCTTGCTAGATAGTGGGTCTCAGTTTTTATTCAATTCAACCAATCTTTTGAAACATATAAAATTTGGGTCCTTAATCTTATATTAAGGGTTCTTTCTTGTTTCGAACATCATTCCATTCATCCATCTATTTTTTTTGTTATTAAACCGCTGCCATTTTCTTAAATCCGACCATTTTTTTCCCTTTTAAAACAAATCAAACGAAACCTCTTCGTAGACAATCGGGCAACTTCACATATGACTCGACTCAACCCCGAGGCAGATCGTATCAGTAAGGTTTTCAGCTTTCATCGAAACCTCGTTTTCTGTGTTTTCGAGTACACACCTGGTATCGAGTCGACGCTAAAGCAACCACGAGCGCTCCAGAACCCAAAAATTCATAATCCAAACCCGATTTTAGTGATACTAACAAAATCTTAAAGAAACCTATAACGAGGTATTCAGTCTTTACCAATAAAAACTTACCCTCGAGCAAGAACAGGAAATCCACGCACTTTAAAACGTCTATAACCAACCTTCAGCCCTTCGATTAATCCCTAACATAAACGAAACCCTTCATTAACACTTGACCACAACAAGTTAAGGTTTACAAAACTAAACTTACCGAATACGTGAAGTCCACGATGCACAAGAGAATCAAAAAGCAAAGAAACGGAAGAGGGAAATGATGAAGGGAGAACAAAATTTCGGAAAAAGAAATTAGGAAAGGAGGAAGATAGGGCCGAATTTTGCTATTGTTGGGGAGAGGAAAAATGAACAGATTTTCTCATATTCCCCCTATCATCTCCCCAAATCTCTCCTTACTATTAGATTTTTAATCCAACACAAAATCTTTAGACGTGACAGACAAAAATAATGCTCATGTCACAACTCGAACACAAGACCTTTTCCATCCCAACCCTCCTCCTAACCACCAAGCCAGCAGGCCCATTCTGACATGTTCTTACAAATAAATACTTATAAGTCTACTAACCAAAGTTTGGGCTTTATTCATAAAAATACCAAAATTTACCCAAGTTGAGACTTGAACTTGGGACCTCCCACACACACCCAGAACACATAACCACTAAAGCAGATACACATTTATGTCTCAAAATTACAAAAGCCAAAATTAATGAAAAATCGGGGCGTTACATATTTAATTTATTTTATTAATTTACACTTTTAACCTTGGTTATAAAAAATGAAAATCACATAATACATGTCCAAGAATGTCCACTAACTTTATAAATGGGCTAATTACCACATAAGGACCTCCGCTTTAATATTCCATAGTTATTAGACACCTTTAGCTAATAGAAAACAAGTTTTACACTTTACGCGATTTAGTCTTTTTTATCAAATTAAGCACTCAAACAATAAAATTTCTTAACGAAATTTTCATACAATCATACTATCATGCTGTAGACATTAAAATAATAATAAATAATTATTTTGACCTCAAATTTGTGGTCCCAAAACCACTGTTCTGATTTGACTAAAACCGGTTTGTTACAACTCTCCCCCTTCGAGATTTTCGTCCCCGAAAATCTTACCAGAAAAGAGGTTAGGGTATTGTTTTCTCATAGCTTTCTCGGGCTCCCACGTAGCTTCTTCAATTGACGTTGCCACAAAATCTTCACTAGAGCTATGCATTTATTTCTCAATTTTTTAACCTCTCGAGTTAAAATTTTAATCGATTCTTCATTATACGTCATATCAGGTTGAATTTCAATCTCTGTCGGAGAAATGATATGCGATGAATCTGATCGATACCGTCGTAACATCAACACATGAAATACATTGTGGATCTTTTCAAATTCTGACGGCAAAGCTTGTAACGCCACGAATTTTGGGCCTAGGAGAAGTAGTTTATGAAACAAGGGAACAGTAATGAGACTGCACATAGGTATTTAGTTGTGCAAGAAAATGGCACAATTGATTGCTTGTCTTAATGGTTAAGTGAGTTTGGAGTGTTTGGAAATGTTTGGGAAGTCCTGGGTTCAAACCTAGGCTTTAGCAAAATTTTAGTTTTTCCTCTTAAGTAAACCTTGACTCTCGATTGTAGGCCTTATAAACAAATATGGTAGATTTATGTCACAAAAGAATTGGTAGTCCAGTGGTAAGTGGTGTGTTGAAGGCTGCAAGGGAGCTTGAATTCGAATCCCATGGAATGCAAAGGGATATTTATTTTATTTCTTTGTGGTGAAAGAGGTGGAGTTTGACTGAAACTCTGTTAGATGAGGTTTGAATTGGTCAAGGAGGAGAGAATCAGGGGATGTGGTTGGTAGTTGGGTGATTTGGAGGAGGAAATCAAGGAATTCAAAACTTGGAGAGTTGTAGCCGATTGGGGAAGCTTGTGTATGCAAATTTGGCTAGGGGTCTCTTTGGTGTGCATTTCGGCAATTTGAGAGAATTTTTGGGATATTATTGTTGTGCCAGTTTCGAGTTTTGGGTGTTGTGACAACTAGTCTGGGTTTTCCTGAGTGCCAAATTTTCCTGCTTTCTCCACTTTTGCGATTTCGTGCTCTACCTTGGTGATCAAATTGCTTTTGGGCATTTTCTTTGCTTTATTTCTTTAAGCCGAACCTTGTCTCTCTACTCTCGATCTTAATTCTTCATTTGGCCGAACCCTTGTCCCTCTTCTCTCACAATCAAAGTCGACTACACTATTATTCTTTCCCTCTTTATTCACCTTTCTTCTCCTCTCAATACCTCTCTTTGTCTTGGCCAGACTTAACATCTATCTTCTTCTATTATTCTTATTTTGTTTCCTCTATTCTTTTACAAGTCAATTCTCCTCCTCTCTTGTCCCTTGAACTCCATTTTTCCCTTTTAAATACTAAGCCGACTACTCCTTGGTATTTTGGTTTCGGTTTTAAAAGACTTCAGAGAAATTGGTTGGCATTTGTATGTTCCTTCTCTAGTTCGCTATTATTCCAGGTATTACCGAGGAGTGAAAGGTGCAAGTGTTCTCGATTTGTCGAAACCCTGTCTCCTAAGATTTTATTAAGGTATTTTTGACACCTTGTTTTTGGGTATAGGCCAATTACTCTTAGATTCTAGAAGTGTTATGTATAAGGTTTTGGGCTACATTTTAATCGGTTCTATCTATCTATCTGTCGTGTGTGCAGTAAGCGCCAGGATACGTGTGGTTGATTCTAGCCACGATCTAAGTATATTTGGCCATACTCCTTTCGGTCAAGGTAAGGAGTATTGTTTGGGGATTAGATGACTATGAACACTGTTAAGTAAGAGACTAATTGAAGGTTGGAATGAATGTAGGTTGGTGCTCAAGAGTTTTTGCAAGTGTTCGCAAACAGGTGTGTACACACCCTGATCTGACTATAACACGGCAAAAGCCGAAAATACGGCGATTGAGGCCACATGGGCGTGCGAACGCTCGTGTGGTAAACCAAGCCCACAATCATAGGCGATAGACTGTAGAGGCCACCACAAGCGTTCTCGTGCTCTTGGGCCGTTATGGGCCTCGTTGGGCTGAAATGGGCCGTGTGGGCCCAATGGGCTCGTGGGCCCCACATGAAATAAATCCATGATAAGTGGTAGATACTGGACTGGGCTATATCGTTCGCATAGCCGTGACTGAATTTGGGCTAAATAGGCCACACGAGGGTGTGGGCCCACTTGGGCCGAATATTGAACCTTGGGCCCAATTACATCATTTTGATCATATATGTTACCTGTGTCGCTCGACGCGACTGTAGACCTTCGAAAAGGTAGTTAACTGCACCGAGACCCCAAAGTGGGTAAAATGACCAAAATACCCCTAAAGGGTAAAATTACTATTTTACCCCTAATAGATGGAAATTACCATTTTACCCCTAGAGGTAAGTCGACTGATGAATGTTTATTATTATATGACTGTACTGAGTAGGACATACTGCATAAACGAGATATTTATGACATGGCATACTGCATGGGGTTGGGATACTGTTATGGAGGAAGTGTACTGTTACTAGTGGCTTTGCCACAAATATCGCATCGCGGCTTTCTTTGTGATATCGATATCGCGACTCTGCCGCAATATCATATCGTGGCTTTGCCATATATACCGCTATCGCGCTCTATTGGCGCGTTATTATCTTGCGGCTATCTTATGCCGCAATATTGGTGTGTTGGCTGGGTGGGTCGATTTTATCCCCACATGGTGTGCTCGTTGGTACGGGTGGTGTGTTGGTTGGATTAGGGTGGGTTGCATATTTGCACCATAATGATACTGTATTGGGCTTAGGCCCACATTGATTCATGTAATGGGCTAAGGCCCACACCTGCATCTTATCGTGTATAGGGCTCAGTGTCTAGATTTGTTATTTCATGATAGGGGATTACACACCGAGTTCTCGTAACTCACCCTTTCCTTTAACTCGCATGTAATCCTCACCTTAGATGATTTGGAGTCATGAGGACTCTGAGGCGGCCACACGTTTGCTAATATTCTATTTAGACCTAGTTATTTAAATTTTTATATTGGGTTAATATTTATGTAATAAGGCCTCTGGGGATTTTAATTTCTTTTATTTGGGTTTAATTTCTTATTTTGAAACTACCAAACTGATACAAACAAATTTTCAAAAATAATAACTATTTTAAAAGACAAACACACATTTTTAAACTTTAAAATAACATTCATTAGAGTAGCTTCCGCGGGTTTTTAACCAACTAAGAAACCAACGGTAACCAACATGGAAATCGTTTTAATAAGTGATTTTGTTCAACTTAACAAGTTAACTTACCACATGTTTTTCCCAGGTAATAGAAGCTAAATGGGTTTTAAGTTAAAAACGGTTTTCTCTCAACAAGCCTGATTTTGAAAAACACTTAGACGTGACACGTCAGATTCGGTCGTAACTTCTAGGCCGGGTTTGGGGTGTTACAAAGATAGTCGATATGCTACCGGCCCTATTATTTCAATAATCTCATACGGCCCGATAAATCGCAGACTCAATTTTCCTTTGCGACCAAAACGAAGGATTTTCTTCCACGGAGATACTTTCAGAATTACTCTGTCACCGATCTAAAATTCAATGTCTTTATGTTTCAAATCCGCATACGATTTTTGTTCGATCTGAAGCTACTTTCAAACTGTCGCAAATTACTTTCACTTTCTCTCCTGTCTCTCTAACCAAATCAACCCCGTGAATCTTTTTCTCACTAAGTTCGGTCCAATACAACAGAGTTCGACATTTTTGACCATACAATGCTTCATACGGTGCCATCTTTATACTCGATTGAAAATTGTTGTTATACGCGAATTCAACCAATGGTAAATATTTCTCTCAGTTGCCTTCAAACTCTAAAACACAAAAACGAAGCATATCTTCGAGAATCTGAATTACTCTCTTAGACTGACCGTCATTTTGGGGATGAAATGCGGTACTAAAGTGCAACCGTGTACCCAAAGCTTCTTGCAATTTCTTCCAAAATCACGATGTGAACCTCAGATCTCTATCCGAAATAATAGAAACTGGCACCCCGTGTAATCTAACGATCTCAGAGATTTACAACTTAGCTAATCTATTTAGAAAGAAGTCCATATGTACCAGAATGAAATGTGTCGATTTCGTCAGTCGATCAATGACAACCCAAATAGCATCTTTCTTTTTCAGAGACAGGGGCAATCCCGATATGAAATCCATCGTAACTCTATCCTATTTTCACTCTGGTATCATCACAGGCTGTAGTAATCCCGAAGGCATTTGATGTTCAGCTTTAACTTGTTGAAAAACCAAACATCTCGACACAAACTCTGAAATGTCTCATTTCATGCCCGACCACCAATACAACTGTTTCAAATCATTATACATTTTTGTACTTCCCGGATGAACTGATAAACAACCACTGTGTGCTTCGTGTAGAATTTTCTGAATAAGCTCAGAATTCTTTGGTACACAAATTTTACCTCGAAACATTAAACAATCATCGAATGTGATCTGATAGTCTGAATAAGTAGTCGACTCGCATTGCACTCTTTTATCTTTCAATTCATTATCACACTTCTGAGATTCATAAATTTGCTGAAGAAATAAAGGTTTAACTTTTAACTCAGCCAAAATCGAATTATCATCATACAAAGTTAACTGCGTATTCATCGCTCGCAAAGCATATAAGGATTTTCTACTCAAAGCATCCGTGACTACGTTCGCTTTCCCCGGATGATAATCAATCACTAACACATAGTCTTTCAACAACTCTAGCCATCTTCATTGTCGCAAATACAAATATTTCTGAGTCATTATATACTTTAAGCTCTTGTGATCAGTAAAGATGACACTTTTCACCGTATAAATTATGACGCCAAATTTTCAATGCAAAAACTATAGCGGCCAATTCTAAATCATGCGCCGGATAATTCTTTTCATGTGGTTTCAACCGCCTGGAAGCATAAGCTATTACTTTGCCTTCCTGCATCAAAACACATTCCAAACCGTTCAATGACACGTCGCTATAGATCACAAATTCTTTACCCGATTCAGGTTGAATCAAAACTGGTGCCTCAGTTAACAATGCTTTCAACTGTTCAAAACTCTGTTGACATTTCTCAGACCACTCAAATTTCACATATTTCTGTAGAAAACGAGTTATCGGTGTAGAAATCATAGAGAATCATTTTACAAAACGTCTATAGTAGCCAGCTAGTCCCAGAAAGCTTCTGACTTCAGATACATTTCTTGGTGGTTTCCAGTCAACAACTGCAGAAATCTTGCTCGGGTCAACTCGTATACCTTTCGCTGAAACAATATGTCCCAAAAATCTGACCTCTCGAAGCCAAAACTCACATTTACTTAATTTAGCGAATAGTTTCTTGTCTTTCAATGTTAGTATCACAATTCCTAAATGCCCGGCATGTTCAGACTCATCTCGAGAATAGATCAGAATGTCATCAATGAATACAACAACAAATTTGTCTAAATACAGTCTAAAGATCCGATTCATCAAATCCATAAAAACTGCATGAGCATTAGTTAATCCGAAAGGCATAACAAGAAATTCGTAATGCCCGTACCTTGTTCTGAAAGCAGTTTTCAGCACATCTAAATCTTTAACTAGCAACTAATAATAGTCAGATCTCAAATCAATATTTGAAAATACTATTGCTCCTTTCAACTGATCAAACAAATCATTAATTCTCGGCAAAGGATACTTTTTCTTTATCGTAACCTTGTTGAGCTATCGATAATCAATACAAAGTCTCATTGATCCGTCTTTCTTCTTTACGAACAACACTGGTGCACCCCAAGGCGAAAAACTAGGTCATGCAAAACCTCTATCTGTTAACTCTTGCAACTGAGCTTTCAACTCTTTCAATTCTTTCAGAGCCATTCTGTATAGAGCTATCGATATCGGTGATGTTTCTGGTACTAATTCAATAGCAAACTCAACCTCTCTAAGCGGTGGCAATCTCGGTAACTCTTCTGGAAACACATCCGGATACTCACAAACCACTAGTACTAATTCAATCTTCGATTCAGCACTTTTGTATCAAGTACATACGCAAGATAAGCATCACAAATTTTTCTCACATATTTCTGAGCTGACATTGACGAAATCACAACAGGTAATCCACTCGAATCATCAGATTCAATTCGAAGGATTTCACTATTCTGACATTTCAATTCAATAGTCTTTCATCTACAATTCACAACAGCATCATGCAGCATCAACCAATTCATACCCAGAATTACAACGAATTTATCAAACAGTAATAACATCAAATTTTTCGGAAAATAATAACCTCGCGTCATTAAAGGACAATTCTTGCGAACTTTATCAATTAGGACATACTTGCCTAAGGGGTTCGATACTTTAATCACAAATTTAATAGACTCAACAGGCAAACTCTTACTAGACACTAAATTCTAACAAACATATGAATGAGTCAATCCAGGATCATTCAATGCAATTACATTAGTGTCATAGAGAGAAAATGTACCGGTGATAACATCTGGTGACGACGCATCTTCGCGAGAGCGAATAGCATAAGCTCTAGCTTCGGATCTCACAGCAGAGTCCTTTGTCATTCCTTTGCTACTGGACACATTTCCCTCATTTCTAGGTGGCCTCCCTCTAGTAGCTGTGTTGCTCAGTCTTGCATTCTGATATCTATCTTTCTCAGGTAACTCAGGACAATCTCGAATGAAATGATCTTGCGAGCCACATTTAAAACAACATTCATTATTCATCTAGCAGTCTCCAAAATGTTGCCTTCCACATTGTTGACACTCAGGTTTATTGTTTCTCACACTACCCACACTCGACACTGAAGTAGCCTAAGCTTTAAGACTCGTGTATTGCTTTCCTCGATCTCTGTTTGAATAACCCACTGAAGCTAACGATCGATAATACGAATCTCGTGATTTCTTTGACAAAGATTGATATGGTTTACTCATCGATCTCTTTCTCAAATCTCAAGCCTCGAAATAAGCTTTTCTCTTTTCTTTACCAAGTTCTTCGGCTTTATAGGCTTTGTCGACTAGCACCACAAATTCTTTCAGCTCTAGAATCTCGACTAGCAATCTGATGTCTCCGTTCAATCCATCTTCAAATCGTTTAAACATAATTGCTTCGGTTGAAACACATTCTCGAGCATATTTACTGAGTCTTACAAACTCTCTCTCGTACTCGGTTACAGACATTCGACCCTATTTTAGCTCCAGAAACTCTTTGCGCTTTTGGTCGATAAACCGCTGGCTGATATATTTCTTTCTGAATTTAACTTGAAAGAATTCCCAGGTAACTCTTTCTCTCGGTACCATGGATACCAAAGTATTCCACCATTGATACGTAGTGATACAGCACATTCGGCTGGTGTGCAAGAAAGTTCATCAAACACCCGAATCATATTCTCAAGCCAAAACTCGGCTCTTTTAGGATCGTCGTCATTGTAGCTCTGAACTCTTCAACCCCATATTTTTGGATTTTATCAACAGGCGGCTTATTTAATAGTAAAAGTTCTATACCTTGAGGAGCTACGGGAACCGGCTGAGGATTAGGTGGGGGTGGAGGTTGCTGAGCAGCCGGATTTGTTCGAACAAACTCCGTAAACTACTCGTTCATCATTTGGAAGAAGGCTTCCTTAGCCTCTCCTCCCTGACTACCCGATATGGGTCTCGACTCAGATTACGATACTCCGTGAATGGAGGCTGGCGCATTACTTTCAATATCATTAGCTACAGCTCGATTGGGATCCATTACTATATTAAAACACGATTTATAACTGTCAGAAGATATCACACTATCACAGGTTATATATGGCATGTATAGCTAGACTTTCATAAATGCTACGTTAGTCCTAGAATCGACTAAACCGTAGCTCTGATACCAATAAATGTAACACCCCTTACCCGTATTCAACTCCAGAATAGGGTTACGGAGCATTACCGGACTTATCACACAATTAAACATACATTTCTCATACATTTTTCAATTTCACATACAAGTCATTCATAATCAAACACATTGTCCCTAATACGAGCCTACATTGCCCAAAACATGCTTTAAAAGTGGTTCGGGACTAAACCGATAACTTAAGAAATTTTCAAAAAACTTAGAAAAATTTTTAAAATGCAAGAGACACACACCCATGTGGCCCGACCGTGTGTCTCACACGGCCAAAGACACGCCCGTGTCACAGGCCGTGTGGACATTCGAAATGGGATCACATGGCCGTGTCCCAGCCCGTGTCCGACCCCGTGTAACTCTCTTACTTGGGTCACACGGCCGACCGCACGCCCGTGTGTCTGGCCTGTGTGCCCTTTGAAATGGCGTCACATGCCCGTGTACCTGGCCGTGTGCTAGGCCATGTCAAAACTGTAGGGTATACTAACTTATGCCACACGGCCAAGTCACACGCCTGTGTGCTGGACCGTGTGAAACATACCGACTTGATTTTTAATTACACGCCAGGGGACACACGGCCTTGTAACCTGACCGTGTGTCATACACGGCTGAGACACATGCCCGTGTCTCTGCCCGTGTGGACAAAAATAGGCTATTCACCAAGCCATCTTGCCACCCAAATTTATATACACTACACCAAACCAAATGGCACCAAAACATGGCATAAATATATATTCAATCCACCTCAACCAAGCATAAATTATACCATTTCAATATCAACAACTACAAGGCACATAAATATCACAATATGCCATTCAATTTCAAACCAATCCTCACTTTCTCAAATCATCAATATAACCACTTTCAATTATGCATTATTTGCCTAAATTCACTAGCATACCAATGTTCAAAACTCAACCATTTGATATCCATAATATCTATTCATAAAAAGCATCTTCTATCAATAATCAACCACACATCAAAAGACTAATTAGACATATATATACATGAGCAAAACATGCCAAATATAAGCCAAATCACATGACTAAAATCATAACACATCCATCATCATTTACAAGCCAACTCCAATGGTTAAATCCATTATCAACACATAAACCAAAATGACCAAAGTTCCAATACATGCAATATAACCAAAACATAAGCTTAAAAGTAGCAAAATAGAAGCTTGATAGTTGGATAGTGTGATGCGATCTCCGACGATTCCCAAATCCGAGCTAGCTTCGATTTCACTATAAACACGGAAAAATAAACAATTTAAGCTATAAAGCTTAGTAAGTTCATATAGCATTAAAATCAAATTACCATATATGCACAATATAAGCAATTTAAACATAATATAACATATCTCAATGATTCACAAACCTTCCACATTTTTACTTACCAAGTTAGTTATGAATTTCATAAATCTTCTCATTTCAAAGCTTGTATGGTTCATGTACATACCTGTACTATCTCGTACCAAATTCATACTCAACCACATCTCTGATATACCTGTTGAACCATTCGGAATACCATTGGATACACGAGAATCTCGCACCCTAAGTGCCACATATATATAGCCGAAGCTATCTCAATCTCGTATCACATATAATGCTCACTCTCGAGATATCAACGGGTCTGCTCACACAAGCTGACGGTCATGATGAAGCTACACGGTGCTGTTCACACAAGCTGACGAGAATCCGCAACACATGCCAGATAACTCAGCCACCGGTAGAACGTACGGACAAGCACCCAATCACATAACCCTTAATGACATGTCATTTCTATCCTAATCTATTCCTAAGGTTCAACCAGGATTTCACACTTGCCGAATCGTCGTTAGATATATCCGCAAGGTCGTATTCAGAGTTTATGCAATATTAAAGCATTTAAAACACAATTATAATAATGCTTATTACATACGAACTTACCTCGAATGCAAAAACGGTGAAATAAGTCGATTAATCCGATATTTTGTTTTTCCCCCGATCTAAATCCAAATTTTTCTTTTCTTGATCTATATGTAATAAAAATTAACTTATTTAATCATCACTCTAGTCAATTTAGTCCAAAATACACATTAAGGCAACTTTACACTTTTGCCCTTAATATTTCAACATTTTTACAATTTAGTCCTTATCTCATAAAAATTCAATTTCATGCAATTCAACCTATACCCATGCTAGCCGAATTTCAATTAAGGCCCTAGAAGCCCATATTTTTCATTTATTTAACAATTTAACCACAAAATTTAACATTTCTCAATTTAATCCCTAAATGACAATTTTGTCAAATATCACTTAACAAATGTTGTTTATCTAACAACAAGCATACATTTTCTACCATTAAACATCAAAACACATGCTATTTCAACAATGGAAAAACCCTAAAATTTTAACAATTTTTCAAATTAGTCCCTGGGCTAGCTAGATTAAGTTGCAACGATCTCAAAAACATAAAAATCATTAAAAACGTGACAAAAATGAACTTACATGCAAGGATGAACCCTAGCCGAAATTTCAAGGTTCAAACATGGTGTTTCTTTTGTTAATTTTCGGTGGAAGAGGATGGAGAAAGATGATATCCAAGTTATTTTTATTTTACTTAATTTATTTTATTAATTTACACTTTTAACCTTGGTTATAAAACATGAAAATCACATAATACATGTCCAAGAATTTCCACTAACTTTATAAATGGGCTAATTAACACATAAGGACTTCCACTTTAATTTTCCATAGCTATTAGACACCTTTAGCTAATAGAACACAAGTTTTACACTTTACGCAATTTAGTCCTTTTTATCAAATTAAGCACTCAAACAATAAAATTTCTTAACCAAATTTTCATACAATCATACTATCATTTCGTAGACATTAAAATAATAATAAAATAATTATTTTGACCTTGAATTTGTGGTTCTAAAATCACTGTTCTGATTTGACTAAAAATAGGCTGTTACACCAACAACTCCTGGTCCACCAGCTCATGCTGATCTTGCTCCACCAGCTCCTTCTCAAACTATTGCATCTGAAGTATTTGCATCATCACCACCAGTTCCTTCAACACAACCAACTCCTCCCACCATGCCAACCTCTTCAACACTTCAAATACTTACAAGAATTCATAAGCTGTACAAGGGATTGGGTTTTACACCAATGAGAGGATAGGGATGCAAATTTTGAATGTAAGCTGCCAATTGTTAAACCGTTTATTGTATTTTGATGACATGTTTTTTAATTGTGTATTTTATGCATTGTAGCCTAGTATTAGAGGGGAAACCATGGTGACTATCCCAACCAAGTGCACCAAGAAAAAGAAGGGAAATAGCAACAATGAAATTGTTGGTGGAACTCAGGAAAGTAGGAACACAAAAAAGGCTAAGTCCAAAAACCCACCCAAGCACAATCGTAAGCCATGGAGATAGTTGATGCCAATCCATGTTTAATTTGATGGTTTTATTTTATTAACATAAGATTGATGGTTTTATTTTTTTTGGATCATTTTGATGGACGATTTAATTTTTTTGAATCATTATGATGGTTGTATTTTGACGGACAATTTATTGATAGTTGTATTTTGATGGACAATTTATTTATGGTTGTAATGGATGGTTCAATTTTATTGATGTCGATTTTGGTATCTACATGTACTTTTACAACATTATACAAAAAAAATATTTTCCATTCTATTCAATTCATTCATTCTTAAAAACTAATGCAAATACATGGACAACGTTTCACCATCCACAAGCAAGATAACCAAAAAAAAATTATCCATGATACAATTAACAACAACTTATAAGCCACTACTAATTTGTTGTTCCTATACATTTTATCCTTATACAATTTTATCTTCTCTTCCAAAGAAGTTACCCTCAATCGCATTCTTCGCATTTCGTCAATATTGAGCTCATCGTTCTCAAGTCTTAATCTCCTATTCTTTGTCAACAACATCTTATTTTCTAGCATTATTTCATCGATTGTGCATGCTTGTTCTTTTACAGTTGAGTATGTACCCTCACTGTTACCTTCAACCCACCAAAAAAAATCACATCTCCTGTAACACCCCAAACCCGGCCTAAACATTACGATCAGATCTAGCGTGCCACATCAGGTGACGTTTGAAAAACCTTATGGTTGTTGAAAAACTCATAGTCAAATTCCAACTTAAACGTTCAAAATTTCGTTTCTCGTTGCTTATTCACAAAAGAAGTTTACTCATTTTAATACCCTTTCAAAAATGCACGTATTATCTTGTTTATTAAAATCCGTGTCAGTTACAGAAGTTTGGTCTTAATACGAAAGCGTGATATTTGAAAACCAGTTGTTTATTATTTTGAAAAACCCCGTGTTGATTAAATTTGCAGTGTTTAATGAAGTCCCAAATAAAAGTTAAAACAGTTCCAATGACCTTATTACTACAATTATAAAACCCAATAATTAAAAGCAGAGTAATCCCAAATTAAAATACTAAGTTCACCCTTAAAACATGAGGTACGTGTGGCCACCTCTGAGTCCCTTGCTGCTCCAAATCCTCTAAGGCTGGAGATTACCTGCACAGTTAAAGGAAAAGGGTGAGTTACAAGAACTCAGTGTGTAATCCCGATTCTGATCCACGATGCAGGCCCAAGCCCATGCAATATCAGTTCGGGCCTAAGCCCCACAATCATGGTAATGCAACAAAAATGCAGCCCAACCTAATCCAACCATCACACCACCCGTACCAACCCTACACACCATGTGGGGACCAAGTCAACCCACCCAGCCCTACACACCAAGAACGCGGCCAGCACGCCGGTATCAACGCACAGAAAGCGCCAAAGAAACGATATCGTGGTGAGCCACTAAAATCAGTATATCGTGGCAGAGCTACTGAATCAGTATAACGTGGCATAGCCACCAGTACAGTACTTCCTCCAAATATATATAACCCAACCCAATGCAACATGACGTGACATATTAACACAGTGTATGCAATAATTTAACATCAAGGCATTTAAACAGTTTACACATAAACACACTAAATCTACCCCGAGGGATATAATGGTATTTTGGTCGGTAGGGGTAAAACGGTAACTTACCCCTCGGGGTATAACAGTAATTTCACTCAACGAGGGCATCGTAGTAATTTCACCCTTTGAATGTATTTCAGTAATTTTACCCACCGATGGTATTTCGATAATTTCACCCTTTAAAGGTATTTCAATAATTTTACCCACTGAGGGTATTTCGATAATTTACCTACTGAGGGTATTTCAATAATTTACCCCTCGAGGGTATTTCAGTAATTTACCCACCGAGGGTATTTTGGTAATTTTACCCCTACAACGACCCTTCCAAAGGCCTAATGCCGCCTCAAGCGACTCAGTTTCTATTTTCGGTCAATACATTGGGCCTAGAACTCGATTTCGGCCCATTCGGGCCCGCACGCTCGTGTGGCCCACTCTAATCGTTTTTAGTCTCGGTTCTGCGGAGTACACAATCGCATTGATCAACTTACATTTTTTGTCGTTTTCGCTCATATGGGCCCATTAACCCGTTGGGCCTATTCAGCCTGCCTCGGCTCAACAAGGCCCGTTATGGCCTCAGTTCTACGAGAGCGTTCGTGACGCTCTCAACGGTCTACCGCCCACATTAGTGGCTCGGTTTAAAACTACGAGCGCTCACACGCTCAAGTAATCTCAATAACTAGTATTCCGACTTACCGTATTTTGGCTTCTAGCTGACTTGCAGATTATGGCAGTAATAGTTTAAGCAGGGGTGTGAGATTACACACCTGTTACAAGTGTAGGTTGAACTCCCAAATTTACGCACCTAAGAAGCCAACAACTCTAAACTGTTAGTCTTAATCCTTGATACGATATCTTTGAGAATTGAGATCGATAAATCAATCTACACTACTTACCAATAACCAAGAGATCCACAACAAAGAAAAGTGCTCAGTCGGCTCTTTGGTTAAGCACGTCGAGTCCCTAGCAATGTTTGAACGAAAAGGGAGATGTTAGCCACACCATACTCATGGCCACAATTGAAATCAAGACAGCCTTTCGGCTTGAGAGAAACCAAAACAATTAAGAAAAGAATTCAGCCAACCCCATATTCGGCCCTAACCACACTTACCAACCACGGTCTGAGATTCGAAGTCTGAATAAATGAAGAGAGAAGGATATGCCTAGATCCTACTAGATATAGATTCGACCCTATTCTCAAAGGGTCAAGGTTTTGAGTGTTTCGGCCTATGCTCTAAATTGAGATGGAAAGAACAATAAGAAGAAAAGAAGATGTTGTATTCGGCCAGAGGAGAAACCAAAAGGAAATAAAGAATTCAGCAACACACACAAGTAGTAATCGCGAGGTGATGGAAAGGAAGAAAGAAGGTGGGAGAAGAGAGGCTTGTTCGTCTAGCAATTGCCAAAAAGTGAGAGAGATAGGAGACTTTGGAATGCAATGGTTTCGGCAGGGATCAAAAGAAAGTAAAAGAATGAACCCAAAAAGTCTCCAAAATGCTAAAATGCAAACAATTCCCCCAAGAAGATTCAGAGGAAAAAACGGCACTTCCCTCACACTGACCGAATATGCACTTTCCAAAGATGAGAAGTCTTTGGCCGAAATTCCCTATTCACATCCCCACATTCGGCCAACTCCCCCTCACTCATCCATCCCCACGATTTTCTCCATGAATCCCTCTTTAATTCACTCTCCCTCACTCATTCAAATTCACCCAACGACCTTGACCAATTCAAACACTTCTCCATCAGTATTTGATTCCAACACAACCTCTTGTCTTCTCCTGAGAAAAATAGAAGCCTCCAATTTGCCATCTGTGGGATTCTAACCCCTTCTCCCCTTGCTCTGCCAATGACGCCACAGCCACCACACCACACACTCCCATTGTGTCTCCTAAACACACACAATTTTACTTAAGTCTTGCTTCTGACAGCCCTCTCCACTAAAGGGCCAAAAACCAAAAAATTTCCAAGGCTCTGACTCAAACCCGGGCCTCCCTAGAACCCCCAAACACATCCAAACAACTAGCTAGACAAGCTCAACACATGCAATTATGCAAAATCACAAACCCCTAATTTTTGGGATGTTACATCTCCTGATCTTCATTTATCACATTCAACAAAAAAAATAGAATATTAACAAACTTAGATTACATCTTAAACCCAAATTGTAACAAAATGGTGGATCAAAAACATAAACCCTAATTTACTCTTTGAAGTTTGAACACCCAAAGAATTTTCTCCTTTTGTTCTTTGAAGTATTCACGTTGCAAACGGGTTCCCTTAACCCACAATGGCAATACACAACACTTCTTCTCGCACTTGATTTTCTATTCGTAGAAGAAGGCATGGTGGAGACATGAAGGAGATAGGAAACGAAGGAAACGAAAGAAAACATAAGAATGAAAGAGGGAAAATTTTAAGAGAAAACGAAAGAGGGAAAAATGAAAGAGATATAGACAAAACGGAAGAGAAATAGATGATGCAAGATGTTGAAAAATGAAAGAAAAAGAAATGGCAGAGAAGATGATGCAGAGAAAACAAAAGAGAAAGATGTAGAAAAATGTTGAAGATGATCGTCAAAAAATAACTTTAAAGGCAAAAAAAATTAAAATAAAAAATTCCAAAGGGGTCAGCCAATCCAAAAAAAACACGAGTCAATGGGGTCATGGGATTGTGACACGTGGCAGTGTGCAAGTGGCCAACGCTGCCACGTCAGTAAAATTTAAACGACATTAGGCTCAGGTACCAAACCAGTTTACGGAGAAAAAGTTCGGGTACCAATTTGGGACAAAAAAGCCATAGGTACCAATCTAAGAGAAATGGACAAATTTAGGTACTAATATTATAACCCTTTCTTATAATAGATAGGAAAAGATGAGTTTATCTCTCCTTCCACTGAAATTTCACTTATATATTAAGATTAATTGGCTAATTAACTTAATTAACTATGTTTTAATTAAATAAACCCAATTTACTTAAGTTAATGGCCATATAATCATACCATTCCCTAACACTCACTTTAGCATGGTCTAATTTTTGTTTTGGACCCTTGGTTAATTTCAATTTAATTCTCCAAGTCATTTACTAATTAAAAATCTATAGAGATTGAACTTTACAATTTAATCTTTGAGTCCTAATTAACCACAATTTTGGCTAAATTGATTATCCAAATTTTAATTCATCTATATAATAACCCCTTAAATATCTTTATTTTATATTTAAAGATTGGTTTTATGGAAATGAGGTCCAAAAATTGTATTTTCTAATACTACTAGAAACTGAGTCGTTGCAGTTAGAGCCATTTGTGGAGCTTCTTGAAGATCATTCTTCAAAGGGTTTCATAGGTCATCGACTTTTCATCACCATTAATTGTTTTTATTGAAGATTTGTTCTTCAAGAGGGACAACTTTTCAACATCCATATTATTTTCATTTTCTCCCATTCAATTTTTTTTCCATCTCGCCCTAACTTTCTTTTTAGTTTATGCTTTGTTTTTCTCTTTATTTCCATTATTTCTAATCCATTTTGTTTCTTCTTTCAGGTCAGATTCGAATATTTTTTGAGTCAAACAAATTGAATATGATCTTGTTCCGCTGCCTCTATCATTTGGTACTAGATTTTAGTTTTTTTGAGTTGTTTCCTTGAGCTAAAAAAAACTATTTTTAGCGCTTTTTCTTAAACAACCTCTAAAAAAACTTTTTTTACCTTGAAAACTTTTGGGAAAACATTGATTTTAGTGGGTAAACGAATTCAAATCAATTTGAAAATTTGGTATATTATTTCTTGGAACTTTGGTACATTGAAAAAAAATATTTTCCATAAAAAAAAGAAAAAAATTGAAAAAATCAAGAAACAACGAAAAAGAGAAAATACTAAAAAAATTATATTTTGTGAGTTGAATTTCGTGCCCAAAATTTCCAGATCTGATATTTATCATATAAAAAGACTCTAGTTTAGTTTTCGTGATTTTAGCACATCAGGAACACCTTGAACGAAAATTTCAAGTTGTTTTTCATTATTTCAGGTTTTTTATTGGGTAGTTTATTTTCTTTGATTCTAGCCTTAGCTTTTCTTTTGTTTTTAGTTTTTTCTTATTCTATTACGCATTCTAACACATTTTTGCTTCTTGTGTTAATAGGTACGAAAAGAGTTGTCTCTCCTTTCTCCGCGCAACTTACTTCCTTTGGAGTCGAGTTTTTCTTTGTCTTCTTAGAGCCTTTGGTCAGCTTTGTTAGAGAGTGATCCCATCTTTTTCAAATATTATTAAGCTTGATTACTCTTTAAAAGTTACTATTCAGAAACTCTTAACTTTTTTTTCTTTGCCTATTAGAGCTGTCTATTTTTATTGTGAATGCATAGCAGTGAAGCTTTATTTTACTTAGCCAATTTTCTATTTCAGTGTTTTTTACTTTTAGATTCTTAAAATGGTGCACAGACATAATATGGAAAAGGAGAATGATAAGCCTTGGGAAAAACATAGATGTCATATTTGTAAAAAGCCCACACGGACATGTTGTTTCCAATGTTGTTCAATCTTCTATTGTTCATGGATTTGTTAGGAAAAACATTGGTACAAACATAGCAAGTTTTGTGAGCTTAAATAACTTATGGTAGAGCAAAGAGAATGAGCTAGCAAGTGCATGTGGTGTGCTGCGCAGGATCACAAGGACTCTGAATGTCCAACAAATTCATTGTTCTCTATATTTGATTCGATGATACGAGTCATACAATCCTTGCAAGTTGAGGTACATAAGCATGACACAGAGCCTATTGAGGAGTCTTCTTCTACTACTATCATTGAAGATGATGATATGTGTCAACAAGAAACTTCTTTCGATGTCGTTTGTGAAGAAATTAGATTTGGTAATATGCCTATTGATGAGATTTCCTCTAATGACAAAGAAAGTTAAATTCAATGTTCAAAATTTTTTTGTGAGGGTTTAAAGGGAGGTGGGTATGATTCATGTAAAAAGACTAAGAGAAAAGAGAGCTTGAGAAATAAAAGTCAATTTGATGGTCCAAATTTGGTGAGTGAAAATTCCTACGAGGCAAAATTAGAGAGTTCAATTCAAATTGAAAAAAAAAAGAATGAAAAGAAAGAGAGAACCTATTTGAAAGAGAGGAATGATTATGTTTTCACTAACCTTAACTTGAATTTGTCTAGTGGACTTGTTTCATTCCTTTAGGAATTTGTTGATCCATTGAGAGGAACTCAATTAAAACACTCCACCTATGATAAAGATTCTTTCTTGTTTGATCAAATACAAGATATGAGGATGAATCTTTTTGAGGAAAGGGAGAATGATACATGTACGGATGGGTGAAGTTTACTAGAGTCAATTCAACCAAGCTGTCAATTTTCAAGTTTGGAAGATCGGTCGACTTGCGATGAATTTTTGGATGGGATCTAGGCATTTTTGGGATAAGATGTTTGCATAGCGTTTGAAGAGTTATCCCTTAGCTTTGAAAAACACTTTGAATCACTCAATTTTGAGCCTATGAGCTCAAGTTATGATCATATTATTGAAGGTTGGGTGAACATAATTTATGGACGGGATTATTACAGGAAATTACGAGTTTCAGGCTTTAATTTGAGTTTAAATCATTTTGGGTTCGATTTTTAGGCTTAATTTTGATTATATATGAGCCAAATATTGTATCTATTAAGTTTTATATTATTCTTATTAATTTATTCTTAATTTTAGGATATTTTAAAGTATTTTAAGTTATTTAGGAGTTTTTGTTTCTTAGTCAACAAGAAAGTTTAGTTCCACTAGAACTACTTCTTGTTTAGATTAATTAGTATTTCATTACACTTAAGAGTTTTATTTTGATGCAATTAGCTAGCCTATATAAAGGCCTCTTCATTTTTCATTACTGACATACCTTGATTCATAAATTTCAACTCTTTAAATTATTTCTCTTTGTGAGATTTCCCTTTTGTTTATTTTAGTAGTAGATTTTCTTCTTGGTTTTCTCTTGAAGTCGTAGGAGAACTCTTCACCCTCCAATTTACTAGGGTTAGACCTTAGGGAGTTGGTTAGAGTCATTTTTTGGAGCTTTTTGAAGCTCATTCTTTAAAGGGTTTCATAGGACATCAACTTTTCATCACCATTGATTGTTTTTATTGAAGCTTTGTTTTTTAAGGGGGACGATCTTTTCAACATCCAGCTTATTTTCGTTTTCTTCCATTCAATTTTTTCCATCTCACCCCATTACCTTTTTTTATTTTATGATTTTTTTTTTCTCTTTATTTCTATTATTTCGAATCCAGTTTGTTTCTTCTTTCAGGTCAGATCCAAATCTCTTTTTTTAGTCAAACAACTTGAATACGATCTTGGTCCACTACCCCCTATCAAGAGGTATCAATAAAAGACCTAGATAGCTTTCACCCCTTGGCCACAAGTTCATCATTTTGTCTTCTTGATTGCCTAATGGTGACCTTTTGCCCCTTGGCCACCTCCCTCAATAGAGCATAACTAGATTTGACATCGTTTCTAGCCATGATATACAAAGAAAACAATGAAAATTGCTTAAGCAAAGGTTAAAAGAAGTAATATTGCACCAGAAACTGCAGCACAAGCCCCTAAACAAAAAACCACCACATAAAAACGAACGAAAACCCAGAACACACAGAACTTGAAGAGCAAAAAGGCAAATGCACAAACAAAAATCAAAAAGAAATTTTAGAAATCACAACAACAAAATAAATTCATGAAATGCATCATTTTGACTTCTGCTTTGACAACCAATAACGACATGACACATGACACTAGCAAAATGATATTCATCATTGCTTCTGTTTCCCATGCTCAATTGATTGAAATCAACATTTATAACAAAATGTACTAGAAGCACAACCCGTAAGATTGAAGTGTCTTAAGGCAGGCCACTTTATGATCTACCTCTCAACTTGGGGGGACAATTAGTATACCCTGTAACACCCCTAACTCATCTTCGTCGCCGGATTAGGGATACAGAGTATTACAGTACAAATCAAAACAATTAACATCACATAGAACAATTAATCAATTTAAAATATTAACAGTCAATTCCTATATTCATTCATAGCATAAATACCTTTGCGGGCCTTAAACTGAGCCTACGGGGCCTTAAAAATAGTTTGGGAACAACCAGTGACTAATTTGAAATGAAACAAAAACATTTAGAAAATTTTGAAAATTTTGAAAACAGGGGTCACACGATCGTGTGACTCAGAAACATGGTTGTGTGGCCAACCATGTACAATTCGAAATATGGGACATACGGCCATGTCCCAGCTCATGTGAGTATTCAAAATAACATCACACGGTCGTGTCGCAGACCGTGTTTATATTCCAAATAAGGTCACACGGCCATGTTGCTAGGTCGTATAACTCTCTGTGACCATATGGACCATCATACACTTAAAAACAATAAGATACATGGACGTGTGGTGTGACTGTGGATGGCACGTGGCCGTTTGACAACCCTTTCTCACACACCAAGACAAACCATTTCCAAACACTTTCACACATTAAAACATAACCAAACACACCTAAAACATGCCAAAATCAATCAACAAATATGTAACCTCCTAAACCTGGCCTAGACGTTATGGCTAGATTAAGAAGGCTACATTAGCCACCGAAATGGCTAAGCTAACTTACGTTACTTTTGAAGACCTTAAATAAACTCATTTTAGAGAAAACCATAGTTGTACTTTGAGTTAGCTTAAAAGCATTCATTCATTAGGTCGTGTATACTTAGGATTCATTTTATTGTTGATAGAGTTGTTTTAGAAAAATTGTTTACTTGTCGCTCTTCTTAAAAAAAATTCAATGTTAAACTAATGCAGCGGAAAAACCATTTTTCAAGTCATTTTGGAAACTTAGTTGCCTTATCAATTTGTTTTTCAAAAATGGTTCCTTTACAATGCAGCGGAAACTAGGGAACAATATCAAATTTTACTTAAGTCCAATATCATACATTATCCGGTTATTATGCTTGAGTAATCCATACATGCAAAAATCCCAGAAGAAAAGTTAGCAAGCCACAGACCAGAAGTCATTAAAAATTACAAACCAAAACCAATAGAAACTTATTAATACTTATTAAAAATAGTCCGAGGTCTAAGGTGATTCTCCAAATGCCAAGTCCGGTGATAATTTTGAGGTTTACCTAAAAAACACTATTGGGGGTGAGCTTATGAAAAGCTCAGTGTGAGTCGAACAATTATTTAAATAGGAAAAAACATAATTATCGAATACATTGAAACATATTAGCATTAACAAAATAACACAAAACCATCATTGGAATTTCATATCATTACATAGCCATTATCAAATTGATGTCAAACGGTGTATGAGCATGGGACATCATTCATTCGAGTAACAATCACCATTCAGTATAACAAAATACAATACATAGCATAAATCAATAATATTCGAATATGCCGTGCACATGATGCAATGCAAAAAGGTTCCTACCCATACAATCCGCCACACACCATGAGTTCCCTAGAACCCGTCATCCGAACTCCAAATCATTATGGGATTAAGCCCATTGTGGTTAAAACTACCGATAACAATATGCAAAAAATTCTGCCAGTAAAAATGCAGACAAGCTGCTAGTAAAAATGCGATAAATTGCCATTCCCCTTGGTACTCCAAGTGCAGTGCACTAACTACGAATAATGCGGACTTAATATGCCGTCGGTACTCCAGGGAACTCCTTCGTCAACCACAAAATCCCAACCCAATGCATATGCAATATGTCACACAATCTCATACATAATCATATCTCAATACTTGATCAGCATGTCCTCAATAATAACATATTTTCAGTAAATGGAAACAGTATTTCAATCTTTCAAATTACCATTGTGCTAGTATCAATCAATATCGTTCAATTTCACATACTTTACGGATTTTCATTGTGCATAAATAACACCCTTTTCAGTACACACTATAACAAATATCTCATGTGTTTAAATCATACATAAGCTTAATATCTCAACACAGTATATCATTCAGTTGAGCATTATCATATCTCATACCTCAAATATGCAATTACAAACTCAATCAAACATTCATACTATCAAACTAGCAATTTTGCCAACATGTCAATAGTTTAAGGCTCGAAACATACCTGGTTCGGCCACTCACAAAATCAATAATTCGGCTATTAAGCCAATCCAATCAGCAAGCAAATTTATCAAACATAACATGACATGTATCATTATCAACAAATTTTACAAGTTTAGGACCCACACCTTATTCTTCGCTTCCTCGCAGCACACTAGCGAATCTTCCAATTTTCCTTAATAATTCCTTAAATGAACCTAAACCAAAATTCAATAAATTTAACATTAAACTAGCCCCCAAACACCCACTTATGAGTTCAAACCAATTTTTTAAATTATAACTATTTTATGAATCCAAACTAGTTAGATTCCTTACACTGTATCAATGCGAACCGTATGTACAATCGTTCTTTACCTTTACGGATGATTTGGGGCATTTGGGTTAGCACCTAATTCAATAATATACTAGAAAATTAGTAGCTAATTAATAATTAAATTCATTCATTTAATCAATTCATAACCTTTACCCAAAAGCTATGTCGAAATAACAAACTAGTTACTCTTAATTGCACTTACGCTTCACGATTTGTGGGATCCGATTGGCTAATTGATCAAGAACGTCTCTCCCTAATTAACATGTGATTAAAGTCTGATTAGGGGTGTTCAAGAACACAATTTAGTTCTGGAAAAATATGAGCAAGACCCAAGAAACAAAACAGCCCCCTTTCTTGCACATAAGCGCATGCACCACCACTAATGGTGGCAAAAATTGGGGTTGAATTTTAAAATAGTTTGAGATCTCATTAAAATTGGAAAAATATATTTGAAACCATTTAATATCCTCCAAATTCTAGATCTGGAAATTTAGATTTTTAATGGACAAGATTAATTAAGAAATTGAAGAGAAAAGAGTCCTTACCCAAGCTAGTAGAGAGAAACGGCAATGGCACTTTCTTGTCAATGTTCGGGATTGATCTTGGAGTTAAAGATTTCAGATTTGGGGCTAATTTTAATGAGGAAAAATGACAGAAATATGGTGGAGAATATGATAACAAATCTTGTGGCAAAAAGAAGAAGAAAAAGAAAAAGAAAGATATGGTAAAACTAGGTGTAGGCGACGACAATAATGAAGGAAAAGAAAAAAATTAAAATCAAAGAGAAGGAGAGGAATGGCTAGGGAAATGAGGAGGATTAAATGCTGATTATTAGTGAAAAATTAATATTTATACCTAGGTTAACTAGGCTTGGATGGCCCACACATTAAAACAAGGGGTTTTTGTCAAAAAAAAAAAAAATTATTTCGCAAGGGAAAAGATTCAAACTTGGGACCTCATTTAATTTACATGCTTTCTTTTATTTCTTTTAACCATTATACTTTTTCCTCATTCTTGAAATAATTCTGCAATATTTATTTTAAAAACAAGGCATGTCGCAGACTAAGGTTTAAGGCAAAATTTTCAAAATAACAAAAATGGTGAGAGAGAAGGGATTTGAACTTCGGTTTTAAAAAAATGTTTCACTAACACTTATCCTACAAACCAATACCTCATTTATTTCCTAAAAATGCATAGATAATCTTAAAAATTATGGCATGATCACTCTCTCTCGATTCACAAACCCGATTCTACTAACCCCCGATTTTTGGGATGTTACAATATGTGCCTAACCAATATGCCATCACTTGGCACCACAATTCATACACCAAATCACTTTAATTACAATGCTTCAAGTTCACATCTTCAACATATAGTAACCTTCCAAATAACCATTCATACACATTTCATTATACCATAAACCATCTACTTTCAAGAGGCACAATTAAGTGATCAACACATCATATTTCATAAATATTTACAAGCAAAAATCAAGGGCATATATATACAAGTAAGCTGGACATAAACTCAAACCATACCATGTGACAAAATAGCATAAAACTCCTATTACATGTCATTTATAACCATCAAAAAAATAACAAAAAATCTACCAAAGTGATGGATGGATAGTGTGATTATGCTTCGACTAGATTCCAACCGATCAAACCTTCTGATGATCTACAAGAAAGGAAAAACAACCACGTAAGCAAATAATGTGACAGTACAGTATCATTAATCAGTGCAGATATGCAATTAGAAATCCTACCCAATCCAGCCCCTACACACCACTCCGTCTCGCCAAACACAACATGTGGGGATAAAATCGACCCACCCAGCCAGACACACCAAGATTAGCATCGATTGCGGCACTAAACAGTATTGTTGCAAAGCTGCCAATAAAATAAACGGCATATAGCCATCAGTAGGTCCACAGTCGTCTTGGGCAACCCGTGCGACCTTATCAGTACAGTACACTTCCTCCAAATATAACAACCCATCCCCATGCAATATGTCGTGACATAATATCATACGTGTATGCAAAATGTCATGCTCAATCATAGTCATACATATCATAGAGCAAATCAGTCATACATAACATAAGGCCATAACAGTCATTTCATCTCCTAGGGGTATAACAGTCATTTTACCCTATGGGGGTATTTCGGTCATTTAATCCTATGGGGGTATTTCGGTCATTTAATCCTATGGGGGTATTTCGATCATTTTACCCTATGAGGGTATTTCGGTCATTTTACCCTATGGGGGTATTTCGGTCATTTTACCCTATGGGGGTATTTCGGTCATTTTACCCTATAAGGGTATTTCGGTCATTTTACCCTATGGGGTATTTTGGTCATTTTACCTACTTTGGGGTCTCGGTGCAGATATCGACCTCTCGAAAGGTCCGCAGTCGCCCCGAGCGACTCCGGTAACCTAAATGGTCATAACAATTTAAATGGGCCCAAGGCCCATTACTCGACCCAAGTGGGCCCACACGCTCGTGCGGCCCATTCAGCCCAGATTTTGCCACGGCTATGAGACCTACATAGCCCAGTCCAGTATTTGCCACAAATCGTGGATTTCATCTGTGTGGGGCCCACGAGCCCATTGGGCTCACACGGCCCCTTTCGGCCCAACGTGGCCTATTATGGCCTAAGCCCATGAAAATGCTCATGGGGGCCTCTACAGTCTATCGCCCATGATTCGTGGGTTTGGCTTACCACACGAGCGATCGCACGCTCGTGTGGTCTCAAACGCCGTATTTTCGACTTTTCAGCTTTTGTCGTTCTACAGTTACAGTGGGGTGTTTACACACCTGCTTTTCAAAACGCACCAAGATCCACGAACACCAAAACCTACATTCATACACGGCTTTCCCTTAGTCACTGAACAATAAGGTTAATCCCCTTCTTTTACACCCTTAACTAAAACTAAAATTAACACTTGCCTCAATTGACAAATGTGGCTTAGCCCACTTATACCACTGACGAAGGTTGACTACAATCTCTTTGACTGGATATCGCATTACAAGCGGATTTTATTAAGCAGATTTTTATTCATGTGGTTTAAATCCACACATGATAACTTACTGAGAATCGCGAGAAAGCATTCGGCCACGCTTTAGAATGCTAGCCTACATACTTACCTTTAATCGAGTGATGAGATGAAGGTTTGACGACTTTAATCTCACTGAAACTCTTTCACTCCTCGAGGAATTCGAACCGTCAGAGAATAGTTGTCAAGCCGAAAAAAAATTGAAGAGATGAAGAGTGAGAGAAAAGTAATATTCGACAAACAGTTGACCAAAAAGAGGTAGAGGAAGAAGAGCAAATCAGAAGAAAAATGCAACACGAAACTACTCAACACTATTCGGTCAAGGTTTGGGAAAGTAGAGGAGAGAAAAGAACCAGCAAAGTGAAGAGGGGAAGAGAAAAGAGGATTCGACAGAGGAGAGAACCAAAGAGCTATTCGGCCAAATAAAAAAAAGAATTAAAGGAAATAGCAGAAAAAGAAAACGAACAAACCCGAGAGGTACTCGAAGTCTTAGCCAAAATTAGGCACCAAAAGCAAAAGGTGAAAAGAATATTGACCAAAACCAAAGCAGACAGAGAGAAAACAACCCCAAAACCCCCAAAACCGGTTATCTAAGTGCCTAGAGACCAAATTCGGCACAAACACTTCCTCTCCATCAAACTTCTTGATTTTCTCCTCGTATCTCTCCCCTTATCCCTCCTTGAATTACTCCACCGATTTCTCCTCAACTCCCCCAACAACTCCATTCAATTTCTATTCAAACTCCCCTTAGTTGTGTTTCAGTCCAACTCCACTACCTACACAGCTCAAGCAGAAAAATAAATACTCCATTGCGCAACCCAGGACTTGAACCTCAGACCTCACAGTTACACAACACGCCATCTTGCCACTAGACCACAAGCTCTTTTTGTGTCATAAAACCAGCACTATTATTGATAAGGCCTATATGCCAGTGTCCAGATTCATTTAAGAGCAAAACTAAAAATTCTACAAAACCTAAGACTTGAACCTGGGCTTCTCAAACACTCCCATACACACCCAAATCACTTAGCCATTAAAGCAAACAAGCAACTTATGTCACTTTCTTGCACAACTAAATATTTATGTGCAGTCTCCTAACTGTTCCCTTGTTCAAAACATATTTCTTCTAGGCCCAAAATTCGGGGCGTTACAAATAATTCTTGGTAAGCTCATATAATCTTAAACGTAACTTACCTATTTGGCTCAATTTATATAATTCATGTATACTACCATTAGCATGCTCAATAATTAACCATTTCCTATATACATCACCAAGCTCACAAGTTAGTGAAGTCATACATTAAACATAAAATTTATCTATATCGTGTACATAAACTAAAAGCATAGTAATAAACATTACATTTATCACCTTTCCAACTTGTATCATTCATTCCTTTTCAATCAATTACACAAATACTTTCCATTTCATAATTTAACATGAGACATACCATATATTTATGTTCACACAATGAAATCACGTTGGATACACGGGAACCATGCTCACACAATGTGTGCCAGTATATGAAATGTAACCATATATGAAATGCTCACACGAGCTGTGAAGTGGGCCTACTCACACGAGCTATGGGTCGGGATGTAAGCTACATGATGTTGCTCAAACAAGCTGTGGTGGATCCACAACAAATACAGGACCTCGGCCATCGGTAGGACATCCAAGACTAGCACTCGAAACCGTATAATCCCTAATGACATGTCATTTGTATCCTAGGTATTCACAAGGTTCAAACGGGACACTTTTTATACCTTTATTCTTGAACTTCATTTCCATTATAGTATTTCATACTTACATTCATGTAATCCACATTATCAACAATTTCATCAATTGATTATTATGACAATGTAATTCAATTTAGCATATAGTGCACATTAAACATTTAAGTTACCTAAATTAAGTAATTATTAACATTTAACAATTCCACAAGAATTAAATTAACTATTATATGAACTTACCTCGACGAAAACATTTGTAAAAACAAAGCCGATGACTAGTTCGATACTTTAGTTTTTTCACGATTTAAATCCGATTGGCCCGTTTCTTGATCTAAATAATAATTTTCATTCAATTAAATAATTCGAATAGCTTACATAATTAATTCAAGCCTATAACCCTTATCAATGTGAATTTACAAAATTACCCCTAAATTTTTAACCTTTATGCAATTTAGTCCTAAATCCCAAAATTTACGAATTATCCAAATTTAATCAAAATACCAGCTAGCCAAATTTCATAGGGTTCATAACCAGCCCCTTTTTATCATCATTTCACAATATTTACATGAAATTTTACTATTTAAACAATTTAATCACTAAACATTAAAATTACTAACAATTACTTAACAAAATACTTATATTTAGCTATTATACTCAAGAATCTAATCAATTAAGTTCACAACCACACCTAAATCATTTATGGTAGGTCCTTAAATTTTTAATAGCTTTATAAATTGACCCCCGGGTTAGCTAGATTAAGCTAAAACGATCACAAAAACATAAAAAATATTAAAAGCAAACCTCAAATACATACACATGCAAAGAAGAGATCTTGGCCGAACCTCCTTGGCCTAAAAAATGATGGTATTCGATTATGGGGAAGAAGAACATAAAAATATCTGACATGCATGCTTTTGTTTATTATATTTTAACTTAACCATATTTAATTTATTAATTATAACATATAAATTAGCTAAATTAAAGCACTAATCGTGTATACCATTTGATTATGGTATAATTGCCACATAAAACCTTATGACTTTATTAATTTAACTATTTAGCACCTATATCTAATAGAATTTAAATTTTGTAGCTTTTACGATTTAGTTTTTTTTATTTAATTAATTATCTAAACGTTAAAATTACTTAACCACAATTTAGTATGACTTTAATAAATACTCATAAATATTAAATTAATAATATTTACTGACTCGCTTGTCAGGATTGTGGTCTCAAAACCACTATTTTTGACACCACTGAAAACGGGTTGTTACATACCCTCTCTGACTTAGGACACATAGAAGCACAACAATTCGCCTAAGAGGCACCCTTCCATTCTTTATCGACCGGTTAGTCCCCAAAAGACCAGTAACTTGGAAGGTTTGATTCTCCTTAACCTCTCATTTTCCTTGAGAGGATCGACCATTCTTGCATGCTAACCACTCATTTCGGTCGGAATGTTCTCATCCACTACCTAGCCACCCATTTTTTCCAAAAGGTTATCGTCCACCCATTCTTCAAGACACCTGCTCTTCTATTGAGAACGTGATTCTTTAGGCCACCAACTTTGCACCATAACTTAGAAGGAATGACAAAATGTAATGACCCAATTTCTAGTGGTGTCAAAAATTGAGGTTTCAAAACTTTGTTTCTGTAAACCAAGTTCGTAAATAGTAAATAGGGATATTTACAGAATCCAGTTTAGTAATTTAGGCAAAAATGTGGTTAATAAAGGCCCAAGGACTAAATTATAAAACTTCAATCTTTATAGATTTTTAATTAGAAAAAGGCTTGGGGACTTAGATAACAATTGTCTAAAGGATTAAAATGGTTGATAAACCAATAGTAAATAGTGGATAGTGGAATTTGATGATGATGGCTAATTAATTTCTATAATTATGATTAAATAAAATAATATAGATTAATTAGTGTAATTAGCCTTAATTAGCAAAATTAATTAAGATTAAACATTAGTATATATAGCCAATTTATTGGAAAGAAAGATGAAAATGAATTGATAAAGATGAAAATGAATTGATCTTCTTCCACCGTCGAGAAAAAAGAAAAGAAAGGAGAAAAACTTCCATTGTTGAAAGCTCCATTCGGCCAAAAATTCAAGTAAGTCCCTAAGCCATTTTTCTTTGATTTTTATGGAAATTGAATCATGAGAGCTTGGTTTAGCTAGCTCATGTACCAATTTGGTCAATTGTTGAAACTTTGATAAGATTTCATTCTTGAGAAATTGAATAATTAGGATTGAAATTGATAGAAATTAAGCTTAGATTATGAAAAGGACTAAATTGTAAAGCTTAATTGTTAGCTTTGTACATTAGGGACCAAATTGAATAAAATGAAAATTTGTTATAAAGTTGTAGAAATAGAAAGTATAAGGTCCCTAATGAATAAATGTGAAATTAGATTTTAATATGAAGTTTTAAATTGAAAGTTATGCTTGTCTTAAGTTTAGGGACTAAATTGAATAAATTAAAAAATATGCATGATTTTTTTATTTGGTTGTGAATTAGTTAAAAATTGATAGTGTTATATGTTTTGTGATTGTACATAGCTAACTTCGACGTGGAATCGTCGAGGGGGAAAGGAAAAGCGGAAGTTATTGACGAGTGACTCGGGAATCTTGGTTTGTGCTTTTATGATTCAAGATAGATTTAATTGCTTGCATATACATGTTGATTGCTTGATTGATCATTGAGGTAAGTATATGGTGATAATATAAATTATTTTAATTGAGTTTGATATGGGATATCGAAATAAAGGACTAAAATGAATAAAATGAAAAATGGCAAGAAATATTTGAATTATGTTAAGTGATATGGTAAATGGATAGAAAAATGTTGTATAACATGTAATACATGTTTCTTGATGATGGATTGAAATATGATTCTGAAACTAGATGTGAAATTATATGTATTTATGTATGATTGGGATTGAATTGAAATGATATGTGATAAATGATTACTATGTGATAGAACGGTGTACAGGGTATGAAAATGCATATGTGACCGAACACAAGGTATGAATATACAAATAAGAATGATTACAGGTATGGTAATGCATATATGTAAAATTGATGCCCATGTGAACTTAGTAAAAGGTTAGGATACAATTGGCATGCTAATAGGGTCATATGTGCGCTTGTACGGGATATGTGATTGTACAGAGATCATTACAGATTATATCGGGATCCAGCATTTGATGCCTATAGGCTATGCACTTCGGTGCCCTGGTGTGGTGTAGTTTACCCATGTATCCAAGTCCATTTGCTAGGGTTCCATCGGGTGTAACATTATAATTGGAATTGAAAAACTTGAAAATGTAATGAAATAGATTGATAATAGAATGGTATCAAAATGAATTGTGTGAACTTCTATGTGAATTAATTTAAACAAGCCATGGGGGTTGAAACGATTTCGAATGAGTTGATAGACTCCAGAAAGAGAATTGAATGATCCGTAAATGGTTTATTGATGTGGGATAGATATGGGATTAGATGTCAAAATGTTAAGAATATAAATATTTGATTTATGATTAGTATTGAATGTTAAAAAGGCTTTAAGATAGGTGTTTGCCATGTAATTAGAATTGATCATTTCTATTGCAATGTTAAATGTATTGGTTTGCCAATTGGTATATGTATACTCTCATATGTTTATGATTATAGAGTTGGTTGGCATTATAGGATATGTATTAGTTAAACATTGAGTTTGTTTGCATCATGTCAACCTGTTAATGTTATATCATATTGTCTTGAATCGTGAAAGTACCATTGAGCTTTATTGCTCAAGGTACGATTTGTTTATTCCGTACGCAGGTATAGGTATTTCTCAAAACCCTGAGAGGTGAGCTCGGCATCCAGATCGCAGTTCCTGACTCAAATAAGTTTGTATAGCTCTTTCCATTTTGTCAATGACATGTACCTAAGGTTACCTTGTTTCAAATTGTAAATGGTTAAAAATGGTTGTATATAAGTTGTGGATATGTGGAATTGGTTTTGATCATGCTTAGAAATGGTTTTATTAGTTTGACAATTGTGTTTTGAACATGTTTAGATTGTGTTGAATTGTTGTTTGAGGCCTTAGGGCCAAATATGATTGAATTGAGTTAGGTTGAAGCATATGAAACTTGGTAGTTAGTGGATTATCGTGAAAGTTGCGACTTTACACCCTGAATGTCGCGACATTAGGTTATCTCGTTGTAATGTCCCCTTTTTGAGGTCACGATGTCGGCTCTATTTTATTTTAAAATCCTTACAAATTGGTCCTCAAGTTGGGAAGCTTGGCTATTGTCTTTAAAGTCACCACACCAAGCCTTGGAAGTCGCAACATCCACCTGAGATGTTTTAAAAATTTTTCATTTTAGTCCTCATTCGACCTCAAGATGGTATGAGCTTTCGTAAGCTCATATATGGCCCAAGAATGATTATATATCGTGTTTTATGTATATAAAACATGTAGCATATTAATTAATGGTGAAAATTATATATAATCGATCGTAGTTGCTCCAGCAATGAATGTGACATTCCATAGATCAGATTCAATAATCAAGTCATGTATGTGGTGTTACACAAAATGTGTCCCATCACAGACATCCTTCTCATGCATCCCACAATGATGGTCTGATAGCAAGATCACTACGTTACCACTACCAAAAATGGGACCTCCCCTATAAATATTCCACAACACAATGAAAAACTTTAAGTGTTCTAGCCACCTTATTGTCCTCAGTATACTCTTTTGTACTCCCAACCTCCTTGCTCACTTTACTCCTTTGGCTCTCCATCTTACAAGGGTGAACCGACCCTCATCATCACTACCGCATCCTCTTCCATGTCTCCTTCCTTGTTGATACCCCACATAAAAAGAATAAAGCTTTCATGAAAAACATAGATATATGATTTTGAAGCAATTGATGTTTAAGGGAGAGACGAAGAAGTGAGGAAGATGATGGATGAGAAAGTTGTAAATATTCTTAAATGATATTATTTTATTTATTTTATTAAAATTTATTTTTTTAATTTAATTATAGTATGTCAAAATGATTGGATTAGAAGTATGTCAAAATGATTGGATTAGAAGTAATAACAGAATCATAATTTAGGTACTACTTTTGACAAAAAAAAAAAGGTTTAGATACCTAAGTGAGAAAAAACTATAATTTAAGGCCCAATTTTCTATTTAAGCCTTTTTTTTATAGTCCACTAATTATAGTAGTTGTTTAAACATCTCTTACATGTAAAATTAAATAATTTCAGCTAAATTCAATTCCAAGTGGCTTTCTAATTAGTAAATTTACCATGGAGGTTTTTATACTAGGAGTTAGATTGCATTTTACTCTCTCTACTCAAAAATGGGCAAATTAGTCACCATACATTAGATCAAAGAGAAAATTGATCATTTCATCCACTTTGTACTGTTAAAAATTGGCCCATTTATGTCAAATGAGGTATACATGGCACGTCGCATGTCATTATCTGATTATTTTGTTAACCACGTTAATTTTTAACAATACAAATAGATGAAATTTTTAACAAAAAAAAATTAATTTTCTCTTTAATCTAATGTACAATGATTAGTTTATATATTTTTGAGTAAAAATAAAAAAAAATATAATTTGACTCCTAGTTTAGAAGCTTGCATGATACTTTAATCTAATTTAAAATGGAATTAACTTTTCACACACACAAAAAAAAAAAATGGAATTAACAAAATTGATGGATCACTCCTCCTTAAAGATTCCAAGACCAAACCAATAAACAAAACTGGGCCACAGCCCAAGAACATGAACAAGCTCCCTTTTCGTACAGTTTCAGGACAAGTCTCTCGGCCCTCATCGGTCATCATCATTATCATCAGCCAACTCAAAAGAAAACAAAATAAAAAATAAAAACAGCAGCTGAATTTGGAGGAAAATGGGTGACGCTTTGTTTGAGCTTGAGCAGAATCTAAGATCCCGAAAGGTACTCTTCATTTCCTTTTAATTTCATTTCCCCTCATTCTTTTTCCCTTCATATTTGGGTCCCTAAATCGTCGATTATAACCTATACAAGTTGTTTCAGAACTGTTAATTTGTGTATAAGTTGTCTTGTGATACTAACAATTGCTTGTCGCAAAGATATCGACGTTTGCTTAAAGTAAGTCCTTAAATTTGCTTAAAGGTGTGGGTTCTTTTTCTTAGGAACAATTGACCCGACAAGAAGAAAACATTTTTCAAAGGTGTAAGTCCTCGGCGCTTAATCATTTCACAGCTGGTGTAATTGCTGGTGGTGGTCTTGTTTGGGCAGGTATCTATGTTTTGCGCATTGTTTTTGGTTCTTTGAAATCCCATCATATGGGTTTTAATATACCAAGCATAAGCCCAAGCATGATTGTGTTTAATTATGTTTCTTGGACTTGAGTGGGAGTATTGAATATAGGTTTGTGACTGACATGGATATAATCAATTGTTTCTGTCTTTCCGTTTTTGGAGATCCTTGTACGGTCATACCAACGAACCCATGTTTGAAAATGTGCTGGGTACATATATCAGATTTTTTTTGATACAATGCTTAGAAGCACCCATATCCCCTCCCAACCCTTAAATATAAGGATCATCGCGCTTCAGCATGCTCGAATTCATGTCCTCTTGTGTTGACAACAGTGCCGATGCCAACCGAGCTAAGACTTAGTCGGCAGATACATGTATCAGATATGAGTACTTAAAAGTATATTAAGAGGAGCAACATAGATTAAAAGACCATGTCTTTTGCAATGAATGATGTTTTGTTTAGTATTATTGTTATTGATCTTTGTTTTATTGAACTTCAATTTTAGATAAAACTCGAAATGTTGTTGCATGTATGAACTAGGTTCATAACACTGGGGTCTTTGAATCCTGAAGTTTCTCTTACTGTGGTTCAAGCTTCGAGACTATGAATAACTGAACATTATTAAAAAAGATATGGCAGGTACAATCGACATTCGTAAAATTCCTTCTTCTTTTTAAAAAAAAAAAATTCAAACCAAAATTTCTTTGTAAGCACTATTAGGGGCAATATGCATTTTTCATCGTCCTTTATGGTTAGCTACAACTTTAAATAGATAGCTTGTTTGGCTAAGGGTTTTAATTTGATAATAATTCTATTTTGACAATACAATTGCTTTCTCAAGAATGATTTCATGTCCAAGCGTTAAAGAGAAGTTTGGTCGGTAAGTAATTGTCTACAAGTTGGTCTTTTCCAGAATGTTGTCTAGTTATCCTTTGTATTCTTTAATAGATCTTCAATTGGATAGTAAGTTACTTATGAAGGTAACTTCTTTGTTTACTCCATACACTAGCAGTATCTTTTCCCTTTCTTATTCTACTTTGAATATTCTATTTTCACAATTTTCTGATAAATTTTTTTATTCTTTCTGGCAGCAACATGGAAGCTGAATAGGTTACTTCGGGTAAACCTCTCTGGCGGTAATTCTCTCTCTGGCTGATCATGCTCACCACTGACATGTATGAACATGCCAATGCACTCATTACAACTATTATTTTAATGACAATAGATTCTTTACTTTGTGCAGGAGCTGCCGTAATACTTGGATTTTGGAAATTTGGGAATTCACTAGATTCGAGTGTTGACCATATTCTTGCATTAGACGGAACTCGGATGCAAAGTGAATTAGCAAATATGTATGTAATTATGTATTATTCGCTCTTTCGTTTTGAAATTTTCTAGTTAAAGTAATATGAAAAATAATCATGTTTTAATGGATTCATAGACATATCAGAAATATGGTGACTAGAAATACATGCTCTCTTGGATGCTCTACTAAGTTAACAGGCTTAACTTTCCTCAGATTTATTGTTCATATGTTGCATTTACAGTTGAATATGTCTGTAATTTGCATTCTGAAATGCTGGAGACTTATAACGTTTGGATTAAAGTATAAATTCTACAAGCATTAAATCAACAAGTAAACTAAATGTCATTTTCTTGGACTAATCATTTTAATGCTTCATAGATTTGGGTGTATATTTCTTTAAGTGAACTAAGAGTTGATTTGAGTAGTTCATTTTCATTGGGTGAAGATGATTTCTCTTTTGTACTTCTTTTTCGTTTTGAATATGTAATATGGGTGCTGATGTTCTGAGAGTATCTGCTTATGGTTAATTCACATTTAGTCATTTTAAAAATTTTCTTTTCTTTAGGGGATGAAGGTTTTAAACAAAAATTTTGATACTATCATGTTGCTTGGACTAGGGTGTTAGTTTTGGGTACAGGTATGTATTTGGCACGGTTATATTCATTTTTTTTAAAAATGTTTTTCATGTATATGGAGGGGTCTTGGATGGTCTAATCTCCACATCTATGTCTGGATATGCTTCAGACACGGGTGTTAGATATGGGTACTTCAAGACAATTGAAGAGTTGGAACAATATAGGCTACGAAATTGCATCAGATGGTGACTCAAGTCTTTGCTCTTCATGTTGTTTCATACTTTCTTCAAGTTGCACACACAGTGTCGGATTAAACAAATGCTGATTCAAGTTATGCATCTTTTACTGTACTTTAAAACAGTCAATGATTCCTTCTTTATGTTCTTGACACTCACTTATATGTCCTATTGGTGCATGTTAATATATTTGTTTACAGTTACTTTTACTAAAGTTTTTTATTCATAAGCTGAATGTCGAATACAGAATAGTGAAGAAATACCGGCATGATCCTTGGAAGATGAGACTTATCTCTAAACATTTCTATTTAGAGGAAGTATTTGATGATTCAACGTCAGGGCCAAATTTAAGGTGGCGTTATCGAAATTTCTTTGGTGATAATGTTGATCAGGATCAAGGCACTCATGGCGATTCTCAGGATGTCTCCCATAAGGCCAGCCCCAGTGATATCCACAATAACTTTGACAGAAAAAAGACAGATTTGAAGTCTGAGCAAGTTCCTGTTAGTGCTCTAAACTTCCTTGGCATTGTGGCATCATTATAACCTTATAATGAAGTTGTACAAGAAGGTGCATTTAGATACATAGAACAGAGACTTTTAAATAGGGTTGTGATCGAACCGAGCAAAGCTCTAGCTGTTAGAACAGCGGGAGCTTGATTTGAGATGAAAGGTTGAACTGTTAGAGCTCGGTTGATTAGGCTTGTTTACCAAGTAAATAACTCATGCTTGACTTCAAATTTGATTATTTATGTTTGAGCTCGAGTTTAAATTAAAATTTTCAGTTTAATTAAAACTAAAATTATATATATTAAAATTAAAAGTTCAATTAGGCTCATAAGCTACACAAGTCAAGCGTTTAGATGCTCGAATTCAGCTCTCTTGATAGCTTGACTTGACAATGATCTAGCCGAATTCGAGTTTTCTTCAAGTTGTACCTGAGTAGCTGGCTGGCACAAATGTGTCATTTAAGCCCTTAACCTATTTTTATTGTTATTGAGCATATATAATGAACTCGGTTCTTTTCATTTGTTTTGCTTGCTTGTTATGACATTCAGAACCCAATGTTTGGTGATTATGCTGTATGTATATGCTGTTAATGTAATGTGGCAATTTTTCAGATTAACATTTATTATTTTGACTCAACAAATTTCTCTAACTGCCCTGTTATTCCAGGTGAAGTCTGGTTTTGATCTAATGGCAGACCCACTAGATTGTGTTTTTGGTTATACGGCTACATCGGAGGAGATTCATCACTCTACTCCCTCAAGTATGTCAAGCAGAGCACAGAGTCGTGCGCACAGGAGAGCTAATCGAAGGCGTCGATTGCATCATCAGGAGGCTTCATCGAGCTCGCATGATAATAAGTATTCTAAGTTTGATGTAATGTGACATTTAAGTTAATTTTTAGTACACACACAAGAGAAAAAAAGGAGTTAAGGAGGAGTTAACCTAGAGGGTGGATTTGGTGCTAAACATTTGAGGCACCGAGTGAATTAGGATTAAATCTTTCAAATTGGTCGGTTGAAGATTAAATAGTTTCTGAGACTACTCAAATAAGGACTTTGATGGGCAATTGCACCAAACGTGCCGACCTTATTTGTGGGTTACAAAAAATATGTAGGTTAACTCTTTCACTTTTCTGAAATAAGTCTGCTAATTCTGTTTTTGTTTCTCAGTAATTCTTTTTAGTAGCACCCAAATAATCCCTTATTTCAAATAAAATGTTGTTTTTTATTTAATAAACTATAATTAATAGGTTTTTTTTATATGAAATAATTTATAATTTTACTTCAAATCTTAAAGAATATGTTGGTATAAAGAACTAATTTAATAAAGAATATAATTTATAACTATGAATGTTGGTATAAATGAAAAGCTATTATAGAGAGTCAAAATAAAACATAAAAAATCGTAATTACTAAAAACTTGGTTATAGGGAAATGTTGTTATAACATGTAGACGTTATAAAGAGGGTTGACCTTCCTAAACTTCATCAAATAGAAATTTGAATGCAATTTTCCTATTTTTGTCATTTGAGTTGAAAATTACTTAACCTAAACTTCATCAAATACAAATTTGATTGCAATTTTCCTATTTTTGTCATTGAGTTGAAAATTATTTAAAAATCATGTTTGTATAAATTCTTAATTTATACTAGAAATTTTATTACACAAGTATGTGTATGGAAACTACGTACTTAAAATACAAGTGTCAATTTAAAAATAACATATAATAAATAATGAAAGGTGTGGTTTAAAACTAATTAATAATAACATATGAAATATATACAATATTAAAATGAAAAAAATGAAAAAGTGAGTAAAATGAAATTTAATCACGTAAATACATCACGTTAAGAATATTAAATGTACTACAATCGTTTATCAGTGTTGTTATGAATCTTGAGTTTGCGTCGAGTTGGCTTATGGCATCAACTCAATCAACAACATTATTAATATATCCAATTTACGGAGCTATGCATAATACAATTAAAATGTAAATATTATAATAAAATAAAGTTTCGGTTTAATGGTAAAATTAATATTTTATTGGTCCTGACCACACTAGATCAAATCTAATCACATGCAACTTTTTTATTGATTTTTTTAAGTAAAAAAAAAAACAAAAACAAAATATCATCAAATAATATAACTTATTTTAATTACAGAAAGACATCAAAATAATTTTTCTAACTGAGTTGGTGTTCAATTGACTCGTGACATCAACTTAACTAAGGGCTTAAATAATAGTAAAGATAATAAATATATTTGTGTAATATCTAAAACTAACTTAACTACTTTGAAGAAAAGGGTTACTATAACTTTTAATCCCTAAACTTGACAATTAGGTTAATTTTGGCATTTATATTTTTTTTGTCCACTTTGATACATGAACTTGACAATTAGGTCCATTTTAACTTTAGAACTTATATACTATTAAGATTTGATGATGTGACAATCTGAGATAGTACCACGTTATCAAACATTTACATTTACCAAGCTTAAAGACAAAAATAAATTTAATTATTAAATTCAAGTATCAAAATAAATTAAAAAACTACAAATACAAAATTAAACCTAGTTGTAAAATTTAAAAACTAAAAGTTATATTAAGGTGCCTCTATTTTGTTTTCCTTTTCATCCCTATAATAAATGTGACGGTTTTTTTTTTTTTTTTTTTTTTTTTATAATAACGGAAGAAGAGCAAAAAACTACAATGCAACCGGTCTTGGTAATGCTAAGCGAAGAGCATCCTCATTTAGCACATTCATAACAGCATCCAAAGGTTGAGCTCAACAATGAAAACCCAAAGGAAAGTCTGAAACCATGTTGGCTAAAAAATCACCAAGTCGATTCATGTTGGGGATCGACCCGATTAAGCAACGAACAAGTAAAAAATAGCGGAAGAAATTGAGAAATTGAACACACAAATTTAACGTGAAAAAACCTCTCCAAAGAGGATAAAAAACCACGGTAAATATAATTTTACTATAATAGCAAAAGAACGAAGAGTGCAAAGATGGAGATAAAAACTAAACCCCAAAACCCGAGAAAACAAAGAACCCTCAAAACGTAAACACAAAATTCTCCAAAAGTGTTATGAGTTCTAATCTCTAATGGGTGTCTTTTTTAAGGTTGTAAAAGAGGCTATTTATAGGCTAAATTCATAAGTCAAATAATAATAAAATAATCTAGACTAATCAGATTTTGATTGAAACAAATAAACAAAGTTTAACTAGAAGATTATATTTCTCAAATTTGACTGAAATAGGAGTCATCCTCAACAAATCTCCACCTTGACTCATATTTCCACAACGCATCTTTGCCAAAGCCTGCCACGGGCCTATCTTGAACTATGCATATAACACTCCTAACCTATATCCATCGCCGGAACAGGGTTACAAAGCATTACCAGAGTTTACAGATCAAATAAACAAACATTTCATATCATAAAACATTCATGACAGAAACCAATTGAAATCAAACATATTGTCCCTTTTACGAGCCCTTGGAGCCCGAAATACTCGTTAGAAACAAGTCAGGACTAGATCGGATACTCAAAGAATTTTTAGAAAACATTAAAATTTTTCAAAACTGCAAGGGTCACACGGCTGAGACACACGCCCGTGTCTCTACCCGTGTGGACGAAAATAGGTCATTTTCAAAGCCACATTTCTCACCCAAATTGACACCAACCTAGCCTTAACAAATTTCACATCAACAAGCCATAACAAGGCATTCAACACAAGCTAAAATCAAGTCTTAAACATGTACTATCACCACATACAACCAATATGCCCTTAGGCACCTCAAATGACAACTAAAAAAAATGTCAACCAAATATCCAAACTTACCAAATTAATTTACCTAACTAAGTTACCAAAGTTCACTACAATTCATATACATACATACAAATATCACTCATACTAACATCACAATTATGCCTTAATCTCATACCAATATGTAAGTTGATTATATAAACAAAATATTAATCATAATATTTACATAAGCTAAACTTTGACCAAGACCGTACAAAAGCCTACACATGCCATATAAACAGTATTTAACGTTTCAAAAACTACCGAGATAAGCTGGATAGTGTGACTTGAATGCCAATCCGATCGCCTAACCTTCCGAAAATCTACAAAGACATTAAACAATACAAATAAGTTTAATGAAGCTTAGTAAGTTCGACGGGTTAAACAAAAATCTTACCGAACTAACTATAATAATTTAGGTATTAAAAATCATCCATGACAATTCCCTGTCATTTACAACTTCAATCGATAAATACATCCGTATTCAAACCAATACAAAAATAAATAACATGTCTTTCAAATTTAATAAATAAATCACCTTACTGAGATTTCTCCATTCAAAGAACGACTTACGGATAAGAGTACATCGTTAACAGAAGCTCGTAAGAGCTGAATAGAAGCTCGTAAGAGCTGCACCACCCAATTATGCCAAACAGAAAGTAAAACACGAGAGTTCGCAACAAATTCTGAACCCCGGTTTACTTCGGAATAATGCTGATGTCTCCCTCCAATACCATCATACACCAAATTACAAATGTACTCAAATCCCACGTTCAATTCAAACCGAATATCCAATTCAATATTATAATTCATACAACAATTCATTTCCATCAATAGAATAAATGCATAAAACCATTCATCAATTTATACAAATGTTAAATTTTAACTGTACGAACTTACCTGGATTGAATTGTAGTAATTGTAGAAGTTCAGGGACTATTCTGCTATTTTTCATTTTTCACGAGTATCTACGAGATCTTGATCTAAAATATAAAATTATTCATTTATTAGTATATATTCCATTTCCAATTAATTTTATAATTAATCCCCTTTTATTTTTTGAATTTACACAATTAGCCAAAACTTTTACAATTTTTGCAATTTAATCCCTTAATTAGTTAATCTATCAAATTAACTAATTTTCTCAATCAATAATCTATCCAAATATTCTAGGCCTTCATACAACCCCTAATAAACCCAAAATTCACTATCAAACCCTAATATTTTTACTTTTTTCACAATTTAATCCTAAAATCAATATTTAACAAAATCACTTTACAAAATCATCATACAACACAATCAAAGCTCTAAATCCATGTTATTCATCAAAATCATATAATATTTATCAATTGAAACTTCCAAATTTTTTAATAAAATAAAAAACGAAGGTATGATTTAGTTGGACCTAATTGTAATGATCTCAAAAACATAAAAATTATAAGAAACAGGTAAGAATTAAACTTACATGAAGCAAAAATATGAAGAACCAACTTAAAGAGCTCTCTCCTATGTCGGTTTAAGCCGAAATTAGAAGATGAAATGCATAGGAAACCTTTAAATTTTAATTTGTTTGTTTTTTATTTCACCAAAATTACTATTTTGCCATTCAATGGCTTTATTTTATTATTTTTCCTTACTTGCCGCCCCACCATTTTAATTTAGGTTTATTTATTACTTAAGTCCTTCCTTATTTATTAATCAAGGCATTTAATCACTTAATTATTATAATTAACAAGTTTTACATCTTTTTCAATTTAATCCTTTTTAATTAATTAACTATCGAAACGTTAAAATTTCTCAACGAAACTTTAATATCACCTTAATGACACTCCTTAAATATTTATAAAATTATTTACAGCTCGGTTTATAGAAATGAGGTCCCGATACCACACTTTCTAAAACCAATTGACCTAGGGTCTTACCACTCAAACCTAATAAATCATTATAAATCATAAATTATCAATTCAAAAACCTTTTTAAAACCATATTTGACTCGTAAATATTAAATAATAATATTTACGAACTTACTCGTCGGATTTGGCGGCCTCGAAACCACTGAAAAATCGGGCTATTACAATGTAGGGAATTAATTGAGTCAAACCTGTACTTAGAAACTGGAAGACTTCTAGCCTTCGACTTGTACACTGCTAAATCAAAACTAACCCGGGTCTGATTTTCACGAACATAATGCCCTAACTTTTCAAAACCTGCATCCAAAAGAGGAACTCTCTTCAATGAAATGATCATACATTTTCCCTCCTATGACTAAGTTGTTTCCGCTCCAAACGATTTGACTTTGTCTTTGTAACGGACGAGGGACGTTCGATTTCACCTGTCACTATAGAACCTTCCAAAGTATAAATATTGTCGGATCTTTTACCTTTTAACAAAACGAGAGCCCCACGAAACACCTTAATGCCGCTCAACTCGATGTTGATTCTGCAAACTTTCGAGTCTAAAATACTCAAGGAAATGAGATTCTTTCATACATCAGGTACATTCCTGACATCTGAGAGTGTCTTAATCGTCCCATCATGCATCCTAATTTTAACAATACCAATACCAATTACTTTACTGGATGAATCATTTCCCATATGCACAACTCCACATTCAACAGAACTATATGTGGAGAACCATTTTCTATTGGGACACACGTGGAAAGAACATCCCGAATCTAGGATCCACTCGGACATAAGCTCGGAGCTTTTTCTCTTTGACACTAACAAGAAATCATCACTGCTTTTGTATGTCAAATTAGCACCAGCTACATCTTCCTCGTTCAGCAGCCCTTTTATTTCACAGCTTATAGTAATCTGCTTTGACGTGACCTAACTTCTTACAATGGCGACACATTTTGTCTCGCTTCTTTGATGCTACCAAAATGGAAGTTTGCCTATCTGCCTTGCTATCCGAACCAAACTCATTTTCGAGTTTGTCTTTACTCAACAAATGACCCTTCACATCCTTGAACGAGAGTTTGTCTCTGCCATTAATCACGGTCTCCCTAAAAGACTTGTATGAAGGGGGTAAAGAACACAATAATAACATAGCCTGATCTTTATCGTCAATATAAACCTCAACGTTATTTAAATCATTTAAAATGGTAATGAATTGACTGATGTGATATCTAAGAAGCTTACATTCGTTCATGCAAAACGTAAATAGGCATTGTTTCAACACTAAACGGTTAGCTAGAAACTTAGTCACATAAAGAGTTTCTAACATTTTTCACAAGGTGAATGAGGTCTTCTCCATCAATACCTCTTGCAATACCTTATTCGCGAGGCACAAATGTGTTGCAGACAAGGCCTTTTCATGAAGCTCTTCCAATTCTAACTAATCTAGATTCTCGGGATTTTTCCTAGTAACGACCCTTTTCAGGCTGGTTTGAACTAAAATTGCCATCATCTGAACTTGCCACAGATTAAAATTTGTGACACCACCGAACTTCTCAATGTCAAACCTTATTGTTGTCATCTCTGAACGGGTTGATCTATGAAAATTAAACTAGCTATGATACCTGATTAAGAAACGAACAAGTAAAAAATAGCTGAAGAAATTGAGAAATTGAACACATAAATTTAACGTGAAAAAATCTCTCCAAAGAGGATAAAAAAACCACGGGAAAATATAATTTTACTATAATGGCAAAAGAACGAAGAGTACAAAGATGAAGATAAAAACTAAACTCCGAAACCCCAAAAAAAGAACCTTCAAAACGTAAACACAAAATTCTCCAAAAGTGTTATGAGTTCTAATCTCTAATGATGGTCTTTTCTAAGGTTGTAAAAGAGCCTATTTATAGGCTAAATTAATAGGTCAAATAATAATAAAATAATCTAGACTAATCAGAGTTTGATTGAAACAAATAAACAAAGTTTAACTAGAAGATTATTTCTCAAATTTGACTGAAATAGGAGTCATACTCAACAATTCTCTTCTCGATACACAATATTAACCTGTAACAGCCCCTTTTTAGTGGTGTCAGAAATAGTAGTTTCGAGGCCACAAATTCGACGAGCAAGTCCGTAAATATTATTATTTAATATTTACGAGTCAAATATAGTATTATTATAAATTTTGATTTGATAATTTATGTTATTTAAACGAATAATTAGGTTCAAGTGGTAAATCTTTAAAGTCAAGTGGTTTTAGAAAATGAGGTAACGAGACCTCGTTTCTATAAACCGAGTCTGTAAATATTTTATTAAATATTTACGGTGTATTATTAGGGTCATATTAAAAATTTGGTTAAGAAATTTTAATGTTTAGATAGTTAATTAACTGAAAAGGACTAAATTATAAAAATTACAAAAGTAAGTTATTATTGTTAAAAGTTAAAATTGTTAAGTAGGAGGACTTTAATGGCAAATCTACCATAAAATTTCCATAGTGGACGGCATTAGGTAGACTGGAAATGAAATTGTTTTATTTATTTACAATAATGATTAAATAAAGGGTAATTTACCAGAAAATACCATTTTTATACAAAATTTACGGAAAAGGACCTATTAAATAATTATTTACCGGAAAGGGCCATTTCCCAAAACAGCGCCCACGTCAAAGACGCGTTTTCGGGGATGTAGCAAGAAAGCGCGTCCACGAGGGAGCGTTTTGTGCCACATCAGCCAAAATCGCGTCCTTGAGGGCGCGCTTTGCTGATGTGGCAAAAATGCTCCCTCGGGGACGCATTTTTGCCCGTTCCAACGGTCACTTTTTTTTTACCGTTGGGCCTCCAACGGTCAAAAAAAAAAAACTATAAAACCCCCCCACCCTTTCATTTTTTTCACACAAAAGTCCTTACTCATTTTTCTCTCAAATTTCTCTCAACTTTCTCTCAAATTCCTCTCAAATTTCTCTCAAATTCCTTTAAAGTTCCTCTCAAATTCCTTTAAAGTTCCTCTCAAATTTCACAATAGTCCTTTAATTTTTACAAAAAAACCCTGTTTAAAAGTTTTTTAAAATATATTTTTGTTAAATTTAAAAATATTCGATCGTATTAGCAATGGCCGGAGAATTAATTCGTCTCGACAATAAACACATCTTCGTCGATCAAATGAAAATGGTAAGTTATAATTTTAATTTTTCAATACTATTTAATATTTTTTAGGTTTATGCAATTTTAATTAATTTTTATTTTATAATTTTTTAAATAGTCTGTAGATCGGGTGTTGCAATGCTATATCCGCAATATGCCTGGTCCGCCATCGCCATTGATCGAGAATTACCTGCGGGAAGCGAGTTTTTGGCACGTGGCCACGATAGGCCGGGGGTGCAAGTTGGACCCGAAGCTAATCAGTGCGTTGATCGAGAGGTGGAGACTCGAGACGCACACTTTCCATCTTCCATGCGGAGAGTGTACTATCACTCTGGAAGACGTGCAGTTGCAATTGGGATTGCCGGTGGATGGGTACGTAGTCACCGGGTCCACAACTTTTGGTGATTGGGGAGCCGTACGCTACGAGCTTTTGGGTGCTATTCCGGATAACATTTACGGAGGTCAGATCGAGATGGGCTGGTTACGAGACACATTCCCGGAGCCGGATAATGATTCGACCGAAATAGAAAGAATACGGTATGCTCGGGCATACATTCTTGAGATGATTGGAGGCTATCTGATGTCGGACTTGTCATGAAACCTCGTACATCTGAGATGGCTGCTGAAACTTGTTGATTTTAGAGCAGCCGGTGAATTGAGTTGGGGTCTGTCGTGCTAACAAAATTGTATCGGAAATGTGCGCGGCGACGCGGCGAATAAAGCGAAAATCGGAGGTTGCCTATCACTACTGCAATCATGGGCACGGTTTCGATTTCCATTTTTACGTCCTCGAGTCGACCACCCATATACATTCCCACTCATAACGAGGTAAATTTAATATTAGATTTTACAATTATTACGTAGATTTAAAATATAATTGTATGCTAAAAATTTATTTAATTAGGTGGAACCATTCAAGTGAGTTATGTTGGAATACCTACATCGCTTGAAGATATACGGCTTCTATTAGAGCAACGGTCGGAAGCACAAGTAAGTATTAAATAAAATATATTTTCGTAATAAAATAGTCGTTTCGTATTTAGTATTTAGTATGTAGTATTTAGTATTTAGTATTTAGTATTTAGAATTTAGTATTTAGTATTTAGAATTTAGTATTTAGTATTTAGTATATAACTAATATTTTTTATCATGTTAATATAGTTTGAATGGACACCATACGAGTATCCGTCAATTCGGGCAGTAATTCCGGAAGAGTTTTTTCAAAATCCGAACATTTGGCATGTGAAGGTGCCATTGGTCAACTATGCCATGTGGAGATGCACCAGTCAGATCGGGTTTTGCGTCAATTTGGATTCCGACAACTGATTCTCGTGGCACCTGAGGTGCTCGATGATGAGCATAAAGTCGACTTACGGCAGTTGCATACGGATTGGCCAAGATTTTGGTCAGCGTATATCGAATTGTGGGAGAACCAGTATGATTATATACCTACTCGGGAACCGATCATCGTTCCTGAGTTAGCATGCGTGCCGGAATACATGCCATGGTTTAGGATCCATGGTAAGCCGTATTTATTGTCGAAGAGGAGAGGCGGCGACAACCGTGAACAAAGGGCAGCGGGGCCCTTTAAATCCAAGGAGAATGGGTGATGAGGCGGGACCATCAACGGCGGCCGACACAACCACCGGGCCCATCAACAGCGCCCCACTGATCCACGGGCCTAACACTTCACCGAGCGACACCCACATCACGGCCTTTTCAGATTATGCGGTGTGTACCCTAGCCCTTATATGTATCCTAACCCTTATATGTTTCCTTTTCCCAGTCCCATGGCAGGTTGGAATGCATGGCCCGGTTCGAGTCCGTTCGCGACTACTCCGACTGGCCAGCCGATCTGTAGGCCGCCGTCGCATGAGGGATCGCACGAGGCGCCGTCGGGGAGCTCTTCTTTTTACCAATCTCCTTCGCCTTACGGGATTTAGACACCTCCGCCATGGGCGATGCAAACACCTCCCCAGTCAATACTTTATCAAGGTGGGTCATCCTCCCAACACCCACAACCGGACCCTTGCTTGGGAGGAACTGAATCCCCGCTTTGAGGTTCCACAACCCCCACAGGAAGCTAGAAGAAGGAGGAATCCAGCGCGTAACTGTCGACCGCCCCCATGTGACACTGATTCTGACCGACACCAATATTGATTCCGACCATCATTATTTTATTTTTTTATTGTAATTTATTTTTTTATATATTTAATAAAATAAAATATGTTTTTTATTTTTTTATTGTAATTTAATTTATTTTTTATATCTTAAATAAAATAAAAGATGTTTTTTTTATTTTTTTATTGTAATTTATTTTTTATATCTTAAATAAAATAAAAGTTATTTTTTTATTTTTTATTGTAATTTAATTTTTATATATTTAATAAAATAAAAGATTTTTTTATTTTTATTGTAATTTAATTTATTTTTATATCTTAAATAAAATAAAAGATGTTTTTATTTTTATTGTTTTTTTATATCTTTAATAAAATAAAAGTTGTTTTTTTATTTTTTGTAATTTAATTTATTTTTATATCCTATATAAAATAAAATTTGTTTTTTATTTTTTATTAATTTATTTTTATATCTTAAATAAAATAAAAGTTTTTTTTTTATTTTTTTATTATAATTTATTTTTTATATCTTTAATAAAATAAAAGTTGTTTTTTATTTATTTTTTGTAATTTATTTTTATTTTTTATATCTAGAAACTAAGAAGAAATGGATGAATTAGGACTAAATTGAATAAGTGAAAAAGTATGAGGGTTAATTTGTAATTTTATCAAATGGATGTTGATCCAATGTATGAATTTTGAAGGATCGTAAGGGGCAAAATAATCATTTAGCAAGAAAGATAATTTTGAAGAATAATGATGATGGTGATATTTTAGATTAATTGAATAACTTTTTTTTTTTGTTTTGCAACTTAGTCCTTCTACAAAAGTTCACCATTTTCATCAAGAAATTAAAAGAATTTTCATAGCCACCAAGAGACAAAAATGATAAGGAGACTATCAACTATTACGATTTGGACACGAGCGAGATGTATGGCACTGGTTCCTACACCATCCGCATAACTTCCGTTGGTTGGTCGTTTCTCGGATATCCATATTGTTGCGTATTCTAGTCGAGCAAGGTCGACCCTTTGGTTTATGACGCGATTCCTATCCGTAACGACTTATACTGAGCAAGCAATGCGCAGACGGCCACTTACGTTCATCCGGGATCGTGGGAATACGTGTCTCCACCACGTTGTACATGTATTCTATTTTATACACTTCGCCGTCGACATAGCTCATAGGATCCAGACGGAGATTACGACAAGCCGCAAGTACATGGCGCATGGATAACGAAGTGCATCAAATATCCCACGATCGCAGTCCTATTTCTCAAGTGTACACGATATTGCCCACCAACAATACCTTGGTTCAGTCTGTCAAACTCCGTCACACGAAACCATAGGTTGTCGCGATCGTGACACACTGTGTGCATGGTGTTGGCACGTGCCTTCGCCTTGTTAATTTCTCGCAATACCTTCGTGCACCATACATGGCCTCCCTGCATTTGGCCTTTATAACTCGCTGCTCACTTCGGAAATAGTGCTGCTAAACGAAATAATGTCTCTCGCACAACCGATGTTATCGACAAATGACGCGTTCCTTTTAGAATAGAATTTATACATTCGGCCAGGTTTGAGGTCATATGACCATATCGTAGGCCGCCGTCGTATGCTTGTGTCCACTGTTCGAAAGGTATGTTGCATAGGTAGTTTGCGCCTTCTTCGTTAACTGAGCGCAAACTCGCCAACATCTCATGAAAATGGTCCTTATTGATCTCGTACCCTGCCAATATAAGTTGATAGCAAATATTACATACCACTCTTCAATTAAGAATAAATTGAATATTACAAACGAAATTATATTAATAGATATTACATACCCATGTTGGTCACTTGCCGTCGTTCACTTGTAGATTGATGTTGCCCATGGTAGTTGGATGCAACATGCCTTAGGCAATATCGATGGTGTGTGCGATGCCACAGGCTTCCCTGTCGCTCTATTGCGGCTAGTATTCCAGGCCCCGTCGATATAACGCATATATCAAGGTTGAAGCGAACATGCCTCCTTAACCTAGATAGAAAGAAATCTCAGTCATCTGCTGACTCCCCCGGTGTTATTGCAAACGCAATTGGAAGGATTCTCCCACTGCCATCCTGTGCCACAGCTAGCAATAGCCGATGCGTATATCTACCATACATAAAGGTACCGTCAATTTGTACCAATGGCTTGTAGTATAGAAATGCGTCTCGACATTGCTTAAATGTCCAGAACAGACACTTGAACACTTGTCATCCACGGAGCAATCGATCGTTGTAGTACGCCGATTCCGTTTCAAGGTTTGTTATGCTGCCTGGTATCTCTCCAGCACCTGACACCACTGCCACACTTCATTATATGAAGCGTCCCACCGACCATGCAACTTTTCCAATGCCTTCTGCTTAGCTATCCGAGTCTTTCGGTAAGAGGGCGTGTACCCTAATTGGCTATGAATATTGCCAATTAAGGCCGGCACTGAAGTCTTGGGATCCGCCTTCACCGTCGGTATTATTAAGTCAGCCAACATCTCTGAATCCATCTTGGGATGATCTTGTGAAACACCTATCAACGAAGTACGTTAACTAATGCAACATTACGTAATATCAATATTATTCAAAAACCCTAAACACCTAGTGATACTGTACCGGCAAGACATGTATGTGGACCTTTGTACTTTTTAATCTCCCACAAGCCTGTCCTTTTCCTCAACGAGGCCATGATTTTCCATGAACATGTACCGTCTTGCACTGCACACTTGGCCTCGTACTTATCGAGTTTGGATTTAACCACGTTGTAGTTAACCCCGTTCTTGATGCTATATTGTTTCAATGCACCAAGAAAACTATCCTTGTTGGAAAACTCTTTACCAACTTCTAATTCGCCCGAATCCAACGACGAACTTGTACGGTCACGCCTTCTGTGTGGTAGTTCAGGAAACTCCAATGCATCGTCTTGAGATAGATCGACATTATGCATGTGGGCTGGAGGCGAGTACGCCCTGAATCGCGGATCTTCTTCTTCTTCATCTGAACCCCCTTCAACATCTTCAGGTACGGTTGGAACAGGCTCCGATTCAGAAAATAATGCAACTTCTACACCATTGGGGCCGGGCTCTCGAGGTGGATCCACATCGGACTCATCATCCGACCCACAATCATCTGTAACGAACGAGGTCCCCTCGCCGGTGGATGTCGTAGGGAGTACATTATCCCTTCTTAAACAACTTTCGTAACGTTTCCAATCATATGTGGATTGCCAACCACTAGAAGTTGATGACGTTCCCCAATACGTATTTCTAGCATCAAACGTTGAAGGAATGATATGCATGTCCCATCCACCAACCGAGTGTCGTGCAGGGGTTGTGTTTTCCATACTACCACCAAACACGGGCGCTTCCGTATTCTGCCTCCCATTAATAGAGTGTCGGCTTGGGGTCGTGTATTCCCCTCGAATAATAGTAGATGTTAAAGTCGAAGGAAGATCACTTGGCGATGAAAATTGTACATATACATCAAGATAAGGTGATCCACTGGCAAGATGAGTCTCCACCATTGCCTCCAAGCACCGAGGACCTTTGATGTCGAATGAGTCATATCTCACGGGATCAACCGAAGTACAAAATCTATACTTAATAGACTGAACTTTCATTGGCGTTGTTCCGAAGATTTTATGCCTAATTCTTTTGCGAAGTTCTGTCAAATCTATGTTCTGGTTAAAAACCATTCGCGCTGTGTTCTCCGATAAAAAAAACAACACCGTTTTTGGTGTCACAAACCTCACCATCATAGTAAATAACAGAACTAATACGTTCACTCATCTTCAGTTTCTATTTTACTTTTGCCTCAATTTCTATTATGCAACCTGAGAATGAAATTTGGCTCATTTATAGTCTAAGGATTGCCAGAGACTCATCGTGGCAAAAGAGCGTCCATGTGGGAGCTTTTTCAGTACTCTTGCCGGTGGTGCATCCCCGCTTGAAGCGTTTTGGTCACTATTTGTTGAAATGTCTTCTCAAAATTATTTTGCTAGAGACTCATCAGTAGCAAAAGAGCGCCCACGTGGGAGCTTTTTTCATTACTCTTTTGGCGGTGCATCTGCTTGAAGCGTTTTGGTCACTATTTGTTGTAAACGTCTTCTCAAAATTATTTTGTCGAGACTACAGTAGCAAAAGAGCGTCCACGTGGGAGCTTTTTTCAGTACTCTTGCTGATAGTGCATCCTGCTTGAAGCATTTTGGTCACTATGTTTTCAAAAACGTCTTCTCAAAATTATTTTACCAGATACTACTGTAAAAAAAATCAAATAATTTTTATATTACTGATATATTTTTCCCAAAACCCTAAACCTAAAATTATTTTATTTAATTAACCTAAAATCTAGTTCATTAATTTTTCCTAAAACCCTAAACCCTAAGACCCTAAAAAACCCTAAACCATAGCCTTAAAACCTTAAAAACCCATACCCTAACCCTAAAAATAGCTGAAAAACCTATCGGGGAAAAGGGCAAAAACGCATCCCCGAGGGAGCGTTTTTGCCACATCAGCAAACCGCGCCCTCAAGGACGCGATTTTGGCTGATGTGGCACAAAGCGCTCCCTCGTGGATGCGCTTTCTGCCAGATCCCCGAAAAACGTTGGCGTGGACGCGTTTTCGGGGGAAATGACCCTTTCCGATAAATAATTATTTAATAGGTCATTTTCCGTAAATTTTGTATAAAAATGATATTTTCTGGTAAAATACCCTTAAATAAAAGGAAATAAAGTGTAAAAACATAAAATAAAATAAAAAGTAAAAGTAGCATCTTCTTTTTTTTAACCCTATTTCCACCAAACCACCATTCACAAACTTGAGGGAGCTTCGGTTTTGATTTTGTTATGCATGTAAGTCCATTTCTCAATTATTTTTCATAATTTTTATGTTCTTGAGATAGTTGGTAGCTTTATTTAGTAAGCCCTTGAGATTTGTATTTTTTACTTAATATCTTATTGATTGTGAGTTTACATGAATATTCAGTTGAAGATATACCTTGAATTAAGTTCAAAAATTTTAATTGATTAGTTGTGCTCTTCTTTTTGCTTTTGAATATTCGAAATATTGAAAGTGAAAAGCTGGAAAATTTTCATGTTGAAATGTTATCCAAATGCTGAAAATTCAGCATGCATATTCTCTTATTTTAATGTTTTGAGCTGATGTTGTAAATGAAGGAAAGTGTGATTGTGGATTATTAAATTTGATTGTTGATTGGAAGTGTTTAATGTTGTCCAAATGCTGAAAATTCAGCATATAAATTCGTAGATTTAAATGCCATAAACTGCTGTTTTAAATGAAGGGAAGTTTGGTTGACATTTTTTTTTTTTTACAATTTGGCTGCTGTTTATAAGGGTTATATGTTGACCAAATGCTGGAAAATTAGCATACAGACTCCCTTGTTTAAAAAGCCTTGAGCTGCTATTTATTGATTTTAATGTTATGTATTGTTACTGTTTGTTGCTGTCTAAATTGAAGAGAAATTTATGTTTTAAATGCTATAAGCCGCTGCTGTTTCTGCTGTTGAATGTGGGATTTCAGTGTCGTAAGAATGCTAGTTTTTCAGCATTTTATCCTCAGGATTAATGTTTAATAATTAGACTGCTAATGTGCCTTAATCTCTTGCATTAGTAATGCATTTAAGTTGTTCAAAGTTGGACTGATTAATAGTGGCTCTTGCCGAATTAACTACCAACTATATGGATACATTTAAGTTTTTCAAAGACATATATATTAATTCGCTCTCCTAGGCAAAACTCATTGCTTCCTTTCATGAAAAAAAAGGCTTGTCTAAACAGCAGTCACCGACAACATTTCTTCCTTTGCCTGAGAACTGGATTAATTTATGCACTGATGGAGCAGTGAAAGTCGTGATTGGAACTGCAGTAACCGGGGGAGTCCTAAGATCAAGAAACGAATCAACTAGACTTAAATCGAGGAAAAGCTAAAATTTCAGATTAATCGTCGACTTCGTTTTTACAACTGTATTTTTCGAGATAAGTTCATAACTTGGTTAATTCAATTAATTACTGTTTCAATAAATTTATTATCTATTTGTGTATAGATGTGAATTAAAATTACTTGCTTGAATGAAACGAATAAGACCATAGTTGAAAGACACTATAGCACTATACCGTAAGACCATAGTTGAAAGAAACTATGGCATCATACCGGAAATGAGTAAGACCATAGCTGAAAGACGTTATGGCATCACGATTCTAACGAGTAAGACTATAGCTGAAAGGTGATATGGCATCATGAATCAGACGAATAAGACCATGGTTGAAAGACACTATGGCATCCTTCAACCATTTTTTATTCAACTAACATGTTTTGGGTGAGGTATGTATCATAAGATTGAATGTGAGATGAATGTTTTGTCTGTTAACTAATGATGTTTGTGATGTTTAGGGAATTAAATGAATATACAAGAATTTTTCGAGTAGTCAATGTTATTCTATTTGGTTCAACGGGAAAATAAAGTTTTAATAAATATATGAATATATGAAACGAACCATGGTTTGGATTAATGATATGGACTACAAAGGTATGTGAAATTGTAAGGAAAAGATGATTCATTATATATATATATATATATATGAGCAATGAATCATGTAATATAAATAATTGATATGTTACATGCCATGCTTTGATTTGAATTACATGTGAATTGTACACTTATTAACCTTGTAAGGTTATGTGTATAAGAAGGAAATTCGGTGTTTGTTATATTAAAAGTATGTTTGGTTGTTTAACTTAATATGTTTGGTAAGTTTAAGTTCCTTTATATGAGCTTACTAAGCACTAGTTGCTTACATAGTTGTTTTTCTATGTTTGTAGATAATCGGAAAGCTCAAACGGTTGGAATCAACGTTAGAGCACGATCACACTATTTCTATCCATCGATCTATTTTGGTAGTTTTTAAATATATGGAGATGGTTATAAATGGCATGTATAGGGTTGTATGTTATTTTTGTAACTTGGGATGTTTTGAAATTGTGCCAAGCTTTTATTGTGTTTTAATATACTATGATGATAATTGGTGCATGATGATATAAATATGTATTTTGGTTATTAGTGAATGTCTTGTGATTAGGTAACTTTTTGGTATATTGAAGTGTGAATGAAATGGTTGAATGGTAGGTATGTAATGTATGTTTGGAATATGAAACCATGACATTGAGGTTGAATTGTTTAGATGTTTAATTGTGGTACCAACGAGGGTACATTGGATAAGCTTTTGAATTGTATGATTTATGTGTGATTTTGACATGTTTTGGTCAAGTGTACGTTTTGAGTAAGTAAATTGGTTGGTAAATGGTAGGTTTGTGTCTCAAGTAAGCATATTTGGTAAACTTGGTTTTCAAGGTAAGTTTTTGTGCACATAGCTTGGGACACGAGCTGCCACACGGCTTGGCACACGGTCTGCGACACGGCCGTGTGTATCAAGTCAGAGAGTTACACGGCCTACGGCACGGCCGTGTGATCTAAGTCAGTGAGTTACACGGTTTAAGACACGGGCTAGGACACGGTCTGGGACACGGTCATGTGTCTCATTGTTCAAACACTACACGATCTGGGCTATGTCACATGGCCGTGTGACCCCTGTTTTCTAAATTTCTAATTTTTCCTCAGATTTTCCTAATTGTTTCAAATTAGTCTCATTTTGATCCCGAACTATTTTTAGGACCTTGAAAGTTCAATTTAAGGTTCAAATGTGTATGTTTGTTGGATTTGTATGAGATTTGAATAATTAATATTAAATTGCATTATTAATTTGATTTGAAGTTATTTGTACCGATTTGTACGGTAATACTCCGTAACCCTAGTCCGGTGATGAAAATGGGTTAAGGGTATTACGTAACCTCTACTAACCATTTCCGCTGAAGCAACTCTTTGATAGCTTTAAGCAATGGGGTGCCATTCATAAAACTGGCACCATTGTTCAGATGTAGAACAGCTGCAAATCAATCTAATTCAAGGATTTTGTGTCGGCCTCCACGCTTCCAAGCCTGATCAAGACCATCAAAGATCCCCAACAATTCCGCCTCATATGCATTACAGACCCCAATGTTACGACCAAAGCCCCATAGCCACTTACCATTCAAATCTCTTATAACACCAGCAGATGCCAGAAACCGACCAGGTTTACAGATGCCATCAACATTCACTTTCCAGACAGATAAAGGAGGTGGGGACCACGAAATATACTTTCACCCTTGCACAACACTGCTGTTCAAAGCTAGACGATTAAGCTCAAGGTTATGAACCACTTCATTCTTATAACGAATGCAATAATCCAAGAGAGTATCATTAGAAACAGCATCAGGATTAAAAATTGTAGTATTCCGTCTTTTCCACAGTCTCCAACAACCAACAGAAAAGAGAACATCCCAATCACCCAAGGAACGAGTGAAGTAGTCAGGCTTGGAAAGATTCACAAGTAACCAATCTTTAATGTTTAGGCCAAAAACTCTGCTCGGTTTTCATCTTTTAAAGGTTCCACCACAAGGAAATAGCTGGAAAACATTTCCTAAAAACAAGATCAAAATACGAGTATTTTTTCTTGGTCAAAGAGAATAACAACGTAATTTAGATAAATACAAAGATTGTCCAAAAGAAATACTACATTGTTTTTATAGATAACATTTTTTAAAAAATTAAATACTATTCAGACCAAAATTAAAACAAATTTAGATAACAAATAAACCCTAAGTTCAAGGATTTAGGTCGATATCAGCTTGCAATATCCCAAACCTTTGGTTTATTCTTCCATCTCAACATCTTAATGGATAACTTGGGTATAAGGTTATGTACTCTCCTAGACTATTATAATACTTCTAAGTAATTACTTTCCCGGTTTTGGGATTCTTCATGTATTCCAAACGGGTCTTGTAATAGTTGAGCGCGTTCATGTATAAAGGGAACGCTTTGCTGCAGTCTTCTTGTATCTCTTGCATCACATACTCTATAGCTTGTTCTTGGAATTTGCTATACAAATTTTTATCCTTTTCCTGGATTTTTTAATAGAATTGCATGGGATCCATGGACGATTTATGTTTTCCCCTTTACCAAACTGGTTTTGAAGCTTTTGAGATTTTGAAAAACATATGTCAAACAGTGAGGAGAATCAATTTTTAATAATCAAAACAGACCTCGAAGAGGCATGTTGGATATTAATTAGTTTACAAATACTTTAATTTTTATAATTTTTAAATCTTCTTAGAATTAGGACCAAATTGAGATAATGTCTAAATATTCAGAGCTAAAATTTTTAAAATCGAGATCAAATTGACATAATATATAAATGTTGAAGGAATAAATTTGTTATTATGACAATTTATAAAAAGCTACATCACCTTCATGGTACTAACTTAATAGAAATAGATTAAAAAGACAAAATCGAAAACATGAGTGACTATTTTATCACTTTTTATAGTTGGGTACCCCAAAAAATGAGCATAGTTAGTAACTTGCAATGTAATTTATCTTTTTTTTTTAATTATTACAGTATTAGGGAGGGGAATGATAGGGTCTAAACCCGTGTCATGAAGATAATGAAAGCTTTAATCACTTTTCCATGTAAGTCTTGATGCCTTGATAGTTATTACTATTATTTAAAGTATTCATGTTCAACATTCATATTTGACATATATTCAACTATTTTAGTCACTAATGTTTTCAACATTTGATATTTGTCACTTTTCTATTAAATCATTAATGAAATACTGATTTGGCCTCTCTCTTTTTATTAGCATAGTAACAAATTTAGTCCTCCAACATTTATAAATTCTATCAATTTAATTTTAATTTTTTTTAAAAATATCAACAGATTTAACCCTTAATTTTATATAATATATGTAACGTCTCAAAATTTTGGTCTTATGTTTTGTTAATTTTGTCATCAATAAAATATCTACTTTAGTGGTTGGGGAGTTTTAGTTCTATGGTTGAGGTCCAATGTTTGAATCTCTATGTCGATGAAATTAATCTTTTTGTTGGTTCTAGTATAGGCCGACCTTATTGTGTGCTTTTATTCAAATTGAAACATTTGAATGGGTGATGAGAGTGGGATATTGGGATATGTTTGAATATCTTAGGATAATAATAGAAAAAAAAAAGACCATTATCTTATTTGTTTTTATTTTATTTTTTTTCTTGATTCTCCCAAAGTCTGCTCTCGCGTTTTGTTTCAAGTTGGTTACCCCTCATTCCCCATTTGTTTTACACGCCGCTTGTTCTTTTCTTTGATATTGAAATCTGCCTTCTTCTTGATTTGATTTTTCCCTTCTATTTCGTCTTTCTTTTATTCTTCAATTTTTGCTACCTAATTCTTGAAGCGTTAATCCTTGTTTTGTAGGCTACGCACTAATGGTAAGGCGTGATCATTCCCTAATTTTTGTTCGTTATTCGTTTCTCTTGTTAGTAATGATTATGTTTAGGTGTGTTTGGGTGTTTTGTCATTGTTAATCGATGGGTTTGTTTTAGGTGAAGTTCAAGAGACGTTTAATCCATCGGCGAATTAGGATTTGAAGAAGTGTTGTTCGTCCAAGGGTAAGTGGTTATGTTAATTTGGAACTTATGGATGTTTGAGGGTTTATCGTATTTTTTTCTTGGAATGATTTGGTATTTAGAATGGAACTGAGGGCTTTAGCCTCTTAATGGTTGCGCTATTGCTGGCTGATTCTCTGAGTGTTTGGTATTTTTAGGTGCTGGAATACTCAATTTTTGGGTTTACGTCGGAATTTGATAAGATGTGTAACGAGAAACCCGGAAAACAACGAACGGCAAAAGCTGAAAATGGGCACCATTGACGCCACACGGCTGTGTGCTGGGCCATGTGTGACACATGGTCTAGGCCATTTTGGGTCGTGTGGGCCACACAGGCTAGGCAATTTGGGCCATGTGGACCATACAGGTAGGACCACACGGATGTGTGGGCCCAAAATTCAGAATTTTCCCCTAGGGTCGTACATGTCGCCCCAGTCGACTGTGGGCCTTCCGTTGGGTCGGTATGTAGTTATATAAGCTATAAAACATGAATTCTGTTGATCTGTTAGTATGAAACTTGACGTAAATAACGTTTAATATGTATAATATTCATGCATTGTGATGCGATATGTATGATATATTATGTATAAAGCATGTTCTACATCTGTTATACGAGTATGTATGATATGCAAATTCGAGCATCTGTTATTTCTGTTTATATCTGATTATGGGGTGGGACATATATTATGTGGAGGAAGGGTTCTATGTGAGGCGATATCTCGCCATTATACTGGTAGCACTGCTGCGATTATTCTAAAAAATGTCGTATCGACACTAAGTGATATGTAGGGCTGGATAGGTCTCTAAGACTGTAACACCCCTTACCCGTGTCCAACGCCGGAACCAGATACGAGGTATTACCATGCTTGACCTTGCTTGAACATGTAATTACGGGCTATGAAATTTTATTTCAACTTAAAACTTTTATTTCTTTATCATAACGCACATATCATGGGCCTACGAGGCCTTAAACATACATCCGGAAAGTTTCGGAGTTCAGCCGGAAACTTTTACACTCTTGAAATTTTTTGCCTAAACAGGGGTCACATGCCCGTGTCAACGGCCCGTGTCTTTCACACAGCCTAGACACGCCCATGCCCTCACCCGTGTGTGAAAACTAGGGGTATTCTATTTATGACGTCAGCAACCCCTTAAGGAGCACACGGCCTAAGCACACGCTCGTGTGCTGGCCCGTGTGACGAATCGAATTCTTGCATTTAAATGCAGGGGACACACGGCCACCTAACACACCCATGGGACTAGCCGTGTGTCACATATGGCCTAGACACACGCCCGTGTGTCTACCCGTGTGGACACTTAGAGGCTATTTTCCAAGCCAATTGTCACCCTGAAACCTCAACATACTTATACCAACTCAAGCAATACATAACATGGCCTTTATATACTATGAATACCCTCGAAACATCACTTATAGAATTCATGAAACTCATCATCAATAAGATATGGAACTTAACAAATATTAGCCAATTTTCTTTGGCTATATACAAAAAGAATGCATAATCTTAATAGCCAAGCTTTTGCTCACCATATGACATAACTCAAAATGATCAAAATCCTATACATGCCATACTCATTCTAAATTAACTTTGCAATACCAAAATAGGGGTTGATAGTGTGATCCGAGCTCCGACGTTCTTCGATCCCTGAATTAGCTTGGCGACACTACAAGGAAAAAGGAAAAAAGAGAGGGGTAAGCATATAGCTTAGTAAGTTTGCATGAAATTTATGTAACAACATAAATACTCAAAATAAACTCATCCATCTCAAGATACATGAACAACATAAGTATCAAGTGCTCAAGCATACTTACTCATACTTATTTTTACCCATCTCATATCACAATATGATTTCATACTTTGTATTTTACTCATGGTACCTGTATCACTTAGTCACGTAATTTAGCACTTTTGCTAAAGTAATCATAAACTCAAATTATTAACTTCTTTAACTTAAATAAAATTCTTTATCATCCTTGAGTAACTTAACTTGTTACTATCTTTACTCACTTATCTCTTTTGTTACCTTTTTCACACTTGGCTCTTTTGCCCGTTGAATTTCCCGGAATAACAGAGGATACTCAATCTCATCAAACATGTAACTTGATGCCAATGCCATATCCTAGATATGGTCTTATATGGAATCACCTCATGATACCGATGCCATATCCCAGATATGGTCTTACACGGGATTCCTTAGCTTGATGTCGATGCCATGTCCCAGACATGGTCTTATACAGGATCTATGTTCGGTGCCAATGCCATGTCCCAGGCATGGTCTTACACGGGCTTTCCTTATTTCATGTTGTGACATAGGTATCCTCGCTATTCCGAATATTCAATCGGGACTTTTATTTACTTGTTCTCATTGTTTTCCTTAATAAGGCATTATTATCAAATTTTATGAGAATAATAAGCATTTCAAAATATAATAGGAAATTAAACATATTAATTTATGAAACTTTAGTTTCACACAAACTTACCTCGATACTCAAAATGTGTATAGTTGTGCAATTTAGTTCTCAACCTTGTTCTTGCCTCGGTTTCGATCCGGGCTTCACGTTTCTTGATCTATAATAACAATTTAACTTGTTTAATACTCACATTGACTAAATTGACTCATAACTCATACTTTAGCAAAATTATAATTTTGCCCCTAATCTTTCTCGTAATTACACTTTTACCCCTAGGCTCGTAAAATGATTTTCATTCAACTTTCTTGTATTTCAAGCCTAACCGAATCATATTCTCAACTATAGCAACATTCAATTTCTACTATTTCACTCATGTATGACCATTTTTATAACTTTCACAATTTGGTCCTTACATGCATTTTTCATAAAAATCACTTAGAAAAAGATGTTTATCCTACATCAAACTTTCATAATCTTCCATAAAACATCAAAATACATGCATGTCATACATGGGTAAATTTTTGAACATAAACCCTAGCTAAAAATATAGCTAGAAATAGCTAAACTGAGCTACGAGGATCTCAAAAATACAAAGAACATTAAAAACGGGGCTAGGATGCACTTACTATCAAGTTTAAAAGTTTAAGAAACCCTAAATATGTCTTCCTTGTGATTTTCGGCCAAGGGGGAGGAAGATGGACACCATTTTTGACTTATTTTCCCTTTTAATTTTTTTATTAACCAAATGACAAAAATGCCCTTAATGATCATTTCTTGAGATTTTTCCTTCCCATGTCCATTTTTGTCCATCTTAACATACAATGGTCTAATTGCTAAATAAGGACCTCTAGTAATTTTTATAATTCTATTTCATACTTAAATCTTCTAGAATCTCATATTTTCTAATCTTTACAATTTAATCCTAATGGACAGTTTATTCACTAATAAATAAAATTTCTTCATGAAATTTTCACACAATCATGCAAACACCTCATAAGCCTTATAAAAATCATAAAAATCATATTTCTACTTTGGAGTTGTGGTCTCACACCACTATTCCAACTAGGCCCTAAATCGGGCTATTACAATTCTCCCCCCTTAGGAATTTTCGTCCCCGAAAATCTTACCGGCAAAAATGTTTGGGTACTGATTCCTCATAGCCTCCTCGGGCTCCCACATAGCCTCTTCTACCCCATGTCTCTGCCATAAGACTTTCACAAGAGCTATACTTTTGTTCCTTAATTGATTGACTTCCCGGGCTAGAATCTTAACTGGTTCCTCACCATAAGTCATGTCGGGTTGAATTTCAACCTCTGCTGGTGTAATCACATGTGAAGGGTCTGATCAGTAGCGTCGCAACATAGACACGTGAAATACATCGTGAATCTTTTCTAACCCAGGTGGCAAAGCCAATCGATAAGCTACCGGCCCTATCCTCTCGGTGATCTCATATGGTCCGATAAAACGCGGACTCAATTTGCCTTTCCGGCCAAATCTAAGAACTTTCTTCCATGGTGACACTTTCAAGAATACTCTATCACTGACTTGATACTCGATCTCTTTCCTTTTCAAATCCGAGTAAGATTTCTGTCTGTCAGAAGTAGCCTTTAAACAATCTCGAATTACCTTTACCTTCTCTTCGGTTTCTCTAACCAAATCAACCCTGTGGATCTGGTTTTCCTTAAGTTCAGTCCAATATAAAGGCGCCCGGCACTTACGCCCATACAAAGCCTCGTAAGGTTCCATTTTCAAACTTGACTAAAAACTATTGTTGTAGGCAAATTCCACCAACGGTAGGTATTTTTCCCAACTGTCTTGAAACTCAAGAACACAACATCGGAGCATATCTTCAAGTACTTGTTTCAACCTCTCCGACTGACCGTCGATTTGGGGGTGGAAAGCCGTACTAAAACTCAACTTTGTGCCTAGAGCCTCTTGTAACTTTTTCCAAAATCTGGACGTGAATCACGGATCTCTATCCGAAATGATTGATAACGACACTCCATGAAGCCTTACTATCTCTGAAACATACAGGTTTGCCAACTTGTCAAGTGGGTAGTCAACTGAACAGGTATGAAATGGGCTGACTTCGTAAGTCTATTGACTACAATCCATACAGCATCTTTCTTACTCGGTGTCAATAGAAAACCCGTTACAAAATCCATAGTAACACGGTCCTATTTCCACTCGGGTACCATTATAGGTTGAAGCAAACCTGAGGGTACTTGGTGTTTGGCCTTTACTTGCTAACAAATCAAGCATCTTGAAACAAATTCAGAAATGTCCTTCTTCATACTCGGCCACCAGTACCATTTCTTCAAATCATTGTACATCTTGGTGCTGCCCGGATGTACAGATAAGCATCCGCTATGTGCCTCATGCAAAACTTTACGAATGAGCTCATCATTCCTTGATACACATACTCGATCCCTGAACATTAAACATCCGTCTGTGATCCAAAATTCAGACTCAACACCTGACTCGCATTGAACTCTTCTGGCTTGCAAGTCGCTGTCATCTTTCTGAGCCTCATAGATCTCTCGAAGGAACATCGGTCTGGCTCTCAACTCAGCTAGGATAGAACCATCATCGGACAAACTCACCCGTGTATTCATAGCCCTCAAAGCAAATAGGGATTTCCTACTCAAAGCATCAGCGACTACATTCGCCTTTCCCGGGTGGTAGTCAATGACCAATTCATAATCTTTTATCAACTCTAACCATCTCCGTTGCCTTAAATTCAATTCCTTTTGAGTCATTAAATACTTTAAACTTTTGTGATCAGTGAATATCCAACATTTTTCACCATACAAATGGTGTCTCCAAATATTCAATGCAAAAACAATAGCAACCAACTCTAAATCATGCGTCGAGTAATTCTTCTCGTGTGGCTTTAACTATCTAGAGGCATATGCTATTACCTTTCCTTCTTGCATAAGCACACAACCCAATCCATTCAAGGATGCATCGCTGTAAATCACAAATTCTTTTCCTGGCTCAAGTTGCACTAGAACTGGAGCCTCTGTCAACAATGCCTTTAGCTTCTTGAAACTCTACTGGCACTTTTTTGTCCACTCAAACTTTACATTTTTCTGTAACAGTTTCGTCATTGGAGTCGCTATCATGGAAAACCCCTTAACGAACCGCCTATAGTAGCCAGCTAAGCCTAGAAAACTTCTAACTTCAGATACATTTTTTGGGGTTTCCAATCAACAATGGCTGAGATCTTACCTGGGTCAACTCAGACTCCCTCTCTCGAGACAATATGTCTCAGGAATCCAACTTTCTTGAGCCAAAATTCACTTTTGCTGAACTTGGCGTACAACTGATTGTCTCGTAGAATATGTAAAACTGTCCTTAAGTGCTCAGCATGCTCAGGCTCATCTCGGGAATATTTCAATATATCATCAATAAAAACAACCACAAACTTATCTAGGTATGGCCGAAAGATGCAGTTCATTAGATCCATAAACACCGCCGGGGCATTAGTTAAATCAAAAGGTATGACTAAAAATTCATAATGCCCATACCTCGTCCGAAATGCAGTCTTCGGCACATCTTAGTTTTTTACTCTCAACTGATAATATCCCGACCTCAAGTCTATCTTGGAGAACACAATGGCTCCCTTCAATTGATCAAACAAATCGTTGATCCTTGGCAATAGGTACTTGTTCTTCACTGTTACTTTATTATGCTGTCGGTAATCTATGCACAATCTCATGGAGCCATCTTTTTTTTTCACAAATAATACCAGAGCACCCCCTAGAGAACAACTTGGTCTAGCAAAACCTTTTTCCGTCAACTCTTGTAACTGTGCCTTCAGTTCCTTCAACTCCGTTGGAGCCATTCTGTAAGGAGCAATCGATATCGGTACTGTACCGGGAGCTAACTCAATGCCGAACTAAACCTCTCTAACCGAAGGTAATCCTGGCAATTCCTCGGGAAAAACATCGGGGTACACACATACTATCGGGACTGATTCAATCTTTAATTTGGTTTCTTTGGCATTCATTACAAAAGCAAGATATGCCTCATACCCTTTCCTTACATGCCTCTGAGCCGACATGTGAGAGATCACTACCGACGATCTATCTTGTTCATCTGATTCTACATAAAGAGTGTCCCCATTTTTACATCTCAACTCAATATATTTCTTCCCACAATTTACTGTCACATCATGAGCGGTTAACCAGTCCATACCAAGAATAATGTCGAATTCATCAAATGGTAATAGCATAAGATTTGCCTTAAAATAATGACCTCTAATTATCAATGGGCAATCTTTGCATACTTTATCTACCAATACACTTTTGCCTAGAGGATTAGACATTTTTATCACAAACTCTATAGACTCAACAGGTATAGTCATGCTAGATGCTAATTTCATGCAAATGTATGAATGGGTAGACCCCAGATTAATTAAAGCAACAACATTGGTGTCATGAAGAGAAAATGTACCCGTAATTACATCGGGAGATGATGCCTCTTCGCGAGCGCGAATTGTAACACCCCAAACCCGACCCAGAAGTTAGGCCCGAATCTAGCGTGTCACATTGAAGTGTTTTTCGAAAACCATGTTTTCATTGAAAACTCTTCTTAAAGAAAGCTTAAGTAAAATCCCAGTTACGTTAGTTTATTTTTAAAACGTGGTACATTAAGAAGAAAAAAAACTATTAATTTTATTCCCAAAATATCTTTTTAATTGCGGAAGCTAATTTTGAGAGTAATCGATTTGGGAAAAAGATTAAGTCGCGAAACCATTCCGAAAGTGTAGCGAAAACGTAGTGTTGTTTTAAAACTATTAGCATTTATAAAAACCGTGATTTACTTCTAACGGATATAATTCAAACATAAATAAAAACCCAAATTTAAAATCCAGAAACTTAAAGAGGCCTTATTACAACCCAAATCAAAATACTTGAATGTAAGCAATCAAAACGGAAAATATAGGCAGTGTGTGGCCTTTTCCAAGTCCCTCGCAGCATCGATCCCTCTTAGGCTGGGGATTACCTGCACAGTTAAAAACGGGGTGAGTTTGTGAAAACTCAGTGTGTAATCCCCTCCTAACTAAAACAGTTAGTAAAATAGGTAAATCGAGAATCGATGCAGGCGGGAGCCCAATTACAGTAACAGAACAATGTGTGTGGGTCTAAGCCCAGTACAATTTCACTTACAAGGCCTCAGCCCTTATCAGAATTGATTTCATATGCATAATGTGTGATGCATGCTAACCCATCCCATCCAACCCTGCACTTGCCTCCGTCCAACCCTGCACTACCTGCAGGGAATAAATCACCCACGCCATCCCTACACTCCCAATGTTAGCACCGGTTGCGGCACTAACCAAAATCGCAGCATAGCTGCTAGTATTTATGCGGCTTTAAGCCTTCAGTAACGGTCTCATAATTGGCACATAGCCATCGATAACTGTAATAAGATCGGCACGTAGCCATCAGCTACGGTAATATATATAAAGCACACACGACCACGGGTAATTATGATCGACACACAGAGTCATCAATATATAAGTTAGGCACATAGCCCGCGGGTAAATACGATTGGCACAAAGCCATAATCAAGATGGCACGAGCCATATTTAGGTTGGCACAGAGCCATTATCGATTATGCGACTTTTAAAAGCGTCAGTCGCCCACGATGCGTCTTATGCGACACGTGCGACCTTAACAGATCAATACTGGATCCACGATGCGTCTCATGCGATTCGTGCGACGACCTATCGAACTTCCTCCGTATCAATGTCCCAACCCCATGCAATATGTCGTGTATGTCATGCTCAATCATTACGTGTATGCAAAATGACCATGCTCATGAATGATCATTTAAACCTATATTAAAAGCATATCGATCACCACACGACCACACCCAATCGCTTAAAACACACCATCATACGATCACATCCAAATCAGTCAAATTCATAGTCTAAGTCAGTCATTTACCCACAAGGGAAAAACAGTCATTTTACCCTATAAGGGCATTTCGGTAATCCTACCCTACAGGGGTATTTCGGTAGTTCTACCCTACAGGGGTATTTCGGTAATTTTGCAAATCGAGGGTATTTCAGTAATTTTGCAAATCAGGGGTATTTCAGTAATTTCACAATCTGAGGGTATTTCGGTAATTTTACAAATCAAGGGTATTTTGGTAATTTTACAAATCAAGGGTATTTCGATAATTTTGCAAATCGGGGGTATTTCAATAATTTTATAAATTGAGGGTATTTCGATAATTTTACAAATCAGGGGTATTTTGGTAATTTTACAAATCAAGGGTATTTCAGTAATTTTACGAATCAGGGGTATTTTGGTAATTTTGCAAATCGGGGGTATTTCAGTAATTTTACAAATCAAGGGTATTTCGGTAATTTTACAAATCAGGTGTATTTCGGTAATTTTACAAATCAGGGGTATTTCGATAATTTTACAAATCAAGGGTATTTTGATAATTTTACAAATTAGGGGTATTTCGGTAATTTTACAAATCAGGGGTATTTCGATAATTTTACAAATTAGGGGTATTTCGATAATTTTAAAAATTAAGGGTATTTCGATAATTTCACAATCTGAGGGTATTTCAGAAATTTTACAAATCGGAGGTATTTCGGTAATTTTTGCAAATCGGGGTCTCAGCGACCCAACAGAAGGCCCACCGTCGCCTCGAGCGACTTAAGTAACCTAAACAATCACAACGGTGTAATGGGCCTAGGGCCCATTACTCGGCCCAAGTGGGCCCACACGCTCGTGCGGCCCAATTAGCCCAGAGATAGCCTCGTCTATACGAACAACACAGTCCAAACCAATAGAAACCATATAACATGCATTTTATCTGTGTGGGGCCCACAAGCCCAGTGGGCCTACACGACCCATTGCCTAAAAATGACCCTAGCCATGTGGACTACACGGTTCGATCTAACATTTACCACAATATGCAAATTTAATCCGTGTGGGGCCCACAGGCCCATTGGGCCCACACGGCCCATTTTGGCCCCAACGCGGCCCAAAATGACCTAAGCCCATGAGAACGCTCATGGTGGCCTCAACCACCTTACGCCCATATTTGTGGGCTCGGTCCACCACACGTGCGATTACACGCTCGTGTGGCATCATTCGCCGGTACTTCGGCTTTTCGGCATTTTGTCGAACTACGATCAGAAGGAGTGGTGTGTGTACACACCTTGATTACGAAGCGCGCCACGAATCCCTAGCACCGAACCCTACTCGATCGAGCTTCCCTAAATCCTCACTAATCGTTAGCAACGATCAACTTCTTGTAGATATCTGCGTTACCCAAAGAACCTTATTAGCCAAGATTGTACAAGGTTGTGGTTTACAACCACATTTGATAACCTTTACAACATAAGAGAGCATTCGACCTCAACTAAAAGCAAGGAGAAAAAGAGTGCACTTACTGGTTGATCAGGAACCCTTACCACACCGAAAACTAAATGCAAGGAGAGTAGTTCGGCAAAGAAACAACAACGATTTGGCAGAGAAACACAAAGATTCGGCCTAGCCAAAGAGAATGGGTGAGAAATAAAGTAAGAAGGTTCCGCTATGGCCCAAATCCGATTGAAGAAGAGGTTAGTAGAGAAGAGAGAAAAAGAAGAAGAACAATACCTGGCACAATAGAGGAATGAACCACGAACGGCAATTGTTGAAGTGAAGAAATGAGAGTCTAGATTGAAGAAATCGGCACAAGAGTTCGAGATGAAGAAAGGAGAAAGATAAAAGAATTAGAAAGAAAAGAAGAGGACTAGAAGAGGAGAAATCGGCTAATAGGTGGCCTAAATGGTAATGCAATTTCGGCTTAGAAAAAAGTATAACCAGGGTCTTGAAAACCAAAAACAAAGGTACCAAAATGAGTGAAAAGAAAAACAAAAACTCTTTTTAGCAAGATTCGGCTATACCCAACAATGACCACAAACGGCACTTACCCTACCCTATACCGAATTTGCCACACTCACAAAGTCCAACTCGGTTACAACACCTCCCCCTTCAAAATCCCACGATTATCTCCCTAAGCTACTCTATAAATCACTCCTCACCACACATTCAAATTCCAAGACCAATTCAAACCTTCACCAAGTAGAGTTCTACTCCAACTCAACTTCTAGCTCAGCAAGGAGTAAAATAAATTACTCCTTTGAGCAGGGAGAGACTTGAACCTCTGACCTCCTTGCCCCCTTGTGACGCTACCTCTTTGCTAGTCCACCACACGCCACTTGCCACTAAGCCACAAGCTCCTCTTGTGTTATAAATTATCAAAAATATTCTTAAAACCTACCCACTAACATCAAGGCTCCTTTAAGAGAAAAACATAAATTTTTGCTGAAGCCCAGGTTTGAACCCAGGACTTCTCCAACACCCCCAAACACTCATAATCACTTAACCATTAAAGCAAACAAGCAATTTGTGATATTTCTTGCACACATAAACTTTTATGTGCAGTCTATTAGCGGCTCCCATGCACAAGGCCCAACACTTCTAGGCCCAAAAATTCGGGGCGTTACACGAATGGCATAAGTCCTTGCAGGCGCTCTACCCTCTGATCTTACGGCCTGCTCTCGGGGTGTACCCTTACTACTCGCTCCACTTCCTGGGTTTCTCTATGGTCTTCCCCTAGTAATGCTCCCAGATCTCGCACTCTGAGTTTTCTCTTCTTTAACCATCTCGGGGCATTCTCTGATAAAGTGATTTTGGGAACCACACTTAAAGCAAGCGTTCTTATGTGCATGACATTCACACGGATGTCGTCTGCCACACTGTGGGCATTCCGGTCTATTAGATCGAACGTTCCTAACACTAGCGACTGAAGTAGTCTGAGCCTTATTCCCTGAATACTGTTTACTCTTGCCTCTGCTTGAAAACCCGGCTGAAGTAGCTATTCGGGTAGAGAAATCTCTCAACTTCTTGGACGAGGACTAAAATGACTTACTCCACTGTCTCTTTCTTGAGTCACGAGACTCCATTTCAGCTTTTCTTTTCTCTTTAACTAATTCTTCGGCTTTACAAGCCCGATCCACTAACACGAAAAATTCTTTCAACTCGAGGTCACCAACAAATAATTTAATATCTTCATTTAATCCGTCCTCAAACCTCTTACACATGATGGCTTCTAAAGATACACATTCCCGAGTGTATTTACTGAGCCTTACAAACTCACGCTCGTACTCAGTCACTGACATCTTACCTTGTTTCAGTTCCAAGAATTCCTTTCTTTTCTGGTCGATGAACCTCTGACTAATATACTTCTTCCTGAATTCTTCTTGGAAAAACTCCCATGTAATCCTTTCCCTTGGTACAACCGACACAAGGGTATTCCACCACTGATACGCAGAATCTCTTAAGAGAGAAACTACACATTTCATGCACTCTTCAGGTGTACACGAAAATTCATCAAATACCCTGATGGTATTTTCAAGCCAGAATTCAGCTCTTTCCGGATCATCATCTTTACTGGCCCAGAATTCCTCAGCTCCTTGCTTTCAGATTCTATCTACCGGAGGCTTTTCTCTTCTTACCACTTCTACCACTTGAGGGGCTACAGGGGTAGGCTGAGTAATAGGCGGGGGTGGAGGAGGTGGTGCATTCGGGTTCGTGCGAACGAACTCCGTATACCAGGCATTCATCATATGGAAAAAGGCTTCCCTGGCCTCTTCTCCTCCTCTCTGACTTACTGTCGTAGGTCTATTCTCATTTTCATTCGGCATTGTCCCTTCAGCAGGAGCCGGCGCATTACTTTCTACATCGTCCGCCACAGCTCTTTCGGGATCCATTTACTATATGAAAACACACTTTAAGTCGTCAGGAGTTGTCACACTATCATTATATAAATACTCTTATGTATGGCATGTATAGCTAGACTAAAACTCATGCTACGTTAGTCCGAGAATTGACTAAACCATAGCTCTGATACCACTAAATGTAACACCCCTTACCCGTGTCCAACGCCAGAACCGGATACGAGGTATTACCATGCTTGACTTTGCTTGAACATGTAATTACGGGCTATGAAATTTCATTCCAACTTAAAACTTTTCTTTCTTTATCATAACGCACATATCATGGGCCTACGAGGCCTTAAACATACATCCGAAAGGTTTCGGAGTTAAGCCGGAAACTTTTACACTCTTGAAAATTTTTGCCTAAACAGGGGTCACATGCCCGTGTGACTTGGGACACGCCCGTGTGGGCAGGCCATGTGGGCAGGCCGTGTGGTCACACACGCCCATGTCCCTAGCCCGTGTAGAATTTATTTTTATTTTGAACTTACAGGGGTTTTCACACGGCCAGACACACGCCCGTGTCAATGGCCCGTGTCCTTCACACGGCCTAGACACGCCCGTGTCCTCACCCGTGTGTGAAAACTAGGGGTATTCTGTTTATGACGTCAACAACCCCTTAAGGAGCACACGGCCTAAGCACACGCCCGTGTGCTGGCCCGTGTGACGAATCGAATTCTCGCATTTAAATGCAGGGGACACACGGCCACCTAACACACCCATGGGACTAGCTGTATGTCACATACGGCGTAGACACACGCCCGTGTGTCTACCCGTGTGGACACTTAGAGGCTATTTTCCAAGCCAATTGCCACCCTGAAACACCAACATACTTATACCAACTCAAGCAATACATAACATGGCCTTTATATACTATGAATACCCTCGAAACATCACTTATAGAATTCATGAAACTCATCATCAATAAGATATGGAACTTAACAAATATTAGCCAATTTTCTTTGGCTATATACAAAAAGAATGCATAATCTTAATAGCCAAGCTTTTAGCTCACCATATGACATAACTCAAAATGATCAAACTCCTATACATGCCATACTCATTCTAAATTAACTTTGCAATACCAAAATAGGGGTTGATAGTGTGATCTGAGATCCGACGTTCTTCGATCCCCGAATTAGCTTGGCGACACTACAAGGAAAAAGAAAAAAAGAGAGGGGTAAGCATATAGATTAGTAAGTTTGCATGAAATTTATGTAACAACATAAATACTCAAAATAAACTCATCCATCTCAAGATACATGAACAACATAAGTATCAAGTGCTCAAGCATACTTACTCATACTTATTTTTACCCATTTCATATCACAATATGATTTCATACTTTGTATTTTACTCATGGTACCTGTATCACTTAGTCACGTAATTTAGCACTTTTGCTAAAGTAATCAGAAACTCAAATTATTAACTTCTTTAACTTAAATAAAATTCTTTATCATCCTTGAGTAACTTAACTTGTTACTATCTTTACTCACTTATCTCTTTTGTTACCTCTTTCACACTTGGCTTTTTTTCCTGTTGAATTTCCCTGAATAACAGAGGATACTCAATCTCATCAAACATGTAACTTGATGCCAATGCCATATCCCAGATATGGTCTTATATGGAATCACCTCATGATATCGATGCCATATCCCAGATATGGTCTTACACGGGATTCCTTAGCTTGATGTCGATGCCATGTCCCAGACATGGTCTTACACGAGATCTTCCTTGTATGGTGTCAATGCCATGTCCCAAACATGGTCTTACACGAGACCTTCCTTATTCGATGCTGATGCCATGTCCCAGACATGGTCTTATACAGGATCTATGTTCGGTGCCAATGCCGTGTCCCAAACATGGTCTTACACGGGACCTACATTCCTTAATGCCGATGCCATGTCCCAGACATGGTCTCACACGGGCTTTCCTTATTTCATGTTGTAACATAGGTATCCTCGCTATTTCGAATATTCAATCGGGACTTTCATTTACTTGTTCTCATTGTTTTCCTTAATAAGGCATTATTATCAAATTTTATGAGAATAATAAGCATTTCAAAATATAATAGGAAATTAAACATATTAATTTATGAAACTTTAATATCACACAAACTTACCTCGATACTCAAAATGTGTATAGTTGTGCAATTTAGTCCTCAACCTTGTTCTTGCCTCGGTTTCGATCTGAGCTTCGCGTTTCTTGATCTATAATAACAATTTAACTTGTTTAATACTCACATTGAATAAATTGACTCATAACTCATACTTTAGCAAAATTACAATTTGCCCCTAATCTTTCTCATAATTACACTTTTGCCCCTAGGCTCGTAAAATGATTTTCATTCAACTTTCTTGTATTTCAAGCCTAACCGAATCATATTCTCAACTATAGCAACCTTCAATTTCTACTATTTCACTCATTTATGACCATTTTTATAACTTTCACAATTTTGTCCTTACATGCATTTTTCATGAAAATCACTTAGAAAAAGATGTTTATCCTACATCAAACTTTCATAATCTTCCATAAAACATCAAAATACATGCATGTCATACATGGATAAATTTTTGAACATAAACCCTAGCTCAAAATATAGCTAGAAATAGCTAAATCGAGCTACGAGGATCTCAAAAATACAAAGAACATTAAAAACGGGGCTAGGATGCACTTACTATCAAGCTTGAAAGTTGAAGAAACCCTAGCTATGTCTTCCTTGTGATTTTCGGCCAAGGGGGAGGAAGATGGACACCATTTTTGACTTATTTTCCCTTTCAATTCTTTTATTAACCAAATAACAAAAATGCCCTTAATGATCCTTTCTTGAGATTTTTCCTTCCCATGTCCATTTTTGTCCATCATATAATGGTCTAATTGCTAAATAAGGACCTCTAGTAATTTTTATAATTTTATTTCATACTTAAATCTTCTAGAATCTCATATTTTCTAATCTTTACAATTTAATCCTAATGGACAATTTATTCACTAATAAATAAAATTTCTTCATGAAATTTTCACACAATCATGCAAACACCTCATAAGCCTTATAAAAATCATAAAAACTTATATTTCTACTTCGGAGTTGTGGTCTCACACCACTATTCCGACTAGGCCCTAAATCGAGCCATTATAAAGACCCCACATGGTGTGTAGGGATGGTCGGAGATGGTGTGTAGCGGATGGGGGTAGGATTGTAAATTTGCATATGATTCTGATTCTGTATAAGATATATGTCTATATTTGTTCTGCCATGTAATTAAATCTGAAATTTTGTTTTCTTTTGAGTTACACACTGAGTTATGAAGATTCACTTTCTGTGTAACACCCCTAACCCGTAACCATCGCCTGAATAGGGTTACATAGCATTACCGGAGTTTACAGAACAAATACAGGTAATTCTTATCATTTACTATTCATATCTAAAAATAATCATATTTTCCCTTGAATGGACCCTCGAGGCCCAATTTAAACACTAGAATCAAGTCGGGACTAAATTGGGATCTCAGAAAATTTTTCGCGAAATTTAAATTTTTTTCTTTAATACAGAGGTCACACGCCCATGTGAGTAGCCACACGGCCAAGCAACATGCCCATGTCTTAGGCCGTGTGGGCATTCGATGTGAGGCACACGGCCGTGTCCCAGCCCGTGCCCTTATCCGTGTAACTCTCTGACTTGTGCCACACGGTCTGCCACACATCCGTGTGCTAGGCCGTGTGGTCAATTTAATTTTCACAAATTAGGTACAGGTTTCACACGGCCAAGACACACGCCCGTGTTCTAGTTCGTGTATCACACACGGCTGAGACACACGTCCGTGTCTCCGCCCGTGTGCCCAATTCTGAGCATTCTGTTTCTCAATTTTAGAATACAGGGGACACATGTCCAAACCACATACCCATGTGCCAGGCCGTGTGTCACACACGGTCAAGACACACGCCCGTGTGTCTACCCGTGTGGACAAAATAAGGCCGCCTTATTTCTCACTCAAATTTGCCAATAACCTACAACAATACTTATACATATATATATACCAACCAATTTCAAGCATGAAACTAAACAAACATCATTAATATGTGTAGTATAACATTTCATACATTCATATAATTAAACTTACCTTTTTGCAAGAATATATATATAATTTACCCTAACTCAATCTAACCATACCTCATACATGTATGTATTAAACATGATATAACTTAATATTATCATACCAAAATATACCATTACTAACCATTCCAATGGCTAGATTATAAACATCCATTTACATATCATCATTGGTAAAATTAGCTTATACATGTCATTATGTCAAAGTAAGTTTTATATTTATACCAAAACAAGCTGGAGGATAGTGTGATGATACTCCGACCGATCTCCAACCTTTACGAGCTTCCGAGCACGATAAAATAGAGAAAAGAGAACCTAGTAAGCAATTAATGCTTAGTAAGTTCGTATAACAGGAATTTAACTTACCATATATTTACATTTAAGATAAGCATACAATAATGCATCTAAGCAATTTGGCTTATAGCCTAAAACACAACTTTAGCAATCAAGTTAGTCAAGTAATTCACATAATACCAAGAACATGGATGAGCTCATCATTTAATGTCTTTCATATACATATGCTTTCCATAACATTATTCCATATTACATGTACACTTTAATGACAAATCATTTCAAGTTCAGTTTAGCCATGTCAGAACTTTACCCGTTGGATTTATTTGAATATCGATGGATACGCTTATATAGTACACTTTAGTGTACACTACTATAATTTGTCAATTCATTTCCAGGGGTACCCAATTAGAGCACATAATCGGGTAGCACACTCTCAAGCCTTGTAACAGGAAGCTCATACGGAGCAATTTCGGGAAGCTCATAAAGAGTCTATCGGGAAGCTTATCTGGGCTATATAACGGGAAGCTCATAAGAGCTGTAATCGGAAAGCTCCGGATAGCCAATATCGGGAAGTTCAAGCGACCACTATCGAGAAGCTCACAAAGAGCCAATTTAACGGGAAGCTTATGAAGAGCCTTTAATCGGGATGCTCATAAGAGCTAAGGTGTGTCCACAAAAAAATGTAGGATCACAACCTATCCGGAAGCTCTGAAGAGCTATAACGGGAAGCTCGCTGAACCATATAACGGGAAGCTCGAGAGGGCTAACAACGGGATGCTCTTTCAAGCTATGGTGTGTCCACAATATATGCTGGACTAAAACCAATGCGGGAATGTAACACCCTTAACCCATAACCATCGCCGGTCTAAGGTTAAGAAGCATTACCGAACATTCCGGAACATTTACAATCATTTTACAACACAAAGTATATCATCGTCCAAACATAACAAAATATATGCATATAGTCCCTTAATGAAGTCTACGAGACCTTAATCAAGAAATGGGAAGGGGTCGAGACTAAATCAAACTCATACAAAATTTTTTCGAAACTTAACATTTTTTAAAGCTAAAGAGGTCACACGCCCATGTGGGTAGGTCGTGTGCCTCACACGGCCTCAGACACACCCGTGTGTCCAAGCCGTGGCAAAACAGGGCATACTTACTAACTTGTCTACACGGCCGAAGACACGCTCGTGTGCTTCACTCGTGGTCGACACTGACTTGCATCACACGGCTAGTCACATGCCCATGTGTCTAGCCCGTGTGCAAGCCTGACTTAAATCAAATTACAAATTTAAGGGAAATGGTCCAGCCACACGCCCGTGTGCTCAACCGTGTGGGCAAAAATAGGCCATTTGCAAGGCCAATTTGCCACCCACACTTTGGGTCACACCTACAACCATAAACCAATACAACTTCATACCCCAAATAGCATTCAAACATACCAAAACATACTCAATTTAATCTCTTAACATCATCATTCATCTTCCTATACAAATCCCTCTCAACTTAATATCACAAAGTATCAATTACACATTCAAAAACATGTAATTTATGCATCATTTAATCCATACCATTTCGTAGCATGAACATATTACTTCCATATCACCAAGACTTATCATAAAGACCATTCACATAGAACACACATACACTTAATAACCACTCTTTTCACTTAACCAAAAACATGTACCAAAACCATTAAACTATCAAGCCATATCACATGGCAAGATCTATACACTTCCAAAACATACCATATACACTAGCCTATACATGCCATATACCAAATATATACAACTTCCAAAAGTACCAAAATAGATAGTCGATAGTGTGATTGACTCGCTGACGATCCCTGAATCCGAGCTAGCTTTAATGACACTGTAAAACAGAGAAACACTTCACACAGTAAGCTTAAAAGCTTAGTAAGTTCGTCATATAATACATTTAACTTAAACATTCGAATTCAATATACAAAATAAACTATCACATGGTTCAATTCACAATGATATACAATCTCATTCATAGTCATTACTCACATAAGCATCCATTTATCCATATACGATATTATCAACCACATAGGTTCCGTACATACCTGTGCCGACACTTAATTTAATAATCGCTTTTGCTACTCAATGCTCAATACCACATTTCGTTCAATCTTCATTAATCACTCGATTTACTCGCACACTTAGTGCCAATTCCTTAGCCGAAGCTATAATATCATCGCACACTTAGTGCCTTTACATTAAACCGAATTTAACTCGGTATCGCACACACAGTGCCAACCAATATATTCGATGCTTTCTTTCTTTCGCACACTTAGTGCCGTTCACCACTGTATCAATTCCATTTACGCACACTTAGTGCCACATCTCATAAATCCATATATATTATTACTAATTCATCAACTACATATTCATTCATTTCATAACACATGAATATGATTTAAACAATTTGTATTATCCACGAACTTACCTCGGACGTAAAATCACGATATAAGTCGATTAATCGAGCACCTTGTTCTTGCCTCGATCTAAATCCGAGTTCCTCTTTTCTTGATCTAGACATATTCAAATTTAGCTCATTCAACCACCAATTCATTCAATTAAGTCCAAACACACATATTTAGGGCATTTTACAAAATAGCCCTCACATTTTCACATTTTGACACCTAAGTCCCTATTTCATAAAATCATCAAATACACATAATTTCATTTCACACATGCCTATTCGAATTTTCCTTATGTTCATACAAGCCCACATATTTCATTTATTTCACATTTTATTCCTCTAATTTCTCATTTTCACAATTTAGCCCAAATTACTCGAATTCACCAAAAATTCAAAGACAAAATATGTTAATCTATCACATATCTTTCATATTTCATCATCAACTATCACAAATCTCAAACATTCATCAATGGCATATCTCAAAATCATCATCAAGTTCTAAAATTAAAGCATGGGCTTGATAATACTCTAAGCAACGATCACAAAAACGTAGAAATTATCAAAAACCAAACTCAAAACATACCTCAATCAAGCCTTGTATGTGCCGAATAACCAAAACTCAAAAACCTTATGTGTTCTTCCTATTTTCGGTGGAAATAAGATGATAAAAATGGCCACCAAATGTTTTTGTTTTATTTAATATTAACTTAACTGACATTTTACCATTTTACCCTTAATGTATAACATTTAAATTCAACTAATATAAGCCCATTTTTGTCCATCTCCACTATCAAAGGTCTAATTACAACATAAGGACTTATCATTTAAAAAGCCATGCCAAATAAGCACTTTAACAATCAGCACACAACTTTTACATTTTATGTGATTAAGTCATTTTTCTCAATTCGACACACAAACGATAAAATTTTCACACAGAATTTTCACACATGCTCAATCACATACTGTAACAGCCCGATTTAGGGGCTAATCGGAACAGTGGTTTCGGAACCACTAATCCAAGGTTAGAGAAAATTATTTTCATGTTATTTTATGAGTTAGAGCATGATTATATAAGTGTATGAAAATTTTGGTGCTTTAATTTTAGCGATTTCATGTTTAATCGTGAAAAAGGACTAAATCGGATAAAGTGCGAAAGTTCAATTGTACAAGCTAAGGGTGCCAAATAGCTATGGAATATTATTTGGAGGTCTTTAAAGGGCAATTATCCCCTTAAATAATAGTTGGCCGGCCATAAGAGACAAACATTGACAAAATTGGTCAAAGTAGTTGATATTAGGTGGACTAAATTGATATTTTATATTAAAATAAAGAAAGAAAAGATATCATCTTTTATCCTTCATTCTTCCACCGAAAATTAGCAGAAAATAGGGGTTTGAAAGCTTCAAAAATTTCAGCACACTCTCCTCCATACAAGTAAGTGTTCTAGTGATCCTTTCTTGATAAAAATTGTATTTTTGGAACCCCTAAAGCTTAAGCTTTCTATAGAGGGGACTATTTTGTAAGATGGTGAAGAGTTTAGAGTTTTGCCATGAGAGCTTTTAAGTTGTTTGCTGCATTTTTATGGAAGAAAATGATTCTTAGTTGTTAGATGAACAACTTTTGTGAAAGGTGTAACCATGAAAACACCTAAAAGGACCTTTTTGTAAAGGTTGTAAAGTATGTAGTAAATGTGTGAAATGTTGAGTTTTGATGGTATCCATAAGAGAAATAAATGTTCACCTAGGCTCGATAAAGGTAGAAATTTGATTAGAATTGATTTCCGAGCCTAGGGGTAAAATGGTCATTTTGTAAAAGTCTAAGGGCAAAATAGTAATTTTGCCAAAGCATGGTTATTGAAATGCATTTATTAATGTGATTGTTAAATGAGCTCATTTGCTATTATAGATCAAGAAGAACCAAGAATTTACCTCAATCGGGGAAAGAACAAAGTATCAGACTAGATCGACAATCTAGCTTATTTTGAAATCGAGGTAAGTTTGTATGTGATAAATTCAACATTTTTGCTAGTATGTTTGAGAATGTTTGATATTATAATGTTACATGAAATTCTATGAAATTGAGTATTGGTGTTGAATGAAAAAGGATGATAAAAGTTGAGATGTTGAAGTCCCGGTTGGACTATAATAAATGTGAAAATGCTATCATCGAGACATGAGATGACTAAGGTCCCGTGTAAGACCATGTCGGGGACATGGCCTCGGCACCGAATTGAGATTCAGTATAAGACCATATCTGGGATATGGCTTTGGTATTTAATATGAGAATCGTATAAGACCATATCCGGGATATGGCATCAATACTTGAAGTGGGATTCCGTATAAGACCATATCCGAGTTATGGCATCGGCACTCAGAGGTGACCCTATATAAGACCACGTCTAGGATGTGGCATTGGCTTCGTGTTCATATTAATGACGATGAATACTCGTCTTTGAGTATCCCTAGTGAATTAGTGGGATAAATAGATAAGCTTGGAAATAGAAATGAGATTAGTACTAAAGTCATGTGATTGAGTGAATACAGGCACCCGTAAATAATTCACGAGGAATGTTTACGATATGTGGCATGGTATATGCTAAATAAGAATAAGTACGAGTAAGTTATGGCAAATGTTTATGACTTTGTGTGGTTATCCAATGCCATGAATTGATGTCATTATGAACTTATTGTTGCTATTTATTTTCATGCAAACTTACTAAGCTTTATGCTTAGCCCTCTCATTTCCCTATTCCTTGTAGCGTTGCCAAGTTAGTTCGAGGGTTCGTGGGACGTCGGAGTTCAAAAATCACACTATCGACTACGTTTTGGTATAGCCAAGTTAGATTCGTTTTGAGTATGGCATGTATAGGACTTGAGTACTTTGTTATGTCATTTTGATAGCCAATGTGTCGGCTATTTAAGTTATCAAAGTCATTTTGTAAATGGTCATTGGAATGGGGCCAACACATGGCAAGTTTATTTTTATTCAATGATGATGAAATTATGAAGTTTATGCTTGTATGGATGCTTGAATTGCGTTTTTGGAAGTGCCTTAGTGTAACATCCCGATTTAGGGCCTAGTCGAAATAGTGGTGCGAGACCACAAATCTGAGGTATATGTATGAGTTTTGAGGTTTATGCTATGTTTGCATGTCAGTGTGAAAGTTTCATGAAGCAATTTTGTTAAATTGCGGTTGAATTGTCCAAAAGGACTAAATTGCAAAAGTTGCAAAATGTGAGATTCTAGAAGCTATTTGTATGAAATAGCTTTGGATTATCAATTAGAGGTCCTTAAATAGTAATTTTCCCAATTCTAATTTTTGGACAAAAATGGGCATGAGTGGATGGTATTGGAAAAGTTTAACTAATGGGCATTTTGGTCATTTAACAATTAAGTGATTAAAAAGGCAAAAAGATAACAAAATTTCATTCATCTTCTTCTCCAAGCTGCCGAAATTTCAAGAAGCCATTGTTAGGGCTCTTCAATTTTTCAAGCTTGCTAGTAAGTGCATCCAAGCCTCGTTTTTGATATTCTTCGTATTTTTGAAGTCCTAGTAACGAGTAAGCTATTTTTAGCTATATGTTGAGCTAGGATTGATGTTCAAAAATGTAACCATGTATGAAATGCATGTATTTTGATGTTTGATAGAAGAATATGAAGGCTTGATGTAGTAGAAACATCTTTTGCTAAGTGAATTCCATGAAAAATGCATGTAGGGACTAGTTTGTGAAAGTCTTGAGATTGGTCATACATGAGTGATTTAGTGAGAATTGATGATTGCTTTAGTTGAGTAAATGATTCAGCTAAGCATGAAAGGCTAGAAAGTTGAATGAAAATCACTTTACGAGCCTTGGGACTAAAGTGTAAATATGAGAAAGTTTAGGGGCAAAATGGTAATTTTGCTAAAGTATGAGATAAGGGTCAATTTAGTCAATGTGTGTATTGAACGGGTTGATTTATCATTTTAGATCAAGAAAGACGAAGCCTGGATCATAACAGAGGCAAGGGCAAGGTCGTGGACTAAATTGCACATCTCCATACTTTTTGAGTACCGAGGTAAGTTTACGTATGAACGATGCATTTATGCGTATACATTGTTAATGCTAGCTAATGTGTAGCATGATTGAGAACCTATTCAATTCTAGTGGAATGAATGAGATAGTAGTTGTGAATGGATAAATGTATTACAAATAGACATGTGAATGTGTAGTGATAATGCTTGATAGTGGGCTAAGTGCGATACCACCTTGATACTTACAATGATGGGCTGTGTGCGATGCTATTTTTAAGCATATTATTTAGTGAGCTATGTGCGGAATCACTATAATTATCCTTTGTGGTAGGCTATGTGCGATACTACCTTATGATCTGATTGTGGTGGGCTAAGTGCGAAACCACCGAGTAATTTAGCTGTGTGGATGTGTTATTGAGAAATAGTGATGTGTTGTATTTTGAGTAAATGTGCTATTGAGTGCAGGGGTGCATGTCAATGATTATGAGCATGTGACTTATGATGTGTTGGAGATGTGGTAAGGGATAGAAAGAGTAAGCATAGTAGTGGATGTGAATTACATATGTTAGTATAATGCTAATTGTTCTTTAACTTATACTAGAATGCTTAAATTGTTTATGTGTAAACTTACTAAGCTCAAAGCTTACTCCTTTCTTTTCCCTTGTCTTATAGAGAACAAGGATTGAATCGTGATACGCGAATTAATCGGAAGATCGCCCACATTATCAGCACACTCTAGTACATTAGACTTAATGTTTTGTACATGGCATGTATAGAGGCTAGACACGTTAGGGTATTTTGTTGTTTTGGCTAAGATGTGTTGGCCTTTAGATGGATAATCTATTTTTTATAATGCCATAGTTGATGGATACATATTATATGAAAAGATATATTTATCCATGTAAGATTATGTTCATTATGAGTTGGTTATGGATGTGTTGAATGAGTACTTGTTGTGTATGCTAGAGGGGTGAGAAGGGCATGAAAAATAGCTTTGTTCTTGTCCATGTGGGTAGACACAAGGGCGTGTGACTTGGCCGTGTGTCCCCTGCATGTTAGCATTTCAAGTCAGAATAGACCACGGACTAGCCACACGGGCGTGTGCCTAGGTCGTGTAAAGTGGTCAGTGTTCACCACGAGTGGAGAACACGGGCGTGTCCAGGCCATGTGAATTTAGTCAGTGTCGACCACGGGTGGAAGACACGGGCATGTCTTGTAGGTACATGGGCGTGTCCCATTCCACATGGGCGCGTGACCCTTTTCTGAGTGAAAGAAATTTTAAGATCGATAAAGTTTCGGTGGAGCCTCGGAAGCTCGCGTATGTGTGTTTAAGACCTCGTAGGTCCTTAATGTGGTAGTTGTGGTAGTTATTGAGAGTAGTCACGTTGAGCCTAAGTGGCGATCAAGTGGTTTTAATTCGGTAATACCTCGGGCCCGGTTCCTGTGTAGAATACGGGTAAGGGGTGTTACACTTAGGGTCATGATCTATGTTGTAATGAATTGGTATAAGTATGGTTGCTATGTAGGGTGGCATTTGGCTTGGAATATACCCTTTTTAATGTCTACACGGGTAGATACACGGGCGTGTGTCTAAGTCGTATGTGACACACGGCCAGCCCCATGGGCGTGTTGCTCGGCTATGTGTCCTCTTGCATGCTAGGTTTGCAAGTCAGTATGCTCAGTAGTAAACACACGGACAGAGACACGGCCGTGTGTCTCAGCCGTGTGGGAGGCACGACCATGGACATGGGCGTGTGCCTAGGCCGTGTGAAGTCTGCACCTAAAAATTAGGAATATAATTCGACACACGGCCTAAGGACACGGGCGTGTGCCTTGGCTGTGTGACCTTAGTGAGGTGATGATGTCACAAACAGAATACCAAGGTTTTGGCACACGGGCTAAGACACGGGCATGTTGAGGCCGTGTGAGGGACACGGACTAAACACACGGGCGTGTGATAGGCCGTGTGATGCAAGTCAGTGTTGACCACGGGTATGGAACACAGGCATGTGAAATGCCACACGTGCGTGTCCCATTCTTCACACGGGCGTGTGGCCCTGTTTCATGTCAAAATTTTCTAAGTGTTTGAAAGTTTTCGGTTGGGTCCCGAAACATCACGAGTATACGTATAGGGTCTCGTAGACCCATAATAGGGAAGTTACGATTGTAAATGAAAAAGTTTTAAGTTAGGACGAAATTTTATAGCCCAAAGTTGTAAGTTTAAGCATGATAAGTTCGGTAATGCCTCGTATCCGATTCCGGCATTGAATATATGTAAGGGGTGTTACACATACTGTAAACACAGAAAATAATATTAAAATATTTTTCCGACCTCAGATTTGTGGTCCCGAAACCACTGTTCCGAATAGGGTCTAAATCGAGCTGTTACAACTCTCCCCCTTAGGGATTTTCGTCCCCGAAAATTTTACCAGTGAATAGGTTCGGATATTGCTCTCTCATAACATCTTCAGGCTCCCATGTAGCCTCTTCAACTCCGTGTTTGTGCCACAACACTTTCACTAAAGAAATTTTCTTGTTTCTCAACTCTTTAATCTCTCGTGCCAAAATTCGGATCGGTTCTTCATTATATGATAAATCTGATTGAATCTCACCCTCAGTAGGAGCAATCACATGCGATGGATCAGATCTGTATCGTCTAAGCATTGATACGTGAAACACATTATGAATATTCACTAGCTCAGGTGGCAACAACAATCTATAAGCAACCGGCCCAATACGTTCAACAACCTCATACGGCTCGATGAACCTCGTACTCAATTTTCCTTTTCTACCGAAACGAAGTATTTTCTTCCACGGAGATACTTTCAAAAACACTTTATCACCATCTCAAATTCAATAGCTTTTCGTTTCAAATCTGCATAAGATTTCTGACGATCTGATGCCGCTTTCAAACTGTCACGAATCACTATCACTTTCTGTTCAGTCTCTTTGATCAAATCGACCCCGTGTATCTTATTTTCACTGAGCTCAGTCCAATACAAAGGTGTTCCACATTTGCGTCCGTACAAAGCCTCATAAGGTGCCATTTTAATGCTCGACTGAAAACTATTATTGTACGCAAATTCAATCAACGGAAAATGTTTTTCCCACGTACTTTCAAACTCAAGAATACAACATCTCAACATATCCTCAATAATCTGAATGATCCGCTCGGATTGACCATCCGTTTGCGGATGAAATGCAGTACTGAAATGCAGCTTTGTGCCTAGAGCCTCTTGTAATTTCTTCTAAAATCGCAAGGTAAATCTTGGATCTCTGTCATACACAATGGATAATGGTACCCCGTACAGTCTCACAATCTCAGAAATATACAATTCAGCTAATTTATCAAGCGAATAATCTGTTCTCACCGGAACAAAATGAGCTGATTTCGTCAATCTGTCAACTATCACCCAGATTGCATCTTTCTTTCTTGAAGATAAAGGCAATCCCGACACAAAGTCCATCGTGATTCTCTTCCATTTCCACTCAAGAATCATAATCGGTTGTAACAAACCGGATGGAACCTGATGTTCAGCTTTAACTTGCTGACAAACTAAACATCTCGAAACAAACTCTGAGATATCCTGTTTCATACCATGCCACCAATAAAACTGTTTCAGATCATTATACATTTTTTACTTCCCGGATGAACAGACAAACAACTATTATGAGCTTTTTTCAAAATCAACTGAATCAACTTTGAATTTCTCGGAATACAAATCCGATCTCGAAATCTCAAATAATCATCATTTTCAACTTGAAATTCTAAAACAAAATTCAAACCACACTGATCTTGTTTTGCCATCATTTCAGCATCACTCTTCTGAGCATCACAAATCTGATGTATAAACATTGGCCTCACTTTCAATTCAGTCAAAATCGAACCATCATCACACAAATCTATCTGAGTACTCATTGCTTGTAAAGCAAATAAAGACTTTCGGCTCAAAGCATCAGCAACAACATTAGCTTTTCCCGGATGATAATCAATTACTAATTCATAGTCTTTTAGTAATTCTAACCATCTCCGCTGTCTCAAATTTAATTCTTTCAGAGTCATTAAATATTTCAAGCTCTTGTTATCAGTATAAATGTGACACTTCTCACCAAATAAATAATGACGCCAAATTTTCAGTGCAAATACAATCGCGGCTAATTCAAGATCGTGCATCGGGTAGTTCTTTTCATGCGGCTTTAACTGTCTCGAAGCATAAGCTATAACTTTGCCCTCTTGCATCAACACACGCACTTCAAACCATTCAACGATGCATCATCAGTAAACTATGAATTCTTTACCCGATTCAAAGTTGGACTAACACTGGTGCCTCTGTCAACAATGCTTTCAAGCTATTTCAAAACTCTCTGGCACTTTTCTGACCACTCAAATATAACATCTTTCTACAGCAATTTCATTAATGGAGTTGCAATCATTGAGAAGCCTTTCACAAACCGTCTATAATATCCCACTAGTACCAGAAAACTACAGACTTCAGACACATTTCTCGGAGGCTTCCACTCTAAAATTGCTAAAATCTTGTTCGGATCAACTCGTATCCCCGCAGCTGACACTATATGTCCCAGATAACCAACCTCACGCAACCAGAACTCACATTTGCTAAACTTTGCATAAAATTGCTTCTCACGCAGACTTTGTAACACGATTCTCAAATGCTCAGCATGTTGTGTCTCATCACATGAATAAATCAAAATATCGTCAATAAACACCACGACAAATTGATCTAAATACGGTCTAAATATTCGATTCATCAAATCTATAAACATTGCAGGAGCATTCGTTAGTCTGAAAGGCATAACTAAGAATTCATAATGTCCGTACCTCGTTCTGAAAGCAGTTTTCAGCACATCTGATTCTTTAATTCGTAGCTGATAGTAACCCGATCTCAAATCTATCTTAGAAAACATTGTAGCTCCTTTCAGCTGATCAAACAAATCATCAATACGAGGCAAAGGATATTTATTCTTTATCGTCACTTTGTTCAATTGTCGGTAATCAATACACATCCTCTTAGTGCCATCTTTCTTTTTCACAAACAACACAAGAGCACCCCAGGGCGAGAAACTCGGTCGTGCAAATCCTCTATCTGTCAACTCTTGCAACTGAGACTTCAACTCTTTCAATTCCGTCGGTGCCATTCTATACGGAGCTATTGAGATAGGAGGCATTCCCGGCACTATGTCAATGCCAAACTCAACTTCTCGTATCGGAGGTAATCCCGGTAGTTCTTCAGGAAATACATCTGGGAACTCACAAACTACAGGCACAGATTCAACTTTCTTTTCTGTCACTTTTGTATCTATCACATATGCAAGAAAAGCTTCACATCCCTTTTTCACATAATTCAAAGCTTTCATCGAAGATATTACAGCAGGTAGCCCATTCAAATCATTGGATTCAATTCGAACTATCTCCCCATTCTAACTTCTCAAATCAATACTCTTCCGTTTACAATTCATAATAGCATTATGCAAAGTTAGCCAATCCATACTCAGAATTATATCAAATTCATCAAAGGGTAGCAGCATCAGATTAGCTGAAAAATAATTATCCTGATACATCAATGGACAATTCTTGCATACTTTATCAACCAAGACACACTTTCCTAAGGGGTTCGATAGTCTAATTACAAATTCAGTAGACTCAACAGGCAGAGTCTTACTAGATACTAGATTCACACACACATATGAATGAGTAGATCTTGGATCTATTAATGCAATCACATTAGTATCAAATAGAGTAAAAGTACCAGTTATGACGTCTGGAGATGACGCTTCTTCACGAGAGTGAATAGCGTAGGCTCGGGCAGGTGCTCTCGCCTCAGATCTCATGGCTGTATCCGTTGTTCCTCTCTGACTACCGCTCACATTTCTAGTGTTTCTGGGTGGTCTACCCCTAACTGTCATGTTACTCGGCCTCGCACTCTGAACATTATCTTTCTCAGCTAACTCTGGGCAATCTCGAATGAAGTGATCTCGTGATCCACATTTATAGCAAACTATATTATTATACTTGCCCCAACATTCTCTAACATGTCGTCTTCCACACTGTCTACACTCAGGCTTATTGCTTTTGACACTTCTAACACTTGATTCCATTGGAGTTTGAGTTTTAAAACCAACACTTTGTTTCACACGATCTCTACTCGAATGTCCAAATGAAACATTTGAACGATTAACTGCATCTCTGAATCTCTTTGACGAAGGTTGATACGACTTATTCATTGACCTTTTTCTCTCGTCTCTAGCTTCTGAATCTGCTTTCTTCTTTTCTTTATTAAGCTCTTCGGCTTTGCAAACTTTTTCAACTAATACTACGAATTCATCCAAATCAAGTATTCCGACCAGAAGTTTGATGTCTTCATTTAACCCTTCAATGAAGCGTTTGCACATAATAGTTTCTGTTGAAACACATTCTCGCGCATACTGGCTCAATCTCACAAACTCCCGTTCATATTCCGTAACTGACATACGGCCCTGTTTCAGCTCTAGGAACTCTTTACGTTTCTGATCTATGAATCGTTGACTGATATATTTCTTCCGAAACTCAGCTTGAAATAAATCCCAGGTGATTCTATCTCTCGAAACCACAGATATCAATGTTTTCCACCAATTATACGTGGTATCTCTCAACAATAAAACAACACATTTTAAGCATTCATCAGAAGTCAATGACATTTCATCAAACACTCGAATTGTATTCTCGAGCCAAAACTCAGCTCGTTCAGCATCATCATCAACTGTGGCCCTAAACTCTTCGGCCCCGTACTTTCAAATTTTATCCACAAGAGGTTTACTCAATCGGATCAGATCTGTCACTTGTGGCACTACAGGTACTTGCGGGGGTGGAGGTTGTTAAGCAGCCAGATTCATTCGAACGAACTCCGTAAACCACTCACTCATCATTTGGAAGAAGGCTTGCTTTGCCTCTCCCTCGTGGCTACTAGCTATCGACCTTGATTCGGCCGGCGCTTTCCCTTGAGCAGGAGCAGGCGCATTACTATCAACATCATCAGCTACTGCTCGATCGGGATCCATTTGCTATATAAAAACACATTTTTAACTGTCAGGAATCATCACACTATCGTAATTATATATATGGCATGTATAGCTAGACTCTCACACGCTACGTTAGTTCTAGAATCGACTAAACAGTAGCTCTGATACCAATAAAATGTAACACCCTTAACCCGTAACCATCGCCGGTCTAAGGTTAAGAAGCATTACCGAACATTCCGGAACATTTACAATCATTTTACAACACAAAGTATATCATCGTCCAAACATAACAAAATATATGCATATAGTCCCTTAATGAAGTCTACGAGACCTTAATCAAGCAATGGGAAAGGGTCGGGACTAAATCAAACTCATACAAATTTTTTTCGAAACTTAACATTTTTTAAAGCTACAGAGGTCACACGCCCATGTGGGTAGGCCGTGTGCCTCACACGGCTTCAGACACACCCGTGTGTCCAAGCCATGGCAAAACAGGGCATACTTACTGACTTGTCTACACGGCCGAAGACACGCTCGTGTGCTTCACTCGTGGTCGACACTGACTTGCATCACACGGCTAGTCACATGCCCGTGTGTCTAGCCCGTGTGCAAGCGACTTAAATCAAATTACAAATTTAAGGGAAATGGTCCAACACACGCTCAGTGTGCTCAACCGTGTGGGCAAAAATAGGCCATTTGCAAGGCCAATTTGCCACCCACACTTTGGGTCACACCTACAACCATAAACCAATACAACTTCATACCCCAAATAGCATTCAAACATACCAAAACATACTCAATTTAATCTCTTAACATCATCATTCATCTTCCTATACAAATCCCTCTCAACTTAATATCACAAAGTATCAATTACACATTCAAAAACATGTAATTTATGCATCATTTAATCCATACCATTTCGTAGCATGAACATATTACTTCCATATCACCAAGACTTATCATAAAGACCATTCACATAGAACACACATACACTTAATAACCATTCTTTTCACTTAACCAAAAACATGTACCAAAACCATTAAACTATCAAGCCATATCACATGGCAAGATCTATACACTTCCAAAACATACCATATACACTAGCCTATACATGCCATATACCAAATATATACAACTTCCAAAAGTACCAAAATAGATAGTCGATAGTGTGATTGACTCGCTGACGATCCCCGGATCCGAGCTAGCTTTAATGACACTATAAAACAGAGAAACACTTCACACAGTAAGCTTAAAAGCTTAGTAAGTTCGTCATATAATACATTTAACTTAACCATTCGAATTCAATATACAAAATAAACTATCACATGGTTCAATTCACAATGATATACAATCTCATTCATAGCCATTACTCACATAATCATCCATTTATCCGTATACGATATTATCAACCACATAGGTTCCGTACATACCTGTGCCAACACTTAATTTAACAATCGCTTTTGCTACTCAATGTTCAATACCATATTTCATTCAATCTTCATTAATCACTCGATTTACTCGCACACTTAGTGCCAATTCCTTAGCCGAAGCTATAATATCATCGCACACTTAGTGCCTTTACATTAAACCGAATTTAACTCGGTATCGCACACACAGTGCCAACCAATATATTCGATGCTTTCTTTATTTTGCACACTTAGTGCCGTTCACCACTGTATCAATTCCATTTATGCACACTTAGTGCCACATCTCATAAATCAATATATATTATTACTAATTCATCAACTACATATTCATTCATTTCATAACACATGAATATGATTTAAATAATTTGTATTATACACGAACTTACCTCGGACGTAAAATCACGATATAAGTCGATTAATCGAGCACGTTGTTCTTGCCTCGATCTAAATCTGAGTTCCTCTTTTCTTGATCTAGACATATTCAAATTTAGCTCATTCAACCACCAATTCATTCAATTAAGTCCAAACACACATATTTAGGGCATTTTACAAAATAGCCCTCACATTTTCACATTTTGACACTTAAGTCCCTATTTCATAAAATCATCAAATACACATAATTTCATTTCACACATGCCTAGTCGAATTTTCCTTATGTTCATTCAAGCCCACATATTTCATTTATTTCACATTTTATTCCTCTAATTTCTCATTTTCACAATTTAGCCCAAATTACTCGAATTCACCAAAAATTCAAAGACAAAATATGTTAATCTATCACATATCTTTCATATTTCATCATCAACTATCACAAATCTCAAACATTCATCAATGGCATATCTCAAAATCATCATCAAGTTCTAAAATTAAAGCATGGGCTTGATAATACTCTAAGCAACGATAAAAAAAACGTAGAAATTATCAAAAACCGAACTCAAAACATACCTCAATAAAGCCTTGTATGTGCCGTATAACCAAAACTCAAAAACCTTATGTGTTCTTCCTATTTTCGGTGGAAATAAGATGATAAAAATGGCCACCAAATGTTTTTGTTTTATTTAATATTAACTTAACTGACATTTTACCATTTTACCCTTAATGTATAACATTTATATTCAACTAATATAAGCCTATTTTTGTCCATCTCCACTATCAAAGGTCTAATTACAACATAAGGACTTATCATTTAAAAAGCCATGCCAAATAAGCACTTTAACAATCAGCACACAACTTTTACATTTTATGTGATTAAGTCCTTTTTCTCAATTGGACACACAAACGATAAAATTTTCACACAGAATTTTCACACATGCTCAATCACATACTGTAACAGCCCGATTTAGGGGCTAATCGGAACAGTGGTTTTGGAACCACTAATCCAAGGTTAGAGAAAATTATTTTCATGTTATTTTATGAGTTAGAGCATGGTTATATAAGTGTATGAAAATTTTGGTGCTTTAATTTTAGCGATTTCATGTTTAATCGCGAAAAAGGACTAAATCGGATAAAGTGTGAAAGTTCAATTTTACAAGCTAAGGGTGCCAAATAGCTATGGATTATTATTTGGAGGTCTTTAAAGGGCAATTAGCCCCTTAAATAATAGTTGGCCGGCCATAGGAGACAAACATTGACAAAATTGGTCAAAGTAGTTGATATTAGGTGGACTAAATTGATGTTTTATATTAAAATAAAGAAAGAAAAGATATCATCTTTTATCCTTCATTCTTCCACCGAAAATTAGCAGAAAATAGGGGTTTGAAAGCTTCAAAAATTTCAGCACACTCTCCTCCATACAAGTAAGTGTTCTAGTGATCCTTTCTTGATAAAAATTGTACTTTTGGAACCCCTAAAGCTTAAGCTTTCTATAGAGGGGACTATTTTGTAAGATGGTGAAGAGTTTAGAGTTTTGCCATGAGAGCTTTTAAGTTGTTTGCTGCATTTTTATGGAAGAAAATGAGCCTTAGTTGTTAGATGAACAACTTTTGTGAAAGGTGTAACCATGAAAACACCTAAAAGGACCTTTTTGTAAAGGTTGTAAAGTATGTAGTAAATGTGTGAAATGTTGAGTTTTGATGGTATCCATAAGAGAAATAAATGTTCACCTAGGCTCGATAAAGGTAGAAATTTGATTAGAATTGATTTCCGAGCCTAGGGGTAAAATGGTCATTTTGTAAAAGTCTAAGGGCAAAATAGTAATTTTGCCAAAGCATGGTTATTGAAATGCATTTATTAATGTGATTGTTAAATGAGCTCATTTGCTATTATAGATCAAGAAGAACCAAGAATTTACCTCGACCGGGGAAAGAACAAAGTATCGGACTAGATCGACGATCTAGCTTATTTTGAAATCGAGGTAAGTTTGTATGTGATAAATTCAACATTTTTGCTAGTATGTTTGAGAATGTTTGATATTATAATGTTACATGAAATTCTATGAAATTGAGTATTGGTGTTGAATGAGAAGGATGATAAAAGTTGAGATGTTGAAGTCCCGGTTGGACTATAATAAATGTGAAAATGCTATCATCGAGACATGAGATGAATAAGGTCCCGTGTAAGACCATATCGGGGACATGGCCTCGGCACCGAATTGAGATTCAGTATAAGACCATATCTAGCTCATTCAACCACCAATTCAAATTTAGCTCATTCAACCAACAATTCATTCAATTAAGTCCAAACACTCATATTTAGGGCATTTTACAGAATAGCCCTCACATTTTCACATTTCGACACTTAAGTCCCTATTTCATAAAATCATCAAATACACATAATTTCATTTCACACATGCCTAGCCAAATTTTCCTTATGTTCATAAAAGCCCACATATTTCATTTATTTCACATTTTAGTCCTCTAATTTCTCATTTTCACAATTTAGCCCAAATTACTCAAATTCACCAAAAATTCAAAGACAAAATATGTTAATCTATCACATATCTTTCATATTTCATCATCAACTATCACAAAGCTCAAACATTCATCAATGGCATATCTCAAAATCATCATCAAATTCTAAAATTAAAGCATGTGCTTGATAATACTCTAAGCAACGATCACAAAAACGTGGAAATTATCAAAAACCGAACTCAAAACATACCTCAATCAAGCCTTGTATGTGCCGAATAACCAAAACTCAAAAACCCTATGTGTTCTTCCGATTTTTGGTGGAAATAAGATGATAAAAATGGCCACCAAATGTTTTTGTTTTATTTAATATTAACTTAATTGACATTTTACCATTTTACCCTTAATGTATAACATTTAAATTCAACTAATATAAGCCCATTTTTGTCCATATCCACTATCAAAGGTCTAATTACAACATAAGGACTTATCATTTAAAAAGCCATGCCAAATAAGCACTTTAATAATCAGCACACAACTTTTTCATTTTATGCGATTAAGTCCTTTTTCTCAATTCGACACACAAACGATAAAATTTTTACACAGAATTTCCACACATGCTCAATCACATACTGTAAACACAGAAAATAATATTAAAATATTTTTTTAACATCAGATTTGTGGTCCCAAAACCACTGTTCCGACTAGGGTCTAAACCGGGCTATTACAGGGAAATCTTGTATCCATCGACTTTCATTTGTTCAAACGGGATTTGACATTTATCAGGCATTATCGGATATTCAATCAATTTCACATACATGACAATTATACAATTCACATATAAAACATTTAATTCAAACATATAAATGTACACAATTTAGTTACACGAACTTACCTCGATACTTGTTCGTATACGAAATCTACTAATCTGAAACTTTTTGTTTTCCTCGATCCAACTCAGTATTAGGTCTTTCATGATTCATTTAAGCCAAGAAAGCTTGTTTTCTCTTTCCTAGGGTTTCCATAGAAATTTTGGGGAAGATGATAAAAATAAGATGATATTTTCTATTTAATTTGATTACCATCTTTTAATTTTTTTTCCACTTTCCAAATTAGTCCTTGCCTTTTTCTAATTTTCCATGGATGATTCATCAAAAATATCTACTAACTTTTATTTAATGTTCTAATTACCATATAAGGACCTCAAGTTTTGAATTCCATAGCTATTTGGTACTTATAACTACTAGAACTCAACTTTTGCATTTTATGCAATTTGGTCCTTTCCATTATTAAACACATAATCGGTAAAATTTTCTTATCAGAATTTTCATATGACATTCCTATCATAATGCAGACCATGCAATAACATTAAAATAAATTTTCTTTCCGGCTTGGATTTGTGGTCCCGAAACCACTGTTCCGATTTCACTGAAAATGGGTTGTTACATTCTTTTTGTCTGTAACTTTCAGGTAACCCTCAGACTTAGACGGGTCGGTACGACGGGAGCTCGGTTATGTCCACATTTCCGTAAACTCTATTTACTTAAATTTGATTTATTTAAAATTCTAATTTGAGAGTTTTGTAAATTTTGGACTTTCTGGATATTTGGGATTGTTTTTGTTATGGATTTTTGGCATGACACTCAATAGAATGACTTTACGAAAGCGACTATTTTTCTGCAATTAACTGTTTTTGAGAAAACAAACTCGATTTTCCAAAATATAACGTTCTAAGAATTTTCGCTGCAAAATATTTGATTTATTTAGAAAATGTAAACAAACAACGGTTTTAATTAAATAAGTATGGCAAACACGTTTTCAAATAAAGCGGGCTTTTTAAGTATCAAATGTTCACTCTGTTTTAATAAACAGAAGCTAGATTTCAATCCATTTTACATAATCACTCCAGATTCAGCCATAACTTTTAGGCCGAATTTGGTGTATTACAGTGTATCAATCTAATCTAGATTCTTAAAAATTCAAAAACTTAAAAAAAAAATTATTCAAAATTTTAGTTTTGAATAAAAATAAATAAATAAATTATAAAAATTATAAAATACATATAAAATATATAAAAATATTTATAAATAAATGAATACCTATTTTGTGATTAAAAAAAATAAATCAACCATAGCAGCAGCAGCAGTCAGACTGGGCGGCAGCTCCACCGTCGCTGCCTCTTCCCAGAGGCGAAGCCCCTGGCATGGGCCCCGGCCCCCCCTAAAATGTAATATTTCTGTTTAGGCCCTTAAAATTTTTAAAAAATTTTAAATTAGTAAAGGTAAAATTGCACTTTGCCCCCCCTAAAATTATAAAAATTCGATTTAATCCTTTACAAATTATAAATATATAAACTATAAAAAATTAAAATTTCATCCGGCCCCTCCTAAAAAATTATCCTGGCTTCGCCCCTGCCTCTTCCTACTTGCTTCTCAATTCTCTCTTTGCTATTTATAACCTCCAGGTTCAAATCAAACATGAAGGTGAACTCGAAACCCTCGACTATAGAGGCTTATTCGTAGATGCAACGGTATCCCCTTTTCTCTAAATTTGTGGAGCATTTTGATGGTAATTGAGATTAAATGTTGGCTTAGATTCCTCCTTGGCATGATGTACCCTTGCACTTGAGAGACGGTGTTTCTAACTTTACTGTTGAGATACTCAAAGAGGCAAGTGCGAAAATGGAGGTTGCTACTGATGAGCCACACTACCATTAAGCAAGATAAAAAGAAGGGCAAGCTTCGAAATTACCATAAAAATATTTGTAATTTTTTGTAATTTTCTATAACTACAAAATAAATATTCATTTATTTATAAATATTTTTATAAAAATCATATGTATTTTTATCGAAAACCAAACTTTTAAATATATATATATTATTTTTTAAAAGTTTTAAAATTTTTAATAAGGTTAAAATATGCCTATAGTCCCTGTACTTTTCAAAAATTAAGACTTTAGTCTTTATACTTGTATTTTCAAGAATTTAGTTCCTCTACTTTTATGAGTACAAAATTCAGGTCCAATTATTAATATTGTTAACTTTTTTTTTTGTTAAATTCGGGGTAATTACAACATCTTTGTTTTAATTACATGACTACCAAGCAAGTAATTTTTTTTTTATTTTAAAATATCACAGCAACAAATTTAACAAAAAAATAGTGTTAACAGTTGGACTTGAATTTTAAAATGTAAAACTTAGATAGATTAAATTAATAATTTTTGAAAAGTACAAGGACTATAGGCATTTTTTAACCTTTTAATGATTAAGGCTAAATTGACAAAATGTGTAAAGTTTAGGTCTAAATTTGTTGAACTTTTTAAAATTAAAGCCAAGTTGATAAAATATGTAAATATTGGAAGGTTAAAATTTTTATTACGCTAACAATAAAGGGTCATGCCAGCATTTCGTTAATATCAAATGTCGATAATGTTAGTGACTAAAATATATTTTTCTATCTTGAGTGACCAAAATAAAAAGATAACAATAATTGAGTAAACTACTAGTGTTACCCAAAAAGAACTATACGATTACATTCCTAATAACCTGAGAAAAGGAGGATTATTTCCATTATCCTCGATTGACACCTTCTTTGTAAATATATTTGGTTAAATTCTGCCATTAAGTCCCTATACTTTACAAAAGTTGTGGATTTAATCCCTGTACTTTAATTTGGTCATTTTAGTCCTTGTATTTTTCTAATTTTAAAATTTCAATCCTCACGAAACAATAACTGTTAAATTAATTATGTTAAGCAATGCTATTTCCAAAATCTGATGTGACAAACATAATACCATATGTGTAATGACATATCAGCTTGTCATTTCCACTTATTACTCACTAAAAATCCAATTAATGAGTTAACGACTACCATTTGTATCAAGGCTAGAATTTCGAATTTTAAAAAGTATAGGGACTTAGAATGAGTCAGTTGGAGAATATGGACAAAATCTACAACTGTACGCATAGTAAATGACCAATAATTGAATTTAACCAAACGTATTTAAATGCCATTGCTTGGGTCAAGAATAAAATTTCAAATTTTAAAAAGTACAGGGTGTAGCACCTCTTGCCCGATTCGACCACCGGGTCCAAGCTACAGGATGCTACATTCATTACCGAGCAACAACAACAACTTTCAATACATTCTAATCAATTCAACATGCTTTTAGGTATAAAACACATTTAAATAAAATATAAAATCATTTTTGGGTCTTACATGAGCTTATGAAAGCTCTTTTACTAACCTGAGGTTGGATAAGGACTTAATTGACAAGCTTTTAAAACCTGCAAGTTTGTAACGACCCGAAATTGGGCCTAGTAGGATTGGGCCCAATGGGCCTTGGGCGTAGGAGTGTTTAAAATTTTTGAGAACAAGAGAACGGCATTATTTCAAGTTGGATTTATTAGGAAGGTGATTTTAGAAAGTTACGAGGTTTCTAGGAAGTTACGGGTTCAAGTTAGGCTATAGGTAAATTTTTGTATTTGAGCACTTAAGGGGAAAAGGGAAGTGGCATCAAGGCTTAAGGTAATAAGAGTGTATTTTGCTAGCATAAGAGAGCATATGGCAAGGAGGTTAAGGCATTAAGTGGAGAGCATGGAGGGAAGGGGTTCAAATCCCATCTTTTGCAAATTTTGGATTTATTTTTGTGCTATTCATCCAAAGTGTCGGTCAAGGCTTTAATAAGGTAAGAAAGACTTTTTAATTTGGGAAAGATGGCTAAGGAATATGGTAAAGAGGAAGACTAGGGGAAAAGAGGGAAAGAAATGAAGGAAAAAGGTAAAAGAAGGGAACATGTTGGCCTATTATGTGGAGGATGTTTTGGAAAGATTATTTTGGGTCAACATTCATTTTTTGGTAAAGATGATACATGGTTTGGGAGGTGTGTTTAGGGAGCATATTCGACCATTAGTATGTGAGTGTGCCGAAAGTTGTTGGCATTTTTGTGCATTTTGAAGACTTTTACTTCAAGCTTTTTGGGTTATTTTCTCTCAACTTGTGTTGTCAAATTTCTTTGTGATATTTATTTCTATTCTCAACCCTTTCTTCAGTCTTCTTTTTCCTTCAAACCATAACCGAAACATCAACTTCATCTCATAGCCGAAACTTGGTTTTTGTGGTTACCGAAGCTTCTTTGCCTTCTCGGGTTTTCGGTGGTTGCAAGGTAGTGTTCTTCCTCTTCTTTTATTTTCTTCTTGTTTCTCTTTTACTCCCTCTTCTAAAACCGATTATTCACCCTGTTCTTTTGACCAAGGCCGAATCTATTCTTTGCTACTTCCATCTTCTTGGTTCTCTTGGTGTGGGCCGAATCGGTAGAGTGTTAGCTTACACTCTCATCATCTTTCTAGCCTTAAGGAAATCGATAGAAGGGGATCTATTATTTTCAAGGTAAGGGATTCGTCATGGTTCTTTTTGATCTTTTTCGTTGATCGGTTAGTTTGCCAAACGGTATAGAGGTGATGACTAATCGTTTATTTTTAGGGACCAAATCGCTCGATCACCTATCCCTCGTAATAAGAGACTCGGATTGTTGGTAAGTGATATAGATTGTTAAACAATCGCAATACTTGGTTGAAGTTGAAAATTGGGCTTTGGACTAATTGTTAACCGATTGTACCTTTAGGTGCCGCGGAGAGTATCGTGTTACGGATTCCGAATAAGGTGTGTAATTCCGTACCCTTCCGAATACATGTTTGAAATGGTGTGTAATCTCTTACCTCTCTGAATGTTTGTATGATATGTTCTATGATTCGGTCGAAATACCGAAGAAAACCAGAAACCGGCATCCGTGACCACTCGGGCGTGCGTATGTTCGTAGTAGTAACCATATTTTGCAATGAAACAGTTTGGTCAGCAGCAGTGACGTGATTTTGAAATATCACAAAAAATAGGAGAAAGGGAATTAGAAAGAGAATAAGATATCGAATTAAATCTTACTGTGTCTATTTTTATATGAAAGAAACAAAAGAGGAAGAGGAATTTTATATTCTGTGATATCTTAATTTTGGTGAGACTGGTTCTGATTGACTTCGTGGTTCCCTGTTCTGTCTTGGAAAAATCATTCAAAATTGTACAAGGTGAATTAAGAGTTATAATTTATATGTATAGATTCCTTAGTGAGCCTATTTTCAATAGAAACAAGTGAGAGAAACATATAAAAACCGTACAGAGAGATATTTGAATTTTGGTTAAGAGAGGTCAAAACCATTGGTCAGTGAAACAAGGGAATATTTAAAGAATAAACTGTATTAAACGGCTAAGAAAAAAATTCTGGAAAATTTTTATTAAGAATATATATGAGTCTAGTTTCAAGGAAAATTTACGGATTTAAATTTTGAGTTTCCTAACTCGAGTTATAGTCAATTTAGTCAGTATGACGCAGATGGACAGTTTCAATTTTTTTGTAAGCCTCACATTAGTAGTTAAGTCTAGGTTGCCAAATTACCAAAATACCCTTGGAGGGTAAATTACCGAAATACCCCTGGGTTGTGAGATTACCGAATTACCCTTAGTGGGTAAAATTACCGATTTACCGAAATGTCCTTATGGACCGATTTACCGAAATGCCCCTATGGGCCGAATTGATAGAATGCCTTAGTGAAATTTGAATTACAAAGCTCAATAATGGGCGATTCATCGTATTAAATTACTAGACTAATGGTTGTTATACATGTGGATATTTTATGTTGTTATGTGTATTGCATCATCACATATTGCATGGGATGGGAAACTTGAATGAAGAGAGTATAGTATAGGTGGCATTGCCACAAATTTCGATATGGGCTATGTGCCAATTTAAAGATGGCTTTGTGCCATCGTGATTAAGGCTGTGTGCCGATTATATTATCGTATATGATTCTGGTGGCATTGCCACAAATTCTGATAATGGCTATGTGCCAATTTAAAGATGGCTTTGTGCCATCGTGATTAAGGCTGTGTGCCGATTATATTACCGTATATGATACTCTGGTGGTTAAGCCACAAAATTATTATAAATGACAGCTTGTCTGCAAATTGGAGAGACTGGCGGGGTGGGTTGACTTGATCCCCCCACAGGGAGAGCTGGTTTAGTACAGGGAGAGACTGGTTGGATGGGTTGGGTTGCATACATTTGCTTCATATATATATATATATATATATATATATGTTCTGTTATGATAGTGGGCTCCGGCCCAAGATGTTGCTATATGGGTTCAGGCCCAGTGGATGACGGTAAGGGATTTCACACTGAGTTCTTGTAACTCACCCCCCTTTTTCTTAACCCTTGTAGGTAATGCTCCGTAATGAGGACTTGGGCCCATGGATGACTCGGTGGAGGCCATACTTCAGAAATGGTGTTATTGAACTTTAAATTTCTATTTCGGTTTATTTTATTATTTTGCTATTTTGGTTTAAGTTGTAATAAGGCCTCTGGGATATGTTTTAAATTGCTTTATGTTTAGACGTACTTATAATATTGCTTGAATTGTTTTAACGGGGATTTTCTAAAATCATAAATAATGGTTTTCCAAAATTGATTAATAAATGGATTTTATAACAAACTTTTACAAATATTTTAACTCGGAAATTTTCTCTCGAATTATCAACAATATTTTGAAAAGCCACGGTTTTAAAGCTCACTACCTCGATTTTTGACTCATCAATCAATCTTTCAAAAATACTTGTATTTTATCTACGTTTCCGCAACGTTTTCAAAATGCTTCTGCAACTCTATTTCTAAACATCACATTTTTGTAAATTGTTCATTTTGAAATATTCTTTCGCTACTAAAAAGGTTTTTAAAGATTATTACGTTTTCAAGTAGTTAACAATTTGCTTAAGTGTTTTTAGTTTTAACAAAGAGGCTGTATTTCTCAAACAAGTTTTTCCATGTGACACACCAGATTCGTGCCTAACTTCTAGGCCGGGTTTAGGGTGTTACAGAGTTGATGTCACGACATTAGAGTTTTCTCATCATGACATCGTCTATCAGTGGGTTACGTTACTACTTTAAAAGTCTCGACTTCATAACGCCACTCACTGTCGATCTATGTCTGACATTGGGTACAAGTGGTCGCGACATCACCCTTGTTTTGGTAAAAGTCCCATTTGGTACAATTTTCATGCATCCAATGCTAGTATTACCAATTCAAACTCATGCCACTTTATGCCAAATCAAACCTATAACACCTTTGAAGACAATCATACTAATGGCATAAAAACTCATAACCAAAACATATCCATTTTCAAACCATTCATCAATTTATTTTGCCTAACTACTTCACTTTGCAACCCTTAACATATCAAGCTTATGCAAGCCTAAATCATCACATTTAATGGCATCAAACATGACTTAAAATCATGCAACAATTAGTTTATTTATCAAACATACCAAACAAGTTCAACCATAGCCACAATTACCACATACAGGGGCGAAGCCAAAACAATTTTTTAGGGGGGCAGAATGAAATTTTAATTTTTTATAGTCTATATCTTTATAATTTTTAAAGGATTAAATCAAATTTTTATAATTTTAGGGGGGCAAAGTGCAATTTTACCTTTACTTATTTAAAATTTTAAAAAAAATTAGAGGGCCTAAATAGCAATTTTCCATTTTAGGGGGGCAGGGCCCATGCCAGCCCCCCTAAATTCGCCTCTGACCACATAGCTATATACTCAAAGGTGACCATTTGCACAACAAGATGTCCTTATATACATGCTACAATATTTGGACTCAAAATGAACATAATTCTATCATCTTGATGATAGTGTGTGCTTTGCGCTGATCTGACGTGACAAGTTTCACAAGTTGACAATCTATAAGTAGAAGAAATAACTAGAGTAAACATATCAATGCTTAGTAAGTTCAAACGGAAATTTCATACTTACCTTGCTCAAAATGTGAGCATACTAGCTATCTTAGTTTTGAAAAACTTTTGGCTAGAACATGGCACTCAAAATAACAATAAGGTGAGCATGTTTATTCATACATATCAAACATTGTAAACATAATTCACAACATCACAAATATAAACCAATTTCGTATAACTCATTTCAATGTTACATTTTGCCATCAACCCATAACTTTATATCAATTACTCATAATTCATCTCAATGTCATACTCTATCTTTCATCCATAATTTATACCATATCAAGTGAATTACATATCAAGTTGGTTTATCAAATTCAATTCATTTTATTATCAAATTTTTAAATTTAATTATAATGTTTCGCTCGATGGAACCCTAGTAAAATGGACTCGAATACACGAGTGAACTACACCAACCAGATAGCTTGTAAGAACTTAAACTACACCAAAGTGCAAAACCTTAGGCATAAAATGTATAAACATTTTCAAATACATCCCTCCACTACACCAAAGTCCCTGTAGAGACGTATAATACTCGATGATCTGAAACAGATGCTGGATCTCGATATAACCTATAATATTCTTCGTCCAATCACATATCCCATACAAGCGCACATAAGACTCTATTGGCATACCAATCGTATCCTAACCTTTTACTAAGTTCACATGGGCATCAATTATACACATATTCGCTACCATTCCTTGTAATTGATCATTTTCTCATGTTTACACCTTGTAAATATCCACATTTACAAATCATACCCTGTATCGATCACACTTACATTTCCATACCTTGTAATCATTCAAAGTTTTACATTTATATCCTGTACTTATCACATAACAAATCAATTATCTCATTTTATTTCAATTCAATCTCTTTACTATCCTTATATGCCAATTTCATTAATATTTCGAATTATATTCACACACACACACACACACACACACACACATCAAAATAAACACAAGCATACATATAGCACAATATAAGATAGTAAGTTCCATATTTAAAACATTGAACGAGTGGATTCTTCATGGACTAATCCACAATTTTAGTTTATCCCCTATTCTTGATCTAAACAAATATTATATCTAACAAATCAATACCAAACATTTTCACACAATTTCATGAGATGCATGATCCTATATAAATCAATTTTTTGATTTCCCCCATATTTTACATTTTTATTCAATTTAGTCCCTAAACACGGGATAGACATAACATTCAATTCCTAGATTCAGATTAAAATTTTATTTCATATATTTTCATTTGGGACCTTATATTTTCTATTTCTAACCTAATTTCATGACAATTTTTACTTTTATTCGATTTGGTCCCTAATATAACAAAGTTAACAAACAAGTTAAACTAACTTTACAATCTAATCCTTTTTATAATCTAAGCTTACAATTTATTAATTTCAAGCCTAATTCATCAATTAATCAAAAATGACATCTTGATAAAAGTTTAACAATTCATCAAATTGGTACATAGGTTAGCTAAACCAAGCTCCCATGATCACAAATCCAAAAAAATTACAAGAAATTAGTTTGATCTCCATACCTATTTGAATGGCTGAATGACTAACCCTCAAGAATGGTTTTTCTCTTTTTCTTTCTATGGTAAAACAACTAAGGAAGGATGAACAAGATGGTAACCTTCTCTTTCTTTCCACTTATCTTGTTATTTATAGTTTAATTAGTAGCTACTTAACAATAATTAATTAACATAATCTAACTTTTAACTACACTCAGTAGAGATGGCCATCATCTTCCATTAATTTTTACTTAATATTGGTTTATTAACCATTTTGGGCATTTTGTTAATTGCCATGTAGGTCCTCAAGCCTTTTCCTAATTAAAACTCTATAGCGATTTAAATTTTAAATTTAGTCCCTGAGCCTTAATTAACTATTTAATTCAAAAAATTGCTCGACCAATCTTCAATATATTTTTATATTAACTTCGTAAATATTCATATTTAATATTTACAGGCTTGATTTATGAAAATGAGTTTCCAAAATTGCATTTTTCAGTACCACTAAAAATCGGGCCATTACACGAGGACTAAAATTGACCAACTCAAAATTTACATGGACTAAAACTGATCAAATTAATGTATATGGACTAAATCCATAACTTTTATGAAATAGGACTAATAGTAGAATTTAACCAAATAAATTCAAAGTTCACATAACCAAATAATTTAGGGTTAAATATAAAATTAGTACTCAAATTTGTCCACTTCTTCCAGATTGATACTTATGGTTTTTTTGTCTCAGATTGGTACCCGAACTTTTTTTCCATCAACTAAATCGGTACTTAAGTCTAACACCATTAAGTTTAGTACATGTTACAAAATAAGATTGTGGCATGTGGCATAAATGACATATGGTGATTTCAGAGTCTAAAAAAATTTAATAAGAAAAAACTTTTGTTTTCTTTTGACTTTTCTCCCCCCCCCCCCCCCAAATTTTTTCTGTCGTTTTTTTTTCCTCCTCCTCCTCCTTCTTCTTCTTCCCCCCAATTTTTTGTCATTCTTTTTTTTTTTTCCTTCTTTCTTCTTCCTTTTCTTCCCTCAACCCAAGTTTCTAATATTGTTGCATGCAGATTCAGTTTTTTTTTACAGAACTAGCTTAATACAATTAATATACTAGTTTTGTTTGAGAGAGTGAAATAAATTCATTGACCTATTTTCTTGCTCTAAATTGAACAGCTAAATCTATTCTTAATTTTGCGCTTATGTTGTTGATCATCGGAATTTTTTTAATTTTATTGACCCCTTTTTCTACAAGAAGGGAAAGATGGAGTAGGAGCTTTGACTGCCACACTTGCAACGGATCTAGCATTCAAGGTGAATAAAGTGGCAGGAGTGGATGGTAGAGACCCAAAAAGGGTGGTTTCTTCAACAAGGAATGTGCCACAACCTGATCTTGCTGTTGGAGGCATTTCTTTGTTGATGGGTATAGGTAAAAAGTCTTGAAGGATCACGTTAGGAAAAGAAGAAGGGTTGGTAGTGGGAGTAACCGCGGGGTGATCATTTAGAGAAGCTAGGCTAATATCTCCCAACACTTCTTCCATAGATATTTTAAGATTAAGATGGTGATCTCAAGGCTTTGCAACTGCTTTTGTTGTTGTTTCTACATGCTAGTGCCCACATTAGCAATATAAAGGTGAAAATAGAGAGAAGATATGTTAATTTCTACTACTACTATATATAGAGGTGCCCACATTAGCAATATAATAAATTTTACTGGTGAACTCTAAGATTATTTGAATTGTTAATATTGTATACCCAACAACTACTACTTCAACTTTGATTCTGTTCCAGTTTAAGGGCCCCCAAAATAAAAAAGACAAAGAAAAAAAGAAAACCTAAGAATAAGCATCTAAATTGGGAGTAGGGAGCAGTGAGGGATGACGGTAGCTTCCTTCAATTCTCCACTTTGTACAAAGGCCTTTGCAGAGCTTTCGGAACGAATCTAATAAAGAGCTTCATACTATAGAGAGATAACTCATGAGTATTGCATTGAAAATTGATAAGAAACTAGGTTCTTTTTCAGCAAATAAAAGAGGTAATGTGAGCTGGGTTTTTTTTCTTGAGAAACAAACAAAAAAATAAAGGAAAGAGAAGGGTTTTAAGGTTGAGGCAGGAAAATGGTGGAAAAAATCGTTGGCTGTCATTGCCAAACAAGAAGAAAAAACTTGGGCTGAGGGAAAAAGAAGAAGGAAAAAAAAAAAAGAACGACAGAAAAATTGGGCGAAAAAGAAGGAGAAAGAAGGGAAAAAAAGCAACAGAAAAAATGGGGGAAGAAAACTCAAAAGAATTTTTTAAATTTTTTTAGATTATGACATCATCATCATGACATCATTTATGCCATGTGTTATAATCGTATTCTACCACGTATTCTAAACTTAACGACGTTAGACTCAAGTACTGATTTAGTTGATAGAAAAAAATTTGGGTACCAATCTGGGACAAAAAAATCATAAGTACCAATCTGGGAGAAGTGAATAAGTTTGGCTACTAATTTTATATTTAAACCAATAATTTAACATATAAGAAAAGATAATATATCCAAAATAAGCTCCAGTCTAATATGGTTCTGATACCATGACAAAAATCATAAGAGAAGAATGAATTTTTATCATATATAAATTAGGTTACAGTGTTGGTTTATAAACACAATTGTCTAGCTTAAAAATAGTAACTATCTTCCTAATTAAAAACTCCTAAAATTATGAATCTTCACAAGAAATTATACACAATTTTCTATAACTACACAATCTTTCCAAATAAAGCTATATAATTCGACGATAAAACTAATAGTTGTATATGAGAGTATATGTAAAAAATGAGTAATATGTATTGTTGGAGTTTTAACATAATGTTGGTATATTATTTGGGTAAAATACCTAAATATACCAAAAAAATTAAAAATTTACGAAATTGGGCCGGTTTCTAGAAAATTTACGGAAAATGACCATTTCCCATCAAAACGCGCGCCCACGTCGGTAGCGTTTTGAGGAAATGCCAAGAAAGCGCGCTCCGGGGACGCGCTTTGTGCCACCTCAACAAAGCGCGCCTCACGTGGACGCGCTTTGTCGACGTGACACAAAGCGCGCCCCCGGGCGCGCTTTGCTAGCCAACAGTCAAAATTTTTTTCCTATAAAACCCCCAACCCTTTTTTTTTTTCACACTTTAATCCTTCTCTTAATTTTCTCTCAATTTTCTCTCAAAGTCCTTGAAATTTACTCTCAAATTTTAAAATAGTCCTTTACTATTTACAAAAAAGCCCTTTTTACAAAATAGTCCGTTTTACAAAATAATAATTTTTTTTTCTTTTTTTTAATTTAGTTTTAATATATTTAATAAATTAAAAAGTTGTTTTTATTTTTTGTTTGTAATTTAGTTTTAATATCTTTAATAAAATAGAATTTGTTTAAATTTTTATTTAAATTTAATTTTAAAAATAAAAGTCAATATTTGTAATTTTATTGTAACTTAAAGGGTTTTTTCCAAATTAGTCCTTCTACAAAAGTTCACCGTTTTCATCAACAAAAAATAGAGTTTACATAGACACCAAGAGACAAAAAAGTTAAGAACATCATCAACTATTCCGACTTGGACACGAGCGAGATGTATGGCTGTGTTCCTACACCATCGCATGTGACCTACCTTGGTTGCTCGTTTCTCGGATATCTATATTGTTGCGTATTCTAGTCGAGCAAGGTCGACCCTTTGGTTTGCGCCTCAATTGTCTATCCGACAGCAGCTTAAGCGAGAGCAAGCGATATCGACCGCCACTTACGTTCATCCGGGATGGTGGGAATACGTGTCTCCACACGCTGTACATGTTTTCTAATTTGTAAACTTCGTCGACATAGCTCATGGGATCAAGACGGAGATTACGACAAGCCGCAAGTACATGAGCGCATGGGTAACGAAGTGCATCAAATATCCCACGATCGCGAGTCCTATTTGTCAAGTGTACACGATCATCGCCCGCCAACAATACCTTGGTTGATCTGTCAAACTCCATCACACGAAACCATAGTTTGTCGCGATCGTGACACTGCTTGTGTGCATGGTGTTGGCCCGTGCCTTGCCCTTGTTAATTTCTTGCAAGACCTTCGGGCTCCATACATGGCCTCCTTGCATTTGGCCTTTATAACTCGCTGCTCGCTTCGGAAATAGTGCCGCTAAACAAAAATATGTCTCTCGCACAACCGATGTTATCGGCAGATGACGCGTTCCTTTTAGAATAGGATTTATGCATTCGGCCAGGTTTGAGGTCATGTGACCATATCGTAGGCCGCCGTCGTATGCTTGTGTCCACTGTTCGAAAGGAATATTGCGTAGGTAATTTGTGCCTTCTTCGTTAACTGAGCGCAAACTTACCAACATCTCGTGAAAACGGTCCTTATTGATCTCGTACCCTGCCAATATAAGTTGATATCGAATATTACATACCACTCTTCAATTGAGAATAAATTGAATATTACAAACGAAATTATATTAATAGATATTACATACCCATATTGGTCACTTGTTGTCGCTGACTTTTAGATCGATGTTGCTCGTAGTAGTTGGATGCAACATACCTTAGGCAATATCGATGGTGTGTGCGATGCCACAAGCTTCCCTGGCGCTCTATTGCGGCTAGTATTCCAGGGCCCCAATCCGATATAACACATATATCAGGTTGGGGCCAGACATGCCTCCTTAACCTAGATAAGAAGAAAATCCAGTCATCAGCTGACTCCTCCGGTGTTATTGCAAACGCAATCGGAAGGATTCTCCCACTGCCGTCCTGTGCCACAGCTAGCAATAGCCGATGCGTATATCTACCATACATAAAGGTACCGTCAATTTGTACCAATGGCTTGCAGTATATAAATGCATCTCGACATTGCTTAAATGTCCAGAAAAGACGCTTGAACACTGCGCATCCACGGAGCAAACGATCGTTGTAGTACACCGGTTCCGTTTCAAGGTCTGTTATGTTGCCTGGGACATACCTCTCCAGCACCTGACACCACTGCCACACTTCATTATATGAAGCGTCCCACCGACCATGCAACTTTTCCAACACCTTCTGCTTGGCTATCCAAGCCTTCCTGTAAGAGGGCGTGTACCCCAATTGGCTACGAATATTGCCAATTAAGGCTAGCACTGTAGTATTGGGATCGGCCTTCACCGTCGGTATTATTAAGTCAGCCAACATGTCTGAATCCATCTTCGGATGATCTTGTGTAACACCTGTCAACGAAGTACGTTAAATAATGCAACATTACGTAATATTAGTATTATTCAAAAACATTGAACACATCGTGATACTGTACCGGTAAGACATGTATGTAGACCTTTGTACTTTTTGATCTCCCACAAGCCTGTCCTTTTCCTCAACGAGGCCATGATTTTCCATGAACATGTACCGTCTTACACTGCACACTTCGCCTCGTACTTGTCGAGCTTGGATTTAACCATGTTGTAGTTAACCCCGTTCTTGATGTTGTATTATTTCAATGCAGCAAGAAAAGCATCCTTGTTGGAAAACTCGTTACCAACTTCTAATTTGCCCGAATCCAATGACGAAGTTGTACGGTCACACGTCCGGTGTGGTAGTTTAGGAAACTCCAATGCATCGTCTTGAGATAGATCGACATTGTGCATGTGGGCTGGAGGCGAGTACGCCCTGAATAGCGGATCTTCTTCTTCTTCGTCTGAACCGCCCTCAACATCTTCAGGTACTGTTGGAACAGGCTCCGGTTCAGAAAATAATCCAACTTCTGCACCATCGGGCCCAGGTTCTCGAGGTGGATCCACATCCGACTCATCATCTGATCCACCATAATCTGCAACGAACGAGGGCCCCTCGCCGGTGGATGTCGTGGGGAGTACATTATCCCTCCTTAAACATCTTTCGTAATGTCCCCAATCATATGTGGATTGTCAACCACTAGAAGTTGATGATGTTCCCCAATACGTATTTCTATCATCGAACGTCGAAGGAAGGATATGCATGTCCCATCCACCAACCGAGTGTCGTGCGGGGGTTATGTTTTCCATACTACCACCAAACACGGGCACTTCCGTATTCTGCCTCCCACTAATAGAGTGTCGGCTTGGGTCGTGTATTCCCCCCGAACAGAAGTAGATGTTGAGGTCGAAGGAAGATCACTTGGCGATGAAAATTGTACATATACCTCAAGATAGGGTGATCCACTGGCAATATGAGTCTCCACCATTGCCTCAAAGCTCCGAGGACCTTTGATGTCGAATGATTCATATCTCACCGGATCCACCGAAGCAAAAAATCTATACTTAATAGACTGAACTTTCATTGGCGTTGTTCCGAAGATTTTACGCCTAATTCTTTTGCGAAGTTCTAAGAAATCTATGTTTCGATTAAACCCTGTCATGTCATGTTTGTCTCACGATAAAAAAATAGCACCATTTTCGGTGTCAAAACCTCACCATCGTAGTAAATAACAAAGATTAATACGTTCACTCATTTTCGCTTCTATTTTCTTTTGCCTCAATTTCTCTTATGCAACCCGAGAATGAATTTTGGCTGATTTATAGTCTAATTTTATCGGAGACTCATCAGTAGCAAAAGAGCGCGTCACGTGGGAGCTCTTTTCGTACTCTGGCGACAGTGCATCCTCTTTGGAAGCGTTTGGCCATGTTTGTTGTAAACGTCTTCTCAAAATTATTTCACCAGAGACTATCGTGAGCAAAAGAGCGTCCACATGGGAGCTCTTTTGAGCTCTCTGGCGACAAGTGCATCTGCTGGAAGCGTTTTGGCCTTGTTTGCTTAGAAACGTCTTCTCAAAATTATTTCACCGGAGACTCATCAGAGCAAAAGAGCGTCCATGTGGGAGCTCTTTTGGTACTTTCATCGACAGTGCATCCTCTTTGGAAGCGTTTTTGGCCACTTTTTGTTGAAACGTCTTCTCAAAATTATTTTGCCAGAGACTCATCAGTAGCAAAAGAGCGTCCACGTGGGAGCTCTTTTCAGTACTCTTACTGACAGTGCATCCTACTGGAAGCGTTTTTGGCCACTGTTTGTTCAGAAACGTCTTCTCAAAATTATTTTGCCAGTTACAACTGTTAAAAAAATTCAATTAATTTTTTGGGCTAATATATTTTGCCCAAAACCCTAAATATATTTTTACCCTAGCCTAGAAACCTTAAAATTTCATACCCTTATTGGACGGGGAAGGAAGGCAAAAACGCGTCCATGTCAGCGCGTTTTCCTGGTTATTCAGTAGGAAAGCGCGCCCCTGGGGACGCGCTTTCCTGGCATTTCCCCTCAAAGCGCGCTACGTGGACGCGTTTTGATGGGAAATGGCCCTTTTCCTTAAATTTTCTAGAAACCGGCCCAATTCCGTAAATTTTTTATTTTTTTGGTATATTTGGGTATTTTACCCATATTATTTTGGTGGATATTTATTTATTATGTTGATTGATTTGTGGTGCAACAATACTTGACGAGGGAGTTATCTCTCTTTGTACATTTTTAATAAAAAAAGGGAGAAATTGTGTTTAATATTATTGTTGTTATTAGAAATGTAGTGTTGTTTGATGATGCAAAACTTTTTGAGGAAAATATTTGACTTTGTTGTTTTGTTCATTATGAAGGAATATATTTTATTATGCTATAAAGTTCTCTCTTTGGAAATTTGACAAAAGGTGGGAGATATTTTTAGTGCAACTTGTTGTCAATTTCGAGTAAGGAAGAACTATTGGAACTGTTGGGATGGAAATCTTTTTTTTTTTTCCTAGATGAATTTTATTTTTTCCTTTCTTTGGAAATAATCTCTTTGGTTTCTTCTAGGTTTAAATGTTTTGAACATACTTCTTCTTGGATTTCTTAAATGCATGGTGAAATTCTTGATAATGCATTGTGTTATACGAAGTACTTTATCTTGACTCAATATATCTAGTTTTCTATAGTTGTGTATGTATAGTAATTATGGCTTTTTTTATTGCAAGATTTTATAAAAAATTTCAAATTGAGACATTCTTAGTACAACTTGTTTTAACCTAGTTGCAACTAGAATAACAATGTAACAGCCCGTTTTTAGTCAAATAGGAACAGTAATTTCGGGACCACAAATCCGAAGTTGAAATAATTATTTTATTATTATTTTAATTTTTACAACATGAGAGTATGATTGTGTGAAAATTTCGTTAAGAAATTTTATCGTTTGAATACTCAATTCAGTAAAAAGGACTAAATCGCGTAAAGCGTAAAACTTGTGTTCTATTAGTTAAAAGTGTCTAATAGCTATGTTATATTAAAGCTAAGGTTCTTATGTTGTAATTAGACCATTTGAATCATGAGTGGACAAAGATGGACATGGTTAGGTGAATTTTAATTATTATACATTAAGGTTATTTTTGTAATTTAGTTAATAAAGGTTAATTTAATAAAACAAAATCAATTTTTATTCTTCATTCATCTTCTTCAACCGAATGAAGGGAAATAATAGCCATTAACAAATCTTCAAACATTCGGCCAACTTAATCTTGTGCATGTAAGTTCAATTTTATCCCGTTTTTAATGATTTCTACGTTTTTGAGATCGTTGCAGCTTAGTCTAGCTAGCCCAGGGACTATTTTGCAAAACTGTTAAAGATTTTAGATGTTTCCATTGATGAATACTTGAGTATTTTGATGCTTAATGATAGATTATGAATGTTTGTTGATAGTTATACAAGTTTTATAAAGTGATTCTTAGTGAAAATACAAATTAGGGATTAAATTGTGAAATGTGAAAACTTTGTGGTTAAAATGTGAAATAAATGAAAATATAGGTTTCTAGGGACCTAATTGTAATTCGGCTAGCATGGGTTGTGGTTGAATTGCATTAATTTGTGTTTTCATGAAATAAGGACTAAATTGTAAAAATATGAAACATTAGGGGAAAATGTGTAAAAGTGCCTTAATGTGAATTTTGGATTAAATTGAATGGAGAAATAATTAAATAAGCTGATTTTGATTACATATAGATAAAGAAAAGGGAAATTTGGGTCTAGATCGAGGGAAAAACAAAGTTGAGACTAATCGATCAATTTAGTCATTTTTACATCCGAGGTAAGTTCGTATGTAATAAGCATTGTTATAATTATGTTTTTAATGCTTTGATATTGCATAAACTATGAATACGAGACTACGAACATGTTCGACAATGATTCGACGATGATTCGGCAAGTGTGAAATCCCGGTTGAACCTTAGGAATAGATTAGGATACGAATGACATGTCATTAGAGCTTATTGTGATTATGTAATCCGGGTGCTGGTCCTGTACGTCCTACCAGTGGCTGAGTACACCGGCATGTGTTACGATTACTTGACTGCCTGTGTGAGCAGCATCGTGTAGCTACGTCTTGACCCACAGCTTGTGTGAGTAGGCCCGTTGATAGATCGAGAGTGAGCATATATATGATACGAGATTGAGATAGCATTGGCTATATATGTGACACTTCGGTGCAAGTTTCCCGAGTATCCGATAGTATTCTGAATGGTTCAACGAGTAAATGAAAGACGTGGTTGAGTATGAGATTGATACGAGATAGTACAGGTACTCAGTTGATTTAGACGATACCTTAGGAAGAATCCACCTAGACTTCACTTGTTATCTAACACTGAATCATACGATTTATTCACTTAGTTTGATCCGTAAGACTCCCTAACGTATATTAAACCCTCTCTCGAGGTGAATAACGTCTAACCCTAGGTCAATTAGTGGAACTCTCGTTCTCTTATAATAACCCCCTAGAATAGCAGTAAATTGATCTATGGATTCCCATATTAGGTTTCACCCTAATCTGGCAAAATCTCGTCACCTTATCTCTTGGCGTGCGATCAACTCCGCTTAATTATGTTGGATCTACTCTTAGGCCGGGTCTATTCCTCCTCCACCTAAGCACATTAAATTTGGATTAAGCTCACATAGTTAAGAACAAACCAAGTATTTATCATATAATTCAGAAAACAATAACAAGATTCATCATAGGTTTCATCCCCTTCGGGTATCCGAAGGGTTTAGTTCATAACAATAAAGGAAAACATCTCAAGAGAAAATATAAAACAAAACATAAGAAATCCCTAAAACCCCCTGAAGGAATTGAAGGACAGATCCTCCGTCTTGAGTATAATTCTGGCTTCTTGAGATGGATCAACTGGCTATCCCTGAGTGAATCCCCACACATCTGCCTTCTCTGGCCTAGCACGATGCCCCTAGACAATAGCTTTGGGCTCCCCCTCTTAGGTCATACTTAGGGTGTATTTATAGGCTTTTGAAATACGTTTCTTTCTCCCTAAGTATCCTTTCCCGAATGAAATTGCTCTTCTCCACGGCAGAGGCACGGCCATGGCGCACGCCCGTGTGAATCGTGGCCAGGCCGTGTTCGAATTTCTTTAATGAGACACGTCTGTGTGAGTCGGGGTTAGACCGTGTTCTAGATGATCAGTGAGGCACGGCTGTGTGGGCTAAGGTCTAAGCCGTGTCGATTTCTTCTTTGGCCCATTTTGGTCCGTTTTGAGCCCGTTTCTCATTCTTTTTATCCTTGGGTGCTTTCTTGAGTATAAGACATGAAAAGAAAGGATTAAGAGCACCTTTTTACATAAATCAAGGGATAATTCATCCAAAAGCATACTAAATGTGGGATTAAAATATGTTACTATTTTGGTTTATCACTCCTAATATCTTAATTTCATGTTTTATACTCAGGAGAGCTTAAGGAGTTGAAAGGAACGAGAAACGGGTCAAAAAGGGGGAAAACGGGCCTACTTAGGACATCAACACGGCCTGGACCATTGGACACGGCCGTGTGTTTCGAGAAAGGATCAAACATAGCCTGGACTATCGAGCACGGGCAAATCACACGGCCGTGTGTGGCGAACAGGATCGACCACGGCCAATGGAGTCCACCACGGGCATGCCCTTGCCGAAATCAAGATTAATTCTATTCGGAATGAGATACTTGTGGGCCAAGTAAGGCATCTCAAAAGCCTATATAAACACCCTAGGAGGCAACTTAAAAGGGGAGCTCGACAGGATGTCGAATAGACGCTGAGTAGAAGGAGAAAATACTCCAAGACAACTGTCGGGAATGGCTTAGGAGAAGGATCTCCATCAAGACTGAGGATCTCCCATCAAGTTCTTTAGAAGTTTTTGGGTTTTCTTATGTTTTTTTGTTTTTCCTCTTTTATGATGTTTCCCTCTTTTAGTATGAACTAAATCCCTTAAATACCTAAGGGGATGAAACCTAAGATAGATCTTATTATTATTTGATTTATGAGATAAATACTTGTGCTTATTCTTAATTGTGAGTTCTTATTCTTGTTTTGATAATTCAGGTTATTGATTCAAGTCAAATGTGCTTATTCAGTGGAGCAAAATTCCCTGTCTAAGAGTAGATTAACACAATTAAGCGAAGTTGATTGCAACCCTAGAGATAGGGCGACGAAAATCTGTCGGATTAAGGTCAAACCTAATAAGGGAATCCATAGATCGAGTTAATGCAAAAATAGGGGTTTTAATTAGAAAGAGATTTCAATTAATCAACCTAGAGTCAGTTGTTAGTAGCCTCGAGAGAGGTATTAATATAATTTAGGGATTTCTACGGATTAAGCCAAGTGAATAAATCGCATGAATCAAAAGTAATAAGTGAAGTCTAGGTGGATTCTTCCTTAGGTATTGCCTATCTCATATAAGTTGTCCAAAAGTATTTTCCCAATTTACTCTCTGTCGCGCTCATAGTTAGTTAAATTAGTTAGTAAATTTTAGATTAAAAATAAACCCCCTTTATTATTAGGCTAGATAATAAAAAGATAGTTAATACTAGTACTCTTGGTCCTTGAGGATACGATATTCCGGACTAACCACAGCTATACTACTGTTCGATAGGTGGGCTTGCCTTTGTCGAAATAATAGTTAGTTTTGAGCTCCATCAGCAAGCAATCTTTCAAATGCTTCGTTTGGACATTTGGGTAGATATCATGCAAGACAAGGTATTGGTCTAAGAACTCAAATTCTGACCGAAACAAGTGTTGGAAGTGTTAAAAGCAACACGCCTGAGTGTAGACAACGTGGAAGACGACACGTTGGAGAGTGCTGGGGCAAGTACAATAATAGAACTTGTTATAAGTGTGGATCCCAAGATCATTTCATTTGAGATTGCCCAGAGTTAGCTGAGAAAGACAATGTTTAGAGTGCGAGACCGAGTATTACGACAGCTAGGGGCAGACCACCCAGAAACACCGGAAATGTAGGTAGAAGCCAAAGAGGGACTATGGGTACAGCTGTGAGATTCGAGGCGAGAGCACCTGCTCGAGCCTATGCTATTCGCGCACGAGAAGAAGTGTCATCTCCAGACGTCATTACTGGTACTTTTACTCTATTTGATACTGATGTGATTGCATTGATAGATCCAGGTTCTACTCATTCCTATGTGTGTGTGAATTTAGTATCAAGTAAGACTTTACCTGTTGAGTCTACTGAATTCTTGATTAGAGTATCGAACCCCTTAGGCAAGTGTGTCTTGGTTGATAAAGTATGCAAGAACTGCCTATTGATGTTTCGGGATATTTGTTTTCCGGCTAATTTGATGTTGCTACCTTTCGATGAATTTGATATCATTCTGGGTATGGATTGGCTCACTTTGCATAGTGCTATTGTGAATTGTAAACGGAAAAGTATTGAATTGAGAATTCAGAATGGTGAAATAGTTCGAATTGAATCCAGTGATTTGAATGGGTTGTTGGCTGTTATATCTTCGATAAAAGCTTTGAACTATGAGAAGAAGGGTTGCGAAGCTTATCTCGCATATGTGATTGATACAAAAGTGACAGAAAAGAAAGTTGAATCTGTGCCTGTGGTTTGTGAATTCCCTGATGTGTTTCCTAAAGAACTACCGGGATTACCTCCGATCCGAGAAGTTGAATTTGGTATTGAATTAGTGCCGGGGACGACTCCTATCTCAATAGCTCCGTATAGAATGGCATCAACAGAACTGAAAGAGTTAAAGTCTCGGTTGCAAGAGTTGACAGATAGAGGATTTGCACGACCGAAGTTTCCGCATGCAGGGTGCTCTGTGTTGTTTGTGAAAAAGAAAGATGGCACTATGAGGATGTGTATTGATTACCGATAGTTGAATATAGTAACGATAAAGAATAAGTATCCCCTGCCACGTATTGATGATTTGTTTGATCAAGTGAGAGGAGCTACAGTGTTTTCTAAGATAGATTTGAGATCGAGCTACAATCAATTGAGAGTTAAAGAATCAGATGTACCGAAGACTGCTTTCAGAACGAGGTACGGACATTATGAATTCTTAGTTATGCCTTTTGGACTAACGAATGCTCCTGCAGTGTTTATGGATTTGATGAATCGCATATTTAGACCGTATTTGGATTGTTTTGTTGTGGTTTCATTGATGATATTCTGATTTACTCATTTGATGAGATGCAACATGCCGAGCATTTGAGAATTGTGTTACAGACTCTGCGTGAGAAGCAATTGTATGCAAAGTTTAGCAAATGTGAGTTTTGGTTACGTGAGATTGGTTTTCTAGGGCATATTGTATCAGCTGCGAGAATACGAGTTGATCCGAGTAAGATCTTAGCTATTTTAAAATGGAAGCCTCCGAGAAATGTGTCTGAAGTCCGTAGTTTTCTAGGACTAGCGGGATATTATAGAACATTTGTGAAAGGCTTCTCGATGATTGTGACTCCGTTGACGAAATTGCTTCAGAAAGATGTTAAATTTGAGTGGTCAGAAAAGTGCCAGTAAAGTTTTGAACAGTTGAAAGCATTGTTGACAGAGGAACCCGTGTTAGTTCAACCTGAGTCTGGTAAAGAATTCATAGTTTACCGTGATGCATCATTGAATGGTTAGGGCTGTGTGCTGATGCAAGAAGGCAAAGTCATCGCTTACACTTCGAGGCATGAAAAGAACTGTCCGACGCATGATCTTGAATTAGCCGCGATTGTATTTGCATTGAAGATTTGGCGTCATTACCTATTTGGTGAGAAATGTCATATTTTTACAGATCATAAGAGCTTAAAATATCTGATGGCTTAGAAAGAATTGAATTTGCGACAGAGAAGATGGTTAGAATTGTTGAAAGACTACGAGCTTGTGATTGATTATCATCCGGGTAAAGCTAATGTTGTTGCTGATGCTTTGAGTCGAAAGTCTATATGTGCTTTGCGAGCAACGAGTACTCAGATGGATCTATGTGATGATGGTTCTGTTTTGGCTGAGTTGAAAGTGAAGCCGATGTTTATACGTCAGATTTGTGATGCCTAGAAAAGTGATGATGAGATGATAGCAAAACGAACTCAATGTGATTTGAATTCTAATTCAGAATTTCGAGTTGATAACGATGATTGTTTGAGATTCAGAGATCGGATTTGTGTTCCGAGGAATTCAGAGTTGATTCAGATGATTTTAAACGAAGCTCACAATAATTGTTTGGCTGTTCACCCTGGGAGTACAAAAATGTATAACGATTTAAAACAGTTTTATTGTTGGCATGGTATGAAACGGGATATCTTAGAATTTGTTTCGAGATGTTTGGTTTGTCAGCAAGTTAAAGCTAAACATCAGGTTCCATTCGGTTTATTACAACCGATTATGATTCCCGAGTGGAAATGGGAGAGAATCACAATGGACTTTGTGTCGGGATTGCCTTTATCTCCGAGAAAGAAAGATGCAATCTGGGTGATAGTTGACAGATTGACAAAATCAGCTCATTTTGTTCCGGTGAGAACAGATTATTCACTTGATAAATTAGTTGAACTGTATATTTCTGAGATTGTGAGATTACACGGGGTACCATTATCTATTGTATCTGACAGAGATCCGAGATTTACCTCGTGGTTTTGGAAGAAATTGCAAGAGGCTTTAGGCACAAAGCTGCATTTCAGTACTGCATTTCATCCGCAAACAGATGGTCAATCCGAGCGGATTATTCAGATTCTTGAAGATATGTTGAGATGATGCATTCTTGAATTTGAAAGTACGTGGGAAAAATATTTGCCGTTGATTGAATTCGCATACAATAATAGTTTTCAATCTAGCATCAAAATGGCACCATATGAGGCTCTTTACGGTCGTAAATGTCAAACTCCATTGTATTGGACTGAGTTGAGTGAAAATAAGATTCACGGGGTTGATTTGATAAAAGAGACTGAGCAGAAAGTGAAAGTGATTTGTGACAGTTTGAAAACAGCGTCAGATCGTCAGAAGTCTTAAGAAGACTTGAAACGGAAAGATATTGAATTTGAAATCGGCGATAAAGTATTTTTGAAAGTGTCTCCGTGGAAGAAAATACTTTGTTTTGGCCGAAAGGGCAAGTTGAGCCCGAAATTCATTGGACCGTATGAGATCATCGAACGAATAGGGCCAGTTGCTTATAGATTGATGTTGCCACCTGAGTTAGAAAATATTCATAATGTATTTCACGTATCGATGCTTCGACGATACAGATCTGATCCATCACATGTGATTACTTCTACTGAGGTTGAGATTCAATCAGATTTGTCGTATAGTGAAGAACCGATTTGAATCCTGGCACGTGAGATTAAAGAGTTGAGAAATAATATAATTTCCTTAGTGAAAGTGTTATGGCACAAACAGGGAGTTGAAGAGGCTACGTGGGAGCCTAAAGATATTATGAGAGAGCAATATCCAAACCTATTCACTGGTAAGATTTTCGGGGACGAAAATCCCTAAGGGGAGGAGAGTTGTAACAGCCCGGTTTAGACCCTAGTCGGAACAGTGGTTTCAAGACCACAAATCCGAGGTCAGAAAAATATTTTTTATATTATTTTCGGTGTTTATAATATGTGATTGAGCATGTGTGAAAGTTCTGTGTGAAAATTTTATCGATTGTGTGCTTAATTAGCAAAAAGGACTTAATCGCATAAAATGAAAAAGCTGTGTGCTAATTGTTAAAGTGCTTAATTGCCATTATTTACTAATTGTAAAGTCCTTAAAATGAAATTAGTCCACTATTAAGGTTAGTGGACGGTAATGGACTTATAATATGTGATGTTATAGTATTTTTACAAAGGTTAATTTTGTAAATTGGAATTTAAAGTTAATAAAAATAAAAACAAAAGAAATGAAAGCCATTATTCTCATCTTTTCTTGCCGAAATTGAAGAAAGAAAGCTAGGGCTCATATGTTTTGATATTCGGCTACATCCAAGCTTGATTAAAGGTCCGTTTTTGTTCGGTTTTTGATAATTTCTATGTTTTTGTGATCGTTGCTTTGTGCTCTAGCTAGCCCATGCTTTAATTTTAGAATTTGATGGTGATTTTGAGATATTCCATTGATGAATGTTTAAGCTTTGTGATAGTTGATGATGAAATATGAAAGATATGAGAAAGATTAACATTTTTTGTCTTTGAATTTTTGGTGAAATTGAATAATTTGCGCTAATTTGTGAAAATATTATTTTGAGGGACTCAAATGTGAAATAAATGAAATGTGTGGGCTTGTATGGATATAGGGAGAATTCGGCTAGGCATGGGTGGAATGAAATTTTGTGTATTTGATGATTTTATGAAATAGGAACTAAAGTGTCGAAATGTAAAAATGTGAGGGCTATTTTGTAAAATGCCCTAAATATGTGTGTTTGGACTAAATTGAATGAATTTGTGATTAAATGAGCTAAATTTGAATATGTATAGACCGAGAAAGGAGAGATTCGGATCGAGATCGAGGCAAAGACGAAGTACTCGATTGATCGGCTAGTTTCGGTATTTCAACGTTCGAGGTAAGTTCGGATATAATACGTGTTCTTAAATTATGTTTAAATGCTATGAAGTGAATAGTTATGTGATTTTGGATTAGTAATGCTATGTGTGGAATCGAGTTAGGTGGCACTGGAACGGTGGAAATGTGCAAGTGTACACAATCGCAACAAGTAATAAAGTGACAAGTAAATGTCGAGTTATCATACCCATAGGGACTGTAAAAGAATTATTTATGAAAATGATTTCAAACACTTTGGTGAAGGGAAAATATTTGGATTTAAGAAATATTTAAAAACCAAAAAAAAAACAAAGTAAAATAAAATAAAATAAAGTTCTAATGCACGACTTCAAAAGCTGATTTTAATCAAGATGATATAATTGTGTTGGATTAATTACATTTCTTACCTTAGAATTATTAAACTTATGCTTATACTTGTTACGGATAAATCACGGCAACTCGGTAATTTGCTAACTTATGAACATATTTACAAATCAAAAATCCATTTATCTCTTGTACATATTCTTATGTCAATTCGACCGATAAAACATATTTATAAAAGTAAACATGTTATTGCACATACATACTTATTAAATTAAACAATCTCTCGCATATTCCTATGTCGATTCAAACGATTAATTCAACCTAATAAGCATATAAAAGACTATGTGAGGTAACAAAGTATCCTTACCTTGAAACAGTTTAATCACAAAAATCTTGCAAGTTATGCAAGGCATACGTATCGCCAAATACAATGCTAATCTAATCTTCAACTACCTTAGAAGAATTAAACATGCACTGATTAAGTACTGTGTCCATTAATTACAATTTCAATGCGTTTCTCAAATAATTAATTCTTTAGTTATCTAAACAATTATAATGCCAGAATAACTTAGGCATGATTTTACTTAATCAAGCATTTTACCGAGGCCTATAACAGCATAAACACAATTTTAATAATTTAAAAGGACGGCATGCAATCAACCCAACACGAATTAAATTCAAGCTAAGCTGATTAAATTAACCATTCCAATAGCATAAATATTCATAAACATGTTTGTCAAAACAACAATGAAATTTAAAGAGATAGGGAACAAGAAGCAAATACGTGTTTCTCCGTGGCTTGACTGATTGCTCCGTTCTTCGTCCTCCGTTGTCCTCGGCTATCAAGGTGGCTTATGAACACTCTAATTACTGCTCAATGATGGCTGAAGAAGACCCCTTTCCCAAGGGGAGAAATCGGCACAAGAGCAAGGAAATAGGAAAATGAAAGAAGAATTGAGAGAGGAGAGAAAAGTTGTGAGAGAAGAGATGTGAATGAGAGATGAGGGATGAGGGATGCTTTGAATGATCAGCCAAGGAGGGTATTTATAGCTGAATGTGGCAGCTGACTTTTGCTAAAAATAGCAGCCAAAGAGCCACACCTTGGCCGGCCACCCATGTGGCAAAGTTCATGGCTTCAACTTTGCTAAATATGGCTTGGGGCAAATCTACAAAGCCACTAATTGTGGAGGGGGTTGAATGCAACTTTGACAAGTCTTCAAGGGCCTCTTTGCAAGCTCAATTAATCAGCTAATAAGCTGATTTGGGTCAGCATATGGACGGTTCTGGGCAGCCCAATTGGTGGCTGGTTCGGTTCACTAAATTCGGTTCAACCAGTGCGGTTTAACTGAACCCTTTTTTCCATAATTAATTAATAATAATTTATTTAGCCCAAATTAAGTTGGGAATAAATTAAAATTAATTATATTATGATTTAATATTCATAATCGGACCATCTTGGGCTGGAAATAAATTTACCTCGATCCTTCAAATTGCTTCTCGGGTTTATTCTTCGAGCAGTGTCTGCCGAGCTAATTTTCGCTCTTTGTGCGAATCTATCGAAAATAGTCAAAATTAATCAAAATTAACTATAAAATTAATTAAAATTCATCATGTTCATATTTTTAACACAATTTAATTATTTTATAATATTTAATTATTTTTCGACAAGAATTTAACTGAAATAGCATGATTTTAAGTTAAAAAGGGCATGTAAAAACACGTAAATTTTCGTGTTTCCACACCCCCAAACTTAATTCATTGCTTGTCCCGAGTAATGCACAAATTTGAAAAGAATTTTCTCGAGAACACTTTTGAAAAACTCCTTCAAAACAACATTCTTCCCAAAATCATGAAATCAATATACTTATGCTCAAAAACAAGAAATTTGATAATTATGCTACTCAAGTATATATGTCGTTCAAATTTATCTCAACAATTACAAAAATAGCAAAATTAGACTAAATGTTTCTTAATAAAGACATGTTAATCCCTACCATTTTGATTTTAATCCCTTATTCAAAATTAAACTGCAATCATTAAGCTTAATTGATGTCTTCATATGTTGAACAGAGCAATTTCTCTCCACTAATGTAGGTAACATTGTAACTTTGAATCAATAGGTCTTTAACAGGGTTGTAACGTGGCTGGGCTTAGGGGTAGGTAAAAGATAGATAATTTTAGGTTTTAAAACCCTAGACTCATCGTAAAATTGAACCTTCAGAATTTTTACCCTTGATACACCAACTTATGCTCCTTCGTACATATGTTTTATTTCGAGTGCATTTTTTTTAAAATCAATTTCGAGCACTCGCTTCATGTACTACAATTTTTGAGCAATTGATACTTCTTTTCAACTCCCCCAAACTTATTTTCAAAGAATACTCTGAATAGTACTAAGTCTAGTGTTTGGGACATTTTTAAGATAATTAAGAGAAGTGATGGCTAATTATTGCAAAGGTCCAAATAAAACTAGGCCATAAAGTCTCAAAGTTGGGTTTCAAAGGATAATTTTGTCATGGTCGACTTGAAAGGCTCAAATGGTCCAAACAATAATTGCCTAAATCATTTTCAATATTCCATGCTTCCTAGGATTTCGCCTCAAGGAATTACTAAGTCAATTCTAAAGACTTAAACTTTCATGCATGCCTAATTTTTTCGTAGAGAACTAAAAAATTTTATGGTACGAATTTGCATGCTTTATTAAAAATACATTCATATCATTATTAAGCTAACATGATAACTTATTGAAATAATAGAACTTTATTAATATTGAAGTTTAGCATACCTAAAAAAATTTCAAATTATTGAACAAAATATATCCTAATCATAATTAAAAGAAAATTTTATTCCGAGCGGATTTAATTCAAATTTTCGGTCCCCCCTACATAAAGTGAACAATGTCCTCATTATTTAAAGTGAATAGATACTATACACCAGGTAGGATTTTAGAAAAGAGGAGGTGAGTCAAATTGACTGCTTAAGTACCAAGCTCTCTCTAAATCCAATCCTAGACATGTATATACCTATTGCCACACTTTAGCCTTTGTGACTTGTTTAGATTTTATTCATGATTCCTATCTCTTATTTTATTATGCAAAAATAAAAATTCCTAATTAACCTAATCCTAAAATAACTTAAGAATAAAATAAAGTTGAAGTCCTCCCTTTTTTATTTGTTTGCCGATCCCTCCGAGTTCGACTCATCTTTTGCTCCATCATTATTGCCTTTGCATGAATCGCTTTGCTCCCTCTTCGATACTGAACTCCATGATTCAAATATGAAATCTGGAAACTCAGGCACAAAAATAAATGGGTCATTATAAATTTGCTTAAGGGCACTCCTCATCGAGTCGTCCCTTATTTTTGAGTATCCATGTGTTGCAACATAGCCATTATACCAAACTGTTCACTTCGTAGAATGGTGCTAGATAAAGGGACTCTCAGTGTCGAACTTAGAAAATCTGTTAAGGGTGGTTTCAGTTTCGGGTAGGTGGTTGAGTAGCCAATGGTAAGGTTTAGAGTTGAAGAGGGTGGCAGTTTTAAGGATAGTTTAGGTGCGGTAGTTGGTGACTTCGAATAAAGGTGTTTGGCATGGTGATTCAGGGAGTTAAGGGCTACAACATTAAGGGGTTAAGTGAGATGCACTATTCGGCTACTTGGGAGTGGCGGTGGAGCAAGGTAAGGGCTATAGGTTTGTGCGGAAAAGGGTTTAATATTTCCCTTTTTAGCAGTGTCTTAAGCCCAATGGCAGCTCCTTTTTGGATCCTAAGCTCCTGTACTGAAAGTAAACTAAAATTAGTGCTTGGCTTAAAAGTTGACCCTTTATTTAACAAAATAAATACTTAAATTCTTCGGCCTACTAAGAAGAATATTTTTCGAAAAATTACATTAAATTAAACTCCCAGGAAAGACTGGAGGGGTCACAGATGGTCCCGCTTAAGTCCCAATCTCCTAGACAGAGTTTTAATTAATGTAATGAAGCAAAGGAAATTTCATCTAAGTCTACCATTTTATTCAAATAAGAAAAAAACTATTACTATAAAATAACGATAGAGAAATTGAATATAACTCCCTCCATTTTATTTAGGATCGTCATTGGCTATGGTGGTGTCAAATGGCCATTTGCCATACCAACCATAACCATCTAGGAAGTAATCATATTCTTTCCCATCAAATCTGTCCAACATCTTATTAGGGAAAGAAAACCCGTAATGATCTTTCCTGGTGGCCTTGTTTAACTCCCTGTAATTCCTACAAATCCTCGAAGCCGTGACTCGAATATCTGTAATAATCTATCCGACACCCTTCTTGTGCTTTTCCAAAACAACAAATGACTCTTCTTCTTGATTCTTGGTGAACTCAACTGAAATCATGATAGGTAAAAATGGAGATAAACCTAAACAATCATATTTCAAATGAGGAGGCAAAGTCTTCAGTTCCAATTTGACTGGCTCTTCAATCAACATTTTTGGTTGTGTGTACTCCCGATATAATAACTCTAATGATTCTAGTGGAACTTCCTGAGTGAATCCCTTCGTTTTAGCTTCTAACAAAGCCAAACATTCCTCGTCTTCATCATCACTTGGCGAATCTGCTAGCAGAATACATTCTAACAGATCATTTATACAATTTAGCTCCAGCTCTGTAGAAGCCAGTGATTCCATCTTGGAAATAGTAGAACAGTCTTCAACTACATCTGGGGATTTAGCAGTATCGAAGTCATTAAAAGTCACCTTGTCATCAAAAATTTCTTTCAACTGAGTATCTCGTTGCTGCTTCTGGAATCGTTGAGGATATGGCAATGGTGGAATCTTAGCTTTAACCAGAAAACACTTCTGTGGAAATTTTTCTGCATCTGACAAGGGTGTTAGATAATCAGAACTAACTAGTTTAGAGTTTACCTCATCAAGAATCACTGAATCTGACTTCTATGATACAGGAGTTTCAACACTTGGTTGAACTTCTTCTGAATCTTGGGCGTCAGCTGGCTCCTTTTCAACTTCGACAGTGTTGGGCTCTACTGTCCTTCCACTCCTCAGTGTTAGCGCTTTGCAATGCTCCTTTCCCGGATTTCTCAGATTTTTCGTATCACTGGGTAAGGTACCCTGTGGTCGGTTCCTAAGTTCAGTTGCAAGCTGGCCCACTTGATTCTCCAAATTCTTCAATGTAGCTACTTGGCTCTGGATTAAGGCATCATTCTTTGCCATGTATACCTTCAGCAAACTCTCCAAGCTATTGGATGCTTCAGCTTGAACTGGTTTCTGAACTTGTTGCGGGAAGTTAGGCGGCTGGGTTGGGTGTAAGTGGTACTGGTTCCAGCCCCTTGGTTACTCCAGGAGAAATTTGGGTGGTTTCTCCATGATGGGTTATAAAAATTTGATTGCAACCCTTGCCTTCCTCGGGTTTGGTTCTGATTACCCATGTAGTATACAGATTCTGGGTTCGACGGACATTCTTCAAACAAATGTCCCTCCCCACAATAGACACAGGCTATATTCTCAAATTGATTTGGCGGCTGTGCTGCAAAACTATTAGACCCATTAGTAGTAAGATTTTTAAGCATTGAGGATATTGATGATACCTGAGATGCGAGTGAAGCAAGTGTAACAGCCCGATTTAGGGGGTAACCGTTGGTGGAATTCGCCTACAACAACAGTTTTCAGTCAAGTTTGAAGATGGCGCCTTATGAGGCATTGTATGGGTGTAAGTGCCGCACGCCCTTGTATTGGTCAGAACTTAGAGAGAAACAGATACACGAGGTCGATTTGGTTAAGGAAACTGAAGAAAAAGTAAAAGTGATACGTGATTGTCTGAAAGTCGCCTCAGATAGGTAGAAGTCCTATTCAGATTTGAAAAGGAAAGAGATAGAATTCAAAGTCAGTGATAAAGTGTTCTTGAAAGTATCACCTTGAAGGAAAGTCCTCAGATTTGGCCGGAAGGGCAAATTAAGTCCGCACTTTATCGGACCTTATGAGATTACCGGAGAGGATAGGACCCAGAGCTTATCTCGGCTGGCCTTGCCACCGAACTAGAAAAGATTCATGATGTCTTTCACGTATCCATGTTGCACCGATACCGTTCAGATCCTTCACATGTCATTGTACCAACAGAGGTAGATATACAACCGGACTTGACTTATGGTGAAGAGCCGGTTAAGATTTTGGCGCGAGAGGAGGTTAGCAGTTGAGAAACAAAAGCATAGCCCTTGTGTGAAAGTTTTATGGCAAAGGCACGGAATAGAAGAGGCTACATGGGAGCCCGAGGAAATGATGAGAAACCAATATCCCAACCTTTTTGCCGGTAAGATTTTCGGGGACGAAAATCCTTAAGGGGGAGAATTGTAATAGCCCGATTTAGGGGCTAGCCGGAATAGTGATCTCGGGGTCACTAATCTGAGAATTGAGAAATTATTTTCATGTTATATTATGAGTCGGAGCATGATAGTATATGTGCATGAGAATTTTGGTGCTTTAATTTTAGCGATTTCACGTTTAATCGCGAAAAAGGACTAAATCGCATAAAGTGCGAAAGTTCCATTCTATAAGATAAAGGTACCAAAAAGCCTTAGAATGTAAATTGGAGGTCTTTAAAAGGCAATTAGACCCCCAATATATGCTTGGCCGGCCATGGACTAGCATAGGAGACAAAGATGGACAAAAAATTGGTCAAAGTAGTTGATAGTTGGTGACTTGTTTGACTAGTTTAATATTAGAATAAAGAAAGAGAAAATATCATCTTTCTCTCCATCTTTCTCCATCGAAACTCGCAAGCAAAATAGGGGTTTGAAAGCTCACAATTTTCAGCAAGCTCTCCTCCATTCTAATAAGTGATTTTGATGATTTTTCTTTATGATAATTGTACTTTTAAGACCCCTAGAACTTAAGCTTTCAAATGAGAGGACTATTGTGCAATATGATGCAAAGTTTAGAGTTTTACCACGAGAGCTTTCATTGCTATTTGTTGCATTTTTATGGAAGAAAATGAGTCTTAGTTGTTGGATGAACAAATTTTGTGAAAGGTGTTGTCTTGAAAACACCTAATTTGGACCTTTATGAAAATGTTACAAAATTGTAGTAAGTATGTAAAATGTTGAGTTTTGATGATAGCTATAAGAGTATTAAATGTTCACCTAGGCCTGTTGAAGGTAGAAATGTGATTAGAATTTACTTCCGAGCCTAGGGGCAAAATGGTCAATTTGCCAAAGTCTAGGGGCAAAATAGTAATTTTGCCTAAGCATGATTTTTGAAATGCTTTATTAATGAGATGATTAAAATGAGCTAAATTGTTGTTATAGAGTAAGAAGAACCGAGGATCTGCCTCGATCGGGGAAAGAACAAAGTCTCAAATTAAATCGTCGAGCTAGCTCATTTTGAAATCGAGGTAAGTTTGTATGTGATTAATGAAATATTTATGTTAGCATAATTGAAAATGCTTGGTATAATATTGATGTATGATACTTCATTGAAATGAGGAATTGATGTTAATTATGATGTTGAAGTCCTAGTGGATTATAATGAATATGGGATTGCTATCATCGAGATGTGAATCAGATAAAGTCCCGTATAAGACCATGTCCAAGACATGGCCTCGGCACTGAGTTAAGATCCCCGTATAAGACCATATCCGGGATATGGCTTCGGAAAAGAATAAGAAGCTCGTTAAGACCACATTCGGGATGTGGCATCAATAATTGATGTGAAAGTCCATATAAGACCATATCCGGGATATGGAATTGGCATTTAGAAGTAACTCCATGTAAGACCACCTTGGGGATGTGGCATTGGCTTCGTCTCTACATGAACGACGTCGAATATACGTCTTTGACTATCCCTAGTGATTAAAGGGATAAGTAGATGAGTTTAGAAGAAGAAATGAGATTTGCACTAAAGTCATATGAATGAGTGAATACAGGTACTCGTGAATGAGTCACAAAGAAACGTTTACTTCATGTGGCATGGTATGTGCTAAATAAGGGCAATTGTAAGTAAGTATGGCAGGATGCCTATGACTTGTGTATGGTTAGTTAATATCATGGATGGATTATTTTATGAGCTTATTGTTGCTATTTATATTCATGCAAACTTACTAAGCTTTATGCTTACCCCTTTCATTGCCCTTCTTCCTTGTAGTATTGCCAAGATAACTCGAGGATCGTGGACGTAGGAGTTCGGAAATCACACTATTGACATCACTTTGGTATAACAATTTAGACTTATTTTGAGTATGGCATGTATAGGACTCAAGTATTTTGTTAAGTTGTAATTGTTAGCCAAAGTGTTGGCTATGTATGTTACTAAAGTCATTTTGTAAATGGCCTTAAGTTAGGCAAATACTTGGCAAATTCTTTTGTTTAATGAAAGTGGTTTTCTTGAAGTGTATGCCCTTGTGTATGAATGTCGAATTGAGTATTTAGATGTGTCTTTGGGTCATGAATTACGTTGAATGGAATTGGAGTATGTATGTTTGCAATGTAGGGTGGCAAAGGGCTTGGTAGATAGCCTTCTAATTTTCTACAAGGGTAGACACACGGGCGTGTGTCTAGACCGTGTGAGCGGCACAGCTAGCACATGGGCGTGTGCCCAGGCCGTGTGAAGTCTGCACCATGCACTTGGAATTTAAATTGCCACACGATTGAAACACACGGGCGTGTGTGTGGGCCGTGTGGATTAGTCAGAATGCCAAGGTTTGGCACACGGGCCAAGGCTACGGGCGTGTCAAGGCCGTGTGAAATTAGTCAGTTTTGACCACGGGTGGTAGACACGGGCATGTCTTAGGGGCACACGGGCGTGTCCCTAGACTTACACGGGCGTGTAACCCCTGTTTTGTTGAAAAGTTTCTCGAACGTGTAAATGTCCCCGGAATAGTCCCGATACCTCTCGGAAGTATGTTTAGGGCCTCTTAGGCCAAGTATAAGTAAGTGATGGGTTTAAACGAGACTTTGTAACCCTATTTGAGATGTTTAAGCAAGATTAGTTAGGTAATGCCTCGAACCCTGTCCCGGCTTGAAGACGGGTAAGGGGTGTTACAGTAAGAGCGTCTACTTCATGTATTCCAATGACTCGCCTTTCCCGACATTTGCTCGATCTGGTTGGCCATTGATAATTGTTGCTAGCAATCCTCTCGATAATTTCATAAGCCTCATTATAAGACTTAGAAAGGAGAGCACCATTAGCAGAAGCGTCCACCACCATCCTCGTGTGAGCGTTGAGACCATTGTAAAACGTCTCAAGTTGGATGCAATGTGGGATTCCATGATGAGGGCACTTTCGTAATAACTTTTTAAATCTTTCCCATGCCTCATACAAGGACTTATCATCCATTTGGTGGAAGGCAGTGATCTCGTTCCTCAGCTTAACATTCTTGCTTGGCGGGAAATACTTCATGAGGAATCTCTCGACTAATTCTTGCCATGTAGAAATGGAGTTCGGTGGCAATGAGTTCAACCAGGAACGAGCTCTGTCCCTTAACGAATATGGGAACAACTTCAATCGTAATGCATCTTCGGGAACTCCTGCTAACTTGAAAGAATCGCTCACTTCCATAAATAGTATTAAGTGAAGATGAGGATCTTCAGTAGGCATTCCACTGAATTGGCCCACTGTCTAAAGCATCTGGAACATGACTGGCTTCAGCTCGAATTGTTGTGCCTCAATTTCGGGTCTTCTCATACCTGGATTAAGATCATTAAATACTGGCACGGCATACTGTCGCAAAGCTCTATCCCTATCATCAGCAATAAGGATAGGATTCTGAGCAAGGTTTGCTCTGTTTCCTTGATTCATATTCTCGAAGTTCATCTCTTCGGTCCTTCTCTGGTTCTCTTGTCTTCTTCGCTGTCGAAAGGTTCGTTCTATCTCAGGGTCTACAGGGAGTAAGTCAATAATCTGGTCAGTACTCATAAACACCTGAAATAATCACAGAAAAAATAAGTAAGTAAAAATTTCAATAGCAAAATAAATAAACCAAAATGTAAAACAGATTCCAAAATAATGGCTTTGAAAAACAGTCCCCGGCAACGGCGCCAAAAACTTGGAACGGTGGAAATGTGCAAGTGTACACAATCGCAACAAGTAATAAAGTGACAAGTAAATGTCGAGTTATTGTACCACTGTGGGTCTGAAAAGAATTATTTATGAAAATGATTTCAAACACTTTGGTGAAGGGAAAATATTTGGATTTAAGAAATATTTAAAAACTAAAAAAAAACAAAGTAAAATAAAATAAAATATAGTTCGAATGCACGATTTCAAAAGCTGGTTTTAATCAAGATGATATAATTGTGTTGGATTAACTACATTTCTTACCAGAGAATTATTAACTTATGCTTATACTTGTTACGAATAAATCACGGCAACTCGGTAATTTGCTAACTTATGAACATATTTACAAATCAAAAATCCATTTATCTCTTGTACATATTCCTATGTCAATTCGACCGATAAAACATATTTATAAAAGTAAACATGTTATTGCACATACATACTTATTAAATTAAACAATCTCTCGCATATTCCTATGTCGATTCAAATGATTAATTCAACCTAATAAGCATATAAAAGACTATGTGAGGTAACAAAGTATCCTTACCTTGAAACAGTTTAATCACAAAAATCTTGCAAGTGATGCAAGGCATACGTATCGCCAAATACAATGCTAATCTAATCTTCAACTACCTTAGAAGAATTAAACACGCACTGATTAAGTACTGTGTCCATTAATTACAATTTCAATGCGTTTCTTAAATAATTAATTCTTTAGTTATCTAAACAATTATAATGCCGAATAACTTAGGCATGATTTTACTTAATCAAGCATTTTTACCGAGGCCTATAACAAAGATAAACACAATTTTAATAATTTAAAAAGGACGGCATGCAATCAACCCAACACTTAATTAAATTCAAGCTAAGCTGATTAAATTAACCATTCCAATAGCATAAATATTCATAAACATGTTTGTCAAAACAACAACGAAATTTAAAGTGATAGGGAACAAGAAGCAAATCCGGTGTTTCTCCGTGGCTTGACTGATTGCTCCGTTCTTCGTCCTCCGTTGTCCTCGGCTATCAAGGTGGCTTATGAACACTCTAATTGCTGCTCAATGATGGCTGAAGAAGACCCCTTTCCCAAGGGGAGAAATCGGCACAAGAGCAAGGAAATAGGAAAATGAAAGAAGAATTGAGAGAGGAGAGAAAAGTTGTGAGAGAAGAGATGTGAATGAGAGATGAGGGATGAGGGATGCTTTGAATGATCAGCCAAGGAGGGTATTTATAGCTGAATGTGGCAGCTGACTTTTGCTAAAAATAGCAGCCAAAGAGCCACACCTTGGCCGGCCACCCATGTGGCAAAGTTCATGGCTTCAACTTTGCTAAATATGGCTTGGGGCAAATCTACAAAGCCACTAATTGTGGAGGGGGTTGAATGCAACTTTGACAAGTCTTCAAAGGCCTCTTTGCAAGCTCAATTAATCAGCTAATAAGATTTTTTGGGTCAGCATATGGACGGTTCTGGGCAGCCCAATTGGTGGCTGGTTCGGTTCACTAAATTCGGTTCAACTAGTGCGGTTTAACTGAACCCTTTTTTCCATAATTAATTAATAATAATTTATTTAGCCCAAATTAAGTTGGGAATAAATTAAAATTAATTATATTATGATTTAATATTCATAATCGGACCGTCTTGGGCTGGAAATAAATTTACCTCGATCCTTCAAATTGCTTCTCGGGTTTATTCTTCGAGCAGTGTCTGTCGAGCTAATTTTCGCTCTTTGTGCGAATCTATCGAAAATAGTCAAAATTAATCAAATTTAACTATAAAACTAATTAAAATTCATCATGTTCATATTTTTAACACAATTTAATTATTGTATAATATTTAATTATTTTTTGACAAGAATTTAACCGAAATAGCATGATTTTAAGTTAAAAAGGGCATGTAAAAACACGTAAATTTTCGTGTTTTCAGGCATTAAGTGTGCGTATTTGGAAATGAGACCGAGATGATTAGCACTGTGTGTGCGAAATAATAGAAGCTTCGGCTTTTTGATTGGCACTGTGTGTGCGATACTGAATTAAGTTCGGTTTTACATTATGGCACTAAGTATGCGATGTTAATTAAGCTTCGGCTATGAATTGGGGCACTAAGTGTGCGATTGAATTGAAGAGATAGTGAATATTGAATGAATTATGATATCGAGCATTGAATAGCAAGAACATTTGTTAACTAAGTGTTGACAAAGGTATGTTTTGAACTTATGTGGTTGATGATAATGTTTATGGTTAAATAGATGGATGTATGAGTATTTGGTTGAGTATGATAATGTGTTTAGTTGTGAATCTATCTAAGTGATGATTTATTTATGTATTGATATGGTATTTTTGAGTAATATGTATTATATTACGAACTTACTAAGCTCTTAAGCTTACTGTGTGATGTGTTTCTCTGTTTTATAGTGTCAGTAAAGCTAGCTCGGATTTGGGGATCGTCAGCGACTTAATCACACTATCGGTCATCTATTTTGGTATTTTGAAAGATGTATATATATATGTGGTATATGGCATGTATAGGCTATTGAATGTGGCATGTTTTGAGTTGTATAAATCTAGTCATGAGATATGGCTTAAAAGTTGAATGATGTTAGTATATATATATGTGTGTGGTTAAGTGAGTGATGAATATGGTATGTTTCATGCTTATATGAGTGATGAAAATTGTGGTTTAAATGTGAATTGTGGTAAGGTTTGTATAATGCTTGATCTATATGTTTTGGGGATGTGAAATTAAGTGTCTTGGATAGACTTATTTGAGTAGAAATTGAGTATAAGAATAGATGGTATAGTTGATGATTATTTGGTGCTTGAAATGGTATGTTTTGGTTGCATTTGAGGCATGAATTGGTATTGGTTTGTAGCATATAGGTGATTCCAAAGTGTGGATGGTAATTTGGCCTTGCAAATGGCCTACAATTGCCCACACGGTTGAGCACACGGGCGTGTGGCTCGACCATGTCTTTTGAGATTGTAATTTGATTCAAGTCAGGCTCGACTACGGGCTGGACATACGGGTGTGTGACTGGCCGTGTGGTGCAAGTCAGTGTCGACCACGGGTGAGGCACACGGGTGTGTCTCAGGCTGTGTGGACAAGTCAGTTGGTATGCCCTGTTTTGCCACGGCTTGGACACATGGGCGTGTCCGAGGCTGTGTGAGGCACACGGCCTACCCACACGGGCGTGTGACCTCTGTAACTTAAAAAAATGTTTTAAATTTCGAAAATTTTTGTATGTGTTCGGTTTAGTCCCGACCCCTTTCTAACACGTGTTTAAGGTTTCATTGACCTATTTAAGGGACTATATGAATGTGAATTGTTATGTTTGGTTGTGATTTGTTATGAAATATTCGGAAAAGATTAGTAATACCTCTTAACCCTAATCTGGCGACGGTCACGGGTTAGGGGTGTTACACTTTTGAATTTTAGTATTTTGGTATATGGCATGTATAGGGACTTTGGGTCATTTTGTATATATGTTGCTTATGAAATTAGCCATTTGAGTTGGCTTGTAAATGTTTAAAGTTTGGTTTTATGTAGAGCCATGAGAGTTGGATTATTTTGGCAAATATGGTGTTGTATATATATATGTGTGTATTAATGTTCCTTGGTGATTGGTCATATTGCTTGTGAAGGGCTTGAGGAAGTTTAGCATTTAAGGTAGCTAATGGTTGAAATTGATGTTGTATGCTTGTGGTTTTAGGCAAGGTAAAATGCTTGGTTAAAATAGTGCATTTAGATGTTTAGTGAATGTGAAATAGGTATGATTTGATATATTGAAATATGGCATGAAATTGAATGGTACATTGTGGTATTTGTGTTTTGTATTGGTTGGTAATGAAATGGTATGGATTATGCTTGGTTGGAATTGATTTAAATGCTCATATATGCTATGTTTTGGTGCCATTGAGTTTTGTGTAGGAATGCACAAGTTTGGGTGGCAAATTGGCTTGGTAAATAGCCTATTTTTGTCCACACGGGCGTGTGTCTCAGCCGTGTACGACACACGGTCAGGTTACACGACCATGTGTCCCCTGGTGTTGAACTAGAAACAAAGTCAGTATGCTCCACACGGCCTCACACACAGGCGTGTGACTTGGCCGTGTGGCATAAGTCAGTATACCTTACAAGTTTGACACGACCTCGCACACGGCCTGGCACACGGGCGTGTATGGCCATTTTTAGGGCACACGGGCTAGCTACACGGGCGTATGTGTTGGCCGTGTGACCCCAGTCAGAGAGTTACATGGGGTCGGACACAGGCTGGGACACGGCCATGTGTTTCCATTTCGAATGTCCACACGGCCTGTGACACGGGCATGTCTTTGGTCGTGTGAGACACACGGTCGGGCCACACGGGCGTGTGTCCCCTATTTTTGAGAAAAAAATTTAAGTGTTCTAATAGTTTCCAAAGTTATCGGTTTAGTCCCGAACCACTCATAAAGCATGTTTAGAGTCTCGTAGGCTCATATTAGGAACAATGTGATTGAAGTAAATAATGTTTGCTATGAATTTGAGAAATGTATGTGAAATGTTTTAATATTGTGTTATAAGTCCGGTAATGCTCCGAAACCCTATTCCGGCGTTGAATACGGGTGAGGGGTGTTACATACAACATGTTCAAAACTAAACAAAATTAGGTTGGTTTACTTTTTAAAGAAAACTAGTTTATTTTATAGTCCAAATTTGTCTAGAAATATCATTGTCTTTTTAATGAGATTTATGATAAATGCGATAAAAAGATTGAATTGTAATCAGATCAATTACTAATATATCTCATCCCTCAATTAAGGATATGTTATTAGGTCAACCTCTTATGAATATTGTGATTGACGTGATGAAGATTTTTGAAGCTTCCATTTGAAGCTTTATATATTGAAGTTGTATTTTTCCTGGAAAGATAAGTTGAGCTGAGAGAGAATAGTCAAGTTCATTTTCAAGAACACTCCTTACTACAAATCATTCATGTCAAATTGTTTTATGAGTTGATTATTTAAACTTTCAATTGGAAAGTGTTAAGTTTGTGAATAAATTTATTCTAAATGTATGAGAGTGAAGTTGTAATATTCTAGAGATTGATTGGACTTAAATCATAACTTGTATTATATTTATAGAAGATTACTTACTAGGTAAGGTCCCGCACACATAGATTGATGCCAAAATGTGTAAATAATTGTTTGTGCTCATGTGCATTTTGTTTTCCCTTCTTGATAATCACTAATTACAACTCCTCTTGTGACAACTCAACAATCACAATAGTATTTTCAAGTAATAAATTTAAGGTTTAGTAGTTGATAAAGTATGTTAAAGGTTTATTTAAGTGTAAAAAAGTGTAAAGGGTTTAATTAAATGAAATGATAATTTTTAAGAATTTATTATTATAGCATTTATGATATAGGTTGTATTAGATTCAGATATCCAAATCCATTATTGATATAAATAAATAGGATTTTGTTAGCTTAATCAATCAATCGAAATAACTAAGAAAGGGGTGAATTGTCCTTTAACAAAATTTGTGGAAGCAAGGATAATAAAAAAAAAAGGAAAATGAACACAACAATGATTTTAGAGTGGTTCAGCCCCAATTGCTTACTCCACGACCTTAGCTTTCCATCACTAAAGTTTTTTCCCAAATTCACTAGTTTAATGAAACTTTGAGGACAAGGTTTAACCTTACAACTTTCTTAAGATTTCTACCCAAATCTTAAGATACAAAACCTCTCAACAGAGCAAATAAAGAAAAATCATTACAAGATTAGAATGTTTGCAAATGAAGCACACACCCAATAAAAACACTTGAGTTAAGAAAATACAATGAATGCTCACAAGTGTTTACAAGAGAAAGATGAAGAATTTAAACACAAAAGGTTGGTAATGAATTTCTTGGTGTTGCTTGATAGCTCTTGATCTCTTGTAATCTCTTTTTTTGTTGTAGAAGCTTTAGAAACTATAGAAGCTAGTATTTATAGCCTCATTGATTTCCAACTATTGGGGTTGTTGGGAAATTGAACTGAGCCATTAGAGGTGTAAAAACCATAACATTAATGACTCCTGCAACAAAAGGTATCGATACATTTGAAGGGGTATCGATACTTTGGGTATTTAATGCCTAAATTCAGTGACCGTCTAAGCCTATAGTATTGATACAATAGGGAATGTATCTATACTTGCTATGAAGTATCGGTACCTTGGGGAGGGTATCGATACTTGAGCCATTTTTCTTTAATTTTTAAAACATTAAACCTTAAAACGATATAGATACCAAGATATGATATTGATACTTTATTAAGGGTATCGATACTTTTGATTTTTGCTCAATTTTCCTAAAACTTCGAAACTCAAATTGGTATCGATACCAGGCAAGAATATTGATACTTTGTTAAGGGTATCAATACTTTTGATTTTTGCTTAATTTTTCTTAAACTTCTAAGCTCAAATTGGTATCGATATATAGGAGGTATCAAGACTTCTGATTCTTGGGAGCAGTTTCACCCTTGATAAAAATGTTTGAATAATTGTTTATTATTTTGAACAAGTTGAAAATATATTCTAAATGTTTGAAAGATAGAATTTAAAAGGTTCTCTCTTAAATATATTTTGAAACAAATTGTCACTAGAGATTTATTAAATTTTATTTTTTATTCAAAAATATTATATTTGTTATATCAAAATGTTTATCAATTAAAACTTAGCTTAACGGATTCAAATATTCAAAATTATCCAAAACAAATTATTGAAATTTTCAAATCCATATTTGCTCCAACATCTACGTGAATAATAAATCCAAAATTACCAAATTAGATTAAATAATATAGAATATCTATAATTATTTTTATACCCATCATCTTCTTAATCTATCATACCATCTCCTGAATTTAAAAACACCAAAGACCATCCATTGAAATTGTGGGATTCAATTATTACATGAAAAGGATTTATATATTGCCAATTATCCCTTTAAGATAACGAAAAAAGGAACTTTTAGAAATAATATGTTTAAGTAGATCTACCACGGATACTCATTATACCAGGTCAAACTATCTTTGCTGAAATAAATCCCATCCTCCCTCACTGACCACAGGCAAGAGTTATGATAAATTCTACACCTATGTTCATCTCTGGTGGCCTTGAAAGCCTCGAAATATTGTTGCTTCCCTTCCCACCATGCATAACAAAAGAAAAGGGTTGTCCTGAAAAGGTTGATTTTTGCATCCCATGTGTAATCCTCATGCTTAAACATGACCTTCTCACCAAGATCCTCATCCTTAGACTTGCAATGAAGATGTAATGAAGGAACACCGGGTGGCAAATCCGAAGGCAAATCGTTGGTTACGTGGATATGGTAATTGATAAACAGCAAATCTTCACTCACCGCAATTGCCAATGGATACATGACAAAAAATGCCAACATTGGGAAAGCAAATTGTTTTAGGTCAACCATGGTGTGATAGCTTGACAATGAGGGGGTTGGTTTTTATAGTATGATCTTGTATTTTTTAAAATGAGATCTAAGTTTGAGTTATTGTTGATGTATTTCAATTTTTTTAGATAAAGCAACTTTTCACGTTTATGGTATGAACATTAATGTGACATTCCATACGAAATAGGTTACATTTCTTTACCTTTTTTTTATTCTCACATGCCAAAACTAGCAAAGATAATACTATATCCATATGTAAAGTAATTAATACTCATTCGGTTGTTAATATTTTTTTATTTACTCGGGAAAGCATTTAAAAAGGATTTTAATTCCTAAAAATGTTATTGTTATAAATGGTAAAAATTTCCTGGAGTGCAAACAAATCTTTTATTATGTTACCTATAAATAGTGGAGACATTAAAATAAAAATAAGGTTTAAATCTTTAAATTTTCAGTAGTCACAAGAATTAGAAACATATTTATCCTTTAAAATACACCTATTCTCTTTTAGTTTGAAGAATGTCACTTACCCTATTATATTTGAAAACATCCTCATAAAGATCTATTTACTAAGCAAAATTAAAATAAAAAGTTAATTATACCCTCATTATTACTTATTTATGTACTATTTATTTATTTTATTGATTTCTGCATTTTAATTACATATTGAAGTAATATAAAATTATATATATTTAACTTCATAAAAAATTATATTTGAATTTGATTAAATTTATATTTAATTAGTTATATATTAACCTTATGACACTTTTATTAAATGATTTTCTTTGTAAAATGGATTAGTTACCGTTATTTAGAAAAATTTTATGAAAAGGAAATTGATTAAGTATAAAATAAAAATAAAGGAAAAAATGAAATCATTTACAAGTAAAAATTATAATTAAATTAAAACTAATTTACATGTATTTGTATAAAAAGTTATTTAAAAACAGAAAGTAAAATAGAAGGTAAAAAAATATAATTACTATTGATAACAAACATCATATCTATATATATATATATATATATAATACAAAAATTTAGCAAGTGCTATATATGCGATAAAGGTGTTCATGGGTTGAATTGAGTCGGGTTTGGGTTGATCCCTAATAATATTTTAGACATGTTTGATAGGTCCAGGCCCAACTCAAAAATGGGTCTAAATTTTGCCCAAATCCAACCCGGATAAAAATGCTAAAATTTGGGCCTGACCCACCCGTATTAAATTTTTTATATTATTTTTATATAAAAAATTTAAAAATATAATACATCAAAAACACTAAAAATATTAAAATAAATGTTTCCCAACAATTTGATAATAAATTAAAAAATAATCTTTATACTTAAATAACACTAAAATGGATGCAACTTAACAAGTAAATGTTTCTAAAATAGTAGCAAAATTAAAAATAAAAAAAGGCTATACAATATCCAAGCAATAACAACAAAATAATAGCAACATAATAGTGAAATGACAGCAAAACAATGGGAAAACAGCTTTTTTTTTCTTTTTGCAAATTTGGGTCGAATAGGGCCCAAACAAAAAAAAACTTACCCGAGGCTTATGCCTTATTTTTTTTCCAAGCCCATTTATCAGGCTTATATTTTTGCTAAAACCTTCTCACTTTTCAAGTTGACCTTCAGGGCGGGTAGGGTGGCCTGGTCATGGAAAGGTCTAATATGAGATAAGTGACACATATTTGTTTTTTATGTAACTTTTATAGTTTTTTTAAAGATAATTTTGATAGTTAAATTTAATTTTTTTTTTAAAATTTAAATTTAAATTTTATTTAAAATTTATATTTTGAATTTAAAATTAAAAAGTTATCCTTTTTATTACTTATTTAAAAAATACACTATAAAAATCAAAAGCATTTTTTATAACGTCAAACCCAAGTTAATTAAAATAAAAAAATTACAAATTCTTAAAAATATAATTTAAAATTTTAAATATTTAAAAAATAAAATAAAATTTTAAATATCTAATTAAAATATTAATTTATAATCTCTTGATTTATAATTTATAATTTAATTATTTATAGAGATGCTAAAATTGTAATTTTTTCAATCTACCCCTTTATCTGCTCCTAGGGGTGTTCAAATTTCGGTTAAAATCAAATTAACCGACCAAATCTATCTAATTTGGTTAACCGGTCGGTTAATCGTTCTAACTCGGTCGAAGGTCGGTTAATGATTTTTTGGAAGTTCGATTATCGGTTAATTCGGTTCGAAATCAGGTAATTAATCGAATTAACCAAACTTAATTATATAGTGTTTTTAATTATGTAGTGTTTCAAGACTTAAAATTTTGGTTAACTTTCTAGAAAAATGAACATTATCAATGCATCTTTTTTATATGTTTTATATTTGTTTTAAGAAAAAAAAACAAAAAAAAAACATATAAATTTCGGTTTTGTTAATTTTTTTTAAAAAAATTATGTTCCATTAATAGTTAAAAGATTACACAGTTCGATTAATACTAATTCAATTCGGTTAACCATTCAAACACCCCTATATTCCCCTAACAATATGTTTCGTTTTCAAAAGTTAAAAAAATTAATTTATTGTAAGATATATCCAAGTACAATTAGAGTTTTAACTTATTGTTAAGAAAGCTAATAATTATTCATGTAAATGGTTGAGATTTATTTTAGATTAGGGAAACAAATCCATTATCAACCCCACTAAATTATTAATTCTAGTTGATATCTAATTGAAAGAGGAATCTTGTACTCAACACATTTATATGTATCTTTATTTTTGTTTATTTGTTTAGTCTTTATTATTAACATTTTTCTTAATTGTTACAGTGGATCTTGATTGGTTTTTTTTTTCTTAAAGAAAAAAGCGTTTAGTAAAAAAAATAAAAATAATTAAGCCTTTGAAAAAAAAAATCACTTCCTTTTTAAAAAAAAATAGCATTCTAGATTATTATATAATAATTAATCTAAGAACAGATAAGCCGATAAGGTCTTCATGCAGCACATTCAGAGCAAAATCAGGGGGTTGAGACCAAAGGTGAAAGCCACTGTTCATTCCTTTTGTAGCCCTTTGCTAAACAAACAGACAACCTATTGCATTCACGATACACATGAGCAATGGCGTATCTAGGGGGCTAGCAGGGCCCTTGCCCCCTAAAAAGGAAAATTGTCCATTTAGGTCTTTTAGAAATTTTAAACTTTTAAATTAATAAAGGTAAAATTGTACTTTGCCCTCCCCTAAAAAGGATAAATTTTTGATTTAATCCTTTAAAAATTATAAAGATATAGGCTATTAAAAATTATAATTTAATTTTGGCCCCTCTAAAAAAAATTTCTGGCTTCGCCCCTGCACATGAGTTAAACTAGCATTCCAATCATGCCTCAACAAAAAAACTTCACTTTATTGAATCTTTAATGACAAAAAAAAAATCAATTAGGTTCTTTTGTTAACAAAAACCATTAGTTGATTGATTTCACTGTCAACATCGCTGATGTGGTATAACTTCATAAATGGCAGTTACTATTCCTTTAAAAATGATAATTATTGTTTGGTCATGATTGAAATTTTAAAAGTCATAAAGTATAGAGTTAAAAAATACCAAATTAAAGTGGACAGACTAAATTCACTACTTACACATAGTACATTGGCTAATTTCATAATTTAACTTTTTAAAATGCTCTAAACTATGCAAAATTAGCCATGTCTTTGTTGAATTTTTAAATGATCTTAGCATAGGATATTTGTAACGCTAAAAAAAATTGAGTGACTGTCTGTTAAATTATGACAATGATTAAGTAATTGCTTTAGTGGTTAAGTGTATTGTTTGAGTGTTTAAGATTAAGGGTTTAAGTTGTTTTTTGAAAAATTTTGTTATTCTTTTGACGTGAACCTTAGTCTTTGAACCCTCCATCTAAGTTTAATTATGCGTTAATTAGTGTTAAGAATGAGTTTGCTGGTTTAATAGTTAAGTTTTTGTATTTTTTTTAGTCTTGGGTTCAAGTCTTTGCATAAGCGAAGAGAGTATTTATATTTTTTATATTTTTTTTTGTACTTTTTGCAAAATTGGTTTACTCTAAGTTAATTAAATTATTTTTATTTCTTTTCCTTCCTACTTTTCACGTTCTTTCTTCTCTTGTTTTCTTGTCGTTCTTCTTGTTCTTTTCTTTGGTTATATTTATTCTTAATCTTTTTGTTAATTATTGCTACTGCTGTGTTGGAAATTGTGTATCTCGTTGTCTTTTCCGATTGAAAGGTTAATCGCGTAAGTTTGGGATGTTGAATTTTTGTTAATTTTCGCTCTCGTTCGTTTTTGCCAAAAATCAGTTTTCTGCTTGTTTTGCTCGATTCCTCTGTTTAAATGTGCAATTGGCTTTCTTTTTTAGGCAAAGATCTTGAGGGTAACGTTCCCCTAACGCGTTAGTCCCATATATTGCTGTTATGTGCAAGGTGAGTGTGTGAATTCAAATTGGGGTTTTGTGTCGAAATTTTTCAACATCATTCGGTTTTATGTGCTATATTGAGCGTTTCATTTGGGGAATGTTTGTCTTATTAGTCTTTGGAATCTCGTTTTTAGGTTCCGAAGTCACTTCTATTGCTTCTACGTAGATTTTGCATCAGGTGTGTAACGAAAATCGAGTTTTTCGCAAACGGCGAAAGCTGAAAATCATGGTTGTCGACGTCACACTGATGTGTGGTAAGCCATGTAACTCTTTGACTTAGGTCACACGGGCATTCGACACGGGCGTGTGCCCAGGCCGTGTGAGGGACTATTCTGGTGGTGAGTCACACGAGCGAATGACACGGGCGTGTGTCTAGACCGTGTAACTCTCTGACTTGAATCACACGGGCGTGTGTCAAGACGTGTGCCAGACCGTGCAACTCTCTAACTTGGGTTACACGCCCGTGTGTCAGGCCATGTGACAGATCGTGTGAGGCACTGTGATGAGCCACACGGGCGTGTAGGCCAAAAATCAAATTTTTTTTCTAAGGTCATAAACGTCGTTCGAATCGAACAGAGGCCTACCGTGGGGTTCGTATGATCTGAATTAGGCAATGAAATTCATTATATGATGATCTGTTACTGAATAATCTATTATTTACACATATATATTTGAGATGAAATCTGATAAGTAAGTACAACAGTATTACATGAGTATGACTTGAATTTGTACCACTGTATACGCATATCGGATATCTGTTAAATCTGCACCTGTATTGGGTTGAGATTGTGTAGAGTAGGAAGTGTGGGTAGTTTAATAATCTATCGATTTGGCAGCTAAGCCACAAGCATATATTTGATTCTAGCGATTTATCGCATTCTGATCTGGCAGCTAGACTGCAAATATTTTGAAACGTGACATATAGTCACTATGCGGTGTGTAAGGATGGATGGGTACTTGATACACTATATGGTATGCAGAGATGGACTTAAATGGTGTAGCAAATGGGGGTAGGAATCTGCATATGTATCTGATTTGTTCTGCAACTATATCTAATATCTTGTGTTTCTGACTCTGTATTCGATTGTGAAAACTATTTGTTTAAAGAGCAATCGAAAACATATATGTTATATATAAATCTAATTGGTTGTATACATAGGTTACACACACTGAGTTATAAACTCATTTAGTCTGTATGTTTGAATTTCAGGTAACCTATAAACTTGATCGGGTCGGCGTATCGGGAGCTCGGTCATTCTGCTTAATCATCTTATTATGTTATCAGTATTGTTGTCGTTATTTCTTTTTTAAGATTGTTGTTTTTAATGACTGGATTTTATGGTTGATTATCATCCTTTATATGACTTTGAATTGTTCAAACTTTATTATTAAAAGTGAGATTTTCCAGAAATGGTTTAATGTAGCTATCTAGAATTGGTCATAATGTCTAGGCTGAATTTGGGGTATTATAGTATTAATGGTGAAAAATCCCATAAGAAATATTGTTTACGAACTTTTCAAGATTATCAGAATAAACAATTTGGGGTATTACGAACTTTTCAAGATTATCAAGAAAAAAATACCTTACAAGTGTCGTGGTGTAAAATTAATTGTTAACATTATTTTTTATTTTAAATTAATTGTTAATTTTAGCATAAAAGATTAGAATATATTTCCTCTAGTACTAATTTTTTTCTCCAAAAGCCCTACCTTAGTTTCCTTATCGAAGCTAAGTGAACTGATTTCTATATGTTGCAATAGGTCCGACTAAAGAGGGATTTCGCGATTTAGGCTTTACAATGTATTGGCGATCAGATCCTTTGGATCCACATTCTTTTCATTTTATTTTTATTTATCCATTTTTTTTCTATAAATATGCTAAAGGTTTACAACTTTTTTAAAATTTAAAATTTAATTTTTATACTTTAATTTTAAGAGATTAATCCTTGTATTTTTTATTTAAAAAAATTTCTCTCTCATTTAATTATACAGCTAAAGTTAGTGATATCAAAAATAAAATAAATTTTTAAACCTTCAACATTTACATTTTTTTTCTATTATAAAATTTCTAGTAATTAAAAATTAAAAATTTGCTTTAAATTAATCTTGAAACAGTGAAAAGTCATTTTATAGGAAAAGATAATTTTTTTTGGCATTTTAAAAGATGAGGAAAATTTTTTTTTCTTTAAATAAAGATAAGGAAATTTGTTTTGTGTAGCATTTTTCAAAATTTACCTATTTAATATCCGCCAACCTTAAATGTTGCTTTTCATATGGATTAACCTATAGATTTTATTTCCATTAAATTTAGGACAATGTTGGCCATATTATTAAAACATTTTACATCATATTACGCAATCTTTATTTTTTTAAAAAAAAATATTCTTTTTATCTTTTTTTTAAGAAAAAAGTTGAGAGTCAAATTTAGTTAAAAAAGAATAAGGATCAAATTAACAAAAGATGTAAACATTAAGGGTTAAATTTGACATAATCTACTTTTTTGCACGGGTTTTGCGTCTGCTTCTTAGCACAGTTCAGTGGGTTTTTCGCTTGGTTCTTTGTCATTTCTAGGTTTTACGTGGTTTTTCTTGTCGTGATTGTTGTTGGATGGGTAGTGGTGCTGACAGCGCAGCGGTGGAAAGGGTTATGGCAGACCTCTCGCTAGACGAAAAGGAAGAGGATGGTTGGCGGGTTGATGTGGCTCGGTCAGGTGGGGTTATGGATGATGACTTGTGTGCGATGGGTAGTTTTTTAACCGCGGGTGTGATCAAGTTCAAGGCTATGAAGACAACTCTTGCCAATCTATGGCATCCTCAGAGGGGTTACTATTTCTAACTTGGGAGACAAACGCTTTTTATTTCGATTCTATTACGAGATTGATTTCGACAGATTCTTGGAGGGCAGTCCTTGGACCTTTAATGGTCATTTACTAGTCTTTCACAGGTTACAACAAGGGAGGACCCGTTGGTGGTGCCGTTAGTTTTGGTGGACTTTTGGGTGCAGATCTATGACTTACCCCCTAACTTAATTTTGGAAGATATGGCCCGATAGTTCGGAAACTTTCTTGGTACGTTTTTGGATTTTGATCTGAAAGCGATTGGGAATGGTTATAGAGGCTTTATGAGGATCTGAATTCCACTTGATGTCAAAGGTCCTTTAAAGCGTAGGAAGAAGATAATTTTGGCTACTGATCGCATTATCTATGCACGGTTCCAATATGAGTGGTTACCTGTGTTCTCCTTCCTTTGTGGTCGATTGAGGCATTCAGAAGCTTTTTGTCCAATTCAGATAATTTATGGGAAGAAAGAAATGCCTCTCGAGTGGGATCTGACGCTTCGGGCTACTTCTAGACGGGCTATAGTGGGTACAAGTTGTTGGCTTCGGGAGGAGGGCACAGTTTCCAAGTTGGATGCACTACAGCAAAACAGACTTTTAGCGGCGTTTTTTTAGGCCTTTAGCGGCGTTTTTAAGAGCAAAACACCGCAAAAAACGCCGCTAAAACAAACGCCGCAAACTTTAGCGGCGTTTATGAGAAAAAATATGCCGCTAAAAGTCATGACTTTTAGCGGCGCTTTCCCACAAACGCCGCTAAAGGTCATGACTTTTAGCGGCGCTTTTCCCACAAACGCCGCTAAAGGTTATGACCTTTAGCGGCGCTTTCCCCACAAACGCCGCTAATTTGTACAGATTTACAGTGTACAATTTGTTCAATATCATACCCCTCCTGCACTAAAACCAACCAATAACTGAAAATGTAGCATATAATTCCAACCCAAAAAAGCAAATGTAGCATAAAAATCACACCAAATGCATTAATTCTAATTGATACTTCAAATTCAATAAAAGATATGTGATATAAATGAGTTATAACTAAAAATATTCTTACAATAATGTTAAATGTAATAATATTAAAAATAATCTTACAACGAGAAACTAAATGTCTAAGATGGCGGCTTTTGCGACTGCTGAAACATCTGCATCATTTGTTGAAGTCGTGAGTGGAGCTCATTGTACTTTTCGTACTGCGCTAGCCGCTAGCCTCATTCTTGACTCTGCCTCCCCTCACTTTCTTTGCCATTGCCTCCCTCGCTTCTTTGCTTCGCATCCGCTCTAAGTCATTGCTTTGGAGTTCTTCATATTTTCTTTGAACATTAGCAATTTGCTCAACCGTGCTCGCTTGCATATGAGATATCTGGTCTTTTAGCCTCTGAACTTCAGCTCGAGATTGACTCCCGGAAGGCATGTATTGTTGGGAGCGGATCAAAATATTGGGTCGGGGTAACACGGATCCTTGAAATCGAACCCGACCATACCTTTCGGGACCCAAAACATCGGTAATAAAAATAAAGCAAATGTAGCATATAATTCCGGTAAAAAATAGCAAATGTAGCATAAAAATTCCGACCATACCTTCCGGGATCTAAAACTTGATAATAATTCATTATCGAAATCCTCAAGATTAACAGAACTATCACTCAAGCAAACCGCTTCATCTTGTGCCTTCTTCTCCTTTAGTTTCTCCTAATAAATCAATCAAAAAGTTAGAAACGAAATATATAATAAGAAGGAATGCAACATAACTTAACATTATTAATTTAAAACTAGTAACGAATAATTAAACTATTATAAGTAAACATTATAAATATTTATAATAAATCAAATTTTATTAAGTAAATATACCATAATCTCTCCAGCTTCGGATGTCATCGGAGACCCATCCTTTTTCCTATGCGTAATGTCAAAAAGCTGAACGCGTCCAACTTTTTGACTGGTGGAGACTTCCTATAGTGTAGTAGTAAAAATATAATTTAATAGTATAAAGTCATTAATATTTGACAGAATTAATAAATTATCATACCTCGGCATCAGCTACAGAAGCAAAACTTCTGGACCCTGTCGTGTGCGTGAATTTCTGTTTCTGCCTGCTGCTCGTTCCAACACGCTCACGGTCCTACATAATGAAATTATTATTACGTATATAGTAAATACTATAAACCGAAAAATTTATAAGAGTTTACAACTAGGTAATACCTCTCCTTTCTTTGAGTTCCAAAATCTAACCGCATCTTCCCATTGATACCTCAACATTCTCGACGGGACATTTCTCAATTTATCCTCGAGGCTTATTTCTTTCTTAAAATAATCTTTTTTCAATATGCTTTTATGGTCTCTCCATTTTTTTCCCAGTGTCTTCTTTATATAGTCATCGGAGACCTCCAAAGTAAATCTCTCCTAAAAAAACATAAGTTTAGAAAGTAAATATAAATGAAACTTCAACCAAAGTATTATAAATTACATTCACATTTTGTTACCTTAATGTTCTCGAGAGCTTGATTTTTGTTTGCATCAGGCATGTGATGCCATGACTCGTAATTGATGGGCAACATATTTGCATTCCGTGCAATAATGCCCAAATAGCCTGCTAGAAGTCGAGCTTCAGGCCCAACAGGCTGGCCATGACTGTTTCTCCTTACTTTCACACGCTCGACAGGATTTAGTTCGTATAAATCTCTAAGCAGCGTACGTCTGCGACCTCTGCGCGTCCCATCACTCTTAGCTGAACAATGATATATTATTGTTATATTAAAATTGAAAAATGAATCAATAATAAAAGTCAACATGCATGTAAAATAAACTTAACATTACTTTGTAATTCTGCAGGCTCATCATCTATGTCAGGCAGACTCGAGGATCCAACCATTGTTTGTTGTTCAAGATTGCTCTTCTGAATTTACATGATTCTGCATACAATATTTAAATCTCGCAATCTTCTTCTACTCATTTTTCCTGCAATACACATAAAATATTGAAATTTTAGTAACAAATAACAACAATAATGGTACATATAAAATAGTTAAAATATATAAAATGACCAAGATTAAAATTATAATATTAAATATAAATAAAAAATCGTAAAATCTTACTACATCATAATTCGTAAATATCTTCGTCCACGTCCTGACGAACCCATTGAAATTGTGTACTAGTACTAGGGATATTTTCATTTAAGTTTTGTTCTGGAAAAGGCAGAGTTTCTGATCTTTCGAAATGCAAAATTTAGAAAAGTTTCTACTCCATATTGATAGTCGTTGCTTACCCTTGACAAATTCATCCAAGTCCTATCCATTTCGTAGTTGTTGAAGTCTAAAGTTGATAATAAATTACACTATGGCATTAAGCTAACTGTCGTAACCATTTTTGAATTTTGGAAAAAACGGGGTCGACGTGGGTTTTGAAAACGAATAAAAAAACAGGAGTCGCCACCAATCTTTTTTGATGAGGTGTGATCGGGTCACCTTAAAAAGTGTTTGTTTTTAATAATCAGATTAATTTATCAAAAACACAATTTTGGTCTACGAAAATCAGAAAATGGATTCGGGAGTCGGTTACGTACGAGGAAGGGTTAGCACCCTCGATACGCCCAAAATTGGTACCTAATTGATTATCTAATGTCTTAATGTCGAAAGTTGAAAACTTAAGAATTCAAAATACGATCCCTCTTGTTGTTGAAGAATAAATTTGGATAAATTGGAAATGTATGCCAAGGGCCGTCTCGTTTTAAGGTGAAGTGTTACATCCAATACCTTAGGACACCACATTTCGACCTTTAAAGTTGAACTTGCCTTTTATTCAAAACTTATGGATTTAATTGAAAGGATATTTTGTTATTTAGAATGGACGAGAAAAGGAAACCCAATACTTTAGGGCACGATTTCTCGAGCTTTTAAATACAAAACATTGCCTTGGTTTTAGAAAATATTATCTCGGAATAACAAAACATCACATCCAATGCCTTAGGACACGACATCTCGAGTTCACGAGAATAAGCTTTTAGTTTAAAAATGTATTTGTTTTAAAAGGATATTCGGTTATTTAGATCAAACGAGAAGGATCGAAACCCAATACTTTAGGGCACGACCTCTCGAATTTCTAAATACGGAATATTACCTTTGTAAAAGAATCCATTTTGTGTCGGGCGAAAATTGATGTAATGCAAGTTTATAATGGAATGTAAAAACAGATCATAATACGGATATGCGTAGCAAAAATGGGAACAAATGTGTTAGTACGAATGATAACGTAAATAACGAAAACGAAATAGAATAAAATGAACGAGTCAAAATGAAGATAATGAAAGATGAAAGTAAGAAAATAATAGAAGAATAAATAACAAAATGAAAGTTTTATGAGAAGAAAAGAAAAGAAAAATAATAATGATAATAACGATAATGAAAATAATATTGATATACAAATATAAGTAGAAATATATAAGACATGATAAATATATGAGTGAAAATAGAGGTATATACATAATAATAATATAAGCATAGATATGAACAAAAATTAAATAAATAATAATATTAAACTAAGAAAATAAATATAGATGTAAATATAATAATAATAATTCTAATATCAATAATAATGGTAAAGAAATAATAGTAATAATAATAGTAATATATAAAATAAATAAAAATATATACATATGAAAGCAAAATATAATAATAGTAATAACATAGTGATAAATATAATATATGTGCATAGATGTAGTCAATAATATATGTACGTAAAATAATAATATGATATCAGTAATAATGTAATAATATAGTAACATTAGTATAGTGACATACGTACGTAAAATGAGATAATAATATTGATAATAGTAATAGTGATTAATAAGTAGATAGTATAACACATGCTAAAGAATAAGCAAGTATATAGTTTAATATAATAGTAATAGTAGAAATATAGTAATAGTAATATACATATAAGTAATAATAATAATATATGTGTATAAAAACATGGTAATATAGCAATAGTAGTATTAATAATAATATAATAGGATGACAAATAATAGTAATAATAATGACCTAGTAATAATAGTAATATAATAAAAATATAGTAAGGATAGTAATAATAATAAAATAATAATAATAATAATAATATGGCATTAGTAATAAAAAATGAAATAACAATGGTAATAATAATAAAATAATAATAACAAATATAATAGTAGTAATAATTATAAGATTAATAATAACACTAATAATAATAATAATAATAATATAATAATAATAATAATAATAATAATAAGGAAATTAGTTAAATTAATAATAAAATAGTGAAAATAACAAAAGAAGACTAAATTGAATTAAAAACAATATATCCAGGCAAATTTGAAATAAAAAGAAAGGGCGAGGACCAATTTAAAATGCGCACAAATGATCAAGGGCTGAAAATAAAGAAATATTTCCAAAGCCCAAAACGTAACGCATAAGTAGGACTAAATTGAAAGGGCACACAAACTTCAGTGGCAAAAATGAAAGAAATAGTATAGGATTAAATTAAAGGTGGCGCAAATGGGAGGGATCGCCGCATAAATTTCCCTTTAAGTTGAAAATGCGCATATCCGAGCTTGCAAATCGGGTCAATGCGCAGCTTTTAACCCCTTTAATTGCACCACTTTAAAAATTAATAAAACATTTATTATTTATTATTCCTTAAAAGCTTATAATTTCCCCTTTTTTAAAAAAACAGAGAACCCCATCTTTTCTTCTTCTCATCTCTTCCCTCTCCCTTTTCACCCGACGATTGAGCTTTCTCTCCGGTCGATTCGTCGCACCACCGTGCCACCACCATATCGGTGGCCGGCGATGCTCGAGGCAGGCTTTTAACTTTCTTCGGGACCTCTTTAAAGGCCAAGCCTTCGACACCCGTCGCAAACGAGAGAGGGAACTCGGTTTCCTTTTGACACCGGAGGGCACAACGAAAGGCCCTCAGCGACGCGCCCCTATGGGGGCCTGTATGTTTCTTTTTCCTTTTTCTTGTTGTTTTCGTTCGTGAAGATTCTTTCTCTTTTTTTTTTTAAAGAAAAAATAAATAAAAACTACTGAAGATTGAATGAGAGAATAAAAACAGAAGGGACCAAAATCAACCTTCAAAGCTCTATTTTGTTCTTGATTTGTGAAATTCGTTTCTTTCTTTTTTGAATTCAGTAAAATCCCTCCTTTGTATTCAAAAAAACTCCCCCCCCGGTTACAATGGTTTTCTTGTGGCTTTATAGCCAAGATTGAATAAAGAGAAACAAATTTCTTACTCGCTCTTTTTTGCTGTGGTCATTGCGTGTTTTCTTCTGTTTTGCAGGTTATGGGCGGTGGACTGTGTCGGGACGGGGACTGCCGGTCGGAGAGCGAGGCAAGTGGGGCTAGGCTGCGCGCCACTTGCATTAGGGTTTTCCTTTGTGTTTCTTTTTTTGGTATTAGGTTATTCGGGTTTGGGCTTAGATGGTATTTGGGTCTGTTGGTTGATTTGTTGGGTTGATTTGTAACGAGTTTGGTATTGGGTGTTAACCCGGGCAAAATTGGGTTGTGACAGCTGCCCCTCTTTGCTCATTGTCGTGTAACGAGAATGGAGCAAAGACTTAAAGAAAGACCAATTTTGCCCGGTCTCGCTAAGTCTTGACTTCTTGATGCTCTTCCACAGATAGCTTCATTCTTGTTCACCGCATCTTGTCGCTTCGATCCATTCCACCGCTACTTCAGAGAGATAGGACCTATAGCTTCAATTTGCTCCTGCTGCGACTTCGAGGGGATGAGACTTGTTTATTTTAAATCGCTCCACTGCAACTTCAGGGGGATAGATTTACATCTTCAACCTGCTCCATTGCAACTTGAGGGGGGTAAGGTTTGTAATCTTCAGCTTATTCCGCTGCTGGCCAAGACAATAGGATGATGGCTTAAATCATGTTCCCTACTGTTTAGGGAGACGAGATTTGCCTTCGATCTTGCCCCACTACTGGTTAGGGCGACAAGATCTACAAATTTGACCTATTCCACTGCTGGTCAGTGGCAATAGGACGGTGGCTTAAATCATGACCCCTACTATTTAGGGAGACGAGATTTGCCTTCGATCTTGCCCCACTACTGGTTAGGGCGACAAGATCTACAAATTTGACCTATTCCACTGCTGGTCAGTGGCTTAAATCATGACCCCTACTGTTTAGGGAGACGAGATTTGCCTTCGATCTTGCCCCACTACTGGTTAGGGCGACAAGATCTACAAATTTAACCTATTCCACTGCTGGTCAGTGGCAATAGGACGGTGGCTTAAATCATGACCCCTACTGTTTAGGGAGACGAGATTTGCCTTCGATCTTGCCCCACTTTGGTTAGGGCGACAAGATCTACAAATTTGACCTATTCCTTTCTTTGGTTAGTGGCAATAGGGACGGTCTTCAACCTATTCCATGGCTGGTCAATGGCAATAGGAAATCTTTTACCTATTAAATTTCTGCCTGGTCGGTGGCAATAGGATAATCTTCAACCCATTCCACCGCTGGTCGATGGCAATGGGACGGTGGCTTAAATCATGACCCCACTTTGTTTAGGGAGACGAGATTTGCCTTCGATCTTGCCCCACTCATTGGTTAGGGCGACAAGATCTACAAATTTGACTTATTCCAATCTTTGGTCGGTGCAATAGGATGATCTTCAACCTATTCCAATCTTTGGTCGCTGGCAATAGGACAATCTTCAACCTATTCCACTGCTGGTCAGTGGCAATAGGACAATCTTCAACCTATTCCACTGCTGGTTAGTGGCAATAGGATGGTCTTTAACCTATTCCACTACTGGTCAGTGGCAATAGGACAATCTTCAACCTATTCCACTGTTGGTTAGTGGCAATAGGATGATCTTCAACCTATTCCTTTCGCCTGGTCAATGGCAATAGGATAATCTTCAACCTATTCCACTGCTGGTCAGTGGCAATAGGATGGTCTTTAACCTATTCCACTGCTGGTCAGTGGCAATAGGGTAATCTTCGACCTATTCCACTGCTGGTCAGTGGCAATAGGATGGTGGCTTCACCAATGTTTCTACACCGTCCTCTGGGGACATATCCTGTAGACTCGATTTTATATGCTTGTGTTTATGTCAAATGATTAGGATGCTATGATCAGAATGAATCTAATGCTCCTAACTAAATGTACTATGGACGACATTTGCATGAATGCAGAATGTCATGAGGGTGGTCTTTTACAATGATTAGGATGCAATGATCCGAATGAGTCGAATGCTTCTAACTAAACGTGCTTTGAATGATGATGTATGAAATGATCCCTTTTTTAATGCTTAGGGTTGTCACCGCCGTTGTCCATCGAGTTTTATTGCCGACGTATTACGCTACTATCTCGCTCTCTTTGGTACCTTTTTCAAAAAAATCAAAGAAACCATCATATTTTGCTCAAATGACTTGCCCCAATGTAACTTCAAGGTCCATTCCATGGTACCTATAGGACTTTAAGGCTTACACCATCTTCAAACCCTCTCTGCAATTCAGGGGGGTATAGGGTCTGCGTCATCTTCAGTCTATCCCATTGCGACTCAAGGGTATAGAATTTGTGTCATTTTCAATCCATCCTACTGCGACTGAGGGGCATAGAATTCGTAAACGATTTGGTCTGTTGCACCTTTCCATTCCTGGGGATCGTGATCAGGTGTGCACGCATGATGGATACAAAATCATTCTTCGCGCGAATGATTGCTCATTCATACATCGCCCTTTTTCATCGAGATGATACTGCTTACGTAATACCTCGTCATTTTGTTCAAACACTGTTTTCAACCAAATTCAAAGAGATAGCCTCAGTTCAGAATTTTCCTCCATCATTATTCCTGATCCTTTAAACTCGAGGAGTTTTAAGCAATGGTCCTGTTTCAGGTTCCGGTACTACTCAAAAGTTTCATAGAGTAATATCACGGAACTCTTTTTGTGAAAGTGTCGTTATTCTATTAATCATTATTTCAATGCAAAATGCCTGAAAGAGACCATAACTACGGATAAGAGAGAAGCTAGTTAGGAGCAATGCTCGAAACAAATAGGTAAAGCAAAAATAGAAAATGTAATTAGGAAGGAAATTTATTGGCGTATTTTGCAAGGGAAATAAATAACAAAAATGGGTAAAATAGAAGCTAGGTGCCCTGAGATATCGCACTGAGCTTCTCTGTTCAAACTTCTTGAGGACCATTTTAGGCTCAATATGTGTTTAGGGGATCAGGAGTACTTTGTCGATGCTTCGAGACGCAACATATTTCTTCATTGTTAACCCAAGCGTGGCAAGACTACCGTATGCCTTACTTTCGGTCAAAATTTGAGTGCCTTTCGGGTTTTCAACCCAAATCCCTTTGGTCTCAAAGGCGCCCTTTGCGGGTTTTCATCTTGGCCTCTCCTTTTCTTCTTTTCCTTTCCTTTTGTGTGTTTTTCTTTTCTCTTCTTTTTTTTTTTTTTTTTTTTTTTTGCAAATGAACTCATAGGATTAGGCAAGTCCTTATCATCCATCTTGATTAGTGCCTATGTTTTCCAAGCCCAGCCTTCTTTCTTTGCATAGGGCACTTACTTTTCCTCTGGAGTCCTTTTGGATATGAAGAATCCTTCTTAATGCAGGTCTTTTGAACGGACCTTTTTTGTCGTAAGCCCCGGTGAGGATCTTAGCCAACATAGAAAGTCAATGGTAACTTCTCGATGCCAACTTTTACAAATATCAGTTGTCCTCAGAAAGAATTTGGATGGTTTTTGGCTCTCTTGCTACACTGATGTGGTGTCTGACCTTTGAACAGACTATAAATTCGTGTTATCATGTTAAACACGTTCCTTTTCGGTATCCTTTATCACCACTCTCTTTTTCTTTTTCTTTTTCTTTTTTTGTGTTTTTTTCGAATTTGAATTTGAAGTTGAAGTCGACGACTGCTGATTTTGTAATTTTGACATGTGAAGCGACCTTTACCCTCCAGGTAAGGTAATCAAAGGCTATGAATATGAATCGATGTTGGTTCAAAGATTATGAGGAGACTAGCTTGATAGCGTCCATGCCTCACATATAGGAATCCACGTTTCAGTGGCCCCAACATGTCCGGGTTTGTGATCCTGCGATAATGTCTTGCCTTATTCTTGCGGTGAGCTAAGTTTCCATCTTCATCTCCCCTGGCTGGCGCGATGTCGGTGACATTTCGCAAGGTAGGATCCGCCATTTTTAATCAAGTTGGAAATAAGTTGCAATCTCTATCATCTTCTAAGTCCTTAGATTCTCCGGACACATATCTCACTAGAAAGGAGTCCGAATACAGCGTCGCTCATGTCATTGATATCCGGGACCCATTGTCGAGTATGAAAGTAATTTCAGAGAATAAATGATTCCAAGAATGGTTATTTATGAATGAAGAATAAAAGAACATTCAGTGAGAATTTAAAGCATGAAAAAGAACAACAACAAAAATATTGGTTCAAAAGATGCATTTTAATGAAATAGTAATTTTTAACACGAGCCTATTTCACAAAAGAGTTCTCATTGCTTCTAGGCTTACGCGCAAACCAAGATATTTCGTACATTACTCCAGGTAAGCTTCTAAATACTACAGAATTTCTTCCGCATGATCTCATTGCTCAAAATGCTCCCTGTGTTTATGCTTACGCTTTTGGTGCGTCGCCTATCTCCACAACACCTATTTTGATGAATTTTTCCACCAACTTCTTAAAGTCTGTGCAATTTTCTATTGAGTGTCTGTAATCCCCGCATGATACTCACACCGGACATTTAGGTTATACCATTTTGGGTATGGAGGTTGCAGTGGTTTTTATATAAAAGGAGCTACAACATGCATATCAAATAAGTTCGTATAACTCCATATACGTCATGGGAATAGGAGTGAACGCGAGGTTTTTCCGAAATACGCTTTGGATTGGGTTTTTGCTTTGGGGACCAGGTGTTGGTAACTACCTTCTTTGGTCGGGTTTGTTGTAAACGGCTTGAATAACCCTTAGTATACCCACTCGTGCTAGCCATATCCTTGTCCTTCCTCTTCGGGGCTTTTGAAGCCCCTTCTCTTTTTTTCTCTGCCTCTGGTAGACCAAAAACAACACGATTGACTTGCTCATTACCAGGGCCCATCGGAGAGTCCAAAGAAGACAAGTATCGGTCCTATATTGAGATCCAATAATGACAGGTACCACGCGAGAGTGCGCGTCTGGTTGAGTTGGGAAATTCGTTGGGGAATAAACGATGTCTTCATCATTATCCACATTGTCAGTCGCTAGGTCACTTCTTTTTTCAAGTCCTCCGGCTAGTAACTGAGTTAGTTGGCCCATCATGTTCTTTCGGAAGTCTAGCATTTGCTCTCGCATTTCTTGTTGAATTTGGGTCAATTGCTCTTGCATCTGTATTTGCCTTTGCTCAATCCTCACCAACCTTTGTTCCATGTTTTCCAAAGTTAATCGAAACATTTTACCTAATTAGGTCCTTTTGTAAAGGTCTAATTCAAATGAATGCAATGTAATGCGAATGCAATGTAGTACGAATGCATGAATGCAAAGAGGTATCGATTCGATCAACTTCATTTTAGGAAACTTTATTAGAAAACAAGTTCTTTTACATAAAACGGACTACTATATGCTTTCGTCCTAAGTCCTAAAGGTTTTGGTTTCCCAAGCAGTGGATCTAGCTCTTGACTATGGTTAAGTCATGACCCGTATTTTATGCTTAACATATTCACTGTAATGCCAAAATCTATAGATGACCAGCTACCTTTTGAATGCACTATTGCTTCCCTCACGAGGTAATCTCGGCTCTTTAAATTGTTGATCATAAGAATGATGAAGGTCTTCTACTCCTCTCTTGTTTCGAGAAGCTCGATCCATGCAGTTCACAATTGTGTAATGCTGGTTCTAACTTTTCGATCCCACCTTTCATTTCCTTAATCTTGTTGAAGCTTAACTTCAACTCGATTGCAGAGTTATAGCTTCGATGGTAGTGAAGAGGTTGTCTAAGCTTAGCATCAATTCTTGTAAAAGTATTGATCATTCACTCTAGCTAGCGCCATACCCCGAGGGATTCTTCCGCTTCCAAGGCTCATAAAGATTAGAGTTTTTCTAGACAAAGAAGAAATCATGGAGCTCCGGACATTTTAGATCGTATCCGTTCGATAGCTTTTCCAATTCTAACCACGGTGAAAGTCGTCTATTACGGTTTGTCTCTCTTGGATCTATCTAATCGGGTCAATACAAATTCCTTTCATTTCTTCACACGAACCCAATCCCTTGCAATGTTGTTTGCATCACCACGATGAGCCTAGAAGTTAACAATGACCTATCCTTCGATCCTAGATGGTTACCAATTTCAACGCCCATTCTTCTGGAAAGAAATTTCCATCATTGCTCTCGACAGAGCACACGACCTTCAACTTGGGTGAAATTAGTGCTGAAAGAAACACCATAAGAACACAAAGATTGGCTTGGCACTATGGTTGCTCCCTGTGAAGCATAGAATAAAGCTTTCATTCTTTCCCGAGACTTCTGTCTTAACCAAAGAAGCTCTCTAGTTAGCGCTTTGTCAATTGCAAATACATCAAGGAATGGAGCTCCAAAGGAATATATGTAGGTTGTTTCGGCTCTCCAACATTTAAGCATGGCAAGCCTTACAGAGAAGAAGCGACCGTATGTTGCGATGGTCGACAAAATGATTATAGACGGTAATCTCTAGATTCTCGGCTTCACCATTAACTTTTTCCACACTTTTCTCCTTTAATGAAAACAACGGATCTTTGCGCAATCGGTCGCTCAATCCCGGTGATCTTGTACTCGTGATTGGATGGACTGACTTTTGTCCTCGTGTTCTTAAAGCTTTGCTTAGCTATGGTCCGATCCGGGATCCATAGCATTCGATTGGCGAATGATCCATAACCGGGCTGGGGACGAATATCAATATTCAGGAAAGGCCTCTTTGAGTGGCCATGAAATTTGAATGGAAGCCCCTATTGTCAAGGGCACCTCTTCCAATGTCCGTGAGGTTGTTACGATTATCTTGAAAGATTGGCAAACCAAAGAGGCATCCCCTGTTTCGCAAACATGCTATCTTAAAACGACATCTATCACCCTCAATGCTTCTTGAGAGTTTTCAGATTCTGCCCACGCCAAGCATTTTGAGTTGCTCGCATGGGTGTCTATGCAACAAAGTTGATTTGACCGATAAGGCCGTTTAACTCTCTTTTCTGTCTTGCCCATTTGAGTCATCATGGACATCGGGTCTTGCATTACCGTTGTTTCGTTAGATGTAACATCCTCAAATACAACTATAAATTCATGCTTGTTATTTGGGGAGTACCAATAGTAAATAAACTTTTCTCCTTGTCGTAAGCAAAGTCCTTTTCACCAATTCAATGTCACAGGTCTCTTGCCCTCTCGCCAATCACTTTCCTTCCAACCCCTTGTCGTCTAAAGGATGACCACAGATTTTAGCATCGCCACATTTCCTTTTGCTCAAATGGATCCATACCCTTCTAATCGCCTAGGTTCTAACTACTATCTAACATCGCATTGTCTTCCATTTTATCAAGGAATCCGTTTCCATAACCAGCTTTCTAACTCGAAATCGACCGTGAATCGATACCTCTTTAGATAATGAGATGAATGCACGAAAATAAAATGCAACGAGTCAGTATCGCAAAGTAAAACAAGTGAAAATGAACAAACACCTACCTGGGTGACCACTAAGGTTTGATGTAGTTCTATCTAAGGTGGGCTCCTAGGGTTCACTATATGTGGTTTTAGTTCTAGAGTTTGAGGTACTGAACCAGCAGATTCCTCGATCCTCACCCATTATAGGCTCATATAGACCGAGTTCAGTTCAGGGGAATACATTTCCCTATGGCTGCACGGAGATGAAAATCTCACGAAGACATAGGTACGGATGTATCCCGGAAGCGATCCACTATCCTGCACGGAGGTGAAAACCTCACGAAGGAATAGTTTCTCACTCCCACTTAAAGGTGCGACCACAACGGTCATGCATGTACTGTGCACAAGAAAATAGAAATCATATGCAATGACACAAATGAATGCAACACAAGGATAGTAAAAAAATTTTTAAATCAAATTTCCAAACTTTCGACAAAGGACAAAAAATAATCAATTTACGGCCTGACTCTCTTTTTGGTGTCCCCAGTGGAGTCGCCAAGCTGTCGTAACCAGTTTTGAATTTTGGAAAAAACGGGGTCGACGTGGGTTTTGAAAACGAATAAAAAAAAGGAGTCGCCACCAATCTTTTTTGATGAGGTGTGATCGGGTCACCTTAAAAGTGTTTGTTTTTAATAATCGATTAATTTATCAAAAACACAATTTTGGTCTACGAAAATCGAGAAAATGGATTCGGGAGTCGATTCACGTGCGAGGAAGGGTTAGCACCCTCGATACGCCCAAAATTGGTACCTAATTGATTATCTAATGTCTTAATGTCGAAAGTTGAAAACTTAAGAATTCAAAATACGATCCCTCTTGTTGTTGAAGAATAAATTTGGATAAATTGGAAATGTATGCCAAGGGCCGTCTCGTTTTAAGGTGAAGTGTTACATCCAATACCTTAGGACACCACATTTCGACCTTTAAAGTTGAACTTGCCTTTTATTCAAAACTTATGGATTTAATTGAAAGGATATTTTGTTATTTAGAATGGACGAGAAAAGGAAACCCAATACTTTAGGGCACGATTTCTCGAGCTTTTAAATACAAAACATTGCCTTGGTTTTAGAAAATATTATCTCGAATAACAAAACATCACATCCAATGCCTTAGGACACGACATCTCGAGTTCACGAGAATAAGCTTTTAGTTTAAAAATGTATTTGTTTTAAAAGGATATTCGGTTATTTAGATCAAAGCGAGAAGGATCGAAACCCAATACTTTAGGCACGACCTCTCGAATTTCTAAATACGGAATATTACCTTTGTAAAAGAATCCATTTTGTGTCAAGTAAAATTGATGTAATGCAAGTTTATAATGGAATGTAAAAGCAGATCATAATACGGATATGCGTAGTAAAAATGGGAACAAATGTGTTAGTACGAATGATAACGTAAATAACTAAAAACGAAATAGAATAAAATGAACGAGTCAAAATGAAGATAATGAAAGATGAAAGTAAGAAAATAATAGAAGAATAAATAACAAAATGAAAGTTTTATGAGAAGAAAAGAAAAGAAAAATAATAATGATAATAACGATAATGAAAATAATATTGATATACAAATATAAGTAGAAATATATAAGACATGATAAATATATGAGTGAAAATAGAGGTATATACATAATAATAATATAAGCATAGATATGAACAAAAATTAAATAAATAATAATATTAAACTAAGAAAATAAATATAGATGTAAATATAATAATAATAATTCTAATATCAATAATAATGGTAAAGAAATAATAGTAATAATAATAGTAATATATAAAATAAATAAAAATATATACATATGAAAGCAAAATATAATAATAGTAATAACATAGTGATAAATATAATATATGTGCATAGATGTAGTCAATAATATATGTACGTAAAATAATAATATGATATCGTAATAATGTAATAATATAGTAACATTAGTATAGTGACATACGTCACGTAAAATGAGATAATAATATTGATAATAGTAATAGTGATTAATAAGTAGATAGTATAACACATGCTAAAGAATAAGCAAGTATATAGTTTAATATAATAGTAATAGTAGAAATATAGTAATAGTAATATACATATAAGTAATAATAATAATATATGTGTATAAAAACATGGTAATATAGCAATAGTAGTATTAATAATAATATAATAGGATGACAAATAATAGTAATAATAATGACCTAGTAATAATAGTAATATAATAAAAATATAGTAAGGATAGTAATAATAATAAAATAATAATAATAATAATAATATGGCATTAGTAATAAAAAATGAAATAACAATGGTAATAATAATAAAATAATAATAACAAATATAATAGTAGTAATAATTATAAGATTAATAATAACACTAATAATAATAATAATAATAATAATAATAATATAATAATAATAATAATAATAATAAGGAAATTAGTTAAATTAATAATAAAATAGTGAAAATAACAAAAGAAGACTAAATTGAATTAAAAAACAATATATCCAGGGCAAATTTGAAATAAAAAGAAAGGGCGAGGACCAATTTAAAATGCGCACAAATGATCAAGGGCTGAAACAACAAATATTTCCAAAGCCCAAAACGTAACGTACAAGTAGGACTAAATTGAAAGGGCACACAAACTTCAGGGCAAAAATGAAAGAAATAGTATAGGATTAAATTAAAGGTGGCGCAAATGGGAGGGACCTGCCGCATAAATTTCCCTTTTAAGTTGAAAATGCGCATATCCGACTTGCAAATCGGGTCAATGCGCAGGCTTTTAACCCCCCCTTTAATTGCACCACTTTAAAAATTAATAAAACATTTATTATTTATTATTCCTTAAAAGCTTATAATTTCCCTTTTTTTAAAAAAACAGAGAACCCCCATCTTTTCTTCTTCTCATCTCTTCCCTCTCCCTTTTCACCCGACGATTGAGCTTTCTCTCCGGTCGATTCGTCGCACCACCGTGCCACCACCATATCGGTGACCGGCGATGCTCGAGGCCAGGCTTTTAACTTTCTTTCGGGACCTCTTTAAAGGCCAAGCCTTCGACACCCCGTCGCAAACGAGAGAGGAACTCGGTTCCCCTTTTGACACCGGGAGGCACAACGAGAAAGGCCCTCCGACGCCCTATGGGGCTCGGGTATGTTTCTTTTTCCTTTTTCTTGTTGTTTTTCGTTCGTGAAGATTCTTCTCTCTTTTTTTTTTTAAAGAAAAAATAAATAAAAACTACTGATGATTGAATAATGAGAGAATAAAAACGAAGGGACCAAAATCAACCTTCAAAGCTCTATTTTGTTCTTGATTTGCTGAAATTCGTTTCTTTCTTTTTTTTGAATTCAGAAAATCCCTCCTTTTGTATTCAAAAAAAAACTCCCCCTCCCCCGGTTACAATGGTTTTCTTGTGGCTTTATAGCCAAGATTGAATAAAGAGAAACAAATTTCTTATCGCTCTTTTCTTTTGTGGTCATTGCGTGTTTTCTTCTCATTTTGCAGGTTATGGGCGGTGGACTGGTCGGGCAGCAGATCGCCGGTCAGAGGGCAGCGGGGCAAGTGGGGCTAGTCGCGGCGCCACTTGCATTAGGGTTTTCCTTTGTGTTTCTTTTTTTGGTATTAGGTTATTCGGGTTTGGGCTTAGATGGTATTTGGGTCTGTTGGTTGATTTGTTGGGTTGATTTGTAACGAGTTTGGTATTGGGTGTTAACCCGAGCAAAATTGGGTTGTGACACTAACGATTGAAGATGTCATTTTATACCAGTTGAAACAGAATAATAAACAGCAATATAAAACGAAGGCTATATACCAGTTGAAACAATATAATAAACAGCAATTTGGATAGCAATATGAAACACCCCACACCCGGCCCACGAGCCTGAACCGGATCTGGTATGTTCCTTAAATAAATCGGTTTTCAATGTTCTAAATGACTTAGAGAAAATTTGTGTAATTTTAAAAAAAATTGTTTTGGGTTGGGCTTAATTTGAAACCTATTTAATAAATTCTGGAAATCCAACTTAAATAAGGTGACAAAATAATTTTTGGGTTTATTATTTTAAAAGAAATAAATTTACTTATCTTTAATCAAACATAATTTGTATTATATTTAAATAAAAATAAACAGGAATAAAAAAAATCCAACTGGGCCTTATGGCCTTATTACATCATTCAACCCAAAATAAAGTTTAAAGTACTAAAATTTCATAAAGTCCAAATTTCAAATAATTTCTTCAAGCGATGCATGGCCACCTTTAGGTCCTGTAGACCCGGTCCATTACCGCTCATCACCGAAAAATAATTCCCAACGGGTGAGTCAACAGACTCAATGTGTACATAGTACTAATTTTCAACAAATCGAGCATACAAGTCATATCAATATCATGTTCATGCAAAATAAAGGATGATGCAACCCAAATCCAAACCTATTTGTCCATCCGCTACACACCACCCGTACAACTCGTATAACTGCGGGGACTACTAAGTCGACCCTCCATCCGCTACACACCATCGAAGGCGTCGCTGCGATCGGCGTGCTCATCGCCCACTTATGTTGTGTCATTAGACATGTATTCACTGGATGTAACCGGTTACCACTTTTCACTTTATGTGACCGTAGTCACCACTTTACGTTGGTGAGACCGTAGTCATCACCTTCACTTTCTTCCTCCACAAATATCCCGAATGCCCCAATTATTTCATAACATATCTCACATACTAAATTTTCATTCATGTTACTAATCACATGTTCAAAATATATCACATTCACAATCCTATCAAAAGTAGGAAACGTGCACAGGTACTCCTTACCACATTTGTGGTGCTTAGCCACATTCACATCTTGTTACATATTTACATATCTAATGATTGCCATGCAATTTATTGAAAGTTAGTAAGAGTACACACCTTTTTCGCTTAATAGTTCCGTGAATTTCAGAGAGCGATCTACCGATCTAGATCTTTCACTCCTATATTCGGCCATTAATTAAAACATATAAATAAACCTATTTGGTCTTAAAACCAAATCCTACTAGAAGTAGAATTACTTACCTAGTTGCCGAATTGATTTAATCAAGTCCCAACAGATTGCTAGAATTCCTCTTCCTTGAAATCGGCTAATACTAGGTATGTAACCATGTCGAGTTTTAGGTTTTTGAAATAATGGAAAACACTTAAACAAATTATGCCTTGGCCGAATATCCCTTACCTTATGATGGGATTCCAAATCTGAAGAGGATTCCTTTATAAACTGTTGAAATCCTATAACTTCGTGTTAGATTAGATCTAACTTTGAAAACGTGAATCATAATCTTTAACCACATATTTATATTTATAATCCTTACCTTAGATCCTTAGATTTCCCAAAAGATCCCCTTTTGATGTTGTGGATGATTGCCCTCTTTCTTAGAATCCACAAAGATTCATTTAACAAAGAGAAACGGAGAAGAAAATAGAAGAAAAAGAGAGGATTTTTGCTTAATGAAAATTCGGCAGAGAGGGTTTTGCCTAGGAGAATTTCGGCAGAGAGGAAGAGGAGCAAGTGTTGATGAGTAGCCCTCTGTCCTCTCTTTTATAGCCAAAGTTATCAGCCTAGGAGTCCTTTACTTGGCCACCACTCCTCTATTGATAATATTATCTCTTTTATTTAAAAGATAAAAGCCTTTAATCCATCAATTATCTCCTCACTTATCTCATTAGAAAATAATCCTTTATTTATCTCTTATTATTCACATATTTATGTGAATAAAACTCCTTTATTTATCTCTTATTATTCACATATTTATGTGAATAAAACTCCTTTATTTCTCTCATATATCCAAGTTTCCCGAAATGTTCAAGTTTCCATTTTTGGATCATTTCCAAAAATGTTTAGGTTTCCAAAATGTCTAAGTTTCCAAAATGTCCATTTCCATTTCCATTTTCATTTCCATCTCCATTTTCATTTCCATTTTCATTTTCATTTCTATTTTCATTCATTTCTAGGTTTCCAAAAGTATCAAAAATTTATTCATAATACTTAAGACTTGTCATTTCATACAATTGATCCGAAAAATGCATAGGCCCTTCCTAGGATGTTACAGTTCTACCTTCTTAAATAAAATTTCGTCCTCGAAATTTCCTAACTAAACGATTGAGGGTATTGCTGTTGCATTGTCTCTTCTGGCTCCCCGAAGCTTCTTCCGATCCATGATTGCGCCATAACACCTTGACTAAAGGCACCGACTTCTTTCGTAGTGCTTTCACGTCACGTTCCAAGATCCGAATCGGCTCCTCCTCGTAGGATAGATCCGGCCTTAACTCTACTTCTTCAACGGGTACCACATGAGACGGATCCGATCGATAGCGATGTAGCATGGACACATGAAATACGTCGTGCATTTGATGCAACTCTGGTGGCAACTCCAATTGGTATGCCATCGCCCAACTCGCTTCAGAGATTTGATAGGGCCCTATAAACCTTGGGCTTAGCTTCCCTTTGCGATCGAACCGCATAACCTTCTTCCAAGGTGAGACCTTTAGAAACACTTGGTCTCCTACTTCAAACTCAATTTCTTTCCTCTTAAGGTCTGCGTGCAGACGACTTACGTCTCATCGAAGCTTCTTTCACCCGTGCTCGAATTAATTCCACCTTCTCCTCGGTTTCCGCCACTAACTCTGGACCAAACGCGGCGTTCTCCTAACTCGGTCCAACAAGCTGGTGTTCTACATTTCCTTCCATACAATGCTTCGTATGGTGCCATCCGAATGCTTGCACGATAGCCGTTGTTGTAGGCGAACTCGGCTAGAGGCAAGTAATCTTCCCAACTTCCTCTGAAATCCATCACACGACCTCTTAGCATATCTTCCAACACTTGTATAACCCGTTCGCATCGCCGTCGATTGTGGATGAAAAGTCGTAGTGAAGTCTAGCTTAGTGCCTAATGCTTGATGAAGTGCTTTCCAAAATCGAGACGTAAACCTTGGGTCTCTATCGAGATGATCGACATCGGTACCCGTGTAGCCTCACGATCTCCGCCACATATAACTTGGCTAACTTTTGAAGGGAATAGTCGATCCTCACAGGATAAAATGTGCGGACTTGGTCAAACGGTCCACTATCACCCATACCGAGTCCTTCTTAGTGGGCGTAAGGAAGCCCACTAACTAAGTCCATGGTAATTCTTTCCCACTTCCATTGGGGAATCTCAATTGGTTGAAGCAATCTCGATGGGACTTGGTGTTCACCTTTACTTGGTCGACATGTCAAACATTTCCCCACAAATTCGATCACCTCTCGTTTGTGTCGACCACCAAAATTGTTCCCTTAGATCTCTATACGACTTGATGCCTCCGGGATGCATAGCATAAGGACTACCATGCGCTTCCGAAGAATCCTTTGTCTCAACTCCTTATCCTCGGCATACAAACCTTTTCCTTGTAGCACAAGACTCCTTCATCATTGACGCCATAATCCTTTAATCCTCCTTGCCGTACTTCTGTGTAACTTAGTACTTAAGTCCTTATCCGCCAACTGTCCCTCTTTCACCTCCTTCACCAGTTGGCTTGACTTGTAACTCGCCAACAAAGCCCGTCTTCATACAAACTTAAGTGAGCGAACAAAGCCCTTAAATCCGACACAACCTTCCTACTTAGTATGTCGGCCTACCACATTCGCCTTGTCAGGATGGTATTCTATCGAACAGTCATAATCTTTCAATAACTCCACCCACCTTCGTTGCCTCAAGTTCAACTCCTTACGAGTCAACAAATACTTAAGGCTTTTGTGGTCCGTGTAAATTCTCGACCTTTCTCCATAAAGGTAGTGCCTCCAAACTTTGAGGCGAAAACCACCGCCGCGAGTTCCAAGTCATGAGTTGGGTAGTTCACCTCATGCGGCCTTAATCTGCCGAGATGCATAAGCGACTACCTTTCCTTCTTGCATTAGCACACTGCCCTAACCCTCGTGTGCGAAGCATCACAATATACTACGAAGTCCTTACGCCTCCGGTGAATTAACACCGAGCTTTCACAACACCTTTTAAGCTTTTCAAAGCTCTCCTGTTGCTTATCCGTCCACACAAACGGTACTTCCTTCCTTAGTAACTTTGTCAAAGGTGCGGCTATGAACGAGAATCCTTCCACGAACCTTTCGTAATAGCTCGCCAAGCCTAAGAAACTTCGATTTCAGCCACCGACCTAGGTGGTTTCCAATCCAATCATCGCTTCGATCTTCCTAGGATCCACTCTCATTCCTTCATGCGGATACCACATGTCCTAGGAACGCCACTTCCTTGAGCCAAAATTCGCACTTGCTAAATTTGGCATAAAGCTTCTTTTCCTTAACACTTCTAACACAACTCGGAGATGCTCATCGTGCTCCTCCTCCGTCTTGGAATACATCAAAATGTCGTCGATGAACACCACGACGAATCTATCCAAGTAGGGTTGGAAAACCCTATTCATCATATCCATGAACGCGGCGGTGCGTTCACAACCCAAACGGCATCACCACAAATTCAAAATGACCGTACCTTGTCCAAAAGCGGTCTTATGAATATCGGCCTCCTTCACTTTCGGATTGATGATACCCGACCTTAAGTCGATCTTTGAGAACACAAATGCTTTTTTCGGTTGGTCGAACAAGTCATCTATCCTTGGCAAAGGATACTTGTTCTTGATGGTCGTTTGTTCAACTGACGATAATCTATGCACATCCGCATAGTTCCATCATTCTTCTTCACAAAGAGAACCGGTGCTCCCACGGAGACACATTGGGTCGAATGAACCCACGATCCAACAACTCTTGGATTTGAGCCTTGAGCTCCACTAACTCCTTTGGTGCCATTCGGTAGGGAGCGATTGACACAGGAGTCGCTGTTCGGTAGCAAATCTATTCCAAATTCCACTTCTCTATCCGGGGGTATTAGGGCAACTCCTCCAGGAAATACATCCTCAAAATCCTCATCTGTTCTAACTCCTTGACACCTTCCTCTTCTCCTCTTAACGCACTCACGAAGGCTAAGAATGCCTTACATCCTTTCTTAACCATTTTCTCGGCCTTGGTGCGAAACTACGTTAGACAAGTAGTTCCTCCTTTCTCCGATCATCACTACTACCTCATCTTCCGGGTTCTTAGTTCCATACGCTTAGCCGCACAATCCAACACGGCTCGATGCTCTACTAGCCAATCCATTCCAAGTATAAGCTCAAACTCTCCGAAGGGTAATTCCATTAAGTCACCAGAAAGTTCGCTCCTGAATCTCTAGGGTACATTCGAAAGATCCTATCTATCCTCACCGCTTGGCCTAAAGGGCTTACTACGATTATCCGCCTATCAGAAAGTTCGAGTCTAGGCCTAGTGTTTCAACCACACTACATGCAACATAGGAATGAGTTGAGCCCACATCAATAAGAGCAAAATAGGGTTTGTCATGAATAAAGAACGTCTGGTTATAACATCGGCGCGTCTCTCTCTTCCCTCCGGTGAACGCGTAAACCAAACCCGGTTGCCTTGCTTGGCGTTAGCGCACCTCGGCCCCGAGCTTCACGGCCCTGCCACTACCTCTCGTTGGCCGACCCACGACCTCTTTGAGGTGAAATTTGTTTGTCGCCTCTACCGGCTGGTTAGCATTCCGAGTCTTGGTTGGCTCTCATCTAATAGCTTGGGGCAATCCTTAATCATATGGTCCTTGGACCCACACTTGAGACATCGTCCCGCCTTTTTCCAACACTCTCCCCGTGCTTCCTTCCACAATGTTCACAAGGGCGAAATTGCCGGCCACACCACTGTTGACTTTGTGGCTGTCAACTCTAGGCCTCTTGTGGCCTTTTCGGATATGGCCCAAAACCTCTTTTGGGCTTATTTCGCCCACTGACCGCTTGGTGGCGTCCTTAATTCCCTCACCACTTTAGCCTTTTCCACCAAGGCAGAGAATTCCCGCTCCCGATGCGGTGCTATCAAAAGTCTCAAATCGTCCCTAAGTCCGTCCTCAAAACGAACACAGCGTTCATGCTCGATCGCCACTACTCCTCGGGCATATCGGCTCAACCTCAAGAATTCCGCTTCATATTCGGTGATGGACTTACTTCCTTGTATACCAACCCAGTAAAAGCCTTCCTTTGCTCATCTATATACTGGTTTCACATACTTCTTCCGAAATGCTTCCTTAGCATATTCCCGAGTCGATCTTCCGTCGTGGCACCGTCCCGAGCGGTTAACCACCATTGATACGCTTCATCGCGTAACAGTGCCGTCATCCCTTTCAACTTCTCCTCGGGGGTCAAGTCGAGCTCATCCATGATGCGCTCGATTGCTTCCAACCAAGACTCGGTATCTTTGGGTGCCACTCCGATACTCCTCTAAACATTTCAGCTCCATTAGCACGGAGCCGCTCCAGCCTGGACTTACGATTTCTGAATTGTTTCTGCACGACCACCAATTCCAAAACTCGCGAAGACGACTGCGACACGGCATCTTCCCCTCATGCGAGCCTGCCGCTCAATATTGACGCTGGGGGTGATGGTGGTGGTGGTATCTCATTGTCAGAACCTTGTCCCGATCTAACAGTCATCCTTCCTCTACCTCTTCCACGACGTCCACGTCCTCTTGAGCTCATTATCGACGAGATCCGATTAAGGAATTTTATGTATTAGTATTCTTGTTTCACTTATTACCCATGCGATGATATCTTATGAAGAAGAGTTTAAGAATGGTTCTTTCGTATTCATACATGCATACGATCTTGCATTCATTCATTCATCCATCAACAAATATGAACTTTCGTTCATTCAAAGAAACGTTGTAATTCTTGTTGTTGTTTTCGTTATTTTGCTTTTCCACTACCTGGGGCATTTTCGTAATTTTATCCTACAGGGTATTTTTCGTAAATTTTCAAAAATAAAAAGTTCCTGGTGATTTTTGTGAAAGTATTTTGGTACTTCTAAAGTTCCGGGAAATTTTGGAAGAATTTTGAAATCCAGGGGTATTTGGTAATTTTTGATCTCAGGGGGTATTTTGATAATTTTTCCAAAAATCGGGGTAAATTTGTAAAATTTATTAAGTTAGGATATTTTCCAAGATTGTAAAACATTGAGGGTTCCTTTGAGAGTTACACTTTTCAAAGCAATGATATTGTAAAAATTTTGGAAATCGTGGTCGTTTTGGTAATTTTGTAAGTTAGGGGCAATTTTGTAATTTTCCAAAATCAAGATAGTTTGATATTTTACAAATTAGGGTTTTTGAACATTTGATAAAGTAATGAAATTTTGTTAAAACTATGGGTGGTTTGGTCATTTTATAAACCAAGGGTATTTTTTTATATAGAAAAGCAGCTTAAGTCCCTTTCGGGTTTTATTCTTTGTGTTTAGCCTATGACCGAGCCCTCTTGGTCGGGGTGAACCAAAGCTACGCACCAGGCAGGATTCGAATGAAGAGGAGGTGAGTCACGCTGGATCGCTTAAATACCAAGCTCTCACCGACCTTTCTAGACATGCGCTTGCAGGTTGCCACACCACCGAGCCTTACGAGTTAGGGGCGAACCGAAGCTACGCACGGGTAGGATACTGCGAAGAGGAGGTGAGTCACTAGGCTCGCTTAAATACCAGGCTCTTAGGATCCAATCCTAGACATGCGCATGAGGGGTTGCCACACCCTAGCTTAATAACTCGATCATAGGTTTGTTAAGTTCATTAAGTCTTATGAGTTTCAAGTGTTTGAGTAGTCTAATCCTAGGGTTCAAGTTCCTATCACACTATTCTACGTTCCATGCCTTTGCTACCCTTTTACAATTCATAATTCACATAATCACACGGATGGTTAAAGGTACTTACCGGTGGATGCGGGTCGGAGACTTAGGTGCCATGCCATAAAACACGCTTATTTCAAAGAAATTCATTTGGGCTCGAATTGAAAGCGTTTTGGGCCTCGAGCCCACAGCCGAGAGTTTTAAAGCGGGCTCGATACCAATGAAACACACCCACACCCGCCCACGAGCACTGAACCGGATCTGGTATGTTCCTTAAATAAATCGGTTTTCAATGTTCTAAATGACTTAGAGAAAATTTGTGTAATTTTAAAAAAATTGTTTTGGGTTGGGCTTAATTTGAAACCTATTTAATAAATTCATGAAATCCAACTTAAATAAGGTGACAAAATAATTTTTGGGTTTATTATTTTAAAAGAAATAAATTTACTTATCTTTAATCAAACATAATTTGTATCATATTTAAATAAAAATAAACAGGATAAAAAAATCCAACTGGGCCTTATGGCCTTATTACATCATTCAACCCAAAATAAAGTTTAAAGTACTAAAATTTCATAAAGTCCAAATTTCAAATAATTTCTTCAAGCGATGCATGGCCACCTTTAGCTCCTGTCGACCGGTCCATTACCGCTCATCACGAAAAATAATTCCCCAACAGGGTGAGTCAACAGACTCAATGTGTACATAGTACTAATTTTCAACAAATCAGGCATACAAGTCATATCAATATCATGTTCATGCAAAATAAAGGATGATGCAACCCAAATCCAAACCTATTTGTCCATCCGCTACACACCACCCGTACCAACTCGTGTATACGCGGGGACTACTAAGTCGACCCTCCATCCGCACACACACCATCGAAGCGATCATTTGCGATCGACGTGCTCATCGCCCACTTATGTTGTGTCATTAGACATCGTATTCACCTGGATGTAACCGAAGTTACCACTTTTCACTTTATGTGACCGTAGTCACCACTTTACGTTGGTGAGACCGTAGTCATCACCTTCACTTTCTTCCTCCACAAATATCCCGAATGCCCCAATTATTTCATAACATATCTCACATACTAAATTTTCATTCATGTTACTAATCACATGTTCAAAATATATCACATTCACAATCCTATCAAAAGTAGGAAACGTACCTGGGTACTCCTTACCACATTTGTGGTGCTTAGCCACATTCACATACTGTTACATATTTACATATCTAATGATTGCCATGCAATTTATTGAAAGTTAGTAAGAGTACACACCTTTTTCGCTTAATAGTTCCGTGAATTCTCGTAGAGCGATCTACCGATCTAGATCTTTCACTCCTATATTCGGCCATTAATTAAAACATATAAATAAACCTATTTGGTCTTAAAACCAAATCCTACTAGAAGTAGAATTACTTACCTAGTTGCCGAATTGATTTAATCAAGTCCCAACATTGCTAGAATTCCTCTTCCTTGAAATCGGCTAATACTAGGTATGTAACCATGTCGATTTCGGTTTTTGAAATAATGGAAAACACTTAAACAAATTATGCCTTGGCGAATATCCCTTACCTTATGATGGGATTCCAAATCAAGAGGATTCCTTTATAAGCCTGTTGAAATCCTATAACCGTGTTAGATTAGATCTAACTTTGAAAACGTGAATCATAATCTTTAACCACATATTTATATTTATAATCCTTACCTTAGATCCTTAGATTTCCCAAAAGATCCCCTTTTGATGTTGTGGATGATTGCCCTCTTTCTTAGAATCCACAAAGATTCAGCTTAACAAATAGAACGGAGAAGAAAATAGAAGAAAAGAGAGGATTTTTGCTTAATGAAAATTCGGCAGAGAGGGGTTTTGCCTAGGGAGAATTTGTGAGAGAGGAAGAGGAGCAAGTGTTGATGAGTAGCCTCCTGTCCTCCTTTTATAGCCAAAGTTATCAGCCTAGGAGTCCTTTACTTGGCCACCACTCCTCTATTGATAATATTATCTCTTTTATTTAAAAGATAAAAGCCTTTAATCCATCAATTATCTCCTCACTTATCTCATTAGAAAATAATCCTTTATTTATCTCTTATTATTCACATATTTATGTGAATAAAACTCCTTTATTTATCTCTTATTATTCACATATTTATGTGAATAAAACTCCTTTATTTATCTCTTATTATTCACATATTTATGTGAATAAAACTCCTTTATTTCTCTCATATATCCAAGTTTCCGAAATGTTCAAGTTTCCATTTTTGGATCATTTCCAAAAATGTTTAGGTTTCCAAAATGTCTAAGTTTCCAAAAATGTCCATTTCCATTTCCATTTTCATTTCCATCTCCATTTTCATTTCCATTTTCATTTTCATTTCTATTTTCATTCATTTCTAGGTTTCCAAAAGTATCAAAAATTTATTCATAATACTTAAGACTTGTCATTTCATACAATTGATCTGAAAAATACATAGGCCCTTCCTAGGATGTTACACAATATTTTAAGATTCATCATACGTGGCATTGTTACACCTAGGGAGGATCCATTATATCTTACAATGAGATATAAGAGAACCCGTTAGGTTTCCAGCCTATATACTTTGAATCTTTTTTTCTTATTGACTAATTATACAACATAAATGGCGGCAAATTAAATATACATACCTCTTAGAAATTTAGCAAATTAAATATACATACCTCTTAGAAATTGTAAATTGGATGGTAGAGTCGATTCCAGCAACTACTGTTGTGCTGAGCAAAGGACGCCCAAAACTTTTGAGAAGCTACAAGAAGAATAAAAAAGAAACTCCATAAAATCAAAAATAATAAAATAAACGAAAAATAAAGCGGTATAAATAGAAAAATTACGAGTGAATTAACTTACATGACGAGTAAGAATGGTGCAAAAAAAATCGAACAACAGCAAATACTAAGTATTTTTTCCTTCTACGAGTCAATAACAAAACTTTGTCTATAACATTGTCAATGATAAAATTACACCTGCAAGCAATGATGATAAGGTAATTAACACCCAAACCAAAATATTAAAATAATATTTAGAGAACACATAAAATGCCAATAATCAACAAAATATTATAGTTGTTAGCATTTTGCATGCTAAATGGTAAAAATTATAAGTTTTAATTAATGTTATAAGTTTTAAGGAAATTATATAATATAATATATTATATTTGATTCTATACCCATTATGTTAATGTGATTTTTTTTAATAATCTTATTATATATGTTTAATAAAAAATAAGATCGAAAGGCACATGCCAAAGGCTAGCGATGAAGATAAGTAAGGTCTGAAAAGCACACTTAACTTCTTTCTGATTTGGCAATGTCAAGATGGACATGCCTAATTACAAATTAAAAAATAATAACAGCTTAATAACAACAATTTTACACTAAAATAAGTGATTTCTCAATCTTGTATATAAAACTAAAACAAGTCTTGTCTTTAAAAGTCCAAACAGTTTTCCATCTAGAAATCACAGAGAGAGTAGGCTGGAAGATTATAAAAGGAGCACGCATACGAAGCATACTTACGTGCTGACTGTAGAAGGCCTATAGAGTCAAAGACTAAACCGGTTTTCAAAGCAGCATTTCGTCAACAAGTGGTCCAAAGATTTGTGGGTAGCCATTAAAAGTCATAAGAATGTGAGTGGCTATTTGAAAGAAAAAATTTCGAATAAAATAATGAGAATCAATATGAAATTTTTACTATTTTATTTACATATGAGGAGTGTTTACCAGTCTATTCATATTTAATGAGAAAGAAAATTTCTAAACTGCAAAAGGTTTTTTTTTTCCTTCCATATGTAAATGCATACCATCTAAACTGCAAACTTGCTATGCTATTAGTTGTTTTTCTCTGTTATAAATATAACAAAAATTTGCAATTTGCTAAAATTAAGCCAACACACAAGACGTCTATTATGTTTTTCCAAACTTGGAATAAACTCTTGTTGTGACTATTATACAATTAACCTTCCAGAAACCTTTATGATTGCTCATATCAGTGACAACAAAGAACTGTCCTTCTCCTTTTTCTGTTAGTATTTTTCTTTTACTCTAAATCAAGTTACAAGAGTTGCAAAAATGATTTGTGATAGGAAGCTAAAAGTTATACTCTAAATCAAGCCAATGTACTAATAAAGATTTAATTTTAAGATTATAATTGCTTTAAGAACTTTTTGTTGATGCAGAATTCCTAAAGATAAACTTAATACTGCATATATGCACAAATAGTTCTTTTGCTCAATATTTTAATAGGTAACTTTAATATTATTAAAATTCTTAAAAATTCACTCAATATTTTAATTAAAATAAAATAGGTAGATTAACTAACCACGTTATAAAAGTTGAGGTACCAAATTCTGTCAAAAAATTAAATATAGAAATTAAAATTAAAATTTGATAATAGTATAAGGATCAAAATTAAATTTTCACCATTATTATATAATCTTAAAAAAAAGTGTTTATTTGGACATGTATGAATAAGGAAGCCTTAGAGCATTCTTGTCCCTTTAAAAGAACATCAGTCTTAACTTGACTCGTGAATCAACACTTTGAAAATATAATATAAAAATTTTAGAAAATCAAGTGAATTAAGTATCAACTTGCAAATCAACCCATTTAAATGCAAAATTTTAATAATTGAAACATTAAGATCCCATTCAATCCACCCACACCCACCCCAAAAAACAAATAAATAAATAAAACTATCAAGACATCTTTAATTAGGTCAACAAACTGCATCAACAGACTTGTTGCTATCCAGTGATCTAGAACCAAAGATTCATTAACACATTTGTACTCCCTATTAACTAGCTTATCTCCGATTGCAAAATCTCATATTATTTTGTTGAGCTCAACTATCATTCCTAGAAAAACAGCATGCAATCAAAGTTTCATCTTCAACTTGATTATTTAATAAGTGAAAACTTAGGTTGAAGGCAAATTCCATATTTTAGCTTAGAAAAGAAAGAAGTATAAAGCCTGCATTAGCACCTTGTTCGACCTTTGAACCATCAAATACTAAGGTACACCAAAGATTATATAACAAACTTATAAATAAACAATTAAGTAGACAAGTAGAGTGCTCAATAGACTGTACCTACAGAAGAAAGATGGCTTGTGGAAGCCCCAGGAAAAGTGATTGCACCTTTTCTTGCAAACTAGGAAAAAAGAAATTGTGCCAAAGGACAACAAAAATAGTTTAAGGTACAGAAATGCAATAAAATCACTGAGAAAGAAGGAATGGAAAAAACTTGTATTGAGCAAAAATTAGAACATGAAAAAGAAAATGTTACATGCAAATGGTTTAAAAATACCTCCACGACCCGAATATCCAACTGCGGCGGCAGAGAGAAGGTGCACCGATGGAGAGCAGAGGTGAAGAACTTCCTTTTGAAGCTGTGGAGAGATGAGTCGAACAGTTTCCAGACACACGAGCGTAATTTGGGATTTAGGAAGTTTGATAATTTTGATAATTTGTAGAGATTGAGGAAGAAGGTACTCAAATTTGGGAGATTGGGGATTTTTGAATTGGGGATTTAGGAAGTTAGGAAATTAGGGGAAAGAAATCGGGATCTTTGAACTGGAGGAAAGAGGGCAAATGAAATGTAAAAACAAAGAATAAAAACGACACCGTATGGCGAAAAGTTATCAACATTTGCGGCGTTTAAGCTAAAAACGTCGGTAATGTATAAACATATTGCGGCGTTTAGGATAAAACGCCACTAATAACCAAGATAAAACGGCAACGTTTACGATATTAGTTTAAAAATTTGCGGCGTTTTTCTGGGAAAATGCCGGTAATTCATAACATTTGCGGCGTTTTCACAAAAACGCCACTAACTCCGCACAAGTGAAAACGGCACCGTCTAACTGTTCACCATATTTTGCGGCGTTTTGTTTAAAAGCGCCACTAAAAACAAGCTGAAAACGTCATCGTTTTTTATATCCCTAAGCATATTTGCGGCGTTTATAAGCAAAAACGCCACTAAAACTACACATAAACGGTATCGTTTTGCTGACTCTTTTGCGGCGTTTTCATTAAAACGCCACTAAAATTGCTAAAATTCTCTATTTTTTAAATTTGAATAGAAACCACTTCATATATTTTAATTTTTAATATAAACAAAATATATATTTTATATACTTATATATTAAATAATATGGGTATACTACAAATTAATTGGCACGAATCTTAGTAAATTCCAAATATTGCTTGATTATCAACAAGTATATATACCTTGAAGCTCAAACCATAAACACTTTAGTTTTTAATAGTATATCTTAGTTAAACCTCAAACCATAAACACACTCTCAACCCTAAGTATAGTTGAAACTTTTAATTTTGATTTTATCATACACATTTTAAAAAATAAATACATCAATATATTTTTATATTGAATAAATATAAATATTATTTATGCATGCATATATAAATAATAATAAAATGGTGTTAATTAATTATATCAATATAATTGCATGCATGTGTTAATATTTTACAATATCTGGATCAAATTAAAGTATACAATTGCACACTAAACTATTGTTCATGTATGCCTTAAGGATTTAACCCATTAATTTTGATATATATATATTTTAAAAATAATAATCTATATATATTTATCTTATTTAGATTTATATTCTAAAAAATCCAAAATTAAACCCTTAATCGTACACCTAAACATATTAACCCTAAACCACAAACACAAATCACCAACACTAACCCCTAAACTTTAAAACCCTAAACCATAACCCTAAGTTAAGTACCATAATTAATCCTAGACCATAAAACCCATAACTGGCCTAAACTCTAAACCGTATGTAAACCCTAAACCATAATCCTAGACCATATTTTTTGTAAATTCGTATCGCCAATGTTACTATAGTACAAAACATATATATATATTATATGCTTATATTAAATAATATGGATATAGTACAAAATGGCATGAATCTTAGTAAATTTAATCCAATTACTATTTTTCAGTCCAAACAGTATATATCCTTAAACCTTAACCCCAAAACATAAATATATATGTGACTGAATTTCTAATTAAGTAAAATAAGAGAATGTTTACAAGTTAAGTTAAACAAAAAATATATTAAATTAATTAATACTATCTCTGTAACATCCTAGGAAGGGCCTATGCATTTTTCAGATCAATTGTATGAAATGACAAGTCTTAAGTATTATGAATAAATTTTTGATACTTTTGGAAACCTAGAAATGAATGAAAATAGAAATGAAAATGAAAATGGAAATGAAAATGGAGATGGAAATGAAAATGGAAATGGAAATGGACATTTTTGGAAACTTAGACATTTTTGGAAACCTAAACATTTTTGGAAATGATCCAAAAATGGAAACTTGAACATTTCGGGAAACTTGGATATATGAGAGAAATAAAGGAGTTTTATTCACATAAATATGTGAATAATAAGAGATAAATAAAGGAGTTTTATTCACATAAATATGTGAATAATAAGAGATAAATAAATGAGTTTTATTCACATAAATATGTGAATAATAAGAGATAAATAAAGGAGTTTTATTCACATAAATATGTGAATAATAAGAGATAAATAAAGGATTATTTTCTAATGAGATAATTGAGGAGATAATTGATGGATTAAAGGCTTTTATCTTTTAAATAAAAGAGATAATATTATCAAAAGAGGAGTGGTGGCCAAGTAAAGGACTCCTAGGCTGATAACTTTGGCTATAAAAGGAGGGACAGGAGGGCTACTCATCAACATTTGCTCCTCTTCCTCTCTGCCAGAAATTCTCCTAGGCAAAACCCTCTCTCGAATTTTCATTAAGCAAAAATCCCTCTCTTTTTCTTCTATTTTCTTCTCCGTTCTCATTGTTAAAATTTGAATCTTTGTGGATTCTAAGAAAGAGGGCAATCATCCACAACATCAAAAGGGGATCTTTCGGGAAATCTAAGGATCTAAGGTAAGGATTATAAATATAAATATGTGGTTAAAGATTATGATTCACGTTTTCAAAGTTAGATCTAATCTAACACGAAGTTATAGGATTTCAACAGAGCTTATAAAGGAATCCTCTTGATTTGGAATCCCATCATAAGGTAAGGGATATTCGGCCAAGGCATAAATTGTTTAAGTGTTTTCCATTATTTCAAAACCGAAAATCGACTTGGTTACATACCTAGTATTAGCCGATTTCAAGGAAGAGGAATTCTAGCAACTGTTGGGACTTGATTAAATCAATTCGGCAACTAGGTAAGTAATTCTACTTCTAGTAGGATTTGGTTTTAAGACCAAATAGGTTTATTTATATGTTTTAATTAATGGCTGAATATAGGAGTGAAAGATCTAGATCGGTAGATCGCTCTACGGGAATTCACGGAAACTATTAAGAGAAAAAGGTGTGTACTCTTACTAACTTTCAATAAATTGCATGGCAATCATTAGATATGTAAATATGTAATAAAGTATGTGAATGTGGCTAAGCACCACAAATGTGGTAAGGAGTACCAGTGCACGTTTCCTACTTTTGATAGGATTGTGAATGTGATATATTTTGAACATGTGATTAGTAACATGAATGAAAATTTAGTATGTGAGATATGTTATGAAATAATTGGGGCATTCGGGATATTTGTGGAGGAAGAAAGTGAAGGTGATGACTACGGTCTCACCAACGTAAAGTGGTGACTACGGTCACATAAAGTGAAAAGTGGTAACCGGTTGCATCCAAAGTGAATACAAGTGTCTAATGACACAACATAAGTGGGCGATGAGCACGTCGATTGCAGCGATCGCTTCGATGGTGTGTAGCGGATGGAGGGTCGACTTAGTAGTCCCCGCGATTGTACAAAGTTGGTACGGGTGGTGTGTAGCGGATGGACAAATAGGTTTGGATTTGGGTTGCATCATCCTTTATTTTGTATGAACATGATATTGATATGACTTGTATGCCCGATTTGTTGGAAATTAGTACTATGTACACATTGAGTCTGTTGACTCACCCGCGTTGGGGAATTATTTTTCGGTGATGAGCGGTAATGGTAGGTCGGCAGGAGCTAAAGGTGGCCATGCATCGCTTGAAGAAATTATTTGGAATTTGGACTTTATGAAATTTTAGTACTTTAAACTTTATTTTGGGTTGAATGATGTAATAAGGCCATAAGGCCCAGTTGGATTTTCTTTATTCCTGTTTATTTTTATTTAATTATGATACAAATTATGTTTGATTAAAGATAAGTAAATTTATTTCTTTTAAAATAATAAACCCAAAAATTATTTTGTCACCTTATTTAAGTTGGATTTCTAGAATTTATTAAATAGGTTTCAAATTAAGCCCAACCCAAAACAATTTTTTTAAAATTACACAAATTTTCTCTAAGTCATTTAGAACATTGAAAACCGATTTATTTAAGGAACATACCAGATCCGGTTCAAGCTCGTGGGCCGGGTGTGGGGTGTTTCAGTTGGTATCAGAGCCCAGTTTTAAAACTCTCGGCCTGTGGGCTCAGGCCCAAAACGTTTTCAATTCGAGCCCAAATGAATTTCTTTGAAATAAGCAGGTTTTATGGCATGGCACCTAAGTCTCCGACCCGCACTCCACCAGGTAAGTACCTTTAACCATCTGTGTGATTATGTGAATTATGAATTGTAAAAGGGTAGCAAAGGCATGGAACGTAGAATAGTGTGATAGGAACTTGAACCCTAGGATTAGACTACTCAAACACTTGAAACTCATAAGACTTAATGAACTTAACAAACCTATGACTAAGTTATTAAGCTAGGGTGTGGCAACCCACTGTGACGCATGTCTAGGATTGGATCCGAAGAGCACGGTATTTAAGCGATCCCTAGTGACTCACCTCCTCTTCGCAGTATCCTACCCAGTGCGTAGCTTCGGTTCGCCCTAACTCGGAAGGCTCGGTGGTGTGGCAACCTCTCATGCGCATGTCTAGAAAGGTCGGTGAGAGCTTGGTATTTAAGCGATCGCGTGACTCACCTCCTCTTCATTCGAATCCCGCACAGTGCGTAGCTTTGGTTCACCCCCGACCAAGAGGGCTCGGTCATAGGCTAAACACAAAGAATAAAACCCGAAAGGGACTTAGCCGTTTTTCTTTTATAAAAAAAAAATGTATAACCAAAATTTAGTTTTAAAACTCTTAGAAACTTATGAGAACTATTCTACAACATTTTCTTCAAAAAAAAAAAAATACCCTTGGTTTATAAAATGACCAAACCACCCATAGTTTTAACAAAATTTCATTACTTTATCAAATGTTCAAAAAACCCTAATTTGTAAAATATCAAACTATCTTGATTTTGGAAAATTACAAAATTGCTCTAACTTACAAAATTACCAAAACGACTCGATTTCCAAAATTTTTACAATATCATTGCTTTGAAAAGTGTAACTCTCAAAGGAACCCTCAATGTTTTACAATCTTGGAAAATATCCCTAACTTAATAAATTTTACAAATTTACCCTGATTTTTGGAAAAATTATCAAAATACCCCCGAGATCAAAAATTACAGAAATACCCTCGATTTCAAAATTCTTCCAAAATTTCCCGAAACTTTAGAAGTACCAAAATACTTTCGTCAAAATCACCAGGAACTTTTTATTTTTGAAAATTTACTGAAAATACCCATGTAGGATAAAATTACGAAAATGCCCACGGGTAGTGGAAAAGCAAAATAACGAAAACAACAACAAGAATTACAACGTTTCTTTGAATGAACGAAAGTTCATATTTTTGATGGATGAATGAATGAATGCAAGATCTGTATGCATGTATGAATACGAAAGAACCACTCTTAAACTCTTCTTCATAAGATATCATCGCGGGTAATAAGTGAAACAAGAATACTAATACATAAAATTCCTTAATCAGATCTCGTCGATAATGAGCTCAAGAGGACGTGGTCGTCGTGGAAGAGGTAGAGGAAGGATGACTGTTAGATCGGGACAAGGTTTTGACAATGAGATACCACCACCACCATCACCCCCAGCTGTCAATGTTGAGCAGCAGGCTCGGGCAGGGGAAGATGTCGCGTCGCAGTCGTTTGCGAGTTTTGGAATTGGTGGTCGTGCAGAAACAATTCAGAAATCGTAAGTGCGTGCTCGAGCGGCTCCGTGCTAATGGAGTGAAATGTTTAGAGGAGTATCGGGAGTGGCACCCGATCAAAGGTGAGTCTTGGTTGGAAGCAATCGAGCGCATCATGGATGAGCTCGACTTGACCCCGAGGAGAAGTTGAAAGGGATGACGCATCATACGCGATGAAGCGTATCAATGGTGGTTAACCGTTCGGGACGGTGCCACGGCGGAAGATCTAACTCGGGAATATGCTAAGGAAGCATTTGGAAAGAAGTATGTGGGAACCGGTATATAGATGAGCAAAGGAAGGCTTTTTCGGGTTGGTACAAGGAAGTAGGTGCGTCACCGAATATGAAGCGGAATTCTTGAGGTTGAGCCGATATGCCCGAGGAGTAGTGGCGATCGAGCATGAACGCAGTCGTGTTCGTTTTGAGGACGGACTTAGGGATGATTTGAGACTTTTGATAGCACCGCATCAGGAGCGGGAATTCTCTGCCTTGGTGGAAAAGGCTAAAGTGGCTGAGGGAATTAAGGACGCCACCAAGCAGGCTGTGGACAGAAATAAGCCCAAAAGAGGTTTTGGGCCATCTGGAAAAGGCCATAAGAGGCCTAGAGTTGACAGGCCACAAAGTCAACAGGCTGGTACGGGCTGGCAATTTCGCCCTTGTGAACATTGTGGAAGGAAGCACGGGGGAGAGTGTTGGAAAAAGGCGGGACGATGTCTCAAGTGTGGGTCCAAGGACCATATGATTAAGGATTGCCCCAAGCTATTAGATGAGAGCCAACCAAAGAGCTCGTAATGCTAACCAGGTGGTAGAGGCGACAGCGACCTCAAAGAGGTCGTGGGTCGGCCAACAGAGGTAGTGGCAGAGGCCGTGGAGCTTAGGGCCGAGGTGCGACTAACGCCAAGCAAGGCAACCGGTTTGGTTTACGCGGTTCGCCGGAGGAAAGAGGAGACGCGCCGGATGTTATAACCGGTACGTTCTTTATTCATGACAAACCCTATTTTGCTCTTATTGATGTGGGCTCAACTCATTCCTATGTTGCATGTAGTGTGGTTGAAACACTAGGCCTAGACTCTGAACTTTCTGATAGGCAGATAACTGTAGTAAGCCCTTTAGGCCAAACGGTGAGGATAGATAGGATCTTTCGGAATGTACCCTAGAGATTCAGGGAGCGAACTTTCGGGCTGACTTAATGGAATTACCCTTCGGAGAGTTTGAGCTTATACTTGGAATGGATTGGCTAGTAGAGCATCGAGCCGTGTTGGATTGTGCGGCTAAACGTATGGAACTAAGAACCCCGAGGAAGATGAGGTAGTAGTGATGATCGGAGAAAGGAGGAACTACTTGTCTAACGTAGTTTTCGACACTTTGAAGGCCGAGAAAATGGTTAAGAAAGGATGTAAGGCATTCTTAGCCTTCGTGAGTGCGTTAAGAGGAGAAGAGGAAGGTGTTAAAGGAGTTAGAAGCAGTAAAGGATTTTGAGGATGTATTTCCGGAGGAGTTGCCGAATAATACCCCAGATAGAGAAGTGGAATTTGGAATAGATTTGCTACCGAGAACAGCTCCTGTGTCAATCGCTCCCTACCGAATGGCACCAAAGGAGTTAGTGGAGCTCAAGGCTCAAATCCAAGAGTTGTTGGATCGTGGGTTCATTCGACCAGTGTTGTGTCTCCGTGGGGAGCACCGGTTCTCTTTGTGAAGAAGAAGGATGGAACTATGCGGATGTGCATAGATTATCGTCGATTGAACAAACCGACCATCAAGAACAAGTATCCTTTGCCAAGGATAGATGACTTGTTCGACCAACCGAAAAAGGGGCATTGTGTTCTCAAAGATCGACTTAAGGTCGGGGTATCATCAATCGAAAGTGAAGGAGGCTGATATTCATAAGACCGCTTTTAGGACAAGGTACGGTCATTTTGAATTTGTGGTGATGCCGTTTGGGTTGACGAACGCACCGCCGCGTTCATGGATATGATGAATAGGGTTTTCCAACCCTACTTGGATAGATTCGTCGTGGTGTTCATCGACGACATTTTGGTGTATTCCAAGACGGAGGAGGAGCACGATGAGCATCTCCGAGTTGTGTTAGAAGTGTTAAGGAAAAGAAGCTTTATGCCAAATTCAGCAAGTGCGAATTTTGGCTCAAGGAAGTGGCGTTCTAGGACATGTGGTATCCATGAAGGAATAAGAGTGGATCCTAGGAAGATCGAAGCGTTGTTGGATTGGAAACCACCTAGGTCGGTGGCTGAAATCGAAGTTTCTTAGGCTTGGCAGGAGCTATTACTGAAGGTTCGTGGAAGGATTTCGTCGATAGCCGCACCTTTGACAAAGTTACTAAGGAAGGAAGTACCGTTTGTGTGGACGGATAAGCAACAGGAGAGCTTTGAAAAGCTTAAAAAGGTCTTGTGAAGCTCAGGTGTTAATTCAGCCGAGGGTGTAAGGACTTCCGTAGTATATTGTGATGCTTCGCATTACGTGGTTAGGGCGTGTGTGCTAATGCAAGAAGGAAAGGTAGTCGCTTATGCATCTCGACAGTTAAGGCGCATGAGGTGAACTACCCAACTCATGACTTGGAACTCGCGGCAGTGGTTTCGCCCTCAAAGTTTGGAGGCACTACCTTTATGGAGAAAGGTCAGAATTTACACGGACCACAAAAGCCTTAAGTATTTGTTGACTCGTAAGGAGTTGAACTTGAGGCAACGAAGGTGGGTGGAGTTATTAAAAGATTATGACTATTCGATAGAATACCATCCGGGCAAGGCGAATGTGGTAGCCGACGCCCCTAAGTAGGAAGGTTGTGTCGGATTTAAGGGCTTTGTTCGCTCACTTAAGTTTGTATGATGACGGAAGCTTTGTTGGCGAGTTACAAGTCAAGCCAACCCGGGTGAAGGAGGTGAAAGAGGGACGGTTGGCGGATAAGGACTTAAGTACTAAGTTACAGCAAAGTACGGCAAGGAGGATTAAAGGATTATGGCGTCAATGATGAAGGAGCACTTGTGCTACAAGGAAAAGGTTTGTATGCCGAGGGATAAGGAGTTCGGACAAAGGATTCTTCTGAAAGCGCATGGTAGTCCTTATGGTATGCATCCCGGAGGCATCAAGCTGTATAGAGATCTAAGGGAACAATTTTGGTGGTCGGACCTGAAACGATAGTTGATCGAATTTGTGGGGAAATGTTTGACATGTCGCAAGTAAAGGTGAACACCAAGTCCCATCAGATTGCTTCAACCAATTGAGATTCCCCAATGGAAGTGGGAAAGAATTACCATGGACTTAGTTAGTGGGCTTCCCTTACGCCCACTAAGAAGGACTCGGTATGGGTGATAGTGGACCGTTTGACCAAGTCCGCACATTTTATCCCCTGTGAGGATCGACTATTCCCTTCAAAAGTTAGCCAAGTTATATGTGGCGTAGATCGTGAGGCTACACGGGTACCGATGTCGATCATCTCGATAGAGACCCAAGGTTTACGTCTCGATTTTGAAAAGCACTTCATCAAGCATTAGGCACTAAGCTAGACTTCACTACGACTTTTCATCCACAATCAGACAGGCGCAACGAAGCGGGTTATACAAGTGTTGGAAGATATGCTAAGAGAGGTGTGTGATGGATTTCCGAGGAAGTTGGGAAGATTACTTGCCTCTAGCTGAGTTCGCCTACAACAATGACTATCGTGCAAGCATTCGGATGGCACCATACGAAGCATTGTATGGAAGGAAATGTAGAACACCAACTTGTTGGACCGAGTTAGAGAACGCGCCGCGTTTTGGGTCCAGAGTTAGTGGCGGAAACTGAGGAGAAGGTGGAATTAATTCGGGCACGGTTGAAAGAAGCTTCTGATAGACAGAAGTCGTACGCAGACCTTAAGAGGAAAGAAATTGAGTTTGAAGTAGGAGACCAAGTGTTTCTAAAGGTCTCACCTTGGAAGAAGGTTATGCGGTTCGGTCGCAAAGGGAAGCTAAGCCCAAGGTTTATAGGGCCCTATCAAGTCATTGAAGCGAGTTGGGCGGTGGCATACCAATTGGAGTTACCACCAGAGTTGCATCAAATGCACGACGTATTTCATGTGTCCATGCTACGTCGCTATCGATCGGATCCGTCTCATGTGGTACCTGTTGAAGAAGTGGAGTTAAGGCCAGATCTATCCTACGAGGAGGAGCCGATTCAGATCTTGGAACGTGACGTGAAAGCACTACGAAAGAAGTCGGTGCCTTTAGTCAAGGTGTTATGGCGCAATCATGGATCGGAAGAAGCTTCGTGGGGAGCAGTAAGAGACAATGCGACAGCAATACCCTCAATTGTTTAGTTAGGAAATTTCGAGGACGAAATTTTTTTTTAAGGGGGGTAGAATTGTAACATCCTAGGAAGGGCCTATGCATTTTTCAGATCAATTGTATGAAATGACAAGTCTTAAGTATTATGAATAAATTTTTGATACTTTTGGAAACCTAGAAATGAATGAAAATAGAAATGAAAATGAAAATGGAAATGAAAATGGAGATGGAAATGAAAATGGAAATGGAAATGGACATTTTGGAAACGTAGACATTTTGGAAACCTAAACATTTTTGGAAATGATCCAAAAATGGAAACTTGAACATTTCGGGAAACTTGGATATATGAGAGAAATAAAGGAGTTTTATTCACATAAATATGTGAATAATAAGAGATAAATAAAGGAGTTTTATTCACATAAATATGTGAATAATAAGAGATAAATAAATGAGTTTTATTCACATAAATATGTGAATAATAAGAGATAAATAAAGGAGTTTTATTCACATAAATATGTGAATAATAAGAGATAAATAAAGGAGTTTTATTCACATAAATATGTGAATAATAAGAGATAAATAAAGGATTATTTTCTAATGAGATAATTGAGGAGATAATTGATGGATTAAAGGCTTTTATCTTTTAAATAAAAGAGATAATATTATCAAAAGAGGAGTGGTGGCCAAGTAAAGGACTCCTAGGTGATAACTTTGGCTATAAAAGGAGGACAGGAGGGCTACTCATCAACATTTGCTCCTCTTCTCTCTCTGCAGAAATTCTCCCTAGGCAAAACCCCTATCTCGCCGAATTTTCATTAAGCAAAAATCCCTCTCTTTTTCTTCTATTTTCTTTCCGTTCTCATCAGTTAATTTGAATCTTTGTGGATTCTAAGAAAGAGGGCAATCATCCACAACATCAAAAGGGGATCTTTCGGAAATCTAAGGATCTAAGGTAAGGATTATAAATATAAATATGTGGTTAAAGATTATGATTCACATTTTCAAAGTTAGATCTAATCTAACACGAAGTTATAGGATTTCAACAGGCTTATAAAGGAATCCTCTCTTGATTTGGAATCCCATCATAAGGTAAGGGATATTCGGCCAAGGCATAAATTGTTTAAGTGTTTTCCATTATTTCAAAACCGAAAATCGACTTGGTTACATACCTAGTATTAGCCGATTTCAAGGAAGAGGAATTCTAGCAACTGTTGGGACTTGATTAAATCAATTCGGCAACTAGGTAAGTAATTCTACTTCTAGTAGGATTTGGTTTTAAGACCAAATAGGTTTATTTATATGTTTTAATTAATGGCCGAATATAGGAGTGAAAGATCTAGATCGGTAGATCGCTCTACGGGAATTCACGAAAACTATTAAGCGAAAAAAGGTGTGTACTCTTACTAACTTTCAATAAATTGCATGGCAATCATTAGATATGTAAATATGTAACAAGTATGTGAATGTGGCTAAGCACCACAAATGTGGTAAGGAGTACCAGTGCACGTTTCCTACTTTTGATAGGATTGTGAATGTGATATATTTTGAACATGTGATTAGTAACATGAATGAAAATTTAGTATGTGAGATATGTTATGAAATAATTGGGGCATTCGGGATATTTGTGGAGGAAGAAAGTGAAGGTGATGACTACGGTCTCACCAACGTAAAGTGGTGACTACGGTCACATAAAGTGAAAAGTGGTAACTTCGGTTGCATCCAAGTGAATACAAATGTCTAATGACACAACATAAGTGGGCGATGAGCACGTCGATCGCAAATGATCGCCTTCGATGGTGTGTAGCGGATGGAGGGTCGACTTAGTAGTCCCCATGTGTGTACAAAGTTGGTACGGGTGGTGTGTAGCGGATGGACAAATAGGTTTGGATTTGGGTTGCATCATCCTTTATTTTGTATGAACATGATATTGATATGACTTGTATGCCCGATTTGTTGGAAATTAGTACTATGTACACATTGAGTCTGTTGACTCACCCGCTGGGGAATTATTTTCGTGTGATGAGCGGTAATGGACCGGGTCGGCAGGAGCTAAAGGTGGCCATGCATCGCTTGAAGAAATTATTTGGAATTTGGACTTTATGAAATTTTAGTACTTTAAACTTTATTTTGGGTTGAATGATGTAATAAGGCCATAAGGCCCAGTTGGATTTTCTTTATTCCTGTTTATTTTTATTTAAATATGATACAAATTATGTTTGATTAAAGATAAGTAAATTTATTTCTTTTAAAATAATAAACCCAAAAATTATTTTGTCACCTTATTTAAGTTGGATTTCCAGAATTTATTAAATAGGTTTCAAATTAAGCCCAACCCAAAACAATTTTTTTTTAAAATTACACAAATTTTCTCTAAGTCATTTAGAACATTGAAAACCGATTTATTTAAGGAACATACCAGATCCGGTTCAAGCTCGTGGGCCGGGTGTGGGGTGTTTCAATCTCTTTTACGATTATATAATGCTCAGACCTATAGCGGCGTTTCTACTAAAGCGCCGCTAATGCTCAGAATTATAGCGGCGTTTTATGGTAAAACGCCGCTAATGGTCATTTTAGCGGCGTTTTGGCTAAAAATGCCGCTATTGCCCAAAATTTTTGCGACGTTTTCTTTCAAGCGCCACTAATGTATAATATTTGCGGCGTTTTTTCCTAAAACGCCACTAAAAATGCCGTTAAAAGTCTATTTTGGTGTAGTGGTGATATCCGTCGTTCTTTTTGTAATGGACAGCCAGGCAGATATTTAAGGTTTTTACCGACATAATACTCTACTGGATCATAATGATGTTGCTTTGGGATTGAATTTGGTAGGGCGATGAGTTGGGGGTTCGTTCGGTGAAGAGAATACTAATCCGAATCTATCCCCGAGTACAGAAGAATCCTTGATGGAGGTCAGGGAAGGTAAGAAATGGTCTTGCAACACTAGGTTTTCTCCAGATTTTGTGGGAATGGATTATGACGGAACTATTGCTGATCATGTTGTTGTTTAGAATTTGGGAATATCGATTGGCTCTGCAAGACAAAGTAGCCGGAAGCCATGAAACTCCTAAGTTGGAATGTCCAGAGGTTGGGGAACCCTCGAGCTGTATGGCGCTTTCGATATTTGTTGAAGGAGTTGAACCCATGTGTGGCTTTTTTTCATGGAAACAAAGTTGCAGAATAGTAGGATGCAGAGGATTCGTAGAAGTTTGGGCTTTTTCTATGGTGTTGAGGTTAGCAGTATTAGTTCGAGGGGTGGATTAGCCTTGTGTTAGAATGAGACTTGTTAGATTAAATTATGCAGTTTTTTACCGAGTCATATTGATGTCATAGTGGAGGATGATTCTAAAGGAAATAATGGCGAATGCTTACCACTAATATAGAGTATCCTTGGGTAGTGATGGGGGACTTTAACAAAATTTTGTTCTCCCATAAGAAATAGGGGAGACAGCTCTGAGATGAATGGTTTATGAATGACTTTCGAACTGTGCTTAAAGACATTGAGCTTTATGATTTAGGATATGTTGGCCATTAGTTCACTTGGGAACAGGGAAAGCTCTCCCACATTATTATTCACAACATACTCCACAGGGGGTGGCTCAAATGGCGTGAAGGGATTTATTTCCAAATTATAGAATAACTCATTGTCTCCATTCTATTTTTTATCATTGTCCACTACTACTTGAGATGGATGTCTTCTCTTAGGATCAGAGGAGACTACGAAGCTTTTGATTTAAGGCGTCATGGTTGTTGGAAGGCTCTTGTGAGGTAGAGGTACGACATCTTTGGGAATATTCGTCGGGTTTGGTTCCAAATCGCATTCAGGTGGTGAGAAAGGTCTTGATAGTTTGGGCTAAGTAGATTCGGAGTCTAACTCAGTCGGGTGTTCGTCAACTTCAAGAGCGACTTGGTTTTCTGATAACTGAGGACCCAACAGATGAATCTCTTGAAGAAATAGTTTTGCCTAAAATGCACCTTAATCTTGAAATCGATAAGCCTCTACGGTATTGGGAACAACGAGCCCGAGCTAACTAGCTACGATATGGGGATCGTAACTTATCGTTCTTCCACAAGCTGGCAACGCACCGTCGTCGTGTGAATACTACTGATAGTATTGTAGACACCAATGAGGTCTGGATGAAGAGGATGGAGAGATAAAAAGAATGGTTTGTCAGTACTTCACTAACCTGTTTGCGACTCAAGGTCCAAGGGACATGCGCAAGTTGTTATAAGGTATCTCGGCTTCTGTCACTGAAGGCATGAAGATTTCTTTATGCTCCGACTTTACTAAAGAAAAAGTGCGATTGGCGGTTCAAGGAATGGCAGCCACTAAGGCTGCTGGTAGCGATGGTATGCATGCTCTGTTTTATTAGAATTTTTGGCATATAGTGAGAGCGGATGTTAGTGCTTTTTGCTTACACATTCTGAATGATGGTGGCATGCTTTTTGCCATTAATGATACTAACATTGTGTTTATACCTAAGCAACGAAACCCTCAAAACATGACACGTTTCCGACCAATTAGCTTATGCAATGTGCTTTTTAAGATTATTTCTAAGGCGCTTGTAAATAGGCTACAGACGATTATGCCTCATTGCATTGATGAGAGATAGAGTGCCTTTGTTTCGAGCTGATTAATCACTGACAACGCCATTGTTGCTTTTGAATATTTGCACTCTTTTAAAACAAAGAGATGGGGTAGTAGAGATATTTTGCTTTAAAGTTAAATATGAGCAAGGTGTATGATTGGGTTAAATGGCATCTGGTAAAAGCGATCATGCTTAAATTGGGACTTTCTACAAATTGGGTTGATTTGATTATGCGATGAGTTTGCTCGATTTGTTACTCAGTGGTCGTGAATGGGGAAGCTCGGACATTATTATACCATTTCGTGGTTTACGCTAAAAGGATCATTTAAGCCATCTATTATTTCTGTTTTGTAATGAGCAGTTTAGTTCTTTATTACATTTGGCATGAGAGCCTCTTAAGGGGCTAAAGCGAGCCGTGTGGGGCCTCGGATATCCCATTTATTTTTTGCTGATGATAGCTTGATCTTTGGTAAGGCTACGATTGACGAAGCTAATAATGTTATGACGGTCCTGCATGACCATGTGCAATATTTTGGACAACAAATTAACTTTGACAAGTCTATTATTTTCTTTAGCCCTAATATTGAGTCAGGGACTCGTACTGCTATCAAGAATGTTCTGAATGTTCGGAGCACTGATGACACTGAAAATTATTTGGGGCTGCCTATTATGGTAGGTAGCAATAAACAAAGGGCTTTTTGGGCTTTCAAAGATTAGCTTCTTGGACGCATAGGACAGTGGTCTATTAGGTGCCTCTCGTAGGGTGGCAAGGCTATTTTTATCAAGTCGATTTTGCAGGCTATCCTGTTATATTCGATGTCTTGTTTTTTATTCCCTAGTTCCTTTTATAAAGAGTTGGAAAGTTTGATGTGTCGATTCTGGTGGGGTAAGTCAGCCACGATGAGAAGGATCCATTGGTGCTCCTAGAAAGGTTTGTGTGATTTGAAGAAAGCTGATGGGTTGGGATTTCGTAACTTGTCAAAGTTGAATATTGTTTTACTTGCCAAATAGGGTTAGCGTCTATTAACTATTCTGAATTCTTTAATTTCCAGAGTACTCAAAGCCAAGTATTTTTCGAATAACATTTTTATAGAGGTTGGGTTAAGGTATCAACCTTCCTTTGTGTGGCGAAGCATTCGGGCTACCAAAGGTCTGCTGCAGAAGGGTTGTGGTTGGCAGGTTGGTAATGGACATTCGATTTCGATATGGGATGATGCTTGGCTCCCTGGTGATCGGCCCTGCAAAATACAGATTGATCGGGTTAGTAGAATTGACAATGTACAGATTTGATTAACATTGGTAGGGGCAAATGGAATGTGAAGCTTTTACGGGCTATTTTTCCTGACCCGACCCGATTATTAATCTTATTCGACGTATCCTGTGGCTTCTTCTGATTTGTCCAATCGTTGGTGATGGTTCCTAGATAGAATAGGCGAATATTCTTTCTGTAGTGGATACAAATTGATATTGTATGGTTTTCCTGGAGGCAGATGATCATTACAGTAGAGTTCCGCAGCATAAAACAAATCTTTACAAACAACTTTAGGGGGATCAAGTGCCCGAAAGACTGAAAGTTACATGTTGGAGATACATAAATAATTTTCTCCCTACAAAAGATAAACTGTTTCGCAGGAGAATCGGGGCTGACTGCATGTGCCCATGCTATGGTAGTGGGCCGGAGACTATTCTGCACGTTTGTCGAGATTGTCCTGTGGTTAAGGAAGTTTGGCACTGCTTAGGTTGTTCTTGGCACACAGTTCCGGAGTTGACACAATCATTTAATGGGTTAGTCAATTATTTGCTACTTCTGCGAGACATATACAACTCTCTATTATCACTATCTGGACTTCTAGAAGCAAACTAATTCATGAGGGGATTTATCAGCCTACTCGATCGATACTTATCTCTGTTCTGGGTTTTATGAGGGAGTTGGAATCCCTCTCGCTTCCTCGTGGGGATGTTGCGACTGCTGACTCGTCACTCTAGATATCCCCTGCGAACCCATGGGTCAGCGTGAACTTTGACGCAGGATTTTTTTGCTAATCTACAGGCTGCCAACACAAAGATAGTTGTTAGAAATTCTGAAGGGTTGTTACTAGGCTCGGCTTATTTCTGGGACAAACACATATCTTGTCCTTTATCAACAGAAGCTCTCGCGTGTGTGCGGGCCATTCGTTTTGCCTGAGATCATAGCTTTTGTTGGGTTAAGATAGAGGGAGATTCGACGATTCTTATCTCACGGCTTCAGAGTGTGACCACTGATCGGTCGATGGTGGGAGTATGTTTGGAATGCAGAGAGACTAGTTTTGGGCTTCTTGTGTTTCAGGTTCCAGCACATAAATGGTGAGGGAATATGGTTTCCCATCTATTGGCCCATAAGGGTTTCCTTCGCCGATGGGATTGATACGACCACGGCCTCGTTGAGGTGTTCGAGTATTGTAGTTGCCCAATCGTTAAAATGAGAAACACCACTCTATTAGGAACAAAAGGGTGAATTCAGCTAAGTAGAAACTTTAGTTTAACAAAGTATGTACAAATGGCAAAGTAACTACAAAGGATAGTTCGGCTAACAAAGAAAAAAAAGGAAATAAGTAATAGGGGTGATGGGTTGCTAATAGGACTTAAGGGTCAAAAATGAACCAACACTAAAGGAGAGTGTTGACCTGAGACTTATAAGACTCTTAAGAAGGGTTGGGAAATAAAATAGGACCTTGACCCGCTATCTAAGAAGATAGGAACCAGAGGTATCAATTTGGGATGAACGCCACACTTTGAAAGTGATAAGTCTGGATAGAAGAAACAGGTTGACGCCGCTAGCTAAGTAGATAAGTCAAGCTGAGTCTTGAACGAAATTTGAGAGTTGAAATACTCACAAATAACTCAGATTTCATTCAAGTAGAAAAAAGTCTTCACAACATAAAATTGGCTAAGTATTTATAGCTAAACATCTAGCTAGCCAAATAGGCACTTAGGGAGCTGAATGGGCAGCAAATATTCAGCTTAAATGAGTTGAAACTTCTTGGCAACTTCCTAGAACGTCCCTTGAAGCTTCCTTGAAGGTTCCTTGAAGTTTCCTAGCATGGGAGACGCCAATGGTCATTAAAGAAACTAAATGGACAGCTCAAATTAGCTTAATTAAGCTGAAGTTTCCTTGAAGCTTCCCAAAAATGTCCAATGGTGTGAACAGCCTTTTAATGAGCTGCTTTGATTAGCTGAATGGTTTTGAAGGTGTTAAATGATGTCTTGAGTGCTCCAATGGAAATTAGGTGTGAAACCGAATATGAGCAGCCCCTCAAGTGTGAATGCACAAACTCGAATGGTCATCTAAGGTGAAAGGAATTTTCCAGCAATGTGAATGTGTTTATTCCTATCTTGGGAAGCCGAAAATGCAGTAGCCATTTTTAATGGGAATGTGACGCATGAATAGCCAAATTGGTGTGAACACTTGATCTCCAAGAGCATCCAAGTGTGAATGGACGAAAATGAATAGCTCCCATGGTGTGAAAACATTTTGTGAGCTGAATGGTCTTGTGTGAATAGCTCCTTGTCCATTGCTCTTCACGAACAGCCCATGTGAGAAGAGGAACAGCTGCTAGACTTTAATTTAGCTTAATGCTCCAGCTCCAAACACATGTGCCCATTAATGCTGTCCATGCACCAGCTGAATTCAGCTGAATGATCACCTAAACACATCAATTAAAATTCGGTAAGGACACATTAACTAGCTCAATTAAGTTGTCTAAGTCTAAGACACTTTAAATGGTTGTTTGAGCTAAGACAAATTAAATAGTTTTCAGGAAAATTAAATGGCTGTGAAAGTTGATACAAATTAATTAACTAAGACATATTTAATGTCGAAAATACTTAGACATATTAATTAACTTAAGACACATTTAATTCTTAAACTAAATTAACTAAATAACTTAAACTAAATTAACTAATATTATTTGAAGCTTATTCCAGCAACTAAAGTGCATAAATTAAAAAGATGGAACGAGCTCAATGAGCTAAAGTTGAGCTAGATCAAGCTCAATGAGCTAAAATTTGAGCTGAATCAAGCTCAATAGGCTAGGATCGTGCTGATCAGCTTGCAAAAGATTGCTAGCCTCGCTTGGTGAGCTAGACCAAGAGCGTTCTCGGGGTGTGGTCGTATCATTAATGATACAAAGTCGCCTCGGTGTTGATTCAAGTCGTTTAGGTTGCCATATCGTAAAATTAAGTAAGAACAGGTTGTTTCGAAAATGGCTAAGAAAAGGTTACAAGATAGGTTCAAAACAAAGATAAGAATTGGTTGTGATGATGGATGGGTAAATTCGGCAAAGGCTAAGGCTAAACCAACAATATAGATGATTATTGACCCGAGTCTTAAACAGTACTTAGGTGAAATCGGTGGAAATGGTGATGGAAGCAAAAGTAAACCGTGACCCACTATCTATATCAGATAGGAACCACAGGTATAAACGAATGCCACACTTAGACAAGTGATAAGTTCGAAACAAAAGGAAGGAATGACGCCACAAGACTAGTCTTGAAAAGTCAATTCAGTTCTAGAGAGAACAAGGAGAGTATGAACACTCACAAATCGTATAAAGTTCATAAAAATGAGCAAAAGTCTTTGAAAACATGTAATGAAAAAAATATTTATAGGCTGAGCTAACTCCAGCCAAATGGACACTTGAAATCAGCTTAATTAAGCTATTAACAAGCTTATTTAATTCCTAAAATAATTAACAAGACGTTTAGCAACTCGTAGACTTAGGTGACACCACTAGCCAAGGCTTTTACATTCCCAACAGCTTAATTAAGTTCACTTAATGAGCTGAGCTGAACCTTACTGATAATTGATATTTCAAAGAGTTATGAGCTCCTTTAACCCTCCCTTGGAAAGCTAAATGTGCAACAGCCTTTTAATTGAAGTTGTGGTGCATGAACAGCCCAAATGGTGTGAATACAAGAACTCAATCAGCCTCCAAGTGTGAACCAACAAATTTAAATAGCCCCTAAGGTGTGAAATTAGCTGCAAGCTAAATGGACCAATATGAACAGCCATTGGCCTTTTATCTCCATGAAAAGACACATAGAGAAGCTCAAAACAGTAGCTTGGTGTGAACACACGAAATTGGATGGCCACAAGGTGTGAACATGATTATTCAGCTGAAAGAACAAGTGTGAAAACACTTGATGCCTTGCTAAACCTGAAATCACTCTTGGGAGGTTGTGTTCAGCTCATAATTATGCCATACGAATAGCCAAAAGAAGCTTCCTAGCAGCAGCCAATGTGAACACCTTAATGTCGTCCATTCCTAATTCCTACAAGACACATTAAACATACTTTTAGACATATTTAATTGGTCTAAAATAAAACATGTATTAAAGATGTCTAAAACTAAGACACATTAAAATGCCTATTTAATATGTACTAAAATAAGACATATTTAAAACCTGCATTTAAAATGTTCAGATTATGACACATTTAATAACTTAAACTAAATAACTAAATTAACTAAAACAAATTAAATATTTTATTCCAGCAAAATAATGTGCAAGCTAAAATGAACTAAAACGAGCTAGATGAGCTAGAATTGGGCTCAATGAGCTAAGATCAAGCTCTCCAAAGGTTCCACGCTAACAACCACAGTAACAAACTGAACTGGAAGCTTCATTTTGCACTTGGGCCCCTCGTGCTTGGGCCATTCCTGGTTTCGTCGAATCGTATCGAGACATGATGCGACTGGGATTGCATCATTCCTTCCCTTTTGAAAATGATTTGTCCTCAAATCGGGTCATTTGCTCGCGAAAAACCTTTCTTGATCATGACCCTCTTTATTCATAAACCTGACAAAGTCGTTTCCAAAAATGTGAGAATCACTAATGGTTTGAAAAAGAAGAATGTTATTTGCATGCCCTCCCTTTTTATGAGAATACCAATTCAAATTGTCACCTACACAAGAATGAAACAAATTAGTGACATTATAAATTATAAGCATGGAATAACTTTTCAAAATCGAATTCAAAAATGGAATACATAAACCAATGCAAAAAATAAAAAATATAAGTTGGTCTTACCTTTTCAAAAAGAATCAAAAATTTCATCGATGGCAATATTCCAGAATTACAAAGCATTCGAAAGTTATAATCTTGGAAAACAAAGTTCCATGGCTCAAATCCCTTGAACAATAATATAAAACAATAATCTCGGGGATCGAAAACAAAGTTTTCTCTTACCATTTCAATCTGACTCGACAATTTCATGGCCGGCAACATAGAAAGAACATGAAGCAATTTGAAGTCATAATCAGAGTTCACAAGTTTCATTTTCTTAGTTACAGGCAAAGCATCAAATAAGCATAAATTGTTCACACATTTATTTTCACAAAGTTTAGGATGCTTGATTTCTCTCAATAACAAACTAGAATAACGAACTCCAGGTTTGAACACACGAGTTTGATCACCCGTTCCAAAATGCAACAAGAGCTTCTTTATCTCCAATGATCCACACATACTAAACAAAGAAGATTTAAACACACACATTTTCAAACAATCAAACCTTTTAAATCTCATTCGAATAGACTTGCACAAACATGTACAACAATTTAGAAAATTCACATTACCTTCACAAACAAACATATTACGCATTTTACGTGACCACTCTTTATCACAGAAGATCAAATTTTGTTCGTGCCGATGTAATCTTACTTCATCAACAAACTTGCCAATGCCATACTCATTAGTAGAAAATCTCTTCATGCCACTATTTAAAATGAATTCATCAAAAATCAGAGAATGACAATTAGCCAAATCAAGGTGATGAGATCTTTCGAAAACTAAGTCATCGGTACCTTTTTCAACAACGTTCAAATCAGTTTGATGTGATTCAATTGCTGAAAACTCCTTACCTTGCTTACCTTTAAGCACTTGTGGATTAAGGTCATCTACGATCTTACATTTGTTGATAAACTTGAACCGCCTCTCATCAGGAAGGTATTGAAGATGAAATTCGCCACATGAATCTTTAGAGACCTGAAAAAGAAGAAAATACAATATGAGGACATCTCGCATGTTGGTTAGTTATGACTTTCATCACTTTTTCTTGAACACTTTCTTCTTTTCCACTCATTTCTTTTTCTAACTCATTTTCAAATCCTCTCTCTTTTATCACAGTCTCTTTTGTTGTTGAAAACTCACTTTCATTCTTCTTTTCGTTTTCTTTTTCAACAACACTCGTTTCTTGCTCACTATCTTTTCTTTCTTCAATCTCTCTCTCTTTTTTTTTAACTTTCTTTTCTTTCTCACATGCTTTTTCAATCTCATTCTTGTTTTGCTTTCTCTCACTCTCTTTTTCTTTTTCAATTTCTTTTTCTTTCACTTCTTTTTTTTTCTCTCAATTTCATTCCATATTCGCTCATTTTCTCTTATTAGCATTTCTTGTCTCTCTTTTCGTTTAGTTTCTTTTTGTCTCGTTCTTTCGTTACAAGAAGAAGATAACATATAAGAATCATAACGACAAGCTTTTTGTTGGAAAGAAATGGCAGAATCTTGATATAAGTCACGATCAACTCTTCGTGAATAATCCTCCGTGGATGAGTACTTTGATGCTCTAGAAGAGATATATCTTCTCATTTGTCATCTTGAAAGACTTTAGACTCGAAGCTTTCTTTCTTTCTACTCGAATGCCTCGATGAGTAGGAATCACGGTATGGATCTCTTCTCGAATAGTCATTGGATGTTTGTCTCCATAATGATCTTGACTCCGTCTTTTGACTTGGTCGATCCAATTGTTCATGAAATTTGTCACATTTAGATCTCACAATTCTACGCATTTCTTTCATCACATATTGAAAATCTGATTCTGAAAGCTCTTCTTGAAACATGATTTATTGATGATACGACCACGGCCTCGTTAAGGTGTTCGAGTCGTGTAGTTGCCCGATCGTTAAAATGAGAAGCATCGCTCTATTAGGAACAAAAGGGTTAACTCGGCTAAGTGATGGTTTAAACAAAGGGGTTTCAAAGAGTGTTCAAAATAGGTTAATGGTATATTGGCTAAACAAAGAAATTAAAGAAAAGTGAAGATGGATAGTATGGATGGAAGATGGGATTAAGGCTAAGGAAGAACCAACACTAAAGGAGAGTGTTGACTCGAGACTTATAAGACTCTTAAAGAGGGTTGGAAATTAAAATAGGACCTTGACCTGCTATCTAAGAAGATAGGAACCAGAGGTATCAAGGGATGAACGCTACACTTTGAAAGTGATAAGTTCAGATAGAAGAAACAAGTTGACGCCACTAGCTAAGTAGATAAGTCAAGCTGAGTCTTGAACGAAATTTGAGAGATGAAATACTCACAAATAACTCAGAATTCATTCAAGTAGCAAAAAGTCTTCACAACATAAAATTGGCTAAGTATTTATAGCTAAACATCTAGCTAGCCAAATAGGCACTTAGGGAGCTGAATGGGCAGCAAATATTCAGCTTAAATGAGCTGAAACTTCTTAGCAACTTCCTAGAACGTCCCTTGAAGCTTCCTTGAAGGTTCCTTGCAGTTTCCTAGCATGGGAGACGCCAATGGTCATTAAAGAAACTAAATGGACAGCTCAAATCAGCTTAATTAAGCTGAAGTTTCCTTGAAGCTTCCCAAAAACGTCCAATGGTGTGAACAGCCTTTTAATGAGCTGCTTTGAGCAGCTGAATGGTTTTGAAGGTGTTAAATGATGTCTTGAGTGCTCCAATGGACATTAGGTGTGAAACCAAATATGAGCAGCCCCTCAAGTGTGAATGCACAAACCCGAATGGACATCTAAGGTGAAAGGAATTTTCCAGCAATGTGAATGTGTTTATTCCTTTCTTGGGAAGCCAAAAATACAGCAGCCATTTTTAATGGGAATGTGACGCATGAACAGCCAAATTGGTGTGAACACTTGATCTCCAACAGCCTCTAAGTGTGAATGGACGAAAATGAATAGCTCCCATGGTGTAAAAACGTTTTGTGAGCTCAATGGTCTTGTGTGAACAGCTCCTTGTCCATTGCTCTTCACGAACAACCCCTTGGAGAAGAGAAACAGCTGCTAGACTTTAATTTAGCTTAATGCTCCAGCTCCAAACACATGTGCCCATTAATGCCGTCCATGCACCAGTTGAATTCAGCTAAATGATCACCTAAACACATCAATTAAAATTCGGTAAGGACACATTAACTAGCTCAATTAAGTTGTCTAAGTCTAAGACACTTTAAATGGTTGTTTGAGCTAAGACAAATTAAATGGTTGTGCAAATTGATACAAATTAATTAGCTAAGACATATTTAATGCCGAAAATACTTAGATATATTAATTAACTTAAGACAAATTTATTTCTTAAACTAAATTAACTAATATTATTTGAAGCTTATTCCAGCAACTAAAGTGCATAAATTAAAAAGATGGAACGAGCTCAATGAGCTAAAGTTGAGCTAGATCAAGCTCAATGAGCTAAAATTCGAGCTGAATCAAGCTCAATAGGCTAGGATCGAGTTGATCAGCTTGCAAAAGATTGTTAACCTCGCTTGCTGAGCTGGACCAAGGGTGTTCCCAGGGCGTGGCCGTATCAGGGCTGTTATTTGAATGGAGGATGGGTCAGAGTCTGTGCTGGGGTGGGTGGAAAGAGATCGTCGGGGAGGTGCCTGATTCGGTTGATGGGCATTCTTCGAGTTGTGTTTCGGCCAGATCTGTTATTTTACTGACAGGCTTTGTTGTAGCTTCACTGTGGTTCGTGTATTATGAACTGTTTCTGACGATGATTTGGCTTTGTCGAACATGCGTGCGCAGTTGTGGTTAGAGGGTTTCAACTGCTTGTTTTCTGCTTTTGTTTAAGTTTTTTTTTATCTTTTTTAATCTCTAAATTTGTATTTTCTGTTGAAGCACCCAAAAATAGATAGAAAAGCTAACGTTTGTTAATTTTGGTGATGTGGCATACGCTTAGATTGTCACGTAGACGACACATCAATTTTTAATTAATTTTTTTAAAAATTTTAAAAATATTTTTTTTATATTTCTTTTGAATTTTAAAAATTTAAAAAGTTAATTAAATGTTCATGTGTTATCAACGTGACAATCCACATGTATGCAACATCAACAAAATTGAAGTTGAAGGCCTAACATGAATAGCTAAAATGATTTTTTTTTTATAAAGTTAAAAGGGTAAAAAAAAAGTTATTATACTTAAAATCTCGGCTTAGAGAAAAAATGGATTTTTTGTTAAAAGTTTGCCTCGATACAAAGTTTCTTACAAGTAGAGGTTGAAAAGGGTTGGTTAATCCAATTAAATTAATTTGGTTTAGTGGGTTTGAAATTTCGGAGCCAAGAAGTCTAGCGGATCACACAAGAGCAACTATTAGGAGCTAAAACCCATACTCTCAAAGCCTAGTTTGAGTCAAGAGAGAAGTAGGTGCTAATTTAAATTCCCTATATAGTTGATACTGCGTATTCAAGTACTTTGATTACTTATTGCTCTTGATCTGAGTTTAATTCAACTTCTTTATTCATTTTCTTCAACTCAGTTATTATTCCTTTAAAAATGATACATACTGTTAGTTTATAATTGAAATTTTAAAATTTATAAAATATTAAGTTAAAAAATGATAAATTGAAGTATAAAGGCTAAATTCATTATTTACACATAGTAAATGAATTAATTGCATAATGTAACTTTTTTAAAATGCTCTTGTTAAGTATGACTCCTATTTCAGTCAAATTTGAGAAGTAATCTTCTAGTTAAACTCTGTTTATTTGTTTCAATCAAACACTGATTAGTTTAGATTATTTTATTATTATTTGACCTATGAATTTAGCCTATAAATAGGCTCTTTTACAACCTTAGAAAATACACCCATTAGATATTAGAACTCATAACACATTTAGAGAGTTTTGTGTTTATGTTTTGAGGGTTCTTTGTTTTCGGGTTTTCGGGGTTTAGTTTTTATCTCCATCTTTTGTACTCTTCGTTCTGTTGCCATTATAATAAAATTATCTTTGCCTGTGGTTTTTTTATCCTCTTTGGAGGGGTTTTTCCACGTTAAATTTGTGTGTCTAATTTCTCAATTTATTCCGCTATTATTACTTGTTCGTTGCTTAATCGGGTCGATCCTAACAAGTGGTATCAGAGCTAGTTCAATTTTCATAGATCAGCCCATTCAGATATGGCAGCAACAAGGTTTGAAATTGAGAAGTTCGATGGTAAGACAAATTTCAATCTGTGGCAAGTTCGGATGATGGCAATTCTAGTTCAATCCGGTTTGAAAAAGGTTGTTACCGGGAAAAAGCCTGAGAATCTAAATAAAACAGAATGGGAAGAGCTTGATGAAAATACTTTGTCTGCAATCCAGTTGTGCCTCACGAATACGGTATTACAGGAGGTATTGATGGAGAAAACCTCATCCGCCTTATGGAAAAGGTTAGAAACCCTTTATGCGACTAAGTCTCTGGCTAACCGTTTAGTGTTGAAACAACGTCTATTTACGTTTCACATGAACGAATGTGAGCTTCTTAGAGATCACATCAGACAATTCATTACTCTTTTAAATGATTTAAAGAATGTTGAGGTTCATATTGACGATGAAGATCAGGCTATGCTATTATTGTGCTCTTTACCCCCTTCATATAAGTCTTTCGGGAGACCCGATTTATGGCGAGAGACAAACTCGTTCGAAGATGTGAAGGGTCATTTGTTGAGTAGAGACAAACTCGAAAATGAGCTTCATTTGGATAGCAAGGCAGATAGGCAAGCTTCCGTTTTGATAGTATCAAAGAAACAAGACAAAAGGTGTCGCTATTGTAAAAAGTTAGGTCACGTCAAAGCAGATTGTTATAAACTGCGAAAGAAAAGAGCTGCTGAGAGTACCGAGGAAGATGTAGCTGGTGCTAATTTGGCCGATGAAAGCGGTGATGATTTCTTGTTAGTGTCAACGAGCGATAACTCCAAGCTCACGTCCGAGTGGGTCCTAGATTCGAGATGTTCTTTCCACATGTGTCCCAATAGAGAATGGTTCTCCACATACAGTTCGGTTGAAGGTGGAGTTTTGTGCATGGGAAACGATTCATCTAGTAAGGTAATTGGTATTGGTACTGTTAAAATTAGGATACACGATGGGACGATTAGGACACTCTCAGATGTCAGGTATGTACCTGATTTACGAAAGAATCTCATCTCTTTGAGTATTTTAGACTTGAAATGATGCAGAATTAACATCGAGTCGAGCGTCATTAAAGTATCTCGTGGAGCTCTCGTTTTGTTAAAAGGTAAAAGAACTGTCAGTCTTTATATTCTGGAAGGTTCTACAGTGACCGGTGAAATCGGATGTCCCTCGTCCGTTACAGAGTCGAAGTCAACTCATTCAGAGCGGAGGCAACTTGGTCATAGGAGGAAAAAAGGTATGACCGTTTCGTTGAAGAGAGGTTCTCTTTTGGATGCAGGTTTTGAAAAGTTAGGGCACTGTGTTCGTGAAAATCAAACCCGGGTTAGTTTTGATTTGGCAGTGTACAAGTCGAAGGCTAGAAGTCTTCCAGTTTCTAAGCACAGATTCGACTCAGTTAACTCCCTGCATGGTTCAAGATAGGCTCGTGGCGGGCTTTGGCAAAGATGGCATTGTGGAAATATGAGTCAAGGTGTAGATTTGTTAAGTATGACTCCTATTTCAGTCAAATTTGAGAAGTAATCTTTTAGTTAAACTCTGTTTATTTGTTTCAATCAAACACTGATTAGTTTAGATTATTTTATTATTATTTGACCTATGAATTTAGTCTATAAATAGGCTCTTTTACAACCTTAGAAAATACACCCATTAGATATTAGAACTCATAACACATTTAGAGAATTTTGTGTTTACGTTTTGAGGGTTCTTTGTTTTCGAGTTTTCGGGGTTTAGTTTTTATCTCCATCTTTTGTACTCTTCGTTCTGTTGCCATTATAATAAAATTATCTTTGCCCGTGGTTTTTTATCCTCTTTGGAGGGATTTTTCCACGTTAAATTTGTGTGTCCAATTTCTCAATTTATTCCGCTATTATTATTTGTTCGTTGCTTAATCGGGTCGATCCTAACAGCTCTCAACTATGCAAAATTAGCCATGTCTTTGTTGAAATTTTCAACATCATTTACTTGTAAGTGATCTTAACATAGGACACTATTGGTGAAAAGTCCCGTTTATGGACTTCCCAGAATAAACAACTTAAACAATCTCTATTGCATCAAGAAAAAAAAACACCTTACAAGTGTCATCTAGTAAAATTTATTATAATTTTTTTTTTGTTTTTAAATTAATTGTTAATTTTAGCATAAAATATTAGGATATATTTCCTCTAAGACTAAATTTCATATCCAAAAGCCTTACCTTAGTATATGACTTCACAAACAAAATTGCTAACAACAATTTTTGTTTATGCAATGGAAGTCCATAGTCCAACCTAACTCTAAACTTAGAGCTCCAAATGTTTGGAAAACTCTAAGAATTACCTACATTCATGGATATTGATACTGTCATTTTTATAGATCACTTTTCGAAATTTACTTTATTATTTTAGAAATAAATTTAATGTCCTTCCTTTTTTTCCCCCAATATTTAAGACAAGAAACAATTAAAATAATTGAAATTCCCTAATAATGGTAGTGAATTCAAAGCATTATCCTCTTTGGTATTAGACATCACAAAACACCACCACATACATCTATGAAGTAGATACATCCTAAAGCTTTCTTATACTGGTGTGCCACGAGCACGCCATTGATAAGCCGGAATCTATATCGTTCAAACAAAAATCAGATTGGTCAGTCAGCTCAATTGGACAAAGAACCGAATAATATATCGATCTAAATAAAGAGTTGAACTAGCATTGAATCGGCTTTTGAGCAAATTACTCACAACCAATTGAACTGATTTTTTTCTATTTTTTAAAAAGAATTAATGAATTTTTTAATAATTTGTTTAATTAAAATCAAACTGACCGATCAAATCAAAAACTATGGATCTAATAAGTTCAGGTTTTCAACCACCAATTGAATTTTAAAAATTTGGCCATAATATATACAAGATGGTAAAAAATAGGGTTAAATATCAAAACTATACATTAACTTTTATTCAATGTGCAATGTCATATATGAATTTTGATTTTGTGCGATTTTATGTATGAAATTTGATTTGATTCAATTTTCACAAATCACTGACAACATTATTGAATTAATATAATTTTTTATTGATATATTGCATACACAAACAATTATATTAATCTTATATGAAAATAAATGTATGTTTTTATTTCTTTAAATGTCTATAACCAAATCAAGATAAAAGTTTCATGTATACATATGAATCATAATTCAAGTTTTAATTTATGTGTATAATTGCACCAAACCAAAATTCATGTATCAAATTGCATATTAAACCAAAGTTCATATATAAATTTGATATTTATCCAAAAAAATATATATATATATAATAAAAAAGCTAAAGATAGTCAGACACGGTCAAGATACGTATGAACATAGAAACTTTGGTGGCCGTAAACATGGCATTTAAATTGATTTGAGTGGCACCGATTATTATAAAGTGAGGATTTCATTATTCCTAATTATAACTTCAACAGGAAATATTTTTCAAGAATCTACCATGGATACTGCATAGTCCAAGTATAATTATCACTGCTGAAATAAATCCCATCATATCTCACAGACCAGATGCAGGAAAAATGATAATCTAGGCACCGATCTTCATCTCTGGTGGCCTTGAAAGCCTCAAAATACCGTTGCTTCTTATTCCGCCACCGTGCATTGCAGAAGAAAAGGGTGGTTCTGAAAAGGTTTATTTTTGAATCCCATGCGTAATCCTGGTGCTGAAACATTGCTTTCTCACCAAGATCTTTGTCTTTAGACTTGCAATGCAGATTCAATGAAGGCACATTGGTTGGGGGTTCCAAGGGCAGATCATTGATTATGTGGATATGGTAGTTGATTAACAGAACATCTTCACTAACTGAGAAGGCCAATGGGTACATGATGCAAAGTGCAAGCGTTAATGGCAACAGCATTTCTTTGAGGTTAAACATGGTGTGAGAAGAAGAAGATAAGTAATGACAGTGGGGATTTTGATTTTTATAGGATGATGTTGAAGCAGACTTTAATTGCTGAATTTAAAATTCTGAGAAAATGTCTTTAAAGCACACTACTGTCTTATACGTTTATATTATAATTAAGCTAACATTTATGGCTAGAAATAGTTTTTGTAAGATGATAATTAAGAGTGAGAAATGTTAAACTGCAATTCTAATGAATAATGACATCGGTTAAGTTGATAAATATTAAAATGAATTTCCGAACTTTACAGCATTATTTAAATAAGCGCTTACTTCTTACAAACTTAACCAAAAAGAATTTTCTGTATGGAAGATGAATACACTCCTTAATTTACATTGGTTACATCGCCTATTTATAATAGAAATTAAATACACAAATAATAAAATATATTATATGATATGATATTGTGCTAATAATTTAAATACAAATAATGAAAATGATTATATGATATGGATTAATTATGCAAGATATTACATTAATATCCCCCTCAAACTCAAGGTGGTGTTGAGGACCATACCTTGAGTTTGGAAACTAAGTCTATATATCTGGTTGGAAGATGGGTTTTTGTGAAAATGTCTGCTATCTGAACTGATGAGGAGATAAAAGCATGGTGTAAAGTGCGCTGAGTAACATGATGTTATACAAAATGACAGAGAAAACCATCATCATCAGAGAAAACCTCAAGACACAAAAGAGGAAGAATCATCACCGATCACATAGGTTTCATCCACTAATGAAAACATTAGTGCGTATGATCCCCGTTACTGAGCGCCTCTACTTCCACTTAAGACCTTTGAAAAAAAAAATAGAATGTCGGTAATGACAATATATCGCAAAGAAAAGAGAAATAAAAATAAAGAACACACAGATTTTTACGTGGAAACTCTTTCAGGAAAAACCACGGGCAGAGGAGAAGAAAATTCACTATGTCGAATTCGAATAATTACAAGAGGAATAGACTATGTCTATTTATAGGCTTGTAAAGCCATATTCTAATAGGAGTGTAGTAAGATTGAAACACCTTATTCTAATCAATATAAAATAGATGGAGTTTAATAAGGTTTAAAAAACCTTATTCTAAAATAAAATAAAAGAAGTGTAGTTCTATATGGATTTTATTTTTATTTTATTTTACCACTGTATTTTATTTAAATAAGGATTCGGGTCACTTAATTCTAACAATCTCCACCTTAACAGGAATTCTCAATGAACAAGTTCTTCATCGCGAACTCTCAGCGAACAAATTCTCCACCTCTTCCGTAAAACCCCTTAATGGTTTAACTTCAAAAATGAACACCAACCAAGTCTAAGCAATGCTCAAACTTGGTTTTAGGAAGTGACTTAGTCATCGTATCTGCAAGATTTTCATGAGTACTAATTTTGCTCATAACAATATCACCACGAGCAATAATATCACGAACAAAATGATACTGAATATCAATGTGTTTTGTTCTCTCATGAAACATTTGATCTTTTGTAAGGAAGATTGCGCTCTGACTGTCACAAAATATTGTACTGATTTGAAGGTCTTCATTGAGTACTAAAGAGTCCCTTCAACCAAATAGCTTCTTTACAAGCCTCAGTAATCGCCATGTACTCAGCTTCAGTGGTAGACAAGGCGACTATAGTTTGCAAAGTGGCTTTCTAACTGATTGCACAACCTCCGATTGTAAAGACATAACCTGTGAGAGATCTTCTTCTATCAAGGTCTCCAGCAAAATCAGCATCAACATACCCAATGACTCCATCTCTAGTTCTTCTAAACTGTAGGCAAACATCAGTAGTACCTCGTAAGTATCTTAAAATCCATTGAACTGCTTTCCAGTGTTCTTTACCGGGATTCTCCATGTATCTACTAACTGCACTGACTGCATATGATAAATTTGGACGTGAACAAACCATAGCATACATGAGAGATCCCACTGCACTAGAGTATGGAACATGTGACATGTACTCAATCTCATCATCTGATTGTGGAGATAAAGCCGATGAAAGTCCGGAATGGTCTGCTAAAGGAGTACTATGAGCTTAGCACTCTGCATATTGAACTCGCAAAGAACTTTCTCAATGTACCCCTTTTGACTTAGGTACAATTTACTTGCTTTTTTATCTACGAGAATCTCTATACCAAGTATCTTCTTTCTTTGGTCTCAAATCTTTCATCTCAAATTCTTCACTTAGTTGGGCTTTGACCTTTCTTATCTCTCCTTTATCTTTTCTTTGCTATCAACATGTCATCAACATAAAGAAATAGATACACAAAAGAACCATCATTGTTTTTCTTAAAGTAAACACAATTTGTCAAAACTACTTCTTTTGAAATCATGAGAAGTCATAAAGGAATCAAACCTCTTGTACCTTTGTCTTGGTGGATTGTTTTCAAACCGTAAAGGGACTTTTTTTAACAAGCAAACATAGTCCTCTTTTTTACGAGATCTGTAAAATCCTCTAGTTGTTGCATGTAAATATCCTCCTCAAGTTCTCGAGGCAAAAATGCAGTTTTTACATCTAACTACTCAAGCTCCAAATCATGCATGGCCACAATACCAAGCGAAGCTCGAATCAAACTATGCTTCACAACTGGGGAGAACACATCTGTGAAGTCCACTCCTGGAATTTGACTATAACCCTTTGCAACAAGTCTCGCTTTATATCTAGGTTTTTCAACTCCTAGAGTCCCTTCTTTCTTTTTAAACACCTATTTACAACGAACAACCTTTTTACCTTTAGGAAGTTTCACAAGATCCCATGTTCTGTTTTTGTGGAGTGATTCCATCTCCTCTTGCATAGCAAACATCCACTTTTCTGAGTCTTCACAGCTAACTGCCTCAGAATAATTAGATGGCTCTTGGTTTGCATCTATATCTTCAGCCACATTTAAAGCATAAGCAACTAGATTAGCCTCGGCATACTTCTTTGGAGGTTTAATTTCTCTTCTAGTTCTCTTTTTAGCGATAGAGTATTTTGGTGAAGAAGCATATCTATTCTCAATTTTTGTATTGGCTTGAGGAGTCGACTCTGTATTAATCTGATACTCCACCTGCTTTTGATTTTCTTTATTGGAAGAGTCTTTAAGAGATAAGTTAGGTAGCATAGTAGTTTTATCAAAAACAAAATCTCTGCTAATCACAACTTTTCTATTTTCAGGACACCATAACTTATACCGTTTTACACCAGCTTTATAACTAAGAAAAACACATTTATTGGATCTCGGTTCCAATTTTCCATTACTAACATGAGCATACGTAGGACACCCAAAGATCTTTAAATCAGAATAGTTAGCAAGATTACCAGACCATACCTCTTGTGGAGTCTTTTTCTCAATGGCAAAGGATGGAGATCAGTTGATCAAAAAACATGCAGTAGAGGCTGCTTCGGCCCAAAATGACTTTAGTAAGTTGGCATTTGACAACATACATCAAACCTTCTCCATGATCGTTCTGTTCATTCGTTCTGCAATGCCGTTTTCTTTGTGGAGTATGATGAACTATCAAGTGTCTCCGATCCTTTCGACTTGCAGTTTATTAAACTCATCGTAAGCGAACTCTAAGCCATTATGCATGCGGAGGTATTTTATTTGTTTTCCCATTTATTTTTCAATCATAGTTTTCCAAGACTTAAATGCGGAAAACACATCGCTTTTCTACTTCAGAAAGAACGCCCAAACTTTTCTAGAAAAATCATCAATAAAATTTAGCATATAATTAGCTCCACCTCTCGAAGGCAATCTGGATGGCTGCCACAAATCATAATGAATATACTCCAACATTCCCTTCGTATTATGGATTCCTCTGGTGAATCGAACTCTCTTTTGCTTCCCAAAAACACAGTGCTCACAGAACTTCAGTTTGCAAATTCCTTACCCATCAAGAAGTCCTCTTTTGCTCAATTCTGTCATGCCATTCTCACTTATATGCCCTAGGCGCATATGCCAAAGTTTAGTAATATCATCATCTGAAAAGGAAGAGGAAGCGACAACTGCATCACCAGTAACAGTAGAACCCTGCAAAACATATAACTTGGCAATCTTTCTTTGCCCTTTCATCACAACAAGGGAACCTTTGGAAATCTTTAAAACCCCACTTTCAGTTGTGTATCTGTGCCCTTTTGAATCAAGAGTACTCAACGAAATTAAATTTCTCTTCAATTACGAAACATGTAAATGCGTCACTAAGTGTTCGACAACTCCATCAAACATCTTAACTTTAATTGTTCCAACACTGCGATTTTACACGAAGCATTGTTTCCCATCAAAACAACACCTTCGGATAACCTTTGTTTCGTAAGTTGTAAACCAATCCCGATTGGGACTCATGTGGAAGGTGCGGCTGAATCAAGTATCCACTCTCGCTCACTTTAGAATTGTTGATAGAAGCGACTAGAAGTTCACCATCATTTGTAGTCTTCTACAACATCGACTTCTTTGGAATTTTCTCGGTTGTTTTTCTCTTTTGATTCGCAGCCCCCTTTTAATCTTGTTCTGTAGCTTATAGTACTCAGATTTAATGTGCCCTTTCTTCTTGCAGAAGTTATAAGTTTTACCTCTGTTTGAAGACTGCGATCTAACCTTAGATTTACCGCGAGGATTTCGTTCCTATGTCCTTCCACGATCATCATCAGCATTCCGATCTTATCTCCCATGAACAATGAGACCCTCTCCTTGAGAGTCGGGTTTAACCACAAGATGCTTCATCTTATCATACGAGGTCAAAGAATCATAAACCTCATCAACTGTGAGAGACTCGCGACTATATAAAATCGTGTCTCTAAAGGTTGAATAAGACGGGGGCAACGAACAAAGTAGAATCAACCCTAGATCTTCTTTATCATACTGAACCTCCATGGCCTCCAAGTTTGAGAGAATTTCTTTAAACACTGTTAAGTATTCGTGTACAGACGCACCTTCCTCCAAACGATGAGCATAAAGGTGTTGTTTCATATGCAACTTGCTTGTTAGAGTTTTCGGCATACATATTTGTTCTAGCCTCTTCCATAATGCAGCGGCGATCTTCTCATTCATCACATCCTGTAAAATTTCGTTGGACAAATGCAGATGTAATTGTGTTAACGCCTTTCGATCTTTACGCTTCTTCTCTTTATCTATTAATTTCGAAGGCATCTTATCTATCCCTAGCAGGGCATCCTCTAGATCCATCTGCGCAAGAACTGCTTGCATCTTAATCAGCCACAACGCAAATCTGGTGTTGCGATCCAACAGTGAAATTTCATACTTCAAAGACGCCATTACCGTGATCGAGATGAACAACCTAGAAGCTCTGATACCAAATTAAAAAAAAATAGAATGTCGGTAATGACAATATAATGCAAAGAAAAGAGAAATAAAAATAAAGAACATATAGATTTTTACATGGAAACCCTTTCGGGAAAAACCACGGGCAGAGGAGAAGAAAATTCACTATGTCGAATTCAAATAATTACAAGAGGAATAGACCATATATATTTATAGGCTTGAAAAGCCAAATTCTAATAGGAGTGTAGCAAGATTGAAACACCTTATTCTAATCAATATAAAATAGATGGAGTTTAATAAGGTTTAAAAAACCTTATTCTAAAATAAAATAAAAGAAGTGTAGTTCTATATGGATTTTACTTTTATTTTATTTTACCACTGTATTTTATTTAAATAAGGATTCGGGTCACTAAATTCTAACAACCTTGCTTACAAAGAGGGAGAGAAATAATTAAGCACGAGACAGAGCCGGGCGTCCTTGATCACCCATCGAAAGACATCGTAAGAGAGTTGAGGCTCAGAGCCACCCTAGACTGAACGAAATCAGCCATCGATGACATCTAACCCAGAACAACACCCAAACAATAACTAAATCGACGGAGGTCTTGGATTTGGCAAAAAAAACAAAAAAAAAAGAAAAAGAAAAGTAGCATTTGGAGGCTTTAGGCACTGCCACTCATACACCATCCCGGAGTTGTAATTAAACTCTCACAAAAAAATGGAACACTAGCATCGAAACACTACATCGCTCCCTCCTCAACAAAGGTTTGCTTGCCAGAAGGAAAAAATAATAAAAAATAAAAGAGCCATAAAAGCTCAAACAAGGCCCCCCAAATGAGTTTATTAAATCGAAAGGAGGACATCAAAAAATAGAGTAAAATAAGGAGACAAAGCCCCTAAAAGGGGTTATTAAACCGAGAGGAGGACATTAGAAAATAGAGAAAAATAAGGAGGATGACGACCAACCACCGGCAGCAGGTGTTTAGCCGTCTAAACCGAAAAACAAGAATATGGACTGGAGTAATAGACAACCAAAGCACGGGAAATAAAGGACAAAGCTAGAAACAGGACCAAAAAAGTTTGGCCAACAGAGTAGTCAATGACTCAGAATGGATTGAGTATGATGACTCGACTTGGACAAAGAAAAGCAAAGCACAGGATACAGGGGACAAAGCTAGAAATAGGACAAAAAGGGGGAAAATGGAGTTCTAGCGACAAAGGCACTGTCCACAAAATAGATTTGCAAATTGAAAAGAGAGAGGACATGTGAATTGAATGAGAAGAATAAAGAAAGAAAAGGTTGGTGGGAGTGAGAAAAAGGCGGGTGGTAGCCAACCTGAAGGTTGACACTGTCGTGTCGCTGGGCAAAACAAAAGATAAGAAGAAAATGACTTGGAAAAGAAAAGAAAAATAAATAAATAAAAGGGGAACCTAAGATTTGATACCATGTTACAAACTTAAGAAAAAGAAAGAAGAATGAATTTCTTTGTGAAAGATAAATATTAATTCTTAATTTACATTGAGTTTAACGCCTCATATCCGACCCAATCACCAGGTCCAGATACAAGGTGCTACACTTCACTCATTAAATATACATGTCCATAATAGAATCAATTCTAGATATCAATTACATGTCATGCCATTCAAAGTAATTATACAAGATATAGTACAATAATTTACGATCTAATAAACGACTTACAGATACAAGTACAACGCTCATAAGAGCTAATCCAACCGATAAATCGTCAAGTACTCCGAAGAGCTAATACAACCGATAACATGCCAAATGCTTCAAAGAGCTAATCCAACCGATAACACGCCAAGTGCTCCGAAGATTTATACATCTGCCCCATAACACGCTAAAAGAAGATAGTATAACACGAAGGTTTGCAACAAACGTTGAACCTCGGTATACTCGGGAAAAATATATAAAGCACATCTCATCAATCTCCATTTCAATCCCCGCATAATACACCATCATTAAATTGTACTCTATCTCGCGTTCATCCGACCCAAATATCGAAATTCAATAACATTTTCTCAAAAAACTTTACATCATTAATAAAACAATTAATATCCACTATATTATATTATATCATCATACATTTCATATAGACATTAAATTATAAACCGTACGAACTTACCTAGACTGAATTGTAATAGTTGCAGAAGTTCAAGAGCTATTCCGTAATTTTTTCTTTTCTACGTAAATCAACAGGGTCTTGATTCATGCAAGGGAATGAACTAGCTGAACCTCCAACCTTAACCTTTCATGGTGTTTTTGGAAAAAACTAAGAAAAATGAAGAAGATGATGACACTTTCTTCAATTATGTTTTATTTTAATTTCCACTTATTTACAAAATTGTCATTTCAACTTATTTTACTTAATTTTAATTCTAATTACCGTCCATTATCAACTAATAAGGGTATATTTTCTTTATAAACCCTCCATCCTTTATTAATTAATCTAATAAATCAGTTAATTATAATAATTGCTAAGTTTTTCACCTTTTACAATTTAGTCCTTTTTATTTAATTAGCTGTCTAAAGGTTAAAATTTCCTAACCAATTTTAATACGACCCTAATGACTCTGTAAATATTTTATAAATAATATTTATGATTCGACAGGATAGGAATTTGTGGTTCCGAAACTACTATTTCATTACCACTAAAAAATGGGCTGTTACCAGTTGGTATAGATTACCCGTTCCTAAACCAGAAACTTGACAACCCTAGGAAATAATCATAGGTTAAAAGAGATCGATAAATAAGTTTGGCTGAGTAAATCGTAGTTTATTCTGGTTGAGAAAGTGAGGTCGAGAGATAAGAGAGTATCAACCAATCGATTAATTAGTTAGAGGCCGAAAGGTAATAATTAGTTAATTGATAGCTAATCCACCTTAAAACCCTAATCTGAAATTAATTACAAACCCTAAAATGAGTTAATCTTCCTGATTGGTTTCATCAATTTAGTCGTTTGTCTATTTTCTTGTTTATTTATTTTAGTTTTTTATTTCCATTATTAATCTATTTTATGATATGTCGTAATATAGGATTTAATTACTACTATTTAGACTTATTATTCTAAATAGATTGTCTGTAGATTTATTCCATTCTCCCTTGGGTACAATCCTCGGAATACTTCTGGTGTTCCGTTGTACACATGTACTATATTACAATTTAACCTGTATACTTGTGGACACCACTTATATATTTTTGGTGTGATATTTTTTCTTTAAACGATAACACGTTTATAGGCGGTTAGTTAACAAGGATATAAAATGTAAATTGGATAAATGATATTCAAATTGAATTGATATTATGATTTGATGATTTATATACACATTGTGATATATAGATATCGATAGCACGTGAAAGATCATACGAATTGGTTATACGAGCCTAGAGGGCCAATATGGAAATGTGACGATCAATGAATTCAATTCAGAATTCGAATAATGAAACAAAATAGTGGATGACATTATATTGAAATTGGATGTATTATTGATAATAGATAGATAATTATATGAAATTGATATTGAATTGAATAAATGTTAGTTTTAAGTGATTGGGAATTTTATATGTTTGATTTATTATAAGATGTGATATATGTTGATACTCACCTTGTTGATATGTGATTGTCGTGTTTAGGCAAACCCGTAAAGCTAGTATTTTACCGAATTAAGATGTAATTTGAGATAAGTTGTTGTTTAGATTCCTGTGAACTTACTAAGCATTTGATATGTTTACCCTATTGTTTCTCTTTTCCCTACAGATCGCCAACTTGTGGAACGTGTCTAGTGAATCGTCGAGGAGCTCACACTATCCTGTTAATGATTTCGTAGTCTTTCTATTGTTTAAAGCTTGGTTTTGTGGCATGTACATAGGTGTTATGAAAATGTTGAGTTTGAATGTTTGTATAGTTGAAACTTACCTAATCTTTGATTAATTGGTTGTTTCATAGATAGATATGCCAAGACAAAAAGGTATTGTTGATGTCTAATGGCTTGATCGAACTTGGGAATGGTTAATTGTATGTTTGGTAAATAGATGAAATTGGTATGTATTGAAATTGTATATAGTCCTCTTGGTATGAATTGTGTAGGTGGAAGTTGCATGTTTGAGTACTGTTTGAGATATGTTAGTATGGTTGATTGGATTTGATTGAGTTTTGGTATCTAGCATGTTTTGAATTGATTATATGCAGGTTGATGGGTGCCTATAAGAACAATTGTGTTTGATGTTGATTTGAGCATGAAAAAGTACCCAAAAAGTGAAAATTTTTACCTTCTCACAAAATGTATCAATACCACATGTAAAGGTATCAGTACTTTACCAATTTACCGTGATTTAAAAACAACAGAATGCCAATTTGGTATTGATACCTATAAGAAAGTGTCGATACATTAATCTAAGTATCGATACCTTATGATTTTAATTGGATTTTCTAAAACATCGAAGCTTAAAATGGTATCGGAACCTAGGATAGGTTTCAATACCTTTACTGAGATTTTAAAAAAAGTTTGCAATTTAGTCCTTGCTCATGCTCAAGCCTACAAAAGAGCTTTCATAAGCTCAATTAAAGCTTGGATTTAATTGTGTATCTTAATATCTAGGTATTTATGATATAATTGACTAATTGAATGATTTGTTTATGGTATACTTGATCAAAAATTTTAAATATGTTACAAAAAGGTCTCTATTTGATCTCAAGTTGACTCTAAAGCATTTGTATGCTTGTATAAGACCCGGGAAAGAATGTTCATGTTATTAAATGTTGTATTATTGATTGATTGCATGATTAATGAAGTGAAATGATGTTTTTACTGTGTATTTGTCAGTAGTTGCTTGGATAATGAATGTGGCTCTTTGTTGCTCGGACCTAGTGATTGGGTTGAGTAAGGGGTGTTACATAATTACTATTTGATAGTAATTGATTTTTCAAGAAAGAAGATGTAATGATTTCCATGAGATAAAATAGGATCATATTGGGAGAGCGGATTTATCCAATAGAGATTATGGATATCCTATGAGGGTAACACACTTATGACAAGGTTATTAACGAGCATTGATCTAGTTGCTTTCATAATGGTATGTCATTAGGGAGAGCTTAGTGAAAATACTATAGTGGAATGACTTCGTGACTAAATAAGTTTATAATTAATAGGCGAAAAGCTAAAACTTAATTATAAATCACTTGATCCCTAATTACATATGTCCAATCGGTCCCTCCGCTAGCTTGTTGTAACCGGAAATGAATTACATATTGAATCAAATAAATAGAAATGAACAGAAATGGTGAAGTTGGAGAAATGAAAAACATTCGGAAATGAATGTGGTTTTTTCACTAAAGGGAAATGACCTGGAAAAATAATTTATGATTTTCCAAATTATTAATTAATTAATTAATTGAAGTTCAAAAACAAAATTAAATTAATTGGTCATTGTGAATCCGTTGAATGTAGAAATATTAAATATGTTTTCTCATAGATTTTTTTATGGTAAAGTTGCCATGATTTTAATGGAATTAAAATCAGGTTAAAATTTATTTAATTGAGAAATTAATTAATTTATGATGTTTACTTTGGAAAATAGAAAAACATGTATTGGGTTAATTTGAATTATAAAATGTTGGGTTAAAAGTTCAAGAAGCATTTATAATTGGATCTGATACAGGAGAGGCCCAAAAGCCCCTCATGTTAATACATAGGACGACAAACCCTAGTATATTTAAGTAGGGTTGTTGCCCTTCTCTCTCCTAGCTGAACTAGGTTTTTTTTTTCTATTGAAATAAACTTCTACAAATAAAATAAGGGTTTTACTTCTTCTCTTTATAAATAGATGACACAAGTAGGGCTAAAAATACAATAAGTTTTACATAACCTTGAGATATTATTATTCTACCCAAAAATAGTGAGAATTTATTTCTAAGTATAAATTATATTTTTCGAAATAATAAAATTCTACCAGTTTCTATTAATGAGCAAATTTTGCTTTCTCATTGAAAGTAAAGTAAATAATTCCAGTTCGTGCTTGATTCGAATTCATTCGAGCCCACACTAGAAGCAATTCGTGGTAATGCTGAGAATAAAGGAGAAGGTCGGCGGTTGAAAGCCAAGAACGACAAGGATTAAATCTACTTAGAAAACACATGTGCGATTTTGGAAAAAGATTATTGTTATAAATATCACAAACCGACTCGGTTTTCAAAATTTTAATTTTTTCGATGTGCAAGAAAACCATTTTTGAACCGAATTTTTCCAATACCGTTTCTTACGCATTAAAAATTGCTTAGTCATCTTAACTTCTAAGCAAGATTCACATTGTGGAAGATCAACTTCCTTAAGTGAACTTAAGGTGCAATATTTCACAAGTCTAGTGATTTTTTCTTGGTTAATATGACTAAGCCTCAAATGCCAATGGCATGCCTTATTAAAGTGAAAAGTCTTAACTTTTTTATTTGTCAACTCAATTTCAAGAAGTGTGTACATATTTAGTTTGATAAAATAGAGATTATTTGACATTCATCTATTACAGATAAGAGTGCAATTTTTAAATATTGCAATATTATTATTAAAAGTCACAGTCATGTCATCTTTAAATAAACATGCAACATAAATTTTCTTTTGAAACTCAATACATAGAAAACATCTTTCAAAATAATCTTCCTAAAATTATTAAAATAAAGATGTACATCCCACTGCTTTAGCTGTCACACTTGTACCATCTCTGATCTGTAACGATAGAATCTAATCTCTAAGATCTTTCGTTTCCTTGAACCCTTGTAGAGAAAAACACACATGGTTAGTAACTCCAAAATCAATGACTCAGTGGTCTATCGAATATTCCACTAAGCAAATTTCTACCATAAAGAGTTTCATTCATTTGCCTTTAGTGGCTAGGTAAATCTTCCATTCTTTATAGTTAGCATTGAAGTGTCCTTTCTTGTTGCAGAAGAAACACTTAGACTTAGACAAGTCTTTAGGCTTCTTAGTCCTCTTCCTTTCCACTTTAGTAGACTTAGAGGACTTAGCATTGTTTCTCTTAGCATGCTTTCCCTTCCCTTTAGAGGAAGAAGAAACTACTAAGTTTGTTTCTGCTTTTCGAACCGGTTGACCGTCATTCAACATCAACATCAATTTTTAGTTTATACAAAATTTGACATCCATGGTCTATATGAATAGAGCATGAGATACAACGGTTTGATTGATATGAAAAAAAATATAAAAACACTTAAATTTTATATGGATATAAATAAATAATAAACTAGAGAGTAAGGATATATTCTCAATTTTGGTGATAGAGTATTTTGGTGAAGAAGCAACTCTATTCTCAATTTTTGTATTGGCTTGAGGAGTCAACTCTGTATTAATCTGATACTCCACCTGCTTTTGATTTTCTTTATTGGAAGAGTCTTTAAGAGATAAGTTAGGTAGCATAGTAGTTTCATCAAAAACAACATCTCTGCTAATCACAACTTTTTTATTTTCAGAACACCATAACTTATACCGTTTTACACAAGCTTTATAACCAAGAAAAACACATTTATTGGATCTCGGTTCCAATTTTCCATTACTAACATGAGCATACGCAGGACACCTAAAGATCTTTAAATCAGAATAGTCAGCAAGATTACCAGACCATACCTCTTGTGGAGTCTTTTTCTTAATGGCAAAGGATGGAGATCGGTTGATCAAAAAACATGCAGTAGAGGCTGCTTCAGCCCAAAATGACTTTAGTAAGTTGGCATTTGACAACATACATCGAACCTTCTCCATGATCGTTCTGTTCATTCGTTCTGCAATGCCGTTTTGTTGTGGAGTATGACGAACTATCAAGTGTCTCCCGATCCCTTCTGACTTGCACAGTTTATTAAACTCATCAGAACAGAACTCTAAGCCATTGTCTGTGCGGAGGTATTTTATTTGTTTTCCCATTTATTTTTTAATCATAGCTTTCCAAGACTTAAATGCGGAAAACACATCGCTTTTCTGCTTCAGAAAGAACGCCCAAACTTTTCTGGAAAAATCATCAATAAAAGTTAGCATTTAATTAGCTCCACCTCTCGAAGGCACTCTGGATGGCCACCACAAATCAGAATGAATATACTCCAACATTCCCTTCGTATTATGGATTCCTCTGGTGAATCGAACTCTCTTTTGCTTCCCAAAATCACAGTGCTCACAGAACTTCAGTTTACAAATTCCTTACCCATCAAGAAGTCCTCTTTTGCTCAATTTTGTCATGCCATTCTCACTTATATGCCCTAGGCGCATATGCCAAAGTTTAGTAATATCATCATCGACAAGGAAGAGGAAGCGACAAGCGCATCACGATAATGATGAGAACCACGCATAACATATAACTTGGCAATCTTTCTCTGCCCTTTCATCACAACAAGGGAACCTTTGGAAATCTTTAAAACCCCACTTTCAGTTGTGTATCTGTACCCTTTTGAATCAAGAGTACTCAACGAAATTAAATTTCTCTTCAATTCTGAAACATGCCGTACGTTACTAAGTGTTCTGACAACTCCATCAAACATCTTAACTTTAATTATTCCAACACCTGCGATTTTACACAAAGCATTATTTCCCATCAAAACAACACCTTCAGACACTGTTTCGTAAGTTGTAAACCAATTCCGATTGGGACTCATGTGGAAGGTGCAGCCTGAATCAAGTATCCACTCCTCGCTCACTTTAGAATTGTTGATAGAAGTGACTAGAAGTTCACCATCGCTGTAGTCTTCTACAACATCAGCTTCACCGGAATTCTCTGGTTGTTTTCTCTTTTGATTCGCAGCCCCCCTTTTAATCTTGTTCTGTAGCTTATAGTACTCAGATTTAATGTACCCTTTCTTCTTGCAGAAGTTATAAGTTTTACCTATGTTTGAAGACTGCAATCTAACCTTAGATTTACCGCGAGGATTCCGTTCCTATGTCCTTCCACGATCATCATCAGCATTCCGATCTTGTCTCCCATGAACAATGAGACCCTCTCCCTGAGAGTCGGGTTTAACCACAAGATGCTTTATCTTATCATACGAGGTCAAAGAATCATAAACCTCATCAACTGTGAGAGACTCGCGACTATATAAAATCGTGTCTCTAAAGGTTGAATAAGACGGGGGCAACGAACAAAGTAGAATCAACCCTAGATCTTCTTTATCATACTGAACCTCCATGGCGTCCAAGTTTGAGAGAATTTCTTTAAACACTGTTAAGTATTTGTGTACAGACGCACCTTCCTCCAAACGATGAGCATAAAGGCGTTGTTTCATATGCAACTTGCTTGTTAGAGTTTTCGACATACATATTTGTTCTAGCCTCTTCCATAATGCAGCGGCGGTTTTCTCTTTCATCACATCCTGTAAAATTTCGTTGGACAAATGCAGATGTAATTGTGTAAACGCCTTTCGATCTTTACGCTTCTTCTCTTTATCTGTTAGTGTCGAAGGCATCTTATCTATCCCTAGCAGGGCATCCACTAGATCCATCTGCGTAAGAACTGCTTGCATCTTAATCAGCCACAATGCAAATCTGGTGTTGCGATCCAATAGCGAAATTTCATGCTTCAAAGACGCCATTACCGTGATCGAGATGAACAACCTAGAAGCTCTGATACCAATTTGAAAAAAAAATAGAATGTCGGTAATGACAATATAACGCAAAGAAAAGAGAAATAAAAATAAAGAACATACAGATTTTTACATGGAAACCCTTTCGGGAAAAACCACGGGAAGAGGAGAAGAAAATTCACTATGTCGAATTCGAATAATTACAAGAGGAATAGACCATGTCTATTTATAGGCTTGTAAAGCCAAATTCTAATAGGAGTGTAGCAAGATTGAAACACCTTATTCTAATCAATATAAAATAGATGGAGTTTAATAAGGTTTAAAAAACCTTATTCTAAAATAAAATAAAAGAAGTGTAGCTCTATATGGATTTTACTTTTATTTTATTTTACCACTGTATTTTATTTAAATAAGGATTCGGGTCACTAAATTCTAACAACCTTGCTTACAAAGAGGGAGAGAAATAATTAAGCACGAGACAGAGCCGGGCATCCTTGATCACCCATCGGAAGACATTGTAAGAGAGTTGAGGCTCAGAGCCACCCTAGACTGAACGAAATTAGCCATCGATGACATCTAACCCAGAACAACACCCAAACAATAACTAAATCGACGGAGGTCTTGGATTTGGTAAAAAAAACAAAAAAAAGAAAAAGAAAAGTAGCATTTGGAGGCTTTAGGCACTGCCACTCATACACCATCCCGGAGTTGTAATTAAACTCTCACAAAAAATGGAACACTAGCATCGAAACACTACATCGCTCCCTCCTCAACAAAGGCTTGCTTGTCAGAAGGAAAAAATAATAAAAAATAAAAGAGCCATAAAAGCTCAAACAAGGCCCCCCAAAAGAGTTTATTAAACCGAAAGGAGGACATCAAAAAATAGAGTAAAATAAGGAGACAAAGCCCCTAAAAGGGGTTATTAAACCGAGAGGAGGACATCAGAAAATAGAGCAAAACAAAGAGGATGATGACCAACCACCGACAGCAGGTGTTTAGCCGTCTAAACCGAAAAACAAGAATATGGACTGGAGTAATAGACAACCAAAGCACAGGAAATAAAGGACAAAGCTAGAAACAGGACCAAAAAAGTTTGGCCAACAGAGTAGTCAATGACTCAGAATGGATTGAGTATGATGACTCGACTTGGACAAAGAAAAGCAAAGCATAGGAAACAGGGGACAAAGCTAGAAATAGGACAAAAAAGGGGAAAATAGAGTTCTAGCGACAAAAGCACTGTCCACAAAATAGATTTGCAAATTGAAAAGAGAGAGGACATGTGAATTGAATGAGAAGAATAAAGAAAGAAAAGGTTGGTGGGCGTGAGAAAAAGGCGGGTGGTAGCCAACCTGAAGGTTGACACTGTCGTGTCGCTGGGCAAAACAAAAGATAAGAAGAAAATGACTTGGAAAAGAAAAGAAAAATAAATAAATAAAAGGGGAAACTAAGATTTGATACCATGTTACAAACTTAAGAAAAAGAAAGAAGAATGAATTTCTTTGTGAAAGATAATTATTAATTCTTAATTTACATTGAGTGTAACGCCTCATATCCGACCCAAGCACCAGGTCCAGATACAAGGTGCTACACTTCACTCATTAAATATACATGTCCATAATAGAATCAATTCTAGATATCAATTACATGTCATGCCATTCAAAGTAATTATACAAGATATAGTACAATAATTTACGATCTAATAAACGACTTACAGATACAAGTACAATGCTCATAAGAGCTAATCCAACCGGTAAATCGTCAAGTGCTCCGAAGAGCTAATACAACCGATAACATGCCAAATGCTTCGAAGAGCTAATCCAACCGATAACATGCCAAGTGCTCCGAAGATTGATATGCCAAGACAAAAAGGTATTGTTGATGTCTAATGGCTTGATCGAACTTGGGAATGGTTAATTGTATGTTTGGTAAATAGATGAAATTGGTATGTATTGAAATTGTATATAGTCCTCTTGGTATGAATTGTGTAGGTGGAAGTTGCATGTTTGAGTACTGTTTGAGATATGTTAGTATGGTTGATTGGATTTGATTGAGTTTTGGTATCTAGCATGTTTTGAATTGATTATATGCAGGTTGATGGGTGCCTATAAGAACCATTGTGTTTGATGTTGATTTGAGCATGAAAAAGTACCCAAAAAGTGAAAATTTTTACCTTCTCACAAAATGTATCAATACCACATGTAAAGGTATCAGTACTTTACCAATTTACCGTGATTTAAAAACAACAGAATGCCAATTTGGTATTGATACCTATAAGAAAGTGTCGATACATTAATCTAAGTATCGATACCTTATGATTTTAATTGGATTTTCTAAAACATCGAAGCTTAAAATGGTATCGGAACCTAGGATAGGTTTCAATACCTTTACTGAGATTTTAAAAAAAGTTTGCAATTTAGTCCTTGCTCATGCTCAAGCCTACAAAAGAGCTTTCATAAGCTCAATTAAAGCTTGGATTTAATTGTGTATCTTAATATCTAGGTATTTATGATATAATTGAATAATTGAATGATTTGTTTATGATATACTTGATCAAAAATTTTAAATATGTTACAAAAAGGTCTCTATTTGATCTCGAGTTGACTCTAAAGCATTTGTATGCTTGTATAAGACCCGGGAAAGAATGTTCATGTTATTAAATGTTGTATTATTGATTGATTGCATGATTAATGAAGTGAAATGATGTTTTTACTGTGTATTTGTCAGTAGTTGCTTGGATAATGAATGTGGCTCTTTGTTGCTCAGACCTAGCGATTGGGTTGAGTAAGGGGTGTTACATAATTACTATTTGATAGTAATTGATTTTTCAAGAAAGAAGATGTAATGATTTCCATGAGATAAAATAGGATCATATTGGGAGAGCGGATTTATCCAATAGAGATTATGGATATCCTATAAGGGTAACACACTTATTACAAGGTCATTAACGAGCACTGATTGAGTTGCTTTCGTAATGGTATGTCATTAGGGAGAGCTTAGTGAAAATACTATAGTGGAATGACTTCGTGACTAAATAAGTTTATAATTAATAGGTGAAAAGCTAAAACTTAATTATAAATCACTTGATTCCTAATTACATATGTTCAATCGGTCCCTCCGCTAGCTTTTTGTAACCGGAAATGAATTACATATTGAATCAAATAAACAGAAATGAATAGAAATGGTGAAGTTGTAGAAATGAAAAACATTCGGAAATGAATGTGGTTTTTTCACTAAATGGAAATGACTTGGAAAAATAATTTATGATTTTCCAAATTATTAATTAATTAATTAATTGAAGTTCAAAAACGAAATTAAATTTATTGGTCATTGTGAATCCGTTGAATGTAGAAATATTAAATATGTTTTCTCATAGATTTTTTTATGGTAAAGTTGTCATGATTTTAATGGAATTAAAATCAGGTTAAAATTTATTTAATTGAGAAATTAATTAATTTATGATGTTTACTTTGGAAAATAGAAAAATATGTATTGGGTTGGGCTGAATTATAAAATGTTGGGTTAAAAGTTCAAGAAGCATTTATAATTGGATCTGATACAGGAGAGGCCCAAAAGCCCCTCATGTTAATACATAGGACGACAAACCCTAGTATATTTAAGTAGGGTTGTTGCCCTTCTCTCTCCTAGCTGAACTAGGTTTTTTTTTTCTATTGAAATAAACTTCTACAAATAAAATAAGGGTTTTACTTCTTCTCTTTATAAATAGATGACACAAGTAGGGCTAAAAATACAATAAGTTTTACATAACCTTGAGATATTATTATTCTACCCAAAAATAGTGAGAATTTATTTCTAAGTATAAATTATATTTTTCGAAATAATAAAATTCTACCAGTTTCTATTAATGAGCAAATTTTGCTTTCTCATTGAAAGTAAAGTAAATAATTCCTGGTTCTGTGCTTGATTCGAATTCATTCGAGCCCACACTAGAAGCAATTCGTGGTACGAGAATAAAGGAGAAGGTCGGCGGTTGAAAGCCAAGAACGACAAGGATTCGTCTAACCGAAAACACATGTGCGATTTTGGAAAAAGATTATTGTTATAAATATCACAAACCGACTCAGTTTTCAAAATTTTAATTTTCTGATGTGCAAGAAAACCATTTTTGAACCGAATTTTTTCCAATACCCGTTTCTTCTGCATTAAAAAATTGCTTAGTCATCTTAACTTCTAAGCAAGATTCACATTGTGGAAGATCAACTTCCTTAAGTGAACTTAAGGTGCAATATTTCACAAGTCTAGTGATTTTTTCTTGGTTAATATGACTAAGCCTCAAATGCCAATGGCATGCCTTATTAAAGTGAAAAGTCTTAACTTTCTTATTTGTCAACTCAATTTCAAGAAGTGTGTACATATTTAGTTTGATAAAATAGAGATTATTTGACATTCATCTATTACAGATAAGAGTGCAATTTTTAAATATTGCAATATTATTATTAAAAGTCACAGTCATGTCGTCTTTAAATAAACATGCAACATAAATTTTCTTTTGAAACTCAATACATAGAAAACATCTTTCAAAATAATCTTCCTAAAATTATTAAAATAAAGATGTACATCCCACTGCTTTAGCTGTCACACTTGTACCATCTCTGATCTGTAACGATAGAATCTAATCTCTAAGATCTTTCATTTCCTTGAACCCTTGTAGAGAAAAACACACATGGTTAGTAACTCCAAAATCAATGACTCAGTGGTCTATCGAATATTCCACTAAGCAAATTTCTACCATAAAGAGTTTCATTCATTTGCCTTTAGTGGCTAGGTAAATCTTCCATTCTTTATAGTTAGCATTGAAGTGTCCTTTCTTGTTGCAGAAGAAACACTTAGACTTAGACAAGTCTTTAGGCTTCTTGGTCCTCTTCCTTTCCACTTTAGTAGACTTAGAGGACTTAGCATTGTTTCTCTTAGCATGCTTTCCCTTCCCTTTAGAGGAAGAAGAAACTACTAAGTTTGTTTCTGCTTTTCGAACCGGTTGACCGTCATTCAACATCAACATCAATTTTTAGTTTATACCAAATTTGACATCCATGGTCTATATGAATAGAGCATGAGATACAACGGTTTGATTGATATGAAAAAAAAATATAAAAACACTTAAATTTTATATGGATATAAATAAATAATAAACTAGAGAGTAAGGATATATGGAGCTTGGAAATGGACAAACTTCTACCAAAATCTTTATTTCTTAAGTAGGTAAAGTATGAAGTGCATGCAATATAGTAAGCATCAAACAAACTATGTATTCCAATTGAAACACACAGTTTTATTAATGTCTACATCGAGCCTACATGGACCAGTAGGTACAATACTCCATTTACAAAGATGACAATATGGGTTATCTCTCTCTGCGTTAAAGATGTCGAACCATTTGGTCGCTCCTTCCCACACCATTTTGCAAAAATACAGCGTTGTTCCCCAAAAATTAGGTCGAAAATGGAACTGCCATGTGTTTGAAAATGGGATTACGTGGGCTCCAAGATCATCGTCTTTCGATTTACAATGGACCATAAGATCAGTGGCTTGGCTTATGTTGTTGGAGATTTGAATAACAACCGTGCGTTCTTCATAAACACAGTCGCTCCATGTTAGAAGCACCATGAAAAAGATGAGTGATAATGACAAGTTTTTGATAGAAAAGAACATGATAAACTCAATGAAACTTTTCTTCTTATTTTTTTTTTTTGTTGGGTGGTTTTATTTTATTTGTTTTCCTTTTATATAGAGGATTTGGGACTATTTAAAGTGAATAAAGTGATCCTTCTTGCATTGAATTAATTACATTGTATACATCTTTGTAATTGTAACCCTCTTGAGCTTTTAATATAGAATATTATTAAGTTTGACTGAGACAAAATATTAAGGGTAAATTATATTAGTACAAAATTATGAAATCTTTCTAGGTGATTCTTGAAAGGAATTACTACAAAATTTCACCATGGATAATTTATTATCCAATTAATTAAATAAAAATATCTATCTTCGTAAAAATTCAGACAACAATGTAAGTCTTGATAATTATATTCTTTTTCCTTTTTGTATTAATAAGTTTTTATTGTTACACTTGACTGTAACTGCAGCACACAAAGGAAACCGCAAAAGATAAGTAATAAATGACTTTTAACTTTCATATTTTTATTACATTGATAACTGTAGCATTGGATTGTAAGTTTCAACTTCATTAACACCATGGCCAAATTCAAACCATTTCAGCAAATCAAATCCACTCTCCCAATGTAAAATTTGAGCCTTACTCTAATCTTTCCTTGGCAATCTAAATCCGAGCCAACATTACAAACTTTGAAATATCATTTTGATTAATTGTGAATACTTGAATTGAAGAATCATTTAATGAAAAGGATATGATCTTGATAAAAGCACATTGAGAAATTTGCAAGCAAGGAAGAAAAGCAATCTTTTTTTAGGCCATTGATATTAGAGTCGCTTTGATTCTAGACCTATTGGAATCATTTATGCTAAGGAAAAGAAAAGAGAAAAAATAACCAAAAAAAATGAATAAAAGATTAATTCATGGCGAAAACTTGAATTGGTTAATCTATTTCTTTTAGTTATCAAATATTATAAAGATTAAAAATAAGGCTTAACAAATAAGTTGTTTAAATCTTCATAATTAGCATGCTTTTGCTAAAATATAAAAATCTTATATTTATTTTCACACTTTTTAATTATGTTGCAAATTATTAAAAGAATAGTAATAAAAATAAAAGTTGAAAAAATATGTTAAATCAAGGACCCATAGTTGAATTAAAAAAAGGCAAAAGTACCCATTCCATAAATTGGTTTGGTTAGAGGACTATATTTGTAAATACACCATTAACACATAATATTAATAGATTTTTACCTTTCCATTATTTTTTTTCTCAATGCTATCATCCTTTCCATGGAAAAACTTTTGATATTTCTAATGTTTTTTTTTTCTTTAGTTATAAGTCGATGGAGATTTGACATTGGGTGGAGAAAACATTTCGGATACCGACATAAAAAATTTGCATAAATATCGATCAATGTTTTTTATATTTTTTTTCAAATAAGAAGCCTGTTGAGTGTTTTTGTTGTGTGTCCTTTAGGAGAGTGGAATCAGATATTTATAAGCCACAATTATTGTTTATCGAAATAATGTCCTAGGTAGGCTCCATTCATGCAGACACATATACTGCTCTAGACTTAACACGTGTTTATCGTATCACGTGTTTGACTTCACCAGGTTCGCTTGCGAACCCCTAGTAACATGCAGGCGAACCTGGCTCGTGAGCTCTCACGTGGTCATCACGCGTGCTCTTCCCACGAGCCCTTAATGTCTATACCTTGTGGAGCCCCAAGGGCCTCAGGTTCCTTTGTAACTACTCGGGTTGTGGGCTGGTAGTTCGGGGTTATGTTCGGGTTTTGGGTCGGTAATAGGAAATACCATAACAATATAGTCCCCCCTTTGGTTCTAAGAAGGGTTATAAAGTGGTGCTTCTTAGAACTGACATTTTGAATTTGAATGGCTTACTGAATACGCATTAGTTATTGACACACAACGTTTATTTCGCCACATGGGCAAGAAGATTACAACTGCTCAGATCTGACCATTTTTTTTTCTTGGTCACTCGAATCGTTAAAGCACAAAGGTGAGAAACCCTTTAAAAGGGGGGTTTTAAAAGCCCTAAAAACTACGATATGAAAAATAATCCAGCAACTCGAAGAATCCTTTTCTTCAAGGTAAATCCTTGCAAACCTCTTGTTATTTTGGATATTCTTTCTCCCTCCATTATATTTATGCCCAGAACTAGGGGTGGCGGTCGGGTAATTTCGAGTTATCCACTGCAAAAGCGAGAGACGAGAGTTCCCACTGAAGCCAATTATTTTGCCTACACCACAAAGACTGAGGAAATGGTCCGAGCCCTAGCGGTATAAAAAATCCAAATTCCCAATTTTGTGTACAATTTTTCGATCCTTGTGGGATCGCATCGACTAAGCGACTGAATTTAAACAAGTTGTTGATAACTGTAGCACTGAATTGTGAGTTTCAACTCCATTAACACCATGTCCAAATTCAAACAATTTCAGAAAATCAAATTCACTCCCCCAATGTAAAATTTGATGCTCCTTACAGTATATCAAGGCCCTCCAATTTTACAAAAAAAATATCATTTTAGTCTTTTATTTAAATATTCGTCATTTTTAGCTCTTAAACTTGTATTATTTTTTTTTTGTAAAATTGAAGGACCAAATAAATCATTATGCCTTTTTTTTATTTTGATATACTTCAACAAGCATCAATCATCATATTACTAGTTAAAAGTTTATTTGAAATACAATAAAAATAGATGGACTTAATTAGAAAAAAGTGAAAGAGGCTTAAGGGCTTTTTAATATTTAACCAAATTTCTTGTATCAATCATCATTTAAGGTATGCCTTTCTTATATTATTAGTTTTCTGCGATCCACGAATTGTTTATATATATTAATAAAAAATATTAATATATAATGATTTAAAATATTTGTATTTAAATATTAGTACGGGAAAATTGACATCTATAATTGTAACGAAAAATAAATTTTATTTGGAATTTCTAAAATATCATTACAAATAAACTTCAATATTTAACAACTAAAAATAATGTTTGATAAATAAAACTAATTATTAATAAATTTATAAAATATAAAACTAGAGTTGAAAAATTGCCGAGAAAATTTGAACTCAAAAATGAATTTGAAAAAAAAAGTATTTTAAATTTTTTTAATTAATATAATATTTTTAATAGAATAATTTGTACCACTTTGAATTTCAGTAAAAAATAGCTTTGTAAACCGTATTAAGAAGAACTATTTTAATTGTGAAATAAATTGTTTTAGACATGCTTTCTTTTAAATAAATATTAAACATGATTTTAATTTTATTTAAAATTAAATTAGTAAAAGTGTATTAAATTAATACATGTGCTATTTATTTAGAGGGTAAAAAATGCCATCATTTTAAAGTATTTAAAGGATACAGCAGCATTTATCTTAGAGCTTGTAATATATATATATATATACATACATATATGTGATATAATATGATTTTTTTTCCTCAAAGTATTTGTTCTTCCAACAAAAAGGAAAATTGATGGGAATGATGGATACTCTGGTCAAGGGAAAAGCGATAGTTAGCGAAGGAAATTCTACGATGAGACATCCCTTTGTTCAAGACCAACTCCGTGAAGGTGAAGAACCCCACTACGACGGAACAAATGTCCTTATGCCAAGAGAAACCATACAAGTACCTAAGCTGAGAGTTACTCTAATAAAAGATGAAATGAAAAGACTCAATGGAAGGGAAGTTGTTGAGACTGGAGAGGCTCATAAACTTAGTCTGTTGGAAGAGAGGATAAAGACAATTGAGGGCTTGACTCATTTGGACCAGTTGAAATGGATCAACTATGTTTAATCTATGGTGTATGACTGCTTATAAACGTATTATCGTTTATAGTATAAATAGCACACCAAAAATGTATATAAAAAAATTGAATCGACGGTGCCCACAAGTATACAGATAAATTTGTAATATAGTTTTTGTGTTACAACGGAATACAAGAAAATATTCCGATGATCATACCCAAAGAAGGATAGAATAAATCTATCGAAAACCTCTTTACAATCATAAGTCTAAATAGTACTAATAATTAAATTTCCATTTTTGTGCTTAAACCACCATCATCCACTTACACATATTCTAAAGTGGTTTAATTTCCTTTTGAACCTTTGATTAATTGCAGTTTAAGTCCCTAAATTTTCGACCAATTAAAAATTTATATCGATAAAATTTTTACAATTTAGTCCTTATATCCTAATTAAACAATTAATTCAACAAATTACATAACCAAACTTTAATAAACTATTATACTAGTTTCAAAAAATTTCATATTTAAATATTTATATTTAATATTTACGGATTTGATTTACAGAAATAGGATTATGAAATTGTCTTTTTTAACACTACTAAAACTCGAGCTGTTACACGTCACCACCAACAATCCCAAAGCTCGAATGCTACCTATCAAAGACCACCTCGTGAAAAAGCCGTTTTTGATCCCATCCCAATATCTTATGCTGAACTCTTCTCTATCTTGATCAAGAAATACTTGCTAGCCCCTAAAGTGGTGGAACCCATGTAGCCTTTGTAGGGCCCAAAATTTGCCCGGGCCCATTATAAACCATAAAGGAACCAAAAAAATAATAAATCCAAAATAAAAATCCCAAAATTAATATTGTCCAGTCCAAATGGCCCACATTAGGGCCCAAATAAACAAACCCAAATCAGCCTACCCAATTGCACTAAACCCAAACCCCTTAACGGCCCAATTTTTAAAACGGCCCAAATGGCCCAAATTTTGGTTTTAGAATTTGAAACCCTAAGAGTCTAAACTGAGACTATCTCTTCGGATTTTTGTCAAAAATGGTGGTTGAACAAAATGACAAGATATTGCATCGGTGATACAATCTTGACGAAAAATGGGCAAACCCGAGTGAAAAAGGGGAAACATTCTCGAGAAAAAAATGATATTCTGCATCCATGCAAATATCATGCGTACACATTTGGTTAGGTCACCTGGGGAGTGATCAGTTGATGGAACAAGTTACAAATCCTATACTCCTGATTTACAGCAGGTTGGATTGAAGATGAAACAAATTTTATACCCTTGAGTGGTAGTGGGATGGATTGGAAAAGATTCAGATCCTATACCCCTAAGTCATAATAAGATGATCCCTGAAGTTACAGTGGGGCAAATCTATTGAGCAAGATATAATTATTTTCTCAGGTTTTCTGTCGAGAATACCAGTTGAACAAGATGACAGCATAATATGTCAGTGATACAGCCCTGATAAACAATGAGCGATGACACCCTAAGCATTTAAAAAAGGGATCATTCTCATGAAATTCTGCATTCATGCAAAACACATTTAGTTAGGAGCATTTGATTCATAACGATCATTGCATCCTAATCATTATACATTTAAAAAAAATCATTCTCATGACATTCTGCATTCATGCAAATGTCATCCATAATATAATTTAGTTAGGAGCATTTGATTCATTCTGATCATAGCATCCTAATCATTTGGCATAAACAGAAGCATAAGAAATCGAGTCTACAAGACATGTCTCCCAGAGGAAGGTGTAGCAATATCGGTGAAATCACAGATCTTGTCTCCCTAAGTAGTAGTGGAGCAGATCGAAGACCCCAGCCTTGCCTCCCTGAGTTTGCAGTGAAGCAGACTGAAGATAGCAGATCTTGTCTCCCTAAGCAATAGTGGAGCAGATCGGAGACCCTAGTCTGGCATCCCTGAGTTTGCAGTGGAGCAGACCGAAGATAGCAGATCTTGTCTTCCTGAGTTTGCAGTGAAGCGGATCGAAAACAACAGCATGACATTCCTGAGGTAACAAGGAAGCAGACTGAAGATTGCAGATCTTGTCTCCCAAAGCAGTAGTGGAGCAGATCAGTTAAAGATTGCAGATCTTATCTCACTAAGCAGTAGTGAAACAGATCGAAAGCCATAATTCTTATATCCTCGAAGTTCCAGTGGAGTGGGTTGAAATTACAAATCCCTTCTCCCTAAGTTTACATGGAGGATCAATCCTTATTTCTTTGAAGTTTCAGCAGAGAAGATTGAAACTACGAATCTCTTCTCCCTGAATTCTTATTTCCTCGAAGTTCCAGTGGAGTTGGTTGAAATTACAAATCCCTTCTCCCTGAGTTTATATGGAGGATCAATCCTTATTTCTTTGAAGTTTCAGCAGAGAAGATTGAGGTTACGAATCTCTTCTCCCTAAATTATTATATCCTCGAAGTTTCAGTAGAGTAGGTTGAAATTACAAATCCCTTCTCCCTGAGTTTACATGGAGGATCAATCCTTATTTCTTTGAATTTTCAGCAGAGAAGATTGAGGTTACGAATCTCTTCTCCCTGAATTCTTATATCCTCAAAGTTCCAGTGGAGTAGGTTGAAATTACAAATCCTTTCTCCCTGAGTTTACATGGAGGATCAATCCTTATTTCTTTGAAGTTTCAGCAGAAAAGATTGAAACTACGAATCTCTTCTCCCTGAATTCTTATTTCCTCGAAGTTCCAGTGGAGTAGGTTGAAATTACAAATCCCTTCTCCCAGAGTTTACATAAAGGATTAATCCTTATTTCTTTGAAGTTTCAGTAGAGAAGATTGAGGTTACGAATCTCTTCTCCCTGAATTCTTATATCCTCGAAGTTCCAGTGGAGTAGGTTGAAATTACAAATCCCTTTCCCCTGAGTTTACATGGAGGATCAATCCTTATTTCTTTGAAGATTCAGCAGAGAAGATTGAAACTACGAATCTCTTCTCCCTGAATTCTTATTCCCTCGAAGTTTCAGCGGAGTAGGTTGAAATTACAAATCCCTTCTCCCTGAGTTTACATGAAGGATCAATCCTTATTTCTTTGAAGTTTCAGCAGAGAAGATTGAGGTTATGAATCTCTTCTCCCTGAATTCTTATATCCTCGAAGTTTCAGTGGAGTAGGTTGAAATTACAAATCCCTTCTCCCTGAGTTTACATGGAGGATCAATCCTTATTTCTTTGAAGTTTCAGCAGAGAAGATTGAGGTTACAAATCTCTTCTCCCTAAATTCTTAATTCCTCGAAGTTCCAGCGGAGTAGGTTGAAATTACAAATCCCGCCTCCCTGAGTTTACAATGAGGATCAATCCGTATTTCTTTGAAGTTTCAGAAGAGAAGATTGAAGTTACAAATCTCTTCTCTCTGAATTCTTATCGCCTCGAAGTTCCAATGGAGTAGGTTGAGGTTACAAATCCCTTCTCCTTGAGATTATATTGAGGATCAACCCTTATTTCCGTGAAGTTTCAGTAGGGAAGATTGAGGTTACAAATCTCTTCTCCCTGAATTCTTATCTCCTTGAAGTTCCAGCGGAGTAGATCAAAGTTACAAATCTCTTCTCCCTGAAATTACATTGTAGTGGATCGAAGCGCTAGTTCCTATGCCCTTGAAGATGCAGTGGGATGGAATGAAGCTACTCGAAGAAGAAAAGCACCGAAAGAAGTCAAGATTCGACAAGACCGGGCAAAATTGGCCCTTTTAAAGTCTTTGCTCTATTCTTGTTACACGATAATGACCAAAGAGGGGCAGCTGTAGGGCCCAAAATTTGTCCGAGCCCATTATAAACCATACAAAAACCAAAAAATAATAAATCTAAAATAAAAATCCCAAAATTAATATTGTCCAGTCCAAATGGCCCACATTGGGGCCCAAATAAACAAACCCAAATCAGCCTACCCAATTGCACTAAACCCAAACCCCTTAACGGCCTAATTTTTAGAATGGCCCAAATGGCCCAAATTTTGGTTTCAAAATTTGAAACCCTAAGACCTAGCCTGCGCAGCAAAGACCGCAAGCGCTCTCCCCCGCACGCGCTTGCACGCGCTCACAGACGGCCTCCGTCTGACCTCCTCCTCCACAGCTGCACTCGCAATAGATTGGAAAAACAACATCAACAAGAAATACGACAAATCTAGAATAACAAACGATGATAATGTATTTTGGGATTATTATTTTTGATTTTTTTATTTTATTTTCGGCTTTATAAAGCCAAATGAAATCGATGTATAAGGATCCTTTTTTACGCATACTACGAATACTAATTAATCGAAAGAACAGAAAACATTTTTTCAAAAAGGTGATTTCTTATTTTTCATTTTTTTTCTTTTTGGTTATTTTTTGAAATACGAAGAAAAGAAAGGAGGGAAAGAAAAAAGGCTTACCAGTTTGGTCACGGCGTCGGAGTCCTCCTCCGTCGTCAGAATCGAGCCAAAATGCGGTTGAAAGCCATTTTTTTCTCTCCTTTTGATCTTGCGGGCTTGGACGGTGGTATAAGGCCTTCTGTTTTTGCGCGTGGTCGGTCATCGACGTTTGGTTTTGGTGGCGGCGCCAAGAGAGGGTGTTGAACCCTAGCAGAGAAAAAATGAAGGCCATTTTGTTTTTGTTTTTTTAAGAATAGACGGTAGAAATGAAAGAAAAAAAAAAGAATTTGTCTTTTATAAAGGGGGTGAAACGGCACCGTTTAGGTCCTGTTTCAGTGGCTCAAAAACGGTGTCGTATGGGCTGGCCTGATTTGACCCGACCCGGTATCCAAAGGATCCGCGTGTTTCTGCGGTGAATGGATAATTTGCGCGCTTAGTCCTTTTTTTTATGCTGCTATCCGATTAAATCTGTTATGCATTTTCCCTTTTTTAATTGATCTCTGTAAATTGTGCACCGTTCCAATTTAGTCCAACTTGAACGCTGTGTTTCGACTATTCAAATATTTGCTAGTTTAATCCCTAACTATTTATTTTCATTTTAATTTGGTCCTTAACTCAGCTTAAATAAGTTTTTATAAAATAGCCTGTTAATTTTATTCTTAATTCAATTAGGTATTTTTTAGTTTTTGTTTATAAAACTTATTTATTATTCATTTTTTATAAGCTTGTTTTAATAAAACTATTTTGGAAATAGATTTTATAATGATATTAATTTGTTTTGTCTTCTATTTATATATGTTTTTTAATCTATTATATAAATATTTAATTTCAAAATGTTCTTTTATATGTTTTTTTGTGTCGATAATTTGTATAATATTGAATTTAAATACTCTTATATATTATCATTTTTCATATATTATTTATATTAAACTTTTAAACTTCATGTATGTTATTTATTTAGATTGATATATATTATTTTGTATATTACTTATTTTAATTTTCTTCATATATAATATTATTTTAAACTTCCTTTACATATTACTATTTAATATATTGTTTTTTTTATCTTTATTTTTCTTATTTTATTTCAAAATTTTCATACATATTACTTGATTTTAAAATTTTATTACATAAAATTTATCGTTTGTATATTGATGGTTTCAAATTTTCTTTCTTTCAAATTATTCATTTTTTATGTGTTTTAAAACTCGTTACATTTTATTTGTGTAAATTCATTTGGTGACTCTTGTAAGATTGGCTTTTAATTCATTAGTTTGCAAATATTAATATTAGTGCTTGTATAATTTAAGGATGTATTGCCATTGTATGTACCCTGATTTGTTCCTTTGTATGTTCATATTATTTTTGTTCATTCGTATAGTATTTTTGCCATGTATATTACTCCATGCTTGTAACTTTGCTTTTCTTTTCATTATCGATTAGTGATTCAAATTTTAGCGCATTTAGGGCGATTTTTAGTTGCTTCATTTTTATCCCAAACAAACTAAACAAATGCATTTTAGGTTGGTTTTAAAATCCTTTTTTTAGCCGCTTAAAACAATGCAATATTTCGTGTTCGGTGATTCGAGAAATCGTGCCCCATCGTGCTGGATTTCGGTTTTTTGTTTTACCAAATAACAAAATATCCTTTTAAAATTTTGTCCACGTTTTCTAAAAAACAAGGGAGTATTTTGTGTTTGGAAATCCGAGAAATCGTACCCTACTGTGCTGGGCTTCGGTTTTCTTTCGTTTGTCCAAATAATTGAATATCCTTATAAAAATCTCAATGCATGAACTTTGGAAATCACGAGAGGATCTTGGCATCGAGGGTTTGAAACGTCATATCCTATCGTGCTGGATGTGATATTTTATTCCTTCGGAACAAGAGAATCTCAATATCCAATCCGAGTTATTTTAAATTTTTTTAATGGAATTGTATTTTAAAATCATTTCAAATTTTTGGCATTAGGACATTAATCAATTAGGTACCAATTTTGGGCGTTGCGAGGGTGCTAATCCTTCCTCGTGCGTAACCGACTCCCGAACCCATTTTTTTCTTGGAATTCGTAGACCAAAATTAATTTCTTTTAAACATAATAAAATGTTTTTATAGGTGATCCGATCACACCTAAACAAAAAGGATTGGTGGCGACTCCATATTTCGTTTTAAGTCGATCCCCTTTTTTTTTCCAAAACATAAAAAAATGGTTTCGACAGCCTGGTGACTCCACTGGGGATTTTTTGAGAGTCAGGCCGTAGATTGATTAATTTTTGTCCTTTTGACTGAAAATTTGGAAAATTGTTTTGAAAAATCATGTTTCTTTTGATGCATTTGTTGGTGCTATGATTTCAATAATGTCGAGTCTCATAAAATACTTTGGCATTGCATTGCATGACCGTTGTGGTCACACCTTTAGGTGGGAGTAAGAAGCTATGCCTTCGTGAGGTTTTCACCTCTGCATGGGCTAGTGGATTACTTCCGAGATACATCCGTACCTATGTCTTCGTGGGATTTTCATCTCCGCATGGCCATAGGGAAATGTATTCCCCTGAATCGAACTCGATCCATATGAGCCTATAATGGGTGAGGATTGAGGAATCTGCTGGTTCAGGTACCCTCTCTTTAGAACCAAACTACATATAGTGAACCCTAAGAGCTAACCCTAGGTAGAGCCACGCCAAACCCTAGTGGTCACACGATTAGGTACTTTATTCTGTTGTTTATTTCTCTTGTGCTAATGTGTTTCTTTTGTTTTGACTGCATTGCATTTCATCATCATAGAAAGGAGGTCTTGATTCATATTCGATTGCTAAATAGAAGAGTTTGTCATAAGGAAATGGATTGCTTGATAAAGTGGATTATAATACGGTCGTTCGAATATAGTCCAAATAAACAACGAGAGAAGGCTGATGGTCCGCAGAAGAATACAAGACTTTGCCCGAGGATTCAAGCCGACAAAGACTATTCAAGAGCCATCACGTCTCGACTTTCTTAAAGAAGCTTATGAGCATCACGGGGGATAGGTGAGTGAAGAGTCGCGGCCTGGATCAAACAACAAGGAGCTAAAAGAGGCATCTATTGAGAGAGTTCACGGGACACGACCATAACATCCGGATACGAAGAAAATGATTGGTGTCTTCACCTAGACTATGAGGACAAAGCCGCATATGTAATCCGTTTTATGTAAAGGAATTTATTTTCTAGAAAAGTTGTTCTAATGGAATTGAATTCAGAATCAACGCCTCTCTTTCTTTTTGCATTCATTCCATGCATTTATATTGCATTACATGCATTGGCATTACATCAATCATATACAATAAAATTTGTAGAAAGACTCTAATTGATTAAAAATTATTTCAGCAACCTGGAAACCGACAAAACATTACCAGATACACATCCCTATGGCACAAGAAAAAATACCAAGTCAATGGATAAAAGACTAGAAAAATTGGAACAAATGCAAAATGATATGCAAGAACAAATGCAGGCACAGATGCAGGAGCAGCTTCCTAAGATCCAGCAGGACATGATGGACAAAATGATTGAGTCTCAGAGAAATATGATGACTCAGATGACGAAGCTGTTGAATGGGCTTATGGATAAAAGAAAGAGCCCCATGGTTAATGCTGAGGAGAATACTGAGTATCCTTAATATCCCCCTGGTTTTACCCCACCACATATGCAAACACAACCTGAAGTAACTTTACAAAGGCCATCTGTCACGATCAGGCCTCAACAATTCTAAGCTGGCGCTTCATTGAATCTCCAAACTAGCTCAGGTTCAGGAGATAATCCAATCAATACTAATGTCCCTGATTTGGATGAAATAGCTGAAGGAGAGAGGACAAAAGTAGAATTACCAAAGCATCTAGAAGATAGATGTAAATGGTTGGAGGAGAAGTTTAAGGCGATAGAAAGTGCTGATAGCTGTTATGGAATTGACACCAAGGATTTAAGCTTGGTCCCAGACTTGGTGCTTCCATACAAGTTCAAAATGCCTGAATTCGAGAAATATAATGGGAAAAGTTGCCCCGAAGCTCATATTACTATATTTTGTAGAAGAATGACAGGGTACATTAATAATAACCAACTGTTGATCCATTGCTTCCAAGATAGCCTTGTGGGAGCAGCAGCCAAATGGTACAATCAGTTAACCCGTTCCCAAATCGGTGCATGAAAGGACTTGGCTCAAGCTTTCATAAAACAATACAGCAATATGACAGACATAGCACCCGACAGGATTACACTCCAGAACATGGAGAAGAAGACAAACAAGAGCTTCAGGCAGTATGCCCAGCGATGGAGGGAGGTGGCGACACAAACCCAACCACCACTCTTAGAGAAAGAGACGACCATGCTCTTTATTAATACAGTGAAGGCCCCGTTTATCACTCATATGCTAGGAAGCGCTACAAAGAGCTTCTCAGACATTGTAATGACTAGAGAAATGATTGAGAATGCCATAAAAAGTGGAAAGATAGAGGCAGGAGAAAGTAACAAGAGAATGGCCACAAGGAAGGAAGAAAATGAAGTGAATAATACAAGCATGGGGTACTCAAAGTCGATTACCGTTAATCAACCAAAAACAGTGACTACTGGGTATCAGGGTTCATCAAGGAAAGAATCTGGCACAAGGTAAAGCAATGAGAAACTCCAATTTACGCTGATCCCAATGACGTATAAGGAGTTGTATCAAAGCTTATTCGACGCGCATGTTGTGTCTCCTCACTACCCGAAATCGATGCAACCTCCATACCCAAAATGGTATGACCCAAATGCCCAGTGTGAGTACCCTACGGGGATCATAGGGCATTCGATAGAAAATTGCCTTGCTTTTAAGAAATTGGTGGAAACATTCATCAACATGGGTATTGTAAAGTTAGATGACGCGCCAAATGCAGAAATATGAACTTGGGAGCGTTTTGGGCAATCGGACTGCGGAAGAAATTCCTGTAGTATTTAAAGCTTACTTAGAGTAATGTACAAAACGCACTTGTTGCTTTAAGCCTAGAAGCAATAAGATTTCTTTTGTGAAATAGGCTTGTGTCCAGAATTTCTATTTCAATAAAATGCATCTTTTTAATCAAATATTTTTTCATTCTTTCCATTTCATATTATACATTCTTTTAGAATATTCTTTCATTCTTTATTCATGACCATACCATACAAATAATCAGTCTTAGAATCATTTATTCTTTGGATTTTTTGCCTTCATACCTAGGTAACCAGATATCAACGACATGAGCGCGTTATTCTGTGACTCGACTTTTGAATGAGATATGGGCCTAAGGGAACTAAGGATTTTGAAGATGACAGAGATTGTAGCCTATCTTTTGATTTGTTAAAGATGGTAGGACAAGATGAGAATAGACTCTACTTTGCAAAGGGTCAGTGGACGTTGCGAGCTTAGGAAAGGGGCAAAGATCGAAGCCTAAGTCACCACAAAAATAAGGCGAGACATCACTGAGTTATTTTCAAGAACTCAAGATGTTTTCGCACGATCAAGACACGCCTTGAGCTCTTTCAAACGTGGGTATCTTTGTTAAGATTGGTGTTTAAAGAACCCATGTTAATGGTTCTACAATGCTTGAGCTAATCAAGAGGTTAGACTCTTTGGTTTGCCAAGAAAGGGAAATTGTATCAGTTATGCCGTAAATGCCAAATTGAGGAAGACAAGACTTATGTGCCTCCTCTATTTTTCCTATATGTGGGGCATAGATGTTATGGGGCCGATCTCGTCAAAAACTTCTAGTCGACACCAATTCATCTTTGTGGTTGTCAATTACTTCACTAAAAGGGTGAAGGTCGCTTCATATGTCAAAGTTACAAAGTCAGCAGTCATCAAATTCAAATTTAAATTCAAATCCAAATCCAAATCCAAATCCAAATCCCAATCCAAATTCGAATTCAAAGTTCAAATTTAAGTTCAAGTGCAAAATTCAAATTCAAAAAAATGGCAATAAAGAATGCCAGAAAGGAACATGTCTAACATAATTGCACAATGTCAAAGATTTACAGTCTGTTCAAATATTAGACACCATATCAGTGCAGTAAAAGCAGCCAAAAACCATTCAAAATTTTTGAAAAATGACTGAGATTTGTAAAGGTTGGCATAAAGAAGTTATCATTTACCCTTCTTGAACGTTGGTCAGGACCTTCACCGGGGCAACATCTTTCTCATTGGTTTATGAAAGGGAAGCAATTGTTGGAAGTTAAGATTCCTTTCCTCCAAGCTCTGATTGAATTGGATGAATCAGAGTGTCGCCAGTAAGCTTAATTGAAAGTATTCATCATGGTCGAATGTACCAAAAATGGATGATACAGGCTTATGACAAAAAGGTTCGCTCAAGAGAATTTCAGGATGGGGACCTGGCAATAAGAAGAATTCTGCTCATACAAAAGGACTTCAGAGGAAAGTAAATGCCAAATTTGGAAAAACCTTATGTGGTGAAGAAGGCTTGTTCTGGAAGATCATTAACTTTGACCAAGATGGATGGCAAGGACATGCTCAAGCTGGTGAATTCAAATTTCATCTAAAAAGGAGAGGCCAAGGTGAAAACCCGCAAAGGGCACCTTAAGATCCAAAAAAAAAGGAAATAAAAATAAAAATCGAAAGATTTTCATCAAAAAAAAGAAGAAAGAAAAGGAGAGGCCAAGGCGAAAACCGCAAAGGGCGCTTTGAGACCAAAGGGATTGGAGTTGAAAACCTAAAAGGGCAGCTCAAATTTTGATCGAAAGTGGGGCATCTGATAGTCTTGCTACGCTTGAATTAACAATGAAGAAGTATTTTACGTCTTGGGGCATCGACAAAGTACTCTGGATCCCTAAACACATATTGAGCTTAAAATGGTCCTCAAGAAGTTTGAGCAGAGAAGCTCAGTGCGATATCTGGGGCACCTAGTTTCCATCTTACCCATTTACGAATTTGCTATCTTTAATTATTTTATTCGTTTCAAAATACACTACCAATAAATTTCTTACGGATTGCATTCACTATCTTTGCTTAACTTATTTGTTTCGAGCTATGCTCCTAATTAGTTTCCTTCTTGTCCATTGTTGTGATATTTTTCAAGTATTTTGCATTGAAATAACGATTAGTGGACTAATAATACTTTCATAAAAGGAGTTTCGCATATTACTTTGGAAGATTCTAAATAATATAAGAACTTGAAACAGGACTATTGTTTAAAACTCACCAAGTTTAAGGAAGAGTCTAAACTGAGACTATCTCTTCGGATTTTTGTCAAAAATTATGGTCGAACAAAATGACAAGATATTGCGTCGGTGATACAATCTTTACGAAAAATGGGCAATGTTAACCCGAGTGAAAAATGAGAATCATTCTCGAGAAAAAATGATATTCTGCATCCATGTAAATATCATGCGTACACATTTGGTTAGGTCACCCGGGGAGTGATCAGTTGATGGAACAAGTTACAAATCCTATACTCCTGATTTACAGCAGGTTGGATTGAAGATGAAACAAATTTTATACCCTTGAGTGGCAGTGGGATGGATTGGAAAAGATTAAGATCCTATACCCCTAAGTCATAATAAGATGAACCCTGAAGTTACAGTGGGGCATGTAACAGCCCGATTTAGGGGCTAGTCGGAATAGTGGTCTCGGGATCACTCATCCAAGATTTGAGAATTTTATTTTCATGATATATTATGAGTTAGAACATGATAGCATATGTACATGAAAATTTTGATGCTTTAATTTTAGCGATTTCGTGTTTAATCGCGAAAAAGGACTAAATCGCATAAAGGGTGAAAGTTCCATTCTATAAGCTAAAAGTGCCAAATGGCCATAGATTGTAAATTGGAGGTCTTTGAAAGGTAATTAGACCCCCAAATTTAGCATGGTCGGCCATTGGAGACAAAGATGGACAATGTTGGTCAAAGTTGGTGATAGTTGGTGACTTATTTGACTAATATTAATAAAGTAAGGAGAGAAAAAGATATCATCTTTCTCCTTTCATCTTCCACCGAAAATTAGCAGCAAATAGGGGTTTTGAATGCTCAAAATTTCAGCAAGCTCTCATCCATTCAAGTAAGTGTTCTAGTGAACTTTTCTTGAAAATAATTGTACTTTTGAAACCCCTAAAGCTTAAGATTTCAAATGAGGGGACTATTGTGCAATATGAAAAAGAGTTTACAGTTTTTCCATGAGAGCTATTTTATTTATTTTTGCATTTTTATGGAATAGAATGAGGCTTAGTTGTTGTATGAACAACTTTTGTGAAAGGTGTTAGCATGAAAACACCAATAAGGACCTTGATGAAAAGGTTACAAATTTTGTAGTAAGTATGTGAAATATTGATTTTTGATGATAGCTTTAAGAGCATTAAATGTTTATCTAGGCTTGTTGAAGGTAGAAATGTGATTAGAATTTATTTCCGAGCCTAGGGGCAAAATGGTCATTTTGCCAAAGTCTAGGGGCAAAATGGTAATTTTGCTTAAGCATGGTTATTGAAATGCTAGTATTAATGTAGTGATTAAAAATGAGCTAATTTTCTATTATAGAGCAAGAGGAGACGAGAATCCGCCTCGAACGGGGAAAGAATAAAGTCTTGGACTGAACCGAAGAAACTAGCTCATTTTGAAAACGAGGTAAGTTGTATGTGACTTAAACAATATTCATATTAGCATGTTGAGAAATGCTTGGCATTATATTAAAGCATAATGCATTACTAAATTGAGTAATTAATGTGAATGAGATGTTGGAGTCCTAATTGGGCCATGTTGATTATAGAAACACTATCATTGAAATATGGAATAAATAAGGTCCCGTATAAGACCATGTCCGAGACATGGCCTCGGCACCGAGTTGAGATCCCCTATAAGACCATATCCGGGATATGGCTTCGGCGATAAACATGGAAATCGTATAAGACCATATCTGGGATATGGCATCGTTACACCTAGAGGTAATCCATATAAGACCATGTCCGGGATATGGCATTGGTACCTAGAGAAGACTCCATGTAAGACCACCTTAGGGACGTGTCATTGGTTGTACATTTATAGTAATGGCTGTAAACACGTGTCTATGACTATCCCTTGTGAGTGGTGGGATAAGTGGATGAATTTAGAAGTAGAGATGAGAATGATATTTAAGTCATGTGAATTAGTAAATACAGATACTCGTGATTGGGTCACGAAGAAACGATTGCGATGTGTGGCACGGTACGTACTAAGTAAGGGTGAATTGTAAGTAAGCATGGCAAGAAGCCTTGATTTGTGTATGGTTAGATAGTACCGTGGATGGATTATTTTTACGAGTATTATGATTGTTTTTTTTTATTTCCATGCAACTTACTAAGCTTTATGCTTACCCTTTTTCATTGCTCTTCTTCCTTGTAGTATTGCCAAGGTAACTCGAGGATCGTGACTGCAGGAGTTCGGAAACCACACTATCGGCAGCACTTTGGTATAACAATCTTAGACTTTTTTTGAGTATGGCATGTATAGGACTTGAGTATTTTGTCAAGATGTGATTGTTAGTTAAAGTGTTGGCTATGTAAGTCATTTTGTAAATGGCCCTATGAGTTAGACAAATACTTGGCAAACTCTTTTGTTTATTGAAGATGAAATTCATGAATTGTGTGTTTATTTCAATAATGTGTATGTTGGATGAGTTCTTAGACTTGCAAAAGGGTTAGGAGTGGTATTGTTTTGAGTAGAGGTATGTTTGTGTGCACCCTTAGGTGGCAATGGCTTGGTATATAGCCTACTAATTGCCCACTTAGTTAGACACACGGGCGTGGGTCTAAATCGTGTGGGAGGCACGGCTAGCCCATGGGCGTGTACCCAGGCCGTGTGAAGTCTGCACCTTGCTCATGAAATTGTAAATGCCCCACGGCCATGATACACGGGCGTGCCATGGCCGTGTGATTTTAGTCAGTGTCGACCACGGGTGAAACACCCCCAAACCCAGCCCACGAGCCCAGACCGGATCTGGTATGTTCCTCGAGTAAAATGTTTTAATTTTATGTTTATTACTTGGAAAATTTGGGGTGGTTTTATAAAAATACCGAGTTGTTTTGGGGTTAATATTTAATTCAGAAATCGTTTGTGTTTAGGTGTCTAAACATTTACATTTATTTTTAAGAAGAGTTGCTTAAACTTTAGATTGATAAAAATTGTATCATAATAAAATAATTAAAATGCATGCATAAACAGTTTCATCTTGGTGGCCTTATTACATCGAAGCCAAACAGAAATAAATCCAAGATACTTATAAGAAAATGAAGAGTCCAAATTGAAAATAATCTTTGTGCTTTGAGCATGGCCACCACTAAGCTCCTGCCGAGCCAGTCCATCACCGAGTGTCACTGAAAAATATTCCCCAACGGGTGAGTCAAACAGACTCAATGCGTAACCAACACTAAATCCCAATAGTTTAGGCATATCGGTTCATACATATGCATATAATTAAATAATAAAATGATGCAAACCCGAACCCAAACCTAGTTACCATCCGCTACACATCACCCGTACCAACTTGCATAATCGTGGGGACTACTAAGTCAACCCTCCATCCGCTACACATCATCGGCGATCATTTGTAGTCGACGTGCTCATTGCCCTTATAATATTCGTGGCATAGCCACCAGATAATTATTTTGTGTCATGAGACACCACATTCAGATAACGTAACCGAGGTCACCATATTCAGATATTGTGACCGAAGCCACCACATTCATATATTGGGGTATATAACCACCAATCACTTCCCCTTTTCCATATAACCCATATGCCCATGCCATACAAAACATGCAATATCATGCCATATTCTTTATTCACATTCTTATAGTTTCACATGTGTGCCATAATGGATCATATTATACTCATAGTAGGAGTGGGTAAAGCGTGCACTGAGTACTTTGTACCATTGCATGGTACCTTTGGCCACATTCATATTATTATAAACACACATAACTAATTTTAAGCCGTAATCTAATAAGGTTTAGTGTGGGGTACACACTTGATATACTTATCGCTTCCACTGAGATCCCGAAGAATCCCGATTTAATGTTCTAGATCTTAGTCCCCTACATTCACCAACACTTAATATTTTAACAAAGCCTATTCGGCTATAAAACCAAATCCTCAAGAATCAATGCGACCAAAATCTTACTTCTTTGCTGCCGATTTGATCACTAATCAAATCCCGAAAACTCGAGATAATCCTCTTGCAATCGGCTAGCACTAAATCACTTCACGGATTAGTTTTCGGCTTCTAAGTAAATAAGAATTAAATCTAAGTCACTAAATAGGGCCTTGGCCGAATATCACATGCACTTACCTTGTGGATCTAAATCCCGAAGTATCACTTGTCCTTGGTCTCTGTCGAAATCTCTACAAGCACTATGTCAGATCCAATTCCAACATTTGAATACATAGCCTTCGGCCTAATCTCTCACCTTACTTACCTTAGATCTAAAATCCCGAATGATCTCCCTAGAAGTCGGCTACTATGGAAATCCCGAAAGATCTTTGCATGTTTCGGCCAAGAACAAAAATAGATTAATCCTTAAGTTTCGGCTAAAAGAAAAGAATTGAAAATCGAATAACAACCAATCTTACCCTTAATACTGTAGTCGACTGTACTCTGCCGACACCACACGAGAGATTCGGCTATAGCTAGTTTGTTGATCAACAATTTTTCGACTTTTGGGGTTTAATGGATAATCGGCTAGGGGTTATTGGTATATTCGGCTTTTGATTGAGTTTGCAAAAGAAGAAGAAGGTTGCTGATGGAGATTCGGCTAGAACACAGGGTATTTTGGCTTTGACAAAATAAAAGAGAAGAGAGGATATTTGCTAGAGAATTCGGCAGAGGAACAAAAGAGAAAAGAAAAGAATTAAGAATGGCCTCACTTCCCCCTTTTTGCCGAAATTACTCCACCTAGAGTCCCCTATTTGGCCAACTCCTCCTCTCACTATCAAATCCCTTGTTATTCTCTTATTTTTCCTCTTCCTTGCACAATCAAAATAATTTAAAATAAATCATCAATTATCCCTTACTTTAGCCGAAATTTTAAAAGGATTAGACCACATTTTAAACTCATCCCCTAGTGCCCTATTGCCGTCCACTACTGCTCAATCTTGCAGCAAAATAAAACTCTCCTATTTGCTTCCCTTACAGCTCGAACCTAGGCCTCTCTGACACTCCTTGTGGCGTCACTTACAGAGGCTTTAAGTGGCGCCTCCAAGCCACTTAAACAAGCCCATTTTTGTGACATATTTCCCCTACTAATTTTCTTAAGGCCTATCAAGCTTAGCTCCTCTTTAAAACTTTAAAATACAATAATTTCTAAGGCATTTAACTATACACTAAGGTTCATAAAAATTCATAGAACACATTCAGAATATTCATAAGCATACTACTTCATCTAATTTAGTATTAATGCATAAGCCATAATCCAGGATATTACAACGGGCACAAGGCACAGACATGCCTTGAGAGAGCACGGGCGTGTCCCAAGATCTACACGGGCGTGTGAGCCCTGCAGTTAGCAAAATTTTTTTAAGTTTTGTAAAAATTTCTAAAGTTCTCGGTTTAGTCCCGAACCCCTTGCAATGCACATTTTGGGCCTCGTAGGCTCGTATTAGGGACTTTATGATTGAATACAAATGTTTTTAAATTGGACGCAAATTTATGACTCAGATTTGTGTGAATGCTTGTGTTGTAAATTCGGTAATGCCTCGTACCCTATTCCGGTGTTGAATATCGGTAAGGGGTGTTACATTTATTGGTATCAGAGCTACGGTTTAGTCGATTCTCGGACTAACATAGCGTAAGTACGAGTCTAGCTATACATGCCATATGTAAGAGTGTTTGAGTAATGATAGCGTGACGGCTCCTGACGTATAAATTTGTGTTTTATGTAGTAGATGGATTCTGATCCAGACCGAACTACAGCCGATGATGCTGCGAGTAATGCGCCGGCTCCCGCTCAAGGAACCGCACCAGCTAATAGTAGACCTGAGACTTTGAGTTAGGGGGAAGAGGCTCGAGAAGTCTTTTTTCCATATGATGAGCAACTGGTATACTGAGTATACCCGAGCAAATCCTAACGCTCAACCCCCTCCGCCCCCACCAATTCTTCAACCCGCTCCAGTAGCCCCTCAAGTAGTTAAGGCGGTGAGAAGAGAAAGACCTCCGGTGGATAAGATCCGAAAGCAAAGAGCCGAGGAATTTCGGGCGAATAAGGATGATGACCCGGAGAAAGTAGAATTCTGGCTCGAGAATACCATTTGAGTATTCGATGAGTTATCATGCTGCGCTTTGAGGAGTGCTTAAAGTGCGTGATGTCTCTCCGAGAGATTCGACCTACCGATGGTGGAACACCCTGGTGTCGGTGGTACCAAGGGAGAGAGTTAGTTGGGAATTCTTCCAAGAGGAATACCGGAAGAAGTATATCAGCTAGAGGTTCATCGACCACAAGAGAAATGAGTTCTTGGAATTGAAGCAAGGCCGTATGTCAGTGACCGACTACGAACGGGAGTTCGTAAGGCTTAGCAAGTATGCACGAGAGTGCCTGTCTACGGAAGCCATCATGTGCAAGAGATTCGAGGACGGATTGAATAAAGATATCCATCTATACGTGGGAGTTCTCGAATTAAAGGAGTTTGTAGTGTTGGTGGATAGGGCCTGTAAAGCCGAAGAATTGGCTAAAGAGAAGAGAAAAGCTGAATACAAGTCTCGTGACTCGAGGAAGAGACAACTGAACAAGTCTTACCAATCCTTATCTAAGAAATTTAGGGATTTCACTACTCGATCAGTCACTTCAGAGGGGTTTTCAACCCGAAATAAAGGCAAGCGACTCTCAAGATCGAAAAGGCACACTACATCAGTTGCTAGTGTGGGAAACGTTCGACCAAATAGACCTGAATGCCCTCAGTGTGGCAGGCACCATTCTGGTGAGTGTAGAGCTAATGAGAAAGCTTGTTTCAGATGTGGGTCCTTAGACCATTTTATCAGAAATTGTCCCAAGGTAGATGAGAAAGAAAGGCCTCAGAATGCGAGATCGGGAAGTACCACAAGGGGAAGACCATTGAGAAACTCGGGGATTGAGATGGGAAGCAAGAATCCACCTAGAGAGCAAGCTGCTAAAGTTGAGGGTAGAGCACCGGCGAGGACATATGCCATTCGTGCTCGTGACGAGGCATCTTCCCCCGACATGATCACGGGTATATTTTCTCTCCATAATACTCGTGTTATAGCTTTAATTGACCCGGGATCTACTCACTCATACATATGCATGAAATTAGTCTCTAGCATGAGCATGTCTATACAGCCTACCAAATTCATTATAAGAGTGTCTAATCCCCTAGGCAAGTGTGTGTTGGTTAATAGAGTTTGCAGAGGGTGCCCTTTGATGATTAAGGGTCATTGTTTCCCAGTCGGTCTTATGTTATTACCGTTTGACGAATTTGATTTTATTCTCGGGATGGATTGGTTAGTTACCCATAGTGTAATTGTGAATTGTGGGAAGAAGCATATCGAGTTGAGAGATAAAAATGGTAATTTTATTCGTGTTGAATCAGATAAGCCGTATAGGTCACCAATAGTGGTATCAACCCTGTCAGCTCAGAGGTACCTAAGGAAGGGGTATGAGGCTTATCTTGCCTTGCTGTTGAACACTAAAGAGACTGAGTTGAAAATTGAGTCAGTACCCATAGTATACGAGTACCTAGATGTTTTCCCAGAAGAGTTGCCTAGGCTACCACCGGATAGAGAGATTGAATTTGGGATTGAATTAGCTCAAGCATCGCCCTATTTCTATCGCTCCTATAGAATGGCCCCAATCGAATCTGAAAGAGTTGAAAGCACAGCTTGCAAGAATTAACGGATAAAGGTTTTACGAGGCCGAGTTTTTCTCCGTAGGGTGCACCCGCCCTATTTGTGAAGAAGAAAGATGGTTCCATGAGACTATGTATAGACTCACGGCAACTCAACAAGGTGATGATGAAGAATAAATACCGTTCTTTGAGGATCGACGATCTATTTGATCAATTGAAGGGAGCTACAGTATTTTCCAAGATAGATCTAAGGTCAGGGTACTATCAGTTGAAAGTCAAGGACTCGGATGTGCCGAAAACCGCATTTAAAACTCGGTACGACCACTATGAACTTTTGGTCATGCCTTTTGGTCTAACAAATGGCCCCGCTATCTTCATGGATTTGATGAATCGCATTTTTCGACCGTACTTGGATATGTTTGTTGTGGTCTTTATCGACGACATTCTGATCTACTCTCGAGATGAGAACGATCATGCAGAGCATTTGAGTATGGTTCTACAAGTTTTGAGAGAAAAACAATTGTATGCCAAATTTAGTAAGAATGAATTTTGGCTCAAGGAAGTGGGATTTTTGGGGCATATTGTCTCTGGAGAAGGGATTAGAGTCGACCCGAGTAAGATTTCGGCAATTGTTGAATGGAAATTGCCGAGGAGCGTAACTGAAGTGAGGAGTTTTCTAGGCCTAGCAGGCTATTATAGGCGTTTTTTCAAGGGGTTTTCCATGATAGCTACCCCGATGATGAGACTTTTACAGAAAGATGTAAAGTTCGACTGGACGGAAAAGTGTCAACAGAGTTTTGAGAAACTGAAGACACTATTGACTGAAGCTCCTATTTTGGTGCAACCAGAATCGAGAAAAGAATTTGTGGTTTATAGTGATGCGTCCTTGAACGGGTTGGGTTGTGTACTTATGCAAGAGGGTAAAGTGATTGCATACGCCTCTAGACAATTGAAGCCGCACGAGAAGAACTACCCGACTCATGATTTAGAATTGGCTGCAATTGTGTTTGCCTTGAAAATTTGGAGACATCATTTATATGGTGAAAGGTGTCGGATTTTCACTGACCACAAGAGCCTAAAATATTTGATGACTCAAAAGGAATTGAATTTGAGGCAACGAAGATGGTTAGAGCTGATTAAAGATTATGAGTTGGCAATAGACTACCATCCGGGAAAGGCCAATGTAGTCGCCGACGCTTTGAGCAGAAAATCTTTGTTTGCACTAAAAGCCATGAATACTCAGATGACCTTGTTAAATGATGGTTCTTTTTTAGCCGAGTTGAGGGCTAAACCATTGTTTCTCCAAGAGATTTGTGAAGCTCAGAAGAATGATAACAGTTTGCAAGCCAAGAGAGTTTTATGTGAGTCGAGCGTTGAGACAGACTTTCGAGTAAATCTTGATGGATGTCTAACATTTCGAGATCGAGTCTGTGTACCCAGGAATGATTACCTTATTCGCAAAATTTTGCACGAAGCACATAACGGATGTTTGAATGTACACCCAGGTAGTACGAAGATGTACCATGATTTGAGGAAATGGTACTGGTGACTTGGTATGAAGAAAGATATTTCTGAGTTTGTATCGAAATGCCTAATTTGTCAACAAGTGAAGGCTGAACATCAAGTACCTTCGGGTTTACTTCAGCCCATTATGGTTCCTGAATGGAAATGAGACCGTATTGCTATGGACTTCGTGACGGGTTTACCATTGACTCCAAAGAAAAAAGATGCAGTATGGGTAGTGGTTGATAGGCTCACTAAGTCAGCCCACTTTATACCAGTGCGATTCGACTATTCGCTCGAAAAATTGGCAGATTTGTATATGTCTGAGATAGTAAGACTTCATGGTGTACCGTTGTCGATCATTTCAAATAGAGATCCGAGATTCACGTCACGGTTTTGGAAAAAGTTACAAGAAGCATTAGGCACGAAATTGAGTTTCATCTGACTTTTCATCCACAAACCGATGGGGATCAGAGAGGGTAATTCAGATACTAGAAGACATGCTTGGTGTTGTGTTTTGGAATTCCATGGTAATTGGGAGAAATACTTACCATTGGTGGAATTTGCCTACAACAACAACGACTTTCAATCAAGTTTGAAGATGGCACCTTATGAGGCATTGTATGGGCGTAAATGTCGAACGCCCTTGTATTGGTCGAACTCGAGAGAAAGCAGATACATGGGGTTGACTTGGTTAAGGAAATGAAGATAAAGTAAAAGTGATACGTGACTATTTGAAAGTCGCCTCGGATAGACGTAAGTCCTATTCGGATTTAAAAGGAAAGAAATAGAATTCAAAGTTGGTAATAAAGTGTTCTTGAAAGTATCACCTTGGAGGAAAGTCCTTAGATTTGGCCGAAAGGGCAAGTTAAGTCCGCGCTTTATTGGACCTTATGATGTTACCGAGAGGATAGGACCGGTAGCTTATCGGTTAGCCTTGCCACCTGAGCTAGAAAAGATTCACAACGTCTTTCATGTGTCTATGTTGCGCCGATACCGTTCAGACCCTTCACATGTTATAGAGCCGACAGAGGTAGAGATACAATCAGATTTAACGTATGGAGAAGAACCAGTTAGAATTTTGGCTCGTGAAGTCAAACAGTTAAGGAACAAAAGCATAGCCCTAGTGAAAGTCCTATGGCAAAGGCACGGTATAGAAGAGGCTACGTGGGAGTCCGAGGAAACGATGAGAAACCAATACCCCAATCTCTTCACCGGTAAGATTTTCGAGGACGAAAATCCTTAAGGGGGGAGAATTGTAACAGCCCGATTTAGGGGCTAGTCGGAATAGTGGTCTCGGGATCACTCATTCGAGATTTGAGAATTTTATTTTCATGATATATTATGAGTTAGAACATGATAGCATATGTACATGAAAATTTTGATGCTTTAATTTTAGCGATTTCGTGTTTAATCGCGAAAAAGGACTAAATCGCATAAAGTGCGAAAGTTCCATTCTATAAGCTAAAAGTGCCAAATGGCCATAGATTGTAAATTGGAGGTCTTTAAAAGGCAATTAGACCCCCAAATTTAGCATGGCCGGCCATAGGAGACAAAGATGGACAATGTTGGTCAAAGTTGGTGATAGTTGGTGACTTATTTGACTAATATTAATAAAGTAAGGAGAGAAAAAGATATCATCTTTTCTCCTTTCATCTTCCACCGAAAATTAGCAGCAAATAGGGGTTTTGAATGCTCAAAATTTCAGCAAGCTCTCATCCATTCAAGTAAGTGTTCTAGTGAACTTTTCTTGAAAATAATTGTACTTTTGAAACCCCTAAAGCTTAAGCTTTCAAATGAGGGGACTATTGTGCAATATGGCAAAGAGTTTAAATTTTTGCCATGAGTGCTATTTTAGTTATTGTTGCATTTTTATGGAAGAGAATGAGGCTTAGTTGTTGTATGAACAACTTTTGTGAAAGGTGTTAGCATGAAAACACCAATAAGGACCTTGATGAAAAGGTTACAAATTTTGTAGTAAGTGTCGAAACCATTTTTTGTTTGGAAAACGGACCGACTTTAAAAACATGGAGTCGCCACCAATCTTTTCTAAGGTGTGATTGGGTCACCTTACAAAACATTTGGTCTACGAATTTTAAGAAAACGGGTTCGAGAGTCGGTTACGCACGAGGAATGATTAGCACCCTCGTAACGCCCAAAATTGGTACCTTATTGATTGATTAATGTCCTAATATCGCAAATTGGAAGAGATTTTAAAATATGAATCTTTTAGAATATGTTCGGATAATTCGAATTGGATATCGAAATTCTCTTGTTCCGAAAAGATGAAATACCACATCCAGCACGATAGGACACGATATCTCAAACCCTCGATACCAAGATCATTTCATGATTTCCAAAATTCATGCATTACAATTTTAAAAAGGGTATTCCACTATTTGGCCAAACAAAAAAGAAAATCGAAACCCAGTACAATTGGACATGATTCCTCGAATTCCCCAAATATGAAATATTGCCTTTATTTAAGAAAACCCGGTCAAAATCTCTAAATAATATTTGGTTATTTGGACGAATGAAAAACTGAAACCCAGCACGATTGGGGACGATCTCTCGAACTTCCAAACACGAAACATTGCCTTATTTAAGAAAACACGATCAAAATCTTTAAAGGATATTTAGTCATCCAGATGAACGAAAAATCGAAACCCAGCACGATTGGGCACGATTTCTCGAACTTCTAAATACGAAATATTACCTTTGTGAAAAAACCTTTTTATGAATTTTGCAAAAAAAATATGGTAAAAGAAAAAATAAGATAAACGATAGTATTAATACTAGAGAAAATGACAAATAATAATAAAAGTAATAGGAATGACAACAAAATAGTCATAATAATATAAGAAACAATAATAATAATACTAATAATAGTAATAAAAAATATAAAAATCATAATAATGGAAATGGCAATAACAATGTTGATAATAAAAATAAAAACGAAAAAGAAAAAAAAATTATAATTATAAGAATAATAATATGTATAATAAAATGGTGATAGTAGTAAAATAATAGTGGTAAAAAAATATTAGTAATAGAATAGTATAATAATAAATATAATAAACATAAGAAATAATAATGGTAGGTGTAATAATAATATATACAGAGTTAATTTCAAATAAAATAGATAATAATAAAAATATTAATAGAAATATTAAAAGAATGATTGTAAAAATAATAATGATAATACTAACTTAGTAATAATAATGTTAACAGTAATGAAAATAATATATTAATAATAATAAAAATAATAATAATTATAGAAATAAAAAAATAGTGGTAGGAATAATAGTAGTATTAAAAATATAATATTAATAATAAATATAATTATAGTAATGCTAAAAATAACGTTAATAACAAAATAATAAGTATAATAATAATAAAAAGGGTAATAATAATGTATAGAAATAATATTAATAAAAAAGGTAACAATAATAATAACACATAACAGTAAGAATAATAACAATAATATATAATAGCAAGAACAATATTGAAAAGCATATATAGATGTAAAATAATGGTAAAAAAAGGACTAAATTTGATTGAAAACAGAAATCTTGGGGCAAATTTAAAATGAAAGGAGAAGATGCGGACTAAATTGCGATGCGCGCAATATAGGGGGACCGACATAGCAAATAATCCCACCCTTTGAAACGCAGCACCGGAGTACGGACTAAATTGCAGTGATGGACCAGATTCGGGGCAAAATTTAAAAATGAAAAAATTGGAACGGGACGCGATTAAAACAGTGTCGCAAACAGGAGGGACTAACCGTGCAAATTACCCATTTAGGGTAAAATCACGCGGATCCAACAGTGGGTCGGGTCGTCGCGCGCGGGTCACCCCCCCTAAACGGCGCCGTTTTTATAATGTTTAAAAAACTAAAAAAAATCAACATTTTCCTTCATTTCTCATTTCTGCTTCGAAGCAGCAGACCAGGAGCCCCCTTCCTTCGTTTATCATTAGGGTTTGGGTTCCCCTAGTCCGGCAACTCTCCGGTCACAGACCACCGTGCCCCACCGTGGGTCTCCGGCGCTGGCACCGCCGTATACGGCGGTGGGGAGACCAAAAGTCACCCTTTTTTCGGCGATTTTAACAGGTAAGTTCTCCTTTCCTTTTTCAAAACCCGTTTTAGAATAAAAAGATAAATAAAAGAGAGATGTTTATTCGTGAACAGTAAAAAAACAAGAGAAAGAAAGTAAAAATAAAAATAACAGAAACCTACTGCTCTTTTTGATTTTTTGAACTGATTTCCTTGTATTTGTAAAACAAAAAAAAATCGCAGTATTGCTCTCGTATATGGCTCACCAAAATCCCCCCTTTTACATGTTTGATTTCGGCTTTTAAAGCCTCTTTTACAAACGGTTTTTCTATTTCGTAGGTACGTGGGCGACTACATCTCTGACGTAGCGTGGTGGAGAGGCGCACGTCGCGGGGTGGTGGCGTCCGGCGCGCAAGGGGGCTGCTGGTGCGTGGAAGGTGGTTGCGACTAGGGTTTCTAACTTTGTGTTTAGGTAGTGGGCTAGGGTTAGTGTTAATTTTTGGGCCTGGGCTATTTGGGCTTGTTTATTTTATTTGGTTTATTTTGGGCTGTTAGTACTGGGCTCGGGCAAAATTTAGGCCCAACAGCTGCCCCTCTTTGCTCGTTGTCGTGTAACGAGAATAGAGCAAAGACATAAAAGGGCCAACTTTGCCCGGTTTTGCCGAATCTTGATTTCTTGATATTTCATTTCTTTAGGTAGCTTCATTCCATCCACTGCATCTTCAGGGGTATAGGAATTTTCGTTTCAATCTACTCTGCTACTGCTTATGATTTGTAATCTTTAGCCCGTTTCCCTACTGCTTAGGGGGATAAGGCTCACTGTCTTCAACCTACTCCATACGCTTAGGAGATAAGATCTGTAATTTTCAGCCTATTACCCTACCGCTTGGGGATTAAGGCTCATCGTCTTCGATCCGCTCCACTACCGCTTAAGGAGATAAGATCTGTAATTTTTCACCGTTACCCCCTACCGCTTGGGGATTAAGGCTCATCGTCTTCGATCTGCTCCACTACTACTTAGGGAGATAAGATCTGTAATTTTTGGCCTGTTACCCTACTGCTTAGGGAATTAAGATCTGTAATTTTTGGCCTGTTACCCTACTGCTTAGGGGATTAAGGCTCATCATCTTCAGTCTGTTACCCTACTGCTTAGGGAATTAAGATCTGTAATTTTTGGCCTGTTACCCTACTGCTTAGGGGATTAAGGCTCATCGTCTTCGATCTGCTCCACTCCTGCTCAGTGGAGACAAGATATGTTCTCTCTAGCCTGTTACCCTACTGCTTAGGGGATTAAAGCTTACTGTTTTCAATCTGCTCTACTCCTACTCAGTAGAGATAAGATCTGTTTCTTCAGCCTGTTACCCTACTGCTTAGGGAATTAAGGCTCATCGTCTTCGATCTGTTACCCTACTGCTTAGGGAATTAAAACTCATCGTCTTCGATCTCCTCCACTACTGCTTAGGGAGATAAGATCTGTAATTTTTGGCCTGTTACCCTACTGCTTAGGGGATTAAGGCTCATCATATTCAGTCTGTTACCCTACTACTTAGGAAATTAAGATCTGTAATTTTTGGCCTGTTACCCTACTGCTTAGGGGATTAAGGCTCATCATCTTCAATCTGTTACCCTACTGCTTAGGGAATTAAGATCTGTAATTTTTGGCCTGTTACCCTACTGCTTAGGGGATTAAGGCTCATCATCTTTAGTCTGTTACCCTACTGCTTAGGGAATTAAGATCTGTAATTTTTGGCCTGTTTCCCTACTGCTTAGGGGATTAAGGCTCATCGTCTTCGATCTGCTCCACTCCTGCTCAGTGGAGACAAGATCTGTTCTCTTTAGCCTGTTACCCTACTGCTTAGGGGATTAAGGCTTACTGTTTTCAATCTGCTCTACTCCTGCTCAGTAGAGATAAGATCTGCTTCTTCAGCCTGTTACCCAATTGCTTAGGGAATTAAGACTCATCGTCTGCGATCTGTTACCCTACTGCTTAGGGAATTAAGACTCATCATCTTCAGTCTGTTACCCTACTGCTTAGGGAATTAAGATCTGTAATTTTCGGCCTGTTACCCTACTGCTTAGGGGATTAAGGCTCATCATCTTCAGTCTGTTACCCTACTGCTTAGGGAATTAAGATCTGTAATTTTTGGCCTGTTACCCTACTGCTTAGGGGATTAAGGCTCATCATCTTCAGTCTGTTACCCTACTGCTTAGGGAATTAAGATCTGTAATTTTTGGCATGTTACCCTACTGCTTAGGGGATTAAGGCTCATCGTCTTCGATCTGCTCCACTACTGCTTAGGGAGATAAGATCTGTAATTTTCAGTCGTTACCCTACTGCTTAGAGGATTAAGGCTCATCGTCTTCGATCTGCTCCACTACTACTTAGGGAGATAAGATCTGTAATTTTTGGCCTGTTACCCTACTGCTTAGGGGATTAAGGCTCATCATCTTCAGTCTGTTACCCTACTGCTTAGGGAATTAAGATCTGTAATTTTTGGCCTGTTACCCTACTACTTAGGGGATTAAGGCTCATCATCTTCAGTCTGTTACCCTACTGCTTAGGGAATTAAGATCTGTAATTTTTGGCCTGTTACCCTACTGCTTAGGGGATTAAGGCTCATCGTCTTCGATCTGCTCCACTCCTGCTCAGTGGAGACAAGATCTGTTCTTTCTAGCCTGTTACCCTACTGCTTAGGGGATTAAGGCTTACTGTTTTGAATCTGCTCTACTCCTGCTCAGTAGAGATAAGATCTGCTTCTTCAGCCTGTTACCCTACTGCTTAGGGAATTAAGGCTCATCGTCTTCGATCTGTTACCCTACTGCTTAGGGAATTAAGACTCATCATCTTCAGTCTGTTACCCTATTGCTTAAGGAATTAAGATCTGCTAACTTCTGTAACTCTCATCAATTTTGCTACATTGTCCGCTGGGGAACCTACCTGTAGAATTGATTTCACGGGGTTTATGCTTATGCCAAATGATTAGGATGTCATGAAAAATGCTCCTAACCATATGTATTATGAATGCTATGAATGAATAAAAAATGTCATGAGAATGATCCATTTTTAACACTTCTGGGCTATCATTGTTCGCTGTTTGTTAGGACGATATTCCCGATGTATGTCTTCTTGTTCCGCTGATACTTCTAATAGAGAATCTGAAGATGTCGTCACTGCTTAGACCCCTATTTCAAGGGTTCCGAGCCCTTTAAGCCTGGTGAGTTCTATATAATTGTCCTGTTTCGGATTCTTGTATTATTTAGAGACTTTCAGAATAACACGCAAAACTTTTTTTTGTGAAAGCATTTATTAGTTCATTAATCATTATTTCAATGCAAAAACGCTTGAAAAAAAATCATTACAATGGACAAGAAGGAAATTACTTAGGAGCATTGCTCGAAACAAACAAGTTAAGCAAGGATAGAAAATGCAATCAAGAAGGAAATTTATTGGTAGTGTAAAATAAAATGATTAAAGATGGCAAGGTAAGATGGAAACTAGGTGCCCCAGATATCGCAGCCTGAGCTTCACTGTTCAAACTTCTTGAGGACCATTTTAAACTCGATATGTGTTTAGGGATCCGGAGTACTTTGTCGATGCCCCAAGACGTAACATACTTCATCATTGTTAATTCAAGCCTAGCAAGACTACTGTATGTCCCATCATAATTTGATCACAATTTGAGCCTCCCTTTTCAGGTTTTTGACTCCAAGCCCATTTGGTCTTAAAGCGCCCTTTGCGGGTTTTCACCTTGGCCTCTCCTCTTTTTTTTTGTTTTTTTTTTTGAACTCAAGACGCCCCTTTTGCGGATTTTCGCATCGGCCCGTTTTCTTTCTTAAGTGAAGTGTTTCCTGACTGAGTCTGCATTAACTAGGTTCGGCTGACTCTTACCATCCATCTCGGCTAGTACCAATGCTCCTCCAGAAAAGGCCTTCTTTTCAACATAAGGTCCCTCCCAATTAGGCATCCACTTTCCTCTGAATTCCTTTTGCATAGGGAGGATATTTTTCAATATCAATTCTCTTTCATGGAACATTCTGGGGTGGACTTTTTGTTGTAAGCCCGAATCATTCGCTTCTGGTACATTTGACCATGACGGATGGCTCTTAGACTTTTTCCTCGATCAGATTCAGTTGATAATACTGAGATTGAACCCATTCTGCTTCATCCAACTTTAGCTCTGACAAAATCCGGAGAGAAGGAATTTTAACTTCGATGGGCAGGACTGCCTCCATCCCATAAGCCAATGAGAAAGGTGTTGCCCCAGTGGAGGTCTTGACCAACATTCGAAAAGCATAGAGGGTAAATGATAATTTCTCCCTGTCAATCTTTACAAGTCTCAATCATCTTTCGGAATCTTTTTGGATTTTTTTTCTCTTTTTTTTTTTGAATTTGAATTCGATGACTGTTGACTTTGTAACTTTAGGCCATGAAGTGACCTTCACCCTCTTAGCGAAGCAATTTGACAATCACGAAGATGAATTGGTACCGACTAAATGCTTTTGACGAGATCGTCCCCATAACATCTATGCCCCCCGTATAGGGGAAGAAAAAAAAAGGAGGAATCACATAAGTCTTGTCTTTCTCAATTTGGCGTTCACGGCATAACTGATGCAACCTCCCTTTTTATGGTAGACCAGCAGTACTCGAACCTTATAATCGGCCTAGCTATCGGAAAACTCTTAGCATGTGCTTTTTCGAACACTCCATAGCCTCCTCGCGCCTAGGCATATCTTGATACGATCATGCAAAGATATCTTTGAATTCTTGGAATAACTCAATGATGTCTCGCTTCGTTTCTGTGGTGGGCAAGACTTCGATCTTCACTCCTTTCCTAGACTCGCAATGTCCACTGACCCTTTGTATGGTATAGCCTATTTTAATCTTGTTCTACCATCCTTAACAATCAAAACGTAAGTTATAATCTCTGACATCTTCAAAATCCTCATATCCTTTTAGACCCATATCTCACTTAAAAGGGAGTCCGTAACAGCGTTGCTCATGTCTTGATATCTGGGTACCTATTGTAGGTACGAAGGCAAATTCCAAAGAATAAACGATTCTAAGGATGATTATCTATGATCACGAATGATGAAAGAAAGAACATTCCAGATAACAAAAGAATATATGGTATGACATGGAAGAAAATATTTGCTCGGAATGAAACACAAAAATGCATTTTTATTGAAAATAAATGATGTTTGAACATGAGCCTATTTCACAAAAGATTCTTATTGTTTTTAGGCTTAAAACATAAAGTGTGTTTTGAACATTACTCTGTGTTAGCTCTAAAAACTACAGGAATTTCCTCTGCAGTCCAGTTGTTAAGAACACTTCCAGGCTCATAGGGCAGAAGCTTGGAAAAGTCTATTCCCTAGTTCCCTCTTCGAATATGTCGTTAATGTTTAGATTCCCCTAACGTTCCCACTGGGTCTTTGATCTCTTCAAGTTATTATCCATCAAGTCTTGCACTAGGGCCCTGGGCTCGATGCATTCTTGGATCTCATGCCCCTATCTATCATGGAACTCATAATGTTTACCCCTTTAACAGAAATGTTGGGTAACAGATTTTCTGCACCAGAGGGATCATCAAATTTTATGATACCTAATTTGATGAATCTTTCGATCATCTTTTTAAAAGCACTGCAGTTCTCGATCAAATTCCCTGTGATTCCCCCATGGTATTCGCATTGGGCATTTACATCGTACCATTTGGGGTATGGGAACCGTATTGGTTCTACATAAAAAGGGGCCACAACATGTACGTTAGACAAAATTTGGTACAACTCCCTATACGTGATTGGGATGGGTGTGTACTAGGGTTTTTCTGAGTTTGGTCTTGGACTGGGTTCTTGCCTTGGTGAGGATTCTTTGGCCTCTGATTCATGTCCTTGGTCAAGCTTCTCATGTCGGCTCGAATAGCCCTTGTTATAACCATTCGCTTCATTTTCCTTCTTCTTCGAGGCCTTTAAAGTCCACTCTCCCCTTTCCTTTGTTCTTGCCAGGACAACCGGCTTGGCTCGATCATCCTTCGGGTTAAAACCTGAACCTATCGGGAAGTTCAACAGGGTCGAGGTGTCAGTCTGACGTTGGGGTCCGATAATGATGGTACCCCATGCGAATGCGTGTCTGGTTAGATCGGGAGACTTATTGGGAAAAAACTTAGGGAATAAACGATGTCTTCATTATCATCCTCACTGTTGACCACTGAGCCACTCCTTTTTTCAAGTCCTGTGGCTAGTAACTGGGTTAACTAGCCCATCATATTCCTTTGGAATTCCAACATTTGCTCCCGCATTTCTTGTTAAATTTTGGTCAATTGCTCCTGCATCTGTATCTGCATTTGCTCTATTCTTCCCAATCTTTGATCCATGGCTTTTGTTTTTCTTCGAGTGTAGTAGCGATGTTCCAAGGTAACTATAATACGATCTATAATTAATAGGGTTCTTTTATGACATTTAATGCATATGATGCGATGTAATGCAAATGCACGAAATGCAATGCAAATGACTGAACGCAAAAAGAAAGAGAGGCGTTGATTCTGAACTCAATTCCATTAGAAGAACTTTTTTAGAAAATGAATCTCTTTACATAAAACGGATTACATATGCGGCTTCGTCCTCATAGTCCAGGTGAAGATACCAATCTTTTCTCATTGTGTTCACTTGGACTATATTTGGACGAACGCATTATAACCAACTTTATCAAGAAATCCATTTTCTTATGATAAACTCTTCTATTTAGCAATCGAATATGAATCAACACCTCCTTTCTGTGATGATGAAATGCAATGTAGTTATAAACAAAAGAAAACGCGTTAGTGCAAGAGAAATAGACAGCACAGAACACCTGTCCGGGTGACCACTCGGGTTTGGCGTGGCTTTATCTAGGGTAGGCTCCTAGGGCTGCTATATGCGACTTGGTTCTAAAGGAAGGATACCTGAACCAGCAGATTCCTCAATCCTCACCCATTATAGGCTCATATGGATCGAGTTCAGTTCAGGGGAATACATTTCCCTATGGCCATGCGGAGGTGAAAACCTCACGAATACATAGGTACGGATGTATCCCGGAAGCAATCCCCTAGCCCATGCGGAGGTGAAAACCTCACGAAGGCATAGCTTCTCGCTCCCACTTAAAAGGTGTGACCACAACGATCATGTAATATGAATGCAAAAATATCCTACGAGACTCAAACCACACAAACAGATGACGCAACACGAGCTTATGCAATGAAAGAATCGAAATAAAATTTTAATTTTTGATAAAAGAACTTTAATCAACCAATTTTACGGCTTGACTCTCTTATTGTCCCCAGCGGAGTCGCCAAGTAAGTGTTCTAGTGAACTTTTCTTGAAAATAATTGTACTTTTGAAACCCCTAAAGCTTAAGCTTTCAAATGAGGGGACTATTGTGCAATATGGCAAAGAGTTTAAAGTTTTTCCATGAGAGCTATTTTAGTTATTTTTGCATTTTTATGGAAGAGAATGAGGCTTAGTTGTTGTATGAACAACTTTTGTGAAAGGTGTTAGCATGAAAACACCAATAAGGACCTTGATGAAAAGGTTACAAGTTTTGTAGTAAGTATGTGAAATATTGATTTTTGATGATAGCTTTAAGAGCATTAAATTTTTATCTAGGCTTGTTGAAGGTAGAAATGTGATTAGAATTTATTTAGAGCCTAGGGCAAAATGGTCATTTGCCAAAGTCTAGGGCAAAATGGTAATTTTGCTTAAGCATGGTTATTGAAATGCTTGTATTAATGTAGTGATTAAAATGAGCTAATTTGCTATTATAGAGCCAGAGAAGACGAGAATCCGCCTCGAACGGGGAAAGAATAAAGTCTTGGACTGAACTGAAGAAACTAGCTCATTTTGAAAACGAGGTAAGTTGTATGTGACCTAAACAATATTCATATTAGTATGTTGAGAAATGCTTGGCATTATATTAAAGCATAATGCATTACTAAATTGAGTAATTAATGTGAATGAGATGTTGGAGTCCTAATTGGGCCATGTTGATTATAGAAACGCTATCATTGAAATATGGAATAAATAAGGTCTCGTATAAGACCATGTCTGAGACATGGCCTCGGCACCAAGTTGAGATCCCGTATAAGACCATATCCGGGATATGGCTTCGGCGATAAACATGGAAATTATATAAGACCATATCTGGGATATGGCATCGTTACACCTAGAGGTAATCCCATATAAGACCATGTCCGAGATATGGCATTGGTACCTAGAGAAGACTCCATGTCAGACCACCTCAGGGACGTGGCATTGGCTGTACATTTATAGTAATGGCTGTAAACACGTGTCTATGACTATCCCTTGTGAGCGGTGGGATAAGTGGATGAATTTAGAAGTAGAGATGAGAATGATATTTAAGTCATGTGAATGAGTAAATACAGGTACTCGTGACTGGGTCACGAAGAAACGATTGCGATGTGTGGCACGGTACATACTAAGTAAGGGCGAATCGTAAGTAAGCATGGCAAGAAGCCTTGATTTGTGTATGGTTAGATAATACCGTGGATGGATTATTTTTATGAGTATTATGATTGTTTTTTTTTATTTCCATGCAACTTACTAAGCTTTATGCTTACCCTTTTTCATTGCCCTTCTTCCTTGTAGTATTGCCAAGGTAACTCGAGGATCGTGACTGCAGGAGTTCGGAAATCACACTATCGGCAGCACTTTGGTATAACAATCTTAGACTTTTTTTGAGTATGGAATGTATAGGACTTGAGTATTTTGTCAAGATGTGATTGTTAGTAAAAGTGTTGGCTATGTAAGTCATTTTGTAAATGGCCCTATGAGTTAGACAAATACTTGGCAAACTCTTTTGTTTATTGAAGATGAAATTCATGAATTGTGTGTTTATTTCAATAATGTGTATGTTGGATGAGTTCTTAGACTTGCAAAAGGGTTAGGAGTGGTATTGTTTTGAGTAGAGGTATGTTTGTGTCCACCATTAGGTGGCAATGGCTTGGTATATAGCCTACTAATTGCCCACTTAGTTAGACACACGGGCGTGGGTCTAAACCGTGTGGGAGGCACGGCTAGCCCATGGGCGTGTACCCAGGCCGTGTGAAGTCTGCACCTTGCTCATGAAATTGTAAATGCCCCACGGCCATGATACACGGGCGTGCCATGGCCGTGTGATTTTAGTCAGTGTCGACCACGGGTGGAAGGCACGGGCGTGCCATGGCCGTGTGATTTTAGTCGGTGTCGACCACGGGCACAAGGCACGGGCATGCCTTGAGAGAGCACGAGCGTGTCCCAAGATCTACAGGGCGTGTGAGCCCTGCAATTAGTAAAAATTTCTTAAGTTTTGTAAAAATTTGTAAAGTTCTCAGTTTAGTCCCGAACCACTTCCAATGCACATTTTGGGCCTCGTAGGCTCGTATTAGGGACTTTATGATTGAATACAAATGTTTTTAAATTGGACACAAATTTATGACTCGGATTTGTGTGAATGCTTGTGTTGTAAATTCGGTAATGCCTCGTACCCTGTTCTAGTGTTGAATACGGGTAAGGGGTGTAGCAGGGCAAATCTGTTGAGCAAGATATAATTGTTTTCTCGGGTTTTCTGTCGAGAATACCAGTCGAACAAGATGACAGCATAATACGTCAGTGATACAGCCCGGATAAACAATGAGCGATGACACCCTAAGCATTTAAAAAAGGGATCATTCTCATGAAATTCTGCATTCATGCAAAACACATTTTGTTAGGAGCATTTGATTCATTCTGATCATTGCATCCTAATCATTATACAATTAAAAAAAAATCATTCTCATGACATTCTGCATTCATGCAAATGTCATCCATAATATCATTTAGTTAGGAGCATTTGATTCATTCTGATCATAGCATCCTAATCATTTGGCCTAAATAGAAGCATATGAAATCGAGTCTACAAGACATGTCCCCCAAAGGACGGTGTAGCAATATCGGTGAAATCACAGATCTTGTCTCTCTAAGCAGTAGTGGAGCAGATCGAAGGCCCCAGCCTTGCCTCCCTGAGTTTGCAGTGGAGCAGACTGAAGATAGCAGATCTTGTCTCCCTAAGCAATAGTGGAGCAGATCAAAGACCCTAGTCTGGCATCCCTGAGTTTGCAGTGGAGCAGACCAAAGATAGCAGATCTTGTCTTCCTGAGTTTGCAGTGAAGCGGATCGAAAACAACAGCCTGACATTCCTGAGGTAACAAGGAAGCAGACTGAAGATTGCAGATCTTGTCTCCCAAAGCAGTAGTGGAGCAAATCAGTTAAAGATTGCAGTTCTTATCTCACTAAGCAGTAGTGAAACAGATCGAAAGCCATAATTCCTATATCCTCGAAGTTCCAGTGGAGTAGGTTGAAATTACAAATCCCTTCTCCCTGAGTTTACATGGAGGATACATCCTTATTTCTTTGAAGTTTTAGCAAAGAAGATTGAAACTAAGAATCTCTTCTCCCTGAATTCTTATTTCCTTGAAGTTCCAGTGGAGTAGGTTAAAATTACAAATCCCTTCTCCCTGAGTTTATATGGAGGATCAATCCTTATTTCTTTGAAGTTTCAGCAGAGAAGATTGAGGTTACGAATCTCTTCTCCCTGAATTCTTATATCCTCGAAGTTCCAGTAGAGTAGGTTGAAATTACAAATCCCTTCTCCCTGAGTTTACATGGAGGATCAATCCTTATTTCTTTGAAGTTTCAGTAGAGAAGATTGAGGTTACGAATCTCTTCTCCCTGAATTCTTATATCCTTGAAGTTCCAGTGGAGTAGGTTGAAATTACAAATCATTTCTCCCTGAGTTTACATGGAGGATTAATCCTTATTTCTTTGAAGTTTCAGCAGAGAAGATTGAAACTATGAATCTCTTCTCCCTGAATTCTTATTTCCTCGAAGTTCCAGCGGAGTAGGTTGAAATTACAAATCCCTTCTCCCTGAGTTTACATGGAGGATCAATCCTTATTTCTTTGAAGTTTCAGCAGAGAAGATTGAGGTTACGAATCTCTTCTCCCTGAATTCTTATATCCTCGAAGTTCCAGTGGAATAGGTTGAAATTACAAATCCCTTCTTTCTGAGTTTACATGGAGGATCAATCCTTATTTCTTTAAAGTTTCAGCAGAGAAGATTGAAACTATGAATCTCTTCTCCCTGAATTCTTATTTCCTCAAAGTTCTAGCGGAGTAGGTTGAAATTACAAATCCCGCCTCCCTGAGTTTACAATGAGGATCAATCCGTATTTCTTTGAAGTTTCAGAAGAGAAGATTGAAGTTACAAATCTCTTCTCTCTGAATTGTTATCGCCTCGAAGTTCCAATTGAGTAGGTTGAGGCTACAAATCCCTTCTCCCTGAGATTATATTGAGGATCAACCCTTATTTCCATGAAGTTTCAGTAGGGAAGATTAAGGTTACAAATCTCTTCTCCCTGAATTCTTATCTCCTTGAAGTTCCAGCGGAGTAGATCGAAGTTACAAATCTCTTCTCCCTGAAATTACATTGGAGCGGATCGAAGCGCTAGTTCCTATGCCCTTGAAGATGCAGTGGGATGGAATGAAGCTACTCGAAGAAAAAAAGCACTGAAAGAAGTCAAGATTCGACAAGACCAGGCAAAATTGGCCCTTTTAAAGTCTTTGCTCTATTCTTGTTACACGACAATGAGCAAAGAGGGGCAGCTGTAAAGCCTAAAATTTGCCCGGGCCCATTATAAACCATACAGATACCAAAAAATAATAAATCCAAAATAAAAATCCCAAAATTAATATTGTCCAGTCCAAATGGCCCACATTGGGGCCCAAATAAACAAACCCAAATCAGCCTACCCAATTGCACTAAACCCAAACCCCTTAACGGCCCAATTTTTAAAACGGCCCAAATGGCCCAAATTTTGGTTTCAGAATTTGAAACCCTAAGACCTAGCCTCCCTGCAGTTAGCCGCATGGCGGCTTTCCCCACGTGCTCGCCATGTTCGCGTCTGACGGCCTCCGTCTGACCTCTCTCTGACTATACACGCAATGTGATTGGAAAAACAATAGCAACAAGAAATACGACAAATCTAGAATAACTGACGATGATAATGTATTTTGGGATTATTATTTTTGATTTTTTAATTTTATTTTCGGCTTTATAAAGCCAAATGAAATCGATGTATAAGGATCCTTTTTTTACGCATACTACGGATACTAATTAATCGAAAGAACAGAAAACATTTTTTCAAAAAGGTGATTTCTTATTTTTCATTTTTTTTCTTTTTGGTTATTGTTTGAAATACGAAGAAAAGAAAGGAGGGAAAGAAAAAAGCTTACCAGTTTGGTCACGGCGTCGGAGTCCTCCTCCGTCATCAAAATCGAGCCAAAACGCGGTTGAAAGCCATTTTTTTCTCTCCTTTTGGTCTTGCGGGCTTGGACGGTGGTATAAGGCCTTCTGTTTTTGCGCGTGGTCGGTCATCGATGTTTGGTTTTGGTGGCGACGCCAAGAGAGGGTGTTGAACCCTAGCAGAGAAAAAATGAAGGCCATTTTGTTTTTTGTTTTTAAGAATAGACGGTAGAAATGAAAGAAAAAAAAATTGTCTTTTATAAAGGGGGCGAAACGGCACCGTTTAGGGCCTGTTTTGGTAGCTCAAAAATGGTGTCGTATGGGCTGACCGATTTGACCCGACCCGGTATCTAAAGGATCCGCGTGTTTCTTGTAACGCCCCTTACCTGGGTTCTACGCCGGGAACCGAGCCCGAGGCAATTCCGAACTCAAACCACTTGATCGCCACTTAAGCTCAACGTAATTACTCTCTAAAACCTCATTCTCGACTTACGAGGCCTCACTCATACACACGAGAGCTCTCGTGACTAATCCGGAACTTTTTCCAATCTTAAAATTTTTCCTTTCAAAACAGGTCTTACACGCCCGTGCATAGACATGCACGCCCATGTCCCCTGACCGTGCCTAAAAACCCAAGCATTCTGCCAAATGCCTACGGGTAAGGCACACGCCCATGCGTTTTGGGAACACGCCCGTGTACCCTATTACACGTCCGTGCCTTCCACCCGTGGTCGACACTGACTAATCACACACGGTTTTGACACGCCCGTGGGCCTAAACCGTGTGCCATACCTTAATATACTGACTTGTTCAACACGTTCTAGGCACGCCCGTGTGCTTTAACCGTGTGACCATTCAAATTCCCATTTCAAGGTGCAGACTTCACACGGCTTGGGCACACGCCCATGGCTTGATCGTGTGTCTCACACGGCCTAGACACACACCCGTGTGCCTACCCATGTGGACAAGAACAAGGCTATTTGCCAAGCTCTTAGCACCCCTATAGCTTACATTACGTGAATCCATTCAACATGCTAATAAACATCTCATAATTTTCATCATGAACTCCCATAGATAACCTCGTAATTTCATAGATAGTAAAATGAGCCATCATGCATGGCAAGTTACAAAATTAAATGTCTTAACAAGAGCTAATACACCTTTGGCCAAAATAACAAAATAATCTAACTAGTCTAGCCCCTATACATGCCATTTACAAAATCATTAAGTCTAGGTATACCGAGAGGAGCTGATAGTGTGGGCGGTCTTCCGGTTAGCTTCGTATTCCGGCTCGGCTCTTAAACTCTATAAAACAAGGGAAAAAAAAGAGAAGGGGGAGTAAGCTTTAAGCTTATTAAGTTTACATATAAACAACACAACATTATAACATGTATTGAACAAATACATAGCATTACGTAATAAGCAAGAAGCAATTTACATTCATGACATGCTTACTCATTTTCTCCATTCCCACATTTCAACCATCTCGCATCTTAATGCACACACTCATTAAGATTTTCCCTGCACTTAGTATCACAAGGTCACATAATACAACATTCACTATTTCTAATTCCATTTCACACAGTCAAGCCACTCGGTGGTTTCTCACTTAGCCCACCAAAAAGATTAGTTATGGTGGTATCGCACATAGCCCACCAAAAGATGAATAGACGATGGTCTCGCACATAGCCCATCGTAAATTAAGCAACAAGGTGGTATCGCACTTAGCCCACCAAAAGATTTTAGACGATGGTTTCGCACATAGCCCATCGTAAATTAAGCAACAAGGTGGTATCGCACTTAGCCCACCAAAAGATTTTAGATGATGGTTTCGCACATAGCCCATCGTAAATTAAGCAACAAGGTGGTATCGCACTTAGCCCACCAAAAGATTTTAGATGATGGTTTCGCACATAGCCCATCGTAAATTAAGCAACAAGGTGGTATCGCACTTAACCCACCAAAAAGTGTCGACATTACATATTTATATGACTATTTCATCATTCATACAGTAATTATTCAACAATTTCCACATTCAATCCATTTGAACCACACATGTTCTCGATCTTGCCTTACACTAGTTAACCACACAATATTTACACAATCATGCATTGTTTACACATAAACTTACCTCGGTGCAAAACGTGATAACCAATGATCTAATCCGTCACCTTGCCTTTTCCTCGGTCAAGGTTGATTCCGCGCTCTTCTTGATCTATAACAATGAAATTTATTCGTTTAGATCATTCTATGATCATAATACTTCAAATTCTACACTTGGGTAAAAATGACCATTTTGCCCTTGTACATTGGCAAAAATTACGATTTTGCCCCTAGGCTCGTAATTTATTTTTCAACACATTTTCTCAATGCACAAGCATAGATGAACATTTATTTCTCTTACAACTACTCACCATTACAACTATTTCATGCATTTATGACACAATTTAAATCTTTGCATTTAAGTCCTATTTAGGTGTTTTCATGCTAACACATTTCACAAAAGTTGTTTCTCATCTCACTAACATTCATTTTCCTCCATAAAAACTCAGTTAACAACATAAACTCTCTTATGGAAAGTCCCTAAACCTTCAGCCATTTGACAAATTAGTCCCCTCATTAGCTAGCTTAAGCTTTGGGAACTCCAAAAATACAAAAATCATCAAGAAAGATCTCTAAAATCACTTACTTGTGAAGAAGATGAGTTGCTGAAATTTTAAAGCATTCAAAACCCCTCTAAGCTTGAAATTTTTGGTGGAGAGGAAGAGTGAATAGTGAAAGATGATGGCTTTTCTCTTTACCATATTTTATTCATCTTTTCTCACCTAATTCACCCAAATTTTGACCAAGAATTAAATGCCCTTGTCTCCCCTATGCACATGGCCTGCCATCACTAGATAAATGGCCTAATTGCACTTTAAAATCCTCCCAATTACATTCTTTGGCTATTAGACACCTCTACCATGAAAAATAGAACTTTCGCATTTTATGCGATTTAGTCCTTTTTCGCAATTAAGCATGCTATCACTCAAATTAAAACACCAAAATTTTCATGCACCCATATATCATGCTACAGCACATAATTTAACGTCAAAATAATTTTCCTCGACCTCGGATTAGTGGTCTCGAAACCACTGTTCCGACTAGCCCCAAAACCAGAATGTTACATTTCTGCGGTGAATGGATAATTTGCGCGCTTAGTCTTTTTTTTATGCTGCTATCCGATAAAATCTGTTATGCGTTTTCCCTTTTTTAATTGATCTCTGTAAATTGTGCGCCGTTCCAATTTAGTCCAACTTGAACGCTGTGTTTCGACTATTCAAATATTTGCTAGTTTAATCCCTAACTATTTATGCGCATTTTAATTTGGTCCTTAACTCAGCTTAAATAAGTTTTTATAAAATAGCCTGTTAATTTTATTCTTAATTCAATTAGGTATTTTTTAGTTTTTGTTTATAAAACTTATTTATTATTCATTTTTTATAAGCTTGTTTTAATAAAACTATTTTGAAATAGATTTTATAATGATATTAATTTGTTTTGTCTTCTATTTATATATGTTTTTTAATCTATTATATAAATATTTAATTTCAAAATGTTCTTTTATATGTTTCTTTGTGTCGATAATTTGTATAATATTGAATTTAAATACTCTTATATATTATCATTTTTCATATATTATTTATATTAAACTTTTAAACTTCATGTATGTTATTTATTTAGATTGATATATATTATTTTGTATATTACTTATTTTAATTTTCTTCATATATAATATTATTTTAAACTTCCTTTACATATTACTATTTAATATACTGTTTTTTTTATCTTTATTTTTCTTATTTTATTTCAAATTTTTCATACATATTACTTGATTTTAAAATTTTATTACATAAAATTTATCGTTTGTATATTGATGATTTCAAATTTTCTTTCTTTCAAATTATTCATTTTTTATGTGTTTTAAAACTCGTTACATTTTATTTGTGTAAATTCGTTTGGTGACTCTTGTAAGATTGGCTTTTAATTCATTAGTTTGCAAATATTAATATTAGTGCTTGTATAATGTAAGGATGTATTGCCATTGTATGTACCCTGATTTGTTCCTTTGTATGTTCATATTATTTTTGTTCACTCGAATAGTATTTTTGCCATGTATATTGCTCCATGCTTGTAACTTTGCTTTTCTTTTCATTATCGATTAGTGATTCAAATTTTAGCGCATTTAGGCCGATTTTTAGTTGCTTCATTTTTATCCCAAACAAACTAAACAAATGCAGTTTAGGTTGGTTTTAAAATCGTTTTTTTAGCCGCTTAAAACAAGGCAATATTTCGTGTTCGGTGATTCGAGAAATCGTGCCCTATCGTGCTGGGTTTCGGTTTTCCATTTGACCAAATAACCAAATATCCTTTTAAAATTTTGTCCACGTTTTCTAAAAAACAAGGCAGTATTTCGTGTTTGGAAATTCGAGAAATCGTACCCTACTGTGATGGGCTTCAGTTTTTTTTCGTTTGTCCAAATAATTGAATATCCTTATAAAAATCTCAATGCATGAACTTTGGAAATCACGAGAACATCTTGGCATCGAGGGTTTGAAACGACATATCCTATCGTGCTGGATGTGATATTTTATTCCTTCGGAACAAGAGAATCTCAATATCCAATCCGAGTTATTTTAATTTTTTTTAATGGAATTGTATTTTAAAATCATTTCAAATTTTTGGCATTAGGACATTAATCAATTAGGTACCAATTTTGGGCGTTGCGAGAGTGCTAATCCTTCCTCGTGCATAACTGACTCCCGAACCCGTTTTTTTCTTGGAATTCGTAGACCAAAATTAATTTCTTTTAAACATAATAAAATGCTTTTATAGGTGATCCGATCACACCTAAACAAAAAGGATTGGTGGCAACTCCATATTTCGTTTTAAATCGATCCCCATTTTTTCCAAAACATAAAAAATAGTTTCGACAGCCTTCATTTCTTTGATGGTGTGACCCAATTCACATTGTGAATATATATAAATCTTGAGCACTTGATTAAGAATTGCACAGCTTTGAAATATCAAGGGTAGAATTTACTAAAATTGGGCATACTCAACTTCAGAAATGACGAGGGGCCAAATGTCGACAAGAATCCTATGCCAGATCATTCAGGAGTGAAGAGTTAGTTAAATCCCAAAAGCTTGAAATGATGCTATCCTTGAATGATGCAAGAGCATTAGGAAATTGTGTTCATGAACTTGTTATCATCCTTTAATTAATAATAAAGTGATGTATCTTGTCATTCCATTCTTTTATCTTTCACTTATTTCCATTTCTTTCATACATTTTTGTTTTCATCTTTATTCAACTTTTGAATCCTAGTCGATCTTAGAAAATCATTTAATGTTCGATTTTGGAAATTCAAATCATTTTGGTTGGCATCCCAATGATGAAGTTGAAGGAATTCATTTGTTTGCACTTTTAGGCTGAAATAAGTCTTAATAGATAGTGAATCAAGCAATTCATCTATGATTGATGACAGATTTTCAATAAATTGTATTCTTTTTCAATAGGTGGTTCTCAAGGAAAGTATTTACAATTGACATGATAAATGACATTTTTGTTGGTTTATCCTTCACTCAAAAAAATTATATAATTTGTTACTCATTTTGAGTCGATGTAAATTTTGTTTAATATTTTACTCTTTGTCAAAGGATCACCCTCCACACTTGAAGCAAATTTGAGGTTTTAATCATGAATTAATGATTATTGCAACATTTTGAAACATGGAAATTATGAACAATTTTAGTTGACATAGGCACACATTTCCGAGAATGATTTCTTGATGAGAGTAACTATATTTGAGATGATAAATGACAATTTTTTTTTATTGGGTTTTCACATGAAGAAAATTATATCATTTGTTACCCCATTTAGAGCTTGCTATATTTTCTTTCTTGAACTCCAGTTAAAGCCATCCATTAAATATCATTTTTGAATTTTTGAGCACATATAAGAGCAAGTAAAAATGAAAAAGATGGATTAGAATATAGAATGAGGAATTAAATATTCAAATAATTTCTCATGATTTTGTTATCTTTTCAAAATAATTTTTCGAGCTTGGATATCCTTTCTTTCTTAGCCTTTAACCCTAAACTATGATGTAACCTTTAAAAGTCCATCTTTGATCAAATATGGTTGTTCGAATCAGGAAGTTAATTTTTGAGAAATTGTGAAGTCTTTGAATGGAAATGAAATCTAAGGTGAAAACTTAGAAATGGGTAATCTAGAGTAATCCAAAAGAAAAATAAAAGAATAAAGAATGAAAAAAGAAATATATAGAATGCCCTCGAGAATAATAAAGATCCTCAAAAGATATTGACTTTTTGGTTTAAACTCCCATAAATGTATATTTGAACCTACTCTAACCTTTCTTTGGCAATCAAAATCCGAGCCGACATTACAAACCTTGAAATACCATTTTGATTAATTGTGAATACTTGAATTGAGGAATCATTTAATGAAAAGGGTATGATCTTGATAAAAGCACATTGAGAAATTTGCAAGCAAGGAAGAAGAGCAATCTTTTTTGGGGGCATTGGTATTAGAGTCGCTTTGATTCTAGACCGATTGGAATTGTTTTTGCTAAGAAAAAAAAAGAAAAAATAAATAAAAATATGAAAATAGAATAACAAAAAAATGAATAAAAGATGAATTCAAGGCGAAAACTATAATTGATTAATGTTTTTTTTTTTTAGTTATCAAATATTATAAAGATTAAAAATTAAGGCTTAACAAATTCACCCCCTCTTGGTAATTTCAGTTTGATTATTTGTGCTAACAGATATTGATAATGATTCTTCAAAATCTATATTTAAAAAGTATGAATGAAATGAAATTTTCCTTCTATTGGACACAAGAATCCTAAAATATATCACACTTTTTATTTTAATAGACATCTACTTTATAATAATAAATATTTATAACAATATATATGAATGATAAAATAAGAAATTCCTTTGATAATATCACTTTTAAAAAATAAAATTTAATAAATTTAAATTCCAACTTAACCTTTGGAATTTAATTTTTTATATTTTAATATGAAAAATGTGTAATTAAGTTACTTTTACATTTATGACTTCAACTTAAATAAAAGTAGTAATTTTACAATAAATACTTTTTATTGATTCTTCTAACTATAGATTAGAAATTATATTTAATTAGATTATATACCCCTATTATGTTGGGAATTTAAATAATTAATTCAAAATAAAAATTTTAATTATACTGAATAGTTTTCTATTAAAATATTATTTTATATTTTTAATATTTTATTAAAATAAATTTGAAATTAAATTAAAATAAATTAGTAAAATATGAGATAAATTGAGACTAAAAATATAATGTGATAGAATTAAAACATGACACATTGTTCAATGTGTGAATCAATCGCTTCATAACATAATTTAAAAATAATAAATTAAATAATGCAATGGATTTATTTGTATACAATTACTATGATAAATTATAGAAACAATTCTTGGAAAGTACCAAATTATCTCAAAAGTTAAATATAGGGACAAAATCTCAAATTTGAGCGTAATATAAGAATCAAAATTGAAATTTAACCATTATTATAGTAAGCCCAATTTGCCCGGGGCTCAAACAAAACCAAAATAAACAAATCCATTAAATAACAGTCCCATTACAGCCCACTAAGACCCAAACTAAGCAAATCAGCCCAATATTAAACTTATTACTAAACCCAAAATAAGCCCAACCTACCCCAGCCCATACTAATCAGAAAAAATAAAAAAAATAAAAACAAACCCTAGGTGCGCTGCACCTAGGTCTTCTGACCACTGCCATGCCAGCCTTTGGCGCACCTGCCCTCTGCAGCGCCAGCGCCACTTGCTCTCCCACCGCCCATATCCTGCAAAAATCAGTAGAAGAAGTGACAGAAAACACTAGCAAAATGTATTGAAATCGGGTTATAAAAACCCCAACAAAATGTAAACTTTTTTTTGATAGGGATTGAAATAAAAAAAAATAGATTCAAAATATACAAACAAAAAAGCAATCGCAAAAAAAAAAATGGAAAAGAGGCGCTAGAAGCTTTTTATTTTTAAGGTTTTCTCCTCTCTTTATTTTCTTTTCGAAGCAGTAATATACATATATATTTTTTAAAATATAAAACTAAAAGAAGAAAAGGGGGGCTTACCTTTTAAATCGCCAAAAAAAGGTGACTTTTGGCCTTCTGCCTTGTGTGACACTGCAAAGACTGTCACGGCGATCGCGGCACGGCGTGGCTTGTGTGGCGGTTTCTGGAGCTCCCATCAGCGTATGGAGAGGAGAAGGGGAGTTTGAGAGAATTTTTCAGTTTTTTTAAAAGAAAGGAAGGAGAATGAAATTTTAATAAAAAATCTAGCTTTTATAGGGCCCCAAAACGACGTCGCTTTGGAGCCGGCAATAAACGCCCAAAACGGCGTCGTTTTGCCCCTCCGACCCGCTCCAGGCCTAGGATTCGCATGTTTTTAACGGAAGGGCTAATTTCGCTTTTAGCCCTTCCGCTTTTTTATTGCTCTGCAATTAAGTTTATATTATTTTTTAATTTTACCCAATATTTTATTTCGGTTTTCAATTTGGTCCTCTCTGATACTGTACATTTTGGAGGATACGGAAAATTTCCCTTTTGGCCCCTCCTTGTTATTCGCGTGTTCAGAAAGGCCCTTTTCCTTTCTTTTTATTTCCAATTTTTTCCCCAGACTTTTGTTTTAAGTTTAATTTAGTCCCATTTAGTTATTTTTGCAATTATTATTATTATTATTATTATTATTATTATTATTATTATTATTATTATTATTTAATATTTTTATTATTATCTTTGTCACCATTATTATTATTATTATTATTATTATTATTATTATTATTACTATTATTTATCTATTTTTATTTTTATTTTATTTTTGTATTTTTACTAATTATTTGTTTATTGTTATCACTGTTTATTATTATTATTGTTACTATTATTTATTTATTTTTATTTTTATTTTTATTTTTGTATTTTTACTATTATTTGATTATTATTATTACTAATTATTATTATTGTTATTACTGTTATTATTATTGCTATTATTTTTATTACTATTATAATTACATTTTCTTTTTTTTGTTTATTTACTTATTTTTTAATTAATTTTATTTTTGGCTTGATTATTTTAATTTATTTTATTTTCGCCCTTATTATTGTAATTCACACTACCGCATTTATTATTCTTTCGTTATGCATATTAATACCGTAATTCATTTTTTACATTTTACTACAAAACTGTGCCACATTAATCTTTACTCGTTATATAAAATTTCGCTTTTTAAATCAGCAATTTTTCAGTATTTGAGATTGAAAAGTCGCACCCTAACTTACGGGGTTCCGATTTTCTCGATATATCCGAATAACGAATGTTTTCAAAACATTATTAATAACCTTGGGAATTACGAAAAGATCGTGTTCTAACTTACGAAATATGATTTCTTTCTAAAAACCGAGATAATCAAATACCTTTCAAAATAAATAAGTTTTTCAGCGTTTATTCTCGTATCGGGAATTTAAGACATTGTGTCCTAACTTACGGGACGTGATTCTTTTTCTCGATTAACGTGAAACATGCCCTGTTCTCAATTTTTTTTATTTATTTTATAACAAAGGATCGTATTTTTAAGATTTTCTCAAATTTCCAATTTTCGACACTAAGACACTAATTAATCAACTAGGTACCATTTTTTGGGCGTTACGAGGGTGCTAATCCTTCCTCGTACGTAACTGACTCCCGAACCCGTCTTTCTGAATTTCGTAGACCAACAAGCGTTGTTTTAAATAAATCAAACTGTTTATTAAAAACAACTATTCTACGAGGTGACCCGATCACACCTCACAAAAAAGGATTGGTGGGGACTCCCGTTTTTTTCGTTTTCATTTTCAAAACCAAAGTCGACCCGTTTTTCAAAAAAATGGTTTCGACAGCTTGGCGACTCCACTGGGGACATGAGAGAGTCGAGCCGTAAAATTGATTGTTTTCTATCTTGTTGTCGAAAATTGAAAATCTGATTTGAAAAATTACGATCCTATTATTGCATTTGTTCGTATTGTTATCTCATAATTACTGTGGTTTGAGTCTCGCATCATATTGCATAGGGACCATTTTGGTCTTACCCTTTTAAGTGGGAGTGAGAAGCTACTCCTTCGTGAGGTTTTCACCTCCGTGCAGGATAGTGGATCGCTTTCGGGATACATCCCTACCTATGTCTTCGTGAGATTTTCATCTCCGTGTAGCCATAGGGTAATGTATTCCCCTGAACTGAACTCGGTTCGTATGAGCCTATAATGGGTGAGGATCGAGGAATCCGCTGGTTCGGGTACCTCTCTTTAGAACCAAACCAGATATAGTGAACCCTAGGAGCCCACTTTAGGTAGAACTATGTTGAACCCTAGCAGTCACCTGGATAGGTGTTTGACTATTTTATGTTTGATTTGATTTTTTTTACCATCTGTATACGATACTAACGTGTTTCTTTTGTATATGACTACATTGCATCATCATAGAAAGGAGGTGTTGATTCATATTCGATTACTAAATAGAAAAGCTTGACATAGGAAAATGAATTTCTTGATAAAGTGGAATATAATACGGCCGTCCAAATGTGGTCCAAGTAAACACAACAAAAGAAGGCTGGTAGTCAGCGGAGGAAAACAAGACTTTGTTGCTCAAAGTTTCGAGCCAACAAGGATTATTTGAGAGCTGTCATGCCTCAACTTTATTAAAGAAGCTAATTAACATCGCAGAGATAAGTGAGCAGTGAACCACGACCCGGATCAAGCAAAAAGGAGCTAGTAGAGACATCTTTGGGAAAATTCGCAAGATTTGACCATAGCATCCGGATATAAAGAAAAAGATTAGTGTTTTCACCTGGACTATGAGGGTAATGCCGTATATGTAATCCGTTTTATGTAAAGAAATTTATTTTCTAGAAAAGTTGTTCTAATGGAATTGAATTCAGAATTAATGTCTCTCTTTCTTTTGCATCCATTTCATGCATTTGCATTACATTACATCATTTGCATTACATTACATCATTTGTATTAGATTTTCAAAAGACTCTAATTAATTAAAAATTATTTCAGCAACCTAGAAACTGACAAAACCTTACCAAATACGCATCCCTACGGCACAAGAAAAAAGACCAAGTCAATGGATAAAAGACTAGAAAAATTGGAGCAAATGCAAAATGATATGCAAGAACAAATGCAGGCACAGATGCAGGAGCAGCTTGCTAAGATCTAGCAGGATATGATAGACAAAATGATGGAATCTTAGAGAAATATGATGACTCAGATGACGCAGCTATTGAATGGGCTTATGGATAAAGGAAAGAGCCCCATGGTTAATCCGAGGAGAGAATCTGAGTATCCTCAATATCCCCCTGGTTTTACTCCACCACATGTGCAAACACAACCTGAAGTAACTTTACAAAGACCATCTGTCACGATCAGGCCTCAACAATTCCAAGCTGGTGCTTCAATGAATCTCCAAACTGGCTCAGGTTCAGGAGATAATCCAATCAATACTAATGTCCCTGATTTGGATGAAATAGCTGAAGGAGAGAGGACAAAAGTAGAATTACCAAAGCAGCTAGAAGATAGATGTAAATGGATGGAGAAGAAGTTTAAGGCGATAGAAAGTGCTGATAGCTGTTATGGAATTGACGCCAAAGATTTAAGCTTGGTCCCAGACTTGGTGCTTCCATACAAGTTCAAAATGCCTGAATTCGAGAAATATAATGGGACAAGTTGCCCCGAAGCTCATATTACTATGTTTTGTAGAAGAATGACGGGGTACATTAATAATGACCAACTGTTGATCCATTGCTTCCAAGATAGCCTTGTGGGAGCAGCAGCCAAATGGTACAATCAGTTAACCTGTTCTCAAATTGGTGCATGGAAAGACTTGGCTCAAGCTTTCATAAAACAATACAGCCACATGACAGACATAACGCCCGACAAGATTACACTCCAGAACATGGAGAAGAAGACAAACGAGAGCTTCAGGCAGTATGCCCAGCGATGGAGGGAGGTGGCGATGCAAGTCCAACCACCACTCTTAGAGAAAGAGACGACCATGCTCTTTATTAATACACTGAAGGCCCCGTTTATCACTCATATGCTAGGGAGCGCTACAAAGAGCTTCTCGGACATTGTAATGGCTGGAGAAATGATTGAGAATGCCATAAAAAGTGGAAAGATAGAGGCAGGAGAAAGTAACAAGAGAATGGTCACAAGGAAGAAAGAAAATGAAGTGAATAATACAAGCATGGGGTACTCAAAGTCGATTACCGTTAATCAGCCAAAAACAGTGACTATTGGGTATCAGGGTTCATCAAGAAAAGAATCTGGCACAAGGCAAAACACTAAAAAACTCCAATTTACGCCGATCCCAATGACGTATAAGGAGTTGTATCAAAGTTTATTTGATGCGCACGTTGTGTCCCCCCACTACCCGAAACCGATGCAACCTCCATACCAAAAATGGTATGACCCAAATGCCCAGTGTAAGTATCACGCGGGGATCACAGGGCGTTCGATAGAAAATTGCCTTGCTTTCAAGAAATTGGTGGAAAAATTCATCAACATGGGTATTGTGAAGTTAGATGACGCGCCAAATGCAGAAATATGAACCTGGGAGCGTTTTGAAAAATGGGACTGCAGAAGAAATTCCTGTATTATTTAGAGCTTACTCAGAGTAATGTACAAAACGCACTTGTTGCTTTAAGCCTAGAAGCAATAAGATTTCTTTTGTGAAATCGGCTTGTGTCCAGAATTTTTATTTCAATAAAATGCATCTTTTTTAAGCAAATATCTTTTCATTTCATATTATACATTCTTTTGTTTTTAGAATATTCTTTCATTCTTTATTCATGATCATACCATACAAATAAACAGCCTTAGAATAATTTATTCTTTGGATTTTTTTTGCCTTCATACCTAGGCACCCAGATATCAACGACATGAGCGACGTTGTTACTGACTCCCTTTTTGAATGAGATATGGGTCTAAGGGATCTAAGGACTTTGAAGATGACAGAGATTGTAGCCTATCTTTTAATTTGTTAAGGATGGTAGAACAAGATGAAAATAGACTTTACCTTGTAAAGGGTCAGTGGACGTTGCGAGCTTAGGAACGGGGTAAAGATCGAAGCCTAACTCACCACAGGAATAAGGCGAAACATCATTGAGCTATTTTCAAGAATTCAAAGATGTTTTCGCACAATCATATCAAGGCACATGAGACTCTTTGAAAACGTGGGTATGTTGTTAAGGTTGGTGTTTAAAGAACCCAAGTTAATAGTTCTACAATGGCCAGGCTAATCAAGGGGTTCGGGCTACTGGTCTACCAAAAAAGGAAATTGCATCAGTTACGCCGTAAATGCCAAATTGAGGAAGACAAGACTTATGTGCCTCCTCTATTTTTTCTACATGTGGGGCATAGATGTTATGGGGCCGATCTCGTCAAAAGCATCTGGCCGACACCAATTCATCTTCGTGGTTGTCAATTACTTCACTAAGAGGGTGAAGGTCGCTTCATATGCCAAAGTTACAAAGTCAGCAGTCTAAATCCAAATCCAAATCCAAATCTGAATTCAAATTCAAGTTCAAATTCAAATTCAAATTTAAGTTCAAACGTAAATTCAAAAAAAGGGTGGCAATAAAGAATGCCAGAAAAGAACATGTCTAGCATAATTGCACAATGTCAAAAATTTATAGTCTATTCAAGGATCAGACATCATATCAGTGCAGCGAAAGCAGCCAAAAACCATTCAAATTTTTTAAAAAATGACTGAGATTTGTAAAGGTTGGCATAGAGAAGTTACCATTTACCCTCTATGCTTCTTGAACGTTGGCCAGGACCTTCACCTGGGAAACATCTTTCTCATTGGAGGGAAACCATTGTTGGAAGTTAAGATTCCTTTTCTCCAAGCTAGATGAAGCAGAATGTCTACAGTAAGTTTGATTGAAAGTATTCATTATGGTCGAATGTGCCAAAAATGGATAATACGGGCTTATGTCAAAAAGGTTCGCTCAAGAGAATTTCAGGATGGGGGTCTGGAATTAAGAAAGATTCTTCTCATCCAAAAGGACTTCAGAGGAAAGTAAATGTCAAATTTGGAAAACTTTATGTGATGAAGAAGGATTGTTCTGAAAGATCATTAACTTTGACCAAGATGGATGGCAAGGACATGTTCAGGCCAGTGAGTTCAGATTTCATTTAGAGGAGAGGCCAAGGTGAAAACCCGCAAAGGGCGCCTTGAGACCTAAAAAAAAATCAATCAAAAAAGAAGAAAGAAAAAGAAGAGGCCAAGGCGAAAACCCGCAAAGGGCGCTTTGAGACCAAATAGGATTTGAGTTGAAAACCTGAAAAGGGCAGCTCAAATTTTGATTGAAAGTAAGGCATACAGTAGTCTTGCTATACTTGAATTAACAATGAGGAAGTACGTTATGTCTTGGGCATCGACAAAGTACTCCGGATCCCCTAAACACATATTGAGCTTAAAATGATCCTCAAGAAGTTTGAACAGAAAAGCTCAGGCTGCGATATCTGGGGCACCTAGTTTCCATCTTACCCATTCTGAATTTGCTATCTTTAATTGTTTTATTCGTTTCAAAACACCCTACCAATAAATTTCCTTCTTAATTGCATTTGCTATATTTTCTTAACTTATTTGTTTTGAGCTATGCTCCTAATTAATTTCATTCTTATCCATGGTTATGATCTTTTTCAAGCATTTCGCATTGAAATAATGATTAGTGGACTAATAACACTTTCACAAAAGGAGTTTCGCATATTACTCTGGGAACTTCTAAATAATACAAGAACCTGAAACAGGATTATTGTTTAGAATTCACCAAGCTTAAGGGTTGGAAATATTTGAGTCCAAATTAAGGTTATCTCTTCGGATTTTGTCAAAAATGGTGATTGAACAAAATGACAAGATATTACGTCAGTAATACAATCTTGACGAAATAGAGCAATATCAACTCAAACGTGAGAGGGGAATCATTCTCAAGAAGAATGATATTCTGCATCCATACGAATATCATGAATATACATCTGGGCGAATTTCCCAAGGAGTAATCAGTTGATTGAACAAGTTACAGCCCTCTACATTTGAGTTGTGGTGGGATGGATTAAAAATGATACAAGTCTTCTACCCCTGAGTTGCAGTGGTATGGATTGAAAATGAAACAAGTTCTCTACCCCTGAATGGCGGTGGGATGGATTGGAAAAGTTTCATCCCCCTGAATCACAGTAAGATGGTTTGAAGATGGTACAAGCCCCAAGTTTCAGAGGTACCATGGTGAGCTTTGAGGTTATAGTGGGGAAAACCGGTTGAGTGAAGTATGATCATTTCTACGGGTTTGCTGTCAAAATACCAGCAGAGTAATAAGACAACATAATACGTTAGGGATAAAGCCCTAAACATTTGAAAAGGAATCATTTTCATGACATTTATGCATTCATATCATTCATAACACATGTAGTTAGGAGCATTTGAGTCATTCCGATCATAGCATCCTAATCATTTGCATAAGCATAAGCACATAAAACTAATTCTACAGGACAGGTTCCCCAGAGAACGGTGTAGCAATATCGAAGATTTTAGATTTTGTCCCCTAGAGATAGTAGTGGGGCAGATCGAAGATTGTAGTCTTATCTTCCTAAGATAGCAAAGAAGGGATCAAGATTTTGATTTTGTTCCTCGAGAGATAGTGATGGGAGCAGATCAAGGATAACCAGTCCTTCTCTCTGAGCAGTAGTAGAGTAGGCTGAAGATTGCAGATCTTGTCTCCCTAAGTAGTAGTGGAGCATATCAGTTAAAGATTGCAGATCTTATCTCACTAAGCAGTAGTGAAATAGATCGAAAGCCTGAATTCTTATCTCCTCGAAGTTCCAGTGGAGTAGGTTGAGGCTACAAATCCCTTCTCCCTGAGTTTACATGGAGGATCAATCCTTATTTCTTTGAAGTTTCAGCAGAGAAGATTGAGGTTACGAATCTCTTCTCTCTGAATTCTTATCTCCTCGAAGTTCCAGTGGAGTAGGTTGAGGCTACAAATTCCTTCTCCCTAAGTTTACATTGAGGATCAATCCTTATTTCTTTGAAATTTCAACAGAGAAGATTGAGGTTACGAATCTCTTCTCTCTGAATTCTTATCTCCTCGAAGTTCCAGTGGAGTAGGTTGAGGCTACAAATCCCTTCTCCCTGAGTTTACATTGAGGATCAATCCTTATTTCTTTGAAGTTTCAACAGAGTAGATTGAGGTTACGAATCTCTTCCCTCTGAATTCTTATCTCCTCGAAGTTTCAGTGGAGTAGGTTGATGCTACAAATCCCTTCTCCCTGAGTTTACATTGAGGATCAATCCTTATTTCCTTAAAGTTTCAGTAGAGAAGATCGAAGCTACAAATCTCTTCTCCCTGAATTCTTATCCCTTTGAGGTTCCAACGGAGTAGGTCGAAGCTAAAAATCCCTTCTCCCTGAAATCCTCATTTCCTTGAAGTTTCAGTAGAGAATATCGAAGCTACAAATCTCTTCTCCCTGAATTTTTATCCCTTTAAGGTTCCAACGGAGTAGGTCGAAGCTACAAATCCCTTCTCCCTAAAATCCTCATTTGAGGATCAATTCTTATCTCCTTGAAGTTCCAGCGGAGTAGGTCAAAGCTACAAATCCCTTCCCCCTGAGATTACATTGGAGCCACAATTCTAACTTCTTTGAAGTTCCAGAGGAGTAGACCATAACTACAAATTTCATATCCTTGAAGTTGCGACGGAGCAAATTGGAGCTACAAGTCCTATCTCTCTGAAGCGGCATTGGAGTGGATCGAAGCAACGAGATGCAGTGGACTGGAACGAGGTTGCCTGAAGAAGAGGAGTACCAAAGAAGTCAAGACTCGGCGAGACCGAGCATAATTGGTCTTTCTTAAAAGTCTTTGCTCCATTCCCGTTACACGACAATGAGCAAAGAGAGGCAGCTGTAGTAAGCCCAATTTTCCAGGGGCCCAAATAAAACCAAATAAACAAATCCATTAAATAACAGTCCCATTACAGCACACTAAGACTCAAACTAAGCAAATCAACCCAATATTAAACCTATTACTAAACCAAAAATAAGCCCAACCTATCCCAGCCCATACTAAACAGAAAAAATAAACCCTAGGTGCGCCGCACCTAGGTCTTCTGACCACTGCCATGCCAGCCTTTGGCGCACCTGCCCTCTGTACCGTCAGCGCCACTTGCTCTCCCACCGCCCATATCCTGCAAAAATTAGTAGAAGAAGTGACAGAAAACACTAGCAAAATGTATTGAAATCGGGTTATAAAAACCCCAACAAAATGTAATCTTTTTTTAGAGGGATTGAAATAAAAAAATAGATTCAAAATATACAAACAAAAAAGCAATCGCAAAAAAAAAAGGGAAAAGAGGCACTAGAAGCTTTTTATTTTTAAGGTTTTCTCCTCTCTTTATTTTCTTTTCGAAGCAGTAATATACATATATATATTTTAAAATATAAAACTAAAAGAAGAAAAGGGGGGCTTACCTTTTAAATCACCGAAAAAAGGTGACTTTTGGCCTTCCCGCCGCCGTGTACGGCAGCACCGTTGTCGTCGATCGGCGGCCGACGCGGCGGCGGTTTGTCAGAGCTCCCATCGGCGTATGGAGAGGAGAAGGGGAGTTTGAGAGAATTTTTCAGTTTTTTTTTTAAAAGAAAGGAAGGAGAATGAAATTTTAAGAAAAAATCTAGCTTTTATAGGGCCCCAAAACGACGTCGTTTTGGAGCTGGCAATAAACGCCCAAAACGGCGTCGTTTTGCCCCTCCAACCCGAGATCCGACCCGCTCCAGGCCTAGGATCCGCGTGTTTTTAACGGAAGGGCTAATTTCACTTTTAGCCCTTCCGTTTTTTTATTGCTCTGCAATTAAGTTTATCTTATTTTTTAATTTTGCCCAGTATTTTATTTCGGTTTTCAATTTGGTCCTCTCTGATACTGTGCATTTTGGAGGATAGGGAAAATTTCCCTTTTGGCCCCTCCTTGTTATTCGCGTGTTCAGATAGGCCCTTTTCCTTTCTTTTTATTTCCGATTTTTTCCCCAGACTTTTCTTTTAAGTTTAATTTAGTCCCATTTAGTTATTTTTGCAATTATTATTATTATTATTATTATTATTATTATTATTATTATTATTATTATTAATCTTATTATTATTATTTAATATTTATATTATTATCTTTGTCACCATTATTATTATTATTATTATTATTATTATTATTATTATTATTATTTATCTATTTTTATTTTTATTTTTATTTTATTTTTGTATTTTTACTAATTATTTGTTTATTATTATCACTATTTATTATTATTGTTGTTGTTACTTTTTTTTGTATTTTTACTATTATTTGCTTATTATTATTACTAATTATTATTATTGTTATTACTATTATTATTATTATTTTATTTTTATTTTTATTTTTATTTTTATTTTTATTACTATTATAATTGTATTTTCTTTTTTGTGTGTTTATTTACTTATTTTTTAATTAATTTTATGTTTGGCTTGATTATTTTATTTTATTTTATTTTTGCCCTTATTATTGTAATTCACACTACCGCATTTATTATTCTTTCGTTATGCATATTAATACCGTAATTCATTTTTTACATTTTACTACAAAATTGTGCCAAATTAATCTTTACTCGTTATATAAAATTTCGCTTTTTTAAATCAGCAATTTTTCGTATTTCGAGATTCGAAAAGTCGCACCCTAACTTACGGGGTTCCGATTTTCTCGATATATCCGAATAACGAATGTTTTCAAAACATTTTTAATAACCTCGGGAATTACGAAAAGATCGTGTTCTAACTTACGGAATATGATTTCTTTCTAAAAACCGAGATAATCAAATACCTTTCAAAATAAATAAGTTTTTCGACGTTTATTCTCGTATCGGGAATTTAAGACATTGTGTCCTAACTTACGGGACGTGATTCTTTTTCTCGATTAACGTGAAACATGCCTTGTTCTCGATTTTTTTATTTTATAACAAAGGATCGTATTTTTAAGATTTTCTCAAATTTCCAATTTTCGACACTAAGACACTAATTAATCAACTTGGTACCAATTTTTGGGCGTTACGAGGGTGCTAATCCTTCCTCGTACGTAACCGACTCCCGAACCCATCTTTCTGAATTTCGTAGACCAACAAGCGTTGTTTTAAATAAATCGAAATGTTTATTAAAAATAGCTATTCTAAGAGGTGACCCGATCACACCTCACAAAAAAGGATTGGTGGCAACTCCCGTTTTTTTTCGTTTTCATTTTCAAAACCAAAGTCGACCCGTTTTTCAAAAAAATGGTTTCGACAATTATTATATAATTTAAAAAGAGTAAAAAGATCAAAATTGAAATTGGATCATTATTTTATAACGTAAAAAGAGAGGGAACATCAGAACATGTATCCCTCGAGGTATCAAATTATGTCAAAAATTAAATATAAAGATAAAATCTCAAATTTGAGTATAATATAGAGACCGAAACTGAAATTTAACCATTATTATATAAACTAAGAAAAGTAAAGAAATCATACTTGCAATTGAAATATTATTTTATAATGTAAAAAAGTAGGACTATAACACCCCATACCAGACTCGATCGACGGGTCCGAGATATGTGATGCCACATTTGTTGTGGGAGCAACTAAAATCACAAATTCAATCAATTCAACAACTTATTCCAACTAATAAGATCATTACATCATTATAACATATTATATATTTTTATCCAGGGTTTATACGAGCTTACGAAGGCTCTTTCGATAACCCGAGATCATTTTAGGACTAAAATGCAAAGTTTACAAAGTTTATCGGGTTGGCGTCATGACCATGAAGGGTTAATGTCGCGACATCAAGAGCAGTAGCTCTGCGTCGCGACTTCGAAAATGCAATGTCGCGACACTAAAAATAGGAGGTTGATGTCACGACTTCAAACTGGGGATGCCGTGATGTTGGGGGGCTGATGTCACAACATCAATAAGATTATGTCGTGACTTTGAGGGCAGGCTCCCTCAACAGTTACTTCATTTGATTCAACTTGCCAAATTATACAATACCAATGGTCTAGGGACCCAATATGCAATTCAATTCAGCATATAAAGATGATTATTTGCACATTTCAATTCCTTAAAAGCTTTAAACTACTTATAAACATGTTCTAAACAATTCATATGTTAACTTCCATCCAACATTCACTGACCAAAATACCTAGTTGACCATTTACAACTTTAAACCAGTTTAGCCTTAGGTACATGCCATCTATTGAAACATAAAGAACGGTACAAAATTGTTGAGTGGAGAATTTGCGATCCGGATGCTACTTCACCTCTCGAGGCTTTGTGATCTAATATTACATGTGCATAGAATAAACAAATCGTATGTTAAGCGATAAAGCTCAATGGTACTTTCATGATTCAAGTCATATATAAATAAAATGATAACACAATATATACACGATCAATTCATATTAAGCTTTTGCCATTCCAATTTCACTTATACATATCATCTTTATATACCAAATCATATTATGTCACATTCACAATTCAATATAACATGCCATACCATATTTTCCACTATCAACAATATGTTCATTTCCATCTAATGCATACCATTCATTTATATCATAATCCATTTTCGTATCGAATATATTAATTTACTATGTTTTCATATCGGCCCTCCAAGCTCGTATAAATCGATTCTCATGGTCTTTCACATGTTGTCTTTCATCACATTTCTCATATATGCTTTTATATTACCAATTCATGTCATCATTTCAATTCAAAAATCATTTATCAAATTCATACTTTATAGTCCATATTAACTTGACTCTCACTCAAGACGGATACACGGATTATCCGACCAACCCACCAATTCGGCACCCAATGTCTCATCGAAACGTTCGAAGTATATTTGCGTCCACTGCTCATTGGTATAACTAAAGCAAAAAGTATGTCCAACACTCATCGAAACGTCCGAAGTAAAATGTGCCTAGGGCTTATCTGCATATAATTGAAGTATAACATGTACACAATCTAACCCTATGGTATGCCAACTATATCCGACTCTACCCGAACAATTAATAGGATATCAATGATCCAATTACATTTCATAACTAATTCACATATCAATTCATATTTAATATCATAATTCTATTCCCATTTTTATTATCAATCATATTACAAATCATTTAACAAGTTATAATATGCTTGTTTCTACTATTTTCAATTTAATTCGAATCCCCGACATTCAATATCACTCAATACAGATCAATTCATATTACAATATACACTTAACTCGATAGTTAATCATACAATCAACATGCATATATATATAATGATCTCAAATCATAAAAGTACAAACCAAAATTATTATTACTCGTCAACGACTCTCGCATTTCCCTTCTCTCTCGATGGCTTGGCGTCGTCTTTAGCTACGTTCAGTAATTCAATAATAAAAATATTATCAGTTTACACCCAATCCACATCCAAATACATAACCACTCATATTTTATATTTTATTCAATTTAGTCCCTATACTTGGGATGTGCATATTTTTCGATATCTATAATCGGATCAAAATATGATTTCACATTCTTTCATTAGGGACCCTATACTTTTCATCTAGAGCATAATTTCATGACATTTTTAAATTTTTTTTCAATTTAGCCCGTAATTTTTCAAAGTCATCTAGCAAGTTCAATTTACTTTTTAATTTAGTTCTTTTCATGATCTAAGCTTATAAACTATCAAATTTAAATCTAATTCATCAATTTCTCTAAATGAAAACTTGCTAAAAACTTAATAATTGATTAAATTGATACATGGGTTAGCTAATTCAAGCTCTCATGACCATAAATCTATAAAAATTACAATAAAAGAGTTTGGTTACCTTATTCAATTGGTGGTCGAATGTATAAAGAAATTTTGAAGCTTTCTTTCTTTTTCAACAACGGTGGACGGTGCAATTGAGGAAGAAAGATGATGTTCTCATCTTTTTCCACTTAATTTGATATATATACTATGATTAAGCATTAATTAATCTTGTTTAATTTAAGGTTTCATTATACTAATTTTACTATTAATTAAACTAAGTGGAAAAATCATCATTATCCACTAACTCATATTAAAAAATTGTTAAATAACCATTTTGGTCCTTTGGCAATTGCTATATAGGTTCTCAAGCCTTTTCTAAATTAAAATACAATAGTGATTGGACTTTTACAATTTAGTCCTTGAGCTTTAATTAACTATTTTCTCGGTTAAATTACTTAACCGATCTTCAATATATTTTGATAATAACTTTGTTAATCTTTATATTTCGTCTTTACAAACTCGGTTTACGAAAATGGGATTCCAAAATCGTATTTTTCGACACCACTAAAAACCGAGTTATTAGAAAAACATGTATTAAAAAGATCAAATTTACTATTGAACTATTATATTATAATGTGAAAAGAAAACCAGAATACGTGTCTTGTAAGAAGTTCCTAAATCCTTCCTTTTATATATAATTTATAGATATGTAGCAGATATGAGGTTTGATTAATATTCATTAGTAATTTTTTTAGGGTAAATTACACTAACAGTCACTCAACTTTGGGGTAGCTAACAAAACAGTCATCTAGGTTTCATTTCAGTCACTCAACTTTTAAAAAATACAAAAAAATCACTAACGTTATAAAAAAGTGACAAAACAGTCACTAATTAACAGTTTCTATTAGTGTCTTAACGGGACCGCTGATGTGGCAAGTTAACTAGTTGATGTGGCCTATTAACTTGCCACGTTGGATGTCCACGGGGAAAACCCACCCAATTTAAGAATAAATTGAAAAAAAAAACCTTTAATAATAGAGAAGAAGAAGAAGAAGAAGAAAAATCCACTTTTTTCTGTTGCGTTTTTCTTCCAGAGAAAGAAAATTTAAGAAAATAGATTTTTTTTGCTGCTTAACCTAATTATTTATCTTTAAAAAGAAAGCATCAAATGATTTGCTAGGGTTTGAAATTTGAATCTGATTTCTGGTAAGAACTTCAAATTTGTTGCAAAATTCTGGAAAATTTCATGCTGATTTTGGTTGTAATTTGATGTGTTGAAGGGATTTAAGGATGGGAAAGAGGAAATCAAGAGTAAAGCCTGCTCCTAAGAAGCGAATGGATAAGCTTGATACCATTTTCAGTTGTCCCTTTTGTAACCATGGCACCGATGTCAAATGTTCTTCTTCTTCTTCTTCTGGGTTTTTTTTCAATTTCTTCTTAAATTGGGTAGGTTTCCACTGTGGACATCCAACGTGGCAAGATAATTGGCCACATCAGCTAGTTAACTTGCCACATCAACGGTCCCGTTAAGACACTAAAGGAAACTATTAATCAGTGATTGTTTTGTCACTCTTTTATAACGTTAGTGACTGTTTTGTTATTTTTTAAAAGTTGAGCGACTGAAATGAAACCTAGGTGACTATTTTGTTAGCTACCTCAAAATTGAGTGATCAGAATAACCTCAAACCCGCCCATTCGTTACTTACCAGAATTTGAAATGCCATCATGAAAAACGTTTGAAGACTGATTTCACTTTTGGGAAAAACATTAAAAATTTTGTCATTTGAAAACCGTGTCCAATTAAAAATTCTAAATAATATAAGCTTGATAAAAATATCCAAATTAAAACTTTATTATAAGCTTTTAAAATATAAGTTGCCAAAATTAAAAGCACTTCCCAATAATAATTTAATGGTCGTCTAGCTTAAACATAATAAAAATGCTCAAATAGAAATACTTAAATACTTTAAGCTGGGCCTTATTACAATAAATAATTAAACAAAAGTTCTTAGTAATAAATGAATAAAATAAAGAAGATGTCTTTCGTGCATGGGCCACCTCGTATCCACTCCAACCCGGTCCAATCACCACGAATCATCTGCGATGTTTAATAAAAATTGGGTGAGTCATACTGGACTCGAGTGTGTAATTAATCCATTGAATTCCACCCACATGTTAACCACATATTAACCCATATATCGAGATAACAAATATCATATTCACATGTTAACACATTCAGGCTTGGCCCATATTCATATCACATTCATCTAATAGGGTAGTTAACCACATAATTTCCACATACCGGGCTTAGCCCATTTCCACATATGTTCACATACGAAATCATGCAATTATGAAGCCCAACCCAAACCTAGGGTCCATCCGCTACACACCCCCTTATCCGACCTACCACACACCGGGGATTATCAAATCACCCTCTCCTTGTCACTCCAAAGGCAATCATCGCCGTCCCGTGCAATTAAGCACAATAGTCCACAACGCGACCTCGATCGGCGCCAATCCACGATGTAGCCGTAGCTAACACCAAAACCACGATGGGACACATAGTCACTCATCAACCACGATTTGGCACATAGCCGATATCAACCACGATGAGGCACATAGCCACTCATCAAGCCACGCGAACTAAATCGCAATTAATCCACAACGTGACCTCGACCAACGTCAATCCACGATGTAGCTCAAGGCTAACATCAAAAACCACGATGGGACACATAGTCACTCATCAACCACGATATGGCACATAGCCGATATCAACCACGATGAGGCACATAGCCACTCATCAAGCCACGCGCGAACTTAATCGCAAATAATCCACAACGTGACCTCGACCAACGTCAATCCACGATGTAGCTCAAGGCTAACATCAAACCACGCACTCGAAGTACACCCGCACCTTCTTTCATATCCCAACCCATGCACATGCCACATAAAATAATGATACAATGTAATGATGCATGAGCATGTTCATCAAGCATATTATCACATATTCATATTAATAATCACATATCATCGGGTTTGGTACTTACTGGATTATCGACATACCCTCGAGGGTATCCTTATCACACAATTTCCACCGCACTAGTTAGCACATTCATAACACATACACATTTCACATACATATCATATACCCGTAAAAGCGGTGGGTTAATCACACACCGATCACTTGGAGAACTATGCTTTCGATCATCGATGCTATCACTAGGCGATACTACGGCTATTTGCCTACTTTCTTGTTCTCTCGACTGGTCCACACCCCGGTGGCCAATCCCTAACTCGCCGAGACAGATCTATTCTTAAACTTGGGATAGGGACCTTCCCTTTCCCTTCTTGAATGGTATTCGCCTCCATCAACACACTTAATCGAACAATCGATTTAATCATCAATATACGAATTCTTAACCAAATATCCACAACTTATCATACTTACAGAAAGGGTCTTGAAATCCCAAAAGCTTGATCTAATGCTTAGATCCTTAATCCCTACATTTGATTAATCACCTACTACTTTAATAAAAAGCCATTCGCCATAAATCCAAATCCTAGTAGGATTAGTATACTTAAACTTACCTTGTTGTCGTTTGACTTAAGAATCAAGTCTTGAAATCTCTCGCTATACTCTTCTTGCATTCGCCAAGCATTGAATCAATTAACTTGGTTAGTTTTCGGCTTTTGAATAATTAATGAACACATATATTTACCAAACATGGCCTTGGTCGAATACTATAGACACTTACCTTGTGAATTTTAAATCCCGAAACTCACCGAATAACTAGGGAACACGTGGCCTATGGTGTACCTTCTGGAAAAGAACTTCTCCTTCCTTGTAGTCGACACTTAGTAAATCCCGAAAGATCTCTTCAAAGTTTCGGCAACAAGATATTAATGGGGTTAGTCCTAGATTTGCAAATCTTAAGAAAAAGGATGAAACCGAATGAGATCTTACCCTTACTTGAAGAAATCGATTGCACCTTCACTTCAACCTTCAGATATTCGGCTATGGCTAGATGATGATCTCACAACTTTCGGCTTTTAGAGGGATTTAGAAAGAAAAGAGAAGGAAGAATAAAGATGGAGGATTCGGCTAGATCACAAGGTATTTCGGCTTGGAAAAAATAAAAGAAGAAGAAGATTTGGTGAAGAGAATTCGGCAGAGGCTTTCAAAGAACAGATAATAATGCAGAATGGCCTCTCTTTTCCTTTTATAGCCGAAATTATCATCTAAGGAGTCCCTTACTTGGCCACCACTCCTCTATCTGATAACTTTATCATTTAATTATCACTTAAAATAAAAGATAATTCAGCAACTATCCTTACTTAGCCGAAATTATTAAACTCAAAGTCCCTTACTTGGCCATCACTTCTCCCTTATTTTCCTCTTTATCTCTTTATTCAAATTAAAAGAATTTAATTCAACAATTATCTCTTGAAAATAATGATAAATAAATCCCTTATTTATCCACTATTTATAAAATAATAAAAGCTCCTAATTTATAGCCATGTGCCGTCCACCTCTCTGCTCCTTGTAGCAAAATAAAATTTCTTTTATTTGTTTCCCATGTGACTCGAACTTAGGCCCATTCCTCTTGCATATGGCGCCATTTCCATAGGCCCTAAGTGGCATCTTCAGACCACTTTTCAAGCCTATTTGTGTGTCAAATTTCACAAACTTTTTCTTTTTAAGGCCACCTTGCCTTAATTTCCCCTTTTAACCCTTAAAACTCGTCATTTCTAGGTCATTTCTAAGTTTCCAAAAATTTTCGATCGGCTCTGTAAACTTGACATTTCCTTACATTTCCATGACATTTCCTTACAAGACATTTCCTTACATTTCCATGACATTTCCTTACAAGACATTTCCTTACATTTCCAAGGTTCTAAAAATGTTCACTTTCCTCTTTTAAACTTAACATTTCCATACATTTCGTGTTTCCAAAAGTGTTCAAAATATATTCATAACACATAAGATATGTCATTTCGTACAATTAAACCAAAAATGCATAGGCCCTTTTCAGGATGTTACAGTGACTGCTAGTGTAATTTACCCTTTTCTTTATTTAAGAATGAATCTAATTAAAATATAAACATTTTCAATATAATTATGACAACAAAAATATATAAGAATAATTTTTGATTGACCGTTAGTAGAGTTTAAAAACTCCATACGAAAGAATGAGTTGATGACAAATGGCTGTAAAGTATAACTAAAAAAATTAAAAAGATTAAATATATAAAAGAAATCAACATATTGTATTTTTTTTTAATTCTATTTGTGAAATATATAAAAGGAATGAACACATTGTAATTTTTTAACTCTATTTGTGAAATTTAAAAAGTTGACTAAGGGTCTGTTTGGACGGCACATAGTAATTATTATGGTAGTAATTACATTCTCTTGTAATTACAAAAAATTGTAATTTGTTAGACGTGTTTGGCTGACAGAGTGTAATTACATCGTAATTCCGTAGTCATGTTTGATAGTACAAATTGTGGTTACATTGCTACATAATTTATATTTTAAAAATATTAATTACTATAAAAAAATTATTTGTATGATAAAAATAATTTCTAAAAAAGTACAAAAATTAAAATCAAATCATCATATGTATTATGTTAGTCTAAAAAAAATAGTTGATAATACGATTACTAATAAAAATAACAAGAAAAATAAACATCATATGCAATTTTATCTAATTTTTCTTGTGCATGTTGGGTTATTCCCTCTTTAATATTTAACATATGCTCTTTATCATCATCTGTTGTTCATTGATCAAGTTCTTCTTCATCATCTAAATTTGAATTTGCATAATTATGATGATTGTGATTTCATTCTTCCATGGAGTCTTTGAAGTATGAATCATCTTAATTCCACCTATGATTGAAGTTTTGAAATATGCAACATGTTAGTACAATCCAACATTTTTTTTTATGTTATACTAAGGTGGTGGTGTTAATATGGGAAATAATTTCTTAAAACATTAAATGTCTTCTAAACCACATTTCAAAGTCTTAAATATCTCAAATTAAAGAGTTTACGAGTTGTCTTTAGTACTTGCGCCTGGCATCATTTTCTCAAATGGTATCATACCGCATAATATGGTGCAAGAAAATCTTTTGTATTTGCATACTTAGCACTAACTTTATAATATTTTGGTTCACAGTTCAAATAATATGTGGCTTTAATTATAAAAAACTTATATAAACTTAATTTGAAAAAAAACTTATGTTAGGTTATATCCATTTTTATAATACATAAATTAAATAAAAATAATATAAAATTTATAATATATAACCTTTCTAAATAAGGTTTTATAAATTGTTCAATAACTTTCATAACATTTTTTTAAAACAAGTATATTTTTTTTAATATATAACATGGACACAAATAAGTTATGTCCATATTTTTTTTATAAATAAGTATACTATAATATCTAAATTATTTTTCATAATATCTGTTTTTTAGTCATAACTTTAGATTATTTTTTTTAAGATTTATAATTATTTGTTATAACTTTATAAAATACACAAATTATTTTTATAATATAAGAATTTTTTACATCTCAAACATTCATTTGTGTTCATACTTATAATATAATTTTTATAACTTGTATAGAAATAAATTTTTAAAATTAGATTTGCATGTAAACAATTTTAAAGTGTAATTTGATGCTCCAATTACACTCAACTCAGAACCCACTAATTACAATAGTTATTCATATATGCCACCTTTGTGTAATTACAATCAATTACATCTAAATTCAATTACTAAGTGATTTTTTCTAAACATTACCGAATAGTATAACAAATACTAACCCAAATATATAACCATTAAAACATATACACCAATTACCAAGTTTAGATCTGATAAAAAAAACATGTCCATGTTTAGAGGAGATTTGAGTTACACGGTTAAAACCACCAAATCATTATTGAATTTTAGAAATCAGTACATCATCTTACGGAAGATTGGCAAAATACACACGCACGCAACTGAAACACCAAGTATTAACAAGTGATCTGCAAATAGACTGCAGGACTTATCATGAAGGAATATATTATAATTTGACCACAAATCCATTGTTATTAACATGATTACGATTTTGGTTAAAGAACAACCTTTGTAGTTTGTACTTACATATCCTATAAAACCTAAGAAATCGAACCATATCCTTTTGCATAAACATGACTTAACCAAAGATTAAGTTGCAGTTTTCGGTTAAGTTGTGTTTGCTATGGTGATGGGCGAATGTTACCGTGATTAATTATGGTAAGCGGCGGAGAAGGCCGAAACTGGAAAATAGCAGATGTAATATCACGTTATGACCGCTAACCACTGCCACTGAGAACTTGCAAGTGAGAAATCACATTTTCAAGCATTGAAAAGTGAGTCATGAACCTCTCATGAAGTTCAGCAGAGTCTGTGTGATCAGGTTGCCACTGTGTAAGACTGTCATTAATGACTTTCAAGCCATCTTGCAACAGTTCCACTCCCTTGTTAATTCCATCAGGAAGTTTCCTTCTCTTGTTTGATTGGTTTTCATCATCAATCTCAATTTTATCACATCTTGCAGCATCTGAATTGATATTCAAGATCTTCCGAACCATTTGTTTTAGAACCAAACCTTCCTCGAGAAGAAGCCGCTGCTGCTCAATGCTGGTGGTTATTACTGCAGGAAGTGCCCTTTCTTTCTCGAGAAAAGCCTTGAATTCGGACATAAATCTATCTTCGCTTGCATTAGTTCCAGATACTAGATCGTATGAAAGTGCTGCATCTTGGGGCATAAACCTCCATAGTTGATTGCAACTAGTACGAGCAGCAAAATATCCAAACGCTGCAATGCTTAGATGAACAAATGCCCAGTGCCTTTCTCTCAAAACCATGTGATACAACTCCCACACAGCAGTGCTTTTAGGACAAGTATCACTTTCCGACATCAACGTGTTACTAAGTCCGGCCAAGAAAAGTGTCAGTCCAGGTTTGCATTGATTCAAAAGAGTATCAGAAGCTGCTGGCCCCGAGACAAACAGATTGTGAAGCTCCAAGATGACTTCCTCCATTTCTGCAGATTCATATAGGTGTCTCAAACTGGAGATAATCCCTAAAGTTTGACTCAATAGCTTACAACAAACTTTCTTCTTTAATTTGTCCACAGAATTCCTATAACCACAAATAATAGTAACTAGGAACTTCAAGGTCTTCATGTCCATGTCAGATATGGTCACCTGGCTGCATGAAATAGTAATTCCATTTAGTATTGTAACTCACAAATCAATATGATGTCAAAAATACAATCAAAATCTTGTTAGATGAAACATATTTCGGCAGATCTTTATGGGAGAAATGAAAGAAGGTTAAATAAACATTTATGTAACTCGGACTTTGGTGTGTCAAACACGGGCATGTTCAATATTTTCTAAGTATGTTCCCCATACTTATGTCTAAATATAAGTCACACACAAGAGTGGAGATGGGTACTACAAGAGAAATGCAGAACCGAACATAGATTAGCATGCAAGCGAAGCATATCAAATGAGTGGACACAGAATCCTTTACTAAAAACTTAAGAGTTTATGCGTTCTTATTTGGTTTGCTGGAAAAGAAATTCGGAACTTCTACAAAACATTACTACTTCTATTTTTTATTTGAATAGAACTATTAGCAAATCATGACTGAATAAATGAGTGGCAGAACTTACAGTGACAGCAATGAAGCAGATAATGCAAAAACAGGAAGCCCAAATTCAGAACTGGAGACAGTCAATGATTTGTCATCAAAACTATCAATGAAACCAAAATAGTCAGAAATGATTTTTTCTTTAGCAATACTTCTCATGTTTTTTGATAGCAAGTTTAGTGGAAAGCCTTCCAAAAGCAAGGCTGAATATAGAACTGATGATAACTGAGATCTATCATCACCAATCACAGAACCATAAACACATTCCACCACTGATGTGCTGCAGAATGAAAGAAGTAGGCAGATTGATTTCGCCATTTTCCGGAGACTAGAATCCGGAACAAAAACCGATTCTGGAGAAGATACTAATTTCATAAGTGCAAATAGCTCAACAATGATGCCATTCACCAACTCTAGCTCAGCATGCCGAACCAAAAAGCACCAAAGTTCCATTATGATTTCTGAGCAAAGGAAATGAGGATGCAGGAAATTCTTAACCAGGAAAGATCCAAACTCCTCCCAAGCTAAAGTTGAAGATACCACTATCATGAAGGTTTTTAAGGCTTGCAAAAGAGCTGAAAACATGGGCTCCCAAGTTAACTCCACATTTTTTCCAGAAACATACAATAGTGGAATCTGTGATACAAGAATGGAAGAGTAAACCTTTTCATCAATTATTGAGTTCAAAAACCAATCAAGTTTCCTGGCAATCATAAGTTTTACATCATCCTCAAGATCATTGGGGTATCTCAGGAAACTGGAAAAAGTTGCCACTTGACCAAGCACCAATACACTTGATTTAGGCAGAGTTTCACAACTCACTGAAAAGATCTCATCCAATGAAGTCAGCCTACATTTACTAACCTGATTTTCTTTAACAGCATCTGACCAGCAGTCATCAAAGAATAACCAATCAACAAGTTCATATTTGTGTTCCTGCTTCACATCAGATGAATTTAGCAAAGAACTAAGCAAACCCAAGGATGTTTTCTCCAAAAGTTCAGCCATAACTTCACTGACATTTTTCATAAGTTTTTCATTGCTCACTGATAATTTAAAGGTTGAGATCATCAAAACACAGAGTGCCAAATCTCTATAAACTGTATATGCCTGACATGGATATAGGGAAGATATCTTTACTGCATTAATCAGGTAAAACTTTATTGGAACAAATATCCTTCTAGCTTCAGTTACGGAAATGGTCTCCTTGGGAGACAACCAACTCTCAGCTGCACATTTCAGAGAACCATTGACGAGTGAAATTAAAGTCACAACAATATCTGCTACCTTTACTTTTAACGGCAATTTTCCCTTGGATAGCTGAAGCAAGTTGACCAAACCTTTCCATGACACATTAAGAATGGTTACAAGACTTCCACCGTCATTTGCAGCAAGAATGCCCAATTCAAACAGCTTTTCTACTGTAACTGTTGTTATGTTCATGACATGATTCATAATGCATGCCTGTTCACATTCCATGTCGTTCTCATTTTTTTCAAGTTCTGTACCAGAAAACTCCCAATTAATTACTTGGTAATACTCCTTGCAGAGTCTTATGACAGCATCAATGACTGCTTGCGCAGCCTTTAAAACCTCACTACCAACTGAGTCAATACTCTGAAAATAAATAAATAAAATCAAAACTTCAACAGCAGATGATGCCAACTAGATCCTTCAGGTAACGGAAAGCAGAGCAGAAAGCAAATATAATTTCTTCATAAAAAATGCTTTCAGACATAAAATAGCTCCACTCTACATGTTTTGATATTTAATTAAATTGTACCGGCACTATTGCCACAAAGTAAAAAAACAACACACATATGATCCATATTGAGATATAAGAAATCAAGTAAGAGAAATCAATGTTGAAATTTGTCATCCCAAAGTGAATCAGCTTAACAGGAAAGTGAGAAAGTGCCAAAGCATAACCAATTGACTAGTAAAAAGATAAAAGTTCAGGTTAACTTACAAAATTGAAAGACACCTTAAACAAAATACCACCTCACCTTGAGCTTGATTTTTTAAATGTATGTTTATAAACTTTATTAGGGCATGTTTTAAGACTTTATTAAGGTATGCTTTTAAACTTTATATTAAGGAAAAGGACAGAAAAGAGATCTAACGTTGGATTAGTTTTTGTACGATTTATAACTGAAGTAGAAAGAAAAGGGAGGCAGTAAATATCACACTTCTCTCAATTCTATAAATTCCCCAATATTTACTAAGTGAACATCATTAACGACATTTAGACTGCACTTTTTAAATTATTGAGACCACTGGTAAAGTTGAATCTCAATGCTGGCAAATCTGATCATTAACTCTTATTCTTTTCAGCAAGCCAGGCAGTTTGCCTTCAATAATGAATTTTTTTTATCTAAAGTCTAACTGAAGGTTGTGCAGTGGACACCTAGCTAATTGCCATTTATGCAGCAAATTATAGTAGACTAATGCATGCTTCAGCACTAACAAACTTTTAATATAATGCATTAAACAGGTTTTTAAGAAGGCATGGCCTTTATTTTCAGATAAGGTATATATCCCACACAGGTATGCTCAACTTTATTAAGGATTTTCATATATTTGGAGGATCATGTTCATGTATCCATGTCCAAATATGCATCAAACACAAGTGTCAAACATGAGCACTTCAGAAAAAATGATGAGTTAGAGTAACATAGATATAGTAGCACAGATCCCCCAAGTCAACACTCAATAATGATTAATGGCTAAGAAGGAAAAAAAAAAAGAATTAGGTACCTTAATTTCAGATATTGTGCCTTTTATCAGATTCAACTGTTCTAGAATGAATTCTTCAACAACCTCCATTGATTCCTTATCAGTCACAACTGAGTATCTGGCCATAGATGAAAAGCTAGAAGCAGAGAAGCTCAAAGAATCCAGTAGCAGCTGCAAAATTAAGTTTACCAAGACAAACAGAACTTGTAAGATAATAAGAGAAAGCAGTTTCAGAATTGAAGAAAACATAAGCGTTCCATATTAGAAGACCAACTAAAGTTTCTCAACATTCAACACTGAAGGCAAAACTCTTACATTTTTCCTCTGAAAGTTAATGATATTTGTCATGGAAAGAATTAGTTAACTCAGATGCATCCAAGAAATAGACTCAAGAAGTGTAGGTCAAGTTGCTTAGCATGAAATGCATGTCTAGGAGTAACGCTAGGTGCCTCAAAGCACTTTCCAATGCATCATTATGATATTAACACTCTAGCCTTCTATCAAGGAAACAAATAGAAGAGTCACCTTGATTGGGGCTTGAAACTATTAGGCCATTAAATTCAGGCATTTAATGACTAGTTAATTAAATGCCTAACTTCATTGTATAATTACAAAGCAGAACCTATGACTAACTTCATGCTGGACAGTGTTTACCTCAAATCATAAATTACAAAGCCTGCCTTCAACATGAAATAAGAAAAATATAGCATGATGGATATGAATTCAGGAAGTCAGCAACAATCATAAGAATCTAAGACACTGTCATACAAGGATCATTTCAAGACTAACAAAATTTGAAAATAGATAGTTATTTATCCAAAGAAAGGAAAGAAAAACAAATGACAGCATTCATACTAGCAAATTTTGCAAAGACAAACCCTTGTTTATTTGAAGAAGGAAAGTTTTCCAGACAAGTAACAACTTCTCCTCACAAGAGATTGATGCCTCAAACTATCAACTATCGTGTACCTGGTAAAAGAGGCTGCAATGTTCTTCTTCTGGAGATTCCTCAGTTGACATAACAGTCATTTTAAGATGCTTTCCACACCATATGCTTGCCTGAAGGGCTCATAAGTTAAATTGCTTAATAAACTGCCATTGAATTTGAGTTGCATTCAAGCAAGCACGGGGAGAATTCTATCTTATAAAGCAAATTGAAATACACATACCTTTGATCCAAGTAAAAGAAACTGTAATAAACATCCGGAAATATCTGAATCAAGATATTTTGCAGCCACATGCAAAACAGTCTTGTTCAATAGACACTGCGACACATCCAAGCAAGTATAATCTTCCCAGAATGTCCATTCTCTTGTCAAGGAAATAACAATAACATGACAACAGAAGGAGACAACCAAATCTAATTCAAAAGAGAACTCTACATAAACCGACCTAATCTTTCAATCCTTCCCAGAATTCCTCATCTTTAGAGTATATATTTCGGGAAAAGTTTACATACTTGAAATAGAAAAACAAAATTATGTACCCAAAAAATTGAAAAAGAAATTATAAGAAAACAGCAATAAAGAGGATACAATTAGGGATTCAGCAAGAGATTTCACATCAGATTGCTCAGATAAATGTAAATCTGCTAATTTGGCAATCAGTTCCGTCCGGCCTTCTACCACCTGCAATGTACAATAATTTTCTTTTCCATTTCAAAATTTCTCAGGAACCAAAAAAACCATTACCATTTCCACAACTGCAAACCCTCAACCATTACCATAGATAATTTCTTGAATCGCTAAAGAATATCCAAAAAAGATGGAAATGTAATGAAATGGAAAGTAATTTTTCAACGATAATAATAATAAAAGCTTACCTCTGAAATTTTTATGCCTTCTATGAGCTTCTGCAACTCGGTGCTCGAACTTGAGTTCTCCATCGCTAGTCTTTTCTCTTCTTCTTTTTTTCAAATTGCAGGTTTTGAGGACTATGTCTATTTGTACTATCGATTTTTCCCTCTTTTATTTTTGCGTGTTGCCATGCCTATTTCCAGTTTTCCCGCCCTTGGTGAGAAATGGAAATTTAGATTTCAACCCTCGAAAATGTTTGAATTTCCATTAGTCGTCCATTGTTTATGTATCTTTTAGATTTTTTTTCATTTGAAAATTGAAATCAACTAATTAAAGTGACATAATAAAGATACACCTAACATTGTTAGACACAATAAGTATAGTTTAAATAAAGAAGTTATGACATATCAATACCAATATGATATGAATACATAAATGCTCTGAAATTTTAAAAAAAAAACTTGTAAATAAGAACGAAACTTGTATAGTTGCATAGACAATCATCCGCAAAGCAAAAATATCTTACATTGTGTAAAAGCTAGTGTACTGGGCAGGAATGTTAGTACTTACCAGAGGCGAAGTCAAACATTTTTTTTAAAATGGTCGAAATTAAATTTTAACTTTCAATAGTCTATATCTTTGTAATTTTTAAAGAATTAAATTAAATTTTTATTATTTTTAAGGGAGCCAAAGTACAATTTTACTTTTATTATTTTAAAATTTTAAAATTTTAAAAAAATCTAAATAGACAATTTTCCATTTTAAAGGGGCTCAGGCTCTACCAGCACTACTGTACTTATTATATAGGTATCGAATATTTGAAAAGAAAAATTTTCTATACGAAAAAAAATATCAAAATTATGTTTAATAGCAAGTGGAATTTTTTTTTGGATATTTTAGTATATTCAAATATCTTCGTAATGATGTTATTTAATTTGCATAAGGATTTAAAAAATAATATTAAAATTTTAAATTTTTATTGCGTGAAGCTAATATATATATATATTCTAAATGATTTTTCAACATTTTAGGCCACGATAGGAATGGTGGTTGTTTTGTGTAAATATTATAGTATTTAGGATGTTGTAGTTGATACCAAAAGTCATTCCCATCGAGTCATTATATGAGTTATAGGTAGTATGTCTGGTTGAGGATTGTTGCTCGAACCAGTTTGGAAGTCCTATGTAGAAGAATTAGTAGTGATATAGAGAATTTTAGGGATATTTCATCAAGATGAGTCATGCTTTCCACCATCGTCGTGCCAAATTGGAGAAGGGGGAAAAAAAGGGGGGTGAATGGCGATTCACACCATCGGATGATTATGGAAAGAGTTGTTTGGTTGGGAGGTTGGATTAAGTTTTGCCTCCTATTGATGAAGGGGGTATCTGGTTTGAAGTCTTTGTTAAAGTTGGCATACAGCTTTTCTCTTTCCAATATTTCAACTTTAATTTTAATGTTTCAAACCTTTTTATGAAAGTTAATAAAACTCTTTCTCTTTTTAGTTTAGTCGGATAAAAAAAAAACCTTAATTGCAAGCTTCACTTTTTGCTAGTGAAGCTCTGCAAGCTTGTTAACAGAAGCTTGTTTTGAGTGAAGTCTTTTAGGCCTGTTTTTTATTGTGCTTTTAAAGTTATTTTTCACCGCAAAAGTAATAAAAATAATTAGTTTTTTTATGTAAAAATTGTGGTGGAAAAGTGTTTTTTTTAACTAAAGCAAAAGTTGAGATTTAGGTATTTTTGACTTTTGTATGTGGAAGTAAAAATTATCAAAATATCCTTATTTATATTAATTATTTAAAAATATATTAAAAAATTAGATTAATTTATAATTTACATATCATTATATTAAATTATTTAAATATTTCATGTATCATTATATTAAATTATTTAAAATATCATATAATTTACTAATTTTTAACTTTCTATTATCATGTCCAAAAAAAAAGTATTTTAACCTTCAAACACAATTTTTGGCAACAATGGAGATTCTAAAACTTAACAAACCACATTTTTTTTCACAACACTTTTTTTTTACTTTTTTTTAAAAACACTTTTAAAAAATACTTTTCAACCACAACAACAATAAAAAATTAGCTATGCACAAATGAACCAACATCGAGTGCCCTCTTTATATGGAAATGAAGATTTCATGCAAGGTATAGTGAACAAAGAAAGTAGCATTTTATCTTCCATCATATTAGCTCCTTTAGATTAGTCTTCTTTCTCCTTCATGATCAAAGCTAAGAAAACATTTTTTTTTTCCGTTTATAGAGTTATAATTGGTTTTTTTACTTATTTTTTTCAATTTTCGATTTCTAGTTCATGTTGATTTTTAAGGGATTTGAACCGTCTTGTAGAATTGGACTTTTTTGGGGCCAGAAAAGTTTTGCCAAAATATAGAAATCGGATCAACCGATTTTGTTACCGATTTATTTAGTTTGTGGATCAACTAATTCTACCCCTTTCTTCAAATCAGTATACCACTCAATTCTCGATTTGACTGGTCAAACCAGTCGATTCCTTTCGATTTCAACAACCTTGATCTCAACACGTGTTATTGTGGGTGTTAGTACAAATCTCTGATGAGGAAATCTCGAACACACGAACGGAACTCGAACAGAAAAAGAAGAAATAGGACAAGGCTCCAAGGCATGTATCAAGCCACTATCTTTAAGGTTATATTCGCCCCCACCTATCTTCAGTGTGCAAATAAGTTTCAAGCAAATTAACTTCGATGATACAATGAAGCCAGTGACTATTTGCGTTTTGCACTAACGAGAATAGTCCACTAAGCACTAAGCAAACAAGAAACTCAATTTCTACAAGGAATTTCTGCAGTAACTCTTTATAAAACAATCTAATAATATTAGAAAATAAGGAAGGATAGAAAGAACTTTTAGAACTTGTTGGTGTGTTTCCAAATGAAATCTCATTCCTATTTATAAGAATTTTCATGTCTCTTCATAGAGACATCTTTCAATAGGTGTCTTTATGAATAAATAAATAATAATTATTCATTTAATTTTATAACTATTCAAAAAATATTGTTTGAATAGTTATAATTCTTTTTCAAAAATCAAATAATAGAACTTTTGACCAATGACCAAAAGATTTATCTTTTGATTAATTACACCCATTTATTTATAGTCATTGGAATACTATAAATATTTGAAATTGTTCCAACAATCTCCCCCCCCCCCCATTTTCAAAATATTTTAGATTTTGATATTCTTAGAAATCAATTTGCATAAATGAAGGTGTCTTACGATTGAACCTTCACTTAGTGAAAATATGTTAAAGTTAATCGAAATTGCATGGTAGACTAAGCTTTGAACCAATTATTCCATTTGATTAACCGAACACATCTCACACAAAGATTTCAACATCGGTCAATGCATAGTATCTAGGGACACTATTATGACCATGTGTTTGTGTCCTCTTTTCATGAGTGCTGTCAGATCCAAGCCCTTGAGCTCCTAGAAGTGGCCACACTTCCACTCACATAGGTAGATCCCATCAAGAGTGTTCCCGTAATTATAACACTCTAACATATTTATGTTATGAGTCCATTAAGAGTACATTACTCATCCTTCCCTTATCATTACGGGTATCTAGCACTTTAATCTTAGGATGGATTTATTTATAGTGCTAACAGTCACATACTAATGATATACTTTGTCTCATTGAACTTAAGACTTAACGTTATACCAAGCGTTGAGTCTAGTTTCCATCATGGGTGATTCTAATTAATAGGCTTGAGTCTCATCCCTTTTGAGGTCCTTTTTACTACATCTCTAGCAAGACTTTTTTTCAAAGGATCCGCCAACTTTTCACTTGACCTCACATAATTAATAATGATCACTCCATCAAAGATTAATTGTCGGACATAGCTATGTCTTAATCCAATGTGTCTAGACTTTCCATTATATGCTTGGCTATATGCCTTTGCTAGAGTAGCCTCACTATCACAACGGATAGAAATAGGTGAAATTGGCTTAGGCCATAAAGGTACATCATAAAGCAAATTTCTTAACCATTCTTCTTTTTTAGATGCAGCGGCTAATGCAATAAATTCTGCTACCATGATGGAATCAGTAATACATGTTTGTTTCTTGGAACCCCAAGAAATGGCTCCTTCACCAAGAATGAAGATCCATCCACTAGTAGATGCATGATCTTCAAAACTTGTAATCCAACTAGCATAAAACTGGAGGATATCCATTATAACACAATCCATAGTTAATAGTTTTCTTTAAGTATCTAAGTACTCTATTCAAAGCTTGCCAATGCAAACTATTTGGATTACTTGTGTACCTACTCAATTTCCCAATAGCATATGTAATATCTGGTCTTGTACAAGTCATTATGTACATAAGACAACCAATTAGACTTGCATATTTCAATTGATCAATTTTCCTACCAGTATTAAATACTAATTTTATTTGAGAATCCATGGGTGTAGATGCTGGTATACAATTGAAAAGATCAAACTTTTTAAGCACATTTTCAATGTAATGTGATTGTGATAAAGCTATAGTGCTTTCATCTTGGGTTATTTTAATCCCAAGAATAACATCTTCTACACCCATATCCTTCATAGCAAAGTTGTTGGACAAGAATTTCTTTGTGTTTTCTATTTGTTCCAAATCCGTGCAAAAAATGAGCATGTCATCTACATATAAGCAAATTATGACACTTTTTTCCATTTTCAAATTTTCTATATATGCACTTATCGGATTCATTTATTTTATAGCCATTAGCTAAAACAACCTTGTCAAACTTTTGGTGCCATTCTTTTGGTACTTGTTTAAGCCCATATAAAGATTTAACAAGCTTACATACATTATGCTTCTGTCCTGGAACAACAAATCCTTCTAGTTGTTCCATGTACACTTCCTCTTCCAATTCACCATTTAAAAATACAGTTTTAACATCCATTTGGTAAACAACCAAATTATATATAGAGGTAAGTGATATTAAGAGTCTAATTATAGCAATTCTTGCTACTGAAGCATAGGTATCAAAGTAATCAATACCTTGTTTTTGTCTAAAACCTTTGGCTACCAACCTTGCTTTAAATTTACCAATGGTTCCATCGACCTTCATTTTTTTTTTTGAAGATCCATTTACAACCTATTGGTTTGGAACCCGGTGGAAGATCAACTAAGATCCAAGTTTGATTTCCCATTATTGAATCCATCTCATAATTTATTGCTTCTTTCCAAAAAGCAGAGTCTTGAGATTTCATTGCCTCTTCAAATATAATAGGATCAGATTCTGTATTATAACAACAAGGTATCTTATTGCATATACTTTCAGCTTTTCCTTCTACAAGAAACATAATGAAATCTAGTCCAAAATCTTTGACCTTTTTAATCCTTTTACTTCTTCTTAATTCTTGACAAGATTCATCATTATTATCAATTTGTTCTAATGGAATCTCATTCTTATTTGAATAATGAATCAATTGTTGTGGTTGTAATTGTCTTGAAATAGAATTAAATCTATTTTCATTAAAAATAGCATCTCTTGATTCAATAATAGTATTAATTGAAATTGAATCATTTGGTTCAATTACCATGAACCTATATGCCTTGCTATTATGTGCATATCCTATAAATATGAATTTAATTCCTCTTTCACCTAACTTTTTATGTTTAGGTGTTGGAACTTTGACAATAGCTCTACAGCCCTAAACCTTCAAACAGTTAAGGTTTGTTTCCTTTTCTTCCATTGTTCATAGGGGGTTATTTTAGTTTCCTTATTAAGAACTCTATTCAATATATGACAAGCTGTTAGAACAGTTTCTCCCCAAAAACCTTGTCCAATACCTGAATATGATAACATTGAATTTATCATTTCAGTCAAGACTCTATTTTTCCTTTCAGCTACACCGTTTTGTTGTGGTGTGTAAGGGGTTGAAACTTGATGGACAACTCCAATAGATTCAAAATAACTTGGATTATAGTATTCTCCACCTCTATTTGATCTTAAGCACTTGATAAATGATTCACACTGAAGTTCAACTTCAGTTTTATAAACTTTAAATTTATCAAGCGCTTCATCTTTTGAATACAATAAATATACATAGCAATATTTAGAACAATCATCAATAAAAGTAATAAAATATTTCTTTCCACCTAATGTAGGAGTATTATGCATATCACATAAATCACAATGTATCAAATCAAGCAATTTTGTTTTTCTTTTAACCTTAGGGAAAGAGTTTCTTGTAATTTTAGTCAACATACATGTATTACATTTTTCAATGTTATTATTAAAAATAGGAATTAAATCTAACTTATGCATGTCATTCAATTTTCTATAATTCAAATGACCTAATCTATAATGTCATAAACAAGAAGATTCAACCATATAAGCAGAAATAATATTTTTTTTCTTATTAATAATATTGAGTTTGAACATGCTCTCATACATATATCCTTTCCCGACAAAAATTCCACCCTTAGACAAAATAAACTAAAAAACAAGTTTGAAACCAAACTTATTCAACAGACTTCCAAACACTAAATTCTTCCTAACTTCTAGTACATAAAGTACATCATTCAAGGTTAAAACCTTTCCAGAAGTGAATTGTAGTTCAATAGATCCTTTGCATTTGATTGTTGCGGTGGAAGAATTTCTCATGTACAAGACATTGTCATTTTCACATTGTGTGAACTTTGTGAACATGCTTTTGTCTTTGCATACATGTTTGGTTGCTCCGGTATCATTCCACCATGCATTATCATCTTGTGCCATATTAATTTCAGATATCATTGCAACAAACTTTTCGTTATTATCAGCCTTAGAAGATGATTTCTTCTTTAAAAATCGACATTCATTCTTGAAATGTCCTGGCTTACCACAATGATAGCATGAGCCTTTTTGTTTCTTTTTGAACTTAGGTGCTCTATCAGTCTGTTTGAAATTTCTCTTGAATGGTTTAGTAGTCTGTACTTCTTTCATAACATGCACTTTGGCATTTTTAGAATTTAGGTTCTGATCTTGCTTTCGATATTCTTTTTCAATACGAAGATGATTTGCCAAAGCCTCAAGAGATATTTCCTCTTTATTATGTTTTAGACTTCTTTTAAAGTCTTTCCAAGATGGAGGAAGTTTGTCTATTATGGAGGATACAATAATCATTTCATCCATTTTCATATCATATTGCTTAAATTGATTCAGCATCTTTTCAATATCACGAAATCTTCCCATAACTGATAATTATTGAAACGACTGACAAGAAATTTCTTACTTGTAGCATCTTCGGTCATGTATCTTGTCTCCAATTTGTCCCATAATTCTTTAGCAGTAACCTCTTTTGGTAGGTGTCGAACAAACCATCAAATAAACCATTCAATATGTGGCCCATGCATATATAATCAGCATTGTCCTATTTTTGCCTTTCTCGGGTTGCAGCAACAAATTCGTTTTCATTCTCTTCAGATCTTGGAGTATCCAAAACATAGGCAATTTTCAAAGTTGATAATAAGAAGTGCATCTTTTTCTGCCATCGTCAGAAATTGCCACCATCAAACCGGTCAAGTTTGACAAAGTTGGAAGCCAACTCCCTTAGTGTTCCACTTTCATGTGTTGTGGTAGTCATCATGAAATATAGCCTTAAAATTGTTAGTACAAATGTAACACCCCTAACCCGTATCCGTTGCCGGATTAGGGTTACAGGCATTACTTAACCAAACACAAGCCAATGCACTTTATAAAAACTATTACTTTGATAAATGTGTACCAATTCATACTATCACGAATAAACATACATATTCCATCTAATATCATAGCATTTACTAACATATCACAAATAATATCATTAACATCAACTAAAACTAATTACAATCGATTAGCAAATCACTATTCATTTGGTAATTTTGCCTCTTATAAATTGAATAAGTATATTAGCCTTATTCATCTTATATTAATCAAATAACTATACTTATACTAATTTAATCACATACACACCATATCTAGTTGTTCACAACAATACTTACCCATTTTAAACCTCATAACCGTATGCTTATAAACCTCCCATGAATAATATGAACTCCAAATCAAAACAATACTATGGCCGAATATTTGCAAATGTACATACTTCAACTTATTCATTAATATAATACATTCATTAGTCCCATACACAAAACATGACCTAATCTTTTCATGATATGTATTGTAAGTACATATAAATTTAAGAAAAAGTATATTCATTATCCAAATGGTACTATATACCTTATTCAAACCAAGCTTATAATCTCAATTATCACATACATAACATAATTTGATATAACTTCCAAGTTAAGATTATAATGTATCCAAATATACCCAATAACAAACCAAAATCAAACATGACTAAGCCATATTCAATTAATTAAATTATCAACAATTTGCATCTACTTCAATCATAGGACATTCATTCGAAATGTATAGATTAAATACCCTTTTTAGAAATTCACGAAGCATACATACCAAAACATGCTTTTATAAAGATAAAAAATGCAGAAACATATACATCACCTCAAGCATAAACAAATCAACCCAAGCATAGATGTGAAGCCATATTCGCATGGCATTTATATACATTATGTACAAAGTAACTCCAAAGAGAAAATAGCCTATACATGCCATAGTTTCCAAAAGTTCGATTTAACAAAAAGGTACCAAATATAGATGATAGTGTGATTGACTTTGACGATGATCCCCGAGCTCGAACTTCGACTTCTAGATCTATAAAATAGTTAAATAAACACATACAGTAAGCTATCATAGCTTAGTAAGTTTTAAGCAATGGTAAAAATATACAACTAGTCAATATGCTATTTAATCAATCCAATCATGATCATTAACTAATTCCTAAACACAAATATGCATAATTTGTCCCCATTCAACAATCACCATTTTTAATAGGTCTCAAAACCGAATGTTCACATGCCATTTTCCATTTCAAAACAAGCTAAAGAAAAATGATTACTTCACATTAATATAATTTCATATACTAAAATAACTTACCTCAATGGTACTAAACTATTCATTTATCATGCATCGCTTACCTACGTATCACTTTTTGGTTAACTCCAATCAATAGTTTATGTCCTTGAAAGGTCCGAAAATCCGTACACACAGTGCAACTCATGTAACGTATCGCACACTTAGTGCCGTTACTTCGACGTTCCGCACACTTAGTGCCAAGTTTCTGTAACGTATCTCACACTTAGTGCCGTTACTTTCACAGTTTGCTCACTTAGTGCCATGTGACCGATTTCGCACACTTAGTGCTCGGTTATAAGTTCGCACACTTAGTGCTCGGTTATAAGTTTGCACACTTAGTGCCTTTCGTAAACCTGTTATTCATTTGAATATACACTTATATATATAAAGTCTAATCCACCACTTCACTTACAAGTACATACATATAGGTATAACTTTATTATTTCATACCCCAAAACTATGTCACATTCGACCAAAGCATTATCCTATGACTAACACTTTCTTTGGCTATATTCATTTCCTAAACTAATATCTCCATATCCATTTATCATTAACATATAACAGACATTTTACTCAATTAAATCCAACTTCCAACCAATATTACATTCGGCTAAATCATGATATCTCCCATGCCACATTCGGCAATTTAAAATTAAGTCTATCACTTCACTTAAGCATGTACATTTTAATATAAAAATAATTCTATTTAATCTGATTGCTTAAAAACTTACCTCGGAAGTCGACGGATTAGGATTTCTCGGCTATTCGTTCAACTTTGCCTTTCCCCGATCCAATCCCGACTCTTTTTGTTCTTGATCTAATTAATTTCAATTTAAGCTCAATCAAAGATATTTTCATTCAATTTAATACAAAAACACATAAATGGGAAAATTACTATTTTACCCCTAATATTTCACACTTTTACAACTTAGTCCTATTTGTACAAAACACAAAATACACCAAATTTATCCACATACATGCATAGCCGAAATTTCCTAGGGACTATATAAGTCCATATTTTTCATAAATTTCACAATTAAACCCTCCAAAATAATATTTTCTCTAATTAACCTTAATTAGCTAAATTCATCAAAAATTCAAGAACAAAGTATGTTCATCTAGCTCAAATCTTTCATTTAACACCATAAATCATCACAAATTTCAACATATCATCAATGGCATATCTCACAAACATCATCAATGCACAAAATTAAGACATGGGCTTGATAGTAGAGTAAGCAACAATCTCAAAAACATAAAAATCATCAAAATCTAAAGCCAAAACATACCTAAATTTTGCTTGCAAAAAGGCCGAATATGTGAGAGCTCAAGCTTCTTTCTTTTCTCTTTAGTTTCGGTGATAACAAGAGAAAATAAAAGATGAACATGCACTTTCTCTATTATGTTTTTATTATAATATGTTTTTAATATAATATAATTTATTATAACATAACATATAATATAAACATATAATTACATTATAAAAAGTTGCATGTTGCCGTCTATTATCCATTAAAAATGGAAAATTTTCAACATTAGTCCTCCCCTATATAAAGACACATTAATTTCACCACTCAATCAAGCAATAAGGCTACTTTTACCACTTATGCGATTTAGTCCTTTTCTTTAAATTAAACACACAAACAGACAAATTAACCCACGATATTTTAGCACATGCTCAAGCATATATTATAGATATCAAATATAATATAAAAATATTTTTCTAACTCGGATTCATGGTCCCGAAACCACCGTTCCGATTAAGGCCAAAATCGAGCTGTTACAACTCTCCCCCTCTTAAGGGATTTTCGTTCTCGAAAATCTTACCAATGAATAAGTGTGGGTAGCGTTCTTTCATTGATTCCTCGAGTTCCCAGGTTGCTTCCTTAATCCCGTGCTTATGCCACATTACTTTAACCAACGAGATTTTCTTATTTATTAACTCTTTCACTTCATGAGCTAAAATACGAATTGGTTATTCCTCATAAGTCAAGTCGGGCTGAATCTCAATCTCTGATGGGTTAATCACATGAGAAGGATCGGATCTGTATCATCAAAGCATCGATACATGAAAAACATTATGAATCTTGTCTAGCTCAGATGGCAACATAAGTCTGTATGCAACCGGCCCAATACGCTCAATAACTTCGTACGGCCCAATAAATCTCGGACTCAACTTTCCTTTACGACCAAATCTAAGTATCTTTTTCCACGGTGAGACTTTCAAAAATACTCGGTCGCCCACTTGAAATTCTATATCTTTACGTTTCAAGTCCGCATATGACTTTTGACGATCTGAGGCGGCTTTCAAACTTTCTCGGATCACTTTCACTTTCTTTTCAGTCTCTTTGATTAAATCAACCCCGTGTATCTTGCTTTCACTCAGCTCGGTCCAATATAAAGGTGTACGACATTTACGACCGTACAGAGCTTCATAAGGTGCCATTTTGATACTCGATTGAAAGCTGTTATTGTACGCAAATTCAATCAAAGGCAAGTATTGTTCCCATGTACCCTCAAACTCAAGAACACAACACCTCAACATATCCTCAAGTATTTGAATAACACGTTCGGATTGACCATCCGATTGAGGGTGGAAAGCAGTACTGAAGTGCAATTTGGTACCTAAAGCATCTTGTAGTTTCTTCCAAAACTGCGATGTAAACCTCGGATCTCTATCCGAAACAATAGAAATAGGTACTCCGTGCAATCGTACAATCTGAGATATGTACAACTCAGCTAACTTATCAAGCGAGAAATCCGTACGTACCAGAATAAAATGGGTCGATTTCGTCAATCTATCAACAATAACCCAGATTGAGTCTTTCTTGCTCGGCGTCAACGGTAACCCAGATACGAAATCCGTCGTGACTCGATCCTATTTCCACTCAGGTATCATAATCGGTTGAAGTAATCCCGATGGTACCTGATGCTCGGCTTTCACTTGTTGACATATTAAACACTTCGACACATAGTCTGAAATATCTCGCTTCATACTATGCCACCAGTAATGTTGTTTCAGGTCGTTATACATCTTTGTACTACCCGGGTGAATTGACAACCTACTATTATGAGCTTCATTGCAAATCATTTGAATCAATTCAGGATTCTTAGGCACACATATTCGGTTTCTGAACCGTAAGCACCCTTCAGCATCTAACTGAAACTCAGAATCAGTACTCAAACCACAATGACTCCTTTTTACTAGTAAATCATTATCAACTTTTTGAGCTTCGCAAATCTGTTGAACAAACAATCGTCTCGCTTTCAATTCTGCAATAATCGCACCATCATCAGTCATAGCTATATCCGCATTCATTGCACGTAGAGCAAATAGTGATTTTCGGCTTAGTGCATCAGCAACCACATTAGCTTTCCCCGGGTGATAATCAATCACGAGCTCGTAATCTTTTAATAGCTCCAACCATCGCCGTTGTCTCAAATTTAGATCTTTCTGAGTCATTAAATATTTTAGACTCTTGTGATCAGAATAGACATGACATTTTTCTCCGAATAGATAGTGACGCCATATTTTCAGAGCGAAAACTATGGCAGCTAACTCGAGGTCATGCGTCGGATAGTTCTTCTCATGCGGCTTCAACTGTCTTGAAGCATAGGTTACAACTTTACCCTCCTGCATCAAAACACAGCCTAAACCATTTAAGGATGCATCGCTGAAGATAACAAACTCTTTACCCGATTCTGGCTGAACAAGCACTGGAGCTTTCGTTAGCAAGGTTTTTAGCTGATCAAAACTCTTCTGACATCTTTCTAACCACTCAAATTTAACGTCTTTCTGTAATAGCTTTGTCATCAGAGCTGCAATCATAGAAAACTCTTTCACGAAGCGTCTATAGTACCCGGCAAGTTCCAGAAAACTCCGAACTTCAGAAACGTTTCTCGGAGGTTTCCAATCAAGTATAGCCGAGATTTTACTCGGGTCAACCCGGATACCTGATGCTGAAACAACATGTCCCAGGAAACTAACTTCATTCAACCAAAAATCACATTTGCTAAATTTCACGTACAACTGCTTATCACGCAAAATCTGTAACACAAGTCTCAAGTGTTCGACATGCTCAATTTCGTCACGTTAATAGATCAGAATATCATCTATAAATACAACCATAAACCGATCTAGATAAGGTCTGAATACCCGATTCATCAGATCCATAAAAATAGCAGGGGAATTAGTGAGTCCAAACGGCATCACTAAAAACTCATAATGGTCGTATCTTGTTCAAAAAGCAGTCTTAGATACATCCGAGTCTCTAACTCGCAGCTGATAGTAACCTGACCTCAGATCAATTTTTGAGAATACCGAGGCTCCCTTTAGCTGATCAAATAAATCATCGATGCGTGGCAATGGATATTTATTCTTTATGGTCACTTTATTAAGTTGTCGGTAGTCGATGCATATTCTCAAAGTTTCGTCTTTCTTTTTCACAAAAAGAACTGGCGCACCCCAGAGAGAAAAACTCGGTCGGGCAAAACCTCTGTCCGTCAATTCTTGCAACTACACTTTCAACTCTTTTAATTCGGTAAGTGCCATTCTATACGGAGCTATCGAAATCGGAGTCGTCCCTGGCACTAACTCAATACCAAACTCTACTTCCCGAACAGGTGGCAATCCCGGCAATTCCTCCGGAAACACATCCGGATACTCACATACAACTGGTACCGATTCAATCTTCTTTTCGGTCACTTTACTAGTGATCACATAAGCAAAGTAAGCTTCGCAACCTTTTCTCAAATACTGTCGAGCCAACATCGAGGATATCACTGCTGGTAGCCCATTCAAATCTGCAGATTCAATTCGAATTGTCTCGTTATTCTGACACCGAAGATCAATAGTCTTTCGTCTGCAATCCACTACCGCATCATGCACTGTTAGCCAATCCATACTGAGGATAATATCGAACTCATCAAATGGTAGCAACATCAAATTGACCGAAAAACATGAGTCTCGAATCATTAAAGGGCAATTCTTGCACACTCTATCAACTAACACACACCGGCCCAGGGGGTTTGAAACCCGAATCACAAACTCAGTAGACTCAATAGGTAGAGTCTTGCTGGATACTAATGTTTCACACACATAAGAATGGGTTGAACCAGGATCAATCAGAGCAATTACACTAGTATCAAAGAGAGTGAATATACCGGTGATAACATAAGGAGATGAAGCCTCCTCTCTAGCACGAATGGCATAGGCTCTAGCTGGCACACGAGCCTCTGATCAAATAGCCGCATCCAAAGTCCCTCTCTAAGTGCCGCTCCTACCTTCCACATTTCGGGGTGGTCTACCTCTAGCTGCAGTACTGCTCGGTCTTACACTCTGAGCATTATCCTTTTCAGCTATCTCCAGGCAATCCCGAACAAAATGATCCTGCGAACCACACTTGTAGCAAGTGCGATTGTTTGATTTACCCCAACATTCACCAAAATGCCGTCTACCATACTGTTGACACTCAGGCTTACTCAGTCGAGTATTGCCAACACTAGCAATCGAGGTAGCTCGTGAACTCACTGGTGGTCGTTCTCGTATAGAGATCCCTGTATTAGCTTTGGATCGACTACCATCATTTTTGAACTTCTTTGATGACGATTGAGGAAATTTACCCGCTGGTCTCTTCCGAAAATCTCTAGCTTCAAACTCAGCTTTTCGTTTTTCTTTCCCCAGCTCTTCGGCTTTACAAGCTCGCTCGACAAGTACTACAAACTCATTTTTTTCAAGTATGCCAACCAGCAGTTTTATATCTTCATCTAACCCTTCTTCAAATCTTCGGCACGTAGCAGCCTTAGATGAAACACACTCACGAGCATAGCGGCTAAGTCTCACAAACTTGCGCTCGTACTCAGATACGGTCATACGACCCTGTTTAAGCTTAAGAAATTCCTTGCGTTTCGAATCTATAAATCACTGGCTGATGTATTTCTTGCGAAACTCTGTCTGAAAGAAGTCCCAAGTAACTTGTTCCTTAGAAACAACCGATACGAGAGTGTTCCACCAATAGTAGGCAGAATCCCGTAATAAAGATATGGCACACTTCAGGCACTCATCAGGTGTGCAAGATAGTTCATCAAAAACTCGAATGGTATTATCAAGCCAAAATTCAGCTCGTTCAGCATCATTATCATCTTCGGCTCTAAACTCTTGAGCCCCGTGTTTTCTAATTCGGTCAACTGGAGGCTTGATTGCTCTCTCAGGATTAACGATCGGGGGTACCACCGGTACTACAGGGGGAGTATTCGGATTCAGGGGTTGTTGAACAGCCGGATTGGCCCGAATATATTGATTGAACCAATCATTCATCATGCTATAGAAGGCTTGTTTAGCCCCCTCATCTAGATTACTCGCAGCTAGTCGAGATTCATTCGGCACGGTCCCTTGCGCGGGAACAGGTGCCACACTCTCGACATCGTCAGCTATAGCTCGCTCGGGATCAGGATCTATTTACTATACGAAAGAAGAAAACACATTTCACTGTCAGAAGTCATCACACTATCACATTATAAAATATGACATGTATAGCTAGACTCACACGCGCTACGTTAGTCCGAGAACCGACTAAACCGTAGCTCTGATACCAATCAAATGTAACACCCCTAACCCGTATCCGTCGCCTGATTAGGGTTACGGGCATTACTTAACCAAACACAAGTCAATGCACTTTATAAAAACTATTACTTTGATAAATGTGTACCAATTCAAACTATCACGAATAAACATGCATATTCCATCTAATATCATAACATTTACTAACATATCACAAATAATATCATTAACATCAACTAAAACTAATTACAATCAATTAGCAAATCACTATTTATTTGGTAATTTTGCCTCTTATAGCCGAATAAGTATATTAGCCTTATTCATCTTATATTAATCAAATAACTATACTTATACTAATTTAATCACATACACACCATATCTAGTTGTTCACAACAATACTTACCCATTTTAAACCTCATAACCGTATGCTTATAAACCTCCCATGAATAATATAAACTCCAAATCAAAACAATACTATGGCCGAATATTTGAAAATGTACATACTTCAACTTATTCATTAATATAATACATTCATTAGTCCCATACACAAAACATGATCTTTTCATGATATGTATTGTAAGTACATATAAATTTAAGCAAAAGTATATTCATTATCCAAAGGGTACTATATACCTTATTCAAACCAAGCTTATAATCTCAATTATCACATACATAACATAATTTGATATAACTTCCAAGTTAAGATTATAATGTATCTGAATATACCCAATAATAAACCAAAATCAAACATGACTAAGCCATATTCAATTAATTAAATTATCAACAATTTGCATCTACTTCAATCATAGGACATTCATTCGAAATGTATAGATTAAATACCCTTTTTAGAAATTCACGAAGCATACATACCAAAACATGCTTTTATAAAGATCGAAAATGCACAAACATATACATCACCTCAAGCATAAACAAATCAACCCAAGCATAGATGTGAAGCCATATTCGCATGGCATTTATATACATTATGTACAAAGTAACTCCAAAGAGAAAATAGCCTATACATACCATAGTTTCCAAAAGTTCGATTTAACAAAAAGGTACCAAAGATAGATGATAGTGTGATTGACTTTGACGATGATCCCCGAGCTCGAACTTCGACTTCTAGATCTATAAAATAGTTAAATAAACACATACAGTAAGCTATCATAGCTTAGTAAGTTTTAAGCAATGGTAAAAATATACAACTTGTCAATATGCTATTTAATCAATCCAATCATGATCATTAACTAATTCCTAAACACAAATATGCATAATTTGTCCCCATTCAACAATCACCATTTTTAATAGGTCTCAAAACCGAATGTTCACATGCCATTTTCCATTTCAAAACAAGCTCAAAAAAAAAAAAGATTACTTCACATTAATATAATTTCATATACTAAAATAACTTACCTCAATGGTACTAAACTATTCATTTATCAAGCATCGCTTACCTACGTATCACTTTTTGGTTAACGCCGATCACTAGTTTATGTCCTTGAAAGGTCCAAAAATCCGCACACACAGTGCAACTCATGTAACGTATCGCACACTTAGTGCCGTTACTTCGACGTTCCGCACACTTAGTGCCAAGTTTCTGTAACGTATCGCACACTTAGTGCCGTTACTTTCACAGTTTGCTCACTTAGTGCCATGTGACCGATTTCGCACACTTAGTGCTCGGTTATAAGTTCGCACACTTAGTGCCTTTCGTAAACCTGTTATTCATTTGAATATACACTTATATATATATAAAGTCTAATCCACCACTTCACTTACAAGTACATACATATAGGTATAAATTTATTATTTCATACCCCAAAACTATGTCACATTCGGCCAAAGCATTATCCTATGACTAACACTTTCTTTGGCTATATTCATTTCCTAAACTAATATCTCCATATCCATTTACATCATTAACATATAACAAACATTTTACTCAATTAAATCCAACTTCCAACCAATATTACATTCGGTTAAATCATGATATCTCCCATGCCACATTCGGCAATTTAAAATTAAGTCTATCACTTCACTTAAGCATGTACATTTTAATATAGAAATAATTCTATTTAATCCGATTGCTTAAAAACTTACCTCGGAAGTCGACGGATTAGGATTTCTCGGCTATTCGTTCAACTTTGTCTTTCACCGATCCAATCCCGACTCTTTTTGTTCTTGAGCTAATTAATTTCAATTTAAGCTCAATCAAAGATATTTTCATTCAATTTAATACAAAAACACATAAATGGGCAAATTACTATTTTACCCCTAATATTTCACACTTTTACAACTTAGTCCTATTTGTACAAAACACAAAATACACCAAATATATCCACATACATGCATAGCCGAAATTTCCTAGGGACTATATAAGTCCATATTTTTCATAAATTTCACAATTAAACCCTCCAAAATAATATTTTCTCTAATTAACCTTAATTAGCTAAATTCATCAAAAATTCAAGAACAAAGTATGTTCATCTAGCTCAAATCTTTCATTTAATATCATAAATCATCACAAAGTTCAACAATATCATCAATGGCATATCTCACAAACATCATCAATGCACAAAATTAAAACATGGGCTTGATAGTAGAGTAAGCAACAATCTCAAAAATATAAAAATCATCAAAATCTAAAGCCAAAACATACCTAAATTTTGCTTACAAAAAGGCCGAATATGTGAGAGCTCAAGCTTCTTTCTTTTCTCTTTAGTTTCGGTGATAACAAGAGAAAATAAAAGATGAACATGCACTTTCTCTATTATGTTTTTATTATAATATGTTTTTAATATAATATAATTTATTATAACATAACATATAATATAAACATATAATTACATTATAAAAAGTTGCATGTTGCCGTCCACTATCCATTAAAAATGGAAAATTTTCAACATTAGTCCTCCCCTATATAAAGACACATTAATTTCATCACTCAATCAAGCAATAAGGCTACTTTTACCACTTATGCGATTTAGTCCTTTTCTTTAAATTAAACACACAAACAGACAAATTAACCCACGATATTTTAGCACATGCTCAAGCATATATTATAGATATCAAATATAATATAAAAATATTTTTCTAACTCGAATTCGTGGTCCCGAAACCACCGTTCCGATTAGGGCCAAAATCGGGCTGTTACAACAAATCTCTGATGAGGAAAATCTCGAACACACGAACATAACTCGAACAGAAAAAGAAGAAATATGACAAGGCTCCAAGGCGTGTATCAAGCCACTATCTTAAAGGTTATATTCGCCCCAACCTATCTTTGGTGTGCAAATGAGTTTCAAGCAAATTAACCTTGATGATACAATGAAGCCAGTGACTATTTTCGTTTTGCACTAACGAGAATAGTCCACTAAGCACTAAGCAATGTATAACAAGAAACTCAATTTCTACAAGGAATTTCTGTAGTAACTCTTTATAGAACAATCTAATAATATTAGAAAATGAGGAAGGATAGAAAGAACTTTTAGAACTTGTTGGTGTGATTTCCAAATGAAATATCCTTCCTATTTATAAGAATTTTCATTTCTCTTTATAGAGACATCTTTCAATAGGTGTCTTTATGAATAAATAAATAATAATTATTCATTTAATTTTATAACTATTCAAGAAATATTGTTTGAATAATTATAATTCTTTTTCAAAAATAAAATGATATAACTTTTGACCAATGACCAAAAGACTTATCTTTTGATAAATTACACCCATTCATTTATAGTCATTGGAATACTATAAATATTTGAAAATGTACCAATTGTGGGTCTAATCATGGTCCACTTCTTAAGTGGCAAAATAACTTTCTAGTCAGGCAGCTATTGGACCTATTTGGATCTAGCTAAGTCCCATGTGCTATACATTCATCGAGAAGGCTCGACATTTGAGTGAGATTAATTAAAGAGGCTTCTTGTGTTGACCATGCTATATGTTAATGAGAGTCATGGTAAACGAGATATTATGATGCGTGAGACAACATTGAATACTGTAAGCAAGTCCCTTTTGCCCTTTAGTGAAGTATGTATAATATTTTTTGGTGAAAAAGAGAATAAACTTTATTACCTACCAGATTAAAGTTCAATACATAACATGTCTATGGGCATCATCCAACAGTAAACGATTTAAACAACTAGGTGGATTAAAACACACACAAAGTAAATCATTAAAAGAGACTACATCCAGAGAAGAGCGAGGCTGGAAATTACTCTCCAATTGCCAAAGCATCCACATATTTGTTCCTTTCACGAAAGACGTGCAACATAGAGCTAGAACTTAGAACGGAGGAGCGTCTTGCACTCATCAATCAAAGGAGACAATAAAAAATTAGGATTAGATGTGGCTTTCATAAAATGAATTATAAACGTAGAATCAACTTCAATTTCAAGATTCTCTATGTTAATCTGTCGAGCTAAGACAAGGCCATCTCTAAGTGCCCAAAGCTCAACTTGTACATTAATTACTTTAGGGATATGTCAAAATGAACCAATCAACCAATTACCTTGATGATCATGAATAATAACACCTACACTCGCTTTACCCAGATTACCTATAGTTATAAGAATATTTATAACTTTGATATATTTGTAGCTTTTTTCCACAATATTTTGATTAATGTTTTGTAAAAGATGATTTCCATTTTTTTTTTTTGCGTTTGATTCATAAAAAATTAGTCAATAATTATATTCTTTAAACTAATGATTTTATTTAGGACGACACTAAGAGGGGCAAGCAAGGTCCCCCAAATGGTAAAAAATTTTAATCTCTTTAAAATTTTAAAATAATATCATTGTTAAATTGTACTTTGACCTTCCTAAAATGATAAAATATCTCTATAAATTCTTTAAAAATTATAAAATAATATATTAATATAGTAATAAAAGTATATTTTAACTTTCTTTAAAAAATATAATTAAATCTTAACCCTTAAAATATATTTTTTTTACTTCATCCTTGATTTTGTTCTGATCAACACGGAAACGGTTTGAAATTAGATGTTGTGGTTCAAAAATTCAACTATAAAATATCGAGCATGTATTTAGTTGTTGTCTCAAATGAGTCTTAAACGAGAGATTTGAGAATTTTATCGAATATAAATATGTTAGGTTAAACAAATGTGGTTTAAAATCATTTTAATAACTTAACTAATGTTACTTTAGTTTGGGCGGTTATATTGTACCACTTTAGTCTTGTTTTGCAATAGAATATATATATATATATATTAATTTTTTATGTTGATTTTAAGGTTTGAAATTGTTTCTTTCAATAATATTGACTTCAAAGGTTAAATTCACATCTCTCTTATTGAATAATTGATTTTCATTTCACAACTTATAATAATATTACTTTTTTATAATTTTAATCTCTATTAAATATATATAATATATAAATAGTTAGTATTTAAAACATTTGCGTGTATAAGCTTACACACTACCTATCAATTAATAAAATAAGGGTTAATTATATCAACAATCACTCAATTTTGAGATAGTTGACAAAATAATCACTTTGATTTCAATTCAGTCACTCAACTTTCGAAAAATAACAAAACAGTCACTAACGTTATAGAAAAGTGACAAATTAGCCACCCATTAACTTTTTTTCATCACTGGCTTAACTAGACCGCTGACGTGGCCAGTTAACTTGCCACGTTGGACGAGGCCAAGTTGAGTGATTTTTTTTATCATTCCTTTTCTTTTTTTAATAAATTACCTAATATTTTTACTTTTTCCGTAAATAATCCAATATGTTTATGTTTTTTCTTCTCCACCCCAATAATCTCTGTTTTCAAATATGGTGATCTGCTTCTTCTTCTTCTTCACTAACATGAATATGCTCAACTTTAAAAAAAAAAAAAAGATGCAGTTTCTATTTTCCATTTTCCAAGAAAGAGAGATGATGGTCAACATTAAACATCATCATCATCCATTAACTATTATGGGTTTAAACCTCACGTGGGTATAATCAACAAGATCCATTAACTGACAAATGAGTTTCCATTTCAATACAAACCATATGTACCCAACAAAACACTCGCACTTAGATACTTACCAAACATCACCATGGTAGTAAATGGATAAAAAAGTTTTAAGACAAAAGGTAATAAAAAAAAAAACCTCATACAAAAAAAGAAGATGGAAACAACAACAATCGCACCATTTTATCCCTAAACCATGGCAGATTATAAGTCCAAAGTATTTGGTACGAATAAGAAGAAGAAGAAGAAGAGATGACCTGAAAAGAGATGAGATGGTGCAATTGGTTGGATACGACGAAGAAAAGCTTTCAACCGTTCTCGTCACCGGAACTGTTCTTTGTGAAGCTTGCCTCACTGCCGTCAACGCGATCCATGACCTTTTTTTTTCTTTTCTTGATTCCTAACTCAATCACGACTCTCAAATTTCTCTTCTTCTTCTTCTTTTTCTCTGATTCTTCTTTTTCTTTTATTGCCCAGCCCAATAATTGGGGCCATTTACACAGTAGAATGTCATGTCACTTTTTCATTACGTTTGTAACAGAAAATGGTTAAAAGAACTGTTTTGCTATTTTTTGAAAGTTGAGTGACTGAATTGAAACCAAAGTGACTATTTTGCTAGCTACCCCAAAGTTGAGTTACTGTTGGTGTAATTTACCCTAAAATGAATAACATTTAATATTTTCTCTTGAACAAAAACTAAACTTAATTTTCACAAAGATAATATATACAAATTTTAAGTTCTATTATCTATATTATTAAACTTTTTACGGAGGAATAAAATATATTACCAAAAGTATTAGGTTCAATGGTAAAATATATTGTACTTTTCAGGAGAGAACAAAATTCGATAATTGAAAACGACATTATTAAAAAGAACAACTACAAAACCCGAACATTAACTATAAAACCAACATGAAAAGCATAAAAAACAAACAAATAAAATTAATAGAAATTTACAATTAACTTTCTCTGCCTTTACTTCCAAATTTACTCCTCCTTCACTGTTTACTATTAAAATTTTTATCACATTAGTCTTAATAAAAAGTATAAGGAAGAAAGAACTTTATCTCAAAAAATTGAAAATTTTCTTGTTCTTCTAAATTATTTTACATTTTCTTTTAATTTTTTTAAAAAGAAAAAAAAGGGATGGTGAAAATCTCATCGATTCTAATAAAGAAATTGATGTGAGCTGCAAAAATTTAGAAGAAGAAGAGAAGAAAAGGAGGAAGAAGAAGAAGTAGCAGAGAGAAAAGAGAGAGAAAGCGATTGAGAAAATAGTACTGATTTTTCATAACCAACACTAGCACACACGAGGGTGCTAAAAGAAAGAAAATAACGGTCGCGTTTCATTAACCAAGCCCTTCACCCCAAAATGCAACATATTCATTAAAGTACCCCTCCCCAAAACATGTCGTCTTATGTAACATAAGTAGCTCAACAATTTAAACAGAAATAAATAGAAATTAACAACTTTTTAACCCCATAATTATATGCCATAACAATACTCCCTATCTACAGTAGATCCTTGTCCTCAAGGATCGAAAGCAGGATATTGCCTCTGAAACTCTGTCCAAGCTTCCCAAGTAGAGTCCTCGGGAAAAGTGTCCGCCCATTCCACGAGCACCCCAGTGACAGCATGATTCCTTTTTTTATCATTCTTCTGTCAAGGATTCGTGCTGATTCCTTCAGGATCGAGCCATCTGTTCCAACAGGTGGCAATGTGGGTGAGTGTATAGCTGAGCCAACATGTTTCTTCAGTTGAGACACGTGGAATGTGGGGTGGATTTTTGCTCCTTTAGGTAATTTCTATTTGTAAGCCACCTGACCAATTTTAGCTTCAATAGGATAATGGCCATAAAACCTGGGGGAAAGCTTCTAATTCCGCATCTTTCTCAGTAAATGCTGTCTGTAAGGTTGGAGTTTTAGATATACTAGGTCCCCAACTGCAAACGACCAATCAGATCATTTCTTTTCTGCTAGCTGCTTCATTTGTTCTTGAGCTCGTTTCAAGTGGAACTTAAGGAGCTTCCTTAAAGTTTCCATATACTAAAGTGTTTTGTCTACTTTGGCTACTGTGGAGGACCCTGGCAGATATGGTAGGTGAATAGGAGGTTCCTGACCATAGAGGGTTGTGTAAGGAGTGGTGTTGATGGCCGAATGGTGTGTGGTGTTGTACCACCACTCTGCCAAAGGTAGCCAATGAACCCATTCTGAAGGTTTTTCACCAATCATACAACGCAAATACCCTTCAAGGCACTTATTGAGAACTTCTGTTTGCCCATCTGTTTGGGGATGGTAGGCAGTGGAGAGGTACAGTCGAGTACCAAGTAATTTGAAGAGTTCTTGCGAAAATATACTAAGGAAGATTTTGTCTCTGTCAAATACTATGGACTCTGGAATTCCATGGAGCTTGTATACTTGATCCAAGTAGAGCTAAGCTACAATTGCAGTAGTGAAAGGGTGTGCCAAAGCTAAAAAATGAGCATGCTTGGTTGGTCTATCAACTATTACCAAGATGGTACTTTTACCTTTATATAAAGGAACACCTTCTATAAAGTCTACACTAACAGCAGCCCATGCTCGATCAGGTATTGGTAAAGGTTGCAATAATCCAGGGTATACAGTATTGTCACTCTTATACTGTTGATAGGTGGTGCATTCTTGAACCTACTGTTTATCATCTCTCGATAACCCTTTCCAGTACAATAGGCTAGCTATGCGACGCCGAGTAGCATGTACTCCTGAGTGGCCACCAATGGCCTTACTGTGGAACAACTCAAAAATTTCCTTCCTGAGGTCTGTGTTGTGGCCGATCATCACTTTTCCTTTTCTCTTAAGAACCCTGCCATCCCATGAGTACTTGGGATGGGATTGAGGATTTTGTAGTAAGTCTGTGGACAAATTCTGTAGCTTCATATCGTCTAACCCAGCCTGTAGAATCTTATCCCAGAGCTCAGACCATGTAAGTGACATCTCCCCCAAGCATTGGTGAATTTGACCTTCTGGCAGATGAGTCTTTCTGGATAAGTCATCAGCCACTATGTTCTGAGACCCTTTTCGATAAATAATGGAGTAGTTATACCCCAGCATTTTGGAGACCCACTTCTGCTGATATGGGGTGATAGCTTGTTGCTCAGATAGGAATTTCAGACTTTGGTGGTCTGTCTTGATAATAAAGGGGCTCCCAACAAGGTATGAATGCAACTTCTTAACAGCAAGCAACACAGCCAACATTTCTTTATCATATATGGATAAGGCTTGGTGTTTAACTCCCAAAGCTCTGCTAAAAAATGCCATTGGTTTCTCTTTTTGTTGTAACACAGCTTTAATGCCATTACCACATGCATCTGTCTCTACATAGAAGGGCTCACGAAAATCTGGAAGAGCTAGTACTGGTGCTGTACAAATAGCTTTTTTGAGAGCCAAAAAAGTTGTTTGGGCAGACTCCATCCAATGCCACTGCTGATCTTTCTTCAATAGTGAAGTGAGTGGTTGAGCCAGGGCTCCATACCCTCAAATGAACCTCCTGTAGTAGCCAAATAGGCCCAAGAATCCTCTAAGTTCCTTGATGTTCTTAGGTATAGGCCAAGATAGAACTCCTTCTATCTTCGATGAGTCCATGCTGACAGTTCCTGCTGTTATAATATGGCCTAGATACTCAACCTGAGCAGTGGCAAAACTACATTTATTTTTCTTAGCATATAGCTGGTTATCCCTTAGCAGTTGTAAGACTACTTCTAAATGCCTCAAGTGGTCACTCCAATCCTTTGAATAAACTAGGATGTCATAAATAAAAACTAGGACAAATTTTCTCAGAACTGGCTTAAAAAATAGTGTTCATCAAAGCCTGAAAACTGGATGGAGCATTTGTTAGGCCAAATAGCATAACTAAGAATTCATAATGGCCCTCATGAGTTCTGAATGCTTTCTTATAAACATCTTTGTTTTACATCCTGATTTGGTGATATCCAGACCTCAAATCTAGTTTAGAAAAGAAAGTAGCTTGGCTAAGCTCATCCAACAATTCTTCAATAATGGGAATAGGAAACTTATCTTTGATGGTCATGTTGTTGAGTTGCATGTAATCCACGCACAATCGCTAGCTTCCATCTTTCTTCTTTACCATGAAAATAGTTGAAGCCAAGGGACTATTATTGTCCCTTATAATCCCTTCCTGCAACATTTCCCGCACTAGTTTTTAAATCTCATTCTTCTGAATAGTGGGGTACCTATATGGTCTTACTTTGACCACTCATGATTTATCTAGTATGGGAATGCGATGGTCCTGAAGTCGAGTAGGTGGTAAGCCTGATGGTACTTGAAAAACATCATCAAAAGCAGCTAATAACTTGAGTAACATTAGATGGTCAGGAGACTTTGATAGAGTGAGTACTGTTTGTTGGCTAAAATATAATAGCATAGGCTGGGGACCATAGCTTAATACTTTGAAACATTTGGCTGCTTGATTGTTAGACAATAGTTGAAGACTGCTAGGAATAACTGCTTGTAGGATATGATTTTTGCCATAGTGAGGGAGGAAAAATACTATATGATGGATCCCAGAGATAAAAGCCACCGAATTCCCAACCCCTTTAAAGGTAACAAATAAAAATCAATAGTGAATGTCGATCTTTGAGCTTCCCACTGGACATTTTTGTAGACTCCCTGGGTAGACAACCGAACTCCATTAGCCACCATGACCCTCAATGCAACAGTTTGCTCAGTAGGTAAGTTCAGACGCTTTACCAACTTAGAATCCATGAAATTATGTGTGCTCCTAGAATCCACAAAAATGATGACTTCTGTTTGCTCGATGAGAGCTAAAAGCCTCATAGTGTTGTGCCCTTGAGAGCCATGCAAGGTATGCAAAGAAAGGACAAGCAAAGTGACCTCGGGTTCCTGCTCCCCTTGTTCTAATTGCTCTTTGCAATCTTGAAACTCATCGGTTTCAGGGCTCTTTGGTTCAGCCTCACCATCAGAGGAAAATTCAATCACCAATTGGTACAGTTGAAATTTTTGGCATTTGTGTCCTGGAGTGTATTTGGAAGCACACCAGAAACAGAGCCCTTTATGTCTTCTATCATCCATTTCTTCCTGAGATAAGGACTTCACAGGGCCTTTAGGACCCCCTGTGGTGCTAAAAGTGGAAACGGCTTGAATAGGTTTAACATTTGGCAGAAAGGGTCTGATTGGTCCTCCAGCTCCCCCGTTATATGTTGGTTTTTTTATAGGCCCCAAGATAATACTTTCCACCCTTCTAGCTAAACTAAAACCATCCACTAGGATAGAAGGTGGAAACAACCGCAAGTATTGCCCTATTTCTGGTTTGAGATTACTAACAAACACACTAATCGCATGTTCTTCAGTTAGATCTATTTGGTTGAGCAAACTAACGAATGTATCATGAAATTGAGTCACTGACCCTTGTTGCTTCAAGGTAACGATCTCAGACATAGGATCTAGAAGAGTGTCTGAACTAAATTGGTCCCTCAGTCCACGGGCATAGACCTCCCAGGATAGTTGTTGTAACCCACCACGCCTCTAGACAAAAAAATGGTGCCAGTCCAGTGCCTTGCCTTCAAGATGGAGCATGACTACCTTTACCTTAGCCTCGTCTCTGACACATTCAGATGAGAAGAATTGTTCAAGCTTCGACCACCATCCACGAAAATCTGTGCCATCAAAACGTGGACACTCCAGTCTGTATAAGTTACTGATGACATGCCCTGAAGACCCCCGTACCAATGATCCAGTTTGCCTTGAATCTCGTAAGTGTGATAGTATCAACTGCTCCTCCTTTGAAGATTCAGGAGGAACACTCCCTAGTATGCCTTTTCCTTTGTCCAAGCTCACTTCCACCGGAGTTGCCTTGCTAGTACCAACAGCACTGGTTGGTGTCGGTTGCTCGATGTATTGCTCAAATAAAGCTTGAAGACCCGTGCGAATCTCAGTTTGAATCTCCTTTTCATCGCATCATGGAAGGATTGAAACTTGGTATCAATCTTGGTATCCATATCTGATTTCAACTGGGTGAACTCCTATTGTAGTTGACTCATTTCTTTTTGAAGCCTAGTGGTTACTCCATCGTTGGCCATGAGGAAAGAGATGCTCTGATACCTTGATGTGAGCTGCAGAAATTTAGAAGAAGAAGAGAAGAATAGGAGGAAGAAGAAGTAGCAGAGAGAAAGAGATTGAGAAAATAGTACTGATTTTTCATAACCAACACCAGCACACACGAGGGTGCTAAAAGAAAGAAAATAACGGTCATTACAGCTGTCGTCTGTTACAAGGCTGAGCACGAAAATGCCTCGTTTCATTAACCAAGCCCTTCACCCCAAAACGCAGTGTATTCATTAAAGTACCCCTCCCCAAAAAGCAGTGTATTCATTAAAGTACCCCTCCCCAAAACGTGCCATTTTATGTAACATAATTAGCTCAACAATTTAAACAGAAACAAACAAAAATTAACGACTTTTTAACCCCATAATTATATGCCATAACAGAAATGATGTTATCTTCTTTATTTATATGCAATTAAACAGATTCTATGATTACATTTGATTCAGATACTCCACCAAGAAATTGTTGGCAATCAAACTTATTATTTATAAGTTTGAATTGTTTAATTCGAAAGCTATGTAATTTAGGCTTGAAATTGAAGTACAATTCGACCTTTATAATCTCAACCTATAAAAAACTAGTAATTCTCGAAAGCCAAAAGGTCCAAAATTAAAAATAAACCAAACGACTTGAAGAAAAAAAATATTCATTCTACTTTTTAATTGAATTAATAGTGCATATTTTTTGTTGATCAAATTGATATTACGAGCAAATTAAGAGATATTAAGAAAATATTTTAGTACCTTAGTCTTTTTATTTTTATTTTAAAAAGTCAATTAAAAATTTGTATGTTATATAATTTAAACCCATACTATTTTACATTAATAAAATATCAACTTAATCATTAAACCAAAGCTTAATTTTAAAATAATATCTACGTATTAATTGTTTTATGCATATTTTATACTCCATCAATATTATATTGATAATGTAAGTTAACTCGAGATTTAAAATCGATAACAACACCATAATAAATAATTATAGTGCCTTTAGTATTCTTTTTTTATACAGAAAAAAGAAAAGAAAAGTTACCTTTAATATTCTTAATATGATGTATTTACATATTTAAATTTCATTTTACTCATAATTTAATCTATTTTTCATTTTAATATCATATATATTTCATGTTTTATTATTAATCAGTTTCAAACCATATATTTTAATATATTAATTTTAAACTAACATCTGTGTTTCAAGTGTTTAATTTTCACGTGATAGATTTTCTAGTTATATATAAAAATTATGAAATATCTAATTATTTAAGGGTTAGTATTTGATACAGCGTATCTTTTTTAATTTCATAAGCAGTTTAAAAAACGTCATGTATATTTTTTTTAATATTTATTTATTTTTAATATTTTATTATATTTTATGGGCACGTTTAAAAACTAGACCATTGACAATGTAAATATTATCGCATTATTTAATTTGTTTTATTCGTAAAACACAGCATGCTTCTGCATGGACAAGCTTTAACTACTTGATTAACACTTAACAAGCAACGAAAAACACATACTTAAGTACACACAAAGTAGTTTCCACAATAGGTTTAGACATATATATAGGAAAGGGAACACTAGTGCTTTTTATCGCTTCAGGAGCCTGATTAAGTATTCTTCCCAACCTTCCTAGGCATGCTGCCGCCATCATCTCCACCACCACCGCCTCCACTGCTTCCACTTCCACTTCCGAAGCCGTAGCCACCGCCACTGCTACCACGCCCACTGCTGCTACCTCCACCGCTTCCGCCTCCGTGCCCTCCACTACCCCCACTTCCAGTACCACCACCACTTCCTGAACCATACCCAGAGCCACCTGATGAACCACTACCTCCACCACCGCCGCCTCCACCTCCCGACCCTGGACTACCACCAACCGAAGGAGTTGGAGAGGGAGATCCCACCTGCTGTGGAGGGCTTTGTGAATGGACGCAGAGAGCAAAGCATAGGGAAACTAAGAGAAGGCACATCACAAACCAACGACTCATCTCTCTTGATTTTACCCAAAAGAACAATTCTTAAACACAACGCTCTTCAAACAATTGAACCAGCAAGTCATATATAAAGGTGTGAGAGATGGAAGAAGCCATGATTTATGTAACTCAAAAGCCTGTTTCCATGTACAGCTGCATGCAAAATTCGAGCATAAGTTACACCGATGACCGAACGATAAATGCTGTTTTTCTTGATAAAGAACATTCGTACGGAAGGCTTTACTTGATAAAGAACATTCGTACGGAAGGCTTTAAGGTTTTGAACGTCGGCCAAATCGTAGTTTAGATAAGTAACACCGACCTTATACTTGTTCTTGTTCTTGATAAACATCATTGCTAAGGAGAGCTTTTAAGGTTTTAAATGTCGACCAAATTGTAGTTTAGAAATATTTAGAACCTTATAATTTGTATAGCGATATGGTGAGAGTAATTCCGGTAAGGCTAAAAATATGGTTGGCAGTGAGATTGGTCACTCAGCAATGAAATTTGATATTGTATCAGTGAAATTATTTTTAATTCTACACATTGGCTAGAGAATATTTCTATGCTCACACTTACCTTATATAAAAGTGTCATTTTATTCATTATTTTTATTAAAAAGTTGTTTTTAATGTGTCAATTTTTTCACTATTTTTATCAAAATGTTATTTTTAATCCTACATTAATTAGAGAATACTTTCATAGCTTACTTATTCTCCATTTTCATTAAAGAATTAATTTTAATCCTATATTGACTATAGAACACTCTTGTATCTCACATTTATCTTATTAATAAGTGGAAATTTCTTCACCATTTTTATTAAAAAGTTAATTTTAATCTCACATTGACTAAAAAATACTTCATAGCTCATTTCTTCACTATTTTCATTAATAAGTTAATTTTAATCCAACCTTGGCCAGAGAACACTTTCATGCTCACACTTATCCTATAAATAAGCGTCAATTTCTTCACTATTTTTATTAAAAAGTTAATTTTAATCCTACATTAACTAGAGAATACTACCATAAATAAGTGTCAATTACTTACTCTAAGTGTAAATTTCTTTACTATTTTCATAAGCTCTTTAGAGTTTACTCAAAGGAGAGAACACTACCATATTTGCAAATAAGTGTCAATTACTTACTCTAAGTGTCAATTTCTTTGGCCAATTTTGATTAAAAAAAGCCATTTATTAAAAAAATTATGGTTTTGAGCCTACTTCTAGGATATTTAGGGAAATAGGTCAATTTTGGAGAGAGAAGTGAAAACTTCCTCGATCAATTTTTTTAAGATTTACGGTTTTTTGTAGGGTTTAGGGTTGGAAATTTGTAGGGACAGATTTGTTTGTGTTTGTGTTCGAGGTAGACATTATGAAAGCTTAAAGGTATATTTGAGTTAACAGTGATACGATAGCACTCAGAGACCCATACATTTCATTTGTCATGTCGAGATGGAACCATTGCCTTAGAAGCCCATCACATTGCAACTGAGGCTCTGAGTTCACGGTGCTTATACGATCACAGGTTGAAGTATAACTAGGGCTCGTACTTTACGGATGTTAATGTATGGTCACAAGTTGGAGTATAACTCGAGAGCCCGATTGACTGTGGTTATGTGGTCACTGGTTGGAGTTTCATCTCATCAGAAGAGGATGATTTGTAAACCCGATACATAAGTTTGAGATCATAATCATAGGGAAAAACTGAAGTGCTTTCCATTATAATCAAATTAATATTTTTCTCAATCTCTACCAAAAATAGTATCATTAACCTCCTAACCCAAAACCTATGACAGAGTTGGATGCAAGAGGACTCTTAGGGGGAGTTATTGTGATGGTGGAGAGAAGGTAAAACTCGAGTCGGGGGGTAGCGATTGTAGTTATTAATGAGTTCTTTAATCACAACAATCATTGTTGCCCCGAAAGGACATTCACATTTTCTCCAATGCCACAATCACTCCCCCCTGAGAGTCCTCTTGCCCCCAACTCCATCACAAGTTTCGGAGAAGATGGAGGTTAATGATACTACATTTGATGGAGACGGAGAAAAAAAAATTAAGGTGATTATACTAGAAAGCCCCTAAGTTTTTCCATATAATTATGATGTCAAACTTATGTATGGGGTTTACAAACCATATTCTTCTGGTGAGGTGGAACTTGAACTCGTAACCGCTTAACCACTATCAATTGGGCTCTCAAGTTATACTCCAACTTGGGACCGCACATTAACATTCGTCAAGTACGAGCCGTAGTTATACTTCAACCCGTGACCGAATAAGCACCGCGAAGTCTCAGCCCGAGTTGTAATGTGATGAGCTTCTAAGGCAATAATTTCATCTCGACATAGAAAATGAAATGCATGGGTCTCCAAGTGCCACCGCATTATCGTGAACTCAAACACTCCTTAAAGCTAGCACAATGTCTCCCTCAAACACATATAATTCTTTCCATCGAAAAATTTCAACATTGAGAAAAAACAATTGAGGAGATAATTTTTTTAGGGTTGAAGAGTGGTGGTCGAGAGAGTTTATGGAGTAAGGGAGGGAAACCCCCCTTTATATAGGCAACCGGGTGGTCAAGAGGTGAAAAGAAAACAAAAACATGTACTACCACGAGTATCTGAAATTATCTTAGGATTCTCGGGATGTCTGAAAATTGAGAATAGGGATTCCTAGTTTCTGGAAAGTTTTCACGAGTTAAGGGGTTGGTTGAAAAAAAGAGGGGTGAAAACATGCCCCACAGGACGCGTTTTCAGTTAACATGGCATATGCACCTCCGACCTACATGCATAATGTCAACCTCGATGCTAAAGGTGGGTTAAAATTTCTAGAACTCTTTCATAAAAGACTGGGCCATGCGAGTTCTTCATTAGATGTCGACGATTTTACAAGTTTGCATGAAATTTTCCTCGAAAGATGCTTTTGTTGTTGCAGTGAAATTGATACAACATAAAGCATGGGGTAAACTTCTACATTAAAAAATCTCGATCAGAGAAATTCGAGGCCAAGTGCGCAATGTGTGACAACAGATGATCATGGAAAATCATGGCATCTGTGAGAAAGAAGACAGGGTTTTGGACCATTAAAAAATATAGCACTCCCCATACAAGTGCAATATTCATAAAAGGAAATCTTGTTGTCATCAGTTCCTCGACAGCCACTAGTGTCGAGTTCATGGTACTAACCATTCATCATTACGAAATGATTGGACATAGATTTTGCACGTTATTTAACAAAAATAAAGAAACTTGACACCCATTAATGTCGAAATACTCCTAAAAAACAACATTGTAAAATATAACTTTCTCATACACGTATTAATAGATAATATTAAAATATAATAGTAAACCTAATTTATACTACATTTATATCAAAATTGATGAAATCAAATTGGACCAACCAATACATTGGTTCGAAATAAGGTAAAGAATCAATTGACTTGTGAATTGATATGAACCGGATTAAAAATCGATTGAACCGATGATTGAATCGAGTTTTATGATTTTTTTTACTTTTTAATTCTTTTATTATCTTTTTGTAAATTGTTTAATTAATATGGACAAATGAAACCTCACTGGTCTATGATAAAATATTGATTTAGATTCAAAATTGCAACTTAAACTTCGTGCACCTAGAGAAAAAAAATAGCTTAATATATTAAAGAAAACTCTTAAATTACTGACCATTTTACCAATAAAAGCCCATTTCCCACTTTATTTACGGAAATGAGCCATTTTATTTATTATTTACCGGAATGGGCCGAAAACACTAAAATTCATTCACATAGAAGCGTTTTAAGAGGAAATTCCAGCAAAACGCGTCTCGGAGGGAGCGCTTTTGCCATGTCAGCAAAAAAACGCACTAACGTGGACGCACTTTGCTGACATGGCAAAAGCTCTCCCTCAAATACGCATTTTAGCCCGTGTTTTTTAATCCCAATGATCATTGGGGGTCCAACGGTAAAAAAAAAAAACTATAAAACCCCCATTCTATTTTTTCCACACAAACATTTCTTCCAAAATTCTCAAAAAAGCTCTCAAATTTCTCCCTAAATTTCTCAAAGCTCTCTTTAATTAACTATTTCCTTTAATTTATTTTCTAAATTAGTATTATTTTTTTAATAATTTCTAAGATATTTGATCGTGTTAGCAATGGCCGGGGAATTAATTCGTCTTGGTCATAAACATATCTCCGTCAAACAAATGAAAATGGTAAGGGTTAATTTCAATTTTTGAATATTATTTAATATTTTTTTCATTTATGTAATTTTAATTAATTTCTATTTTATAATTATTTATAACAGTCTGTAGATCAGTGTTACAATGTTATATTTGTAATATGTCTGGTCCCCTATCACCGTTGATAGAAAATTACTTGAGGGAAGCGAGTTTTTGGCACGTGACCATTATAGGTCGGGGGTGCAAGTTGGACCCGAAACTCATCAGCGCGTTCATAGAGAGGTGGAGACCCGAGACGCACACATTCCATCTTCCATGTGAGGAGTGTACCATCACTTTGGAGGACGTGCAGTTACAATTGGGATTGCCGGTGGATGGGTCCGTACTCACCGGGTCCGCTCAATCTGCTGATTGGGGAGCCATTTGCTACGATCTTTTGGCTGCGATTCTAGGTGATATTTACGGAGGTTGAATCGAGATGGGCTGGTTACAAGACACATTCCCGGAGCCAGGGAATGATTCGACTTAAGTAGAAAGAATACGATATGTTCAGGTATACATCCTTGAGATCATTGGAGGTTATCTGATGCCGGACTTGTCACGAAACCTCGTACATCTGAGATGGCTGCTGAAACTCGTTGATTTTAGAGCAGCTGGCGAACTTAGTTGGGGGTCTACCGTGTTGGCAACATTGTACCGGGAGATGTGCGGGGCGATGAAACCAAATAAAGCCAAAATCGGAGGTTGCCTATCACTACTACAATCATGGGCTCGATTTCGCTTTCCATTTTTACGTCCTCCAGTGAACCACCCATATATATTCCCACTCATAATGAGGTAAAATTTATATTAGATTTTACAATTATTACATAGATTTAAAATATAATTTTATGCTAAAAATTTATTTAATTAGGTGGAACCATTTGGCGAGTTATGTTGGAATACCTATCGCTTTTGAAGATATACAACTTCTATTAGACCAACGGCCGAAAGCACATTTAAGTATTAAATGAAATATATATACATAACATAGTCGTTTCATATTTAGTATTTAGTATTATGTGTATAACTAATATTTTTATCACGTTCATATAGTTTCAATGGACACCATACGAGAATCTGGCAATTCGGGTAGTAATTCCGGATGAATTCTTTCAAAATCCGTACATTTGGCATGTTAAGGTCCCGATGGTTAACTATGCTACTGTCGAGATGCACCAGACGGATAGTGTAACACCCCTAACCCTTATCCGTCGCTGGAATAGGGTTACGGAGCATTACCGGGCTTTTCAAATCAAATACCTTTGAAACATATCAAAACAATCAACCTAGATACCTAACCAATGTACCCTCATAGGTACCACAATTTTATTATCAAAACATATTAATTTAAACATCATTCAAAATCAAATTTATAAACATGCCAAATTCGATCTAATTTGCCTTTATTATCCTCATTTAAACATTAATTTAGACATGTCAAAGTATAACCTCAAACATAAACACATACTCATATATATAACCAACTAAAATTAACTTATGATCTTATTTAAAAACAATCCACAAAATGATTAGCACTTATACACCTTAGGTACATGCCGACACAAAAAGAAAAACATCACCACGTTTTGAGTTCGGGATCGTTGATGGATGCTGAATCGGCGATCAAACTTAAGTACCTAACCTCCGCACGAAAAATAAAATCGTACGCTGAGTATAAACTCAGTGGTATTTCTATAATCCGAATATTTAAAGGCAAGATATTATAATATATACATTTAATCACACAATAACATTAGTCATTCAATTAATCAATTCATAAACACATCATTCATAACATATACAATTATCATCATTTGCTATTTCAAATCTCATACTTGCTATACAAATAGCTTTTCACAATATGATACACAATTTATGTGTCTCATTTTCATTTCACATTCAATGTTTTCCAATACCAATCATAGTATCATTTCATTTATTTACCCCTATTAACACGACTTGGACTATGATGGATACACAGATCCAACCAATACACACCAGTTTGGTACCCAGTACCTCATCAGATAATTAGAAGTAATAATTTGACACCCAGTGTCTCATCGGCTAAACCGAAGTAAATTTGCACCAAGTGCTTCATCGAATATATCCGAAGTGATAAATTGGCACCCAGTGTCTCATCGACTCGAAGTCGAAGAAATCCCTGAACTCTTCCAATCCTATGGCATGCCATCTATATCCGACTCATCCCGATACAATTAATAGGGTTTCAATTCACTATTCAATAACAATCAATATCAAATAACAATTTTTCCATATAATCACATATACAATGAATGCAATTCAATTCAATATCAAAATGTCATATACTCACCTCAACTACTTACCATAAACATTAAATCAAAATACAACAATTAATTATTATATTCGGATTATAGAAAAAAAACCAGAATTTCCGAGCTATTCCTCGTCGACTTTATCTTTTTCCTTCTTAGTTGAAGTATCCAGCGCAACGTTAGCTACAGAATTAAAACAATTAAAATTCATTAATACAATACAATTTAATTTCACATTGAATATTTCAATTTTTGTTCAACATTTGCCTAAATTCCAATTTACTCCCTAAACCAGGACTAACTTTATTTCTTCACAATTAATTCTATATTTTCATTCAATTTCCACTTCAAACTAGATTTAACTCTCTAATTTCACTTAAACCTTAAATTTCAAAATTTTTCACAATTTATTCCCTAATACTAAAAATCTACAATTTATTTTACAATTCAATCCTTTTCCATTTCTAACTTAAAAATCTATCAATTTAGTCCATACTACTCTATTTATTCATGTAACACCCCTAACCCGTATTCGTCGCCGGATTAGGGTTACGAGACATTATCGATCTAAACATAGTTCAGTACAGTCATCTAATACAAAACATGCTCAAAGTTACGACAACTTCTTTTAATAGTTTTCAAACTCAAAAATCAACCTTCTACTCAATTATAAAAGTCAAATTCGCATATATTAAAAACACTTAATCAAATAAGTCAATCATGCTTTATGGTTTATAATACATAAGTAATCCATACTTCAAAATTCAAACATGTCAATATTATTTATTTAATCAAATTGTCGAATCAACTATCATGCATCAAGGTCATACTACATATGCTTTATAAAGCATTATTCAAACCTTATAACCATCAAATTACATGGCATTCGAATATCTAGCTTTAAATCAAGCATATATTATTTTGTATACTAAGCACATATTTCACAACATTCATTTGTATATATATATTCCATTAGCTAATTATCAAACATGCCATTTAGCGACACATTTCGATACTATTTATCTCATTCAAATTAACAGCTAAAACAAATCCAAACTATGCCCAATTCGGACCATAATAATGCAACCATTTCGAAATGCATTTTGCCTAAACCAAACATACCATAATCGGACAACATATATATACAAGGCATCAACTAACACATAATTTCCAGCCAAAAATATACCAATTCATGCGCATTTCATACTTAAAAAAAACATCACCCAATGTTATACCAATTTCCATCATCACATAATCAATCACCTAACCAACAAGACAACCATATAAATTTGGTCAAATACATACGGTATCATAAAACATATATAAATTCTACCTGTCTTTAGCCGAATGTAAATACACACTTTATACCATATTTTATCTAAAAAATGACCAAAGCAATTACATTATTAATGAATTATCGAATACATAATCAACCAATTACCAAAATTATTCATTCAATCATTTCCAAATCATAAAAATATTATATCCACATCTTAAACCATGTAACATATTTCCCTCAATGAATTAAGTATCAAGGCCAAATACACACCAACCTAAGCATCATTTTTAAGCCAACTCACAAGACAATTTATACATCAACACATAGGTCATCAATAAATCATACCAAATATCCAAATTCAAAAGCATAGCATAGTCATTTCGTGGCAATTATAAACACATATCATAAGTTGAAGATGCATCCAACATTTACCTCATTACTTAACCGAATTATAAGACCATCCATCACAAGCATATATCAACATTAGTTAACTTATAAGTCATTCATGTCATATTCAATCAAACCATATAATAGCAAATTATACCAACTTTCGAGACTATATTATCATGCATATACTAAATACACCATATACCTATAATACACATATTGCTTTCGAAATAGGCTTAAACCATAACTAAATTATACAACCATTAACAAATATGCCAAACACATCACACTTATATATATTATGACCGAAATGTGCATAAACTTAAGCATCATATATATCCATTAGATCAAAAGCATAAAAACCAAGTTCAACCAAAATGAATAAGCCATTTTCGCATGGCTCATATTTACATACCCCAAAATTAAGTATATTAACTAGTCTATACATGCCATAAGTTCGAATTCAAACTTAACAAAATACCGAAAAGAGTTGATAGTGTGATAGACTTCTCTGACGATCCCCGAGCTCGTAACCAACTTCCAAAATCTATAAAACAAATAGAAAATACACAGAGTAAGCTATCACAGCTTAGTAAGTCATAAGCAAATGAGACATTTAATCATATACATAATTTAATCTAGATAAACAGTAATAAGCCATCATAATTTCATATATATTTCCAACTTATAATTTCATATATCAAAACATATATAATTTGCATAAAATTTCCTTAGGCCGAATACATAATTGAACATTAGTATATTTAACCTTTACTTCAACAACAAAAATACATCCTTTGGCCGAATATATACATTCACATATACATACACATAATTCACATTAACATATGACATTATATCATCAATTCAAACATTCAACTTACCATATTTTCATAACTTTGTATGAGTACATATCTGAGCCTTTCTAACCTGAATTTTACACTCGATCTTAACTTATCATTGCCCGTTGAACCATTCAAAATTAAAAAGGATACTCGGATAGTTGAACATTTCGTACAATGCAAACGTCCCAGACGTGGTCTTACATGTAATCACATATCGATGCCACTGTCCCAGACAGGGTCTTACACGTAAATTACAAGTCGATGCCAACATCCTAGACGTGGTCTTGCACGATAACACATAATGGAATCCTATGTCATGACATATGCATCCTAGCTATTCCTAGGGTTCGTACGGAACTTTCGAACATTGTAACTCGATCGAATCAATCTCGTAAACATAACTCCCAAGCTTATAAACATTCGGCCAACACATATACATAGTCATAAAATTCAGTTCGACAAATAAAATTCACATAGATTAAAAATTAACAACATTTATATGCTTATAAACTTACCTCGGATACCGACGGACGGAATAAAACGACTATTCGATTATTTTTGTTTTCCCCCGATCCAAATCCGTTTTCTTTGGTTCTTGATCTAAACATATTCAAATTAAACTTATTTAAACACCATTTTATTCAATTTAGTCTAAAAACACATAAATGGGCAAATTACCATTTTGCCCCTAACATTTTACACTATTCACAATTTAGTCCCTATTGCATAAAACACAAAATATGTAAAATTTCAATAACCCATGCTTAAGCCGAATTTAACCCATAATCATACAAGTCCATATATTTCAATTATTTCACATTTTAGTCCCTCAATTTATTATTTTTACAATTTAACCCTAATTACTCAAAATCATCAAAATTTCCAATACAAAACATATTAATCCAAAACATATCTTTCATAATCTATCATCTAACATCACAAAGCTCATAAATTCATCAATGGCTTAACTCAAAATATCCATCAAAATAAAAAATTAAAGCATGGGTTTTGTAAATTTCATACCAACGATATCAAAAACGTAAAAATTATCAAAAACCGAGCTAGTTACATACCTTAATCAAGCTTAGCTGTAACACCCCAAACCCGGCCTAGACGTTACGACCGGATCTAGCATGTCACATGGATAGGTTGTTTAAAAATTGCGTTCTCGTTGAAAACTCTGTATTCTTTCTTTGAAAACTTCGAGCTTTGTTGTTTGTGAAATTCAGATTTGCTTTTATGGTGTTATTGTAAAAACGTTCTTATTATTACCATTGAAAACTTTGCTTATAACCGAAATCAGATTCAAGGATTTGCTAAAATGTGATATTTTGAAAACCGTTATTGTAATTTTAAGAAAAATCCCGAGTTTAATCATTTATAGTTTGAAAATAACCGAAATGAAAGCTTAAAGGAAAAGTTAAGTCTAATGGCCTTATTAAAAAATATTAAACCCAAATTAAAAACAATCTTAAATTAAAGCTAAACTGAAATTATTAAAGTTCATGAGAAATACTCCGATGTATGGCCACCACAGAGTCCTCCGCAGCGCCAAATCCTCTAATGCTGGGGATCACCTGCAAGGTTAAAGCAGAGGGGTGAGTTACGAGAACTTAGTGTGTAATCCCCTAAACGGTCATTAACTGGGCCTGAGCCCATACAGAAGCAAACTGGGTCGAAGCCCATATAGAAGCAAACTGGGCTGAAGCCCATACAGAAGCAAACTGGGCCTTAGCCCTATATAAATAATAATGCAACCAGAGTATGTAGCCCAACCCAATAATCTATCCGCTACACACCACCCGTACCAGCCCAGCACACTTGTGGGGATTTCTAAATCGACCCACCCATCCGCTACACACTAATATGGCAGACAAGCTGCTCATCACAGAATTTGTGGAGGAGCCACCAGAATAACAGAATATATGTGGCATAGCCACCAGACAGAATGTGGCAGAGCCACCAAATCAGAATGTGGCAGAGCCACCAGAATAACACTTCCTCCGATCATCAACATCCCGATCTCATGCAAAATGTCATGTATACAAAGCATATATCATAATGCTGTATGAAATAAATTGCCATCATAACCAACTAATCAGAATACACACAATCATGCGAATCAGCCCTTAAGGGTATAACGGTAATTTTACCCACTGAGGGTATTTCAGTAATTTACCCTCCAGGGGTATTTTGGTAATTTACCCTCCAGGTGTATATCGGTAATTCTGAACTTAACGACTTTTTCAAAGGCCTTTGTAGATTTCGCATTCAGACCTATCATTTGATAGTTTTCCAACAGTTTTGCCCAAGTGGGCTGGATAGCCCATTGGGCCCACTTGGCCCGTTTCGGCTCGTTCAGGCCCATCACAGCCTCAGTTTCGCGAGAGTGCTCGTGACACTCTCGATGACTTAACGTCATCATTCGTATCTCGATTTACCACTACGAGTGCTCGCATGCTCGAGTGGTCACAGTTGCCGGTTTCCCAGCTTTTCGGCATTTGGGCCGATTCTCAAAGCACCACAAGCATTCATCATCGAAATGGGTGTGAGATTACACACATGTTTGGAATTCGGACCACGCTACTCCCCGAAGCACCTAAGAACCCATTTGGCTATCAGTTAGTCTCATTACTGGTAAAGCGTAACTAAAGCTTAAGTCTAAAATAATCACTAACTTCCCTTACCACAAAGAGATTCCCTTCGATCCACCAAAACAGCTCGGTATTACTCCTTGACTAACACCAATGAGTTCCTAACACAATTGATGTACCAAAACAAATGGAGTTACCAATCATCCACATTCGGTCAATCAAAGAAACACCCACAATAATAATTAGCATTGCTTACCCTTAGTTTCGGCAAGAACAGGTTCCTGAACAATCAGAAGTTGAACCCTCACTCCCTTCAGAGATGATAACCAACTGGAAAGAAGAAGAAGAAGAAATCAGCTTTGGCTTGGCCAAAATGTAACACCCCAAACCCAGCCCAAACACCACGACCGGATCTGGTATGTCACTAAGAAAATTTTGGAAGAGCATGTCGTATTTTCAGAAAAATATTTTTTTCTAAAGTTTATCTTCTTATTCGAGAGAAATTTAATAGTTGATAGTTTAAATAAAATATGCCTTTATAAATTTAAAACCTAAATTTAAATAGATACATTAGTTCAGTAAGAATTTAAATAACTAAAAGTAATTAAAGCCCAAAATAAAACAAAACCTAAACTAGTGGCCCATAGCCTTATTACAACGAGATTTAAAATCCATTAATTAAAAATATAAAGTATTAACTTGAGACTTTTTGCTGGATCCGATTGGTCTTTTGCATGGCCACCTTGCGTTCCTCTCCGGCCTGGTCCAAGCACTAGGTATCACCCGAAAGGTTAATTAATAGGTGAGTCGCGAGACTCGGTGTGCAACCTCATGCACCACTAGATTTTGGCCTTAGGCCTATAAAACAGATTAATAATTCCATTTATAAAAAAATAACAAATAATATGCAAGGCCCAACCCATTTGCCTAGGTTTCCATCTGCTACACGCCCGTACCAACCGTACACGCCATTGGGGATTTCTACAATCGACCCACACCGCTACACACCATGATGGGCATCATGCCGCTCATCCACATATGATGGCCAAGCCCTTATAACATATAATGGCCAAGCCCGTATAATCATTTAATGGCCAAGCTCGTATAACGATTCACGGCATTAGCCGCTACATCGATCACGTAGAAACCGCTACACATATAACGTATAACTTCCTCCTTTCATCAACCCAACCCATGCAATCACATACAAGCATTTTACTTATAACATATAAACAGATTACTTACTAACCTGGTGAACCGCTTTTACCCTCATTGGGCTTTCATCAATAAATCGAGATGTCGGCAATTATCAAAACATATAAATCTTATGATCATGCATTTTATGATTAGATCTAGATGGTGGGGAAGTACTACACACCTGTTATCGCGAAGTACTAAACTCTTAGTCGGTATCCTTGCTATCCGGATTTATTATCCTCAATGTAAAGCCTCGCTCAAAAGACGGAAAAACACACAAAGATTTAGCCCCTTCAACAATCGACCAAGGTTAATAAATCCCAAATTACACGTTAAAACTAATAGATCCCTTACCTTGAAATCCCGAAAGTAACACGATTCTATAACTTAGAGATCTATGCGATTGACTCCACTAAAGTTCCTTCAGATTTCAAGACAAGCAGCACCACGAAGTAATTCGGCAATCACAGGAGATGAGATCTAGGGATTTTGGCTTTAGGAAAATCCCGAAAAAGTATGAACAAGAGAAGGTGATGTGTCTTTGGCTTTTAAAATACTTGAGTGAGGAGTTTCGGTTTCTGACAGGAAAAGAGAATAAGAAAAGAAAACAAGGAAGAGACTTGAAGATTTCGACTAGGAAGAAAAAGAATGGAAAGAGTTTCGGCTTTTGAATCAAAGTGAAGATAAGGGAATAGGCTTAGAAATTTCGGCTTTTGCAGAGAATGAAGAAGAAGATGGAACTTTAGGAGTTTTCGGCTTTTACTCAGAGAAGAAGAGAAAAGAATGAGAGAAAAACCCAAATGACGAAATTGAAGAGATATTCCCCCTATTTATAGAAATTTTGGCACTTACCTAACCTTGCAGATAAATCCTATCTTTTCTCTTTTATCTTAATCTACTAGCTCATCTAAAAGAGACTTAATTATCTCTAACTCCTCCCTCCTTTATCAGCATATTATCCACATATTTTAATCATTAAAATCCCTAAATTTTAGCCTTTATCTGCTTATTATCTACATAAAATAAATTCTTAAATAATAGCCTTTATCTGCTTATTATCCACATATTTTAAACATTAAAACCCCTAAATTTTAGCCTTGTTGCCATCCACTCCACCTAATCCTAATGCCCAAAATTTAGCTAACTTAAATTAAAGAATTGGGCTCCATGAAACTTAAATTTGGGCCCCTTACTCCCTTGTGTGGCGTCACCTCCTAAGATTGGGCCACAAGCCCACTTTGGTATTTTAAACATAGATACTACCTTTTAAACCCTATAATGCCCAAACAGATAATTTTAATCAAGGCCTCTACCTAAGCCTGAGCCCAATTTGGACCCCTAACACTTAAATTAACACATTAAACATATCCACCCATTAAACGCATAGGCCCAAAAATTCAGGATGTTACACAAAAAGAGAACAATAGACGAAATATTAGGGGAGAATAGATTCGGTTCTACCACGAATAAAAGGTCAAGGTAGTAAGTGTTCGGCTTATGCTTTGAATGGAGAAGGAAAACAATAGAAAAGAAAGGTATAATGCATTCGGCCAATGGAGAAAGATAGTGTAACGAGGAAAGAAGAGAGAAAACACAATGGCAATAGAATCTTACCTATTCGGCCACTACCAAGAGATAGAAATAATGAAGCAGGAAGAATACTCGGCACTTGACAAGAGCAAACCAAGGAGATAGAAGATTCAAGAAGAAAAGTGTACGAGTGGTCAATTTCTAATAGTTTCGGCCAAGTCCCAAAAGAGAGCAAAGTAAAAAGAATGAGAAAAGAAATGCCAAAAAGGAAGAACCCGAAATGCTTGAGTAGAAAGAAAGAAGAGAGAAAAAAGATGCCAAAAGTGCAAAGAGAATCTTAGAGAGACTAAAGAAATTTGGCAATACTCTACACTAGCCGAAAGTGCCCATACACCACCCCCTTAGCCGTTTTTTCCTTTCCCTCAACACTCCCACATTCGGCCAAACACTCCCAACACCATCCACTTCCCTGATTTTCTCCTACATTTGCTCCCCAACTTCCTCTCCATCACTCATTCAAACAATTTGACCAAGTCTTCCCATCCACCATGTAGAGTTCTAGCTGAACTCTACTTCTTCCACCTGCTTAGCACAAAATAAAAACTCCCAAAAGCAACTTGTGGGATTCGAACCCCACTCCCCTTGCTCCACTATTGACGCCACCACCACTCCACCATATGCTCACTTGTGTTAGCCAACACATTTAATTAAACCTTAAGTCCTGCTTCCACTAGCTCTCCCCACTAAAGTGCCAAAAAGCAAAATTTTCCCTATGGCCCAACTTGAACCTGAGACTTCAAAGAAACCCTGTAACCCTCCAAAATAACCTTCCTAACAGGTCCAACTTGAAATAATGTCGTTCTCATGTTCCCAAAAATTCTAAAACGTTCCTACGCCCAAGGCCCAATGGGCCCAATTCTACTAAGCCCAAATTCGGGTCATTACATTAGCTATGGCCGAATGTGGCTTTCTTTTTCTTTTTCTTTTCCTTAGCTAGTTTCGGCTATTCCAAAGATGATCATGCATGGTTTTATGTTTTTTGTTTTATTATATTAACTTAATTAATATATTTACTAAATTAACCTTATTAGTTTAATATAAACATATTATATATCATGCACATAACCGTCCATCATATTAATTCATGGTATAATTACAACATAAACACCTCCCACTAAAAGAAGAAATCAATTTAGCACTTTAACAAATAGTTAGCCACTTTTACAATTTACGCGATTAAGTCCTTTTATTTAATCGGACACTCAAACGATAAAATTAAATCACGAAAATTTCACAGATATAAATTCAAACAGTAAAAACACAGATAATAACATTTAATAATTTTTATAAATCGGATTTGTGGTCCCGAAACCACTATTCCGATTAGGGTTGAAATCAGACTGTTACAATTCTCCCCCCTTAGGGATTTTCGTCCCCGAAAATCTAACCGGTGAATAGGTTTAGGTAACATTCTCTCATAGCATCTTCGAGCTTCCACGTAGCTTCTTCAACCCCGTGTCGATGCCATAAGACTTTTACTAAAGAAATTTTCTTATTCCTCAATTCTTTCACCTCGTGATCTAAAATTCGGATTGGTTCTTCCTCGTTTGTCATATCGGATCGAATCTCCACCTCAGTTGGAGAAATCACATGTGATGGGTCGGATCGGTATCGTCAAAGCATTGAAACATGGAATACATTATGTATCTTTTCTAACTCAGATAGCAATAACAATATGTAAGCAACCGGCCCGATACGCTCTATAATCTCATACGGCCCAATATATCTCGGACTCAACTTGCCTTTACGACCAAATCTGAGTATTTTCTTCCACGGCGAGACTTTCAAAAACACTTTGTCCCCGATCTGAAACTCAATATCTTTACATTTTAAATCTGCGTACGACTTCTAACTATCTGACGCAGCTTTCAGACTATCGCGAATCACTTTCACTTTCTGTTCAGTCTCTTTGATCAAATCGACCCCGTGTATCTTATTTTCACTGAGCTCAGTCCAATACAAAGGTGTTTGACATTTACAACCGTACAAAGCCTCGTAAGGTGCCATTTTGATACTCGATTGAAAGCTATTATTATATGCAAATTCAATCAGTGGCAGGTATCGTTCCCATGTACCTTCAAACTCGAGAATACAACATCTCAACATATCTTCGAGTATCTGAATAATTCGTTCGGACTGACCATCTGTCTATGGATGGAAAGCAGTACTAAAATGCAATTTCATACCTAATGCATCTTGTAGTTTCTTACAAAACCGCAATGTGAACCTCAGATATCTATCCGAAACGATAGAAATAGGTACTCCGTGCAATCTCACAATCTGAGAAATATATAATTCAGCAAGTTTATCAAGCGAGTAATCTGTACGAATCGGAACAAAATGAGCCGATTTTGTCAATCTATCCAAAATAACCCAGATTGCATCTTTCTTACTCGGTGACAAAGGCAAACCCGATACAAAATCCATCGTAACTCTGTCCCATTTCCACTCAGGTATCATAATCGGTTGAAGTAACCCAGAAAGTACCTGATGCTCGGCTTTGACTTGTTGACTGATCAAACATCTTGAAACAAAATCAGAGATGTCTTGTTTCATACCAGGCCACCAGTAAAGCTGTTTCAAATCATTATACATTTTCGTACTACCCGAATGAACAGATAACCGACTGCTATGAGCTTCATTCAAAATCATCTGAATCAACTCTAAATTTCTCGAAACACACATTCGGTCTTTAAACCTCAAACAACCTTCAGTATCAACTCGAAACTCTAAATCAGTATTCACATCACATTGAGCCCGTTTTGCTATCAATTCGTTATCAACTTTTTGAGCCTCACAAATCTGCTGAATAAATAACGGTTTTGCTTTCAACTCAGCTACAAGTGAACCGTCATCAGATAAGGCCAATTGAGTATTCATTGCTCGTAGGGCAAACAACGATTTCCGACTCAAAGCATCAGTAACAACATTGGCTTTCTTTAGATGGTAGTCAATTACAAGCTCGTAATCTTTTAGCAACTCTAACCATCTTTGCTGTCGTAGATTCAGATATTTCTAAGTCATCAAATATTTCAAGCTTTTGTGATCAGAATAAATGAGACATTTCTCACCGAACAGATAGTGGCGCCATATCTTCAATGCAAACACAATAGCTGCCAATTCTAGATCATGTGTCGGATAGTTCTTTTCGTGCGACTTTAACTACCTCGAGGCATATGCTATAACTTTTCCTTCCTGCATCAAAACACAGCCCAAACCATTTAAAGATGCATCACTAAAGATTACAAATTCTCTACCCGATTCTGGCTGAACTAACACCGGAGCTTCGGTTAACAAAGCTTTCAACTGATCGAAACTTTTCTGGCACTTTCCTGACCACTCGAACTTAACATCTTTCTATAGTAATCGTGTTATCGGAGTTGCAATCATAGAGAAACCTTTTACAAACCGTCTATAGTAACCAGCTAGTCCCAGAAATCTTCGGACCTCGGATACATTTCTAGGAGGCTTCCAATCTAGTATAGCTGAAACCTTGTTCGGATCAACCCGAATACCTGATGCTGATACAACATGACCCAAAAACTGACTTCTCGTAACCAGAACTCACATTTACTAAACTTTGCATACAACTGCTTATCACGCAAAGTCTGTAGCACTAATCTCAGATGTTCAGCATGCTCATATTCGTCACGGGAATAGATTAATATGTCATCTATGAACACAACCACAAATCTATCCAAATACTGTTTGAAGATCCGATTCATTAAATCTATAAAAATAGCAGGTGCATTAGTAAGTCCAAAAGGCATAACCAAAAACTCATAGTGTCTGTACCTCGTTTGGAAAGCAATTTTCGGCACATCGGAGTCTTTAACTCGAAACTGATAGTAACCTGATCTTATATCTATCTTAGAAAACATAGTAGCCCCTTTCAACTGATCGAACAAGTCGTCAATCCGTGGCAAAAGATATTTATTCTTTATAGCCACCTTATTGAGCTGTCGGTAATCGATGCACATTCTCATAGTTTCGTCTTTATTTTTCACAAACAAAACCGGTGCAACCCAGGGAGAGAAACTCGGTCGTGCGAAGCCTCTATCAGTCAATTCTTGCAACTGAGTCTTCAACTCTTTTAATTATGTCGGTGCCATTCTGTATGGAGCTATTGATATCGGAGTCGTCCCCGGCACTAACTCAATACCAAACTCTACCTCTCGGATTGGTGATAAACCAGGTAATTCTTCGGGAAACACATTTGGATACTCGCACACAATCGGTACTGATTCAGTCTTCTTTTCAATCACTTTAGAGTCGAGCATATAAGCAAAGTAAGCTTCACAACCCTTTCTCACATATTTCTGAGCTAACATCGAAGATATCGCTGCCGGTAACCATTCAGATCATTAGACTCAATTATCATAATCTCATCATTCTGACATCGCAAATCAATAGTCTTCCATTTGCAGTTCACAATAGCATCATACAAGGTTAACCAATTCATACCCAGAATTATATCAAACTTGTCAAATGGAAACAACATCAAATCAGCCGAAAAACATGAATCTCGAATCTTAACGGACAATTCTTGCACACTTTATCAACCAAAACACACCGGCCTAAAGGGTTCGATACTCTAATCACAAACTCAGTAGACTTTACAGGCAAAGTCTTACTGGATACTAAAGCCTCACATACATAAAAATGAGTCCAACCAGGATCAATCAATGCAACAACACTAGTATCATAGAGACTGAAAGTACCAGTAATAACATCTGGGGATGAAGCCTCTTCTCGAGCGCGAATAGCATAAGCTCGCAAAGCGCGAGCCTCGATTTAATAAAGAAGGTGTCTTTAGTTCCTTTCTGACCGCTACTCACATTACCCGTGTTTCCGGTGGTCTACCTCGAGCTGACATGTTACTCGGTCTCGTACTCTGTACAGTATTTTGCTCTGCTAACTCAGGGCATTCACTGATGAAATGGTCCAACGATCCACATTTAAAACAGGCTCAATCATTCAATCTACAGCTGTCGGGATGTCGTTTACCGCAATGTTTGTACTCAGGTTGATTCGGTCTGACGTTACCACCACTAACTACTGAGGTAGCTTTCGAACTCACAGGTGGTCTATCCCGATCACGTCTAGAATAACCCGCAGTAGCCTTTGAATGGCTAAAATCATCTCTGAATTTCTTTGATGCTGACTGAAATGTCTTACTCGATGATCTCTTACGGGAATCTCTGGCTTCAAAATCAGCTTTTCTTTTTTCTTTCCCGAGCTCTTCGGCTTTGTATGCTCGCTCAACAAGTACAAAAAACTCTTTTATTTCAAGGATACCAACTAGCAGTTTAATGTCTTCATTTAACCCGTCATTGAATCTTTTACACATTATATCTTCAGTCGACACACATTCTCGGGCATATCTACTAAGTCTCACAAATTTTCGTTCATATTCTGTCAGAGTCATGCGACCCTGTTTTAACTCGAGAAATTCTTTGCATTTTTGATCAATGAATCTCTTACTGATATATTTCTTCCAGAATTCAGTCTGAAAGAACTCCTAGGTGACCCGTTCTTTCGGAACAACTGATACTAGTGTATTCCACCAGTGATATGCAGCGTCTCGTAGCAAAGATACATCACATTTTAGGCACTCGTCAGGGGTACAAGATAACTCACCAAACACACGGATAGTATTATCGAGCCAGAATTCAGCTCGCTCAGCATCATCATCATCAGTGGCTTTGAATTCTTCAGCCCCGTATTTTCTAATTTTATCAACCGGCTACTTATTCAATCACAACGGATCAGTAACTTGTGGCATTACAGGTATTTGAGGGGGAATAGGTGGGGTACGAGGTTGTGGAACAGCCGGATTCGTCCGCATATACTGAGTAAACCAATCATTCATCATTTGATAAAAGGCTTGTTTAGCCTCTCATTCTTGGTTACTCAAAGTCGGTCGAGAATCAACCGGCGCTGTCCCTTGAACGGGAGCAGGCGCTATACTCTCGACATCATCATCTACGGCTCGATCGGGATCCATTTACTATATGAAAACACATTTTCAAATGTCAGGAATCATCACACTATCGCAATATAAAATATGGCATGTATAGCTAGACTCACAAGCGCTATGTTAGTCCTAGAATCGACTAAACCAAAGCTCTGATACCAATAAAATATAACACCCTTAACCCGTATCCGTCACCGGATTAGAGTTACGAGGAATTACCGATCTAAACACAGTTCAGTACAGTTATCTAATACAAAACATGCTCAAAGTTACGACAACTTCTTTTAATAGTTTTCAAACTCAAAAATCAACCTTCTACTCAATTATAAAAGTCAAATTCGCATATATTAAAAACACTTAACCAAATAAGTCAATCATGCTTTATTGTTTATAATACATTAAGTAATCCATACTTCAAAATTCAAATATGTCAATATTATTTATTTAATCAAATTGTCGAATCAACTATCATGCATCAAGGTCAAACTACATATGCTTTATAAAGCATTATTCAAACCTTATAACCATTAAATTACATGGCATTCGAATATCTAGCTTTAAATCAAGCATATATTATTTCGTATACTAAGCACATATTTCACAACATTCATTTGTATATATATATATTCCATTAGCTAATTATCAAACATGCCATTTAGCGACACATTTCGATACTATTTATCTCATTCAAATAAGCAGCTAAAAAAAATCCAATCTATGCCCAATTCGGACCATAATAATGCAACCATTTCGAAATGCATTTTGCCTAAACCAAACATACCATAATCGGACAGCATATATATACAAGGCATCAACTAACACATAAATTCCAGCCAAAAACATACCAATTCATGCGCATTTCATACTTAAAAAAACATCACCCAATATTATACCAATTTCCATCATCACATAATCAATCACCTAACCAACAAGACAACCATATAAATTTGGTCAAATACATACGGTATCATAAAACATATATAAATTCTACATGTCTTTAGCCGAATGTAAATACACACTTTATACCATATTTTATCTCACAAATGACCACAACAATTACATTATTAATAAATTACCGAATACATAATCAACCAATTACCAAAATTATTCATTCAATCATTTTCGAATCAAAAAAAATATTATATCCACATCTTAAACCATGTAACATATTTCCCTCAATGAATTAAGTATCAAGGCCGAATACACACCAACCTAAACATCATTTTTAAGCCAACTCACAAGACAATTTATACATCAACACATAGGTCATCAATAAATCATACCAAATATCCAAATTCAAAAGCATAGCATAGTCATTTCATGGCAATTATAAACACATATCATAAGTCGAAGATGCATCCAACATTTACCTCATTACTTAACTGAATTATAAGACCATCCATCACAAGCATATATCAATATTAGTTAACTTATAAGTCATTCATGTCATATTCAATCAAACAATATAATAGAAAATTATACCAACTTTCGAGACTATATTATCATGCATATACTAAATACATCATATACCTATAATACACATATTGCTTTCGAAATAGGCTTAAACCATAACTAAATTATACAACCATTAACAAATATGCTAAACACATCACACTTATATATATTATGACCGAATTTTGCATAAACTTAAGCATCATATATATCCATTAGATCAAAAGCATAAAAACCAAGCTTAACCAAAATGAATAAGCCATTTTCGCATGGCTCATATTTACATACCCCAAAATCAAGCATATTAAATAGTCTATACATGCCATAAGTTCGAATTCAAACTTAACAAAATACCGAAAAGAGTTGATAGTGTGATAGACTTCTCTGACGATCCCCGAGCTCGTAACCAACTTCCAAAATCTATGAAACAAAGAGAAAATACACACAGTAAGCTATCACAGCTTAGTAAGTCATAAGCAAATGAGACATTTAATCATATACATAATTTAATCTAGATAAACAGTAATAAGCCATCATAATTTCATATATATTTCCAACTTATAATTTCATATATCAAAACATATATAATTTGCATAAAATTTCCTTAGGCCGAATACTTAATTGAACATTAGTATATTTAACCTTTACTTCAACAACAAAAATACATCATTTGGCCGAATATATACATTCACATATACATACACATAATTCACATTAACATATGACATTCTATCATCAATTCAAACATTCAACTTACCATATTTTCATAACTTTGTATGAGTACATACCTGAGCCTTTCTAACCTGAATTTTACACTCGATCTTAACTTCTCATTGCCCGTTGAACCATTCGGAATTAAAAAGGATACTCGGATAGTCGAACATTTCGTACAATGCCAACGCCGGGCACGTGGTCTTACATGTAATCACATATTGATGCCACCGCCCCGCATGCAGTCTTACACGTAAATCACAAGTCGATGCCAACGTCCCAGACGTGGTCTTACACGATAACACATAACAGAATCCTATGTCATGACATATGTATCCTAGCTATTCCTAGGGTTCGTACAGGACTTTCGGACATTGTAACTCGATCGAATCAATCTCGTAAACATAGCTCCCAAGCCTATAAACATTCGGCCAACACATATACATAGTCATAAAATTCAATTCGACAAATAAAATTCACATATATTCAAAATTAACAACATTTATATGCTTATAAACTTACCTCGGATATCGACGGACGGAATAAAATGACTATTCGATTATTTTTGTTTTCTCCCGATCCAAATCTGTTTTCTTTGGTTCTTGATCTAAACATATTCAAATTAAACTTATTTAAACACCATTTTATTCAATTTAGTCTAAAAACACATAAATGGGAAAATTACCATTTTGCCCCTGACATTTTACACTATTCACAATTTAGTCCTTATTGCATAAAACACAAAATATGTAAAATTTCAATGTCCCATGCTTAAGCCGAATTTAAACCATAATCATACAAGTCCATATATTTCATTTATTTCACATTTTAGTCCCTCAATTTATTATTTTTACAATTTAACCCTAATTAATCAAAATCATCAAAATTTCCAATACAAAACATATTAATCCAAAACATATCTTTCATAATCTATCATCTAACATCACAAAGCTCATAAATTCATCAATGGCTTAACTCAAAATATCCATCAAAATAAAAAAATTAAAGCATGGGTTTTGTAAATTTCATAGCAACGATCTCAAAAACGTAAAAATTATCAAAAATCGAGCTAGTTACATACCTTAATCAAACTTAGCTATGGCCGAATATGGCTTTCTTTTTCTTTTTCTTTTCCTTAGCTAGTTTCGGCTATTCCAAAGATGAACATGCATGGTTTTATGTTTTATGTTTTATTATATTAACTTAATTAATATATTTACTAAATTAACCTTATTTGTTTAATATAAACATATTATATATTATGCACATAACCGTCCATCATATTAATTCATGGTATAATTACAACATAAACACCTCCCACTAAAAGAAGAAATCAATTTAGCACTTTAACAAATAGTTAGCCACTTTTACAATTTTCGCGATTAAGTCCTTTTATTTAATCGGAAAATCACGAAAATTTCACAGATATAAATTCACACAGTAAAAACACAGATAATAATATTTAATAATTTTTCTAACTCGGATTTGTGGTCCCAAAACCACTGTTCTGATTAGGGTCGAAACCGAACTGTTACAATTCAACATAGACAACATTTAAAAACTCAATAATTTCTAAAATTTTGACATAGGTCGGGTAATATTTAATACTAGGATTCTAAAAACATAAAAATTACAAGAAAAGGGACTAAATTGACTAACCAATTGAGCTTTAAACCCTTAAGACCCTAATTCTCCTTCTTTCTCCTTTTCTTTCCTTTTTCTCTTCTGTTTCGTTTCTATTTTCTTTCTTTTTCTATTCTTTTTCTTTTATTTAATTATTATAATATAATATAATATATATACTTAACTTTTAACTTTTAATATTTTAATATTATAATATATATTTTAACTTTAAAAATTCATAATATATATAAACTTATGCCGCCTTAATTATGACCATTGGTATAATTGCTCATTTGGTCCCTTTAATTTTCTTTAATCTATAATTCTACTTTCACCCTTTATACAATTTAGTCCTTTTACCTAATTACTCTTAATTGAAGCAATTTCACCTAACCAAAACCTAATTAACTTCACAACTAACTTCGTAAATATTTTTAATAAATATTTACGAATCCGTTTTATGAAAATGGAGTCCCAAAAATACACTTTCTGATACTCGTGACTATTGGGTCGTTACAGTTCTCCCCCTAAATAAATTTCGTCCTCGAAATTTACCTGAAAAGAGGTGGGGATACTGAGATCTCATTATCTCTTCCGGTTCTCAATTTGCTTCCTCAACACTATGACTACGCCATAACACTTTCACTAACGGAACTCGCTTATTTTGCAACTCTTTCACTTCACGTGCCAAAATCTCAATCGGTTCTTCTTCGTATGACAAATCAGGTTGAATTTCAATAACTTCTGTCGAAATAACATGAGATGAGTCTGATCGATATCTTCTGATCATTGAAATGTGAAAAACATAATGAATTTTCTGTAATTCTGCAGGCAAAGGCAAACGATATGCAACTGGTCCCACTCTTTCTGTAATTTCATATGGTCCAATAAAATGAGGACTCAGTTTCCCTTTTCGGCCAAATCTCAAAATTTTCTTCCAAGGCGAAACTTTAATAAATACTTTATCGCAGATAGAATATTCAATATCTTTACGTTTTAAATCTGCATATGATTTTTGTCTGCCAAAATTTGTCTTCAATCTATCCCGAATTTTCTTAACAATGTCTTCTGTTTCTTGAATTAATTTCGGCCCAATCATTTTTCTTTCATTCAATTCCATCCAACAAATAGGTGATCGATATCTACGACCATATAAAGCTTCATACGGAGCCATTTGAATACTTGATTGGAAACTATTGTTGTATACAAATTCAGCCAAAGGTAAGTAACGCTCCCAACCTGATTCAAAATCAATAACATAAGTACGAAGCATGTCTTCCAAAATCTGAATAACATGTTCAGATTGCCCATTAGTTTGCGGATGAAAAGTTGTGCTAAAATTAAGTCGCGTACCAAGAGATTGATGCAATTGTTTCCAAAATCTCGAAGTGAACCGCTGGTCCCGATCAGAAATTATCGATATAGGAACACCGTGCAATCTCACAATTTCTTGAATATAAACTTCATCAAGCTTTTGAAGTGACCAACTAGTCCTGACTGCAATGAAATGAGCTAATTTCGTAAGTCGATCAACAATTACCCAAATAGCATTTTTCTCTTTCTTGCCAATAAAGGTAACCCCGTTACAAAATCCATCGTGATACAATCCCATTTCCATTCAGGAATATTAATAGGCTAAAGTAATCCAGTAGAAACCTGATGTTCTGCCTTAACTCGCTGACAAGTTAAACATTTAGCTACATACTCGACCACATCTCTTTTCATTCCTGGCCACCAATAAAATTCTCGCAGATTATGATACATTTTCATTCCTCCAGGATGCAAAGAAAAAGGACTATTGTGAGCTCCGCTAAGTATCAACTCTTTCAATTCAAAAACATCTGGAACACAGATTTGGTTACGAAATTTCAAGCAATCATGATCATCAATACTGAAATTTTCTAACATACCATTCTAAACCATTTCTTCTTTCTTCATTAACTTGTCGTCTTCTGACTGTGCTGACTTGATTCGATCAAACATCACCGGTTTAATTCTCAATTCAGCCAACAGACTTCCATCATCACTGATACTAAGCTGAGCAAACATTGCTCGCAATTCAATTGTTGTTTTTCTACTCAATGCATCAGCTACAACATTAGCTTTACCAGGATGATAATCAATAACACAATCAAAATCTTTTAAAAGCTCTATTCAACGACGTTGTCTCAAATTTAACTCTTTTTGAGATAAAATATATTTGAGACTTTTAAGATCAGTATAAATATAACATTTCTCACCATACAAGTAATGTCTCCATATCTTTAGAGCAAAAACCATAGCAGCTAACTCTAAATCGTGCGTCAGATAATTACGTTCATGTATTTTCAGTTGACGAGACGCATTGCATCAAAACACAATCAAGACCGCTCAAAGAAGCATCACTATACACAACAAAATCCTTTCCAGATTCCTGTAAAGGCAAAATCGGTGCTTCAGTCAACATTTGCTTCAATTTCTCAAAACTTTCCTGACATCGATCATCCCAGAAAAACTGAACATTCTTATGCAACAACCTTGTCATCGGCAAAGCTATCTTCGAAAATCCATTTACAAATCTTCGGTAATAACTAGCCAATCCAAGGAAACTACGAACCTCTAACACATTCCTCGGTGCTTTCCACTCAACAATTGCTTCAATCTTTTTCGGATCAACTCTAATTCCATCTGCCGAGACAACATGCCCAAAAAAATACAACCTCTGGTAACCAGAATTCATATTTACTAAGCTTCCCGTATAACTGCTTCTCTCGCAACACTTGCAAAATAATTATGAGATGTTGTTCATGCTCGGATTCAGATTTTGAATAGATCAAAATATCATCAATGAAAACTACCACAAACTGATCGAAATATGGTTGAAAGATACGATTCATGAGATCCATAAATGCTGCCAGAGCATTTGTCAATTCAAAAGGCATCACTAAAAATTCATAATGGCCATATCATGTTCGAAATGCCGTCTTTGGTACATCACTTTCTTTCATTTTCAACTGATAATAACCCGATCTCAAATTAATCTTTGAAAATAAAGAAGCTCCTTTTAGTTGATCAAATAAGTCATCAATACGAGGTAAAGGGTATCAATTTTTAATCGTCAACTTATTCAATTGCTGATGATCACTACAAAGCCGCATCGAACTATCTTTCTTTTTGACAAAAAGTATTGGAGCTCCCCAAGGTGATATACTAGGACGTATAAAACCACGATCTAGTAAATCTTGCAATTGTACTTTTAATTCTTTCAACTCTGTAGGTGACATTCGATAAGGGGGTATTGACACCGGAGTTGTACTAGGAAACGCTTCAATTGCAAACTCAACCTCTCGATCGGGTGGTAATCTCGATAATTCTTCAGGAAATACATCATGAAATTCACAAACAATTCGAATTTTACTGCATTGACTTTCAACAGAATCTAAATTGATAATATAAGCTAGAAAAGCTTCACAACCTTGATAAAGAAGTTTATTAGCTCGAATTGCTGAAATAATACGAGTTGAACCACTTGTTCGAATACCATTCACCTTAATTTTAACACAATTTTCACTCTGAACAACAAACTTCTTTTTGCAACAATCTAGAATAACCCCTTACTCCGTAAGCCAATCCATACCCAAAATTATATCAAAATCACCAAACGACATTATCAACAAATCAACTAGGACGGTTATATTCTGTATCATCAATGGACATCACCTACACACCTGATCCACTAACACAGATTGTCCCAACGGACTAGACACCACTATCGATACTTTAGACATCTCAGATTTTAAACTTCCCGACTCAACCAATTTAGTATTAACATATGAATGCGAAGATCCCGGATCTATCAAAGCATAAATAGGTTCTGAATGTAATAAAAATATACCTGTCACAACATCATTTGCATCACCATCCTCATGAGCCCGTACAACATAAGCTCGAGCTGGCGTTCCAACCTCTGAATGTTGAGTAACAACATCATTTCCCTTTCTAGCACCACCTCTCGAAAATGAACCACTTCGACTTGACCCGCGACCTCTAGAAGCAGGCATAGATCTCTGAGAAGTAACATGTGTAGCATTCTCATTCTTCAGACAATCTGTAACATCCTCAAATAGGGGTTAGTGTATTTGAATTGCTTTGCATGAGTTTGGACTATTGTGTTATTAATGGAGATGTTCTGGGGGCTAGTTATGAGCCAAAGGTAGGCCCGAGCTGTAGGAAAATGCTTATTTTTAAGTTTTAGTAAGGGGAGCTGAGGGAGCTAGGATTTAAGTGTAATTCATGGAGAATTTAAGCACACGAATTGCCTTGGTAAAGTGGTAAGGAGGCGCCACTTGGGGCCTTGAGGATGACGCCACATGCAGGGAAGGGAGAGCTCAGGTTCGAGCAGCAGAAATCTCATTTTCTGCTTAGTATTTTGACGCCAAGGGGGAGGAGTTGAAACTCTGTCAGATAAGCTTGGAATAAGTCAAATTAATTTAAATGGGTGGCAATGAGAAAATTTAGGAGCTTGACTAATTCAAACTCATTTGAATTAGTGGCCAGGAGAAGCTTGGAGCGATTCTTCAAATTTGAACTCCTATTTGAAGAGGAGTAATCGGTTGGGAAGCTGAGTAGGGGGGTTGCCGAAATTTCTTAGTGGTTAGGTGATCATTTTCGACTAGCTTGGAGGGCCTCATTCTTTTTTTTTTGTGTCAAGCCAAAAAAACCCTTTGAGCCTTGCCAATTTCTCCCTAGTGCACCATATCAAAGTAAAAGCCGAAATCCCTTTTTGTTTTTAGCATCTGTCGAGATCTCTTGTATGCACCTAGCCGAATCCACACAAGAACCATTTGGAAACTCTCTTTTCCCTTTTGAAACCGAAACCTCACTTGACATCTTCTTCTATTCTCTTTTTCGGCAATTAAGGTGCTTGGCCGAACCTCTCTTTCTCCCATCTTTCTTTTTCTTCTTTTCATAACTGCTCAAAACCATATCTTCTTCTCTTCTTTCTTTTTGCCGAAACCCCTTAGTCCCTTTTCTTTAAGCCTAAGCCGAATACCATTTATATCTCTTCCCTTTCTCTTCTTTTTGTTTTAGCCGAATGTTATTTGCTTTGCTCTTCTATTAACCATACTCTATTGCCGAAATCTCCTTGTTTTCTTCTTGTCTATTTTGGCCGAATATCACTCAAGCCTAGATCTCTTTTGGTTTTTCTCCAATCGATTTTGGAAGGGGGTAAGTGTTCATGGCCGAATTTCTTTTGTTTCATTTCTCTTCTCTCTGTCGACTCTCATGGAAGCAGAAGCCAAATTTCGGCATTTGATAACAAGATTACTAATCACCTTTGAAAACCGATTTCTTTTAAGATCTCCGGGATTCTGAAGCAGTAGATCTGAGCCATCTATTCTCTGTCAATCGATTTCTTCAAGTCTGTGGTAAGGATCCATGACGATTAAATCATTCTTTAAGTTGTTTGTAAAGTCGAAGGCTATTGAGACTAAGTTTTGTTGTTGGCTGATTGTAGGGGGAGGATCAGTCTCGCATATTTTGGTGTTGTGATTAGTATTCAGAGAGCATTAAGGTAAGGTTTGGGGTTCCATGCGTTAACCCTTCGGGACTTATTGGTATGGCTGAATGGCCTTGTTAATGGTTGTGGTTTGGCCGAATGTAGGACAAGGGATCTAGTGCGATGAGATCGGGTCTTTGGGATTCGATGATTGCGTTAGTAATGTGTGTAAACGCTACACATTTTATTAGTTTAACGATGCTTATTATGTTACTGTATAACCCCTGGTATTAGTGACTTTGCCTTGCGGCATAAGCTTGAATTTCGGGTAAGTCCCCTATTATGTGATTTACGATATATATATCTATGTCATCATGTTCTGCTAAATGCTATGTAATTTATGTTTTGCATGACCATTCGATATTATGACACGTATGTGATAAACATGATGATGGGTTGATGAGAGGAGGGGGAATGACTTATTTGGACTGTCACCAGTGGTTTTGACCACAAGATGGGTTGGCCCCATCAGTTGATTTGTGACTACGGTCACTAGTGGTTTTAACCACACTATTGATATGATTTGTGACTAAGTCCCAGTGGTTTTGACCACCAGTGGTTTTGACCACACGATTGATATTTGTGACTACGGTCACCAGTGGTTTTGACCACACATGGATTATTATGACTCGTCCCAGTGGTTTGGTACCACAGTGGGTTGGCCCCACATGATATTACGGGATTGTCATCAGTGGTTTTGACCACACGATGGGTTGGCCCCATCATTGATATATATGTATTTGTGACTTTGGTCACAGTGGTTTTGACCACCGGTGGTTTTGACCACTTTGGGTAGTTAAAGGAGATTGGATGGTTAGGTTATGGGTTGCATGATTTGCATGTTTTGCTAATGATCGTGTAAGTGGTTGAATTATCGGGTTGGGGATTTATACACTCGAGTCTTGGTGACTCACCCCTTCCCTTACATTTTGCAGATGAGGCATAGATCGCGGATATGAAGCCGGGAGGACTCGGGGTGGCCATGTTGATTTGTTTTGGGTTTTCGACTTTAACTTATTATTTCAGTTTATTTGATTTTCCCTAAATTTGGTTTTGGTTTTGTAATAAGGCCGCTAAGTTTATTTTGGTTTTATTTTCACTTGATTTTATTCTCGCTTATAAATTACATGTTGGGTTTATGGATATGATAAAATTAATGTGTAAAAGCAAGGTTTTCTAAACTATATCTCTTGGGTTTTCAAATGTTACCATCGGGTAACAACGATCATAACATAATCGAGAGAGGTAACTGGATGATTTTACAAACTCTAAATCTTTCTCTCAACTTCAAAGGCATATGGATAAACTCTCCACACAACCGTTTTTAGTCAAAATCAAACATTTTTCTAACTTTGGTATTAACAAATGGGTTTCCAAACATGAGTTTTCCCAAATTTCTTAACACCTATAAGACAATCTTAACATCACCTACTACTAAGTTTTTACCGTATACGATAAAAGGGTTTTATAAAATCTAACCCAGTAACTTGTGTTTCCAAAAATGTTTTCACTCCGTAGCACGCCTTGATTCGGTCGTGGTGTGTTGGCCGGGTTTGGGGTGTTACAATTGTGGTATCGAGCTGTGTTTCTTGACTATTTGTGGGCCCGAGGCCCGTAAATGTTTTATAAAGGATTATGGAAGGCTTTTATAGAAAAAGTAGATGGTGAAAGCATGGCACCGAGTCTCCGGCATCAATCCGCCTGTAAGTACCCGAACTATTGCTTGTGATGATATGATTGTATGGTTATGATGATGACATGATTGAGTAGTAATAGGAACTACTTTAGAGACATAAACTATAGGATGATGTGTACTCCCGAAACAACCCCTTATTAAAACTTCTCAGAAAACTGTGCTCTAAAAGACAGTGGAACAAAAAACTAACGCACAAAACTTTTAATCAGCTTGAATATATCGGTAGATATGAGTGCATGTGGACGTGGGCGTAACACTCGTGGAAGAAGTTGGGGTAGGATGACAGTCTCAGAACCGGTAGGGTCCAGACATGGGTCAGAAAACGAGATACCACCGCCGCCAGCTGTGGGCGCGGAATATCAGGATCAGACGAGTGGTAATGACGCAGTGTCGCAGTCGTGGCCGCGAAAGTCTTTGGAAAGGGTTGCGAGTGCAGGAGTAGGAAATGGAGCTCGAAAATCTGTGACTGAGCGACTCAAGGCTAATGGTGCAGAGGTGTGGCACCTAGTACAGCGGAATATTGGTTGGAGGCGACGGAACGCATCATGGATGATCTAGATTTTTCAGCGGGAAAAGTGAAGGGCATAGTATCTCTCGCCGAGAGATGAGTCGTATCGATGGTGGCTCATGATTAGGGATGGAGCGATAGCGAGATGACCTCACTTGGGAGTTCTTTAGGCGACCTATCGGAGGAAGTACATAGGGGCTAGCTATGTTGATGCGCAGCGTAGAGCTTTCTTGAACTTGGTCTAGGGTGATAAAACTGTAGCAGAATATGAGGCAGAATTTCGGTTAAGTCGGTATGCACGGGGTATTGTGGGCACAGAGCATGAGCGTTGTGTCAGATTTGAGGATGGACTAAGGGACGAGCTGCGGATGATAATTGCCCCACAGCAGGAACGAGAATTTGCCGTTCTAGTGGAGAAAGCTAAGGTTGCTGAAGGGGAAAAACAGTCTGTAAGACGAAATAAGGATAGGGGTTGGAATAAGAGGAGTTCTGGATCATCTGGGTTTTCTGGGAACCAGCAGAAAAGGGTTAGATATAGTGGGCCGAATCAAGCTGCTAGGCCTGCTGCTGCTAATACTCAATGGTCACCGCGGTGTGCTCGATGCGGGAAGTCTCACACGGGAGAATGTTGGACTAGTAATAGGGGATGCTTTGAGTGTGGATCGATGGGGCATCGAGTTAGGGATTGTCCACAGAGATCAGCTAGGCTGCGATCGAGGATCGAACTGCGTACGATTTAGGAGGATAATCAGCAGCCCTGCAGAGGCCGTGGTTCGATCGGGGAGGTAATGGCTCTGGTAGGGTCGTGAAGAATCGGGCAGAGTGCAGGTGGTAGTGAGGCGAGATACCTGGGTTGGTCTACGCAAAGCCGAGGCGCCGAGAGGAGGGCGACGCACCGGACGTCATAACCGGTACGTTCTTAATTTTTGGAGTACCTTATAATGCCTTAATTGATGTTGGTTCGACGCACTCGTACGTTGCTAGTAGCATAGTAGAAACCATGAACTTAGACTCTGAGATTACTTCTAGGAAGATGACCGTGATAAGCCCTCCAGGTCACTCTGTAGAAGTAAGTAAACTATATAGGATGTACCCCTAGAACTTCAAGGGTCGTCAAGCTTCGGGTCGACTTGATGGAACTGCCATTTGGGGAGTTCGATCTGATTCTCGGGATGGATTGGCTAGTTAAGTATTAAGCTAGTTTGGATTGCGCAACTAAGCGCATGGTGTTGAAGACCATGGAAGGTGTTGAGGTGGTGATGATAGGTAATAGGAGAGATTACTTATCTAATGTTATCTCTGCACTGAAGGCTAAGAAAATGGCTAGAAAGGGTTGTGAATTATTTTTGGTGCATGTTTGTGCTTTGGAAGTTAAAGATGCAGCTGTGAAGAATGTCCGAACTATAGGGGAATTTGCTGATGTTTTTCTAGAGGAACTCCCGGGTATACCTCCTGACCGCGAGGTTGAGTTCGGTATAGACTTGTTACCCAGAATAGCGCCAGTATCTATTGCTCCAAATAGGATGGCGCCGAAAGAATTAGTAGAGTTAAAGGCTCAGATTCAGGAGTTGTTGGACAGAGGTTTCATCCGACCGAGTGTATCACCTTGGGGAGCTCCAGTGCTTTTTGTTAAAAAGAATAATGGTACGATGCGGATGTGTATAGACTACCGCCAGCTGAACAAGTTGACAATCAAGAACAAGTATCCGTTGCCCAGGATTGATGACTTGTTTGATCAACTCAAGGGTGCATCGGTTTTATCTAAGATCGACCTTAGGTCGGGGTATCATCAGCTCAAGGTGAAGGAGGCTGATATTCATAAGACGGCATTTCGTACTCGGTATGGGCACTACGAGTTTTTGGTAATGCCTTTTGGTTTGACCAACGCGCCGGCAGCATTCATGGACATGATGAATCGGGTGTTTCAGCCGTATTTGGATCGGTTCGTCGTAGTGTTTATAGACGACATTTTGGTGTACTCAAAATCTGAGGAAGATCATGACGCGCATCTTCGGGTAGTTCTGCAAGTTCTGAGGGAAAAGCAGTTATACGCCAAGTTTAGTAAGTGCGAGTTTTGGCTTAAGGAGGTAACTTTCTTGGGTCATGTGGTATCAGCTGAGGGAATTAGGGTGGATCCTCGTAAGATTGAGGCGGTATTGGATTGGAAACCACCCAAGTCGGTTGCGGAGATTCGGAGTTTTCTGGGTTTAGCAGGATATTACAGGAGGTTCGTGGAAGGTTTCTCTTTAATCGCAGTACCGTTGACTAAGTTGTTGAGGAAAGGGGTTTCGTTTGTGTGGACAGAGAAACAGCAAGAGAGTTTCGACAAGTTGAAGAAGATTCTGACTGAAGCTCCGGTCCTGATTCAGCCTGAGGCAGGAAAGGAATTCACTGTTTATTGTGATGCATCACATACTGGCTTAGGGTGTGTGCTGATGCAAAGTGGAAAAGTGGTAGCGTATGCATCTAGGCAGTTGAGGCCTCATGAAGGTAACTATCTGACGCATGACTTAGAATTAGCTGCAGTGGTTTTCGCCTTGAAGATTTGGAGGCATTACTTGTATGGGGAGAAGTCGATAGTGTATACAGATCATAAGAGTCTGAAGTACCTATTGACTCAGAAGGATTTAAACTTGAGGTAGCGAAGGTGGATAGAGTTGTTGAAGGACTACGATTGCTCGATTGAGTACCATCCGGGTAAGGCTAACGTAGTAGCGGATGCGTTGAGCAGTAAGGTGGTAGCTGACTTGCGAGCGATGTTTGCTCACCTCAGTCTTTATGATGATGGAAGTCTTTTGGCAGAATTGCAAGTAAAGCCGTCTTGGATTGATCAGGTTAAGGAGAAAGCTTGGTGACAGATGATGAGGTTTTGTGTGCTCGGAGGTTACAAGTGCGGGATGGTGAATCTCGAGGGGTACAACTTGGATAGTGATGGAGTCACTGCAATTTCGGGGAAGGTATGTATGCCTAAGGATATTGAATTGAGACAGCGGATTCTTCAGGAAGCTCATAGCAGCCCATACGCTATACATCCTGGAGGCAGTAAGATGTATCGTGATTTGAGGGAATAATTCTGGTGGCCAGGTCTTAAGAGGGAAGTAACTGAGTTTGTAAGCAAATGTTTGACATGCCCAGCGAGTTAAAAGTGAGCATCGATTGCCATCGTAATTCATTGCGGCCGGTAAAGATTCCACAGTGGAAGTGGGAAAGGATTACGATGGATTTTGTCAGTGGGCTTCCCCTTACGCCTAGTAAGAAGGACTCAGTCTGGGTTATAGTGGATCGTTTGACTAAGTCAGCTCACTTCATACCGGTAAGGGTTGATTATTCGCTCCAGAAGTTAGCCAAGTTGTATGTGGCAGAGATAGTACGGTTGCATGGAGTACCTGTGTCAATTATTTCGGATAGGGATCCCAGGTTCACGTCGAGGTTTTGGAAAGCTTTGCATCAGGCTTTGGGCACAAGGTTGGATTTTAGCACGGCTTTTTATCCGCAGTCAAATGGACAATCTGAAAGGGTAATCCAGATTCTGGAAGATATGTTAAGGGGCTGTGTTCTGGATTTCAGCGGTAGTTGGGAGGAGTATCTACCTTTGGCGGAGTTCGCTTATAACAATAGTTATCAAGCGAGTATTCAGATGGTACCATATGAGGCACTATATGGGCGGAAATGTCGTACTCCGACGTGTTGGACAAAACTGGGTGAACGGCAGATGTTGGGTCCGGAGTTGGTGGCTGAAACAGAGAATAAGGTTAAGATAATTCGAGCTCGTCTTAAGGAAGCGTCAGACAGGCAGAAGTCTTATGCCGATCTTAAGCGCAGGGATATTGAGTATGCAGTAGGTGATAAGGTCTTTCTGAAGGTATCGCCTTGGAAGAAAGTATTGAGATTTGGTCGGAAGGGCAAGCTAAGCCCTAGGTTCATCGGACCATATACAGTGTTGAAGCGAGTGGGACCGGTAGCTTATCAGCTTGAGTTGCCAGCAGAATTGAGTCAGATTCATGACGTCTTTCATGTTTCAATGCTTAGGCGCTATCGATCAGATCCGTCCCATGTGGTACCAGTTGAGGAGATAGAGGTGAGCCCTGATTTGTCTTTCGAGGAAGAACCGGTACAGATTTTGGATCGGGATGTCAAAGTTCTGCGTAGGAAGTCAGTACCCCTGGTGAAGGTATTATGGGGGAACCATGGCACGGAGGAGGCCACGTGGGAACCGGAGGATGTGATGAGACAGCAATACCCTCAACTCTTTTGATCAGGTAATTTCGAGGCCGAAATTATTTTTAAGGGGGGTAGAACTGTAACATCCTCAAATAGGGGTTAGTGTATTTGAATTGCTTTGCATGAGTTTGGACTATTGTGTTATTAATGGAGGTGTTCTGGGGGCTAGTTATGAGCCAAAGGTAGGCCCGAGCTGTAGGAAAATGCTTGTTTTTAAGTTTTAGTAAGGGTAGCTGAGGAAGCTAGGAGTTAAGTGTAATTCGTGGAGAATTTAAGCACACGAATTGCCTTGGTAAAGTGGCAAGGAGGCGCCACTTGGGGCCTTGAGGGTGACGCCACATGCAGGGAAGGGAGAGCTCAGGTTCGAGCAGCAGAAATCTCATTTTCTGCTTAGCATTTTGACGCCAAGGGGGAGGAGTTGTGCTCAGCACAAACTCTATCAGATAAGCTTGGAATAAGTCAAATTAATTTAAATGGGTGGCAAGGAGAAAATTTAGGAGCTTGACTAATTCAAACTCATTTGAATTAGTGGCCAGGAGAAGCTTGGAGCAGTTGCCGAAATTTGAACTCCTGTTTGAAGAGGAGTAATCGGTTGGGAAGCTGAGTAGGGGGGTTGCCGAAATTTCTTAGTGGTTAGGTGATCATTTTCGGCTAGCTTGGAGGGCCTCATTCTTTGTTTTGTGTCAAGCCAAAAAAACCCTTTGAGCCTTGCCGATTTCTCCCTAGTGCACCATATCAAAGTAAAAGCCGAAATCCCTTTTTGTTTTTAGCATCTGTCGAGATCTCTTGTATGCACCTAGCCGAATCCACACAAGAACCATTTGGAAACTCTCTTTTCCCCTTTGAAACCGAAACCTCACTTGACATCTTCTTCTCTTCTCTTTTTCGGCAATTAAGGTGCTTGGCCGAACCTCTCTTTCTCCCATCTTTCTTTTTCTTCTTTTTCATAATCGCTCAAAACCACATCTTCTTCTCTTCTTTCTTTTTGCCAAAACCCCTTAGTCCCTTTTCTTTAAGCCTAAGCCAAATACCATTTATATCTCTTCCCTTTCTCTTCTTTTTGTTTTAGCCAAATGTTATTTGCTTTGCTCTTCTATTAACCATACTCTATTGCCGAAATCTCCTTGTTTTCTTCTTGTTTATTTTGGCTGAATATCACTCAAGCCTAGATCTCTTTTGGTTTTTCTCCAATCGGTTTTGGAAGGGGGTAAGTGTTCATGGCCGAATTTCTTTTGTTTCATTTCTCTCTCTCTGTCGACTCATGGAAGAGCGGCCGAATTTCGGCATTTGATAACAAGATTACTAATCACCTTTGAAAACCGATTTCTTTTAGGATCTCCGGGATTCTGAAGCAGTAGATCTGAGCCATCTATTCTCTGTCAATCGATTTCTTCAAGTCTGTGGTAAGGATCCATGACGATTAAATCATTCTTTAAGTTGTTTGTAAAGCCGAAGGCTATTGAGACTAAGTTTTGTAGTTGGGCGATTGTAGGGGGAGGATCAGTCTCGCATATTTTTGTGTTGTGATTAATATTCAGAGAGCATTAAGGTAAGGTTTGGGGTTCCATGCGTTAACCCTTCGGGACTTATTGGAATGGCCGAATGGCCTTGTTAATGGTTGTGGTTTGGCCGAATGTAGGACAAGGGATCTAGTGCAGTAGATCGGGTCTTTGGGATTCAGTGATTGCGTTAGTAAAAGGTGTGTAAACGCTTACACACTTTATTAGTTTAACGATGCTTATTATGTTACTGTATAACCCCTGGTATTAGTGACTTTGCCTTGCGGCATAAGCTTGGATTCCGGGTAAGTCCCCTATTATGTGATTTACGATATATATATCTATGTCATCATGTTCTGCTAAATGCTATGTAATTTATGTTTTGCATGACCATTCGATATTATGACACGTATGTGATAAACATGATGATGGGTTGATGAGAGGAGGGGGAATGACTTATTTGGACTGTCACCAGTGGTTTTGACCACAAGATGGGTTAGCCCCATCAGTTGATTTGTGACTACGGTCACCAGTGGTTTTGACCACACTATTGATATGATTTGTGACTAAGTCCCAGTGGTTTTGACCACCAGTGGTTTTGACCACACGATTGATATTTGTGACTACGGTCACCAGTGGTTTTGACCACACATGGATTATTATGACTCGTCCCAGTGATTTGGTACCACAAAGGTTGGCCCCACATGATATTACGGGATTGTCATCAGTGGTTTTGACCACACGATGGGTTGGCCCCATCATTGATATATATGTATTTGTGACTTCGGTCACCAGTGGTTTTGACCACCAGTGGTTTTGACCACCAGTGGTTTTGACCACACGGGGTAGTTAAAGGAGATTGGATGGTTAGGTTATGGGTTGCATGATTTGCATGTTTTGCTAATGATCTGTGTAAGTGGTTGAATTATCAGGTTGGGGATTTATACACTGAGTCTTGGTGACTCACCCCTTCCCTTACATTTTGCAGATGAGGCATAGATCGCGGATATGAAGCCGGGGAGGACTCGGGGTGGCCATGCTGATTTGTTTTCGGGTTTTCGAATTTAACTTATTATTTTGGTTTATTTGATTTTCCCTAAATTTGGTTTTGGTTTTGTAATAAGGCCGCTAAGTTTATTTTGGTTTTATTTTCACTTGATTTTATTCTGCTTATAAATTACATGTTGGGTTTATGGATATGATAAAATTAACCGGTAAAAAGCAAGGTTTTCTAAACTATATCTCTTTGGGTTTTCAAACGTTACCATCGGGTAACAACGATCATAACATAATCAGAGGTAACCTGGATGATTTTACAAACTCTAAATCTTTCTCTCAACTTCAAAGGCATATGGATAAACTCTCCACACAACCGTTTTTAGTCAAAATCAAACGTTTTTCTAACTTTGGTATTAACAAATGGGTTTCCAAACATGAGTTTTCCCAAATTTCTTAACACCTATAAGACAATCTTAACATCACCTACTACTAAGTTTTTACCTGTATACGATAAAAGGGTTGTATAAAATCTAACCGGTAACTTGTGTTTCCAAAAATGTTTTCACTCCGTAGCACGCCAGATTCGGTCGTGGTGTGTTGACCGGGTTTGGGGTGTTACACAATCTCTAACAAAATGTTCTGTAGATCCACATCGAAAATAACCCCAAGTTAATTTCCAGCATTTACCATGATGATTTTTCCCGCAATGTTCATAATTCAGAATTTTAGTATCCCGAGATGGAACTCGTACACTACTAGTAGACACTGTCAGCTGTCTATCACTGTTTCTATCAGTTCTATCTGATTTAAAATTTGATTTCCAGCTACCATGAAATTCTTTTTATCTCTTCGGTTGTGGATTTGAACTAGCAGCTCTAGGACGCTTTCCAACTGTACGGGTATTCTCAGTCTTTTTATCAAAACCCAAAACTTGTTCTACCATTCTTGCCCTTTCAACTAAATCTGCAAATTCAGTGATTCTGTGTGACACCTAACTGTACTCGCAATTCATCGCGTAAACCACGCATGAATCACTTGCAACTGTCAACTTCAGTTGGCACAAATTCAGCAGCATACTTAATAAGTCGTGAAAAATCTCGTTCATAATCTACCACAGACATTTCACCCACATATTTCTTTTGAAATTCCTTTTGAAAGAATTCCCAATTTACCTGATCTGTAGATACATGACGTGTCACTGACTGCCACCAGGTATATGCTTCTCCTTGCAGTAGAGAAACAGCGCATAATAAAATTTCTCGTGGATTACACTCAAGTTGCTGTAAGATTCTTTTAGTAGATTCAATCCAAATTTCAGCTGTAGAAGGATCAACTCCTTTCAAACCCAAAAAATTCAGTTGCACCATATTAACGCAGTTCTTTTATCGGAGCTCAAAGAACAGTAGGTGTAAATGTCGTAGCGGATGTAGTTCCCGCCACTTGTTGAAGAGCATCAGTAATAGCTCAAAGTAACTGTGAATCATCTATTTCTCTAATATTACCTCGTTCGACATTAGGTTATTGAGTACTAACTAGGTTAACATTTGGTGTTGCCAATTCGGTCTCATCTAATTTATTGGAAACATCATCTCCGATATACATTTCTTGGTCAACATCATCATTATATTCATCCGACATTTTCAACTATAAAACAAAAACAAATATATATATATCAGCATCCAAATCCCGACTCAATTCGACTCAATTATGGCATGTACCTCTAGACTTAATTTCGAGCTCGATTTAGTCTGAGAATCGGCTAAACCTGCAAAGCTCTGATACCAATAAATTGGATCACCCCTAACCCTTATCCGTCGCTTGAACAGAGTTACGGAGCATTACCGAACTTTTCAGATCAAATACCTTTAAAACATATCAAAACAATTAACCTAGATACCTAACCAATGTACCCTCATAGGTACCACAATTTTATTATCAAAACATATTAATTTAAACATCATTCAAAATCAAATTTATAAACATGCCAAATTCAATTTAATTTGCTTATATTATGCTTATTTAAACATTAATTTAGACATGTCAAAGTATAACTTCAAACATAAACACATACTCATATATATAACCAACCAAAATTAACTTATGAGCTTATTTACAAACAATCCACAATGTAACACCCCTAACCCGTATCCGTCGTCGGATTAGGGTTACGAGGCATTACCGATCAAAAATATAGCCCAGAACAATCATTTATTACGATTCAAGCATAAAGTTATAACATCTTCAAAACTCGAATACCACAATTCACATATACCAAATTTTGCATATAAAATTATATAGCCAACCACAATCAATTATGCTATATTAATCATATATCACATACAAACCATACTAAAAAACTCAACCATTTTAATTTTGTTTCCTATTCAAATTTTTGAACTAAGTTATCATGCATTAACAATATAGTACACGTGTTTCATAAGTCAAATGTTCGAACTTTATTACCATCACATTCATGTCATTCGAATACTTAAAATATATTCAAGTATATATATACCCTTACAAATCAAATACCAATGCATAAATCAAAACATCCAAATGCATACATTTATTTCATTATTCTATTATCAAATGTACCATTTCATAAACCTTTATACAATCGAATGTCAAGTCAAAACAAAACATATTATACAACTTATAAGTTATCTATATAATGAATCATTATTAAACATCACTAATTGATCAAATATAGTTCTTGTACATAACCAAATTATGCGCATTTTACTAAATCAATTTGGACCATTTTTGAACACAAGTAACAAGCCAAAGCATACCTAATTCTTATATAAATATCATGTCTAGACATCATATATTCAACCAACCAATAAGCCATTAACACTTTATACTTATAACAAAAATCAAACATTAAACTAACCAACTTGACCTTTAGGTACCAAATCACAAGCAAACATGTCATATGTATATATATTTAGTATATCTATCATTAGCCGAATATGAAAGCCCATCATTTACCAATTCCAAACCAATATACAAAACAAATTATACATCAAGTTATAAGTTAATAATAAGCCATTCAAATAGCCAAATTCACATTATAAAGCAAAGACATCACCTAGTTTATAAAAACATGTATCACCAATCGAAAAACACATCCATCAACTACTTAATTACTCGAGCTGAATTACATGTTTATCAAACATACTTCTCAAAATAAGCACATTAACAAAGTCGATCATTCACAAACATTAATTTCATTATCAAGCCATTTTCGCATGGCTATTTATATACAATTCAAAACAAACCATATTAGAACTAGCCTATACATGGCATATATCAAAAGTGCAAACTATCAAAGTACCAAAATAACGATCGATAGTGTGATGATGATCCTTGATGATCCCCGAGCTCGAGCTAACTTTATATATATATCTATAAAACAATGAAAGAAATGCACAAAGTAAGCTTTGAAAGCTTAGTAAGTCATAAGCAAATAAATCATCACAAGAACATGAATAATACAATTTGAATAGGCCAAATTTAACTTATCTCACATACATATACAATCACTTTTCTCATATAATCCATAATACCACATTAGTAACTTCACTTACCTTATTTTTCAATGAACATATAAACCTTATACGTACCTGAATTATTTAGCTCAAATTCACATCCGGATTCGTTTGACATTGCCCGTTAAACCATTCGGAATCGTTAAGGATACTCGGAAACACATATATCACATACAATGCCATATCCCAGATATGGTCTTACATGTTATCACATATCGATGCCTCTGTCCCAGACAGGGTCTTACATGAATCATATACGATGCCAATGTCCCAGACATGGTCTTACACGAAATCACACCTCGGAAATCCTAATGTCATGACATTAGTATCCTATACTATTCCTAAGGCTCATACGGGGCTTTCGACTTCGTAATTCAATCAATTCATGCTCAAAATAATTCCTCCAATACTCAATTCAATTCGGCAATGTATATATCTATACACAATTCAATTCAGAAATATATACAATTAAATTTAAAAACGTTTATTTGCATATGAACTTACCTCGTACGGAAACGAACAGATCGGAACAACTATTCAACAACTTTCGACTTCCCCCGATCCAAATCTGATTTCTTCCTTTCTTGATCTAAATCAATTTAAATTTAACTTATTTAATTACAAGTTCATTCAATTTCATCCAAAAACACATAAATGAGCATTTTGCACTTTAGCCCCTAATATTTCACATTTTCTCAATTTAGTCCCTATTTCAAAACAACACAAAATACACAAAATTTCCTTAAACCCATGCTTGGCCGAATCTTCCATAGGTCCCTAGCAGCCTATTAATTTCATTTATTTCACATTTTGACCCCTCAATTTAGAAATTTCACAATTTAATCCTTAATAAGCATTTTTATCAAAAAAACACTTAATAAACTATGATAATCTACCAACATTTATTTAATTTTCATCATCAAACAAAAAAAAATCAAGCTATCAACAATGGAAAATCAAAAATTCATCATCAAATCTGAAAATTAAAGCATGGGCTAGCTACTATACGAAACAACGATATCAATAACGTAAAAATTATCAAAAACCGAGCAAAGAACATACCGAAATTAAGCTTCCTAGGTGCCGAACCTAAAAGCTTCAACAATGGCTTATTTCCTTCTCACATTTGGTCAACAAAGATGAACATGCATGTTTCTTTTACTTATGTTTTATTTTATTAACTTTTATTACTAATTTACATAATTAACCTTTATAATTTAATTTGAAAACCATATATTATATGCCCAAAACCGTCCACCCATAATTTCAATGGTCAAATTACAACATAAATACCTCACCTTTAATTAATTAAAATAATTAAGCACTTTAACATATAGCATGTTACTTTTACACGCGATTAAGTCATTTTATTAAATTAAGCACACAAACGATAAAATTAAATCACGAAATTTCCACACATATTAATTAACATGCTGTAAATACCAAAAATAATATTAAAATAATTTTACGACCTTTAATTTGTGGTTCCAAAGCCACTATTCCGATTTAACTAAAACCGGGCTGTTACAACTCTCCTCCTTAGGAATTTTCGTCCCCAAAAATCTTACCAGTGAATAGGTTTGGATATTGTTCTCTCATAGCATCCTCGGGCTCCCACGTAGCTTCTTCGACCCCGTGTCGATGCCATAAGACTTTCACTAACGAAATTTTCTTATTTCTCAATTCTTTAACCTCGCGAGCTAAAATTCTGATCGGTTCTTCGTTGTACGTCATATCAGATTGAATCTCAATCTCAGAGGGGGAAATCAAATGCGAGGGATCTGATCTGTATCGTCGAAGCATCGATACGTGAAATACATTATGAATCTTTTCTAACTCAGGTGGCAACGACAATCTATAAGCAACCGACTTAATACGCTCGATAATTTTATACGGCCTTATGTATCTTGGACTTAACTTGCCTTTTCTGCCAAATCTAAGTATTTTCTTCCACGGAGACACTTTCAAAAATACTCGATCCCCAATAAAACTCAATATCTTTTCGTTTCAAGTCTGCGTACGATTTTTGACGATCTAACGCTACTTTCAGACTATCACGAATCATTTTCACTTTTTGTTCAGTCTCTTTAATTAAATCGACCCCGTGAACCTTATTTCCGCTGAGTTCAGTCCAGTACAAAGGTGTTCGACATTTGCGACCGTACAAAGCTTCATAAGGTGCCATTTTTATACTCGATTGAAAGCTATTATTATACGCAAATTCAATCAATGGCAAGTATCGTTCCCCCGTACCTTTAAACTCAAGAATAATACGCTTCCCGAGTATCTGAATAATACGCTCGGATTGACCATTCGTCTGTGGGTGAAAAGCAGTACTGAAGTGTAGTTTCGTACCTAATGCATCTTGCAATTTCTTCCAAAACTGAGATGTGAACCTCGGATCTCTATCCGAAACAATAGAAATAGGTACTCCGTGCAATCTCACAACCTGAGAAATGTACAATTCAGCAAGTTTATCAAGTGAATAATCCGTACGTACCGGAATGAAATGAGCTGATTTAGTTAGTCTATCAACAACCACCCATATTGTGTCCTTTTTACTCGGAGACAGGGGCAGGCCTGATACAAAATCCATCAGGATTCTGTCCCATTTCCACTCGGGAATCATGATCGATTGCAGTAACTCAGATGGTACCTGATGCTCAGCTTTGACTTGCTGACAAATTAAACATTTCGAAATAAATTCAGAGATATCACGCTTCATACCAGACCACCAGTAAAGCTGTTTCAGATCATTATACATTTTCGTACTTCCCGGATGAACAGATAACCGACTACTATGAGCTTCATTCAAAATCATTCGAATCAACTCTGGATTTCTCGGAACACATATTCGATCTCTGAATCTCAAACAATCATTAACATCAACTTGAAACTCCAAATCAGGGTTCGAATCACATTGAGCTCGTTTTGCTAACAATTCATTATCAACTTTCTGAGCTTCGCAAATCTACTGTATAAATAATGGTCTCGCTTTCAACTCAGCTACAATCGAGCCGTCATCAGATAGAGCCAACTGAGTATTCATCGCACTAGAGCAAACAAAGATTTCTGACTTAAAGCATCAGCCACAACATTAGCCTTCCCCGGATGGTAGTCAATCATTAGCTCGTAATCTTTTAACAGTTCTAACCATCTTTGTTGTCGTAGATTCAGATCTTTCTGAGTTATCAAATATTTTAAGCTTTTGTGATCCGAATAAACATGACATTTTTCACCGAACAAATAGTGGCGCCAAATCTTCAACGCAAACACAATAGCTGCTAACTCTAAATCGTGCGTCGGGTAATTCTTTTCATGTGGATTTATTTGTCTCGAGGCATAAGCTATGACTTTGCCTTCCTACATCAAAACACAGCCCAGACCATTCAACGATGCATCACTATAGATTACAAATTCTTCACCCGATTCTGGCTGAACTAACACTGGAGCTTCAGTCAATAAAGCTTTCAGCTGATCAAAACTTTTCTGACACTTGTCCGACCACTCAAACTTAACTTCTTTCTGAAGTAGTCTCCTCAACGGAGTTGCAATCATTGAGAAACCTTTTACGAATTGTCTGTAATAACCGGCGAGTCCTAAAAAGCTTCAGACTTCGGATACATTTCTCGGAGGCTTCCAATCCAATATTACCAAAATCTTACTTGGATCTACTTGAATACCCGATGCTGATACAATATGCCCCAGAAAACCAACTTCGCGCAACCAGAATTCACATTTACTGAAATTCGCATATAACTATTTATCACGCAAAGTCTGTAACATAATTCTTAAGTGTTCATCATGCTCAGATTCATCACGGGAATAGATCAAGATGTCATCTATAAACACAACAACAAATCGATCCAAATATGGTCTGAAGATTCGATTTATTAGGTCCATAAAAGTAGCAGTGCATTCGTTAATCCGAAAGGCATAACTAAAAACTCATAATGCCCGTACCTCGTTCGAAAAGCAGTTTTTGGCACGTCAGAGTCTTTAACTCGCAGCTGATAGTAGCCTGATCTCAAATCTATCTTTGAAAACACTATAGCCCCTTTCAACTGATCAAACAAATCGTCTATTCGTGGCAGAGGTTATTTATTCTTGATAGTCACTTAATTGAGCTGTCGATAATCAATACACATTCTCATAGTTTCGTCTTTCTTTTTCACAAACAACATCGGTGCACCCCAGGGAGAATAACTCGGTCGCGCGAAACCTCTATCTGTTAACTCTTGCAACTGAGCTTTCAACTCTTTTAATTCGGTCGGTGCCATTATGTAAGGAGCTATTGATATCGGAGTTGTTCCCAGCACTAACTCAATACCAAACTTTACCTCTCAAATCGGCGGCAAACCAGTAACTCTTCAGGAAACACATCTGGATATTCACACACAACTGGTACTGATTCAATCTTCTTTTCGGTCACTTTAGAGTCGAGCACATAGGCAAAGTAAGCTTCACAACCCTTTCTTATATATTTCCGAGCTAACATCGAAGAAATCACTGCCGGTAAACCATTTAAATCATCTGATTCAATCCGGATTATCTCATTATTCTGGCATCTCAAATCAATCGTCTTTCATTTGCAGTTTACAATAGCATCATGCAGTGTTAACCAATCCATACCCAGAATTATATCAAATTCGTCGAATGGCAACAACATCAAATCAGCCTGAAAACAGAAACCCCAAATCATCAACGGACATTTATTTACCCCTATTAACACGACTCGGACTATGACGGATACACGGATCCAACCAATACACACCAGTTTGGTACCCAGTACCTCATCAGATAATTCGAAGTAATAATTTGACACCAAGTGTCTCATTGGCTAAACCAAAGTAAATTGGCACCCAGTGTTTCATCGAATATATCCGAAGTGATAAATTGGCACCCAGTGTCTCATCGACTCAAAGTCGAAGAAATCCCTAAACTCTTCCAATCCTATGGCATGTCATCTATATCCGACTCAGCCCGATACAATTAATAGGGTTTCAATTCACTATTCAATAAAAATCAATATCAAATATCAATTTTTCCATATAATCACATATACAATGAATTCAATTCAATTCAATATCAAAATGTCATATACTCACCTCAACTACTTACCATAAACATTAAATCAAAATACAACAATTAATTATTAGATTCGGATTATAGAAATACAAACCAGAATTTTCGAGCTCTTCCTCGTCGACTTTATCTTTTTCCTTCTTAGTCGAAGTTTCCGGCACAGCGTTAGCTACAAAATTAAAACAATTAAAATTCATTAATACAATATAATTTAATTTCACATTGAATATTTCAATTTTTATTCAACATTTGCCTAAATTCCAATTTAGTTCCTAAACCGGGACTAACTTTATTTCTTCACAATTAATTCTATATTTTCATTCAATTTCCACTTTAAACTAGATTTAACTCTCTAATTTCACTTAAACCTTAAATTTCAAAATTTTTCAGAATTTAGTCCCTAATACTCAAAATTTACAATTTATTCTACAATTCAATTCTTTTTCATTTCTAACTTAAAAATCTATCAATTTAGTCCCTAATACTCTATTTATTCAACATCGACAACATTTAAAAACTCATTAATTTCTAAATTGTTGACGTAGGTTGGGTAGTATTTAATACTAGGATTCTAAAAACATAAAAATTACAAGAAAATGGACTAAATTGACTAACCAATTGAGTTTTGAACCCGTGAAACCCTAATTCTCCTTCTTTCTGCTTTTCTTTCCTTTTTCTCTTCTGTTTCGTTTCTATTCTCTTTCTTTTTCTATTCTTTTTCTTTTATTTAATTGTTATAATATAATATAATATATATACTTAACTTTTAAGTTTTAATATTTTAATATTATAATATATATTTTAACTTTAAAAATTCATAATATATATATATACTTATGCCATCTCAATTATGACCATTCGCATAATTGCTCATTTGGTCCCTTTAATTTTCTTTAATCTATAATTCTACTTTCACCCTTTATACAATTTAGTCCTTTTACATAATTACTCATTGAAGCAATTTCACCTAACCAAAACCTAATTAACTTCAGAACTAACTTCGTAAATATTTTTAATAAATATTTACGAATCCGTTTTACAAAAATGGAGACACGAAAATACACTTTCCAATACCCGTAACTATTGGGTGGTTACAATTCTCCCCCCTTAATAAATTTCGTCCCCGAAATTTACCTGAAAAGAGGTGGGGATACTGAGATCTCATTATCTCTTCCGGTTCCCAAGTTGCTTCCTCATCACTATGACTACGCCATAACACTTTCACTAACGGAACTCGCTTATTTTGCAACTCTTTCACTTCACGTGCCACAATCTCAATTGGTTTTTCTTCGTATGACAAATCAGGTTGAATTTCAATATCTTCCGTCGAAATAACATGAGATGGGTCTGATCGATATCTTCTGAGTATTGAAACGTAAAAAACATCATGAATTCTCTGTAATTCTGCAGGTAAAGCCAAATGATGTGCAACTGGTCCCACTCTTTCTATAATCTCATACGGTCCAATAAAACGAGGACTCAGTTTCCCTTTTCGGCCAAATCTCAAAATTTTCTTCTAAGGCGAAACTTTAAGAAATACTTTATTACCGACAGAATATTCAATATCTTGACGTTTTAAATCAGCATAAGATTTCTGCCTGTCAAAAGCTGTCTTCAATCTATCCCGAATTTTCTTAACAATGTCTTCTGTTTCTTGAATTAATTCTGGCCCAATCATTTTTCTTTCACTCAATTCCATCCAATAAATAGGTGATCGACATCTATGACCATATAAAGCTTCATACGGAGCCATTTGAATACTTGATTGGAAACTATTGTTGTATACAAATTCAGCCAAAGGTAAGTAACGCTCCCAACCTGATTCAAAATCAATAACACAAGTACGAAGCATGTCTTCCAAAATCTGAATAACATGTTCAGATTGCCCATCAGTTTGCGGATGAAAAGCTGTGTTAATATTAAGTCGCGTACTAAGAGATCCATGTAACTATTTTTAAAATCTCGAAGTGAACCGCGAATCCCGATTAGAAATTATCGACATAGGAACACCGTGCAATCTCACAATTTTTTAAATATAAACTTCATCAAGCTTTTGAAGTGACCAATCAGTCCTAAGTTCCTACACCATCCACACAACTATTTCGATTTGAACATGTTTGAATTGTATGACCTGGGTTTCTACGCCATCCGCACAACTTCTGTTGGTTCATTTTTTCCCAGATATCCATATTATCACGTATTCTACTCGAGTAAGGTCGACTTTTTAGTTTGCGACGCAATTCTCTATCTGGTAACAACTTAAATAAAGTAAGCGATACAGATGATCACTTATGTTCATCTAGGACCAGTGGGAATACATGTCTCCACATGTTGTACATATATTCTATTTTGTACACTTCGTCGACATAGCTCATGGGATCCAAACAGAAATTCTGACAAGCTGCAATTGTATGAGCGCATGGATAACGAAGTGCGTCAAACGTCCCACAGTCGTAAGTCTTATTTCTCAGGTGTACACGATATTGCCCGTCGGTAATACCTTGGTTCGGTCTGTCGAACTCCGTCACACGAAACTATAGGTTGTCACAATCGTGACACACTGTGTGCATAGTGTTGGCCCGTGCCTTCGCCTTGTTAATTTCTTGCAATACCTTCCGGCACCATACATGGCCTCCCTGCGTTTGGCCTTTATAACTCACTGCTCGCTTTGGAAATAGTGCCACCAAATGGAAATATGTTTCCTGTACAACTGAGGTTATCGGCAAATGATGTGTTCCTTTTAAAATAGAATTTATGCATTCAGCTAGGTTTGAGGTCATATGACCATATCGTAAGGCGCCGTCGTATGCTTGTGTCCACTGATCGAAACGTATGTTACAGAGGTAATCTGCGCCTTGATCGTTAACTGGTCGTAAAATTGCCAACATATCATGAAAACGTCATTATTGATCTCGTACCCTGTCAATATAAGTTGATAGTGAAAATTACATACCACTCTTCCATTCAGAATAAATTGAATATTACAAATGAAATTATTTTAATAGAGATTAAATACCCATGTTGGTTACTTATCGTTGTTCATTAGTAAACTAATATTGTCCGTAATAGTTGGACGCAACGTGCCTTAGACAACACCGATGGTGTGTTCGATCCTATATGCTTCCCTATCGCTCAATTGCGGCTAGTATCCCAGTGCCCCGATTTGATATAACGCAGATATCAGGTTGGGGGCAGACATGCCTTCTTAACCTAAAAAGAAAGAAATCCCAGTCGTCACATGACTCCCCCGGTGTTATTGCAAATGCAATTGGAAGGATTCTCCCACCGCCATCTTATGCCACAGCTAGCAATAGTCGATGGGTATATCTACCAAACATAAAGGTACCGTCAATTTGTACCAATGGCTTGCAGTACACAAATGCATCCCAACATTGCTTAAAGCTCCAAAACAGACGCTTAAACACTTAGCATCCACGGAGCAAGCGGTCGTTGTAGTACGTAAAACCTGTTTCAAAGCCTATTACGCAACCTGGGACGTACCTCTCCAGCACCTGACACTACTGTCATACCTCATTATATGAAACATCTCACCCACTATGCATATTTTCTAACACCTTCTACTTAGCTATCCAGGCCTTGTGGTAAGAGGGCATGTACCTCAATTGGTTACGAATATTGGCAATTAAGACCGACACAGAAGTCCTGGGATCCGCCTTCACCATCGGTAGTATTAAGCTAACTATCATATCTGAATCCATCTTGGGATGATCTTGTGAAACACCTGTCAATGAAGTACGTTAAATAATGCAACATTAAGTAATAACAATATTATTCAAAAACCCTAAACACCCAGTGATGCTGTACCGGCAACACACGTATGTGGACCTTTGTACTTCTATAACTCCCACAAGCTTGTCTTTTTCCTAACTGAAGCCATGATTTTCTATGAACATGTACCGTCTTGCACTACACACTTGGCCTCGAACTTCTTGGATTTTGATTTAACCACGTGGTAGTTAACCTTGTTCATGATGCTATATTGTTTCAATGCACCAAGAAAACTATCTTTACTGGAAAACTCCTTACCAACTTCCAATTCACCTGAATCCAACGACGAACTTGTACGGTCACGCCTTCTGTGTGGTAAATTTGGAAACTCCAACACATCATCTGTCGATAGATTAACATTATGCATGTGGGCTGGAGGCAAGTACACCGTGAATCGCTGATATTCTTTTTCTTCATTTGAACCCCCTTCACTGTCTTTAGGTTCGGTTAGAACAGGCTCCGGTTCAGAAAATAATGTAACTTCTACACCATCAGGGCCGGGCTTTCGAGGTGGATCCACATCAGACTCATCATCCAACCCACCATCATTTGCAACGTACGAGGTCCCCTCGTCGGTAGATGTTGTAGAGAGTACATCATCCCTTTTTGTGGACGTTTCGTAACATCCCCAATCAGATGTGGATTGCCAACCACTAGAAGTTGATGTCATTCCTCAGTACGTATTTTCAGTATCGAACATCAACCCACCGAGGTGAATGTCCCATCCACTAACCGAGTGTCGTGTAGGAGTTGTGTATTCCATACTGCCACCAAACACGGGCACTTCCGTGTTCTGCCTCCCACTAATAGAGTGTCGGCCAGGGATCGTGTATTCCTCTCGAACAGTAGTAGATGTTGAAGTCACAAATGCTTCATTTGGCAATGAAAATTGTACATATAACTCAAGATAGGGTGATCCACTAGCGAGATGAGTCTGCACCATCGCCTCCAAGCTACGAGCACCTTTGATATAAAATGAGCCATATGTCACGGGATCAATCGAAGCACAAAATTAATACTTAATAGACGAAACACTCATTGGCACCGTTTCGAAGATTTTGCGCGTAAGTCTTTTATGAAGTTCTGTCAAATCTATGTTCTGTTTAAAAACCAGTTGCGTTGTGTTCTCCGATAAAAAAACAACGCCGTTCTCAGTGTCACGGACCTCACCATCATAGTAAATAACAACACTAATATGTTCACTCATCTTCAATTTCTATTCTGCTTAGCCTCTCTATTTTTATTTTTTTTTGCTGTAACTTATGCAACATGAGAATGAAATTTGGCTCATTTATAGCCTAAGGCCAAGCAGGAACTACCGTAGAAAAAGAGCGTCCACGTGGGAGCTTTTTTCGGTAATTTTGCTGACAATGCATCCTGCTTGAAGAGTTTTTGACACTTATTTTTCAGAACCGCCTTCTCAAAATTACTTTTTCAGGAACTACTGTAAAAAAAGAGCGTCCACGTGGGAGTTTTTTTTAATAATTTTGCTGATAGTGCATCATACTTGAAGCGTTTTTGACACTATTTTTTCAGAACCGTCTTCTCAAAATTATTTTTCAGGAACTACTGTATAAAAAGAGCGTCCACGTGAGAGTTTTTTTCAGTACTTTTGTTGACAGTGCATACTGCTTGAAGTATTTTTGACAATATCTTTTCGGAACCGTCTTCTCAAAATTATTTTTTAAAAACTACTGTAGAAAAAAAAACAAAATTCTTATTGTCAATATAATTTTTTCAAGACTCAACCCTAAACCCTTTTACAAAAACCCTAAAAGCTAAACACAAAATTATTTATAAAAAACCTAAACCCTAATTTAATTAATTTTCTTAAAAACCCTAAACCTTAATTTAATTAATTTACTTAAAACTCCTAAAGCCTAATTTAATTACTTTTTTTAAAAATTTTAAATCCTAATTTTTTTTAAATCTATAAACCCTAAACAAATAAAACCCTAAAATATTTTAACAAAACCATAACCTTAAAAGACTAAAACTCTAAACCCATAAACCTTCGACACTAAACATGTAAATAACCCTAACCCTAGAAAAACACGGGCTAAAACGCATCCCTGAGGGAGCACTTTTGCCATGTCAGCAAAGAGCGTCCACGTTAGCGCGTTTTTTTTTACATGGCAAAAGCGCTCCCTGAGGGACGCGTTTTGCTGGAGTTTCGCCTTAAAACACTCCTACATGGACGCGTTTTAGTGTTTTCGGCCTATTTCGGTAAATAATAAATAAAGTGGCCCATTTTCGTAAATAAAGTAGGAAATGGGCCTTTATTGGTAAAATGGTCTAAATTACTATATTTTGTTTAAACAGGCTCTTATAGTATTTTTATAATTAAATAAATCTTAACTTATTGTTTTTATTCATGGAAGTCCTTAATTTCAAATTAAAGGATGATATTTTAATTTTTTTGCATTTTTATTAAATAAAAATAAAATAATGTTTTAATTTTTTTAAAGTACTTATATATATAATAGACTTAATCACACTTTTAAAAATTTTAATTATTTTTTAAAATTTTATATTATGTTAATAGTGTATATAATTTCAAAATATTTTACTTTTAACATTAAAGTCAAGGTTTTATGAGTAAAAACTAAAAAGCATAGATTAGGATTTTTTTTAGTATAAATAAATACAAAAAAAGAGAAAAATTTCCGAAGCCATGTGATATAACCTTTTAATTGTCCAATTTCAGATACCCAACGTTGCAGCTTCATTTGCCCACTATCTCTAACTTTCACTTCACTTCTACAGCCTTCTCTTCTCCACCAATCCGAAAAAAACAAAGATGCAGTACAAAAACCTGGGCAGATCAGGCTTAAAGGTGAGTCAACTATCGTATGGAGCATGGGTTAGTTTCGGTAACCAGCTCGATGTTAAAGAAGCAAAGTCACTTCTCCAGTGTTGTAAAGACAACGGAGTCAACTTTTTCGACAACGCCGAGGTTTATGCCAATGGTCGAGCCGAGGAGATCATGGGTCAGGCTATTAGGGAACTTGGGTGGAAACGATCGGATATCGTGGTTTCTACCAAGATATTTTGGGGTGGTCCTGGGCCAAATGATAAGGGTTTGTCTAGAAAACATATTGTGGAAGGAACCAAGGCGTCCTTGAAGAGGCTTGATATGGATTATGTTGATGTGCTCTATTGTCATAGGTTGGTTCACTTAAATGATCGGATTTTTTTTTTCTATTTCTTTTTTTATTTTTTGGGTTTGGAATCGATATGGGTTTTTGTTTCTGTTTCCTGATTTGGTGCTTTTCAGTAGATCAATTCATTTTATACAACTTTTCTTGCTTTTGTTTGAATATTTGTTTTATGCTGTTTCTCTTTTCTTGGATTTTAATTTTGATCTGAAGTCACTTGATTTTTGGATTTTAGTTTTGATCTGAAGTTACTTAAAAAGTAGCATCTATAATCTTCAAGATGTTCGATTTTCAGTATTTCTGGGTCTTTTTATGGCTTGTTTGTCGAGGAATTCTAATGTGTGGTTTTGGATATAGGTTTAGTTGAGGCAAAAGTACCATGTAGCTATTGTATTAGGAGTCAAATTCATTTTGTCTCCTCTACTAAAAAAATTGGACAAATTAGTCTCTTAGATCAAAGAGCAAACTTATCATTTTGTTAAATTTTTTCTATTTTTACTTTTAAAAACTGGTTTTTACACATCACATGAGGAACACATGGAACATCATGTGTCACTACTTGATTATTCAATCAGACACATCAATTTTTTAACCGTACAAATTGATAAATTTTTTAACAGAAATGATAAATTTGCTCTTTGATCTAATATACAGGGACTAATTTGCCATTTTTTGAGTAGGGAGGGCTAAATGTAATCTGGCTCTTAGTACAGGGCCTCTATCGTACTTGTACTTTTACCGTTTAGTTGAATGTTTTACATGTGGAGTAGTGTATAATCTATCATATGTAACAGTGTAAGGCTCTTTTACGATTCTTTGTGGATTGAAGTCTTGTTTCGTCTGGATAATTTCTCTGATCAATTTTTGGGAGTCTTAAGTTCTAGGAATTTTCTTTTCAAGAAACTTGACATGAGTGCATTACTTTGATATTTGGTTACAGGCCAGACATACAGACTCCAATTGAGGAGACTGTGAGGGCAATGAATTATGTGATTGATAAGGGTTGGGCATTTTATTGGGGGACAAGTGAGTGGTCTGCACAACAGATTACGGAAGCATGGGGAGTAGCTGAGAGGTTGGACCTGGTAGGCCCGATTGTGGAGCAGCCGGAGTATAATCTATTGACTAGGCACAAGGTAAGTGGTGTTGGAACTCAGTATACCGAGTAGGCACTATTTCCGCCTTTTCATTTTATGTGAACTTTGTTTTGGCAACTACACATTTAATAGAATTCTCAGTATTCTTCAGTTTGTACCATAAAAACTTGACTTGCCCTTGAATTTACAGCTGTTAACCAGGAATGACTTTGTTCCTACCTCCTTCAGGACTATACAATTTGTTCATCCTTTTCTGTATCAATGCAGGTTGAATCCGAGTACCTTCCTCTGTATACCAACTATGGTCTAGGTCTTACAACATGGAGTCCGCTTGCTTCTGGAGTGCTTACTGGAAAATACAACAAAGGAAATATACCATCTGACAGTCGGTTTGCTTTGGAAAATTTCAAAGTAAGAATCACTTCACATTTGATTTGTTACTTTTGATTTTGTATGCTTTATTGATCTTTTTGTCTCAATTTTAAGTGTTGAACATAACCACTTGTAGTTTTCTAGGTTTCTTTTTCCTCGTAAGGAAATATTCTTTTCAATGAGATTGATTTTAGGCTATGGTTCACTATGTTTTGTGCTTCTTACGAATCTAACATCTTGTTTATGCATATGTGCTTGTAGTAAATATAATTTCTTGCACGTTTACAGTTGATAAATCTCTGGTGTCTGTATCCGAAAACAGAACAAAAAGATCAAAAACTCAACTGTATAGTGGTTGTAAATGTACCGATATAATATTCCAAGCAAACTTATGTTTTCCATATTTAATGTTAAACATTTTTATTTAGCATCTCTAGAGATGATTGTGAAACTCACCAGACTTAATTTAGCTGCTAGTATTACTTGATTATACTTGATGTTGTAGCATATGTTAATTATTTCTATGAGACTAATCTGAAAATGCTTCCCTATATGTCATGAGTAAGCAACTAAGCTATGTTGTTTTCTTGTGTAGAATCTTGCTAACCGATCACTAGTTGATGATGTGTTGAGGAAAGTTAATGGACTGAAGCCAATTGCTGATGAACTTGGTGTACCATTAGCTCAACTTGCAATCGCATGGTGCGCTGCAAATCCTAACGTATCATCGGTTATTACTGGTGCTACAAAGGAATCTCAGGTTATTATTTTATGTATCTCTAATCATTTTGTTTCATATTTTGTTTGGACCACTGTATGGATCCAATGAATTTGCTTGGCTATGAGATGCTTCATGGAAGCAAATTTACACATTTTTTAGTAGTGCAATATTATAAAACTGGGCTATTTGCTACATATGCATGTGCTTGAAGTGTCAATATATGTTTGATATAGGGACAAACCAGCCGATGACAATGAAATATGGGTAATTTAATGAAAGGGTTATAAATTAATCTGGGATTATAGTTGTTTGCATACTTGGAAAAAGGTGACATGATTGGCTGTTTTGGTAGTGCAGTAGTATAAAATTTGGCTGTTTTCTAATTATGCATGCGTTGAAGTGTCAATATATGTTTGGTATAGGCATACTGGATGATGACAATAAAATATGGGTAATTTAATGAAAGGATTATAAATTAATTTGGGATTATAGTTGTTTGCATAGTTGACAATAGGTGACTTGATTGCAGCTAGATCTGTTAATTGGGTTGGTTTTGGATTGGGTTAATCTAGGTTGGGTGATTTTGGGTTTTAAAATTTTCGAGTCATTTGGGTTGAGGACATTTCAGGTTCTAATGATTTTTTGTTTGGGTTATTTTCGGGTTGCACAGGTTTTGGTTGTTGACTTTTTATGGTCAAATCAGGTTTGGGTTCGGTTTCGCCGGCACAAGTTTATGGGTTTAACTCAAAATTGACACATCTAATTGCAACCTAATACCGCCCCAACTCTTCATTTTCCTTGAAATATCAATGTCCCACACCCATGTCTTAACACATTTTCAGATACGAGTATAGGACATGATCCTAACCGTCTTAAGTACATGGAAAAAACATAGAAAAAGTTTAGCATACTTGTGTTGAGCACGTACCCATATCCAACAATCATACCAGAGTCCAAGTAACAAGATTGCAACTTACCTATTATCTAGTGACATATTCATCAGGGTTTGTAGACCTATTTCCTTAATGGCCATCTTTTTAGAATACCTGGATAACAACGTCACTCTTTTGCCACCAGGCTAAGTGTCGGAAGAACCCGTGTCTGAACTTGTAAACTGATGAAAATATTATTTTCTATGGTTCCAAGAAGTTCCAATCTAATGTTTCAGCGTTTTCTTTTTGTCCTTTCTTCTTGTCACGTGTTTGAGATTCTTGCTTTAAAGGATTGATCATCTATGGTAGGCTAGTTACAGTTGGTATAAGCTATATGTTAGAATCTCCAGTAGAAGGTTATATTTTCTTACCTATGTCGGAGTATGTGTTGAACATGGTTGTCGGAACACAGGTATATAAAGAAAATATTAGTCGGAGCAGCAAAGGTTTCAAGTGTATTAGTTTTTTAAACTTAGCTTTTTAAGGGTTGCATTAGGATTTGAATATTTACACTGCTGCTACTCCTAATACTTAAACTAAACTGCAATTTTTTTCTGCATTCAGATTCAAGAGAACATGAAGGCACTTGATGTAATCCCATTACTGACTCCTGCTGTCATGGAGAAGATTGAGACAGTTTTTCAAAGCAAGCCAAAGCGTCCAGATTCTTACAGGTAGACGCGGGATACCTGTTGCTTCCTTGGCATGTCATTGGCATAGCAGTGTTTTGGAGCAGATGTGTGAGCATCAATTTGTGTACTTGGTTTGGTGTTTTATAGTACTTTGCAACTTTTAATTGTATTTGGCACCCTTTTTATTGTGGAAAGAAGACTTGGGAGATGAAATGAATTTGGAACTGGGTGTGATTGTTGGTGGATTGTGAATGTACGTACAACTCTAATTTATTTTTCTCTTTTCTCTTTTCTGCTTTGGTTTGAATTGTTTGTGGTGGCTGAATTTTTTATTTTATTTGTCATGATTCTATTCTACAAAAATATATACCAGAGTTTCACTATTGAAACAAAGTTTTTTTATTTTTATTTATCAAAAATATTTTTCAATTTTTTTAAAAAAATATTATTATTATTATTATTATTTTAAATAAAGAAACCAAATGTAACTAAAATAGACAAAAGTACAAGTCCAAAATTATCAACGTTCAACGTGAACATTGACGGTTATAATGTTACTCAAATTGTTGTTTGAATTATTGCAACACTTGTAATATACTGCGCAACAATAGTCTCATACTAACAAGGATCACTGTTCATTGATTAAATTTTTTTAATTTAATTATTGTAAATAAATAAATATTAATATAAGGGTTAATATGGGTAATTTATCAGAAAATACCATTTTTATACAAAATTTACGGAAAAGGACTTATTAAATAATTATTTACCGGAAATGGTCATTTCTCCCAAAAACGCGTCCACGTCAGCGCGTTTTCAGGGGATGCAGCAGGAAAGCGCGTCCACGAGGGAGCGCTTTGCTGATGTGGCAAAAACGCTCCATCGGGGATACGTTTTTGCCCGTTCCAACGGTCAAAAAAAAAAACTATAAAAATCCCCCCAACCCTTTCATTTTTTTCACACAAAGGTCCTTACTCATTTTTTTCTCAAATTCCTCTCAAATTTCTCTCAAATTCCTTTAAAGTTCCTCTCAAATTTCACAATAGTCCTTTAATTTTTACAAAAAAGCCCTGTTTAAAAGTTTTTTTAAATATTTTTTTTGTTAAATTTAAAAATATTTGATCGTATTAGCAATGGCTGGAGAATTAATTCGTCTCGACAATAAACACATCTCCGTCGATCAAATGACAATGGTAAGTTATAATTTTAATTTTTCAATACTATTTAATATTTTTTAGGTTTATGCAATTTTAATTAATTTTTATTTTATAATTTTTTAAGCGATCTGTAGATCGGGTCTTTGCAATGCTATATTCGCAATATGCAGTCCGCCATCGCCGTTGATCGAGAATTACCGCGGAAGCGGGTTTTTGGCACGTGGCCACGATAGGCCGAGGTGCAAGTTGAACCGAAGCTAATCGGTGCGTTGATAGAGAGGTGGAGACCCGAGACGCACACTTTCCATCTTTCATGCGGAGAGTGTACTATCACTCTGGAAGACGTGCATTTGCAATTGGGATTGCCGGTGGATGGGTACGTAGTCACCGGGTCCACAACTTCTGGTGATTGGGGAGCCGTATGCTACGAGCTTTTGGGTGCTATTCCGGATAACATTTACGGAGGTCGGATTGAGATGGGCTGATTACGAGACACATTCCCGGAGCCGGATAATGATTCGACCGAAATAGAAAGAATACGGTATGCTCGAGCATACATTCTTGAGATGATTGGAGGCTATCTCGATGCCCGGACTTGTCGCGAAACCTCGTACATCCGAGATGGCTCTTTCAAACTCGTTGATTTTAGAAGCGACCGGTGAATTGAGTTGGGTGTGCCGTGCTAGCAAAATTGTATTGGGAGATGTGTGGCGCGCGCGCGAATAAAGCGAAAATCGAGGTTGCCTATCACTCACTGCAATCATGGGCGCGGTTTCGATTTCCATTTTTACGTCCTCGAGTCGACCACCCATATACATTCCCACTCATAACGAGGTAAGTTTAATATTAGATTTTACAATTATTACGTAGATTTAAAATATAATTGTATGCTAAAAATTTATTTAATTAGGTGGAACCATTTAATGAGTTATGTTGGAATACCTACATCGCTTGAAGATATACGGCTTCTATTAGAGCAACGGTCGGAAGCACAAGTAAGTATTAAATAAAATATATTTTCGTAATAAAATAGTCGTTTTCGTGTTTAGTATTTAGTATTTAGTATGTAGTATTTAGTATTTAGTATTTAGTATTTAGTATTTAGTATTTAGTATATAACTAATATTTTTATCATGTTAATATAGTTTGAATGGACACTATACGAGGACCCGTCAATTCGGGCAGTAATTCCGGAAGAGTTCTTTCAAAATCTGAACATTTGGCATGTGAAGGTGACATTGGTCAACTATGCCACCGTGGAGATGCACCAGTCAGATCGGGTTCTGCGTCAATTTGGATACCGACAACCGATTCCCTTGGCACCTGAAGTGTTCGATGATGAGCACAAAGTCGACTTACGAATGTTGCATACGGATTGGCCAAGATTTTGGTCAGCGTATATCGAAATGTGGGAAAACCGTTATGATTATATACCTACTCGGGAACCGATCATCGTTCCTGAGTTAGCGTGCATGCCGGAATACATGCCATGGTTTAGGATCCATGGCAAGCCGTATTTATTGTCAGAAGAGGAGAGGCGACGAGAACTTTGTGAACAAAGGAACGCGGGGCCCTTTAAATCCAAGGAGAAGGGGTGATGAGGCGGGACCATCAACAAATACGACACAACCACCGGGCCCATCAACGGCGCCACACGATCCACCGAGCCCAACACTTCAGCCGACGACACCCACATCACAGCCTTTTCAGATTATGCCAGATGCGTACCCTAGCCCTTATATGTATCCTAACCCTTATATGTTTTCTTTTCCCAGTCCCATGGCAGGTTGGAATGCATGGCCTGGTTCGAGTCCGTTCCCGACTACTCCGACTAGCCAGCCGATCTTTAGGCCACCGTCGCATGAGGGATCGCACGAGGCGCCGTCGGGGAGCTCTTCTTTTTACCAATCTCCTTCGTCATACGGGATTCAGACACCTTCGCCATGGGCGATGCAAACACCTCCCCAGTCAATATTTTATCAAGGTGGGTCATCCTCCCAACACCCACAACCAGACCCCCTGCCGGAGGAACCAGAATCCCCGCCTGAGGTTCCACAACCCCCGCCGGAAGCTAGAAAAAGGAGGAATCCAGCGCGTAACCGTCGACCGCCCCCATGTGGCACTGATTCTGACCGGCACCAACATTGATTCCTACCGTAATTATTTTATTTTTTATTGTAATTTATTTTTTATATATTTAATAAAATAAAAGATGTTTTTTTATTTTTTTATTGTAATTTAATTTATTTTTATATCTTAAATAAGATAAAAGTTGTTTTTTATTTTTTATTATAATTTAATTTTTATATCTCTAATAAAATAAAAGTTGTTTTTTATTTATTTTGGTAATTTAATTTAATTTTTATATCTTAAATAAGATAAAAGTTGTTTTTTTTATTTTTTATTATAATTTAATTTTTATATCTTTAATAAAATAAAAGTTGTTTTTTTATTTTTTGTAATTTAATTTAGTTTTTATATTCTAAATAAAATAAAAGTTGTTTTTATTTTTATTTTAATTTATTTTTTATATTTTTAATAAAATAAAAGTTGTTTTTTTATATTTTTAATAAAATAAAAGTTGTTTTATATTTTTTATTGTAATTTAATTTATTTTTATATCTTAAATAAAATAAAATTTGTTATTTTTTTTTGTAATTTAATTTAGTTTTTATATCCTAAATATTATAAAAGTTGTTTTTATTTTTTTATTGTAATTTATTTTTTATATATTTAATAAAATAAAAGTTGTTTTATATTTTTTATTGTAATTTGATTTATTTTTTATATCTTAAATAAAATAAAAGTTGTTTTTTTATTTTTTTATTATAATTTAATTTTTATATCTTTAATAAAATAAAAGACTAAATTGTAAAAAAGTGCAAAAGTTGAGTTCTACATGCTAGAGGTGTCTAATTGATATGAAATTTTAAATTAGAGGTCCTTAGTTGGTAATTAGACCATTGGATAAATTAGTGGACAAAAATGGACATAGTGAGATAAAATTTCAAAGTTTTAAGTGAAGGGCATTTTGGTCATTTGGTAATTAAATGAATTAAAAACCAGAAATCAAGCCAAAATCCTTGTCCATCTTCCTCACCGTAGCCGAAAATTTGAAGGCCACCATAGCTAGGGTTTGTTCAACTTCCAAGCTTAATTGTAAGTACATCCTAACCCCGTTTTTAATGCTCTTTACATTTTTGAAGTCGTTATCATCCGATCTGTAACAGCCCGATTTAGGGCCTAGTCGGAATAGTGGTGTGAGGCCACGAATCCGAGGTGAAATTATGAGTTTTTAAAGTTTATTCCATGTTTGCATGTTATTGTGAAAGTTTCATGAAGCAATTTTGTTAATTGAGGTTGAATGGTCCAAAAAGGACTAAATTGCAAAAGTTGCAAAATATGAGTTTCTAGAAGCTTTTTGTATGAAATAGCTTTAGAGTAGTAATTAGAAGTCCTTAAATAACAAATTGCCCAAATTATAATTTTTGGGCAAAATTGGACAAGAGTTAGTATATTGAAAATTTTTAAAGAGAATGACATTTTGGTCATTTATGTATTAAATGATTAAAATGGGAAAAAAATGATAAAAATCTATTCATCTTCTTCCCCTTATAGCCGAAAATTTGAAGGAAGCCATAGCTATGGTTCTTCAATTTTTCAAGCTTGCTAGTAAGTTCATCTTAGCCCCGTTTTTAATATTCTTCGTATTTTTGAAGTTCTCGTATTATGAATTAGCTATTTTTAACTATAAAATGAGCTAAGATGCATGTTCAAAAATCTACCCATGAATTACATGCATGTTAAATGATGTTTTATGGAAGATTATGAGAGTTTGATGTTAGATAAACATCTTTTCCTTAGTGAATTTCATGAAAAATGATAGTATGGACCAATTTGTAATAGTTATGAAAATTGGTCATACATACTAGAAATAATGAGAATTGATGATTGTTATAGTAGATAAAATGAATCAGCTAAGCATGAAGTTTAAGAAAGTTGAATGAAAATCATTTTACGAGCCTAGGGGCAAAAGTGCAAATATGAGAAAGTTTAGGGGCAAAATAGTAATTTTTCCAAAATATGAGTAAAGAGTCAATTTAGTCAATGTGAGTATTAAATGGTCTATTTATGATTATAAATCAAGAAAAATGAAGCCCGGATCGAAACCGAGGCAAGAACAAAGTCGAGGACTAAATTGCATATCTATATACATTTTGTATATTGAGGTAAGTTTGTATGATTTCTAAGCTCTATGATTTCTATTATTGAATTGCTTAGTATAATGTACATTATTTCGATGGAATGCTTAATGCTATGTTAAAAAAAGAAATCAATGAGATTAAGTATGAGCAAGTCCCGATTGAAGATGAATTTCCCAAGATACTCGATCCACCACATGAGATAAGAAAGTCCGTATAAGACCAAGCCAAGGCATGGCATCGGCAATCAAGCAGAGTTATCATGTAAGTCCAAGGCAAGCTTGGCATTGAACAGTTATCATGTAAGTCCAAGGCAAGCTTGGCATTGAACAGTTATCATGTAAGTCCAAGGCAAGCTTGGCATTGAACAGTTGTCATGTAAGTCCAAGGCAAGCTTGGCATTGAACAGTTATCATATAAGTCCAAGGCAAGCTTGGCATTGAACAGTTATCATGTAAGTCCAAGGCAAGCTTGGCATTGAACAGTTATCATGTAAGTCCAAGACAAGTCTTGGCATTGAAAAGCTATCAAGAGAAAGAAATTTCATGTAAGTCCCAGCCAAGGCTCGGCATTGACCAGTTCACGAGTAAAGACTTCGGATAAGTTCATGTCAAGACATGGCCTCGAAACCAAGATGAGAAATTCCAAGTAAGACCGTATCTAGGATATGGCTTTGGCATCAAGTTACGTGGGATGAGATTTAGTATCCTCGGTTATTCGCAGAAATTCATCGGGCAAAATGAGTAAAGTTAAAATGAGATGACAAGAAAGCTAAGTAAGCAAAGCTATTATCAAGTTGAAATTGAGTATTATTTATGTTATGAATGATGAATTAGAGATCATGATTATCGTATTAAAGTATGCTGATCAATGTGATCAAGTGATACAGGTACCTTGTTTACCTTACAAGTATGAGAATAGTAAGTATCATGAGACATGTAAGAATCAGTATGAGTAAGTAAGTTCTATAGCTGAAATTTACGATACCATTGTTATGTTAAATGGTTTATATTAAGTAAGTATATTGATATATGCTTTACATGCAAACTTACTAAGCTAAATGCTTACGTCTTTAATTCTTCTTTCTATGTAGTCCTGCCAAGCTAACTTGTGGATCGTTGGAGTCGGAGCTCGTAGCACACTGTCAATCGCTATTTTGGGTATAGTCAAGTTATTTTACTAAGTATGGCATGTATAGGAAGCATTCATTTTGAGAATATGTTTTAAGAAGGACCATTGTATGAACTATCAAGTTATTATTCTTTTGTATATGGCTATGTGATTGGCCAAAGTTGACTAAATATGTATGTGTATAGAAATCAATGAAGTATGTAGTATTATTCATAAAAGATGGTTTAATTGAATTGTTGAATTTGAGTATGAGTATGATCCTTATTTCAGGGTGGCAAATGGCTTGGTAAATAGCCTCTAAGTGCCCACACTGTTAGACACACGGGTGTGTGTCTAGGCCGTGCATACCCTGCATCTTTATTATTGAAGTCAGAATAGGCCACGGGAAAACACCATGGCCGTTTATTTAAGCCGTGTATGACACATGGTCAGAACATGGGCGTGTGCCCCAGGCCGTGTGAATAAGTCAGTATATCAAGGAATAGCACACGGTTTAAGTCCACGGGCGTGTCAAGGCCGTGTGAATATAGTCAGTGTCGACCACAGTTGGAAGACATGGGCGTGTCAAAGGGGTACACGGGCGTGTCCCAAGCCACATGGGTGTGTGGCCCCTGTTTCAAAGAAAAGTTTTTGATTAAGTTCCGAAAGTTCTTAGATACGTGTTTAAGGCCTCGTAGGCCCGTGAAATGTACGATTAGACTATCAAAGAGAAGTTTTTAATTCGGAACAAAATTTCATAGCCTGTAAGTGCATGTTTACTAAAGTTCAAGTATAGTAATGTCTCATATCCAGTCTAAGCCTCGGACTCGGGTATAGGGTGTTACACAATCTATCTATTTCTACCACTAATTTAAGTTATAGTTGAGGTCTAGGGTTTGACCCATGTTATACATGTATGTGTTTTGATGTTTAATGGTAGATTATGCAAGTTTAATGTTAGATAAATAACTTTTACTAAGTGATTTTTCATAAAAATACCTAAAAGGACCTATTTGTAAAAAGTTGTAAAATGGGTAGTAAAAATCTGATTTAATGAAAAATGTGGGCTATTATAAGCATGAAAGAGGTTTGGCTAGGCTTGGGTCTTGAAGAAATTTCATTTTACGAGCCTGGGGACTAATTTGTAAACACGTCAAAGTTTAAGGGCAAAAATGTAATTTTGCCATAATGTAATTTTTGGACTGAATTGAGAAATATGGATAATAAATAAGTTAAATTTTCTATTATAGATCAAGAGAAACGAGGTTTGGACCTAGATCGAGGGAAAAACAAGGTGTTTGACGATTAGGTCCCATTTCTACTATTTTTGTACCGATGTAAGTTCGTATGTAAATAATGCATTGTTTTATTTATGTTTTAAATGCCTTAATATTGTATGAATTATGATTGACTCCTTGGATGTAATCGATAAAGTTTGACAAGTGAGAAATCCCGGTTGAACCTTAGGAATAGTTAGGATACAAATGTCATGACATTAGGGTTTTTTTTGAGATTACGTGTAAGACCATATCTAGGATACGGCATCGATATGAGACTTCATGTAAGACCATATCTGGGCTATTGGCATCGATAAGAGATCTCATGTAAGACCATATCTGGGATATGGCATTGGTATTGTATTGTGTGTGCGAGATTCCCAAGTATTCTTTAGTATTCCAAGTGGTTCAACGAGAAATTCAAAGAGTATGTCAAAGTTGTGAAAGGTTATGATTATGTTGAGAGTTGGTACAGGTACGTACGTAAAACTTATTTACTAATGAGCTCGATATGTGATGAATCCCTCGGTAAGGTTATGAATGAGTAAGTTATGATTAGAAGATCTTGATACTATTTATGCCAAGTTCTTCATGTTTATTTGTATGATACATGTGTGATTATAATGCTTATTATTTGCATAGGAACTTACTAAGCTATATAGCTTACTCCCCTTTCTTTTCCCTTGTCATATAGTGTCACCAAACCAGATCGGGGATCAGAAACAATCGGAGATCTATTCACACTATCAACCTAATATTTTGGGTACCATTGATTTTAATATTTTGAGTTATGGCATGTATAAGGAGTTGGTCATTTTGTTATGTGTCATAATTGATTTAGCCAAATGTGTTGGCTTATATTGGTTGATAATTCATTTTGTAAATGGCCATTGAAATTGGCTAATATTGGTTTAAGTATATATATATATGCATATGATGATGCTTTTCATGGATGTGGGAAATTGCATGATTTAAGTTGAGATATAGGTGATGTTTGTGTATGATAAATGATAGCATGTGAATGATGTATTGATATCTTTTTTGTGGCTGATTTGGTTGCATGTATGTGCTTGGATTGGTGTTGCTTGTTGTTGTGTAGGTTGGTGCAAGTAAAGGTGGCAAAATGGCTTGGTAAATAGCCTTATTGTTTCCACACAGGTAGACACACGGGCGTGTGTCTAGGCCGTTTGCGACACACGGTCTGCCCCACGGGCATGTGTTTCAACCGTGTGTCCCCTGCACCTTAATTGTTGCAAAACAGAATGCCCAGTATCGAGCACACGGGCAGAGACACGGGCGTGTGTCTCAGCCGTGTGGACGGCACGGCCTCGAACATGGGCGTGTGGCTTGGCCGTGTGAAGTCTGCACCTATTTTATGAAAAATTATGAAAATTAAATCGACCACACGGCCTAGCACACGGGTGTGTGGCACAAGTCAGAGAGCTCCCTATTTTGAACACGGCCTGTAGCACGGGCGTGTCCCTTAGAACACACGGGCGTGTGACCCCTGTTTTAATGAAAAAGTTTCTAAGTGTTGTGTGGTTTTCTCAAGTTCTCGGTTTAGTCCCGAACTACTTCCAATGTATGTTTTGGGCCTCGTAGTCTCGTTTTAGGGACGATATGAATGTATGTGAAAATTTTTAAATTTGGATGGAAATTACGTCTCGATTTTGTATGTTTGCTTGTGTTTAAGTCTGGTAATGCCTCGTACCCTGTTTCGGCGTCGAATACGGGTAAGGGGTGTTACACACTCTATGAAGGGTATACAAAAAAACAGGAAATGGATGGTCATTAAAATCAACCTAGAAAAAGCTTATGATCGGGTGCGTTGGGATTTCATTGACGCGTAGCTTCAAGCTGTAGGTATTCCTAATTTTTTACGAAATGTTATTATGTATGCAATTTCTAGCTCTACCATGCAGGTTTTGTGGAATGGGATCCGAACTCAAAAATTTCAGCCAGCTAGGGGCATTCGTTAGGGATGCCCATTATATCCCTATTTACTTATACTTTGTACGGAGTGGTTGGGTCATAGTATTCGTACTACCATTGATGTTGGTAATTGGTCCGCTATAAGGCTGGCTTGTGATAGCCCACCACCATCTCATCTTTTCTTCGTAGATGACTTGATCCTTTTTGGCCATGCTAAAGATCACTAAGCTCCGGTCATTAAAAATAATCTTGATGTTTTTTGTGATTACTCAAGACACCAGATTAATATGCGGAAGACAAATTTCTTCTTCTCTAAAACTTTTGATGGCAGCTTAGGAAGACGAATAAGTAGATATTTTGGTTTTCAAGAAGTGAGCAACTTGGGTTCATATCTCGGCGTGCCCTTTTTCCATGAAAAGATCACTAATAACATGTTGCACTTTGTGGTTGATAAGATGCATAGCAAACTAACTAGATGGGATGCCAAACAATTCTCTTTAGCTGGTAGGGTGACTTTGGCGTAATCGGTTCTGTAACACCCCTAACCCCTCTTCGTTACCGAATTAGGGATACAAAGTATTACCGAGCAAAACAGAGCATTTAACTTCACAATAGAACAATTATACAAATTAAATGCTAACATATAATAATTGAATTTAATCATGGTAAAAATACACTTATGGGCCTTAAATCGAGTCTACAGGGCCCTAAAAATAATTTGGGAACAATCTGGGATCAAATCGAAACAAATCAGAAAATTCTAGAAAAACTTGAAAAAATTTTAAATAGGAGTCACACAGCCGTGTGGCCAGGCCATGTGACATAGCCCAATCTGTGTGAATATTCAAAGTTTGGACACACGACCGTGTCCTAGCCCGTGTGTCTGCCCGTGTGGGTATTCGGAATAGGGCTACACGGTCATGTCGCCAGTCATGTGCCAAATCGTGTGTGTATTCAATGTTGGATCACTCGACTGTGTCGCTAAGTTGTGTAACTCTCTGTGACCGTGTGCACCAACCTAGACCTGAAAATCAATAAGACACACGACTGTGTGAGTAGGCTATGTATGGCACAAGGCCGTGTGGCAGCCCATGTCCTAGGCCGTATGTACCAAATATGCCTTCTAAAACAAGCCCAAAACAATGTCATTTCATAGGTCTCAAGACAACCAAAAACAACCATTTTCATGCCTTTAAAACTCAATCAAACAAACATATAACATGCCAAAAATCCAACCTAAGTGCCTAACCAATGTGCTCTCATTGACACCACAAATTAAACATCCAATCGAACCCATATTCAAAGTTTACATGACATTAGCTTTAAGGCATACTAAAATCTCCATTTCAACACATCCATTTACCATATATCAAACTAATCTCAAAAGGCATTTAGGTAATGACCAAAAGCACTTCAAGTCTCAAACATAACCCAAAGATTCCAAACATAGATATACAACCCACAAAGCTTACTCAAACTAACTTATAAACAACATCATCATAAACAAATTAACTTAAAGGCTCCTAGTACATGTCATTTATAACCCGACAACAAAATAACTAAACCTTCTACCAAGATGAAGTGTAACAACTTATTTTCAGTGAAATCAAAATAGTGGTTTCGGGACCACAAATCCAATGATTAAATTATTTTTATTATTATTATTTTAATGTCTATGGGATATTAGTAAGGTCGTATTAAAATTCATTAAGAAATTTTGATGTTTGCATGATTAATTAAGTGAAAAGGACTAATTCGTAAAAAGTGTAAAAGTGGAGTTCTATTAGTTAAAGGAGTCAAATAACTATGAAATCTTAAAGTAAGGGACTTGATTGGTAAATAGGCCAATTAAAGTGATAGTGGATGTTTATGGACATGGTTTTGATGAAATTATTATAATTTTCAAAAGTTAAAATAGTAATTTGATAAATAAAATTAAAATGGCTTAATGAAACAAACTCATCTTCTTCCCCATTCCATCTTTCCACCGAAAATCACCATAGACATTGAGCTTGAGCATTCGGTTAGCTTTCTACCTTGCATGTAAGTATTCCCCAGCCCCGTTTTTAATGATTTTTATGTTTTTGAAGTCGTTTTAGCTTAATCTAGCTAGCCTGGGGGTCAATTTGTAAAATTGTTTGTAACACCCTGGTTTAGGGGTTATGCGTTTAGGGCATAACCCGAGTGTTTAGTAGGCTTAGGGTCATGTTGGAGGAATTTTGAGGGGTTTGGAGAACCCTAGAAGGCAAGGGATGACTTAGGAAATTTTTGAATTTTAGTGTAAAAAGGGGAAAGAGGGCAAGAAGGCCTTAAAATAATTTTATGGAGTTTAAGACACAAGAAAGACTTTGGCAAAGTGGCGATTGAGGTATTTGCTTGGGGGCTTTGGAAGGTGGCGCCTAAATGAGTAAGGGGTTCGAGCCCAAGCGGCGAGATTTTGGTTTTATTTTTATGAGTCGAGGGACTGGGCTAGGTAGGCCTTAAGAATAAATGTCAAGTTGATGGACATGAAAGTCCAATTGGGAGAAGTGGCTCTTGGGCGCTACTTAGGCGCCTGGAGAGGAGGAGAGGTCGCGGTTTCGAGGGCTGCGAAGCATTTGGCGTTTGATTTTTCGTTTTGGGCGTTGGGCTTTGTAAGGCCTTAAAGGTATATAGCGTGGGATTCGGACAAGGAAGATGGGCTGGTGGAATGGCTAGCGTGCAGCACTTAAGCGCTGGAGGAGAGCAAGGCGCGGGTTCGAGCGCACTGGGCTGCGATTAGCGTTCTTATTTTTGTTGGTGGTTATGGGCTCGATTAGAAAGGGTTTAAAATAAAATTTGGGGTTTCTAGCATAAAATCAGTGGCCGAGTGGCCTGGGCGCTGGGGGGGAAAGGAGCAGCAGCTTGGTCCCAGGTTCGAGCCAAGGAAGCTGCATTTTGGAGTTTGAATTTTTATTTCTTTTTGGGCAGCAAATTGAGGTGTTGGACGGCTAGAAGACTCTTTTTGGAAGAGGATAATATGTTTTTTTATTATTTATTAATTAGATTAAGTGGAATTATTATTATTTATTTTAATGGGATAATATGAGCATTTTTTTGGAGGATGATATGAGTTTTTTAGGAGATAATCAAGGATATTATGAAGATTAAAAGAATTATTGGATTATTAGTAGAGTATTCAAATGGAATTGAATTAGTGAAGTGTTGGCCAAATTTTGGAGACTTCAAGGGGGTTGGCGAATACTATAAATAGGGGAGGGTAGAGTGCTAGTTGTTCATCAGGTCTTTTGCCTCTCCCTCTTGGTGTGCCGATTTCTTCTTTGGCCTTTGTAGCCAAATAATTCTTTTGTTTTAATCCCTTGGTAGCCGAATTTCTCCTCTTTTATTAGTTGCACCTTGGCCGAATTCTAGGTGTGGTGTGGATCTCTTCGGATTCTTCTCCTCAATCGTTGGTAGTCAGATTCGGTAAGTGGTGGTAAAGATCCATGTTGTAATTATTCTTTTATTATTCGAAAGCCGAAGGCTATTAAGGCTAATCATTTATGCGTTTTAGGGTGTGGTCGGTTGCAAAAAGGACCATTCCGTAGTCCTGAGATTTGATTGGAAATCAAATCAGCCTTGAGGAGCAAGGATATTTAGGAACATAGATCAATTCTCCGGGATTCAGGATATTTTGGTAAGCAATATTTGGTAAAGGTTCAACATTTAGTTTATAACCTGGAGGTTTAACCCGTTTATCTGATTAAGTGACTTTCGATGGAGGCGAATACCAGTCAAAGTGGGCAAGGGAAAGCTCCCATCCCAAAGTTCAAGAAGAGATCCGTTTCTGCTGTTCGAGATTGGCCACCAGGGTGTGGGCCAACAGAAGAAACGTTAGTTAAAGTCGTAGTTTCGCTAGACGATAGTGTCGAGGATCGAGAGTCTAGAACTCCTAGTAGTAAGGTGTGTAACTAACCTACTATTTCCGGGTTTTATGTGTTATATGTTTTACTAACAAGTGCATAATAAATGTGCCATATATATACCCCTAAAGGGTATGATGATGACCAAAGTTAGTAGCAAATCGACTAATATGTGATAATTGATTTTCAATATGTGAGTATGCCTATGATTGTGAATAGCATGCACATGCATCATCTACGATTATATTATGTTACATGTGCATGGGTGGGTTATGAAAAGAAGGTACGGGTGTACTTCGAGTACGTGGTTGATGTCAGCTTTGTGCTACATCGTGGATTGGCGCTGACTGAGGTCGCGTTGTGGATCTTTGCGATTTAGTTCGCGTGGTTACCTTGATTGATATGGGCTTTATGCCATATCGTGGCTTGATGGATTGCTGTGTGCTCCATCGTGGTTTGATGTTGGCTATACGCTACATCGTGGATGGCATTGGTTGCCTTTTTGGAGGGAAAAGGAGAGGGTGACTCGATAGTCCCCTGGTGTGTGGTAGGCTGGATAAGGGGGTGTGTAGCGGATGGACCCTAGGTTGGGTTGGGTATCATGATTGCATGGTTTCGTTATGAATTGATATGGAAATGGGCCAAGCCCAATATGACATGTGGATAGGTATGTTTTGGGAACGTACGTGGAAATGGGCCAAGCCCAGTTGATATGTGGTTTATTGAGAAATGGGCCTAGCCCAGTATTTGAGTGTGATTTGAATGTGGGCCAAGCCCAGATTGTGGTAATTGTTAAAATGATATATACATTACTTGTTGCATTTGATAGTTGGGATATTATGTGGCTAAGCATGTGGGTGGATTTCGGTGGTTAACTTACACACTGAGTCATTGTGACTCACCCAATTATTTATCCATCATCGCAGGAGAGTCGTGACTAGTGGACGGGTTGGAGTGGATACAAGGTGGCCCATGCAGAAGCAGATTTTATGCAGTAGATGTTTTATTTGATTTAATTATTTTATATTATCAGTATTTTGGGATTTTATTTGATGTAATAAGGGCCTCTTTGATTTAAAGTACTCTATTTATTAATGTTGAAGTTTACACTACACTTAGTAATATTTTCGCAAAAGATTCATATTATAGCAACTTATAATATTGTTTTAATTCGGAAGTTTTCAACAAGCTTATATTATTTATTAAATGGACACGATTTCCAGAGATAATAGAATTTTCAAGTTTAATTCTATAGTCAAAGATTTCCAACCGTCTTTCCCAGTGACATATCCAGATTCGGTCGTAGTGAATGGGCCGGGTTTGGGGATGTTACAGATTGGTATCAGAGCCCGGTTCAAAACTCGGCTTTGAGGGTTTTGGGCCCAAAAACGTTTCAAAATGAGCTTTTAAAAAAAAATATATATATATATATGGATTTTTAGGAAATATTTTCAGGTTATTCTGGCATGGCACCTGTACCTTCAACCCGAGTCCACCAGGTAAGTACTTCGGACTTTTGAAGTGCTTTACTATTATGAACTGTTATGGGCTTAGTTGGGCTCGTAGATTAGTGAACTAGGATCTGTTGAACCCTAGGACTAGTCTACTCAAACATATGCATAAAACTTAAAGCTACTAAACAAACCTGTGATTAAGTCGCCGAGTTAAGGTGTGGCAACCATTGTGCGCATGTCTAGGAGTGGATCCGGAAGAGCCTGGTACTTAAGCAGTCCTCGTGACTCACCTCCTCTTATTTGGAATCCTACAGTGCGTAGCTACGGTTCACCTTAACCAAGAGGACTTGTTCATAGGCTAAACCAATTATTAAAACCCGAAAGGGATTTGCCTCACTGTTTTAAAACCCTTAGTTTTAAAATTCTAAAAAAATACCCCTGTAGGAAAATGACGAAATTACCCCTGGGTAGGGAAGGAAACTTGATTGCCCGAAAGAACTACTCTCGGAAACTTCATTGCATAAAATTGCTCGTGGATAAAATAGTGAAACAATAATTTCTAATGCATAAAACTTTTTAAACAGATTAAATCGCGACGATAGAGATGAGTTCTAGGGGACGCGATAGAGGTAGAATGGCCGCATCGGAACCGATAGGGTCTGGCCATGGGTCAGAAAGTGAAGTGCCGCCAGCAGTGGACGTAGAGGAGCAAGATCAGATAAGTGAAGATGACGCGGTATCGCGGGCCATGTTACGAGTGCTAGAACGAGTAGCAGGAGTTAGTAGGGGAAATGGAACTCGAAAGTCGGTGTCGGAAAGGCTTAGATTGAACGGAGCTGAGATCTTTAGAGGAATATCTGGAGTAGCTCCGAACGTAGCGGAGTATTGGCTAGAAGCAGTCGAAAGAATCATGGACGATTTGGACTGCACCAATGAAGAAAAGTCGAAGGGTCTTTGTTTCGTTGCTTCGCGCGACGAAGCTTATCGTTGGTGGCTCACTTTGTCAAGCAAAGTGTACCGGCAGATCGGCGAGATTGGGACTTCTTTAAGGTTAAGTTTGAAGGAAAGTACGTAGGAGCCGCTTATTTGGACTCGCAAAGGAAAGCGTTTCTAAATCTAGTACAAGGAAGTAAGTCGATAATTTGAAAGCACGGCGGAATTCGTGCGACTTAGTCAGTATGCTAAGGGAATTGTGGCCACTGATTATGAGAGGTGCGTCCGGTTTGAGGACGGATTGCGAGATGAACTTCGAATGGTGATTGCTCCGCAGAGGGAGAGAGACTTCGCGGTGCTAGTGGAGAAAGCTCGGATCATTTGAAGAGGTTAAGAAGACTATAAGGGAAAACCGAGAAAAGAATAGGAGCGAGAATAAGGGAAATATTGGACCGTCAGTATCGCTTGGTAATGTCCAGAAAAGACCAAGGACCGAGAACCCTGTAAGTGCACTTGTACCAATGGATCGGAATCGTTCTTGTGTTCGATGTGGAAGACCTCACACAGGAGAGTGTTGGGGAAATAGTAAAGAATGCTTTCGGTGCGGATCTAAGGCACATTTAGTTAAGAATTGTCCTCAAGCGACGAGGGGTCGTGGTTCAAGTCATGGAAGGAATGGTTCTAGTCAGAGCCAACCAAGGATGTGATATCTGGTAAGCTCCTTTGCTTTGGTACATGCTTTAATTACTTTGTTTGCTTATGAGTTAGCCTTTTTCGTGTGTTGCTAAGAGAGGTGTTTGAATTTTGAGCATGAATTTAGAGATTTTGTAGGCACGATAGCCTTAGTAAGATCAGTGTGTGACATAAGCGTAAGGTGGTAAGATAGGTTGTATGGACGTTTGTTAGTAAAGTAATTTGAGGACGAAATTATTTTTAAGGAGGGTAGGATTGTAACACCTGGTTTAGGGGTTATGCGTTTAGGGCATAACCCGAGTGTTTAGTAGGCTTAGGGTCATGTTGGAGGAATTTTGAGGGGTTTGGAGAACCCTAGAAGGCAAGGGATGACTTAGGAAATTTTTGAATTTTAGTGTAAAAGGGGAAAGAGGGCAAGAAGGCCTTAAAATAATTTTATGGAGTTTAAGACACAAGAAAGACTTTGGCAAAGTGGCGATTGAGGCGCTGCTTGGGGGCTTGGAAGGTGGCGCCTAAATGAGTAAGGGTTCGAGCCCAAGCGGCAAAGATTTTGGTTTTATTTTTATGAGTCGAGGGATCTGGCTAGGTAGGCCTTAAGAATAAATGTCCAAGTTGATGGACATGAAAGTCCAATTGGGAGAAGTGGCTCTTGGGCGCTACTTAGGCGCTGGAGAGAGGAGGAGAGGTCGCGGTTTCGAGGGCTGCGAAGCATTTGGCGTTTGATTTTTCGTTTTGGGCGTTGGGCTTTGTAAGGCCTTAAAGGTATATAGCGTGGGATTCGGACAAGGAAGATGGGCTGGTGGAATGGCTAGCGTGCGGCACTTAAGTTTGGAGGAGAGCAAGGTGCGGGTTCGAGCGCTGAAGTGCAGATTAGCGTTCTTATTTTTGTTGGTGGTTATGGGCTCGATTAGAAAGGGTTTAAAATAAAATGCTGGGGTTTCTAGCATAAAATCAGGTGGCCGAGTGGCTGGCGCTGGGGGGAAAGGAGCAGCAGCTTGGTCCCGTGTTCGAGCCAAGGAAGCCGCATTTTGGAGTTTGAATTTTTATTTCTTTTTGGGCAGCAAATTGAGGTGTTGGACGGCTAGAAGACTCTTTTTTGGAAGAGGATAATATGTTTTTTTTATTATTTATTAATTAGATTAAGTGGAATTATTATTATTTATTTTAATGGGATAATATGAGCATTTTTTTTGGAGGATGATATGAGTTTTTTTAGGAGATAATCAAGGATATTATGAAGATTAAAAGAATTATTGGATTATTAGTAGAGTATTCAAATGGAATTGAATTAGTGAAGTGTTGGCCAAATTTTGGAGACTTCAAGGGGGGTTGGCCGAATACTATAAATAGGGGAGGGTAGAGTGCTAGTTGTTCATCAGGTCTTTTGCCTCTCCCTCTTGGTGTGCCGATTTCTTCTTTGGCCTTTGTAGCCAAATAATTCTTTTGTTTTAATCCCTTGGTAGCCGAATTTCTCCTCTTTTATTAGTTGCACCTTGGCCGAATTCTAGGTGTGGTGTGGATCTCTTCGGATTCTTCTCCTCAATCGTTGGTAGTCAGATTCGGTAAGTGGTGGTAAAGATCCATGTTGTAATTATTCTTTTATTATTCGAAAGCCAAGGCTATTAAGGCTAATCATTTATGCGTTTTAGGGTGTGGTCGGTTGCAAAAAGGACCATTCCAGTAGTCTGAGATTTGATTGGAAATCAAATCAGCCTTGAGGAGCAAGGATATTTAGGAACATAGATCAATTCTCCGGGATTCAGGATATTTTGGTAAGCAATATTTGGTAAAGGTTCAACATTTAGTTTATAACCTAGAGGTTTAACCCGTTTATCTGATTAAGTGACTTTCGATGGAGGCGAATACCAGTCAAAGTGGGCAAGGGAAAGCTCCCATCCCAAAGTTCAAGAAGAGATCCGTTTCTGCTGTTCGAGATTGGCCACGGTGTGGGCCAACAGAAGAAAGCGTTAGGCGTAAAGCCGTAGTTTCGCTAGACGATAGTGTCGAGGATCGAGAGTCTAGAACTCCTAGTAGTAAGGTGTGTAACTAACCTACTGTTTCCGGGTTTTATGTGTTATATGTTTTACTAACAAGTGCAGTAATAAATGTGCCATATATACCCCTAAAGGGTATGATGATGACCAGGTTAGTAGCAAATCGACTAATATGTGATAATTGATTTTCAATATGTGAGTATGCCTATGATTGTGAATAGCATGCACATGCATCATCTACGCATTATATTATGTTACATGTGCATGGGTGGGTTATGAAAAGAAGGTGCGGGTGTACTTGAGTGCGTGGTTGATGTCGACTTTGTGCTACATCGTGGATTGGCGCCGATCGAGGTCGCGTTGTGGATCTTTGCGATTTAGTTCGCGTGGTTACCTTGATTGATATGGGCTTTATGCCATATCGTGGCTTGATGGATGGATTGTGTGCTCCATCGTGGTTTGATGTTGGCTATACGCTACATCGTGGATGGCATTGGTTGCCTTTTTGGAGGAAAAGGAGAGGGTGACTCGATAGTCCCCCCCAGTGTGTGGTAGGTGGATAAGGGGTGTGTAGCGGATGGACCCTAGGTTGGGTTGGGTATCATGATTGCATGGTTTCGTTATGAATTGATATGGAAATGGGCCAAGCCCAATATGACATGTGGATAGGTATGTTTTGGGAGCGTGCGTGGAAATGGGCCAAGCCCAGTTGATATGTGGTTTATTGAGAAATGGGCCTAGCCCAAAGATTTTGAGTGTGATTTGAATGTGGGCCAAGCCCAGCATTGTGGTAATTGTTAAAATGATATATACATTACTTGTTGCATTTGATAGTTGGGATATTATGTGGCTAAGCATGTGGGTGGATTTGGTGGTTAACTTACACTTCGAGTCATTGTGACTCACCCAATTATTTATCCATCATCGCGGGGAGAGTCGTGACTAGTGGACGGGTTGGAGTGGATACAAGGTGGCCCATGCGAAGCGATTTTATGCATAGATGTTTTATTTGATTTAATTATTTTATATTATCAGTATTTTGGGATTTTATTTGATGTAATAAGGGCCTCTTTGATTTAAAGTACTCTATTTATTAATGTTGAAGTTTACACTACACTTAGTAATATTTTCGCAAAAGATTCATATTATAGCAACTTATAATATTGTTTTAATTCGGAAGTTTTCAACAAGCTTATATTATTTATTAAATGGACACGATTTCCAGAGATAATAGAATTTTCAAGTTTAATTCTATAGTCAAAGATTTCCAACCGTCTTTCCCAGTGACATATCCAGATTCGGTCGTAGTGAATGGGCCGGGTTTGGGGATGTTACATTGTTAAATGTTGAAGGTTATGCCATGAATGTTCTTGAGTGGTTCTTGATGTTAAATGCTAGATTATGAACCTTTTTTGATAAATAAACAAGTTTTACAAAGTGATTTTTGATGAATTTTAGAAATTATGGACTAAATTGTTAAAGGTATGAATTCTAGGGTTTCAATGTGAAATGATGATAAACATGGGTTGTTTCAAGGTCCCTTTCATATTTGGGTAACATGGATTGAGATTAAATTGGATAGATTTTAAGTTATAAGCTTAAGGACTAAATTATAAAAAAGTTAAAATGTTAAGGGTAAAATAGTAATTTTGCATAAGTATGAAATGTGGACTAAATTGAATACTAGAAGTATTAAATTGATTGAAATTGTCTATTTAGATCAAGATAAATCACGTACGGACCTAGGTCGAGGCAAAGCAAAAGCTTCGGATTAGCTCAATTTAACCTTCACGTCCCTAGTTGTCGAGGTAAGTTCGTATGAATGGTTTTCATATTAATACTATTTAAATTATATGTTATTATTTTACTTATAATGTTAATTGAACAATGTATAAGCAAATCAATGCTATGACGGTTATTGAGTCCCGGTTGAACCTTAGGAATTCGTAGGATACAAATGACATGTCATTAGGGAGTTCATGTTTCGGGTTCTGGTCTTGAATGTCCTACGGATGGCTGAGGTCCAGCATTTGTTGCGGATACTCCACAGCTTGTGTGAGCAGGCTCATTTCACAGCTCGTGTGAGCAATGATGTAAAGGAAAGTTTACGGTTATATGTAAAGGCACACTTTGTGTGACCTTTCTCGAGTATCCGATGAGATTCTAGATGGTTTGACGGATAAGAAAAGGGATTGAAAAGGTAAGTGTTTAAGTGAAATCAAACATGATTTTATGGAAAGAATGCATGAACTAATTGATTTATTTCATATGGAAAATAACTTATGCTATGGTTGATTCATTTGAGTTATGTGCAAGTGTGCTAACTTGTGTATTGATGATGATCTATAGGTTTGTGCCAAGCTTGTGGTTTGGGTTATATTATGCTTATACTTTGTGTTATATAAATGAAATGGTAAGTTATGTTTTATTTTCTACGAACTTACTAAGCATTAATTGCTTACGTAGTTTCTTTCCTATGTTTTATAGATTATCAGAAGCTCAATCGGTTTGATAGCTCGTCAGAGATCTATCACACTATCTAACATAAATATCAGTAGTTTTTGAATGTTTTGACCAATGTTATAATGGAACATATAGGTTGAATTGCAATGTCATTTTGTTGAATGTTTAGTTGGTGAATTGGTTTGTATAAGTTATGGAAGTTATCTTGATTGGTACCTTTAGATGCCATGTTGGATTGTGTTAAATTGGTTAACTTGTGCTGCATGTTTTGAAGGACTCTTATAGTATATTTGAAATGGTTTTGGTAATGGTCAAGTTTTTGGCATGTTTTGGTAAGTTTTGAGCTAGGATTTGATAATTGAAATGTGTCAAAATTTACATGTTTAGGTAAGTGTTGTTGTATGCATTTGAGGTGCCTTTTAATGGCATATTGGTTAGTGGTGTTAGGACTTTTAAAATGACATTTTGGTATATGTTTTGGTAATGGTTAAGTACCTCTAATGTGTGCATGAATGGTTTGAGAAGTTAAGCATGATATGGCATGGAAATGGTTTGATTCTAGGTGAATATTAGGTCCACATGGCCTGAGACACGGCGTGTGACTCAGCCGTGTGTGGCACACGGCCTGACAATACGGCCATGTGTCATATGATAGTTCCTCTGTATGCAAGTCAGTGAGTTACACGGCCTGGCACACCCTACTCAGAGAGTTATACGGGCTGGGACACGGCTGTGTGTCCCTAGTTCGAAGGTTACAGGACCTGAGACACGGGCGTGTGTCTCAGCCGTATGAGGCACACAACCTGGCCACACGGCCGTGTGACCCCTATTTCCAAAATTTTATGACTTTTTTCTAAGTTTTCTAAATGATTTCAAATTGGTCCCAAATCGTTTCTAAGTTATTTCTAGGGCCTCGAGGGCTCGATTTAGGGACAATATGTATGTGTATGATTAGTTTATGATATGTTTATGTTATTAAATAAAATTAATTTTAGATGTTCTGATTGTACAGTAATGCTCTGTAACCCTATTTTAGTGATGGATACGGGTTAGGAGTGTTACATGAAGAATGGATAGTGTGAATATATTCCGACTAGATTCCAACCGATCGAGCTTTTCGATGACCTACAAGACGAAGAAAACAACTACATAAGCAAATAGAGCTTAATAAGCTCGTATAATCTTAAACTTTAACTTACCAAAAGAATGTAACTTAACCATTTAACAAGATAATTCAATATCTCGATCGTAAGTTCATTAACCACCTATACACATTACAAATCTCACACGATTAGTGAGTTCATATATAATACATGTAAATTTATTGTGTTGTCAATTATATACCCAAAAACACATTTGGTACATATCTCAACCATCACATATTCACTTAACATTTAATATATTTATTTCAAATATTCATTTTAATTATCCATTTTCACATATTTATATTCCAACAAATACTTCGTATAAACACTTCATATAACCGTTCATATATCTATTTCTATATAAACATTTTGTATAGTCATTTCATAAAACCATTTATCACATAATCATTATGTATAAATTCATTCATTATAATATATATTACTATTCTATACAACACAAACCTCATGAGATTAGTAAATGTAACAATGAAATATACAATTTCCAACATATCTTAGATCCTATAATAATAAATATGTCATGTACACATTTCATTTATCACGTAACAAATAAGCATCACTTTTCTGTTTAAAGTATTCATACATTCATATTCAAACTCACACATATAAATCATATAACCTTTATACTTAATTATAAAACATACAAAGCATGAAACTAACAATTCTTGCCAATATACCATCGTTTCAACTTTCCGAAACATTTAGACTTAGATAATTCATATAATTAAAATACCACATGATAAATGATCATACACCAAGTCATCGTTATAATAACATCTCATTTCAGATAATCGAAAGGATAACACTCATTCGAGTTAACTTTAGAACTTTAATCGACTCACGATGCGGCTCACACAAGCTTCAGAGTATCCGCAACACATGCAGAATCTCAAAGAATTGTTATGGTATGTATCACCGGTACATAATACCTGTTAAATATTCACCGGCTCAAAGCCTGCTAAATAAACACCGGCTCAAAGCTTACTAAATAAACATCGGCTCAAAGCCTGCTAAATAATCACCGGATCAAAACCTACTAAATAAACACCAGCTCAAAGCCTGCTAAATAAACACCGGCTCAAAGCGTGCTAAATAAACACCGGCTCAAGGCCTGCTAAATAAACACCAGCTCAAGGCTTACTATTCAAGTACATCACTTACTCACTATATTCACTTATTATTTATTTTCTAATCATTCACTAGATAAATAACAACATTAAATCTAATTATAATAAAGCATGTAATAAGTAAAAATCATTATATACATAGGAATAGTAGTACGAACTTACCTCAGCTACAACGGTTGTAAAAGTAAAGTCGATGATTAATACAAAACCTTAGCTTTCCCACAATTCAAATCTAGTTGATTTGTTTCTTGATCTAGATAATAATTTTTATTCAATTAAATAATTCAAATAGCTTACATAATTAATTCAAATCTATAACCCACATCAATTGTGAATTTACAAAATTACCCCTAATATTTTAACATTTATGCTATTTAGTCATCAATCCCGAAATTTACAAATTAACCACAACTAGCAAAATTTCATGTTAGCCAAATTTTATGGAGATTCTAAGCAACCCATATTTTCTATCATTTCACAATATTTACCTTAACTTTTACCATTTTCACAAATAAATCCTTAAACATTAAAATCATCAAAAATCACTTAACAAAATATCTATATTTAACTACCAACCTTAATAATCTATCAATTAAATTCACAAACACTTTCAATTCATTCATGGAAAGTCCCTAAAATTTTAATTATTTTACGAATTGATCCCTAAGCTAGCTAGATTAAGCTAATATGATAACAAAAGCATAAAAATCATTAAAAACGGACCTAAAAAACACAAGCATGCAAAGGGAGAAGTTTGGCCGAACCTCTTTGACTCAATAATGGTGTCTTTTGGCTAGAGGAAGAACATAAAAATATAAATTGTTTTGCTTTTGTTTTTATTATAACTTAAACTTTTCTTTTCTTTTCTTTTTATTAACTAATAAAACATATATTTTAACATAATAAAACAACATCAACTGTACCTAACTTTTCAATATGGCATATTTGCAACACAAACCCTTGTACCTATCTTAAATTGATCAATTAATCATTAGAAACTAACTTTTATAGCTTTTATGATTTAGTCCTTTTTAATTAATTAACTAACTAAACATTAATTTTTTTAACCAAATTTTAATATGACCCTAATAACACACCGTAAATATTTAATATGTTTATTGGCTCGATTTATAGAAACGAGGTCCCAATAACTCATTTTCTAAAAGCACTTGACTTTAGGGACATACCACTTGAACCTAATTAACAAAAATCATTAAATCAAATTTCAACACAATTCTATATAAATATTAAATAATAATATTTATAATCTCACTCGTATGATTTGTGGCCTCGAAATCATCATTTTTTACACCACTGAAAAACGGGTTGTTACAACTCTCTCCCCTTAGGAAATTTCGAGGACGAAATTTCCTAGCTGAAATAAGTTTGGTTACTAATTTCTGAAAGACTCTTCTATTTTTCAAATCAAATCTGTCCCTACTAACCTGTTCTCGCTCCATTTTCACCAGTATAACGAGGTTCCACATTTTCATCTGTGAAAAGCTTCAAACGGTATCACTTTAATACAAGACTGATAGTTATTATTATCAATGAATTCAACCAATGGTAAACATTTTCCCAATTGCCCTTGATCTTGATGATATATCACTGTATTATGTCTTCCAGAATCTGAATTTCTCGTTTTGACTGTCTGTCTGTTTGTGCCATAGCTTTGTGAATTTCAGATACATACAATCGACTAGCTTTCAAACGAATAATCTGTTTTGACTGAAAAACCCGAATCATCAGATTTATAAATGTTGCAGGAATATTAGTTAATTCCTAGAACTTTGATAAAATTCATACTATCCATAATAGATTCTAAACACTGTTTTTAGCACATCATATCTGTAACTCACAACTAATAATAACCATATCGATAATCTGTCTTTGAGAACACTGAAGTACTTTTCAACTGATCAAATAGGTCCTTAATACAAATCAACGGATGTTTATTCTCTATCGTGACTTTATTCAACTACTAGAATCTAAATACAAACTCACCAACCCTTCTTTCTTTTCATAATACAGTACAAGTGTGTCCCAAAGTGATACACTCAGCCGAATAAACCTCAGTCGGTTAATCCTTGCAACTGAACTTTTGATTCTTTTAATTTTGTTGGAGACATTTTGTACAGAACAATCGAGATTGGAGTAGTCCCTGGCATTAATTTTATGGTAAAATCAACTTCTCACTTTGGCGGTAGATCTAACAATTCCTCAGAAAAACCTCTGTAAACTCGAAAACTGTCACTACCTGATCAACTTTTATTCTAGAATCCAAGACATACGCATAAAAATGCATCACAGCTTTTTCGGATCAAATTCTATACAAATACCGCTGAAATCATGTTCGAAACACAATCAGACTTAGTAGATTCAACAAAAATCAATTCACCATTCTAACATTTCAAATCAATCTGTTTCTATCAGCAATTCATTACAACATCATAAATAGTAAGCTAATCCATTCCTAAGATATCGTCAAATTTATTAAAAAGTCAATAACATCAAATCAACAGAAAAGTTGCAACCCTGAATTCTTAGTGAATACTATTTGTAGACCAATTCAACTATGACATTTTAGCCTAAAGGGTTCATTACTTTAATAACATATTCATGTGACATAACTGGTAAAATCTTTTCTATTACTAACTTAGTGCATGTATAAAAGTGTCTCAAACCAAAGTCAATTAATGCATATAATGTAACATTGAAGGTAGGAAAGGTATCATCAATAACATCAAGAACTGAGGCCTCCATGCGCGCTCGGATTACATAAATTCTGACGAGAACTCAAGCTTCAAATCGAACCTCTATGTATTTTGTTTCACTTCTATTGACTCTAGTTGCGTCTCAAATTTCTGATCGTCTAACTCTCGTAGAAGTAATAATAGGTTTTGCATTCAGATCTCTGTTCAACTCAGCTCGAATCAGGCGATCTTTCTTAAAATGATAGGGAAATCCACAAACAAATTAGGATTCATCCTTCAATCTACATATTCCAGAATGATTCCGGTCACAATAATCACATTTCGAACATTAACTACTGAAATCATCGATGGTCTTACACTACTCTGTTTCATTCTATCTCTAACGTAAAACCTTGATGGCACTAAAAATAGCTATTCGGTTCTTTCATTTTCTTTGGCGAGGAAGAAGAAAATGTTCTGGGATACATTTTGTTTATTGAAGTCTCGAACTTTTGTCTCACTATGTTTCTTATAATAACAAATTTCTTCCATTTTCAATCGGCTTCATCTTATGAGCATATTTACTAAGCTAATCAAACTCTCGTTCGTATTCTGCAACTGATTCGATTTCCGGTTTCAACTCAAGAAATTCTTTTTTCTTCTTATCAAGATTTTGTTTGCTGACATAATTTTTTCAAAAATCAATTCAGAAGAAATCCCAGTTAATCCGTTCTTTCGATACCATAGTAGTTAAAGTTGATTACCAATGAATAGCCTTCTCTTTTAACAAATACACAGCACATCTTAGAAAATCTTTGGAAAGACATAACATTTCATCTTGAACTCTCTATATTTTCTAACCAGTACTCGGCTCTGTCTAAATCATAACTCACTTTACCTTTAAACTCTTTGGCCCCGTATTTTCAAGTTTTATGAATAAGAAGCATGTGAATATTCTATCATATAAATATTTAAAGACGAGGGGATGGAGGTTGTTGACCCCCAAAATTAACTTTCAAATTCGCATTAAACATATCATTCATTAATAAGAAAAATACTACGAACCTCTTCTTTAGATTCTTGAATTTCAACACATTATGAGCAGCCCCTTGATCGAAGGCCTGAGCATTGCTCTCAAGTTCATTCGAATTAGCTCGGTTGGAAGACATCTTTTATCTATGTGAAAAAAAAAATCCACAAGAGTCAAGAGACATCACACTATCACATGTTATAAAATGACATATATTTCTAGACTCCATACATGCTATGTTCAGTCCGAGAATTGACTAAACCGTAACTCTGATACCACTAAATATAACACCCCTAACCCATCTCTGTTATTAAATTAGGGTTACGGAGTATTACTGAGCAAAACAGAACATTTAACTTTACAACATAACATTTAACTTCACAACAGAACATTTAACTTCACAACAGAACAATTATACAAATTAAATGCTAACATATAATAATTGAATCTAATCATGGAAAAATACACTTATAGGCCTTAAATCGATTCTAAAAGGCCCTAAAACAGTTTGGGAATAATCTAGGATCAAATCAAAACAAATCAAAAAATTCTGGAAAAACTTGAAAAAAATTTAAATAGGTGTGGCCAGGCTATCTGACATAACCCAGCCCGTGTGAACATTCGAAGTCTGGACACAGGGTCGTGTCCTAGCCTGTGTGTCCACCCATGTGGGTATTCAAAATAGGTCCACACGGCCGTGTTTCCAGACTTCGAATGTTCACATAGACTGGGCTATGTCACACGACGGTGTGACCCCTGTTTCAAAAAATTTCAAGTTTTTCCAGAATTTTCTGATTTGTTTTGATTTGATCCCAAATTATTCCCAAACTATTTTTAGGTCCCCGTAGACTCAATTTAAGGCCCATAAGTGTATTTTTCCATGATTAGATTCAATTATTATATGTTAGCATTTAATTTGTATAATTGTTATGTTGTGAAGTTAAATGTTCTATTTTACTCGGTAATTCTCCGTAACCCTAATCCAGCAACTAAGTCGGGTTAAGGGTGTTACAGGTTCTGCTCTCAACTCCAAGTTATTTTATGCAGAAGATGATGGTTCCCAAAGACTTATGCGATGAGATTGAGCGCATGGTAAGGAAATTTGTTTGGGGATCCCATAATGGTATTTCGAAGATAACCTTGGTAAGTTGGGATTCAATGTGTCAACCTAAGTCACATGGAGGTCTTGGTCTTGGACACTTGAAAGATCATAACACTTATTTCATGACGAAGGTTGGTTTCAACATTATCTCAAATGTCAATGCCCTTTGGATCTGGGTTCTTCGGTCGAAGTATGAGGTCACTAGTCGTTTGTCTGAGGACTTATCAAGAGGACGTTGTTCCTTCTTATGGAGATCCATTTCTAAGGTATGGCCCTTCATTCGTGAAAACATGCTATGGTCTGTCGGGAATAGAAATAGTATTAAATGCTGGCGAGACCCTTGGATTCCAAACTGCGGCCCCTTATTTAAACTAGTTCCTTCCTCTACTAACCTTAATATGGATTGTTCCCTTAGTAATATGATTACTGGTGACAACTCATGGAATTTGCACCTTTTTCGGCTTTGGGTATTAGAAAAGGTCATCAACAAGATTGTAGGTATTCCACCGCCGCATCCATCTTTCAGCCCAGACAAAATTATCTGGGGAGCTACTTCGACCGACTATTTCTCCCTTAAAAGCGCTTATGGGAAGATTCGAGAAGGTACAGTGAACTCAAAAGAAAAAATTTGAGAGATACCTTGGAAGTTTAGAGGCCCCCAACAGATCCGCTTCTTCATCTGGCTTGCCCTTAAGCAATGTTTACTTACGAATGTTGAAAGGTAAGGCGAGGCATTGGGAATAGTTACACTTGTGGTCTTTGTGGACAGAATTATGAGGATGTGTTGCATGTGCTTAGAGATTGCTTGGCTGCTAGAACTATTTGGGATAAACTCATTCCACAATAAAGTCTCTCTAAGTTCTACACCGGATCTCTCCTAGACTGGATGACGAATAACCTTCAGAACCGTCTAACTCTTTCTTTGGATGGAGTAGATTGGCCGTGCCTCTTTAGGATTATCGCGTGGTGTATTTGGAAGAATCGCAACTTGCTTATTTTTCAAGGCATTTAGTGGAGTATTTATGAGATCTTTAAAATCTCTTACAGCTGGGCAAAACAGTATTCGTCAATTTCAATGACATCATCTCATAAACCACGAAGTTATTTCCATAATTCGTCTACAACTAGTAGTTGCGTGTGTTTGAGAACAAATGGTTCGGTTAGGATTGACGAGGGTTTTGCAACAATTGGAGGTTTTGTGCGAGATCATAATGGTGGGTGGATCATTGGGTTCTCTAGATATTTGGGTCAGCCTCGGGGGATCTTAGATGGGTTGAACCTTATTTTGGATAGACGCTTTGAGAGGGTGTTAATCCAAACGGATAGTATTGAGGCTGTCAACGCCATCAAAGATAGTTCTTCAGGGAAATTTAATTCTGCCCTTGTCAGAAGAATTCATCATATCCTGGAAGTGGTAAAATAGTGGAAAATTCAACATATTCCTCGGGAAGAGAACTCAATTGCAGATAGTCTTGCCAAAATACTTCGCAACAAGAGACTATGTTTAAGACTATTCGAGGATCCTCTTTTGAGGATCTAATTTAATTGCTTTGTATCTTTTATCTTTTCACCAAAAAAAAGAAGAAGATACATTTGACTAATTCGTATTTATATATATAATATTTACCCATACTATAATTTATTGCAAATATAAATATTTAATTAATTTATTTAAACACGAAAACTCTTTTAATTTAAAAATAAATAAATTTATTAAAAAAATGTTTAAAATTTTATAACAGTTAAGATTAAAATTAAAATAAAAAACTGGTTAAAGTAAAATTTATTTAAAAATCTGCTTAACATTAGCATTAGAATACAAGCTTTTAAAAAGTGTAAAAAATTAATTTTATATGACAAAAATATCACATCTAAAATAATTTAGGAATATTGTATTAAACATTTTTAAAACTGATTGTAACATGTTTATAATATGATAAAAACGCATTTAAGTTATTAAATAATATAATAAAAATTAGTTTTGTTTCAAATAGCATTAAAATAATTAATTTAAATCGTATAAAAAGATTGAAATAGTTAATTTAAAATATGTTTAAAAAACTTATACCGTTAATATCAAAATTAAAATAAACTTAATAAAGACCATTTTAAAAATATTAAAAAAATTAAAATTGCTTAAAAACTGTTTAAACATGATATAAATTTACTTAAAAATTTTAAATTTTTTTTTAATTTTAAATTTTCCTTAAAATGCTTTTTTAAGATTATAATATATGTTTACCATATATTTTTCAAAAACATACTTTTACTTTAGAAAAACTATTTAAAAGATTTTATAATATTTTAAAAAATTTAGAACATTATAATTTGTTTAAAATTTATTAAAACTTTATAATGTTTCAAAATTTTAAAATCATATAACATGTTTAAAAATAATTATAACGTTTTTCAAAAATATGTTAAACTTCATAAATAATAGTTGCATTTTAAAATTTTCAATTAAATTAACTTAGAGAATAATAAGGTTAAAATTGAGAGCTCGAAAAAATAAAAGTATTTTGGGTACTTCTAGGTTAAATAAGACATATGTCTATTTTGTTTTTTATTTGGTTTTTTAGGCCGTTCTTTTTTCTAAATTTAGGGAAATAGGTTGATTTTGAAGAGAGTGTGTGAAAGCGCGCTTTCACATGCCCAACTGGACACGCTTTCACACTCTCTCTTCTCGGATTTTTTAAGGGTTAAGGTTTTTCTAATTTTGTTAGAGTTAGGGTTTTAGGGGTGAAACCATAAAAGTTTATAGGTAGAATATTTGAGGGGCCAGGGATGCGATAATGCGCATCAGACCACATACATTTTATATATCATGATGGGATAAGATCATTACCTCAGAAACTCATCCTATGGAAGTCAAGTTTTGGGGTGAGGTGCTTGATACAGTCACGGGTCGAAGTCTAAGTGGAGGTCTCAATCGGTGATTGTGATGCGGTCACAGATTCGAATATAACCGGTGGTCAGTTGTCAGTCGTTATGCGGTCACGAGTTCAAGTTTTTTGGATACCCGCAAATGATGTCTTATATATATCATACATAAGATTGAGGTCATAATCATAGGAAAAAATTATGGGATTTCTTGTAATAGCTCATTTTTCAATGGTGTCAAAAATAATGGTTTCGAGACCACAAATTCGACGAGTAATTTCGTATAATTAGTATTTAAATTATACGAGTTGATAGTAATTTTATAATGAATTTTGATTTGAGGTATTTTAACCAATTGAATTAAAAGTTAGTATAAGTGGTTTGGTTCAAAAGTCAAGTGGTTATTGAAAACGAGGTATTAGGACCTCGTTTCTGTAATTTAAAACCGTAAATATTTTTATTAAATATTTACAGAGTTGTATTATAGGTGAATTAAAGTTTGGTACGGTAATTTTGACGATTGGTGGCCTAATTAAGGTAAAAGGATTAAATTGTAAAAGAGGTAAAAGTTAATTGCTATAGATTTAAAATAGTAAAATGACCAAAATAGTAATTAAATCATGGTAAAAAAGTCCAAGTGGTGGTGACATGATTAAATCCACTAACTTTTGGGCTATTTGCTCATTTAGTCCTAATAGGATTAAATTGAAATTAAGTTTGTTTAGTTAAAATTCAAAATAATTGAAGGACCAATTGTGTAATTAAACCCTTCTTGAATGGTAAATATACCATAGGTGATGATTGTGGACGATAATGGGCTTGAAATTGTTAATTTGAATGAAAATTAAAGGGTAAAAAGGTAAATAAATAAATAAATAAACTTTATAAACAAAATTAAAATAAAAGAATCATCTTCTTCGTTAAGCAAAAACAAAAAAAAAAACCGAAATAGCCATTAGAGAAGAGAAAAGGATTCGGCCAAGCTAGGGCTTCCATTTGGTTAGGTAATTCTTGCTCGTTTTTAGTAATTTTTATGTTTTTGAGATCGTATTAGCTAGATTAATCTAGCTAATCCGGTAACTAATTTGTAAAACTGTTAAATGTTGTGGATTATGTCATTGATGAGTTTTGTATGTTCTCGGAATTTTATGATGGATTATTAAGTTTAGTTATTAAATAGGACAATTTTGTAAAGTAGCTTTTTGATGATTTTAACGTTTAAGGACTAAAATGTTAAAATGACAAAGTTATTTGTACTTGATGTGAAATAATTGCAAAAATGGGTTGTAGAAAGGCACTTGAATATTCAGCTAAGCTGAAATTTGAATAGAAATGGTTAAATTGCATGTTTTGAGTTAGGGATTAAATTGCATAAAAGTAAAATATTGAGGGCAATTTTGTAAAAATGTCAAAAATGAATTAATTGCATAAAATGAGTTAATTGTACTGTTGGAATTAGTTGATTGAATGAATTTATTATTCTAGATCAAGTATGGGTTGACAATTGAGGCATAAAGAAGAGTCATTGTACCTTATCGTGCTGCAGTTTAGTGAGGTAAGTTCGTAATATTTCTTTTATGTTACAATGATTGCATATATATTACATATTTATTATAATTAGATCCAATGTTAAACTTAACTATTGAATGATTTGATAATAAATAATAAATTAAATATGGTGAACACGTGATGTTTCTGAATAGCAGGCTTTAAGCCGGTGTTATCTATCAGGCTTGGTGCCGGTGTATTTATTGGGCTTTGTGCCTAACGTGCTTTGTGCCTAGCAAGCTTTGTGCCGGTGTTGTCCATCAGGCCATGAGCCAGTGATACAGACCGTAGCAATGGCTGAGATCCTACATGTGTTGCTGATTCTCTACAGCTTGTGTGAGCAGCATCGTGAGCCAGTGATTATTTAGCAGATACTATGTAACGTTCATACAGATCGTAGCTTGAGATCCTACATCTTTTGCGGATTCTCTGCAGCTTGTGTGAGCAGCATCGTGAGCTGGTCAAAACTCTGAAATTAACTCGAATGAGTGATACCATCTGATTATCTAAGATTAGATCTTGTTTATAAGACGACTGAGAATATGATGTGAATTAATGCACTATGTAATACTCACCTGTTGTGAGCTGTGTTTGACAGGAACTTCGTTATTTAATCTTATAATTTAACATGTTATGTTAATTTGGTAAGATTTATCGTTTAATTTAGCAAACTTACTAAGCTTCAAGTAAGCTTACTCGGGCCTTGTCCTTTGTTTTGTATATTACATTTTGCGATCGGAAGATCGGATCAACTCGCAGAATCACACTATCCTGGGGACTCTTTTTGTAGATTTTGTAAACATTTGGCTTATATGGCATGTAGTAGGGAAAATGGTTATTATGCTATAATTCATGGCTATGTGTGATGTTTTGTACGTGATGAATGAATCGTAATCTTTGTGGTATGTTTATTAACCTTAAGTAAACTTGAGTAGGTGGTCAAGATGGTAAGTGTCATATTAAGTTGGAATAATGTGTTTGGAATGTGTTAGTTGGTATATATTATGGCTTATAGATAGTTGTTTGATAATGAGTAGCATGAACATTATAATGTGTTTGGTACATGATACTTTGGTTGGTTTTAGATGAATGGAAATGGTATGTTTTGGTTAATTTAAAGTGTGTTTATAGACTTGTGAATATGTGAAATGAGTTGGTATATTTACCTATACAATTGCATGAAGAATAGGCTTGGATTTGGTCACTTTTACACACACATGGCTTGGGACACGGGCTGTCATATGGTTATGTGTCACACATAGGCGTGTCGCCCAAGTCAGTGAATTATACGGGTGAGCACACGGTTGAGCACACGGACATGTAGGGTAGACACACGGGCGTGTTGGATAGCCACACGGCCGTGTGACCCCTATAGTGAAAATTTTCAATTTTTCCTTGAATGTTCTAATTTGTTCTGATTTGGTCCCTAAATGTTCTTAACCTATTTTTAGGGCTTCGAAGGCTCGATTTAACGTCATAAATATATGTTCTATTTCATTCTGAATCATATATGTATTTATGAAATTTATTTGATAATTGGATGCCAATTGATATGAAAAGTTCCGAGATGTATAATAATACTCTGTAACCCTATTTCGGCGACGAAAATGAGTTATGGGTGTTACATTTCTGATGTAATCAACATAATTTTTTTCTCTATTTCCAGGCAGTCGGTATCTTTAATCTTTCATTCTTATCCGAACTAAGATTTAGTTAGCAATTTTTCACATATTAAATGTGTTCTTATTTGGGTAATTAATTATGATACAAGATTTTTTTACATATTAAATACGTTTTTGTCAATTGAGTCTTAACTCGATTGGTATGAGAGTTATTGTCAATGCAAGAGGACGTGGGTTCAAATGCGCTGAAGCGTATTATCCTCATATTTATAGGTTGGAGAGAGGCTACGGTAGTTCTAAGCATTGTGTCAAAAAGAGCAGATATGATCAGAACCTATAATGAGATTGTTAAAAAAAAATAGAATTTAAATTTTTTAAAATAGAATTTGATTAGTAACATAATACAAAAAATTATAATTTTTAAGCAATAGAATTAAATTATTTTTAAACAATCTTTAGAAAACAATGACTTTTTCCTTAGAATATTGTTGTTTTTGTAAAACCGAATGTCGATAATGGCAATATAAAACGATCGTAAAACAATAAGAAAGAAAAATAAAACACACAGATTTTACGTGGAAACCCTTTCGGGAAAAAATCACTGGCAGAGGAGAAGAAAATTTACTAGTGTTGAAAATCGAATGATACGAGAGGAGTTCTGACTACATCTATTTAAAGGCTGAAAAATCTTATTCTAATCAAAGTCAACGAAGTGTAGTTCTATACTTATTCTACTTGTTTTAGTGCTGTATTATTTCTTTAATAGGAATTTGGGTCATACAACTCTAACAATTTTAAAAATTTATACACTATTCATACAGTATTTTAATTTTTTTTATAATATATAGTATTAAAATACAATATTTTTATAATATGTTTACTGTATGTAAAAATATTATCTAAAAATTAAAATTTTATAAAATAAAAAATATCTTTTATAAAATAATATAAATTTATTTTCACAATATTACTTAATTTAAAAAAAAAGTAAAAGAAAAATACTTTTTAATTCATACATAAAACAAACTCGTGCATGGATAAGAAAATTAGTATATGATATTATAGATTTTTTTTAATCAAAATGTTATATATTATAGATAGCTCTATGAACATAGATAATAAATATTATCTCTTGTTTAGTTTTTCTACGGTTGAAGGCGGAAAGGCATTAGGTATATGGTGGCTAGAGATTTCCTCTTTATATGAAAAAACTCCAAATAAAATAAGATTCAATAGGAGGGCTTTTTAAATATAAATTATAGTTTTATCTATAATATTTTTCACATTCAATTAAATATGTTTAAACTTTTATTTGTAAAAATAATAACGATATCAACTGACAATTAAATTTGCATGAAATGAATAAATACTTAATCTTGATTTTTTTAAAATACCAACATTATCCTTAGTGATTCTAAAAAGGAATTAGTTTTATATTATAAATATGTAATAACGTGCTCTCAAGTGATAAACAAGAGGGGGGGAAGTATAAAAAATTGGAATAAGTCACTGGAAACCCTTAGTTTTAATGTCCAAAACAATGTCCCTACCAGCCAGCCAGCTTTGACAAATCTCAATTGACTAATCTTAAGTCTCTATCAAAAGGAAAGAAACTTTAATCAACCATTGCTTCTTCTTCCTGCTGCAAATTGAGTCGCCCATAAACCTTCCATATGAAACCATTGTGTGAAACAAAACTAGGATGTTTGAGCTTCGCATGAATACCGATTTGCATTTGAATTTCCGTCCCTCGTACCGGATCGATTCACATTTCAAGTAACCCAAACAGGTAACCAATACACACTTTTTTAGTAGATGTCAAGTGAAATACATGTCTATTTTATGATGAATGAAATTAGAGAAAACACTTCAGCATTTAGTATTAATTTTGGCATCTATTACTTGCTGTTAATACTACTCCTGCATTGATTTAAATCTACGTTGTAATGTTATTGTGGTCAATTGCAAAATAAATATCGACTGCAAAGAGTGATTGTAACATCCGTATCCGAGTTCAATTATCTTTGCAACTTAGTGTCGACTGCTGTTATAGGTGTTATTGATGTAGAAGAACTTAAATGGCGGATGAAAAAGATGATCCGGTTGCTATTCGTATAGATAAAAAGCTCAAGGCATTTTCAAAGTACCGAATTATCTTCGGAAGGTAAACGAAAAGGCATACGAACCCAAGGTAGTCGCAATCGGTCCTTACCACCATGGTAAACATCATTTAAAACCAATGGAGGAACATAAATTCCGGTTTCTCGGAATGCTGCTCAATGAAATGAAGGAGGATGTCACCAACTATGTAATGGTTATGAGAGAATTAGAAGATAGAGCTAGGAAATGTTATGCAGAACAGATTGGTCTCGACACCGACGATTTCGTCGAAATGATGCTCATTGATGCTTGCTTTATAATTCAACTAATCCGCAAGTTTGCGATGACGACGGTGATGGACGATCCTTTTTTCAAGATAGGCGGTTTCCATGGCATCTTATGTCGTGATTTGTTGTTGGTGGAGAATCAACTTCCGTTCTTCATTCTTTGGGAGTTGTTTTGTATGATAGAGATTCCGAATCCAGACATATTCCTATACATTACCATGAATTTCTTCGGCATAATATTGCCGGGTAAAGGGTGTACTCGAGATAGCTTAAAATCGATCATGGAGATCAAGCATCTGCTCTGCTTGGTAAACGATTGCTGGCAACCTTCTGAATCTGAAATGGTAGCCTATAGGAAAAAGACTAAACCAATCGAGTGGAGCTTCATGCATTGTGCTACTGAGCTCCAAGAGGATGGAATCCGATTTGAAAAGGCCGATGGAAGTAGCATTTTCGATATAAAGTTCAAAAATGGGACAATGAAGATACCAACATTAGAAATCGATGATCATACGGAATGTTTCTTCCGCAATGTGATTGCCTTTGAACAGTTTTTCCCAGGGAGAAGCTTGAATCATGTGACTGATTATATGAACTTCATGGACTGCCTTATAAACTCATCGAAAGACGTGGAATTACTTCGACGACGAGGGATAATTAATAACTGGTTAGGCAACGACGAAGTGATCGCCACCATGTTTAATCAGCTGGGTGATTCAGTGAGCATATCTAGGTACTCCTTTTACTCTGAAGTTTTCAGCAATGTGAACAGGTATTGTAGTAAACAATGGAACAAATGGATAGCAAACTTGAAGCACAACTATTTTAACAGTCCATGGGCACTTGTTTCTGTTCTTGCAGCTGTTCTTCTCCTTCTACTTACCATGGTTCAAACCATTTTTTCAGTTCTCTCTTATGTTAAGTAAATGCTAACCCATTGGGGCTTCTCGGCATCAATGTAATATTCTATCAGATGTTTGATTGTCTTTTGAGTTGATAATTATAATTAGTGTCGAGAGTTTATAATATAAGGGATTATCTCATTAATATTCATATGAAAAGGATAAGAGGAAGAAAAAGAAAAGACAAATTAATTAATAATAATTAAAAAGGGCAAATAGAATATGCAAGCATCCAAGCATTGTTACAATATAAAGAAAGACCTTTATAGAAATATTTATTTACCCTTAAAAAAGGTTCAAAGTGTAACCCCTATACAAAGCCTTTCTTTCACTATCCTAATCGGCCAGCAAGGGAGAAATATATATATATATATATATATATATAAAATAAGCTATGAAAGAATGAAGCAATCTATCCGGATAACCCCGGTTAGCAAGGGCAGCAAAACAGCAGTAGGTGGTAAATCCAAGACAGATTAACAGTTGAGGTTACGGCAGACTGAGATAATAATCACAATAATGATCACAGCAACAATACCGAATACAATCAATTTCATCTTCATATTCTCAATCCACATCTTTCTTTTTATTTTAGTTCCTTGCTGCCTAAAATCTTGTGCCTGGAATCCAAATATCAAGTCAAATGCATCTATGTGTTCTGCACCACCAGTATGTTCATTTTTTCTAAGTTTTTCTATAGAAATGAAGGGACATATCCCCCACACCAGTATTTAGACATGCACTCAATACAAATATCAGATATGAGCCAACATAAATGACTGCAACAACGATTCATAATTTCTAGAACCTTCAGTAGAGCAGAATAGAGTCATAATTTCAATCATCCATAAAAATGCAGTTTAGATAGGACTAACCTGTGAGCGAAGGTTCTCAGTTTTATCAACCAGTACCTCAATCTTCTCACCACGGTCAAGCACCTGGACAAAGAAAAATGTTAACAACATGCTGTGTCTAATAATATATCTGAAGTACCATTAACATTTTATCTACACTAAAACCCATGGTGGCTATGCATGCCTACTTGTATGAGAGATTCAGAAAGAGCAGCTGCTATTACCTTCTCAATATTTTCCATCATAACACCCTTGACTTCAGAAACTTGAGCCTTCACTTTGGCAAGTTTACTGATCTCTTCAGGATGTTCCGCACAGTACTTCATATGAGCCTTCAATTTGGACCTATTCAATATAAAGAGCTAAGCATGTGAAGAAGAAGAAGTATAAGAGTAAATGGGAGAGGCATTGATACCCAAATTCTCTATTAAGACTCTTGGCTTTAGCATTTGCAGCCTTCCCTCCCCCATATCTCTTCGAGAAGTCTTCCTTAACTCTTTCTAGAAATGCAATTGGAATTTGCCTGCCCGCGGATTCCGTTGCAACTACACAGTAGGCTGCACCACCAAATTTATTTGGCAAAATGAATTGTGAAACAGAGAGATTAAAGAATCTAGGAGTTACCAAAATCAGTACTGCCCCCATGGTAAAGATACGCAGTCAAAGCTATATCACCCGAGACCCAAGGCACCAAAAAAAAAGCACAAAACTTATGTATCATGTATAGTAAGCTAGACTTCACCTATTAATAGTGCATTTTGTTAAGTAAAACATTGCTCGTCTATCCCTTTTCCCTAATAAAACTACAAAGTTGCAATCAGTTATAAGGGAACATCTACACTCCAAAGAGACTCTTTGATCAGTACTTTCCAAAAATACTCATTTACCTCCCAAAGTTTGATGATAACCAAATAAGTCACTGGAATTTATTTACTAAATAAATTTTAAATAAAAAGACTATTATACCCTTTTATTAGTAACCTTGTGTCTTTATTTGTATTATTTTCTCACTATTTTAGTTACAACATATTTGCATGAATTTTTCTTAAAAAGAGGCAAAAAGAAAAAGACAAGACAAAAAAAAATATAATTAATTAGCATTCCTGAAATTTTATTAAAAACAAGCTTGCGTATATTATTAACTTGAAAAATACATTACATCAACATATATTTATATTAGGCTTACATGGTGCATAAATTAGTTATAATATTGAGAACCATAAAAATTTGTCAAAATTTAAATCTAATAATAAATTATTTAATAAGTAAATTTAAATAATTTAATAAGTGCATATTGATTATAATTATAAAAAATAAATGTGCATTTAATTAATAATAATGTCAATTAGAACTTATATAGATGTACGATGTGTGGGTTTATTGTATTTAAATTAAAATATAAATTTAATTAATTCAATTTTTATATATAAAATATTTACACATATTATAATTTAGTGTGTCACACCCAGATTCCACAAAGTCTAGAAATTAATAGACAATTGAGGGATGCATTTGGAAAAAGCCAAAAGTTGGTGGCCTATATTGGGAAGTCAAGAAAAGGTAGAAACAGAATTGGACATGGTTGGAATCCATTTTCGGTTTGGTTAGGTTAGAGCCAGCCGGTTCCTTAGTTGGGGATAAAATGATTGTGAATGAGTGAATGTTGCATAGTTAAAGGTCGTGCGGGAATGGCTATAACTAGCTAAGAAATGACTTCCCAAGAGACTTCTTCTCCCCTTTGTCTCATTTTTCTTCATCTTCCATGGTTGCTCTGAGGAAGCGATGGTCATAGAAAGCTTTGCATGGAGCGGCGATCGTGAGGAATTAGTCAGAAAAGTAGAAAATCAGATAGGCTAGTAAGGTTCTAAGTCCTTCGGTGTATGTAAGATTTTAAAAAACAAAGTTAAGAGTTTTTGGAACCATTTTAAGGGTTTTGCATGTTTCTGAAAGTTTGAGGTTTAAAGTAAAAACACTAAGTTTAACCTATGATTTGACTATCATGCTTAGTTGCCAAGAGAATGGAAGTTCTAGCGATCAAAAAAGCTAAGCTGATAAGGTGAAGAAGTATCAGGTGAGTTTCTGCACCTCAACCCTGTAAAGGCTAAGTATGTTACGATTGCATAGATATATGAATATCCTCTATTCTAGTCTAGTATGCATGTTCTCATGATGTTTTATTTATAAAATGTGTGCATTGCATATGGAATATGGAAGAGGAAATTATCAAGGGGTATAGTCGAAGATAGGATTTGGGAACAAAGAGTAATTTTGTTAGATATCGTCATACGATCTTGCTAAGTGCGAACTGTGATGTGCAAAGCTCTAGACCTTGCGGAGGGGACACTGCGGTGTTCGAACTTCAAGGTTAGGAACAGTGAATTGGAGGAATGGAAGGAATGCAATAGGAAGGGTACGTAAGAAAGATCATGGCTATATGCCATGGGTCCAATTGGAGGCTATATGCCAATATGAGTAAGACCATAGCTGAAAGATGCTATGGCATCAAGATAAAATAAGTAAGACCAAACTGAAAGATGTTATGGCATCATGTGAAAGCACGTCAGAATGGCTAAATAGGACTAAGACCATGACTGAAAAACGTTATGGCATCATTTGATAGTCTATGGGGACAGTAAACACAAGGCTTTTTTTGTGTAAGATCATAGCTGAAAGATGTTATGGCATCATAGATAATCTGCCAGGATACTAAAAATGGGGCAGTCCACTAGGATAGTAAACACGGGGACCACGAGGTATAATACCATGGTTAGTCTATAGCAAACAATGTAGTACACATAGAGAGTCCATTGAGACAATAAATGTGGAGTAGTCCGTCGGGACATTAAACACAGAGTGGAACACTAGGATGATAATTATGGAAAGTCACATTTAAGGAAAAATGCAAGCATTAATGAGCGGGTTTGAGAAATTCGTCGGGTAAAGTAAGAGAAATATATTGCCGAAACAATAACCATTAAAGTCAATATGGTAACCAAGTGGTAATCCAACATGAAACGGTCATGGGAAATGATTCGCCAGTAAGTGAATGATGTATAGGCAAGCGAAAGATGGTTCAACCAAGGATCACAATCAGGTATCCACCATTAAGCATAGATAAAGAAACCTATTTTGATAAAGATTGAGCATGGGCTCGATGATTAGTTCATGAGGTAAAAAGGTGTAGCTAGAACCCATCAATCGAGAGAGGGTTACACGAAGAGATACATTAAAAGACAGATTTGTCTGTCGAGACTGTTCCTTTCTAAGTGGAAATTAGTAAGAAAGCACCAGTTAAATAGCTAGTTTCGTAGAGAATCGATATGTAAGAGAAATCGAGAACTCAGACAACTACCCAGGTAATAGTCCGCTGAGTATTGTAAGTTAAGCAGAGCATAACAAAAAGACATGTTGCATTAAATGAGCAAGGTATCGACGACAAGGCGGGTTACAATGATGTAAATTGGTCTCGATTTTCCCTAAGAGGGACATAGTCTGCTAGAGTGGCGAGGGACCTCATTAATTATATCAACGAAGGGAAAACTCAGTAAGACATTCAAGACAAAGGTGAGGTAAGGAGTTCGCTATGGGCTAAATAGATTTGGAATGAAGCTCCAAGGGAAATTACCCAAAGACCTCTAGGAGGATAGGCCTAAGAAACTACCTTATAAGTACATGGTGGAAAGAAGAGTCCCCATTGGGAATAAAGGGAAGAAAGAATATAGGTAAACAAATGACAGAGAACGCGAAGTTGGCGAGATTTTAAGGATTTGTCAAGGTTGGTTGAAGGTTGATAAGATGACCAGAAGGAAATGGCCCAACGATCTATCCGTCATGTGGATAGGATCGAGAATAAGTTAGAGTCTGATATGTCAGGTTAAGAGGAAATTTTCCACATAAACAAAAAGTTATTTACAGTAAGTTTCATTCCTTTTACTATCCTTATGAAGCGGGGCTTAAGCATGCGTATTCTAGTTAAATGACTCACTAAGTTCTTACAAACTTACAAAGGTTTTGACTTGTGGTTGCAGGATCAGCGAGATAAGGAACTCAATGAGGGACTAAACCAGACCGTGTGGATTTAAGGCGCACCATAGTATCATGTCATGTATATAGGAAGGGGGTACCTTTTGGAGTTTCCCCATGGGGCGACTATATTGTAATCACTTAAATCTCTTAGAGTCCGGAGTTCAAACGGTTAACTTTATTTTTAATATTTCCAGATCCGGTGATAGGGTCGGGTGAGGGTATTACATAGTGCATGTATCACAATATTGGAATCACCACAATTTAACCTTTCATGTTTATAAATAGAGTTAATGTGAGATTAAAATTAACTATTTAATGTAAATGTAACACATGTGAGTATTCTCTAGTCAATGTGATATTAAAATTAACTTTTTAATAAAAATAGTGAATAAATTGACACTTATTTATAGGGTAAGTGTGAACATGGGAGTGTTCTCCAACCAATATAGGATTAAATTATTTTTTAGTGGAAATAGTGAAAGAAGAGAGATATGAGAGTATTTTCTAGTTAATGTGGGATTGAAATTAACTTTAATGAAAATAATTAAGAAGTAAGTTATAAAAGTATTCACTAGTCAATGTGAGATTAAAATAAACTTTTTAATGAAAATAGTGAATGGGAGGGGAACAACAGTTGGAAACGGTTGCTAGTACCCTGTAGGTTGAGGAGCAAAAAGAGGAATCTACCCAAGAAGGGCTCATGTCTGATTAGCTAGTTGGTGCGGCAATAGCTTACCAAAATGATGATCAGTAGCTAGTCTGAGAGGATGATCAGTGATACATGCACGGGAACGATTGAAGTGCATTCGAGTTCATTAAGTAGGCCAAACTCTAAGTTGCTCATTTCAAGAGAGGATCCAATTGAAATTCTCATCGAATTTATAACACGTGCTAGATCAAAAAAGTTTAAAGAGGCGATGATGGGCCTGATTCAGCAAGTTTGGGCTGAACATGAGATGTCCAACCCTTATTGGACTCAAAATAACGTTCCAAGTCCATGCAATGTTTTGCATGTGGCTGTTTGTTTAGTTTAATTAATTTTACAGCTTTTAATTATGTCTTGTTTATTATATGCATCTTTAATTAATGTCTTGCATTATTAATCTACATCTTTTAATTGTGACATGCAGTATGTGTTCTGCATTTAATAAAGTCATGCATTATGTAACTCTCATGTTAGTTAAGTTTGCATCATAAATTATGACATGCACTATGTAACTCCCATGTTAGTTAAAGTTTGCATCATTAAATTAAGTCATGCATTAAGTAACTCATTTTTTCATTTAGTTTACATCTTAAACCATGCATTTAAGCATCCTAGTTGTTAAATATGTTTGAATTTGTTTATATAAGTATGTTATTTAATTTGGCTATTACTTTTTAATGCATAAGTTATAGTGTGTTTAATTTTTCTTAAATAAATTAATTGTGTGTTCAATAGTTTGTTGTAGGAAAGTCCAAAAGGTTGGTCACATATTTTAAAGCTACAATAGGGCTGTTTGTTTGCCAAGAAGAATCAAATGCTGTCACATTCAAATGGTTGTTCAGTTTTGGCATAAAAGAGTGTGTATTTGGTCACTTAATTGCTGGTGCTTAAAGGGAACATTTTTTGTGGATATTGAAGCACTCAAAGCTCATTATGGTGGCTGTTCAAATGGACCAAGAGTGACTCTTCAAGTCTGATCGGTTTCATGCACTCAAAGCTAGTTATGGTGCCAATTAAAGAGATGAATGCACAAGTCTTTTGACATTTAGTTTAAGGGAGATGAAGGGACACCAAATAGCACATTAAGGGTTCATTAAGTCATCAATAAAGTGAAGAGCCATGCCTTTTCATCTGCACCAAAATCAAGTGAAGAGACATGACTATTGGCTTCCCTACATGAGTTTAAAATGAAATTAACACTTGTAATAACCTTACTTAATTGCTGAATATGAAATGTCTCACATAGGCATTGGAATAGTCACAATTCTGCCTATAAATAGTTTGTAAGGGGACATTGTTTTGTGAAGACTATGAATGAATGTTGAATGAATATTTTTGAGTTATTGTGAGAATTCTATCTCATTGTTCTTGAAAGAACTTACTTAGACTTATCAAGGTACTTCTTCTGGCGTCAAATCTTTTTCTTTTGAACTTATCACTTCCTTTCTTTCTTTGTTCTGAAGTGTGGCGTTCTAACATACTGCTGGTTCCTATTTTTTTAAATGGCGGGTCACAGTTACTTATTCTTCTTCAAAGACTTGTTTGTTATTTCACTTTATAGAAATCGAGTTACGATCTTTCATATCGTTGGTTCATTTCTAAGTGTCCATTTCGTGCAAGTTATCCATCCAACACCATTTCCATCCTTTCCATCGAATCAATAACCATTAATCCCATTTTCACCTTAAAGTCTATTTCAAAACGATACAACATTAGACGATCGGGCAACTCAACGTCTTGTAATCAAATTCACTATTACGAGCACGCATCAATCAGCCACACTGGGAAATTATCACTTATTTTATAAGGTAAATGTGATATATGAGGTGTTCTCTAGTTAATGTGCGATTAGAATTAACTTGAAGATAGTGAAGAATTTGACACTTATTTATAGGGTAAGTATGAGCATGAGAGTGTTCTCTAGCTAATATAGGATTAAAATTAATTTTAAAATTAACTTTTAAGGGATTAAAATTAATTTTAGTAAAACTAATGAAATAAATAAGCTATAAGAGTATTTTCTAGTTAATATGGAATTAAAATTAACTTTTTAATAAAAACAATGAAGTGAACTATAAGAGGTGTTCTCTAATAAATGTGGGATTAAAATTAACTTTTTAATGAAAATAGTAAAGAATTTATCATTTATTTATAAGGTAAATGTGAGATATGGGGTGTTCTCTAATCAACGTGCGATTAAAATTAATTTGAAAATAGTGAAGAAATTGACACTTATTTATAGGGTAAGTGTAAGCACGGGAGTGTTATTCAGCCAATGTGGGGTTAAAATTAATTAAAAGATGTGGGATGAAAAATAACTTTTTAAGGGATTAAAATAATTTTTTAATAAAAATTGTGAAGATGTGAGTTATGAAAATATTCTCTAGTCAATGAGGTACTAAAATTAACTTTTTAATGAAAATAGTGAACAAATTGTCACTTATTTATAAAGTAAATGTGATATAAGTGAGTGCCTCTAGCTGATGTGAAATTAAAATTAGCTTTCTAATTAAAATAGTACAGAAACTATCACTTGCCGGGTACCTTTAAGCATGAGAGTGTTCTCTAAACGTCGTGGGAATAAAAAGAAGTGAAGTGAGTTATGAGAGTATTCTCCCATCAATGTGGGATTAAAATTAACTTTTTAATGAAAATAGTGAAAAAACTATCACTTATTTATAAGGTAAATGTGATATATGAGACAATTAGAAATTGACACTTATTTATAGGACAAGTGTAAGAATGAGATGGTTCTCTAGCCAATGCGGGATTAAAATTAATTTTTTAAGGGATTAAAATTAATTTTTAATAAAAATAGTGAAGAAATGAGCTATAAGAATATTCTCTAATCAATTAGGTACAAAAATTAACTTTTTAATGAAATTAGTAAACAAACACTTATTTATGAGGTAAATGTCAAATATGATAGTGTTTTCTAATTAATGTGGGATTAAAATTAACTTTTTAATAAAAATATGAAGAAATTATCACTTATTTATAAGATAAATGTGATAAATGTGAATGTTTTATAGGTAATGTGAGATTAAAATTAACTTTTTAATGAAAATAAAGAAATTGACACTTATTTATAGGATAAGCATGAGCATGAGATTGTTCTCTAGTCAATATGGGATTAAAATTAACTTTTTAAAGAACTTAAATTAATTTTTAATGGAATTAGTGAAGAAGTAAGCTATAGAAGTATTCTCTAGTTAATATATGATTAAAATTAACTTTTTAATAAAAATAATGAATAAGTGTACTATGAGAGTATTCTCTTATCAATATGAGATTAAAACTAACTTTTTAATGAAACATAAAAAAAAGTGTCACTTATTTATAAAGTAAATGAGAAACTTTTTAATTTCCTATATTATATCTAAAAGTATGTAAAAGTTCAATTGAACATGTTCATAAAAAAGTTTTTAGATTGAAAAATAAAATAAAATATAAATGATAGTTTTAGGTTATTTCCGAATCAATAGAATTATTATTATTTCCCTCTTTCAAATATATATAGTTATAAATTATAAATAATATAAATATTTTTAAATTATGAATTATTTCTTATAAATTCATTCAAAAGAAGAAACTATAGAAAGTTTATGAAAATAGTGATGAAATTTACATATACTTGTAAGGCAAATGTAAGTTATGAAAATGTTCTCTAATCGATGTGAGATTAAAAATATGCTATATAAGAATGTCACATGTCAACAAAATAAATATACGATGTGTAAAAAAAAAAGTCTCCGCATCAATTGAGGGTCTTAAACCTTGTAATATATATTATTAGAATAATATTTAATTATAATTTAATTTACTAAAAAATAATTTCAAAAATAGTTAGATTACCCGTAATTAAAAAATATAAATAAAAAATTGAATGAATAATAGGTAAATTTATATTTTCATTTATAATTCATCAAGTAAATAAAGCTTGGGATATTAATATATTCTTATCAAAGCGAAGAAGTGCATTTTCAATTTAAATATTGCAAAGGTAATTGTGTTTAGAGGTGCTCATAAGTTGGGTTGAGTTCGAGTTGACTTATGCATGATATTAACATCTTTTATATTTACTTAAACTCGATCCAACTTGAAATATGAGCCTAAAATTTTGCCCAAGCCTATTCATATCTATAAATAGCTAACCTGAACCCATTTTATACTCGCCCATATTATTTTTATAATTATTTTTAATTTATTGAAATTTTACATATAGTCACCTTAACAATTTTTAATGTTTAGATCATAGTATTAATATTATATACTACTATAGATTTAATTTTTATGTGCTATAAATTACATAATATATAAAATAACAACATAAAACAATATAGACTTAAAAATGAGTTAGGCTAGACTCGAACCTTGAATGTTTAAATCTGAGCCCAACCTATATTTTAAACAGGCCCATTTTTTATCCAAACACATTTTTCAAGTCTAATATTTTTGTCCAAACCTTTTTAAATTTTAGACAGGCCTTGGAACTTAGACGAATAGCCTGATTTATGAACAAATCTAACTTTATTCCTTTGATATTTATAAGTTAGTTTTTCTACTTCAATTTTGAAGTTATTGTATTTTTTTATTTAAAAATTTTGATCCCATTTGTTAGCATTATGGACATGACTACTTAAAAAAATGTAATATAATTTTTTTAGCCCTTTCACATTTACAATTTTATGCTATTTTCATCCTTAGCCTTTAAAAATGTATCATATTTTCAATAAAATCTTAAAAAACTGCAAATTCTTTTTTAAAAAATCCAAAAGTTAAGAAAATAACTTTTTTTAAAAAATATTTATTTAAAATATTGAAAATATAAAACTTCCAAAATTAAATTTTTTTTGGTGAAATACAAGAGGAGGGTAAAACCTTAACAGCAACGCGAACCCAAGCAACTCTTGGGAAGGTGAATACCCTCGCCATTAAGTCAACAAAGAAGGTTCATTCCATTTACTACTTGAATGGTAATAAGATTTCATCAAAGTGTGAGTTGTTCATTCCATCTATATTAAATTAGTTTTGAATAAGTATTTTTTTACTTGAATCGATTCAAAGTTTGTATCAATATTTAAGAATTTTTTATATTAATATGCTATATATAGATTTATAAATAAATTTAAATAAAAATATTTTAATATATAATTAAATTAAATTAAATTAAAAACTATTTATTCAATTTTTTTTAATATTGACTGACTAAATAAATCAAACTTTAGATAAGCCTTTACCATTGATGGAGTAAATAATGTAATCTTTGAATTCTTGGAAGTTTTTATGATTTTTTTTTATGATTTTTTAAAAATTTAAAATAATTTTATTTTAAAACTTAAAAAGTTTTTATTCTTTTTTTTTTAAATTATAAATTATAAATTTTTATTGAAAATACAAAATAAATATTTTTTATGTACTTTTAAAAGTAAATAAACCGTCAACTCTGGAAGCTAAAAAGTTATTATATCTTTTTTATTGTTACCACTTGTCATGGGAATTGGATGGGAATTAAGATTTTTTTCTAACAATCTTATTGTAGGTCCTAATCATACATGCTCTTTTTTGAGACAATACTTAGAATTATCATAACTCCTCTCCAACCTGTAAATAAGAGGATAATTGATTTTAATGCACTCAAACTTAGGTCCTCCTGCATTAACAACAATGCCTATGCCAATCCAACTAAAACTAAGATTTCTAAATAAACAAAAATAAAAAGATTTTTTAATATTTAAAAATTAAAGTATGTATTCTTTATTAAGATATATCAAAATAAAGCATCATGTCTATTTAACCATTATGGCCCAAGAGCTATAATTAAATTCTTTAAATTGAACATTGATGAACAAATTCAATGATTCCAATTAATCTATTTTTCCTTCTTTTTATTGATTCATTCCAACAAACGACAGATCAAACAGGTAAATCCACAAACGCAATACGTGAAAATCAAGGCAGTCAATACCAAATCTCATAAAAGAATAGAATCAAAAGCTCAAATTCAGAATAGAATCAACAAATCCAAACAAAAGCACCCTCAAATCAAAACTAAGCCCAGGATAAACACGTGGCAATACAGTCAGCCGGTCAACAAATGCCAAACAACAAAAAGGATCGGGAATCAGCAAACGTATTTAAATCATTAAATCATTAATAAAATCAATCCGTAGAATAGGTTCATTCCAATTTTTTATTATTTTTTGAAAGCAAACCGATCAATAAAAACGAAGATTCAGATCCCAAATCGTATTCAAAGGGGAAAAAAAAAAATCTTACTGAATCCATTCTCAACGAGGTAATTGAAGGTGTGGCCATCGCAATTATAAGTAAACCTGTTGCTGGAGGCAGGGAGCTTCTGGAGACATTGAGCGGCGATGGTGTTGAAATTACCGGAGAACTCGGTGTACTCGGCGAGGATCACCGTGCCTCGAGCCACAAAGCTGTAGATCAACGACTGTTGTCCCATCTCTCAAAACCCTAACCCTAAAATTTTCTCAACCAAAAATTCAATTGTCACAAAAAAACAAAAAAAAAAAAACACAATTGGAAGGGAAAAAATAAGATAGCAGCTGAGGGATAATGGGATCGGAGAAGAAAATAGGAAAATGAAGAAATGCTACATTTAGGCTAAATGGAATTATATTTATGTATAATATTTATTCAGATCAACGAGAGGAGCTAGGCGACTAAAAGGGAGAAGTAATTTTCTCATAATTATTTGTTTCTGTTATAGTTATTTTTTGTATTACATTCTACTTAAATATTTAAAACATATAAATATTGATGTATTAATAATTTTAATTTATTCTTTGTTATATTATATAATTAAATTGCATTTCGAATTATTACGCTTACATTGAAATAGAGGGAATTGTTGGTTTGTTTTCAAGATGCACTAGCATTTCATCCCCGCTACGCTGGGGTTTCAATCTTATTTATTTATTTAAATTTAAAAATAATAATTATTTAAATAATTTTTGAAATATTTATGAAGAGTACTTTAAAATTTTATTAAATAATATTAAAAATATTCAAGTTTTGAATAAAAAATTATTTTTATTTAAATTAATTGATAAATATATTTGATATACAACTCTTAATTAATGTATAATAAGTTGGGCGCTCAAACTGATATCGTAGTAAGAAAAGTGCCACCTGAATTAATATTAAAACGTAAAATTAGAATATGAAAAAAATACTTCTTAAAATATTTTATTATGATTTTCAAAATTGTCAGGTCCTGTGCTTTATGGGAATGGGCTACATTTTACTGTCCCAACGCCGGCCTCCCAAGGGTACGAACTATGAAAATAGGGACGGGCATAAAGGGCATATTCGGAATTACGTAACAAATCTTGCCGCTTTTTTTTCCTTCAATTTCCCGCCAAAAATACAGAAGAAAAAAAAGAAGCTCCCAAATCATTCCCCTTCTTTTTTCCCTCTCACAGTCACCGGCACTTTGACTTTGCTCCTTCCAATGGACATGGACATGGACATGGACATTCCGCTCCCTGAAGAGCTCGAGTTACTGGAAGCCAACTCCCATTTTTATGAAGAACCCTACATAGATTCTCCCCCGTCCGATCCCTCTCCTCCACAATCACCGCCCTTGAAAAACCTTGAAATCGACGGCTCAAAACGCCCTCGAAACTCCGACGCAATCGAATCTCCACCCGAGGAGAACAAGAGAACCAAAATAATTGATATTGAGGAGGAGGAGGAGGAGGAGGAGGAGGAAGATTGGCTGCGGTACGCTCCGCCAGAGGAAACTAACGTTGAGGTTGCAGTTGAAAAGGATGAGGAAGTTTATTTGTCAAGGTTTATGTCGGCAATTAATGGCGATTGCATGCCTGTCACCGCGCCAAGTGGTGGCGAAAGAGTTTATGCGAAGATTAGCGGTGCGCAGAGGGATGAAGGATTGGAGAAACTGAATCGCAAAGAACGATCTAAAGGTAGTTTATGCAAAATTTAGGATAATTAGAAAAAAAGTGAAAATTCTCAACTATAATATATGGTTCTTATGTTTATTTGAATTAATGTTTAATTTCTTTGCAGGCCTTCTTCCTGAACCAGTCAATGTTCTATTGCAAAGAGTGGAACAACAAGCTTTTGCCAAGGTACATTGCCATTTACAAAAATTGAAGGGTTTTCCCCCCTCTCTCTTTAATGCTGCAAATCTTGAATAAATTCACTAACATGTTAAAGTGATTTTGAAAATGTTCATTTGTTTGTGTCTACATGTTAGAGTATTTGTGGAATTGGAGTCTGCTACACGAAATTGTTTCCTTATATTTCAATCTTTCTATTATGAAAGAGTTGTAGCAAACAAAGTGAAGATTACATTCTTGTACAACATTATCAAATATGAAAGTCAAAACTAGGGGAAATTATAGAAGATTTAACAGTCAGCCATAATTTCTTTTCATGTCACGCTAGTGTCTAGATAGTAATAGTTTTGAATCTTTTTCTTTGATCTATGTTGTGCTCAACTAAATTGAAATTTTCCCTTGGCTTTATTAATTAGCAGTTCTAGTGGTCATATAATTTTGCTATGGAAAGAATGGTTCTTACAATTCATTTATCGGGTGTTGAAGGCCTTGGAAGCAAGTTCTGAACATCAGAATGATATAACTATTCCCGAGACAACTATGGTCCATGAACAACTTTGGGTCGAGAAATATGCTCCAAGTTCATTCACTGAGCTCCTTAGCGATGAACAAACAAATCGTGAGGTACATACTAGTTATTTGCATATGTAGTTCATGGAGACGATAATTGTTTTAAGCTTTATGTATGTATGTATATATATCTTTAGTTATCAAGTTCTGATGGTGATCTTACTGCAGGTCCTATTGTGGTTAAAACAATGGGATTCCTGTGTTTTTGGATCCGAAATTAGGAGTACCTCAGATGAAGTTTTGTCAGCTCTCAGACGACATTCTTCTACTCAACATAAAAAATCTTTTGATTTGGATTTTTCAAGAAAGAATAGAGGACGTAGATGGATTAACGGAAATAACAACCACATTGATAATGTGGATCATGGGACCAATAATTTAAAAGGTATGCAGGACTTTTGGAACAAAAACTCAAGGCTCACGGGTCCACCAGAACAGAAGGTAAGCAATGGTATATTTGAGAGAGATCTGTATTGGTTGAGACATTTCCTTTCCTTCCTGTTAATAGATTTCCTTCAATAAGTTGAGGATTTATAAAATCATTTCAAATTGGCACCAAAAAGAAATATCACAAGAGAAGGCTGCTCTATGACATCACGTTCTAGAAGGAGCAGTGTACAGTTTTAAGTACTTGTTCGGAAAACCAAATTGATCGTTCCTAGTAGCTCTGGTTTACTTCTGTGTTTACTATACTTCAATATCTCTTGGTGTCAGTTGAAAGAAATTTTAGTTTTTCAACTTAGCAGCTGGTTTGTTGGAATTCTTTGATATGCTATATGCATCACAATAAATGTAATCTGGTTCTTAACAGACTCCTTAGTTGAGAGATCATCAATTTCTTATCTTGTTTGGTGCTCTTAAATAAGACAACGCATTTCTAGTAGATTAGAAAGTGTTAATTTGCTTCATCATATTTTAGTGCTAATCATCAACTTCTAAGTTTGAAATCAATCATTAATTGAATCTTATGAAAATTGCAGATTCTTCTACTTTGCGGTTCCCCGGGGCTTGGAAAGACTACACTAGCGCATGTAGCTGCAAACCATTGTGGATACCGTGTTGTGGAGGTCTTTTGTGTTTACCTTTTACTCATGCAAGGTCCAATAGGTTCATCAACATTGCAGGATATTGGCATTCAACCATTGCATTAAGCTGTTTCTGATTGCCTCTCTGTTACTATGTATTAAATATGATTTACTTTGACAGAGAGGATTTAATTGGCTAAAAATGATTTTATAGAGTCATGGATGTCTTGTTAATTTTCACAAGCATTATATTTCTCAATTGATATGTCTAGAATGTTCTGTTACTTCTTGCATATTTTTGTGACATAATTTTTCTGTTTAACATTTGTATTCTGCATTAATCTTTTTAAGTATTTGATAAGAGTCCTGTGTAGGTTAATGCTAGCGATGATCGATCAACATCAACAATTGAAGCAAAAATCCTTGATGTTGTTCAGATGAACTCTGTCATGGCTGATGCAAGACCCAAATGTCTGGTTGGTTATTAATTACTTATTTTTGAAAGTCTCATAGTTTAATTTAATTTATTTGTTTATGCAAGATGATACTCAAACAAAAGCTTATCGAGTTGTTTGTAGGTGATTGATGAAATAGATGGAGCTCTTGGTGATGGGAAGGGTGCTGTGGAGGTTATTTTGAAGATGGTATGGCACGGTTCTGATTGTTGATGTCCTGTGGTTTTTGTGAAACATATTCCAATCATGCATCTAGTTATGACATGCTCAAATGATCTTCAATATCTACTTTGATTTTATATACTCTCTTTCAGTCAGCATTTTGGTGTTCTCTTTATAGTTATTTTTTTCTGCATGGTGGTTAAAACTTTAAAAGGTTGTGGAGTAAGAAAGCTTAATTATTATCAATTTATAAAAACTAGGGGTGTAAACAAGACATCATCTTTGCTTGCAAGATACTCAGGTTTGGCTCATAAAACAAAACAAAAAAACTGAATTGGCTCAATTATTGTTGAGCTGAGCTCAAGCATCTTTAGCTATCAAGTGAGTCGAATTTGAGTGACTTAATGCTTGACTTAAGTAGCTTGCAAGTCTAATTGTGTTTTTCTATTTCTAATATATTTTTTAGTTAGGAATGGAAATTTTCAAGTCAAACTTGAACTTGAACACGAACTTGAGCGCAAATAAATGAGCTTCAAGCCAAGCATGTGAATCAAACTCAAATTTTGCTAGGTAAATGAATATAATTGAGTGAGCTCAAATAGTTTGATCTTTATATTGACTCAAGTTCGAGCTTTAAAAATGAAACTCCTTTGAGCTTGAGCCAAGGTTTGAGCCTCAAATTTTGTATTGAGCTTGAGTTTCTTATGACTTGAGCTTGGCTTGGCTCAACTAAAAAGTTACTTTCAGTTACTCAAAAGAAATGCCAAATATTCTCTTAAGAATTTCCAAAATTTTTATACTTTGTTAGTATTGTCTAAGTTAGCACAAGCCATAGGATAATCTTTGTTAAATTAGTGTGCTAAAAAGTGCATCACTACAATTCTATTGGTCAATAGGACAGTGAGTCATATGTTTACTTGATTCTATTCCTTTATTCTTTTGATGGTGATCAGTTTCTTTGGTTCTTTTTAAACGTTTTCTATAATTAACTGTATTTTGAGGGTAATCTATTTACTGGAAGGAAAGGAAATCTGTCTTGGTTGAGACATTTCCTTTCCTTCATGTTAATAGATTTCCTTTTATAAGTAGAGAAGTTATAAAATCATTTCAAATTGGGATTCCGATTCAGTTACTTCATTTATTTGGGTGTTGTAGTTTTTCTGTACAGTTCATGAATCATACAATCACTCGATGCAGGTGTTTGCTGAAAGGAAGCATGATTTTGGGAAGGAAAATAATGCTAAGAAAAAAGGAAGTAAAACTGCATCCCTAACAAGACCTGTGAGTTTGAAATGCCATATGTGCGCTGTTTGGTAATATTTTGTAGGTGACACTAAGTTTTTGGGCCATCTATGTAGGTGATTTGCATATGTAATGACCTCTATGCACCTGCTTTAAGACCATTGCGTCAGATAGCAAAGTAAGTTCTTTAGCTGTCAACAGTAGTAAGCATGTTGGTGATTTTGACCTGGTGCTCATGGCGTTTATTATTTGAATGATCACTTGGCAAGTGTTACTAGCTCTTTGTTTCTTTTGCCTGAATTTATAAGAAGGAACTCTTTTGATAATCTCTTTATTCCTTTTTGTTGGCATTTCTGCTGCTGAAGGAAAGAGTATTTGAATTAAAAGGTGCATTGATTCTGCTGCATTAGGCACATAACTAGTGTGGATGAAATGCCTTTTGACCTCTTGTTTAATGGTAGCACTAATGATTGCCAGCTTTTAGAACTCCTTTTCATTGTTTGTTTGTTATACCTGGAAATTTCCTCTTTTTTCCCTCCTTAGTGGAGTTTTGAGGTGCTTAAAATTATTATCCTGACAATACCAAATATTTTTTTCCAGGGTTCATATATTTGTCCAGCCAACAGTGAGTCGTGTAGTAAGCAGGTGATTCATCTGCAATATTATTACTTAATGGTTATGATGCTTCAAGTTGCTTCCGGTGTTTTCATTGCATCATTGTCCTTAAAAAAGGAAATTAACATATTTATATTAGCTATTATTAGTTTCCAATACAACTTGATTGTGTGATGGAAAATATATTCATAACTAGGAAGAACAATTAATTAGTGAGCTTGATTTTCTAATTATGTTTCTTTTACAGGCTCAAGTATATTTGTAACAGGGAGGGAATGAAAACAAGTTCCATTGCCCTTACTGCACTAGCAGAATTCACCGGTGAGTTTTGTTGCTTGTTTTTGAGGATGTTCTTTTACTTCCATTAGTGAAGATATTCATATTATTACTAAAGCTTCTTTAGTTGCGAATTGCTTTTTCTCTCATTTATACTGGTTCTGGTTCTATTTAGGCCTTTGTTTTTTCTAGTCTAATCTCAAGATATCATTTTTATATTTGGGCCTTAATAATATGAACTATTTTAGTTGTGTTTCTTCCTGCCTTTTTATTTTTAATTTTTAATGTACTTATCTTTATTCCCTTTGGTTAAAATGTTTCAGAATGTGATATACGGTCATGTTTGAACACTCTCCAGTTTCTCCACAAGAAGAACGAAACCCTCAATGTGGTAAGACTTTTATGTCATCTTATGGTTTTGAATGCATTCATTAAGAAATCTAGCACTGTTGCTGGAAGGGTTTTGGCTAATCTTACTAATTTCAGAAAGAAGTTAAAGGTTTAAGATTCAATGAATGATACTGCCGGCTAAGATAGAATTGTCCTTTCAGACTTTCCTTATGGGAAGAGTCAGGAAAATAGAATTTTTTGCTGCGCCAATTTAAAATGTTTTACTTTCAAGTGTAATGTGATGCCCTGGTAAGTGTATAATAGTTATAACTAACACCAAAACTAAATAATTTTAAACCTCAACGTTAAATTTTGTTTCATAGGAGGCTATTAATTGACCAGCTCTCCATTGAAGTCTAGAATTCATATATGTTGGTATCTGTAAGATGAAGTTTATGGATTAGTATAATCTATAATTTGTTTCATTTGAATTGTTAGTCATTTCTAATGGCTACATCAGCACTTGAAGATCTTTTACCGTAGCTTTACTGTAACTCTAACCTTCTTTTCTTTCTTTTGATGTATACATTTTTAGATGAATGAAATGTGGTATCTCTTTCCTATGCAAGTTTGCTTGATAATCTTAGACGTTATACCCTTTTGGTAGTTTAGATAATTTTTTAACTGAATCTAATAGGTTATATTTGAGTCTAATTCTTTTTTCTCTTTTTCCATTTTCAACATTTTAAAGCTTAGGCGTTTTATTTAGGGCAATGAGTAATGATTAGCATGGTTTCCTCTTTCTAGATGGACATCAGTTCACAAGTAGTTGGGCGGAAGGATGTCTCAAAAAGTGCTTTTGACATATGGAGAGAGGTATGGTAGTGACTTCTTTTGGAATTGTTTTAGTTATTTATCCTTTGAAGCATTTTTTTACTTGAGGCTGCTGTCCTTCAGATTTTTCATAAAAGAAGAACAAGGCGGGACAGGAAATCTAACATTAGTTCTGGGAGCAGCTATGGTGAATTTGACTTTCTGCATGCCCTCATATCTAACCGGTAGATATTAGATGCCTCTCAATGTCTTTTATTACAATTCTGTTTGAACATTATTATTTTTCGCTTCATGTTTCCCTCCAAAAGGTGTGATGATCCTTGTAGTTGACCAGCAAGCCTTTTGCTTTTTTTTTTTTTTTTTTTGATTTAATTCCTTTGCTTCTAACCTTAAGTTATGAATGACTGTGCAGTGGTGATTATGATGTAATTTTGGATGGGATCCATGAAAACATTTTGCAGCTCCGGTATCATGATCCAGTGATGCATAAGACAGTAAGGCTTGCCTATCTGAAGTATATGTAGATGACCTATTCAACTTATCTGAAGTATTTGTAGATGGTCTATTCATATGGCAATACTATATTGTTTACCTTGTTCTCTTTCCACAATGAAATCTTTACCATGTACTCATGATATTTCAAGGTCAAATGCTTGAATTCTCTTGGCATATCTGATGTAATGCAACAGTATGTTATGCGGACACAGAAAATGTCCCTTCAAGGTGAATATATGCAGTACCAACTTCAAATCCCTGGCATGTTTATGGCCACTAAACACATCTGATTTTATCTTTCATTGCAGTTTATCAGCCTTCTGTTGCAATTACTTTGCATCGGATAGTTGCCCAAGTCCAAAAGCCAACTCTTGAGTGGCCAAAGTCATTTCAAAGGTAATCTCTACTCCATGCCCAAGTTCCGAAGAACCCAATGCTAAACATGGAGGACTAACAGTCGATAATACTGTATTTGGTGCAATGCTTCAGATACCGTACTATGCTGATGGAAAAGACAGATATTTTAAGGGCTTGGCACCAGAAAATTCCACCGTACATTTCTAGACATTTATCAACAAAGTCCTGCATAGAGGACTTGATATCTCCTTTGTTGCATATCTTGTCACCACCAAACTTTAGGCCGGTAATTGATTTGAATTTACTTAATTCTTGGACCTTTTCTGGCTTCAATTTCTTTCTTTTCTTTTGTTTATTTAGGCAAATTAAGCAAGTTCTTGAAGCATGCAAACATAATGTGTCTTGCATCTCATGGTTTGTGTCTTTTTTTACTGCAAAACATGTATTCCTTTTTTAATGTGTTAGCTGAACTCTATTTGTTAATTGGAGATTGGTTTTTCATTAATACTGGAAAAGTATTTTGCACAGTTACAATTAATTGTGTTCTGCAGTGGAATTTGCATATGCATTTTGATTGAACTGTATAAACAAATAAAATTATCTTGTTTGCAATTTTAAATATACGCTGTTAAATATGTTCCTATTGTTATTAAAGAATGCTTGGAAGGTGAATTATTGACAACGTAAGCAAGAAGTTTAACATTGGGCAAGGCTAGATGCAATCAAATAGGTGCAGACTTTTGGAAAGGTAGTGTCCCTAAGATTTAGTATGCAATCCCCATGTAAGTTTTATTTGTTCTAAGCAAACTATAATCTAACAAAGGATCTTCAGGAGTTCCAAGTAAATTTTGACCCTTAAAATCTATCCATGGATTTGTATCAGGAAAGGTAAATTTAATTCCAAGGGATGACGTTATGGACAATGTTGCCACATTTTTGTTTAGATGCTGGGCTCTTTGTGCTAGTTATGCTATCGAGTTTTGTAAAGATAGTTAGTATTAGTCATTCGGTTGCTTACTAGTGTTTCTAGCTGTGCACATAATGCTTGGTAATATACAATATTAATTGTTTAATGTTGATTTACTTGATATTAATTCTTTGATCATTATATAGGGTGCCTACTGTTACTATTTTTGGTGTCCCCTCATCTCTCTCATGTATCTAGAATGTTCCTTTTCTATTTTCATGTTATTCTCTTAATTAAAAGAATGCAGCAGTTTCTTTCAAAAAAAAAAAAAAAAAGAAAGAAAGAAAGAAAGAAAAAGAATATAGCAGTTCTTCCATCTCATTTCTGTGGCTTTTCTTGTGCCTTCAACAGGTGGCATTGCACTTATTATCAGAAACTGAGAAGAATAATTTGACTCAATTAGTAAATGTGATGGTATCCTATTCTATCACCTATAAGAACATGAAGTCTGATTCACTGTCCAGTAACATGGGACATGAAGCAGTTTCAGATGCATCAGCACTATCTTTTGAGCCCCCCATTGGCGAGTTTATTGCTTACAAGGTTTCTAGCTGTGCTTTATGTTTAATGGCATGCAACTTTATTCAAAATTTCATGATTTTGACCTGAATATCTCTCTCTGATATAAGCAGGATTACAGATCAGATCATCATGTACTTGCCTTAGCTATGAAGCAGGTTTTATTGCATGAGGTATGTAATGTAGTTACTTGATAATATTCTGTATTTTTGTCTGCTTCATTTTTAAGATATGCTAGTTTGATGTTTGCTGATGCCTGTCTCTGTTGGCATATAGCTTGATGATTGTTATTGGTGCTGAAGTTGCTTTAGACAGACAAAATTGAAATAGATTACTTTAGTACTCACCGGATTCTGACTATTTACTATCCCTTTTAATCTCTGTAATCTTTTATGTAACTGGATATAATCCAACAAATTTGTGGTTGCCATTTTTTGGGAAGTATCATGTAAATAGGGGGAGTGATCCTCATATGTGAGCTATAGGATAACACTTTTTGTTCTGTTCTTGGTGAGACATTTATTGCGAGTAAAAGGGATTCTAAAAGAAGCAATAAAATAAGAGAACTTATACAGTAAAAAAGTTATTTTATTTTGGTGCCATGAAACTTATTTCTAAAGTTCTTGATGGCATTGCTGTTTCCAAATATTTCTTTAAACGGTTTCAAGGTTTTATTTAATATCTCAAAAGAATTGATGATAGATCATAGGATAGACATGGCTCAACATATCTATTTTTCCTAGCCAGATGAACAAATGTGTGTTGTAAAGACATTTATATGACAGAACAGTGATATTGCAGTTTTGTTGCTTTTGAAGCTTTGTAGGATTAGTGGCATGCAAACTCAAGCAATTCATAATTAGATTTTAAAACTTGCAAATATTGTTAGGTGTCATTTTCATGGATTTAATCTTCATTATTTGGGTGCATTTTCCCAGATACCTACTTCCACTCTAGACCTGCCATGAGTTACAATTTTTCTTTCTTCTGAAACCACTATGAGAAATATTAAATTAATCAATTTAGTCTAGATAGGAGTTTAATATCCCTATCCTCTTAATTTAAAGTTCTTTTAAGTATCATCTTTGTGCTTGGTGGATTTTAAGCTTGTAGCAGCGTTTAGCATAAACTTTTTAACATCATGTTCTTCCTTAGATTGAAATCTCTTCTGTCTGTCGAGTTACAGTCTTCAACATTTTATTTTCAGAAAAGGAATTTCAATTAAAAGTAAAAGCTTTTATACAGTGTTCTTACTTGTGAAGGCTTTTGGAATTTATTCTGATTTCAGGTTGAGAAGCAAAAGATTTTGCAAGTAAGCACTGGGAAATCTGCGCAGAGAACAGATGGATGCTGCAATGGAGACCAGGGCGTTGTAGGGAAAGGGGCCAGTGTAGCCAAATCTGCTAAAACTATTGGTGAGAATGCTGGTGCAGGCACAAAGACCTTTGAAGATGCGAAGAATATATCAAATACAAGGCAAGGTAATCTTAGTACCTCCACAGTTTCATCATCTTTGGTTTCTAGCAGAAGTGCCACCGTGGAGGCAAAGCAAAAATCCACTTCAGATGTCAGGAAGGCACGTAGTGGTTTTGATTTCTTTGAAAGGTGATCTTTTTGACTTCTTTCCTTTTATTTTGATTTTTAATAAGTTTTTCCTTCTTTATTCTTCTTGTTATTGTTATGCTAAACTTTGTAAAAGTTTGAGAATAAAAATGTGGCTAATGTAAGTGACAATTCCTCCCGGCAAGTCAACTTCATACCCTTCCTATTTCTTTGCTATGTTTGATGGCCGTATGAACTATGACTCATGCTTTATTTCCGATAGACTTCCCATACATTTGTTTTTTAGATGATTAAGTATTTGGGTTAAGCCAAAGTCAATCTAGTTGAAGGTTACTCTGGTTGATCTTGTTCTCACCTTTTTCATTTCAGCTTTAGAACACCTGTTCTAAACACTTGGTAAATCTCTGGCTTCTTTAGCTGTCTTCACCTGATCCTTTCTCTTGCTGCTGTATACAGCCATTGGTGTCTGTCTGTTAAGTGAGCATGTCATTCTTTTAGAGTAATCAACTTTGTTGCCTTGGATTATAAGTCAACTGTAGCAAATGAAGGTTTAGTGCCAGTTCTAGATGAAATCTCTTCTGATTTATAAAAATAATCAGTGGACCATACCAGAATATATTGACTACAGTTTTTATAACTGTATATATATTATATTTGCTGAGATTTTGTCAACTATAATCCAGGTTTAGAAAACCAAGCAGCAGAGGTTCTCTGGATTCTGAAATTGCAGTAGTGAAGGAAGTGACGTTGGAAAGAGATTTGCGGCCTCTGTTATTTAAATTTAATGAGGTAAATTCCTATCGTTTAGCTTCATTTTATCAAAGCTGAATTTTAGTACATAACGAGTTAATGACTAATAGAAAACCTGGTTGCTTGGTCATGCCATGAATGTTATGTTATGTTAAAATGAAACCCAAAGGTTTTGCTGAAAGGGATTTTCTACAAAGTGTTGTGTTGCATTCCCATTTTTTCTTTGGTTAACAACATATTGATGCTGCCTTTTTGATCAATAGATTTGTGAGGAAAATAACTGGAGCTAAACACAAAACATGACATGACAGCAAAATAACACAAAAACATGAACGTATCAAATCTCACGTTTTAAAATTTATATAAATATATATTATCTTAGACATGATAAATTGCCAAGTCCTGCATAGGTGTGTAGGAAAGTAGATGTTTCAAATAATTCACTCCTCTTCTCTGTCTTCTTAGTCTCTCATGCGTGCTAAGCCTCATTTTATAAATAAAAGACTTTACTATTGCATAACCTACAAGTTAAAATAACTTAGCAATTTGGGTCCATTCTTGGACAAGATTTTGCGAAGAATTCCCAGAATTGTAGAGTAACCTAATATATGTGTGTGTGTGTCTTGTTTGGACTCAGGGGTGATGTTGGATATGAGTTTGTATCTGGTACAAGTATGATTATATTTTCAAAGTATTTCCACATATGATTATATTTTCAAAGTATTTCCACATATTTGAAGGATCATCTTCCCATACTTATATTCGAATTTGTATCATACATGTTTACTTAAAGTAAATAGTTGAAGTTACATATGTAGAGATTACGTATTTTCAGCTACCTCCTGGAATTTGGTGATATGTCACTGATGGCTAGCTTTAATGACTTCAAATTCCCAGTTTCATCTTCTGGCTGTGCAATTGTTATCAAACTAGAAAATGATGCAATACTGTGTTATTTTTTGCTTTCCTTTTACATGCAGGGTTTTACCAATGCCGTGAAGAGGCCGGTTCGAATGCGCGATTTTCTGCTATAATGAAATCTCCATGTCTTGTCCAGCACTCAGCAGCTGCTAATTTCATGTACAATATTGAACGCACTGATATTATTTGCCCTTCAAATTCCAAAACTATATAATGACACCATTTCTTACAAATTTGCTTATATATATATATATATATATGGAACAGCAGTCTCTTTTCTTGTACATCTTTTTGGTATTTAAAAGAAAAAAAGAAAAAAGAAAGTTAAAAAGAGCAATTAGAAACAGGATGATTTGTTTCACTTAGATGTTTTCTCGTATTTTTAGATATTGTCTCGTACGTGAGTTTGGAATTGATCAAATAGTACTTAGATTATTAACTTCAGATGCAACAACATGAGTATGAAGTATATGGAAAAATAAAATAAAATATGAATTAACATTTTTAAATAAGTTGCTAATTTATTAAGGGTATGTTTGGACAAAATAAAATAATTAAATGAAAGTAATTATTAGGGTGGTAATTACAAGAATTGTAATTTTTTAAACGTGTTTGGTTGATATAGTGTAATTATGTTGTAATTTTTTATGTCATGTTTGGTAGTACAAATTGTAATTACATAGTTACATAATTTATTTATAAAAAATATTAATTATTATAAAATTTATTAGTATGATAAAAATAATTTTTAAACAAGTAACACAAATTAAAATCAAATTATGTATTAAGTTAGTCTTAAAAAGTAGTTAATAATATAATTATTAATAGAAATAACAAGAAAAATAAACATTATATGTAATTTTATCTAATTGTTCTAATGTATATTTGGTGGGTTATTCCTTTTTTAATATTTAACATATGCTCCTTATCATTATTTATTGGTCATTGATCGAGTTTATTATCATTTGAATATGAATTTGCATCATTAATATTATCAAAATTTTCTTCTTCCATGTACTATTCAAAGTATGGATTATCTCAATTTCACCTATGATTGAAGTTATGAAATATGCAACATGTCAGTATAATACAACCTTATTTTTTTATTCTATACTAAGGTGATGATGTTAATATGAGAATTTTTTTTCTCTCAAAAACAACGATTGTCTTCTCAACTACATTTCGAAGCCTTAAATGTATCAAATTAAAGAGTTCACGAGCTGTTTACGGTGCTTGTGTTTGACACCATTCTCTTAAATGGTATCAGATCCCACGATATGGTGCAAGAAAACATTTTCTATTTGTATAATTAGCATCAACCATATAATATTTGATTCACAATACAAATAGTCTATAACTTTATATTATAAAAGCTTATATAAACTTAATTTGGAGAAAGATTTATGTTAGGTTATATCCTTTTTTATAATACATAAATTGAGTAAAAAATAATATGAAAAATATAATATATATCATTTATAAAAAAAAAAAAATGTCTTATAGATTGTCCAAAACTTTCATAACACTTCTTATAAATATAATATAATTTTTTGTCATAACTTTAAAATGTTATTTTTTTTTATAAATTAGTTATGATAAAAAAAACTATAACAATTTTTATTTAATAAGTATATTATTTTTATAATATATAGCATGAACACATAAATAAGTTATGTCCATACTTCTTAGTCATAACTTTTTTGCACAAACATATTTTAACACTTTTATAACATAGAAATTATTTTTTATAATAAACTTTTTGATCATAAATTTAGAAATTTTGTAAGACTAAAAAATATATTTTTTCGAAAATAATATAATTTTTATTATAAATTTATAAAATACATAAATTATTTTTATAATATAATTTTTTAGAATTTGTAATATAAGAAATTTTTTAACCATAATCATCTCAAACATTCATAAGTATTTATGCTTATAATATAATTTTTCTAACTTAAATATAAATAATTTTTTAAAATTGGATTTGAGCATAATTACCTATGTAAGTACTCAAATTCTCACCCTTTCCTTCTTTAAAAATCGGAAAGTATCATTGGGGTGCACCAATTACACCCAATTTGATGGGACCCACCAATTATAATAGTTATCCAAATGCCACCCTTGTATAATTACAAGTAATTACACTCAAATCCAATTACTAGGTGACTTTCCAAACACTTCCTAAAATTATTTAAAAAATTTCTATCTTCCTATTGTTTTAGCTTAATTTGTGTGTTTTGCATGATTAAATTAATTCTAAGGAAAATGACATCTAGATTCATGAGTAGCTAATTCTTTTAAGAGGATTAACGAGCGGATGTGGGAGTAATTAATGGGAAAATAAGGGTTTACCTTAGAAATAGTTGGTTTAAATTATGCATGCTTAAACCTTAGGATTGACAACTTTAGGAAGTAATCTAGGTAGATAGGACGAGAGGATAAGTCTACCGAGCACCTCATAATTTATCTCGGTTTAAACTGCGAGGTCGAGAGATAAGTGGTTTTTATCGATGAATTAATTAGTTAGAGGTCGAGAGATAATAATTGGTTAGTTATTAGCTAATTCATTAAAACCTGAGTTTTGATATTGATTACAACCACTAAAGCGAGTTAATCTTCTGTCTATTAATTGAGATTTCTTTGTTTGTCAATTTCTTTTTAGAAATTTTATTTTATTTTATATCCTTAATTTTTATTATTAATTATTGTAATATAATTTTCAGTGATTATTGTTTAGACCTGTTATTGTAGAAGATAATACTAAGTTTAATCCATCCTCCATTGGGTACAATCCTCGGAGTACTTCCTGTACCCTGTTGTACACTAATATATAATAATTTGACCTGTATAATTGCGGATATCGCCGCTTTATTATATCTTTTTGCTATAGTATTTCCAGCCCAAATTTTTGCATGTTTGGCGACAGTCAAGTTGTTGGCGCCGTTGTCGGGGAGGTTTCGACATTAAATTAAATTAAATTTTCTACAATTAGTAGGATAAATAGAAAAATAGAAAGTTATAGATACGATTTTTATCTTTATTTTTGTTGTTTTTAATTTTTAATTTTATTTGCTAATTTTTATTCTTTGTCTTTGATTTCAGTTTATGACTCGAAGTGAAAACATTCCAATTGAGTCACATTCTGATCCAAAGCGATTTTGTAGACGCAACTGTCAACTGATGCAAAACGATTCATCCGTGGTAGTTGATTTACCTTTGGAAAATCCATTATTTGACGATCCATCTGAACCACAAACACATTCAGGGAGAGCTATTGATGGCTCAAAGGACGTTGCGCAATTATGCACTACCAATTATAGGTGCTGTGCGAGGCAGTATTAAGAGACCGACGATTGATGCCAATAATTTTGAGATCAAAATGGCTACAATTCAGATGATTCAGAACAACTTGCAGTTCTGAGAGAATATGATAGAGGACCCGAATAAACACTTGAAGCGGTTCCTTCAACTTTGTGATACATTCAAACATAACGGGGTCACCGATGATGCTGTTCGTCTTCGGTTGTTTCCCTTTTCCTTATGTGATAACGCAACTGATTGGTTGGAACCAGGTTCCATAACTACATGGGACGATCTAGTGGGAAGATTTTTACACAAAAATTTTCCCATCAGCAGAACCTTTCAACTCAAATGTGATATTGCAAATTTCAAGCAGATTGAGGGCGAATCTCTGTATGAGGCATGAGAGAAATTTAAGTTGCTGCTGAGGAAGTGTCCCCATCACAGGATGCAAGAGTGGCTACAAAAGAAAATTTTCTATAATGGTTTGGATGGTAATCTAAGGTCTAGTTTGGATGGAGTAGCCGAAGGAGCCCTTATGAACCACAAATACAAGCGAGTCTATCAGTTAATTGACGATATGACTATGAGCTCATATATGTGGCATAACAAGAGGTTCGCCTACAATCCAAAACCACCAATGGTAAAAACTATCCACGAGGAGGATAAGTAGAAAAAAATTCTGGAAAAGTTGAACTGTTTGGAAACCATCGTTAAACCATCTATGATGGAGCTGACTTGGGGCTATGGGCCACATTCTGAAATCCATATTCTGAAATCCATGATGGAACCGACCGAATCCTCCTTACTAATCTCCACATGTGCAGAGATCTCAGGACAAATCCATGAGGAATGACCATATTGTATGTGGCCAAAGGCTAGACAGACTAGAAGAGGAAATGCAAACAATGAAAACGGAGCTTCAACAAGTCCATTCCACATGCAATTGACTCGAGTCCCAAATGGATAGTCTCCATAACCAAATGAGTCAAATGATAAGTTTTCTACAAAAGCAAAGTGGCCAAGGCATCCATGGTAATACAAAGAATAATCCTCAAAAGGATGGGAATGATCACGTGAATGCTATTGCCCTGTGATCAGATAAAACACTTGATAACCTTAGTGCACCCATCCAAAAAGATGAGGATGTACAAAAGTCTATAGAGGAAGCCTTGGATGAAAATAAGCCTGAGGAGCCAGCTGAGAAGGTACCCGAACCGGTAGCTGAGTGGGTAATTTCAAATCCTAGCACGACAAAGATACCATTCCCATTGAGGCTAGAGGAAAAATAGAGATGGGACGAAGTTGACTTCCTAAGTTTTCTTAACTTATTTAAGTCCCTCAATGTTAATTTGCCACTCTTGAAGCTAAATGATAAAATTCCAAAATATGCTAAGTATTTAAAAGAAATAATGTTAAGGCATAAAAAGTTAAAAAAAAAAAGAGCAAATAAATGTTGATGCTTCTTGCAGTGCTATAATTGCTAAAAAGATACCCCCCAAATTAAAAAATCCGGGTAGTTTTACAATTTCTGTAGAAATAGGGGATAAAGATTTTAGTAAGGCCTTTTGTGATTTAGGAGCTAGTATTAATTTAATGCCCCTATCGACCTACATGAAACTCAGATTGGTGGAATTAAAGAACACAACTATAACACTGCAATTAGCTGATATGTCCTTAGTACACCCAAAAGGTGTACTCGAGGAAGTATTAGTGTAACGCCCCAGTTTTTCTTTAATTTTGACTTTTGTAATTTTGTGACAAATATCTGTCTGCTTCAGTGGTTATGTGTTCTGCGAGTGTCTGAGAAGTCTTGGGTTCAAGCCTTGACTTGGGCAAATTTTGGTATATTTATGAATAAAGCCCTATCTCTGGTTAGTAGGCTTATAAGTAAAAGTGTGTTGGTAATTAACAGAACGGGCCTGCTGGTCTGGTTAAGTGGAGTGTAGAGAATGAAGGAGGTCTGGAGTTCGAATCCCTGTGCGAGCGAGGGAATTATTTTTCTTCTAGTGTCGTGTAGGAGTTTGAGTTTTAGTTAAATGCTGATAGTGGAGTGGTTGAAGGAGAGAATTCAGGAGTATGGGAGGGGGGAGTTATCGGTATCTGATCAGTTAATTCATTTGGCAAAATTCGGCACTCCCTCTCACTCACTCTAGTTTTATTTTTCTTTTCTCCTCATTCAATCTCCCATTGTTGCTGCCGAAACTTTAATTGGTTTTCCCCTTCCCCTTATTTTAATTTTCAGTCCACCTTGCTCCTCGGTTTTTGTTTTCGTGCGATATCGATAAGTGTAGCTGTTGGTGTTCTTTTAGTTCTGGTTTCTGGAGACTTAAGTTCTGTTGGTTGTGCATAGGGGACGGTAGCGTAGCAGTTTCCTCTCCGACGTATTGATTCGTGCGAGTAGATAGGTGTGATTGCGGTAAGTGTGTGCGTTTGGCTCGATTGGTTTTGATGAATTGAGATTTAGTGGCTAATTTCGAGATTTGGGTATACTGTTTTAGGTTCCAGAAGGCTAGGGGCTGCTTAAGCATCGAAAGAATACCAGGTGTGTACCTGAAAATATAGAAAACGAGGTTTCGACGAAAGCCAAAAACCTCACTGTCGACGCCACATGGGCGTGTGGTCGCCCGTGTGGTAGGCTGTGTGCAAGACTGTAAGTCACCATATGGCCGTGTGATTGATGAGCCAGGCCGTGCGCGAGTGACACGACCGTGTGACGACCGGGCAAGGCCGTGTGCGACATACGGGCTCGACCAATTGGGCCGTGTGGGCTACACGGGCGTGTGGGCCCACACGGGTGAACCATACAAGCATGTGGGATTCTGGGCTAGGCCGTGTGATTCACACGGCCAAGGCCAATTTGGGCCGTGTGGGTCACACGGACGTGTGGGCCCACACGGGCAGGCCACATGGGTGTGTGAGCCTGTATTTCTGAAATGTTCTGTAAGGTTTAGGGGTCGCCCAAGTCGACTGTGGACCTACCGTAGGGTCGGTAAGCAATACTTAGACCCCTATTTGGATGATCTGTCTGTCTGATTTCTGTCCCAAGCATGAATTATGATATCTGAATATATGTATTTTTAATTGCATAATAGCATGACATTCTTTGTATGTTGCATTGCATCGAGGTGGGTTGATGATATTTGGAGGAAGTATCTAAAAAGCTCTTAAGCCTGTTATCTGGCAGCTCAACTGCAACTATCTGATTATGTGCCGCATTTTGGTACAGCATGGTGTGTAGGGATGGGAGGGTTGATTTTATCCCCACATGGTGTGTAGGGTTGGACGAAGTTGGTGTGTAGAGGCTGGTGGGTAGGACTCTGCTTTTCTGCTCTGATCTGCATATTATGTCTGAAATGGGCTATGGCCCTAGAATATATCTGATTCTGTATCTGAGTGGGCTAAGGTCCACACCGTTTCTGTAATAGGCTCAGACCCGAACTGTAAATGCATGATTGTGTTTTGAGAGTATCATGTGTGCGTGTTTTCTGTAAGGATTACACACTGAGTTGCGAAAACTCACCCATTTCTGTTTAATCTGTTCAGGTAATCCCCAGCAGTAGACGGATTGGTACGGCGAAGAACTCGGCGGTGACCACGATTCTGAACCTTTATGGTTTTATTTTATTTATTTTATTTATGGTTTTAATTATATCGGGGTATACCTTATGTAATATGGCCGTTACAGATTTTTGTTTAGTTTGGGACTTGCAACGTTTATGGTTTTACCGTTAGCAGTAGGAAAGCTCGAGTTTTCAAAATAAACGAATGTTTTATCAAAACACCACGAATACGCAAACGGATTTAAATGCTTCCGCGAAATATAAATATTTTGGAAAATGGACAACGTATAATGTTTTGAAAATGGATAATGAATGAACGAACGACACGCTTTTGACGGTAGCCTATGATATCGAAAAATGGTTTTATCGTAATTACGTCTTCTAAAGTACTATCATGTGACATCGCTAGGTTCGGCCATAACGTCTAGGCCAGGTTTGGGGTGTTACAATTAGTTAAAGTGAAAAGTTTTATGATCCTTGTAGATTTTGTAGTCCTCGACTTTGATGAGGATTAATAGATCACCATTCTGTTGGGTAGGCCATTTTTGGCCACTTCTAGATCAACCATCGATCTTGAAAAAAATGAATTATTTATGAAAATCGATGGTGAAATAGAAGTGTTCAAATGCGACCACAATTACCAAAGTGAGGGACTAGAAAAATAATTAGGGGAAGATTGTTTTGCATTATACTGTTTCACCCCTAACAACCTTTATCGAAGGTATTTTTGTAGTCTCATGTGTGGAGGAACATACGGTTCAAGGGAGAGAGATAAATGGAAAGATCTGGGATGGGTAAGCATTTGTTGGACGGATCAAGATGATCGATAGAGACACAAAAAGTCGATGATAGAAATTAACGATTTACCAGACGAATCCGGTATCCACACTTAAAAATTGACCATCAAACTTTATTAATATTTTTGTAAATAATGTAAAATTATTTTTGTTTTAGATTTTACAATTTCTAGTATTTGAATTTGTCTTAGTTAGGATATAAGTAAAGTTTAAGGGAGAAAAAAATGGCTTTAGAGGTGGACTAAGGTGATTAGGCATAACTCAAGGAGTCCGACATGCCCCGAAAAGATGATTTCTTGAAATTTACAGGCCGTGTTGCTACACAGAGCTTCAAAGCCCAGAAAAATGAAAAATCAAGGGCCGTGTCGGGACATAGACCCTAGGGTTGTGACATTGAACTTCGAAGAAACAATATTGAAAAATTCAAGGACTGTGTTGCAACACGCATAGCCTATGTTGCGATATGAAACTACGAAAACTGGAATTTTTGGGCTCCATGTCATGACACGCACCCCTTGAGTCGCAACGACGTATCGAAATCTGCAACTTTCCTTTTCTAATCTCCACAAAATTTACCGGGATTTTGTGTGAAAATCACGTCAAAGGAGCCCTAAAACCCTCTTTAAATCATCCTTAATAGCCACCCAGTTCTCCAAAATTTAGTTGTAGCTACTAAGCAACATCGAGAACACCATCCCTAGTGTTTTAAAAGTATCCTTGCTTCTTCTTTGTCCATCGATACATTGTGGTTTGCCTTGTTTCTATCCATTGTAGGTACAATCTATTGCAACTGGAACAACGAACTTGTTTGACAAACTCGAGCAATATAAAGAAAAGAGGTCAGGCGATCCAAATTTGTGATCATATTTTTTATTTTTGTAACGACCCGAAAGTTGGTGGTGTTGGAAAAATATGGTTTCAGAACCCCGATTCTATAAACTAGACTCGTAAATATTTTATAGAAATTATATTAGAAGCGAATTGAATTTTGGATAGGTAATTTCATTGAATTAGTGCTTAATTTTAGTACATGGACTAAATTGTATATGTGGTAAAAGTGCAATTCACTAAGGAATTATAATTAGAACTTGAATCAAGGAGTTAAAATAGCAATTATACACTAAGTTACTAACCTATGGACAATTAACAAAGTTTATTTCTATATAGATATATTATATTATAAATCATTAAACAAATTAAATTATAAAATAAAAATTAAAGAAAGATGAAAACATATTATCTCTTTTCATTTTCACATTTCGAAACCAAGAGAAATAGGGGGAGAACGCACGACACAAGGGTTTATATTTATAAAGCTCAATTTTCTTAGTTCAATTTAGTCTTTTTTTTTGTGATTTTTATATTTTTGGAACCCCGATAATACGAGCTAGCTAACCCATGTAGTATTTTTTGTTATTGTTTAAGATTGAAAATGTTTCCATTGTTAAATAATTGAATTTTGAGGTGTTATTTTGATAGATTTTAAGGTTAGAAGTGAAATAAAACTAATTTGTAAAGTCAATTGATGATTTTGTACAATAAGGATTAAATTATGCAAAATTTAAAATTTGGGGTGTAATTGAGAAATAGAAAGTCCTATAAGGACTCTAGAAAATTTGGCATTAGGTTTGGGGGGCTAAATGTGAAAATTATGTTATTCTCGATTTTAAGGACTAAATTGAATAATATGCAAAAGTTGTATGATTTAGCAATTGAATGCGAATTTGGCTGTTTATTGTTAATTTATTCTATTTGTTTTAATCCATAGCTAACGTCGACTCGGAGTCCTCAAAAAAGAAAGGAAAAGACAAAATCGTCGACAAATAGCTCGGAGTTTACGGTTTGTATTTCTGTAATCTGAACTCTTTGTAAATTGCTGCATTATGAACTGTTTGTGAATGGTAAGAATACAAGGTGAGTTAATTGTGATAATGAAATGATTTGAGCTGAAATGAATTGATTGATATATCAGAGGATTAAATTGAATAATTATGAAAAAATTATATATATTGTGTAAATGTGAAATTGAGTATATAATGTGATGATAAAATGTTGATATATGTAACTTATATGTTTATGATGAAAATGAAGGTGAAATGAAGTATTTGATTCTAGTGAATTGTGAAATGGAATCCCTATTAACTGTTCGGGTAAAGTCGGATATAAGTGGCATGCCATAGGATAGGAAGAGTTTAGAGTTACTTCGACTATGAGTCGATGAGGCACTGGGTGCCAATTTGTTTCGGTTTAACCGATGAGACACTGGGTGTCAAATTTATTTATAGCGCTGGGCGCAACCACTTACTTTAGATTTATTCGATGAGGCACTAAAGGCAAAACTGGTGTGTTGGTTGGATCTGTGTATCTGTTCGGGTCTGAGTCGTGTTAATAGGGGAAGTAAACAGTAAACTTGAGATAATGAATTTGAAATGGTAATGCTATTGAATTAACAAATATTATGGAATGAAATATAATGTGAAATGGAAACTAAAGTAGTGAATGGATATGTGAATAAAGAATGGTGTTGATTATGTATTAAATGAAATGAACTATGATTTATATAATTATTGTATATATGAAATTAGATTTGGGTACCATATGTCATGTGAATTGAATTTGCCATGTATTAGTATTAGTAAAATGTATTTGATAAAATAATGCATATATGTAAACTTGCACATTTGATATGATAATTGCATAGCATCATTTTGTTTTAACTTGAGCATTTAAATGCATTGAATATTATTTTAATGTTTGGATTATAGAAATACTGCTAAGTTATACTTAGAGTACGATTTTGTTTTCCGTGCGTAGGTTAGGTACTTATTGGTTCGACTGTCAACTCAGCATCCAGCGATAATCCCGAACTCAAACGTTGGTGATATGATCATTTTGATTTTGGTAGGTACCTAGGAAGTCTTTTGGTTATAATGTTCATTTTGTATTTTGATGGCCTTGGTTATTATGTTTATAAGTATACATATATATATATATATATATATATATATATATGAGATGGTAATGGTATTTTGTTGATGACTTGTTAGGTTGATTAAGAGTTTGTTGGTTTACATGTAAAATGTTTTATGGAAAATATTTTCTACATTTTTCTGTGTTTGTTTAATAGAAAATAACTTGGTTAATGGAAAATGACTTACAGGTCAACGTAAAATAAGCCATTTTTCCTGTAAAATAAGCCATTTTTACCCTTTTAAAAAGCTTAAGTCGTTTTCTAGAAAAGAGCTCCTCTATAGGTAATTTTATTTTTATATAAAAATTAAATTAAATCAAACTTAATATTATTATATTAATAATAAATTATATTTTTATTTTTAAAAATATTTAAAAATCTTAATATAAAATATTATATTTTTTAATATTATTAAACATACATATATATATTTGAAGTAATAAGACTGAACTTTATTTAAAAAATAAATCAAAACACAAGACAATATAGCCCAAAAACAAAACTATAAGTTCAAAACCGGAAAGCCCAACAACGTGGCCTACCAAGTAGAATTGAAGCAACATAAATAAAAAAAAACGAAAAAAGGAAACTGTTAAACTAAGCCTTGTTAGATAATGTGTTTTAATATAACAAATTAAAGTGTTTTTGAATAAAAATAAAGTTGAGCAATTTCATAAAAATCAAGTTGAAATGTTTTCAATTGAGTCAAACATTTTCAAATTTGTTTTAACCATTTTCAAACAAGTTAGAATTGCTCCAGGGCAAAAAGTATCGATACTTTTTGTCTAAGTATCGATATTTTACAAGATATTGATACCCCTCTGATAATCGATACCAAATTGACATTCTGCCATTTTCAAACCCTAGTAGGAATCGATCCAGTATCGATACTTTTCTTAAGGTATCAATATATTTCCTAAGGAATCGATATTCCTGCTACAACGGTCACTGAAATCAACATTAATTACAAAAAAATATTGATACCTTTTTAGTAGGTATCGATACTCGTTGTTGCAGGTGAAGTTAATGACCTGATATTTCATCCCCAACAACTACATTCACTTCTACAACAACCAAAACGGTCTGAAATCAATTAGAGGGTATAAATATCATCTTTCAAAGGTTTATCAATAACAAGAAACATGTGTAAAGCTTAAAGATCAATCAAAACAACCTAGAGATTAATTCTTTTATACCTTTTCTTGTAAACACTTGTGAGCTTTCATTGTATTCATTTAGCTCAAGTGTTCTTCTTTGTATTTGTGCTTAATTGGAAAACATCCTAATCTTGTAAGGATTGTTTATTTGTTTGCTTATTTATTTCTTTTTGAGAAAGGTTAATTCTTAAGGTTTGGGTAGAAACCTTAAGGGAGTTGTATCTTAAGATTTTGGAGCATAAATCTTAAGAGAGATTGTAAGGTTAAACCTTGTCCTCAAAAGTTGTCAAATTAGTGAATTTGAGAAAATCATTAGTTGTGGTAAGCTAAGGTAGTGGAGTAGGTAATTGGGGCCGAACCACTATAAATCTTTATGTTCTTTGTTGCATATTTTTCATTGCTTCCACCACAATTTCTTAAAGGCTAATTCAACCTCCCTATTAGTGATCTCGAGTCGATCCTTCCAAGCTAATAGAAACTAAAAGTCCCATTGTCTAGTCAAATTAATGAACTGCCACCCACCACTTCCCAAAAACAAATTGTTTTCCTATCGGTTGTAGTTCTCCGAAGACCATTGATGCTACGCAAAAACACCATCTAGAATCTTTTCCTGTTACTTGAAATACCTCTAAATCTCTCAGTTGGGTTCCTGCTCCCGTTGCCTTCCCGATCCCAATGAAACAACGGCGTAAGGTGGTACAACCCGTTCTAGGTAAATCTCCTCTTCCCTCTTTAAGCTTTCTGTGGTGATTATGTGGGTCATTTGGTTTGCCCGTCTTGAAATATGCCTAAATCGGATCTTGGGAAGCCAATTCTTGTTATGGTGTATATCTCTAATATAAGCTCCTATTTCTGACTTGTCTTCAACATTGGACTGGCATTTTTTAATAATCGTTAACACATCTCCTTCAATTTCAACTTCATCCACACCCATGCCAATCCCTAACCTAACTGCTTGAGAACATGCACAAGCCTCCGCGGCAAACGAAGAGGCTATCCGATTCTCTAAAACTGATTTGGAGACTAAAACTTCCCCGTCATTTCTAGCCACCAACCTCGAAGCAGATTTGAAATGTCGTTGGCTTAAAGCCTCATCAAAATTTATACGAACGATTTGGTTCTCTAGGGGTCTTCATTCAAGAGTAGAAAGGTGTTTGGTAAGGCTCCTGTTGATTAAAGCATCATTCTCCTGCACATATCTGATGATTTTGTCCGCGACTTCCTTCCTAAAACTATTTTGGCCCTTATGTATTTTTTTTTGTTTCTCTCGTTCTAGATAACCCAAAGTGCGTAACAGAACATTCGACACTGGCTACTATACCCATCTTCAAAGACCCAGGTGAGCCACTCCCAATTCCCCAAATTGGGTTTAGATATTACCCATGCTAGATTTAAATGTGTCCATACTTTTGTTGAAACAGGGCATTCTCGAAATACATGCGCAGTAGTTTCCACACCCACACCACACCTTGGGCAAATTGTACTCGACCTAAGTCGTCTGTAATGTAGATTAACTAGGGTAGGTAGAAAGTTCCAAGAGACTTTTCAAGTTGTAATTTTTTGTTTTGCTGGGAGATTAAAGCTCCACAATTTTTTGTAAAAGTGTTTTGCTGGGAGATTAAACATAAATATTTAATTATTTATATTTAGTCATACAGTAAATTATTTAATATTTTAATTTTATTTTAATAATAAATTTTAAAACAATAATTTTAAATAATATTTTTCACATATTATTGAAAATATTCAATATTAATATTTTAATAATAAATATTTATTACAATTATAAATATATTAATAATAAAAACAGTTTTTATGAAATATATTTAAGAAATCTGTTAAACAATAGAAAATATTTTACACAGATTCATCCAAACACCAGAAAATATTTACTTTTCCAGAATTCATTTTTTGGAAGCCATTTTCAGTGAAACAAGCATACCCTAAATTGTATGTTAGTATCCTTATAGTTGAGAAAAATGGCATGTTATGCAATATGCTTTTGGTTGATGCTTGGGAATTGTATGTTTAGGCTAGGCCTTGGAAATGTTTTGGTATGTTTGATATCTATGTCTATGCTTTACTGGGATGTTTTGATTATTTTTGCATCTAGGTCATTAAGCTAATAAGAAGATCAATTGTGAAATGTTTGAATGGTTTTTCTTATATATGTTTAACTAGGTTTGAATTGATAAATTGAGGTTCCATTGTAGGCATATTGGTTAGGCATCTAGGTTGACTCGTATATGGTATATTTTGTCATGATTTGGTGTGTTTTGAAATGAGTATTTATAGATTCAAATGGTGTGGCTTGATACTTAAGCAATGGTAGGTGAAATGGCTTGAATTTAAAGTTATTTTAGGTGCACACAGTCTACCACACGACCATGTGGAATATTTAATTTTGGTGCAGGTTTGTCCACACGGTCACAGGGAGTTACACGGGCTGGTGACACGACCATGTGGCCCTATATTCGAATTGTACACGGGCATGCAGAGTAGCCACACGACCATGCTTGAGGCCACACGGGCTGATCTCCTTCACACGGCCTGGCCACATGGCCGTGTAACCTCTGTTTTCAAAAATTTCTTATCTTTTTAAATTTGTTTCAAATTGATCCAACATGATTGCTTGCTTAGTTTTAACCTTCCGTAAGCTTGATATTAACCCATAATTGACAGAAACACATGTTAATTTAATTAATTATGATTTTTTTGATATTTAATTGAGATTTTAAAATTTAATTTGTTTGTAATTGTTTGGTATTTAGTTGTAGAATCTTATTCCCAGGTCCGGCGACGGACCGGGTGAGGGGTGTTACAATTTTGATTAAACATTTGAATTTTCAACTTATAGTGTGTAGAGACTATTGTAAGTACAATCAATGGCATATGTGCATAATAGTACAATCCCGGATAGTGAGTCATCAGGGGCGGATAATTTCAAAATACTTAGAGAGAAGGAAGTTGATACCTACCTTACTGAAATTCAAAGAAAAACACCTCTTCAAGAAAGGGAATTCGAGTCCTTAATGACATTAGTTAGCAAGATAAGGGACTTAGTTTAGTACCATAGGTGGGATAGTGTAACGGCCCGTTTTTTAGTGGTGTCGAATACAGTGGTTTCAGGGCCACCAAATCCTACGATTAAGTTTGTAAATATTATTATTTAATATTTACGAGTCAAATGTGATTTTTAAAAGGGTTTTTGATTTGATAATTTATGTTATATAAGTGATTTATTAAGTTCAAGTGGTTTTAGAAAATTAGGTATCGGGACCTTGTTTTTATAAACTGAGCCGTAAATATTTTTATAAATATTTACGGAGTGTCATTAAGGTGGTATTAAAGTTTCGTTAAAAAATTTTAACGTTTTGATGGTTAATTAATTAAAAAGGACTAAAAAAAGTGCATTTCTGGGACTCCGTTCTCGTAAATCGGATTCGTAAATATTTATTAAAAATATTTACGAAGCTAGTTGTGTAGTTAATTAGATTTCGGTTAAGTGAATTTGCTTGAATTAAAAGTAATTAGGTATAAGAATTAAATTGTATATAGGGTAAAAGTTGAATTATAGATTAAAGAAAAATTAAAGGGACCAAAAGAGCAATTATGCTAATGGTCATAATTGAGGCGGCATAACATTAAAACCATGTGTAAAATTTGATAGATATTATAATAAAATATATTTACTTAATAATTAAGTATATATATATATATATATATATATATTATAATAAAACAAACAAATAGAAAAAGAAAGAATTAGAAACAGAAAGCTAAACGAAACATAATAGAAAAAGGAAAGAAAAAGAAAAAGGGAGAAAGGAGAAAGACGAAGGGCCAAGGGTTTCAAAATTTCCAAGTTCAATCGGTTAGTAAATTTAGTCCATTTTTCTTGTAATTTTTATGTTTTTAGAATCTCGGTATTAAATACTACCCAACTCATGTCAAAATTTTAGAAATTATTGAGTTTTTAAATGTTGTTAATGTTGAATAATTAAAGTATTAGGGACTAAACTGATAGATTTTTAAGTTAGAAATGAAAAATGATTGAATTGTAGAATAAATTCAGAATTTTGAGTAATAGGGACTAAATTGTAAAAAAATTGAAATTTAGGAATTTATGTGAAAATAGGGAGTTGAATTTAGTCTAAAGTGGAATTTGCATGAAAATAAAGAATTAAATGTGAGAAATAAAGTTAGTCTCGGTTTAGGGACTAAATTGAAATTTAGGCAAATGTTAGATAAAAGTTGAAATATTTAATATGAGATTGAATTGTGTTGTATTGATGAATTTTAATTGTTTTAATTCTGTAGCTAACGTCGTACCGGAATCCTCGACTAAAAAGGGGAAAGATAAAGTCAACGGGAATAGCTCGGTATTTCTGGTTTGTATTTCTATAATCCGAACTTAATAATTAATTGTTGAATTTATTACTTAATGTGTATGGTAAGTAGATTGAGGTGAGTAATTGATATTGTGATATTGAATTGAATTGAATTGATTTTATGACCATATGTGAATATTTGAATTGGAATGAATATTTGTTGAAATTGAAAAGTGAATTGAAACCCTATTAACTGTATCGGGTTGAGTCGAATATAGTTGGCATGCCATAGAATTGGAAGTGTTCAGGGATACTTTGACTTCAAGTCGATGAGACACTGGGTGTAGTATTATTACTTCGGATAAATCCGATGAGGTACTGAGTACCATATTATTTTACTTCGGCATGGCCGATGAGGCACTGAGTGCTGTACTGGTGTGTTCTGGTTGAATCCGTGTATCCGCCAAAGTCCGAGTCGTGTTAATAGGGGTAAATAAATGGTTTGGTCAATTGATTGATATTGAATGATATTGAATACAGATTGGAATGGACAATGAAATGAAATATACAAATGAAATGCATGAAATTGTATGAATCAAAGATTCATGAGATGGAAATGGATATTGAAATTGGACTGTGTATTCTATTGAGAAAGGCTATTGAATAGCAATTATAAAATTGATATTGATATGGTAAGAGATGAGAATCGAAAGGGTTTTGGATGATGTATTTATGAAATTGATTATTTATTTGAATGTATATGGTTATATATGATTGGATAGTTTATAAATCTTATAAATTCTTATTTAAATAGTATTCGGATTATAGAAATACCACTGAGTTTATACTCAGCGTACGGTTATTTTTCGTGTGCAGGTTAGGTTAAAGTCGAATTGCCAAATCAGCATCCAAAGCTGATCCCAAACTTAAAGTGGTGAAGTACATTTCTTTTTGGTAATGGCATGTACCTAGGATGTCTTATGTATGTCATTTTGGTAAATGATTGTAAATGATATTATAAGTTGATATTGGTTAGTTATATGTATATATATGTTATGTTGGCATTATAAAATGGTATGTTAAACTTATTGCAAAGTAAGAATGAATAGGCAAAACTTAGATTTAAAAATTTGTATGATTTGGAAATTGGCTTGAATGAGGTTTTATTGAATTGTTTTGGATAATACATATTAAGTACCTATAAGGGTTCATTGATAAAATTATGATTTTTATGTTTGATTAATTATGTAATGTTTGTATTTGATCTGAAAATTCCGGTAATGCTCTGTAACCTTGTTCTGACGACGGATAAGGGTTAAGAGGTGTTACAGATAGTTTCTATTAAACCTCGACAGAACCGGCTTACATTCCCATTTTACAAGAATTTTATGCATCATTAAAAGAAACAGAAGCCAAGCGACCATTGGGCAAGCAATGGTCGTACGTCACTATTAAGGGCATAGAAATATCGATATCACCCTAGAAATTTGTAGATATTATGATGCTCCATTCTACATGTATGATTTTCTACAAATATTTGATTTAAATTTTTTCCAAAACATAAACATGGACACCATCATAAACTACTTTACTGGAGGGAAAGGTGAATGGAAACATTAGTTAGGCACTGATTTTCCAATATCATATTCATATATTAGACTATCCCATACGGCTAAGATGTGGTTACAATTTATTTTCACTCGGATACATCATGTGATAAATGTGTCTAAGATCAATACTTTCATAGCCACTATGCTTTATGCCATCTTACAAAAGGAAATAATTTGTACTGGAACATGGATATACCGAAGCGTGACCCGTTGCGTTTGTAACAAGAAAGTAGGGTTACTCTTCCCATATCTTGTGACAGCCTTATGCAAATAGGTGAAGGTTCCTATGGGCAGGTTAGGATTATTTTTGCAGTCATCAAAGAATCCCATAAGTGAGTTCAATGCAAGACAATTTGTAGAGCTTAAGAAACAAAAAAGGGATTTCGAAGCCCAACAAAGTCTAGACGAAGGTAACATTCCTGACTCATAATGGATAATTCGATGGATGCAAGAGATAAGGATGATTTACGAGGATTATGCACGGAGAAACGGCCTGCGGATGCCACAATTCCCATCCTTCAAATACAGCTCGAGGCCAGTCAACATAAAAATTGATGAGGAGGACCCATAAGAGGAGGAAGATCTCGAAGAAGAAGAGGACGAGACGTCAAAACAAGACTCCTACTGAATTTGAACTCTTTTTATTTTTATTTTTGGGATTGTTATTTTAAAACTTGGATGATTTTTTTCTTATTTTTCCTTTAGCTAGATTTTTTTATCATTGCTAATTAAAAAAAAATTGCTTATTTCTGTGTAGGAACTCCACGCTTTGGACAACACTACATTTTGGAATTGAACAAGCAAAGGGGAGGTAACCTGACAAACATCGTGGAGCTGTCACGCTGAAATGGGTAGTCTTTTCTCTTAATTATTTCTAGTGCACATTAGGGGCAATGTGCCAAATAATGTGTGTGTGTGGGGGGGGGGGGGAAGTGACAGAAATTTTTAAAATTTTGTTATTATCATTTGTTTATTTTTTTTTTTTTGTAATTTTTAGTTGAAATTTTCTTTTGTTTTCTTGTGTGCTTGTTTGTGCTTGAGCTTATAGAAATACAAATGATTGGTTAGGAGCATGTGAATAGGTTGTTTGTTTAAACTATAAATCTAGCCTAAGAATAAATGATTTTAGGTTGTTTGCATTTAGACTAGTTAGTTCAATTTGTTATACCGTGAATAGGAAAAAGGAGTTAAATATACCGAATGATAAATGTATACAAGAGTAGGCATACACGAGTAGGCATAGATGTTTGTTTGGATTATATAGGTTGTTTGAATTTTATAACTCAGTTAATTAAAGCCAAGGTTATTGAAATGATACAGTATAATAAGTATAAAAACCTTACAAGTATGTGCTTAAAAATGAAAATTAATGAGCGAACAAAAGCATTGTGAGGGTTAAAAGCAAAGCGAGTGTGATAAAAGCATAAAACGGTTAAAAGCCAATGGAGTGAAGAGTGAATAAATTGAAATAAATGAAAAATGTGAGAAATTGAGAAAATCTCACTCATATAATCTCACTCATATTGACACCAAATGTGGCACCTCAAACCTAACTGGGACGATCTGACCCGAATCCAGAAGGTCGCATTAATCACCTACATGACCTCTTTACCAACCACCAAACACACCACAAAACCACCGCTCACACCACACAATATTCACGCACAACAATTAATCAAGGCTTAAGGGTGTAAAAAACCCTCAAACTTTTTCAAAAAAAGCAATTAAGCCCTTGATTTTTTTTTGCACTCAATTGAGTACTTGAAACTTTCAAAATGTATAAAACAGGCCCTCAAACTTTAAAAAAAAACAATTAAGCCCCTGCTTTTTTTTTTTGCACTCAATTGGGTACTTGAACTTTCAAAATGCATAAAAAAGACCCTCAAACTTTTCAAAAAAAAAACAATTAAGTCTCTGATTTTTTTTTTTGCACTCAATTGGTTACTTGAACTATCAAATGCATCAAAAAGGCCCTTTGACCATTAAAGTTAACTGACCTTAATTTGTTTCAGTTAAAGTCACCCCGTGTCGCAACCACAACGTGACACGTGACAAAAAATTATAAAAAATAAAAATCAATAAAAAATATAACAATTATTAAATTATTAAATTATAATAAAAATATAAAAAATTATTAAAAATAAGTTATAAAAATAATAAAGAAATTACAAAAAATTGTAAAATTTTATAAAAATCATAAAATGCATAAAAAAGACCCTTTAACCATTAACTTTAACCGTTGACTGTTAAAGTTAATGACCCCCATTTTTTTCAGTTAAAGTCATCATGTGTCGCAACACAGCGTGACATGTGACAAAAATTGATAAAAAATAAAAATCAATAAAATTTATAGAAAAAATTATAAAATGCTTCTTTTAGTACGATATTTATATATCTTTTTTATGAATTTTATATTTCTTTACATTTTTTATAATTTTCTTACGACTTTATAAAATTTTATAATTTTTTACGATTTTTATAAAACTTTACAATTTTTATAAATTTTTTTTATGATTTTTGTAATTTTTTACTAATTTTAAATAAAATTTAAATATTTTTATATTTTTATTAAAATTTAATATTTTTATAACTTTTATTAAGTTTTTTGTTATCATTTTTTACCACATATCATGCTGTGGTTGTGACACGTGGTGGCCTTAACTGAAAAAAATTAAGGGCGGTTCAAGTACGCAATTGAGTGCAAAAAAGGTAGGGGCTTAATTGTTTTTTTTTTTTCTTGAAAAAGTTTGAGGGCCTTTTTTATGCATTTTGAAAGTTCAAGTGCCCAATTGAGTGCAAAAAAGAAAAAAAAAAGCAAGGGCTTAATTGAATTTTTTGAAAACGTTTAAGGGTCTTTTTGATGCATTGTGAAAGTTCAAGTTCCCAAGTGAGGTTTAAAAAAAGCAAAGGTTTAATTGGTTTTTTTTGAAAAAGTTTAAGGGATTTTTACACCCTTAAGCCATTAATCAACAAGTAACATAAGCAAACAAACCTAGGATCATGCTTTTCTAGCAAAAACATCAAACAACTAATCAAGGGTAAAATTGTCATTTTATATAAAAAATAAAAAATATTCATAAATCATTTAATTAAACATGCAATTAACCTGCAACTTCTTATTCCAGACCTAAATTGGAAGAAACGATTCAAAACGTTAAGTAAAACTCATTTAATTTTAGAACAAAGGTTTCTGGACTAAACTGTAAAGTTGGCTAAATGTTCGGAAAAACCTTTTTGTAAAATTGAGAATAGAAAGATGAAATTAGATTTTTAAATCCCAATCATGCAAAGTTTCATGGCATTTTATAGCTTTTATGGACTTCAATTTGATTGTTTAAAAATCAAGACCAATTTGCAAATAAAAAACAGAACATGTAAAAAACACACAGTCTGTCACGTCGTGACGATGTGATTACTCATGTCACGTCATTGTCTAAAAGAGGGCCTTCATCCCAACAATGCAATAAACGATGTTCCGATGACGATCCCTCGTCACAACATCGATTATGGGTCGTCGTGTCGTCGTCTGCAATTTTTGCAGAAAATCCCAACACTTGTATATGACACTTTTGACACTAAGCTAGACATATCATTTCGTGATTTCATGCCAGTTTTCCTATTCTAACATGTCATATAGCATACATAGATCATTCAAAACATGCTCAATTACACTAAAACATACAATAACATACTTTGAAACCTTAGGTAATTTGCTATGCTAGCATTCAATCCTAAAGTCTGTTCAAATTGCTCAACAAGTCAATTTTGCATTACCTGCATTTCTAAGGATGAAATTGGTTCAGCTCATACCAAAAGGTCATTTCAAACTTGTCCAAGCATTCAACATGCAATTTTAAGCATTCACAACATTATTTCACCATGAGTCAAGCATATTATTCATCATGCATTCAAACCAAAATCATGCATTATACATTCATCATTCTCAAGCATCAAACAAAACATTCAAACCAATTATAAAAGTCCTTAAACAGTCCATTAAATTACTTTTACAATCCAGTAGTAAAATAAAGTCTAAACCCTCATGATTAGTCTCATATTGCCTTTCTTTTTGTTATTGAGAACACATCACCTACTCAAATCACTTTGCCTTGCTTTAGATCACTTTGTGAGCTCAGTTCTCCTCCTCACTCAAGCTATTTCTCTACAAAATATACATATAGAGTGTGAGCTTATTCAAGCTCAGTGAGTATTCAAAGAATGCCACATGAAATACACAATACCAAGGTTAATATAAAACATATTATATTGTTTACTCATGGCATTACATCAAGTATATATCATTGGAATTCATGTTAATATATTGGCATATTGTGACTATGAAACATGTATGAAAATATATGCATTAGGTAAGGGGATCTCCCAACACAAAAAATGACTTACAGAGTCTATACTAGTCCCATAAAAGTGTAGCATGAAGCTAACACACTCTAAACACACCAACCTGTCTCATTGAATGAAGCTAAGCTCAACATTCCCTTATCTCTCCAAACCAATCTCAAGGCCTCAATGCCCAAATACATAAGAAAATAGTGGTGAGTACTCACAATCATATGGCATGCTAATGATATCCAATGGTTCCAAAAGGTCACAATGCCAACATACTCACCTAAACACACATTTACTTACTGTTTTATGCACATTTTCACTTATTGAAAACATTTACACATTTCACTTTCAAAATCACTTATAATGCACTATCAAGTGCTATAACAATTGCTCATAGAGCCACATTCAATTTTATCACTTGTGTGTGCATTAATCCAACAAATCACTTGTCACTTTCTATCATATACACATAACATATATCATGATCTCTTATCACATACATCAAGCACAATATTAAACACTTATCACAAAATATCATAGTTTGAGTAGAATCACTTAAATTTGGAACTCAGGATAGGTAATTAGGCTACCTAAGCTTGCCTTTAACATACTGAATGGTGCATAAATGTAGCACACCAAACCACTCACTATTTTAGCTTTTGCTTTAATGCCAAAATCTCAAACAGGCTTTTGTTTGCCTTTTTTCTTGCAAATTAGAGGATCCCGATTGATCTGACACTTTGTATACATGATAAACACATTACAAGCACATTATGAACAACCTAAAAACACAACCAACTCACAATAAAAATGCAGATCTAAGCTTTTCTTCCTCAACACCGAAATCTAACTAGTTTTTTTGAAATAAGAGATTTCCTTGCTCAATTACCGTTCATAACCCCTAAACATGTTTCTAAACATCCTAAATATCATATTATTACAAATCTAAGCCATCAATTTCATTTAATTAATCAAATCTAACTTTTTCGAGAAATTAAACTTACATGAACATTAAAAGAGGGAAAACATTTATTTCATGAAAATTCATTAATGATTTGTTAAATTGAGTTAAAAAACCTTCTAATTAGTTTAAAATGAATTGAAAATCAATTTAAAATAGCAAGTTAACTCAATAATTCGGATTTCACCATTTTTGAACCAAATTTCGGTGTTAAAACTTTATATCTATTAAAATCCCATATTAGTTGATCAAATCCCAAATTATAAAAGCAATGAGCTTAGAATTATCAATAGGAATCAGAATTTTATCTCAATTTGAAGAAATTGACGAGTTGCAGATCAAATTCGAGAAAAAATGTGTGAGGAACAATGAAGTAATGGATGAAGAAAACTTGAATTTTCTTTGAAATTGATGGAAGAATTGGTGTTTGGAAGGCTAGAAAACTAGATTTGGCTAATCAATTAGAGAGAAAATTCTATAATTTGGATTTTGTAAGAAATTTGAATAGGTTATGAAAAGAGAGGGAAGGGACGGTGGGTGGTTTAAATTTTAAAATTGGGAATTTGCCCTTTTGGCCACCTTGAGTTTCTTCTCTTTTCAAATTAGTCATTTTGTTTAATTAAAACACAATTCCTCAATTACTTTCAAATCCGGTTTTATTTTTAAAATCCGTTTTAAGAAAATAAATTCCAAGTCACCTAATTTTAATTTCCTAACTTAAGATTTTAATCCCGATTATTATTATTATAATATTTTATTTTGTCCTATTTTATTATTAAACACTTCTAACCTAATTCTGCTATCTAGATCGAATATTTGTTCCACTAACCAGATTTTTGGGTTGTGACACCAATAATCGTGAATTGCTTATACTTGTAAATACTATATTATAGTTTAAAGCATGGATAAAAGAAACTGAGTGAGTAGAATACGAATAGCCTATATTCTTCAACCATAGATGTTATACTCGTACCATAGATGTTATACTCGTGTATAAATTTTGATGGTATTATATGTTTAGCTTTCTTTAACCTATTTACTTTGTAAATTATTGAACTAGCATGTTTGAAGTGAAAATCATGAATCGAATCGTTTAGACATCTAGCTAGAATTACTTGTTTAGCATATTTCCCTATCTCATATGTTTTGAAACCAATCTAGTGTGTGACGTATTCTCAAGTACATTGTTGTTTTGTGTGTTTTCTTTTGCTTTGTCATTTGTTTTTGTCTTGTTTGCTTGAGGATATTTAACGAGTTAAGTGTGGGGGAATTTGACCTGTTACAATTTGTAGTGGCAAATTAAGTACTTTCCAGCACTTAACAAGCTTATTTTAAAGCATTTTCAATTTTATTATCTTAGGTTTAATTTCTTGCAAAATAAGCATTTTTACGCAATAGTTTTATGTTAGTTGACCTATTGACCAATACATGCCATAATTAGTTTTAATGAGTTAAATTGAGTGCGCAGGATACCTATTTTTAGGCCTAAAAGCATCATGAATGAAAATTGGGTCGCAGCGCAAGTTTCCTAGGTCGCAACATAGCCGAACGAGCTCCAGACTTGAAGTTCTAAGTTGTGTGTCGTGACACACATAGCCTGTGTCGTGACACAGCACTGACGAGGGCCAAAAATTAATTAAGGGTGTTTTCGTCTACACAATCAATGTTTATCATATTTAAGGCTTGTAATTGCCCTAATTAGATTGCTAACTTTGCTTATAAATAGCAAAGCTTAGGCTAAGCTATGGGAGGCGATTTAGAAGGTCATTCTTAGGGTTTTAGTTAGTAGATTTAGTTTTAATTAGGATTTTTAATTAAATTTTATTTTATTTTCTAAACAATTTTATTTCTTATTTTTAACTTGGATTCGATTTGAGTCCAGGTCTTCATTATTAAGTATTTTAGTATTTTTCTTTCACTTCTTGCTTGTCAATGTCAATTTCTCGCTAGCTGTTAAAGGAATTTGTGGAACTGATCACATGCAACTTATCAAGCATATCAATTTCTATCTTCCTATCATTTTATATTAATTTGTGTGTTTTGCATGATTAAATTAATTATAAGGAAAATGACATCTAGATTCATGAATAGCTAATTCTTTTAGGAGGATTAGGGAGCGGATGTGGGAGTAATTAATGGGAAAACAAGGGTTTACCTTAGAATTAGTCGGTTGAAATTATGCATGCTTAAACACTAGGAAGTAATCTAGGTAGATAGGCCGAGAGGATAAGTTTACTGAGCACCTCATAATTTATCCAGGTTTAAACTATGAGGTCGAGAGATAAATGGTTTTTATCAGTTAATTAATTAGTTAGAGGTTGAGTGGTAATAATTGATTATTTGTTAGCTAATTCATTAAAACCCGAGTTTTAAAATTGATTACAACAACTGAAGCGAGTTAATCTTCTATTTGTTAATTGATGTTTCTTTATTTTTCAATTTATTTTTAGTAATTTTATTTTATGATCTTAATTTTTAATATTAATTATCATGATATGATTTTCATTGATTATTGTTTAGACTTATTATTGTAGAAGATAATACTAAGTTTAACCCATCTTCTCTTGGGTACGATCATCGGATTACTTCTTTTACCACGTTGTACAATACTATATTACAATTTGACCCGTATACTTGCAGACACCGCGACTTTATGATATATCTTTTTGTTGCAGTATTTCTAGCCCAAACGTTGACGGTGATGGTCACCATAAATGACACAATATTAGGTACCAAACTGAACATGCTTCTACCGTCTTCATGATAGTGTGTTATTTGCACTAATCCAACTTTGTGAATACCACAGGCTAGGGATCTACACTAAGAAAATAACGATAAATAAGCATTTAATGTGTAACACCCTACACCCAGCCTAAACGTTATGGCCGAATCTTGAGAAATTACATAAACTCATTTTAAACCCATGTTTTTAACTAAAAAAGAAAAACATCGTGTGTTTCGACAATATTAATTTGGAAAAGCTCTTACAAATTTTAGAAAAATTCTTGTTAAAGTTATTTATTTTACAAAAAACTCTTGAGTGGTTACTTTATTTTGCAGCAGAAATTTCTAAGTTGTTAATTTTGAAAATCGTGGTTCTAATTTGTGAAAATGCGCAATTTTACAGTTTAACAATTCTAATTATATAAAAAAATTTTGACGAAATAAACCAAAAATCGAAAAAAAATTCCAAGAGTACCAACAGTCTAAAAAGTCCATATTAAAAAATAAGTCTCTTAAAAACCATTTTATTACTGAGAATACAACCCGAGCTCCTGCACACCGTCCGATCTTAAGTTTGTTGATTACATGAGAAGATAAAAATATAGGGTGATCTAACAAAGCTCACTGTGTAACTCAATCCTCATGCATATAATAGGGTAATAAATACCCATCCAACCCCATATCCCTAAGTAGTGAGCATCTGTCACTTTTCAGAATAGTGCAGTCAAGATGTCAGAAATAATGTGGTAATCCGCCAGAATCAGATAAGTGTGTTCATGCCACCAGAACAACTATGGTTAAACCACTAGATTGGGAAGATCATGAAACTGCCAACACTTCCTTCATCACATAATTATCCCGCCCCAATGCACATGCTAAAGTATAAAACATACTCAGATGCACACCGATGAATCATGCTTAAACAAATTTCTCACATTTACAGATCGGATATAGAAATTATATTACAAGCATGCTTCCGAATGTTACACATATGATATTAGCACTACATATTTCATATAATTGAGTCCTACATATCACATAAAAGACCCTACGAAGTAGCTAATATCGAAATGCACTTCATTTATGGCCCTAACAAAATTTTACTGAAAATGGACCCACACACTCAAATGGACCACACGACCTACCTGGCCCAGCCCGTGTGGCCCACACGACCTACCTGGCCTAGCCCGTGTGGCCTACATGGCTTGGCACGAGATCGTATGGTGTCGGCAATGAGTTTTTTGACTTCTCGCTGTTCACTGGTTTTTTGAGATTGACCTACGTACCTAACTGATTTGCAAAGTCAACACAAAAACAACAATTCCAGAACCTATAACAACACCAGACAAACTAATTAGCACTAAAATATTGGATTTGAACTAAAATCTGACCCTTACTCAAACTGAGCATTCTACCCAAAACCTTAGGCAATCAACCCTAGCAACAAAATGCACAACCAATGTAACACCCTTAACTCGTATCTCTCTCTGAAATATGGTTTTAGAGCATTACCAAATAAATGTAACCTAAATCATTCATTTCAAAACATTTCAATAATCATAACTTAATCTATAATTAAACATGCACATCATCCCTTATTCAAGCCCTCGAGGCCTTAGAATCACTTTAGAAATGACTCGAGACTAAATCGGGAACATTTAAAAAATTAAGGAAAAAGTTAGAAAAAAATTCAACTGCAGGGGTCACACGGGCGTGTGACTCACACGGCTGAGACACACGCCTGTGTCTTAGACCGTGTAACTCTCGAAATAGGGATACACGACCATGTCCCAGCCCGTGTAACTTCTGACTTGGGTCACATGGCCAAGCTGTAAAGCCCCAAAATTCCTATTTTTGTTTCTGTTAAAATATGACACAAATGTGTATCTGCTTCAGTGGTTAAGTGTTCTGGGTGTGTGTATGAGGTCCCAAGTTCAAGCCTTGCATTTGGCAAATTTTGGTAGTTTTCTGAATTTAGCCTTATACTTGTTCCGTGGGCTTAAGTTTATTTGTTACTATTTGATATCAGAATGGGCCTGCTGGTCTGGTGGTTAAGTGGAGTGTTAGTTTGCTGAAGGTCCTGTGTTCGAGTCTCTGCGTAAGCAAGGGAATTATTTTTGCTACTGGCGTCGTGTAGGAGTTTGAAGTAACCGGGATTCTGAGTAGTTGTGTGTAGTGGGGATATTGGGAGAAATTTGAGGGATATGGGAGTTATCAGTTATCAGGTGGGGGAGATTCTTTTTGCAAAATTTCTCTTCCTGCTCTTAAGAAAAATAACTGACGTTAGCCATGCTTCTCTGCCGATTTCTTTCTTCCATTTTCTCTTTGTTTACGTTTCTTTTGTTGACTACCACCTTTGCTTTCGTTAGTTTAATTATCGTCATACGTTCCGATAAGTGAATTCTTGATACTTTGTAAGTTGTGATGCTAAAATTCTTGACGGGGTTATATTGACGTTATTGACAGCAACATATCGCGAGGATCAAGGCTCTCCTGGTGCTGTTTCGTAGTTAATTGACTCGTGGTGTTGGGGTAAGTGTTGAACACTTTAAAAGTGTTGCTGTTGGTTTCTAGATTTCTGTTCAATCATGAATTAGGATTGATTTTGGGGTTTCTTGTGATGGTTTTTTAGGTTTTGGTGATCTTAAAAGAGTTCGGTATAAAAAACGAACCAGGTGTGTACCCAAAAACGTAAAAAATGGTGTATCAGTAAAAGCCAAAAACCCCACTGTCGATGCCACACGGGCGTGTGATGACAAGGCCAGGCCGTGTGCGCAAGACACGGCCGTGTGTGACACATGGGCTAGACTGATTTGGGCCGTGTGGGCCACATAGGCATGTGGGAATTTGGGCCAGGCCGTGTGATCCACACGGGCCAAGGCTAATCTGGGCATGTGGGCCACACAGGCTGTGGGCCTACACGGGCAGGACACATGGGCGTGTGAGCCCATTTAACTGAAATATGTTCTAAGGTTGCACGGGTCACCCGAGTCGGCTATGAACCTACTGTAGGGTCGGTAAGCACTACTTAGACCCTTAAATGCGTGAACTGTATGTATGATGTATGTACTGAGCATGATGATTATATGAATGAATACTGAACTGTATGTTTAACTGATAATCATGTATTAGCATGTCATATACTGTATGTTGCATTGAATTGGGTTGGGATGTTGATATTTGGAGGAAGTGTACTGAAAGGCTCTTAAGCCTATTATTTGGCAGCTTAGCTGCAATTTACTGATTATGTGCCGCATGCGGTACTACTTGGAGTGTAGGGATGGGTGGGTGTTTTAAACCCCACATGGAGTGTAGGGATGGACGGAGATGGTGTGTAGAGGCTGGTTGGGTAGGATTCTGTTACTGGAAAATGTATATCTGATACTGTCACTGTGACGGGCTTAGGCCCTAATGCGTATCTGTTACAGAAACTAAAATGGGCTAAGGCCCAAACTGCTACTGAAACTGAAATGGGCTTAGGCCCAGACTGCATTTGACTGTTTGTTCTAACTGACTGTATGCATGTGATTTGTCGGGATTATACACTGATTTTACGTAAACTCACCCCTTCCTATTTTAACTGTACAGGTAATCCCCAGACTTAGATGGATCGGTGCGGCAGAGGACTCTACGGTGACCACTTGTCTGCTAAACGGTTTCTATTACATTTATTGTTTTTATTACTTATTTTGGGGTATTTGATGTAATCTGGGACTTTGGACTTTTTACCGTTATTTTGGAAGTTTAACTGCTTTCATGGATTTTTAACTGCGAAACTCAACTAAAACTCAGTTTCACTAAAAACTACGTTTTCCTAAACACGAACGGTTTTCTTAAAATATCAAGGTTTTCAAAGCTTTCGCTACAGAATATGTTTTAAAATGAATCAAATTAACGAGAAAATAGTTTTGAGATTAACGAAAGATAAATAATAGCTAATGAACGGAAACTGTTTTATCTTGATAAATTCGATTTCAAATTCCATTCCATATGACATCGCCAGATTCGGCCGTAACGTCTAGGCCGGGTTTGTAGTGTTACATTTAGTGGTATCAGAGCCCAGTTGCAAAACTCGACTGTGGATTTTGGGTTTTAAAACTTGGTTTTTAAGAACTAATTTTCAAATGATTTGAAACGATTTGACTGAGAATGTGGTACACCGAGTCTCCGGCGCCGATCCTGTAAGTATTCTGAAAACTATAATAGTTTAACTGAAAATACTGTAGATAGAATATTTTGATACTACTGTAGGTAGTATACTGCGAAAGCACTCTAGGCAGTGTATACTAAAACTTTAGTAAAACTGAGATTGTAGCAAAACTGATAGAGACTGCGATTTGCGAAAATCACTCTGAATTATTGAAACTATTTACATAAAACATCTGCTAATAAATATCGAAACTGTAACTGATTCATAAAACTGTTAACGTAGATAAAATTCCAAATCTACGATGAGCGAAGAGGTATTCGTGGACGTGGTACAAGAGGTCGAGGTAGGGGCTGTAGAGGGGTTCGAGCTGAGTCCTCTTCCCTGGGCAGTATACCGAATTTGGAGACGAGTGAGACGCTAGTGTCACCTGCTACTGAGACTGGGTTTCAAGGTCGCATGGCTAGGGACGATGCACTGTCCCAAGCTATGCTAAGGATACTGGATAGGATTGTTGGACCCAATACTGGATCTGGGGGCTGAGGGCCGGTCACGAAACGACTTCGGTCTAATGGAGCTAAGCTATTTAGGGGTGTCACTAGAGTCGCCCCTAATATGGACAAGTAATGGATTGAGGCCACGGAGCAGATTACGAATGACCTAGATTGCACCCCTGAGCAGAAACTGAAGGGTGCAGTCTCTCTGTTGCGCGATGAGGCTTATCAGTGGTGGTTAACTGTTAAGGAGGGCACTCAGCCCGAACGTCTGACATGAGAATTCTTTAAGACTGCCTTCTAGAGGAAGTATGTGGGAGCTAGTTACATTGATGCTCGTAGGAGGGAGTTTCTGAACCTTACCCAGGGAGACCGATCTGTGGTTGAGTATGAGGCCGAGTTCCTAAGATTGAGCCGCTATGCGCGAGGTATGGTGGCATCAGAGTATGAGAGGTGTGTCTGCTTTGAGGATGGCTTCCTAGATAACTTGAGAGTTCTGATAGCTCCGCAGAGGGAGCGAGATTTTTCTGTTCTGGTCGAGAAGGTGAAGATCGCCGAGGATGTTAAGCACTCTGAGTGCTAAAACAGATATAGAGAGAGGGGTAAGAACAAGAGGGATTCGAAGCTCTCGAGTTCGGTACAGAGGCCTAAGAAAAAGGCCAGCACTGATGGGCCGGATAGAGCTGGGCCTCATGTTACTGCTACTAGACTGCAGCCATGTGTCGATTGTGGTAGACACCATCAGGGCGAGTGTTGGAGGAGGACTGGGGCGTGTCTGAGGTGTGGATCATTGGATCATCGCATTAGTGAGTGTCTGTTGAGGGCCGATCAGATGCAAGCTCAGGGTACTGGTTCTGCGCAGCCACAGAGAGTAGCACATCAGCCATCGAGAGGCCATAGGTAGGCTAGGGGTGGTAATGGCATGGGTCGTGGACAGAATGCACCGGGCAGAGGTATTGGATTGACTGAGGCGAGGCAGCTTGCTCTTGTTTACACTGCACGTCGCTGAGCGGACAAAGATGCTCTAGACGTCATCACGAGTACGTTCTTAATTATGATGTACCATATCTTGCATTGATAGACATAGGTTCCACACATTCCTATGTAGCTAGTAACATATCTGGAAACTTGGGGATTTCGGTTGAGAGCACCATGAATGAAGTTACTGTACTGAGTCTGTTAGGGCAGTCTATAAGGGTTAATAAGTTATTCAAAAATGTACCGTTAGAGGTTCAAGGGGCGATATTTTTGGCCGATTTAATGGAGCTTTCGTTTGGAGAGTTCGATCTAATTCTGGGGATGGACTGGTTGGTCAAGCATCGTGTAAGCTTGGACTGTGTGACTAAGAGGGTCGTATTGAGAACTGAGGATGATGATTAGGTAGTTCTGATTGGAGAACATCGGAACTACTTGGCTAACGTGATCTCGGCACTGGTAGCTGAGAAACTGGTTCGCAAGGGATGTGAGGCGTTTTTGGCCTACGTAAGTGTTTCCATTTCTGGGGACTCTACTGTAAAGGATATCTGTACTGTAAGGGATTTTTTAGACATTTTTCCTGAGGAGCTACTAGGTTTACCTCTGGATCAGGAAGTAGAGTTTTGGATTGAGCTTTTTCCTGGTACAACTCCGGTGTCTATCGCTCCCTATTGAATGGCACCAAAGGAGCTTATGGAGCTTAAGGCTCAGATTCAAGAGTTTTTGGATCATGGGTTCATCCGACCTAGTGTGCCTCCGTGGGGAGCACTGGTACTATTTGTTAAGAAGAAGGATGGATCCATGAGGATGTGTATTGACTACCGGCAACTAAATAAGTTAACTATTAAGAACAAGTATCCACTTTCGAGGATTGATGATTTGTTTGACCAGTTCCGAGGGGCGTTTGTGTTCTCCAAGATTGATTTGTGTTCTGCGTATCATCAGTTAAAGGTCAAGGAAGCTGATGTTCATGAGACGGCATTTAGGACTCGGCATGGGTATTACGAGTTCCTAGTTATGCTCTTTGGGTTGACAAATGCGCCGACCGCATTAATGGATTTGATGAAATGGGTATTTCAGCCTTATCTAGATCAGTTCATCGTAGTTTTCATTGACGACATATGGTTTATTCGAGGACTGAGGACGAGTATGACAAGCACCTTAGGATTGTTCTTCAAATTTTGAAAGAAAAGTAGCTTTATGCTAAGTTCAGCAAGTGCGAGTTTTGGTTACATGAAGTAACATTTCAGGGTCACGTGGTGTCTGCTGAGGGGATTTGGGTCGATCCTCAAAAGATTGAGGCTGTAGTGGGTTGGAAGTAGCCTAGGAATGTGTCTGAGATCCCCAGTTTTCTAGGGTTGGTGGGTTATTATCGGTGATTTGTGGAAGGCTTCTCACTGATTGCAGCACTCTTAACTAAGCTGCTACGTAAGGGTGTATCGTTTGTCTGGTCGGATACGCATCAAGAGAGCTTCGAGAAGTTCAAGACTGTACTGACTGAGGCTCTTTTTCTGATACAACCTGAACCTGGAAAGGAGTTCACGGTTTATAGTGATGCATCACATGTCGGTTTGGGATGTGTGTTGATGCAGGATGGTAAGGTGGTAGCATATACGTCTCGTCAGCTAAAGACACATGAGGCGAACTACCCGATGCACGATTTGGAATTGGCCGCCATAGTCTTTGCTCTAAAAATCTAGAGATATTATCTGTATGGTGAGAAGTGTATCATCTACATTGATCACAAGAGCCTCAAGTACCTCCTTACTCAGAAGGAGCTGAATCTTAGGCAGCGTAGATGGGTTGAGCTACTTAAGGATTACGACTGTACCATTGAGTACCATCCGGGCAGGGCCAATGTGGTGGCCGATGCATTAAGCCGTAGGGCTATGACTGATCTGAGAGCGATATTCACTCGACTTAGCCTGTTCGACGATGGGAGTTTGTTGGCTAAGCTACAAGTCAAACTGACTTGGATCGAGCAGATTAGGGTTAAGTAGTTGGATGATGAATCTTTGGGTCTTCGGTTCCGACAGGTGGAGAGTGGCAACACTACGAATTTTGGGCTGAATAATGATAGGGTGTTTTGTTTTCGTGGACAGATCTGTGTTCCGAATGACACTGATTTAAGGTAGTGTATTTTGAGAGAGGCGCATAGTAGCCCTTATGTTATGCATCCTGGTGGAAATAAGATGTACCGAGATCTTCAAGAGTTGTATTGGTGGCCAGGATTGAAGTGAGAAGTTATCGATTTTGTGGCTAGATGTCTGACATGCTAGCAAGTTAAGGCTGAGCATCAGTTGCCTTCGGGTTTGCTGCAGCCGGTTAAGATTCTGTTATGGAAATGGGAGCGTGTAATGATGGATTTCGTTAGTGGGTTGCCTTTAACACCCATTAAGAAGAATTCAGTGCGGGTCGTCGTGGATTGGTTAACCAAGTCTGAACACTTCATCCCAGTTAGGACAGATTATTCTTTGCAGAAGCTGGCGAAACTCTACATTTCTGAGATAGTGAGACTGCACGGGGTATCAATTTTGATCATCTCTGATAGGGATCATCGCTTTACGTCTCAGTTTTAGAAGAAGCTACATGAGGCTCTAGGTTCAAGGTTAGACTTCAATACTGCGTTCCATCCTTAAACTGATGGTCAATCGGAGAGGGTGATTCAGATACTGGAGGATATGTTGAGGAGCTGTGCTATCAATTTTCGAGGCAGTTGGAAGGAGTATCTGCCGCTAGCAGAGTTTGCTTATAATAACAGTTTCCAGTCTAGCATTCAGATGGCACCTTACGAGGCTTTGTATGGTCATAAGTGTCGCACTCCCTTGTGTTGGACTGAGTTGGGTGAACGACGTGTTCTGGGTCCTGAGTTGGTTTTTGAGACTAAGGATAAGGTCAGATTGATTCGGGATCAACTGAAAGCGGCACCGGATAGACATAAATCTTATACGGACCTGAAGAGACGCGAGATTGAGTATTCTGTAGGGGACTTCGTATTTCTTAAGGTATCGCCATGGAAAAAGATTCTGAGGTTCGGTCGTAAGGGCAAGCTGAGCCCTAGGTTTATTGGGCCGTACCGGATTCTGAAATGAGTGGGACCGGTCGCTTATCAGCTGGAGCTACCTCCAGAGTTAGACCGTATTCATGATGTGTTCCACGTCTCGATGTTGAAGCGCTACTGCTCTAATCCCACGCATATTGTCCCTGTTGAGGAGATTGAGGTTAGGCCAGACTTGACCTTTGAGGAGGAGCCAGTTCAGGTTCTGGATCGTGACGTTAAGGTTCTGAGGAAGAAGTCCATTCCACTGGTGAAGGTTCTATGGCATAATCATAGCACTAAGGAAGCTACGTGGGAACCTGAGGATGTGATGCGTCAGCAGTATCCTCACCTTTTCTGACCAGGTGAATTTCGAGGATGAAATTTTCTTTTAGAGGGTAGAGTTGTAACGGCCCAAAATTCCTATTTTTGTTTCTGTTAAAATATGACACAAATGTGTATCTGCTTTAGTGGTTAAGTGTTCTGGGTGTGTTTTAGAGGTATCAAGTTCAAGCCTTGCATTTGGCAAATTTTGGTATTTTTCTGAATTTAGCCTTACACTTGTTCTGTGGGCTTAAGTTTATTTGTTACTGTTTGATATCAGAATGGGCCTACTGGTCTGGTGGTTAAGTGGAGTGTTAGTTTGCTGAAGGTCCTGTGTTCGAGTCCCTACGTAAGCAAGGAAATTATTTTTGCTTCTGGCGTCGAGTAAGAGTTTGAAATAACCGGGATTCTGAGTAGTTGTGTGTAGTGGGGATATTGGGAGAAATTTGAGGGATATGGGAGTTATCAGTTATCAGGTGGGGGAGATTCTTTTTCCAAAATTTCTCTTCCTGCTCCTAAGAAAAATAATTGACGTTAGCCCTACTTCTCTGCCAATTTCTTTCTTCCATTTTCTCTTTGTTTACGGTTCTTTTGTTGACTATCACCTTTACCTTCTTAGTTTGATTGTCGTCATACGTTCCGGTAAGTGAATTATTGATACTTTGTAAGTTGTGATGCTAAAATTCTTGACTGGGGTTATATTGACGTTATTAACAACATCATATTGCGAGGATCAAGGCTCTCCTGGTGCTGTTTCATAGTCAATTGACTCGTGGTGTTGGGGTAAGTGTTGAACACCTTAAAAGCGTTACTGTCAGCTTCCTGATTTCTGTTCAATCGTGAATTAGGATTGATTTTTGGGTTTCTTGTGATGGTTTTTTAGGTTCTGGTGATCTTAGAAGAGTTCGGTATCGAAAACGAAATAGGTGTGTACCCGAAAATACATAAAACGAGGTATCGACAAAAGCTGAAAACCCCACTGTCAATGCCACACGGGCGTGTGGTCACCCGTGTGGTAGGCCGTATGCTATAACACAGGCGTGTGATCGACGAGGCCAGGCCATGCGCGAAAGACACTTCCGTGTGCGACACACGGGCTAGACTGATTTGGGCTGTATGGGCCACACGGGCGTGTCAGCCCACACAAGTAGTCCTCACGGGCGTGTGGGAATTTGGGCCAGGCCGTGTGATCCACACGGGTTGTGGGCCCACACTGGCAGGCCACATGGGCGTGTGAGCCCATTTAACTGAAATGTGTTCTATGGTTGCACGGGTTGCCCGAGTCAACTGTGAACCTACTGTAAGGTCGGTAAGCACTACTTAGACCCTTAAATGCATGAACTGTATGTATGATGTATGTACTGAGCATGATGATTATATGAATGAATATTGAACTGTATGTTTAACTGATAATCATGTATTAGCATGTCATATACTGTATGTTGCATTGCATTGGGTTGGGATGTTGATATTTGAAGGATGTGTACTGAAAGGCTCTTAAGCCTATTATCTGGTAGCTCAGCTGCAATTTACTGATTATGTGCCGCATTCGGTACTACTTGGAGTGTAGGGATGGGTGGGTGTTTTAAATCCCACATGGAGTGTAAGGATGGACGGCGATCGTGTGTAAAGGCTAGTTGGGTAGGATTCTGTTATTGGAAAATGTATATCTGATATTGTCACTATGACGGGCTTAGGCTCTAATGCATATCTGTTACTGAAACTGAAATGAACTTAGGCCTAGACTGCATTCGACTGTTTGTTGTGACTGACTGTATGCATGTGATTTGTGGGGATTACACACTGAGTTTACGTAAAGTCACCCCTTCCTGTTTTAACTGTACAAGTAATCCCTAGACTTAGACGGATCGGTGCGGCAGAGGGCTCTGTGGTGACCACTTGTCTGCTGAATGATTTCTATTACATTTATGGTTTTTATTACTTATTTTGGGGTATTTGATGTAATCTGGGACTTTGGACTGTTTACTATTTACTCAGTTTCACTAAAAAAGACGTTTTCCTAAACGCGAACGGTTTTCTTAACTTATCATGGTTTTAAAAGCTTCCGCTACAGAATATGTTTTAAAATGAATCAAATTAATGAGAAAATAGTTTTGAGATTGACGAAAGATAAATAATAGCTAATGAACGGAAACTATTTTAACTTGATAAATTTGATTTCAAATTCCATTCCATGTGACATCGCCAGATTCGGCCGTAACGTCTAGGCCGAGTTTGGGGTGTTACACAGGCCATACGCCCGTGTGCCAAGCCGTGTGCTAGCTGACTTGCTCCCTAAGCACTCAACAGATGACACACGATCGTGTCGCCCAACTGTGTGGACCTAAAATGTACCTTAAACAACAAGTTTACAATTTCCTACTTGCTTGGGCATTAAGCAACTTAAAAACCAATTATTTAACCTATCCAAAATACGATCAAACATACTCCAAACATACCAAAAAAATCATTTTAGGTTCCTAACCAATGTACCCTCATTGATTCCACATTTATATCGTCAAAACATATCAAAAATGCATCATTCAAATCAAAGTTTAAAACATGCCAAAATCACTCAATTTAACCTAGCTTATAATTACCTAAAACATCAAGCTTAAGTTTACATACACCTAACAAGCATTGGTTCAAAACAATATGCCAAATTATGGCTTCAAACACAAACATATATTTATATACTCAAACCAACATTCTACTTATAACTCCATTTACTCAAACACAATTTTGAGTTATGACCTAATGGGCCATTATGGGCCTGAGGATGATCTAACGACTCTATCTAGTGTGTAGGACACTATTTTCGATCCTAGAAGGCAAGGGGGACTATAGCGTCGCGACACCATGAAGTTGTGTCGTAACATCTAACTTCAAAGCCAAAATACCCAGATTTTGAAGGTAGTGTCATGACATCGGTCCCGTGTTGTCGTGACATCGAGTGATGGATAGGAAAAATTAATTAGGGGTATTTTAGTCCACACAATAAAATTTAATAAGATTTTAGGTTGTTTAGAAACCCTAATTAGGTATGAGCATAAACTCTATAAATAGGCAAGTTAAGGGTCTGTTTAGTATTGCTTCTAAGAAGCACTTTTGGGATAAAAACATTCATAAACAAATTGCTTTTTTAGAGAAAAAAACGCTTCTCTCAAGCCAAAAATTGGCCCAAAAGCACTTTTGTCAGAAATTAAAAATTTTAGCTTCTCCCTAAATGTGCTTTTTTCCAATAATCACTTTTGAAATGCATTCCTAAACTAGGCCTAAGTCTCATTTGAGGAGGCTTGGCCAAGTGAGCCGTTTTAATATTTTTAGGTTTTTAGTTTAGTTTTTTTTTTCATTTTAATCCTTTTTATTCTTTTGTTACTGTTTTAACTTGGATTCAATTTTCATCCAAGGCTTTAATATATTAGTTTTTCATTATTTTGTTGTTGATTCCAATTACAATAGAGGATATCTTTACAACTGTTAAATGAGATTTCGCTTCTGAGCTTCAATCGATATCTAAAACGGATTTCTTTCCCTACTCCTTACTTTTATTTAATTTTTTATTTTGCATATTATGTAACACCTCTAACCCGTATCCGTCGTTGGAATAGGGTCACGAAGCGTTATCGTAAGAACGTAACTTTAAAACATACATTTTAGATTCTCAACATAAACATGATATAAATCATTGATATACATGTATATCGTCCCTTAATCGAGCCTTTGAGGCCTTATAAACACTTTAGAAATGGTTCAAGACTAAATCGGAAACAAATGAAACATTTAAGAAAAAGTTGGAAAAATTAAACTGTAGGGGTCACACGGCCATGTGGCTAGGCCGTGTGACTCACACACCTGAGACACACGCTAGTGTCTCAGGCTGTTTAACAATCGAAATAGGGACATACAGCGTTGTCCCAGCCCGTGCCCGTGCCCGTGTAACTTTCGAAGTTGGGTCACACAGCCAAGCCACACACCCGTGTGCCAGGCCATGCAACTCTTGAAATGGCCTCACATGCCTGTGTGCCAAGCCATGTGCTAGGCTGTGTAACTTCCTGACTTGTATGCCTTTAAAACCTACAGGGTGACACATGACTGAGACACACGCCCGTGCCTTAGGCCGTGTAGACATGAAATTCGCCAAATCAAGCCATTTCCATCACCCATTTCAAGCTTGTACCTAAACACAATTTGCACACATGATCAATGTATCATAAAAATACTAAAACATGCATAAAAAAACCAATTCAATAGACCATTACCATACAACCAATATGCCATACAAGGCACATCAATCACAAACAATCAAACATGCCTAAACATCTGCATATTTGGCCATATTTCAACCATCTCAAATTATACTATAACTTGACCTATTTTGTAACACCCCTAACCCGGCCTAGACGTTATGGCCGAATCTGGGTGTGTTACGAAGAAGGGTTTTAAATTATATCTTTTAAGTTTAAAACGTATCATTTTTTTAGTTTACCAATTGGAGTCTTAATATCCGAAAAAACCTGAGTTTATAATCTTTATTTGAAACCATTTTAAGTTATCAAGAATTTGCAGCGGAAGTTTGAAAATTGTTTTACTCGAAACCAAGCTCGTGTTTCCAAAAACCATTTGTTAAAACCATTTGTTTGCGTAAAGTGTTTTTGTCAATGTAGCAGAAAAGAAAGCAAAAAAAAAATCCAAATCCAAAAGTTAAAACCATATAGTCCAGAGAGTCCCAAAAATTACAAACTCTCAAGAAAAACCAGATTTTAAAATAAAACTGATAATACTAAATAAAAACAGTTCTCTGTCAAGTGGTCACCGCTGAGCCTCCGTCGCACCGACCTGCCTTAGTCTGTGGATTACCTGAACAGAACAGACAAATAGATGTGAGTTTTCATAAACTCAGTGTGTAACCCAACAGAAATAGTCATGCAACATATACAAAATTCCATATACAGTCAGATACAGATTCGGACCTAAGTCCATAATAAAAACAGATATCAGAATCAGATAACATATCAGATGTACAGAATCCTACCCCCATCCTCTACACACCATCTCCATCCATCCCATCACACCATGTGGGGTTAAAAACACTCACCCATCCCTATACACCTTATAGTGTCGATGCGACACATAACAAATAATATGCAGTCAAGCTGCCAGAATATATGCGATAGGTCGCCGTACATATCACTTCCTCCATATATACAAATCCCACCCCAAACACAGATACAAAATACAGATGCAAAAATAACATAATAAACATGCTTAACATGCTCGTATACAGATAATTACATACTTAACAGTACAGTCAGGCATACATATCAGTTTCCTACTCAAATCAGACTATCAGAGTATTAGATCACATGAAATAGGGTTTGGCTAGCCCATACTGACCCTATGGTAGGTTCACAGTCGATCGGAACGACCCGTGCGACTTTAGGAAAAAATTCAGAATTCTGGGTTCACATGCCCGTGTTGGCTCACATGCCCAAAATGGCCTTGCCTGTGTGGCCCACACGGCCTGGCCCAAAACCCACATGTCTGTGTGAGCCCACACGCCCGTGTGGCCCACACAGCCACACTCACACCGTCACACGACCGTGTCATGCGCACGACCACACCTTCGTCAGTCATACGGCTAGGCACACGCCCGTGTGGCGTCGACAGACCCCATTTTTGGCTTTCGCCGAATCATGTTTTCTCGCATTAGGGGTACACACCTGGTTCGATTTTGATGCGAAACAACTCCCGAGACCACCAGTACCTAAAAATAGAATACCCAACACCTTTTTAGCAATCAAATTGAAAAACTATCAATACTAAACCAAGCAACGCGCACACATTTACCACTATCAAACTGGATCACACGCACATATTAGACTATTGGAGCAGAACCCACTGCTTCACCGTCTTCTCCTACGCAATAATTCCACAAAACATTAACATCCCCAAATTCACACAGTTATGCCAATTCAAGCGGAAAGAAAAGGAAAAGAAACACACTTATGAACTCACTTACCCAAACGAACGAGAGCAAACAAATTAACGAACCCCAACGATTAGAATAATTGATTCGAAATAAGGAACGAAAAACAAAACAAAAAGAAAGCACAAAGGGAAGGAAGGGGAGAAGTGAAAATCGACATCAGAAAATTTGAGAAGAGAGAGAAAACAATAAAATAAAATAAAATTAGAACCCCATAATATCTCAACCCCCCCACATATCCCACTACTAATCGACCCACTAACTCTCAACTACCTCAAAATTTCACTTCCATTGAACCTCGATCACACAATCAGTGCAAAAATTAACATCCACGCACGCACAAGGATTCAAACACAAAACCTACAACAAGCTAACTCCTTACCACTCAAACCAATAGGTTCATTCTGATATAAGTTTACAAACAGTATAACATTACTCAACAGGAATAAGGCTTGGATAAAAAATAACAAAATTTTCCAAATGTGGGACTTGAACCCAAGACCTCATACACACACCCAGAACACTTAACCATTGAAGCAGATACATATTTGTGTCAAATTTCACAAAAACAACAATAAATTAATCGGGGCGTTACATATTTCATGACAATATAAACTTACCTTTTGTACCATTTCTCTCATGCATCATAAGCACATAATTGACACAAATCAACCATTACTAAAATGGTACCAAACAACAACATATATACATACCAAAATCAACATCTAAGCATTCAACCTAACATTAAACATAAGTTCATCTATACATGCCATTATAACCTTGGCCAAAACATCAAAAAATACCGATATTATCGTTGGATAGTGTGATAGATCTCCGACAAGCTTCCAAACCGATCGAGCTTTCGATTATCTATAAAACATGGGAAAGAAAACTACGTAAGCATATAGTGCTTAGTAAGTTCATAAAACATGAACATAACTTACCATTTCAATACATAACGTTAATTTTAAACATGATACAATCCAACCATAAGCTTAGTACAAGCCTAAGTATCATCAACAACACATGTCAGTGCATCAACTCATAATTCATTTGAATTAACATAAGATAGGAAATTATACATGAACAACATCACTTGAAATCATCAATTTCATGTACATAAACATGCTTTCATTGAACATTTATTTTTCATTCCTTTCCATAAATTCATGACATAAGTCATTTAAATAATTACCGTTCATTTCCTTTTCATGCCCGTTGAACCATTCAGAATAACATCGGATACGCGGGAAAGCTCACACAAAGTGTGCTAAACATATAGTTGTAACCTTTCCTTTTCCCTTTCCTTTACATTGTTTCTCACTCGAGCTGTGAAACGAGCCTGCTCACACAAGCTGACAATCAAAATATAAGCTACACGATGTTGCTCATACAAGCTGTAGAGTATCTGCAACAAATGCAGGACCTCAGCCATCGGCAGGACATTCAAGGCCAGCACCCGAAACATGGTAACCCTAATGACATGTCATTTGTATCCTATATATTCTTAAGGTTCAAACAGGGCTCGATAATCATCGTAACATCATTGGATTTCCACCATTTATTTACATGACATATAGCACAATGACACACTACAGCAAAACAGACTTTTAGCGGCATTTTTTTAGGCTTTTAGCGGCATTTATAAGCGTCACTAATAGTATTTGCGGCGCTTCTAAAAGCGCCGCAAAAAACACCGCTGAAACAAATGCCGCAAACTTTAGCGGCGTTTATGAGAAAAAACGCCGCTAAAGGTCATGACTTTTAGCGGCGCTTCTCCCACAAACGCCGCTAAAAGTCATGACTTTTAGCGGCGCATTTACAACAAATGCCGCTAAAGGTCATGACTTTTAGCGGCGCTTTTCCAACAAACGCCACTAAAGGTCATGACTTTTAGCGACACTTTTCCCACAAACGCTGCTAAAGGTCTTGACTTTTAGCGGCGCTTTTCCAACAAGCGCCACTAAAGGTCATGACTTTTAGCGGCGCTTTTCCCACAAACGCCGCTAAAGGTCCTGATTTTTAGCGGCGCTTCTGTAGAAAACGCCGCTAAAGACCAGACTTTTAGCGGCACTTTTTACAAATGCCGCTAATTTTCATGAAAAATAAAAAAATAAAATATTTTTCTTCATATAAAAAATTAAAAAAATAAAAATTTTGGCATTACTATTGGATCTCCGATTTGTTTGGTACCAAAACACCACATTCTATGTCACATCAATCTACATTTTTTCCTTCAATAAATGACCAAAAAAGAGAAAAAAATACAAAAAGAAACGATATATTAATGGTGGAATAGAATGAATTAGTTATTTCAAGAAACATTCGCAAAGAGAGTAAAGCGTAACCAGAAAAGTCTTTGAGTAAAATTCCGCAAGCAAATGTAGACACTAGAATCACAAGAAAGAAGACATGGGAATCATATTCTATTTACATGATATTCCTTGCACTTTCACATAAACTTCCTCTAGTGTTCCAAGTAAACTAGAAAAAAGATAGCATTAATACGCACGTTATGGGAATCCAAGATGTGTATGGGTGGTATTTGTTGTAAGTCACCTTGTCCAGCTTGTAAATACATTTATACCACATATGGCCAACCTGAAGAATTTAAGAAATAAAAGAAAAAAAGCCTCCATCAAAAACAAAATAAGCATAATGGCAATATTGTAACGACCCAAATTTGGGCCTAGTAGAATTGGGCCCAATGGGCCTTGGGCGTAGGAGTGTTTAAAATTTTTGAGAACAAAAGAACGGCATTATTTCAAGTTGGACTTATTAAGAAGGTGATTTTGGAAAGTTACGGGGTTCTAGGAAGTTCCTGGTTCAAATTGGGCCTTAGCAAAATTTTTATGTTTAAGCACTTTAAGGAGAGAAGGTAAGTGGCATCAATGCTTAAGGAAATAAGTGTGCATTTTGCTAGCACAAGGAGCCTATTGGTAAAGGTGGAAAGTGGCGTGTGGAGTGTACTAATGGTTTAAGGTTCGAATCCCATCTAGTGCAAATATTTTGGATTAAATTTTTGTACTATAAGGTAAGTGCCGGTCAAGGCTTTAATAAGGAAAGGAAGACTTTTTTAATTTGGGAAAGATGACTAAGGAATATGGTAAGGAGGAAGATAAGGGAAAAAGAAGGAAGGAAATCAAAGAAAGGGATAAGGGAGGGGGACATGTTGGCCTAAAGTGTGGAAGATGTTTTGGAAAAAATTTTGGGTCAACATTCTTCCTTTTGGGCAAAGGTAATACACGGCTTGTAGAGGGGGAAGGGGATAGCCGAATTTTCTTTAGGCAATTGGCAAATTTTTGGTCCATGAGAGGTTATTTCTTCTTAGCATTTTGGTGTCTTTTTCTTTTCCAATTCCTTCCCTCTTATGCCGAAACTCTAAAACCAAAGTGTGCATATTTTTTTTTGTTTGGACAAAACACTCACCTTTTGCTCATCTCCCCTTTGATAGTCGAACAATCTAGCACTCTTCTCTCCATCCATTCTTTTTCTTTTGACCATTTCATCAACCTTTTCTCTTTTCTTAAATCAACATTACCTTGTGATCACATTTTCTTGTTCGATTCTCTCCATAGCCAAACCTATTATCACCCTATCTCTTCACTTTTTCTTTTCCTATCGTGTTGGACAATCTCTTCCTTGACCGAATCGGTAGAGTGTTAGCTTACACTCTTGTCATCTTTTTAGCCTTTGGCTTTCGGAAGAGGGTTCGTAAGTAGAATCTCGAAGTACTTTATCAGAGGGCCAATCGATCACCTATCCCTCGTAATAAGAGACTCGGATTGTTGGTAAGTGATATAGATTGTTAATCAATCGCAATACTTGGTTGAAGCTGTAAATTGGGCTTTGGACTAATTGTTGACCGATTGAACCTTTAGGTGTCGCGGAGAGTATCGTGTTACGAAAATCCAAATCAGGTGTGTAATCCCGTACCCTTCCGAATACATGTTTGAAATGGTGTGTAATCTCATACCTCTATGAATGTTTGCATGAAATGTTCTGTGATTCGGTCGAAATACCGAAGAAAACTGGAAACCGGCATCCGTGACCACTCGGGCGTGCGTATATTTGTAGTGGTAACCATAGGTTGCAATGAAACAGTTTTGGATGGCAGCAGTGACGTGATTTTGGAAAAATTAGCAAAAATAGTAGAAAGGGAATTAGAAAGCGAATAAGATATAGAATTAAATCTTACTGTGTCTATTTTTATATGAAAGAAACAGAGGAGGAAGAGGAATTTTATATTCTATGATATTTTAATTTTAGTGAGACTAGTTCTGATTGACTTCGTGGTTCCCTGTTCTGTCTTGGAAAAATTGTTTAAAATTGTAAAAAGTGAATTATGAGTTATAAGTTATATGTATAGATTCCTTAGTGATCCTATTTTCAATAGAAACAAGTGGGAGCAACAAATGAAAACCGTACAGTGAGATATTTGAATTTAGGGTAAGAGAGGTCAGAACCATTGATCAGTGAAACAAGGGAATCTTTAATGAATAAACTGTACTAAATGGCTAAGCTAAAGATTCTGGAAAAATTGTAGTAAGATGATATATGAGTCTAGTTTCAAGGAAAATTTACGAATCTAAATTTTGAGTTTCCTAACTCGAGTTATAGTCAATTTAGTCAATATGATGCAGATGGAAAGTTTCAATTTTTATTCCCTAAGTTCCGAATTACGAAAATGGCCCTGTGAGCTGAATCACGGAAATGCCCTTAAAGGGCCGATTTGCTGGAATTCCTTATGGGCCGTATTGCTTAAAGATCCTTAAAAGTGCCGAATTACGAAAATACCCTTATGGGCCGAATTACGAAAATGCCCCTATTTGATAGATTGCCCTAATGGGCCAAACTACAAAGTGTGATAATAGGCCGATTTATCGTAACAAATCTCCAGATTGATGATTGTTGTTTATATTTGAAATTATTATGTTTTATAATATATGTGGCATTGCATAATTTTTCGCAAGGGATGGGAAAAATGTTGAAGAGAAGTGTAGCCCGGTGGCTTTGCCACAAAAATGTGTGTTAATATGTTTCATTATGATTCCGGTGGCTTGGCCACAATCAAATTATTATATAAATGGCAACTTGCCTGCAATTGGTGTGTTTGGCGGGGTGGGTTGACTTGATCCCCACAGGTGTGATGGGATGGTACGGGTGGTGTGTAGCGGATGGATATCTAGGATGGGTTGGGTTGCATACATTCATACATTTGCTTCATTTTAAGATTGTTATGTAAAAGGGCTTAGGCCCATGATATTGCTATATGGGTTCAGGCCCAGTGGATGACGGTAAGGGATTTCACACTAGGTTCTTGTAACTCACTCCCCCTTTTTCTTAACCCTCGTAGGTAATGCTCAGTGATGTGGATTTGGGCCATGGATGATGTAACAGCCCGATTTAGGGGCTAGTCGGAACAGTGATCTCTGACTCACTAATTCGAGGTTAGAGAAAATTATTTTCATGTTATGTTATGAGTTACAACATGTTTATGAGGATGCATGGAAATTTTGGTGCCTTAATTTTAGCGAATTCTAGCTAAATTGTGAAAAAGAACTTAATCGCATAAAGTACGAAAGTTCTATTTTAATTGCTAGAGGTGCCAAATAGTCATAGAATATTAATTGGAGGTCCCAAATGTGCAATTTGGGCTTGTTAAATGTGTTGATCGGCCATAGTAATGCATAGGGGACAAGTGCATTTATTATGATGTTTAGTTGGTGATATTAGTTGGAAAAAGAAATAAAATAAGATGATATAAGTAAAAGTTATCATCTTTTTATTTCTCTTTCTTCTCCAACCGAAAATATCAGCCATGAGAGGGGTTTGGAAGCTTAAAATTTCAGCAAGTATTTCTCCTCACAAGTAAGTGATTTTGATGATCTTTCTTGATAAAAATTGTACTTTTGGAGTCCCCAAAGCTTAAGCTTTCTAAAGAGGGGACTAGTTTGCAATATGGTTGAAAGTCTAGGGACTTTCCATGAGAGATTTTATGTTGTTTGATGAGTTTCATGAAAGAAAATGAATGATAGGATGATGAGAAATAACTTTTGTGAAAGGTGTTGTCATGAAAACACCTATTTGGGACTAAAATGCAAAAGTTGTAATTTGTTCATTAAGGCATGAAATTGATGGAATTGAAAATAGTTATAAGAGGATTTAATGTTCAGCTAGGCTTGTTTAACAAGAAAATATGATGAAAATTTATTTACGAGCCTAGGGGAAAAATCAAAATTTTGCCAAAGTATAGGGGCAAAATGGTCATTTTTGCCTAAGTAGAGATTATGTTGTAAAACGATAATTAAGTGATTAAATGAGTAAATTTCATTGTTTTAGATCAAAGAAAATGAGTTTCAGACCTAGAACGGATGAAAAGAGAAATGTGGGCAAAAAGTCCTTTTTGGCTCTTTCGACATCGAGGTAAGTTCATGTGCAAATGTTGAAATTACGTATGAGCTTATTTAGTATTTCAATGTTGTATGGAATGTATATTACTATATGAATGTATGAAATGTCTCTTGATGAGACGTCAATGGAATTGAATTTAGAGTAATGGGAAAGGTGTATAACACGATAGGACGATGGGTAAAGCCTCGAGTAAGACCATATTGGGATATGGCCTCAGTGTAAGAATTCGTATAAGACCATGTCAGGGACATGGAATCGATATGTTAGTGTATGTAAAACCCAATTGGGGTAGAGTGACAACGAGAACTATGTGCATGAGACTCAAGAGAGTTATTTAAGAATTCGAATGATTCATTGTATATGTGAATGTATGTGGTTGTACCATGAGTAGCACAAGTATGTGTAGAATTGAATTGCGATGGATTCAATAAATGATGAACCCCCAGTGGGGTATGTGTATTTGATGCACGGTGTGAATGAGAACGAATATCGTAGAAAGTTAAGTAAAAATGGAAACATGTGAGGATGTTCTTGAATGAACATTTGAAATAGAGTTATACTTGTGAATTATTATCCATGAATGTAAATAAAGGTAAGCTATGTGCGATATCACCTTATTGATTGTTGATCGATGGGCTATGTGTGATACCATCACTTATAAATGATTGGTGGGTTATATGCGATACCTCTCTATTAGAGATTTAATGGTGGGCTAAGTGCGAAACCACCGAGATATTAGTAGCATGAGCGGCTTATTGAAAATGCTTGATGTGTTGTTATATATGATCTTGTGACGATCGATGCGAGGAGCGTATGCTAATTAAGCGAACGAATTGGCTTGTGATATGGTAAGAAGGTGGTAAGAGATTGAATGAGTAAGTTTCAAGAATGGTTGAGTAAGTAACTATGAGTTGATGAGAAAAATTCAACATATTGCCTTGGGGTTATGTATATTCAGTGAATATCAATATTTGTCAAATTATACAGATGAACTTACTAAGCATTATTTCTTACTCCTTTACCTTTTTTTTCATCTCTTATAGGTTATATAAACTAGCTCGGGTTGGAGGCCACCGGAGATGTTTTCACACTATCGAGCAGACCCTTGGTATAAGGTATCAAGTCCTTAGAAGTCATGGCATGTATAGGGCTAGTACTTGAAGTCAATGAGGTCTAATTATTGTAGCCATATGTGTTGGCCTAAATGAGTTATGGGACCATTGTGTATAGCCATAGATGATGGCCTAAGTTGTTTGTAATAATAGGGAAATTAGTTCTCCCTTGTGTATGGGATAAAGATCTTATTTCTTTTATAATAAAATGTCTATAGTTCAAGAGTAATGTTGATACTAGGTGTAGTTATGTGATGAGGTATGAATGTATGCAAATGTGGGTGGAAAAAGGCTTGGTAGATAGCATCTAAGTGCCCACACGGATAGACACACGGGCGTGTGTCTAGGCGTGTACATCCCGCACCTTAGTGCCTTAGTTAGTTAGAATAGAACACAGTGATGATCACACGGCCGTTTGTTCAAGCCGTGTGATACGCACGGCCGGCACATGGGCGTGTGCCCCGACCGTGTGTAATAAGTCAATATATCAAGGTATAGTACACGGTCTAAGTCCACAGGTGTGTCAAGGCCGTGTGTAATTAGTCAGTGTCGACCACGGTCGGAAGACATGGGCGTGTAAAGGGATGCACGGGCGTGTCCCAAACCGCATGGGCGTGTGCCTTAACCGTGGGGCATTTGGCAGAATGCTTGGGTTTTTAAGCACGGTTGTTGAACATGGGCGTGTGTGTCTACTGCGGGCACTGTCTCATTCTACACGCAGCGTGTGCCCCTGTTTCAAAGAAAAGTTTCTTTTTACTCGTAAAAGTTTCCAAACACAAGCTTAAGGCCTCGTAGGCCCACGATACGAATGTCTTGACTAAGAAAGAGAAGTTTTTAATTTGAAACAAAATTTTACAGCTCGTAAGTGTATGATTAAGTAGTTAAAGCATAGTAATATCTCGTAGCCTCAGACTCGGGTATGGGGTGTTACATTTAGTGGTATCAAAGCTATGGTTTAGTCGGTTCTAGGACTAACCTTGCGTGAGTAAGAGTCTAGCTATACATGCCGTATGTGGATCGTGATAGTGTGATGTCTCCCGGCTCTAACGAAGTTGTTTTGTTAAGACAGTGATGATTCCCAACCGAGCTAATTTCAGTAAGTTTGTATGATTTCTAAGCTTTATGATTTATATCATTGAATTGCTTAGTATAATGTACAATGTTATTATGAAAAATGTTTAATGTTATGTTAAACAAAGAAATTAATGAGATCAAGCATGAGAAAGCCCCGATTGAAGTTGAATAACTTAGGATACTCGATCTACCACATGAAACAAGAAAGTCCGTATAAGACCAAGCCGAGGCATGGCATCAGCAAGCAAGCAAGATATCATGTAAGTCCAAGGCAAGCTTGGCATTGAATAAGATACCATGTAAGTCCAAGGCAAGCTTGGCATTGAATAAGATATCATGTAAGTCCAAGGCAAGCTTGGCATTGAATAAGATATCATGTAAGTCCAAGGCAAGCTTGGCATTGAGCAAGTTATCATGTAAGTCCAAGGCAAGCTTGGCATTGAACAAGTTATCATGTAAGCCCAAGGCAAGCTTGGCATTGAACAAGTTATCATGTAAGTCCAAGCCAAGGCATGGCATTGGTGAGAATGAGAAAGACTTCGTATAAGCCCATGTCAAGACATTGCCTCGAAACCAAGAAGAGAGATTCCATGTAAGACCGTATCTAGAATATGGCTTTGGCATCGAGCATGTGAGATGAGATTCAGTATCCTCGGTTATTCATGGAAATTCATCGGGCACACAAGTAAAGTTTAAATGGGATAGCAAGAAAGTTAGTAGTAAAGTTGATATTATGTTATGCTAGTGAAGGCTAACTAACAAGTATAATTCATGTTATGAATGATGATGTTGAGATTATGCTTGTTATAGTAAAGTATACTGATCTATGTGATAAAGTGTTACAGGTACCTTGTTACCTTACAAACATGAGACTAGTAAGTACTATGATGTATGTGAGAAGCAGTAAGAGTAAGTAAGCATTTGAGATTTGGGATGCCATTGTTTATGATAAATATGTCCACATGGTTAAATCTCACATGTGACTGCTAAAGTAGAGAATGCATGATGTTTTGTTTTATGACTCTGTTATGAAGCCACACATATTATGGTGTGGAAGTAAAAACTGAAAAGTTGACTAAGTAGAATGCAGGATATGAGTACGGTCGTTCAACGATGAAAAGATGAATAAGACCATGGTTAGACCATGGCAATGAGAAGGTCAGTGTAAGACCATGTTTGGAACATGGCATCGACCGTATTATGAGGGTCAGTGTAAGACCATGTTTGGAACATGAAATCGACCGTATTATGAGTGCCAGTGTAAGACTATGTTTGGAACATGGCATCGGTATTAAGACAAGAGCTGGTGTAAGACCATATCTGGGATATGGCATCGACATTGACGTGCGTTCCATGTTAGACCGTATCACGGATATGGCATTGGTATTGGTATGAGATTTCATGTAAGACCATAGCGAGGCTATGGCATCGTGATGACATATAAAGAAGTAGCTAGACTATCTTTGTTGTGATACGAGTAAGACCATATTTGGACTATGGCAATCAGTAGATGGCGTACTCAAACCCGTACAACATTCATTAATTGATAAGTGATTGTAAGAGAAAGTAGGGTTAAATGTTGAGTACTCGAGCGGATATTAATGTGGAACTTGAATTATTAAAAGTTCTGAGTTCAAAAGTATAAGGGATAGAAGCAATTGTAGAGTGATAAATGTGAAAACCCACTCGAGATGAGTTATATGACTATGATGAATATTAAGTCATATGTATGTAGTCACGAGAGCCAAGTTAAGGGGCTCTGTGACCTCACTCTCCTTACCACTGTTGAATTATGATGAGATGTTAAGAGAGTTAAATTGAGTAAGTTTGCATTCGATTAATGCAATAATTATGTTAGTATAATTGTGAATGCTTTGTATCACATTGATACATGATACTCTACTATATAGAGTAATTGTTTTTGAAAATGAGGTTGAAGTCCTTGGAGACTATAATAAAAAGGGTTATCATTGATATATGAAAGAGATAAGGTCTCGTATAAGACCATGACCGGGACATGGCCTCGACACCGAATTGAGATCCCGTATAAGACCATATTCAGAATATGGTAACGGTATTTGATATGGAAGTCCATATAAGACCTTATCCGGGATATGGCATTGGCACCTAGAGGAGACTCCATATAAGACCACCTCATGGATGTGGCAATGGCCTTGTACCTACATGAATGACGATGAATATGCGTCTTTGATTATCCCTAGTGATCAATGGGACACATAGATGAGTCTAGAGGTAGAAATGGAAATTGTACTAAAGCCATGGGAATGAGTAAATGTAGACACTCGTGAACGAGTCAAGAAGAAATGAGTACGATGTGTGGCATGGTATGTGCTAAATAAATGGAAAGTTTGAATAAGTTGGCTTAAAGCTTGTAGTTTGTGCATGGTTAGTTGATGCCATGGATGGATTATAATAATAATCCCCTTGAGTATTACGTATAAATGACTGTTACCTTTCAAGGCTGACATAGTTGTTCTTTTCATAAATTATGATTGTGTGAGAATGTTAGCTGATGGTAAAAATCAGACAAAACGGTTGTCGATTTGGTTAATTGAAATCGACATTCCTTTATCTTCTCGTAACCTTAATTGGGTACTTTGAGGAGAGAGTTGGTGATGATTCGTGTATAAAAGGTGAAATCGCAAGTTTCACGTTGTGTGATGGGTTTTCGGGTAAGCCGAAAAGAGTTAATGAATTTGACCAAGATGACCCTGCTATCGTGAGATATGAAGACAACAAAGGTTTTAGATTAGCATAGCAAGAGAAACTCAGATGGGTGTATGCTCAAAATATGTTCTCAGTATGGAGAAAAGAGTAGATTAATGTATTGAGATATGATTCAAGTTCTGTGTATATTCACGCATGAATCAGTAAAGAGAATAAAATTACGTGTATGCGTGAGAAGGAGAATGATATAAAGATATGCTCATCGAAATGTTCAAACCGTGATGGTTGAGTTGAAAGCTATTGAAAGAACTATTTATTTGAAAGTTCTAGTCCGAGATCGATCTGGATCGAGAGAAAGAGTTGTGAGTTGGTGATCCAGAGAGCGATCACTTTTTGTGTATGCGTGTTGTGAGTTAGATATTATGTATTGATCCATGGGATCATCGATGTGTATTTTCTGAATTTTTTTATGATGAAAGAGTATCATATGCTACAGAAGATTTTGAAAATGAAATAGTGAAACGGCTTGAGCTATTACAATGGTGAGTATAGCTATTGTGATACTACTCAGATAGTAGACATAGTACAGATGTCTGAATGAAAGTTATCCATGTTGGATAAGGTTTATGTTGTTGGTGCTTCCTCGAGATAGGAAGTGAATGATGATGAATTCAGAACTTATACAAGAGTTTTGGTATGAGATTTAGTAGTAGCATATCTACTAATGCAAAAATAAGGAAATGCAGTTATGTGCATAAATGTTTTGACGATAGAGTACATTTCACGATATGATTGAGATTATGGTCAGAAATAGTTGACCACTAAAAGCTGAGTTTTCAAAGCGTATAAGTCAAGACTATTACGATCGGTAAATGCTTTAATGAGAAAGTGAGGTAAAACCTTATAGATTTCAAATTCGATTCGACAAGATTCCCTAAGAAGGGATGTCATTCAAATTGTAGTGAATCAACCGGTGAAGATCAGAAAAATCATTTGGGCACGCACGGAGTTCCAAATTAGTGGATTTACGGATATAGTATAAGCCCCAGGAGGAAGAATAACCTAGGTCTCAAGTTACGTTTCGATCTCATGTATCACAGCTTAAGAGTTATCGGCAAGAGGAATTTGAGGATAAGTGGATTTGCGATTTTGAAAATTAGATGGAAACATTTTAAGAATGTTGGAAACTAACCCTCCTGATAAGATTTTCGGGGACAAAAATCCCTAAGGGGGGAGAATTGTAACAGCCCGATTTAGGGGCTAGTCAGAACAGTGATCTTAGAATCACTAATTTGAGGTTAGAGAAAATTATTTTCATGTTATGTTATGAGTTACAACATGTTTATGAGGATGCATGGAAATTTTGGTACCTTAATTTTAGCGAATTCTAGCTAAATTGTAAAAAAAGGACTTAATCGCATAAAGTGCGAAAGTTTTACTTTAATTGCTAGAGGTGCCAAATAGTCATAGAATATTAATTGGAGGTCCCAAATGTGCAATTTGTCCTTGTTAAATGTGTTGACCGGCCATAGTAATGCATAGGGGACAAGTGCATTTATTATGATGTTTAGTTGGTGATATTAGTTGGAAAAAGAAATAAAATAAGATGATATAAGTAAAAGTTATCATCTTTTTATTTCTCTTTCTTCTCCAACCGAAAATATCAGCCATGAGAGGGGTTTGGAAGCTTAAAATTTCAGCAAGCATTTCTCCTCACAAGTAAGTGATTTTGATGATCTTTCTTGATAAAAATTGTACTTTTGGAGTCCCCAAAGCTTAAGCTTTCTAAAGAGGGGACTAGTTTGCAATATGGTTGAAAGTCTAGGGACTTTCCATGAGAGATTTTATGTTGTTTGATGAGTTTCATGAAAGAAAATGAATGATAGGATGATGAGAAACAACTTTTGTGAAAGGTGTTGTCATGAAAACACCTATTTGGGACTAAAATGCAAAAGTTGTAATTTGTTCATTAAGGCATGAAATTGATGGAATTGAGAATAGTTGTAAGAGGATTTAATGTTCAGATAGGCTTGTTTAACAAGAAAATATGATGAAAATTTATTTACGAGCCTAGGGGAAAAATCGAAATTTTGCCAAAGTATAGGGGCAAAATGGTCATTTTTGCCTAAGTAGAGATTATGTTGTAAAACAATCATTAAGTGATTAAATGAGTAAATTTCATTGTTTTAGATCAAAGAAAATGAGTTTCGGACCTAGAATGGATGAAAAGAGAAATGTGGCCAAAAAGTCCTTTTCGGCTCTTTCGACATCGAGGTAAGTTCATGTGCAAATGTTGAAATTACGTATGAGCTTATTTAGTATTTCAATATTGTATGGAATGTATATTACTATATGAATGTATGAAATGTCTCTTGATGAGACGTCAATGGAATTGAATTTAGAGTAATGGGAAAGGTGTATAACACGATAGGACGATGGGTAAAGGCTCGAGTAAGACCATATTGGGATATGGCCTCGGTGTAAGAATTCGTATAAGACCATGTCAGGGACACGGCATCGATATGTTAGTGTATGTAAAACCCAATTGGGGTAGAGTGACAACGAGAACTATGTGCATGAGACTCAAGAGAGTTATTTAACAATTCGAATGATTCATTGTATATGTGAATGTATGTGGTTGTACCATGAGTAGCACAAGTATGTGTAGAATTGAATTGAGATGGATTCAATAAATGACGAACCCCTAGTGGGGTATGTGTATTTGATGCACGGTGTGAATGAGAACGAATATCGTAGAAAGTTAAGTAAAAATGGAAACATGTGAGGATGTTCTTGAATGAACATTTGAAATAGAGTTATACTTGTGAATTATTATCCATGAATGTAAATAACGGTAAGCTATGTGCGATATCACCTTACTAATTGTTGATCGATGGGCTATGTGTGATACCATCACTTATAAATGATTGGTGGGTTATATGCGATACCTCTCTATTAGAGATTTAATGGTGGGCTAAGTGCGAAACCTCCGAGATATTAGTAGCATGAGCGGCTTATTGAAAATGCTTGATGTGTTGTTATATATGATCTTGTGACGATCAGTGCAGGAACGTATGCTAATTGAACGAACGAATTGTCTTGTGATATGTTAAGAAGGTGGTAAGAGATTGAATGAGTAAGTTTCAAGAATGGTTGAGTAAGTAACTATGAGTTGATGAGAAAAATTCAACATATTGCCTTGGGGTTATGTATATTCAGTGAATATCAATATTTGTCAAATTATACAGATGAACTTACTAAGCATTATTGCTTACTCCTTTACCTTTTTTTCCATCTCTTATAGGTTATATTAACTAGCTCGGGTTGGAGGCCACCGGAGATGTTTTCACACTATTGAGCAGACCCTTGGTATAAGGTATCAAGTCCTTAGAAGTCATGGCATGTATAGGGCTAGTACTTGAAGTCAATGAGGTCTAATTATTGTAGCCATATGTGTTGGCCTAAATGAGTTATGGGACCATTGTGTATAGCCATAGATGATGGCCTAATTTGTTTGTAATAATAGGGAAATTAGTTCTCTCTTGTGTATGGGATAAAGATCTTATTTCTTTTATAATCAAATGTCTATAGTTCAAGAGTAATGTTGATACTAGGTGTAGTTATGCGATGAGGTATGAATGTATGCAAATGTGGGTGGAAAAAGGCTTGGTAGATAGCATCTAAGTGCCCACACGGATAGACACACGGGCGTGTGTCTAGGCCGTGTACATCCTGCACCTTAGTACCTTAAGTTAGAATAGAACACGGGCTGATCACACGGCCGTTTGTTCAAGCCGTGTGATACGCACGGCCGGCACATGGGCGTGTGCCCCGGCCGTGTGTAATAAGTCAGTATATCAAGGTATAGTACACGGTCTAAGTCCACGGGTGTGTCAAGGCCGTGTGTAATTAGTCAGTGTCGACCATGGTCGGAAGACATGGGCGTGTAAAGGGGTGCACGGGTGTGTCCCAAACCGCATGGGCGTGTGCCTTAACCGTGGGGCATTTGGCAGAATGCTTGGGTTTTTAAGCACAGTTTTTGAACATGGGCGTGTGTGTCTACACACGGGCGTGTCTCATTCTACACGGGCTTGTGGCCCCTGTTTCAATGAAAAGTTTCTTTTTACTCGTAAAAGTTTCCAAACGCAAGCTTAAGGCCTCGTAGGCCCATGATACGAATGTCTTGACTAAGAAAGAGAAGTTTTTAATTTGAAACGAAATTTTACAGCTCGTAAGTGTAAAATTAAGCAGTTAAAGCATAGTAATATCTCGTATCCGATCTAAGCCTCGGACTCGGGTATGGGGTGTTACAGATGACTCGATGGAGGCCATACTTCAGTAATGGTGTTATTGAACTTTAGATTTCTATTTCCGCTTATTTTACTACTCTTACTATTTTGGGTTTTTATGTTGTAATAAGGCCTCTGGAATATTTTATTTTTTTTGCCTTATGTTTGTCGTACTTACTATTTTGCTTGAATGATTTTAAATGGGAATTTTTCTAAAACTTAAATAAAGGTTTTCCCAAAATAGATTAACAAATGGATTTCATAACAAACTTTTACAAATATTTTAACTCGGAAAGTTTTTCTCGAACTATCAACGATATTTTCAAAAGTTACGATTTATAAAGATTTCTAGTTCAAATTATTGATTTATCAAACAACCTTCGAGGTTAGTAGTACTTTATCAAATATTTCAAATTAACTCGTTTTCTCAAAAGGATTTAACATGTTTTTCTCATGTGACATGTCATATCCGGTCTTAAAGCATGGGCCGGGTTTAGGGTGTTACATTTTATGGTATCAGAGCCCGGTTGCAAAACTCGACTGTGGTTTGGGTTCAAACACGTTTTCAAAACCGTTTAAATTTTAAATTATACAAGTATCTTCTAAAGGAAGTATGGCACCACGGGTATCCGGCACCAAGTCAAGTAAGTATATGTTATCATTTTATGATTATGATTATTGTGTTATGACTATAAAAATTCTCTAGAACTTTTTAGTTTTAGGAGCTGAAACTATAGAGATTGAGACTTTAGGATGCGTTTTGCGAAAACAACTTCACTTCTTATATTCCATAAAATATTGTTTAATAAACATTGAATAGCATAATGATTCATAAGACTCGTAATCTGATTAAATCGACTTAGTAAGCATGAGCGCTAGAAGACGTGGACGTGGTAGACGCGACCGTGATAGAGGCCGAGGTACTAAGGCTAGATCTTCAGCATCGGGGCATGTTTCCGAAAGAGAGGCGTTGCATCGCCAGTGGCTGAGACAGAATCTCATGATCGAGCTGGGGTTGATGAGCTGACTCAGATAATTATGGAGGTTTTGGAGGAGGTTAAAGGAATCGTGTTACGGAAATCCAAATCAGGTGTGTAATCCCGTACCCTTCCGAATACATGTTTGAAATGGTGTGTAATCTCATACCTCTCTGAATGTTTGCATGAAATGTTCTGTGATTCGGTCGAAATACCAAAGAAAACTGGAAACAGGCATTCGTGACCACTCGGGCGTGCGTATATTCGTAGTGGTAACCATAGGTTGCAATGAAACAATTTTGGATTGCAGCAGTGACGTGATTTTAGAAAAATCACGAAAAATAAGAGAAAGGGAATTAGAAAGAGAATAAGATATAGAATTAAAGCTTACTGTGTCTATTTTTATATGAAAGAAACAGAGGAGGAAGAGGAATTTTATATTCTGTGATATTTTAATTTTAGTGAGACTGGTTCTGATTGACTTCGTGGTTCCCTGTTCTGTCTTGGAAAAATCATTTAAAATTGTACAAAGTGAATTATGAGTTATAAGTTATATGTATAGATTCCTTAGTGAGCCTATTTTCAATACAAACAAGTGGGAGCAATATATGAAAACCGTACAGTGAGATATTTGAATTTAGGGTAAGAGAGGTCAGAACCGTTGGTCAGTGAAACAAGGGAATTTTTAATGAATAAACTGTACTAAATGGATAAGCTAAAAATTCTGGAAAAATTGTAGTAAGAATATATATGAGTAGTGAGCCTATTTTCAATAGAAACAAGTGGGAGCAACATATGAAAACCGTACAGTGAGATATTTGAATTTAGGGTAAGAGAGGTCAGAACCGTTGGTCAGTGAAACAAGGGAATCTTTAATGAATAAACTGTACTAAATGGATAAGCTAAAAATTCTAGAAAAATTGTAGTAAGAATATATATGAGTCTAGTTTCAAGGAAAATTTATGGATCTAAATTTCGAGTTTCCTAACTTGAGTTATAGTCAATTTAGTCAATATGATGCAGATGGACAGTTTCAATTTTTATGCCCCTAAGTTTCGAGTTACGAAAATGCCCCTATGAGCCGAATCACGAAAATGCCCATAAAGGGCCGATTTGCTAGAATGTCTTATGGGCCGTATTGCTTAAAGATCCTTAAAAGTGCCGAATTACGAAAATACCCTTATGGGCCGAATTACGAAAATGCCCCTATAGGCCGATTTGATAGATTGCCCTAATGGGCCGAACTACAAAGTGTGATAATGGGCCGATTTATCGTAACTAATCTCCGGATTGATGATTGTTGTTTACATTTGAAATTATTATGTTTTATAATATATGTGGCATTGCATAATTTTTCGCAAGGGATGGGAAAAATGTTGAAGAGAAGTGTAGCCCGGTGGCTTTGCCACAAAAATGTGTGTTAATATGTTTCATTATGATTCCGGTGGCTTGGCCACAATCAAATTATTATATAAATGGCAACTTGCTTGCGATTGGTGTGTTTGGCGGGGTGGGTTGACTTGATCCCCACAGGTGTGATGGGATGGTACGGGTGGTGTGTAGCGGATGGATATCTAGGATGGGTTGGGTTGCATACATTTATACATTTGCTTCATTTTAAGATTGTTATGTAAAAGGGCTTAGGCCCATGATATTGCTATATGGGTTCAGGCCTAGTGGATGACGGTAAAAGATTTCACACTGAGTTCTTGTAACTCACTCCCCCTTTTTCTTAACCCTTGTAGGTACTGCTCAGTGATGTGGATTTGGGCCATGGATGACTCGATAGAGGCCATACTTCAGTAATGGTGTTATTGAACTTTAGATTTCTATTTCCGCTTATTTTACTACTCTTACTATTTTGAGTTTTTATGTTGTAATAAGGCCTCTGGAATATTTTATTTTTTTTGCTTTATGTTTGTCGTACTTACTATTTTGCTTGAATGATTTTAAATGAGAATTTTTCTAAAACTTAAATAAAGGTTTTCCCAAAATAGATTAACAAATGGATTTCATAACAAACTTTTACAAATATTTTAACTCGGAAAGTTTTTCTCGAACTATCAATGATATTTTCAAAAGTCACGATTTATAAAGATTTCTAGTTCAAATTATTGATTTATCAAACAACCTTCGAGGTTAGTAGTACTTTATCAAATATTTCAAATTAACTCGTTTTCTCAAAAGGATTTAACATGTTTTTCTCATGTGACATGTCAGATCCGGTCTTAACGCATGGGCCGAGTTTGGGGTGTTACAAATATAGAGATCTATTATTAGAAGAATAAAGAATATCTAAATCATTCTATCAAATAAATAAAAATGAAAATTAAAGCAACTACCACGAGCATGATCAGTCATAATTATGCTTAGTGAATCAAAGGGCAACCACTGCAATGAAAAGAAAGAAGAAATTACAACAAAGAAAATAAGATACCTCAAAGTTAGAGGAAACAGTCAATGATGACAACGACTGAGTATTTCTAGGAACACAAACACAAAAAGAAACAAAGGAAAGGATAGATATTGATCAATTAAGGAGAAAATGTACCTCAAGATGGGGAAGGAACACATGTAATCGATCTGTCATGTCTATATACAAAATGTACCTCAAGGAGAAAAAAGTTACTAGCATTTACTTTCTAGGTGAAATTATAACTTAACATATCCAAAACATCACAGCGATAAGCAAAAGACAATGATTGGCAAAATCTATATACATCTAGAATAACCTTGATGATATGCAATGATAAGCAAAAGACAATGATTGGCAAAATCTATATACATCTAGAATAACCTTGATGATATGTTTGTATAAAAAGTTGCCATGATTATGTTAACAAAATAAAGTGATGCTTTAGATATAATCAAATTAAACCAAAGGAAGTCAAACCTAAATGGCAATTAGTTGAAGACCGAACCTTATAGCGTAAGCCAACAGCTATCTCCCATTCAAGCACAGATTTGTTATAAATCCATATATGTGACAACAGGCAAGGTTCCTGTGAAAAAGGAAACAAAGGAAAAATTTTCAGACAAGGCTAAAAAATTCCAACAAAGCATATACTCATTAGAAGTCCGACTTAGTTGCAACAAGTTCATACATGTAGTATTTAATATCTCACTTTTATAATGTTAATGGTGTTCAGAACACCAATTAGAAGGAAAGAAAGAAAAACAAAGATTATATAATTTATTATTGTTATTTATTATTGAATTAGAGGTTTAATTGACGAGAAACAAAGATTTCATCCGAAAAAACAGACAGTGAATTCGCAACCACAAGAGAAGACAAAGATTTTAAAAGTAGTTAGTTTATGCTATTGGTTACTCCTTATGAGGAAAAGCATTTTAAATACGACAGAATAAGTTAGCAAGTCTTTTCCTTTGGTACGTAGGAGTCAAAATGCCATATTTCTATAAAAAAATGACTCTTCAAATTTCAAACCAAGGAAAAAGACTGCAAACTGACCAATTTCAATCAGGCTGTAACATAAAATTGAGTTTTATATTGGTATTACTATTAAAAATATTTTTTCAATTGTACCACCAATTAACTAAATAAAATTATTCAAGCATATTAAATCTTTTTCTTCTTGTCCTAACATTTTCCCATTAACATTTATGTTGTTCAATACGAAAACACTGAAAAGTAGAGAATTTGATACTATCTGGCTTTTTTTAATACTAAAATTAGAGTTAATATAAATAAAATTAAAATTAAAGAAATTAAAGAGAACTTCATTTCTGCATCTAATACTAATTTGCAAAATAAAGTATGCTAACAAGCACCAAGCTCGCATCTAATCAAAAAGACATTGCATGCGCACAAAAAATTGTTTTATACTTAATAGAATTATGTAGCTTATAACTAAGTAGACTAAAAGATAGCTCATGCTGTTCTTAAGAAATCCATTGCATACAAATATCCTTCTCTGAAGAATGAACAAATAATTATATCAGGTCTCTAGTTGTAAATTCAACTGGAAAAACAAGCCAATCGTCAAACATGAACAACAAAAAAGTATCCCGCATTGTAATAACAGCATGTCATATCTGCAAGAAACACATTGCTCCAAAACCATCCAATTGTGTAAATTCTTACACGCCAACAAAAAATGTGGTTACAATAGACACCTCCTGTTTCGGACCAATTCAGCATATAACACTTGGAAAGATAATTCTAATCTTATAAGCTAATAAAAACATGTTCATAAAGTACAAACAGATTCTTCAAATGGAATATATTTTGAAACATTAAATGAGATAAGAGCTAAAACCAAAGTCTTTACCAGATCTCATATCTCCTCAAAGTTACAAGCTTTAGAAATCAAATGAAAAAAAGAAACCCCGACTTTTACAAACATAAAACCGAATTTATAACAACCCAAATCCCAAAACACTTAAAATTTAAGCAATAAAAAAGGGAAACTTTAAGTTTCAGCAATAAAAACGCAAGAATTCAAACAACTGATAATTCAAATAAAGAACAAAACTGAATCCAAATTATACACGAAACGAAAAAAACAATAAACTAACCGTCATTGCGACGCTTGAAGACGTAACGCTCCATTTGGAAATCACAGTTCTTGGTACCGAGATGGACCTCGACAGCCAACATCATCTGGATATCGGCTTCTTTAGGAGATAGCTACCTTGCGGCGGCTGGGACTGTGGTAGCAGCCATGATTTGCTTTTCTTAACTGCAAACAGAGGATATCGTTAAGAGGATTGAAACAAATGAGGATAGCCACATAAGAAGCAGATCGATAGCTTAACATGTTAGAATAATGAAAACTTTGGCATTGCATTGGATAAAATATTGAAAACCAAGACCAAAATAGACATGGATAAAATTAATAGAACTTGAAGAGAGACCCGGCATAAATGTTTCTATGTCTTAGTTGCTGTAGCTTGTTTGTTTGATTGGTTTAAGATGAAAATATACTTCTTACCAGTCTATTGGCTTTGATTAGAGTCTATGTCTTAGTTGCTGTAGCAGGCTGTCACATGGGAGCTGCTGTTGTATACTATATTAAAAGAATTTGGAAAGGCAGACAGTGAAATGCAAAGGAGAATATAGCTTACGTTATGTTTCTGCCTTCTTCAATGTAAGTCAACGTTTCCATCCCTGAATGACTTGAACCAGGATAGTATTACAACTTTATTCTTAATAATCATTCTAGGCTACCACAATGGCTATTCCTGCTTCTTATTAAGAATAGCCACCAAATTTTCTCCTTAAAATATCCCATCCAAAAACATTATATTAATCACAATCACCGTTATATTCATGTCTTTGAAAAATTAGTTACACCGAATATCCTTAAAATATGATTTTCATTCTAAATTAATTTTCGAACTTTAAAACGTTCTAATTACATTCTCCAATTGTTGATGTTATATCAACTAGGTCTTTCTGTTATTAAAACAGTTAAATAACACACTACATCTTATATGACATAATTTTAAATGAAAATTAAAAAAAAAGTAAAATATTAACATATAACTTTTATAAGTAAAACTAGAAAAAAGATGATAAACAATAAAGCTTTTGTAAAGGTTTCGAAACCTTCAAAACTAATATTTTTACAATATTCATTTTTATAACAATCATTTTCTTTAATTCTTTTTTATTTTAAACTATGCTACATAAAATTTAACATATCATTTAACGGTTAAATTAAATTAAATGTTCGAATTTAATTATAGAGTATACATTAGATTATAGAGGTTCTTCCGGGGTCTAACCATAGAACATCAGCCGAGGGCCAAGCCACCGTTCATCAAGTTATATCTTAACAAAAACTATAAACTAATACTTTCCAAAAAGTAATCCCCCTTACTTCAAGAGGAAAAAAGTTATATCTTCTTGACGCCTTCATACTGGTTGTTCCTCTTGAGTTAAATATATAAAAAAAATTTGATACTATAGTCCTCTCCCTCAACCCTTGCACTCAACAGCAGTCAACTTACAAGAAGCATAAGTATACATTCTAGAAATAAGCATACAGACAAGTGAACAAAAACACAAGAAATTCAGGCAGATTAAGCATGTCAGAGTTATAATATGGCAGTGTGACAATATGTGAACTCAAGTGAAGGAAGCTATGCATACCATGGAGATTAAGCTATGCATACAATATGGTCCCAATATTCAAATAATATTCAAAGATGAGATTTTTAACAGAAAAACCATCAATTATCTCTTCTTGCAAAAACAAGATAGAAGTAGCTTCGGAGTAGGGAAGAAACTGTTAAAAGATTAAAGAGCCGGTGTGGAAGAATCATCACCTCAAGTTGATCATGGAGGAGTCTGATATACCCAATAACTTCTAACAACGCAGTAGCAGTGTCACTCTGCAAAAATAGCACACAATCCACACCTTATCAACTTTCAAACCCTTCTTTAAATTTAAAAGAGAATAAGGCAGAACAAGCAATAACAAGGCCGTCACCAATAATTTGTTTTAACATAAATAACATGCGTATTTGATTTACAACTATACTCATACTTATGATATAAAACTTACCAACAAACTAATGGAGAACAATCTGCAGAAGGAATCTAATTTCTCTTTACTTCTGCACAGCTTTTCTTGTAATAAAAAACAATAAGAAAATGGTATCAATAGTAGTGATGTTGGTTACAATGAAAGACTTCTTTAATAGTAGTGATGAAATTACAAGGATTTTTTTAGGTAATCAAAATAAAAGCATCTTAAAAAATGGACGACTAACTAGATAATTTGCCCAGATCAAAAAAAATACAAACTAATTTGTCAATAAATTTTATGTGAAACCAATAAGTAATTCAAGATTTTCGTCTCTGACTTTTGATCAAGAATCATTTACATCATATAAACATAATTATTATTGAATTTGGTAAAGCCAAATCAATTTTTCAATTTTTTTCTAACATTACATGCATATATATAGTGATATCTACTTAATTTATGCAGGGATTACATGAGAAAAATAATCAAATGGAAGGGACTATAATATGATGAAATCCATCGAAGATTCAGCTCAGTTTGGGGGATTCAGCACAGATACAAAACAACAACAATGGCCTCAAAATTAAAAGGTAAAGAAACGTATTCTTACCTCTAACACGATGACACCTCGAAAATGCTTTTCCTCTTGCTTTTTGGTGTAGCCAACCTGAGAAATAAAGAACAGTTCAGAAAAGAACTGGACCTGTTGTTTTAAAATTAGCAAATATGCCCAATATGTGTATGTACAATTTTTTTCAAGTTCTTTCATGTATTCAGAGGAATATTGGATGGTCATAGTTGGTATCCATATTTGAATATGCGTCGGTGTAATTATAAATCACGTTATAGTTATAATGTATTTTTATACTATTATAGATTTTTAGAATAATATGTATTATCGGTGTGATTAGAACAGAAAACCTATTGAACTTATTGTGTAAGACTCTGAATTTTTCATTAAAAACTACACTTATTCTTGAACCCTTCTGTGCAAATCTAATTACTACGTTTGATTTCATGACCCAAATCTCCAATTTTAACTTTCAAACTTGGTTTTTCAGGATTCGAAAGAAGCAAGTTGACCAACTGGGCTCCTTACAGTAGGTCTCAATGTCCCAAGTAATTCTTAAACCTGCTCTTGTTTTCATCTCTCCTTCACAAGCATTTATTTTTATCACTGTTAAATTTCAGGATTATAATACGAAGACTCTGAGAAAAGAGGTAAATATATATACATACATATGTACATACTGCATTGAACATCAGCTGGCCTAACTAGCATTTGAAAACATTGATGGTATAAGGTATCTGATACAACACGCACATACACTACATTGAACATCACTCACTCTAACTAGCATTTGAGAGCATGGATGGAAAAATAAACAATTACAAAAATGCAGCAGGTTGGGGAAAATTAAGAAGGCAATTATCCATGATAAAGTGTGAGAAAAACATTTTGTACCAAAAACTGTAAAGTCTAACAAATTTTTGAAATCTAAATCAATATCTAAACCCTAAAACAGAAAGAATAAGAACAGAAAACATGAAGGTTTCCCCTACCTTTCACCACCGATTTGCCTTCTCACGGTCAAGGAAGAGAAATTTTAACATGAAAGTTTCTCCTCTGGAGTCTCGGAATTTTTGGGGAAGATGGAGAGAACAAAACAAACATATATAACTATGTTCTTATCCTTTTTGTAAAGTAGCAAAATAGTAGGCACCAAAAATTTCTCAGAAATTCAATCACGAAATTGGGGGAGAAGAGCTTGGGGGAAATTGGGAAATTAGGGCGAGAAAATTTTAGGAACTTGGTTGAAAAAATCGGGGGAATCTGACTTTGGGGAAATTTGGGAGGTAAAAAAACGACGTCGTTTAAGTTAGGTGACTAAAAATTTGCTGCGCTTATGATAAAACGTCACTAATGACAACTTATTTGCGGCCTTTTTTTACAAAACGCCACTAAAAACATAGTACAAAATGACGTCGTTCGTTTGCACACTTAATACATTCACCGCATTTTTAGACGAAACGTCGCCGTTTAGCAGTTGCTTAATATAATTTTGTGGCATTTTTTACAAAGCGTCACTAATAACACATATAAAACGGTGTCATTTAAACAGATAATATTTTGTTACAGCGTTTTTTTTAAAAACGCCACTAAAAATTCAAAATGAAGCGGCGCCGTATTGCTCTCTCTTTGTGCCTTTTATTATTTTAATTGTTATTGGATGATTTTTATTTGTATGTGAAAATATATTATATGATTATTATTGTAACTATCAACAAATAAAAACAAAGTATAACGTAGTCATGAATAAACTATGATATTTAAAAAAAATTTACTGTTAATATTATTATGTACTTCAATATTTTTATTTGTAATATACATACATTAGTCGGCAGGTAAGGGTAATGTATTTAAATTTGTATAATATTTTCATTTTAATACTTATTTTATTTTAGTTAATGTTCACCTCAATTTTTTAAATAATTTAATTTAAATTATTAATTTAAGAAAAAACAAAGTTGAACGTCTGTTATTTTGTAAACGGAAATAATGACGACTAAAACTTTTTAAGTTTTTTAAACATAACAACTTATATGACAATTTACATGTATTTCATTTTTTATTTTTATAAACTTTTTATTTTTTGAGTTTTACTTTTTCTTTATTTTTTTAATATTTCAAATAATTTCATCATTTTACAAATCTCAAGTAAACCTTAAAACCTAAACCATTTAATATATATAAAGTTTATCTATTTATCTATTAAATAATTTAAACTATAATCATAATTTTAATATATTAAAATTAATTTTATCTCTTTTACAATTATATAATAAATTATTTAATATATAAATTAAAAGACACTAGTTACCCTAAACCCTAAACTTTAAATCCTAAACCCTAAATCCTAAACAATAAACCCTAAACCCTGAACCTTTTAGCCCTAACCACATAAACCCTAACGCCTACCCCTATACCACTAGTCCTTAAACCTTAAACCCATAACATTTAACCCTTAAACCCTATAACCATTAACCCTTAAACATTAAACCACAAGCCTACACCTTACACCCTACACCATTTATACTCTAAACCATAAAATCTAAACTATAATGATAATTAATTCAATATTTTAAATTTAATACTATCTCTTTTATGATTATATAAGAAAGTATTTAATATATAAATTGTTCAATTATTTGTGGTTAATGCCCTAACTTTTGCGGCGCTTTTTAATAAGCACCACTGATGCCATTTTGTCGTTAGTATTCAAAAAATAAACAACCTTGTTTTGCTCAAAATTTTGTGGCGCTTTTATAAAAGCGCCGCTAATGCTCATATCTATAGCAGCGTTTTTACAAAAGCGCCGCTAATGCTCAGACCTGTAGCGGCGTTTTTAAGGAAGCGCCGCTAATGCTCAGACCTATAGCAGCGTTTTTACAAAAGCGCCGCTAATGCTAAGACATATAGCGGCGTTTTTGTAAAAGCGCCGCTAGTGCTCAGACCTATAGCGGCATTTTTACAAAAGCGCCGCTAATGCTCAGACCTATAGCGGCGTTTTTACAAAAGCGCCGCTAATGCTCAGATTTTTAGCGGCGTTTGGGAAAAAATGCCGCTATTGCTCTTTTTAGCGGCGTTTGGGCAATAAACACCGCTATTGCTCAACTTTTTGCGGCGTTAATGTATAATATTTGCGACGTTTTTTATTAAAACGCCACTAAAAACGCCGCTAAAAGTCTATTTTGGTGTAGTGACATATGGATCAAAATAACATTAAATCATTATTTAAACATACAAACTTACCTCGATAACAAAGACGTAGAAACGAGATCAATCTGAGGCTTTCACTTTTCCCCGATCTAAATCCGTTCGATGTCTATCTTGATCTAAATAGATAAATTCAATTCATTTAATACTTCTATTATACAATTCAGTCCATAATTCATATTTTTGAAAAATTATAAATTTGCCCCTAAGCTCCTAAATTGAAATTTAAGCAATTTCATCCACATTTCATGCTAGCCGAATGCCGAATGTTCTAGGGACCTCTACTAATTCATAAAAATCAGCATTTCATAAATTTACCATGGTATTTTACTACTTTTACAAATAAGTCCCTAAATGACAATTTTATCAAAAATCCCTTTACAAAATTTGTTTATTTAACAACAAATATTTATATTCTTCCATTAAACTTAAAAAATAATACAAGAAAATTCATGGAAAAACCCTAAACCTTTAACAGTTTTGCAAATTAGTCCCTGGGCTAGCTAGATTAAGCTACAACGATCCCGAAAACATAAAAATAATTAAAAACATAATCGAAATACATACCATGCAAGCAAAAATGGCTTGATCGAACCCTAGCTATACTCCCTTTGAAGAATCGGTTGAAGAAAAAACATATTGAAGAAGATGATATCTTTTACTTATTTAATTTTATCTTTATTTACTTATTTACATTTTTAACCTTTAAAAATATTCATAATTTCAACAAAACCAATCCATGAACATCCACTAACTATATAAATGGTCTATTTACCATATAATTCCTCTTACATTAAATTTTTATAGCTATTTGATACCTTTAGCTACTATAACTCTACTTTTGCACCTTTACGATTTAGTCCTTTTTACTTAATTAAGCATGCAAACGTCAAAATTTCTTAACGAAATTTTTATACGACTCTACTAACATACCGTATACATTAAAATAATAATAAAATAATAATTTACTCGTCATATTTGTGGTCCCAAAACCACTGTTCCAATTTCACTAAAAACTGGCTGTTACATGTTAAATATGAATTTAGGAATTTTTTTTATTTCGATTCATAAGTAGCTAATTTCCTTAGGGAGTTTAAAAAATAGATGTATGAATAATTAGTGGATGAACGAGGGTTGGAATCCGGGTTAGGTGGTTTAAATTATGTGTGATTAAATACTAGGGAGTGACCCCTTAGTAAGTAATTTAGGATAAATGAGATCGAAAGATAAGTTTACCAAATACTTCATTATTTATCCCGCTCAAGAAAGTGAGGCCGAGAGGTAAGCGTTTATTGGTCGATTAGTTAATTAGTTAGAGGTTGAGACGTAATAACTAGTTAATTAATAGCTAACTCGATAAAACCGGAGTTCTGAAGTTAATTAGGATCACCGAAGTGAGTCAAGATCATGCCTATTTTTATTGGATTATTTTCGATTGGTAATTGGTTGATTTTTAGTTTAATTAATTTTTAGGTTAATTAGATTAATTGTTATTTATTTGATTCTTCGTAATATAATTTTAAATTGGTACTATTTAGACTTATTAGTGTAGAGGATTAGTTTTGATTTAATTCAACCTCCCTTGGTACGATCCTCAGAATACTTTCCAGAGTGTTTCGCTATAACACATATTATATTACAATTTGACTCGTATACTTGCAAACACCGTTGTTTAATTAATCATCTATTTTGCTGCAGTATTTCCAGTCTAGACGTTCGTACGTCTGACGGCAGTCAACCATCCACTTTCTCCTATTGAGAAATGGTCCAATTGCTATATAGGACCCTTGGAAAATTGCTATTTTAATCCTCAAGTTTTTTGGCAATTAAAAATCTATAGCTATTGGAACTTTACAATTTAGTCCCTATGCCTAAATTAACTATTTAATTGACAAAATTGATGGGTCAAACTTTAATATATTTTTATATTAACCCCGTAAATATTCATATTTAATATTTATGAACTTGGGTCATGAAAATGGGGTTCCGAAACCAGATTTTCGATACCACTAAAAAGCATACTGTTACAACTTAGGTGTGAATTTTTTATTTAAATTTATTTTGAACCCTAATTTGGTTGTTTTGAACTAGATTTGCCATGTCTAATTTGCTAGTATTGTCTTGGTTTAGCGACAAGCAATAGTGTTTGGAGCAAGATTGCATGACTGACTTTGTAACTTATTTTTCTGCATTTTTAGGCTTAAATCTTGAGATAGGAAGAAGATTTTGGTTGATTCATGCATTTCTTGACATATGTCAGGGAGATATAGCATGTATGTCTCGAGATAGAGAAGGTAAAGTCTCAAGAGATGGCCCTGTGTCTCAAGACATTCGAAGTCGATAGTTAAAATTAGTTTTACAAGTTGCAAGTCTTAATACATGGAACTTATGTCTCAAGATAACAAATCATGTATTTATTCATTGGCTCAGGTATAAGGACCTAACTACTAAATTTTGTATTTTGGGCTCCCAAATGTCGTCTTAAGGCGCTTTTGAACTCAGTTTTCATTTGTAATGAAAATAATTGCCTGTAATTAGTATTGTCATGTTATGGTCCGTGCTTTTACATGTTTTGAGCGGAAATTAGCTAAGGTATTACGGTAGAAGTATCTAAAGGTTCTTTTTTATACAAAATGGAAAACTTAGGATTTTGAATTGTTGAACTTGCATGTACCGCCATTTCAAGCATTTTGAATAGTCCACTTTAATATGAATGATCCTTGGTACTCTTTAGCTATAATTTTATCTAGATAGTCAAATGTCTATAATTAAATTAATAAATAATAAAAACTTAAATTATTGTTGTCATATATCATGTTGTTTTATAACATATTTCATATTAGATAAATGAAAATTAATGAATACTAATTTAATAATGTAATCTTGTTGTTAAAAATAAGTATAATATATTTTATAACTATTCAAAATTACAAAATATATTCCTTTAGTTTTTTTATACTAAATATCATCTGAGTAAATAAACAAAAAATAAATAAAAAAATATTAGGAGAACAAATTTGCAAAAGTAGAAAGTAAATTTATTTCCTTCGACATTTGTTTATATTCTTTTTTACTAAAAGAAATATAGTCATATCTATAAGGTCATGCAATATGCTAAAGGGCCCTAAACTGCACTTGCTTTGTTTTAACATATAAGTTGAAATTTTTATTATTTATTTATTTTTCTAGGTGTAAATCCAAGATGTTTTCAAGTCACATTTGATCCGTAGCATTTAAAAATAATTTTTTTTCAATAAGTGTATTTTTGAAAATTTAAATTTGTATTCTCATAATGATAAATGGTTAAAATTCAAGGAAATGAATAAAAAAAAAACATCAGGTTAAATATTTCCTAAAATGGATTCTTAAATTACTTGAGTGAACGGTGCTACTATTTTCACTCCCTCACTTTAAGTTTGGCCTTTCATTTTAGTTTCTATTTAATTTAGTGTTTTCTCTCTATATACACCCAAAATACTAGAACAATATTTATAGTTCCTTAACTTTTAATTTAGCTATTAGATAGTGATGGGTATTTTTGCTCGCTCGTTTGTGGTCATATTCTCATGTATTCTACTTTTGAATGGTTTTATAGATGCTGATCATCATGTTATAGAAGGTGACAAGCATTTGGTTCATCGTTCAATTTTAAACAAGGACCAGGAAGATGGTCAAGAACATGAAGTACATAGAAGGTCTTTAACACTTGGTCTTCTTGGTCTTGCTGCTCTTGGTGGATTAGGAGCTAGACATAATGCTGGTGGTGGTGGTGGAGCAATTGCACAAGCTGCTGCTGATGATAGCAGCACCGTGGTCTGCTTTTCATAAAGCAATTTCTTGATGGAGCAATTCACGCCTAATCTGCTTTCAAAAGCGACTTCACAAGTTGCTTCTGATGTAGCTGCTCGAGTTACTGGAGGCTTAAAAGGTGGCATTGGTGGAGGTAGTTTAAGAGGTGGAGGAGGAAGCAGTTTAATAGGTGGAGGTGGAAGCAGTGTTGGAGGTAGTGCTACCGGTTCCCTTGGTGGACGTGGTGCTGCCATTGGTGGAGGTGGAAGCAGTGTTGGAGGTAGTGCTACCGGTTCCCTTGGTGGACGTGGTGCTGCTATTGGTGGAGGTGGAAGCAGTGTTGGAGGTAGTGCTACCGGTTCCCTTGGTGGACGTGGTGCTGCTGTTGGTGGAGGTGGAGGTAGTGTTGGAGGTAGTGCTGGAGGTAGTGTTGGAAGTGGTTTAAGGGGTGGAGGTGGATATGGAGGTAATATTGGTGGAGTAAGTTTCGGAGGTAGTAAGGTTTTTGGAGGAGGAGGTGGAGCTTAGGTTATGTTTTCAGCAACCATGATGATGGGGACACTATTGCACGATTCTCACAAATAAATCTGAACTACTAAAGTATGGCTGGACATCTTTATAGATATTTATCATTCTTTTATTTGATCAAACGTCAATTTATATATTCTGTTAGATTATATATACTAAGATTTATGTAGTTACCCCTAATTACATTTTCTATGAGAAGCTTGTAAAGTTTTTGATCCTTATATTGCATAATCTAGATATCAGTATTTATTAAAAAGAATGTTTTTTTTCCTTAGCAAAATAGACTTTTAGCGGCGTTTTTTTAGGCCTATAAGCGTCGCTAAAACTATTTGCGGCTCTTATAAGCGCCGCTAAAACTATTTGCGGCGTTTTTCCAAGCGCCGCAAAAAACGCCGCTAGAGACAATGCCGCTAAATTTTGCGGCATTTATGTGAAACAAAAATGCGGCTAAAGAACATGACCTTTAGTGGCGCTTTTCCCACAAACGCCGCTAAAGAACATGACCTTTAGCGGCGCTTTACCCACAAACGCCCCAAAAGAATGTGACCTTTAGCGGCGCTTTTGTCACAAATGCCGCTAAAGAACATGGCCTTTAGCGGCGCTTTTATCACAAACGCCGCTAAAGAACGTGGCCTTTTGCGGCGCTTTTATCACAAACGCCGTTAAAGAACAATACATTTAGCGGCGCTTTTTATCACAAACGCCGTTATAGAGCATGCCTTTTAGCGGCGTTTTTTATAAAAGCGCCGCTAAAGGTGCTGTTCTTTAGTGGCGTTTTTGCTTTGGCAGATTTGCAACTTCCCATTTTCATCCATATACAACCCTTCCTGTAACATAAAATCCAACCAAATACAGCAAATCTAAATGATACTTCAAATTCAACGAAAGATATATGATATAAATTAATAAATGAAGTATAATTCAAAATATTCTTACAATAATGTTAAAATTTAGAATGTTAAAAATATTCTTACAATAAGAAAACAAATGTCTAAGATGGCGGATTTTGCGACTGCTGAAACATTTTCATCATATTCTGAAGCTGTAGTTGGAGTGCATCGTACTTTCTGCTCTGCTCTGCTTCTCTCGCTGCTACCTCCGCTTTAAGTTGTAGCTGGAGTTCTTCATATTTTCTTTGAACCTCAGCTTCTCTCGATGCTGCCTCCGCTTTAAGTTGAGCAATTTGCTCAACTGTGCTCGCTTGCATCTGAGCCATCTGTTCTTTTAACCTCAGAACTTCAGCTTGAGCCTGACTCCCCGAAGGCATGTATTGTTGCGAACTGGATCCAAAATATTGGGTTGGGATAACACCAGATCCTTGAAATCAAACCTGACCATACCTTTCAGGAAACAGAACTATCACTCGAAGCAACCGCTTCATACTCCGCCTTTTTATCCTTTAGTTTCTCCTAATAAATCAATCAAAAAGTTAGAAACGAAATATATAATAAAAACAAATGCAACATAACTGAACATTATTTAGAACTACTAACGACGAATTAAACCATTATAATTAAACGTTATATATATTTAAAATAAATCAAATTTTATTAAGTAAATATACCATAATTTCTCCAGCTTTAGAATTCATAGGAGATCCATCTTTCTTCCTATGTGTAATGTCAAAAAGCTGAAGGCGTCCAACTTTTTGATCAGACGAGAGTTCCTACAATATAGTAGTAAAAATATAATTTAATAGAAAGTAATTAATATATGACACAATTAATAAATTCAAAATACCTCGGCCTTAGCTACATAAGCAAAACTTTTCGACCTTGGTGTGTGCGTGAATTTTTGTTTTTGCCTGCTTGTTGTTCCAACTCGCTCACGATCCTACATTATGAAATTATTATTACGTATATAGTAAATACTATAAACCAAAATAATTATAAGAGTTTGGAAGTACGTAATACCTCTCCTTTCTTTGAATTCCAAAATCTAACCGCATCTTCCCATTGGTACCTCAGCATTCCCGGCGGGACATTTAGCAATTTCTCTTCGAGGCTTATATTTTTCTTAAAATATTCTTTCTTTAAAGTGCTTTTATGGTCTCTCCATTTTTTTCCCAATGCCTTCTTGACATAATTATCCGAGACCTCTAAAGTAAATCTCTCCTACAAAAAACACAAGTTTAGAAAGTAAATATAAATGAAACTTAAACCAAAGTATTATAAATTACATTCACGTTTTGTTACCTTAATATTATTGAGAGCTTGATTTTTGTTACTATCAGGCATTTGATGCACGACTCGTAGTTGATAGGCAACATATTGGCATTTTGTGCTATAATGCTCAAATATCCTGCTAAAAGTCGAGTTTTTGATCCAACAGGCTGACCATGACTGTTTCTAGATACTTTGACACACTCGACATGATTTAACTCGTATAATTCTTTTAGTAGCGTACGTCCTCGAGCTTTGCGCGTCCCACAACTTTCAGCTGAAAAATGGTATATTATAATATAAGAAGTTGAAAAAGAAATCAATAATAAAAGTCAACACGCATGTAAATTAAAGTTAGCATTTACTCTGAATTTCTGCAGGTTCGTCGATGTATTCGGAACATTCGAAGATCCAATGACAGTCTGTTGTTCACTATTTGTTTCTTCCAAATTTGGAGTATTCTGAACAATACTTAGATCTCGCAATCTTCTTCTAGGCATTTTTTCTGCAATACACATAAAATAGTTGAAATTTTAGTAACTAATTACAACAAGAATAGTACATATAAAATAGTTGAAATATTTAACAAGACCAAGATTTAAATTATAATATTACATATAATTTAAAAATCGTAAAATCTTACTACATCATAATTCGTAAATATCTTCATCCACATCCTGGCGAACCCATTGAGATTGTGTACTAGTACTAGGGATATTTTCATTTAAGTTTTGTTCTGGAAAAGGCAAAGTTTCTGATCTTTCGACGATGTCATCTCTACTTCCATTGCCCATGTCAAACAAGTCTCTAGGGGTGTTTTGGAGTACAACGTACCAACCTTAATCAGTTGGATCTTTCGAGTAAAAAACTTGTTTCACTTGAGAAGAAAATACATACGGCTCATCTATCAATTATTGTCCAGTGTGAATCAATCGAGAGAAGTTCATCATTGTAAAACCAAATTGATCTTTTTTAATTCTGCGAGCAGTATTAACATCAGCCCAATCACATCGAAATAAGACAACTTTCCATTTGCCGTAGTAATCCAACTCAATAATGTCAGTAAGAAGTCCGTAATACTCCACATTTCCCTCAATAGGATTACTGTCCCTAGCACTAGCATAACTTGTAATTGAAGAATTAACAACTATTCCACAATTTTGAGTTCTTCTCAATCTCTCACGATATTTTGTATGAAATCTGAATCCATTGATGAGGAAGGCACTATATCTTTTTACTACTTTATTTGGACATTGGGATGCCATTTAACTTCGTCATTGACGTCCTTTCCACTCCAAACCTATTGAATCGAAAGTAAATTGAGTAATTATAAATGTTATGAGAAAACATTATTTGTCAATGAAAGCTTCAGTTGCATACCGTTTGGCTTAACCATTCATGAAAAGATTCTATGAATAACTTATTAATCTCTCGATGTTGTAATCTTTGGGAGCGTGAACGATATCTCAAGATTTGTTTGTACTCGCTATGTTAAAAAGTGGATTACTTGGTTAGAAGATAAACAAATAAAAAAGATGAATATTTATCAAATCCTAAAACTTAGTTTCCTAATGGTTCAATCGAATCGTGGTGAAAAAGAACATATCGGTGTGCTTGTACCCAATATATATCATCTAATTCTGTAATTTCAACTTTACCGATTGGTTCCCCATAACTTTGAAATAAATAAGTTTCGGCCAAGTTATGATCAGTGAGCCCAGCATTTCTACTTGGTCTATTCAATCTTGTTTCAACATCTTCTAAATATCTAGAACAGAAAGTCATACACTCCTTTGCCAAGTATCCTTCAGCTATTGATCCTTCTGGATAACGCTTATTATGACAATAAGACTTCAATTTGAATAGGAACCTAAAAACGATATACAACATTATCAAAAGTTGTAACTCAAGGTATATTCATGAATGAATAAAAAACTTTACAAATAAATTAGCACCTCTCTATAGGATACATCCACCGATAGAAAACCGATCCACCAAGTTTTGCTTCGTGAGGGAGATGGATTATCAAGTGCACCATAATAGTGAAGAAAGAATGTGGAAAGATCTTCTCCAATTTGCATAAAGTCAAGGCGGCTCGATCTTGTACTTTCTCAAGTTCTTCAACATTCAAAACTTTGCCACAAATAACTTTCATTATATTGGATAGTTCAATTATACAAGACGTCACCTTTTTTGACATACAACACCGTAAAGCAACTGGTAGTAAATCTTGCATCAAGATGTGATAATCGTATGATTTTAGGGAATACAGTCTTCGATCTTTAAGACTCACACATCGAGATATATTTGATGCATACGCATCTGGGACCTTTATATCCTTCAACACCGTGCAGAACACTTCTTTTTCTTTCTTTGACATTGCAAAAATTGAAGGCGGCAACCTATATTTCCCATTCGGAAGTACTTGGGGATGAAGTTCACGTCGAATTCCCATGTCAACTAGATCAAGTCAACTCTGAAGATTGTCTTTCGATTTTCCATCGACATTCAGAATTGTCCCAATGATGTTCTCGCAAACATTCTTCTCAATATGCATAACATCAAGATTGTGTCGCAAAATGTGATGCTCCTAATAAGGCAACTAAAAAAAATACTTCTTTTTTTCCACAAGTCCGCCTCATTAGGATCATCCTCTTCATCAGATTCATCATCAATCTGCTCATCAACATCGTTAACATACGCCTCCCTCGGTCTTCTCTTTGCTTGCGTGTTGTGTGGTTGATTCATCTTCCCATAACTGAAATTGATATCTTTTAACATGAACAAGATTTCAGATCCAATGGTCTGCTCTGGAGCTTCTCTAAACTCTTCAGTACCATCAAATAGAGTCCTCTGAAATCTAAATCTATGATTTCCATCTAACCACCGACGATGCCCCATATAGGAGAAATTCTTCCCATTATATAACCACTTCGAACATGTTTGCGCCGCACAATAAGGACAAGCATAACGTCCTTTGGTACTCCAACCAGATAAATTGGCATAAGCCGGGAAATCATTAATAGTCCACAATAAAGCAGCACGTAAAAAAAGTTCTCCTTTCTCAAGACATCATATGTTTCAACACCCACCCATAACTGTTTCAACTCTTCAATAAGTGGCTGCATATAAATGTCAATATCATTTTCGAGACCTTTCTCTCCAGGGATAATCATAGATAAGATAAAAGAAGATTGCTTCATGCAAATCCACGGAGGCAAATTGTAAGGAACAAGCACTACAGGCCAAGTACTATACGAAGTACTCATGATTTTATAAGGATTAAACCCATCAGATGCTAGCCCAAGCCTCACATTCCTAGGATCAGTTGCAAAGCTTGGAAATTTAATGTCAAATGATTTCCAAGCTAAAGAATCCGCATGATGCCTTAATAATCCATCACCGGTTCGTTGATCATGATGCCACCTCATAGACTCGGCTGTCTTTGACGATATGAAAAGCCTTTGAAGCCTTGGTATTAGTGGAAAATATCGCAAAATCTTTACTGGCTTATTTCTTGACTGTGCCTCACCTTCATCCTCGTTCATATCTTTTGTATTCTGATTCATCCAACGAGAGTTACCACAAACATGACAAGACTGTTGGTTTTTCCGATCACCCCAATACAACATGCAGTCATTTGGGCAACTACGAATTTTCTCGTACCCAAGGCCTAAATCTTTTATTAGTTTCTTCATTTCTTTGCATGAATGAGGGATTTTTGCAAACGGAAACATCTCTCTCAAAAACTCTAACAGCATTGTAAAAGAGTTTCCGGTCCACCCTCCCAAACATTTTAAGTGAAATAGGTGAATGCAGAATGACATTTTTGAATATTTTGATCCTTCGTAAAGTTCTTCATTCATTTCATTAAGTAACTTGTAGAACTTCACCGCTTCTCTATTTGGCTCTTCATCATGTACACTTTTTCCTATTTCGGTAAAAACATTTCCACCAATATTACAATCATCGGATGCAATAAAGTCAGGTGGAAACGATTGCAAACCATGACTGTACATATTAAATGCATCCCTCAACATACCTTCCATATCATCTTCTCTAACAAACTGATGGTAAGCACTATGAGGATAAGCCGGATTAATCGTTGAAGAGGTTCTACTAGGTGTACACTCTCCATGGAAAATCTATTTTTTATACCCCCGAATAAATCCATCAACAATTAGATGTTCGTAGACAACTTCACGAAAATGCCAATTGATGTTGCCACATTTCTTACACGGGCAAAGAATCATATTTTCTTGGCTTGCATTTTGAAATGCAAAATTTAGGAAAGTTTGTACTCCGTTTCGATAGTCGTTGCTTACCCTTGACAAATACATCCAACTCTTATCCTTTTCGTTGTTCTTGAAGTCTAAAGTTGACAATAAATTACGATTACTTAAATGTTCTCAATTGATTTAAATCATGTCATTGTTCTAAAGTAGATAATACATATCAAGTATCAAGTATCTAATGGGTGTGAACTAATTCAAGTAAGTTGCAGGATATTCAAGTATATATTTATGTATTACGTAAGTAAGTTTTGTAAATTATGTAAGTTATGATATGATATATATTTATGTAAGTTTTGTAAGTTATGTAAGTTATGTAAGTTATGATATGATATATATTTATGTAAGTTATGTAAGTTTTGTAAGTTATGAAAGTTTTGATATGATATATATTTATGTATTATGTAAGGTATATAAATTATGTAAGTTATGTATGATATATATTTATGTAAGTTATGATATGATATATATTTATGTATTATGTAAGTTATCCAAGTTAAACAAATTAAATAATATTTAAACAAATTATTTTAATTAAATAATATTTAAATAATATAATTAAATAAATTAATCCAAATTATATAATTTAAACACTTACTTAGTGATTTTATGTATTATTTAATTAATTAAAAAAATAATATTTTTTTTATTACAATAAAAAAGTGTAAAGTAATAGTTAACATAAATGACTTGTATCAATTAATAACTATTACCTATTTAAACAAATATTAAAATTGAGATATTAAAATGTAACAAATTTTAAAATTATATCTACTACTCATTAGTCACAATGAATCTCTTTCTAATTCGCACAATATTAAGTTTTCCATTGGATCTTTATATTTTTAATTTTACATGCTTGTTTTGCTTTCTCATCAATCTGATTTTTTGTTACAATTGCAAATAACTATAGTTAAGCCCATACAACTACTAAATTGAAAATAAACAACCTCATTCAAAGTAAAACATGAAAAGATAGACAGCTACGCCCATGATGAATTTAATCCTTAAAATATCTACCTTGAAGACACCATAGTGGAGGATAAATAAAACATTTGGAGCTAAAACTAATCTCCAATATATACTATTTTGTGCTCTGTTTTCTTTTGATTAATTCCTTTCCACTTCCGATCAATTCGAATCTTTCAATCGGTGGCTTAATTTAGATTAATTTTAGTCCTAATTTATACTAATGTAATTTCAAATGATAAATATATAAGGTGTTTGTATTTAACTTAAAATCCTCCAAAGGGTTTAAAAATCAATATAATATATATTATGAAAAATTCAAATTTTATTTTATTTATATTACATAAATTCTTAGATTTGTATAAGATGAAAAGTATATGAAGAGAGGAATGGCGGTATAGATCTTACTTACTTACACCAAATGACTGAACTTCTACTTGAACTAATTTCTAATATAGTATTGTTACACATTCCCTAAGTATGTAATACACGACCCACTTATATACTGTGTTCCTTTAGTAATGAGCATCTAACATAGATTTGTGTTTTAAGCTTAAGACCTCGAAACTGAAAGTTTCAAGTTCAAACCACTTTCTTATTTGATACAAAAACATATCATGTATCTGACATACAACTGAAATAGAGGTCCAACCTTAATGCCATGAACTAAATATAAACCAAACAAGAACAACTGCCATTATAGCTATTTCCTAAGAAAGCTTCAAACAGGTAATTAAGCACATTGATGTTGGAACGGTGAAAATGTGCAAGTGTACACAATCGCAACAAGTAATAAAGTGACAAGTAAATGTCGAGTTATCGTACCTACAGGGACTGTAAAAGACTTATTTATGAAAATGATTTTTTAAACACTTTGGTGAGGGAATTTGGTTTTGAGAAATGATTAAAAACTAGAAAAAAAAACAAAGTAAAATAAATAAAATAAAGAAATTCTTATGCACGATTTCAAAAGCTAATTTTAATCAAGATGATATAATTGTGTTGGATTAATTACATTTCTTAACTTAGAATCATTAAATTCATGCTTATACTTGTTACGAATAAATCACGGCAACTCGGTAATTTGCTAACTTATGAACATATTTACAAATCAAAAATCCGTTTATCTCTTGTACATATCCCTATGTCAATTCGACCGATTAAACAGATTTATAAAAGTAAACATGTTATTGCACATACATACTTATTAAATTAAACAATCTCTCGCATATTCCTATGTCGATTCAACCGATTAATTCAACCTAATAAGCATATAAAAGACTATGTGAGGTAACAAAGTATCCTTACCTTGAAACAGTTTAATCACAATAACCCTGCAAGTTATGCAAGGCATATATATTGCCAAATACAATGCTAATTTAATCATCAGCTACCTTAGAAGAATTAAACATGCACTGATTAAGTACTGTGTCCATTAATTACAGTTTTAATGCATTTAAATAATTAATTCTTTAGTTATCTAAACAATTATAATGCCAGAATAACTTAATCATGATTTTACTTAATCAAGCATTTTACCGAGGCCTATAACAGCATAAACACAATTTTAATAATTCAAGAGGACGAAATGCAATCAACCCAACACGAATTAAATTCAAGCTAAGCTGATTAAATTAACCATTCCAATAGCATAAATATTCATAAACATGTTTGTCAAAACAACAACGAAATTTAAAGAGATAGGGAACAAGAAGCAAATCCGGTGTTTCTCCGTGGCTTGACTGATTGCTCCGTTCTTCGTTCTCCGTTGTCCTCGGCTATCAAGGTGACTTATGGACACTCCAATTGCTGCTCCAAATGGCTGAGAAAACACCTCTTTTCCAAGAGGAGAAATCGGCACAAGAAGGCTTGGTTTGTTCTTAGAAATAAAGAGAGAATGGAGAGAAGAGAAGTGAGGAGAGAATGAGAATGTTGTAGGATTGATGGGTGATTTGAATGATCAGCCAAGGGTGGTATTTATAGCTGAATGTGGCTGCTAAAAATAGTAAATCCCATCAGCCAAAGAGCCCTCCCTTGGTCAATATCTATGTGGCAAAGTTGATGGCTTCAACTTTGCTAAATATGGCATGGGGCAAATCTACAAAGACACTATATTTGGAGGGGGTTGAATGCAACTTTGAAAAGTCCTCAAGGGCTTCTTTGCAAGCTTAATTAATCAGCTAATAAGCTGATTTGGGTCAGCATATGGACGGTTTGGGCTGCCCAATTCTTTGCTCGGTTTGGTTCAATGGGTTTGGTTCAACTGATGCGGTTCAACTGGGCCTTTTTCATAATTAATTAAGATTAATTTATTTAGCCCAAATTAAATTGGGAATAAATTAAAATTAATTATATTACGATTAAATATTCATAATTGGACCATCTTGGGCTGGAAATAAATTCGCCTTGATACTTCAAATTGCTTCTCGGGTTTATTCTTCGAGCAGTGTCTGCCGAGCCAATTTTCGCCCTTTGTGCGAATCTGTCGAAAATAGTCAAAATTAGTCAAAATTAACTATAAAATTAATTAAAATTCATCATGTCCATATTTTTAGCACAATTTAATTATTTTATAATATTTAATTATTTTCCAACAAGAATCTAATCGAAACTGCATAAATTTGAGTTAAAAAGGGCATGAAAAAGTGTATAAATTTTCGTGTTTCCACACCCCAAACTTAATTCATTGCTCGTCCCGAGTAATACACAAATTTGAAAAGAATTTTCTCGGAAACACCTTTGAAAAACTCCTTCAGAACAACTTTCTTCAAAATTATGAATTCAGTATACTTAGGCTAAAAAATAAGAAATTTGATAATTATGTTACTTAAGTAGACATATCGTTCAAATTACATCCAGCAACTATTATACTAGCAAAATTAGACTAAATGTTTCTTAATAAAGACATGTTAATCCCTACCAATTTGATTTTAATTCCTTATTCAAAATTAAACTGCAATCATTAAGCTTAACTGATGTCTTCATATGTTGAACAGAGCAATTTCTCTCCACTAATGTAGGTAACATTGGAATTTTGAATCAATAGGTCTTTAATAAGGTTGTAAAGTGGCCGGGCTTAGGGGGTAGGTAAACGATAGATAAATTTTGGCTTTAAAACCCTAGACTCAGCATAAATCGAACCTTCGGAATTTTTACCTTCGATACACCAACATGCTCTTTTGTACATCTATTTTCTTTTGAGTACATGTTTTTTTTTTTTTAGCACTTGCTTCATGTACTACAATTTTCAAGCAATTGGTACTTCCTTTCAATTCCCCCAAACTTATTTTCAAACGATATTCTGAATAATGCTGAGTCTAGTTTTTGGGACAATTTTAAAGGTAATGAAGAGAAAAGTGATGGCTAAATATTGAAAAGGTCCAAATAAAATTAGGCCATATAGTCTCAAAGTTGGGTTTCAACGAATAATTTTATCAAGGTTGGCTTGAAAGGCTCAAACGGTCCAAAAAATAGTTGCCTAAATCATTTTCAATATTCCATGCTTCCTAGGATTTCGCCTCAAGAAATTACTTAGTCAATTCTAAAGACTTAAACTTTCATGCATGCCTAATTTTTTTGTAGGGAACTAAAAATTTTATGGTACGAATTTGCATGTTTTATTAAAAATACATTCATATCATTATTAAGCTAACATAATAACTTATTGAAATAATAGAATTTTATTAATACTGAAGTTTAGCATACTTAACAAAATTCAAATTTATTGAGCAAAATATATCCTAATCATAATTAAAAGAAAATTTTATTCTGAGTGGAATCAATTCAAATTTTCGGTCCCCCTTACTTAAAGTGAACAATGTCCTCATTGTTTAAAGTGAATAGATACTGTACACCAGGTAGGATATTTAGAAAAGAGGAGGCGAGTCAAATTGACTGCTTAAGTACCAGGCTCTCTCTAAAATCCAATCCTAGACATGTATATATCTATTGCCACACTTTAACCTTTGTGACTTGTTCAGATTTTATTCATGATTCCTATCTCTTGTTTTATTGTGCAAAAATAAAAATTCCTAATTCACCTAATCCTAAAATAACTTAAGAATAAAAATAAGCTAAAGTTGAAGTCCTCCCTTTTTATTTGTTTGCCGATCCTTCCGAATTCGACTCATCTTTTACTCCATCAGTATTGCCTTTGCATGAATCGCCTTGCTCCCTCTTTGATGACGAAATCTATGGTTCAAATATGAAATTTGGAAACTCAGGCACAAAAATAAATGGGTCATTATAAATTTTCTTGAGGGCACTCCTCATCGAGTCATCTCTTATTTTTGAGTATCTCCAGTAGGCTTGTTGCTGCCATTGCATGTGTTGCATTAAGTCCATAAGCTTTGATAACTCATTACGAAGATCTGGGCTAGGCGGTGGAGCTCCAAACATTGAGGTTTCGATATCAGGTTCAGCTTCTGGTTCCATTGATTCTGCCTCAACAGGGACTTCAGTTGATTGCTCTTGCGGGATTTCTGTGGGTTCATCCCCTATTTCTTCGGGATCCTCACTCTCTTCAACTCGTTGCTGAAGAACAGAATCTCCGGCTACTCGGTAGAGGTCACAATCGGTGATTGTGCCTTGATTATACTCTGTCTTCTTCACGTCCACGAGGAGTTTTGCTTTTAAGCATAAAATTGTTATCGTAAAGGGGAAATAGGCCGGGCCAGAACGTCTAACGGCACAATTTCGTATTTCTCTTAGGATGATTTTTCCCACATCAATGGTCTTTCTAGTTAGAATTGAGTATAATAAGACCATTCGCTCTAATGATATTGTAGTCCCATGTGAACTAGGCATAAGGCTGAAACGAATGAAACAGAACCATACCTGGTGTCAAATACTCTCTTCGGCACATGTGGGTTCCTTGCTTTGACACAGTCCACTTAGAACCTGGAACTGTGAGTTCCTCGAGAATTTCTTGCAAATTTTCAGGCTTAATGTTGCTCAACAGAGAAGAATATTCATCGTTGTCGAAATCAGGTAATTTAAAGAATTCATTAATAGCATTTGAATTAATTGGTACCTTGATTCCGCGGACTAGAACTTTGGTCAATTCGCTTGAGGTCAAGTTCGCGTAGAATTCACGAACTAGTTCCTCATCCACACTTGGTCTCTTTTCACAAAACAATTCCCAATTGAGGGCTTCAGCAACTTGACGAATACGTGCCATAAAGTCTCTGTAGTTGCTTTCCTTCAGTGTGAAGCCTTTCTCTGGGTGCATCTGTTGATCTTTGAAAATACTTTCGTATCTTACTTTGGCTTCTTCACAGTGATTTTTTTTTTGTGTTTCGTCAATTTGGGCGGAAGCACGAGTTCTGTTGCGAGGCATGATTAACCTGAACATAATATGGGAAAAAATATTTTCTTAAAAATTTAATTAATAAAAATTACTAATTTTTCAATAAATTGAAAAATTGAAAAATTGAATAAAAATTAAACTTAAGGGAAGAAAATTGTTCTTACCACCTTCTTCGTAAAAATTAAGAACTCCTAAAATAAAATATACTAATGAACAAAAGATGGAATTTTAAAAGGAGGGTTGAAGGCTTTTGGCTTAGGTTGGGCGGATGGGTGCGTGGTAGGGTGCAGACGCAGCAAAGAAAGCGCAAGGCCTTGCGACGAGGTAGGCCACGGGCTGGTCGGGTGTGTGGGGGAGATGGTGCGCAAAGCAAGCAACGTGGTGGAGGCGCAAGCGTGAGGCCAAAACACAGGCACCGGCTGAGTCGGGAGGCGCGCGCGGCGTCTTTGAAGTGGTCTGCTGGCCGGATGGCTGTTGTGGCTAGGGACGTGCGACACTTTGATGAGTTGGTGATTTGGGGTTTTGAATGATGAATGAATGGGGAGAAGCAAGGGTGTAATTTATAGTGGGAGAAGTAGGAATTAGAGTAGAACTCTTAGAGTAATTTAATAATAAAAATATTCTAATTCTAATTCTACTTAATGTTAACAACAATTAATAATATGCATGTGTAATTATCAATTGCTATTAAATTATTAAGATAAATATGAAATATAGTTAAACAAAGTAATCCTAATTCTAAGCTAAGTTGATAAAAATTAATATATAAGTTATAAGAGATATAATTATATATTAAAGTTTATCATATTATTATTAAAATATATATATTAAGTAAAAATAATTATTTTAGATGCCTTTTGGAAATATTTACAAAAAGAGGCACCTAGTTTTTGTTATTTACGAAAATAGCAACCAAATTTTAAAAATAATTCAATTAAGTCCCTAGACTTAATGAAAATTTAAAATTGAGTTGCAATTTAAGACTTGGGTCAAAATTGACCTTTTTATTTGGAAAACCAAAAATTTATTTTGTCATTTAGGGGCTAATTTCTTGGAAAATTATGTAAAAATCAATTCCCGGGAAAGATTGGAGGGTCACAAGCGGTCCCGCTTAAGTTCCAATCTCCTAGATGCAATTTCTTTAAACATAATAAACAGAAAATATACCCTAAATAATTTATTGAAAACAAGAAAATCTAAAGATCAGATAAACTGAACAAGATTTGATCTCGTTCAGGTCTTTCTCCGTAGTAATGTTTCAAACGCTGAGCATTGACTTGGAAATTACTTCCCTTACCTTGGAGTTCAACAACTCCGTATGGATAGACGCGATGAATCGTAAATGGACCAGACCAACGTGATTTTAACCTACCTGGAAAGAACTTCAATCTGGAATTAAATAACAATACTTGCTGACCTGCTTCAAACTCTCGAACTCGAATATGCTTGTCATGCCATTTCTTGAGTCTTTCTTTGAGTAATTTGGCATTTTCGTATGAGTCGAAATTCCTCTAGCTCGTTGAGTTGGAGCATCCGTTTCTCTCTAGCAAGCTTAAGATCTAAGTTGAGTCGTCGAAAGGCCCAGTAAGCTTTGTGCTCTAACTCCAGAGGTAGATGACAGGCTTTTCCAAAGACCAACACTCAGTAGGGTGACATTCCTAAAGGTGTCTTGTATCTTCGCTCAGTAAGCCCATAAAGCATCATCTAGTCTCTTGGACCAATCTCGTCGGTTCGGGCAAACTACCTTCTCAAGTATGCCTTTGATCTCCTTATTTGCTAGCTCAGCTTGCCCATTTGTCTGCGGATGGTAAGCTATAGCAACCTTATGTTTCACTCCATGTTTATCTAACAACCATTTTAACCACTTATTCACAAAATGGGTCCCTTCATCGCTGATAATAGCTCTTGGGGTTCCGAACCTTGTGAACACATGTTTCTGCAAGAACTTCATCACAACCTTAGCATCGTTCGTTGGATAAGCTTCAGCCTCGACCCACTTGGACACATAATCTACCGCTACCAATATGTATTTGTGACCGAAAGACTGAGGGAAGAGACCAAGAAAGTCAATACCCCAAACATCGAACAATTCTACCTCAATGATATTTGTTCGAGGCATCTCATTTCTCTGGGTGACATTTCCAACCCTCTGACATCGATCACAATTCTTTATGTAAGTGTATGCATCCTTGAATAGTGTTGGCCAAAAGAATCCGACTTGCAATACTTTGGCCGCTGTACGAGTACCTCCGAAGTGTCCCCCACTCGGAGCTGAATGACAGTGGTATAAAATCTTTGGTATTTTATCTTCTGCATACATCTCCTAATCATCTGATCTGCACACTTTTTAAACAAATATGGCTCTTCCCAGAAATAGTACTTCACATCGTGAAGAAACTTTTTCCTTTCACGACACGCTTTATCAAGCGGCATCAAACCACAAGCTAAATAGTTAGCAAAATCAGCAAACCAAGGAATATTATGGACATGATTTACCTTCAGTATGTGTTCATCTGGAAATGTCTCTTGGATCGGTAAAAGTGGAGAACTTCCCTCTTGCGGTTCTAATCTAGATAAGTGATCCGCTACTTGGTTTTCTACCCCCCTTCGATCTTGGATTTCTAGATCGAACTCTTGAAGTAGAAGCACCCACCGAATCAATCTCAGCTTAGCATCTTTCTTGGCTAATAAGTACTTAATTGCAGAGTGGTCTGTATAGACAATCACTTTGGTACCTACAAGATAAGATCGAAACTTGTCGAAAGCAAACACAATAGTCAGTAACTCTTTTTCTGTTATCGTATAGTTCAATTGAGCTCCGGTTAGAGTTCTACTTGCGTAGTAGATGGGATGAAAAGCTTTGTTCCTTTGCTGGCCCAAGACAGCTCTAATGGCGAAGTCACTTGCGTCACACATCAACACGAATGGCAAATCCCAGTCTGGTGTGACGATTATGGGTGCCGTGACTAATCGACTCTTCAGATCATTGGATGCTTTTAAGCATTCCTCATCAAACTTGAATATCGAGTCTTTCTCTAATAACTTGCATAAGGGTTTAGCCACTTTAGAGAAGTCCTTGATAAATCTTCGATAAAAATCTGCGTGACCCAAAAAGCTCCTAACACCTTTTACAGATGTTGGAGGTGGGAGTTTCTCAATAACGTCTACTTTTGCTTTGTCCACCTCGATCCCATGTCTCATTATCCGATGGCCTAAAACAATTCCTTCTCGTACCATGAAATGGCACTTTTCCCAATTGAGTACGAGATTCGTTTCTTCGCATCGCCTTAGTACCTTAGCTAGATTGGCTAAGCAATCATCGTAGGTATCTCCGAATACTGAAAAGTCATCCATAAAAACTTCCAAGTACTTCTCAACCATGTCAGTAAAAATAGACATCATACATCTTTGAAATGTAGCTGGTGCATTAATAAACCAAATGGCATGCATCTAAATGCAAACGTACCATACGGGTAGGTGAATGTCGTTTTGTGTTGATCTTCCGGTGCTACTGTAATCTGATTATACCCTGAGTATCCATCGAGAAAATAGTAGTAATCTCGTCCTGCGAGTCTATCCAACATCTGGTCCAAAAACGACATAGGAAAGTGATCTTTCCTAGTCGCCTTATTCAGCTTCCAGTAATTGATGCAGATTCTCTATCTCCTAACGGTTCTAGTTGGTATCAACTCGTTGTTCTCGTTCTCCACGACCGTGATACCTCCTTTCTTCGACACGCACTGGACTGGACTCACCCATGAACTGTCTGAGATGGGGTAAATTATACCTGCATCCAACCACTTGATAATTTCCTTTTTCACTATATTTTTCATGATGGGGTTCAGTCTCCGTTGTCCATCAATCGTTCCTCTCTTGCCATCTTCTAATATGATCTTGTGCATGCATACAGATGGGCTAATACCGTGAATATCGGCTATGGTCCATCCGATAGCCTTCTTGAATTGTTTCAAAACTAAGATAAGTTTCTCTTCTTGTTTAGTAGTTAATTCTGCTGAAACAATCATAGGCAGAGTAGAGGCGTTACCTAAATAAACATATTTTAAGTGTGAAGGTAATACCTTGAGTTCTAACTTAGGTGGCTCTTCGATTGATGCTTTTGGCTGGATGTAATCTCTTTTCTCTAATTCCAAAGATTCAAAACGTGATTGCAGATTAAATCCCTTTTGATTAGCTTCTAGCACAGCTAAGTATTCATCCTCCTCTTTATCAGTTAGGGAATTCGATGTCAAAATTCTTTCCAGTGGGTCCTCAACGCAGTTAAGTTCTTTCTCTACTATTAATTCCTCTAAATCGGATACTACAGAGCAATCATCCATTGTGTCAGGAAATCGCATTGACTTAAAAACATTAAATGTTACCTGATCATCCTGAACACGCATAGCCAGCTCGCCCTTTTGTACATCGATAAGGGTCCTTCCAGTTGCTAAGAATGGTCTTCCTAGTATAATTGGCACTTCTTTTTCTGCTTCAAAGTCTAGAATTACAAAGTCACCAGGAAAAATAAATTTATCTACACGTACCAATACGTCCTCGATTTTTCCTTCTAGATGCGCTAAGGATCGATCTGCTAGTTGAAGTGTAACCGTAGTTGGTCTAACTTCTCCTATCCCCAACTTCCTAACATAGGCATCAAGTTGATACTTGCACCTAAGTCACATAATGCCTTACCGCAATATGTTGATCCAATGTTGCATGGTATGGTGAAACATCCAGGATCCTTTAATTTTGGGGGTAGTTTGTCCCAAGATATGCAATTGCATTCCTTTCGTCGAGCTACCGTCTCAAATTCTCCAAGTCTTCATTTCTTAGACAAGATATCTTTCATGAACTTGATATAGTTCAGCATTTACTCAAGTGCTTCGACCAACAGGATGTTGATGTGAAGTTGCTTGAGTACGTCAAGGAACTTCTTGAATTGAATCTCCTCCTTCGGCTTCTGAAGTCTTTGAGGGTAGGGTGGTGGTGGTTTCATTACTGGAACTGATTCTGGTTGATTCGCCTTTGGCGGTAATTCTGCATCTAACAAAGTTGTTGGTTGATCAGAATTGACTGGTCCTGAGGTTACTTTGCCGAATTTTGCAGATTTCGGTTCTGGTGAAACTGGGGTTTCAACACTTGGTTGAACTTCTTCTGAGTTTTGAGCATCAACTTTCTCCTTTTCAACTTCAACAGTGTTGGGCTCTACTATCTTTCCGCTCCTCAATGTCAACGCCTTGCAATGTTCCTTCCCCGGATTTCTCAAATTTTCCGTGTCACTAGGTAGGGCACCTTGTGGTCGGTTCCTGAGTTCAGTAGCAAGCTGACCCACTTGATTCTCCAAATTCTTCAATGTAGCTGCTTGGCTCTGGATTAAGGCATCATTATTTGCCATGTATGCCTTCAGCAAACTCTCCAAGCTATTGGATGCTTCAGCTTGAACTAGTTTCTGAACTTGTTGCGGGAAATTAGGCGGCTGGGTTGGTAAGGGTTGGGTGTACATGGTACTGGTTCCAGCCCCTTGGTTACTCCAGGAGAAAGTCGGGTGGTTTCTCCATGATGGGTTATAGAAATTCGATTGCAGCCCTTGCCTTCCTCGATTTTAGTTCTGATTACCCATGTAGTATACAGATTCTGGGTTCGACGGACATTCTTCAAACAAATGTCCCTCCCCACAATAGACACAGGCTACATTCTCAAATTGGTTTGGTGGCTGTGTTGCGAAACTATTAGACCCATTGGTAGTAAGGTTTTTAAGCATTGAGGATATTGATGATACCTGAGATGCGAGTGAAGTAAGAGCGTCTACTTCATGAATTCTAGCGACTCGTCTTCCTGACGCTGCACGACTGGTTGGCCATTGATAATTGTTGCTGGCAATCCTCTCAATAATTTCATAAGCCTCATTATAAGACTTAGAAAGGAGAGCACCATTAGCAGAGGTGTCCACTACCATCCTTGTGTGAGCGTTGAGACCATTATAGAATGTCTCAAGTTGAATGCAATGTGGGATTCCATGATGAGGGCATTTTCGTAATAATTCTTTAAATATTTCCCATGCCTCATACAAGGACTCGTTATCCATTTGGTGGAAGGCAGTGATCTCGTTCCTCAGCTTAGCATTCTTGCTTGGCAAAAAATACTTCATGAGGAATCTCTCGGCTAACTCTTGCCATGTAGAGATGTAGTTCGGTGGCAATGAATTTAACGAGGCACGAGCTCTGTCCCTTAACGAATATGGGAACAACTTCAATCGTAAGGCATCTTCGGGTACTCCAGCTAACTTGAAAGAATCGCCCACCTCCATGAATAGTCTCAAGTGTAGATGAGGGTCTTGGTAGGCATTCCACCGATTAGCCCATGCGTCTCAAGCATTTGGAACATGACTGGCTTCAGCTCGAATTGTTGTGCCTCGATTTCGAGTCTCCTAATACCCGGATTAAGATCATTAAATACTGGCACAGCATACTGTCGTAAAGCTCTATCCCTATCATCAGCAATAAGGATAGTGTAACACCCCAAACCCGGCCTAGACGTTACGACCGGATCTAGTGTATCACATAGAAGGTTTGTTAAAAAGCTAAGCGTAAGTTGAAGACAATGCATCTCTTTAAAATTTCGAGTTACGTTGTTTGTTTATAGAAACCCGGTGTATTTAGTGCCCTTTTTATGAAGTTATTAATGTTTTAAAACCAAAACTGTTTTCGCTGTGAAAAATCAAACTTGAGTATTTGCGGGAACGTGATGTTTTAAAAAATGATTAATTATGTTTTAAGAAAATCCCGTATTTATGAAATCAACAGTTATTAATAAAACTTGAAAGAAAATTTAACCAGAGGCCTTATTACAAACGATTAAACCCACAAAACAAAAATAATCTTAGAAATAAAGCAAATAGGAAATTTACTAAAGTTCGCGAGCGATGTTTCTAAAGTATAGCCTCCACCGAGTCATCCATGGCTCCAAATCCTTACTGCGGAACATTACCTACGAGGTTAAAAAAAAGAGAGGGGTGAGTTACAAGAACTCAGTATGTAATCCCCTTACCGTCACCAACTGGGCCCCGAACCCATATGACATCAAATTGGGCCTAAACCCATTAATCATAATAATGCAAGTGATGAATTGATGTAGCCCCACCCATCCATCCAACACACCCCCGACCAGCCAATCACACCTGTAGGGATCAAGTAAACCCACCCCGCAACTCACACCAAATATGCAGTCAAGCTGCTAAACATAGAATGTTTGTGGCCGAGCCACCAGAGTCATAATTACAAGTATGTATATATATATTGTGGCTGAGCCACCGGGCTACACTGCTCTTCATTCAATATCCCGCCCCATGCAAAATGATAGAATGCAACATACATGTCAATATATCAAAGCATAACGTAGCACACAACCGGCCCTATTAGGGCAATTTGGCAATTTGGCCCAATAAGGGCATTTTGGTAAATTGGCCCATTAAGGGCATTTTGGTAAATCGGCCCAATAAGGGCATTTTGGTAAATCAGCCCATTAAGGGCATTTTGGTAAATCGGCCCAATAAGGGCATTTTGGTAAATTGGCCCAATAAGGGCATTTTGGTAAATCGGCCTGCCAACACCAATTCTAGTGAATTTTAGAACTGTAGTTGCTTAAGCGAGTTGTTCGATTACATACAGTATTCTGGTTTATTAAGCATACGAATAACGGTGATTCGGTATTTACCAACATTGCGGCATATTATGAAACTACTTGGCTACGGTGCAAGATTACACACATGACTACGTAGAGAACTATACCCTCTTGCTCGCCGTCACCTATACCAATATATCACACAATTAACTAACAAAAGGGAGATCTTAACCCACATCTAAATCAAACGATTTACATCGCTTACCCTTACTATCGCGAACAACCACAATTTGCCTATCCGCACCAGATGTCGACTCCCTTCCACACCCTGGTAGAAAATCTCGAACTGCTGACACCCTCCTTCCTTTGAACTTGGGGGTAGGGGTTACGAGACCACTCTCCTTAGGTTCCCCTAGCGTTACCCCCTTTGACTGATTACCACTTGCATCCATGAGGAAAACCCGATAAGTAAAGTACCACAGTGAAAACGGCATAAGGGGTTTCGGCTCTTACCACCACCACCTGAAGCCCACACGATTAGAAAATAGAGAAAGGATTTGCTTGCTCCTTAATACACTCGGCTTTGATCAAAGGAGAATCGAACACAGACAGATTCGGCTATGGCATGATGAGAGACGGAGAAAAAGAGTTTAGTTGAGAACGAAGAGAGAGTGAGAAAGCCATCTCTTCTATGGGAGACATAAGATCGAAACAAAAAGAAATAAGATAAATAATCACCTTACCTTGATTACAGACGAGTCGACTGAGAAGAGAGATTCGACCAACTCCGTTTAAACAACTACAAGATGCCATCACAAGGAGAAAGAATAAGGGGAATGGAGTTTCGGTTTAGAGATAAAATGAAACAAACGAATGATGAGGGTCATACATTCGACCATGGAGAAGAGAATATGAGAGGAAGGGAAGGAATCTACTTACCAAGTTTGGCCAAGGAAGATGGTGCTAGAACACGCAGAGAAAAAGATTAGAGAGGAATTCGGCCACAAGTGCTTGACAACCAACGAAGAGAAAAGAAAGACTAAGGAAAAGATGAGAAAAAAAAAGAGAAGAAGTCCCTTAATGGTCACGGTTTTCGGCAAGAAGAGATGCACAAAATGGTAAAAACAAAAATAAACTCCTAACGCACAAAAACTCAACAAAAACTTAAGAATTTCGGCACTCCCTCACCTTATCAAAACCGAATGCACTCTTAACCCAAAAGACCTTTCTTGACCGAAATTCCCCCTTAAACTTCCCTAAATTGGGCCACTACTCCCTCTCCCCATACTTCCACGATTTTCTCCTTAATTTACTCCTCAAACTTCTCCCCATCACTCATTCAAATTCATTTGACTGAATCTTCAACTCCTCTTGCAGAGTCCAAGCTGAATTCTACTACCCTTACCTGCTTAGCACAAAATAAATTAAAAGAATTGCAGCAGGTGGGATTCGAACCCAAGCGGTCCCCTCTGCCCTATCACGCCATGACCAGTCCACCAAGTGCTCTACTTATGCTAGCAATTACCAACCTTTTTCTCTTAAGTCCTGACGCCAACTACCTTCTCTCCCTTAAGTGCCCAAACACCAAAATTTTACCAGGGCCCAACTCGACCCCAGGCCTTCTTAGGGCCCCCGAACACCCTTAAACAACACACAAAACCAGCATAACATACAATTGCACAAATTTACAGACCCCTAGATTTTAGGATGTTACAATTCTACCCTCCTTAAAGAAATTTCAGCCTCGAAATTTTACCTGATTAAAAGAGATGAGGGTATTGATGTCGTACTGCCTCTTCTGGCTCCCACGTGGCTTCCTCAGATCCGTAATTACGCCATAACACTTTAACCAACGGAACAGATTTCCTTCTCAACACCTTAACATCTCGATCCAAAATCTGCACCGACTCCTCTTCAAAAGATAGGTCAGGTCTTACTTCAATTTCTTCCACTGGCACTATATGAGATGGATCTGAACGATAGCACCTGAGCATCGAAACATGGAATACATCATGTATCCGATTTAACTCCAGAGGCAGCTCAAGCTGATAAACGACCGGTCCCACACGTCTCACTATCCGGTACGGTCAAGTAAATCTGGGACTTAACTTACCCTTTCGTCCAAATCTTAAGACCTTCTTCCAAGGTGAGACCTTCAAAAAGACCTAATCCCCCACTGAAAATTCTATCTCTTTACGCTTCAGATCTGCGTACGATTTCTGTCTATCAGAAGCTTCTTTTAACCGAGTCTAAATCAACCTGACTTTTTCCTGCGTCTCTGAAATCAATTTCGGACCCAACAACCGTCGCTCACCCAGTTTCGTCCATCAAGTAGGGGTACGACACCTACGACCATATAATGCCTCGTAGGGCGCCATCTGAATGCTGGACTGGTAGCTGTTGTTGTACGTAAATTCCGCTAAAGGCAAATAGTCTTCCCAGCTGCCACTGAAATCAATTACACAGCCCCTTAACATGTCTTCTAAGATCTGGATTACCCTCTCCGTCGACCATCGGATCGAGAATGAAACGCTTATTGTCTTTGAAATCCAATTTGGTACCCAGAGCTTGATGCAAAGCCTTCCAAAATCGAGATGTAAATCTTGGGTCCCTGCCCGATATGATAGACACTGGCACCCCATGCAGTCTCACAATCTCCGCCACATACAACTTGGCCAACTTCTGAAGCGAGTAGTCAATACGAACTGGTACAAAGTGAGCGAACTTTGTCAACCGGTCAACGATCACCCACACTGAGTCTTTCTTAGTAGGCAACAGGGGCAGCCCACTAACAAAGTCCATCGTTATCCGCTCCCATTTCCAAAGTGGAATCTTCACCGATTGCAGCAATCCTGAAGGCAACTGATGTTTTGCCTTCACTTGCTGACATGTCAAACACTTGCTCACAAAATTGGTAACCTCTCGTTTCAACCCTGGCCACCAATACTGCTCACGGAGATCTCGATACATCTTGCTTCCACCATGGTGCATAGCGTATGGGCTACTATGAGCCTCCCGCAGAATCGTCTGTCTTAACTCAGAATCCTTCGGCATACAAACTCTTCCGTGGAAACACAATACCCCTTCGCTGTTTAATGCAAAGTCCATCGCCTTACCACTTTTCACTTACTGAAACCGAGGACCCAACGATTCGTTCGACACTTGCTTTTCCTTAATTTGTGATCGCTGTGAATCAGAGCTTTAAAATTTATAAAAAGAATGATCGAACCTGGAAACTAACTCTGACAACGATTGAGGCAAGTGCACCTATCGAACAGTAGTATAGCTTAGGCAAGACCATATTATCGAACCCAAAGGAACTAAAAGTACTAATACTAACTTTCTTTTTATTATTTAGCCTAAAATAAGTGAAGTTGTTTATCTAATCTAAATTAATTAACTACTAAACTAAAGACTCTAAGACAAAGAAGAATGAATTTGGAAAATAACTTGGGAAAAACTCAGTTGATTTATATGATACCCTAGGAAGAATCCACCTAGACTTCACTTGTTATCTAACACTGAACCATATGATTTATTCACTTAGTTTGATCCGTAAGACTCCCTAACGTATATTAAATCCTCTCTCGAGGCGAATAACGTCTAACCCTAGGTTAATTAGTGGAACTCTCGTTCTCTTATAATAACCCCCTAGAATAGCAGTAAATCGATCTATGGATTCTCATATTAGGTTTCACCCTAATCCGGCAAAATCTCGTCACCCTATCTCTAGGCGTGCGATCAACTCCGCTTAATTATGTTGGATCTACTATTAGGCAGGGTCTATTCCTCCTCCACCTAAGCACATTAAATTTGGATTAAGCTCACATAATTAAGAACAAACTAAGTATTTATCATATAATTGAGAAAACAATAACAAGATTCATCATAGGTTTTTTATCCTCCGGGTATCCAGAAGGGTTTAGTTCATAACAATAAAGGAAAACATCTCAAGAGAAAAGATAAAACAAAACATAAGAAATCCCTAAAACCCCGAAAGAATTGAAGGAGAGATCCTCCATCTTGAGTATAATTCAGCTTCTTGAGATGGATCAGCTGGCTATCCACGAATGAATCCCCACAAATCGCTTTCTGCGGCCTAGCACGACGCCCTAGACGATGGCTTTGGGCCCCCTTCTTTGGTCATACTTAGGGTGTATTTATAGGCTTTTGAAATACGTTTCTTTCTCCCTAAGTATCCTTTCCTGAATGAAATTGCCCTTTTCCACGGCAGAGGCACGGCCATGGCACACGTCCGTATGAATCGTGGTCAAGCCGTGTTCGGATTTCTTTAATGAGACACGGCCGTGTGAGTCGGGGTTAGACCGTGTTCTAGATGATTGACTTGGCACGACCGTGTGGGTCCAAGTCCAGGCCGTGTCGATTTCCTCTTTGGTCCGTTTTGGTCCGTTTTGAGCCCGTTTCTCATTGTTTTTATCCTTGGGTGCTTTCCTGAGTATAAGACATGAAAAGAATGGATTAAGAGCACCTTTTTACATAAATCAAGGGATAATTCATCCAAAAGCATACTAAATGTGGGCCTAAAATATGTTACTATTTCGGTTTATCAAATACCTCAACACTTAAGCTTTTACTTGTCCTCAAGCAAAATTCTCAACTTACAACTGAAACGAACTTCCTATAATTCATAATTCCTATTGATAGTGTCTCATCCTAATTCAGGGATAATTTATACATGGATAATTCAACTCAAAGGGTCCTAAAAATTCAAACAATATAAGCCTTATATTTTGTAGCTCGAAAATATAGGTGTCTCCCCTTATCTAAATAATTACCTTTAATTTAAAATCGACAAGGATTGACATCCTCACTAAAGATTCACTCAAATCACTCAAAGTGTTTAAGGTTCAAAATTTAGGCACTTAAAAGTCGAACATGAAGAGTTAATCCCATAGGCTTGCATGAAAATCAAATCTCCACCACTGAAATATGAGATGAAACACAAATCAAAAGGTCTTTGTTAGGGTTGTACTTGGGGCTAGGTTAAGGTGTGGAATAAGGCTGAATTAGAAGGTTAGAATCGAGATTGAATTGACAAATTACCTAACTAAGAACTAATGTACTACTAATAATAATTACATCAATTGAAAACTAATAATACTAATAATACGAGCTTCTTCTTCGATATTTGGAATTTAAATAAATGTATAAGCTCGTTTAATTACATAACTAATAATGAATATACTTCGTTTTTTTTAGAACAAACTTAAATACATAACAAAGGATAATTTACTGAAATAAAAACATAGTTAGGCTATTAATCAAATCAAATCTCGATATAAGGGTCGTCAAAAGGAATGGTGATAACAAAAACAAAGGGGTTCTGGGTTAATATTAGCGGTTATGTCAATAAAAAGGGTTGTTAGGATCAAAGGGGTTCACTAGGGGTTAATTGTGAAGGTAGGCTTTTTAATGGAGTAAGTGGGTTAAATCCTAGGTGCCTTTATCATTTCTGTATATCAAATCAAAGATGTGGTCTCGACATGTATAATCGATGCAAGTTCTAGAATAACAAATCAATGTTGACACACTCATAATCAATAAAGTGAGCAAGAAAAAGAATTTATGCTCTATAAGGCTCAAAAACTCACAAAAATTATGGGTATTTTGATGTCAACCTCGTAAATTTCAAACTTCAAAGTAATGTTTAAATTCAGGTAGACATCCTAAAAAATTTTTAATTTTTGAAAAATAGACTTATCATGCTTGATTCTCTAATATTCTTCAAATTTAATTATCAATGCACAATTATCAATGACTTAATCTAAAACATATCAATAAAAATCATAAATCATCAGAAATTTCATCCTAATTAGTAATATGAGTAAATTACTTAAAAACAAGACTAAATTCAAGATTTTGAGAACAATGCAAAAAGTTTGGCACCTTTTTAGGTTGTTCACCCCCCCACACTTATGATGTACATTGCCCTCAATGTACAAAGATATATAATATAAATGTAATGTTCAAATCAGAAGATATGGGGATAAGTGAAACTCCCTGAATTGTGGATGGAATCCTTGAGCTGGATGAACGATATGTTGGAGGGGTCGTCCTGGATGACGATCCTGCGCTAGATAAAGAAATTGGGAAACTCGTGGAGGATTAGCTAGGGATTATTAAGACGTAATTAAAATAAACTAAATATTTAATTAAGGATAAGGAAGATAAAGAGAAAGAAAATAGACATTGAATTTAACCAATGCTAAAATATAAAGGGGCTTGAGAATCCTTATTGGTAGATGGTTCGCGAGGTGGGTGTGACCTCTAAGGTTGTGGAGGTGCTGGTGGTGGCAGAATTGGCGTGATTCCCTAGCAACCTTTAGAACCTAAAATGAAGAAACTAATATAAAATAAACTAAATTAAGCAGAAGAGAAGTAGAGATAAGGAAAATAAAGGTGAAGATAAAAATAAAAGAATAGATAATTGGTCTCAAAGACCCTTGGCTTGTTGTTTGGATGAAGCTGTCGGCATGAACTCATGTGAATCGTTCTCCTTTGAGGAGATTGGCCTTTTACGCTTCTTTGCCATGGATATGATTTTGTTGTAGCTCAAGAGTCTAAGGATTTATTAGGAAAAAGGGAAAAAGAAAAAAAAAAGAGGACAGAAAGAAAGAAAGAAATGAGGAGGAGAGAAGAAAGAAGGAAAGTGGGTTAAGAAGAGAAAGGAGAGGGGCATGGTGTTTAAATAGGATTTCAAGTCTGGCAGTTTCCCACGCCCGTGGACGGAGGGTGTGTCGATTCGCACGGCTGCCTCGCACGGCCGTGTTCTAGGGCGTGTTGGTTCCCCACGCTCGTGTCTGGCCTGTGTTCGACAAGTCAGTATGTTGGCATGGTTTTAAGGCACGGGCGTGTTCTGCCCGTGGTTGGAAAGTCAGTAGCTTCACACGGTTATGGGGCACGACCGTGCCCCTTTGTCGGTGCCCGTGGTGGAGTGGTTGAGTCTGTGAGCTCGAAAAGTGGTTGGAACTGATTCGCACGGCCTCTGTTATGTCAGTACGGGGATTCTTATGGTTCACACGGCCACGGCCACGGCTGTGTGCAGGGCCGTGTGGCCTGAAATTCTGCACCCCTTGTTAGATTAAAGGTAGATATTATAAAGAAAGGATAAGATAGAAATAAAATAAAAAGTTAATGGGGTTAGTGCTCGGGTTGCCTCCCGAGAAGTGCTCGTTTATAGTCTTAAGCTAGACTTTACCTCTCATTTGCATCTTCAGGGTGGTTTGAGGAGTTGGACGTCCTTCCTCATGCTATCATTTGTGTCTTCATGAAAAAATTTAAGTCGAGATGTGTTTATAGTAAAAGTACCAAAAATAGGATTACTTACCTCATTGTTATTCAGTGTGTGGGAAAACACTTTGGTTACCCTAAAAGGTATTTCTTTGTTTGTGTTAGGGTCCGGAGGAGATATTCGAGGGTCAGTTTTTTCTATCAATACTTGATCTCCTATTTTGAAGTGGTTTGTTGTTCCTATGAGCTCATCTGGGGGCTCTTTCGGTTTTACCTTGTGTGGTTCCGGTTCTTCGTCGTGTATCCCTAATTTCTCCTTGAAGTGTGTCTTCCACTCGTCTAGATCATCAAACTGAATCCCTCGATCTTCATGAACTACTTCCTTGTTGGCTTGAGGTTTAGGATCGGGTTCAGTTGTATTCTTTGGTGGTGCTTCCTGAAAATAAGGGTTAACCGGATGGTTATCAGTAGAATTTACGTTCTCACCTTGATTACTCGATGTTCTAGCCGAGTTGAGAGCCTTGAGGGTGACTGTCTCATTCCCTACACAAAGTATGAGTTCTCCTGCATCAACATCAATTTTAGTCCTGGCAGTCGCTAAAAAGGGTCTTCCTAAAATTAGGGGAATCGAATTATCCTCATCCATGTCTAAGACAACAAAATCTCTTTGGGAAAACGAATCACAATTTTTACAAGAACATCTTCGATAATACCCTAGGAATTCTAAATGAGTTTTATCACCTAATTGAATGCTCATCCTAGTTTTCTTGGGTTTCCTAGACCTAATTGTTTAAACAATTTATAAGGCATGACATTTATGCTTGCCCCTAAATCAACTAACGCATTATCAGCAGTTAGTCTACCAATTAAACATGGAATTGTAAAACTCCACGGATCTTTTAGCTTTTGTGGTAGTCTATTCGTAACATTGCCGAGTACACCGCGTTTAATTCCACATGTCGATCTTCATCTAACTTGCGCTTATTCGTCAAGAGATGTTTTAAAATTTCCTCGAATCGCATCCGTGAAAGAGCTTCAAGTAGCGGTAAGTTAATATGTAATTTCTTTAAAAGTTTAAGAAACTTACCGAACTGTTCCTCTGTATCGTCTCTCGTTAACGCTTCGGGGTATGGTATGCGAGGTTGGTATTCCTTGATTACCGGTTTTGGCTTATCTTGTGTTACCTCAACTTTACCTTTTTCTACCTCGTTTCCTTGTGTTGGGTGGGTTCGTCTACTTCTTCGCTTTCTTGAGCTGTTATGGCTTGGATTTGCTCCTTTGGATTAATTTCAGTATTACTCAGTAGACGTCCTTGCAGTCATTTGGATAATAGCTTTGCCATTTGTCCGACTGACTGGGTAATTTCCTCGATTGCCTTCGTAAGTCCTCCCACTTGGTTCTCAATTGTCTTGATCGATGTTTGTTGGGTGTCAAGTGTTACCTCAGTTTTTTGGAGACGGGCTTCTGTGGATGCCATGAATTTGTTCAACGTCTCTTCAAGATTCGGCTTCTTTTCCTGTGGATAGGGTTGATTTTGGAAATTTTGAGGAGGTTGTTGTATTTGATTTCCTTGATTTCCTTGTCCTCCCCACGAAAAATTTGGGTGGTTCCTCCAACCTGGATTATAATTATTACTATATGGGTTATTATTAGATCTGAAATTGTTACCTATATAGTTCATCTGTTTGCTTTCTATGCCTGGTTGGTAGGGTGGGTACTCAGGATTCACCACAGTTCCACTTGTATCGCACTGCATGACTGGATGTACCTGCGAAGAGCACCAACTATCAAGCTTCTTATTCATCAACTCTACCTGATTTGATAGCATGGTTACTGCGTCGAGATTGTAAACTCCGGCTGTTTTTGTTAGTTTGGTCCTTGTAACCTGCCACTGATAGTTATTCAGTAACATCTCTTCAATAAACTCGTAGGCTGCCTCAGGAGTTTTATTATTCAAGGTTCCACTGGCCAATTTGAATCAATTAGTTGTCTCGTTGAGGGGTTTACACCGTTATAGAAAGTTTGGACTTGGAGCCACAAGGGTAAACCATGGTGCGGACACCTTCTCAAGAGATCCTTATATCTCTCCCATGCATCGTATAATGTCTCTAAATCCATCTGCACAAAAGAAGAGATATCATTACGTAATTTGGCCGTTTTGGCGGTGGGAAATATTTTAATAAAAATTTTGGTCATTTGATCCCATGTAGTGATTGACCCTCGTGGTAGCGAGTTTAACCACTGTTTAGCTTTATTCCTTAATGAAAAGGGAAATAACCGAAGACGTATGGCATCATTAGAAACGCCATTTATTTTGAAGGTATCACAGAACTCTAAAAAGTTAGCTATATGAGTATTTGGATCTTCGTCCTGCAAACCATCAAATTGAACAAACTGTTGAATCATTTGTATAGTGTTAGGCTTTAATTCAAAATTATTAGCAACTATAGTGGGCCTAACAATACTTGATTCGGCTCCTGTTAAATGAGGTTTAGCATAATCAAACATAGTACGAGGAGCATTATTTTCTCCCACATCTTGTGGTGGTGGGTTATTTTCGTCCATCCCTTCAGTAGGATTGGATCTGTCTTCTCGCTATCCTTCTAGGTAATTTAGGGCTCGCCTAATTTCTCTGTGATTTCTCCGAGCGGTAGCTTCAATATCACTGTCGTATACTAAAGATCATCTCGGGTTCCTTCTAGTCATAAACTAGAGGTACCTGCTAGGAAAATAAAGAAAAAAAATTTAGCAAATTTAAAATTAAAACTAAAAAAAAAATAAATTGCGAAAAATAAAAATAATGGCTAAAGTAATAAAAATAGAGCTTTCTTAATATTTTAGTTCCCTAAACGACGCTTAAAAAACTTGATCATTTGTGAATCGAGCTTTAAAATTTATAAAAGAATGATCGAACTCGAAACTAACTCTAACAACGATTGAGGCAAGTGCACCTATCGAACGATGAGTATAGCTTAGGCAAGACCGGATTATCGAATCCAAAGGAACTAAAAGTACTAATACTAACTTTCTTTTTATTATTTAGCCTAAAATAAGTGAAGTTATTTATCTAATCTAAATTAATTAACTACTAAACTAAAGACTCTAAGACAAAGAAGAATGAATTTGGAAAATAACTTGGGAAAAACTCAGTTGATTTAGATGATACCCTAGGAAGAATCCACCTAGTCTTCACTTGTTATCTAACACTGAACCATACGATTTATTCACTTAGTTTGATCCGTAAGACTCCCTAACGTATATTAAACCATCTCTCGAGGCGAATAACGTCTAAACCTAGGGTAATTAGTGGAACTCTCGTTCTCTTATAATAACCCCTTAGAATAGCAGTAAATCGATCTATAGATTCCCATATTAGGTTTCACCCTAATCCGGCAAAATCTCATCACCCTATCTCTAGGCGTGCGATCAACTCCGCTTAATTATGTTGGATCTACTCTTAGGCAGGGTCTATTCCTCCTCCACCTAAGCACATTAAATTTGGATTAAGCTCACATAATTAAGAACAAACTAAGTATTTATCATATAATTCAGAAAACAATAACAAGATTCATCATAGGTTTCATCCTTCTGTATCCGAAGGGTTTAGTTCATAACAATAAAGGAAAACATCTCAAGAGAAAAGATAAAACAAAACATAAGAAATCCCTAAAAACCCCTGAAGGAATTGAAGGAGAGATCCTCCGTCTTGAGTATAATTCTGGCTTATTGAGATGGATCAACTGGCTATCCCTGAGTGAATCCCCACAAATCTGCCTTCTCTGGCCTAGCACGACGCCCCTAGACGATGGCTTTGGGCCCCCTTCTTTGGTCATACTTAGGGTGTATTTATAGGCTTTTGAAATACGTTTCTTTCTCCCTAAGTATCCTTTCCCGAATGAAATTGCTCTTCTCCACGGCAGAGGCACGGCCATGGCACATGCCCGTGTGAATCTTGGTCAAGCCGTATTCGAATTTCTTTAATGAGACACGGCCGTGTGAGTCGGGGTTAGACCATGTTCTAGATGATTGACTTGGCACGGCGTGTGGGTCCAAGTCCAGGTCGTGTCAATTTCCTCTTTGGTCCGTTTTGGTCCATTTTGAGCCCGTTTCTCGTTCTTTTTTATCCTTGGGTGCTTTCCTGAGTATAAGACATGAAAAGAAAGGATTAAGAGCACCTTTTTACATAAATCAAGGGATAATTCATCCAAAAGCATACTAAATGTGGGCCTAAAATATGTTACTATTTCGGTTTATCAACTTGACTAACCCAAGACGGTTTCAGCTGAAGCTCTGCCAGCAAACTACCATCCTCATAAAGGCTGAGATGGGCAAACATAGCTCTCAATTCAAACACCACCTTTCGACTTAGAGCATCCATTACCACGTTGGCTTTACCCGGGTGGTACTCAATCGAGCAGTCATAATCCTTCAGCAACTCTATCCACCTCCGCTGCCTAAGATTTAACTCCTTCTGGGTGAGGAGATATTTCAGGCTTTTATGGTCAGTATAGATGATTGACTTTTCTCCATACAAGTAGTGCCTCTATATCTTCAAAGCGAACACTACCGCGGCTAGCTCCAGATCATGTGTGGGATAGTTCACCTCATGCGGCCTTAGTTGACGAGATGCATAAGCCACCACTTTCCCATCTTGCATCAACACACATCCCAAGCCCGTGTGTGACGCATCACAATAAACAACAAACTCTTTCTCTGCCTCAGGCTGAATCAACACTGGCGCTTCTGTCAGAATCTTCTTCAGTTTCTCAAAGCTCTCCTGTTGCTTATCTGACCACACAAATGGTACTCCCTTACGTAGTAACTTAGTTAGGGGTGCAGCAATCAACAAAAACCCCTCAACGAACCGCCTGTAGTACCCAGCCAAACCCAGAAAACTTTTGATTTTTGGCACTGACTTCGGTGGCTTCCAGTTTAACACAGCTTCAACTTTCCGAGGATCCACTCTAATCCCTTCGGCAGAAACAACATGCCCTAAAAAGGTCACTTCCCTCAGCCAGAATTCACACTTACTGAATTTGGCATACAGTGGCTTCTCTCTTAATATCTGCAGCACAACCCAAAGATGAGAATCATGCTCCTCCTCCATTCTTGAGTACACCAGAATATCGTCTATGAATACCACCATGAACTGGTCTAGATAGGGTTGGAAGACTCGGTTCATCATGTCCATAAAAGCAGTTGGTGCATTTGTTAATCCGAACGGCATCACTAGAAACTCATAATGCCCATACCAAGTTCGGAACGCAGTCTTATGAATATCCGCCTCCTTGACCTTTAGTTGATGATACCCAGATCTCAAGTCTATCTTTGAGAAAACCGAAGCCCCTCGCAACTGATCGAACAGATCATCAATCCTCGGTAGCGGGTACTTGTTCTTGATCGTCAACTTGTTCAATTGCCGATAATCAATGCACATACACATTGAACCATCTTTTTTCTTAACGAACAAAATCAGTGCTCCCCACGGTGATACACTCGGCCTGATGAAACCTCGGTCCAACAACTCTTGAATCTGAGCTTTCAGTTCCACCAGCTCCTTCGGCGCCATCCTATAAGGGGCGATGGACACGAGAGTGCATCGTGTGAATGACTTAATACCAAATTCGACCTCGCGATCCGGAGGCAACCCCGGAATCTCTTCTGGAAAAACATCTGGGAACTCCTTCACGATTCTAACATCCCCAACCGACAGTTCTTTTTCGTCAGATGTATTGACAAAGGCTAAAAATGCCTCATACCCTTTTCGCACCATCTTTTCAGCTTTTAATGCAGAGACCACATTGGATAGGTAATTCCTTCTCTCACCTATCACCATCACTTCCTTATCATCAGGAGTTCTTATTACCATGCGCTTAGCAGTGCAATCCAAGTTTGCACGGTGCTTAACTAACAAGTCCATACCCAATATAAGGTCAAACTCGCTGAACGGCAATTCCATCAAATCTGCCAGAAATACCACTCCCTGAACCTCTAGGGGCACATCCCTAAACAACTTATTCACTACTATAGATTATCTTAAAGGGCTAATCACAGTCATTTCCCTAGCAGCAATCTCAGATTTTATACCCAAAGTTCCAGACACAGCACAAGCAACATATGAATGGGTAGATCCAATATCTATCAAAGCTGTAAAGGGCACATCAAATATGAAAAACGTACCGGTTATGACGTCCAGTGCGTCGCCATCCTCTTTACGTCTAGTCGCATAAACCAGTCCTGGCTGTCTCGCATCTGTGTTACCCCTGTTACCGGCACCCCTACCCGGTGCTCCCTGGCCACGTCCTGTACCATTTCCACCTCGACTAGCCCCACAAGCTCTTGGCAGCTACTGAGCGCCTCCCGCTGGCTGCGTAAATCTGTGACCAACTACTTGTGTCTGAACAGGATTTCGAGGACAATCCTTAAACCGGTGGTCCTTGGATCCGCATTTGAAACACCCACCAGTTCTCTTCCAGCACTCACCCGAGTGAAGTTTCCCACAGTCCACACAAGGCTGTAATTGATTGGTAACAGCTAAAACACCCACTCGGACTGGCCCCTCGTACCTGGGCCTTTTCTGAAACCCTCTTGCAGGACCTGAGTACCCAGAATCTCTTTTGTTCTTGCCCCTGTCCCTATCTCGATTTTGCCGTTCCGAGTGTTTCACCTCCTCAGCAATTTTAGCTTTCTCCACTAGTGTAGCAAAATTCCTCTCCCTCTGCGGGGCTATCAGTACCCGCAACTCATCACGCAGCCCGTCTTCAAAATGCACAAAACGTTCATATTCGGTCGACACTATTCCCCGGGCATACCGGCTCAGACGCAGAAACTCTGCCTTATACACTGCCACAGTTCTACTTCTCTGAACCAAATTTAAAAATTCTTTTTTCCGGGCATCAACATAGCTAGCCCCAACATATTTTCCCTGGAATGCTCTCTTAAAGAAATCCCAGGTGATGCGATCAGCTTGAGTGCCTTCTCTAACAGTGAGCCACCACTGGTACACCTCGTCTCTCAGTAACGACACAACCCTTTTCAGTTTCTGTTCGGCTGTACAATCCAAATTATCCATAACTCGTTCTACAGCCTCAAGCCAGTATTCAGCTACATTTGGGGCTACACCCGAAATTCCCCTAAAAACTTTGGCCCCATTCGATCTAAGTCGCTCAGATATAGACCCATGAGTTGCCGACCCAAGATTTTGCCCAAACAACCCTTTCCCGAGACTCCACAAAGATAGCTTGGGACAGAGCATCGTCCCCTCCCACACGGTCATGAGACCCAGTTTCAATCACTGGTGATGTAGGTGCGTCCATTTCAGGCATGTGCCCAGATGCTTTGGACCCAACCCCAGCACCTCGGCCCCTACCACGGCCACGTCTTCCGCGTCCACGTCCTCTAGCGCTCATGTTTGCTAGGTCGATTTAATCTGATTAGGAATCTTATGAATTAGTATGTAATTCAATGTTTATTAACAAGTGTTTTATGGAGTGTAAGTATAAAAGTTGTTTTCGCGAATCGTATTCCTAAAGTCTCAATCTCTATAGTCCTAGCTCCTAGAGCTAGAAGTTCCAGTGTACTACTGTCTCATAAAATTTTCTTACTATCATCATAACATTATCATATCAGTAATCATATAATGAGAAGACTTACAGATTTGGTGCCGGATACTCGTGGTGCCATACTTCCACTAAAGACGTGATTTTAAAACCAAGTTTCAAACAACTTTGAAAATCATTTTTGCACCCATTCGACTGCCGAGTTTTGCAACCTGGCTCTGATACCATAAAATGTAACACCCTAAACCCGGCCTAGACGTTACGACCGGATCTAGTGTATCACATAGAAGGTTTGTTAAAAAGCTAAGCGTAAGTTCAATACATTGCATCTCTTTAAAACTTCAAGTTACGTTGTTTGTTTATAGAAACCCGGTTTATTTAGTGCCCTTTTTATGAAGTTATTAATGTTTTAAAACCAAAACTGTTTTCGCTGTGAAAAATCAAACTTGAGTATTTGCGGGAACGTGATGTTTTAGAAAACGATTAATTATGTTTTAAGAAAATCCCGTATTTATGAAATCAACAGTTATTAATAAAAACATGAAAGAAAATTTAACCAGAGGCCTTATTACAAATGATTAAACCCACAAAACAAAAATAATCTTAGAAATAAAGCAAATAGGAAATTTACTAAAGTTCGCGAGCGATGATTCTAAAGTATGGCCTCCACCGAGTCATCCATGGCTCCAAATCCTTACTGCGGAACATTACCTGTGAGGTTAAAAAAAGAGAGGGGTGAGTTACACGAACTCAGAATGTAATCCCCTTACCGTCACCAACTGGGCCCCGAACCCATATGACATCAAATTGGGCCTAAACCCATTAATCATAATAATGCAAGTGATGAATTGATGCAGCCCCACCCATCCATCCAACATACCCCCGACCAGCCAATCACACCTGTGGGGATCAAGTCAACCCACCCCGCCGCTCACACCAAATATGCAGTCAAGCTGCTAAACATAGAATATTTGTGGCTGAGCCACCAGAGTCATAATCACAAGTATGTATATATATATATTGTGGCTGAGCCACCGGGCTACACTGCTCTTCATTCAATATCCCGCCCCATGCAACATGATAGAATGCAACATACATGTCAATATATCAAAGCATAACGTAGCACACAACCGGCCCTATTAGGGCACTTTGGTAATTCGGCCCAATAAGGGCATTTTGGCAAATCAGCCCATGAAAGGCATTTTGGTAAATCGACCCATTAAGGGCATTTTGGTAAATAGGCCCAATAAGGGCATTTTGGTAAATCGGCCCATTAAGGGCATTTTGGTAAATCATCCCAATAAGGGTATTTTAGTAAATCGGCCCAATAAGGGCATTTTGGTAAATCGACCCAATAAGGGTATTTTGGTAAATCGGCCTGCCAACACCAATTCTAGCGAATTTTAGAACTGTAGTTGCTTAAGCGAGTTGTTCGATTACATACAGTATTCTGGTTTATTAAGCATACGAATAACGGTGATTCGGTATTTACCAACATTGCGGCATATTATGAAACTACTTGGCTACGGTGCAAGATTACACACCTGACTACGTAGAGAACTATACCCTCTTGCTCGCCGTCACCTATACCAATATATCACACAATTAACTAACAAAAGGGAGATCTTAACCCACATCTAAATCAAACGATTTACAATGCTTACCCTTACTATCGCGAACAACCATAAATTGCCTATCCGCACCGGATGTCGACTCCCTTCCACACCCTGGCGAAAAATCTTGAACTGCTGACACCCTCCTTCGTTTGAACTTGGGAGCAGGGGTTACGAGACCACTCTCTTTAGGTTCCTCTAGCGTTACCCCCTTCGACTGATTACCACTTGCATCCATGAGGAAAACCCGATAAGTAAAGTACCACAGTGAAAACGGCACAAGGGGTTTCGGCTCTTACCACCACCACCTGAAGCCCACACGATTAGAAAACAAAGAAGGGATTTGCTTGCTCCTTAATACACTCGGCTTTGATCAAAGGAGAATCAAACACAGACAGATTCGGCTATGGCATGATGAGAGACGGAGAAAAAGAGATTAGTTGAGAACGAAGAGAAAGTGACAAAGCCATCTATTCTATGGGAGACATAAGATCGAAACAAAAAGAAATAAGATAAAGAATCACCTTACCTTGATTACAGACGAGTCGACTGAGAAGAGAGATTCGACCAACTCCGTTTAAACAACTACAAGATTCCGTCACAAGGAGAAAGAATAAGGGGAATGGAGTTTCGGTTTAGAGATAAAATGAAACAAACGAATGATGAGGGTCATACATTCGGCCATGGAGAAGAGAAGATGAGAGGAAGGGAAAGAATATACTTACTAGGTTCGGCCAAGGAAGATGGTGCTAGAACACGCAGAGAAAAAGATTAGAGAGGAATTCGGCCACAAGTGCTTGACAACCAACGAAGAGAAAAGAATGACTAAGGAAAAGATGAGAAAAGAAAAGAGAAGAAGTCCCTTAATGGTCACGGTTTTCGGCAAGAAGAGATGCACAAAATGGTAAAAAGAAAAAGAAACTCCTAACGCATAAAAACTCAACAAAAACTTAAGAATTTTGGCACTCCCTCACCCTATCAAAATTGAATGCACTCTTAACCCAAAAGACCTTTCTTGACCGAAATTCCCCCCTTGAACTTCCCCAAATTCAGCCACTACTCCCTCTCCCCATACTTTCACGATTTTCTCCTTAATTTACTCCTCAAACTTCTCCCCATCACTCATTCAAATTCATTTGACTGAGTCTTCAACTCCTCTTGCAGAGTCCAAGCTGAATTCTACTACCCTCACCTGCTTAGCACAAAATAAATTAAAAGAATTGCAGTAGGTGAATTCGAACCCAAGCTCTCCCCTCTGCCCTATCACGCCATCACCAGTCCACCAAGTGCTCAACTTATGATAGTAATTACCAACCTTTTTCTCTTATGTCCTGACGCCAACTACCTTCTCTCCCTTAATTGCCCAAACACAAAAATTTTACCAGGGCCCAACTCAACCCCAGGCCTTCTTAGGGCCCCCGAACACCCTTAAACAACACACAGAACCAACATAACATACACTTGCACAAATTTACAGACCCCTAGCTTTTAGGATGTTACAGATAGGATTCTGAGCAGGGTTTGCTCCGTTTCCTTGATTCATATTCTCGAAGTTCATCTCTTCAGTCCTTCTCTGGGTTGCTTGTCTTCTTCGTTGTCGAAAGGTTCATTCTATTTCAGGATCCACGGGGAGTAAGTCAATAATCTGGTCAATACTCATAAACACCTGAAATAATCACAGAAAAATTAAGTAAGTAAAAAAAATTCAATACGAAAATAAACCAAACTGTAAAATAGATTCACAAATAATGGCTTTTGAAAAACAGTCCCCGGCAACGACGCCAAAAATTTGGAACGGTGAAAATGTGCAAGTGTACACAATCGCAACAAGTAATAAAGTGACAAGTAAATGTCGAGTTATCGTACCCACAGGGACTGTAAAAGACTTATTTATGAAAATGATTTTTTAAACACTTTGGTGAGGGAAAAATATTTGGTTTTGAGAAATGACTAAAAACTAAAAAAAAAAACAAAGTAAAATAAATAAAATAAAGAAATTCTTATGCACGATTTCAAAAGCTGATTTTAATCAAGATGATATAATTGTGTTGGATTAATTACATTTCTTAACTTAGAATCATTAAATTCATGCTTATACTTATTCACGAATAAATCACGGCAACTCGGTAATTTGCTAACTTATGAACATATTTACAAATCAAAAATCCGTTTATCTCTTGTACATATCCCTATGTCAATTCGACCGATTAAACAGATTTATAAAAGTAAACATGTTATTGCACATACATACTTATTAAATTAAACAATCTCTCGCATATTCCTATGTCGATTCAACCGATTAATTCAACCTAATAAGCATATAAAAGACTATGTGAGGTAACAAAGTATCCTTACCTTGAAATAGTTTAATCACAATAATCCTGCAAGTTATGCAAGGCATATGTATCGCCAAATACAATGCTAATTTAATCATCAGCTACCTTAGAAGAATGAAACATGCACTGATTAAGTACTGTGTCCATTAATTACAATTTCAATGCGTTTAAATAATTAATCCTTTAGTTATCTAAATAATTATAATGCCAGAATAACTTAATCATGATTTTACTTAATCAAGCATTTTACCGAGGCCTATAACAGCATAAACACAATTTTAATAATTCAAGTGGACGAAATGCAATCAACCCAACACAAATTAAATTCAAGTTAAGCTGATTAAATTAACCATTCCAATAGCATAAATATTCATAAACATGTTTGTCAAAACAACAACAAAATTTAAAGAGATAGGGAACAATAAGCAAATCCGGTGTTTCTCCGTGGCTTGACTGATTGCTCTATTCTTCGTTCTCTGTTGTCCTCGGCTATCAAGGTGGCTTATGAACACTCCAATTGCTGCTCCAAATGGCTGAGGAAACACCTCTTTTCCAAGAGGAGAAATCGGCACAAGAAGGCTTGGTTTGTTCTTGGAAATAAAGAGAGAATGGAGAGAAGGGAAGTGAGGAGAGAATGAGAATGTTGTAGGATTGATGGGTGATTTGAATGATCAGCCAAGAGTGGTATTTATAGCTGAATGTGGCTGCTAAAAATAGCAAATCCCATCAGCCAAAGAGCCCTCCCTTGGCCGGCCATCTATGTGGCAAAGTTGATGGCTTCAACTTTGCTAAATATGGCATGGGGCAAATCTACAAAGCCACTATATTTGGAGGGGGTTGAATGCAACTTTGAAAAGTCCTCAAGGGCTTATTTTCAAGCTTAATTAATCTTCTAATAAGCTGATTTGGGTCAGCATATGAACGGTTTGGGCTGCCCAATTCTTTGCTCGGTTCAGTTCAATGGGTTTGGTTCAACTAATGCGGTTCAACTGGGCCTTTTTCATAATTAATTAAGATTAATTTATTTAGCCCAAATTAAATTGGGAATAAATTAAAATTAATTATATTATGATTAAATATTCATAATTGGACCGTCTTGGGCTGGAAATAAATTCGCCTTGATATTTCAAATTGCTTCTCGGGTTTATTCTTCGAGCAGTGTCTACCGAGCCAATTTTCGCCCTTTGTGCGAATTTGTCGAAAATAGTCAAAATTAGTCAAAATTAACTATAAAATTAATTAAAATTCATCATGTCCCTATTTTTAGCATAATTTAATTATTTTATAATATTTAATTATTTTCCAACAAGAATCTAATCGAAACTGCATAAATTTGAGTTAAAAAGGGCATGAAAAAGTGTATAAATTTTCGTGTTTCCAGATGTACATCACTGGCTGGTCTAATTAAATCCTCCTAAAGATTGAGTTCCCCCATCATCAAAATTGAAAAAAGCAATGGAGAAGCAGTTCTAAAAAACCATAAGGTCATGGCCATAAAATCAAAGCAACCAAAAGTTAGTATTTTTTAATTTAATTAATTACCTCTTCAACCCATATAACATCAATTCAAATATAAGTCGTCTTCTCTATAATTATTTTTCTGAGTAGAGCAATTATAAAAAAATAGAAGATACCTGGAATTAGATGAGATTGACCAGCCTAGCACAATGGGATGACGACGATCAAGGCTGGAGCGGAGAAGACGACGGCATTGGTGAACACCGCGACAGAGGAAACAACAGCTTGACCAGAATGACGAAAGTGTCTTGATGGAGGAACGAGCGGGACGATGCAACGGTGATGGGCGCCGGTGACAGAAGAAGCGGAAGACTAAGCGGCCGCTAGAGTGATGGGCAGCGGCGCAGGACTGGTGGAGGTGGTGAGCGGAACTTAGGGATTTTTTATTTTTAGAGGAGGTCTGGTAGTTCTACTCGATCCATAATAATTCAATTTAACTAATTTAAACTTATATGAGTAAAATATTTTAAAGAAAATGTTACCAAATTTATTTTAAATTAGCTATGGTGCTGCAGCAGATGGGTGCCGATTTTAGTTTGGGGAAAATTTAGGGTTTTGGAAAAATTTGAGAGATTGGGGGAAATTTTTTAGGGGTAAAAAATTGGGGTTTCGGGTATATGGCTGGGATAGGATTAGAGGAGAGCAAAACGACGTAGTTTCTTTTACTCAAAAATGACGATTTGCGGCATTTGTAATATAGCGCCGCTAAAGGTCGATCTTTCCCGGCTTTTTTAACATAGCGTCGCTAATGCTACTAAAAAGGCCACTAAAAATGACACCGTTTTGGTTTAGTGAAATGAATTTTTGCGGCGTTTTTTATGAAAACGCCGCTAATTCTTATCTTTTGCGGCGTTTGTATCATAAACGCTGCTAATGCCTTTGATACAACTATTATTTATAGTTTAATTATTTCTTAAATTCCTTTAAATGACGTTTGTATTGTTTCAAACAATATATTTATTTTTTAAATTTTTATAATTTAAAATTACCAAGAGGTGGATTTTTGTGGAAATAGTGAATTTCTCTCTCCTTTTTACTTTATTATGCTTTAGATATTAATTTAATAATATATATATTACAATGTACAAAAGTAATTTAGAAAATAATCGTATACCCAAAACCCAAAACCCTAAAATAAAATGATTTCTTAACATTTTTTGTAACATTCCAAAATCCTAAACTCTAAACACTAAACCCTAAATCATAAACCCTAAATCTCAAACCCTAAACTCTAACCTATGACCCTAAACTCTTGACCTCGAATCTTAAACCATAAAACCATAAACCCTATACAAAAACCCTAAACTTTAAACCATATACCCTAAAAATAGTAATTAAATATGAAACCCTAAATCGTAAACTATTAACTCTAAGTCTTAAATCTTAAACCCTAAAATAACATATTTAATTATCACAGCATTTTTTTATCAAAAATAATAGGATTAGGGGAATAAATAAAGGGTTTTGTGAAAAATTTCAAGGAAATCTAATTTGAAAAAAAAAACTAAAGGATTTTCGGGGCTAACAAAATGACGTCGTTTAAGTCAAATTGGTATTGCAATTTTGCGGCGTTTATGAAAACGCCACTAAAACTTAATTCTCTGTAGTGAAACGACGTTGTCCAGGGAAAATTGGTATTGCAATTTTGCAGTGTTTATGAAAAACGTCACTAAAAACTAATTCCATGTAAAGAAACGTGTAACGCCCTAATTTAAAAAAAAAAAAATTGTTGCGGATGTGTAACACAACTGTGTATCTACTTCAGTGGTTAAGTGTTCTTGGGTGTGTGTGAGAGGTCTGAAGTTCAAGCCTTGGCTTGGGCAAAATTTTTGTTTTCTTTGAATAAGCCATATCTTTAGATAGTAGGCTTTTAATTAAATGTTGGTAAAGTATGTCAGAATGGGCCTGCTGGTCTAGTGGTTAAGTGGAGTGTAAATAAGCTGGAGGTCTGGAGTTCGAGTCTCTGCGCAAACAAGGGATTTATTTTGCTGCTTGTGTCGTGTGAGAGTTTGAGTTGGATTAGAAATCTGAGTAGTGGATTTAGTGGGGAGTTTGATGGAGAGAATGAAGGGATTCTGTTCTTTCCCAAAACTGTTCATCTTTCTGGCCCCTCCTCTCCACCTTTTCCCACCTTTTTCTTTTTGCTGTAGCCGAAATTCCCTATTGCTGCCATTTTTTTCACCCTATTTTCTTCTTCTCCACACTCAATTTTTGCCTCTTTCCCATCGATATTGCATATCTCTGCATCTAGTGTGTATCCGGTAAGTCTAGAGGTACGTTTTGTTTCATTTTGGTGAAGTAATGGAGTATTAAGAGGTTGTTTTTTGATTATGGGACAATCAAGGACCTGTGGGCTACTTTTCGGTTTTGTAGCAGCGAGAAATCATCGTTGCTCGTTAAAGGTAAGGTTGTCAGTAAGTTTTTGGGAATTTTCTGTTCATAACAACTCGGATTAAGTGACTGAAATTGGGCTTTCAATTGTCGAATATAGGTTTTGGATTGCTCGGGAGTGATTACGCATCAAAATCAAATCAGGTGTGTAACCAATTGCACAGAAAATGAGATTCGGCGAAAGCTGAAAAAGCATTCTGTCGACACCACACGGGTGTGTGGTTACCCGTGTGGCAGGCCGTGTGAAAGGCTTTAAGCCACAACACGGCTGTGTGATCGACGAGCCAGGCCATGCGCAGGCGACACGGCCGTTTGATGGTCTAGCAAGGCCGAGTGTGAGACACAGGCTCAACCAATTGGGTCGTGTGGGCCATACGGGCGTGTGGGCCCACACAGGTGAACCACACGGGCGTGTGAGATTCTGGGCCAGGCCGTGTGATCCACATGGCGAAGGCTAATTTGGGCCGTGTGGGCAACACGGGCAAACAACATGGGCGAGTGAGCCCATTCTCACTGATTTATTGCTAAGGTTGCACGGGTCACCCGAGATGACTGTGAACCTACTTGAGGGTCGGTAAGATTACTTAGACTCCTAACTGAATGATTGTATATTGAGTATGTTGTTTTTTCTCGACTGTATAAATGTGATATACCATGATTGAGTATGACATAACTGTATGATGCATTGCATGGGGATGGGTTGATATTGACTGAAGTGTACTGAAAGGTTTCGAGCCTAATTTACTGGCAGCACCGCTACAAACTACTGTTTGGTGCCGCAACCAGTGCAAACTACTGTTTGCATGGGGATGGGGATGGATTGCATATCTGTTACTGTTATTGTACTGTGATGGGCTAAGGCCCTAATGCTCACTGTTACCGAAATGGGCTAAGGCCCAAATTGATACTGATTCTAATATTGAAAAGGGCTTAGGCCCAAACTGAGATTATCTGTTATTAACTGATTGTTTGCATGGGGATTACACACTGATTTTACGTAAACTCACGCCTTCTGTTTAATCTGTAAAGGTAATCCCAAGATATAGGCGGATCGGTGCGGCAGAGGACTCAACGGTGGCCACACGACCTACTTCTTTCCATTTGAGTACTTAAATTTTGGTTTTGATTTTATGTTGGGGATTTTACTGTATCATGGCCTCTTTGGATTTATATTTTTAATCTGGGATTTTTACTGTTGATTTATAATTGCTAATAGTAGGTAAAACTCAGGTTTTCAAAAGAGATTAATGTTTTATCAAAATACCACGCACACACAAACTGTTTAAAAAGCTTCCACAACGTTTAATGTTTTGAAAACTAACGACTAAAATAGAAGCACGATTTTAGAATTAATAAAAGATAATGAGGAATTCTTAACAGAAAATGTTTTAAGCAAAACTACAGTTCTCTAGTACACTACCATGTGACATCGCCAGATTCGGCCATAACATCCAGGCCGGGTTTGAGGTGTCACATTTAGTGGTATCAGAGCCAGGTTGCAAAACTCGGCTGTAGATTTGGGTTTTTTAACTTGGATTTTAAAGCACCGATTTTTAGATAATTGAAATATTTTTGCAGCATGTATGGTACACCGAGTCTCTGGTGCCGGTCCCGTAAGTTCACTGAAAATTTTATGTGTTCTAAACTGAAATACTATAGATAGTATATACTGAGACTATTATTGATAGACTGTACTGAAAACACTTAAGTTAGTGTATAATGATATTGTAGCAAAACTGATAAACGCTGATAGGCACTGCGTTGTACGAAAACAGACTTGACACTTCTGATACTGTTTTCATAAAATATCTGTTAATAAACACTGGAACTGTAAACTGATGCATAAAACTGTTAATACAGATAAACGACACTAGACAATGAGCATACGAGGTAATCGTGGACGGGGTACAAGAGACCGTGGTAGAGGCTGTAGAGGGGCTCGAGCGGGGTCCTCATCTTCTGGTAACCTACCCAATCTGGACACTAGCGAGATGCCAATGTAAAGCATTATCAAATCGGAGTGCAGGTCTCATGATCAAGAGGCTGGGGATGACGCACTGTCCATGCCATGTTGAGGATCTTAGAGAGGGTCACCTGGCCCAATACTGGAATTGGAGGTCGAGGGTCTGTTACGGAATGACTCCGGTCTAATGGAGCTGAGATTTTTAGAGGTGTCACTGGGGTCGCCCCTAATGTGGCTGAGTACTGGATTGAGGCTACAGAGAGGATCATGGATGACCTGGACTGCACCCCCGAGCAGAAACTAAAGGGTGCAGTGTCACTGCTGAGAGATGAGGCTTACCAGTGGTGGCTTACGGTTAAGGAGGGCACTCAGCCCGACCGGCTGACCTGGGAGTTCTTGAAGACCGCTTTCCAGGGGAAATATGTGGGTGTCAGTTACGTGGATGCCCAGAGGAGAGAGTTCTTAAATTTGATTCAGGGGGATAGGTCGGTGGCCGAGTATGAGGCCAAATTTCTGTGACTGAGCCGCTATGCGCGTGGTATGGTGGCGACTGAGTACGAGCGATGTGTTCGCTTCAAGGACAGCTTCAGGGATAATCTGAGGGTACTGATAGCTCCAAAGAGGGAGCTAGACTTTGCTGCATTGGTAGATAATGCGAAAATCGACGAGGAAGTAAAGCGCGCTGAGTGCCAGAACCGTGAGAAAAAGAGAGGTAGAAACAAGAGGGATTCGGACCCCTCGAGTTCTATTCAGAGGCCTAAGAAAAAGGCCAGAGTTGATGGACCTATCAGAGTCGGGGCTCTTATTGCTGCTATTGGACAATAGCCGTGTACTGACTGTGGTAGACATCACCTGGGCGAATGCTAGAAAAAAACTAGGGCTTGTTTGAGGTGCGATTCTCTGGAGCATCGTATTAGGGATTATCCACGGAGGACCGATCAGATGCAATCTCTGGGTACTGTTACTGCACCACTACCGAGAGTAGCTCAGCAGCCACCAAGAGGCAGTGGTCAGGCCAGAGGTGGTAATAATTTGGGCCGTGGTCAGAGAGCATCGGGCAGAGGTGCTGGTCATACTGAGGCGAGGCAGCCAGCTCTAGTTTATGCTGCATGTCACCGAGAGGAGGGTGATGCTCCGGACGTCATTACGGGTACGTTCTTTATTTATAATGTACCTTATACTGCACTAATAGATATAGGATCCACTCACTCATATATAGCTTATACTATGACTGAAAACTTGGGTGTACTGGTTGAGAGCACTACGAGTGAAGTGACTGTACTTAGTCCGCTGGGACAATCAGTAAGGGTAAATAAGTTGTTTAGAGACGTTCCCTTAGAGGTTCAAGGGGCTATTTTCTGGGCTGATCTGATGGAGCTTCCATTTGGGGAGTTCGATTTAATACTGGGAATGGACTGGTTAGTCAAACACCGAGTGAGCTTAGATTGCGCCACAAAGAGGGTTGTACTGAGAACAGAGAAGGACAGCGAGGTAGTCGTGATTGGGGAATGTTGAAACAATTTGACAAATGTGATTTCTGCACTGAGGGCGGAAAATTTGGTTCGTAAGGGATGCGAGGCGTATCTGGCCTACATCAGTGTTTCAGATTTGGGTGATTCCTCAGTTAAAGATATCAAGACGGTTAAGGACTTTTTAGACATTTTTCCTGAAGAGCTACCTAGGTTACCTCCGGATCGTGAAGTATAGTTTGGGATTGAGCTCCTTCTTGGTACAACTCCGGTGTCCATCGCCCCTTATAGAATGGCACCGAAGGAGCCTCCTTAAGGCTCAAATTCAAGAGTTACTGGATCGTGGGTTCATCCGCCCCAGTGTGTCTCCGTGGGGAGCACCTGTACTGTTTGTGAAAAAGAAGGATGGATCCATGCGTATGTGTATCGACTACCGTCAATTGAACAAGCTGACCATCAAGAATAAGTACCCCCTACCGAGGATTGGTGATCCGTTTGACCAGTTCTGAGGAGCTTCGGTTTTCTCTAAGATTGATCTACGATCAGGGTATCACCAGTTGAGAGTTAAAGAGGCTGATGTGCGTAAGACGACATTTAGGACTCACTACGGCCACTACGAGTTCTTAGTGATGCCATTTGGACTGACGAATGCACCAGTAGCTTTTATAGATCTGATGAACCGAGTGTTCCAGCCCTATCTGGATCAGTTCATGGTGGTGTTTATTGACGATATACTGGTGTATTCGAAGACAGAGGATGAACATGATGAACACCTCAGAGTGGTTCTACAGATTCTACGAGAGAAACAACTGTACGCCAAGTTCAGTAAATGTGAGTTCTGGTTACGTGAAGTAACATTTCTGGGACATGTGGTTTCTGCAGAGGGGATTAGAGTCGGTCCTCGAAAGATTGAGGCTGTCTTGGACTGGAAGTAGCCTAAGACTGTATCGAAGATCCGCAGTTTTCAGGGATTGGCAGGGTATTATCGACGATTTGTAGAGGGGTTTTCACGGATCGCTGCACCCTTGACTAAGCTGCTACGTAAGGGTGTGCCATTTAACTGGACGGATGCGCAGCAAGAGAGCTTCGAGAAGCTCAAGACTGTACTGACTGAGGCCCCTGTTTTGATACAGCGAGAGTCTGGAAAAGAGTTTACTGTCTACAGCGATGCATCACATGTCGGTTTAGGATGTGTGTTGAAGCAAGAGGGGAAGGTGGTAGCGTATGCGTCTCGTCAGCTTAAGACTCATGAGGCGAATCATCCAACGCATGACTTAGAGTTGGCCGCGGTGGTATTCGCACTGAAAATTTGGAGGCATTATCTGTACGGTGAAAAGTGTATCATTTACACTGACCACAAGAGCCTCAAGTATCTCCTCACTCAGAAGGAGCTGAATCTTAGGTAGCGAAGATGGATTGAGCTGCTTAAGGACTACGACTGTACGATCGAGTACCACCTTGGTAAGGCTAATGTGGTGGCCAATGCACTGAGCCGTAGGGCTGTGACTGATTTGAGGGAGATGTTTGCTCGTCTCAGTTTATTTGATGATGGTAGTCTATTGGCCGAACCTCAAGTTAAACCGACGTGGATAGAGCAGATTAAAAGTAAACAGATGAAGGATGAGTCATTGGGTCTTCATTTTTGACAGGTTGAGAGTGGGAATACCGAGGATTTTGGACTGAATAGCGAAAGGGTGCTCTGTTTTCGTGGGAGAGTCTGTGTACCGAATGATACCGAGTTGAGAAAGTCTATACTGCAGGAAGCGCATAGTAGCCCTTATAATATGCATCCTGGCGGAAACAAGATGTACCGAGACCTTCGTGAGTTATATTGGTGGCCAGGTCTTAAACGAGAGGTTACAGACTTTGTGGGTAAATGTCTGACATGTCAGCAGGTTAAGGCTGAGCATCAATTACCTTCAGGGTTGCTTCAGCCAGTTAAGATTCTGCTTTGGAAGTGGGAGCGTGTAACCATGGACTTCGTTAGTGGGTTACCCCTTACACCCACTGAAAAGGATTCTGTATGGGTCATCGTGGATCGATTGACCAAGTCCGCCCACTTCATATCGGTCCGTACTGACTACTCTTTGCAGAAGCTGGCTAAGCTGTATGTGTCAGAGATAGTGAGACTGCATGGGGTACCGGTTTCGATAATATTTGATAGGGATCCTCGCTTCACGTCTCGATTCTGGAAGAAGCTACATGAAGCTCTGGGTACTAGATTGGAGTTCAGTACTGCGTTCCATCCTCAGACAGACGGTCAGTCAGAGAGGGTGATTAAGATACTGGAGGACATGTTAAGGAGTTGCGTGATTGATTTCTGAGGTAGTTGGGAGGATTACCTGTCATTAGCAGAGTTTGCTTATAACAACAGCTATCAGTCTAGCATTCAGATGGCACCGTACGAGGCATTATATGGTCGTAGGTGTCGGACACCTTCATGTTGGATGGAGTTGGGCGAGCGGCGTGTTCTGGGCCCTGAGCTGGTCTTTGATACCGAAGACAAAGTTAGATTGATTCGAGACCGACTGAAAGTGGCATTAGATAGACAGAAGTCCTATGCAGATTTAAAGCATCGAGAGATTAAGTATCCTGTGAGGGACTTCGTTTTTCTCAAGGTCTTGCCATGGAAGAAGATACTGAGGTTTGGACGTAAGGGCAAGTTGAGCCCTAGGTTTATTGGGCCTTACCGCATATTAAAACATGTAGGACCAGTTTCCTACCAGTTGGAGTTATCTCCGGAGTTGGATCGGATTCATGACGTGTTTCACGTCTCCATGTTGAGACGCTACCGTTCTGATCCCACGCACATTGTTCCTGTTGAGGAGATCGAGGTTAGGCTAGATCTAACCTTTGAGGAGGAGCCTGTCCAGATATTGGATCGCGACGTAAAGATTCTGAGAAGGAAATCCATCCCACTGGTTAAAGTTCTTTAGCGTACTCATAGTTTGGAGGAGGCCACATGGGAGCCTGAGGATGCGATGCGTCAGCAGTATCCTCATCTATTCTGATCAGGTAAATTTCGAGGACGAAATTTTCTTTTAGGGGGGTAGAGTTGTAACGCCCCAATTTTAAAAAAAAAATTGTTGCGAATTTGTAACACAACTGTGTTTCTACTTCAGTGGTTAAGTGTTCTGGGTGTGTGTGAAAGGTCCCAAGTTCAAGCCTTGGCTTGGGCAAATTTTTTGTTTTCTTTGAATAAGCCATATCTTTAGACAGCAGGCTTTTAATTAAATGTTGGTAAAGTATGTCAAAATGGGCCTGCTGGTCTGGTGCTTAAGTGGAGTGTAAATAAGCTGGAGGTCTGGAGTTCGAGTCTTTGCGCAAACAAGGAATTTATTTTGCTGCTTGTGCCGTGTGAGAGTTTGAGTTGGATTAGAAATCTAAGTAGCGGATTTAGTGGGGAGTTTGATGGAGAGAATGAAGGGATTCTGTTCTTTCCCAAAACTGTTCATCTTTTTGGCCCCTCCTCTGCACCTTTTCCCACCTTTTTCTTTTTACTGTAGCCGAAATTCCCTATTGCTTCCGTTTTCTTCACCCTATTTTTTGTTCTCCATACTCGATTTTTGCCTCTTTCCGATCGATATTGCATATCTCTGTGTCTAGTGTGTATCGATAAGTCTAGAGGTATGTTTTGTTTCGTTTTGGTGAAGTAATAGAGTATTAAGAGGTTGTTTTCTGATTAGGGGACAATCAAGGAGCTGTGGGCTGCTTTTCGGTTTTGTAGCAGCGAGAAATCATCGTTGCTCGTTAAAGGTAAGGTTGTCAGTAAGTTTTTGGGAATTTTCTGTTCATAACAACTAGAATTAAATGACTGAAATTGGGCTTTCAATTGTCGAATATAGGTTTTAGAGTGCTCAGGAGTGATTATGCGTGGAAATCGAATCAGGTGTGTAACCGATTGCACAGAAAACGAGATTCAGTGAAAGCCGAAAAAGCATTTTGTCGACGCCGCATGGGCGTGTGGTCGCCCGTGTGGCAGGCCGTGAAAGGCTGTAAGCCACAACACGGCTGTGTGATCGACGAGCCAGGCCGTGCGCATGCGACATGACCAATTGGGCCGTGTAGACCATACGGGCATGTGGGCCTACACGGGTGAACTACACGGGCGTGTGGGATTCTGGGCCAGGGCGACAACATGGGCGTGTGAGCCCATTCTCACTGATTTATTGCTAAGGTTGCACGGGTCGCCCGAGACGACTGTGAACCTACTGTAGGGTCGGTAAGATTACCTAGACTCCTAACTGTACGACTGTATATTGAGTATGCTGTTTGTTTTGGACTGTATAAATGTGATATACCATGATTGAGCATGACATAACTGTATGATGCATTGCATGGGGATAGGTTGATATTGACTGGAGGAAGTGTACTGAAAGACTTCGAGCCTAATTTCTTGGCGGCAAGACTGCAAACTCTCATTTAGTGCCGCAACTGGTACTACTTGGAGTGTAGGGATGGGTGGGTTGCTTATATCCCCACATGGAGTGTAGGGTTGGACGGAGATGGAGTGTAGAGGCTGGATGGGTAGGATTTTCTGATTGCATATCTATTACTGTTACTGTACTGTGATGGGCTAAGGCCCTAATGCTCACTGTTACCAAAATGGGCTAAGGCCCAAATTGATACTGATTCTGATATTGAAAAGGGCTTAGGCCCAAACTGAGATTATCTGTTATTAACTGATTGTTTGCATGGGGATTACACACTAATTTTACGTAAACTCACCCCTTCTGTTTAATCTGTACATGTAATCCCCAGATATAGGCGGATCGATGCGGCAGAGGACTCAGCGGTGGCCACACGACCTACTTCTTTCCATTTGAGTACTTAAATTTTGGTTTTGATTTTATGTTGGGGATTTTACTGTATCATGGCCTCTTTGGATTTATATTTTTAATCTGGGATTTTTACTGTTGATTTATAACTGCTAGTAGTAGGTAAAACTCGGGTTTTCAAAAGAGATGAATGTTTTTTCAAAATACCACGCACACACAAACTGTTTAAAAAGCTTCCACAACGTTTAATGTTTTGAAAACTAACGACTGAAATAGAAGCACAATTTTAGAATTAATAAAAGATAATGAGGAATTCTAAACGAAAAATGTTTTAAGCAAAACTACAGTTCTCTAGTACACTACCATGTTACATCGCCAGGTTCAGCCATAACGTCCAGGCCAGGTTTGGGGTGTTACAAAACGACGTCGTCCAGGCAAATAATTTTACGGCGTTTATAGAAAACGCCACTAATGTATTTCATATTTGCGGCGTTTCATGCAAAAACGCCACTAAAAAATTTATGCTCTGTAGTGAAACGACGCCATTTAAGTCTCTTTGGTATTGCAACTTTGCGGTATTTATAGAAAACGCCACTATAGTATCACTTTTGCGGCGTTTTCTTCCAAAATGCCACTAAAAATTTAATTCCCTCTATTCAAACGTTGTCGTTTAGGGCAAATTGGTATCGCAATTTTACGGCGTTTATGAAAAACACCATTAAAAATTTATTCATATGTAGGGAAACGGCGCCGTTTATGCAAATGTTTATTGCAATTTTGCGGCATTTTCTGAAAAACGCCACTAGAGGTTTAATTCCCTCTTGTGAACGTCGACGTTTAATGCAAATGTGTATTGCAATTTTGCGGCATTTTCCAAAAAACGCCACTAAAATTTTAATGCTCTGAATGAAACAACACCGTTTAAGTCGAATAGGTATTGCAAATTTGCGGCGTTTACGACAAACGCCACTAAAGTAACACGTTTGCGGCGTTTTTAAGCAAAGCGCCACTAAAATTTTTTTTCCATGTAGTTGAACGGCGCTGTTTTGAAAAATTTTAGTGCATTTTAGCGGCGTTTTGAGAAAAAAACGCCGCTATAGCTCGAACCTGTTGTGGCGTTTTACTTTTAGCGCCACTAATGTATAAAATTAGCGGCGTTTTTTTTCCAAACGCCACTAAAAACACCGCTAAAAGCTTAATTTCCTGTTGTGTTTAAAGAAAGTTGTAAGGTAAACCATACTTTTAAAAAGAAAATATAAATTCGAATTATAGAGACAATATTATTGGAACGGATAGTGGTAAACTACTAACATGAATTGTAAAACTAATATGATATCAAAATAAAAGTTGAATATTTGAAATTATTTTCTAAGAAACTCTCCATCAGGATAGTAGAATTTTAAAAAACTTCTTCACCTCAAAAGTATTTTAAAAAAATATTTCTTATCGAGGCTCCGTCATGAGATAATTATTTTTTTATATAATGAAAAATGAAGGATTTTAATTTTTGATTTGAAGTAAAATAATATCATCAAGTGAGTTAAAAGAGATTGATATTGAAATTTGCAATTAGATACCCCGTCATGATTAAGGAACTTAGAAAGTTTTTCTCGGTAATTCTCATACTTATGATAATAAGTCATCTGGAAACTTCATCATATATAGGAAATGTGTCACACTCGATTCCCCTTTTTAAGTCTCGAAATTTAGGAATAATTAAGGAGTTAAATTGAAAGAATCCATAAAATGATGGCCTCTATTGAGAATTTAGGAAAATTTAGTGACTGAATTGGACATGGTTGAGATCCAATTTTGGTTCGGTTGGATTAAAATCAACTAGTTTGTTAGTGGGAGACAAAATGATTATCAATGGACGGTTTTTATAAGGTTGAAGACCGTACATGAGGGGTTATAAATAGCTGAAGTGAATTCTCAGGTGGATTCCTCTCAATTCTGTTGTAACACCCCAAACCTAGCCCATGCGTTATGACCGGATCAGACATGTCACATGAGAAAAACGTGTTAAATCCCTTTTGGTTTGTACTAAAATAGATATTATTTTGTTATAATCAAGAAAACATGTTTAATTAGAAATATTAGATAAAATACTACTAATCCTCGAAAGTTAATTGAGAAATCGAAAATTTGAACTAATGATCTTATAAAAATATCGTTTGAAAGTTCGAGTGAAAACTTTCGTGTTAAAATATTTATAAAAGTTTATTTTGAAATCCATTTGTTAATCGATTTTGGAAAACCTTTATTTAAGTTTTTAGAAAATTTTCATTTTAAACAATTTAAGCAAAATAATAAGTATAACAACCATAAAGCAAGTAATAAAATACTCCAGAGGCCTTATTACAACATAAAAAAAAAACCCAAAATAGTAAAGTGAACGGAAATAGAAATTTAAATTTCAAAATAAAACACCATTTCTGAAGTATGGCTTCCACCGAGTCATCCATGGCCCAAGTCCACATCACTGAGCATTACCTACAAGGGTTAAGAAAAGGGGGAGTGAGTTACAAGAACTCAGTGTGAAACCCCTTACCGTCATCCACTGGGCCTGAATCCATATAGCAAAAATTTGGGCCTGAGCCCATAAAGCATAATCTTGGGCCTGAGCCCATTTTCATAACAGAATATATATATATATATATGCAATGTATGTAACCCAACCCATCCATCCAACACACCCCCGTACCAGCCCATCACACCTGTTGGGATCAAGTCAACCCACCCCGCCAATCACACCAAATCGCAGGCAAAATTGCCATTTATAAACGCAGGCACAAAGCCATTTTAAGTATAAACAATGGCACAAAGCCATTATCAGGATTTGTGGCAGAGCCACCAGATTCAGAATGTAACACAGTAATGAACAAATTGTGGCAATGCCACCAGGCTACACTTCTCTTCATCATTTTTTCCAACCCATGCATTATATGAAAATGCAGCATACATAATAAGATATTCATATATAAATAGAAACCATTAATCAAATAATTTATTACAATGACTCGGCCCATTTAGGCAAATAATAATCCGGCCCATTAAAGCATTCTAGCAAATCGGCCCTTTAGGGGCATTTCCGTAATTCGGCCCATAGGGGCATTTTCGTAATTCGGTAATTTTACCCACTAAGGGTAATTCGGTAATCTCGCAACCTAGGGGTATTTCGGTAATTTACCCTCCAAGGGTATTTTGGTAATTCCGCAACCTAGACTTAACTACTAATGTGGGGCATAAAAATTGAAACTGTCCATTTACATCATACTGACTAAATTGACTATAACTTGAGTTAGGAAACTCGAAATTTAGATCCGTAAATTTTCCTTGAAACTAGACTCATATATATTCTTACTACAATTTTTTCAGAATTTTTGGCTAAGTCGTTTAGTATAGTTTATTCATTAAAGATTCCCTTGTTTCACTGACCAACGGTTCTGACCTCTCTTACCCAAAATTCAAATATCTCACTGTACGGTTTTCATATGTTGCTCCCACTTGTTTCTATTGAAAATAGGCTCACTAAAGAAATCTATACATATAACTTATAACTTATAATTCACTTTTTACAATTTTAAACGATTTTTCCAAGATAGAACAGGAAACCACGAAGTCAATCAGAACCAGTCTCACTAAAATTAAGATATCACAGAATATACAATTCCTCTTCCTCCTCTGTTTCTTTCATATAAAAATAGACACAGTAAGCTTTATTTCGATATCTTTTTCTCTTTCTAACTCCCTTTATCCTATTTTTCATGATTTTTCAAAATCACGTCACTGCTGCTGACCAAACTATTTCATTGCAAAAATATGGTTACCACTACGAATATATGCACGCCCGAGTGGTCACGGATGCCGGTTTCCGGTTTTCCTTCGGTATTTCGACCGAACCACAGAACATTTTATGCAAACTTTCAGAGAGGTATGAGATTGCACACCATTTCAAACAGGTATTCGGAAGGGTATGGGATTACACACCTTATTCGGAATCCGCAACACGATACTCTCCGCGGCACCTAAAGGTACAATCGGTTAACAATTAGTCCAAAGCCCAATTTTCAACTTCAAACAAGTTTTGCGATTGATTAACAATCTATATCACTTACCAACAATCCGAGTCTCTTATTATGACGGATAGGTGATCGAGCGATTTGGTCCCTAAAAATAAACGATTAGTCATCACCTCTATACCGTTTAGCAAACTAACCGATCAACGAAAAAGATAAAAAAGAACCATGACGAATCCCTTACCTTGACAATAATAGATCCCCTTCTATCGATTTCCTTAAGGCTAGAAAGATGATGAGAGTGTAAGCTAACACTCTACCGATTCGGCCCACACCAAGAGAACCAAGAAGATGGAAGTAGCAAAGAACAGATTCGGCCTTACAACCACCGAAAACCCGAGAAGACAAAGAAGCTTCGGCAACCACAAGAACCAAGTTTTGGCTATGAGATGAAGTTGATGTTTCGGTTATGGTTTATAAAAGAGAATGTTTGAAAAGAAAAGAGTAGAAGTCAATAGGCAAATTGAAGTTTCGGTCAAGAGAAAATGCAATCAAAAGAACCAAAATATTTAGAAAGGAAAAAGAAATGACCCCCAAAGATGTGAAAATGCAAGGGAGAGCTAGAGAAATTCGGCTCCCCCTCTTTCCCTTAACCAAAACCATGTATCATCTTTTCCAAAAGATGAGCACTGACCAAATAAAAATCTTTCCAAAACACCTTCCACACTATAAGCCAACATGTTCCCTTCACATGCCTTTTTCTTTTGATTCTTTCCATCATCAACCCTTATCTTCCTCCATACCATATTTCTTTAGCCACCTTTCCAAAACCAAAAAGTCTTCCTTGCCTTAAGTACCACCTTGGCTGACACTTAGGGAAGGAATACAAAAATAAAATCCCAAAATTTGCACTAGGTGGGATTCGAACTCCACCCCTCAAGCCCATACATGCAACGCCACACCACTCCTCTACTAGCTTCACTTGTGCTAGCAAAATGCACACTTATTTTCATAAGCCTTGATGCCACTTACCTTCTCACCTTAAAGTGCTTAAACACAAAAATTTTGCTAAGGCCCAATTTGAACCCGGAACTTCCTAGAACCCCGTAACTTTCCAAAATCACCTTCCTAATAAGTCCAACTTGAAATAATGCCGTTCTCTTATTCTCAAAAATTTTAAATACTCCTACTCCCCAAGGCCTAATGGGCCCAATTCTACTAGGCCCAATTTTGGGTCGTTACAATTCTACCCTCCTTAAAGAAATTTCGTCCTCGAAATTTCCAACCAACTACTAAACGCATCGCTCAAATCACACCACTATGCTTTCGCTGCGCACTCTGATCTTAATAACACTAATGTACTTTTAACAAAATCTTGAATCCTCTTTCACTCAACCAAACATCTAACCACAGAAGCAAGCAGTTATCTACCACTTATACCTAAAATTTTCTACATTCAATCATCACATCCAACCATAACATACCTGACTTGATGGTGATGAAACAATCCCGAGCCTTATGCTCCTTAGACCCGCATCTCAAGCATGCTCCTGACCTCCTCCAGCATTCTCCTGGATGACGCCTTCTGCAATAATCGCAAGCCGAAAAGTTTGGACGTGCCTTAACACGCTTCACAGAACGAGACTGCGGCCCTAGAGAACCGCGATCTACTTTCTTCTTACAGTCCACGCGCCCAACTCGAAGTGTTCGACCAATTTCTCTAACCTCCTCCACAAACTCCCTAACTAGCTGAGTCAGCTCATCAATTTCAGCTCGGTCATAAGACTCCGTCTCAGCCACTGGCAATGCCAACACCTCCCTTTTGGAAACATGCCCCGATGCTGAAGATCTAGCCCTAGCACCTCGGCCTCTACCATGTCCACGTCTACCGTGTCCACGTCTTCTAGCGTTCATGTTCACTAATGTCGACTTAATCTTATTACGAGTTTTATGAATTAGTATACTATTTCAGTGTTTATTAAACAATGTTTTATGGAGTATAGGAAGTAAAGTTGTTTTCGTAGTACGTATCTAAGGTCTCAATTTCTATAGTTTCAGCTCCTAAAGCTAAGAGTTCTAGAGTATTTCTACAGTCATACCACAATAATCATAAATTGAAAACATAAACTTACTTAACTTGGTGCCGGATACCCGTGGTGCCATACTTCCTTTAGAACATACATGTATAATTTAAAATTTTAAACGGCTTTGAAAACGTGTTTGAACCCAAACCACAGCCGAGTTTTACAATCGGGCTCTGATACCATAAAATGTAACACCCCAAACTCGGCCCATGCGTTATGACCGGATCTGACATGTCACATGAGAAAAACGTGTTAAATCCCTTTTAGTTTGTACTAAAATAGATATTATTTTGTTATAATCAAGAAAACATGTTTAATTAGAAATATTTGATAAAATACTACTAATCCTCGAAAGTTAATTGAGAAATCGAAAATTTGAACTAATGATCTTATAAAACCGTGTCTTTTAAAAATATCATTTGAAAGTTCGAGTGAAAACTTCCGTGTTAAAATATTTATAAAAGTTTATTTTAAAATCCATTTGTTAATCGATTTTGGAAAACCTTTATTTAAGTTTTTAGAAAATTCTCATTTTAAACAATTTAAGCAAAATAATAAGTATAACAACCATAAAGCAAGTAATAAAATACTGCAGGCCTTATTACAACATAAAAAAACCCAAAATAGTAAAGTGAAGCGGAAATAGAAATTTAAAGTTCAAAATAAAACACCATTTTTCAAGTATGGCTTCCATCGAGTCATCCATGGCCCAAGTCCACATCACATGAGCATTACCTACAAGGGTTAAGAAAAGGAGGAGTGAGTTACAAGAACTCGAGTGTGAACCCCCTTACTACAGTCATCCATCGGGCTCGAACCCATATAGCAAAAATTTGGGCCTGAGCCCATAAAGCATAATCTTGGGCCGGAGCCCATTTTCATAATAGAATATATATATATATATGCAATGTATGTAACCCAACCCATCCATCCAACACACCCCCGTACAAGCCCATCACAGCTGTTGGGATCAAGTCAACCCACCCCGCCAATCACACCAAATCGCAGGCAAAATTGCCATTTATAAACGCAGGCACAAAGCCATTTTAAGTATAAACGATGACACAAAAGCCATTATCAGAATTTGTGGCAGAGCCACCAGATTCAGAATGTAACACAGTAATGAACAAATTGTGGCAATGCCACCAGGCTACACTTCTCTTCATCATTTTTCCCAACCCATGCATTATATGAAAATGCAGCATACATAATAAGATATTCATATATAAATAGCAACCATTAATCAAATAATTTATTACAATGACTCGGCCCATTTAGGCAATAATAATCCGGCCCATTAAGGCATTCTAGCAAATCGACCTTTTAGGGGCATTTTCGTAATTCGGCCCATAGGGGCATTTTCATAATTCGATAATTTTACCCACTAAGGGTAATTCGGTAATCTCGCAACCCAGGGGTATTTCGATAATTTACCCTCCAAGGGTATTTTGGTAATTCCGTGACCTAGACTTAACTACTAATGTGGGGCATAAAAATCGAAATTGTCCATTTACATCATACTGACTAAATTGACTATAAATCGAGTTAGGAAACTCGAAATTTAGATCCGTAAATTTTTCTTGAAACTAGACTCATATATATTCTTACTACAAAGTTTCCAGAATTTTTTGCTTAGCTTTTTAGTACAGTTTATTCATTAAATATTTCCTTATTTCACTGGCCAACGGTTCTGACCTCTCTTACCCAAAATTCAAATATCTCACTGTACGGTTTTCATATGTTGCTCCCACTTGTTTATATTGAAAATAGGCTCGCTAAGGAATCTATACATATAACTTATAACTCATAATTCACTTTTTACAATTTTAAACGATTTTTCCAAGACAGAACAGGGAACCACGAAGTCAATCAGAACCAGTCTCACTAAAATTAAGATATCACAGAATATACAATTCCTCTTCCTCCTCTGTTTCTTTCATATAAAAATAGACACAGTAAGATTTATTTCTATATCTTTTTCACTTTCTAAATCCCTTTATCCTATTTTTCATGATTTTTCAAAATCACGTCACTACTGCTGACCAAACTGTTTCATTGCAAAAATATGGTTACCACTACGAATATACGCACGCCCGAGTGGTCACGGATGCCGGTTTCCGGTTTTCCTTCTGTATTTCAACCGAATCACAGAACGTTTCATGCAAACTTTCAGAGAGGTATGAGATTACACACCATTTCAAACAGGTATTCGGAAGGGTACTGGATTACACACCTTATTCGGAATCCGCAACACGATACTCTCCGCGACACCTAAAGGTACAATCGGTTAACAATTAGTCCAAAGCCCAATTTTCAGCTTCAACCAAGTATTGCGATTGATTAACAATCTATATCACTTACCAACAATCCGAGTCTCTTATTACGAGGGATAGGTGATCGAGCGATTTGGTCCTTAAAAATAAACGATTAGTCATCACCTCTATACAGTTTAGCAAACTAACCGATCAACGAAAAAGATCAAAATGAACCATGACGAATCCTTTACCTTGACAATAATAGATCCCCTTCTATCGATTTCCTTAAGGCTAGAAAGATGATGAGAGTGTAAGCTAACACTCTACCGATTCGGCCCACACCAAGAGAACCAAGAAGATGGAAGTAGCAAAGAATAGATTCGGCCTTACAACCATCGAAAACCCGAGAAGACAAAGAAGCTTCGGCAACCACAAGAACCAAGTTTCGGCTATGAGATGAAGTTGATGTTTCGGTTATGGTGTATAAAAGAGAATGTTTGAAAAGAAAAGAGTAGAAGTCAATAGGCAAATTGAAGTTTTGGTCAAGAGAAAATGCAATCAAAAGAACCAAAATATTTAGAAAGGAAAAAGAAATGACCCCCAAAGATGTGAAAATGCAAGGGAGAGCTAGAGAAATTCGGCTCCCCCTCTTTCCCTTAACCAAAACCATGTATCATCTTTTCCAAAAGATGAGCATTGACCAAATAAAAATCTTTCCAAAACACCTTCCACACTATAAGCCAACATGTTCCCTTCACATGCCTTTTTCTTTTGATTCTTTCCATCATCAACCCTTATCTTCCTCCATACCATATTTCTTTAGCCACCTTTCCAAAACCAAAAAGTCTTCCTTGCCTTAAATACCACCTTGGCTGACACTTAAGGAAGGAATACAAAAATAAAATCCCAAAATTTGCACTAGGTGGGATTCGAACTCCACCCCTCAAGCCCATACATGCAACGCCACACACTCCTCCACTAGCTTCACTTGTGCTAGCAAAATGCACACTTATTTCCATAAGCCTTGATGCCACTTACCTTCTCACCTTAAAGTGCTTAAACACAAAAATTTTGCTAAGGCCCAATTTGAACCGGAACTTCCTAGGAACCCCGTAACTTTCCAAAATCACCTTCCTAATAAGTCCAACTTGAAATAATGCCGTTCTCTTGTTCTCAAAAATTTTAAACAGTCCTACTCCCCAAGGCCCAATGGGCCCAATTCTACTAGGCCCAATTTTGGGTCGTTACATCTATTTCATTCTTGACCGCCTCTGTACGTATTAACGTATAGAGTGTAAATCCTGCAACCAAATATTATTGTTAGGCATTTTTTGCAGGTATACGGGTTAGGTTGTAATATAGAATTATACAACGATGTATTGGAGTACTTCGAGGATCATCCCCAAGAGAGGCGAGACTAAACTAATTCTACCCACTATGTTAACAGATCTAATTAATAATTTAATTAAAATATATTACAATAATTCCTAAGGTGATGAAAAATCATGTTTTATAAAAATAATTAAAATGCATGAAAATAAATACGAGGAAATAATTTGTAGGTTTTATCAATTCTAAGGTTGGAAGACTAACTTGCTTTAGTGGTCATAACTACTATTTTGGGTTCTACCCAATCAACTAGTCATTAACCTAGCAGGAACTCTCGATCTTCCACTAAACTAATGAGTCGGCAAGAACTACTTATCTCTCGACCTCATAGTCTAGACCGAATTGAGGTAAGGTGTTCACGAATAGGCAGCATCAATTTTGGGTTCATTCCGACCTAGATGACTTCCTAGGGTGTAACACCCCATACCCAGTCCGGTCACCAAACCTGAGTTACGAGATGCTACGAACAAGCCAGAATAAACTTGTTCAATTTAACCATCAACTATTCATAATTATACAAACGTCAACCAATAAGAATGAAAATATAACTCTGTCGAGCTTTAAACTACTATAAAATTTAATTCAAGTTCGAATAAATGGACTAAACTATAAAAATTTTAAAATTTGGACCAGTATCAATACAAAGTAAATAAGTCTCGATATTTTATAACAAGTATCAATACGAAAATATTTATCAATACCATTTTGGCATTCTGTAAAATTAAGGTATCGATATTATTTCAACGGTATCAATAAAAATTAGAAAAATATCGATACTAAGTAAAATTATCGATACCAAATTTGAATTCTATCAATTTTGAAACCATTTATATGGTTTGGTATCGATACTTTAGTCCATTTTATCGATACTTTCATCAAAATGGTCAAAAATATCAAGTTGAAAAGATCACTTCATACCAATCCCAAAACCTGACTTAATGATGCATATTGATAGACATGTAACATATATAAACACATTCAATCAAATCTAAATGTCTAACCAATATGCTCTTATTGGCACCACAATTCAAGCATAACAATTAACCATCCTAAGTAAAACATAACTAAATTTTCAAGCTTGTTCAATCATCAACTAGACCACAAGTACTGTAACACCTCTATACCCGGTTCGACCCAAGGAACCTGATATAGGAATATTACATTTGGTGCCAAAGTGATTTTGGCTAATCACTAATATATTTGAACATTAAAAAAATAAATTTTTATAACTTATATTTTAGTCCCTACTACTTGGAACATACTTGATCTTCCTAAGTACATGCCATTCTATTCAAAATTTTGAAACATACCCTCTTGGCACTTGGAGATGTGATGAGACGGATGCTCACAACCTCAATTACAACTCTTCAAATCACTATACCTAATCTGCACACGGAAAACAAAATCGTACGCTGAGTAAAACTCAGTGGTATTTCTATAATCCGAATATTTAAAGATAAGAAATTACAAATATACAATTGAAATATAAACATATATTAATATTTAAATATTATAACGACCATATCATATTTCATCTGTTTCACAAATATCTCAATTCTCATACTAGTTATATAAATAGTTTTTCACAATTTATTTCACATTTCATTATACAATTGTATTATCCATTCCATATTCATTTCATGAGTATATAACTCATATATTCCATATATTTGCAACATATTTCACATTCTATTTTCAATTCACTATTTCACTTCCATTTCTCATACCATGCCATTTCGATATCAATTATAAAACTTTATTATTCATTTACCCCTATTAACACGATTCAGACTCGGACGGATACGCGAATCCAACCAAACACACCAATTTGGCACCCAGTGCCTCATCGGATAATTCGAAGTAATAATTTGACACCTAGTGTCTCATCGGCTAAACCGAAGTAAATTGGCACCCAGTGCCTCATCGAATTAATCTGAAGTAGTAAAATGGCACCCAGTGTAACAACCCGTTTTTAGTCAAATCGGAACAGTGGTTTTGGGACCACAAATCCAAAGTTAAAATATGTATTTTATTATTATTTAACGTTTACAGTATGATATTATGATTGTGTGAAAATCTCGTTGAGAAATTTTATTGTTTGAGTGGTTAATTTGATAAAAAGGACTAAATCGCGTAAAGTGTAAAACTTATGTTCTATTAGCTAAAAGTATTAAATGGCTATGAAATTAAATAGTGAAGGTCCTTAAGTTGTAATTAGACCATTATAAAGTGGGTGGAAATTTATGTGCATGGTTAATTGAATTTTAATGGTTTAATAACAAGGTTAAAAAGGTAAATTAATGAAATAATAAGTAAAATAATAAAATAACCAAAGCTATCATCTTTCTTCTCTAATTCTTCCACTGAAAATTGAAAGCTTAAGAAGCCATGGGAGTGTTTTAGGGTTCGGCCATTATATTGCTTAATTGGTGAGTGAATTTTATCCCCTTTTTAATGATTTTTATGTTTTTGAGATCGTTGCAGCTTAGTCTAGTTAGCCCAGGGACTATTTTTCAAAATTTTTAAAGGTTTAGGGTTTTTCCATTGATTAATGTTGATGTACTTTGATGTTTGATGATAGAAAATGCATGCTTGTTGTTAGATAAACAACATTTATAAAGTGATTTTTGACAAAATTGTCAATTAGGGGTTAAATTGTGAAATGTGTAAATTTTGTGGTTAAAGTGTGAAATAAATGAAAAATATGTGCTGCTAAGGACCTAATTGAAATTCAGCTAGCATGGGTTTTGGTTGAATTGCATGAATTTGTGATTTTATTAAATAAGGACTAAATTGTAAAAATGTGAAATATTAGGGGCAAATGTGTAAAATTGCTTTAATGTATAATTTGGACTCAATTGAATAGAGATATTATTAAATAAGTCAATTTTGATTATATTTAGATCAAGAAAGGCGAAATACAAATTTAGATTGGGAAAAGAATAAAGTTTCAGATTAATCGACTTAATTCGCCGTTTTTGTATTCGAGGTAAGTTCGTATATGTTAAACATTATTATACTTATGTTTTAATGCTTTGATATTGCATAAATTGTGAATACGACACAGCGGACATGTTCAACGACAATTCGACAAGTGAGAAAGTCCCGGTTGAACCTTAGAAATAGATTAGGATACGAATGACATGTCATTAGGGGTTATTATCATTTTGGGTGCTGGTCCATACGTCCTACCGGTGGCTGAGTTACCCAGCATGTGTTGTGGATTCTCGTCAGCTTGTGTGAGTAGCACCATGTAGCTACGTCATGACCGTCAGCTTGTGTGAGCAGACCTGTTGATAGCTTGAGAGTGAGTATTATTGAGATATGATATTGAGATAGCTTCGGCTATGTATTGGCACTTCGATGTAAGATTTTATTGAGATAGCTTCGGCTATATATATATTGGCACTTAGGGTGAGAGATTCCTGAGTATCCTGTATTATTCCAAATGGTTCAACGAGTATATCGAGGATATGAAATGGTGAGAAATAGATATGTATCAATACAGGTATGTACGGAAACTGAATATGCATTGAACATATGAAAGAATTGAGTTCATGGTTAAATTGATGATTGAATATATGTTAACATTGTGGTTATATATATTTTGTAGTATGATATATGCATATTTTGAATGGTAACTAAATGGTGAGTTTTGCTTATTATTTTGATATGAGCTTACTAAGCTTTATAGCTTACATCGCTTATTTTTCCGTGTTTTATAGTGAAAACAAGCTAGCTCGGATTCGGGGATCGTCGGAGACTTCATCACACTATCCAACTATCACTTTGGTACTTTTGATCTTAAGTATTTTGAGTATATGGCATGTATAGGATTATGGTCATTTTGGTTATGATTTGATAATGAATTTAGCCATTTGAAATGGCTTGTAAATATTAAATGTTTTTAGTTTTGTATATAGCCATGAGAGTTGGCTTAATTTGGTTGGTATGGTTGTGTATATATATGTGTATATGGCTTGTGTTGTGAGTTTATGGGTGAATATATGATGCTTGTGGATTATAGATATCGTGGTTGTCAAGTGGTTGATATTGGAGGAGTTATATGCTTGTGATTTTGAGCATAATGGTGCATGTTTGAAAGTGTTTAATTAGTTGAATGGTATATGTGAATTTGGTATAAATGGAATGGTCTAATTTGTGACTTGTGTGTATTGTGCATATTGGTATATAATTAACATGAATTAGACTTGATTTAGTTGGTTTGAATGCCTATTTAAGCCATGTCTTGGTGCCATTTGGTTTGGTATAGGTGTGTGCAAGATTGGGTGGCAAATTGGCTTGGTAAATAGCCTATTTTTGTCCACACGGGCAGAGACATGGGCGTGTGTCTCAGCCGTGTGTGACACACGGTTATGTTACACGGTCGTGTGTCCCCTGGTGTTGAATTAAAAATCAAGTTAGTATGCTCCACACGACTTAGCACACGGGCGTGTGCCTTGGCCGTTTGGCCTAAGTCAGTATACCCTATAGGTTTGGCACGGCCTAGTACACGGCCTGGCACACGGGCGTGTGTGGCCATTTTTAGGGCAGACGGGCTAGCCACGCGGTCGTGTGTGTTGGCCGTGTGACCCAAGTCAGAGAGTTACACGGGGTCAAACATGGGCTAGGACACGACCATGTGATCCTGTAACACCCCTAAGCCGTATCCGTCGCTGGAACAGGGCTACGGAGCGTTACCAGAGTTTTCAGTACATTTACAGATAATTCATGTCAAATTCTATTCATTTTCCAAATATTATTATTCATATTGTCCTTTAAATAGACCATCGCGGCCCAAAATGAGTATTAGAATCAAATCAGGACTAAATCGGGAACTCAGAGAATTTTTCGCAAAATTTCTAAAATTTTCCAAGATACAAGGGCCACACGCCTGTGTGATAGGTCGTGTAACACACACGGCTGAGACACATGCCCGTGTCTTTGCCTGTGTGCTCAATTCTGAGCATTCGGTTTATCAAATTTAAGGTGCAAGGGACACACGGCCTAACCACACGCCCACGTACCAGGCCGTGTGTCACACACGGTCAAGACACACGCCCATGTGTCAACCCGTGTGGACAAAATAAAGCCATTTTCTAGCTTTATTTCTCACCTAAACTTTGCCAATGGCCTACACCAAAACTTTCATTCATATACCAACCAATTCAAGCATCATAACCAAGTTAATTCTATTCATCTAACATGATATATTATTCAATGCATTTATGCTTTTAATCTTATCTTTTATAAGCATTTTTGTTTAACCTTTCTCAACCAATCAATAATAAATGCTTATGTTATCACCATTGTCGAAACCATTTTAAATTTTGATTTAAAAATGGGGAATCAACTTTAAAAAATGAAAATGGGAGTCGCCACCAATCCCTTTTTACTTAGGTGTGATTGGATCACCTTAAAAAATGTTTTATTTCAAAATACTTATTTTGGTCTACGAAAATCAAGAAAAATGGGTTCGGGAGTCGGTTACGTATGAGGAAGGGTTAGCACCCTCATAACGCCCAAAAATTGGTACCTAAACGATAAAATCATGTCTTAATGTTGAAACTTTAAAAAACTTTAGAAAATGGTCTTTTTATTTGAAGAAAAGAAATCCAGACTTACCTATCTCAAAGAAATAAAACACCATACCCAGTAAGTTAGGATATAGCATCTCATGACTTCGAAACTAAGCACGTCTTCATTTTAGAAAATTCCTACCTCGAGACACAAAACGTCATACCCAGTAAGTTAGGACACAACGCTTTGAATTCCCAAGAATAGGTTTTTTATTTGAAATTTGTAAATTTCAATTTTTAAAAGAGAAGGGATATGTAATACCTAAAGTTTCACGAGAAAAATCGAAACCCAGTAAGTTAGGGCATAATTCTTCTCGAAATCCCTCAAATATCACATATCACCGTATTTTTTGAAAACCATTTGAATAAAATGCTTTAGTTCAAAAGGTATTTTTATAGAAACGGTTTAAGTAAATTACAACATGTATACCAAATATCAGTTTATCATAACTACAAACCATATTAACAATTTCTACTAATGAAGAATAATAAGAAATAATAAATGATACAAACAATTGAATAATCATACTGAAACATGCAATTAATAAATGAATAAAAATAAACGAATATGAAGTATAGTGTAGTAAATATCCAAAGATAAAAGTTATAAGATTATATACATACATATAAATAATGATATTAAAAATAGTTATAATAAGTAATATATATGTAAAATATATAAATGCAATAATTATGAAAAGTACATATATAAATAAAATATATTACATAATATAAATAGATTTTATACAAAAATAAATTTAAAAAAAAATATAGATATGTATAATATAAAAGTCTAAAAAATATAATAAAAAATATATGAATTATTGTAACATCCTGAATTAATGGGCCTTTGCGTTTAATGTGCTGTGATGTTTATGTTATCTCTAATGTGTCAATTAGAGTGTTTAAGGGGTTCAGACTGGGCTCAGGGTTGGGCCGAGCCCTTAGTTAAATTTGCTGTTTGGACACTCTAGTGGAAAGCCTGACAAGATAGGGCTTGAAGATATTATCTGTGTTTTAAGTTACAAATGGGCTTGTGGCCCAGTGGCAAAGTGGCGCCACATAGAGAGCAGGGAGGTGGCGTCAACTGGGGAGGCCCAAATTCAAGTTGCATGAAGCCCAATTCTTTTAATTAAATTTTAGCTAATTTTTGGCATTTAAATGAATAGAGAGGGACGGAAATAAGGCTTAAAAATAGGAAGATTTACTCGAGTGGATAATGCTGATAATATGGCAGATAAAAGAAGGAAGAGGTGGTGTTATTTAGGCCTCTTTCGGAGGTATGAGAAGATAGAGATAAGGGAGAAAGGGTAGGAGTTATCTGCTGATCAACAGTGGTGGCCAAATTTCCACCTCTTGGAGGGGGGAGAAATCGATTTTGTTATACTATAGGGGGTGCCAAAATTTCCCTTACTAGTTGATCAATTTTAAGTTATCAAAAGGGGCACTTTCGGGTTTTAGGAAGTAGGTGCCGAAATTTTGTGTTTAAGTGGAGGGAATATCTTTTTATTTTCGACATTAGGGTTTAATTCTTCCATTCTTTTCTTCAATTTCGGCATTTGGGTTTTCTCTCATTCTTTTCTCTCATTCTCTGCTTAAGCCGAAATCCCTAATCCTATTCTCTCATCTCCACTTTTAGGCAAAAGACGAAATTCCATTATTTTCTCTGCTTTCATCTCCATAGCCGAATACCCTTGTCTATTCCTTTCTCTTTGCCGATTTCTTCATCAAAGCCGAATCTTCATAGATCTCTTGAGATCATCTTTTCTTTTTGATCTTCACAAAAGCCGAAATTCTCTAAGAGTTACCGAATTCCCTGTGTTAAGGTAAGTGCTGAATTCTTCCTTCACTTCTTCTCTTTCGATTTTTGGAGGCCAAAGCCGAAAGGCTAATTGATGTGGCAAGGTTATCCCTTGAGTAACGTTTTGATTGTTCTTGTGTTCACATCTTGGGGCGACATTTCGGTAAATCGGAGTAGATCGAATCATTTAGATTCTAAAAGCCGAAAATCTCTAGTCTCTAAGTCCCATACCTCTTTTCGGGATTTCTAGGTAAGGGATCTCTGCACTATGAATGTACATTCGTGTTTGTATTCGATTCAATGTTTTAATCCGGTTTGTTGACTAAGATCTGTTCCATGGATACAAATGCTAGTCAAACGGAAAAGGGAATTGGACCCGTAAAACTAATCTCTAAGTTTAAGAAATGAGCAGTGTCAGTAGTTCGGGATTGGCCGCTAGGTTGTGGACCGGCTTCGGAACAAAATCTTAGACAGTTAGCAGTCGTATCGGCTTCTGTTAGTGTCGACATAGAAGGTCTCGTCTTGACTGTAATCAGGTGTGTAGATCTCTATCACACTAATTAATTTGTACTATATATGTTATGGGCTAAAAGCCGGGAAAAGGCTGTATGGACAGTCGTATTACCCAAAAAGGGTAGGCAAAGGATGCCAGGTACGTAACCATAGAAACTTCTCTATGTGTGTATCGACGTATGTAAAAACCTGTGATCTTTTAGGTAGTATACTGTTTTGAATTTGCATGGATGTATGCATGGGATAGGGTTAATACGATGAATGGGGAAGAGCATGTTAATAGGTCACTTGGTGATCAGTGGTTAAACCACGATATGTAAACTTAGGTCAAAATAGTGATCGGTGGCTCTACCACACTTGATTATAAGGTCACACAGTGATCGATGGCTCTGCCATAGTGGATTATAAGGTCACATGGTGATCGGCATTATAACTGACAGCATGGCTATCGATATGGTGTGTAGCAGTTGGTGGGTTGATTGTAGAAATCCCTAAGGTGTGTTGGCTGGTGCGGGCTGGTGTGTAGAGGATGGATTTCTAGGTTGGGTTGGGCCATGTTGCATGTAAATATTCTGTTGCCATTGTGTATGGGCCAAGGCCCATAATGTGTTTGTGGGCCTAAAGCCTTTTATGTGTTTTCGGGATTTACACACTGAGTCTTGGTGACTCACCCCTTTATTTTTCCCTGACTTTTTAGATGAGCAGTAGATCGTGGACATGGGAGCCGAGACGGACTCGAGGGGCCATCAAGTTTTTTTTTATTTTCATAAACTATTTTTGGTTTTCCTTTAAGTTTTAATTTTGGGACTATTTATGTAATAAGGCCCCATGGCTTAGGTTATCGCTTTATATTTGTTAATGTTTACAGTTTAAAAATTTATATTCAAGGACTTAAGTCATAAAAAGTAATAAAATGGGTTTTCCAAACATGTTCAACAGAAAAGCAAAGGTTTTCATCCAATATCTTACTTTTAACAAATGCTTAAATAAAGAAACTGAGATTTCCAAAAACCATCAAAGAAAAGTTTTTAACAATAAACCCCGTAGCATACCAGATTTGATCGTTGCATTTGGGCCAGGTTTGGGGGGTTACATTTTGGTATCAGAGCCCAGTTTCAAAACTCGGACTGTGAAATGGGTCCAATAGTAGGTTATAAAGTTGGAGAAAATGCTTTGGTTGAGATATGGCCTTAGAGTCTACCGGTGCCCGATCCACGCAGGTAAGTATTCTAACTCTTGATGTGATATGCATGTTGGGTTGATGGGCTTTATGGATGTAGACTAGCATGTTAGGAATTAATGGACTCTAGGCCTAGTTTAAACAAACTCTTTAAATTCATAAAACTTAATCTAACTAAACATGTCCAAAAACCAGTCGCTGGGCTAGGGTGTGGCAACAGGCATGCGCATGTCTAGGATTGGATTCAGGGAGAGCTTGGTACTTAAGCGATCCTAGTGACTCACGTCCTCTTCGCAGGAATCCTACCTGGTGCGTAGTGACTGTTCACTTTAGCCACGAGGACTTGTTGATGGGCCAAACTTTATAATTAAAACCCGGAAGGGACCGACCACCCTATTTCGCAAAATTACTAAAAATACCCCCTAGTTTTGTAAAATTTCCGAAATACCTTGATTTGTGAAAATTTCCCAGAATACCCAGATTTGTAAAACTACCAAAATTTGTGAAATCATCGAAACACCCCCGGTTGGCAAAATTACCAAAATACTCATGTTTTGTAAATTTACCCGAAAAACTCTAGATTTACAAAAGTACCCGGTTTACGAAATCATCGAAATTTGAGGAATTACCACAATATTCTCGTTTAAAAAAAACCAAAATATCTCTATTTCGAAAAATCACCAAGATACCCAATTTTGTGAAATTACGAAAAATACCCCGTAGGAAAGAACTACGAAAATACCCCTGGGTAGTGAAATGACAAAAATACCCTTATGTGATGAATGTGGGTTCATGGATGCTACTTGTATGTTGATGTATGATGGTTGAATGTATGTGGAACTAGGAAATATGAACTTGAGACTGAAACCCGTAGATATAATTTCGAAATCGAAAGAACTACTCTTAAAACTACTGTCCATAAGATTGTTCATGGTTAATCAGTGGAAGAAATTAATAATTCATAAATTTCTAACCAGATAAACGCGAATCGGTAGAATGAGTACAAGGGGTCGTGGGCGCCTGCGGCGTGGCCGTGGTAGGGTAGGATGGTCGTATCGAACCGTGAGGATCTGGTTATGGAGTGCGAAACGAGATGCCAGTACCACCGGTGCGGAGGTGGAATTTCAGGACCAGACGGCTGGAGATGAGGCGGTATCCCAGGCGATGTTAAGGGTTTTAGAGAGGGTTGCTGGGGCAGGCATGGGCACAGGAGCCCGAAAATCTGTGTCGGAGCGACTTAGAGCCAATGGGGCAGAAATGTTTAGGGGAATTTTCGGTATAGCCCCGAGTATAGCTGAGTATTGGTTGGAGGCGGTTGAGCGTATAATGGAAGATCTGGATTTCACGGAGGAGGAAAAGCTGAAAGGGGTTGTATCTCTCCTGCGAGACGAAGCTTATCAATGGTGGCTTACGGTTAAGGATGGTACGATAGCTGACCGTATCACCTGGGACTTCTTCAAAATGGCGTTTCAGAGTAAATACATTGGGACAAGTTATGTGGATGCGCAGCGTAGAGCATTTCTAAATATGGTGCAAGGAAGTAGGTCGGTGGCTGCGTACGAAGCGGAATTCTTACGCCTTAGCCGTTATGCTCGAGGAATGGTGGCCACAGACCATGAACATTGTGTTTGATTTGAAGATGGTCCGAGGATGATTTGCATGTATTGATAGCTCCACAATGGAGAGGAATTTCTTTGTGCTTGTGGAAAAAGCTAAGATAGCCGAGAAGGTGAAGCGGACGGAGAAACTAAATCGGGATAGAGATAGGGGTGGAAGTAAGAGGAATTTTGGATCGTCGAGGGCGGTGGCGTCTGCAGAAAAGGCCTAGGTCGACGGGCCGAAGCGGGAGGAGAGACCTGCTGCTGTTAGTCAGACACAAAAGTGTGCTCGATGTGGTAAATTCCATGTAGGTGAGTGTTGGGCGGGCAGTGTGAAGTGCTTTAGGTGTGGATCTATGGATCACCGGGTTAGAAGCTCGTCCGCGCAGAACGGGCGATGAAGGGCCCACGGGTCAAGGGAATGCACAATGGGAAGAGGTGGTCGGCGACCATCGAGAGGTCGTGGTCCGGCCGTGAAGGTAGTAGCGGTTCGATCGGGCCGTGAAGCACCAGCCGAGGGGCAGGAAACACCGAGGTGAGATAACCGGGGTTAGTTTATGCTGCCAGACGTCGAAAGGAGGCTGACGCACCAGATGTCATAACCGGTAAGTTTCTAATTTATGGTTTGCCTTATACTGCCTTGATTGATATTGGTTCGATGCACTCTTATGTTGCTAGTGCTATAGCGAGAACTTTGAACTTAGATTATGAGACTTCTTCTAGGGAGATGACTGTAGTAAGCCCTCTAAGACAAACTATAGTGGTAGCTTTTCGGGCTGATCTAATGGAACTACCGTTTGGGGAGTTCGATTTGATCGTAGGAATGGATTGGCTGGTGAAGTATCAAGCAAATTTGGACTGTGCAGCCAAGTGTATGGTGTTAAAAACTCCCGAGGGTGGTGAAGTGTTGGTGATAGGTGAAAGGGGGAACTGTTTGTCAAATGTGGTGTCTGCCTTAAGGGCAGAAAGGATGGTGAGGAAAGGATGCGAGGCAATTCTAATGTTTGTTCGGGCTCTGGAAGCCAAGGAACTAACTGTCGGAGATGTTAGGACGGTGAAGGAATTTTTAGATGTTTTTCCAGAAGAGCTCCCGGGATTACCCCCAGATCGTGAAGTGGAGTTTGGTATCGATCTTCTTCCGGGAACAGCGCCAGTATCTATTGCTCCGTATAGGATGGCGCCAAAAGAATTGGTGGAATTTGAAAGCGCAGATTCAGGAGTTGCTGGATAGAGGGTTTATTCGACCAAGTGTGTCGCCTTGGGGAGCACCGGTGTTATTCGTTAAGAAGAAGGATGGATCAATGCGTATGTGCATTGACTATCGTCAGTTGAATAAGTTAACAATCAAGAACAAATACCCGTTGCCGAGGATCGATGACTTGTTTGATCAGTTGAAGGGAGCCTCAGTCTTTTCAAAGATAGATCTGAGGTCAGGATACCATTAGCTTAAGGTCAAGGAGGCGGAAATTCAGAGTTTTCTTGGTCTGGCCGGGTACTACCGAAGGTTTGTCGAAGGATTTTCTTTAATTGCGGCACCATTGACTAAGTTGTTACGGAAAGGGGTTCCGTTAGTTTGGTCCAATAAGTAGCAAGAGAGTTTTGAGAAGTTAAAAAGGATTTTGACGGAGGCTCCAGTGTTGATTCAGCCGGAGGCTGGAAAGGAGTTCGTGATTTACTGTGATGCTTCACACACGGGACTAGGATGCGTGTTGATGCAAGGTGAAAAGGTTGTTGCGTACGCATCTCGACAGTTAAGACCGCACGAATCAAATTATCCCACGCATGATTTGGAATTGGCGGCGATGGTTTTGCCACCAAGATGCGGAGGCATTATCATGCACAGGGAAAAATCATTATTTACACCGATCATAAGAGCTTAAAATACCTTTTGACCCAGAAGGAGTTGAATCTAAGGCAAAGGAGGGGGATCGAGTTGCTAAAGGACTATGACTGCTCGATCGAGTACCATCCGGGTAAAGCTAACGTGGTGGCGGATGCCTTGAGTCGTAAAGTAATCTCTGACTTGAGAGCAATGTTTGCTCACCTTAGTTTATACGATGATGGGAGTTTATTAGCTGAACTCCAAGTGAAACCCTCTTGGGTCAGTCAGGTTAAAGAGAAACATCAGACTGACGAGTTGCTAAAGGAGAAGTTTCCGGTAGGATCAAGTGAGGGATCAACGGAATTTAGTGTGAATGAGGAAAGGGTATTATGTTTTCAAGGGAGAGTGTATATGCCGAAAGATCATGAGTTGAGGTATAAGATTTTGCAAGAAGCGCATGGTAGTCCATACGCTATGCACCCTAGAGGAAGTAAGATGTATCGAGATTTGCGAGATCAGTTCTGGTGGTCGGGTTTGAAATGAAAGGTGACCGAATTTGTAGGGAAGTGTTTGACCTGTCAGCAGGTAAAGGCGGAACATCAGTTACCATCAGGGTTGTTGCAGCCGGTGAAGATTCCACAATGGAAGTGGGAAAGGATCACAATGGACTTTGTTAGTGGGCTACCCCTCACGCCTACTAAGAAAGATTCGGTCTGGGAGATTGTTGACCGCTTGACGTAGTCTGCTCATTTCATACCAGTACGTGTCGATTACTCTCTGCAGAAATTGGCTAAGCTATACATAGCGGAGGTAGTGAGGTTGCATGGGGTACCAGTATCAATCATATCGGACAGGGACCCTAGGTTCACCTCACGATTTTGGAAGGCGGTGCATCAAGCGTTGGGTACGAAGTTGGATTTCAGTACGGCGTTTCATCCTCAGACCGATGGACAGTCTCAGCGGGTAATCAAGATCTTAGAGGACATGTTAAGAGGATGTGTCATTGACTTCAGGGGTAGTTGGGAAGAGTTCTTACCGTTGGTGGAGTTTGCGTACAACAATAGCTACCAGTCAAGTATTTAGATGGCGCCCTATGAAGCATTGTACGGGCAAAAGTGTCGTACTCCTACCTGTTGGACGGAATTAGGGGAACGTCAAATTTTGGGACCGAAGTTTGTTACTGAGACAGAGGAGAAGGTTGAGGTAATTCAGGCTCGACTGAAGGAAGCGTCAGACAGACATAAGTCCTATGCTGACCTGAAGCGTAAGGACATAGAATTTGCAGTGGGTGACAAGGAGTTCTTGAAGGTGTCGCCATGGAAGAAAGTACTGAGGTTCGGACGGAAAGGTAAATTAAGTCCCAGATTTATCGGACCTTATCGGGTGTTGAAACGAGTGGGACCAGTAGCTTATCAGCTAGAGCTACCTTCTGAGTTAAGTCAGATTCACAATGTATTCCACGTCTCTATGTTAAGACGTTACCGTTCGGATCCATCCCATGTGGTGCCTGTGGAAGAAATTGAAGTAAGACCCGACCTATCCTTTGAGGAGGAACCCGTGGAAATCCTAGATCGTGATGTCAAAATCTGCGAAGGAAGACGGTTCCGTTGGTTAAAGTTTTATATGGCGAATCACGGTTACGAGGAGGCTACTTGGGAACCAGAGGAGACGATGCGACAACAGTACCCGCATCTTTTCTGATCAGGTAATTTCGAGGCCAAAATTTCTTTAAGGGGGTAGAACTGTAACATCCTGAATTAATGGGCCTTTGCATTTAATGTGTTGTGATGTTTATGTTATCTCTAATGTGTCAATTAGAGTGTTTAAGGGTTGGGATGGGCTCGGGGTTGGCCGAGCCCTTAGTCAAGTTTGTTGTTTGGACACTCTAGTGGAAAGCCTGACAAGATAGGGCTTGAAGATATTATCTGTGTTTTAAGTTACAAATGGGCTTGTGGCCCGATGGCAAAGTGGCGCCACATAGAGAGAGCGAGGAGGTGGCGTCAACTGGGGAGGCCCAAATTCAAGTTGCATGAAGCCCAATTCTTTTAATTAAATTTTAGCTAATTTTCGGCATTTAAATGAATAGAGAGGGACGGCAATAAGGCTTAAAAATAGGAAGATTTACTCGAGTGGATAATGCTGATAATATGGCAGATAAAGGAAGGAAGAGGTGGTGTTATTTAGGCCTCTTTCGGAGGTATGAGAAGATAGAGAAAAGGGAGAAAGGGTAGGAGTTATCTGCTGATCAACAGTGGTGGCCGAATTTCCACCTCTTGGAGGGGGGAGAAATCGGTTTTGTTATACTATAGGGGGTGCCAAAATTTCCCTTACTAGTTGATCAATTTTAAGTTATCAAAAGGGGCATTTTCGGGTTTTAAGAAGTAGGTGCCGAAATTTTGTGTTTAAGTGGGGGGAATATCTTTTTATTTTCGGAATTAGGGTTTTATTCTTCCATTCTTTTCTTCAATTTCGGCATTTGGGTTTTCTCTCATTCTTTTCTCTCATTCTCTGCTTAAGCCGAAATCCCTAATCCTACTATCTCATCTCCACTTTTAGGCAAAAGACGAAATTCCATTATTTTCTCTGCTTTCATCTCCATAGCCGAATACCCTTGTCTATTTCTTTCTCTTTGCCGATTTCTTCATCAAAGCCGAATCTTCATAGATCTCTTGAGATCATCTTTTCTTTTTGATCTTCACAAAAGCCAAAATTCTCTAGGAGTTGCCGAATTCCCTATGTTAAGGTAAGTGTCGAATTCTTCCTTCACTTCTTCTCTTTCGGTTTTTGGAGGCCAAAGCCGAAAGGCTAATTGATGTGGCAAGGCTATCCCTTGAGTAACGTTTTGATTATTCTTGTGTTCACATCTTGGGGCGACATTTCAGGAAATTGGAGTAGATCGAATCATTTAGATTCCAAAAGCTGGAAACCGCTAGTCTCTAAGTCCCATACCTCTTTTCGGGATTTCTAGGTAAGGGATCTCTGCCCTATGAATGTACATTCGTGTTTGTATTCGATTCAATGTTTTAATTCGGTTTGTTGTCTAAGATCTGTTCCATGGATACAAACGCTGGTCAAACGGAAAAGGGAATTGGACCCGTAAAACCAATCCCTAAGTTTAAGAAACGAGCGGTGTCAGCAGTTCGAGATTGGCCGCCAGGTTGTGGACCAGCTTCGGAACAAAATCTTAGACAGTTAGCAGTCGTATCGGCTTCTGATAGTGTCGACATAGAAGGTCTCGTCTTTGGTGTAATCAGTGTGTAGATCTCTATCACACTAATTAATCTGTACTATATATGTTATGGGCTAAAATTTGGGAAAAGGCTGTATGAACAGTCGTATTACCCAAAAAGGGTAGGCAAAGGATGCCAGGTACGTAACCATAGAAACTTCTCTATGTGTGTATCGATGTATGTAAAAACCTGTGATCTTTTAGGTAGTATACTGTTTTGAATTTGCATGGATGTATGCATGGGATATGGTTAATACGATGAAGGGGGAAGAGCATGTTAATAGGTCACTTGGTGATCGGTGGTTAAACCACGATATGTACAGTTAGGTCACAATAGTGATCGGTGGCTCTGCCACACTTGATTATAAGGTCACACAGTGATCGGTGGCTCTGCCACAGTGGATTATAAGGTCACATGGTGATCGGCATTATAACTGACAGCATGACTGTCGATATGGTGTGTAGCGGTTGGTGGGTTGATTGTAGAAATCCCCAAGGTGTGTTGGGTGATGCACGGGGTGGTGTGTAGAGGATGGATTTCTAGGTTGGGTTGGGCCATGTTGCATGTAAATATTCTGTTGCCATTGTGTATGGGCCAAGGCCCATAATGTGTTTGTGGGCCTAAAGCCTTTTATGTGTTTTCGGGATTTGCACACTGAGTCTTGGTGACTCACCCCTTTATTTTTCCCTGACTTTTTAGATGAGCAGTAGATCGTGGACATGGGAGCCGAGGCGGACTCGAGGGGCCATAAAGTTTTTTTTTTATTTTCATAAACTATTTTCGGTTTTCCTTTAAGTTTTAATTTTGGGACTATTTATGTAATAAGGCCCCATGGCTTAGGTTATCGCTTTATATTTGTTAATATTTACAGTTTAAAAATTTATGTTCAAGGACTTAAGTCATAAAAAGTAATAAAATGGGTTTTCCAAACATGTTCAACGGAAACGCAAAGGTTTTCATCCAATATCTTACTTTTAACAAATGCTTAAATAAAGAAACTGTGATATCCAAAAACCATCAAAGAAAAGTTTTTAACAATAAACCCCGTAGCATACTAGATCTGGTCGTTGCATTTAGGCCGGGTTTGGGGTGTTACAATTATAAAATGATATCTATATTATATTAAACCAAATAAATATAATATAATAATAATTAAATATATAAGAATAATACATGTAAAATATATATATGAATTTTTTACTATTTTACAAATTTAATATATAAATAATAATAATAATATAAAATTTTAATATAATAAAATAATTAAATATAATATTAAAATAATTTAAAAAAATAAAATAAAAAGGTTTTAATTATTCGGACCTAATTGAATTCTTGAAAAAATGCGGAAGGGCTTATGAAACAATTAGACCATTGACATAAAAAACACGCGGATCACTTTACCCATCAGGTCGGCGCGCGGGTCTAGCCTCTAAACGGCGTCATTTTTGTCATTAACTGACCACACCAAAACGGCGTCGTTCCTGGGGCGTATAAAAAACAATTTTCAGCGAAAAAAGCATTTGTTCTCAGTTTTTAAAAAAAATTCAGAGAACTCTCTCCACGCCCTCGCCTAGGATTTGGTTGTCGCCCCTTTGGACCACTGCCACGCACCTCACGCGCCACCGTGTATGGTGGCCGGAGGTTAAAACTTCGATTTTTGGCACCGTTAAAAGGTAAATCGTACCTCTTTTATCTTTTTAACAGTATTTATACAAAAAAATATAGATCAAAAGAGAAGAAATAAACAAAATAAAATAAAGCGAGAAAAATCACCTTTGCTGTTAAAGCTTTCTTTTTTATTCAGTATATTTTCTGTCTGCGTATTTTGTGAATATTTTTCTCTCTGTATTTGAGTGTTCGTGTTTTTTGTATTCTCCGTGTGTCTTTACAGGTTTTTACAAGGGGTTTTTATAACCCCCAAAAAATGAAAGAAAAGGAAATAAATTTTTCCATATTCGTTTCCTTCCCTTCTTTGCTGTGTTTTCTTTTTATGTGCAGGTGAACGGAGATCTCGCGACGGAGATGAAGCGCGCTCACTGCGGCGTGAATTGGTAGTGCGACAATTGGGGTGCTGCGGCGAGGATTGCAGCGCGAACACAGCTCTAATGTCGAGGCTTGTGGCGCCTAGGGTTTTCCAGAAACCCTAGGTCTGAATTCGGTTTAGGAATTGGGCCACTTTGGGCCTGTCTGAGTCTGGGTCTATTGGGTCTAGGTTAATGGGTCTATAATTGGGTTAGTCGGGTAGTGGTGTGTTTTGGGTCTAGGTCTGAGGGTGTATTCGGGTAATGGGTAGTTATTTGGGCTTGGTGATATTTGTTTGGGTAATGGGTCAATATTTTATAACTGGACTTTGGTGAACTGGTCTTTTTAATTTTTTATTATTTTTTTGTTTTTATTGTATGGGCCCGGGCAAATTGGGCCTATTACAGCTGCCCCTCTTTGCTCATTGTCGTGTAACGAGAGTAGAGTAAAGATTATAAAAGGACCAATTTTGCCCGGTCTTAGCCAAGCCTCGACTTCTTGGTCCTCATCCTCTTTAAATGGCTCCCAACTCCACTGCAACTTCAACGGTATTTGGAACTTCATCTTGATTTCAAATAGTCTGATGTCTTCAATCTGCTTCCTGTAACTTCAGGAATGCCAGATCTACTATTTTCGATCTGCTCCACTGCAAACTCAGGGAGATAAGATCTGATGTTTTTTTTATTTGCTTCCTGCAACTTCAGGAATGTCAAATCTGCTATCTTCAGTCTACTCCGCTACAACTTCAGGGAGATAAGGCTGAAAATGTCTTTGATCTGCTTCCTGCTACTTCAGGAAGATAAGATCTTCTTTCTTCAGTCTACTCCACTGCAACTTTAGGGAGATAAGGCTGAAAGTACTTTTGATCTGCTTCCTGCAACTTCAGGAAGATAAGATATTCTGTCTTCAGTCCACTCCACTACAACTTCAGGGAGATAGGGCTGAAAGTGCTTTTGATCTGCTTCCTACAACTTCAGGAAGATAAGATCTTCTTTCTTCAGTCCACTCCGCTACAACTTCAGGGAGATAAGACTAAAATCTTCTTTTGATCTGCTTTCTGCAACTTCAGGAAGATAAGATCTTCTTTCTTCAGTCTACTCCACTATAACTTCAGGGAGATAAGACTAAAATCTTCTTTCGATCTGCTTCCTACAACTTTAGGAAGATAAGATCTTCTTTCTTCAGTCTACTCTACTGCAACTTCAGGGAGATAAGGCTGAAAATCTCTTCGATCTGCTTCCTGCAACTTCAGGAAGATGAGATCTACAAATTCACCAATATTGCTACACTGTCCACTGAAGGACATGTCTTGTAGACTCGGTTCCATATGTTTATGTCACATGACTAAGATGTTATGATCAGAATGAATCAAATGCTTCTAGCTACATGTGTTATGAGTGACACGAATGTAACATGTCATGAAAATGATTCCTTTTAAAGGATTAGGATGCAATGATTGGAATGAATCAAATACTCCTAATGAGATTTGCTATGATGCAAAAATGTTATGAGTATGATTCCTACTCTAGGTGTTATCACTCATTTGTTCTTCATTCTTGTTCATCAATCATGTTCTGCTCAACAAGTTTGCCCCAACGTAATTTTTGAGTCAACTCCGCTTGAATCTTGAGAACACAAAGCTTATACCAACATACCACAATGGGAATTGAAACTTTTCAATCTAACCTATCTGAAATTTTTAGGGAATAGGGTTTATTTTGAATTCAACCCATTCCACCACAATTCAGGGTTTCTTAGTTCATCACACCACCCCTCGCATGACCTGATGACATCACTTACTTCCATCACATCAACTCATTTACTTTGTCCAATTATCAATTGGACCAAAAATTCAGAGAAATAGTCTCTATCCAAACTCTTCTTTCTCAAATATTTCTATGCACATGGAAATTCTAAACAATTGTCCTGCTTTGGTTCCTTGTCTTATCTAGAAATTTCCAAAGTAATACGTAGAACTTCTTTTTGTGAAATTATTAGTTCGTCAATCGTTATTTCAATGCCACACATTTATGAATAATGGGTAACAAATAAATTGATCTAAAAAAGAGTTAAAATTGAATAAATTATCAAAAATACAAAGAAAATTAACTGGGGACATATCTTTGAGAAGAAAAAGAATCCAAAGATAGTAAAATAAATAGGACAAAGATCAGATGCCCTAGATATCACAGATTGAGCTTCTATATACAAACTTCACGACGACTGCTTTGAGCTTAACATGTGTTTAGAAGACCCAAAGCACTTTGTTGATGCCCCGACATGCAACATTCTTCATTTCATTGTTGTTTCAAGTGTAGGAAGATGACTGCGTGTCCATTTAGAATTTGAGCCGCCCTTTTCGGGTTTTCAACTCAAAACCCCTTTGGTCTTAAGGCGCCCTTTGCGGGTTTTCGCCTTGGCCTCTCCATTTTCTTTTTCCTTTTTTTGTAGAAAACCAAAGCACCCTTTGCGGGTTTTCACTTTGGCCTCTTCTCCTTTTCAAGCAAAATACTTTTTGACTGAGTCAGAGTTCACAGGGTTGGGTAAACTTTTCCCATCCATTTCAGTCAAGATCAGTGCTCCTCCAGAGAAAGCCTTCTTCACCACATATGGTCCTTCCCAATTCGACATCCATTTTCCTCTGGAATCCTTTTGTATGGGAAGGATCTTTTTCAATACAAGGTCCCCCTCATGAAACTCTCTTGGGTGAACTTTCTTATTATAGGCTCGCATCATTCGTTTTTGGTACACCTGACCGTGACGAATAGCCCTTAGCCTCTTTTCTTCAATTAAATTCAACTGATCATACCGAGCTTGGATCCATTCAGCCTCATCCAGTTTTATTTCTAGCGAAACTCGAAGAGAGGGTATTTCCACTTCAATAGGTAGAACTGCCTCCATTCCATAGACCAGCGAGAAAGGCGTTGCCCCAGTAGAGGTTCTGACGGACGTCCGATAAGCATAGAGTGCAAACGGTAGTTTCTCATGCCAATCCTTATATGTCTCAGTCATATTCTCTACTATCTTCTTGATGTTTTTGTTGGCCGCTTCCACTGCCACATTCATTTTTGGGCGACAGCGAGACGAGTTATGGTGCTTGATCCCAAATTGGCTGCAAATTTTTGCTATCGTGCTGTTGTTCAAGTTCAGCGTGTTATTTGATATGATCCTCTCGGGCATTCCATATCGATAAATGATCTCCTTTTTCAAGAAACGACAACTGCTGACTTAGTGACGCTAGCATATGAAGCAGCCTCTACCCATTTCGTGAAGTAGTCAATTACCACGAAGATGAATCGATGTCCATTCGAAGCTTTTGGTGAAATTGGTCCAATAACATCCATGCCCCACATGGAAAAAGGCTATATGGAAGTCATAACATGCAGAGGTGACGGAGACACATGAATTTTATCTCCGCAAATTTGGCATTTATGACATCTCTTAGCATAGTTGATACAATCACTTTCCATAGTGGACCAATAATTTCCAAATCTCATTATCTGTCTGGCCATTGTGAATCCATTAGCATGGGTTCCACAAACACCCTCATGTATTTCCTCTAGGATCTTCCTAGCTTCAACAGCATCGACGCATCTCAATAATACTTGATCTTTTTTGTTTTTGTACAAGACATCCCCGTCTAAAACATAGTCAGAGGCCATTCTTCTTAAAGTCCTTTTCTCATTCTGAGTGGCATGCTCCGAGTATTCACGATTTTTTACGTATCGTAATACATCCTGATACCAAGGGTGATCATCTTTTTCCTCCTCTTCCAAATTATAACAATGAGCTGGAACTTCAAAGATACTCATCTGAATGGGTCTCATATCCTCTGGTCTGTTTATTTTGATCATAGAAGCCAGGGTTGCCAAAGCATCTGCCATCTGGTTATCATCGCGTGGGAGATAATTGAAAGTAATGTCATCAAACTCCTCAATCAATCCCAGAACTATTTTTCGGTAATCAATTAGTTTGGGATCTCTCGTCTTCCACTCTCCTTTAAGCTGGTAGATTACTAAGGCAGAATCTCCATATACTTCTAGCACTTTGATCTTACGTTCTAAGGCTGCTCGAATTCCCATGATGCAGGCTTCATATTCCGCCATATTATTCTTGCAATCAAAATCCAATCTGCATGTGAATGGATAATAATCACAACTAGGGGATACCAAGACTGCCCCAATTCCATTTCCCATAGCATTCGAAGCTCCATCAAAGTTTAGCTTCCAAGGAAAATCTTCAGTATTTGCCACATACATCAGCTCCTCATTTGGGAAATCAAAGCTCAAAGGTTCATAATCCTCCAAAGCTCTACTAGCCAAAAATTCTGCTACTGCGCTTCCTTTTATAGCCTTTTGGTTCACATAGACTATATCGAATTCTGATAGCAGATTCTGCCACCTAGCCATCCTCCCATTCAATGCAGTGGACTCCATCATATACTTTAACGGATCAATCTTCGATATTAACCAAGTAGTATGATATAGGATGTACTGCCTCAACCTCCTAGTTGTCCAAATCAAGGCGCAACACAATTTCTCAATCGACGAATATCTCATTTCACAATCAGTGAACTTTTTACTGAGATAGTATATCGCCTTTTCTTTTCTTCCTGACTCATCGTGTTGTCCAAGCACACATCCCATGGAGTTATTGAATACTGACAAGTACAGTATCAATGGTCTGTCTGGATTAGGCGGAGATAGTACTGGTGCATTTGACAGATATTGTTTGACTTTGTCAAAAGCTCTCCGGCATTCTTCGTCCCATACACATTGGTTGTGTTTCTTGAGAAGACGAAATATGGGATCACATTTCTCGGTTAATTGTGAAATAAACTGAGCAATGTAATTTAACCTTCCAAGAAAACCTCAAACTTCCTTTTGAGTGCGTGGTGGAGGCAATTCTTGTATTGCTTTGACCTTGTTTGAGTCAACTTCGATTCCTCTCTCACTGACAACGAAACCCAGTAATTTCCCTGACCGTGCTCCGAAAGTGCACTTTGCTGGGTTGAGCTTCAATTAAAATTTCCTCAACCTCAAGAACAATTTTTTTAAGACCATAATGTGTTCCCTCTTTGTACATTCTTTGGTACCCATCATAGGTCCCTAGATATCAATGATGTGAGCAATGATAATATAGATCCAGAGGTCCACTTTGAGCAAGATAGGTGTTTAGAGGAACCTCAGGATTTTGAAGGCGACCAAGACTGTGATTTATCTCCAGATTTGTTAAGGATGGTAAAGCAAGAGGAGAAACAGATCTTACCCCATGAGGAGGAGATAGAGAACATAGCCTTGGAGGAAGGAAAGGTTGTGAAAATTGGGGACGCATATAGTGAGAGACAAAACAAGATCTTGTTGAGTTGCTACGGGAATTTAAGGATGTCTTTACATGGTCATACCAAGATATGCCGGATTAAGCATCGATATTGTGGTACATCGCCTTTCCATTAGAGAAGAGTGCAAGCGGTTCAAGCCAAAAAAGCTACGAAGGATGAGGCTCGATGTAGTGTTGAAAATAAAAGAAGAGGTCCGAAACAGGTTTGATCTTCGGTTTTCTACAAGTGGTCAAGTACTCGAGTGGGTTGCCAACATTGTTCCTGCCCCTAAGAAGGATTGTCCTTTGGGATAGCCTTATTTAAATTCCTATAGTCCACACACATCCGGACCTTTCCTTCCTTCTTAGGGACAGGAACAATGTTGGCAACCCACTCTGAGTACTTGACCACTTGTAGAAAACCAGCATCAAACTGTTTCTGGACCTCTTATTTTATTTTCAACACTACATCAGGCCTCATCCTTCATAGCTTTTGCTGAACTGGCTTGCACTCTTCTCTAATGGGAAGGTGATGTACCACAATATCAGTGCTTAATCCGGGCATATCTTGGTATGACCATGCAAAGACATCCTTAAATTCCCGTAGCAACTCAACAAGATCTTGTTTTGTCTCCTCGGCTATGGGCGTCCCAATTTTCACAACCTTTCCTTCCTCCAAGGCTATGTTCTCTATCTCCTACTCATGGGGTAAGATCTGTTTCTCCTCTTGCTTTACCATCCTTAACAAATCTGGAGATAAATCACAGTCTTGGTCGCCTTCAAAATCTTGAGGTTCCTCTAAACACCTATCTTGCTCAAAGTGGACCTCTGGATCTATATTATCATTACTCACATCATTAATATCTAGGGACCTGTGATGGGTACCAAAGAATGTACAAAGAACAAATGAATTCGAAGACAACTGTTCACATGATATGAATGAAAAATTTAGAATAAAGTTAGAAAGTCAAAAGAATGGGATGAAAGAATATTTATTCAAGTTAATTGTCAAAAATGTATTTTATTAAAACAACAATTTCTGAACATAAGCCTATTTCACATAAGAAATCTTATTGTTTCTAGGCTAAAAAAACAACAAGAGCGTTCTGAATATTACTCTGTATAATCTCTAAAAACTACAGGAAGTTCCTCTGCAGTCCAATTTTTCAGAACGCTTCCAGATTCATAAGGGCAAATGCCCAACAGGTTTCTTTGTTCGATTCCTTCCTCATGTATGGCATTGATGTGAGGACTTTCCAATAACCCTCTCTCAGGATGAATTACCCCTTCGGATACAAAGGTCCGGGATATATAGGGGAATGTCATCGATTCCCACTGGACTTCTTCTCCATTCAGACGTGCCCTTCTTCTCTCTTGCTTCTTCTCTATTTCTTTTCTCCTCTGTCTGGCATCTGGCCTAAAGCCCAAGCCAAAACAATCTCTTTTCTCTTTCAGCAATGGTACTTGAATCCCTCCTTGGAGATGTCTTCCCAGTCCTTTTCCTGGTAGGGCTCCCTTTCCCACCATCATTTGTAAACCCATCCTCGTAGTCTTGGATATCTTGGGCATCGAAAATTCATTTCCTTCTAAAATGAATGTTGCGTTGACGAACTCTAAGGACCGAAAAGAACACTCAATGGCCTCCTCATTTGTCTCTACATATGGCGCGTCATTGGTAATAGTCGTTAAGATGTCTTCCTCCGCATTTATAGTGACCAGTCGACCATCCGTCACCAGTTTCAGTTTTTGATGAAGAGATGAGGGTACTGCCCCTGCTGAATGAATCCAAGGCCTTCCCAGCAAGCAATTGTACGAGGGCTTGATATCCATTACTATAAAATTCACTTCATACGTATTTGGCCCAATCTGTAATGGTATATCGATTCTTCCTATCACTTTTCTCTTGGTGTCATCAAACGCTCTCACTATGTTCTGGCATGTCTTCATGTGAGAACTGTCTATCGGTAACCTATTCAGTGTCGACAATGGTAAGACATTCAAGGCTGATCCATTGTCAGTTAGCACGCTCAGTAGAGTATATCCCTTGCAACGAGTGGTGATGTGCAAGGCTTTGGTTGATCTCATACCTCCAGGTGGAATTTCATCGTCGCTGAAGGAAATAAAGTTGTCAGCACTTATGTTACTAACTAATCGGTCAAGTTTATTGACAGATATATCTTTAGTAACATAAGTCTCGTTTAGCACTTTCATCAATGCCTCACGATGTACTTCCGAACTTAAAAGTAAGGCTAGCACTGATATGCGAGCCGATTGCTTGCGCAACTGCTCTACTACGCTGTATTCACTGTGCTTTAAAATTTTTAGAAATTCTTTAGCCTCTTCCTCCTTCACCGTACATTGATAAGGGCGCCAGGTCCTTTCTCTAGTTCAACTGCCACAGTATTTGATTTTGCTGGTTCTATTCCAACATTTACCGAGTCGTAACGCCTCCCACTTCGTGTGTAGAATCCCTCATTTTAGACCTGTTTAGAAGTGCTAGCTGAGTCTTCCACTCTTGGAGTCGTCACACTACAATCGTAATTCCATGGTACCATCCTGTTATCCTTGTAAGGAAAGGACACAGGTTTTTGGATTACGATTTTAGGCGCGATATGTGCTCCGCCTTCTATGCTTCTCGGTCGAGAAATAATGACCCTCGGATAACTGACTTTTTGATTTCTCAACTCTCCTTTGCATGTACATTTCCTCCCCCCGAGCCTTCTTCATAAAACTTCAATTCTTTATTGTCCATGAGATTTTGTACCAATAGTTTGAACTCAGCACATTTCTGGAACTCATGTCCTTCAGTTTGTGGAACTCACAGTAGTTCCTTGGTTCTTTACCTCCTTCCAAAAAATCAGATAATATCATTCCTCTTCTTACCATTTCCCTCCAAATCATTATCAACGAGGTTTTCACCTCTGAGATATCCCCCTTGGTCCTTCTCACAACATCCTCTCCGATCGCGTTTACCCCCTTATCTCCATGGTTGGGTAATGGGTTCTCCGCACTGGGTGTATCATCAACCTTGACAATCCCCAACTTGATGAGCCTCTCAACTACCTTTTTGAAGGCAATGCAATTTTCTATTGAATGCCCTGTTATTCCTGCGTGGTAATCACAATGAGCATTGGAGTCATACCATTTAGGATATGGGGGTTGTAACGGCTGTAGATAATACGGGGATACTACGCGTGCTTCGAATAAACTTTGATATAGCTCCTTATACGTCATTGGGATTGGCGTAAATTAGAGCTTTTCAGAATTTTGTCTCGGGCCTATTTCTTGTCTTGTCGACCCTTGTTGCCCTAAGCAAAGAACTACTTTTGGTCAAGTTAATTCAGAATCGCCTTTGAGTACCTTTTATTGTATGTACTCGTATTGTTCACCTCATTGTCCTTCTTTCTAGGAGCAAATCTTCTAGTATTTTCTCCTACTTCAATCTTACCACCCCTTATGGCATTTTCTATCATTTCTCCTGCCATCACTATATCTGCGAAGCTTTTGGTAGTGCTTCCTATCATATGGGTGATAAAAGGTGCCTTTAGAGTGTAGATAAACAACATGGTGGTTTCCTTTTCCAGGAGAGGTGGTTGAACTTGCATGGAAACTTCCCTCCATCTTTGTGCGTATTGCCTAAAACTTTCATTCGATTTCTTTTCCATGTTTTGCAACATGATTCTATCAGGCACCATGTCTGTGACATGATTGTATTGCTTCATGAAGGCTTGAGCTAAGTCTCTCCATGAGCTAATATTAGCGCGACTAAGTTGATTGTACCACCTAGACGCTGCTCCCGTCAAACTATCTTGGAAACAATGAATCAAAAGTTAATCATTGTTCACATATCCAGCCATGCGTCTACAAAACATAGTGATGTAGGCTTCAGGGCAACTAGTCCCATTGTACTTCTCAAATTCCAGTATCTTAAATTTATGAGAAAGCACCAGGTCTGGGACCAAACTCAAATCCTTTGCATCAATACCATGGTGATGGTAGGCATTTTCCAAAGCCCTAAATTTTTCCTCCAACCATCTACAACGATTTTCCAACTGTCTTGAAGATTCAGTTCTGATCACCTCTCTCTCTGCCATCTCCAGATCAGGAATAACAGGATTGGCAGGGTTATCTCCTGGGTTGGATCCTATGCCAACTTGAAAATTCATGGGCATTTCAGTATCAGCATGCCCTTGCTGAGGCCTAATTGTGACAGATGGCCTTCTGGGATATTCCTCAGGTTGTGCTTGCACGTGTGGTGGAGTAAATCCCCTAGGAAAATCCTCATTGTCTTCAGCGTTAACTATGGGACCCTTTCCCTTGTCCATTACCCCACTTAGCATTTGGGCCATTTGAGCCATCATATTCTTTTGAGCCTCCAACATCTGGTCCCTCATCTCTTGTTGGAGTTTTGCCATTTGTTCTTGCATCTGGTCTTCCATGTCTCTTTGGAATTGTTCCAATCTTTGATCCATTTTTTTCGATTTGGCGCGTGTACCGTAGGGATGTTCAGCTTCCAGATTTTCCTTCCCTTTCTCTCTCTCTCTCTCTGTTATAATTTCAACTAATTAGACTCTCTCTATGGACTTAAATGCATATGATATGATGTAATGCAAATGCATGAATGCAAAGAGGCATCAATTCTGATTCAACTTCATTTTAGAAAACTTTATTAGAAAATAAAATCCTTTACATAAAACGGACTACAAATATGCTTTCGCCCTAAGTCCTAAGGTCTTGATTTTCCCAAGCAAGGAAGCTAGCTCTTGACTATGACCAGACTGCAGCTCATACTTCATGCTCAACGTATCAGCCTGTGATGCCAAAGTCTGTAGATGATCAGCTACCTCTCGAATCTAAACTATTGCTTCACCCATGAGGTAACCTCGACTTCTAACTTGATCTTGAGAATGGTGAAGCTCTTCCTTCCAACGCTCTTCTCTTGTTTCAAGAAGCTCGATTCGAAGTTCATAACTGTGCAATGCTGCTTCTAACTCTTCAATCTTGCCCTTCATTTCCTCAATCTTGTTCAGGCTTGACTTTAACTCAATCGCGGAATTACGGCTTTGATGGTGATGAAGAGACCGTCCAAGTTCAGCCACTCTAGCTTTTAAGTCTTCCTTTTCACTTCGGCTTTCTGACAAACTCTTCTCTAGGGCCTCATTTTGCACTTGCATTTCTTGAAATTTCCTCTTCCAATAGTCAACTTTGGCCTTTTCCTCCTGGACCTCTTGTTGCCATTGTTCCGAAGTTTTCCCCAATCCAGCGCTCTTCATCGTCAGCCGTATCTTCTTATATTCAGTCTTCAAGCTATCTCGATCTTCCTCAATCTTCCTTTTTTCTTTTCTTACTTTTTCGAATTCTGATTTCTGAACATACACCTCTAGCCTCAAGTACATCTTTTCTTCTTTCAACTTCTTTATCCTATTTCCGAGCTCTGAATTTCTCTTTTCTAAATCTTATTTCATCATCTCCATTTCTGATGGGACCAATTGTAAAAATTCATCAATCGGTCGAGCGTCTTCTGAACTTGGCATAGGGACATTGTCATTGACTCTCCTACTCCACCATCCACTATACTCTGGAGTCGTCATTGGGCCCACGTCCACTCTCTTCATGCGATGGGTTTGATTTCAAGCACTAGAAATATCCTTAACCCTCTTTTTGTAACTATCCCCTTTATACGAAAACTCACTTTGAGCTAATCCATGTGTAGCTGGTACAAACTGCCTCGATCTGAATTGCCTTAATACAAGCAAATACGCATATCCAATGGCTCCCCAAATTCCAAGTAGAGGGACCCAATCAAAACTCCCACACCGATACAGAACTTCATCAAGAACCATCCAGGGGGCTCTCCATTCAACATCTTCTTCCCGGAGATTTCGTAGAAGCGCTATCCAATTTTCTTCGGCTATGTCATCTTTCCGTGGGGTGGCCACTATCTCTTTTAATGGAGAGTAATTTTTTGAGAAGACCCGATAAGAAACCTTGTCCACTCTCCAAAAGTGACTATGGAACCAAGCCAACAATAACTGTGCACATCCTATGAATCTGCCTTCCCTAGCTCTTCTACATGCACTCAATGACCGAAAAGTTTCCGCCAAGATCGCAGGAACAGGTGTGACTCGCTTGTCAAGTCGATAAAAAAGATCTGAGATAGCTTCATCTACGTATCCCAATGCCCTCAGGAAGATCACTAATCTATATATACTCAAAGCAAAAACATCGACTTTCTTTTTCATATCAGGATGGTCTAAAATCAAATCATTCAAAGCTTTCCACGAGATGCACTTATACTCACCTTTTTGTTTGATTCTGACTGTAACCCACTGTTCGCTCATCCCCATAATATTCATCAGTTTCCTCACAAAGGTTGTAACATTAGGACCCCTCGAGTAAGCTTTATCAACCTGAATCTTAGGACATCGCAATAGAGCTGTATATTCCTCTACCGTAGGTACCAAATCAACTCTTCCGAAAGTAAAGCAACTGTACGCAGAGTTCCAATATTGTGAGATGGCTCGAAACAGATGTTCATCTACCTTAATGTCCAAAAGGTATGACAAATCCCCATAGCTGTTGTAAAACAGATGCTTGGTCTCGTTACTCCACTGATCCCATATCTCCCTTAATTCCTGAAGATTGTTCTGCGTCACACTGATGCGAGTGTAGTCCCATAGCTCTGATTTGTACCCTTCAGCTAAGCTATCTCCTTTTCCTAACTGTGTTTGCTCTGACCACCTACGGATGGCTGCATTGTCCTCCACTTTATCAAGGAATTCGTTCTCCATAACCAGCTTTCTAATTTAGAAACTGACCGTGAACTGATACCTCTTTAAAATATGAAATGACATGCAACAAAATAAAACACAATTGATTAGTAACATGAAATAAAGTATAAAGAAAATAATCAATCGCCTATCCAGGTAATTGCTAAGGTTTGGTATAGATCTACCTAGGGTAAGCACTTAGGTTTTCCGTATGTGGTTTAGCTCTAAAGTTGAGGTACCTGAACCAGCAGATTCCTCGATCCTCACCCATTATAGGCTCATATGGACCGAGTTCAGTTCAGGGGAATACATTTCCCTATGGCTGCACGGAGGTGAAAACCTCACGAAGACATAGGTATAGATGTATCCCGGAAGCAGTCCACTAGCCCATGCGGAGGTGAAAACCTCACGAAGGCATAGTTTCTCACTCCCACTTAAGGGTGTGACCACAACGGTCATGCAATATGATGCAAGAGTACCTTACGAGACTCAAACCATAACAAACATATGTCACAAACTCATTCGGTGAAAGAATCAAAATCAAATTTTAATTTTCGATAAAAGGACAAAAATAATCAATTTATGGCTTGACTCTCTGATGATTTCCCCAGTGGAGTCGCCAAGCTGTCGAAACCATTTTAAATTTTGATTTAAAAACGGGGAATCGACTTTAAAAAACAAAAATGGGAGTCGCCACCAATCCCTTTTTACTTAGGTGTGATTGGATCACCTTAAAAAATGTTTTATTTCAAAATACTTATTTTGGTCTACGAAAATCAAGAAAAATGAGTTCGGGAGTCGATTACGTATGAGGAAGGGTTAGCACCCTCATAACGCCCAAAAATTGTTACCTAAACGATAAAATCATGTCTTAATGTTGAAACTTTAAAAAACTTTAGAAAATGGTCTTTTTATTTGAAGAAAAGAAATCCAGACTTACCTATCTCAAAGAAACAAAACACCATACCCAGTAAGTTAGGATATAGCATCTCATGACTTCGAAACTAAGCACGTCTTCATTTTAGAAAATTCCTACCTCGAGACACAAAAGGTCATACCCAGTAAGTTAGGACACAACGCTTTGAATTCCCAAGAATAGGTTTTTTTATTTGAAATTTGTAAATTTCGATTTTTAAAAGAGAAGGGATATGTAATACCTAAAGTTTCACGAGAAAAATCGAAACCCAGTAAGTTAGGGCACAATTCTTCTCGAAATCCCTCAAATATCACATATCACCGTATTTTTTGAAAACCATTTGAATAAAATGCTTTAATTCAAAAGGTATTTTTATATAAACGGTTTGAGTAAATTACAACATGTATACCAAATATCAGTTTATCATAACTACAAACCATATTAACAATTTCTACTAATGAAGAATAATAAGAAATAATAAATGATACAAACAATTGAATAATCATACTGAAACATGCAATTAATAAATGAATAAAAATAAACGAATATGAAGTATAGTGCAGTAAATAACCAAAGATAAAAGTTATAAGATAATATACATACATATAAATAATGATATTAAAAATAATTATAATAAGTAATAATATATATGTAAAATATATAAATGCAATAATTATGAAAAGTACATATATAAATAAAATATATTACATAATATAAATAGATTCTATACAAAAATAATTTTTTTTTAAAAAATAATATATGTATAATATAAAAGTCTAAAAATATAATAAATAATATATGAATTATAAAATGATATCTATATTATATTTATTAAACCAAATAAATAAAATATAATAATAACTAAATATATAAGAATAATACATGTAAAATATATATATGAATTTTATACTATTTTACAAATTTAATATATAAATAATAAGAATAATATAAAATTTTAATATAATAAAATAATAAAATATAATATTAAAATAATTTAAAAAAATTAAATAAAAAGGTTTTAATTATTCGGACCTAATTGAATTTTTGAAAAAATGTGGAAGGGCTTATGAAACAATTAGACCATTGACATAAAAAACACGCGGATCACTTTACCCATCGGGTCGGTGCGCGGGTCTAGCCTCTAAACGGCGTCATTTTGGTCATTAACTGACCACACCAAAACGGCGTCGTTCCTGGGGCGTATAAAAATCAATTTTCAGCGAAAAAAATCATTTGTTCTCAGTTTTAAAAAAAAATTCAGAGAACTCTCTCCACGCCCTCGCCTAGGATCTGGTCGTCGCCCCTTTGGACCACCGCCACGCACCTCACGTGCCACCGTGTATGGTGGCTGGAGGTTACAACTTCAATTTTTGGCGCCGTTAAAAGGTAAATCGTACCTCTTTTATCTTTTTAACAGTATTTTTCTTTTATTTTTCTTTCCTTTTTGGGTCTGTCAAGGGCCCAAATTATTATTATCATCACTGCAACTATTACTATTAAATATTATTATCATTTTTTACAAATAAACAAGATTAAAAAAATAATATATATACATGAAATGAAATGAAAGAAAAAAAAAGAGGATTTTCATATTTTGTTCTTAAAAAAAAAGGTAAAAAAAACAACAACAACAACAACAACAAGCATTCTAGTTTCTTTTTTTTTCTTTTTTTATTTTCTTTACTTTTTTTATTTGCCATATGCATATCTTGAGGGGTCAAGTTTGGGCTCCGATGAAGGGGATGTCACCGGAACGTCGGTCCTTCACCCCTAAGAGCCCCAACAATCCCCCTTTTTCCCTTCCCATTTCTACAATAAATGTTTTTTTTAAAAAAAGCTTGATCTTGAGAAAAAATTTGATTTTTTAAAGAAAAAGAGAAAGTTTAGATTTTTAAAATAAAAATATGTTTTTTTAGTCATATTAAAGGAAAAGTTTAAATTCTTAAAACAAAGTTTTCATCTTTTTCAACTATTTCGAAATAAAATTTTGATTTTTAAGAAAATTAGTGATTTTTTTTAATAAAAAAGAGTGAGAAAGTTTAGATTTTTAAAATAAAAATTTGTTTTTTAGTCATTTTAAAGGAAAAGTTTAAATTTTTAAAAATAAAGTTTTGATCTTTTTCAACTATTTCGAAATAAATTTTTGATTTTTAAGAAAAGTAGAAATATTTTTTAAAGAAAACTTTGATTTTGCAAAAAAAAAAAAATCCAGTCACCGTACGCAGTGGCTCTACCACCGGAGGTCGGAGAGCCCAACGGCTCTCCGGTGGTGGAGCCATTGCCAACATAGGAGGAAGAGAAAGAGGAAGATTTTTTTTTGGGGGGAAAAAAATGAGGTTAAAATGAAAGAATGAATAGTTTTTTTTTTTTCATTTATAGGTGCCAAAAATGGGTAATTTATTCTCACCCCCTTACTTTTTAAATTTACAAAAAAATACCCCGTTTTTTGTAGCACCACCCTCACTCTCTTGCCTATTTACACCTGTAACCCTTTTGTTTATTCAAACCTTCAATTTAGTCCGAAATTTAAAAATTAAAAGCAAATTAATTACTACATTGGTCATTTGTCTTCCACATTTTTTATCTTTTGGTCCCAAAATCAAGCTATGTCATTTTATTTCCATATTTAATAAGTTATTTACACTTATATCTTCCCTTTCATTTGCATTTATACCTTATATATTTAATGTCAATTATTCACTTTATTTTAATTTTTTATATTTATTCACACTTTTATAATTTTTTATTTATTCTTATTTCGTCTTTACTTATTTTCATGTCCATTTATATTTATGTAACACCCCAAACCCGGCATAGACGTTATGGCTGAATCTGGCGGTGTCACATAATAGCGTGTTGAAACTAAGTTGTTACGATAAAATTGTTTTCATTTATTTATATTTGTTGACTCCAAAATCGCTTACTTATTTAATTGATTGTTTTAAAACAAAATTCGTTGCGGAAGCTTTAGAAATCATTTCGAGTTAATTAGGTAAATCCGTCCATCTTAGAAAACCCCTTTGTTTTAGAGAAAACCGTTTGTTCGTTGAGTTTGTGTAGTTTTTGAATCAACGAAAACAGTCTAAAATACGAAATAAAAGCAAACAGTCCAAAAAGTTCAATTTACATAAAAAATAACCCAGAAAATAATTAAGAAATAAATACCAAAATTGAAATTAAAACAGTTTAAAATACATGTGGCCACCGTCGAGTCCTCCGCTGCACTGATTTCTTCAAGTCTGGGGATTACCTGTGCACATTAAACAAAAAGGGTGAGTTTACGTAAACTCAGTGTGTAATCCCGCAGAAACAAACAAACAATCAGTATTCACAGTGCATAGTTGAACAGTCTTGGGCCTAAGCCCTTTTCAGTATCAGTGACAGTTTGGGCCTTAGCTCATCTCAGTATAGTGTCAAAATGCAATAGGGCCTTAGCCCATCACAGTATTAGTAGCAGTAACAGTTATGCAGTAGCAAAAACCTACCCAACCAGCCTCTACACACCATCTCCGTCCAACCCTACACTCCATGTAGGGATATAATCAACCCACCCATCCCTACACTCCAAGTAGTACCGAATGCGGCTGTCTGATGAGTTTGCGGTTGCTGCGAGAAATTAGGCTTAAAGCCTTTCAGTACACTTCCTCCGAATAACAACCCCCAACCCAATGCAATGCAACACACAATGGATGACATGCTATTATGCAATTTCAGTACATATATTCAGTTTAGATATTAACATGCCCAGTACAGATATCATTCAGTCAATTTCATACATTTAGGGGTCTAAGTAGCGCTTACCGACCCTACAGCAAGTTCACAGTCGACTTGGGCGACCCGTGCAACCTTAAAAACATTTCGATAAAAATGGGCCCACATGCCCATGTGATCTGCCCGTGTGGGCCCACAAGTAACCCATGCTAGCTCAATACTCATATATGTTTTCACTATTTACTTATATGTTCATTCACAGCTGTCTACTTGAGTCATTATCACTAAATTATTTATATCTTGAGCTACAAAATTCCAAATTAAGATCCGCTTGATGTTTTTGAAACTAGACTCAAATACCTTTCTACCATAAAATTTTCGGAATTTATAGTTTATCAAATAAGTACAGTAAAATCTTTAAAGTTATCCCTATTCTGCTATTTGACAACTTCGACCTTTCCTTACTAAAAATTATTTATCTCTTAGTACGGAATTAAGATGATGTTTTCGTTTGTTTATATTAAAAATAGACTCATTAAGGATTTAAAAATATAAATTTAAGCCCCTAATTATTTTTTTTACAATTTTTTATGATTTTCCAAAGTCAAAATAGGGGAACTCGTAATCATCCTGACCTTGTCTCACAAAATTAATTATAAATCATGATTTAAATTCCATTGCTTACACTGTTTCTTCCATGAAGGACTAGACTCAATAAAATTTAATTTAATATTTTATTCAACCTCTAACTCAATTTACACCATTTTGATGATTTTTCAAAGTTAGACTACTACTGCTGTCCAAAACTGTTTTAGTGCAAAATGTCGATTTCCTAGTTTTTAACACCCTTATTTCCTTTCTCTATAATTTTTCGCATCATTTTCTCTTATTTCTCTTATTTCTCGACAGCAAGTAATTTCGGCTTTTGGTCGGACCCCGTTTTCTGCGTTCCGGGTACACACCTGGTATCGTTTTGATGCCTAATCACTCCCGATGTAACACCCCAAACCCGGACCATTCGTTACGACCGAATTTGAAATGCCACTGCGGAAAAGCGTTTGAAGACTGATTTCACTTTTGGGAAAAACATTAAAAATTTTGTCATTTGAAAACCATGTCCAATTAAAAATTCTAAATAATATAAACTTGATAAAAATATCCAAATTAAAACTTTATTATAAGCTTTTAAAATATAAGTTGCCAAAATTAAAAGCACTTCCCAATAATAATTTAATGGTCGTCTAGCTTAAACATAATAAAAATGTTCAATCACTTTAATGGGCCTTATTACAATAAACACTTAATCAAAATACTGAAAATATAACTACTTAATTAATTAAAATATCTTTCTGCATGGAAATCTTGTAATATCCCGGGTTAGGGGCTATTTTGTTGTTGCATGATATTGCATGTGTCTAGTGTGCTGCGTGGCTATTTCTATGTTTTGGGGGCTTAATTGAAGTCTAAGTGTTTGCCTGAGTGAATGGGAAAATTTTGATTTTTGGGTGTTAAGTAAGAGGAGTTGATGAAGCTGGGATATATGAATATTATTTGGTGTTCTTGAGCACAAAAGAAAAGCTAGTGGAGTGGCAAGGCATGCGTTACTTGGGGGCTTGAGTGTGGCGTCATCTGCAGGGGGAGAGGCCTTGTGTTCGAGCCATGGAGTGGCCACTTTTGGCACTCATTTTGACGGCATGGAGGGAGGAGTTTGTGGCAGTTCAAACTCTGCCTAAGACTAAGTCTTCCCATTTGAATGGAGGGTGGAGAGGGATTTTAGGAGGAAGACTTGGTAAACACATTTGAATGTGTGGCATGGAGTAGTTGGGGGGATCATGGCCGAATTTTAGGGGAGTTGGGAGGGGGAGTGACGGCATAGTAGTGTGATGTTGGTGTTGTGCCGAAATTCATTTTTGGAATTTTGGTTGTTTCGGTCAAGGCTTAGCAAGCTAGTGTCTTCTCATTTTGACATTGGTAGCCGAATTCTCTAGTGTATTCTTTTTCGTTTTTCTTTCTTTGTAAACCGAAAATCAAAACCTCTCTAAGGCTTGCCGAATTTTTGTGTTGTTTTCTCAATATTCTTTGTTAAGCCGAATGTCCCTTACATGTCTCTCTCCTTGTTCATTTGAGTAAATCGAAACTAGCCATCATTTTCTTCTCATATTTTCTTTATTTCTACAACCCTTGTGCCGAATTTGCATTTTTCTCTTAGCCAAAACTTTTGTTTCCTTTTTCTTTGAGCATAGGCCGAATATCACCCTCTTCCTTCCATCTCTTTTTGGTGTTTTCCTTCCTTGGGGTTAGACCGAATCTTTCCTTTCTCCCTTCTAAACTTTTATTACCGATTTCTTTCTCTTCTTGAATCGCATCTCCTCTGTTTCTACTTCCAAAACTTTAGCCGTTTTTCCTCTTTCTCTTGGGTGGTGGAAGCCGAATTTCCCTTCTCTCCTAGGGGGGTTCTTGTGGCCGAATTCTTGGTGGTTGGTGTTGGGGTAAGTGGTTGGCCGAATGGCCATCTCTCTCTTCTCGAAGTATTATATTGATTGCGGTTTGTTCAAAGCCTATGATGGTTGTAGATGGAAGTGAGTTAATCACTTGTTTAACCTTTTCATATAGGGTCTTTGGATAGTGAAAGTAACCAAGAGGAGTTCTACTCTAGTAACCGATTGGTGAACAGTGGTGGTGGTAAGTGATTGGTATTGGCATTAATCGTTCAATCTTTTGGTTTCGATTGAGTCAAGATTATTAAGGTTTAACTGTTCATCTTTTATGGTGTAGCCGATTGCTAAAGGAGAATCATTGTTTGATTCGGATTTGGTAGGAAACCAAATCATCTTAAGGTAAGGGTTCGGTATTAACCCCTTTGGTTAATTGATGATGGCCGAATGTTATAGATGTCTAACTCCTATTTGGCCGATTGTAGGAGAGCGGTATACAAGGAGCTTTAGATCGTTTCTTTTAGTATTAGAGGTTGCGCTTTAGCAGGTGTGTAACTAACACACCCATACTTAGTAATATTGTTATTAAACCTGTTTGCCTATTAAAATCATGACAGTATGATGGATTATTGGATACCCAAACGGGGTATGTGTACGTATCCGGGTAAGTCAGTATTGTTACTAGATTACTGATGATCTATATGGTATCATGACTATGTATGTATGTGATATGGGGCATGAGTCAAACATATTAGCATGATATGCATAATTTGTATGATATGCATGATTACATGAGTATGGTATGTTGATGGGTGATATGAGTGGAGGGAGCATGATATTTTGTTGTGAGCACCAGTGTTTTAGTAACACACTTTGTGACTTTGGGTCACCAAAGTGCTTTGGTAGCACATTTGTGTCTTTGGGACACGGAGGTTGGGCACCTCATTGCGACTTGTCCCCGTGGTTAACACCACCGTGGGTTGGCCCCACTTTGAGATATGGGATCGTCTCGCTAGTGATTGGGTATCACACGATGGGTTGGCCCCATCATTCGATTATTGTGACTACGGTCACCGGTGCTTTGGTAGCACATTTGTGTCTTTGGGACACCGGAGGGTTGGGCACCTCATTGCGACTTGTCCTCGTGGTTAACACCACCGTGGGTTGGCCCCACTTTGAGATATGGGATCGTGCGCTAGTGATTGGGTATCACACGATGGGTTGGCCCCATCATTCGATTATCGTGACTACGGTCACCAAAGTGCTTGGGTAGCACATTGTGTCTTTGGGACACCAGTGTTTTGGTAACACATTGTGACTATATGTCACGGTGGTTTGGCACCACCGGTGGTTTGGTACCACACGGGGTAGAAAAAGGAGATACGGATGGTTAGGATCGGGTTGCATTAATTATGTTGCTATGTATGATGTGTGTTAGCATGTTGTTTCATCGGGAGCGGGATTTATGCACTGAGTCACTCGACTCACCCTCTCCTTTGACATTTCAGGTGACCCGTAGGCGCGGACATGGAGCCGGGATGGACTCGAGGCGCTCATGCCATGCTTAATAAAGTTTTACTCCAACTCTATCGTTTGGGTACTTTAGTTTAATTACTGTTATTTGGGTTTTAATTTGGATTTGTAAAAGGCCTTTAAACTACGTTTTTGATGGTTATGTTTTAATTAGATTCTCAACCTGCTTAACAAATAACTTGGCATGAAATTTACTAAAACTTGGAAAGACAACGTTTTCAAAATTAGATCGCAATGTGTTTCAAACTATACCATCGGGTATCTCGCTATGTTTTGCTATACAATAAACTCAAATGATTTCCGAATCAAACTTGATTTTCTACTAAGTCTAAAATGTGTCAAAATGGCACTAAGAAACTATTGGAAATGCTAAATAAGAATCAACTTGTTTCTTCTATATACTCGGATAAGTTTTCAAAAATCTGGTCACTCAAAGACGTTTTTCCCCGTAACATGCCAGATTCGGGCGTGGTGTCTTGTCCGAGTTTGGGGTGTTACAAATCTGCTTCTGCATGGCCACCTTTGTATCCACTCCAACCCGGTCCAAAAATCACGATCACCTGCGATGTTTAATAAAAATTGGGTGAGTCATACAGACTCAGTGTGTAATTAGTCCACTGAATTCCACCCACATGTTAACCACATATTAACTCATATATCAGATATCAATTATCAAATTCACATGTTATCACATTCTGGGCTTGGCCCATATTCATATCACATTCATCTAATAGGGTAGTTAACCACATAATTTCCACATACTGGGCTTAGCCCATTTCCACACTGATCCACATTTATATACTGGGCTTTGCCCATTTCCACATTAATCCACATATCATATTGGGCTTGGCCCATTTTCACATTAATCCACATATCAATTGAAATGCAAAGTGCACCCAACCCAACCTAGGGTCCATCCTCTACACACCCCCGTATCCAGCCTACCACACACCAGGGGATTAACAAATCACCCTCTCCTTTTCACTCCAAAGGCAATCACTGCCGTCCACATGCAATAAAGCACAATAGTCCACAACGGGACCTCAGTCAGCGCCAATCCACGATGTAGCCGTAGCTAACACCAAAACCACGATGGGACACATAGTCACTCATCAACCAGGATATGGCACATAGCCGTTATCAACCACGATGAGGCACATAGCCACTCATCAAGCCACGCGAACTAAATCGCAATTAATCCACAACGTGACCTCAGTCAACGTCAATCCACGATGTAGCTCAAGGCTAACATCAAACCACGTACTCGAAGTACACCCGTACCTTCTTTCATATCATATCCCACCCATGCACATGCAACATATAATAATGTCATGATAATAATGCATGTACAAAGTTGTTCGGACATACAATCTCATTCATATAGGCACATTCACATTCTTTCAATAATCAACACTAACACTGGTATTCGATATACCCCTCTAGGGTATCCATATCACATCACACATCGCACTAGTTAACCCATAAACATAACACATACAAATATAGCATAAACCCAGAAACGGTGGGTTAATCACACACCTGTCTACTTAGCGAAATCCTGAACTACTCGAATCTAACACGATCTAGAATCCCGAAACTCTTCTTATTCCCGTCGATTTGCTCCTAAGAACCAAAGTCAGAAATCGATCATCACCTAAGCTCATAAAATGGCCTATGGCCGAATATCAATACTTCCTTACCTTGCTTACCAAATCCCGAAAACTACTCCTTGCTCTTGAACTGTCGAAATCCCTAAGTGAAACCACATCAAAATCGGCTTAAGCATAAATTCATAGAAAAATAACCCTTGGCCGAATACCATACTTGCTTACCTTAATCGCTTCAGATCCAAAAACTCCTCTAATGCTTCCTTAACATTGGCTACACAAAGAAACACTTATAAGGACACTATGAACATTCGGCCATGACTAAAACCAAAGTCTCACTCACTTGATTTTGTCACACAATAAAAAGAAACAAACCGAATACTTAAATACTTACCACCCTAAGTTGCTTGAAGAGAGACCAAAAGTAAATAGTCGACAACACCTACTTTGGGGATTCGACTTTTGAGAATAACAATGGTGTTTCGGCACCTTATTAATGAAGAGGAAAAGAATAGAGAATGAACACCTTTGAGCTTCGGCTTTTAAAAGTAAAAAGAAGAAGAAGCATAGGAGAATTCGACAATCACCAATGTATTTCGGCTTTTTTAAACACCTATAATGAAGATGGGAAAGCTTATATGGTTCGGCTAAGAACAAATAAAGAAAGAAGAAAAAGAAAGAACTCTCTTGACTTAAAATTTCGGCAATGGAGATTAAAAGATGAACAACAATTTTAATAAGTAACCATGATGAAAAAGAAAGGTTTTGAAAGAGGAAATTTAGCACACACTAGCACCATATTTAAACCGAAAATACAAGCTCCTAGAGTCCTATATTCGCCACCATATCCCCTCATATCATATCCCTTATTAATCTCCTACTTTATCTCTTATCTACTTATTTAACTAAATAAAAATAAAATAGCTATTATCTACTACTTATCCAAATGAAATTCAAGATAATACAAGGTTTATCTCATCCATTTGAAGTCCCAAAGCCGTCCAACTCTTCTCCCTTGCCTTGTCGTCACATGCAAAATAAAACACCAAAATATCGCTTCCCACGCGACTCGAACTCCCGACCTGCTGGAACCCCCTTTGCGTGAGCTGCGATAACGCCCAAACCACTTTCTTGCTGGCTCCTTTGTGACATAAACTCCCCAAAATTTCTTTTAAGACCTCTTTCACCTAGCTCCCCCTTAACGCCAAAAGCAAAAATAAACCACGCCTCCCGCACGCCAACAAGACTCGAACTCTGCACTGCACCAAGCTTATGGCGTCATTTCCAGCCCTTAAGTAGCGCCTTGCAGCCACTTTTACCAAGGCCTGCTTTATGCCAAAAACGCCTACAATTTTTCCCTTAAGGCTTCCCTGGCCTTGCTCCCCATCTTGACGCAAAAAATACAAGCCCATTGCTTCCCACGTCGCTCGAACCTTCTCCCACTTAAGGCTCCTTTTGACGCCACCTTCCAAGCCCCAAGGTAGCGTCCCTTGCCACCCTGCCAATTGATTTCTTTGTGTCATGAATCCAACACAAATTTTCTTAAGGCTACCTTAGCCTAACTCCCCTTTTTTAACTTAAAATCCAATTATTTTCCCAAAGCTTTCACCTTCATCCTAGAGTTCTAAAAACCCTTAATTCACTTCCAAACACTGCCAAAACCTACTAACTCATGAATTATGCACAAACGCATAACCCCTAATCTAGGATGTTACAGTTCTACCCTCCTTAAAAAAATAATTTCGTCCTCGAAATTACTTACTAACGAATAATCGTACATATTAACTTACCGCACTACGCTTATGCTGCGCACTCTGATCTTAACAAAACTAACACATTCCTTGGATACTATCTCAAGATTCGCATTCAAAGTTCCTTACACTTCACTAGCATACAAACACGAACTATCTTTAAAGCAATAAATAATATTCCAAAAACAAGGAACTTACCCGCTATCACATCCTTGGTTGTCTCACATCCGAACCTTCAGCTCCTCTACTTGGGGTTCCACGACCTTGACCTCGAGCCCTATCCATCACTTGAGGACATTTCTTAACCAAATGAACCTTAGATCCACACCGGAAACATGCCTTACTATTTCCCCAACATTTTCCTGCATGAGCTCTTCCACACTGAGCACATAAACGACTCGATTCTCGTAAATCGCACAGTGCCCGCATGCAATTCTCGATCCTTGGTCTTTTTCGAACATCTTCAAGCGATGCTGACGGTCCAAAACTTCTCTTATTCCCATTCCTTTCCTTATCTCGGTTCTGTCTTACAGTCTTCTTAACTTCCTCAGCTATCCGAGCTTTCTCCACTAGAATGGCAAAGTCTCTTTCTCTATGTAGAGCAATCAACACTCGTAGCTCATCACGCAACCCATCTTCGAATCGGACGCATCTTTCATACTCAGTAGCCACGATCCCCTTGGCGTACTGACTTAACCGCACAAATTCTACTTTATATTCTGCTACCGACTTACTTCCTTGAACCAAGTTTAAAAACGCCTTCCTTTGCGAGTCTAAATAACTAGCTCCAACATACTTCCCTTCAAACTTAACCTTAAAATATTCCCAATCCACTCGACCGCGGGACACCTTGTCCGACGGTGAGCCACCATCGATAAAGCCGTCCGAGCAACGAAACCGCACTCCTTCACTTTTCCTCATCAGTGACAGTCAAATCGCCCATTATTCTTTTGATCGCTTCCAACCAATACTCCGCCACGCTCGAGCTACTCCAGATACTCCTCTAAAAACCTCGGCTCCGTTCGACCAAAGCTTTCTCGATCATCGACTTCGAACTCCGATTCCTACACTAGCTCCACCACTTGCTCGAGCACTCGCAACATAGCCCGCGATCATTGCGTCATCGCCTCGTCTAATCTTGATCCTCCGCGCCCACCATCTGGCGGCGGCACATCGCTTTTTCGACCCATGGCGGCACCCCTACCGGTTACGATCATCGCCATTCTACCTCTACCGCAAGGCCCACGATGACCCACGCCCCTAGAACTCATTTCTAACGTCGCGATTTATCCGATTAAAAAGGTTTATGTATCGGACTTTTGTTCCACTTATTAACCGCGAACAATTTTATGATATCTGAGATATTTAGAAGTAGTTCTTTCGATCACACAAAGGTTCATTCAAGTTCACTACTCTAACTCAGGGAGTCACATTCACATTCATAAGCAGAGACACATTCATTTCTCCATGAAGTCACATTCATTCACAACATCATTCACTACACTTTTATGGCCATTTCAGTCCTTTCCCAACCCAGGGGTAATTTCGTCATTCGTCCTATAAGGGTATTTTGGTAATAAACTAGGGTAAATTTGAAAATCTTTATAAATCAAAGGTTTATTCCAAAATTTACAGAAACTCGGGGTTATTTTGAAAATTTGCTTTCCGAATCAGAGGTGTTGCAAAAATTTCAGAAATCGGGGTCATTTTGGTAATTTTTTGTAAGTCAGGGGCAATTTCGTAAATTTTCCAAATCGGAGTATTTTATTATTTGTAAAACAGAAGTTTTTGATATCTTTGTAAAGTAGAAATATTTTAACAAAAGTCGAGGGTATTTTTGAAAATCTTAAAAACTAAGGGTATTTTAGTAATTTACAATGCAAGGGCATTTTTTTGTAATTTTGTAAATCGGAGATATTTTGGAAAAATTTTCACAATAATCTTTTACTACAATTAAAAGGGTAATTTAGGATTTTAAAACTAGGAATTTTATAAAACTGCATGGCTAGTCCCTTTCGGGTTTTAATGATTGGTTTAGCCCGTGAATAAGTCCTCTTGGTTAGGGTGAACGGTTACTACGCACCAGGTAGGATTCGAGTAAAGAGGAGGTGAGTCGCTAGGACTGTTTAAATACCAAGCTCTTACTAAATCCACTCCTAGACATGCGCACAACAGTTGCCACACCCTAGCTCGGCAACTAAGTCACAGGGTTGTTTAGTGATCCTTAAGTCTTATGCACTTGTGTTTGAGTAGACTAGTCCTAGGGTTCAACAGATCCTAGTTCACTAATCTACGTTCCCATCTAGCCTATCAAGTTCACATCTATACATCACTTCAGTAGTCAGAAGTACTTACCTGGTGGACGTCGGGCTGGAGATACAGGTGCCATGCCAGAATAACCTGAAAAATAATTCATAAAACCCATATTTTCGAAAAAGCCCATTTTAAAAAATGTTTTTGGACCCAAAACCCTCAAAGCCGAGTTTTGTACCGGCTCGATACCAAATCAGTAACACCCCAAACCCGGCCCATTCGTTTTAATCGAATTTGAAATGCCACTGCGGAAAAACGTTTGAAGACTGATTTCACTTTTGGGAAAAACATTAAAAATTTTGTCATTTGAAAACCATGTACAATTAAAAATTCTAAATAATACAAGCTTGATAAAAATATCCAAATTAAAACTTTATTATAAGCTTTTAAAATATAAGTTGCCAAAATTAAAAGCACTTCCCAATAATAATTTAATGGTCGTCTAGCTTAAACATAATAAAAATGTTCAATCACTTTAATGGGCCTTATTACAATAAACACTTAATCAAAATACTGAAAATATAACTACTTAATTAATTAAAATATCTTTCGCATGGAAATCGTCGCATGGCCACCTTTGTATCCACTCCAACCCGGTCCAAAAATCACGATCACCGCGATGTTTAATAAAAATTGGGTGAGTCATATGACTCAGTGTGTAATTAGTCCACTCGAATTCCACCCACATGTTAACCACATATTAACTCATATATCGAGATATCAATTATCAAATTCACATGTTATCACATTCGGGCTTGGCCCATATTCATATCACATTCATCTAATAGGTAGTTAACCACATAATTTCCACATACCGGGCTTAGCCCATTTCCACACCGATCCACATTTATATCTTTGGGCTTTGCCCATTTCCACATTAATCCACATATCATATTGGGCTTGGCCCATTTTCACATTAATCCACATATCAATTGAAATGCAAAGTGCACCCAACCCAACCTAGGGTCCATCCTCTACACACCCCCGTATCCAGCCTACCACACACCAGGGGATTAACAAATCACCCTCTCCTTTTCACTCCAAAGGCAATCATCGCCGCCCACGTGCAATTAAGCACAATAGTCCACAACGCGACCTCGATCAGCGCCAATCCACGATGTAGTAAGTAGCTAACACCAAAACCACGATGGGACACATAGTCACTCATCAACCACGATATGGCACATAGCCGATATCAACCACGATGAGGCACATAGCCACTCATCAAGCCACGCAAACTAAATCGCAATTAATCCACAACGTGACCTCACCAACGTCAATCCACCACGATGTAGCTCAAGGCTAACATCAAACCACGCACTCGAAGTACACCCGCATACCTTCTTTCATATTATATCCCACCCATGCACATGCAACATATAATAATGTCATGATAATAATGCATGTACAAAGTTGTTCGGACATACAATCTCATTCATATAGGCACATTCACATTCTTTCAATAATCAACACTAACTGGTATTCGATATACCCTCTAGGGTATCCATATCACATCACTGTCACTGCACTAGTTAACCCATAAACATAACACATACAAATATAGCATAAACCCGGAAACGGTGGGTTAATCACACATCTGTCTACTTAGCGAAATCCTGAACTACTCGAATCTGACACGATCTAAAATCCCGAAACTCTTCTTATTCCCGTCGATTTACTCCTAAAAACCAAAGTCAGAAATCGATCATCACCTAAGCTCATAAAATGGCCTATGGCCGAATATCAATACTTCCTTACCTTGCTTACCAAATCCCGAAAACTACTCCTTGCTCTTGAACTGTCGAAATCCCTAAGTGAAACCACATCAAAATCGGCTTAAGCATAAATTCATAGAAAAATAACCCTTGGTCGAATACCATACTTGCTTACCTTAATCGCTTCAGATCCAAAAACTCCTCTAATGCTTCCTTAACGTTGGCTACACAAAGAAACACTTATAAGGACACTATGAACATTCGCCATGACTAAAACCAAAGCCTCACTCACTTGATTTCACACACAATAAAAAGAAACAAACCGAATACTTAAATACTTACCACCCTAAGTTGCTTGAAGAGAGACCAAAAGTAAATAGTCGACAACACCTACTTTGGGGATTCGACTTTTGAGAATAACAATGGTGTTTTGGCACCTTATTAATGAAGAGGAAAAGAATAGAGAATGAACACCTTTGAGCTTTGGCTTTTAAAAGTAAAAAGAAGAAGAAGCATAGGAGAATTCGACAATCACCAATGTATTTCGGCTTTTTTGAACACCTATAATGAAGATGGGAAAGCTTATATGGTTCGGCTAAGAACAAATAAAGAAAGAAGAAAAAAGAAAGAACTCTCTTGACTTAAAATTTCGGCAATGGAGATTAAAAGATGAACAACAATTTTCGGCAAGAAGAACAGGATGAAAAGAAAGGTTTTGAAAGAGGAAATTTAGCACACACTAACACCATATTTAAACCGAAAATACAAGCTCCTAAAGTCCTATATTCGCCACCATATCCCCTCATATCATATCCCTTATTAATCTCCTACTTTATCTCTTATCTACTTATTTAACTAAATAAAAATAAAATAGCTATTATCTACTACTTATCCAAATTAAATTCAAGATAATACAAGGTTTATCTCATCCATTTGAAGTCCCAAAGCCGTCCAACTCTTCTCCCTTGCCTTGTCGTCACATGCAAAATAAAACACCAAAATATCGCTTCCCACGCGACTCGAACTCCCGACTGCTGGAACCCCTTTGACGCAGCTACGATAACGCCCCAAGCCACTTTGTCTTGGCTCATTTGTGACATAAACTCCCCACATTTTCTTTTTAAGACCTCCTTCACCTAGCTCCCCCCTTTAACGCCAAAAGCAAAAATAAACCACGCCTCCCTCGCCAACAAGACTCGAACTCCGCACTGCACCAAGCTTATGGCGTCATTTCCAGCCCTAAGTAGCGCCTTGCACCACTTTTACCAAGGCCTGCTTTATGCCAAAAATGCCTACAATTTTTCCCTTAAGGCTTCCCCTGGCCTTGCTCCCCTTCTTGACGCAAAAATACAAGCCCATTGCTTCCCATGTCGCTCGAACCTTCTCCCACTTAAGGCTCCCTTTGACGCCACCTTCCAAGCCCCAAGGTAGCGTCCCTTGCCACCCTGCCAATTGATTTCTTTGTGTCATGAATCCAACACAAATTTTCTTAAGGCTACCTTAGCCTAACTCCCCCTTTTAACTTAAAATCCAATTATTTTCCCAAAGCTTTCACCTTCATCCTAGAGTTCTAAAAACCCTTAATTCACTTCCAAACACTGCCAAAACCTACTAACTCATGAATTATGCACGAACGCATAACCCCTAATCTAGGATGTTACACCCGAGCACTTCAAGGCCTAAAATCAAGATACTCAACAACAATTTAACGGATTTACAAGCGAATTGACAACCAAGAACGAACAGAAACCCAACTTACCGCCAACGATAACCCTCCGTTTAACTATTGTTAAGACGAGAACACTGAATTCACCAGTTCGAGCCTCCTCCTACGCCCAAATCGCAGAGAAAAAATATTAACACTTTAGTCGCTAAGAGATTCATGACAGAAACAAAGAGAAACACTTACCAAAACTAAGCGAGCACTAACCGCGTGCGAAAACGAAGGAAAATAAATGGATTAGGAAAAAATCAAGAAGAAGAAAAAGAAGAGAAAGATGGAAAAACTCAGAGAATTTCGGCAAGAGGGGAGGGAGAATAATAGACGGAAGAAATTGTTTTTGGAAAAGGGAGCCAAAATTCGGTTATGGGAAAAAATAAAATAAAATCCCGATAATCCCCAAAATCTCTTAATCTTCTCCCCTAATTCCCACTTCACATCCACTACTCAGAATCCCCCTATTACACAACTCTATCCCGAAATCTGAGCAAAAAAAATAATATCTTTATCTGCGCAAGGATTCAAACACAAGACCTCCACCATAATAACACACCACTTAACCACCAGACCAGCAGACCCATTCTGATGTAATTTTCCCAACATTTAAACTTAAGCCCTTTGCATAAGGTTAAGGCTTTATTTATAAAAATACCAAAATTTGCCCAAGTAAGGCTTGAACTTGGGACCTCACACACACATCCAGAACACATAACCACTGAAATAGATAGACATTGTGTGTCACACATACACGAAATCAAAAATTAAAATTTTGGGGCGTTACAATTTATGTTTTTTTACACATTCCCCTTACATACATTTTAATATTATTTATTTATGTTACTTTGATTCTTTTATTGTATTATGAATAAGGTGTATTATTGTTATTATTATCATCATCATGTCAAAGTCTTATTTATTTCATTTATTTAAGTTTTCTTTTTTATTATTGTCATTTTTTACAGAGTTTTAACTTTTCATTAACTTTAGCCAATTTAATTAATTTTCCTATTTTATTACTATTCGTTTTAAAAGAGGGAATTTTAGGTCATCTATTCATCCTATAATTGTTGACATGAAGTTAGTTAAGTAGGTGTTACATTTTAATGAAACCATAAGGTTTTTACATTTGAATTTAGGTTAGTCTTTAAGATCTTATCTACCATTTACCCTAGAAAAATTATAAATAACATGTAAGATATTTTTTTAGGGTTTTAAACTAATTTTAAATATCGTATAAGATTCCTCTTCAGAATTTTAAATTAATATATAAATATTCTTTAGGACTTTATTCAAGATTAAAACTAAATATTTTTGTAGGTGAATTGTAAATCATGAGTAGGTCTTTCTAAGTATTTTATTTTAGAAACTTTTTAAGAAAGCTACTAAATGTTATTTAAGATATATTATTTTAGGATTTTGACGAACTTAAACATTAGATTAAGAATTTTAAAGTAAGATAAATCACAAACCCATCATAGGATACTTTCGTAAGATCTTGATAGGTTCAATGTTATTAATTAAATCTTTTAAAAAATAGTAATAATAAAAGATCGAATAAGTTGTAGATGGATTTTAATATTTCTCTTAATTAATGGGTAATTTCTAGTTTTTTAGAATTATAAAATAGAATTAATTTTAGGAATTGAAGGTATTTTACTAGAATTATTTAGGTATCCTTTAGGATTCCCATTAAAAGTGAAAATCTCTAATTTAAGTTTCAAACTAGATAAGTTTGGTGAATACATCTTAATCGAGTTACAAGTAAACCGGAGACATATTCTTTAGAGTTTTTATTTAAGATTTCCATAAGATTTTAGCCTAAATTAAGATATTAATATGCTTAAATAAAAAACAACCTAACTCCTAAAACCCTGTAGGACTATCCCCAGATAGGCGTTGTGGGGGTGCTATAACCTTCCCCACACATAACTGTACTCCTGAACCCGAAATTTGGTGATGAGATCGAGTCTAGACTTTTACGATTTTTTGGTAGTATTAATTCTAGACTTTTAGACGATAGGTGGCTAACCAACCTAACCCTAATCGGTTAGTGGCGGCTCTACATTAATTTAGGCCCTCCGTGTCTAGCTTTGCTTACTAGGCCCCCGTACTATTATGTAGGCAACTTTATGACATACTTATGTCATTTTTTTATGGTGGCGACGTAAATCCACAAATGAGAGACGAGTTGGGATTATGATTGGGACTTGGTACTTGGGAGGAGTTCCAATGGGAGTTGAAAAAGGAGTTTTACCCACAGTATGCCAAGAAGGAGGCTTAGGCTAAGTTATGCCGACTTACGCAAGAATGCATTGTTCAGGAGTACGTTCAAGAGTTCAGTGAGTTGATGTTTCAAATCTCTGACTTAAGTGAGAAAGATGCTTTCTACTGGTTTGAAGACGGGTTAAGCCTTGGGCGAAACAATAGTTGCGTTGGTAAGGTATCACTGAGCTTATTATAGCATCGTCGACACAAAATCCTTTGTCGATCTTGGTTAGAGGAAAGACAAGTTCTAGTCTTCCAAACCCAAAGAGACAGGCAATGGTGGGGGAGACTATGAGGAAAATGGAAATGACAATGGTGGAAATGGTAAGAATGGTAGCAGTGGGAAACCACCTAATGAGAAGTGGAAGCCCAGCAACAATTCGAAGGGGCTAATGAAGTGCTTCTATTGTAATGGTCCACATATGGTGAGGGACTGTCCAAAGAAGTCTTGTTTTCTGCCATTGAAGGGCATGATGAGCTAGATAGAGCATCAATGAGGCTTGGTTTGATTGTGCGTTCTACCGAAGCCAAGAGGGTCAGAGAGAATAAGAAGAAGAAAGTTAAATTGAAATGGAGCCAAAGAGTGGGGGTTTAAAGCTTGGATCAATGATAATCAGTTTAGCTAAAGTGAAAAGGGATCACAAGCAGAAAGGGTTGATGTTTATGGACATCATCATCGCAGGCCGAAAAGGAAGTGCTCTTGTTGATACAAGGGCATCAGACTTATTCATATTCGAAAAATTCATGGGTAAACTTGGTCTCTCTATTAGAGAATTAATCAAGAAGATCAAGATTGTTAGTTCCAAAAAGGTCCCAATTGTGAGAGCAGCATAAGGTGTTAATGGAAAGGTTGTTGAATCTAGTGCCCTAAGTGTAGTATATTCGTTTGTACACTTGTAATTTTTTTCAAATAGATTGGTTAATAAAATAATTCATAGATTACATTAATATACTTTGTAAAATGTCCTATTGTAGTTTTTGCGTACAAAGCAAAATAGAAGCAAATATTGGCTCACTAGTTGTCTAATATTTAAACTAATATTAAGCAATATTACGTGGTCAAATCATAATACGGAATGAAAACTTATATTAGTAGGTGAACCTAAACATGTCCTTAGTCTAATTGGAAATGAGCAAACTGGTTGAAAGACTAATATGTTGTATATCAAGTCCAATTGGGGAGATGTTTTGTGTTGGGCATCAGAGCGAATGGCTCCTAGAAGATAGAGATATAGATTTGACTGACTGGACAAAAAGTAAATCAAACTGGACCCAAGAAGAATAGATCCTAAATCCGTTTATGGATTTATTCAATTGTGGCATACATTAACCTTAAGTGGATGAAGGACTATGTATGCATGACTTTTATACTTTGATGTAAGTGAAAGCCTAAGTCCAAATAGATAAGGAATAAAAAGGTTGTGTGTTGGGTGTACGACTTCTATAGTATGTACTATCATTCACAATAGTGGAATTCATAACTCGAGACATGAGTAAATGATATCCTCTCATTGGCATTACATGGTTGATGAAAAGTAAACGTAGCCACGATTCGTTCACCTTTGTGATGAATTACTTATTACTATTTGATAGTAATTGACTTTTCATAAAGGAAGATGTAATGATTAGCATGAGATAAAATAAGATCATACTGGAGAGCGAATTTATCCCTAAAAGATCAAGGATATCCTATGATAATTTCAAAAATAAAATTGTGGAATATCCATTTTTTCTTTCCCTTTCATCTATTTTGTTAGATTTCAAAAAATCTAGAGGGTTGGTAGAAACTACCTAAAGTTTGAGTTTGTTAGTCACATGACGAATGAGTGAATTCTATCATTGTTATTATTTTTTTTTCTTTTATTATAATTTTTTTATTTTACTTATTTTAAATTAATTTTCTTTTTTTATTTTCAGAGATTAAAATAAAGTCCAAACTTCCAATCTAAAATCCATATTGGTAAACTAACTTCAACTATAACCCTTCAGAGTTGGGTTACCCCTTTGCAATCAAATTGTCATATTTTTTTTATTATGGATAAGAAATTTCTAATTAGTTTGATCATTAACTTTTTAAGAATATATATTCAGAAACAAGTTGTCGGGTGTAAATTTTGTGTTGGGATCGACCCGATTAATCAACAAGTAAAAAAATAGCAGAATAAATTGAAAATTTGAACACACAAATTTAACGTGGAAAAACCCCTCCAAAGAGGATAAAAAATCACGGGCAAAGATAATTTTACTATAATGGCAAAAGAACAGAGAGTACAAAAGATGTAGATAAAAATTAAACCCCGAAAACAAAGAACCCTCAAAACGTAAACACAAAATTCTCTAAATGTGTTATGAGTTCTAATCTCTAATCGGTGTATATTCTAAGGTTGTAAAAGAGCTTATTTATAGGCTAAATTCATAGGTCAAATAATAATAAAATAATCTAAACTAATCAGAGTTTGATTGAAACAAATAAACAGATTTTAACAGAAAGATTATTTCTTAAATTTGACTAAAATATGAGTCATACTCAACAAATCTACACCTTGACTCATATTTCCACAATGCCATCTTTACCAAAGCCCATCACGGACCTATCTTGAACTATGCAGGGAAGAAACTGAGTCGAATATGTGCTTAGAAACTGGAAGACTTCTAGCCTTCTACTTGTACACTGCCAAATTAAAACTAACCAGAGTCTGATTATCACGAACACAGTGCCCTAACTTTTCAAAACCTGCATCCAAAAGAGAACCTCTCTTCAACGAAACGATCATACATTTTTCCCTCCTATGACCAAGTTACCTCCGCTCCAAACGAGTTGACTTCGACTCCATAACGGACGAGGGACGTCCAATTTCACTGGTTATTGTAGAACCTTCCAGAATATAATGACTACTGGTTCTTTTACCTTTTAACAAAATGAGAGCTCCACGAGATACTTTAATGCCGCTCGACTCGATGTTGATTCTACATCCTTTCAAGTCTAATACTCAAGGAGATGAGGTTCTTTCGTAAATCAGGTACATACCTGACATCTGGGAGTGTCCTAATCGTCTTATCGTGTATCTTAATTTTAACAGTACCAATACCAATTACCTTACTAGATGAATCGTTTCCCATGCACAAAACTCTACCTTCAACCGAACTGTATGTAGAGAATTATTCTATATTGGGACACATGTGGAAAGAACATCCCGAATCTAGGATCCACTCAGACGTGAGCTTGGAGTTATCGCTCGTTGACACTAACAAGAAACCATCACCGCTTTCATCGACCAAATTAGCACCAGCTACATTTTCCTCGTTACTCTCAGCAGCTCTTTTATTTCGCATTTTATAACAATCTGATTTGACGTGACCTAACTTTTTACAATAGCGACACCTTTTGTCTCATTTCTTTGATGCTACCAAAACGGAAGCTTGCCTATCTAGCTTTCTATCCAAACCAAACTCATTGTCGAGTTTGTCTCTACCCAACAAATGACCCTTCACATCTTTGAACGAGAGTTTGTCTCTACCATAAATCAGGGTCTCCCTGAAAGACTTGTATGAATGGGGTAAAGAACACAATAATAGCATAGCCTAATCTTCATCGTCAATATGAACCTCAACATTCTTTAAACCATTTAAAAGACTAATGAATTGACTGATGTGATCTCTAAGAAGCTCACCTTCGTTCATGCGAAACGTAAATAGACGTTGTTTCAATACTAAACGGTTAGCCAGAGACTTAGTCATATAAAGAGTTTCTAACCTTTTTCCATAAGGCGAATGAGGTCTTCTCCATCAATACCTCCTGCAATATCATATTCGCTAGGCACAACTGGATTGCAGATAAGGCTGTCTCATCAAGCTCTTCCTATTCTATTTGATTTAGATTCTCAGGCTTTTTCCGATAACAACCTTTTTCAAGCCGATTTGAACTAGAATTGCCATCATCCGAACTTACCACAGATTGAAATTTGTCTCACCATCGAACTTCTCAAATTCAAACCTTGTTGTTGCCATCTCTGAACGGGCTAATCTATGAAAATTGAACTAGCTCTGATACCACTTGTTGAGATCGACCCTATTAAGTAACAAGTAAAAAAATAGAGGAATAAATTGAGAAATTGAACACACAAATTTAATGTGGAAAAATCCTCCAAAGAGGATAAAAAAAACCACGGGCAAAGATGATTTTACTATAATGGCAAAAGAACGAAGAGTACAAAAGATGGAGATAAAAACTAAACCCCGAAAACCCGAAAACAAAGAACCCTCAAAACGTAAAAACAAAATTCTCTAAATGTGTTATGAGTTCTAATCTCTAATGGGTGTATTTTCTAAAGTCGTAAAAGAGCCTATTTATAGGCTAAATTCATATGTCAAATAATAATAAAATAATCTAGACTAATCAGAGTTTGATTGAAATAAATAAATAGAGTTTAACTGAAAGATTATTTCTCAAATTTGACTGAAATAAGAGTCATACTCAATAATTTGGTTATATTTTTTATTTAAGTTTTAATTTATGTAATTACTAGCTTCCCTTTGTTTGTAGTTTCTTATGGCACAACTGGTCTGCTCATGATTTGAATCTCCAGAAGATCTTATGGCAGCAAAGAGATGAGAAGGACGCCCAAGCTTTGGGTTTTACGTTTAAATTGGGCTTTTGCCTCTTGTACTCACCTTTTAGTGGGACTAAGTAAGGCGTAAGACTTTCAACCAATCTTTTACTTCACATACCTTATACAACAACCAATAATTTTCAAACAGCAAAAAGAATCTGGGATTTGGCCCATCAATCCATAATGGCTTGACTTAACGGACATTAATAATTTATTATCTAATTTTTTTATAAATTTTATTTTGGTGCAATAAAATATATATTTAAATTTTTACAAAATATAAGTTTGCAACTTTAACCTAAATCTTAAATCTTGATGAACAATTTTAAATTTTAGACCCAAAATCTTAATCCTTAACCTTTAAATCACGAAATTTTTAACTTAATTTTTTTTTTCTTTTGAGGAAATTTTTTTATAAATAACGGGTAAAATTTTGACCATGATCGCTCAACTACCTATTTTTCGTTGTGCATTCGCTTTAGAGAATAGCAACTGTAATAGCATACCTAAATGCTTATTCTTTACATTTCCATTGTATGTTTTAATTTCTCTTTGAGTGTTTGTGATTTCATATTATCTCAAGCGCACACACGTAATATTAAAGAGGAGAATGATAAACCTACATTAACATGTTTCTAATGTCCAAAGTATTTTATTGTTCATGGATTTGTTAGAAAAAAACATTTGAACAAGGGTTATAGTGAGATACACACGCTGAAATGACTTATGGTGGAGCAAAGACTTATAGTGGAGCAAAGAGAACAAGTTAGAAAATGCATGTCTTGTGATGAGAAAAACCACTAAGACTCTAAATGTCCACTATTTAGACGGTCACGGACACCTCCAAACACTTGTAAATTGATTCAAAAATGGTTTAAACAAGATTCTGAAACTTAAAAATTAATTTTACCTATTTCTTATGATTTTATAAAAATATTTTCTAAAACAATTTCTTAAATAAACTCAAGATTTTTAACATGAAAGTGGTCTGCTGGCATCTCTTGTTCGTACTGATCGTCGGGACGAGTGAGGGATATTACAAGTAGAGCTTGCAAATGGGCGGGCTCAGATAGAGCTTACTTTTTACTTAAATTTTCTCAGGCTCAGATCTTTTCAGGCTCGAGCTTTCTCAATCTCAGTCTTTTACAACCTCAAATTTACTCGGGCTCAGGCCCTTTTGGACTAAGATTTTTTCGGGCTCTGATTTTTTCGAATTTGGGCTCGGATCTAGTCGGGCAAGCTTTGACAGATTCAAATAATTTTGAATTATATAAATTATAAATGTTCTGATTTCAAATATAATAATTCATTTTACTTTTATATGATGACAATGCAATTCAAATTTGCCTTATAAAAGTATAAATTATATATATTTAATAACGTTATTTTATATAAAATAATTAAAGTGCTTATTATATATAAATTTTATTATTTTATGATATTATATGGATTTAAAAAAATACCTTTCATTGTTCATTATTGTATTATATTCACAATTGAATAACTTTTTATCTTTATTATTAAATTTGTAAACCCAAATATATTATAAATAATATACTCATTATTACTTAAACTCAAAATAAATAAATTATAGCTCAAATCTCAAGTTCAAAATAAAAAGAAATTAAGCCCAATACCCAAATACAATTTGTAAAAGATAAAAGCTCAATTCAAAATCTAATAAAAAGAAATTAAGCCCAGTACCCAAATACAATTTGTAAAAGTTAAAAGCCCAATCCAAAATCTAATTTAATAAAAATAATATTTTATTAAGAATTTAAATTTTTAATAAAATTTTATGAATTTCTAGTTATAATAATAAACATGTATTTTAATATATTAAAATTACACATAACTATTGATGTTATATCTTTTATTATAACCTATAATATAATAATAGTTATATATATTAATACTTATAAAATATATTGTTTCATTATATAATACTATATCACATACTATAATAGTAGAGTAGTAGATAATATATTAATTATTATCATATATTATTGTTTATTATTATACAGGTTGAAATATGCTTTAAGTTCCTATATTTTTTCTACATTTAAAAGTCAGACATCCTACTATATTATAAAATGCTATATCATATCAAATAACATATAATATATTAATAGTTTATTATACTCTATAATATAATAGTCCACCAAATTAACTTCATACGTACCATATCTTTATCATAGAACTATTAATCAAAGAACTCTCATAACTTACCGCGAATAACCATATTCTACCACAAACACATCACCGTATACGCCAATGAGATGTCACCAAACTTGCTGCAAAGGTTATACAGAATACGCTACAAAGGTTTAGCAGATCATGCACCACAGACAACATACAGAATCACATTTTTTACTGTCCCAATGGACTTTCATAGAGGCGCCATTTTCACGGGCCAAAGTGTAAAGCCCGTGACCATGGCACATGATGCGTCCCATGGAGGTCTATCGATTAGATGGGGATCATTTAGCCCACGAGAACTGGTCCAATTCTAAGAACTGTTAGAGAAGCTTGTCAGATTGAAGCCTGGTTGGCCCGATAATGAAGATATGGCAACATAGGCTATTTTTAGTAAATATGGGAATCATATCTTGTAGATTTGATTTGATATGATGTAATATTGTAAATCCCTAAAATCAAAGGATAGGCTAATCTCGTCTGTCGATGTAATTTGATCTTGACCGTCGTTTTTGGGGGGAGCTTAACTATAAATAGAGAGCCTCCCCCTCATTTGTATCTCATCCATTGTAAGTTGAATTCTTAAGAGTAATAGAATTCTTTGAGCATTTACTCAAACACTTTGTGTGCATTCTTTCTGTGGCTTTCTATTGTTCTTTTGAAGCTTCTTTTGGCACAATTGCTTCCGCTATACAAATTGGTGCCTTAGAAGAATTCTAAAGGAATCTTCACTTTTGGGAGTAAAGGCTGACTTAGGCGAGTTTAGAGCGAACAGATCGCCTAAGGCCGCACGAATCGCGAGACGAAAGATCTAGCCCCGTGAAAAGTGGTATCCGAGCTATTGGTTCAGAGGCACTGTTGGGATGTCGAAAGAAGTTGTTGATTAGAATGAGCCAATTCAAACCCGTGGGAGGGCTAGAAAAGCAAGTCGCTTGAAGGACATGCTGACATCTTTAGAAAATCAAGTGGGTAATCTCGATGAGCCCGTAGGGAACATGAAGGAGACGCTTGAGTTGGTCGAGGGACGCATAAATGGGTTTAACTCAGTGTAAGAGCAACTCAGAGAATTTGTGTTGAATTCTCTCGGTGCCAATGCGAAAAAGATGAATGAATTAGTCAATTCCAATGTAGAAAAGCTGGCAGAGAGGGATGATACTCTCAAGGATATGGTGCTAGCCATGAAGAAGGAAATCAATGAGCTTAAGGGGGAGCTCACAATTTACAAAGCTGCTTTGAGTAATGGGATATTGTTTTCAAGGCCGAAGCAACAAGCAATGGATGTTCCCAAACTGAAGAAGTTCAAGGGTGCAAGGTCCGCAAGGGATGTGGATAACTTCTTGTGGGAAATAGAGCAATACTTCCGAGTGATGGGCATCAAGGATGATGCCATTAAGGTAAACACTACTTCAATCTATTTTGCTGATGTGGCTCTCTTATGGTGGCGTCGTAGGTCCACGAATGAGAAATGTGGTGGGAACGCAATTGGGACTTGGGAGGAGTTCAAAGAGAGTTAAAGAAGTAGTTTTACCCACAGTATGCCGAAAAGGAGGCTCGGGCTAAGTTGCATCGTCTTACACAACAAGGCACTGTTCAGGAGTATGTTCGAGCATTTAGTGAGTTGATGCTTCAAATCTCTGACTTGAGCGAGAAAAAAGCGTTCTATTGGTTCGAGGATGGGTTAAAGCCGTGGGCAAAGCATGAGTTGCGTAGGCAAAGAATCACTGAACTTACTATAGCCATGGCCGAAGGGGAGTCTTTTGTTGAGCTTGGTCTAACGAAAGACAAGTTCGAGTCGTCTAAGCCCAATGGAAAGGGCAATGGTGAGAGAAACCATGAGAAATATGAAGAGGGACATAACTATGATGGCAACAGTACCGATAGCACTAGTGGCAATGGGAAATCACGAAATGCGAAGCGAGATTTAACAACCCAAGGGACAAGGGGAATAGGATAAAATGTTTCCTTTGTCAAGGACCACACGTGGCACAAAAATGTCCTAAGAAATCGATGATTTCGGCTATCGAAAAGAAAGATGTACCGGAAAAAGCGAAGCCTGTTGAGAAAAAAGACATCGGGGGTCAATTTGATAGTGCTCTTTCATAAGAACAGGGATGGTAAAGAAGGGTTGATGTTTGTGGACATCAACATTGCGGGTCAAAAATGGAGTGCTCTTGTTGATACGGGAGCATCGGACTTGTTCATATCAGAAAAGGCTGCGAAGAAGCTTGGTCTGTCGATTAGGAAATCGAATAAGAAGATCAAGATACTAAATTCCAAGGAGGGCCCAACTGTGGGAGTAGGTCGAAATGTGGAATTACAAATCGGCGAATGGAAAGGTAAGGAAGAATTCGGGGTAATCCACTTAGATGATTACGATTATGTGCTTTGCTTAAATTTCCTTGACAGGATTCAGGCAGTTTTGTATCCATGGGCCGATCGAATTCATATTGTCACCGGTCTATTATAAAAAATTATTATGCCAGTGCATCGGGATATAAAGGTTTGGACCAAGGTGTTGTCGTCAATCCAACTAGTCGAAGATGTTTCATATGCGGGAAATATTAACTCGATAAAACGGAATGCTACGAAAGCCCTTTCAGAAAAGTTAGTGGAGCATGAGACCGATATGAGACCTGTGAAGTCAACTGTGGAGCCGTCACCTTTGGGAAAGGTGGGTTGTGTATTGGACTTTGAAGGGAAAGAAGCAATGCAAAAGCAGTCGAAACGAGTAAATGTTGCGAGTAAGGTACATTGCGAACACTTTGATAGTGTTTTTGAATTCTAACTTGTTAGCTTGGCAAGGTCGTAGGGGCCCTTTCAAAGTTCTTAAGCAAGGAGGTCGAGGGACTATGGGCAGTACGAAGCCAAGATGCGAGAATTAAGGGGATTCCAATGGGAACAAGTCAAAATTGGGGCAAGTTAGAGAGGAGAATTCTTGCCAACGAGATGTACCAACGAGTGCAATAGTTCAAGTTAAGGGGCGATGGAAGTTAAGGCAAATGTTCCGAAGGAAGGGATAACCCGATCGCAAGGTAAGTCGGGAAGAAGCCAAGGAAACAAGAGAGTTCCAAGGTGAATCAAGTCAGTGTCATTCAGAAGTCGCAACGAGGGCGTTGCGAGAATGGGTGGGGGAGAATGTCACGGGCCAAAGTGTAAAGCCCGTGACCATGGCACAGGATGCGCCCCATAGAGGTCTATCGATTAGGTGGGGATCATTTAGCCCACGAGAACTGGCCTGATTCTAAGAACTGTTAGAGAAGCCTGTTAGATTGAAGCCTAGTTGGCCCGATAATGAAGATATGGCAACGTAAGCTATTTTTAGTAAATATGGGAATCATATCTTGTAGATTTGATTTGATATGATGTAATCTTGTAAATCCCTAAAATCAAGGGATAGGCTAATCTCGTCCGTCGATGTAATTTGATCTTGACCGTCGGTTTTGGGGGAGCTCAACTATAAATATAGAGTCTCCCCCTCATTTGTATCTCATCCATTGTAAGTTGAATTCTTAAGAGTAATAGAATTCTTTGAGCATTTACTCAAACACTTTGTGTGCATTCTTTCTGTGGCTTTCTATTGTTCTTTTGAAGCTTCTTTTGGCACAATTGCTTCCACTATACAAATTGGTGCCTTAGAGGAATTCTAAAGGAATCCTCACTTTTGGTAGTAAAGGCTGACTTAGGCGAGTTTGGAGCGAACGGATCGCCTAAGGCCGCACAAATAGCGAGACGAAAGATCTAGCCTTGTGACACCATGGGTTCCAACCACATGGCCTTACACATAACTTCATGTCGTGATCTGCCAGTCCGGTTTACATATTATCGAAGGCATCACCAGGAGTATTCATTTTACTATATCATGCCATGGGTTTCAACCACATGGAGTTACACTTCTTCATGTCGTGATCTATCAGTCCAATCTTCTTCTCACTGGAGGCAACACCATGAGTGTTTTCGATACCATATAATGCCAAAGGTCTTAGTGGAACCAAAATATATATCCAGTTTCCCTTTGTGGAACTTGACAAGTGTCCAAGGTGTTCAGAATTTGTCTCAATAAATGGCCTACCAGATCTGAGAGAAGCATAAATAAAAATTCTGCACAAATGATGTTTGACTAGTTAGCCTAGTTGGTTTCTAACCAGATTACATTACAAACTCAACTAGCACAGTACTCATGCAACTAGGCGTACTCTACATTTGGTGGTAACTCTCACCAGGCTTACTCTTTGCTTGACACATTCTTTCTTAAATAGCAGAATAACCTAAGATAATTTTTTTAATTACTTATACAGCGGTTACTATACGCCAACTCTTATTCTCCAATAAACTGTAAATGGGCAGATTATACTACGCCAAACAGGTAATTTCGCACTTACACGTATTCTAATCGGGTCCGCCAAATCTAGTGTGTGACAACTCTTTCCCCCATAGAAAAATTTCGTCCTTAAAATTTTCTAATTTGAGAATTTCCACTACAAAGGATATGTAAATAGCTGTCTGCACCAAGCGTATAGCAGCAATAGGCGGAATACCCCACGTACTCATAACGACTTCTCTTTAAAAATGTACATTTTAGGAATTCCTTGCTGGTGAGATTGCCAACAATCTACTCAAAATGGAGGATTCAGAACTTGTCAGTTGCTCTTGTAATTTTAAACGTTTTATAACTTAGTCTTTGACAGATGTCAAATTTATATTAGAGAATCTGAACAGTTACCACGAATTAAACTTTTTGCACACGTTTATTTCTTTATAAAACAGAAACTTAAACTCTTTTTCAAAACACCCTGCTACAATAGCAGAACCCTAATTTCTTTTCTGCTAAGCTTTCTATCTTCATCTTTAGTTCTCATCTTTTCTCAGAGGTAATACTTACTTTTCCTTTTTCTTTTAGTTTTCTTTCATATGAAATGGTTAGAAGCACCACCAGAGGAAAGGGCCATGGCTAGAGCAACCAAGGCAACATTCCCAAAGGTCCCATCAAAGTCGGACCCCAAGGTCTCGATGATACCCTACCGTGTGCAATAGCTCTAATGTACGATTGTAGTACTACCCAAAATGAAATTCATCGATACTTAGGAGCCCGAGGTATTCTCTATTCCAACTTCGCTTATGACTTTTGGCGACCACGAAGATGTGGTTTTAGCCATGCATATTGCCCATGTAAATATTCAAATTTTCTTTCCCTTTAATCTAGTTTGCTAGATTTTTCAAATAATTTAGAGGATGGTATAAACTATCTAAAGTTTGAGTTTGCTAGTCACATGATATGTTAGGGCGAATTTTATCCTTTAGTTCCTTTATTCTATATTCTTTATTTTAAATCATATTTTATTACTTCTTAATTTTCGAAAAAATCCATATTGTTAAACCAACTTCAAGTGTAACTCTTACGAGTTGGGTTCCACATCATATCTACTTTCATTAAAGTTAAAACTGCAATCAAATTGGGGCAAAGCTCCCATATATACCAAAAAAAAAAAAAAATTACCGGAAAATACCACTTTCAGAAAAATTTACCGGAATATACCACTTTCCCCAAAAACGCGACCACGTCAGCGTGTTTTTTGGGGAAAAATGGCTAAAGCGCGCCCTCTGGGCTGCGCTTTAGCCGCAACGGTAAAAAAAAAAAGTATAAACCCCCCCCAACCCTTTATTTTTTTCACATTTCAATCCTTTCTCAGTCCTTTCTCAATTTTCTCTCAATTTTCTCTCAATTTTCTCTCAAAGTCCTTGAAATTTACGCTCAAATTTCAAAATAATCCTTTACTATTTACGAAAGAGCCCATTATAATTTTTTTAAAATATATATTTTTTGGAAAATTTTAAAATTTTTTATCGGATTACAATGGCCGGGGAATTACTTCGCCTAGACAACAAGCACATCTCCGTCGAGCAAATGAATATGGTAAGTTTTAATTTTTAATTTTTCAATATTATTAATTTTTTTTTCAATTATGCAATTTTAATTAATTTTTAATTTTATAATTTTTTAAACGATCTGTATAGATCGGGTGTTGGAATGTTATATTCGCAACATGCCCGGTCCCCATCGTTGATCGAGAAATTACTGCTGGAAGCGGGTTTTTGGCACGTGGCCACGATAGGCCGGGGTTCAAGTTGGAGTCGCCTTTGATCAGCGCGTTGATAGAGAGGTGGAGACCCGAGACGCACACTTTCCATCTGTCATGCGGAGAGTGTACCATCACCCTAGAAGATGTGCAGTTGCAGTTGAGATTATCGGTGGACGGGTCGGTAGTCACCGGGTCCGCAACATCTATCGATTGGATGGCCGTATGCTACGAGCTTCTGGGTGCCATTCCGGATAGAATTCAAGGAGCTCGGATCGATATGGCCTGGTTACGAGACGCATTCCCGCAGCCGAACGAGGGTTCAACCGAAGAAGAAAGAATACGGTATGCTCGGGCATACATTCTTCAGATAATTGGAGGCTATCTGATGCTGGACCTCTCTAGAAACCTCTTCCACCTGAGATGGCTCCTGAAACTTGTTGATTTCAGAGCAGCCGATGAATTGAGTTGGGGGTCTGCCGTGCTATCGAGGTTGTACCGGGAGATGTGCGAGGCGACGCGGCCGAGTAAAGCAAAAATCGGAGGTTGCCTATCACTACTGCAGTCATGGGCATGGTTTCGATTTCCATTTTTACGTCCTCGACTCGACCAGCCATATTCATTCCCACTGATAACGAGGTAAATTTAATATTATATTTTACAATTATTTCGTAGATTTATAGTATAATTGCATGCTAAAAGGTTATTTAATTAGATGGTCTCATCCGGCGAGTCATGTTGGAATACCTAACTCGCTTGAGGATATACGGCTCTTATTGGAACAACGGTCGGAATCACAAGTAAGTTTCGAATTTCGTTATTATAATTCAATTATTTCGTATGTAGTAGTGTCTAGTATTATGTATATAACTAATATTTTGGTAATGTTAATATAGTTTCAATGGACACCGTACGAGGATCCCAAAATTTGGGCTGTAATTCCGGAGGAGTTCTTCCAAAATCCGAACAGTTGGCACGTTAAGGTCCCAATAATCACCTACGCGACCGTGGAGATGCACCAGTCAGATCGGGTGCTACGGCAATTTGGATTCCGGCAACCGATTCCCGTGCCACCTGAGGTGCTCGATGATGAGCACCGAGTGGACTTACTGGCGGCCGCACTGCGGATTGGCCAAGATTTTGGTCAAGTCATATCGAGACGTGGGAGAACCGGTATGACTTTTTACCTAACCGGGAACCGATCATCGTTCCTGAGTTAGCGTGCGTGCCGGAGTACATGCCATGGTTTAGAATCCATGGCAAGTCGTATCTGTTGTCGGATGAAGAGAGGCGACGGCAAATTCGTGAGCGAAGGGAACGTCGGGCCCCATTACATCCAAGGAGAAGGGGTGATGAGACTGGGCCATCAACAGCGCCTACTCAGTCACCGGGGCCAGCAACAACGCGTACACAGTCATCGGGCCCAGCATCAGCGCCTACACAGTCACCGGGCCCATCAGTTTAGCCGACAACACCGATATCACAGCGTCCACCGTTTATGCCAGGTGCTTACCCTACCCCTTATATGTATCCTCTTAGCCCATATATGTTTCCTTTTCCCAGTCCTACCCCAGGTTGGAATGCATGTCCGGGTTCGAGCCCGTTCCCAACTACTCCCGATAGCCAGCCGATCGTGAGACCGACGTCGCATATGGGATTAGAGGAGGCGCCGTCGGGGATCAGTTCTTTCTACCAGACTCTTTCGCCGTACGGGATGCAGTCACCCCGCCGTGGTTTATGCAAACACCTCCGGGGTCATTATTTTATCAAGGTGGGTCATCATCGCAACACCCAGAACCAGACCCACTGCCGGAGGAACCCGATTCCCGCCCGAGGTTCCACGACCCTCGCCGGAAGCTAGAAGAAGGAGGAATCCAGCGCGTAACCGCCGACCGCCCCCGTGTGGCACTGGTTCCCACCGGCATCAGTCCTAAACCGTAATTTAGTTTTGTAATTTTTGTTTGTAATTTAATTATGTTTATATTTGATCAAATAGAAATGATCTATTTCTTTGCAATTTAATTTTTTTTATATTAAATAAATTTTGAGTTTAATTTTATTTCATTTGTAATTTAATTTTTTTTAATTTAATATTAATATCTTTTATAAAATAGAAATGGTTTAATTTTTATTTTTTGCAATTTAAATTTGTTAATTTAATATTAATATCTTTGATAAAATAGAAATGGTTTAATTTTTAGTTTTTGCAATTTAATTCTTTTTATATTTAATAAAATTTGAGTTTAATTTTATTTTTTTTTTAATTTATTTTTTAAATTTAATATTAATATCTTTGATAAAATAGAAATTGTTTAATTTTTAGTTTTTGCAATTTAATTCTTTTTATATTTAATAAAATTTGAGTTTAATTTTATTTCTTTTGTAATTTAATTTTTTTAATTTAATATTAATATCTTTGATAAAATAGACATGGTTTAATTTTTAGTTGTTGCAATTTAAATTTTTTTTATATTTCATAAAATTTGAGTTATTGTACAAAAGTTCACCATTTTTCTCCGAAAAAATAGAAATTACATAGCCAGCAGGAGACAAACAAGCTAAGAACACGGTCAACTATTCCGATTTGGACACGAGCGATATGTATGGCCCGGGTTCCTACACCATCCGCACCGCCGACTTTGGTTGGTCGATTCTCGGATATCCATATTGTTGCGTATTCTAGTCGAGCAAGGTCGACCTCTTGGTTTGCGCCTCAATTGTCTATCCGGCAACAGCTTATACGGTGCAAGCGATACCGATGGCCACTTACGTTCATCTAGGATTGGTGGGAATACGTGTCTCCACACGTTGTACATGTTTTCTAATTTGTACACTTCGTCGACATAGCTCATGGGATCAAGACGGAGATTATTACAAGCCGCAAGTACATGAGCACATGGGTAACGAAGTGCATCAAATATCCCACAGTCGCATGTCCTATTTGTCAAGTGAACACGATAATGCCCGCCAACAATACCTTGGTTCGGTCTGTCAAACTCCGTGACACGAAACCATAGCCTGTCGCGACCGTGACACACTGTGTGCATGGTGTTCGCCCGTGCCTTCCCACGTTTAATTCTTGCAAGACCTTCGGGCTCCATACATGGCCTCCTTGCATTTGCCCTTGATAACTCGCTGCTCTCTCGGAAATAGTGTCGCTTGCTAAGCGAAAATATGTCTCCCGCACAAGCTTCTGTAATCGGCGGATGACGGGTTCCTTTTAGCACGTAATTTATGCATTCGGCGGGTTTGTGGTCATATGACCATATCGTAGGCCGCCGTCATATGCTTGTGTCCATTGTTCAAAAGAATATTGCATGGTACCTGCGCGCTTCGGCGTTATCTGCTGCAAGCAAGCTAGCCAACATCTCCGAAAACGGTCTTGATTGATCTCGTACCACCGCCAATATACGTTGATAGCGAATATTACATACCACTCATCAGTTGCAAATAAATTGAATTTTTCAAAAGAAATTATATTAATAGATATTTCATACCCATATCGGTCACTTGCCGTTTCTGTCTTTTAGATCGATGTTGCCCATAGTAGTTGGATGAAACATGCCTCAGGCAATATCGATGGTGTGTGCGATGCCACATGCTTCCCTGGCGTTCTATTGCCGCAAGTATTCCAGGGCCCCGATCCGATATAACGCATATGTCAGGTTGAGGGCAGACATGCCTCCTTAACCTAGATAGGAAGAAGTCCCAGTCATCAGCTGACTCCCCTGGTGTTATTGCGAACGCAATCGGAAGGATTCTCCCACAGCCGTCTTGTGCCACAGCTAGCAATAGCCGATGCGTATATCTACCATACATGAAGGTACCGTCAATTTGTACCAATGGCTTGCAGTATGTAAAAGCATCTCGGCATTGCTTAAATGTCCGTAACAGACGCTTGAACACGCGCACATCCACGGAGCGCACGATCGTTGTAGTACGCCGGTTCGTTTCAAGGTCTGTTGTGCTGCCTGGGACATACCTCTCCAGCACCTGACACCACTGCCACACTTCATTATATGAAGCATCCCACCGACCGTGCAACTTTTCCAACGCCTTCTTCTTGGCTATCCAAGCCTTTTCGTAAGAGGCGTGTACTCCAATTGGCTACGAATATTGCCAATTAAGGTAAGATCGTAGTTTTGGGATCGGCCTTCACCGTCGGGATTATTAAATCGGCCAACATGTCTCGAATCCATCCTCGGATGATCTTGTGTTACACGCCAACGAAGCACGTTAAATAATGTAACATTACATAATATTAGTGTTATTCGAAATCATTAAACATATTGTCGCATCTGTGTCTGCAGGTAATACATGTATGCGGACCTTTGTACTTTTTCACCTCCCACAACCCTATCCTTTTCCTCAACGACGCCATGATTTTCCATGAACATGTGCCGTCTTGAAGCGCACACTTCCGCCTCACTTATCCACTGGATTTAACCACATTGTAGTTAACCCCGTTGTCGATGTTGTATTGTTTTAATGCAGCAAGAAAAGTATTCTTGTCGGAAAATCTGGTTACCAACTTCTAATTGGTCCGAATTCAACGAAGAATTTGTACGGTCACGCGTCCAGTGTGGTAGTTCAGGAAACTCCAATGCATCATCTTGAGATAGATCGACATTATGCATGTGGGCTGGAGGTGAGTATGCCCTGAATAGCGGATCTTCTTCTTCTTCGTCTGAACCGCCCTCAGGTACAATTGGAACGGGCTCCGGTTTAGAAAATAATCCAACTTCTGCACCGTCAGGCCTTGGCTCCCGAGGTGGATCCACATCGGATTTATCATCCGACTCTCCATAACCTGTAACAAACGAGGGCCCCTCGCTGGTGGATGTCGTCGGGAGTACATCATCCCTCCTTAAACATCTTTCGTAAAGATCCAATCATATGTGGATTGCCAACCACTAGAAGTTGATGACGTCCCCCAAAACGTATTTCTATCATCGGACGTCGACTGACGGATATGCATGTCCCATCCACCGACCGAAAGTGTCGTGCGAGGGGTTATGTTTTCCATACTACTACAAAGACGCGGGCATTCGTGTTTTGCCTCCCACTTACAGAGTGTCGGCTTGGGGTCGTGTATTCCCCTCGAACGATACTAGATGTTGAGGTCGCAGAAAGATCACATGGAGATGAAAATTCTACATATACCTCGATATAGGGTGAACCACTGGCAAGATGAGTCTCCACCATTGCCTCAAGGCTCCGAGGACCTTTGATGTCGAATGAGTCATATCTCACCGGATCAACCGAAGCGCAAAATCTATACTTAATAGACACAACTTTCATTAGCGTTGTTCGAATATTTTACGCCTAATTCTTTTTGCGAAGTGCTACCAAATCAACGTTCCGATTAAAACTCAATCGCTACTTGTGTTCTCCGATAAGAAAATAACACCATTTTTCGGTGTCACGAACTTCACCATCGTAGTAAATAACAAAGATTAATACGCTCACTCATTTTCAATTTTTTTTTTTTTTCTCCGAATTTGCCTTCGCAACTTGAGAATGAAATTTGCTCGATTTATAGCCTAAGTTTGCGGATACCATCAGTAGCAAAAGAGCATCCACGTGGGAGCGCTTTTCGTACTTCGCCACGTGCACCCTCGCTAGAAGCGTTTTTGGCGCTTGTTTGTCGTAAACGTCTCCTCAAAATAATTTTACGGACTCCATTGTAGCAAAAAAAGAGCGCCCACGCGGCAGTGTTTTTGGCCATTGTTTGTTCGTAAACGTCTCCTCAAAATTATTTTACCGAGACTACCGCCAAAAACTCAATTCATTTTTCACATTGCAAGTGGGCGGGAAGGAACCTCAAAGCGCGGCGCGTCGCCGCGTTTTTTTGGAAAAAAAGCTAAGCTAGCGCGGCCCGTAGCGCGCTTTTGCCACCTCAAAGAAAAAGCGGCGCCACGTGGGACGCGTTTTTGCCGAGGTAATAAAAGCGCGCCCGGGGCGCGCTTTAGTTATTTTTCCCCAAAAAATGCGTTGACGTGGCCGCGTTTTTGGGGAAAGTGGTATATTCCGGTAAATTTTTCTGAAAGTAATATTTTCCGGTAATTTTTTTTTTTTTTTAGTATATATGAGAGCTTTGCCCATCAAATTGTCATATATAATTGCTTTTCTTCATTTCTTTTAAGAATATATATTCAGAAAGGAGCTGTTTGATGTAAAGTTTGGTTATATTTTTAATTTATCTAATTACTGGCGTGGTTTCTTATGGCATCGAACAGATGAGAAGGACGACTAGGCTTTGGGCTTTTGCCTGTTGTACTCGCCTTTCAAGGAATCTTTTACTTCACACACCACCTTGTACAACAACTTGCAAACAGCAAGAAGAATCTGGGAGCAATAATTTTAAATTTTATTATCAGTTACGAATATATGACTTTACAATTCTGAATATATACTAATGGGTTGATCACTTAACTGATACTAATAATTTTAAAAATTAGTATACTTTAAATAATTAATTTTTTTTATAAATTTTATCTTAATACAATAAAATGTATATTTAAAATTTTAAAAATATAACTCTAAATCCTACAAAATTTTTAAATGTCTGAGCTTTAAAAAATAAAATACTAAGGATTTTTTTTTTTTTATGATGAAATACTAAGGATTTGTTTTAATAAATAAGGGGTGAAATTTTGACCCATTCTCCCTTGAGAGGGATAGCAACTGTAATAGCATACCTATTCCAACGCATAAGAATAAGTTGCCCGGTAGGGCATTGGATGCCTGACAAAAAGGTTTTTATTTCCCACAACATAGAAGCCGATGCTTATGGCCTTCACCAACAAAAACAACAACAACTATTACAATCTCCCATCAACTCCAAAGAGCATCACCATTTAAAACAAAATCACGTTTGGCCAATGGCAAATGTCTCGTTGAATTGACTGACTTAGTAATATAGGTTTATTCATCTTGTCTCGAGAATTAGAAATCATCGCCGCCATCATCATATCCAATATCATCTTCAACCTTCTCCGCCACTTCATCTTCGAAATGATCCTCCAGCGCATCCACGCCCTCCGCTAATGCCAGTCCACCCAAAGCCCCTGCAACCGCACCCACAGCCAATCCTGTCCCCATCCCTCCGAACTCACTCTTCTTCTTCTCCACCTGCCCGTAGTACCCACCACTTCCTTCACCGTACGCCGGCCGAGCATTGTAACTGTACGCACTGTAGGGATACCCAGAAGGTGGGGCTCCATTGTAAGGACTTTGTGGCGGTGGCGGCTGAGCGTATGGGTAAGGATAACCATAAGTTGGCGGAGCTCCTGGGTAGGCTCTTGAATCCGGTGCTGGGACCCCGTAGGGTGGTGCCCGGTACGGATCGGGATCATGATAGCGTGGCTCTCTGATCAAAACTCTAACGTCAACTTTTCCTTGAGGTCTCCCAGAGGGTCGCTTCAGCTTGAGCGTTTTCTCGTGGCTTACTTCGAAGCCGGCCTTATCAAGGACTTTTCGGAGCTTGATCTTACCTGAGCCAATGAGTGGTTTGGTGTGCTCCTCGGAACCGGCGTGGACGACGTCGATGAAGAAAATGGTGTCGTCGTCGACGGGACCAGCAGGGAGAGGGATGACCAGAGTTTCGTCCCATATGGGACAAGTGTCACCCTCCTCATCGACTTTGGTGGAACACTTGTTCTTTGGGTCCACCCACAAGACGACGTACGGCCTGATTGGACCGTGACGCCAATTGACGTTTTTGAGATCTTTGGCGGAGGAGAGGGTCACCTCTATTTCACGGGGAGATGCCATTAATATGCTTCTTAATCAAGGTGGAGATGAGTAAAAAGGATCTGGTTTGGTTTTGGAGTATGACCAAACAAGGTGATGACTCAAGTATATATAGGTTCTAGGAAAGAGGTTTTTATGACATTAAACGTAATTACCAGATTGACCTTTTAATCTATATGGGGAGTGGGAACTGGGGGAGGGAATACTTAGAGAAGGACATGGACATTATGGTCTAAACAAAGGGTGAGACTGGGGAAGGGATTAACAAGAGGTGGGTTAGCTGGGTATTCTTAATTGCTTAAATGTGAATTTGAGAGAGACAGGTGCCGACTTTAAATTGCACAATGACAAATATTATTACCAAACATGGAGCATGCACATATCCTTCATGATCTTCTACATTAATTATAGTAAAAAAAATGACAAACACACCCGTATAGATATTTTTTTTTGGTAATAACACATCCCTACATTATTAACAATTTACCTTTAAGGGATTTTTATTAAAATTATATTAATTTATTACTTTTTTTTTTCAAATTGACATGGGTTAGAAATTTTTTTACCAAAATGATATGTTTTAAATCGTAAAAAATTTCACACGCTTCTAAAGGCCCAAATTGACATTTTTTTGTGGCAATTTGGGTGGAGCACCAAACTTTGAGGCCCAAATCACTACAAATCATGTCGATTTGAGACTTTGGGAAACGTGTGCCACTTTTCACTATTCAAACATTGGTTTAGGGCAAAAAATTTTGTCAAATCGTGGCCAAAATTGCCGGTTTGGGCAAGAATCTTTGCCGCCCAAATTGATTCACTTTGTGGCAATTTGGGTAGAGATTTTCTGCCCTACAAGACCCAACAGTCCAAAAGAAACCCAAGACCCTAACCCCACTATATATATATATAATATCTCGACATTTTCAATATGACACATGGTAAAAATTTGGGTTCGAATATCAAGAAAATTATGAGAAAATTTTATGGAATGACTCAAATAAGAAATTTTAGAAAAGGAATTTGATATTGGAGAAGGGCAATTACGTGAAAAGAGTTGTAAAGTTGAAAGTATGACAAAAATGATAAAATCTCAAATTTTTAAAGTACGAGGACTAAAGTGCAATTTGACCAACAAAAGAACCATTTAGTTATATTATCTTGAATCATGAAAGTACCATTGAGCCCTATCGCTCAACGTACAATTTGTTTATTCCGTGTGCAGGTACAAGTATTCTCGAAGCCAGAAAATTTATTTAGAGGGCCGAAGTTAAATTTTAATTTTTAATAGCCTATATCTTTATAATTTTTAAAGAATTAAATCAAATGTTATCATTTTAGGGGGTTAAAGTGCAATTTTACCTTTACTAATTTAAAATTTTAAAATTTCTAAAGGGCCTAAATGGAAAATTTTCCATTTTAGGGGGGTCAGGGTGTAACATCCCGATTTAGGGCCTAGTCAGAATAGTGGTACGAGACCACAAATACGAGGTATATGAATGAGTTTTTGAGGTTTATGCTATGTATGCATGCTAGTGTGAAAGTTTCATGAAGCAATTTTGTGAAATTGCGGTTGAATTGTCCAAAAGGACTCAATTGCAAAAGTTGCAAAATGTGAGATTCTAGAAGCTATTTGTGTGAAATAGCTTTAGAATATTAATTAGAGGTCCTTAAATAGCAATTTTCCCAATTTCTAATTTTTGGACATATTTGGGCATGGATGAGTTAAAATAGAAAGTTTATCAAAAAGGGCATTTTGGTCATTTAACAATTAAGTGATTAAAATAGGAGAAAAGATGACAAAAATTCACTCATCTTCTTCTCCAAGGCTGCCGAAATTTTCAAGAGCCATTGTTAGGGTTCTTCAAAAATTTCAAGCTTGCTAGTAAGTGCATCTAGCATCATTTTTGATATTCTTTGTATTTTTGAAGTCCTTGTTGCATGAGTAAGCTATTTTTAGCTATTTGATGAGCTATGATGGATGTTCAAAAATGTGGCCATGTATGACATGCATGTATTTTGATGTTTTATGGAAGATTATGGAAGCTTGATGTAGTAGAAACATCTTTTGCTAAATGAGTTTCATAGAAAATGCATGTAGGGACTAGTTTGTAAAAATCTTGAGTTTGGTCATACATGTGTGTTGTGATGAGAATTGATGATTGCTTTAGTTGAGTAAGTGGTTCGGCTAAGCATGAAAGGCTAGAAAGTTGAATAAAAATCACTTTACGAGCCTTAGGGGCAATAGTGTAATTATGAGAAAGATTAGGGGCAAAAGAGTAATTTTTGCCAAAGTATGAGATGTGGGTCGATTTAGTCAATGTGTGTATTGAATAAGCTGATTTATTCATTATAGATCAAGAAAGACAAAGCCCGGATCGAAACCGAGGCAAGAGCAAAGTGGTGGACTAAATTGCACGTTTCTATACTTTTAAGTATCGAGGTAAGTCTATGCACAAACAATACATTCATACTTACAATTTGTTAATTCTAGCTAGTGTATAGCATGGTTGAGAATGATTGAGAACCCATGTGGTTCAAGTGAAATGAATGGATGAATGATTAAGTAAGTAGAATTGTGAATGTGTTGTGATAATGCTAAATGGTGGGCTAAGTGCGATACCATCCTAATGCATATTGACGATGAGCTGGCTATGTGCGATGCTATCATTAGGTATATTATCTAGTGGGCTATGTGCGAAACCACTATGAATACCTTGTTGGTAGGCTAAGTGCGATACTACCTTATTAATTGATTGTGGTGGGCTAAGTGCGAAACCACCGAGGGATTAGCTGTGTGGATTAGCTGTGTGGATTAGCTATGTGGATGTATTATCGAGAAATAATGATGTGTTTTATATTGTACAAATGTAATATTGAATGCAGGGGTGCATGTCAATGGTTATGAGTAAGTGACTCATGATGTGTTGGAAATGTGGTAAGGGATAGAAAGAGTAAGCATAGTTGTACATTATATGTTAGTATAATGCTAATTGTTGTTTAGCTTATACTATGGTGCTTAATTGTTTATGTGTGAACTTACTAAGCTCAAAGCTTACTCTCTTTCTTTTCCCTTGTCTTATAGAGCAAAAGTGTTGAATCGAGATACGAGGATCAATTGGAATATCGCCCAAACTATCATCACACTCTGGTACATTAGACTCAATGTTTTGTATATGGCATGTATAGGGGCTAGACAAGTTAGTGAATTTTGTTGTATATGGCTATGATGTGTTGGCCTTTAGATGGATAATCTATTTTGTATAATGCCATAGTTGTTGGCACTTTATTATATGAGAAGATGTAGTTATCTATGTGAGATTGTAAGATTTTGAGTTGATTATGGATGTGTTGTATGAGTGCATGATTGTGTATGCTAGATGGGTGAAAAGAACTTGGCAAATAGCTTTGTTCTCGTCCATGTGGGTAGACACACGGGCGTGTGTCTAGGCCATGTGTGACACACGGTCAGTCCATGGGCGTGTGACTTGGCCGTGTGTCCCCTGCATGTTAGTATTTGAAGTCAGAATAGACCACGGACTAGTCACACGGGCGTGTGCCTAGAACGTGTGGGTTAATCAGTGTTGGCCACGGGCTAGCCACACGGGCGTGTGTCTAGACTCTAGGCCGTGTTAAGGTGGTCAGTGTGCACCACGGTCGGAGAGCACAGGCGTGTTCCTTAGCCGTGGGGCATTGGCAGAATGCTTGAGTTTTCATGCACGGGTAGTGACCATAGGCGTGTGTGACATCCACGGGTGTGCCAAATCTTACACGGGCGTGTGAGCCCTGTATAAATGGAAGAAAATTTTATGATCGTAAGAGTTTTCGATATGTTCTCGAGAGCCCTCGTGTGTTTGAGAGAGGCCTCGTAGGTCGGGATTGAGGTTGTTGTGATGACCAAAGAGAGTGGTCATTTTGTGCCTAAGTGGCGATCTTGAGGTCTTTAATTCGGTAACGCCTCGTGCCCGGTTCCGGCGTTGAATATGGGTAAAGGGTGTTACACAGGGCCCCTGCCAGCTCCCCAAGATATGCCACTATCGAAGCCTCGAGAAAGTGAAGTTAGCATCCATATAGCAACAATTGACTCAACATAAGTTTGTATAGCTCCTTTTGTTGGAAAAATGGGTTTGGAAAATACAATGAAAAATAAGCTTAAGGAAAAATTAGAGTTTTAATTTTTTTTTTCCCAAAACTAGAACTTGGTTATGATATCTAAAGTAATAAACACTTAATCAAAATTGTACATCTTCGGTTTGTCTAGGATGAACGCTTCGACCGAGTAGTCTTCTCCGCTATCCTCAAGCTCACGTTTTCCGACTGTGGGTAGGGGTGAGCGTTCGATCGAATTGAGTGAAAAAATTTCGAGTTAATTGAGTTCACGAGTCCTATTTTATCATCCTAACTCAATTTGAATTTTTTCGAATCGAGTTGAGTCGAATTGAGTGAAATTCTTCAAGTTAAATAAAAAAAATAAAACATGTCAAATAAAAACATTATTACAATATAGCTAATTCCATGTTAGAGCACATAAATTTGAAACCATATATATTTAAAAAAAATTCAAAGAAAAAAAACCTTGATTATGATAAATTTGAATCATTAATTAGGTCCTAAAATTATTATTTTAGAAAAGTTTTAAAAATTTAAATTATATATTTTTTAGAATTTATTTTAAAAATTTAAAATTTGAAATTTTTATAAATATTTTTAATTTTAAAAATTATTTTGATTTTTTTTGTAATTTTTGTTGAGAGAGACCAATTTTCTTCTTTTCAAAGTTGACAGGGACCAATAGGTATTTACACCAATTTGTTACCGAGTTATTCGAATTGTGAGATTCAACTCGACTCAAACTCGAAACTTGAATCGAGTTATTCGAGTTGACTCAAATAATTCAAATAATTCGAATAACTCGATTCAATTAACTTGAAATTCATTTTTTTTCGAATCGAATCGAGTTTTGCTTACTCCTAAGTGTGGGCTCACTTCAAATCAGAAAATTTCCACAAAATTACTAGTGGGGTAATTTTGCATTTTTCTAAATTTCTAGGTCAAGTTGTAAATAAAAAAAATATCTCTAGAAATCTTCTGAAATAATGTATTTAGAGATTTTTCTCTCTACAACTTTCTTTTTAACTCAAGTATGTGAAAAATAATGTCCCAAGGCTCTCTTATATAGGGACAGTTTAGAGAGTTCGACTATGATTAAACTTAATCACTTTAATATAATACTTATCATGGTAAATGTTAGATTAAATTTAATATTAAATCTCATTAAATTGATAGAATATTTATCTACAAGATAAGTATTAAATTAAATTTAATATTAAGATAATCACTTTAGTATTAAATTAATAAAATACTATTAAGATAAGTATTAAATTAAATTTAATATTAAATTTATTAAAATAATATTATATTTGGAACAATTAATCTGAAACCAAATTCTCTGGTATAGTCCAAGTAGGAGTGTAATTCTTCCACTACTCAACCACCGAAAAACCACCATCGTCGACCATCTATCGGCCACCAGAATGTCGTTGTCGCAGCAACCTGTAACAGTCCGATTTAGACCCTAATCGGAACAGTGGTTTCGGGACCACAAATCCGAGTCAGAAAAATATTTTGATTTTATTTTTAGTGTTTTCATCATGTTATTTAATATGTGTGAAATTTTCGTGATTTAATTTTATCGTATGAGTATCCGATTTAATTAAAAGGACTTAATCGCGTAAAATGCAAAAGTTGGCTATTAATGTGTAAGTGCCGAATTGCTATTGTTTTTATAATGTGGGGTCCTTACAATGAAATTTGACCATTTATAAATGTGATGGACGGTAGTGGACATAAATTATAAGGTTTACATATTATTTTATAATGGTTAAAATGGCAATATGTGTTAACATATGATTAAATAAAATAAAATATAAAATCATGCATTTGTTCATCTTTTATGACTGAAAGTAGAAAAGAAAAAGAAAGAAAAAGAACAAACAAGGTTCGACCATTGACAAGCATAATTAAGATCAAGAAAATAGGAAATCAGAATTGGATCGGGGGAAATCTAAAGTTGTTGAATAGTTGTTCCGGTTCGTCTGTCTTTGCCGTGGTAAGTTCATAAGTAAATAATTGTTGTTAAATTTATATGAAAATGTGTTCATTATGCTGAATTGAATTTTAGTAGAAAATATATGTGTATGCCGAATTGGTAAAAGTATGGGAGATTTGTCTACGAGCCTGAATCGAACGAGTTACGACGTCCGAAAGCCCCGTACGAACCTTAGGAATAGTTAGGATACATATGTCATGACATTGGATTTTTGATTTGTGTTTACGTGTAAGACCACGTCTGGGACGTTGGCATCGACTTGTGATGTACGTGTAAGACCCTGTTTGGGACAGTGGCATCGATATGTGATTACATGTAAGACCACGTCTGGGACGTTGGCATTGTACGAGCTTTCCGACTATCCGAGTATCCTTATTAATTTCGAATGGTTCAACGGGCATTATCGAGTTATGATTGAATGTGAAATCGAGATAAAAGGGTCAGGTACGTGCTAAGTTTAATGTTAATGAAAATAAGGTAAGCTTCGTATTTGAAATAATGATATAAATTATGTATGATATAAAGTGACTTATATGTATGTGTGAATGCTCATATTCGGACAAGTGATGTTATAATGCTAATGTTCATGTATTGGTATATGAATTTGCAAGCATGATAAATGTAAATATGATTATGGTTTGTTTGATTCGGCCTAGTTGATTTTAATGTTAAAGAATATTAAATGAATTACTTACTTATGACTTACTAAGCTATTCAAGCTTACTGTGTGTGCGAATGTTCATTGTTTTAAAGATTTTGGAAGCTAGTTACGAGCTCGAGGATCGTCAGAGAAATCCGTCACACTATCAATCGATTTTTTCGGTATTTTATAAGTTGAACTTTAAACCTCTGGCATGTATAGGCTAGCCTTTGTTTTGGTTGTTTTGGAAACGTATATATGTATAAGCTAGTTTTAATGAGTATGAGTTTGAAAATGTATATATAAAGCCATGCGAAAATGGCTTGATTTCTATGCTTGAGTTTGGTTATGTTTGATTATGGTTTAAGTTTGTTTGGTAAGTAATATCATGTATATATAATGTGATTGCTTGGTTATGTGTTTCAGAAATAAGTAAGTAATGGATGTTATTTGAGTTAAGGTATGTTATGTGTTAGTTAAGTAATAGGCATGTTATATATAAATATATATATGTGGTGTACTTGATATATGTTTGCTTTGCATAAGTGAGTGATCTTATGATTCGACCTAGTAATGAAGTAAAAGAAGGGATATATATATTTGGTTGTAAAATGGTTATTTGTGTCATTTTGAAATGGTAAGCTTACATGGTTATTTGGTTTAAAATTGGTTAATAGTTGTGTATGAACATATTCGGCTATGGCATTGAATTTATATGAATAAGTATGCAAAATGGTATATGGTGTATATGTAATTGCCGAATACTCTTGGATGAATTGATAGAAAGGATTTATTGATTAAATGATTAATGTTGGGAAGAATGGATTTGATGTATTTAGTATGGAAGTAGATTAGATGACCGAATATAGAGTTTAATTATATGATTGAGTATATGAAATTTAATTTGTTGTATAGCCTACGAATTTGGTAAGTTGAATTAGTTATTGAATAAACAAATTGAGTATTTTATAATTTGTATTTAGTGTATTAAACAAATGTTTCATTTTAATATGGTGATATGCGCATAATGGTGTAATGGTTAAAATCTATAATTGCCCATTTTGTGAAAAATGATAATGCCGCATATGTTAATTGGCTATAAGTCATGTTATATGGATCGTTTAGTTAATATGCACCTGTAAAGAAGTATGAAGCAAAATGTTTGATGTTTAGTCTATGTATTAATCGTATGGATACATATAATATATATATATTTGGTGTATACAATGATAAGACATATGCTTGAATGCCTTAATGTATGCGCATGGTATTTATAATGTAATGAATTATCTTATTACTTTGATATTTTGAATGCTTTGAATGAAGTGTATATAATTTCGAATATGACATAAGTGATTATGTGAATGAATGAAAGTTGTGTTTTGTCCGGTAATGCCTCGTAACCCCATTTCGGCGATGGATACGGGTTAGGGTGTTATATTTTATTGGTATCAGAGCCAGGTTTAGTCGGTTCTAGGACTAACATAGCGCGTGTGAGTCTAGCTATACATGCCATATTATTATACTGCGATAGTGTGATGATTCCTGACAATTGAAATGTGTTTTCGTATAGTAAATGGATCCCGATCGAGTGGTAGCTCATGATGTGGAAAGTAATGCGCCCGCTCCTGCTCAGGGGGCAGCACCGGCTGATTTTAGGCCAATTTCGAGTAGTCACGAGAGTGAGGCTAAACAAGCCTTCTATCAGATGATGAACGATTGGTTCACACAGTACATTCGTACAAATCCGACTGTTCAACAACCCTCACCCCCCTAATCCTCCTCCGATACCTGTAATACCTCAAGTACTTGATCTGATGAGATCACATAAGCCTCCTGTGGATAAAATTAGAAAATACGGGGCTAAAGAATTCAGAGCCACTGTTGATGATGATGCTGAGTGAGTTGAATTCTAGCTCGATAATACTATCCGTATGTTTAATGAGCTATCCTGTACACCTGATGAGTGTATTAAATGTGTTATATTATTGCTTCGAGATTCTGCATATCACTGGTGGAATACACTGGTTTCGGTGGTTCCAAAAGAATGGGTTACCTGGGAGTTCTTTCAGACTGAATTCCGTAAGAAATACATCAGTCAGAGATTCATCGATCAAAAGCGCAAAGAATTCCTCGAGTTGAAACAGGGTCGTATGACCGTAACAGAATATAAGCGAAAATTTGTGAGACTTAGCAGATATGCCCGAGAGTGTGTTTCGACAGAAGCAATTATGTGTAAAAGATTCGAAGATGGTGAATGAAGACATTAAATTGCTCGTTGGGATTCTTGAAATAAAAGAGTTCGCCGTACTTGTTGAACGAGCGTGCAAAGCTGAAGAGCTCAGGAAAGAAAAAAGAAAAGTTGATTTTGAAGCCAGAGATTCCCGTAAGAGATCATCGAGTAAGACATTTCAGTCAGCATCGAATAAATTTTGAGATGACTTTAGTCGTTCAAAGGCTATGTTGGGTTATTCTAGATGGGATCGAGATAGACCACTTGTGAGTTCGAAAGCTACCTTAGTAGCTAGTGTTGGTAACGTCAGATCAAATCAAACGGAGTACAAATATTGTGGTAAACGACATCCCAACAGTTGTAGATTGTATGATCGGGCCTGTTTCAAATGTGGATCATTAGATCATTTCATCCGTGAATGCCCTGAGTCAGCTGAGCAAAACACAATACAGAATGCGAGACCGAGTAACATGTTAGCTCGAGGTAGACCACCCAGAAACACGGGTAATGTGAGTAGCAGTCAGAAAGGAACTAAAGACACAGCTGTTAGATCTGAGGCTCGCGCACCTGCCAGAGCTTATGCTATTCGCGCTCATGAAGAGGCTTCATCCCCAGATGTTATTACTGGTACTTTTACTCTCTATGATACTAGTGTTGCTGCATTGATTGATCCTGGTTCGACTCATTCTTATGTATGTCAGACTTTAGTATCTAGTAAGACTTTGCCTGTTGAGTCTACTGAGTTTGTGATTAGAGTATCGAACCCCTTAGGCCGGTGTGTCTTGGTTGATAAGGTGTGCAAGAATTGTCCGTTGATGATTAGAGATTCATGTTTTTCGGCTGATTTGATGTTGTTGCCATTCAACGAGTTTGATATAATTCTGGGTATGGATTGGTTAACCTTGAACGATGCTATTGTGAACTGCAAACGGAAGACTATTGATTTGCGATGTCAGAATGATGAGAGTATTCGGATTGAGTCTAATGATCTGAATGGTTTACCGGCAATGATATCTTCGATGTTAGCTCAGAAATATATGAGAAAGGGTTGTGAAGCTTACTTTGCTTATGTGCTCGACTCTAAAGTGACCGAAAAGAAGATTGAATCAGTACCAATTGTAGTGACCCATTTGTGCCTGGGCCGTGTAAAATAGAATAAAACCAAAAAATAATAAAAAAATAATTAAATGTCCAATGTCTTTTTACAGAGCCCAAATTTAATGGCCCAAGTATTAAAAATTAAACCCAACACCTAAAAAACCCCAAACAGACCCATTACCTGATTAGGCCAATAGACCTTAACCCAACCTAAACTAATACCCAACAGACCCTAGCCCAAAACACTCGTGGCCCAAAAGGCCCAATGCCTAAACAAATTTCAGTGGCCTAGGGTTTCTAAAACCCTAGGCGCCGCAAGAGCCTCGCGCCCACCATCAGTCGCGTCGCAGGTCACGCAAGCCACTCCGCCATCAATGCAGCCACCAGCTCCTAGTCAAGCCGCGATTCGTGCGAGTAACGCCTCTATCGCCGCCGTACTCTTCGTCTCCACCTGCAAAAGAAGGAAAGAAATAGCACAAAAATGGCAGAATCTCAGTATTCCTTTTATTTTATTTTATTTCGGGTTATAAAAACCCATAAACCTGTAAACAAAAGAAACACGAGCAAGAAATATATAAAAAAAATAAAACAGAGAATACAGAGGTGATTTTCGGATTTTAATCTTCGTTTTCCTTTTATTATTCATCACTGATTTTTTTTTTTTACAAAAACATTGCTAATAAAAAGGGGTTAAAAAAATACCTGTTGATTTGCGCCAAAAAGCAGAGTTTTTAAAACTCCGACCACCGTATTGGGTTGTGTCGACGACGGCGCGTGGCCCGCGTAGGGGCAGGAGCCCAGAAGTCCGGTGACCAACCAAGAACAGAGGAGGGGAGGGTCGAGAGCATTTTCTAAATTTTTTTAAAAAAAGGGGTTTCTAAAATGAATTTTCGGGTGAAATTTTGGCTTATATAACTGATACATACGGCGTCGTTTTGAGGACTACCCTTAAGGCCAAAAACGACGTCGTTTCACCTATGGCCCATGCGTGTGACCCGACCCGCAAGGAGGATCCGCTTGTTTTTATAAAATGGTCTATTTGCGCATTTGGCCCTTCCGTATTTTTTAGTTTTTTAATTAAGTTTTCTTTTATTTTTAATTCAGCCCTTCAATTTTCCTCTGTTGCAATATGGTCCACATTCGAACGACACCGTTTCAGAGGGTGGGGTTATTTTCTGTTTTGGTCCCTCTATTTTGCACGCGTGTTACAATTCGATCCTTCCCCTTTTATTTATTTTCGATTTCGCCCCAAAGTTTCATTTTAAGTTTAATTCAGTCCCTTCTTTATTTTCTTTTATTATTTTTTACTATTTTGCCTTTTTTTAACATTATTTTTTATATTATTTCTATATAGATATTATTATTATTATATTATTACCATATTCATTATTTTCATATTTATTATTATTATTATTATTATTATTACTTACAATATTGCTAGTATTATTTTTTTACTACCATGATTTTTAATCACTATTAATTTCAATATTTACTATTATTTTATTATTAATATTATTTTTATTTATACTAGTACTTTTATTATTATTCTCATTTACTATTAATGTTATTATTATTACTATTATTATCACTAATTTAGTATTATTATTATTTTACTATTAAAGTTGTTATTTTAATTTTTGCTACTACTATTTTTAAATTTTATTTATAATTAATTTTATTATTATCCTCATATTTTTACCATTATTTGTATATATTACTATTACTATTATCATACCCTATTATTATTATTATTATTATTATTTATATAATTATTTTGCTATTATTAATTTATTTATTTAATATCCTTTTATTTATTTATTTGATTCACTATTTTTAATCATTTATTTACTTACTTTATTTTTTTATAATTAATTTTTTATTCATTTTTATTTTTCTTTTATTCTTATTTTGTTATTTATCTTATATTTATTTTATTTTATTATTCCTTTTATTTCGGTTCGTTTTATCTGAGATGTGATGTATATTGTTGTCATGCACTTGTTGGCATTGTAATTCACTCCTTATTTTATTACGGTCACATTATGTTTTTACATTAAAATTTTTATTTCGAAATAAGTAAATACTCCATGTTCTAAGGTTCGAAAGAAATCGTACCATAACTTACTGGGTTTCGACTTATCTCACCGAATCTAAAGAATTAATCATTTTCCTTTAAAAATTAAATAAAAACTTATTTCCGAGAATTCAAAATTGTTGTGTCCTAACTAACTGGATATGACGTTTTGTTATCTCGAGATAAGGATTTCAGAAAACAAGGCTATGTTTCGTTTTTGGAAGTTCGAGAAATTGTGCCCTAACGTGCTGGGTTTCGGTTTTTCGTTCGTCCAAATAACAAAATATCCTTTTAATGAATGTTGCAATCATGAGATGATTTTGGTTACGAGGGTTTAAAATGTCACGTCCTAACGTGCTGGATGTGATGTTTGTATGCTTTCGGAACAAAGGAATCTCCAATTCCAACTCAAATTGTTCAAAGTTTTTAAAGAAATCATGTTTTCAAATCTTTTCGAATTTTCGACATTAGGGCAATGACTAATCAATCCGGTACCAATTTTGGGCGTTACGAGGGTGCTAATCCTTCCTCGTACGTAACCGACTCCCGAACCCGTTTTCTTGAATTTCGTAGGCCAAAATCAATATTTTGAAATAAAATGTTTTATAAGGTGATCCGATCACACCTAAGCAAAAAGGGATTAGTGGCGACTCCATTTTTGTTTTTTAAGTCGACCCCGTTTTTATAAAAACTTTAAAAATGGTTTCGACAGCTTGGCGACTCCACTGGGGAATAAATGAGAGAGTCAAGCTGTAAAATTGATTATTTCATGTCCTTTTGTCCGAATTTAAAATTCTGATTTAAAAAACCATGATCCTTTTATTTCATGTGGTTCTAATTTTTAATATATATCTCTACATTGCACTATATGACCGTTGTGGTCGCGCCTTTTAGTGGGAGTGAGAAGCTATGCCTTCGTGAGGTTTTCACCTCCGCATGGGCTAGTGGATTGCTTCCGGGATATATCTGTACCTATGTCTTCGTGAAGTTTTCACTTCCACATGGCCATAGGGAAATGTATTCCCCTGAACTGAACTCAGTCCGTATGAGCCTATAATGGGTGAGGATCGAGGAATCTGCTGGTTCGGGTACCTCAAACTTTAGAGCTAAACCACATGTAGAAAACCTAAGGGCTTACCCTAGGTAGAACCATGTCAAACCCTAGCGGTCACCCTGATAGGTGCCCTATTTTGTTATTTATTTATTTTGTGCTAACGTGTTCTCTTTTGTTTTGTTTGCATTGCATTTACATCATATAAAAGAGGTGTTGATTCAAATTCGATTGCTAAATAGAATAGTTTGCCATAAGAAAATGGATTTTTTGATAAAATGGATTATAATACGGTCGTCCGAATATGGTCCAAGTAAACGAGAGAAGACTGATAGTCCGTGAAGGAATACAAGACTTTATTGCCCAAGGATTCAAGATGACAAAGACTATTCGAGAATCACCACGTTTCGGCTTTCTTGAAGAGGCTAACGAGCATTGCGAGGATAAGGGAGTAATGAGTTGTGGCCCAAGCAAAAAGGAGCTAGTGGAGGCATCTATTAGAAGTTTGCAAGATTTGACCTTTGCGAAGAAGGGGATTGATGTTTTTGCTTGGAATATGAGGGCAAGGCCGCGTATGTAATCTATTTTATGTAAAGGAATTTATTTTCTAGAAAAGTTGTTCTAATGTAACTGAATTCAGAATCAACGCCTCTCTTTCTTTTGCATTCATTCCATGCATTTTCATTGCATTGCATCATTTGCATTAGACTTTTACAAAAGGACCCTAATTAGGTAAAAATATTTCAGTTAACCTGGAAAACATGGAACAAAAGTTGGAGAGAATAGAGCAAATGCAAATACAGATGCAGGGGCAATTGACCAAGATTTAACAAGAAATGCGAGAACAAATGCTAGAATTCCAAAAGAATGTGATAGGCCAGCTAACCCAGTTACTAGTCGGAGGACTTGGAAAAGGGAGTGGCCCAGTGATCAACAGTGTGGATGATGATGAAGACATCATTTATTCCCCAATAGGTGTCCCGACTCAACCAGACACGCTTTCGCATGGGGTACCCATCATTATTGGACCCCAATGTTAGACTAATACTTCGAACCTATTAAACCTACCGATGGGTTCAGGTCTTAAACTGGATGATGGTCAAGCTAAATCGATTGTACTGGCAGAAACTCTGAAGAAAAAGGAAAATAAGGCGAGTAGTACGAGAAGGTATAACAAGGGCCATTTAGAGCCGATTACAATAAGCCAGCAAAGGATGGTAACTACCAGCCATCAAGTCTTCCCAAGGCAAGAATCCAATTTAAGACCGAACTCAGAGAAACCTCAGTTCACACCCATTCCAATCACGTATAGGGAGTTGTACCGAATTCTGTTTGACGCACATGTCATATCCCCTTTTTATATAGAGCCAATACGGCCCCCATACCCCAAATGGTATGATGTAAATGGCCAATGCGAATATCATGGGGGAATCACAGGACATTCGATCGAGAACTGCGTCACTTTTAAAAAGATAATTGAAAGATTCGTCAGATTGGGTGTCGTAAAATTCGATGATCCTTCTGGTGCAGAAAATTTGTTACCCAACCTTTTTATTAAAGGGGTAAACATTGTGAGTTCCACGATAGATGGGGGCAGGGGATCCAAGAATGCATCGAGCTCAGGGCCCTAGTGCAAGGCTTGATGGATAATAAATTGAGGAGATCAAAAGACCCGATTGGAATGTTGGGGAATCTAAACATTAACGACATATTCAAAGAGAGAACTGTGGAACGAAGTTTCCAAACCTTTGCGTACTTGGAAGTGTTTTGAATAATGTTACTGTGGAAGAGATCCATGTATTTTAGAGCTAATTTAGAGTAATATTCAAAACACGCTTGTTACCTTAAGCCTAGAGGCAATAAGAACCCTTTTTGAAATAGGCTTGTGTCTTAAATTCTTATTTCAATAAAATGCATCTTTTATTCTTTCCATATATAGATTCTTTTATTTTTGGACTTTCTTTCAAATATTCTTTTATTCATCCATATCATACAAATAACCATTCTTTGAATCATTTATTCTTTAGAATCTTCCTTCGAGCCTACAATAGGTCTCCAGATATCAACGATGTGAGCAATGCTGCTACTGACTCAGAGTCTCCTTTTGAGTAAGATATGTGTCTAGAAGGATCTCAGGACTTTAAAGATGACAGAGATTGTAACCTACCTTCTGATTTGTTAAGAACGGTAGAACAAGAGGAAAAACAGATCCTACCTTACATAGGGTCAATGGACATTGCGAGGCTAGAAAAGGGGTGAAGATCGAAGCCTAGCTCACTATAGAAATAATACGAGACATCATTAAGAATTCAAAGATGTTTTTACATAATCATATTAGGACATGCCTGGGCTACTAAGACACGGGGCTAAACATGAGGATCAGGCACTGTTGATCTACATAGAAATGGATGGTATCAGTTATGCCGTATTTAAGGAGACAAGATTCATGTGCCTTCTCCAGTTCTTCATAAATTTTCCATATGTGGGGGCATGGATGTGATGGGGCCAATCTCATCAAAAGCTTTTAGCCAATATCGATTCATCGTCGTGGTCATCGTTTACTTCACTAAGAGGGTGGAAGTAGCTTCATATGCCAATGTTACAAGGTCGAAGTCATCAATTTAAAAGAAAAAAAGAAAAAAAAAGAGAAAGGATCAGATGCTAGCAAAGAATGCCATAAAAGATCACGTTTAATAATGCATAACTGTACAAAGTCAAAGTTTACAGTTTGTCCAAAGATCAGGCAGCATATCACAGTGCAGTAAAAGTTGCCAAAAGAAAAAATACGAAAAAAACAACAAAAAATATGAAAAGATGACCGAGACTTGTAAATATTGGCATAAGAAGCTACCATTTACTCTCTATGCTTATCAAACGTCGACCAGGACTTTCGCTGGGGTAACACTTTTCCCATTGGTTTATGAAGTGGTTTTGCCCATGAAAATTGAGATTCCTTTGCTCCAAGCTTCGATTGAGTCAGGAATTGGATGAAGAAGAATGTCTCCAGTGAACTTGGATGAAGAAAAGGGTTTGAAAGTATTCATCATAGTCAAATGTACTAAAAATTGATGATGCTGATTTATGACGGAAATGGTCCACCCAAAGAAATTTCATGGTGGGCACCTGATATTGAAGATTTCAGAGGAAAGCATATGCCAAACTAGGAAGGACCTTATGTAGTAAGAAGGATCCTGTTCTAGAGGAGCATTGATATTGATCGAGATGGATACCGAAGACTTGCCTAATCCGGAGAATTCATGTTCAGTCAAGGAGGATTTTACCTGAAAAGGGAATGGCCAAGGTGAATACCCGCAAATGGCGCCTTGAGCTCAAATTCATTCAAAAAAAAAAGAGAGAAAAAGAAAAAGAAAAATAAAAAGGAGAGGCCAAGGCGAAAACCCGCAAAGGGCGCTTTGAGACCAAAGGGGTTTTGAGCCGAAAACCCGAAAAGGGCAGCTCAAATGTTGATCAAAGATAGGGCATGTGGTAGCCTTGCTATGCCTGAATTAACATTGAGGAAGTAGGCTACGTCTTGGGGCATTGACAAGGTACTCCGGATCCTCTAAACACGTATTGAGCTCAAAGTAGTCCTCAAGAAGTTTGTACAGAGAAGCTCAGGCTGCGATATCTGGGGCACCTAGCTTCTATCTTACCCATTTTAAATTCGCTAACTTTGCTTACTTTATTCTTTTTAAGATACACCAATCAATTCTCTTTTATTGCCTTGGTTATCTTTGATTAGCTTATTTGTTTCGAGCTATGCTCCTGATCAGTTCCTTTTACGTCCATTGTTGTGATTTTTTTCAAGCATTTTATATTGAAATAAAGATTAGTGGACTAATAATACTTTCATAAAAGGAGTTTCGCATATTACTCTGGAAGCTTCTAAATAATATGAGAATCTGAAACATGATTATTGTTTAGAACTCACCAAGCCTAAGGATTCGGAAATATTGAAGGATGATTATCTCTTCGGATTCTTATTGGATAAGACATTTTGTCGATGATACCATTTCAACAAATCACGGGCAATGTCAACCTAGGTGTAAAAGGGGATCATTCTCGGGAAAAGAAAAATGATACCCTACATTTGTGCAAATTTCAGGCACATATATCCAGTCATTACACCCAGGGAATGGTGTAACGGATCAAATTGAACATAATACAATCCATACCTCTGAGTGGTAACGGGATGGATGGAAAAAACCAAATGCTATTCCCCTAAAATTGAAGTGGGAGGTACATACAGTGGGGCAGGTTTGTTGAGCAGAACATGATCGTTTCTTTGGGTTTTCTGTCAGAAGATGCCAGCTGAACGAGAAAGCATGGTAGCGCATCAGTGATAGAAACTTGATGAACTTTGAGCAATGACAACCCAAACATTAAATAGGGATCATTCTCACACTTCCAATTAGGAGCATTTGATTCATTCCGATCATTGTATCCTAATCGTTGTACAAAAAAAAGAAGAAGGAAATCATTCTCATGACATTCTGCATTCATGCAAATGTCGTCCATAATACATTTAGTTAGAAGCATTAGATTCATTTCATTCATTGCATTCTAATCATTACATAGGATCATTCTTATGACATTCTGCATTCATGCAAATGTCATCCCTAATATCATTTAGTTAGGAGCATTAGATTCATTCCGATCATACATCTTAATCATTTTACATTTAAAAAAAGGGATCATTCTCATGACATTCTGCATTCATGCAAATGTCGTCCATAATACATTCGAGTCTACACAGGACATGTCCCCTAGAGGACGGTGTAGAAACATCGGTGAATTCACAAATCTTATCGCCCTAAGCAGTAGTGGAGTGTATCAAATCTGGCGAATCCTATCTCCATGTATCGGCAATGGAGCAGATTTTAGCCATTGGTCTAATCTCCTTGATATAGCAAGGGGGCAGATTAAAAAGTTTAGATTTTGTTCCCTCGAGATGGTAGTGGAGTAGGTTGAAGATTGAAGTCTTCCTGAGATAGTAAGGAAGCAAATTGAAAAGTTCAGATTTTTTTCCCTCGAGATGGTAGTGGAGCAAACTGAAGATTGAAGTCTTCCTGAGATAGTAAGGAAGCAAATTGAAAAGTTCAAATTTTGTTCCATCGAGATGGTAGTGGAGCAAACTGAAGATTGAAGTCTTCCTGAGATAGTAAGGAAGCAAATTGAAAAGTTCAGATTTTGTTCCCTCGAGATGGTAGTGGAGTAAAATTAAGATTGAAGTCTTCCTGAGATAGTAAGGAAGCAAATTGGAAAGTTCAGATTTTGTTCCCTCGAGATGGTAGTGGAGCAAACTTAAGATTGAAGTCTTCCTGAGATAGTAAGGAAGTAAATTGAAAAGTTCAGATTTTGTTCCATCAAGATGGTAGTGGAGCAGGCTGAAGATTGAAGTCTTCCTGAAGATAGTAAGGAAGCAAATTGGAAAGTTCAGATTTTGTTCCCTCAAGATAGTAGTGGAGCAGACTGAAGATTGAAGTCTTTCTGAAGATAGTAAGGAAGCAAATTGGAAAGTTCAGATTTTGTTCCATCGAGATGGTAGTGGAGCAGGCTGAAGATTGAAGTCTTCCTGAGATAGTAAGGAAGCAAATTGAAAAGTTCAGATTTTGTTCCATCGAGATGGTAGTGGAGCAAACTGAAGATTGAAGTCTTCTTGAGATAGTAAGGAAGCAAATTGAAAAGTTCAGATTTTGTTCCCTCGAGATGGTAGTGGAGCAAACTGAAGATTGAAGTTTTCCTGAGATAGTAAGGAAGAAAATTGAAAAGTCCAGATTTTGTTCCATCGAGATGGTAGTGGAGCAAACTGAAGATTGAAGTCTTCCTGAGATAGTAAGGAAGCAAATTGAAAAGTTCAGATTTTGTTTCATCAAGATGGTAGTGGAGCAGGCTGAAGATTGGAGTCTTCCTGAAGATAGTAAGGAAGCAAATTGGAAAGTTCACATTTTGTTCCCTCAAGATAGTAGTGGAGCAGACTGAAGATTGAAGTCTTCCTGAAGATAGTAAGGAAGAAAATTGGAAAGTTCAGATTTTGTTCCATCGAGATGGTAGTGGAGCAGGCTGAAGATTGAAGTCTTCCTGAGATAGTAAGGAAGCAAATTGAAAAGTTCAGATTTTGTTCCATCGAGATGGTAGTGGAGCAAACTGAAGATTGAAGTCTTCCTGAGATAGTAAGGAAGCAAATTGAAAAGTTCAGATTTTGTTCCCTCGAGATAGTAGTGGAGCAAACTGAAGATTGAAGTCTTCCTGAGATAGTTAGGAAGCAAATTTAAAAGTCCAGATTTTGTTCCATCGAGATGGTAGTGGAGCAGTGATAAACCGTAATAGTAACATATTTTAAGCCCAAATTTAGTATGCTTTTGTATGATTTAAGCCTTGAATTATGTAATTTGGTACTCTTAATCCTTTGTTTTCATGTTTTATACTCAGGAAAGCACCAGAGAATGAAAAGAATGGAAAACGGGCTTAAAACAGACCAAATGGGCCAAATCACAAAATCCACACGGCCTGGGCCCAAGACCACACGGCCGTGCCTCATTAATGGACTCGAACACGGCCTGGCCACGATTCACACGGGCGTGTGCCAAGGGCGTGTCCCTGCCGTGACAAAGAGGAATTTCACTCAAATAAGGATACTTAGAGGCGAAGTAGCATATTCCGAAGCCTATATAAACACCCTAAGTATGACCTAAAATGGGGAGTTCGACGGGAGCCCAAGGCTTTTGTCAGGGGGCGTCCAGCTAGGCCAAGGAGCCGAACCAGAAAGGGCAGATTTGTGGGAATTTACTCGAAGAAAGCCAGTTGATTCATCTTAAGAAGTCGGGGTCATACTCAAGACGGAGGATCTCTCTTCAATTCCTTCAGGGGGTTTTAGGGTTTTTCTTATGTTTTGTTTTATCTTTTCTTCTGAGATGTTTTCTTTTATCATTATGAACTAAACCCTCAAATACCTGAGGGGGATGAAACCTAAGACGAATCTTGTTATTGTTTTCTGAACTATATGATAAATACTTGATTTGTTCTTAATTATGTGTTCTTAATTCTTGTTTTGATATTTCAGGATATTGATTCAAGTACTGATGTGCTTAGGCAGAGGAGGAATAGACCCTGTCTAAGAGTAGATCTAGCATAATTAAGCGGAGTTGATCGCAACCCTAGAGATAGGATGACGAAAATCTGCCGGATTAGGGTCAAACCTAATATGGGAGTCCATAGATCGAGTTAATGCAATTCTAGGGGTTTTAATTAGAAAGAGATTTCAATTAATCAACCTAGGGTTAGACGTTAGTAGCCTCGAGAGAGGTATTAATATAAATTAGGGAATCCTACGGATCAAGTCAAGTGAATAAATTGTCTGGTTCAGAGTTAAATAACAAGTGAAGTCTAGGTGAATTCTTCCTCGGGTATTGTCTTAATCAATTGGTTTTTCCCACAAGTATTTCTCCAATTTCGTTTTCTTTGTCTTCGCATCTTTAGTTTAGTAGTCAGTTAATTTTATATTAAAACAATTCACTTCAATTTAAGGCTGAATAATAAAAATAAAGTTAGTATTAGTACTTTTAGTTCCTTTAGGTTCGACAATCCGATCTTGCCTTAACTATACTACTCTTCGATAGGTGCGCTTGTCTCAAATCATTGTCATAGTTAGTTTCCAGGTTCGATCATTCTCTTTATAAATTTTAAAACTTTGACAAATCACAGCGATCAAGTTTTTGGCGCCGTTGCCGGGGAACTAAAATTTTAAGAAAACTCAATTTTTATTACTTTAGCCATTTTTTTTTATTTTTTGCAATTTTTTTTATTTCTTATTTTGTTTTTAAACTTTGCTAATTTTCTTTCTTTTATTCCTTTCAGGTACCTCTAGTTTATGAGTAGAAGGAACCCGACAGGACCCCTACTTTACGACAGTGAAATTGAAAGCACAATTCGCAGAAATCGTAGAGAAATAAGGCGAAGCTTAAACTACATAGAAGAAGAGCAAGAAGACGAAATTAATACTGCCGAAGAGATGGCCGAGAACAATCCGCCACCTCCAGAGATAGCCGACAATCATGCTCCTCGAACTATGTATGATTATGCTAAACCTAGTTTAACAGGAACTGAGTCAAGTATTGTTAGACCTGCTATTGCCGCAAATAATTTTGAACTGAAACCTAACACAATTCAGATGATACAGCAATTTGTTCAGTTTGACGGTTTGCAGGATGAAGATCCAAATAATCACTTGGCGAATTTCCTAGAATTTTGCGACACTTTCAAAATAAATGGCATTACTGATGATGCCATTCGTCTTCAATTATTTCCCTTCTCTTTGAGGAATAAAGCCAAACAGTGGTTGCATTCTCTTCTACGAGGGTCAATCACTACATGGGATCAAATGACCAAAAATTTTTTATTGAAATATTTTTCGCCGGCCAAAACGACCAAGTTAAGGAATGATATCTCTTCTTTTGTGCAGATAGATTTAGAGACACTTTACGATGCATGGGAGAGATACAAGGATTTGTTAAGAAGGTGCCCACACCATGGATTACCCTTGTGGCTACAGGTCCAAACTTTTTACAACGGTGTGAACCCTCAACAAGGCAATTAATCGATTCAATTACATGAACTTTGAATAACAAAACTCCTGAAGCGGCCTATGAGTTTATAGAAGAAATTTCATTGAATAACTACCAGTGGCAAGTTACAAGGACAAGGCCAACAAAAGCAAACGGAGTTTTCAACCTCGACGCAGTAACCATGCTATCAAATCAGGTAGATGTGCTAAATAAAAAGATTGATGGTTTGTGTTCTTCGCAGGTACATCCGGTCATACAGTGCGACACAAGTGGAGGCATGGTGAATCCTGAGTACCCACCCTACCATCCGGGCACAGAGAGCGGACAGATGAACTATATGGGTAACAACTTTAGATCTAACAATAACCCTTATAGTAATACTTATAATCCAGGTTGGAGGAACCACCCCAATTTTTCATGAGGTGGTCAAGGAAATCGAAGACAACAACCCCCTCCAAATTTTCAAAATTAGCCCTACCCATAGGAAAAGAAGCCGAACCTTGAGGAGATGCTGACAAAATTCATAGCAGTTTCAGAAACTCGTCTCCAGAATATTGAAATAAAACTTGAAAAACAGCAAGCATCGACACAGGAGCTCAAAGATTAAATTGGGCAACTTACTAAGTTAGTTTCTGAAATACAACCAGAAAGTTTACTTAGGGAAAAAGAGCAGGTAAATGCAGTGGTGCTAAGAAGTGGAAAGGAGTTAGTCGAAACAAAGAAAAAGATACCACACGAAACCGATGAGGCAAATGCAACCCCGATTCGTGCGGAAAGTAAACCACCGATCCCATATTCAGCAAAGTTGAAGAAAGACCGCTTAGATGCACAATATGGTAAATTTCTAGAACTTTTCAAACAGTTGCATATTAACTTACCTTTTGTTGAAGCTATTTCGCAGATGCCAACATATGCAAAATTTTTAAAGGAGCTTCTAAAAAATAAGAGGAAGTTCAAAGAAATTTCAACAGTGGAACTTAATGAAGAATGTTCAGCTATCATCCAAAACAAGCTACCAACTAAATTAAAAGATCCAGGAAGTTTCACTATTCCCTGTTTAATTGGTAGTTTGAACATAAAAAAAGCATTAGCTGATCTAGGTGCCAGTATTAATTTAATGCCTTATAGAATGTTTAAGCAACTTGGTCTAGGGGAAGCTAAACCCACTAGGATGAGTATTCACTTAGCTGACAGATCTGTTAAATATCCTAAGGAAATTATCGAAGATATTCTGGTAAAATTTGATAAGTTCATATTTCCTATTGATTTTGTTGTGCTTGACATGAATGAGGACGTAGAGGTGCCTTTAATTTTGGGACGACCCTTTTTAGCCACTGCTAGGGCTGTCAATGATGTTGGTGATGATAAACTTGCGCTAAGGGTAGGCGATGAGGAAATTATTTTTCAAATTTACGATGCTATGCGATACTCTAGAGAACAAGATGATTCTTGTTACTTTGTTGATGCCACTGATCACGCTATTCAAGAGTCTTTGCAGGAAATCATGCACAATGACACAATGGAACTGTGTCTTACACAAGGTGAGGGGATAGATGATGATATCGATGAACGGAATCCTAATACATCCTCCTCTAGACTGACAAAAATAGAGGGTATTGAAATCAACGACGAACTGAAACAAAAACCCTCTATTGATGAGCCACCAAAATTGGAATTAAAACAGTTGCCAAAACACTTAGAATATGCATTTCTCAGGGATAATTCTACGCTACCAGTAATCATCTCCTCAGAACTAGAACACAAAGAGAAAGAAGAGTTGCTAAAGGTACTAAGGGAACATAAAAGAGCCATAGCTTGGAAAATGTCTGACATTAAGGGAATAAGCCCATCGTTTTGCACCCACAAAATTTTAATGGAAGATGAATATAAACCGTGTGTGCAACCTCAGAGACGATTGAACCCCAATATGAAAGAAGTTGTCAAGGCCGAGGTAATTAAACTTCTAGATGCAGGAATAATTTATCCTATTTCTGACAGTACTTGGGTAAGTCCTGTGCAGGTAGTTCCAAAGAAAGGAGGCATGACTGTTGTAGCCAACGAAAAGAATGAATTGATTCCTACAAGAGCGATACCACAGGTTGGAGAGTCTGTATTGACTATAGAAAGTGAACGACGCCACCGTAAAAGATCACTTCCCTTTGCCCTTTATTGACCGGATGTTAGAAAGATTATCCGGGCATATGTACCTCTTTGCTGGACGGACTCTCCGGCTACTTCTAAATTCCAATAGCCACGAAGATCAAGAAAAGACAACATTTACATGTCCATGCAGACGTTTGCTTATCGTAGAATGCCTTTTGGATTATGTAATGCTCCTGCTACTCTTCAGCGCTGCATGCTAGCCATCTTTGACGAACTTGTGGAAGACATTATGGAGGTATTCATGGACGAATTTTCGGTATTCGGTAATTCCTTCCATCTCTGCCTTAAAAATTTAAAACGAGTTCTAATGAGATGTGAGGAAATGAACCTTGTTTTAAATTGGGAAAAATGTCACTTTATGGTTCGTGAGGGGATTGTGCTAGGACATAAAATTTCTAGTAAAGGGATTGAGGTAGATAAAGTGAAAGTGAAAACCATAAAAAAATTACCTTCTCCTAGTTCAGTCAAGGCCATTAGAAGCTTTTTAGGACATGCAGGATTTTATAGAAGATTCATTAAAGATTTCTCTAAAATAGCTAAGCCTTTGACAAAATTACTAGAAAAAGATGTACCTTTCAACTTTGATCAGGAATGTTTAGATGCCTTTAATATCCTCAAAGATAAATTAATAAATGCTCCAATTATAATTGCACCTGATTGGAATTTACCTTTTGAACTAATGTGTGATGCGAGTGATTTTCCAGTAGGTGCAGTTTTAGGACAGCGCAGAGACAAGCACTTTCAGCCGATCTATTATGCCAGCAAGACATTAATAGCCGCACAAGAAAATTACACCACCACAGAAAAAGAATTGCTAGCTGTGGTTTTCACATTTGATAAATTTAGACAATATTTGATATTATCTAAAGTAGTCGTTTACACTGACCATTCAGCCCTTCGTTATCTTTTGACCAAATTCGATGCCAAACCCCGACTCATAAGATGGATTCTTCTTTTACAGGAATTTGATTTGGAAATTCAGGATAAGAAGGGAGCTGAAACTCTTGCAGCAAATCATCTCTCCAGGCTTGAAAATCCACATATCAAAGAACTAGATGATTGTGAGATAAACGACTCCTTTCCTGAACAACAACTCTTTTCTATAACCAACTCTGAGGTACCTTGGTTTACAAATATTGCAAATTATTTAGCTGCTAACATCTTACCAAAAAGGTTAACACATCATCAAAAGAAGCGATTCTTTACTGATGCGAAGAACTATTTTTGGGAGGACCCCTTTCTTTTCCGTATATGCGCAGATCAAGTAATTTGGAGATGCGTTACAAAGGCAGAAGCAAGCAAAATCCTAGAACATTGCCATTCAGGACCTTCAGGAGGACATTACAGTGGGAGTAAGACAGCACACAAAACGCTCGAATCAGGTTTTTATTGGTCGACTCTGTTTAAAGACGCCAACAGGTATGTCGCTTCGTGTGATAAATGCCAAAGAACAGGTAATATCTCTAAACACGATGAAATGCGTCAAACATATATGTTATCATGTGAAATATTCGACGTATGGGGTATTGACTTTATGGGTCCATTCCCTAGTTCATTCGGAAATAAATACATCTTAGTAGCAGTAGATTACATGTCAAAATGGGTAGAAGCCCAAGCTTTACCTACTAACGATGCTAGAGCTGTAGAAAGATTTCTTAAGAAACTCTTCTCTCGTTTTGGAACACCCAGAGCGATTATTAGTGATAGGGGTACTCACTTTTGTAATACTCAATTTGATAAAGTTTTAAAAAAATATGGAGTACACCACAGGACAGATACCCCTTATCATCCTTAAACCAGTGGACAAGTGGAAGTAGCAAATCGAGAACTTAAGCGTATCTTAAAGAAAACAGTTGAATCAAACAAGAAAGATTGGGCATTAAAAGTAGACGATGCTTTATGGGCCTATAGAACAACATTTAAGACTCCCATAGGAACATCCCCATACAAACTTGTCTACGGGAAAAGTTGTCATTTACCATTTGAGTTAGAGCACAAAGCTTTCTGGGCTATAAAATTCTTGAATTACGATCTTAAAATCGCAGGTGAGAAGAGGATGATGCAGTTGAATGAGCTAGATGAATGGCGAGCTGATGCCTATGAGAACTCACGATTATATAAGGAGGCGACAAAGCGACACCATGATGCTCATTTAAAGCAGGTAAAGCAATTCGAAGTAGGAGACTTAGTTCTGCTATACAATTCAAGGCTCAAACTGTTTCCTGGAAAGCTAAAATCAAGATGGTCAGGGCCATTCGTGATCAAAACTATTTTTCCCTACGGCACAATCGAGGTAACTCATCCATCTCGTGGAACATTCAAGGTAAATGGTCAGTGACTGAAAATTTATAATGGAGATGATTTTAGGGATATAAGAGAGGAACTTCGGCTCCAAGAGCCTCAATTTAGGAATGAAAATAGGGTAAGTCTAGCTTAAGACTTTAAACGAGCGCTTCTCGGGAGGCAACCCGAGCACTAACTTTACTAATGTTATATTTTCAATATTTAGCACCTAACTGAAAACTAACCAATTTATCAAGCGCAGGATTTTCACACCACACGGCATTACACACGGTCGTGGCCGTGGCCGTGTGGACACCACGAATTGATAAATGGGCGTGGCGGAGACCGTATAGAAACAAGACAAAATTTTCCCCAATACACGCCGATTAAACAACACGGCCGTGCGACGCGGCCGTGGTCGAAACTGTTCAAAAGAACACAGGCTACGATAAAAACACACGCCCGTGCGGTTCGACCGCGGTCAATACTGACTAAAGTGACACGGGCGTGCGACACGCCCGTGCATCCAAACCGTGGTGAACACTGAGTAACCAGGCACGGGCATAAGCCACGCCCGTGCCCAAAGACCGTGGACGATACTGACTTACGAAGCACGGGCGTATGACCAAAAACACGGGCGTGGAACACGGCATAAACGTGCCCAAATTTTGAATCCACGAAAAACACGGACTGAATAGAACGAACACGGGCGTGGTACCTGCCCGTGCCACCTTCCCCTATTTAAAGAACATAGTCTCCCCAAAACTCCCAACCCTAGCCGTTTCCCTCAAAATTTCCTACCCTACTTCGGCCACCATCAAAGAAAAGCCCACCATTGATTGCCCCCATCCTTTATCTCTCTCCCTCTTTCACATACACATCAAAAACTAGCCCACGCCCGTGCCAACAGAGTACACGCCCGCTCAAAGGTGTTCCACCGCCGTGTTTCCCCAACTATTTACAGTACACGCCCGTGGCTCACCTCTACACGCCTGTGCATCAGCCCTCATCGACCGTGCGCCATCTTTACACCACCGTCGGTCCATTCTATACACTCTATTTTACTGATTGATACTTTCCACTCCATGATTATTTGTATTTTTAGATCTTCGATTTATTCTTTAGAATTTCTATATAGTATTCACTTTTGTTGATTATCGACAATAACTAATGATTACCTAAGCATGATAAATAGGTTAAATATGATTTTTGAATGTCTTGAATCTCTAGAGAATGGTTAGCAAAAATAGTCATTGATAATGAGATCGAAATTGTGGACTCATGGATTTATCATGAGACGATATTCTTTATTTTATCATACAGGAACATAATGTCCACTTCAAGAAGCAAAAAAACCACTGTCCCCACATCCAAAAAATGAAAAGGACCTGGCGTGACATCCTCGAGTGCCTCCACCGAAATACGACATCCATTCCTACGGTTCCCTCCGAGAATGCAGGATGATCTTTATCAAACACTACGCGCAAGACCTCTCGGTGTAGGAAGGTGTATCGATTGGACTGCCCTGGAGCAGGTCCAGTTAGCAGATGAGGTCCGGGCATTATTATTCATAGACCCGTGACATCATCGAGCCCACGTACCTAGAACTCACATTGGAACTCTGCTCTACTTTCCACCTCTAGACAGTGATGACTAACTTCGACGACTCGGGCACTATCCAATTTCGCCTCGGAGGTCTAGCCCGTGAGATGAGTGTCCCACAGTTCGGGGCCGCATTAGGACTTTATATCGAAGAATTTATGGAGGAAAATGATCTCTCGAAGCTTCATCGCCATATCCATAACACCCCCACAAGATGTTGGCACGATATAGGCCCTAATAAAGGCAGTTATGACCCCAACCGCTCTAAGGCGACGGCTCTTGTCCCATCCCTGAGGTACGTACACGCGCTTTTAGCTCATACACTGACAGGTCGGTGAGAGAGCACCGACGTCGTCAACACTCACGATGCCTACTTTCTATGGTGCATGGCGAACGAGCACGTTTTTGACTTAGCCTATTTCATAGCTCATGCCATTCAACATCAGACGGAGCAGCACAGGAGAGGGGTCATATCCATGGGTCCCTACATCACACGTTTGGCTCGATATTTCAGGCTCCTCAACACCGACGCCCAGATCTCCTCCCTCACACTGATAGGTCAGATGTCCCCACAGGGCATCCAGACGATGCTACACATGAGGATGATTCAACGTCGACATGGGACCGATCCCCCCCAATATCGGCTGGCACCTACCACCGATGAGGAGGACCCGGAGGACATTACTGACGATGTCCCCCTACATAGGATGCACCCCCACCGAACCAACGACCAGTCCATACGACCACATCACTTTCAGACATCTCTGCACACCTCACTCAATTCGAGCAATACTGTACTCAGTAATTCAATGACACCGCTCGACGATTCGATGGCATTGAGGCAACTCTTCAGTAGATTTGTCATCACTTTCACATATCGTCGCCTCCACTACCTCGCGACCCAGCAGATGACGAGGACCCTTGAGTCCTTTTATTTTCTTTATTTTGCAGTTTTAATCTTCACTTTTTAAATTTTATTTTTATTTTTATTTTCGATTTTAATTCAAACTTTTTTGTCTTGCTTGTTTAAAACTTTTTATTAGTACATTTTAATTTCTATTATTACTGGCTATTTAACTTTCGAGTATCTCTAACAACACTCATCAAATAATCACTCCCTGAGCATCTAACTGATGACTTCGCAGTTTAAAACAAAAAGGTTCAATTTGCCACTCAAAAGCACGAACTCATCACTGGAGTATCCAACACCACATTCCCCTATGCCTAAGCCATCATCACTAATCATCCTCCAAGGAATCCATCCAAAAATTTAGGGAGTTTCACTTCTATCCCTATCTTTGGATTTTCTACTATAATGTTTTTATATATCTTTGTACATTGAGGACAATGTACATCTTAAGTGTGGGGGGGTGAATATTAAAAATGCCTAACTTTTTGCATTGTTTTTAAACCCTGAATTATGCCTTGTTTCTTAAAGTAAGTTTCTCATATTATGATTAGAATGAAATTTCCTATGATTTATGATTTTTATTGATTTGTTGTGGATTAAGTCATAGTTAATTGTGCATTGATAATTTAAACTTTAAGATACTAGAGAATCAAGCATGATAAGTCTATTTTTCAAAATTAAATTTTTTTTTAGGTTGTCTACCTAATTTTGAATATTACTTTGAAGTTTGAAATGGACGAGGTTGACATCAAAAAGCCATAAATTTTTGTGAGATTTTGAGCCTTATAGAGCATATATTCTTTTTCTTGCTCACTTTATTGATTATGAGTGTGTCAACATTGATTTGTTATTCTAGAACTTGCATCGATTATACATGTCGAGACCACACCTTTGATTTGATGTACTAAGACGATAAAGGCACCTAGGTTTTAACCCACTTACTCCACTAAAAGCCTACCCTCACAATTAACCCCTAGTGAACCCCTTTTGATCCTAACAACCCTTTTTATTGACTCACCCACTAATATCAACCCAAAACCTTTTGTATTTGTGATAAACCGAAATAGTAACATATTTTAATCCCACATTTAGTATGATTTTGGATGAATTATCCCTTGATTTATGTAAAAAGGTGCTCTTAATCCTTTCTTTTCATGTCTTATACTCAGGAAAGCACCTAAGGATAAAAAGAACGAGAAACGGGCTCAAAACGGACCAAAACAGGCCAAAGAGGAAATCGACACGGCCTGGACTTCGACCCACACGGCCGTGCCAAGTCAATCATCTAGAACACGATCTAACCCCGACTCACACGGCCATGTCGCATTAAAGAAATCCGAACACGGCCTGGCCATGATTCGCACGGGCATGCGCCATGGCCGTGCCTCTGCCGTGGAGAAGAGAAATTTCATTCGGGAAAGGATACTTAGGGAGAAAGAAACGTATTTCAATAGCCTATAAATACACCAAGTATGACCTAAGAGGGGGCCCAAAGCCATCGTCTAGGGGCTTCGTGCTAGGCAGTAGAAGGCGATTTGTGGGGATTCACTCGGGGATAGCCAGTTGATCCATCTCAAGAAGCGAATTATACTCAAGACGGAGGATCTCTCCTTCAATTCCTTCAGGGGGTTTTAGGGATTTCTTATGTTTTGTTTTATCTTTTCTCTTGAGATGTTTTCCTTTATTGTTATGAACTAAACCTTTCGGATACCCGAAGGGGATGAAACCTATGATGAATCTTGTTATTATTTTCTGAATTATATGATAAATACTTAGTTTGTTCTTAATTATGTGAGCTTAATCCAAATTTAATGTGCTTGGGTGGAGGAGGAATAGACCCTGCCTAAGAGTAGATCCAACATAATTAAGCGGAGTTGATCGCACACCTAGAGATAGGGTGACGAGATTTTGCCGGATTAGGGTGAAACCTAATATGGGAATCCATAGATCGATTTACTGCTATTCTAGGAGGTTATTATAAGAGAACGAGAGTTCCACTAATTAACCTAGGGTTAGACATTATTCGCCTCGAGAGAGGGTTTAATATACGTTAGGGAGTCTTACGGATCAAACTAAGTGAACAAATCGTATGGTTCAGTGTTAGATAACAAGTGAAGTCTAGGTGGATTCTTCCTAGGGTATCATCTAAATCAACTGAGTTTTTCCCAAGTTATTTTCCAAATTTATTCTTCTTTGTCTTAGAGTCTTTAGTTTAGTAGTTAATTAATTTAGATTAGATAAACAACTTCACTTATTTTAGTTCCTTTGGGTTCGACAATCCGGTCTTGCCTAAGCTATACTACTGTTCGATAGGTGCACTTGCCTCAATCGTTGTCAGAGTTAGTTTTCAGGTTCGATCATTCTTTTTATAAATTTTAAAGCTCTGATTCACAGCGATCAATTTGATATCACCGTTCCTTTTGACTACCCTTATATCGAGATTTGATTTGATCGGTTACTTAACTATTTTCTTTATCTGTTGTTAAACTCTATATTATTATTACTTACTTGATTTATTCTTAAAAAAAATAAAGTATATTCATTATTAGTTCTATGTTCTATGAGCTTAAAATATTTAAATTCACATCTTTAGAAGAAGCTCGTGTTATTATTAGTGTTATGAGTTTTCAATTGATGTAATTTTTTTCAGTTTGTTGTTTCTAGTTAGGTAATTTGTCATGTCAATCTCGATTCTGACCTTCTAATTCAGCCTTTATCCACACCCTTAACCAAGCCTCGTTACAACCCTGTTAAAGACCTTTTGATTTGTGGATCATCTCATATTATAGTGGTGGAGATTTGATTTTCAGGCAAGCCTATGGGATTAACTTTTCATGTTTGACTTATGAGTGCTTTTTCTTAAACCTTAAACACCTCGAGTGATTTGAGTGAATCTTTAGTGAGGATGTCAATCCTTGTTGATTTTGAATCAGAGGTAATTATTTAGATGAGGGGAAACACCTATGTTTTCATGCTACAAAATGTATGACTTAGATTGTTTGAATCTTTAGGACTTTTTGAGTTGAATTATCCATGTATGAATTATCTTTGAATTATGATGAAACACTATTGATGAATATTATGAATCGAGGAAGTTTGTTTTAATTATGAGTTGAGAATTTTGCTTGAGGACAAGCAAAAGCTTAAGTGTGGGGGTATTTGATAAACCGTAATAGTAACATATTTTAAGCCCACATTTAGTATGCTTTTGGATGATTTAAGCCTTGAATTATGTAATTTGGTGCTCTTAATACTTTGTTTTCATGTTTTATACTCAGGAAAGCACCAGAGAATGAAAAGAACGGAAAACAGGCTTAAAACAGACCAAATGGGCCAAATCACGAAATCGACACGGCCTGGGCCCAAGACCACACGGCCGTGCCTCATTAATGGACTCGAACACGGCCTGGCCACGATTCACACGGGCGTGTGCCAAGGGCGTGTCCCTGCCGTGACAAAGAGGAATTTCACTCAAATTAGGATACTTAGAGGCGAAGTAACATATTCTGAAGCCTATATAAACACCCTAAGTATGACCTAAAATGGGGAGTTCGACGGGAGCCCAAGGCTTTTGTCAGGGGCGTCCAGCTAGGCCACGGAGCCGAACCAGAAAGGGCAGATTTGTGGGAATTTACTCGAAGAAAGCCAGTTGATTCATATCAAGAAGTCAGAGTCATACTCAAGACGGAGGATCTCTCTTCAATTCCTTCAGGGGGTTTTAGGGTTTTTCTTATGTTTTGTTTTATCTTTTCTTATGAGATGTTTTCTTTTATAATTATGAACTAAACCCTCAAATACCTGAGGGGGATGAAACCTAAGACGAATCTTGTTATTGTTTTCTGAACTATATGATAAATACTTGATTTGTTCTTAATTATGTGTTCTTAATTCTTGTTTTTATATTTCAGGATATTGATTCAAGTACTGATGTGCTTAGGTAGAGGAGGAATAGACCCTGTCTAAGAGTAGATCTAGCATAATTAAGCAGAGTTGATCGCAACCCTAGAGATAGGATGACGAAAATCTGCCGGATTAGGGTCAAACTTAATATGGGAGTCCATAGATCGAGTTAATGCAATTATAAGGGTTTTAATTAGAAAGAGATTTCAATTAATCAACCTAGGGTTAGACGTTAGTAGCCTCGAGAGAGGTATTAATATAAATTAGGGAATCCTACGGATCAAGTCAAGTGAATAAATCGTCTGGTTCAAAGTTAAATAACAAGTGAAGTCTAGGTGAATTCTTTCTCGGGTATTGTCTTAATCAATTGGTTTTTCCCACAAGTATTTCCCCAATTTCGTTCTCTTTGTCTTCGCATCTTTTGTTTAGTAGTCAGTTAATTTTATATTAAAACAATTCACTTCAATTTTAAGGCTAAATAATAAAAAGAAAGTTAGTATTAGTACTTTTAGTTCCTTTGGGTTCGACAATCCGGTCTTTCCTTAACTATACTACTGTTCGATAGGTGTGCTTGCCTCAAATAATTGTCATAGTTAGTTTCCAAGTTCGATCATTCTCTTTATAAATTTTAAAACTTTGACAAATCACAGTGATCAAGCAGGCTGAAGATTGAAGTCTTCCTGAAGATAGCAAGGAAGCAAATTGAAAAGTTCAGATTTTGTTCCCTCAAGATGGTAGTGGAGCAGACTGAAGATTGAAGTCTTCCTAAAGATAGTAAGGAAGCAAATTGGAAAGTTAAGATTTTGTTCCATCGAGATGGTAGTGGAGCAGGCTAAAGATTGAAGTCTTCCTGAAGATAGTAAGGAAGCAAATTGAAAAGTTAAGATTTTGTTCAGTCAAGATGGTAGTTGAGCAGACTGAAGATTGAAGTCTTCCTGAAGATAGTAAGGAAGCAAACTGAAAAGTTCAGATTTTGTCCTCTCGATATACTAGTGGGGCAGACTGAAGATTGTAGATCCGACATTCCTGAGATTGCAGTGAAGCAGATCGAAGATACTAATCTGGCATCCCTGAGTTTGCAGGGAGCAGATTAAAATAGCAGATCCGACATTCCTGAAGTTGCAGGAAGTAGATCGAAGACACCAATCTGGCATCCCTGAGTTTGCAGGGAGTAGATTAAAATAGTAGATCTGGCATTCCTGAGATTGCAGTGAAGCAGATCGAAGATACTAATTTGGCATCCCTGAGTTTGCAGGGAGCATATTAAAATAGCAGATCTGGCATTCCTGAAGTTACAGGAAGCAGATCGAAGACACCAATCTGGCATCCCTGAGTTTGTAGGGAGCAGATTAAAATAGTAGATCTAGCATTCCTGAGGTTACAGGAAGCAAATCGAAGACATCAGTCTGGCATCCCTGAGTTTGCAGGGAGCAGATTAAAATAGCAGATCTGGCATTCCTAAAGTTGCAGGAAGCAAATCGAAGACATCAAATCTTGTCTCCATGAGTTTGCAGAGGAGCAGATCAGAAGATAGCAGATCGAAGCCATCAGACTTATAGTTCAATACTTCTAAAAGTTGCGGTTCCAGTACCCCTGAAGATGCAGTTGGGATTGGAAGCCATTTGAAGATGACGAGGACCAAGAAGTCGAGGCTCGGCCAAAACCGGGCAAAATTGGTCCTTTTATAGTCTTTGCTCTATCCTCGTTACACGACAATGAGCAAAGAGGGGCAGCTGTAGTGACCCATTTGTGCCCGAGCCGTGTAAAATAGAATAAAACCAAAAAATAATAAATGTCCAATGTCTTTTTACAGAGCCCAAATTTAATGGCCCGAGTATTAAAAATTAAACCCAACACCTAAAAAACCCCAAACAGACCCATTACCCGATTAGCCCAACAGACCCTAACCCAACCTAAACTAATACCCAACACACCCTAGCCCAAAACACTCGTGGCCCAAAAGGCCCAATTCCTAAACAAATTTCAGTGGCCTAGTGTTTCTGAAACCCTAGGCGCCGCAAGAGCCTCGCGCCCACCATCAGTCGCGCCGCAGGTCACGCAAGCCACTCCGCCATCAACGCAGCCACCAACCTCTAGTCAAGCCGTGATTCGCGCGAGTAACGCCTCTATCGCCGCCATACTCTTTGTCTCCACCTGCAAAAGAAGGAAAGAAATAGCACAAAAATGGCAGAATCTCTGTATTCCTTTTATTTTATTTTATTTCGGGTTATAAAAACCCATAAACCTATAAACAAAAGAAACACAAGCAAGAAATATACAAAAAAAAACAGAGAATACAGAGGTGATTTTCGAATTTTAATCTTCGTTTTCCTTTTATTATTCATCACTGATTTTTTTTTTTACAAAAACATTGCTAATAAAAAGGGGTTAAAAAAATACCTGTTGATTTGCACCAAAAAGCAGAGTTTTTAAAACTCCGACCACCGTATTGGGTTGTGCCGACGACGGCGCGTGGCGCGCGTAGGGGCAGGAGCCCAGAAGTCCGGTGACCAACCTAGAACAGAGGAGGGGAGGGTCGAGAGCATTTTCTAAATTTTTTTAAAAAAAGGGGTTTCTAAAATGAATTTTCGGGTTAAATTTTGGCTTATATAACTGATACATACGTCGTCGTTTTGAGGACTGCCCTTAAGGCCAAAAACAACGTTGTTTCACCTATGGCCCGTGCGTGTGACCCGACCCGCAAGGAGGATCCGCGTGTTTTTATAAAATGGTCTATTTGCGCATTTGGCCCTTCCGTATTTTTTAGTTTTTTAAAAAGTTTTCTTTTATTTTTAATTCAGCCCTTCAATTTTCCTCTGTTACAATTTGGTCCACATTCGAACGACACTGTTTCAGAGGGTGGGGTTATTTTCTGTTTTGGTCCCTCTATTTTGCGCGCGTGTTACAATTCGATCCTTCCCCTTTTATTTATGTTCGATTTCACCCCAAAGTTTCATTTTAAGTTTAATTCAGTCCCTTCTTTATTTTCTTTTATTATTTTTTACTATTTTGCCATTTTTTAACATTATTTTTTATATTATTTCTATATAGATATTATTATTATATTATTACCATATTCATTATTTTCATATTTATTATTATTATTATTATTATTACTTACAATATTGCTAGTATTATTTTTTTTACTACCATGATTTTTAATCACTATTAATTTCAATATTTACTATTATTTTATTATTAATATTATTTTTATTTATACTAGTACTTTTATTATTATTCTCATTTACTATTAATGTTATTATTATTACTATTATTATCACTAATTTAGTATTATTATTATTTTACTATTAAAGTTGTTATTTTAATTTTGCTACTACTATTTTTAAATTTTATTTATAATTAATTTTATTATTATCCTCATATTTTTTACCATTATTTTTATATATTATCATACCCTATTACCATTATTTTCCAATTATTTTTATTATTATTATTATTATTAACAATATTATTTTTTATATAATTATTTTGCTATTATTAATTTATTTATTTAATATCGTTTTATTTATTTATTTGATTCACTATTTTTAATCATTTATTTACTTACTTTATTTTTTTATAATTAGTTTTTTATTCATTTTTATTTTTATTTTATTCTTATTTTGTTATTTATCTTATATTTATTTTCTTTTTATTATTCCTTTTATTTCGGTTCGCTTTATCTGAGTTGTGATGTATATTGTTGTCATGCACTTGTTGGCATTGTAATCCACTCCTTATTTTATTACGGTCACATTATGTTTTTACATTAAAATTTTCATTTCGAAATAAGCAAATACTCCATGTTCTAAGGTTCGAAAGAAATCTTACCCTAACTTACTGGGTTTCGACTTATCTCACCGAATTTAAAGAATTAATCATTTTCCTTTAAAAATTAAATAAAAACTTATTTCCGAGAATTCAAAATTGTTGTGTCCTAACTAACTGGATATGACGTTTTGTTATCTTGAGATAAGGATTTTAGAAAACAAGGCTATGTTTCATTTTTGGAAGTTCGAGAAATTGTGCCCTAATGTGCTGAGTTTCGATTTTTCGTTCGTCCAAATAACAAAATATCCTTTTAATGAATGTTGAAATCATGAGATGATTTTGGTTACGAGGGTTTAAAATGTCACGTCCTAACGTGCTGGATGTGATGTTTGTATGCTTTCGGAACAAAGGAATCTCCAATTCCAACTCAAATTGTTCAAAGTTTTTAAAGAAATCATGTTTTCAAATCTTTTCGAATTTTTGACATTAGGGCAATGACTAATCAATTCGGTACCAATTTTGGGTGTTATGAGGGTGCTAATCCTTCCTCGTATGTAACCGACTCCCGAACCCATTTTCTTGAATTTCGTAGGCCAAAATCAATATTTTGAAATAAAATGTTTTATAAGGTGATCCGATCACACCTAAGCAAAAAGGGATTGGTGGCGACTCCATTTTCATTTTTTAAGTCGACCCCGTTTTTATAAAAACTTTAAAAATGGTTTCGACACCAATTGTGTGCGAGTATTCGGATGTGTTTCCCGAAGAATTATCGGGTTTGCCACCGATCCGAGAGGCAGAGTTCGGTATTGAGTTAGAGCTGGGGACGACTACGATATCGATAGCTCCGTACAGAATGGCACCGACTGAATTAAAAGAGTTGAAGACTCAGTTGCAAGAATTGACTGATAGAGGCTTCGCACGACCGAGTTTTTCTCCTTGGAGTGCACCAATTTTGTTTGTGAAAAAGAAAGACGAAATTATGAGAATGTGCATCGATTACCGACTGCTCAATAAGGTGACTATAAAGAATAAATATCCTTTGCCACGGATTGACGACTTGTTCGATCAGTTGAAAGGGGCTACTGTGTTTTCTAAGATAGATCTGAGATCGGGTTACTATCAGTTGCGAGTTAAAGACTCTGATGTGCCGAAAACTGCTTTCTGAACGAGGTACGGACACTAGTTTCTAGTTATGCCTTTCGGACTTACTAATGCACCTGCTGTTTTTCTGGATTTAATGAATCGGATCTTCAGACAGTATTTGGATCGATTTGTGCTTGTGTTCATAGATGACATATTGATCTATTCCCGTGATGAATCCGAGCATGCTGAACATCTGAGATTAGTGTTACAAACTTTGCGTGACAAGCAGTTGTATGCAAAGTTCAGTAAATGTGAGTTCTGGTTATGAGAAGTTAGTTTTTTGGGACTTGTTGTATCAGCACCAGGTATTCGGGTTGATCCGAACAAGGTTTCGGCTATACTACATTGGAAGCCTCCTAGAAATGTATCCGAATTCTGAAGTTTTCTGGGACTAGCTGGTTACTATAGACGGTTCGTAAAAGGTTTCTCTATGATTGCAACCCCGATGACGCGACTACTTCAGAAAGATGTTAAGTTCGAGTGGTCAGAAAAGTGTCATAAAAGTTTTGAGTAGTTGAAAGCTTTATTGACCGAAGCTCCGGTGTTAGTTCAGCCAGAATTGGGTAAAGAATTCGTTATCTATAGTGATGCATCTTTGAATGGTTTGGGTTGTGTTTTGATGCAGGAAGGCAAAGTCATAGCTTATGCCTCGAGACAATTAAAGCCGCACAAAAAGAACTATCTGACGCACGACCTGGAATTGGCAGCTATTGTGTTTGCGTTGAAAATTTGGCACCACTATCTGTTCGGTGAGAAATGTCATGTTTATTCTGATAAAAAATGCTTAAAATATTTGATGACTCAGAAAGATCTGAATCTACGACAACGAAGATGGTTAGAGTTGTTAAAAGATTACGAGCTTGTAATTGACTACCATCCGGGGAAAGCCAATGTTATTGCTGATGCTTTGAGTCAGAAATCGTTGTTTGCCCTACGTGCGATGAATACTCAGTTGGCCCTATCCGATGACGGTTCGCTAGTAGCTGAGTTGAAAGTGAAACCGTTATTTATTCAGCAGATTTGTGAGGCTCAGAAAGTTGATAATGAATTAATAACAAAATGGGCTCAATATGGTGCAAATACTGATTCAGAGTTCCGAGTTGATACTGAAGGTTGTTTGAGGTTCAAAGACCGAATGTGTGTTCCGAGAAATTCAGAGTTGATTCAGATGATTTTGAAAGAAGCTCATAGTAGTCGATTATCTGTTCACCCGGGTAGTACAAAAATGTATTTGAAATAGCTTTACTGGTGGCATGGTATGAAACGAGACATCTCTGACTTTGTTTCAAGATGTTTGATCTGTCAGCAAGTCAAAGCTGAACATCAGGTTCCGTTTGGGTTACTTCAACCGATTATGATACCCGAGTGGAAATAGGACAGAGTCACGATGGATTTTGTATTGGGTTTGCCTTTGTCACCGAGTAAGAAAGATACAATCTGGGTTATTATGGATAGATTGACTAAATCGGCTCATTTTGTTCCGGTTCGAATAGATTATTCGCTTGATAAACTTGCTGAGTTGTATATTTCTCAGATTTTGAAATTGCACGGAGTACCTATTTCTATTGTTTCGGATAGAGATCTGAGGTTCACATCGCGGTTTTGGAAGAAACTACAAGATGCACTAAGTATGAAACTACACGTTAGCACTGCTTTCCATCCACAGACAGATGGTCAGTCTGAACGAATTATTCAGATACTCGAGGATATGTTGAGATGTTACATTCTCGAGTTTTAATGGGAACGATACTTGCCATTGATTGAATTTACGTATAATAATAGCTTTCAATCGAGTATCAAAATGGAACCTTACGAGGCTTTTTACGGTCACAAATGTCGATCACCTTTGTATTGGACTGAGCTCAGTGAGAATAAGATATACGGGGTCGATTTGATCAAAGAGACTGAATAGAAAGTGAAAGTGATTCGCGATAGTCTGAAAGCCGTGTCAGATCGTCAGAAGTCGTACGCAGACTTGAAACGTAAAGATATTGAGTTTTAGATCAGGGAAAAAGTGTTTTTGAAAGTCTCACCGTGGAAGAAAATACTCCGATTCGGTCGTAAAGACAAATTGAGTCCGAGATTCATTGGGCCGTATGAGATTATAGAGCGTATCGGGCCGGTTGCTTACAGACTGTTGTTGCCACCTGAGTTAGAAAAGATTCATAATGTATTTCATGTTTCGATGCTTCAAAGATATCGATTCGACCCATCGCATGTGATTTCCCCGTCTGAGATTGAAATTCAATCCGACATGACATATGAAGAAGAACCAATTCAGATTTTAGATCGCGAGATGAAAGAATTGAGAAATAAGAAAATTTCTTTAGTAAAAGTCTTATGGCATAGACATGGGGTTGAAGAAGCTACTTGGGAGCCCGAGGATGCTATGAGAGAACGTTACCCAAACCTATTCGCCGGTAAGATTTTCGGGGACGAAAATCCCTAAGGGGGGAAGAGTTGTAATAGTCCGATTTAGGCCCTAATCGAAATAGTCGTTTCGGGACCACAAATCTGAGTCAGAAAAATATTTTGATTTTATTTTTAGTGTTTGCAGCATGTTATTTAATATGTGTGAAATTTTCGTGATTTAATTTTATCGTATAAGTATCTAATTTAATTAAAAGGACTTAATCGCATAAAATGCAAAAGTAGAAAAGAAAAAGAAAGAAAAAGAACAAATAAGGTTCGACCATTGATAAGCATAATTAAGATCAAGAAAAAAGGAAATCGAAATTGGATTGGGGGAAATCTAAAGTTGTTGAATAGTTGTTCCAGTTCGTCCGTCTTTACCGAGGAAAGTTCATAAGTAAATAATTGTTGTTAAATTTATATGAAAATGTAACATCCCGATTTAGGGCCTAGTCGGAATAGTGGGGCGAGACCACAAATCCGAGGTATATGAATGAGTTTTTGAGGTTTATGCTATGTATGCATGCTAGTGTGAATGTTTCATGAAGCAATTTTGTGAAATTGCGGTTGAATTGTCCAAAAGGACTAAATTGTAAAAGTTGCAAAATGTGAGATTCTAGAAGCTATTTGTGTGAAATAGCTTTAGAATATTAATTAGAGGTCCATAAATAGAAATTTTCCCAATTTCTAATATTTGGACAAATTTGGGCATGGATGAGTTAAAATAGAAAGTTTATCAAAAAGGGCATTTTGGTCATTTAACAATTAAGTGATTAAAATAGGAGAAAAGATGATAAAAATTCACTCATCTTCTTCTCCAAGGCTGCCGAAATTTTCAAGAGCCATTGTTAGGGTTCTTCAAAAATTTCAAGCTTGCTAGTAAGTGCATCTAGCCTCGTTTTTTATATTCTTTGTATTTTTGAAGTCCTTGTTGCATGAGTAAGCTATTTTTAGCTATTTGATGAGCTATGATGGATGTTCAAAAATGTGGCCATGTATGACATGCATGTATTTTGATGTTTTATGGAAGATTATGGAAGCTTGATGTAGTAGAAACATCTTTTGCTAAATGAGTTTCCATAGAAAATACATGTAGGGACTAGTTTGTAAAAATCTTGAGTTTGGTCATACATGTGTGTTGTGATGAGAATTGATGATTGCTTTAGTTGAGTAAGTGGTTCGGCTAAGCATAAAAGGCTAGAAAGTTGAATAAATATCACTTTACAAGCCTTAGGGGCAATAGTGTAATTATGAGAAAGATTAGGGGCAAAAGAGTAATTTTTGCCAAAGTATGAGATGTGGGTCGATTTAGTCAATGTGTGTATTGAATAAGCTGATTTATTCATTATAGATCAAGCAAGACAAAGCCCGGATCGAAACCGAGGCAAGAGCAAAGTGGTGGACTAAATTGCACGTTTCTATACCTTTGAGTATCGAGGTAAGTCTATGCACAAACAATACATTCATACTTACAATTTGTTAATGCTATCTAGTGTATAGCATGGTTGAGAATGATTGAGAACCTATGTGGTTCAAGTGAAATGAATGGATGAATGATTAAGTAAGTAGAATTGTGAATGTGTTGTGATAATGTTAAATGGTGGGCTAAGTGCGATACCATCCTAATGCATATTGACGATGAGCTGGCTATGTGCGATGCTATCGTTAGGTATATTATCTAGTGGGCTATGTGTGAAACCACTATGAATACCTTCATGGTAGGCTAAGTGCGATACTACCTTATTAATTTATTTTGGTGGGCTAAGTGCGAAACCAACGAGACATTAGCTGTGTGGATTAGCTGTGTGGATTAGCTGTGTGAATTAGCTGTGTGGATTAGCTGTGTGGATTAGCTGTGTGGATGTATTATCGAGAAATAATAATGTGTTTTATATTGTCTAAATGTGATATTGAATGCAGGGGTGCATGTCAATGGTTATGAGTAAGTGACTCATGATGTGTTGGAATAAATGTGGTAAGGGATAGAAAGAGTAAGCATAGTTGTACATTATCTGTTAGTATAATGCTAATTGTTGTTTAGCTTATACTATGTTGCTTAATTGTTTATGTGTAAACTTACTAAGCTCAAAGCTTACTCCCTTTCTTTTCCCTTGTCTTATAGAGTAAAGTGTTGAATCGAGATACGTGGATCAATTGGAAGATCGCCCACACTATCAGCACACTAGGGTACATTAGACTCAATGTTTTGTATATTGCATGTATAGGGGCTAGACAAGTTAGTGAATTTTGTTGTATATGGCTATGATGAGTTGGCCTTTAAATGGATAATCTATTTTGTATAATGCCATAGTTGTTGGCTACTTTATTATATGAAAAGATGTAGTTATCCAAGTGAGATTGTAAGATTGTGAGTTGATTATGGATGTGTTGAATGAGTGCATGATTGTGTATGCTAGAAGGGTGAAAAGAACTTGGCAAATAACTTTGTTCTTGTCCATATGGATAGATACACGGGCGTGTGTATAGGCCATGTGTGACACACGGCTAGCCCACGGGCGTGTGACTCAGCCGTGTGTCCCCTACATGTTAGTATTTTAAATCAGAATAGACCACGGACTAGCCACACGGGCGTGTGTCTAGGGCGTGTGGGACTAATCAGTGTTGGCCACGGGCTAGCCACACGGGCGTGTGTCTAGACTCTAGGCCGTGTTAAGGTAGTCAGTGTGCACCACGGGTGGAAGGCACGGGCTTGTGCCCTAATAGTGGGGCATTGGCAGAATGCTTGAGTTTTAATGCAAAGGTAGTGACCATGGGCGTGTGTGACATCTACGGGCGTGCCAAATCTTACACGGGCGTGTGAGCCCTGTATAGATGGAAAAATTTTAAGATCGTAAGAGTTTTCGATATGTTCTCGAGAGCCCTCGTGTGTTTGATAGAGGCCTCGTAGGTCGGGATTGAGGTTGTTGTGATGGCCAAAGAGAGTGGTGATATTGTGCCTAAGTGGCGATCTTGAGGTCTTTAAGTCGGTAACGCCTCGTGCCCGGTTCTGGCGTCAAATACGGGTAAGGGGTGTTACATTTAGTGGTATCAGAACTATGGTTTAGACGGTTCTAGGACTACCGTAACGGGTGTAAGAGTCTAGCTATACATGCCATAAGTGTACAATGATAGTGTGGTGGCTTCTGATGATTTTAAATCTTGTTTTATATAGAATATGGATTCCGATCCATTGACTACCGATGAAGCAGCTAGTAATACGCCGGCTCATGCGCAAGGAACCGTGCCTGTTCAAAGTGGACCCGAGGCTAGGGTTAAGGGGAAGGGGCTCGGATGATGAGCAATTGGTACTCAGATTATGTTCGAGCGAACCCTAATGCTCAACCTCCTCCACCTTCTCCTCCTATACCTCAGCCAATTCCTGTGGCTCCTCAAGGTATTGATGTAGTGAGGATATCGAAACCCCCGGTAGATAAGATTAGAAAACACGGGGCTAAAGGTTGATGATGACCCTGAGAGGGCAGAGTTCTGGTTAGAGAACTCGATGAGAGTATTCGATGAACTCTCTTGTACACCTGAAGAGAGCTTGAAGTGTGTCATATCCTTGCTGAGGGACTCGACATACCATTGGTGGAAGACGTTGACGTCAGTGGTCCCAAGAGAGCGGGTGATGTGGGACTTCTTTCTAGAAGAGTTCCGGAAGAAGTATATAAGCCAGAGATTTACTGATCGGAAAAGGAAGGAATTCCTTGAGTTGAAGCAAAGAAGAATGTTAGTAGCGGAATATGAGCGTGAGTTTGTTAGGCTTAGAAAATACGCTCAAGAATGTGTGTCGTCAGAGACCATATTGTGTAAGAGGTTCGAAGACAGACTGAATGAGGACATCAAACTCCTAGTGGGTATTTTGGAGTTGAAAGAATTTGTGGTGTTGGTCAAAAGGGCAAGTAAGGCCGAACAGTTGAGTATAGAAAAGAAAAGGGCTGTGAGTGAAGCCCGAGATGCTAGAAAGAGGCCGATGGGCAAGTCGTATCAAGCCCAGTCGAAAAGGTCAAAGGAAGTGAATCCTAGGTCGACAGCACCAGTGGGTTATTCCCATCGAGACTTGGGCAATACTCATTCGGGTTCGAGAGTCCAAGCTACTTCAATGGAAAGTGTGGGCAATCCAAAGAGTAAACCGGAGTGTCCAAGTTGTGGTAGATATCACACCGGAAAGTGTTGGGGTAATAGTCGAAACTGTTATAAGTGTGGTTCCCCCGACCATTTTATCCAAAACTGCCCCGAGAGGGATGATAAGGAAGAGAAGCAAGAGATGAGATCCAATGATGTGTCTGCAAGGGGTAGACCACCAAGGAACCCGAGAGGCAGGAATAGTGGTAGGGGTGCATCTAGAGATTCTGCCGTGAGACTGGAGGGTCGGGCACCTGCAAGGACGTATGCCATTCGCGCTCGCGAATAGGCATCCTCCCCTGATGTGATAACGGGTACTTTTTCTCTCTTTGACACCCTTGTTATTGCTTTAATAGATCCAGGGTCTACTTATTCTTATATTTGCATGAGATTGGCATCTAGTTTGAGTATGACTGTTGAGTCTATGGACTTTGTGGTTAAGGTGTCAAACCCTTTAGGTAAGCATGTGTTAGTGGACAAGGTGTGTAAGAATTGTCCTTTGATGATTGAGAGTCATTGCTTTCCGGCAAACCTAATGTTGTTGCCGTTTGATGAGTTTAATTTAATCCTAGGCATGGATTTGTTGACTACCCATAGTGTCTTAGTGAACTGTGGTAGTAAGTTTATTGATTTGAAATGTGAGAGTGGAGATGTGGTTCGGGTTGAATCAGGTGGATCAGATAGTCTACCAGTGATGATTTCTTCCTTAGTTGCTGATAAATGCTTGAGAAAAGGGTGTGAGTCCTATCTTGCTTTTATGTTGAATACTCGAGAGGTTGGAGTAGAGTTCGAAATAGTGCCAGTGGTTTGTGAGTATCCGAATGTATTCCCGGAAGAGTTACCCAGATTACCCCCAATGAGAGAGGTTGAGTTTTGGATTTAGTTAGTTCAGGGAACGGTACCTATTTCGATTGCTCCGTATAGGATGGCTCCTTTAGAGTTGAAAGAACTGAAGGTTCAGTTGCAAGAGTTGACAGATAAGGGTTTTGCAAGACCGAGCTACTCACCGTGGGGTGCTCCAGTATTATTTGTGAAGAAGAAAGATGGGTCTATGAGGTTGTGTATAGACTATAGACAGCTTAACAAAGTGACGGTTAAGAATAAGTATCCTTTACCAATGATTGATGATCTTTTGATCAACCTGAAGGAGCTACAAGATGTTCTCCAAGATAGACCTGAGGTCTGGTTATTATCAGTTGAGAGTGAAAGAGCAAGATGTGTTGAAAACTGCATTTCAAACAAGGTATGACCATTATGAGTTTTTAGTTATGCCGTTTGGTTTGACGAATGCACCGGTGATTTTTATGGATCTGATGAACCGTGTTTTTAGACCGTATGTGGACAAGTTTGTAGTTGTCTTCATTGACGACATATTGATCTATTCTCAAGATGAGAACGATCATGAAGAACATTTGAGAATTGTCTTGCAAACTTTAAGAGATAAGCAGTTGTATGCTAAGTTTAGCAAGAGTGAGTTTTGGCTCCGAGAGGTCGGATTCCTAGGACACATTGTGTCAGGTGATGGTGTTAGAGTTGACCCGAGTAAGATATCGGCTATTGTAGATTGGAAATCGCCGAGGAACGTATCAGAAGTTAGAGGCTTCTTGGGATTAGCAGGATATTACAGACGTTTCGTAAAAGGGTTCTCTGTGATTGCTACCCCGATGACGAAACTATTGCACAAAGATGTCAAGTTTGAAAGGACTGAGACATGTCAACAGAGTTTCGAGAGACTGAAGACATTATTGACTGAGGCACCGGTTTTGGTTCAACCAGAATCAGGAAAAGAGTTTGTGGTTTATAGTGACGCGTCGTTTAATAGTCTCGGTTGCATATTAATGCAAGAGGGTAAGGTAGTCGCTTACGCCTCGAGACAGTTGAAACCGCACGAGAAGAATTATTCGACTCATGATTTGGAGTTGGCTGCGATTGTTTTTGCGTTAAAGATTTGGTGACATTACTTATATGGTGAGAAGTGCCGAATCTTTACGGATCACAAGAGTTTGAGATATTTGATGGATCGGAAGGATCTAAATTTACGACAGAGACGGTGGCTTGAGTTGTTGAAAGACTATGAGTTAGTCATTGATTACCACCCGGGAAAAGCGAATGTGGTTGCGGATGCCCTGAGTAGGAAATCCTTGTATGCTCTAAGAGTTATGAGGACGAGTTTGGCATTGTCGATGATGGTGCTATTCAGCAGAGTTGAGAGCTAAGCCACTATTTGTTCAATGAGATATGTGAAGCTCGGAGAAATGACAAAGATGAGATGTCAACTAAGAGAGATAAGCGTGAGTCGAAAGTGATTCCGATTTTCGAGTGGGCTCGAATGGTTGTTTCTTTGTATCGTGATGTGAATTTGTGTACCTAGAGATGAGGAGTTAATCCAAAAGGTTTTGCATGAGGCCCACGGTGGATGTTTGTCAAGTACATCCGGCGATGACGTAAATGTATAATGACTTGAAGAAGTCTTATTGGTGGCCGGGTATGAAAAGAGATATTTCGAGTTCGTGACAAAGTGTCCGATTTGTCAACGGTGAAAGCCGAGCATCAAGTGCCTTCGGGATTGCTTGACCAAATGATGGTACCCGAATGGAAGTGGGATCGGGTTACCATGGATTTTGTGACGGGGTTGCCGATGACTCGAAAAAGAGAGATCTTTGTGTGGGTTGTTGTGGATAGACTAACGAAGTCGGCTCACTTTATTCCGAAGACGTGTTGATTATTCTTTGGGTAAGTTAGCTGAGTTGTATGTTGCAGAGATAGTGAGGTTACATGGTGTACCTGTGTCTATAATATCGGATAGGGATCCAAGGTTCACTTTGAGGTTTTGGAAGAGGTTGCAAGAGGCTTTGGGAACAAAGTTGAATTTCGATCTTTGCGTTCCATCCGCAAACCGATGGTCGATCTGAAAGAGTGATTCAAGTTCTCGAAGATTTGCTTCGATGCTGTGTGTTAGAATTCGAGGGTAGTTGGGAGAGATATCTACCTTTAGTCGAATTTGCTTACAACAACAGTTATCAATCAAGTATAGAGATGGCTCCGTATGAGGCCTTGTATGGTCGTAAGTGTCGGACTCCTTTATATTGGAATGAGCTTAGTGAGAAGCGGATCCATGGGGTCGATCTAGTAAAAGAGACCGAGGAGAAAGTGAAAATAATCCGTAATAGTCTGAAAGTTGCTTCGAACCGATAGAAGTCGTATGCGGATCTAAAAAGAAAAGAAATTGAGTTTGAAGTAGGCGACAAAGTGTTTTTGAAAGTGTCCCCATGGAAGAAGATTATGAGATTTGGACGAAAAGGAAAATTGAGTCTAAGATTCATAGGGCCGTATGAGATTACAGATAGAGTTGGGCCAATAGCATACTGGTTGGCTTTGCTGGTAGGGTTGGAAAAGATTCATAATGTGTTCCATGTGTCGATGTTGCGACGATATCGCTCTGATCCTTCACATGTGATTCCTTCGACGGAAATTGAGATAAGACCGGATATGTCTTATGATGAAGAACCGATTAAGATCTTGGCTCGAGAAGTGAAACAGTTGAGAAATAAGAGCATAGCACTAGTGAAAGTGTTATGGAAGAAACACGGTGTGGAAGAGGCTACGTGGGAAACGGAAGAAGCTATGAGAGAGCAGCATCCAAACCTCTTTACTGGTAAGATTTTCGGGGGCGAAAATCTCTAAAGGGGGGAGAGTTATAACATCCCGATTTAGGGCCTAGTCAGAATAGTGGTGCGAGACCACAAATCCGAGGTACATGAATGAGTTTTTGAGGTTTATGCTATGTATACATGCTAGTGTGAAAGTTTCTTGAAGCAATTTTGTGAAATTGCGGTTGAATTGTCCAAAAGGACTAAATTGCAAAAGTTGCAAAATGTGAGTTCTAGAAGCTATTTGTGTGAAATAGCTTTAGAATATTAATTAGAGGTCCTTAAATAGCAATTTTCCCAATTTCTACTATTTTGACAAAATTGGGCATGGATGAGTTAAAATAGAAAGTTTATCAAAAAGGGCATTTTGGTCATTTATCAATTAAGTGATTAAAATAGGAGAAAAGATGACAAAATTCATTCATCTTCTTCTCCAAGGTCACTAAATTTGAAATTTTCAAGAGCCATTGTTAGGGTTCTTCAAATTTTTCAAGCTTGCTAGTAAGTGCATCTAGCCTCGTTTTTGATATTCTTTGTATTTTTGAAGTCCTTGTAGCATGAGTAAGCTATTTTTAACTATTTGATGAGCTATGATGGATGTTCAAAAATGTGGCCATGTATGACATGCATGTATTTTGATGTTTGATGGAAGATTATGAAAGCTTGATGTAGTAGAAACATCTTTTGCTAAATGAGTTTCCATAGAAAATGCATGTAGGGACTAGTTTGTGAAAGTCTTAAGTTTGGTCATACATGTGTGATGTAGTGAGAATTGATGATTGCTTTAGTTGAGTAAGTGATTCGGCTAAGCATGAAAGGCTAGGAAGTTGAATAAAAATCACTTTACGAGACTTGGGCCAATAGTATAATTATGAGAAAGATTTGGGGCAAAAGAGTAATTTTGCCAAAGTATGAGACGTGGGTCAATTTGGTCAATGTGTGTATTGAATAAGCTGATTTATTCATTATAGATCAAGAAAGACGAAGCCCAGATCGAAACCGAGGCAAAAGCAAAGTGGTGGACTAAATTGCACGTTTTTATACTTTTGAGTATCGAGGTAAGTCTATGATAAACCATGCATTCATACTTACAATTTGTTAATGCTAGTTAGTGTATAGCATGGTTGAGAATGATTGAGAACCTATGTGGTTCAAGTGATATGAATGGATGAATGATTAAGTAAGTAGATTTGTGAATGTGCTGTGATAATGCTAAATGGTGGGCTAAGTGCGATACCATCCTAATGCATATTGACGATGAGCTGGCTATGCGTGATGCTATCGTTAGGTATATTATCTAGTGGGCTATGTGCGAAACCACTATGATTACCTTCATGGTAGGCTAAGTGTGATACTACCTCATTAATTGATTATGGTAGGCTAAGTGCGAAACCAACGAGACATTAGCTGTGTGGATTAGCTGTGTGGATTAGCCGTGTGGATTAGCTATGTGGATTAGCTGTGTGGATGTATTATCGAGAAATAATGATGTGTTGTATATTGTGTAAATATGATATTGAATGCAGGGGGTGCATGTCAATGGTTATGAGTAAGTGACTCATGATGTGTTGGAATAAATGTGGTAAGGGATAGAAAGAGTAAGCATAGTTGTACATTATCTGTTAGTATAATGCTAATTGTTGTTTAGCTTATACTATGTTGCTTAATTGTTTATGTGTAAACTTACTAAGCTCAAAGCTTACTCCCTTTCTTTTTCCTTGTCTTATAGAGTAAAGTGTTGAATCGAGATACGAGGATCAATTGGAAGATCGCCCACACTATCAGTACACTCTGGTACATTAGACTCAATGTTTTGTATATGGCATGTATAGGGGCTAGACAAGTTAGTGAATTTTGTTGTATATGGCTATGATGAGTTGACCTTTAAATGGATAATCTATTTTGTATAATGCCATAGTTGTTGGCTACTTTATTATATGAAAAGATGTAGTTATCCAAGTGAGATTGTAAGATTGTGAGTTGATTATGGATGTGTTGAATGAGTGCATGATTATGTATGCTAGAAGGGTGAAAAGAACTTGGCAAATAGCTTTGTTCTTATCCATGTGGATAGACACACGGGCGTGTGTCTAGGCCATGTGTGACACACGACCAGCCCACGGACGTGTGACTCAACCGTGTGTCCCCTGCATGTTAGTATTTTAAATCAGAATAGACCACGGACTAGCCACACGGGCGTGTGTCTAGGGCGTGTGGAACTAATCAGTGTTGGCCATGGGCTAGCCACACGGGCGTGTGTCTAGACTCTAGGCCGTGTTAAGGTAGTCAGTGTGCACCACGGGTGGAAGGCACGGGCGTGTGCCCTAACCGTGGGGCATTGGCAGAATGCTTGAGTTTTCATGCACGGGTAGTGACCATGGGCGTGTGTGACATCCACGGGCGTGCCAAATCTTACACGGGCGTGTGAGCCCTGTATAGATGGAAAAATTTTAAGATCGTAAGAGCTTTCAATATGTTCTCGAGAGCCCTCGTGTGTTTGAGAGAGGCCTCGTAGGTCGGGATTGAGGTTGTTGTGATGGCCAAAGAGAGTGGTGATATTGTGCCTAAGTGGCGATCTTGAGGTCTTTAAGTTGGTAACGCCTCGTGCCCGGTTCCAGCGTCGAATACGGGTAAGGGGTGTTATGGAAAATGTGTTTATTATGCTGAATTGAATTTTAGTAGAAAATATATGTGTATGCCGAATTGGTAAAAGAATGGGAGATTTGTCTTCGAGCCTGACTCGAACGAGTTACAACGTCCGAAAGCCCCGTACGAACCTTAGGAATAGTTAGGATACATATGTCATGACATAGGATTTATGATTTGTGTTTACGTGTAAGACCACGTCTAGGACGTTGGCATCGACTTGTGATGTACTTGTAATACCATGTCTGGGACAGTGGCATCAATATGTGATTATATGTAAGACCACATCTGGAATGTTGGCATTGTACGAGCTTTTCGACTATCCGAGTATCCTTATTAATTCCGAATGGCTCAACGGGCATTATCGAGTTATGATTGAATGTGAAATCGAGATAAAAGGGTCAGGTACGTGCTAAGTTTAATGTTAATGAAAATAAGGTAAACTTAGTATTTGAAATAATGAGATAAATTATGTATGATATAAAGTGACTTATATGTATGTGTGAATGCTCATATTCGGACAAGTGTTGTTATAATGCTAATGTTCATGTATTGGTATATGAATTTGCAAGCATGATAAATGTAAATATGATTATGGTTTGTTTGATTCGGCCTAGTTGATTTTAATGTTAAAGAATATTAAATGAATTACTTACTTATGACTTACTAAGCTATTCAAGCTTACTGTGTGTGTGTATGTTCATTGTTTTATAGATTTTGGAAGCTAGTTACGAGCTCGAGGATCGTCAGAGAAATCCGTCACACTATCGATCATTTTTTTTGGTATTTTATAAGTTGAACTTTAAACCTCTGGCATGTATAGGCTAGCCTTTGTTTTGGTTGTTTTGGAAACGTATATATGTATAAGCTAGTTTTAATGAGTATGAGTTTGAAAATGTATATATAAAGCCATGCGAAAATGGCTTGATTTCTATGCTTGAGTTCGGTTATGTTTGATTATGGTTTAAGTTTGTTTGGTAAGTAATATCATGTATATATAATGTGATTGCTTGGTTATGTGTTTCGAAAATAAGTACGTAATGGATGTTATTTGAGTTAAGGTATGTTATGTGTTAGTTAAGTAATAGGCATGTTATATATAAATATATATATGTGGTGTACTTGATATATGTTTGATTTGCATATGTGAGTGATCTTATGATTCGACCTAGTAATGAAGTAAAAGAAGGGATATATATATTTGGTTGTAAAATGGTTATTTGTGTCATTTTGAAATGGTAAGCTTACATGGTTATTTGGTTTAAAATTGGTGAATAGTTGTGTATGAACATATTCGGCTATGGCATTAAATTTATATTGATAAGTATGCAAAATGGTATATGGTGTATATGTAATTGCTGAATACTCTTGGTTGAATTGATAGAAAGGATTTATTGATTAAATGACTAATGTTGGGAAGAATGGATTTGATGTATTTAGTATGGAAGTAGATTAGATGACCGAATATAGAGTTTAATGATATGATTGAGTATATGAAATTTAATTTGTTGTATAGCCTACGAATTTGGTAAGTTGAATTAGTTATTGAATAAACAAATTGAGTATTTTATAATTTGTATTTAGTGTATTAAACAAATGTTTCATTTTAATATGGTGATATGCGCATAATGGTGTAATGGTTAAAATCTATAATTGTCCATTTTGTGAAAAATGATAATGCCGCATAAGTTAATTGGCTATAAGTCATGTTGTATGGATCGTTTAGTTAATATGCACCTGTAAAGAAGTATGAAGCAAAATGTTTGATGTTTAGTCTATGTATTAATCATATGGATACATATAATTTATATATTTGGTGTATAAACTGATAAGACATATGTTTGAATGCCTTAATGTACGCGCATGGTATTTATAATGTAATGAATTATCTTATTACTTTGATATTTTGAATGCTTTGAATGAAGTGTATATAATTTTGAATATGACATAAGTGATTATGTGAATGAATGAAAGTTGTATTTTGTCCGGTAATGCCTCGTAACCCTGTTCCTGCGACGGATACGGGTTAGGGTGTTACACTAACGATGTCGTCATCTATGGTGGTGTCATCACAGGTCCGACACACCTCACTTTGTAATGATCCGAATTTGACCCTAATCGGAATAGTGGTTTCGGGACCACGAGTCCGAGTCCGAAAAATATTTAAATATTATTTTCTGTGTTTATTATATGTGAATTAAAGTGTGTGTAAGTTTCATAGAGAAATTTGATTATTTGCATGCTTAATTAAATAAAAAGGGCTTAATCGCGTAAATTATAAACTTGACAGTTTAAAGTGTAAGGACTAAGTTAAGGTTGTTTTTTCTAATTGGGAGCATTTAAAATGCAAATTACCCAATTTAAAGGGTAGTGGACGGCAATGACTAATGTTATACAATTATATTATATGTTTATTTCATTTATTAAATAGTTAAAGTTATATTTCATTTATTTTATAAGTTATGTTTATAATATAATAAAAGAAACATAAAAGTGGTCTCATTTTCATTGTTCTTGCCGAAAAACACAAAAAGAAAATAAAAGAAAAAGAAGCTAGGTATTTGGCATTCATCAAGCTAAATTAAGGTAAATTTTTATTTCGGTTTTCGATAATTTCTACGTTTTTGTAATTGTTGCTTCGAGAGCTTTAAAACACATGTCTTAATTTCATGAATTGAAGATGTTTGTGTAAAATGCCATTGATGTTATGATGAATTTTGTGATGTTTTATGCGTTAAATGATAGATATGTAATTGATGAACATACTTTGTTCTTGAATTTTTGATGAATTTGGCTAAATAGGGCTAAATTGAGAAAATAAATTTTTGAGGGTTTAAAATGCAAAATAAATGAAATGTAGGGACTTGTATGACCATGGGGAAGATTCGGCCCTTAAGGAGTGAATTCAAATTATGTGTATTTTGTATTTTGTGCAATAGGGACTAAATTGTAAAAGTTGTAAATGTCAGGGGTAAAATGGTAATTTGCCTATTTATGTGTTTGGGACTAAATTGAGATGAAATGTGCTTGAATGAGCTTAATTTGATTATGTTTAGATCAAGAACAAAGAAAAACGGACTTGGATCGGGAAAGCGAAAGTTATTGAATAGCTAGGTTCTTGTCGTCCGACGATATCCGAGGTAAGTTTTTAAGCAAGTTAATACCGTAAATATTGTTCGTAATCTAGTTTACATGCTGAATTTTGAGTTATTGGATTGAAATGTTAATAAAGCCGAATGTGGCATATTAATTCAGCAATGAAAGGTAGTTAAATCTAATTGAATTTATTATGTGAAAGTGACATGAATTATGTATTGTATATGTGATTTTGGTAATATATAATGTGTACAAGATGGTTGAATAATATTAATTCAGGCTTTGAGCCTAGCAGGCCTTGTGCCGGTGAACTAAATCGGGCTTTGAGCCTAGCAGGCCTTGTGCCGGTGAATTATATCGGGCTTATTGCCTAGCAAGCTAAATGCCGGTGTTTAAATTACAGACCTCGGGTCTAGCAGGCTTAGTGTCGGTGTGTGATTCAGGCTGACGCCTAGCAGGTTTTATACCGGTGATTTACAATTCCGAGTTTAGACTACGAAATGATTAAGTTATGGAACAAATCGAGTAAGCCTAAGCTTATACAAATGAATTTTGTTAATTCGATCGTAAGGTATGTATTTTCATACTTATATGTTATATGTGCGGTCATTGAACAAATAAAACGATGAAATAAATGTGTTGTATATTAGGTTGATGGAATATGTGGATAAATTATGTTATGTGGATGTTGTTTACTTGATAGCATGAGAGCTGTTTAAAGATGTTCATGTATGTATATCTATATATATATTCAGTTATATGAGATAATTTGTATTTTCATCGAGTCATGTGGAATATATGTATATGTGTGTTATCGAACATGTGGGATTGAATTTAGGTACTTTCGGTTATAGTGGCTTACTATATATGTACAGGGAAAATGACATTCGGTTATATATAGATATATATGTATAACTTTTATGTGATGTGTATTTGAAGAGTTCTACTTTTAAGTATATGGTGATAATAATTTTGCTATATATATGGATATTGATATTCGGCTAGGATATCATATAAATGTCTTATTATTTTATAAATGTTAGGAATTTGTTCGGTTTAACTTGTTTTAAATAATTAGCCGAATTGTTGAAATTGCTTAAGACTTACTAAGCTAAGTTAGCTTACTCTGCGTGTTTGTTGCTCTGTTTTATAGATTTTGATCAAGCTACGAGCTCAGGGGATCGTCAGAGAAGTCATCCACACTATCATCTTGTTGTGGTACTTATAAGCTTAGTTTTTGAACTAAAGGCATGTATAGGTTAGACTAGGTTTCTAAACCGATGAGTTTTGTCTTGTATATAAGTATAGCCATGCGAAAATGGCTAAGTTAAGATACTTTGGTCTTGAATGTATATGGCAATGTTGTATGAACTTTATGCAGTATAATCGGCAATGTGAGTTGCATGAATGGATGTATAGTTAATTATCGTGATATTCATACGGTTTAACTTAAACGTTAAGTTAGTTATCGAATGAGGTTAATCATGCAAGGTCTTTGGTTTGTTGTTTATTATGGTTTGAATTATAAGAGTTACAATTCGGATGTTAAGCAGGTTGCATTTATGTGAATGTGTTTGATTCATGGATTTAGGAAGAAGTGTTAGTGAAGCGTTTTATTCAAGTTTTTATGAAGTAGAAAATGTTATAGTGTACATAGTATGTTTGGTCAAATGTGGAGGCATTGGTTTGGAAATATGAAATGCATAAATAGGTATTTGACATGTTTTATATATCTTGATATTTGATGTAGTCAAATACGCATATGATTTTAATGATTAATGAAATGTGTTTGATCATAACCTGAAGTTGTTAATGCCTTAATTTCTTATGGTCACTAAGTCAAGTATAAGCATGAATAAAATTTTGAAGCAAAGTGTTTAATTTATGTTAAGTATTCGTATATTATTAATATGATGAGCCTATGTTTGAGTATTGTGTTCGTAAAGGATGCATATATTATTTAGCTTTGTGGTATGATTATGAGTAAATGTAGAGGCATGATCCATATGTTTAATATTTAATTAGCTACGAGTTATATATATATATTTATATATGAATATGACTTGGGTGAATGTTTGAATCTGTATATGTGTTCGGTAATACCTTGTGACCCCAATCCGGCGACGGATACGGGTTAGGGGTGTTACATTTGATTGTATCGAGCTTACGGTTTAGTCGATTCTAGGACTACCTGTGAGCGCGTGTGAGAAGTCTAGCTATACTTGCCTTAATTTTATAATATGATAGTTTGGTGACTTCTGACATTTAAATTGTGTTTTATATAGTAAATGTATCCTGACAGAGCCGTAGCTGATGATGTAGAGAGCGTAGCACCTGATCTCGCGCATGGGTCAGCGCCGGTAGACTCTCGACCTGTCTCGGGTAGCCATGAGGGGGAGGCTGAGCAATCCTTCTACCATATGATGAATGAATGGTTTACCCAATTTATTCAGACTAATCCGGCTGTACAACAACCTCCACCCCCGAATAATCCAACTCCGATACCTTCAGCACCTTCGATGATAGATCCGATGAGATCTAGCAGGCCTCCCATTGATAAAATCAGGAAACACGGGGCCGAAGAATTTAAAGCTAATGATGATGACGATGCGGAATAAGCTGAGATGTGGCTTGATAATACTATCCGTGTGCTTGATGAGCTGTCGTGTACTCCAAACGAATGCTTGAAGTGTGCTATATCCTTATTACGAGACACCGCATATCACTAGTGGAATACACTAGTATCGGTGGTTCCGAAGGACAAAGTGACATGGGAATTCTTTCGGATAGAATTAAAGTAAAAAAGTACATCATCGAGAGATTCATTGATCGAAGCGAAAAGAATTTACGGAATTGAAAGCAGGTCGAATGACCGTGGATCGAGTATGAACGGAAATTTGTCGAGGCCGAGCCGATATGCCCGTGAATGTGTGTCAAGCTGAAGCCATTATGTGTAAAAGATTTGAAGACAGTGCGAATGAAGATATTAAGTTGCTAGTCGGCATACTCGAGATTAAAGAGTTCATGGTACTTGTCGAGCGAGCTTGCAAAGCCGAAGAGCTTGGAAAAGAGAAAGAAAAGCCGAGTTGAAGCTAGAGACATTCGAAAAAGATCATCGAGTAAGACCTTTCATTCCGCATCAAAGAAGTTTAAAGATGAATCCGATCGACATAAGGCTACTTGAGACTTCTCTAGAGCGAGATCGACCTCCTGTGGGTTCCGAGCCACTTCGATGGCTAGTGTTGGTAATGTTGTGCAGAACCGGGTGAGTGCAAGCATTGTGGAAAATGGCATTCTGGGAGTTGTAGATTTCGTGATCGGTCCTGCTTTAAATGTGGATCGTCGGTTCATTTTATTTGAGAATGCCCGATGCTAGCCGAGCAAAATATGGCTCAGAATACAAGACCGAGCTACAGCGTCGACGAGGCGGACCACCCAGGCATTTGGGAAATGTAAGTGGAAGTCAGAAAGGAACTAAAGACACTGCAGTTCGATCAGAGGCTCGTGCACCTGCTAGAGCATATGATGTACGTGCCAGAGAGGATGCTTCTTCCCCAGATGTTATCACCGGTACTTTCACTCTTTATGATACTACTGTGATTTCATTGATTGATCGGGTTCGACTCATTCATATGTGTGTGAAACTTTAGTATTCGATGAGGACTCTACTGTTGAGTCTCTTTGAGTTTGTGATTCGTGTATCAAACCCCTTGGGTCGATGTGTTACGGTTGATAAAGTGTGTAAAAGTTGCCCATTGATGATTCGGGATTCATGCTTCCCAGCTGATCTAATGTTGTTGCCTTTCGACGAGTTCGATATAATTTTGGGAATGGACTGGTTAAATTTGCACGATGCTGTTGTTAATTGCAAAAGAAAGACCCTTGATTTGAGTGTCAGAATGGTGAAGTTATCTGAATTGAATCTAATGACCTGAATGGGTTACCGACAGTAATCTCCTCGATGTTAGCTCATAAGCATGTGAGAAAAGGGTGTGAAGCTTACTTGGCTTATGTGTTGGATAGTAAAGTTACTGAGAAGCAGATTGAATCCATACCAGTTGTGTGCGAGTATCCAAATGTGTTTCCTGAAGAACTACCAGGTTTACCACCTGTTCGAGAAATAGAGTTTGGTATCGAATTAGTATCAGGGACGAATCCGATTTCAATAGCTCCGTATCGGATGGCACCTACAGAATTAAAAGAGTTGAAAGCACAGTTGCAAGAGTTAACAGATAGGGGATTTGCACGACCAAGTTTCTCTCCTTGGGGTGCACCAGTTTTATTTGTGAAAAAGAAAGATGGGACTATGCGAATGTGCATTGATTATCGGCAGCTGAATAAGGTGACTATAAAGAATAAGTACCCGTTGCCACGGATTGACGACTTGTTTGATCAGTTGAAAGGGGCTTCAGTGTTTTCAAAGATAGATTTGAGATCGGGTTATTATCAGTTGCGAGTCAGAGATTCCGATGTACCAAAGACTTCTTTTCGAACGAAGTACGGACATTATGAGTTTCTGGTTATGCCTTTTGGACTTACTAATGCACCTGTTGTTTTTATGGATCTGATGAATCAAATTTTTAGACAGTATTTGGATCGGTTTGTGGTTCGGATCACAAGAGTTTAAAGTACTTGATGACTCAGAAAGATTTGAACTTGAGACAACGCAGATGGTTAGAGCTGTTAAAAGATTACGAATTAGTGATTGACTACCATCCGGGGAAAGACAATTTTGTTGCGGACGCCTTAAGTCAGAAATCATTATTTGCTCTTCGTGCGTTGAACGCATATATGGTTATGTCTAATGATGGTTCGATAATAGCCGAATTGAAAGTAAGACTGTTGTATATCTAACAAATTTGTGATGCTCAGAGAGTTGACAAAGATACTATGGCAAGACGAGTTCAGTGTGAAAGTGATGCAGAGTCAGAGTTTCAAATCGATGAAAATGACTGTTTGAACTTCAAAGGCCGAATATGTGTTCCAAGAAATGAAGATTTGATTCAGATGATATTGAATGAAGCTCATAGTAGCCGATTGTGCTGTACATCGGGTATACGAAATTGTATAATGATTTGAAATAGTTCTATTGGTGGCTTTGGTATGAAGCGGGACATATCCGAATTCGTCTCGAAGTGCTTAATTTGTCGCAAGTAAAGCCAAACATCAGTGCCTTACAGGTTACTTCAAACCGATCATGATACGAATGGAAATGGGATAGAATTGCTATGGATTTTGTATCCGGTTTGCCTACAACACCGAGCAAGAAACATACGATGCAGGTTATAGTGGATAGACTAACCAAATCAGCTCACTTCATCCCGGTTAAAGACGGACTATTCGCTCGATAAGCTTGCTGAGTTATATGTATCTCAAATTGTGAAATTGCATGGTGTGCCAATTTCCATTGTTTGAGATAGAGACCGAGATTCACGTCGCGGTTTCGGAAGAAAGCGCAAGATGCTTTAGGTACCAAACTACACTTTAGCACGACTTTTCATCCGCAGACAGGCGGTCGATCGAGCGAACCATTCGGATACTTGAGGATATGTTGAGGTGTTGCGTCCTCGAGTTTGAAGGTACGTGGGAACGATACTTACCTTTGATTGAATTTGCTTACAATAATAGCTTTCAATCTAGTATCAAAATGGCACCTTACGAAGCTTTGTACGGCCGCAAGTGTCGCACACCATTATCTTTGGACCGAGCTCGGTGAAAACAAGATACACGGGGTTGATTTGATTAAAGCCCGAGTAAAGTGGCGATGAATCCGAGATAGTTTGAAAGTTGCATCAGATCGCCAAAAGTCATACGCGGATTTGAAACATAAAGACATTGAGTTTCAGGTTGGAGACCGGGTATTTTTAAAAGTTTCTCTGTGGAAGAAAGTACTTCGATTTGGTCGAAAAGGCAAATTAAGTCTGAGGTTCATCGGACCGTATGAGATCATCGAACATGTTGGGCCTGTTGCTTATATATTAAAGTTGCCCTCTGAATTAGAAAAGATACACAATGTATTTCATGTTTCGATGCTTCGTAGATATAGATCAGATCCGTCACATGTGATCGCCCCGTCTGAGATTGAAATTCGATCCGATATGACGTACGAGGAAGAACTGATCCGTATCTTAGCTCGTGAATTGAAAGAGTTGAGAAACAAGAAAATTCCGTTAGTAAAAGTACTACGGAATCGACATGGGGTAGAAGAGGCTATGTGGGAGCTTGAGGATTCAATGAGGCAACAATATCCAACTTTGTTTAATGGTAAGATTTTCGGGGACGAAAATCCCTAAGGGGGGAAAGTTGTAACAGTCCAAATTTGACCCTAATCAGAATAGTGGTTTTGGGACCACGAGTCCGAGTCCGAAAAATATTTAAATATTATTTTTTGTGTTTATTATATGTGAATTAAAGTGTGTGTAAGTTTCGTAGAGAAATTTGATTATTTGCATGCTTAATTAAATAAAAAGGGCTTAATCGCGTAAATTATAAACTTGACAGTTTAAAGTGTAAGGACTAAGTTAAGGTTGTTTTTCTAATTGGGAGCATTTAAAATGCAAATTACCCAATTTAAAGGGTAGTGGACGGCAATGACTATTGTTATACAATTATATTATATGTTTATTTCATTTATTAAATAGTTAAAGTTATATTTCATTTATTTTATAAGTTATGTTTATAATATAATAAAAGAAACATAAAAGTGGTCTCATTTTCATTATTCTTGCCGAAAAACACAAAAAGAAAATAAAATAAAAAGAAGCTAGGTATTCGGCATTCATCAAGCTAAATTAAGGTAAATTTTTATTTCGGTTTTCAATAATTTCTACGTTTTTGTAATTGTTGCTTCGAGAGCTTTAAAACCCATGTCTTAATTTCATGAATTGATGATGTTTGTGTAAAATGCCATTGATGTTATGATGAATTTTGTGATGTTTTATGTGTTAAATGATAGATATGTAATTCATGAACATACTTTGTTCTTGAATTTTTGATGAATTTGGCTAAATAGGGCTAAATTGAGAAAATAAATTTTTGAGGGGTTAAAATGCAAAATAAATGAAATGTAGGGACTTGTATGACCATGGGGAAGATTCGGCCCTTAGGGAGTGAATTCAAATTATGTGTATTTTGTGTTTTGTACAATAGGGACTAAATTGTAAAAGTTGTAAATGTCAGGGTAAAATGGTAATTTGCGTATTTATGTGTTTTGGGACTAAATTGAGATGAAATGTGCTTGAATGAGCTTAATTTGGTTATGTTTAGATCAAGAATAAAGAAAAACGGACTTGGATCGGGGAAAGGCGAAAGTTATTGAATAGCCGGTTCTTGTCGTCCGACGATATCCGAGGTAAGTTTTTAAGCAAGTTAATACCGTAAATATTGTTCGTAATCTAGTTTACATGCTGAATTTTGAGTTATTGGATTGAAATGTTGATAAAGTCGAATGTGACATATTAATTCAGCAATGAAAGGTAGTTAAATCTAATTGAATTTATTATGTGAAAGTGACATGAATTATGTATTGTATATGTGATTTTGGTAATATATAATGTGTACAAGATGGTTGAATAATATTAATTCAGGCTTTGAGCCTAGCAGGCCTTGTGCCGGTGAACTAAATCGGGCTTTGAGCCTAGCAGGCCTTGTGCCGGTGAATTATATCGGGCTTATTGCCTAGCAGGTTAAATGCCGGTGTTTAAATTATAGACCTCGGGTCTAGCAGGCTTAGTGTCAGTGTGTGATTCAGGCTGACGCCTAGCAGGTTTTATACCGGTGATTTACAATTCCGAGTTTAGACTACGAAATGATTAAGTTATAGAACAAATCGAGTAAGCCTAAGCTTATGTAAATGAATTTTGTTAATTCGATCGTAAGGTATGTATTTTCATACTCATATGTTATATGTGCGGTCATTGAACAAATAAAACGATGAAATAAATGTGTTGTATATTAGGTTGATGGAATATGTGGATAAATTATGTTATGTGGATGTTGTTTACTTGATAGCATGAGAGCTGTTTAAAGATGTTCATGTATGTATATCTATATATATATATTCGGTTATATGAGATAATTTGTATTTTCATCGAGTCATGTGGAATATATTTATATGTGTGTTATCGAACATGTGGGATTGAATTTAGGTACTTTCGGTTATAGTGGCTTACTATATATGTACAGGGAAAATGACATTCGGTTATATATAGATATATATGTATAACTTTTATGTGATGTGTATTTGAAGAGTTCTACTTTTAAGTATATGGTGATAATAATTTTGCTATATATATGGATATTGATATTCGGCTAGGATATCATATAAATGTCTTATTATTTTATAAATGTTAGGAATTTGTTCGGTTTAACTTGTTTTAAATAATTAGCCGAATTGTTGAAATTGCTTAAGACTTACTAAGCTAAGTTAGCTTACTCTGCGTGTTTGTTGCTCTGTTTTATAGATTTTGATCAAGCTACGAGCTCGGGGATCGTCAGGAGAAGTCATCCACACTATCATCTTGTTGTGGTACTTATAAGCTTAGTTTTTGAACTAAAGGCATGTATAGGTTAGACTAGGTTTCTAAACCGATGAGTTTTGTCTTGTATATAAGTATAGCCATGCGAAAATGGCTAAGTTAAGATACTTTGGTCTTGAATGTATATGGCAATGTTGTATGAACTTTATGCAGTATAATCGGCAATGTGAGTTGCATGAATGGATGTATAGTTAATTATCGTGATATTCATACGGTTTAACTTAAACGTTAAGTTAGTTATCGAATGAGGTTAATCATGCAAGGTCTTTGGTTTGTTGTTTATTATGGTTTGAATTATAAGAGTTACAATTCAGATGTTAACGGTTGCATTTATGTGAATGTGTTTGATTCATGGATTTAGGAAGAAGTGTTAGTGAAGCGTTTTATTCAAGTTTTTATGAAGTAGAAAATGTTATAGTGTACATAGTATGTTTGGTCAAATGTGGAGGCATTGGTTTGGAAATATGAAATGCATAAATAGGTATTTGACATGTTTTATATATCTTGATATTTGATGTAGTCAAATACGCATATGATTTTAATGATTAATGAAATGTGTTTGATCATAACCTGAAGTTGTTAATGCCTTAATTTCTTATGGTCACTAAGTCAAGTATAAGCATGAATAAAATTTTGAAGCAAAGTGTTTAATTTATGTTAAGTATTCGTATATTATTAATATGATGAGCCTATGTTTGAGTATTGTGTTCGTAAAGGATGCATATATTATTTAGCTTTGTGGTATGATTATGAGTAAATGTAGAGGCATGATCCATATGTTTAATATTTAATTAGCTACGAGTTATATATATATATTTATAGATGAATATGACTTGGGTGAACGTTTGAATCTGTGTATGTGTTCGGTAATACCTTGTGACCCCAATCCGGCGACGGATACGGGTTAGGGGTGTTACACTCACAACACCCCAAGCCGATTTGGATATTGTCGGTTTGGTCTGGGCTAGTGACAGCTTGACCGGTCCGGTCTAGCCATCGGTTGGACCGTCAGCCCGGGTTCACATATCAAGCCATGTTCGACCAGTTTTTAGGTCTCAATCTCGATTTTGAGTTCTTGAACCCAATTTTCGATCTCAAGTTCATTTACCCATTGAGCCAATTGTCTGACTTGAAAATTAATTTCTAAAAATATCATATTAATTTTAATTAATTTGATTAATTTAATTTTACTTGATTAAAATTAATTTTCCCAAAAATCACTAAGATTTTCCAAATCAATTTTTCAAGAAAATTCTTTAATCAAATTCTCTAGTTGAACAATTCTCACGATCGCCTAATTTAATTTCATATCAAATAAATTGAATCAATTAAATTATTTCCAAAATCGTAGAATTTTCTTTTGATTCAAATGCAATCCGATCGAGCTTTTGTTAAGTTAGCGGAGAGACCAATCAAACATATACAATTAGGCTCAAGTAATTGCAATTATGTCCAGAAGTATCGTTTTGATAATTCACAATTTACTTAATCATGGAGTCAGTCCACAAGTAGTACCATGATTGAAAACTCCTTATTATATACTTTTTATGAAAATAATTCATCCAACTGCTTTGTGCAATGACTTCGTCATGAGTGTTACCCTCATATGATATCCTGGATTCCTTTGAGTTAAATCCGCTCACTCAATACAATCCTATTTTATCTCATTGTCAACATTGTGTCTTCTTAATGACTAATATGATCATTGTCAACAAATGACTATGATAAATTACTTGTTTGAGAGCAAGCAACCTGTAGCCACGTTCCATATTTATCAGTCCACACAATGCCAATGAGAGGATATCATTAACTTTTTAATCGAGCTATGAATTCCATTGTTACTAGTAAAACCATGCCATACACAAGTAATGTACCAACATACTGACTATGGGTTTGATCATTTTTAGAACATAAGCATTCACTTATATCAAAGCACATGAGTTACATACGCATGGTCAGTAGCTAACTTAGGATTTAGGTAAATCATACAATGAATGCCAAAAGTGAATTAATTCACAAATGGATTCAAAATTAATTCACCTTGGGTCCAGTCCAATGTATCATTCTTCCAATGAATACATCTATGTCTCTACCCGTGGAGTCAACTGCTCTAATAGCTAAGATTAACCATCTCTCCAATTGGAATTGTAGAGGACAATTAATCTTTCTAAGTATTTGAATCAAATGCTCACTTTAATTCTTTTATGGGATTACGGACTCGTTTAGATTATCTACTGACGTAAGTTGTCTTTCTCGCAATGTAAACGTTTTTACAGTGCCACTTATCATCAGTTTGAACTTAGAAAATCAATGAGCTAATATTTGTTTGTCACAATTTTGCTATGTATGCAAAAAAATGAAAGACAGAAACACAAAAGACATAATAGTGAAATGTGAAATTAACTTTATTTATTTATTCATCATTTAAATACATAGAAAACTATTACATGTTTACTACAATATGGACACATTTCCCAATACCCTTTTATTTTGTAAACGGCATATACTTAAGAATAGTTAGTCTCAAGTGTAAATGGTCAACATGGTTGTATATAAGCTGTGATATATGAAATTGGTTATGGTCATGCATAGAAATGATTCTAATGGTTTGGGGGTTAAGTTTTGAGCATGTTTTGATTTTCTGGAAGGGCATAGGGAAACAAGGACTTAGTGGTCTGCCTACGAAGTCGCGACTTCACACCTTGAATGTCACGACATCAAACTATCTCATCGTGATGTCTCCTGTTTGAGGTCGCGACGTCGACTCTGTTTTATTTTGAAAACCTTACAATTTGGTCCTCAAGTCAAGAAGCATGACTACTGTCTTCAAAGTCGCAACACCAATCCCTAGAAGTCGCGACAACCACCTGAAATATTTTGAAAGCTTTTCAATTTAGTCCTTGTTTGACCCCGGGATGATATTGAGCTTTCGTAAGCTCATATTTGACCTGGAAATGATTATTTATCATGTATTACGTATGAACTACTAATATTTCGATGTTAAATGATTATCTATCACAAACATTTAAAGAAATAAATATATCGATTTATTTTTATATTAAATAAATATAATTATTTCTATATGCAATATATAAACATAAAATGATACTATATCAATAATTATATTAATAATTTATGAGAATTGGATCAAATCAAAATTTCATAAATAAAATTATACATTAAACTAAAGTTCATGTATCATTTTAATATTTATTCTTTTAAAAATTATAATTAAAAATTTATAATGAAATATAGTTAATTATTTTATCTAATTCGGGAGAGTGAAATAAAAAGTGATACGCTTCCTAAATAGTGGCTAGTGAAAAAGGTTTGTATAGTTTCCGTTTCTCCCGTGAACGTGAACCATTGAATGAACATTGGATGTATTATTGTGATTTGATACGGCTAAAATGTGTGTCCGCCCTTAGGCATAGAGGGCTTGAAGTTAGTGGAGGTGGCAAGATTCTCGCGCACGCGAAATGAACACGGATTAAGTTGGGCTTGAAGTTAGTGGAGGTGGCAAGATTCTCGCGCACGCGAAATGAACACGGATTAAGTTGGGCCAATCAAATCAAGCAATAGTCACGTTGTGCGGTCCATTTTCGTTTCCTTTTTCCATTTTTGGACCATCAATTCAACACAATATGTGAATTGCCTAAGAAGAAAAACATGGATAATCGAAAATGGGTTTTATTTTGAACTTCATCTTACCTCATTTGCTTTAATTTATAATAATTTAGTCATTCTTGGCTAAAATTGAGAAATTAGTCAATTTGTTGGAAAACACATGAATTTGAATTATACTTTTTTTATGTTGATTTAATACATATAAATGGTTGTAAAATAATTTTGCAAGCTAATAATATAACAACAAAATTTAATAGTGTTACCCAAATAAATAAATTTCTCGATCTTCACAAAATATAAATATCAAATTATCATAAATTAAAATTGAGAAATTAACTTATCAACTTTTTTTTAAAAAATGAATGAAATTCATTATTGTTGTACCTTACATAATGGATCTCGTGGAACTCATAGTGCACCCAAAGAGGATCTAACACGTGTCTCCTAATAGAACCAACATCACAGCAAACTATGTACAGCCGACCTACCAACTAGCGAACCTTGAATTAATTTGTAAACCTTAGCCCAACGAAACCTTAGAGCTATGCGACTCCATTAAAACTATGTGAGGCTCACGTGAAAGTTTAGAGTCATTGATTGTCAATCCTCCCAAGACGTTTTATCTTAGGATGTAACATCATCGTCATTACCAAGAGTATAAAATCAAATTTCTGTGTCAGTAATCTCAAGACAAGAAATTAATTTTATCTCACACTATAAAAAAAACATGCAAGCAACTCATACACTAGTACGTACACACCTCTTTTACTCTAACCCTAAACTTTCTCTTTGTTTCTCACTCTCATCCCAACATTCCGTTGTATAAATGGCCACTTCCCTTATTGATCTTACCGATTAACAATAATTAAATCTAAAATATCTAAATTGGATGAAAACAAAAGAAGGTATGAAATGAAAGTAGAATAAAAAAGGGTATGTTCTTAATGCGTTTGCCTTTTATTCATAACATATGAAAACCATGAAATTAATTAAGTAGGTTTGGGAGGATTATTATTATTATTTTGGTTGAAAGATTCTTAGTACCATAATGTAGAGAATGCGAACATTTTCTTAAAATACACTAACAAATCATCGCTGTAATATTTAACTAGTTTGTCTGATGCATAGGTTTGATTTTATATTTCAATTAAAATATATTAACATATTATATAAATTTCATGATTAATATTATAAATAACTTTTTATTTTTACTTTTTATACTGTTTCTTATTACATATTTTATTTGATAATTATACTTTATTAAATCATTATTATATATTTTTATAAATATATAATGTCTTAGATTAGACACATTAAAAATGCAAATTGGAAAAAAATATGGGTGCAACATATATATAAATATGTATATGTAATAATTCAAGAAATGAAAGTAACATTCGATAGTACTTTTTAAAGACACAATGCATTCACAAATCAATCATAAAATAACATTTTAAAAATACAATGAAACATTATCAAGACATTAAATAAATAACAATAGCATTTCGATTCAATGTTCAAGTTCATTGAATCATTTGCTCAAGTAACACAAGGAGGAAAAACGTTTGGGCACATGAATGTCCAACCGAACACCAAACGATCAATGAAAAATGACGCAAGCACCAATAATGGCAATAATCCGTTACACGATAAAATGCAACTTAATTAATGACCAACCACACACCAAATGCGTAAAATGCAACAATAACATAACTCTCGAACGCTCAATGCGGTCTACACAATGAACAATAAGCAATGGTGAGACCCAGACACTCTACGACATGCTGACTATATTAAAAGAATTTTCAACTAGTTTTACCGAGCATTTAATTTATTATTAAAGTAGTAATTTAGCAATAATTTTCAGAAAATAATCAATTGAAAAAGTAGTAATTTGAAAAAAATGGCCATCATTAAAAGTAATTTAATAAACTACTACATAGTACATTTCAAAAATAAGGAATCGCAAAATAATTTTTAAACATCAAGCAATTAAATTAACCATAATATAAGCCAATCGAAAATCAGATATCACAAAATCACAATCACTAAACTAATAATTTAACTAAAACATTAAATAATTTAAAATGTAGGGATTACAAATTGAATTTCTATGTGTTCGTTGCTTAGAAGCAATCAACCCACAACAAGCTTCACTTTCGAGGATTCATCTAACTCTTTTTACATTTTATCATAGGAACAACCACAACCCAGAAGCAAATCTGCAACATCTTCAACGGTAGCAACTCTAGAGCAAATTGGCAGCCATAAGAAAATTAAAACAAGGAAGCATCAAATTTATAGCACTTGACCCTAAGCTAACTCTACACAAAAGACTCATAAAGGTAGAATTTATAGGTTATAAATTCTTAACCTAACATTTTAAAAAAGATCCCCACTTAAAACTAATTTGTAAAAGCTTTGACCTCACTCTGCCTTCATATTTGTTTTTTAAATATGACCTCTTCAGGCTTTAATGTCGCGACCTTCTATGCTTGATGTCGCGATTTCCTCATTAGGCAAGTCCCTAGATCACTCTAAATGAATCCATTGTCGCGACATTGAACTTTGAGGTCGTGACTTTGATTGTAGTGAGCTCTAATCGCTCATTTGGAAAACATGTAATGTCGTAACTTTGTCATCATGCCACTCAAGGTTCAATTGTTGAAAGTTGGTTCCTTAGTCGATGAGAAGTATAAAATGTCACGATATCTATAAGTGATGTCACAACTTCAGCTCCAATTAGTTCACTTGCCTCTCACTCTCCTCAACTAAGTCCTTGCAAAAGTCTTGTCCCACAAATTAGTCCATAATGGAATAGAATTGTTGTTTTATTCAATTAAACATAAAATACTCTAACAATTGCAATTAAAATGAAATCTAACTTAATTATGAAAAATCACTAAAGGATCCGCTAATTACCCGAAAATAAGCTCTTTAAGTGTTTAAAAAGCATAATTTGTCATATCAAAATACGACGCATCACTAATATGTCATGATCACCTCATTCACATGACAGTCACATTGGTATCCATTTTATGATTGCATTGCTCTCTATATATATTTGAATGAATGTATTTTCCATATCTTATAGTTTAGTGAACTTTCATTAAGCATGGTGAAATTGTGTGATTCTAAGTATACTTATTGAATGAAATGATTCTTGCTTGTTTATATGCTTTTCTTATTCAATAATGTATGCCTTTTATGAATTTCTCCTTCTTATGTTCTTTTTCACACCCAATTATCTTTATTGTCCCGAAATTTAAGGAAGTTAGGATTAAATTGAATGGATTGGCAAATTGCCGAGCTCTATTGGGAAATTTAGAAATTTTAACAGCTGAATTATGATTACTTGGATCTCAATTCTGGTTTAGTTAGATTGGAACCGGCTATCTCCTTAGTAGGAGACAAAATAATTAGCAGTGAATAGCTAAAATGGACAAGAAGACCGTTCAAACCTTGGTTGTATATATATGAGTAGTGAGGAATGAATTTGTAACAACTCGTTTTCAGTTAAATCAGAATAGTGGTTTCGAGACCACAAATTCGAGCCAAAAAAATTATTTTAATATTATTGCATGATCTGCATTATGATAGGAAAGATGTATCAAAATTTTGATAAGAAAATTTTACCGATATTATATTTAATTAGGGAAAGGACCAAATTGCATAAAATGCAAAAGTTGAGTTCTAGTAGCTAAAAGAATCAAATAGCTATGGAATTTAAAATAAGAGGTCCTTATATGGTAATTAGACCATTAAAGAAAAGTTAGTAGATATTTTTGGTTTAGTAGATATTTTTGGTGATTCATCCATGGAAAATTAGAAAAAGAAAAGGACTTAATTGGAAAGTGAAAAAAATTAAAAGATGATAAATTAAGTAAAGGTTTAATAACATCATTATATATCATCTTCTTCCCCAAAATTTACATGGAAACCCTAGGAGAGAGAAAGGAAACTAATCAAGCTTAATTGGGTAAGTATCCTTGTTCCGTTTTTAGTAATTTTTATAATTCCGAGACCGTAGTAATCTAATCTATCTATTTTGGGAATTAATTTGTAAAGTTATCAAAGTATCAAAATTTTACCATAGATGAATATGCTGAAACTTTGAAATTTATGATAGAAAATGAAAGGTTGTTGATAGATAAATAACTTTTGTAAAGTTAATTTTGATGAAATTATGATTTAGGGACTAAACTGTAAAGATGTAAAAATTATGGAAAAATTCTGAATTTTGTGAAATACATGTGCTGTAAATGTTATATGAAAATTTTGGTTAGGCTTGGAATAAGGATTAAATTGCATGAATTTCATTTTCCGAGCCTAGGGACGAAATTGGAATTAATTAAAAGTATAGGGGCAAAATGGTACTTTTGCCTAAAATGTGATTTGGATTGAATTGAATATGAATTGTAATAAATTGATGATTAAATTCATTTATATAGATCCAGATAACTCAAATTTGAAGTTAGATCGAGGAAAACAAAAAGTTTCAGATTAGTAGATTTTCGAATACGAACAAGTAACGAGGTAAGTTCGTGTAACTAAATTGTGTTTATTTTTATGATTGAATTGAGTGTGGTATGTATTTATGTTAATTATATAAATGTTATAAATGTATGAAATAATCACATGCCCAATATTGCTCGATAAATGATAAGTTTCGTTTGAATAATAAAATGCGATGGATATATTATTTTCCCGTATTGATTACAGTCTTGCATTTGTTGCAGACATTATAGCTCAGACGAGCATCCTGTGAAAAGCCCTCTCGAGTGTCCTGTTATATAGTTCCTACGAGCATCATGATCAGTAGTGATCCTGCATGTGTTACGCACTACCGCAGCTCTTTGTGAGCGTCCTGTTACGTGATTCGATCGGTTGTGATCCAACATATATTGCGGACACAAACGCAGCTCTTCGTGAGCGTCCTGATATAGGCTCTTATCAATTTCCTGACATAGCTCACTTGAACTCCCTGCTACCTATCCGGTGCTCCCTGATAATAACTCTTCTAAGTTACCTGTTAAGCTTTATGAGCTCCCTGATTAAAACTCTGATGAGTTTCCTGTTTAGCCCGGATCAACGTCCTGTTACATGGCTCATCTGAGCATCTTGATATGTGGCTCGAGAGTGTGCTCCCTAATTATGTGCCCTAATGGGTACCCCTAAACATGAATTGACAGATCACTGATTTGTATACCTCATGTATACTACCTGAGTATCCATCGATATTTCAATAATTCAACGGATAAAACTCCTGACATGAGAAATTGTGAGATTAAAGGAATTATGTCTCGAATATTTCTGAAATACTCGAAAGTTTGTAGCATGATGAGCTCATCCATGTTTATTTGATGTACATGTGAATTATATGACTAACTTGTTTAATTGAGTGTATATGATTAGGAAAACTTGCCAATTTGTTGGGAAGCATGTTATTGTTATGCTTATTTAAATGAATATGATTGGTAAGTTTAATTCCTGTTATACGAACTTACTAAGCATTAAATGCTTACTAGGTTTTATTTTCTATGTTTTATAGTGCTCGGAAGCTCGAAAAGGTTGGAGATCGGTCGGAGCATCTTCACACTATCCTTCAACTCGCTTTGGTATAAATGATAAACTTATTTTGGTATAATGGCATGTATAGACTAACTTTTTCAATGTTGGCATGTAAATGGATGATAGTAATCTAGCCATTAAAATCGTTAGTGATGGTATGTTTTGGTATATATATATTTATCATAAGGTTATCTCATTAATAATATATAACAACTTAATATGGTTGAGTAAGTTAAAGTAAATATAAAAGTTTTGATAATAAGGTAAGTTTGGAAATACATGAACGTATGTGATAATATATCACACATAATTCTTGCAATTGGCTTGGATAATATGTTTCGAATTGGTTGTTACATATATGTAAGTGTTGTTGTAGGTTAATGGTAAATCTGGGTGAGAAATAAAGCTAGGAAATGGCTTTATTTTTTCCACACGGGTAGACACACGGGCGTGTGTCTTGACAGTGTGTGACACACGGTCTGGCACATGGGCATGTAGTTTGGCTGTGTGTTCCCTGCATCTTAAAATTGAAAAATAGAATGCTCAGAATTAGGCACACAGGCAGAGACACGGGTGTGTGACTCAGCCGTGTGTGACACATGGCCTAGAACACGGGCGTGTGTCTTGGCCGTGTGAATCCTGCACCTAATTTTCAAAAATTAAATTGACCACACGGCCTAGCACACGGGCGTATGGTTGGCCGTGTGACCCAAGTCAGAGAGTTACACGGTAAGGACACGGGCTGGGACACGGTCGTGTGCCTCACATCGAATGCCCACACGGCTTGAGACATGGCATGTCACTTGGCCGTGTGAGCCACACGGCCTACTCACACGGGCGTGTGACCCCTGTATATAAGAATATTTTTTTTGAAATTTTGCGAAAAATTCTCTGAGATCCCGATTTAGTCCCGACTTGTTTCTAATGCTTAAATTGGGCCTCGAGGGTCCATACAAGGGACGATATGATTAGTTTCAGATATGAATAGTAAATGACATGAATTATCTGTAATTATTCTGTAAACTTTAGTAATTCTTCGTAACCCTGTTTCGGTGATGGATACAGGTTAGAGGTGTTATATTTATTCTCCTGAATTTAGCTAGTAATCTCTTTCTTATTTGCAATGTCTTCTCCGGTTGCTCCAAAGAAAAAGAAGAAGAATAGGTTAAAGAAAGCTTTGCATAGGGTGGTAAACGTGGGGTTCGATATTAGGAAAGCCAAAAATTCAATAAGTTGGTACGTCCTAAGTCCCCCATGTACTCGTCGTGGGTTAGAGGAAAGGGAAGTAAGAATTCTTGAAAAGTTTATATATAGTTATGGATTCTAGGTTGAGGTTTGTGTGACTTCAATTTAACTGATGTATGTTGTAACAGCCCGATTTTGAGGCTAGTCGGAACAGTGGTTTTGGGACCACTAATCCGAGGTTCAAGAAAATCATTTTAATATTACTTTATGTGTCATAGCATGATTATAAGGATGCATGAAAATTTTGGTGCTTAAATTTTAGCAATTTCATGCTTAATTGCGAAAAAGGATTAAATCGCATAAGGTGTGAAAGTTGTATTTGACAAGCTAGAGGTGTCTAATAGCTATGGAATATTAAATTGGAGGTCTTTAAAGTGTAATTAGACCGCCCTAAAGGTGATGGCCGGCCAAGGGAGACAAGAGCATTAAATTGGTCAAAAATTTGGTGATTTTAGGTGACTAAATGAATAAAATAAGACTAAATAAAGAAGATATCATCTTTTACTATTTCCATTTCTTCTTCCACCGAAAATTGAAGCAAGAGTAAGGGTTTTTGAAGCTTAAACTTTCAGCCAAGCTATTCTCTTTCAAGTAAGTGATTTTAGAGGTCTTTCTTGATAATTTTTGTACTATTGGAACCCCTAAAGCTTAAGCTAGCTAATGAGGGGACTATTTTGCAAAATGGTTGAAAGTTTAGGGATTTGCCATGTGAGTGCTTGTGTTTTTTTCTGAGTTTTTAGGGAATAAAATGAATTGTGGTTGTTAAATGAACAACTTTTGTGAAAGGTGTTTCCATGAAAACACCTAAAAGGACCTATTTGTAAAGGTTATAAATTTAGTAGTAAATGCATGAAATAATTGAAATTTTGAGTTGCTATTAGAGGGAATATGAATCGGCTAGGCTTGAGTGTGTGAAAAATGAACACATTTCATTTTACGAGCCTAGGGGCAAAATCATAATTTTGCCAAAATATAAGGGCAAAACGGTCATTTTTGCCAAAGTAGAAATTTTGAAGTGTCTTGAATTATATAGTGATTAAATGAGTAAATTTTAATATTATAGATCACGAAGAACGCGGAATCAACCTTGACCGGGGAAAAGACAAGGTTTTGGACTAAACTAAAAATTATCATATTTTGCACCAAGGTAAGTTTATGTGTAAACGATACATCTCAATTACGGATGCTTTAACTATTAATGCATTGTGTGGATGAAATTGCTTATTGGTGAGAGTTATTGAAATAGTAGAAAATGTGAAAACTCTCGGATGAACTTCGGAAGAGAAATAATGAGTACGGATGAATATCCGTAAATATGTAAATTTGGTGGGTTGTGTGCGATACCACCTTGTTATTTATTAACGATGGGCTATGTGCGATACCATCGCATTTATTATTATTTTGGTGGGCTATGTACGATACCACCGTAATTACCATTATTGGTGGGCTGTGTGCGATACCACCCTATTATTGCTTAATGGTGGGCTGTGTGCGAAACCACCGGGTATCTTGTATTATTCCAAATAGTTCATCGAGAAGCTTGTTCAAGTAAGTATTTCATGTGGCTTTATGGTGATAGTGCAGGGTATAAGTACAAGTAAATGTGAGCAATGTATATGATATGTGGTTGGGATGTGGTAAGAGTTGAGATGAGTAAGCATGATTATGAGAATATGAATTGTTCTTACATAGTATGTAAAGTTTTTGAGTATGGCATGTATAGGGTCTAGAATTAGTTGAATGTCATATTGTTTTGGTCAAATGTGTTGGCTCATTCAAAGATGAACTCTTTTGTATAAGGCCATAGTTGATGGCTTTTTCTTATTAATCTATGAAAAGATGAGGTTATTCAAGATTGTACAAGTAGTATGATGATTTATTTGGTTTAATTATGCATGAATGGGTTGAAGGTTTGATATGAATCATGTTTGTATGAGTTAGGGTGATGGAATGAGCTTGGAAAATAGCCTTGTTCTTGTCCACACGGGTAGACACACGGGCGTGTGTCTAGGCCGTGTGTGACACACGGTCAACTACATGGGCGTGTGCCCAGGCCGTGTGAAATCTGCACCTGAAATTAGGAATTTAATTCGCCACACGGTCGAAGGACACGGGCGTGTGCCTAGGCCATGTGACATTTATGGGGTGATGACGTCAGAAACAGAATGCCAAGGTTTTGGCACACGGGCTAAGACACGGGCGTGTCGAGGCTGTGTGAGGGACACGGGCCAGGGACACGAGCGTGTGTCCGGCCGTGTGAAAACCCCTGTAAGTTCAAATTGAAAATTAATTCCACACGGGTGTGGAACACGGGCATGTGATATGCTACACGGGCGTGTCCATTCTTCCACACAGGCGTGTGGATTGTTTAGTGAAAATTTTCCTAAGTTTTTCTAGAAATCTTTAAAAGAGTTCGATTAGATCCCGAACCATTCCTAAAGCATGATTTAAGCGTCGTAATCTTGTTTAAGAGGTGTTAATAAAATTTTTAAGTTTGGAGAGGAAAGTTAAGTCTCGGTGTTGCATAAGTGTTGGTGTATAAGACTAGTAATGCCTCGTACCCTGTTTCGGCGTTGAATACGGGTAATGGGTGTTACATATGCGGTTGTTATGCTTAGTTTCTAGAATGAAGGAGACTTGGCATTTGGACAAGCTAAGCTGACGAGGATAAATGTAGCAAGGTGAGTCTCGTTACTCAATTTTTTTGGGTGATTGTTGATGTTGTGTTTCTTGTTTGAACCACATCTATGTCTGTTTGAGTTGTGTCTAAGACTTTGGTCGTGTAAGAATATGGAGGATAAGTAAGTTGTGTATGCATATGGTTGCAAGTGTATTTGTTGGATGTTGTATGGTTGCGAATTGACAAATAGATGCATGAAGTAATGTATGTGACAGTAACTAGCACAATAAATTGGATAAAATGCATGAATACAATGTATGCAGAGTACGGAGATATTTTACCTTGACGGGGTAGATGAAGTTAGGAATAATTGGCAGAAAGGAGGAATGGGCGAATTGATAAGGGATGACAAGGGAGCATGGCAGCGTTCTGGAATGTAATCGACTTGCTCACTAAAGCGACACCGCGATAGCGATAAAGTCCTTTAGGGCGACACCTCAAAAGAGGTACAAGGTGTAATAGCTCGGTTATGGTAACCAATAGAGTCCGCCAGGACATTAAACATGGGGTTAAAAGGTGTAAGACCATAGCTAGGCTATGACAACCAATAGAGTCCACAAGGACCTTAAATATTGGGTTACAAAGTGTAAGACTAGAGCTTGACTACAACAACCAATAGAGTCTACCAAGACATTAAACATGGGGTTACAAGGTGAAAGACCATAGCTCGGCTATGGCAACCAATAGATTCTGCAAGGACATTAAACATGGGGTTACAAGGTATAAGACCATAGCTCAGCTATGGCAACCAATAGAGTCTGCAAGGACATTAAACATGGGGTTACAAGGTGTAAGACCATATGTCGGTTATGACAACAAATAAAAGTTCACTAGTATAGTGAACCAATAAGCTGACCGGATAAGGATGAGAAGAATGTGGTATGATACCCACAAAGAGTATTATATTGGATGAATACGACAGATCTTTGATTGTGGTAAGCGGGATAGTCAAGAATCTGCCAAATTGTTACGGAAAAGAAACATGAATATGCAAATCCTCAATGATGATAAGGAATTAGGATGGAACAACTATATTGAGGTATGAAATATCCGCGGGAATGAGTGTAGATTTCATATATTAAACCAGAATTGAGGTGATGATGAGATGCTCAAACGAGACCTAAATCTAATGACCTGTGGGTGGAGAGGTAAAGCCAGAGATGGGTAAGTTCGCCGAGGTTCACTTGGGGATAATAACCGCCCGAATGGTCTAATTGGTAGAATCTATCAGGAATCTACAAATAGGAAGAATGTTTGACCAGGTCTAGGTAACGTCAAATGGACCACATATGGCTAGCAGAAGAAAAAGTCAGCCAAGGGATACCTTGAGCAGACAGTCCGTTGGAAAGTAGTGGAGGATAAGGATCAATAGGTTCTAACTATTAACCTTATTTTCCAAAAGATAGGGAACAAGGTAAACTGGTATCTTAGGGCTAGATTGTAAGGTACAACCCCTCCAAGTTGGTGGGGCATCCAATCAGTTAGTTTGTCAACATGTTTAATACTGTGAGTTTGGACTGGGGGAAAAGTTAAGGTGGAAAATCCTAAGTTATTCTAGTATTAGATGAATATATCAAGGTAAGGATCCAAAGTTAAATATAGAACATAAGTGGGAGATAGACAATGGTAGGCAACGAACTTTATATCCAAGTGTAAGGATAACGGTGAGAGTTAAGCCTGTTAAGATATAAATGGAACTGGAATGAGGTGAAATCAAGTCAGTACCGTAGAAAACCATTATCGTAAAGAATATACTTATGTCTAAATTAGAAAATAAGTTCACCAGCGGTGAGCTGTGGAAAAAGGGCAAGGCATCGACCACGCCTGTGAAATCTGCGGAACGTCAAGGATAAAAAAAGAGTTTGAAATCTCTACTCGAAATTTATTTTATTGAAGATTTTGAAATATTGCTATTTTGAAGTTTCATAGAATCTCAATAAGTTCATCTAAACTTACGACTGTACTACCTTGGATGCAGGGTTAAATAATCATAGCCGTTAAGGGGAGAGGATCAAGCCGGACACCGCCATCTTTGTGCAAAAAGGCGCGGTAGCCATATCATGCGTATAGAGGGGCAATCCTAGAGTCTACACCTTAAAGATTAAATTAGATGTATCAGCGTTATAGGCTTAAATCAGAATTGTAAATACTGTCAGATTTGCTAATTTGGTGAATTTGTAAGAATTGTATAGTTCGAATGATGAGGATTATAACTGAAGTTAAATATTGTAATTTGATAGTGCCAAAGTATAAACAAGTTAGTCTAGAAGTCTTGTTAAGTTATTCGAGTTGGTTGTGACATTCGATACCTAAACCCATGGACATGGTTGGGTATAGGGTGTTATAAATTTAGTGGTATCAGAGCTTCGATTTAGCCGATCCTCTAGACATTAGAAGTTAAAAATAGCTCCTATAGGCATATTACGATAGGTCTGGTTTAGTCCCTCATGTTACTATATAAGATTAATATGTGTTATGAAAATGGATGCAGTTGTATGAATTATTGAGTCGACATTGGGTGTACTATAGCCGAAGGGAAGATAAGTGAGGCAAAACGTGAAAGACAAACAAAGAGAGTAAAAGTAATCTTCATTAAAAATATAGATAATTTTTAAAATATATATGAATATTTCAATTCTCCTCTAGTGTGGAATCTTTCGAAGACTCAGGGTCAGACACTTTTTAGTTTTGAACATAGAATAGTTCTTTAGATTCCTTCCACTCCCTCTGAAATTCCTCTCAGTTAGCTCTCGAGGGGTTGTAAACATCGAAGCCAAGGTTGGTGTTGGTAAATTGCACAGAGAGTTGAAATTTACTTGAATCAAGTCAAGGGGACCCGTAGCAACCTGTGCGTGCAGGATCAAGTTAGCCTTTAACTTAGGCAAAAAATCTTGAATGCCTTGCTGGGTGTCTCGCCTTATACTTCTCCAATGCCTCTTTATTCTCCTTTTGAATGTGTTTCCTATTGGCGAGGTTCTACTTCTCGAGGGTTTCCATTAGCGAACCTTTTCCTCTAACTCTTTTGCTCGAGTCTCCAAGGACTGGTATTTGGTCTCCCAGGCAGAGACAGACTCAGTGAGCTTATCAGTTTGTTAGACAAAAGCTTCATATGATTGGCAGAGCTAGGCAAGAGACTACTTGCTTGAGAGAAGAGCTCTTTCAGATTCATCTCGCTTGGCCTTAGTTTCAGCATAAGCCTTTTGGATGGCTCAGCTCGTGAGACCATACTCCGCTGATAACATGAAGAAGGAACCCGCTAGCTTGAACAGAGTGGGCTTGTGAACAACAAAAGAAGGGGAAGAAAGATAAACAAACTCTTTCAATTCTTAGGGTAGCTCATTGTTCTGTCTTTGCTGAGCAGAAAAGGGAGAGAAAGGATATCAGCTCGTGCTGATATGTTTCCGCCAGGAGAAAAAGGTTTGGACCTCCCCTGAAGGTGTAGTATAGTAAAGGGCGCTAATTGGGGAACTACGAGGAGCTTGGTGGGGAGTGCCGAAAATTGCAAGAAGTGGAGCTAAGGTGGTAGTAGAAGGGTTCATAGCATTGACAAACTCAACAGTAAGATCAAGAATGATTGGAGGAAGGAACAGAAGACGTGTTGGAAAGTCGGATGCTGGGAATATTGTCATAGGCAAGAGAGTCGAACGTGGTTGAGGGGAAAAAGATTCACCCTCTAGAAAGATAGGTTACTTGCCAAGTTTGTTGCGGACAACCTATTGCCGCTGTCTCCTAGCACTAGAGGACCCCTTTCAAGTCTCAACCTCTTGCGGTTAATATTACCAACTCGCACTTTCGAAGCAACTGCATCCATGGCTTGTTGTGCACTCTCAAACAAAACCATTATATCCATGACTTCGGGCTGGGACAAGGGTGTTGGGGCAAGAGATTAGTAGGACCTGTAGGAGGAATTACGAGGTTAGCAACATTTTAAACTAAGTCTCTACCTAATGACTCACCCATAAACCCCGAAGTTGTGGAAAGCCAACGGTGAGGAGGAATATTACAGAAGGTGTAGAAGAAATTTATGGGCTCCTCTCATTTTCCAAGAAGAGCCCAAGCTAACTTGCTATTGGCCCAAACGGCCACGCCTCTTCAGCGGAATGAACCATTCTGGAATTCATGCCAAGATAAGGGTTTGAGGTTTGCCAACCATTTGGGCTCCTTTACTCCAAACAATAGCAACAGATATTTCTAATAGTGAGAAGCCTTTTTTAAATTTAGAGTTCGCCCCAGATACAATCTTTCAATTTGTGCTACTGCTATTTCTATGTCCAAGGGCTGAGATTGGCGGCAAGTAGAATTTATAGGAATAGACCACTTCGTAGGAAAATCGAAACCGCTAGAAAGCTCGGCTTTCACCAAAATAAATTTATTGCAGTCCAGACAAAAGTTTGGAGCCCAATCCCTGAGAATGGGTTTGCAACCCTGATGAACACTAAAGTAGACCATTCCAGTTGAAGGCATTTAAGTTAGAACCTTCAATTAGTAAAAGCGTTGGAAGGCACCAAACAGGGGTGGCTCATTCCAGTTATTGCAGTGTAAAAAGCATGTCACCAAGGTCCACTAGGATAAACCAAGTAGTTGACCTGGCACAATTTTGTACTCCTTGAGTAATGTGCAGAAAAAGGGATGTAATGAGAGATAGAAACCGACTTCCAACAAGTAGAAGGGTAAAATGAGGCCCTTACTGGAATCACTCAGACGTCTCTCCCCTGTGACAATCTCAAAGTGGTATGCGAAGTTGGGCAACCGGATGCCTCGAGCTGCCAAGTAATGTATGACCTGCTATCAAATGTAGCAGTTAATTTGGGTCAATTCAGCACTTAAAGAGCTTGTTTTCTAATAAATTTAGGATTTTAATTTATGTATCAATATTTAGACCATAGGATAGAAAGTTAATAAAAATAAGTGTTTTTAACTCATTTTGTAGGTGTTGTGACCTAATAGGCCGACACGGACCTTAGGTTGTGCTAATTGGTTTAATTGAGTGTGTAAGATAAAGATATAAAGGCCCAATTGACTTGAAATCAAAGGTCAAGTGATGCACAAGCATCTCGAGACGTCAAAGCACCAAAGGAATGAAATAAGGCAATATTTGGATGTCGTGTCGTGGCATGTAAAAAGTGTGGTGCGACACAAGGCTGATGTGCTGCCTTAGTATTTTGAGGTTATTTTCATCCGCGCAATCAGAATTGTAACAGCCCGATTTAGAGGTTAGTCGGAACAGTGATTTCAGAACCACTAATCTGAGACCAGAGAAATTATTTTTAATATTATTATGTGTGTTATATCATGATTATATGAGTGCATGAAAATTTTGGTGCATTAATTTTGGTGATTTCATGCTCAATTGTGAAAAAGGACTAAATCTCATAAAGTGCGAAAGTTTTATTTTACTAGCTAGAGGTGTCTAATAGCTATAGAATATTAAATTGGAGGTTCTTAATGTGCAATTAGGCCATTGGGGAAGTGATGGCCAGCCATATGGACAAGAAAATTTAATGGGTCAATGGTTAGGTGAGTTTTGGTGAATTAATGAATAAAATAAGAGAAAAATAAAAAAAATAAAAGATATCATCTTTTTCTCATTCTCCCTACCACCGAAAATTTCAGCAAGAGAAGAGGTTTAGAAGCTTGAAAAATTTCAGCCACTTCAATCTTTACAAGTAAGTGATTTGATGATCATTTCTTGCTTATAATTGTACTTTTGGAACCCCTAAAGTTTAAGCTAGCTAAAGAGGGGACTATTTTGCAAAATGGTTGAAAGTTTAGAGTTTTTCCATGTGAGTATTTATGTTGTTTGCTGCATTTTTATGAAAGAATATGAGTCCTAGTTGTTAGATAAACAACTTTTGTGAAAGGTGTTATCATGAAAACACCTCAAAGGACCTTTTTGTAAATGTTGTAAAATATGTGGTAAATGTGTGAAATGATGAGTATTGAGGGTTTCCATAAGAGTAATAAATGTTCACCTAGGCTCGTTTAAGGAAGAAATTGGGTTAGAATTGATTTACGAGCCTAGGGGTAAAATAGTCATTTTGTGAAAGTATAAGGGAAAAATGGTAATTTTGCCAAAGTATGATTATTGAAATGTGTTGATTAATGTGATAATTAAATGAGCTGAATTGATATTATAGATCAAGAAGAATGAAGAATTAACCTTGACCGAGGGAAGGGCAAGGTATCGGATTAGATCGGCAATTTGGCCTATTTTGAAATTGAGGTAAGTTTGTGTGTAATAAGCTCAACATCATGCTGGTATGATTTAAAATGTTTGATATTTGTGAAGATGTTTAATATTTCTATGAATTTGAGTAATGATGTTGAATGAGAAAATGATGAGCATTGTGATGTTGAAGTCCCGGTTGGACTTTAATAAATGAGAGAATAATATCATCAAGACTTGAGATGAGTAAGGTCCCGTATAAGACCATGTCTGGGACATGGCCTCGGCACCGAATTAAGATTCTATATAAGACCATATCTGGGATATGGCATCGGCAGCGAATATGCGAATCGTATAAGACCATATCTGGGATATGGCATCGACAATCGATATGAAATCCCGTATAAGACCATATCTAGGATATGGCATCGGCATCTAGAGGTGACCCCATGTAAGACCACATCTGGGACGTTGCATTGGCGTCGTATTCATGTGAATGATGATGATCATGTATCCTTGAGTATCCCAAGTGATTCAATGGGATAAATAGCTAAGCTTATAATTGAGGTGAAATTAGTGTTAAAACTATGTGATGAAGTGATACAGGTATATGTGAGTAATTCACGAGAATGGTTTACGAGATGTGGCACGATATGTAGTTGGTAAAGGTAAGCATGAGTAAACTATGGCAATGTGCTTAAGACTTTGTGTCTTTCTTCAACGAAATTAATGGATGACATTATGAGTTTTATTGTTGTTACTTATTTCATGCAAACTTACTAAGCTTTATGCTTACCCTCTCATTTCCCTTTTCCTTGTAGTATTGCCAAGCTAGCTCGGGAATTCGTAGAACGTCGGAGTTTGGAAGTCGCACTATCAACTTCTTTTTGGTATAGCAAAGATAGATTTATTTTGATTATGGCATGTATAGGACTTGGTCATTTTGTTATGTCATATTTGTTAGCCAAAGTGTTGGCTATTAATGTTGTTCAATTTATTTTGTAAATGGTCATTGGAAATTGGCCAATACTTGACAAGTTCATATATTCAATGATGATGAAATTCATGAAATGCATGTTTGTGTGGATGTTTTGGTTTTGAGTTCTTAGTAGTGCCTTATGGTCATGATATAAGTTGAATTGATTTGGTATGAGTGCGGTTGCTTTGTAGGGTGGCAAATGGCTTGGTAGATAGCCTTACAATTGTCCACACGGGTAGACACACGGGCGTGTGTCTAGGCCGTGTGTGACACACGGTCAGCCCCATGGGCGTGTGGAGAGGCCGTGTGTCCCCTTGCATGCTAGGTTTACAAGTCAGTACGCTCAGTTGTAAACACACGGGCAGAGACACGGCCGTGTGTCTCAGCTGTGTGGAAGGCACGGCCATGGACATGGGCGTGTGCCCAGGCCTTGTGAAGTCTGTACCTGAAATTAGGAATTTAATTCGACACACGGTCTAAGGACACGGGCGTGTGCCTTGGCCGTGTGACCTTATTGAGGTGATGACGTCATAAAATAGAATGCCATGGTTTTTGCACACGGGTTAAGACACGGGCGTGTCGTGGCCGTGTGAGGGACATGGGCGTGTGTCTGGCCGTGTGAAAACCCCTGTAGGTTCGAATTGGAAAATATGTTCCACACGGGTGTGGAACACGGGCATGTGGTATGCCACACGGGGGTGTTCCCTCTTTCACACGGGCGTGTGGCCCTGATTTATGTCAAAATTTTCTAAGTGTTCAAAAGTTTCCGGTTTGGTTCCGAATCATTCTGAGTGCCAGTTTAGGGTCTCGTAGACCTATAACAAGGTCATTAGTATCACGAATGAGAAGTTTTATTTTGACATGAAGTTTTTATAGATTGATATTGTATGATTGAGCAAGTTAAGTACGGTAATGCCTCGTACCCGATTCAGGTGTCGAATACGGGTGAGGGGTGTTACATTTAGTGGTATCAGAGCTACAGTTTAGTCAATTCTTGGACTAACGTAGCGTGAGTATGTGTCTAGCTATACATGCCATATGAATGAGTATTTACATAATGATAGTGTGAAGACTCCTGACGATTTGAATTGTGTTTTTATATAGTAAATGGATACTGATCAAATTGCAGCCGGTGATGCTGCAAGTAATGCGCCGGCTCCCACGCAAGGGACCGCGCCAGTAGAAAGTAGACCCGAGACTTTGGGTTAGAGAGAAGAGGCTCGAGAAGCCTTTCTCCATATGATGAGCAACTGGTATACTGAGTATATTCGAGCAAATCCTAATGCTCAACCCCCTCCACCCCCACCTATTCCTCAGCCTACCCCTATAGCTCCCCAAGTGGTAGAATTAGTAAGAAGAGAAAGGCATCCGGTCGGTAAGATCCGGAAACAAGGAGCTGAGGAATTTCGGGCTAGTAAAGATGATGATCCAGAGAGGGCGGAATTCTGGCTTGAGAATACCATCTGAGTATTCGACGAGTTGTCATGCACATCTGAAGAGTGCATGAAGTGTGTGGTATCTCTCTTAAGAGATTCGACCTATCAGTGGTGGAACACCCTTGTGTCGGTGGTACCAAGAGAGAGAGTTAACTGGGAATTCTTTCAAGAGGAATTCCGGAAGAAGTACATTAGCCAAAGGTTCATTGACCAGAAAAGAATGGAGTTCTTAGAGCTAAAGCAAGGTCGAATGACAGTGACTGAGTACGAGTGTGAATTGGTAAGGCTCAACAAATACGCTTGAGAGTGCGTATCGACAGAAGCCATCATGTGCAAAAGGTTCGAGGATGGGTTAAATTAGGATGTCCGTTTGTTTTTTGGTGTCCTCAAACTAAAAGAATTTGTGGTGCTGGTAGATAGAGCCTGTAAGGCCGAAGAACTGGTCAAAGAAAAAAGGAAAGCTAAAAACGAGTATCGCGACTCGAAGAAGAGACAGTTAGGCAAGTCATTCCAATCCTCGTTTAAGAAGTCAAGAGATTTCACTATTCGATCGGCCACCTCAGCTGGGTTTTCAAGTAGAAGTAAGGGTAGATAGTACCCGGGGTCTAAAGCTCAAACTACCTCGGTTGCTAGTGTTGGCAACGCTCGACCGAGTACACCGAAATGTCTACAATGCGGCAAACATTGTCCCAGGGAGTGTCGAGTAAATGAAAAAGCTTGTTTCAAGTGTGGATCCCTAGACCATTTTATCAGAGATTTCCCCGAGGTGGGTGAGAAAGAGAGACCTCACCAATGCAAGACTGAGAAGTACTACTAGAGGAATACCACAGAGAAACCTAGGAAATGAAATGAGTAGTAAGAACATATCTAGGTAGCAGACTGCAAGAGCTGAGGGTAGAGCACCGGCGAGAACATATGCCATTCGTTCTCGCGAGGAGGCATCCTCCCTTGACATAATTACGGGTACATTTTCTATTTACGATACTCATGTTATAGCTTTGATTGATCTGGGATCTATCCACTCATATATTTGTATGAAATTAGTCTCTAGCATGAACATGCCTGTAGAATCTACCGAATTTTTAATAAGAGTGTCGAATCCCCTAGGCAAATGTGTGTTGGTCGATAGAGTATGCAAAGGTTGCCCTTTGATGATTAGGGGTCATTATCTTCCGGCTAATCTTATGTTATTGCCGTTTGATGAATTCGATGTCATCCTTGGGATGGATTGGTTAACCACTCATGATGTGATAGTGAATTGTGGAAAGAGGTTTATTGAGTTGAAATGTGAAAGTGGGGATCTTATTCGTGTAGAATCAGATGAGCAAGACAGATTGCCAATAGTGATATCTTCCTTGTTGACTCAGAAGTATCTAAGAAAGGGGTACGAAACTTACCTTGCCTTTGTGATGAATGCTAGAGAGACTGAGTTAAGAATTGAATCAGTGCCCATAGTATGTGAGTATCCGGATGTTTTCCCAGGGGAATTGCCAGGGTTACCTCCGGTTAGAGAGATTGAATTTGGGATTGAGTTAGTTCCTGGTACTGCCTCCATTTCTATTGCTCCCTACAGAATGGCTCCAACCGAGCTAAAAGAATTGAAGGCATAGTTACAAGAGTTAACGGATAAAGGTTTCACAAGACCGAGTTATTCTTCGTGGGGTGCTCCCGTATTATTTGTGAAGAAGAAAGATAGTTCCATGAGGTTATGTATAGATTATTGGTAGCTCAATAAGGTAACTGTGAAGAACAAGTATCTATTGCCAAGAATCGATGATTTATTTGATCAATTGAAGGGAGCCACGGTATTTTCCAAGATAAACTTGAGGTCCGGATATTATCAGTTGAGAGTCAAGGACTTGGATGTGTCGAAAATCGCATTTCAGACAAGGTATGGCCACTATGAATTTTTGGTCATGCCTTTTGGTTTAACAAATGCCCCTACAGTTTTCATGGATTTGATGAATCGTATTTTTCGGTCGTATTTGGATAAATTTGTAGTAGTTTTTTATCGATGATATATTGATCTACTCTTGGGATGAGAACGAGCATGCTGAACATTTAAGAACGATTCTGCAAATTTTGAGAGATAAACAATTGTATGCCAAGTTTAGTAAAAGTGAATTTTGGCTTAAGGAAGTTGGATTTTTGGGGCACATTGTCTCGGGAGATGAAATTAGAGTTGACCCGAGTAAGATCTCAGCAATTGTGGATTGGAAGCCACCAAGGAATGTAACCAAAGTTAGGAGTTTTCTGGGCCTAGCTAGCTACTATAGACGTTTTGTCAAGGGATTTTCCATGATAGCTACTCCGATGATGAAGTTGCTACAAAAAGATGTGAAGTTTGAATGGACAGAAAAGTGCCATCAGAGTTTTGAGAAACTAAAGGCATTGTTGGCCGAAGCTTCAGTTCTAGTACAACCTGAGCCGGGAAAGGAATTTGTGGTTTACAACGATGCATCCTTGAACGGATTAGGTTGTGTACTCATGCAAGAGGGCAAGGTGATAGCATATGCCTCTAGACAATTTTAGCCACACGAGAAGAATTACCCGACCCACGATTTGGAATTAGCCGCAATTGTATTTGCACTAAATATTTGGAGACACCATTTATATGGTGAGAAATGTCGGGTGTTCACTGATCATAAGAGCTTAAAGTACTTGATGACTCAAAAAGAGTTGAATCTAAGGCAGAGAAGATGGTTAGAGCTAATAAAGGATTATGAGCTAGTGATTGACTACCATCCGAGAAAGGCGAACGTGGTCGCCGATGCCTTGAGCAAGAAATCCCTGTTTGCGCTTAGAGCCATGAACACACGGATAGCTTTGTCAGATGATGGTTCTATACTAGCCGAGTTGAGGGCTAGACCAATGTTTCTTCAAGAGATTTGTGAAGCTCAGAAAGGCGACAATAATTTACAAGCTAAAAGAGTTCTATGTGAGTCAAATGTTGAGTCGGACTTTCGAATAAGTCTTGATGGATGTTTGATGTTCTGAGATATGGTCTGTGTACCCAGAAATGATGAACTTATCCGGAAGATTCTGCATAAAGCACATAGTGGATGTTTGTCTGTACATCCAGGCAGCACGAAGATGTATAACGACTTGAGGAAATGGTACTGGTGGCCGAGTATGAAGAAAGACATTTCAGAGTTTGTATCGAGATGCGTAATTTGTCAACAAGTGAAGGCTGAACATCAAGTACCTTCGGGTTTACTTCAGCCTATTATGGTTCCCGAGTGGAAATGGGATCGTATTACTATGGACTTCGTGATAGGTTTACTGTTGACGCCGAAATAGAAAGATGTTGTTTGGGTCGTGGTTGATAGACTCATGAAGTTAGCCCATTTCATACCAGTACGGGTTGACTACTCGCTTGATAAGCTGGCGAATTTGTATGTGTCAGAAATAATAAGACTTCACGGGGTACCATTGTCGATTATTTCGGATAGAGATCTAGGATTTACTTCACGGTTTTGGAAAAAGTTGCAAGAGGCTTTAGGCACAAAATTGAGCTTTAGTACAACTTTCCATCTGCAAACCAACGGGCAGTTAGAAAGAGTAATACAGATACTTGAAGACATGCTTCGATGTTGTGTTTTGGAATTCTAAGGTAATTGGGAGAAATACTTACCGTTGGTGGAATTTGCCTATAATAATAACTTTCAGTCATGTTTATGAGGCATTGTATGGGCGTAAGTGCCGAACGCCCTTGTATTGGTCAGAACTCAGAGAAAACCAAATTCACGGGGTCGATTTGGTCAGAGAAACTGAAGAGAAAGTAAAGGTGATATGTGAGTGTCTAAAAGCTGCCTCAGATAGACAAAAGTCCTATTCAGATTTGAAGCGGAAAGAGATTGAGTTTCAGGTCGGTGATAAAGTGTTTCTGAAAGTATCACCATGGAAAAAGGTCCTTAGATTTGGCCGGAAAGGCAAGTTGAGTCCGCGCTTTATCAGATCCTATGAGATTACCGAGAGGATAGGGCCGGTGGCTTATCATTTGGCTTTGCCACCTGAGCTGGAAAAGATTCATGATGTCTTCCACATGTCTATGTTACGCCGATACCGTTCGGACCCTTCACATGTGATTGTACCATCAGAGGTAGAAATTCAACCGGATATGACTTATGGTGAGGAACCGGTTAAGATTTTGGCACGAGAAGTCAAACGATTGAGAAACAAAAGCATAGCTCTTGTGAAAGTCCTATGACAAAGGCACGAGGTAGAAGAGGCTACCTGGGAGCCCGAGGAGGCTACGAGAAACCAATACCTCAACCTTTTCACCGGTAAGATTTTCGGGGACGAAAATCCTTAAGGGGGAGAATTGTAACGGGCCGATTTAGGGGTTAGTCAGAACAGTGGTTTTGGAACCACTAATCCGAGACCAGAGAAATTACTTTTAATATTATTATATGTGTTATATCATGATTATATGAGTGCATGAAAATTTTGGTGCATTAATTTTGCTGATTTCATGCTCAATTGCGAAAAAGGACTAAATCGCATAAAGTGCGAAAGTTTTATTTTACAAGCTAGAGGTGTCTAATAGCTATAGAATATTAAATTGGAGGTCCTTAATGTGCAATTAGGCCATTGGGGAAGTGATGGCCGGCCATAGGGACAAGAAAATTTAATGGGTCAATGGTTAGGTGAGTTTTGGTGAATTAATGAATAAAATAAGAGAAAAATAAAGAAAGAAAAGATATCATCTTTTTATCATTCTCCCTACCACCAAAAATTTCAGCAAGAGAAGAGGTTTAGAAGCTTGAAAATTTCCAGCCACTTCAATCTTTACAAGTAAGTGATTTGATGATCATTTCTTATTTATAATTGTACTTTTAGAACCCCTAAAGCTTAAGCTAGCTAAAGAGGGGACTATTTTGCAAAATGGTTGAAAATTTAGAGTTTTACCATGTGAGTATTTATGTTGTTTGCTGCATTCTTATGAAAGAATATGAGTCCTAGTTGTTAGATAAACAACTTTTGTGAAAGGTGTTATCATGAAAACACCTCAAAGGACCTTTTTGTAAAGGTTGTAAAATATGTGGTAAATGTGTGAAATGATGAGTATTGAGGGTGATACGGGCACGCCCGGGGTACCCACGAATTCCAAGTTGATGAAGCTCGACTCCAATGTCCCAAGTGCCGTGAAGTTGATATGTGTTGTGGTGCACTTCCAAATTGAGCCGGATTAGCACATTTGAGCTCAATTTGAGCTCACTTGAGCTCACTCCAGCTCATTGAGCTGATTGCTTAAATTTCATGCTTTAAATAAATTGAACATTTAATTTATTAATTTTTCTACAGCCAATTAATATGTCTAAATATTTTATTTGGTGTCTAAATTAATTTGTCTAAGCCTAAATCAATTTGTCACATTTTATTGCATGTTTTAAAGTTGTTTTAAAACTAAATTAAATGTGCAGGTATTTCTAGTTAATTAGAAATTTGTCGAAATTCAATGTGTCCTAAATGAAGAGTTTAATTTGTCCAAAGTGTCCATTATTGTGTCCATAGCATGTATTTAATTTTATTCACTGATTTGAAGTGATTTAATGAATGTTCATGCTCTTTGTAGGTTCAAATGAATTTCCCAAAGCATTAAAGGAAGGGTCATGCACTTAAGTGCAATATATTTGGTGAGAATGCTTCAATGCACATTGGTAGATGCATGTTCGGGTGGGCAAGGTTTTATTGCTGCTGATTATTGGATTATCAAGGCACCATTAATTTGGAGCAACAAACAAATTGAAGACAAAATAATGAAGGATTAAAAGCAAGCATGCTAGCCGAAATAAATGTGATGTTGGTGCTTGGTTGGAACGGCAATTAAAGCCATTTGTTACTGATTTCTTTCCCAAAGCAAGTGAGCCAAATTTAATGTGCTTTTGTGGACGAAATTAATAGCTTGGGCGGCACAATAAAAGAGCTGATTGTTCAGCTCTTTAAAGCATCTTTTCGAGAACAACAAGACCATTAATGTGCTGCTGATACATGGAACATCATTTAATGAAGAGATGGTGCATTAATTTGATGCATGTTTGTTGGACGAAATTAATGATATGATGGGCATGCATGAACACCATCAAAGAGCTGCTGGTGCTTTTTCGAGTAGACCAAAAGAAAAGGGAATTAATCCCATCGTGGAGCTCAAAAAGAGCTGCTGATTGGAGTGCCCAAATGGCCATTCGGCCAAACATAAATAGCATGCATGAAACGGAAATTAAAGGGGTTGTCTACATGCATGGGGACGTTATTTATGAGTTGTTGTTCAGCTTTTTCAAAGCACATAATTTCGTGAACAACAAAGGAATTAATTTGCTGCATGGACAAGTTCCTTGGACGGCACAAATGGAAGTTAATGTGCTGCTGATGGTTGGCGTCTCCAAGGTGATTAATCAGGTAATTTTTCCTCTCCATTAAGAAGGCTTTTGGCGTCCCAAGAGGCTGAATTTGAACCATCTAGAGGCTGCCCTTTTCTCTCCCACATTCAACCGAAATTTGCCAAGCAAACCAAGGGATTTAATTCTGGATTTTTCTAGTCATTTCTAGCTAAAATTTACTTAGCCTTTAAGCCATGTTAATGACCATTCGGCTAGCCTTTGTTAGCTTATAAATATTTTGATATTTTCATTTGTAATCAGTTTTTGACTTTGATATATTTTAAGAACTCATGTTCTTGAGTGAGATTTATCTCCTCTTCATTTTTGTACAAGTTTCCTAGACTTATCAATTACTTGTGGCGTCTAGACTTGTCCTTCCATTAATCTATACCAAGGGTTTTTACTTTGATAAGTAACGGGTCTTTGGTCCACCATCGATTTTTCCATAATTTCCACCTTAAACAAAAATAGAAACCGGGGTGACACTTTCCTGGTGTTGAATCGTTTCTGTGTTTAAGTTCATTCTCCATCCCCCGTCAAACTATCACCTATCATTTATCCATCTTCCTTCATTCCAATCTACTGAGCCATCTCCAAACTCATCATCTTTCTTTCATAGTCATAACCGAACCTATTTTCTCATTTTTTCCAAACCATCTCCAACACTTAACCACCTCCATTCCTAAGTTAATTCCATCATCTAAATAAATTCATTTCAAAGCTTCCGCAAACTCTTCCATAATTCCCTGTTATTTTACCGAAGGCTTATCTCCTCCTCGTAGACGATTGGGCAATTCGCATACGTTTTGACTCACCCGAGGTAGACCGTATCATCTGGCATCAGAGCTACAAAATGAGGAGTTCTGACGACGATCGAGAGCCGGAATAGGTTCGTAGTTTGAAAAAAAATTGAAAAAAAAAAAGAGTTCAAAGTTGTAATTTAATTTTTCTTGTAAGCATATTGTATTTGGTATATTGAAGTTAAAAAAAAGGAAATACGAAAATTGAAAAAAAAAATTCGAGTAAAAAAAAAATAGGTGAAGTTTTGCAAGTTCTTGTTTCATTCATCCTTTTTACCCCCACTCCTTCAAAACCACAACGCTCCACACCCAAAATTATTTTTTTTAGCCTACCCGATACACCCGTATATGCTTTTACCAATTTTTTAGCCGACCCTCAAGTCGCAATAAGTCTTTTCAAAACAAAGTACGAAATTGTGAGACGAGACTGAGTGGTAAAAGGCACGAGAGTATTCATCAAAGAAAAGCCTTAATACGAGTGAAACACGAGTTTGAGTGATTTTTCCTTATGAGTGAACTTGTGAGCCTTTTGGGTGAGGTACTTAATTTTTTTGTATTGAGTATTAACAAATTTTCTTTACAGCAACAAACATGTCACAAGAAGGGTTCTCAGCCTTTGATTTCCAATACTTGTTGAGCGAAATGGAAAGCATGTTCGACCGGAAGATGTAATCAAGACGGAGAACAGAGTCAAGTTCTTCACAGCGATATACATCCTGAGACTATTCGCGAAGAGACTCTTATTAAGACTCATGTTCGTCAAGGCTTCCGAGATGGAGAGAAGAGAGATATGAGTTCGAATCCTTTTGAGGTGCCAAACGATATTCTTCAAGTCGAAAAACGGAACCAAGAACCCCACGGAGATATACCCCCGAATACTACTTGAAGAAGTCCCGTCGTGATGTCCTTTTGCCATCGATTCCGAGTCAATGAGATTCATGCTATGACTCTTACTCCTTAAAGAGTTCGAGAAGAAATATCGATCAAGGATCCTATTCAACGAGGAATTCAAGGCGAAGTGAAGCGAACAACAAGTTTGAAGCCATTTACGGTGACAAACGAGAAAGCATGAGTTATTCGTCATATGATTCAAAGAAGTCATGCACAAAGAATATTACCCAAAGGATCGAACGTGATTTCTATGAGAAAATGACTTCTTTCTTTGAGTCAAACCCTTCGTTTTATGATTCCTTTGTATCATATTCTTGCTGTAATCAATTTGAAAAAGGAGAACAATAAAAGAAAAACGAGAGTGAAGAAAAAGAGATTGAAAAAGAAGAAAATAAAATTGAAAAGGAAGAAAAAGAAATTGAAAAAGAGTTCGATAGAAAAGAAAATAAAAATGAGAGAAAAGAAATCGAGATTGAGAAAAAAAGTGAAAAAGAAAAAGATGTTGAAAAAGAAAGAAAAGAACCCGAGATAGAAAAAGAAACGAAAGAAAAGAACGAGCCAGAAAACGTGAGGAGTGTTTTAAATAACTCCCTTGAACTTTGCTCTTCTTCTGTTTCTTCTTTTCAGGTTCCCGATAAATCGCACGATGACCTTCAACTACAATACCTTTCCGACGAGCGATGTTTTCATATGATCAAAAAAGGTAAATCACATGAGCCGGAAGGTAAGGAAGGTAAGTGCTTTGAAACAATTCAGACTCCACTGAAATTTTCTAATTACTATGATTATGTGGATAACATCGTCAATTACCAACCGTCGATCATTTTTGATGTTTTAAAAGATGGTAAGACGAATTTTTCTAACAAAAATAATTGCGAAAGTGGAGTAATGTATGTTCAACAAATGCAAGACTTGATGAGAGATGATAATGACTTTTCTCTTAAATTCAACCTGCTTGATTGTGATAATAACGAGATTCGTTCATTGTCCAAGGCGAAATCCTTGGGATTTTGCAAATCTGTTTTGGAGTATGTTAAGAGTTTTGATTGTTCAATCTTGAGTATGCATAAGTCCAATTGGTTCAACTTGTTTGATTTATCGAAACCATTGCTACATTTTGACTCAAATAAACAAATGCATGTTTTTAAACCGGGAATATGTTCTGACTTGTGTTGTGGACAAATCGAGTATCATCAATTGTGTGTGAGAAATTACTATTGTTTTGATACTTGGTTCTTGGATAAGGTAACGAAATTTGTTCGATTTGTTTTCAATTTTTATTCGTTCCTTAAGCAAATTTTGTGGATGTACATGGAATTCGTGTACATGGAGTTCCCATTTCGTTTGAAAAAAGTTGAATCGCGAGCGAAGCCACTACTACACTACGATTCCGAAGAAAGAAGGTTTGTATTGCTCGACCAAGGTAAGAGTGATCTTTGTCTTTCCGCGTATCAAGGTAAGTCTACTGAAATTTTTGATGCCTTCTTGCTTTCTTCTGATGGTGACAAGCTTTGCGTTGATAAACTGGGTTTTGCAAAACAATTATATCATGATACGCTTAGCTGTTTCAAATTGCTTGTTTATGATCTATCTGTTCTGGATGTTGATAGAAATTATGCTACTGTTTTTCCTTTTGTACATCATTCAGATCAAGATATGTTTGAATGTACTATTGTGCCTATTGATGGTCTATCTGTTTTAATGATTGAAAAAAGAATTCTTGTGACCGATACTTGTTATCATTCATGTGTGAGCAAGTCCACATACCGAACAATGCAAGCTTTGGTTGTTCGACTACGTGTGCCATTTGAATTTTATCACCTATCTGCTTGTGATGCTTATGTATATCATTTGATTTACTATTCGCATAATAAGCATGATTTGTGGACTCTATTCAAATTGTATGCATGCCATGAAGCCTATTCAACTTTGATTCAAACATTTGATAAGGCTTTGTTCCTTTTATATAATAAAGTGATTATGCCCGATTGCGTGTCATTTACTTATTTTATTTTGTTCACATTTGGGTTGACAAAACTATTGCTAACTCATGGTTATCTCTTCCAGGAGATTCGAAAGCTACCCGCCCCATTTGACCGAGGTAAACCAAGCCAAAAGGAATTTTGTTCAGAAAACCAACAGGTCGATTCGAGGACGAATCGTCTTGAAGAGGGGGGGATGATACGGGCACGCCCGGGGCACCCACGAATTCCAAGTTGATGAAGCTCGACTCCAATGTCCCAAGTGCCGTGAAGTTGATATGCATTGTGGTGCACTTCCTGTAACACCCCAAACCTGGCCTAAACGTTACGACCGAATCTGGCATGTCACATGAAAGGAATGTCTAAAAACTGTGCATTCGTTAAAAAGCTCATATTCTTTATAGTTGTGGTGAGAAATCGAGTTTAAGAAATTTTGAATAAGAAATGGTTTATTATCATTTTAGGAAAATCCCATATTGATCATTTAATAATAAGCAATAAAAAAATTGAAAGCTGAAACCAAATAAAATACCCAAGGCCTTATTACATAACAAAAACTCAAATAAAAATAAGTCCAAATAAAAGAAATGAATTTACGAGTAAACATATGTATAGCCTCCACGAGTCCACCTCAGCTCCCAAATCCGCGATCTAATGATTACCTACAAAATTTAACTAAGGGGTGAGTCATCGAGACTCGGTGTGTAAATCCCCATCCAATAGGCCCTTACACAATTTCATATGAAAATATGCATATCATGCACCCAAACCTAGCCATCCGCAACTCCTTTTTCTACCCGTGTGGTACCAAACCACGGTGGTGCTAAACCACTGGTGTCCAAGGACACGATATTCATCAATATTGTGGTGCCAAACCACTTTGGTGACTCGAAGTCACGAATAATAGTGATGGGGCCAACCCATCGTGTGATACCAAATCACTTTGGCGTCAATCCCGTGTGTATTATCGTCAGGGCCAACCCATCGTGGTACCAAACCACTGGGACGAGATGCTATGAGGTGCCAAACCTCTGGTGTCCGGAGACACGAATGTGATACCAAATCACTTTGGTGACTCAAAGTCACTAATAATCCATCATGGGTGGGGCCAACCACGTGTGATACCAAATCATGGCGACGATCCCATATCTCAAAAGTGGGGCCAACCCACGGTGGTGTTAACCATGGGACGCGAGTCGCTATGAGGTGCCAAACCTCCGGAGGTGCCAAATCTCACGGTGACCGTAGTCACAATGTGGTACCAAACCACCGTGCCCCGTCGACACGAATATCACCGTCCCCTCCACTCATATAACCCATGCAATATGACATAATAATTCGTGTATGCAGATGTCATGTATGCTAGACATATATCAAATATAAGTATAACATGAATTACCATCATAATCAGATAGACATAAAACAACATAATCACCCTAATCAACCTCTAAGGGTATAACCATAATTTTACCTACCAAAGGCGGTTTCAGTAATTTACCCACCAAGGGTATATCGGTAATTTACCCACCAAGGGCATTTTCGTAATTTACCCACCAAGGGCATATCGGTAATTTACCCTTCAGGATATTTTGGTAATTTACCCACTAAGGGTATTTCAGTAACTCAGACTGGAATGGCCTTTCCAAAGGCCCAGATGTCGCCCCGAGTGACCCAACTACCATTTCAGTCGAAATGGACTATTGGGCCTAAAGCCCAATTTTGCTCATTCGGGCCCACACGCCGTGTGGCCCACCTAACACAAATCTAGCCATGTTTATGAGATTCACCTAGTCTAGTTCACTATATACTACACCATCATACAATTTACTATATTGGGCCCACGGGCCCATTGGGCCCCCTTCGGCCCATCGCGCCCAAGCAAACCCCAACCCACAAGAATACTACCGATGGCCTCAACTATCGCGTCGAAGCCCCACACGCGCGCCGCACGCTCGTGTGGCTACTATTGCCGTGATCGGCACTTCTGCATTTGCCGCTCTACTGACTAGAGAGAGAGTTACACACCGATAGGACTCTAGTGTTAATCCGCGCCCGACCACTCCACGTGCCCAAACGCCTTCCAAGGTGTGTCAACCTCCTCCTGGAATGCTCTTTATATAGCTAGCACTTCACCTTCCTTCTTTGTATCTTTCCGATGTGGGATCCCCTTCGTCGAGAGAGTTTAAATTCAACTGAAACTCTTCCCATCCAGATCATAAAATAAATACTCCCCTTGCTTCTCATGAGATTCGAACCTGTGCTCCCTTGCAACATAATCCACGCTAGCCACTTGGCCACAAGCTTCTCTTGTGTCTTAAACCATGCGCAACTAAATATAAATCTATAGCCAAATTTCGAGGTCCAAGTAAAAAGAAAACCAAAATGCAAAAGCCAAGACTTGAACCTTGGACCTCCTTCCTTCCTTGTGGCGTCACCCCCTTGTCTCTTATGTGGCGTCACTTTGCCACTACACCACACACTCCCTTTGTGTCATTTTTCCCACATTTTATTCTTAAGGCCTACTTGCCAACTTCCGTATTTTTTTTTTTTTCACCTAAAACCAAAATTTCCCCAAAGCTAATATTTGATCCGGGACTTCATAGAAGCCCTCTAACCTTCCAAAATAACTTACCTAATAAGTCTAACTTGCATTAATGCCGTTCTCAAAAATTTTAAAAACAAGGCCCATTGGGCCCAATCCTACTAGGCCCAATTTGGGATGTTACAAATCTACCCTCTTTAAAGAAATTTCGTCCTCGAAATTTCCAACACTGAGAACATTCGTACCACCTACCCTACAACGTTGTGCTCATGTGCGCACTCTGATTCCAATAACCCTAATATACTTTTAACTAGAATTTAGAAATCCTACATACTAAAAAAAACTAACCATTAAAGCGGCACAAATATTTCAGACGCATAATCAACTCTATATCCGAACATCACATCCAACACAAACACACAGAATAGATATTCAAAATACAAAGATATAACAAAGCAAAGTATCGAGGAAACTTACAAATGCATGGATTGGTGCCAGAGACTCGGGTGCCATATTTCAAAAAAAAAAAAAAAAACAGATATATATTTTTCTAAACCATTTTCCAAACCATCTTTTGAAAATATTTTTGAACCCAAACCCACAGTAGAGTTTTTGAACCTAGGCTCGATACCATAATTGTAACACCCCAAACCCGGCCTAAGCGTTACGGCCAGAATCGGCATGTCACATGAAAGGAATGTCTAAAAAGCGTGCATTCGTTAAAAAGCTCATATTCTTTATAGTTGTGGTGAGAAATCGAGTTTAAGAAATTTTGAATAAGAAATGGTTTATTATCATTTTAGGAAAATCCCATATTGATCATTTAATAATAAGCAATAAACAAATTGAAAGCTGAAACCAAATAAAATACCCAAGGCCTTATTACATAACAAAAACTCAAATAAAAATAAGTCCAAATAAAAGAAATGAATTTTTACGAGTAAACATATGTATAGCCTCCACGAGTCCACCTCGGCTCCCAAATCCCGCGATCTAATGATTACCGCAAAATTTAACTAAGGGGTGAGTCATCGAGACTCAGTGTGTAAATCCCCATCCAATGTGCCCTTACACAATTTCATATGAAAATATGCATATCATGCACCCAAACCTAGCCATCCGCAACTCCTTTTTCTACCCCGTGTGGTACCAAACCACTTTGGTGGTGCCAAACCATCGGTGTCCAAGGACACGATATTCATCAATATTGTGGTGCCAAACCTTTGGTGACTCGAAGTCACGAATAATAGTGATGGGGCCAACCCATCGTGTGATACCAAATCATTGGCGTCAATCCCGTTGTATTATCGTGGGGCCAACCCAATCGTGGTACCAAACCACGGGACGAGACGCTATGAGGTGCCAAACCTCGGTGTCCGGAGACACGAATGTGATACCAAATCTTTGGTGACTCAAAGTCACTAATAATCCATCGTGGGGCCAACCCACGTGTGATACCAAATCACGGCGGCGATCCCATATCTCAAAAGTGGGGCCAACCCACGGTGGTGTTAACCACGAGACGCAGTCGCTATGAGGTGCCAAACCTCCGGAGGTGCCAAACCTCTCTGGTGGATTGTAGTCACAATGTGGTACCAAACCACTTTGGTGCCCGTCGACACGAATATCTTTGTCCCCTCCACTCATATAACCCATGCAATATGACATAATAATTGTATGTATGCAAAAGTATGTCATGTATGCTAGACATATATCAAATATAAGTATAACATGAATTACCATCATAATCAGATAGACATAAAACAACATAATCACCCTAATCAACCTCTAAGGGTATAACAGTAATTTTACCTACCAAGGGCATTTTAAGTAATTTACCCACCAAGGGTATATCGATAATTTACCCACCAAGGGCATTTTCGTAATTTACCCACCAAGGGCATATCGGTAATTTACCCTTGAGGATATTTTGGTAATTTACCCACTAAGGGTATTTCAGTAATTTCGTACTGGAATGGCCTTTCCAAAGGCCCGATGTCGCCCCGAGTGACCCAACTACCATTTACGGTCGAATGGACTATTGGGCCTAAAGCCCAATTTCGGCCCATTCGGCCACACACGCTCGTGTGGCCCACCTAACAAAAATCTAGCCACGTTTATGAGATTCACCTAGTCTAGTTCACTATATACTACACCATCATACAATTTACTATATTGGGCCCACGGGCCCATTGGGCCCCCCTTCGGCCCATCGCACCAAGCGACCCCAACCCACAAGAATACTACGATGGCCTCAACTATCGCGCGTCGAAGCCCCACACGTGCGCGCCGCACGCTCGTGTGGCTACTATTGCCGTGATCGGCACTTCGGCATTTGCCGCGCTCTGACTAGAGTAGAGAGAGTTACACACCGATAGGACTCTAGTGTTAATCCGCGCTCCGACCACTCCTCGTGCCCAAACGCCTTCCAAGGTGTGTCAACCCTCCTCCTGGAATGCTCTTTATATAGCTAGCACTTCACCTTCCTTCTTTGTATCTTTCCGATGTGGGATCCTTCGTCGATGAGAGTTTAAATTCAATGAAACTCTTCCCATCCGCACCAGTAAAATAAATACTCCTTGCTTCTCATGAGATTCGAACCTGTGCTCCCTTGCAACATAATCCACGCCTGCTAGCCACTTGGCCACAAGCTCCTCTTGTGTCTTAAACCATGTGCAACTAAATATAAATCTATAGCCAAATTCGAGGTCCAAGTAAAAGAAAACCAAAATGCAAAAGCCAAGACTTGAACCTTGGACCTCCTTCCTTCCTTGTGGCGTCACCCCCTTGTCTCTTATGTGGCGTCACTTTGCCACTACACCGCACACTCCTTTTGTGTCATTTTTCCCCACATTTTATTCTTAAGGCCTACTTGCCAACTTCCAGGGTTTTTTTTTTTTTCACCTAAAACCAAAATTTCCCCAAAGCTAATATTTGATCCCGGGACTTCATAGAAGCCCTCTAACCTTCCAAAATAACTTACCTAATAAGTCTAACTTGCATTAATGCCGTTCTCAAAAATTTTAAAAACAAGGCCCATTGGGCCCAATCCTACTAGGCCCAATTTCGGGATGTTACACTTCCAAATTGAGCCGGAATAGCACATTTGAGCTCAATTTGAGCTCACTCGAGCTCACTCCAGCTCATTGAGCTGATTGCTTAAATTTCATGCTTTAAATAAATTGAAAATTTAATTTATTAATTTTTCTACAGCCAATTAATATGTCTAAATATTTTATTTGGTGTCTAAATTAATTTGTCTAAGCCTAAATCAATTTGTCACATTTTATTGCATGTTTTAAAGTTGTTTTAAAACTAAACTAAATGTGCAAGTTTTTCTAGTTAATTAGGGGCTGCCGAAATTCAATGTGTCCTAAATGAAGAGTTTAATTTGTCCAAAGTGTCCATTATTGTGTCCATAGCATGTATTTAATTTTATTCAGCTGATTTGAAGTGATTTAATGAATGTTCATGCTCTTTGTAGGTTCAGCCGAATTTCCCAAAGCATTAAAGGAAGGGTCATGCACTTAAGTGCAATATATTTGGCCGAATGCTTCAATGCACATTGTAGATGCATGTTCGGCTGGGCAAGGTTTTATTGCTACTGATTATTGGATTATCAAGGCACCATTCGACTGGAACAGCAAACAAATTGAAGATAAAATAATGAAGGATTAAAAGCAAGCATGCTAGCCGAAATAAATGTGATGTTGGTGCTTGGTTGGGACGGCAATTAAAGCCATTTGTTGCTGATTTCTTTTCCAAAGCAAGTGAGCCGAATTTAATGTGCTTTTGTGGACGAAATTAATAGCTTGGGCGGCACAATAAAAGAGCTGATTGTTCAGCTCTTCACAGCATCTTTTCGAGAACAACAAGACCATTAATGTGCTGCTGATGCATGGAACATCATTTAATGAAGAGATGGTGCATTAATTTGCTGCATGTTTATTAGACGAAATTAATGATATGATGGGCATGCATGAACGCCATCAAAGAGCTGCTGGTGCTTTTTCGAGTAGACCAAAAGACAAGGGAATTAATCCCATAGTGGAGCTCAAAAAGAGCTGCTGATTGGAGTGCCCAAATGGCCATTCGGCCAAACATAAATAGCATGCATGAAACAGAAATTAAAGGGGTTGTCTACATGCATGGGGACGTTATTTATGAGCTGTTGTTCAGCTTTTTCAAAGCACATAATTTCATGAACAAAAAAGGAATTAACTTGCTACATGGACAAGTTCCTTGGACGGCACAAATGGAAGTTAATGTGCTGCTGATGGTTGGCGTCTCCAAGGTGATTAATCAGCCAATTTTTCCTCTCCATTAAGAGGGCTTTTGGCGTCCCAAGAGGCTGAATTTGAACCATCTAGAGGCTACCCTTTTCTCTCCCACATTCAACCGAAATTTGCCAAGCAAACCAAGGGATTTAATTCTAGATTTTTCTAGTCATTTCTAGCTAAAATTTACTTAGCCTTTAAGCCATGTTAATGACCATTCGGCTAGCCTTTGTTAGCTTATAAATATTTTGATATTTTCATTTGTAATCAGTTTTTGACTTTGATATATTTCATGAACTCATGTTCTTGAGTGAGATTTATCTCCTCTTCATTTTCGTACAAGTTTCCTAGACTTATCAATTGCTTGTGGCGTCTAGACTTGTCCTTCAATTAATCTATACCAATGGTTCTTACTTTGATAAGTAACGGGTCTTTGGTCCACCACCGATTTTTCCATAATTTCCACCTTTAACAAAAATAGAAATCGGGGTGACACTTTCCTGGTGTTGAATCATTTCTATGTTTAAGTTCATTCTCCATCCCCCATCAAACTATCACCTATCATTTATCCATCTTCCTTCATTCCAATCTACCGAGCCATCTCCAAACTCATCATCTTTCTTTCATAGTCATAACTGAACCTATTTTCTCATTTTTCCAAACCATCTCCAACACTTAACCACCTCCATTCCTAACTTAATTCCATCATCTAAATAAATTCATTTCAAAGCTTCCGCAAACTCTTCCATAATTCCCTGTTATTTTACGGAAGGCTTATCTCCTCCTCGTAGATGATTAGGCAATTCGCATACGTTTTGACTCACCCGAGGCGGACCATATCAGAGGGTTTCCATAAGAGTAATAAATGTTCACCTAGGCTCGTTTAAGGAAGAAATTGGGTTAGAATTGATTTACGAGCCTAGGGGTAAAATAGTCATTTTGTGAAAGTATAAGGGAAAAATGGTAATTTTGCCAAAGTATGATTATTGAAATGTGTTGATTAATATGATAATTAAATGAGCTAAATTGATATTATAGATCAAGAAGAACGAAGAATTAACCTTGACCGAGGGAAGGGCAAGGTATTGGATTAGATCGGCAATTTGGCCTATTTTGAAATCGAGGTAAGTTTGTGTGTAATAAGCTCAACATTATGCTGGTATGATTTAAAATGTTTGATATTTGTGAAGATGTTTAATATTTCTATGAATTTGAGTAATGATGTTGAATGAGAAAATGATGAGCATTGTGATGTTGAAGTCCTGGTTGGACTTTAATAAATGAGAGAATAATATCATCAAGACTTGAGATGAGTAAGGTCCCGTATAAGACCATGTCTGGGACATGGCCTCGGCACCGAATTAAGATTCCATATAAGACTATATCTGGGATATGGCATCGGCATCGAATATGAGAATCGTGTAAGACCATATCTGGGATATGGCATCGATAATTGATATGAAATCCCGTATAAGACCATATCTGGGATATGGCATCGGCATCTAGAGGTGACCCCATGTAAGACCACATCTGGGACGTTGCATTGGCGTCGTATTCATGTGAATGATGATGATCATGTATCCTTGAGTATCCCAAGTGATTCAATGGGATAAATAGCTAAGCTTATAATTGAGGTGAAATTAGTGTTAAAGCTATGTGATGAAGTGAAACATGTATATGTGAGTAATTCACGAGAATGGTTTACGAGATGTGGCACGATATGTAGTTGGTAAGGGTAAGCATGAGTAAACTATGGCAATGTGCTTAAGACTTTGTGTCTTTCTTCAACGAAATTAATGGATGACATTATGAGTTTTATTGTTGTTACTTATTTCATGCAAACTTACTAAGCTTTATGCTTACCCTCTCATTTCCCTTTTCCTTGTAGTATTGCCAAGCTAGCTCGGGAATTCGTAGAACGTCGGAGTTCTAAAGTCACACTATCAACTTCTTTTTGGTATAGCAAAGTTAGATTTATTTTGATTATGGCATGTATAGGACTCGGTCATTTTGTTATGTCATATTTGTTAGCCAAAGTGTTGGCTATTAATGTTGTTCAATTTATTTTGTAAATGGTCATTGGAAATTGGCCAATACTTGACAAGTTCATATATTCAATGATGATGAAATTCATGAAATGCATGTTTGTGTGGATGTTTTGGTTTTGAGTTTATTAGTAGTGCCTTATGGTCATGATATAAGTTGAATTGATTTGGTATGAGTGTGGTTGCTTTGTAGGGTGGCAAATGGCTTGGTAGATAGCCTTACAATTGTCCACACGGTCAGCCCCATGGGAGTGTGGAGAGGCTGTGTGTCCCCTTGCATACTAGGTTTACAAGTTAGTATGCTCAGTTGTAAACACACGGGCAGAGACACGGCCATGTGTCTCAGCCGTGTGGAAGGCACGGCCATGGACATGGGCGTGTGCCCAAGCCATGTGAAGTCTGCACCTGAAATTAGGAATTTAATTCGACACACGGTCTAAGGACATGGGCGTGTGCCTTGGCCGTGTGACCTTATTGAGGTGATGACGTCATAAGTAGAATGTCATGGTTTTTGCACACGGGTTAAGACACGGGCGTGTCGTGGCCGTGTGAGGGACACGGGCGTGTGTCCGGCCGTGTGAAAACCCCTGTAGGTTTGAATTGGAAAATATGTTCCACACGGGTGTGGAACACGGGCATGTGGTATGCCACACGGGGGTGTTCCCTCTTTCACACGGGTGTGTGGCCTTGATTTATGTCAAAATTTTCTAAGTGTTCAAAAGTTTCCAGTTTGGTTTTGAATCATTCCGAGTGCCAGTTTAGGGTCTCGTAGACCTATAACAAGGTCATTAATATCACGAATGAGAAGTTTTATTTTGACATGAAGTTTTTATAGATCGATATTCTATGATTGAGCAAGTTAAGTACGGTAATGCCTCGTACCCGGTTCAGGTGTCGAATACGGGTGAGGGGTGTTACAAGAATTATAGAAAAACCAAAGACGCGTCGAAGACCTAATTTGGGCTGCCAACGCCTCTATAAATAAGACATTAGGGGTTGAATGTAATCAAGTCGTCCTAGACGCCTTCAAAAACCCTCGTAGTTTAGAATTTGTTTAAGTTTATTTTATTTTTGTCTTTTTAAATACTTTCTTGTTTTTCTTCTTGAATCAGTTTTGTTTCAAGGACTTTTTTATTTGATTAAAGTATTCAGTTTATATTTTCTATTACATTTGTTTTATTTCGTTGTTCCAATCTAGAGATTTGCTACTCTGTTTCCCATTCGATACTCAATCCAAAATTATTCACATACCTTTTCTTCTTCAAACCGGTCATGTTTCTCATATGGTTTGTTCAATTAAAGTTGAGATTATAAATAAAATAAGTAGCTAAATCCCTTAGGAGAGATTAACAAATGGATTAGGATGTGATTAACGGAGGATTCGGGACTTCTCGAGATGGAATAGTTTGTATAAATTATGTATTCCTAAACTGTTAGGCTTGACAAACCTAATAAGTTATCATAGGCTAGACGAGGTCGGGAGATAAGTCGAACTGAGTACATCATAATTTATCTATGTTGAGAAAGTGAGGTTGGAAGATAAGCGAGTATTAATAAATGGATTAAGTTAATTAGAGCCGAGAAGTAATAATTACTTAATCGATTATTAGTCCACTTAGACCCGTAATTCAAAGTTAGTTGCAAACCCTAAAGCGAGTTAATATTCCTGATTAGTTTATCGATTTAATTCATTTTTTTATTTTTCTTTATTTCTTTATTTTTATTCCTCTGAATATATTTTACTATCTATCATAATATAGGAATTAACTATTACTACTTAGACTTACCATTGTAAAAAGTATTTTCGTTATTTATTCCATCCTCCATTAGGTACGATCCTCGAAATACTTTCAAGTATTTCGTTGTACAATCTATATTACAATTTGATCTGTGCATTTGCGAACACCGCATTCTTAGCTCTTAGATTTTTTATGTATTATTTAACTATAAATGATAACTTATTTATAGGCGGTCAATGTACCATCTCCTCTTGAGTAGTTGGACATCTGTACAATGTCATTCTTGATGAAGTACTAGTTCCTTGAGATTTGGGACCATCATCATCTATGACTGTAGAACTCCTCGGGTGACCCTTTTGACTCCGACGACCAGAACCTCTAACCCTTCCTCCCGACGGTAGTGCAACCCTAGCCATAACGATGTAGAGTAAGACTAAAGAAAAAGGAAAGTGAAAAATTGCCTGGAAACTAAAAAATGGTCATATGGGACAAGTAACTCTGGTGAAGGAAATAAAGAATGAAGAAAGGAATGATAGAAAGAAGTTGAAGAAAGAGGATTTAGGGTTCAGAAAGAAACTCAATCGATGAAATAATTGGGGGGAAAGTTTATTTTAGATGAAGGGACTTATTCTCTATTGTGCCTTGATTTAAATAACCAATCGTCCAAGAGAAGTTTGGATTCAAAAAGTAACCATTTGTTCAGGTCCCTAAACCTGCTTTTGACGCATATCAATCAAGGGAAAGGTTTTCCGTAAACCCTTCGAGAACCAAAAAGCAAGAAATTTTATTTTATTATTTTAATAAGGTCTACAGCATGATAGATTAATTTCATGAAAGTTTCATCAAGAAATTTTACTGTTTGAATGGTTAATTTGATAAAAAGGACTAAATCGCATAAAGTACAAAAGTGTCATTTTATTAGTTAAGAGTGTTAAATAGATTTGGCTTTTAAATATGATGGCCTTAAATGGTAATTAAACCATTATTATTAGTAATGGACATTTATGGGCTTATAATAAGTAATTTAAATGTTATATAACAAAGGTTATTAAAGTAATTTAGTGAATTAATAAGTAAAATAATAAAAACAATAAGGTTATCATCTTTGTTAAGCCATTTCTACCAAAATTTTAGAAGAAAGAAACTCCATGGATGCACGTGTATTGGGCCAAGCTTCCTAGTTCATTAGGTGAGTGATTTTTGATCCATTTTTAATGATTTTTACGTTTTTGAGATCGTTGCTTCGTATTCTAGCTAGCTCGTACCTTAAATTTTGAAACTGTTAAAGATTTATCATGTTTCCATTGTTGAATGCTTGAGTAATTTGATGGTTGATGATGGATTTTGAATAGTTGTTGATAGTTAAACTAGTTTTGTAAAGTGATTTTTGACAAAAAATGTCAAAAAGGGATTAATTTGTGAAAATGTAAAACTATGTGGGTGAAAGTGTGATTAAACAAAAGATATGGGCTACTAGGGACTCCATTAAAATTCGGCTAAGCATGAGTTTGTACTAAATTGCATGAATTTGCAATTTTATGTGATAAGGACTAAATTGTAAAAATGTTAAAGTTTAGGGGAAAATGTGTAAAATAGTCCTAATGTGTGTTTTGGACTAAATTGAATAAATAGTTGATTAAATAAGCTGATTTTAATAATATATAGATCAAGATAAGACGAGACCGGGATTAAATCAGGATTAGATCGGGGAAAAGGAAAGGTTAACGATTAGCCGATATTTCTATCCGAGCAACTCAAGGTAAGTTCTTATAATTAGAATCGAACTTTTAAATACTTGTAATTATTTGAAATGAATGTATATAATTGAGTAATTGATATACTTGAAATAAGAATGCCTTATTGATAAAGTCTAATGGTTACCGAGCCCCGTTTGAACCGTAGGAATTCGTAGGATAAGAGTGACATGTCACTAGGGTTACCGTTTAGGTCGAGATCCTACATGTGTTGCAGACTCACCGCAGCTTGTATGAGCTTACTGATATATCAGCCCGTAAGAGCTTACTGTTTTCAGCTCGTCAGAGCTTACCGTTTCAGCTCAATAGAGCTTACTTTCCATCAGCTCAAGAGGAGCTTACTGATCATAGCTCGAAAGAGCGAAAATGATAATGAATTGACGGATTACTGATTTATATGTTATGTATATCACCCGAGTATCCCTCGATATTCTAATAGGTTCAACGGGCATAAATTCTGTTATTGGTTATGTGAATAAGGTATGTGTTATACAGATGAGTTACTGTTATCGAATGATTTACTGTTTATATGATTGAGAGTGAAATGTTACAAATGATGTACATGGTATATGAATTTGATATGATACAATGTATTGTGTATTAAATTGAGATAATGGATGATTACATGCACTAATGTGACTAACTTGTTGATGAATGCTTGTGTATAGGCATTTGGTAAGTGAATTTGATATAATTTGTTTAATTGTTTGATTATGTATAAATGGTAAGTTAAATTTTGAATTATACAGGCTTACTAAGCTTTAAACCTTACTCTGTTTCTTTTTCCGTGTTTTATAGAGGTTCGATAGCTCGCTCGATTTGGATAAAGTCGGAGTTACGCATCACACTATCCAGTTGTTGTTTGGTACTTTTGAACTCATGATTATATGTAAATATGGCATGTATAGGCTAGTTATAAATATGATAGTTATGATTACTTGAGATGGTGATTTTGGTACATGTTGTGGTGTAAGTTAAAGCCATGTGATTTGACTTAACTTGGTGTAATGTTTTGATTGTGTATAAGTGTTCAAATATGATATGTTTTGGCAATTAGTAGATGGAATGGAAATATACAAATGTTGTCTTGATATGTATTAGGCATATGAATGGAAAATGCATTGTATTAATTAGGTATTTGAATACTATGTCGAATTGGTATAAAATGTGTATGAAATGTTATGGATTGGCTGCCTATTGAGTTATAAAATGTTGCAATTTATGCTTGTGCAGGTATGTAAAAATAGGGTGGCAAAATGGCTTTGCAAATAGCCTATTTTTGTCGACACGGGCAGAGACACGGGCATGTGTCTCAGTTGTGTATGACACACGATCATGTTACACGGCCATGTGTCCCCTGGTGTTGAAATTAAAACCAAGTCAGCATGCTCTACACGGTCTCACACACGGGCATGTGACTGGCCGTGTGGTACAAGTCAGTATACCCCCTAATTAGCACACGGCCTAGCACACGGGCGTGTGACTTGGCCGTGTTGCATAAGTCAGTATACCCCACAGGATTGGCACGGCCTGGCACACGGGCGTGTTTGGCCACTTCGAAGGGCACACGGGCTAGACACATGGGCATGTGGTTGGCCGTGTGACCCAAGTCAGTATGTACCCCCTATTTTCACATGGCAGGTGACACGGGTGTGTCTAGTGGCCGTGTGAGACACACGGCCTAGCCACACAGGTGTGTGTCCCCTGTTTTGAGAAATTTTTCAAAGTTTCGTGAAAGTTTTATAAATTATCGATTTAGTCCCGAACCGCTTCTAAAGCATGTTTAATGCCTTGTAGGCTATTATAAGGGACATGTTGATTGAGATGGAATGAGGATTGTATGAATTGATCGAATGTATGAGAAAAGTACGGTTATGTGTTATAAGTCTGGTAATGCTCCGTAACCCTATTCCAGCGTTGAATACGAGTGAGAGGTGTTACAATCTCCCTACTGCGAGATAAAATAATTAGCAATGAATGGCTAAAATGGACTAGGAGACCATGCAAACATGGGTTGTATATACATATGTATGTGTTTGAGTAGTGAAGAAATAATTATTTTGAATTTGGGTGATAATCTCCTTCACATTTGCAATGTCTTATTCGGTTGCTCTGAAGAAGAAGAATTTAAAAAAAAGCTCTACATGGGGTGGTAAACGTGGGGTTAGAAGTCAAGAAAGTTGAAATTTGATAAGCTGGTACGTTCTAAGCCCCCCATGTACTCGTCAGTTAGAGGAAAAGGAAATAAGAATTCTTGAAAAGTTTTTGTATAGTTATGGATTCTAGGTTGAGGTTTGTATGGCTTCAATTTAACCGATGTATACAGTTGTTATGCTTAGTTGCCAAGTGATCTCCCACAAATTGATGTGACAAATTAGGGTTTTTTGACACACTTAAGGAGCTTTTTCTCAAGCAAAATAAAGTTTTTAGCTTAGTTTTTTGTTATTTTCATATTTTTATATTTTTCGGGTAATAAGTGAAAACCTCTCATTTTTGTCCATTTTTTTTTACCCAAATTGGTCGATAATGTCATTTAGAGGTCTAACGTGTCTTTAAGTGATATAGAGACGTGTCGGAGGTAAAAAAATAAGCGAGAACAACATCTAGGGCAAGGGTATCGCGATATCAAACCTTTGGAACCGCGATACCTCTGATAGTATAGAAGACTAAAGAGACCTTTTAGTGGTATCGCGAGATCTTCCTTGGGTATCGCGATATCCACCTCTCGAGGAAGACCCCCAAGTTCAACACTGGTTGAGATATCACGATATCCACTTTTGGGTATCGTGATATCGCCTTCGTTAGAGGGACAAACTTAGACAAAATGGCAACCTTTGTCTACTCGACCCACCAATCACACAAGGCCCATGTAGGGGTAATTTTGGCATTGAAAAGTCATCAGAACATCCTTCAAAACAGCCAAAAATTGATGAGGAGGAGAGAGACATATTTTTAGCTTAGTTTTAGGTTTAGTTTTCTCTAGTTTTTTTTTGTTTTTCTCTGCACTTTTCTAGGGTTTTTATTTTTCTCTTCTTCAACCTTAGATTAGAGTTTATTTTTTTACATTTACTTCTTATTCTTGATGTTAGTTAATACTTTAGCTAAGGTTTATTTACTTTTTCAGTCCCTATACCTTGTTTTCAAGACTATTTAAGCTTTAGTTTAATGTATTTTAGTTTATTTCACTTCAAATCTGTTAAAGCTTGTTCCTTTTATATTCCTTGCCTTAGATTTCTTTGTTAAATGCTTTTAGTTTCAAGCTATTTAGATTTTCTTGCATAAAAATCTCAACTTTCACATTTTTCTTAAGTTTTACTTTTATGGCTATTTTGTTTTCCATTGTTATGTTTATTTTCTTGACTTTGAGCATGTGTAGGTAAATCTTTAAGGAGGTTGGTTAATGGAGATGTGGATAAACTAAAATCTTTGGATAAAGGATTAAATCATAACAAATTGGACTAATTTGAATAGAACTAAGAACTTAGGTAGTGACATCCCTAAGGGAATATTAAGATAAAGTGAGTCCGAAAGGTAATCTTATCGCACACCCATTCGTTAGTCCCGAATCAACCGACGAGATTGAAAGATAAACCAGACCTAATTTGTCTAAATCGATAAATTTGAGATTGGAAAATAAAATGGAGCCACTTGGTAATTTATGCGATCTATGTCCCTAATACGAGATTTGGCTAACCACATCGAAGTAAACCAACCCCCATTAGTCATTTGCTAGATAGTCCATCTAGTTTACATTTCTTGCAATTTAGTCCCTAGAGTAGAATATTTAATTTTCTTGCAAACTTATCTTTTATGAATTACTGTAATATAAAATCATATTAGTAGCCACTTAGCCTCTATTTTGTATGCTAATTACTGCTCAATCGCCTCTTCATTTGGGTTTGATCCTTGAAATAATTTGGTGTTTCATTGTAACACTATAAATATTATAACTGACTTGTATGCTTGCAGTAAAACTAAACTTTAAAAATTGTTTCATAAATTAGTTGTTTTAAAACGCATGCACGCATTTGGTCATCAAGACGAATGAGATTCTAGCGTTTGGACAAGCTAAGCTAACGAGGATAAAGGTAGCAAAGTGAGTCTCTATACCCGATTTTTTTGGGTGATTGCTAATGTTATGTTTCTTGCTTGAACCACATCTATGTCTGCTTGAGTTATTTTTAAGACCTTGGTCGTGTAAGAATATGGGGGATAAGTAAGCTGTGTATGCATATGGTTGCAAGTGTATTTGTTGTATGTTGTATGGTTGCAAATTAACAAATAGATGCATGATGTAATGTATGTGATAGTAACTAGCACAATGAATTGGATGATATGCATGAATATAGTGTATGCGAAGTACGAAGGAATTTTACTTTGACGGGGTAAATGAAGTTAAGAATAATTGGCAAATTAGAGGAATAGGCAAATTGATAAAGGGTGACAAGGGAGCATGGCAACATCATGGAAAGTAATCAATTGACTTGCTTGAACGACACTATGATGACGATTTATTGACTTTATAGAGCGACATCGCGACGATGGTAAGGTCCTTCGAGGCGAAATCTCAAAAGAGGTACAATGTGTAAAACCATAGCTCGATATGACAACCAATAGAGTCTGCCAGGACATTAAACACGGGGTTAAAAGGTGTAAGACCATAGCTCTACTAGACAACCAATAGAGTCCGCTAGGACATTCAATATGGGTTTACAAGGTGTAAGACTATAGCTCAACTATAGAAACCAATAGAGTCCGTCATGACATTAAACATGGGGTTACAAGATGTAAAACCATAGCTCAGTTACAACAAGCAATAGAGTTCGTCAGGACATTAAATATAGGGTTACAAGGTGTAAGACCATAGCTTGACTACGACAACCAATAGAGTCCGCTAGGACATTAAACATGGGGTTACAAGGTGTAAGACCATAGGTCGGTTATGGAAACAAATAAAAGTTTTCCAATACAGTGAACCAAGAAGCTGACTGGATAAAGATGAGAAGAATGCGGTATGACTCTTACGAAGAGTATTATATTGGATGAATACGACACGTCTTTGATTGTGGGTAAGCGGGATAGTCAAGAATCTACCAAATTGTTAGGGGAAAGAAACATGAATATGCGATCCTCAATGATGATAAGGAATTAGGAGGGAAAAACTATACTGAGGTATGAAATATCCGCGGGAATGAGTCCGTAGATTTCAGATATTAAACCAGAATTGAGGTGATAATTAGATGCTCAAGTGAGACCTAAATCTAGGGACCCATGGGTAGAAAGGTGAAGTTAGAGACGGGTAACTCCGCTGAGGTTCACTTGGGGATAATGATCGCCCAGGAATCTACAAATAGGAAGAATGTTTGACCATGTATAGGTAATGCCGGATGGACCACATATGGCTAGCATAAGAAGAAGTCTGCCAAGGGCTACCTTGTGCAGACAGTCTGTCGAAAAGTAGTGAAGGGTAAGGATCAATAGGATCGAACTATTAAACCCAAGTTAACTAGCAGCTTAGGGCTAGATTGTAAAGTATGAACCCTCCAGGTTGGTGGGGCATCCAATCAGTTAGTTTATCAACATGTATACTGTGAGTTTGGATTGGAGGAAGAGTTAAGGTGGAAAATCCTAAGTTTTTCTAGTATTAGATGAACGAATCAGGGTAAGGGTCCAAAGCTAAAGAGAGCATAAGTTTGAGACAGACAGTGGTAGGCAACAAACTTTATATCCAAGTGTAAGGATAATAATGAGAGTTAAGCTTGTTAAGATATAAAGGGAACTGGAATGAGGCGGAATTAGACCAGTACCATAGAGAACCATTATCGTAAAGAATGTGATTATGTCTCAATTAGAGAATAAGTTCGCCAGCGGTGAGCTGTGGAAAAAAGGTAAAGCATCAACCACGCCAGTGAAATCTATGGAAGGCCAAGGATAAATAGGGAGTTCGGAATCTCTGCTTTAAATTTATTTTCTTGAAGATTTCAAAATATTTCTATTTTATAGTTTCATAGAACCTCACTTAGTTCATCTGAACTTACAATTGTACTACCTTGGATGCAGGGTCAAATTATCATAGCCGTTGAGGGAGAGGATCAAGCAAGACACTGCCATCTTTGTGCTAAAGGGCGCGGTAGCCATATCATGTGTATAGAGGGGCACTCCTAGAGGCTATGCCTCAGAGATTAAATTAGATGTATCAATATTATAGGCTTAAGTTAGAATTGTAAATACTATCAGATTTGCTAATGTAGTGAATTTGTAAGAATTGTAAAGTTAGAATGATGAGGATTATAACTGAAGCTAAATTTTGTAATTTGATAGTGCCAAAATATTTAAACAAGCCAGTCTAAAATTCTTGTTAAGTTATTCGAGTTGGTTGTGACATTCGGTACCCGGACCTGTGGATTGGGTCAGGTATAAGGTGTTACAATCTTCATAATTGGTATATTTGTAGCTTTGATGAGCTTTTGATATCCACATTTTTTGTACCATTATGCTCTTCATGTCTTATTTTGTTTAATAAAATTTGGTATTTAGAAAAAGGAAGAAAATCATTAAGATGTGAATCTAGTAAGTAGGAGTACTAGAAATAAGATTTGCTTGTGATTTTATTAAACCTTCTTAGCATGTAATTATTTGATTCTTAAGTCATACCTTGTTCACATTTCTTGTTAATAATTGATATCTTTGTTTAAGTATCAATTTGTATCTTTCATTAGGCTTGAATTCGATTGAACCTTTATGCAATTAGAACTTATTTTGTATTATCCTTAGATCATTGCATAAAGTGCTCGTTTCAAATGAATTTTAAGTATGCCTCTTTGTCATATTTTTTTTTCCTGAAGTTCATTGTTGAGTATGAGAATACAATTGACATAATCTTCACATGGATATATTATGACTTAGTGTGTTCTTACATCAATCTTTATACTCCGCAAGCTTTAATTTTCAAAATGTCTTTAAAATTGGTATTGTTCTTCAAATGCTTTAATTGCTTTTTGATATACCAAAAAGGGGGAGAGAAAAAATGAAATTTGTATATGCATAGGTTTTACATCTTTTTACTTCTATATGCTTATGCAAGTGAATCAATCTTCATGCATGTATGCTTATTGATATATTGTTGAAATGCATGATATTTAATGTTTATTGATATATTGTTTAAATGCATGACATTTATAAAGTCTTGGACATATCTCTTGTTGAATTTCATGTATTCTTTTCCCATATCTCTTGTTGAAATTCAGTTGCTCATGTTTAAGTGTTTGTGCTTAACTTTTTTCAAGGAATGTTTTATTAAGGAGAGTTATGTTTTGAAAATGTCTAAATGGTTTGGAGGTGTTTTAAAAAATATAAATTTATTTTAAATTTTTGATATATCAAAAAGGGGGAGATTATTAGCTATATGTCCCAAGCTTTTGATATAACAACATTTAAGATAAATTTTATATATTATATTTTTCTAAGTCATTTGGTGAAAATCTAGTTGAAAATTTTATCAAATATTTTCAAAGACTTGCAATATACTCAAGAACATGTTTTAAATGTATTTTTAATTTATCTAAATGTTTTTAAGTTAATACCAAAGTGCCCTAAAGTGTTTAAAATATTTTTAAGGCACTTTAATAGTCAAATCTCGAGACATAGGACCATAAGTCTCGAGAATGAAAGTTCAAATGCATAAATCTACTCCAGGGGCTACACGTTTAGAGACATTGGCCTGTATGTCAGAGACATAAGCCTATATGTTTCGAGACATAGCCTGCCAATGACTATATAACAATTATTTTTCAGTCATGTCTCGAGACATCTTGCCAAGTCTTGAGACCTAGGTTGCAGGGAAAATTTTTAAGCCTGAAATTAATGCTTCCAATGGCTAGAATTCATCCCCAATGGCCATAAATGTCCTAAAAAAATTCCTTAATATAAAGACTCTTTAAGAACACTTTAGAGAGCAACATCCAAGCAAAAATTTTAAGATAAAAATATTTCATTTCTTCATGTTCTTCATGTTCTTCATGTTCTCTTGTACATATTCATTGAGAGCTTACTGTAATTTTTTTTTCTTACTCTCATATCTTTACTTTTTAAGCATTAATTTGCAAACACACATCTATTAACGGTTCATTGTTAGTTTGCACATCTTTTCTATGTTGTAAAGAGTATACGTAAGGTTTTTGAGGTATAAAAACTAGAGTAGATTATAAGGTTTCCTACTTTAGCTTTGTGAAAAAAATAGGGATTGTAAAAGGTTATACCTTGGAAACAATTCAAGTATAGTGAATTGGAAAATCCTTAGTTGAGATATACCAAGGTAGTGGAGTTAGGCAATTATAGTCAAACCACTATAAATCGAATTGTCCAAACTTTTCTTTTATTTCCTTATTATTTACAAACATTTGTAGATGTGTGGGCAACGAAGAAATTGTTGCAGGAAGGGATGGCTTGGAGAGTTGGTAGAGGGGATAAGATATCAATATGGCAGGATGCTTGGGTTCCTGGATTGAAGAATTAAAAAATTCAAGAGTCGATCAGAAATCATAATTTAGACAAGGTGGTTGATCTGATAGACCCAATTCTTAGACAATGGAGGAAGGGATTGTAACACCCCTCACCCGTATTCAACACCGAAATAGGGTTACGGAGCATTACCAAACTTACAATACATTTAAACATATTTTTCTCATACATTTAATCAATACATGCAATCATCATTCAATCTCAATCAATTTGTCCCTAATAAGAGCCTACGAGGCCCTAAACATGCATTGGGAGTGGTTCAGGACTAAACCGATAACTTTTAAAACATTTGGAACACTTAGAAAATTTTTCTCAAAATAGGGGACGCACGCCCGTGTAGCCAGGCCGTGTGTCTCACACGGCCACCAAACACGCCCGTATCATAGGCCGTGTGGACATTCGAAATGGGACCACATGGCCATGTCCTAGCCCGTGTCCTACCCCATGTCCAAACAAGTGAGCTTACTGACTTGGGTCACACTGCCAACCACACGCCCGTGTGTCTAGCCTGTCTGCCCTTCGAAGTGGCCACACACGCCCGTGTGCCAAGCCGTGTGCTAGGCCGTTTCAAACTTGTAGGGTATACTGACTTATGCAACACGGCCAAGTCACATGCCCGTGTGCTAGGCCATGTGCCAAATAGGGGGTATACTAACTTGTACCACATGGCCAATCACACGCCCGTGTGTGAGACCGTGTGGAGCATATGGACCTCACTTCAATTTCAACACCAGGAGACACACGGCCGTGTAACATGACCATGTGTCACACACGGCTGAGACACACGCCCGTGTCTCTGCCCGTGTGGACAAAAATAGGCTATTTACCAAGCCAATTTTCCACCCACAATTATGCTCACCTTAACAACCAAAATGGAACCAATCCATAGTATAAATAAACATCCAATTTAACCATAATCAAGGCTAATACATACCATTTCCAATACTAGCAACCAATATGCTTATACCTCAAATTCTAATCAACCAAAACCTACCAAAATACATATACCAAACAACTAGTTAAACCTGTACTTAACATACATCATTTTTCACCAATTCACAAGCATTATACCAATTCCACAAACCTCATAAAATAGGTCATTCACATATCCATCCATGAACTCAAATATCAACCATATATGCACATATAAGCACAAAACCAATCCACCAAATTAAGCCAATTCTCATGGCTATATTTACAAACCAAAACATATACATTTACAAGTCATTGCAAATGACCAAAATCATTATCAAACCATAATCAAAATGACTCAAAATACCTATACATGCCATATACTTAAAATACAAAAGTTCAAAGGTACCAAGTGATAGATGGTAGTGTGAAGCGATCTCCGACGATCCCCGAATCTGAGCTAGCTTCGATATCACTATAAAACATTGGAAAAATGAACAAGGTAAGCTTTATAGCTTAGTAAGCTCGTATGAAATAAACTCAACTAATCATAAATACACAAATCATCAATTTAAACTTATTAGCTTGTAACTCATAAATACTAACAAACCTTCCACATGCTTAATCATATGCTTAAATGCAAACTTCATAACTTCTTCGATTTTAAGCTCGTATGATTCATATACATACCTGAACCAATCCGTAACAAACTCATACCCAAACGGAATGATGTCAAATACTCAAATTCTCGCACACTAAGTGCCAATACATAGCTGAAGCTATTTTAATCTCGCACACTAAGTGCCATACATAGCCGAAGCTATCTCGAATCGCACACTAAGTGCCATATATAGCCGAAGCTATCTCGAATCGCACACTAAGTGCCATATATAACAGATTTGTCGTCAAACATGATTGTAGTATCGTATACACAATTTATGAAATATCAAAACATTTAAAGCATAATTATTATAATACTTATTACATACGAACTTACCTCGGATATAAAAACGACGAAATAAGTCGATTAGTCGATAACTTTACTTTCCCCCCGATCTAGATCCGAATTCTGCTTTTCTTGATCTAAATATATTCAAAATTAACTTATTTAATCATCTATTCATTCAATTCAATCCACAATATACATTTGAGCTAATTTACACATTAGCCCCTAAACTTTCACATTTTTACAAGCTAGTCCTTATAACAAAAAATCACAAATTCATGCAAATTTCAAAATACCCATGCTTATCCGAATTACCATTATGCCCCTAACAGCCCATATTTTCATTTATTTCACATTTTAACCACAAAGCTTCAACATTTCTCAATTTAATCCCTATTTTGCATTTTTACTCAAAATCACTTAACAAAACTTGTATACCCATCAAATAGCATTCATAACATATCAAGAAACTTAAAAATACATATATTCATAAATGGAATCATTCAAAATCTTTAACATTTTTTCAAAATAGTCCCTGGGCTAGCTAGTACTAGTTGCAACGATAACAACAACACAGAAATCATTAAAAACCGAGCAAGAAAACAATTACATGCATGAATAGCTATGGCCGAATGCTTCAAAGCCCTAACAATGGTGTTTTCCTTAGCTAATTTCGGTTGAGAAGATGATACCAAAACAATTGTTTTGTTTTCTTTTATTTATTATAAGTTAATTACTAATTTACACATATAACCTTGATTAATAACCTTTAAAACATTTAATAACATGTCCATTTATGTCCACTCACAATTAAAATGTCTAATTACAACATAAGGACCTCTAAATTAAAATTCCATAGCTATTAGATACCTTTAGATAATGGAACTCCACTTTTACACTTTACGCGATTAAGTCCTTTTTATCGAATTAACCACTCAAACGATAAAATTTCTAAACGAAATTTTCACACACTTACATATTCATGCTGTAGACCTTAATTTAATAATAAAATAAATATTTTTACCTCAGATTTGTGGTCCCAAAACCACTGTTCTGATTTGACCAAAAACGAGCTGTTACAACTCTCCCCCCTTAGGGATTTTCGTCCCCGAAAATCTTACCAGTGAATAGGTTAGGGTACTGTTTTCTCATAGCTTCCTCGGGCTCCCACGTAGCCTCTTCAACACCGTGTCTTTGCCAAAGTACTTTCATGAGAGCTATGCTCTTATTCCTCAACTGTTTAACCTCACGTGCTAAAATTCTGATCGGTTCCTCGTTTTACGTCATATCGGGTTGAATTTCAATTTCTGCCGGAGAAATTACATGTGACGGATCCGAGATATATCGACGCAACATTGATACGTGAAACACATTATGGATCTTTTCTAACTCTTATGGTAAAGCTAGTCGATATGCCACTGGCCCTATTCTTTCGATGATCTCGTACGGTCCGATGAAATGCGGACTCAACTTGCCTTTACTACCAAAACGAAGTATTTTCTTCCATGGAGATACTTTCAAAAATACTTTGTCAACGATTTGAAATTCAATGTCTTTTCGTTTCAAATCTACGTACGATTTCTGACGATCTGAAGCTGCTTTCAAATAGTCACGAATTGCTTTCACTTTCTCTTTGGTTTCTCTAACCAAATCAACCCTGTGAATCTGTTTCTCGCTAAGCTCGGTCCAGTACAATGGAGTTCGGCATTTACGACCATACAATGCTTCGTAAGGTGCCATCTTTATACTCGATTGAAAGCTGTTGTTATACACAAATTCAACCAGTGGCAAATATTTCTCCGAATTGCCTTCGAACTCTAAAACACAACATTGGAGCATATCTTCGAGAATCTGAATTACTCTCTCAGACTGACCGTCGGTTTGTGGGTGAAAAGCTGTACTAAAATTCAACTTCGTACCCAAAGCTTCTTGCAATTTCTTCCAAAACTGCGATGTGAACCTCAGATCTCTATCCGAAATAATCAAAACTGGCACTCCGTGCAATCTAACAATCTTAGCAATGTATAATTCAGCTAATCTATCAAGTGAATAATCAGTACGTACTGGAGTGAAATGTGCTGATTTCGTTAATCGATCAACAACAACCCAAATAGCATCTTTTTTTTCGGAGACAAAGGCAATCCCGATACGAAATCCATCGTAACTCTGTCCTATTTCCACTCTGGTATCATCACAGGCTGAAGTAGATCCGATGGCACTTGATGTTCAGCTTTAAATTGCTGACACACTAAACATCTCGCTACAAAATTAGAAATCTCTCGTTTCATACCTGACCACCAATATAGTTGTTTCAAATTATTGTACATTTTAGTACTTCTAGGATGAACAGATAAACAACCACTATGTGCTTTGTGTAAAATTTTCTGAATCAACTATGGATTTTTCGGTACGTAGATTCTATCTCGAAACATCAAACAATCATCAGATCCGATTTGGTACTCTGTATCACTAGTCGACTCGCATTGCACTCTTTTAGCTTGCAATTCACTATCATATTTCTGAGCTTCGCAAATTTGCTAAAGAAAAACTGGTTTAGCTTTTAACTCAGCTAAAATTGAACCATCAACTGATAATGTCAACTGTGTGTTCATTGCTCTCAAGGCAAACAACGATTTTCTACTCAAAGCATCAGCGACTACATTCGCTTTCCCCGGGTGATAATCAATCACTAACTCGTAATCTTTTAGTAGTTCGAGCCATCTCCATTTTCGTAAATTCAAATCTTTCTGAGCCATAATATACTTTAAGCTTTTATGATCGGTAAAGATGTGACAATTTTCACCGTACAAATGATGACGCCAAATTTTCAATGTAAATACAATAGCGGCCAACTCTAAATCATGCATCGAATAGTTCTTTTCATGCGATTTCAACTGTCTAGAGGCATAAGCTACAACTTTTCCCTCTTTCATCAATACATAACCCAAATCGTTCAATGACGCGTCGCTGTAAATTACAAATTTTTTACCCGATTCAGGTTGAACCAACACTGATGCCTCAGTTAACAATGCTTTCAATTGATCGAAACTTTGTTGACATTTCTCGGACCATTCAAACTTTACATCTTTCTATAGCAATCTAGTCATCGGTGTAGCAATCATCGAGAATCCTTTTACAAAACATCTATAATAACCAGCTAATCCCAGAAAACTTCTGACTTCGGATATATTTCTAGGTGGTTTCCATTCAATAACTGCAGAAATCTTGCTCGGATCAACTCGAATGCCATCTGCTGAAACTATATGTCCCAAAAATCCGACTTCCCAGAGCCAAAACTCGCATTTGCTAAATTTAGCATACAATTGCTTATCTCTCAAGGTCAGCAACACAATCCTCAAATGCTCGGCATGCTCAGACTCATCTCGAGAATAGATCAGAATGTCATCAATGAACACAACAACAAATCTGTCTAAATACGGTCTAAAGATCCAATTCATCAAATCCATAAAAATGGCAGGAGCATTAGTTAGTCTAAAAGGCATAACAAGGACTTCATAGTGTCCGTACCTCGTTCTGAACGCAGTTTTCGGCACATCTGAATCTTTAACTCGCAACTGATAATAGCCAGATCTCAAGTCAATCTTTGAAAACATTGTTTCATCTTTCAACTGGTCAAACAAATCATCTATTCTTGGCAACGGATACTTATTCTTTATCGTAACCTTGTTAAGCTGACGATAGTCAATACACATTCTCATGGACCCGTCTTTCTTCTTAACAAACAATACTTGCGCACCCCAGGGCGAAAAACTCGATCGTGCGAAACCTCTATCTGTTAACTCTTGCAACAAAGTTTTCAACTCTTTCAACTCTGTTGGAGCCATTCTATACGGAGCTATAGATATCGTAGATGTTCCCGGTACCAGTTCAATAGCAAACTCAACCTCTCTGACCGGTGGCAACCCAGGCAATTCTTCCAGAAACACATCCGAAAACTCACAAACTACAGGCACCGATTCAATCTTCTTTTCAGACACTTTGATATCTAAAACATATGCTAGATCCACATCGCAACCTTTTCTCATATATCTCTGAGCCGACATTGACGAAATCACTATAGGCAACCCACTCGACTCATCAGATTCAATCCGAAGAATTTTATTATTCTGACATTTCAATTCTATAATCTTTCGTCTATAGTTCACAATAGCATCATGTAGAGTCAACCAATCCATACCCAGAATCACATCGAACTCATCAAATGGTAAAAGCATCAAGTCAGCAGGAAAACAGTAACCCCGAGTCATTAAAGGACAGTTCTTGCAAACTTTATCAACTAGAACATACTTGCCTAAGGGGTTCGATACTTTAATCACAAACTCAGTAGACTCAACAGGAAAACTCTTATTAGACACCAAATTCATACATATATACGAATGAGTCGATCCAGGATCAATCAATGCAATAACATTAGTGTCGTAAAGAGAAAATGTACCGGTAATGACATTTGGAGATGACACATCTTCGCGAGCGCGAATAGCGTAAGCTCTAGCAGGTACTCTGGCCTCATATCTCACTATAGAATCTCTCGTTGTACCACGGTTACCACTTGCATTTCCCGCATTTCTTAGTGGCCTTCCTCGAGTAGCTGTATTGATTGATCTTGCATTCTGATATTTATCTTTTTCATTTAACTCGGGATAATCTCGGATAAAATGATCTCATGAACCACAACTGTAACAAGCTCTATTATTATTTTTCACCCAACAATCTCCAAAATGCCGTCTTCCACACTGTTGACACTCAGGTTTGATGTCTTTTACGTTGCCAACACTCAATACTGATGTAGCTTGAGCTTTAGGGCTGGTGTATTGCTTTCCACGATCTCTATTGGAACATCCCACTAAAGTTGTTGATCAATTAAAATAGTCTCTGGATTTCTTCGACAAGGAATGATAAGGTTTACTCATCGATCTCTTCCTCGAATCTCTTGCCTCTGAATCAGCCTTTCTCTTTTCTTTGCTAAATTCCTCGGCTTTGCAAGCTCTGTCGACTAAAATAATAAATTCCTTCAGTTCTAAAATTCCAACTAGAAGTTTAATGTCCTCGTTCAACCCATCAACGAACCACTTGCACATGATTTCTTCAGTAGAAACATATTCCCAAGCATACTTGCTCAACTGTACAAATTCTCTTTCATATTCTGTCACAGTCATTCGGCCCAGTTTCAATTCTAGAAACTCTTTATGCTTTTGATCAAGGAACCGCTGACTTATATATTTCTTTCAGAACTTAGTCTGAAAGAATTCCCAAGTCACTCGCTCTTTCGGTACTACAGACACCAAGGTATTCCACCATTGATATGTTATGTCTCTCAACAAGGAAATGGCACACTTCAAACATTCAACTGGCGTGCACGAAAGTTCATCGAACACCCCTCACCCGTATTCAATGCCGAAATAGGGTTACAGAGCATTACCGGACTTACAATACATTTAAACATATTTTTCTCATACATTTAATCAATACATGCAATCATCATTCAATCTCAATCAATTTGTCCCTAATACGAGCCTACGAGGCCCTAAACATGCATTGGGAGTGGTTCGAGACTAAACCGATAACTTTTAAAACATTTGGAACACTTAGAAATTTTTTCTCAAAACAGGGGACACACGCCCGTGTAGCCAGCCGTGTGTCTCACACGGCCACCAGACACGCCCGTGTCACAGGCCGTGTGGACATTTAAAATGGGAGCACATGGCCGTGTCCCAGCCCGTGTCTTACCCCGTGTCCAAATAAATGAGCTTATGATTTGGGTTACACGACCAACCACACGCCCATGTGTCTAGCCCTTATGCCCTTCGAAGTGGCCACACACGCCCATGTGCCAAGCCATGTGCTAGGCCGTGTCAAACCTGTAGGGTATACTGACTTATGTAACACGGCCAAGTCACACGCCCATGTGTTTGGCCGTGTGCCAAATAGGGGGTATACTAACTTGTACCATATGGCCAATCACACGCCCGTGTGTGAGACCGTGTGGAGCATACTGACTTCACTTCAATTCAACACCAGGGGACACACGGCCTTGAAACATGACCGTGTGTCACACACGGCTGAGACACACGCCAATGTGTATGCCCGTGTGGACAAAAATAGGCTATTTACCAAGTCAATTTGCCACCCACAATTATGCTCACCTAAACAACCAAAATGGCACCAATCCATAGTATAAATAAACATCCAATTTAACCACAATCAAGGCTAATACATACCATTTCCAATACTAGCAACCAATATGCTTATACCACAAATTTTACTCAACCAAAACCTACCAAAATACATATACCAAACAACTAGTTAAACCTTTACTTAACATACATCATTTTTCACCAATTCATAAGCATGATACCAATTCCACAAACCTCATAATATAGGTCATTCACATATCCATCCATGAACTCAAATATCAACCATATATGCACATATAAGCACATAACCAATCCACCAAATTAAGCCAATTCTCATGGCTATATTTACAAACCAAAACATATACATTTACAAGTCATTACAAATGACCAAAATCATTATCAAACCATAATCAAAATGACTCAAAATACCTATACATGCCATATACTTAAAATACCAAAGTTCAAAGGTACCAAGTGATAGGTGGTAGTGTGAAGCGATCTCCAACGATCCTCGAATCCGAGCTAGCTTCGATATCACTATAAAACATGGGAAAAATGAACAAAGTAAGCTTTATAGCTTAGTAAGCTCATATGAAATAAACTCAACTAATCATAAATACACAAATCATCAATTTGAACTTATTAGCTTGTAACTCATAAATACTAAGAAACCTACCACATGCTTAATCATATGCTTATATGAAAACTTCATAACTTCTTCGGTTTTAAGCTCGTATGATTCATATACATACCTGAACCAATCCGTAACAAACTCATACCCAAACGGAATGATGTCGAATACCCGAATTCTCGCACACTAAGTGCCAATACATAGCCGAAGCTATTTTAATCTCTCACACTAAGTGCCATACATAGCCGAAGCTATCTCGAATCGCACACTAAGTGCCATACATAGCCGAAGCTATCTCGAATCGCACACTAAGTGCCATACATAGCCGAAGCTATCTCGAATCGCACACTAAGTGCCATATATAGCAGATTTGTCGTCAAACATGATTGTAGTCTCGTATACACAATTTATGCAATATCAAAACATTTAAAGCATAATTATAATAATGCTTATTACATACAAACTTACATCAGATATAAAAACGACGAAATAAGTCGATTAGTCGATAACTTTAGTTTTCCCCCGATCTAGATCCAAATTCCACTTTTCTTGATCTAAATATATTCAAAATTAACTTATTTAATCATCTATTCTTTCAATTCAATCAACAATATACATTTGAGCTAATTTACACATTAGCCCCTAAACTTTCACATTTTTATAATCTAGTCCTTATTACATAAAATCATAAATTCATGCAAATTTCAAAATACCCATGCTTATCTGAATGACAATTAGGCCCCTAGCAGCCCATATTTTTCATTTATTTCACATTTTATCCATAAAGTTTCAACATTTCTCAATTTAATCCCTATTTTGCATTTTTACTCAAAATCACTTAACAAAACTTGTATATCCATCAACAAGCATTCATAACATATCAAGAAACTTCAAAATACACATGTATTCATCAATGGCATCATTCAAAGTCTTTAACAATTTTGCAAAATAGTCCTTAGGCTAGCTAGTACTAGTTGCAACGATCACGAAAACATAAAAATCATTAAAAACCGAGCAAGAAAACACTTACATGCATGAATAGCTTTGGCCAAATGCTTCAAAGCCCTAACAATGATGTTTTCCTTAGCTAATTTCGGTTGAGAAGATGATACCAAAACAATTGTTTTGTTTTGTTTTATTTATTATAAGTTAATTACTAATTTTCACATATAACCTTGATTAATAACCTTTAAAACATTTAATAACATGTCCATTTATGTCCACTCACAATTAAAATGGTCTAATTACATCATAAGGACCTCTAAATTAAAATTCCATAGCTATTAGATACCTTTAGCTAATGGAACTCCACTTTTACACTTTACGCAATTAAGTCCTTTTTATCGAATTAATCACTCAAACGATAAAATTTCTAAACAAAACTTTCACACACTTACATATCCATGCTGTAGACCTTAATTTAATAATAAAATAAATATTTTGACTTTGAATTTGTGGTCCCGAAACCACTGTTCTGATTTGACCAAAAGCGGGCTGTTACAGGGATTATTACCAGTACATTTGTGAGAGGAGAGGCTGAAGCAATATTGAACATTCCTTTGGCGAGGTACCCACGAGAAGACTGTAGGGTTTGGAGTGGCGAACCAATAGGGGATTACACGGTGAGAAGTGGTTACAGGAGGTTAATAATGGAAGATCCTAGTCTAACTACAGATGATGCTGAAAATACATTAATAAAATTTTACAAAAATCTATGGCAGACAGATCTTCCTGGAAAAGTGAAAATAACAAACTGAAAAGTCTACAATAACTTCATTCCTACTTTTGACAATCTACATTTGAAAACAGTGAGTAATGCCGCTCTATGCTTTCGGTGCAGTGGAGGCTCAGAATCACTAGAACACATTTTTAGAGACTGTCTTGCAATTCAAGGAATTTGGAATACGTTAGGATTTTAGGGGTTTGAAGAAGAAGAAAACATGAATTTCCAATAGTGGTTAGGGGGAATACTTACCAAGCTGACATACTCACAAAAAAGAAATCCTCTTCTGTAGCATTTGGGCTATCTGATTGGGACGGAATAAGGCTATCTGATTGGGAAGGGATTCATCAGGCAGTAATAGAAACAATGAAGTTTATTCAAACATATCTAGGAGAATGGGAAATGGCTAACAGTAACTTACCTGGCCATCGGATCGAGGAGCGATGAAGGCCACCGAAGAGAAATACAGTAAAAATAAACTTCGATGGAGCCTTTGATAATCAGATGCAAAAATTAAGCTCGGGTATAGTGGGTAGAGATTCAAAGAAGGTTTTTTGGGATCCAGACTAATGCTGAATAATCGAGTACCGACGCCTTTTTCGGTAGAGGCGATGGCCTATTTACAGGTTGTACAATAGGGAATATAAAAAGGGATATCGCCGAGTAGTGATCGAAGGGGATGCTTTCAGGAAATGCAATTTGGCGTTTTGATTTTCTATGGAAGAGCAATGGACTTGGTCTTTTGAGAAGCTGGGCATTGGGGGTATCAAAATAGGGACTAGGTTTTTTAGGAAGGTTTTGTTTTGTTTGGGCTAGGGTAGAAGTAGTTTGTTTTTCAGTTTATTTACTGTTTTAGAACCCATTGTATGGATTATTAGCTTGGGTCCTAATGTTATAAAACTCCCAGATTTAATGTAAAAAAAAAAAACATTTGTAGAGATTTTTAAAATACCTTTACCCCTTTTGATATTTTAGAGCCTAACAATTTCCTTTAATTATTTATTATTTATTATATTAATAAAAAATCAAATACTTTTTCTTTTACTTATTTTTTCTCTCTTTCATGTGGTAATCGGTTTAATAGGTTAAAGGATATTTTCCAAAATTCTACTACACTTTTCTCAAATAATCAATGTGGCCTCATTAAAGGTTGAATGATTTTTTATTTTTTTTTTACATTTAATTTCAACCTTAGATTATTTTAAATCTCATGGAATTTCTTCATAAAAAGATCTCACTTTAATTATCACCCAAATATACAAAGAATACATAAATGATTAATTCCACGCTACTCGTCTTCTATCCATAAATGATTGAATGAAGACTTTAGGCTTTGATATTTTTGACCCACTTATATTGTTTGAAAGAGGAAGGGGTTTCGGTACACCCTCAGAAGTATTTTTAAAATGTGCTTAATTTTTAGGCTAAAAAAAAAGAATGATGGTTTTAACTATTATTTATAATTTAATATTTTTATATAACATTTATATTGAATATATAATTATTTATTCATTGAAATTTATTTTAAATATATATCATTATATATTTGAATTTGTAATAATTATGTTTTAATATTACAAATATTATTTATATATTTAAATTAAAATTTTATAATAATTAATATTAAATACTTAAAAATATTTAAATTTATTTTTCATATATTAAAATATTAATAATGAATTACAATAAATCATAATTTTATATTTTTACCCAAATATTCAGTTAAATTTTTTCTTTTTTATCTTTTTTACTTTACAGCCTAAACTAGCCCTTAATAAACCCTACATTTTTTTTACATATAAACCCTAGTTTGTTGTATATAAAGTATAAACCCTAACATTTGCCTCCAAGCATTGCTTCGCTTCTCACCCTGTTTCTCTAGTTTGCCTCATTTCGCTCTCTTTGGTTCCAAAGTCTCCCAGAGATGAGACCTCCAAGAGGTGACCGTGTCTCTTCTTTTTCTTTGTGATTTAAAGCAGCATATGCATTTAATAGTTTGGAGCTAAGAAGCAGCTTACTACTCCGTGTGTCTATTTTTCTAAAGTTGTTTGGAGACTCGTTTTTGTATTTCTAATAGTTTGGTTATGTGCAGGCCGTGGTGGTGGTGGTGGGTTTAGGGGCAGAGGTGATGGAGGGAGAGGGAGAGGTGGTGGTGGAAGAGGTGGCGATAGAGGGGGGCGTGGTGGCCGCAGTGGAGGAAGAGGGCGTGGAGGAAGAGGTGGGATGAAAGGTGGGAGCAAGGTTATAGTAGAGCCCCATAGACACGAGGGAGTTTTTGTTGCAAAGGGTAAAGAAGATGCTCTTGTTACTAAGAATATGGTCCCTGGTGAAGCTGTCTACAATGAAAAAAGGATTGCTGTTCAGGTCATCTTGTCTTTCTATTAACCAAGTCCATTTCCTTTATCATATTTTGTCCTACATGATAGTACAAATGATATATTGAATTTGCTCTGTATTTAGCCAATTGGGTTTTGTGCTCTTCCACTTGACTTGTGTTGATAAGAGTGATTAATTTTGCCATGAGAAATTGAGGGTCTTAGAACTTTGACTTAACAGAATGAAGATGGGACCAAAGTTGAATACAGGGTTTGGAATCCTTTCCGATCCAAGTTGGCAGCTGCGATTCTTGGTGGTGTAGATAATATATGGATTGTAAGCTTTCATCAATCAATTTAATTTTGTTCAATATACCTATATATATCCATCATAAAACCTGTCTAATTTGATATTATTGTGGTTTAATCAAGAAAACTGGTGCTAAGGTTCTTTACCTTGGAGCTGCTTCTGGTACTACTGTTTCTCATGTGTCTGACGTTGTTGGTCCTGTAAGTATAGTATTGCTCTAAACATTATCTTTGTTTGTATGCATCTTGCAAAGTTGCTTATTTTTGTCTGTTTATTCATTAGAATGGGGTGGTTTATGCTGTGGAATTTTCTCACCGAAGTGGTAGAGACTTGGTAAACATGGCTAAGAAGCGAACAAATGTTATACCTATCATTGAAGATGCCAGGCATCCGGCTAAATATAGGATGCTAGTTGGCATGGTGGATGTGATATTTTCTGATGTTGCTCAGCCTGATCAGGTTTGCTTGGAGTGTTTGTGGCTCTCTTTTTTTTTTCAATTTATGATTTACCAAGTAGCAAAAAAGAATTGCAAATATCAGTTTCTTCTTTGCCATATTAACTGTAGCCTTAGATCGTGCTGTAGTCTGATCTTGATGGTGTACCTTGCACTTGTGTGCTCTCTGTTTATATCATTCATATATACATCCTGCGTATGTAAATTTGCTTGATTTCTTTCTCCTTTGGCTTTGTATTTGTTTATTCTTTATTCTTTGGTTTTCATCGAGTACTCTATCTTCACATTTGCTAAGTAGCTTTAACTTAGCCTATGCATATGATGAACTCTACTCGGATTCCCCTTCAAGACATAATGGGTGATGCAAACTCGAGTTTCTGATGCAATATTTATTTGTTAACTTTGAATAGTTTGCTAATTTTTCTAGAAAACCTTTTTTCTGGATATTGTGTTTCCAGGTCTTTTTCCATACTGATACAAGTATTTGGCTACAAGAAGTTGAAATTTAAATATGCTTCCGTTTGGATGTACGTCCATGAAACTTTTGTGTGTTTGCCTCACTCTTTTACCATTTTCTGTTATTTGCTGACTTCATAACTATGCAAGTGATGGATGCTCGGATTCCCCTTGTGATGGATGCTCGGATTCCCCTTGAGTGCAATACTGAGATTCAGATGCTTTGAATGTTTCTGTAATTTTGTCTAAAGTTTTTGCAACTTTTTTTATTTTTTTGGTTTTAAAATAAGCATTGATTTCTTTACTCTCTTAATAGCAGTAATTAAATGTATATTCATTTCTTTTAAAGTTATTTTTCAATTATTTCATTGTTAAAACATGTCAGTCTCTCACATTAGTATTCAGAAACTACTTTTCATTGCTTCATTCTTCTTTCCATGTGCATTGCTAAAAATTGAAAAGGAGATTAGTTCCGTTGGTGCTCTTTTGATTGCTCTTTATTTCCACTGGCAAGCCTCCAGCCTGCTCAACTCATCTGATATCCTTTGCTGATGGAGATGAGTTCAGTCATTATCTTCTTGCTTCCTTTTTGTTTCTTAGTAATTGATTTTTCCTTTTGCAGGCTAGGATTTTGGCTTTGAATGCATCATATTTCCTGAAAGCTGGAGGTCATTTTGTTATTTCAATTAAGGTTAGTGCTCGAAAATTTTGGGATTTCGAATTTTAAATGTGAAATTTATTACTTTTTGGATATAGGGAAGTTCTTGTGACTTCAATTTGTTTAGAAGCCTTCAGTACATAATGTTGTCATAAACTGGAATGGATATCTGATTGTTTTCAGGCAAACTGCATCGACTCCACTGTTCCCGCTGAGGCTGTATTCCAGAGTGAGGTTAAGAAATTGCAACAGGAGCAATTCAAGCCTTTTGAGCAAGTCACCCTTGAACCTTTCGAGCGCGACCATGCTTGTGTTGTTGGTGGCTACCGGATGCCGAAGAAACAGAAAGCGGCAGCTTAATGTTTCTAATCCATTTTTTTTATGTTTGTTAGCAAAGAGAATGCAATCTCAGATAGAGTTAAGAAAATGGCTCTTCAGCTTTTACTGTAATGTTTCATCACTTTCTGCAGAACTAAATCAGTAATTTATTTTATGGTAAACTACATCACAGTACACCTACCTATTACCCTTTTTCTTTCTTGGTGGCCCAACTATCAAATTGAGATTCATTTCCGTTAAGTGCCGTTAAAGATTTAACGGTAGGGAGATGTAACAATTAAAAAATTGGTATGATAATAAATTTAATTTTAACTTTTATATATTATATTGATTTAGTTATAATCTTAAAAATTTACAAATAGTCTCAATTTGATCTTTAAAATTTATCTTTCCCTTCAGCATTCCCACAGCCACTATCATCATTACCTCAATCTCTCTTTCTACCTTTCTCCAAAAATAACTTAGAAAAAATAAAGCTTACATGTTTGTCAAGAAACAAACCTGGAGAGATCTACATGACAGGGTAAGCGAACGAACTTTAAAGAACCCTCTAAAATTGCTGTTGCCTTGCCTTGAAAATTGTAAACATTGAATATATCGATATCAGCTTTGACAAGAGATTGTAGATTCTCCGGTGAAAACCTTACTGCTTCATCGTCAATATATCGAAGTTAGTTTTAAATTTTTTTCTCTAAGTTACTTCTCATCCACCATCCTCCTCTACTTTGTAAAAATTTTTCCCTTACTATTATTTTCATTCTGTAAATTTTGTATAATTATCTACTGTCTCCCATATCTCCAGTAATTGGTATCAAAGCGTCAGTGTAACGTTTTCTGAAGAAATAATACCGTAATATTCATTGTAAGTTCTTATCCTTTATTTTCAGTTCTGTTTATTTCATATTGGTTTATCTTAAAACCCATATATATGTTATTCTGTTTTACTATAGCCTATTTATCTCTAGGTGAGACTATTGACATTTTAAAGTAAGAAAATATAAAGATAACAAACGGTTTTAGGTATCTAAGATAAATTTCATGGAAGAAACTGATTGTCTGTATAAGGATAAAATTTGCAATCATGCTATTCATATTGACTCTAAGAATGAAAACAACATTTCATCACTTAGTAAGGGTTTTAATAGTTTAATAGATATTACTTCAATATATTTTCATAAGTTATATAATAAAGTAAGCAAAATAGAACAACAAATAAATAATTTAGGAGAAGTTACAGAATTAGATTTGAACAACGAATCTAAAGATATCTTATCTGAAGTTAATAATAAATTAGAACAAGTTCTTATTAATAAAAATATAGAACAAGAAATAGATTTAGGACCTTTATATTATGGAAATAGTAATATAATATTAGCTTTGTCAAGAGAAGAGATACTTCCTCTGAAGAATTGTTTTCCAAAAAAAAAAAAAATTGAAACACAGAAAAGAAAATATACTTATCAACAAAAATATGATTTCCAATCCTATAAACAACTTATAGAACATTGGAAGAATAAATTCACTAATTATCATTATATGTTAAACTATGACACTACAGACAGTAGTAGTAGTTCTAATGATTCTGATAATTCTATAAACTTGGAAAATATAAATGTTACTAGTTACAAATCCGATGAAGAAAATACTTCAACAGATGAAGAAGAAAATATAGAAATACCAGAACCAATGGATACTGATCAAACAGATCAAAATCCTTATGGAAAAAGAAAACTAGAGCCAGATCTTCAAAAAGATGATTATTTAAGATTTTTTCATAAAAACTATGAACAAGTTGAAATTACAATTAGAATTTTTTGTAATCAAACCGAAAATATTGCTACTAATGAAATAAAATCTAAAAATTTAGGAGAATCATTTACTCAACCAGTCCCACATAGGATAGATGATCTAAATAAAAGAAATGTTGCTCAAGGAGGAATATATTTAGATCTAACTAATATTCCTATAGTAGACTATGAAAAAACCATAGATGATTGGGCACAGTTTATGACTATAGTTGTTAACAACAACATGTGGTCTAAGGAAAATTTTTTAAATTACTTTGTTGGAACATTTTAAGGAGACGTTCTATAATTACTAAGAAGATGGGAAGAATCAAAAAAAGAAAAAGAACAGAAAGGGCAGTTAATCAACCAGATTCAAACTCCCAAAGATTTATTAAAAGGATTAACTTATATTCTAAAAACAGGATTTTATGGATATACTGATAAAAAAGATTAGGATTGTCTGTCTAGTTATGTATTGTCAAAAATTAAAATATGTGATATCAGATATCTAGAAGAATTTTTTAAAAGATTTCTTCATGAATATTAAAAACTAAAAAATGAAAATATAAATTTTTAGAAAAACCAATATTTCCATAAATTACCACCACCATGGGATGAGACTTGTATAAAAAATACAATTCTTATTTAGAAAAGCATAGTAAAATATCTGACGTAGAATCAGAAATCATAGATTCTATAGGAAATAGAATTAATTTTGCAAAAGAAATAATAACTATTTATTGTTTATAAAGTAAGGCCTCTAAACAAGTTAAGCATAAACTAAGTAATAAACATTGTACAAAAATTCTAGAAAACGAATGGGAACTTGGATGTAAATCAATACATCTAAGTACTTATAAAAAACATAAAAAGAAAAATAGAAGATATAAGCTAGTCAGATGGAAACTAGGAAATAAGAAAAATTCTGGTTATAATAAAAAGAAAAGATTTATTAGAAGAAAAACTTCTCAAAATCCTAAAAAACAAAAATGTAAATGTTTCATATGTGATGAAGAAGATCATATAGCACCAAATTGTCCTAATAAAGGAAAAAGTGCAAGAAAATTGATTAAAACACTTGAAGAACAAGATTTAGAAATATGTTCAGAAGAGAAAATAAATCCTAAGGAAATATTATACGAATTAATATCAGAAACAGATTCTGATACAAATGATGAATAATATATATTTATGTTTAATATAGGAAGCAGTTCTAATAATCAATTAGAAGAAATTCTTAAGAATGAACAACAAGATATAAAATTAGGAAATATAATCGGAGAAGAAAAAGACTTTTCTGATGAAATGATAGAAAAATTTAATACAAATCATATTTCTAAAGAAGAAATTTATAAAATATCTAAATATAAAATATGGTGTCGAAGATATATAGAAAAAATATGTAACACCCCTCACCCGTATTCAACGCCGGAATAGGGTTACGGAGTATTACCGGACTTACAACACACTTATACATACTTATAGCATTCATTTTCTCAATTCAATCATTCATCATTTAATCACAATCAATATGTCCCTAATACGAGCCTATGAGGCCCTAAACATGCATTGGAGTGGTTCGGGACTAAACCGATAACTTAAGAAATTTTCACAAAATTTAAATTTTTTTCTCAAAATAGGGGACACACGCCCGTGTGGCCAGGCCGTGTGTCTCACACGGCCACCAGACACGCCCGTGTCACTGGCCGTGTGGACATTCGAAATGAGAGCACATGGTCGTGTCCCAGCCTGTGTCCTACACCGTGTCCAAAAAAGTGAGCTTAATGACTTGGGTCACACGGCCAACCACACGTCCGTGTGTCTAGCTCGTGTGCCCTTCGATGTAACACCCCTTACCCGTGTCCGACACCGGGACAAGGTACGAGGCATTACTAGACTTAACTTGCTTAAACATACAACACCGGGCTATAAAATTTCATTTCAACTTAAAGCTTCTCATTCATATTCATAACATCCTTATTATGGGCCTACGAGGCCCTAAACATACATACAGGATGTTTCGGAATTAAACCGGAAACTTTTGCACACTTAGAAAATTTTTGCCTAAATAGGGCCACACGCCCGTGTGGGCACGCACGCCCATGTTCCTAGCCCGTGTGGAATTTATTTTTCATTTCGAACCTACAGGGGTTTTCACACGGCCGAACACACACCCATGTCTGTGGCCCGTGTCCCACACATGGCCTAGACACGTCCGTGTCCTCACCCGTGTGTGAAAAACCTGGGTATTCTATTTATGACGTCAGTAAGCTCTTAAGGGCACACGGCCTAGGCACATGCCCGTGTGCTGGCCTGTGTGGCGAATAGAATTCTCGTAAATTTGATGCAGGGAACACACGGCCTATCAGCACACCCATGGGGCTGACCGTGTGTCACACACGGCCTAGACACACGCCCGTGTATCTACTCGTGTGGACAATTAAAAGGCTATTTCCCAAGCCAATTGCCACCCTGAAACATAAAAACACATATGCCAACACAAGCAACACATAACATGGCAATAATACACTATGAAGAATCACTAATCATCATTCATACACTTCACATTTTACTCCATCAATTGCATGAACTTTCACTTCATAAAACTCATCATCATTAAGATATAAAACTTGACAAATATCGGCCAATTCCTAATTGCCATTTACAAAATGAGTGTATAACATTAATAGCCAACACTTTGGCTTTCAACTATGACATAACACAAGATGACCAAGTTCCTATGCATGCCATACCCAAAATAAATCAACTTTACTATACCAAAAGAATGATTGATAGTGTGATCCGAGCTCCGACGTTCTACGATCCCCGAGCTAGATTGGCGATACTACAAGGAAAAAGGGAAGAGAAAGGGGTAAACATATAGCTTAGTAAGTTTGCATGAATTAAAATGGCAACATAAGTACTCATGGTAAAATCCATTTATCTCATAGAACAATAACAACACAAATTATCAAGTACTTTGACATACTTACTCATACTTACACTTACCCATCACATTATAGTTTCATAACTCGTATTTTACTCATGGTACCTGTGTCACTTCATCACATAATTTAGCACTTATGCTATCTTGAACATAAACTTAAATCATTATCATCCTTAACTTAAATGTAACTCTTTGTCATCTTTGTATAGCTTAGCTCTTTGTCATCTTTGCATACTTAACTCTTTTGCCCGTTGAACTACTCGGAATATCGGAGGATACTCAATCTCATCATACATGTATCACGATGCCAATGCCATATCCCAAATATTGTCTTATATGGGATCACCTCTTGATGCCGATGCTATATCCCAGATATTGTCTTATATGGGATCACCTCTTGATGCCGATGCTATATCCCAGATATGGTCTTACACGGGATCTCTTAACTCGATGTCGATGCCATGTCCCAGACATGGTCTTATACGGGTCCTTTCTTATTCGGTGTCGAGGCCATGTCCCAGACATGGTCTTATACGGGACCTTCCTTACTCGATGCCGATGCCATGTCCTAGACATGGTCTTATACGGGACCTTCCTTATCTCATGTCGTGACATAGGTATCCTCATTATTCCGAATCTTCAACCGGGACTTCAACTTAATATATTCTCATCATTTTCTCATCAAGGCTTAATTAGTCGATTTTCATGAAATGATATTCATTATCATAAGATCAAGAAATTTAAAATATAAAAACACTATGAAACTTTAATTTCACACAAACTTACCTCGATACTTAAAATGTGTGTAGATGTTCGATTTAGTCCAACACTTTGTTCTTGCCTCAGTTTCGGTCCGGGCTTCGTGTTTCTTGATCTATAATAACAATTTCACTTGTTTAATACTCACATTGACTAAATTGACTCATGAATCATACTTTGGCAAAATTATGATTTTGCCCCTAAACTTTCACATAATTACACTTTTTCCCCTAGGCTCGTAAAATAATTTTTATTCAACTTTCTTGTATTTTAAGCCTAGCCTAATTATTTTCTTTACTACAACAGCCCTCAATTTCCACTATTTCACTCATGTATGACCATTTTTATAACTTTTTACAATTTGGTCCTTTTATGCATTTTTCATGATCACTTAGAAAAAGATGTTTATCACACATCAAACTTTCATATTCTTCCTTAAAACATCAAAATACATGCATGTCATACATGGGTAAAATTTTGAACATAAACCCTAGCTCAAAATATAGCTAGAAATAGCTAAATCGAGCTATGAGGATCTCAAAAATACGAAGAACATTAAAAACGGGGCTAGGATGCACTTACTATCAAGCTTGGAAGTTGAAGAAACCCTAGCTATGTCTTCTTGCAAATTTCGACACTTAGAAGAAGAAGATGGACAAGATTTTGACTTATTTTTCCCTTTTTAATTCATTAATTAACCAAATGACTAAAATGCCCTTAAGGCCCTTTCTTGAGATTTTTCCTTCCCATGTCCATTTTTGTCCATCTTGACATTTAATGGTCTAATTGCTAAATAAGGACCTCTAGTAATTTTTATAATTCTATTTCATACTTAAATCTTCTAGAATCTCATATTTTCTAATCTTTACAATTTAGTCCTAATGGACAAATTGATCACTAATAAATAAAATTTCCTCATGAAATTTACACACAATCATGCAACCACATCATAAGCCTCATAAAAATCATAAAACACATATTTTTACTTTGGATTTGTGGTCTCGTAACCACTATTCTGACTAGGCCCTAAATCGAGCTGTTATAATTCTCCCCCTTAGGGATTTCGTCCCCGAAAATCTTACCGGTAAAAAGGTTTGGGTACTGGTTTCTCATAGCCTCCTCGGGCTCCCATGTAGCCTCTTCTACCCCATGTCTTTGCCATAATACTTTCACGAGAGTTATACTTTTATTCCTTAGCTGTTTAACTTCTCGTGCTAGAATCTTAACCGGCTCTTCGCCATATGTCATGTCGGGTTAAATTTCAACCTCTATCGGTGTAATCACATGCGAAGGATCTAATCGGTAACGTCGCAACATAGACACGTGGAACACATCATGTATCTTTTCCAACTCAGATGGCAAAGCCAATCGATAAGCTACAGCCCTATCCTCTCGGTAATCTCATATGGTCCGATAAAACGCAGACTCAATTTGCCTTTCTGGCCAAATCTGAGAACTTTCTTCCATGGTGATACTTTCAAAAATACCTTATCACCAACTTGAAACTCAATCTCTTTTTGTTTCAAGTCTGAGTAGGATTTTTGTCTATCAGAAGCAGCTTTTAAACAATCACGGATTATTTTTACCTTATCTTCAGTTTCTCTAACCAGATCGACCCCGTGAATTTGATTTTCCTTGAGTTCAGTCCAATACAAAGGCGTTCGACACTTATGCCCATACAAAGCCTCATAAGGCGCCATTTTCAAGCTAGACTAAAAACTGTTATTGTATGCAAACTCTTCCAACGGTAAATACTTTTCCCAGCTGCCCTGAAACTCAAGAACACAACACCGGAGCATATCCTCAAGTATCTATATTAATATCTCCGACTGTCCGTCAGTTTGTGGGTGAAAAGTCGTACTAAAACTCAGCTTTGTGCCCAAAGCTTCCTGCAGACTTTTCCAAAATCGGGATGTGAATCTCGGATCTCTGTCTGATATGATCGACAAAAGCACTCCATGAAGCCTTACAATTTCAGAAACATACAAGTCTGTCAACTTATCAAGCAAATAATCAACACGTACCGGCATGAAATGGGCTGACTTCGTAAGTCTATCGACTACAACCCATACAGCATCTTTCTTACTCGGTGTCAACGACAAACCCGTCACAAAATCCATAGGAATACGGTCCCATTTCCACTCAGGAACCATAATAGGTTGAAGTAAACCCGAAGGTACTTGGTGTTCAGCTTTCACCTGTTGACAAATCAAGCATCTTGATACAAACTCAGAAATATCTTTCTTCATACTCGGCCACCAATATCATTTCTTCAAATTATTATACATTTTTGTACTGCTCGGATGTACAGATAGACATCCGCTATGTGCCTCGTGTAAAATCTTCCGAATAAGCTAATCATTCCTCGGTACACAGACTTTGTCTCTGAACATAAAAAATCCATCAGAATTAATCTAAAAGTCGGACTCAACAACCGACTCGCACTGAACTCTTTTGGCTTGCAAGTCGCTATCACCTTTCTGAGCTTCACAAATCTCTTGGAGAAACATCGGCCTAGCTCTCAATTTAGCTAGGATAGAACCATCATCTTACCAAGCATTCATGTATTCATGGCTCTTAATGATAACAAAGATTTCATACTCAAAACGTCAACGACTACGTTCGCCTTACCCGGGTGGTAGTCAATCACTAGTTCATAATCCTTTATCAACTCTAACTGTAACACCCCTTACCCGTATTCAAGCTAGAATAGGGTTTGAGGCATTACCTAACTAATATTGCTTAAACATCTCGAATAGGGTTATAAAATTTAGTTTAAACCCATCACTTGCACATACTCGGCCTAGGAGGCCCTAACATACTTTCGAGAGGTATCAGAACTATTTCGAGAACTTTTACGAGCTCCAGAAACTTTTCAACAAAACAGGGGCCACAAGCCCGTGTGGGTCTAGGGACGCGCCCGTGTGCCCCTAAGACATGCCCGTGTCTTCCACCCGTGGTTGACACTGACTAATTTCACACAGCCTTGACATGCCCGTGGCCCTGGCCCGTGTGCCAAACCTTGACATTCTGACTTATCCGCACGGCCTATACACGCGCCGTGTGTGGCACCGTGTGGACGGTTTAAATTCCAAGTGCAAGGAGCGGACTTCACACGGCCCGAGGCATACGCCCATGTGCTAGCCGTACCTCCCACACGGTTTAGACACACGCCCGTGTGTCTACCCATGTGGACAATTAGCAGGCTATCTACCAAGCCCTTTGCCACTCTCACTTGCATACATTCATACACCATCACATAAACTTCACATATCATCAATTATGACCCTTGAATTATCACATTTAATCATAAAAATTAAGTCTTCATCCCATACACGAGTGAGAACTATTTCTAGTACAATTACAATCTACTTGAGCCATCATCTATGGCTATACACAATCGTCTCACGACTCATTTAGGCCAACACATTTGGCACATTAACAATAACTTAAACTAAACAAAAATAAGATCCCTATACATGCCATAACTCATAAGGACTTGAAACCTCATACCAAGTGTCTGCTCGATAGTGTGAAACATCTTCGGCGGTCTCCAACCCGAGCTAGCTAAATTAACCTATAAGAGATGAGAAAGGAAGAGGAGTAAGAAATAATGCTTAGTAAGTTCATATGCAAATAATAATCAACTATTAATATTCATATGATTATACTCAATCACAAGGTATTATAATGAGTTTTACTCTTAAACTCACGGTTACCTATTCAATCATTCATAATGCTTACTCATTTCGTCTCTTACCACATTCTAACCATATCTCGGGCTTAATGCTCGCATTCATTAACTTACATCCCTGCACTTAACATCACATAGTCACATGGTACAACACATCGTAACTTCTCAATGAACCATTCATACTACCAGTCATTCAGTGGTTTCGCACTTAGCCCACCATCAATCTCTAATAGGGTGGTATCGCACATAGCTCACCATTTGATACTAAACTCGATGGTATCGCATACAGCCCAGCGGTAACAAATAATATGGTGGTAACACACACAGCCCACCATTAATAATATTGTTGATGGTATCGCACTCAGCCCATCATTAAAATTAATAAGGTGGTATTGGACATAGCCCACCACTTGTCACTAAACTCGATGGTATCACACACAGCCCATCGGTAACAAAGAACATGGTGGTAACGCACACAGCCCACTGTTAATAATATTGTTGATGGTATCACACTTAGCCCATCATTAAAAATTAATAAGGTGGTATCGCACATAGCCCACCATTATTATACATTCACGGATATTATCCACATACATTTCCCTATTTCAAATGTTCATCCGAGAACATCCTCACACACTATCATTCTTACTTAGATTTCTACAATAATCATTTGCTTTCACGCAAGGCATTTATAAATACAACATATGCAATTAAGATGCATCATGCACACATGACCCACTATGGGTTCATCATATACCAAATTCAACTCAATTTAGTTCTAACACCAACCTGTACCTCTCATGATACAACCACATACATTCTCGTTTTCAACATACCTGTTGAATCACTCAAATTGTTAAATAACACTTTTTAATCTCATACATATAATCTCACCTCGACATCATGCCCCCGATAGGGTCTCACATGAAATATCATATCGATGCCATGTCCCTGACATGGTCTTATTCAATATCTCACACCGAGGCCATATTCCAAATATGGTCTTATACGGGACCTTAATTATCGTCATATCTTACTATTTGCTTTCCAACTATTCCTAGATACAATTCTCTTGGCATCTCGTCAAAACATATTTAATACACCCATAGTGTAATTATACATTCCATACAACATTGGAATATTAAATACTTCACTTAGAGTTGCATAATTTAGTACATGAACTTACCTCGATGTCGAAAAGGGTAGAAAGGGACTTATTTGCCCATTTTTCTCTTTTCTCTCGTTCTAGGTCCGAATCTCATTTTCCTTGATCTAGAACAATAGAATTTACTCATTTAATCACTTATCAATCATAATACATCATAATCTATGCTTAGGCAAAAATGACTATTTTGCCCTTACACTTTGGCAAAATTATAATTTTCCCCCTAGGCTCGTAAATCACTTTTCGTCATATTTTCTTGTTAAAAAAGCTTAGCTGAACATTTAATCCTCTTACAACTACTCACAAATCCAACTATTTTATGCCTTAATGAACAAATTACAACTTTTGCATTTTAGTCCCAATTAGGTGTTTTCATGACAACACCTTTCACAAAAGTTGTTTCTCATCTTCCTATCATTCATTTTCTTCCCTAAAAACTCATAAAATAACATAAAATCTATCATGGTAAGTCCCTAGACTCTCAACCATATTTCAAACTAGTCCCCTCATTAGCTAGCTTAAGCTTTGGGGACTCCAAAAATACAAGTTTTATCAAGAAAGGTCACCAAAATCACTTACTTGTGAGGAGAAATGTTTGCTGAAATTTTTGAGTTCTCCAACCCATGTTTGCTGCCAATTTTCGGTGGATGAAGGTAGAGGAATAGTGAAAAGATGATAACATCTTTATTCATATTATTTTATTCATTATAGTCACATAACATCACCAAACTTTTGACCAACATTTAATGCATTTGTCCCCCTAGCTTTCTATGGCCGACCAACACTAATTCAATGGCCTAATTGCACATTTCGGACCTCCAATTAATATTTTATAGCTATTTGGCATCTCTAGCAAATAAAATGGAACTTTTGCACTTTATGCGATTTAGTCCTTTTTCGCAATTAAACCCTCAATCACTAAAATTAAAGCACAAAAATTCTCATGTCTCTTTATAAACATATAATAACACATAAAATAATATCAAAATAATTTCTATAACCTCGGATTAGTGATCTCGAGATCACTATTCCGACTAGCTCCTAAATCGGGCTGTTACAATTCTCTCCCCTTAGGGATTTTCGTCCCTGAAAATCTTACCAGGAGAAGTTGCTCTTAACATTCCTGAAACGTTTCCACCAACTCTTTAAAATCACAAACTAACTTATACTTAAGTTTCTCTCACCAACAACCTTAAAGCTGTAGTACACAAGGTCGAAGCACAACTTGAGACCTAGATTACTCTTCCTCCCGGGCACATATACTAGGAAATCTTACAACTGTGAACTCGGCACATGCCAAAATGATCATTCGGATCTTTATCACATAATTTACTAAAATTCGGATGACATCCCCCTCCTTGGGAATCAGGTCAATCCAAATTCGAAATCTATAGTATTTTATCACACTTTCTCACTAGGATCCTCACTGACTGTAATAGTCCTAACTTGCAAGCTTTGAAAAATTCAGCTTTTAATGGTCGACTACTTCCGACCATAAACTCAACCATATCGTGAAATATACTCAATGGTCAAAACATTTATGCATATAACTGTACTTTTTCTTAATCTTGCACGAGTAGAAATGCTACTACTAAGTCTCATACTAAAACTTCTGCATAAGTTCTGAATTCATCATTCATACAAATTCTATCTCAAGGTAGCATTAACAACGGAAATCTTATCCGACCTGAATTTTTAACATTTTAAACAAACTCATTCAGAGCTTATTTAAAATATCATTCACTGTCTCACTTCTGAACTCCTTTGTTTCGAAAGAAAAACTCGCTCTAGTCATCGACATCACGGAAACCAGGATATTACCAACTAAGGTCAATCGAGTAACTAACTCGCATTGCTTAAACAAGGATCTTCCATCCAGACATCTGTACTATGTCCACTATCTGAGAAGTATTTCAATAACTACGTATACCATTGTAATAGTTCAAGCCGTTTTCTCTATCTCACACTCAATTTTTTTTTCTGCAGCACTAGATATTCTAGCCTATCAGGATTCAAAAAACACATGACGTTATTCCACAAATCATATTATAACCTCAATTTCACAACTCAGCCTCAAAAGTGATCGTCTCATGATCACCAATCTAACAATCTCTTTCGACGTAATTCTAACCACTCAAAGATGTAAACTACCTCTTTACACTCGGGTATTAAAACACCTTTCAATTATTCATTTGTAAATCATACAAATTTACAAACTCTTTTTCTCGATTCATACTGAACTCAATACTAAAACTTTCAGTTAATAGTACCTTTAATAGCTTTCAACTTAACCATCGATTAGAAAATTTCAATGAGCATACCTCTGTATCATGCTCCCTACTCATGTACACATAAAATTTTATTCTCCTTGTTGATTCATGCATAAATATACGCATAACTCGAATCATATCTCAATACATCAATCTACTCTTTTCTCCACTCTGAGAATATATTTCGAACACCTTCTCGTTTGAGTTTCTCTTGATATGTTAATCTAAAACCTTTACTATCGTCTTATCTCAAGATAATAGAGACATCTCAATCAAATGCATTAACTCTATTCGTCTTACCCGAAAACCCATCGCACAACGTGAAACTTGTGATTTCACTTCTTATACTAGAATCATCACTAACTTCCTTCTCAAAGTACCCGAATAAGGTTACGAAGAGATAAAGGAATGTCGATTTCAATTAACTAAATCGATAACCATTTAGTCTGATTTTACAGTCAGCTAACATTCTCCCACAATTACAATTTCATAAAAAGAACAACTACATCACCCCTGAAGGGAAACAGATATTAATGCATAATACTCAAAGAGATCATTATAATCCATACAACTATGGTTATCATGATCAAACACTTTCGAAGTTCGAGTATCGTTTCTCTAACCATTATCGTCATCATAAACTCCTTGACTATTCTTTACATTAATGAACATCAATTTGGGAAGATCTCGATAAGTATACACCTCAGGCTTCCTACTCATTTGAGTCAAATAGCCTAGACTAACTTTCTCTTTTCTCGTAACATTGTATAATCAGTACAATCTTCAAAGCATTCAGATATTCTTCTCAAAGCTGTTTTCACCTTCTAACTACCTTTATCTCTACATACATTACTAATTATTTCGCCACTGAACTCTTTCATTCCATACTCATGAACTTACTCAACTTAACTCTCATAAAAAAAATCTCATCATGATTCAACAGTGGTAAGAGGGTGAGGTCGTAGAGCCCCTAACTTGCCTCTCGTGACTACATACATATGATTTAACATTCATCATTAATGGAATATCATCGCAGTCACACAACTCGCTCCAAGCGAGTTTCAAGTTTACTCATGCTACAATTGTTTCTATCACCAATATTTTCGAACAGTGACTTCACTTACTCAAGTTCCACATTAATGTCTACTCGAGTATTCAACATTTAAATCTAATTTCTCTTACCATCACTTATCAAATTAGGGAATGTCTTACGGTTTTGAGTACGTCGTTTACTTGATTGCCATAGTCCAACTATGGTCTCACTCGTATCGCAACATTATAGCCCAGCTATAATCTTACATTCCATCACGGTGCCATAGCCTCGCTATGGTCTTACACGAAATCCCATATCAATACCAATGTCATATCCCCGATACGGTCTTACAAGGAAACTCATGTTGATGCCGATGCCATATCCTAGATATGGTATTGCATAATTTCTTGTCGATGCCAGGTCCCGGATGTGGTCTTACAAGGAATCACTATTCGTTGCCGATGCCATATCCCAGATATGGTCTTACACGGAATCACTATTCATTACCGACGCCATATCCCATATATGGTCTTACACGGGACCACGTATCGTTGCCAATGCCATGTCCCAGACATGGTCTTATATGGAGTCGCATGTATTGCCATGGCCCAACCATGGTCTTATTCATCAATTTATCATTGGACGACCGTACTCATCTCCTGCATTCTACTTAATCAAACTTCCCAATTTGACTCCCACACTATAATATGTGTGGCTTCGTAACAGAGTCATAAAACAAAACATTATACATCCTCCACTTTAACAGTCGCACATAAGATTCAACTATGTGGACATATTGATCATACATTATTCAAACAGTCGTACATACATACATATCCCGTTCTCTGGATATATTTACTCACTATATGCACCTAACCCAATAGGTTGAGTACATAACACCGTATGCATATCAAGCCAATACAGATAAGTTTATCACTTTATAGCTCTCATTTCAATCATCAACTTAAAATTATCGCATTTCATACCTTATCACACACATGTCATAAACTTCAATTCATACCTCTCTAAATTTCATCAATGCATAAGCACATTTCGATTACCTCATTATCACTTACAACATTATTGAAATTAGCTCAGTTGGGGATCATCTCTGTCTTAAGAAAACAATTTCGTTAGAGCCGGGAGATATCACACTATCACGGTCCACATATGGCATGTATAGCTAGACTCTTACTCACGCTAGGTTAGTCCGAGAACTGACTAAACCATGCTCTGATACCACTAAATGTAACACCCCTTACCCGTATTCAAGCTGGAATAGGGTTTGAGGCATTACCTAACTAATCTTGTTTAAACATCTCGAATAGGGTTATAAAATTTTGTTTAAACCCATCACTTGCACATACTCGGCCTAGGAGGCCCTAACATACTTCCGAGAGGTAGCGAAACGATTTCGGGAACTTTTACGAGTTTGAGAATCTTTTCAATGAAATAGGGGCCACACGCCCGTGTGGGTCTAGGGACACGCCCGTGTGCCCCTAAGACATGCCCGTGTCTTCCACCCGTGGTCGACACTGACTAATTTCACACGGCCTTGACACGCCCATGGCCCTGGCCCGTGTGCCAAACCTTGACATTCTGACTTATCCGCACGGCCTATACACACGCCCGTGTGCTTTAGCCGTGCGACGGTTTAAATTCCAAGTGCAAGGAGCAGACTTTACACGGCCCGAGGCATATGCCCATGTGCTAGCCGTGCCTCCCACACGGTTTAGACTCACGCCCGTGTGTCTACCCATGTGGACAATTAGCAGGCTATCTACCAAGCCCTTTGCCACTCTCACTTGCATACATTCATACACCATCACATAAACTTCACATATCATCAAATATGACCCTTGAATTATCACATTTAATCATAAAAATGAAATATTCATCCCATACACGAGGGAGAACTATTTCTAGTACAATTACAATCTACTTGAGCCATCATCTATGGCTATACACAATCGTCTCATGACTCATTTAGGCCAACATATTTGGCACATTAACAATAACTTAAACTAAACAAAAATAAGATCCCTATACATGCCATAACTCATAAGGACTTGAAACCTCATACCAAGTGTCTGCTCGATAGTGTGAAACATCTCCGGCAGTCTCCAACCCGAGCTAGCTAAATTAACCTATAAGAGATGAGAAAGGAAGAGGAGTAAGCAATAATGCTTAGTAAGTTCATATGCAAATAATAATCAACTATTAATATTCATATGATTATACTCAATCACAAGGTATTATATTGAGTTTTACTCTTAAACTCACGGTTACCTTTTCAATCATTCATAATGCTCACTCATTTCGTCTCTTACCACATTCTAACCATATATCGGGCTTAATGCTTGCATTCATTAACTTACATCCCTGCACTTAACATCACATAGTCACATGGTACAACACATCGTAACTTCTCAATGAACCATTCATACTACCAGTCACTCGGTGGTTTCGCACTTAGCCCACCATCAATCTCTAATAGGGTGGTATCGCACATAGCCCACCATTTGATACTAAACTCGATGGTATCGCACACAGCCCATCGGTAACAAATAATATGGTGGTAACGCACATAGCCCACCATTAATAATATTGTTGATGGTATCGCACTCAGCCCATCATTAAAATTAATAAGGTGGTATCGCACATAGCCCACCACTTGTCACTAAACTCGATGGTATCGCACACAGCCCATCGGTAACAAAGAACATGGTGGTAACGCACACAGCCCACCGTTAATAATATTGTTGATGGTATCGCACTTAGCCCATCATTAAAAATTAATAAGGTGGTATCGCACATAGCCCACCGTTATTATACATTCACGGATATTATCCACATACATTTCCCTATTTCAAATGTTCATCCGAGAACATCCTCACACACTATCATTCTTACTTAGATTTCTACAATAATCATTTGCTTTCACGCAAGGCATTTATAAATACAACATATGCAATTAAGATGCATCATGCACACATGACCCACTATGGGTTCATCATATACCAAATTCAACTCATTTTAGTTCTAACACCCACCTCTACCTCTCATGATACAACCACATACATTCTCGTTTTCAACATACCTGTTGAATCACTCAAATTGTTAAATAACACTTTTAAATCTCATACATATAATCTCACCTTGACATCATGCCCCCGATAGGGTCTCACATGAAATATCATATCGATGCCATGTCCCTGACATGGTCTTATTCAATATCTCACAATGAGGCCATATTCCAAATATGGTCTTATACGGGACCTTAATTATCGTCATATCTTACTATTTGCTTTCCCACTATTCCTAGATACAATTCTCTTGACATCTCGTCAAAACATATTTAATACACCCATAGTGTAATTATGCATTCCATACAACATTGGAATATTAAATACTTCACTTAGAGTTGCATAATTTAGCACATGAACTTACCTCGATGTCGAAAAGGGTAGAAAGGGACTTATTTGCCATTTTTCTCTTTTCTCCTATTCTAGGTCCGAATCTCGTTTTCCTTGATCTAGAACAATAGAATTTACTCATTTAATCACTTATCAATCATAATACATCATAATCTATGCTTAGGCAAAAATGACTATTTTGCCCTTACACTTTGGCAAAATTACGATTTTGCCCCTAGGCTCGTAAATCACTTTTCGTCACATTTTCTTGTTAAACAAGATTAGATGAACATTTAATCCTCTTACAACTACTCACAAATCCAACTATTTTATGCCTTAATGAACAAATTACAACTGTCGAAACCTTTTTTTTATGTTTTGAAAAAACGGGGATCGACTTTTAAAAAACGGAAATGGAGTCGCCACCAATCCCTTTTTACTTAGGTGTGATTGGTTCACCTTGTAAAACGTTTTATTTCAAAACATTGATTTTGGTCCACGAAATACAAGAAAACGGGTTCGGGAGTCGGTTACGTATGAGGAAGGATTAGCACCCTCATAACGCCCAAAAATTGGTACCTAATTGATAAAATCATGTCCTAATGTTGAAAATTTGAAAAATTTTAAGATAAGATCCTTTTATTAGAATAAAAACCAAGACTTACCTATTTCAAAGAAATAAAATACTATACCCAGTAAGTTAGGATATAGCATCTCATGACTTCGAAACTAGGCACGTTTTTTTTTTAGAAAATTCCTACCTCGAGACACAAAACATCATATCCAGTAAGTTAGGATACAACGTTTTGAATTTCCAAGAATAAGTTTTTGATTTGAAATTTGTAAGTTTTAGTTTTAAAAGAAAAGGGATATTTAATACCTTAAGTTCCACGAGAAAAATCGAAACCCAGTAAGTTAGGGCACAATTCTTCTCGAAGTCCCCCAAATATCACATATCGCCGTATTTTTAAAACTTTGAATAAAATATGAAAATTTCGCGTAAATGTGTTTTTATAAAAATGATATGAATTCGATTTTGTATTGATACATTACAAAATATAAATATAGAATATCTATTCATTATAATCACAGGTTATACTAACAATTAATGCTAACATAGTCAATTAAAAGAGTATAGCAACTAATATATGAAACAAAAATAAATATGCTAAGCAATAACAAACAATTAAAGGAACATAAATAAACATATACAATAAGCAGCAATAATTAAAAAATTCATGTGAAATAAAAAAAAATTCATGAAATGAATATTAAACTTCATCAACAAGATCAAATGTGGAAATAAATAAATGAATAATATACTTAAGCATTGAATAAATAGTATAATAAGAAAAAGAATATGACAATTTCTAAAACTATTTAATATATATAAACAATGTTTTAAATAAATAATAAAAATGTATATATATAAAAAAAACTTATAGCAAATACATAATTTAATAATTTAATACCTATATAAATGATTATATAAAAATAATTAGTAAATAGTATGTAATAAATAAAAACATATATATAATACACTAATCATAAAAAATACATATGCAATAAACAATATAAATAAAATATGCTATATAATATAAATAGATTTTTACAAAATAAAATTTTAAAAAAATAATATATGATATAATATAATACTATATAATATACAAATTAAAAAAATATATAATATAAATAATATTAAACCAAATAAAATAATTCATAGTAATAATTACATATATACATAGAGATAAAAATACATATGAATTTATACTATTAATAGATTAATATGCAAATAAATAAATATATAAAATAATTTTAATATGATAAAATAATTCAACATAATGTTAAATTAATTTAAAAATAAAAAAAACTCGATGATCAAATTGAAATATTCAAATTGAAATACGGAAGGGCCTATGAAGCAATTTGACCATTTAATAAGAACGCACGGATCCTCCTCTGGATATCGGGTCAACGCGCGGATCTTTATTTAAAACGACGTCGTTTTGGTCCTTACCTGACCACGCCAAAACGGCGTCGTTTCTTTGGCGTATATAAATCAATGTTCAGAAAAAAAAATTCATTTGGTCTCAGTTTTAAAAAAAAAAAACTCCAAAAAACGCTCTCAAACCCTCTTCGCCTCTATTCCGAGTTCGGTCACCAGGCCCCTGGTCCATACACCCCACGCGCCTCACACGCCACCACGGACGGTGGCCGGAGGCCAAAACATCGAGTTTTCAGTGCCGTCGATAGGTAACTCGCACCCCTTTATTATTCGTACTATTCTTTTAAAAAGAAAAATGTGCATGAATCAAAAATGGCACGAATAGAAATAAGAAATCACCTATTGTAAAAAACCAGTGTATTGTATTCTCTTTTTTTTTTTGCGAATCTTTTCGTGTATTCTTTTTTGTATTCTCTCTATATTCTCTTCCCCCGGTGTGTATATTACAGGTTTTTGGGGGCTTTATATAGCCTCGAAATAATAAATAGAAAAGGAAACATATTCTGTCCTGTTTATTTCTTTCCTTTTGCTGTTGTTTTTTTCCTTATTTGCAGGTTGGGAGCGAAGATCTCGCGACGGAGATGAGGCGCGCTAACTGCGGCGCGAATAATGGTGGCGTGACCGAAGGGCTGTTGGGGCATTCCGGCGTGAAGGCTGGGTGCGAGGCTTGCGGCGCCTAGGGTTTCCCAGAAACCCTAGGTTCCATGAAACTGTTTAAGTTTTTGGGCCCCTTTGGGTAGTGTAGATTTTGGGTCTAGGTATCTGGGTAGGCTGTTTAGGTATTGGGCTAAGGGTGTAACGGGCTTTGGGTATTTAGTTTTAGGCTAATTGTAATTGGGCTACTGGATTAGGGTGGAATTGGACTTGTAACAGGGACTATAAAAATAAACTGAACATTTATTTTATTTATTTTTTGTTTGTTGTTTTTTTATTTTGGTTTATTACATGGGCCCGGGCAAAATGGCCTTATTACAACAACTTTTGCATTTTAGTCCCAATTAGGTGTTTTCATGACAACACCTTTCACAAAAGTTATTTCTCATCTTCCTATTATTCATTTTCTTCCATAAAAACTCATCAAATAACATAAACTCTATCATGGTAAGTCCCTAGGCTCTCAACCATATTGCAAACTAGTCCCCTCATTAGTTAGCTTAAGCTTTAGGGACTCCAAAAATACAATTTTTATCAAGAAAGGTCACCAAAATCACTTACTTGTGAGGAGAAATGTTTGCTGAAATTTTTGAGTTCTCCAACCCATGTTTGCTGCCAATTTTCGGTGGATGAAGGTGGAGGAATAGTGAAAAGATGATAACATCTTTATTCATCTTATTTTATTCATTATAATCACCTAACATCACCAAACTTTTGACCAACATTTTATGCCTTTGTCCCCCTAGCTTTCTATGGCCGGCAAACACTAATTCAATGGCCTAATTGCACATTTAGGACCTCCAATTAATATTTTATAGCTATTTGGCATCTCTAGCAAATAAAATGGAACTTTCGCACTTTATGCGATTTAGTCCTTTTTCGCAATTAAACCCTCAATCACTAAAATTAAAGCACCAAAGTTCTCATGTCTCTTTATAAACATATAATAACACATAAAATAATATCAAAATAATTTCTCTAACCTCGGATTAGTGATCTTGAGATCACTATTCTGACTAGCCCTTAAATCGGGCTGTTACACTAACCATCTCCGCTGCCTTAAATTCAATTCCTTCTGAGTCATCAAGTACTTTAGGCTCTTATGATCGGTGAATATCCGACATCTTTCACCATACAAATGGTGTCTTCATATCTTCAAAGCAAACACAATGGCAGCCAACTCTAAATCATGTGTCGGGTAATTCTTCTCATGCGGCTTTAACTGTCTAGAGGCATATGCTATCACCTTGCCTTCCTACATAAGCACACAGCCCAATCCATTCAAGGATGCATCACTGTAGATCACAAATTCTTTTCCCGGTTCAGGTTGCACTAGAACTGGAGCCTTAGTCAACAATGCCTTTAGTTTCTCAAAACTCTGTTGGCACTTTTCTGTCCATTCAAACTTCACCTCTTTTTGTAACAACCTCGTCATCGGTGTAGCTATCATAGAAAACCCCTTGACAAATCGTCTGTAATAGCCAGCTAGACCTAGAAAACTTCTATTCTCTAATACGTTTCTCGGTAGCTTCCAACCTACAATAGCTAAAATCTTGCTTGGGTCTACTCGGATTCCATCTCCCGAGACAATGTGCCCCAAAAATCCAACCTCTTTGAGCCAAAATTCACTTTTGCTAAACTTGGCATACAACTGATTATCTCGTAAAATTTGCAAAACCGTCCTCAAGTGTCCGACATGCTCATGCTCACCACGTGAATATATCAATATGTCATCAATAAAAACCACAACAAACTTATCCAAGTATGGCCGAAATATACGGTTCATTAAATCCATAAACACAGTAGGGGCATTTTTTAAGCCAAAAGGCATGACTAAAAATTCATAGTGCCCATAACTTGTTCGAAATGCAGTTTTTAGCACATCTGAGTCTTTGACCATCAACTGGTAATAACCGGACCTTAAGTCTATCTTGGAGAACACAGTGGCTCCCTTGAATTGATCAAATAAATCATCGATCCTTGGCAATGGGTACTTATTCTTCATAGTAACCTTATTAAGCTGTCGGTAATCTATACATAATCTCATGGAACCATCTTTCTTTTTCACAAATAACACTGGAGCACCCCACGGAGAATAACTCGGTCTTGCAAAAACTTTGTCCGTAAACTCTTGCAACCGTGCCTTCAGTTTCTTCAACTCAGTTGGGGCCATTCTTTATGGAGCAATCGATATAGGTTAACTCAATGCCAAATTCAACCTCTCTAACCGGAGGCAACCCTGGCAATTTTTCTGAGAATACATCTGGATACTCACATACTATCGGTACTGATTCAATTCTTAACTCAGTTTCTTTAGCATTCATCACAAAGGCAAGATATGCTTCGTATCCCTTTCTTACATATTTCTGGGAAGACATATAGGATATCACTACATGCGGCCTGTCTTGTTCATCTGATTCAACACGAAGAGTGTCCCCATTTTCACATTTCAATTCAATGTATTTCTCTCCACAATTTACTGTTACATCATGAGCGGTTAACCAGTCCATACCAAGAATTATATCGAATTCATCAAATGGCAATAGCATGAGATTTGCCTTAAAATAATGACTTCTAATCATGAATGGACAATCCTTGCATACCTTATCAATTAATACACTTCTGCCTAAAGGATTGGACACTTTTATCACAAACTCTGTAGACTCTACAGGCATGCTCATACTAGATACTAATTTCAAGCAAATATATGAGTGGGTAGATCTCGGATCAATTAAAGCAACAACATTAGTATCATGGAGAGAAAATGTACCCGTAATTACATTAGGGGATGACGCCTCTTCGCGAGCGCGAATGGCATAAGTCCTCGCAGGCGCTCTACCCTCAAATCTTGCAGCCTGCTCTCTGGGTGTACTCTTACTACTCGTTCCACTTCCCAGGTTTCTCTGTTGTCTCCCTCTAGTAGTGCTTCCCGATCTAGCACTCTGAATTTTTTCTTTTTCAACCATCTCAGAGCATTCTCTAATAAAATGATCTTGGGAACCACACTTAAAACAGGCTCTCTCATGGGCTCGTCACTCACCGAGATGTCGTCTGCCACACTGTGGACATTCCGGTCTATTAGGTCGAGTGTTCCCAACACTAGCAACTGAGGTAGTCTGAGCTTTAATCCCCGAGTACTGTTTACTCTTACTTCTGTTTGAAAACACGACTGAAGTAGCTGATCGGGTAGGGAAGTCTCTTGACTTCTTGGATGAAGATTGAAACGACTTGTTCATTTGTCTCTTTCTTGAGTCACGAGACTCCATCTCAGCTTTTCTTTTCTTTTTAACCAACTCCTCGACTTTACAAGCCCTGTCCACTAGCACAACAAATTCCTTCAATTCTAGTACACCAACAAATAATTGGATATCTTCATTTACTCCGTCCTCAAACCTCTTACACATGATGGCTTTAGAGGACACACACTCCCGAGCGTACTTGCTGAGCCTTACAAATTCACGCTCATATCCAGTTACTGTCATTCTACCTTGTTTCAGTTCAAGGAATTCCTTTCTTTTCTGATTAATAAATCTTTGGCTAATGTACTTCTTCCGGAATTCTTCTTGGAAAAACTCCCATGAGATCCTTTCCCTCGGTACAACCGACACAAGGGTGTTCCACCACTGATAAGCGGAATCTCTTAAGAGAGACACCACACATTTCATGCACTCTTCAGGTGTGCAAGATAATTCATCAAATACCCTGATGGTATTTTCAAGCCAAAATTTTGCTCTTTCCAGATCATCATCTTTACTAGCTCGAAATTCCTCGGCTCCTTGTTTTCGGATTCTATCAACCGGAGGCTTTTCTCTTCTTACCACTTCCACCACTTGAGGAGCTACATGGATAGGCTGAGGAATAGGTGGGGGTGGAGGGGGTTGCGCATTCGGGTTCGTGCAAACGAACTCCGTATACCATGCATTCATCATGTGGAGAAAGGCTTCCCCAGCCTATTCTCTTCCTCTCTGACTTACAGTCGTTGGTCTATTCTCATTTTCATTCGGCACCGTCCCTTCAGTGGGAACCGGCGCATTACTTTCTACATCATCCGCCACAGCTCTATCGGGATCCATTTACTATATGAAAACACAATTTAAATCGTCAGGAGTTGTCACACTATCATAATGTAAATACTCATGTGTATGGCATGTATAGCTAGACTCATGCTTACGCTATGTTAGTCCCAGAACTGACTAAACCGTAGCTTTGATACCACTAAATGTAACACCCCTTACCCGTGTCCGACACCGGGACAGGGTACGAGGCATTACCGGACTTAACTTGCTTAAACATACAACATCGGGCTATAAAATTTCATTTCAACTTAAAGCTTCTCATTCATATTCATAACATCCTTATTATGGGCCTACGAGGTCCTAAACATACATACGGGAGGTTTCGGAATTAAACCGGAAACTTTTGCACACTTAGAAAATTTTTGACTAAATAGGGCCCACACGCGTGGGTGTGGGCACCTGCGCCATGTTCCTAGCCGTGTGGAATTTATTTTCATTTCGAACCTACAGGGTTTTCACACGGCCGGACACACGCGCTCGTGTCTCGTGGCTCGTCCCCCCACACACACGCCTAGACACGTCCGTGTCCTCACCGTGTGTGTGAAAACACGGGTATTCTATTTATGACGTTAGCAAGCTCTTAAGGGCACACGGCCTAGGCACACGTCCGTGTGCTGGCCCGTGTGGTGAATAGAATTCTCGAAAATTTGATGCAGGGGACACACGGCCTATCAACACACCCATGGGGCTGACTGTGTGTCACACACGGCCTAGACATACGCCCGTGTATCTACCCGTGTGGACAATTAAAAGGCTATTTCCCAAGCCAATTGCCACCCTGAAACATAAACACACATATGCCAACACAAGCAACACATAACATGGCAATAATACACTATGAAGAATCACTAATCATCATTCATACACTTCACATTTTACTCCATCAATTGCATGAACTTTCACTTCATAAAACTCATCATCATTAAGATATAAAACTTGACAAATATCGGCCAATTCCTAATGGCCATTTACAAAATGAGTGTATAACATTAATAGCCAACACTTTGGCTTTCAACTATGACATAGCACAAGATGACCAAGTTCCTATACATGCCATACCCAAAATAAATCAACTTTACTCTACCAAAAGAATGATTGATAGTGTGATCCGAGCTCTGACGTTCTACGATCCCCGAGCTAGCTTGGCGATACTACAAGGAAAAAGGGAAAAGAAAGGGGTAAGCATATAGCTTAGTAAGTTTGCATGAATTAAAATGGCAACATAAGTACTCATGGTACAATCCATTCATCTCATAGAACAATAACAACACAAGTTCTTAAGTACTTTGACATACTTACTCATACTTACACTTACCCATCACATTACGGTTTCGTAACTCGTATTTTACTCATGGTACCTGTGTCACTTCATCACATAATTTAGCACTTATGCTATCTCGAACATAAACTTAAATCATTATCATCCTTAACTTAAATGTAACTCTTTGTCATCTTTGTATAGCTTAGCTCTTTGTCATCTTTGCATACTTAACCCTTTTGCCCGTTGAACTACTCAGAATATCGGATGATACTCAATCTCATCATACATGTATCACGATGCCAATGCCATATCCCAGATATGGTCTTATATGGGATCACCTCTTGATGCCGATGCCATATCCCAGATATGGTCTTATACGGGATCTCTTAACTCGATGTCGATGCCATGTCCCAGACATGGTCTTATACGAGATCGTACATAGATATCGATGCCATGTCCCAGACATGGTCTTACTCGAGATCTTCTTTTGGTGCCAAGGCCATGTCCCAGACATGGTCTTATACAAGACCTTCCTTATTCGGTGCCGATGCCATATCCCAGACATGGTCTTATACGGGACCTTCCTTATCTCATGTCGTGACATAGGTATCCTCGTTATTCTGAATCTTCAATGGGACTTCAACTTAATATATTCTCATCATTTTCTCATCGAGGCTTCATTAGTCGATTTTCATGAAATGATACTTATTATCATAAGATCAAGCAATTTAAAATATAAAAACACTATGAAACTTTAATTTCACACAAACTTACCTCGGTACTCAAAATGTGTGTAGATGTTCGATTTAGTCCAACACTTTGTTTTTGCCTCAGTTTCGGTTCGGGCTTCGTGTTTCTTGATCTATAATAAAAATTTCACTTGTTTAATACTCACATTGACTAAATTGACTCATGAATCATACTTTGGCAAAATTATGATTTTGCCCCTAAACTTTCACATAATTACACTTTTGCCCCTAGGCTCGTAAAATAATTTTTATTCAACTTTCTTGTATTTTAAGCCTAGCCGAATTATTTTCTTAACTACAACAACCCTCAATTTCCACTATTTCACTCATGTATGACCATTTTTATAACTTTTACAATTTGGTCCTTTTATGCATTTTTCATGAAAATCACTTAGAAAAAGATGTTTATCACACATCAAACTTTCATATTCTTCCTTAAAACATCAAAATACATGCATGTCATACATGGGTAAAATTTTGAGCATAAACCCTAGCTCAAAATATAGCTAGAAATAGCTAAATCAAGCTGTGAGGATCTCAAAAATACGAAGAACATTAAAAACGGGGCTAGGATGCACTTACTATCAAGCTTGGAAGTTGAAGAAACCCTAGCTATGTCTCCTTGCAAATTTCGGCACTTAGAGGAAGAAGATGGACAAGATTTTGACTTATTTTTCCCTTTTTAATTCATTAATTAACCAAATGACTAAAATGCCCTTAAGGCCCTTTCTTGAGATTTTTCCTTCCCATGTCCATTTTTGTCCATCTTGACATTTAATGGTCTAATTGCTAAATAAGGACCTCTAGTAATTTTTATAATTCTATTTCATACTTAAATCTTTTGGAATCTCATATTTTCTAATCTTTGCAATTTAGTCCTAATGGACAAATTGATCACTAATAAATAAAATTTTCTCATGAAATTTACACACAATCATGCAACCACATCATAAGCCTCATAAAAATCATAAAACACATATTTCTACTTCAGATTTGTGGTCTCGCAACCACTATCTGACTAGGCCCTAAATTGGGCTGTTACATTCGAAGTGGCCGCACACGCCCGTGTGCCAGGCCGTGTGCCAGGCCGTGTCAATTCTGTAGGGTATACTGACTTATGCAACACGGCCAAGTCACATGCCCATGTGCTAGGCCGTGTACCAATTAGGGAGTATACTGACTTGTACCACACGGCCGATCACACGCCCGTGTGTGAGACCATGTGGAGCATACTGACTTCACTTTAATTCAACACCAGGGGACACACGGCCATGTATCATGACCGTGTGTCACACACGGCTGAGACACATGCCCGTATGGAAAAAAATAGGCTCTTTACAAAGCCAATTTGCCATCCACAATCTCATGTACCTAAGCAACCCAAATGGCACCAATTCATAGCACAATAGAACATCTATTCTAGCCACATTCAAGACAATTTCATACCATTTCAAATACTAATAACTAACATGCTCATAACTTATGTTTTTCTCAATCAACACATACCAAAACATATACACCAATCAACTAGTTAAACCTTTACCAATCATACATCATTTTGTACCATTTCACAAGCATGTTACCAATTCCACAAATCATCAATTTACTATTCATGGTATCTATTATCATCAATCATCACATAACTATCAACCAACTCAATTTACAAGACATAACTATACATATATGTACCATATTCAAACATACCAAATAAACCAAAATAATTCATCACATATGGCTAAATATACAAGCCAAAACATAAACATTTACAAGTCAATCCAAATGGCCAATATCCATACCAAAAACATAGCAAAAAATGACTCAAAATCCCTATACATGCCATATACTTAATATACCAAGGTTCAAAGGTACCAAATGATAGGTGGTAGTGTGAAACGATCTCCGACGATCTCTGAATCCGAGCTAGCTTTGATATCACTATAAAACACGGAAAAATACACAAAGTAAGCTATAAAGCTTACTAAGCTCATATGAAATAAAATTAATACAATCACACAAATATAATTCAATAATTTGAATACAACAACATGTAGCTTATATTAGCAACAAATCTTTCAAATATTCATTCACAAAATTGTATACTTTCATCATCATTTCTCGATTCAATGCTAAAATAGTTTATACACATACATGTACCATCTCGTACAATTCTCATACACATTCTCGTCTTTCATTTACTCGTTGAACCGTTCGGAATAGAAGTCGGACACTCAATGTAACACCCCTTACCCGTATTCAATGCCGGAATCGGGCACGAGGCATTACCGAATTAAAGACCTCAAGATCGCCACTTAGGCACAAAATGACCACTCTCTTTAGCCATCGCAACAACCTCAATCCCGACCTACGAGGCCTCTCTCAAACACACGAGGGCTCTCGAGAACATATCGAAAACTCTTACGATCTTAAAATTTTTCCATCATACAGGGTTCACACGCCCGTGTAAGATTTGGCACGCCCGAGGATGTCACACACGCCCATGGTCACTACCCGTGCATGAAAACTCAAGCATTCTGCCAATGCCCCACGGTTAGGGCACACGCCCGTGCCTTCCACCCGTGGTGCACACTGACTACCTTAACACGGCCTAGAGAAGTCAGACACACGCCGCGTGTGGCTAGTCCGTGGTCTATTCGATTTAAAATACTAACATGTAGGGGACACATGGGTGAGTCACACGCCCGTGGGCTGGCCGTGTGTCACACATGGCCTAGACACACGCCCGTGTGTCTATCCACATGGACAAGAACAAAGCTATTTGCCAAGTTCTTTTCACCCTTCTAGCATACACAATCATGCACTCATTCAACACATCCATAATCAACTCACAATCTTACAATCTCACTTGGATAACTACATCTTTTCATATAATAAAGTAGCCAACAACTATGGCATTATACAAAATAGATTATCCATTTAAAGGCCAACTCATCATAGCCATATAAAACAAAATTCACTAACTTGTCTAGACCCTATACATGCCATATACAAAACATTGAGTCTAATGTACCAGAGTGTGCTGATAGTGTGGGCGATCTTCCAATTGATCCTCGTATCTCGATTCAACACTTTACTCTATAAGACAAGGGAAAAGAAAGGGAGTAAGCTTTGAGCTTAGTAAGTTTACACATAAACAATTAAGCAACATAGTATAAGCTAAACAACAATTAGCATTATACTAACATATAATGTACAACTATGCTTACTCTTTCTATCCCTTACCACATTTATTCCAACACATCATGAGTCACTTACTCATAACCATTGACATGCACCCCGCATTCAATATCACATTTACACAATATACAACACATCATTATTTCTCGATAATACATCCACACACGCCTAATCCACTGCGACTAATGTCTCGGTGGTTTCGCACTTAGCCCACCACAATCAATTATTAAGGTAGTATCGCACTTAGCCTACCATGAAGGTAATCATAGTGGTTTCGCACATAGCCCACTAGATAATATACCTAACGATAGCATCGCACATAGCCAGCTCATCGTCATTATGCCTTAGGATGGTATCGCACTTAGCCCACCATTTAGCATTATCACTATACATTCACATATCTACTTACTCAATCCTACATCCATTCACGATTTCTACCATATTCATTCCACATAGATTCTCATTCATTCTCAATCATGCTGCTACACACTAACTAGCATTAACAAATGGTAAGTATGAATGCATTGTTTATGCATAGACTTACCTCGATACACAAAAGTATAGAAACATGCAATTTAGTCCACCATTTTGCTTTTGCCTCGGTTTCGATCCGGGCTTTGTCTTTCTTGAGCTATAATGAATAAATCAGCTTATTCAATACACACGTTGACCAAATTGACCCACATCTCATACTTTGGCAAAATTACTCTTTTGCCCCAAATCTTTCTCATAATTATACTATTGCCCCCAAGGCTCGTAAAGTGATTTTTATTCAACTTTCTAGCCTTTCATGCTTAGCCGAATCACTTACTCAACTAAAGCAATCATCAATTCTCACTACATCACACATGTATGACCAAACTTAAGACTTTCACAAACTAGTCCCTACATGCATTTTCTATGGAAACTCATTTAGCAAAAGATGTGTCTACTACATCAAGCTTTCATAATCTTCCATAAAACATCAAAATACATGCATGTCATACATGGCCACATTTTTGAACATCCATCATAGCTCATCAAATAGCTAAAAATAGCTTACTCATGCTACAAGGACTTCAAAAATACAAAGAATATCAAAAACGAGGCTAGATGCACTTACTAGCAAGCTTGAAAATTTGAAGAACCCTAACAATGGCTCTTGAAAATTTTGGCAGCCTTGGAGAAGAAGATGAATGGATTTTGTCATCTCTTCTCCTATTTTAATCACTTAATTGATAAATGACCAAAATGCCCTTTTTGATAAACTTTCTATTTTAACTCATCCATGCCCAATTTTGTCCAAATATTAGAAATTGGAAAAATTGCTATTTAAGGACCTCTAATTAATATTCTAAAGCTATTTCACACAAATAGCTTCTAGAATCTCACATTTTGCAACTTTTGCAATTTAGTCCTTTTGGACAATTCAACCGCAATTTCACAAAATTGCTTCATGAAACTTTCGCACTAGCATGCATACATAGCATAAACCTCAAAAACTCATTCATAAGCCTCGAATTTGTGGTCTCGCACTACTATTCCGACTAGGCCCTAAATCGGGATGTTACAACTCTCCCCCCTTTAGAGATTTTTGCCCCCAAAAATCTTACCAGTAAAGAGGTTTGGATGATGCTCTCTCATAGCTTCTTCCGCTTCCCACGTAGCCTTTTCCACACCGTGTTTTTGCCATAACACTTTCACTAGTGCTATGCTCTTATTTCTCAACGGTTTCACTTCTCGAGCCAAGATCTTAATCGGCTCTTCATCATAAGACATATCCTGTCTTATCTCAATTTCCGTCGAAGGAATCACATGTGAAGGATCAGAGCGATACCGTCGCAACATCGACACATGGAACACATTATGAATCTTTTCCAACTCTACCGGCAAAGCCGGTAGGTATATGTCTCGCGCCCAACTCTATCTCTGTAATCTCATACGGCCCTATGAATCTTGGACTCAATTTTCCTTTTCGTCCAAATCTCATAATCTTCTTCCATGGGGACACTTTCAAAAACACTTTGTCGCCCACTTCAAACTCAATTTCTTTTCTTTTCAGATCCGCGTACAACTTCTGTCGGTCCGAAGCAACTTTCAGACTATTACGGATTATTTTCACTTTCTCCTCGGTCTCTTTTACTAGATCGACCCCATGGATCTACTTCTCACTAAGTTTGGTCCAATACAAAGGAGTCCGACACTTACGACCATACAAGGCCTCATACGGAGCCATCTGTATACTCGACTGATAACTGTTGTTGTAAGCAAATTCGACTAAAGGTAGATATCTCTCCCAACTACCCTCGAATTCTAACACACAGCATCGAAGCATATCTTCGAGAACTTGAATCACTCTTTCAGACTGCCCATCGGTTTGCGGATGGAACACAGTACTAAAATTCAACTTTGTTCCCAAAGCCTCTTGCAACCTCTTCCAAAACCTCGAAGTGAACCTCGGATCCCTATCCGATATTATAGACACAGGTACACCATGTAACCTCACTATCTCTGCAACATACAACTCAGCTAACTTATCCAGTGAATAATCAACACGTACTGGAATAAAGTGAGCCGACTTCATTAGTCTATCCACAACAACCCACACAGCATCTCTCTTTTTCGGAGTCATTGGCAACCCCGTCACAAAATCCATGGTAACCCGATCCCACTTCCATTCGGGTACCATCACTGGCTGAAGCAATCCAGAAGGTACTTGATGCTCAGCTTTCACTTGTTGACAAATCAGACACTTTGTCACAAACTCTGAAATATCTCTTTTCATACCCGGCCACCAATAAGACTTCTTCAAGTCATTATACATTTTCATCTTGCCGGATGTCTTGACAAACATCCTTTGTGGGCCTCATGCAAAACCTTTTGGATTAACTCCTCATCTCTAGGTACACAAATTACATCACAGTCTGACCAAACAACCATTCGAGCTCACTCAAAAATCAGAACCACTTTCTGACTCACGCTTATCTCTCTTAGCTGACATCTCACAGTCATTTCTCTGAGCTTCACATATCTGTTGAACAAATAGTGGCTTAGCTCTCAACTCCGAAAAAGCACCATCATCAGACAATGCCAAACTCGTCCTCATAACTCTTAGAGCATACAAGGATTTCCTACTCAGGGCATCCGCAACCACATTCGCTTTTCCCGGGTGGTAATCAATGTCTGACTCATAGTCTTTCAACGACTCAAGCCACCGTCTCTGTCGCAAATTCAGATCCTTCTAATCCATCAAATATCTCAAACTCTTGTGATCCGTAAAGATTCGGCACTTCTCACCATATAAGTAATGTCGCCAAATCTTTAACGCGAAAACAATCGCTGCCAACTCCAAATCATGAGTCGGATAATTCTTCTCGTGCGGTTTCAACTGCTTATCTCTTAAAGTTTGCAAGACAATCCTCAAATGTTCTTCATGATCATTCTCATCCCGAGAATAGATTAATATGTCGTCAATGAAGACAACTACAAACTTGTCCACATATGGTCTGAAAACACGGTTCATCAGATCCATAAAAATCGCCGGTGCATTCGTCAAACCAAACGGCATAACCAAAAACTCATAATGGCCATACCTTGTCTGGAATGCAGTTTTCAACACATCCTGCTCTTTCACTCTCAACTGATAATAACCAGACCTCGGGTCTATCTTGGAGAACATCTTTGTAGCTCCCTTGGTTGATCAAAAGATCATCAATCCTTGGTAAAGGATACTTATTCTTAATGTCACTTTGTTAAGTTGTCTATAGTCTATACACAACCTCATAGACCCATCTTTCTTCTTCACAAACAATACCGGAGCACCCCACGGTGAGTAGCTCGATCTTGTAAAACCCTTATCTATCAACTCTTGCAACTGAACCTTCAGTTCTTTCAACTCTAAAGGTGCCATCCTATACAGAGCAATCGAAATAGGTGCCGTTCTCGGAACTAACTCAATCCCAAACTCAACCTCTCTCACTGGGGTAATCTTGGTAACTCTTAGGGAATACATCCAGGATACTCACAAACCAGCACTGCTTTGTTTGAACTCTACTCCAACCTCTCGAGTATTCAACACAAAAGCAAGATAGGACTCACACCCTTTTCTCAAGCATTTATCGACCACTAAGGAAGAAATCATCATTTGGTAGACTATCTCGATCCACCTGATTCAACCCGAACCACATCTCCACTCTCACATTTCAAATCAATAAACTTATTACCACAGTTCACTAAGACACTATGGGTAGTCAACCAATCCATGCCTAGAATTAAATCAAACTTATCAAACGGCAACAACATTAGGTTTGCCAGAAAGTAATGACTCTCAATCATCAAAGGATAATTCTTACACACCTTGTCCACTAACACATGCTTACCTAACGGGTTTGACACCTTAACCACAAAGTCCGTAGACTCAACAGTCATACTCAAACTAGATGCCAATCTCATGAAAATATAAGAATGAGTATACCCTGGATCTATTAAAGCAATAACAAGGGTGTCAAAGAGAGAAAAAGTACCCGTTATCACATCAAGGGAGGATGCCTCTTCGCGATCGCGAATGGCATACGTCCTCGCAGGTGCCCGACCCTTCGGTATCACAGCAGAGCCTCTAGATGCACATCTACCACTATTCCCACCTCTCGAGTTCGTTGGTGGTCTACCCCTTACAAACACATCATTGGATCTCATCTCTTGCTACTCTTCCTTATCATTCCTCTCGGGGAAATTTCGGATAAAATGGTCGGGGGAACCACACTTATAACAGTTTTGACTGTTACCCCAACACTCTCTGGTGTGATATCTATCACAACTTGGACACTCCGGTTTGTTCTTTGGATTGCCCACACTTTCCATCGAAGTAACTTGGACTCTCGAACCCGAACGAGTATTGCCCAAGTCTCGATGCGAATAACCCACTGGTGCTGACGTCCTAGGACTCACTTCCTTGGACCTTTTCGACTGGGCTTGATATGACTTGCCCATCGGCCCTTTTCTAGCATCTCGGGTTTCACTCACAACCCTTTTCTTTTCTGTACTCAACTCTTCAGCCTTACTTGCCCTTTCGACCAACACTACAAATTCTTTCAACTCCAAAATACCCACTAGGAGTTTGATTTCCTCATTCAGTCCGTCTTCGAACCTCTTACACAATATGGTCCCTGTCGACACACATTCTTGAGCGTATTTGCTAAGCCTAACAAACTCACGCTCATATTCTGCTGCTGGCATTCTTCCTAGCTTCAACTCAAGGAATTCTGTAACACCCCATATGGTCTTACACCGAGGACATATCCCAATATGGTCTTACTCGAGCCTTTAACCATCGTCCTATCGTGCTATACACCTTTCCCATTACTCTAAATTCAATTTCCATTGACATCTCATCAAGAGACATTTCATACGTTCATATAGTAATATACATTCCATACAACATTGGAATACTAAATAAGCTCATACATAATTTCAACATTTGCACATGAACTTACCTCGATGTCGAAAGAGCCGAAAAGGACTTTTTGCCCACATTTCTCTTTTCATCCTTTCTAGGTCCGAAACTCATTTTCTTTGATCTAGAACAATGAAATTTACTCATTTAATCACTTAATGATCGTATTACAACATAATCTCTAGTTAGGCAAAAATGACCATTTTGCCCCTATACTTTGGCAAAATTACGATTTTGCCCCTAGGCTCGTAAATAAATTTTCATCACATTTTCTTGTTAAACAAGCCTAGCTGAACATTTAATCCTCTTACAACTATTCTCAATTCCATCAATTTCATGCCTTAATGAACAAATTACAACTTTTGCATTTTAGTCCCAAATAGGTGTTTTCATGACAACACCTTTCACAAAAGTTGTTTCTCATCATCCTATCATTCATTTTCTTTCATAAAATCTCTCATGGCAGGTCCCTAGACTTTCAACCATATTGCAAACTAGTCCTCTCTTTAGAAAGCTTAAGCTTTAGGGGTCTCAAAAGTACAAAAATTAACATCTAAAGCCATCAAAATCACTTACTTGAGTGAAGAGAAGCTTGCTGAAATTTTCAAGCTTTCAAAGCCCTCCCATGGCTGATATTTTCGGTTGAAAGAGAAGAAATAAAAAGATGATAGGTTTTTGGCTTATTCCATCTTATTTTATTTCTTTTTAAACACCTAACATGACCACATTTAATGTTCTTGTCCCCTTAGCTTACTATGGCCGGCCAACTCACTTAGACAAGGCCAAATTGCTCATTTGGGACCTCCAATTACTAAGCCATAGCTATTTGGTACCTTTAGCCTATAAAATGGAACTTTCGCACTCTATGCGATTTAGTCCTTTTTCACAATTTAGCTAGAAATCGCTAAAATTAAGGCACCAAAATTTTTATGCATCCTCAAAAAATGTTATAACTCATAACATAACATGAAAAAAAAGTTCTCTAACCTCAAATTAGTGATTTCGAGATCACTATTCTGACTAGCCCCTAAATCAGGCTGTTACAATTCTCCCCCCTTAGGGATTTTCGTCCCCGAAAATCTTATCAGGAGGGTTAGCTACCAACATTCTTAAAATGTTTCCATCTAATCTTCAAAATCGCAAATCCACTTATCCTCAAATTCCTCTTGCCGATAGCTCTTAAGCTGTGATACATAAGATCGAAACGTAACTTGAGACCTAGGTTATTCTTCCTCTGGGGCTTACACTATATCCAGAAATCCACTAATTTTGGAACTCCGTACATGCCCAAATGATCGTTCGGATCTTCACTGGTTGATTCACTACAATTCAAATGACATCCTCTTCTTAGGGAATCTTGTCGAACTGAACTTGAAATCTATAAGGTTTTACCTCACTTTCTCATTAAAGCATTCACCGACTGTAATAGTCTTGACTTATACGCTTTGAAAACTCAGCTTTTAGTGGTCCACTATTTCTGACCATAATCTCAATCATATTGTGAAATGTACTCTATTGTCAAAACATTTATGCACATAACTGTACTTTTTTTTTCTTGCATTAGTAGATATGCTACCACTGAATCTCATACCAAAACTTCTGTATAAGTTTTGGATTTATCATCATTCAAATCCTATCTCGAGGAATCATCGACAACAGAAAACTTATACAACTTGTATTTTATCATCTCAATAAACTCATTCAGAGCTTATTTAAAATACCACTTACTATCTCATTTCTGAACCCCTTTTGTTCTGAAAAGAAAGCTCGCTCTTGTCATTAACTTTGCTGAAACTGGGATATTACCAGCTAAGATCAACCGAGTAACTAGCTCGCATTGCTTAACATGGATCTTTCGTAACATCTAAATTACAACAAGGACACAGAAGTGATCGTCTCGGGATCACTAACCTGTCAACTCTTTCTCTCGATTCAGACTGATTTCAGTACTAGAACTTTCAAATAAATAGTTCTTTTTATAGCTTTCGACTCAACTATCACGGTTTGAACATTCGGATGAGCATACCCTTGTATTATGCTCCCTACTCACGTACACACAATTTTATTCTCTTTATTGATTCATGCGTGAATATACACAAAACTTGAATCATATCTCAATACATTAATCTACTCTTTTCTCCACACAGAGAATATATTTCTAGCACGCTCTCATCGAGTTTCTCTGCTTTGTACTAATCTAAAACCTTTACTAACATCATATCTCATGATAGCGAGGGCATTTAGGTCGAACTCATTAACTCTATTCGACTTTACTCGAAACTCATCATACAACGTGAAACTTGTGATTTCACTTCTTATACTAGAATCATCACCAACTTCCTCCTCATAGTACCCGAATAGGGTTGCAAAGAGATAAAGAAATGTCGATTTCAGTTAACTAAATCAACAACCGTTTTGTCTGATTTTCACTATCAGCTAACATTCTCACATAGTTACAGTTTATGAAAAGAACAACCACAACCGCTCTGAAAGGCAACAGATAATAGTACACAATACTCAAGGGGATTATTATAATCCATCTATGGCATCAACTAACCATGCACAATCTACAGGCTTCAAGCCAACTTACTCAAACTTGCCATTTATTAGTACATATCGTGCCACACATCGCACCTGCTTCTTCGTGATTCATTCACGAATATCTGTATTCACTCCTTCACATGACTTTAGTACTAGTCTCATTTCTATTTCTAACTCATATACATGTCCCTTCGATCACTAGGGATAATCAAAGATGTATATTCATCGTCATACATATAGGTACGACACTAATGTCACATCTCCAAGGTGGTCTTATATGGAGTCACCTCTAAATGCCAATGCAATTTCCCGGATAAGGTCTTATATGGGCTTCTACATCAAGTATCGATGCCACATTCTGAATATGGTCTTATACGGAATCATAACTTGGTGCCGAGGCCATGCCTCGAACATGGTCTTATACGGGACCTTATCTATTTCATATCTCAATGATAGCCTTTTCATTATAGTCTCCCAGGACTTCAACCTCATGTTCAACAGCAATTATTCTATCTAGTAGAGTATCATGCATCAATGTGATACAAAGCATTCTCAAAATGCTAACATAAATACTGTATTAATCACATACAAACTTACTCAATTTGTTTCTCATAACATTTCATCATAATTCAACAGTGGTAAGGAGGGTGAGGTCACAGAGCCTCTTAACTTGACCCTCGTGACTACATACATATGATTTAATATTCATCATTAATGAAATATCATCATAGTCACATAACTCATCTCAACCGAGGACATATCCCAATATGGTCTTACTCGAGCCTTTAACCATCGTCCTATCGTGCTATACACCTTTCCCATTACTCTAAATTCAATTTCCATTGACATCTCATCAAGAGACATTTCATACGTTCATATAGTAATATACATTCCATACAACATTGGAATACTAAATAAGCTCATACATAATTTCAACATTTGCACATGAACTTACCTCGATGTCGAAAGAGCCGAAAAGGACTTTTTGCCCACATTTCTCTTTTCATCCTTTCTAGGTCCGAAACTCATTTTCTTTGATCTAGAACAATGAAATTTACTCATTTAATCACTTAATGATCGTATTACAACATAATCTCTACTTAAGCAAAAATGACCATTTTGCCCCTATACTTTGGCAAAATTACGATTTTGCCCCTAGGCTCGTAAATAAATTTTCATCACATTTTCTTGTTAAACAAGCCTAGATGAACATTTAATCCTCTTACAACTATTCTCAATTCCATCAATTTCATGCCTTAATGAACAAATTACAACTTTTGCATTTTAGTCCCAAATAAGTGTTTTCATGACAACACCTTTCACAAAAGTTGTTTCTCATCATCCTATCATTCATTTTCTTTCATAAAAACTCATCAAAAAACATAAACTCTCTCATGACAAGTCCCTAGACTTTCAACCATATTGCAAACTAGTCCCCTCTTTAGAAAGCTTAAGCTTTAGGGGTCTCAAAAGTACAAAAATTAACATCTAAAGCCATCAAAATCACTTACTTGAGTGAAGAGAAGCTTGCTGAAATTTTCAAGCTTTCAAAGCCCTCCCATGGCTGATATTTTCGGTTGAAAGAGAAGAAATAAAAATGTGATAGCTTTTTGGCTTATTTCATCTTATTTTATTTCTTTTTAAACACCTAACATGACCACATTTAATGTTCTTGTCCCCTTAGCTTACTATGGCCGGCCAACTCACTTAGACAAGGCCAAATTGCTCATTTGGGACCTCCAATTACTAACCCATAGCTATTTGGTACCTTTAGCCTATAAAATGGAACTTTCGCACTCTATGCGATTTAGTCCTTTTTCACAATTTAGCTAGAAATCGCTAAAATTAAGGCACCAAAATTTTTATGCATCCTCAAAAACATGTTATAACTCATAACATAACATGAAAAAAAATTCTCTAACCTTGAATTATTGATTCTGAGATCACTGTTCCGACTAGCCCCTAAATTGGGCTGTTACAAATTCCTTCCTTTTCTGATCAGTAAACCTCTGGCTTATATACTTCTTCCGGAACTCTTCCAGAAAGAAGTCCCACGTCACCCGCTCTCTCAGGACCACTGACGTCAACGTCTTCCACCAATGGTATGCCGAGTCCTCAAAGAAGGATATGACACACTTCAAGCTCTCTTGGTGTACAAGAGAGTTCATCGAATACTCTCATCGAGTTCTCTAACGTAACTACGCCTCTCAAGGTCATCATCAACCTTAGCTCTAAACTCCTCAGCCCCGTGTTTTCTAATCTTATCTATCGGGGGTTTCGATATCCTCACTACATAAATACCTTGAGGAGCCACAGGAATTGGCTGAGGTATAGGAGGAGGAGGTGGAGGAGGTTGAGCATTAGGGTTCGCTCGAACATTATCCGAGTACCAATTGCTCATTATCTGGACAAAGGCTTCCCGAGCCCCTTCCCCTTGACCCCTAGCCTCGGGTCCACTTTGAACAGGCACGGTTTCTTACACAGGAGCCGCCGCATTACTAGCTGCTTCATCAGCAGTCAATGGATCGGAATCCATATTCTATATAAAACAAGATTTAAAATCATCAGAAGCCACCATACTATCATTGTACACTTATGGCATGTATAGCTAGACTCTTACACCCGCTACGGTAGTCCTAGAATCGACTAAACCATAGCTCTGATACCACTAAATGTAACACCTCTTACCCGTATTCAACGTCGGAACTGAGCACGAGGCGTTATCGAATTAAAGACCTCAAGATCGCCACTTAGGCACAAAATGACCACTCTCTTTGGCCATCGCAACAACCTCAATCCCGACTTACGAGGCCTATCTCAAACACACGAGGGCTCTCGAGAACATATCGAAAACTCTTACGATCTTAAAATTTTTCCTTCTATACAGGGCTCGCATGCCCGTGTAAGATTTGGCACGCCCGTGGATGTCACACACGCCTATGGTCACTACCCGTGCATGAAAACTCAAGCATTCTGCCAATGCCCCATGGTTAGGGCACACGCCCGTGCCTTCCACCCGTGGTGCACACTGACTACCTTAACACGGCCTAGAGTCTAGACACACGCCAAAGGTGTAGCCCGTGGCCAACATCGATTAATCCCACATGCCCTAGACACACGCCGTGGTGTGGCTAGTCCGTGGTCTATTACGATTTAAAATACTAACATGCGGGGACACACGGGTGAGTCACACGCCCGTGGGCTGGCCGTGTGTCACACATGGACTAGACACGCCGCCCGTGTGTCTATCCACATGGACAAGAACAAAGCTATTTGCCAAGTTCTTTTCACCCTTCTAGCATACACAATCATGCACTCATTCAACACATCCATAATCAACTCACAATCTTACAATCTCACTTGGATAACTACATCTTTTCATATAATAAAGTAGCCAACAACTATGGCATTATACAAAATAGATTATCCATTTAAAGGCCAAGTCATCATAGCCATATACAACAAAATTCACTAACTTGTTTAGCCCCTATACATGCCATATACAAAACATTGAGTCTAATATACCAGAGTGTGCTGATAGTGTGGGCGATCTTCCAATTGATCCTCGTATCTCGATTCAACACTTTACTCTATAAGACAAGGGAAAAGAAAGGGAGTAAGCTTTAAGCTTAGTAAGTTTACACATAAACAATTAAGCAACATAGTATAAGCTAAACAACAATTAGCATTATACTAACATATAATGTACAACTATGCTTACTCTTTCTATCCCTTACCACATTTATTCCAACACATCATGAGTCACTTACTCATAACCATTGACATGCACCCCTGCATTCAATATCACATTTACACAATATACAACACATCGTTATTTCTCGATAAAACATCCACACAGCTAATCCACACAGCTAATGTCTCGGTGGTTTCGCACTTAGCCCACCACAATCAATTATTAAGGTAGTATTGCACTTAGCCTACCATGAAGGTAATCATAGTGGTTTCGCACATAGCCCACTAGATAATATACCTAACGATAGCATCGCACATAGCCAGCTCATCGTCATTATGCCTTAGGATGGTATCGCATTTAGCCCACCATTTAGCATTATCACTATACATTCACATATCTACTTACTCAATCCTACATCCATTCACGATTTCTACCATATTCATTCCACATAGATTCTCATTCATTCTCAATCATGCTGCTACACACTAGCTAGCATTAACAAATTGTAAGTATGAATGCATTGTTTATGCATAGACTTACCTCGATACACAAAAGTATAGAAACGTGCAATTTAGTCCACCACTTTGCTTTTGCCTCAGTTTCGTCCGAGCTTTGTCTTTCTTGATCTATAATGAATAAATTAGCTTATTCAATACACACATTGACCAAATTGACCCACATCTCATACTTTGGCAAAATTACTCTTTTGCCCCAAATCTTTCTCATAATTATACTATTGCCCCCAAGGCTCGTAAAGTGATTTTTATTCAACTTTTTAGCCTTTCATGCTTAGCCGAACCACTTACTCAACTAAAGCAATCATCAATTCTCACTACATCACACATGTATGACCAAACTTAAGACTTTCACAAACTAGTCCCTACATGCATTTTCTATGGAAACTCATTTAGCAAAAGATGTTTCTACTACATCAAGCTTTCATAATCTTCCATAAAACATCAAAATACATGCATGTCATACATGGCCACATTTTTGAACATCCATCATAGCTCATCAAATAGCTAAAAATAGCTTACTTATGCTACAAGGACTTCAAAAATACAAAGAATATCAAAAGCGAGGCTAGATGCACTTACTAGCAAGCTTGAAAAATTTGAAGAACCCTAACAATGGCTCTTGAAAATTTTGAGCCTTGGAGAAGAAGATGAATGAATTTTGTCATCTTTTCTCCTATTTTAATCACTTAATTGATAAATGACCAAAATGCCCTTTTTGATAAACTTTCTATTTTAACTCATCCATGCCCAATTTTGTCCAAATATTAGAAATTGGAAAAATTTCTATTTAAGGACCTCTAATTAATATTCTAAAGCTATTTCACACAAATAGCTTCTAGAATCTTACATTTTGCAAAATTTAGTCCTTTGGGACAATTCAACCGCAATTTCACAAAATTGCTTCATGAAACTTTCGCACTAGCATGCATACATAGCATAAACCTCAAAAACTCATTCATAAGCCTCAGATTTGTGGTCTCACACCACTATTCCGACTAGGCCCTAAATCGGGATGTTACACTCAAGGGTCTCACACGATAAGTACCTATGCCATGCCGCGAAGCCAAATCAAGGTAACTTATCCGAAATACTGATATCATGGCCCAAAGCCAAATCAGTTTATCTCGCACACAAAGTGCTATATCATGGCCTAAAGCCAACTCACTGTATCGCCTAATGACATGTCACTAGTATGCTAAACTATTCCTAAGATTCAACCGGGATTTCGAATGTCGAATCATCGTCAAAACACTATCATTCATATCCACAATCTCTTATTCGCAATTCATGCAATATCAAAGCATATAAATTACATTTGCATTGAAATTTATCACATACGAACTTACCTCGAATGTGGAAACGACGAAATAAGTCGATTAGTCGATAACTTTCATTTTTCCCCGATCTAGATCCGAATTTCACTTTTCTTAATCTTAATGAGCTTGAGAAGCTTGACCGAATGAAAGGTATAAAAATAGTGTTTCTTTGCCCTAGAATTTCGACTAGAAGATGATGAATGACATAATTACAACATTAATGATGTCCAAATTTGTCCATTAAATTTATTAATGGAATAATTACAACATAAGGACCTTAACTTTATGGTTTTATAGCAATTGAATACCTTTAACTAATAGAACTGCACTTTTACGCTTTACGCGATTTAGTCCTTTTTTTTCAAATTAAGCATTCAAATGATAAAATTTCTTAACGAAATTTTCACACAATCACTCAATCATGCTGTAGACATTAAAATAATAATAAAATAAATATTTCAAATTCAGATTTGTGGTCCCAAAACCACTCTTCCGATTTGACTAAAAACGGGCTATTACAAAATAAGTGGTAATACAGTTGCCAAAGACACTAGAGGTGGATTAACAGAAATCCCACTATTTAATAAAGATAAAATTAAGAGGATTAAAAATAAATATTCTCAAGTTAGATATATACATTTAGGAATTATAATGATAACTATAAGAGCATTGTTTAGAAAAGGTCATGATATACCAATAATAGCAGTTTTACTATATAAAAGATTTGAAAAACCAATAAAAGCACTTTTTGGAGGAATTCAATCAAATTTGCACGTAGGAGTAATAGGATTTAAAGTTAAACCAAATTACTTTATATCTATTACAGATCCTTTGATAGAAGAATGTTTATGTCTTAGAATTCAGACAAAAAATTCTGAAATTAATGATTTAGCTAAAAATCTAGCAATCAGTTGGACTTCTATTAATGAATATAATAATACAACGAAAGTAGAAATCAAAGAAATTAATAATAAACTTATTGAACTCTTTGAACCTAATAAAATCACTACTGAAATACAGCCAAAATTATTACATTTAAGAGATTTATCAATACCAAGAGATTGGATGATAGATATGATAAATTGTGCAAGTACTTCTAAACCAGTAAGTACAATAGAATATGTGTTGTCTGCTGATAAGTTATATTTTAAAAATACAACTATAATAAATAAAAATGATAATTTGATTTTACCCTCAAATACTCAAATAGAGGAAGATGAGGAAAATCCAAGTAGAAGTTCTATATCATCAACAACACCAATAGGAATGAAAATAGTCCATATTCCTATTTTTCCCACAAAACCAAGTGGAAACTTTGTGTCTTCTAAAACCACTAGAATGGAAGAAATACAAACTTCGATAATACTCCAACAAATGAAACTGGGAACAAGTGATGTAATTACATTTTCGAATTTCCAATTCAGGAAATATTACACATATATTGAAATTACATTTCAATTTAGATAATATAAAACATATTCTTTACATTCTTTACTAGGTACTAGAGCTACAACTAGTACTTGCAAAAAAAATGCCATTCCTTTAGAAAAACGGAAACCTATGAAGCATCCAATAAGAGCCATAGGAATAAATGGTAACGAAACCATAATTCAATATAAATCTAGAAACATACCAATTTACATAAATAATGTAAGATTTGTGATACCTAAAATATTATGCTTTCCAGAAATGCATGGAGACATATTATTAGATAATAATTTTATATATCAACATTTTCCATTTTCTATTGATAGAAATTTAATTATGTTATCTGTAGAAAAAACTTCTATAGAAATACCATTGGTAGAAAATCATAAATTTGTTTGTGATAAAAATTTACACCACTAAGAAAAGAACAAATTAAACAACTTGAAACAAGTCATTGGTTGTTTAAATTATTAGATAATAATTTTAGTGAAGAACCATTAAAATTATGGCAAAATAGCCCTAGATATTGTGATATTAAATTAGAAAATCCCAATAAAATTATTAGAGTGAAACCAAATCTATACTAAACAAGATATAGATGAATTTGACATACAAATTAAGGAATTATTAGAAAAAGGATCAATAAAAAAACTAATAGTCCACACTCTAGTCCAGCTTTATGGTTAGAAATCATGACGAAATAATAAAGAGGAAAAGCTAGAATGGTCATTAATTATAAAAGATTAAATCAAAATATTATTTTTGATGGTTATTTTATTCCAAGAAAGGATGTTCTAATTAATCAAGCTAAGCAAGCAAAATATTTTAGTAAATTTGAATGTAAATCGGGATTTTGGCAAATCATGCTAACAGAAGAGTCCAAACCTTTAACAACTTTTAGTGCACCTAATGGACATTCTCAATGAAAAGTAATGCCATTTGAATTATGTAATGCACGACAAATCTTTCAAAGATGGATGGATTCTATATTTAATCAATATAAATTTTTTTTGTGTAGTTTATATATATGATATTTTAATATTTCAGATACATCAGAATTACATAGAAAACATTTAAATATAATTTTTAAAGAATTCATAAAACATAGAATTATACTAAGAAAACATTTAAATATCATTTCTAAAGAATTCATAAAACATGGAATTATACTAAGTCCTAAGAAAATAGAGCTAGAAAAAATAGAACTAGAATTTTTAGGATTTAAATTATCTGTAGATGGTCTTAAACTACAAGATAATATTATAGTAAAAATAAAAGAATTCCCTGAAAAAATTGAAGATAAAAAGCAGCTTCAACAATTTCTAGGAATTATAAATTATGGAAGAAATTTATTTCCCAACCTATCTGAAAAAATAGGTATGTTATATGAAAATTTAAAAAAAGGATAAACCCTTTATCTGGTCTAAAACAGACTTGGAAATTATAAAAAAAATTAAAATCTGAAGTCAATCAAATTCCAAAAGTTTATTTACCTAAACAAGGTAATAAATTAATTTTAGAAACAGATGCTTCGCAAAATCATTGTGGTTGTATTTTAAAAGCCAGAACAATAAATAACGAAAAATTAATTATGTTATATATGAAAAAAAATATTAGCTATAAAGAAAGGAATAAAAGATTTTCTTATATATTTAGCACCTGAAAAATTTATCATAAAAACTGATAATCAAGCAGTTAAACATTTTCTTACTAATAAAAGTTTAGAAACTGTGCCTAGAAGAATTAGATGGTAAAATGAATTACGTACTTTTAATTTTGAAGTTTTATATGTAAAAGGAACTAAGATTATTATTGTTGATTATCTTAGCAGGCCATATGGATAGAGGTAAACAACTTCTAGAAAAAGTCGGTGAATGGACTACTGTTCATAAAAGACCCAACAAATGGAACACTCTCAAATCAATAAATCCTAATCAAGGATTTGTGACAATACCTTCTCAAGTATCTTTTTATCCTAATCAAGGATATTACATTCCATATCCAATGGTAAGACAACTAGTTGGAACTCAATTATCATTTACACCACAACCGGTAAGTCAATTACCTTGGTCTCAAGATCCAAATTCAGCATATCAAGCCAGTTATACTGAAATAATAAAAGGAGCAGAAAAGTTTTGTGCAGCAGAAAATTTGTTGAAACTACAACATGTCGAAACCATTTTAAAAGTTTTAGAAAACGGGGTCGACTTTTAAAAATAAAAATGGGAGTCGCCACCAATCTCTTTTTACTTAGGTGTGATTGGATCACCTTGTAAAACGTTTTATTTTAAAACATTTGATTTTGGTCTACGAAAAAATGAGAAAATGGATTCGGGAGTCGATTACGTATGAGGAAGGATTAGCACCCTCATAACGCCCAAAAATTGGTACCTAATCGATAGAATCATGTCCAAATGTTTGAAATTTAAAAGTATTTAAAAATATGATTTCTTAAAAAAATTTCGAGCAATTTGAGTTAAAATTTGAGATTTCTTTGTTCCGAAGGAATAAAAACATCACATCCAGCACGATAGGACACGATATTTTAAAACCTTCGTAATCAAAATCATCTCATGATTTACAAAACTTGTTAAAAGGATATTTAGTTATTTAGCCAAACGGAAAATCGCAACCCAGCACGATTGGGCACTATTTCCCGAATTTCTAAATACAAAAAAATGCCTTATTTTAAAAAACCTTTAGATAAAATATAGTAATTTTGCAAAAAAAATGTATTTCTATTTTAAACAATAATCCATGTGACAATATTGTATTTATATACTATCGAACATAAATATTAAAAGCAATTATAATACACTAACATTTCATATTAATATAATAAAAGAAATAATAATATAAAATACAACTAAAAATAACTACACTAAAGTAATCATAAAATAATAAATAAATAAAAGGGCATGCATGGACGAATAAAATATATAAAGCAATAAGTAATACTAAATTAATATGAACCTTTCATGCAATGACATATACCCAATAATGAACATTGTAGAAAATGTAAAATGATATAGCAAACAAAAAAATAGCATATATATATATATATATATATATTTAAGAAAATAAATAAAATACGTTTTGAAATAAATAATTGATTCATAACTTAAAATAAAAACATGTTCATAATAATCTAATATATAAAAAAACTATATATTTAAGAATAAATAGTATATTATACAATATAAAAAAACAATATATGATAAAATATAATACTATTTAATATATCAAATTTTAAAATATATAATATAATAACTAATATATAAATCCTAAAATAATATGTAAATAAAAATAATTGAACCAAATAAAATAATAAATAATAATAGTTTAGAATATGTGAGGATAATACAATAATAAAAAAATATATACAAGTTTTATATTATTAATTAATATACATGCAATAAGAATAATATAATATTTTAATAAAATAATAAAATAATTTAAAAATAAAAAAATAAAGAAAGGAGGATTAAACATCAAAAAATAAAAAATATATATAAATGGATTAAATCAAAAATGCGCGTCATACTGTATGGGCTAAAATGGAAATTATACCAAAATTTGAAAGCAGCTGATCGATTACGATTTAAGCCTTTTAAGGAACCCGGGGATTTAATTGAAATAAAAACCAACTATCAGGGTTAATTTAATAAGAAATAAAAATTTAAATTGGATTAAATTAAAACCAATAAAATTACAAAGGGACTGAAACGGTAAATTTCCTTTTTTTAATAAAACACGCGGATCCTAGTCGGGTTGTCGGGTCAACGCGCGGATCTGGCCCTTTAAACGACGTCGTTTTGGTGTTTATTACTTAAACAGAAACAACGCCGTTTCATAGCCCTATATAAGTCGATTTTAATCTCAAAAAATTCATTCTGTCCTCTCTTTTTTTAAAAAAAAACTTTAAAAACTCTCTGAAAATCCCTCTGGGCTTCCGACTGCCAGACCTCCAGCCACTGTCTCCACGCGCCGCACGCGCCGTCGTCTACGGCAGCTCTCAGGTAAAAAACAGTCTTTCCCTTTTTTTTTAAAAAAAAATACTGTTTAACATATAAAACATGCATAGATTAAAAAAAATAAAAAACGAGTAAACGAAATCAGAAATCATCTTTGCAAAACCGATTCTGTATTTTTATTTCTCTGATTTTTTGGGAATATTTTGGTATCTTTTTTTGTGTCTCTGTCTCCGTGTCCTTTTACAGGTTTTTACAAGGGGTTTTTATAACCCAAAAAAATGAAATAAAAAGGAAACAAAGATTTCGTTTTATTTTTTTCCATATTTTGCTGTCGTCCTTTCCTTGTTTGTGCAGGTGGAAAACGAAGATTTTGGTGGCGGAGTGATTCGGGTGTGAATCAAGGTGCGACCGAAGGCTTGGCGCTGGTACGAGGAGTCGACTGCGGCGCGACTGTTGGCCTGGGCGCGAGGCTTGCGGTGCGACTTTTGGGTTCCTGCCATTGCGGCGCCTAGGGTTTCAGAAACCCTAGGCCACTACTGCTTCTGTTTAACACTTGGGCCTTTTGGGCCACGATTGTTTTGGGTCTAGGTAGTAAGGGTATTGGGTCAGGTTTGGGGCCACGGGTTTAAATGTGGGTTGCTGAGTATTGGGCCACTGTAAAGGGTATCAGGTAGTTTAGTAGTTTGGGCTGCTGCCAATTGGTTTTGGATTTTTGTAAAAGGACTGTTTAAAAAAATATTGGTTTATTTATTTTTAATATTATTTTCTGTTTTTGGACTCTGTATGAGCCCGAGCAAAATGGGTTACTACAGCTGCCCCTCTTTGCTCATTATCGTGTAACGAGGATGGAGCAAAGACTATACAAGGACCAATTTTGCCCGGTCTTGGCGGAGCCTTGGCTTCTTGGTCTTCTTCAAATGGCTTCTAACTCCACTGCAACTCCAGAGAGATAAAGCTGAAAGTGCTTTTGATCTGCTCCCTGCAACTTCAGGAAGATAAGATCTTCTGTCTTCAGTCTATTCCTCTGCAACTTCAGGGAGATAAGACTAAAATGTCTTTTTGATCTGCTTCCTACAACTTCAGGAAGATAAGATCTTCTGTCTTCAATCTACTCCGCTACAACTTCAGGGAGACAAGGTTGAAAGTGTCTTCGATCTGCTTCCTGCAACTTCAGGAAGATCAGATCTTCTATCTTCAATCTACTCCGCTGCAACTCTCGTGGAGACAAGGTTGAAAGTGTCTTCGATCCGCTTCCTCGCAACTTCGGGGAAGATAAGATCTTACGCCTTTGATCCGCTTCCTACAACTTTCGGAAGATAAGATCTTCTATCTTCGATCTACTCCACTTTGCAACTTCTCGGGAGATAAGACTAAAATCTTCTTTTGATCCGCTTCTCGCAACTTCGGAAGATAAGATCTACTTTCTTGATCTACTCCTTTCGCAACTTCAGGGAGATAAGACTAAAATCTTCTTTTGATCTGCTTCCTGCAAATTTAGGAAGATAAGATCTTCTTTCTTTAGTCTACTCCACTGTAATTTCAGGGAGATAAGACTAAATCTTCTTTTGATCTGCTTCCTGCAACTTCAGGAAGACGAGATCTACAAATTCATCGATATTGCTACAATGTCTACTGAAGAACATGTCATGTAGACTCGGTTTTATATGTTTATGACACATGACTAAGATGCTATGATCAGAATGAATCAAATGCTTCTAGCTACATGTGTTATGAGTGACACGAATGTAACATGTCATGAAAATGATTCATTTTAAAGGATTAGGATGCAATGATTGGAATGAATCAAAAGCTCCTAATGAGATTTGCTATGATGCAAAAATGCTATGAGTATGATTCCTACACTAGGTATTATCACTCATTTGTTCTTCATTCTTGTTCATCAATCATGTTCTGCTCAACAAGTTTGCCCCAATGTAATTTTTGAGTCAACTCCGCTTGAATCTTGAGAACACAAGGCTTATACCAACATACCACAATGGGAATTGAAACTTTTCAATCTGGCCCATTTGAAATTTTCAGGGTATAGGGTTTATTTTGAATTCAACCCATCCACCACAATTCAAGGTTTCTTAGTTTGTCACACCATTTCCCGAACATCAATTCATTATTCGATCCAATTATCACTTGAACAAAGAAATCAGAGAAATAGTCTCCCTCCATACTCTTCTTTCTCAAATATTTCTTATGCACCAGGAAATTCTAAACAATTGTCTTGTTTTGGTTCCCTGTTTTATCTAGAAATTTCCAAAGTAATATGTAGAACTTCTTTTTGTGAAATTATTAGTTCGTCAATCATTATTTCAATGCAACACAGTTATGAATAGTGGGTAACAAACAAATTGATCTCAAAAAGAATTAAAATTGAATAAATTATCAAGAATACAAAAAAAATTAATTGGGAACATATCTTTGAGAAAAAGAATCCCAAAGATAATAAAATGAATAGGACAAAAAAAATCAGATGTCCTAGATATCGCCGACTGAGCTTCCGTATACAAACTTACGAAGACTGCCTTGAGCTCGACATGTGTTTTAGAAGACCCAAAGTACTTTGTTGATGCCCCGATATGCAACATTCTTCATTTCATTGTTGATTCGAGTGTAGCAAGATGACTACATGTCCATTCAGAATTTGAGCCGCCCTTTTCGGGTTTTCAACTCAAAACCCCTTTGGTCTCAAGGCGCCCTTTGCGGGTTTTTGCCTTGGCCTCTCCTTTTTTTTTTTTAGAAACTCAAAGCGCCCTTTGCGGGTTTTCACTTTGGCCTCTTCTCCTTTTCAAGTAAAATACTTTTTGACTAAGTCAGAGTTCACAAGGTTGGATAAACTTTTCCCATCCATTTCGGTCAAGATCAGTGCTCCTCCAGAGGAAGCCTTCTTCACCACATATGGTCCTTCCCAATTCGGCATCCATTTTCCTCTGGAATCCTTTTGTATGGGAAGGATCTTTTTCAATACAAGGTCCCCCTCATGAAATTCTCTTGGGCGAACTTTCTTATTATAGGCTCGCATCATTCATTTTTGGTACATTTGACCATAACGAATAGCCCTTAGCCTCTTTTCTTCAATTAAGTTCAACTGATCATACCGAGCCTGGATCCATTCAGCCTCATCCAGTTTTATTTCTGAAAAAACTCGAAGAGAAGGTATTTCCACTTCAATCGGTAGAACTGCCTCCATCCCATAAACCAACGAGAAAGGCGTTGCCCCCAAAGAGAGGTTTCGACGGACGTTCGATAGGCATAGAGTGCAAACGGTAGTTTCTCATGCCAATCCTTATAAGTCTCAGTCATCTTCCCCACTATCTTCTTGATGTTTTTGTTAGCAGCTTCCACTGCCCCATTCATCTTCGGACGATATGGAGACGAGTTATGGTGTTTGATCTTGAATTGACTACAAACTTCTACTATCGTGCTATTGTTCAAGTTCAGTGTGTTGTCTGATATGATCTTTTCGGGTATTCTGTATCGACAAATGATCTCTTTCTTCAAGAACCGACTAACTACTGACTTAGTAACGCTAGCATATGAAGTAGCCTCCACACATTTCGTGAAATAATCAATAACCACAAAAATGAATCGATGCCCATTAGAAGCTTTTGGTGAGATCGGTCCAATAACATCCATGCCCCACATGGAAAAAGGTCATAGGGAAGTCATAACATACAAAGGTGACGGAGGCACATGAATTTTGTCTCCATAAATCTGACATTTATGACATCTCTTGGCATAGCTGATATAATCTCCTTCCATGGTAGACCAATAATATCCAAATCTCATTATCTGCCTGGCCATTGTGAATCCATTAGCGTGTGTTCCACAAACACCCTCATGAACTTCTTCAAGGATTTGCTTAGCTTCAACAGCATCAACACATCTCAATAGTACTTCATCTTTCCTCTTTTTGTACAAGATATCCCCATCTAAAACATAGTCAGAGGCCATTCTTCTTAAAGTCCTTTTTTCATTCTCAGTGGCATGTTCTAGGTATTCACGATTTTTTACATATCGTAATACGTCCTGATACCAAGGATGATCATCTTTTTCCTCATCCTCCACATTGTAACAATGAGCTGGAACCTCAAAGATACTCATCTGAATGGGTCTCATATCCTCTGGTTTGTTTACTTTGATCAAAGAAGCCAGAGTTGCCAAAGCATCTGCCATCTGGTTTTCATCGCGTGGGAGATAATTAAAAGTGATCTCATCGAACTCCTCAATCAATCCCAGGACTATTTTCCGATAATCACTTAGCTTGGGATCTCTTGTCTCCCATTCACCTTTTAGCTGATAGATTACTAAGGCAGAATCTCTATACACCTCTAGTACTCTGATCTTACGCTCTACGACCGCTCGAATTCCCATGATGCATGCTTCATATTCCGCCATGTTGTTCGTGCAGTCAAAATCTAGTTTGCATGTGAATGGGTAATGATCACCACTAGGGGATACCAAGATTGCCCCAATTCCATTTCCCACAGCATTTGACGCTCCATCGAAGTTTAGCTTCCACGGACAATCTTCAGTATTCGCCACATACATCAGCTCTTCATTTGGGAAATCAAAGCTCAAAGGTTCATAATCCTCCAAAGCTCTGCTAGCCAAAAATTCTGCTACTTCACTTCCTTTTATAGACTTTTGGTTCACATAGACTATATCAAATTCAGATAGAAAAATCTGCCACCTAGCCATCCTTCCATTCAAAGCAGTGGACTCCATCATATACTTTAACGGATCAAGCTTCGAAATTAACCAGGTAGTATGATATAACATGTACTGCCTCAATCTCTGAGTTGTCCAAATTAGAGCGCAACATAGTTTTTCAATCGACGAATATCTCATTTCATATTCAGTGAACTTTTTGCTGAGATAGTATATCGCCTTTTCTTTCCTACCTGACTCATCATGTTGGCCAAGCACACATCCCATGGAGTTATTGAATACTGACAAGTACAGTATCAACGGTCTGTCTGAATTAGGCGGAGATAGTACTGGTACATTTGACAAATATTGTTTGACTTTGTCAAAAGCTCTCTGGCATTCATCATCCCATACACCTTGGTTGTGTTTCTTGAGAAGACGAAATATGGGATCACATTTCTCAGTTAATTGTGAAATAAACCGAGCAATGTAATTTAACCTTCCAAGAAAACCTCAAACTTCCTTTTGAGTATGTGGTGGAGGTAACTCTTGTATTGCTTTAACCTTGTTTGAGTCAACTTCAATTCCTCTCTGGCTGACCATGAAACCTAATAATTTTCCTGACCGAGCTCCAAAAGTACACTTTGACGGGTTGAGCTTCAATTGAAATTTTCTCAACCTCAGAAACAATTTCTTCAAGACCTCAATGTGTTCCTTCTCCGTTCGAGATTTGGCAATCATGTCATCAACATACACTTCGATCTCTTTATGCATCATGTTGTGAAACAATGTTACCATGGCCCTTTGATATGTTGCCCCAGATTCTTTAGTCCGAATGGCATTACTTTATAACAAAAAGTACCCCACGATGTTATGAAGGTAGTTTTCCCCATATCCTCGTGGTGCATCTTAACTCGATTGTATCACGAAAAGCCATCCATGAAGGAGAACAATGAAAATCTCGCCGTATTATCCACCAACGTGTCAATATGCGGCAAAGGGAAATTATCCTTTGGGCTAGCTTTATTTAGGTCCCTATAGTCTACACACATCCGAGCCTTTCCATCTTTCTTAGGGACAGGAACAATGTTGGCCACCCACTCTGAGTACTTGACCACTTGTAGAAAACCAGCATCAAATTGTTTCTGGACCTCTTCTTTTATTTTCAACACTATATCAGGCCTCATCCTTCGTAGCTTTTGCTGAACTGGCTTACACTCTTCTCTTATGGGAAGGCGATGTACCACAATATCAGTGCTCAATCCGGGCATATATTGGTAAGACCATGAAAAGACGTCCTTAAATTCGCATAGTAACTCAACAAGATCTTGTTTTGTCTCCTCGGCTATGCGCGTCCCAATTTTCACAACCTTTCCTTCCTCCAAGGCTATGTTCTCTACCTCCTCCTCATGGGGTAAAATCTGTTTCTTCCTCTTGCTTTACCATCCTTAACTAATCTGGAGATAAATCACAATCTCGGCCACCTTCAAAATCCTGAGGTTCCTCTAAACACATATCTTGCTCAAAGTGGACCTCTGAATCTGTATTATCGTTGCTCACATCATTGATATCTAAGGACCTGTGATGGGTGCCAAAGAATGTACAAAGAACAAATGAATTCGAGGACAACTATTCACATGATATGAATGAAAAATTTAGAAAGTCAAAAGAATAGAATGAAAGAATATTTGCTCAAGTTAATTATCAAAAATGTATTTTATTAAAATAAAACTTTCTGAACATAAGCCTATTTCACAAAAGAAATCTTATTGTTCCTAGGCTAAAAACAACAAGAATGTTCTGAATATTACTCTGTATAACTTCTAAAAACTACAGGAAGCTCCTCTGCAGTCCAATTGTTCAGAACGCTTCCAGGCTCATAAGGGCGAATGCCCAACAGATTTCTTTGCTCAACTTCTTCCTCATGTATGGCATTAATGTGGGGATCTTCCAATAACCCACTCTTAGGGTGAATTATCCCTCCAGATACAAAAGTTTGGGATATGTGTGTGAATGTCATTGATTCCCACTGGACTTCTTCTCCATTCAGCCGGGCCTTTCTTCTCTCCTGCTTCTTCTTTATTTCCTTTCTCTTTTGTTTAGCATCTAGCTTGAAACCCAAGCCAAAACGGTCTCTCTTCTCTTTCAGCATCGGCACTCTAACCTCCCCTTGGAGATGTCTGCCTAGTCCTTTCCCTGGTAGGGCTCCTCTCCCCACCATCATCTGTAAGCCCATCCTCGTGGTCTTGGATATCTTAGGCACTGGGACTTTACTTCCTTCCGAGATGAATGTTGCGTTGACGAACTCTAAGGATCGGAAAGAACGCTCAATGGCCTCCTCATTTGTCTCTACATATGGCGCGTCATTGGTAACAGTCGCTATGATGTCTTCCTCCGTATTTATAGTGACCAGTCGACCATCCGTCACTAGTTTCAGCTTTTGATGAAGGGATGAGGGCACTGCCCCTGCCGAATGAATCCAAGGCCTTCCCAACAAGCAGTTGTACGAGGGTTTTATATCCATCACTAGAAATTCCACCTCATATATGTTTGGCCCAATCTGCAACGGTATGTCAATTCTCCCCATCACTCTTCTTTCGGTGCCGTCAAACGCTCTCACTATGTTCTGGCAGGTCTTCATGTGAGAACTATCTATTGGCAACCTCTTCAGTGTCAACAATGGTAGGACATTCAAAGCTGATCCATTGTCGATCAAAACGCTTGGTAGAGTATATCTCTTGCAACGAGTAGTTATGTGTAGGGCATTGGTCGATCCCATACCCCCAGGTGGGATTTCATCGTCACTGAAGGAAATAAAGTTGTCAGCACTTATGTTACTAACTAATCGGTCAAGTTTATTGACAGATATGTCTTTAGTAACGTAAGTCTCGTTCAGCACTTTCATCAAAGCCTCACGATGAACTTCCGAACTTAACAGTAAGGCTAACACCGAAATACGAGCTGGTTGTTTGCGCAACTGCTCGACTACGCTATATTCACTATGCTTTAAGAATTTTAAAAATTCTTTAGCCTCTTCCTCCCTTACAAGTACATTGATAAGGGCATCAAGTCCTTCTTCTGGTTCAACTGGCACATTCTTTGATTTCGCTGGTTCTGATCTGACGTTTACCAAGTTGTAACGCCTCCCATTTCGTTTGTAGAATCCCTCACTTTGGACCTCCTTGGAAGTGCTAACTGAGTTTTCTACTCCCGGTTTCATCATGTTACAATTGTAATTCCATGGTACCATCTTGTCATCTTTGTAATGGAAGGACACAGGTCTCTGGATTACAACTTTAGGCGCGATTTGTGCTCCGCCTTCTGTATTTCTCGGTCAGAAATGATGATCCTTGGATAGCTGACTTTCTTATTTGACAATTCTCCTTCAGTCGCATGTATGTTTCCTCCCTCCGAGCCTTCTTCGTAAAATTCCAGTTCTTTATTGTTCATGAGGCTTTGTACCAATAGTCTGAACTCAGCACATTCTTGGATCTCATGCCCTTCACTTTGTGGAACTCACAGTAGTTCATTGATTCTTCACCTCCTTCCTCAAGACTTGATTTTATCAATCCCCTTCTTACCATTTCTTTCCATACTACTCTCAACGGGGTTTTTACCTCTAAGATATCCCCCTTGGTCCTTCTCACGACATCCTCTCTGACCGCGTTTACCCCCTTATCTCCATGGTTGGGTAATGGGTTCTCCATACTAGGCGTATCATCAAATTTGACAATTCCCATATTGATAAGCCTTTCAACTACCTTTTTGAAGGCAGTACAGTTTTCTATTGAGTGCCCCGATATTCCTGCATGGTAATCACAATGAGCGTTGGAGTCATACCATTTAGGATATGGAGGTTGTATCGGCTGTACATAGTATGGGGACACTACACGTGCCTCAAACAAACTTTGATATAGCTCATTATACGTCATTGGAATTGGCGTAAATTGGGGCTTTTCGAAATTTTGTCTAGGGCCTGATTCTTGTCTCGTCGACCCTTGTTGTCCAGCAGTAACCACTTTCGGCTGACTGACAGTAACTGCCTTTGAGTACCCTTTGTTGTATGTACTCGTGTTGTTCACCTCGTTGTCCTTTTTTCTAGGAGCAGATCTCCTAGTACTTTCTCCTATTTCAATCTTACCACCCCTTATGGCATTTTCTATCATATCCCCTGCCATAACTATATCTGCAAAACTTTTGGTGGTGCTTCCTATCATATGGGTAATAAAAGGTGCCTTTAAAGTGTTGATGAACAACATGGCGGTTTCTTTTTCCAGGAGAGGTGGTTGAACCTGCATAGCAACTTCTCTCCATCTTTGCGCGTATTACCTGAAACTTTCATTCGATTTCTTTTTCATATTTTGCAACATGATTCTATCAGGCGTCATGTCTGTGACATGATTGTACTGTTTCATGAAGGCTTGGGCTAAGTCCCTCCATGAGCTAATATTAGTAATGCGGCTAAGTTGATTGTACACACGGATGTCGCCCCACTAAATCGTCTTGAAAACAATGAATCAAAAGTTGATTATTGTTCACATAACCAGTCATGCGCCTATAGAACATAGTGATGTAGGCTTCAGGGCAACTAGTCCCATTGTATTTCTCAAATTTTGGCATCTTGAATTTATGAGGAAGCACCAGATCTGGGACCAAACTCAGGTCCTTTGCGTCAATCCCATGGTGATGGTCGGCATTTTCCAAAGCCTTGAATTTTTCCTCCAACCATCTACAGCGATCCTCCAACTGTCTTGCAGATTCAGCTCTGATCCCCTCTCTCTCTGCCATGTCTAGGTCAGGGATAACAGGATTAGCATAGTTATCCCCTGGGTTGGATCCTGCGCCAACTTGAAAATTCATGGGCATTCCAGTGTCAGCTTGCCCGTGTCAGCTTGCCCTTGTTGAGGCCTAATTGTGACAGTTGGCCTCCGGGGATATTCCTCAGGTTGTGTTTGTACGTGTGGTGGAGTGAATCCCCTAGGGAAATCCTCATTGTCTTCAGCATTGACTATGGGACCCTTTCCCTTGTCCATTATCCCACTCATCATCTGGGCCATTTGAGCCATCATGTTCTTTTGGGCCTCCAACATCTGGTCCCTCATCTCTTATTGGAGTTTTGTCATTTGCTCTTGCATCTGATCTTGAATGTCTCTTTAGAATTGTTCTATTCTTTGATCCATTTTCTTCGATTTAGTGCGTGTACCGTAAGGATGTTCAGCTTCTAGATTTCCTTCCCTTTTTCTCTCTCTCTCTCTTTCTGTTATAATTTCAACTAATTAGACTCTCTTTATGGACTTAAATGCAAATGATATGATGTAATACAAATGCATGAATGCAAAGAGGCATCGATTCTGATTCAACTTCATTTTAGAAAACTTTATTAGAAAACAAAATCATTTACATAAAACGGACTACAAGTATGCTTTCGCCCTAAGTCCTAAGGTTTTGATTTTCCCAAGCAGTGAAGCTAGCTCCTGACTACGATCGGACTGGAGCTCATACTTCATGCTCAATGTATCCGCCTGTGATGCCAAAGTCTGTAGATGATCAGCTACCTCTCGAATTTGGACTATCGCTTCACCCATGAGGTAATCCCGACTTCTAACCTGATCATTAGAATGGTGAAGCTCTTCCTTCCAACGCCCTTCTCTCGTTTCAAGCAGCTCGATCCGAAGTTTACAGTTATGCAGCGCCGATTCTAAATCTTTGATCTTACCCTTCATTTCCTCGATCTTGTTCAGGCTTGCCTTTAACTCAATCGCGGAATTACGGCTTCGATGGTGATAAAGAGATCGTCCAAGTTCAGCCACTCTAACTTTTAGTTCTTCCTTTTCACTTCGAATTTCTGATAAACTCTTCTCTAGGGCCTCATTTTGCGCTTGCATTTCTCGAAACTTCCTCTCCCAATAGTCAGCTTTGGCCTTTTCCTCCTGGACCTCTCGTTGCCATTGTTCAGAAGTCTTCCCCAATCCAGCATTCTTCATCGTCAGTCACATCTTCTTATACTCTGTCTTCAAGCTATCTCGATCTTCCTCAATCTTCTTTTTCTCCTTTCTTACTTTCTCGGCTTCTGATTTCTGAATATCTACATCTAACCTCAAGTACATCTTTTCTTCTTCTAGCTTCTCTATCTTTTTTCTGAGCTCTGAACTTTGCCTTTCGAAGTCCTGCTTTATAATTTCTAACTCCGATGGGGCCACTTGTAAATATTCCTTCATCGATCGAGCACCCTCCGAACTTGGCCCAAGGACGTTATCACTGATCGTTTTGCTCAACCACTCCTTATATTCTAGGGTTGTCATTGGCCCTCCAGTCAATATCTTCATACTGCCAGCCCGCTTCTAAGCTTCAAAAATCTCTCGAATCCTCTTCTTGTAATTATCCCCCTTATATGAGAATTCGCTTTGAGCTAACCCATGTGTCGCCGGTATGAACTGTCTTGCTTTGTATTGCCTTAGTACGAGCAACGGTGCATATCCAACAGCTCCCCAAATTCCAGGCAGATGTACCCAATCAAAACTTCCACACCGATAAAAGACTCTGTCGGGAACCAACCAAGGGGATTTCCACTCAACATCTTCTTCTCGGAGGTTTCGAAGAATTTCCATCCACTTTTCCTCTAATAGATCGTCTCTCCTTGTCGTAGCTGTGGCCTCCTTTAAGGGAGAATAACCTTCAGAGAACACTCGGCAAGGAACCCTGTCAACCTTCCAAAAATGACTGTGAAACCAAACCATTAATAACTGTGCGCATCCGACGAATCTACCTTCACCAGCTTTCCGACATGCATTCAAAGATTTGAATGTCTTGGCTAATATTGCAGGTACAGGTGTAACCCCTTTGTTAAGTCGGTCGAACAAATTAGTAACTGCTTCATCTATATGTCTTAAGGCTCTGGGGAAGATCACCAAACCATAAATACATAAGGCAAAGACATCGATTTTCTTCTTTTTATTCGGATGTGCTAGGATCAGATCTCTCAAACTCACCCAAGGTATGCATCTGCCTTCACCTTTCTCTTGGATTCTAGCTATAACCACTGCTCACTCATCCCTGTGATGCTCATCAACTTCTTCACAAAAGTTGGAACATTGGCAGCCCTAAAATAAACTTTATCTGCTTGGAATCTCGAACAGCGAAGCAAGGTCGTATATTCCTCCAGTGTGGGCACTAAATCTACTTCCCCAAAAGTAAAACAGCTATAAGCAGAATATCAAAATTGAGTCATAACCCAGAATAGGTGTTTATCTACCTTGATGTCGAGCAAGTAAGGTAGATCACCGTAACTACGATAGAACATCTGCTTTGGCTCATCGTCCCACTGAGTCCATATCCCTTTCAACTCTTGGAACTCATTTTGTGTAATACTAATACGAGTAAAATCCCATAGCTCAGATACATACCCGTCAACTAAGCTGTTCCCTTTCTCCGATTGCGTTTGTTCTGACCATGTGTGAACAGCTGCAATGTCTCCCACTTTATCAAGGAACTCGTTCTCCATAACCAGCTTTCTAACTTAGAAACTGACCGTGAATCGATACCTCTAAAAATATGAAATGACATGCACAAAAATAAAACACAACGAGTTAGTATCACAGAATAAAATATAAGGCAAATGAAATAAGCGCTCACCTATTAAGGTAACTATTAAAGTTTGGCATAGCTCTACCTAAGGTGGGTTCTTAGGGTTTACTATATGCAGTTTAGCTCTAAAGTTGAGGTACCTAAACCAGCAGATTCCTCGATCCTCACCCATTATAGGCTCATATGGACCGAGTTCAGTTCAGGGGAATACATTTCCCTATGGCCATGTGGAAGTGCAAACTTCACGGAGACATAGGAACAGATGTATTCCGAAAGCAATCCACTAGCCCATGCGGAGGTGAAAACCTCACGAAGGCATAGCTTCTCACTCCCACTTAAAGGTACGACCACGACAGTCATGTAGTGCAATACAGAGATAAAATAGAACCACATGCAGTAAAAAAAAAATCACGTTTTCAAGTCTGACTTTTAAATTTTTGACATTTGGACAATAACTAATCGATTTTTCGACTTGACTCTCTTATTGGTCCCCAGTGGAGTAGCCAAGCTGTCGAAACCATTTTAAAAGTTTTAGAAAACGGGGTCGACTTTTAAAAATAAAAATGGGAGTCGCCACCAATCCCTTTTTACTTAGGTGTGATTGGATCACCTTGTAAAACGTTTTATTTTAAAACATTTGATTTTGGTCTACAAAAAATGAGAAAACAGATTCGGGAGTCGATTACGTATGAGGAAGGATTAGCACCCTCATAACGCCCAAAAATTGGTACCTAATCGATAGAATCATGTCCAAATGTTTGAAATTTAAAAGTATTTAAAAATATGATTTCTTAAAAAAACTTCGAGCAATTTGAGTTAAAATTTGAGATTTCTTTGTTCCGAAGGAATAAAAACATCACATCCAGCACGATAGGACATGATATTTTAAAACATTCGTAATCAAAATCATCTCATGATTTACAAAACTTGTTAAAAGGATATTTAGTTATTTAGCCAAATGGAAAATCGCAACCCAGCACGATTGGGCACTATTTCCCGAATTTCTAAATACAAAACATTGCCTTATTTTAAAAAACCTTTAGATAAAATATAGTAATTTTGCAAAAAAAATGTATTTCTATTTTAAACAATAATCCATGTGACAATATTGCATATATATACTATCGAACATAAATATTAAAAGCAATTATAATACACTAACATTTCATATTAATATAATAAAAGAAATAATAATATAAAATACAACTAAAAATAACTACACTAAAGTAATCATAAAATAATAAATAAATAAAAGGGCATGCATGGACGAATAAAATATATAAAGCAATAAGTAATACTAAATTAATATGAACCTTTCATGCAATGACATATACCCAATAATGAACATTGTAGAAAATGTAAAATGATATAGCAAACAAAAAAATAGCATATATATATATATTTAAGAAAATAAATAAAATACGTTTTGAAATAAATAATTGATTCATAACTTAAAATAAAAACATGTTCATAATAATCTAATATATAAAAAAACTATATATTTAAGAATAAATAATATATTATACAATATAAAAAAACAATATATGATAAAATATAATACTATTTAATATACCAAATTTTAAAATATATAATATAATAACAAATATATAAATCCTAAAATAATATGTAAATAAAAATAATTGAACCAAATAAAATAATAAATAATAATAGTTTAGAATATGTGAGGATAACACAATAATAATAAAAATATATACAAGTTTTATATTATTAATTAATATACATGCAATAAGAATAATATAATATTTTAATAAAATAATAAAATAATTTAAAAATAAAAAAAATAAAGAAAGGAGGATTAAACATCAAAAAATAAAAAATATATATAAATGGATTAAATCAAAAATGCGCGTCATACTGTATGGGCTAAAATGGAAATTATACCAAATTTTGAAACGGCGTCGTTCTGATTTAAGCCTTTTAAGGAACCCGAGGATTTAATTGAAATAAAAACCAACTATCAGGGTTAATTTAATAAGAAATAAAAATTTAAATTGGATTAAATTAAAACCAATAAAATTACAAAAGGACTGAAACGGTAAATTTCCTTTTTTAATAAAACACGCGGATCCTAGTCGGGTTGTCGGGTCAACGCGCGAATCTGGCCCTTTAAACGACGCCGTTTCATAGCCATATATAAGTCGATTTTAATCTCAAAAAATTCATTCTGTCCTCTTTTTTTAAAAAAAAAAACTTTAAAAACTCTCTGAAAATCCCTCTGGGCTTCCGACGCTGGACTCTCCGCCCATCTTTCTCTCCACGCACGCACGCACTGTCGTCGTCACTGGCGGCTCTCGTGTAAAAAAACAGTCTTTCCCCTTTTTTTAAAAAATATTGTTTAACATATAAAACATGCATAGATTAAAAAAAATAAAAAACGAGTAAACGAAATCAGAAATCACCTTTGCAAAACCGATTCTGTATTTTTATTTCTCTGATTTTTTGGGAATATTTTGGTATCTTTTTCTGTGTCTCTGTCTCCGTGTCCTTTTACATGTTTTAACAAGGGGTTTAAAAAATGAAATAAAAAGGAAACAAAGATTTCGTTTTATTTTTTCCATATTTTGCTGTCGTCCTTTCCTTGTTTGTGCAGGTGGAAAACGAAGATCTTGGTGGCGGAGTGATTCGGGCGTGAATCAAGGTGTGACCAAAGGCTTGGCGCTGGTGCGAGGAGTCGACTGCGGCGCGACTGTTGGCCTGGGCGCGAGGCTTGCGGTGCGACTGTTGGGTTCCTGCCATTGCGACGCCTAGGGTTTCAGAAACCCTAGGCCACTGCTGCTTCTGTTTAAAACTTGGGCCTTTTGGGCCACGATTGTTTTGGGTCTGGGTAGTTAGGGTATTGGGTCAGGTTTGGGGTCACGGGTTTAAATGTGGGTTGCTGAGTATTGGGCCACTGTAAAGGGTATCGGGTAGTTTAGTAGTTTGGGCTGCTGCCAATTGGTTTTGGATTTTTGTAAAAGGACTGTTTAAAAAAAACATTAGTTTATTTATTTTTAATATTTTTTTCTGTTTTTGGACTCTGTATGGGCCCGGGCAAAATGGGTTACTACACAACAAATTCAGGAAATAAAAGATTTTTATAATCCAGGCTTACTATCAGAATTATATAATTTTATTAATGAAATATGAAAAACCCATATTACTGAGCAAAGAGCTAATTTCAGAAGAGCTCTTACTAGACTTTCACAATTTTTAGTTGAAAAAAAAACTAAAGAACAAGAAACTTATGATTTATTATTAAAATCTATTTTATATCGAGATTGGGAAGAACTAGAAATTAGTTATTTAGATATTAATGAGATAAATAATCTTCTTGATATATTCCAGTATTTTATTAATAAGGGAACAAATAACCCGGTTATAAATAAAATGTTTAGATTATGTTTATATAATAAGGCTATGAATATTCTGCCTGTAGAAATATTTACAAAAATAAATGGAGTCATTTGCAACCAGCAAGCTCAATTTCAAAAAGCTTCTTCTGAATAGTTTCTACAAGCTTATGTTTTTACAAATGATTTAAATGAAAAATTTCCTACTATAAAGTTTAGATTTGATCATGAACCATTTGATATAAGCAGTATTGAATGGGGTTTTGTTAGGGAAATAATAGCTCAAAATTTTTCTTTTCATTTATTAAAAGATTTTTTTGCATTTATTTAAACTATGTTATTACGTATGGTATATGAAGATGATTATTATTATTTTCATCTTGAAATCAGTAGTCTTATTGGTATAGCTGAAAAAGAAAAATTTTATCAGCCATATCAAATATATATCATTAAAAAATGATAGGAGGACCCAACCTTTCAGCAGCCAAAGAGGAGAAAGAACACTTGACAAAAAATATTGACAAGTGTTACAATAATTTCAGTTATTATCAGATCCAAGCAGGAATAGATTTAATGACCAAAGCCCAATATCTACTTCAACAAAAACCTTATTTCTTCTGGATTGATGGAAGAAGAATATTGGCATATGATACTGGAGTTGAATATACTCAGGATGATAGAAATAAAGAATCCGTTCAACTATTAAAAATGATAGCTGATATGGAGATTGACGATCTTCTATTACACATAATAGAAGAAATAAAAAATACATGGGAAAATTAGAACTTGCCAAGACTGTCAATTGATTTATTACATCTAGATGAAATTGAAGAAATGAATCTAGATAATATCCAAGAGGGATAAAAGAAAAGACAAGCCACTTGGAAGAAACCAATAAAGAAAAATACCAAAAAGGAAGCAACCTGGGAAAACAACCACATCCATGTCTAGACAAAAAAGGAAGCAACGTGGAAAAACAACTACATCCATATCCAAACAAAAAAGGAAGCAACGTGGAAGCAACCACATCAAGACAAAAAAAAATCATCAAATCAATTATGAGACATTATCCTTATCAGAAAAAACTGTGCGGGATTCAAAGAAAATTAAATAAAGTTCAGAATTTCTCCTATAAATAGAGAGGAAGGAAGCCTAAGAAAGGCATCGAAGTTAGTTTTAAATTTTTTTCTTTTAAGTAGCTTCTCATCCACCATCCTCCTCTACTTTGTAAAAACCTTTCCCTTAGTACTATTTTCAGTTTGTAAATTTTGTATAACTATCTACTGTCTCCCATGTCCCCAGTAATCTTCAACTCATAACAGCAACCAACAGTTTAGGAGTATATAGTCGATCTCTTGAGCAAATGATGTCAAATGTTAAAGCTACTCATGTTATTCGTGTAGCATTTCTCTATGATCAAAATCATCAAAACTATTGTAGCTGGATAAAAGATTCTTAACTAAATCGTCATTCAAAAACAGAACTGACTTTTGTGGATATCCAAAATAAAATGAATATCAAGTTTCAAAGTTTCCAATGTCATGCAAGCAAACAGAACGCCTGGTAAAGTGGAGATTCGGGTGAAGTGATTAAGGGGGACGTTTAAATCAAGATGCTAAACCCCACGCCTATGTGCAGCTGATGTTTAAATCAGAAAAGGGATGTTTTTCTTGAGAAAGGTGTGGAGAAAGCGAATGTGAAAGAGGCGGTAGAGAAAGCGAAGGAGGAGAGGAAGGTAAATTTTAAGAATCAAATTGAGACCCTTTGTAAATTGAGGGATAATTTTTTTAGAATAAACCATATTGGTCACTAAATTATGGGTAAAATTTTGTTTTGGTCACTTAACTAAAAAAAAATATAATTTGGTCATTGAACTATTAAAAGTTTTCATTTAAATCATTGGACTCTTAAAATCAATGCTATATGACTTTTTCTGTTCGTACTACTTACACCAATCGAAAGCTCTTTTTCCCTCTCTTCTAAAGTTTAATTTTTTTTTATGAAACAATTTTGAACGTTACGAATTTGCAAATTAAAATTCAAATTGCTTTTTTCCTTGATCTTCGACGTTGGCTGTCAAATCGACTTGGATTTAAAGTATGTTCTTTTACTCGTTGATATGTACTGATCTATCGTACTGATCTTCGAATTGTCGTTTGGAGTTCGCTGGCAGATTTTTTAAAAAAAAACATAACAACCCAATGACTTAAAATAAATTTTTTTGTATAGTTCAGTAACTTGAATGAAAATTTTCAAATAGTTCACTGATCAAATTGTAAAATTTTTTAATTAAGCGAAAACTTACCCACAATTTAGTGACTAATGGTGTAGTTTACCCAATTTTTTAAAATTATGACTAAATCAATATAATATAAAAATTGAGGGTTAAATTTATAATGATACCGTTATGAAAATAATAATTGAGTGACGTGTGATATAGTTTACCTAGCTTTGATTCCTCCACCAAGGTTGGCCAATGATGGAAAAATCCATGCAAAATCTATTTTGATATAAGAATTATTGGGATGCCTAAAGTTAGGGAACGGAAATAATAATAATAGAAACGCATGATAAGGTTCAAGAAATTTTCATATTAAAAATGAGTAAGTAAAAATGTATATAATAACAACATAAATCGAAAATTCAGGTTAACAACTGATCTAAACGCTACTATTCATACCGTCGGTATTGGTGTCTTGGCCACCCCACTTCCTCATGCGTTCCGTTGTTTGTTCCACCTGCAAATGCAATCACACTACTACTGTAACCAACATGAAATCAATGAGCAATGGAAAATGCCAGTGTCAAATCTTATTAAGATAAGACTCTCTTATTGTCCGGTGAAGATTTATGACAAATATTTTTAACTAACCTCCTTGTTCCAATTTATTCTACTTAGAACAATCAAGAGGAGCAAGGTTTGCAAAGCCGTTCCGGTTATCATACCTCCCCAAAGTCCCTACAATTGTGAGAAGAACAGTTGCTTTGGTCAGTGTCCATAACCATGCTATTTACAAATGCACATAACCAGAAATACCATACCATCACTCCTAAGTCAGCTATATAACCCAGTAGGTAGCCGAGCGGAAGACCAAAAGCGTAATAGCAACCTAAGTTAATATAAGCAACCAATGACTGCCATCCACCCCCAACAGCAACACCTACAAGAATGACATTAAAACAGAGTAATATAAAGAGTTGCAAAAATCAGGCAGTATAGCAAAAAGGATGGGAATCAAGCATATTGACACCTGATATCACAGGTTGAACACTGTTAAGAACCATGGTTACACCAAGAAGGTATGCCAGATGAGCGACAGCTCGTTGCATTTCTTCGCTGCTAGTGAAAATGACAGCAAAGTCGTCCCTGGTTATCACAAGAAGAACCATGCAGAAAAGGCCGATGAAGAGAGACTGAAGCACCGTAACATATACCGAGTATTTGGCTGCTCTTGGGTGTCCCCATCCTAGCTCATTGGAAACCCGAACGCTGACAATTATAGGACCAAACATGTGAAACCTTTTGATTCAGTTTCGAAAATTTACAAGACTGCTGATGTTTGTGGAACCTTTTAACACCTACTTTCCACTGAAAGCTACCTAAAATTCGATCGATTTGAAAATTTTTTTAAAAAAAATAAATTTTAAGTTAATTTAATTGATATATTCAAGTCAACTTAAATAAATAATTTGAGTTTTGAGTCCGAGTCGGTTGAATTTTACAATTCGAATAACAGATTGATATAAATATCCCTTTGATTCTTATCAATTTTGAAAATGAGCAAATTGCTCTCTCTCCCAACAAAAATTATAAAAAAAAAATCAAAATAATTTTCAAAAATTTAAAATATTTATAAAAATTTCAAAATTTTTATTATTTAAAAATTTTTAAAATAATAATTTTTAAAATATATTAAGAAAGTTAAAATTTTAAAATTTTCTAAAATAATAATAACTTTAGAGGCCTAAATAAATAAATTAATAACAAATTCATGTACTTTAATATAAAATTAGTTATACTATAATAAAATTTTAATTTAACATTTTTAATTTTTTAATTTAACTTGAATAATTTTATTTGACTCAATTCAAAAAATTTAAATCAAATTAAAATAATAAAATATGACTCATTAACTTAAAATATTTTGAGTGGATTCAATTTCACTCATTTTCATCATAACTAAGATAACATAGTTATTGCTAATTTTATAATGCTGCATGTGAGGTGAAAAAAGTAAAATTAGAATTCAGCCTAAAAAGAATCAAACGTGTGAGAATAAGGTTAAATCAATAAATGTGTAGCAGTGAGCATATGGTGGTGGATAGTTACCTCATAGCAGCGTTTATTCCAATGAACAACATAGCTTCCCACCCGTTCAAGTTCATGCTGTCATGCAAAGACAAAATGCATCAACTCCTGTTTCTTTTCAGTAATATCTTATCAGATTTTTTTTCTCAAACTTAAATTTTTATCATATAATTACAAGAAAAATAACAAACCCACACATGACCAGCTTCTACCTTCCATCAACTTGCCAAACCTACCCCAATGTAACCCCCATTCTCTCACCCTGTCATTTTCTTCCATAACTCCCAACCACCGCTCGTACAGGGAAGGAATTAAATGTTCAAATCTAAGAGATCTCTTTTTAAAACCGATGGTTTGTTTTTGTAAAATTACCATCAAAGTTAAAAGATTACATTTTACCTCTATATTCAAATTAATTCATATTTATAAGATTAAAAATAAATTGAATTTAGTCTATTTTTATCATTAAAAATTAGTTTTTATATGTTAGCATAAGTTCCATGTGACACACGTCATACATAAGTATCTGGTTATTCTATCAGTTATGTCAATTTTTAACAATAGAAATACATAAAAATTTTAACAGAAATAAAGGTAAAAGTACTATAGAGGCTCTTGTAGTAAGAGTCAGATTGCATTTTATCCCCTCTATTAAAAAATTTGTGCAAATTAGTCTTTTTACGTTAGATCAAAGAGCAAATTGGTACTTCTGTTAAAACATTTCATCTATTTCTACGATTAAAAGTTGGTTTTTGTACATTAGTATGACGTACATGTGGCACGCCATGTGCCATCGTTTGATTATTCCGTCAAGCACACAAGTTTTTTAACAATACAAATAGATGAAATTTTTAACAGAAAAGAGTGATTTGCTCTTTGATCTAATGTATAGGGATTATTTCGCTTTTTTTTAGTAGAGGGAGAAAAATGCAATCCGACTCTTATTACAAGGGCCCGTATGATACTTTTACCCAACTAATTTACTATCTAATCTAATGTAATTTTTTTTTTTTGAGTAAAAACACTAAAATGTAATCTAACGAGCATCATATTTTTACTGGTTTGTTTATGCTTATTTACCTATGAAAGATAAATACTAAACCACTAATTTCCGATTTCAACACAGTCAAAATTAGTGTTAAGAACTCACCAAATGGAAAGGGAACCGACAGCAATGACTGCATTGTCAAGGTGACCGACAAGAAGAATCATGCTCATCATGTACCAAATTTCAAGGCAAAGCATAACAGCGGAGGCAATGGAGAGTCTAACAAAGGCCCATATCTCCTTGAACGCCAGCCATGAAAACCCATGCCACACCTCGTCGCACCAGAAGATAACATAAGCCACTTGAGCTAAAGTGATCTCCCAGTTGGTGATGTCGAATGCTATGGCTGCACCAGTTGTACCCCAACCAAACACATCAATGAACAACCACAGAAGTCCAATGTGGAGAAGCAAAGCCAGAAACCCAATCCATGCCAGCACGTTAACCTTGCTTTGAGCTTGAAGGAACTTCCCAGTTGGGAAGTTAATGGCGAGTGAAAACAATTGTGGGATTGTAAGTATAGTGAACTTCCCAGCTAATTCGGCTATGTCTTCTTCTTGGCCGAGAAATTTAAGAATTGGGGTGGCGAAAATGTAAAACGGCAAGATAATGAAACAGGAAACAAGCAAGATAATCCAGGACCTTTGCATATAAACGCCAAGCAAGTGTAGTTGTCCAGCACCGAAAGCTTGGCCGCAAAGTGTCTCAAGTGCACTCCCCATGCCAAGCTACATTAATTAATTTCCATAATTTGCACAATAAAATTAGGGTTCTCACCTCAAGAACTTGCAAACAAAATGGTCATGCTTTTAGATCTTTCTACATATTAGCTATGGGACAGGGATGTTATTCCAAAAATAATGCAAACCCAAGGCTTATGATCTTGTAATTAATTGAAAACATTGCGTTCTTGAGGATGATGAAGAGAAGAAAAACACATGGATTCAGAGGAAAAGAAAGATAATTATACGTTAATAACATTATTTTCTTTAAATATCCCAAAATGGATGAAACAATGGATACTTTAAATTCATAGTAGTGAGAGATAGGGAGCGAACCATGAAGCCGAAAGAGAAAGTTCCGATGACGGTGAGAGAAAGGGTGACGGCGGAGAGTTCAACGTTGCCGATATGGCCGACGAATATATTGGTAAAAGAATTGGTCCCGTATTGACAAATTATTTGAAAAGCAATAGGAGCTGCAATCTTCCACATCTTCACCGTCTCTATCCAAAACACCGACTTAACTTCCTGGAAGCTCCTCGCCGGCGCATAGTCTCCGTTCTCCAACAACGTTGGCGCCGTGTTTAGCAGTGGCGTCGTCTCCATTTCAGGGCGGAGACTGGTGTGGTGGTGCTGCAGCGGGTGATGGTTTCGAGTATGATGAGGAGAACGCCCGCTTCTCAGGCCAAGTCTTTCGTCCCCTTTGGCTTGGTTTGTTACTACAAATTACTACTAACACTAAGCTCTCCAACTCCCCAACTCTCCGCTCTCAATAATAATAATAATAATAATAATACACCTCGATATTAGTAAAAAGATTATATAATAAATATATAAAAGCTGACTTGGAAATTAAATGAGTGAAATCTTATATTTAATATTTTTTAAAGGGTAAATTATATTCAAAATCATTAAATTATTAATAAGTTTATATTTTGGTCACAAAAAGTTATAAAATAGTCATTAAACTATTCAAAAAAATTTATTTAAGATACCGAATTATTTTTAAGTTTTTATTCAAGTTACTAAGCTGTTAATTTTTTTTAAAAGTTTGACTAGTGAGCTCCAAGAGACATTTCGATGATCGGTATGTTGAATAAATACCCATTGACAAGTAGAACATATCTTATATCCAATTTAATCTGATGGTCAGTGTTGGATATCGGAGAAGAAAATTATTTAGGTTTTGATTCCTAAATTTGTGACATTCAAAGTTGGTTCATAGAAAAAATGAACTGTAGAAAATAAAAGGAAGGAGAACTTTTGATTGGTACTGGCGGTACAAACAGAGAAGGCCATACAACATAGATTTTAATAGCCTAGTGACTTACATGAAAACTTTTAATAATTCAATGATCATTTTGCAACTTTTAAAAGTTGAATGACCAAAATATAAACTTACTAATAATTTGATGATCTTGATGTAATTTACTATTTTTAAATTATACGTAAAAATAAAAATACTTTTGAAATCATATTTATTGCTCTGCAAAAATATTTAATTAAATTGAAAATTAAAATCTCATCACTAGACTTGAGCGTTCGATCGAATCGAATGAAAAAATTTTGAGTTAATCGAGTTGACGAATCCTATTTTTTCATCCTAACTTGATTTGAATTTTTCTCGAATCGAGTCAAGTCGAGTGAGATGGAATTCGAATCGGATATATTTGTTCGAGTTAAATTAAAAAAAATGACTTTGGATCCTTGAAATCACTGCCCCACCCTAATCAAATTTGCCAACCGCAATCAAATTTGTTATTAACTTTCATCACCCTATAATTTATTTATTAATCTTTTATATACAGGTTAGTTTCTTTGCTTGCTTAGTTGCTTAAATTATCTTCTGATTCTTGTCATAATGTATTTGAAAGTAAAAAATATATTAAATGTAAAAAAATATGAATTTTTTTAATAAAAGTTAATTTAAAGATAAAATGTGAAATTGATACCAATAGAAAATTTTAACACAAATATTTTATGGCATCATCAATAATTCAATTTTAACAGAAATTGATAAATATTCAACATGATTAAACAATTTAATAATATAAATAGTACAAAATGTAAAATTTAATTTAATAATATAAATAATAGATATAAATTCGAAAAAAGAAATATTTGCGATTTGGGAGAAGAAAAAGATTTGAGAGAAAGCAAAAGGGAAAAATATTTTGGGGGTTGGGGGAAGGGAAGTAAAATGGTTTAATATTTGGTTTATATGAATTATTCGAATTATTAGAATTCAAAAATTCAACTTAAATCGAACTCGAAATTCGAAAAAAAATTTAGTTGACTCGATTAATTCGATTCAAATGATTCAAAATTTGAATTTCTTTTTATATTTTTTAATCGAATCGAATTTTGCTCACCCTTACTCAACACAACAATTGAATTAAAATTTTAAATAATAGTATAAGCAAAGCAGATACCAAAACATTACTTTCTTACCGAAATAATAAATAATTTAAGCTTGCACGTGTGAATTTAATATCATATTCATGTATTCATTTGTTTTGCGTGAAACCTTTTAAAATGGTTTTCTTAAACTAGAGTATTTTCTTTTTTCTAAATGGTAGAAATTTATACATGAATAATGCTGCTAAAAATATTTATAAAAAAATAATTATAATTTTAATTGAAATGATAAAATTTAATACGAGAAAGATTAAAAATATTGTACTCAAATTTCGTAATATTCAGTTGTGCATATATTTTTCTATATTCTATATTTATTAAAGTATAAAAAGATATAAATTCTTTAAAATTATTTGTTTTGTAAAAACATAAATTTATATTAATTTTATAATTGAATTAAGATCCGATTAATTAACACATCAATTTAATAAAAAAACTTAATATATAATATGGATGATGATGATTTTTTTATTTATTTAAAATGTATAAAAGACGTGTGTTTATAAAATTTATGGTTAGTGTATAAACCATGCTTAATTCGTTGATTTTTAAACCTAAAATCCTTACCAATCCTAGCACCACAAATAAACACATTGTTAAATAAAAAATTAATTATACCTCTGATGTTTGTATTTTATAGATTTTTAAAATTTAATTAAATCAGTGACCTAATTATGGACTAGTTTATATATATATATATATATATTGTTTTTTTATAATAATTATGAATTTAGTTTTGTTTATATATTTATTAGAATAGGTCGCTTTTGAAGAGAGAAAGTGAAAACATGCCTTACAGGACGTGTTTTCATTTTTTTAATTTTTTTTTTTTTTTTTTTTTGCAATTGAAAATTAGAATTTATGAATTTATTTTTGTTTGTATTTGATATAGACATTGTTATAGTTTTAAGGTATGCTTGAATTTACGGTGATACCCTGGAGCTCGGTGACCTACAAATTTCATATGTCATGCGAGGATGAAACCATCACCTGAGAAGCCGGATTACATTGCAACTCAAGGTCCCAGTTGACGGTGATTATACGATCACAGGTTGAAGTGTAACTAGGGCTTCAAGTTTACAAAGGTTATGCTATCAATGGATGGATTATAACTGGGCCCCCAGTTTGCAGTGGTTATGCATAAGGGTGAGCAAAATTCGATTGGACTCGAAAAAATTGAAAAAAGTTCGAATTTTGAATTATTCGAATCAAATTAATCGAGCTAATTGAATCAACTCGAATATTTTTTTTCGAATTTTGAATTTGAATTCAAATAACTCAAATAATTCAAATAAATCAAATACCAAACCCTTTTACTTCCCTTCCCCCCAACCTCTGTCTACCCCCAACCCCCTTCAAACCCTTTTACTTTCCTCCCAAAAATTTTATTTCCCTCAAACCGCCAAAACTATTTTTCCTTTAATTTTCTCCCTTAAAAATTTTACTTTCCCCCAAACCCTTAAAACTTTTTTTCTTTTACTTTCCCCCCAAAACTTTTACTTCTTTCAAACCTCAAAACTTTTTTCCTTTTCCTTTCCCCTTAACCCCCAAAACCTTTTTTTTTCTTTCGAATTTATGTCTACTGTTTAAATAATTGAATTAAATTTCACATTTTGTACTAACTATATTATTGAATTGTTTAATTATGCCGAGTCTTTATCAATTTTTGTTAAAATTGAATTATTGATGATGCCATAAAATATTCGTGTTAAAATTTTCTGTTGGTATCATTTTTACATTTTATCTTTAAAATAACTTTTATTTAAAAAATCATATTTTTTTTACATTTAATATACTTTTTAATTTCAAAATACATGGTGACAAGAATAAGAAGATAATTGAAGCAACTAAGCAAGCGAAGAACTAACCTGTATGTAAAAGATTAATAAATAAATTATGAGGGGATGAAAGTTAATAACAAATTTGATTACAATAGTCAAATTTGATTACTGTGGGTGACAATGGCTATAAGGATCCAAAGCCATTTTTTTTATAATTTAACTCGAACAAATATATTCAATTCGATTTGCATCTCACTTGACTCGATTCGAGAAAACTTCAAATCGAGTTAGGATGATAAAATAAGATTCGTCAACTCGATTAACTCAAAAAAAATTCATTCGATGCTGGCACAGGATCGAGTTTCACCCCATCAGCGGAGAATGCTTTATAAAGCCCATATAGAAGTCTAAGATCATAGTCATAGTGAAAAGCATATGGGCCTTCCAATATAATCAAATTAGTCATTTTTTTCCACCAAAGACAATGAGCCCGTTACTATAACCTATGACTGAGTTGGGAGCAACAAGATTTCTAGTGGGGAGGAGTTATTGTGCGGTGCAGAAAAGATGAAACTCGAATCGAATAACTCCTCCTTACTGGAAATCTTATTGCCCCCAACTCTGTCACAGGTTATAGTAACGGGTTCACGGCCTTTGGTGGAGAAAAAGACTAAGTTGATTATACTAGAAGGCCCCTGTACTTTTTGCTATGACTATGATCTTGGACTTTTGTATGAATTTTATAAAGTATCCTCCTTTGATGGGGTGAAACTCGATCTCGTGCCCGTGACCGTATATAAACGTGTTATTGTTTATAGTAAAATATCACACCAAAAACATATAAAATTAATAATGGAAATGTCCGTAAGTGTACGGGTCAGTTTTTCTTTTAAGGGAAAAATTGAAGAAGTGAATGTGAACCGTGCACCAAGTAAGGTCCCAGGAAAGGGAGGTGAGTCAAATTTAATCGCTTAAAAACCAAGCCTTTCTTAGCCAGAGCCAATTCTAGACATGCACCTTCTCATTACCACACTTCTCACAATTATCGAATAACCTAAAGAAGTGAAAGGAATAATACAATACAGGTATTTTCTCATTTCTACACTTCTTATTTTTTAAACGATTAATTGTGGATCATCTCATATATATATATATATCACAATTATAACATTACATAATATAAATATTATAAACAATTATAAAAAATATATATAATGAGATAGGTAATTAAAATAAAATTACCAGCCAATGTTTCCATGGTTCTATTTCTAGAAAATAAAATTACATAAATTTTCGCCACAAGGCATTCCTTAGGTCTTTAACCGCAATCGTATATTTTCCTCGTCATGGACTCCTTTTGGGTCCACGGTCTATATCCTAAGAACCACAACCTCAGCAATAAAAAATAATTATATAACAAATATATAATACCGCATCCATTCCCATATATAACTCAAAACATGCATAAGATCTAAAGAATGTCACTTTCTATTTAATGAAATCATTCAAGAAAAAGAGAAATTTATTTTGATTATCTGTTTATACTTATAGATAGAACACAATCCGGCTCAGATACCAATTGTTAGAAAAAATGGGTTTGGAAAACGCAGCGGAAAATAAATTTAGGGAAAAACCAAAGTTTTAAACAAAATAAGATCTTGGTTGTGATATCTGAAGTAATAAACACTTAATCAAAATTGTACATTTTTTATTCGTCTAGGATGAGTGCTTCAACCGAGTATTCTTCTTCGCTATCCTTAAGCTAACGTATGCCGAGTGTGGTGTAATGAACCATAAGTCAGTGGTGTCGGGAAGCATACTTTCGGAACCCTGACTTCGCGAATCGGGCTAAAAATAGTATTATTATATTTTTGGGAGTTACCTTAGTAATGAATTAAGTGATAGTTAGATTACTTTAATTATTAGTGTTTGAAATTTTAAGTACAAGGATTAAATTTAATAGGTGATAAAATCTATATTGTTATTAAATTGCAAAGTGGTATTAGATTAAGGACTTATTCATTAAATAGACCATTAATTATATAGATTTTTGATAGTGGACAATTATGATGATTTTAAGTATGTATATATTAATTATATAAATATATTATGTACATGGAATCAATAAAAAAAATGGATTAGAATAAATATAATATAAATGAAAAAGAATTGTTTAATAAGAAAAGAAATAGAATAGTGGGGGTAAAAGAAAGAGAAAGAGTAAATAAAAATTAAAAGCTTCATTTTGCTCTTGCATGCCGAAAAGGGGAGAATATTTCAGCCACATTGTTCATGCTTTAAAGCTCAATTTGGTTAGTAATTTTTGGTTTTTATTTTATGGATTTTGTGTTTTTGGAATCCTAAGATCATGAGTTAAATAATCCATGTTGAAATTTTTACAATTATTGATGTTGGAACAAGTTAGTATGATAGAAAAAATCTAAGTTTTAATGTTATTGGGATAGATTTTTGGAAGTGGAATGAATTGAAAGCTAGTCTATGACTTGGTGCGTTGAGTTTTTTTAATTGAAGCAAACTTTAAAATGTGAGGGTAAAATTTATAATTTTGTGAAGTATAGGGACTGTTTTGGTGGATTATTCTTATGCTGGAAATTTGGGATTTAATTACTAAGTTCATCAAGTAAAAAACAATATTTTGTGATATAAATTTGGTTAGTATTAACTAGCAAGGAGTAAAATGTTATAAATAAATCTAGCATGGTGAGATTTTATAAAATTTAAGATTTTAGGAACTGTTAATAAATTAATTGTATATTTGGTGAGTTATTAAAATTAGAAGGAAATATGATCAATTTAATTTTGATGTTAATGTTTGGATTGAGTAAATGGCTATTGTTGTTAAATAAAAGTATGAACTATGAACTAGGATTGATTTATTTTAGTAAAAACAAGAATGGTATTAATTGAGTTAAATTGTTAAACTTAAATCAAAAGAAGAATAGATCGGGCATCAACCATGGAAAGGAAAAGATCACTGAGTAGACATCCATTGTATTTTGGTAAGTTCGTGGACTCGAACTTAATCTTTCTAATTACTATTTAATTAATAAATGCTAATCTAGCTATTGATATAAAATGTACGTGTATTATCGATTTAATGTAAAGGAAAATGAATGAGGAAATTGTGGAAGTAAATAATTGTACAATCGTCGATATATTCGACTAGAGCTGGGCTCATCGTGGATTTTGTCGATATAATCGACTAGAGCTGGGCTCAATGTGGATTTTGTCGATATAATCGACTAGCTTGGGCGCAATCTTTGTCAGCTTGTCTAACTAGTGCTAGGCACACAATCGTCGGTTTATCCGACTAGCGCTGAGTGCAAACACCGTTGGTTTATCCAACTAGAGCTGGGCTCACATTTAATATCGTCAGTTTATCCAACTAGCGCTGGGCGCAAACACCGTTGGTTTATCCAACTAGAGCTGGGCTCACATTTAATATCGTCAGTATATCCGACTAGCGCTGGGCGCAAACTCCTTTGTGGTTTATTCGCTAGGCACCGGGTGCCATGTAACTAATAAATCATACGACAATGTTACTTGAATTATCGAAAGAATTGAAGTTTTCATTGGTTAAGTTATAATCTCATATTATTATTGATTGTTCTTGTGATTAGCTAAATAAATGAAATCTATTAAATGTAAAATTGATTTGCATGTTTGCAGGTTAGGTAAATAGTAGAACCGAACTCGGATCCTTCAAGTATCCCATACTCAATGTTGGTGATGTTTTATTTTGTATATATATATATATATATATTTTGCATGTACCTAAGATACAAATTTAGTGATAATGTTCCTTTTGTTTAGAAAGTCCTAGGGAATAAGATTTCATAAGTTCAAATGATTGTAAATACATGTTTGAAGTTTTATGCAATACTTGGAATTTAATGTTGCTTAAATGATTTGGTCATTTTGGTGATTAACTTAGGTTGTTTGGTTGGTAAATGAAGTAAAGCTATTCTTTGTGTCACTTTGGTTGTGAAATGAATGGGAATGATATATGTAGGTTGTGCATTTACCAAATTAAATGATTTGAATGTTTAAGCTTTGATTAAGGTACCTATGAATGGTATATGGGTTGTTGATGATAGAATTAAATGTGGTGTCAATGAGGGCACATTGGTTAGGCACCTAAGATGCTTGATTGAGCATGTTTGATTATGTTTGGTTGTTACTTTAGGCCCTTTTAAAATGTGCTTAGATTGGTAGAGTGATCATGCTTGATTTGGTTTTGGAAAAGCTTGTTTTAGATAAAGATTTTGTCCACACGGCCTAAGACATGGGCATGTGTCTCATCCGTGTGTGACACACAGCCTGGCGACACGGCCGTGTGTCCCCTGTAGGTTCCTTTGCATGCTAGTTAGGTTGTTACATGGCCTAGCACACGGCCTGGCACACGAGCGTGTGAGGCCATTTCAAGTGTCACACGGCCTGGCACACAGGCGTGTGGCTTGTTCGAGTAACCCAAGTCAGCGAGTTACACGGGCACGGACACGGGCGTGTGTCCCTACTTCGAATGCCCACACGGCCTGAGACACGGGCGTGTGTCTTGGCCTATTTAGTCCTGAAATGTTTCTAAGGAAACTTTTAAGATCTTTAAAGCTCGATTTAGGGACAATTTGCATTTTGTTGATGATTTAATATATGCTTATGTTTATTCGTGAATTGCTTGTTAAACATTTCGATTGGTCTGTAATACTCTATATCCCTACTCCAGGGACGGATAAGGGTTTGGGACGTTACATGTGGGCTTGCTTCGAATTAGGAAAATTTTTACAAAAATTTCTAGTAGGGTAATTTTGTAATTTTTAAAATTTTTGGGTCAAGTTGTAAATAAAAAAATATCTCCAGAAATTTTCTGAAATAATCTCTTCAGAGAATTTTCTCTCTACAACTTTTTCTTGAATTTAAGTGTGTATAAAATAATGACTCATTTCTCTCTTTATATAGGGAGAGCTTAGAGAGTTTAACTATAATTAAACTTAATCACTTTAATATTAAATTAAGATAATATTTATTAAGATAAATATTATATTAAATTTAATATTAAATCTTATTAAAATAATATAATGTTTATTTACAAGATAAACATTAAATTAAATTAAATATTAAACTATTAAAATAATATTAAGACGAACTTAGTGAGCTTTAATACATAATACATTGGTGGATACTGTTATAATACCGTCTATGTGCCTGTACGCCAATTTCCATACTTAACCTATCATTTTTGTTTTGGGCAGATACTCTCATAATATTTAGACTTGCACTTATACGCCATCAATCATGCTTAACGTATCAGCTTCCACTTCACTACTCGACTGATTTCAGATCTTACTAGACAATATTCCTCAATATTTTTCCTCATATAACCCCGGAGAAACTTCTCGAAGGAATATCTCTATAGAGTCCACTTCTTACGGTTTTTCTCTTCAACCAACACTAAACATTTTCCCAGAATGGTTGTTCACAAATACTGTTCATGAGTGGATACTTACTATATAGATTCACGTTTGACGGATTCCCAGGCTGATTTCAATACTATCAATTTACCAAACAACCTAGTTCAAACCCAACACATGATTATATTGATAATGAATTGTCCAGGTCATTTAAAAGAATTCCACACATCTTGGTTGCAAAACACAAAAAAAAAAACCAAGATGACAAACAACTCAGATTCCATAAGATTCCAGAATGAGACATGATGTTATTCATATATGGAGGATATTAGATGACACAGATTTCAACTATATTTAGCGCAGGCGAACTTGAACCAATGAATACTATTATTTTTTATATTTACGAATACACCCATATTCTAAACTTATATATTACTATGGTGGATACCCTCATTAGCAATAGAGATACATATTTCTTCCAGGAACTTTTCTTAAAATGCATTTGATACCTTACAGAACTAATCAAACCAAAATAACTTCAGATATATCATATGCTTATCATAGACTTATCTATTAGAGAACTCTTAGAACTTATCTAGAACTTACCACAAGAGTGGGTAACCAGATTCTGCCAGAAAGACATCATCGAGTACTGCAATGAGACAATACAAAATTTGCCACAAAGGCCATACAAAATATGCCACAAAGGCTATACAGAATCCGCCACAAAGACTTAGCAGATCACGCCACACAAGCAACATAAAGAATCACATATTTACTGTCTCGGTGGAATTTCACAGAAGGTGACTTGGTTTCCCTCTCATGGACTTAAAGATATCTTTATGTCGTGATCTACTAGTTCAATTTACATATTACCGAAGACATCACCATGAATATTCTTACTATCATATCATGTCATGGGTCTAAGCCATATGGACTTACTCATGCTCATGTCGTGATCTACTAGTCCAACCTTCATCTTACTAGAGGCATCATCATGAGTGTTTTCGTATTATACAACGCCATGGGTCTCAGCCAGATGGTCATACACTTATTTCATATCGTGATCTGCCAATCTGGTTAGCAATATAACTGCTCTACTAAAGGCATCACAAAGGAACATTTTACTTGGAATTCACTTACCCAGATTTTTTTACACACACCTGATCGATTCATACTCTTACTCTTATCATATCAAACTTTACGTGCATACTTTCCACTCAACTTCCTATTGAGATAATACTTTCAACATACCATCATCCAACATGTAGCAACTACTATGCTTTACAAGCTTTCTGAATATTTAAGGTGTGAACATTATGTATATTTTATTTAATGATGATGATAAATATACAGTTGTATTCAACTCCCAATTTAAAAGAATACATTAATAAAACTCACCATTTAAAAGAAATACATTTTACTTTACTACTAAGTTTTTTTCATTTTCCCAATTTATTTCTTCTTCTCTTCCTCTTGTCCTCTCTTCTTCCCACGTCTTTTCATTTTCTCAAATGTCTTTAGCTTTTTTAAAAAATGGTCACCAATTTTGACAACCTGAGTACACCAAAATTTTCTTTTTCAAAAATCACACCAATGTTGGCAACGATAACATCGACACCAACAATGACAAACTTTTTCTAAAATATAAACCAGTGTCGACAACGTTAACGTCAGCACCAAAAAATAATGACAAAAAAAATTTAATTTTTTTTCTAGGGTCGGCCACCTACACGTCAACACCTATTAAAATATTTTTTTTGAACCAAGAAATACCCGTATTTTTTAAAAACTAGAAAATACATACGGGTGTCAGCCATGGCAGTGTCAACACCAAAAATTATTTATTTTATCCTCGACTCAATCACAAAGTAATGATTACACGATGATGGATTTTGGTGTCGGCTATCGGGGTATCAGCACCTCCTAGCACTGTTCATTTTAGGTCATTTCCGTTATACATTTTGAAACTGGGTCATTTTCATGAATAATAAAGTTTTCTGGGTCATTTTTGAAAAACAAGCCTTAAAAATATTTACCTTTTAATAAAGAATACATATGGTGTTACCACTTCTTTTTCAAAAACTAGACTCGATAATATTTTCACAAGTATAAGGACCATTCTATGGTTCATTTAATACAATTTATAACAATTTTTCAAAGTTGAAATAGGGGAAGTTGTCAACAATCCGACCCTGTCACACTAAAATAAATTTATCTCATTTTACAAAATGTTGATGCAAGTTTTGTCTATTATATTAAAAACTAGACTCACTAAGCTTTTCGTCCATATATGGCTTAACTTTTAATTTGATTTCTACAATTTTTCGAGAATTTCCAAAGCTACACCACAGCTATTTTCCAAAATTGTTTTAGTGCAAATGTTTATTACCCAATTGCCCAAGTGACAAACTAAACACATTTTCCTCAATAACACAATTTGTAACATCCCGAAATTTTTGTTTTTAAGGTTGTATAATTATGTCAAGAATGAGCTATTGGCCTAATGGTTAAGAGGTAGGGTAATTGTCATTGAGACCAGAGTTTGAATCCCTTTATATGTGTAATTTATTATATTTTTTTTTGTAAATTTTTACTCCCTTAGGTGTGTTGTCTATGCCCATGGAAACCCTAGGTTTAAATATCGATTTTTAACACATAAATCAGCCTTTTCATTTTATTTTTTTCTCCTTACCGCCCAACCCTTCTTCCCATCCGTTCATCTCCGTTTTTCTTTCTTCCTTCCTTTCATATTTCCTATCATTGTTGTTGCCACCCCTACATTTCGTTTTCCTGCAATCTTCACGAATTCGTTGTCACAGAAGTGAATCGGGAAGGTAAGTTTATGAGGAAAGATCTGATTTTACGTTTCTTATTCCTTTCGTTCTCTATTTCTTTGTGCTGATGAAATAAGTAATCACATGAATTAATTTTTGGCAAAGGTTCGGATTTGAATCCCTCGGATCTTCAATCAAGAAGGTGGCCATCTACATCTTTCAAGCGATCAGAAGTAGAGTAAGTGAAATTAGTTGGTTTTCATTCCTCTGTTTAAGTCGAATTCTATAGAATATCCTGGGATTGTTGCCAAACGATTTGGTCTTGGTGTTAGGTACAGATCTGAACTAGATTTAGTCAGATTTGGGGCTTTGAAGTGATGAATAACATTACAGCTTCGGAAGTGCGGATTTTCCAAGTGTGTGTTCTAACTGTCGAAACCCTTTTAAGTTTGATTTTAAAAACGAAAATGGGAGTCGCCACCAATCCCTTTTTACTTAAGTGTGATCGGATCACCTTAAAAAACGTTTTATTTCAAAATACTGATTTTGGTCCACGAAAAACAAGAAAAATGGGTTCGGGAGTCGGTTACGTATGATGAAGGGTTAGCACCCTCATAACGCCCAAAAATTGGTACCTAATCGATAAAATCATGTCCTAGTGTTGAAAATTAGAAAAATTTTAGAAAATGATCTTTTCACTAGAAGAAAAAAAAAACCTAGACTTACCCATCTCAAAGAAATAAAACACCATACCCAGTAAGTTAGGATATAGCATCTCATGACTATGAAACTAGGCACGTCTTTATTTTACAAAATTCCTACCTCGAGACACAAAACATCATATCCAGTAAGTTAGGACACAACGTTTTGACTTCCCAAGAATAAGTTTTTGATTTGAAATTTGTAAGTTTCGGTTTTAAAAGAGAAGGGATATCTTAATACTTTAAGTTCCACGAGAAAAAAAAATCGAAACCCAGTAAGTTAGGGCACAATTCTTCTCGAAGTCCCCAAATATCACATATCGCCGTTTTTTAACTTTAAATGAAATACGAAAATTTTGCGAAAATGTTTTTATAAAAAAAATGATATGAATTTGATTTTGCATCAATATTACAAAATATAAATATCCAAATAACAACTCACTATAAATATGAATCATATTAACTAAATTTAGACAATTAGCAAACGAAAAATATGACATATTGAATGATACATATAATAAATAAATTATGCTAAAACAATATTAAGCAATAAAAAGACATAAATAAATAATCACAAGTTATAGAACATGCAATAACAATTTAAAATCTATAAGAAACATAAAAAAGGAATGGATATTAAGTTATACAAATAAGATCCAATATGAGAAATAATTAAATTAATAGTATATTTAAACACTAAATAAATATTATAACAAAACAAAATAAAAATGTAAAGAGAAAATGATAATTTTGTAAAACAATTAATATATACAACAATATAAAAATTTATAGTATATACAAAAAAAATTATAATAAATATATAGTTTAATACACATAATAAATAATATATAATAATTTTAAATAAAGATATTTAAAAAATATAATATAAATAATATACGTGAAACATGTTATATAATATAAATAAATTTTATACAAAAATAATATTTTATATGATATTAATATAGTACTATATAATATATAAGATTTTAAAAATATAATATAATAACTAATGTATAAATTACAAATAATATATAATAAAATAATATTAAACAAATAAAATGATAAATAATAATAATTTTAAAAAAACAATACATATAAAAAAATAAATATATATATATGAATTCTATACAAATAATAATATAATAATATAGTAAAATAATTAAATATAATATTAGAATAATTTAAAAACAAAATAAAATAATAAAAAACAAAGAAAGGAATATTAAATAAATATAAAAGGATTGAATTAAAACACGCGTCACATTATAAGGATCAATATGGCAATTGTGCCAATTTTTTAAAACGACATCGTTTGATATTAGCCATTCAGTGACCTTCAGACCAAATTGAAACAGAAAGGGAGATTTAGGGCTAAATTATCAAAAATAAAAATTCAAATTGAACTTAATTTAAAAAATTAAAATTGCGGAAGGACTAAAGTGGCAAATAGCCCTTTTATCAAAAACGCGCGGATTCTCCCCGGGTCGGGTCAACGCGCAGGTCACAGGCCTTAAAACGACGTCGTTTTGGTCATTATCTGACCTCCTCAAAACGGCGTCGTTCCTTTAGCCTATATAAGTCAGAATTTAACCAAAAAAAAAAACATTTTAACAGCTTAAAAAAAAACCGAAACAGAGCCCCTAAAAAGCTCTCTCCTTGTAACACCCCAAACCCGGCCTATGCGTTACGACCGGATCTGACATGTCACATGAATAAAACGTATTAAGAACTTGTAATTCATACTAAAATAGGTGTTATTTGTTTATGGTTAAGAAAACAAGTTTGGATATAAATTCTTGATAAAATGCAACTATTTATGAGAGGTTGATTGATGAATCAGAAATCGAGGTAGTGAACGTTAAAACCGTGACTTTTGAAAATGTCGTTGGTAATTTGAAAGAGAATTCGAGTTAAAATATTTTTAAATATTTATAAAAGAAAAACCTTTTGTTAATCAAATATAGAAACCGATATTTATGATTTTTAGAAAATTCCCAATTAAAACAAATCAAACAAGATAATACGTACGTCAAACATAAAGCAAAAATAAAATATTCCAGAAGCCTTATTACAACTTAAAAACCCAAAATAGCAAAAATAATAAAGTAAACGTAAATAGAAATCTAAAGTTCAAAAACACCATTTCTGAGGTATGGCCTCCACCGAGTTATCCAGGGCCCAAGTCCACCTCACTGAGCATTACCTGCAAGGGTTAAGAAAAAAGGGGTGAGTTACTAGAACTCAGTGTATAATCCCCTTACCGTCTTCCACTGGGCCTGAATCCATTTATAATTAACTTGGGCCTAAGCCCACTTACAAAATAATATTAATAAGACATGTATGCAACCCAGCCCAGCCATCCAACACACCCCCGTACCAGCCAATCACACCTGTGGGGATCAAGTCAACCCACCCCGCCAATCACACCAATTCGCAGGCAAATTGTCATTTATAATATTTTTATTGTGGCCAAGCCACCGATATCATACGTAAACATTTTTAATAAACATTTTATTGTGGCAATGCCACCAGGCTACACTTCTCTTCGACATTTTTCCCAACCCATGCAATATATAACATGCAACATACATAATAAAGCATAATATCCACATATATGTACAATAATCATTAATCCAAGAATTTAATAAGATGAATAGGCCCATTATAAAACCTTGTAATTTGGCCCACTAAGGCATTCTAGAAGATCGGCCCATAGGGGCATTTTGGTAATTCAGCCCATAGGGGCATTTTCGTAATTCGGCCCATAGGGGTATTTTCGTAGTTCGGTCCATAGGGGCATTTTTGTAATTCAACAATTTTAATACCTATTTTGACAAATCTTTTAAAAATAATATACTTTAAGCAAATTTTCTCATTTTATGCCATATTACGATTTTTAGCCGAATGATAATAACAATCTACTATTAAACATGTTACCGAATCATGGATCTACGGAATTACGGTGTGAGATTACACACCTGATTACGTAAGTATCAAACTCTCTTGATCGTCGGCACCTATGACAACATAATACTCGATTAATCTAATGATCGGGATTTTTATTAATCTAAATCTAAACCAAGCGATCTATTGAAACGCTTACCCACGATATCGTGAACGACCACAATTTGTCTATTCTCACCGGATGATGGTCCACAACCCGATGGGAAATCTCGAATCGTCGATACTGCTCTACGCTTGAACTTAGGAGTAGGAATCGCAAATCCACTCCTTTTGTGTTCTCCAATCACTTTTCCTTTCAAATCGGTTCCACTTGCCTCCATTGGAAAAAGTCGTAATCAAAAACGATATTACGATGATATAAAACGATTGTCTAAGGAAAAAGGTTCGGCTTACCACTATTTTCGTATGATCAATAAGTGGATAGATCGAGCGATTTTGTCCCTAAAAAAATAAACGATTAGTCACAACCACTATTCCGTTTAGCAACTAACCGGTCAACGAAAAAGATTAAAATGAACCATGACGAATCCCTTACCTTAATGATGATGAATCCGATTTCTATCGATTGACTTATGGCTATGGATGAGACAAGATTATGAGAATCGGCTTTCCTCTATAACACTACACTAGAAGAAAAACATGATTTAAGAGAGTAGGAGAGATATATTTTGATAAAGAAACAAAGTGAAATACCGATTAGTGATGGACACACATATTCGGCTAGGAAGAAAAAGAAAATGAAGATGAAAAGAGGGGAATGAAGTCACTTACCAATTCGGTCAAGAAAGGAGTGTCCAACACAAAAGAAAAAGAAAAGAAGAAGAAGAGATTAGGTGTTAATAGGTTCGGCTAGTGAAGAGAAAAGAGAAAAAGAGATAGAAAAGAAGTGTTAGGGAGTTTCGGTTGACACATAAATGAAAATGATCAAAATGGTCAAGATGATCAATATGAGATGGGTGTTTTGACAACAAGGGAGGAATGAGTATAGATGGATTGAAAGTTTCGGCACAACAAGGGAACAAGATGAACAAAATGCAAAGAGAATTTTGGCCAAAACAAAGGAAGAGAGTTGGGAAGAGAAAACACCAATATGATAAAAAGAAAGTAGGCCTTCCAAGCACTAATTTGCCAAATGACTAATGAAGAATTCAGCTACCCAAAACCCCCTCTCAAACCGTGTATCATCTTTACCAAAAGATAAACATTGACCAAATAAAATCTTTCCAAAACACCTTCCACACTATAAGCCAACATGTTCCCTTCTCTTTCCTTTTCTTTCATTTCATTCTTTGTTTTTCCCTTGTTTTCCTCTTTACCATATTCCCTTAGCCATCTTTCCATAAATAAAAAGTCTCCCTTACCAAAAATACTATCATGGCCGACACTTAGGGAAGGAACACAAAAAAATAAATCCCAAAATTTGCACTAGGTGGGATTCGAACTCCACCCCTCAAGCCCATACATACAATGCCACACCACTCCTCTACTAGCTTCACTTGTGCTAGCAAAATGCACACTTATTTCCTTAAGCCTTGATGCCACTTACCTTCTCTCCTTAAAGTGCTTAAACACAAAAATTTTTTCTAAGGCTCAACTCAACCCCGAGCCTTCTTAGGACCTTAAAACATACACAATTTATAATTTAACTAGCCTAATGCAAGATATAATGCAACACAATAAAATTCTAAATTTTAGGATGTTACACTCCTCCCCTCAGTCTCCGGCCAGACGCCGGTGTGGACTCCGGTGACCGGCCACCGCGCGTGTATCTCACGCGCCACCGCAGATGGCGACCTGAAGCCAGAAAACTTACTTTTTCACGCAAATCAAAAGGTATATTCGTAACCTTCTTTTATTTTAGTAATATTTTTGTAAAAAAAACATAAATCAGAGAAGAATAATGAAAGGAAAACGAAGATAGAAATTCAGAAATCACCTCCGTATTTTTTTCTGTTTTTATTGTATCTTTGTATTTTTTCCGTGTATCTCTATTACAGGTTATTTTTGGGGTTTATATAACCCGAAAAAGAAAGAAAAAAAAGGAAATACAAAATCTTGTCGTTTCTCTTGCTATTTTTGCTGCTCTTCTTTCCTTTTTTTTGCAGGTGGCTAGCGGTAGATCCGGCGATGGGGCGTAATTCGGGCACGGATTGCGGTGTGACCGAGGCTGCTGGAGCATTGCGGCGCGAACGCTAGGTGCTTGCTGCGGCGCCTAGGGTTTCCCCAGAAGCCCTAGGTTTCTGATTTGGTTTAATGTTGGGCCCTTTTGGGCCGTCTCTGTTTGGGTGTAATAATTGGGTCTGTTGGGTTAATGGGTCATTAGTCCGAGGTAGGGTAGTGGAGTGCGTAATTTGTGCGGGGTATAATTGGGCTATGGGTTAAATTATTTGGGCTCTGTACATAGACTGTTTTGGACATTTTGATTTTGATTTTTTATTTATTTTGTTTTTCTTTTTTGGTCTGTGTGGGCCCGGGCAAAATGGGCTATTACAGCTGCCCCTCTTTGCTCGTTGTCGTGTAACGAGAACAGAGCAAAGACTATAAAAGGACCAGTTCTGCTCGGTCTTTGCCGAGCCTTGACTTCTTAGTTCTTATCTTCTCCAAATGGCTTCCAATCCCAACTGCATCTTCAGGGGCATTGGAACTACAACTTTAGAAGTATTGAACTATAAATTTGACGGCTTCAATCTGCTTCGCTGTAACTTTGGGAATGCAATATCCGCCATTTTTAGTCTATTGTCTTTTAGCCTGCTCTTCTCAGAGAAGTAAGGCTGATGTTTTTGATCTGCTTCCTGCAACTTCAGGAATGTCAAATTTGCTATTTTCAATCTGCTCCACTGCAAACTCAGGGATGCCAGATTAGTATCTTTGATCTGCTTCACTGTAATCTCAGGAATGCCAGATCTACAATCTTCAGTCTGCCCCCACTACTATCTCGAGAGGACGAAATCTGAACTTTTCAGTCTGCTTCCTTATTATCTCAGGAAGACTTCAATCTTCAGTCTGCTCCACTACCATCTCGAGGATCTGAACTTTCCAATTTGCTTCCTTACTATCTTCAGGAAGACTTCAATCTTCTGCCTGCTCCACTATCATCTCTAGGGAACAAAATCTGAACTTTTCAATTTGCTTCCTTACTATCTTCAGGAAGATTTCAATCTTCAGTCTGCTCCACTATCATCTCTATAGAACAAAATCTAAACTTTTCAATTTGTTTCCTTACTATCTTCAGGAAGACTTCAATCTTCAGCCTGCTCCACTATCATCTCTAGGGAACAAAATCTGAACTTTTCAATTTGCTTCCTTACTATCTTCGTGAAGACTTCAATCTTGACTGCTCCACTATCATCTCTAGAGAACAAAATCTGAACTTTTCAATTTGCTTCCTTACTATCTTCAGAAGACTTCAATCTTGACTGTTCCACTATCATCTCTAGGAACAAAATCGAACTTTTCAATTTGCTTCCTTACTATCTTCGGAAGACTTCAATCTTGACCTTCTCTACTATCATCTCTAGGAACAAAATCTGAACTTTTCAATTTGCTTCCTTACTATCTTCAGGAAGACTTCAATCTTCAGTCTGCTCTACTATCATCTCTAGGGAACAAAATCTGAACTTTTCAATTTGCTTCCTTACTATCTTCAGGAAGACTTCAATCTTCAACCTGCTCCACTACCATCTCTAGGGAACAAAATCTAAAATTTTCAATTTGCTTTCTTACTATCTTCAAGAAGACTTCAATCTTCAGCCTGCTCCACTATCATCTCTAGGGAACAAAATCTGAACTTTTTAATTTGCTTCCTTACTATCTTCAGGAAGACTTCAATATTCAGCCTGCTCCACTATCATCTCTAGGGAACAAAATCTGAACTTTCCAATTTGCTTCCTTACTATATTCAGGAAGACTTCAATCTTTAGCCTGCTCCACTATCATCTCTAGGGAACAAAATCTGAACTTTACGATTTGCTACACCGTCCTCTAAGGGACATATCTTGTAAACTCGAATGTATTATGGATGACATTTACATGAATGCAGAATGTCATGAGAATGATCCCATTTTTTAAATGTATAATGATTAGGATGCAATGATCGAAATGAATCTAATGCTTCTAACTAAATTATATTAGGGATGACATTTGCATGAATGCAAAATGTCATGAGAATGATCTCCTCTTTTTTTTAAAAAAAAAAAAATACAACGATTAGGATACAATGATCGAAATAAATCAAATGCTCCTAATTAGAAGTGTATGAATGAGAATGATCCCTTTTTACTGTTTGGGTTGTCACTGCTTATAGTTTATCAAGGTTCTATCATCGCGATGCGTTACCATGCTTTCTCGTTCGACCCGAGTATCTTTGTGAGAAAACCTAAAAAATAATCATATTACGCTTTCAGCAAGCTTGCCCTGCTGTAATTTCAGAGTCCCTTCCACTGTACCCTGGGTACATCAGATTTGTACCATTTTTAAATCATCCTACTGTGACTTATGGCTATAGGATCTGTATCAACTTTGCCTCATCCCACTACAACTCAAAGGTATAGGATTTGTTAACTTGTTCAATCAACTGATCACTCCCAAGGTGACCTAACCAAATGTGTATGCATGATATCTGCATGGGTACAGAGTGTCATTTTTTAGAGAATGATTCCCCTTTTACTCTTAAGTTGACGTTACCCGTCATTTGTCGAAAGGGTATCATTAACGAAATGTTTTATCCAATAAATTCCGAAAAAATAATCATCTTTCAATATTTCCAACCCTTTAGGCTTGGTGAGTTCTAAACAATAGTCTTGTTTTAGGTTCCTATATTATTTAAAAACTTCCAGAGTAATGTACGAAACTCCTTTTATGAAAATATTATTAGTCCAATAATCGTTATTTCAATATAAAATGCTTGAAAAAGATCACAACAATAGACAAGAAAGAAATTAATCAGGAGCATAGCTCGAAATAAATAAGTTAATCAAAGATAACCAAGGCAATAAAAGAAAATTGATTTAGGTGTATCTTGAAAAGAATAAAGCAATCAAAGATAACAAATTCAAAAATGGGTAAGATAGAAGCTAGGTGCCCAGAGATATCGTGACTGAGCTTCTCTGTTCAAACTTCTTGAGGACCATTTTAAGCTCAATATGTGTTTAGGGGATCCAGAGTACTTTGTCGATGCCCCAAGACGTAGCATACTTCCTCATTATTAATTCAGGCATAGCAAGACTACCACATGCCCTATCTTTGATCAAAATTTGAGCCGCTCTTTTCGGGTTTTCAGCTCAAAAACCCCTTTGGTCTCAAAGAGCCCTTTGCGGGTTTTCGCCTTAGTCTTTCCTCTTTCAGGTAAAATCCTTCTTGATTGACCCTGAATTTACCGGATTGGACGAGTCTTTAGCATCCATCTCGGTTGATATCAATGCTCCTCCAGAAAAGGCCTTCTTTACAACATAAGGTCCTTCTCAATTTAAGATCTGCTTTCTTCTGAAATTCTTTTGTATAGGAAAGATCTTTTTTAACATCAGGTTCCCCCCGTGGAATTTTCTAGGATGAATCTCTTTGTCATGAACTTGCATCACCTGACCATGATGGATAGCTTTTAACCTTTTCCTCGATTTGGTTCAATTGGCAATAATGCTTCCATTCCATAAACCAATAGGTAAGATGCTGCCCCGGCAAAAATCCTGACCAACTTTCAATAATCATAGAAGATAAATAGTAACTTCTTTATGTCAATCTTTACAAGTCTCGATCATCTTTTCTACAATCCTTTTTTTTTTCTCTTTTTGGCTGCCTTTGTTGCTTAATGATATGGCATCTGATCTTTGAACAGGCTACAAACTTTTGACTTTGCCCTTTTTGGTATTCTTTGTAGGCGTTTGATCTATTTTTTTTTGAATCTTTGACTTCGACCTTGTAACATTGGCATATGAAGCTACTTCCACCCTCTTAGTGAAGTAAACGACGACCACGACAATGAATCGATATTGGCTAAAAGCTTTTGACGAGATTGGCCCCATCACATCTATGCCCCCACATATGGAAAATTTGTGAATAACTGAAGAAGGCACATGAATCTTGTCTTCTTTAATACGGCATAACTGATACCATCCCTTTCTATGTAGATCAATAGTGCCTGATCCTCATGTTTAGCCTGCGTCTTAGTAGCCCAGGCATGTCCTGATATGATCGTGCAAAAACATCTTTGGATTCTTGAAAATAACTCAATGATGTCTCGCATTATTTCTATGGTGAGCTGGGCTTCGATCTTCACCCCTTTTCTAGGCTCGCAATATCCATTGACCCTATGTAAGGTAGGATCTGTTTTTCCTTTTGTCCTACCATTCTTTAATAAATCAGAAGATATGTTACAATCTCTGTCATCTTCAAAGTCCTGAGATCCCCTAGACCCATATTTCATTAAAAAAGGGAATCCATAACAACGTCGCTCATGTCATTGATATCTGAAGACCTAGTGTAGGTTCAAAGGAAGATTTCCAAAGAATAAATAATTCAAAGAATGATTATTTATATGGTAATGAAGGAATATCTGAAAGAAAGTCCAAAAAAACAAACAAAACAAAAAAACAATTATTTATACAGTATGAAATGGAAAATAAAAGAATATTTACTAAAAAAATGCATTTTATTAAAATAAAAATTCTGGACATAAGCCTATTTCACAAAAGAGTTCTTATTGCCTCTAGGCTTAAGGCAACAAGCGTGTTTCGAATATTACTTTAGTTTAGCTCTAAAAATACAGGATCTCTTCCACAGTTCCATTATTCAAAATACTCCCAAGTATGTAAGGACAGATGCTTGGAAAAATCCAGTTCTTTTTTTCAGATACATTGTTAATATTCAGATTTCCCAATGTCAGGTCTTGCACTAAGGCCCTGAACTTGATCCACTCTTGAATCTCATAGATCTCACCCCTTTATCTAGATGATTGGGTGACATATTTTCTTCCCCAGAGGGATCATCGAATTTGACAATACCCATTTTGACAAGTCTTTCGATCATCTTTTTGAAAGCGGTGCAGTTCTCAATCGAGTGTCCTGTGATTCCCGCATGGTATTCGCATTGAGCGTTCGTGTCGTACCATTTAGGGTATGGAGGTTGTATAGGTTTTAAGTAGAAAGGAGATACTACATGTGCATCAAACAAAGTCTAGTACAGCTCCCTATACGTGATTGGGATGGGCGAGAACTGAGGTTTCTCTGAGTTCGATCTTGAATTGGGTTATTGCCTTGGGGAGACCTGATGGCTAATAGTTACCGTCCTTGACTGGCTTACTGTAATCGGCTCCGAATGGCTTTTGTTATACCTACCGGTACTATTCACTTTCTTTTCCTTCTTCTTCAGAGCCTTTGAAGTCCATTCTCCCATTTCCTTTGTTTCTACCTGAACAACCGGTTTGGCTTGATCATCATTCGGGTTAAAACCTGAACCCATCGGGAAGTTCAATAGGGACAAAGTATCAGTCTGACATTGGGATCCAATAATGGCGGGTACCCCATGCGAATGCGTGTCTGGTTGAGTCGGGACACCAATTGGGGAATAAACAATGTCTTCATAATCATCCTCACTGTTGATCACTGGGCCATTCCTTTTTCCAAGTCCTCCGGCTAGTAACTGGGTTAGCTGGCCTATCACATTCCTTTGGAGTTCTAGCATTTGTTCTCGCATTTCTTGTTGAATCTTGGTCAATTGCCCCTGCATCTGTATTTGCATTTGCTCTATTCTCTCCAACTTTTGTTCCATGTTTTCCAGGTTAACTGAAATATTTTTACCTAATTAGGGTCCTTTTGTAAAAGTCTAATGCAAATGAAGCAATGCAATGCAGATGCATGGAATGAATGCAAAAGAAAGAGAGGCGTTGATTTTGAATTCAGTTACATTAAAACAACTTTTCTAGAAAATAAATTCATTTACATAAAACGGATTACATACACGGCCTTGCCCTCATATTCCAAGCAAAAACATCAATCATCTTCTTCGCAAATGTCAAATCTTGCAAACTTCTAATAGATGCCTCCACTAGCTCCTTTTTGCTTGGGCCGCGACTCATTACTCACTTATCCTCGCAATGCTCGTTAGCCTCTTCAAGAAAGCCGAGACGTGGTGATTCTCGAATAATCTTTGTCATCTTGAATCCTTGGGCAATAAAGTCTTGTTTTCCTTCACGGACTATCAGTCTTCTCTCATTTACTTGGACCATATTCGGACGACCGTATTATAATCCACTTTATCAAAAAATCCATTTTCTTATGACAAACTATTCTATTTAGCAATCGAATTTAAATCAACACCTCTTTTCTATGATGTAAATGCAATGCAACCAAAAGAAAACAAAACACGTTAGCATAGGCAAAATAAATAACGTAGAACACCTATCTGGGTGACCACTAGGGTTTAATATAGCTCTACCTAGGGTTGGCTCTTAGGTTTTCTATATGTGGTTCAGCTCCAAAGATGAGGTACCCGAACCAGCAGATTCCTCGATCCTCACCCATTATATGCTCATACGGACTGAGTTCGGTTCAGGGGAATACATTTTCCTATGGCTGTACGGAGGTGAAAACCTCACGAAGACATAGGTACAGATGTATCCCGGAAGTAGTCCACTAGCCCATGCGGAGGTGAAAACCTCACGAAGGCATAGTTTCTCACTCCCACTTAAGGGTGTGACCACAACGGTCATGCAGTGCAATGCAGAGAGATATATTAAAAACCACATGCAATAAAAAGATCATGTTTTTTTTTTAAAAAAACCATAATTTTAAATTCGGACAAAAGGACATGAAATTATCAATTTTACGGCTTGACTCTCTTATTGTCCCCAGTGGAGTCGCCAAGCTGTCGAAACTCTTTTAAGTTTGATTTTAAAAACGAAAATGGGAGTCGCCACCAATCCCTTTTTACTTAGGTGTGATCGGATCACCTTAAAAAATGTTTTATTTCAAAATACTGATTTTGGTCCATGAAAAACAAGAAAAATGGGTTCGGGAGTCAGTTACGTATGAAGAAGGGTTAGCACCCTCATAACGCCCAAAAATTGGTACCTAATCGATAAAATCATGTCCTAGTGTTGAAAATTAGAAAAATTTTAGAAAATGATCTTTTTATTAGAAGAAAAAAAAACCTAGACTTACCCATCTCAAAGAAATAAAACACCATACCCAGTAAGTTAGGATATAGCATTTCATGACTATGAAACTAGGCACGTCTTTATTTTAGAAAATTCCTACCTCGAGACACAAAACATCATATCCAGTAAGTTAGGACACAACGTTTTGACTTCCCAAGAATAAGTTTTTTATTTGAAATTTGTAAGTTTCGGTTTTAAAAGAGAAGGGATATCTTAATACTTTAAGTTCCACGAGAAAAAAAATCGAAACCCAGTAAGTTAGGGCACAATTCTTCTCGAAGTCCCCAAATATCACATATCGCCGTTTTTTAACTTTAAATGAAATACGGCAATTTTGCGAAAATGTTTTTATAAAAAAAATGATATGAATTTGATTTTGCATCAATATTACAAAATATAAATATCCAAATAACAACTCACTATAAATATGAATCATATTAACTAAATTTAGACAATTAGCAAAAGAATAATATGACATATTGAATGATACATATAATAAATAAATTATGCTAAAACAATATTAAGCAATAAAAAGACATAAATAAATAATCACAAGTTATAGAACATGCAATAACAATTTAAAATCTATAAGAAACATAAAAAAGGAATGGATATTAAGTTATACAAATAAGATCCAATATGAGAAATAAATAAATTAACAGTATATTTAAACACTAAATAAATATTATAACAAAACAAAATAAAAATCTAAAGAGAAAATGATAATTTTGTAAAACAATTAATATATACAACAATATAAAAATTTATAGTATATACAAAAAAAATTATAATAAATATATAGTTTAATACACATAATAAATAATATATAATAATTTTAAATAAAGATATTTAAAAAAATATAATATAAATAATATACGTGAAACATGTTATATAATATAAATAAATTTTATACAAAAATAATATTTTATATGATATTAATATAGTACTATATAATATATAAGATTTTAAAAATATAATATAATAACTAATGTATAAATTACAAATAATATATAATAAAATAATAAAAAAAACAAAGAAAGGAATATTAAATAAATATAAAAGGATTGAATTAAAACACGCGTCACATTATAAGGATCAATATGGCAATTGTGCCAATTTTTTAAAACGACATCGTTTGATATTAGCCATTCAGTGACATTCGGACCAAATTGAAACAGAAAGGGAGATTTAGGGCTAAATTATCAAAAATTAAAATTCAAATTGAGCTTAATTTAAAAAATTAAAATTGCGAAAGGACCAAAGTGACAATTAGCCCTTTTATCAAAAACGCGCGGATCCTCCCCGGGTCCGGTCAACGCACGGGTCACAGGCCTTAAAACGACGTCGTTTTGGTCATTAACTGACCTCCTCAAAACGGCGTCGTTTCTTTATCCTATATAAGTCAGATTTTAACAAAAAAAAAACATTTTAACAGCTTCAAAAAAAAACGAAACAGAGCCCCTAAAAAGCTCTCTCCTCCCCTCGGTCTCGGCGGACTCGGTGTGGACTCGGTGACCGCCACCACTAGCGATGTATCTTACGCGCCACATGACATGACATGAAGCTGTAAAACTCACTTTTTCACGCGAATCAAAAGGTATATTCGTAACCTTCTTTTATTTTAGTAATATTTTTGTAAAAAAAAAACATAAATCAAAGAAGAATAATGAAAGGAAAATGAAGATAGAAATTCGGAAATCACCTCCGTATTTTTTTCTGTTTTTATTGTATCTTTGTATTTTTTCTGTGTATCCCTATTACAGGTTATTTTTGGGGTTTATATAACCCGAAAAAGAAAGAAAAAAAAAGGAAATACAAAATCTTGTCGTTTCTCTTGCTATTTTTGCTGCTCTTCTTTCCTTTTTTTTTGCAGGTGGCTAGCGGTAGATCCGGCGATGGGGCGTAATTCGGGCGCGGATTACGGCGTGACCGAGGCTGCTGGGGCATTGCGGCGCGAAGGCTAGGTGCTTGCTGCGGCGCCTAGGGTTTCCCTAGAAACCCTAGGTTTCTGATTTGGTTTAATGTTGGGCCCTTTTGGGCCGTCTCTGTTTGGGTGTAATAATTGGGTCTGTTGGGTTAATGGGTCATTAGTCCTGGTAGGGTAGTGGGTCTGTAATTTGGTCTGGGGTATAATTGGGCTATGGGTTAAATTATTTGGGCTCTGTACATGGACTGTTTTGGACATTTTGATTTTGATTTTTTATTTATTTTGTTTTTCTTTTTTGGTCTGTGTGTGCCCGGGCAAAATGGGCTATTACACTAACCAAAAGATGGCAAACCAAGTGTGGATTTTTTTCTCACACTAGCATGCATCGCACACGAACGGATGGCACGGCCGTGTGCCACTATATTGTTAGGGTTAAAGTAGGGTCACACGGCCATGTGACCACTGTTGGGAAAAAGTTATCGTTTTGCATACAGTCACAGTGAGTTACATGGCCTGCCCACATGGCCGTGCAGCTCAGTAACACGGTCTACACGCCCTCACACGGCCTCCCCACACGGCCATGTGACCCCTTATTTCACCTCTTTTCCATTGTTTTGTGATATGTTTCATTTTAGTCCTTGAGTAATTCCCTACATGTTAGAGCCTTGTAAGCATGATTGAGACTTCATTATTGATTAATTGGTTGTATGATCGTGATTGATATGAAATTGCTTGTATGTAAGCATGCTCTAGTGGCTACTGTTAATAGTGTTTTCGTACAAATCATGTCTTTGAAATTGTTAAACCAAAACATGTTGATTATGTAATTGATACTGTTACTGAAATTGCATTATCTAACATGCTATGCTACACGATTGATATGAAACCATTACTGTTACTATATTATTCAGCATGATATGCTACATGATTGGTATGCCATTATGCACTGCATGGGTTTGGGTTTGTTGGATGACAGAAGAGTTTCGTGGAGTACCGACGAAAGTTAAAGTCCGCATTATTGTTGTCAATGCACTGCACTAGAGCCCTAATGAGACTAGGCGATTTAATCGCATTTACTAGCAGCTTTTATCTACAAAAATCGTTATATATTCACAACTACTAACAGCGTATTATCCTACATTATTGGTGGTTTGACCACAACATTGGCAGCACTAAATGCACTTATACTGGCAATTAATCTACACTTCTGTTACTAGTGGTATATCCACATCGAGCACTAGCTCGCATTGTTTGGAGTTTGGTAGATGGGTTCTAGAAAACTCGTGGTGTGTAATAGATGGATGGGTAGAATTATTGCATTGTTTCACTGAGAATGAGATATGCATAAATTGTTATGCCATGGTAAACCATTATCCAATGTATATTGTGACGTTTGTTATTCTGACCGTTTGTATGTCTACTTTTTCTTAGGCTCACATTGAGCTTTCTTAAGCTCACCCCTTAGTTTCCTACTTCTCAGGTAATGCTCAAAACTAGGATCGGACTCGGCATGCGGACGACTCTCAGACATCGGACTGTTTTTATAATAAATTATTTCTTTATAATTTTTCTTCTGGTTTTTGGACTGTAAATTATTAAACTGGACTGTAGCTTGATAACTTTTATTTTGGGGGAGTATTTTATGCATGCATCACATGTTTGAATAGTTCGGACTTAATAATCGGTAAATGCATGCTATTTGGATTAAGTAAAAACTGGCATGATTTATTTCCGCTGCAAAATGTGTATTTATGGTTTTTATGGAATGAGTCAACGATGATTTGATTTTACAAAGACAATCACCTATATTAAACTATTGAATTCTAAAGGTGGAATGACCTATAAAATGGATGTTTTAGCTTAACCTAAGAAACAAATGTGTTTTCCAAACATTAAACGAGTTAAGGGGGTTTCCTTCGAAAAGCGTTTGGAGTTTGTAAGCCATTCCGGTAGGTAATGTAGCCTTTACAGTTCGGTCATAACGTCTAGGCCATGTTAGGGAGGTTACACATTTCATACTTATTCGCCTATATTAAATCATAGTCATCAACCATTCCATATTTATTTTCATAAATAAATTATGTTTAATTTTTACAAATTTTGTAAACATGCTAACAATGGAAAAGCATGAGTATCCAAAGATACTTACTTCTTGATTATACTTTTTTACTTAAAAATCAAGCATCCAACACTTAGAATCAAACCTTTCAAAAGCTTGAATTTCCATTCTCCAATGAGGAAACAATTCCTCATTTTTCTCATATTCCAAAATATAACCAAAATTAGCATATAAACTTTTTTTTTTTTTTACTTTCTCATTGCAACTAAACTCAATTATCATGGTAAGAGAGGTGGAAAACACACTTACTTACCTTAATGAAGCTTTTTCTATCTAGATCATATTTTCTCTTTCAAGAACCATAAAAACCCTCACTGAAAATAAGGTTTTGAAGGTGGATTCCAACTTGAAAGGTGAGTTTTCTTGTTGATTTTAATAAAAAAATTAATGTTTGGGAGTTGTTGTTTTTTTTTTTAAGAAAATTATCAAAAATTGAAGAAGATATTTCTCCTCCCCCAAAAGGAGACTCACGGCAGCAGCAAGTATGGAGGGCTGATGGGGTTTCTTTTATTTTTGTTCACTCAATTTTAAAATACTAAAAATCCCAGTCAAAGTCAAGCCCAAGTAAAAAAATTTAATACATGGTCTACATTCCACCACCTCAATTTAATAACATTCAATGGTCCAAATTTATTCCATAAATTAAATATTTTATCAAACAATATTTCTAATTTAAAATTCTTGAGAAATGTGACCAGATTTTCTTTTCATGACAAAATTATCATTTTGTCTTTTTTGTCTTTTTTTTTCTTAATTTTTTCACAACAAATAGTTATTCGTGAACCCGAATTTTATAATTCATATTTAATTGTTAATAATAATTTTTAGATGGAAAAAATTGTATTTTTACCCATTTCTCAACAAAATTTATAAATTTATAAATTAATCTCTATATTTTTAAGTCTTTTCAATTTGATCTCAAAAAGTTATTCTCATCACATCAACATACATTTCTACCTATTTTCTTGTCAAATAATAAAAAAATAGCTTGAATTTTAATTGTCAGTTAAATTTTGACCTTAGTCTTCTAATTTTTCTAAATTTATAATTTAATCATTTTTGTCACATTTCCTAATTCACAATACTTTTCATTGATTCTAATCTGCAATATAAATTTTACTTCCATGAAATTTTTTTATCTAACTCACTTTCAGATTCTCAAAATTTCGCTATATATGAGACCAAAATAGAGCCACGTGTTTAGTTGGGAATTTTGAGGCGTTTTAATGATTGGAGGTTATGTAGTCAAATTTTGAATTTTCGACATTTTCCGCTACCACATACTACTGCGTTTGTTCTGTTTAACAAGTTTCATGACTTGTTAAGAGAATGGGGCATCCAAAAAAAAAAAAAAAAAAAGCATTACATTGGATAATGAAAATAATATGGATGGCATGCAACAACTTTTGTGTGGTAATCTTGATCAACAAGGTGCAACAATTTTCAGGTTTTGGATCAAATATATCTAGAGATTGGATTAGGAAAGGTCTTGAGCTCGGATTATTTCAAGCTTAATCAGTCCGTTCTTGATTTTTTGAGACCTTAGGTAAAACAATAAAATAATATTTTAGGTTCATAAAAGTTGGAGAAATTTTTTTAAAGTCCCTTAAAAGCTAAAAATAAAATAAAATTTTTAGGCCTCTTAAAAATTGGAAAACAAATATTTTAGACCCATTTTAGCCCTGGACCCTGCATTTGGATTAGCTCGGACTCGAATCTTTACAAACTCGAATTTTCTCGAGTTTGGATTATTACGATCTCGAACCTCCATTTTAATACGTGGTCCACATTCTATCACCTCAAAAATATATAACAAAATTTTAATACGTGGTCCGCATTCCATCTCTAGTAATAGGCTTTATAAATAGTAAGGATATATAAATTTATAACAAATATATTTATTAAAGTTTCATATAAAAATTACATATTGTTTTAGTTCAAATGGTAAAAGAAAAAAAATTACATGCATGGTGTCCTTGGTTCAAATCTCATTATGGACAATTTTTATTGATTTATATAGATATAAGAAATAAAAAATACACACATAATCATATAACTTATTACTTTGCAAATAAAATGATTTTTGGTAATTTCTTAATTTTGTTAGGACTCGGTCGACGTGTAACATCAACTCAATAAAAGCCTTTATAAATAGTGTCGAAACCATTTTTAAAGTTCTTATAAAAACGGGGGTCGACTTAAAAAAAAAAGGGAGTCGCCACCAATCCCTTTTTGCTTAGGTGTGATTGGATCACCTTATAAAACGTTTTTTTAAAACATTAATTTTGGCCTACGAAATTCAAGAAAACGGGTTCGGGAGTCGGTTACGTACGAGGAAGGATTAGCACCCTCGTAACGACCAAAATTGGTACCTAATTGATAAAATAATGTCCTGATGTTGAAAATTTGAAAACTTTAAAAAGAATACGATCCTTCTATTTGAAAGAAAACCAAGACTTACCTATCTCAAAGAAATAAAATGCTATACCCAATAAGTTAGGATGTAACATCTCATGACCTCGAAACTAGGTTCGCCTTTATTTTTAAAAAATTCTTACCTCGAGACACAAAACATCATATCCAATAAGTTAGGGTACAACGTTTTGGATTCTCGAGAATAAGTTTTAATTTGAAAGTTATAGGTTTAAGAAAAGGATACTTGACACCTTAAGTTCCACGAGAAAAATTAAAACCCAGTAAGTTAGGGTATAATTTCTCTCGAAGTCCCCAAATATCATATATCGCTATTTTTTTTAAAATATTTGAATAAAATGCGTCAATTCAAAAAGTATTTTTATAAAACAATGGCTTGAGTAAAATGTGATATATATATATATATATATTACAAAACATCAATTCCAAATAGCAATTCTTCACTATTACAAATCATATTAAAAATTATAGACAATTAACGAAAGAGTAATGTGACATGGCAAATGATATATATAATAAATGGACTATGCTAAAACAATATTAAGCAAATAAAAGAACATAATAAACGAATACAAGATATAAAATAAGCAACAACAATTAAGAATCTATGTGAAACATAATAATTCGAGAAATGAATATTAAATTCTACAAACAAGATCAAATATGAAAAGTAAATCAATAATATATTTAAACATTGAATTATGACAAAAATTAAAAAAATGATAACTTTTTAAAACAATTAATATGTACAAACAATATATCTTAAATGAATAATATAAAAACTTAGAGCATATATATATATAAAAATATAGGGGTACTTATAATAAATTTTAATAATTTAATACATATATAAATGACAATATATAATAAAATGATTAATAAATAATATATAATAATTTCAAATAAAGATATATAAAGATTATATATATAATATAAACAATATAAATAAAATATGTTATACTATATAAATAAATTTTATACAAAAAAATATGATATAATATAATACTAGATAATATACAAAATTTAAAAAATATATAATATAATAACTAATATATAAATTATAAAATAATATGTAGTATATATAGATAATTGAACTAAATAAAATAATAAATAGAAATAATTTAATATTTATAAAAATAATATGTATTTAAGAAAAACAATACACAAAAATTTTATACTATTAATGAATTAATATATAGATAGTAAAAAATAATACAGAATTTTTTAATATGATAAAATAATTTAATATAATGTTAAAATAATTTAAAAATAAAATAAAATAAAAAGGTTTAAAAAAATAAAAAAATAGGAATTAAATAAAAATAAAAATAAATGTAAAAGGACTAAATTAAAACGAGCGTCACACTGTAGGGACCCATTAGGCAATTATGCCATATCTCCTAAACGGCGCCGTTCTGTTATCAGCCCATAAATAGCCCGAGGGACTAAATTGAAATAAAATACAGATCTCAGGGCTAATTTAAAAAATAAAAAGAAATTCAATTAGGACGAAATTATAATTAATAAAATTGCGGAGGGACTAAAATGGCAAATTACCCTTTGTATAAAAAGCGCGGATCCTCTCCGGGTTTTCGGGTCAACGCGCGGATCTAGCCTTAAAACGACGTCGTTTTGGCCTTTAAAGGTAACCCCCAAAACGGCGTCGTACAGGTATCCTATATAAACTAAAAATCAATCAAAAAAAATCATTTTTAACATTCCTTAAAAAAAACAAATCAGAGGCCCCCAAAAATTCTCTCTGGCATTCGGCCTAAGGCCAAAATCTGGCCAAGGCGCCGTCACATGCGTCGTCACACGCGCCACCATATCCGGTGGCCGGAGGCTCAAAACTCCATTTTTTTAAGCCGATTGAAAGGTAAACTCTTTTCTTTGTTTATAAGCGAAAATAAAATGAAGAAAAGAAAAAAAAAAGAATAGTATTATTGAAAATCACCTTCTGTATTTCGAAGATTTTGCTCTTTTATTTCTATATTTTTTTTGCCTGGTGTATATCTGTCTCTCTGTATCTTTACAAATTATTTTGGGGGTTTTTATAACCCGAGAAAAAAAATAAAAAAAAGGAAATACACAGATTTTGCCATTTTGTTGCTTTTCTTTCCTTTTTGTAGGCGACCGACGAGGATCTCGGCGGTGGATCGAAGCGCGACTTCGCGCTAAGCTCAGCCTTGGCTGGGGCTAGGCTGATGTTGGGGCTACGGCGCAGTGGAAACCTTAGGGTTTCCTACGTCCGAAAATTGTTTGGGCCATTGGGCCATAGGTTGGGTTAGGGTAGGATTGGGTCTGAGGGTGTAATGGGCTTCGGGTTCTAATTTGGGTTGTCTATTTTAGTGTTTTGTAATTCGGGTCATGAGTGCATTTGGGCCTTCATAATCTGGACTTTAAAAATGGACATTTGGTTTTTTTTTTTTCTGAATGATATGGGCCTGGGCAATAATGGGCTATTACAGCTGCCCCTCTTTGCTCATTGTCGTGTAACGAGAATAGAGAAAAGACGATAAAAGGACCCATTTTGCCCGGTCATGTCAAATGGCTGTATCTTCAGGGAGATAGGCTAGTGTCTTCAATCTGCCTCACTGCAACTTCAGGAAGACGAGATTTACTATCTTTAGTCTACTCCATTGCAAACAAGACTGATGTCTGCGATCTGCTTCATTGCAACTTCAGAAAGGCAGGATCTGCTATCTTTATCTACTCCACTGCAAACTCAGGGAGATAAGATCTAATGTCTTCGATCCGCTTCACTGCAACTTCAGGAACACCAGATCTGCTATTTTTAGTCTGCTCCATTGCAAACTCAGGGAGACCAAACTAATGTCCTCGATCTTCCTCCTGCAACTTCAGGAAGGTAAAATCTGTCGTCTTTAATCAGCTCCACTGCAACTTCAGGGAGACAATGACTAATGTCTTTGATCTTCTTCCTGCAACTCCAGGAAGATAAGACTAATGTCTTCGATCTGCTTCACTGCAACTTCAGGAATGCCAGATCTGCTTTCTTCAGTTTGCTCCACTGCAACTTCAGGGAGGTCAAGCTGATGTCTTTGATCTTCTTCCTGCAACTTCAGGAAGGTAAGATCTGCTATCTTCAATCTGCTTCACTGCAAACTTAGGGATGCCAGACTGATGACTTAGGTCTGCTTCCTGCAACTTCAGGAATGCCAGATCTGCTGTCTTCAATCTGCTCTACTGTAAACTCAGGGAGACAAGATCTGCTATCTTTAATCTGCTCCACTGCAAACTCAGGGATGCCAGACTGATGTCTTTGATCTGCTTCACTGCAACCTCAGGAAGACACGATCCGCTATCTTCAATCGCTCCACTCGCAAACTCGGGGATGCGATGATGTCTTCGACCGCGCTTCTGCAACTTTAGGAATGACAAATCTTTGTCTTTTAGCTTGCTCTACTGCAAACTCAAAGAACTAAAGCTAACGTCTTTGATCTTCTTCCTACAACTTCAGGAAGGTAAGATCTGTTGTCTTGATCGCTTCTAATCAGAATTTCGGGAAGACAAGGTAGAAAGTGACCATTTACCCTACTACATCGTCCTATGACCTGTAGAATGGGTATATGCTTATGCCAAATGATTAGGATGCCGTGATCGAAATGAGTCAAATGCTCCTATTCAGACATGCTATGATATGTGAATGCAAAAATGATATGAGTATGATTCCTACTCAAGGTGTTATCACTCATTTATCCGTTAAGGTTTCATCTTCGTTCCCCTTGAAGTATCATTTTCTTAAATAATTTGCCCCATGGAAATTTTAGGGCCCATTCTTCTTTAACCTTGGGGACACGGGGCATATATCACCTTCAAACGTCCCACTAGGAATCGAAACTTTTTCGGCCTGTCCTTACTACAATCTAAGGATTTGTTTCAACTCCAATTCATTCTACCCTCTTTCAGGAGTTTTGAATTTTCCCCACCAACTTGGTCTGTCATGCCATTCTCCGAATGACCAGCTGACATTGCTTTATTTCGTCACAACAACTCTTTATTCTGTCTAATTACCAATTGGACAAAGAATTCAGAGAAATAGTCTCCATCAAGACTTTTATTTCTCAAATATTTCCAATCTATGTATATGGAAATTCTAAACAATTGTCCTGTTTCGGTTTCTTGTTTTATCTAGAAATTTCCAAAGTAATATGTAGAACTTCTTTTGTGAAATTATTAGTTCATCAATCATTGTTTCAATGCAACATGCTTATGAATAACGGGTAACAAATAAATTGATTTCAAAGAGAGTTAAATGAATTATCAAAAATACAAAGGAAATTAACTGGGAACATATCTTTGAGAAGAAAAAGAATCCAAAGATAGTAAAATGAATAGGGCAAAGATCAGATGCCCTAGATATCGCAGATTGGGCCTCTATATACAAACTTCATGAAGACTGCTTTGAGCTTAACATGTGTTTAGAAGACCCAAAGTACTTTGTTGATGCCCCGATATGTAACATACTTCATTTCTTGTTGATTCAAGTATAGCAAGATCACTGCATGTCCATTCAGAATTTGAGCCGCCCTTTTCGGGTTTTCAACTCAAAACCCCTTTGGTCTCAAGGTGCCCTTTGCGGGTTTTCGCCTTGGCCTCTCTCTTTTTTTTTTAGAAGTCTCAAAGCGCCCTTTGCAGGTTTTCACCTTGGACTCTTCTCCTTTTTAAGCAAAATACTTTTTGACTGAATCTGAGTTCACAGGATTGGGTAAGCTTTTCCCATCCATTTTAGTCAGAATCAGTGCACCTCTAGAGAAAGCTTTATTCACCATATATGGTCCTTCCCAATTCGACATCCATTTTCCTCTGAAATCCTTTTGTATGGGAAGGATCTTTTTCAGTACAAGGTCCCCCTCGTGAAACTCTCTTGGGCGGACTTTTTTATCATAGGCTCGCATCATTCGTTTTTGGTACATCTGACCGTGACGAATAGCCCTTAGCCTCTTTTCTTCAATTAAGTTCAACTAATCATATCGAGCCTGGATCCATTCAGCTTTATCCAACTTTATTTCTGATAAAACTCGAAGAGAAGGTATTTCCACTTCAATAGGTAGAACTGCCTCCATCCCATAGACCAATGAGAAAGGAGTTGCCCCAGTAGAAGTTCTGACGGACGTCCGATAAGCACAGAGTGCAAACGGTAGTTTCTCATGCCAATCCTTATAAGTCTCAGTCATTTTTCCTACTATCTTCTTGATATTTTTATTGGCCGCTTCCACTGCCCCATTCATTTTTGGACGATATGGAGATGAGTTGTGGTGTTTGATGTTGAATTGACTACAAACTTCTGCTATCGTGCTGTTGTTCAAGTTCAGTGCATTGTCTGATATGATCCTCTCGGGCATTCCATATCAATAAATGATCTCCTTCTTCAAGAATCGACTAACTGCTGACTTAGTAACACTAGCGTATGAAGCAGCCTCTACCCATTTCGTGAAGTAGTCAATAACCACAAAGATGAATCGGTTCCCATTCGAAGCTTTCGGTGAGATTGGTCCAATAACATCCATGCCCCACATGGAAAAAGGCCATGGGGAAGTCATAACATGCAAAGGTGACGGAGGCACATGAATTTTGTCTCCATAAATCTGGCATTTATGACATCTCTTGGCATAATTGATACAATCTCCTTCCATGGTGGACCAATAATATCCAAATCTCATTATCTGCTTGGCCATTTTGAATCCATTAGCGTGTGTTCCACAAACGCCCTCATGAACTTCTTCCAGAATTTTCCTAGCTTCAACAGCATCAACGCATCTCAATAGTACTTGATCTTTTCTCTTTTTGTACAAGATATCTCCATCTAAGACATAGTCAGAGGCCAATCTTCTTAATGTCCTTTTATCATTCTCAGTTGCATGCTCCGGGTATTCACGATTTTTTACATATCGCAATACATCATGATACCAAGGGTGGTCATTCTTTCCTCTTCGTCCATGTTATAACAATGAGCTGGGACTTCAAAAATACTCATCTGAATAGGTCTCATATCCTCTGGTCTGTTTACTTTGATCATAGAAGCCAAGGTTGCCAAAGCATCTGCCATCTGATTCTCATCACGAGGGAGATAATTAAAAGTGATGTTGTCAAACTCCTCAATCAACCCCAAAACTATCTTTCGATAATCGATCAATTTGGGATCTCTGGTCTCACATTCACCTTTAAGCTGGTAAATCACTAGTGCAGAATCTCCATATACCTCTAGCACTCTGATTTTACGCTTTATAGCTGCTCGAATGCCCATGATGCACGCTTCATACTCTGCCATGTTATTTGTGCAATCAAAATCCAATTTGCATGTGAATGGGTAATGATCACCACTAGGGGATACTAAGATTGCCCCAATTTTATTTCCCACAGCATTTGACGGCATATCAAAATTTAGCTTCCACGGACATTCTTCAGTAGTTGCTACATACATTAACTCTTCATTAGGGAAATCAAAGCTCAAAGGTTCATAATCATCTAAAGCCCTGCTAGCCAGAAATTCGTCTATTGCGCTCCCTTTTATAGCCTTTTGGTTTACGTAGACTATATCAAATTCAGAAAGCAAAATCTGCCACCGTGCCATTCTTCCATTTAGAGCAGTTGACTCCATCATATACTTTAATGGGTCAAGCTTCGAAATTAACCAGGTTGTATGATATAGCATATACTGCCTCAATCTCCGAGTTGTCCAAATCAAGGCGCAACGCAATTTTTCAATCGACGAATATCTCATTTCATATTCAGTGAACTTTTTACTGAGATAGTATATCGCCCTTTCTTTTTTTCCTGACTCATCATGTTGACCAAGCACACATCCCATGGAGTTATTGAACACTGACAAATACAGTATCAATGGTCTATCTGGATTAGGCGAAGATAGTACTGGTGCATTTGACAGATATTGTTTGACTTTGTCAAAAGCTCTCTGACATTCCTCGTCCCATACACCTTGGTTGTGTTTCTTGAGAAGACGAAATATGGGATCACATTTCTCGGTTAATTGTGAAATAAACCGAGCAATGTAATTTAATCTTCCAAGAAAGCCTCGAACTTTCTTTTGAGTGCGTGGTGGAGGCAATTCTTGTATTGCCTTGACCTTATTTGAGTCAACTTTGATTCCTCTCTCGCTGACCACAAAACCCAGTAATTTCCCTGACCGAGCTCCAAAAGTACATTTAGCTGGGTTGAGCTTCAATTGAAATTTTCTCAACCTTGAAAACAACTTCTTCAAAACCTCAATGTATTCCTTTTCTATTCGAGATTTGGTGATCATATCATCAACATATACTTCAATCTCTTTGTGTATCATGTCATGTAACAAGGTTACCATGACCCTTTGATATATTGCTCCAGCATTCTTTAGTCCAAATGGCATTACCTTATAACAAAAGGTACCCCACAATGTTATGAAAGTAGTTTTCTCCATATCCTTAGGGTGCATCTTGATCTGATTGTATCCCAAAAAACCATCCATGAAAGAAAGCAATGAGTATCCTGCCGTATTATCCACCAACGTGTCAATATGCGGCAAAGGGAAATTGTCCTTTGGGCTGGCTTTATTTAAGTCCCTATAGTCTACACACATCCGAACCTTTCCATCTTTCTTAGGGACAGGAACAATGTTGGCAACCCACTCTGAATATTTGACCACTTGTAGAAAACTAGCATCAAACTGTTTCTTGACTTCCTCCTTTATTTTCAACATCATATCAGGCCTCATCCTTCGTAACTTTTGTTGAACTGGCTTGCACTCTTCTCTTATGGGAAGGCGATGTACTACAATATCAGTACTTAGCCCAGGCATATCCTGGTATGACCATGCAAAGATGTCCTTGAATTCCCGTAGTAACTCAGCAAGGTCTTGTTTCGTCTCCTCAGCTATGCGCGTTCCAATTTTCACCACCTTTCCTTCCTCTATGGCTATGTTCTCTACCTCCTCTTCATGGGGTAAAATTTGTTTCTCCTCTTTCTTTACCATTCTTAACAAATCTGGAGACAAGTCACAATCTCTGTCACCTTCAAAATCCTGAGATTCTTCTAAACACATGTCTTGCTCAAAATGGACCTCTGAATCTGTGGTATCGTTGCTCATGTCATTGATATCTAGGGACTTGTGGTGGGCACCAAAGAATGTACAACGGTGGGCACCAAAGAATGTACAAAGAACAAATGAATTCGAGAATAACTATTTACATGGTATGAATGAGAATAAAAAAATTTAGAATGAAATTAGAAGATCAAAAGAATGAAAGAATATTTGCCAAAATTGATCATTAAAGATGTATTTTATTGAAACGAAAGATGTCTGAACATGAGCCTATTTCACAAAAGAAATCTTATTGTTCCTAGGCTTAAAAATAACAAGCGCGTTCTGAATATTACTCTGTATAATCTCTAAAAACTACAGGAAGTTCCTCTGCAGTCCAATTGTTCAAAACGGTTCCAGGTTCATAAGGGCGAATGCCCAACAAGTTTCTTTGCCCAGTTTCTTCCTCGTGTATGGCATTGATGTGAAGTTTTTTGTTTTTCAATGATCCTCTCTCCGGGTGAATTATCCCTCCTGATATAAAGGTCTGGGATATGTGAGGGAATATTATCGATTCCCACTTGAATTCTTCCCTATTCAACCGTGCCCTTCTTCTCTCTTGCTTCTTCTCTATTTCCTTTCTCCTCTGTCTAGCATCTGGCCTGAAACCCAAGCCAAGGCGATCTCTCTTCTCTTTCAGCATTGGAACTTGAATCTCTCCTTGAAGATGTCTTCCCAGTCCTTTCCCTGGTAAGGCTCCTTTCCCTACCATCATTTGTAAACCCATTCTCGTAGTCCTGGATATCCTAGGGACAGGCACCTCATTCCCTTCCAAAATGAATGTTGCATTTACGAATTCTAAAGATCGAAAAGAGCATTCAGTTGCCTCTTCATTCGCCTCTAAGTATGGTGCGTCGTTGGTAACAGTTGCTATGATGTCCTCTTCTGCGTTTATAGTTACTAGCCGGCCCTCTGTTACCAGTTTCAATTTTTAGTGCAGCGATAAGGGCACTGCCCCTGCCGAATGAATCCAGGGCCTTCCCAACAAGCAATTGTAGGATGGCTTGATATCCATCACTAAAAAATCCACTTCATACGTGTTTGGCCCAATCAGTAATGGTATGTCAATCCTTCCCATGACTCTTCTTTCAGTGCCATCAAATGCTCTCACTATGTTTTGACACGTCTTCATGTGAGAACTGTCTATAGGCAATCTTTTCAGCGTAGACAATGGTAAGACATTCAAAGCCGATCTGTTATCGATTAACACGCTTGGTAGAGTATATCGTTCGTAACGAGTAGTGATGTGCAAAGCCTTTGTCGATCCCATGCCCCCAGGTGGAATTTCATCATCACTGAAGTAAATGAAGTTGTCAGCACTTATATTACTAACCAGACGGTCAAGTTTGTTGACAGATATGTCTTTAGTAACATAGATCTCATTCAACACTTTCATCAACGCCTCACGATGTACTTCTGAACTTAAAAACAAGGCTAGTACTGATATGCGAGCCGGTTATTTGTGCAGCTGCTCTACCATGCTGTATTCACTGTGCTTCAAGAATTTTAAAAATTCTTTAGCCTCTTCCTCCTTCACAGGTTCATTGATAAGTGCCTCAGCCTCTTTCTCCCGCTCAACTACCAAAGTCTTTGCTTTCACAGGTACAGTTCTGACGTTTCCTCAGTCGTAACGCCTTCCACTACGTGTGTAAGATCCTTTATTTTGGACCTCCTTGGATGTGCTAGCTGAGTTTTCCATTCTTGGTATTGTCACATTGTATTTGTAATTCCAAGGTACCATTTTGTTATCCTTGTAAGGAAAGGAACTAGGTTTTTGGATTACGACTTTGGGCGCGATTTGTACTCCGCCTTCTGTGTTTCTTGGTCGAGAGATGATAATCCTTGGGTAATTGACTTTTTGCTTTATCAGTTCTCCTTCTGACGAAAAATATATTTCCCTCCTCTGAGCATTCTTCATAAAATTCTAATTCCTTATTATCCATAAGGCTTTGTACCAATACCCTGAATTCAGCACATTCCCGGATCTCGTGCCCTTCTGCCTTGTGGAACACGCAGTAGTCCCTTATTCCTTCGCATTTTACAATAGAATTCGATTCTATCAACCCTCTTCTAACCATTTCTCTCCAGATTATTCTCAACGGGGTCTTTATCTCTGCAATATCCTCCTTGATCCTTCTCACGACATTTTCTCCAATCGCGTTTATCCCCTTATCGCCATGGTTAGGTAACGGGTTCTCCGCACTAGGTGTATCATCAAATTTTACAATCCCCATCTTGATTAGTCTCTCGACTACCTTTTTGAAGGCAGTGCAGTTTTCTATTGAATGCCCCGATATTCCCGCATGGTAATCACATTGAGCGTTTGAGTCATACCATTTAAGATATGGGGGCTGTAACAGTTTTAAATAAAATAGGGACACCACATGTGTGTCGAATAAACTTTGATATAGCTCCTTATACGTCATTGGGATTAGCGTAAATTGGACCTTTTCAGAATTTTGCCTTGCGCCTGATTCTTGTCTTTTCGACCCTTATTGCCCAGCCGTAATTACCTTTGGCTGGCTAACAGTGATTGCCTTCGAGTACCCTTGGTTGTATGTACTCGTATTATTCACCTCATTGTCCTTTTTCCTAGGAGCAGATCTTTTAGTAGTTTCTCCCGCTTCAATCTTGCCACCCCTTATGGCATTTTCTATCATTTCTCCTGCCATCACTATATCTGTGAAGCTCTTGGTGGTGCTTCCTATCATGTGAGTGATGAATAGAGCTTTCAGGGTGTTGATAAAAAGCATGGTAGTTTCCTTTTCTAGGAGATGTGGCTTGAACTTGCATGGAAACTTCCCTCAATCTTTGCGCATACTGCCTGAAACTTTCATTTGACTTCTTCTTCATGTTTTGCAAGGTGATTCTGTCAGGCGTCATGTCTGTAACATGATTGTATTGCTTCATGAAGGCTTGAGCCAAATCTCTCCAGGAGCTAATCCTAGCACGTCTGAGTTGATTGTACCACCTGGACGCCGCCCCTACCAAACTGTCTCGGAAACAATGAATCAAGAGCTGATCATTGTTAATATAGCCAGTCATCCGTCTACAGAACATAGTGATATGGGCTTCAGGGCAGCTGGTTCCATTATACTTCTCAAATTCTGGCATTTTAAACTTATGAGGAAGCACCAGATCTGGAACCAAGCTCAAGTCTTTAGCATCAATTCCGTGGTGATTATCAGCATTTTCTAAAGCCTTGAACTTTTCTTCCAACCATTTGCAACGATCTTCCAACTGCCTTGAAGATTCAGTTCTTATCCCCTCCCTCTCTGCTATATCTAAGTCAGGGATAACAGGATTAGTAGGGTTATCTCCCGGGTTGGATCCTGTGCCAACCTGGAAATTCATAGGCACTCCAGCATCATTTTGCCCTTGTTGAGGCCTTATCGTGACAGATGGCCTTCGGGGATATATCCTCAGGTTGTGTTTGCACATGCGGTGGGGTGAAACCTCGAGGAAAGTCCTCGTTATCTTCAGCATTAATTATGGGACCCTTTCGTTTGTCCATCTCCCCGTTCAGCATCTGGGCCATTTAAGCTATCATGTTTATTTGAGCTTCCAACATTTGGTCTCTCATTTCTTGTTGGAGCTTTGCCAATTGCTCTTGCATCTGGTCTTGCATGTCTCTCTGGAATTGTTCAAGTCTTTGATCCATTTTCTTTGTCTTGGCACGTGTACTGTAATGGTGTTCAGTTTCCAGATTTTCCTCCTCTCCCTCTCTCTCTTCTGTGATAATTTCAACTAACTAGGCTCTCTCTATAGACTTAAATGCATATGATGTGACGTAATGCAAATGCATGAATGCAAGGAGGCATCGATTCAGATTCAACTTCATTTTAGAAAACTTTATTAGAAAACAAAATCCTTTACATAGAACGGACTACAAATATGCTTTCGCCCTAAGGCCCAAAGTTTTGATTTTCCCAAACAACAAGGCTAACTCTTGACCACGATCTGACTGTAGCTCATACTTCGTGCTCAATGTATCAGCCTGTACTGCCAAAGTCTGTAGGTGATCAGCTACCTCTCGAATCTGGACTATTGCTTCACCCATGAGATAATCCCGATTTCTAACTTGGTCATGGGAATGGTGGAGCTCTTCCTTCTAATGCCCTTCTCTTGCTTCAAGAAGCTCGATCCAGAGTTCACAATTCTGTAATGCTGATTCTAATCTTTCAATCTTACCCTTCATTTCCTCAATCTTGTTCAGACTTGACTTCAACTCGTTTGCAGAATTACGGCTTCGATAATGGTGAAGAGACCGTCCCAGTTCTGTCACTTTAGCTTTTAATCCACTCTTTTCCTTTTGGCTTTCTGCTAAACTCTTTTCTAGGGCCTCGTTTCGCATCTGCATCTCTAGGAACTTCCTCTCCCAATGGTCAGCTTTGGCTTTTTCCTCTCGAATCTCCTGCTGCCACTGTTCCAAAGTCTTCCCTAATCCGACATTTTTCATTGATAGACTCAGCTTCTTATAATCTGTCTTTAGGCTGTCCAGGTCTTCCTCGACCCTTTTCTTTCCTTTTCTTAACTTAACGGCCTCCAGTTTCTGAACATCCACGTCTAACCTCAGATACATTTTCTCTTCCTCCAACTTCTCTATTCTCTTTCCAAGCTCTGAACTCATCTTTTCGAAATCTTGTTTCACAATCTCTAACTCTGATGGGACCACTTGCAAGCATTCCTCTCTTGATCGGGCACCTTCTGGATTCAGCTCGGGGATGTTATCATTAATCCTTCTAATCCTCCATCCACTGTAATCTGGGGTCGTCATTGGGCCTGCGGATAATCTCTTCATCCTACGAATCTGATTCCAAGCACTAGAAATCTCCTTAACCCTCTTCTTATAGTTGTCCCCTCTGTATGAGAACTTGTAACACCCCAAACCCGGCCTAAACGTTACGACCGAATCTGGCATGTCACATGAAAGGAATGTCTAAAAACTGTGCATTCGTTAAAAAGCTCATATTCTTTATAATTGTGGTGAGAAATCGAGTTTAAGTAATTTTGAATAAGAAATGGTTTATTATCATTTTAGGAAAATCCCATATTGATCATTTAATAATAAGCAATAAGCAAATTGAAAGCTGAAACCAAATAAAATACCCAAGGCCTTATTACATAACAAAAACTCAAATAAAAATAAGTCCAAATAAAAGAAACAAATTTACGAGTAAACATATGTATGGCCTCCACGAGTCCACCTCGGCTCCCCAATCCGCGATCTAATGATTACTGCAAAATTTAACTAAGGGGTGAGTCATCGAGACTCGGTGTGTAAATCCCCATCCAATGTGCCCTTACACAATTTCATATGAAAATATGCATATCATGCACCCAAACCTAGCCATCCAATGCTCCTTTCTCTACCGTGTGGTACCAAACCACTTTGGTGGTGCCAAACCACTGGTGACCCAAAGTCACGATATCCATAATTGTGGTGCCAAACCCTTTGGTGACCCAAAGTCACGAATAATCCAATGATGGGGCCAACCCATCGTGTGATACCAAATCACCAGCAGACGATCCCATATCTCAAAGTGGGGCCAACCCACGGTGGTGTTAACCACGGGACGAGACGCTATGAGGTGCCAAACCTCCGTGTCCCAAAGACACGCATGTGATACCAAATCACCGTGACCGCAGATCACAAATCCGATGATGGGGCCAACCCATCGTGTGATACCAAATCACCGCGGCGTCAATCCCGTATAATCAATCGTGGGGCCAACCCATCGTGGTGCTAAGCCACCGGGACGAGACGCTATGAGGTGCCAAACCTCCGGTGTCCCAAAGACACGAATGTGATACCAAATCACTTTGGTGACCGAAGTCACGAATCCAATGATGGGGCCAACCCATCGTGTGATACCAAATCTTTGGCGTCAATCCCGTATAATCAATCGTGGGGCCAACCCACCATGTGGTGCTAAGCCAGGGACGAGGCGAGGTGCCAAACCTCCTGGTGACCCAAAGTCACAATAATCAATCGTGGTACCAAACCACTTTGGTGGTGCCAAACCACTGGTGTCCCAAAGACACGGATATCAATCTTCCCCCTCCTCTCATCATACCCATGCAATATGACATAATAATTCGTGTATGCGCGTTATGTCATGTATGCTAGACATATATCAAATATAAGTATAACATGAATTACCATCATAATCGGATAGACATAAAACAACATAATCACCCTAATCAACCTCTAAGGGTATAACCGTAATTTTACCTACCAAGGGCATTTTCGTAATTTACCCACCAAGGGTATATCGGTAATTTACCCACCAAGGGCATTTTCATAATTTACCCTTCGGTGGTATTTCAGTAATTTACCTACTAAGGGTATTTTTCGTAATATACCCTTTGTGGGTATTTTGGTAATTTACCCACCAAGGGTATTTTCGTAATTTACCCACCAAGGGTATATCGGTAATTTCGTACCTGGAATGGCCTTTCCCAAAGGCCCAAATGTCACCCCGAGCGACTCAGCTACCATTTCCGGTCGTACCGGACGATTGGGCCTAAAACTCGATTCTCGCCCATTCGGCCCACACGCCTTCGTGTGGCCCACCTAGCACAAATCTAGCCATGTATATAAGTTCCACCTAGTCTAGTTCACTATATACTACACAATCGCACAATTTACTCATAAGGGCCCACGGGCCCATTGGGCCCACCGGCCCATCGCGCCCAAGCGACCCCAACCCACAAGAATACTACTTATGGCATCAACTATCGCGTCGAAGCCCCACACGCGCGCCGCGCGCTCGTGTGGCTACTATATTGCCGTGGACCAAACGCCGGCATTTGCCGCTCTACAACTAGAGTAGAGAGAGTTACACACCGATAGGACTCTAGTGTTAATCCGCGCTCCGACCACTCCTCGTGCCCAAACGCCTTCCAAGGTGTGTCAACCCTCCTCTGGAATGCTCTTTACATAGCTAGCTCTTCACCTTCCTTCTCTGTATCTTTCCGATGTGGGATCCCTTCGTCGAAGAGAGTTTAAATTCAATGAAACTCTTCCCGTCAGACCACCGCAAAATAAATACTCCCTTGCTTCTCATGAGATTCGAACCCGTGCTCCTTGCAACATAATCCACGCTGCTAGCCACTTAGCCACAAGCTCCTCTTGTGTCTTAAACCATGCGCAACTAAATATAAATCTATAGCCAAATTCTCGAGGTCCAAGTAAAAGAAAACCAAAATGCAAAAGCCAAGACTTGAACTTGGACCTCCTTCCTTCCTTGTGGCGTCACCCCTTGTCTCTTATGTGGCGTCACTTTGCCACTCCACTTGTGTCATTTTTCCCACATTTTATTCTTAAGGCCTACACCGCCAACTTCCGTGGTTTTTTCCACCTAAAACCAAAATTTCCCCAAAGCTAATATTTGATCCCGGGACTTCATGAAGCCCCTCAACCTTCCAAAATAACTTACCTAATAAGTCTAACTTGCATTAATGCCGTTCTCAAAAATTTTAAAACAAGGCCCATTGGGCCCAATCCTACTAGGCCCAATTTCGGGATGTTACAAATCTACCCTCCTTAAAGAAATTTCGTCCTCAAATTTCCAACTACAGAACATTCGTACAACCTAACCTACAACGTGCGTGCTCACGCGCACTCGATTCCAATAACCCTAATATACTTTTAACTAGAATTTAGAAATCCTACACATACTAAAAAAACTAACCATTAAAGCGGATAAATATTTCAGATGCATAATCAACTCTATATCCGAACATCACATCCAACCCAAACATACGTAATAGATATTCAAAATATAGCATATAACAAAGAAAAGTATCAGAAACTTACGCATGGATTGGTGCAGGAGACTCGGGTGCCATATTTCAACAAAAAGAACAGATATATATTTTTCTAAACCATTTTCCAAACCATCTTTTGAAAACATTTTTTTGAACCCAAACCCACACCGAGTTTTTGAACCTAGGCTCGATACCATAATTGTAACACCCCAAACCCGGCCTAAACGTTACTTAAGAATCGGCATGTCACATGAAAGGAATGTCTAAAAGCGTGCATTCGTTAAAAGCTCATATTCTTTATAATTGTGGTGAGAAATCGAGTTTAAGTAATTTTGAATAAGAAATGGTTTATTATCATTTTAGGAAAATCCCATATTGATCATTTAATAATAAGCAATAAGCAAATTGAAAGTGAAACCAAATAAAATACCCAAGGCCTTATTACATAACAAAAACTCAAATAAAAATAAGTCCAAATAAAAGAAACAAATTTATTTAGTAAACATATGTATGGCCTCCACGAGTCCACCTCGGCTCCCAAATCCGCGATCTAATGATTACACCGCAAAATTTAACTAAGGGGTGAGTCATCGAGACTCGAGTGTGTAAATCCCCATCCAATGTGCCCTTACACAATTTCATATGAAAATATGCATATCATGCACCCAAACCTAGCCATCCAATTCTCCTTTCTCTACCCGTGTGGTACCAAACCACTTTGGTGGTGCCAAACCACCTGGTGACCCAAAGTCACGATATCCATAATTGTGGTGCCAAACCACCTGGTGACCCAAAGTCACGAATAATCCAATGATGGGGCCAACCCATCGTGTGATACCAAATCACTAGCGCAGACGATCCCATATCTCAAAGTGGGGCCAACCCACGGTGGTGTTAACCACGGGGACGAGACGCTATGAGGTGCCAAACCTCCGTGTCCCAAAGACACAAGCAGTGTGATACCAAATCTTTGGTGACCGCGATCCACAAATCCGATGATGGGGCCAACCCATCGTGTGATACCAAATCGCGGCGTCAATCCCGTATAATCAATCGTGGGGCCAACCCATCGTGGTGCTAAGCCACTGGGGCGAGACGCTATGAGGTGCCAAACCTCGGTGTCCCAAAGACACGAATGTGATACCAAATCACCGGTGACCGAAGTCACGAATCCAATGATGGGGCCAACCCATCGTGTGATACCAAATCACCGGCGTCAATCCCGTATAATCAAGCTGTGGGGCCAACCCATCGTGGTGCTAAGCCACCTGGGACGAGACGCTGAGGTGCCAAACCTCCGTGACCCAAAGTCACAATAATCAATCTGTGGTACCAAACCACCGGTGGTGCCAAACCACTGGTGTCCCAAAGACACGGATATCAATCTTCCCCCTCCTCTCATCATACCCATGCAATATGACATAATAATTCGTGTATGCAGTATGTCATGTATGCTAGACATATATCAAATATAAGTATAACATGAATTACCATCATAATCGATAGACATAAAACAACATAATCACCCTAATCAACCTCTAAGGGTATAACCGTAATTTTACCTACCAATGGCATTTTCGTAATTTACCCACCAAGGGTATATCGGTAATTTACCCACCAAGGGCATTTTCATAATTTACCCTTCGGTGGTATTTTGAAGAATTTACCTACTAAGGGTATTTTCGTAATATACCCTTCTGTGGGTATTTTGGTAATTTACCCACCAAGGGTATTTTCGTAATTTACCCACCAAGGGTATATCGGTAATTTCAGACTGGAATGGCCTTTCCCAAAGGCCCAAATGTCACCCCGAGCGACTCAACTACCATTTCCGGTCGCACCTAGGACGATTGGGCCTAAAACTCGATTCTCGCCCATTCAGCCCACACGCTCGTGTGGCCCACCTAGCACAAATCTAGCCATGTATATAAGTTCCACCTAGTCTAGTTCACTATATACTACACAATCGCACAATTTACTCATAAGGGCCCACGGGCCCATTGGGCCCACTTCGCCCATCGCGGCCAAGCAAGCACCCCAACCCACAAGAATACTACTTATGGCATCAACTATCGCCGAAGCCCCACACGTGCGCCGCACGCTCGTGTGGCTACTATTGCCGTGGACCGCACTTCCGGCATTTGCCGCTCTACAACTAGAGTAGAGAGAGTTACACACCGATAGGACTCTAGTGTTAATCCGCTCCGACCACTCCTGTGCCCAAACGCCTTCCAAGGTGTGTCAACCCTCCTCTGGAATGCTCTTTATATAGCTAGCTCTTCACCTTCCTTCTCTGTATCTTTCCGATGTGGGATCCCTTCGTCGAGAGAGTTTAAATTCAATGAAACTCTTCCCGTCCAGCATCGCAAAATAAATACTCCCTTGCTTCTCATGAGATTCGAACCTGTGCTCCCTTGCAACATAATCCACGCTGCTAGCCACTTAGCCACAAGCTCCTCTTGTGTCTTAAACCATGCGCAACTAAATATAAATCTATAGCCAAATTCTGAGGTCCAAGTAAAAAGAAAACCAAAATGCAAAAGCCAAGACTTGAACCTTGGACCTCCTTCCTTCCTTGTGGCGTCACCCCCTTGTCTCTTATGTGGCGTCACTTTGCCACTCCACTTGTGTCATTTTTCCCCACATTTTATTCTTAAGGCCTACCTGCCAACTTCCAGGGTTTTTTCCACCTAAAACCAAAATTTCCCCAAAGCTAATATTTGATCCCGGGACTTCATAGAAGCCCTCTAACCTTCCAAAATAACTTACCTAATAAGTCTAACTTGCATTAATGCCGTTCTCAAAAATTTTAAAACAAGGCCCATTGGGCCCAATCCTACTAGGCCCAATTTCGGGATGTTACAGAACTCACACTGAGCCAGCCCATATGTTGCTGGTATGAACTGTCTCGATCCATATTACCTTAGCACGAGCAATGGAGCATACCCAACGGCTCCCCAAATTCTCAGTAAAGGTACCCAGTCGAAACTCCCACATCGATAAATAATTTCATCGGGAATCATCCAAGGAGCTCTCCACTCGATGTCTTCCTCTTGAAGGTTTTGAAGGAGCGCCATCCAGTTTTCCTCAGACACGTCCTCTCTCCTTGGTGTAGCCACTATCTTTTTCAATGGAGAATAGCCACTATCTCTTTCAATGGAGAAACTTTCTCCACCTTCCAGAAATGACTGTGGAACCAAGCTAATAATAATTGCACGCATCCAATGAACCTACCCTCACCTGCTCTTCGATATGCATTCAAAGATTTGAAAGTCTCGGCTAAGATCGCAGGCACAGGCGTGACCCCTTTGTCAAGTCGATCGAATAGATCAGTAACTGCTTCATCTACATGTCTTAGAGCTTTAGGAAAAATTACCAAACCGTAAATACACAAGGCAAAGACGTCGATCTTCTTCTTTACATCTGGATGTGTTAGGATCAGGTCCCTCAAACTCACCCAAGGTATGCATTTACCCTCACCTTTCTCTTGAATTCTGGCTGCAACCCACTGTTCACTCATCCCCGTAATATTCATTAACTTCTTCACAAAAGTTGGGACATTAGCAGCCTTAGAATAAGCTTTGTCGACTTGGATCCTTGAACAATGAAGCAAGGTTGTATATTCCTCCACCGTGGGCACCAAATCTACTTTCCCGAAAGTGAAACAGCTATAGGCAGAGTTCCAAAACTGAGTCATAGCTCGGAACATATGCTTATCTACCTTAATGTCGAGTAAATAGGGTAGATCTCCATAATCACGATAAAACAACTGCTTAGCTTCATCATCCCATTGGGTCCAAATTTCTTTCAACTCTCGAAACTCATTTTGCGTAATACTAATACGAGTGAAATTCCATAGTTCAGACACATACCCGTCAGCCAAGCTGTTCCCTTTCTCTAATTGCGTTTGCTTTGACCATATACGGACGACTGCATTGTCTTCCACTTTATCAAGGAACTCATTCTCCATAACCAGCTTTCTAACTTAGAAATTGACCGTGAATCGGTACCTCTTTAAAATATGAAATGACATGCACCAAAAATAAAGCACAAAGTTAGTATCATGGGATAAAATATAAAATAAATAAAACACCTATCTGGGTAACCACTAAGGCTTAGCATAGTTCTACTTAGGGTGAGTCCTTATGTTTTCTACGTGTGGTTTAGCTCTAAAGTCGAGGTACCCGAACCAGCAGATTCCTCGATCCTCACCTATTATAGGCTCATACGGACCGAGTTCGGTTCAGGGGAATACATTTCCCTATGGCCATGCGAAAGTGAAAACTTCACGAAGACATAAGTACAGATGTATCCCGGAAGCAATCCACTAGCCCATGCGGAGGTGAAAACCTCACGAAGGCATAGTTTCTCACTCCCACTTAAAGGTGCGACCACAACAGTCATACAATGCAATGCAGAGATATTTTATAAAAATAGAACCACATGCAATAAAAAGAATCATAGTTTTTCAAATCAAATTTTTAAATTTGGACAAAAAAACAAGAAATAATCAATTTTACAGCTTGACTCTCTTATTGGTCCCTAGTGGAGTTGCCAAGCTGTAGAAACCATTTTTAAAGTTTTTATAAAAACGGGGGTCAACTTAAAAAAAAAACAAAAACGGGAGTCGCCACCAATTCCTTTTTGCTTAGGTGTGATTGGATTACCTTATAAAAAGTTTTTTTTTTAAAACATTAATTTTGGCCTACGAAATTCAAGAAAATAGGTTTGGGAGTCGGTTACGTACGAGGAAGGATTAGCACCCTCGTAACGCCCAAAATTGGTACCTAATTGATAAAATCACGTCATGATGTTGAAAATTTGAAAACTTTAAAAAGAATACGATCCTTCTATTTGAAAGAAAACCAAAACTTACCTATCTCAAAGAAATAAAATGATATACCCAATAAGTTAGGATGTAACATCTCATGACCTCGAAACTAGGCTTGCCTTTATTTTAAAAAATTCTTACCTCGAGACACAAAACATCATATCCAATAAGTTAGGGTACAACGTTTTGGATTCCTGAGAATAAGTTTTAATTTGAAATTTATAGGTTTAAGAAAAGGATACTTGACACCTTAAGTTCCACGAGAAAAATTAAAACCCAGCAAGTTAGGGTATAATTTCTCTCGAAGTTCCCAAATATCATATATCGCTATTTTTTTTAAATATTTGAATAAAATGCGTCAATTCAAAAGGTGTTTTTATAAAACAATGGTTTGAGTAAAATGTGGCATATATATATATATATATATATATTACAAAACATCAATTCCAAATAGCAATTCTTCACTATTACAAATCATATTAAAAATTATAGACAATTAACGAAAGACTAATGTGACATGACAAATGATATATATAATAAATGGACTATGCTAAAACAATATTAAGCAAATAAAAGAACATAATAAACGAATACAAGATATAAAATAAGCAACGACAATTAAGAATCTATATGAAACATAATAATTCGAGAAATGAATATTAAATTCTACAAACAAGATCAAATATGAAAAGTAAATCAATAATATATTTAAACACTGAATTATGACAAAAATAAAAAAAATAAAAAAAAATAAAAAAATGATAAATTTTTAAAACAATTAATATGTACAAACAATATATCTTAAATGAATAATATAAAAAACTTAGAGCATATATATATATATATAAAAATATAGGGATACTTATAATATATTTTAATAATTTAATACATATATAAATGACAATATATAATAAAACGATTAATAAATAAGATATAATAATTTCAAATAAAGATATATAAAGATTATATATATAATATAAACAATATAAATAAAATATGTTATACTATATAAATAAATTTTATACAAAAAAAAGATATAATATAATACTAGATAATATACAAAATTTGAAAAATATATATAATATAATAACTAATATATAAATTATAAAATAATATGTAGTATATATAGATAATTGAACTAAATAAAATAATAAATAGAAATAATTTAATATTTATAAAAATAATATGTATTTAAGAAAAACAAAACACAAAAATTTTATACTATTAATGAATTAATATATAGATAGTAAAAACAATACAGAATTTTTTAATATGATAAAACAATTTAATATAATGTTAAAATAATTTAAAAATAAAATAAAATAAAAAGGTTTAAAAAAAACAAAAAAAACAGGAATTAAATAAAAATAAAAATAAATGTAAAATGACTAAATTAAAACGCGTGTCACACTGTAGGTACCCATTAGGCAATTATGCCATATCTCCTAAACGGCGTCGTTCTGTTATCAGCCCTTAAATAGCCCGAGGGACTAAATTGAAAGGAAATACAGATCTTAGGGCTAATTTAAAAAATAAAAAGAAATTCAATTAGGACGAAATTATAATTAATAAAATTGCCGAGGGACTAAAATGGCAAATTACCCTTTGTATAAAAAGCGCGGATCCTCCCCAGGTTTTCGGGTCAACACGCGGATCTAGCCTTAAAACGACGTCGTTTTGGCCTTTAAAGGTAACCCCAAAAACGGCGTCGTACAGGTATCCTATATAAACTAAAAATCAATAAAAAAAATCATTTTTAACATTCCTTAAAAAAAAACAAATCAGAGGCCCCCAAAAATTCTCTTTGGCATTCGGCCTAAAGCCAGAATCCGGCCAAGGCTCCGTCACACGCGCCACCATATCCGGTGGTCGGAGGCTCGAAACTCCATTTTTTTTAAAGCCGATTGAAAGGTAAACTCTTTTCTTTGTTTATAAGCGAAAAAAAGAAGAAGAAAAAAGAAGAATAGTATTATTGAAAATCACCTTCTGTATTTCGAATATTTTGCTCTTTTATTTCTATATTTTTTTTTGCCTGGTGTATATCTTTCTCTCTGTATCTTTACAGATTATTTTGGGGGTTTTTATAACCCGAGAAAAAAAAATAAAAAAAGGAAATACATAGATTTTGCCATTTTGTTGCTTTTCTTTCCTTTTTGCAGGCGACCGATGAGGATCTCGGCGGTGACTGGGGGCAACTCACGCTAATTGCGGCGCGACTGGGGCTAGGCTGATGTTGGGGCTGCAGCGCAGTGGAAACCTTAGGGTTTCCTGCGTCCGAAAATTGTTTGGGCCATTGGGCCATAGGTTGGGTTAGGGTAGGATTGAGTCTGAGGGTGTAATGGGCTTCGGGTTGTAATTTGGGTTGTCTGTTTTAGTGTTTTGTAATTCGGGTCATGAGTGCATTTGGGCCTTTGTAATTTGGACTTTAAAAATGGACATTAGGTATTTATTTATTTTTTGTTTTCTGAATGATATGGGCCCGGGCAATAATGGGCTATTACAAATAGTATGGATTATGGACATATTTTTATTGATTTATAAAGATATAAAAATTTAAAAATCCCCACATAGTCATATAATTTACTTTGCAAATAAAATGATTTTTTAGGTAATTCCATAACTAAGTTAGGACCCGGTTGATATGTGAGACCAACTTAGTTAAGGGCTTTATAACTAGTATGAATATACAATTAATTGAGTTAATAAAGCATGCATAATACAATTGAAATGTAAATATTATATTAAAATAAATTTTTGGTTTAACGGTAAAGTTCATGTTTTATTTATATAAATAGCACCGGTTCAAATCCAACCCCATGTAAAATTTTCAAAGGAAGAGATTGTTGAGGCATGTTATAAACAAATATGTTGAGTGGCACTCGGTAGTGCCCACTACCATACATCACTGTGATGGTGAAGCCAAACTTGCCATATTGAGTGTTGACAATTTATTGAACTAAAATCTTTGGGCTATTAACTGAGTTAATATTTTGAAAATGGAAGCCCATCTATGGAAACCAATCCATTGCCTATGAATATTGGATTAGAGTGGATTGAATTAATACAACCCTTGAATTATGGAGAATTGGTCGGAATCGAGTTACTATTGTAGTGGCCACTGCAATTAGATAATTTCATTTTTAGTTGATAGTTTAAGTAATTAGCAACTCAAGATCCCAACATGTTTTCTTTTTAAAAAGACTAAAACACTCTCAAATAATATAATTTATTTTAATTATGAAAAACTATTTTTATAATTTCTCTAATTGAATTAGTGCACAAGACATTAAAATTTTAAATAATAGAATAAATGTTATATCATAACTTCCTAAAATTGAAACAAATCTTTCTAAAATGCAATCTTCTACACGAATTATATCCAACTAAGATATTCCCTCTTGAGATATATTGATTATGTTTTGTTTTATACTAAAACATTGATTTTTAGTTTTTATATGAACTAGTATTTAATCCCTGCTATGCTGGGGTTTCAATTTTTTATTTAATAATAAGCAAGTTAGATTTATTAAATAAAGATTATTTCTTAATTTTTTTAACAATTGTAATATTAAATTTATAATAATTGCTTAAGGTTCACTATGAATTTTTTTTTTCTGAATGTAATCTCCATGGTTTAGAAATTTAAAAAAAAAGTTGATTTTTTTTCTCGAGCTAATTGGTATGGAGACAAATCAACATCTGAATTAATAAATCAACTAATTAAATACTTCATTAAAAATAAAAATATTTTGCAAGTAAATAAAGTATATGGTCACTCATCTCCCTAAAATTAAGTCTGATCATAGGCCTCTTCTGCTTTCCTTGAACCCGGAGAATATTCTTCCCAGAGGCAGACCTTTTCGGTTTTTGGCAGGTTGGGTTGAACATCAGGATTTTGGAAAATTTGTGGAAGATAATTGGGGTTACTCTAGAGATATGTCAGATACTTTAAGTACGTTCTCTCGTGGCCTTAAGGATTGGAATAAGTCGGTCTATGGTCACATCACTTCTCGTAAAAGGTTTCTCGTTAAGGAGCTCACCAGAATACAGAAGATTATGGATTTCTCGGGTTCTAATCGTCTAGCTCAGGTGGAGTTAAAAATAGATAGGAGTTGGAGAATGTTCTTCGACATGAAGAACTCCTTTGGAAACAGAAGGCTCGCTGTGATTGGCTTCTTCTTGGAGATCTCAACACTAAGTTTTTTCATGCTCGAACATTGCGTCAAAGGAAGAATAACCGTATTACTGCGATCCGTAATGATTGTGGGGATTGGATCTATGATCCGGAGGATATTGAAGCCGAGGCTAATAAATTCTTTCAGAATTTGTATGGGGAACCTTCTGGTCCGATGCGATGTTTGCCTTCTAGTAATTTTCCTCGCCTTGGTCAGGATGATATTTCCCTGTTGGGGAAGCAGGTTACTAATGAGGAAATCAATGGGGCTCTTTTTGACATGTCTCCTCTTAAAGCTCCCGGTAGTGATGGCTTTCATGCACTCTTTTTCCAGAAATAATGGAACATGGTTGGAGACGCAGTCTGCAATTGGGTTAGAAGAATTTCCAATGGAGCCAACATCGATGCGAAGCTGAATAATTCTTTAATAGTCCTCACCCCCAAGGTGGATAGTTCTGAAGATTTTGCCCAATATCGTCTGATTAGCATATGTTCTGTTTTATACAAATTTATGATGAAGGTTATTGCGAATCGTTTTAAGATCATTTTTCCAAAGATTATTGGTCCCGAGCAGGCTGGGTTTATTGCAGGAAGGAATATCACCGATAACGTCATTATTTCCCAAGAGGTAATCCATTTGATGAGAAGCTCTCCTAAAAGAAAGTGGACGACTATCAAGATAGATTTGGAGAAAGCTTACGACATAGTGTGATGGGATTTCATCAATGCTTGTGATGGGATTTCATCAATGCTTCACTTTGAGCAGTCGGTATCCCTACTTTTCTCATTAATGTTATTATGTCCTCTATCTCTAACTCTATGATGCAAGTTTTGTGGAACAGAGTTCCTTTGTCCAAGTTCAGACCAGCTAGAGGAATTCGACAAGGATGTCCGCTCTCCCCTTATCTTTTCGTCTTATGCATGGATTGGCTTGGTCAAGCAGTTAAATCGGCTATCTCGGAGGGTAAATGGAGTCCCATTCGTCTTTCTCGGTCTGGTCCTCCTATCTTTCATTTTATCTTTGCGGGTGATTTAGTTATTTTCAGCAAAGCAGATACGAAACATTGTAGACTCATAAAACATATTCTGGATAGTTTTTGTGATTTTTCTGGTCATAAAATAAATGCTAGGAAAACGAACATTTTCTTCTCTAAAGGTGTGGATGCGAAGGTGGCAGGCTCAATTAGTTCTTGGTTCGGCTTCCAAAAAGTTCAGAATCTTGGTCATTATCTTGGAGTTCCACTTTTTCACAAGAGGGTGACTAATAGTACTATGCACTTCGTTGTGGAGAAAGTTAGAGGAAATCTTTAAAGTTGGGATGCAAAAAGGTTATCTATTACTGGTCGCATCACTTTGGCACAGTCGGTTCTCATGACTATTCCTAGCTACTTTATGCAGTCCATGATGATCCCTAGAAAGTTTGCGATGAAATTGAGAGTTTGGTGAAGCAGTTCATTTGGGGTTCTTCTGAGCATAAAAAGAAGATGTCTCTGGTGGGGTGGGACTCCATTTGTCAACCTAAATGTTGTGGAGGCCTTGGTTTACGAAACCTTGAATATCTCATTCCTGCTAAAGCTAGGGTTTAATATTGTAACAAATAAAAAGGCCCTTTGGGTTTGGGTTATCAGAGCTAAATACCATATGGAAGGTTTCCTTCCTGACTCTATTAGGCGGGATAGAAGTTCTTTTCTTTGGAATTCTCTCACTTCGAGAAAATTTATGTTAGTCTGTTGGGAACGGGTGCCAAATTCGCTGTTGGGAAGATGTTTGGATTCCGTGTGTGGGACAGCTGATCAAGTTTATTCCGGCTAATGTTAATATTGACTTAGGATGCTGTCTTAAAGATATGGTCAATGAGGATGGTTCGTGGAACCTTGATTTGTTTAGGCTTTAAATTCTGGAGGAGGTGATCGAGTTGATTATGGGTATTCCCCCCTCTTCCTTCTGAGGGGCTAGACAAAACCACTTGGTGCCATACTTCATCTGGAAATTTCTCGATCAAAAGTGCTTATAAGATTTGCAAGGGTGATGAGTGGAATGCGAAGGATGAAAAATGGAAGTGTGTCTAGATGACTCCATGCCTACAAAGAGTTCAGGTCTTTATTTGGTTAGTTCTTAAGCAGCGTCTCCTCAGTAATGTTGAAAGGGTTAAAAGAGGTTTAGCAGCTGATTCTTCATGCTCTATATGTGGTTTTCCTTCAGAAGATATTCTTCATATTCTCAGAGATATTGTAATGCAGCTAAGGATGTGTGGAGCCAGGTCATACCAGGTAATCGTTTAACGAATTTTCTCTCTCTTAATTTACAAGATTGGATTCTTTTGAATGTGCAGGATGCTTCAGTGATTCCGGAGGGAGGAACTAGCTGGGCTGGTCTCTTTGGAATTTTGATTTGGCGACTTTGGAAGAACCGTAACCTATTAATTTTTCAAGGTCAACCATGGAGTTCGAGAGAGATTGTCAATAATCCATTGTGTTGGGCTACTCAATGGTATTCAACCCCTAAAGCTACCCCCAGTGGCGGGCTCGGTCTTCCTTTAGAAGAGCAAGCTTATGGATCTAAGATCGTCCGTAACACAGATGGGGCTGTGCGGCTGGATACTGGAAATGCATCTGCTGGGGGAGTTGCGCGAGATAGGAATGGACAGTGGTTATTTGGTTTTAATCGATATCTTGGAAAGTGCTCAATTTTCGAAGCTAAACTTTGGGGCATTTTCGAAGGACTAAAGGTCGTTCAGCGAAGAGGTCATGATTGCGTAATAATCCTCTCGGACAGTCTGGAAGTTATTCAGGCCATTCAAGGAAGTTTGTCAGTTACATCGAACTCTGCTTTGATTCGGCGAATCCAAAGTATTCTATCTCAGGAGAACTTTTGGTTATTGCGTTATACTCCCAGGGAGCAAAATGCAGTTGCTGATTGCCTGGCAAAAGGAGCTTTTTCTTCTAGAGCTGAATTGTAATTTTTTTATTTTCCCCCTATTGTGGTTCGGAATCTCTTAGAGGTGGACCAGTCTAGAGGTTTCTTCTCTGATTGTATGAGTGTAACTAATTAGTTGTTTCTTTTGTTTTTTCACCAAAAAAAAAAAATCTAAATCAACCCAAGTAAATGTTTCAATCCAACCCTTAAAATACATTATTTAAATTTTAAATAGTTGTTATTTATTATCCAAAAAAACTATTATTTAAATAAAATTTTAAAGTTTTTTCTTGAATTGGTTAAACTGTCAGCATGTGTAACAATCACTAAAATTATAACTAAAAATTAAAATAAGATTAATTAAGTAAAAAAATATTTTTTTTTATAATTAGGGTAGGAATCAAGTTGATTGGGATTAAATCCAAGCTCCCATACCTACAATATAATACTCTTACTGTAACATCCTAAATTTACGGGCCTATACATTTAGTGTAGGGATAGGTTTACTATGTTAATTTAATTGATAGGGGTCTAAATTTGGGCTTAGAATTAGGCAAAAAGGCCCAGATTAAAGTGGCATCATTAACAGTTAAAAAGGAACAAGTTTTGGATCGCAAGGAGCCCATGTTTTAGGCCAAATTCGGCACTTTAAATGAAGAGAGGGTGACGCCACACACAAGGAATTAGGGGCCCAAGTATTAAGTTTAATGAGGCCCAAATATTTTAATTTAAGTGAGTTAAATTTGGCATTAGGGATTAGTAGAGGTGGACGGCTACAAGGCTATAAAATAGGATAATTTATGTGGATTTTTAAGTGATAATATCATAGATGAAAAGGAGAAAAGTTAGGAGCTTATCTTCAAGGGAAGTGTTGGCCGAAAATCCACCACCTAGAGGAGTGTAAATTTGGCTCATTGCATGGCAAATGAGGGTGCCGAATTTCTCCTCTCTTTAGCTTGAATTTTAAGGGTGTTTTCAGTTTTTAGCAGTAGGTGCCAAAATATCTATAAATAGGGGGGCTAGCTCCTTGATTCTGACACTGAAAACCCAAAATTTCTCTCCCATTGTGCCGAAATTCCCTAGCCTCTCCCTCTCCAATTTTTTTCTCCAATTTCTTTAAAAGCCGAAACTCTTCTCCACTTTTTCCTTCTTGTGCCGATTTCTCTAGGAAGCTGAAGCATCCATAGTCTTTTCTTCTATTCATCCTATTTGAGAATTAGTTCTATACTTCCGGCATTTAAATCTTCAATGGACATTGCCGAATCCTCTCTCTAGTGCTAGCCGAATCTCCTATGCTAAGGTAAGTGTTGATTTTTGATTAGTTCTCATGATCTATTCCCGGTTTTTAAAAGGCAAAAGCCAAAAGCTAATAGTTTAATGGTTTTATGATGGGCGGCAATTCGGGATTTGAAGGAAGCTTAGTCGACTAGATCTAAAAGCCGAAAATCATAAGTCTCTAATTTTGGGATTTTAAGGTAAGAAGATTTGTTATTCAAATATATAAAATTGGGTAGAACACTAACCATGGCCGAATATAGAAGAGGCCCTAGTTTCGCATCTTTTCGACTTTTTGAGCAAAGTTGTAGCAAGGGTATCGACATTAATCAGGTGTGTAGATCTCTAACACACAAATAATCTGTATGAATGTATATATATGTTTATGTTATGGGCTAAAAGCCGGATAATAGGCTGTGTAGACAGTCGAATAAAACCCTAAAAGGGTTAGGCAAGGATGGCAGGTACGTAATCATAGAAATCTCTATGTGCATCGAAATATATGAAAGCCTGTATAATGTTTTCTTTATGTGTGTATGCATGGGGTGGGATTATGATAATGAAGGGGAAGTGCATGATAGGTCACAATAGTGATCGGTGGTAGAAATCCCACGTTATATAAATGTTAGGTCACATAGTGATCGGTGGCTATGCCACATTTAATGATTCCTGACTAACAGGAATAGGCAGTACGCTGTCGTTATGGTGTGTAGCGGATGGAGGGTTGATTGTAGAAATCCCCGAGGTGTGATGGTTGGTACGGGCTGGTGTGTAGAGGATGGAATTCTAGGATGGGTTGGGCTATTCATCATTTATTATTGATCATGTAATTACGATTGTTGCCTCTATGCATGGGCCAAGGCCCATAATGTGTTTGTGGGCATCGGGTCAGTGTTTTAGGGATTTATACACTGAGTCTTGGTGACTCACCCTATTTTTTTTCTCTACTCTTTCAGATGAGCAGTAGATCGTGGACAAGGGAGCCGAGGCGGACTCGTGGGGCCAACAAGTCTTTTATTTATTAAATTTCCATTTTATTTTAAGTTTAAATTTTGGAATTATTTGATGTAATAAGGCCTCCATCGCTTAGGTTATCAGTTGATACTTGTCAATGTTTATGTTTTTTTCATTCATTATCAAGGACTTATGATTAAAAGAAATAAAAATGGGATTTTCACACATTATTTAAAATAACACTTGTTTTGGAAAAAAATAAAATTTCAAAGATTTTCTACCAGTGCCACCTATTTAAAGATTATCTACAAAAACGACTAAGTTTTTCAGAATCATTCCAAGTAAAGTTTTTAACCTTAAAATCGTAGCATACCAGATCTGGTCGTAACGTTTGGGCCAAGTTTGGGGTGTTACATTTTGGTATCAGAGCCTAGGTTCAAAACTCGGGCTGTGAAATGGGTCTAGTACTGTTTTAAAAAGTTGAAAAAAATGTTTTGGATGAAGATATGGCCTTCGAGTCTACCGGCACCCAATCCACCCAGGTAAGTATTCTGAACTCCTGATTGTGATATAAATGTGGGCTTAATGGGCCTTATGGGACGTAGACTATCTAGGTTAGAACTTGATGGACTCTAGGCTTAGACAAACAACTCTTCAAATCCATAAGACTTAATTTCACTAAACAAAACCACGTAAACGAGTCGCAAGACTAAGGTGTGGCAATGAGCATATGCATGTCTAGGAATAGATCCGGAAGAGCTTGGTATTTAAGCACCCAAGTGACTCACCTCCTCTCATTTGGAATCTTACAGTGCGTAGTGACTGCTCACTCTAGCTATAAGGACTTGTTCATGGGTGAACCCATAATTAAAACCGAAAGGGACCAACCACCCTATTTTGGCAAACAAAAACCCTAAGTTTTGTACATTTCCAAAAAGATACACTTGATTTGAAAATGTTCACGACTATGAAAAATTTACCCAAAAACCCTATGTTTACAAGAGTAACTAGATTTTCCAAAGTGCCCTGTTTTGAAAAAAAAAATCAAAATATTCTGGTTTGTAAATTAAGAAATACCCTCGGATTGTAAAATTACCAATATACCCCGGATTGATTGTAAAATTACCAAAATACCCTTCTTTCAAAAAATCACCAAGGAACTTTATTATGAAAAGTTACGAAAAAATACCCTGTAGGATAAAATTACGAAAATACCACAGGTAGTGAATCAACGAAAACACCTTTACGTGAAGAATGTAAGTGCTTGGATGTTATTTGTATGATGTATGTGTTTTATTTTAGTTAGAGGTTACAAACTTGAAACTGTATTGTGAATGCGAATTCGAAAGAACTACTCTTAAACTATTGTTCATAAAACTGTTGGTGGTTAATCAGCGGAAGAAAACTAATAATTCATAAAATTTCTAAACAGATAAACGCGAATTGGTAAAATGAGTACAAGGGGTCGAGGACGTCCGCCACGTGGTCGTGGTAGGGGTAGAATGACCGTGTCAGAACCAGTAGGATCTTACCATGGATCTGGTAACGAGATGTCAGCGGCGGAGGAGGAATTTCAGGACCAGATTGCCGGAGATGACGCGGTATCTCAGGCAATGTTAAGGGTTTTAGAGAGGGTTGCAGGGGTAGGTATGGGCACAGGAGCCCGAAAATCTGTGCCGGAGCGGCTTAGGGCCAATGGGGCAGAAGTGTTTAGGGGAATTTCTAGGGTAGCCCCAAGTTCAGCTAAGTATTGGTTGGAGGCGGTAGAATGAATAATGGATGATTTGGATTTCACGGAGGAGGAGAAGTTGAAAGGGGTTGTATCCCTCCTGAGGGATGAAGCCTATCAATGGTGGCTTACGGTGAAGGATGGTACAGTGGCTGACCGTATCACTTGGGATTTCTTCAAAACAGCGTTTCAGAATAAGTACATTGGATCGAGTTATATGGATACGCAACGCAAAGCATTTTTGAATCTGGTGCAGGGGAGTAGGTCAGTGGCTGCGTATGAAGCTGAATTCTTACGCCTTAGCCGTTATGCTCGTGGGATGGTAGCCACGGAGCATGAATGTTGTGTTAGGTTCGAAGATGGTCTGAGGGATGATTTGCGTGTTTTAATAGCCCCACAGCGGGAGAGGGAATTTGCTGTCCTAGTAGAAAAGGCTAAGATAGCTGAGGAAGTAAAGCGGACCGAAAAACTTAATCGAGATAGAGATAGGGGTGTAAATAAGAGGAATTTTGGATCATCAGAGGTAGCTGGGCAAGCTCAGAAAAGACCCAGGTCGGACGGGCCAAGACGGGATGAGAGACCTGCTGCTGCTAGTCAGACACAAAAGTGTGCTCGATGTGGTAAATTCCATGAAGGTGAGTGTTGGGCGGGCAGTGGGAAGTGCTTTAGGTGTGGATCTATGGACCACCAAGTTAGAAACTGTCCGCAGCAACGGGGCAGTGAAGGGTCCACGGGTCAAGAGAATGCACCGCTGGGTAGAGGAGGTCAACAACCACCAAGGGTCCGTGGTCAAGGCAATGGTGGCAATGGCACAGGACATGGTCGTGGGGATGCAGGTTATGCTGAGGCGAGGCGGCCAGCCTTGGTCTATGCAGCACGTCACCAAGGGGACGAGGATGCTCTAGATGCTAACACTGGTGCGTACTCTACCATAGTATACTAAGTGTTTCTTTTGGCTTTAGAATCGGAGTGTGCAAATAAAGCATAGTGGTGAGACTTGGGTAGTACGATTAATAGTTAGTTGGAAATTTCGAGGATGAAATTTCTTTAAGGGGTAGAAACTGTAACATCCTAAATTTACGGGCCTATACATTTAGTGTAGGGATAGGTTTACTATGTTAATTTAATTGATAGGGGTCTAAATTTGGGCTTAGAATTAGGCAAAAAGGCCCAGATTAAAGTGGCATCATTAACAGTTAAAAAGGAACAAGTTTTGGGTTGCAAGGAGCCCATGTTTTAGGCCAAATTCGGCACTTTAAATGAAGAGAGGGTGACGCCACACACAAGGAATTAGGGGCCCAAGTATTAAGTTTAATGAGGCCCAAATATTTTAATTTAAGTGAGTTAAATTTGGCATTAGGGATTAGTAGAGGTGGACGGCTACAAGGCTATAAAATAGGATAATTTATGTGGATTTTTAAGTGATAATATCATAGATGAAAAGGAGAAAAGTTAGGAGCTTATCTTCAAGGGAAGTGTTGGCCGAAAATCCACCACCTAGAGGAGTGTAAAATTCGGCTACTGCATGGCAAGGAGGGTGCCGAATTTCTCCTCTCTTTTAGCTTGAATTTTAAGGGCATTTTCAGTTTTTAGCAGTAGGTTCCAAAATATCTATAAATAGGGGGGGCTAGCTCATTGATTCTGACACTGAAAACCCTAAATTTCTCTCTCATTATGCCGAAATTCCCTAGCCTCTCCCTCTCCAATTTCTTTTCTCCAATTTCTCTAAAAGCCGAAACTCTTCTCCACTTTTTCCTTCTTGTGCCGATTTCTCTAGGAAGCCGAAGCATCCATAGTCTTTTCTTCTATTCATCCTATTTGAGAATTAGTTCTATACTTCCGGCATTTAAATCTTCCATGGGCATTGCCGAATCCTCTCTCTAGTGCTAGCCGAATCTCCTATGCTAAGGTAAGTGTTGATTTTTGATTAGTTCTCATGATCTATTCCCGGTTTTTGAAAGGCAAAAGCCAAAAGCTAATAGTTTAATGGTTTTATGATGGGCGACAATTCAGGATTTGAAGGAAGCTTAGTCGACTAGATCTAAAAGCCGAAAATCATAAGTCTCCAATTTTGGGATTTTAAGGTAAGAAGATTTGTTATTCAAATATATAAAATTGGGTAGAACACTAACCATGGCCGAATATAGGAGAGGCCCTAGTTTCGCATCTTTTCGACTTTTTGAGCAAAGTTGTAGCAAGGGTATTGACATTAATCAGGTGTGTAGATCTCTAACACACAAATAATCTGTATGAATGTATATATATGTTTATGTTATGGGCTAAAAGCCGGATAATAGGCTGTGTAGACAGTCGAATAAAACCTTAAAAGGGTTAGGCAAGGATGGCATGTACGTAATCATAGAAATCTCTATGTGTATCGAAATATATGAAAGCCTGTATGATGTTTTCTTTATGTGTGTATGCATGGGGTGGGATTATGATAATGAAGGGGAAGTGCATGATAGGTCACAATAGTGATCGGTGGTAGAAATCCCACATTATATAAATGTTAGGTCACATAGTGATCGGTGGCTATGCCACGTTTAATGATTCCCGACTAATGGGGAATAGGCGATCTGTTGTCGTTATGGTGTGTAGCGGATGGAGGGTTGATTGTAGAAATCCCCGAGGTGTGATGGTTGGTACGGGCTGGTGTGTAGAGGATGGAATTCTAGGATGGGTTGGGCTATTCATCATTTACTGTTGATCATGTAATTACGATTGTTGCCTCTATGTATGGGCCAAGGCCCATAATGTGTTTGTGGGCCTCAGGTCAGTGTTTTAGGGATTTATACACTGAGTCTTGGTGACTCACCCTATTTTTTTCTCTACTCTTTCAGATGAGCAGTAGATCGTGGACAAGGGAGCCGAGACGGACTCGTGGGGCCAACAAGTCTTTTATTTATTAAATTTCCATTTTATTTTAAGTTTAAATTTTGGAATTATTTGATGTAATAAGGCCTCCATCGCTTAGGTTATCAGTTGATACTTGTCAATGTTTATGTTTTTTTCATTCATGATCAAGGACTTATGATTAAAAGAAATAAAAATGGGATTTTCACACATTATTTAAAATAACACTTGTTTTGGAAAAAAATAAAATTTCAAAGATTTTCCTATCAGTGCCACCTATTTAAAGATTATCTACAAAACGACTAAGTTTTTCAGAATCATTCCAAGTAAAGTTTTTAACCTTAAAACCGTAGCATACCAGATCTGGTCGTAACGTTTGGGCCGGGTTTGGGGTGTTACACTTACCTACAACATAAAATTAATTAAGTAATAAAATAACCTTTTCTTTAAATTGTAACAAATTATTTGAATAACTTTAGTTATATATAAACTTTTTTTTCTTAAATTAGAATTGGTAATTAATTGAGATATACAAAAAAATAATTTCAAAAGCAATTAAAATTTGGAAGACTAAGCAAGAAAAACCGGAAGTCAAACTTGAACTAAAGTGTTTGGATGGTTAATGAAATGCAAATTAAAAAATTGTGGTTACCAAACTAAAATGAATTCTATTTTTTTTAATTATAATTAATGTCAATTTTTATGATGTAGAAATAAATATTTTATAATTAAAATAGTGAAGATAACTTAAAAGTTCTATACAAAAATATTTTTCAAAAAATCATATGAAAGTTATTAATTATTTTTTATTTACTTAAAAAACTATTTTTTAAAATATTTATGAAACATTGAAACTTTACTAAATAATGTTCAAAAGTTATAAATAAAATTTATTTTCTCAAAATAAGTGAAAAATAATAAAAAACCAACAATTAATATGAAAAACCCAAAAAATCAAATCGAATTATTATAAACGATTTCAAAAATTCAAAAACCCGATGAAACCAAATTAATATCACTCCTATAAAACATGTATACGAATGTATCAAAATATACCTGGTAAAATTTACTTGTAATTGTATATAAAAATTAAGATGTGAATATATATAAGGGTAGAAAACATGCATTTATAAAATTAAACAATAAATGTTTACTAAAAAAATTTAAAGAATAAATATGCAATACTATAAATATAAAAAATAACTCGAAAACAAAAATAAAATATTCAAAAATTTCTCCTTCTTTTCCTTTCTCATCTTTCACTTTCCCTTCTATTTCCTACCTACTTTCCCTTAAAAACTAAAACACACAACGCCTAAAACATCAAAAATAATTGGTAGATAAAAAAAAAAGCTTTTTACCCAAATAATATAAAATAATTAAATAAATACTAAAATGGGATAAAGGCAGTCACCAAACTTGAAAAAGGTAAATTCCTTAACAACCCCTTCTTATTTATTTTCTTTTATTTCCATTTCAACATCAAAAATAGAGAGGCCTATTATCAATTAGTCGAAAAAGTTTTTTCTATTAAAAAGTATTTTTATAAAAAAAGCCGATTTCTACAGGAAATAAATTTCATTTATTTTTTGAAAAATATTTTTTCAAATTATTTTATTCCAGTTCGAATAATTTTTTGAAAAATAATTTTACAAAAACAATATTTGAACAAAAAAATTCATTTTTTGAAAAATAAATAAAATTTATTTCCAGTTGGAATTCACTTTTTTACAAAAATACTTTTAGTAAAAAAAAAAAGCATTTTGGACTAATTGGTAAGAGGCTTCTCTATTTTTGTATTGAAAGGACATAAAAAGAAATAATAAATAACGGTTTATGAAGTAATTTACCCTATTTGAAGTTTGGTGCCACCAAGCTGTCAGTGGCACCTTTAAAACTTTTCAATCAAAATGGCAAATTTACATATCAGGTCCCTAAATGTTTTAGGTCATCACATTTCAGTCTAGTCCCGCCCATTGACCAAGCGACACCCACAAAAAAAATATTTTTTTTAAAACATGATGTGACTGGTGGCTGGGGAGAGGGGTGCAGCCGATTGGTCAGGCGACACCGACTTTTTACTGTAGCTCATGCTTAGATTCGTAAATATTATTGTCTTTATCCCATTTTAGTATTTATTTAATTATTTTATATTATTTGAGTAAAAAACCCCAAAAAAGATTATTTATTATTTTGACTTGGTTTTCATTATACTTAAATTCCTCTATTTTTTCGATTTATAAAATATTTGAATTTTTTACCACAGTATTTGTAACACCCCAAACTCAACCTAGACGTTACAGCCGAATCTGAAGAAATTACATTAGTTTGTTTAAAATCTCAGAAGTTTTAATCCCAACTTTAGAAACCATAAGTTCTAAAAATATTAACTTTAAGCAAAACACTTATACATTAATTTTAGAAATTACGCACAAAGCATATTTATTTTACAGAAAACTCCTAGCCTGATCTCATTTGAAAACTTCTGATTTCAGTGCGTGTTTCGAAAATATAAATATCACAAAGTTCTTACATGTTTTAAAAAAACTTATACTTGAATACTTTTATATAACAGTAAAACCATCAAGTCATGTAGCAATGGATTTTTCTTTTTACCGATTTTAATTTTGAAAACCGATTTCAAATTTGATAAATCGTACATTATCATCGTTTTACGTTAAAAATACCAAAATTCGACAAAAATGAATAGAAACTATAAAAAAATTTACAAACCAAAAGATCATAAATAAACTAATCATAAACCGATTTATTTACTCAACCAGAAAATCAATCCGAGCTTTCGCACATCATTCGGTCCTAAGTCTGAAGACCACCTGAAACAAATTAAACAAACGAGTGAGCTAGGAGCTCAGTGAGTAACATATCCAAACAACAAATCAGAAACACATACACAAACAAATACGTTTTCATATATAGATTCAAACATTTTCTCATATACGAAATCATATGTACTATCATAATCAAATGTAGATGTATATACAGATTCAGATACAAATGCAGATAAAAATCCTACCTCCATCCGCTACACTCCAACTCTGTCCAACTAATCACACCAATTAGGATTACAAGAGTCCATTCATTCCATCACATCGGGTCATGGTGGAATGCCACTCATATAAGTGCAGCTGAGCTTCCAGACAGAAACGTTGTGGTAAACCACCAGAATCATATATATGTGGTCGAGCCACTATAGTTGCAATCAAGCTACCAGAACAAATATTGCGGATACACCACTAGAAGGTGCAGTACTACTGCCAGAATCACACTTTCTCCATCACATATCATATCCCACCCCAATGCACTTACAAATACTAACAGACATAAAAAATGTATATAACATACATGCTTTTATAACTTATTCAGATCATGCTTAATAAATACGAATCATACTTATCATATTACAGATTGTACTTATCTTATCACAGATCATATTGAGCATATAACATATTAAACATGCATACATAAATCGTAATTAACTCAAACAGAACATCATAAATTAAGATTTACAATCTAATTTGCATCATATGGACCTTACGGGAGGTTCACATTCGACTTGTATGACGAATACGACCCTATGAAAAATTTTCAAAATTTGGGCCCACACGGCCTGGTACATGATCTCAGACACGCCCATGTGGCCCACATAGACCAATTGGCCCAGACCGTGTGTCTCACATAGTCTAGCACATGGCTTGTCATATGCCCGTGTGTCACACATGGCCATATGGCGTCGACAGTTCCCGATTTCGGCTTTCGTCGTTCGCTATTTTCTTATGCTTTTATAACAGATTCAGATCATGCTTAACAAATACAAATCATACTTATCATATTACAAATCGTACTTATCTTATCACAGATCATATTGAGTATATAACATATTAAACATGCATACATAAATCGTAATTAACTCAAACAGAACATCATAAATTAAGCTTTACAATCTAATTTGCATCATATAGACCTTACGGGAGGCCCACATTCGACTTGTACAACGAATACGACCCTAGGGAAATTTTTCAAAATTTGGGCCCACACGCCCATATGGCCCACATAGCCTACTTGGCCAGCCTGTGTGGCCCACACGGCCTAGTACATGATCTCAGACACGCCCGTGTGGCCTACATGGCCTAATTGGCCCAGACCGTGTGTCACACACAGTCTAGCACATAGCTTGGCACACATTCATATGTCACACACGACCTACCACACGGCTTGTCACACGCCCATGTGTCACACACGACCTACCACACGGCCATGTGGCGTCGATAGTTCCCAATTTTGGCTTTCGTCATTCGCTATTTTCTCAGGTTTCTGTTACACACCTTACTGATTTTGAAACACGATAGTACGTCACCTCTTCAAACCCTAGAAACAACATTTAAAACGAATCATATTAGCCTTAAACACCAATAATCAATTATCAATTTGGCCGCAACAAACAAACAAACGAGCTTAACACCACGATTCAGCCCCCTTCAAAGCACTCAATTACTTACCCAAATAGACAGCAGCCCCAAAAGAGAATCCCCTCACACGCCGGAGAACATTTTACGTCTTACGAAACACTCCTATCAAAACATCAAAATAATCAATACCCACGATAACCACCATACCGAAAAGTCTACTTAACCAAGTGAACTGAAGAACAATTACACTACTAAAACGAATTAACAACCACCACTTACCAATGGAAAAAAAATAGAAGAGACAGCAACAGTAAAGACAAGCAACCATAGCACCTTAGCAAATGGTGTCTTCGAAAAGAATGAAAAATAGATTGTTTAAGAGAAAAGATATGAAATAAGATGAAAAAGGAAAAGAAAACAATAGAGGAAAAAGTAACAGATAAATTACAGTAGCAAAAAGTATTAAAAATCAAAATGGGAAGAAAATGGGAAAAATGAGAATGTGGAACGTGAGAGAGAATGGGGAAAGAGGGACGGCTGTGAGGGAGGAATTTTAGGAGAAAACCTCTTACAACTAATTTTAAACTACCCCACTAACTCCTATCATTATCCATATCAGATTTTTTTTTCTTCTGAATTTAAAACAAAAAATAATCCCCACTTTGCACACATAGAGGATTAGAACACAAGACCTAGGGATAAGTTGACACCTTACTACTGAACCAACAAACTCATTCTTAACATCACTTGAGCAAAAATAATATATAAGCTACAAGTTCAAAGATAAGGGTTTAGGCAAAAAAAAAAAAAAATTTAAGGGAAATGATTCGAACTTAGAACCTCACACACACAACCAACACACTTAACCACTGAACCAAATTAACTCACTTAATAAAATTTTTACAATCTTAACTCTAAAATCAGGGCGTGACTACTCTTGGTTTCACAAACCCAATTTTTTCTAACCTAATTTTTAGAATATGACAGTATTACTATATTATTCATGCATGATTTTTTTATAAATATATATATACTTTTTCCAGCACAAAAGTATAAGTTTTTTCTTTGAAAAAAATATAACTACTTTTGAAACCATAACACAACACTTGTATAACATAAATAAAACTGTCATTATTACAATATTACTATTATTTCTCAAAAAGATACATCTACAAGGTTTGGCAAATAATTAATACAATGATTCAAATTAACATATTTTACTTAAATTTGAATATTACGCAGTTATTTATTTGTCCCTTACTTCAAAAAAACTATTTTTGATGCTTTTTTACATATATTCTTAAAATTAGAAATATTTTTATACGATTATGCGTGTGGAAATCACAAAATTAGAGTTAATCGTTATTTAAAAACTAACATACAATAAATAATAAAACATATGGTTTGAAACTAATAAATAATGAAATATACAATCTTAGCTTGATTGGTATGGTCATTGTTGCCAATGCAGGAGGACATGGGTTCGAGTGCGCTGAAGCGTATTATTCTCCTATTTATGGGTTGGGGAGGGGCTTTGGGTAGTTCTAGGTACTTTCTCAAAAAAGAATGGATATGATCAGAACTTATAATGAGATTAATCAAAAAAATAAAAATAAATAATAATACATGAAATATGTACAATATTTAAATGAAAAATGTTAAATTAAACTATTTATCATGACGTTTTCATCAATTTTGAATGGAAATAAAAACCAATTAAGTAGTTTGTTTCACTGTTATTTAATCATATGATTCATATTTATTTTAAATTTATACTATCTATTAAATCTTTTATTGAGTTGGTGTTGGTTAGGAGATGATTTTTTTTGTCCTTTCCTTATTTTATATAGTTTTTAAATAAAAGAATCAAAATTAACATGTCTAGGGATTAAACCCGTGTTTAATGGATTTGTAAACAAAGACAAAATTAGGCTTAAATTCCACTTTTATTTTTTAATTAGGCCTTTAGGCCATTTTCTTTGTTAAATAGGGAAATAGGCTGATTTTAGGAGAGAGAAAGGAAAGCGCTTCCAGATGGGTGTGTTTTCTGCACAGGTGACAAGAAAGCACCCAGCTGAACGCGTTTTCCCTCAATGATAATAAAGCAACGACTTTTTGAACGTTGCCATGCCAACGGTAAAAAAAATTTAAAAGGGCCAACAATAAATTTTTTTACCCTATAAATACTACCCAAATTTCATTTTTTTTCCAGTCACATCCTTTTTTCAACTCTCTCAATCTTTTTTTTCTAAATTTATCGATATTCTGATTTAAATTTTTTTAATTATCTCTTATTTTATTCTTTCGAATTAATTTCTCACAAATGGTTGCCTCTCAAATTCGTTTCGGCGACAAGCATATTTCCGCCACTCAAGTAGTAATGGTAAGACGAAATTTTAAATTTTGGTATTTTAAATTATGTTAAATTTAATTAAATTTTTTATGATTTGGAATAAACTTTTTATGTTATAAATAAGCTGATGGTCATGTTTTGGAGACGTTCATACATAATATGGGAAAGCCTCTGATCTCTAAAATTCTGGGCTACTTCCAAGAGGCTAGATTCTTGCACACGTCTCGTATGCTCGGTGGCTACAAACTCGATCTTACACTAATCAGCGCGTTGGTGAAAAGATGGAGGCTTAGAACACACACTTTTCACTTTCCATGCGGCGAGTGTACAATCACACTCGAGGACATAGCGTTACAACTCCGTCTGCCGGTGGATGGGCCAGTCGTCATAGGATCAGCGGTCATTCTCGATAAAGTGAACCTCTACAGAGCAATGTTGGGGAAGGTCCCAAACACTTTTGACGATGGTCAGATATCGATCAACTGGTTGGAGGATAATTTCGAAGAGCTTCTTGAAGACGCAACGGAGGAGGTCATAGAACAATACGTTCGAGCATTCATCATGAGGTTAATCGGGGGAATTTCAATGTCCGATAAATCTCAAAATTTGTTGCACATAAGGTGGCTACTACATCTACTGGACTTCATCAAATGCGAAAAACTAAGTTGGGGGACTATCGTCTTGTCCACGTTATATCGAGAGCTGTGTCGGGCCACGACACTGAATGCAATGTCAGTCGGTGGTTGCCTGCTCCTGTTGTAGTCGTGGGCCTGATGGCGATTACCGTTTTACGTCTCAGAGTGACCAACCCATAAGTGCTCCTGTTGGTGACGAGGCACAAATTTTAAATTTATTAATAAATATGTAGTTTGTACAGTAAATGTTTTTATTTATTATATGTTTTGACTAACATATCGCTCGTACAGGTGAAACTATGGGTCGAGTTACGTGGGATTACCAGAGGAGCTTGAAGATGTTAGGCTGTTGTTAGGTCAATGCTCCGAAGTCAAGGTTAGTTACTTATTCTTTCGAACCTATATTAATTAGGCAATGATTAGTAAAAAAATCATACGTAATGATAGTTGCAATTCTGCTTTTTAGCTTGAATGGATGTCGCACATCGACGCCGATATCATATATTGCATCCCACTAGAAGTGTTTGGAAATCGAGATATGTGGGACGCGAATGTGTCGTTTGTAGTATATGCGGTGGTGGAAATGCACAAATCAGACCGAGTGTTGAGATAATTTGAGAGGAGGCAATGAATTCCGCCACCACCGCGAGACATGAAGGAGTTGCACAATGTGAACATGTGGAGGAAGAACAACGAGCATTGGGCAGAGAAGTACAAAGAGCACATCCAGGCTTGGGATCATAGGATGGAATCCTTACCCATCTGTGAACCATATTTCTCAGTGGACACAATTATAGATATCAATTACATGACATGGTTCAGAGTCGTCGGGAAGCTGTATCTGCTATCACCAGAGGCGAGCAGTAGGAAAATTTGGCCGAAGAGGCAACATCACCCGCTGCCGCAGTTGCAGCATAGGTGGGGACGCGATTGCATAACGAGTTCGTCATCGACTTCAGCAGAAGAAGCATCACATATGTCTACATAATATCCGGGTCAATTCAGTTAACTTATTCCAGTTCATTTCACTAACTGTAACGCCCCAAAATTTTAATTTTTGATTTCGTGTATGTGTGACACACAATGTCTATCTGCTTCAGTGGTTATGTGTTCTGGGTGTGTGTGAGAGGTCCCAAGTTCAAGCCTTACTTGGGCAAATTTTGGTATTTTTATAAATAAAGCCTTAACCTTGTGCAAAGGGCTTAAGTTTAAATGTTGGGTAAATTGCATCAGAATGGGCTTGCTGGTCTGGTGGTTAAATGGTGTGTTATTATGGTGGAGGTCTTGTGTTCGAATCCCTACGCAGGCAAAGGTATTATTATTATTTTTTGCTCAGATTTTGGGATAGAGTTGTGTAATAGGGGGATTCATAGTAGTGGATGTGAAGTGGGAATTAGGGGAGAAGATTAAGGGATTTTGGGGGTTATCGGGATTTCATTTTATTTTTTCCCATAACCGAATTTTGGTTCGCTTTTCCAAAAAAACTTTCTGCCGTCTATTCTTCTCCCTCTCCTCTTGCCGAAATTCTCTGAGTTTTTCCATCTTTCTCTTCTTTTTATTCTTCTTGATTTTTCCCTAATCCATTTATTTTCCTTCGTTTTTGCACGCGGTTAGTGCTCGCTTAGTTTCGGTAAGTGTTTCTCTTCGTTTCTGTCATGAATCTCTTAGCGACTGAAGTGGTAATGTTTTTTCTCTGCGATTTGGGCGTAGGGTGAGGCTCGGACTGGTGAATTCAGTGTTCTTGTTTTAACAATAGTTAAGCGGAGGGTTATCGTTGGCAGTAAGTTGGGTTTCTGTTCGTTCTTGGTTGCCAATTCGCTTGTAAATCCGTTAAATTGATGTTGAGTATCTTGATTTTAGGCCTTGAAGTGCTCGAGAGTGATTAGGCATCAAAACGATACCAGGTGTGTACCCAAAACATAGAAAACGGGGTTCGAAAAAAATCTGAAATTGCTTGCTGTCGAGAAATAAGAGAAATAAGAGAAAATGATGCGAAAAATTGTAGAGAAATGAAATAAGGGTGTTAAAAACTAGGAAATCAACATTTTGCACTAAAATAGTTTTGGACAGCAGTAGTAGTCTAACTTTGAAAAATCAGCAAAAATGGTGTAAATTGAGTTAGAGGTTGAATAAAATATGAAATTAAATTTTATTGAGTCTAGTATTTCATGGAAGAAACAGTGTAAGCAATGGAATTTTAAATCATGAGCTATAATAAATTTTGTGAGACAAGGTCAGAATGATTTCGGGTTCCCCTGTTTTGACTTTGGAAAATCATCAAAAATTTTTAAAAAATAATTATGGGCTTAAATTTATATTTTTAAAACCTTAATGAGTCTATTTTCAAGAGAAACAAATAAAAACATCATCTAAATTCTGTACTAAGAGATAAATAATTTTTAGTAAGGAAAGGTCGAAGCTGTCAAACAGCAAAATAGGGATAACTTTAAAGATTTTACTGTACTTATTTGATAAAGTATAAATTCTGAAAATTTTATGGTAAAAAGGTATTCTAGTTTCAAAAATATCAAGCGGATCTTAATTTGGAATTTTTTAGCTCAAGATATAAATGATTTAGTGATAATGACTCAAGTAGACAACTTTGAATGAACATATAAGTAAACAGTGAAAACATATATGAGTATTGAGCTAGCACGGGTTACTTTAAAAATGGATCAAACGGCCAAGGCCAATTTGGGCCGAGTGGGACACACTGGTGTGTGGGCCCACACGGGCAGATCACATGGGCATGTGGACCCATTTTTACCGAAATATTTTTAAGGTTGCACGGGTCGCCCAAGTCGACTGTGAACCTACTCTAGGGTCAGTAAGCGCTACTTAGACCCCTAAATGTGTGAAATTGACTGAATGATATATGTACTGTGCATGTTAATATCTGAACTGAATATATGTACTGAAATTGCATAATAGCATATCATCCATTGTATGTTGCATTGCATTGGGTTGGGGGTTATTATTCGAAGGAAGTGTACTGAAAGGCTTTAAGCCTAATTTACTGGCAGCTCAGCTGTGAACTACTGTTTTGTGCCGCATTCGGTGCTAATTGGAGTGTAGGGATGGGTGGGTTGATTATATCCCCACATGGAGTGTAGGGTTGGACGGAGATGGTGTGTAGAGGCTGGTTGGGTAGGATTTTGCTCTTTGTATAAGCTGTTATCGCTATCGTCATCGTGATGGGCTAAGGCCCTTGCATTTTTGACATCAGATCGAGATGGGCTAAGGCCCAAATCGTCACTAATATCGAAAAGGGCTTAGGCCCAAGACTGTTCAACTGTGCACTGGGAATACTGATTGTTTGTTTGTTTCTGCGGGATTACACACTGAGTTTACGTAAACTCACCCTTTTTGTTTAATGTGCACAGGTAATCCCCAGGCTTGACGGATTGGTGCAGCAGAGGACTCGACGGTGGCCACACGTATTTTAAAGCATTTTAATTTCGGTTTTGGTATTTATTTCTTAATTATTTTCTGGGTTATTTTTATGTAAATTAAACATTTTGGACTATTTGCTTTTATTTCAGATTTTAGACTGTTTTTGTGGATTTAAAAACTGCACAAACTCAACGAACAAACGGTTTTCTCTAAAACAAAGGGGTTTTTCTAAGATGGACGGATTTACCTAATTAACTCGGTTTTTCATAAAATAAATGATTTCTAAAGCTTCCGCAACGAATTGTGTTTTAAAACAATCGATTAAATAAGTAAGCGATTTTGGAGTCAACAAGAGTAAATAAATGAAAACGGTTTTATCGTAACAACTTAGTTTCAACACGCTATTATGTGACATCGCCAGATTCGGCCATAACGTCTAGGTCGGGTTTAGGGTGTTACACTAACCATATGTTTTTTCCCAAGCGCCGCACTACGCACCACCGCTACACGTGGGTGGTTCTTTTGTTCCCATAGGTACATATTTCGGGGCACCGACGTCCCCACATTCTTCACCCTTATACCAAAAAAGATGCTGACCCAAACGTCCAGCCAGATGCCGGCGCATGCACTGCCACCAATGGCGACACTGTTACAGACCCTCATGTAGAAATCGATGCTGATGTTGATGTTGGGGGCAATGCCAATGTACTTGAGATTTGGGGTACCTTATTATTACACACCGATAGTGACACAAACACCAATTGTATCACTATTTTATTAAGGTGGATCATCGGCGCAACCACCAACTGCGGGAGCAGAGGATACACGATGGAAGCCTAGGATGACACAGAAGTCGACCACAGAGGACGATGATAGTGCTGGCGTAGCGGGAGACGAGGCCCAAGGGCCATTGCAAGGTAGGTGTGAAGGTGTTGATGACACTAGCAAGGAAGTGTAAATGCTCACACCTCCGGAGCCACGCAGAAATCTGCCACACAACCGTCATCGACCGCCTTGCGGCACACATTTTCCCTGATGACCCAATTGATGTATTTTTTTTCTTACAGTGGGATGTAAATATATATTTTTGGAATAAATAAATAAACTGAGGTTTTTCATTCAAACATATGATTTGTCTCCATTACTGTCTAACGTGAGTTATGCATAGGTTAACAAGAAATAACAAATTTAGAACATCTGAATAATGGAAGCATTGTAATGAATATATTATCTGGAAGAAAATAATGCTATCTATGCTAAGGCCCCAATGACCCCTGTAAATAGAATAAGTCATATAATTTCAGCCCACTCGTGCTCATCGAGTATTTTGCAAAAGTTACTTTAATGCACAAGAGGAGAAAAAAATGTTAGAGAAAGCTCCCCGAGCTGGGTGTGCTTTCTCTAACATTTTTCTTCTGCCAAACATTAAAAGTGTCCGATGCTTCGTATTTTCAACCACTTTAACCATTTTTTCTTCTGCCAAACATTAAAAGTGTCTCCCGTAACACGTTTTCAACAAAATAAAATTTTTAATTTCCAAATCAGCCCTTCCTTGTGCCTATAAAATGGCTCACACACACGAAGCTTCATTGTCCCTTAGTCATCTTCTCCCCCTCTCCATCCCTCCTCTATAAAATATTTTCTTAATATTTGAGGTATTCTTGAGTCGTCGGTGATGCGATATCACTCTGAGACACACACATTTCATATGTCCTGCTGAGATGGGACCATTACCTCTGGAACTTATCCTGGGGAAGTCGAGTTCTGGGGTGATTTTGCTTTATGCGTGGAGGAATACATGGAGGTCTCAATCAACGGTCGTTATGCAGTAATGGATCAGGGTATAACAAGGGAGCCAATTGAAAATCATTACATAGCCACGAGCTCAATCTTCTCGAATACCTAAAAATGATGCTATATAAATATCATACAGAAGTTTGAGGGCATATTCATACAGAAAAACTCCTGCTATAATTGGTATAATTTTTTCTTCATTTTCAGGAAATCGGTACCTTTAACTTTCCTTCTTATTCGAAAGTCGACACCATTGTGGATGCAAGAGGACTCTCAAGCGGGGAGCGGCTTTTGTAATGCTGTAAAGGTGATGCTCCTTTTGAGGCGACGTCAATTTTTGTTATTAAACAATCCATTAATAACTACAACCGCTACCGCGTCGACCCAAATTTGACCTCTATTGTGCCAAAATATCTACTCTCCACCTGAGAGCCCTATTCTGTCCACCTCGGTGTTAGCCTTCGAATAAGAATGAAAGGTCAAAGATACCAGCTATTTGGAAATAGAGAAATAAATTATGTTTATTACACCGAAAGTCCCTAGAGTTTTTCTGTATGATTACGACCTCCATCTTATGTATGGTATATATATGGCATCGTTTGCGGGTATCCAAAAATCTTAAACTCCTAATCGCGTAACGACCGTCACCTGGCGCCCTCGTTATACTCGAACCCGTGACCGCATCACGGTCGCTGATTGGGACCTCTACCAAAACTTTGACCCGTAATCGTATCAAGCATTATTACCCCAAAACCAGATTTCCCCACAATGGGTTTTTTGGGGTGATGGTCCTATCTTGCCATGGCTTATGAAATGCATGTTTTTTGAGGCACATTATCGCATCCCCGACCCCTTAAATCTACCTATGAACTTCTACGATTTTAGTTAAAACCCTAAACCTAAATCCCAAAACCTTAAACCTTAAAAACAATACAAACCCTAACCTTGGAGAGAGAAAGAAAAAGCGCATCCAGCTGGCTGCTCTTTTCTGTCACATGTGCAGAAAGTGCGCCTAGCTAGATGCACTTTTTTCTTTCTCGCTCCTAAAAATGGCCTATTTCCCTAATTAAAAAATGGCATTTTTTTGTTAATTTAGCCGTAAATAAATTCTTTACCACTACACCAATAATAGTCCTTGAGTAAACTTTAAAAGAATAACTTTTCACATAAAATGTTTTCTTTGACAAATTTGTGTGTTCTAAATACGTGGTTTCCACACGCATACATGTGTGATAGAATTTTCGGTATGAGTAATGTTGTTGATTTAGTGTCACAAATGAGCATGACACTAACTCAAGATTGATGACAAAATAATGATAAACAAATGTATTCATTTAGTATTCTTAATCTAATGCGTTTTTGTGTTAAAATTTCACTTTACTCACAATTTAATATAATTTTTATTTTAATATCATACATATTTCATGCGTTATTCTTAATTAGTTCCAAATCATATTTTTAATTATTTATTGTATGTTATTTTTGAACCATATCTCTGTTCTAAATACATTATTTCCACACGCATACGCATATAATAAGATTACTAGTAGATACTAATAGATCTATAATTGAAGAACTATAATGATCACTAAAAGTATGCACACACATAGACCATTTATCACATGTCTATGCTTACGAAAGGTATGTATTTAAAAAATTGGAGTGTGTTTAAAAATAACATATAATAAGTAACAAAATGTGTTAAGACAAGATGTGTTGATTGTTGTTGAGTGACACTCAATAGTGCCAACTACAAACTGTCGTTGAGGTAGTTTATTACTTGCCTTATTTGGTTTGACAATTTAATAAAAAATCTTTGGACCTGTTAATGTGTTGTTTTATTGAAGATATTATGATCCATCTATGGAAACCAATCTTTGGCTTTTGAAGATTAGATTGGATTCAAGTGAATCAATTCAACCTTTGGACTGTGAGGATTTGACCGAGATACTATTGTTGATTTTGGAGAGCGCATCTTCAATTGATTATTCTTTGACTGCTAATTATGTAATAGCTATTTTTAAGGAATTACTTTGTATTCACTTAGATTCTATGTTAGCAAGACAAAATTGATATATGCTTTGAGGCTTGTCTAGTTTATGTATGAGAGCTTATTGAGTGCATTATATTTTGTTCATTGATGAACAGTTTGTTAGAGAGTGCAAATTGTTATTGTAAACATTGTTGAGTGTTTGTTGCCCAAGTTCTTTAGGAGAGGATTTGGAGGTGACTGTTCAAAGGTGATAATCTTGGGGAGTGATAGAGTGTGAATCACTTCAATTATTGTGGATTAAAGATAGTGGAATTACTCGCTGAGCTAGGCTCCGTAGACGTAAGAAAACTGAGCTACGTAAACAAACCTTGGTGTTCTTTGTGTTTTTGTTTGCATAGTTTTCGCAATGCCAATTTGTAGTGGCCACTTCAGTCTAGCACTTCCATTACAATTTTTCCTTTTAGTAAATAAGAAACTTAAGGTAGCAACAAAATGTACGGTTTGAAACTAATTAATAATAACACATACAATATGTATGATATTAAAATGAAAAAAATTAGATTAAATTGTGAGTAAAACAAAATTTAAACACAAACACATTAGATTGAGAACAATAAATGCACTTTAATTGTTTATCATGACGTTGTCATCAATCATAAGTTGATGTTAAGTTAACTTGTGACACCAACTCAATCAACAACATTATTAATACTACATGCGCATGCGTGTGGAAACCATGTATTAAGAACATAGTTGTTTGTTTAAAAATAACATATAATAAATAATAAAATGTATAGTTTGAAACTAATTAATAATAACACATGAAATATGTATGATATTTAAATAAAAAATTAGACCAAATTGCAAGTAAAACAAAATTTAAACACATAAATACATTAGATTAAGAGTACTAAATAAATACATTAATCCTAAGTTGGTGTCGAGTTAATTTCTGACACCAACTCAATCAACGACATTAATTATACTATTATTTAAGACTCTAACAAAGTTGGTGTCATGAGTCAATTAAGCATCACCTCGGTTAAGGAAATTACAAAATATCTTTTCATATTTAAAATATGTTATATTATTCGATGGTACTTTAGTCTTTTTCTTTATAAAAAAAAATCTTATAGGGGGATTTGAATTAACACCAATTCATAAAACCTTAGATTTACCACTCAACCAAAGTTTTATTTTAGAATTCTTTTGAACATTTTAATTTTATTATGCCCACTTTATTATGTCCACTAATTGTGTCTATACTATTTATTTCATCTTTGTTTAAGCCCTTCATTGGAATCAAACCAGTACCTTGATGGATTAAGGCATCATTGTCACTTGGCCACCCTAAAATTTTTGAAATAAATGCACAAAGAAGTATATAAAAAGCTTTTTATTCGTGTAAAATTAGAATGTTAGTAATGAAAATATATATCGCAAAGAAAAGATAAATAAAAATAAAGAACACACAAATTTTACGTGGAAACCCTTTCGAGAAAAAACCACGGGCAGAGGAGAAGAAAATTCACTATGTCGAATTCGAATAATTACAAGAGGAATAGACAATGTCTATTTATAGGCTTGTAAAACCATATTCTAATAGGAGTGTAGTGAGATTGAAACACCTTATTCTAATCAATATCAAATAGATGGAGTTTAATAAGGTTTAAAAAACCTTATTCGAAAATAAAATAAATGAAGTGTAGTTTTATATGGATTTTACTTTTATTTTATTTTACCACTGTATTTTATTTAAATAAGGATTCGGGTCACTTAATTCTAACAATCTCCACCTTGACACGAATTCTCAATGAACAAGTTATTCATCGCGAACGCTCAACGAACAAGTTCTCCACCTCGTCCATAAAACCCCTTAAGGGTTTAACTTCAACAATGAACACCAACCAAGTCTAAGCAATGCTGAAACTTGGTTATAGGAAGTGACTGAGTCATCATATCTACAGGATTTTCATGAGTACTAATTTTGCTCACAACAATACCACCACGAGCAATAATATCACAAACAAAATGCTACCGAACATCAATGTGTTTTGTTCTCTCATGAAACATTTGATCTTTTGTAAGGAAGATGGCACTCTGACTGTCACAAAATACTGTACTGATTTGAAGGTCTTCATTGAGTTCACTAAAGAGTCCCTTCAACCAAATAGCTTCTTTACAAGCCTTAGTAATCGCCATGTACTCAGCTTCAGTGGTAGACAAAACGATTGTAGTTTGCAAAGTAGCTTTCCAACTGATTGCACAACCTCCGATTGTAAAGACATAACCTGTGAGAGATCTTCTTCTATCAAGGTCTCCAGCAAAATCAGCATCAACATACCCAATGAATCCATCTCTAGTTCTTCCAACCTGTAAGCAAACATTAGTAGTACCTCGTAAGTATCTTAAAATCCACTGAACTGCTTTCCAATGTTCTTTACCAGGATTTGCCATGTATCTGCTAACTGCACTGACTGTATATGATAAATCTGAACGTGAACAAACCATAGCATACATGAGAGATCCCACTGTACTAGAGTATGGAACATGTGACATGTACTCAATCTCATCATCTGATTGTGGAGACAAAGCCGATGAAAGTCTGAAATAGGCTGCTAAAGCAGTACTAACAGGCTTAGCACTCTACATATTGAACCTGCAAAGAACTTTCTCAATGTACCCTTTCTGACTTAGGTACAATTTACTTGCTTTTCTATCTCTGAGAATCTCCATGCCAAGTATCTTCTTTGCTGGTCCCAAATCTTTCATCTTAAATTCTTCACTTAGTTGGGCTTTAACCTTTTTTATCTCTCTTTTATCTTTCGCTGCTATCAACATGTCATCAACATAAAGGAGTAGATACACAAAAGAACCATCACTGTTTTTCTTAAAGTAAATACAACTGTCAAAGCTACTTCTTTTGAAATCATGAGAAGTCATAAAGGAATCAAACCTCTTGTACCACTGTCTTGGTGATTGTTTCAAACTGTAAAGGGACTTTTTCAGCAAGCAAACATAGTCCTCTTTTTTTGAGACTGTAAAACCCTATGATTGTTGCATGTAAATATCCTCCTCAAGTTCTTCATGCAAAAATACAGTTTTTACATCTAATTGCTCAAGCTCTAAATCATGCATGGCCACAATACCAAGAAAAGCTCAAATCGAACTATGCTTCACAACTGGGGAGAACACATATGTGAAGTCCACTCCTGGAATTTGACTGTAACCCTTTGCAACAAGCCTTGCTTTATATCTGGGTTCTTCAACTCCTAGAGTCCCTTCTTTCTTTTTAAATACCCATTTACAAGGAACAACCTTTTTACCTTTAGGAAGTTTCATAAGATCCCATGTTCTGTTTTTGTGGAGTGATTCCATCTCCTATTGCATAGCAAACATCCACTTTTTTGAGTCTTCACAGCTAACCGCCTCAGAATAATTAGATGGCTCTTGGTTTGCATCTATATCTTCAGCCACATTTAAAGCATAAGCAACTAGATCAGCCTCGGCATACTTCTTTAGAGGTTTAGTTTCTCTTCTAGTTTTGTTTTTGGCGATAGAGTATTGTGGTGAAGAAGCAACTCTTTTCTGATTTTCTGTACTGGCTTAAAGAGTCAACTCTATTGTAGATTCTGGATTAATCTGATGCACCACCTACTTTTGATTTTCTTTATTGGAAGAGTCTTTAAGAGATAAGTTAGGTAGCATAGCAATTTCATCAAAAACAACATCTCTGCTAATCACAACTTTGCTATTTTCAGGGCACCATAACTTATACCCTTTTACACCAGCTTTATAACCAAGAAAAACACATTTAATGGATCTCGGTTCCAATTTTCCATTATTAACATGAGCATACGCGGGACACCCAAAGATCTTTAAATTAGAATAGTCAGCAGGATTACTAGACCATACCTCTTGTGGAGTCTTTTTCTCAATGGCAACGGATGGAGATCAGTTTATCAAAAAACATGCAGTAGAGGCTGCTTCGGCCCAAAATGTTTTTGGTAAGTTGGCATTTGACAACATACATTGAACCTTCTCCATGATCATTCTGTTCATTTGTTCTGTAACGCCGTTTTGCTGTGGAGTATGACGAGCTGTCAAGTGTCTCGCGATCCCTTCTGACTTGCACAGTTTATTAAACTCATCAGAACATAACTCTAAGCCATTGTCTGTGTGGAGGTATTTTATTTGTTTTCTCATTTGTTTTTCAATCATAGTTTTCTAAGACTTAAATAAGGAAAACACATCACTTTTCTGCTTCAAGAAGAACGCCCAAACTTTTCTAGAAAAATCATCAATAAAAGTTAGCATATAATTAGCTCCACCTCTCGAAGGCACTCTGGATGGTCCCTACAGATCAGAATGAATATAATCCAATGTTCTCTTCGTGTTATGGATTCCTCTGGTGAATCAAACTCTCTTTTGCTTCCCAAAAACGAAGTACTTACAGAACCTCAGTTTGCAAATTCCTTGCCCATCAAGAAGTCCTCTTTTGCTCAAATCTGCCATGCCATTCTCACTCATATGCCCTAGGTGCATATGCCAAAATTTAGTAATGTCATCATCTGACAAGAAAGAGGAAGCGACAATTTGCATCACGATAAGAATAAGAGACCACCGCAAAACATATAACTTAGCAGTCTTTCTCTGCCCTTTCATCACAACGAGGGAACCTTTGGAAATCTTCAAAACCCCACATTCAGCTGTGTATTTGTACCCTTTTAAATCAAGAGTACTCAACGAAATTAAATTTCTCTTCAATTCTAGAACATGTCGTACGTCACTAAATGTTCTGACAACTTCATCAAACATCTTAACTTTAATTGTTCCAACACCTGTGATTTTACACGAAGCATTATTTCTCATCAAAATAACACCTTCAGACACTATTTCGTAAGTTGTAAACCAATCCCGACTGGGAATCATGTGGAAGGTGCAGCCCGAATCCAGGATCCACTTCTCGCTCACTTTAGAATTGTTGACAGAAGCGCCTAGAAGTTCACCATCGCTGTAGTCTTCTACAACATCAGCTTCACCGAAATTTTTTTGTTGTTTTCCCTTTTGATTCGCAACCTCCCTTTTGATCTTATTCTGTAGCTTATAGCACTCAGATTTAATGTGCCCTTTCTTCTTGCAGAAGTTACAAGTTTTACCTCTATTTGAAGACTCTGATCTACGAGGATTCTGTTCCTGTGTCCTTCCACGATCATCATCAGCATTCCGATCTTGTCTCCCACGAACAATGAGACCCTCTCCCTGAGAGTCAGTTTGAACCACAAGATGCTTCATCTTATCATACGAGGTCAAAGAATCATAAACCTCATCAACTGTGAGAGACTCGCAGCTATATAAAATCATGTCTCTAAAGGTTGAATAAGATGGAGGCAACGAACAAAGTAGAATCAACCCTAGATCTTCCTTATCATACTGAACCTCCATGGCCTCCAAGTTTGAGAGAATTTCTTTAAACATCTTTGTTAAGTGTTCGTGTAATGCATGCACCTTCCTCCAAATGATGAGCATAAAGACGCTACTTCATATGCAGCTTGCTAGTTAGAGTTTTCGACATACATATTTGTTCCAGCCTCTTCCATAATCCAGCGACGGTCTTCTCCTTCATCACATCCTTCAAAATTTCGATAGACAAATGCAGATGTAACTGTCTTAACGCTTTTCGATCCTTGTGCTTCTTCTCTTCCTCCGTCAATGTTAAAGGCATCTTATCTACCCCTAGCAGGGCTTCCTCTAAGTCCATCTGTGCAAGAACTGCCTGCATCTTTATCTGCCACAACGCGAATCTGGTGTTGCGATCCAACAGTGGAATTTCATACTTCAAGGATGCCATTACCGTGATTGAGATGAACAACTCGGAAGCTCAGATACCAATTTGTAAAATTAGAATGTCGGTAATGACAATAGATATCGCAAAGAAAATAGAAATAAAAATAAAGAACACACAGATTTTACGTGGAAACCCTTTCGGGAAAAAACCACGGGCAGAGGAGAAGAAAATTCACTATGTCGAATTCGAATAATTACAAGAGGAATAGACTATGTCTATTTATAGGCTTGTAAAACCATATTCTAATAGGAGTGTAGTAAGATTGAAACACCTTATTCTAATCAATATCAAATAGATGGAGTTTAATAAGGTTTAAAAAACCTTATTCTAAAATAAAATAAAAGAAGTGTAGTTCTATATGAATTTTACTTTTATTTTATTTTACCACTGTATTTTATTTAAATAAGGATTCAGGTCACTTAATTCTAACAATTCGCATTTGATCAAATTTATTCATTCAAGGATTTAAGATCAGACTTATTCTCTGAGATCTTAGACACAATATGTGAGGATTTGCAAGAGTTTTTTTCTTTAATGATTTATATTGAAATTATTTTTTTCTATGATTAATTATGATTGATTTAATTAACTTGTTTTATTTCTATGTGTTAACAATATTGAAAGATTCGATCTCAGAATGAATTTAGATTCTTATTCTTGATATTTAATTTATCATTGTATAAGCACAAGTAAAATTCAGATTTGGTAAGAAGCTTTTATATTTCGATCATTTTTTTTTCAATTGTGATATATATTGAAATTATTAAGTGTGACATGATATCAGTCACGTCATGTGACTCGATTAAATGGACCCAAGATTGGGCCAAGTTTGAAGGGCCTAAATGCAACATGAAACGTTCAAACCATGCATTTTTTTTCATATGGGCGTTGAGATCTTGTGATGCATGATAATTAGTGTTAAATTTACACAACTTTTAAATTATTTTTGTGTTTTCTTATTACAGCAATTTAATATGTCCTAAGTGAGTTTGGCGCCATTAATATGTGTCCTAAAACATGTTTTAATGCTGGTAGTTATAGTTAAGTTAGTTGGTAGTTTATATAGTTAGTTTTATTGCATTTTAATGTGTCTTAAAACTAGCTATTTAATTTGCCTCTTTTATTACAATTTTATAATGAATGTTTAATTTGTCTTAAGTAAATTAATTGTGTGTTTAATTGTGTCCTAGGAGAGTCCAATGGTTGATCACCTTAAAAGCTGCAAGAGGCTACTCGGTTTTGCCAAGAGTCAAGGTTGTTTTCACACCTTAAGTGGTTGGTCGATTCAGCTTGGAAAGTGGTCTTTTTCACCAACAAGTGCTTCATCAACTGCACTGTCCAAATGGGGGTTGAATGAGTCCATTCGAATGGCCTTCAAGAATATGTCTATTAGTTATTTCTGTAACGCCCCAAATTTGGGCCTAGAAGGAATGGGCCTTGAGCAGGGGAGCAGTGAAGGCTGCACATAAGTATTTGGATGTGCAAGGGAAGGACACGGAATAAATAATTGCTTGAGTGGTTAAGGGTCCTGAGAAGTGTTGGAGAAGTCCTGGGTTCAAACCTGGGTTTTAGCAAAAAATTGTTCTTTCTTAATTAAAGGGGGTTGAGCTTAGCAGGTAGGCTTTATAAATAATTGTAGGGGAAAGGAGACACAAGATGAACTTGTGGCTTGGTGGCAAGTGGCATGATTTGGCTGAGGGGAGAGCTTGGGTTCGAATCCCTTGGCATGTAAAAGAATAATTATTTTATTTCCTTGCAGCAGGAGAAGTGGAGTTGGACTGAAACTCTGCCAGGTGAAGTTTGAATTGGTCTTGGAGTTGTTATGGAGGATATCAATGAGGGATAAGGGGAGTGATTTGTGGAGATTTTCAAGGAGTTTGAAGTGTGAAGAGAGTTGTGGCCGACTGGGACTCTAAGGCCTTAGTGAAATTCGGCTAGGGGGAAAAGAGGGAGCACTTTCGGCACTAGGATTTCCTTGTTCGGTTCTTGTGAGTGTTGATAAGAGAGTGCCGAATTTCTTTGCTGAGAGTTTGGGGTTTTTTTCACTTTTTTCATTTTGGGTTCTCTCAAGTCTTATCTGTACTACGAAACTGACAACTCGTGTCATTTCCCTTCTGACCATTCGTGTCATTTTTCTCCTCATCTTTGATATTTTCTTTCTCTCATAGTCGAACCTTCCCTTCTCTTCTTTTAACTTCTGTTCATCTTCTATTCTTTGTTGGTCGAATATCACTGTTGTTAATCCTTCTCTGCGTTGATCTACTGCAAAGGTTCTGACTATCGGTAAGTGATCAAAATCTATTTTCTGCTTTTCTTTTAAAACCGAATGCACCTACACTCTTCCTTTCCTTTCCAAAATTGAATAACCCCATTAACCGATTGTTATTTCATTCTTCACGTACTGCACTCATTGCGATGCTAGGGTCTTCCTCGAGGAGTGGTGAAGTGTGAATGGTTTGGAGGAGTCATACTTTTGTTCTCAAACGTCCGGTAATGTAATAAGGTTACCTCATGTTTTTGGGGTTGGCTGAATATGCCCTACCACTTTCTAATCGGTTCTTGACTGTACTTTAGGAAAGTAGCGAAGGCGTGTGATCGTTTCTGAACAGCGAGCATTGAAGGATTAAGGTCACCCTCATTCAAACAAGGTAAGAAGGGTATTTCGGACTAAGTGTTATTATGAGGGTGTTACCCTAACAATTAAGGACTAACATTGGATCTCGATGAATCTAGGTTGGGTGCTCGTAGATCTTGGAACGACTCCGTAAACAGGTGTGTAATCACACAATCTCTGCTGTGAATCGGCAGATGCTGAAAAGCCGACACTTTGGCATTTGAGGCCTCACGAGCGTGCGATCACTCAGGTGGTAAAACCGAGCCCACAACTGTGGGTGGTAGACTAAAGAGGCCACCACAAGGGTTCTCGTGTACTTGGGCTATTATGGGCCTCGTTGGGCCGAAATGGGCCGTGTGTGCCCAATGGGATCGTGCGCCCCACACAGATAAAATTTACGAAAAGTAGCAGAAACTGGATTGGCTATGAAGTTCGCATAGCCGTGATTGAATTTAGGCCAAATGGGCCACATGAGCGTGTGGGCCCATTTGTGCAGAATATTGGGTTTTGAGCCCATTTACACTGTTTTGACCAAATGGATTATCTGTGTCGCTCGAGGCGACTGTAGGCCTTCGGAAGGGTCGTTAACTGTACTGATATCCCAAGGTAGGTAAAATGATCGAAATACCCCAGTAGGGTAGAATTACCGAAATACCCTCGTAGGGTAGAATTACCGTAATACCCCTATAGGGTAAATGACCGTAATACCTACATAGGGTAAAATGACCGTAATACCCCCGTAGGGTAAAATGACCGTAATACCCCCGTAGGGTAAAATGATCGTAATACTCCCGTAGGGTAAAATGACCGTAATACCCCTGTAGGGTAAAATGACCGTGATGCCCCTGTAGGTAAAATGACTGTAATACGTCTGTTAGGTGAATTGACCGATATACCCCAAAGGGTAAATTGACTATTTTGCCCCTCGAGTGTAAATGATTGATTTGTTTGCGATGTAAATGATTGATTTGTTTGTGACGTAAATGAATGATCTGTCTGTGATTTGTATGTCTGATTCTGAGCATGGCATTTTGCATACACGACATACCGCATGGGGTTAGGATCTTCGTTATGGAGGAAAATCGATCTTGGTGGCTCGCCACAATCATCGCACGGGTGGCTTTGCCACATATATCGCGCATTGGCGACTTTCTTTGCGATATCTGTCTTGGCGCTTTCTTTGCGATACCGATTCTTTGGCGGCTTTGCTTTGCGATACCAGCGATGGTCGTGTGCGATCATCATATCATCAAGCATCGATGGCTTTGTGCCGATCATATCACCATTACTGATAGCTTTGTGCTGATCATAGTACCACTACCAATGGCTCTGTGTCGATCATATTACAGCTACTGATGGCTTTGTGCCGGTCATACTACAGCTACTGATGGCTTTGTACCAATCATATTACTGTACTCACGACGTTATAGCTATCATGTTTATGACTCTTAGCCATTCTGATTACTGGCAGCTTTACTACGATACTGATTAATGCCGCAATCGATGCTGATATTGGTGTGTTGGCAAGGTGGGTCAATTTAATCCTCACATGTTGTGTTGGTTGGTACGGGTGGTATGTTGACTGGATTGGGACAGGTTGCATGATTGCATTGTTGCATTTTTGTTACCGATACTGTCACTGTATTGGGCTTAGGGCCACATGTATTCTGTTTCTAATTCTGATACTATAATGGGCTAAGGCCCACACTACACTGTTACTGTTTTGGGCTAAGGCCTACACTGCACCGTTAGTGAACAGGACTCAGGCCCAGACTGTTACTGCATGTATTACTGATTGAGTGATAGGGGGATTACACACTGATTTTTCATAAACTCACCCTTTCTTTTAACTGTACAGGTAATCCCCAGCGTTAGACGGTTCGGAGCTGCGAGGGACTCGGAGGTGGCCACACGATCGCTGATGGTTGTTTTAGACTTATATATTTCTTTCTTATTGGCTATTGATTCTGTAATAAGGCCTCTTAAACCTAAGTTATGTTATTTTGGCCTTATTTATTTGATACTTAACTGATAGTGATAGAACGCTAGTTTTCAAAAAGATTAACTATTTTCAAAACACCGTGTTTTTGTAACATTTTGGATATTGCTTCCGCAACAAATAATGTTTTTAAGGTAAAGACATTTTAATTGGTTAGTAAATGGTTAAGATGTTTTTGAGTTTTAACAAAGAGATTTCAACTCAGAAACTAATTTCTCCCAACAAGTCTAATTTTTGAAAGACACATCAACGTGACACGCCAGATTTGGCTATAACGTCTAGGCCGGGTTTGGGGTGCTACATTTAGTGGTATCAGAGTCGAGTAACAAAACTCGGCTGTGGAATGGGATTTCAAATTTTTGGATTTCAAGAGGTTGTTTTCACATATGTAAAGTGTTTTGAGATATTTCTTCTGAAAATTGTGGCACACCGAGTCTCCGGCGCCGAATCCGTAAGTTTTCTGAATACTTTTGTCTGTTTAGAAATTGAAATGCGGTAAGTTAGGAAATACTGTGACTACTTTAGAAATTAGACTATACCACTCTAGATAGAGCAAACTGAAACTATAGGGGACTGAAACTGTAGTGAAACTTCGATCTGCATTAAACTGTTATTTCAAATAAAACGCAAATAGACAATGGGCACAAGAGATACACGCGAACGTGGTTCAATAGGCGGGAATGATGTTTTGAAATTAGAGTGCGCAGCGGGAGCGTGGTGGTGAAGTCTGTGCGACTATTCTGACAGTTGGAAATTTCGGGGACAAAATTTTTTTAAGGAGGGGTGAATTGTAACACCCCAAATTTGGGCCTAGAATGAATGGGCCTTGAGTAGGGGAGCAGTGAAGGCTGCACATAAGTATTTGGATGTGTAAGGGAAGGACACGAAATAAATAACTGCTTGAGTGGTTAAGGGTCCTGAAAAGTGTTGGAGAAGTCCTGGGTTCAAACCTGGGCTTTAGCAAAAATTTGTTCTTTCTTAATTAAATGAGGGTTGAGCTTAGCAGGTAGGCTTTATAAATAATTGTAGGGGAAAGAAGACACAAGATGAGCTTGTGGCTTGGTGGTAAGTGGCATGATTTGGCTGAGAGGAGAGCTTGGGTTCGAATCCCTTGGCATGCAAAAGAATAATTATTTTATTTCCTTGCAGCAGGAGAAGTGGAGTTGGACTGAAACTCTGCCAGGTGAAGTTTGAATTGGTCTTGGAGTTGTTATGGAGGATATCAATGAGGGATAAGGGGAGTGATTTGTGGAGATTTTCAAGGAGTTTGAAGTGTGAAGAGAGTTGTGGCCGAATAGGACTCTAAGGCCTTAGTGAAATTCGACTAATGGGAAAAAAGGGAGCATTTTTGGCACTAGGATTTCCTTGTTCGGTTCTTGTGAGTGTTGATAGGAGAATGCCGAATTTATTTGCTGAGAGTTTGGGGTTTTTTTCACTTTTTGCATTTTGGGTTCTCTCAAGTCTTATCTGTACTACGAAACTGACAACTCGTGTCATTTCCCTTCTGACCATTCGTGTCAATTTTCTCCTAATCTTTGATATTTTCTTTCTCTCATAGCCGAACCTTCCCTTCTCTTCTTTTAACTTCTCTTCATCTTCTATTCTTTGTTGGCCGAATATCACTGTTGTTAATCCTTCTCTGCGTTGATCTACTGCAAAGGATCTGACTATCGGTAAGTGATCAAAATCTATTTTCTGCTTTTCTTTTAAAACCGAATGCACCTACACTCTTCCTTTCCTTTCCAAAACCGAATAACCCCATTAACCGATTGTTATTTCATTCTTCACGTACTGCACTCATTGAGATGCTAGGGTCTTCCCCAAGGAGTTGTGAAGTGTGAACGGTTTGGAGGAGTCATACTTTCGTTCTCAAACATCCAGTAAGGTAATAAGGTTACCTCATTTTTTTTGGGGTTGGCCGAATATGCCCTACCACTTTCTAATCGGTTCTTGACTGTACTTTAGGAAAGCAGCGAAGGCGTGTGATCGTTTTTGAACAGCGAGCGTTGAGGGATTAAGGTCACCCTCATTCAAACAAGGTAAGAAGGGTATTTCAGATTAAGTGTTATTATGACGGTGTTACCCTAACAATTAAGGACTAACATTGGATCTCGATGAATCTAGGTTAGGTGCTCATAGATCTTGGAACGACTCCGTAAACAGGTGTGTAATCACACTATCTCCGCTGTGAATCGACAGATGCCGAAAAGCCGAAACTTCAGCATTTGAGGCCTCACGAGCGTGCAATCGCTCGGGTGGTAAAAATGAGCCCACAATCGTGGGCAGTAGACTGAATAGGCCACCACGAAGGTTCTCATGCACTTGGGCTATTATGGGCCTCGTTGGGCCGAAATGGGCCGTGTAGGCCCAATGGGCTTGTAGGTCCCACACGGATAAAATTTATGAAAAATAGCAGAAACTGGATTGGGCTATGAAGTTCGCATAGCCGTGATTGAATTTGGGCTAAATGGGCTACACGAGCGTGTGGGCCCATTTGGGCCGAATATTGGGTTTTGAGCCCATTTACACTGTTTTGACCAAATGGATTATCTGTGTCGCTCGAGGCGACTGTAGGCCTTCAGAAGGGTCGTTAACTGTATCGAGACCCCAAGGTAGGTAAAATGATCGAAATACCCCCGTAGGGTAGAATTATTGAAATACCCCCGTAGGGTAGAATTACCGTAATACCCCCATAGGGTAAAATGATCGTAATACCCCTGTAGGGTAAAATAATCGTAATACCCCTGTAGGGTAAAATGACCGTAATACCCCTGTAGGGTTAAATGACCGTGATGCCCCTGTAGGTAAAATGACTGTAATACCTCTGTTAGGTGAATTGACCGATATACCCCAAAGGGTAAAATGACTATTTTGCCCCTCGAGGGTAAATGATTGATTTCTTTGCGATGTAAATGATTGATTTGTCTGTGACGTAAATGACTGATCTGTTTGTGATTTGTATGTCTGATTCTGAGCATGGCATTTTGCATACACGACATACTGCATGGGGTTAGGATACTGTTATGGAGGAAGTACTGTACTGGTGGCTCTGCCACAATCACTGTTACTTGTGGCTTTGTCACATATATCGCATTGGCGGCTTTTTGCGCGATCATCGTCTTGGCGCGCTTTGTTGTGATATCATTCTTTGGCGACTTTCTTTGCGATGCTGCGATGGTCGTGTGCCGATCATATCGCTGGTGTGCGATGGCTTTGTGCCGATCATATCACCATTACTGATGGCTTTGTGCCGATCATAGTACAGCTACCAATGGCTTTGTGCCGATCATATTACAGCTACTGATGGCTTTGTGCCGGTCATACTACAACTACTGATGGCTTTGTGCCAATCATATTACTGTACTCACGGAGTTATAGCCATCACATTTCGGCTCTTAGCCATTCGACATTCTTGGCGGCTTTGCTACGATCATCGATTAGTGCCTCAACCGGTGCTGATATTGGTGTGTTGGCGAGGTGGGTCGATTTAATCCCCACATGGTGTATTGGTTGGTACGGGTGGTATGTTGGCTGGATTGGGATGGGTTGCATGATTGCATTGTTACATTTCACATTCGACATCATCATCTTGTATTGGGCTTAGGGCCACATGTGTATTGTTTCTCTTTCGATTACGATCATTGTAATGGGCTAAGGCCCACACTACACTGTTACAATTTTGGGCTAAGGCCCACACTGCACCGTTAGTGAGCAGGCTCGTGCCCGCGGTATTCATCGCATGTATTCATTGATTGAGTGATAGGGGGATTACACATTTAGTTTTCATAAACTCACCCTTTCTTTTAACTGTACAGGTAATCCCCAGCGTTAGACGGTTCAGAGCTGCGAGGGACTCGGAGGTGGCCACACGATCGCTGATGATTGTTTTAGACTTATATATTTCTTTCTTACTGGCTATTGATTCTGTAATAAGGCCTCTTAAACCTAAGTTATGTTATTTTGGCTTTATTTATTTGATACTTAACTGATAGTGATAGAACGCTGGTTTTCAAAAAGATTAACTGTTTTCAAAACACCGCGTTTTCGTAATATTTTGGATATTGCTTCCGCAACAAATAATTTTTTAAGGTAAAGACGTTTTAATTGGTTAGTAAATGGTTAAGATGTTTTGAGTTTTAACAAAGAGATTTCAACGCAGAAACTAATTTCTCCCAACAAGTTCAATTTTTGAAAGAACATCAACGTGGCACGCCAGATTCGGCCATAACATCTAAGCCGGGTTTGGGGTGTTACAATTTCCATGCGTCATAAAGCCACCGTACAACAAGGGCTTTTCAAGATTTCTTCAACCTTAAGTATTCATGAATTCTTCTTCAACATCAATAAATGACCAGCCACATTTATCATCCAAGTTCAAAGACAACAAGGAAGCATGCACTAAGTTTAAAGCTCCATTTGATTCGTGCATTTCACATTAATGGTCGAATTTGTCTAATAGCATACATAGGTCTATATATATTTCGTTTATGGATTGATGTAAGGTTAGACCTTTTAAACGTTTTATGATATAAACATATTTGAGTTAATCTCTTTATTCTTCAAGAACTTACCGAACTTATCAAGAATTCTTTCTTGTGGAGTTCAAACCAATCTTATCACTTTGTTCACCATCCCAAAGTGTGGCGATCAACCTTATACATTCGGTTCCTATCTCATTATAGATAGTGGGTCAATGTCCTATCCATCCCCAAACTTTTTGATTCTAAACTAAACTTATAGAATTCGGGTCACGTTGTTATATAACATCAGTTCTTTTCTGGTTTGTTTATATTCGAGAGTTATATCCAAATTTATCTTACCATTTAAATTTCCATCATATTACCAACTTTTGAGCTAGTACCTATTTAGACAATCGGGACACTTAAATTGTGATTCAACTCGTAACCAAGTTCACGCTAATTGGTATCAGAGCTATCAGAATCTAACCAGGTACATTCGTTATCCTCGATTTCCCAAAAAAAATAAAAAATCGTGAAGAAAAAAAAATGATAGAAAAAGGAAAAGAACGAGTAGGAACTAAAAAAAAGTCTAGGAGCCCTCTGTAAAAATTTCTTTCGATTCATATTTTGGAGCCTATTTTACGTTTGATTGTGAAATTTGGCAATAACAAAAAAATTTCGACCCGAAAAATTTTCATTTTACCCTTCAACCCTAAACACCATACTTAACCCCTTTTCATCATTTTGACACTTTTGGTGAAAGCAAAATTTTACTTAAAAAAATACCCAAAATACCCTTAAACCCCTTTTTAAAGCCTATTTCTACCCTTTTGTCACAACATCTCTAATTTCTTGATTGTGTTCTATTAGTTCTGTTAGAATCGAGAGAATAACTTTCGAGAGGTAAAATGCACGAGTGAGTGAGATTAATCGAGTGGAAAAAGCTTATTCGTGTGCAGACACGAGTGGGGCATTTTCCTTTTTGAGAGAATCTTGTGAGGTTTGTTTTGGTGAGGTATTCATTTACTATTTTAAATTATTTTTATTTGATAATCCATTAGTAAAACATGTCCCAAGAAGTATTTTAAGATTTTGAGTTGCAATATGTGATTAAGAAAATGCGAAGCATCGTGCGATCTGAATTTCAACAAGTGTATAAAAGATTAGATTGTGCGGATGGAAGTTCACTACGGAGGCTATCATCTAATGACTTGTTTAGAAAGGATCAATGTGTTAGTTTTTATTCATCATGGAATTCAAATCGAAGTAAAGCGATGCACGAGCTTGAAGCATCCCGAGGCAGGAAACATGAAGATACACGAATCAAGTATGCCACGAGTGTACCAAAGTATTCATCCATATTGACGAGGAGAGATGAACGTGTTTTCTATGATAATCCTTCAATTCAAAGGAAATCCAACAATGTGAATGCTTACGTGTTAACATCATTTTGCAAAATCAGGTTCGAATGGTGAGACAAAAGGAAATCAAAAGAAAAGAAAAAGAAAGTTGTTGATAAAAGAAAATAAGAGAAAATTCAAAGAGTTGGAAATGAGGAAAAAAGAAATAAAAAGAGAGTGTGAAGAAAAAGAAAGAGCGAGCGGTGAATGTATCATCGTAAAAAAAGAAAGTGAGATTGAAAAAAAATTGAAATAAAATAGAGTGATCTAACAAAAGTGAGGAATGTTTTAACTAATTCACGTTCAAGTTTACTTTGTGACATCTCTTCATTTCAAGTTTCTGAGAACCAAATGGTCAAGTTCCAAGTTCATTGCTGTCCCAACGAAAGGTGATTCAGCGTTTGGGAGAAAGGTAAGTTGGAAAGTGCAAACATCCTTCAAAAGTCGAAATGTAAGCAAGGTAAGAATCTTTTTGAGATTCAAGCAATTCAGAATTCTTTGAATGTTGTTGGTAAGTCTGTCGATGTTTTTGCTTTCAAAAGATCTCTTAAAAATATTTCAACTTGTCGTTATTCTTTGAATATTATTGATACATTTGTCTTCAAACATGTTCCGCGTGACATACCTTGTGCTAGTTTCTGTGACCTTAGCTCACAAATTGAAATGTCCATTGATGATTTTGTTTTAACTTGATGCCTACACAATTTGATTGATGTGATTAATAAAGAACTTCCATATAAGATGCTTAATCTGTTTGATTCTGATTGTGATGTGAGTTCTTTAAATCTTTGTGTGAAATTTTCTTATGAGTTCATGTCTACTCGAAGGAAGTGTGAGAGGATTGTTTGTTTGAACATGCACATATCTGATTTTTTTGTGTTTAGCATGGATGATTTTTTTTTCAAGGAAAAACATTTGTTTCATTCTAAAATATTTGAGCAAAATCATGTTTTCAATCGCGGAGTTTGTTGTTTTATGTCATTAATTAAAGGGTTCGAGCTTTGGTTTTTCATGTTGCATGTTGTAATGAACAACATTCTATTGCTCTTTCTTTCATATTTGTTATCGAAAATTAAGTTCGTGATTTGTGATGAAATTGTAAGGCAACACTTTGTAACACCCCTCACATGTATTCAATGCCAGAATAGGGTTATGGAGTATTACCGAACTTATAAAACAATTAAACATTCACTTCGCATACATTTTCACAATTCATGCATTCATCATTCAATATCAATCAATTTGTCCCTTATACGAGCCTACGAGGTCCTAAACATGCATTGGGAGTGGTTCAGGACTAAACCGATAAATTTGGAAACTTTTTAAACACTTAGATAATTTTCTCAAAAACAGGGGACACACGCTCGTGTGGCCCGCCCGTGTGTATCACACGACCAATAGACACGCCCGTGTCACAGGCCGTGTGGACATTCGAAATAGAGCACATGGCCGTGTTCCAACCCATGTTCGACCCCGTATAACTCTCTGACTTGGGTCACACGGCCAACACACACGCCCGTGTGGCTAGCCCGTGTGCCATACAAATGGCCATACACGTCCGTGTGCCAGGCCGTGTACTAGCCGTGCCAAACCTATAGGGTATACTAACTTATGCCACACGGCCAGGTCACACACCCTTGTGTGATTCCATGTGGAGCATACTGACTTGATTTTAATTTCAACACCAGGGGACACACGGCCATGTAACATGACCGTGTGTCACACACGGCTGAGACACACGCCCATGCCTCTACCCGTGTGGACAAAAATAGGCTATTTACCAAGCCATTTTGCCACCCTATCTTATGTACATCTATACCAAATTTAATGGCACCAACACATAACACTTAAAAGCATTTAAACAACCTCAATCAAACATCATTAATACCATCTCAATACCAACAACTAACATGCTTATAATCTCATGTTTTCCTCATTCAAATCATACCAACTTCACATATTCAAATCAACTAATTAAACCTTTTCCAAACATGCATCATCATGCACCAATCCACAAGCACATAGCTTCTCAATTAACAACCATTTGACATCTATAATACCAACTATCAATAACATTGCAAAACCAACCTCAATCACATAACATAAGCCATATGCACACTTATATATATACATAACCAAACTAACCAAATTAAGCCAAGTCTCATGGCTATGTATACAACCAAAACATAACCATTCACAAGCCATCTCAAATGGCAAATCTCACTACCAAAATACATATCAAAATGACCATAATCCTATACATGCCATATGACCAAACCATAAGCTCAAAAATACCAAATTGATAGTTGGATAGTGTGACGTAGTCTCCGACAATCCCCGAATCTGAGCTAGCTTTGAAATCACTATAAAACATGGAAAAATAAACAAAGTAAGCTTTATAGCTTAGTAAGCTCATATGAAATAAACTCAATTAGTCATAAATACTCAAATCATCAATTTGAACATATTAACATGTAATTCATGATAACTAACAAACCTTTCACATGCTTAATCATATGCTTATATGCAAACTTCATAATTTCTTCAATTTAAAGCTCATACAATTCATGTACATACCTGTACCAATCCGTAACGAACTTATACCTATTCAGAATATTGTCAAATACTCAAAATCCCGCACACTAAGTGCCATACATAGCCAAAGCTATCTTGATCTCTCACACTAAGTGCCATACATAGGCGAAGATATCTCATTCTCGGACACTAAGTGCCATACATAACCGAAGCTATCTCATTCTCGCACACTAAGTGCCATACATAGCCAAAGCTATCTCGTTCTCGCACACTAAGTGCCATACAAATCCGAATCATTGTCGATCACAACTATAGTCTCGTATACACAATTTATGCAATACCAAAGCATTTAAATCATAATTATATCAATGATTATTACATACGAACTTACCTCAGATGTAAAAACGACGACACGGGTCAACTAATCCGAGATCTTGTTCTTTCCTCGATCTAAGTTCGTATTTTGCTTTTCTTGATCTATATAATATCAAATTCAGCTTATTCAATCACCACTTTATTCAATTAAGTCCAAATCACACATTTAGGCACATTTACACTTTTGCCCCTAATGTTTCACATTTTTACACTTTAGTCCTTATTTCATGAAATCACAAATGCACACAATTCAATCACAACCCATGCTAGCCAAATTTCAATTAGGTCCCTAGCAGTCCATATTTTTCATTTATTTCACATTTTAACCACTAAATTAACACATTTCACAATTTAGCCCCTAATTTGCATTTTCACTAAAAATCACTTAACAAAACTTGTATATCTATCAACAAGTATTCATAATCTATCAAGAACTTCAAAACACATGCTTATTCATCAATGGCAACTGTCAAAACCATCTTTTTTTTTGAAAAACGGGGTCGACTTTTGTTTGAAAATGAAAATTAAAACGGGAGTCGCCACCAATCCTTTTTGATGAGGTGTGATCGGGTCACCTCGTAAGATGGTTATTTTTAATAAACAGTTTGATTTATTAAAATGATGGTTTTGGTCTACGAAATTCAAAAAAATGGGTTCAGAAGTCGGTTACGCACAAGGAAGGATTAGCACCCTCGTAACGCCCAAAATTGGTACCTAGTTGATTAATTAGTGTCTGAGTGTCAAAAATAAAAAAAAAAGATTGAAGAGATTTTAAAAATACGATCCTTTGTTACAACATTGTTTAATAGAAAATTTTCCTGAAAAGGGGGCATATTTCACGTTAATCGAGAATAAAGAATTACGTCCCGTAAGTTAGGACACAACATCTTAAAACCCGAAACGAGAATAAATATCGAAAAAATTTGTTTATTTTGAAAGACATTCGATTATTTTGGTTTTAGAAAGAAATCGTATCCCGTAAGTTAGAACACGATTTTTCCTAATTCCCGAGAATGTTCAAAATTCATGCTTTAAAAAGTTCGTTTACTCGGATTTATCGAGAAAATCGAAACCCCGTAAGTTAGGGAACAATTTTCTCGAATCTCCAAATACTAAACAATGCTTACTTTGAAAATTTCTTGAATAAATATACATGTAATGTTTAAAACTATGCGTATTTATTTTATTTGGGTTATAGTGTAAAGAATGAATATTTAAACACGGCTCGCGACATGATTGGAATAATAATAGAATGATAACACGAATAAGCAAAATGACGATGTATCTAAAATAATGAGACAACAAATAAGTAATGGCAATAATAAGGATGAAAATAAAATAATATAAACGAGCCAAAATAAAGAGGAAAATAATAAGTAAAAACTAAAAATTTGTAACTAAAAGAAATATTAAACAAAAAAATAAACAAATATAGTGTAAAACATATTAAGAAATCATATTAACAATAATAATGATGGTATTAATAATAATAACATAACAAAAATGTTTTAAAATTATAAAAAAGGATAAATAAATAAATAATAATCAATATAATAGAATAAATGTATTTAATAAAACTTAGGTAAATAAATATAAGTAGAAATATAATAATAATTGTAATGATAATACTAGATTAATTAATAATATAATAATAAGCAAATAAACACCAAAAGAGAATATAAGTATAATAATAATAATAATACAAAGTTAATGACATAATATAATAATGATAAACAAATAAGTCATAAAAGAAAATATGATTATGGTAATAATTAAATTAATTAATAAAATAGTAAAAATAACAAAAGGGGACTAAATTGAATTTAAAATAGAAATTTGGGGCCAATCCGAAATAAAAAAAAAAGAAAAGGACCAATTTCCATGCGCGAATAACAAGGAGGGACCAAAAGCAAAATTATTCCTCCCATCCAAAACACGCCGTTGCAGGGGGACTAAATTGGAAACTGAAATAAATTAATAGGTAAAAATTAAAATTAAAAGAAACTTAATTGCAAAATAATAAAAAAGCGGAAGGACCAAACTAGCAATAAGACTAGTTTTAAAAAATGCGTGGATCCTCCCTTTGGAGCGGGTCGGGTTGCGCGGGTCGGTCTTGAACGACGCCGTTTTGGTGCTGGTGACCCTGGTTCAAAACGGCGCCGTTTTGCATCATTATATAAACCAAAAAAATTTTAAAAAAATTTCATTTTCTCTCTTCCTCACCAAAAACAAAAAAAAAATCTCAAATTCTCTTTCCCCCCTTCTGATCTCTGAAATCCGGTGGGAGTTCCGGTCGCCAGACCACCGTGGCGGCCGCCGATCGCCGGTGACGACGCCGCCGTCCACGGTGGCCGAAAAACTAAAAGACCCCTTTTTAGGCCTTTTTGACCTCCCGAGTCCAAATCTGGCCTCAAAACTTCCGAAAAACAAGCCGGTAAGCTCTTTTTCCTTTTTCTTCTTTGTTTTTATATGTCGAAAAATAATAAAAAATAAAAACAAAATGAAATAAAATAGAAATTGAGAACGCAAGTAAAAAAAATCACCTTGAAAAATTTTCTATTTTGATTTTTTTCGTTTGTGATTTTTGTATTTGATTGTGTGTAAAAAATTACAAAGGCTTGGTGTTCGGTTTTTATAGCTGAAAAAAATAAAAAATACAATATTTTTCTATTTTTCTCTGTGTTGTTGTGTTTTTGTCTCATTTGCAGGTACAGAGGCCATACATATATGCGCGTGAGGAGGTCAAGGCGTGGCGTGTGGCGATTGGTGGTGAAATGAACTAGGGTTTTTTTGTTTTGTTTTAAGTTTTGGGCTGATTTGGGCTAGGGTTAGAATTGGGCTAGGGTTTTGGGCTTAGTTTAATTTGGGTCTTTATTGGGTCTGTTTTTTGTAATGGACTGTTAAAAAATTTGGACTTTATTTATTTGTTTGGGTTTTATTTGCTTATGGGCCCCGAGAAAAATAGGCCAATTACAACTGCCCCTCTTTGCTCATTGTCGTGTAACGAGAATGGAGCAAAGAAAGAAGGGCCAATTTTGCTTGGTCTTGCCGAATCTTGACTTTTTGGTGCTTCTTTAAGTAGCCTTATTGCATCCCACTGCATCTTCAGGGGTATAGGAATTAGTGCTTCGATCCGCTCCACTGCAACTTCAGGGAAAGAAGACTTGTAGCTTTAATCTGCTCTACCGTAACTTCAGAGAGATACGATTAGTGGTTTTCAATCTGCTCCACTTCAATTTCAGGGAGATAAGATTTGTGGCTTCAATCTGCTCCACTGCAACTTCAGGGAGATAAGATTCACCATGATAGACTTGATCCGACCTACTGCAACTTCCGAGGTATAGGACTTGTAACTCGTAGCTTTAATCTGTTTCACTGCAACTTCAGGAAAATAAGATTCGCTATCTTCAGTCTGCTCCACTGCAACTTCAGGGAGATAAGATTTGTTATTTTTTGACCTGCTCCACTGCAACTTTAGGGAGATAAGGCTTGACATAATAACTTCAATCCGTCCCACTGTGACTTCAGGGGTATGGGATTTTTAACTTGTAGCTTAAATCTGTTCCACTGCAACTTCAGGGAAATAAGATCTGCTATCTTCAACCTGCTCCACTGCAACTTCAGAGAGATAAGGTTAATGGCTTTAATCTGCTCCACTGCAACTTCAGGGAGATAAGATTCGCCATCTTCGATCTGCTCCATTGCAACTTCAAGGAGATAAGATCTGCGACATCAATCTGCTCCACTGCTACTTCAGGGAGATGAGATTTGTGGATTCACCGATCTTGCTACACCGTCCTCTGGGGGACATAACCTGTAGAATCGATTCCATGGGCCTATGCTTATGCCAAATGATTAGGATGTAATGATCAGAATGAATCGAATGCTCCTAACTAGATGTGTTATGGATGATATTTGTATGAATGCAGAATGTCCTGAGAATGATCCCTTTTTAATGTCTGGGTTGTCATTGCTCGTTGTTCCTCAAGGTTGTATTACTGACGTAACATCATGTCTTCTTGTTCAGCTGATATGTTTGACAGAAAATCCAAAGAAATAATCACCATTAGGCTCTTCTTTCTCAAATATTTCCAACCCTCAGGCTTGGTGAGTTCTAAATAATAGTCCTGTTTCGGGTTCTTGTACTTTTTAGAAGCTTCCAGAGTAATACGCAGAACTCCTTTTGTGAAAGTATTATTAGTCCATTAATCATTCTTTCAATGCATAATGCTTGAAAAGGATCATAATAATTGGACAATACTGAAATTTATTAGGAATAAAATCTAAAAAGAATGGATTAATCAAAGAAAGCAAACATTGCTGGAATACAAAATAGGTAAAGGGAAAAATAAGTGCCCTAGATATCGCAGCTTGAGCTTCTCTGTACGAACTTCCTGAGGACCATTTTGAGCTCAACATGCGTTTAGGAGATCTAGAGTACTTTTTCGATGCCCCAAGATGTAGTATACCTCCTCTTTGTTAATTCAGGCATAGCAAGACTTCCGCATGCCTCACCTTTGATCAAAATTTGAATTGCCCTTTCACGGGTTTTCAATTCAAAACCCCTTTGGCCTTAAAGCGCCCTTTGCGGGTTTTCGCCTTGGCCTCTCCTTTTTTTTTAGGTGAAGTATTTCTTGACTGATTCTGAATTCATTGGATTAGGCAAAGTCTTGCCGTCCATTTCAATTAATATCAACACTCCTCCAGAAAAGGCCTTCTTTACCACATAAGGTCCTTCCCAGTTTGGCATCCATTTCCCTCTAAAATCCTTTTGTAGGGATAGGATCTTCTTCAATACCAAGTCCCCCTTATGGAATTCTCTGGGGCGAACCTTGTTATTGTAAGCTTGCATCATTCGTTTCTGGTACATTTAACCATGACGGATAGCTTTCAGCCTATTCTCTTTGATCAAATTTAGCTGATCATATCGGGATTGGATCCATTCTGCTTCATCCAACTTTAGCTCTGATAAGACTCGAAGGGAAGGAATTTCAACTTCAATGGGTAACACTGCCTCCATTCCATAGACCAATGAGAAAGGAGTTGCCCCGGTAGAGGTCCTGACTGACGTTCGATAAGAATAAAGAGCAAATGGTAACTTCTCATGCCAATCTTTATAAGTCTCAGTCATCTTTCCCATAATCTTCTTGATATTCTTATTGTAAAGCCCCAAATTTTGGGCATAGGAGAAATAGGTTTTGGAAACAAGGGAACAGTTAGAAGACTGCACATAGGTATTTAGTTGTGCAAGAAAATGGCACAATTGAATGATTGCCTTAATGTTTAAGTGAGTTTGGAGTGTTTGGGAATGTTTGGGAAGTCCTGGGTTCAAACCTAGGCTTTAGCAAATTTTTTAATTTTCAAGTGAATAAGGCCCTTGGTTTTGGAGAGTAGGCATTAAGAATAATTGTGGCGGAAATGTGACACAAAAGAACTTGTAGTCCAGTGGTAAGTGGTGTGTTTAAGGCTGCAAGGGAGCTCGAGTTCGAGTCTCATAATGTGCAAGTGAGTATTTATTTTATTTCCTTTCAGCATGAGAAGTAGAGTTGGACTGAAACACTGTTGCAGAGGTGTTTGAATCGGTCATGGAGAGATTGTAAGAGCAAATCGTGGAGAGGATTAAGGAGAGTGTTGTGGATAGAATCAAGGAGGTTGAAGTGTGTGGGGAGTGTTGGTGCTGAATTGGTATAGGGAATTTTGGTTGAGGGGTTTTCTTTCAGTTTGGTTAATTTGTCACCAGTTTCTGAAACTGCTAATGCTCTTTTCTTTCTCTGCTCTCTTGTGCCGAATTTGTAAGTGGCCATTTGTGCATTTTGGGTGTTCGACTCCTACCATTCTGGTAAATTAAACTATTCTTTTCAAGTCCATTTCTCTATCTTCTTTTGCACCAACATCTGTCGAAACCTCCCTTCTTCTCTATTCCTTTCAAGTTTCAGCCAACTGCCTATTCATCCCTTCTTACCTATTGACTTCTTTCGGCCAAACCTATCACCCTTGCCCCCTTGTGACTCTTTCTCCTTTTTGGCTTGTAACCAAAAGTTCTCCCCTCCCTTTTTGATTCGGGTTCTTCTCTTCTCTGGGTGGTTCTTACTTTAGCCAAAACTCAACACTGTCCCCTCTCTGTTTCGGTTCTGCAAGTATTTCTGACAAGCCGGTAAGTGGTTCTATTCCCTCTTTTCATTCAAATCTGGTACCTCTAAACCTTTCTAAAAGCTGAATGTTCTTGTCTATACATGTGTTGACTGCGGGTTTCGTACTTTCGTTGCGTTATGGTGTTCAGGGGACTCTAGAGAGTACAAACTATTTGGGGAGCGATCGAAACCTTTTCCCTCGTTAGCCAATCAAGGTAAAACCGTTACCTTTTCTTCTGTATCTAGGCCGATTATCTCCTTGTTTGTAAGATCATTATTTATGGTTGTAAGCCACCGTTTTAATTGATCCATTTCAATCAGCAATCTTGGGGAGATAGATCGCTTATCATTCGGTCAAGGTTGGGTGCTCGTGGATCTTGGAACAATTTTGTAAACAGGTGTGTAATCACACTATCTCCTCTGTGAATCGACAAAAGCTGAAAAGCCAAAACCTCGGCATATGAGGCCTCACGAGCGTGCGATCGCTCGTGTGGTAAACTGAGCCCACCATCATGGGCGATAAACTGTAGAGGCCACCACGAGCGTTCTCGTGCTCTTGGGCCGTTATGGGCCTCGTTTGGCTGCAATGAGCCGTGTGGGCCCAATGGGCTCGTGGGCCCCACACGGATAAAATCCACGAAAAGTGGCAGATACTGGATTGGGCCATGTAATTCGTATAGCCGTGACGAAATTTGGGCTGGATGAGCCACACGAGTGTGTGGGCCCACTTAGGCCGAATATTGGGCTTTGGGCCTATTTACACCGTTTTGACCATATATGTTACTTGTGTCGCTCGAGGCGACTGTAGACCTTCGAAAAGGTCGTTAACTGCACTGAGACCCCAAAGTGGGTAAAATGACCAAAATACCCCTAAAGGGTAAAATTACTATTTTACCCCTAATAGATGGAAATTACCATTTTACCCCTAGAGGTAAGTCGACTGATGAATGCATATTACTGTATGACTGTACTGAGTAGGACATACTACATACACAAGATATTTGTGACATGGCATACTGCATGGGGTTGGGATACTGTTATGGAGGAAGTGTATCGCATGGTGGCTTTGCCACAAATCTGTCGTTATCGCAACTTTGCTTCGCAATCTGAGATATCGCGCGGTTCTCATCGCACATCTATTATCGTGGCTTTTCCACATATACCGAATATCGCGCGGATCTATCGTTATTATTATTATCGCTATCTATGCTGCAATATTGGTGTGTTGGCTGGGTGGGTCGATTTTATCCCCACATGGTGTGCTGTTGGTACAGATGGTGTGTTGGTTAGATTGGGGTGGGTTGCATATTTGCACCATACTGATATTGTATTGGGCTTAGGCCCACATTGATTATTGTAATGGGCTAAGGCCCACACTGTACTATTACTGTATAGGGCTCAAGCCCAGACTGTTACTGCATGATAGGGGATTACACACTGAGTTCTCGTAACTCACCCTTTCCTTTTAACTGTACAGGTAATCCCCAACCTTAGATGATTTGGAGCTGCGAGGGACTCGTAGGTGGCCACACGTTTGCTAATATTCTATTTTAGACCTAGTTATTTAAATTTTTATATTGGATTGATATTTATGTAATAAGGCCTCTGGTGATTTTAATTTCTTTTATTTGGGTTTAATTTCTTATTTTGAAACTGCCAAACTGATACAAACAAATTTTCAAAAATAATAACTATTTTAAAAGATAAACACACATTTTCAAACTTCAAAATGACATTCATTAGAGTAGCTTCCGCGGGTTTTTAACCAACTAAGAAACCAACAGTAACAAACATGGCAATCGGTTAAAAACGGTTTTCTCTCAACAAGCCTGATTTCGAAAAACACTTTGATGTGACACGTCAGATTTGATCGTAACGTCTAGGCCGAGTTTGGGGTGTTACACTTATTAGCTGCCTCAACTGCACCATTCATTTTTGGGCGATATGGTGACGAGTTGTGGTGTTTAATTTTGAACTGACTGCAGACCTCTGCTATTGTGCTGTTGTTCAAATTCAATGCATTGTCTGATATGATTGTTTCTGGCATTCCATATCGGTAGATGATCTCTTTCTTTAAGAACTTGCTGACTGCCGACTTGGTGACATTGGTATATGAAGCAGCCTCTACCCACTTGGTGAAGTAATGGATGACCACAAAGATGAATCGGTGCCCGTTAGAGGCTTTTGGCGAGATTGGCCCAATGACGTCCATGCCCCACATAGAGAAAGGCTATGGAGAAGTCATAACATGAAGAGGTGAATGAGGCACATGAATCTTGTCCCCATAAATTTGGCACTTATGGCATTTCTTGGCATAATTGATGCAATCCCCTTCCATGGTGGACCAATCATACCTAAATCTCATGATTTACCTGGCCATTGTAAAACCATTAGCATGTGTTCCGCAGACACCCTCATGGACTTCGTCTAGGATTTTCTTAGCCTCAACAGCATCCACACATCTTAACAACACCTGATCCTTTCTTCTTTTGTATAGGATCTCCCCATCTAAGACGTAGTCATTGGCCAGTCTTCTCAAAGTCCTTTTATCATTCTCAGTTGCTTGATAAGGGTATTCACGATTCTTCACATATCGCAGTATATCGTGATACCAAGGATGATCATCTTTTTCTTCCTCTTCGTTGATGTTGTAGCAATGAGACGGAGCCTCGTAAATACTCATTTGGATAGGCTTCACATCCTCTTGTTTATTTACTCTGATCATAGAAGCTAATGTAGCCAAGGCGTCAGCCATCTGGTTTTCATCTCGCGGGAGGTAATAGAAGGTGATATCATCAAACTCTTCAATTAATTCCAGAATTAGCCTTCAAAAATTGATCAATTTGGGGTCTCTTGTTTCCCATTCACCTTTGAGCTGATAGATTACTAGTGTAGAATCCCCATACACCTCTAGTACTTTGATTTTGCGTTCTATGGCCGCACGGATTCCCATGATACATGCTTCATACTCTGCCATATTATTTGTGCAGTCAAAATCCAATTTGCAAGTAAATGGATAATGATCTCCATTTGAGGATATCAAAACTGCTCCAATTCCGTTACCAACAGCATTTGATGCTCCGTCGAAGTTCAGTTTCCAAGGACAATCTTCTGGAGTGTCTTCTTCGGTAGTTGCCACATACATTAGATCTTCATTAAGAAAATCAAAGTTCAAAGGCTCGTAATCTTCTAGAGCTCTACTGGCTAGAAAATCTGCTATTGCACTCCTTTTCACAGCCTTCTGGTTCATATAGACTATGTCAAATTTGGAAAGTAGAATTTACCATCTGGCCATCCTTCCATTCAAAGCAGTCGACTCCATCATATATTTTAGAGGGTCTAGTTTCGAGATTAGCCAAGTCGTATGGTACAACATGTACTGCCTCAATCTCCGAGTTGTCCAGATCAAGGCGCAACATAATTTCTCATTTGGCGAATATCTCATTTCACACTCCGTGAATTTCTTACTGAGGTAGTATATCACATTTTCTTTCTTTCCTGTCTCAACGTGTTGGCCAAGCACTCACCCCATAGAATTGTCAAATATTGTCAAATCTGATGACGTGGCCTATCTCGGACTTGGTGGTGACAAAGATCGGGTATTGGGACAGTCTTGTTTTACCTTGTCAAAAGTTTTCTGGCATTCATCATCCCATATGCCTGGATTGTGTTTCCTAAGAAGACAAAATATGGGGTCACATTTCTCAGTTAGTTGTGAAATGAACCGGGCAGTGTAATTTAGTCTTCCTAAGAAACCTCGAACTTCCTTTTGAGTGCGCGGCGGAGGCAATTCTTGTATGGCCTTGACTTTTTCTGGGTCAATCTCAATTCCCTTTTCACTGACTACGAAACCTAGCAGTTTTCCTGACCTAGCCCCGAAAGTACATTTTGTTGGATTGAGCTTTAGTTGAAATTTTCTCAACCTCAAGAATAATTTCCTCAAACCTTGCACGTGCTCCTTTTCTGTTCGAGACTTTGCGATCATATCATCAACATAAACTTTAATTTCTTTGTGCATCATATCATGGAACAGGGTTACCATGGCTCTTTGGTACGTTGCTCCCGTATTTTTTAATCCAAATGGCATCACCTTATAGCAAAATGTTCCCCACAGGGTTATGAATGTGGTCTTTTTCATGTCTTCAGGATGCATCTTTATCTGATTGTATCTGGAGAAGCCATCCATGAAGGAGAACAGTGAGTAGCCTACCGTATTATCCACTAAAGTGTCAATGTGAGGCAATGGGAAATTGTCTTTTGGGCTGGCCTTGTTTAAGTCTCTGTAATCTACACGCATCCATACCTTTTCGTGTTTCTTAGGGACGGGGACAATGTTGGCTACCCATTCTGAATATTTGACCACTTGTAAGAACCCAACATCGAATTGCTTCTTGACCTCTTCTTTTATTTTTATCACAACATCGAGCCTTATCCTTCGGAGCTTCTACTGAACTGGCTTGCACTCTTCTTTTATGGGGAGGCGGTGTACCACAATATCAGTGCTTAACCCGGGCATATCTTGGTACGACCATGCGAAGACATCTTTGAATTCTTGAAGTAACTCAATGAGGTATTGTTTTGTTTCTTCGGCTATACAAGTTCCAATTTTCACTTCTTTTCCTTCTTCTAAGGTCACAATCTATACTGTCTCTTTGTGAGGCAGGATCTATTTCTCTTCTTGTTCTACCATCCTTAACAAATCCGGAGATAAGTTACAGTCTCTGTCGTCTTCAAAATCCTGATATCCCTCTAGACACATGTCTCGCTCAAAAGGAGATTCTGGGTCAATAGCAGCGTCGCTCATGTTGTTGATATCTGGAGACCTGTTGTAGGCACGAAGGAATATCTAAAGAACAAATGAATCTAAGAATAGCTATTTGTATGGTGTGATTATGAATTAAATGAAAGAATAAAAGAATATAGGCTCAGAGTGGTACAAAAAAATGCATTTTTTATTGAAATAAAGATGTTGGACATGAGCCTATTTCACAAATTGATTCCTATTGCTTCTAGGCTTAAAGCAACAAGCGTGTTTTGAACATTACTCTAAATCAGCTCTAAAAACTACAAGAATCTCTTCCGCAGTCCAGGTGTTCAGAACATTTCCATGCTCATTAGGGCGGATGCCTGATAAGTTTTCTCTTTCGATTCATTCTTCAGATATAGCATTGATGCCCAATTTCTGAACATTCCTTCTGGGCCTTCAGTATGTTCAAAGAATTCCAGTTCCTTATTATCCATCAGGCCTTACACCAAGGCTTTGAATTCATTGCACTTTTGAATCTCGTGACCCTCTTCATCATGGAACTCACAATAGTTCCTTGCCTCTCGAGATCCTTCCCTCGAGTCTTATGTGATTAACCCTCCTTCTACCATTCTCTTCCAAACTTCTCTCAACGGGGTTTTCACTTCTGCAATATTCTTCTTGATTTTCTTTCCCGTATTCTCGACTATCGCATTTACCCCCTTATCAGAATGGTTGGGTAACAGATTTTCTGCACTAGATGGATCATCGAATTTTACAATGCCCATTTTGATGAGCCTTTCGACTAAATTTTTGAAAGCGGTGTAGTTTTCTATCGAGTGTCCCGTGATTCCCGCATGGTATTCGTATTGGGCATTTGTGTCGTACCATTTCGGGTATGGGGGTTACATTGGTTTTAGGTAGAAAGGGGATATAACATATGCATCAAATAAACTTTGGTACAACTCTCTATACGTCATTGGAATAGGCGTAAACTGGAGTTTCTTCATATTTTGCCTTGTGTTGGACTCTTGTCTTGGTGGGCCTTGATGGCCAGTGGTTACCATTCTCGGTTGGTTCACAGTTACTAGTTTCTGGTAACCCCTATTATATGTGCTCACACTATTTACCTCATTTTCTCTTTTTATTGGGGCCGACCTCTTTGTGCTTTCCCCGACCTCTATTTTTCCACACCTTATTGTATTCTCTATCATTTTGCCAGACATCACTATGTCCGAGAAACTTTTAGTTGTGCTTCCCAGCATGTGATTGACAAAGGGTGCCTTCAGGGTGTTAATGAAGAGCATGGTAGTTTCTTTTTCTAGCAGTGGCGGTTGGACTTGTGTGGCGACTTCCCTCCATCTTTGAGCATTTTGCCTGAAACTTTCATTTGGCTTTTTCTCCATATTTTGTAGTGTGATCCTGTCAGGCGCCATATCTATCACGTGGCCATATTGTTTCATGAAGGCCTGTGCCAGGTCCTTCCACGAACTAAATTGGGCACGATTTAGCTGATTATACCATTTGGCCACAGCCCCAGTCAAACTGTCTTGGAAACAGTGAATCAATAGCTGATCATTACTAACATATCCAGTCATCCTCCGACAGAACATCGTAATGTGAGCCTCAAGGCAGCTGGTCCCGTTATATTTTTCAAATTCTAGCATTTTGAACTTTGGAGGGAGCACTAGATCTGGTACCAGGCTCAATTCCTTAGCGTCAATTCCACAATGGTAATCAGCGCATTCTAACGCCTTGAATTTTTCCTCTAGCCATTTGCATCTATCTTCTAGCTGCTTTGGGAGCTCCACTCTCGCCTTTCCCATTTTTGCTATATCATCAAGGTTGGGGACAACGGGATTTTCTGGATTATCTCCAGGGTTGGAGCCTGAACCCTTCGGGAAGTTTATCGATGCCGAAGTACCGGTCTGATTTTGACGGACACCCTTTGTGGTTGTGCTTGGGTTTTCGTTGGGGTGAAGCCTGGAGGATAAGCAGGGTCCTCATTGTCGTCTCCGGTATTGATCATAGGGCTCTTTCCTTTTTCTAGCCCCCTAGCCAGCAACTGCGTTAACTGGCTCATCATGTTTCTCTGGGATTCTAGCATTTGATCCCTCATATCCTGTTGGATTTTGTCCAACTGTTCTTGCATCTGTATTTGCATCTGATCCTACATCTCTCTTTGTATTTGTTCCAATCTTTCTAACCTTTGGTCCAAGGCTTTAGTCTTTCTTCGTGTACCGTAATGATATTCCAGGCAGCTGGTCCCGTTATATTTTTCAAATTCCAGCATTTTGAACTTTGGAGGGAGCACTAGATCTGGTACCAGGCTCAATTCCTTAGCGTCAATTCCACAATGGTAATCAGCGCATTCCAACGCCTTGAATTTTTCCTCTAGCCCTTTGCATCTATCTTCCAGCTGCTTTGGGAGCTCCACTCTCGTCTTTCCCATTTTCGCTATATCATCAAGGTTGGGGACAACAGGATTTTTTGGATTGTCTCCAGGGTTGGAGCCTGAACCCGTCGGGAAGTTTATCGGTGCCGAAGTACCGGTCTGATATTGGGGTCTGATTTTGACGGACACCCTTTGTGGTTGTGCTTGGGTTTTCGTTGGGGTGAAGCCTAGAGGATAAGCAGGGTCCTCGTTGTCGTCTCCGGTATTGATCATAGGGCTCTTTCCTTTTTCTAGCCCCCTAGCCAGCAACTGCGTTAACTGGCTCATCATGTTTCTCTGGGATTCTAGCATTTGATCCCTCATATCCTGTTGGATTTTGTCCAACTGTTCTTGCATCTGTATTTGCATTTGATCCTACATCTATCTTTGTATTTGTTCCAATCTTTCTAACCTTTGGTCCATGGCTTTAGTCTTTCTTCGTGTACCGTAATGATATTCCAGGGTAACTGCCACGGTTTTAGAGTCTTTTGTGTGTTTTTTTTAATATATGATGCAATGCAATGCTAATGCATGAAATAAATGCAAAAAGAGGCGTTGATTCTGATTCAATTCTATTAGAACAACTTTACTAGAAGACAAATATCTTTACATAAAATGGATACATATACGGCATTGCCCGCATACTCCAGGCAAAGACATCGATCCTTTTTTTCATATCCGGATGTTAAGATTGAATTTTGCAAATTTTCCAAGAGATTTCTCTATTATCTCCTTTTTGCTTGACCCAGGCTGCGACCCATTGCTCACTCATCCTCGTGATACTCGTTAGCTTCTTTAAGTAAGTCGGGACGTTGACGGCTCCCGAATAATCTTTGTTGGCTTGAATCCTGAAGCAAAGTCGTGTACTCCTCCGTGGACTCTCACTCTTCTCTCATTGTGTTTACTCGGACCATATTTGGATGGTCGTATTGTATTCCACTTTATCAAGAAATTCATGTTCCATGATAAGCTCTCTATTTAGCAATTGAACGTGAATCAACACCTCCTTTCTATGATGAAAATGCAATGCAATCATGACCAAAACAAAAGAAACACGTCAGTGCATAAACAAAAATAACAAATAGAGCACCTATTTGGATGACCTCTAGGGGTTTGGTGTGGTTCTACCTAGGGTAGGCTCTTAGGGCTCACTATATGCTCTTTGGTTCTAAAGTAAAGGTACCCGAACCGGCAGATTCCTCGATCCTCACCCATTATAGGCTCATACGGACTGAGTTAAGTTCAGGGGAATACATTTCCCTATGGCTATACGGAGATGAAAATCTCACGAAGACATATGTACAGATGTATTCTTAAAGCGATCCACTATCCTATACGGAGATGAAAATCTCACGAAGACATAGGTACAGATGTATTCTTAAAGCGATCCACTATCCTATACGGAGGTGAAGACCTCACGAAGGAATAATTTCTCACTCCCACTTAAGAGGGTAAAATCGAGTGAGTATGCAATATGATGCGCGAAAGTATACTAAGAGACTCGAACCAAAAGCAAACATATCAAATGACGCAAACCACGAAAATGAAATGAAAAGATCGTAATTTTAAATCAGATTTCTAATTTTCGACAAAAGGACAAAAAATAATCAATTTACGGCTTAACTTTCTTATTTGTCCCCAACGGAGTTGCCATGCTGTCGAAACCATCTTTTTTTTGAAAAATGGGGTCGACTTTTGTTTGAAAACGAAAATTAAAACGGGAGTCACCACCAATCCTTTTTGATGAGGTGTGATCGGGTCACCTCGTAAGATGGTTGTTTTTAATAAACGGTTTGATTTTTAAAACGACGATTTTGGTCTACGAAATTCAAAAAATCAGGTTCGGGAGTCGGTTACGCACGAGGAAGGATTAGCACCCTCGTAATGCCCAAAATTGATACCTAGTCGATTAATTAGTGTTTGAGTATCGAAAAAAAAAAGAAAGATTGAAGATGTTTTAAAAATACGATCCTTTGTTACAACATTGTTTAATAGAAAATTTTCCTGAAAAGGGGGCATATTTCACGTTAATCGAGAATAAAGAATTACATCCCGTAATTTAGGACACAACATCTTAAAACCCGAAACGAGAATAAATACCGAAAAAATTGTTTATTTTGAAAGACATTCGATTATCTAGATTTTATAAAGAAATCGTATCCCGTAAGTTAGACCACGATTTTTCCTAATTCTCGATAATGTTCAAAATTCATGCTTTAAAAAGTTTGTTTACTCGGATTTATCGAGAAAATTGAAACCCCGTAAGTTAGGGAACAATTTTCTCGAATCTCCAAATACGAAACAATGCTTACTTTGAAAATTTCTTGAATAAATATACATGTAATGTTTAAAACTATGCGTATTTATTTTATTTGGGTTATAGTGTAAAGAATGAATATTTAAACACGGCTCACGACATGATTGGAATAATAATAGAATGATAACACGAATAAGCGAAATGACGATGTATCTAAAATAATGAGACAACAAATAAGCAATGGCAATAATAAGGATGAAAATAAAATAACATAAACGAGCCAAAATAAAAAGGAAAATAATAAGTAAAAACTAAAAATTTGTAACTAAAAGAAATATTAAACAAATAAATAAACAAACATAGTGTAAAATATATTAAAAAATCATATTAACAACAATAATGATGGTATTAATAATAATAACATAACAAAAAGGTTTTAAAATTATAGAAACGGATAAATAAATAAATAATTATCGATATAATAGAATAAATATATTTAATAAAACTTAGGTAAATAAATATAAGTAGAAATATAATAATAATTGTAATGATAATACTAGATTAATTAATAATATAATAAGTAAATAAACACCAAAAGAGAATATAAGTATAATAATAATAATAATACAAAGTTAATGACATAATATAATAATGATAAATAAATAAGTCATAAAAGAAAATATGATTATGGTAATAATTAAATTAATTAATAAAATAGAAAAAAAATAACAAAAGGGGACTAAATTGAATTTAAAATAGAAATTTGGGGCCAATCTGAAATAAATAAAAAAAGAAAAGGACCAATTTGCATGCGCGAATAACAAGGAGGGACCAAAAGGGAAATTATTCCTCCATTCCAAAATGTGCCGTTGCAGAGGGGACTAAATTGGAAACTGAAATAATTTAATGGGCAAAAATTAAAATTAAAAGAAACTTAATTGCAAAATAATAAAAAAGCGGAAGAACCAAACTGGCAATAAGACCAGTTTTAAAAAACGTGCGGATCCTCCCTTTGGAACGGGTCGGGTTGCGTGGGTCGGCCTTAAACGACGCCGTTTTGGCGCTGGTGACCCTGGTTCAAAACGGCGCCGTTTTGCATCATTATATAAACCAAAAAAAATTTAAAAAATTTTCATTTTCTCTCTTCCTCCCCCCCCCCAAAAAAAAACTCTCAAATTCTCTTTCCCCCCTTCTGATATCTGAAATCTAGTGGGAGTTCTGGTTGACGGACCACCGTGGCGCCCGCCGGTCGCCGGCGACGGCGCCGCCGTCCACGGTGGCCGAAAAACTAAAAGACCCCCTTTTAGGGCTTTTTGACCTCCCGAGTCCAATCCGACCTCAAAACGTCTGAAAACCAAGCCGATAAGCTCCTTTTGCTTTTTCTTCTTTGTTTTTATATGTCGAAAAAAATAAAAAATAAAAACAAAACGAAATAAAATAGAAATTGAAAACGTAAGTAAAAAAAATCACCTTGAAAAATTTTCTGTTTTGATTTTTTTCGTTTGTAATTTTTGTATTTGATTGTGTAAAAAATTACAAAGGCTTGGTGTTCGATTTTTATAGCCGAAAAAATAAAAAAATACAATATTTTTTCTATTTTTCTCTGTGCTGTTGTGTTTTTGTCTCATTTGCAGGTACGGAGGCCGTACGGTGGCGCGCGTGAGGAGGCTGGCGTGCGTGGCGGCGGCGGCTGGGGCTGACCTAGGTTTTTTTTTTGTTTTGTTTTAAGTTTTGGGCTAGGGTTAGAATTGGGCTAGGGTTTTGGGCTTAGTTTAATTTGGGCCTGTATTGGGTCTGTTTTTTGTAATGGACTGTTAAAAAATTTGGACTTTATTTATTTGTTTGGGTTTTATTTGCTTATGGGCCCTGGGCAAAATAGGCTCATTACAGCAACATTTAAAATCTTTAACAATTTTGGAAAATAGTCCCTGGGCTAGCTAGACCAAGCTGCAACGATCTCAAAAACATAGAAATCATTAAAAACGGGACAAAAACCTTACCTTAATTGGAAAATATAGCATAGTTGAATGAAGAGAAAAGAAATAGCATCTTTTAGCCCTAATTTTCGGTTGATGATGAACATAAAAGATGATAACAATGTTTTGTTTAAATAATTATTAACATGTTTTTACAAATTACAAAAATAACCTTATTATAAAACCATTTAATATCATCCATTTTATGTCCATCATTGTCCACTAAATATATAAAGGGTCTAATTATAACATAAGGACCTCTACTTAAAGGTTCTATAGCTATTAGACACCTTTAGCTAATAGAACTCAAGTTTTACACTTTACGCGATTTTGTCCTTTTTATCAAATTGACCAATCAAACGATAAAATTTCTTAACGAAATTTTCACACAAACATATTATCATGCTGTAGACATTAAAGTAATAATAAAATAATTATTTTGACTTTGGATTTGTGGTCTCGAAACCACTATTCTAGTTTTGACTAAAAACGGGCTGTTACACACTTTGTCTTTGATCCCGGAGTTAACTTGAGTTTACAACATCATGTGATTCCGGTCACATCATGTTATGATGCAGCTTGAAAAATAACTCGAATTTGGCCTAAGCTTGAAGGGCCTAAGTGCAAGATGAAACTGTTCCAAACCATGCAATTCTTGCATGTGGACGTTGGGGCCTAATTATTCATTTTTGTGTTGAATTTCACAGCTTTTTATTTATTATATGTTTTGTTATTACATGGGTTTTAATGTGTTTTAAACATGTTTGCCACATTTTAATATGTTTTAAAATATTATGTTTTGTTTTATTACATATTCAATATTTTGCTTAATTATGTCTAGTTGTTGTGTTTTATTTGTGTCCTAAAAGATGTGTTTAAGTTATGTGTTAAGTTCGTGTCAAGTGTGTTTGTTATTTGCGTGTAGATTCCATTTCTTAGTCAATAGTCTAAGCTTAATTTTGGGATGAGAATGTTGCAAAGTTGATGGTTATTTATATGGGTGCAGGTGCTTATTCATATTTCCCAAGAGTGACCATTCATATTACTGAAGTCATGCACTTGAGAAGCTCCTAGAATATTCAAGAACCAGCCTTCAATTTGATACATGTGACCAATCATATGGTGCGCCAAATGCATGTCTCCATGCATGCCTTAATAAAGAAGGATTCCTGAACACAACAAAGGGAAGGTATGTAACATCCCAAAAATGGGGTTATTTGGAATTTAATTATTTTTCTTATTACGAACTGCTGTGATATTATTTATGGAATAATAGAGCTTAATTAAGGCTTTGAGTTGGCACGGTTTGGTGGAAAATTTCAGTTTTTAACTTTAAAGGCAGGGAGCCTTAGCAGGAGGGTGTTATAAGAATAAATGGGGATAATTTGGACATAAGATGAGCCTAGAATAAGTGGCAAAGTAAGCCCACTTAAAAGCTGCTTGTGACGCCACCAAGGAGCAAGGGAGAACCTTGGTTCGAGTCACAGAAATCCTTCATTTTGTTCTTTATTTGGACGGCACAAGGGGGGAGAGATTTTCTCTCCTTAAATTCTTTTTATTATCTATTAAGATAATAGGATAATATGAGCATTTTTATTGGATTTTTAATATGAGTTTTTTAGATTATTATAGGAGATAATCAAGGATATTATGAAGATTAAAAGAATTATTATTGGATTATTATTAGAGTATTCAAATTATTTGAATGGTTTTAAATTAAGTGGCATGGAGTAATTCAAGGAAGTTGAGGGGAATTTGAACTCTTTGCTCAAGGGAAAGATGGACGGCAAGGCAACTAGGGGGGAGGCCGAATTCTTTTAAGGCACTTAGCTATCATCTTATCTCCCTTTTCTTCACTATTGTGCATAGCCGAATTCTTTAGTAAGTAACTTTGTTATTTTAGTGCTTTTACAACTTGTTCCAAGGTTCCAAAACTCCAACTCTTGTCCCTCTTTTGTCGAAATCCCATCCTCAAGTCCATCTTCTTCTTTTTCCTTGCTAGCTTGAACATCCACTCCCTATTGCCGAGACTTCATCTCCTTCTTCCATTATTTTTCCCTAGGCCGAATACACCCCCTTGCAAAGGTCAGGAAATCCTTTCTCTTACTTAGAGGCACTTTGGCCGAATACCAAAGGTGATACAAGACTTTTGGGACTTTCTTTCCAATCGGTTGAGAAGGTAAGGGGTACTAACCGAATGTTTTTAGTGTTCACTCTTATGATCTATCGATTTGGACTTAAGGAAAAGCCGAAATTCGGCATAAGCTAATGATGGGCTAATCTTGTTGGTTGAAGCCGATTTCACCTAGAACTTCGGGATCTCCATGCAAAGAGGTTGAATCCTTCAAACCTTAAGCAATCGGTTTTGGGGTAAGGTGGTAAGATCGACTTTCTTTATTCATGATATTCATTTAAGCCGAAGGCTACTAACTTGGTTGAGTGCCGATTTTAGGGTGGTGAAACAAAAGGCTAGTACTCAAAACACGCGGGTAAGGTTTTGGGATCCATAGGAGAACCCTCTTAAATTTTGGGTTTGGCCGAATAGGCCATAGTACTAATCCCATAGTTGGCCGAATATAGGTACAGTGAGATCTAGGGTGGCCGACTTCTCTTTTCGGGATTTAGACTTCTCATCGACATCGGTGTGTACATACACGTATAATCATTTAAATGTCTTTGAGTGTTTTGTATGCTAACTCTGATTTGTGTAGCATCGGATTAATACCATAACGGTATGAGTGGTGGTTCAGGTAAGTACCTGTTAATATGAATGTGTTATTGATGCTTTTGGGAAGCATGGCTTATTGATACATGTGATAAATGCATGAGATCTGTTGATAACTGTTTATCTACTGTGGGTTAAATGAGTGGAGGCGGTGATATTTCGTCTTTGACGAGCACCGGTGTTTTGGTAACACACTCGTGACTATATGTCACCAGAGGTTTGGTACCTCCAGAGGTTTGGTACCTCATAGCGACTCGCCCCCGTGGTTAACACCACCGTGGGTTGGCCCCACTTGAGATATGGGATCGTCGCGCGGTGATTTGGTATCACACGATGGGTTGGCCCCATCACCCGATTTGTGTGTCTACGGACACCGGTGTTTTGGTAACACATCGTGACTATATGTCATCGGTGGTTTGGCACCACCGGTGTTTTGGTAACACATCGTGACTACGGTCACCAGTGGTTTGGTACCACATGGGGTAGACAAAGGCGTTTGGTTGGCTAGGTCGGGTGCATGACTTAGTACATGATGATTGACTATATGCTGTGTATGAAATTGTTTAAATACGGGGGAAGGGTTACATACTGAGTCTTGGTGACTCACCTTCTCCTTTAACATTTTTCAGGTGACTCGTAGATGGCGGTTGAGGAGCCGGTTGGACTCGAGGTGGCCATGCAGTGGACTTGAATAAATTGAACTTTAAACTTAGCTATTTTATTTTATTATTGGTGTATTTTTATTTTGGATGTAATAAGGCCTCCATATACTTTATTTTTGTTATTTCTTATATGTTGGATACTTTGTTTTAAACTATATTATTAAAATTAAATTAAAATCACATGTTTTCTCAAATTAACACGAAAATGTTTTATCGTGCCATCGGGCACATTTGAAATTTGTATAACAACCTGACTCAATTAAATTTCCAAATTAAATCTAAGTATGGTTTCGGCAAGATAACCAAAAAACGAGAAGTTTTCGACAAAACTTAAATTGGTTTTAAAATGGTGTTCAAAAAGTTTTCTCCGTAACAAACCAAATTCGGTCATAATGTTTGAAATTTGGGTTGGGTTGTTACAAAATTGGTATCGAGCCCAGTTCAAAGCTGGTTTGTGGGGCCCAAGGCCCAAAAATGTTTTAGTAGGCCTTATGGAATGATTTTTGGTTTTTGAACAAAGCATGGCCCGAGTCTCCCGGCACCAATCCGCCTGTAAGTATATCTAAACCTCTTGGTGAATTATATTCTGTAGAAGGGTAGGAAGCATGGAACGTAGATAGACTTATAGGACTTGGACCCTAAGGTTAGATTACTCAAACACAAACGAAGCATAAGACTTAAGGAACTAAACCAACCTATGACTTAGTCAATGAGCTAGGGGTGTGTGGTAACCCCGCATGCGCATGTCTAGGATTGGATCGGAAGAGCACGGTATTTAAGCGGTCCTCGTGACTCACCTCCTCTTCGCAGTATCCTGCAGTGCGTAGCTTCGGTTCACCCTAACTCAGAGGGCTCGGTGGTGTGGTAACCTCTGCATGCGCATGTCTAGAAAGATTCGGTGAGAGCTTGGTATTTAAGCGGTCCGCGTGACCCACCTCCTCTTCACTCGACTCGCACAGTGCGTAGCTTTGGTTCACTACGACCGGGAGGGCTCGGTCATAGGCTAAACACAATGATTAAAACCCAAAAAGGGAATTAGCCTTGTTTTTCGAAATAGAATGAAACAACAAACCCTAATGTTTTCAAAACTTGTGCAATAACTTTCTCAAATCCTAGAACATTACTTTTACAATGTTTTCCTCGAAAAACTTGACTTGTGAAAAATTACAGAAATACCCTTAGGAGTAAAATTACCAAAATGTCCCTGACTCATAAAATATTAATTCAATGGTTTTGCCCAAAAATTTCAATGATTTTACAGACATTCAAAAACCTTGCTTTGAAAATCATCAGCAAAATATTTTGGTTCTAGAAAATTACGAAAATACCCTGTAGGAAAAAAGACGAAAATACCCCGGGATAGAAATGGGCAAAAATGTCCGATGAGCGAATAGGTATGGAAAGTATTAAGGAATGGATGCATGAACTTCTTTGTGTGAGCTAGGAAAGAAGACTGAAACATTGTTTGCTCGAAAGAATCTCTGATTAAACCTTATCCATAAAATTTCTTCGTGAGTAATAAAGTGAAACAAATGCTAACGCATAAAATTTTTCTTAATCGATTAAAAGCGCGGTAGATAGAATGAGTTCTAGAGGACGTGGACGCCGTGGACGTGGTAGGGGTAGGATGACGGTGTCCGAACCCGTCAGTCGGGACAAGGTTACGAAAATGAGGTACCATCGCCACCACCACCTCCTACTTTTTGGTGAGGAGCCGGATCGGGCCCGGTGGCGGCGGTGTATCGCAAGTCGTGTTGCGAGTCTTGGAGATGGTGGTGGGGCTGGTGGAAATGTGGGAGCTCGAAAATCTGTCCCCGAGCGACTCCGATCTAACGGAGCGGAGGTATTCCGAGGTGTGTCAGGAGTGGCACCCAGTGCAGCGGAATACACTGGCTAGAGTCAACTGAAAGATTCATGGATGACCTTGACCTGACTGAGGAAGAAAAGCTGAAAGGGGCAGTGTCGCTTCTAAAGGATGAAGCGTATCAGTGGTGGCTTACGGTTCGAGATGGGGCTACAGCAGATGATTTGACTTGGGAGTATTTCAGAACCACCTATCAGAAGAAGTATGTGGGTACCGGCTACACCGACGCTAGAGAGAAAGGCTTTTCGGGATTAGTGCAAGGAACTAAGTCCGTGTCGGAATATGAGGCGGAATTTTTAAGGTGAGTAGGTATGCGAGAGGCATCGTGTTCATCGAACATGAGAGCGTGTGTCCGCTTTGAGGACGGACTCGAGATGATTTAAGGTTACCGATTGCCCCACAAAGAGTTCGTAAGTTCTCATCCCTAGTGGAGAAGGCTAAGGTAGCCGGAAGGGATCAAGGAGGTTTGTGAGGCAAAGCTATAGTAGGAATAATCAAGAGAGGGTTTGGGTCAATTTGGATCAAGCGGTAGTGCTTAGAAAAGGCTAGCCGAGTGGGCCAAATCAAAGGCAAGGCCCACGACTACTAATCAAAGGCCGACTCAGTGTAACCTGTGGAAAGACCCATTGGGGAGGTTGTTGGACCGGTGATAAAGGATGTTTTGAGTGTGGGTCTTTGGAACATCGTGTCGAGATTGTCCCGGAAACTAGCTAAGAATCACCGAGGCGTAATCGCACTCGAGAATAGAAGTGTGGGACCACGGAGGGGTCGTGGTAATGGCAGAGGAAACAACGGTCCTAACCGAGGTCGTGGAACTCAAGGCGAGGTGCAGCAACACGAGGCTAGGCGGCTGGCTTAGTTTACGCAGCGAGGTGTCGCGAGGAAGGTGACGCACCGGATGTCATAACCGGTACGTTTCTAATTTTTGGTTTTCCTTATGTTGCATTGATTGATGTGGGCTCGACGCACTCGTACATTGCTAGTAGTGTGGTAGGAACTATGGACCTAAACTCAAACCGCTTCTAGGGAGATGACCGTAGTTAGCCCTTTAGGTCACTGTAATAGTAGACAAACTTTATAGAGGCGCACCCTAGAACTTGGGGGGTAGTATTTGTAGTCGATCCGATGGAACTACCGTTTGGGGAGTTCGATTTGATCCTTGGAATGGACCGGGTGGTTAAGTATCAAGCGAATTTGGATTGCGCGCCAAGCGCATGGTTCTTAAGACAGTGAAGGTGATGAAGTGGTTATGATAGGAGATAGAAGGAACTACCTATCCAATGTAGTGATCGCCTTGAAGGTTGAAAAGATGGTCAAGAAGGGTTGTGAGGCGTATTTGGTTCAAATCATGCTTTGGAAGCTAAGGGGTTAGTAGTTGGAAAGGTCCGAACGGTTGGGGAATTTGTTGATGTGTTCCCGGAAGAGCTTTGGGTCCGCCTCCGGATCGGAAGTCGAATTCGGTATAGACTTGCTACACCGAACGGCACTGTGTCTATAGCACCATACCGAATGGCACCAAAGGAATTGGTGGAGCTAAAGGCTCAAATTCAGGAGCTCTTGGATAGAGGGTTTATTCGACCAAGTATATCTCCGTAGGGAGCACTGTGTTGTTTGTCAAGAAGAAGGGCGGTTCTATGCGGATGTGCATCGACCACCGTCGATTAAACAAGTTAACGATCAAAAACAAGTACCCGTTGCCTCGGATCGATGATTTGTTTGACCAACCGAAAGGTGCGTCGGTATTCTCAAAGATTGACCTTAGGTCGTTATCATCAATTAAGGGTGAAGGAGGTCGATGTTCACAAGGCGGCATTAGAACTCGGTATGGGCATTTCGAGTTCTTGGTGATGCCATTCGGGTTGACCAATGCACCGCGGCATTTATGGACTTAATGAATAGGGTATTTCAACATTACTTGGACCAATTCGTCGTGGTGTTCATAGGCGACATATTGGTTTATTCAAAGACAGAGGAGGAGCATGACAAGCATTTACGGATAGTTACGCAAGTATTGAGGAGAAACAATTATATGCCAAATTCAAGTAAATGCGAATTTTGGTGAGGAAGTGGCTTTCTTAGGTCATGTAGTATCAGTGAAGGAATTAGAGTAGACCCTCGCAAGATTGAAGCAAGATTGGATTGGAAACCACCTAGGTCTGGTGGTCGAAATACGAAGTTTTCGGGTTTAGCAGGTACTATCGGAGATTCGTGGAAGGATTCTCTCTAATAGCAGCGCCAGTTAACTAAGTTACTAAGGAAAGGTGTCCCATTTGTATGGGACGGAGAAGCAGCAAGGAAGCTTTGATAAGCTAAGGAAAATTTTGACGGAAGCTCCGTTTTGGTACAAATTTCAAGCGGAAAGTTATTCACGTTCTATTGTGATGCATCTCACACCGGTTTGGGATGTGTGTTGATGCAGGATGGGAAGGTAGTAGCCTATGCATCCCGTCAGTTAAGACCGCATGAGGTTAACTACCCAACGCACGACTTGGAGTTAGCGGCAATCGCGTCTTCGCTCAAGATATGGAGACATTACCTGTATGGGGAGAAGTCGATAGTCTACACGGATCACAAAAGCTTGAGGTATCTTCTGACTCAAAAGGATCTGAATCTGAGACAGCGTCGGTGGATTGAACTACTAAAGGATTACGATTGTTCAATCGAGTACCATCCGGGTAAGGCTAATGTGGTAGCTGACGCATTGAGCCGGAAGGTTGTGACGGACTTAAGAGCAATGTTCGCTCGGTTGAGTCTATATGATGATGGGAGTCTTTTGGCGGAACTCCAAGTAAAGCCGACTTGGATTGAGGAGATTAAGGAAAAGCAGTTAGTGGATGAAGGCTTGAGCGCTAAGAGGGTACAAGTTCAAGATGGTGGTTTGGAAGGGTACGGTCTGTCTAGGGATGGAGTGCTATGTTTTCAAGGGCGAGCATGCATGCCGAAGGATAAGGAGTTGAGGCGGAAAATTCTCCATGATGCACATAGCAGCCCATATGCTATGCATCCGGGAGGAAGCAAGATGTATGGAGATTTGCGAAAACAGTTCTGGTGGCCGGGGTTGAAGCGTGAGATAACCGAGTTCGTAGGAAAGTGTCGACATGTCACAGTTAAGGTGAACATCGATTACCATCGGGACTACTTCAACCGATAAAGATCCTCAATGGAAATGGGAGAGGATCACCATGGATTTCGTTAGTGGGCTACCCTCACGCCCAACAAGAAGGATGCGATTTGGGTAATTGTGGATCGCTCGACTAAATCAGCTCACTTCATGCCGGTGAGAATGAATTACTCACTCCGAAGCTAAGCGGGTCGTATGTGAGTGAAATAGTGAGGTTGCATGGTGTGCCAGTATCGATTATCTCGGATAGGGATCCCAGATTCACGTCAAGGTTTTGGAAAGCGTTGCATCAAGCTTTGGGTACACGGTTAGATTTCAGTACGGCTTTCCATCCACAACTGACGGACAGTCGGAAAGGGTGATACAGATTTTAGAGGACATGTTAAGAGGTTGTGTCTTGGATTTTAGTGGTAGTTGGGAGGAGTACCTACCATTAGCGGAATTCGCTTATAACAATAGTTATCAAGCGAGTATTCAAATGGCTCCATATGAGGCCCTATATGGACGAAAATGCCGTACTCCTACATGTTGGACGGAGTTGGGGAACGACAAGTTCGGGTCCAGAATTGGTACGTAGAGATCAAGACAAAGTCAAGGTGATTCGGTCTCGTCTCAAGGAAGCATCGATAGGCGAAGTCTTATGCCGATCTCAAGCGCAAGGAAATGGAGTATCTTTGTGGGAGACAAAGTCTTTCCGAAAGTGTCGCCTTGGAAAAAGGTGTTGAGATTTGGACGAAAAGGGAAGCCGAGCCCAAGGTTCATCGGGCCATATACTGATTGTAAAGCGAGTAGGACCGGTAGCTTATCACCTAGAGTCGCGGCAGAATCGAATCGATTCATGACGTATTTCATGTATCAATGCCGAGACTCAGTATCGGTCAGATCCTTCGCGACGTTGTGCCCGAGAGCGAGATTGAGGTGAACTCGGATTTATCTTTTGAAGAAGAACCAGGTTCAGATTGTAGACCGAGATGTGAAGGTTCTACGTAGGAAGGCGGTGCCTTTAGTGAAAGTGCTATGGCGGAACCACGGAGTGGAAGAAGCTACGTGGGAGCCCGAGGAGGTGATGATGCAAAGCAATACCCCCATCTCTTTTGATCAAGGAATTTCGAGGACGAAATTTATTTTAAGGGGTAGAACTGTAACATCCCAAAAATGGGGTTATTTGGAATTTAATTATTTTTCTTATTACGAATCATTGTGATATTATTTATGGAATAATAGAGCTTAATTAAGGCTTTGAGTTGGCACGGTTTGGTGGAAAATTTCAGTTTTTAACTTTAAAGGTGGAGCCTTAGCGGGAGGGTGTTATAAGAATAAATGGGGATAATTTGGACATAAGATGAGCCTAGAATAAGTGGCAAAGTAAGCCCACTTAAAGCTGCTTTGTGACGCCACCAAGGAGCAAGGGAGAACCTTGGTTGAGTCACGAGAAATCCTTCCTTTTGTTCTTTATTTGGACGGCACAAGGGGAGAGATTTTCTCTCCTTAAATTCTTTTTATTATCTATTAAGATAATAGGATAATATGAGCATTTTTATTGGATTTTTAATATGAGTTTTTTAGATTATTATAGGAGATAATCAAGGATATTATGAAGATTAAAAGAATTATTATTGGATTATTATTAGAGTATTCAAATTATTTGAATGGTTTTAAATTAAGTGGCATGGAGTAATTCAAGGAAGTTGAGGGGAGTTTGAACTCTTTGCTCAAGGGAAAGATGGACGGCAAGGCAACTAGGGGGGAGGCCGAATTCTTTTAAGGCACTTAGCTATCATCTTATCTCCATTTTCTTCACTATTGTGCATAGCCGAATTCTTTAGTAAGTAACTTTGTTATTTTAGTGCTTTTACAACTTGTTCCAAGGTTCCAAAACTCCAACTCTTGTCCCTCTTTTGCCGAAATCCCATCCTCAAGTCCATCTTCTTCTTTTTCCTTGCTAGCCGAACATCCACTCCCTATTGTCGAGACTTCATCTCCTTCTTCCATTATTTTTCCCTAGGCCGAATACACCCCTTGCAAAGGCCGAAAATCCTTTCTCTTACTTGGAGGCACTTTGGCCGAATACCAAAGGTGATACAAGACTTTTCGGGACTTTCTTTCCAATCGGTTGAGAAGGTAAGGGTACTAACCGAATGTTTTTAGTGTTCACTCTTATGATCTATCGATTTGGACTTAAGGAAAAGCCAAATTCGGCATAAGCTAATGATGGGCTAATCTTGTTGGTTGAAGCCGATTTCACCTAGAACCGGGATCTCCATGCGAAGAGGTTGAATCCTTCAAACCTTAAGCAATCGGTTTTGGGGTAAGGTGGTAAGATCGACTTTCTTTATTCATGATATTCATTTAAGCCGAAGGTTACTAACTTGGTTGAGTGCCGATTTTAGGGTGGTGAAACAAAAGGCTAGTACTCCAAACACGCGGGTAAGGTTTTGGGATCCATAGGAGAACCCTCTTAAATTTTGGGTTTGGCCGAATAGGCCATAGTACTAATCCCATAGTTGGCCGAATATAGGTACAGTGAGATCTAGGGTGCCCGACTTCTCTTTTCGGGATTTAGACTTCTCATCGACATCGGTGTGTACATACACACGTATAATCATTTAAATGTGTCTTTGAGTGTTTTGTATGCTAACTCGATTTGTGTAGCATCGGATTAATACCATAACGGTATGAGTGGTGGTTCGTGTAAGTACTGTTAATATGAATGTGTTATTGATGCTTTTGGGAAGCATGGCTTATTGATACATGTGATAAATGCATGAGATCTGTTGATAACTGTTTATCTACTGTGGGTTAAATGAGTGGAGGGGGCAGTGATATTTCGTGCTGACGAGCACCAGTGTTTTGGTAACACACTGTGACTATATGTCACCAGAGGTTTGGTACCTCATAGCGACTCGTCCCTGTGGTTAACACCACCGTGGGTTGGCCCCACTTGAGATATGGGATCGTCTGCCAGTGATTTGGTATCACACGATGGGTTGGCCCCATCACCCGATTTGTGTCTACGGACACCAGTGTTTTGGTAACACATCGTGACTATATGTCACCAGTGGTTTGGCACCACCAGTGTTTTGGTAACACATCGTGACTACGGTCACCAGTGGTTTGGTACCACATGGGGTAGACAAAGGCGTTTGGTTGGCTAGGTCGGGTGCATGACTTAGTACATGATGATTGACTATATGCTGTGTATGAAATTGTTTAAATACGGGGGAAGGGTTACATACTGAGTCTTGGTGACTCACCTTCTCCTTTAACATTTTTCAGGTGACTCGTAGATGGCGGTTGAGGAGCCGGTTGGACTCGAGGTGGCCATACAGTGGACTTGAATAAATTGAACTTTAAACTTAGCTATTTTATTTTATTATTGGTGTATTTTTATTTTGGATGTAATAAGGCCTCCATATACTTTATTTTTGTTATTTCTTATATGTTGGATACTTTGTTTTAAACTATATTATTAAAATTAAATTAAAATCACATGTTTTCTCAAATTAACACGAAAATGTTTTATCGTGCCATCGGGCACATTTGAAATTTGTATAACAACCTGACTCAATTAAATTTCCAAATTAAATCTAAGTATGGTTTCGGCAAGATAACCAAAAAACGAGAAGTTTTCGACAAAACTTAAATTGGTTTTAAAATGGTGTTCAAAAAGTTTTCTCCGTAACAAACCAAATTCGGTCATAATGTTTGGGCCGGGTTCGGGTTGTTACAAGGTACTCATTAAATTTGGCCAATGTACCAGCCCATGCATGAACCGAATTGGGAGATGAATTTCCAAGAATCCATACTGTCCATTCAAGTATTCAAGTGTAACAGCCTGTTTTTCAGTGGTATCGAAAATAGTGGTTTCGGGACCACAAATTCGACAAGTAAGTTCGTAAATATTATTATTTAATATGTACGAGTCAAATATGGTTTTAAAAAGATTTTTGATATGATAATTTATGCTATTCGAATGATTAATTAAGTTCAAATGGTAAGACCCTAAGTCAAGTGGTTTTAGAAAATGAGGTATCGAGACCTTGTTTCATTAAACCGAGCTGTAAATATTTTTATAAATATTTACGGAATGTCATTAAGGTTGTATTAAAGTTTCGTTAAGAAATTTTCATGTTTCGATAATTAATCAAGCAAAAAGGACTAAATTATAAAAGGTGCAAAATGTAGTAAATATAGCATTTTAGTGGTTTAATGGCTTGATTATTAAATTAGAAAGGACCAATGTAGTAAATAGTCCTTAGTATTGACATTGGACGGCACTATGTATTAAAATTATAAAATATTATATGTTTTAATGGCAAAATGGTAAATTTTAAGAAATTAAAACAAAATTAAAAGAAGAAAAAGCCATTTCTTCTTCATCTTTACAATTCACCATGCTGAAACACCACGTAACTCAACTTGGGAGGTTTAGCCATTTTTAATTCTTGCATGTAAGCCCATTTTGATTCCATTTCTTGTAATTTTTATGTTTTTGAGATCGTTGCAACTAGGTCCAGCTAGCCCATACCTTCGTTTTTGAAACTGTTAAAGATTTTGAATGTTGTCATTGATGAATTTATGTGATTTTAGATGTTAACTAATGAATTTTAAGTGTTGGTTGATATTTGAAAGTATTTTGTTAAGTGATTTTGATGAATTTGTCGATTAGGGACTAAATTGTTAAAATAGTAAAAATAGAAGGATTTGTTCTAAAATTGTTGCATAAATGGGCTGAATTGGATGCCATAAATATTAGGCTATTATGAATTTGCAATAAAAAATGGTAAATTTTCATGTTTTAGGTTTAGGGACTAAATTGAATAAAAATGAAAATTTGAGGGTAATTTAATAAAAATGTCAAAAATGACTAAATTGCATAAAACAAATTTTTTTACTTTCTAAATTAATGAATTGAATGAAATTATTAATTTAGATCAAGATCGAGTGGAAAATCGAGGATAATGGAAAATTATTAAAATGCCCTTGTACTTTGACATTTCTGCAATTTAGCCAAGTAAGTTCGTACGGTTTAGAATTTAATATCAATATGAATTATTGAGTAGATTATCATTGAATAACTTATATATTTATTTTTAATTGTGGAAAATGAATAGTAAATTGAGATGTATTATTGAATTTGATACTCGGTTGGATTGAACGCGGGATTAGAGTACAATCGTGATTTGGTGTGTTACGGGGGATTGGAGTGGAGATGGAATTGGAGGTAGATATCGGTATATTACCCAAGTAAATCGAGGTTCATCATTTATTGTGAACTCTCGCATTATACTTTCTATTTGGCGTGATTCGGATGGATCAGCTCTTATGAGCTTCTATTGGTGTGTTTCAGGTGGACCAACTCTTATGAGCTTCTGTTGGCATGTCTCGGGTGGACCAGCTCTTATGAGTTTCCTTTTGGCGTATTTCAGTTGGATCAGCTCTTATGAGCTTTTGTCTGGTGTGTTCGGTCTATCTGACGATGTACTCTTATCCGTAAGTCGTTCTTCGAATGGAAACTCTCGGTAAGATAATTTGTTTAATGAATTTGAAAGATTTGTTATTTATTGAATATTGATCTGAACATAAATAAATTCATCGATTGAGATTGTGGATGATGCTTAGGTTTGTGCTAAGCTTATGGTTGGATTATGTCATGTTTAACATTAATGATATACATTGAAATGGTAAGTGGCCAAATGGAAATATGCTTATGTTCATGAAAAATGGTAAGATTCAAAGGTATATTTTCTTATGAAATGGTTTATCATGTGATTGAACCCAAATGAATTATTTACATAAATGCACTAACTTGTGTATTGATGATGCTGATTAGGCTTATGTCAAGGTTGAGATTATGATTGATGTTTATACTTATGTCTGGTATTATACAAATAAAACCGGTAAGAAAAGGTAATGAAACGATAAGTTCATTATTGAAATGTGATATGATGAAAAAGGAATTGATGAGTTGAATGGTGTATTTATATATATGAGAAATTACGTATGTTATGGATGAACTTACCTATGATGTGAATAAATATACTAACTAGTTAATTGATGTTGTTATTTAAGATTATGCTTAGTAAATGAAATGGAGAGTAAGTAAAGGAAGTAATTCATAGCTTTATGAAAAAGTTAATGATGGTGTATAATGATTTATAAAATCCTATAATGTTAGGAATGATAATATATATATATATGGTGTTGATAGACTTACTCATTTATGAGTTGATGGTTATGTAGTTGATAAATCTTGAGGCATTGGTATAGTTTTATATTTAATCTATAAAGTTCATTATTGAAATGGAATGTTATGTTTAAAGTTTATACGAGCTTACTAAGCATTCATTTCTTACGTAGTTATTTTCTTTTACTTGATAGATTATCGGAAGCTCGATCAGGTTGGAATCTAGTCAGAGATCCATCACACTATCTAGCGATTATATCAGTAGATTTTATATCTTGATCCAGGTTATAATGACATGTATAGGTGGACTTGTGTTTGATGAACTAGTTGTTATGTTTGGCTTGTAAAAATGGTAATATGGTTGGTGTGCATTTGGCATTTGATGTCTTGATGATTGGTGTTCTCATTGCCAAATTGAAGCATGGGTTAAATAGCCAAAGTGGTATGTGTTGGCATGGTTGAAATGTGGTCAATTAGGATATGTGTTGATATGGAATTTAGTTAAGGTTGTTTGGATGAAACATGATCATTTTTATGCAAATATAAGTATGAATGCTTGGTTGTGATTGAGGTGGCTAAATGACATATTGGTTGAATGGGCTTATGGTATATTAAAATGGTCTTATTATGCATATTTTGGCATGTTTTGATGCCTTGATCATAGGTTCATTTGGCATAATAATACTTGTTGAAATTGGGTGAAAGAAAAGGCTTGATTTTGGCCTATTTATTGTCCACACGGCCTAAGACACGGGTGTGTGTCTCAGCCGTGTGTGAGACACGATCAGGCGACACGGTCATGTGTCCCCTGTAGGTTGCTAATGGTTGCTTTTCGAGAGTTGCACAGCCTAGCACACGGGCGTGTGGCTTGGCCATGTGACCCAAGTCAGTGAGTTACACAGGCTGGGACACGGCCGTGTGACCCATGCAGTGTAAATTTTTCTAATTTTTTTATTTCATCAACTTTCTAAATGTTTCCGATTTCATCCTGGACTATTTCTATTTTATTTTTAGGGCCTCGAGAGCTCAGTTAAGGGAATTTATGAATGTAATTGAGTGAAATTGGATATATTGCATTGATGTATGAATTGAGTGATTTATTATTTTGTTTGTTTGGTAATGCTCTGTAACCCTGTTTCGATGACGGATACGGGTTTGGGATGTTACATCAAGGGTCATTATAGCATCATCTAAAAGAGATGCATGTTCCATGCATTTAACAATCGGCCAAAGGGGATTAAAGGAAATTAAAGGCTGCTCCTACAATGAATTGGAAGATTGCTTCCTAGCTAAGCATGCATGCACGAATTTGATAAAGGAATATGTCTATTCGGTTTACACATGAATACGTCATGTTCATGAACAGAATTTTAATACTTTATGTGAACATTTCCATTGTTAGTGTGGACACATCTAGATGCCAAATTTGAATAGGCATTTTAGGCTTTATAAATAGTTTGTAACAAGGACGTTTTGAGGTTGAAGACATCTTTGAATATAAAACTTATTTTCTGAGAATTGTTTATCTCTTGGTTCTTAACCGAACTTCTGAACTTATCAAACTCTTACGAGTTTGTAGCGTTCACCCTTTGTCTTGTCATCCCGTAACCTATCTCGAGGTGTGGCGACTTCTACCAAACCAAGATTCGAGTGTTTGTAAAATTTACGAGGGTCGGGTCCTTCTATAACATCGATTTTGTAAAACATTCAAGTGCTTTGGGTCACTGTTTCCACCATCCTTTGAACCTATTCAAGACGATCCTTCCTACAAGCTATTTTTCGAACTTTCCGAGTCTCAGGAAATTGCATCACAACATTTGAAAGGAGTGCTTGATATTCGTTATGTTTATACGAATTGTAACATCTTTAAATTGTTCCAAGTTCATGTAAGTGATAGATCAAAAGGAAGTATGTAACAGCCTGTTTTTTAGTGGTGTCAGAAATAGTGGTTTCGGGGCCCCAAATTCGACGAGTGAATTCGTAAATATTTTTATTCAATATTTATGAGTCAAATATAGTATTATAATAAATTTTGATTTGGTAATTTATGCTATTTAAATGAAAAAAAATAGGTTCAAGTGGTAAATCATTGAAGTCAAGTAGTTTTAGAAAATGAGGTATCGAGACCTCGTTTCTATAAACCGAGTCGTAAATATTTTATTAAATACTTATGGAGTTTTATTAATTTCATATTAGAATTTGGTTAAGAAATTTTAACGTTTAAATAGTTAACTAAGCGAAAAAGGACTAAATCGTTAAAGTTACAAAAGTTGATTTCCATTAGTTAAAAGGGTCAAATAGCTTTGAAAAGGTAAATCAATGGACTTGGATGGTAATTATATCATATTTATGGTTAGTGGATGATATTGGTTGGTTTTTGGTGTAATTTTAATAGTTCTAAAAGGTTAAATTTGTAATTTGATAATTAAATTAAAATGTTAAACAAAAAAAAGGCAAAAATCAATATCATCTTCCCCATTTTGCTTTTCAAAACGGAATCACCATCTTTGGAGAAGCAAAGGTTTCGCCAAACCTTATTTGAATGCATGGTATGAAATTTTTATTCATTTTTAATTATTTTTACGTTTTTTGAGTTTGTATTAACTTAATCTAACTAGCTCGGGTCGATTTGTTAAATGGTTAAAAGTTTAGGGACTTGCCATGAATGATTTTGATGTGTTTGTGAATGTAATTCATGGATTATTAAAGTTTCTAATTAGATATAAGTATTTTGTTAAGTGATTTTTTATTATTTTCATGTTCAGGATTAAATTGTTTAAATAGTTTTCATGAAATTTTTGTAAAAAAATGATTAATATGGGCTGTAGAGAGTCCCTAGTAAATTCGGCAAGCATAATTTTCTTTAAAAAATGGTGAAATTTCAAGTTTTGGATTTAGGGACTAAATTGTATAAAAGGTAAAATTTAGGGTAATTTTGTAAAATGATGGTGGAAGGACTAAATTGAATAAAATTGCTTATTTAAGTGTTGGAATTGTATTAGTTGAATGGAAATTATTATTTAGATCAAGAAACACTACAATTGGATTTAAATCAAGGAAAAGTAAAGTTGTCAACTCTGTTTTAGCAACCGTTTTAGTCGAGTTAAGTTCGTAGTCTTTGAACTCGAACCCTATTTATTTATTTTAAATACTTTAACTATATTTATATATACACAAATGGTTAAATTATGAAATGAGAAATTGTGGATAATGTAATTACATATGTATTTGTCGGTTTTATCCGACTAGCACTGGGCACAAAACATTGTCGGTTTATTCGACTAGTGCTGGGCATACATTTGGCATTGTCAGTTTATCCGACTAGCGTTGAGCATAAAACATTGTCGGTTTATCCGGGTGGTGCTGGGCACACATTTGACATCGTCGGTTTATTTGAAGATGTTGTCGGTTTATCTAACTAGTACAAGGCACACCTATCGTCAGTTTATCCAACTAGTGCTAGGTGTAAAACTTTGTTACGGTTTATTCATCAAGCATCAGGTGCCAATAACAGGTTGAAAAGGACGATATCCAAAAAGGATATCAAATGAAAAAGTTAAAAAGGACGATATACAAAGAAGATATCAATGAAAAGGTTGGTATTTCATTATTGAACCAGTCGCTATTCAGGTAACATGTTTCGGTGTGAAATTTATTATAAGTTTGAATATGAGACGAACGTTTTGATTACTATGGTTTGATAATGAATATTAATACTATAGAATGATTATATGTATCGTATGTCTATAAATATGTTTTCTAGTTATGATTGTAGTGTGTTTAGAGAATCAAATGGTGATATGAGTATTTTCTAACTAACCGAAGTTATTTCATTTGGTTCAGCAGGTAATTAATGTTGAAACGGAAATATATATTATTAGTTATGCTATTACAGAAATAAAATATATGAAGATGAAGTGTGAAATGTGAAATGTGATTGTAATGTAAAAGCAAGTGCATAGTATATGGTGAATATGGTTAAGGAAGTTGAAACTTTGATATGTTTCATGCCATGTTTTAGTGAAGTTTATAAGTGCAATATTTCACTAACAAACTCTATGAGTTGTTGTGTATAGGAAAGGCATTTGGATCACAATGAAATGAATCTATCTTTATTTGTTTTATCTAATGTATATGGTAAGTTTAAATAGTATTATACAAACTTACTAAGCACTCGTTGCTTACGTTGTTGTTTTCTGTTGTTTTGTAGATCATCGGAAGCTCGATCGATTGGAACTTTGTCGGAGACCTATCACACTATCCTGCGATCACTTTAGTAGTTTTGGTTAATTTGAACTATGATTATAAATGGCATGTATAGGGTTTAATGTGATTTATACTTTGTTGTGTTTTGGTTACTTTTGTAAATGGTTATATGTATATATGGTATAGTTGGCTCTTACATGTTAAAAACTATGTGAAAATGGTCATTTTGGTATGCTTATTTTGAATGGTGAAATGGGTTGATGATGGTTGACATTAGGTAGCTTTTATACCTATGTTTTGTGATTGAGATATGGCATTATAGCTTGTTCTTAATTGATTTTGTTTTGATATGAAATCAGGTGCCTTTGAATGGCATATTGGATAGAAGATTTAAGTTGATTGAATTGGCATGTTTATGAATGTTTAAAGTATGTTTATGTCCATTGAATGTATGTACAAATGGAGTATCTTGTTGGGTAAGGTTTAGCTTTGAAATTGATTGCTTTAGGGGCTAATTATGGAGCCCACGGCCTGGGACACGGGCTGCCACATGGTCGTATGCCACACACGACCAACCCACACGGCCGTGTGTCTTAATTTTATTTTATTTTTTGTTTTTTAGGTTTCTGAAAAAGTTGTCACTAACTCGATGAAAGGAAGATACGAATTAAGGGACCATGATAAACGAAGATTCTTCTCGAGCAAATGGCCTGATTTGAGGACAAATTGTAACACCCCTTACCCGTATTCGACGCCAGAACAAGGTACGAGGCATTACCGGACTCACATTACAAGCAATCACATAATTCTGAGTCATAAAATTTTCGTCCAATTTAAAACCATTCGTATTCAATCATAAAGTCCCTTATACGAGTCTACGAGGCCCAAAACATGCTTTGGAGGTGGTTCGGGACTAAACAGAGAACTTTAGAAATTTTTACAAAACTTAGAAAACTTTTGCTAACTACAGGGCCCACACGCCCGTGTGATCCAAGGGACACGCCCGTGTGACCTTGGGACACGCCCGTGCTTCAGACCGTGTTCAAATTAGGGTGCTTTCTGACTTGTGCCACACAGACGTGCCACACGCCCGTGTGCTAGGCCGTGTAGCACACACGGTTGAGACACACGCCCGTGTCTCTGCCTGTGTGCTCAATTCTGGACATTCTGTTTGTCAAAATTAAGGTGTAGGGGACACACGGCCGAAACACATGCCCGTGGGGCAGACCGTGTGTCACACATGACCTAGACACACGCCCGTGTGTCTACCCGTGTAGACAAAATAAAGGCTATTTACCAAGCCATTTGCCACCCTTATTCACACATACACTTCACCAATTCAAAGGCATAAAACATAACATACTTAGGCAACCAAAACATCCACAATTATGACCAACACATGCCAATACAATATCAACATCTATCATACTCACAACATTTATTAAGCCACAATTGACTACTTTCAAGATACCTAATTGTACACCACTTTATCATCTCATCAATAGACCACATTGCCAAGCATCTCACATTCATGTCATAAATCAGATTTCTATCATTCACCAAGCATACCATGACCATATCACCAAAGACATTAGCACACATATATATATATATATATATATATATGTATTTATGCTTACAACCATGATAGCCCAAATAAACCAATCTACATGGGCAAATGAAACACCCCAAACCCGGCCCACGAGCTTTGACCAGATTTGGTATGTTTCTCAAGTAAAGCGGTTCAAAATTCTTTTGTTCTTAGGAAAACTTGTGTGATTATAAGAAAAATATTGTTTTGGGTTGGGCTTGTGTTGAAAACAGGTTCGTTTTATATTGAAATCCCTTTTATCTTAAGTGACAAAATATTTAGGGTTTAGTTTAAAAGAAATTTTAATTAAATTTTAATAGATAAAATTCATAATCATAATAAATGAAAATAAGTGTAAAGTAATTCAGCTATGGCCTTATGGCCTTATTACATCAAATAATTCCCAAAATAATTCAAAGTACTAAAATAAATTCAAGAGTCCTCAAAATATAAACTTCATGTTGAGCATGGCCACCACAAGTTCTCGCTGTCCCGGTCCATCATCATTCATCACCGAAAAAATGTTCCCCAACGGGGTGAGTCAAACAGACTCAATGTGTACACGACACTAAATCATAATAGAATCAGGCATATCACATATTACACATTCAAAACATAGAATACAGGTTATGATGCATTCCCAAACCCAAACCTAGTTGTCCATCCGCTACACACCCCGCACTGCCGGCCACACACCGTGGGGACTACTAAGTCGACCCTCCTTCCGCTACACTCCAAATCTGCGGTCTTAGGTCACCGCATACTGTGGTCTTAGGTCACCACTTTTAGATTACTGTGGTCTTAGGTCACCACATTCACTTCCCCTTTCAAAACAAAACCATATGCCCCATATAATAATATGCATAATATGCCAGAGTTCACATTCTTATCATATTCTCATGTTACAAATAACATTTTTCATATTCCTAGTAGAAGTAGGAAACGTACCTGAGTATTTAGTACCATAACATGGTACCTTAGCCACTTTCATATTCTTAATATCACATATTTTAATTAAACACAGCCATAAAACATATTAAGAATTAGTGTGGGGTACACACGTGATTCGTTTAAAATTTCCTCGAGATCCCGAAAAGCTTGATCTAATGCTTAGATCCTTAATCCCTACATTGATTTATCACTTATTACCTTAATAAAAAGCCATTCGGCCAAAACTCCAAATCCTAGTAGGATTAGTATTTTTACCTTGTTGCCGATTGGAACACCAACAAATCCCGAAACTGTTCCTTGTTTCACTAGGAATGTCAAAATCCCTAAAACCTTACGTTAGACTTAATCTTAATCATCAAACATAAATCAAGGCCTTTGGCCGAATATTCACATGTCTTACCTTAATCTTAGTAGGATTAGTATTTTTACCTTGTTGCCGATTGGAACACCAACAAATCCCGAAACTATTCCTTGTTTCACTAGGAATGTCAAAATCCCTAAAACCTTACGTTAGACTTAATCTTAATAATCAAACATAAATCAAGGCCTTTGGCCGAATATTCACATGTCTTACCTTAATCTTAGAAATCCCGAATACTCCTCCTTTTAGTCGACTACTCTGATAATCCCGAAAGGTCCTTCCATATTCGGCAACCATAATATGTATGGGGTTAGATTATCTCTCGGCTAATCTAAAAGAAAAGAAAGGGAATCAAACTTGTTCTTACCTTTGAAGAAATCGACAAAGACCTATGCTTGAAGCCCTTCCAAGATTCGGCTTTTGATGGATTGGAAAGAAAAGAAAAGGAAGAATAAAGATGGAGGATTAGGCTAGAACACAAGGTATTTCGGCTTGGCAAAAATAAAAGAAGAAGAAGATTTGGTGAAGAGAATTCGGCAGAGAAAGGAGGAAGCACAAATTGATGAGTAGCCCTCCTTCCTTCCTTTTATAGCCGAAATTATCATCTAAGGAGTCCCTTACTTGGCCACCACTCCTCTATCGATAACTTTATCCTTTAATTATCACTTAAAATAAAAGATAATTCAGCAACTATCCTTACTTAGCCGAAATTATTAAACTCAAAGTCCCTTACTTGGCCATCACTTCTCCCTTATTTTCCTCTTTATCTCTTTATTCAAATTAAAAGAATTTAATCCAACAATTATCTCTTGAAAATAATGATAAATAAATCCCTTATTTATCCACTATTTATAAAATAATAAAAGCTCCAAATTTATAGCCATGTGCCGTCCACCTCTCTGCTCCTTGTAGCAAAATAAAATTTCTTTTATTTGCTTCCCATGTGACTCGAACTTAGGCCCATTCCTCTTGCATATGGCACCATTTCCATAGGCCCTAAGTGGCATCTTCAAACCACTTTTCCAAGCCTGTTTGTGTGTCAAATTTCACAAACTTTTTCTTTTAAGGCCACCTTGCCTTAATTTCCCCTTTTAAACCTTAAAACTCGTCATTTCTAGGTCATTTCTAAGTTTCCAAAAATTTTCGATCGGCTCTGTAAACTTGACATTTCCTTACATTTCCATGACATTTCCTTACAAGACATTTCCTTACACTTCCAAGACATTTCCTTACATTTCCATGACATTTCCTTACAAGACATTTCCTTACATTTCCAAGGTTCTAAAATGTTCACTTTCCTCTTTTAAACTTAACATTTCCATACATTTCCAAGTTTCCAAAAGTGTTCAAAATATATTCATAACACATAAGATATGGCATTTCGTACAATTAAACCAAAAATGCATAGGCCCTTTTCAGGATGTTACAGTTCTACCCTCCTTAAAAATAATTTCGTCCTCGAAATTACTTATTAACGAATAATCGTACATCTTAACTCACCGCACTATGCTTACGCTGCGCACTCTGATCTTAATAGAACCATCATACTTTCTAGGCACAATCTCTAAGTTCACGTCCCTCAGAACTCATTTCTAACGTCGCGATTCAATCCGATTAAAGAGTTTTATGCATCAGAATTTTTTTTTGTTCCACTTATTAACCGCGAACAGTTTTATGAAAAGAGATGTTTAAAAGTGGTTCTTTCGATCAAACAAAGTTCTCAACTCAAATTCACTATTCAGAAAGTCACGTTCACATTCATCAACCAATTATGAACTTTCGTTCATTCATAGAAATGTTTTGTAGTTTTCATTGTTGTTGTTTTTCCACTACCCGGGGGTATTTTCGTAATGTGTCCTACAGGTATTTTCGTAATTTTTCAAAATAAGGTTCCTTGGTGATTTTGTCAATAAAGGTATTTTGGTAATTTTGAAATCCAGGGGTATTTTGAAAAATTTTAAAAATTCGGGGGTATTTTGTAATTTTGGAACTCGGGGTATTTTGGTAATTAACAGAGGTAAATTTGTAAAGTTTAATAAATCAGGGATATTTCAAAATTTGCAAAACTTTGAGGGTTCTTTTTGAGAATTTTACTTTCCAAAGCGGTGATGTTGCAAAAATTTTGAAAATCGTGGTCATTTTGGTAATTTTGTGAGTTAAGGGCAATTTCAGTAATTTTTCTCCAAATCAAGGTATTTTTGATAATTTGCAAATTAGGGTTTTTGAACATTTTATAAAGTAATGAAAATTTTGATAAGAACTATGGGTATTTTGGGAATTTCATAAACCAAAGGTATTTTTGTAATTTACCACTAGGGTATTTTTGTAATTTTATAAATCAAAAATTTTTCGAAAGAATTTTGTAAAAATAGTTCTCACAAATTAAAAGGTAATTTTAAGAGTTTTAAAACTAGGGTTTATAAAAACACGGCTAGTTCCCTTTCGGGTTTTAGTCATTGTGTTTAGCCTATGACCGAGTCCTCTTGGTTAGGGTGAACCGAAGCTACGCACTGTAGGATTCAGTGAAGAGGAGGTGAGCCACTAGGACCGCTTAAGTACTGTGCTCTTCGGATCCAATCCTAGACATGCGCACAATGGTTACCACACCCTAACTCGGCGTCTTAGTCATAGGTTTGGTTAATGGAATTAAGTCTTATGTGTTTGTGTTTGAGTAAACTAGTCCTAGGGTTCAAGTTCCTATCATGCTTATTCTACGTTCCATTCCTCTTCTACCCTTCCATAATTCATAACATAAACCACATAATCAAACAAATGGTTAGGGGTACTTACCTGGTGGATCATGGGTCGGAGATTTAGGTGCCATGCCGAGAAAACCTACTCATTTTCAAAAATACTTTCATAAAACTCATTTGGGCTCGATTTGAAAACGTTTTGGGCCTTAGCCCACGGTAGCCGAGAGTTTAAAAGCGGGCTCGATATTCAAATGAAACACCCCAAACCCAGCCCATGAGCTTTGACCAGATTTGGTATGTTCCTCAAGTAAACCAGGTTCAAAATTCTTTTGTTCTTAGGAAAACTTGTGTGATTATAAGAAAAATATTGTTTTTGGGTTGGGCTTGTCTTGAAAATGAGTTCGTTTTATATTGAAATCCCTTTTATCTTAAGTGACAAAATATTTAGGGTTTAGTTTAAAAGAAATTTTAATTAAATTTTAATAGATAAAATTCATAATCATAATAAATGAAAATAAGTGTAAAGTAATTCAACTATGGCCTTATGGCCTTATTACATCAAATAATTCCCAAAATAATTCAAAGTACTAAAATAAATTCAAGAGTCCTCAAAAATATAAACTTCATGTTGAGCATGGCCACCACAAGTTCTCGCCGTCCTGGTCCATCACTATTCATCACTGAAAAAATGTTCCCAACGGGGTGAGTCAAACAGACTCAATGTGTACACGACACTAAATCATAATAGAATCGGGCATATCACATATTACACATTCAAAACATAGAATACTGAGGTTATGATGCATTCCCAAACCCAAACCTAGTTGTCCATCCGCTACACACCCCCGCACTGCCACCACACCGTGGGACTACTAAGTCGACCCTCCTTCCGCTACACTCCAAATCTGCGGTCTTAGGTCACCGCACACCGTGGTCTTAGGTCACCACTTTTAGATTATTGTGGTCTTAGGTCACCACATTCACTTCCCCTTTCAAAACAAAACCATATGCCCCATATAATAATATGCATAATATGCCGAGTTCACATTCTTATCATATTCTCATGTTACAAATAACATTTTTCATATTCCTAGTAGAAGTAGGAAACGTGCACGAGTATTTAGTACCATAACATGGTACCTTAGCCACTTTCATATTCTTAATATCACATATTTTAATTAAACATGACCATAAAACATATTAAGAATTAGTGTGGGGTACACACGTGATTCGTTTAAAATTTCCTTGAGATCTCGAAAAGCTTGATCTAATGCTTAGATCCTTAATCCCTACATTGATTTATCACTTATTACCTTAATAAAAGCCATTGGCCAAAACTCCAAATCCTAGTAGGATTAGTATTTTTACCTTGTTGCCGATTGGAACACCAACAAATCCCAAACTGTTCCTTGTTTCACTAGGAATGTCAAAATCCCTAAAACCTTACGTTAGACTTAATCTTAATCATCAAACATAAATCAAGGCCTTTGGCCGAATATTCACATGTCTTACCTTAATCTTAGAAATCCCGAATACTCCTCCTTTTAGTCGACTACTCGATAATCCCGAAAGGTCCTTCCATATTCGGCAACCATAATATGTATGGGGTTAGATTATCTCTCGGCTAATCTAAAAGAAAAGAAAGGGAATCAAACTTGTTCTTACCTTTGAAGAAATCGACAGCACCTATGCTTGAAGCCCTTCCAAGATTCGGCTTTTGATGGATTGGAAAGAAAAGAAAAGGAAGAATAAAGATGGAGGATTCGGCTAGAACACAAGGTATTTCGGCTTGGCAAAAATAAAAGAAGAAGAAGATTTGGTGAAGAGAATTCGGCAGAGAAAGGAGGAAGCACAAATTGATGAGTAGCCCTCCTTCCTTCCTTTTATAGCCGAAATTATCATCTAAGGAGTCCCTTACTTGGCCACCACTCCTCTATCGATAACTTTATCCTTTAATTATCACTTAAAATAAAAGATAATTCAGCAACTATCCTTACTTAGCCGAAATTATTAAACTCAAAGTCCCTTACTTGGCCATCACTTCTCCCTTATTTTCCTCTTTATCTCTTTATTCAAATTAAAAGAATTTAATCCAACAATTATCTCTTGAAAATAATGATAAATAAATCCCTTATTTATCCACTATTTATAAAATAATAAAAGCTCCAAATTTATAGCCATGTGCCGTCCACCTCTCTGCTCCTTGTAGCAAAATAAAATTTCTTTTATTTGCTTCCCATGTGACTCGAACTTAGGCCCATTCCTCTTGCATATGGCGCCATTTCCATAGGCCCTAAGTGACATCTTCAGACCACTTTTCCAAGCTTGTTTGTGTGTCAAATTTCACAAACTTTTTCTTTTAAGGCCACCTTGCCTTAATTTCCCCTTTTAAACCTTAAAACTCGTCATTTCTAGGTCATTTCTAAGTTTCCAAAAATTTTCGATCGGCTCTGTAAACTTGACATTTCCTTACATTTCCATGGCATTTCCTTACAAGACATTTCCTTACATTTCCAAGACATTTCCTTACATTTCCATGACATTTCCTTACAAGACATTTCCTTACATTTCCAAGGTTCTAAAATGTTCACTTTCCTCTTTTAAACTTAACATTTCCATACATTTCGTGTTTCCAAAAGTGTTCAAAATATATTCATAACACATAAGATATGTCATTTCGTACAATTAAACCAAAAATGCATAGGCCCTTTTCAGGATGTTACACCAAATATCAAAACAAACCTTTGAAAATCACAAGCCAACACATAGGCTACAATCACAATGACACATATAACAAAAATGACTAAGTCCCTACACATGCCATACTTTCAAAATACTTGAATTCATCAATACCCAAAGTGATAGCTTGATAGTGTGATAGGATCTCCGGCAATCTCCAATCCGAGCTAGCTCAATGACACTATAAAACATGGGAAAAGAAGGGGGTAAGCTTTATAGCTTAGTAAGTTCATATGTAAATAATACAAAGCATTATTCATACATTTGACATATAAATAACTTAACATATATCAACATAAATGTCATTAAAACTTCATAAATGTCATATGAACATAAATATCATTTAATATCAACATAACACATATCAACATAATCGTCATATACTAGTAGCTCATCATATGAATAACATAACACATATCAACATAATTGTCATATACCAATAGCTCATCATATGAATAACATAACACATATCAACATAATTGTCATATATCAATAGCTCATCATATGAATAACATAACATACATCAACATAAATGTCATTAAACTTCATGAGCATAACTTCTTCAATCACATCCTTACCAATAGTTCATCATATACCGAATCCATTTTCTTTGAGTTTTTCGTACATACCTGTACCAACTCGTAACATAATCACGTACTTTCTCATATTCGGCATACCCGTTGAACCACTTGGAATACTATCGGATACACGGGAATCTTTGCACATAAGTGCCACATATGTAGCCAATACTACCACAAATCTCATAACACATATAAGCTCGCTCTCGAGCTATCCTCGGGCCTGCTCACACAAGCTGTCAGTCGAGACGTAGCTACGCGGTGCTGCTCACACAAGCTGTCAAGTATCCGCAACATATGTCGATATACCCAGCCACCGGTAGGACGTACAGGACTAGCACCCGGGACACATAAATCACATAATTACATGGGTTCCTAGTGACATGTCACTTGTATTCTAATCTATTCCAAGGGTTCAACTGGGATTTACTCGCTCGTCGAAACTTCATCAATTTCATCCATAGAGTCAATCATACAATTCATGCAATAACAAAACATTATAAATACAATTATAACGTTGCATTATTTACATACAAACTTACCTCGGCATAAAAACAACAAAAATGACTAAATCGTCAAATACTTTGGTTTTCCCCCGATCTAGACCCGAACTTTGTTTTTCTTGATCTATAATACCAAATTCATCTCATTTAATCATTATACTATTCAAATCAGCCCAAAATCACATTATGGCAAAAATTACATTTTTGCCCCTAAAGTTTGACATTTTTACAATTTAGTCCCTAGGCTCGTAAAATGAATTTCATTCAATTTCTTCAAAACCCAAACCTGGCCGAACCATTATACTCATAAAAACCCACATTTTTCATTTATTCACATTTTTCCACTCATTTTATAACTTTTTACAAATAGGTCCTTTTAGGCATTTCCATCAAAATCACTTTGCAAAAGTCGTTTATCATACACCAAACATACATTTTCTACCATTAGACATCAAAATACACAAATATCCATCATGGGTAAAATTTAGACCTTGATTATTTCTTAAATTAGTGGTAGAAATAGATAGATCATGTTACAAGGATTTCAAAAACATAAAAATCATTAAAAACGGGGCTAGAACGGACTTACAATCGAGCTTGGAAGCTTGAAAAACCCTATCCATGGTTTCTTCTTGGTACATTCGGCCATGGGGTAGAAGATGAGCAAAAATTGGCTTTTAATTTGGCTTTTTAATTCATTTAATTACCAAATTACTAAAATGCCCTTAATGAAAAACTTTAGAAACATACCAAACCATGTCCATTTTTGTCCACCAACTTAACCAATGGTCTAATTACCATTTAAGGACCTCTAATGTAAAATTTCATAGCAATTGGACACCTTTAACATATAGAATTCAAGTTTTGCATTTTTTTGCAATTTAGTCCTTTTGACTAAATTGAGTGCCCAAACGTCAAAATTTTTGAACAAAATTTTCACGAAATCGTTCCGTAAAATTGTAGACCATAAAAATATAATAAAAATAAAATTTACTGTGTTACACCACTATTCCGACTAGAGCCAAAATCGGGTTGTTACACAAATTGCCTAAAAAAGGGAGGGCATGACATAATATCAGTCACGTCATGTGGCTCGATTAAACGGACCCGAGATTGGGCTAAGTTTGAAGGGCCTAAATGCAAGATGAAATGTTCAAACCATGCAATTTTTTCATATGGACGTTGAGATCTTATGATGAATGATAATTAGTGTTAAATTTACACAACTTTTAAATTATTTTCATGTTTTTTTATTACAACAATTTAATATGTCCTAAGTGAGTTTGGTGTCATCAATATGTGTCCTAAAACATGTTTTAATGTTGGTAGTTTGGAAACACGAAAACATACACCCTTTTTCATGCCCTTTTCAACTCAAAAATAATTAATTTTTATAAAATAATTAAATTGCACTTAAATTATGAACATGTTGAATTTTAATTAATTTTGATCATTTTTCGACAGATTTGCACAAAGGACAAAAAAATGACTCGGCAGACACTGCTAAAAGTTCAAAATCGAGAAGCAATTTGAAGTATCAAGGCGAATTAATTTTCAGCCTAAGTCGGTCCAATTATGTCTATTAATTCATGTTATAATTAATTTTAATTTATATCCAATTTAATTTGGATTAAATAAATTATTATTAATTAATTATGAAAAAGTGGTCCAGTTGAGCCGAACCGAGTGAACCGAACCGACCAAGAAGTGGACAGCCCAAAACTGTCCATATGCTGACCCAAATCAGCTTATTGGCTGATTATTTAGCTTGCAAAGAGGCCCTTTAAGACTTGTTCAAGTTGCAAACAAACCCCTCCACAATTGGTGGCTTTATAGATTTGCCCCAAGCCTAAATTAGCAAAGTTGAAACTATCAACGTTGCCACATGTGTGGCCAGCCAAGGGAGGGCTCTTTGGTTGATAATTTTAGCTATTTTTAGCAGCCCTCTTCAGCTATAAAAACCCCCTTAGGCTGGTTATTTGAAAAAAACATCTCAAGCATTCACATCTTTTCTCTCTTCTCTCTACTTTCTCTCTTCTTTACCATTCCAAATTCCCTTGCTCTCTTGCCGATTTCACCTCTTGGAAAAGGGGAATTCATCAGCCATTTGGAGCAGAAATCAAGTGTTCATAGCATCCTTGGTCGACGAGGACAACGGAGAAGGAAGAACGGAGCAAACTAGTCAAGCCACGGAAAAACACCGGATTTGATTCTTGTTCCCTATCTCTTTAATTTTTGTTGTTGTTATGATGAACATATCTATGAATATTTATGTTGTTGGAATTGTTAATTTAATCAATTTAGCTTGAATTTAATTCGTGTTAGGTTGATTGCATTTCTTTTGTTAAAATTATTAAAATTGTGTTTATGTTGTTATAGGCCTCGGTAAGATGCTTGATTAAGTAAAATCATGACTAAGTTATTCTTGCATTACAATTGTGAGGTAGCTAATGAATTAATTATTTAAACGGATTGAAATTGTAATTAATGGACACAGTACCTAATCAGTGCATGTTTAATCATCTAAGGTAGCTAAGGGTTAAATTAGCAACGGTATCTGACGATACAATTGCCTTGCATAACTTGCAAGATTATTGTGATTAAATTGTTTCAAGGTAGGGATACTTTGTTACCTCGCGTAGTCTTTTATGTGCTTATTAGATTTAATTAATCGTTTGAATTGACATAGGGATATGTACAAGAGATTATTTTGATTTAATAAGTATGTATGTGCAATAACATATTTGCCTATTAATATTTGTTTCATCGGTTGAATTGGCATAGGGATATAGTCAAGAGATGAATGGATTTTGGTAGGTGAGTATGTTCATAAGTTAGCAAATTACCGAGTTGCCGTGAATTTATTCGTAACAATATAAACATGAGTTTAATAATTTTAAGTTAGGAAATGTAATTAATCTAACACAATTATGTTATCTTAGTTTACTTAGTTTAAAATCTTAGTTTTTAATCATCCTCTTCAAACAAAATATTTTTCTTCACCAAAGTGTTTTAAATAGCATTCGTAAATAATTCTTTTCATAGTCCCTGTGGGTACGATAACTCAACATTTACTTGTCACTTTATTACTTGTTGCGATTGTGTACACTTTCACATTTCCGTCGTTCTAAGTTTTTGGCGCCGTTATCGGGGACTATTTTAAAAAGTCATTATTTGTGAATTTGTTAGTTTTGCATTTTGGTTTAATTTTCTGTTTAAATTTGAACTTAATTAATTTTTCTGTGATTATGTCAGGTGTTTATGAGTATTGACCGGATTATTGATTTACTCCATGTAGACCTTGAGATTGAACGAACTTTTCGACAGCGAAGAAGACAAGCAAGTCAGAGAAGGACCGAAGAGATGAACCTTGAAAATTTGAATCAAGGAAATGGAGCAGACCCTGCTCAAAATCATATCCTTATTGCTGATGATAGGGATAGAGCTTTAAGACAGTATGCAGTGCCAGTGTTTAATGATCTTAATTCGGGTACTAGGAGACCCGAAATCGAGGCACAACAGTTCGAGCTGAAGCCAGTCATGTTCCAGATGCTTCAGACAGTGGGCCAATTTAGTGGAATGCCTACTGAAGATCCACATCTTCACTTAAGACTGCTTATGGAGGTGAGTGATTCTTTCAAGTTACCGGAGTACCCGAAGATGCATTATGATTGAAGCTATTCCCATATTCACTAAGGGACAGAGCTCGAGCCTAGTTTAACTCATTGCCACCAAATTCAATTTCCACATGGCAAGAGTTAGCAGAAAGATTTCTCATGAAGTATTTCCCGCCTAGCAAGAATGCTAAGTTGAGGAATGAGATCACTGCCTTCCAACAAATGGATGATGAGTCCTTCTATGAGGCATGGGAAAGATACAAAGAATTATTACGGAAGTGCCCTCTTCATGGAATCCGACATTGTATCCAACTTGAGACGTTTTATAATGGTCTCAATGCTCACACGAGGATGGTAGTGGACGCTTCTGCTAACATTGCTCTCCTTTCTAAGTCTTATAATAAGGCTTATGAAATCATTGAGAGGATTGCCAGCAACAATTATCAATGGCCAACCAATCGAGCAGCGTCAGGAAGACGAGTTGCTAGAATACATGAAGTAGACGCTCTTACTTCACTCGCATCTCAGGTATCATCAATATCCTCAATGTTAAAAAATCTTACTACTAATGGGTCTAATAGTTTTGCAGCACAGCCACCAAATCAATTTGAAAATATAGCATGTGTCTATTGTGGGGAAGGACATTTGTTTGAAGAATGTCCATCGAACCCATAATCCGTATATTACATAGGTAACCAGAACCAAAATCGAGGAAGGCAAGGACTGCAATCCAATTTCTATAACCCATCATGGCGAAACCACCCAAATTTTTACTGGAGTAACCAAAGGGCTGGAACCAGTAACACTTACGTCCAACCTAGATCAACCCAGCCACCTAGTTTTCACCAACAAGTTCAAAAACCAACCTAAGCTGAACCATCCAATGGCTTAGAAAATTTGTTAAAGGCATACATGGAGAAGAATGATGCCTTAATTCAAAGCCAAGCAGCTACATTGAAAAATCTGGAAAACCAAATGGGTCAGCTTGCTACTAAACTCAGGAACCAACCACAAGGTGCTTTACCTAGTTATACGGAGAATCCGAGGAATCCAAGGAAGGAGCATTGTAAAGTGTTGACATTGAAGAGTGGAAAGACTTTCAAGACTCAGAGGAAGTTCAACCGAGTGTTGAAATTCCAGTTTCACAAGAACCAGAATCTGCAAAATCCGACAAGGTAACTTCAAAACCAGCTAATTCTGATCAACTAACAACTCCGTTAGATGCGGAATTACCACAGAAGATGAAATCAAATAGTTCTAGTAAAGAAACCTCCACCACCCTACCCTCAAAGACTTCAGAAGCAGAAGTAGGAAATTCAATTCAAGAAGTTCCTAGACGTACTCAAGCAATTTCATATCAACATCCCGTTGGTTGAAGACTTGAATAAATGCTGAACTACGTCAAATTCATGAAGGATATCCTGTCTAAAAAACAAAGACTTGGAGAATTTGAGACGGTAGCCTTGACAAAGGAATATGGTGCATATCTTCAAAACAAACTACCCCCAAAGTTGAAGGATCCTAGATGTTTTACCATACCTTGCAACATTGGAGCAGCATATTGTGGTAAGGCACTATGTGACTTGGGTTCGAGTATCAACTTGATGCCTCTGTCAATATTTAGGAAGTTAGGGATAGGTGAAGTTAGACTGACTACAGTTACACTTCAATTAGCAGATCGATCCTTAGCACATCCAGAAGGAAAAATTGAGGACGTATTGGCACATGTAGACAAATTTATCTTTCCTGCTGACTTTGTGATTCTAGACTTTAAAGCAGACAAAGAGGTGCCAATCATCCTGGGAAGACCGTTCTTAGCAACCGGAAGGACCCTTATTGATGTGCAGAAGGGCGAGCTTACTATGCGTGTTCAAGATGACCAGGTAACATTTAATGTTATTAAGTCTATCCGATTTCCTAACACAATTGATGATTGTTCTGCAGTTTCTGATTTAGAGGAGTTAATTATGGAAAAGAAACTCAACTATGTTGAGGACCCATTGGAAAAAATTTTGACATCAGACCCTCCAAATGATGAAGAGGAGGATGAAAACTTAGCTCTGCTAGAAGCTAATCAAAGGGGATTTAATCTGCAATCCCGTTTTGAATCTTTGGAGTTAGAGAAAAGGGATTACTCCCAACCAAAAGCGTCAATCGAGGAGCCACCTAAATTAGATCTGAAGGTACTTCCCTCACATTTAAAAAATGTTTATTTAGGTAACTCTTCTACTCTTCCTGTGATTGTTTTAGCAGAATTAACTACTGAACAAGAAGAGAAACTCATCCTTGTATTGAAACAATTCAAGAAGGCTATCGGATGGACCATAGCTGATATTCACGGTATTAGTCCATCTGTATGCCTGCACAAGATCATACTAGAAGATGGTGAGAAAGGGACGATTGATGGACAACGAAGACTGAACCCCATCATGAAGGACGTAGTAAAGAAAGAAATCATCAAGTGGTTAGATGCGGGTATAATTTACCCCATCTCAGACAGTTCATGGGTAAGTCCGATCCAGTGTGTACCGAAGAAATGAGGTATCACGGTCATTGAAAACGAGAATAACAAGTTGATACCGACTAGAACGATTACGAGATGGAGAATTTGCATCGATTACCGAAAGCTGAACAAGGCAACTAGGAAAGATCACTTTCCTTTGTCGTTTTAGGATCAGATGCTGGATAGACTCGTGGGGCGAGACTATTACTATTTTCTTGATGGATACTCGGGGTATAATAAGATTACAGTAGCGTAGAAGATCAAAACAAGACAACATTCACCTGCCCGTACTGTACATTTGCATTTAGGCGCATGCCATTTGGTTTATGTAATGCACCTGCTACATTTCAAAGATGTATGATGTCTATTTTTACTGACATGGTTGAAAAATATTTGGAAGTCTTTAAGGATGATTTTTCAGTATTCGGAGATACATATGATGATTGCCTAGGCAATCTAGCCAAGGTACTAAGGCGATACGAAGAAACAAACCTTGTACTTAACTGGGAAAAGTTCCATTTCATGGTACGAGAAGGTATTGTTCTTGGGCATCAGATAACAAGACATGGAATCGAGGTAGATAAAGCAAAGGTAGATGTTATTGAAAAACTCCCACCTCCGACATTTGTAAAGGGTGTTAGGAGCTTTTTGGGCCACGCTGGTTTCTATCGAAGATTTATCAAACACTTCTCCAAAATTGCTAAACCCTTATACAAATTATTGGAGAAGGACACGGCGTTTAAATTTGATGAGGAGTGCTTAAGAGCTTTCAACAATTTGAAGAGTCAGTTAGTCTCGACACCCATAATAGTCACACCAGACTGGGATTTGCCATTTGAATTGATGTGTGACGCAAGTGACTTCGCGATCGGAGCTGTCATGGGTCAGCGAAAGAACAAAGTTTTTCATCCCATCTACTATGTGAGTTGGACTCTAGCAGGAGCTCAACTGAATTACACGGTAACAGAAAAAGAGTTACTTGCTATTGTGTTTGCTTTTGACAAGTTTCAATCTTATCTTGTAGGTACCAAAGTGACTATCTATACGGACCACTCGGCAATTAAGTATTTACTTGCCAAGAAAGACGCTAAGCCGAGACTGATCTGGTGGGTACTTCTACTTCAAGAGTTTGATATAGAAATTCAAGATCGAAAGGGAGTAGAAAATCAAGTAGCAGATCACTTGTCCAGATTGGAGCCGCAAGAAGGGAATTCTCCACTTATACAAATTCAGGAGACATTTCCAGATGAACACATACTGAAGGTAAATCATGTCCATAATACCCCTTGGTTTGCTGATATTGCTAACTATTTAGCTTGTGGTTTAATGCCGATTGATAAGACATATCATCAAAAGAAAAAGTTTCTTCACGATGTGAAGTACTATTTCTGGGAAGAACCATATTTGTTTAAAAAGTGTGCAGATCAAATGATCAGGAGATGCGTAGCAAAATATGAAGTAAATAAGATTTTATACCACTGTCACTTAGCTCCGAGTGGGGGACACTTCGGAGGAACACGTACTGCGGCCAAAGTATTGCAAGCTGGATTCTTTTGGCCAACACTATTTAAAGACACATATGCTTACGTAAAGAGTTGTGATCGATGTCAAAGGGTCAGAAATGTCACCAACAGAAACGAGATGCCTCGAACAAACATCATTGAGGTAGAATTGTTCGATGTTTGGGGTATTAACTTTCTCGCTCCTTTCCCTTCGTCTTTTGGTCACAAGTACATCTTGGTAGCTGTAGACTACGTGTCTAAGTGGATTGAGGCTGAAGCATATCTGACAAACAATGCTAAGGTTGTGATGAAGTTTTGGCGGAAGCATGTGTTCACAAGGTTTGGAACCCCACGAGCCATCATTAGTGATGAAGGGTCCCATTTTGTGAACAAGTGGTTTAAATGGTTACTTGACAAACATGGAGTGAAGCACAAGGTTGCCACAGCTTACTATCTGCAGATGAATGGGCAAGCTGAACTGGCAAACAAAGAGGTCAAATGCATACTTGAGAAAGTAGTTTGCCCAAATCGACGAAATTGTTCCAAAAGATTGGATGATGCTTTATGGGCTTACAGGACAGCATACAAGACACCTTTAGAGATGTCACCATATAGGTTGGTCTTTGGGAAAGCCTGTCATCTGCCCTTGGAGTTAGAGCACAAAGCTTACTGGGCTCTCCAATGACTCAATTTGGATCTTAAAATTGCTAAAGAGAAACGGATGCTTCAACTTAATGAGTTAGAAGAATTCTGAATGTCTTCATACGAGAATGCCAAAGTACTTAAGGAAAGACTCAAGAAATGGCATGACAAGCACATTCGAATTCGAGAATTTGAAGCAGGACAGCAAGTCTTGTTATTCAATTCCAGATTAAGGTTCTTTCCAGGTAAGTTAAAATCACGTTGGTCCGGTCCATTTATGATTCATCGAATCTATCCATACGGAGTTGTTGAACTTCAAGGTAAGGGAGGTAATTTTCGAGTTAATGCTCAACGCTTGAAACATTACTGGGGAGATAAAATTGAACAGGATCAAATCTCGTTCATTTTATAAAATGATTAAATTTTCTTGTTTTCTTTTCAAATAAATGATTTAGGATAGGAGATTGGAACTTAAGCAGGACCGCTTGTGACCCCTCCAATCTTTCCTGGGAATTAATTTTGACATAATTTTCAAAGAAATTATTCCCTAAATGGCAAAATAATTTTTTAAATTTTCAAATAAAAGGGTCAATTTTGATCCAAGTTTTAAAATTGCAACTCAACTTCAAATTTTCATTAAGTCTAGGGACTTAATTGAACTATTTTTTAAAATTTGGTAGCTCTTTTTGTAAGTATTAAAAATTAGATGCCTCTTTTTGTAAATATTTTCAAAAGGCTTCTAGAATAAATATTTTTAAATTAATAAAAAAGATGATAATTATTAATATATAATTATATCTATTATAATATATATTAATTATTATCAACTTTACATAGAGTTAGGATTAGTTTTAATTTAATCATATTTTATTTTAATCAGTTTTTATCTTTTATAAATTAATAACAAATAATAATTTAATATGCCTTATATTAATTATTAAATGTTGTTAACTTTGTATAGGATTAGAACTTAGAATAATTTAATTATTAAATTGCTCTAAGAATTCTACTTTAATTCCTACTTCTCTCATTATAAATACCACCAAACTTCTCCATCATTCATCACTCAAAATACATTCCCACCAAATACCGAATCATCTAGTGCCGCAAGCTTCCAACACTGCCTAGCTACTCGGCACCCTCACCCAATCGGCCAGTAGCCCCACGCCCACCGTGCGCACCTAGCAGCTGCGCCTTGGCGCCACACCTGCGCACGTCTAGCTCCAGCACTCGTCAAGCCTGCTCAACACGCCCGCAAGGATTCGCGTGCCTAGTGTTGCTTGCTCCCACGCATATCCGTACGACACACCAGCCCCGCACCAACATCCTTAGCCGACATCCCTCCAACCTACCCTAAATCGACCTCTTTTGTTTTCTAATTATTTTTTTTAGGAGTTCTTAATTTTTATAAAAAGGTGGTAATACAAATTTTTCTCTTAAATTTTAAATTTTATTTAATCATTTAATTTTTCAATTTATTGAATTATTAATATTTTATATTAATTAAATTTTTGTGAAATTATTTTCCATCTTATGTTCAGGTTAATCATGCCTCGCAAAAGAACTCGTGCCTCTGCCCAAATTGACGAATCACAAAGCAAATTCCACTGTGAAGAAGCCAAAGCGAGATACGAAAGTGTTTTCAAGAATCAACAGATGCATCCAGAGAAAGGCTTAACATTGAAAGAAAACAACTATATTGATTTTATGGCGCGTATTCGTCAGGTTGCTGAAACTCTCAATTGGGAGTTGTTTTGTGAGAAGAGACCTAGTGTGGATGAAAAGTTAGTGCGTGAATTCTATGCGAATTTAACCTCAAGTGAGTTGACGAAAGTTCCAGTTCGCGGAATCAAGGTACCAATAACTTCAAATGCTATTAATGAGTTCTTTGAATTACCTGATTTCAAAAACGAGGAATATTCTTCCTTAATGAGCAATATCGAGCCTGAAAATTTGCAAGAAATACTCGAGGAACTTATAGTTCCAGGTTCTAAGTGGACTGTGTCAAAGCAAGGAATCCACACTTGCAGAAGAGAATATTTGACACCACTCGCAAAGGTATGGTACCATTTTATCTGTTTCAGTCTTATGCCTAGTTCGCATGGGACTACGATTTCATTAGAGCGAAAGGTCTTGTTATACTCGATTTTAACTGGAAAGGCCATTGATGTGGGAAAAATCATCTCGAGAGAGATGCGGAATTGTGCTGCTAGACGTTCTGGCCCATCTTACTTCCCCTTTACGATAACAATTTTGTGCTTAAAAGATAAAATTCTTGCAAATGTAAAGAAGACATGCTATAGCCAGGGCACGATCACAGATTGGGACCTTTACCGAATAGCTGGAGACTCTGTTCTACAGCAACGAGTTGAAGAAAGTGAGGATCCCGAAGAAGAAGAAGAAGAAGATCCCACAGAGATCGAGCCAGAGCAATCGGCTGAAGTCCCTGGTAAGGTGGAACCAATGGAACCAGAAGCTGAACCTGATGTCGAGCCTTCATTGTTTAGAGCTCAACCGCCTAGCTCAGATCTTCGAGATGAGCTGTCAAAGTTGATGGACATAATCCAACATATGCAGTGGCAGCAACAAGCTTACTGAAGATACTAAAAAATAAGGGATGACTCGATGAGAAGTGCTCTTACAAAAATTTACAGTGACCCATTTATTTTTGTGCCTGAATTTCCAGATTACATATTTGAACCATGGAGCCCATTATCGAAGAAGGAGCGAAGTGATTCATGCAAAGACAATAATGATGGAGCAAAAGATGAGTCAAATTCGGAAGGATCTGCAAATAAATAAATGGGGGATCTCGACTTTACTTTATTTATGTTCTTAGGATATTTTAGGATTAAGTTAATTAGGATATTTTAATCTCGCATAATAAAATAAGAGATGGAAATCATTAATAAAATTGAACAAGTCGCAAAGTATAAAGTGTGGCTGTAACACCCTTAACCAGTATCCATCGCCGGACTAGGGTTACGAGGTATTACCGGTCAAATCATAAAATTTATACTATCATGGCTCACACATCAACACATCATAATAATCAATAGCACAAAGTCCCTTTAGTAGGTCTACGAGACCTTAAACATGCTTTAAAGAGGGTTCGGGACTAAACCGATCTCATACAAAAACTTTACAAACTTAGAAAATTTTTCTTCTAAAACAGGGCACACACCCGTGTGGATTGACCGTGTGCCTTACACGACCATGTCTTTAACCATGTCTTACCTCGTGTGCAACTCTGACTATTGTCACACGGCCGGTCACACGCCCGTGTGTCTGGCCCGTGTGCAACACTGACTTGTGTCACACGACCTGTCACACGCCTGAGTGTCTGGCCCATTTGCAAGTCTGACCTGCATCAAATAAGGACAGTGATTAACCCAGGCGAGACACACGCCCATGTGCTCACCCGTGTAGACAATTATAGGCCATATACAAGGCCAAATTGCCACCCAATTTGGGTCATCCCTACATGCTCAATTCCAACATCAATTAACATACAATTCATTCACCATTCTCAACTACCAAATCAAGTATGAAGCATGCCATTTCTATTTCACCAAAACATACTATAATGGTCATTCACACAAGACCATATATACATATCACATACACCATTTTCACATAGCAAAACATGTACAAAAATCATTCTACAACCTCACTAGCCTATACATGCCATATACCATAAATACAACTTCCAAAAAGGTACCAAAATAGATGTCCGATAGTGTAATTGAGTTGCTGACAATCCCTAGATCCAAGCTAGTTTTAATGACACTGTAAAACAGAGAAAGACTTCACACAGTAAGCTTTAAAGCTTAGTAAGTTCGTAATATAACACAATTAACTCAACAACTCAAATTCAATATGCAAAGTTACTAACACTTAGTTCAATTCACATCATTACACAATCTCATCCATAACTACTACTCACTTTCATACCATAACTATATGTTCATGTACAAGCATTTACAATGCTACTCAATCTAACTCTTTCCATCATTCATTCACACAATCATCCATTTATCTCATACACAATATCATCAACCACATAGGTTATGTACTTACCTGTACCATCACGTATTTATCTATCACATTTACCACTCAATGCTCAATGCCATAATTTATTCGATCCTCTTTAAATGTTCGATGATTTCGCACATTAAGTGCCATTTAATTAGCCGAAGCTATAATAATATCGCACATTTAGTGCCATCACATTAAACCGAATATGTCTCAGTATCGCTGTAACACCCCCAACCCATATTCGTCGCCGGAACAGGGTTACGAGGCATTACCAAGGAGTACAAAACACTTACAAATAATTTGAAATCATTATCGTTCAAATACCGAGACTAATTATAAACGTTCCTTTAACGGACCTTCGAGGTCCAAATCATGCATTAAGATCGGGTCGAGACTAAACCGGATCCTCAGGAAAATTTTTCGCGACTTTTAAAATTTGTCTCGCATATAAGGGTCACATGCCCGTGTGACTGAGGACACACAGCCAGACCATACGCCCATGGGGTAGCCCGCTTGTCACACACGGCCTAGACACACGCCCGTGTCTACCTGTGTGGACGAAAATTAGGCTATTTTCCAAGCCATATTTCTCACTCACTTGATCCTTTATCTTTACCAACATTTTAATACAGTCAAGAACCAATTTAAGATATTCAACCAAGCCTTATACTTATTACCATTTGTTAGTCGTACACTTCATATAAATAACAAGAAATGTATATAGGCTCAATTCTTATTAAATTCCTCTTATACCTATACTTTTTCACATTATGTATTCATATCACATATAAGAATCATACCTCTGTATTTCATATACATTTTCATAACAATTTGTCTTGGTTTCTATCTACTTCATATTTGAATTCTACTCATCAAATCATTTGAACATCATCTTTACACAAATAGTACACTTGAGGTGTATAGTTCTATAATTATGAATAAACACATTTATCAAACATATTCCATGTTTTTATATATCACAGTCTCATATTTCCATGTATCAAGTACCATCATTTCCTCGTATTTCAGACAAATAAGTGTAACAATTCATAAACATGCAACTCACTAACTCTTACTGCCAATCACAATTTAAATTGACAAATCACTTATTGAGTCTAATTTCAATGTTCACTAAAATTTATCATATAAATTTGGATATACGTATCCACCAATAGATTCCATGTATAGATATCATCATCTCAAATTTCCACATACATTTACCTTCCACATTATGAACTCAAATAACATATAAAAGATATACCAATGTATTTCACGTACATTTTCATAATATTTCATTTTGAAATCAGATTATTTCATATTATAACTTTTCTCATTAACTTATTTGGAATACCAATTCATACGGATAATACACTCAAGGTGTACAAATATATAATAACAAATGAACTCATTCATCAACCAAGATTTATGTTCATGTCTCATCAACTCGTATTTCCTTATATCATATAATTCCATGTAACACTTACTCTGTATCAATCTTACCAAAGTTCGATCACATATCGAGCACATTGTTCATAAATTTTCACACTTATACCTGCACTTACTGTAACACCCCTTACCCGTGCCCGAAGTCGGGACCGGGATTGAGGCATTACCTAACTAATCTCACTTAACATCTCGAAACGGGCTATAAAATTTCGTTTAAACTCATCACTTGCATGTACTCGGCCTAAGAGGCCCCAAACATACCTCCAAGAGGTATCAGAACTATTCTGGGAGTTTTTACGAGCTCGGGAACTTTTCAACAAAATAGGGGCCACACGCCCGTGTTGGTCTAGGGACACGCCTGTGTGCCCCTAAGACATGTCCGTGTCATCCACCCGTGGTATACCCTGACCAACTTCACACGGCCTAGACACGCCTGTGTCTTCCACCCGTGGTCAATTCTGACTAACTTCACACGGCCTAGACATGCCCGTGTCTTCTACTCGTAGTCAATTTAAATTCCACAATTAATGTGAAGACTTCACATGGCCTGGGCACACGCCCATGTCCCTAGCCCGTGGAGCACACTGACTTGCAAACCTAGTATTCAAGGGGACACGCGGTCAATTCACACGCCCATAGGGCTGACCGTGTGTCACACACGGTATAGACACATGCCCGTGTGTCTATTCATGTGGACAATTAGATGGCTCTCTACCAAGCCTTTTGCCACCCCACAGTGCACACATGCAAACACCAATCTATCTCAACACAATTCACAACCCAAAGGCATATCCAAGTACTCAATTCAACAACCATACACAAGGCATACACTTCAAAAAAAAAATCACTTTCTTTAAACATAAAAAATTTGCCAAGTATCGGCCTAACTTAATAGACCATTACAAAAGGAGGTTTTGATGCCTTACAAAGCCAACACTTTGGCCAACAATTACGACCTAACAAAATACTCGAGTCCTATACATGCCATACTCAAAATAAGTCTAAATTGTTATACCAAAGCGGTGTCGATAGTGTGATTTCTAAACTCCTACGTCCCCGTTCCTCGAGTTATCTTGGCAATACTACAAGGAGAAAGAGCAATGAAAGGGGTAAGCATAAAGCTTAGTAAGTTTTCATGGATATGAATAGCAACAATAAGCTCATAATATAATCCATTCATGACATTAACTAACTATACACAAGTCATAGGCTTCTTGCCATACTTACTCACAATTGCCCTTATTTAGCACATACTGTACCACATATCGTAATCATTTCTTCGTGACTCATTCATGAGTACCTGTATTCACTCATTCATATGACTTTAGCATAAATCTCATTTCTACTTCTAAACCCATCTACTTATCCCTTTAATCACTAGGGATAGTCAAAGACGCATATTTAACATCGTTCATGTAGGGACAAAGCCAATGCCACATCCCCGAGGTGGTCTTACATGGAAATACTCCTAAACGCCAATGCCATATCCCGGATATGGTCTTATATGGACTTTCACATCAAGTATCGATGCCATATCCCGGATATAGTCTTATACGATTTTCATATTCATTATCGAAGCCATATCCCGGATATGGTCTTATACAGGATCTCAAATCAGTGCCGAGGCCATGTTCCGAACATGGTCTTATACGGGACCTTACCTATTTCATATCTCGATGATAGCATTTTCATATTCACATGGTCCACTAGGACTTCAACATCTCACTCAACATCAATTTAATGGAGTGTCATGCATCAATATGACATCAAGCATTCTCAATTATGCTAACATAAATATTACATTAATCACATACAAACTTACCTCGATTCCAAAATAAGCTAACTCGCCGGTTTAGTCCAAGACTTCGTTCTTTCCCCGATCAAGGCGGATTCTCGGTTCTTCTTACTCTATAATAGCAATTTAGCTCATTTTAATCACCTCATTAATAAAAGCATTTCAATAATCATGCTTAGGCAAAAATTACTATTTTGCCCCTAGGCTTTGGCAAAAATGACCATTTTGCCCCTAGGCTCAGAAATAATTCTAATCACATTTCTACCTTCCATAAGCCTAGGTGAACATTTAATACTCTTATAGCTATTACCAAAACTCATCATTTCACATAATTACCACAATTTTATAACCTTTTCATCAAGGTCCAATTAGGTGTTTTCATGGCAACACCTTTCACAAGAGTTGTTCATCTAACAACCAAGACTCATTTTCTCCCATAAAAATGTAGCAAATAACCATGATATCTCTCATGGAAAAAATCTAAACTTTTCACCATATTGCACAATAGTCCCCTCATTTGAAAGCTTAAGCTTTAGGGGTCCCAAAAGTATAACTATTTTCAAGAAAAGATCAATAGAACACTTACTATTGAAGAGAAGAGTGTGCTGAAATTTTGAAGCTTTCTTCCCTCTATCTGCTGCTAATTTTTGGTGGAACAGTGAAAGAGAAAAGATGATATCTTTTCTTTCCTTATTTTATTAATACTAGTCAAATTAGTCCACCTACTATCACCAACTTTGACCATCATTGACAAATTTGTCTCCTATGCTAGTCTATGGCAGGCCAAGCAAATATTGGGGGTCTAATTGCCTTTTAAAGACCTCCAATTATCAATCTATGGCTATTTGGTACCTTTAGCTTATAAAATGGAACTTTCACACTTTATGCGATTTAGTCCTTTTTCACGATTATACAAGAAATCGCTAAAATTAAAGCACCAAAATTCTCATGCACATATACTATCATGCTCCGACTCATAAAATAACATGAAAATAAATTTCTCAATTCTTAGATTAGTGACCCCGAGATCACTAATCCGACTAGCCCCTAAATCGGGTTGTTATAATTCTCCCCCCTTAAGGATTTTCGTCCCCAAAAATCTTACCGGTAAAAAGGTTGGGAAATTGGTTTCTCATCATTTCCTCGGGCTCCCACGTAGCCTCTTCTATTCCGTGACTTTGCCATAAAACTTTCACAAGGGCTATGCTTTTGTTTCTCAACTGCTTGACCTCTTGCGCCAAAATATTAACCGGCTCTTCACTATAAGTCAAGTCCGGTTGTATCTCTACCTCTGTTGGTACAATGACATGTGAAGGATTTGAACGGTATCGACGCAACGTGGATACGTGAAAGACATCATGAATCTTTTCTAGTTCAGGTGGCAAGGCCAACCGATAAGCTACCGGTCCTATTCTCTCGGTAATCTCATAAGGTCCGATAAAGCACGGACTTAGTTTGCCCTTCCGGCCTAATCTGAGGACTTTCCTCCAAGGTGATACTTTCAAGAACACTTTATCACCGAATTTGAAATCTATCTCTTTCCTTTTCAAATCTGAATAGGACTTCTGCCTATCTGAGGCGACTTTCAGACAATTACGTATCACTTTTACTTTTTCATCAGTTTCCTTAACCAAATCAACCCCGTGTATCTGTTTCTCTCTGAGTTCTGACCAATACAAGGGCGTGCGGCACTTACGCCCATACAATGCCTCATAAGGCGTCATCTTCAAACTTGACTGAAAACTATTGTTGTAGGCGAATTCCACCAACGGTAAGTATTTCTCCCAACTACCTTGGAATTCTAAAACACAACATCGAAGCATGTCCTCAAGTATCTGGATTACCCTCTCCGACTGTCCGTAGGTTTGTGGATGGAAGGCTGTACTGAAATTTAATTTTGTGCCTAAGGCTTCTTGCAACTTTTTCCAATACTGTGACGTGAATCTCGGATCTCTATCTGAAATGATCGACAACGGTACACCATGGAGTCTTACTATCTCTGACATGTACAAGTCTGCCAATTTATCGTTTAATAGTCAAATCGCATCGTATAAAATGGGCTGACTTTGTGAGTCTATCAACCACTACCCATACTACATCTTTCTTCTTTGGAGTCAATGGTAAGCCCGTCATGAAGTCCATGGTGATACGGTCCTATTTCCACTCAGGAACCATAATGGGCTGAAGTAAACCCGAAGGTACTTGATGTTCAGCCTTCACTTGCTGACAAATCAGACATTTCGATACAAACTCGGAAATGTCTTTCTTCATACCAAGCCACAAATACCATTTCTTCAAATCATTATACATCTTCGTGCTGCCTGGGTGTACATTCAAACATCCGCTATGCGCTTCATGCAAGATTTTATGAATAAGCTCGTCATTTCTGGGTACACAGACCCTATCTCGAAATGTCAGACATCCATCAGGATTTACCCGAAATTCTGACTCCATGCTCAACTCACATAAAATTCTATTGGCTTGCAAACTATTATCATCTTTCTGAGCTTCACCGATTTCTTGGAGAAACAAGGGTTTAGCCCTCAATTCGGCTAAAACGGAACCATCATCTAACAAGGTCATCTGAGTATTCATGGCTCTTAGTGCAAACAATGATTTTCTACTCAAAGCATCGGCGACTACGTTCGCCCTTCCCGGCTGGTAGTCAATTTCCAACTCATAATCCTTAATCAATTCTAACCACCTTCGTTGCCTCAAATTCAATTCCTTTTGAGTCATCAAATATTTTAGACTTTTATGAACGGTGAAAATCCGACACCTTTCACCATATAAATGATGCCTCCAAATTTTTAACGCAAACACAATTGCGGCCAACTCTAAATCATGAGTCGAGTAATTCTTCTCGTATGCGGCTTCAATTGCCTAGAGGCGTAAGCAATCACCTTACCCTCTTGCATGAGTACACAACCCAATCCGCTCAAGGACGCGCATTATATAAACCACAAATTCTCTTCCCGGCCAAAGTTGTACAAAAATAGGGGCCTCGGTCAATAGTGTCTTGGTTTCTCAAAACTCGTTGACACTTTTCTCATTCAATCGAACTTCACATCTTTTTGCAAAAGTTTAGTCATCGGGGGTAGCTATCATGGAAAACCCCTTGACAAAACGCCTATAATAGCCAGCTAGGCCTAGAAAACTCCTTACTTCAGTTAAGCTCCTCGGTGGTTTCCATTCAACAATTGCTGAAATCTTACTCGGGTCGACTCTAATCCTATCTCCCGAGACAATATGCCCCAAAAATCCCACTTCCTTAACCAAAAATTCACTCTTACTGAATTTGGCATACAATTTCTCTTCTCTCAGAACTTGCAGAATCGTACTCAAGTGCTCGGCGTGTTCGTTCTCATATCGAGAGTAGATCAATATGTCGTCGATGAAGACCACGACAAATTTATCCAAGTATGGCCGAAAAACGCAATTCATCAAATCCATGAAGATCGCAGGGGCATTTGTTAGACCAAAAGGCATGACCAAAAATTCATAGTGGCCATACCTAGTCCTAAATGCGATTTTCGGCACATCCGAGTCCTTAACTATCAACTGATAGTACCCTGACCTTAAATCTATCTTGGAAAACACCATGGCTCCCTTCAATTGATCGAATAGATCATCGATCCTCGGCAACGGGTACTTGTTCTTTACAGTTACCTTGTTGAGTTGTCGATAATCTATGCATAGTCTCATAGAACCATCTTTCTTCTTCATGAATAAAATGGGAGCACCCCACGAAGAAAAACTCGGCCTTGCAAAACCTTTATCCGTCAGATCTTGTAACTGTTCTTTTAGCTCCTTTAACTCGGTTAGAGCCATTCTATAGGGAGCAATAGAAATAGGGGCAGTACCCGGAGCTAACTCAATCCCAAATTCGATCTCTCTAACCGGGGGTAGTCTTGGCAACTCTTCCAGAAAAACATCTAAGTACTCACATACCATGGGTACCGACTCAATTCTCAAAGCAGTCTCTTTAGTGTTCAACACAAAGGCAAGGTAAGCCTCGTACCCCTTTCTCAAATACTTTTGAGTCGATTGTGGTTGACATCACTCATCTGGTAGCCTATCTGGCTTATCTGATTCAACACGAATAAGATTACCATTTTCATCTCACAACTCAATATGCTTCTTCCCACAATTCACAACTACTCCATGAGTAACTAACCAATCCATCCCAAGGATGACATCAAACTCATCAAATGGTAATAACATAAGGTCGACCGGGAAACAATGACCCTTAATCATCAAAGGGTAACCTTTGCAAACTCTATCAACCAATACACACTTGCCTAGGGGATTAGACACTCTTATTATGAAATCAGTAAACTCTACGGGCATGCTCATGCTAGAGACTAATTTCATGCATATGTATGAGTGGGTGGATCCTGGATCAATTAAAGCTATAACACGAGTATTATGGAGAGAAAAGGTACCCGTGATTACGTCGGGGGAAGATGCCTCTTCACGAGCACGAATGGCATATGTCCTCGCCGGTGCTCTACCCTCGACTCTAGCAGCTTGCTCTCTAGATGGATTTCTTGCTACCCATTTCATTTCCCGGGTTTCTCAGTGGTCTTCCCCTAGTAGTACTTCCCGATCTTGCATACTGAGGCTTTTCTTTCTCGCCCACCTCGGGGCAGTCTCTAATAAAGTGGTCTAAGGACTCACAACGGAAACATGCTTTCTCATTAGCTCGACACTCACCAGAATGGCGCCTGCCACACTGGGGACATTCTGGTACTTGGTCGAACGTTGCCCACACTAGCAACTGAAGTGGTCTGCCCTTTCGACCCCAAAAATTGCTTGCCTTTACTTCGAGTTGAAAACCCCGCTGAAGTGACTGATCGAGTAGTAAAATCCCTCGACTTCTTAGATGAGGATTGATGAGACTTATTCAGTTGTCTCTTCCTCGAGTCATGAGACTCATTCTCAGCTCTTCTCTTCTCTTTAGCCAGCTCTTCGGCTTTACAGGCTCTACCTACCAACACTACAAATTCTTTTAGTTCGAGGACTCCCACGTATAAACAGATATCTTCATTTAATCCGTCCTCGAATCTCTTGTACATGACGGCTTCGGTAGACATGTACTCCCGCGCATACTTGCTAAGCCTTACAAACTCTCGTTCATAGTCGGTTACTGACATACGGCATTGCTTCAGTTCTAAAAACTCCTTCCTCTTATGGTCGATGAACCGTTGACTAATGTACTTTTTTCGGTATTCCTCTTGGAAAAATTCCCAGCTAATTCTCTCCCTCGGCACCACCGACACCAGGGTGTTCCACCATCGATAGGTTGAATCTCTCAGGAGAGATACCGCACACTTTAAGCACTCCTCAGGTGTGCAGGATAACTCGTCAAATACCCTGATGGTATTCTCGAGCCAAAATTCTGCTTTCTCTGGGTCATCTTCCTTATTTGCCCAGAATTCCTCGGCTCCTTACTTCCGGATCTTATCCACCGGAGGTCTTTCTCTTCTCACCACCTCAACCACTTGAGGAACTACTGGAGCGGGTTGAGGAATTGGTGGGGGTGGAGGGGGTTGAGCGTTTGGATTTGCTCGGGTATACTTAGTATACCAGTTACTCATCATGTGGAGAAAGGCTTCTCGAGCCTCTTCCCCCTGACCCAAGGTCTCGAGTCTACTATTAGTCGGTGCGGTCCCCTAAGCGGGAGCCGGCGCGTTACTCGCAGCATCATCAGCTGCATTTTGGTCTGGATCAGAATCCATATACTACATAAAACACAATTTTATACGTCAGGATCCATCACACTATCATTACTCAAACACCCTTACATATGGCATGTATAGCGAGACTCGTACTTACGCTACGTTAGTCCTAGAACCGACCAAACCGTAGCTCTGATACCAATAAATGTAACACCCCTTACCCGTGCCTGAAGCCGAGACCGGGATTGAGGCATTACCTAACTAATCTCACTTGACATCTCGAAACGGGCTATAAAATTTCATTTAAACTCATCACTTGCACGTACTCGGCCTAAGAGGCCCCAAACATACCTCCAAGAGGTATCAGAACTATTCTGGAAGTTTTTACGAGCTCGGGAACTTTTCAACAAAACAGGGGCCACACGCCCGGGTTGGTCTAGGGACACGCCCGTGTGCCCCTAAGACATGTCCGTGTCATCCACCCGTGGTCGACCCTGACCAACTTCACACAGCCTAGACACGCCCGTGTCTTCCACCCGTGGTCAATTTTGACTAACTTCACACGGCCTAGACACGCCTGTGTCTTCTACCCGTGGTCGATTTAAATTCCACAATTAATGTGTAGACTTCACACGGCCTGGGCACACGCCCGTGTCCCTAGCCCGTGGAGCACACTGACTTGCAAACCTAGTATACAAGGGGACACACGGTCAATTCACACGCCCATAGGGCTGACCGTGTGTCACACATGGTATAGACACACGCCCGTGTGTCTATTCATGTGGACAATTAGATGGCTCTCTACCAAGCCTTTTGCCACCCCACATTGCACACATGCAAACACCAATCTATCTCAACACAATTCACAACCCAAAGGCATATCCAAGTACTCAATTCAACAACCATACACAAGGGCGTACACTTCAAAAAAAAAAATCACTTTCTTTAAACATAAAAAATTTGCCAAGTATCGGCCTAACTTAATAGACCATTACAAAAGAAGGTTTTGATGCCTTACAAAGCCAACACTTTGGCCAATAATTACGACCTAACAAAATACTCGAGTCCTATACATGCCATATTCAAAATAAGTCTAAATTGTTATACCAAAGTAGTGTCGATAGTGTGATTTCCGAACTCCTACGTCCCCGTTCCTCGAGTTATCTTGGCAATACTACAAGGAGAAAGAGCAATGAAAGGTAAGCATAAAGCTTAGTAAGTTTGCATGGATATGAATTGCAACAATAAGCTCATAATATAATCCATTCATGACATTAACTAACTATACACAAGCCATAGGTTTCTTGCCATACTTACTCACAATTGCCCTTATTTAGCACATATCGTACCACATATCGTAATCGTTTCTTCGTGACTCATTCACGAGTACCTGTATTCACTCATTCATATAACTTTAGTACAAATCTCATTTCTACTTCTAAACTCATCTACTTATCCCTTTAATCACTAGGGATAGTCAAAGACGCATATTTAACATCGTTCATGTAGGGACAAAGCCAATGCCATATCCCTGAGGTGGTCTTACATGGAGTTACTCCTAAACGCCAATGCCATATCTCGGATATGGTCTTCTATGGACTTTCACATCAAGTATCGATGCCATATCCCAGATATGGTCTTATACGATTTTCATATTCATTACCGAAGTCATATCCCGGATATGGTCTTATACGGGATCTCAACCCAGTGTCGAGGCCATGTTCCGGACATGGTCTTATACGGGACCTTACCTATTTCATATCTCGATGATAGCATTTTCATATTCACATGGTCCACTAGGACTTCAACATCTCACTCAACATCAATTTAATGGAGTGTCATGCATCAATATGACATCAAGCATTCTCAATTATGCTAACATACATATTACATTAATCACATACAAACTTACCTCGATTCCAAAATGAGCTAACTCATCGGTTTAGTCCAAGACTTCGTTCTTTCCCCGATCGAGGCGGATTCTCGGTTCTTCTTGCTCTATAATAGCAATTTAGCTCATTTTAATCACCTCATTAATAAAAGCATTTCAATAATCATGCTTAGGCAAAAATTACTATTTTGCCCCTAGGCTTTGGCAAAAATGACCATTTTGCCCCTAGGCTTGGAAATAATTCTAATCACATTTCTACCTTCCATAAGCCTAGGTGAACATTTAATACTCTTATAGCTATTATCAAAACTCATCATGTAACACCCCAAACCAGGCCCATGCGTTAAGGCCAGATCTGACATGTCACATGAGAAAAATACTACTAAGTCATTTTTCATTTGTACATAAAAAGATTTAGATTTAAAATCATTTAAAACAACTCCCATTTAAAAAATTTTAATAAAGTATTATTGAATAAAGATTGATTGATAAATCGATAAATTTGAGATAAAATCTTAAAAAACATGACTTTGGAAATATCGTTAATAGTTTGAGAAGAATTTGGAAATAATTTTCGAAAAATGCTGATGAATTTTTTTTTTGAGAAATTTCTGAGTTAAAAATATATTTATGAAAGTTTATTATGAAACCCTTTTTGTATATCCATTTTAAGAAAACGTTTATTTAATTTTTTAGAAAAGCCTCAATTTGAAGTACTTAGAGCAAATTATAAATTCGTCAAACAATAAACAAAACATAAATTAATCCAGAGGCCTTATTACAACCTTAACTCAAAATAGTAAAGTAATTAAAAGTACTAAAAAGAAATCCAAATTCCAAATTAAACTTTTTTTGTAGTATGGCCTCCACCGAATCACCCATGGCCCAAGTCTCCATCACTGATCATTAGCTGAAAAGGGGTAAGGAAAAATGGGGTGAGTTACTAGAACTCAGTGTATAACCCTCTTACCGTTGTCCACTGGGCCAAAATCCCATTAAGCGATAATTTGGGCCTAAGCCCATTTACAATGATAATAATGTATCAATTATATCATGTGTATGAAATGCAATTCCCAAACCAAACCTAGTAATCCATCCGCTACACACCACCCGAACCAACCAACACACCTGTGGGGATCATTTGTCAACCCACCCTGCCAACACACCAATCGCAGGCATTAAGCCATTTATAACAAAAATAATTGTGGACAAGCCATCGAATAACAGAATTTACGTGGCATTGCCACTATCTGATTTGTGGCGAGCCACCAAAATTATGTGGCGAGCCACCGTAACTTCTCTTCAATATTATCCCATCCCATGCAAAATCATGTATATAATGCGAACAATTCATGATTTTTACAATATAACAACATGATAATTTATTTGGATATTCATTATCAACAAAGACGCCCATTATAACAAATTATCAATTAGGCCCATATGGCAAAATATCGATCGCCCATTTAGCAAAATATCGATCGGCCCATATAACAAAATATCGATCGGCCAATATAGCAATTTATCAAATCGCCCATATAGCAAAATATCGATTGGCCCATATAAAAATTATCAAATCGGCCCATATAGCAAATTATCGATTGGCCCATATAACAAATTATAAAATCAGCCCATATAGCAAATTATCAAATCGACCCATTAGGGGCATTTTCGTAATCTTTCACGGTGTTAATACCGATTTTGTCAATTTTATCAAAATAGTGAGATCTAAGCCAATTTTCTCGGTTTCACCATAATACGATTTTAATCAAGCGATTTACTACCAATATGATATTAATCTTTAATCCACGAAAAATGGTGTGAGATTACACACCTGATTATGGTAAGCACTAAGCTTTCTTGATCGTCGACACCTAAAATATTACAACGCTTGATTAGTCGACATACGTGATTTATTAATCAACACTAAAATGAACGATCTACGGTGCTTACCCTTGGAATCGTGAATGACCACGATTTGTCGGTTTTCCCCAGTTGACGGTCCACAACCTGGTGGAAAATCCTGAATCGCTGATGCCTCAAAATTGTGAACGACCTCGAATAGTCGATTCTCACCGGATGAGGGTCCACAACCTGGTGGAAAGTCCCGAATTGCCGATACCGCCCTTCGCTTAAATTTAGGAGTAGGGATCGCTAATCCACTCCTTTTAAGATCTCCACTCGACTTTCCTTTCGAATCGATACCACAAGCCTCCATTCGATTAGACCTTATATAGATCGATATTACGATGAAATATGGATTGACAAAGGGTAAAGATCGGCTTACCACTAATTCTGAGTGATCAACGGTTGGATAGATCAAGCGATTTAATCCCTATAATTGTAATCGGTTAATCATCACTATCCAATAATCATCTTAACAAATAAAGAACGATTTTATAGAATCCTCGAAGAACTCCTTACCTTAAAGATTTTAGGACCGATTCCCAACGATTATACGATGACTTCGGAAGAATCAGAGTTTCGGCCTTCCACTATATCACTACGAAGAAGAAGTGATCTCGTTTGAGAGAGAATTGAGGTGATGGTCTTGGTCAAAATGACCATCCCAAACCAAAACATAGTTTCGGCATTAAGAGAAAGAAAATAAAAATGTTGAGAAGAATACTTACCGATTGATCAAGGATTGAGTGTTAGTACGGATGAGAAGAAGAGATAGAGAAGAGATGAAAGTTCGGTTATAGAGGAAAATGTAATTTGCTATTCGGTTATAGGGAGAATGAATAAAGGAGAAGGATTTGATCAAAATGAAGTTTTGCTTTTAAGAAATGGAAGAAAGGTTGAAAGGATGATTAAAAGAAAAGAAAAAGAGAAAATGGTGTCCAATAGTTTCGGTTTTTAAAAGGTGATGAGTGAACAAATTCTGGTCTCAAAGATTTGGGTACATTCGGCAACAAAAAGAAAGAAAAGAAGAGAATAAGTGCACCAATGGCTTGAAGATTCGGCAAGAAGGAAATTTGGAGAAAAAAGAAAAATGACACCAAAGTTGCGTATAGGAATTTTGGCCAAAAACAATACCAAGACTTTTAACAATTGCCAAAGACAAAATTCGGCTAAGAGAATGGTAGTTTGGAGAAAATGGCACACTTGATGCTAAAGGAATTTGACTAAAACAAGCACTAAAACTTTACCAAAACACCAAGGAAAATTTGGCTACCCCCCTAACACACAAAACCGTCCACATACATGACCATAATGGTCAAGAATTTGCCAACCATACTTTCCATAACATTTCCCTTGAAAAAGGCCACATGTTCCCCTTACTTTCCCCTTTCTCTTGATTTCTTTCCTCACCTTCAACCTTTCCTATTTTCCTTAGTCATTTTGCCAAAAATAAAAAGTCCACCTTGCCTTATTTACATGCTTGGCCGACACTTAAGGAAAGAGTGCAAAAATAATAGTCAAAATTTGCACACAATGGGATTTGAACCTCTTCCCTCAAAGTCCTTCATGTGGCGCCATAACCTCTTTACCATATGCTCAATTATGCTAGCTATTTACTCATTTATTTTCATAAGCTTTAAGGTCACTTACTCTATCTCCTTAAAGTGCTAAATGCCAAAAAATTTTACTAGGTCCAAATAAACCCCGAGCCTTCTCAGAACCTCCTAAACATACACAATTAATAATCTAACTAGCTTAGCACCAAAAATAATGCAACACATAAAATTCCAAATTTAGGATGTTACAATTCTACCCCCCTTAAAGAAAATTTTATCCTCGAAATTTACCTGATTAAAAGAGGTGAGGATATTACTGCCGAATCGGGTCCTCAGGCTCCCATGTAGCTTCCTCCGATCCGTGATTGTGCCATAAAACCTTGACTAATGGTACCGACTTCCTTCTCAGCACCTTAACACCCCGATCTAAAATTTGCACTGGCTCCTCCTCGAACGACAAGTCAGGTCTTATCTCAACTTCCTCTATCAGTACTATATAGGACGGATCCGATCAGTAACGCCTTAACATTGAGACATGAAATACACTATGTATCTGACTCAACTCCGGAAGTAACTCAAGCTGATAAGCTACTGGCCCAACACGCTTCAAAACACGGTACGGTCCGATGAACCTAGGGCTCAACTTGCCCTTCCTTCCAAATATGAAGATCTTCTTCCAAGGTGAGACCTTTAGAAAGACTTGATCTCCCACCGCAAACTCAATATCCTTACGCTTCAGATCCGCATACGATTTTTGTCTATCCGAAGCTTCCTTTAACCGTGCCCGAATTACCTTTACTTTTTCCTCCGTCTCTGATATCAGTTTAAGACCCAATAACTATCGCTCCCCCAATTCGGTCCAACAAGTAGGAGTACGACACCTACGACCATACAACACCTCGTAGGGTGCCATCTGGATGCTGGATTGATAGCTATTGTTATAAACAAACTCGCCAATGGTAGGAAATCCTCCCAACTACCTCAAGTCAATCACACACCCCTTAACATGTCTTCCAGAACCGGATTACTCTCTCCGATCGACCATCCGATCGAGGATGAAATGCCGTGTCTTTGAAATTTAACTTTGTTCCCAAAGCTTCATGTAAGGCTTTCCAAAACCGTGATGTAAACCTAGGGTCCCCATGCGAAATGATAGACACGGTACCCCATGTAACCTCACGATCTCGCGCTACGCACAACTTGGCCAACTTACGCAATGAGTAATTGCATGCGAACAGGTAGGAAATGGGCAGTCTTCGTCAACCGATCCACTACTACCCAGACGGAATCTTTCTTAGTAGGCGATAAGGGTAACCCCTAACAAAGTCCATCGTTATCCATTCCCATTTCCATAATGGAATCTTCACCGGTTGTAGTAATCCCGACGGTAATTGATGTTCCGCCTTCACTTGCTGACATGTCAAGCACCTACTCACAAAATCAGTAACCTCCCGTTTTAACCCTGGCCACCAATACTGCTCACGAAGGTTTCGATACATTTTATTTCCCCCAGGATGCATAGCATAAGGACTACTATGCGCCTCACGCAGAATCATTTGTCTCAATTCCGAATCTTTGGGCATACAAATTTTTCCGCGGAAACACAATACTCCATCATTATTCAATCCAAAATCCCCTATCACACCACCTTCCACTTGCTGAAGTATGGAACCCAACTTTTCATCTGATAACTGCTTTTCCTTAATCTGACCTACCCATGCAAGCTTCACCTAAAGTTCGGCTAGCAGACTACCATCTTTATACAAGCTGAGATGAGCGAACATTGCTCTCAAATCTGATATCACCTTACGACTCAACGCGTCTGCCACCACGTTAGCCTTTCCGGGATGATACTCGATTGAGAAGTCATAATCCTTCAACAGTTCTATCCATCTCCGCTATCTTAAGTTCAACTCCTTTTGGGTAAGGAGGTACTTTAGACTCTTATGATCCGTATAGATGATCGACTTCTCACCATACAGGTAGTGTCTCCAAATCTTCAAAGCAAACACCACTGCAGCCAACTCCAAATCATGAGTGGGATAATTCACTTCGTGTGGCCTTAACTGACGAGATGCATAAGCCACCACTTTTCCACCTTGCATCAACACACATCCCAAGCCCGTGTGTGACGCATCACAATAAACAATAAACTCTTTTCCAGCCTCAGGTTAAATCAAAACTGGCGCTTCCGTCAGAATCTTCTTCAATTTCTCAAAGTTTTCTTGCTGCTGATCTGACCACACAAATGGTACTCCCTTGCGCAACAGTTTAGTTAGAGGTGCAGCAATCAACGAAAACCCTCAACGAAACGCTCAGAGTAACCAACCAATCCTAGGAAACTCGAATTTCAACCCAGCGACTTTGGTGGTTTCCAATCCAACATGACCTCTACTTTCGGGGATCAACTCTAATTCCTTGGTACCGACATAACATGCCCCAAGAAGGCCGCTTCCTTCAGCCAAAATTCACACTTACTGAATTTGGCATAAAGTTGCTTTTCCCGCAATATCTGCAATACCACCCGCAGATGCGAATCATGCTCTTCTTCATTCTTCGAGTATACCAAGATGTCATCTATGAACACCACCACAAACCGATCTAAGTAGGGTTGGAAGACCCGGTTCATCATGTCCATAAATGCAGCTGGTGCATTAGTCAAACCAAAAGGCATCACCAAGAACTCATAATGTCCGTAACGAGTTCAAAACGCAGTCTTATGGATATCCGCCTTCTTGACTTTAAGTTGATGATAACCAGATCTCAAATCTATCTTCGAGAAAATCGAAGCTCCTCATAGTTGATCGAATAGGTCATCGATTCTCGGCAACGGATACCTATTCTTGATCGTCAATTTATTCAACTATCTATAATCGATACACATACGCATCGACCCATCCTTCTTCTTGACGAACAAGACCGGTGCTCCCCACGGTGACATACTCGGTCGAATGAATCCCTGATCCAACGACTCCTGAATTTGAGCTTTAAGCTCAGCTAACTCCTTCGGCGCCATTCTATATGGAGCAATGGACACTGGAGTCGTTCCTGGCAATAACTCAATGCCAAACTCTACCTCCCGATCCAGAGGCAATCTAGGAAGTTCCTCGGGAAAGACGCTCGAGAACTCTTTCACCGTTCTAACACCTTCCACCGATAATTCCTTAGCATCCAACACACTAATGAAGGCTAGGAATGCTCCACACCCTTTTCGCACTAACTTTTCTGCCTTTAAAACAGATACCACATTTGATAGATAGTTTTTCCTTTCACATATCATCACCACTTCCTTATCTTCTGAAGTTCTTAGCGTCATCCGCTTTGCAGCACAATCCAAGTTCGCACGGTGTTTCACCAACCAGTCCATGCCCAAAATAAGGTCGAACTCATCGAAAGGCAGTTCCATCAAATCCGCTAAAAATGTTTCTCCTTAAATTTCTAAGGGCACATCTCTAAACAATCTATTCACTATCACAGACTGTCCTAAAGGACTAATTACCGTCATCTCTCTAGCAGTAATCTCAAATCTAATGTTCAGATTTCCAGACACAGCACTAGCAACATACGAATGGGTGGATCCGATATCTATCAAAGCAGTAACAAGTACATCAGATATGAAGAACGTACCGGTTATCACATCAGGTGCATCACCATCCTCTCGGCGTCTGACCGCATAAACCAACCCTAGCTGCCTCGCCTCTGCGTTACCCCTAAAACCAGTACCTCTACCCGGTGCACCCTGACCTCGTCCTACGCCATTACCGCCTCGACCTGGTCCACGGCCTCTCGGTGGCTACTGAGTGCCTCTAGCTGGATGTGCATCATATTTATGAGCATCCTGAGTCTGAGCAGTCTGTCGAGGACAATTTTTGAGTTGATGGTCCTTGGAACCACATTTGAAACAACCACCGGTTCTCTTCCAGCATTCACCCGAGTGTCGTTTTTGCGTGATCAAGACATGGTCAGATGTCGATTGGTAGCAGCTGGTACTCTAGCTCGAGCTGGCTCATTATTCTTGGGCCTCTTCTAAAACCCTCTAGTAGGACCTGAGTACTTAAAGTCCCTCTTACTCTTGCCTCTATCTTTTTCTCGGTTTTGCCGCTCCGAGTGCTTAGCCTCTTCAGCTATCTTGGCTTTCTCCACAAGTGTGGCAAAATTCCTTTCTTGTTGTGGGGCTATCAGCACCCGCAACTCATCACTCAACCCATCCTCAAAACGCATACAGCGTTCGTAGTCAGTTGGCACTATACCCCGGGCATAACGACTCAGACGCAGAAATCCTGCCTCATAAGCTGCCACAGTCTTACCTCTTTGGACCAGATTTAGGAATTCCTTCCTTCGGGTATCCACATAGCTAGCCCCGACATACTTTCCTTGAAATGCAGTTTTGAAGAAATCCCAGGTAACACGATCGGCCTGAGTGCCTTCCCGAACAGTAAGCCACCATTGATACGCCTCGTCTCTCAACAAAGACACAGCTCCTCTCAGTTTCTGCTCGGTGGTGCACTCTAAATCATCCATGATCCACTCCACCGCCTCGAGCCAATACTCTGCTACATTTGGGGCTACACCCGAGATACCCCTAAAAACCTCAGCACCATTTGATCTAAGTCGTTTCGAAATTGATCCACGAGCTGCTGGCCTAGTTCTAGCCCCAGCAACCCTTTTCAAGACTCGCAACATTGCTTGGGACAGAGCAATGTCCTCCCTCATACGGCCATGTGATCCAGTTTCAGTCACGGGTGACGCAGGTGCGTCCATTTCCGGCATATGTCCCGACGCTTCAGACGCAACTCTAGCGCCTCGACCTCTACCACGGCCACGTCTACCGCGTCCACATCCTCTAGCGCTCATATTGGGTAATTTGATTTAATCTAATTAAAAGTCTTATGAATCAGTATACTATTTCGGTGTTTATTAAATAATGTTTTATGAAACATAATAAGTAAAGTCGTTTTCGTAGTCGCATCCTATAGTCTTAATCTCTATAGTTTCAATACCTAAAACTAGAAGTTCTAGAGTATTCCTACATTCATATCATAATCATTATAATCATACAATAATAACATACACTTACTTGGCTTGGTGCCGGATACCCGTGGTGCCATACATCCTTAAAAACATACATTCTAAATTTTACATTTCAAAACAGCTTTGAAAAAAAATGTTTTTGAACCCAAACCACAGCAGAGTTTTGAACCGGGCTCTGATACCATAAAATGTAACACCCCAAACCCGGCCCATGCGTTAAGGCCAGATCTGACATGTCACATGAGAAAAATACTACTAAGTCCTTTTTCATTTGTACATAAAAAGATTTAGATTTAAAATCATTTAAAACAACTCCCATTTAAAATTTTTTAATAAAGTATTATTGAATAAAGTTTGATTGATAAATCGATAAATTTGAGATAAAATCTTAAAAACCATGACTTTGGAAATATCGTTAATAGTTCGAGAAGAATTTGGAAATAATTTTCGAAAAATGTTGATGAAATTTTTTTGAGAAATTTCTGAGTTAAAAATATATTTATGAAAGTTTATTATAAAACCCTTTTTGTATATCCATTTTAAGAAAACGTTTATTTAAGTTTTTAGAAAAGCCTCAATTTGAAGTACTTAGAGCAAATTATAAATTCGTCATACAATAAACAAAACATAAATTAATCCAGAGGCCTTATTACAACCTTAACTCAAAATAGTAAAGTAATTAAAAGTACTAAAAAAAATCCAAATTCCAAATTAAACCGTTTTTGTAGTATGGCCTCCACCGAGTCATCCATGGCTCAAGTCTCCATCACTGATCATTACCTGAAAAGGGGTAAGAAAAAAGGGGTGAGTTACTCGAACTCAGTGTATAACCCTCTTACCGTTGTCCACTGGGCCAAAATCCCATTAAGCGATAATTTGGGCCTAAGCCCATTTACAATGATAATAATGTATCAATTATATCATGTGTATGAAATGCAATTCCCAAACCAAACCTAGTAATCCATTCGCTATACACCACCCGTACCAACCAACACACCTGTGGGGATCTTTTGTCAACCCACCCCGCCAACACACCAATCGCGGGCATTAAGCCATTTATAACAAAAATAATTGTGGACAAGCCATCGAATAACAGAATTTACGTGGCATTGCCACTATCTGATTTGTGGCGAGCCACCTAAAATTATGTGGCGAGCCACGTAACTTCTCTTCAATATTATCCCATCCCATGCAAAATCATGTATATAATGCATAACAATTCATGATTTTTACAATATAACAATGATAATTTATTTGGATATTCATTATCAACAAAGACGCCCATTATAACAAATTATCAATTAGGCCCATATGGCAAAATATCGATCGCCCATTTAGCAAAATATCGATCGGCCCATATAACAAAATATCGATCGCCAATATAGAAATTTATCAAATCGGCCCATATAGCAAAATATCAGATTGGCCCATATAACAAATTATCAAATCGGCCCATATAGCAAATTATCAGATTGGCCCATATAACAAATTATCAAATCAGCCCATATAGCAAATTATCAAATCGACCCATTAGGGGCATTTTCGTAATCTTTCACGGTGTTAATACCGATTTTGTCAATTTTATCAAAATAGTGAGATCTAAGCCAATTTTCCCGGTTTCACCATAATACGATTTTTGTCAAGCGATTTACTACCAATATGATATTAATCTTTAATCCACGAAAAATGGTGTGAGATTACACACCTGATTATGGTAAGCACTAAGCTTTCTTGATCGTCGACACCTAAAATATTACAACGCTTGATTAGTCGACATACATGATTTATTAATCAACACTAAAATGAACGATCTACGGTGCTTACCCTTGGAATCGTGAATGACAACGATTTGTCGGTTTTCCCCGATTGACGATCCACAACCCGGTGGAAAATCCCGAATCGCTGATGCCTCAAAATTGTGAACGACCTCAAATAGTTGATTCTCACCGGATGAGGGTCCACAACCCGGTGGAAAGTCCCGAATTACCGATACTGCCCTTCGCTTGAATTTAGGAGTAGGGATCGCTAATCCACTCCTTTTGAGATCTCCACTCGACTTTCCTTTCGAATCGGTACCACAAGCCTCCATTCGATTAGATCTTATATAGATCAATATTACGATGAAATATGGATTGACAAAGGGTAAAGATCGGCTTACCACTAATTCTGAGTGACCAACGGTTAGATAGATCGAGCGATTTAATCCCTATAATTGTAATCGGTTAATCATCATTATCCAATAATCATCTTAACGAATAAAGAACTATTTTATAGAATCCTCAAAGAACTCCTTACCTTAAAGATTTTAGGACCGATTCCCAACGATTATACGATGACTTCGGAAGAATCAGAGTTTCGGCCTTCCACTATATCACTACGAAGAAGAAGTGATCTCGTTTGAGAGAGAATTAAGGTGATGGTCTTGGTCAAAATGACCATCCCAAACCAAAATATAGTTTCGGCATTAAGAGAAAGAAAATAAAAATGTTGAGAAGAATACTTACTGATTGATCAAGGATTGAGTGTTAGTACGGATGAGAAGAAGAGATAAAGAAGAGATGAAAGTTCGGTTATAGAGGAAATTTAATTTGCTATTCGGTTATAGGGGGAATGAATAAAGGAGAAGGATTTGATCAAAATGAAGTTTTGCTTTTAAGAAATGGAAGAAAGGTTGAAAGGATTATTAAAAGAAAAGAAAAAGAGAAAATGGTGTCCAATAGTTTCGGTTTTCAAAAGGTGATGAGTGAACAAATTTTGGTCTCAAAGATTTGGGTACATTCGGCAACAAAAATAAAGAGAATAAGAGAATAAGCTCACCAATGGCTTGAAGATTCGGCAAGAAGGAAATTTGGAGAGAAAAGAAAAATGACACCAAAGTTGCATATAGGAATTTTGGCCAAAAACAATACCAAAACTTTTGACAACTGCCAAAGACAAAATTCGGCTAAGAGAATGGTAGTTTGGAGAAAATGGCACACTTGATGCTAAAGGAATTTGACTAAAACAAGCACTAAAACTTTACCAAAACACCAAGGAAAATTCGGCTATCCCCCCCTAACACAAAAAACCGTCCACATACATGACCATAATGGTCAAGAATTTGCCAACCATACTTTCCATAACATTTCCTTTGAAAAAGGCCACATGTTCCCCTTACTTTCCCCTTTCTCTTGATTTCTTTCCTTACCTTCAACCTTTCCTATTTTCCTTAGTCATTTTGCCAAAAATAAAAAGTCCACCTTGCCTTATTTACATGCTTGGCCGACACTCAAGGAAAGAGTGCAAAAATAATAGTCAAAATTTGCACACAATGGGATTTGAACCTCTTCCCTCAAAGTCCTTCATGTGGCGCCATAACCTCTTTACCATATGCTCAATTATGCTAGCTATTTACTCATTTATTTCCATAAGCTTTAAGGTCACTTACTCTATCTCCTTAAAGTGCTAAATGCTAAAAAAAATTACTAGGTCCAAATAAACCCTGAGCCTTCTTAGGACCTCCTAAACATACACAATTAATAATCTAACTAGCTTAGCACCAAAAATAATGCAACACATAAAATTCCAAATTTAGGATGTTACACATCATTTCACATAATTACCACAATTTTGTGACCTTTTCATCAAGGTCCAATTAGGTGTTTTCATGGCAATACCTTTCACAAGAGTTGTTCATCTAACAACCAAGACTCATTTTCTCCCATAAAAATGCAGCAAATAACCATGATAGCTCTCATGGAAAAACTCTAAAATTTTCACCATATTGCACAATAGTCCCCTCATTTGAAAGCTTAAGCTTTAGGGGTCCCAAAAGTACAACTATTTTCAAGAAAAGATCACTAGAACACTTACTATTGAAGAGAAGAGTGTACTGAAATTTTGAAGCTTTCTTCCCTCTATTTGCTGCTAATTTTTGGTGGAAGAGTGAAAGAGAAAAGATGATATCTTTTCTTTCCTTATTTTATTAATACTAGTAAAATTAGTCCACCTACTATCACCAACTTTGACCATCATTGACAAATTTGTCTCCTATGCTAGTCTATGGCAGGCCAAGCAAATATTGGGGGTCTAATTGCCTTTTAAAGACCTCCAATTATCAATCTATGGCTATTTGGTACCTTTAGCTTATAAAATGGAACTTTTGCACTTTATGCGATTTAGTTCTTTTTCACGATTATACAAGAAATCGCTAAAATTAAAGCACCAAAATTCTCATGCACATATACTATCATGCTCCGTCTCATAAAATAACATGAAAATAAATTTCTCAATTCTTAGATTAGTGACCCCGAGATCACTAATCTGACTAGCCCCTAAATCAGGCTGTTACACTTATTCATCACATAGTCATATTCAATTACACTTAATTGTTACATGATCACATGTATTTTCACTTAGTCAATTTCCCGTTGAACTCATCGGAATAATAACAGATACACGGTGGCCTGCACATAGTACCACCCTTGTAGCCGAAGCTATCTAGTGCACATAGTAGCCTGCACTTAGTACTACACATGTGACCAAAACCATCACTTACACATAGTGGCCTGCACTTAGTACCACACATGTGATCAAAGCTATCGGGTACACATAGTAGCCTGCACTTAGTACTACACATGCGACCTATCCGTCTGGTACACGTTGTAGCCTGCACTTAGTACTACACACGTGACCTAAAACCATCTCGTAGCTCTCTTGTACACATAGTGGCCTGCACTTAGTACCACACATGTGACCTAGCTACCTCATTGTATCTTTTCTATTCCGAAGGTTCAACCGGGAATTCTCACTTTTCAACATTTTACCAATTCATCCATAATCAATGACAATTCATAATTTACATCAAATAATTACTCCATATTCAACCATATCTCATATAATATAACAAAATATTAAAAAATAAATAAAAACGATGTATTATTTACATACAAACATACAAATTCAATTTTTATATCATAACGATAATCACAATTTCATAGTAAATATTCGAAATAAAACATTATATCATTTCTAATTTAACATTTATAGATTATAATCGGGCATGTGATCAATTTATACACAAGTCATTCATATATTTTTCCTCCTCCTCCTCTCCATCCACATCCTTAGTATAAATAACACACTTGTAAGTAACATTATCTATAATTCTCACTATTTAGTTATATGGAAATTCAAGCTGTCCATCTGTGTCATAGTCGCTAAATTATTTTTATCTTGAGCTACAGAACTCAAAATTAAGATCCTATAATTTTTCCTGAAACTAAACTCACATATATTCTTACCATAAAATTTTCAGAATTTTTGGTTTAGCTAATAAGTACAGTTTATTCTTTAAATTCACCCCTATTCTGCTGTCTGACAATTCCAACCCTTCTTCACTAAAAATTAATTATCTCCTTGTACGGGATTCATATGATGTTCCTGTTTCTTTCTCTTGAAAATAGACTCATTCAGGATTTTAAACATATAAATTTAAGTCCATAATTATTTTCCTCCAATTTTTGATGATTTTCCAAAGTCAGAACAGGGGAACCCGAAATCATTCTGACCTTGTCTCACAAAATTTATTATATCTCATGATCCACAATTCCATTGCTTACATCGTTTCTTCTATAAGAAACTAGACTCAATAAGATTTAATTTCATATTTTATTCATCCTCTAATTAATTTTCTACATTTTTTTCTGATTTTTCAAATTTATACTACTGCTACTGTCCAAAACTATTTTAGTGCAAAATGTTGATTTTCATTTTGCCCCAAATTTCACAGTTCATACAATTCAATCCTTGCTCAATTAACCCTCAATTGAGCTAATTTTTCTCAATTAATACTTTATTCTATCATTTTAAACTACTTCATAACCCTTTGAAATCAAAACTTTAGCACTAGACCTTAATTCCAAAGTCTTTCACTATTAGGTCCTAAAGTCAATTTCCATCAATTTTACTTGATAAAATCATCATATATCAAAATTAAAGCTTCAATCCTATGTTTATTCATCATATGCTGCCAGAACTCATCCATAGCAACTTTAAAAATTAGCCATGGAATCAAAAACTAATGACATAGTAAGTTGGACCCAATTGTAAAAGTCCAAAAACTTAGAAATTTCAAGGAGAAAGCAAGAATTAAACTTACATGAAGCTAGAGTATGAAAACCAGCTTGAACCCTCCTCCATGGCTGTTTTTCAGCTGATGAATATGAAGAAAAATGATGAGAATTCTAGATATTCTAATTTGGTCCCATTTTTATTTAACTAATTTTGGCAATTTTCTAATTTTTCCCTTATTTCACCCATTTCCTGATTTTTTTTCTCAGCTATTGCCGCCCAAAATATCTCCTTTGGGCTTATTTTCACTTTAGGTCCTTCCTCATTTGACAATTGAGCTATTTAATCCTTCTAGCAACTTTTACACCTTTTTCAATTTAGTCCTTTTTATTTAATTAACCACCCGAACGTCAAAATTTTCTAACGAAATTTTAATACTACCTTATTGACACTCCGTAAATATTCATAAAAATATTTATGGCTCGGTTTATAACACCGAGATCTCGATACCTCTTTTTCTCAATTTCTTGACCAAATAAATCTTTATAAAACACAATTTACTATTTCAAAAATCTTTTAAAAGCTACATTTGGCTCGTAAATATTAAATAATATAATCTACGAATTTATTTGTCTGATTTGGTGGTCTCGAACCACTATTTTCAGCATCGCTGAAATTTGGGTTATTACAATCACACACACAGTGCCAACTAATATAGCCGATGAGTTTCTTTATCTCGCACACTTGGTACACTTCATCGCAGTAACTATTCTATTTACACACACTTAGTGCCACATATCTTCGAACCCACATTTCGCACTACTAACTCAACATTCACATTTCCATTCATTTCATATCGTATGAACAATATTTAAACAATACGTATTATACACGAACTTACCTCGGACGAAAAAAAACAACGGCAATAGTCAATCAATCGAGCACTTTGTTCTTGCCTCGATCTAAATCCGAATTTCTCCTTTCTTGATCTATATAATATCAAATTCAACTCATTTAATCACATTTTCATCCAAAACAATCCACAACACATAGTTAAAGCATTTTACACTTTAGACACCATAATTCCACATTTTGACATTTTAGTTCCTATTTCACAATTACACAAAATACACATAATTTATTCACACCCAAACTTGACCGAATTTCACACTAGTCCCTAGCAGTCCATATCTTTCATTTATTTCACATTTTAACCCCCTCAAAGTTTCGTTTTTACAAATTAGCCCATAATAATCAATTTCATCAAAAATCCCAATACAAAACATATTTATCATTCATCAAGCTCTCATATTTCACCAACTATCAACACAAAGCTCACATATTCATCAATGGCACATCCCAAAATCATTATCAAATTTAGAAATTGACGCACGGGCTTAATAGAACACAAAGCAACGATCACAAAAACGTAAAAATTATCAAAAATGGATTAAGAATCATACCTCAATTAGCCAAGATTATTGCTGAATCCCTAAAACTCTTTTTCTTTTCTTTTTCCTTTGTATTTTCGGCAAAAACAAAGATGATAACCATAAATTTTGGTTTTGGTTTTATTCATATTAACTTAATTATCATTTTTACCAATTTAACCTTATTATTATACTTATAAAATCATCCACTATAAGGTCATTTATGACCACTTACACAACTAATGGTCCATTTCCATAATAAGGACCTCACATATCTCAAAACATAGCATTTAAGCACTTTAACCTCTAGCACACAGCTTTTACATTTTATGCGATTAGATCCTTTTTTTACAAATCGGCACTCAAATGATAAAATTTTCACACAGAACTTTCATACATACTTTATCACATACCACAAACATCAAAAATAATATTAAATTATTTCTCCAACCTCGGATTTGTGGTCCCGAAAGTACTATTCTGATTAGAGTCTAAACCGGACTGTTACAACTCTCCCCCTTAGGGATTTTCGTCCCCGAAAATCTTACCAGTGAATAGATTCAGATATTGCTCTCTCATAGTATCTTCAGGCTCCCACGTAGCCTCTTCAAACCCGTGTCTATCCACAACACTTTCACTAAAGAAATTTTCTTATTTCTCAACTCTTTGATCTCACGAGCCAGAATGCTAATCGGTTCTTCACTATATGATAAATCAGACTGAATCTCAACTTCAGTAGGGGCAATTATATGCGATGGGTCAGATCTGTATCGTCGAAGCATCGATACGTGAAACACATTATGAATATTCTCTAGTTCAGGTGACAACATCAATCTATAAGCATCCGGTCTGATATGTTCGATAATCTCATACGGCCCGATGTATCTCGGACTCAACTTGCCTTTTCTGCCGAATCGGAGTACTTTCTTCCACGAAGACACTTTCAAAAACACTTTATCCCCGATCTCATACTCAATATCTTTTCGTTTCAAGTCCGCATAAGACTTCTGACAATCTGATGTCGCTTTCAAATAGCTTCGAATTACTTTCACTTTTTGCTCAGTCTCTCTGATCAAATCTACACCATGAATCTTATTCTCACTAAGCTCAGTCCAGTATAATGGTTTTCTGCATTTACGACCGTAAAGAGCCTCATATGGTTCCATTTTAATATTTGACTGAAAGCTATTATTATACGCAAATTCAATCAACGGCAGGTATTTTTCCCACGTACCTTCAAACTCAAGAATACAACATCTCAACATATCCTCAAGAATCTAAATGATCCGTTCAGATTGACCATCTGTTTGCGGATGAAAAGTAGTACTAAAATGCAACTTCGTACCTAAAGCCTCTTGCAGTTTCTTCCAAAACCGCGAAGTAAATCTCGGATCTCTATCGGACACAATAGATAATGGTACCTCGTGCAATCTCACAACCTCAGAAATATACAATTCAGCAACTTATCAAACTAATAATCTATTCTCACCGGAATAAAATGAGCTGATTTCGTTAATCTATCAACTATCACCCAGATTGCGTCTTTCTTTCTCGGAGACAGGGGCAATCCCGACATAAAGTCCATCGTGATTCTCTCCCATTTCCACTCAGGAATCATGATCAGTTGTAATAAACCCGAAGGTACCTGATGTTCAGCTTTGACTTGCTGACAGACTAAACATTTTGAAACAAACTCTGAGATATCCTGTTTCATTCCAGGCCACCAATAAAACTGTTTCAGATCATTATACATTTTCGTACTTCCCGGATGAACAGACAAACGACTATTATGAGCTTCACTCAAAATCATCTGAATTAACTCTGGATTTCTCGAAACACAAATCCGATCTAGAAATCTTAGACAATCATCATTATCAACCCGAAATTTTGAATCAAAATTCAAACCACACGGAGCTCGTTTCGCTAGCATTTCATTGTCAACATTTTGAGCATCACAAATCTGCTGTAAAAACAACGGTCTTGCTTTTAATTCGGCTAAAACCGAACCATCATTACACAATTCTATCTGAGTATTCATTGCTCTTAAAGCAAATAAAGACTTTCGACTCAATGCTTCAGCAACAACATTAGCTTTTCCCAGATGATAGTCAATTACTAATTCATAATCTTTTAACAATTCTAACCATCTCCGCTGTCGCAAATTTAATTCTTTCTGAGTCATCAGATATTTCAAGCTCTTGTGATCAGTATAAATGTGACATTTCTCACCAAATAAATAGTGACGCCAAATCTTCAATTCAAATACAATAGCTGCTAATTCAAGATCGTGCGTCGGGTAGTTCTTTTCATGTGGTTTTAACTGTCTCAAAGCATAGGCTATAACTTTTCCTTCTTTCATCAACACACAGCCTTAACCATTCAACGATGTGTCACTATAAACTATGAATTCCTTACCCGATTCAGGTTGAACTAACACTGGTGCCTCTGTCAACAATACTTTCAACTGTTCAAAACTCTCTGATATTTTCCCGACCATACAAATTTAACATCTTTCTGTAGCAATTTCGTCAACGGAGTTGCAATCATCGAAAAGCCTTTCACAAACCGTCTATAATATCCCCCCTAGTCCCAGAAAACTACGGACTTCAGTCACATTTCTTGGAGGTTTCCAATCTAAAATTGCTGAAATCTTACTCGGATTAACTTGTATCCCCGCAGCTGACACTATATGTCCCAGAAAACCAACCTCGCGCAACCAGAACTCACATTTACTAAACTTTGCATACAATTACTTCTCACATAGAGTCTGTAACATGATTCTCAAATGCTCGGCATGTTACGTCTCATCACAAGAATAAATCAAAATATCATCAATAAACACAACGACAAATCGATCCAAATACGGTCTGAATATTCGGTTCATCAAATCCATAAATACTGCAGGAGCATTTGTTAGTCTGAAAGGCATAACTAAAAATTCATAATGTCCATACCTCGTTCTGAAAGCAGTTTTTTGGCACATCTGATTCTTTGACTCTCAACTGATAATAACTTGATCTCAAGTCTATCTTTGAAAACACTGTAGCCCCTTTTAACTGATCAAACAAATCATCTATTCGCGGTAGAGGGTACTTATTCTTTATCGTTACTTTGTTCAGCTGTCGGTAGTCAATGGACATTCTCATAGTATCATCTTTCTTTTTCACAAACAACACAGGAGCACACTAGGGCGAGAAACTTGGTCGTGCAAAACCTCTATCTGTCAACTCTTGCAACTGAGACTTCAATTCTTTCAATTCTGTCGGATCCATTCTATAATGTGCTATTGAAATTGAAGTTGTTCTCGGCACTAACTCAATGCCAAACTCAACTTCTCGTATCGGAGGTAATCTAGGTAATTCCTCAGGAAATACATCAGGGAACTCACAAACCACAGGCACATATTCAACTTTCTTTTCTGTCACTTTTGTATCTATAACATATGCAAGATAAGCTTCACATCCCTTTTTCACATAATTCAAAGCTTTTATCGAAGATATTACAGCCGGTCGCCCATTTAAATCACTGGATTCAATTCGAACAATCTCGCCATTCTGACTTCTCAAATCAATAGTCTTTCGTTTGCAATTCACAATAGCATTATGCAAAGTTAACCAATCCATGCCCAGAATTATATCAAATTCATCGAAAGGTAGTAGCATTAGATTAGCCGGGAAACAAATATCTCGAAACATCAATGGACAATTCTTGCACACTTTGTCAACTAGAATACACTTGCCTAAGGGGTTCGATACTTTAATTATGAACTCAATAGACTCAACAGGCAGAGTCTTACTAGATACTAAATTCTCACACACATATGAATGAGTAGATCTTGGATCTATCAATGTAATCACATCAGTATCAAAAAGAGTAAAAGTACCAGTAATGACGTCTGGAGATAACGCTTCTTCGCGAGCGCGAATAGCGTAGGCTCTAGTAGGTGCTCTCGCCTTCGATCTCACAGTTGTATCCGTTGTTCCTCTCTGACTACTACTCACATTTCTTGTGTTTCTGGGTGGTCTACCCCTATCTGCAGTGTTACTCGGCCTCGCACTCTGAGCATTATCTTTCTCAGCCAACTCCGGGCAATCCCGAATGAAGTGATCTCATGATCCACATTTATAACAAACTCTATTATTATACTTGCCCCAACATTCACCAATATGACGTCTCCCACACTGTCTACACTCAGGCTTATTGCTTTTGACACCGCCAACACTTGATTCCATTGGATTTTGAGCTTTAGAACTTGTATATTGTTTCACACGATCTCTACTCGAATGTCCAAACGAAGCATTTGAGCGATTGGTTGCATCTCTAAATCTCTTTGACGATGAGTGATACGACCTATTCATCGACCTTTTTCTCTCATCTCTAGCCTCTGAGTCTGCTTTCTTCTTTTCTTTACTAAGCTCCTCGGCTTTACAAGCTCTTTCAACCAATACCACAAATTTATTCAAATCAAGAATTCCGACCAAAAGTTTAATATCTTCATTCAACCCTTCAATGAATCGTTTACACATAGTAGTTTCTGTTGAAACACATTCTCATGCATACTGACTCAATCTCACAAATTCTTGCTCGTATCCCGTAACAGACATACGGCCCTGTTTTAGCTCAAGAAACTCTTTGCGTTTCTGATCTATAAACCATTGACTGATATATTTCTTCTGGAATTCAATTTGGAAGAAATCCCAGGTGATTCGTTCTCTTGGAACCACAGATATCAATGTTTCCCACCAATGATACGCCGTATCTCTCAACAATGAAACATCACACTTAAGACATTCCTCAGGAGTGCATGATAATTCATCAAACACTCTAATGGTATTCTCAAGCCAGAATTCAGCTCGCTCGGCATCATCATCAACTGTGGCACTGAACTCTTTGACCCCATACTTACGAATTTTATCAACTGGAGGTTTACTCAATCGAATCGGGTCTAATACTTGTGGCACTACAGGAACTTGCGGGGGTGGAGGTTGTTGAGCAGCCGGATTCATTCGAACGAACTCCGTAAACCACTTACTCATCATTTGGAAGAAGGCTTGCTTTGCCTCTCCCTTATGACTACTAGCAATCAACCTAGATTCAGTCGGCGCTGTCCCTTGAGCGGGAGTAGGCACATTACTCTCAACATCATCAGCAACAGCTCGATCGAGATCCATTTGCTATACGAAAACACATTTTTACCTGTCAGGAATCATCACACTATCGCAGGTATATATATATGGCATGTTTAGCTAGACTCTCATATGCTACATTAGTCCTAGAATTGACTAAACCGTAGCTCTGATACCAATAAAATGTAACACCCTTAACCCGTATCCATCGTCGGACTAGGGTTACAAGGTATTATGGTCAAATCATAACATTTATACTATCACGGCTCACACATCAACACATCATAATAATCAATAGCAAAAAGTCCCATTAGTAGGTCTACGAGACCTTAAACATGCTTTAAAAAGGGTTCGGGACTAAACCGATCTCATACAAAAATTTTACAAACTTAGAAATTTTTCTTCTAAAACAGGGCACACGCCCGTGTGGATTGACCGTGTGCCTTACAGGGCCATGTCTTTAACCATATCTTACCTCATGTGCAACTCTGACTATTGTCACACGGCCGGTCACACGCCCGTGTGTCTGGCCCGTGTGCAACACTGACTTGAGTCACACGGCCTGTCACACGCCCGAGTGTCTGGCCCGTGTGCAAGTCTGACCTGCATCAAATAAAGACAGTGATGGACCCAGGCGAGACACACGCCCGTGTGCTCACCCGTGTAGACAATTATAGGCCATATACAAGGCCAAATTGCCACCCAATTTGGGTCATCCCTACATGCTCAATTCCAACATCAATTAACATACAATTCATTCACCATTCTCAACTACCAAATCAAGTATGAAGCATTCCATTTCTATTTCACCAAAACATACCATAATGGTCATTCACACAAGACCATATATACATATCACATACACCATTTTCACATAGCAAAACATGTACAAAAATCATTCCACAACCTCACTAGCCTATACATGCTATATACCATAAATACAACTTCCAAAAAGGTACCAAAATAGATGTCCGATAGTGTGATTGAGTTGCTGACAATCCCCAAATCCGAGCTAGTTTTAATGACACTGTAAAACAGAGAAAGACTTTACACAGTAAGCTTTAAAGCTTAGTAAGTTTGTAATATAACACAATTAACTCAACAATTCAAATTCAGTATGCAAAGTTACTAACACTTAGTCCAATTCACATCATTACTCAATCTCATCCATAACTACTACTCACTTTCATACCACAACTATATGTTCATGTACAAGCACTTACAATGCTACTCAATCTAACTCTTTCCATTATTCATTCACATAATCATCCATTTATCTCATACACAATATCATCAACCACATAGGTTCTGTACATACCTGTACCATCACGTATTTATCTATCACATTTACCACTCAATGCTCAATGCCATAATTCATTCGATCCTCTTTAAATGTTCGATGATTTCGCCCACTCAGTTCCATTTAATTAGCCGAAGCTATAATAATATCGCACACTTAGTGCCATCACATTAAATCGAAGATGTCTCAGTATCGCACACACAGTGCCAACTAATATAGCCGATGCATTTCTTTATCTCACACACTTAGTACACTTCATTGCAGTAACTATTCTGTTTACGCACACTTAGTGCCACATATCTTCGAACTCACATTTCACATTACGAACTCAACATTCACATTTACATTCATTTCATATCATATGAACATTATTTAAAAAATACGTATAATACACGAACTTACCTCGGACGAAAAAAAACAACGGCACTAGTCGATCAATCGAGCACTTTGTTCTTGCCTCGATCTAAATCTGAATTTCTCCTTTCTTGATATATATAATATCAAATTCAATTCATTCAATCACATTTTCATCCAAAACAATCCACAACACATAGTTAAAGCATTTTACACTTTAGCCACCATAATTCCACATTTTGACATTTTAGTCCCTATTTCTCAATTACACAAAATACACATAATTTATTCACACCCAAGCTTGGCCAAATTTCACACTAGTCCCTAGTAGTCCATATCTTTCATTTATTTCACATTTTAACCCCCTCAAAGTTTCATTTTTACAAATTAGCCCATAATAATCAATTTCATAAAAAATCCCAATACAAAACATATTTATCATTCATCAAGCTCTCATATTTCACCAACTATCAACACAAAGCTCACATATTCATCAATGGCACATCCTAAAATCATTATCAAATTTAGAAATTGAGGCATGGGCTTGATAGAACACAAAGCAACGATCACAAAAACGTAAAAATTATCAAAAATGAATTAAGAATCATACCTCAATTAGCCAAGATTATTGCCGAATCCCTAAAACTCTTTTTCTTTTCTTTTTCCTTTGTATTTTCGGCAAAAACAAAGATGATAACCATAAATTTTGGTTTTGGTTTTATTAATATTAACTTAATTATCATTTTTACCAATTTAACCTTATTATTATACATATAAAATCATCCACTATAAGGTCATTTATGACCACTTACACAACTATTGGTCCATTTCCATAATAAGGTCCTCACATATCTCAAAACATAACATTTAATCACTTTAACCTCTAGCACACAGCTTTTACATTTTATGCGATTAGATCCTTTTTTTACAAATCGACACTCAAATGATAAAATTTTCGCACAGAACTTTCATACATACTTTATCACATACCACAAACATAAAAAATAATATTAAATTATTTCTCCAACCTCAAATTTGTGGTCCCAAAACCACTATTCCAATTAGAGTCTAAACCGAACTGTTACAGTGGCAATAGATATGTACATGTCTAGGATTGGGTTTAGAAAGAGCTTGGTACTTAAGCAGTCAAATTGACTCACCTCCTTTTTTCTAGAATCCTACCTGGTGTATAGTATCTATTCACTTTAAACAATGAGGACATTGTTCATTTTAAGTAGGGGGACCGAAAAATTGAAATTATTTTCACTCAGAATAAATAGTTCTTTTAATTATGATTATGTAACACCCTGGTTTAGGGGCTGTGCATATGGGGTATAAATCAAGTGTTAGTAGGTTTTTGGGAGTGCTTGGTTGAGTTTTAGAGGCTCTAAGAATGTTGGGATGAGAAGGGAAGGCTTTGGAAAATTTAGATTTTTAGGGTAAAAAGGAATTGGGCCTAGGAGAATTGAGCCCAATGGGCCTTAGGCGTAGTAGCGTTTAAATTTTTGGAGAACAAGAGACCGGCTTAAATGCAAGTTGGACCTATTGGATAAGTGATTTTGGAAGGTTAGAAGGCTTCTATGAAGTCCCAGGATCAAATATTAGCTTTGGGGAAATTTTGGTTTTAGGTGAAAAAAACCCTGGAAGTTGGCAGGTAGGCCTTAAGAATAAAATGTGGGGAAAAATGACACAAAAGGAGTTGTGGTGTAGTGGCAAATGACGCCACATAGGAGACAAGGGAATGACGCCACAAGGGAAGGAAGGAGGTCCAAGGTTCAAGTCTTGGCTTTTGCATTTTGGTTTTCTTTTTACTTGGACCTCAGAATTTGGCTATAGTTTATATTTAGTTGCGCATGGTTTAAGACACAAGAGGAGCTTGTGGCTTGGTGGCAAGTGGTGTGTTAAACTATTGAAGGAGCACTGGTTCGAATCTCATGAGAAGCAAAGGAGTATTTATTTTATGGTCTGGACGGGAAGAGTTTTGATTGAATTTAAACTCTCTTGACGAAGGGATCCCACATCGAAAAGATACAAAGAAGGAAGGTGAAGTGCTAGCTATATAAGGAGCATCCTAGGAGGAGAGTAAACACATCTTGGAGGGCGTTTGGGCACAGGAGTGGTCGGAGCGCGGATTAACACCGCAGTCCTATCGGTGTGTAACTCTCTACTCTAGTTGTAGAGCGGCAAATGCCAGAAGTGCGGATCCACGGCAATAGTAGCCACACGAGCGTGCGAGCGCACGTGTGGGGCTTCGACGCGATAGTTGAGGCCATCAGTAGTATTCTTGTGGGTTGAGGCTGCTTGGGCCGTGATGGGCCGAAGTGGGCCCAATGGGCCCGTGGGCCCTTATGAGTAAATTGTGCGATTGTGTAGTATATAGTGAACTAGACTAGGTGGAACTTATATACGTGGCTAGATTTGTGTTAGGTGGGCCACACGAGCGCGTGGGCCCGAATGGGCCGAAATTGGGCTTTAGGCCCAATAGTCCATTTCGACCAGAAATGGTAGTTGGGTCGCTCGGGGCGACACTGGGCCTTTAGAAAGGCCATTCCAGGTACGAAATTACCGATATGCCCTTGGTGGGTAAATTACGGAAATGCCCTTAGTAGGTAAAATTACGATTATACCTTAGAGGTTGATTAGCATGATTATGTTGTTTAGTTTTGGCGATTGTAGGGAGAAGAGCACTGTCATTGGGAACCTTTTGTAAGTCCGTTAGTCTGCGGGTGCGAAGCGAAGTAGCGTTTGGGTTTGGTATCATTTAGGTGCGTAATCATCGCACTATTTCGTGGTTTGGTTTGCTAACATGTTTATGTGTGTATTATGTGTAATAGCCGTTTATAATGGCATAAGTGATGAATAACTGGTGATGGTAAGTTAATCTTGATATACATTTATATATGTACAATGTGGTAGTGATAAGTGATAAATACTCATTCTATATGATATTCTTGCATGGTTTATTGACACATGGGCATGGGATTGGATTGAAGAAGGAAGAAGTGTACACAGGATGTCACGTGGTCTAATGATAGCTCAGGCTACATTAGCGCTTGAGGGTTAGCTTTGTGCTACCTCAAGGGAGGTGTTGGCTAGGTGCCCATCTCGGCGGTTGATTGCTATGTGCATCACCGTAGGCGGATTACGATATTTGGATCACTTTGGTTGATCGGTGGCTCACCACGGCCTCGAGCGGCGAGAATGCCGAGGTAAGATTTATGGATCACGATGTGATCGGTGGCTCACCCACGGCCTTGTGCAGCAGTCCGCCGAGGTAACATATGTGGGATCACTCGGTTGTGATCGGTGGATTAGCCACGGCCTTAGGCGCGGAGTCCGCTAAGGTTGGTGTCACGGTTGGATAGTAGGTTGGGTGAGATGCATTCTTGCATGATTTGTTTCGATGGTGTGTGTGGGTATGGGCCAAGCCCATACGGATGGAAATATGTGTTGTGGTTATGCACTCGAGTCGGTGGACTCACTCTTTTCATTAACCATTTCGGGTAGTGCATAAAGTCGACTGGGATCGGAGAGGACAAGGTGGCCCATGCCGAGGATGATGTTCAATTATTCCATGCTAAATTTTGATATAAGTACTTTATTTGAATTGTTGGGTTGTAATAAAGGCCATTTTATGTTTTTGGTATTACTTTAACTATGGTTTATTTAAATTAAATTGCTACGTGAAAATGATTTATGGTTTGCAACCTATTTATTCAAATTGGATATTATAAACTAAAGTTTTAAAAATGAATGAGTTTTATAGCAAAGTTTTATTCCAAAGATATGTTTTCCAAAATTCAAAGCAAACTACGATGTTTTATTTTAAGATTTTCAACCGCCTTTTCCCAGTGACATAACCAGATTCGGTCGTAGCGAATGGGCCGGGTTTGGGGATGTTACAGTTTGGTATTAGAGCCCGGTTCAAAAACTCGGCTTTGAGGGTTTTGGGCCCAAAACGTTTCAAAATGGGTTTTTATGAAAGGTTTTGAGGTTGGTGGCATGGCACTGCACCTCCAGGCCAGAAGTCCACGGTAAGTACCCCTTACTATTGCTTGTGAGTTATTGATGTGATCGGATGATTGCAATAGTGGATTACTTTAGAATCTGAAACTTTGATTGCTCGAAAGAACGACTTCCGAAACTTACATTCATAACATTTTCTCGTGGATTAAACAGTGGACCAAAATTTCTAATGCATAAAACTTTTAATCAGATTAAATCGCGACGCTAGATATGAGTTCTAGGGGCGTGGTCGCATACTCTCGTGGACGTGGTAGAGGCGGTTTTGGTATTTGTTTGTTTTGTTGCTCGTAAAGTATGTTAGCTCTTGGAGATCGAGTGCGCAGCGATAGCGTAGTGGAGAGAATTGGACTGTTAGTTTAGACAAGTAATTTCGAGGACGAAATTATTTTAAGGAGGGTAGAATTGTAACACCCTGGTTTAGGGGCTGTGCATATGGGGTATAAATCAAGTGTTAGTAGGTTTTTGGGAGTGCTTGGTTGAGTTTTAGAGGCTCTAAGAATGTTGGGATGAGAAGGGAAGGCTTTGGAAAATTTAGATTTTTAGGGTAAAAAGGAATTGGGCCTAGGAGAATTGAGCCCAATGGGCCTTAGGCGTAGTAGCGTTTAAATTTTTGGAGAACAAGAGACCGGCTTAAATGCAAGTTGGACCTATTGGATAAGTGATTTTGGAAGGTTAGAAGGCTTCTATGAAGTCCCAGGATCAAATATTAGCTTTGGGGAAATTTTGGTTTTAGGTGAAAAAACCTGGAAGTTAAGCGAGTAGGCCTTAAGAATAAAATGTGGGAAAAATGACACAAAAGGAGTTGTGGTGTAGTGGCAAATGACGCCACATAGGAGACAAGGGAATGACGCCACAAGGGAAGGAAGGAGGTCCAAGGTTCAAGTCTTGGCTTTTGCATTTTGGTTTTCTTTTTACTTGGACCTCAGAATTTGGCTATAGTTTATATTTAGTTGCGCATGGTTTAAGACACAAGAGGAGCTTGTGGCTTGGTGGCAAGTGGTGTGTTGAACTATTGAAGGGAGCACAGGTTCGAATCTCATGAGAAGCAAGGGAGTATTTATTTTATGATGCAGACGGGAAGAGTTTCATTGAATTTAAACTCATCGACGAAGGGATCCCACATCGGAAAGATACAAAGAAGGAAGGTGAAGTGCTAGCTATATAAGGAGCATCCTAGGAGGAGAGTAAACACATCTTGGAGGGCGTTTGGGCACAGGAGTGGTCGGAGCGGATTAACAACGAGAGTCCTATCGGTGTGTAACTCTCTACTCTAGTTGTAGAGCGGCAAATGCCGAAGTCTGCCGGCCACGGCAATAGTAGTTACACGAGCGCGGCGAGCGCGTGTGGGGCTTCGACGCGATAGTTGAGGCCATCAGTAGTATTCTTGTGGGTTGGGGCTGCTTGGGCCGTGATGGGCCGAAGTGGGCCCAATGGGCCCGTGGGCCCAATGGGCCCGTGGGCCCTTATGAGTAAATTGTGCGATTGTGTAGTATATAGTGAACTAGACTAGGTGGAACTTATATACGTGGCTAGATTTGTGTTAGGTGGGCCACACGAGCGCGTGGGCCCGAATGGGCCGAAATTGGGCTTTAGGCCCAATAGTCCATTTCGACCAGAAATGGTAGTTGGGTCGCTCGGGGCGACACTGGGCCTTTAGAAAGGCCATTCCAGGTACGAAATTACCGATATGCCCTTGGTGGGTAAATTACGGAAATGCCCTTAGTAGGTAAAATTACGATTATACCCTTAGAGGTTGATTAGCATGATTATGTTGTTTAGTTTTGGCCGATTGTAGGGGAGAAGAGCCTGTCGCTGGGAACCTTTTGTAAGTCCGTTAGTCTGCGGGTGCAGAAGCAGAAGTAGCGTTTCGGGTTTTGGTATCATTTAGGTGCGTAATCATCGCACTATTTCTGTGGTTTGGTTTGCTAACATGTTTATGTGTGTATTATGTGTAATAGCCGTTTATAATGGCATAAGTGATGAATAACTGGTGATGGTAAGTTAATCTTGATATACATTTATATATGTACAATGTGGTAGTGATAAGTGATAAATACTCATTCTATATGATATTCTTGCATGGTTTATTGACACATGGGCATGGGATTGGATTGAAGAAGGAAGAAGTGTACACAGGATGTACGTGGTCTAATGATAGCTCAGGCTACATTAGCGCTTGAGGGTTAGCTTTGTGCTACCTCAAGGAGGTGTTGGCTAGGTGCCCATCTCGGCGGTTGATTGCTATGTGCATCACCAGAGGCGATTACGATATTTGGATCACTTTGGTTGATCGGTGGCTCACCACGGCCTCGGCGGCGAGAATGCCGAGGTAAGATTTATGGATCACGATGTGATCGGTGGCTCACCACGGCCTTGTGCAGCAGTGCCCGAGGTAACATATGTGGGATCACTCGGTTGTGATCGGTGGATTAGCCACGCCTTAGGCAGGGAGTCTGCTAAGGTTGGTGTCACGGTTGGATAGTAGGTTGGGCTGAGATGCATTCTTGCATGATTTGTTTCGATGGCTGTGTGGGTATGGGCCAAGCCCATACGGATGGAAATATGTGTTGTGGTTATGCACTGAGTCGGTGGACTCACTCTTTTCATTAACCATTTCAGGTAGTGCATAAAGTCTGGACCAGGGATCGGAGAGGACAAGGTGGCCCATGCCGAGGATGATGTTCAATTATTCCATGCTAAATTTTGATATAAGTACTTTATTTGAATTGTTGGGTTGTAATAAAGGCCATTTTATGTTTTTGGTATTACTTTAACTATGGTTTATTTAAATTAAATTGCTACGTGAAAATGATTTATGGTTTGCAACCTATTTATTCAAATTGGATATTATAAACTAAAGTTTTAAAAATGAATGAGTTTTATAGCAAAGTTTTATTCCAAAGATATGTTTTCCAAAATTCAGCAAACTACGATGTTTTATTTTAAGATTTTCAACCGCCTTTTCCCAGTGACATAACCAGATTCGGTCGTAGCGAATGGGCCGGGTTTGGGGATGTTACAGATTAGGATATATTTTGTTCAATAATTTGAAATTTTGTTAAGTATGCTAAACTTCAGTATAAATAAAGTTCTATTATTTCAATAAATTGTTATGTTAGCTTAATAATGATATAAATGTATTTTTAATAAAGCATGCAAATCGTACTATAAAATTTTTAGTTCCTTAGGAAAGTTAGGCATGCATGAAAGTTTAAGTCTCTAGAATTGACTTAGTAGTTTCTTGAGGCGAAATCCTAGGAAGCATGGAATGTTGAAAATGATTTAGGCAACTTTTGTTTAGACCGTTTGAGCCTTTCAAGCCAACCTTGATAAAATTTTATCCTTTGAAACCCAACTTTGAGACTATATGGCCTAATTTTATTTGAACCCTTGCAATATTTAGCCATCACTTCTCTCTTAATTATCTTTAAATTGTCCCAAACACTAGACTCGGTACTATTCAGAATATTCTTTGAAAATAAGTTTGCGAGAGTTGAAAGAAATATCAAATGTTCCAAAAATTGTAGTACATATAGTAAAATGCTCGTGTTGAAAAAAAAAGAGCACATGTACTTGAAAGAAAATAGACGTACAAAAGAGCATGTGAAAGCAAAGAAAGTTGGTGTATTGAGGGAAATTATTCCAAAGGTCTGATTGAAGCTGAGTCTAAGGTTTTAAGCCTAAATTTATTTATCTTTTACCTACCGCTAGCCTAGCCACGTTACAACCTTTTTAAAGAACTATTGATTCAAGTTTTCTATGCTACCTACATTAGTGGAGAGAAATTGCTATGTTCAACATATGAAGGCATAAGTTAAACTTAATGATTGCAGCTTAATCTTGAATAAGGAAATAAAATCAAATTGGTAAGGGTTAACATGTCTTTGTTAAGGAAGAATTTAGTCTAATTTTACTATCATAATAGTTGTTGAGATTAATTTGAACGATATGTATACTTAAGTAGCATAAATATCAAATTTATTGTTTTTGAGCATAAGTATACCAAATTCATAATTTGGGGAAGAATTCTGTTCTGCAGGAATTTTTCAAAGGTGTTTTCGAGAAATTCTTTTCAATTTGTGCATTACTCAGAACGAGCAATGAATTAAGTTTGGGGGTGTGGAAACACGAAAATATACACACTTTTTCATGCCCTTTTCAACTCAAAATCATGCAGTTTCGGCAAAATTATTGTCGAAAAATAATTAATTTTTATAAAATAATTAAATTGCACTTAAATTATGAACATGTTGAATTTCAATTAATTTTATAATTAGTTTTTATTAATTTTGATCATTTTTCGACAGATTTGCACAAAGGGCAAAAAAATGACTCGGCAGACACTGCTAGAAGTTCAAAACCGAGAAGCAATTTGAAGTATCAAGGCGAATTAATTTTCAGCCTAAGTCAGTCCAATTATGTGTATTAATTCATGATATAATTAATTTTAATTTATATCCAATTTAATTTGGATTAAATAAATTATTAGTGGTCCAGTTGAGCCGAACCGAGTGAACTGAACCGACCAAGAAGTGGACAGCCCAAAACTGTCCATATGCTGACCCAAATCAGCTTATCGGCTGATTATTTAGCTTGCAAATAGGCCCTTGAAGACTTGTTCAAGTTGCAAACAAACCCCTCCACAATTGGTGGTTTTATAGATTTGCCCCAAGCCTAAATTAGCAAAGTTGAAACTATCAACCTTGCCACATGTGTGGCCGGCCAAGGGAGGGCTCTTTGGCTGATAATTTTAGCTATTTTTAGCATCCCTCTTCAGCTATAAAAACCCCCTTAGGCTGGTTATTTGAAAATAACATCTCAAGCATTCACATCTTTTCTCTCTTCTCTCCACTTTATCTCTTCTTTTCCATTCCAAATTTCTCTTGCTCTCTTGCCGATTTATCCTCTTGGAAAAGGGGCATTCATCAGCCATTTGGAGCAGCAATCAAGTGTTCATAGCAGCCTTTGTCGACGAGGACAACGGAGAAGGAAGAACGGAGCAAACTAGTCAAGCCACAGAAAAACACCGGATTTGATTCTTGTTCCCTATCTCTTTAATTTTTGTTATTGTTATGATGAACATATCTATGAATATTTATGTTGTTGGAATGGTTAATTTAATCAATTTAGCTTGAATTTAATTCGTGTTAATTTGATTGCATTTCATTTGCTAAAATTATTAAAATTGTGTTTATATTGTTATAGGCCTCGGTAAGATGCTTGATTAAGTAAAATCATGACTAAGTTATTCTTGCATTACAATTGTGAGGTAGCTAATGAATTAATTATTTAAACGGATTGAAATTGTAATTAATGGACACAGTACCTAATCAATGCATTTTTAATCATCTAAGGTAGCTGAGGGTTAAATTAGCAACGGTATTGATAAACCATAATTTATACATATTGATGAATTTTCATTAGATTTGACGAATTCAATGCTCCTAATCTCTTAATTTCATGTTTTACACTCAGGAGAGCCTAGGGAGTCGAAAAGAACGAGAAACGAGCCAAAAAGGGGCAAAATGGGCCTACCTTAGAAATCAACACGGCCTGGACTATCAAACACGACCGTGTGTTACGAGCAGAATCAAACACGGCCTGGATTGTCACACACGGGCAGACCATACGGTCGTGTATGACGAGCAGAGTCGAGCACGGCCTAAGGCTATCGAACACGGGCGTGTCACACGGGCGTGTCCCTGCCGAACCCAAGTCGAATTCTATTCGAAAAAGACTAATTTTAGGCCAAGAGAAGTTCTCCAAAGCCTATATAAACACCCTAGGGGAGGACCTAAAGAGACACACAGAGTAGAAGGCAGAAAAACTCGAAGACAGCCATCGAGAGCAGCTCGGAAGAGGGATCTCCATCAAGACTGAAGATCTCCTATCAATTTCTCTTGAAGTTTTTGGGTTTTCTTATGTTTTGTTGTTTTTCCTATTCTATGATGTTTCCCTCTATCAGTATGAACTAAATCCCTTAAATACCTGAGGGGATGAAACCTAGACAGATTTTATTACTATTTGATTTATAAGATAAATACTTGTTCTTATTCTTAATTGTGAGTTCTTATTCTTGTTTTGATAATTCAGGTTATTAATTCAAGTCGAATGTGCTTATTCAGAGGAGAAAAAGTCCCTGTTTAAGAGTAGATCAACACAATTAAGCGGAGTTGATTGCAACCCTAGAAATAGGGGCTTATTTAAAATCATCGGATTAGAGTCAAATCTAATAAGGGAATCCATAGATCGAGTAAATGCGACAATAGGGGTTTTAATTAGAAAGAGATTTCAATTAATCAACCTAGAGTCAGTTTTTTTTAGTCTCGAGAGAGATATTAACATAAATCAGGGATTTCTACGGATTAAGTCAAGTGAATAAATCGTATGAATCAGAAGTAATAAGTGAAGTCTAGGTGGATTCTTCCTTAGGTATTGCCTATCTCATAAAGTTGTCTAAAAAGTATTTTCCCAATTCATTCTCTGTCGTGTTTTTAATTAATTTAGTTTAAAAAGAAATCACTCCAATTCCTAGGCTAGATAATAGAAAGATAGTAATTACTAGTACTCTTGGTCCTTGTGGATACGATATTCCCGGTCTTACCATAACTATACTACTGTTCGATAGGTGCGCTTGCCTTTATTGTGATCGTAGTTAGTTAGAGACACATCAGGTATCTGAGGATACAATTGCCTTGCATAACTTGCAAGATTATTGTAATTAAATTGTTTCAAGGTAGGGATACTTTGTTACCTCACGTAGTCTTTTATGTGCTTATTAGATTTAATTAATCGTTTGAATTGACATAGGGATATGTACCAGAGATTATTTTGATTTAATAATTATGTATGTGCAATAACATATTTGCCTATTAATATTTGTTTAATCGGTTGAATTGACATAGAGATATAGTCAAGAGATGAATAGATTTTGGTAGGTGAGTATGTTCATAAGTTAGCAAATTACCGAGCTGCCGTGAATTTATTCGTAACAATATAAACATGAGTTTAATAATTCTAAGTTAAGAAATGTAATTAATCTAACATAATTATGTCATCTTGATTAAAATCATATTTTGAAATCGTACATTTGAGATTTATTTATTTAGTTTAATTAGTTTAAAATCTTAGTTTTTAATCACCCTCTTCAAACAAAATATTTTTCTTCGCCGAAGTGCTTTAAATAGCATTCGTAAATAATTCTTTTTACAATCCATGTGGGTACGATAACTCGACATTTACTTGTCACTTTATTACTTGTTGCGATTGTGTACACTTGCACATTTTCGTCGTTCCATAGTTATAGTTAAGTTAGTTGGTAGTTTATATAGTTAGTTTTATTGCATTTTAATGTGTCTTAAAACTAGCTATTTAAATTTTCCTCTTTTATTACAATTTTATAATACATGTTTAATTTGTCTTAAGTAAATTAATTGTGTGTTTAATTGTGTCCTAGGAGAGTTCAATGGTTAATCACCTTAAAAGCTGTAAAAGGCTGTTTGGTTTTGCCAAGAGTCAAGATTGTTTTCACACCTTAAGTGGTTGTTCGGTTCAACTTGGAATGTGGTCTTTTTCACCAACAAGTGCTTCATCAATTGCACCGTCAAATGGGGGGTGAATGATTCCAATCGAATGGCCTTCTAGAATATGTCTATTGGTTATTTCCATGCCTCATAAAGCCACCATACAACAAGGGAGTTGAATTTGTCTTCTCAAGATTTCTTCAACCTTAAGTATTCATGAATTCTTCTCTAACATCAATAAATGACCAGCCACATTCATCACCCAAGTGCAAGGACGGCAAGGAAGCATGCACTCTAGTTTAAAGCTCCATTTAATTCTTTCATTTCACATTAATGGCCAAAATTGTCTACTAGCATACTTAGGTTAGACCTTTTATATGTTTTATGATATAAACATATTTGAGTTAATCTCTTTTTCTTCAAGAACTTACCGAACTTATCAAGAATTCTTTCTTGTGGCGTTCAAACTGATCTTATCACTTTGTTCACCATCCCAAAGTGTGGCGACCAACCTTATACCTTCGGTTCCTATTTCATTATAGATAGTGGGTCAAGGTCCTATCCATCCCCCAAACTTTTCGATTCTAAACTAACCTTATAGAATTCGGGTCGCGTTGTTATATAACGTCGGTTCTTTTCTGGTTTGTTTATATTGGAGAGTTATATCAAAATCTATCTTACCGTTTAAATTTCCATCATATTACCAACTTTCGAGCTAGTACCTATTTAGATAATCGAGACACTTAAATCGTGATTCAACTCGTAACTGAGTTCACGTTAAATGATATTTTTTTGTGCTCTATTAATAAATAAAACAATTATGATCATCTTTAGTTGATCTTATTAGTTTATTTTTCTGATGTTAAAGAATTTATATTATCAAAACAATATTTATATGTATATATTGTGAGGTCTCTAAATTGGTTCCTACCTTCAACCAAATGTGTGAAGTTATTGAATTATAGAGATTTCAGTCAATTGAAATAGTTTGAAGTAGGTGCTCCTCCATGAAGCATTGAGAAATCATATATATATATATATATATATATATTTGTGATATTGATTCTTTTTAAATAAGGAATATATTAGGACATTTAGAAGTCCAACCTATTAGATCTTTTGCATTCCCCGAAGTGAATACAAGCATAAAAAATAATTTAAGGATATAAAAAATTAATAAAAATATGCATATGTTAGGATTTGAACCCATGCCAATTAAGTTTAAAAAACTTTAAATTTACGACTAAACCAAACTTTTATTTTAATAATTATGTTTATTTTAATTTTATTATGCACACTTTATTACCTCTATCAATTGTATATATCTATACTATTATTTAAGCTCCTAAATCGACATTAACTCTATTAGGAAATTATGAAAATGCATTTAAAATAAGCTATTTATGTGAGGGTATTTTAGTCTTTTTATTTTAAAAACTAATATACATATGCATATGGTAGGATATGAACCCACATCAATAGCATTAGTAAAATTTTTAATTACTACTCAACTAAAGTCTTATTCTGATATTTTTATACATTTTAATTTCAAGTTTGGAAAATCAATCAACTTGTGACGACTTTTTGGATAAGATCTAGGCATTTTTGGGTTAAGATATCTTCAAAGAGCTATCTCTTAGCTTCAAAACACAATTTGAATCACTTGATTTCGAGTCTATGACTTCAATTTATGACCATTTTTGTGAAGATTGCAGGAGCAGAATTTCTATCTGAGTTTATTATGGGAAATTATAAGTTCTGTGTTTTAATTCGAGTTTAAATCATACTGGGTTCGATTTTTAGGTTTAAATTTTATTATATATAAGTCCAATATTGTATTTATTAGGCTTTATTTATTATTGTTTATTTATTTCAAATTTTAAGATATTTTTAAGTATTTTAAGTTGATTAGGAGTTTTATGCTTCTTATTCAATATGAAAGTTTAATTTCTACAATTACTTCTTGTTTAAATTATTAGATTTTCATTATACTTAAGAGTTTTATTTGGACGTAATTAGCTAGTCTATATAAATGTCTCTTCATTATTCATTAAAGGCATTCATTTATTAATAAAATTTTCAACTCTTAGAGTAAATTTCTTTCGCGCAAGGTTGCTTTCTTGTAATTTTTAGAAGCGGTTTTTCTTCTCAATTTTCTTCAAAGAGTCCTGGGAATCCATTATTCATCCTTCAATTTTCCAAGAATTATTTCTTGGTAGGTTTATTAGAGTCGTTACTTGAATTTGTTGGGATTTATTTATCAAAGAGTTCAATTGGACAACTATATATTACCCATCTTCCATTCGGTTCAATCTTTCCATTAGTCCATTTAATTTTGTTTTTGATTGTTTAATCTTCTTAGTTTGTTTTCTTGAATTGTTCTAACATTCAAACACAATTTTCAGGTTTCTTTGCTGCCAAGGAAGGAGTTTTCCTACCTCCAATTGGTTTTTTCTAACGTCAAACAACTTGAATTTGATCTTGGTCTCATCCCCTATCAATAAAGCTTTGTTTCAGTGGTAGTGTTAAGATTTTATTAACCCAAATGTTATCGGTTCAAATCTTATCTTTTGCAAACTTTTTATTGTTTTTTAATTAAATAAAATGATTAAAGTGCCCTTAAATTGTAACACCTTAAACTCGGTCTAGACATTAAGGTCGAATTATGGAGATTACAACGCTCGTAAAAACATTGTCGATTAACTTACTCAAAAACTCAATTTTAATTCCAGAGTAATAAAGTTATTTAATTTATTGAAAACACAAGTTTTCAGAAGAACGCATGTAAGCACTTAGACGAAAATCTTGTTTTATTAATTTTATAAAAATAATCCCGAATGTTTAACCAATTGAGGTGTAAAAAGTCGTAATTAATTTCAAAACCTTGCAACGGAAAAATACTTTTAAAATTCTTATCTATTAAAATTATAAGATTCATTAGTTATGTCGTCTTGGGTGTGTTTCCGAGTTTTAAATAAAACGTCCACGAAAACAAATACCAAAACCAATTTAACGTTCCAAAACAAATTAAAATCTGAAAGACCGTAAAGTTCAAAATTAAAAACCAAATCAACTTATACCAAATTGTGTGAACTGAGCTCCGGAGTCACTGCCAAGTCCTAAGTCGGAAGTACACCTGAAACAAATTAAACAAACGAATGAGTTAGAAGCCCAATGTGTGACCCGGCCCACAAACAGATGTACATGAATAACGGACACGTTAACAGTTACAGATTTGACATATACTCACATAAGAATCGAATATATATATTTATAATCATATACAAGTGCAGACACCAGTATCGTATGCAAATAACATATTAAAATGTCATAACAGATCCAGAAGCATATATCGTTTTGGACAGTCATAATTTTTAGAAATTTATATTTATATATCGAATCATAATGTCATATCAGAACAGAACAAATCCCACCCCATCCGCTACACATCAACTCCATCCAACCAATCATACCAAATAAGACTACAAGAGTCCATCCATCCAATTACATCGAGTCGTGGTGGTATGCCACGCATAATAGTGCAGCTAAGCTGCTAGACAATGTTGCGGTTTAACCGACAAAATTACAGTGATACTGCCAGAAAACACTTTCTCCATCATATCAAAACCCACCCAATGCAAATGTAAAATCATATTAACTTACATACATAACACATAGGTGGTATGCCATGCATACCTAAAAAATATTTTACAGAGTATAATACAACACATAACTTATACAGATCGTATCATATCTTATTTCTTATTCTAACAGTTATTCCACATAAAGATGTCATGCATAATTAAGCACATAATTACGTTTTCAGAGTTACCATAACACAGATCACACTTACATTTTTCACGTACCTTAACCACATTACGTACAGACACATATTGACAACTGTCACATTTCGGGTCTTATTTAAGCCAAACGGACCCCCACGAAAGATTTAATTATGTAATTATAAGTCAAATGGGCCTAAGTGAAAAATTTCTGAAATATGAGCCCACACGCCTGTGTGCCCCACACGGCCTACCCAAGTTGCCCGTGTAATCGCACATGCCAGTGTGCTCCACACGCCGTGTGACGAATAACAGTCTCGAAACAGCCTTTGTTTTCTCAAGTTTTTCAAGTTCTAAATGATGTTTCAAGTTAGAATCACACCCTTGATTGTTATTCTGATTAACCAAACAAACGAGCACTCCCGAATCCTATATATAACATTAAATCGCATCGATTAACAGACATGAATTAACCTAATACCAACACCAAAACTTGAATTAGATACACACAACTTAGCAAAATCAGCCCCTAAACTAATATACCAACAGTTACCCCGCAAAAACAGCAACTTAACACCGAAACTTAGTTTGCTGGAGGAGTACTAGCCGCCTCTTGTTCTTCTCCTAATATCACGCAAAAGATAAAATTAAAACAAAAAACACTTGAAACCCGTGTCCTCAACATATATCTTAATACACACAAATACCCCAATCGCACACATCCCAACACCATATTCAAGATCAACAAAAAGGGAGTAGAGACGAAATCATAACCAGGGAGTAACAAATTCAAGTAGTGACAAAATAAGCAAAGTAAGAAAACCAAAAAGAAAGAACAATGGAAAAAGAATGGAAAACACCACTGCCAATAAAAGGGAACAAAAGAGAAAGAAAGAAATGATAAAATAATAATAATAATTTTAAAAAAAAAACGGCGTGAAAGGGATGAGGGAAAACGTGGGGGTTTAATTTTGAAAAAAAAATTAATAAATTAAGCTTCCTTTATTAAAAAAAAAAAACCAGATCCTATCACCCTAATCATCTATTAGAGATTTTTTTTTCAAGAGTTTAAAACAAAAATAATTTCACTTTACACACTTAAGGATTTGAACACAAAACCAAAAGGTATATAAAAACTTAACCACTGAACTACTCGACTAATCATTGTCATTAAATGTAACACCCCTTACCCGTATTCGATGCCGGAATAGGGTACGAGGCATTACCGGAACACATACACTTGTAAACGTATTAAACCGAGTCATAAAATTTCATCCAAATTAAAACTATTCAATTTTTTATCTTTGAGTCCCTAAATAGGGCCTACGAGGCCCAATACATACTTTGGAAGTGGTCCGGGACTAAACTGAGAACTTTGGAAATTATTAGAAAATTTCTTGAAAAACAGGGGCACACGCCGTGTCCAAGGCCATGTCCTTCACACAGCTGAGATACACGCCCGTGTGTTAGGCCATGTGGCGTTCCGAATTTCCGAAAATCAAGTGCAGACTTCACACACCCTAGGCACATGGCCGTGTGGTTGCCGATGTGGCCACAAGTAAGATTATTTACCAAGCCCTTTGCCTCCCCAAAACACTTATACACTTATACAAATTTATCATCACACAACATGGTATTATTAAGCATTCAAACACCCTCACTAAGACATCCACATACCATTTACAAACCACATTCATCATGCATAGTCACACACACACACTTAACCATTCACATCATGCAACTTACACAACCAATCACATTTACCACTCATAATTATCACACATTTACTCATCCAACACATGCAAGCATACACATTCTTGAAATGCATCATCATAGACTTATAACATAACAATTATTAGCCACATTAAACGGCCTTATACAACAATAACCTTCTAATAACATAGGCCAACATTCTAGGCCAACTCATATTAACATATACACACATAATCAAGTCCCTATACATGCCATAGACTTAAAAATACTTGAAAATCATTGATACAATATCAATCAATAACTTTTTAGTGTGATAGAATCTCCGACGACCTCCAACTCGAGCTAGTGTAACAATCCGATTTAGGGGCTAGTTAGAACAGTGGTTTCGGAACCACTAATCTGAGGCCGGAGAAATTATTTTAATATTATTTTATGTGTTATAGCATGATTATATTAGTACATGAAAATTTTGGTGAATTAATTTTAGTGATTGCATACTTAATTTTTGAAAATGGACTAAATCGCATAAAGTGCGAAAGTTATGTTCTACAAGCTAAAAGTGTCCAATAGCTATAGAACCTTAAATTAAAGGTCCTTAATGTAGAATTAGACCCTTTAGGGAGTGTTGGCCGGCCATAGGAGACAAAGAAATGAAAATTGGTCAAAGTGGGTGGTATTAGGTGACTTAATTGATGAAATAAGATAAAATAAAGAGAAAAATGATATCATCCTTTTTCATCTTCTTCTTCCATCGAAAATATCAGAAAAATAGAGGGTTTTGAGAGCTCAAAATTTTAGCAACCTCTAATCCTTGCAAGTAAGTGATTTTGATGGTCATTTTTGATGATTTTTGTGTTTTTGAAACCCTTGTAGCTTAAGCTAGCTAATGAGGGGACTATTTTATAATATGGTTGAGAGTCTAGGGTTTTTCCATGAAAACATTTATGTTGTTTGCTGAATTTTTATGGAAGAAAATGAATCTTAGTTGTTAAATAAACAACTTTTGTGAAAGGATTTTTTATGAAAACACCAAAAGGGACCATTTTGTGAAGTTTATAAAATGAGTAGTAAATGTGTTAAATAATTGGAATTGTGAGTTGCTATAAGCTTAAAGTATATTCGGCTAGGCTTGGTTAATAAGGAAATTTGATGAAAATCGACTTACTAGCCTAGGGGTAAAATTGTAATTTTGTGAAAGTCTAAAGGCAAAACGGTAATTTTGCCAAAGTAGAAATTTTAAAATGTCTTGATTATGTGATGATTAAATGAGTGAATTTTATCATTTAAGATCAAGAAAAATAGATTCCAAACCTAGACCGGGGAAAAGCCAAGCAAGTAGATTAATTTGATTTAGTCGCTCACTTTTTGTATACCAAGGTAAGTTGTACGTAGATAATACAACTCTTTTACTATTATGCATTAAACAATTGATATTGCATAAAAATTTTAGTTATTGATATGAACATACATGACTAAATTCGATGACTAAATTCGACGTGGTATACTCCCGGTTGAACCTTAGGAATAGATTGGATATCCAAGCCATGACACTAGGTTGATATGTATGCCAGTGTAAGACCATGTCTGGGACATGGCATCGGTATCGAGACGAGAGCTAGTGTAAGACCATGTCTGGGACATGGCATCGGCGATGACATGTGTGCTAGTGTAAGACCATGTCTGGGACATGGCATCGACCACATTATGAGAGCTAGTGTAAGACCATGTCTGGGACATGGCATTGGCGTTGATATGTGAGAGCCAGTGTAAGACCATGTCTAGGACATGGCATCGGTATCGAGATGAGAGCTAGTGTAAGACCATGTTTAGGACATGGCATCAGCCTCAATACATACGCTAGTGTAAGACCATGTCTGGGACATGGCATCGGCATTTTACCCTATTGTGTGAGGCTTATTGGATATCCTTTGGTGTTCCAATGGGTTCAACGAGTAAATTAAAGCTTGTGTCAAAAGTGAGAAAAGTTATGATTATGTTGTAAGTGGTACAGGTACCTACATGAGATTTTTGAGAAATGAGTTCGAACTATGTTCTATGATTAGTAAGGGTGAAATGAGTAAGTTATACCTTTATTTATTTGAGAATCATGTGCAAGTTTAAAATATGTTATGAGTTTGTTAATGCTTGATAATTGTTGTTAATTATTTACCTATGACTTACTAAGCTTTGCGCTTACTCCCTCTGCTTTCCATTCTCTTATAGAGCTGCCAAGTTAGCTTGGGAATTCAAAGGACGTCGGAGGCTCGATCACACTATCTAACTGAACATTTGGTATAGTGAGTTTCATCTTTTTGAGTATGGCATGTATAGGGGCTTAGTATTTGTCAAGTTTCATATTGTTTTGGCCAAATGTGTTGGCTAGATTTGATGATGAATTCTTTTTGTATAAGGCCATAGTGGATGGCTAATATTTATTGTTGATTTATAAAAATGATGGTGTTTATCATGAATGTGCAACTGCCTGGTTGATAAATTGGTATGTTTATGCATGAATGAGTAGGTTGTTTGAGGTGGCTTATGTTGGTGCAAGTAGGGGTGGCAGAAAGGGCTTGGTAAATAGCCTTGTTTTTGTCTACACGGGTAGACACACGGGCGTGTGTCTAGGTCGTGTGTGACACACGGTCTGTCCCATGGGCGTGTGGTTTGGCCGTGTGTCCCCCTGTATTCTGAGTTGGCAAAATAGAATGCCCAGTATGAACCACACGGGCAAAGGCACGACCGTGTGTCTCAACCGTGTGGAAGACACGGCCATAGGACATGGGCATGTGCCCAGGCCGTGTGAAGTCTGCACCTGAATTTAGGAATTTAATTCGCCACACGGTCTAAGGACACGGGTGTGTGCCTTGGCCGTGTGACCTTATTAGGTTGATGACGTCAGAAACAGAATGTCAAGGTTTTTGCACACGGGCTAAGACACGGTCGTGTCATGGCCGTGTGTGGGACACGGGCCATAGACACGGGTGTGTGTCAGGCCGTGTGGAAACCCCTGTAGGTTCGAATTGAGAAATAAATCCACACGGGCGTGGGACACGGGTGTGTCCCTATATGCTTAGACCGTCTGAATCACGCGATCTGTCAACATGGCCATGTTATCAAGTCACACGGGCGTGTCACACTTCCACACGGGCGTGTGCCCATGTTTTTAATGACATTTTCCAAGGTTTTCCAAAGAACTCGATCTGATCTCGAAACGTTTCTAAAATGTGTTTTGGGCCTCGTAGGCCCATATTAAGGATGTTCAGAGGAAGTTTGTAAAGTTTTAAATTTGAACGGACCTTTATGATACAGAATTGTATGTATGCATGTGTTTAAGTTAGGTAACACCTCATACCCTGTTCCGGCGTCGGATACGGGTAATGGGTGTTACAACTAGCATCTGTGACACTATAGGAAAAAGGAAAGGAATTTAGTAAGTAGGTATGTAAATAATAAGTGATTTATTAACAGGCTTTTATAAATCTTCACAATATGTTCTCAAGATAATACAATCATAATTGTACATAGTTCCACTATTTATTCATGTTCATCTCAAGCTGTCTACTCAAGTCATAGTCACTAAACTATTTATATCTTGAACTACGGAACAACAAATTAAGATCCGCTAATTTTCACTGAAACTAGACTCACATATCTTCTTACCATAAAATTTTCAGAATTTTTGGTTTAGCCAATAAGTACAGTTTATTCTTTAAAGTCTCCTGATTCTCATTGTTCGACGCTTTGACCCTTCTTCACTAAAAATTAATTATCTCTTCGTACAGAATTCGGATGATGTATCCGTTTGTTTCTATTGAAAATAAACTCATTCAGGATTTTAAACATATAAATTCTAACCCATTATTTTTTTTTAATTTTTAATAATTTTCCAAAGTCAGAACAGGGGATTCCGAAATCATTCTAACTCTGTCTCACAAAAATTCAAATATCTCAGAATATGAAATTCTTTTGCTTACACTGTTTCTTTTATGCGAAAATAGACTCAATAAGATTTAATTTCATATCTTATTCAACTTCTAGTTCAATTTCCACCATTTTTGGTGGTTTTTCAAAGACACATAACTGCTGCTGTCCAAAACTGTTTTATTTCTAATTTTCACTCTTTCATGTTTTCTTCATAGTAACTTTCATTGTAACACTTACTCCGTATCAATCTTACCAAAGTTCGATCACATATCGAGCACATTGCTCATAAGTTTACACACACATACCTGCACTTATTCATCACATAGTCATATTCGTTTGCACTTAGTCATTTCCCGTTGAATGCATCAGAATAATAACGAATACATGGAAATTTGCACATAAGTGCCACGCTTGTAGCTAAAGATACTTCATATCACACTTTTCACATAGGCTCGCTCTCGAGCTATTCACATTCACGGGTCTGCTCACACAAGCTATCGGTCATACGTAACTACTCAGTGCTGCTCACACAAGCTGTCAGGTATCCGCAACACATGCCGGATTACCTAGCCACTGGTAGAACTTATAAGACCAGCACCCGTTTCACATAGTCACATTCTCGGGTCTGCTCACACAAGCTGTCGGTCATGGCGAAACCACACGGTGCTGCTTACACAAGCTGTCGAGTATCCGTAACACATGCCGGATAACTCAGCCACCGATAGAACGTACAGACCAGCACCCAGATCACTTATTTCACTTAGATTTCACATAGGTTTCTAGTGAACATGTCACTCGTATCCATTTTTATTCCTAAGGTTCAACCGGGAAATTTCTCACTTGTCGATATTTTGTCAATTACATCAAATATTCAGCCACAATTCATACCATTTATCAAAATATGAAAACGTAAGTAAAAACGATGCATTATTTACATAAAAACTTACCTCGGTAGCACAATCGGTGAAAAGGACTTATTCGCCAATTTCTCGTTTTTCCCTCGTTCTAGTTCCAAACCTCGTTTTCCTTGATAATCGAGCTTTGAAGCTTGAAAAACCCTAGCCATGGTTTCTCCTTGTGAAATTCAGCCATGGGGTTGAAGATGGACAAAAATTGGCTTTTAATTTTGTTTATTTAATCATTTAATCACTAAATGACCAAAATTCCCCTAACTTAAAAATATTCTATTTCACCTATTTCATGTCCATTTTTGTCCAAAAAATTAACCAATGGTCTAATTACCATTTAAGGACCTCCAATTTAAAATTTCATAACAATTGGACACCTCTAACATGTAGAAATCAACTTTTGCACTTTTTACAATTTAGTCCTTTTGACTAAATTGAGTGCCCAAACGTCGAAATTTTCGAACGAAATTTTCACCAAATCATTTTGTGAAATTGTAGACCATAAAAATATAATAAAAATAATTTTTTTCCTCGTCGGATTTGTGGTCTCGAAACCACTATTCCGACTAGGCCCAAGTTCAGGCTATTACATTAAATGAGCGAAAATAATTTATAAACCAGATGTTTAAAGATAGGGGTTTTGGCAAAAATAGCAAAAATACAAAGCAAAAGAGTCAAACTCAAAACCTCACACACACTACCCACATCCCTTAACCATCAAACCAAATTAATTCTCTTGATAAAATATTCACCATCTTAACTCAAAAATTCGAACGTGACCACATTAGGTTTCACCAACTCAATTTCTTCTAACCCGATTTTTTGGATGTGACATTAATAATATAATTTATTTTAATTACAAAATGACATTTTCATAATTTTCTTAATTGAGTTAGTGCTTGATTGACTCGTGACACCAACTCAATCAATTGTTTAATTAATATTATAGATATACAATGGACTTAAATAATATAGTGTTCATAATAAAATTAAAATGTACAAAATATATCTAGATAAAGTTTTAATTAAGTGGTAATAATAAAATTTTATTGACCTAAATGTCATGAGTTTAAATCTCACCTTTTGTAAACTTTTTACTGTTTTTTAATTAAATAAATAGACTAAAATACCTTTAAATAATATAAGTTATTTTAATTACAAAAAAATATTTTTGTAATTTTCGTAACCGAATTGGTACTCGATTGACTCGTGACACCAATTCAATAAGGGGTTTAAATAATAATATAGACTATAAAATTAAATATTTGCAATACTTATTATAACATTTCGTTTTAATTGCAACAAATTATTAATGGTTAATTTCGAAACTATTTTAAACGTATTTCGCATATCAGCCATAATAGTTAGTATTGTTCTAGTATTGCTCATTTTGGTCGAAACATTCTATTCTGGTAAACTTTAGGTTCTGTTCTACTATAAGTTCTGATCGATATTGGTCACACTGGATTACGTCTGTATTGGACAAAATGTGTATCAGTCTACATCAAAAAAAAATATTTTTAAAATATATTTTAAATTTTAAATTAAATTTTTATTTATTTATTTATTTATTTGTACAAAAATATAAGGGTAAACTGCACAGATAGTCACTCAACTATAAAAAATTCTCAATTTAGACACTCAAAATAAAAACTTTACAATTTAGACAAGTACATTATATAATTCATTCATTCTTATTAAAAATTTTAATGAAAATCTGATATGACATTTTTTTGACACGTAAACTAATCATTAGATGCAACATGACACAATTTATCATAAATGTTGCTTACCATTTTAAAAGACTAAAATATAATTTACACAATTCTAATTATTAACCAAAATAAAACATTTTATTATTTTATGGGTTTGGGTTTCGACCCAACCCAAACCGTCCTAAGTTGTCTCCTCATAGGTCAACTCAGCCGTTTGCACAAGACAGCGACTGTCCCTCAGCCGAGCCCCGACCTGGCCCAAAACTCGAACCTACCTTCAACCCCATTTCCTAAAATATAATTGTAAAGCTTAAAAATTATTAAATCTCTTCCTCATGTTTCTTTATTTTTTCCTCTGATATTTTTCTAGTTTGAAAATAACTTGAGTTTACTATTTCTATTGTAGTTCAGGGTCTTTCCTTCTTAGCTCTTTTAAAATGATAAAAATTCCCTCCAATCTGCTTTTGCACATTTTAAAAAGGGTGTTTTGCTTTCTATTTAATTTCGTTACTGACTTTTTTGGTATGTTCTGTGGGGTCTTATTTTATTTTACGGTCTTCTTAATATATTTAAATTTTAAATTTTTTATTTTGAATTTATTGTGAATTGTTATATAAACAGTACGAGATGATCTTATTGTTTAGTTTATGAAATAATTTTTTTTGTTTATTTATTTTGAGTGTGTTTAATGATGGATTGCATTTGCAAACTTTATTAAATAATATTTTATATAATTGATGATTTTTTTTTTTTGCATCTTAATATCTACTTATCATGCCATTGATATTTTTAAAATATACTTTTATGAGTATTTTATATTTGAGATTTATTTAATCTCATTACTTGATATTTATAAATACTTTTTATATACATATGTAAAATGTTTTTAAAAAATAGCTATAAATCTAAAATAGTACATCGAAATCGACCAGTATCAATACATACTAGTATCAGTAGAATATATCTATCAATACGGTACTAACTATCTTGATATCAAGTGTCCCGAAACCCTTTTTTTCTAAAAAATTACAAAGTTGAATATATCACACTTGATCTATAAAATATATGAAAAAAGAATAAGTTATTTAAAAAATTACTAATTTAATTTTAACTTAATTAATATCAATATTATTATTCGCATGAAAAAATATAAATTCGAATATGTTAAAAAGTCACATTTAACCTTTTACTTAAAAGTTGGAGAGGAGGTGTGAAGTTATTTTAAAAAACCCTCTTTTCCCAAAAATGCAGAACAACATTCTCCGGCTTTATGTTCACCATCGCCGCCTTTAAATGTACCAAATCTAAGGATTAACTTGGCAGCGGTGAACTACAGGATTTTCTGGTGTAAACAACAAGATAAAAGCGTAAAAGTATAGAAAAAGTTAAAAAATATAGGTTAGAAACACCATTTTCACCTATCACATTTTTCATTCCCTATTAGGCAGAGAGGCGAACTGGGAAATTTGATGGGACAGAACCCTAATTTTGACCTGGTCCCTAATTCACAGATAGCTGTTAAAGGTCAGTTCGGGGTGAAGAATGGGCCATATGAGCACCTGGGTTCTTTTAATAAGAATAATATTAAAAAATAAATTAAATATAAAAATTGTATTAATACATATTAATTATGAATATGTAATGTTTTTTACGGTAAATATCGATGTCGTCTGACTAGCTAGTGGTATCACCCTATTTTTTTTAAACGATTTTTATTGATGTCATTTGATATAATGACGACACCAAATTGAAGTGTGATAAATCAAAATGTTTAAAAATTCAATATTAAACTTTCTCTTTTAAATAGACTATTGTAAAAAAAAAAAACCTTAAAAGGGGCGACACCAAATATATTTTAAGGGATAATTGCTTCATAAACTCTTTCTTGCTTATTATTTTTGTAAGGTACTTCTATTTTTTAAAATAACCACTTTAGTCCAGCCTCATTACATGAAACCTCTTCTATTTCATTTTTTTACAAGGAAAAGATGGTGGCTAAATTTTAATTTCAATCCCCCTATTATTTTGAAATTATATAATAATGGTTAATTTTTAGTTTTAGGATTTCGAAATTAATCTCAATCACATCCTTTTAAGACCCTCTACTATTTAAAATTACAAAAATCTCACATCAAATATTTAATTTTTACACTTTGGTCCCTTTTGGACAAAAATAACAATTTACACTTTACAATCTAGTCTCTTTTTTTTTTTCATATCTAAACTTAAAATTTATCAGTTTAACACTAATTTCTTTAACCACTCATCAATGACAATTTTTAGAAACTTTAATAGTTTTTACAAATTGACACATGGACTAGTTAAATCAAGCTCTCATGACCTCAAAAGCTTAAAAATTACAAAAAAACAAAAGACTAAATTGAACATACCAATTAATAGCCGAAAGGTTGAAGCTTTAACAATGGCTTCTTAAGTTTTCTTTTAAGTATTTTCGGGGGAAGAAGATGGAGAAATAAAGATAACAGCAATTAAATTATCTTAGATTTATTTTTAATTAATCTAAATTAACTTAATTAATCATTAATTAATTAAACTATAATCACAATTAGTTAAAGTTAGTGGAAATATACATCATTCTCCACCATATAATAAACTAAGATGGTTTAATTACTATTTTGAACCCTTAGCAATATAAAAAATTATAGCTATTAGACTTTTATGATTTAGTCTCTGCACCTTGATTAACTATCATATCGACAAAATTACTGGACCAAACTTTCAATTTAATTACTATTTTGAACCCTTAGCAATATAAAAATATATAGCTATTAGACTTTTATGATTCAGTCTTTGTACCTTAATTAACTACCATATCGACAAAATTACTGGACCAAACTTTCATTAACTTTCATACTAGTCTCGTAAATATTAATATTTAATATTTACGGACTTGATTTACGGTAATGGGATTCCAAAATTGTTATTTTCGGCACCACTAAAAATCAGACTATTACAGGTGGCATCATTGCCATTCATTGGAGTGGAGGAGTTGACAAGATTGGCATCGTTATTTTTGTTAATGGGATTGTGGGTAACATCATTCTAATTCTGAGACATTTTTCGATCCACGCTCATTGTACCAATTGTTGATACAAGGTACAAAATATATGGAGGACAAGAAGGAGATCATGATGGTGCAGAGGGCTGCTTAAGGAGATAATTGCTCAAAGTAACCTTAGGGTGTTGGGAGATCCATCCCTTCTTCATCGTTTCTTAGGGTATTTATAGGAGAGGTTCTCTTGTCCTCTGGTATGATGTGGTTGGATAAGCATTCAATCCCGCCAAATGTGTAAAGGATATTCACAGGCGTATATCATGGGACCTTATCAATACAAAGTTATTGTGCCTAAATGGACTCCTTATCATATCATGAGTGTGTTCACACTTGGAGAGTCTTCATACCTAAAAAAGGGTGAATGACTCCCTCCAAAGGTGTTAAGGGCAAGTGCCTTGTCAATACATTACTTCAGATAGAGTCAACATAGAGGTTAACGATGCGTTTAGTGTTGACACGTGTCCGAGTGACAGAGAGGTCTAATAATATCTAAAGAAATAAATACATTAATTTTATTTTTACATTAGATTTATATAATTATTTGTGTATATAACATGTAAAAGTAAAATAATATTACATTGATAATGATGTCAATAATTTATGAAAATTAAAAATCAAATCAAACTTTTGTATATAAAATGGTACGAAATCAAAATTTATATATAATATTACATATTATGTTAAATCAAACTTATTTTTGAAAGTTGAGTGGTAAATAAATTATTATGCTTTATTTGGGAATGAATATTTTGAAGGTCGGGGCATGGCCAGCGTAGCCAACTTTTATGGGTTTCAAATTCTAACCTCAGAAACAGACATATGGTGCGCAACTAACACGTGTCGGTAAAATTCGCTAGAATCAACCCGGAATTGTCTGTTTAGACTTAGGACGAAAACCCAGGTACTAGAATATCGAATCAACGAACCAAGTTATGAGAAGTTTTCCATCTGACCAGGCAGTCACCCTGAGTTCCTTCAAAGCTTAGCCTCATTTCTCCACGTATTCTAGGGACTGCTTTCCTTACTTGTTCCCCCCCCCCCCCCCCGCCTTTTTTCTTAAACAGTTGGTAACTGTCCTGTCAGGTGATCAAATACCCAACAAAGATTATTTGAATTTCACTCAATTGAAATTCACGTCCGACGATCATATCCTTCGCGTGGAATCACATTTCACTTTTATTTTGGGTAAACTCCCCCATTTGGTCACCAAACTTTTAAGCCACTTTCATTTTGGCCATCTAAAAAGAAATTCTTGCAATTTCATCACCCAATTTTTAGGGCGTTTTCATTTTAGTCACTCAAGCATTAAATCTCTAATAGTGATTGACTGTACACCATATTATATTTACACTTTTATTTTAGTCACCAAACGTCTAGGACGCTTTCTTTTTAGTCATAAAAAAATCATTTTTTAAGTATTGATTGGGGTAAAAAAATATTAAAGATTAAAGTAAAAAAGCTATAGAAACTAAAATAATACATTAAAAATATTTCATATTGTATTTGTTTACTTCCTTGTTGAAAGTTCTATTTTTTTTTTCAATATTGAAAAATTAAATTACAGAATATTCAAAATCAATAAATAAATTGTTGAAAATTTTTATCCTTGATAGTGTCACCCAATTTGTTACTGTAATATTGAAATTTATCAAATTAATTAATTTAATCTCCTTCTAAAATTTGAAATTTTATTTTATGTTTTCAAATTATCCTTAACAAAATCAACTAAAAAAATTCATATTTAATAATTGTCTACGAAACTTAAATTTAATTTGATTATTCTTTTCATTATTTAATATGAGTTATTCGAGTTGATTTTGCTAAAGATAAATTTGAAGCAAAAAATAAAATTTTAAAATTTAGATGGAGTTTAAATTAATTAATTAATTAATTTTAATATTATAATAAACCGGTTGATATTATCAAGATTGAAAAAAATTAGAATTTTCAAGAATGGGATAAACAAGCACAATTTGCCAAATTTTAATGTATTATTTTAGTTTCTATCGTTTTTTCATTTTGATACTTTTTTTTTTTTTTACTTGGATAAAGACTTTAAAAATATTTTTTTGGGTGACCAAAATAAAAGTGACTTAGAAGTTAAGTTACAAAATGAAAGTGTAAATATGATGTGACATAATTTGGTGTGTACAGTGAAGTGCCGTTAAGGATTTAACATTTGGGTGGCTAAAATAAAATTACCTGAAAATTTGAGTGACAAAATTGCAAGTTTTTTTTATGTGACCAAAATGAAAACATCGTAAAAGTTGGGTAAGCACCTCGGAAGTTTACCCTTGCATTCTCTGTACCTCAATTCCCATTGCTACGTGAGTTAAATCTCGAGAAAAAACGCGTGGTATTTGTTTTCAAACAGCTCGCACTAAAGCTAATATCCGTGTAATGAAGGAGGGAGAGCTGGTCTTCATTAAAAGCAATCACCGAACGCTGTTATAAAAAAAATCAAGAACCGCCAAATCACAAAAGTGATTAACGGCTGTGATCTGATTGCTTTGGTTCATCAAAATAAAAAAAGTATTTAATACTTACATTTCTTCATTAATTTAAATATAAAACCAGAAACCACCAAAACCGGACGGTTAAGAGCTGGTTGGATTTTGGAAACCCCTTCTTTTATATATATATATATATATACACATTTATCTTCTCCATTAATCCATCTCCGTTGGATTCAGGAGAATCGTTTGTACGCCATAATCGAAGCTCTATCTCTCGAGTCTTCAATCATGAGTTTCTTCAAAAGCTAATTCACGTTATTCTTATTTCATTCATTTATTTTTCTTCTTAGAATCCGCTCTCTGAAGAGAGAAAAGAGAGGGGAGGGAAATGACATCGGGGTTCTCCGAGGGTCGCACAGAGTTTTACGGTAGAATAGCAGGCGGATCCGTCTCTAACAGTGGCACCATGAGCAACAACCAACCCACTGCACCGTACGGGACACATGGAATCTTCATGGACCCAACGTCTCAGATCGTGAACAGGGCCGCACCCAGTTTCGTCGGCAAGCGAACACGAGCTGACTTCAATAACCGCGGCCTCAATAATCTTTATCCCCGTCCAGTTAAGCCCAGAAATTACCAGCACGCTTATCCGATTTCTCCCTTATCGCCTATAGATTTCTCGTGCAACATGTTACCGGACGTTACGTGTAATTTCTCGCCTTCTTCTTCCATCTCGCAGCGATACGGGGTGCCGGTTTTACAGCAGCTGAGGCCGCAGCAACTTCCTCTCGGTATCAGCTCCGGAGCCACAATCCAGGCCGTGAACCCTGGTTTCTCAAGCGCTCAGTACTTGAACTTGGTGCAAGCACGGGTGGTCCAGGCGCAAGACCCGGAAAAGAAGATGATGAATCAGCTTCAAGAGCTGGAGAAACAGCTACTAGACGACGACAACGAGGAGGAAGGAGATACCGTTTCGGTGATTACCAATAGCAACAGCGAATGGTCAGAAACTATACAAACCTTGATCAGTTCGAGCAGCCCTAACAAGCCGATTGCCACATCGCCTACTTCTTCAACTACTTCATCCTCTTCGTCCACGTCATCGGTGGCTTCTCCAGTTTCTATTTGTTCAAAGCAGACAATAATGGAGGTTGCATCAGCTATTTCCGAGGGCAAAACTGACGTCCTAAACGAGATCCTGGCCCGATTAGCTCAACTTGCTAATGCTAAAGGGAATTCAGAGCAGAGGTTGACGGAGTGCATGTTGTTGGCTCTAAAATCGCGGCTCAACTCCGTAGAAAGCTCGCCACCGGTGACTGAGTTGTTCAGCAAGGAACACGCTGCAGCGACTCAGTTGCTCTATGATCTGTCTCCTTGTTTTAAGCTCGGGTTCATGGCTGCTAATCAGGCTATCCTCGATGCCACTTTGGACCAACCAAGCTGTAATAAGTTACATGTTATAGATTTTGATATTGGGCAAGGAGGGCAGTATACAACTCTTCTCCACGCGCTCTCGGAGCGTGGGAGAGGGAACCCTTCCATGATAAAGATCACTTGTATTGCTGATGATGGTGGGGATGAGAGGTTGAAGACGGTTGGCTCTAAGCTGAGTCTAGTTGCTGAGCGGTTCGGAGTTCGTTTAAAATTTAATGTGGTACCGAGTCTTAAACTCAGCGATCTGAGTCGAGAGTCACTCGGCTGCGAACTCGACGAGCCTTTGGCTGTCAATTTCGCGTTCAAGCTTTATCGAATGCCGGACGAGAGCGTATCAGTGGAAAATCCGAGAGACGAGCTTCTCCGTCGCGTGAAAAGATTGGCGCCGTGCGTGGTAACGTTAGTGGAACAAGAGATTAACACCAATACGGCGCCGTTTGCCTCAAGGGTGGGAGAAGCAGTTGGATATTACGGAGCTTTGTTTGAGTCGATTGAGTCGACCTTTGGGAGGGAGAACTCAGAACGAGTGAAGGTGGAGGAAGGTCTGTTGCGCAAAATTGCCAACTCGGTTGCGTGTGAAGGGAGGGACCGCGTTGAAAGATGCGAGGTTTTTGGGAAGTGGCGGGCCCGGATGAGCATGGCGGGGTTCGAGTTAAAGCCGCTGAGTGAAAGCGTTGCAGAGTCGAGACTCAATTGTGGTAACCCGGGATTCACCGTTAAAGAAGAAAACGGAGGGATTAGCTTTGGTTGGATGGGCCGAACTCTCACCGTCGCATCAGCCTGGCGTTAACTTCACCTTTTTCTCTCTAATATTGTTATTAATTGCCAGAAGAAAAAGCGAACAAAATTCCAGCAAACCCAAATAATAAAAACTTGTGTTTGGATTCCTGGAAATATTCTCCGCCTGCATTTTATTTAATACTTTTTCCCCCCAATGCGGCATGGGATGGGCCATCACAGGGGGGCTCCACTATGAAGATCTATTTTATGATTCTTTATTTTATTTCGTAGTTTTAAGTATTTATATTTAGATATTTAAAATGAAAGCATATAATTCTGGTTTTTTAGGATTAGATATTGAAATTGTCGTACAAACCCCACTGGCAGAGGCTTCACGTGCACATGTTTGGATTTGATTTTAGACCTTTTAATTTTTGTTTGGTTTTCAGTCAATTTCTTGTTTTAAGAAAAGAAAATTTGTATTATATATAATTGATATTGATATCTATTACAATAATAAAAAACTCAAAAAAAAAAAGAAAAACTGTGCATGATTTTTTTTAATGATTTTTGAAGTTATAATAGTTCTCATTTGATTTTTTAGAATAAAAAAATTTTACATAATGAAAATTATCTTGGCTTAATTATTTATTTTTTTACTAAAAATTTAAAGGTTACAATTTACTCAAAGTTTTTGTACCGTTCATATATTTGAAAGTTAATCTCCATACTTTTATTTTTAGAAACTTAGTGTCTCTATTTTTCAAATTTAATAATTTAGATCTATTTGTTAACATTGATAGAATTCTTTTTTGTTGGTATGACATTTTGAAGAAATAAAATAAAATTGGCATCCATGTAACAAAAAAAAAACATTATAACGAAACAAAATTTAATAAAGAAATTTAACAGTCTAACAATTCCTAAAAATTCACATAATCATTTTAGTTAGAATAAAGTATTTAGACTAACTAATGACATCATAAAAGTTGATGTATCAAATTATGTCAAAATTAAAGTATATAGATTAAATCTTAAATTTGAGAGAAATATAGTGTCAAACTACCTTTATTTGATACATTGTTTTGATATAATAAACAAAAATGTTTTTGAATAAAGAAATTATTAAGTTCAAAACATTAAAAATCATTTCAAGACTTCCAAACATCTTAGAAAATGTTTTGAACAATTACAATTTTTGGACAAAGTTCAAAAATCGTTTTAAATTCTTGAACTTGATTGAAACAATTTTAAATTGATTGAAAAATTGTTCCCTACAAGAAGTATCGCTATTTTCCAAAAAGGATCGGTACCCATATGATTTTTATCGATACCATATTTTTTATTGATACCAAAATTGGCTACTGTCTTGAAACAAAAATTGAACAAAAGTAAAAAAGTATCGATACTTTTCAAAATATATCGATACATATTGAATTTTATTCATACCACTTTTGCATTCTGACTTGATGATTTTTCAAACATTTACAAAAAGCATCGATACCCACTAAAAAATATCGGTACCTTTTACTAGGTGTTAATAAATGGTCTTTGGTATCGTTGAAAACTAACTTTAACGTTCACTGAATCAGATATTAAATGCTACTAGTATCGATACTTTTTATTGCAGGTGAATTTAATGATCTAGTATTTTCATGCCCAACAGCTCTATTTATTTTCTCAACAACCACAACAGTTGGAAATGAATTTGAGGGTATAAATACTAGCTTCGAAAGGTCCTACAACAACAAGAAAGAATATTCAAACAAAAAGATCAATCAAACAACCTTTGTGCCAAATATTTCCATGCTTTTCTTTCATACACTTGTGAGCTTCATTGCTATTCTATTAGCTCAAGTATTTTTCTTTGTACTTGAGCTTAATTTGCAAACACTTTGATATTGTAAGGATTATTTCTTTGTTTCCTTATTTGTATCTATTTGAGAGGGTTTATGTCTTAAGGTTTAGGTAGAAACCTTAAGGGAATTTGTAGGTTAAACCTTGTCCTCAAAAGTTGTCAAATTAGTGAATTTGGGAAAATTCTTAGTAGTGGAAAGCTAAGGTAGTGGAGTAGGAAATTGGGGCCAAACCACTCTAAATTATTGTGTTCAGTTTTCTATCCTTTCTCTCTAGCATTCACAAAATTTTTAAAAGCCAATTCACCCCCTCTTGGCAATTTTGGTTTGATTATTTGAGCTAATAATTAGTATCAGAGCTAGTATCTATTTGACAGTTTTACAACCAAGAGAAGATCCTTAAGGTAGATCAACTTTCAGCCAATCAATCCACAAGTGATGACGTCTACATCCGATTCAGTTTTTCTTGGAGAATCTCAATCTATCTCCAAGCCTCCTTATTTCTATGATGCTAACTATTCTTATTGGAAGACAAGAATGATGTTGTCCATACAAGCGAATGATCTTACCGTATGGGACATCATCACAGACGATCCCTCCATACCTCTCAAGCAAGAAAGAGAGCTTCTTATTCCAAATAGCAAGAAATAGTGGAATGAAGAAGATGGAAGAAGTATTTAGTTGAATGCCAATGCTATGCACACCTTATCTTGTGCACTTGGCCCGAAAAAATATAGTATAGTTTCATCTTGTTCCAATGCCAAGGAGATATGAGATAAGCTCAAAGTCACACATATAGGTACCAGCCAAGTAAAGAAGTCTAAGATTGGAATTCTTACTCTAAATTATGAAACCTTCAAAATGAAGCCCGGGGAAGTTATCAAGGTGATGTCTGATCGATTTACTATCATCATCAATGGATTGAAGTATTATGGGAAGATATATCCAAATGAAGAGGTGATAAGAAAGATGCTTCGAAGCTTTCCTAAATCATGGGAAGCCAATGTGACTGCAATTGAAGAAGAAAGAATTTAGAAATATTGACTTTGGATGAGCCCATCGGTTTTTTGCTTACACATGAAATGAGGCTCAATGAAGGGGTTTAAGAAACCAAAATTAGAAGAAAAAGGTTGGTGTTGCTCTCAAATCCACCACTAATGAAGACAGTGAATCAAAGTGAAGAGGTGGATGAAGATAAACAAATTACAATGTCTGCTAGAAGATTCAAGAAGTTTATGAGGTCCAATAGAGATAGAAAATTCCAAAAGAAAGAAGAACTTAAGCTTGAATCTAACAAGGAGAAGGATCCCATAATATGCTGTGAATGCAAGAAGTCGAGACATATCAAGTTTAATTATCCCTAATGGAAGAAAAAGGGATCAAACAAACAAAAGCTCAATGCTCATGTTGCTACTTGGAGTGATGAGGATTCATCTGATGATGAAGATCAAGAAATAGCCAACCTTTGCCTTATGGCCATTGATGACACTAAGGTATCTTCTAACTTGTCTAATTCAACGTTTTATTCATTTGATGAGTTACAATATGCTTATAACGAGTTGGTTTTGGAGTTTGAAATTATGATTTCAAAATATAAGAAAAACATTTCAAAATTAAAAGATGAAAATAGTTCACTCTCCAAAGCCAATCATGAACTTAAAAGTAAAATTCATAATATGCAAGCTATTTCAAATTATTTTAAGAAAAAGAACCAAGACTTGCATAATTTACTTTCAAAAGTTCATGATGATTATCAAAAGCAACTTGAGTTAATTGAAAAAGAAAAAATTTTATCTAACAAATTATCTCCAAAAATTTTTAAAAAAGGAGAGAGCTCAAGACCAAAATGTAGCACCCCTTACTTGTCTTCGTCATTGAATTAGGGTTACAGAAAGTTACAACAATTAACAGAACAATCATAGATTATTTCAATTCAAAAATTTACTTTTAAATCAATCATTAATAATTTCATTCAATAAACATGTCATTCAAATTAAAATGAGACTTAAGTCGAACCTACAAAGCATTAAAATTGATTAAGAAACTACCAAGGATGAAATTGAATCAAAATATGAAAATAGGGTAAAAACTGAAAACAAGGGTCACACGACCATGTGGCCAGGCCGTGTGATAGGGTTCAGCTCGTGTGGTGCAAAGACATGGCCATGTGGCCAAACCATGTAACTCATTGTGCCCGTGTAACTTTGGGTCATATGGCCGTGTAACTCTTTGATATCGTGTGAATTTAAAATCACCAAAAATTAAATATGGCACATGGTTGTGTCATACAACTGTGTGGGGGCACATGGCCGTGTCATAGGCCATGTATACAAAAAATACTTTCAATCGCAAGCCATTTCACACACCCTTAACCCGTCTCTATTGTCGGATTAGGGTTACAGAGCATTACCGTACAAATCAGAACATTTAACTTCAAAACAAAAGCAATTATTCAACTTAATAGCAACACCAAACAACTCAATATATTCATAGTAAAAATACACTTTATGGCCTTAAACCGAGCCTTTGGGGCCTTAAAAATAACTTGGGAACAATCAGGGATCAACTTGAAACAAAATATTTTTTTTTGGAAAAACATGAAAATTTGGGAAACAGGGGTCACATGGCCGTGTAACATAGCCCAGACCGTGTAGACATTCGAAGTCTAGACACACGGTCATGTCCCAGCTTGTGTGTCCACCTATGTGGGTATTCGAAACAGGGCCACACGGTCGTGTCGCAGGCTGTGTGCTAAACTGTTTGTACATTCGATGTTGGGTCATATGGCCGTGTCATAGGCCATGTGCTAGATTGTGTTACATATTGACTTGAGACACATAGCCGTGTCACAAGCCGTGTCTCATATCGTGTGAAACCTGCATTTAAAACAATAATAGCACACGACACACGACCGTGTGAAAGCCCGTGTCGTAGGCCGTATGCAACATAAGTTGCCCCCAAAACAAGCCATTTAAAAACCAAATCTTGCACACCAAGACATACCAATTTCACAAACATTCACATGACCAAAACACACTTCAACTACACTTAAAACATACTAATTCTATCAACCTATAAGACTAACCAACGTGCCCTCATTGACACCACATTTCAACTATCAATTAAACATGCATCCAATCTCAATAGATTCATACCATTCATCCATTCAAACATAAAAAAAAAATAACATCTTCATCACAAATTGAAACCATATAATAGCATAAGTACCATTTCAACTTGACTTGATCACACATTCCTAAAACAACCAAAAGTTATAATTCATAAACATAGCTTTACATAAACAAGCATTAACAACCTAGGTTCAAATTATGTCCAAACATTCACAAAATAAACATCCTATACACATGCCACATATAACCACCAACCAAGACTTCAAAATCTACCGATGATAGTCGATGATATGTGTGAGCTCCGACGATCTGATCAACACACTCCAAAAGTTCAAAATCTACAGAAAATAATAACAAAGTAAGCATGTGAATTATTTAGTAAACTTCCACAATTTAACATATAACTTATCAAACTCATTTAAATGGTATTTGCACATAACAAATAACCTCAACCTTATAGTAACACAGTCTAACAATTTCATGTAAGTAACATTTAACTATATAGATAATCAAAATTCACATCAATGAACTTTTGTTCTTCCGATGGATCTTTGTAAAAGTATTCAAATACATGAGTCTAGAAACAGATAATGCTTGTAAGAGCTAATCAGATATAGATTAAATGTGTCAGGTTACCTGTCCGGGCTAAACCAATGACAACATAAACAAACTAGCCTAGCCAGGGCTAGGTATACATGTAAAACAACAACGGATTACCAGTCCAGGATAAATCCGAGTCACATGTACATTCGAGTTCGCAACACATGCAGGAACTCGGTCCAAATTAGAAATTCAAATAGAAATCTCATATAAGAATCTTTTACTCAATCCATCGAAATTATTCAAAACAATTCAATTTAATTAACATAGATCCATTTGATTCAGAAATTTTGAAAATATATATAAACTTCAGTAACAATATTTAATAACAAATTATAACCAAAATAACTGTAGAAACTTACCGAATTGCGATATCTAGACGACTACTCGACGATATTCTCTTTTCCACGATTTATAACCGATCCACTCGTTTTTTGATCTAAACGAAATAAATTAATTCAATTAACTAATTCAACACCATTCCACCTATAATTAAATTTTACACATTTACTGTAACACCCCAAACCCGGTCAAAATGTTACGACCAGATCCGGCATGTCACATAAAAGGGTTGTTTAAAAATTGCGCGTTTGTTAAAAATTTTGAGTTTAATTATGTATTCGCTTGTTATCCTTTTGTTAACATTTTGGAAAACGGTTATTAAGGGTTTAGGAAAATCCCTTATTAAACATTTAAGAATAATAGGCAGTATCATATTAAAAGCTAAACCAAATAAAATACCAAATTTAAAGTTAAAGCGGCCTTATTACAAAATATTAACCCAAGTTAAAAATAAGTAAAATACTAAAGTCCAAAACTGCTCGTAATGTGGCCACCTCCGAGTCCTCCAAAGACGTCGAACCGCCACACGAGGATTACCTAAGAAAAATTAAAAAGAGGGGTGAGTTTACTAAAACTCGGTGTGTAATTCCCCTTACGAACAAAATCTGTAAGAACATGCATCAAAACAATTCGGGTCCAAGCCCATTAAAGTAACGGTGGCAATTGGGAATTAGCCCAAAATAGCCTCGGTTGGGCCTTAACCCATATCAAATGTCACATTTCATACATATAAATCGGGGCCTAAGCCCATCTCGATTAATATAATCCGGATATGCAATGCGTTAATGCCCATACCAACCCCGCACTCCGTCTCTGTCCAACCCTACACTCTCTGGGATTTAATCGACCCACCCATCCCTACACTCCTTATGTAGCACCGGTTGCGGCACTAACTTATCGGTGCGGCATAGCCGCTCGGTGGCTAAAAAGCCTTCGATGAGCGGTATTACAATAGGCACAAAGCCATCGGTGGATCAGATTATATTTGGCACATAGCCATCAGCGACGGTAATATAATCGGCACACAGCCTTGGGTAAATATGATCAACACCGAGTCATCGATATATAAGTTAGGCACATAGCCACGGTAAATACGATTGGCACAAAGCCATAATATCGGCACAGAGCCTTCGGTATTGGCACAAAGCCCATAATTACGACGCGAAGCCATATTAATGGCACACGACCCTCGATAACATTATCGGTGTAGCATGGCTGCTCGGTGGCTAAAAAGCCTGCGGTGGCTATAAAGCCTTCGGTGGATCCATAGTCGTCAAGCGACCATGCGATCCTATTAGCACTTCCTCCGTATTAATAATCCCAACCCCATGCAATATGTCGTGTATGTCATGCTCAATCATTACACGTGTATGCAAAATGGCCATGCTCAGTAACAATTATTTAAACATGTAATAAAAGCATATCAGTCATACAACCACAGCCAAATTAGTCCACTCATTGCACAAGTCGATCATTTACCTACAAGGGCAAATCAGTCATTTTACCCTATAAGGGTATTTTGGTAATTCTACCCTACAGGGGTAGTTCGGTAATTCTACTCATAACCAATCCATGTATGCAACGCATCTCAAACATAATCAATCATACAAGTAACACATACAACGCTAGTACTACCACGAGGGTACAACGGTTATTTTGTCGTTTAGGGGTAAAACGGTAATTTCGTAAACTGAGGGTATTTCAGTAATTTTACAAATCGGGGGTATTTCGCTAATTTTGCAAACCGGGGGTATTTTGGTAATTTTACAAACCGAGGGAATTTCGGTAATTTCGCTAATCGGGGGTATTTTGGTAATTTCACAAATCGGGGTATTTTAGTAATTTCGCAAACCGGGGTATTTCAATAATTTCAAAAATCAAGGGATTTCCGTAATTTTGCAAATCGGGGGTATTTCGTTAATTTTGTAAACCAAGGGTATTTCAGTAATTTTGTAAACCAAGGGTATTTTAAACTAAGGGTATTTTAGTAATTTTGTAAACCAAAGGTATTTCAGTAATTTCGCACCTGCAATGGCCTTTCCAAAGGCCTAATGTTGCCTCGAGCGACTCAACTACCATTTCCGATCGTACCGGACTATTGGGCCTAAAACTCGATTTCGACCCATTCCACCTAACACAAATCTAGCCACGTATATGAGATTCACCTAGTCTAGTTCACTATATACTACACCATCTTACATTTTATTCAATTGGACCCACGGGCCCATTGGGCCCACTTCGGCCCATCGTGGCCCAAGCAGCCTCAACCCACAAGAATACTACTGATGGCCTCAACTATCGCATCGAAGCCCCACACGTGCGTTCGCACGCTCGTGTGGCTACTATTGCCGTGACCGGCACTTCGGCATTTACCGCTCTACAACTAGAGTAGAGAGAGTTACACACCTGATAGAAATCTGGTGCTAATCCGCGCTCCGACCACTCCTGTGCCCAAACGCCCTCAATGGTATCCTTCCTTCTATCATAGAATGCTCTATATATAGCTAGCTTCTCACCTTCCTTCTTTGTATCTTTCCGATGTGGGATCCCTTCGTCGAAGAGAGTTTAAATCCAACTCAAACTCTTGCCAGTCAATTCGCAAAATAAATACTCCCTTGCTTTTCATGAGATTCGAACCCAGGCTCCCTTCAATAGTTTAACACGCCACTTGCCACCAAGCCACAAGCTCCTCTTGTGTCTTAAACCATGCGCAACTAAATATAAATCTATAGCCAAATTCTAAAGTCCATTTAAAAAGAAAACCAAAATGCAAGAGCCAAGACTTGAACCTTGGACCTCCTTCCTTCCCTGTGGCGTCACTCCCTTGCCTCTAAGTGGCGTCACTTTGCCACTACACCACACACTCAACTGGTGTCATTTTTCTCCACATTTTATTCTTAAAGCATACCTACCAACTCCCAGGGTTTTTTTCACCTAAAACCAAAATTTTCCTAAAGCTCAAGTTTAATCCCGGGCTTCATAGAAGCCCCCTAACCTTCCAAAATCACTCACCTAATAGGTCCAACAAGCCATTCTCTTGTTCTCAAAAATTTTAAACGCTCCCACGCCCAAGGCCCAATGGGCCCAATTCTACTAGGCCCAAATTCAGGTCGTTACAAATCTACCCCCTAAAGAAATTTCGTCCTCGAAATTTCCAACTATAGGAACAATCACACATCCTAACCTAGCACACTACGCTTTCGCTGCGCACTCTGATTCTAATACCCCTATCATATTTTAACTAGAATTTGGAACTCCCTACACATACTCAAAACACCTAACCATTAAAGCAGACAGATATCTTATACGCAACCAATTTCTATATCCAAACATCACATCCAAACAAAACACATACAAAATAAATACCAAAAATACAAATCATTCTGAAGACATAACAGAGTATAAGGTCAGAAAACTTACGGATTCGACGCCGGAGACTCGATGTACCACACTTTCAAAAATCGGTCAATACAATTTCAGAACTTTAAATATTTTCAAGCCTTTTTGAAATAATACTTTCAGAAATTCAATTTTGAAAACCCAATCCACAGTCGAGTTTTGCAACCTAGGCTCTGATACCATAATTGTAACACCCCGAACCCGGTCAAAATGTTACGACCAGATCCGACATGTCACATAAAAGGGTTGTTTAAAAATTACGCGTTTGTTAAAAATTTTGAGTTTAATTATGTATTCGCTTGTTATCCTTTTGTTAACATTTTGGAAAACGGTTATTAAGGGTTTAGGAAAATCCCGTATTAAACATTTAAGAATAATGGGCAGTATCATATTAAAAGCTAAACCAAATAAAATACCAAATTTAAAGTTAAAACGGCCTTATTACAAAATATTAACCCAAGTTAAAAATAAGTAAAATACTAAAGTCCAAAACTGCTCGTAGTGTGGCCACCTCCGAGTCCTCCAAAGACGTCGAACCGCCCTCGAGGATTACCTAAGAAAAATTAAAAAGAGGGGGTGAGTTTACGAAAACTTCGGTGTGTAATTCCCCATTACGAACAAAATCTGTAAGAACATGCATCAAAATAATTTGGGTCCAAGCCCATTAAAGTAATCTGGTGGCAATTGGGCATTAGCCCAAAATAGCCTCGATTGGGCCTTAACCCATATCAAATGTCACATGTCATACATATAAATCGGGCCTAAGCCCATCTTAGTAATATAATCCGGATATGCAATGCGTTAATGCCCATACCAACCCCCGCACTCCGTCTCTGTCCAACCCTACACTCTCGTGGGGATTGAATCGACCCACCTATCCCTACACTCCTTATGTAGCACCGGTTGCGGCACTAACTTATCGGTGCAAAGATAGTCGCTTCGGTGGCTAAAAAGCCTTCGAAGAGTGGTATTACAATTGGCACAAAGCCATCGGTGGATCAGTATTATATTTGGCACATAGCCATCACGACGGTAATATAATCGGCACACAGCCTTGGGTAAATATGATCGACACAGAGTCATCGATATATAAGTTAGGCACATAGCCACGGTAAATACGATTGGCACAAAGCCATAATATCGGCACAGAGCCTTTGGTATTGGCACAAAGCCCATAATTACGGGGCGAAGCCATATTAATGGCACGACCCTCGATAACATTATCGGTGCGCAAAGATGGTCGCTTTCGGTGGCTAAAAAGCCTGCGGTGGCTATAAAGCCTTCGGTGGATCCACAGTCGTCAAGCGACCATGCGATCCTATGAGCACTTCCTCCGTATTAATAATCCCAACCCCATGGAATATGTCGTGTATGTCATACTCAATCATTACACGTGTATGCAAAATGGCCATGCTCAGTAACAATTATTTAAACATGTAATAAAAGCATATCAGTCATACAACCACAGCCAAATTAGTCCACTCATTGCACAAGTCGATCATTTACCTACAAGGGCAAATCAGTCATTTTACCCTATAAGGGTATTTTGGTAATTCTACCCTACAGGGGTAGTTCGGTAATTCTACTCATAACCAATCCATGTATGCGACGCATCTCAAACATAATCAATCATACAATTAACACATACAACGCTAGTACTACCACGAGGGTACAACGTTCATTTTATCGTTTAGGGGTAAAATGGTAATTTCGCAAACCGAGGGTATTTCAGTAATTTCACAAATCGGGGGTATTTCGCTAATTTCACAAACCGAGGGTATTTTGGTAATTTCACAAATTGGGGGTATTTCGGTAATTTCGCTAACCGTGGGTATTTTGATAATTTCGCAAATCGGGGTATTTTATTAATTTCACAAACCGGGGTATTTCAGTAATTTCACAAATCGAGGGTATTTTCGTAATTTTGCAAATTGGGGGTATTTAGATAATTTTGCAAACCGAGGGCATTTCAGTAATTTCACAAACTGGGGGTATTTCGGTAATTTTACAAATTGGGGGTATTTCGGTAATATTGCAAACTAAGGGTATTTCAGTAATTTTGTAAACTAAGGGTATTTTAGTAATTTTGTAAACTAAGGGTATTTTAGTAATTTTGTAAACCAAAGGTATTTCAATAATTTCGCACCTGCAATGGCCTTTCCAAAGGCCTAATGTCCCCTCGAGCGACTCAACTACCATTTCCGATCGTACCGGACTATTGGGCCTAAAACCCGATTTCGGCCCATTCGGGCCCACACGCTCGTGTGGCCCACCTAACACAAATCTAGCCACGTATATGAGATTCACCTAGTCTAGTTCACTATATACTACACTATCATACATTTTATTCAATTGGGCCCACGGGCCCATTGGGCCCACTTTGGCCCATCGTGGCCCAAGCAGCCTCAACCCACAAGAATACTACTGATGGCCTCAACTATCGCGTCGAAGCCCCACACGTGCGTTCGCACGCTCGTGTGGCTACTATTACCGTGACCGGCACTTCGGCATTTGCCGCTCTACAACTAAAGTAGAGAGAGTTACACACCGGATAGGAATCTGGTGCTAATCCGCGCTCCGACCACTCCTGTGCCCAAACGCCCTCCATGGTATCCTTCCTCCTATCATAGAATGCTCTATATATAGCTAGCTTCTCACCTTCCTTCTTTGTATCTTTCCGATGTGGGATCCCTTCGTCAGTAGAGTTTAAATCCAACTCAAACTCTTGCCAGTCAATTCGCAAAATAAATACTCCCTTGCTTTTCATGAGATTCGAACCTGTGCTCCCTTCAATAGTTCAACACGTCACTTGCCACCAAGCCACAAGCTCCTCTTGTGTCTTAAACCATGCGCAACTAAATATAAATCTATAGCCAAATTCTAAAGTCCATTTAAAAAGAAAACCAAAATGCAAGAGCCAAGACTTGAACCTTGGACCTCCTTCCTTCCCTGTGGCGTCACTTCCTTGCCTCTAAGTGGCGTCACTTTGCCACTACACCACACACTCCACTTGTGTCATTTTTCTCCACATTTTATTCTTAAAGCATACCTACCAACTCCCAGGGTTTTTTTCACCTAAAACCAAAATTTTCCTAAAGCTCAAGTTTAATCCCAGGACTTTATAGAAGCCCCCTAACCTTCCAAAATCACTCACCTAATAGGTCCAACAAGCCGTTCTCTTGTTCTCAAAAATTTTAAACGCTCCCACGGCCAAGGCCCAATGGGCCCAATTCTACTAGGCCCAAATTCAGGTTGTTACATTTACGCTCAACAATTCAACTTTGTTCAATTTAACCCATACTTCAAAATTTAAATCAATTAACATGCTTAAGCCAAAAACCCAACCAACCGAATTTCTTATGATCTCAATAACAGCCCATAAAATTTTCAATTTCACCATAAACCCATGAAATTTTACTAATGTAACATTTAAATTCCTAATCACCAAAATCACCAATAACTACTTCACAAATTAATATTGTTCAAAGATCAAGCTCACAAACCATTATAACACTTCAAAAATCTCATAAATTCAACAATGACACAAGTCAAAACATTTAATAATGTAATAAATTAACACTTGGGTTAGCAGGACCTAGATGCAACAATCTCAAAAACGTAAAAATCACATAAATCAGAAGTCAAAAACCTACCATGCATTGAGGACAACCTAGCCGAACCAAGCTCCTTCAATGGTAATTTTTTTTCTCCTTCAATTTCGGCAATATGAAGAGAAAGATGATAGTTCTTTCCTTTGTTTAATTTTACTATTAACTTAATTACCTTTTTACCCTTAAAAATTACCCAAAATTTCATAAATTAACAACCATGACCGTCCATTACAATTAATAATGGTCTAATTACCATATAAAGCCAACAATTCAAGTATTTTAAGCTATATACTACATCATAAATTCCCTATAAATATTAAATAATAAATAAAACATTGACTTACTAGCCGAAATTGTGGTCCCGAAACTAGTGTTCCCAATTCCATTGAAAAAACGGGATGTTACAACTCTCTCCCTCTAAAAAAAATTTCATCCTCGAAAACTTACCAGAGAATAAATTTGGGTATTGAGATTTCATCGATTCTTCCGTTTCCCACGTAGCTTCCTCAATTTCATGTTGACGCCATAATACTTCAACCATTGGAACACATTTATTTCGTAATTCTTTCACCTCCTAAGTTCTAATTTTAACTAGTTCCCTGCTATAAGTTAGATCAGGCTGCAAATCAATTTCATCTGTAGATAGGACATGTGACGGAGCTGACCGGTAACGACGGAGCATCGAAACATGGAAAACATTATGAATTTTCTCCACCTCTGGTGATAAAGCCAACCGGTATGCTACAGATCCAATTCTTTTTAGAATTTTGTACGACCTAATAAACCTCAGATTAAGCTTTCCCTTTTTGCAGAATCGTATCACTTTCCTCCAAGGCGAAACTTGTAAGAATACTTTATCCCTGACTTGAAATTCGATTTCCCTTCGTTTCAGATCAACATATGATTTCTGTCGAGCAGAAGCATCTTTTAAATAATCACAGATAACTCTGAATTTTTCTTCAGTTTCTCGAATTAAATCAGTACCAACTATTTTTCTTTCATTCAACTTGAACCAATACAGAGGAGTTCTACATTTTCTTTCGTATAAAGCTTCATACGCAGCCATTTTGATACTCGTTTGATAACTGTTATTGTAAGCAAATTCAGCTAACGGTAAAAATTTCTCCCAACTGTCTTTAAACTCAATAACACAACATCTCAGCATATCTTCAAGAATCTGAATTACTCATTCAGATCGACTGCTTGTAATGTACCCAATTTCGGTGAAATCGAAACAGTGGTTTCGGGACCACAAATTCGAGCCGAAAATAAAATTTATTTTTATTTTATTATATGGTCCATATTATGATAGATATGATATGTGAAAATTTTGGTACGAAAATTTTATCGATTGAGTGCTTAATTACGAGAAGGACTAAATCGCATAAAATGCGAAAGTTGAATTCTAGTAGCTATAAGGATTAAATAGCTATGGAATTCAAAACTTAAGGTCCTTATATGGTAATTAGACCATCAAGAAAAGTATGTAGGTTTTTCTTGGTGACTCATCCATGGAAATATAGAAAAAGGGTAAGGACTAAATTAGAAAGTGAAAATTTTAATTAATTAAAAGATGATAAAATAGATATCATCTTATTTTCTCATATTCTTCCCCAAAAATAAAACATGGAAACCCTAGGAGAGAGAGAAAAAACTTTCATGGCCAAATTGGGTAAGTTTCTTTGTCCCGTTTTTAGTAATTTTGATATTTTTGGAATCGAGATAGCTTAATCTCTCTATTTAGGGGATTAATTTGAAAAGTTATCAAAGTATGAAAATCGGTCATAGATGTATATGGTGGAAATTAGAAATTTATGGTAGAAAATGAAAGATTATTGATAGATAAACAACTTTTACAAAGTGATTTTTTATGAAAACATGATTTAGGGACTAAAATGAAAAGTTGTAAAATTTGATGAAAAATTCTAAAATTTTATGAATACATGTGCTGTAAAAATTGTAATGGGGCTTTGTTTAGGCTTGGAATAGGGATTAATTTGCACAAGTTTCATTTTCCGAGCCTAGGGACGAAAATGGAATTTATGGAAAAGTTAGGGGCAAAATGGTAATTTTGCCTAGGATGAAAATGAGTCCCTTTGAATATGAAATATGATAAATTAATGTTAAATTTAACCATATAGATCCGGATAGACCAAATTTAGAGTTAGAACGAGGAAAATAGGAAAATGTCGGATTAGTAGATTTACGTACACGATTTGTCGAGGTAAGTTCGTGTAACTAAATTGTGTTTATCTACATGCTTGCATTGATTGTGTTTGTGTAAATTGTATAAATGTCATAAATATGTTAAAGGATTACATATCCGATCAAGCCCGATAAATAAAAATGTTCTAATTAATTGATAATGCCCGATAGATGTTAAAAGGGTAAATGATAGAAATGTTGCTTTCATGCTCGGAATGGATGTGGAATATTATCATATAAATTATGTGGTATTAAAGATGTATGAAATGATCACATACCCGACAATTTACTGATAAATGTTAAATCCCGTTTGAATAAATGGAAGTTGATGGATAAATGTGATTTCCTTGGTAAAACTGCACGTGTTGCAGAATGGATTTAGCCCGGACAGGTAATCCTGAAATAAGCCTCTCGAGTATATGTTTCAATTATGATTTAGCCTGGACTGGTAATCCTAATTGACTGGATTTAGCCTGGACTGGTAATCCAGAATGGACTCTATAGGGAATTCTTTGTCATATAAAGGATTTAGCCTAGACTGGTAATTCGACAAAGCCCTTAGAGTATATGTTACAGTCAGAATTTAGCCTGGACTGGTAATTCTGTTGTATGATATGTGGCTCGAGAGTGTACCTAAAAGGTACTACTGGATATGAATTGACGGATTATGGAATTTTACACCTCAAGTGTACTACCGGTGTATCCATCGATGTTTTCAATAATTCAACGGGTAAAATACTGATATGAAAAGAAAAAGAATTTTTACATATATCTATCGGAAAAATATGAAATGATGTTACATGAAATGAAGTATGGAAGTATGAGATGTTTATATATGAACATGAAATGGTTTGATGGATACGTTCATTTATGAGAATAGATTTGTACATTGACTTTATTGATGAATATGTGCATTCTTGATTATGGACTTGTACACCTTGAGTGTACTAATTGTGACCTTGATATTCTGAGTAATATGAATAAAGTTCTGATGTGAAATGTAACAGCCCGGTTTAGACCCTAGTCAGAATAGTGGTTTCGAGACCACAAATCTGAGGTCAGAAAAACATTTTAATATTATTTTTCATGTTTACAGTACGTGATTGAGTATGTGTGAAAATTCTGTGTGAGAATTTTATCGTTTGTGTGCTTAATTTGTAAAAAGGATTTAATCGCATAAAATGTAAAAGCTGTGTGCTGATTGTTAAAGTATTTATTTGGCATGGCTTCTAAAATGAGAAGTCCTTATGTTGTGATTAAACCATTTGGTAGTAAATGGATGATAATGGCATGGCATTTGGTGTTATTATTAAAATTCATTAAGGGTAAAATGGTAAATGGCATAAAAATGTTAATATTAATAAAACAAAAACAATTTTTATGCATAGATTCTCATCTCTTCCACCGAAACTAGAGAAAAGAAATAGCCATTGAAGCATTTTTAGGTTCGGCAAGCTCAAGCTTCAATTGGTATGTGTATTTAACTCGGTTTTTGATGATTTCTACGTTTTTGTGATCGTTGCTTAGAATACTATCAAGACCATGCTTTAATTTTAGAATTTGATGGTGATTTTATAAAATGCCATTGATGAATGCTTGAGCTTTGTGATAGTTGATGATGAAATATGAAAGATATGTGATGGATTAACATATTTTGTCTTTGAATTTTTGATGAATTTGACTATTTTGGGCTAGATTGTGAAAATGAAAAATTGAAGGACTAAAATGTGAAATAAATGAAATATGTGGGTTTGAATGAGCTAGGGGAAAATTCGGCCTAAGCATGGTGTAATGAAATTGTGTGTATTTTGTGATTTTATGATATAGGGACTAAAATGTCAAAATGAGTAAATGTGAGGGCTATTTTTTAAAATGCCCTAAATATATGTGTTTGGATTAAATTGAATGAATTGATGATTGAATGAGTTGAGTTTAATATTATTTAGATCAAGAAAAGAGAGATTTGATCGAGATCGAGGCAAAGTCAAAGTGCTCGATTGATCGACTTGTTTTGTTATTTCTACGTCCGAGGTAAGTTCGTGTATAATACAAATTGTTTAAATCATGTTCATATATTATGTAATGAATGAATACATGTGGTTGATAAATTTGTAATGCTATATGTGGATTTGAATGTTGTGGCACTAAATGTGCGTAAATGAAATTGATACAGTGGTGAACGACACTATGTGTGCGAAATAAAGAGAGTATTGAATATATTAATTGGCACTGTGTGTGCGATACCGAATTAAATTTGGTTTAATGTAAAGGCACTAAGTGTGTGATGATATTAAAGCTTCGGCTAAGGAATTGGCACTAAGTGTGCAAGTAAATCGAATGATTAATGAAGATTGAATGAAATGTGGTAATGAGCTTTGAGTAGCAAAAGTTACAGTTAATTAAGTGTTGGCACATGTATGTACGGCACCTATGTGGTTGATGATATCGTATATGGATAAATGGATGATTATGTGAGTAATAACTATGAATGAGATTGTATATCATTGTGAATTGAACCATGTGATAGTTTATCTTGTATATTGAATTCAAATGGTTAAGTTAAATGTATTATATGACGAACTTACTAAGCTTTTAAGCTTACTGTGTGAAGTGTTTCTCTGTTTTACAGTGTCATTAAAGTTAGCTCGAATCCGGGGATCGTCAGCGACTCAATCACACTATCGGCCATCAATTTTGGTACTTTTGGAAGTTGTATATATTTGGTATATGGCATGTATAGGCTAGTGATTATGGTATGTCTTGAAGTGTATAAATCTTGCCATGTGATATGGCTTGATAGTTTAATGATTTTGGTATATGCTTTGGGCTTGTGTAAAGAATGGTTAATATGTTTCATGTGTAAAGAATAGTCATTTTGGCTTGAATTAGTAAAATGGAAATGGTATGTTTCATGTTTAGATTTTGTAACACCCCTAACCCGTATCTGTCGCCGGATTAGGGTTACGAGGCATTACTTGACTATATACAAGTCAGTATACTTTTACATCATCAACTCATTAAATAAAATCTTATTTCAAAGTAAAAGCATAATTAATTTATTATTTCACAACTAAAAATCATCTCAATGCATTACCATGTGCATCATTCGGAGATACAATTCCATACAAATAACTCAATACTATCCCTTTTGTCTTTTTTTTAGTAGTATAACCGAATATATATATATTAGACTCTATTAAACTTTTATCAATTAATAGACCACACACATTCTATCGCATGCATGACCAAGTATTTATAACTATATTATACTCTTATTAAGTTCTCATAGCCGAATATGAACATATATAACAATCTAAGATAAATATAAACACCAATTAAAACAATTCCTTAATCGGATATTTACAACCGAATATAGTTCCATTGGATCATTAGATCATCAAACCTATTTATTCCATGCCTAAAAATTAATCCTATTCTTTCATGAATTACGTTATAGATACATGCAAAAATAAGAAAGGTTTATCCACTATCCACAATGTATTATAGGCTTTACTCAACTAAAGCCAATACTCAAATAATGCACAAAACATAGTATAGAGCAACCTTAAAGTTGAGCTTATAAATCAAATTATAAAATTTACTTAAACCTATTAATAATATCCATAACTTAATCTCATAAGTCACACATACTAAAACCAAATTATATCATGTCAGAATATGCACATACATAACCAATAACTCAAATATATTCAATCAACGCAAGTATATACGATCAACTCAAACCTAAATATTAAGCCATTTTCGTATGGCATTTATATACATTCACTTAAACATCATTTGAGCCAATTCAAAAACGATTTAGCCTATACATGCCATAGACATTAAGTTTATACACAAAAGAGATACCAAAAATTTCGACGATAGTGTGATGAGCTTCGACGATGATCCCCGAGCGTGATATGAACGTCCAAAAGAAATCTACAATACGTAACACAACCAAAAACAAAGTAAGCTTTCATAGCTTAGTAAGTCTTAAGCATTTATTTCACAAATAAGCTTTATCATGATTCAAATAAATTGTTTCACTTATAAATTCCTTGCCGAAAAATCAAACATACAAAAATAAATTTCATAACAACATTATACGCATGTAATATATATTTATGTATATATATCCAAACACCACATTCACAAAATAAAATAGCCAGCATGTGCATACTTTACTCACCAAATTTCATCTTACATTACAAGCTACCAACAATCATAAGTCGTTATATATAATACATACCTTTAGGTTACTTCCCTTTCCAACCGTAACTACCTGTACATATCATGTGACTTTATATTTGAACATTTTATTATCCTTATCAACATTAATAATAGGAATCTTTAAAGAGAAACATCAAACCTGTATGCTTGTTATCAAGATTCGGTAACGTATCGCACACATAGTGCCGTTACTTTGACATTCCGCACACTTAGTGCCTAGTTTCTGTAACGTATCGCACACTTAGTGCCGTTACTTATTTCCCGCACACATAGTGCCATACGACCGATTTTGCACACACAGTGCTCGGTATATAAGCTCGCACACATAGTGCCCAGACAACCGATCTCGCACACACAGTGCTCGGTATATAAACTCGCACACATAGTGCCCAGACAACCGATCTTGCACACACAGTGCTAGGTATATAAGCTCGCACACATAGTGCCCAGACAACCGATCTCGCACACACAGTGCTCGGTATATAAGCTCGCACACATAGTGCCATCAATCTAGTTTCTCCTCATTACAAAATACACATAAGTTCTAATATTTATTCACATATACCCGTATAATTAAAGGTTTACAAATAACTCATTTGTTCTGATACTCACTATTACATTCGACACCCTTATTATACATAAAAAAAAACATATATCCACCATTTTAAAACAATCCTCTCTCATATCATCCTTACATATATCCATCTCATATTTCATACATACATATTCAATCAACTCAACTAATCAAAATTCACTTATACAAATACCAAGTCTTACATTCGGCCAACTCATGCTAAATTCATTAACACACATTCGGCACTATGATAATTAACATACCTAAAATCATTTAACATATGCGCATAATATAGAATAAAATTTAATTTAATCCAATTGCTTAAAACTTACCTCGGAAATTGACGGATTAAGCTTCTCAGCTATTCGTTTAACTTTGTTTTTCCCCGATCCAATCCCGTCTCCTTTTGTTCTTGATCTAATTATTTCAAATTGCACTCATTTAAATACATTTTCATTTAATTTAATCCAAAAATACTTAATTATACAAATTACCATTTTACCCCTGACATTTACAAATTTTTACCATTTAGTCCCTTATTCATAACTCACGAATTACACAAAATTTTACTTCCATCCTTTAGGGCCGAATCCTCATAAGGACTACACAAGTCCATTTATTTCATAAATTTCTCAATTTAACCCTCCTAGAAAATATTTTCAGAAATAAATCCTTAATAATCTATATTCACCAAAACTCAAGATTAAAAAGTGTTCATCTAACTAAAATATCTCATTTTATACTAAAATCATCATAAAAACTTAACATCTATGGCATATCTCACATACATGATTAATACACAAAATTAATACATGGGCTTGAAAGTAGAATGAACAACAATCTTAAAAATGAAAAAATCATCAAAAATCCAAAACTAAAACTTACTTAATTTGGTTGCTAATGACCGAATATGAGAAAGAGTTAAAGCTTCTTCTTTTTTTCTTACTTTCGGCCAAGAATGGAGATAATGGTTTTCTTCTTCTTCTTCATTTTTTTTTTCATGTCATTATATTATTATCTTATAATATAATATATATAACTTAACGCATACTTTATGCTTATAAAAACAAAATAATATAAAAATCAGAGCCATGATGCCGTCCACTATGCTTAGCAATTGGACAATTTATAACTTAAGTCCTCCCTCATAGATAAACACATCAATTTAAACACTTAATTAAGAAGATAGCTATTTATTTATTTATTTATTTTTCATCTTTTATCTATTATATTATTATAACATATATTAAATTATTTCATTATAATATAAAATAAAACAACCAAAATCAATCACTATTACATTTATAATAATGACCATTCACTATCTCCATTTTATGGTCAATTTGCAACTCTAAACCTCCAATTTATAAAGACATCATCAATTCAGTACTTACACATTTAACCACCAAATTTTTTGTTTATGCGATTAAGCCCTTTTTTCACAATTAAGCACTAAAACGATCAAATTTTAATACGAATGTTTCACACACACCAATTCACATATAATGAGCATATAAAATAATATTAAAATATTTTTCCAACTCAGATTCGTGGTCCCAAAACCACCGTTCCGAGTAGGGTCAAAATTGGGCTGTTACAACTCTCCCCCCCATAAGGATTTTTGTCCTCGAAAATCTTACCTGGTGAATAGGTTAGGATAACGTTCTCTCATTGAACCCTCAAGCTCCCAAGTTGCTTCCTCAACTCCATGCTTATGCCACAGTACTTTTACTAACGAGATTTTCTTGTTACGCAACTCTTTTACTTCGTGAGACAAAATACGAATCGGTTCTTCCTCGTAGGTCAAAACAGATTGAATCTCAATTTCTGACGGACAAATCACATGAGAAAGATTGGATCCATATCGTTGAAGCATCGAAACATGGAAAACATTGTGGATCTTTTCTAACTCAGATTGCAACATAAGTCTGTACGCAACCAGGCCGATACGTTCAATCTATCAACAATAACCCAGATTGGATCTTTATTACTCGGCATCAATGGCAAACCCGATACGAAATCCATCGTGACTCGATCCCACTTCCACTTAGGTACCATAATCGATTGGAGTAGTCTCGATGGCACCTGATGCTCGGCTTTCACTTGTTGACATATTAAACACTTCGGCACATAGTCTGAAATGTCTCGTTTCATACCATGCCACCAATAATGTTGTCTTAGGTCGTTATACATCTTCGTACTACCCGAGTGAATTGACAATCTACTATTATGAGTTTCATCACAAATCATTCAAATTAACTCAGGGTTCTTAGGCACACATATCTGATTCTTAAACCGTAGACACCCTTCAGCATCTAACTGAAAATCTGAATCAGCATTCGAGCCATATTGACTCCTTTTTTTTTATTAAATCATTATCAACCTCTTGAGCTTCGCGAATCTGTTGTACGAACAGTGGTCTCACTTTCAATTCTGTAATAATCACACCGTCATCAGTCATAGCTATATCCGCATTCATCGCACGTAAAGCAAATAGTGACTTTCGGCTGAGTGCATCAGCCACCACATTAGTTTTCCCCGGGTGATAATCAATCACAAGCTCGTAATCTTTTAATAGCTCCAATCATCGTCGTTGTCTCAAATTCAGATCTTTCTGAGTCATTAAATATTTTAGACTCTTGTGATCCGAATAGACATGACATCTTTCACCAAATAGATAGTGATGCCATATTTTCAAAGCAAAAACTATGGCAGCCATCTCGAGATCGTGAGTCGGATAGTTCTTTTCGTGCGGCTTCAACTGTCTCGAGGTGTAGGCTACAACTTTACCCTCCTGCATTAAAACACAGCCCAGCCTATTTAAAGATGCATCGCTAAAAATAACGAACTCTTTACCTGACTCTGGCTGAACAAGCATTTGAGCTTCCATTAGCAAGGTTTTTAGCTGATCAAAACTTTTCTGACACCTTACTGACCACTCAAATTTTACGTCTTTCTGTAATAAATTTGTCATCGGGGCAACTATCATAGAAAATCCTTTCACGAAGCGTCTATAATATTCAGCGAGTCCCAGAAAGCTTCGTATCTCAGAAACATTCCGTGGAGGTTTCCAATCCAGTATAGCCGATATCTTACTCGGGTCAACCCGAATACCCGATGATGAAATAACATGCCCCAGGGAGCTGACTTCCTTCAACCAAAACTCACATTTACTGAATTTCCCGTACAATTGATTATTACACAAAATCTGTAACACCAGCCTCAAATGCTCAGCATGCTCGGTTTCGTCTCGTGAATAGATCAATATGTCATCTATGAACACAACTACAAACCGATCTAGATACAGTTTAAATACCCGGTTCATCAGATCTATGAAAATAACAGGGGCATTAGTGAGCCCAAACGGCATCACCAAAAACTCGTAATGATCGTATCTCGTCCGAAAAGCAGTATTTGGTATGTCCGATTCCCTAACTCGCAGCTGATAATATCCTGACCTCAGATCAATTTTCAAGAACACCGAGGCTCCCTTAAGTTGATCAAATAAATCGTCAATACGTGGCAACGAGTATTTGTTCTTTATGGTCACCTTATTGAGCTGTCGATAGTCAATGCACATTCTCAAAGTTCCGTCCTTCTTTTTCACAAACAGAACCGGTGCACCCCAGGGAGAGAAACTCGACCGGGCAAAACCTCTATCTGTCAATTCTTGCAACTGAGCCTTCAATTCCTTTAATTCAGTCGGTGCCAACATCAAAGATATCACAGCCAGTAGCCCATTCAAATCTGTAGACTCAAATCGAATTATCTCGTTATTCTGGCATCTCAAATCAATAGTCTTCCGTCTGTAATTCACTACCGCGTCGTAAAATGTTAACCAATCCATACTAAGGATAATATCGAACTCGTCGAAAGGTAATAGTATCAAATCGGCCAGAAAACTTAAGTCTCGAACCATCAAAGGGCAATTCTTGCACACTTTATCAACTAGCACACACCGACCCAGGGGTCGAAACCCGAATCACAAACTCAGTAGACTCAACAGGTAGAGTCTTACTGAATACTAATTTTTTATACACATACGAATGAGTTGAGCCGGGATCAATCAGATCAGTTACACTAGTATCAAAGAGAGTGAATATACCGATAATGACGTCTGAAGATGAAGCCTCCTCTCTAGCTCTAATGGCATAAGCTCTAGCCGATGCACGGGCCTCTGATCGAATAGCCGAATCTGAAGTCCCCCTCTGAGCACCACTCCTACCTCCCACATTACAAGAAGGTCTACCTCTAGCTGCAGTGCTACTCGGTCTCGCACTCTGAGCAATCCCTTTTTCAGCGGTCTCTGAGCAATCCCGAATGAAATGATCCTGCGAACCACACTTATAACAAGTGCAATTAATTGATTTACCCCAGCACTCGCCGAAATGCCGTATGCCGCACTGCTGACACTCTGATTTGCTCGGTCGAGCATTGCCAACACTAGCAACTGATGTAGCCCAAGAACTCACGGGTGGTCGCTCTCATATAGAGATCCCCATGTTAGGTTTGGACCGACTACCTTCATTCTTGAACTTTTTTGTTGACATTTGAGAAAATTTACCCACAGATCTCTTTCGGAAGTCTCTAGCTTCTGTCTCGGCCTTTCGCTTTTCTTTCCCTAGCTCCTCGGCTTTATAAGCTCGCTCAACCAGTACCACGAACTCGTTTATTTCAAGTATGCCAACCAGAAGCTTTATATCTTCATTTAGACCATCTTCGAATCTCCGGCACATGGTAGCCTCAGATGAAATACATTCACGAGCGTAGTGACTAAGTCTCACAAACTTGCGCAGATTATTCGATACACGGTCATACGACCGCTTGAGCTCAAGAAATTCTTTACGTTTAGAGTCTATGAAGCGCTGACTTATGTATTTCTTACGGAATTCCGTTTGAAAGAAGTCCCAGGTAACTCTCTCCTTCGGAACAACTTATACAAGAGTATTCCACCAATAGTAGGCAGAATCCCGCAATAAGGATATGGCACACTTCAGGCACTCATCGGGTGTGCAAGACAGCTCATCGAAAATACGAATAGTATTATCGAGCCAGAATTCAGCTCGCTCAGCATCTTCATCATCTTCGGCTCTAAATTCTTGAGCCCCGTGTTTTCTTATTCGATCAACCGGAGGCTTGCTGGCTCTCTCAAGATTTACGATCGGGGGTATCACCGGTACTACAGGGGGAGTGTTTGGATTCGGGGGTTGTTGAACAGCCGGATTGGCTCGAATATACTGACTAAACCAATCGTTCATCATGCTATAGAAGGCTTGTTTAGCCCCCTTATCGGGATTACTCGCAGCTGGTTGAGATTCTTCCGGCGCGGTCCCTTGCACGGGAGCAGGCGTCACGCTCTCGACATCGTCAGCTATAGCTCGCTCGGGATCAGGATCCATTTACTATATGAAAGAAATAAACACATTTCACTGTCAGAAGTCATCACACTATCACTTTATAAACTATGGCATGTATAGCTAGACCCACACGCGTTATGTTAGTCCGAGAACCGACTAAATCGTAGCTCTGATACCAATCAAATGTAACACCCCTAACCCGTATCTGTCGCCAGATTAGGGTTACGAGGCATTACTTGACTATATACTAGTCAATATACTTTTACATCATCAACTCATTAAATAAAATCTTATTTCAAAGTAAAAGCATAATTAATTTATTATTTCACAACTAAAAATCATCTCAATGCATTACCATGTGCATCATTCGGAGATACAATTCCATACAAATAACTCAATACTATCCCTTTTGTCTTTTTTTGAGTAGTATAACCGAATATATATATATATTAGACTCTATTAAACTTTTATCAATTAATAGACCACACACATTCTATCGCATGCATGACCAAGTATTTATAACTATATTATACTCTTATTAAGTTCTCATAACCGAATATGAACATATATAACAATCTAAGATAAATATAAACACCAATTAAAACAATTCCTTAATCGGATATTTACAACCGAATATAGTTCCATTGGATCATTAGATCATCAAACCTATTTATTCCATGCCTAAAAATTAATCCTATTCTTTCATGAATTATGTTATAGATACATGCAAAAACAAGCAAGGTTTATCCACTATCCACAATGTATTATAGGCTTTACTCAACTAAAACCAATACTCAAATAATGCACAAAACATAGTATAGAACAACCTTAAAGTTGAGCTTATAAATCAAATTATAAAATTTACTTAAACCTATTGATAATATCCATAACTTAATCTCATAAGTCACACATACTAAAACCAAATTATATCATGTCAGAATATGCACATACATAACCAACAACTCAAATATATTCAATCAACGCAAGTATATACGATCAACTCAAACCTAAATATTAAGCCATTTTCGTATGGCATTTATATACATTCACTTAAACATCATTTGAGTCAATTCAAAAACGATTTAGCCTATACATGCCATAGACATTAAGTTTATACACAAAAGAGATACCAAAAATTTTGACGATAGTGTGATGAGCTTCGACGATGATCCCCGAGCACGATATGAACGTCCAAAAGAAATCTACAATTACATAACACAACCAAAAACAAAGTAAGCTTTCATAGCTTAGTAAGTCTTAAGCATTTATTTCACATATAAGCTTTATCATGATTCAAATAAATTGTTTCACTTATAAATTCCTTGCCGAAAAATCAAACATACAAAAATAAATTTCATAACAACATTATACGCATGTAATATATATATTTATGTATATATATCCAAACACCACATTCACAAAATAAAATAGCCAGCATGTGCATACTTTACTCACCAAATTTCATCTTACATTGCAAGCTACCATCAATCATAAGTCGTTATATATAATACATACCTTTAGGTTACTTTCCTTTCCAACCGTAACTACCTGTACATATCATGTGACTTTATATTTGAACATTTTATTATCCTTATCAAAATTAATAATAGGAATCTTTAAAGCGAAACATCAAACCTGTATGCTTGTTATCAAGATTCGGTAACGTATCGCACACATAGTGCCGTTACTTTGACATTCCGCACACTTAGTGCCTAGTTTCTGTAACGTATCGCACACTTAGTGCCGTTACTTATTTCCCGCACACATAGTGCCATATGACCGATTTTGCACACACAGTGCTCGGTATATAAGCTCGCACACATAGTGCCCAGTCAACCGATCTCTCACACACAGTGCTCGGTATATAAACTCGCACACATAGTGCCCAGACAACCAATCTCGCACACACAGTGCTCGGTATATAAGCTCGCACACATAGTGCCCAGACAACCGATCTCGCACACACAGTGCTCGGTATATAAGCTCGCACACATAGTGCCATCAATCCAGTTTCTCCTCATTACAAAATACACATATGTTCTAATATTTATTCACATATACCCGTATAATTAAAGGTTTACAAATAACTCATTTGTTCTGATACTCACTATTACATTCGACACCCTTATTATACATAAAAAAAACATATATCCACCATTTTAAAACAATCCTCTCTCATATCATCCTTACATATATCCATCTCATATTTCATACATACATATTCAATCAACTCAACTAATCAAAATTCACTTATACAAATACCAAGTCTTACATTCGGCCAACTCATGCTAAATTCATTAACACACATTCGGCACTATGATAATTAACATACCTAAAATCATTTAACATATGCGCATAATATAGAATAAAATTCAATTTAATCCAATTGCTTAAAACTTACCTCGAAATTGACGGATTAAGCTTCCGGCTATTCGCTTAACTTTGTTTTTCCCGATCCAATCCCGTCTCCTTTTGTTCTTGATCTAATTATTTCAAATTGCACTCATTTAAATACATTTTCATTTAATTTAATCCAAAAATACTTAATTATACAAATTACCATTTTACCCCTGACATTTACAAATTTTTACCATTTAGTCCCTTATACATAACTCACGAATTACACAAAATTTTACTTCCGTCCTTTAGGGCCGAATCCTCATAAGGACTACACAAGTCCATTTATTTCATAAATTTTTCACTTTAACCCTCCTAGAAAATATTTTCACAAATAAATCCTTAATCATTTATATTCACCAAAACTCAAGATTAAAAAGTGTTCATCTAACTCAAATATCTCATTTTATACTAAAATCATCATAAAAACTTAACTTAACATCAATGGCATATCTCACATACATGATTAATACACAAAATTAATACATGGGCTTGAAAGTAGAATGAACAACAATCTTAAAAATGCAAAAATCATCAAAAATCCAAAACTAAAACTTACTTAATTTGGTTGCTAATGACCGAATATGAGAAAGAGTTCAAGCTTCTTCTTTTTTTTCTTACTTTCGGCCAAGAATGGAGATAATGGTTTTCTTCTTTTTTTTTTTGCATGTCATTGTATTATTATCTTATAATATAATATATATAACTTAACACATACTTTATGCTTATAAAAATAAAATAATATAAAAATCAAAGCCATGATGCCGTCCACTATGCTTAGCAATTGGACAATTTATAACTTAAGTCCTCGCTCATAGATAAACACATCAATTTAACCACTTAATTAAGAAGATAGCTATTTATTTATTATTTTTTTCATCTTTTATCTATTATATTATTATAACATATATTAAATTATTTAATTATAATATAAAATAAAACAACCAAAATCAATCACTATTACATGCATAATAATGACCATTCACTATCTCCATTTTATGGTCAATTTGCAACTCTAAACCTCGAATTTATAAAGACATCATCAATTCAGTACTTACACATTTAACCACCAAATTTTCTGTTTATGCGATTAAGCCCTTTTTTCACAATTAAGCACTAAAACGATCAAATTTTAATACGAATGTTTCACACACACCAATTCACATATAATGAGCATATAAAATAATATTAAAATATTTTTCCAACTCGGATTCGTGGTCCCAAAACCACCGTTTCGATTAGGGTCAAAATTAGGCTGTTACAGATTTGGTAAGGATTAAATGATGAATGGGGTTATATTATTTGGATGTGAAATTGATATTTTGGGATAGGTAAGTTTGAGTTGGAATTGAGTGTGAAAATAATGATATAGTTGAAGGTTAAAAGGTGCATGTTTTGGTGTGTTTTGAATGCATTTGGAGTATGAATTGAGTATGGTTTGATGCTTTAGGTGTGACCCAAAGTGTGGAAGGCAAAATGGCCTTGCAAATGGCCTATATCTGCCCACACGGTTGAGCACACGGGCGTGTGGCTCGACCGTGTCCCTTAAGTTTGCAAATCAGAAGAAGTCAGACTCACACACGGGCTAGACACATGGGCGTGTGACTGGCCGTGTGAAATAAGTCAGTGTCAACCACGGGTTAAGCACACGGGCGTGTCTTCGGCCGTATGGACAAGTCAGTATGTATGCCCTATTTTTCCACGGCTTGGACACACGGGTGTGTCTGAGGCCATGCGAGGCACACGGTCTACCCACACGGGTGTGTGACCTCTGTAACTTTGAAAAAAAATGTAAGTTTTTGGAAAAAATTTGTATGTGCTCGATTTAGTCCCGACCCCTTTCTAATGCATGTTTAAGGTCTCGTAGACCTTATTAAGGGACTTAATGACATTGGTTGATTATGGTTTAATGTTGCATGAACTATGAGGTTAAAGGTTATGATTTGATCGGTAATACCTCGTAAACCTAGTCTGGCAACGGATACGGGTTAGGGGTGTTACATGAAATGATTTGAACTTGAAGTGAACTAGTATGAAATTATACTTGTAATAATGAGATGACTTATACATGTTAAATGAATACACGATGTGGAAAGCATATGTGCATGGAAACTTGATTGTTTTTGAGCCCATATATGTTTTGATGTTATTATTGGAATATTTGACTAACAAGGCCAATGAGGATATGTGTAGGGCTTGAGGTCAAATTGAATGAATGTGCCTTACATAGTTACCTCAAAATAGAATGAATGGTAAGTTAAGTACCATGTTATACAAACTTACTAAGCATGTAATGATTATCCCGTTTTATTTTTCCCTTGTTTTAGAGTAAATCGGAAGCTCGTTGGATTGGAAGCTCGGTAGAGATCACTCACACTATCCATCGGCCCATGTCGGTACAATATGGTAAATCAATTACAGTTGTAATGGCATGTATAGGATATGTTGGCCATATTGGCATGTAAACATAAATGATGCTTGTAATCTAGCCATTGGAATGGCTAGTAATGGTTTTTTTTATATACTTGTAATGTTATGCTATGGTAACCATATGTATATGTTAAGTAGTTGATCAAATCATGTTTAACACATGAATTGAACCAAGGTAGGATTGTAAACATGTATGCATGCAATGATAGGCCATGTTGAATGATGAAATTTGCTTATTTGAATGCTTAAAATTATTGGATTGTACTTGGTATGTTTTGGTGCAGGAAAATGGTAAATTTGGGTGACAAATGAGGCTAGGAAATGGCTTTATTTTGTCTACACGGGTGGACACACGGGCGTGTGTCTAGACCGTGTGTGACACACGGCCTACCCTATGGGTGTGTGGCCTGGCCGTGTGTCCCCTACACCTTAAATTCGAGAAAACAGAATGCTCAGAATTGAGCACAGGGAAAGAGACACGGGTGTGTGTCTCAGCCGTGTGTGTTACACGGGCGTGTGTCTTGGCCATGTGAAACCTGCACCTAATTCAAATTGAATTAACTAAGCACACGGCCTAGCACATGGGCGTGTGGCATGGCCGTGTGGCGCAAGTCAGGAAGTAACCTAAATCAGACACCGCCTAAAGCACGAGCGTGTCCTAGGGTCACACGGGCGTGTCCCTTGGACCACACAGGTGTGTGAGTCCTGCATATTGGAAAATTTTAGAATTTCGTGAAAATTCCTTGAGTTCTTGATTTAGTCTCGACTTGATTCTAATGCTCGTATTAGGCCTCGAGGGTCCATTTAAGGGACATTATGAATGACCTCGGTGAATGAATAGTAACTTACCTGAATTAATCGATAAATGTTCTGAATGTTTCAATAACGCTCTGAAACCCTATTCCAGCGATGGATATAGGTTAGGGGTGTTACATTTAGTGTTATCAGAGCTATGGTTTAGTCATCTCTCGGACTGAATGTGGCATATGTGGAGTCTAGAAATACATGCCATTATATAACCTGTGATAGTGTGATATCTCCCGACTCTGATGAAAATTGTTTTACAAATAGACAGAGATGCTTTCCAACCGAGCTAATTCCGATGGCTCCGAAAGAGATACTCAAGTATTTGAGTAAAATGTTACTGATGATGAAATAGAATTCGAAAAGGTACGGATAAATGTTTTATAGTACATGAGAATGATAAATGTTGTGTTATATGAGTATATATATATATATATGAAAGTTAAATTTTGAGGCTTATGAACTCCACCATTTTACCAGTATAGTATTACACAATAAATTTTACAAGATTATATGGATTAAGCTTATGAATGTGGAACTAAAGAGTTCAAAGGCTGAATGACTAATGATGTAGTCAGAATGAGAATGGGTTAATAAGTAAAGACAGTATTAAAAGAGATATCAGATTTTTCTGAGGATTATTTTGATTATGGGATGTCATTGTTAAGGAAAAAGTTGTTCATGAGTAAACGGCTCACCCAGATATGATAATTACAGAACGGATTAGCCGAAAATTCTTCTGAATTGACTCTTTCAGTGAACTGAATGATGTAAGATTATTGATGACTTTATTGGTCAGTGGAATAGTGATGAAATTGTAAAGATATTTGAATATAGCTGTTATAATTAAGTATATTATAGCAATCTCTTCTGGTTATTCTATATGTTTTGTTATTTTCAGAGGCATATGAAATTGTTCATGTACAGATGCAATATTTATCGTATTGAAAGACTAGTAAATTATGATAGATGGAATTACTGAAAGTCTGGTTGATTCATGAGCGGTATTGCTCTATTTTACTTGGGTTGCTAATTCATCATGAATGATATAAGATTTGATGATAAGATTCATGTGATGTTATTTTCTACTTCTACCGATTGAAGCCCTGAATTGCGAATGTGAAAGTTATATTGTCTTTATCACAGTTGTTTCTACTGAGTATGTGTGACATTATACTTCTAAATTTTCTCTGAGATATCATCAATCTCTTTATTATGTAAACATGGGTTACTTGTGAAAGATATTCTTTGATCGGAGGTAATTACATTCATTACCGTTATAAATATTGACTCGATCATGAGGTATGGTGATAGAGATCACAGATTATAGAAACTGTATTACTGCATTAGCTATTATTAGGGCCACTTTTGGTTTTCCCTCTTTTAAGTTGAGGTGCACTATTGATGTTGAAGTGTTGCTTTATCTGTACAACTGAAATGTCAGTCATATTGTTGCACAATGGTTTACAATCTATCTGATGGTTGTAGTTTTGGGAAAAACTCAAAGCTTCAATGCTAATAATTGAAATAGTTACATTGATGACCCAGTTATTACGGAAAAGATGTAAGATTTGAATGGACTGATAAATGATAGTAAAGCTTTGATCAGTTTGAGGCCCTGATGATCGAAACCTCAGTTCTGGTTCAGTCTGAATCGGGTAAGGAATTTATTATTATAGTGATACTGTAACACTCCTTACCCGTATTCAACACCGAAACAGGGCTCAAGGCATTACCCAACTTATAACACAAGCATTCACACAATTTCGAGTCATAAATTATCATCCAAATTAAAACCATTCATATTCAATCATAAAGTCCCTTATACGAGCCTACGAGGCCTAAAACATGCTTTGGAAGTGGTTCGGGACTAAACCAAGGACTTTAGAAAATTTTACAAACCTTAGAAAATTTTTGCTAGAAGCAAGGCTCACACACCCGTGTGACCCTGGGACACACCCGTGCTTCAGGCCATGTTCAAATTAGGGTGCTCTCTGACTTGTGCCACACGGTCGTGACACACGCCTGTGTGCTAGGCCGTGTGGTCAATTTAATTTTCATAATTTTTCATAAAATAGGTGCAGACTTCACACGACCGGGGCACATGCCCGTGTTCAAGGCCATGTAGCACACACGGCCGAGACACACGCCCGTGTCTCTACCCGTGTGCTCAATTCTGGACATTCTATTTTGCAACAATTAAGGTGAAGGGAACACACGGTCGAAACATATGCCCGTGGGGCAGACCGTATGTCACACATTGTAACACCCCAAACTCGACCTAGAAGTTAGGCCCGAATTCGGAATGTCACATTACAAGCACACTTCAAAATGATTTTACTATTTAACCATTTAAGGCCCAAAAGCCCAAATTTTAAGAAAACGATCATATGTTGAGTTATTTCGAAAACCATGTTATCTTTAGAAATGTTATGAAATTTATTAAGCGGATAATTGAAACAATAACAATAATAAACCCAAAGTTCAAAGTCAAATAGGAGTTACATGGCCTTATTACAAACCAATGAAAAATAAATAAAGTATTTAAAACAGAATCATTTGGATAAATTAAAACATTTGAACAGCTTGTAGTGTGGCCATCTCCGAGTCCTCTCCCACGTCGAGTCGTCTATTCAGGATTACCTGAAACATTAAGTTAAAGGGTGTGAGTTTCGAAACTCAGTGTGTACAACCCTTGGCAATCAAATCACATACAAATATTCACATTGGGCCTAAGCCCTAAAAAAATTGGTGGTCTTGGGCCTTAGCCCACAATGACCTCATATCATATCATATCGCATCATATACAAACAAGATAATGCAAAACCCACCCCAAAAATCCATCCACTACACACATTATTTCCCTTCCAACCTTATGGCTCATGTGGGGAATTCTAGCTCGACCCACCCCTCCGCTACACACCATGGGTAGCCCGATTGTGGTACTGCCGAATGTTGCAGCAAAGCTGCTAATCATATATTGGGCTTAAAGCCTTCTGTGGATCCATACCATACGGCCATGCGATCCTCAAATATTGACACAGAGTCATCAATATATATATGTTAGGCACATAGCCACGGTAATATGATTGGCACAAAGCCATAATAACAGCACAAAGCCTTCGGTATTGGCACAAAGCCCATAATTACGGCACAAAGCCTTCGGTATTGGCATAAAGGCCATAATTATGGCACGAAGCCCATATTAATGGCACACAGCCCTCGGTAACATTATCGGTGCAGCATGGCTGCTAGATGGCTAAAAAGCCTGTGGTGGCTATAAAGCCTTCGGTGGATCCACAGTCGTCAAGCGACCATGCGATCCTATTAGCACTTCCTCCGTATTAATAATCCCAATCCCATGCAATATGTCGTGTATGTCATGCTCAATCATTACACGTGTATGCAAAATGGACATGCTCAGTAACAATTATTTAAACATGTAATAAAAGCATATCAGTCATACAACCACAGTATAATTTGTCCACTCATTGCACAAGTCGATCATTTACCTACAAGGGAAAATCAGTCATTTTACCCTATAAGGGTATTTCGGTAATTCCACCCTACAGGGGTAGTTCGGTAATTCTACTCATAACCAATCCATGTATGCAACGCATCTTAAGCATAATCAATCATACAATTAACACATACAATGCTAGTACTACCACGAGGGTACAACGGTCATTTTGTCGTTTAGGGGTAAAACGGTAATTTCAGAAACCGAGGGTATTTTGGTAATTTTGCAAACCAGGGGTATTTTGGTAATTTTGCAAAATAGGGATATTTTTGTACTTTTGTAAAACATGGGTATTCTGGTAATTTACAAATCTAGGGGTATTTTCGTAATTTTACACATAAGGGTATTTTTGTAATTTTACAAATATAAGGGTATTTTAGTAATTTTACAAATATAAGGGTATTTTAGTAATTTTACAAATATAAGGGTATTTGGTCCCTCTCGAGTTTTAGTTATGAACTTTGGCCCATAAACAAGTCCTCGCGGTTAAAGTGAACAAACACTATGCACCAGGTAGGATATCAGAAAAGAGGAGGTGGGTCACTCGGACCGCTTAAGTACCAAGCTCTCACTAGATCCAATCCTAGACATGCATATGTCGGTTACCACACTCTAACTAATCGACTTGTCCACAGACATGTTTGATTATTAGCTTAAGTGTTATGAAATTACAAAGTTGTTCAAGCTAGGCCTAAAGTCCATTAACCCTAACATACTTGTCTACGCCCCCATAAGCCCATCTCATGTCCTTACGGCCCGTTAGGCCCAAATCTCATCATATGGTCTATTAGGCCCAAAACATATCTAGATCATGTATCAAGCATAGCTAACTTAATTCGTATAATCAACCAAACCATTTTATCAAACTTAGCCTCAGGGCCCACCGGGCCCGTTTAGCCACTTTCGACTTTTCGGCTTTTCGGCATTGCCGATATCGTGTGTGTAGTGTTTTTACACACCTGATAACCTCGCGTGCTGCAAACCCCTTAGTCACGAACCTACAATTGACATTACTAGCGATTAACCAAAGCGTTAACACATACTAACCAAAAACCGAAACCTCACCGTACCCTTACTGTGTGCCTCACGTTCTAGTAGCCCTTCCTTTGCTACTATTTGCGATTAACCTCTAGATCTGCACCCAAACACCTATATCGTCAAAACCAAGTGACCCATATTGATCATAAGTCACCCCTATGAGCCACAATAGATTTGATCATTTACTAAACCCTAAGCGAGTCGAGAATACTTGCGCCTTGATAGCAATCTTACCTCTTTGCACTTGCGATTCTTTGAACCTCACCCTTGTTAATACATGGCAATGGAAAAGAGGGGTTAGATTGCCCTTCGGCTTTCAACAAAACGTACTAAGGGGAGTTAACAGAATACTTACCGAATCCAACCTTAGATCCTGCGGCCTACCAAACGAGATTCGACTTTTAACCTTGACTTAGAGTAGATACCAACTGATTTGTGATAGAGAAAAACAACAAAGATTCGACACTAATGGGGGATTTTGGCAAGAGAAGATGATGGTAATTCGGCAATAGAAAAGTTTGGCTAAGAGAGAATTCGGCAAAAAGGAATGATGGTTTTTTGGCAATGGAAGAATTTAGGAACAGAAGAATAGAATAAGGGGGAGAAAAGAAAAGATCAAATGTTCTTGTGTGAGGGTCACTACAGGATATTCGGTAAAGAAAAGAAAGACTAACTTATTTGCAAAACTCTCCAAATGCCGAAAGCCACAATGAAAATTCGTAATACCCCCTAAAAGACCCAAAAACTGCACTCATTTACCCTCCTAAGCCGAATTTATACACTTCCCACTTCCCACAACGGCACCAACTCTTCACACTTCTCAGCTCCTAACTTTTCTCCCTGATAACTCCTCAATCTCATCCTAAATTTTCTCTAAGATAAGCTCCTTTATCCTTTCCTTAATTTTCTCTCATGAACACTTCCTTCAGAGTTCACAACCAACGCCACTACTAACCATCTAGAAGGCAAAAATTAAATCCCCAACAAAATACCATGCCACTACTCGAACCTTGGATTCCCTTGCCTGCTAATGACGCCACCTCCCTGCTCCCTAAGTGGCGCCACTTTGCCACTACACCACAAGCTCTTTTGTGTCATTTTTCTTCTTCATTTATTAAAAAGGCCTACTAACTGAAGTCACAGTTCCTTTGGGCTAAAACTAAAATTTTTCCTATACCCTTACTTGATCCCAGAACATCTCTAACACCCCTAGACACTCCAAATTCATTACCCTCAAAGCCCACATGCCAATTGTCTTTTTCTTGCTTACTTAAAAATTTTCTAAGATCTAAAGCCCAATAGGCCCAATACTTCTAGGTCCAAATTCGGGGCGTTACAATTCTTCCCTCTTAAAGAAATTTCGTCCTCAAAATTTCCAACTAACAGGATGGTCGTGTATCAACTACCCCACCACGCTACCGCTGTGCACTCTGACCTTAATAATTTTTAATACATACCCAAAACATCCACCTATCGCAAACATTCTCAAACATATGCAGAATAAGTACCAAATTTCGATTCAAATGTTTACAAAGCCCTAACACTTCCACGGCCTCGGCCGCGGCCTCTTGCGCCTCTTCTAGCACTCATCGTTGGGTATTTAAAAATTTTATGAAATTAGTTCGTAATTAAAGCGCATGTCTTATGTAAGTAACAAATTTGTTTTTTAAAGCTATTTCGCGGTCGTGAACCCACTACAGGCTTAAGTTTCCTACGGGCTTTAGTCTCTAAAAGCCTATTTTAAAGTAGCTCATTATCTATATAGTTCAGTAATTTAAACAAATGTAGTACAAAAAACTTACTTGGCTCGACGTCGAGGGCTCGATGAACCATACTTCAAGAATCCTGTAAAAAGTTTTTAAAACCCAAAATCTAAGGCCCATTTCACAGCCCGAGCTTTGCAGCCGGGCTCTGATACCACAAAATGTAACACCCCAAACCCGGCCTAGAAGTTAGGCCCGAATCCATAATGTCACATTACAGGCACACTTCAAAACGATTTTACTATTTAACCATTTAAGGCCCAAAAGCCCAAATTTTAAGAAAATGATCATATGTTGAGTTATTTCGAAAACCATGTTATCTTTAGAAATGTTATGAAATTTATGAAGCGGATAATTGAAACAATAACAATAATAAACCCAAAGTTCAAAGGCAAATAGGAGTTACATGGCCTTATTACAAACCAATGAAAAATAAACAAAGTATTTAAAACAGAATCATTTGGATAAATTAAAACATTTGAACAGCTTGTAGTGTGGCCATCTCCGAGTCCTTTCCCACGTCGAGTCGTCTATTCAGGATTACCTGAAACATTAAGTTAAAGGGTGTGAGTTTTGAAACTCAGTGTGTACAACCCTTGGCAATCAAATCACATACAAATATTCACATTGGGCCTAAGCCCTAACAAAATCGGTGGTCTTGGGCCTTAGCCCACAATGACCTTATATCATATCATATCATATCGCATCATATACAAACAAGATAATGCAAAACCCACCCCAAAAATCCATCCACTACACACACCATTTCCCTTCCAACCTTATGGCTCCTGTGGGGAATTCTAGCTCGACCCACCCCTCCGCTACACACCATGGGTAGCCCGGTTGCGGTACTACCGAACGTTGCAGCAAAGCTGCTAATCATATATTGGGCTTAAAGCCTTCTGTGGATCCATACCATACGGCCATGCGATCCTGGATCCATACCATACGGCCATGCGATCCTCAAATATTGACACAGAGTCATCAATATATATATGTTAGGCACATAGCCACGGTAAATATGATTGGCACAAAGCCATAATAACAGCACAAAGCCTTTGGTATTGGCACATAGCTCATAATTACAGCACAAAGCCTTCGGTATTGGCACAAAGCCCATAATTACGGCACGAAGCCCATATTAATGGCACACAGCCCTCGGTAACATTATCGGTGCAGCATGGCTGCTCGGTGGCTAAAAAGCCTGTGGTGGCTATAAAGCCTTCGGTGGATCCACAGTCGTCAAGCGACCATGCGATCCTATTAGCACTTCCTCCGTATTAATAATCCCAAGCCCATGCAATATGTCGTGTATGTCATGCTCAATCATTACACGTGTATGCAAAATGGACATGCTCAGTAACAATTATTTAAACATGTAATAAAAGCATATCAGTCATACAACCACAGTCAAATTAGTCCACTCATTGCACAAGTCGATCATTTACCTACAAGGGCAAATTAGTCATTTTACCCTATAAGGGTATTTCGGTAATTCCACCCTACAGGGGTAGTTCGATAATTCTACTCATAACCAATCCATGTATGCAACGCATCTCAAGCATAATCAATCATACAGTTAACACATACAACGCTAGTACTACCACGAAGGTACAACGGTCATTTTGTCGTTTAGGGGTAAAACGATAATTTCGCAAACCGAGGGTATTTTGGTATTTCGCAAACCAGGGGTATTTCGGTAATTTTGCAAAATAGGGATATTTTGGTACTTTTGCAAAACAGGGTATTCTCGTAATTTACAAATCTAGGGGTATTTTTGTAATTTTACACATAAGGGTATTTTTGTAATTTTACAAATATAAGGGTATTTGGTCCCTCTCGGGTTTTAGTTATGAACTTTGGCCCATAAACAAGTCCTCGCGGTTAAAGTGAACAAACACTATGCACCAGGTAGGATCTCAGAAAAGAGGAGGTGGGTCACTCGGACCGCTTAAGTACCAAGCTCTCACTAGATCCAATCCTAGACATGCATATGTCGGTTACCACACTCTAACTAATCGACTTGTCCACAGACATGTTTGATTATTAGCTTAAGTCTTATGAAATTACAAAGTTGTTCAAGCTAGGCCTAAAGTCCATTAACCCTAACATACTTGTCTACGCCCCCATAAGCCCATCTCATGTCCTTACGGCCCGTTAGGCCCAAATCTCATCATATGGCCTATTAGGCCCAAAACATATCCAGATCATGTATCAAGCATAGCTAACTTAATTCGTATAATCAACCAAACCTGTAACATCCTGAATTAGGGGTTGTCTAAAATTTAATTAATTTCCCATGAGTGTGCTTGAAGAATTAAATACTAGGATCATTTGGCATGTTCTAAGGTCTAGAATTAAACCCGAGCTAGGCCTGACTTAGTATTAAAATTTTTTTTAATACCTAAAAGGAGGGAGCTAGGTGAGATAGGGCTTAAATAAAATTTTGGGCGAAATATGACAAAGAATGGGCTTGGTACAATTGGCTTGGTGCGCCTAAGGGTGTTGCAAGGGAGGTCTTGGGTTCGATTCTTAAAAGTTACAAGGGGGAAATGTTTTTCTTTTGGGTCGTTGGGGCGTTAAAGTGAAGAGGGCTTTAAAGAAATTTCGGGCAAGGTTTGAGCATGAAAGTCCAGGTGGTTGGAGTGGCTTGGGGTGCCACCTAAGAGTTTAGAAGTGGCAGGTCTCGGGTTCGAGACACAAGGGACGCAAGGAGCATTTTTATTTTGGGCTTTTTGCGTTAAAAGAAAGAGGGCCGAGAAGAAGGTTTTATAAATAAATGTTGTGGTTTTATGACATGAAAGTCAATTGGGAAAGATGGCATGGGGCGATGGAAGAAGAGGGTGGCAGAAGAAGGTCTTGGTTTGAACCCAAGAAGTCGCTATTGGCATTTTTTTATATATTTTATTTTGGAAACCAGCGTGAATGGGAGAGTAGGTGATGGCATGAATTTGGACTCTTAAATTGATAAGGATAATGCATGGGATTAATTTATTAATTGTTAAAGGATAAGAGAATATATAGGAAATTGATAAAAGATTAAACTAGTTTTTGATTTTTTTTATTCTGCTGGAAGAAATTGTTGAGCACATGGGTTCTTTTTATCTTGTATTTTAAATTGAAGAGGTGATGAAGGGATAAGGATTTATTTATTTTAAATTCTTTTTGAATGGATGTTGAAGAGGTAAATTAGGAGATTATTTTGGGATTGGATAAGTAAAGATGTGGTGGCCGAAATAGGGTGTCTTTGGGTGTTGAAATTAGGCCATGTGGGGAGCATAAGTGCAGAATTTTAGTTAGTAAGGGTGCTTATTTTTACTCTGAAACTTTGAGTAAATTCTCCTTTTTCATCTTTGTGTTTTGCCAAACTATTGAACCTTATTTTTCTTTTACTGAGTCGAAAGTTAGAACCTTTTTGTGCAGGAATTTTTCTTTCTTCTTTCACATCTTTTCTTTTGTTTTGCTTGAGCCGAAATCACTCTTAAACATTGCCATTGCCGAATTCCCTTAGCCACTACTACTTTTCTTTTCTTCTATCTATATTTATTTCTTTTAGTGATAGTGAATATAGCAACACCACTTGAAAAGCCTAGCCGAATATCAAAGTGTTGATTTTCTATTCTTTGCCGCAAGCCTTTAAAGCTAGGATAGAAAAGCCGAAACTTACTCTCTTTTGGGTCTTCACAAGTCACGTGGGTAAGTAGGCATGGCTGAATGACTTTTGTTTGGTTTTCGGGATTTATGGTTATGGCCGAATGGTCTATGACTCATATTAATGAGATTAAGGCCGATTGTAGGAAGGAGGACAATCCAACGCTGTGGATATTCGGGATTTGATGATCGATCTAGGTAAGGTCTCAATATTTAAATCTTTTGCTAATTAGTTTAAAAGCCGAAGGCTAACTATTTATGTGATTTCAAGGTGTAGCCGATTACAAGTGGAGTGTGTGGTTTCGGGATTTGGTTGGAGACCAAATCGGTTAAGGTGAGTACTACTATTAAGCGGCAGATCCTTGGGATTTAGGTTGGTAAAACCGAATATGGCCTATGACTAACCCTAGTGTTGGCCGAATATAGGTCAAGGGATATAGCACGATGAGATTGGATCTTTGGGATCTAGGATTCGCGATAGTGCAGTGTGTGTACATACACACTTTATGATTAATTAACTTTGCTAAATGTTTGTGTATGCTAAATCTCGGTTTATGAAGCTTTGGATTTAATACCATAACGATATAAGCGATGATTAGAGTAAGACTCTGTGTTCGTATGTGTTTACTATTTGATGCTTTTGGAAAGCATGGCATATTTGGTATATGTGATTTAAATACATGTTGGCATGAATTCTGTATATATATATCATGGACTAATGTGGGTTGATGTGAGGAGGGCGGTGATATTCGTGTCGGCGGACACCGGTAGTTTGGTACCACATTGTGACTACGGTCACGGAGGTTTGGCACCTCAGAGGTTTGGCACCTCATAGCGTCTCGTCCCGGTGGCTTAACACCACGGTGGGTTGGCCCACACGATTTACATTATGGGATTGCGCCGGTGATTTGGTATCACACGATGGGTTGGCCCCATCATTTGATTTGTGACTACGGTCACGGTGGTTTGGCACCACAATATGACGGATTTCGTGACTATAAGTCACGATGGTTTGGCACCACCGGTGGTTTGGTACCACGGGTAGAGAAAGGTGTTTGGATGGCTAGGTTGGGTGCATGATTTAGTGCATGTTAATTTGTTATAAATTGTGTATGTTGTTGCACTAAATTGGGGAAGGGTTACACATTGAGTCTTGGTGACTCACCTTCTCCTTTAACATTTTTGGTGACTCGTAGATGGCGGTTGAGGAGCCAGGTTGGACTCGAGGTGGCCATGCGAGTGGGATTTGAATTTAATGAACTTGGATTTTAGTTATTTTATTTTTATTGTTGGTTTTGTTTTAATCAAGTTGTAATAAGGCCTCCTAGGATTATTTTTATTATCTTTACATGTTTTGAATATTTTGTTTAAACTATTTAATAATATTAAAATGGGTGCATATGTTTTCTCAAATCAAACGCAAAATGTTTTAACGTGCCATCGGGTACATTTGAAACCAGTAACAACTTGACTTAATAAATATTTTTAAAACAAACTAAGTATGGTTTTAGCAAGATAATTAAAAATGAAGATGTTTTCATCAAAACTCAAATCGGCTGAGGGGATTTTTAAAATGGTTTTCTCTGTGACATACCAAATTCGGTCGTAATGTTTGGGCCGGGTTTGGGGTGTTACAAATTGGTATCAGAGCCCAGTTCAAAACTCGGCTGTGGGGGCCCAAGGCCCAAAATGATTTTTTGGTAAACCTTCTTGAAGTAATTATGGTTTTGAACAGCATGGCACCGAGTCTCCGGCACCAATCCGCCCAGGTAAGTACTTCTGACTTCTGTATGAATTATTGGTAGAAGGGTAGGTAGATAGTATGATAGGTGTTTGAAATTTAGGACTAGCCCACTCCAACAGAAGACATAAGACTTTAAATGCCTAATTAAACAAACCTACGACCAAGTCGCCGAGTTAGGGTGTGGTAACCCTTGTGCGCATGTCTAGGATTGGATCCGGAAGAGCTTGGTACTTAAGCAGTTCTCGTGACTCACCTCCTCTTCGCAGGATTCCTACCTGGTGCGTAGCTTTGGTTCACCCTAACCAAGAGGACTCGGTCATAGGCCAAACACAATAAATAATACCCTGACTTTGGAAATTTACGAAAATACCCCTGTCGGGAAAAGGCGAAACTATCCCTGGGAGGAGTGAATAAGTATGAAAGGTTTTAGGGAATGGATGTGCCCTTCTGTGTAAACTAGGATAGAGGACTTAAACCTTTGATTAATCGAAAGAATTTCTATTAAACTCTCTTGATAAAATTTCTTCGCGGATAACCAAGTGAAACAAGTACTAATCCATGAAAATTCCTTAATAAGATTAAAGCGCAATAGTTAGAATGAGCTCTAGAGGACGTGGCCGTCGTGGCCGCGGTAGAGCGGAGATCACCATGTCAGAACCCGTTAGGTCAGGTCAAGGATCGGACAATGAGGCACCACCGCCACCACCACCCCCAGCTGTTGGTGTTGAGCAACAAGCTCAGACAGGGGATGATGCCGTATCGCAGGCTGTGCTGCGAGTTTTGGAGTTGGTGGCTGGTGCAGGAGGAAATTCGGGAGCTCGAAAGTCGGTACCGAGTGACTCGAGCCAATGGAGCCGAGGTGTTTCGGGGTGTATCGGTGTGGCACCCAAGACGGTGAGTATTGGTTGGAATCAACCGAGAGGATCATGGATGATCTAGATCGGACGGGTGAGGAGAAGCCGAAGGAGTGGTGTCGCTCCTCGGGGATGAGTCATACCGGTGGTGGCTCACGGTTCGGGATGGTCTTTGCGGCAGTGATCTTACTTGGGAGTACTTCAAAGTAGCATACCGAGAAGAAGTATGTGGGGACCAGCTACATTGATGAGAGGAAAGCATTTCGAGGTTGGTTCAAGGGAATAAGTGCGTATGCGAGTATGAAGCGCATTTTTAAGGCTGAGCCGCTATGCTCGGGGAATTGTGTCAACGGAGCACGAACGCTGTGTCCACTTTGAGGATGGACTTAGGGATGATCTAAGGTTGCTGATTGCTCCACAACAGGAGCGTGAGTTTTCAGTCCTAGTGGAAAAAGCTAAGGTGGCCGAAGGGATCAAGGAGTCCGTAAGACGGAACCACGAAAGGAACAAACAGAAGAGAGGCTTCGGATCATCTGGATCGGGCAGTGATGTGCAGAAGAGGGCTAGATTTGGGGAATCAGAAAGAGCCACAAAGCCTGCTCAGTGGCCACCTCAGTGTGCTAGATGCGGGAAATCTCACTCGGGAGAATGTTTGGCTGGAAGTAGAGGGTGCTTTGAGTGTGGATCGTTGGATCACCGTGTAAGGGATTATCCTCGAAAGTTAGCTAAGAATCAACCAGAGGGTCAGAACCGTGCTCAGGTTAGAAATGAAGGACCACCACAGAGGGGTCGAGGTGCAACTGGAGGTAATGATAATGGTAACGGGCGTGGCCGAGGTGCTGAAGGTGCAGAGGCGAGGCAACCAAGGTTGGTTTATGCAGTTGGCCGTCGCGAGGAGGAAGATGTGCCAGATATGACAACGGGTAAGTTTTTTTTTTTTCGAAATACCCTCATTTGTCTTGGTTGTGGTTAAGTTAGTTCGTTCTTAGGTTGCCAGTAAAGTGTATGGAACTTGGATAATGAACTTAGAGAATGTTTCTAGGAAGTATGACGTGTTCTTTAAGATCAGAGTGCGCAGCGATAGCGTAGTGTGATGAGTTAAGGATGCACGATTGGGCGATAGTAAGTAATTTCGAGGGACGAAATTATTTTAAGGGGTAGAATTGTAACATCACGAATTAGGGGTTGTCTAAAATTTAATTAATTTCCCATGAGTGTGCGTGAAGAATTAAATACTAGGATCATTTGGCATGTTCTAAGGTCTAGAATTAAACCCGAGCTAGGCGACTTAGTATTAAAATTTTTTTAATACCTAAAAGAGAGGAGCTAGGTGAGATAGGGCTTAAATAAAATTTTTAGGCGAAATATGACAAAGAATGGGCTTGGTACAATTGGCTTGAGTGCGCCTAAGGGTGTTGCAAGGGAGGTCTTGGGTTCGATTCTTAAAAGTTACAAGGGGGAAATGTTTTTCTTTTTGGGTCGTTGGGCGTTAAAGTGAAGAGGGCTTTAAAGAAATTTCGGGCAAGGTTTGAGCATGAAAGTCCAGGTGGTTGGAGTGGCTTGGGGCGCCACTTAAGAGTTTAGAAGTGGCAGGTCTCGGGTTCGAGACACAAGGGACGCAAGGAGCATTTTTATTTTGGGCTTTTTGCGTTAAAAGAAAGAGGGCCGAGAAGAAGGTTTTATAAATAAATGTTGTGGTTTTATGACATGAAAGTCAATTGGGAAAGATGGCATGGGCGATGGAAGAAGGGCGTGGCAAGCGGTGAAGGTCTTGGTTTGAACCCAAGAAGTCTGCTATTGGCATTTTTTTATATATTTTATTTTGGAAACAAAGTGTGAATGGGAGAGTAGGTGATGGCATGAATTTGGACTCTTAAATTGATAAGGATAATGCATGGGATTAATTTATTAATTGTTAAAGGATAAGAGAATATATAGGAAATTGATAAAAGATTAAACTAGTTTTTGATTTTTTTATTCTCACTGGAAGAAATTGATGAGCACATGGGTTCTTTTTATCTTGTATTTTAAATTGAAGAGGTGATGAAGGGATAAGGATTTATTTATTTTAAATTCTTTTTGAATGGATGTTGAAGAGGTAAATTAGGAGATTATTTTGGGATTGGATAAGTAAAGATGTGGTGGCGAAATAGGGTGTCTTTGGGTGTTGAAATTAGGCCATGTGGGGAGCATAAGTGCAGAATTTTAGTTAGTAAGGGTGCTTATTTTTACTACAGAAACTTTGAGTAAATTCTCCTTTTTCATCTTTGTTTTTGCCAAACTATTGCACCTTATTTTTCTTTTACTGAGCTTCGAAAGTTAGAACCTTTTTGTGCAGAATTTTTCTTTCTTCTTTCACATTTTTCTTTTTCTTTTGCTTGAGCCAAAATCACTCTTAAACATTGCCATTGCCGAATTCCTTAGCCACTACTACTTTTCTTTTCTTCTATCTATATTTATTTCTTTTAGTGATAGTGAATATAGCAACACCACTTGAAAAGCCTAGCCAGAATATCAAAGTGTTGATTTTCTATTCTTTGCCGCAAGCCTTTAAAGCTAGGATAGAAAAGCCGAAACTTACTCTCTTTTGGGTCTTCACAAGTCACGTGGGTAAGTAGGCATGGTGAATGACTTTTGTTTGGTTTTGGGATTTATGGTTATGGCCGAATGGTCTATGACTCATATTAATGAGATTAAGGCCGATTGTAGGAAGGAGGGACAGTCTACTTATTTGTGGATATTTGGGATTTGATGATCGATCTAGGTAAGGTCTCAATATTTAAATCTGTAGCTAATTAGTTTAAAAGCCGAAGGCTAACTATTTATGTGATTTCAAGGTGTAGCCGATTACAAGTGGAGTGTGTGGTTTCGAGATTTGGTTGGAGACCAAATCGGTTAAGGTGAGTACTATTATTAAGCGACAGATCCTTCGGGATTTAGGTTGGTAAAACCGAATATGGCCTATGACTAACCCTAGTGTTGGCCGAATATAGGGTCAAGGGATATAGCACAGTAGATTGGATCTTCGGGATCTAGGATTCGCGATAGTAACAGGTGTGTACATACACACTTTATGATTAATTAACTGTGCTAAATGTTTGTGTATGCTAAATCTGGTTTATGAAGCTTTGGATTTAATACCATAACGATATAAGCGATGATTCAGGTAAGACTCTGTTCGTATGTGTTTACTATTTGATGCTTTTGGAAAGCATGTCATATTTGGTATATGCGATTTAAATACATGTTGGCATGAATTCTGTTATATATATATCATGGACTAATGTGGGTTGATGTGAGGAGGGGGCAGTGATATTCGTGTCGACGGACACCAGTGGTTTGGTACCACATTGTGACTACGGTCACCAGAGGTTTGGCACCTCCAGAGGTTTGGCACCTCATAGCGTCTCGTCCCAGTGGCTTAGCACCACAGTGGGTTGGCCCCACAGTTTACATTATGGGATTGACGCCAGTGATTTGGTATCACACGATGGGTTGGCCCCATCATTTGATTTGTGACTACGGTCACCAGTGGTTTGGCACCACAGTATGACGGATTTCGTGACTATAAGTCACCAGTGGTTTGGCACCACCAGTGGTTTGGTACCACACGGGGTAGAGAAAGGTGTTTGGATGGCTAGGTTGGGTGCATGATTTAGTGCATGTTAATTTGTTATAAATTGTGTATGTTGTTGCACTAAATTGGGGAAGGGTTACACATTGAGTCTTGGTGACTCACCTTCTCCTTTAACATTTTTCAGGTGACTCGTAGATTTTAACATTTTTCAGGTGACTCGTAGATGGCGGTTGAGGAGCCGGTTGGACTCGAGGTGGCCATGCAGTGGGATTTGAATTTAATGAACTTGGATTTTAGTTATTTTATTTTTATTGTTGGTTTTGTTTTAATCAAGTTGTAATAAGGCCTCCTAGGATCATTTTTATTATCTTTACATGTTTTGAATATTTTGTTTAAACTATTTAATAATATTAAAATGGGTGCATATGTTTTCTCAAATCAAACGCAAAATGTTTTAACGTGCCATCGGGTACATTTGAAACCAGTAACAACTTGACTTAATAAATATTTTTAAAACAAACTAAGTATGGTTTTAGCAAGATAATTAAAAATGAAGATGTTTTCATCAAAACTCAAATCGGCTGAAGGGATTTTTAAAATGGTTTTCTCTGTGACATACCAAATTCGGTCGTAATGTTTGGGCCGGGTTTGGGGTGTTACAAAACCATTTTATCAAACTTAGCCTCAAGGCCCACCGGGCCCGTTTAGCCACTTTCGGCTTTTCGGCTTTTCGGCATTGCCGATATCGTGTGTGTAGTGTTTGTACACACCTGGTAACCTCGCGTGCTGCAAACCCCTTAGTCACGAACCTACAATTGACATTACTAGCGATTAACCAAAGCGTTAACACATACTAACCAAAAAGCGAAACCTCACTGTGCCCCTTACAGTGTGCCTCACGTTCTAGTAGCCCTTCCTTTGCTACTATTTGCGATTAACCTCTAGATCTGCACCCAAACACCTATATCGTCAAAACCAAGTGACCCATATTGATCATAAGTCACCCCTATGAGCCACAATAGATTCGGTCATTTACTAAACCCTAACTGAGTCGAGAATACTTACTGCCTTGATAGCAATCCTTACCTACCGCACTTGCGATTGCTGAACCTCACCCTTGTTAATACATGGTAATGGAAAAGAGGGGTTAGATAGCCCTTCAGCTTTCAACAAAACGTACTAAGGGGAGTTAACAGAATACTTACCGAATCCAACCTTAGATCCTGCGGCCTACCAAACGAGATTCGACTTTTAACCTTGACTGAGAGTAGATACCAACTGATTTGTGATAGAGAAAAACAACAAAGATTCGGCACTAATGGGGGATTTCGGAAAGAGAAGATGATGGTAATTCGGTAATAGAAAAGTTTGGCTAAGAGAGAATTCAGAAAAAAAGAATGATGGTTTTTCGGCAATGGAAGAATTCAGGAACAGAAGAATAGAATAAGGGGGAGAAAAGAAAAGATCAAATGTGCTTGTGTGAGGGTAACTACAGGATATTCGGTAAAGAAAAGAAAGACTAACTTATTTGCAAAACTCTCCAAATGCCGAAAGCCACAACGAAAATTCGTAATACCCCCTAAAAGACCCAAAAACGGCACTCATTTACCCTCCTAAGCCGAATTTATACACTTCCCACTTCCCACAACGGCACCAACTCTTCACACTTCTCAGCTCCTAACTTTTCTCCCTGATAACTCCTCAATCTCATCCTAAATTTTCTCTAAGATAAGCTCCTTTATCCCTTCCTTAATTTTCTCTCATGAACACTTCCTTCAGAGTTCACGTCCAACGCCACTACTAACCATCTAGAAGGCAAAAATTAAATCCCCAACAAAATACCATGCCACTACTCGAACCTTGGATTCCCTTGCCTGCTAATGATGCCACCTCCCTGCTCCCTAAGTGGCGCCACTTTGCCACTACACCACAAGCTCTTTTGTGTCATTTTTCTTCTTCATTTATTACAAAGGCCTACTAACTGAAGTCACAGTTCCCTTGGGCTAAAACTAAAATTTTTCCTATACCGTTACTTGATCCCAGAACATCTCTAACACCCCTAGACACTCCAAATTCATTACCCTCAAAGCCCACATGCCAATTGTCTTTTTCTTGCTTACTTAAAAATTTTCTGTGATCTAAAGCCCAAAGCCCAAAGCCCAATAGGCCCAATACTTCTAGGCCCAAATTCAGGGCGTTACACACATGGCCTAGACACACGCCCGTGTGTCTACCTGTGTGGACAAAATAAGGCTATTTACCAAGCCATTTTCCATCCCTTTAATGCTCACACGAACATAACATAACATAGCACCAATTCAAGCTTATACATACAACCAAATCATCCATAACCAAGACACCAACACATCATTCACATGCTAACATCTATCATGCATAAACATCATATAACTTATCAACTCAAATCATGCAAGTTGCCTCATTCATGAAAGGCATCATCATATGAATAGACTTATACCAATATTAGCCAATTTCAATTGGCCTTATACAAAATGAACTTCTAACCAATATAAGCCAACACATTTGGCCAAATCAATTATGACACATAACAAAATGACCAAGTCCCCTATACATGCCATAACTCAAAATGTTTGAATTCATTGATACCAAAATAATTGTTGATAGTGCGTATGGATCTTCGACAATCTCTTAAACCTCGATCTAGCTTGGTGACACTATAAGGCAAGGAAAACAAAGGGGAGTAAGCTATATAGCTTAGTAAGTTCCTATGCAAATAATAAGCATCATAACCACACATTTAACATACAATTAACATGATAAAAATTAGCATGAATGTCATTAAAATCTTATAATCATAACTTACTCAATCACCACCTTATCAAGGGTTCATCACATATCGAGCTCATTACTTATAAGTTTTACGTACATACCTGTACCAACTCGCATCATAGTCATATCCTTTCACAACTTTGTCATTCCCGTTGAACACTCGGAATATTAACGGATACTCAGAAATCTTGCACATAAGTGCCATGTATGTAGTTAAAGCTACCTCATATCTCATAATACATATAGGCTCGTTTTCGAGCTATTCACGGGCCTGCTCACACAAGCTGTCAGTCAGGATGTAGCTACACAGTGCTACTCGCACAAGCTATCAGATATCCGCAACACATGCCAGACTACCCAGCCACTGGTAGGACGTACAAGACCAGCACTCGGATCACAAAATTGCATATACACATGGGTTCCTAGTGACATGTCACTCGTATCCTATTCTATTCCTAAGGTTCAACCGGGGTTTCTCGTTTGTCAAAACTTTATCGAATACGTCCAAAGAGTCAATCACAATTCATACAATATTAAAGCATCTAAAACATAAATATAACAATGCATTATTTACATACGAACTTACCTCAGTACAAAAATAGAAGAATTGGACCTAATCGTCAAACATTTTGTTTTTCCCCTGACCTAGGTCCGAACTTCGTTTTTCTTGATCTATAATAGAAAATTTAACTCATTTAATACTCACATTATTCAATTTAGCCCAAAAATCATATTATGGCCAAATTAAATTTTTGCCCCTAACTTTTCAACATTTTAGACTTTAGTCCCTAGGCTCGTAAAATGAAATATAGTCAATTTCTTCAAAACCAAAGCCTAGCCGAACCATTTTCATACTCATAACAGCCCACATTATTCATTAAATCACACTTCTACTTCATATTTTACAACTTTTAAAAATAGATCCTTTTTGACATTTTAATCAAAAATCACCTAGTAAATGTTGTTTATCTAACACCAAACATACATTTTCTACCATTAGACATCAAAATACACAAACCTCTATAATGGGTAAAATTTTAGACTTTAACACCTCTTCAAATTAGTCCTTGAAATATCTAGATTAGGTTGAGACAACTTCAAAAACATAGAAATCATCAAAAACGGGGCAAGAACGGTGTAACAGCCCGATTTTGGGCCTAGTCGAAATAGTGGTTTCGGGGCCACAAATTCGACGTAGAAAAGTTCATTTTTATTATATTTTTATGGTTTACGATTTCATGGAATGATTTTGTGAAAATTTCGTTCAAAAATTTTGACGTTTGGGCACTCAATTTAGTCAAAAGGACTAAATTGTAAAAAAGTGCAAGAGTTGAGTTCTACATGCTAGAGGTGTCTAATTGCTATGAAATTTTAAATTCAAGGTCCTTAGATGGTAATTAGACCATTGGTTAAGTTATTGGATAAAAATGGACATGGAGTAAGAGAATTTTTATGTTTTAAGTTAGGGGTATTTTGGTTATTTGGCTAATTAAATGAATTAATAATCAAATTAAAAGCCAATTTTTGCTCATCTTCAACCCCTTGGCCGAAATTTACAAGAGGGAGACATAGCTAGGGTTTTTCAAGCTTCCAAGCTCGATTGTAAGTCCGTTCTAGCCCCGTTTTTAATGATTTTCATGTTTTTGAGATCCTTGTAACTTGATCTATTTATTCCTACCATTAATTTAAGAAATAATCAAGGTCTATGGTTTGAACCATGTTGGATATTTGTGTATTTTGATGTCTAATGGTGGATTATGCATGTTTGATGTGTGATAAACAACTTTTGCTAGGTGGTTTTTGATGAAAATGTTAAAAGGACCTATTTGTAAAAAGATTATAAAATGTGTGTAAAAGTGTGACTAAATGAAAAATGTGGACTGCTATAAGTATAAAAGAGGATCAACTAGGCTTGAGAATCGAAGAAATTGAATAGATTTCATTTTTCGAGCCTAGGGGCAAAAATATAAATATGTCAAAGTTTAGGGGAAAAAATGTAATTTTGCCATAATTTGATTTTTGGAATGAATTGAATAATATGAATAATAAATGAGTTAAATTTGCTATTATAGATCAAGAGAAACGAGGTTCGGACCTAGATCGGGGGAAAAATAAAGTATTTGACAATTAGGTCCCATTCCTACTATTTTTGTACCGAGGTAAGTTCGTATGTAAATAATGCATTGTTTTATTTATGTTCTAAATGCTTTAATATTGTATGAATTATGATCGACTCCTTGAACGTAATCGACAAAGTTCGACAAGCGAGAAAATCCCGGTTGAACCTTAGGAATAGTTAGGATACAAATGTCATGACATTAGGGTTATTGAGATTTCGTGTAAGACCATATCTGGGATATGGCATCGATATGAGACTTTGTGTAAGACCATAGCTGGGCTATCGGCATCGATATGAGATCCCATGTAAGACCATATCTAGGATATGGCATTGATATGGTACTGTAACACCCCTCACCCGTATCCAATGCCGAAATAGGGTTGCGGAGTATCACCGGACTTCTAACACATATAACTATAATTTTGTCAATCATTTGATCAATTTAAACAATCATTATTCAATCTCAATCATTTTGTCCCTTATAATAGCCTTCGAGGCCTTAGACATGCTTTAGGAGCAGTTCGGGACTAAACTGATAACTTATAAAAGTTTTGGAAACTTAGAAAAATTTCAAACATATAGGGGTCACACGCTCATGTGAACAGACCGTGTGCCTTACACGGCTCCAGACACGCCCGTGTCTCAGACCATGTGAAAACATGGCATATATACTGACTTAGGTCACACGGTCGACCACACGCCCGTGTGCCCTTCGAAATGGCAACACACGCTCGTGTGCCAGGTCGTGTACTAGGCCGTGCCAGACCTGTAGGGTATACTGACTTATGCAACACGGCCAAGTCACATGCCCGTGTGCCATTTAGGGGGTATACTAACTTGTGACACATGGCCAATCACACGTCCGTGTGTGAGGCCGTGTGGAGCATACTGACTTCAATTTAATTCCAACACCGGGGGACACATGGCCGTGCAAAATAATCGTGTGTCACACACGGCTAAGACACACGTCCGTGTCTCTGCCCGTATAGACAAAAAATAGGCCATTTGTAAAGCCATTTTGCCACCCTATTTTTACATGCATACACAAGCATAAATTGTAACATTTCACAACTAAATTGGCAGCCAATACATAACATTTCATACACATATTACTCCCATTTCAACATAGAATTCAAATGCCTAATAATCACATACATTTTCCATTCATATACTAACCATATATCAAGATAACATTTTCATATTTCCATTCCATCTATTGCTAACCAAAGCATACCATATTTGAATACTTAATCACAACCAAAATAGTATACCAAGTTAAGCCAAATCACATGGCTTCAACTTCTACCATAACATGTACCAAAATCAATATTTCAAGTAACCTCAACTATCATTCTTATAATTAGCCTATACATGCCATATTTACAAATATCCACAAATTCAAAAGTACCAATCGGCAACTGGATAGTGTGATGCGTAACTCCGACTTTATCTGAATCGAGCGAGCTATCGAACCTCTATAATACATGGAAAAGAAACAAAGTAAGCTTTATAGCTTAGTAAGCCCGTATAATTCAGAATTAAACTTACCAATTGTAATATAATCAAGACAATAAGTAAGGTAATCTCAACTCAATTTCCAAATGCCTAACAAAAGCTTTTATTAACAAATTAGTCACATAAATACATGTAATCATCCATTATCTCAATCTCAATAATCAATAAATTGTATCATACCATATTCATATATCATATATATCATATTCAACATTTCACTCTCAATCATATAATCAATAATTCATTCAATAACAGTACTCATCTGTATAAACAATATTTATGCCCGTTGAACCCATTAGAACTTCAAAGGATACTCGGGTGATATATATCAGTAATCCATCAATTCATTATCATTTTCGCTCTTTCGAGCTATGATCAGTAAGCTCCTCCTGAGCTGATGGACAATAAGCTCTATTGAGCTAAAACCGTAAGCTCTAACAAGCTAAAAATAGTAAGCTCTTACGAGCTGATATATCGGTAAGCTCATACGAGCTGTGGTGAGTCTGCAACAAATGCAGGAGCTCGACCAAAACGGTAACCCTAGTGACATATCACTTGTATCCTACGAATTCATACGGTTTAAACGGGGCTTGGTAACCATCAGTCTATATCAAATAGGCATTCATATTCCAAGTATATCAATTTCTCAATTATATACATACATTTCAAATAAATTCAAGTATTTTAAAGTTCGATTCTAATTATACGAACTTACCTTGAGTTGCTAAGATAGAAACTATCGACTATTCGTCCACTTTTCCTTTTCCCCGATCTAAACTCGATCTCGGTTTATCTTGATCTATATATTATCAAAATCAGCTTATTTATTCAACTATTTATGCAATTTAGTCCAAAACACACATTAGGGCTATTTTACACATTTGCCCCTAAACTTTTACATTTTTACAATTTAGTCCTTATTACATAAAATTGCAAATTAGTGCAACTAAACCCTTAACTAAGCTAGCCGAATTTCATAGGGACTCCTAGCAACCCATATCTTTCATTATTTCACATATTTACCACATAAATTTTACATTTTCACAAATTAATCCCTTTTTGACATTTTTGTCAAAAATCACTTTACAAAATTAGTTTAACTATAAAAAAATATTCAAAATCCATCATCAACCATAAAATTACTCAAAAATTCAACAATGGTAACATTTTAAATCTTTAATAGTTTTGAAATCGGAGATACGAGCTAGCTAGATTAAGCTGCAACGATCTCAAAAACATAGAAATCATTAAAAACTGAGCAAAAACTGTACCTTAATCAAGGATCCAAATGGACGAATGGTCAAGCTTGTTTAATGGCTTTCTAAAGCCTAAGTTTCGGCATGATGATGATGATAATGAAGCAAAATTGTTTTTGGTTTATTTAATTAACCTATATTAACCAAATTACTATATTAACCTTTAAAAATATTATAAATTACACCAATTGCCATGCTATCATCATCCACTAACTCATAAATAGCCTATTTACCACTTAAGGACCTTTACTTTAATGTTCTATAGCTATTTGACACTTTTAGCTAATAGAACACAAGTTTTACACTTTACGCGATTTAGTCCTTTTTACCGAATTAAGCATTCAAACAGTAAAATTTCTTTACGAAACTTTCATACAATAATTCTATCATGCTGTAAACTTTAATAAAATAATAAAATAAATATTTTGGCCTCAAATTTATGGTCCCAAAACCACTGTTCTGATTTGACCTAAAAACGGGCTGTTACAGGTACTGTGAATGCGAGATGTCCCGAGTATCCTTTAGTATTCCAAGTGGTTCAACGGGTAGTTCGACAGAAATGTTAAAGTTGTGAAAGACTTTGGTATGTTGCACTTGGGTACAGGTATTGATGTGAGCAAATCCGGGGTGACCTCGAATTTGAATTCAAATTCTGATCCTCTCGAGTCCCCTCAAGGCCCCATAACTCGAGCTCGAGCTAAATGGATGCACGAGGCTGTTGTGGCTCTAACAAGCCAGTTTTGGAGCGAATTCCAACCCGAAGAAGACGGACAAGCTCGGGTCCATATTTTGAGCAATTCGTGCACTTTGTTGCAAGCTTAATTTAGCTCGGTTCAGCTCACATGAGCTCACTTTAGCATGTTGAGCTCATTTAATTATTTTCAGCTCATTTAATTTAATATTTGAATAAATTAAAAAACACCCCTTACCCGTGTCCGCCGCTGGAACCGGATACAAGGCATTACCATGCTTGAACTTGCTTGAACATGTAATTACGGGCTATTAAATTTCATTTCCAACTTAAAAATTTTCTTTCTTAATCATAACATACATATCATGGGCCCACGAGGCCTTAAATACACATTCGAAAGGTTTCGGAGTTCACCCGGAAACTTTTGCACTCTTTGAAAATTTTTGCCTAGACAGGGGTCACACGCCCGTGTGACATGGGGACACGCCCGTGTGGGTAGGCCGTGTGGTCTCAGATGCCCATGTCCCTAGCCTGTGTAGAATTTATTTTCCCTTCGAACCTATAGGCATTTTCACACGGCCGGACACACACCCATGTCAGTAGCCCGTGTCCCTCACACGGCCTAGACACGCCCGTGTCCTTCACACGTGGAGCTCTCTGTTTATGACGTCATCAAACCCATAATGGCACACGGCCAGGGCACACGCCCATGTGCTGGCCCGTGTGACGAATCATAATCTCGCAACAAGATGCAGGGGACACACGGCCTATTAACACACCCGTGGGGGCTGACCGTGTTTCACACACGGCCTAGACACACACCCGTGTGTCTACCTATGTGGACACTTAGAGGCTATTTTCCAAGTCAATCTATCCACATTTTACTCATTATCTTGCATGAACATTCTTTTCATTAAACTCATCAACTTTATAGCATAAACTTGACAATATTGGCCAATTCACCATGGCCCTTTACAAAATGAGAGTGAAACATTAATAGCCAACCCTTTGGCCTTCAAACATGACATGACACAAAACGATCAAGTTCCTATACAAGCCATACTCAAAATGAATTAACTTTACTATACCAAAAGAATGATTGATAGTGTGACCCGAGCTCTGACGTTCAATGATCCCCAAGCTAACTTGGCGAAACTACAAGAGAAAGGGAAAGAAGAGGGGTAAGCATATAGCTTAGTAAGTTTGCATGAAATGCTAAAGCAACATAATTGCTCAAACTAAATTCATCCATCTTATGAAACAATAGCAACATAAGTCTCAATTGCTTAGGCATACTTATTCATACTTACTCACACTTATTCTTACCCATCTCATGTCTCATTAGGATTTCTTAACTTGTACTTAATCATAGTACCTGTACCACTCAATCACATAACTTAGCACTTATACTAACATAAGCATAAACTCAAATCTTCATAATTCATAACATGAATGATACTCAAGGTCATCCATAAAAAGTTTTGGCTCTATACCATTTTACATACTTAGCTCTTTTGCCCACAAATTAATCAAATTATCGTAGGACACTCGAACTCATCGTTCATAAAACTTGATGCCAACGCCATATCCCAGATATGGTCTTACATGGGATCACCCCTTGATGCCGATTCCATATCCCAGATATGGTCTTACACGGGATCTTATAGCTTGATGTCGTTGCCATGTCCAAGACATAGTCTTATACGAGATCGTACATGAATTTCAATGCCATGTCCCAGACATGGTCTTATAGGAGATCCTCCTTTGGTGCCGAGGCCATGTCCCAGACATGGTCTTACACGGATCCTTCTTATTTCAGTGCTAATACATGGGTAACCTTATTATTCCGAATCTTTATCCGAAATTTCACATAACTTATTCTCATCATTTTCTCGTCGAGGCTTCATCACTCGATTTTCATAGCAATGACATACATTGTCACAATATTAAGTAATTTCAAATATCGAACATTATGAAACTCTAACTTCATACAAACTTACCTCGATTCTCAAATTATGAAATTCGTGTCCTTAGACCGTGTGTTGAATTAAATTCCTAATTTTAGGTGCAGACTTCACACGGCCTGGGCACACGCCCATGTCCATGGCCGTGCCTCCCACACGGTTGAGACACACGGCCGTGTCTCTGCCCGTGTGTTTACTACTGAGCATACTGACTTGCAAACCTAGCATGCCAGAGGACACACGGCTGAACAACACGCCCATGGGGCTGGCCGTGTGTCACACATGGCTTAGATACACGCCCGTGTATCTACCCGTGTGGACATTAAAAAGGCTATATTCCAAGCCAAATGCCACCCTACATAGCAACCATACTTATACGAATTCATTTCAACATAACTCGTGACCCTAAGGCACTTCCAAAAACTCAATTCAAAACATCCACACAAGCATAAACTTCATAATTTCATCGTCATTGAATATAAATAAACTTGTCATGTATTGGCCCAATTCCAATGACCATTTACAAAATGACTTTGATAACATAAATAGCCAACACATTTGCTATCAAAATGACATAACAAAATACCCAAGTCCTATACATGCCATACTCAAAATAAGTCTAACTTGTTATACCAAAGAGATGTCGATAGTGTGATTTTCGAACTCCGACGTCTCACAATTCTTGAATTATCTTGGCAATACTACAAGGAGAAAGAGAAATGAGAGGGGTAAGCATAAAGCTTAGTAAGTTTGCATGAAAATAAATAGCAATAATAAGTTCATAATGACATCAATTCATGGCATGGGATAACCACACAAAGTCGTAAGCACTTTGCCATAACTTACTCGTACTTGTTCTTATCTAGCATATACCATGCCACATATCGTAACATTCCTCGTGAATTATTCACGGGTACCTGTATTCACTCAATCACATTACTTTAGTACTACTCTCATTTCTATATCCAAGCTTATCTATTTATCCCACTAATTCACTAGGGATACTCAAAGACGCATATTCATCGTCATTAACATAAACACGAAGCCAATGCCACATCCCAGATGTGGTCTTATATGGGGTCACCTCTGAGTGCCGATGCCATATCCTGGATATGGTCTTATACGGAATCTCACTTCAAGTATCGATGCCATATCCCGGATATGGTCTTATACGATTCTCAAATTCAATACCGAAGCCATATCCCAGATATGGTCTTATACGGAATCTCAATTCGGTGTTGAGGCCATGTCCCCAACATGGTCTTACACCGGACCTCATCCATCTCATGTCTCGATGATAGTATTCTCACAATTATTATAGTCCTACTGGGACTTCAACATCTCAACTTTTATCATCTTTCTCATTCAACACCAATACCCAATTTCATAGAATATCATGTATTATCATAATATCAAACATTCTCAAACATACTAGAATAAATGTTGAAGTTATCACATACAAACTTACCTCGATTTCAAAATAAGCTAGATTGTCGATCTAGTCTGATACTTTGTTCTTTCCCCGGTCGAGGTAAATTCTTGGTTCTTCTTGATCTATAATAGCAAATTAGCTCATTTAACAATCACATTAATAAATGCATTTCAATAACCATGCTTTTGCAAAATTACTATTTTGCCTTTAGACTTTTGCAAAATGACCATTTTACCCCTAGGCTTGAAAATCAATTCTAATCAAATTTCTACCTTTATCGAGCCTAGGTGAACATTTATTTCTCTTATGGCTACCATCTAAACTCAATATTTCACACATTTACTACATATTTTACAACCTTTACAAAAAGGTCCTTTTAGGTGTTTTCATGGTAACACCTTTCACAAAAGTTGTTCATCTAACAACTAAGACTCAATTTCTTCCATAAAAATGAAGCAAACAACATAAATGCTCGCATGGAAAAACCCTAAGCTTTCAACCATTTTGCAAGATAGTCCCCTCTTTAGCTAGCTTAAGCTTTAGGGGTTTCAAAAGTATAATTTTTATCAAGAAATGATCACAAAAGCACTTACTTGCAAGGAGAAAACTTGGCTGAAATTTTTGAGTTCTCAAACCCCTTGTTTGCTAAAAATTTCGGTGGAGAAGAAGAGAGGAAAGATGATATCTTTTTCCTTTCTTTATTTTATTTTATTTCCTCAATTTAATCCATCTAATCTATCAACTTTGACCAATTTTGACATTGTTTGTCCCCTATGGCCGGCCAACTATTATTTAAGGGGCTAATTGCCCTTTAAATACCTCCAAATAATATTCCATAGCTATTTGGCACCCTTAGGTTGTAAAATAGAACTTTCGTACTTTTTGCGATTTAGTCCTTTTTCGCGATTAAGCATGAAATCGCTAAAATTAAAGCACCAAAATTTTCATGCACTTATATAATCATGCTCTAACTCATAAAATAACATGAAAGTAATTTTATCCAACCTCGGATTAGTGGTTCCGAAACCACTGTTCTGACTAGCCCCTAAATCTAGTTGTTACACCGAATATTGGTTGGAGGCCATCAAGAGGATCATAAATTTAATACACCTTTCCACCCCCAAACTGACGGTCAGTTGGAGAGGTTAATAAAAGTACGTGAAGATATGCTTCGGTGTTATGTTCTTGAGTTTCAAGGCAGCTGGGAAAGGTATCTACTGTTTGTAGAATTTGCCTACAATAACAGTTTTCAGTCGAGTTTGAAAATGGCGCCTTATGAGGCTTTATATGGGCGTAAGTGTCGAACGCCTTTATATTGGACTGAACTTAAGGAAAACCAAATTCACGGAGTTGACTTGGTAAGAGAAACCGAAGAAAAAGTAAAGGTGATTCGAGACTGTTTAAAGGCTACTTCGGACAGACAGAAATCTTACTCGGATTTGAAAAGGAAAGAGATTGAGTATCAAGTCGGTGATAGAGTATTCCTGAAAGTGTCGCCACAGAAGAAAGTTCTTAGATTCGGCTGGAAAGGCAGATTGAGTCCGCGCTTTATCGGACCATACGAGATCACCGAGAGGATTGGGCCTGTAGTCTATCGGTTGGCTTTGCCACCTGAGTTAGAGAAGATTCATGATATGTTTCACGTGTCTATGTTACGACGCTACCGATCAGACACTTCGCATGTGATCACACCGACAGAGGTTTAAATTCAACCCGACATGACTTATGGTGAAGAACCAGTTAAAATTCTAGCCCGGGAAGTCAAACAATTAAGGAATAAAAGTATAGCTCTAGTGAAAGCCCTATGGCAGAGACATGGGGTAGAAGAGGCTACATGGGAGCCCGAGGAGGCTATGAGGAACCAGTACCCAAACCTTTTTGCTGGTAAGATTTTTGGGGACGAAAATCCCTAAGGGGGGAGAATTGTAACAGTCGGACTTAGGGACTAGTCAGAATAGTGGTGCGAGACCACAGATCCGAAGTAGAAATTTATGTTTAAATGATTTTTATAAGGCTTATGAGGTGCTTGCATAGTTGTGTGAAAATTTCATCAAAAAATTTTATTAATTAGTAAATAAATTGTCCAATAGGTCTAAATTGCAAAGATTAGAAAATATGAGATTCTAGAAGATTTAAGTATAAAATAGAATTATAAAAATTACTAGAGGTCCTTATTTAGCAATTAGACCATTATATGTTAAGATGGAAAAAAATGGACATGGGAAGGAAAAATCTCAAGAAAGGATCATTAAGGGCATTTTTGTCATTTGGTTAATAAAAGAATTAAAAGGGAAAAAGAAGTAAAAATCATGTCCATCTTCCTTCCCCATGGCCGAAAATCACAAGGAAGACATAGCTAGGGTTTCTTCAACTTTCAAGCTTGATAGTAAGTGCATCCTAGCCCCGTTTTTAATGTTCTTCGTATTTTTGAGACCCTCGTAGCTCGGTTTAGCTATTTCTAGCTATATTTTGAGCTAGGGTTTATGTTCAAAAATTTACCCATGTATGAAATGCATGTATTTTGATGTTTTATGGAAGAATATGAAAGCTTGATGTATGATAAACATATTTTTTTAAGTGATTTTCATGAAAAATGCACAAAAGGACTAAATTGTAAAAGTTGTAGAAATGGTCATACATGAGTGAAATAGTGGAAGGTGAATATTGTTATAGATGAGAATATGATTCAGCTAGGCTTGAAATGCAAGAGAGTTGTATGAAAATCATTTTACGAGCCTAGGGGCAAAAGTGTAATTTTGTAAAAGTTTAAGGGCAAAATTATAATTTTGCCAAAATATGAAATTCTAGTCGATTTAGTCAATGTGTGTATTTAACAAGTGAAATTGTTAATATAGATCAAGAAACACGAAGCCCGGATCGAAATCGAGGCAAGAATAAAATCGAGGACTAAATCGAGCATCGATACACATTTTGAGAATCGAGGTAAGTTTGTATGAAGTTAGAGTTTCATAATTTTTGATATTTGAAATTACTTAATATTGTGACAATGTATGTCATTGCTATGAAAATCGAGTGATGAAGCCTCGACGAGGAAATGATGAGAATAAGTTATGTGAAATTTCGGATAAAGATTCTGAATAATAAGGTTACCCATGTATTAGCACTGAAATAAGAAGGTTTCGTATAAGACCATGTCTGGGACATGGCCTCGGCACCAAAGGAGGATCTCGTATAAGACCATGTCTGGGACATGGCATCGACATTCATGTACGATCTCGTATAAGACCATGTCTGGGACATGACATTGACATCGAGCTATAAGATCCCGTGTAAGACCATATTTGGGATATGGCATCGACATCATGGGGTGATCCCATGTAAGACCATATCTGGGATATGGCGTTGGCATCAAGTTTTATGAATGATGAGTTCGAGTGTCCTACGATAATTTGATTAATTCGTGGGCAAAAGAGCTAAGTATGTAAAATGGTATAGAGCCAAAACTTTTTATGGATGACCTTGAGTATCATTCATGTTATGAATGATGAAGATTTGAGTTTATGCTTATGTTAGTATAAGTGCTAAGTTATGTGATTGAGTGGTACAGGTACTATGATTAAGTAAAAGTTAAGAAATCCTAATGTGACATGAAATGGGTAAGAATAAGTGCGAGTAAGTATGAATAAGTATGCCTAAGCATTTGAGACTTATGTTGCAATTGTTTCATAAGATGGATGAATTTAGTTTGAGCAATTATGTTGCTTTAGTATTTCATGCAAATTTACTAAGCATACCACTAAATGTAACACCCCTTACCTGTGTCCGCCGTTGGAATCGGATACGAGGCATTACCATGCTTGACCTTGCTTGAACATGCAATTACGGGCTATAAAATTTTAGTTCCAACTTAAAACTTTTCTTTCTTAATCATAACATACATATCATGGGCGCACAAGGCCTTAAATATATATTCGGAAGGTTTCGGAGTTCAACCGGAAACTTTTACACTATTTGAAAATTTTTGCCTAGACAGGGGTCACACGCCCGTGTGACATAGGGACACGCCCGTGTGGGCAGGCCGTGTGGTTGATAGTGTGACCCGAGCTCTGACGTTCAATGATCCCCGAGCTAACTTGGCGAAACTACAAGAGAAAGGGAAAGAAGAGGGGTAAGCATATAGCTTAGTACATTTACTATACCAAAAGAATGGTTGATAGTGTGACCCGAGCTCTGACGTTCAATGATACCCGAGCTAACTTGGTGAAACTACAAGAGAAAGGGAAAGAAGAGGGGTAAGCATATAGCTTAGTAAGTTTGCATGAAATACTAAAGCAACATAATTGCTCAAACTAAATTCATCCATCTTATGAAACAATAGCAACATAAGTCTCAAATGCTTAGGCATACTTATTCATACTTACTCACACTTATTCTTACCCATCTCATGTCACATTAGGATTTCTTAACTTGTACTTAATCATAGTACCTGTACCACTCAATCACATAACTTAGCACTTATACTAACATAAGCATAAACTCAAATCTTCATCATTTATAACATGAATGATACTCAAGGTCATCCATAAAAAGTTTTGGCTCTATACCATTTTACATACTTAGCACTTTTGCCTACGAATTAATCAAATTATGTAGGACACTCGAACTCATCGTTCATAAAACTTGATGCCAACGCCATATCCCAGATATGGTCTTACATGGGATCACCCCTTGATGCTGATGCCATATCCCAGATATGGTCTTACACGGGATCTTATAGCTCGATGTCGATGCCATGTCCCAGACATGGTCTTATACGAGATCGTACATGAATGTCGATGCCATGTCCCAGACATGGTCTTATACGAGATCCTCCTTTGGTGCCGATGCCATGTCCCAGACATGGTCTTACACGGAACCTTCTTATTTCAGTGCTAATACATGGGTAACCTTATTATTCCGAATCTTTATCCGAAATTTCACATAACTTATTCTCATCATTTCCTCGTCGAGGCTTCATCACTCGATTTTCATAGCAATGACATACATTGTCACAATATTAAGTAATTTCAAATATCGAACATTATGATACCCTAACTTCATACAAACTTACCTCGATTCTCAAAATGTGTATCGATGCTCGATTTAGTCCTCAATTTTGTTCTTGCCTCAGTTTCGATCCGAGCTTTGTGTTTCTTGATATATAATAACAATTTCACTTGTTAAATACACACATTGACTAAATCAACTCGAATTTCATATTTTGACAAAATTACAATTTTGCCCCTAAACTTTTACAAAATTACACTTTTGCCCCTAGGCTCGTAAAATGATTTTCATACAACTTTCTTGCATTTCAAGCCTATCCGAATCATATTCTCATCTATAACAACATTCAATTTCCACTATTTCACTCATGTATGACCATTTCTACAACTTTTACAATTTAGTCCTTTTGTGCATTTTTCATGAAAATCACTTAGAAAAAGATATTTATCATACATCAAACTTTCATATTCTTCCATAAAACATCAAAATAAATGCATGTCATATATGGGTAAATTTTTGAACATAAACCCTAGCTCAAAATATAGCTAGAAATAGCTAAACCGAGCTATGAGGGTCTCAAAAATATGAAGAACATTAAAAACGGGGCTAGGATGCACTTACTATAAAGCTTGAAAGTTGAAGAAACCCTAGCTATGTCTTCCTTGTGATTTTTGGCCAAGGGGAAGGAAGATGGACATGATTTTTACTTCTTTTTCCCTTTTAATTCTTTTATTAACCAAATGACAAAAATGCCCTTAATGATCCTTTATTGAGATTTTTCCTTCCCATGTCCATTTTTGTCCATCTTAACATATAATGGTCTAATTACTAAATAAGGACCTCTAGTAATTTTTATAATTCTATTTCATACTTAAATCTTCTAGAATCTCATATTTTCTAATCTTTGCAATTTAGTCCTAATAAACAATTTGTTTACTAATTAATAAAATTTCTTCATGAAATTTTAACAAAACCATGCAAGCACCTCATAAGCATTATAAAAATCATTTAAACACATATTTCTACTTCGGATCTGTGGTCTCACACCACTATTTCGACTAGGCCCTAAGTCGGGCTATTACAATTCTCCCCCCTTGGGGATTTTCGTCTCCAAAAAGCTTACCAGCAAAAAGGTTTGGGTACTGGTTCCTCATAGCCTCCTCGGGCTCCCATGTAGCCTCTTCTACCCCATGTCTCTGCCATAGGACTTTCACTAGAGCTATACTTTTATTCCTTAATTGTTTGACTTCCCAGGCTAGAATCTTAACTGGTTCTTCACCATAAGTCATGTCGGGTTGAATTTCAACCTCTGTCAGTGTGATCACATGCGAAGGGTCTGATCGGTAGCGTCATAACATAGACACGTGAAACACATCATGAATCTTCTCTAACTCAGGCGGCAAAGCCAACCGATAGGCTACCGGCCCAATCCTCTCGGTGATCTCGTATGGTCCGATAAAGCGCAGACTCAATTTGCCTTTCCGGCCGAATCTAAGAACTTTCTTCCATGGCGACACTTTCAAGAATACTCTATCACTGACTTGATACTCAATCTCTTTCCTTTTCAAATCCGAGTAAGATTACTGTCTGTCAGAAGCAGCCTTATTTAGCAATTAGACCATTATTTGTTAAGATGGACAAAAATGGACATGGGAAGGAAAAATCTCAAGAAAGGATCATTAAGGGCATTTTTGTCATTTGGTTAATAAAAGAATTAAAAGGGAAAAATAAGTAAAAATCATGTCCATCTTCCTTCCCCTTGGCCAAAAATCACAAGGAAGACATAGCTAGGGTTTCTTCAACTTTCAAGCTTTATAGTAAGTGCATCCTAGCCCCGTTTTTAATGTTCTTCGTATTTTTGAGACCCTCATAGCTCGATTTAGCTATTTCTAGCTATATTTTGAGCTACGGTTTATGTTCAAAAATTTACCCATGTATGACATACATGTATTTTGATGTTTTATGGAAGAATATGAAAGTTTGATGTATGATAAACATCTTTTTCTAAGTGATTTTCATGAAAAATGCACAAAAGGACTAAATTGTAAAGTTTGTAGAAATGGTCATACATGAGTAAAATAGTGGATATTGAATGTTGTTATAGATGAGAATATGATTCGGCTAGGCTTGAAATGCAAGAAAGTTGTATGAAAATCATTTTACGAGCCTAGGGGTAAAAGTGTAATTTTATAAAAGTTTAGGGGCAAAATTGTAATTATGCCAAAATATGAAATTCGAGTTGATTTAGTCAATGTGTGTATTTAACAAGTGAAATTGTTATTATAGATCAAGAAACACGAAGCCCGAATAAAAACTGAGGCAATAACAAAATCGAGGTCTAAATCGAGCATCGATACACATTTTGAGAATCGAGGCAAGTTTGTATGAAGTTAGAGTTTCATAATGTTCGATATTTGAAATTACTTAATATTGTGACAATGTATGTCATTGCTATGAAAATCGAGTGATGAAGCCTCGACGAGGAAATGATGAGAATTAGTTATGTGAAATTTCGGATTATGATTCGGAATAATAAGGTTACCCATGTATTAGCACTGAAATAAGAAGGTTCCGTGTAAGACCATGTCTGGGACATGGCCTCGGTGCCAAAGGAGGATCTTGTATAAGACCATGTCTGGGACATGGCATCGACATTCATGTACGATCTCGTATAAGACCATGTCTGGGACATGGCATCGAAATCGAGCTATATGATCCCGTGTAAGACCATATCTGGGATATGGCATCAGCATCAAGGGGTGATCCCATGTAAGACCATATCTGGGATATGGCATTGGCATCAAGTTTTATGAACGATGAGTTCGAGTGTTCTACGATAATTTGATTAATTCGTGGGTAAAAGAGCTAAGTATGTAAAATGGTATAGAGCCAAAACTTTTTGTGGATGACCTTGAGTATCATTCATGTTATAAATTATGAAGATTTGAATTTATGCTTATGTTAGTATAAGTGCTAAGTTATGTGATTGAGTGGTACAGGTACTATGATTAAGTACAAGTTAAGAAATCCTAATGTGACATGAGATGGGTAAGAATAAGTGTGAGTAAGTATGAATAAGTATACCTAAGCATTTGAGACTTATGTTGCTATTGTTTCATAAGATGGATGAATTTAGTTTGAGCAATTATGTTGCTTTAGTATTTCATGCAAATTTACTAAGCTATATGCTTACCCCTCTTCTTTCCCTTTCTCTTGTAGTTTCGCCAAGTTAGCTCGGGGATCATTGAATGTCGGAGCTTGGGTTACACTATCAACCGTTCTTTTGGTATAGTAAAGTTAATTCATTTTGAGTATGGCATGTATAGGAACTTGATCATTTTGTGTCATGTCATGTTTGAAGGCCAAAGGGTTGGCTATTAATGTTTCACACTCATTTTGTAAAGGGCCATGGTGAATTGGCCAATATTGTCAAGTTTATGCTATAAAGTTGATGAGTTTAATGAAAAGAATGTTCATGCAAGATAATGAGTAAAATATGGATGGATTGAATGATAATTTAGGGATTATTCATGATTGATATTGTTATATTATGTGTTTCTTATGCTAAAATGAATGAGTTTAAGTTTCAGGGTGGCAAAAGGGCTTGGAAAATAGCCTCTAAGTGTCCACATGGGTAGACACACGGGCGTGTGTCTAGGCCGTGTGTGACACACGGTCAGCCCCCACGGGTGTGTTAATAGGCCGTGTGTCCCCTGCATCTTGTTGTGAGAATATGATTCGTCACACGGTCAAGCTCACGGTCATGTGCGCTGGCCGTGTGCCATTATGGGTTTGATGACGTCATAAACAAAGAGCTCCATGGGTGAAGGACACGGGTGCGTCTAGGCCGTGTGAGGGACATGGGCTACTGACATGGGAGTGTGTCCGGCCATGTGAAAATGCATGTAGGTTCGAAGGAAAAATAAATTCTACACGGGCTAGGGACATGGGCGTGTGAGACCACACGGCCTGCCCACACGGGCGTGTCCCCATGTCACACGGGCGTGTGACCCTTGTCTAGGCAAAAAATTTCAATGAGTGTAAAATTTTTTGGTTGAACTTTGAAACCTTCCGAATGTATATTTAAGGCCTCGTGGGCCCATGATATGTATGTTATGATTAAGAAAGAAAAGTTTTAAGTTGAAAATGATTATAAATATGTTTATGTCATTAATGTGCTTTGTCCTAGCCGAATTTATTGTGTTCTAATTTAATTAAATTTGTCTTATTTTACTACATGTTTTTATTTTGTCCAGGTTATAGCCGATTTTCAGTGTGTCTTATTTAGTCTCTATTTAATTTGTCTTGTGTTTGTTTATTATGCCTAAATTGTGTTTTTAATATGTCCAGCCGAATTTGGCTTGAATTGAATGGGTTTATTCCTTTTTGTAGGTTCAGCCGAATTTGGGAGTGAATTTAAGCTAGGTTCATGTATGGAACGGTTCATGAATGGACCTCTTCAATGAATGTTGGCTGATCCATTTGGCTCCCCAAGGTGTCCATTCAGCCAAAGGTTACCAGCAAGTTAAAGTCTTCAAGTTTGGCCGATTGTCTTCCCAAGGCAGCACCTAGGCGTTCACACTTGCTGTTCACACCATGAGTTCCATCGGTAGGCCTAGTTCACATTCAAAAGACTCTTCAAGCTTCATTTTCACACATTTTGGGCTGTTCAAAGACCTTCTTAATTGCTCCTAAACATTCAGCCAAAAGGTGCCAATTCAATGAGCCAAATTAAGGCTATGACCGAACCTAGACATGGCCATTGGCCTTCCCATGCATTCATCTCTTCAAGTACATTTGCTTAAGCTTTAAGCTGTCCATTGGAGCTCCCCATTCAGCCAAATCTTGCTATGGCATTTCAATGGTTTTAATTCTAGAATTTTCTAGCTACATTTACTTAGTCTTTAAGCTTTGTTTGTTGACCATTTGGCTAGCTAGTAGATAGGCTATAAATACATTGTTATTTTCCTTTGTAAAGGACTTTTGCCAATTTATTGAATGAACATTTTGTTCTTGAGTGAGTTAATCTCCTCTCATATTTTCGTACAAGTCTAATTGACTTATCTAGCGTGCTAGTGGCATCTTCCCGACTTGTTTCTGAACTTATCACCGTAACCCGGTGTGGCGTTCACCAATCTATCAATCCGCAAATCCACCTTAAACAATATAGGAATCGGGGTGACACTTTTTAGTGTTGAATCATTCTTGAAGTTTAAGTTCGTTTTTCCATCCCTACCTTTATCCCAAATTATCTATCCTTATCATTCTTGTTAAACCGAGCCCATCAAAATATCCACCTTTCTTGTTTCTTTCTTAGCCGAACCTACCACCACCTTAGCCAACTTTATAACCATTTGAAAGCTTCCACAATTCCTTAGCCTAATTAATCCCTTTTCCGACAACTCAACTACTCCTCGTCGATGATCGGGCAATTTCATGAAACGAATCGAATTAACCCGGGATGGATCACATCATTTGGTATCAGAGCTTGCAAACGAGGAGCGCCGACGTACGGGATAATCTCGGAATAGGTTTGTAAAAACAAAAAAAATTCAAAATTTTTAATTTTTTTTCAAGTATTTCCTTTTAAATTCAGCATATTGTATTTAAAAAAAAAGAAACGAAATTATAAAAAAAATTCGAGTATAAAAAAAAGTGAAGTTCTTTGAAAGTTCTTGTTATTGTTTTTCATCGATTGATTTCCGATTATAGAGATTGTTATCCTACCATTTCTTCCCTTCCCCAAACGACACACTTAACCCAATTTTTCTTTTCATTTTAGCCTACCCTACACCTAAACATCTATCCCTTACAACCATTTTGAAGCTGACCCCAAAGCCGTGAATAAGCTTATACGAGATGAAATACAAACTTATGAGAGCGAGAAAGAGCGGTAAAAGGCAAGAGACTGTGACTTTATTCGAGAGAAAGAAAAGCCTTAAAATGAGCGTAAACATGAGTGGAGTGAAGACCTTTTATTTTCTTTCCGAGTGATTGTGAGAATTTGTAGTGAGGTTTTAATAGTCTATGTCTCGAAGTCCCGAAAGGAATATGGTGGAGCGAAATGAAAGGCAGCCTATTCGGAACGTCCCGGACTTGAATCTACAAGCCTTACTCCGCGAGGTTGAACAACTGTTGGACTGAAGATTGGAACCAATACAAGATCAACTTGATCGCATGGAAGGAAGAGCCCGGCGTGAACGGACTCCTGTAAGTCCACCAAGACATCGAGGGAGGCAACGAGTACAAAACGATGATGACATGTCCGAACCAAACGATTCTGAAAGTGAACAATGTTCAAATGTAAGTGACCGGAGGAGAGGCCAATGCAACCGAGGCCGAGAAAGGTTCGATGATGATTTGAAAAGTATTAATTTGTCGATTCCCCCATTCCAAGGTCGATCGGATCCTGAGGCTTATCTCGAGTGGGAGAACAATATTGAACTCATGTTCAAGTGTCACAACTATTCCGAGGCCAAGAAAGTTAAGTTGGCTGCTATTGAGTTTTTTGACTATGTAATGATTTGGTGGGACCAACTCACTACGAGCCGGAGGCAAAATGGCGAGCGACCCATAGCACTTGGGTCGAGATGAAGGCCGTGATGCGACGACGATTCATTCCTTCATACTACCACTGGGAGTTGTATCAAAAACTCCAAAATCTCACCTAAGGGACGAAAAGTGTAGAGGACTACTACAAAGAGATGGAAGTCGCTATGATTCGCGCGGATGTGCAAGAAGATCGCGAGGCGACTATGGCGCAATTTTTGGCTGGACTCAACCGAGAGATAGCCAACATTGTTGAGCTGCAACACTACGTGGAGATTGTCAACATGGTGCATATGGCGATCAAAGTCGAGAAGCAACTCAAAAAGAAAGGGAATGTTCGTGGCTATTCAACATCGAATATACCTAAGTGGAACCAAGGCCCAAGCAAGAATGCTTCGGTAAATCAATCGAAAGAAAACTCGACGCCGGTGAAGTCCACCAAGTCTTTGGCTGAATCTAGCAAAGGTAAGGCCATTGAAAATGTTCAAACCCGATCTCGAGACATTAAGTGTTTCAAGTGTCAAGGAAGAGGGCACATAGCGAGCCAATGCCTAAATCACAACACGATGGTGATACACCCAAACGGTGAAATCGAATCGAAGGAGGAAGTAGACAAGAACGAAGATGATGTCGAGAACCCATCTGATAACGAAGATGAGGTAGAATTTGCTGTTGAAGGCGAGATGCTAGTTGTGAAACGAAGCCTTAATGCACAAAGTTCTGTAAGCGAGCCCCAACGAGAAAATTTGTTTCATACCAGTTGTTTTTTTCAAGGAAAAGTTTGTAGCGTCGTGATCGATGGCAGAAGTTGTACGAATGTTGCAAGTACTCTCATGGTGGATAAATTTGCCTTGCCGATGACAAAACACCCGAGCCCATACAATTTGCAATGGCTCAACAAAGGCGTCGAACTTAAGGTGACCAAGCAAGCCTTGATTTCATTTTCAATTGGAAACTACCATGATGAGGTACTATGTGATGTTGTGCCCATACATGCAGGCCATTTACTGCTTGGAAGACCATGGCAGTTCGACTGGTGGGTTAAACACGATGGATTCGCCAACCAATATTCTTTCAAGCACAAAGGCAAAAACCTCACTTTGGCCCCTTTATCGCCCCAGCAAGTGTTGGAAGATCAACAAAGATTAAAACAATCCATGGAGAGTTTGAAAGAAAAGATCAAAGATTCAAAAGAGAGAAAAGAGGAAAAATCGAGTTGTGAAGAAAATAAGACTGATGAAAAAAGAAAAGAAAAAGAAAAAGAAAATGAAAGAAAATTGAGTGAGAAAAAGAAAAGTGTTTTAATTAACTGATGTTTTCATGATTCTTCTTCTTTTCAGGTTAATTACACCAAGGAGCTTCGATTGCATTACATTCCCGAGGAGAAAAGGTTCGAGTTGCGAGAAAATGGTAAAACCAATCCTAGAATCCGTAATCTTAAAGGTAAACAAGGTTTGGCTTCCAAAGAATCAAAAACATCTCTGTTTTGTTCAAAAGGTGATGAAATCTGTGATGATGATGAATTTGATGAAAAAGTGAAAGATCATTGGCCACTGCTAAGTTTAAGTATGCAAAACTCGAGTCGATAAGTGATCTTGTTTGTCTTGGCCGAATGATACTTGTCCTACATGTTTACCTGAATGACTTCTTGTTGAATTGTGGTTGTTCTCTAGAATCAATTCATTCATTTGATGAGATTTTGCATGGTGAAGGTGTAATAAATCAGTTTGGTTATTTGAAGTTTGTGTTTTCGAATCCATTTGACCAAGTGAGATGTGAAATATGCGTTACTTTGAATGATTGTCCCATGTCCTTTGAACTATTCCCCATGTTTCGATCAATGGTGAACTTGGAAGATCAAGTTGAAAAGGTAAGACTTAATTTTTACTTGACATTCGATCACCAACCATCTGCTCCTAATTTGACAAGGATAAGTCCATCGTCAGCTTATTCCTTTATCAATTCTTTGATCTATGACGTTATTAATTTGTTTCTTTGTCAAGTGCTGACTCTCTTTTAGATTTATGAGAGCCCATTCACCCCGTTCATCTGAATAGAGTTCATTATGAAAGAATGTTATCAATCAAACAAACGACTCGACTTGAGGATAAGTCGCTTCGAAGAGGGGGCATGATGTGAGCACACCCGGGGTGACCTCGAATTCGAATTCTGATCCTCTCGAGTTCCCTCAAGGCCCCATAACTCGAGCTTGAGCTAAACGGATGCACGAGGCTGTTACGGCTCTAACAAGCCAGTTTTGGAGCGAATTCCAACCCAAAGAAGACGGACAAGCTCGGGTCCATATTTTGAGCAATCCGTGCACTTTGTTGCAAGCTCAATTTATCTCGGTTCAGCTCACATGAGCTCACTTTAGCTCGTTGAGCTCATTTAATTATTTTGAGCTCTTTTACTTTAATATTTGAATAAATTAAATTAACTTAGTTGATTTTTATACAGCTTATAAATATGTTTATGTTATTAATGTGTTTTGTCCTAGCCGAATTTATTGTGTTCTAATTTAATTAAATTTGTCTTAGTTTACTACATGTTTTTATTATGTCCAGTTATAGCTGATTTTCAATGTGTCTTATTTAGTCTCTATTTAATTTGTCTTGTGTTTATTTATTATGTCTAAATTGTGTTTTTAATATGTCCAGCCAAATTTGGCCTGAATTGAATGGGTTTATTCCTTTTTGTAGGTCCAGTCGAATTTGGGAGTGAATTTAAGCTAGGTTCATGTATGGAACGGTTGAATGGACCTCTTCAATGAATTTCGGATGATCCATTTGGCTCCCCAAGGTGTCCATTCGGCCAAAGGTTACCAACAAGTTAAAGTCTTCAAGTTTGGCCGATTGTGTAACAGCCCGATTTTTGGGCTAGTCGGAACAATGGTTTCGGAACCACTAATCCGAGGTTGAAGAAAATTATTTTGATATCATTTTATGTATTATGGCATAATTATATGGATGTATGAAAATTTTAATGCATTAATTTTAGCGTTTGCATGCTTAATTGTGAAAAAGGACTAAATCGCATAAAGTGCGAAAGTTCTATTTTGTAAGGTAGAGGTGTCTAATAGCCATAGAATATTAAATTGGAGGTCCTTAAAGTGCAATTAGGCCATTAAGAGTGTGTTGGCCGGCCATATAGAAAGGAGACAAGGGCATTAAATTTTGGTCAAAATTTGGTGAAATTAGGTGATAAAAAATGAATAAAATAAGATAAATAGAAGAGATATCATCTTTCACTATTCATGCTTCTTATCTACCAAAAATTGAAGGGAAATTAGAGGTTTTTGGAGTTCAAACTTTCAGCCAAGCCATTCTCTTGCAAGTAAGTGATTTTAGGGGTCTTTCTTGATAATTTTTGTACTTTTGGAACCCCCACAGCTTAAGCTAGCTAATGAGGGGACTAATTTTCAAAATGGTTGAAAGTTTAGGGACTTGCCATGAGAGTTTTCATGTTGTTTGCTGAGTTTTTATGGAAGAAAATGAATGTTAGTGAGTTAAGGAACAACTTTTGTGAAAGGTGTTACCATGAAAACACCTAAATGAGACTTAATTGTAAAGGGTGTAATTTAGTAATAAATGCATGAAATAATTGGTTTTGTGAGTTGTTGTAAGAGAAATAAATGTTCAGCTAGGCTTGTTTAATGAGAAAATGTGATGAAAAATGATTTACGAGCCTAGGGGCAAAATTATAATTTTGCCAAAGTATAAGGGCAAAATGGTCATGATTTACGAGCCTAAGGGTAAAATTGTAATTTTGCCAAAGTATAAGGGCAAAATGGTCATTTTTGCCTAACTGGAAATTTTAATGTATCATGAATTATAAAGTGATTAAATGAGTGAATTTTATTATTATAGATCAAGAAGAGCGCGGAAACAACCTTGACCGAGGAAAATGCAAGGTTACGGACTAAGTCGTCGACTAATACATTTTGCACCGAGGTAAGTTTATGGGTAAATGTTACATCTTTAATACATATGTTGTTACTTATTGGTGCATTGTATGAATGAGATCAATTATGAGTGAGATTGATTGAAATTGATAGATATTGAGTAACTCTCGTATGAACCTCGGAATAGATATGTAAGTGCGGAAAAAATATCCATGATAGTTATTCGGTGGGCTGTGCGCGATACCACCTTAATTATCATTGTTGGTGGGCTGTGTGCGATACCACCTTATTATTTATTCACGATGGGCTGTGTGCGATACCATCGTTTATATTATCACTTGGTGGGCTATGTACGAAACCACTGTAATTGTTGGTGGGCTATGTGCGATACCACCCTATTAGTGATAAATGGTGGGCTGTGTATGAAACCACCGGGTACTTAGTATTATTCCGAAAGGGTTCATCGAGAAATTGTTTAAAAGAATGTTTCATGTGGTTTTGTGGTGATGAGTGCATGGAATGTGTACAAGTAAATGTGAGTAATATATTCGTTATATGTTTGGAATGTGGTAAGAGATGAGATGAGTAAGCATGGTTATGGAAATATGAACCGTTCTTGCTTAGTATGTAATGTTATTGATTAATTAGCATATGTTATGATGCTTATTGTTAACGTGTAAACTTACTAAGCTTAAAGCTTACTCCCTTTCTTTTCCCTTGTTTTATAGTGTCAAAGAGCCAGTTCGGGATATGAAGATAATTGGAAGATCACCCACTCTATCAGCTCATCTCGGTATATTTAGACTTAGTATTTTGAGTATGGCATGTATAGGGGCTAGACTTAGTGAAATGTTTTGTTGATTTGGGCAAGTGTGTTGGCTCTTTTTAAAGATAAACTTTTGTAAATAGCCATAGTTGATGGCTCATTATTATCAATACATAGAAAGATGAGGTTATTCATGAAGGTGTATGATGCACGATTGGGTTGTTTGATTAATGGTTGAATATGGTTGAATGAGGTTTATGTTGTATGAGTTAGGGTGATAAAAACAGCTTGTTAAATAGCCTTGTTCTTATCCACACGGGTAGGCACACGGGCGTGTGTCTAGGCCGTGTGTGACACACGGTCAATCCCATGGGCATGTGGCTGGGCCGTGTGTCCCCTGCATGTTAGTATTACAAGTCAGTGTCGACCACGAGCTAGACACACGGGCGTGTGCCTAGGCCGTGTGCCCTTTATAAGGTTGCTGATGTCACAAACAGAATACCCAGGTGAGGACACGGGCGTGTCTAGGCCGTGTGAAGGACATGGGCCAAAGGCACGGGCATGTGTCCGGCCATGTTAAAACCCCTGTAGGTTCAAATTGAAAAATAAATTTCACACAGGCTAGGGACATGGGCGTGTGTAACCACACGGCCTGCCCACACGGGCGTGTCCCATTTCACACGGGCGTGTGGCCCTGTTTAAGAAAAAAAGTTTTCTAAGTATACAAAAGTTCTTGGTTTGATTCTGAGACCCTCTGTTTGCATGTTTAAGGCCTCGTAGGCCCATAATGAGGATGCTTTAAATGTGAATGGGAAGTTTTAAGTTGAAATGAAATTTTATAGCCCAAAGTTGTATGTTTAAGTGAGTTAAGTCCGGTAATGCCTCGTATCCGGTTCCGACGAAGAATATGGGTAAGGGGTGTTACAGATTGTCTTCCCAAGGCAGCACCTATGCGTTCACACTTGCTGTTCACACCATGAGTCCAACCGGCTGGCCTAGTTCACATTCAAAAGACTTTTCAAGCTTCATGTTCACACATTTGGGGCTGTTCAAAGACCTTAATTGCTCCTAACCATTCAGCCAAAAGGTGCCAATTTAATGAGCCAAATTAAGGCTATGGCCGAACCTAGACATGGCCATTGGCCTTCCCATGCATTCATCTCTTCAAGTACATTTGCTTAAGCTTTAAGCTGCCCATTGGAGCTCCCCATTCAGCCGAATCTTGCTATGGCATTTTAATGGTTTTATTTCTAGAATTTTCTAGCTCATTCTAGCTACATTTACTTAGTCTTTAAGCTTTGTTTGTTGACCATTCGGCTAGCTAGTAGATAGGCTATAAATACTTTGTTGTTTTCCTTTGTAAAGGACTTTTGCAAAATTATTGAATGAACATTTTGTTCTTGAGTGAGTTAATCTCCTCTCATATTTTCGTACAAGTCTCGTTGACTTATCTAGCGTGCTAGTGGCGTCTTCCCGACTTGTTTCTGAACTTATCACCGTAACCCGGTGTGGCGTTCACCAATCTATCAATCCGCAAATCCACCTTAAAAAATATAGGAATTAGGGTGACACTTTTTAGTGTTGAATCATTCTTGAAGTTTAAGTTCGTTTTTCCATCCCCACCTTTATCCCAAATTATCTATCCTTATCATTCTTGTTAAACCGAGCCCATCGAAATATCCACCTTCCTTGTTTCTTTCTTAGCCGAACCTACCACCACCTTAGCCAACTTTATAACCATTTGAAAGCGTCCACAATTCCTTAGCCTAATTTATCCCTTTTCCGACAACTCAACTACTCTTCGTCGACGATCGGGCAATTTCGTGAAATGACTCGAATTAACCTGGGCCGGATCACATCAGGTATGTACATAAGACTCATGCTTAATGAGCTCGAAATGTGATGAACCCTCGGTATGTTTGTGATTGAGTAAGTTTTACTATGAGATTTATAATGACATTTATGTTAATTTACATTATGTTAATTATGTGTTAAATGTGTGTTATAATGCCTATTATTTGCATAGGAACTTACTAAGCTTTAAAGCTTACTCCCCTTTCTTTTCCCTTGTCTTATAGTGTCACCAAGCTAGCTCGGGGATCGAAGACTGTCGGAGGTTTCACACTATCAACATATCATTTTGGGTACCGATGAATTTAACATTTTGAGTTGTGGCATGTATAGGGACTTGGTCATTTTGTTATGTGTCATAATTGATTTGGCCAAATGTGTTGGCTTATGATGGTTGATAATTCATTTTGTAAATGGCCATTGAAATTGGCTAATATTGTTTAAGTATATATACATATGATGATGCTTATCATGGATGTGGTAATTTGCATGCTTGAGTTGATAAGTATGTGATGGTTGTATGTGATAGATGGTAGTATATGAATGAGTGTTGTTGCCTTGGTTGTGGCTAATTTGGTTGAATGTATATGCTTGGATTGGTGTTATGTTTTGTTGTGTAGGTATGTGCATGGAAGGGTGACAAAATGGCTTGGTAAATAGCCTTGTTTTAGTCCACACGGGTAGTCACGCGGGCGTGTGTCTAGTCCGTGTGTGACACACGGCTTGCCCTATGGGCGTGTGTTCTGGCCGTGTGTCCCTTGCACCTTAATTGTTGCAAAATAGAATGCTCAGTAATGAGCACATGGGCAGAGACACGGGCGTGTGTCTCAGCCTTGTGGATGGTACGGCCTTGATCACGGGCGTGTGCCCTGGCCGTGTGAAGTCTGCACCTGTTTTATGAAAAATTATGAAAATTTAATTGATTACACGACCTAAGCACATGGGCGTGTGACTTGGCCGTGTGACCTCAATTTGATGATGACGTCATAAACAGAAAGCTCCCTAATTTGAACACGGCCTGAAGCACGGGCGTGTCTTAGGGTCACAGGGGTGTGTCCCGAACCCACACGGTCGTGTCCCGAACCCACACGGGCGTGTGACCCATTTTACATGAAAAATTTTCTAAGTTTCCCAAAAGTTTCCAAAGTTCTCAGTTTAGTCCCGAACCACTTCCAATTCATGTTTTGGGCCTCGTAGGCTCGTAATATAGACGATATGTATATATGTGAAAGGTTTTGATCTTGGATGGAAATTTATGTCTCGGTTTTATATGTTTGCTTGTGTTTATGTCCGGTAATGCCTCGTACCCTGTTCCGGCGTTGAATACGGGTAAGGGGTGTTAAAAACGGACTTACAATCGATCTTGAAAGTGGCCAAAACCCTAGCAATGTCTTCTTTCAAATTTTCAGCACAAGGGGGACTAATTTCAGAAGATGGACACTTTTATTTTAGTTATTTTGGCTTTATTTACTAGATTACCAAAATGCCCTTCACCTAAAATTTGAATTTTTTCACTAACCATGACCATTTTTGTCCATACTAAAGAATAATGGTCTAATTACCATTTAAGGACCTCCAATTTAAAATTTACTAGCAATTAGACTCCTCTAGCTTCTAGAACTCACATTTTGCACCTATTGCAATTTAGTCCTTTTAACTAAATTGAGTGCCAAACGTCAAAATTTTCGAACGAAAATTTCACGAAATCATTCCATAAAACTGTAGACCATAAAAATATAATAAAAAAAATTTTAATGCGTTGGATTTGTGGTCTCGAAACCACTGTTCCGACTAGACCCAAAATTGCACTGTTACAGATACATCATTGAATGGATTAGTCTATATTTTGATGAAGAAAGGTAAAGTAATGGTCTATAATTCTAGCTAGATAAAACTACGAGAAAAGAATTACCCGAAATATGATCTTGAGTTGACAATTATTGTGTTTGCACTGAAAATTTGGTAACAGTATCTGTATGGTGAAAATATCATATAAGTACTGATCATAAAAATTTGAAGTATCTGATATTGCTAAAAGATTTGACCTTGAGATTCGTATATGGCTTGAATTGTTGAAATATTATGATTTGATAATTGAATATCACTCGGAAAGAGCGAATGTGGTTACAAATATTCTGAGTAGAAAATCTCTGTATATTTTGCAAGCCATGGATATTGAATATGATTGTTTGTTAATAACTTAATTTTAGCTGAGTATAGAGCTAAATCGGTGTCTCTACAACAGATCAGTGAAACTCTGAAAAGTGATAATGAGTTATGAGTTAAAGTATAGTGTGAAATAATTTCTGAATCAGAATTACAGAATAGATTTGGTAAATGTCTGTTAACCAGAGACATAGTTTGTGGACTGAAGAAATTAGAGCTTGTACTAGAAATTTTGCATGAATGATCACAGTGGTACTATGCCGATTTATCCGGAAAATGATAAAATGCACAACGATTTGTAAGAGAGGTACTGGTAGCCTGGAATGAAATGTAGTATTTCTGAATCTATATTTAAATGCTGGATGTATCAGCAGGAAAGAGATGATACTTTCAAGATGGTTATAGCCAGCGAAGATACCGAAATGGAAATGGGACAAAGTTACTATGGAATTTTATATCGGAATTATTCCTGTCTATGGAATTGTTCGACGAAGCCTGAACATTTTATCCTGGTATGAATGGATTTCTCACTTGATAGATTGCCTGAATAACCTGTTTTTGAAATTGTCAGATTTCATGATGTGCTAGTTTCTGTTATTTCTGATAGAGATCTACGTTTTGTATTCAGATTCTGAAACAAGTTATAAGAAACTCTAGGTATACGGTTACATTTTAGTACCGTATTTCATTTTCAGACGGATGATCAATCTGAACATATGATTCAAATTTTGGAAGGTATGCTTCGATATTGTGAACTTGAATTCAAAGGTAATTGAAAAGGAAATAGTTGCTGTTGGTTGAATTTGCTTGTTATAACAGTTAACAGTCAAGTATAAAATTGTACTGTATGAGGTTTTATATGATCACAAATACAAAACTCTGGTGTTTTGGATGGAGTTCAGTGAGAAAAGATACATGTGGTAGTTTTGATTCATTGAACCCAAAGAGAAATGAAAGGGACCTGAGACAATTTAAAAGCAATATTTGATCGTCAGGAATCCGATGTGGATCTAAAAAGAAATAGAGTTTCTGATGGTGACAAACTATTTCTGGAGATTCACCATGAAAGAAATTCCCCAGTTTGCCCGTAAAGGCAAATTAAGTCAGTGGTTTATCAGGTCATAAAGATTATTGAAAAGAATTGGACTGGTTTTGTATTGATTGGTATTATTATCAGAGATTTACAGAATTCACAATTTTTTTATGAGTATATGTGTTACGACAGTATTGATCAGACTCATCATCTGTTATTGCTTTGATAAATGTTAAGTTCAAATTTCGACACGATTTCTGAGAAGAGATTGATTGAAATTCTGGTACTTGGAGAGAAAAGTTGAGAAATAAAAAGGTAGCTTTAGTAAAAGTTTCTGACAGTGACATGATATAGAGGGAGCTACCTAGGAACTGGAGAAAACTATGAGAGAGAGTAATGTCTGAATCTTTTTATTGGTAAAATTTTCGAGGACGAAAATTCCTTAAGGGGGAGAGTTGTAACAGCCCAATTTCGGTGAAATCAGAACAGTGGTTTCGAGACCACAAATTCGAGCCGAAAATAAAATTTATTTTTATTTTATTATATGGTCTGTATTATGATAGATATGATATGTGAAAATTTTGGTACGAAAATTTTATCGATTGAGTGCTTAATTACGAGAAGGACTAAATCACATAAAATGCAAAAGTTGAATTCTAGCAGCTTTAAGGATTAAATAGCTATGGAATTCAAAACTTAAGGTCCTTATATGTTAATTAGACCATCAAGAAAAGTATGTATATTTTTCTTGGTGACTCATCCATGGAAATATAGAAAAAGGGTAAGGACTAAATTGGAAAGTGAAAATTTTAATTAATTAAAAGATGATAAAATAGATATCTTCTTATTTTCTCATCTTCTTCCCCAAAAATAAAGCATGGAAACCCAGGAGATAGAGAAGAAACTTTCATGGCCAAATTGGGTAAGTTTCCTTGTCCCGTTTTTAGTAATTTTGATATTTTTGGAATCGGGATAGCTTAATCTCTCTATTTGGGGGACTAATTTGAAAAGTTATCAAAGTATGAAAATGGTTCATAGATGTATATGCTGGAAATTAGAAATTTATGGTAGAAAATGAAAGATTATTGATAGATAAACAACTTTTACAAAGTGATTTTTGATGAAAACATGATTTAGGGACTAAAATGAAAAGTTGTAAAATTTGATGAAAAATTCTAAAATTTTATGAATACATGTGCTGTAAAATTTATAATGGGGCTCTTTTTAGGCTTGGAATAGGGAGTAATTTGCACAAGTTTCATTTTCCGAGCCTAGGGACAAAAATGGAATTTATGGAAAAGTTAGGGGCAAAATGGTAATTTTGCCTAGGATGAAAATAAGTCCCCTTGAATTTGAAATATGATAAGTTAATGTTAAATTTACTCGTACAGATTCGGATAGACCAAATAAGGAGTTAGAACGAGGAAAAGAGGAAAATGTCGGATTAGTAGATTTACGTACACGAACATTTGTCGAGGTAAGTTCGTGTAACTAAATTGTGTTTATCTACATGCTTGCATTGATTGTGTTTGTGTAAATTGTATAAATGTCATAAATATGTGAAAGGGTTACATATCCGATCAAGCCCGATAAATAAAAATTTTCTAATTAAGTGATAATTCCCGATAGATGTTAAAAGGGTAAACGATGGATATGTTGCTTTCATGCTCGGAATGGATGTTGAATATTATCATATAAATTATGTGGTATTAAAGATGTATGAAATGATCACATACCTGACAATTGCCTGATAAATGTTAAATCCCGTTTGAATGAATGGAAGTCGATGGATAAATGTGATTTCCTTTGTAAAACTGCATGTGTTGCAGAATGGATTTAGCCCGGACGGGTAATCCTGAAATAAGCATCTCGAGTATATGTTTCAATCAGGATTTAGCCTGGACTGGTAATCCTAATTGATTGGATTTTTCCTGGACTGATAATCCAGAATGGACTCTATAGGGAATTCTTTGTCATATGAAGGATTTAGCCTGGACTGGTAATCCGACAAAGCCCTTAGAGTATATGTTACAGTTAGAATTTAGCCTGGACTGGATATGAATATGAATTGACGGACTATGGAATTTTACAACTCAAGTGTACTACCGGTGTATCCATCGATGTTTTCAATAATTCAACGGGTAAAATACCAATATGAAAAGAAAAGGGATTTTTACATATATCTATCGGAAAAATATGAAATGATGTTACATGAAATGAAGTATGGAAGTATGAGATGTTTATATATGAACATGAAATGGTTTGATGAATACGTTCATTTATGAGAATAGATTTGTACATTGACTTTATTGACGAATATGTGCATTCTTGATTATGGACTTGTACACCTTGAGTGTACTAATCGTGAGCTTGATATTCCGAGTAATATGAATAAAGTTCTGATGTGAAATGATCTGAACTTGAAGTGAACTAGTATGAAATTATACTTGTAATAATGAGATGAATTATACATGTTAAATGAATAAACGATGTGGAAAGCATATGTGCACGGAAACTTGATTGTTGTTGAGCCCATATATGTTTTGATATTATTATTGGAATATATGACTAACAAGGGAAATAAGCATATGTGTAGGGCTTGAGGTCAAATTGAATGAATGTGCCTTACATAGTTACCTCAAAATAGAATGAATGGTAAGTTAAGTACCATGTTATACGAACTTACTAAGCATGTAATGCTTACCCTGTTTTATTTTCCCCCTATTTTAGAGTAAATCGAAAGCTCGTTGGATTGGAAGCTCGGCGGAGATCACTCACACTATCCATCGGCCCATTTCGGTACAATATGTAAATCAATTACGGTTGTAATGGCATGTATAGGATATGTTGACCATATTAGCATGTAAACATAAATGATGCTTGTAATCTAGCCATTGGAATGGCTAGTAATGGTTTTTTTGATATACTTGTAATGCTATGCTATGGTAACCATATACATATGTTAAGTAGTTGATCAAATCATGTTTAACACATGAATTGAACCAAGGTAGGATAGTAAACATGTATGCATGCAATGATAGGCCATGTTGAATGATGAAATTTGCTTATTTGAATGCTTAAAATGGTTGGATTGTACTTGGTATGTTTTGGTGCCGAAAAATGGTAAATTTGGGTGAAAAATGAGGCTAGAAAATGGCTTTATTTTGTCCACACGGGCGTGTGTCTAGACCGTGTGTGACACAGGGCCTACCCCATGGGCATGTGGCCTAGCCGTGTGTCCCCTGCACCTTAAATTCAAGAAAATAGAATGCTCAGAATTGAGCACACGGGCAGAGACACGGGTGTGTGTCTCAGCCGTGTGTGGTACACGGCCTAGAACACGGGCGTGTGTCTTGGTCGTGTGAAACTTGCACCTAATTCGAATTGAATTAATTAGCCACACAGCCTCGCACACGGGCGTGTGGCATGGCTGTGTGGCGCAAGTCAGAAAGTAACCTAAATCAGACACGGCCTGAAGCACGGGCGTGTGAGTCCTGCACCTTGGAAAGTTTTAGAATTTCGTGAAAATTCCTTGAGTTCCCGATTTAGTCCTGACTTGATTCTAATGCTCGTATTGGGCCTCGAGGGTCCATTTAAGGGACATTATGAATGACCTCGGTGAATAAATAGTAACTTGCCTGAATTAATCGATAAATGTTCTGAATGTTTTGATAACGCTCCGAAACCCTGTTCCGACGACGGATACAGGTTAAGGGTGTTACACCGTTTGTCTGAGGATGAACTGTCATGCTAAAAGTCAAATTGGTGCCCAGAGCTTCGTGTAATTTATTCCAAAATCTAGAGTGAAACGTGGATCCCGTTAAGAAATAATCGACAATGGCACACCATGTAATTTGATGATCTTAAAAATATACCACTCAGTTAGTCTTTCCAATGAATAATCTTTTCTGACAGGAATAAAGTGTGCAAATTTCGTTAATCTATCAACAACAACCCAAACGACATCTTTCTTTTTCGGAGTTAGGGGTAATCCCAAAATGAAATCCATTATGACACGTTCCCATTTCCATTCTGGAATCATTACAGGTTGTAACAAACCTAACGGAACCTAATGTTTAGCTTTCACCTGTTGATGCACCAAACTTTTAGTCACAAAATAAGATATTTCACTTTTCATACTTGACCACCACTACATTTGCTTCAAATCATTATATATTTTCGTACTGCCCGGATGAATAGAATAGATGCTGTTGTGAGCTTCATTCAAAATATCTTGTTTCAATGCTATATCGTCCGGAATACACAACCGACCCCTGAAGTATAAATTGCTATCATCACCAATACTAAAATCTATAGTCTTACCATTTTCAACCATTTCACGCTTTAATTTCAACTCAGGATCATTTTTCTACAACTCGGAAATTCATTGAATAAATGTCGGCCTAATATGCAATTCAGCTAGAATTGAACCACTGTGTACTAAAGTCAACCTAGTATTCAACGCTATCAAAGAAAATAAAGATTTTCGGCTTAAAGCGTCAGCAACAACATTCACTTTACCTGAATGATAGTCTATAATTAATTTATAGTCTTTCAACAATTTTCCCCACCTACACTGACAAAGACTTAATTCTTTCTGAGTCATCAAATATTTTAAACTTTTGTGATCCAAGAAAATATGATATTTTTCACCATAAAGATAATATCGCCAAATTTTTAGGGCAAACACTACCACCACTAACCCCATATCATGTGTCGGATAGTTTCTTTCATGATTTTTCAATTAGTCAGAGGCACAAGATACTACTTTGCCTTCTTGCATGAGTACACAACCCAGTCCATTTAACGAGGCATTGCTGTAAACTGTAAACTCTTTCCAGGATTCAGGTTGAGTCAACACTAGAGCTGCGGTCAACATCTTTTTCAACTGCACGAAACTTTGTTGGCATTTTTTTTTGTCCAAATGAATCAAACATCCTTCTGTAATAATTTCGTCATTGGCATAGCAATGATTGAAAATCCTTTCACAAAGTGTCGATAATAACCTGTTAAACCCAGGAAACTACATATCTCAGTAATATTTCACGGTGGTTTCCAAATTACAATTGCTAAAATTTTGTTTGGATCAATACGAATACCATTCACAAATATCACATGCCCCAAAAATCCAACTTTAGATAACTAAAATTCACATTTACTGAATTTTGTGTAAAGCTACATTTCACGCAGAGTTTGCAACACCACTCTCAAATCCTGATCATGCTTGGCTTCGTTCTTCGAATAAATCAAAATGTCATCAAAACACTACCACAAACTGATCCAAATATGGCAGAAAAACTCTATTCATTAAATCCATAAATGCAGCAGGGGCATTCGTCAAACCAAATAGCATAACCAGAAACTCATAATGGCTGTATCGGGTTCCAAATGTTGTTTTTGGAATGTCTGGTTCTATAATACGTAACAGATAGTAGCCCGATCGTAAATCAATCTTTCGAAAATACAGTTGCTCCTTTCAGCTAATCAAACAAATCATCGATTCGTGGTAACGAATATTTATTCTTAATCGTCACTTTGTTCAATTACCGATAATCAATACACAATCTCAAAGTACCGTCTTTCTTTTTGACGAATATAACAGGAGCTCCCCCAAGGTGATACACTCAGTCTAATGAACCCGCGATCTAATAATTCTTGTAGTTGAGAATTCAATTCTTTTAATTCTGTTGGTGCCATTCTATACGGTGCTATAGATATCAGAGTAGTTCCTGGTACAACATCAATTACAAACTCAACTTCTCTTTCTGGTGGTAATCTCGGTAATTCTTCCGAAAAAACATCCATGACTAGATCTATTTTCAATTCAGGTGCCCGACTGTCTAGAATATAAGCCAGAAAAGCTTTAGCATCTTTTCGGATCAACTTCTGAGTAGTTAAAGCAGGTATTATACCAGATGCACTATCAAATCATTCTATTTCAATGCTAACCAAATCTCCACTCGAGCTTTTTAAAACAATTCGTTTCTGCTTGCAACTAACAACTACATCATGAACTGTTAACCAATCTATTCCCAGAATAACGTCGAATTCATTGAAGGGTAATAACATCAAATTAGCAGGAAATTCGTAACCCTGAATTATCAGTGGATAGTGTTTACAGACTTTATTAACTATCACACTCTGACCTATCAAATTTGACACTCTAACATCAAATTCAGTGGATTCTACTGGTATTTTCTTTTCTAAAGCTAATGTTGTGCATATATAAGAATGTGTGGATCCAAAATCAATTAATGCCATAACAGTAACATAAAAAAGAGTGAAAGTACCAGCAATGACTTTAGGTGCTGTAACTTCCTCTTTAGCTCGAATCGCGTAAGTTTTGGCTGGTGCTCGACCTTTAGATATAAAAGTTGTATCGCGCAATTCATTTTGGCTCGCCCAGAAGTATTTCCAGGTCTCAATTTTTACCCCTCTAAGATACAGTTACAGACTTGGCAACTTGCTTTGAACTAGATTCAGCCTTATTCGGACATTCTCGTATCAGATGCTTACGTGACCCACAGCAAAAACAATCCCCTGATTTAAATCTGCACTCATCCTGATGAATTTTGCCACAATGTTTGTAGATTGGTATATCAATATTCCGAATACTACTCGCACTAGCCACCGAGGTAGCTTGAGTCTTTGGAGGAAACTGTCTGAACGTAGTTTTTCTTGTATTCCCAGCAGTAGGAACATATTGGCAACTAAAATCTCTCGGTTTCTTAGGCGGAGGTGCAGAAGCATTTTTGAATTCGTTTTGCTTGCTCTAGGTTTCCTTCTTGGCTTTAGCTTGTTTCTTATCTTTCCAGATTGCTTCCATTTTCTGGGCACGTTCAGATAATACTAAAAATTCTTTAATTTCAAGCATTCCTACCACTCAATCCTCTTTTAAACCTAGAACACATTTTGGCTTCAAAAGTTAGTTGTTCCCGAGCATACTTACCTGAATTTACAAACTTACGCTCGTATTCCACAACTGACATATTTCCATGCTTCAAATCTAAAATCTCACGTTTCTTGTCTTCCAAATATAGTTGCTGACATACTTCTTTCTAAACTCAGTCTGAAAAAATTCTCACATCACTCCATCTATTGGAACCGCAGAAGTTAAATTAACCCACCATTGATAAGCATATTCTTTTAGAAGTGAACCTGTGGAAATCTTCAGCTTCGCACTTATGAATTTTATCAGTAGGAGGTCGATGAACAAATACCTAATATATATTTCGAGGACGAACAGGTGCTGAAGAAGGTACAGGAAAGAGTGGAGCTTGTGAAGCCATCAGATTATTTCGTACAAATTGTGGAAACAAATCATTCATCATTTGAAACAAAATATTACGATCTCAACTTTCTGGTAACTGAGATCCAGACATATCCTGACTTGCTCCCTTATCGGAGGCCAGAGCATGACTTTAAACCTCATCATTATCGGCATGATTATTTATGTCCGCCATTCATAAATCTATAAAAGAAAACATTGTCAAATCAGATCATGAGCATCATATAGTTTACAGGTTAATGTGACATGTAATTCTAGACTCAAAACATGCTACATTAGTCCTAGAATCGACTAAATCGTAGCTCTGATATCACTAAATATAACGCCCCTAACCCGTCTCTGTTGCTGAATTAGCGTTACAAAGCATTCCTGTACAAATTAGAACGTTTAACTTCAAAACAGAAACAATTATGCAACTTAATATCAATATCTAACAACTTAATATATTCATAGTAAAAATACACTTTCGGGCTTTAAACTGAGTCTTCGGGGCCCTAAATTAACTTGGGAACAATCAGGGATCAACTTGAAACAAAACAGAAAATTTTAGAAAAACATGAAAAATTTGGGAAAAAGAGGTCACACGGCCTTGTGGTCAGGCCGTGTGACATAGCTCAAACCGTGTAGACATTCAAAGTCTGGACACACGGCTGTATCCCAGCCCGTGTGTCCGCCCGTGTGGGTATTCGAAATAAGGCCACACGGCCATGTCGCAGGCTGTGTGCCGAACCGTGTGTGCATTCGATGTTGGGTCACACGACCGTGTCATAGGCTGTGTGTCAGACCGTGTTACATACTGACTTGAGACACACGGCCGTGTTGCAAGTCGTGTGTCAAACCGTGTTACACCTGTACTTAAAACAATAATGACACAGGGTCGTATGTGGCACACGGCTGTGTGACAACCCGTATCCCAGGCCGTGTACAACATAAGTTGCCCTTAAAACAAGCCATTTAAAACCAAATCTTGCACACCAAGACACGCCAATTCCACAAACATTCACATAACCAAAACACTAATCAACCACACTTAAAACATACCAATTCCATCAACCTATAAGACTAACCAACGTGCCCTCATTGACACCACATTTCAACTATCAATTAAACATGCATCCAATCTCAATAGATTCATACAATTCATCCATTCAAACATAAAAAAAAAATAACATCATCTTCATCACAACTTAATACCATATAATAGCATAAGTACCATTTCAACTTGACTTGATCACACATTCCCAAAACAACAAAAAGTTATAATTCATAAACATAGCTTTACATAAACAAGCATTAACAACCTAAGTTCAAATTATGTCCAAACATTCACAAAATAAACATCCTATATACATGCCACATATAACCACCTACCAAGACTTCAAAATCTACTGATATAGTCGATGATATGTGTGAGCTTTGACGATCCAATCAACACACTCCAAAAGTTCAAAATCTACAGAAAATAATAACAATGTGAATTACTTAGTAATTTTTCACAATTTAACATATAACTTACCAAACTCATTTAAATGGTATTTGCACATAACAAATAACCTCAACCTTATCGCAACACAGTCCAACAATTTCATGTCAGTAACATTTAACTGTACAGATAATTAGAATTCACATAAATTGTCTTTTTGTTCTTCCTATGGATCTTTGTAAAAGTATTCAAATACATGAGTCTAGAAACAGATAATGCTCGTAAGAGCTAATCAGATATAGATTAAATGTGTCAGGTTACCCTTCCGGGCTAAACCAGTGACAACACAGACAAACTAGCCTGGTCAGGGCTAGGTATACATGTAAAACGAAAAGGATTATCAGTCCAGGCTAAATCCGAGTTACATGTACATTCGAGTCCGCAACACATGCAAGAACTCGGTCCAGATTAGAAATTCAAACAGAAATCTCATGTAAGAATCTTTTATTCGATCCATTGAAATTATTCCAGAAATTCAATATAATTAACATAGATCCATTTGATTCAACAATTTAAAAAATATGTATAAACATCAATAACAATATTTAATAACAAATTATAACCAAAATAACTGCAGAAACTTTCTAAATTGCAATATCTAGATGACTACTCAACGATCTTCTCTTTTCCACGATTTTTAACTGACCCATTCGTTTCTTGATCTAAACGAAATAAATTAATTCAAATAACTAATTCAACACCATTCCACCTATAATTAAATTTTACACATTTACTCTCAACAATTAAACATTGTTCAATTTAACCCATACGTCAAAATTTAAATCAATTAACATGCTTAAGCCAAAAACCCAACCAACGGAATTTCTTATGATCTCAATAATAGCCCATAAAATTTTCAATTTCACCATAAACCCATGAACTTTTACTAATTTAACATTGAAATCCATAATCATCAAAATCACTAACAACTACTTCACAAATTAGTATTGTTCAAATATCAAGCTCACAGAACCATTATAACACTTCAAAAATCTCATAAATTCAACAATGTCACAAGTCAAAACATTTAATAATTTAATGAATTAACACCCGAGTTAGCAGGACCTAGATGCAACGATCTCAAAAACGTAAAAATCACAGAAATCAAAAGTAAAAAACCTACCATGCATTGAGAACAACCTAGCCGAACCAAGCTCTTTCAATGGTTTTTTTCTCCTTCAATTTCGTCAATATGAAGAGAAAGCTGATAGTACATTCTTTTTTTTAATTTTACTATTAACTTAATTACTTTTATGCCCTTAAAAATTACCCAAAATTTCATAAATTAACAACCATGACCGTCCACTACAATTAATAATGGTCTAATTACCATATAAGGCCAACAATTCAAGTATTTTAACTATATACTACTTTTAACTAATAACCACTAACTTTTCAACTTTATTATTTAGTCCTTTTTACTTAATTACCTAACTGAACACTAAAATTTCTTAATCAAACTCGAATACTACATCATAAATTCCCTATAAATATTAAATAATTAATAAAATATTGACTTACTAGTCGAAATTGTGGCGTTGAAACCACTATTCTGGACATCATTGAAAAAATGGGATGTTACACTTTCTTATATTCCAAACCGTGCATTAACCAACATTCAAACCTATTGAAAATGTGCTAATATATTCCAAAATATACCAATTCACAATCAACCTTTGTGCTTAACCAATATGCCTTCATTGGCACCACAATTTAACCATAAACAACAGTCATTCAAACCAAAGATATAATTAACATGTTAATCTCATTTGATCACCAACTATGACTCAAATAATGTATGTCAAGATCTTCCTTTTATACCAAATTTCCAAAGGCAAACATAGTCAACCTAAAAACCATATGATACCAAAACCAAAATGACCATTTCCACATTTATTCACTAAATAAAACACCAAAACTAATTACCATTTCAATACATCAAATAGCCAACTCATGCTTACCATTCAAATTGCACCAATCATTATCTCACCAAATAGGATCAACATGACATTTCAACTAGCTACTCCACATTCATCATAAGCTTAATATAAAACATAAACTTAACATTTTTTAGCAACTTTAACCAAGCTTGCAAATTCAACAAGATTTTTAAGTTCAACAACTTCAAAACCCTATATACATGCCACAAAATTGAAATAACGAATTAACATACTACCGAAGCAAAAGCTGGATAGTGTGAGCCTCGAAGTTGATCCGTCCAACCAGTTCCACAAAACGTTAACTACAAAAAACAAAAATAAACAGAGTAAGCCTAAGTAGCTTAGTAAGTCCATAGATGAAATTCAAATTACTTACCTCAATTAAATAGTTTGAAAACTAAATAACTTAGATTAATTAATCCTGACCATCATTTACGAAAACACATAGAATTAGTACTAAAAATGATTCATCATGTGCTTCATGTTCCATAATGATTCAATCCAAACCAATTCATATATGTGTAAACATATCTACTTTACATCACATTAATACCATAATGAAACATATTTACATGATCATTCTTGATACAAATATTCAAACGGGTATGCATCATCATTTTAACATTAGTTACATATATTCATAGCCCGAAGAACTATAATAACATGAGTCATATACTCGTTTTCCCTAAAACACACCAAAGAGCATCGAAATGCTAACAGAGGCACTGAAGTGCAAACAGAGGCATCGAAGTGCAATCCTGTGCAAACGCACACGTTCTAACCCTATTGGCATGTCAATCGTATCCTAATCGTTTACTACGTTCAAACGGACATTTCATTTAACTGAATTAATCACGTTAACAACTCAGAGGCACTTCCATATAAAAAATTCCATATATTGTAAGAATTCACATTCATTCAGAATCACATTCATATTTCTCAATATTCGATAGTTCACAACTTAATTTGTACTCACTTAGCTTTCGTTTATAATAAAATAATCACAATACAAAACATTTACAGTATCATAAATTCAAGATTTTGCAGCAAGTAATAAGTGAAAAAATATATTTACTAATACACTAAGAACTTACCCAAAATACGATAGCTATTAACACGCGATGACAATTACTCGATGACTTTTCCTTTCCCGCGTTTATCAACCGACTAGTCCGTTTCTTGATCTAAATATAATAATTTTATTAAAGTAACCAATCCAATATCATAAAACATTTAAATTATATTTTTTACCCCTTTAACAACAATTTACACTATTACCCTAAACTTTTACATTTTATACAATTTAGTCCCTAAACTCGAAACTTTCAAATCTATCACAATTTCAACAATTTCATGCTAGCTAAATTTTCTATTATACCATTACAGCCCATAATTATTCAAATTTCACAAGAATTTCATGTCAAATTTAATATTTTAACAATTCAGTCCTTTAACTAAAAACTAACCAAAATCACTTTACAGAATAGTCCTGTTTCACAATCAAGTTTATTAATTCATCATTTAACACTAAGAACATCAAACAACCATCAATGGCAAGTTTCAAAACTCTTAACAGTTTTACAAAATAGACCCTGGGTTGCTAGATTAAGCTACAACAATCTCAAAAACATAAAAATTACTAAAAATGAATTAAATATTCATACCATGCAAGAGTAACTAAGATGACCAAAAGCTTGGAGAAATCTCCCATGGTGTATTTGGTTCAAAAGAGAATAAAATAAAGATGATAAAGTTTCTTATGTTTTTATTTTATTATTATAACATATAGTTTAACATATAATTTAATCCAAAAACACCACTAACCGTCCACCCACCATATTAATGGCCTAATTGACTCATAAGTCCTCTTATATTTACTAATTAAACCATTTAATCAATAAAATTCAATAGTGATTAAGTTTTACATCTTTTACAATTTAGTCCTTTTTCCTAAATTAACTAGTCAAACAATAAAATTTCCAAACCAAACATTCACAAACCAAAATAACAACTCTGTAAATATTTTATAAAAATATTTACAAGCTCGGTTTATAGAAATGAGCTCCCAATACCTTATTTTTTGAAACCACTTGACTTTAAAAGCAACCCACTTGAATTTAACTATTTCTTCAGTTAGCAAAAATTATTAAATCCAACATTCAAAATAAACCTATATTTGACTCGTATAAATTAAATAATAATAATTATGAACTAATTAGTCAAATTTGTGGTCCCGAAACCACTATTTCTGACTCCACTAAAAACGAGTTGTTACACAAACTTTGTTGGAACAAGCTTTAATTTCTATAAACATAGAGGTCCTTTAAGATTTTATAAAGGAAAAATTGTTAAGAGTATATGGGTCCCTAAAGGATTTAGTGTTACTCAAGATGAAGAGATTCTTTCAAAATGGATTCCCAAAGGGATAAAATTTTAGGAACTAATACTTATGGACCCAAAAGCATTTGGGTACAAAAAACAAAAAAAAAAATTAATACTATATTTGTAGGGAGAGGAGCATTGCTTCAAGGTGGGCAATTCAAGAAACAACTCATGGCACCTTGATAGTGGATGCTCAAGGCATATGACTGATGACAAGAGCAATTTTATCTGATTGAAGCCAAAAAAATGGAGGAGAAGTTACATTTGGTGACAACTCCAAATGACAAATAAAAGGAATTGGCTCTATTGGTAAAAACTCTTCAATCTTAATTGAAAATGTTTTGTATGTCAATTGTCTTAAGCATAACATATTAAGTATTATTCAATTGTGTGATAAATGTCTCAATGTCATTTTTGAGTCTAACTGATGTAAAGTAATTGGCATTGTGTTTAATAAGATTATGCTTGTAGGGCATAGGATAGGAAATACTTACATGGTGCATTTAGATGATATGCATGATTCATACATATGCCTTATTGCTAAAAATGAAAATAATTCTTCATTATGGCATAAAAAATTAGGACATGGTAGCATGTGCATATTACATAAACTAGCTAAAAATGACTTAGTAAGAGGATTTCCAAAAATTGATTTAGATTTAGATAAAGTTTGTGATGCATGTGTTAAAGGCAAACATAAGAGCGTTTCTTTTAAACCTATCAATGATGTATATACTAATAGAGTTCTTCAATTAAATCACATTGATTATTCTAGATTGGGTGGAAAACAATATGCTTTTGTGATCGTAGATGATTATTCTAGATTTATTTGAGTTATTTTTTGAAGTCCTAAAAATTAATCAATATGAAAAATGTTACTCTATCACTAGTGTTAGAAGTGACCATGTGTCACATCCAAAAATCGGGTTAGTAGAAATTGGGTTAGTGAATAGAGAGTGGTCACGATCGAATTTTAATTTAGATAATCTTTTACTCATTTGATAATAAATATCAATTATAGTGATTGAGTAGTGGTGGAGCTGTCCTTGATGATCTGAGTTCAAATCCCTTCCCTCTCATTAATTTCTTTGTGGTGTAAATTCGTTTTAAACCTTTATCAAAGGCCATCCCATGTTTTTAAATATTTCTGTTAAAATAAAAACAAGTGTGCAGTCTAGTGGTTTAACAACTTCTTAGCTATCCTAGTGGTCCTAAGTTCAAGCCCCCATGTTTACACTCTTTTTATTTAATTGTTAGACATTTTTCCATGTGCTTTTAGTGCTTGTCGTCCACCCAATTTTCACCATAAATAGGAGGATTCCTTTCCTCCAATATATATCAAACTTACCTTAAGTTGAGTGAGCATGATCCTCCTTTTCACTCCACGTCTCCCTCTTCTTGTGAAAACTTCTTATCTTGCCTTTAGTTGAGGTTCGTTGAACCTAGTCATGGTTGACCAAGCTCTTACCACCCCTTTTCCATCCCTACCTTCCTCTTGCTCCCATTTTCTCTCTTTTTTATTTCTTTTCTCATCCATTTTCTCGCCATTTTGCAAAATAACCACCAACCTTTCTTTTAACTTTTGCTCCTTTCCTCCATCGTGATCGAACCCTTCACCACCGACCACCGTGCCTTGTACCCACCTCACCTCCTCTTTTTCTCCTCTCATCGCTGTCGTGATCGCCATTATGCGCCACCGCGGGTCTCTTTTCTCCTCTATTTCTCTCCTCCATTTTTATTTTCATTTCCAACCTTGTTGTGCAGAAACCCATATAGTTCCTTTTCTTCAACCATTGCCAAACCACCACTCGCTCGTCACCGGACCATCACCGCTGCCGCTAGTGGTTGAATTTCTTCCCTTTTTTCCTTCTCTATTTTGCCACTCCACATATTGATTAAACTCATACTCACTTTGCTCTAACAATTGTTTTAGATCGCTCAACTCATTGATCTCATTCCTTTTTCGATTCATTGTCCATCTCGGTTTAAACAAGTTGTAAGTGTGGGTTATTTGGATCGTAAAATCCTTCTCTTGGTGATTTCATATCATGACTGAATGGTATAGTGGTCATAAGGACAATGTTACATATTATTATTTATTATTTATTTATTCTGATACTAATAGTATTTCATATCATTTGAAAGACCGAACGATAATCATTGGGGAGACCCCTAAGTTTGTATTAATAATAATCTTTTCAAGAGTCCAAAATCATGGGGTAAGTGTTTATGGGACTATTAGTAATCGATCTTTAAGTAATAAATTATTTTCAAATGATCCTAACTAATAAACGTTACTCATGTGTTAGATTCGTCTTGCGAGTTAGATCAAAGTGAAATCATTAATAAGGATTGTGGCAAATTGGATCTTCGATAAAAGGTGTGGGATCGTTACTATTCCTTGTATGTGATATAGTTATTTTATTATATTAATAACCTAAATATAATAAATCATGAGCACACTAAATATTCAAGAATAGTTGAAAAACTTATCAAGATGTACACCAAGTAAGTGACTTTAATCGAGTGATTCTATAAAACACATGATAATTATGATTGTGATTATGATTTATGTGTAGATCTCATCCTCATGATATGTGATTTATGGCTTATGTGATATATGTGATGATTTAAACATGTGAGATTTATATATGTGTATGTTAAAAATAGTGAGATCCATGATCTAATGTGAAAAGTATGATTAACATGTTAAAAGTGATTATCATGTGATATATGATTATGAGAGCATGTTTACAGGCATAAGTGTAAAAGTGATCCATAAGTGTTAAAAGGTGAATTTTTCATATCACATGCATGGGATGGGTAATTGTAAAAGGTGGAAGCAGTGGCAATATATCTGCAGATCAGTGGTGGCTTGTCCACAAAATTTATCAATGATAGTATATCTGCATACCATAGGTGGCTTGTCCACAAAAGTATTATCAGTGGCAGTTTATCTGCAAATTTGTGGTGGCTTGTCCACAAATGGTGTTTCAAATGGATGAGTTCTGGGGAACTAGATATTGGTGTGTAGCGGAGAAAGGTAGGATTGTTTTCAAAAAATTTGCATTGTTTTGCAAAATGTGCATTAACATGATCGTGCATAGTATAAGTGTGAAATATTGAGTTATATGAAACTGGTATGATTATTGTGATTGCATAATGTAACACCCCTAACCCGAGACCGTCGCTGAAATAGGGTTAAGAGGCGTTACAAAACATTCCATATCATTTTCACAACACAAAGTCAACCATCAATCAAACATATTCAAATACGAACATATAGTCCCTTATCGAGGTCTACGTGACCTTAAACACGTGTTAGAAAAAAGTCGGGACCAAAATGAATACATACGAAAATTCTCGAAATTTAAACATTTTTCAAAACTGCAGAGGTCACACGCCCGTGTGGGTAGGCCGTGTGCCACACACGGCCATGGACACGTCCGTGCGTCCAAGCCGTGTCAAAACAGGGCATACATACTGACTTGTCCACACGGCCTGAGACACGCCCGTATGCCTCACCCGTGGTGGACTCGTACTTGCACCACACGGCGATCCTGCACGCCGTGTTTCCAGCCCGTGGTCGCATCGACTTGTTTCACTTGGCAAACTTAAACAACACGGTCGAGTCACACGCCTGCAGTGTGCTCAACTGCGTGTGGGCGATTATAGGCCATTTTCAAGGCCAAACTTGCCTCCCACACATTCAATCACCTATATGCACCAAACCATTACCAAACCATGCTTCAAATGCAACTAAAACATACCATTTCAAGCACCAAATAATCATCAACATCATCATCAACTATTTCCATATTCAATATCATCACAAATGAGTCCAACCAAATATCAATTTCACATCTTAAGGTATACAAGTTAAGCATCATGTAATTCTTACTACAATTCACATTTAATCTATCATTCTCATCAACCAATTCAATATAAAACATACCATTTTCATACTCATGATTTCATACCACATTCATCATTTTTCATAGCATCACATATATACCAACAACACTCAACCACTAAGCCATATCACATGGCAAGGTTTATACAACTCAAAACATGCCACATTAACTAGCCTATACATGCCATATTCAAATATACACATCTTTTAAAAGTACCCAAAATAGATTGCTGATAGTGTGATAGTGTAGCTGACGATCCCCAGATTCGAGCTAGCTTTACTGACACTGTAAAAAAGAGAAACAAATCACACAGTAAGCTTTCAAAAGCTTAGTAAGTTCGTAATATAATACATGTAACTAGACAAATCAAGTCAATATACAAAATAAACCATAACTTAGATTAATTGCTTAAATAGGCACAATATCAATCTCAACCATATACTCAAATATCTATTCACTCAACTTCTAAAAACTATCATCAACCACATAGGTTCAAACGTACCCTGATCAACACATAGTTACTCACTGTTCATGCTACTCAATAGCTCGATATTACATCTCGTTCAATCTTTGCTATTCTTTTGATTCATTCGCACACTTAGTGCTAGTTTTATGATCGAAACATAATCGTCATCGCACACTTAGTGCCAATATGTTAAACCGAACTTACATCGGTAACGCGCACACAGTGCCAAATCAATAAGCCGAAGCTTCTATCTTTTCGCACACACAGTGCTAATCATCTCTGTCTCGTTTCTAATTTCGCACACTTAGTGCCAATATGTTTCAATTCCCCACATAGCATTTCTAATCCCATTATTATGTATATATTCATTCAATTCAAATCACATAGATATAATTTAACAACTAATATTATATCCGAACTTACCTCGGACGTCGAAATACCGAAACGGTCGATTAATCGAGCACTTTGTCTTTTCCTCGATCTCGATCCGAACCTCTTCTTTCTTGGTCTATACATATTCAAATTTAGTCCATTCAATCACCAATTCATTCAATTTAGTCCACACACACATTTTTAGGGCATTTTGCAAAATAGCCCTCACATTTTCACACCTCGACACTTTAGTCCTTAATTCACAAAATCACAAAATACACCAAATTTCTACTCGCACAAGCTTAGCCGAATTCTTCCCATGCTAATACAAGCCCACACATTTCATTTATTTCACATTTAGTCCCTCCATTTACTCTTTTCTCAATTTAGCCCAAATTACTTAATTTCACTAAAAATTCAAAGACAAAACATGTTCATCCTTCACATATCTTCCATATTTCATCATCAACTATCACAAAGCTCAAGCATTCATCAATGGCATATCTCAAAATCACCATCAATTTCTAAAATTAAAGCATGGGTTTGATAGTACACTAATCAACGATCACAAAAACGTAGAAATTATCAATAACCGAAGTCAAAACTTACCTTAATCAAGCTAAGCCCTAGCCGAAAATATCAAAGCTTTCTTCCTTTCTTTTTCTTCAAATTTTCGGCAAGAAAAGATGAGAATATGGCTTCATCTTTCTTTTTGTTTTATTTAATACATATTAATACAAACTTTACTATATTACCCTTATTATAAAACATTATAACATACATTATAGTTGGTTATAAATGTCCATCCACCATCCACTAATTTAATAATGGCTTAATAACAACATAAGGACTCCTCCTTTAGAAAGCCATGACAAATAAACACTTTAACAATCAGCACACAGCTTTTACATTTTATGCGATTAAGTCCTTTTCGCAAATTAAACAGACAATCAATAAAATCTTCACACAAAAATTTCACACAGGCTAATTTACATACTGTAGGCACCAAAAATAATATTAAAATATTTTTACGACCTCAGATTTATGGTCTCGAAACCACTGTTCCGACTAGGGTCTAAACCGGGTTGTTACAACTCTCCCCCTTAGGGATTTTCGTCCCCGAAAATCTTACCAGTGAATAGGTGTGGATATTGCTCTCTCATAAAGTTTTCAGGCTCCCACGTAGCCTCTTCAATTCCGTGTTTGTGCCACAACACTTTCACTAAAGAAATTCTTTTGTTTCTCAACTCTTTGGTCTCTCGTGCTAAAATTCGAATCGGTTCTTCACTATACGACAAATCTGACTAAATTTCAACCTCAGCAGGGGCAATCACATGTGACGAATCAGATCTGTACCTTCGAAGCATCAACACATGAAACACATTATGAATCTTTTCTAACTCGGGTGGAAACATCAATCTGTACGTAACTGGCCCAACACGTTCGATAATCTCGTACGGCCCGATGAACCTCAGACTCAGCTTGCCTTTTTAGCCAAATCGAAGTATTTTCTTCCACAGAGACACTTTCAAAAACACTTTGTCACCAACTTCAAATTCAATATCTTTTCATTTCAAATCTGCATAGGATTTCGGACGATCTGAAGCTGCTTTAAAACTGTCACGGATCACCTTGACTTTCTGCTCAGTTTCTTTTATCAAATCAACTCTGTGAATCTTATTCTCACTCAGCTCAGTCCAATACAATGGAGTTCAACATTTTCGACCGTAAAGAGCCTCATACGGTGCCATTTTAATGCTAGATTGAAAACTTTTGTTGTACGCAAACTCAATCAATGGTAAATGCTTTTCCCATGTACTTTTAAATTCAAGAATACAACACCTCAACATATCTTCGAGAACCTGAATGATCCGCTCGGATTGTCCATCCGTTTGCGGATGAAATGCAGTGCTGAAATGCAATTTTGTACCTAAAGCCTCTTGCAACTTCTTCCAAAATCGCGAGGTAAATCTCGGATCTCTGCCAGATACAATAGATAATGGCACCCCATGCAATCTCACAATCTCAGCAATATATAATTCAGCCAATCTATCGAGTGAATAATCTGTTCTCACCGGAACGAAATGAGCTGATTTTGTCAATCTGTCAACTATCACCCAGATTGCATCTTTCTTTCCCGGAGACAAAAGCAATCCCGACACAAAGTCCATCGTGATTCTCTCCTATTTCCACTCAGGAATCATAATCGGTTGTAACAATCAGGGCGAAACCTGATGTTCAGCTTTAACTTGCTGACAAACTAAACACTTCGATACAAAGTCAGAAATATCTCTTTTCATACCATGCCACCAGTAAAACTGTTTCAAATCGTTATACATTTTTGTACTCCCTGGATGAACAATAAAACGACTATTGTGAGCTTCATTCAAAATCATCTGAATTAATTCTGAATTCTTCGAAACATAAATCCAATTTCTGAATCTCAAACAATCATTACTATCAACTCGAAATTCTGAATCCGAATTCAATTCACATTGAGCTCGTTTTGCTATCATCTCATCATCATTTTTCTGGGCATCACAAATCTGATGTACAAACATCAGTCTCACTTTCAACTCAGCCGAAACTAAATCATCATCACATAGATCTATCTGAGTATTCATAGTTCGCAAAGCACATAAAGACTTTCGACTCAAAGCATCATCAACAACGTTAGCTTTGCCCGGATGATAATCAATCACAAGTTCGTAATCTTTCAACAATTCTAACCATCTTCTCTGTCGCAAATTCAATTCTTTCTGAGTCACCAAGTATTTCAAGCTCTTGTGATCGGTATAAATATGACATTTCTCACCAAATAGATAGTGACGCCAAATTTTCAATGTAAATAAAATCGCGGCTAATTCAAGGTCGTGCGTCGGATAGTTCTTTTCATGCGGATTTAATTGTCTCGAAGCATAAGCAATGACTTTGCCTTATTGCATCAGCACACAACCCAAACCATTCAATGATGTATCATTGTAAACTATGAATTCTTTGCCCGATTCAGGTTGTGCTAACACTGGTGCTTTCGTTAACAACGCTTTCAACTGCTCAAAACTCTGATGGCACTTTTCTGACCACTCAAATTTAACATCTTTTGGTACCAACTTCGTCAACGGAGTTGCAATGATAGAGAAACCTTTCACAAACAGTCTATAGTATCCCGCTAGTCCCAGAAAACTACGGACTTCAGACACATTTCTTGGAGGCTTCCATTCTAGAATAGCTGAGATTTTACTCGGATCAACACGTATTCCCGCAGCTGACACAATATGCCCCAGAAATCCAACCTCACGCAACCAAAACTCACATTTGCTAAACTTAGCATACAATTATTTCTCGCGCAGAGTCTGTAACACAACTCCTAAATGCTCGGCATGTTGTGTCTCATCACATGAATAAATCAGAATGTCATCAATGAACACCACAACAAAACGATCCAAATACGGTCTAAATATTCGATTCATCAAATCCATAAACACTGCAGGAGCATTCGTTAATCAAAAAGGCATAACTAAGAATCCGTAGTGTTCGTACCTCATTCTAAAAGTAGTTTTCGGCACATCTGATTCTTTAACTCTCATCTGATAATAGCCCGATCTCAAATCTATTTTCGAAAACACTTTAGCTCCTTTTAGCTGATCAAACAAATAATCAATACGAGGCAACGGATATTTATTCTTTATTGTCACTTTGCTCAACTATCGATAGTCAATACACATTCTCATAGTGCCGTCTTTCTTTTTCACAAATAATACAGGAGACCCCAGGGCGAGAAACTCGGTCGTGCAAATCCTCTATCAGTCAACTCTTGCAACTGAGACTTTAACTCGTTCAATTCTATTGGTGCCATTCTATACGGAGCTATTGAGATAGGAGTAGTCCCCGGCACTAATTCAATCCCAAATTCAACTTCCCGAATCGGAGGTAATCCTGATAGTTCTTCAAGAAACACATCCGGGAATTCACAAACCATCAGCACAGATTCAACTTCCTTTTCTATCACTTTTGTATCAATCGCATATTCCAGAGAAGCTTCGCAGCCCTTTCTCACATAGTTCAAAGCTTTCATCGCAGATACAACAACTGGTAACCCTTTCAAATTACTGGATTCAATTCGAACTATTTCACCATTCTAACTTCTCAATTCAATACTCTTTCATTTACAGTTCACAATAACATTATGTATAGTGAGCCAATCCATACCTAGAATTATATCGAATTCATCGAATGGTAGCAGCTTCAAATTAGCCGGAAAGCAAACATCTCGAAACATCAACGGACAATTCTTGCACACTTTATCCACCAAGACACTTTTGCCTAAGGGGTTCGATAATCTAATCACAAATTCAGTAGACTCAACAGGTAGAGTCCTACTTGATACTAGATTCACACACACATAGGAATGAGTAGAACCTGGATCTATCAATGCAATCACATTAGTATCAAATAGAGTAAAAGTACCAGTAATGACATTTGGAGATGACGCTTCCTCTCGCGCACGTATAGCATAGGCCCGAGCAGGTGCTCTCGCCTCTGATCTCACAGTTGTGTCAGTAGTCCCTCTTAGGCTTCCACTTACATTCCCCGTGTTTCTGGGTGGTCTACCCCTAGCCATCATGTTACTCGGCCTCGCACTCTGAACATTTTCTTCTTCAGCTAACTTTGGACAATCTCTAATGAAGTGATCCCGTGATCCACACTTATAACAAGTTCGATTATTATACTTGCCCCAGCATTCTCCCACATGTCGTCTTCCACACTGTCTACACTCAGGTTTGTTGCTTTTAACACTTTCAACACTTAATTTAATTGGAGCTTGAGTTCTCAGACCAACACTTAGTCTTGCGCGGTCTCTATTCGGATGTCAAAATGAAGCATTTGATCGGTTGCTTGCATCTCTAAATCTCTTCGTCGAAGGTTGAGATGTCTTACTCATCAATCTTTTTCTTTCATCTCGAGCTTCAGAATCGGCTTTCTTCTTTTCTTTACTGAGCTCCTCGGCTTTGCAGGCTCTTTCAACTAACACAACAAATTCATTTATGTCAAGTATCCCAACCAACAACTTAATATCCTCGTTTAGCCCTTCAATGAAGCGTTTACACATAGTATCTTCGGTCGAAACACATTCCCGTACATACTGGCTTAATCTCACAAACTCCCGTTCATACTCAGTAACGGACATACAGCCCTGTTTCAGCTCCAAAAACTTTTTACGTTTTTTATCTATGAATCATTGACTAATATATTTCTTCCAGAATTTAGGTTGAAAGAAATCCCAGGTGATTCTCTCTCTCGGAACCACTGAAATCAACGTTTTCCACCAGTTATACGCAGTATCCCTTAACAACAAAACAACACATTTAATGCACTCATCAAGGGTCAACGACATGTTATCAAATACTCGAACGGTATTCTCGAGCCAAAACTCAGCTCGTTCAGCATCATCATCAGCCGTGGCCCTAAAATTTTTGGCCCCGTACTTTAGAATCTTATCCACAGGAGGTTTATTTAATCGATTCGGATCTACAATTTGTGGCATAACAGGCACTTGTGGGGGTGGAGGTTGTGGAGCAGCCAGATTCGTTCGAACGAACTCTGAGAACCACTCACTCATCATTCGGAAGAAGGCTTGCTTAGCCTCTCCTTCCTCACCACTATCTTTCGGCCTAAATGTGGCTGGCGCTGTCCCTTGAGCGGGAGCAGGCGCATTACTCTCAACATCGTCAGCAACTGCTCGATCAGGATCCCTTACTATATAAAAACACATTTTCAACTGTCAGGATTCATCACACTATCGCAATTATTTATATGGCATGTATAGCTAGACTCACACGCGCTATGCTAGTCCTAGAATAGACTAAACCGTAGCTCTAATACCAATAAAATATAACACCCCTAACCCGAGACCATCGTCGGAATAGGGTTAAGAGGCGTTACTAAACATTCCATATCATTTTCACAACACAAAGTCAACCATCAATCAAACATATTCAAATACGAACATATAGTCCCTTATTGAGGTCTACGTGACCTTAAACACGTGTTAAAAAGAGGTCGGCGCCAAACTTAATACATACAAAAATTCTCAGAAATTTAAACATTTTTCAAAACTGCAGAGGTCACACGCCCGTGTGGGTAGGCCGTGTGCCTCACACGGCCATGGACATGCCCGTGCGTCCAAGCCGTGTCAAAACAGGGCATACATACTGACTTGTCCACACGGCCAGTCACACGCCCGTGTGTCCAGCCCGTGGTCGCTACTGACTTGTTTCACTTGGCAAACTTAAACAACACGGTCAAGTCACACGCGCTGGGCATGCGCAATCGTATGGCGATTATAGGCCATTTTCAAGGCCAAACTTGCCTCCCACACATTCAATCACCTATATGCACCAAACCATTACCAAACCATGCTTCAAATGCAACCAAAACATACCATTTCAAGCACCAAATAATCATCAACATCATCATCAACTATTTCCATATCCAATATCATCACAAATGAGTCCAACCAAATATCAATTTCACATCCTAAGGTATACAAGTTAAGCATCATGTAATTCTTACAACAATTCACATTTAATCTATCATTCTCATCAACCAATTCAATATAAAACATACCATTTTCATACTCATGATTTCATACCACATTCATCATTTTCATAGCATCACATATATACCAACAACACTCAACCACTAAGTCATATCACATGGCAAGGTTTATACAACTCAAAACATGCCACATTGACTAGCCTATACATGCCATATTCAAATATACACATCTTTTAAAAGTACCCAAAATAGATTGCCGATAGTGTGATAGAGAAGCTAACGATCCCCGGATTCGAGCTAGCTTTACTGACACTGTAAAACAGAGAAACAAATCACACAGTAAGCTTTCAAAAGCTTAGCAAGTTCGTAATATAATACATGTAACTAGACAAATGAAGTCAATATACAAAATAAACCATCACTTAGATTAATTGCTCAAATAGGCACAATATCAATCTCAACCATATACTCAAATATCTATTCACTCAACTTCTAAAAACTATCATCAACCACATAGGTTCAAACGTACCTTGATCAACACATAGTTACTCACTGTTCATGCTACTCAATAGCTCGATATTACATCTCGTTCAATCTTTGCTATTCTTTTGATTCATTCGCACACTTAGTGCTAGCTTTATGATCGAAACATAATCGTCATCGCACACTTAGTGCCAATATGTTAAATCGAACTTACATCGGTAACGCACACACAGTGCCAAATCAATAAGCCGAAGCTTCTATCTTTTCGCACACACAGTGCTAATCATCTCTGTCTCGTTTCTAATTTCACACACTTAGTGCCAATATGTTTCAATTCTGCACATAGCATTTCTAATCTCATAATTATGTATATGTTCATTCAATTCACATCACATAGATATAATTTAACAACTAATATTATATTCGAACTTACCTCGGACGTCGAAATACCGAAACGGTCGATTAATCGAGCACTTTGTCTTTTCCTCGATCTCGATCCAAACCTCTCCTTTCTTGGTCTATACACATTCAAATTTAGTCCATTCAATCACCAATACATTCAATTTAGTCCACACACACATTTTTAGGGCATTTTGCAAAATAGCCCTCACATTTTCACACTTCGACACTTTAGTCCCTAATTCACAAAATCACAGAATACACCAAATTTCTACTCACACAAGCTTAGCCGAATTCTTCCCATGCTAATACAAGCCCACACATTTCATTTATTTCACATTTTAGTCCCTCCATTTACACTTTTCTCAATTTAGCCCAAATTACTCAATTTCACTAAAAATTCAAAGACAAAACATGTTCATCCTTCACATATCTTCAATATTTCATCATCAACTATCACAAAGCTCAAGCATTCATCAATGGCATATCTCAAAATCACCATCAATTTCTAAAATTAAAGCATGGGTTTGATAGTACACTAAGCAACGATCACAAAAACGTAGAAATTATCAATAACCGAAGTCAAAACTTATCTTAATCAAGCTAAGCCCTAGCCGAAAATATCAAAGCTTTCTTCCTTTCTTTTACTTCAAATTTTCGGCAAGAAAAGATGAGAATATGGCTTCATCTTTCTTTTTGTTTTATTTAATACATATTAATACAAACTTTACTATTTTACCCTTATTATAAAACATTATAACATACATTATAGTTGGTTATAAATGTCCATCCACCATCCACTAATTTAATAATGGCTTAATAACAACATAAGGACTCCTCCTTTAGAAAGCCATGACAAATAAACACTTTAACAATCAGCACATAGCTTTTACATTTTATGCGATTAAGTCCTTTTCGCAAATTAAACACACAATTAATAAAATCTTCACACAGAAATTTCACACAAGCTAATTTACATACTATAGGCACCAAAAATAATATTAAAATATTTTTATGACCTCGAATTTGTGGTCCAGAAACCACTGTTCTGACTAGGGTCTAAACCTGGCTATTACACATAATGTATATGTTTGTGTTTATTTTAATCTCACACTGGGCTCTTTAAAACTCACCCACTTTGTGTTTCAGATAATCCTCGTGGTTAGGACTCGGATTCGGTCATCGAAGATGCTATCAGAAAATGGTTTTTAAATAAATATGGACTTTTATTTATGATTTAATTTTTTATGGATTTTATTTCTATTTGGGACTTTTTATGTTAAATTATGGTATTGTGGCATGGGACTTTACTTTAGAGATTTTATTTTGATTTGTATGACTTGATTTCATGACATTAAGTTTTAAAAACTGCATAAGTTAGTATTTGATAAGATTTCGTATGAAACTCGGTTTTAAAAATAAAATTTGTCAATAATATATTTTCCACTACATTTCTGAAAAAATGAGTCTTTAAAAAAATTAGACTTAATTTTCAAAATTATAAATGTTTACAGATGAGAATTCCAAAGGCATTTGATTTCTAAAGTTATTATACAAATAATTTAGAAGTATTATTGAAAATCCGAAATAGTTTTGAATAAAAGATTGGATGTCTACGATTGAGACATTAATTATTTTGATTCCTAAAATTTTCACGGTTTTTACGAAATTAAAATGAACAATTTACTTCATTTGTTTTGAATTGATAAGCCAACAGAATTGAAATATATTTTTTGAAAATTCCGAAAGATTATTTTTGCCATTTTCATGGACAAATGGATTTGAAATGTGATTGAAAATAAAGTTTAACATTCGATTTTACTAGTTTTGAACGAATTACGCAAATGGTTTAAAAAGTACGCTTGAAATTACTAAAGTTTTTTTGGGCCATTTCGGTGGCCAATGTAGCTTTCCAAATTCGGCCATAACAACTGAGCCTGGTTTGGGGTGTTACACCATGGAATCGAATTTCAAAATCTTGGTTTTGAAAATTTTTGTAACTCAAATAGAATTGGCTATAATTTTTCAGCACCTAGAACCCTTCAACAAAATGAAGTTGTTGAGAGGAAAAATAGACCTTTAGATGAAATGGCTAGAACCATGCTTTGTGAAAATAGTTTACCAAAATATTTTTGGGTGGAAGGCACAAACACTGCTAGCTATATTGTTAATAGAGTAATGATTAGGCCTATTTTAAAGAAAAATCCATATGAACTTTTTAAAAACAAAAAGCTTAACATTAACTATTTTCGTCCTTTTGGATGCAAGTGTTTTGTTTTAAACAATGACAAAGACAATCTTGGTAAATTTGATTCGAAAAGTGATGAAGGATTTTTTTCTTATTTTTTCTTTAAATTTTAAAGCTTATAGAGTCTGTAATAAAAGAACTTTAGTAGTTGAAGAATCAATACATGTTGTTTTCGATGATGCTAACCCTATTCCTAGATAGGATACTTGTGTTCATGATGATGATGTAGGAATATTAAAAAATGATGATAACGTAGATCATTCATCAAATGACAAGATTCAAGAACAAATGCAAGAAGCTCTAAAGGAGCTCACCCTAGAGGAAAGGGAAGTCAATCTTCCAAGAGAGTACAACCATGTGAAGGATGGTAAGATTTTGGGAGATTCTATCCAAAGGGGTAACTACTAGAACTTGTCATAGAAATAAATGTAATTATGTTGCATTATTTCATGCACTGAGCCTAATAGATATTGGCTATGCTTAGGGGTGTTCAAACTTCGATTAAAATCGAATTAACCAACTGAATCAATCTAAATCGGTTAATCGGTCGGTTAACCGATCTAATTCAGTCAGAGGTTGGTTAAAAGTTTTTTAGAATTTCGGTTAACGATTAATTTGATTCGAAACCATTTAATTAACCGAATTAACCCAATTAATTGAACTTAAATAATATTATATATTATATGCATTAGGCTATTACTAGTTCGGTTAATTCAGTTAATCCGATAACATGAACATTATAAATTTATTTTTTATATGTTTTATACTTGTTTTAACAAAAAAAATGTAAAGATTGGTTAATTTGGTTAACCGACCAAATTAACCGAAATATTTCGGTTAGGTTAACGGTTAAAGGATTAAAAAGTTCGATTAATTTGATTAATACTAGTTTAGTTCGATTAACCGTTTGAACACCCCTAGCTATGCTAGATGAATTAAGTCAATTTGAGAGAAGCAATGTATGGACCCTTTTAGAAAGACCATGTGCAAAATCTACTATAGGTACTAAGTGGGTTTTTAGGAATAAGCCAGATAAAAGTGGTACTGGGCTTGTCGCTTACACTCAAGAGGAAGGATTAGACTATGATGAAACGTATGTTCCCGTAGCTAGAATGGAAGTCATTAGAATTCTCTTAGCTTTTGCATGCTTTAATGGTTTTAAATCATATCAAATGGATGTAAAAAGTGTTTTTATAAATAGTTTTATAAATGAAGAAGTATATGTTGAACAATCACTCGATTTTGAAGATCCAAAATTTCTAAATCATGTTTTCAAACTTTCAAAAGCTTTATATAGTTTGAAACAAGCTCCTAGAGCTTGGTATGAAAAACTATCAAATTTTCTTGTTGAAAAAGGTTTTTGTAAAGGGAAGGTTGATACAATAGTTTTTATCAACAGAAAAGACAAATTTATTAGTGGTACAAATTTATGTTGATGATATTATTTTTGGTGCTACTAATGATTCTCTTTGTCAAGAATTTTCCAAGCTAATGCAAAGTGAATTTGATATGAGCATGATGGGAGAACTAAACTTCTTTTTGAGACTCCAAATCAAGACAAAGGAATGATGGCATCTTCATTAATCAAGCTAAGTACACAAGGGAAATGCTCAAGAAGTTTGGGATGGACAATCTAAAACTACAAGCTACACCTATGAGCTCTTCTACAAAGCTTGACAAAGATGAAAAAGGTAAATTTGTAGACATTAAATTATATAGGTCTATGATTAATTCTTTGCTTTATCTTACCGCAAGTAGATCGGATATTATGTTTAGTGTTTTCTTGTGTGCTAGATATCAATCATGCCCTAAGGAATCACATTTACAAGCTATTAAGAGAATTTTTAGGTACCTTAGAGACACTCCTAAAATAGGACTTTGGTATTGTAACACCCCTTACTCGTATCCTACGCCGGAACCGGGCACGAGGCATTACCAGACTTAACTCACTTGGTCATGCAACTTTAGTCTATAAATTTTCATTCCAACTTAAAATATCTCTTTCATAATCAAAACATTCTCATTAAGGACCTACGAGGCCTTAAACATGCATACGGAGGGTTTCGGAACCCAACCGGGAACTTTTGTGCACTTAAATTTTTTTTACCTAAACAGAGGCCACACGCCCCTGTGAAATGGGACACGCCCGTGTCAGCAGGCCGTGTGGTCACACACGCCCATGTCCCTAGCCCGTGTGGGATTTATTTTCATTTCGAACCTATAGGGGTTTTCACACGGCCGGACACACGCCCGTGTTCTTGGCCCGTGTGCTCCACACAGCCTAAACATGCCCGTGTCCTCGCCTGTGTGTAAAAACCTGGGTATTCTGTTTGTGACGTCAGCAACCTCATAAGGGACACACAGCCTAGGCACACGCCCGTGTGGCTAGCCCGTGGTCGATACTGACTTGCAACACTAGCATGAAAGGGACACACGGCCTGGTCACGCACCAATGGGACTGACCGTGTGTCACACACGGCCTAGACACACGCCCTTGTGCCTACCCGTGTGGACAAGAACAAGGCTATTTGCCAAGATCTTTTTATCACCCTACATCACACAGCCTAAATCCATTCAACCAATCGCTACGCAAAGCAATTATGCAACATACACATTCATGAATAACCTTGTCTTTTCATAAATTAGTAATAATAAGCCATCAACTATGGCTATATACAAAAGAATTCATCTTTAAGGGAGCCAATACACACTTGGCCAAAATAACAAAACAATTCACCTAGTCTAACCCCTATACATGCCATACTCAAAATGCTAATTCTAGATATACCGAGATGAGCTGATAGTATGGGTGATCTTCCAATTGTCTTCGTATCCCGACCCGGCTCTTTGACACTATAAAACAAGGGAAAAGAAAGGGAGTAAGCATTAAGCTTAGTAAGTTTACATGTAAACAATAAACATCATAATATGTGATAATCAATAAATAGCATTTCACAATAAGTAAGAACATTCCACATTCCAAGATCATGCTTACTCATTTCATCTCTTACCACATTCCAACCTTATCACAAGCCAAATGCTCATATTATTTAACATACATCCCTGCACTTATCACCACATGATCACATGAAACAACACATCACGAACTCACAATAAGCCATTCATAGTAATACCAAACACTCGGTGGTTTCGCACTTAGCCCACCATTAATCTTTAACAGGGTGGTATCGCACATAGCCCACCAACAAGAATAATTACGGTGGTATCGCACATAGCCCACCAAATGTTCATATAAACGATGGTATTGCACACAACCCATCGTGAATAGGTAATAAGGTGGTATCGCACATAGCCCACCAACAAGAATAATTAAGGTGGTATCGCACATAGCCCACCATTAATTACTACGGATAATATTCCACATTTACATATCTATTTCAACGTTCAAACGAAAATTATTCATTATCTGTCGAATTCAATCCATTTAAATAGTAAATATTCTTAATCATACAATGCACCAATAAGTAACAACATGTGTATTTAAGATGCGTCGTTTACACATAAAATTACCTCGGTGCAAAACGTGTTAATCAACGGTCTATTCCGTAACCTTGCCTTTTCCTCGGTCAAAGTTGTTTCCACGCTCTTCTTGGTCTATAATAACAAAAATTCACTCATTCAATCATTTTATAATCATAATACATCATAATCTCTATTTAGGCAAAAATGACCATTTTGCCCTTGTACTATGGCAAAATTACGATTTTTCCCCTAGGCTCGTAAATCATTTTCATCACATTTTCTCATTAAACAAGCCTAGTTGAACATTTATTACTCTTACAACTACTCATAATTCCAACTATTTCATGCATTTATTACAAAATCTCAACTTTTACAACTTAGTCCCATTTAGGTGTTTTCATGGTAACACCTTTCACAAAAGTTGTTCTTTGACTCACTAACATCCATTTTCTTCCATAAAATCTCAGCAAACATCATGAACACTCTCATGGGAAGTCCCTAAACTTGCAACCATATTGCAAATTAGTCCCCTCATTAGCTAGCTTAAGCTTTGGGGGTTCCAAAAATACAAAAATCATCAAGAAAGACCTCTAAAATCACTTACTTGCAATGAGATAGCTTAGCTAAAATTTTAAGCTCCAAAAATCTCTATTTCCTCTTCAATTTTTGGTGGAAGAAGAAAGGGGAATAGTAAAAGATGATATCTCATCTTTCTTTGCCTTATTTTATTCATTTTAGTCACCTAATATCACCAAATTTGACCAAAATTTAATGCTCTTGTCTCCCTAGTCTATATGGCCGGCCAACACACATATAATGGCCTAATTTCACTTTAAGGACCTCCATTTTGATATCCTTTAACTATTAGACACCTTTAGCTTGAAATTTGAAACTTTCGCACTTTATGCGATTTAGTCCTTTTTCGAAATTAAGCATGAAATCACTATAATTAATGCACCAAAATTTTCATATAGCCATATATTTATGCTATAACACATAAAATAATACTAAAATAATTTTCTTCAGCCTCGAATTAGTGGTCCCGAAACCACTGTTCCCAATAGCCCCGAAATCGGGCTGTTACAGGTATCCTAGAGATTCATCCTTTAGCTTTCAGCATAGCCTGAGCCACGACATCGTCTCCCACAATTCCATCATTTTGATTTTCCTTTCCCATATCTCCATTCTCATAACCTCTGTCGTCATTGGCGGTAGAGTTTTCTACATATTTATGGGTTAGATTTTCCCCTAAATTGTGGACGGTTCTACGGGTACAGCCCTACGAGGTCTACCCCTACCACGTCTGCCTTGGGTGTTCATACTGATATTTCTACAATTTCAAGTAATTAATACTTAATTTGAGTTTTCGTTTTATGCTACCTTTCTATCTAAAGTTTTTCTACTACTTAGAAAGTTTTTTACAGTACTTGGTATCGGACTTCCTCAAACTAGTTTTTCAAAAAAAATTACTATATCATGAAATTTATTTCTATGCATGCATACTCTTTCAAAAATTCAAAGCTGTGTTTAGAAAACCTAGTCTTTGATACCACTTAATGTAACACCCCCGACTCGACCTAGGAGTTTCAGCCAAGTCGAAGGCGTTACATTCGATCACCAAGATGATCCTATAAAGCCATTCTTTTTGAAGCATTGATTTGTATGGAAAACGCTCTTTTTGTTTTTAAGAAAAGATGTTCATTAATTTAAACCGACTTTACTTAATAAATCAATTACAACATTATTAATGTGAAGTTTTAGGAAAACGATTTTTAGGTTTTTAAGAAAAGACTTTATCAAAACTTTAAGTATTTTGCAAAGTAGTGGAAAACATTTAAAGAAATAGTTTTCTAAACCAAAAAGCATACAAATATCAAAGTATTAACTAAGTGTCATGCTTTAAAATAAATAAACTAATCAATCCCAAACTGAAGATATAAAAAAAATTAATAATTACAATCTCGAAAATAAATGATAAATTGAAACTTTTTAAATAATAAAACAAGATGCTAATTCGAAAACTCTCTTATACCATACCGAGTTCTAATTTTCTACGTTACCTGAGAGGTAAAGGAAAAAGGGAATGAGCTTACAATGGCTCAGTGTGAGACTAACTTATAAATCATTATATATAACTGCACAAACAGAAAAGCATAGAATTGATAGCATAATAGCGAGTTAAGCATAACATATGGAACATATAGTAAATCAATGTATATACAATTTATGTATGATGCAATATGAAAGCAAATTTCCCACCTGTTTGTCCTATTCGCCCTCGAGCATCGCTTGACACACCAAAAACATATATAAAAAACTAACCATCTTGGATTTCCCAGTGAAGATGGTCGTTCACTTGTCATATGTGATGATGACTTTCACTACAATAACTTACGATCTTGGTTGCCTGGTTTTGATGGCTTTTTACTAAAATAAACTATCATCCCAGTCGACCCGGTTTTGTTGACATTGTCGCCTACTTCGTGCAGTACTAACTTTTGGTGTGGACTTAAATTGCCACTGTCTCTTATGGAACTTCTCCATCCTCCATATTTGATTGCATATATTTATGCACATATACTCAACATATCATACTCATTATCAATGTTTGATACTATGCTTATCAAGCACATTTATTATCATATACTAACATTTAATGGCATGTATTCATGCATCTATTCACATCAATTTCACATGCACATATAATTTGTGCGAGTTAACAACAGTTTTACATACTTAGTATCTACATGTGAATTAACAGGCCTAGTTTATCTTAACACATACATACATGTTTACATGTAGGGTTTGAACATGTAGGTTCACACCTAGGGGTTCGCATATATAGGGTTTTCATATTATCATATAAAAGGGTTAGCATGCTATATACAGTTCACATAAATAATCACCTATGGTTTGCATGTACAAATATATGGGGTTCGAATAAATAATCCTTTAGGGTTCGTGAACAGATAAACTAGGAGTTTGCATAATACATGGCTTGCATACTTACTCATGATTGGTTTCACACAAAAAAGGACACACACATAGGGTTCGTATAATAGTTCGTATAGGGGTTCACACAAAAAAGGGGTCGCACACTTAGGGTTCGCACAAATATTGAGCTCGCATACCTATAGGCTTGCATATATTTTGGCTCGCATACAACATAGGGTTTGCCACTAATGGGGGTTTCGCATACCATAGGGGGTTCACATACTATAGGATGTTCATATGCAATAGAGGGTTCACATGTGATAATACTCTAGAATAACTTATTTTTATGTATTAATTATGTGTTTATTCTGAGTATGATCCTGCTAATTTGAGCTATTTATGATCTTTTATCTCATAGGGACTAAATTGGAGGTAAAAGCAAAATTAAGGGCCAAAAGCATGAATTTAGAGATAAAATGGGCCAATCTGCGACACATGGAAAAGTTGGTGCCAAAAGTGCAAGCATGGAGGACACAAGGGTTGAAATGCAAAAAGAAGAGATTTTATTCTATCAAATTCTATTTTAATTATATTAGGATAATTAATATTAAGATAATTATTAAGGATTATTTAATTTTAGGATTTTATTTTATTTATCTTCAATTAAATGTATTTATCTTTTGGGAGTTTAAGTATGATTAGACAATCTCCCCTAGCTATAAATAGGGGGTGAAGTGACTCAAAATGATCCATCTTTTTCTGTAAACACTCTCCCCTCAAAAGTCTAGGCTTTTGTTCTTCCCATATTTTCTTTCAATAAAATTCCCTTTTCCATTTTTATAATTATTTTCTTTTACACCACAACCATGAGACAAAATGGCGTGGGATTCGCCATTGAGAAGCGTTGATCTAGCATAGACGATCCCACAAAAGCTATTGCAGGCTAGAGTCAGGTTCCCTAAATTCGTAAGTCTAAATTCTTGGAGCTGGTGGTCGTAGGCGTCCTCTTCCACTATAACTGGCTTACTTGGTTTGAGAAGGGTCATCTAAAAGCCGAGGATTGAGCCCAAGGCGGAACGAGACAACCGGAGGCTAGAATCTCGCCACATAAGAAACTTACTCTTCCTTAAACTCTGTTTATTTTCATATTCCTCATTTTAATTTTTGCAATTTATTTAATTTTGTAATTTTAATTCACTTTAAATTCTATTTTTATTTTTCCAGATCGAAATTCTTAATTCTGTTTTTTATTTTTCAGGAACGTAGGTTTTCTTAGCCAAGAAATTGTCCAGGATTTCAAGAAACGAGCATTCGTACAATCAGGTCCCTGAGGATTCGACCCTACTTCCCCTTTACTGTTATTTTCACTGTTTTACAGGGAATAGGATATTTTTGGTGCTTTCAACGACCGCATCAAATTTTGGCACCGTTGTCGGGGACTTGAAACATACTAATCTTGTTTTTTGTTTTCTATGACTAGATCTGCTCCAGGCACTCTTGCATTTTGACTCAGAGATTGAAAAGACTGCAAAAGCTAATCGCAAGAAAACAAATATAAGGAAAAAGCAGTCAGTGGTTGTTAGGACTCAAAGCAATCCACCGCCAGAAATAATCAGAATCGACGACGAAGTAGAGTCTAGGGTTTGCGAAAACCCTACTCGAACAGTTGAAAGTGATAAGGTAGAAGTCGATTCACCTGAAGAAGTGCTTGAAACTAGGGTTAATGAAAACTCGAATCTAGCACATCAACCAATGGCTCAAACAATTCGGCAACTGGCCGAAGCTCCGGCGAACAACTACCATTGTGCATCGCATATCCTACTATGGATACCGATTTTGAACTGAAGTCAGGTTTAATCCAGCTACTCCCAAATTTTCATGGGTTACAAAATGAAAATCCCCACAAACATCTGAAGGAATTTCATATGGTTTGTCTTAGCATGAAACCTCAAGGGGTAACCGATGATCAAATTAAATTGCGTGCTTTCCCTTTCTCCCTAGCAGATTCTGCTAAGGAATGGTTATTCTATTTACCCCCTGGATCTATTACAACTTGGACTGATTTATCTCGTTTATTCCTCAACAGGTTTTTTCCAGCATCTCGAGCAGCTGAGCTAAGAAGGGAGATCGTTGGAATAAGGTAAAAAGAAGTTGAGTCCCTTTACGACTATTGGGAGCGGTTTAAGAAATTGTGTGCAAGTTGCCCACAACATGGTATAACGGAGCAATCTCTCCTCCAATACTTTTATGAAGGCTTGAAGCCCATGGAGATGAATATGGTAGACGCCGCTAGTGGAGGAGCATTGGTCAACATGACTCCCCAACAAGCAAGAGACTTGATCTCCACGATGGCTGCAAATTCTCAGCAATTTCGAGCCAATCCTGAACCCCCTAGAAGGGTTCACCAGCTAAGTAATTCTACAATAGAAGATAGACTTGATAAACTTACTAATATGATGAGTACTCTTCTTGCAGAAAAACAAAGACAGCTCGGTTATGCGGAATATGTGCTACTCCTGATCATGCAACTGATGCATGTCCCAGTTTGTATGATGATACCATGGCCCATCTGGATGCTGTGGGAAATTTCACTGGGCCGCCACAAAGGCAGTACGACCCCTACGCTAATACCTACAACCCAGGGTGGAGGGACCATCCCAACTTGAGTTATGGGACCAACACACGGTATAACCAACCATACCAAAATCAGCCTCCACAACAGCCTCGAGATTCAGGTAATTTCTTAGAAATCATGGTCAATAAATTAGCAGCTAATGTCCTTGATTTTCAACAGCAAACTCTTAATTTCCAAAGAGAAATGAAGGATTTTCAACAGAAAACTGAGGCGTCTATAAGAGAATTGACCATATCAGTTGAGAAATTGAACTCTCAAGGGAAGCTGCCGTCACAAACAGAACCGAATCCAAGACAACACGCAAATGCAGTGAAGTTGCAAAGTGGAAAGGTATTGGAACCAATTCCTGGCGGAAATCTTATCCAAGATTCCGCCCAAGAAAAGCCCAAGAACGATGAACAGGTCTGAACGAAACCCCCATTGCCCATAATTCAACCTCCATTTCCAGAAACGTTTTACCAATGTCGAAGAGGTAAAGAGGACAAGGAGATCCTCGAAACATTTAGAAATGTCGAGATCAATATACCACTATTGGATGCCATCAGACAAATTCCACGTTATGCCAAGTTTCTTAAAGAGCTTTGCACCAACAAACGAAAATTAACAGGTAATGACAAGGTAAGTGTTGGTGAAAATGTATCTGCAGTGTTACAGCGAAAAATGCCGGCAAAATGTAAAGATAGGGGCATGTTTGCGATACCATGCAAAATAGGCCACTTGAGAATAAAAAAGGCTATGTGTGATTTAAGGGCCTCAATAAATGTAATGCCCTTTTCTATTTATGAATCACTTAACGCGGGTTTTTTGACGAAAACAGGTGTTACTATACAGTTGGCGGACAAGTCTGTTGTGCATCCTAAAGGAGTCCTTGAGGACGTATTAGTGAAAGTTAACGAGCTTATTTTCCCTGCAGATTTTTATGTGATAAAAATGGAGGATAAAGCTCCTGGGTCTTCAGACATCTTCTTGGGGCGACCTTTCCTTAGTACTGCAAATACTAAGATCGACGTACGAAGCAGAACTCTCACGATGGAGTTTGATGGGGAGGCCATGAAGTTTAATGTTTACGATGCTATTAGTCATCCAAGTGAAATCTTGAGCGTAAACCATGTCGACATAATGGACTCATTAGTAGAACAAACTTTTGAGTCATCTTATGGAGATAAATCTAAAATGATGTTTGATGATTTTTCTGTTAATAAATTATTGGCTCCTAAGGATACTAAACTTCTACCTTCTGTTGTGCAGGCACCAGATCTAGAATTAAAACCACTTCCTGAGCATCTCAAGTGCACATTTTTGGAGAATGATGAGACCATAGTCGATTTAAAAGGGATTAACCCTTTGAAAGGCACGCAAAGACGATTAAAGCCAAATATGGTGGATGTGTTAAAAAAGGAGAATTTTCGAGCCCATACGGACGAAAGAATTCAGTTGGAACAGCTCCAATACTAGTAGAGGCGTCAAGCTAGCGACGTCCAACAAGCGCTTGTTGGGAGGCAACCCAACCTTTATTTTTTTACTTTTCTTAATTTTTATTATTTATTATTTTATTTCATTTTCTTAGTATTTATTATTTTATTAGTATTTATTATTTTATTTTATTATTTATTACTTTATTTTATTATTTATTACTTTATTTTTTATATTGATAAAATTCTCTTCTTTGCCTAGGCAGAACGGAGCGAAAATACTAAGAAAAAGGAGAAAAGTTAGAAAAATGGTACCAAACAGCCCTATCCACGGTACCAAACAGCATCTATTCCAGGTACTATTCCAACACAGAATGCCATATCCCTGCAGCCAAACTACACTATTCCTACAGCCAACCAACCATATCCCTGCACCCAAACATCCCCTTTCAGCCAAATAAAATCCCTAAACCTAACATATTTTTCCAATTTCTTCCACCCAACCTCCATAGCCGCCGAACCCCATTACTCTCCACCAACCACCGCCGTTCACTGTTCACTATGGTACTAACTCGGAGCCGCACCGCCGCCGAGCTAACTTTCACTGTCAGCCCACGCCGACGCTGCTTCTCCGCGCCTCAGGCTGTAGATTTGACCGACGGCGCGTCTTCATCCTCCTCCTCATCACCGCAAACCTCTTCTCTAACACCGCCTAACTCTCACTCACCCTCTCCCTCTCCACCACGCTCCTCTTCCATGACGCACGCGACATCACCATCGCACCGAACGGAGCCCGCACTCGCATCCACTTTGCGCGACGCCACGAACCCAACACCGCCACCGAACGCCACTAACGCCTTGACACCATCCCCTTTGCGTGAACCCGTCCTTCTCCTCCCACCACCGGCGCACGCTACACATAATCGCGCAACACCGCGCACCACCGCACTACCACGACGACGAGCACGTCGTTCTCCCGCGCCCCGAGCAACCCAACCAACGGAGGCGCCCACTCCTAACCAGCCCAGAAGACGGTCGTCCAGGACCTCGACCCGCCCTACACCGTCTACCATTGCCCCTTCTCTGACACCGAGCCTTCACAACGTTGACAACACCCACACCCACGGTGACAACCCGAGCCCGCACTAGAGGCGCTTTTGGAGTCTTCCTCGAATGACACTGTTGACTCCTCGACACCCCCTAACGAGCACCGCCCAATTCCTTCCCGAGGCCGCACTTACCGTTCTCGCGTCAACATCCTACCACAAGAGGCCTATTTACACTGTAACATTACTTTTACTTCTGATACTGATCGGAGAAGGTATGACTCTCTTCGACATAAATTAATTGTACCTTGTAAATGCCTCTCGATACCTGTCTTGGTTGCCTTGCGTATTGAAAGTATTGTTACAGATTATTTTAGGAATATTGGCTGGGTTAGAAATTTTGATATTGCTCACTGTGCCTATTATGAATTAGTTTTAGAGTTTTATTCCACATTTCATTTTGAGCGACATGGTCAACTATCGTTGGATACACCTGGTACAGTCCAATTTCGGTTACTTGGTACCATGCATAGCTTATCTCTTCTTGAATTTAATATTGCATTATCATTTATCACTGAAGAGTATGCTATGTCTTCAAATTTTCGTAATAGTTTGTGTACATTTCCTATTGATTTTAGAGCTATCGAGGCCTTTTCTTTGTTAACAGATAATGCCGAATCCATGTATAGCCCAAAAATATCAAAGGATTTATGGTTTCGCGACCCTGCCTTGTGTTACATGCACTGTTATCTAGCTTATAATTTTTCAAGCCGATGAGATGCTCCGGCTACCGTCTTAAAGATGGAATTATTCTTTTTATGGTGTATGTATACCGGTCGTCTGGTTAATTTGGGTTATTGGTTTGCACTTCAATTTGAGCATGTTATCAAAGCAAAATGTCCTCTAATCTTAGGATCTCTAATTACACAGCTGTTATTTTCTTTACATGGTTCTAACGCTCCCATTTCAGACCTCCATGTTGCTTGTTAGGCCGATCCTTTAGATGCTCGATGCCTTGACTCGATGGGACTACTTCGTGGCACTCCATCATCCTTCCATTTTGTCCCTCCTGGTATTCGTTCTTCACCATCCGAACGAGTCTTTCGCCAACAAACTCAAAATGAGGCACCCACCCAAGCTCAACAGACATTGACCATTGAGCAACGCTTAGAGCGCATTGAGGCTCGACTTGACACTTTTGGGCAGCAAATCACCGAGCTCCTTGCCATCATGAGCGATCAACGGTAACTACACGGGGAGTTTTACTAAATCTTTCTACCTATTTATATATTTTATTCAACATTGAGGACAATGTGTTTTAAGTAGGGGGAGGAACTCTTCGTTACTTCTGTCATTTTCTGCTGTGATTTTGGTTGTTGTTGCTGCCATGTTTTTGTTTGGTTTGAGGCCCCATTTTGTCCACATTTATTTTTTTAGAATATCCTACCTCTTTTCATGCCCAAGATTTTGACCAGGAATTGCCTACTGTTTGCCCCACAAGCATGATTCTTGCCCTCTGATGAAATTATGATTTTTCCCATAATTGATGCCATATCCACTGTTTTATTTTTATTAGGCTAAAAATAATTGTGATTAATAGAGTTAACTCTATCTTACTTTTCGTGAAATTGATCAAGTTTAATATAAAGTGAACACTTAAATTGATTGCATGCTTAATTTATGTTCATGGATATTAGGTGATTATTGAAACTTATCCTTGACACTTATATTGTTTTTCCTAAGTTCTCAAAAATTTAAATTTCGTTTAATTGTTAATAAATTTTTCCGTGGTTATGAGTACAGCTTAGAACGTGACTGACTGAGTAATCGGGGTAGGGTGCTTGGGTTGTCATTCTACTTCGCGTCAAAAGGTTGTGTGACGTGACAAGTAAAACTCCGCTAGCCGAGGTTATGAGTGTAGCCGTAACGTGGATCGATCGAGTAACAGGGGTAGGGTGCTTGGGTTGTCATTCTACTTAGCGTCAAAAGGTTGTGTGGCGTGACAAGTAAAACTCCGCTAGTCGAGGTTATGAGTGTAGCCCCTAAGCGTGGTCGATCGAGTAACCGGGGTAGGGTGCTTGGGTTGTCATTCTACTTCGCGTCAAAAGGTTGTGTGACGTGATGGAAAAACTCCGCTAACCGGAAATAGCAATATATTTCTAAGCAAATAATAAAATAAAATAAAAAGAAAAAGGAAAAAATATGTGTAAATAAATAAAATTCGGGACTAAAGGAAGAAACAAAGAGGGTGTCTTGGTAGGTTTAGTAATTTACCTAATTTCCATGAAATAATTCAAGTTGATGTTAATGTCTGTATTAATTGGAAAACTTTTTCTGTTTTACTTAAAGCAAGCTTAGGGTTCTCTTTATTTTTCATATGCATTTTTGACTAATTTTTATGAAACTTTGGAGTGGTATTTCTTTTATGGCAAAATATAATTTTCACAGTGGATAGGAACCATACTTGAGGGCAAGCATGGGCTAAGTAGGGGGAATTTGATAATACTCTAGAATAACGTATTTTTATGTATTAATTATGTGTTTATTCTGAGTATGATCCTGCTAATTTGAGCTATTTATGATCTTTTATCTCATAGGGACTAAATTGGAGGCAAAAGCGAAATTAAGGGCCAAAAGCGTGAATTTAGAGATAAAATGGGCCAATGTGCGACACATGGAAAAGTTGGTGCCAAAAGTGCAAGCATGGAGGACACAAGGGTTGAAATGAAAAAAGAAGAGATTTTATTCTATCAAATTCTATTTTAATTATATTAGGATAATTAATATTAAGATAATTATTAAGGATTATTTAATTTTAGGATTTTATTTTATTTATCTTCAATTAAATGTATTTATCTTTTGGGAGTTTAAGTATGATTAGACTATCTCCCCTAGCTATAAATAGGGGGTGAAGTGACTCAAAATGATCCATCTTTTTCTATAAACACTCTCCCCTCAAAAGTCTAGACTTTTGTTCTTCCCATATTTTCTTTCAATAAAATTCCCTTTTCCATTTTTTTAATTATTTTCTTTTACACCACAACCATGAGCCACTAAACCCATCTAGCCGAAGGTTGTCGATGTTCCCAAAAAAAGGGGTTCTTGAGGCTTAGAATCCACACTTAGCCTTCTCGCCAAGTATTCATCGTTTCTCTGCACTACGGGGCTGACGCTTCCGTCCATGTCCCTTAAGAAGTAAACTTTTCAACGTATGCAAATGCGGGCTCTTTGCATGTTTTGGAAGGATTGCACAGCCCGTTCGTTAAGTTACTGCGTCAGAGGTTGGCGAGCCCAAGAGACAAAATGGCGTGGGATTCGCCATTGAGAAGCGTTGATCTAGCATAGACGATCCCACAAAAGCGATTGCAGGCTAGAGTCATGTTCCCTAAATTCGTAAGTCTAAATTCTTGGAGCTGGTGGTCGTAGGCGTCCTCTTCCACTATAACTGGCTTACTTGGTTTGAGAAGGGTCATCTAAAAGCCGAGGATTGAGCCCAAGGCGGAACGAGACAACCGGAGGCTAGAATCTCGCCACATAAGAAACTTACTCTTCCCTAAACTCTGTTTATTTTCATATTCCTCATTTTAATTTTCGCAATTTATTTAATTTTGTAATTTTAATTCACTTTAAATTCTGTTTTTATTTTTCCAGGTCGAAATTCTTAATTCTGTTTTTTTATTTTTCAGGAACGCATGTTTTCTTGGCCAAGAAATTGTCCAAGATTTCAAGAAACGAGCATTCGTACAATCCGGTCCCTGAGGATTCGACCCTACTTCCCCTTTACTGTTATTTTTACTATTTTACAGGGAATAGGATATTTTTGGTGCTTTCAACGACCGCATCAACATGTAACAGGAGGTTCGCATGTTATAAACGAAGGGTTCACATGAATATGTTAGGGCCTCGCCTAGCATTTACTTAAGCGTTCGCATACAATTTTTCTAAGGTTCGCATATATATATTTTCCTTCTAGGGTTCGCCTAACAATTCATGTGTTTGCATAGTAAATCACATAGGGGTTCATTGGTGTATTTACAAAAGAGGGACTTACATGCTTATTCCCAACGTATTTTAACCCTAATTTTTGAATGATTCAACATATTTAATCATACACAATGATTTTAAATTAGATCCCACACCTGATTTTGAAAACACAAAAACCTTTATCAGATGAGGAGATTGGCGATCTTCTTGGGAAGAGAGGGACGGTTTGAAAACTTTGAATCCTCAGTTGAAAATTGGAGGAGAGAAAGAAGAACTTTGGAAGTTTTTCTCTTGAAAAATTCTATTTATCTAGGGTTTGAAAAGATGAGCTATTTAGAAAACTTTCTTTCCCTAATTGGAATAGAATTAAGAATTATTTAAAAATTAGGGTTTGATGTAAATTAGGGACTTAAATTAAAAAAAAAAATCTTTTGGGCAGGGCTAATTTGAAAATTTGACACTTTTATAGGGTAAAAATGAGAAAATAAAATATTTTAACTAAATGCATACAAGGGGTTTTAAACTTGGAACCTATGGGTAGGCTAAGGCTTTACCACTAAACTAGTAAACTCATTCTTAATAACTTTTAGCAAAAATATTTTTTAAGGCATACTAAATTCTCTTACCCATTGCTTAAAAAAATCTAAATTTTATCCCTATTTCTTCTAACTATATTTTTAGGATGTGACAGGGGAAAGAAAGGAATCAAAATTGAGATTTAAAAATAGAAAAAAAATGCTCGTAAAAAATGAGTTTTGTTGTTGGAAACTTGGTTTGGAAGAGTTTTCCGGTGAGTTCTTAAATTTTCTATTGCAGTAGTTCTTGGGTAAATAACAAAAAAGATAGATGAATATGTTTATATATTTTTTTTTTTAAAAGAAGGAAATGATATTATTTTTTTTTTGGATTTTTTTAGTTTTAGAAATGCCACATGTCACAAAATATTTGGTTAAGTGATTTTTTAACGGTTGGGGTAATTTGGATAATAAAATATAGTTTAGAGTTAATTGCACTAGACATACCAAATTATGACCTTCATTCTAAATTGGTCCTCAAACTTCAAAATTTTCTAATAATATCCCCTACCTATTGATGTTATATTAATCAAGATTTTTTATTATTAAAATCGTTAAAGGACATGTCAAGTCTTATAAAGCTAAATTTAAAATGAAAAATTTAAAGAAAAATGGAACATTTTCGTATAACTTTTAAAAATAAATAAAACTGAAAAAAAAAGAAAAAAAAAAAAGAGAGTGAATGATAAAGCTTAAGTAAAAGCTTTGAAAACCTCAAAATTAATATTTCTGAAACATTTATTTTTACAATATTATTTTAAATTATGTCACATGTGATTTGACGTGTCATTTACTAGTTAACTTAAGATTTTAGTAACGGAATGACTTAATTAACTTAATCTCAATAAATTGGGATATGATTAGAATGATTTAAAGTTTAGAAATTAATTTAAAATGAGGGTTATAATTTAAGGATGTTTGGTGCAATTAACTTTATAACTGAAGTACCACCTCGAGTAACCAACTTCTAATAAAAATTTAAGTAACAACTTATATTAATATATATATATATATATATATATATATATATATATATATATATATATATAATTTAAGTATGATTTTGTGGTTTATTAAAAAAACTAATTTGAAACGAGAAATGGAAATATTATTTCTTTGTAGCCAAAAGAAAAGGGGAAGAAATATGGCGTGTCAAAAAGAAAGAAAGAGAGAAATACATATTTTACTTTTATTAAAAGTTTCGAATGTCCTGCAAATCAATTAACAATTTCCAAATAATCCAATAAAATAAGCTCACTCCAAAAAAAATAAAAAATCATGACAAAACTCCACAGGGAAAAAAACATTGTGGAGTTGCGGAGAACATGTAATAATTTGAAAGGGGAAAAAAATTGAAGGAATTCATTTAGTTAAAATGATTCCTGCCTCTGCAGCCTCATTTGTGCATAGAAATTTTGAATGAACCTCTCAGCCCTCTCATCAACTGAGTCATCATCTTCAATATCAATTTCCCCTGTCAATGCCATGGGAGGTACTACTACTGACAGATGATCAGCTTCCAATGCTAACCTGCAATCTTCTTCTCCTCTTGCCTGAGCTTTCAGGCAACCAAAACACTTGCACCAAAACAGCATGGAGTAAATATCTGTGTTTCCGACCTCATGTTTTTTGTTATAGTAATGAATAAGAGGAGTGCTTGAAGGGGAATCAAACTGATACTCTCCTAGGAAGCCATGGTTGTAATGCTTCAGAAGCTTAAACCTCTTGAGCTTTCTTGATTTCTTGAGTAAAATAAGCTTATGAACCATGGGTTTTTTCATTTTGGTAAGTAAGATGGAGATTCTAAGAAGATTGTAGTTGGACTTGGATACCAACCTGTGGAGGATGGGCAATCTCTTGAGGGACATTTTCATGGCTGCAAAAAAGTTATGGATGGGCCACGGATGAGCTTTTGGTAGGGCTCTTTTCGAGGCTGATGTTGATGAGCAAAGGAAGCTGCTTGCTGCTACCTTTTATATAATGCAAAAAGGAGATGAAAAGTAGAGAGATAGATCTGATTGGTGTGTGGGGGGAGCCATTGCCAAGCTGTAAAAAAGGGTATGGTCGGTTGCCTTTTGTACTTATTATATAAAGGAATAAGCAAGTAGCCGTTGCATTAAGCTCAATAACCTTCTTTCCTTTGCCTTCCAAGTCTTAACCCAATTCCAGATATTAGTATCCATTTTTTAAATTAAATACAATAATTAGTCATTTTTATAAATTAAAATTATTTAAATCTTAAAAGTTCTAAAAAGAAGAGTATAGTAATTGAGACGCTTTTAAGTTTTAACTAAGCTAGTGTAATTTTCTTTATGGTATAGAATATTGTAGTATTCCATTTGTACTTGGATGTTAAGAATTTGAATTTCCTTCCTTTCATCTCAAAACTATAATACATATATATTAAAATATTTTATAACTGCTGGTGGTATGATAGCATTTTTTTTACTAGTTTAGAAAAATAATAAATGTATTATCATAATAATATAACTTCTTTAAATTATAAAATTTTATTGAAAAATTAGTGTGGATTTGACATGTGATACACTTAAATAATAGTATAGATAGGATATAATTACTATAACATGCAAGAAAAGCAAAAATATATTTGAAAGAAAGAAAAAATGAAAAACTTTTTGGGTTAGATAAAAATAACTTAAAATCATCTCTTGTTAGTTTTTAAATTATAAATATACTTTTTGTTAGTTTTTAACTTCGCACATTTATCTGGGTAAAATATTCAAATATACCAAAAAAAATATAAAATTTACGGAATTGGGCTGGTTTCTGAAAAATTTACGGAAAAGGGACATTTCCCCACAAAACGCATCCACGTCAGCGCGTTTTGTGAGGAAATGGCAGGAAAGCGCTTTGTACCACATCAGCAAAAGCGCGCTTACATGGACGCGCTTTGCTGATGTGGTACAAAGCGCGTCCCCGAGCAGCGCTTTCCCCTTTCCACAAATATTAGACTTTTATTTTTAAAATTAAATTTCAAAAAAAAATTAAACAAATTCTATTTTATAAAAAATATTAAAATTAAATTACAAAAACATATAAGCAACTATTATTTTATTAAATATATTAAAACTAAATTACATTAAAATAAAAATAAAAAAACTTCTTATTTTATTAAATATATTAAAACTAAATTACAAAAAATAAAAATAAAGAAAACTTCTTATTTATTAAATATATTAAAACTAAATTACAAAAAATAAAAAATAAAGAAAAGTTCTTATTTATTAAATATATTAAAACTAAATTACAAAAAATAAAAAATAAACTTCTTATTTATTAAATATATTAAAACTAAATTACAATAAAATAAAATAAAAACTTCTTATTTTATTACATATATGAAAATTAAATTACAATAAAAAATTAAACAATTTCTATTTTATTAAAGATATTAAAATTAAATTACAATAAAAATTTAAACAACTATTATTTTATTAAATATATTACAACTAAATTACAAAAATAAAAAATAAAAATAACTTTTATTTTATTAAAATAATTCAAATTAAATTACATAAAAAAATAAACAACTTCTATTTTAGTGAAGATATTAAAATTAAATTACAAACACAAATAAAAACAACTTTTTTTTTATTAAAAATAAAAAAATATTACAATTTTAAAATAAAAAAGCCCATCCGGATCAATGTTGATGTCGGTCGAATCGAGTGCCACACGGGGTGGTCAGCGATTCTGTGTTGGATTCCTCCTTCTTCTAGCTTCCCGTGGGGTCGTGGAACCTCGGGTGGGGATTCTCGTTCTTCTGGTAGTGGGTCTGGTAGTGGGTGTTGCGAGGATGACCCACCTTGATAAAATAACGACCGGAGGTGTTTGCATAAACCATGGCGGGGGTGTCTGAATCCCGTATGTCGAAGGAGACTGGTAAAAAGAAGTGCTCTCGACGGCGCCTCCTGTGATCCTCACGCGACGACACGGCCTCAAGATCGGTGGCGATCGGAGTAGTCGAACGGACTCGATCCCGCCATGCATTCCAACATGGGGTGGGACCGGGAAAAGGAAACATATATGGGTTAGGATATATATAAGGGCTAGGGTACGCACCTGGCATAAAGGGTAAAGGCTGTGATGTCGGTGTCGTCGGCTAAACTGATGGGCCCGGTGACTGTGTGGGCGCTGTTGATGGGCCCGGTGGATCGTGTGGCGCGTTGATGGCCCGTCTCATCACCCCTTCTCCTTGGATTTAAAGGGCCCCGACGTTCCCTTTTTTGACGAAGTTGCCGTCGCTTCTCTTCTTCCGAGAACAAATACGGCTTACCATGAATCCTAAACCATGGCATGTATTCCGGCACGCACGCTAACTTAGGAACGACGATCGGTTCCCGGATAGGTAAATAGTCATACCGGTTCTCCCACATCTCGATATATGCTGACCAAAATCTTGGCCAATCCATGTGCAACTGCCGTAAGTCCACTTTGTGCTCATCATCGAGCACCTCAGGTGGCACGAGAATCGATTGTCGGAATCCAAATTGTCGCAGAACCCGATCTGACTGGTGCATCTCCAGGGTCGCATAGTTGATCAATGGGACCTTCACGTGCCAACTGTTTATTACTGCCCGAATTGCCGGATCCTCGTACGGTGTCCATTGAAACTATATTAACATTACCAAAATATTAGTTATATACATAATACTAAACACTAAATACGAAATACTAAATTATAAATACGAAATTCGAAACTTACTTGTGATTCCGACCGTTGGTCCAATAGAAGCCCTATATCTTCAAGCAAGGTAGGTATTCCAGCATAACTCGCCGAATGGTTCCACCTAATTAAATAAATTTTTAGCATACAATTATACTATAAATCTACGTAATAATTGTAAAATATAACATTAAATTTACCTCATTATCAGTGGGAATGAATATGGGTGGTCGAGTCGAGGACGTAAAAATGGAAATCGAATCGTGCCCATGATGCGCAGTAGTGATAGGCAACCTCCGATTTTCGCTTTTTACTCGGCCGCGTCGCCCGCACATCTCCCGATACAACGTCGATATAGACGCGGACCCCAACTCAATTCACCGGCTGCTCTAAAATCAGCAAGTTTCAGCAACCATCTTAAGTGTACGAGGTTTCTAGTCAGGTCCGGCATCAGATAACCTCCAATTATCTCTAGAATGTATGCCCGAGCATACCGTATTCTTTCTATTTCGGTCGAACCCTCATTCGGCTCAGGGAATGTGTCTCGTAACCAGGCCATCTCGATCCGACCTCCCGAATGTTATCCGAATGGCACCCGTAAGCTCGTAGCATACGGCCATCCAATCGAGAAGTTGCGGACCCGGTGACTACCGAAGCCCGCCCACCGGCAATCCCAATCTGAATCGCACATCTTCCGAGTGATGGTACACTCTCCGCATGGAAGATAGAAAGTGTGCGTCTCGGGTCTCCACCTCTCTATCAACGCACCGATCAAAGTTGGCTCCAACTTGAACCCCTACCTATCGTGGCCACGTGCCAAAAACCCGCTTTCCGCGAGTAATTCTCGATCAACGGCGATGGGGACCATGCATATTGCAAATATAACATTGCAACACCCGATCTACTGATTATTTAAAAATTATAAAATAAAAATTAATTAAAATTGCATAAACCTAAAAATATTAAATAATATTGAAAAATTAAAATTAAAACTTACCATTTGCATTTGATCGACGGAGATGTGCTTGTTGTCTAGACGAAGTAATTCCCGCCATTTGTATCTGATCGAAAATTTTAAAAGTTTCAAAAAATATATTAAAAAAATAAAAAAAGGGCTTTTTTGTAAATATTAAAGGACTATTTTGAAATTTCAGAGGAAGTTTGAAGGACTTAAAGAGAATTTTGAGAGGAATTTGAGAGGAATTTGAGAGAAGAATGAGTAAGGATTAAAGTGTGAAAAAAATAAAAAGGTTGGGGGGGTTTTATAGGTTTCTTTTTTACTGTTGGGCCCCCAACGGTCAAAAAAATTTTGACCTTTTTTTTTTTTACCGTTGAAGGGCTAAAGCGCGCCCCTGGGGACGCGCTTTCCTGCCATTTCCCCACAAAACGCGCTGACGTGGACGCGTTTTGTGGGGAAATGGCCCTTTTCCGTAAATTTTCCAGAAACCGGCCCAATTCCGTAAATTTTATATTTTTTTGATATATTTGAGTATTTTACCCCATTTATCTTGTATAAAAAAGTACTCATTTATCTACTTATTTTTTTCTTAAATTTAGATTCACTTTTAATACAATTAATATATATTTTTTTGTAACTTTTAAATTTAACTATTTTATCTGTTTAAAATTATTAATAATATGTTAAATATACATTTTCAGTAATATAAAAAATCTCTTTTGACAGTTTTTAAATTTAATTATGTTATTTATTCATAAATATTGATAATTTTTATTTAAATACTTCTTTTAAAAATGTAATCATTAATTTTAAGATTTTTATGTTAAAATAAAGATTTAAAATAGATAATAATAATATATAAATATTTAACTTAAATCAAATGGATAAATTATTTAATTAAATTTTTATTTAATTAAATATTTGTCTAAAATTTAAAAATTATAAATGTCTATTTAAATATCTAAGATAATATAACTATATAATAATTATTTTTAAAATAATAATAAAATATAATGAATAAATAGGTTATGTAATTTTAAAAAAAATACTTCTTTTAAAAATGTGATAATTAATTTTAATTTTGTTAATGTTAAAATAAAAATTTTAAATATTTAATAATATAGGTAATATAAAATCAAATATTTAAATTAAATCAAATGGATAAATTATCTAATTAATTTTTTACGTATTAAATAATTATATAAATATAAAAATATAGATGCACCACTTGTTGCAACTTTAATGTGTGCATACCTGTTATATTATTTTAATTTTTTTTATAAATTTAATTTAATGATTGATATCATAAATAAATTTAAATCATTTATAATTTCTTTTATATATTTTCTAATTCAATATTTTATTTGATAAATATAATGTCTTAAATTACAAATTTATCAAAATTATTTGAACTTTGAGGATAGTTCTAATTATGATTTATATATTGTTTAATACATTTTTTTAGTTATATATATAACAACTTTTAAAATCAAATTCCAATCAGTTTAAGTATAGTTACTAAAAATATATATATATATATATATAACTATACTCAAGTAAAAAAAAGTGTTTTTTTATTCAAAAATTTATAAACAAAAACTAAATGCAAAAAATTGCAATGAAAAATCCTAACATAATTAAAATTATATTTAAAATAATTAAGCAAGTAAAAAGAGACTAAATGAAAAGTAGAAAAAAAAATCCAATATATAATTTTATGTGCAAACTTTTATATAACACAACATATTTTATTTATATGCTCATCAATGTTTATGAAAAATCATTAAAGAATAATATAAATAATTTGCAAAAAGTAAAAAAAAATCTAATTATTTTATTAAAAAGGTAAATATCCATTAAAACATAAAAAAATGAAATGCATGAATAATTAATATAAATATTTTATAAAATTCATGTTATTTCTATTAATTTTAAAAGACAAAAACATGAGTACAATTAAAAATATTAATTCTTATATCTTAAATTATTTTAAATAATTAAATTTAAATTCAACCTCAAAGATAATTATAATTTATTTTCTTTTCTGTGTTATTTAGATTAAAAGTTTAAATTCATGCATTTCGGTTATAAAAATTATTTTTAAATAATTCAATTTTCAAGTTTTTTTTTTTGTGATAAACAAAGACCATAGAGATTTAAACTAGACTAACTAGGTCAAAAGCACCACTAACTTTGTCACTATCAAGGACTTCAAGTTATTCTATAGGGGCATCTGCCAACACATGTACCCCCTCCATATCAACAGAAGACATCTTAGTAATTCAATCAGCAACATGATTGACCTCTCGAGGGACATGTCTTACCACCTGATGCTCTTTATTTTGTAGCATCTGCTAAATTCGCCTGATCAGAGTTGAGTTCGGGTTTGCCGAATTATTCCCTTAGATTGCTTGGACTACCTCCAGACTATCAATTTGGATCAAAATCCTATCCAAACCCCTGTCCTTGTAATAGGGTTAGTCCATCCAAAATACCCCATAGCTCGGCGTCAATGACTGAGCATGTCACACCCAAAAATATAGAAGGTTAATTGAAATAAATAATAAAGAAATGACCTAGGCTAAATGGTTAAGTAGTGAGTGCACTCCCTAGAGGTCTTAAGTTATATCCACTCCTATCACATTTTTTTTTTCATTTTAATTTCAGCAAACTAGGATGAATACCACCTTAAAACAAATATTATTGGAAGTAAAAACCTATCAAGAATAGGAAGCAGGCCAATGGTTAAGCATCTACTCCTCTACACCCTTACAAACCGTTTTTCAACCACCCCTTACCCAATTCCATTCCATTTTTTTGGCAAACTAGGGGAATTTACTATACAACCCTTCAGGGTCTAAAAACCCTAACTATTTAGTCCATTTTTTTTCTCAATTACACATATATTATGATTTCTCTTCAAACCCAATAGAAAATTCTCTTCTCTCCCCCTATTTCATCTTATATTTCTTTACCATCCTCTTCATCAAAATTTTCCCTATTATTGAAATTATTTTGCTTTCCAAATCAAAACAATCCCCGATAAATCAATTATCTATCGATTTTTGAATTCATCGTTGATAGCCTCTGTAATTCCATCAAGTTCTCTAAGTACATCTCTTTAAAAAGTTTAGATCCCAAATTTCGTAAAATTTCTATTTGATACTAATCTTTCAAATCAATTAGTCAATCTTTCAAAAGTTCTTGACAAATCTTTCATTAAAATCGTTGAATCTTGTTAAATCTTGAAAACAAATGTTAACACGTGTATAAATGTCATTTGAAGGACCTATTTTAGGTGCATCGAATTAGATTGGAACGTGAAGGACGACATTCAAGCCTACGGTGAAAGGTGTGTGTTCTTTTACAAGTGAATCGGGGCAAACCGTGCCACGGATTATGGCCACGCAGCCAACCACACGTGCATGTGGACCACTTGTTTGGACCACACATGTAACAGCCCAATTTAGGGGCTATTCGAAGCAGTGGTTTCGAAACTACTAATCTGAGGTTGGAGAAAATTATTTTAGTATTATTTTATGAGTTAAAGTATGATTATATAGGTGCATGATAATTTTGGTGCTTTAATTTTAGCGATTGCATGCTTAATCGCGAAAAAGGACTAAATCGCATAAAGTGCGAAAGTTCCATTTTATAAGCTAAAGGTGTCTAAAAGCCATAGAATATTAATTGGAAGCCTTTAATGGGCATTTAGACCCTTAGATATAGGGTGTCCGGCCATAGGGGGACAAAGAAGTCAAAATTAGTCAAAGTTGGTGCAGTAGGTGGATTAAATTGATGAAATAAAATAAAATAAAGAAAGAAAATATATCATCTTTTCTCTCCATCTTCTCCACCGAAAAATACAAGAAAAATAGGGGTTTGAAAGCTCAAAAATTTCAGCAAACTCTTCTCCTTGCAAGTAAGTGATTTAGTGATCATTTCTTGATAATAATTGTGCTTTTGAAACCCCTAAAGCTTAAGCTAGCTAAAGAGGGGACTATCTTACAAAATTGTTGAAAGCTTAGAGTTTTTCCATGTGAGCTTCTAAGTTGTTTGCTGCATTTTTATGGAAGAAAATGAGTCTTAGTTGTTAGATAAACAACTTTTGTGAAAGGTGTTCTCACGAAAACACCTAAAAGGACCTTTTTGTAAAGGTTGTAAAATGTATGGTAAATGTGTGAAATAATGAGTATTGAGGGCTGCCATAAGAGTAATAAATGTTCACCTAGGCTCGTTAAGGAAAGAAATTTGATTAGAATTGATTTCCGAGCCTAGGGTTAAAATAGTCATTTTGTGAAAGTCTAAGGGCAAAATGGTAATTTTGCCAAAGTATGATTATTGAAATGTGTTGATTAATGTGATTATTAAATGAGCTTATTTGCTATTATATAGATCAAGAAGAATGAGGAATTAACCTTGACCGAAGAAAAGGTAAGGTATCAGATTAAATCAGCAAGTGACCTATTTTGAAACCGATGTAAGTTTGTATGTTTGATAAGTTGTGATTTTGAAGTCCCGGTTGGAATATAATAAATGCGAGAATACTATTGTCGAGACATGAGATGAATAAGGTCCCGTGTAAGACCATGTCGGGGACATGGCCTCGGCACCGAATTAAGATCCCGTACAAGACCATATTTGGGATATGGCATCGGCATTGAATATGAAAATTGTATAAGACCATATCCGGGATATGGCATCGATAATTGATGTGATATCCTATATAAGACCATACCTGGGATATGGCATCGGCACTCAGAGGTGACCCCATGTAAGACCACATCTGGGATGCAGTATTGGCCTCGTATTTATGTGGATGACGATGAATATGTATCTTTGAATATCCCAAGTGATTTATTGGGATAAATAGTTAAGCTTGAAATAGAAATGAGTTTGGTGCTAAAGCTATGTGACTGAGTGAATACAGGTACCCGTGAGTAATTCACGAGAAAATTTTACGCTATGTGTTATTGCATGTATTCGATAAGAGCAAATATGAGTAAGTTATGGCAAATGCTTGAGACTTTGCGATTTTATTCTGTAACAACCCAAACCCGGCCCAAACACTACGACCGAATTTGATTTGTTACGGAGAAAAACCTTGTGAACACCATTTCGATACCTATTAAATTTTTATTGAAAACTTCTCGTTTTCGGTTATCTTGTCAAAGCTACCCTTGGGTTTAATTTGGAATTTTAATTAAGTCCGATTATTATACCAGTTTCAAGTGTGCCCGATGGCACGATAAAACATCTTCGTGTTAATTTAAGAAAACGTGTGGTTTTAGTTCAATTTAAAGGTATAGTTTAAGCAAATATCCAACATAAAAGAAAATAACACAAATATAGTTTATGGAGGCCTTATTACAACCAAAGTAAAAATAAGGAAATATAAAGTTCTATAAATTTAAATCCACTGCATGGCCACCTCGAGTCCAACCGGCTCCTCAACCGCCATCTACGAGTCACAAAAATGTTAAAGGAGAAGGTGAGTCACCAAGACTCGATATGTAACCCTTCCCCGGTTAATACAACATTTCATACACAACATATAATGATTAATTATGCAGAGTATCGTGTACCCAACCTAGCCAACCAAACGCCTTTGTCTACCCCATGTGGTACCAAACCACCGGTGACCGTAGTCACGATGTGTTACCAAAACACCTGGTGGTGCCAAACCACTTTGGTGACATATAGTCACAATGTGCTACCAAAGCACCGTGTCCGTAGACACAAATCGGGTGATGGGGCCAACCCATCGTGTGATACCAAATCACCGCGCACGATCCCATATCTCAAGTGGGGCCAACCCACGGTGGTGTTAACCACGGGGACAAGTCGCTATGAGGTACCAAACCTCCGAGGTACCAAACCTCGGTGACATATAGTCGCAGTGTGTTACCAAAACACGGTGCTCGTCAAAGACGATATCACCGCCCCTCCTCTCATCAACCCATGTCAAGCGCTTAATAAATGAACATACATATATCACATGTATCAAATAATCCATGCTTCCCAAAAGCATTATTATCAATCTCATCCAAATAGAGACTTACCGGATCCTCGCTTGTACCATTAAGGCACTAATGCCATATCTACATAGAAGTGATTTACACATAACATACACTTAATACACTTTATTAACTATTATAAGTGTGTATGTACACACTGTCACCACCGAATCGTCTAAATCCCGAAAAGAGATGTCGGCCACCCGGATCTACTGGTCCCTATATTCGGCCAAACACATGGGTTAGTACCATGGCCTATTCGGCCAACCCAAACAATCCTAGGGGTTTATCTTTTGATCCCAAAACCTTACCTTTAACTCTTTGCTACTATCCACAAAGACTCGATTCACGATCCGCTTTACCAAATAATCGATTAATGAACATTACTCATAACCAAAGCTTTTCGGCTTTTGAAAACCAACATAGACCTTACCCAAACTTACCAAAATCGAATGTTAGAGATTAGGGCTTGGGTCGCTTGTTTCACGATCTTGGGGTACCTAGAAGAGATCGACACTAAAACATTTAGAAGTCTTGCTAGCCCTTTGCCGAAATCGGCACTTACCCCTAAATAAGAGTCGACAAAGAATAGTGAAGGGAACCCATGAAGTTTCGGCACAACTTACCTTCACCAAAGCGATTGACCACGAAAATCCAAAGAGATCTATACTGCTTCTACTATTCGGCCAAGATGCTACCAAAAGAAAAAGAGAATTCGGCACTTCAATATGGGTGTATCGGTTTTATGAAGGAAATTAATGGCAAGAGAGGGTGATAAGAGTGTTGGCTAAAGGAGTGGATATTCGGCCAACAAAGAAAATAAAAGAAAGGAGGGATTGAAGATGGGAATTCGGCAAAGAGAAGTAGAGGGTGTTTCGGCCAAGGGTTTGAGAGAATGGAGAAAAATATCAGAAAACAAAGAAAGAAAGATTGAGGGTTTCGGCTCAAATGAAAGAAAAGAATAACAAGGTGGTAGGTTGGGGCTTTTATAGGCATTCGGCACCCCCCTCCTAGTGGCCTTGCCGTCCACTTCTCCATGAAGTGTTTTGATTTCGGCAAACACTTACAACTTCTCCTGGCCACTCATTTAAATTAATTCAAATTAATTTGAATTAATTCCCCTTTAATCAAATAATAATCCAACCAATATCCTCTTTATATCAATATAATAAAATCCCTTATTATCACCAATTTTAAGCAATTTAAAACCAATTTAAAGTGCTTAAATTATCCCTTATTAATAATAATATTAACCCCTTTATTATCCAAAATAAAAAAAAGAATCCAACGGGAGAAAAACTCTCCACATGTGCCGTCCATCCATAATGCAAAAAGAGAGGGATCCTTGTGACTCGAACCAAGGCTCTCCCTTCCTCTTGATGTGGCGTCACATGCCAGCTCCTAAGTGGGCTTCTTTTTGCCACTTTACCAAGGCCTAATTAATGTTAAATTACCCACATTTATTCTTATAACACCCACCTACTAAGGCTCCCTTCTTTTAAAATTAAAAACTGAAATTTTCTATCAAACCGGGCATACTCAAAGCCTTAAATTAAGTTCTATTCTTCCATTAACAATATAAAAATAATCAAATTCCACATAACCCCATATTTGGGATGTTACAGTTCTACCCCTCTTAAAATAAATTTCGTCCTCAAAATTCCTTGATCAAAAGAGATGGGGGTATTGCTGCCGCATCACCTCCTCGGGCTCCCACGTAGCTTCTTCCACTCCGTGGTTCCGCCATAACACTTTTACTAAAGGCACTGCCTTCCTTCGTAGAACTTTCACATCTCGATCTACAATCTGAACCGGTTCTTCCTCAAAAGATAAATCCGTGTTCACCTCAATCTCTCGCATCGGCACAACGCGAAGGATCTCGACCGATACCGCCTCAAAGATTGATACATGGAATACGCCATGAATCGACTCGATTCACGGCAACTCAAGTCGATAAGCCACCGGTCCTACTCGCTTCACAACAAAGATATGGCCCGATGAACCTTGGGCTTAACTTCCCTTCCGTCCAAATCTCAACACCTTTTTCCAAGGCGACACTTTCGTAAAGACTGTCTCCTACAAAGATACTCCACTTCCTTGCGTTTGAGATCGGCATAAGACTTCGCCTATCCGATGCTTCCTTGAGACGAGACCGAATCACCTTGACTTTGTCTTCCGTCTTGTTACGATTCTGGACCGTAACTTGTCTTTCTCCCAACTCATGTCCAACATGTAGGAGTCACGACACTTTCGTCCATATAGGGCCTCGTATGGAGCCATTTGAATACTCGCTTGATAACTATTGTTATAAGCGAATTCCGCTAATGGTAGGTACTCCTCCCAACTACCACTAAAATCCAAGACATGACCTCTTAACATGTCTTCTAAAATCAGATCACCCTTTCCGATTGTCCGTCGATTGTGGATGGAAAGCCGATCAAATCTAACCGTGTACCCAAAGCTTGATGCAACGCTTTCCAAAACCTTGACGTGAATCTGGGATCCCTATCCGAGATAATCGACACTGGCACGCCATGCAACCTCACTATTTCTCCCACATACAGCTTCGCTAGCTTCTGGAGTGAGTAATCCATTCTCACCGGCATGAAGTGAGCTGATTTAGTTAGGCGATCCACAATTACCCAAACTGCATCCTTCTTGGTGGGCGTAAGGGGTAGCCCACTAACAAAATCCATGGTGATCCTCTCCCATTTCCACCGAGGATCTTTATCGGTTGAAGTAGTCCCGATGGTGACCGATGTTCAGCCTTAACTGCGACACGTCGACACTTCCCTACGAACTCCGTTATCTCACGCTTCAACCTGTGCCACGTAATCAAGCTTTCGCAAATCTCCATACATCTTGCTTCCCCGGGATGCATAGCGTATGGGCTGCTATGTGCATCTTGGAGAATTTTTCGCGCTTAATTACGTATCCTTTGGCATACATACTCGTCCTGAAAACAAAGCACTCCATCACTAGACGCATGTATTCCTTCCAAACCACCGTCTTGAACTTGTACCCTCTTAGAGCTCAAGCCCTCATCCACTAACTGCTTTTCCTTAACCTCCTCGACCCAAGTCGGCTTTACTTGGAGTTCCGCCAAAAGACTCCCATCATCATACAGACTTAACCGAGCGAACATTGCTCTTAAGTCCATCACCACCTTCCGGCTCAATGCGTCAGCTACCACATTAGCTTTACCCGGATGGTACTCGATTGAACAATCATAGTCCTTTAGTAGTTCAATCCATCGACGCTGTCTCAGATTCAGATCCTTCTGAGTCAGAAGATACCTCAAGCTTTTGTGATCCGTGTAGACCATCGACTTCTCCCCATACTGTAATGTCTCCATATCTTTGAGCGAAGACGACCGCCGCTAACTCTAAGTCGTGAGTTGGGTAGTTAACCTCATGCGGTCTTAATTGACGGGATGCATAGGCTACTACCTTCCCATCCTCGCATCAACACACATCCCAAGCCGGTGTGAGATGCATCACAATAAACCGTGTGAATAACTTTCCGCTTCAGTCGCACCAACACCGAGCTTAGTCAAAATCTTCCTTAACTTATCAAAGCTTTCTTCTTTGCTTTTCCGTCCATACAAATGGGACACCTTTCCTTAGCAACGTAGTCAACGGTATTTGCTATTAGAGAGAATCCTTCCACGAATCTCCGATAGTACCTGCTAAACCCTAAAACTTCGTATTTCAGCCACCGCCCTAGGTGGTTTCCACTCCAATACTGCTTCAATCTTGCGAGGGTCTACCCTAATTCCTTCAGCTGATACTACATGACCTAAGAAAGCCACTTCCCTAAGCCAAAATTCACACTTACTGAATTTGGCATATAACTGCTTCCCCCTCAATACTTGCAGAACTATCCGTAAGTGCTTGTCATGCTCCTCTTCTGTCTTTGAATAAACCAATATGTCGTCTATGAACACCACGACGAACTGGTCCAAGTACTGTTGGAATACTCTGTTCATCAAGTCCATAAATGCCGCTGGTGCATTGGTCAACCCGAATGGCATCACCAAGAACTCGAAATGCCCATACCGAGTTCGGAATGCCGTTTTGTGAACGTCAGCCTCCTTTACTTTAAGTTGATGATATCCTCGACCTCAGTGTCTATCTTCAAAACACCGAGTCACCTTCGCTTGATCAAACAAGTCGTCAATCCGAGGCAACGGATACTTGTTCTTGATCGTTAACTTATTTAATCGACGGTAGTCGATGCACATCCGCATAGAACCGTCCTTCTTCTTGACAAACAACACAGTGCTCCCACGGAGATATACTTGGTCGTATAAACCCTCTATCCAAGAGCTCCCGAATTTGAGCCTTTAGCTCCACCAATTCCTTTGGTGCCATTCGGTATGGTGCTATGGACACAGTGCCGCCGGTAGCAAGTCTATACCGAATTCGACTTCTCGATCCGGAGGCAAAACCGGAAGTTCTTCCGGGAACACATCAAGCAAATTCCCCAACCGTTCGGACCTTTTCAATTACTAACCCCTTAGCTTCCAAAGCACAGATTTGAACCAAATACGCCTCACAACCCTTCTTGACCATCTTTTCAGCCTTCAAGGCGGTCACTACATTGGATAGGTAATTCCTCCTACCTCCTATCATAACCACTTCATCCCCTTCCACCGTCTTAAGAACCATGCGCTTGGCCGCGCAGTCCAACCTTGCTTGGTACTTAACCAACCAATCCATACCGAGGATCAAATCGAACTCCCCAAACGGTAGTTCCATTAGATCAGCTACAAATACTACCCCTTGGAGTTCTAGGGGTACGTCTCTATAAAGTCTATTTACGACTACGGAGTGACCTAAGGGGCTAACTACAGTCATCTCCCTAGAAGCAGTTTCAGAGTTTAGGTCCATAGTTCCTACCACACTACAAGCAATGTACGAGTGCGTCGAGCCCACATCAATCAATGCAACATAAGGAAAACCGAAAATTAGAAACGCGTGCGGTTATGACATCCGGTGCGTCACCTTCTTCGCGACACCTTGTGCAGTAAACTAAGCCAGCCGCCTAGCCTCGTGTTGCCCGAACCTCGCCTTGAGTTCCACGACCTCGGTTAGGACCGTTGTTTCCTCTACCATTACCACGACCCTCCGTGGTCCTACATTTCTATCCCGAGCACGGTTACGCCGCTTCTTCCGTCGCTTCTAGCTAGTTTTGGGGACAATCTCGACGCGATGCTCCAAAGACCCACACTCAAAACATCCTTTGTCACCGGTCCAACAACCTCCCAATGGGTCTTTCCACACATTGCAGACCGAGTCGGCCTTTGATTAGCGATCGTGGGCCTTGTCACTGATTGGGCCCACTTGGCCTAGCCTTTTCTCGAGCATTTCCGCTTGATCCGGTGACCCAAAACTCTCTTCCGATTGTTCTTACTATAGTTACGCCTCACGGCCTCCTTGATTCCTTCGGCTACCTTAGCCTTCTCCACTAGGGATGAGAACTCACGAACCTCTTTGTGGGGCAATCAAGAACCTTAAATCATCTCTGAGTCCGTCCTCAAAGCGGACACAACGCTCATGTTCGTGAGCCACGATGCCCTCGCATATCTACTCGGCCTTAGAAATTCCGCCTCATATTCCGAGACACGGACTTAGTTCCTTGTACTAATCCCTGAAAAGCCTTTCTCTGCTGGGCGTCGGTGTAGCTAATGCCCACATACTTTTTTACGATAGGCGGTTCGAAATACTCCCAAGTCAAATCATCTTGTAGCCCCATCTCGAACCGTAAGCCACCACCGTCACGCTTCATCCTTTAGAAGCGACACGCGCCCTTTCACTTCTCTCTCCTCGGTCCAGTCAAGGTCATCCATGATTCTTTCGATTGACTCACAAGATTTCACAGACTGGGTGCCACTCGACGACACCTCGGAATACCTCCGCTCCGTTAGATCGGAGTCGCCGGGGACGATTTCCGAGCTCCAACATTTCCACCAGCCCCAGCCACCATCTCCAAGACTCGCAACACGACTTGCGAGCACCGACTCGCCACCGGTCTCGCTCCCGCCTCACTCTAAAAGTAGGAGGTGGTGGTGGCGATGGTACCTCATTTTCCGAACCTTGTCGACTGACGGGTTCGAGACACCGTCATCCTACCCCTACCACGTCCACGGCGTCCACGTCCTCTAGAACTCATTCTATCTACCGCGCTTTTAATCTGATTAAGAAAAATTTTATGCGTTAGCATTTGTTTCACTTTATTACTCATGAAGAAGTTTTATGGATGAGGTTTAATCAGAGATTCTTTCGAGCAAACAATGTTTGATTTCCTATCCTAGTTCACACAAAGAAGTCCATGCATCCATTCCTTAATACTTTCCATACCTATTCACTCATCGGACATTTACCCATTTCTAACCTGTGGGTATTTTTCGTCTTTTTCTTACAGGGGTATTTTCGTAATTTTCCAGAACCCAAAATATTTTGCTGATGATTTCCAAAGCTAAGTTATTGAATATTAGCTAAAATTTTTGGGCAAAACCATCGAATCAATATTTTATGGGTCAGGGGCATTTTGGTAATTTTACTCCTAAGGGTATTTTTGTAATTTTCCACAAGTCAAGTTTTCCGAGAAAAACATTGTATACATAGTGTTCTAGGGTTCAAAAGGGTTATTGGACAAGTTTTGAAAACATTAGGGCTGGTTATTCATTCCATTTCGAAAAACAAGGCTAATTCCCTTCTCGGGTTTTAATCATTGTTTTTAGCCTATGTCCGAGCCTTCCTGGTCAGGGCGAACCCAAGCTACGCACCAGGCAGAATTCGAGTGAAGAGGAGGTGGGTCACGTGGACCGCTTAAATACCAAGCTCTCACTGAACCTTTCTAGACATGCGCACAGAGGTTACCACACCACTGAGCCCTCTGAGTTAGGGTGAACCGAAGCTACGCACCAGGTAGGATACCTGCGAAGAGGAGGTGAGTCACGAGGACTGCTTAAATACCAAGCTCTTCCGGATCCAATCCTAGACATGCGCATGAGGGTTACCACACCCTAGCTCATTGACTAAGTCATAGGTTGGTTTAGTTCTTTAAGTCTTATGCTTCGTCTGTGTTTGAGCAATCTAGCCTTAGGGTCCAAGTCCTATAAGTCTATCTACGTTCCATGCTTCCTACCCTTCTACAGAATATAATTCACCAAGAGGTTTAAAAGTACTTACCTGGGCGGATCGGTGCCGGAGACTCGGGCCATGCTGTTCAAAAACCAAAAATTATTCCATAAGGCCTACCAAAACATTTTTGGGCCTTGGGCCCCCACAGCCGAGCTTTGAACTGGGCTCTGATACCAATTCTGTAACAACCCAAACCCGGCCCAAACACTACGACCGAATTTGATTTGTTACGGAGAAAAACCTTGTGAACACCATTTCGATACCTATTAAATTTTTATTGAAAACTTCTCGTTTTCGGTTATCTTGTCAAAGCTACCCTTGGGTTTAATTTGGAATTTTAATTAAGTCCGATTATTATACCAGTTTCAAGTGTGCCCGATGGCACGATAAAACATCTTCGTGTTAATTTAAGAAAACGTGTGGTTTTAGTTCAATTTAAAGGTATAGTTTAAGCAAATATCCAACATAAAAGAAAATAACACAAATATAGTTTATGGAGGCCTTATTACAACCAAAGTAAAAATAAGGAAATATAAAGTTCTATAAATTTAAATCCACTGCATGGCCACCTCGAGTCCAACCGGCTCCTCAACCGCCATCTACGAGTCACTGAAAAATGTTAAAGGAGAAGGTGAGTCACCAAGACTCAAGATGTAACCCTTCCCAGTTAATACAACATTTCATACACAACATATAACAGATTAATTATGCAGTATCGTGTACCCAACCTAGCCAACCAAACGCCTTTGTCTACCCCATGTGGTACCAAACCACTTGGTGACCGTAGTCATGATGTGTTACCAAAACACTGGTGGTGCCAAACCACTTTGGTGACATATAGTCACAATGTGCTACCAAAGCTTGGTGGTGTCCGTAGACACAAATCGGGTGATGGGGCCAACCCATCGTGTGATACCAAATCACGCGCGCGACGATCCCATATCTCAAGTGGGGCCAACCCACGGTGGTGTTAACCACAGGGACAAGTCGCTATGAGGTACCAAACCTCTGGAGGTACCAAACCTCTGGTGACATATAGTCACAGTGTGTTACCAAAACACTGGTGCTCGTCAGCACGATATCACTGCCCCCTCCTCTCATCAACCCATGTCAAGCAGTTAATAACAGAACATACATATATCACATGTATCAAATAATCCATGCTTCCCAAAAGCATTATTATCAATCTCATCCAAATAGAGACTTACCGGGATCCTCGCTTGTACCATTAAGGCACTAATGCCATATCTACATAGAGCAGATTTACACATAACATACACTTAATACACTTTATTAACTATTATAAGTGTGTATGTACACACCTGTCACCACTGAATCGTCTAAATCCCGAAAAGAGATGTCGGCCACCCAGATCTACTGGTCCCTATATTCGGCCAAACACATGGGTTAGTACCATGGCCTATTCGGCCAACCCAAACAATCCTAGGGGTTTATCTTTTGATCCCAAAACCTTACCTTTAACTCTTTGCTACTATCCACAGCACTCGATTCACAGATCTGCTTTACCAAATAATCGATTAATGAACATTACTCATAACCAAAGCTTTTCGGCTTTTGAAAACCAACATAGACCTTACCCAAACTTACCAAAATCGAATGTTAGAGATTAGGGCTTGGGTCGCTTGCTTCACGATCTTGGGGTACCTAGAAGAGATCGATTACTAAAACATTTAGAAGTCTTGCTAGCCATCACAAAATCGGCACTTACCCCTAAATAAGAGTCGACAAAGAATAGTGAAGGGAACCCATGAAGTTTCGGCACAACTTACCTTCACCAAAGCGATTGACCACGAAAATCCAAAGAGATCTATACTGCTTCTACTATTCGGCCAAGATGCTACCAAAAAGAAAAAGAGAATTCCGGCACTTCAATATGGGTGTATCGGTTTTATGAAGGAAATTAATGGCAAGAGAGGGTGATAAGAGTGTTGGCTAAAGGAGTGGATATTCGGCCAGCAAAGAAAATAAAAGAAAGGAGGGATTGAAGATGGGAATTCGGCAAAGAGAAGTAGAGGGTGTTTCGGCCAAGGGTTTGAGAGAATGGAGAAAAATATCAGAAAACAAAGAAAGAAAGATTGAGGGTTTCGGCTCAAATGAAAGAAAAGAATAACAAGGTGGTAGGTTGGGGCTTTTATAGGCATTCGGCACCCCCCTCCTAGTGGCCTTGCCGTCCACTTCTCCATGAAGTGTTTTGATTTCGGCAAACACTTACAACTTCTCCTGGCCACTCATTTAAATTAATTCAAATTAATTTGAATTAATTCCCCTTTAATCAAATAATAATCCAACCAATATCCTCTTTATATCAATATAATAAAATCCCTTATTATCACCAATTTTAAGCAATTTAAAACCAATTTAAAGTGCTTAAATTATCCCTTATTAATAATAATATTAACCCCTTTATTATCCAAAATAAAAAAAGAATCCAACGGAGAAAAACTCTCCACATGTGCCGTCCATCCATAATGCAAAAGAGAGGGATCCTTGTGACTCGAACCAAGGCTCTCCCTTCCTCTTGATGTGGCGTCACATGCCAGCTCCTAAGTGGGCTTCTTTTTGCCACTTTACCAAGGCCTAATTAATGTTAAATTACCCACATTTATTCTTATAACACCCACCTACTAAGGCTCCCTTCTTTTAAAATTAAAAACTGAAATTTTCTATCAAACCGGGCATACTCAAAGCCTTAAATTAAGTTCTATTCTTCCATTAACAATATAAAAATAATCAAATTCCACATAACCCCATATTTGGGATGTTACATATTCAATGCCATGGATGGATGATATTATGAGCTTTATGTTGCTATTTATTTTCATGCAAACTTACTAAGCTTTATGCTTACCCCTCTTATTTCTCTTTTCCTTGTAGCATTGCCAAGTTAGCTCGAGAATTCGTGGAACGTTGGAGTTCAAAAATCACACTATCGACTACCCTTTTTGGTATAGCAAAGCTAGATTCATTTTGAGTATGGCATGTATAGGACTTGGTCATTTTGTTATGTCATATTTTCTAGCCAAAGTGTTGGCTATTAATGTTGTTTAATTTATTTTTTAAATGATCATGGGAAGTTGGCCTATACTTGACATGTTCATATATTCAATGATGATGAATTTCATGAAGTGTATGCTTGTGTGGATGTCTTGATTTTGAGTTCTTAGAGGTGCCATATGGTCATAATATGTGTTGAATCGATTTGGTATAAGTGTGGTTGCTTTGTAGGGTGGTAAATGACTTAGTAGATAGCTATATAATTGTCCACACGGGTAGACACACGGGCGTGTGTCTACATCGTGTGTGTCACTCAGTCAGCCCCATGGGCGTGTGGAGAGGCCGTGTGTCTCCTTGCAGGCTAGGTTTACAAGTCAGTATGCTCAGTAGTAAACACACGAGCAGAGACATGGCCATGTGTCTCAGCCGTGTGGGAGGCACGTCTATGGACATGGGCGTGTGCCCAGGCCGTGTGAAGTCTGTACCTGAAATTTGGAATTTAATTCGACACACGGTCTAAGGACATGGGCGTGTGCCTTGGCCATGTGACCTTAGTGAGGTGATGATGTCATAAACAGAATGCCATGATTTTTGCACACGGGCTAAGACACGGGCGTGTCGAGGCCGTGTGAGGGACACGGGCCAGAGACACGGGTGTGTGTCTAGCCGTGTGAAAACCCCTGTTTGTTCAAATTGAGAAATAAATCCATACGGGTGTGGAACACGGGCATGTGATATGCCACACGGGCGTGTGGCCCTATTTTAAACCAAATTTGTCTTTGTATTTCAAAGTATTCGGTTTAGTCTTGAATTATTTCGGGTGTAAGTTTTGGGTCTCGTAGGCCCATAATAAGGACATTATGAGTAAGAATGAAAAGTCTTAAGTTGAAACGATATTTTATGGTCCGATGTGGTACGTTTAAGCAAGTTGAGTTAGGTAATACCTCGTATTCGGTTTCGGCTTTGAACATGGGTAAGGGGTGTTACATTTAGTGGTATCAGAGCTACGATTTAGTCGATTCTCGGACTAACGTAGCATATGTATGAGTCTAGCTATACATGCCATACGTAAAAGTATTTGTATAATGATAGTGTGACGACTCCTGACTATTTGAATTGTGTTTTTATATAGTAAATGGATCCTGATCCCGACCAAACTGCAGCTAATGATACTGCAAGTAATGCACTGGCTCCCGCATAATGAACCGCGCCAGTAGAGAGTAGACCCGAGACTTTGGGTCAGGGAGAAGAGGCTCGAGAAGCCTTTCTCCATATGATGAGCAATTGGTATACTGAGTATATCCGAGCAAATCCTAATGCTCAACCCCCTCCACCCCCACCTATTCCTCAGCCCGCTCCTGTAGCTCCTCAAGTGGTAGAGGTAGTAAGAAGAGAAAGGCCTCCGGTCGATAAGATCCGAAAGTAATGAGCCGAGGAATTTTGGGCTAGTAAGGATGATGATCCGGAGAGAGCGGGATTCTGGCTTGAGAATATCATTAGAGTATTCGACGAGTTGTCATGCACACCTGATGAGTGCATGAAGTGTGTAGTATCTCTCTTGAGAGATTCGGCCTATCAGTGGTGGAACACCCTTGTGTCGGTGGTACCAAGGGAGAGAGTTAGTTGGGAATTCCTCCAAGAGGAATTCCAGAAAAAGTACAATAGTCAAAGGTTCATCGACCAGAAAAGAAAAGAGTTCTTGGAGCTAAAGCAAGGTCGAATGACGGTGGCTGAATATGAGCGTGAGTTCGTAAGGTTCAGCAAATACGATCGAGAGTGCGTACTGACAGAAGCCATCATGTGCAAAAGATTTGAGGATGGGTTAAATAAGGATGTCCGTTTGTTTGTTGGTGTCCTCGAACTAAAAGAGTTTGTGGTGCTGGTAGATCGAGCCTGTAAGGCTGAGGAACTAGTCAAAGAGAAAAAGAAAGCTGAAATTGAGTCTCGCGACTCGAAGAAGAGACAGTTAGGCAAGTCATTCCAATCCTCGTCCAAGAAGTCAAGAGAGTTTACTGTTCGATCAGCTAGTTCAGCTGGGTTTTCAAACAAAAGTAAAGGTAGACAGTACCCGGGGTCTAAGCCTCAGACTACTTCGCTTGCTAGTGTTAGCAACGCTCGATTGAGTAGACCAGAATGCCCACAGTGTGGTAGACATCATCCCGGTGAGTGTCGAGCAAACGAGAAGGCCTTTTTTAAGTGTGGATCTCTAGACCATTTTATCAGAGATTGCCCCGAGGCGGGTGAGAAAGAAAAGCCTCAGAATGCAAGACCGAGAAGTACTGCTAGGGAAAGATCACAGAGAAAACTGGGAAATGAAATGAGTAGCAAGAATTCATCTAGAGATCAAACTGCAAGAACTGAGGGTAGAGCACCGGCGAGAACATATGCCATTCGTGCTCGAAGAGGCGTCCTCCCCTGACGTGATCACGGGTACATTTTCTCTCTATGATACTCGTGTTATAACTTTAATTGATCCGGGATCTACCCACTCGTATATTTGCATGAAATTAGTCTCTAACATGAGTATGCCTGTAGAGTCTACTGAATTTGTGATAAAAGTGTCAAATCCCCTAGGCAAATGTGTGTTGGTTGATAGAGTATGCAAAGGTTTCCCTTTGATGATTAGGGATCATTGTTTTCCTGCTAACCTCATGCTATTGCCGTTTGATGAATTTGATGTCATCCTTGGGATGGATTGGTTAACTATTCATGATGTGATAGTAAATTGTGGAAGGAAGTTTATTGAGCTAAAATGTGAAAGTGGAGATCTTATTCGTGTTGAATCAGATAAGCAAGACAGATTGCCAGTATTGATATCTTCCTTTTCGACTCAGAAGTATTTAAGAAAAGGGTACGAAGCTTACATTGCCTTTGTGATGAATGTTAGAGAGACTGAGTTAAGAATTAAATCAGTGCCCATAGTATGTGAATATCCAGATGTTTTCCCAGAGGAATTTCCAGGGTTACCTCCAGTTAGAGAAGTCGAATTTGGGATTGAGTTAGTTCCTGGTACTGCCCCCATTTCTATCGCTTCATACAAAATGGCTCCAACCGAGCTAAAAAAACTGAAGGCAAAGTTGCAAGATTTAACGGATAAAGGCTTCGCAAGACCGAGTTATTCTCCGTGGGGTGCTCCCGTATTATTTTTGAAGAAGAAAGAAGGTTCCATGAGGTTATGTATAGATTACCGGTAACTCAATAGGGTAACTGTAAAGAAAGAGTACCCGTTGCTAAGAATTGATGATTTATTTGACCAATTGAAGGGAGCCACGATGTTTTCCAAGATAGACTTAAGGTCTGGATATTATCAGTTGAGAGTCAAGGACTCGGATGTGCAGAAAACTGCATTTCGAACGAGGTATGGCCACTATGAATTTTTGGTCATGCTTTTTGGTTTAACAAATGCCCATGCAGTTTTCATGGATTTGATGGATCGCATTTTTCGGCCGTACTTGGATAAATTTGTGGTAGTCTTTATCGATGATATATTGATCTACTCTCGGGACGAGAACGAGCATGCTAAGCATTTGAGAGTGGTACTGCAAATTTTGAGAAATAAACAATTATATGCCAAGTTTAGTAAAAGTGAATTTTGGCTTAAGGAAGTGGAATTTTTGGGGCACATTGTCTCGGGAGATGGAATTAGAGTCGACCTGAGTAAGATCTCAGCGATTGTTGAATGGAAATCGCCAAGGAACGTAAATGAGGTTAGGAGTTTTCTGGGCCTAGCCGGCTACTATAGACGTTTTGTCAAGGGATTTTCCATGATAGCTACTCCAATGACGAGGTTGCTACAAAAAGATGTGAAGTTTGATTGGACAGAAAAGTGCCAACAAGGTTTTGAGAGATTGAAGACGTTGTTGACTGAGGCTCCTATTTTAGTGCAACCTGAGCCGAGAAAAGAATTTGTGGTTTACAGCGATGCATCCTTGAATGGATTAGGTTGTGTACTCATGCAAGAGGGCAAGGTGATTTCTTATGCCTCTAGGCAATTAAAGCCGCACGAGAAGAATTATCCGACTCACGACTTGGAGTTAGCTGCAATTATTTTTGCACTAAAGATTTGGAGACACCATTTGTATGGTGAGAGATGTCGGGTGTTCACTGATCATAAAAGCCTAAAGTACTTGATGACTCAAAAAGAGTTGAACTTTAGGCAGCGAAGATGGTTAGAGTTGATAAAAGATTACGAGTTAGTAATTGACTACCATCCGGGTAAGGCGAATGTGGTCGTCGATGCCTTGAGCAGGAAATCCTTATTTGCGCTGAGAGCCTTGAACACACGGATGGTTTTGTCAGATGATGGTTCTATTCTAGCCTAGTTGAGGGCTAGACCAACGTTTCTTCAAGATATTTGTGAAGCCCGGAGAGGCGACAATGATTTACAAGCTAAAAGAGCTCAATGTGAGTCAAAAGTCTAGTCGGACTTTCAGATAAGTCCTGATGGATGTTTGATGTTCCAAGATAGGGTCTGTGTACCCAGAGATGATGAACTTATACGAAAGATTCTGCATGAAGCACATAGTGGATGTTTGTCTATACATCCAGGTAGCACGAAGATGTATAATGATTTGAGGAAATGGTATTGGTGGCCATGTATGAAGAAAGACATTTCTGAGTTTGTGTCGAAATGCCTAATTTGTCAACAAGTGAAGGCTGAACATCAAGTAACTTCGGGTTTACTTCATCCTATTATGGTCCCCGAGTGGAAATGGGATCGTATTACTATGGACTTCGTGACGAGTTTACCGTCGGTGCTGAAAAAGAAAGATGTCGTGTGGGTCGTAGTGGATAGACTCACGAAGTTAGCCCATTTCATACCTGTACGAGTCGATTATTCACTTGATAAGTTGATGGATTTGTATATGTCAGAGATAGTGACACTTCATGGAGTGCCGTTGTCGATTATTTCGGATAGAGATCCGAGATTTACGTCACAGTTTTGAAAAAATTGCAAGAGGCCTTAGGCACAAAATTGAGCTTTAGCACAACTTTCCATCTGCAAACCGACGGGCAGTCAGAAAGAGTAATACAAATACTTGAAGACATGCTTCGATGTTGTGTTTTGGAATTCCAAGGTAATTGGGAGAAATACTTACCGTTGGTGGAATTTGCCTACAATAACAGCTTTCAGTCGAGTTTGAAGATGGCGCCTTATGAGGCATTATATGGGCGAAAATGTCGAACATGCTTGTATTGGACTGAACTCAGAGAGAATCAGATTCACGGGGTCGATTTAGTTAGAGAAACTGAAGAGAAGGTAAAAGTGATACGTGAATATCTGAAAGTTGCCTCAGATAGACAAAAGTCTTATTCGGATTTGAAAAGGAAAGAGATTGAGTTCCAAGTAGGTGATAAAGTGTTTCTGAAAGTATCACCCTGGAGAAAAGTCCTAAGATTTGGTCGGAAAGGCAAATTGAGTCCGCGTTTTATCGGACCATATGAGATTACCGAGAGGATAGGGCCGGTAGCTTATCGTTTGGCCTTGCCACCTGAGCTGGAAAAGATTCATGATGTTTTCCACGTGTCCATGTTACGCCGATACCGTACAGACCATTCACATGTAATTGTACCATCAGAGATAGAAATTCAACCGGACTTGACTTATGGCGAAGTGCTGGTTAAGATTTTGGCACGAGAGGTCAAGCAGTTAAGAAAAAAAAAGTATAGCTCTTGTGAAAGTACTACGGAAAAGGCACGTGATAGAAGAGGCTACATGGGAGCCCGAAGAGGCTAAGAGAAACCAATATCCCAATCTTTTCACCGGTAAGATTTTTTAGGACGAAAATCCTTAAGGGGGAGAATTGTAACAGCCCGATTTAGGGGCTATTCGGAACAGTGGTTTCGAAACTACTATTCCAAGGTCAGAGAAAATTATTTTAGTATTATTTTATGAGTTAAAGCATGATTATATAGGTGCATGAAAATTTTTGTGCTTTAATTTTAGCGATTGCATGCTTAATCGCGAAAAAGGACTAAATCGCATAAAGTGCGAAAGTTCCATTTTATAAGCTAAAGGTGTCTAAAAGCCATATAATATTAATTGGAAGCCTTTAATGGGCAATTAGACCCTTAGATATAGGGTGGCCGGCCATAGGGGACAAAGAAGTCAAAATTAGTCAAAGTTGGTGTAGTAGGTGGATTAAATTGATGAAATAAAATAAAATAAAGAAAGAAAATATATCATCTTTTCTCTCCATCTTCTCCACCAAAAAATACAAGAAAAATAGGGGTTTGAAAGCTCAAAAATTTCAGCAAACTCTTCTCCTTGCAAGTAAGTGATTTAGTGATCATTTCTTGATAATAATTGTACTTTTGAAACCCCTAAAGCTTAAGCTAGCTAAAGAGGGGACTATCTTGCAAAATTGTTGAAAGCTTAGAGTTTTTCCATGTGAGCTTCTAAGTTGTTTGCTTCATTTTTATGGAAAAAAATGAGTCTTATTTGTTAGATAAATAACTTTTGTGAAAGGTGTTATCACGAAAACATCTAAAAGGACCTTTTTGTAAAGGTTGTAAAATGTATGGTAAATGTGTGAAATAATGAGTATTGAGGGCTGCCATAAGAGTAATAAATGTTCACCTAGGCTCGTTAAAGAAATAAATTTGATTAGAATTAATTTCCGAGCCTAGGGGTAAAATAGTCATTTTGTGAAAGTCTAAGGGCAAAATGGTAATTTTGGCAAAGTATGATTATTAAAATTTATTGATTAATGTGGTTATTAAATGAGCTAATTTTCTATTATATAGATCAAGAAGAACGAGGAATTAACCTTGACCGAGGAAAAGGGAAGGTATCGAATTAAATTGGCAAGTGACCTATTTTGAAACTGAGGTAAGTTTGTATATGATAAATTCAACATCGTGCTAGTATATTTGAGAATGTTTGATATTATAATGATGCATATATTGCTATGAAATTGAATGATGGTGTTGAATGAGAAAAATGATGAAAGTTGTGATTTTGAAGTCGCGGTTGGACTATAATAAATTCGAGAATACTATTGTCGATACATGAGATGAATAAGGTCCCGTGTAAGACCATGTCAGGGACATGGCCTAGGCACCGAATTGAGATCCCGTATAAGACCATATTTGGGATATGGCATCAGCATTGAATATGAAAATCGTATAAGACCATATCTGGGATATGGCATCGATAATTGATGTGAGATCTTGTATAAGACCATATCTGGGATATGGCATCGGCACTCAGAGCTGACCCCATGTAAGACCACATCTAGGATGCGGCATTTGCTTCGTATTTATGTGGATGACGATGAATATGTATCTTTAAATATCCCAAGTGATTTAGTGGGATAAATAGTTAAGCTTGAAATAGAAATGAGTTTGGTACTAAAGATATGTGATTGAGTGAATACAGGTACCCGTGAGTAATTCACGAGAAAATTTTACGTTATGTGTTATTGCATGTATTCGATAAGAGCAAATACGAGTAAGTTATGGAAAGTTCTTGAGACTTTGCGGTTTTATTCAATGCCATAGATGGATGATATTATGAGCTTTATGTTGCTATTTATTTTCATGCAAACTTACTAAGCTTTATGCTTACCCCTTTTATTTCGCTTTTCCTTGTAGCATTGCCAAGTTAGCTCGAGAATTCGTGGAACGTTGGAGTTCGAAAATCACACTATCAACTACCCTTTTTGGTATAGCAAAGCTAGATTCATTTTGAGTATGGCATGTATAGGACTTGGTCATTTTGTTATGTCATATTTGCTAGACAAAGTGTTGGCTATTAATGTTGTTCAATTTATTTTGTAAATGGTCATGGGAAGTTGGCCTATACTTAACATGTTCATATATTCAATGATGATGGATTTCATGAAGTGTATGCTTGTGTGGATGTCTTGATTTTGAGTTCTTAGAGGTGCCATATGGTCATAATATGTGTTGAATTGATTTGGTATAAGTGTGGTTACTTTGTAGGGTGGCAAATGGCTTGGTAGATAGCCATATAATTGTCCACACGGGTAGACACATCGGCGTGTGTTTAGGCTGTGTGTGTCACACGGTCAGCCCCATGGGCGTGTGGAGAGGCCGTGTGTCCCCTTGCATGCTAGGTTTACAAGTCAGTATGCTCAGTAGTAAACACACGGGCAAAGACACGGCCGTGTGTCTCAGCCGTGTGGGAGGCACGGCCATGGGCATGGGCGTGTGCCCAGGCCGTGTGAAGTCTGCACCTGAAATTCGAAATTTAATTCGACACATGGTCTAAGGACACGGGCGTGTGCCTTGGCCGTGTGACCTTAGTGAGGTGATGATGTCATAAACAGAATGCCATGGTTTTTGCACACGGGCTAAGACACGGGCGTGTCGTGGCCGTGTGAGGAACACGGGCCAGAGAGACGGGCGTGTGTCTGGCCGTGTGAAAACCCCTGTTTGTTCGAATTGAGAAATAAATCCACACGGGTGTGGAACACGGGCATGTGATATGCCACACGGGCGTGTCTCATCCTTCACACGGGCGTGTGACCCTGTTTTAAACCAAATTTGTCTTTGTGTTTCAAAGTTTTCGGTTTAGTCCCGAATCATTTCGGGTGTAAGTTTTGGGTCTCGTAGGCCCATAATAAGGACATTATGAGTAAGAATGAAAAGTCTTAAGTTGAAACAAAATTTTATGGCTCGATGTGGTACGTTTAAGCAAGTTGAGTTAGGCAATGCCTCGTATCCGATTCTGGCTTTTAACACGGGTAAGGGGTGTTACAACACAACCCCTCATATGGCCATGTCCCTCTGAAACCCTGGGATATTTTCGATTCTCACATGCTTAGAACCCTCCACACAACCTGTGACACGGTCGTGTCTCCCCTGTAGCTTAATTTTTTAATTTCCACACGGCCACAGTCTGTTACACAGCCTGACCACACGTGTAACACCCCTTACCCGTATTCAACGCCGGAACAGGGTACGAGGCATTACTGGACTCACATCACAAGCAATCACACAATTTCGAGTCATAAAATTTGTGTACAAATTAAAACCATTCATATTCGATCATGAAGTCCCTATTACGAGCCTAAGAGGCACAAAACATGTATTGGAAGTGGTTCGGGATTAAACCGAGAACTCAGGAAACTTTTACAAAACTTAGAAAACTTTTGCTAGAAGCAGGGCTCACACGCACGTGTGGTCCAAGGGACACGCCCGTTTGACCTTGGCACACGCCCGTGCTTCAGGCCGTGTTCAAATTAGGGTGCTCTCTGACTTGTGTCTCACGACCGTGCCACACACCCGTGTGCTAGGCCATGTAGCACACATGGTTGAGTCATACGCCCGTGCGCTCAATTCTGGACATTCTGTTTTTCAAAATTTAGGTGCAGGGGACACACGGCCAGAACATATGCCCGTGGGGCAAACTGTGTGTCACACACGGTCTAGACACATGCCCGTGTGTCTACCCATGTGGACAATAACAAGGCTATTTACCAATCCATTTTGCCACCCTCACTTGCACACATCAACACAACATCACATGGCACAATTTCAAGCATATAAGAGTAACCAAACAACCACAACCAAGACAATATCATGTCATCCTCATGCCATTATTAATCATACATAAAACATCAACCTTTCCACACCAAATTATGCAAGTTTCCACATTCACAAATGACATTTATATAAGTATCCTCATAACTAACATTAGCCAACTTCCAAGGCTATATATATACAAAATGAACCATGAACCATGTAACGCCCCAAATTTTAGGCCTAGAAGTTTTAGGATTTGAGCATAGGGTCAGTGAGGAGGCTGCACATATGTGTTTAGTCGTGCATTTTAGTGGCAGAATGGGCCTGCTGGTCTGGTGGGTAAATGGAGTGTTAGTGTACCTCGAGGTTCTGGGTTCGAGTCTTGGGGTGCGCGTTTTTGGAGAGCCTTTTTATTTTTATTTTATTTTATTTTTTATTTAGTTAATAATTATATCTTTTAAAATTATTAAATTATATGTTTAGGATATAAGTTTATTTTTTTTATTTTTTGTTTTTCCCGTTTTTCAAGTTCTGCTCTTTTCGCTTTTGATAAAAAATTACTCAAAGATTGGTTTTGGTTTTTGGCATCGGGGATTTCTGCTCATCTATTGTTTCTTTCGTCGTCGAAATAGGTGTGGGATTCGAACCTTGACTACTTTTCTTTTGTTTTTCAAGTAATTGTTTCGACTTTTCGAGAGAGTGCTTTAACTACTTGGTTTTGGAGTTTTGATGGCTGAAAGGGAGTGAGATACTCTATTTTCTGATATATTTTTGATGTTGTTGAGGTTGGGGACGTATTTGGTGGCTGAAGCGACATTTTCAGGGCTGTGTAAGGGTGGTTTCGTGACCATTCTGGCGGCCACACGAGAGTGTGTCGTCTCACACAGCCGTGTTAAATTGGGCGTTAGAGTTTCCAGGCTGAATTGGGTGCCACACGGCCTGGCCACACGACCGTGTGGCCGATTTGGGGATTTTTTTCAATTTTCACACGGTCGTGTCCCTTGGGCACACGTTCGTATGGGTTTGGGAATTAGGGATTCTGAGCTTTGGTGTCACACGGCCGTGTGACTGATTTGGGGATTTAGGGATCCCACACGGGCGTGTGTTTCGGGACACACGACCGTGTCTGCCCTGCACCTGATTTTAGTGAAATTGGACAGTGAGTTACATGGCCGTGTCCTTGCTTCACACAGGCATGTGCCTCTATCACACGGCCGTGTGCCTCCCTTCACACGGGCATTTGGACCCCCACACGGCTTGGATTGTCCCACACAGCCGGGGCACACTGACATATGGCCCTAACTCGTCAAATATTTATTTTAGGTCAATTTAATAGTAGTTGTGACTCTGTGTGTTTCAACCCTTGGCTAAGCTTTAGTAAAGGTAATTATGACTCTGTTCTGACTTCGGTTTAGGTGACATTCGTGATTGGTTGCATAACATGTTTGATTCTGAACCCCGTTGACGGGGTGTGTGTGTGCAATATAGTTTTGTCTGATTGTCTGATTAGGCGTCACTGTTTTGCGAGGTTACATTACCATTGAATCTTAATTTGGGTATATGAGTATTCACTTTTCTGATTCTGACTGACTGGATGTGAGTTCTGTCTCTGAAAGAATGTCTATGATACAAGCTCGATTGTAGATGTCTCGAGTCGTATTGTTTGCCCAATCGCTAAAATTGAGTAATTCTAAACGATTTGCAAAATATGCTTGAAGTTATGAAAGATAGGTTCAAATGGGATGGTTTCGAAACGGATATGGAAACAAAGGTATGGTTTCTTATAAGGCTTAAGAATGAACCAACACAATATCCCGTGTTGACCCGATACTTAGACAAGCACTTAGATTGAAAAGTGATGGAAATAGGAAGGATAAATTGATAAAAACCTTGACCCACTATCTATGGAAGATAAGAACCTTGGTATGGGTGAACGCCACACTTTAACAAAGTGATAAGTTTAAGAAAGACAGGATTGATGCTACAAGGGTTGCTTGATAAGTCAATTCAGTCTATAGAGAACAATGAGAGTATGAACACTCACAAAGTAATATAATTTCATAAAAATGATCAAAAGTCCATACAAAGTGAATGAAACTACATATTTATAGTCTAAACATGGGGTAGCCAAAGGGGCTATTAGGGATGCTGAATGGACGACACATTGAAGCTAGAAAGGGGCTGGAAATTCCGTTGAAGTTTCTTGAACGTCCCTAGAAGCTTCTTAGCATGAAAAACACAAATGGACAGCTTCTAAATGATGATCATTCAGCTGGACATTAATTGAAAGGGTGGTGAGCTGAATAGCCTTGTCTATGTTCGGCCAATGGGACTAAATGCTCTTTAATGAAGCTGCTTGGTTGAGCTAAAAGGTCTTGAATTTTAACGATCAGCTTGGGGCACTTCAATGGTCCTCAAAGTGTGAAAGACGAATGTGAGTAGTCCCTTGGTGTGAATGCACAAAACCGATCAGCTATGGATTTCCCTAGTAGATTTGACTCTAATCCGGTGGATTTATGTCATCATATTTCTAGGATTGTATGCAACTCTACTCAACTATGCAAGATCTACTCTTAAATAGGGTCTATTCAACCATCGAATTAAGCATATCAAACATGAATCAATACTTTAGAAAAATTAAACCAAGGATTAAGCACACATAATTGAGAACAAGAAACTAAGTATTTATTGTGTAAAATAAAAATAAAACGGCAGAATTCATCAGAGGGTTTATCTCCCATAGGTATTTAAAAAATTAGTTCATGCTTGAAAATAAAAACATCCAAAAGATAGTATAACTAAAAGGAATAAAGAAACTCATGATAACTTGTAATGCCCCGGATTTTGGGGTTAGAAGTTTTGAGATTTATAGGTAGGGTCAGTGGCTAGATCGGGCATTTGAGTTTGTTTTGCGTTCTAGTGTCAGAATAAGCCTGCTGGTTTGGTGGTTGGTTGTGTCTTAGTTTTCCTCGGGGTTCTGGGTTCGAGTCCTCATGTATGTTTTGAGGAATATTTTTTACACCTTCTAATTGTTTTGAGTTAAAAATATTTATTAGTTTTTAACTTTATTTTTGCTATTTTTTATTTTTTGGTAAAATTGGCTCGTTCTCTACCTCTTTTACTCTGGACGTCCTCTCTCCCTCCTTTGGGTTTTTTTTTTCAATCGAGAAATTTTTCTTCTTTTATTTTCCTCTGCTGATTCTCAAATTAATTCCGGGTTTATCGTTGTTGACTGGTGGATCTTTGAATTGGCTTGGGGAGTGAATCAAGTGATTCGGGTGTTTATCTCGCAAATCAGGTGTGGGTTTCAAACCTCTTTTATTCTATTTTTGATTTGTTAATTCAATTCTGTCGTATTCAATAATTTCGAGTGTGTACTGAATTGTGTAATTGGTACCAAATTGCTTTGAAATTCGACAATTTGTGTGTGTGTTCTGAACTGCCTATATTCGACATGAAATTGTTGTTGAATCTAGAGGATTTCTATAAGATTCTGTTGTTTAAAGAGTGGTTAACGACTGGGGTTTATTCTGATGTCACAAAGTCAAGATTTTGGCTAGTTTTAGGTATGGTTTCGTGACCACATGGTTGGCCACACAGGCATGTGCCCCCACACAGACAGTTCACACGGTCGTGTGTAATTGGGACTTAGGGTTTCCAGGCTAATTTGGGTGCCACACGGCCTGGACACATGATCGTGTGGCTGATTTAGGGATTTTAATCAACTTCCACACGGCCGTGTCCCTTCCTCACACGGGCGTGTGTATTTGGGAATTAGGGTTATGTGATTTGATGCCACATGGCCGTGTAGCTAATTTGGAGATTTAGAGATCCCACATGGACGCGTGTTTTGGACACACGATCATGTCTGGTGGACACATGGGTGTGTGAGACCCTCACACGGTCGTGTCTGCCTTGTACCCTATTTTAGCACAAATGGAGTCCCTAGGTCACACGAGCGTGTGCCGCTCCACATGAGCATGTTGACCCCTACACGGCCTAGGCACTTTTACACGGCCGGAGCACACGGCCGTGTGGCCTTGTTTCACAAATTTTTGTTTTGTAGCATAACTTATCTGTTCTGTTTCTTGTGTCGTCCAATGGTTTTTAGGGCCTTTGTATAAGTATTAAGGATTCTGATACGGCTTTGCGTTGTGTGATTAACTGTAAGCGTGGTGTTAAACTTTTGATTGATAGTTCGTGTTTGTAATGTGCTCTTTGAAATGAAACCGTGTCTGATAATTGTGAAGAAATTTGACATTGAGTTTGTGTGTGTAAGAGCATTATGATTTTGTACTCTAATTCGGTGTGTCTGATTCCAAAGAGTGTGTATTTTTGTGTAATCGCACGGAATTCTGTATTTGACTGACTGTTTACGACCTTTTTTGTCTGTGTGACTGTTCGTGTTTGGTGTGCATTGTTGCATTTGCATAATGATTTGGGGTATGGTTGTAAAGAGAAGGAAAAGCGATTACGATCTCGATTCGATAGCTTTAATCAAGAATCAGATCAGTACTAAATATACCTCGACTTTTTTTGCGTACTATGATTTGAGTGGCTTAGTCCACATACATGATGTGTAGGGTTGGATGGGCCTTCGAGGTCCTATGTGGTGTGTCTGGTTGGATTAGCTTAAATAGCTCTATTGGGGTGTGATCAGGGGACAGAGAGATTTTTTGGCTGGATGGGTGGGTTTTCACTACTTGACTATGTTCATAAGCGTTTGATTAAGTGATTGGATGTAAGTTTGTTTGTCTGCATTTTGTTCGTTTGACTTATAATTTGTGATTGTTCTTGCGTGTAATGACGGTTCGTAACACTGTGTGTGATGATAAATGCTTTGCTTGAGTACGTTCGTTTGGGACATTGGCTTCGTGTATACCTTATGGTTCTGTATATCTCTGTCAGTATGTTTCACTGTTGTACTACTATTTGAAATTATGGTCTGTAATTCTGTTGTTAGTCATGTCTCGAACTCACACTGAGCTCGTGTAGCTCACCCCTTAGTGTTTCCCTTTCAGGTACATTTTCGAATTCTGATCCTAGACTTGGCACGCCGGAGGTCTCGGAGTTACGCGTTTTAAATAATTAGTTAAAGTACTGTTTTGAAAACTGTGGTATGAACTTTTGTATTAAATACATGTAAGCGTTATCTGGACTGAGGTTTTTTATAACACCGGGATTTTATATCTGAGAGTTTTTACGAAATTTAAATACTGTAATGTTTTTTTCGGTTTGTTAAACTAAATTTTCCCACGATCATTTTGGTGATCAATGTGACCTCTGAAATTCGGTCTAAACTCCTAGGCCGAGTATTGGGGTGTTACATAACTTCCTAAGAAATCAAATGAGAATCTTTAATCGTGATAGAAATCTGCTTAAATGGTGTTTTTCGAGTTGTTTTCTTGAATATTCTATGATGATTCTCTCCTATCTTCTTATTTATATCATACATACGTCTTACATTGCTTGAGAAACCTAAAAATTGCGATTTTTTGAAGTTCAGTGTGAAATCTCGTGAAATCGACACGGCCTACCACATGCTCGTATGGGTTACATAGCCATATGGTTTGGTCGTGTGGAATGCTCCAGCCCGTGTGACTCTTGCACCTTGCCCTGACGCTCCAGTTTTCGCTCGGTTTTCACTCATTTTGCTCCCAAGTGCTCTATTAAGCATTAAAATATGAATTTAAAGGATTAGGAGCATAAAATTCACAAATAACATCGGATAATCACCCAAAAACACATTAAGAATGAGGTTAAAACATGTTACTTTTAGCACTTTTCATCGCCACACGGCTATATACCCCTATTTTACAGTTTTGCTTAGATTTTTGTAAACTGTTCAATTTAGTCCTTGCATGATCCTCAAAGTGTTTTTATAATTTTATCTCTTTCAATTAAGGCCCTGATATTATGAATAATGTTGGAATCCATGATTTGATTGACTGAATTATTACTATATATGCATGATGTGTAATTAGTACATGCCTTCTATGACTGGATTACTGATAAATTGTTACTGGTACTCGAACCACTATATTACTAATTGCATGAATGACATGCCCATTGTTACTAATAAATCGAAAACATGACATACATGTCTACTGCTACTGTTAATCTAAATATATGCTCAGCATGTCTACTATTTCTGTATTGTACTGTGAATAACATGTCATACTGCATTGCATGGGGAGGGACGCTTTGAAAGGAGGAAGTACTGGAAGTTTATCTACAAACACTGGTGGTTTATCCACAACATTACTGACAACTTTTATTTGCAAATCCGTTGTGCATTCATAACCTACTGACAACGTATTAACCTGCAAGTATTGGTGGTTTATCCACAACTTTTACTAGCACGCTTTTATCTGCAACCCCATTGTGTATTCACAACTACTGGCATTGTATTAACTTATAACACTTGTGGTTCATCCACAAACTAGAGTGTCCGGGATATAAGATTTCTGGGGAACTTTATTGTAGAGTATAGCGGCGGGGTAAGACCTTCCTTTACTGTTAAAACTGAAATTGCATTACTTTTGCACTCATAAACATGCTCAAATGAACTGTAAATTTTTGTTATATTATATGATTGATTAATATAGTAGAAACCGTTATTATAACTTAGTTTACTTTTGCACTGATTTTCTTGTGATGTAACTCACACTAAGCTTCATAGCTCACTCTCCTCTTATTTCCATCTCTATAGATAACCCACTAGGTTAGGACACAGATGCGACATCCGGAGGGTCTTGGCTCGATTTTAGTTAATAATATATTTTAGATTCATTATTCGGTCTTTTAATTATTCAGAAACTGTATTATTTTATTTGAACTATGGCATGGGACATAGGGTTTGGGTTTTATTTTATATAGCTTGCATGACAATTTGATTTTAGGACATGGAATTATGAATATTAATTAGTTATGCATGAACCCTGGTTTTTATTAAAAATGTAAACAGATGTCACTTTTTTGCTGCTAAATTATAATTAGAACATGAGCATTAAATAAATTGGTAATGAACAAGATTTTTCCAAAGTAAACATTGTACATGGGATTATTAAGTTTAAATCATTTTTCCTCGTAAGTTTTTCTATAATTGGACTAAGTTTTCCTCCAAATTAAATGCATGTTTTAGTATGACCGTTTTAAGAACTTCGATAGCTCACTAAGCCATCTTAGTGGCTAATGTTTTAATATGATCTGGTGATTAATTATCACCTAAGAAAACAAAATGTTGTAGCCGATGCCTTGAGTCAAAAGTCTTTATTTGCTTGAAGGGCGTTGAATGCTCGGATGATTTTGGAATAGGATGGTTCCATTATCGTTGAATTAAATGTTAAATTGTCATTCTTTCAGAAAATTCAAGAGTTATAAAGGGATGATCCCAATTTGATGACTAAATGGGAACAAATTTAGAATGGTCAGACCACGAATTTTAGCATTGGTAGAGATAACAGTGTGTATTAAAGAAATCAAATATGTATGTCGAACGACTCTAAAGTTAAAATAAATATTCTACAAGAAGCTCATAAAAGTACTCATTTGGTTTATCCGGGTAGTACCAAGATGTATTGTGATCTGAAATAAATGTATTGGTGGAAAGGAATGAAGCGTGAAATCTCTGAGTTCGCTGCTAAGTGTTTAGTGTGTTAGCAAGTAAAAGCTAAACACCAAGTTCCATCCGGCTTGCTTCAACCAGTAATGATTCCTGAATGGAAATGGGAACATGTTACCATGGACTTTGTATTAAGCTTACCAGTTTTACCGAAAAAAAAGAGATGTGATTTGGGTAATTTTGGATAGATTAACCAAGTCCGCCCATTCATTCCAGTCCAAACTGATTTCTCATTTGATAAGTTAACGGAATTGTATGTGGTAAAATTTGTTAGATTACACAGCATACCGCTATCTATTATTTCAGATAGGGATTCGTGGTTTACTTCTAGATTTTGAGGTAAGTTACATGAAGCTTTGGGTACCAAATTAAATTTCAGTACAACATTTCATCCGTAAACAGATGGAGAGTCTAAGCGAGTAATATAGATACTCGAAGACATGTTTCGCTGTTGTGTCTTGCAATTTGAGGGCAGCTAGGAGAAATCCTTGCCACTAGTATAGTTCGCATACAACAATAACTACTAGTTAAGTATCAGAACGACACCATATGAAGCTTTGTATGAAAGAAAATGCAGAACCCCATTGTATTGGTTCGAATTAAGTGAAAAGAAGTAGACATGAACTGATTTAGTTCGCGAAACAAAAGAAAAAGTTAGAATTATCAGGAATTGTTTAAAAGTTACTTCCGATCGAAAAAAGTCATATGCGGATTTAAAAAAGGAAAGAAATTGAGTTCCAAACTGGTAACAAGGTATTTTTGAAGGTTTCACATTAGAAAAAAGTTCCACGGTTAGGTAAAAAAAGGAACGTTTATTCTGAGATTTATAAGACCATATGTGATCATTGAATGAATTAGTCTAGTGGAATATAAATTAGCTTTACCTTCAGAGCTTGAAAAGATTCATAATGTGTTCCATGTTACAATGGTACGGCAGTATAGGTCAGATTCTTCTCATGTGATTACTCTCAGTGAGGTTGAATTGCAACCTGATTTATCGTATTCAAAAGAGCCAGTGAAGATTTTAGCATGAGAAGTGAAAGAGCTAAGAAACAAGCAAATAGCTCTAGTAAAAGTTTTGTAGCATCACAATGGTAGCGATGAGGCTACTTGGGAACCAGAAGAAACCATGAAATCACAATACCTGAATCTCTTTTCAGGTAAAATTTTCGAGGAAAAGAATTTCTAAAGGGGAGGGGGGAGAGTTGTAATAGGTCGTTTTCTGCGATACCAAAAATGGTGGTTTCGAATCCTCGTTTACCGATGATGGAGTCAGTAAGCTTTAATATTTAATATCTGTTAGTTTATTATAGTGTCATATGAAATCCTAGTTTGTTGATTTGAGTAATTAGATAATTTATTTTAGCATAAGGATGAAATTGTAAAGATGGTAAAAGTTAACCATTATGGATTTCTTTTGCTTGTGGTAATATATAATTAATTAGGGACTAAATTGATAATTCAACCATTTTCATAGTTAATAGCCAGACAAGTGTTGGTTTTACCTTACCTGTAATTATGTTAATCTTAATTAATAATTAGATTAGACACACACATATATACTGTAGCATAGTGGATGGAAAGAGCCAGTTCATTATTCTCTTCTTCATTGTCTTCATCATCGTTTTTCTTCCTTGTTAAGCTAGGAAAAACATGGCCAAGCTTTTTGTGTTCTTGCATGGTAAGTTAATTCAAGTCTGTTTTGCTTGAATTTGATGTTTTTAAATTTGTCATGCTTTAATCCAGCTAATAGTGTTGTTTGTTTCCAAAACCACTAAAGATTTCGTGAGATTACCATTGTTGAATGCTTGAAATTTGTGGTGTTAAATGTTTAGACTAGAGGAAAAGTTGTTCTTGAATATTGTATAATAAAATAATTTGGTAAGTAGTTTGGTTGCAAAATATATGTAGAGAAGAAATATCAAATTAAATATAAAAGAATGTGAATGAAATTATAGAATGATAGAATCCCAATGAATTTAATAAAAGACTCATACGCAATGTTACATGTTATTTCTTGATGATTCTGAGATCCAACATTTGTTGCAGACTTGAAGATACATGTGGCACAAATTTAGCCTGGACTGGTAATCTAATGTTGCTTTAAAAGTTTAGCTTGGATTGGTAACTTTACATATATATATATATAGCCCTGGCTAGACTTTTTGTAACACCCCTTACCCGTATTCAACGCCGGAACAGGGTACGAGGCGTTACCGGACTTATACGCAAGCAATCATACAAAACTGAGACATGAATTTCTACTCAAATTTAAAACTTTTCATAAACATTCATATCGTCCCTTAAACAAGCCAATGAGGCCCAAAACATACTTTAGGGGTGGTTCGGGACTAAACCGAGAACTTTAGAAACTTATGGGAAAACTTAGAAAATTTTCATCAAAAAGGTCCACACGCCCGTGTGGGTGAAGGGACACGCCCGTGTGGCATATCACACGCCCGTGCTTCAGGCCGTGTCTAAAATAGGGGACATTCTGTTTATGACGTCATCAACCAAATAAGGTCACCCGGCCAAGGCACACTATCGTGTCCTTAGGCCGTATGGCGATATAAATTCCAAAAATTAAGTGCAAACTTCACACGGCCTGGGCACATGCTCATGTCCTATGGTCGTGTCTCTCACACGGCCGAGACACACGGCCGTGTCTCGTGCCCGTGTGTTTACTACTGGGCATTCTGTTTTGCATTAATTAGGGTGCAGGGGACACACGGCCATAACACACGCCTATGGGGCAAGCCGTGTGTCAGACACGGCCTAGACACATGCCCGTGTGTCTACCCGTGTGGACAAAATAAGGATATTTACCAAGCCTTTATGCCACCCATACTTGCACCAACCTACACAACATCAAAACCACACCAATCCAAATATATATATGACTTCAAGGCACTTAACATGGCATAATTGAGTACTTAAACATCATCAAACAAGTCACGATTATAGCAATATCCTATTAACTTGTTCATGCACAAGACACCATTCTTTGTCAGGCCCAACTTACCAATTCTCATTTAAGCTATAGTGATCATCATACTAAACAAATCCCAATTAAATCATCAAGCATTCATAGCCACAACACAACTCATCACATACACACAACCACCAACCACATCACAAATGCATAGCCACAAGCATGCATGAATAAATAGGCTTACAACACAATAATCATTATAAGCCGTATTTCATGGCCATATACAAAATGAATCATAATATTATCAATAAGCCAACACTTTTGGCTAACCAATATGACATATAACAAAATGACCAAGTCCCCCCTATACATGCCATATTCAAAATGTGAAACCAAAAAATACCCCAATGATTAATTTGATAGTGTGATCGATTCTCCGACAACTTCCGATCCTCGAGCTAGCTTGGCGACACTATAAGAAATGAAAAGGAAGGGGGGTAAGCTTAAAGCTTAGTAAGTTCAAATGTAAATAATAGACAACACTAAGTAACATAGACATGTACATCGTACAAGAAATTTGGCATAAGTCACGTAATTATCATCATAACTTCATAAGCATGCTTAATCATTATTAACCTTACCATGAGCTCATCACATACCAAGCTCATTCTTATGAGTTCCCGTACGTACCTGTACCAACTCGTAACATATCATACTCTTTCCAGTGTTTGACATAACCATTGAACACTTGGAATACTATTCGGATACACAAAAAGTCTTTGGACATAAGTCCCACATATGTAGCCAATGCTACCTCATATCTCATAACACATAGGGGCTCGCTCTTGAGCTAATCACGGGCCTGCTCACACAAGCTGTCAGTCAAGACGTAACTACGCAGTGCTGCTCACACAAGCTGTCAGGTATCCGCAAACACATGCCAGACTACCCAGCCACTAGTAGACGTACGAGACCAGCATCTGGATCACATAACACATATATCACATGGAATCCTAGTGACATGTCACTCGTATCCTATTATATTCCTAAGGTTCAAACGGGATTTTCTCTCTTGTCGGAACTTGTCGAACTTGTCGAATGTATTCATAGAATCAAATATACAGTTCATACAATATCAAAACAATAAATAATTAATCACAACATTGCATTATTTACATAAGAACTTACCTCGGTACAAAATAGTAGAAATTGAACCTAATCCTCGATAACCTTGTTTTCCCCCGATCAAGGTTCGAATCTCGTTTTTCATGATCTATAATAGCAAATTTAGCTCATGTAGTAATCACATTACTCAATTCAGTCCAAAGTTCATATTATGAAAAAATTACATTTTTGCCCCTAAACTTTGACATATTTACATTTTTGCCCCTAGGCTCGGAAAATTAAATCTATTCAATTTATTCGATTCTCAAGCCTAGCCAAACATCTTTTATACTTATAGCAGTCCACATTTTTCATTTGATCACACTTTTACACACATTTTGAAATCCTTTTACAAATAGGTCCTTTTGTCAATTTTTACCAAAAATCACCTAGCAAAAGTTGTTTATCTAATATTAAACTTGCATAATCCACCATTAGACATCAAAATACATGCATTTCACACATGGGTCAAACCCTAGACATCAAACCTAGATCGGTTGATAACAACTTTAAAAATGTAAAGAACATAAAAAACGGGGCTAGGATGCACTTAATATCAAGCTTGAAAGATGACAAAACCCTAGCTATGGTGAGCTTGAGATTTTCGGCCAAGGTTGAAGAAGATGGACACAATTTTGACTTGATTTTCCCTTTTTATTCTTTTATTTACCAAATGACCAAAATGCCTTTAATGCATTTCTTTGAAATTTTACCCATCCATGTCCATTTTTGTCCATAAAAATAGAAATTGGTCAAATTTCTATTTAAGACCCTCTAATTAAAAATCCATGGCAATTTCATGCTCAAAGCTTCTAGAACATATAATTTTGCAACTTATTAAATTTAGTCCTAATTATCAAATTGGACACTTTATGCATAAAATTTCTTCATGAAATTTTCACACAATCATGCAATCATGCCATAGATCTCAAAATACTCATAAAATAATTATTTCTACTTCGAATTTGAGGTCTCGAAACCACTATTCTGACTAGGCCCAAAATCGAGATGTTACAACTCTCCCCCTTTGTGATTTTCATCCCCGAAAATCTTATCGGCAAAGAGGTTTGGGTATTGTTTTCTCATGGTTTCCTCGGGTTCCCATGTAGCCTCTTTAACCCCATGTCTTTGCCATAATACTTTCACAAGGGCTATACTTTTATTCCTCAACTGTTTGACTTCCCGAGCCAAAATATTAACTGGCTCTTCGCCATAAGTCATATCCGGTCGAATCTCAACCTCTGTCGGTGAAATCACATGTGAAGGGTCTGATCGGTATCGGTGCAACATAGACACATGGAACACATCGTGGATCCTTTCCAACTCAAATGGCAATGCTAACTGATAAGCTACCGACCCTATCCTTTCGGTAATCTCATACGGCCTTATAAAACGTGGACTCAATTTGCCCTTCCGGCCAAATCTGAGAACTTTCTTCCACGGAAACACTTTCAGGAATACCTTATCACCGACCTGAAACTCAATCTCTTTCCGTTTCAAATCCGCGTAGGATTTCTATCTATCTGAAGCAGCTTTCAAGCAATCACGAATTACCTTTACTTTTTCTTCGATTTCCCGGACTAAATCAACTCCGTGAATCTGATTCTCTCTGAGTTCGGTCCAATACAAGGGTGTTCGGCACTTACGCCCATACAATGCCTCACAAGGCACCATTTTCAAACTCGACTGAAAGCTATTGTTGTAGATAAATTCCACCAACGAAAAATACTTTTCCCAACTACCTTGGAACTCAAGAATACAACATCGCAGCATATCTTCAAGAATTTGAATTACTCGTTCAGATTAACCGTCAGTTTGTGGATGAAAAACGATACTAAAATTCAATTTCGTACCCAACGCTTCTTGTAACTTTTTCCAAAACCGCGAAGTGAACCTCGGATCTCTATCCGATATAATTGACAAAGGTACTCCGTGCAATCTCACAATTTTAGAAATATACAATTCGGCTAATTTATTAAGTGAGTAGTCGGTACGTACCGGTATAAAATGAGTCGAATTTGTCAATCGATCTATAACAACCCATACGGCATCTTTCTTTCTCGGTGATAAAGGCAAACCCGTCACAAAATCCATAGTAATTATGTCCCATTTCCACTCGGGAACCATCACAGGCTGAAGTAAACCTGAAGGTACTTGGTGTTCGGCTTTCACTTGCTGACAAACTAAGCATCTCGGTACAAACTCTGAAATGTCTCTTTTCATTCCCGACCACCAATACATTTTCTTCAAGTCGTTATACATCTTCGTATTGCCTGGATGAACAGATAAACATCCACTATGTGCCTCGTGCAAAATTTTCCAAATAAGCTCATCATCTCTTGGTACACAGACCCTATCTCGGAACATCAAACATCCATTAGAACTAATCCGAAAGTTTGACTCCATACCCGATTCACATTGAACTCTTTTAGCTTGCAAATCACTGTTGCCTTTCTGAGCTTCACAAATCTCTTGGAGAAACATCAGTCTAGATCTCATCTCAGCTAGAATTGAACCATCATCTGATAAAGCCAACCGTGTGTTCATAGCCCTCAATGCAAACAAGGATTTCCTACTCAAGGCATCGGCGACCACGTTAGCCTTTCCCGGGTGATAGTTAACCACTAACTCATAATCTTTTATCAACTCTGGCCATCTCCGTTGCCTTAGCTTCAAATCCTTTTGAGTCACAAGTACTTTAGACTTTTATGATCAGTATACACACGACATTTCTCACCATACAGATGATGTCTCCAAATCTTCAACGCAAACACGATGGCAGCCAATTCCAAATCGTGTGTTAGATAATTCTTCTCATGTGGTTTCAGCTGCCTCGAGGCATAAGCTATCACCTCGCCTTCTTGCATAAGTACACAACCCAATCCATTCAAGGATGCATCACTATAAACTACAAATTCTTTTCCCGGATTAGGTTGTACTAAAACTGGAGCCTCAGTCAATAATGCCTTTAGTTTCTCAAAACTCTGTTGGCACTTTTCTGTCCATTCAAACTTGACATCTTTCTGTAGCAACCTCTTCATCGGAGTAGCAATCGTGGAAAATCCTTTAACAAACCGCCTGTAATAATCGGCTAAGCCTAGAAAGCTTCTAACCTCGGATACATTCATCGGAGGTTTCCATTCAATAATTGCTGAAATCTTACTCGGGTCAACTCGAATACCATCACCCAAAATAATGTGCCCCAAAAATCCGACTTCTCGAAGCCAAAACTCACTTTTACTAAATTTAGCATACAACTGTTTATCTCTTAAAGTTTGCAAAACCGTTCTCAAGTGCTCGGCATGCTCGATCTCATCACGAGAATAAATCAATATATCATCAATAAAAACAATAACAAATTTATTCAAGTACGGTCGAAAAACACGGTTCATCAAATCCATAAAAATAGCAGGAACATTCGTTAAACCAAAAGGCATAACCAAAAATTCATAGTGACCATACCTCGTCCGAAAAGCAGTTTTCGGCACATCTTAGTCTTTAACTCTCAACTGGTAGTAACCAGACCTCAAGTCAATCTTGGAAAATACTGTGGCTCCCTTTAATTGGTCAAACAAATCATCTATTCTCGACAAAGGATACTTATTCTTTATGGTCACCTTATTGAGCTATCGGTAGTCAATGCAAAGCCTCATAGATCCATATTTCTTTTTCACAAATAATACCGGTGCACCCCACAGAGAAAAACTAGGTCTCGCAAAACCTTTATCCGTCAATTCCTGCAACTGAGCTTTCAACTCCTTTAATTCGGTCAGAGCCATTCTGTATGAAGTAATCGAAATAGGTGCAGTACCAGGAACTAACTCAATACCAAATTCAACTTCTCTAACTGGAGGCAATCCGGGCAACTCCTCCGGAAACACATCCGAGTACTCACATATTACCGACACTGACTCAATCTTTAACTCAGATACTTTGGTATTCAACACAAAGGCAAGATAATATTCACACTCTTTTCTCATATACCCCTGAGCTGTCATAGAAGAGATCACAACTGACAATCTATTTGATTCATCTGATTCAACCCGAAGAATATCACCACTTTTACATTTTAACTCAATAATTTTTCTTCTACAATTTACTACCATATCATGAATGGTCAACCAATCCATACTAAGAATTACATCAAATTCATCAAATGGCAAAAGCATAAGATTAGCCGGAAAACAGTGACCTCTAATAATCAAAGGACAATTCTTACATATTTTGTCAACTAACACATACTTGTCTAATGGGTTTGACACTTTTATCACAAATTCTGTAGACTCAACAGGCATATTCATACTATACACCAATTTCATGCAAACATAAGAATGGGTTGATCCCGGATCAATCAAAGCAACAACATGAGTATCATAGAGAGAAAAAAATACCCGTAATCACATCAGGAGATGAAGCCTCTTCGGATCTCATAGCCGGATCTCTGGGTGCACCCTTGCTACTTGTTCCATTTCCCAAATTTCTCTGTGGCCTCCCTCTAGAAGCAGTATTACCCGATCTTGCAATATGTAACTTATCCTTCTCAACCATCTTTGGGAAATCTTTAATAAAGTGGTCGTAAGATCCACACTTAAAACAAGCCCGGTCATACATTCTACATTCACCGGGGTGTCGTTTGCCACAATGCTGACATTCAGGCCTACCAGTCTTAGCGTTACCAACATTTGCTACCGAAGTGGTTTGGGCTTTAGAGTCCAAGTATTGATTCCCACGATCCCTATTGGGATACCCAGCTGAAGCACTCGATCGAGCATACAAATCTCTTGATCTCTTAGACTAAAATTGGAATGACTTACCCATTGGCCTTTTCCTTGCATCCCTAGCCTCAGACTCAGCTTTTCTCTTCTCTTTGCTTAATTCTTCAGCTTTACAAGCTCGGTCAAACAGTGCCACGAATTCTTTCAGCTCAAGAACTCCAAATAATAAGTGGATGTCCTCATTTAACCCATCCTCGAACCTTTTGCACATGATAGCCTCGGTGGAAACACGCTGTAACACCCCTTACCCGTATTCAATGCCGGAACTGGGCACGAGGCGTTACCGTAATAAAATCCTCAAGATCGCCACTTAGGCACAACATGACCACTCTCTTTGGCCATCACAACAACCTTAATCCCGACTTACGAGGCCTCTCTCAAACACACGAGGGCTCCCGAGACCATATCGAAAACTCTTACGATCTTTAAAATTCTTTTCCATCTATACAAGGCTCACACGCCCGTGTAAGATTTGGCAGGCCCGTGGATGTCACACACGCCCATGGTCACTACCTGTGCATGAAAACTCAAGCATTTTGCCAATGCCCCATGGTTAGGGAACACGCCTGTGCCCTCCATCTGTGGTGCACACTGACTACCTTAACACGGCCTAGAGTCTAGACACACGCCCGTGTGGCTAGCTCGTGGCCAACACTGATTAATCCCACACGCCCTAGACACACGCCCGTGTGGCTAGTCCGTGGTCTATTCTGACTTAAAATACTAACATGCAGGGGACACACGGCTGAGTCACACGCCCGTGGGCTGGCCTTATGTCACACATGGCCTAGACACACGCCCGTGTGTCTATCCACATGGACAAGAATAAAGCTTTATGCCAAGTTCTTTTCACCCCTCTAGCATACACAACATGCACTCATTCAACACATCAAATAATCAACTCATAATCTTACAATCTCACATAGATAACTACATCTTTTCATATATTAAAATGCCAACAACTATGGCATAATACAAAAGATATCATCCATCTAAAGGCTAACACATCATAGCCATTTAAAACAAAATTCACTAACTTGTCTAGCCCCTATACATGCCATATACAAAACATTGAGTCTCATGTACCAGAGTGTGCTGATAGTGTGGGCGATCTTCCAATTGACCCTCGTATCTCGATTCAACACTTTACTCTATAAGACAAGGGAAAAGAAAGGGAGTAAGCTTTGAGCTTAGTAAGTTTACACATAAACAATTATGCATCATAGTATAAGCTAAACAACAATTAGCATTATACTAACATATAATGTACAACTATGCTTACTCTTTCTATCCCTTACCATATTTCCAACACATCATGAGTCACTTACCCATAACCATTGACATGCACCCCTGCATTCAATATCACATTTACACAATATACAACACATCATTATTTCTCGATAATACATCCACATGACTAATCCACACAAACTAATCCACACAACTAATCTCTCGGTGGTTTCGCACTTAGCCCACCACAATCAATTAATAAGGTAGTATCGCACTTAGCCTACCAACAAGGTATTCATAGTGGTTTCGCACATAGCCCACTAGATAATATACCTAATGATAGCATCGCACATAGCCAGCTCATCGTCAATATGCATTAGGATGGTATCGCACTTAGCCCACCATTTAGCATTATTACTACACATTCACAAATCTACTTACTTAATCATTCATCCATTCATTTCACTTGAACCACATAGGTTCTCAATCATTCTCAACCATGCTATACACTAGCTAGCATTAACAAATTATAAGTATGAATGCATTGTTTATGCATAGACTTACCTCGATACACAAAAGTATAGAAACGTGCAATTTAGTCCACCATTTTACTTTTGCCTCGGTTTCGATCCGGGCTTCGTCTTTCTTGATCTATAATGATAATTCAACTCATCAATACACACACTGACTAAATTGACTCACATCTCATACTTTGGCAAAATTACCCTTTTTGCCCCTAAACTTTCTCATATTTACGATGTTGCCCTAAGGCTCGTAAACATTATTCAACTTTCTAGCCTTTCATGCTTAGCCGAATCACTTACTCAACTAAAGCAATCATTAATTCTCACTACATCACACATGTATGACCAAACTTATGACTTTCACAAACTAGTCCATACATGCATTTTCTATGGAAACTCATTTAGCAAAAGATGTTTCTACTACATCAAGCTTTCATAATCTTCCATAAAACATCAAAATACATGCATGTCATACATGGCCACATTTTTGAACATCCATCATAGCTCATCAAATAGCTAAAAATAGCTTACTCATGCTACAAGGACTTCAAAAATATAAAGAATATCAAAAACGAGGCTAGATGCACTTACTAGCAAGCTTGAAAAATTTGAAGAACCCTAACAATGGCTCTTGAAAATTTCGGCAGCCTTGGAGAAGAAGATGAATGAATTTTGTCATCTTTTCTCCTATTTTAATCACTTAATTGATAAATGACCAAAATGCCCTTTTTGATAAACATTCTATTTTAACTCATTCATGCCCAATTTTGTCCAAATATTAGAAATTGGAAAATTTTCTATTTAAGGACCTCTAATTAATATTCTAAAGCTATTTCACACAAATAGCTTATATAATCTCACATTTTGCAACTTTTGCAATTTAGTCCTTTTGGACAATTCAACCGCAATTTCACAAAATTGCTTAATGAAACTTTCACACTAGCATGCATATATAGCATAAACCTCAAAAACTCATTCATAACCCTCGGATTTGTGGTCTTGCACTACTATTTTGACTAGGCCTTAAATCGAGATGTTACACACGCTCATGAGCATACTTACTGAGTCTGACAAACTCACATTCATACTCGGTTACAGACATTCGGCCCTGTTTTAGCCCTAGAAATTCCTTACGTTTCTGATCTATAAACCGTTGGTTGATATACTTCTTCCTAAATTCCTCTTGGAAGAATTCCCAATTAATCCTCTCTCTCGACACCACTGACACGAGAGTTTTCCACCATTGATAGGCCGAATCTCTTAAGAGTGACACAACACATTTCATGCATTCTTCAGGCGTGCAAGACAACTCATCAAAGACCCTGATGGTATTCTCGAGCCAGAACTCTACCCTTTCGGGATCATCATCTATACCAGCTCGGAACTCTTCAGCTCCTTGTTTTCGAATCTTATCAGCTAGAGGTCTATTCAATATCATGAAGTCCATACCATGAGGTGCTACGGGAACTGGCTGAGGAATAGATGGGGGTGGAGGGGTTGAGCGTTCGGGTTCGTTCGAACGAACTCCGTATACCAGGCATTCATCATATGGAGAAAGGTTTCCCTAGCCTCTTCTCCTCCTCCCTGACTCACAGTTACGGGTCTACTTTCAACTGGCGCTGCCCCTTGAGCAGGAGCCGGCGCATTTCTTTCTACATCATTAGCTTTATCTCGATTGGGATCCATTACTATATGAAAACACAATTTAAAAGGTCAAGAGTCGTCACACTATCACAATTCATTTATGGCATGTATAGCTAGACTCGTGCACATGCTACGTTAGTCCGAGAATCGACTAAACCGTAGCTTTGATACCACTAAATGTAACACCCGTTACCCGTATTCGATGCCGGAACAAGGTACGAGGCGTTACCAGACTTATACACAAGCAATCATACAAACCCAAGACATGAATTCCACTCAAATTTAAAACTTTTCATAAACATTTATATCGTCCCTTAAACAAGCCTACGAGGCCCAAAACATACATTAGGGGTGGTTCGGGACTAAACGAGAACTTTAGAAACTTCTAGGAAAACTTAAAAAATTTTCATCAAAAAGGTCCACACGCCCGTGTGGGTGAAGGGACACACCCGTGTGGAATATCACACGCCCGTGCTTCAGGCCGTGTCCAAAATAGGGGACATTCTGTTTATGACGTCATCAACCAAATAAGGTCACACGGCCAAGGCACACGCCCGTGTCCTTAGGCTGTGTGGCGAAGTAAATTCCAAAAATTAAGTGCAGAATTCACACGGCTTGGGCACATGCCCATGTCCTATGGCCGTGTCTCTCACACAGCCGAGACACACGACCGTGTCTCGTGCCCGTGTGTTTACTACTAGGCATTCTATTTTGCATTAATTAGGGTGCAGGGGACACACGGCCATAACACACGCCTATGGGGCAAGTCGTGTGTCACACACGGCCTAGACACACGCTCGTGCGTCTACCCGTGTGGACAAAATAAAGCTATTTACCAAGCCTTTATGCCACCCATACTTGCACCAACCTGCACAACATCAAAACCACACCAATCCAAATATATATATGACTTCAAGGCACTTAACATGGCATAATTGAGTACTTAAACATCATCAAACAAGTCACGATTATAGCAATATCCTATTAACTTGTTCATACACAAGACACCATTCTTTGTCAGGCCCAACTTACCAATTCTCATTTAAGCTATAGTGATCATCATACTAAACAAATCCCAATTAAATTGTAAGAACCCATTTATGCCCGGGCCCATATTTACCAAAAAACCAATAAAACAATTAAAAAAACCAATAGATAAAGTCCAATAACAGTCTTTTTTTTACAGGCCTAATAACAGATTAAACCCAATCTGCCCGAGCCCAAACTATTTGCAGATAGCCCAATTTACAAAGCAGCCCCGAATGGCCCAGAACAGATTGAAGCTTCGGAAACCCTATCCCCTAACCCTTTGGCGCCGCAAGCTTCCAGCGCACTTCCGTACGACCGTCGTACGCCATGTCACAACCGTCGTACATCCACGAGGCCTTGTACCTGCAAATCAGACTACGACAACAGCAGAAACAGAATAGAAAAAAATAGCAAAAATAGACAGAAAAGAAAAACTTGTATTTTCGGTGGCTAAAAAGCCTTCAAACTCTTGTAACATTTTTTAGACACACACAAAAAAGCAGACAGAGAATATACAACGAGAAACCAAAAACAAAAAGGTTTCTCTTTTCGATTACATCTTTCTCTTATTGTTCTTTTCTTTTTTTGAATCTATTTCGAGCATTTCTTTTTTCTTTCTTTTTCGATACATCAACAAAAAATGGAGGAGCTACCTTCGTGAGATTCCGTCCGTGTCTTCTCCGTCGCGATTGGAGTTCAGATATGGGCGTAGACCGAAGGGTTAGGCTTCAAGGACGGTGTGAAAGGGCCCCCTTGGACCTTCGTGTACCACCAAGCGCCGTTTACAGTGGCGTTCTGGTGGTCAGACGGAGGGGTTTTCTTAGTGGCGGCTGAGAATGGGAGTAAAAGGGGGCTAGGTTTTTACTTTCTATTTTTAAAATGGCTGAATACTAATGCTTAGGTTTTTTTTTTCTCTTATATACAAGTCTAAAACAGCACCGTTTAGGGCCTGTTCCAGTGGCTCTAAAACGGTGCCGTATTGACCATTAACCGATGACCCGACCCAATTTTAGCGTAGATCCGCTCGTTTCAGTCCCTGAAGGAACATTTGCAGGTTCAATCCTTCCCTGTTTCGTCGCGTTTTGATTAAGCCATATAGGCGTTCTTATTTTCTTAATTTTTGGCACTTGAATTTTGCATGTCTTTTCAATTTAGTCCATTTTTTTAAACGCTGCGGTCAAAGGACTTGAATATTCACTCTTTTAGTCCTTATATCTCAGGGTGCCTTTCATTCTGGTTCTTAATTTTAAGTTATTGACTTTATTAGTTTGCAAATTATCCATTGGATTTCGAATTTGTTTCAATCAATCCTATCTTGTTTTAATGCGTGCAGTTCTTTTATTTTTTTTAATTTATTCGTTGTTCGCTCCTTTGTGAAATCTTTCTAATATATTGTTAAATTCTCATTACTCCATGTGCACATGTTTCTAAAATTTGTTTATATTTTTATATGTTCTCTTAAACCTTCCAAAATCGTTTATGTTAAAAGCTTGGTTTAAAATTATTTTTGTTTGTTTCAAGCGCATGTTACATATATTATACTTATGTGTATTTCATTTTCTTATTTTATACATTATTATTTTGGACCAATGTACTTTATTTTAAATTATTCCGTCTCTCATTAATGTTATGTTCATTGATTATTGTAATTATGTGTATGGTAATTTTTATTTATTTGTATAATAATGTAGCATTTTACTCGTGAATAATTACTTCGCGTTGTATGTTATTATTCGATTGCATTTCATTCGCTTAGAAAGCTATGTTTTAACACCGTTCATGATTTTAAAAATCATTTTGTTCAAAGCTTTAAAAATAAGGCAATGTTTCGTATTTGGAAATTCGAGGGATCGTTCCCTAACGTGCTGGGTTTCGATTTTTCGTTTGACCAAATAACCGAACACCCTTTTTAAAAAAAATTCATTCATGTTTTCTTAGCTTGAAAATAAGGCAATGTTTCGTGTTTGGAAATTCGAGAGATCGTGCCCTAACGTGCTGGGTTTCGGTTTTTTGTTTGACCAAATAACCGAATATCCTTTTAAGATTTCATTCATGTTTTCTTAGCTTAAAAAATAAGGCAATATCTTGTGTTTGGAAATCCGAGAAATTGTGCCCTAACGTGCTGGGTTTCGGTTTTTCCGTATGACCAGACCCTCGAGCATCATTTTAAAAAATTTCAATGCATGAATTTTGGGAATTATAAGATGATCTTGAATTCGAGGATTTAAATTGTCATGTCCTAACGTGCTGGATGTGATATTTTATTCCTTCGGAACAAGAAAATCTTAATGTTCAACTCGAGTATATTCAAATGTTTTAAACTAAACCATATTTTAAAATCTTTTCAAATTTTCGACATTAAGACGTTAATTAATCAATTAGGTACCAATTTTGGGCGTATTGAGGGTGCTAACCCTTCCTCGTGCGTAATCGACTCCCGAACCTGTTTTCTGGATTTCGTAGATCAAAATTATTGTTTTAATAAATCAAGATGTTTTATTAAAATAATCCATCTTAAGGTGATTCGATCACACCTCGAATAAAAGATCGGTGGCAACTCCATTTGTCATTTTAAAGTCGATCCCCATTTATCAAAACAAAAAAATAGCCACAACACAACTCATCACATACACACAACCACCAACCACATCACAAATGCATAGCCACAAGCATGCATGAATAAATAGGCTTACAACACAATAATCATTATAAGCCATATTTCATGGCCATATACAAAATGAATCATAATATTATCAATAAGCCAACACTTTTGGCTAACCAATATGATACATAACAAAATGACCAAGTCCCCCGTATACATGCCATATTCAAAATGTGAAACCAAAAAATACCCCAATGATTAATTTGATAGTGTGATCGATTCTCCGACGACTTTCGATCCCCGAGCTAGCTTGGCAACACTATAAGAAATGAAAAGGAAGGGGGGTAAGCTTAAAGCTTAGTAAGTTCAAATGTAAATAATAGACAACATTAAGTAACATAGACATGTACATCGTACAAGAAATTTGGCATAAGTCACGTAATTATCATCATAACTTCATAAGCATACTTAATCATTGTTAACCTTACCAAAAGCTCATTACATACCAAGCTCATTCTTGTGAGTTCCCGTACGTACCTGTACCAACTTGTAACATATCATACCCTTTTCCAGTCTTTGACATACCCGTTGAACACTTGGAATACTAATCGGATACACGGAAAGTCTTTGCACATAAGTGCCACATATGTAGCCAATGCTACCTCATATCTCATAACACATAGGGGCTCGCACTCGAGCTAATCACGGGCCTGCTCACACAAGCTGTCAGTCAAGACGTAACTACGCAGTGTTGCTCACACAAGCTGTCAGGTATCCGCAAACACATGTCGGACTACCTAGCCATTGGTAGACGTATGAGACCAGCACCCGGATCACATAACACATATATCACATGGAATCCTAGTGACGTGTCACTCGTATCCTATTCTATTCCTAAGGTTCAAACGATATTTTCTCTCTTGTCGGAACTTGTCAAACTTGTCGAATGTATTCATAGAATCAAATATACAGTTCATACAATATCAAAACATTAAATAATTAATCACAACATTGCATTATTTACATAAGAACTTACCTCGGTATAAAATAGTAGAAATTAAACCTAATCCTCGATAACCTTGTTTTTCCCTCGATCAAGGTTCGAATCTCGTTTTTCTTAATCTATAATAGAAAATTTAGCTCATTTTATAATCACATTACTCAATTCAGTCCAAAATTCATATTATGGAAAAATTACATTTTTGCCCCTAGGCTCGGAAAATGAAATCTATTCAATTTATTCAATTCTCAAGCCTAGCCGAACCTCTTTTATACTTATAGCAGTCCACATTTTTCATTTAATCACACTTTTACACATTTTGAAATCTTTTTACAAATAGGTCCTTTTGTCAATTTTCACCAAAAATCACCTAGCAAAAGTTGTTTATCTAACATTAAACTTGCATAATCCACCATTAGACATCAAAATACATGTATGTCACACATGGGTCAAACCCTAGACATCATCCCTAGCTCAAATAAATGGTAGAAATAGCTAGATCGGTTGATAACAACTTCAAAAATGTAAAGAACATTAAAAACGGGGCTAGGATGCACTTACTATCAAGCTTGAAAGATGACAAAACCCTAGCTATGGTGAGCTTGACATTTTCGGCCAAGGTTGAAGAAGATGGACACAATTTTGACTTGATTTTCCCTTTTTATTCTTTTATTTACCAAATGACCAAAATGCCCTTAATGCCTTTCTTTGAAATTTTACCCATCCATGTCCACTTTTGTCCATAAAAATAGAAATTGGTCAAATTGCTATTTAAGACCCTCTAATTAAAAATCCATGGCAATTTCATGCTCAAAGCTTCTAGAACATATATTTTGCAACTTATTCGATTTAGTCCTAATTATCAAATTGGACACTTTATGCATAAAATTTCTTCATGAAATTTTCACACAATCATGCAATCATGCCATAGATCTCAAAATACTCATAAAATAATTATTTCTACTTCGGATTTGTGGTCTCGAAACCACTATTCTGACTAGGCCCAAAATCGAGATGTTACACTTTTATCGTGTCGATAAGGTTTAGCCCGGAGGAGTAACTTGACACCTTTGTATGTGATTAGCTCGAATGAGCCTCTAATGTGAAGTGTACCTGTGGTTTGAGTTCTTTTAAAGTGTTCATCGGGTAATATAAAGCATGTGAAATGTGAAATTGACCAGTTAAGAAATGAGAGAATATGAAAGAACTAATTAATATAATGGAAGTCCACATCAATAATAGGTATAAGATTGGATTTGATGTGAAGATTAGTATTGTATTGAGATGCTTACTTAGGATATCATGCGAAATGAAATATATGTACTCACCTTGTTGGCAAATAGTGTTGGCGGATGGGTAAACTGTATTTACGTATTAAATTATCATAATATTGTTATGCCAGGTAAATAACTATCGAATTTGTATGAGCTTACTAAGTGTTCTAAATAATTACATTTAGATTGCTTTTGTCTTGTAGATTTTGGAACGTTTAAAGCTTGGGGATTGGATCAGTAAGAAGTTCACACTATCCGCCAAGCGTTGTGGTAGACTCCTGATTTAATTTAGTCGGTCTAAGTGGCATGCATATAAAAGTTAGGTTAATTGTAAATAATCTTGTTAAACCTTGAAATGGATTATGTCAAGTCCGTGATGTATGTTAATAAAGTGAAGTTCAATTCTATTATGTTCCGCGTCTTAAATTTCATAGAAATAATGCGCCATTTTTTGGTATTTACAGTTTCGTCATTTAAATTTCTATACTTAATTAAATGATCTGTCAGAGCAATCCGCCACTTATTAGTTCACGGCATTATCCACCCCGTATGCTTTAATTATATGTATGTTTTGAGTTTCGCGTGGTAACTTCCTGTACCTCAGGTACAGCAACCAGATCGGACAAGGGATGTTACACACAACATGGATAATTATGATTTTTGCTATGCTCGCTTATTTAGCTTTGATGAAACGAGTGATGGTAGTCTGAATTGCTTCGGTAACAAATGTGACATCTCGCATTCAAACCCATCATCTAGTCGGGTTTTGGGTGCCACACTAGTAGTCACCTAACTATTAGTATTTTTTTTTTGGTCACCTAATTATTCAATTTTGTCTTTTTGGTCACTCAACTATCTCGGATTTTTGGACGTTTCCATTTTGACATTAGTTCATTGATGATAAAAAAAAGACAAAATTGAATTGTTGAGTGAACATTTTGTAACTTTTTATAATTGGATGACAAAAAAAAAATACTAATATTTAATTTAACATTTTGTATTTCTTTAATAACTTGTGTTGCTGGCTTAAGTTTTCTAGAACTCATTTTGATACAACTTCATTTGCTACTTTGGTTCAAAACGGAGGTACAAATTCCTTTAAATTTCATGAAAATAAAGTAACTCAACAACAAGTTTATTTATTTTAAATAGATAATATTTTCTATCATTTGATCCCTGATTTTAAATTAAAAGAATATAAATTATTTTTATCTTCTGTAAATCTTTGAGCCAAAATTTATTTATTTATTATAAGAATAATACGAATTGAGTTGGAAGTAAAAGAAATAAAGAGAAGTGATATTGGATTTGATTTCTAACAGAGGGAAGAAAATAAATAAATGTTGGGAAGTGTTGAAAATTGTATTAAGATGGTCTCATGCATATGTCCTGTGATAACGAAGTAGGGAAGTAATCATGTAAAATAATCATGCTTATATGGCAATGGCATCCTCAATAGATGATGACACCATTCGCGTTGGCACTGTAATTGTCATAGCTGTATCTATGAGGTAATTAAGGTACAATGGTGAAGTAGAAATTTAGGGATTCCTTTTAGTTTCATTTTGATTTGTCCTTTTCCTCACTTCATCTTTTATAAAAGACTAGTAATTTTGAAATACTAAATGCGTTAGGTTCAATCTCTTAACTAGAATGCAGTACATGCTCACTTCACGCTTCATTCCTCAAATACTCTCATCCAGTTTATCAACAATGTTTTCAAAAGTGATGTGAAAATAAAAAAAATTGATTTAAAATTTAAGTATTTAATATTGTCGTCAAAAAGTAATTTTAGGAAATAAAATTTTTATTTTAGACATTATATTGTGAAGTAAAAATATGTATTTAATAAATGTTTGAATTTAATATTATGATATTTTAGTAATAATATAAAAAATAATTTATTGTAACTTATCATTAATATTTTAATATATGAAATATAAATTTTAAATATTAGTAGGTAATTAATATTAATTATTTCTAAAACTTAATTTGAATATACAATATATATTTTAGATATTATTAAAATATTCATTATAAATTTAAATATATAATGTTATATATTTGAAATAAATTTAATAAGAAAATAATTATATACTCAATATAAATATAACATAAAATATTGGATTATAAATAAGAGTTAAAAATATTATTTGACCTATTTTTTTTTTAATGCAAAAGCTAAAAAATTGCTTTTGAATTTAAAAGTACTTTCGACTTTAAAAATTATGGTCCCAAAACCACTATTGAAAAACAACAAGAAAAAAAGACATCGGGTATATATGTGTGAGAGTTGTTCATTTTAGGCATAATAATTTATTTAACCATTCAACTTTACCAAAAAAAAAAAAAATTATTTTAATTTTGCATTTAATTTCTCTCTTTTAATCTTTAAATTTGTGTGATTGTCAAACCACTCTAAAATGGATGGACTTTGTTGACAATTGTCATGTTAACAATTAATTAATTTTTCTTCAATAGTTTTTAGTTTTTAAAAATTTAATTACTGATGTGACACAACGTGTATACCACGTCGGTAAAGTTTTTTTATCCATTTTAAGATGATTTTTTTTACAAATAATGTAAATTAAAAAGGACTAAAAAACGAAAAATTAAATGAAAATTAAAATGATTTTTTTTTCCTAAAATTGGAAGGTAAAAAAAAATAATACTATTATTCCTTCATTTTATGAACAGCTTAGCCGGTAAACCCCAGGAAAATGGCAATCACAAGTCAAGGTCGTCGTGTGGTGCTAGAGTGGATGATAAACAAAGGAAAAACAAAATTTAGACATCGTAAAGCAAATCTGAACTTAATCTTGGCTGTATATTTTGATTTCCAGAGTTCTCTCTCTCTCTCTATGTATATATATATATTACAAAATAGAGCAGAACCATCCTAATCGTTACAGATAAAGAAGAATGATTGTTTCATCCCCATGGGGTTTAACAAATAAGCAGGTGAAAGAAGGGGGGACGACTATTCTTCCTCTGTTTCAGCTCTGCTGTGATCACCAGGTGAAGCTAATGGACTTGAATTGCAGATTATCTGCCAAACCAGAACTACAGATGGCTGCCACTTCTTGCCGCATTTCCCTCGGTCCACTGGCAATAACTCCTACGCTGCTTTCCTTGCGTTCAAACAATATCTCTACCATAACTCAAACCAAACAAGACATTCAGATGTCAAAATTCATATATATATTTGTTACATACATGTAATGTATAGCTCTGCAAACAGTAACTTACTTTTCAAGTCAGGTCTTTCACCATAATGGACATTGGTGGCTTGAAGTAAAGACTGGTACGGCAGGCTTTCTAGTTCTCTGTCACCATTGTTAAACCACACTGGTGGTGTATCCATGTTTCGAATCTGTCTCAACCTCTTTCTATTTTGTTTCTTATTCCAAAGAAAAGTAGCATTAGCTGTCATGGCTATGGCGAGACACATGAATAGCATGCTAAAGCCAGCAGTTGCAGAGCTAGCGTATACCATATTAGAATTATGGTATCGTGATAGAATGGCAATGAGAAGAAGAAACATGACAAAAGAAGATGAAATGATAAGTCCAAGGCAGAGCCAGCTATTAGGGCCTAAAATTGCAGAAACTGGTGCATCTATCGCATTAGGCTTGAACCATACAGTTTGTAGCGGCATGTGGTTATCTTCATCTGCCCCCTTTTCTCTTGTTACATAGGCTTCAATCTGTAACTGCAGGCAAGAAATATCTACTGTGGTGCCTGAAACTGGTAATATTAATTCCAACATTGCGAGGTCAATAGATTTCTTGAACGCGCATATGAGAAGAATGTGTGGAATCCTGGTGCTACTTCCAGAACTGGCCTTAAAGAGGAGCTCTCGGATGATTGAGATGAAAGGCGTAATGCCGCTTCCTCCGCTCAGCAACACCAATGTATCGTGCCTGCGGGAAGAAGTTCTATTACTTATCATTACAAAAACAGGAGAAGGGATGTTGTTTTGGCGGTCAAGTACCTTAGTAAATGTGTTGAAGCAGGTGGTCCGTAAGGCCCTTCTATGGAGACCTGGAAGCCATCCATGGGTAAAGGGGATGAAAGCTTCTGATACAAGTCAGAAGACCATCTTCCTTCACTTTTGACCACGATGCTCAGCTTGTCAGTATCCATATTGCTATTGGAGGTAATTGTAAAGGGATGCCATTGAAGCTTAGAAATGGCAGGTACATTCACAAATATAATGCTTGTTGGACTGTGATTCACTTCTGCCACATTAAACAAACAAGATTATCTCCAAAATTATTGCTTATCTTGTCAACAGTATACATATCATCCAAATATAAACTTCATCAAATTTTGCTTAATTCTACTGATGATTAGCAACATATTTTAACCCTCAAATGTATGATTGGCTCAATCAACAAGCATACATCAATATTTTATTGAAGTAATAAGTTGTGGCAGTTAAAAGTATAATAGAGTTTCATGTATTAAGAGTCAAATTGTTCTCCACTCAAAATAGGTAAATTAGTCCGCCTATGTTAGTTCAAAAAATAAATTGGTATTTTTTGTTAAAAATTTCATCCATTTATACCATCGAATAACTAAACAATGATATATGGCATGCCATGTGTATTTCATGTTGACATAGAAGAACCAGTTTTTAACAGTAGATATGGATGTAATTTTTAACAGAATGACTAGTTTGCTCTTTGATCTAATGTATATAGATTAATTTACTCATTTTTTAGTAGAGGGGCAAAATACAATCCGACTTCTAGTATAAGGGCCTCTATGGTACTTCTACGTTTTGGCAATTACCTGGGCTCTTGCAGAAGTTCAACTCAACAGTTTGACAAGGTAAAATACGTGCAGCAACCAAGCTAACCCTTTGTTGAGATTGTAAGAATCTTAGACATCGATCTACTAAGAAGAGGTAGAGACCAGGAAGCACGATGCAAGCATAGGAGAAACCCACGTGAAAGACGAAGAAGACAATAAAGAGAATGTAGAGATGATGAGTGTAATAGAAGAGCTCAAACATTTTCCGCCTTATTTGAGGAAGGCTTGTTGCCCACATCCCTAACCCACAAACCAAACCTATTTCTCCTGCCATGTTTGAAACTTCAATCTTACCCCATTTAAGTACCTGCAGTTCAACACAATGAATCATCTGATGAAATATCAGTATGCAAGAATATGTGGTTATTTACTTACCTGTGATAACTGCTCAGTCTTGGCCCAGAAAACAAGGTAACATAAACCATGAGCAGTGAAAATGGTCATAGCAATATGCCCAACCCAAATATGATACTTAATACTTGCTTCTGAGCTAAGCCCAATCAACCGTAAAACTGAAGATCCTCTTGTCACAGGGAAGAAGAGGAAAGCTAGGCAAATGTTGCCTACGAGACCTAGTGTTAGACCTGACATTTCCAACTTAGCCTCCCACCTGCAAGGAGATGTCATCAAACTATTGCAATTGGCCCCCCATTTGGAACTTTTTTTTTATAAAGTCTTAACCAAGGAATTCATGAGATACTTACACTAGCAATCCACTCCTTGAAGCCATTTGGTCGATATGTGTAAACATACCATTCAAGTAAGAAGTGGTTGACCAAGCTAACAGCACAACAAACATGGTTAAAAATGAGAGCTCCATCCATGAAACAATACCCAAAGGACCTTTCACCATCACTGGTTGCTTCAACTTAGATGTCGGGACCCTTCTGTTCCCCAGAAATCAGCAGCAGTTTGTTAAACTATACCTTGATAAGCATGGAAGCCCTTATACTAGGTGTAATATTTTATTTTGTCCCCTTTATTAAAAAAATAGACGAATTAATATATGTACATTAAATCAAAGAGCAAACCAATTCTTTTTGTTAAAAATTTCATCCAATTCTATTATTAAAAATTGGCATGTTGGACAGAATAAACAAACAGTGGCAAGTGGTGGGCCACATGTATCTCATGCTAACATACAGAAATCGGTTTTTTAACAAAAGAAATGAATGAAATTTTTAATAAAAGGACCAATTCACTCTTTGATCTAACGTATAATGACTAATTTATTCGATTTTTTAATAGAAAAATAAAATACAATCCGACTTTTAATATAAAGGGCCTGTATAGAACTTTTACCACTATGTCATGAAACATGAAATAAGTGGAAAAAAAGTACTGATCATATCTAAAGATGTACCCTTCAACGTTGTGATCTCCATGTTTCTTTCCTAAGTGAAGGTAAATACATCCCAGTGTAGCAATGAAGAGGATGGGAAATGTGTATATCAGCATAGTTGAACCTGCATATATATATATAATTATTTAAGGCAGAAAAAAACTTCGAAACAGAGAAAAAGAACTTCAAATGAAACTGCGATATGGAGTGCTTTTATACCTTGTTGTTCAAAGTATGTGGATTTGGTCTTGGCACGGATTTTAGGCAACCAATGTTCAAAATATAACTTCGTGGGCATCATGAACCAAAGCATCATGTACCCAAGAAAGAGCAGCAGTAGGAACAGTTTTATGGCTGATCTAACCATCTTCAATTCGCTTTAATTTTTGGTCTATAATCTAATTGAAGCAATCCCTACTTATTTATACAAGAATGTTTCTGTTTGAAAGAACAAAAGGAATGTTAGTGTAAAAAGAAATTATAATAAATTGAGCTAGGCGTTTAGGCCACGTTTAATCAAGAATATGCAAGCCAAATTATATGTCCATTATCGTACAAAAAAGAATAAATCTATTTTCAAATCGCTGACTTCTAATTTTGGACATTAGAAATGCCACGAATTCAGCGTTCATGTCAGTGCTGTTTGTCTCAATGCAAAATAGATTAACGTTTTAAAATAATTTTAGTGGTCAACAATCATTTGAGCCTTTGCCAAACCTCCATGAAGCACTTTAACAAATTTTTCTTTTTCTTAATAATTTTTATACAAATTTGGCCATAACATTTTAGCATTTTATTCTTTTTCTTAAATTATATATTCAATCATTCCAGATTCTTAGTATTGCAGAATGATTAAAATTTGAATGTAGGAAGCTGGATTTGTTGTATATTATTGTTGTTGATTCCTATTCCTTAGTCCGAACTTCGGTCCAATTAATTGAGCCTTGATGGACTGCGCCTGCGTCTCTTTCGCTTTTAAATTTCTTTGACTTCTCCTCCTGGATAAATCTTGGCATTGCGTTTAGAGCTGAGCTTATATTGGAGTCTACGTCAGAGTTTCTTTTATCTTTTCTAATTTTTAAATAAAATGATAAAATGTGTTTGAATGTGTTTATATTTATATTTTTCTACACTGACAATAATATCGATGTCAACTGAATTAAGATTTGATCGACTCCTATAACCTAAAGATCATTATAAAATAAAAATTTTAATATTTGATAAATGGTTGAAAAAGAGAACGGGTGCTCCAATTGATCTGAAATATACATCTAATCCGAAATTTTTTTAACCAATTAAAAAATAATTTAAACTAGAAAACATTTATAAAAACTTATAAAAATTACAAAAAAAAAAAGAGAGAGAGAATATTTAATGAATTTTTATTGCAAGTGAGATTTATACATTTAAATATATTAAATTTGAAGCTTTTAGTAAATTACAATTTTTATTCAGGATTGTTATTTCATATACCCTCTATAATAAGCTTCTTTTACAAGTTTTTATTTATCCCAAAAAGCAGTTAAACTGTTAAAAAAACTCAATACAACTTTACAGAGAAAATGAAACTTGTACTTAGCATTTTACTATTAACTCCCTAGTATATTCCATGTTGTACAAAGTTGAATATTTATTAATCTTTTTACTTGTAAGCCCTAAACCTACAAAATCTTTTAAGACTTCTGAACATATCTTGCTCAAACCTTTAAATGGTCTTCAATTTCTTTCTTACAAGATTAAGTAAATGAAATAATTCCATGCTAACTTGAGAATATAAATAATAATAGCTTTGCCTTTTAAGTCTCGTGCAAAGCCATTGGATCTCCTGATTCCATCCCCCAACTTTTCATTGAATATATTACAAAGTCATAAAACATTCCCTCATACAATTTTAGCAAAAAGATGATCCCTTGTTTCTTGGTTTTCTTGACATAGCAAACAAAGACCTTCCAATAAGTCTATCCTTTGTGGGAAGCTTATTAAGAATATCCATCCAAGTTAAAAAGGAATGGTTTGGTATATGAAGTGGAAACCAAATCACCTTACACCACATAACTTTCTTGATGTGATTTCTAGAACCCGAATAGAACCTCGATAATATGTTAACGAGACCCGTACTCAAAGTTACAATTTACTTTTGTGTCGGACCGTCTTGAACATTAACAATAGATAAAAAATACCTTGACCTAAGATGCTTGATAAGTTTAAAGAACCAAAGTTATAAATGAACTTGACTCGATTAAACTTAAAACAAATACCCAAACCTTGGTGTAAGAAAGTTGGTGTTGCCACACTTTGGAAATGGATGAGAAGGGGACTGATAAGACAATTGAATGCTACAAAACTGATGTTTTGATAAGTTTGAAAAGTTCAATGAAGAACCAAGAGAGAAACTCTGAAATAAGTTTTATAAAATTGTCAATTAGTCTTTACAAAATGACATGGGTGAACTATATATAAACCTAGGCATACAAATGGACACAATTCGACACTAAATGTATACATGTGTAATAGCCCATTTTCAGTGGTGTCAGAAATAATGGTTTCGGGACTACGATTTTGACGAGCGAGTTAGTATTTTAATATTTATTTAATTTTTATGAGTAATTATTAGGGTCATATTAAAATTTGTTTAATAAATTTTAACGTTTAATTAGTTAATTTAGTAAAAAGGATTAAATCGTGAAAGTTACAAAAGTTGATTTCCATTAGTTAAAAGGGTCAAATAGCTTTGAAAAGGTGAATTAATGGAGTTGGATGGTAATTATACCATACCTATAGTTAGTGCATGATATTGGTTGGTTTTGGTGTAATTTTAATAGTTTTTAAAGGTTAATTTTGTAATTTAATAATTAAATAAAAGGTTAAACAAAACAAAAGGTAAAACCAATATCATCTTCCCCATTTTTCTTTTCAAAATCGAATCACCATTGGTGAAAGGGGAAACTTTCGGCCAAGATAAATTCTTGTACATGTTATGTGTTTGATGCCCGTTTTTAGTGATTTTTATATTTTTTATGTCGTATTAGCTTAATCTAGCTAGCCCGAGGGTCAATTTGTAAAGATGTTAAAAGTCTAGGGACTTGCCATGAATGAGTTTGTAGTGTTTGTGAATTTAATTGATAGATTATTAAGCTTGGTTGCTACATAGACATATTTTGCTATGTGATATTTGATGATTTTAAGGTTTAATGGCCTATATGAGAAAATGGTAAAATTCAATGATAAAAATGTGAAATGGTGGGAATTATGGGATGTTATAAACCCTTAGGAAATTCGTCTAATAGGGGTTTTGTAACACCCCTCACCCGTATTCATTGCCAGAATAGGGTTACGGAGCATTACCGGACTTACAAAACAATTAAACAACTATTTAATATACATTTGCTCAATTCAATTATTAATCACAATCAATTTGTCCCTGTTAAGAGCCTACGAGGCCTGAAACATGCTTTGGGAGTGGTTCGGGACTAAACCGATAACTCAGGAAATTTTCAACATTTAGCAAATTTTTCTTCAAATCAGGGGTTACACGCCCGTGTGTCTCACACGGCCACCAAACATGCCCGTGTCACAGGTCGTGTGAAAACAGGGGTACAGACTGACTTGGGTCACACGGCCAACCACACGCCCGTGTGTCTAGCCCGTGTGCCCTTCGAAGTGGCCACACACGCCTGTGTGCCAGGCCGTATGTTAGGCCGTGCCAAACCTGTAGGGTATACTAACTTATGCAACACGGCCAAGTCACACGCCCGTGTGCCAATTAGGGGGTATACTGACTTGTGCCACACGGCCAATCACACGCCCGTGTGTGAGGCCGTGTGGAGTATACTGACTTCATTTCAATTTCCACACCAGGGGACACACGGACGTGTATCATGACCGTGTGTCACACACGGCTGAGACAGACGCCCGTGTCTCTGCCCATGTGGACAAAAATAGGCTATTTACCAAGCCATTTTGCCACCCAAAATCTCATGTACCTAAACAAACTCAAATGATACCAATCCATAGCATAAATAACATTCAATTTAGCCATAATCAAAACTAATCTTACCATTTCAATACTAACCAATTCAAGGCACATAAGTACCACAATATACTAACTAAACTTATTGTAACAGCCAGATTTAGGGCCTAGTCGGAATAGTGGTGCGAGACCACAAATCTGAGTTAGTAAATTGAGTTCTTAAGGTTTATCACATGTTTGCATGATAGTATTAAAGTTCCATGTAGAAATTTTGTGAAATTGACATTGAATGATCAAATAGGACTAAATTTCAAAAGTTGCAAAATATGAGTTTCTAGAAGCTTTTTGTATGAAATAGCTTTAGAATATTAATTAGAAGTCCTTAAATAGCAATTTGCCCAAATTATAATTTTTGGACAAAAATGGACATGAGTTAGTAAATTGTAAATTTACTAAAGAGAAGGGCATTTTGGTCATTTACCAATTAAATGATTAAAATAGGAAAAAGATGATAAAAATTTCATTCATCTTCTTCCTTGGTGCCGAAAATTTGAAGAACCCCATAGCTAGGGTTTATTCATCTTTCAAGCTTGCTAGTAAGTTCATCTTAACCCCGTTTTTAATATTCTTCGTATTTTTGAAGTTCTCGTATTATGAATTAGCTATTTTTAGCTATAAAATGAGCTAAGATGCATGTTCAAAAATCTACCCAATAGTGACATGCTTGTAAAATGATATTTTATGGAAGTTTATGAGAGTTTGATGTTAGATAAAAATCTTTTCCTTAGTGAATTTCATGAAAAATGATAGTATAGACTAATTTGTAATAGTTATGAAATTGGTCATACCTATTAGAAATAGTGAGAATTGATGATTGTTATAGTAGAGAAAATGAATCAGCTAAGCATGATGTTTAAGAAAGTTAAATGAGAATCATTTTACGAGCCTAGGGGCAAAAGTGCAAATATGAAAAAGTTTAGGGACAAAATAGTAATTTTTTGAAAGTATGAGTTAAGAGTCAATTTAGTCAATGTGAGTATTAAATGATATAATTATTATTATATATCAAGAAAAACGAAGCCCGGATCGAAACCGAGGCAAGAACAAAGTCGAGGACTAAATTGCATATCTACACACATTTTGTATATTGAGGTAAGTTTGTATGTTTTCTAAGCTTTATGATTAATATCAATGAATTGCTTAGTATAATGTAGAATATATTTTAATTTCATGATATTGTTTAATGCTATGTTAAACAAAGAAATCAATGAGATCAAGCATGAGAAAGTCCCGATTGAAGTTGAATTACTTAGGATACTCGATCTATCACATGAAACAAGAAAGTCCGTATAAGACCAAGCCAAGGCATGGCATCAGCAACCAAGAAAGTTATCATGTAAGACCAAGACAAGTCTTGGAATTGAAGAGTTATTATGAGAGGAAGACCCATATAAGCCCAAGCCAAGGCATGGCATTGGTGAGTCTCCAAGCAAAGCTGCCATGTAAGTCCAAGACAAGTCTTGGCATTGAAAAGTTATCATGAGATAAAGATCCCATGTAAGTCCAAGCCAAGGCATGGCATTGGTGAGTACCAAGGAAGATTTCATGTAAGTCCAAGCCAAGGCTCGGCATTGACAAGTAAAGATACCAAGTAAGACCATGTCGAGACATGGCAATGGTAAGTTCCCAAGGGAACTCATAAGGAAGACTTCGTGTAAGCCCATGTCAAGATATGGCATCAATACCAAGTAAGAGATCCCATGTAAGACTATATCAAGGATATAGTATTGGCATCAAGACACATGTGTTTTGAGATTTAGTATCCTCTGTTATTCATAGTAATTCATCGGGCAAAAGAGTAAAGATTAAAGGAGAAAGTAAGAAAGTTAAGTAAGTAAAGTTATTATCAAGCTATGCTAGTCAGAAATAATTAAGAGTATTATTCATGATATGATTGATGAAGTTGAGATTATGCTTATCATAGTAAAGTATACTGATCTATGTGATCAAGTGATATAGGTATCTTGTTTACCGTACGAGCATGAGAATAGAAAGTACCATGAGATATGTAAGAATCAGTAAGAGTAAGTAAGCTTAAATACTTGAGATTTCATAATGCCATTGTTTATGATGAATGGTTAATGTTAAGCAAATATATTGCTATGAGAATTACATGCAAACTTACTAAGCTAAATGCTTACGTCCTTTATTCTTTTTTTCCATGTAGTCCCGCCAAGCTAATCTCGTGGATCATCGTCATCGGAGCTCGGAGCACACTATCAATCGCTATTTTGGTATAGCCAAGTTGTTTATATTAAGTATGGCATGTATAGGAAACATTTCATTTTGAGTTATGTTTTAAAACTAGCCAAAGTGTTGGCTATCAAGCTTAGTATTCTCTTTGTATATGGCCAAAGAGATGAGTCATGAATAATTAAGTATGTATGTTTTAATCTATCAATGAAGTATGCATCCTTGTTCATGTTAGATGTAATACTTGAGTTGCTGAATTGAGCTTGAGTTTGGTCTTGGTTTCAGGGTGGCAATTGGCTTGGTAAATATCCTCTAAGTGCCCACACGGATGGACACACGGGCGTATGTCTAGGCCGTGTGCACCCTGCACCTTTGTATCTTAAGTCAGAATAGACCACGGGCTAATCCCACGGCCGTTTGTTTAGGCCGAGTGTGGTACACGGTTAGAACATGGGCGTGTGCCCCGGCCGTGTGAACAAGTCAGTATATCAAGGTATAGCACACGGTTTCAGTCCACGGGCGTGTCAAGACCGTGTGAGATTAGTCAGTGTCGACCACGGTTGGGAGACATGGGCGTGTCTTAGGGGTACACGGGCGTGCCCCAAGCCACATGGGCGTCTGACCCCTGTTTCGAGGAAAAATTCCCGATTGTATTACGAAAGTTCCCGGATATGTGTTTAAGGCCTCATAGGCCCATGATATGTACGTTTTGACTAAGAAAGAAGAGTTTCTATTTTGGAACAAAATTTTACAGCCCGTAAGTACATGTTTAAGTGAGTCCAAGCATGGTAATGTCTCGTATCCAGTCTTAGCCTTGGACTCGGGTATGGGGTGTTACATTTAGTGGTATTAGAGCTACGGTTTAGTCAGTTCTAGGACTAACGTAGCACGAGCACGAGTCTAGCTATACATGCCATACGTAAGAATGTTTCTATAATGATAGTTTGACGACTCCTGATGACTTAAATTATGTTTATACATTTAGTAAATGGATCCCGATAGAGTTGTGGTGGATGACGTAGAAAGTAACACGTCGGCTCCCGCTGAAGGGACGTGCCGAACGAGAATGAGAATAGACCCACTACGGTGAGTCAAGAAGGAGGAGAAGAGGCTAGAAAAGCCTTCCTCCATATGATGAATACATGGTATACGGAGTTCGTTCGTACGAACCCGAATGCGCAACCCCCTCCACCCCCACCTATTCCTCAACCTATCCCAGTAGCCCCTCAAGTAGTAGAGGTGTAAGAGGAGAGAAGCCTCCAGTTGATAGAATCAGGAAACACAGGGTAGATGAATTTCGGGCTAGAAAAGATGATGATCTGGAAAAAGCTGAATTTTGGTTAGAAAATACCATCAGGGTATTTAATGAGTTGTCGTGCACATCTGAGGAATGCATGAAGTGTGTAGCCTCTCTTTTAAGAGATTCGTCCTATCAATGGTGGAACACATTGGTGTCTGTGGTACCGAGGGAAAATGTCACATGGGAATTCTTCCAAGAAGAGTTCAAGAAAAGTATATCAGTCAAAGGTTCATGGACCAGAAAAGAAAGGAATTTCTAGAGTTAAAGCAAGGCAAGATGTCTGTGACTGATTATGAGCGTGAGTTTGTACGGCTCAGCAAATACGCTCGAGAACGCATGTCCACCGAGGCCATCATGAGTAAGAGATTTGAAAATGGGCTAAATGAGGACATCAAATTGTTTGTTGCTGTCCTAGAACTGATGGAATTCGTTGTGCTAGTAGAGAGGGCTTGTAAAGCCGAAGAACTAGTAATGGAGAAGAGAAAGTCTGAAATAGAGTCTCGTGACTCTAAAAAGAGACAGTGGAATAAGTCATTCCAATCCACATCCAAGAAGTCAAGAGATTTCTCCACTCGATCGGCTACTTCCACTGGGTTTTCAAGGAAGGACAAGAGTAAGCAGTATTCGGGAAGTAAGGCACAGACAACCTCAGTTGCTAGTGTGGGGAACATCTGATCGGATAGACCCGAATTCCCACATTGTGGCAGACGTCATTTTGGAGAATGTCGAGCACATGAAAATGCATATTTCAGATGTGGTTCCTAGGACCGCTACATAAAAGATTGTCCAAAGACAATGAAAGAAGATAGAGCTCAGAACCCGAGATCCGGGAGTGTAGTCAGAGGAAGACCGCAAAGGAACCCAGGAAGTGGGGCAAGTGGAAGGGGTAACCCTAGAGAGCAGGCTGCGAGACCCGAGGGTAGGGCGCCTGCGAGGACTTATGCTATTCGCGCTCGCGAAGAGGCATCTTCTCCTGATGTTATTACGGGTACCTTTTCTCTTCATGATGTTAAAGTTATTGCTTTAATAGATCCCAGATCCACACACTCTTACATTTGTATGAAACTAGTATCCAGTATGAATATGCTTATAGATTCTACAGAATTTACGATTAAGGTGTCTAATCCTTTAGGCAAGAGTGTGTCAGTTGATGAAGTATGTAAAGATTGTCCATTAATGATTAGAGGTCATTACTTTAAAGCAAATCTTATGTTGCTACCATTTGATGAGTTTGACATCATTCTTGGTATGGACTGGTTGACCACCCATGATGTAATAGTTAATTGTGGGAAGAAATATATTGAGACGAGATGTGAGAATGGGGATATTCTCCATATAGAATCAGATGAGCAAAGTAAATCACCGGCAATGATTTTTCACTTGACGGCATGGAGATACATAGAAAGGGGTACGAGGCATATTTGGCCTTTGTTATGAATGATAAAGAAACAGAGTTAAAGATTGAGTCAGTACCGATAGTATGTGAGTACGTGGATGTTTTTCCCAAAGAATTACCAGGACTACCCCCAAGAGTAAGAGATTGAGTTCGGCATTGAAGCGCTCCCGATCTTGTACAATATCTATTACATCTTACGAGAATGGCTCCAACGGAGTGAAAGGAGTGAAGTCACGATTGCAAGAGTTGACAGATAAAGGCTTTGCTAGGTCAAGTTGTTCTCCCGGGTGCTCCAGTTTTATTTGTGAAAAGAAAGATGGCACCATGAGATTGTGCATAGATTACCGTCCACTTAATAAAGTGACGGTGAAGAACAAGTACCCATTGCCTAGGATCGATGATTTGTTCGATCAATTGAAAGGAGCCACTGTGTTCTCCAAAATTGACTTGAGATCAGGGTACTATCAGTTAAGAGTAAAGGAATCAGATGTGTCTAAGACAGCTTTTCGAACAAGGTATGGGCATTATGAATTTTTAGTCATGCCTTTTGGTTTGACCAATGCTCCTGTGGTATTCATGGACTTAATGAACCGTATTTTTAGACCATACCTCGACAAGTTTGTAGTCGTTTTCATTGACGAGATATTGACTTATTCCCGAGATGAGAATGAGCATGCTGAGCACCTACGGATAGTTTTACAGATTCTACGAGAAAATTAGTTGTATGCCAAGTTCAGTAAAAGTGAATTTTGGCTCAAGGAAGTAGGATTTCTAGGACATATTGTCTCGGGAGAAGGAGTTCAAGTAGACCCCAGTAAGATTTCGACTATTATGGACTGGAAGCCACCGAAGAATGTCTATGAGGTTAGAAGTTTCCTAGGCCTAGCCGGTTATTATAGACGATTCGTCAAGGGGATTTCTATTATTGCAACCCCGATGACTAAATTGTTACAGAAAAATGTGAAGTTTGAGTGGACAGAAAGATGCCAACAAAGTTTCGAGAAACTGAAAGCGATGTTGACAGAAGCTCCAGTTTTAGTACAACCTGAGGCAGGGAAAGAATTTGTGATTTACAGTGATGCATCCTTAAATGGATTAGGCTGTGTACTTATGCAAGAAGAAAAAGTGATTGCTTATGCCTCAAGACAGTTGAAGCCTCATGAGAAGAATTATCTGACCCACGATCTAGAGTTGGCTGCCATAGTCTTCGCATTGAAGATATGGAGACACCACCTATATGGTGAGAGATGTCATATTTTCACCTATCACAAAAGTTTGAAGTACTTGATGATGCAGAAAGAGTTGAACTTAAGGCAGCGGAGATGGTTAGAGTTGATAAAAGACTATGAGATGATCATTGACTACCATCCCGAAAAGGAGAATGTGGTCACCGACGCTTTGAGTAGAAAGTCCTTATTTGCATTAAGGGCAATAAATTCATGGATGACTTTATCCACTGATGGTTCTATTCTAGCTGAGTTGAAAGCTAGACCAGTATTCCTCCAAGAGATTTTTGAGGCTCAGAAAGAAGATAGTGAATTGCAAGTCAAGAGAGCTCAGTGCGAGATAGATGTTGAGTCTGATTTCTGGATTAGTCCCAATGGAAGTCTGATGTTCAAAGATAGAATTTGTGTATCGAGAAAGGACGAGCTTATTCAGAGAATTTTGCATGAGGCACATAACGGATGTTTATCTCAGACATCCGGTAGTACCAAAATGTTTAATGAATTAAAGCAACAAGATTGGTGGCCGAGAATGAAGAAAGATATTTCAGAGTTTATTTCCAAATGCTTGATTTGTCAGCAATTAAAGGCTGAACACCAAGTACCTTCGGGTTTGCTTCAACCCATTTTGGTTCCGGAGTGGAAATGGGACCGTATTACTATGGATTTTGTAACGGGTTTACCATTATCTCCGAGCAAGAAAGATGTTGTATGGGTTATAGTTGATAGACTCACGAAGTCAGCTCATTTCTTACTTGTACGAGTTGATTTCTCACTAGACAAGTTGGCAAGCTTGTATGTTTTAGAAATAATAAGGCTTCACGGTGTTCCGTTGTCAATTATCTCGGATAGATATCCGAGGTTCACATCCAGATTTTGGAAGAAGTTGCAAGAGGCCTTGGGTACAAAGTTGAACTTTAGTATCGCTTTTCATCCTCAAACTGACGGTCAGTCGGAGAGGTTAATTCAAGTACTCGAGGATATGCTCAGATGTTGTATTCTTGAATTCCGAGGCAGTTGGGAAAAGTTTCTCTCATTGGTAGAGTTTGCCTACAATAATAGTTTTCAGTCAAGTTTAAAGATGGCGCCTTATGAGGCTCTATATGGGTGTAAGTGCAGAATGCCTTTATTTTGGACTGAACTCAAGGAAAATCAAATTTACGAGGTTGATTTGGTTAGAGAAGCTGAAGAGAAAGTGAAAGTGATACGAGAATGTTTAAAAGCTGCATCAGATAGATAGAAGTCCTATTCGGACTTAAAGAGAAAAGAGATAGAGTATCAAGTCGGAGATAAAGTTTTCTTGAAAGTGTCACAATGGAGAAAAGTTCTCAGGTTTGGCCGAAAAGGCAAGTTGAGTCCACGTTTTATTGGACCATATGAGATTACCGAGAAAGTTGGGCCGGTAGCCTATCGATTGGCTTTGCCATCAGAGTTAGAAAAGATTCACGATGTGTTTCACGTGTCCATGTTGCGACGCTACCGGTCAGATCCTTCACATGTAATTACCCCGTCAGAGATAGAGATTCATCCCGACATGACTTATGGTGAAGAACCAGTTAAGATTTTAGCTCGGGAAGTCAAGCAGCTAAGAAATAAAAGTATTGCCCTAATAAAAGTATTGTGGCAAAGACATGGAATAGAAGAAGCTACGTGGGAACTAGAAAAGAGCATGAGAAACCAGTATCCAAACCTGTTTGCCGGTAAGATTTTTGAGGACGAAAATTCCTAAGAGTGGGAGAATTGTAACAGCCCGATTTAGGGCCTAGTCTAAATAGTGGTGCGAGACCACAAATCTGAGTTAGTAAATTGAGTTCTTAAGGTTTATGACATGTTTGCATGATAGTATTAAAGTTCCATGTAGAAATTTTTTGAAATTGACATGGAATGATCAAATAGGACTAAATTGTAAAAGTTGCAAAATATGAGTTTCTAGAAGCTTTTTGTATGAAATAGCTTTAGAATATTAATTAGAAGTCCTTAAATAGCAATTTTCCCAAATTATAATTTTTGGACAAAAATGGACATGAGTTAGTAAATTGTAAATTTACTAAAGAGAAGGGCATTTTGGTCATTTACCAATTAAATGATTAAAATAGGAAAAAGATGATAAAAATTTCATTCATCTTCTTCCTTGGTGCCGAAAATTTGAAGAACCCCATAGCTAGGGTTTGTTCATCTTTCAAGCTTGCTAGTAAGTTCATCTTAACCCCGTTTTTAATATTCTTCGTATTTTTGAAGTTCTCGTATTATGAATTAGCTATTTTTAGCTATAAAATGAGCTAAGATGCGCATGTTAAAAAATCTACCCAATAGTGACATGCTTGTAAAATGATATTTTATGGAAGTTTATGAGAGTTTGATGTTAGATAAACATATTTTCCTTAGTGAATTTCATGAAAAATGATAGTATGGACTAATTTGTAATAGTTATGAAATTGGTCATACCTATTAGAAATAATGAGAATTGATGATTTTTATAGTAGAGAAAATGAATCAGCTAAGCATGATGTTTAATAAAGTTAAATGAGAATCATTTTACGAGCCTAGGGGCAAAAGTGCAAATATGAGAAAGTTTAGGGGCAAAATAGTAATTTTGCCAAAGTATGAGTTAAGAGTCAATTTAGTCAATGTGAGTATTAAATGATCTAATTATTATTATAGATCAAGAAAAATGAAACCCGGATCGAAACCGAGGCAAGAACAAAGTCGAGGACTAAATTGCATATCTACACACATTTTGTATATTGAGGTAAGTTTGTATGTTTTCTAAGCTTTATGATTAATATCATTGAATTGCTTAGTATAATGTAGAATATATTTTAATTTCATGAGATCTTTTAATGCTATGTTAAACAAAGAAGTCGATGAGATCAAGCATGAGAAAGTCCCGATTGAAGTTGAATTACTTAGGATACTCGATCTATCACATGAAATAAGAAAGTCCGTATAAGACCAAGCCAAGGCATGGCATCGACAACAAAGAAAGTTATCATGTAAGACCAAAACAAGTCTTGGCATTGAAGAGTTATTATGAGAGGAAGACCCATATAAGCCCAAGCCAAGGCATGGCATTGGTGAGTCTCCAAGCAAAGCTGTCATGTAAGTCCAAGACAAGTCTTGGCATTGAAAAGTTATCATGAGATAAAGATCCCATGTAAGTCCAAGCCAAAGCATGGCATTGGTGAGTACCAAGGAAGATTTCATGTAAGTCCAAGCCAAGGCTCGACATTGACAAGTAAAGATACCAAGTAAGACCATGTCGAGACATGGCAATGGTAAGTTCCCAAGGGAACTCATAAGGAAGACTTCGTGTAAGCCCATGTCAAGACATGGCATCAATACCAAGTAAGAGATCCCATGTAAGACTATATCAAGGATATAGCATTGGCATCAAGACACATGTGTTTTGAGATTTAGTATCCTCTGTTATTCATTGTAATTCATTGGGAAAAAGAGTAAAGATTAAATGAGAAAGTAAGAAAGTTAAGTAAGTAAAGTTATTATCAAGCTATGCTAGTCAGAGTTAATTAAGAGTATTATTCATGATATGAATGATGAAGTTGAGATTATGCTTATCATAGTAAAGTATACTGATCTATGTGATCAATTGTATAGGTATCTTGTTTACCGTACGAGCATGAGAATAGTAAGTACCATGAGATATGTAAGAATCAGTAAGAGTAAGTAAGCTTAAATACTTGAGATTTCATAATGCCATTGTTTATGATGAGTGGTTAATGTTTAGCAAATATATTGCTATTAGAATTACATGCAAACTTACTAAGCTAAATGCTTACGTCCTTTATTCTTTCTTTCCATGTAGTCCCGCCAAGCTAATCTCATGGATCATCGTCATCGGAGCTCGGAGCACACTATCAATCGCTATTTTGGTAAGCCAAGTTGTTTATATTAAGTATGGCATGTATAGGAAACATTTCATTTTGAGTTATGTTTTAAAACTAGCCAAAGTGTTGGCTATCAAGCTTAGTATTCTTTTTGTATATGGCCAAAGAGATGAGTCATGAATGATTAAGTATGTATGTTTTAATCTATCAATGAAGTATGCATCATTGTTCATGTTAGATGTAATACTTGAGTTCTTTGAATTGAGCATGAGTTTGGTCTTGATTTCGGGGTGGCAATTGGCTTGGTAAATAGCCTCTAAGTGCCCATTACGGATGGACACACGGGGCGTGTGTCAGGCCGTGTGCACCCTGCACTTTTGTATCTTAAGTCAGAATAGACCACGGGCTAATCCCACGGCCGTTTGTTTAGGCCGTGTGTGATACACGGTTAGAACATAGGCGTGTGCCCCGGCCGTGTGAACAAGTCAGTATATCTAAGTATAGCACATGGTTTCAGTCCACGGGCGTGTCAAGACCGTGTGAGATTAGTCAGTGTCGACCACGGTTGGGAGACATGGGCGTGTCTTAGGGGTACACGGGCGTGCCTCAAGCCACATGGGCATGTGACCCCTGTTTCGAGGAAAAGTTCCCGATTGTATTCCGAAAGTTCCTGGATATGTGTTTAAGGCCTCAGAGGCCCATGATATATACGTTTTGACTAAGAAAGAAGAGTTTCTATTTTGGAACAAAATTTTACAGCCCGTAAGTACATGTTTAAGTGAGTCCAAGCATGGTAATGTCTCGTATCCAGTCTTAGCCTTGGACTCGGGTATGGGGTGTTACACTCATACCAATCCTTGTCCACTTAATCAACAAAATGACCATTATCAAAGATGCATTATTAGGCCTAATTTCACAAGCATACCTATTTCCACAAGTCATCATTTTACCATTCATAGTACCTATTACCATCAATCATCACAACCAACTCAATAAGCACAAGACATAAGCACATATATAAGCATACGATTCAAACATACCAAATATACCAAAATTAAGCCATCACCCATGGCTATATATACAAACCAAATTATATTCATTTACAAGCCAATTCATTTGGCGAACATCATTACCAAAACATAATCAACAAGACTCAAATACCTATACATTCCATATACTTAAAATATAGTTTCAAAAGTACCAAAGAGTCAGTGGATAGTGCGATGAAGTCTCCGGCGATCCCCAGATCCAAGCTAGCTTTGAAATCACTATAAAACATGAAAAAGCAACAAAATAAGATATATAGCTTAGTAAGCTCATATGTTAACAATAAGCAACTACCATTATTCATTAATCATTCATATAATAGAAAATATTATACAACAAACCTATTAAATCTCAAATCATCAAATGATCGTTCATATAACTTACCAAAGAACTCATCAATTTCTTAGTTTTCAAAACTTAATTCATTTTCGTACGTACCTGTACCATTTCATACCAATCTCATACTCAATCACATCCTTCATTTACCCATTGAACCATTCGGAATAGAAGTCGGATACTCAAGGTCTCACTTGATAAGTACCTATACCATGGCCCGTAGCCAAATCAAGGTAACTTATCCGAAATTTTGATATCATGGCCCAAAGCAAAATCATCCGATATGCATGGCCCAAATCCAAATCGGTTTATCTTGCACACATAGTGCTAAATCATGGCCCGAAGCCAACTCAAGTATACCTAATGACATGTCACTAGCATCCTAAACTATTCCTAAGGTTCAACCGGGATTTCAATTGTCGAAACTTCATCGAATCATTTCCGAACTCATCCGTAATCACATAGTCACAATTCCTGCTATATCAAAGCATATGAAATACATTAGAAATGAATTTATAACATACGAACTTACCTCGGATGTTAAAACGGCGAATCTAATCTATTAGTCAAAAACTTTCGTTTTCCCCCGATCTAGATCTGAATTCTACTTTTCTTAATCTAAATGTATTCAAAATTAAATTAGTCAATCATCTATTCATTCAATTTAGTCCAAAACATACTTTAAGGCACATTTACCCTTTTACCCCTAAACTTTCACATTTTTCACAATTTAGTCCTTATTGCATAAAATCACAAATTCATGCAATTAAGTCCCTACCCATGCTAGCCAAATTTCTATTATTACCATGGCAGCCCATATTTTTCATTTACTTCATATTTTAACCACAAAGTTTCAACATTTTTCAATTTAGCCCCTAATTTGCATTTTCACTAAAAATCACTTAACAAAACTTGTAATACTCATAACAAATATTCATAACCTATCATCAAACATCAAAAATAATACAAATTCATCAATGGAAACATTCAAAATCTTTAACAATTTTGCAAATTAGTCCCTGGGCTAGCTAGTACTAGTTGCAACGATCTCAAAAACATAGAAATCATTAAAAACGGGACAAAAATCATACCTTAATTAGCTATTAAAGCTTGACCGAATGAAGAAGATAAAAATGGTGTTCTTTTTGCCCTAATTTTGGTTGAAGCATCCAATAATAAAAGATGATATCTTTGTTTCTTTTATTATTATTAACCTTAATTACTAAATTACATATATAACCTTAGTATAAAACTACTAATATCACTTAATGGTTGTCCATAATTGTCCACTCACATTTCAAATGGTTTAATTACCATTTAAGGCCACCATATTTAAAAGCCAAAGCTATTTGATACCTTAAACAAATAGAACATGCATTTTACACTTTACGCGATTTAGTCCTTTTTCTCAAATGGACCATTTAGACGATAAAATTTCTTCACGAAATTTTCACACATACATGCTATCATACTGTAAACCTTAAAATAATAATAAAATAAATATTTTGACCTCGAATTTATGGTTCCGAAACCACTGTTCCGATTTGACCAAAAACGGGCTGTTACAGGTTTTCTTTTAAAAAGATGATTTTGCAAGTTTTAAATTTAGGGACTAAATTGTAAAAAAAGTTGAAATATTAAGGGTAATTTTGTAAATTCACATTAAAATGATTTATAGGTTGGAATTAGTTGTTTTAAACTATTTCAATTATTTAATTGAGTTAAATTACTATTTAGATCAAGACGAATCAACCGGACTTAAACCGAGGAAAAGCTAAAGTGTCGAATTAATTGACGACTTTGTTTTTACAACCGTTTTTATCAAGGTAAGTTCTTATGAGTATTAAACTTATTAATTGTTGTTTTGATTTTATGTTAATTAATGTTATGTTAGGTATAATTTAAATTGATAATAATACGATGTTTTGGATATTGGATGGTTCAATAGTCCCGTTTGAACCTTGTGAATACTTAGGATACGAATGACATGTCATTAGGTGTAACATCCTGAAAAGGGCCTATGCATTTTTGGTTTAATTGTACGAAATGACATATCTTATGTGTTATGAATATATTTTGAACACTTTTGGAAACCTGGAAATGTATGGAAATGTTAAGTTTAAAAGAGGAAAGTGAACATTTTTAGAACCTTGGAAATGTAAGGAAATGTCTTGTAAGGAAATGTCATGGAAATGTAAGGAAATGTCTTGGAAATGTAATGAAATGTCTTGTAAGGAAATGTCATGGAAATGTAAGGAAATGTCAAGTTTACAGAGCCGATCGAAAATTTTTGGAAACTTAGAAATGACCTAGAAATGACGAGTTTTAAGGTTTAAAAGGGGAAATTAAGGCAAGGTGGCCTTAAAAGAAAAAGTTTGTGAAATTTGACACACAAACAAAGCTTGGAAAAGTGGCTCAAGATGCCACTTAGGGCCTATGGAAATGGCACCATATGCAAGAGGAATGGGCCTAAGTTCGAGTCACATGGGAAGCAAATAAAAGAAATTTTATTTTGCTACAAGGAGCAGAGAGGTGGACGGCACATGGCTATAAATTAGGAGCTTTTATTATTTTATAAATAGTGGAAATAAGGGATTTATTTATCATTATTTTCAAGAGATAATTGTTGGATTAAATTCTTTTAATTTGAATAAAGAGATAAAGAGGAAAATAAGGGAGAAGTGATGGCCAAGTAAGGGACTTTGAGTTTAATAATTTCGGCTAAGTAAGGATAGTTGCTGAATTATCTTTTATTTTAAGTGATAATTAAAGAGATAAAGCTATTAAAATAGAAGAGTGATGGCCAAGTAAGGGACTCCTTAGATGATAATTTCGGCTATAAAGGAAAAGAGAGGCCATTCTACATTATTATCTGTTCTTTGAAAGCCTCTGCGAATTCTCTTCACCAAATCTTCTTCTTCTTTTATTTTTGCCAAGCCGAAATACCTTGTGATCTAGCCGAATCTTCCATCTTTATTCTTCCTTTTCTTTTCTTTCTAATCCTCCAAAAGCCGAAAGTTGTGAGATCATCATCTAGCCATAGCCGAATCTCCGAAGGTTGAAGTGAAGGTGCAATCGATTTCTTCAAGTAAGGGTAAGATCTCATTCGGTTTCATCCTTTTTCTTAAGATTTGCGAAATCTAGGACTAACCCCATTAATATCTTCTTGCCGAAACTTTGAAGAGATCTTTCGGGATTTACTAAGTGTCGACTACAAGGAAGGAGAAGTTCTTTTCCGAAGGTACACCATAGGCCACGTGTTCCCTAGTTATTCGGTGAGTTTGGGATTTAAAATCCACAAGGTAAGTGTCTATAGTATTCGCCAAGGCCATGTTTGGTAAATATATGTGTTCATTAATTATCCAAAAGCCGAAAACTAACCAAGTTAATTGATTCAATGCTTGGCCGAATGCAAGAAGAGTATAGCAGAGATTTCAAGACTTGATTCTTAAGTCAAACGGCAACAAGGTAAGTTTAAGTATACTAATCCTACTAGGATTTGGATTTATGGCGAATGGCTTTTTATTAAAGTAGTAGGTGATTAATCAAATGTAGGGATTAAGGATCTAAGCATTAGATCAAGCTTTTGAGGATTTCAAGACCCTTTCGGTAAGTATGATAAGTTGTGGATATTTGGTTAAGAATTCGTATATTGATGATTAAATCGATTGTTCGATTAAGTGTGTTGATGGAGGCGAATACCATTCAAGAAGGGAAAGGAAGGTCCCTATCCCGAAGTTTAAGAAGAGATCTGTCTCATAGTTAGGATTGGCCACCGAGGTGTGGACCAAAGTGTCGAACAAGAAATTAGGCAAACAGCCGTAGTATCGCCTAGTGATAGCATCGATGATCGAAAGCATAGTTCTCCAAGTGATCGGTGTGTGATTAACCCACCATTTTCCGGGTATATGATATGTATGTGAAATGTGTATGTGTTATGAATGTGCTAACTAGTGCAGTGGAAATTGTGATAAGGATACCCTCAAGGGGTATGTCGATAATCCGGTAAGTACCAAACCTGATGATATGTGATTATTAATATGAATATGTGATAATATGCTTGCTGAACATGCTCATGCATCATTACATTGTATCATTATTTTATGTGGCATGTGCATGGGTTGGGATATGAAAGAAGGTACGGGTGTACTTTATGTACGTGGTCTAATGTTAGCCTTGTGCTACGTTAGCGCTTGATGTTAGCTATGTGCTTCATCAAGGGAGGTGTTGGCTAGGTGCCCACCTCGGCGGTTGATAGCTGTGTGCATCACCGTGGACTGAATGATATGTGGGATCACTTAGGTGATCGGTGGCTCAGCCACGGCCTTGAGCAGCAAGTCTGCCAAGGTAAGATATGTGGGATCACTTAGGTGATCGGTGGCTCAGCCACGGCCTTGAGCAGCAAGTCTGCCAAGGTAAGATATGTGGGATCACTTAGTTGATCGGTGGATTAGCCACGGCCTTGGGCAGGGAGTCTGCTAAGGTAGGTGTAACGGATGGACCCTAGGTTGGGATGGGTGCACTTTGCATAAACTCATTATCTGTCATATGGGTTGATGATGAAATGGGCCAAGCTCAGTATGTGGAAATTATGTGGTTAACTACCGTATTAGATGAATGTGATATGAATATGGGCCAAGCCTAGAATGTGTTAACATGTGAATATGATATTTGTTATCTGATATATGGGTTAATATGTGGTTAACATGTGGGTGGAATTCAGTGGATTAATTACACACTGAGTCTGTATGACTCACCCAATTTTTATTAAACATCGCAGATGATTCGTGGTGATTGGACCGGGTTGGAGTGGATACGAGGTGGCCCATGCGTAAGACATCTTCTTTATTTTATTCATTTATTACTAAGAACTTTTGTTTAATTATTTATTGTAATAAGGCCCGATTAAAGTATTTAAGTATTTCTATTTGAGCATTTTTATTATGTTTAAGCTAGACGACCATTAAATTATTATTTGGAAGTGCTTTTAATTTGGATATTTTTGTCAAGCTTATATTATTTAGAATTTTTAATTGGACATGGTTTTCAAATGACAAAATTTTTAATGTTTTTCCCAAAAGTGAAATCAGTCTTCAAACGTTTTTCCGCAGTGGCATCTCAAATTCGGTCGTAACGAATGGGCCGGGTTTGGGGTGTTACATTAGGGATTATACGGTTTCAGGTGCTGGTCTTGGATGTCCTACGAATGACTTAGGTCTTGCATTTGTTGCAGATTCTCCACAGCTTGTGTGAGCAGCATCGTGTAGCTAATATCCTGACCCACAGCTCGTGCTAGCATTATGGATATGGTTACAGTTACATGTAAAGGCACACTTTGTGTGAGCATTTCCCGAGTATCCGATGTTATTCTATTTGGTTCAACGGGTAATTAAGGTATAAAATGGAAAGGTATATGTATGCATTGGTTTATGTTAATGAGCTTATGAAATGGAAAAATATGGTATGCATAATTGGATTGAAAAGGGAACTAATTGAATATGTGATGAATTGTTTGTATATTGAAATCCATTTCATGATATGTTCCTTGTTTCATAGGTTGAAATATTTTTAAGTATATCTACTAACTATGTGAAGTGTTGTGGATAGGAAAGTAATGTAACACCCCTAGTCCGTATCCATGGTCGAAATAGGGTTACGGAGCATTACTGGAGTTTTCATTTCAAAACGAACAAAAATTATAAACATTTCAATTCATATCATTAATCATATCAAAACCAGTCCATAACATGCATATTGTCCTTTATACAAGCCCTCGAGGCTCTAAAAACACATTAGAGACAAGTCGGGACTAAATCTAAAACATATAGAATTTTTTAGAAAATAATGAAAATTTTCAAAACTGCAAGGGTCACACGGCCGAGAGACATGCCCGTGTCTCAGGCCGCGTGGACATTCGAAGTAGGGACACACGAGCATATCCTAGCCCGTGTCCGTGCCCGTGTAACTCACTAAATTGGGTCACACAGCCAAGCCACACGCCCGTGTGCCAAGCCGTGTACTCGTCAAAATAACCTCACACGCCTATGTGCTAGGCCGTGTGCTAGGCCGTGTAACAGACTGACTTGCAACCCTTTTGAAGCTACAGGGGACATACGGCTGAGACACACGCTCGTGTGGACGAAAAATAGGCCATTTCCAAGCCATATTTCTTACCCATTCAAGCATATACCTACAATCACTTTTGAATATAAAAACCATCCTTCCAAATGTATTAAGACCATGCATAAACAAGCTATACAAATATGGTACATTGCATACAACCAATATACCCAAAGGGCACCTCAATCTCAACAACTACACATATATAATCATATACTCAATTTTGCCAAAATGTTCACTAACTTCAAACTAAGGTTACATAAAAAACCATATCATTTAAATCAACTAACACCCTTAGCTATATATTTCATCCATAACAAATGTATCAAACCACCACATTTAAACATATCACAAGACCATTTACAATATGCACTTTAAGCTACCATTTCATCTTCAGTCATTCAAGTATAATGAACCAAGATATCAACCATTTTAAAGTCAAATATATACATGCCAAAAACCAAATCCTTATCATCATCCAAAATGCCATAAATACAAGCCAAGACTCATAGGCCAAACATTAACCAAAACACTTATACATGTCATTATAATCAAAATTTAGAAACACCAAATGTATCGACATAGCTGATGGATAGTGTGATATAACTCCGACAAGCTTCCAACCTGAACGAGCTTCCGATTCACTATAAAACATGGGAAATTACACAGAGTAAGCATAAATGCTTGGTAAGTTCGTATAATGTAAAACACAACTTACCATTTCAACACATAATAGGTAAGTTTAAACATGACATAATCCAACCACAACTTAGCCAAAGCCTAAGCGTGTACACCAAACATGTTAGCCATTTAATCATATAACATAGGCAATAATTATGGATGAGTACAACATTTAATCATGTATTATATGCATATATCATCCATTTCAGCTCTCGATATACCATGTATCACCATTCCAATGAAATTCACGTGTCCAAGTCTTAGTTCGTATTGAACTCTTACCATTTCCTTTCTGAAAAATGCCCGTTGAACCATTTAGAATACCGTTGGATACTCGGGATAGCTCACACATAGTGTGCTAACTCATATAACTGTAATCCGTCAATTCATGTACATGAATGCTCACACGAGTTGTGAATCAGAATGCTCACATGAGCTGTGAAAATAGGCCTGCTCACACGAGCTATGGATCAGAACGTAGCTACACGATGCTGCTCACACGAGCTATGGAGTATCCGCAACACATGCCAGACCTCAACCATCGGTAGGATGTTTAGGACCAGCACCCGAATCATGTAAGCCATAATGACATGTCATTTGTATCCTACGAATTCGTAAGGTTCAAACAGGGCTCGATAATCATCGTACGTCGTTGGATATGCGATCGATATATATATATATATATGGAAATTCACTAAACATGTATAATTCAATTGAAAACATACAAATACAATATAATTACATGAACTTACCTCGACGATTAAACGTAGATATAGAGGCGACTAATCTGAAACTTTATCTTTGCCCCGATCTAAAGCCGTACGAGGTTTGTCTTGATCTAAACGGATAAATTCAGCTCAATTCAATAATTATTCTATTCAATTTAACCCAAATTCATATTTTAGCAAAATTATAACTTTGCCTCTACACTTTTGATTTCTTTTCAATTTAGCCCCTAGCTCATAAAAATAGAAATTCATGAAATTTCCCAAAACCCATTATAGCCGAATTTCATATAGGTCCCTAGCAAGCCCTATATTTCATTTATTTCACAATTTCACCATGTATAATTTTCTAGTTTTTCAATTTAATCCTTATTTGACAATTTCACCAAAAATCACTTAACAAAAGTTGTTTATTTATCAACAACTAACCATTTTCTTCCATAAATCATCAAAACTCATACATATTCATTAATGACAACACGTTAATAGTTTAACACTTTCACAAATTAGTCCCCAGGCTAGCTAGATTAAGCTACAACGATCCCAAAAATATAGAAATAATTAAAAATGAAACAAAAATCACTTACAATGCAAGAACTTGCAAAGCACTTGCAATAGCCGAATTTCAAAGCCATAAATGGTGTTTCTTACCTTATAAAATCGGTGGAGAAGATGGATGCATGAAGAAGAAATTTTGTTTTCTTTAATTTTTTAACCTTTATTTACCTAATTACCAAAATAACCTTAATAATTATTCAAAATTTCAACAATACTAAGCCATGTACATCCAGTAACACCATTTATGGTCTAACTACCACATAAGGACTCATACTTTAAGGTTCTATAGCTATTTAATACCTTTAGCTACTAGAACACAACTTTTGCACTTTACGCAATTTAGTCCTTTTTATCAAATTAAGCATGCAAATGGTAAAATTTCTTAACAAAATTTTTATACGATACTACTATCATGCTGTAAACAATAAAATAATAATAAAATAAACATTTTGATGTCAGATTTGTGGTCCCAAAACCACTGTTCCGATTTCATTGAAAACGGGCTGTTATAAGTAAAATATCCATATGATCTAATGAACAATGTTGAACGGTTTATCATTTTATGATTGGAAAGTTTAAGTTTCCTTTATACGAGCTTACTTAGCATTAGTTACTGACGTAGTTGTTTTTCTCTGTCTTGTAGATCATTGGAAAGCTTGATTGGTTAGAATCTTGTCGGAACTCTATTACACAATTCATAGACCATTTTTGTAGTTTTTGGTTATTTTGGCTAATGGTTATAAATGACATGTATAGGACTTAATTGTAATAGGAATTGATGATAATGTGACCATTTGGTACGTTTTGAGTTATGTTAAGCTTAAGTATGCTTTAATGATATTACTTGAAAGTTTGTAAATAATGGTGTAAATAGATGTGTTATTGAATACTTATGCATGCCATATGACTATAGGTGAATCAGGGATGAATGATATATACATATGTGTGAAATGGTTTTGGTAAGTTTTTTTTACATTTAATGAAAGAACTTGAGTTATTAGTTTGATAGATTTTGGTGTATGATTGTGGTGCCTTTTGATGGCATATTGGTTAGACTTAGGATGGAGGATTTTGGCATGTTTCTAGTGCCTTTGAATGTGCTTTTAACAATGTTAAATAGGCTAGGTATGGCGTGTCTTGGTGTACGAGAATTTAGGCTTGATTTGGCTTGTTTTAGGGGCAACTTATACAGCACACGGCCTGGGACACAGGTTGTCACACGACTGTGTGCCACACACGGCCACCCCACATGACTGTGTGTTTCAAGTCAGTATGTAACACAGTCTAAGACATGGCTATGTGACCCAAAATCAATGCACACGTGGCTTGCGACACGCTTGTGGCCATATTTAGAATATGCACATAGTTTGGCACACGGCTTGCGACACAACTGTGTGACCCTATTTCGAATACCCACACAGGCGGACACACGGGCTGGGACACGATTGTTTGTCCATACTTAGAATGTCCAAACGGTATGGGCTATGTCACACGGCCTGGCCACACGACCGTGTGACTCCTTTTTCCAAAATTTTCAAGTTCTTCGAAAATTTACTGTGTTGTTTCGAATTGGTCCTTGAATGTTACGGAACTATTTTTAGGGCCCTATAGACTCGATTTAAGGCCCGTAAGTGTATTTTTACCATAAGTAGATTGATTTATTAAATGATAATATTTAAATTGCATAATTTTTCTACTTTGGAGTTGAACGTTCTATTTTGTATGGTAATACTCCATAACCCTAATATAGTGACGGAAACGACTTAAGGGTGTTACAACATGTATGAGTACTGTACATTGAATAGTAAATTACATGAATCTTTTAGGTGCAATGCATGACCGAAAGGTCACATTCATCTTCTTTAGTCGTTCATGAACCATGGAATGCATGAAGAGTCAATTCGTCCCCCTTAGATGTGCATGTATGCGTGAGTTCATCCCCCTTGTGCATGAATGAATGAAAGGACACTTTAAGCTCCCCTTACCGTCCATGAATATGTATCTCAATGTTGCGTGTGAATATGATATGCAAATTGTGCAAGTATACACATTAGATCAAGTAATAAAGTCATAATTAAGATCGTCTCCATAGTGATCAGAATAGGTATAAAAGTGATCAAGTTATTATAATGAATTATGATTATTGCTATGGCAAACAAAGATAAGTATGCAGTGGTAATTTAGAGGGATAATAAGGTGTGCTAAATGTGTACTGCCTAATACTGAAAAATGCTTAGGCAAAGCAAGAGTAAAAATGCAATGGCAATTACGAGAATAACTATGTGAAAAATTTGTAACGACCAAGTAAACAACTAAATATGTTATGGAAATATTCTATGACAAAGGATAGAGGATATACGATGTTGATTTGGAAGGTCGAGATTACTAAGAATCTACCCTTCCATTCAATAATGCCTCGGCGAAATCATACTCAATCTACTGCTCAGAAGAATTCTAAAGTGGTCTGCTTTTTTTTGAGAGCAAAACCTCAAGTTACCTTGCCTCAAGCAATATATGCCTATATGTCTTTAGCGTGGTTAATACAGCCACGACCCGAGACGCTCCTAGAGTTGGCGTGGAACCTTGGGAAATGCCATTGAGGTTTATCGAGAGTTCATGGAAAAGCAAGCAAGGCAACCCTTGCAACCAGATTCGAGCTCATTTAGCTCGATCCTAGCTCATTGAGCTCGATTCTATTTCTTTTTTTTTAATTTATGCATTTTGTAACACCCTATACCCGAGTCTGAGGCTTAGACCGGATACGAGACATTACTATGCTTTAACTTGCTTAATCATGTACTTACGGGCTATAAAATTCCATTCTGAAATAAGAACTTCTCTTTCTTAATCAACTTGTACTTTTCATGGGCCTACGAGGCCTTAAACTCATGTCCGTAAACTTTCGTAACTCAATCGAAAACTTTTCATTGAAACAGGGGTCACACGCCCATGTGAGTTGGGACACGCCCATGTAACCCTGAGACACGCCCATGTCTCCCCCAACCGTGCTTAAAACTCGAGCATAATTTCACACGGCCATGGCACGCCCGTGGTCCTAGCCCGTGTGAAAAACCTTAGCATTCTGACTTATAACACATGACCATGGCACGCCCGTGGACTTAGACCGTGTACTACATCTTGATATTTTGACTTAAGGTGTAATGGTGCAGGGTACACACGGCTTAGACACACGCCCGTGTGTCCGACCGTGTGGGCACTTATAGGCTATTTACCAAGCCAATTGCCACCTTGAAATCAAGAGCATATTCATACTATCTCAACAACTCAAATCACTACAACTTTAATGAACAATATAACGTACTCCATTGATATCAATAACATACATACTTAGTCAATCTTGGCCAATCATTTAGCCATTTACAAAAGAATAATAATAAACTTGATAGCCCATGCTTTTCCCCTTTCTAAGACATATACTCAAAATGAAATGTTTCCTATACATGCCATACTTAAATAAACAACTTGGCTATACTAAAATAGCGGTTGATAGTGTGATTCGAGCTTCAACTTCAACGATCCACAAGTTAGCTTGGCGGGACTACATATAAAGAAGTAATAAAAGACATAAGCATTTAGCTTAGTAAGTTTGCATAATGCACATAGCAACATACTTGCTTAATATAAACCATTTGACATAAACAATGGCATCGTAAATTTCAGCTATAAAGCTTACTTACTCATACTTGATTCTTACATAACTCATGAAACTTACTAGTCTCATACTTGATAGGCAAACAAAGTACCTGTATCACTAGATCACATTGATCAGCATACTTGAACATAATACTCATAATTTCTAATTCATCATTCATAACATGAATAATATTCTTTATCACTTGATAATAACCTTACTTACTTTGCTTTCTTGTTATCTCTTTGGAGCTTAACTCGTTTGCTCGATGAATTTATATGAATAACCGAGGATACTAAATCTCATCTAAATTTCGAGGCCATGACTTAACATGGACTTATACGAAGTCTTTCTTGTTCTCACCAATGCCATGCCTTAACTTGGACTTATATGGGATCTGTTTCTCTTGATAACTTTTCAATGCCAAGCTTGCCTTGGTCTTACATGATAACTTGTTCAATGCCAAGCTTGCCTTGGACTTACATGATAACTTACTCAATGCCAAGCTTGCCTTGGACTTACATGATATCTTATTCAATGCCAAGCTTGCCTTGGACTTACATGATATCTTATTCAATGCCAAGCTTGCCTTGGACTTACATGATATCTTATTCAATGCCAAGCTTGCCTTGGACTTATATGATATCTTATTCAATGCCAAGCTTGCCTTGGACTTACATGATATCTTATTCAATGCCAGGCTTGCCTTGGACTTACATGATATCTTGCTTGCTTGCCGATGCCATGCCTCAGCTTGGTCTTATACGAACTTTCTTGTTTCATGTGGTAGATCGAGTATCCTAAGTTATTCAACTTCAATCGGGGCTTTCTCATGCTTGATCTCATTAATTTCTTTGTTTAACATAACATTAAACATTTTTCATAATAACATTGTACATTATACTAAGCAATTCAATGATATAAATCACAAAGCTTAGAAATCATACAAACTTACCTCAATATACAAAATGTAGCTAGGTATGCAATTTAGTCCTCGACCTTGTTCTTGCCTCGGTTTCGATCCGGGCTTCGTTTTTCTTGATCTATAGTCATAAATAGATCATTTAATATTCACATTGACTAAATTGACCCTTTACTCATACTTGGGCAAAATTACTATTTTGCCCGTATACTTTCTCATATTTGCACTTTTGCCCCAAGGCTCGTAAAATAATTTTCATTCAACTTTCTTAGACTACATGCTTAGTGTAGCAGGCCCAATTTGCCCGGCCCATTAACCAAACAAAAAAACCAAAAAAAAAAAACAAATAAGCAGCCTAATTATTAAAGTCCATGACCAATAACAGTCTGTTTTTTTTTAAGCCCAATAATAGATTAAACACAACCAGCCCAATTACAGATTCGGCCCAAAAACATTAACATTTCCAGAAACCCTAGGGGTTTTTGGAAGCTTCAAGTGCCGCATACCTCAATGGCCAAGCCCCTCGCACCCGCCACAAATCGCGCAAGCCGCCACGTCGCCCGCCTCCGTACTAGTGCCACGTCACCGTCGTACCTGCGAAAACAACAAACAACCAGCAGTAGAGAGAAACAAGAAAACAAAATCGTATTTTCCATTATTTTGATTTTTTTTCAATTTCGGCTATAATAAATCGAAACAAACCATTGTAAAGAGGAGAACTTTTACGAAATAAAAGAGAGACAGAGAAATAAAAATCAAAAACAGAATTTCAATGGTTTTTGCTCCGATTTCATCTTCTTCTTATTTTTTAATCTATTTCGGTAGCATTCTTTTTCTCTGTTTCAACACACGCACTGTTATTACGCAAACGAAATACAAAGATATAGAATAAACAAAGAAAATAGTAGCCATCAAAGGGAAAGGGGAAAGAGAATACCTGTTTTAGGCGGCGTCGTTGGAGCTTCGTCTCCTTCACCGAAATCGAGGCTTGAACGGAGATTCTTGGCCGCGAAGGTGGTGATACCTTCGGATATTTGCAAAAAAAAAAAAGAGAGCCAGACTTGGCCTTCACTCGACGCCATCACCGATCACTATGGTGTATGGTCGTCGGATGGCCCTCTGATATTGCTTTGAAATCGGCTGAAATGAGAGCAAAAAAAAGGGGGCTAGGGTTTGTTTCTAAAAAAAAAAGGCTGATGGTTTTTTTTTTCTTTTCTTTTAAAAAATGTGTTGTGTTTATAAGAGGGGATAAACGACGCCATTTGAAACCTTCTCCAATGGCTCCAAAACGACGTCGTATAGGATGACCCATTTTGACCCGACCGGATACCCTCAGGATCCGCGTGTTTACGCGTTGAAGGGGTAATTGCGCACTTGGTCCCTCCTCCTTTCTTCTCCTTTGAAATTAGCTCATTTTTATTTTTTTAATTTGGCCAAAAATATTATGTCAGTTTCATTTTGATCCACTTACTGAACGGTGCCGTCTCGCATACCTGGGATATTTCCTTGACAAGTCCTTATTAATTTGCACTCCTTTTTATTTTGAACACAATCTATTTTTTTTAAGCTTTTCCCCATTAATTTTATTTTAACTCTGATTTAGTCCTTAATTATTTGGGTTTTAAACTTTTCCTTATTTTATTAGCTATTTTAATACATTACATACTGTTATTTTAAAACATTTTGTTTTTTACATTAGGTTACTTTATTATATGTATTTTTTATGTATGTTGTTAATTTCATATTATTTTGTATATGTATCTTCTCTTAAATCAATGTATGTACATATCTTATTTTAAATCTATATAAATATGTACTTGTTCTTTTAAGGATTTTGTTTTGAATTACGTTTTATTCCAAACATTTTTCTATATTATTATTATATGCACATTATTTATTAAGTTTCTTTTAAATTATTTTGAATATTATATTTCCAATTTCTTCCTACGTGATAATTATTTCATAAAATCATTTATAGATTAATATATTAATTAAAATTTATTTGTTAAATTGTTTCATTTCTTACTTATTCTAATTTTTTTATATAATATTTACTCTTTATCTTTTATGTATATCATTTAATGTCATTTTCGTCATTTGTTAATGTTGAAGTTGTATGTTATAATTATCGTTATCATGTGTATTGTAATTCCTATTTATTATTTGTTATTTACGATTCAATAATGTAGCATTTCATTTGTAAATAATTACTTCGCGTTGTATGTTATTATTTGATCGCATTTTATCCGCTTAAAAAAAATCAAATTTACTGTCATTCAAGTTTTACAATCATTCCATTCAAAGACTTTTAAAATAAGGCAATATTTGAGTGTTTAGAAGTATTGAAATTACATCCTAACGTGCTAGGTGTCGATTTTTCGTTCAACTAAATAACCAAATACCCTTTTCATATGTTTTGAAGATCAAAGATGATCTCGGTGTCAGAGTATAAATGTGTTATATCCTAACGTGCTGGGTATGATACTTTTGTCCCTTTGAAACGAGTTAATCTTGAGATTCAATTCCGATTTAATTAAATTTCTTCCAAAATTCTTTACCCTAAATATTTTCAAGTTTTAGATATATTCGAATTCTTTCTGAATGTTTTCTGTCTTTAAAAACATACATTGAACCAATTTCAAGATTGCATATTTGAAAAAACAAGGCAATATTTGTGTGTTTAGAAGTATGGAAAATTACATCCTAACGTGTTGGGTGTCGATTTTTCGTTCAACTAAATACCCAAGTACCCTTTTTTTACATGTTTTGAAAGTCAAAGATGATCTCGGTGCCAGAGTATAAATGTGTTATATCCTAACGTGCTGGGTATGATACTTTTATACCTTTGAAACGAGTTAATCTTGAGATTCAATTCCAATTTAATTAACTTTTTTTCCAAAGTTTTTGACCCAAAATATTTTCAAGTTTTTTGACATTAGGACAACATTAATCAATTTGGTACCAACCCTGGGCGTTGCAAGGGTGCTAACCCTTCCTTGCACGTAAGCGACTCCCGAACCCGTTTTCTTGAATTTCACAGACCGAAATATTTTTATAGGTGACTCGATCACACCTAAACAAAAAGGATCGGTGGCGACTCCATATTTTTAAAGTCGATTCCTATTTTTCAAACTTAAAATAAAAATGGTTTCGACAGCATGGCGACTCCACTGGGGACTGGTTGAGAGTCAGGCCATAAATTGATTAATTCTTGTCCTTTGATTGAAAATTTGGAAAATTGTTTTGAAAAATCACGTTTCTTTTTATGCATTTGTGCTATGACTAGTGTTCAGATTCGTAGAATACTCTTGCATTAGATTGCATAACCGTTGTGGTTACACCTTTAAGTGGGAGTGAGAAGCTAAGCCTTCGTGAGGTTTTCACCTCCGCATGGGCTAGTGGACTGCTTCCGGGATACATCTGTACCTATGTGCTTCGTGAGATTTTCATCTCCACATGGCCATAGGGAAATGTATTCCCCTGAACTGAACTCGATCTATATGAGCCTATAATGGGTGAGGATCGATGAATATGCTGGTTCGGGTACCCTCTCGTTAGAACCAAATCGCATATAGCGAATCCTAAGAGCTAACCCTAGGTAGAGCCGTGTCGAACCCTAGTGGTCACCTATTTAGGTAATTTATTTTGGTTGATTATTTTTGTGCTAACGTGTTTTATGTTGTTTATGTTTGCATTACATTTCACTGCATTGCATTACATCACTATAGAAAGGAGATGTTGATTAGTAATTCGATTACTAAATAGAGGAGTTTGTCATAAGGGAACGAATTTCTTGATAAAGTGGATTATAATATGGTTGTTCGGACATGGTTTGAGTAAACACAGTGGAAGAAGGTTGATAGTCCGCGGAGAAATGCAAAACATTGCTCGAAGAATTCAAATTGACAAAAACGGAGCAAGAGTCGTCATGCCTCAACTTTCTTAAAGAAGCTAATCAATATCGCAAGGGATAAGTGAGCAACTAACCACGACCCAGATCAAGCCGAGTAGAAGTAAGAGAGGAATCTTTTGGGAGGATTTGAAGGATTCGACCACGGCATTCGGATATGAAGAAAAAGATTGGTGTCCTCACTTGGACTATGAGGACGAAACCGCATATGTAATCCGTTTTATGTGAAGAAATCTGTTTTCTAGAAAAGTTCTTCTAATGGAATTGAATTCATAATCAGCGTCTCTATTTCTTTTTGCATTCATTCCATACATTTGCATTGCATTTCATGCATTACATCATATGCATTACGCTATTTTCATTACATTGCATCATTTGCATTAGTTTTTACAAAATGACCCTGATTAGGTGAAATATTTTTAGTTAACCTAGAAGACATGGAACAAAGGTTGGAGAGATTAGAGCAAAGGAAAATATTGATACAAGAGTAGTTGGCCAAAATTCAACAGGAAATGCGAGATCAGACGAATATGATGCGCCAGTTAACCCAATTACTAGTGGGGGGGCTTGAAAAAACGAGTTGCCCAGTGGTCAGCAGTGTGGATGATGATGAAGACATTGTTTAGTCTCCAATGAGTGTCTCGGCCCAACTAGACGTGCCCCCGCAAGGGGCACCGGCCATTATCAAACCCCAATGTCAGACTGATGCTTCGGCCCTGTTCAACTTCCCGATAGGTTCAGGTTTTAACCCGGAGGATGATCAAGCCAAACCGATTATACTGACAGAAATAAAGGAAAGGGAGGAGTGGACTTCAAAGGCCCCGAAGAGGAAGGACAGGGATGTAAATAATACGAGTGGGTATAACAATGGCCATTCGAAGCCGTTTATAGTAAACCAGCCAAGGAAGGCAGTTACCAGTTATCTGGTCCCCCCAAGAGAAAAACCCAATTCAAGACCGAACTCAGAGAAACTCTAGTTCACACCTATTCCAACGACGTATAGGGAGTTATACCAGAGCTTATTTGAAATGCATGCTGTAGCTCCTCATTACCTAAAACCAATGCAATCCCATACCCCAAATGGTATGATTCAAACGCTTAATGTGAGTACCATGCCGGGATTACAGGACACTCAATAGAAGATTGCCTTGCTTTCAAGAACCTGGTTGAAAGATTCATCAAAATAGGAGTTATAAGATTCAATGATCTCCTCAGTGTAGAAAATCTGTTACTCAACCATACTGTTAAAGGGATAACTATTGTGAGTACCATGATGAATGGGGGCATGAGATCAGGAGTACATCAAGTCTAGGGCTCTAGTGCAAAACCCGATACTGGCAAATTGGAACATTAATGACGTATCTAAAGGGTGAACCAGGGAGCAGACTTTTCCAAGCTTCTGTCTTTACGTACTTAAGATGTTTTGAACAATGGAACCGTGAAAGAGATCATTGTATTTTTAGAGCTAATCTAGAGCAATATTCAAAACATGTTTGTTGCTTTAAGCCTAGAAGCAACAAGAATCTTTTTGTGAAATAGGCCTGTGTCCAGAATTTTTATTTCAATAAAATGCATCCTTTTAAGCAAATATTTTTCTTTACATTTTATTCTGTACATTTTAAAATATTCTTTCATTCTATATAAATAATCATTCTTGGAATTTACCTTCGTACCCACAATGGGTCCCCAGATATCAATGACATGGGCGACGTTGTTACAGACTCCCTTTTTGAATGAGATATGAGTCTAGGGGATCTAAGGACTTTGAATATGACAGAGATTGTAGCCTATCATTTGATTTGTTAAAGATGGTAGAGCAAGTGAAAATAGACTCTACTTTGCAAAGGGCCAGGAGACGCTGCGAGCTTAGGAAAAAGCCTAACTCACCACAGAAATAAGACGAGACATCATTAAGCTATTTTCAAGAATTCTAAGATGTTTTGCACAATCATGTCGAAGCACGCCAGGCTTGAAATATGGGTATGCTGTTAATGGTGCTACAATGGTCAGGCTAATCAAGAGGATCGGGTTACTGGTTTACCAAGAAAAGGAAATTGCATCAGTTGCACCGTAAATGCCAAATTGAGGGAGACAAGACTTATGTGCCTTTTCCATACAGACATAGATGTTATGGGACAGATCTCGTCAAAAGCATCTAGCCGGTACCAATTCGACTTCGTGGTTATCAATTACTTCACTAAGAGAGTGAAGGTTGCTACATATGCCAAAATTACAAAGTCAGTCATCTAATTCAAATTCAAAGCCAAATCCAAAAAAAAAACAAAAAACAAAAAACAAAATAAAAAAAAGTGGCAATAAAGAATGCCAGAAAGAAACGTGTTTAACATAATTGCACAATATTAAAAATTTATAGTCTGTTCAAAGATCAGACACTATATCGGTGCAGCAAAGGCAGCAAAAAAAAAGAAAAAAAAATTATTCCAAATTTTTGAAACATGACTGAGACTTGTGAAGATTGGCATAGAGAAGTTACCATTTACCCTCTATGTTTCTTGAGCGTTGGCCAGGACCTTCATAAGGGCAACATCTTTTCCATTGGTTTATGATAGGGAACCAATCGCAGGAGGTTAAGATTCCTTTTCTCCAAGCTTTGTTTGAATTGGATAAAATAGAATGTTTCCAGTAAGTTTGATCAAGAGTACCAAAAATAGATGATACGGGCTTATGGCAAAAAGGTTCGCCCAAGAGAATGGGGACCTAGCGTTAAGAAGGATTCTTCTCATACAAAAGGACTTCAGAGGGAAGTAAATGCCAATTAGGTGGCAAAGAAGGCCTGTTCTGGGGAAGCATGAACATTGACCTAGATGGATAGCAAGGACCTGCCTAATCCGGTGAATTCAGACTCAATAGAAAGTTTTCCAAAGAGAAAAACAAACAAAAAAAGAGGAAAAGAAAAAGAAAAATAAAAAAGGAGAGGCCAAGGTGAAAACCTGCAAAGGGCACTTTGAAACCAAAGGGGATTTGAGTTGAAAACCCGAAAAGGGCAGCTCAAATTTTGATCAAAAGTGGGGCATACAACAGTCTTGCTATGCCTGAATTAACAGTGAAAAAGTATGCTACGTCTTGGGGCATCGACAAAGTACTCTGGATCCCCTAAATACATGTTGAGCTTAAAATGGTCCTCAAGAAGTTTGAACAGAGAAGCTCAGGCTGCGATATCTGGGGCACCTAGTTTTCCTTCTTATCCATTTTGAATTTACTATCTTTGATTACCTTATTCTTTTCAAGATACTCCTTTAATAAATTTCCTTCTTGATTGCGATTGCTATCTTCGCTTAACTTATTTGTTTCGAGCTATGCTCCTAATTAATTTCCTTCTTGTCCATGGTTACGATCTTTTTCAGGAATTTTGCATTGAAATAACGATTGGTGGACTAATAACACTTTCACAAAATAAGTTTCGCATATTACTCTGGGAACTTCTAAATAATACAAGCACCCAAAACAGGATTATTGTTTAAAACTCACCAAGTTTAAGGAAGAGTCTAAACTGAGATTTTCTCTCCGAATTTTTGTCAAAGATGGTGGTTGAACAAATGACAAGATACTGCGTCAGTGATACAATCTTGATGAAAATTGGGCAATGTTAACCCAAGTGTAAAAGGGGAGCCATTCGCAAGAAAAATGATATTCTGCGTCCATGTAAATATCATGCATACACATGTGGTTAAGTCACAGGAAGTGACCAGCTTTGGTGAACAAGTTTGAAGATCTCTACCCCGAGTTGCAATGGCATGGATGGAAAATGATACAAGTCCTGTACCCTAGAATAGTAATGGGGTGGATGGAAGAAGAAACAAATCCTACATTTTAGAGTTGCAGTGGATTAAATTCAGATCTTATACCCCTAAGTCACAATGAGATGAACCCTAGAGTTACACAGTGGGGCAAATCTATTGAGCAAGATATAATCGTCTTCTCGAGTTTTCTGTTGAAAATACCAGCCTAACAAGATGGCGTGATACATCGATGATAAAGCCTTAATAAACAATTAGCGATGACACCTTAAACTTGTAAAAAGGATCATTCTCATGAAATTCTGCATTCATGCAAAACACATTCAGTTAGGAGCATTTGATCCATTTCGATCATTGCATCCTAATCATTGTAAGAAATCATTCTCATGACATTCTGCATTCATACAAATATCATCCATAAGACACATCTATTTAGGGGCATTTGATTCATTCCGATCATTGCATCCTAATCTTTGTAAAAAGACTATTCTCATGACATTTTGCATTCATACAAATGTCATCCATAATACATTTAGTTAAGAGCATTAGATTCATTCTGATCATTGCATCCTAACCATTTTGCATAAGCATAAACACAAAACTGATTTTATAAGACAGGTCCCCTAGGGGACGTTGTCGCACCATCGGTGAATTCGAATATCTTGCTTTCCTGAGTGAAGCAGATTGAAGATAGTAGATCTGGCAATCCTGAAGTTGCAGGAGAAGATCGAAGCCATACAAGTCTTATTTCCTCAAAGTTCCAGCAGAGTAGGTTGAGGCTACAAATCCCTCCTTCCTGAGTTTACAATGAGGATTAGTCCGTATTTCTTTGAAGTTTTAGCAGAGAAGATTGAAACTATGAATCCCTTCTCTCTGAATTTCTATCTCCTCAAAGTTCCAGTGGAGTAGGTTGAGGCTACAAATCCCTCCTCCCTGAGTTTACAATGAGAATCAGTCCGTATTTCTTTGAAGTTTCAGTAGAGAAGATTGAAACTACAAATCTCTTCTCTCTGAATTTCTATCTCTTCAAAGTTCCAACTGAGTAGGTTGAGGCTACAAATCCCTCCTCCCTGAGTTTACAATGAGGATCAATTAGTATTTCTTTGAAGTTTCAGCAGAGAAGATTGAAGTTATGAATCTCTTCTCCCTGAATTTTTATCTCCTCAAAGTCTTAGTGGGGTTGGTTGAGATTACAAATCCCTTCTCCATGAGGTTACAGTTGAACAGATTGGAGCTACAAGTTTGGGATCGAAGTACTAGTTCTCAGACTCTTAAAGATGCAGTGGGATAGAACGAAGACACTTAAAGAATAAAAGCACTGAAAGAAGCCAGGGTTCTAAAGACTAGGCAAATTTGGCCTTTTTAAAGTCTTTGCTTCATTCCCGTTACACGACAATGAGCAAAGAGGGGCAGCTGTAGAAACCCAAATTTGCCCGGGCCCCATTAACCAGTCCATTAACCCATTTGAAACCCATTAAAACCAAACACATAATAAAGTCCATAAAAATCCATTACAAATTTAAAACCCAAACTAGCCTACCAAATTGCAATAAACCTAACCCAAATACAAACCCAAAAATTCAGCCCAATTGGCCCAAATTTTGGTTTCAGATTTTGGAAACCCTAGAACACCTTGGCCAAGCAGCGCCGCAAGTAGCACCTCCACGTCACCATGCGCGTCGCGACCTCCGTCATGACCACGCTTTCTGCACTGCAAGTAAACAAAAATAGCACAAACAAACAAAGAAAACAGATAGCAGTAGATAAAAACAAAAAAGGAAAATGATTGTATTTTTCGATTTTTGATTTTTTATTCCGATTTTCGGCTATTATAAACCGAAATCAACCACTGTAGAGGAGGGCTTCTTCCCTTTTTACGAACTCTGAAAAATAAAAAAGAAAAGAACAGAAACTTTCAAGGTGGATCTCATTTTTATTGTTATTTACTATTGTTTTTATTTTACTTTATTTTCTTATTTCAAAACCTATGTAAACTAAAACGAAAGAGGAGGGAAAGAAACTTTACCTGAGTCCCGTAGGTGCAGCGTTGAAGGTTCGCCGGCCACCAATCCGGTGGTGGCGTGGTGGCGCGACGAACGGCTGGAGAGAGCCCAACCGTCGGACAGAAATGAAATGAGAGGGGAGAGGAGAAGCTTGAGAGTTTTAAGTTTTTTTTTTTCTTTCTGGTCTTAAGTTGAAACAAAACAAAAAGGGGTTTTAAGAGATAAAGAAAACGGCGCTGTTTGACTTTTGGGAGGGAGAACCGCATGTTTGTCCTGAAAGGGATATTTGCATGATTAGTCCTTCCCTCTTGTCGCACCGTTTGATCAAGCCATATTCCCTTTTTTATTTTATTTGTAATTCGACCCTTTCATTTTATTTCGCATTCAATTTAGTCCCTCTATTCAGAAGTTGAAGTGACGCACTTAATAGGGTGTGGGATATTTTCTCGATTAACCCCTCGCATGTTTCAAATGCGTTTCATATCCATCCCCGCTTTTTTATCCGAATTTTCCCCTTAAATTTTATTTAGATTTCAATTTAATCCTTTTTTATATACTTACGTTTATTTCATTCGAATTTAGACCCTAAAATTTCATTTTACTTACAATCAAGCCCTTATTCATGTTTATTTATTTTAAACTATTTATTTATTTTAAATTTTATATATTAAACTGTTGTAAATTGTTTTGGATTTTACTTACCTATTTTTAAAATGTTTCAATATTACTTTGCATTTTTATATGTAAATTTAAATATTTTATGTCATTTGTTTTAAACTAATATATATGTATATATATACATATGGCTAATTTTCCAAGATACTTTCCATAGTTTTTATTTAATTTGGTTATTATTATTGCTAAATGTTCACAGTCTATTTATTTTAATTTGATTTGGATTCATTTCTTATTGTGGTCATGCTCATCGCTTAATCCATTTATAGAATTTGTTAATGCGAATGTTGTAATAATATAGGTTGAATATTTATTTGTCTCGAATGTTGCAATTTGAGTTCATTGTTTTCGTATTGATTCATTTATACTATATTCGATCATTTATGCTTTCCAATGCCATGCTTCGTTAACATGTTTTTGCAATAATATATCATGTTTCAACACTACTTGAGCTTTAAAATCATTTTTACTTAAAGTTCCAAAACAAGGCAATATTTGTGTGTTTAGAAGTACGGAAAATTACATCCTAACGTGCTCGGTGTCGATTTTTCGTTCAAGTAAATAACCAAATACCCTTTTTACATGTTTTGAAAATCAAAGATGATCTCGGTGTTAGAGTATAAATGTTTTATATCCTAACGTGCTGGGTATGATACTTTTATCCCTTTGAAACGAGTTAATCTTGAGATTCAATTCCGATTTAATGATTTTTTTTACCCTAAATATTTTCAAGTTTTCGACATTAGGACAACATTAATCAATCTGGTACCAACTTTGGATGTTGCAAGGGTGCTAACCCTTCCTTGCACGTAACCGACTCCCGAACCCATTTTCTTGGATTTTGCAGACCAAAATATTTTTATCGGTGACCTGATCACACCTAAACAAAAAGGATCGGTGGTGACTCCATATTTTTAAAGTCGATTCCCATTTTTTCAAAACTCGAAATAAAAATGGTTTCGACACTTAGCTGATTCATTTTCTCTACTATAGCAATCATCAATTCTCATTATTTGTAGTAGGTATGACTAATTTCATAACTATTACAAACTAGTCCATACTATCATGTTTCATGAAATTCATTAAGGAAAAGATGTTTATCTAACATCAAACTCTCATAATCTTCCTTAAAACATCATTTAACAAGCATGTCATTCATAGATGAAATTTTTGAACATGCATCTTAGCTTATTTTATAGCTAATTCATAATACGAGGACTTCAAAAACACGAAGAATATTAAAAACGGGGCTAAGATGAACTTACTAGCAAGTTTGAAAAAAATAAAGAACCCTAGCTATGGAGTCTTCAAATTTTTGGCAATGGAAGGAAGAAGATGAATGAAATTTTATCATCTTTTTCCTATTTTAATCACTTATTAGACAAATGACCAAAATGCCCCTTCTCTTTAAAAATTTCTATTTTACTAACTCATGTCCATTTTTGTCCAAAATTTATAATTTGGGCAAATTGCTATTTAAGGTCTCATAATTAATATTATAAAGCTATTTCATACAAAATGCTTCTAGAAACTCACATTTTACAACTTTTGCAATTTGGTCCTTTTTTACCATTCAACTTCATTTTAGCAAAATTGCTTCATGAAACTTTCACACTAACATGCAAACATGGCATGAACCTTAAAAACTCATAAATTCACCTGAGTTTTGAGTCTCGCACCACTATTCTCGATTAGGCCTAAATCGGGCTGTTACACATTTTTAGTATGTAACATCCCAATTTAGGGACTAGTCAGAATAGTGGTGCGAGACCACAAATCTGAGGTATATGTATGATTTTTGAGGTTTATGCTATGTTTTCATGTTAGTGTGAAAGTTTCATGAAGCAATTTTGTTAAATTCATGATTGAATTGTCCAAAAGGACTAAATTGCAAAAGTTGCAAAATGTGAGATTCTAGAAGCTATTTGTATGAAATAGCTTTGGATTATCAATTAGAGGTCCTTAAATAGTAATTTTCCCAAATTCTAATTTTTGGTCAAAAATAGGCATGAGTGGATGATATTGGAAAGTTTAGTGAGAAGGGGCATTTTGGTCATTTAACAATTAAATGATTAAAAAGGGGAAAAGATGACAAAATTTCATTCATCTTCTTCTCCAAGCTGCCGAAAATTTCAAGAAGCCATTGTTAGGGCTCTTCAATTTTTCAAGCTTGCTAGTAAGTGCATCCAAGCCCCGTTTTTTATATTCTTCGTATTTTTAAAGTCCTAGTAACATGAGTAAGCTATTTTTAGCTATATGTTGAGCTAGGATTGATGTTAAAAAATGTACCCATGTATGCCATGCATGTATTTTGATGTTTTGTGGAAGAATATGAAAGCTTGATGTAGTAGAAATATGTTTTGCTAAGTGAATTCCATGAAAAATGCATGTAGGGACTAGTTTGTGAAAGTCTTGAGATTGGTTATACATGAATGATTTAGTGAGAATTGATGATTGCTTTAGTTGAGTAAATGATTCGGCTAAGCATGAAAGGCTAGAAAGTTGAATGAAAATCACTTTACGAGCCTTGGGACAAAAGTGTAAATATGAGAAAGTTTAGGGGCAAAATGGTAATTTTGCTAAAGCATGAGATAAGGGTCAATTTAGTCAATGTGTGTATTGAACGGGTTGATTTATTATTATAGATCAAGAAAGACGAAGCAATTGAGGCAAGGGCAAGGTCGTGGACTAAATTGCACATCTCCATACTTTTTGAGTACCGAGGTAAGTTTACGTATAAACGATGCATTTATGCGTATACATTGTTAATGCTAGCTTGTGTGTAACATGATTGAGAACCTATTCGATTCTAGTGGAATGAATGAGATAGTAGTTGTGAATGGATGAATGTATTACAAAGTAGACATGTGAATGTGTAGTGATAATGCTTGAGGGTGGGCTAAGTGCGGTACCACCTTGATACTTAACAATGATGGGCTGTGTGCGATACTATTGTTAAGAATATTATTTAGTGAGCTATGTGCGGAATCACTATATTTATCCTTTGTGGTAGGCTATGTGAGATACTACCTTATGATCTGATTGTGGTGGGCTAAGTGCGAAACCACCGAGTAATTTAGCTATGTGGATGTATTATTGAGAAATAATGATGTGTTGTATTTTGAGTAATTGTGATACTGAGTGCAGGGGTGCATGTCAATGATTATGAGTATGTGACTCATGATGTGTTGGAGATGTGGTAAGGGATAGAAAGAGTAAGCATAGTGGTGGATGTGAATTACATATGTTAGTATAATGCTAATTGTTGTTTAGCTTATACTAGAATGCTTAAATTGTTTATGTGTAAACTTACTAAGCTCAAAGCTTACTCCTTTCTTTTCCCTTGTCTTATAGAGAAAAAGGATTAAATCGTGATACGCGGATTAATCGGAAGATCGCCCACATTATTAGCACACTCCGGTACATTAGACTTAATGTTTTGTATATGGCATGTATAGAGGCTAGACAAGTTAGTGTGTTTTGTTGTATTGGCTAAGATGTGTTGGCCATTAGATGGATAAACTATTTTTGTATAATGCCATGGTTGTTGGATACCTTATTATATGAAAAGATGTAGTTATCCATGTAAGATTATGTTACAATATGAGTTGATTGTGAATGAGTTGAATGTATACATGTTGAATGAGTTAGAAGGGTGAGAAGAGCTTAGCAAATAGCTTTGTTCTTGTCCATGTGGATAGACACACGGGCATGTGTCTAGGCCATGTGGCACACACCAGCCAGCATGGCGTGTGACTTGGCCGTGTCAATTTGGCGTATTCGAGTAGTGTAGGCCACGGGCAGCCGCGACGGGCGTGTGCCCTAGCCGTGGGACATTGGCAGAATGCTTGGGTTTTCATGCACGGGATGGGGGCATGGGCGTGTGTGACCTCCACGGGCGTGTCTAATCTTACACGGACGTGTGGTCCCTGTATAGATGGAAAAATTTTAAATTCGTAAGAGTTTCCGATATGGTCTCGAGAACCCTCATGTATATGAATGAGGCCTCGTAAGTCAAGAATAAGGTTGTTGTGGTGACTTAAGGAGAGTAGTCACGTTGAGCCTAAGTGGCGATCAAGTGGTTTTACTCCGGTAATGCCTCGAACCCGGTTCCGGCGTAGAATACGGGTAAGGGGTGTTACATAATAGCCGTGAAACAGCCCGATTTTAGCTAAATTGGAATAGTGATTTGCAAACCATGAATTTGATGTCAGAAAATTATTTTTTAATATTATTTTATGTGTTTATAGTATGAAATTATGAATGTGTGAAATTTTCGTGAAGTAATTTTATCGTTTAATTAGTCAAATTGAGAAAAAGGAATAAATCGCGTAAAATTAAAAAGTTGTATTCTACTTGTTAAGGGTGTAAATTGACTTTGGCTTTTAAATATGATGGCCTTAAATGGTAATTAGACCATTTTAAATGATAGTGGACTATTATGGACAACCATTATATGTTTTTAATGTTTATTCATTAAGGTTATATTTGTAAATTAGTTGATAAGGTTAATATTAATGAAACATAATAAAAAATTAACTTCATTATCATCTTCTAGCCGAATATTGAAGAAGAAAAGAAGCCATTGATGAACACTTAGGGTTCGGCACACATTACGCTTGATTAAGGTACGATTTGAGCTCGGTTTTTGATGATTTCTATGTTTTTGATATCGTTGCTTTGAAATCTAGCTAGCCCGTACCTTAGATTTTGAAATTGTTAAAGATTTTGACAGTTTCCATTGTTGAATACTTGAGTACTTTGATGATTGATGATAGAATATGAAAGCTTGATGATAGTTTTACATGTTTTGTAAAGTGATTTTTGACAAAAATGTCAAAAGGGGATTAAATTGTGAAATTTGTAAATTGAGGGGTTGAAATGTGAAATAAATGAAAGTTATGGGTTGCTAGGGACCTATAGGTAATTCGGCTAAGCTAGAGTATAATGAAATTATGTGAATTTTATGTATTTGTGAAATAGGGACTAAATTGATAAAAGTGTGAAATTTTAGGGGCTAAAGTGCTAATATGCCTAAATGTATGTTTTGGACTAAATTGAAAGAATATATGATTGAATAAGTCAATTTTGAATTCATATAGATCAAGAAAGAAAGAATTCGGATTTAGATCGGGGGAAAAGGAAGTTAACGAGTAGTCGATCCGATACAATAATTCTGAATACGAGGTAAGTTCGTATAATTGAACTTAAATGTGTACCTATCTATTTGATGAATGAAATTGATATAGTAATTATTATATTGATTAAATGTCGAGTTATTAAATGAAATGTACGGATTGAGTAAGGCAAGTTACCGAATAAGATCATAGCTGGGCTATGGAAACCGAATAATAAGACCATAACCGGGTTATGGCATGTGAATGAAAGACCACGGCAGGGCCTTGGCAAAGTATGTGTAAGACCATAGTTAGACTATGGGATCGGAGAAATTGATTAATTTTTATCGAAAGCATTTGTAAACCAGAAGGGTTTGATAAGAGTATTGACGAGAAATAGATATGTATCGATACATGTACGTATGGAAGATTATTCAAGTATCGAGATATATGAAGTTGAGAACTTATGAATGATGATATGGATAAATTCTATGATAGCTCATGAATTGATGCTTTAAATGTTTATGATATAATCCATTTTGAATTGCTAGTGAATGTTGTGATTATTTCATGTTCACATACGAACTTACTAAGCTTAAAGCTTACTCTGTTTAATTGTTTCTATGTTTTATAGTTCTACGAAGCTAGCTCGGATCCGGGAATCATCAGAGACTTCATCGCACTATCGATAATCTATTTTGGTACCTTTGAAGCTATGTATATATGGTATATGGCATGTATAGGCTTGTGTCAAAATGGTTTATTTCATGGATGTGTATTTTGGCCATTTGTGTTGGCATAAAATGATGAACTTGATGTTTGAAATAGACCTATCTTGATTGAATGGAGTTGAAGTGATTATGTATATTTGAATTGGTTTAGTTAGATGAATTATATATGTGAATTATGCTTAGTAAAGCAAGTTAAGTTAATTAGTGTTTGAATAGGTGAATAGCATTGAATTGAGTATTGAAATGGGTGAAATGGATTTGGTATGATTATGTATTGGTTGATGACTTTTGGCTGTATCATTGTGTTTTAAAATGATATCATATGAGCTTGTGTAGGTATGTGCAAAAAAAGTGGCAAATTGGCTTTGCAAATGGCCTATTCTTGTCCACACGGGCAGAGAAACGGGCGTGTGTCTCAGCCGTGTGCGACACACGATTAGGTTACACGGCCGTGTGTCCTCTGGTGTCAAAATTGAATTGAAGTAAGTATGATCCACATGATCTCATGCACGGACGTGTGACTGGCCGTGTAGTATAAGTCAGTATACCCCCTAAATGGCACACGGCCTAGCATATGGGAGTGTGTGGCCATTTCGAAGGGCACACGGGCTGGACAAACGGGCGTGTGGTTGGCCGTGTGACCCAAGTCAGTATACTCTCCAGTTTTCACACGGCCTGGCACACGGGCGTGTCCTCGGCCGTGTGATACAAGTCAGTATGTATGCCTTGTTTCCACACAGCCTAAGACACAGGCGTGTCTACTAGCCGTTTGAGGCACACGGCCTGTTCACACGGGCGTGTGACCCTTGTATGATTGAAAAATTTCTAAGTTATTCAAAATTTTCTTATGTTATTGGTTTAGTCCCGAACCACTTCTAAAGCATGTTTAAGGCCTCGTAGGCCTTCATAAGGGACAACGTGATTGTATTGAATGAAGTATGAGAATGATTGCTTAAGGTTGAGAAATGTAAGCTATGTGTTATGTATTGATTGGTAATACCTCGTAACCTTATTTTGGTAATGAATACGGGTTAGGGGTGTTATATTTTATTGGTTTCAGAGCTACGGTTTAGTCCATTCTTGTAACACCCTAAACTCAGCCCAAAACACCACGGCCGAATCTGGAATGTTACGGGAAAGTGGTGAAACCGAGTTCTAGTTTAATTAGTGAAATCAGACTTTAGATTTGGAAATAAACCCTTCGTTTAAGGAGTTGTCGTTAAAAATAGTAGTTTGCCGAATAAAAATGCCCAAGTTGTATAAAATCCGATTCATTTTATGTCTCCGTGGTAAAAATGTTTCAATGTCACATTTTAAAAATTATTAAATAATGAATCCAACTTAAAACCATAAATCCCGAAATATATAGAGTGGCCTTATTACATAATGAAGATAACCCAAGAAAATAAAATCTAGTAGTTTAAAATAGAGTTACGAAACCAACATCTGCATGGCCACCTCGAATCCCCTCCAGCCCGGTCCAACGTATCATGTGCTACCTGCATTGTTTTTGAGGAAAAAAATGGGGTGAGTCACCAGACTCAGTGTGTAATTACACTACACCGTTTCCACTAATGGCTTTAGGCCCACATCTACATCGAACTAGCACCATGCTCAATCAGAAATGCAATATGACAGCCCAATCCCAACCTAGTATCCATCCGCTACACACCACCCGTACATCCATCCAATACACACCTGGGGATTACTAAATCAACCCTCCATCCGCTACACACCTCTTTGGCAGTCTATGCCGACGGACACACTGCTCAAAGTCCACATAGTGGTCTAGCCACTGATCCTCGTGATTAAATCACAAATATCCACGATGAGACTCAAGGTCTTCATCAATTCACAATGAGGCTCAAGGCCATCATTAATCGTGACAGAGTCACCCACATATGTAATATCCCGGGATAGGGGCTATTTTGTTGTTGCATGAAATTGCATGTGTTTAGTGTGCTGTGTTGCTATTTTGGTGTTTTAGGGGCTTAATTGTGGTCTAGGAGTATGCCTGAGTGAATGGGAAAATTTTGGTTTTTGGGTGTTAAGTCAGGGGAGCTGAGGAAGCTGGGGTTTAAGAATTTTACTTGTTGTTTTGTTGCACAAAGTGAGCTGGCAAGGTGGCAAAGCATGCGCTACATGGGGAAGCTTGGTGTGGCGTCATCTACTTGTGGTGGAGGTCCAGTGTTCGAGCTGCAGAGTCCCCATTTTGGCTTCTTTTTGGGACGGCATGGAGGAGAGGTTGAAGGCTAGTGAAATTCTACTTGGACTTGGTCTTCACTTTCAAATGTAAGGTGGAGAGCAAAATATGGAGGAGGATTTGGTCCACTCATTTGAAATGAGTGGTGGTGAGTGTGTTTGGGGATTATGGCCGAATTTGTGGGGGTGTTGGAGTGGGGGAAGTGGACGGCTTGGGTTGGTAGTGTGGTGTTGAGGTAGTGCCGAAATTTCCTTGCCAACTTAGTGCTTTTTCGGTCACTTTTTGGGTGTCAAACAAGTTCTCTTTTTGTCAAAAGCAACCGAGTTCCAAGAGGGTTTCTCATTCTTTCTTCTTGGAAAACCGAAAGTTCAAGCTCTCATGTGCCGAAGTTGTTTTGCCTTTTGAGTTGGTGTGGCCGAAAGTTCTCAAGTATCTTCACTTCCCTTTCTTCTTCAAATTGTGTAAACCGAAAATAGTCCTCTTTTCCTCTCATATTTTCTTTTCTTCTCGCTTTTGAAATCACCTTAGCCGAAACTATATCCACCAAAACACCTTCTCAAACTCGAAAGTACCTCCATTCCATCCACTTCTCTTCTTCTCAACTCTTGCCGAAACTCTGCTTCCATTTCATATTATCTTTTCTCTCAAAACCGAAAAGCATCTACCTTATTTTCATTTTCTTTCTTCTTTTCAAAAATCTTGGCCGAATCTTTGTTGGTGTTGGGGTTTTGCTTCAATCGTTTGGGTGTTGGTAAGCCCTTGGCCGAATGGTCATTTAGTTTCTTTCTTTCTCTTAATCGATTTGAGTTGTTTAAGAGTTGTATATGACAACTATTGATGGGTGTTATTCTCCTTTGTTAAAACCGATTGCTTGTTAGGGCATTCGGGATTTTGAAGCCACCAAGTGAGGCCTTTACCGTTAGAGAGACTGGTTGGTAAGCGAGTGGTAAGTGGCTATGTTATTATTGGGTTATTTATCGATTTAGTGCGATTAAGTCAAGGATGACAATGGATTAATCGTTCTTCTTTTAAGGTGTAGCCGATTGCTAAAGGAGAACCATCGCTTGGTTCAGTTTGGTAGGAAACCAGATCATCTTCAAGGTAAGGGATTGAAATTAACCCTTTGGGTTTATATGTCTTTGGCCGAATGGTCTTAGTGCCTAATCTGTGTTGGCCGATTGTTATAGGAGCTTGATAATCGAGGGACATAGATCGGTCGTTGGGATTTTTAGACTCGTAATTACTGTGTGTGTAAACTAACACACCGATACCTAGTAATGTTGTTAATAAACCTGTTTGCCTATTAAAAACTATACCAAGATATGGCGGATAATTGGATACCCAAACGGGGTATGTGTACGTATCCGGGTAAGTCTAAATTATTACAAGTTCTATTATGGATACCTTGGGTATTATGATCTATGTTATGTATGCTATGAGATGTAATGCTAGACATGTTGGCATGATATGCATGACTTGTATGATATGCATGATCACATGAGTATGGTATGTTGATGGGTGATATGAGTGGAGGGAGCAAAGTGATATTTTCAGGCCGACGAGCACCGGTGTTTTTTGTGACTTTGGGTCACCAGAGGTTTGGCACCTCATTGTGACTCGTCCCTGTGGTTTGACACCACCGTGGGTTGGCCCCACTTTGAGATATGGGATCGTCTGCTAGTGATTGGGTATCACACGATGGGTTGGCCCCATCATTCGATTATTGTGACTACGGTCACCAAAGTGGTTTGGTACCACATTTGTGTCTTTGGGACACCAGAGGTTGGGCACCTCATTGCGACTTCGTCCCCGTGGTTTGACACCACCGTGGGTTGGCCCCACATGAGATATGGGATCGTCTGCTAGTGATTGGGTATCACACGATGGGTTGGCCCCATCATTGGATTTGTGACTTCGGTCACGTTGCTTTGGTAGCACAAACGTGTCTTTGGGACACCAAAGTGGTTTGGCACCACATTGATGGATATTGTGTCTTTGGGACACCAAAGTGGTTTGGCACCACATTGATGGATATTGTGTCTTTGGAACACCAGTGTTTTGGTAACACATTGTGACTATATGTCACCAGTGGTTTGGCACCACCAGTGGTTTGGTACCACACGGGGTAGAAAAGGCGATACTGGATGGTTAGGATCGGGTTGCATTGATTATGTTGCTATGTATGATGTGTGTTAGCATGTTGTGTTATCGGGAGCGGGATTTATACATCGAGTCATTCGACTCACCCTCTCCTTTGACATTTCAGTGATTCTTAGACGCGGACATGGAGTAAGGATGGACTCGGGGTGCACATGTCATGCTGAATAAAGTTTTTACTCAGACTCTATAATTTGAGTACTTTAGTTTATTTATTTACTTGGGTTTTAAATTTGGATTTGTAAAAGGCCTTTAAATTATGTTTTATAATGTTTATGTTTTACTTAGATTTTAATATGCCTTAACAAAATAACTTGGTATAAACTTTACTAAAATTTGGAAAGATAATGTCTTCAAAACTATAACGCAATGTGTTTTCAACTATACCATCGGGTATCACACAATGTTTTGATATTTAGTGAACTCAAATGATTTTCAAATCAAACTCGATCTTCTATTTAGTTCAAAAGAATGTTCTAAGTAACACTAAGAAACTATCGAATTTTTAAATGAGATAAACTCGATTTAACTACACACTTTGGATAAGTTTTTCAAAACTTCCGGGTTCAAAATACACCATCCGATTTCAAACAAGCCTACTCAAATTTTCTTCAAATACTCTATGTTTTCACCTGACTTTTGAGCGGGAAATCTAATCTCCCAAAAATATTTTTCCCCGTAACATACCAGATTCGGACGTGGTGTTTGTTCCGGGTTTGGGGTGTTACAATTGTGGTATCAGAGCCAAGTTCAAAGGCTCGGCTGTGGGCCGGAGGCCAAAAAGTTTTTAAGAGTTATTTTAAGTGTTTGTATGGTTTGAAAGGCATGGCACCGAAGTCTCCGGCACCGGGCCGCCTGTAAGTACCCGAACTATTCTTTGTGATTTGATTGGATGTGATATGATCTCGATGAATAGCAATAGTATGCTACTTTAGAGATTGAAACCGATAGGATTCTCGTGAACTTGCGAGAACAAATCCTCTTTAATATTCATAAGACTTGCTTTTAAACAAGTGGAATAAATCATCGATGCATAAAATTCTTAATCGACACGTAGAAAGTTTAGTCATGAGCACTCGAGGCGGACGTGGTCGTAATACTCGTGGTAGAGGTAGGGTAGGATGACGTTTCGAGCCCGTAGGATCCGGGTCGTGGTTCGAGAAAATGAGATACGGCCCGCCACCGGTGGAGGTGGTGAGTTCCGAGATCGACCGGGGATGACGCAGCGTCACAGCGCGATCTTCGCGAGTGTTGGAAAGAGTAGCTGGTGTAGGTGGTGGTGCAGGAGTTAGGAAATCAGTGCCTGAGCGACTTCGGGCAAATGGGGCCGAATTCTTTCGAGGTGTATCTGGTGTTGCTCCTAGCATCGCTGAATATCGCAAGCTAGAGGCCACCGAGCGGATCATGGATGATCCGACTTGATCGCTGAAGAGAAGTGAAGGGCATCGACGCTTCTCCCGGATGAGTCATATCGGTGGTGGCTCACGGTTTGGGACAGCAGTGTGGCGCAGAGGATCCGACATGGGATTATTTCAGGGTCGCATATCAAAAGAAGTACATCGGGGCTAGTTATATCGACTCCAGTGAAAGGCATTTTCGAGGCTTGTTCGGGGAGTAAATCTGCTTTCGAGCACGAGGCCGAGTTCCCGGCCGAGTAGGTATGCCCGTGGGCATTGTGGCCATTGAGCATGAGAGGTGTGTTCGTTTCGAGGATGGTCTGCGAGACGCAGTTGAGATCGCCGATTGCTCCTCGCCAGGAGCGAGTTTGTTGTCTTAGTTGAGAAGGCTAAGGTAGCCGAGGGTGTTAAGGAGTCGCGTGAGACAGGCATGGACGTAAATAGGCATAAGAGGAGCTTTGGGTCTTACGGATCGTCGGGTAATCCGCAGAAGAGAGCTAGACCGAGTGGGCCGATCACCGCTAGGTTTGTTGTTGCTAAGCGGGGACCGCCGCAGTTGTAATCGCAGGTGGGAAATCTCATTGGGGTGGTTCTTTGGACTGGAGGAAAGGGTTGCTTTGAGTGTGGTTCTCTGGAGCATCGTGTGAGGGACTCGTCCGCGTAGGTGGGCCGAGATTCGGCCCGAGAGTCGGGGCGTAGTCGGGATTCAGAGGTAATGGACCGCCACCGCAGAGGGGCCGTGGTAATGGCAGAGGTGGTAATGGTTCGTCGAGGCCGTGGAGCACCGGGCAGAGGTGCGAGTAGTTCGATGCCGCATACCGGATTAGTGTATGCCGCGAGGCGCCGAGGAGGGCGACGCACCGGGACGTCATAACCGGTACATTTTGATTTTTGGTTCTCCTTATAACGCTTTGATTGATGTGGGTTCAACGCATTCTTATGTTGCCGTAGTATAGTAGAGACCATGGATTTAGACTCGAGATATCTTCAGGCGGATGACCGTGATTAGCCCTCTAGGTCACTCAGTAGTAGTAGATAAAGCGTTTGAGAGGGTACCCCTAGAACTCCAAGGGGTAGTGTTTGTCGCCGATCCGATGGAACCGCCCGTTGGGGAGTTCGATCCGATTCTTGGGATGGATTGGTTGGTCAAGTACCAGGCGAGGTTGGATTGCGCGCCAAGCGCATGGTTCTTAAGACGGTTGAGGGTGATGAGGTGGCTATGATAGGTAATAGGAGGGATTACTTATCAAATGTGGTATCCGCTCTGAAAGCGGAGAAGATGGTCGGGAAGGGCCGTGAAGCATATGTAGTTCATGTGTATGCCTTGGAGGCTAAAGAGTCCTTTGTAGAGAGGGTCCGCATCTTGTTAAGGAATTTGCTTTGATGTGTTTCGAGGAGCTTAGGGTTTGCCGCCAGATCGCGAGGTAGAGTTCGGGATAGATCTATTACCGGGAATCGCGCGGTGTTTATTGCTCCAGATAGGATGGCACCAAAGGAATTGGTGGAGCTTAAGGCTCGAGATCCAGGAGTTATTGGATCGAGGTTTTATTAGGCCTAGTGTTCGCCGCGGTGGTGCGCCGGTACTCTTTGTCAAGAAGAAAGATGGCACGATGCGGATGTGTATAGACTACCGCCAGATTGAATAAGTCGACGATTAAAAACAAGTATCCGTTGCCACGGATAGATGATTTGTTTGATCATTTGAAGGGTGGTGCGGTATTTTCAAAGATCGACTTGAGTCCAGGTATCACCGATTAAGAGTTAAGGAGGCCGATATCCATAAAACAGCGTTTGGACTCGTGGTATGGGCACTACGAATTTCTCGTAATGCCGTCGGGTTGACTAACGACCGGCAGCGTTTATGGATATGATGAATAGGGTGTTTCAACAAGATCCGGATCGATTCGTCATGGTTTTCATAGACGACATCTTGGTGTACTCAAGGACGAGAGGAAGAGCATGATAAGCATTTGCAGTGGTGTTGCGATTTTGAGGAAGAGCGACTCATGCTAAGTTCGATAAGTGCGAAGTTCGCTTAGAGAAGTGACTTTCTTGGGTCATGTAGTGTCGCCAAAGGAATTCGAGTAGATCCTCGTAAGATTGAGGCGATTTTGGATTGGAAGCCGCCTAAGTCATGTCGAGATTCGGAGTTTTCAGGTTTGGCCGGATACTACCGAAGGTTTGTTGAGGGTTTCTCGTTGATAGCAGCGCCGATGACCAAGTTGTTGAGGAAAGAAGTTCCGTTTGTATGGACTGAGAAACAGCAGGAAAGCTTCGATAAGTTAAAGAAGATTTTGACTGAGGCTCCGGTTCTAATTCAACCTGAGGCTGGTAAGGAATTCACAGTCTATTGCGATGCATCACATACGGGCTTGGGTTGTGTGTCTTGATGCAAGAAGGTAAGGTTGTGGCTTACGCTTTCTGGCAGTTTGAGGCCACATGAGGTCAACTATCCGACGCACGATTTGGAGCTAGCAGCTGTAGTCTTTGCCTTAAAGATTTGGAGGCACTACTTGTACGGAGAGAGATCGATAGTCTTCACAGATCACAAGAGTCTAAAGTATCTTCTGACTCAGAAGGATTTGAATTTGAGGCAGCGCAGATGGGTTGAGTTCTTTGAAAGATTACGATCGCTCGATTGAGTATCATCCGGGCAAGGCTAACGTGGTGGCTGACGCGTTGAGCCGCAAGGTGGTTTCGGACTTAAGAGCTTTGTTTGCCCACTTGAGTTTGTATGACGATGGGAGTATTCTGGCAGAGTTGCAAGTTAAGCCACCAGGTTGAGCGGATCAGAGAAACAGTTATTGGATGAGGTTCTGAGTGCGCGAAGGTTGCAAGTGCAGGATGGTGGTTTGGAGGGTTACAGCTTGTCTAGTGATGAGGTGTTGTGTTTCCAAGGTAAGGTTTGTATGCCTAAAGATGTTGAGCTGAGGCAGAAGATTCTTCAGGACGCACATAGCAGTCCTTATGCTATGCATCCTGGAGGTAGCAAGATGTATAGGGATCTTAGAGAGCAGTTTTGGTGGCCTGGCTTGAAGAAAGAGGTGACGGAGTTTGTTGGGAAGTGTCGACCTGTCCACAGGTTAAGGCTGAACATCCAGTGTTGCCGTCGGGTTTGCTTCACTGTGAAGATTCCTCAGTGGAAGTGGGAAAGGATAACCATGGATTTCGTCGGTGGGTTACCGCCACGCCAAGCAAGAAGGATTCGGTTTGGGTAGTGGTGGATCGTCGACTAAATCACTCACTTTATTCGGTGAGGGTTGACTACTCACTTCGTTGGTTGGCGGCTGTATGTGTCAGAGATAGTGAGGTTGCACGGTGTGCCAGTTTCGATTATTTCGGATAGGGATCCCAGGTTTATGTCAAGGTTCTGGAAAGCATTGCATCAAGCTCTGGGCACTCGTTTGGATTTCAAAGACGGCTTTTCACCGCGATCGACGGTCAATCGTAAAGGGTCATTCAGGTCTTAGAGGATATGCTTTGAGAGGTTGTATCTTGGATTTCGTGAGGTAGTTGGGAGGAGTTTCTACCATTAGCCCGAGTTTGCCTACAACAACAGTTACCAAGCGAGCATCAAGATGGCACCGTATGAGGCGTTGTATGGTAGGAAATGTCGCTCACCTACGTGTTGGACGGAGTTAGGTGAACGTCAGTTGTTGGGACCCGAGTTGGTTACTGAGACCGAAGACAAGGTTAAGTTGATTCAGGCTCGATTGAAGGAAGCTTCGGACCGGCAGAAGTCTTATGCCGATCTTAAGCGAAGAGATATAGAGTTCGCTGTGGGGGATCGAGTTTTCCTGAAGGTCTCACCTTGGAAAAAGGTGTTGAGATTTGGGAAGAAAGGCAAGCTAAGTCCGAGGTTTATTGGGCCGTATAAGGTACTGAGACGAGTGGGACCAGTAGCGTATCAGCTTGAGTTGCCAGCAGAGCTTAGCCAGATTCACGACGTATTTCACGTTTCGATGCTTCGGCGTTATCGTTCAGATCCGTCACATATGGTAGCAGTGGAAGAGATCGAGGTAAATCCAGACTTGACCATGGAAGAAGAACCTGTGCAGATTCTTGATCGGGATGTGAAGGTTCTGCGTAGGAAGTCTGTGCCTTTAGTTAAGGTTCTTTGGCGGAATCATGGCGTAGAAGAAGCTACGTGGGAACCCGAGGATGTGATGAGACAGCAATACCCGCAACTCTTCTGATCAGGTAATTTCGAGGTCGAAATTATTTTAAGGGGGGTAGAACTGTAATATCCCGGGATAGGGGCTATTTTGTTGTTGCATGAAATTGCATGTGTTTAGTGTGCTGTGTTGCTATTTCGGTGTTTTAGGGGCTTAATTGTGGTCTAGGAGTATGCCTGAGTGAATGGGAAAATTTTGGTTTTTGGGTGTTAAGTCAGGGGAGCCGAGGAAGTCGGGTTTAAGAATTTTACTTGTTGTTTTGTTGCACAAAGTGAGTCTGGCAAGGTGGCAAAGCATGCGCTACATGGGGAAGCTTGGTGTGGCGTCATCTACTTGTGGTGGAGGTCCGGTGTTCGAGCCTGCAGAGTCCCCATTTTGGCTTCTTTTTGGGACGGCATGGAGGAGAGGTAGAAGGCTAGTGAAATTCTACTTGGACTTGGTCTTCACTTTCAAATGTAAGGTGGAGAGCAAAATATGGAGGAGGACTTGGTCCACTCATTTGAAATGAGTGGTGGTGAGTGTGTTTGGGGATTATGGCCGAATTTGTGGGGGTGTTGGAGTGGGGGGAAGTGGACGGCTTGGGTTGGTAGTGTGGTGTTGAGGTAGTGCGAAATTTCCTTGCCAACTTAGTGCTTTTTCGGTCACTTTTTGGGTGTCAAACAAGTTCTCTTTTTGTCAAAAGCAACCGAGTTCCAAGAGGGTTTCTCATTCTTTTCTTCTTGGAAAACCGAAAGTTCAAGCTCTCATGTGCGAAGTTGTTTTGCCTTTTGAGTTGGTGTGGCCGAAAGTTCTCAAGTATCTTCACTTCCCTTTCTTCTTCAAATTGTGTAAACCGAAAATAGTCCTCTTTTCCTCTCATATTTTCTTTTCTTACGCTTTTGAAATCACCTTAGCCGAAACTATATCCACCAAAACACCTTCTCAAAACCAGAAAGTACCTCCATTCCATCCACTTCTCTTCTTCTCAACTCTTGCAGAAACTCGCTTCCATTTCATATTATCTTTCTCTCAAAACCGAAAAGCATCTACCTTATTTTCATTTTCTTTCTTCTTTTCAAAAATCTTGGCCGAATCTTTGTTGGTGTTGGGGTTTTGCTTCAATCGTTTGGGTGTTGGTAAGCCCTTGGCCGAATGGTCATTTAGTTTCTTTCTTTCTCTTAATCGATTTGAGTTGTTTAAGAGTTGTATATGACAACTATTGATGGGTGTTATTCTCCTTTGTTAAAACCGATTGCTTGTTAGGGCATTCGGGATTTTGAAGCCACCAAGTGAGGCCTTTACCGTTAGAGACCGGTTGGTAAGCAGTGGTAAGTGGCTATGTTATTATTGGGTTATTTATCGATTTAGTGCGATTAAGTCAAGGATGACAATGGATTAACTGTTCTCTTTTTAAGGTGTAGCCGACTAAAGGAGAACCATCGCTTGGTTCAGGTTTGGTAGGAAACCAGATCATCTTCAAGGTAAGGGATTGAAATTAACCCCTTTGGGTTTATATGTCTTTGGCCGAATGGTCTTAGTGCCTAATCCTGTGTTGGCCGATTGTTATAGGAGCTTGATAATCGAGGGACATAGATCGGTCGTTGGGATTTTTAGACTCGTAATTACCAGGTGTGTAAACTAACACACTGATACCTAGTAATGTTGTTAATAAACCTGTTTGCCTGTTAAAAACTATACCAGTATGGCGGATAATTGGATACCCAAACGGGGTATGTGTACGTATCCGGGTAAGTCTAAATTATTACAAGTTCTATTATGGATACCTTGGGTATTATGATCTATGTTATGTATGCTATGAGATGTAATGCTAGACATGTTGGCATGATATGCATGACTTGTATGATATGCATGATCACATGAGTATGGTATGTTGATGGGTGATATGAGTGGAGGGAGCAGTGATATTTTGTGCTGACGAGCACGAGCAAGTGTTTTTGGTAACACACTTTGTGACTTTGGGTCACCAAAGGTTTGGCACCTCTAGAGGTTTGGCACCTCATTGCGACTCGTCCCTGTGGTTTGACACCACCGTGGGTTGGCCCCACTTTGAGATATGGGATCGTCTGCTAGTGATTGGGTATCACACGATGGGTTGGCCCCATCATTCGATTATTGTGACTACGGTCACCAGTGGTTTGGTACCACATTTGTGTCTTTGGGACACCAGAGGTTGGGCACCTCATTGCGACTCGCCCTCGTGGTTTGACACCACCGTGGGTTGGCCCCACATAAGATATGGGATCGTCTCGCTAGTGATTGGGTATCACACGATGGGTTGGCCCCATCATTGGATTTGTGACTTCGGTCACCAGTGCTTTGGTAGCACAAACGTGTCTTTGGGACACCAGTGGTTTGGCACCACATTGATGGATATTGTGTCTTTGGGACACCAGTGGTTTGGCACCACATTGATGGATATTGTGTCTTTGGGACACCAGTGTTTTGGTAACACATTGTGACTATATGTCACCAGTGGTTTGGCACCACCAGTGGTTTGGTACCACACGGGGTAGAAAAGGCGATACGGATGGTTAGGATCGGGTTGCATTGATTATGTTGCTATGTATGATGTGTGTTAGCATGTTGTGTTATCGGGAGCGGGATTTATACACTGAGTCATTCGACTCACCCTCTCCTTTGACATTTCAGGTGATTCTTAGACGCGGACATGGAGCCGGGATGGACTTGGGGTGCACATGTCATGCTGAATAAAGTTTTTACTCAGACTCTATAATTTGAGTACTTTAGTTTATTTATTTACTTGGGTTTTAAATTTGGATTTGTAAAAGGCCTTTAAATTATGTTTTATAATGTTTATGTTTTACTTAGATTTTAATATGCCTTAACAAAATAACTTGGTATAAACTTTACTAAAATTTGGAAAGATAATGTCTTCAAAACTATAACGCAATGTGTTTTCAACTATACCATCGGGTATCACACAATGTTTTGATATTTAGTGAACTCAAATGATTTTCAAATCAAACTCGATCTTCTATTTAGTTCAAAAGAATGTTCTAAGTAACACTAAGAAACTATCGAATTTTTAAATGAGATAAACTCGATTTAACTACACACTTTGGATAAGTTTTTCAAAACTTCCGGGTTCAAAATACACCATCCGATTTCAAACAAGCCTACTCAAATTTTCTTCAAATACTCTATGTTTTCACCCAGCTTTTGAGCGGGAAATCTAATCTCCCAAAAATATTTTTCCCCGTAACATACCAGATTCGGACGTGGTGTTTGTTCCGGGTTTGGGGTGTTACAACATATGAGTATACACTTCCCCTTTTATCAGTATATCCCGAACCCCATGCACATGCAGCATAATATGATGAAATGGCATTATAATAGAATATGAGCACATCCATATACATATATACAACATGCTTACATGCATCCACAATTATCTTTCCTCAATTTCGATATAGGTAGTTTACTAACCTGGTTTACCGGTTTACCCAATGTGGGTAACAACACCACCACAGCCACTATTTCGGCTACCACACATAACACATATATTTAATTAAAACAACTAATGAAACAAAGGTGATAATTACACACCAAAACCTCAAGCACTAGACTATCGATCTCCTAACGCCCTCACTCGAAGAGATTACGACGACCGCTTGTCCTTTTCAGATGTCGCCCACGCCAGATGGCCAATCTCGAATCATTGAAATCGACCGCTTGAACTTAGGGGGTAGGGACTACGTGTCCAACCCCTTCCTTCGATTGGATCGGTACTCGATTCCATCAAATAAGATCTTGGTGAAGACCGGTTAAAACGTTGAATAAAACTATAACGGAACCAAAAGTATGCTTTGATTGAAAGAACATCCTTACCCAAGGTCGACAAAATCCCAAAGGCTATTCACTTGAGCTTAAAGGCTGTCGAAATCCCTACATAACCCATGTTAGATTCGGCCTTAACACTTATGGTCAAAAGAAGTGGCCTTCGACCGAACGTTATAACCTTCTTACCTTGATTGATCAAAACCCGAAAGATCCTTAATGCCCCTAACGCTGGCTTCAAGTAACAGATCCAAATCAAACCCTTCATAGATTCGGCCACAGATAAGAACAAAGTTAGGCTTTTGGTTCGGCAACCAAATAGAAATGAGAGAGATTCGGGTAAAAGAAAAACCCCTTACCACCACTTCTAGGATTCGAATGAGAGGATTGATAGGAAGAGTCACCACCCAAGAGATGTTCGGCTCTGCTAGATTTGGCCAAGAGATGACACTTGCGGCAACAAAATGAAAAAAAAGAAAAGAAGAATAGTAATAAAAAAGAGAGAAGTAATTGTGAATGGGAGATTCAGCCAAGGTTCTAGTGAATAGAAGGGTTATTCGGCTTTTAGAGAGTGAGTAGAAAGAAAAAAAACAGAATAACACCTACTTTCGGCTTTTGAAGATGAGAAGAGAAGATAAACCAAAATGACCCTAATGGTCTTCTAGATTTCAGCTATGAGTCAAAAAGAGAGAAAAGAGTTGAAGAGCTAGGTGATTTTCGGCACAAGAGAGGGTGAGAGCAAAACTAAAACAAAAGTGAGAAGCACAACCAAATGCCGAAAAACAACTACTACACACTAGCACCAAATTTCGGCACCCTCCCTTTAAGCTTAAAACCGAATACTCCCCCCTCTCAACCCCTCAAAAATTCGGCTAACACTCACCTAGCCAACACCCCCCACGATTCTCTCCTTAATTCCCTCTACATCACCCATTCAAATGAGTTTGAATCATTCCAACCCCACAAATAACTCTCCACCACATATTCAAAAGATTTGACCCATTCAAACCTCCACCTTTCAAGTGCCCTTGCTGAATCCACTACCTCCCCCTCTTGACGCAAAATACAACTCCAAAATGCTGGCCATGTTGCTCGAACCTCCTCCCCCTTGGAACTCCCTTTGACGCAACTCCCCTGCACACCAGATTACGTCTCCTTGCCACTCCACCACTTCACTTGTTGTGTCCTCAATCACCACTTTTAATCACTTAAGGCCTGACTCTACTAGCTCTCCCCTAAAGGCTTCAAACCAGGAATTTTCACTAAGGCTCCTACCTAACCCCAAGGTTTCTCGAAGCCCCCAAACACACTCAAACAACCATGCAACACACAAGAACACATAGATACGAAATAAAATGTACTACCCCTAAATCCCAGATGTTACAGTTCTACCCCCTTAAAGAAATTTTGGCCCCGAAATTACCTGGTCAAAATAGATGAGGGTATTGTTGACGCATTGCCTCCTCCGGCTCCCACGACGCTTCCTCTGAACCATGGTTCCGCCACAACACCTTGACTAGAGGAACTGATTTCTTCCGTAGCACCTTCACATCCCGCTCCAAAATTTGAATTGGTTCCTCCTCGTAAGACAAATCTGGCCTTAACTCAACTTCCTCTACTGGCACCACGTGGGACGGATCCGAACGGTAACATCTTAGCATCGAGACGTGAAACACATCATGCATCTGCTTCAACTCTGAAGGCAACTCCAACTGATACGCTACTGGCCCTACCCACTTCAAAATCTGATAAGGCCCTATAAACCTGGGGCTTAGCTTACCTTTACGTCCAAATCTCATCACCCTCTTCCACGGTGAAACTTTCAGGAAAACCCGATCACCTACTGCGAATTCTATCTCTTTCCACTTAAGATCCGCATATGATTTCTGTCTGTCCGATGCCTCTTTCAACCGAGTTCGGATTACCTTAACCTTCTCTTCCAATTCTGCCACCAACTCCAGACCTAAGACATGACTTTCACCTAACTCTGTCCAATACGTAGGAGTACGACACTTCCACCCATATAATGCTTCATACGGCGCCATCCGAATACTTGCTTGATAACTGTTGTTGTGCGCGAACTCTGCTAAAGGCAAGAATTCTTCCCAGCTACCTCTGAAATCGATGACGCAACCCCTCAACATATCCTTTAACACCTGAATTACCCTTTCAGACTGGCCATCCGTCTGCGGATGAAATGCCGTGCTAAAGTCCAACCTGGTGCCCAAAGCCTGATGCAACTCCCTCCAAAACTGCGATGTAAATCTAGGGTCCCTATCTGATATTATTGATACTGGCACACCATGCAGTCTCACAATTTCCGCCACATACAGCTTAGCCAACTTCTGAAGAGAATAGTCGACACGCACCGGTATGAAGTGTACGGACTTTGTCAACCGATCTACGATCACCCATACTGAGTCTTTCTTAGTAGGCGTAAGAGGAAGCCCACTAACGAAGTCCATCGTGATCCTTTCCCACTTCCATTGCGGAATCTTCACCGGTTGCAGCAACCCCGAAGGCACTTAGTGTTCGGCTTTGACTTTGACCACGACACGTCAAACACTTCCCACAAATTTCGTGACTTCGCTCAATCCAGGCCACCAAAATTGTTCCCGTAATCCCGGTACATCTTACTCCCCCCAGGATGCATAGCGTAAGGGCTACTATGTGATTCCCAAAGAATCCTCTGCCTTAACTCCACATCCTTCGGCATACAAACCCTCCTACAAAAACACAAAACTCCTTCGCTGTTCACATTGCAATCCTCTATTCCCCCATCCTGTACTTGTAGAAGTCGAGCACTCAGAACCTCATCCACCAACTATTTCTCCTTTACCTGACTTATCCATGACGGCTTCACCTGCAGCTTTGCTAATAGACTCCCGTCGTCATATAGGCTAAGATGAGCGAACATCGCTCTCAAGTCTGATACTACCTTCCAGCTTAGTGCATCTGCCACTACATTCGCCTTACCCGGATGATATTCAGTCGAGCAATCATAATCCTTCAACAGCTCCACCCATCTTCGCTGTCTCAAGTTTAGCTCCTTCTGAGTCAATAGATACTTTAAACTCTTGTGGTCTCAGATAGATATGAGACTTCTCTCCATACTGAGATAATGTCTCCACACCTTTAGAGCGAAAACCACTACAGCCAACTCCAGATCATGAGTGGGATAGTTAACTTCATGTGGTCTTAACTGCCGAGACGCATAGGCAACAACCTTCCCCTCCTGCATCAATACACAACCTAACCCCGTATAAGAAGCATCACAGTATACCACAAAATCTTTCCCTGCTTCAGGCTGAATTAAAATCGGAGCCTCCATCAAAACCCTCTTTAGCTTCTCGAAACTCTCTTGCTGCTTGTCTGTCCACACAAATGGTACCTCCTTCCTCAACAACTTAGTCAAGGGCGCCGCGATTGAGGAGAAACCTTCGACAAACCTTCTGTAATAACCTGCCAATCCCAAGAAACTCCAAATTTCCGCCACAGACTTAGGTGGTTTCTAATCCAGCACCGCCTCGATCTTCTGAGGATCAACTCTTATCCCTTCTACAGATACCACATGACCCAGAAAAGTAACTTCTCTTAACCAAAATTTGCACTTATTAAATTTTCCGTACAGTTTCTTCTCCCTTAGAATCTGTAGAACCACCCGGAGATGCGCATCATGTTCCTCTTCCGACTTGGAGTATACTAGGATGTCGTCTATAATACTACGACGGACTGGTCCAAATATGGTTGGAAGACCCGATTCATCATGTCCATGAACGCGGCTGGTGCATTCGTCAACCCAAACGGCATTACCAGGAATTCATAGTGCCCGTATCGAGTCCGAAAAGCCGTCTTATGAAAATCTGCTTCTTTTACCTTAAGCTGGTGGTATCCCGACCTCAAATCTATCTTCGAGAAGATCGCAGCCCCTTTGAGCTGGTCAAACAAGTCGTCTATCCTCGGTAGCGGATACTTGTTCTTGATTGTCAGCTTATTCAATCGATTTCGGTAATCTATACACATACGCATAGATCCGCTCTTCTTTCTTTTACAAACAACACCGGTGCTCCCCATAGAGACACACTCGGGTCGAATAAAACCGCGATCCAAAGAATCCCCGGATTTGGGCTTTCGGTTCTACTAGCTCCTTTGGTGCCATCCTATAAGGGGCGATAGACACCTGAGTCGCACCGGTATAAGCTCAATTCCAAACTCCACCTCGCGATCCGGAGGCAACCCCGAAGCTCCTCCGAAAAACATCTACAAACCCCTTTATCGTTTCTAACCTCCTCCACGGTCGCCGCCTTTGCATCCAAAGAACTAACAAACGTCAAGAAAGCCATGCACCCTTTCTTCACCATCCTTTCCGCCTTAAGAGCTGACACCATATTAGACAGATAGTCTCTCCTCTCACCTATTACCAAAACTTCATCATCCCCGGAAGTTCTTAACGTCATGCGCTTAGCAAAGACAGTCCGCATTCGCCGATACCTTACTAGCCGGTCCATGCCTAAGATCAAGTCAAATTCTCCGAACGGTAGTTCCATCAAGTCACCGAATATCGACCCGAACTTCTAGAGGCACATCTCTAAAAGTTTATCTACCACTACCGATTGCCCTAAAGGACTAAGTACGTCATCTTCCTAGAAGCGCTTTGTGGATTCACATTCAAGGTTCTAGACACCATACTAGCAATATAAGAGTGTGTTGACCCGACATCAATTAGTGTAGTAAAGGGTAACCTGTAAATAAGGAACGCACTTCGTTATAACATCCGGTGCATCCCTTCTCTTCACGGCCGGTCGCATAAACCAACCCAGTCGCCTTGCCTCGCACCTCGGTTCCTCCGCCTGCGTTCCATGTCCTCGGCCGAACCATTTCCCTCCTCGGTTCGGACCACTACCTCTCGGCATCTGCTGACCACCCCTACCTGGCTGCACGTACCCTTGACCTACCATCCGAGCCCTGGTCATGTCTTGCGGACAATTCTTAATCAAGTGATCCTTCGACCCACATCTGAAACACTCCTTACTTCTTCCCCAGCACTCCCCTGCATGTGACCGCCCACACTGAGCACACTGACGAAATTGCCCCCTAGTACCCGGCGTAGTATCACGAACAGGTCCATTAACCCTAGGCTTTTTCTGAAGTCCTCCCGACGATCCTGACGATCCATAGCTTCTCTTATTCCTGCCTCTGTCCCTGTCTCTATTCTCGCCTCTGCACGCTTTAACCTCCTCAGCTATCTTAGCCTTTTCCACCAAAGTAGCGAAGTCCCTTTCCCGCTGAGGAGCTATCAACACCCGCAGCCCATCCTCAAATCTCACACAGCGCTCGTAATCGGTTGCAACAATCCCTTGGGCGTACTGGCTTAGTCGTAAAAATTCCGCCTCATACTCAGCTATCGATTTTCCCCCTTGCACTAAATTCAGAAAAGCCTTCCTTTGGGCATCTACATAACTGGCCCCAACATACTTCCCTTGGAATTTCATCTTAAAGAAATCCCAATCTACTTGATCTGCTGGTGTACCCTCCCTGACGGTAAGCCACCACTGGTAGGCTTCATCCTGAAGTAGAGAAACTGTGCCCTTCAGCTTCTCCTCAGCTGTGCAATCCAAGTCATCCATGATTCTTTCGACCGCCTCTAGCCAGTACTCAGCCACGTTTAGAGCTACCCCAGAGACTCCCCTAAATATTTTGACTCTATTTGCCCGGAGTCGTTCAGGAACCGATTTTCGAGCCCCATTACCCAAGCCTGCTCCCGCAACTCTCTCTAGAATCCGTAGCATTGCCTGGGATACTGCATCATCACCACCCGTTTGGTCCTGGAATTTTGCTTCCGCAGCTGGCGGCAGCGGCATCTCATTTCCTGACTCGTGGCCGGACCCTACCGGTTTCGACACAGCAATCCTGCCTCAACCCCGTCCACGTGTATTACGTCCACGTCCCCTAGTAATCATGTCTATTGTCACGTTTTAACCTATTTTAAGGAAATTTTATGCATTAGCTTTCTTTCCACTTATTGATTAAAGGGGTAGTTTTATGACATAGAATTTTCAAGTTCTTTCGTAAAGCGCGTACATCCCTAAAGGTTTTTGTCTTTAAAGAGAATATCCTAAATTCTAACATCCATAACAATGCATCATACAACCACTTCCATCCAATTCATTTAACAGTCAAAAGACTTACCTGGTAGACCTGGGCCGGAAACTCGAGTGCCATGCTTTCACTCCATTTCATGAAAAATTTCTTTTAAACTATTTTTGAATACAAAATTTGAAATGTTGTGGGCCTCAAAACCTCAAAGGCCGAGTGTAAAACTTGGCTCTGATACCAAATTGTAACACCCCAAACCCAGCCCAAAACACCACGGCTGAATCTGGAATGTTACGGGAAAGTGGTGAAACAGAGTTCTAGTTTAATTAGTGAAATCAGACTTTAGATTTGGAAATAAACCCTTCGTTTAAGGAGTTGTCGTTAAAAATAGTAGTTTACCGAATAAAAATGCCCAAGTTGTATAAAATCCGATTCATTTTATGTCTCTGTGGTAAAAAAGTTTCAATGTCACATTTTAAAAATTATTAAATAATGAATCCAACTTAAAACCATAAATCCCGAAATATATAGAGTGGCCTGATTACATAATGAAGATAACCCAAAAAAATAAAATCTAGTAGTTTAAAATAGAGTTACGAAACCAACATCTGCATGGCCACCTCGAATCCCCTCCAGCCCGGTCCAACGTATCATGTGCTACCTGCATTGTTTTTGAGGAAAAAAATAGGGTGAGTCACAAGACTCAGTATGTAATTACACTACACTGTTTCCACTAATGGCCTTAGGCCCACATCCACATCGAACTAGCACCATGCTCAATCAAAAATGCAATATGACAGCCCAATCCCAACCTAGTATCCATCCGCTACACACCACCCGTACATCCATCCAATACACACCTGGGGATTACTAAATCAACCCTCCATCCGCTACACACCTCTTTGGCAGTCTATGTCGACGGACACACTACTCAAAGTCCACATAGTGGTCTAGCCACTGATCCACGTGATTAAATCACAAATATCCACGATGAGACTCAAGGTCTTCATCAATTCACAATGAGGCTCAAGGCCATCATTAATCGTGACAGAGTCACCCACATATGAGTATACACTTCCCCTTTTATCAGTATATCCCGAACCCTATGCACATGCAGCATAATATGATGAAATGGCATTATAATAGAATATGAGCACATCCATATACATATATACAACATCCTTACATGCATCCACAATTATCTTTCCTCAATTTTGATATAGGTAGTTTACTAACCTGGTTTACCAATTTACCCAATGTGGGTAACAACAGCACCACAACCACTATTTCGGCTACCACACATAACACATATATTTAATTAAAACAACTAATGAAACAGTGTGATAATTACACACCTAAAAACCTGAAGCACTAGACTATCAATCTCCCTAACGTCCTCACTCGAAGAGATTACGACGATCTGCTTGTCCTTTTCAGATGCTGGCCCACAGCCTGATGGCCAATCCTGAACCGCTGAAACTGACCGCTTTTTGAACTTAGGGGTAGGGACTACGTGTCCAACCCCTTCATTCGATTGACTGGTACTCGATTCCATCAAATAAGATCTTGGTCAGAAGACCCGGTTAAAACGTTGAATAAAACTATAACGGAACCAAAAGTATGCTTTGATTGAAAGAACATCCTTACCCAAGGTCGACAGAATCCCAAAGGCTATTCACTTGAGCTTAAAGGATGTCGAAATCCCTACATAACCCATGTTAGATTCGGCCTTAACACTTATGGTTAAAAGAAGTGGCCTTCGGCCGAACGTTATAACCTTCTTACCTTGATTGATCAAAACCCGAAAGATCCTTAATGCCCCTAACGCTGGCTTCAAGCAACAGATCCGAATAAAACCCTTCATAGATTCGGCCACACATAAGAACAAAGTTAGGCTTTTGGTTCGGCAACCAAATAGAAATGAGAGAGATTCGGGTAAAAGAAAAACCCCTTACCACCACTTCTAGGATTCGAATGAGAGGATTGATAGGAAGAGTCACCACCCAAGAGATGTTAGGCTCTGCTAGATTCGACCAAGAGATGACACTCATGGCAACAAAATGAAAAAGAAAAGAAGAATAGCAATGAAAAAGAGAGAAGTAATGGTGAATGGGAGATTCGGCCAAGGTTCTAGTGAATAGAAGGGTTATTCGGCTTTTTGAGAGTGAGTAGAAAGAAAAAAAAAGAACAACACCTACTTTCGGCTTTTGAAAATGAGAAAAGAAGATAAACCAAAATGACCCTAATGGTCTTCTAGATTTCAGCTATGAGTCAAAAAGAGAGAAAAGAGTTGAAGAGCTAGGTGATTTTTGGCACAAGAGAGGGTGAGAGCAAAACTAAAACAAAAGTGAGAAGCACAACCAAATGTCGAAAAACAACTACTACACACTAGCACCAAATTTCGGCACCCTCCCCTTAAGCTTGAAACCGAATACTCCCCCCTCTCAACCCCTCAAAAATTTGGCTAACACTCACCTAGCCAACACCCCCCACGATTCTCTCCTTAATTCTCTCTACATCACCCATTCAAATGAGTTTGAATCATTCCAACCCCATAAATAACTCTCCACCACATATTCAAAAGATTTGACCCATTCAAACCTCCACCTTTCAAGTGCCCTTGCCGAATCCACTACCTCCCCCTCTTGACACAAAATACAACTCCAAAATGCTGCCCATGTTGCTCGAACCTCCTCCCCCTTGGAACTCCCTTTGACGCAACTCCCCTACACACCAGATGACGTCTCCTTGCCACTCCACCACTTCACTTGTTGTGTCCTTAATCACCACTTTTAATCCCTTAAGGCCTAAGTCTACTAGCTCTCCCCTAAAGGCTTCAAACCAGGAATTTTCACTAAGGCTCCTATCTAACCCCAAGGTTTCCCGAAGCCCCCAAACACACTCAAACAACCATGTAACACACAAGAACACATAGATACGAAATAAAATGTACTACCCCTAAATCTCGGATGTTACAATTCTAGGACTAACGTAGCATGTGTGAGAGTCTAGCTATACATGCCATATATACTCTGCGATAGTAAGATGATTCCTGACAGCTTAAACTATGTTTTCATATAGAAATGGATCTTGAACGAGCTATAGCGGATGATGTTGAGAGTTGATAAACCGTAAAAGTAACATATTTTAAACCCACATTTAGTATGCTTTTGGATGATTTAAGCCCCAATTTATGTAAAAAGGTGCTCTTAATCCTTTCTTTTCATGTCTTATACTCAGGAAAGCACCCGAGGGCGAAAAGAACGAGAAACGGGCATAAAACGGACCAGGTTGGGCCAAGCCACGAAATCGACACGGCCTAGACTCCACTCCACACGGCCGTGCCACCATTCCTACTAGAACATGACCTTGCCCATAACTTACACAGCCGTGCCTCATTTAATAGTGTCGAGCACAGCCTGGCCACGATTTACACGAGCATGTGCCATGGCCGTGCCTCTGCCGTGGAGAAGAGTAATTTCATTCGGGAAAGGGTACTTAGGGAGAAAGAAACGTATTTCAAAAGCCTATAAATACACCCTAGGTACCAGCTGAACGGGGGGCGAAAAGCTAGGCTAAAAAGCCAAGCCGGAAAGGTCAGATTCGTGGGAATCACTCGAAGATAGCCAGTTGATCCATCTCAAGAAGCTGGAATTCTACTCAAGACTGAGGATCTCCTCTTCAATTCCTTCAGGGGGTTTTAGGGATTTCTTATGTTTTGTGTTATCTTTTCTCTTGAAATGTTTTCCTTTATTGTTATGAACTAAACCTTCGGATACCCGAAGGGGATGAAACCTATGACGAATCTTGTTATTTGATTTTTGGAATTATATGATAATAACTTAGTTTGTTCTTAATTGTATGAACTTAATCCAAATCTAATGTGCTTAGGTGGAGGAGGAATAGACCCTGCCTAAGAGTAGATCCAACATAATTAAGCGGAGTTGATCGCACGCCTAGAGATAGGGTGACGAGATTTTGCCAGATTAGGGTGAAACCTAATATGGGAGTCCACAGATCGATTTACTACTATTCTAGGGGGTTATTATAAGCGAACGAGAGTTCCACTAATTAACCTAGGGTTAGACGTTATTCGCCTTGAGAGAGGGTTTAATATACGTTAGGGAGTCTCACGGATAAAACTAAGTAAATAAATCATATGGTTCAAGGTTAAATAACAAGTGAAGTCTAGGTGGATTTTTCCTAAGGGTATCGCTTGAGTCAACTGAGTTTTTCCAAAAGTTGTTTCCCAAATTCATTCTTTTTGTTTTTGCGTTTTAGCTTAGTAAGTAGATTAATTTTAGTTTAAACAACCATCACTTTATATTAAGGCTAAATAATAAAAAGACGGTAAGTATTAGTACTTTTAGTTCTTTTGGGTTCGATAATCCGGTCTTGCCTAAACTATACTACTGTTCGATAGGTGCACTTGCCTTTAATCGTTGTCAGAGTTGGTTTCCAGGTTCGATCATTCTTTTATAAATTTTAAAACTCTGATTTACAGCGATCAAGTTTTTGACGCCGTTGCCGGGGAACTAAAATATTAAGAAAACTCTATTTTTATTACTTTAGCCATTATTTTATTTTTCGCAATTTATTTTTATTTTTAGTTCTTAATTTTAAATTTGCTAAATTTTCTTTCTTTCTTTTTCTAGCAGGTACCTCTAGTTTATTACTAGAAGGAACCCGAGAGGACCTTTAGAATACGATAGTGAAATTGAAGCTACCGCTCAAAGAAATCGTAGAGAAATTAGGCGAGCCCTAAATTACCAAGGAGAGCAAGAAGGTAGATCCAATCCTACTGAAGGGATGGACGAAAATAATCCACCACCACAAAACGATGTGGCGGATCAGAATGCCCCTTGTACTATGTATGATTATGCTAAACCTCATTTAACAGGGGCAGAATCGAGTATTGTTAGGCCTGCTATAGCTGCCAATAATTTTGAATTAAAGCCTAATACTATTCAAATGATTCAACAATTTCTTCAATTTGATGGTTTGCAGGACGAAGATCCAAACACTCATATAGCTAACTTTTTAGAGTTCTGTGATACCTTCAAAATAAATGGTGTTTCTGATGATGCCATACGTCTTCGGTTATTTCCCTTTTCATTAAGGAATAAAGCTAAACAGTGGTTAAACTCGTTACCACAAGGGTCAATCACTACATGGGAACAAATGACAGAAAAATTTCTATTAAAATATTTTCCACCAGCCAAAATGGCCAAGTTACGTAATGATATATCTTCTTTTGTGCAGATGGATTTAGAGACATTATACGACGCCTGAGAGAGATACAAAGATCTCTTGAGGAGATGCCCACACCACGGATTACCATTGTGGCTCCAAGTCCAAACTTTTTACAACGGTGTGAATCTTTCAACGAGGCAATTAATTGATTCAGCAGCCGGTGGAACCCTGAATAATAAAAATCCTGAGCCAGCCTACGAGTTTATTGAAGAGATGTCATTTGAACAACTATCGGTGGCAAGTTACAAGAACAATGCCAACAAAAACAAAATGGAGTTTACAACCTCGACGCAGTAACCATGCTATCAAATCAGGTAGAGTTAATGAATAAAAAGATTGATAGTTTGTGTTCTTCGCAGGTAAATCCAGTGATGCAGTGCGACGCAGGTGGAACCGTGGCGAATCCTCAGTACCCACCCTACCAACCGGGCACAGAGAGCGAACATATGAACTATATAGGTAACAATTTCAGATCTAATAATAACCCATATAGTAATAATTATAATCCAGGTTGGAGGAACCATCCAAATTTTTCGTGGGGAGGACAAGGAAATCAAGGAAATCAAAGACAACAACATCCTCAAAATTTCCAAAATCAGCCCTATCCACAGGAAAAGAAGCCGAGTCTTGAAGAGACGTTGAACAAATTCATAGCATCCACAGAAGCCCGTCTCCAAAAAAATGAGGTAACGCTCAACACCCAGCAGACATCGATCAAAATGATCGAGAACCAAGTTGGAGGACTTACAAAGGCAATCGGGGAAATTACCCAGTCAGTTGGAGAAATTGCAAGGATATTATCCGAACGACCGCAAGGGTGTCTACCAAGTAACACTGAAATTAATCCTAAAGAGCAGATCCAAGCCATAACAGCTCAGGAGAATACAAGGGTAGATGAATCCGTCTCAACACAAGGAAACAAGGTAGAAAAAGGTAAAGTTGAGGTAACACAAGACAAGCCAAAACCGATAGTCAAAGCATACCAACCTTGCATACCTTATCCCAAAGCATTAAAGAGAGACGACACAGAGGAACAGTTCGGTAAGTTTCTTAAACTCTTAAAGAAATTACACATTAACTTACCACTCCTCGAAGCTCTTTCGTAGATGCCGGATTCCAGGAAATTCTTAAAGAAGCTTCTGAAAAACAAGCGAAAACTTGATGAAGATTCGCATGTGGAACTCAACGCAAAGTGCTCAGCAATCTTGCAAAATAAGCTACCATAGAAACTAAAAGATCCAGGGAGTTTTACAGTTCCATGTTTAATTGGTAGACTTACTATTGATAATGCATTAGCTGATTTAGGGGCAAGCATAAATGTCATGCCTTATAAATTGTTTAAACAATTAGGTCTAGGAAAACCCAAACAAACTAGGATGAGCATTCAATTAGCTGATAAAACTGTTAGAATTCCTAGGGGTGTTATCGAAGATGTTCTTGTAAAAATTGATGATTCATTTTCCCGAAGAGATTTTGTTGTCTTAGACATGGATGAGGATAATTCGATCCCCCTAATTTTAGGAAGACCCTTTTTAGCCACCGCCAGGACTAAAATTGATGTTGATGCAGTAGAACTCATACTTTGTGTAGGTAATGAGACTGTCACCATCAAGGCTCTCGATTCGGCTAGAACATCGAGTAATCAAGGTGAGAACAAAAATTTTCCTAATAACCATGCGGTCAACCCTTCTTTTCAGGAAACACCACCAAAGAATACAACTGAACCCGATCCTGACCCCAACCCCAACAAAGAAATAATTCGTAAATATTGAGGAATTCAGATTAATGATCTAGACGAGTGAAAGACACGCTTCAAGGAGAAATTAGGGATACACGACGAAGAACCAGAACCACACGAGGAAAAATCGAAAGAGCCCCCAAAAGAGCTTATAGGAACAACAAACCACTTCAAAATAGGGGACAAGGTACTGTTAGATCATGCAGATCTTCAAATATCTCCTCCTGACCCTAGCATAAACAAAGAAATATCTTTTAGGGTAACTAGTGTTTTCCCATCTGAAATAGTCGAGGTAAGTAATCCTATTTTTGGTAATTTTACTATAAACGCATCTCAACTTAAATTTTTTCACGAGGATACAGATAATAATGTGAGGAAGGACTTCCAACTCCTCAAACCACCCTGAAGATGCGAACAAGAATTGAGTCTAGCTTAAGACTATAAACGAGCGCTTCTCGGGAGGCAACCCGAGCACTAACATAACTTATTCTCACATTTTTCTTTAAATTAAATTTTCTTTTGTTCTTTTCTTTCTGAATACGTAGTTATAAACTAACAAGGGGTGCAGAATTCCAGGACACACGGCCTTACACACGGCCGTAGCCGTGGCCCTGTGTACCTCAAGAATCTTGGTACTAATAGGGCAAGACGGTACAAGTCAGAATGACCTGATTTCTGGCAATCACAGACTCAACCACTCTCCCACGGGCACCAAACAAGTGACACGGCCGTGCTTGACGGCCGTGTGAGGCTACTGACTTGCCAACCATTGGGCAACACGCCGTGCGCGATATAACCGTGCTAATATCTTGACTTGTCAAACACAAGGCTAGACACGAGCGTGGGGAATCAACACGCCCTAGAGCACGGCCGTGCGAGGCGGCCGTGTGAATTGACACACCCTCAACCCACGGGCGTGGGAGAACTGCCAAACCTGAAAGTTTATTTAAACACCATACCCCTCTCCTTTCTCTACTTCTTTCTTCTTTCTTTCTTCCATTCTTTCCTCTCTTTTTCCTTTTTCCTTTTCCTAATAAATCCTTAGACTCTTGAGCTACAACAAAATCATATCAATGGCAAAGAAGCGTAAGAGGCCAATCTCTTCAAAGGAGAACCGATTCACATGAGTTCATGCTGGTAGCTTCATCCAAACAACAAGCCAAGGGTCTTTGAGACCAATTATCTGTTCTTTTATTTTTCTCTTCTCCTTTATTTTCCTTATCTTCACTTCTCTTCTACTTAATTTAGCTTATTTTATCCTACTTTCTTAATTTTAGGTTCTAAAGGCTGCTTGGGAATCACGCCACCACCACCACCATAACCTCAGCCTTAGAAATCACACCCAACAATAAGGACCTCTCAGTCCATTCATCTCTTCTTTTAATTTTAGTTTTCTTCTTAGTCTCCTTCTCTTTATCTTCCTTGTCCTTAATTTTATATTTAGTTTACTTTAATTATGTCTTAAGGATCCCTGGCTAATTCTCTACGAGCATCCCAATTTCTTCATCTAGCGCAGGTTCGTCATCCAGACGGCCCATCACCACCACCAAAGGCACAATCCCCACTCAAGGAATCATCCATTCATTCAGGAAGTGTCACTCTCTCCCCTCTCTTTTGATTTTACATATTAATTGTCATTATAGATCTTTGTACATTGAGGGCAATGTACATCTTAAGTGTGGGGGGGTGAACAACCTAAAAAGATACCTAACAAAAACCCTAAATTTAGTCTTGCTCCTAAGTAATTTACTCATATTGCTAAATTAGGATGAAATTTCTGATGATTTATGATTTTTATTTATATGTTTTAGATTAAGTCATTTATAATTGTGCATTGATAATTAAATTTGAAGAATACTAGAGAATCAAGCATGATAAGTCTAATTTTCATGAATTAAAATTTTTTTTCTAGGTTGTCGAACTGAGCTTAAATATTACCTTGAAGTTTGAAATTTACGAGGTTGACATCAAAATACCCATAATTTTTGTGAGTTTTTGAGCCTTATAGAGCATAAATTCTTCTTCTTGCTCATTTTATTGATTATGAGTATGTCAACACTGATTTGTTATTCTAGAACTTGCATTGATTATACATGTTGAGACCACATTTTTTGATGTGATGCACAGAGATGATAAAGGCACCTAGGATCTAACCCACTTACTCCATAAAAAGCCTACCTTCACAATTAACCCCTAGTGAACCCCTTTTAATCCTAACAACCCTATTTATTGACTTACCCATTAACCCAGAACCCCTTTGTTTTTGTTATCACCATTCATCTTGACAACCTTTATATCAAGATTTGATTTGATTAATAGCCTAACTATGATTTCTATTTTAGTTATGTATTTATAGTTTTTTCTTAAAAAAAAATTTCAAAAGTTTATTCATTATTCAGTATCAGTTGTGATTAAACGAGCTTATACGCTTGAATCCCAGATATCGAAGAAGAAGCCCGTAGTGTTAGTATTATTAGTTTTCAATTGATGTAATTATTATTAGTTCATTAGTTCTTAGTTAGGTAATTCGTCAATTTAATCTCGATTCTAACCCTCTAATTCAGCCTTATTCCACACCTTAACCCTAGCCCCATTACAACCCTAACAAAGACCTTTTGATTTGTGTTTCATCTCATATTTCAGTGGTGGAGATTTGATTTTCATGCAAGCCTATGGGATTAACTCTTCATGTTTGACTTTTGAGTGCCTAAATTCTAAACCTTAAACACTTTGAGTGATTTGAGTGAATCTTTTGTGAGGATGTCAATCCTTGTCGATTCCGAATAAAAGGTAATTATTTAGATGAAGGGAGACGCCTAGGTTATCGAGCTACAAAATCTATGAATCATACTGTTTGAATTTTTAGGACACTTTGAAATGAATTATCCATGTATAAATTATATATGAATTATGATGAGACACTATCAATAGGAATTACGAATTGAGGAAAGTTCGTTTTAATTGTAAGTTGAGAATTTTGCTTGAGGACAAGCAAAAGCTTAAGTGTGGGGGTATTTGATAAACCGTAAAAGTAACATATTCTAAACCCACATTTAGTATGCTTTTGGATGATTTAAGCCCCAATTTATGTAAAAAGGTGCTCTTAATCCTTTCTTTTCATGTCTTATACTCAGGAAAGCACCCGAGGACGAAAAGAATGAGAAACGGGCTTAAAACGAACCAAGTTGGGCAAAGCCACAAAATCGAAACGGCCTAGACTCCACTCTACACGGTCGTGCCACCATTCCTACTAGAACGTAGCCTTGCCCATAACTTACACGGCCGTGCCTCATTTAATAGTATCGAACACGGCCTGGCCACGATTTACACGAGCGTGTGCCATGGTCGTGCCTCTATCGTGGAGAAGAGTAATTTCATTCAGGAAAGGATACTTAGGGAGAAAGAAATGTATTTCAAAAGCCTATAAATACACCCTAGGCACCAGCTGAACGGGGGGCGAAAAGCTAGGCTAAAAAGCCAAGCCGGAAAGGTTAGATTCATGGGAATCACTCGAAGATAGCCAGTTGATCCATCTCAAGAAGCCGGAATTCTACTCAAGATGGAGGATCTCCTCTTCAATTCCTTCAGGGGGTTTTAGGGATTTCTTATGTTTTGTGTTATCTTTTCTCTTGAGATGTTTTCCTTTATTGTTATGAACTAAACCTTCGGATACCCGAAGGGGATGAAACCTATGACGAATCTTGTTATTTGATTTTTGGAAATATATGATAATAACTTAGTTTGTTCTTAATTGTGTGAACTTAATCCAAATCTAATGTGCTTAGGTGGAGGAGGAATAAACCCTGCCTAAGAGTAGATCCAACATAATTAAGGGGAGTTGATCGCACGCCTAGAGATAAGGTGACAAGATTTTGCCGGATTAGGGTGAAACCTAATATGGGAGTCCACAGATCGATTTACTACTATTCTAGGGTGTTATTATAAGCGAACGAGAGTTCCACTAATTAACCTAGGGTTAGATGTTATTCGCCTCGAGAGAGGGTTTAATATACGTTAGGGAGTCTCACGGATCAAACTAAGTAAATAAATCATATGGTTCAAGGTTAAATAACAAGTGAAGTCTAGGTGGATTTTTCCTAAGGGTATCGCTTGAGTCAACTGAGTTTTTCCAAAAGTTGTTTCCGAAATTCATTCTTTTTGTTTTTGCTTTTTAGCTTAGTAAGTAGATTAATTTTAGTTTAAATAACCATCACTTTATATTAAGGCTAAATAATAAAAAGACGGTAAGTATTAGTACTTTTAGTTCCTTTGGGTTCGATAATCCGGTCTTGCCTAAACTATACTACTGTTCGATAGGTGCACTTGCCTTTAATCGTTGTCAGAGTTGGTTTCCAGGTTCGATCATTCTTTTATAAATTTTAAAACTCTGATTTATAGCGATCAAGAGTAATGCGCTAGCTGCCGCTCAAGGGACAGCGCCTACTGAACCTAGACCCGTGTTGAGCAGTCACGGAGGTGAGGCTAAAGAAGCCTTTTTCCAGATGATGAACGAATGGTTTACTCAATACATTTGTACTAATTCGGCTACTCAACAACCTCCACCCCCACCTATACCTCAACAAATCCCTGTTGTTCCTCAAGTTGTAGATCCAATACAGTTGAACAAGCCTCCAGTGGATAAAATTCGTAAACATGGAGATGAAAAATTTTGGGCTACTGTTGATAATGATGCTGAAAGAGCTGAGTTCTGGCTCGAAAATATGATTTGAGTATTCGACGAGTTGTCTTGTACTCCTGAAGAATGTATTAAATGTGCTGTATCATTGCTGAGAGACACTGCATATCAATGGTGGAATACCTTGGTGTCTGTAATACCAAGAGAACGAGTGACTTGGGAATTCTTTCAGACGGAGTTTTGAAAGAAATACATAAGTCAGCGATTCCTTGATCAAAAGCATAAAGAGTTCTTAGAGTTAAAACAAGACCGCGTGACTATCACCGAGTATGAAAGAGAGTTCGTACGATTAAGCAACTATGCTCGAGAGTATGTGTCAACTGAGGAGATTATGTGTAACTATTCGTTGAAGGGTTGAATGAAGGTGTAAAATTATTAGTCGGAATTCTTGAATTGAAAGAATTTGTTGTTCTGGTTGAAAGGGCTTGTAAAGCCAAGGATCTTTGCAAAGAAAAGAGAAAAGCAGAATCAGAAGCTAGAGATTCGAGAAAAAGATCAATGGGTAAGCCGTATCACTCTTTATCAAAGAAATCTCGAGATTTGTTTAGTCGATCAAATACACCAGTGAAATACTCTAATAGAGATCGTGGGAAGCAAATTATGAATTCAAAAACTCCAGTTGTGTCAGTGGCTAGTGTGGGTAATGTTAGACCAAATAAACTGGAATGTGGACGTTTTGGAAAACGACATTTTGAAGAGTGTAGATTGAATGATAAAGCCTGTTTTAGATGTGGCTCGCATGAACATTTCATCCGGGATTGTCCTAAGATAGATGAGAAAGATAAATCTCAAAATACAAGACCGAGTAATATGTCAGATAGAGGAAGACCACCGAGAAATGTTGGGAATGTGAGTGGTAGTCGAGGGGCGACGAGAGACTCTACCGTGAGATCTGAGGCCAAAGCACCTACTAGAGCCTACGCTATTCGCGCTCGCGGAGAAGCGTCATCTCCAGATGTTATCACTAATACTTTCACTCTCTATGATACTAATGTGATTGCATTGATAGATCCAGGATCAACTCATTCTTATATATGCATGAATTTAGTATTTAGTAAGACTTTGCCTGTAGAATCTACTGAATTTGTGATTAGAGTATCGAACCCCTTAGGCAAATGTATTTTGGTTGACAAAGTCTGTAACAGCCTGATTTAGACCCTAATCGGAATAGTGGTTTCAGGACCACAAATCTAAGTCTGAAATTTTTTTAAAAATTATTCTCTGTGTTTATAATGTGTGAATTTATATATGTGAAAATCTCGTTTGAAAATTTTATCGTTTGAGTGTCCGATTTAATAAAAGGACTTAATCACGTAATTTGTAAAAGTTGCTAACTATTTGTTAAAGTATTAAAATACTTTGTTCTTTTAATAAGAGGTTTTTATGTTGCAAATTTACCATGGAACAAAGTGATGGACGGTTATGTACATATTTTATAAGATTATTTTATTAAATAACAAAGGTTAATAAAGTAAATAAGTAAATTAAGGTATTATAATAAAACATAAGTTAAAGTTAGTGCTTTAGTTCATCTTTTTAAAGTTGAATATACCAAAGGAAAATAAAAAGAAAAATAAAGCTACATTCGCCCATATTTAAGCTTGATTAAGGTATGTAACTAGCTCGGTTTTTGATAATTTTTACGTTTTTGAGATCGTTGCTATGAAATTTACAAAGCTCATGCCTTAATTTTTGATTTTGATGAATATTTTGAGTTATGCCATTGATGAATTTATGAGATTTGTGATGTTAGATGATGAATTATGAAAGATATGTTTTGGATTGATATGTTTTGTATTGGAAATTTTGATGAATTTGAGTAATTAGGGCTAAATTATAAAAATAATAAATTGAGGGACTAAAATGTGAAATAAATGAAATGTATGGACTTGTATGAACATGAGGAAGATTCGGCCTAAGCATGGAATATTGAAATTTTGCATATTTTGTGTTTTATATAATAGGGATTAAATTGTGAAAAGTGTAAAATGTCATGGGCAAAATGGTAATTTGCCCATTTATGTATTTTTTGGACTAAATTGAATAAAATTGTGTTTGAATAAGTTTAATTTGAATATGTTTAGATCAAGAACCAAAGAAATTGGACTAGGATCGGGGGAAAACAAAAATAATTAAATAACCGTTCTATTCTGTCCGTCGATATCCGAGGTAAGTTTATAAGCAAATAAATGCTGTTAATTTTGAATATATGTGAACTTTAAATGCTGAATTGAATTTAATGAATATTTATAAGTGATGGCTGAATGGTTATATGCTTGGGAGCAATGTTTACGAGATCGATTCGATCGAGTTACGATGTTCGGGAGTCCCGTACGAACCATAGGAATAGCTAGGATACATATGTCATGACATAGGATTCTGTTATGTGTTATCGTGTAAGACCACGTCTGGGACGTTGGCATCGACTTGTGACTTATGTGTAAGACCCTGTCTGGGACAGTGACATCGATATGTGATTACACGTAAGACCACGTTTGGAACGTTGTCATTGTACAAAATGTTCGACTATCTGAGTATCCTTTTTAATTTTGAATGGTTCAACGGGCAATGATAAGTTAAGACCGAGTGTAAAATCGAGTTAAAAGGCTCAGGTATGTATTCATACTAAGTTATGAAAATATGGTAAGTTGGATGTTTGAATTGATGATATAAATGTTATATGTTAATGTGAACTATGTGTATGTATATGTGAATGTATACATTCAGCCAAATAATGTATTCGTGATGTAATAAATGAAGGTTAAACATGCTAATGTTCAAATGAGTATTTGTCCAAAGGGAAACTTATGCAAAATTATATGTCTTGATATATGAAATTATAAGTTTGGAAATGTATATGAATTTATGATGGTTTATTTCGGTTTAGCTAAATTGAATTATGAATGTGATTGAATGTCTCATTTGCTTATGACTTACTAAGCTGTGAAAGCTTACTGTGTGTGTTTGCTCTTTTTTTTATAGATTTTGGAAGCTAGTTACGAGCTCGGGGATTGTCAAAGAAGTCTATCACACTATCGACTATCTTCAGTACTTTTATAAGTTTGAATTTGAACCTATGGCATGTATTGTCTAGTTAATATGTTTAATTTTGGGGTATGTAAATATGAGCCATGCGAAAATGGCTTATTTATTTTGTTAAGCTTGGTTTTTATGCTTTTGATCAAATGATAGATATGTTTGGTTTTGGTAATTCGGCCATGGCTTATATATATATATATATGTTAATTATGTTTGATATGTTTTGTTAAGGATTTGTTAAGTGTTTTGGTATAAGGTAAGTTCAGTTATAGCATATAGGTGAAGTGAGTTTGGTATGTTTTGTTAATCCTTAAATTTAATTATGGTTGACTTGGTTGATGCTTTGGATTTATGAATTGAAAATGAAAATATTTAGCAAGATATAAATTTGGCAACAAGGTATATGTTCATTTTAGAAGTGCCTTTTTATACTATGAATGGTGTGATGGATGACTATATGTTTTGGATTTTGGTATGTACTAAATCGGTTTGGTAATGTATTTATATGTATACATATTATGATTGATATTTGGCTAATAGGTTCAGCTAATGAAGCAAGGAATTGAACTTGTAATTAGGTTGTTTTGATAAAAGTTTTGGTGTAATTTTAATGGTTAATAGCCAAAATACATGTTGAGGTAAATTATTTATATATATCATTGTGTATGTTTTTTATTTAATTAAAGTTTGGTATTAGGTATGCAAATTGAGTTTATAAATTTATTAATATTTGCATTCAAATTTGGTTCTATTTAATATGCTCATATCATGCCAAAAATATATGTATGTTTGTTTTGAAAATAGGTTCATATTGATAAGTTTACATGTGTATTCAAGCAAGTAATACTATAGTATATTTTGACCTTAAGAAAATGAAGTTAAAGATACATATATGTTTGGTTTTTAAGTGGCATGTTGTGCTTGTTTGGTTTTTTATTTGCATACATGTATTGTTAATGAAATGAGATGTTTGATATTTGATATATGAAATAGTCATATTGGAATTTATTAAAGTATGATTAAAATGATATATGACTCAATAGTCATACGCATAAATACTTAGATGAATTTATAAGTATGCTTGTCCATGTTATAACTAATTAAGACTGTGTATAGTAATATACATTATGTAGTGAATAATGGTTGGATAAACTTGGTATGATTTGTGTGCACAAGGAAATTAATGATGCCGCATATGTTGTTTGTTATAAAGTTTTGTGTCATGATTTGATTGGTTTAATAAGTGCATGTATTCAATTATGTATTATTAATGTTTGATATTTATTAGATATTCGAATGCCATTTTTTTATAATGATCATTCAATTAGTATATGTAATTTAAGGCATATACTATATGACTATGAGGCATGAATAGTATTTGTAATACGATTTAAATGGTATGTTAATGTTTAAGCAGACTTATGTTTTAGTTATGCTTATATAACTTATGTGTATTTGTGATTGTTCAGAAGTTGTGTCTTGTCTGGTAATACCTCGTAACCCCATTCCGGCGATGGATACAGGTTAGGGGTGTTACAAAATCTACAAGAATTGTCCGTTAATGCATCGGGATTTCTGTTTTTTAGCTAACCTGATGTTGTTACCATTCGATGAATTTGATGTGATTTTGGGTATGGATTGGCTAACGATGCATAATGCTATAGTGAATTGTAGACGAAAGACAATTGAATTAAAATGTCAGAATAATGAGATTATTAGAATTGAATCTAATGATTTGAACAGTATGCCAGTTGTGATCTCGTCTATGTTAGCTCAGAAATTTGTGAGAAAGGGGTGTGAAGCTTATCTTGCTTATGTACTTGATATGAAAGTAACAGAAACAAAGATTGAATCAGTACCAGTTGTGTGTGAATATTCAGATGTATTTCCTGATGAGTTACCGGGTTTACCACCTATCAGAGAAGTTGAATATGGTATTGAATTAGTACCGGGAACAACGCCGATATCGATAGCTCCGTACAGAACGGCCCCGACAGAGTTAAAAGAATTGAAAGCTCAATTGCAAGAGTTGACAGATGAAGGTTTTGCTAGACCGAGTTTCTCTCCCTGGGGTCACCGGTGTTGTTTGTGAAAAAGAAAGATGTCACGATGAGAATATGTATAGATTATCGACAACTCAACAAAGTGACGATCAAGAACAAATACCCTCTACCGCGGATTGATGATTTGTTTGATCAGTTGAAAGGGGCAACAGTGTTTTCAAAAATTGATTTGAGATCGGGTTATTACCAACTGCGAGTTAAAGACTCCGATGTGCCAAAGGCTGCATTTAGAACAAGGTACGGACACTACGAATTTCTTGTTATGCCTTTTGGACTAACAAATGCACCTGCTATTTTTATGGACTTGATGAACCGGATTTTTAGGCCGTATTTAGACCGATTTGTTGTTGTGTTTATTGATGATATTTTGATTTACTCTCGTGATGAATCCGAACATGCCGAGCATTTAAGAATCGTGCTACAAACTTTGAGAGATAAACAGTTATTTGCAAAGTTCAGCAAATGTGAGTTTTGGTTACAAGAGGCTGGTTTTTTGGGACATATAGTTTCAGCCGCGGGTATCCGAGTTGACACGAGCAAAATTTCAGTGATTATATATTGGAAGCCTCCGAGAAATGTAACCGAAGTCCATAGTTTTCTGGGACTAGCTGGATATTATAGACGATTTGTGAAAGGTTTTTCGATGATTGCAAATCCGATGACAAGATTGCTTCAAAAAGATGTTAAATTTGAATGGTCAGAAAAGTGTCAGCAGAGCTTCGAGCAGTTGAAAGCATTATTAACTGAAGCACCAGTGTTAGTGCAACCTGAGTCGGGTAAAGAATTTTTAGTTTTCAGTGATGCATTGTTAAATGGTCTGGGTTGTGTTTTGATGCAGGAAGGCAAAGTTGTAGCTTATGCTTCGAGACAAGCCGCACAAAAAGAATTATCCGACGCACGATCTAGAGTTAGGCGCGATAGTGTTCGCATTGAAAATTTGGCGTCATTACTTGTTTGGTGAGAATTGCCATATTTATACGAACCAAAAAAGTTTGAATTATCTGAGGACTCAAAAAGAATTGAATTTGCGACAGCGAAGATGGTTAGAATTGCTAAAAGACTATGAATTAATGATTGACTATCATCCCGGGAAAGCAAATGTTGTTGCTGATGCGTTGAGCCGAAAGTTCTTATTTGCTTTACGTGCTTTGAACACACAATTAGCGTTGTCTGACGGTGGTTCAATAGTAGCCGAGTTGAAAGCTTGACCGTTATTTCTACAACGAATTTGTGAGGCTCAAAAGTTTGATAATGAATTGCAAGCAAAATGAATTCAGTGTGAGTCGACTTCTGATACAGGATTTTGGATAGGGCCTGATGACTGTTTGATGTTTCGTGATAGAATTTGTGTACTAAGAAATTTCAAGCTCATTCAGAAGATTCTAAACGAAGCACACAGTAGTTGTTTATCAGTACATCCGGGAAGCACGAAAATGTATAATGATTTGAAACAGTTTTATTGGTGGCATGGCATGAAAAGAGATATCTCAGAATTTGTTTTGAAATGTTTAGTTTTTCAACAAGTCAAAGCTGAGCATCAAGTGTCGTCAGGTTTATTACAACCTATTATGATTCCTGAGTGGAAGTGGGATAGAGTAACAATGGATTTTGTATCGGGATTGCCTTTATCTCCGGGAAAGAATGATGCGATTTGGGTTGTTGTTGATAGATTGAAGAAATCGACTCATTTCAATCCTGTACGTACAGATTATTCACTTGATAAATTGGCTGAGTTGTATATTTCAGAGATTATTCGATTGCACGGAGTACCATTATCTATAGTTTCGGATAGAGATCCGAGGTTCACATCGTGATTTTGGAAGAAATTGCAAGAAGCTTTAGGCACAAAGCTACATTTTAGCACTGCGTTTCACCCGCAAACGGATGGTCAATCTGAGCGAGTTATTCAGATACTTGAAGATATGTTGAGATGTTGCATTCTTGAGTTTGAAGGTAGCTGGGAGAAATACCTACCATTGATTGAATTTTCATACAATAATAGCTTTCAATCGAGTATAAAGATGGCACCATACGAAGCTCTATATGGTCGTAAATGTCGAACACCGTTGTATTGGAGTGAGCTCAGTGAAAATAAGATTCACAGGATTGATCTGATCAGAGAGACTGAAGAAAAAGTTAAAGTAATTAGCGATAGTCTAAAAGCAGCTTCGGATCGACAGTTATCGTACGTAGACTTGAAACGGAAAGATATTGAGTTTCAGATCGGGGATAGAGTGTTTCTAAAAGTGCCACCATGGAAAAAGATATTGCGGGTTAGTCGAAAAGGGAAATTGAGTCTGCGATTCATCAGACCATATGAGATTATCGAGCGAGTCGGGCCAGTTGCTTATCGACTATCTTTACCATCTGAGTTAGAGAAAATACATAATGTGTTCCCTGTGTCGATGCTTCGACGATACCGATCCGACCCTTCACATGTCATTTCCCCGACAGAGGTTGAAATTTAGTCTGATATGTCATATGCTGAATAACCGATCCAAATTTTAGCTCGTGAGATCATAGAGCTGAGAAAGAAGAAAATTGCATTAGTGAAAGTATTATGGCATCAACACAGGGTTGAAGAAGCTACATGGGAACCCGAGGATGCTATGAGAAACCAATACCCGAACCTATTCACTGGTAAGATTTTCGGGGATGAAAATCCCTAAGGGGGAGAGTTGTAACAACCCAATTTTAGCTAAATCGGAATAGTAGTTTCGAAACCACGAATCTGATGTCAGAAAATTATTTTTTAATATTATTTTATGTGTTTATAGTATGAAAGTATGAATGTGTGAAATTTTTGTGAAGTAATTTTATCGTTTAATTAGTCAAATTGAGAAAAAGGACTAAATCCCATAAAATGCAAAAAGTTGCATTCTACTTGATAAGGGTGTCAATTGGCTTTGGCTTTTAAATATGATGGCCTTAAATGGTAATTAGACCATTTTAAATGATAGTTGACTATTATGGACAACCATTATATGTTTTTAATGTTTATTCATTAAGGTTATATTGGTAAATTAGTTAATAAGGTTAATATTAATAAAGCATAATGAAAAAATTAGCTTCATTATCATCTTCTAGCCAAATATTGAAGAAGAAAAGAAGCCATTGATGAACACTTAGGGTTCGACACACATTAGGCTTGATTAAGGTACGGTTTGAGCTCGGTTTTTGATGATTTCTACGTTTTTGATATCATTGCTTTGAAATCTATCTAGCCCGTACCTTAGATTTTGAAATTGTTAAAGATTTTGACAGTTTCCATTGTTGAATACTTGAGTACTTTGATGATTGATGATAGAATATGAAAGCTTGATGATAGTTTTACATGTTTTGTAAAGTGATTTTTGACAAAAATGTCAAAAAGGGATTAAATTGTGAAATTTGTAAATTGAGTGGTTGAAATGTGAAATAAATGAAAGCTATGGGTTGCTAGGGACCTATAGGTAATTCGGCTAAGCTAGAGTATAATGAAATTATGTGAATTTTATGTATTTGTGAAATAGGGCTAAATTGATAAAAGTGTGAAACTTTAGGGGCTAAAGTGCAAATATGCCTAAATGTATGTTTTGGACTAAATTGAAAGAATATATGATTGAATAAGTCAATTTTGAATTCATATAGATCAAGAAAGAAAGAATCCGGATTTAGATCGGGGGAAAAGGAAAGTTAACGAATAGCCGATCCGATACGATAATTCTGAATACGAGGTAAGTTCGTATAATTGAACTTAAATGTGTACCTATCTATTTGATGAATGAAATTGATATAGTAATTATTCTATTGATTAAATGTCGAGTTATTAAATGAAATTTACGGATTGAGTAAGGCATGTTGCCGAATAAGACCATAGTTGGGCTATGGCAACCGAATAATAAGACCATAACCGGGTTATGGCATGTGAATGAAAGACCATGACAGGGCCTTGGCAAAGTATGTGTAAGACCATAGTTGGACTATGGCATCAGAGAAATTGATGAATTTTTATCGAAAGCATTTGTAAACCAGAAGGGTTTGATAAGAGTATTGACGAGAAATAGATATGTATCGATACAGGTACGTATGGAAGATTATTCAAGTATCGAGATATATGAAGTTGAGAACTTATGGATGATGATATGGATAAATTCTATGATAGTTCATGAATTGATGCTTTAAATGTTTATTATATAATCCATTTTGAATTGCTAGTGAATGTTGTGATTATTTCATGTTCACATACAAACTTACTAAGGTTAAAGCTTACTTTGTTTAATTGTTTCTATGTTTTATAGTTCTACGAGACTAGCTCAGATCCGGGAATCGTCAGAGAATTCATCGCACTATCGATCATCTATTTTGGTACCTTTGAAGCTATGTATATATGGTATATGGCATGTATAGGCTTGTGTCAAAATGGTTTATATGATGGATGTGTATTTTGGCCATTTGTGTTGGCATAAAATGATGAACTTGATGATGTTTATGTATGCAAATAGTTTCACTTTTAATGTTTGAAAATAGACCTATCTTGAATGAATGGAGTTGAAGTGATTATGTATATTTGAATTGGTTTAGTTAGATGAATCATATATGTGAATTATGCTTGGTAAAGCAAGTTAAGTTGATTAGTGTTTGAATAGGTGAATAGCATTGAATTGAGTATTGAAATGGGTAAAATGGATTTGGTATGATTATGTATTGATTGATGACTTTTGGCTGTATAATTGTGTTTTAAAATGATACCATATGAGCTTGTGTAGGTATGTGCAAAAAGGGTGGCAAATTGGCTTTGTAAATGGCCTATTCTTGTCCACACGGGCAGAGACACGGGCGTGTGTCTTAGCCGTGTGCGACATACGGTTAGGTTACACGGCCATGTGTCCTTTGGTGTCGAAATTGAATTGAAGTCAGTATGCTCCACACGGTCTCACACACGGATGTGTGACTGGCCGTGTGGTATAAGTCAGTATACCCCCTAAATGGCACACGGCCTAGCATATGGGCGTGTGTGGCCATTTCGAAGGGCACACGGGCGTGTGGTTGGCCGTGTGTCCCAAGTTAGTATACTCTCCAGTTTTCACACGGTCTGGCACACGGGCGTGTCCTCGACCGTGTGATACAAGTCAGTATGTATGCCCTGTTTCCACACGGCCTAAGACACGGGCGTGTCTACTAGCCGTGTGAGGCACACGGCCTATTCACACGGGCGTGTGACCCTTGTATGATTGAAAATTTTCTAAGTTTTTTGAAATTTTCGTATGTTATAGTTTTAGTCCCGAACCACTTCTAAAGCATGTTTAAGGCCTCGTAGGCCCTCATAAGGGACAACGTGATTGTATTGAATGATGTATGAGAATGATTGCTTGAGGTTGATAAATGTAAGCTATGTGTTATGTATTGATCGGTAATACCTTGTAACCCTATTCCGGTAATGAGTACGGGTTAGGGGTGTTACAAGCTGGAATAGATTAAATGCTTTTAGTTAATTTAGGTAGTTCAGCTCAAGTAATTAAAGTTGCATTTTTAATGTGTCATAATCTGGACATTTTAATTAAAGTTAATGTGTCTTAGTTTAATACATATTTAATAGTTGTTTAATAGTTATTTAAATGTGTCTAAGTTTGAGACAAATTAAATTCATGTTTCAATTAATTTTGTCCAGCCGAATTTATTTTGTCTTGGCCTAATTAACTAGTTTAATTTATTTGTTTCAAGTACATGCATGGACGGCTTAAATATGGTGTGCTGATGATTGAGATGCTCTAAGCACCTCTTCCTATATGCCAAGAGCCATTGAGCTGCTGATTCCTTTTCCCCAAGCTGGCCATTGTGTTCTCTAACAGCCTTAAGTGTTTTCACACTTGCTGGAGGTTCCTTTCACACTCATGGTTGTTCGTTTTTGAGCTTTCACACCCAAGGGCTGCTCAAATTCATTTGTTCACACTCAAAGACCATTAAAGTGCCCCAAGTTTATATTTAAGAGCTCAAGCCTATTCAAATACTCAAGGCAGCACCTTAAAGCCTTTTAACACCTCTTGGCCGAATCTAGCCTAGTCGATTCAGCTCCATTCAGCTCATTTTTCATTTCAATTAATCAAGCTGGCCTAGGAAGCATCAAGGGACGTTTTGGAAGGTTCAAGAAAGTTTCCACCACCATTAAGTTGAACACATGCTGCCCATTTGGTTCTCTAATTGTCTATTCGGCTAGCCATGTAATTGAGCTATAAATATGAAGCTCTTTCATTGTATTTCATACTTTTGCTACTTGAATGAATTTTAATATATTTGTGAGTATATTCAACTCTCAAATTTCATCCAAGACTCAGCTTGACTTATCTAGTTAGCTAGTGGCGTCAACCTATTTCCTTGAAGAACTTATCACTCAATCGAGTGTGGCGTTCAAACCATTGATACCTTTGGTTCCTATCTCCTTATAGATAGTGGGTCAATGTCCTGTTTTCTATCCTCCATCCACCTTAGGAGTGTTATAAGATTCAGGTCAATACTTTAACGTAGTATTGGTTCTTTCTTGATTCTTAAGCTTAACTTCCATTCAACTATCATCATCATTTATTTGCTTTGTTTCTTTCTTTAGCCGAACCTTAGCTTATTATATCCTCAAACACATTGCAAACCTGTTGTTACACCTATAATCAGCCGAACCTAATCAAATTTCAAGCAAGAATGATAGTTCTCAGATTTAACGATCAGGCACAACTACAACCAGAAATACTTTCGCAACTCGGGATCGTGTCATTTGGTATCAGAGCTGGTTAAATCGAGGAGTACGGACATTTTTGACAAGCCTTGAGTAAGTATTTGAAAAAAATCGAAAAAAATTAGTGTATATAAAAAAAATTATATTGTGAATATTTGAATGCAAATTTGATATAAAAAAAGAATTCGAAGTTATTAAAAAAAAAGAAGGCTAGTTGTTAAAATTGATCATCTTTTCTTCCTGATCTACAAATTCTCTCATCGAACCCAATTTCACCACACTCCAAAACCATATACTTTTCTTTCAGCCCACCTAACACCAAAAACGTCATCTACCCTTGTAACCCTTTTGAAGCCGACCCCTAGACTAGTAGTTAAGTCTAAACGAGTCTTCTACGAAATTTCGAGAGGTGAATCGAACGGTGAAAGGCACGAGTGTTGTGAGAGTAATAGAGAGAAGAAAAAGCCAAGTAAAGAGTGTAAACACGAGTGGAGTGCCATCTACTTTTCTTTTTGAGTGAATTGTGAGGCTTCGTAGTGAGGTTAAAGAATTATGTCTAGAAGTCCAGAATGTAATATGGTGGAAGGAGGCGGACGTCAACCGATAAGAAATGTCGCACCCGGAGGAGGTGGAGTGTAACACCCTATACCCGAGTCCGAGGCCTAGACCGGATACGAGACATTACTACGCTTAAATTTGCTTAACCATGAAATTTTGGGCTATAAAATTTCGTCCCGAACTAAAAACTTCACTTCCACATACAACTCGCACATCTCATGGGCCTACGAGGCCTTAAACTCATGTTCGTAAACTTTCGAAACTTGATCGAAAACCTTTCTTAGAAACATGGGTCACACGCTCATGTGGTTTGGGACACGCCCGTGTACCCCTTAACACGCCCATGTCTTCCAACCGTGGGAAGCTACTAACTTGATCCACACGGCCTTGACACACCCGTGTCTTTCAACCGTGGGGAGCTACTGACTTGATCCACACGGCCTGGGCACACACCCATGCTCAATCCGTGTGTCTTACACGGCTCATGCACACGGCCGTGGGATTCACCCGTGGTCTATTCTATCTAATAATAATAAGGTGCAGGGCACGCACAGCCTAGACACACGCCCGCGTGTCTAACCGTGTCGGCACTTAAAGGCTATCTACCAAGCCAATTGCCACTCTGAAATCAAGATCAAACTCATGCTCAATTCAATACATTTCATACCTCATCACATTACTACACATAGCATCAATATCACTCTTGAATTAAAGACGTTTGATTAATAAAGAAATAAGGTCTTTATCCACACACTAGGGAAAACTAATTCCCATATATTTACAAATAACTTAAGACATCATCTATGGCTATATACAAACAAACATAAGCTCTCTTAGGCCAACACAATTTGGCTACATCAACAATGACTTAATCAACCTTAAGTACTAGCCCTATACATGCCATTACTTATAGAGACTTGGTACCTCATACCGAGTGTCTACTCGATAGTGTGAAAATATCTCCGGCGATCCCCAATCCGAGCTAGATAAATTTACCTATAAGAGATGAGAAAAATAAAAGGAGTAAGCAAAAATGCTTAGTAAGTTCGTCTGCATACAACTGATAAACACTAATATTCATTGATTATATATGATTGCAAGTTATTAGGATGAGCTTCTCTCATGAACTCATGGTTACTTACTCAATCATCCCTAAAGCTTACTCATTCTATCTCTTACCATATTCTTACCATGCCACAAGCCAAATGCTCGTTTAATTAGCATACATACATTCCTGCACTGATCATCACAAGATCATATAAAACAACACATCAAGTATTTTCAATAATCCACTCATATTACTAATCTCTCGATGGTTACATACTTAGCCCACCATTTAATCTCTTATAGGGTGGTATCGCACACAACCCACCAATCAATTATACTTATGGTGATTTCGCACTTAGCTCACCAATCACTTATAAACGATGGTATCGCACACAGCCCATCGATTTCTAATTAATCAAGTGGTAACGCACAAAGCCCACTGATAGTAATATAATTGATGGTATCGCACACAACCCATCAATTTATAATATATCAGGTGGTATCGCACACAGCCCATCGATAGCAATATAGTTGATGGTATCACACACAGCCCATCAATTAATAATATATCAGGTGGTAACGCACACAGCCCACCAATAGTATACATTCTTGAATAGTTATCCTCATGCATTTATCTATTTCAAATGTTTACCCGGAAACTTCTTCACACACTACTATTCTTACTTAGCTTTCTACTATAATTGTTCGCATTCACACAATGCTGTAATAATTATAACTTAAGCAACTAAAGTACCTCATTTACACATCACCCACTATGGGTTCATCCAATACCGAGTCCACCTCGATTCAGTTCTAACATATCCTTGTACCTCTCATGTACAACACATTCATTCTCAACTCTCAACTACTTATCGAGTCACTAAAATCGTTAAGCAACTCCCTTAAGTCTCGTACTCATAATATCACATTAACATATACCACTAAATAACCTATCGATGCCATGTTCTCGACATGGTCCTATACAAATTCTCTCACCAAGGCCATATTTCAATATGGTCTTACACGGAACCTTAACTATCATCATTTCATAATATTTGCATTTCTTACTATTCTTAGATTCCAATTCTCTTAACAACTCATAAATCACTTATTTAATACATTCATTGCATAATTATACATTTCTTACAACATCAGAATATTAAATAACCCGTACGTACTTGCAAGGTTTGCATACGAACTTACCTCGATGACGAAAAGGCCAAAAATGACTTTTTGTCCACATTTCTCTTTTCTCCCGTTCTAGGTCCGAATCTCGTTTTCTTAAATCTAGAACAATAAAATTTACTCATTTAATCACTTAATGATCATTTTACAACATAATATCCACTTGGGCAAAAATGACCATTTTGCCCCTATACTTTGGTAAAATTACGATTTTGCCCCTAGGCTCGTAAATAAATTTTTATCACATTTTCTTGATAAATCAGCCTAGATGAACATTTAATCCACAACTATCCACAATTCCAAACATTTCATGCCTTAATGAACAACTTACAACTTTTGCATTTTACCCCAAATTAGATGTTTTCATGACAACACCTTTCACAAAAGTTGTTTCTCCTCATCCTATCATTCATTTTCTTCAATAAAAATTCAGCAACTAGCATAAACTCTCTCATGGCAAGTCCCTAGACTCTCAACCATATTACAAATTAGTCCCCTCATTAGCTAGCTTAAGTTTTGGGGACTCCAAAAGTGCAAAAATTATCAAGAAAGATCATCAAAATCTCTTACTTATGAGGAGGAATGTTTGCTGAAATTTTTGAGCTTCAAAACCCAATTCTTTTTGCCCATTTTCGGTGGAAGAGGAGAAGAAATAAAAAAAGATGATAGCTTTTCTTATTTCATCTTATTTTATTTCTTTTTAATACCTAACATGACAACATTTAATGCTCTTGTCCCCCTTTGTAATCCTTTGACCGGCCAAGCCACTTAACAAGGCCAAATTACACATTTGGGCCTCCAATTAATACTCTATAGCTATTTAGCACTTCTAGGAATTAAAATGGAACTTTCGCACTTTATGCGATTTAGTCCTTTTTAGCGATTAAGCATGAAATCGCTAAAATTAAAGCACCAAAATTTTCATGCACCCTTATAAACATGTTATAACACATAACATAACATGAAAATAATTTTATCTAACCTCAAATTAGTGATTCCGAGATCACTGTTCTGACTAGCCCCTAAATCGGACTGTTACATGGAGCGCCTGACTTAGGCCAACAAGCCCTCTTACGGGAATTTCAATGAATGCTCCGAAACGAGTTAAAATCTTTCAATGAATGTTTAGAGTGAGTCAAGGAGAGGGGTCAACGAGAGAGAATGCCCCAAGGCCCAAGACAAGAGCGAGGGCGAGCAAGACTCAATGATGATGATCTCTACGATCCAAGCGACTTGGAAAGCGACCAAGCCTCGAATCAAAGTGAAAGGTGACGAGGCCAAAGGAATCGAGGCCCTTGAGAGCGAGATCGTGTTGATGATGATTTGAAGAACATCAAACTTTCCATCCCACCATTCGAAGGCAAGTCTGATTAGGCGTGGGAGAAGAAGATTGAGTTAGTTTTTGAATGCCATAACTACTCCGAAACCAAGAAAGTGAAGTTGGCAGCATTTGAATTTTTCAACTATGCTATGATATGGTGGGATCAACTCACTACAAGTCGACGAAGGAACGGAGAACAACCAATATCTACTTGGGCCGAGATGAAGATGTTATGCGAAGGCAATTCATTCCATCGTATTACCACTGAGATTTTTACCAAAAGCTCCAAAACCTTACCCAAGGCACTAGGAGCGTTGAAGATTATTTCAAAGAAATGGAGATCGCCATGATTCGTGCGGATGTCCAAGAAGATCGCGAGGCAACCATGATGCGTTTCTTAGCCAGACTCATCTGAGATATAGCCAACATTGTGGAACTTCAACACTACGTTGAATTAGTTGACATGGTGCACATGGCTATGAAGGTGGGGAAGCAACTCAAATGCAAAGGATCTATTCGAGGCTATTGCAACTCGAACGCAATCTCAAAATGGGTCCAAGGCACTAGCAAGGAAGACTCTCTAAGTCGTGCGAAAGAACAAATGGTGCATGTGAAGACTAATAAGCCTAGTGGCGAATCTAGAAAAAATAAGATCGAGGCTGTTCCTAATCGATTGCGGGACATCAAGTGCTTTAAGTGCCAAGGGAAGGGACACATTGCTAGTCAATGTCCCAATCAACTAGTTATGGTGGTTCGAGCAAATGGTGAAATTGAATCCGATTAGGATAAGGAGGAAGAGCTCGAAGTACCCACCGACAAAGAAGAAAACTTAGATACACTGTGGAGGGAGAAATCCTTGTCATTAAATGGAGTTTGAGCCTACAAAGTACCGAAGAAGAGCAGCAAAGGGAGAACCTATTCCACATGCATTTCCATGTCCAAGGCAAGGTGTGTAGTTTGATAATTGATGGAGGAAGTTGCACTAATGTTGCGAGCAGTATGTTGGTGGAAAAGTTGGGCTTGCCAAAAACTAAGCACCCCAATCCTTACAAGCTTTAGTGGCTTAATGAAGGCGACAAATTGAGGGTGACCAAACAAGTGCTAGTTGCGTTTTCAATTGGCAAGTATGCAGATGAAGTCCTATGTGACGTGGTTCCCATGCATGCGGGGCACTTGCTGCTAGGACGACCATGGCAACACGATAGGCATGCAATCCACGATGGTTATGTGAATAGATACACAATTAGACACTTAGGAAAGAATATAACGTTAGCAGCCCTCACCCCAAAGCAAGTGTATGAGGACTAACTTAAATTGAAAAATTATGTGGAAAAATTGAGAGACAAGAGCAAAGTTTGTGAGAAGTAAATGAGTGGAAAAAAAGAGAGAGAAATTAAAAATGAAATGAGTGAAAAGGAGAGGAGTATTTTAACTAACCGACGTGCGAGTTGCTTTTGTATTGTTTCTTCAATTCAGGTTCCTAAAGATTCATGTGGCAAGAATCAACTTCAATACCTTCCTGATGAGAGGCAGTTCAAGTTGACCAAAAAAGGTAAGATCTTAGGTGACCTTAGTCCACAAGTGCTTAGAGGTAAGCAAGGTAAGGGTTCTATAGTATTTGAGTCTCAACAATCCCACTTGAATGTTATTAACAAGATTGTCGAAGACATAGTTTTTTAAAGAGCTCCATACCTTGACTTGGCTAATTGCCATTCTCTGATTGTTGATGATTTCGTTTTAAATAGTGGCATAAAGATTTTTTCTACTAATGAGTATGGCATTGGCGAGTTTGTCGATGAAATAAGATTAAGTCGGCACAAACAAAATTTGATCTTGTGTGGTAAAGAGTTGTCACGTAAAATGCCAAATCTGTTTGTTTGTGATGGTAATGTGAATTCTCTAAATTTGTGTACATGTTTGAGCAAGTCTGTTTGAATGAGATTTAAGAGGTTTGATTGTTTGAATATGTGTGTGTTTAAACCCTCTTTGTTTAGCATGTGTGGATCATTGGAGATAAAGAAACTCTTGTTGCAATCCGAAACGAGTGATCAAACTCGTGTGTTCAAACCTGGAGTTCATTATTCTAGTTCGATATTGAGAGAAATCAAGCATCCTAAACTTTGTGATAATAAATGTGTAAACAATTTATGTTTATTTGATGCTTTTCCTGTAATTAAGAAAATGAAACTTGTGAACTCTGATTATGACTTCAAATTGTTCCCTGGTCCTTCTATGTTGCCTGTTATGAAATTCTTGATTCATTACGAAAAGGTAAGAGCAATCTATATTTTTGAATTCGAAAATGGTTTATGTGATACTTTGATGTTTATAATTCATAGTGTCACCAATTCATTTCATTCTCGTGTAGGAGATACTTTAAAATGGTTCCCTCCTAAAGAGGGAGGACATGCAAATAACCTGTTTTCTTTTCGAGTAATGTGTAATTCTCAGGTTCTTGGGAGCAACTTTGCCAAATCCATCAACCAAGGGGCTTGTGACGATGAAAGAATTTTCGCAAGAAAATGGCACGATTTGAGGACAAATCACTTCAAAGAGGGAGGGGATGATACGGCCACGACCTGAGACCCTCCTAGAGTTGGCATGGAACCTTGGGAAATGGCATTGGGGTTTATCGAGAGTTCATGGAAAAGCAAGCCAAGCAACCCTTGCAACCTAATTCGAGCTCATTTAGCTCGATCCTAGCTTATTGAGCTCGATTCAATTTTATTTTTAATTTATGCATTTTTAGTAGCTGGAATAAATTAAATGCGTTAAGTTAATTTAGTTAGTTTAGCTCAAATAATTAAAATTGCGTTTTTAATGTGTCATAATCTAGACATTTTAATTAAAGTTAATGTGTCTTAGTTTAATACATATTTAATAGTTTTTTACTAGTTATTTAAATGTGTCTAAGTTTGAGACAAATTAAATTCATGTTTCAATTAATTTTGTCCAGCCGAATTTAATTTGTCTTGGCCTAATTAACTAGCTGAATTTATTTGTTTTAGGTACATGCATGGATGGCTTAAATATGGTGTGCTGATGATTGAGATGCTCCAAACACCTCTTCGTGTATGCCAAGAGCCATTGAGCTGCTGATTCCTTTTCCCCAAGCTGGCCATTGTGTTCTCCAACAGCCTTAAGTGTTTTCACACTTGCTGGAGGTTCCTTTCACACTCATGGCTGTTCGTTTTTGAGCTTTCACACCCAAGGGCTGCTCAAATTCGTTTGTTCACACCCAAAGACCATTGAAGTGCCCCAAGTTGATATTTAAGAGCTCAAGCCTATTCAAATACTCAAGGCAGCACCTTAAAGCCTTTTCACACCTCTTGGCCGAATCTAGCCTAGTCCATTCAGCTCCATTCAGCTCATTTTTCATTTCAATTAATCAAGCTGACCTAGGAAGCATCAAGGGACGTTTTGGAAGGTTCAAGGAAGTTTCCACCACCATTAAGCTGAACACATGCTGCCCATTCAGTTCTCTAATTGTCTATTCGGCTAGCCATGTAATTGAGCTATAAATATGAAGCTCTTTCGTTGTATTTTAGACTTTTGCTACTTGAATGAATTTTAATATATTTGTGAGTATATTCAACTCTCAAATTTTGTCCAAGACTCAGCTTGACTTATCTAGTTAGCTAGTGGCGTTAACCTATTTCCTTGAAGAACTTATCACTCAATCGAGTGTGGTGTTCAAAGCATTGATACCTTTGGTTCCTATCTCCTTATAGATAGTGGGTCAAGGTCCCATTTTATATCCTCCTTCCACCTTAGGAGTCTTATAAGATTTGGGTCAATACTTTAACATAGTATTGGTTCTTTCTTGATTCTTAAGCTTTACTTCCATTCCACTATCATCATCATTTATTTGCTTTGTTTCTTTCTTTAGCCGAACCTTAGCTTATTATATCCTCAAACACATTGCAAACCTATTGTTACACCTATAATCAGTCGAACCTAATCAAATTTCAAGCAAGAATGATACTTCTCAAATTTAACGATCGGGCACAATTACAACCCAAAATACTTCCGCAACTTGGGATCGTATCAGTGGTATCCTACTCTATTTTGTTTTTTTTTTCCATATGAACGCTGCTTTATGTCTAAAGTCTACTACAAGTATCGGTTGAGTACTTGCTCATATCATTCAATTTCAGTCCAACTAATCCAACCTTTTCCGAATTAGCTTAGTTTATGGGCATGCTGTATAGTCGCCTATGTTTAGGGATTGCACGCATACAATTTAAAAATAAAAACAATTGAATGAAATAATAAATTAATTTAGATCTATGCTTCAACCATTAAAGAAAGTAAATGTTTCATCATGTAATCCCAACCCTATGAAATTTAGTTCATGGGCTGGCAAGTAAAATTCAAAACCAAAATATCATCAACCATTGTTTCAATCAAATTAATTAACGGGAGAACATATTAAGAAATAATGGAAGAACTTTGGGAAAATGGCTTCTACCAAACCAATCCACAATCCAGAAGCACAATGTCCTATGGTGGCTGAGAGGGACTGCCTTTGGTTTACTCTTTCTGTCTCTACTCAGTTGCTACCCTTTATTTTTGCCTACCAATCTCCCTTCCTGAGGGCTTCCTTCTCCTTTGGCTTTATATAAGATTTTTTTTCCTAGGGTAAATCCAACAACCTACGATATGTTATCCTCTTTTTTGGGTAGATTTCTCTGGTACAAGTAGAGTTGGGCTGAGACTGGTATGCGTTGAGTGTTAACTCCATCATCTTCCTAGGGAAATGGACCCATAAAGTCTATTCCCCATACATCAAAAAACTCAATATCCAGTATACTTTGCAATGGCACTTCATGTCTCCTAAATAGATTTCCTATTCTCATACAATGGTTGCATGATTGATAGAATTCATGAGCATCCTTGAACAAACTTGGCCAAAAAAATCCTGACTGAAGTACTTTGGCAGCAGTTCTCATCCCTCCAAAATGTCCTTCATGCGGAGTTGAATGACTGTAACATCTCAAAATTTAGATCAATAAAAATTTAGAAATATATAAAAAATAAAGAATTTTCCCAATGGTTGGTTATTAAATGTGGAAGCATGAAAGTTAGTAGGAGGGTCCCAAGTTTAAGTCCCATCTCTTGCAAAATAAATTAATATTTGTAAAATTCCCTTATTTTTTTAAAGTCATGCCGTCCAAGCCTAGTAAACCTAGGTATAAATACAATTTCTACTCAAAATAATCAGTCTCTAACTCACTTTTCTCCTACCTTAGCCGTCTCTAATCTCCTCTCCCTCTCTTCATCTTTATTTTTTTCTTTTCTTTTCTTCTTCTCCCACTATAATTGCCGTCGCACCTATCACTACCATTCACTCTTGATTTTTCTTTCTTTTGTATTCAAGATTGAGAATCATCTTCATCCCTACCTTGCTGCCATTTTTCTTCAATTAGAACAACCCCAAAATTGAAATCTTGAATCTCCAAGATCAACTCTAACCTGCCGCCCATCTCAATTAGCTTGTGTAAGACCTCTTTTTTTATTAAATTTCTTGGGTAATGTTGCAAGTTAAAAACCTAAATTTCCATATATATAATTTTGGGGATTTTTAATGTTTTTAAAATTATTTTTTCAGATTTTAATTAGATCTCAAATCATTTTAAAATTCAGCCTCAATTCTAACCACCATAGGTGGTGGTGCGTGTGCATATGTGTAGAAAAGGGGGCTGTTTTGTTTCTTGAATCTTTCTCATTTAATTTCATCCTTAATTTATGTTCTTGGACCTTTCTAATCAGCCTTTAAACATATGTCAATTAGGGAAAAATGTTCTTGATCGATTGGCCATTCGAAACTCACAAATTGAGAAGCGTAAGTGCAATTAAGCGTAAAATAGTTTGTTGTTTCGACATATTTGTTGGGTAAAGGTTATGGATTGATTAGATGAAGAAATTTAATCATTATTAGCTACTAGTTTTCCAGTATATTATTGAATTAGGTGCTGAACAGAATGTCCCAAATCGACTGTAAAACTGAAGAACGATCACACGTACAATTCACATCAAAACAGTGTAAGGAATTTAACTAGTTTGGATTCGTAAAGTAGTTATAATTTCGACGACTGGTTTGAACCCATAAGTGGGTATTTGGGGGCTATTTTAAAGGTAAATTGATTGAATTTATACTAAATTTTGGTTTTTCAACCCATAAGTGGGTATTTGGGGGCTGTTTTAAAGGTAAATTGATTGAATTTATACTAAATTTTGGTTTAGGTTCGTATAAGAATTTATTAAGGAAAATTGGAAGATTTGCTAGTGTGCTACGAGGAAGCGAGAAATAAGGTGTGGGTCCTAAACTCTTAAATTACTTCGGTAATGGTAAATGTCATGTCATATTTGATAAATTAGCTTGCTGATTGGATTGGCTTAATGGCTAATATTAGTTTTGTGAGTGGCCAAACCAGGTACATTTCGAACCTTAAAAATTTGATGTGTTGGCAAAATTGCTAGTTTGACAGCATGAATGTGTGATTGAGAATGTTTGATTGAATGGTATGAATTATTGAGATATTAGGTTTATCCATGATTTAAATGCATGAAATATTTTCTATGATGTACATCCACGAGGTTGCTATTTATGCACAATGAAATTCGTAAAATATGTAAAATTGAATGATCTTTATAGATACCTTCTTAATGGTAATTTGAAATTTGAAACTCTATTTCCTATTACGAAAGTAAATGATTATTGAGGACGTGTTGAACATGGAAAATAAATATGAAAAGTATTAAAATATGAATATGTATGAGTTTGTGTGCAATATTGCATATGCATTGGGTTGGGATATTTTGTCGTGTATGGAGGAGTTCCATGGAGTACCGACGACATATTAAGTCTGCATATATTCGTAGTTAGTGCACTACATTTGGAGTACAAAGGGGATTGGCAATTTTATCACATATTATATGTGTTGGTGATTGTATCACACTATTTGAGATTCGGTAGATTTTCTGCATTATTGATTATTGGTGGTTTTACCACATCGAGCTATGCTCGCATTTATTGGAGTTTGGCAGACGAGTTTTGAGGAACTCGTGGTATGTAGCGGATGGTATGGGTAGGATCTCACATGGGCTTTTATCATGATTATGTGCATTTAAATTGTTATTGATAATGTTTGAATGTGCTATGGGTATCTCTATAAAAATGCTTGAATGAATACTTAATGCATGGTTGTTTAGTCTCACACTATGCTTGTTAAGCTCAACCCATTACCTTAACTTCTCAGGCAATGAACGAACTTAGGGTCGAGACTGGCATGCAGTCGTACAATGGACTTCAGACTCAATTTCATCATATTATTTTACTTTAATTTTATTTTTGGTTTATTTTTCTCATTATTTTTATTATTCGATTTTTAGGATTGTAAGTTATTTAAAACTGTTGTTTGGGACTGTTTGTGTTTTGGGGATTACCATGCATGCATGACACTTATACTTGGATTAGTTTTACGGGTCTTATGTATTGAAATTTGACTATGCATGATACATGGCTAAGTTAATAATTTGACTAGTAATGATAGTTTTCCTCTGCTAAGAAGGTATTCAAAATGATTTTTCTAAAGCAATCCAAAAATTAGGTTTTATAAAAAATCACCTTTTTCACTAATTTGACTAAAGCATAGTTGGGCTAAGTAAAGGGACGTTTTCCAAAGTTAACAATAGAAACCACGGTTTTATAAAAGAGAGTACTTGAAGGTTTTAAACTGTTGTTAGAGTAGGTTCGACAGTAAGGTATCCAATGTGGCCTTAACGATTTGACTGTAACCTCTAGGCTGGGTTTGGGAGGTTACATTTAGTGGTATCAGAGCTTAGGTTTAAAACCTTAGATTGAATTTGCAAACCTTTTCAAAATGGGTCTGCATGCATCCATACATGAACAAAGGGTATCTTTGAGAAAAACAAACCACAGAATTTTGAAAGTACTTTTTACAGGGAATGACAGAGTCCTAAGATCCGATTCCAAGTCCATAGAAACGGTTCTAGAACTTTAGTAAGAGTATATAGACTATTGCATAAAACTTTAATGAAAGAATTATAAAATGTGAGTGCGTAAAAGACTAAACAATGTACTAAATGCTCTTACTTGAAAATTGTAGATTCATAAAACACAGAAATGAGCGCACATGGAATGATAACTCGTGGTAGAATGGGCTGTAGGGGGCAACCTTTGAGGGCTCCGGTTGAGTCGAATGCATCATTAGGGCAAGAAGAGGATAATGAACAGAAAGAGGTTAACAGTGAACCCACTACTGAGGGTGGGAATATGGAAGATGAGAATATTAATGATGACCATGTTGAGAATAATCCAGTAACTCAGGCTCTATTGAGGTCTTTGAATAGAGTTGTTGGGGCTCCAATAGGAGAAGTTAGTCGTGGGACTATTGCTGGAAGGCTCCGCTCTAGTGGGGTAGAATTGTTTAGGGGTATTGCTGAAACTACTTCTAGAGTGGTTGAGTGTTGGATAGAAACCACTGAATGGATTTCGGAGGATTTGGACTGCACTGCTAAGCAGAAGCTTAAGGGGGTCGTGTCATTGTTAAGGGCTGAGGCTTATCGATGGTGCCAATCAGTGATTGAAGGTATGTTTCTAGAGCGAATTAATTGGACTTATTTTTAGGATGCCTTTTAGAGTAAGTTTGTGGGCCTTCATTATGTGGAGGCCAGTCTTCTGGAATTTATTAAGCTTAAACAGGGAGACAAGACAATTTCTGAGTATGAGGCAGAATTTCTAAGGTTAAGCCGCTATGCACCTAGTATGGTGGCGTCTGATCAGGAAAAGAGTTTTCGTTTTCAGGAGGGTCTAAGGTATGACTTCAAGGTTTAGGTAGCTTCGCACCAAAAGTGTGTGTTTGAGGCTTTGGTTGAGAAGACCCAGATTATTTAGGATATTAAGCGTGTGGAGCACGAGAAGAAAGGGAAATAAAGAGATCAACCCAATAGAGACACGGGCCCTACTGGCCCAAATCCACGACCTGTTAAGTGGGCCAGAGAGGCTAGACCACCTCAAAATAGGGAAGTAGTGGACCCTATAGAAGGGCAGATTTGGGTTTGCCAGTATTGTCAGAGGCGCCATTCGGGCGAGTGTTGGAGGAGGATGGGTGCTTGTTTGGTATGTGATTTGATAGAGCATAAGATTAGGGATTGTCCTTACCGTTAGGATCAGGTGCAAGCTTTGGCTCAGAATCAAGACCCAGTTAGGGGTAAAAATCAGAGAGGTAATAAGGGTGCTTAGAGGGGCCGTAATCAGAATCGAAATGGGAATGCTAATCGGGGTTAGAGAGCACCAGCTCAAGGTGCAAGTCGAGCTAAGGTGAGACAACCACCTTAGTTTATGCGGCTAGGCATCGAGAGGATAGAGATGTGGCTAACGTCATAGTAGGTACCTTTACTATTTATTCAATACCCTATTTTACTTTGATTAATATAGGATCTACTCATTCGTATGTTGTTTGTAATATGGCTGTAAATTTGGAAATTAAGGTAGAGGAAACCAAAAACATTGTAATTGTAGTTAGTCCCTTAGGATCCTCCACACTTGTGAATAAGTTTATAAAAGTTGTCCTTTAGAGGTTCAGGGAGAGGTATTTCTTATCAATTTGATAAAGCTTCCTTTCAATGAATTCTATTTGATTTTGGGGATGGACTGGTTGGTTGAGCATCAAGTTTGAGTACATTGTGTATTGAAGAGGGTGACTTTGGTGACTAAGTCTGGGAAAGAAGTCATTATGGTAGGGGAACATCAGAATTATTTGTCTAATGTAATCTCTGCTTTAGTAGCAGAAAAGATGGTATGAAAAGGGTGCGAAGCATTTTTGGCTTATGTTTGAGATGCAAGCGCCGTTGATCATTTAGTTGAAAGTATTTGTATAGTGACCCGATGTATTTCTCGAGAAACTACTAGGGTTATTGTCGGGAATGGCACCGGTGTCCATTTCTCCCTACCGTATGTCACTGAAAGAGCTTAAGGAGTTGAAGGTGCAGTTGCAAGAACTACTGGATAGAGGTTTCATTAGACCTAGTGTTTCACCATGAGGCGCACCGATTTTATTTGTGAAAAATAAAGATGGAACCTTACGATTGTGCATTGATTACTGGCAACTGAATAAATTAACTATCAAGAATAAGTACCTTTTACCAAGTATTGACGACCCATTTGATCAGTTCAGAGGTGCAACTGTCTTTTCCATAATTTAATTAAGATCTGGGTATTACCAACTCAAAGTGAAAGAATCTGATATCCCTAAAACCGCTTTTAGGAATCGTTATGGACATTACGAGTTCCTTGTCATGCCTTTTTGGGTTGACTAATGCGCCAGCGGTTTTTATGGACCTTATGAATCACGTCCTTTAGCCTTTCCTTGATCAGTTCATCACGGTTTTCATTAATGACATCCTTGTGTACTCTAAGATAGAGACCGAACATGATAGGCATTTGAGAGTGGTTTTATAGATACTCCATGAAGAGAAACTTTTTGCTAAACTAAATAAGTGTGAATTTTGGTTGAAGGAAGTGATGTTTTTGGGTCATGTGGTATCGGTTGAGGGTATCCGCGTAGATCCCATAAAGGTTGAAGCTATCCTAGATTGGAGGCAACAGAAGAATGCTTTGGGAATTCAGAGTTTTTTGGGTCTTACTGGATATTATCGAAGGTTTGTTGAGGGTTTTTCCTTGATGGCAACCCATTAACTAAGTTGTTAAGGAAGAATGCTCCTTTTAAGTGGGGAGACGAATAGTAGGCTAGTTTCAAAAAGTTGAAATCCGTGTTGACAGAAGCTCCCATTTTAATTCAACCAAAATTTGGTAAAGTATATGTTGTGTATAACGATGCTTCACATGTTGGACTTGGTTGCATATTGATGCAGGATGGTAAATTGGTAGCCTATGTTTCGATACAACTTAGGCCACATGAAGGTAATGACCTTACTCATGATTTGGAGTTGGCGACTGTTGTGTTTGCTCTCAAAATTTGGAGACACTACCTGTATGGTGAGAAGTTTATTATTTAACCGATCACAAGAGTCTCAAATATCTCTTCACCCAAAAGGAACTTAATTTGAGGCAATGGAGATGGATTAAGTTATTAAAGGACTATGACTATACGATCAAGTATCATCCTGGGAAGACCAATGTTGTGGCTGTTACCTTAAGTAGAAAGGCAATGTCTAACTTGAGGGCTATGTTTGCTTACTTGAGTCTCTTTGATGATGGTGGTATTTTGGGAGAATTGCAAGTAAAGCCTGCTTAGGTTTAGGAAATTAAGGATAAATAGAGTTTGATGGAACTCTAACACCTCAGTTTAAACAAGTTGAGGATGGATCGACTGAGGACTTTGAGATTAACTCTTAAGGGAATTTTGTGCTTTAGAGGGAGATATTATGTGCCTAATTATCAGAATTTGAGACAATCTATACTTCAGAAAGCACATAGCAGCCCTTATGCTATGCATCCTAGTAGTAGTAAGATGTATCGAGACTTGAGGGAAGTGTATTGTTGGTCGGGTCTTAAACATGAAGTGGCCGAATTCGTATCTAAATGTTTAACTTGGAAATAGGTTAAAATGGAGCATCAATATCCCTCAGGGTTGCTCCAATTGATTTGAATACCAAATTGGAAGTGGGAGAGAGTAACAATGGATTTTGTTAGTGGGTTGCCCTTGACACCTACCAAGAAAGATTCGATTTGGGTTGTAGTGGACAGATTGACCAAGTCCACCCATTTTGTTCCTGTTCCCACTGATTATTCTCTCTAGAAGTTAGCTAAGCTTTATGTTTACGTGATAGTGAGATTACATGGTGTACCAGTGTCGATTATTTCATATTGGGATCCTATATTCACATCTCGGTTCAGGTAGAAATTGCACGAGGCTTTGGGTACTCAGTTGGATTTCAGTACGGGTTTCCATCCGTAATTCGATGGTCAGTCGAAAATGGTCATTCAGGTATTGGAGGATATGTTGAGAAGTTGTGTATTCGACTTCCAACGTGGTTGGGAAGAACATTTACCTACGGCAGAGTTTGCCTATAATAACAGTTATCAGTCATTGACCCAAATGGTACCTTATGAAGCTCTTTATAGTCGTAAGTGCCGCTCGCCTTTATGTTGGACTGTAGTGGTTGAAAGGAAGTTGATTGGCCTAGAGTTGGTCATTGGAATCGAAGATAAGATTCGGTTAATTCTAGAAAGACTGAAGGTAGCTTCTAATAGACAGAAGTCTTATGCCGATTTGAGGTGCAAGGATATTGAGCTCAACTTGGGGGATTTAGTTTTCCTAAAAGTCTTTCTGTGGAAGAAAGTTTTGAGGATTGGTCAAAAGGGTAAGTTAAGCTCTAGGTTTATTGGTCCTTATCGAGTGCTTAAGAGGGTTGGTCCTATGGCTTGCCAACTTGAATTGCCTCCTGAGTTATATTGTATTCACGATGTATTTCATGTCTCGATGTTGAGACGGTATCGATCCGATCCCACGCATATTATTCTAGTCGAGGAGATTGAGGTCAGACTCGATTTGTCATTTGAGGAGGAACTAGTTTGAATATTAGAATGTGAGATCAAAGTGTTAAGACGAAACCAAATTCCACTAGTTAAAGTGCTGTGGAGAAATCATGGCATCAAAAAGGCTACTTCGGAGCCAGAGAACTCAATTTGACTTCAATATCCTCATATTTTCGAATTAGGTAATTTCAAGGTAAAAATTTCTTTAATGGGGATAGAGCTGTAACATCCCAAAATTTAGCTCAATAAAAGTGTAGAAATATATAAAAAAATAAGGAATTGGCCAAATGGTTAGTTATTAAATATGGAAGCATGAAAATTAGTTGGAGGTCCCAAGTTTAAGTCCCATCTCTTGCAAAATAAATTATTTTTTGCAAAATTCCCTTGTTTTTTCAATGTGTTGCCGTCCAAGCCTAGTAAACCTAGGTATAAGTACAATTTTTATTCAAAATAATCAACCTCTAACTCTCTTTTCTCCTAATTAGCCGTCCCTAATCTCCTCTCCCTCTCTTGATCTTTATTTTTTTTTTCTTTTCTCCTTCTCCTACCATTGATGTCGCCGCACCTATCACCACCATTCACTCTTGATTTTTATTTTTTTTGTCTTCAATATTGAGCATAATCTTAATCCCTACCTTTCTACCCATTTTCTTCAATTAGAACAACCCCAAAACTGAAATCTTGAATCTCCAAGATCAACTCTAACCTTGCCAAGAAGTGCCATTGCTGCCCATCTCTGTTAGCTTGTGTAAAACCTCTTTTTCTTTTAATTTCTTGGGTAATCTTGCAAGTTAAAAACCTAAATTTCCAGATCTTTAATTTGGGGAATTTTTTATTTTATAAAGGTATTTTTTCAACTTGTAATTAGGTCTCAAATCATTTTAAAATTCAACCCCAATTCTAACCACCATGGGTGGTGGTGCGTGCGCATATGTGTAGAAACGGGGGCTGTTTTGTTTCTTGCATCTTGTCCATTTAATTTCAGAATTAATTTGAGTGCTTGGACCCTTCTAATCAGCCATTAAAACCATGTCAACTAGGGAAAATGTTCTTGATCGATTGGCCTTTCGGTTCACAAATCGAGAAGCATAAGTGCAATTAAGCGTAAACTAGTTTGTTGTTTCCACATAGTTGTTGGGTGAAGGTTATGGATTGGTTAGATGAAGGAATTTAATAATTATTAGCTACTGATTTTCCAATATATTATTGAATTAGGTTCTGATCCAAACGTCCCAAATCAACTGTAAAGCTGAAGAACAATCGCACGTACGATTCACATCAAAACAATGTAAGAAATCTAACTAGTTTGGATTCGTAAAATAGTTATAATTTTGATGATTGGTTTGAACCCATAAGTGGGTATTTGGGGGTTAGTTTAAAGGTAAAATTATTGAATTTATAATGAATTTTGGTTTAGGCTCGTATAAGAATTTATTAATGATAATTGGAAGATTCGCTAGTGTGCTACGAGGAAGCGAGAAATAAAGTGTGAGTCCTAAACTCGTAAATTTGTTTGGTAATGGTAAAAGTCATGTCATATTTGATAAAGTAGCTTGCTGACTGGATTGTCTTAATGGCCAAAATATTAGTTTTGTGAGTGGCCAAACTAGGTACGTTTCGAACCATAAAAGATTCATGTGTTGGCAAAATTGCTAGTTTGACAGCATGAATGTGTGATTGTGATTGTTATGCATAATTATATCATGTGATGTGAGAATGTTTGATTGAATGGTATCAATTATTGAGATATTAGGTTTATGCATGATTTAAATTGATGAAATATTTTCTATGATGTATATCGATGAGGTTGTTATTTATGCACAATGAAATTCATAAAGTATGTGAAATTGAATGATATTGACAGATATCTTCTTAATGGTAATTTGAAAGTTGGAACACTGTTTCCTTTTACCGAAAGTATGTTATTATTGATGACATGTTGAACATGTCAAATAAATAGTAAAAGTATTGAAATATGAATATATATATATATGAGTTTGTGTGACATATTGCATATGCATTAGGTTGGGATATTTTGTGGTTGACGGAGGAGTTCTGTGGAGTACCGGTGGCATATTAAGTTCGCATATATTCGTAGTCAGTGCACTGCATTTGGATTACCGAGGGGATTGGTGATTTTATCGCATATTATATGTTATTGTCGATTGTATCACACTATTTGATATTCGACAGATTTTCTGGATTATTGATTATTGGTGATTTTACCAAATCGAGCTATGCTCGTATTTGTTGGAGTTCGGCAGACCGGTTATGCGGAACTCGTGGTGTGTAGCGAATGGTATGGGTAGGATCTCACTTGGGCATTTGTCACAATCATGTGCATTTAAATTGTTATTGATAATGTTTGAATGTGCTATGGGTATCTCTATAAAATTGCTTCAATGAATACGTAATGCATGGTTGTTTAGTCTCACACCGAGCTTGTTAAGCTCACCCCATTACCTTAACTTCTTAAGTAATGAACGAACTTAGGATCGAGATTTACATGCAAATGTACGATGGACTTCAGACTCAATTTCGTCATATGATTTTACTTTAATTTTATTTTTGGTTTATTTTTCTAATTATTTTTACTATTTAGTTTTTGGGATTGTAAGGTATTTAAAACTGTGGTTTGAGACTGTTTGTGTTTTAGGGATTACCATGCATGCATGACACTCATACTTGGATTAGTTTTACGGATCTTGAGTATTGAAATTGGACTATGCATGATGCATGGCTAAGTTAATAATTTGACTAGTAATGATATTTTTCCGTTGCTAAGAAGGTATTCAAAATGCTTTTTCTAAAGCAAGGATGACAATTAGGGTTTTTTTTTAAAAATTCATCGCTAATTTGACTAAAGCATAGTTGGACTAAGTAAAGGGACGTTTTCCAAAGATAACAATAGAAACCACGATTTTATAAAAGAGACTACTTGAAGGTTTTAAACTATCTTTAGAGTAGGTTCGACACGTGTCAAATGTGGCCTTCACGATTCGGCCGTAACGTCAAGGTCGGGTTTGGGAGGTTACAATGACAATGCTGCAGAATGCCATGTATTTCATCATTAGGAACACACTTCCTAATTATTTGATAAGCACAATGTTTAAACAAGAAAGGTTCATCCCAATAATAGTGCTTGACATCATGAAGAAATTTTTGTCTTCTTTGACTGTTGAGATCAGGTGGCAACACACCACTCACTAAAAAGTTCACTATATCGGCATACCAAGGTAATGTCGTGGAATCTAATAGTTGTTTGTCTAGAAATTCTTCTTTAATAAGTGTGTCATGACCATATTCATTTCCATATTCTAACCTTGAAATGTTATCAGCCATTTGATTCTCAGTCCCTTTCCGATCTCTAGTTTCCAAGTCAAACTCCTGCAGCAAAAGTATCCACCTAATCAACCTCGGCTTAGCATCTTTCTTGCTCATTAGATACTTAATAGTAGAGTGATCTGTTGTAACACCCCCAAACCCGGCCCACAAGTCTCGTCCGGATCTGGTTATGTCACTGCGGAATGACGGTTAAAAATCTTTGTCTTTAGAGTAAAACTTGAAAATTTTGTTAACTTTCGGGAAGTAAGTCCATTAAAATTATTAAATAATATAAGCTTGGTTTGAATTAAAACTTTATTATAATTTATTATAATATAACTCCTTTGTAAAAATATTACTAAATACGATATAACCTTTATCAACTATAAATAGAGTATTTTAATCAAAAGTGGCCCTTATTACATCAAATAAATTAAACCAAGTACTTCAAATTAAAATGCTTGAAATAAAAATATTCAAAACGTCTATACGCATGAAAATCGTCGCATGGCCACCTTTGTATCTACTCCAACCCGGTCCATTACTCACGACTCACCTGCGATGTTTAAAAAGTTGGGTGAGTCATACAGACTCAGTGTGTAAGTTAACCACTGAAATCCACCCACATGCTAGCCACATAATATCCCAATTATCAAATACAACAAGTAATATATATTCATTTTAACAATTACCACAATCTGGGCTTGGCCCACAATCAAATCATATCAAATACTGGGCTAGGCCCTTTTCTCATCAATCCATCGACATCGGGCTTGGCCCATTTCCACGTATGTTCTCAAAACATACCCATTCATATTTCATATTGGGCTTGGCCCATTTCCATATCAATTCATAACGAAACCATGCAATCATGATACCCAACCCAATCCTAGGGTCCATCCGCTACACACCCCCTTATCCAGCCTACCACACACCAGGGGACTATCAAGTCACCCTCTCCTTTTCCCTCCATAAAGGCAACCAATGCCATCCACGATGTAGCGTATAGCTAACATCAAACCACGATGGAGCACACAGCAATCCATCAAGCCACGATATGGCATAAATCCCATATCAATCAAGGTAACCACGCGAACCAAATCGCAAAGATCCACAACGCGACCTCAGTCAGCGCCAATCCACGATGTAGCACAAAGCTGACATCAACCACGTACTCGAAGTACACCCTGTCCTTCTTTCATAAACCCACCCATGCACATGTAACATAATATAATGCGGAGATGATGCATGTGCATGCTATTCACAATCATAGGCATACTCACATATTAAAAATCAATTACCACATATTAGCCAATTTGCTACTAACCTGGTCATCATCATACCCCCTTCAAGGGTATCATTCCCACATTTACTGCACTTGTTAGCAACATATAAAACAGGCAAATATCACGCAAATCCCGGAAACAATGGCTAACTACACACCTTATTACTTGGAGTTCTAGACTCTCGATCCTCGACGCTATCGTTTAGTGAGACTACGGCTATTTGCCTAACGTTTTCTGTTGTTGGCCCACACCCTGGTGGCCAATCTCGTACAGCAGAAACGGATCTCTTCTTGAACTTTGGAATGGGAGCTTTCCCTTGCCCACCTTGACTGGTATTCGCATCCATAACGATATCTAATCAAAACTTGGTTAATACAGATCTCAAACGAATAATCATAAACTACTCATCCTTACCGACAGAGTCTTGAAATCCCGAAAGCTCCTTAATCACTGCTAAAACTCCTAAATGGTCAAGGTCAGAATCGGTTACCACAAATGCCAAATATGGCTTGTAACAAAAATCTATGAAAAGAGGACCCCTATGGCCGAATAGCACCTAACCCTTACCTTCCTTAAATCGAATGGAGAAGAACTAGGAGACGTCGCCCTTGCTAGAATTCGCCCAACCGCACTAGGATGCCAAGGATTTCAACAATGGTGCTTAGTATTAAAAGAGTTTCGGCTTAGTCTAATGATTAGAGAATCAAAGTTGAAGGAAATAAAAGGTATGGAAATAAAAAGAGAAAAAGGAATTCGGCTAAGCCTACTTACCTCTTCCAACGATTGAAAAAAAACCCAAAGTGCTCCACACCACACCTACTATTCGGCCAATGTGACAACTAAATAGGGAAAGGAATTTGGCACACCAAGAGGGAGAGGAGAGATTCGGCAAAAGACTTGAAGAATAATTGGCACTCTACCCCCTATTTATAGCATTGGCCACCCCTAGAAGACTCCAAGATTCGGCTAACACCCACTAATTCAAATCAATTTGAATTAGTTCAATTCAAAAACAATTTGAATTGCTCCACTATTATCCCACTTATCAAAAATAAATAATAATTATCCCACACTTCTAAATAACTAAATAGATAAATAAAAATAAATAAAAAAAAACATTATCCTCATCTAAATAAAAGTCTTCTAGCCGTCCAACACCTTCAAAGTTGCTGCCAAAAAGGAATAAAAATTTAAACTCCAAAACGCAGCTCTCTTGGTTCGAACCTGGGACTAGTCTGCTGCACACCCCTCCTCCAACGCCCAGGCCACTCGGCCACATTGTATTTCATGCTAGAAACCCCCAACGTTTATTTTTAAACCCTTCTTATCTCAGCCCATAACCGCAAAAAAATAAAAACGCCAACCTGCAGCTCCAGGCGCTCGAACCTGCGCCTTTGCTCTCCTCCAGCGCCTAAGTGGCGCATGAGAGCCACTCCACCAGCCCATCTTTCTTGTCCGAATTCCTCACCATATATCTTTAAGGCCTTACAAAGCCCAACGCCCAAAACAAAAATAAAACGCCAAATGCTTCTTCGGCCCCTCGAAACCGCGACCTCCCTCCCTTCCAGCGCCTAAGTAGCGCCCAAGAGCCACTTTGCCAGATCCTTTCTTGCGTCCTAAACTCCAGAAAAATATTTTAAGGCCTTCCTGCCCCATTTCCCCTTTTTACACTAAAAATAAAAATTTTCCAAAGCCCTTCCTTTTTCATCCAAGCATTCTTAAACCTCTAAAACACATCCAAAAACACCCAAAACCTTCCAACATTGGAATTATACCCAAATTGCATAGCCCCTAAATCAGGGTGTTACAATTCTACCCTCCTTAAAAATAATTTCGTCCTCGAAATTACTTACTACCATGCAATCCTAACTCCCTACTCTACGCCTCCGCTGCGCACTCTGGTTTCAATTCATCATACTTCCCAAACATAGTCTCTAATTTCTCACTCAAGATCCAAATCATACAGGAAAGAATTACTTACAAACAAGGAGAACAATTAAAGAATATTCCAAAACAAAGGAGCTTACCCGATATCACATCCTTGGTTGATTTTGACTAGAACCACGACCCTTCGTTGCTCGAGGACAATTCTTAACTAAATGTGCCTTAGATCCGCACCGAAAACATTCTTTACTATTTCCCCAACACTCTCCTGTGTGAGGTCTTCCACATCGAACACAAGAACGATTCCGATCCACTGATATGAGTGCACTTACAGGGTTCTCGGTCCTTGGTCTTTTCTGGACATTACCAAGCGATGCTGATGGTCCAAAACTTCTCTTATTCTCGTTCCTATTCTTCTCTCGATTCTCCCTTATAGTCTTTTTAACCTCTTCAGCGATCCGAGCTTTCTCTACCAGAATGGCGAAGTCTCTCTCCCTCTGCGGAGCAATCAGCATTCGAAGTTCATCTCGCAATCCGTCCTCAAACCGGACGCACCTCTCATAATCGTGGCCACAATTCCCTTAGCATACGGCTTAACCGCACAAATTCCGCCGTACTAAGCTATCGACTTACTTCCTTGCACTAGATTTAGAAACGCTTTCCTTTGCGAGTTCAAATAAGCGGCTCCTACGTACTTTCCTTCAAACTTAGCCTTAAAGAAATCCCAATCCGATCGATCTGCGGCGGTACACCTTGTTTGTGATGAGCCACCAACGATAAGCTTTGGTCGCGAAGTAATGAAACAACACCTTTCAGCTTTTCTTCGTTGGTACAGTCCAAATCGTCCATGATTCTTTCGACTGCTTCTAGCCAATACTCTGCTACGTTCGGAGCTACTCCAGATACTCCTCTAAAGATCTCGGCTCCGTTCGATCTAAGCCTTTCCGATACCGACTTTCGAGTTCCATTTCCTCTACTAACTCCCGCTACTCGCTCTAGCACTCGCAACATGGCCCGCGATACTGCGTCATCTTCACCTATCTGATCTTGCCCCTCTACGTCCACTGCTGGTGGCGGCACTTCACTTTCTGACCCATGGCCAGATCCTATCGGTTCCGATGCTGCCAATCTACCTCTACCGTGTCCCCTAGAACTCATCTCTATCGTCGCGATTTAATCTGATTTAAGAAGTTTTATGCATTAGAAATTTTGTTCCACTATTTAACCACGAGCAAATTTTATGAAGGAAGGGTATTTAGAAGTAATTCTTTCGATCACGCAAAAGTTCAGTTCAAGTTTACTACTCTAGTTCAAGAATCACATTCACACACACATTCATTCGTCCACAAGAACGCATTTCTCCTTCAGTAGAGGCACATTCAGTGGTATCTACCACACACATTCACTATTCGGACATTTCTGCCCGTTTCTACCCCAGGGGTATTTCCGTCATTTTCCTACAGGGGTATTTTCGTGAATAATCAGAAAATTTTTTTTTGAAAGCCTTAATAAATCAAGATATTTGGATATTCCAAACCTTTAAGGGTATTTTCGAAAATTCTTCAATTTGAAAGTACGGTAGAAGTTTGGAAACTAGGGGTATTTTGGTAATTTTTGTCAACCAGGGTAATTTTGTGAATTTCCAAAGTCAGAGTTATTATTTTGAAATACAGAAAATTGGATACTTTTGCAAAGTAAGAAAATTTTATTAAACTTGGGGTTAAACCAGAAATTTTAAAAGTCAGGGGCATTTTAGTAATTTTCAATATAGGGGTATTTTTGTAAATTTAATCGGAGTATCTCGATATTTTGAAAACTAAAGATTTTGGTATTTTACAAAGTAAAAATTATTTTAACAACAGTTGAGGGTAGTGTGGTAATTTTACAACACAGAGGTATTTTTGTAATTTTGCCGCTAGGGCATTTTGGTAATTTTGGGTAAATCGAGACAATGTTGTTCAAAACCAGATTTAGGGTTTACAAACCAAAAAGGGTAAATTTGAAATTTTAAAACTAAGGGTTTTAATAATTGGTTTAGCCCATGAACAAGTCCTATTGGTTAAGGTGAACCGTAGCTACGCACCAGGTAGGATTCCAGCGAAGAGGAGGTGAGTCACTAGGACTGCTTAAGTACCAGGCTCTTCCGGATCCACTCCTAGACATGCGTACAATGGTTGCCACACCTTAACTCGGCGACTTACTTCACAGGTTTGTTTAATGGTCCTTAAGTCTTATGTGTTCAATGTTTGAGTAGACTAGTCCTAGGGTTCAACAGCCCTAATATTCTAATCTACGAGCCCAAATAAGCCCATAACAATTCACATATAACAAATCACTTCAAAAGTCCAAGTACTTACAGTGGACTTCGGGTAGAAGGTACAGTGCCATGCCGAATACACGAAAATATTTCATAAAACCCGTATTTTTGAAAAGCCCATTTGAAAATGTTTTTGGGCCCAAAACCCTCAAAGCCGAGAGTTTTGAACCAGGGCTCGATACTAAATCAGTAACACCCCCAAACCCGGCCCACAAGTCTCGTCAGATCACGGTTATGTCAACTGCGGAATGACGGTTAAAAATCTTTTGTCTTTAGAGTAAAACTTGAAAATTTTGTTAACTTTCGGGAAGTAAGTCCATTAAAATTATTAAATAATATAAGCTTGGTTTGAATTAAAACTTTATTATAATTTATTATAATATAACTCCTTTGTAAAAATATTACTAAATACGATATAACCTTTATCAACTATAAATAGAGTATTTTAATCAAAAGTGGCCCTTATTACATCAAATAAATTAAACCAAGTACTTCAAATTAAAATGCTTGAAATAAAAATATTCAAAACGTCTACTTCTGCATGAAAATCTGCTTCTGCATGGCCACCTTTGTATCTACTCCAACCCGGTCCATTACTCACGACTCACCTGCGATGTTTAAAAAGTTGGGTGAGTCATACGATTTCGATGTGTAAGTTAACCACTTGAAATCCACCCACATGCTAGCCACATAATATCCCAATTATCAAATACAACAAGTAATATATATTCATTTTAACAATTACCACAATCTGGGCTTGGCCCACAATCAAATCATATCAAATACTGGGCTAGGCCCTTTTCTCATCAATCCATCGACATCGGGCTTGGCCCATTTCCACGTATGTTCTCAAAACATACCCATTCATATTTCATATTGGGCTTGGCCCATTTCCATATCAATTCATAACGAAACCATGTAATCATGATACCCAACCCAATCCTAGGGTCCATTCGCTACACACCCCCTTATCCAGCCTACCACACACCAGGGGACTATCAAGTCACCCTCTCATTTTCCCTCCATAAAGGCAACCAATGCCATCCACGATGTAGCGTATAGCTAACATCAAACCACGATGGAGCACACAGCAATCCATCAAGCCACGATATGGCATAAATCCCATATCAATCAAGGTAACCACGCGAACCAAATCGCAAAGATCCACAACGCGACCTCAGTCAGCGCCAATCCACGATGTAGCACAAAGCTGACATCAACCACGTACTCGAAGTACACCCTGTCCTTCTTTCATAAACCCACCCATGCACATGTAACATAATATAATGCGGAGATGATGCATGTGCATGCTATTCACAATCATATGCATACTCACATATTAAAAATCAATTACCACATATTAGCCAATTTGCTACTAACCTGGTCATCATCATACCCCCTTCAAGGGTATCATTCCCACATTTACTGCACTTGTTAGCAACATATAAAACAGGCAAATATCACGCAAATCCCGGAAATAATGGCTAACTACACACCCTATTACTTGGAGTTCTAGACTCTCGATCCTCGCGCTATCGTTTAGTGAGACTACGGCTATTTGCCTAACGTTTTTTCTGTTGTTGGCCCACACACAGTGGCCAATCTCGCATGTCACAGTAAACGGATCTCTTCTTGAACTTTGGAATGGAAGCTTTCCCTTGCCCACCTTGGTGGTATTCGCATCCATAACGATATCTAATCAAAACTTGGTTAATACAGATCTCAAACGAATAATCATAAACTACTCATCCTTACCGATGAGTCTTGAAATCCCGAAAGCTCCTTAATCCTTTGCTAAAACTCCTAAATGGTCAAGGTCGAGAATCGGTTACCACAAATACCAAATATGGCTTGTAACAAAAATCTATGAAAAGAGGACCCCTATGGCCGAATAGCACCTAACCCTTACCTTCCTTAAATCGAATGGAGAAGAACTAGGAGAGGTCGCCCTTGCTAGAATTCGCCCAACCGCACTAGGATGCCAAGGATTTCAACAATGGTGCTTAGTATTAAAAGAGTTTGGCTTAGTCTAATGATTAGAGAATCAAAGTTGAAGGAAATAAAAAGGTATGGAAATAAAGAGAGAAAAAGGAATTCGGCTAAGCCTACTTACCTCTTCCAACGATTGAAAAAAAACCCAAAGTGCTCCACACCACACCTACTATTCGGCCAAGGTGACAACTAAATAGGGAAAGGAATTTGGCACACCAAGAGGAGAGGAGAGATTCGGCAAAAGACTTGAAGAATAATTGGCACTCTACCCCTATTTATAGCATTCGGCCACCCCTAGAAGACTCCAAGATTTCATTAACACCCACTAATTCAAATCAATTTGAATTAGTTCAATTCAAAACAATTTGAATTGCTCCACTATTATCCCACTTATCAAAAATAAATAATAATTATCCCACACTTCTAAATAACTAAATAGATAAATAAAAATAAATAAAAAAACATTATCCTCATCTAAATAAACGTCTTCTAGCCGCCCAACACCTTCAAAATTGCTGCCAAAAAGAATAAAAATTTAAACTCCAAAACGCGACTCTCTTGGTTCGAACACAGGACCGATCTGCTGCACACCCCTCCTCCAACGCCTGTGCCACTCGGCCACATTGTATTTCATGCTAGAAAACCCCAACGTTTATTTTAAACCCTTCTTATCTCAGCCCATAACCGCACAAAAATAAAAACGCCAACCTGCAGCTCCAGGCGCTCGAACCTGCGCCCTTGCTCTCCTCCAGCGCCTAAGTGGCACATGAGAGCCACTCCACCAGCCCATCTTTCTTGTCCGAATTCCTCACCATATATCTTTAAGGCCTTACAAAGCCCAACGCCCAAAACAAAAATAAAACGCCAAATGCTTCTCCGGCCCCTCGAAACCGCGACCTCCCTCCCTTCCAGTGCCTAAGTAGTGCCCAAGAGCCACTTTGCCAGATCCTTTCTTGCGTCCTAAACTCCAGAAAAATATTTTAAGGCCTTCCTGCCCCATTTCCCCTTTTTACACTAAAAATAAAAATTTTCCAAAGCCCTTCCTTTTTCATCCAAGCATTCTTAAACCTCTAAAACACATCCAAAAACACCCAAAACCTTCCAACACTGGAATTATACCCAAATTGCATAGCCCCTAAATCAGGGTGTTACATCTGTGTAGACTATGACCTTCATACCAACTAGATAAGAACAAAATTTATTGAACGCGAACACCACAACCAATAATTCCTTTTCTGTGGTGGTGTAATTAAGCATAATGTATTGCACATAGTATTTTGTTTTTCCTTTGCCCCAACATGGCTCCCACATCATAATCGTTGGCGTCACACATGAGTTCAAAAGGTAGTGTCCATTCAAGACCTACTACAATTGGTGTTGCTATAATTATTTTCTTTAACTTTTCGAAGGCTATCAAACAATGTTTATCAAAATTGAAAGGTCTATTTTGATCCAACAAAGTGCATAAGGGTTTAGATATCCTCGAAAAATCCTTAATGAATCTTTTATAAAAACCTACATGACCTAAAAAACTTCTAATACCCTTGACACTAGTGGGAGGTGGCAATTTGTCTATAACTGCAATTTTTGCTCTGTCCACTTCAATTTCTCTCTGCGATATCCTATGTCCAAAATCAAATTCTTCACGAACCATGAAGTGACATTTTTCCCAATTTAAACAAGATTCGTTTCTTCACAATGGCACAAAACCAATTCTAGATTTTTCAAACCATCTTGAAAATCATTGCCAAACATAGAAAAGTCGTCCATGAAGACTTCAAGAAAATTTTCCTCCATGTCAGAGAAAATGGCCATCATACAACGTTGAAATGTTGCTGGGGCATTACATAACCCGAACGACATCCGTCTGAACGCAAAAGTACAATATGGACATGTGACAGTTTTCTTATCTTGGTTATTGGGAGCTATGGCAATCTGGATATATCCTAAATAATCATCCAAAAAATAGTAGAAAGCTTTCCCAGCTAGTCTATCCAACATCTAATCAATGAATGGTAGGGGAAAATGGTCCTTCCTAGTTGCCTTGTTAAGCTTGCAGTTATCCATACATACTCTCCATCCCATGATAGTGCGAGTTGGTATGAGCTCATTGTTATCATTACTTACCATTGTGACACCTCCTTTCTTGGGTACACATTGTACAAGACTCACCCATGAGCTGTCTGAAATCGGGTAAATGATGCTAGCATCAAGCCACGTAATAATCTTTTTCTTGACAACTTCTTTCATGATCAGATTCAGTCTTTGTTGCTGTTCAATGGAATTGCTAGGGCAATCCTCCAACAAAATTTTATACATGCAAAATGCAAGGCTAATTCCCTTTATATCAGCTAAGGTCCATCCCAATGCCTTCTTAAATCACCGAAGAACTTTTAACAACCTTGCCTCTTGCTCAGGTGTCAGCTTTGCAAAAATTACTACTGGCAAAGTATTGTTGTCACCCAAATATGCATAATACAAATGCTGCGTCAAAGGTTTTAACTCTAGTGTAGGAGGTTCCTCTATAAAAGGTTTAGGAGGATTGAAAGATCGATTTGATAAATCCAAAGTTTCAACCTTCTTCCTTAGTATATCCACAATCTGCTTAGCTTCCATAAATTCATCGAGTTCCTTAAAATTTACTGTATAACTCGGCTCAAGTGAGTCTTTATCATTGTTGAAATTTCTGTGGCAAAATCTGGTGAACTTCTCCACTGCTATTTCTATCAACCTAATGGTGTGGCATTCACCATTAACATCAGCACATTTCAAAGCATTAAATACATTGAAGGTAACCTATTGATCATTTACCCTCATAGTTAGCTCACCTTTTTACACATCAATTAACGTCCTGCCTGTAGCAAGAAAAGGTCTTCCTAGAATAATTGGCACATTTTGCTCAGCTTCAAATTCTAAAATAATGAAATCCGCAGGAAAGATAAATTTATCTACTCTTACCAACACATCTTCAATTTTACCTTTCGGATGCACGTAGAATCGATTAGTCAGTTGTAACGTAACCATAGCAGGTCTTGCTTTTCCAATTCCCAACTTCTTGAAAATAAACATAGGCATTAGATTTATACTCGCTCTTAGGTCACATAACGCCTTACCAACGTATTGATTTCCAATTGAACATAGGATAGTGAAACTCCCTGGGTCCTTCAACTTTGGAGGCAATTTGTTCGTCAACATTGATGTGTGCCCTTTAGTAAGAGCAACAGTCTCAAATTATCCCAATCTACGCTTCTTTGACAATATACCTTTCATAAATTTCACGTAATTGGGCATTTGCTCCAAAGCTTCTACCAGCGGTATGTTGATATGGACTTGCTTCAATACATTCAAAAATCTTTTCAACTGAATATCTTGCTTAGAATTATAAAATCGATGAGGAAAAGGTAGAGGTCGTTGTCCTTCAAGTTACTGATATTGTTTTGCCGTGGCATTTTTATTGACAACATGATTGATCGACTGTTTAACGTCACAACAATAATGTGCAAGCATACACTATCAATGCAAGTATAGTAGACAGATATGAGTCTGTAGGATATCGATCCCACGAGGATGGTTGTCTTTTGTCTATCAGTGTCAGTGCAATAAATAGATAGAAACGAGATAAATTGTGAAAGTAGTTGTCGAAGCAATAACTTGAAAAAAATAAGATAAAATATGATAATGATAATCTGGGATCCCAATGTGAATATTCAATAGAATACTAAGTGCTCACAAGGTAGACAAGGATAGGTGATTGTCGATGCATTAAATCGCAATGAATATCTTACCAAGCTTAACTTCTATATTTAATCTAAGACTTCAACATACACATTAACCACACCTTCCAATGATGGAAATGGAACACTATTAAGAACAAGTTGATTAAATTCCTCTAATCCTCAAGCAACTTCCATTGTCATGCTTGTTAGCTTGAACTGTCGCTGCACTTTCCAGTGTCAATGACCGCAATAACACTTTCATGGTAAAAACATTCAAACCCAAAGATTAAATAGTAGAAGAAAGATTAAATAAAATAACATTTAACCCATAAATCATGTGTACTTCTGTACAAACATGAAATATAAAGTAATCACCATCGTTCAGAAAAGAAATATAAAAGAAACAAGTGGAGAATACTATTCCTAGACAATCTCGACTTGAATCATTCCATTCCCTCTTGTGTCGCACCCAGGGCTTCTCGTTAAGAGCTGATTTGCGTCCCTTTCACGTCGGTTCACCTGTAGGAGACTTAAGCCACCATAGCCGAGAAGCTTCAAAAGATAGGTTCAAGAAGATAATACCCCCAAAAAAAGCCTCATTTTTTTCACGTGAATATTTATATTCTTCCCAAATAGCCCTGGTGTCCTTTCATCAGAATCATGCTGCCTCTGTACGTACAAGTTGGTTATACCAGATTGGATAGCGCATACATTTTTATTCTTATCCAAACAGCTTTCATGTGCAGCGGCAATTTTAGGCGCAATCTGAAAATACTCATGCAGCGACATTAGTACCAAAACATGACAAAATTAAGGATAAATAGGCTAAGATCCACTGAGTTATAAAATGCAATTTACTGAACTAAAAATGCTAAAATATATGCTAAAGATAACTAAATGGGGACAAATTAACCAATAAGTAAGGAGAAAATGTAGGTTCTTTCTAGTACTATAAATGATTTGATTTTGCCCCAACATTTTGCTGCTTACCCATTTTAGGTGCAGTATGTGTTTCAGATGAGTTTGAATTCTTTCCCTGGTTGAGTCTGGAGTTGTTTTATGCTACAGTGGTATCTTGAACAATGTGTTCCAGTTGAGTCCTACTTCTAAGAGTAATTACTTTGCAATGTTCCTTGTCCTGTGTTATTGAATTCTTTATATCATTTGTCAGTGCTCATTGTGGCCTCGAATTCAATGTAACATCCTAGAATTAGGGGTTCTACATTTTATGCTTTTCTGTGTGCTTGGCTTGTTTTGCTTGTTATTTTGGTGTGTTTGGGGGCCCTGGGAAGGCTCGGGTTCGAGCCAGAGCTTTAGGGAAATTTTGTTTTTTGGGCACTTTAGGGGGGAGAGCTAGTAGAAGCAGGCTTTAAGAATATTTATTTGTGTTTGATAACACAAAAAGGGTGTGTGGTGTGATGGCAAGGAAATGCCACTTAAGGAGCAAGGGAGCGGCGTCACAAGGGAGCATGAAGGGGAAGGAGTTCGAGGCTCATCTGCAGCATGTGGAACTTTATTTTTTTGTGCCAAAGGTGGAGGAGTGGTGGCTTTCGGCTGGGACTCTTCAAGGTGGTTGTTGAATGAGTCAACAAGTTCAAAATGGGTGTACACGAGAGCTTGGAGAAGTTTGAATCGGTCAAGCCAATTCAAATTGGTGATGGGGAGTGAAACTAAGAGCAAATCAAGGGATTTGGAGTGTGGTGGAGGTGTTGGCTGAATGTGGGGGTCTTGGAGGGGAGAATTCTATGTGTGTAGTTGGTTAGGAATTTTGGCATTTGTGGGTGTGATAGCTGAAAACCGAGCCATTAGAGTGTTGTGTCAAAAGCCCCTTTTTGTTTATTAGACAAATTTGGTTAGCATATTCGGTCATAAGTGAGGAGGAGAGTGCCATTCCTTCAGGTTTTCATTTGAGAGAATTTAACCTTTTTACTTTTTGGCTGAGAACTTTTTCTTTCAAGTTTTGTGTTGCCCCATTTCATCTTGCCGAATCTTAAGCACTCTAGTAACTTTTTATCCTTTTCTTCTTCTTTGCTCTTTTCTTTAAAACATCATAACCGAACCATTTCCTTATTGTTTCATTCAATTTTCTTCTTCTCTTTTCTACACTATTTTCCCCCAAAGCCGAACACCCTCTTCTCTTCTCCTCTACTACTTTCTTCTTTAGCCGAAACCCTGTTAACAATTGCTACTTGTGCCGAATCTTCTTGGATTCCATTCAGCTTCTCTTTGTTGAAGGTAAAGAACCCTCATTTATTCTTCTTATTTTCTTATTTCTTCATGGGAAACCGATCACTTATTTGTTGATCATAAACCGAATTGTTTTCTTTTCTGAAGTGGGTTACTCCATCCCTTGTAACCAGTATTTTTCTTCAATTGTTGTTTAGCTGAACCCCAAGAACAAGGGCTAGTTGGTCGCCGAAGGTCTCCTCTTCAATCAGTTTCGATTTGTGCAAGGTAAGAGACACTCTTTTGATTCTGTCTCTATCTGTTTCGGTTCTGTGTAGTCTTAGCCAAATGGCTATTTTGTTCTTGGTGTTAGTTAGCGGCTAATCTCTTCTTGTCTCCTCTTAGCCTGGCATGTTCGCGTCGAATTAGATTCCTTAGCTAAGCCTATCTGTGTTCGACTCATTTCTTGACCAAGGTAAGAAGGTTCTCTTGATTTTGGTACCTATTCCCTTTTCTCTTTCGTTGCCTTAACTCAATTTCCTGATAAGACTCTTAACATGGATATGAGTGTTAGCCGAGCCAAGGAGGGTGTGGTTAAAGAGCCTGAGGGGAGTGTACTCGTAGTCTCTAATCCGTCGTTCAAACATCGTGCGGTGTTGGTGGTTCGTGAGTTTCTGTCGGGTTGTGGAAGAGAGTCAACATCGGCTTGGGATAGGCAAATCGCTGTTATTCCTGCTAGTGAGAGTGTCGACGTAGAGAGTTTAATCTTACGCGTAATCAGGTGTGTAACGCTCACACATTTCTTTATTATTTGTGTTAGCAACTGTGTTGGCTGAAAGCCGAAACGACTGTTGAGACAGTCGAGATACCCTTGTAGGTAAGGTTGGAGACACCGGGTAAGTACCATTATGATTTTACTTTCGTAGATATGTATGTATGAATTAATTGTCTGATGTACCTTGAAAGTATGTTTCCATTCATCTCAGTATGATAATATGTTGCATGGGCTTTGGGATATGAATGAAAGGGGAAGTGTGATTTAGTGACTATTGTCACAATGGTCTGGGACCACACTGGATTGGAACCACATATACCTGTATTTATCAGTGACTTATCTTAGTGGTCTGGGACCACAGTGGGTTGGCCCCACATTTATATATTCTGTGACACTGTCACAAATGGTTTAGGACCACAGTGGTTTGGAACCACAGTGGCTTGATGCCACGGGTGTTTGGCTGATTCAGGTGACCTAGAGGATGGAAAACTATGTTGGGCTAGGCTGCATTGCATACATTTTTAATATGCTATATTGTGAGGGCTAAGGCCCAATGTGCATCTGTGGGCTTAAAGCCGAATGCGTTATAAGGGAATTACACACCGAGTCTCGGTGACTCACCCTTACGCTTAATTTTGCGGGTAACCCGTAGTTGCAGATTTGGAGCCGTGGTGGGCTTGAGGTGGCCATGCATTATTTTCTCGTAAACTTTCGTTTCTTATTTGAACTTACTTTTTAATTTTGGGATTTTGCAATGTAATAAGGCCTCCATAACTTTAATTTGGGTTTTTGCTTTAAATTGGTTATTACATTTCTTATGAATTGTCAAGTATGGAGTTTTTTTTCCTAAAATAAAACCATAAACCATCATTTTTCTAAAAAGGGTGATAACAAAAGATGACATACGAATAACTAATTAATTCGGAGATTTTCTTAAAACCTTAGCATTGTTTTCAAATGTCACGTTTATAAAATTTCCTAATTTTCGGCTTTCATAAAACAAAACTGTATACGGCTTTTAGTTCAATCTAATAAGAAGTTGGTAAGAAACTTTCAATTATTTTCAAGATGGTAACACTAATCAAAAAGTATTTTATTTAAATTACGATGTTCCTGTAAAAATTTCAAAACTTCTTTTCCTGTAACATACCAGATTTGGTCGTAGCGTATTGGCCGAGTTTGGGGTGTTACAATTGTGGTATCAGAGCCTAGGTTGCAAAACTCGGCTATGGGTTTGGGGTTCAAAAATGTTTTCAAAAGTTGGTTTGGAATATGGTTTAGAAAAATACATGTTTTCTGGAAGCATGGCACCCGAGTCTCCGGCACCAAATCCATACGGTAAGTCTTTTGACTATTGATTGAATTGTATGAAAGATTATATTGTGTTGTGCTGTGATTGCTAGTTTTAAGAGACACAACTTTAGAAAATGAGACCCTTAGTTATGCGATTTGTGAAAATTACTTCAATACTATTTACATAAGCTATCTGTTAATAAAGTGGAAGATGTACTAATTTATAAAACTTGAAATCAGATTAAGTCGAATTCGTAATCATGAGCGCTAGAGGACGTGGACGTGGTATGCGCGGCTGGGGTAGAGGCCAGGGTGTTGAGGTTGAACCCTCCAAATCAAGGCATGGGCCAGAAGGCGAAGTGCCAGCATCACCAGTAGCAGAAGCGGGGTTTCAGGACCAAACTAGAGGGGACGATGCTGTGTCTCAAGCTATGTTGCGTGTTCTAGAGCGGGTTGCTGGAGCAAGAACGAGATCAATAGCTCAAAAATCTATTCCTGAGTGACTTCGAGCAAATGGGGACGAGGTATTTAGGGGTAATTCTGGTGTGGCTCCTAACGTAGCTGAGTACTGGCTGGGAGTGGTTGAACGAATCATGGACGATCTTGATTGTACTGCGGAGGAAAAGTTGAAAGGAGTAGTGTCCCTCCTTCGGGATGAGGCATACCAATGGTGGCTCACGGTGAGGGATGGTACATCAGCGGACCGTATTACTTGGGATCTCTTTAAGACAGCGTTCCAGGGAAGGTATGTCGGGGCGAGTGACGTGGACACTCAGAGAAAGGCATTCTTAAACTTGCTCCAGGGGAATAAGTCAGTGGCTGAGTATGAGGCAGAGTTCCTGCATTTAAGCCGTTATGCCTAAGGTATCATCGTAACTGATCACGAGCGTTGTGTCCAATTTGAGGATGGTGTGAGGGACGAGTTGCGAGTAGTGATAGCTCCGCAATGGGAAAGAGAGTTCGGTACTCTGGTTGAGAAGGCTAAGATAGCTGAAGAGGTGAAGCGGTCTGAGAGGTAGAATCGGGATAAGGATAGGGGTAGGAATAAAAGGAATTTTGGGTTGTCAAGATCTGCTGGGGGTCTCCAAAAGAGGCCTAGGTTTGATGGGCCGAGTCGAGTTACGAAGCCTGTTACCATTGGTCGGTCTCAATCGTGTGCTAGATGTGGGAATTATCATTCAGGAGAGTGTTGGGCAAGAAATAGAGAATGCTTCTGGTGTGGATCTGTAGATCATCTAGTAAGGGACTGTCTACAAGAGCCAAGCAGGCACGCCTTGATGGGGCGTGGAAATGTACAGTCTGGAAGAGGTGGGAAACAACCACCGAGAGGTCGTGGTCCGGCGGAGGAGGAAATGGTTTTGGTCGAGGGCGTGGAGCACCGGGCGGAGGTCTTTGGGAATCTGGATGCAAGACGACTGGATTGGTTTATGCATTTGGGCGTCGGAAGGATGGTGATGCTTTCGGCGTCATAAGCAGATGCGTTCCTTATTTTTGGTTTGCCATTTACAGCACTGATAGATATTGGGTCTACACATTCATATGTTGCTAGTATTGTGTCTGGAACTCTGAATATAGAATCTGAGGTTGCTTCTAGAGAAATGACTGTGATTAGCCCTTTAGGACAATCTGTAGTAGTGAACAAACTATTTAGGAGTGTGCCTTTAAAAGTACAAGGGGTTGTTTTTCCGGCTGACTTGATGGAATTGCCGTTCGATGTGTTCGATTTGATTTTAGGTATGGACTGTTTAGTTAAGTATCGAGCAAACTTGGATTATGCTGCTAAGCGCATGATATTAAAGACTTCCGAGGATGAGGAGGTGCTGGCGATAGGGGAAAGAAGGAATTACCTGTCCAATGTGGTGTCTGCATTAAAGGCTGAAAGGATGGTGAGAAAAGGGTGTGAGGCTTTCTTAGCTTTCATCAGTGCTTTGGAGGCCATAGAATTGTCTGTAAGAGATGTTAGAACGGTGAAGGAGTTCTCAGACGTCTCTCCAAAAAAGCTTCCAGGGTTACCTCCGGATCGCGAGGTGGAGTTCGGCATTGATCTTCTTCCGGGAATAGCTCCAGTGTCCGTTGCCCCATATAGGATGGCGCTGAAGGAGCTAGTAGGACTTAAAGCTCAGATTCAGGAATTGTTGGATCGTGGTTTTATTCGACCAAGTGTGTCTCCGTGGGGAGCACCGGTGTTATTTGTCAAGAAAAAGGATGGGTCGATGCGGATGTGCATTGACTACAGGCAATTGAACAAGCTGACGATTAAGAATAAGTACCCGTTGCCAAGGATTGATGACCTATTCGATCAGCTGCGAGGCGCTTCAGTCTTCTCGAAGATAGACTTGAGGTCAGGTTATCATCAGCTTAAGGTCAAGGAGGCGAGATATTCATAGCGCGCGCCGAACTCGTTATGGTCACTACAAGTTCTTAGTGATGCCGTTCGGATTGACGAATGCACCAGCTACGTTTATGGATATGATGAACCGAGTATTCCAACCCTATCTGGACCGGTTTGTCGTAGTGTTCGTAGATGATATTTTAGTATATTCAAGGACAGAAGAGGAGCATGATTCGCATCTTTAGATTGTTTTGCAGATTTTGAGAGAGAAGCAACTGTATGCCAAATTCAGCAAGTGTGAATTTTGGTTGAGGGAAGTTACTTTTCTGGGGCATGTTGTGTCTGCCGAGGGGATTAGGGTTGATCCCCGAAAGATTGAAGCTATTTTAGATTGGAAACCACCGAAGTCAGTAGCAGAAATTTGAAGTTTCCTTGGGTTAGCTGGGTATTACAGAAGGTTTGTTGAGGGATTTTCGTTGATCGCTGCAGCTTTAACCAAGTTGTTACGGAAAGGGGTACCATTTGTATGGACATATAAGCAGCAGGAAAGCTTTGAGAAGTTGAAGAAGATTCTGACGGAGGCACTAGTGTTGATTCAGCCTGAGGTTGGGAAGGAGTTTTTCGTCTACTATGATGCGTCGTATACAGGATTAGGATGTGTGTTGATGCAAGAAGGGAAAGTAGTAGCGTATGCGTCTCGGCAACTAAGACCGCATGAAGTGAACTATCCCACTCATGATCTGGAGTTAGCTGCGGTAGTTTTCACTCTGAAGATTTGGAGACATTACCTGTATGGGGAGAAGTCTATTATCTACACAGATCATAAGAGCCTGAAATATCTCCTTACCCAGAAGGAGTTGAACTTAAAGCAGTGGAGGTGGATTGAATTGTTGAAAGACTATGATTGCTCGATTGAGTATCACCCGGGTAAAGCTAACGTAGTGGCGGATGCGTTGAGCCGTAAGGTGATATCTGATTTGAGGGCAATGTTTGCTCATCTCAGTTTGTATGATGATGGAAGCTTGTTAGCTGAACTTCAAGTGAAGCCTTCATGGGTAAGTCAGATTAAAGAGAAGCAGTTGTCAGATGAATCGTTAAGTTCTAGATTTCAGCAAATGGAAGGTGGTGAGACAGAAGATGTTAGTTTGAACAGTGATGGGGTATTGTGCTTTCGTGGAAAGGCTTGTATGCCAAAGGATTCCGAGTTGAGACAGAGGATTCTGCAGGAAGCGAATAGTAGTTCATACACTATGCACCCTGGTGGGAGTAAAATGTATCGAGATTTGCGTGAACAGTTTTGGTGGCCAGGTCTGATGCAAGAGGTTACCGAATTTGTGAGTAAGTGCTTGACATGTTAGCAGGTGAAGGTGGAACATCAGTTGCCTTTGGGATTGTTACAGCCAGTGAAGATTCCACTTTGGAAGTGGGAGAGGATAACTATGGACTTTGTTAGTGGGCTACCTCTTACGCCTACTAGAAAAGATTCAGTGTGGGTAATTATCGATGTTGACGAAGTCCACTCATTTCATATCGGTTCGTGTTGATTACTCACTACAAAAGTTAGCCAAGCTGTATATAGTAGAGATTGTGAGGTTACATGGGGTACCAGTGTCTATCATATCAGACAGAGACCCTAGGTTTACATTGCGATTCTGGAAGGCGTTGCATAAGGCGTTGGGTACAAGATTAGATTTCAGCACGGCGTTTCATCCTCAGGCTGATGGTCAGTCAGAGAGGGTAATCCAGATTCTGGAAGATATGTTGAGAGGTTGGGTTATCGACTTTAGGGGTAGTTGGGAGGATTTCTTACCATTGGCAGAATTTGCATACAACAATAGCTATCAATCCAGTATTCAGATGGCACCCTATGAAGTGTTATATGGTCGTAAGTGCCGTACTCCTACCTGCTGCACAGATTTGGGTGAGCGACAGTTGTTGGGTCCAGAATTGGTTTCAGAGACAGAAGAAAAGGTTAAGTTGATTCGAGCTCGGTTGAAAGAAGCTTTCGACAGGCAAAAATCGTATGCAGACCTGAAGCGTAAAGAGATAGAATTCTCAGTGGGTGATCAGGTTTTTCTGAAAGTTTCACCTTGGAAAAAGGTTTTAAGGTTTGGACGAAAGGGCAAGTTGAGCCCCAAATTCATCGTGCCATATCGAGTGTTGAAACGTGTGGAACCAGTAGCGTATCAGCTGGAGTTACCGCCGGAGTTGAATTGAATACATGATGTATTTCATGTTTCAATGTTAAGACGCTATCGTTCGGATCCATCTCACATAGTGCCGGTAGAGGAAATTGAAGTAAGACCTGATTGACTTTTGAAGAAGAACCAGTTCAGATCTTAGATCGAGATGTTAAAGTGTTGAGAAGGAAGTCAGTTTCGTTGGTTAAAGTTTTATGGCGGAATCACGGTTCAGAGGAAGCCACGTGGGAGCCAGAGGATGCGATGCGATAGCAATACCCTCACCTCTTTTGATCAGGTACATTTTGAGGCCAAAATTTCTTTAAGGGGGTAGAACTGTAACATCCTAGAATTAGGGGTTCTGCATTTTATGCTTTTCTGTATGCTTGGCTTGTTCTACTTGTTATTTTGGTGTGTTTGGGGGCCCTGGAAAGGCTTGGGTTCGAGCCAGAGCTTTAGGGAAATTTTGTTTTTTGGGCACTTTAGGGTGGAGAGCTAGTAGAAGCAGGCTTTAAGAATATTTATTTGTGTTTGATAACACAAAAAGGGTGTGTGGTGTGATGGCAAGGAGACGCCACTTAAGGAGCAAGGGAGTGGCGTCACAAGGGAGCATGAAGGGGAAGGAGTTCGAGGCTCATCTGCAGCATGTGGAACTTTATTTTTTTGTGCCAAAGGTGGAGGAGTGGTTGCTTTCGACTGGGACTCTTCAAGGTGGTTGTTGAATGAGTCAACAAGTTCAAAATGGGTGGACAAGAGAGCTTGGAGAAGTTTGAATCGGTCAAGCCAATTCAAATTGGTGATGGGGAGTGAAACTAAGAGCAAATCAAGGGATTTGGAGTGTGGTGGAGGTGTTGGCCGAATGTGGGGGTCTTGGAGGGGAGAATTTCGGCTATGTGTGTAGTTGGTTAGGAATTTCGGCATTTGTGGGTGTGATAGCTGAAAACTGAGCCATTAGAGTGTTGTGTCAAAAGCCCCTTTTTGTTTCTTAGACAAATTTGATTAGCATATTCGGTCATAAGTGAGGAGGAGAGTGTCATTCCTTCAGGTTTTCATTTGAGAGAATTTAACCTTTTTACTTTTTGGCTGAGAACTTTTTCTTTCAAGTTTTATGTTGCCCCATTTCATCTTGCTGAATCTTAAGCACTCTAGTAACTTTTAACCTTTTCTTCTTCTTTGCTTTTTTCTCTAAAACATCATAACCGAACCATTTCCTTGTTGTTTCGTTCAATTTTCTTCTTCTCTTTTCTACACTCTTTTCACCCAAAGCCGAAGACCCTGTTCTCTTCTCCTCTACTACTTTCTTCTTTAGCCGAAACCCTGTTAACAGTTGCTAGTTGTACCGAATCTTCTTGGATTCCATTCGGCTTCTCTTTGTTGAAGGTAAAGAACCCTCCTTTATTTTTCTTATTTTCTTATTTCTTCATGGGAAACCGATCACTTATTTGTTGATCATAAACTGAATTGTTTTCTTGTCTGAAGTGGGTTACTCCATCCCTTGTAACCAGTATTTTTCTTCAATTGTTGTTTAGTCGAACCCCAATAACAAGGGCTAGTTGGTCGCCGAAGGTCTCCTCTTCAATAAGTTTTAGTTTGTGCAAGGTAAAGGAGACTCTTTTGATTCTGTCTCTATCTGTTTCGGTTCTGTGTAGTCTTAGCCGAATGGCTATTTTGTTCTTGGTGTTAGTTAGCGGCTAATCTCTTATTGTCTCCTCTTAGCGTGGCATGTTCGCATCGGATTAGAATCCTTGGCCAAGCCTATCTGTGTTCGACTCATTTCTTGACCAAGGTAAGAAGGTTCTCCTGATTTTGGTACCTATTCCCTTTTCTCTTTCGTTGCCTTAACTCAATTTCCTGATCAAGACTCTTAACATGGATATGAGTGTTAGCCGAGCCAAGGAGGGTGTGGTTAAGAAGCCTGAGGGGAGTGTACTCGTAGTCTCTAATCTGTCGTTCAAACGTCGTACGGTGTCGGTAGTTCGTGATTTTTCGTAGGGTTGTGGAAGAGAGCCGACATCGGATTGGGATAGGCAAATCACTATTATTCCTGCTAGTGAGAGTGTCGACGTAGAGAGTTTAGTCTTACGCGTAATCAGGTGTGTAATGCTCACACATTTCTTTATTATTTGCGTTAGTAACTGTGTTGGCTGAAAGCCGAAACGACTGTTGAGACAGTCGGGATACCCTTGTGGGTAAGGTTGGAGACACCAGGTAAGTACCATTATGATTTTACTTTCGTAGATATGTATGTATGAATTAATTGTCTGATGTACCTTGAAAGTATGTTTGCATTCATCTCAGTATGATAATATGTTGCATGGGCTTTGGGATATGAATGGAAAGGGAAGTGTGATTCAGTGACTATTGTCACAGTGGTCTGGGACCACAGTGGTTTGGAACCACATATACCTATATTTATCAGTGACTTATCTCAGTGGTCTGGGACCACAGTGAGTTGGCCCCACATATACTTATCAAAGATTGTCACAGTGGTCTGGGACCACAGTGGGTTGGCCTCACGTTTATATATTCTGTGACTCTGTCACAAGTGGTCTGGGACCACAAGTGTTTGGAACCACAGTGGCTTGATGCCACGGGTGTTTGGCTGATTCAGGTGACCTAGAGGATGGAAAACTAGGTTAGGCTGCGCTGCATTGCATACATTTTTAATATGCTATATTGTGAGGGCTAAGGCCCAATGTGCATCTGTGGGCTTAAAGCCTGAATGCGTTATAAGGGGAATTACACACTGAGTCTCGGTGACTCACCCCTCTACTTAATTTTGCAGGTAACCCCTAGTTGTAGATTTGGAGCCGTGGTGGGCTTGAGGTGGCCATGCATTATTTTCTCATAAACTTTCATTTTTTATTTGAACTTACTTTTTAATTTTGGGATTTTGCAGTGTAATAAGGCCTCCATAACTTTAATTTGGGTTTTTGATTTAAATTGGTTATTGCATATCTTATGAATTGTCAAGTATGGAGTTTTTTTTCTAAAATAAAACCATAAACCATCATTTTTCTAAAAAGGGTGATAACAAAAGATGACATGCGAATAACTAATTAATTCGGAGATTTTCTTAAAACCTTAACATTGTTTTCAAATGTCACGTTTATAAAATTTCCTAATTTTTGGCTTTCGTAAAACAAAACTGTATACGGCTTTTAGTTCAATCTAATAAGAAGTTGGTAAAAAACTTTCAATTATTTTCAAGATGGTAACACTAATCAAAAAGTATTTTATTTAAATTACGATGTTCCGGTAAAAATTTCAAAACTTCTTTTCCTGTAACACACTAGATTTGGTCGTAGCGTATTGACCGGGTTTGGGGTGTTACATTTAAAGCATTCGCTATTTGCCCCATTTGATTCTCAAGAGCTCGGAGAGATACAGCCCGACTCTGAATTATAGCAGCCTGATTCTAAATTACAACATCGTTTTTAGCCATATATTCCTTCAACAAGGCTTCAATGGATGTCGAGGATGATGATGTTTGACCCTGTTGAATGCAGAGGATGATTATAACCAGGTGGTGCATTCTGTCTTGCAATATTGTTTGAATTCCCCGTATCTTGATGATTCCAACTAAAATTCAAATGTTGCTTCTACCCTAAATTGTAGGTGCTAGAATGGGGATTACTCTCCCGATTAAAATTACCCATGTAGTACACAAATGTGTGTTAAATATTCGGATGTGTCGAAGACTACTTTTAGAGCCAGGTAGGAACATTATGAATTTTTAGTTATGGCATTTGGTTTAACCAATGCACCAGCTGTGTTTATGGATTTGATAATCATAATATTCCGGCCGTATCTAGACATATTTGTTATTGTATTCATTGATGATATTTTGATCTATTCCCGAGATGAAATTGAGCATGCACAGCATTTGAGAATAATTTTGCAAACTCTGCGTGAGAAATTGTTATTTGCTAAATTTCACAAGTGTGAGTTCTGGCTTCGAGAAGTTTGATTTTTGGGACATGTTGTGTCAGCGGATGGTATTAGAGTGGATCAAAATAAAATATCAGCTATTGTAGACTAGAAGCCTTGTGACACCCCCAAACCCGGCCCATTCACTACGACCGAATCTGGTTATGTCACTGGGAAAGACGGTTGGAAATCTTTGACTTTAGAATTAAACTTGAAAGTTTATTATCGCTGAAAATCGTGTCCATTTAAAATTATTAAATAAGGTAAGCTTGTTGAAAACTTCCGAATTAAAACATTATTATAAGTTGTTATAATATGAATCTTTTGCAAAAATATCTCTAAGTGTAAACTTCAACATTAATAAGTAGAGTACTTTAAATCAAAGAGGCCCTTATTACATCAAATAAAATACCAAAATACCGATAATATAAAATGCTTAAATAAAGTAAAACATCTTACAGTATGAAATTCTCCTTCTCGCATGGGCCACCTTGTATCCACTCCAACCCGTCCACTAATCATGACTCACTGCGATGATTAAAAAGTTGGGTGAGTCATCTTGACTCGATGTATAACTAAACCATCGAAATCCACCCACATGCTAACCACATAACATCCCAATTATCAAATGCAACAAGTAATATAGATATTTACTCACTTAACAATTACCACAACTGGCTTGACCCACATTCCAATCATATTCAAATCTTTGGGCTAGGCCCATTTCTCAATAAACCACATATCAACTGGGCTTGGCCCATTTCCACGTATGTTTCCAAAACATACCTATCCTCATGTCATATTGGGCTTGGCCCATTTCCATATTATCACAAAAATAATGCAACATGATTCCCAACCCATCCTAGGGTCCATCCGCTACACACCCCTTATCCGACCTACCACACACCGGGGACTATCGAGTCACCCTCTCCTTTTCCCTCCAAAAAGGCAACCAATGCCATCCACGATGTAGCGTATAGCTAACATCAAACCACGATGGAGCACACGGCAATTCATCAAGCCACGATATGGCATAAAGCTCATATCAATCAAGGTAACCACGCGAACTAAATCGCAAAGATCCACGACGCGACCTCGATCGGCGCAAACCACGATGTAGCACAAAGTCGACATCAACCACGTACTCAAGTACACCCGTACCTTCTTTTCATAACCCACCCATGCACATGCCACATAAAATATAATCGTGATCATGCATGCACATGCTTATTAATGTCCATAAACATACTCATAAACAAATAATCACACCGCAATAGATCCGATACTAACTGGTCATCGCTATACCCTTTAGGGGTATACATGGCACACTCATTCTTGCACTTGTTAGTAAAACATATAACACATAAAACCCGAAAGCAAAGTGGGTTAGTTACACCTTACTACTAGGAGTTCTAGACTCTCGATCCTCGATGCTATCGTCTAGCGAAACTACGGCTGTATTTGCTTAACGCTGCTGGCCCACACCCCGGTGGCCAATCTCGCATGCCAGAAACCGCTCTTTCTTGAACTTTGGGACAGGACCTTCCCTTTCCCTCCTTGACTCCTCCACGTCCATCGAAAGTCACTTAATCAGAACCACACGATTAATCAACGAAGTCATAAACAACTAATTCTAAGTTACTTACTAATATCCTTACCGAAATAATCTGAGATCCCGAAGGCTTCCCTTAAACCGAATGGAGCAGAAATGGGAGAGGTCGCCCTTGCTGATATTCGGCCAACCACCCTAGGCTACTAAGAGGATATTCGACTTAGGCTACAAGGAAAAAGGTTAAGAGGTTTCGGCAATGGTGCTCAAAAGAAGTTTCGGCCTATGCAAAATAAATGGGGAAAGAAGAGGTTCTCTCTTGCTTGCAAATTCGGTCACAGCAACTAGAGAAGAACCAACAAAATTCAGCACAAGAGGGAGATGAGAGAATGCACTTCGGCTACAAGGAAATGATGAGCAGATGATGAATGAAATGAGCATCTCCCTCCCCTATTTATACTACTACACGGCCTAGCTCCAACCCCCAAAATAAATCCTAAAATCTCTCCTAAAATGCCTCCCTTCCACCCATTCAAAAGTTTGAATGAGTCAAACCTAACTAGCCAAAATTTAAAAAAATTGACCAAGTCTTTCTCCATCTTTTAAGCATCCAAAAGCCACCCAACTCCTTACCCCCTTGACGCAAAAACTAAGGCCAAAGTCTTTGCCTTCTGCAGCTCGAACACCGGCCCCCCTTCCTTGCACCGAGGCGTCACTTTGCCAAGCTCTTAGTGGCGTCTCCTTGCCACTTTACCAGCCCAATTCTTATGCTAAAACCCCACCAAAAATTCTCTTAAAGCCCTCTCCATCCAAACTCCCCTACTAGCCCCTAAAACTAAAAATTTACCAAAGCAATCTACCACCACCTAGGGTTCTCGGGACCCTAAAACTTACCCAACCACACCTTTGAAGTGTGCCAACACCCAAGCTAAGCACCAAAAATCTAACCCCTAGAACCGTGGTGTTACAATTCTACCCTCCTTAAAATAATTTCGTCCTCGAAATTACTTTACTAACAAACGTCCATACAACCTATTTTACCACCTTACGCTTACGCTGCGCACTCTGATCTTACTAAGGCTATCGTACCTACACAATCTCTAAATTCGCGCTCAAAATCCGAAACGCATCTCTTAGCAACACAGGAAGGGCTATCTCATAAGCAAACAAAGTAATTAACGCAAGTACCAAAGCAAAGGAACTTACCTAGCATCACATCCTTGGTTGACTCCGACTAGAACCATTCCTTCCATGACTTGAACCATGGCCCCTCGTTGATCGAGGACAGTTCTTAACCAGATGTGCCTTAGATCCACACTGAAAACATTCTTTACTATTTCCCCAGCACTCTCCTGTGTGAGGTCTTCCACATCGAGCACAAGAACGATTCCGATCCACTGGTACAAGTGCACTTACAGGATTCTCGATCTTTGGTCTTTTCTGGACATTACCAAACGATGCTGATGGTCCAATACTTCTCTTATTCTCGTTCCTATTCTTTTCTCGGTTCTCCCTTACCGTCCTCTTAACTTCTTCGGCTATACGAGCTTTCTCCACTGGCACCGCGAAGTCTCTTTCCCTCTGCGGAGCGATCAGCACTCGAAGCTCATCTCGCAATCCATCTTCAAACCGGACGCACCTCTCATAGTCAGTGGCCATAATTCCCTTAGCATATTGACTTAGCCGTACAAACTCTGCTTCGCATTCCGCTATCGACTTATTTCCTTGCACCATATTTAGAAACGCCTTCCTTTGCGCATCTAAGTAGCTTGCTCCAACGTATTTTCCTTCAAACTTTTCCTTAAAGTAGTCCTAATCCAATCGATCTGCGCATGCGCCTTGTTTGTGGTGAGCCACCAACGATAAGCCTCATCCCGAAGAAGTTAAACAAGCACCTTTTAGCTTTTCCTCGGGGCGCAATCCAAGTCATCCATAATTCTTTCGACTCCTTCTAGCCAATACTCCGCCACGTTCGAGCTACCCGAGATACTCCCTAAAAACTTCAGCCCGTTAGACCTAAGCCTCTCGAGCACGCGACTTCCGAGCTCCATTTCCCCTACTAACTCTTGCCACTTGCTGAAGCACGCGTAACATAGCCTGCGACACTGCGTTCTCTTCACTTATCGGATCTTGTTCCTCTACATCCACTGCTGGCGGCACTTCGCTTCGACCCATAGCGGACCCTACCGGTTCGAAGTCGTCATTCTTCCTCTACCGCGTCCCCTAGAACTCATCTCTAGCGCTTCGATTTAATCTGTTTAGAAAGTTTTATGAATTAGAAATTTTTGTTTCACTGTTTTATCCACGAGCAATTTTATGCAATGAAGTTTCCGAGAGTAGTTCTTTCGATCAATCAAAGTTTCCTTTTCCTACCCAGGGGTAATTTCGTCATTTTCCTATAGAGGTATTTTTTGGTAATTTTGTAAATCGAGAAAACATCTTTCAAAATCAGATTTAGAGTTTCACAAACCAAAGGGGTAAGTTTGAAAAAAAAATTTAAAAACAGAAAATTTTAAAACAGCCAGGCTAATCCCTTTCGGGTTTTAATAACTGGTTTAGCCTATGAGCAAGTCCTCTTGGTTAAGGTGAACCGTAGCTACGCACCAGGTAGGATTCCTGCGAAGAGGAGGTGAGTCACGAGGATCTGCTTAAGTACTGAGCTCTTAGGATCCACTCCTAGACATGCGCACAATGGTTGCCACACCTTAACTCGGCGACCTAATCACAGGTTTGTTTAGTAATCCTTAAGTTTTATGCATATGTTTGAGTAGACTAGTCCTAGGGTCCAATAGCCCTAATATTCTAATCTACGAGCCCAAATAAACCCATAATAATTCATACAAACAAATCACTTCAAAAGTCCGAAGTACTTACCTGGTGGACTTCGGGTCGGAGGTACAGGTGCCATGCTAGAATAACCTGAAAAACTTGTTATAAAAGCCCACGTCTTAAAAACCCATTTTGAAATATGTTTCGGGCCCAAAACCCTCAAAGCCGAGTTTTGAACCGGGCTCTGATACCAAAACTGTGACACCCCCAAACCCGGCCCATTCACTACGACCGAATCTGGTTATGTCACTGGGAAAGACGGTTGGAAATCTTTGACTTTAGAATTAAACTTGAAAGTTTATTATCGCTGAAAATCGTGTCCATTTAAAATTATTAAATAAGGTAAGCTTGTTGAAAACTTCCGAATTAAAACATTATTATAAGTTGTTATAATATGAATCTTTTGCAAAAATATCTCTAAGTGTAAACTTCAACATTAATAAGTAGAGTACTTTAAATCAAAGAGGCCCTTATTACATCAAATAAAATACCAAAATCTTGATAATATAAAATGCTTAAATAAAGTAAAACATCTTCAGTATGAAAGTCTCTCATGCATGGGCCACCTTGTATCCACTCCAACCCGTCCACTAATCATGACTCACTGCGATGATTAAAAAGTTGGGTGAGTCATACGACTTCGATGTATAACTAAACCATCGAAATCCACCCACATGCTAACCACATAACATCCCAATTATCAAATGCAACAAGTAATATAGATATTTACTCACTTAACAATTTCCACAATCTGGCTTGACCCACATTCCAATCATATTCAAATACTGGGCTAGGCCCATTTCTCAATAAACCACATATCAACTGGGCTTGGCCCATTTCCACGTATGTTTCCAAAACATACCTATCCTCATGTCATATTGGGCTTGGCCCATTTCCATATTATCACAAAAATAATGCAACATGATTCCCAACCCATCCTAGGGTCCATCCGCTACACACCCCCTTATCCAGCCTACCACACACCAGGGGACTATCGAGTCACCCTCTCCTTTTCCCTCCAAAAAGGCAACCAATGCCATCCACGATGTAGCGTATAGCTAACATCAAACCACGATGGAGCACACAGCAATCCATCAAGCCACGATATGGCATAAAGCTCATATCAATCAAGGTAACCACGCGAACTAAATCGCAAAGATCCACGACGCGACCTCAGTCAGCGCCAAACCACGATGTAGCACAAAGCTGACATCAACCACGTACTCGAAGTACACCCGTACCTTCTTTTCATAACCCACCCATGCACATGCCACATAAAATATAATCGTGATCATGCATGCACATGCTTATTAATGTCCATAAACATACTCATAAACAAATAATCACACTGCAATAGATCCGATACTAACCTGGTCATCGCTATACCCTTTAGGGGTATACATGGCACACTCATTACTGCACTTGTTAGTAAAACATATAACACATAAAACCCGGAAACAGTGGGTTAGTTACACACCTTACTACTAGGAGTTCTAGACTCTCGATCCTCGATGCTATCGTCTAGCGAAACTACGGCTATTTGCTTGCGCTTAACGCTGCTGGCCCACACCACAGTGGCCAATCTCGCATGCAGCAGAAACCGTTCTTTCTTGAACTTTGGGACGGGGACCTTCCTTTTCCCTCCTTGACTGGTACTCGCCTCCACGTCCATCGAAAGTCACTTAATCAGAACCACACGATTAATCAACGAAGTCATAAACAACTAATTCTAAGTTACTTACTAATATCCTTATCGAAATAATCTGAGATCCCGAAGGCTTCCCTTAAACCGAATGGAGCAGGGCCGGGAGAGGTCGCCCTTTGCGATATTCGCCAACCACCCTAGGCTACTAAGAGGATATTCGACTTAGGCTACAAGGAAAAAGGTTAAGAGGTTTCGGCAATGGTGCTCAAAAGAAGTTTCGGCCTATGCAAAATAAATGGGGAAAGAAGAGGTTCTCTCTTGCTTGCAAATTCGGTCACAGCAACTAGAGAAGAACCAACAAAATTCGGCACAAGAGGGAGATGAGAGAATGCACTTCGGCTACAAGGAAATGATGAGCAGATGATGAATGAAATGAGCATCTCCCCTCCCCCTATTTATACTACACGGCCTAGCTCCAACCCCCAAAATAAATCCTAAAATCTCTCCTAAAATGCCTCCCTTCCACCCATTCAAAAAGTTTGAATGAGTCAAACCTAACTAGCCAAAATTTAAAAAAAATTGACCAAGTCTTTCTCCATCTTTTAAGCATCCAAAAGCCACCCAACTCCTTACCCCCTTGACGCAAAAACTAAGGCCAAAGTCTTTGCCTTCGCAGCTCGAACACCGCCCCCTTCCCTTGCACTGAGGCGTCACTTTGCCAAGCTCTTAGTGGCGTCTCCCTTGCCACTTTACCAGCCCAATTCTTATGCTAAAACCCCACCAAAAATTCTCTTAAAGCCCTCTCCATCCAAACTCCCCCTACTAGCCCCTAAAACTAAAAATTTACCAAAGCAATCTACCACCACCTAGGGTTCTCAGGACCCCTAAAACTTACCCAACCACACACTGAAGTGTGCCAACACCCAAGCTAAGCACCAAAAATCTAACCCCTAGAACCAGGGTGTTACAAGCCTCCAAGAAATGTTCCAGAGATCAGAAGTTCTTGGGTCTAGCCGGATATTATCAGAGATTTGTAAAAGGGTTTTTGACGATTTCTACACCACTGACAAAGCTACTCCAGAAAGATGTCAAGTGTGAATGGTCCGAGGAATGTCAAGAAAACTTTGATCAGTTGAAAGTGTTGTTAAACGAAGCCCCTGTGTTAATTCAACTAGAGTCTGGCAAGGAATTTGTGATCTATAGTGATGCTTCACTAAATGGTTTAGGCTATGTTTTGATGCAAGAAGGCAAAGTGGTAGGTTATGCTTCCCGACAGTTGAAACTCCATGAGAAAAATTACCCAACTCAATATTTAGAGCTTGCAGCTATTGTGTTTGCTTTAAAGATCTGGCGACACTATTTGTACAGAGAAAAATGTCATATCTTCGTGGATCACAAAAGCCTGAAGTATTTGATGTCGCAAAATGAATTAAATTTGTGAAACGTGGATGGTTGGAGCTACTAAAAGATTATGATTTGATCATCGATTATCATCCAAGAAAAGCTAATGTTGTTGCTGATGCTTTAAGTAGATAATCTTCATTTTCTTTGCGAGCTATGAATACTCGTTTGACGTTGATTGATGATGGTTCCATTGTAGCAGAATTAAAAGCTAGCCTGACATTTTTGCAATAGATTTGTGAAGCTCAGAAAAGTGATTCTGAGTTGATTGCTAAACGAGAGTAGATTGAAATGACACCTGATTTAGAATTTCGTGTTAGTCTAGATGGTAGTTTGTGTTTCCAAAATAGAATATGTATTCCGAGGAATTCTAATGTTAATCAGAAGATTTTACAGGAAACTCACAAGACTAATTTTTTTATACAAAATGTACGGTGATTTGGAACAAATATACTGGTGGCTAGGTATGGAGTGTGAAATTCCAGAGTTTGTATCAAAATATTTAATCTGTCAGCAAGTCAAAGCCGAGCATCAGGTACCTTTTAGACTGTTACAGCCTGTTATGATTCCATAATGGAAATGGGAACGAGTTAAGATGGATTTTGTATCAGGGTTACCCTTGTCTCCACGAAATAAAGATGTTATTTGGGTTATAGTTGATCGTTTAACTAAATCTGCACATTTCATTCCAGTACGTACAGATTATTCACTTGAGAAGTTGAAAGAACTATATGTTTCTGAGATTGTTAGACTACATGGTGTGCCAGTGTTTATTATCTCCGATTGAGATTCACGGTTTACTTATCGATTTTGGAGTAAATTGCATGAAGCTTTGGGTACTCGACTACATTTCAATACAACATTCCATGTACAGACCGATGGTCAGTCTGAGCGAGTGATACATGTACTCGAAGATATGCTCTGTTGTTGTATTTTAGAGTTCGAGGGTAGCTAGGAGAAATTTCTTCCGTTGTTTGAGTTTGCCTAAAATAATAGTTATCATGTGAGTATTAAAATGGTGCCTTATGAAGCTTTGTATGGTCAGAAATGTAGAACTCCATTATACTAGACTGAATTGGGAGAGAAAAAGCTATTTAGTGTTGATTTGATTCGGGAAACTGAAGAAAAAGTCAAAGTAATTAGTGATTGTTTGAAAGCTGCTTTTGATCGTTAGAAATCATATGCAAATTTGAAAAGAAAAGACATTGAATTTCAAGTCAACGACAGAGTGTTCTTAAAAGTATCGCTTTGGAGAAAGTTATTCATTTTGGCCAAAAAGGAAAGCTTAGTCCATGATTCATCGGGCCGTATGAGATCATCGAAAAAATTGGGTTAGTAGCTTACCGTTTAGTTTTACCGTCTGAGTTGGATAAAATACACAATGTATTTCACATGTCGATGTTATGGAAGTATTGATCAGACCCTTCACATGTGATTTCACCTGTTGATGTTGAGATTCTGCTAGCTATGTCATACAGTTAAGAACCGATCAGAATTTTAGCTCGAGAAGTTAAAGAGTTAAGGAATAAACATATAGCGTTAGTTAAAGTTCTCTAGAAATATCATGGATTTGAGGAAGCTACTTGGGAACCGGAATAAGTTATGAAAGTGCAATACCCAAACTTATTTTCTGGTAAGTTTTTTGGGGACGAAAATTCATTTAGGGGGAGAGTTGTAACAGCCCATTTTCAGTGGTGTCAGAAATAGTGGTTTTGGGTCCACAATTCTGACAAGTGAGTTATTATTTTAATATTTATTTAAATTCTATGAGATTATATTAGGGTCATATTAAAGTTTCGTAAAGAACTTTTGAAATTTAAATGGTTAATTAGGTAAAATGGACTAAATCGTAAAGGTTGCAAAAGTGGGTTTCTATTAGTAGAAAGTTATGGACAAGGTTTAATTGAAATTTTTAATTAATGGTAAGGGTAAAATAGTAAAATAGTAAATAAACATAAACTTAATTAAGTTAAAATCATCATCTTCTTCATTTTGTTGTTTCAAAACTGAAATCTCTATTGTTGAAAGGAAGAAATATTCGGCCAAGCTCCTTTTGATTCATGGTAGGTGATTTTGATCCCATTTTTCATGATTTTTGTGTTTTTGAACTCATTTTAGCTTAATCTAGCTAGCCTGGGGATTAATTTGCAAAACTGTTAAAGGTTCAGGGGCTTGCCATGGTTGAGCTTTAATATGTTTTGAAGTTATTTGATAGATTATTAATCTTGGTTGTTAAACAAACTTGTTTTGTTAAGTGATTTTTGATGAATTTTGAAATAAGGATTAAATTGTTGAAAGTGTAAATCCATGGGTTTTGCTGTGAACTGTTGGTAATTATGGGTTGTTCCAAGGTCCCTTGTAGCATTGGTTAATATGGATTTAGGTTAAAATGATTAATATTCAAGTTATGAGCTTAAGGACTAAATTATATAAAGTTAAAATATTAGGGGTAATTTCATAATTTTACATAAATATGAATTATTGATTGAGCTGAATACTTGAAGTACTTAATTGAATGAAATTATTTATTTAGATCAAGATAAACAACAACCGGGCTTAAATCGAGGAAAGGCAAAAACTTCAGATTAGTTTCAAATTCTACTTCTGTAACCATAGTTATTGCGGTAAGTTCGTATGAATCATAATCGTATTAATGATAGCTAAATTGATTATTTACTATATTGTGTTAATAGCAACGGACTTGAAAATGCTCATGTGTCGATATTTTGATTAATTGACGGATAACGAATCCGGTTTGAACCTTAATAATTCTTAGGATATGAATGACATGTCATTAGGGATTTCATGTTTCGGGTGCTAGTCTTGAATGTCTTACCGATGGCTAAGGTCCAGCATTTATTGCGGATTCTCCATAGCTTGTGCGAGCAGCATCGTGTAGCTAACATTTTTACCCACAACTTATGTGAGCAGGCCCATTTCATAGCTCGTGTAAGCACTATTAAAAAGGAAAGGTTACGGTTATATGGAAAGGCACACTACGTGTGAGCATTCCCGAGCATCTGATGTAATTCCAGATGGTTCAACAGGTATGTAAAGGAAACGGCATGGTAAGTATACAATTGAAATGGTTCATGATCTTATGAAAAGGTTGATGAGTTAAATGATGTGTATATGAAATCTACTTACTATATGATTGTACTCATATGTGTCATGGATGAACCTACTAACTTGTGAGTTTGATGGTGCTTGTATAGGCTTTTATTAAGCTTATGGTCTTGGTAATGATATTATGCTTATTCTATAGTTTGTGCTAAAGAAATCTTAAGTTATGTTTGAGTTTATATGAGATTACTAAGCACTAGTTGCTTACGTAGTTACTTTCCTTTGTTTCGTAGATTATCGGAAGCTCGACCAGTTGGAAGCTTGTCGGAGATCTATCACACTATCAAACAACCATTTCAGTAGGTTTTAAGTATTTTGGCCAAGGTTATAAATGGCATATATGGGTCCTTTTGTAATGGTAGTTCATGAATGTGTTAATGGCTGATATGATATGTATATGTTTTTGAAGTATAAGTTTGGTTTGATGGACTTTTAATGCCTTGACAAGTTAAGTCATTTTTGGCCACTTTTATGTACTTTAAATACATGATCCTTGTTGGTATGCTTATGATGATATGTAAATGGTTATATGTGATGTTACGTGGTAGTTAAAAAAACTAGGTTTTATGCTTGAAATGTGGCTATATTGCTTTGATTTGATCATTGATATTTTGATATGAATGTGGTGCCTTTGAATGACATATTGGTTAGATGAAATAGGATGTCAAAATTGTATGTGTATAAGTGTTTGAATGATGCTTAGGTCTATTGAATGTGTGCAATAATGGAATGGTTACATAGGTATGCTTTGGCCTTGAAATGGCTTGAATTAAGGTCAAATTATGGAGCACACGACTTGGGGCATGGGCTGTCACACGGCCGTGTGTCACTTGTAAATTGTTAATGTATCAAGTCAGTGTGTTACACAGCCTAGCACACGGCCTGCGACACGACTGTATGTCACAAGTCAGAGAGTTACACGGTCTGCCACATGGCCTGTGACACGACTGTGTGACCTAACTCAGTGAGTTACACAGGTTGAGACTCGGGCTGGAACACGGCCGTGTGTCCCTTTGTTCGATTGTTACAAGACCTGGCCACACGACCGTGTGACCCCTATTTTCAAATTTTGTAACTTTTTCCAAATCTTTTGAATTATTTCAAATTAGTCCCAAATTGCTTCTAAACTATTTTTAGGGCCTCGAAAGCTCGAGTTAAGGCCTAAATGCATATGTTCGATAGATTTTTAATGAGATTTATTTATTAATTTTAAATGATTTGATTGAGATGGTTTGATGTTAAATGTTGTTCTAATTGTTCGGTAATTCTCTGTAACCCTAATTCGATGATGGAGACTGGTTAGGGTGTTACATAAACTACCATCCTCACGTGTGCATTCAACCCATTATATAATATCTCCATCTAAGTCTAGTGTTGAAATCCATGCATCAGACATTTCTGAATTAAGTCTTTAAATCATTCCCAAGCTTCATATAGTGTTTCATTCTCTGATTGTCGAAAACATGTGATGTCATTTCTAAGCTTGGCATTCATATTTGGTTGATTATACCGTAGCAAAAACCTTTGGCAAAGATCATTCCATGATGCCACTGTTCCAGACGACAAAGCATTCAGCCATGCTCTCGCACGACCTCTTAAAAAATATGGAAAGAGTTTAAGTCGCAGAGCGTCTTCAGGGACACCCTGTTGTCTAAACGAGTCACAAACATCTAGAAAGAGTCTTAAATGCATTCTTGGATCTTCAGTAGGTAATCCACTAGATTGTCATACTGTTTGTAACATCTGAAACATTATCGATTTCAGCTCGAATTACTGAGGTTGAATTTGTGGTGTGACTATCCCTGGATTCAGATCATCCAAAATTGGCACAGCATGCACTCGGATTGGTCTGTCTCGGTCATTTATCACCCTACGAACAGAAGGATTAGCGTCCTAACCATTCAGATTATCATTCAGACTAGGTGTCACCCTACGGACAGGAGGATTAACATCCTGATCATTCGGATTATCATTCTATAACAGCCCGGTTTAGACCCTAGTCGGGACAGTGGTTTCGAGACAACAAATTCGAGATCGAATAATATTTTAATATTATTTTACGAGTTTCTGATATGTGCTTTAGCTTTGTGTGAAATTTACGTGTGAAGATTTTATCGATTGTGTGTTCAATTTGAGAAAAAGGATTTAATCGCATAAAATGCAAAAGCTGTGTGCTATTTGTAAAAGTGCTTAATTGTGGATGTCTTTATATTTTGGAGGTTTTATGGTGTAAATAGCCCAAAAATAATGATAGTGGGTGGCACCATGATTAATATATATAGTTTATATATATTAATTATAAATGTTAAAATAATAGTATAATATAATGTTATTATATAAATATCAAAAGCCATGTTTTTATCATCTTTGTTTGCACCGAAACAAAAATAAAAGAGAAAGAAATAAGAAAGCTAGGTATTCGACCCTTGTTCAAGCAAATTGAGGTATGTTTTGATTTTGATTTTTGATAACTTCTACGTTTTTGTGATCGTTGCTTTGTGCTCTTTAAAACCCATGCTTCAATTTTGTGAATTGGTGAAGATTTTGAGATGTGCTATTAATGAACATGTGAGCTTTGTGTTGATAGTTGGTAAAATATGAAAGCTTAGTGTTGGATTAACATATTTTGTATTGGGGTTTTTGGTGAAATTGAGTAAATTGAGCTAAATTGAGAAAAGTGTAATTTGAGGGACTAAATTGTAAAATAAATGAAATGTTTGGAATTGTATGAGATACAAGAACATTCGGCTAAGCATGAGTATATGATGATTTTGTGTATTTTGTGATTTTGTAAATTAAGGACTAAAGTGTCGAAATGTGATAAAATAAGGGCTATTTTGTAAAATGCCTAAATATGTGTGTTTGGAATAAAAGAATGATTTGGTGATTGAATGGATTAAATTTGAATGTGTATAGACTAAGAGAGGAGAGGTTCGGATCGAGATTGAGGCAAAGACAAAGTGCTTGATTAATCGTAGTTTACGTATTTTGACGTCCGAGGTAAGTCCGGACATAATGCGTGTAATTAACTATGCTTAATGTTATGAAATGAATGGTATGATAAATCAAATTGTAAATGCTATGTGAGAGCTCGAGTTATGTGGCACTAAATGTGCGTATTCGGAAATGTGACCGAGATGATTAGCACTATGTGTGCGAAATAATATAAACTTTGGCTTTGTGGTTAGCACTGTGTGTGCGATATTGATGTAAGTTCGGATGTAATACTAGCTATAAATTAAATCTTTGTGATGTGAATTGAATGAATATATATATAATAATATGAGATTAGAAAATGCTATGTGCGAGATTGAATTAGTGGGCACTAAGTGTGCGAAATTAGAAACGAAATAGAGATGATTAGCACTGTGTGTGCGAAAAGATAGAAGCTTCGGCTTATCGAATTGGCACTGTGTGTGCGACACCAAAATGAGTTCGGTTTGTGTTGAGGCACTAAGTGTGCGAGGATAATTATGTTTCGACTATAAAGATTTGCACTAAGTGCGCGAATAAATCAAAAGAATAGTAAAGGTTGATCAAAACGTAAAGTCGAGCAATTGAGTAGCTTGGATGGTGAGTAACTATGTGTTGGCTAAGGTATGTATGATAACTATGTGTTGGCTAAGGTATGTATGATAACTATGTGTTGGCTAAGGTATGTATGATAACTATGCGTCGACTAAGGTATATATGATAACTATGTGTTGGTTAAGGAATGTATGATATCTATGTGTTGATAAATATGAAAGTAGATGGATGGAATGCTATGTGAGCATTGAGTATAGTTGAGTTGGTGTATCATTGGTAAATTAATCTAAGTGATGGATTATTTTTGTATATTGACTTGAATGGTTGGATTACATGTATTATATTACGGACTTACTAAGCTATGAAAGCTTACTGTGTGATTGTTTCTCTGTTTTATAGTGTCAGTAGAGCTAGCTCGGATCCGGGGATCGTCAACATTCTCTATCACACTATCGGCAATCTAGTTTGGTACTTTTGGGAAAGATGTACATAGTTGAAATATGGCATGTATAGGCTAGTTTTGTAAGATATGTTTGAGATGTGTAAATAGCCATGTGATGTGGCTAGATAAATGTTGGTAAAATGCATGTGTGGCTTTGATATATGCTGCATATTTTTGTATAGCTTGTGAGTAAAGAAAATGTCTTATGAATGGTAATCTTAGTGATGGTATGATGCTAGTATGATTTAGTGAATTTGGGGATGAATCATGTTTGATATTGAATGTGTTCAAGTTGTGTAATTTAGTTCCTAAGTTGTCATGTTAGAAATGAGATGATATAAGATGATATGTTTATCATTTGACATGAAAATTGATTTCCAATTTGTGTGTGGAAGTATGCTTAAATGTGCTGGTAGGTTTGACCCTTGTGTGGGTGGCAAATTGGCCTTGGAAATGGCCTATTTTGTCTACATGGTTAAGGCACACGGGAGTGCCTAGTGGCCGTGGGGCTAAGTCAGTAGCTACCCTAATAGCACACGGCCAAGACACACGGGTGTGTCTAGTAGCCGTGTGAGAAAGTCAGTATATGGCCTATGAGTACACGGCCTTAGCACTGCGGGTCTTTGGGTGGCCGTGGGTGTAAAGTCGGTCGACCACGGCCAAGGCACACGGGCGTGCTTGGTGGCCGTGGATGTGAAGTCAGATTCAACCACGGCCAAGGCACACGGGCGTGCTTGGTGGCCGTGGATGTGAGGTCAGTTTCGACCACGGGGAGGACACACGGGGGTGTCTAGCAGCCGTGGGAGGCACACGGCTTACCTACACGGGCGTGTAACCCTTGAAACTTAAAAAAGTTTTAAATTTCCGTGAAATTTCGTATGTGTTCCAGTTTAGTCCCGACCCGATTTATAAGCATGTTTTAGGTCTCGTTTACCATATTAAGGGACATTATGTTTGAGATTGATGGATGAATGTATAAACTTCTGAAAATGTTTTTGATCTGTCCGGTAACGCCTTTAACCCTAATTCAGCGATGGATACGAGTTAGGGGTGTTACATTTGGTTAGTATCAGAGCTACGATTTAGTCGATTCTCGGACTAACGTAGCGTGTGTGAGTCTAGCTATACATGCCATATATAAAATTGCGATAGTGTGATGAATTCGGCGATTAAAAGCGTGTTTTTCGTATAGTAATGGATCTCGATCGGCGATTCGCGGCGATGTAGAGAGTAACGCTTTGGTCGCTCAAGGGACGAGTGTCGGCCACATCTAGGCCAAATGAAAGTAGTGAGGAGGAGAGGCTAAGCAAGCCTTCTTCCGTATGATGAGTGAGTGGTTTTGGATTTCATTCGAAGCGAATCCATTTGCTCCACAACCTCCACCCTCACAAGTACTGTTGTGCCACAAGTGATAGATCGATTCGATTGAATAAGCCTTACGTGGATAAGATCCGAAGTATGGGGCCAAGAAGAGTTTAGGGCCACGGTGACGACAATCTTTGAACGAGCTGAGTTTTGGCTCGAGAACACAATTTGGGTATTTGATGAGATGTCGTTAACCCCTGATGAATGTATCAAGTGTGCAGTTTCTTTGTTGAGAGATACGGCTTATAATTGGTGGAAAATATTGACATCCGTGGTTCCGAGAGAGAGAATCACTTGGGATTTCTTTCAAGTTGAGTTTAGAAAGAAGTATATCAGTCAACGCTTCATTGATCAGAAACGTAAAGAGTTCCTTGAACTAAAACAAGATCGTTTGTCCGTTACTGAATATAAGCGAGAATTCGTAAGATTGAGTCAATACGCGAGAGAATGTGTTTCGACCGAAGCTACTATGTGCAAACGCTTCATAGAGGGATTGAATGAAGATATTAAATTGTTGGTTGGAATACTTGATATAAATGAATTTGTTGTGTTAGTTGAAAGAGCATGCAAAGCCGAGGAGCTCAGTAAAGAAAAGAAGAAAGCCGATTCTGAAGCTCGAGATGAAAGAAAAAGATCGATGAGTAAGTTGTCTCAGCCTTCGACAAAGAAATTTAGAGATGCAAGCAACCGATCAAATACTTCATTTGAACATTCATATAAAGACCACGCAAGACTAAGTGTTGGTCCGAGAACTCAAGCTCAAATTGAATCAAATGTTGAAAATGCTAAAGGCAACAAGCCTGAGTGTAGACAGTGTGGAAGACGACATGTGGGAGAATGCTGGGGCAAATACAGCAATAGAGTTTGTTATAAATGTGGATCATGAGAACATTTCATTCGAGATTGCCTAAAGTTAGTTGATGAAGAAAATGTTCAGAATGTGAGATCGAGTAATGTGATTGTAAAACCCCTAACCCGTATCAGACGTCGGATTAGGGTTAAAGGTGTTACTGGACTGATCAGAAACTTACATAACATTTCATACATTACATTCATCATTAACAATCATAATGTCCCTTAGATGAGTCGTCAAGACCCTAAGCATGCATATAAATCGAGTTGGGACTAAACTGAAACACATACAGAATCTCATGGAAAAATCTAAACTTTTCTAAAATACAGGGGAGACACGCCCGTGGAAGGAGACCGTGTGCCCTCTACTAGACACCCCCGTGTGTCCATCTGTGTCCATATACTGACTATATCAACACGGTCACTAGGCACGCCCGTGTGCCATGACCGTGTGCTACTAGGCCATATACTGACTTCCCCACCACGGCCACCAAGCACGCCCGTGTGCTATGGCCGTGTACTCCTAGCTAGCTATTGACTTGTACACCACGGCTAGCTGACACCCCCGTGTAGAGGCCGTATGCTACTAAACCACATTCTGCCAATCCACCCACGGTCTTTAGGCACGCCCGTGTTCCACAACAGTGTGACATTATAGGCCATTTACAAGGCCAAAATGCCACCCATAAGGGTTACACCTACAAACATTACAAACCAAGACATATCATAAACAAATAGCAACCAAAAACATTCCAATTTGTCCATTCAATTTATGCATTTAATAACTAACTCATTCATACCAACATTCAAGACCAAACACATACATAACTAAAGCATTTCTTCATCATTTAACCAACCAAAACTTGACTATTTCATGGGCATTAAACCATACCAAAACTATACATATATCACATTCATTTAAGCAAGTCTCAACTCATAAATAGCTAAATCACATGGCTAAGATCACATAATAACTTATACCAAAATACTAGCCTATACATACCATATCTAGCTTTATACATTTTCAAAGTGTACCAAAATAAGTTTAGTAGTGTGATGACGATCTGTGACGGTCCCGAGCATTTCAGTAGCTTTGACGACCTATAGAACAGAGAAAAAACACACACAGAGTAAGCATTCAAAGAGCTTAGTAAGTCATATACAAGTAAACTTAGCATAAAATGCATATATTGTAAATAGATACTTGGCACATAACATTTACTTAACAAACTATCATATATTGCTTTGGTTCATATACATGGACACCATTGCCACATTCATCCATTCAAAAATCAATTATATATATACATAACTCTTTCATAATCATTCTTGCATCTCATTCTCGTTCTTATATTCAGTCATACTTCTCTTCCTATCAAAGTCATATGAATACTTACCTTTTTATACACACTAGTGTACATACCAAACGTACCTGAAACAAATATACATTCACATAATTTTTCATAGCTCAGATTTGCTCATTGAATCGTTCGGAAACTAATATGTTACTCAGAAACTCAGAATAATCATACAATGCCAACGTCCCAGATGAGGTCTTACATGAAATCAGATATCGATACCTCAGTCCCAGACGAACAATTCCACGAATCAATATGATGCTGATGTCCTAGACATGGTTTTACACGAAAAGCTCATATCGTTGCCAACGTCCTAGATGTGGTCTTACATATAATCAGAAAACGATGCCTACATCCCAGACGAGGTCTTCCATATAATCAAATAACGATGCCTACGTCCCAGACGAGGTCTTACATATAATCGGATAACGATGCCTACGTCCCAGACGAGGTCTTACATATAATCAGATAATGATGCCTACGTCCCAGACGAGGTCTTACATATAATCAGATAACGATGCCAACGTCCCAGACGAGGTCTTACATATAATCAGATAACGATGCCTACGTCCCACACGAGGTCTTACATATAATCAGATAATGATGCCTACGTCCCAGACGAGGTCTTACATATAATCAGATAATGATGCCTACATCCCAGACGAGGTCTTACATATAATTATATAATGATGCCTACGTCCCAGACGAGGTCTTACACTTAATCAAATCAATGCCAACGTCCCAGACGAGGTCTTACATGATAAAACAGAACAGATACCTTTGTATTCCTATGTTCATATAAAACTTCTCCAACTTATCACTATGTCGACCTTATCCCAGTTTTCATTTACATAGCATCTCATAAGCATTCATTATCATTTATAGTCATGGAAATAAACTCAATTCAATACAATAACATTTATTTGCAATATGACTCACCTCAGATTCGGTTTATCGGAATGAAAACGGCTACTCAGTTACTTTCGCTTTCCCGCGATCTAAATCTTTTTTCCTCGATTCTTGATCTAAACATATTCAGAATTAACCCTTTTATTCACTAATTCATTCAATTCAATCCAAGGGCACACATTTAGGGTAATTTGCAAATTAGCCCTCATAATCGCACAATTTATCAATTTAGTCCATTTTTCACAAAACATCAAATTCACATAATTTGTTCACACCCATGCATAGCCGAATCTCCCTAGGGACTATATAAGTCCATATGTTTCATCAAATTAGCAATTTAGTCCCTCAATTTGCTATTTTTACAATTTAGCCCTATTTAACTAAATTCATCAAAACTTCAAGAACAAAACATGTTCATCTAGCTCAAATCTTTCATTTAACACCATAAATCATCATAAAACTCCACATATCATCAATGGCATATCACACAAACATCATCAATTCACAAAATAAATACATGGGTTTTGTAGCTCTCAAAGCAACGATTACAAAAACGTAGAAATTATCAAAAATGGATCAAAAACTAACCTTGAATTCAAGCTTGAAACCAACCGAACCCTTAAGCTTTTATTCTTTCTTTTTCTTTAAAACATTCGGCCAAGGAAGAGAAATAAAAGATGAACACTCATCTTTTGGTTTCTTTAATCTAATTTTATTAATCAATTACTAAATTGCCCATCCATTAAACATATAAGACAAACATAAATAATGGTTATGATGACATTCCACCATCCACTAACTAAATAGTGGTTAAATTGCTATATAAGGATTCCACCTTTACCAAGCCATAACACATTAATACTTTAACAATTAGGAAACAACTTTCACATTTAATGCAATTTAATCCTTTTTGTCAAATTAAACACATAGACAATCAAATTAGCTTACGGAAATTTAGCACATACTAATTCACATATCAATGGCACAGAATATAGTATTAAAAATATTATACGAACTCGGTTTTGTGGTTTTGAAACCACTGTTTCGACTAGGGTGTAAACCAGACTGTTACAATTCTCCCCCCTTAGGGATTTTCGTCCCCGAAAATCTTGCCGTTAAACAGAGTCAGATATTACTGTCTCATTGAATCTTCAGGCTCCCATGTTGCTCTTCAATTCCCTGTCGATTCCATAATACTTTTACTAACGGAATTTTCTTATTTCTCAACTCTTTTACTTCACGAGCTAAGATACGGATCGGTTCTTCTTCATATGACATATCAGATCAGATCTCAACCTCAGATGGAACAATTACATGTAACGGATAGGACCGATATCTACGAAGCATCGAGACATGAATTACATTATGGATCTTTTTTAGCTCAGAAGGCAAACTTAATCTATAAGTAACAGGCCAAACTCGTTCAATGATCTCATACGGTCCGATGAACCTCAGACTTAGCTTGCTCTTACGTCCAAATCGAAGCGCTTTCTTCTACGGAGACACTTTCAGAAATACTTTGTCGCCGATCCCAAGTTCTATATCTTTACGTTTCAAATCTGCATAAGACTTCTGACGATCAAATGCTGTTTTCAAATAATCTCGGATCAGTTTCACTTTCTGTTTTGAATCTTTTATCAAATCAACCCCGTGTAGCTTATTTTCTCTGAGTTCATTCCAATACAGAGGTGTACGACATTTACGTCCGTACGGAGTTTCATAAGATGCCATTTTGAGGCTTGATGAAGCGCGTTTGTATGCAAATTCAATCAAAGCGAATCATCGTTCCCACGTACCATTAAACTCAAGTATATAACATCTTAACATATCCTCAAAAATCTGAATGATCTCTCAAAAATCTGAATGATCCGCTCAGATTGACCATCTGTTTGCGGATGAAAGGCTGTACTAAAGTGTAATTTTGTGCCCAAGGCTTCTTGCAATTTCTTCCAGAATCGCGATGTGAATCTCGGATCTCTATCTGACACAATGGATAGTGGTACCCCGTGCAATATCACAATTTTAGAAATATAACGCTCAGCTAATCTATCAAGTGAATAATCAGATCTTACCGATACAAAATGGGCAGATTTTGCCAATCGGTCAACTACGACCCATATCGCATCTTTCTTTCTCGGAGTCAGGGGCAAACCAGAAACAAAGTCTATCGTTACTCTATCCCATTTCCATTAGGGAATCAGAATCGATTGTAGCAAACCAGACGAAACCTGATGTTCAGCTTTCACTTGCTAACAGATTAAGCATTTCGAAACAAAGTTAGAAATGTCTCGTTTCATACCAGACCACCAATAGTGTTGCTTCAGATCATAGTACATCTTTGTACTTCCTGGATGAATAGATAGACAACTGTTATAAGTTTCACACAAAATCAGCTGAATCAACTCCAAATTTCTCAGAACACAGATACGACCTCGAAATCTCAAGCAATCATCAACAACTCAAAATTCAGATTCAGAATTCAAATCACACTGAGCTCGTTTTGTTAATAACTCATTATCAGATTTCTGAGCATCACATATCTGATGTATAAACAATGGTTTCGCTTTTAACTCAGCTAACACAGAACTATCATCAAACACACCTAACTGAGCACTCAAAGTATGTAGTGCATACAATGATTTTCTACTCAACGCATCAGCAACAACATTCGCTTTACCCGGATGATAATCTATCACGAGCTCATAATCTTTTAGCAGCTCTAACCATCTTCTTTATCACAGGTTCAAATCTTTTTGAGTCATCAAATATTTCAGACTTTTATGATCTGAAAATACGTGACATTTCTCACCATACAAATAATGTCGCCAAATCTTAAGTGCAAACACAATCACAGCAAGCTCAATGTCGTGTGTCGGATAATTCTTTTCATGAGACCTTAATTGTCTCGAAGCATAAGCTACAACTTTGCCTTCTTTATTCAACTGACGGTAATTCGATGTACATTCTCATCGTGCTGTCTTTCTTTTTCACAAACAGAACAGGATCTCCCCAAGGTGAAAAACTCAGTATAACAAATCCTCTATCGGACAATTCTTGTAATTGTGACTTCAACTCTTTCAACTCTGTTGATGCCATTCTATATGGAGCTATTGAAATAGATGTAGTACCGGGCAAAAACTCAATACCAAATTCAACTTTACGAATCAGAGGTAAACCCAGTAATTCTTCCAGAAACACATCAGAAAACTCACAAACAATAGGCACTAACTCAACTTTATTTTCAGACCCTTTCGAGTCAATAACATAAGCAAAATATGCCTCATAACCCTTTTTAATTTAATTCTGAGCTTTCAACACAGATATCACAGCAGGTAATCCATTTAAATCGTTCGACTCAATACGAACTATTTCACCATTCTGACGACTGAAATCAATAATCTTTCTTTTACAATTCACAACATCATCGTGCAATGTCAACCAGAATATTTTTACCTAAGGGGTTCGATACTTTTATAACAAACTCAGTAGACTCTACAGGCAAAGTCTTACTAAATACTAAATTCATACATATATACGAAATGCGTAGAACCAGGGTCTATCAAAGCAATCACAGAAGTATCATAAAGTGTAAAAGTACTAGTTATAACATCAGCTGACGAAGCTTCCTCACGAGCTCGGATAGCATATGCTCTGTGAGCGTTCTAGCTTACGATCTCGCATAGCGAGTATCTCTAGTAGTTTCTCGACTACCACCGGCGTTTCTTGCATTTTGAGGAGATCTACCGCTCGCTGAAATATTCTCAGATCTCGGGTTCTGAACATTCTCTTGTTCAATAGACTATGGGCAGTCTCGGATGAAACGGTCTAATGATCCACATCTATAACAAACTCTATTGTTATACTTACCCCAACATTTTCCCACATGTCGTCTTCCACACTTTCCACACTCAGGTTTGTTGCTTTTAGTACTTCCATTATTTGATTCAATTGGAGCTTGACTTCTCAGACCAACATTTGGTCTCACACGATCTCTACCCGTATGTCCGATTGAAACATCTAATCTATTGCTTGCATCTCTATATTTCTTCGTCAAAGGTTGAGAAAAATTACTCATTGATCTTTTTCTTTCATTACGAGCTTCAGAATCGACTTTCTCGGTATTATCATCATTAGTATCCTTAAACTCTCTGACCTCATACTTACGAATTTCATCAACCGGAGGCTTGTTCATCAGATTCAGATTCGTAATCGAAAGCATAGCAGATGTCTGAGGGAGGTTAACCGGGGGTGGAGGTTGCAAAATAGTCGGGTTATTTCTCACAAATTGAGTGAACCACTCACTCATCAACTGGAAGAAAGCATGTTTAGCTTCTCCCTCTTGACCGCTCGTAACCGATCTCGGATCTGAGGGCGCTGTCCCTTGCGCGGGAGCAGGCGCATTACTTTCTACGTCGTCAGCTACAGCTCTTTCGGGATCCATTAGTATACGAAAATCACATTTTACATGACAGGATTCATCACACTATCAAAAAAAATATATGGCATGTAAAGCTAGACTCTGACACGCTATGTTAGTCTAAGAATCGGCTAAACCGTAACTCTGATACCAACCAAATGTAACACCCCTAACCTGTATCAGACGTCAGATTAGAGTTAAAGGCGTTACCGGACTGATCAGAAACTTACATAACATTTCATACATTACATTCATCATTAACAATCACAGTGTCCCTTAGATGAGTCGTCAAGACCCTAAGCATGCATATAAATCGAGTTGGGACAAAACTGAAACACATACAGAATCTCATGGAAAAATCTAAACTTTTCTAAAATACAAGGGAGACACGCCCGTGGAAGGAGACCGTGTGCCCTCTACGGCTTCTAGACACCCCCGTGTGTCCATCCGTGTCCATATACTGACTATATCAACATGGTCACTAGGCACGCCCGTGTGCCATGACCATGTGCTACTAGGCCATATACTGACTTCCCCACCACGGCCACCAAGCACGCCCGTGTGCTATGGCTGTGTACTCTTAGCTTGCTACTGACTTGTACACCACGGCTAGCTGACACCCCCGTGTAGAGGCCGTGTTCTACTAAACCACATTCTGCCAATTCACCCACGGTCTTTGGGCATGCCCGTGTGCCACAACCGTGTGACATTATAGGCCATTTACAAGGCCAAAATGTCACCCATAAGGGTTACACCTACAAACATTACAAACCAAGACATATCATAAACAAATAGCAACAAAAAACATTCCAATTTGTCCATTCAATTTATGCATTTAATAACTAACTCATTCATACCAACATTCAAGACAAAACACATACATAACTAAAGCATTTCTTCATCATTTAACCAACAAAAACTTGACTATTTCATTGGCATTAAACCATACCAAAACTATACATATATCACATTCATTTAAGCAAGTCTCAACACATAAATAGCCAAATCACATGGCTAAGATCACATAACAACTTATACCAAAATACTAGTCTATACATACCATATCTAGCTTTATACATTTTCAAAGTGTACCTAAATAAGTTTAGTAGTGTGATGACGATCCGTGACGGTCCCGAGCCTTTCAGTAGCTTTGATGACCTACAGAACAGAGAAAACACACACACAGTCATATACAAGTAAACTTAGCATAAAATGCATATATTGTAAATAGATAAATTGGCACATAACATTTACTTAACAAACTATCATATATTGCTTTGGTTCATATACATGGACACCATTGCCACATTCATCCATTCAAAAATCAATTATATATATACATAACTCTTTCATAATCATTCTTGCATCTCATTCTCGTTCTTATATTCAGTCATACTTCTCTTCCTATCAAAGTCATATGAATACTTACCTTTTTATACACACTAGTGTACATACCAAACGTACCTGAAACAAATATACATTCACATAATTGTTCATAGCTCAGACTTGCTCATTGAACTGTTCAGAAAATAATAGGTTACTCAGAAACTCAGAATAATCATACAATGCCAATGTCCCAGACGAGGTCTTACATGAAATCAGATATCGATACCTCAGTCCTAGACGGATTGTTACACGAATCAATATGATGCCGATGTCCTAGACATGGTCTTACACGAAAAGCTCATATCGTTGCCAACGTCTCAGACGTGGTCTTACATATAATCAAAAAACGATGCCTACGTCCCAGACGAGGTCTTACATATAATCAGATAACGATGCCTATGTCCCAGACGAGGTCTTACATATAATTGGATAACGATGCCTACGTCCCAGACGAGGTCTTACATATAATCGGATAACGATACCTACGTCCCAGACAAGGTCTTACATATAATCAGATAATGATGCCTATGTCCCAGACGAGGTCTTACATATAATCAGATAACGATGCCTACGTCCCAGACGAGGTCTTACATATAATCAGATAACGATGCCTACGTCCCAGATGAGGTCTTACATATAATCAGATAATGATGCCTACGTCCCAGGCGAGGTCTTACATATAATCATATAACGATGCCTACGTCCCAGACAAGGTCTTACATATAATCAGATAATGTTGCCTATGTCCCAGACGAGGTCTTACACGTAATCAAATTAATGCCAACATCCCAGACGAGGTCTTACATGATAAAACAGAACAGATACCTTTGTATTCCAAAGTTCATATAAAACTTCTCCAACTTATCACTATGTCGACCTTATCCTAGTATTCATTTACATAGCATCTCATAAGCATTCATTATCATTTATAGTCATGGAAATAAACTCAATTCAATACAATAACATTTATTTGCAATATGACTTACCTCGGATTCGGTTTATCAGAATGAAAACGGCTACTCGGTTACTTTCGCTTTTCCGTGATCTAAATCTATTTTCCTCAGTTTTTGATCTAAACATATTCAGAATTAACCCTTTTATTCACTAATTCATTCAATTCAATCCAAGGACACACATTTAGGGTAATTTGCAAATTAGCCCTCATAATCGCACAATTTATCAATTTAGTCCATTTTTCACAAAACATCAAATTCACATAATTTGTTCACACCCATGCATAGCCGAATCTCCCTAGGGACTATATAAGTCCATATGTTTCATCAAATTAGCAATTTACTCCCTCAATTTGCTATTTTTACAATTTAGCTCTATTTAACTAAATTCATCAAAACTTCAAGAACAAAACATGTTCATCTAGCTCAAATCTTTCATTTAACACCATAAATCATCATAAAACTCCACATATCATCAATGGCATACCACACAAACATCATCAATTCACAAAATTAATACATGGGTTTTGTAGCTCTCAAAGCAACGATTACAAAAACGTAGAAATTATCAAAAACGGATCAAAAACTAACCTTGAATTCAAGCTTGAAACCAACCGAACCCTTAAGCTTTTATTCTTTCTTTTTCTTTAAAACATTCGGCCAAGGAAGAGAAATAAAAGATGAACACTCATCTTTTGGTTTCTTTAATCTAATTTTATTAATCAATTACTAAATTGCCCATCCATTAAACATATAAGACAAACATAAATAATGGTTATGATGACATTCCACCATCCACTAACTAAATAGTGGTTAAATTGCTATATAAGGATTCCACCTTTACCAAGCCATAACACATTAATACTTTAACAATTAGCAAACAACTTTCACATTTAATGCAATTTAATCCTTTTTGTCAAATTAAACACACAGGCAATCAAATTAGCTTACGAAAATTTAGCACATACTAATTCACATATCAACGGCACAAAATATAGTATTAAAAATATTATGCGAACTCGATTTTGTGGTTCCAAAACCACTATTCTGACTAGGGTGTAAACTGGACTGTTACAGTGATGGCTAGGGGTAGACCATCCAGAAATGTCGGAAATGTGAGTGGAAGTCAAAAAGGGGCTACTGATACAACTGTGAGGTCAGAGGCGAGAGCACCTGCCCGAGCTTATGCTATACGTGCACGAGAGGAAGCTTTATCTCCAGACGTCATTATTGGTACTTTTACTCTATTTGATACTGATGTGATTGTATTAATAGATCCGGGTTCAACTCATTTCTATGTGTGTGTGAATTTAGTATCAAGTAAGATTCTACCTGTTGAGTCTACTGAATTGGTAATTAGAATATCGAACCCTTAGATAAGTGTGTTTTGATGGATAAAGTGTGTAAGAATTGCCCTTGATGTTTTGGGATATATGCTTTCCGACTAATGTGATAATGCTACCATTCGATAAATTTGATATAATTTTTAGTATAAATTGGCTCACTTTACATAATGCCATTGTGAATTGTAAACGAAAGAGTATAAATTTGAGAAGTCATAACGGTGAGATAGTTTGAGTTGAATCTAATGATATGAAAGGGGTACCAGTTATTGTATATGCGGTGAAAGCTTTGAACTATGTGAGAAAGGGTTGCGAAGCTTATTTGACATATGTGATTGATATAAAAGTGACTGATAAGAAAGTTGAATCTATGCCTGTGATTTATGAATTCTTAGCTATGCCTTTCGGATTGGCGAATGCTCCTGCAGTGTTTATGGATTTGATGAACCGTATATTCAGACCGTATTGAGATCATTTTGTTGTAGTGTTATTGATGACATTCTGATTCATTTATGTGATGAGACGCATCATGCCAAGCATTTTAGAATTGTGCTACAAACTCTGCGTGAGAAACAGTTGTATGCTAAGTTTAGCAAATGTGAATTTTGGTTGCGTGAGGTTGGTTTTCTAGGGAATATTGTGCCAATTGTGGGAATACGAGTTGATCCAAGTAAACTCCCTGCTATTTTAGAATAGAAGCCTCCGAGAAATGTGTTTGAAGTCCGTAGTTCTCTGGGACTAATGGGATATTATAGATAGTTTGTGAAAGACTTCTTGATTATTGCGACTCCGTTGACAAAGTTGCTACAGAAAAATGTTAAATTTGAGTGGTCAGAAAAGTGCCAAAAGAGTTTTGAACAGTTAAAAAGTTTTGTTGACAGAAGCACCAGTGTTAGTTCAATTTGAATCAGATAAAGAGTTTATAATTTATAGTGATGCATCGTTAAATGGTTTGGGTTGTATGCTGATGCATGAAGGCAAGGTCATTGCTTATGCTATGAGGCAGTTAAAGCCACATGAAAAGAACTACCCGACGCACGACCTTGAATTAGCCACGATCGTATTTGTGTTAAAGATTTGGCGTCACTATCTTTTTGGTGAGAAATGCCATATTATACCGATCATAAGAGTTTAAAGTACTTGATCACTCAGAAAGAATTGAATTTGCGATAAAGAATATAGTTGGAATTGTTGGAAGACTACGAACTTGTGACAGATTACCACCCGGGTAAAGCTAATGTTGTAGCTGAGGCCTTGAGTCAAAAATCATTATGTGTTTTGCGAACTATGAGTATTCAGATAAATCTGTGTGATGATAGTATGGGTTTGGTCGAGTTGAAAGTAAAGCCGATGTTTGTATGTTAGAATTGTAATTCTCAGAAAAGTGATGTTGAAATGATGGCTAAATGAACTCAGTGTGAATTGAATATTGATTCAGAATTTTGAGTTGATAGTGATGATTGTCTGAGATTTAGAGATCGGATTTGTATTCCAAAGAAGTCAGAGTTGATTCAGTTAATTTTGAATGAAGCTTACAACAGTCGTTTAACTGTTCACCCTGAGAGTACAAAAATGTATAATGATTTGAAATAGTATTATTGGTGGCATGGTATGAAACGGGACATCTTTGACTTTGTGTCGAAATGTTTAGTTTGTCAGCAAGTTAAAGCTGAACATCAGGTTTCGTCTAGATTGTAACAACCGATAATGATTCCTGAGTGGAAATGGGAAAAAATCACGATGGACTTTGTGTCGGGATTACCTTTATCTCTAGGAAAGAAAGATGCAATATGAGGCTCTTTAAGGTCGAAAATGCTGAGCTCTATTATATTGGACTGAGCTGCATGAAAATAAGATTCACGGGATTAATTTGATAAAAGAGACTGAATAAGAAAATGAAAGTGTTGTGGCACAAACACGGAGTTGAAGTGGCTAAGTGGGAGCCTGAAAACATTATGAGAAAGCAATATCCACACCTTTTTACTGGTAAGATTTCCAGGGAAAAAAATCCCTAAGAGGGGAGAGTTGTAATAGCCCGGTTTAGACCCTAGTCGGGACAGTGGTTTTGGGACCACAAATTTGAGATCAGAATAATATTTTAATATTATTTTTACGAGTTCTGATATGTGATTTGATTTAGCCTGTGAAATTTACTGTGTGAAGATTTTATCGATTGTGTGTTCAATTTGAGAAAAAGGATTTAATCGCATAAAATGCAAAAGCTGTGTGCTATTTGTAAAAGTGCTTAATTGTGGATGTCTTTATATTTTGGAGGTTTTATGGTGTAATAGCCCAAAAATAATGATAGTGGGTGGCATCATGATTAATATATATAGTTTATATATATATTAATTATAAATGTTAAAATAATAGTATAATATAATGTTATTATATAAATATCAAAAGCCATGTTTTTATCATCTTTGTTTGCACCGAAACAAAAAGAAAAGAGAAAGAAATAAGAAAGCTAGGTATTCGGCCCTTGTTCAAGCAAATTGAGGTATGTTTTGATTTCGATTTTTGATAATTTCTACGTTTTTGTGATCGTTGCTTTGTGCTCTTTAAAACCCATGCTTCAATTTTGTGAATTGGTGAAGATTTTGAGATGTGCTATTAATGAACATGTGAGCTTTGTGTTGATAGTTGGTAAAATATGAAAGCTTAGTGTTGGATTAACATATTTTGTATTGGGGTTTTTGGTGAAATTGAGTAAATTGAGCTAAATTGAGAAAAGTGTAATTTGAGGGACTAAATTGTAAAATAAATGAAATGTTTGGAATTGTATGAGATACAAGAACATTCGGCTAAGCATGAGTATATGATGATTTTGTGTATTTTGTGATTTTGTAAATTAAGGACTAAAGTGTCGAAATGTGATAAAATAAGGGCTATTTTGTAAAATGCCCTAAATATGTGTGTTTGGAATAAAAAGAATGATTTGGTGATTGAATGGATTAAATTTGAATGTGTATAGACTAAGAGAGGAGAGGTTCGGATCGAGATTGAGGCAAAGACAAAGTGCTTGATTAATCGACCGTTTCTGTATTTTGACGTCCGAGGTAAGTCCGGACATAATGCGTGTAATTAACTATGCTTAATGTTATGAAATGAATGGTATGATATATCAAATTATAAATGCTATGTGAGAGCTCGAGTTATGTGGCACTAAATGTGCATATTCGGAAATGTGACCGAGATGATTAGCACTGTGTGTGCGAAATAATATAAACTTCAGCTTTGTGGTTAGCACTTTGTGTGCGATATTGATGTGAGTTTGGATGTAATACTAGCTATAAATTATATCTTTGTGATGTGATGTGATGTGAATTGAATGAATATATATATAATATTATGAGATTAGAAAATGCTATGTGCGGGATTGAATTAGAGGGCACTAAGTGTGCGAAATTAGAAACGAAATAGAGATGATTAGCACTGTGTGTGCGAAAAGATAGAAGCTTCGGCTTATCGAATTGGCATTGTATGTGCGATACCGAAATGAGTTCGGTTTATGTTGAGGCACTAAGTGTACGAGGATAATTATGTTTCGACTGTGAAGATTTGCACTAAGTGTGCGAACAAATCAAAAGAATAGTAAAGGTTGATCAAAACGTAAAGTCGAGCAATTGAGTAGCTTGGATGGTGAGTAACTATGTGTTGGCTAAGGTATGTATGATAACTATGTGTTGGCTAAGGTATGTATGATAACTATGCGTCGACTAATGTATATATGATAACTCTGTGTTGGTTAAGGAATGTATGATATCTATGTGTTGGTAAATATGAAAGTAGATGGATGGAATGCTATGTGAGCATTGAGTATAGTTGAGTTGGTGTATCATTGGTAAATTAATCTAAGTGATGGATTATTTTTGTATATTGACTTGAATGGTTGAATTACATGTATTATATTACGGACTTACTAAGCTATGAAAGCTTACTGTGTGATTGTTTCTCTATTTTACAGTGTCAGTAGAGCTAGCTCGGATTCGGGGATCATCAGCATTCTCTATCACACTATCGATAATCTAGTTTGGTACTTTTGGGAAAGATGTACATAGTTGAAATATGGCATGTATAGGCTAGTTTTGTAAGATATGTTTGAGATGTGTAAATAGCCATGTGATGTGGCTAGATAAATGTTGGTAAAATGCATGTCTGGCTTTGATATATGGTGCATATTTTGGTATAGCTTGTGAGTAAAGAAAATGTCTTATGAATGGTAATCTTAGTGATGGTATGATGCTAGTATGATTTAGTGAATTTGGGGATGAATCATGTTTGATATTGAATGTGTTCAAGTTGTGTAATTTAGTTCCTAAGTTGACATGTTAGAAATGAGATGATATAAGATGATATGTTGATCATTTGACATGAAAATTGGTTGCCAATTTGTGTGTGGAAGTATGCTTAAATGTGCTGGTAGGTTTGACCCTTGTGTGGGTGGCAAATTGGCCTTGCAAATGGCCTGTTTTGTCTACAAGGTTAAGGCACACGGGCGTGCCTAGTAACCGTGGGGCTAAGTCAGTAGCTAGCCTAATAGCACACGGCCAAGACACACGGGCGTGTCTAGTAGCTGTGTGAGAAAGTCAGTATATGGCCTATGAGTACACGGCCTTAGCACACGGGGTGCTGGGTGGCCGTGGGTGTAAAGTCAGATTCGACCATGGCCAAGGCACACGGGCGTGCTTGGTGGCCGTGGATGTGAAGTCAGATTTGACCACGGCCAAGGCACACGAGCGTGCTTGGTGGTCGTGGATGTGAGGTCAGTTTCGACCACGGGGACGACACACGGGGGTGTCCAGCAGCTGTGGGAGGCACACGGCTTGCCTATATGGGCGTGTAACCCCTGAAACTTAGAAAAGTTTTAAACTTCTGTGAAATTTCGTATGTGTTCCGGTTTAGTCCCGACCCGGTTTATAAGCATGTTTTAGGTCTCGTTGACCGTATTAAGGGACATTATGTTTGAGATTGATGGATGAATGTATGAACTTCTGAAAATGTTTTCGATCTGTCCGGTAACGCCTTTAACCCTAATCCGGCGACGGATACGGGTTAGGGGTGTTACACATTCAGACCAGAATCATTCCCATTCCTAGCCATTTTTCACTGTTCGTTCCACCTTCTTCATAAAGTTCTTTCGATCTTTGGGTCAAATGGATTTTTTTTTTGTTAGCAGGAATGCCTATTCTCATGCACTGATGGCAAACTTGTAGAAATTTAATTAAACTAGGTTTAAAAAAACTAATGGAATTAATTAAAATAACCATACCAAATTACACCAATTTGTCGATCCTTGGCAACAGTGCCAAAAACTTGTCGCGTGTGAATATGATATGCGAATTTTGCAAGTATACACATTGGATCAAGTAATAAAGTGATAAGTAAGATCGTCTCCACAAGGGATCAGATTAGGTATAAAAGTGATCAAGTTATTATAATGAATTATGAATACTGATATGACAAACAAAGATAAGTATGCAGTGGTAATTTAGAGGGATAATAAGGTGTTTTAAATGTGTACTACCTAGTACTGGAAAATGCTCAGGCAAAGAAAGACTAAAATTGCAATGGCAATTACGAGAATAACTACGTGAATAATGTGTAACGAACAAGTAAAAAACTAAATATGTTATGGCAAGATGCTACGACAAAGGATAGAGGATATACAATGTTGATTTGAAAGGTTGGGATTACTAAGAATCTACCTTTCCTATCAATAATGCCTCGATGAAATCATACTCAATCTACTGCTCAGAAGAATTCTAAAGTGGTCTACTTCTTTCAAGAGCAAACCTCAAGTTACCTTGCCTCAAGTGATATATGTCTATACGCCTTAAGCGTGGTATCCTGCACCGTTTTGTTTTCTTTCCATATGAATGTTGCTCTATGTCTAGAGTCTACTACAAGTATCAGTCGAGTACTTGCTCATATCATTCAATTTTAGTCCAACTAATCCAACCTTTTTAGAATTAGATTAGTTTATGGGCATGCTGCACAGTCGTCTATGTCTAGGGATTGCATGCATACATATTAAAAATAAAAACAACTAAATGATACAGTAAATTAATTTAGATCTATGCTTCAACCATTAAAGAAAGTAAAGGTTTCATCATGTAATCCCAACCCTGTGAGATTTAGTTCATGGCCTGGCAAGTAAAATTCAAAACCAAAATATCATCCAACATCTTTTTAATCAAATTAATTCATGGGAGAACAAATTAAGAAAAAATGGAAGAATTTTGGGAAAATTGCTTCTGCCAATCCAATCCACAATCCAGCAGCATAGTATCCTGTGGTGGCTGAGAGGGATTGCCTTTGGTTTACTCTTTTCGTCTCTACTCAGCCGCTACCCTCTATTTTATCCTACCGATCTCCCTTCCTTAGGGTTTCCTCTTTAGGCTTTTTATAAGCTTTTCTTCCTAGGGTAAATCCAATAGCCCATGATATCTTCTCCTCTTTTTTAGACAGATTTCTCTGGTACAAGTAGAGTTAGGCTGAGACTAGTATGCGTTGATTGTTGACATGGTCATCTTCCTAGAATTGCCATGGCATAGAAGGTGGCAAACTGTGCAACCTTTTACCTTGGTAAACCTTCATTCCTTTATTTCTTTCTCAACATCCTGCACCTACCAAACCACCAAACACAACCCTTCCACACACAATTAAAAGTACCTAGAACTTAAATAAAGTCCAAGCTCCTAATGCAATGATAAAAATACTAATGAAATGTCCTAAAATGCCACTAAATGTACCCAAGTACAAGCAATTAGCCAGGTCTAAAGGCATGAAATATAATTCTTTTCAAAAGTTATCACTCAACCATACATGTATTTGAAGGTTCAATGGATGCAACGAATAGCCATTTACACCTCCCTTGGTCGATGCATGAACCTAGTCGAATAGTGACTTTCTCCCTAGGTCATTGAATCGTCCTTAAATCTTCCCAAAGCATGCATCTTCATTTACTAGCTCCATTCCATGCATTTAGACATGCATGTATCCCTCCAAGTTATTGATTTGGCTGGGAATATGAAAGGTCACAAAGCTTGCATTTTATCTAGTTCATGTTTCCATTTGTAGCCGAATAGTCCCTTGTACCTTACATGAATGTATGGCCGGCCATGTACCTAATAAACTAGATATAAATAAACTAACAATGAAGCGTAAAAACATTATTAAAACTTAAGTAACACAGACATATAAGTAGCACACAAAATCAATATAAGTAACACAAACATAATTAATCATATAATAGAAACTAAGCTAAGATGTGAACATAAAATTCAATACTTAAGAAAGTCTTAATAATGAAATAGATAAAGAAGTAAACTAAGTAACCCATAATGGCAAAATAGACAATCGAATCCCAATTGAACATTCATTCGATCACTTGAATAACATGAACCATCCTTGAACTTGGGCATCTTAGATTTTTGCCCAAAGATTTGAATAGACCAAGTATGCTTCACTCAGCCCTTTTCCTTGATCTCAGCCCAATCAAATGCTTGTAGATGGATCAAGGCATTTGTGGACACACCTTGTAAAGTTGGCCCGATCACATTCAATTTCTTAATTTTACCATTTGGAGATGACCCAATTAGATAAATCCCTAGCTGTAACAGTTCGATTTAGACACTAATCAGAAAGGTGGTTTCGTGATGCGATCCTGGTCGCATCATGGTTCGACTCCATCCGACGCCATCGAGAGTGGCCTAAGCTCGATGTAACACCCCAAACTCGGTCAATATGTTATGACCAAATCTAGTATGTTACAGAAAAGATAGTTTTGAACTTCTTTTAACGGAGCATCGTAATTTGAGAAAAACTTTTTGTTTAGTGATTCCCTTTTAAGGTTAATTTAAAGATTCTGTTTGAGAATATCTTACCAACTTCATATTAAAATAACTAAGAGTTGGAAATGGGTTTCTTTTGTAAAAGCCGATCTTAGGGAAATTTCAGAAATGTGACAGTTGAAAACCATGTAGTGGTTTTAATAAAATCTCCAAATTAATTAGCCATTCGTATGTCATCTTTTGTTAACACCATTTTAGGAAAATATTGATTTATGTTTCTATTTTAGGAAAAAAATCCCATGTTCGATAAGTCATAAAAAGTGTGATAACAGTGTAAATGCAAATCCCAAATCTAGAGTTATAGTGGCCTTATTACATAATTAAAATCCCCAAAATTAGAGAGTAATATTAAATAAGAACTGAAAGTTTACGTGGAAAATAATGCATGGCCACCTCGAAGTCCGCCTTGGCTCCCAAAACCGCAATCTACGAATTACCTACAAAATTAAGCAGAGGGGTGAGCCATAGAGACTCAGCGTGTAAAACCTCTTTTAACGCAGTCTGGGCTTTAAGCCCACAGATGCACATTAGGCCTTAGCCCATACAATACAGCATATTAAACATGTATGCAATACAGCCCAACCCAACCTAGTTTTCCATCCTCTAGGTCTTCTGAATCAGCCAAACACCCGTGGCGTTATGCCACCGTGGTTCTAGACCACCGTGGTCCCAGACCACTCGTGACAAAGTCACATGATATATAATTGTGGGGCCAACCCACCATGGTTCTAGACCACCGTGACGATCTCTGAATAATATACGTAGGGCCAACCCACTGTGGTTCCAGACCACCGAGACAAGTCACTGATATATGTATACGTGGTTTCAAACCACCATGGTCCTAGACCACCGTGACATCAGTCACTGAATAAATACGTGGGGCTAGCCCATCGTGGTTCCAGACCACCGTGACAGAGTCACATAATCACACTTCCCCTTTTTAATCATTTCCCACAAGCCCATGCAACATATTGTCATACTGTGATGAATGCAACATACTTTCAGTGTATAACATATAATTAATTAAAACATACAATAATCTGTAAGTGATGTAATAGCAGAACTTACCCGATGTCTCCAACCTTACCCAAAAGGGTATCTCGACTATCTAAACAGTTGTTTCGGCTTTCAGCCAACACAAACATTAACATAGATTAATAAGGTGAAGTGTGAGCGTTACACACCTGATTACGCGTAAAACTAGACTCTCTACGTCGACACTCTCACTAGCAGGGATAATAGTGATTTTTCTATCCCAGGCAGACGTCGACTCTCTACAATAGCCCAGCGGAAAGTCTTGAACCGCCGACACCGCACATCTTTTAAACTTAGGGGAAGAGGCTACTAGTCCACTCCCCTCCTTAGTTTGACTGACACTTGCATCCATGACGAGATTTGATCAGTACTCAGAGTGAAACGTCGCTTATCTAACAAGAGAATCGATTAAGGCGGACCACAACCAATAAGGGATATAAATGACCAAGAATCGAAAAGAAGTGACCCTTACCTTGGTAGCGATGAACCACACAATCATCGATTCGCCCCGAATCGAGAGATGAATCGCGAGAGAAGCAAAGATTCGGCCTAACAGTCAAGAATAGACCTTGAGCATTCGGCTTAAAAGAAGTCTTTAAAGAAAGATAATAAGGTATTGCACGAAGTTCCCTTGTGTTGAAACGGATGGTGAAAAGCCAAAGCAGATTCGGCAGGAAAGTAACCCTTCACACCCTAGGCTACTCAAACAGCATTGATTCGAGATGAAAAGAAGAAACAAAGATTCGGTTAGTGAAGATGGAGATAGAGGAGTTTAGAGAAGAAGAGAGAAAGAAACCGAAAGAAATAGAAGGAGAGGGAGATTCAGCTCTTGCGACAAGAGAGAAAAGAAACATACCTTCAACAGTCCAGAAGCAGGGTGAAACTGATTCACTTGGAATTAATGGGACTATTCAATGGAACATATGCAAGGTTTTGGCTAAAGAAGAAGAAGTAGAGGAGAAGAGAGTTTCGGCCAAGAGAAACAAAGAAAGAAAAAGAAAAGTAGAAATGCCCGAATGGTTTCAGCTAGATTCAAAAGAGCAAAAGAGATGAATAGCAACAAAGACAATTTCGGCAAAGAGAAAATAGGTAAACCAAAGAGAGAAAAAGAGAGCTCAAGAAGGCTTGCAAAAATCAGCACTCACTCCCCCTTAACGACCGAATATGCACCAAAAGAAATGAGAGAAATGCCTAAAACTTATGGAATTTTTGGCACACTCACCTCTCCTAGCACTAAACCGAAACTTTCCCCTCTTCAAGCTCCCCATATTCGGCCAATACCTCCACCAACACCAAATCCCCTGATTTGCTCCTACTTTCACTCTCCAAAACCCATTTGAATTGGTTTGACCAATTCAAACTCCACCAACTCCTCATGAGCACTCATTTCAAATGCTTTGACTCCTTCAACAACCACCAAGGAGAGTCCCAGCCGAAAGCCAACACTCCACCACCTTGAGCATAAAAATAAAGCGCCACTTGCTATAGAGGAGACTCAAACTCCTTCCCTCCTACTGCTCCCTTGTGACGCCACTCCCTTGCACCTTAAGTGGCGTCACTTGCCACTCTACCACACTCCTCTTTGTGCAAAACAACTACAAGCAATTACACATAAGACTGCGCCTCGCCTAGGTCTCCCCTCAGAGTGCCCAACAAGCAAAATTTTCTAAAGTTCTGGCTCGAACCCCAGCCTCCCCAAGACCCCCAAACATACCAAAATAACATGCTAAACAAACCAAACACCTCAATTAGCATAAAATGCAGAACCCCTAATTCTACCCCCTTAAAGAAATTTCGGCCTCGAAATTTACCTGATTAAAAGAGGTGAGGGTATTGTTGTCGAATCACATCCTCTGTCTCCCACGTAGCTTCTTTTGAACCATGATTTCACCATAGAACTTTAACCAATGGAACTGTCTTCCTTCTTAACACTTTAACATCTCGGTCTAAGATCTGCACGGGTTCTTCTTCAAAGGACAAATCAGGTCTTACTTCAATTTCTTCCACCGGAACTATGTGAGATGGATCTGAACGATATTGCCTTAACATTGAAACGTGAAATACATCATGTATCCGATTCAACTCCGGAGGTAACTCGAGCTGATAAGCTATCGGTCCCACACGTTTCAACACACGATAAGGCCCGATGAACCTGGGGCTCAACTTTCCCTTCCGTCCAAACCTTATAACCTTCTTCCAAGGCGAAACTTTTAGGAAAACCTGATCACCCACTGAGAACTCTATTTCCTTACGCTTCAAATCCGCATACGATTTTGCGCCTATCTAAGCTTCCTTCAACCGAGTGCGAATCGACTTAACCTTTTCCTCTGTTTGATAGCCAAAGTCGGACCCAACAAGCGCCGCTCACCCAACTCTGTCCAGCGGTAGGAGTCACGACACTTACGACCATACAACGCCGTAAGGTGCCATCCGGATCTTTGGATTGATAGCTATTATTATACGCGAAGTGCGCCAGCGGTAAGAAATCCTCCCAATTACCCTCAAGTCAATAACTGACCTCTTAACATATCTTCCGTAATCGAATTACCCTCTCGATCGCCATCGATGCGTGGATGGCTCTTGTCTTTGAAATCCAGTCTTGTACCCAACGCTTGATACAACGCTTTCCAGATCGGCGATGTAAACCTGGGGTCTCTGTCTGATATGATAGACACTGGTACCCCATGTAATCTCACAATCTCCGCCACATACAGTTTGGCCAACTTTTGTAATGAGTAATCAACACGAACCAGTATGAAGTGAGCGGACTTCGTTAACCGATCGACAATCACCCACACCGAATCTTTTCTAGAAGGCGTAAGAGGAAGCCCACTAACAAAGTCCATAGTTATCCTCTCCCACTTCCAGAGTGGAATTTTCACTGGCTGTAGCAACCCCGAAGGCAACTGATGTTCTGCTTTCACCTGCTGACAAGTCAAGCACTTACTCACAAACTCAGTAACTTCTCGCTTCAAACCTGGCCACAAAAACTATTCCCGCAAATCTCGATACATTTTGCTTCCACCGGGATGCATATCATATGGACTACTATGCGCTTCTTGCAGAATCTTCTGTCTTAACTCAAAATCCTTCGGCATACAAGCCTTTCCACGAAAGCACAATACTCCTTCACTGTTCAAACTAAAGTCTTCTGTCTCACCACTTTCCACTTACTAAAATCTAAGACTTAACGATCCATCTGATAACTGTCTCCCTTTAACCTGGCTTACCCATGAAGGTTTCACTTGCAGTTCAGCTAACACACTCCGTCGTCATATAAACTGAGATGAGCAAACATTGCCCTCAAATCACATATCACCTTACGGCTCAACGCATCCGCCACTACGTTAGCTTTACCTGGGTGATACTCAATCGAGCAATCATAGTCTTTCAATAATTCAATCCACCTCCGTTGCCTTAAATTCAACTCCTTCTATGTAAGGAGATATTTCAGGCTCTTATGGTCAGTGTAGATAACCAACTTCTCACCATACAAGTACTGCCTCCAAATCTTCAAAGCGAACACTACTACAGCTAACTCCAGATCATGCGTAGGATAGTTCACTTCATGAGGTCTCAATTTCCGAGACGCATAGCCACCACTTTTCCCTCTTGCATCAACACACATCCCAGCCCTGTGTGCGACGCATCACAATAGACGACAAACTCCTTCCCGGCCTCAGGTTGAATCAACACTGGTGCCTCCGTCAAAATCTTTTTCAATTTCTCAAAGCTTTCTGCACGCTATATCGACCGGACAAATGGTACCCCTTTTCGTAATAACTTGGTTAACAGTCCAGCTATTAACGAGAATCCCTCAACAAACCTTCTGTAGCACCCAGCTAACCCAAGAAAACTCTGAATTTCTGCTACCGACTTTGGTGGTTTCCAATCCAAAACAGCTTCAATCTTTCGGGGATCGACTCTAATCCCCTCGGCAGCCACAACATGCCCCAGAAAGGTAACATCCCTCAACCAAAATTCACACTTGCTGAATTTGGCATACTGTTGCCTCTCTCTCAAAATTTGTAGAACAATCCGAAGATGCGAATCGTGCTCCTCCTCCATCCTTGAATAAACCAAGATATCATCTATGAACACTACGACAAACCGGTCCAAATAGGGTTGGAATACACAGTTCATCATATCCATAAACGCAGCTGGTGCATTTGTCAACCCGAACGGCATCACTAAGAACTCGTAATGACCATAACGAGTTCGAAAAGTAGTCTTATGAATATCTGCCTCCTTGACCTTAAGTTGATGATAACCTGACCTCAAGTCTATCTTCGAAAAGACCGAAGCGCCTCTGGCGATCGAGCGGATCGTCTATCCTTGGCAATGGGTACTTGTTCTTAATCGTCAACTTGTTCAATTGCCTATAATTAATACACATCCGAATCGACCCATCCTTTTTCTTGAAAAATAACACCGGTGCTCTCCACGGAGACACAATTGGTCGAATAAAACCACGGTCCAACAATTCCTGAATCTGAGCTTTAAGTTCCACCAAATCCTTCGGTGCCATTCTATATGGAGCAATGGACACCGGAGCTGTTCCAGGAAGAAGATCAATACCGAACTCTACCTCACGATCCGGAGGTAACCCTGGAAGCTCTTCTGGAAAGACGTCCGAGAACTCCTTCACCGTCCTAACATCTCTTACAGACAACTCCTTGGCTTCCAACGCTCTGACGAAAGCTAGGAAAGCCTCACACCCTTTTCTCACCATTCGTTTAGCTTTTAGAGCAGACACCACGTTGGACAGGTAATTCCTTCTCTCACCTATCACCAACACCTCTTTATCCTCAAGAGTCTTCAGTATCATGCGCTTAGCAGCACAATCCAAGTTTGCTCGATACTTAACTAACTAGTCCATGCCTAATATCAAATCGAATTCGCCAAACGGTAACTCCAGTAAATCAGCCGGGAAAACTATCCCTTGAACTTCTAAAGGCACATTCCTAAAGAGTTTGTTCACCACTACAGATTGTCCTAAAGGGCTAATCACAGTCATTTCACTAGGAGCAACTTCAGATTCTATGTTCAATGTTCCAGACACAATACTAGCAACATACGAACCCAATATCTATCAGTGCTGTAAAGGGCAAACCAAAAATAAGGAACGTACCCGTTATAACGTTCGGTGTATCGCCATCCTCTCGACGTCTAGCTGCATAAACCAACCCAGGCTGTCTCACATCTGTATTCCCAGCACCTCTGCCCGGTGCTCCACGCCCTCGACCATAACCATTTCCTCCTCTGGCCGGACCACGACCTCTCGGTGGTTACTGTCCACCTCTTCCAGGCTGATAACCTTGACCTACTTGCCGTGCCCTGTTTGACTCTTGTGGACAATCCTTTACCCAATGTTCTTCAGATCCACACTTATAACATCCTATACTCCAACACTCCCCTGAATGGAATCTACCACATCTAACACACTGTTGAGTCCGAGCAATAGCAACAGGCTTCACCACTCGACTTGGCCCATCAAACCTAGGCCTCTTCTGGAAACCCCCAGCAGAACCTGACGACCCAAAATTTCTTTTATTCCTACCCCTATCCTTATCTAGATGCTGCCTCCCAGATCGCTTCACCTCTTCGACTATCTTAGCCTTCTCAACTAGAACAACAAACTCTCTTTCCCATTACAGAGCTATCAGTATTCACAACTCGTCCCTCAGACCATTCTCAAATTAGACACAACGCTCGTGATCTGTTGCAACAATACCCCGGGCATATCGGCTTAGTCGTAAAAATTCTGCCTCATATTTAGCCACCGACTTATTCCCCTAGACCAAATTGAGAAATGCCCTCCTCTGAGCGCCCACATAACTTGCTCTAATGTACTTTCCTGGGCGCCGACTTGAAGAAGTCCTGTGTAATACGATCCACGACGTACCATCTCTAACCGTGAGCCACCACTCGCATGCGCTTCAACTCAAAGAAGAGACACAACTCCTTTCAACTTTTCCTCCGCAGTACAATCAAGATCGTCCATGATCCGTTCCACCGCTTCCAACCAATACTCGGCCACACTAGGAGCTACCCCAGAAATGCCCCTAAACATCCCAGCCCCATTAGCTCGAAGTCGCTCAGAAACAGATTTTTGAGCCACTAACCCCGTTCTCGCACCAGCAACCCACTCCAGAACACGCAACATAGCCTGAGACACAGCATCGTCTCCTCCAGTTTGGTCCTGAAATCCCATTTCCGCAATTGGTGATGCTGGCACTTCACCTTCCGGCCCATGCCCTAATTTTGAGGGTTCAGCTTCAACACCTCGGCCTCTACCACGGCCGCGCATACCATGTCCATGTCCTCTAGCGTTCATATCTACAATTTCATCTTAATCTGATTAAAATTTTATGAGTTAGTGTTTCTTCCATTATTTATTCTTTGGGCAGTCTTATGGAAATAGCATTAGAAGTAGTTTTCGCACGACCTATTTCTAAAGGTCTCAGTTCTAAAGTTACATTTCTTAAAACTATCTATCACAATATTTCATACAATTTCAAGTAATAACCAGAACACTTACAGTGCGGTTGGGTGCCGGAGACTCGAGTTTCATGCTTCAAGAAAATATGTATTTTCAAAACCATTTTTTTAACCTCTTGAACCTTATAACCCACAGCCGAGTTTTGCAACCTAGGCTCTGATACCATAATTGTAACACCCCAAATCCGGTCAATACGTTACGACCAAATGCGGTATATTTACGTAAAAGATAGTTTTGAAATTCTTTTAACGGAGCATCGTAATTTGAGAAAAACTTTTTGTTTAGTGATTCCCTTTTAAGGTTAATTTAAAGATCCTGTTTGAGAATATCTTACCAACTTCTTATTAGAATAACTAAAAGTTGGAAACGGGTTTCTTTTGTAAAAGCCGATCTTAGGGAAATTTCAGAAATGTGACAGTTGAAAACCATGTAGTGGTTTAAATAAAATCTCCAAATTAATTACCCATTCGTATTTCATCTTTTGTTAACACCATTTTAGGAAAATATTGATTTATGTTTCTATTTTAGGAAAAAAATCCCATGTTCGATAAGTCATAAAAAGTGTGATAACAGTGTTAATGCAAATCCCAAATTTAGAGTTATAGTGGCCTTATTACATAATTAAAATCCCCAAAATTAAAGAGTAATATTAAATAAGAACTGAAAGTTTACGTGGAAAACAATGCATGGCCACCTCGAAGTCTGCCTTGGCTCCCAAAACCGCAATCTACGGATTACCTGCAAAATTAAACAGAGGGGTGAGTCATCGAGACTCAGTGTGTAAAACCCCTTTTAACGCAGTCTGGGCTTTAAGCCCACAGATGCACATTAGGCCATAGCCCACACAATACAGCATATTAAACATGTATGCAATGCAGCCCAACCCAACCTAGTTTTCCATCCTCAAGGTCTCCTAAATCAGCCAAACACCCGTGGCATTATGCCACCGTGGTTCTAGACCATCGTGGTCCCAGACCACTCGTGACAAAGTCACGTGATATATAATTGTGGGGCCAACCCACCGTGGTTCTGGACCACCGTGACGATCTCTGAATAATATACGTGGGGCCAACCCACTGTGGTCCCAGACCACCGAGACAAGTCACTGATATATGTATACGTGGTTTCAAACCACAGTGGTCCTAGACCACCGTGACATCAGTCACTGAATAAATACGTAGGGCTAGCCCACCGTGGTTCCAGACCACGTGATAGAGTCACATAATCGCACTTCCCCTTTTTAATCATTTCCCACAAGCCCATGCAACATATTGTCATACTGTGATGAATGCAACATACTTTCAGTGTATAACATATAATTAATTAAAACATACAATAATCTGTAACTGACGTAATAGCGGAACTTACTCGGTGTCTCCAACCTTACCCATAAGGGTATCTCGACTATCTAAACAGTCATTTCAACTATCAGCCAACACAAACATTAACATAGATTAATAAGGTGAAGTGTGAGCGTTACACACCTGATTACGCGTAAAACTAGACTCTCTACGTCGACGCTCTCCCTAGCAGGGATAACAACGATTTGTCTATCCCAGGCAGACGTCGGCTCTCTACCACAGCCCGGTGAAAAATCTCGAACCATTGACACCACATGTCTTTTAAACTTAGTGGCAGAGGCTACTAGTCCACTCCCCTCCTTAGTTTGACTGGCACTTGCATCCATGAAGAGATTGGATCAGTACTTAGAGTGAAACGTCGCTTATCTAACAAGAGAATCGATTAAGGCAGACCACAACCAATAAGGGATATAATAGCCAAGAATCGAAAAGAAGTGACCCTTACCTTGGTAAACGATGAACCACACAATCACTGATTCGCCCCCGAATCAGAGATGAATCACGAGAGAAGCAAAGATTTGGCCTAACAGTCAAGAATAGACCTTGAGCATTCGGCTTAAAAGAAGTCTTTAAAGAAAGATAATAAGGTATTGCACGAAGTTACCTTGTGTTGAAACGGATGGTAAAAAGCCAAAGCAGATTCGGCAGGAAAGTAACCCTTCACACCCTAGGCTACTCAAACAGCATTGATTCGAGATGAAAACAAGAAACAAAGATTCGGTTAGTGAAGATGGAGATAGAGGAGTTTAGAGAAGAAAAGAGAAAAAAACTGAAAGAAATAGAAGGAGAGGGAGATTCGGCTCTTACGAGAAGAGAGAAAAGAAACATACCTTTAACAGTCCAGAAGCAAGGTGAAACCGATTCACTTGGAATTAATGGGACTATTCAATGGAACAAATGCAAGGTTTCGGCTGAAGAAGAAGAAGTGGAGGAGAAGAGAGTTTCGGCCAAGAGAAACAAAGAAAGAAAAAGAAAAGAAGAAATGCCCGAATGGTGACCACTTTCGGCTAGAGTCAAAAGAGCAAAAGAGATGAATAGCAACAAAGACAATTTCGGCACAGAGAAAATAGGTAAACCAATGAGAGAAAAAGACAACTCAAGAAGGCTTGCAAAAATCGGCACTCACTCCCCCTTAATGACCGAATATGCACCAAAAGAAATGAGAGAAATGCCTAAGACCTATGGAATTTTCGGCACACTCACCTCTCCTAGCACTAAACTGAAATTTTCCCCTGTTCAAGCTCCCCACATTCGGCCAATACCTCCACCAACACCAAATCCCTTGATTTTCTCCTACTTTCACTCTCCAACACCCATTTGAATTGGTTTGACTAATTCAAACTCCACCAACTCCTCATGACCACTCATTTCAAATGCTTTGACTCCTTGAACAACCACCAAGGAGAGTCCCAGCCGAAAGCCAACACTCCACCACCTTGAGCATAAAAATAAAGCGCCACTTGCTGCAGCGGAGACTCGAACTCCTTCCCTCCTACTGCTCCCTTGTGACGCCACTCCCTTGCACCTTAAGTGGCGTCACTTTCCACTCTACCACACTCCTCTTTGTGCAAACAACTACAAGCAATTACACATAAGACCTGCCTCAGCTAGGTCTCCCCTCCAGAGTGCCCAACAAGCAAAATTTTCTAAAGTTCTAGCTCGAACCCGAGCCTCCCCAGGACCCCCAAACATACCAAAATAACATGCTAAACAAACCAAACACATCAATTAGCATAAAATGCAGAACCCCTAATTCTAGGATGTTACACTCGATGGGCCAAAGTGCAGAATAAAGCTAATTCTCGAGCCGGATCGTATCATTTCGGGACCACGAATTCGAATCAAAAAAATATTTTAAAATTATATTTTGTGTTTATAATGTGTGAATTTGTGTGTATTAGATTTTCGTTTAAAAATTTTATCGTTTGTATGTCCGATTTAATAAATAGGCTAAATCGCGAAAATTGAAAATTTGGTGGTTGTTTGAAAAATGGGCAAAATTGATGTTGTCTTTTAAAAAGGAAGTATTAAAGTTGAAATTAGCCCATTTTACATTATAGTGGACAGCTATGTACTAAAGTATCCATTAGTTCATGTTGATAAGTAAAATGTCAATAAGGTTATTATAGTAAATTATAATATAAGTATTATAATAAGAAAACATATCATAAAAAAATGCATGTTCATCTTTTATGGTTGAAGACCGAAACTAAAACAAAATAAAAGAGAAAGAAAACTTGGGATTCGGTCATTTCTAAGCTAAATCAAGGTATGTGTTAAGCTCGGTTTTTGATAATTTTTACGTTTTTGAGATCGTTGCTTCGAATACTATCCGACCCATACTAGAATTTTTGATTTTGATGCATATTTTGTGTTATGCCATTGATGAATATTTGTGTTTTGTAATGTTTGATGATAAAATATTAAAGATATGTTTTAGATTAACAAGTTTTGTATTGGAGTTTTTGATGATTTTGAGTAATTGGGACTAAATTGCAAAAATAATAAATTAAGGCACTAAAATGTGAAATAAATGTAATGTATGGATTTGTATGAGTATAATGAATATTTAGCCTAAGCATGGTGTAGTCAAATTTTGAATATTTTGTGTTTTGTGCAATAGGGACTAAATTGTGAAAATGTGAAATATTAGGGGTAAAAATGTAATTTGCCCATTTATGTGTTTTTGGAATAAATTTAATGAAAATATGTTTGAATGAGCTTAATTTGAATATGTTTAGATCAAGAACCAAAGAAATCGGACTTGGATCGGGGAAAAACAAAAATAGTCGAATAGCCGATTACATCGTTCGTCGTTATCCGAGGTAAGTCTTTAAGCAATTAAACATCGTTAATTTTGAATGTAACTTAGTAATATGCTGATTTGGAATTTGTGGAATTAATGTTGAGTTAGTCGAATGTGAATAAATATAGAAATAATGTGTTTGAAGTTAGTTCGATTGAGCTATAACATTTGAAAGTCCGTATGAGGTATATGGAGTATATGAAAAGTTCGATATATGAATTGTTTGTGAGACAGTTTTATAATAATGATATTCGGGCTTTGAGCCTAGAAAGCCTTGTGCTGATGTATAATATCGAGCTAAATGACTAGCAGGCTTTGTGCCGGTGTATAATATCGGGCTAAATGCCTAGCAGGCTTTATGCCGGTGAATTATTATAAGTTTATGATTAAAAAAAAATTATATGCTAATATGGAAATTGCATATGTTAAATGAGTTAGAGCGAACATGTATGTGACAATTTATTACCTTTTCAAAGATAAGGTAAGTTGATTATTTAATATGTGATACAAGTTATAATTGATGTTAATGGTAGTGAATGTGTATATGAAAATCTATATGTGAATTAATGTAAAGTATGTGATATTAATGTTTGATTATTAAGTTATATTCGGCCAAATGTTACATGAGGAAGAGATTGAAATGTGAAATCCATATTGATATTAAAGGATTATTGTAGTTTGGAATAATGAATATTGAAATGTGAATCCTTGAATGTGTTATATAGGGAAGTAAATAAATGAAGTTGAGTTTTGATTCATGAATATATATATACATTTTCAAATGTTTCGATTATTCTTTTGAATGGTTTAATTTGCTGAAGGCTTACTAAGCTATGTCAGCTTACTCTGTGTGTTATGTATATTCTGTTTTATAGATTTTAGACTCAAGTTACAGGCTCGGGGATCGTCAGCGAAGTTCACCACACTATCGACTGTTTCGGTACTTTTATAAATTGAAATCGGACTTATGGCATGTATAGGCTAGCCTTTAAATTAGATTATTTTGAAAGTGTTTATATATAAAGCCATGCAAAAATGGCGTAACATATTAGTTTGAATTTGGTTTTGTTTAGTTGAGTTTGAGTATGTTGGATAAATGATGTTTATGTTAGGTACATATATATTTGAATATGATGAATGAGTATAGATTAAAGTAAGTATGGTTCGGCTATCATATGTCAAGGAAAGTATAAATGCGAATTTGAGTAATATTATTACATGTTAAGATACAGATAAGTTGTGGTTTATGAAATAGACCTGAGATATTTTAACTTGAATTGATTAAAGTATAACAAAAGTTGACATTAAATAGAGAATAATTATTAAGCTTGTTTAGTATTAAGTTTAAGTTTACGAAATGACCATATGAATAGTGATTTATATTTTAATAAATAAAATAGTTAGATATGGGTTAGCTTGTGACTTTGTTAATGTGTTTTAATTATTAAATAATCTTTATTTTATATTTGATGTTTATTATAGGAATATCAAATAATAATTTCGGTTTATTTTAATATTTGATGATTTTTGAATGATTTAATTTCTATATATGTTCATAAATATCCAGAAGTTGTGTTTTGTTCGGTAATACTCCGTAACCCTATTCTGGCGACGGATACGAGTTAGGGGTGTTACATTTTATTGGTATTAGAGCTACGATTTATTCGATTCTAAAACTAACCTAGCGTGTGTGAGTCTAGCTATACATGCCATAAATTTTACTGCGATAGTGTGATGACTTCTGACATTTGAAAATGTGTTTTCGTATAGTAAATGGATCCTGACAGAGCTGTAGCTGATGATTTCGAGAGTTTAGCGCCTACTCCTACACATGTGATAGCGCCAGTTCAATCTCGACCTATCTCGAATAGCCATGAGGGGGAGGCTAAACAAGCCTTCTACCAAGTGATGAATGATTGGTTTACTCAATATATTCGAACTAATCCGGCTGTTCAACAACCTCCACCCCCGAATAATCCGTCTCCGATACCTGTGGTACCTCCGATGATTAATCCTATGAGATTTAATAAGCCTCCTGTTGATAAAATAAGAAAACACGGGGCTGAGGAATTCAGAGCTACTGATGATGATGATGCTGAGCGAGCTGAATTCTATCTTGATAGTACTCTCCGCGTGTTTGATGAGTTATCTTGTACCTTGGATGAGTGTTTAAAATGTGCTATATCCTTGCTACGAGACACCGCATATCACTGGTGGAATACACTAGTATCGGTAGTTCCGAAAGAGCGAGTGACCTGGGAATTCTTTCAAACTGAGTTCCAAAAGAAATATATCAGCCAGAGATTCATTGATCAGAAGCGCAAGGAATTTCTCGAATTAAAACAGGGTCATATGATCGTAACCGAGTACGAGCGGAAATTTGTGAGACTTAGTCGATATGCTCGTGAATGTGTTTCAACTAAAGCTATCATGTGTAAAAGATTTGAAGATGGTTTAAATGAAGACATTAAATTGTTGGTTGGTATACTTTAAATTAAAGAGTTTGTGGTACTTGTTGAACGAGCTTGCAAAGCCGAAGAACTCGGGAAAGAGAAAAGAAAAGCTGATTTTGAAGCCAGAGATTTCCGTAAGAGATCAACAAGTAAGACTTTTCACTCAGCATCGAAGAAGTTCAGAGAGGGTTCTAGCCGATCTGAAGATGCTTCGGACTTTTCTAGACGAGATCGAGATCGACCTCCTATGAATTCACGGCCACTTCGATAGCTAGTTTGGCAATGATCGGCAAAACAGACTCGAGTGTAAGCATTATGGTAAATGGCATTCTAGAAATTGTAGATTACATGATGGGTCTTGTTTTAAATATGGGTCGAAGGATCATTTTATCCGAGATTGCCCGATGTTAGCCGAGCAAAACATTGATCAGAACGCAAGACTGAGCAACATGTCAGTACGAGGTAGACCAACCAGACATTCGAGTAATGTAAGTGGCAGTCAGAGAGGGACGAAAGATACATCGGTTCGATCTGAGACTCGTGCACCTGCCAGAGCATATGCTATACGAGCTCGTGAGGATACTTTTTACCCAGATGTTATTAGTGGTACTTTCACTCTTTATGATACTAGTGTTATTGCGTTGATTGATCCTGGTTCGACTCATTCATATGTGTGTGAAACATTAGTATCCAGTAAGACTTTGCCTTTTGAGTCTACTGAGTTTGTGATTCGAGTGTCAAACCCCCTGGGCCGGTGTGTTTTGGTTGACAAAGTGTGTAAAAATTGCCCGTTGATGATTCGATATTCATGCTTTCCAGCCGATTTGATGTTGTTACCTTTCGATGAATTTGATATAATTTTGGGTATGGATTGGTTAACTCTGCACGATGCTGTTGTTAATTGCAAAAGAAAGACCATTGATTTGAGATGTCAGAATAACGAGATTATTCGGATTGAATCTAATGTTCGAATGGTTTACCGGTAGTGATATCTTCGATGTTGGCCCAAAAATATTTGAGAAAAGGTTATGAAGCTTATTTTGCCTTTGTGCTTGATAGTAAAGCGGCTGAAAGAAACATTGAATCTGTACCAGTTGTGTGTGAGTATTCGGATGTGTTTCCCAAAGAATTATCAGGTTTGCCACTTATCCGAGAGGTAGAGTTTGGTATTGAGTTAGTACCGAGGACAACTCCGATATCGATAGCTCTGTATAGAATGACACCTACTGAATTGAAAGAGTTGAAGACTCACTTTTAAGAATTAACATATAGAGGTTTCGCGCGACTGAGTTTCTCTCCCTGGGGTGCACCAGTGCTATTCGTGAAAAAGAAAGACGGAACTATGAGAATGTGTATTGACTATCGACAGCTCAATAAGGTGACTATAAAGAATAAATATCCATTGCCACGGATTGATGATCTTTTGATCGGAAAAGGGAACTCTGATGTTTTCGAAGATAGATTTGAGATCCGGCTATTATATCGCCATGCGAGTCAAAGACTCGATGTGCCAAAGCGCTTGAACGAACGAGGTATGGAAATTATGAGTTTTTAGTTATGCCTTTCGGACTCACTAATGCACCTGCTGTTTTCATGGATTTGATGAATCAGATTTTCAGACAGTATCTGGATCAGTTTGTAGTTGTGTTTATTGATGATATCTTGATCTATTCTCGCGATGAGATTGAACATGCTGAGCATTTGAGACTGGTATTACAGACTTTACGAGATAAATAGTTGTATGAAAAGTTCAGTAAATGTGAGTTCTGGTTACGTGAAGTTACTTTTCTGGGACATGTTGTATCAGCCTCGGGTATTCAGGGTTTATCCGAGCAAGATTTTAGGTATACTTGATTGGAAACCTCTGAGAAATGTTTCTGAAGTCTGAAGTTTTCTGGGACTTGCTGGTTACTATAGACGGCTCGTGAAAGGTTTCTCTATGATCGCAACTCCGATGACAAAGCTGCTACAGAAAGATGTTAAGTTCGAGTGGTCAGAAAAGTGCCAGAAAAGTTTCGATCAGTTGAAAGCTCTTTTGAGTGAAGCTCCAGTGCTAGTTCAACCAGAATCAGGTAAAGAATTTGTCATTTACAGTGATGCATCTTTAAATGGTTTGGGTTGTGTATTTATGCAGGAAGGCAAAGTGGTAGCTTATGCCTCGAGACAGTTGAAGCCACATGAAAAGAACTACCTGACGCATGATTTATAGTTGGCAGCTATTGTGTTTGCATTGAAAATAAGGCGTCACTATCTGTTCGGTGAAAAATGCCATGTCTATTTTGATCATAAAAGCCTAAAGTACTTAATGACTCAGAAGGATCTGAATCTGAGACAACGATGATGGTTGGAATTATTAAAAGACTACGAGCTTGTGATTGATTACCATTCAAGAAAGGCTAATGTTGTTGCTGATGCATTAAGCCGAAAATCACTGTTTGCTTTGCGTGCAATGAATGCTCATATGGCTATGTCTGATGATGGTGCGATAGTAGCTGAATCGAAGGCAAGACCATTATTTATTCAACAAATTTGTGATGCCCAGAAAGTTGATAATGAATTATTAGCAAAACGAGTTCAGTGTGAAACGAATGCTGATTCAAAGTTTCGAGTTGATGCTGATGATTATTTGAGATTCAAAAACCGAATATGTGTTCCGAGAAATCCAGAGTTGATTCAGATGATTTTGAATGAATCTCACAATAGTCGATTATCTGTTCACTTAGGTAGCACAAAAATGTATAATGATTGGAAACAGTTTTACTGGTGGCATGGTATGAAACGAGACATTTCTGACTTTGTTTCGAAATGTTTAATTTGTTAACAAGTGAAAGTCGAACATCAGGTACCTTTCGGGTTACTTCAACCGATTATGATACCTAAATGGAAATGGGACAGAGTTACGATAGATTTTGTATCCGGTTTATCGATGACACCGAGCAAGAAAGATGCAATCTGGGTTATTGTGGATAGATTGACTAAATCAACTCACTTTGTTCCAATTCGTACGGATTATTCACTTGATAAGCTTGCTGAGTTATATGTGTCATAGATTGTAAGATTACATGGTGTGCCTATTTCTATTATTTCGGATAGAGATCCGAGGTTTACATCATGATTTTGGAAGAAACTGCAAGATGCATTATGTACAAAATTGCATTTCAGCACAGCTTTTCATCCGCAAGCAGATGGTCAGTCCGAACGAATTATTCAGATACTTGTGGATATGTTGAGATGTTGCATTCTCAAGTTTGAAGGTACATGGGAACGATACTTACCTTTGATTGAATTTGCGTACAATAATAGCTTTCAATCGAGTATCAAAATGGCACGTTACGAGGCTTTGTACGGTCATAAATGTTGTACACCATTATATTGGAGTGAGCTCAGTGAAAATAAGATACAAGGGGTTGATTTGATCAAAGAAACAGAACAGAAGGTGAAAGTAATTCGAGATAGCCTCAAAACAGCATCGGATCGTCAGAAGTCATACGCGGACTTGAAACGGAAAGATATAGAGTTTCAAATCGGAGATAAAGTTTTCTTGAAAGTCTCACCATGGAAGAAAAATACTTCGATTTGGTCATAAAGGCAAATTGATTCCGAGATTCATTGGACCGTATGAGATTATAGAGCGTATCAGACCAGTTGCTTACAGATTATTGTTGCCACCTGAGTTAGAAAAGATCCGCAATGTATTCCATGTCTCGATGCTTCAAAGATATCGATCTGACCCTTTCACATGTGATTAGCCCGTCAGAGATTGAAATTAAGCCTGATATGTCATATGAGGAAGAACCGTTTCATATTCTGGCTCGTGAAATTAAAGAGTTGCGAAATAAGAAAATTCCGTTAGTTAAAATAGTGTGGCATAAACATGGAGTTGAGGAAGCAACGTGGGAGTCAGAGGATGCAATAAAAGAACTTTATCCGAATCTATTCACCGGTAAGATTTTCGGGGACGAAAATCCCTAAGGGGGGAGAGTTGTAATAGTCCGATTTAGACCCTAATCGGAAAGGTGGTTTTGGGACCACAAATCCGAATCAGAAAAATATTTTAAAATTATATTTGGTGCTTATAATGTGTGAATTTGTGTGTATTATATTTTCGTTTAAAAATTTTATCGTATGGATTTCCGATTTAATAAATGGGCTAAATCGCGTAAATTGAAAATTTGGTGGTTGTTTGAAAAACGGGCTAAATTGATGTTGTCTTTTAAAAAGGAAGTACTAAAGTTTAAATTAGCCCATTTTACATTATACTGGACGACTATGTACTAAAGTATCCATTAGTTCATGTTGATAAATAAAATGCAAATAAGGTTATTATAGTAAATTATAATATAAGTATTATAATAAGAAAACATATCATAAAAAAAAAGCATGTTCATCTTTTATTGTTGAAGACCGAAACTAAAACAAAAGAAAAGAGAAAGAAAACTTGGGGTTCGGTCATTTCTAAGCTAAATCAAGGTATGTGTTCAGCTCGGTTTTTGATAATTTTTACGTTTTTGAGATCGTTGCTTCGAATACTATCCGACCCATACTAGAATTTCTGATTTTGATGCATATTTTGAGTAAGGCCATTGATGAATATTTGTGTTTTGTAATGTTTGATGATAAAATATTAAAGATATGTTTTAGATTAACAAGTTTTGTATTAGAGTTTTTGATGATTTTGAATAATTAGGACTAAATTACAAAAATAATAAATTGAGGGACTAAAATGTGAAATAAATGAAATGTATGAATTTGTATGAGTATAATGAATATTCGGCCTAAGCATGGTGTAGTCAAATTTTGAATATTTTGTGTTTTGTTCAATAGGGACTAAATTGTGAAAAATGTGAAATATTAGGGGTAAAAATGTAATTTGCCCATTTATGTGTTTTTGGACTAAATTGAATGAAAATATGTTTGAATGAGCTTAATTTGAATATGTTTAGATCAAGGACCAAAGAAATCGGACTTGGATCGGGGAAAAACAAAAATAGTCGAATAGCCGATTACATCGTTCGTCGTTATCCGAGGTAAGTCTTTAAGCAATTAAACATCGTTAATTTTGAATGTAACTTAGTAATATGCTGATTTGGAATTTGTGGAATTAATGTTGAGTTAGTCGAATGTGAATAAATATGATAATGTGTTTGAAGTTAGTTCGATTGAGCTATAACATTTGAAAGTCCGTATGAGGTATATGGAGTATATGAAAAGTTCGATATATTAATTGTTTGTGAGACAGTTTTATAATAATGATATTCAGGCTTTGAGCCTAGCAAGCCTTGTGCTGGTGTATAATATCGGGCTAAATGCCTAGTAGGCTTTGTGTCGGTGTATAATATCGGGCTAAATGCCTAGCAGGCTTTGTGCTGGTGGAAGATATCGGGCTTTATTACCTAGCAGGCTTTATGCCGGTGAATTATTATAAGTTTATGATTAAAAAAAAATTATATGCTATTATGGAAATTGAATACGTTAAATGAGTTAAAGCGAATAGGTATGTGACAATTTATTACCTTTTCAGAGATAAGGTAAGTTGATTATTTAATATGTGATACAAGTTATAATTGATGTTAATGGTAGTGAATGTGTATATGAAAATCTATATGTGAATTAATGTAAAGTACGTGATATTAATGTTTGATTATTAAGTTATATTCGGCCAAATGTTACATGAGGAAGAGAGTGAAATGTGAAATCCATATTGATATTAAAGGATTACTGTAGTTTGGAATAATGAATATTGAAATGTGAATCCTTGAATGTGTTATATAGGGAAGTAAATAAATGAAGTTGAGTTTTGATTCATGAATATATATATATACATTTTCAAATGTAAGCATACTTGATATAATTTCATTTTTTTGAGAATAAAAAGTCGAATGGAATTATGCTAATTGTGATACAATAGCATTTGGCCAAGATAAATTATTTGCATAAAAGTACAAGTTATAAATAAATTAAATGATATGTTTGGGATTATGTAATTCAATAATTTTATAATATGGCTTGTTTTAAATGTTTCAATTATTCTTTTGAATGGTTTAATTTGCTGAAGGCTTACTAAGCTATGTCAGCTTACTTTGTGTGTTATGTTTATTCTGTTTTATAGATTTTAGACTCAAGTTACAGGCTCGGGGATCATCAGCGAAGTTCACCACACTATCGAATGTTTCGGTACTTTTATAAATTGAAATCGGACTTATGACATGTATAGGCTAGCCTTGAAATCAGATTATTTTGAAAGTGTTTGTATATAAAGCCATGCAAAAATGGCGTAACATATTAGTTTGAATTTGGTTTTGTTTAGTTGAGTTTGATTATGTTTGATTATGATGTTTTGTGCTATGGATAAATGATGTTTATGTTAGGTATATATATATTTGAATATGATTAATGAGTATAGATTAAAATGAGTATGGTTCGGCTATCATATGTCAAGGAAAGTATAAATGTGAATTTGAGTAATATTATTACATGTTAAGATACAGATAAGTTGTGGTTTATGAAATAGACTTGAGATATTTTAACTTGAATTGATTAAAGTATAACAAAAGTTGACATTAAATAGAGAATAATTATTAAGCTTGTTTAATATTAAGTTTAAGTTTACGAAATGACTATATGAATAGTGATTTATATTTTAATAAATAAAATAGTTAGATATGAGTTAGCTTGTGACTTTGTTAATGTGTTTTAATTATTAAATAATCTTTATATTTATATTTGATGTTTATTATAGGAATATCAAATAGTAATTTCGGTTTATTTTAATATTTGATGATTTTTGAATGATTTAATTTCTATATATGTTCATAAATATCCAAAAAGTGTGTTTTGTTCGGTAATACTCCGTAACCCTATTCTGGCGACGGGTACGGGTTAGGGGTGTTACACTAGCAATCTTGACCCAAATGTATCCTTGGTCACGTTCTTGCTTCTTGGCCAGTGTAACATCCTCAAAATCACATCATTTCCTCTCCTTTTGTTTAATTTCATGTCAAATTGTTGAAATAAATTATTTTATCGTTATTGAAATCCAAGTTAGCCATCGAAAATGCATCTTCTTTTTTGAGTTTTAATATATTCCTTCAACTCCAACTAGAATTATTTCTCAGTTAAACTTCCCAAAAAGATGCATTTTTCAACACATGGCTATCCATAAAGAGCCCTAATATACCAATATGATTCTAGTTAGTTAAATGATACAATCTTTGTTCAATTTTCCAAGTCTTTCATGATTAGACCACCTTCAGACTTTGGACTACTGATTTAATCCAAATAACCTTTTCTCTATAGGTAGAGGAATTCTTACTTCCTAAAAAAACCTAGCACAAATCTAGTTAATCTCCTTTATTGATTTAGGTAGAAAAAACTGCCTACACCAGTAACATAGACTTCACTCTTAGAAGTATTGAGTTGAAGAATCAAATGAAAATAAATGTGAAACAAAAATTTCCAAATTTCAACAACTAAATCATCATTACCCTTATAAAAAATCAAAACATCATCTACAAATCATATATTACTTGAATGAATTCTATGACACTTGGGTTGGAAACCAAAGACACCAATCCTAAAAGGCACATTTACAATTTTTGAGAGGATGTTCATTGAGATAGCAAAAAGGATCACCCTACCTTACTCCCCTAGCTCCTTTGAAGTATTCAGCTAAGCCCCCATTCAATGTAATAGGGAACCATGGGGTAGTAACATAGATCCTACTCCAATTGATGATTTCCAGCTACTAATACCCTGTAACACCCCAAACCCGGTCTATACGTTAAGACCAGATTTGACATGTCACACGAAATGAACATACGTAAAGTCTTTTCAAAGATTTAAAGAAAACAAGTTTTTTTTTAAAAAAAACTTTTTGACGTGGAGTTTATTGAAAATCGAGGTTGATTGGTAAATCTAATAATTTAAGACGTAAGGATTTATAAATTGAAAACTTAGAAAAATTTATTTAATATTCCAAGAAATATAAAAAAAAGAGTTCGAAAGAAATTTTGAAAACAAAGATTTTAAAAGAATTGTTACAGAAAATTTTCGAGTTAAAAATATTTAAGAATGAAACCTTTTTCGCACGTATATTTGAGGAAAACATTTATTTCTATTTTGAAGGAAATTAATTCTGCTTAAGTATTTAAATCATAGTTATAAAATCCATCCACAAGTAAAACATCCATAAAAATTTAACCAGAGGCCTTATTACAACATAACTTAAATAGCAAATAATAAAAAGTACTTAAAGAAATCCGAAATTTAAATAACCCATTATTCGTAGTATGGCCCCCACCGAGTTGTCCACATGACTCAAGTCTCAAAATCACCGATCATTACCTGAGAAGAGTAAGGAAAAACGGGGTGAGTTACTTAGAACTCAGTGTGTAAACCACTTACCATCGTCCACTGGGCCAAAATCCAATTTAGCACTTATTGGGCCAAAGCCCAATACAAATATAACATAATAACATGTATTAAATGAATGTAATATGCAATTCCCAAACCAAACCTAATTTCCATCCGCTACACACCACCTGTACCAACCAGCACACCTGTGGGGAGCTTTAGTCACCCACCCCGCCAACACACCAAAATAGGCATTAAGCCGTTTATCAATTTGTGGACAAGCCACCAGATTTACAGAGTTTACATGGCATTTGCCATTTTTCAGATTTGTGGCAGAGCCACCAGAATTTTGTAGCAAAGCTACCAGAACTTCTCTTCGTCAATATCCCAACCCATGCAAATCATGTATATAATATGCATATTCATTTACAACAATCCATTCATATAATTATTACGAACAATATGGCCCATTATAAAAATTTCCACAATCTGGCCCATTCACATTTGGCCCATATTTCAAATATCACATTTGGCCCATATATCAAATATCACATTTGGCCCATATTTCAAATATCACATTTGGCCCATATTTCAAATATCACATTTGGCCCATATATCAAATATCACATTTGGCCCATATATCAAATATCACATTTGGCCCATTTAGGGTAATCTCGTAATTTTTACAGTCTTAATACTGATTTCATAGCCTTTACCATTTTAGTAATAATTATGCCATTTTACCCGATGTCACTAACATGCGATTTAATCAAACGATTAACACGATATAATTATCTAACCCATGGAATACGGTGTGAGATTACACACCTGATTACAGTAAGCACTACACTTTCCTGATCGTATGATGATGGTCTCGATCCAAAAAGGCCATCCCACAACAAAGTATAGATTCGGCACAATGGATAAGGTGAAATAAAAATACCAAAATGTTGAAACTAACCACTTACCGATTGATCAAAGTGAGAGTAGAAAAAAAATGATTGAGAAGGAGATATGTGTGTGATAGAAGATTCGGCTATGGTGGAAAAATTGAAGAGGATGATGCTTAATGACATTCGGCCATGGTGAATATTAAGGAGGGAATGATGTTTGAGAGATTTTTGCAAGAAGAAAAAGAAGAAGAAAGGTATAAGAAAATAAGGTGTTTAGGTTTCGGTTCTTTTCAAGAATGGAAGATGAACAAAGAAGAAACTTTGAGACTAGTGTGTATTCGGCAAAAAAGAAAAGAAGAGAAAAGAAAAATGGCCCTTCAAGGTTATGTGGTTTCGGCACCAAGAGGAAAAAGGTTTGGGAGAATAAGAAATTAAGACCGAAATGGTCAAAAATGAAATGGCCAAAAAGAAAGCAAATGTTTACCTATTGCTCAAGGTACATTCGACTAGGGAGAGGAAATTAGAGAGAAAATTGTAGAAAAGAAAATCTATTGACAACACCAAAAGCCAAAATGAAAAAGTGACCAACTAGCACCTAAACCTTACCAAAAGCCAACAAAAATTCGGCCACCCCTCTAGCCCCTAAAACCGTCCAAGTACATGGCCAAATGGTCAAAGTTTGGCCACCCCAAACTTTCCAAAACATTTTCCTTGCTATAAGCCTTGTGTTCCCCCTACATACCTTTTCCATTTGATTCCCTTCCTTAAGTTAAAACTTGCCTTTTCTCTTAGCCACCTTACCATAAAAATAAAAGTCCAACTTACCATATGTACTAGGCTTGACCGACACTATGAGGAAGGAAAGCATAAAAATAAAATTCATGCACACCAAGGGATTCGAACTCCTTCCCTCAAGGAACACACATGGCGCCATATCCCCTTTACTAATTATTCAATTATGCTAACTTTCTACCACCTAAATACCGTAAGCTTTAAGGTCACTTATTCCATTTTCTTAAAGTACTAAATACCAAAAATTATTCCAAATCCAAAATAAATCCCGAGCCTTCTCAGGACTAAATAAACACACACATTGGATAATTAAACTAGCTGAGTACCAAAATAATGTAACATATAAAAACTCAAATTTTAGGATGTTACAATTCTAGCCCCCTAACAAAAAAATTTCATCCTCGAAATTTACCTGGTTAAAAGAGGTGAGGGTATTGCTGTCGAATTGCGTCCTCAGGCTCCCACGTAGCTTCCTCTGCTCCGTGATTTTGCCATAGAACCTTAACCAACGGTACTGACTTCTTTCTTAGCACCTTAACATCTCGATCTAAAATTTTCTTTGGTTCTTCCTCGAACGACAAGTCGAGGCCTTAACTCAACTTCCTCTACCCGGTACTATGTGAGGCGGATCCGATCGATAACGCCTCAACATAGAGACATGGAAAACACTATGAATCTGGACTCAACTCGGAGGTAACTCAAGGTGATAAGCCACCGGTCCTACCCGCTTCAACATACGATCACGATCCGATGAACCTACGGCTCAACATGCCCTTCCTTCCAAATCAAGATCTTCTTCCAAGGTGAGACCTTTAGAAAGACCTGATCTCCCACCGCAAACTCAATATCCTTACGCTTTAGATCCGTATACGATTTCTGTCTATCCGAAGCTTCCTTTAACCTTGTCTGAATTGCTTTTACCTTTTCCTCCGTCTCTGATATCAATTCAGGACCCAATAACTGTCGTTCCCCCAATTCAGTCCAACAAGTAGGAGTACGACACCTATGACCATACAATGCCTCATAGGGTGCCATCTGGATGCTGGATTAATAGCTATTGTTATACGCAAACTCTGTCAACGGTAGAAAATCCTCCCAACTACCTCTGAAGTCAATCACACAACCCCTTAACATGTCTTCCAAAATCTGAATTACTCTTTCCGACTGACCATCTGACTGAGGATGAAAAGCCGTGCTGAAACTTAACTTTGTTCCCAAAGCTTCATGCAAAGCTTTCCAAAACCGCGATGTAAACCTAGGGTCCCTGTCCGAAATAATAGACACTGGTACCCCATGTAACCTCACGATCTCCGCTACATACAACTTGGCCAACTTCTAAAGTGAGAAATCCGTACGAACAGGTAGAAAATGGGCAGCCTTCGTCAATCGATCCACTATTACCCAGACGAAATCTTTATTAGTAGCGATAAGGGTAACCCACTAACAAAGTCCATCATTATCCGTTCCTATTTCCATAATGGAATCTTCATCGGTTGCAGCAATCCCGATGGTAATTGATGTTCTGCCTTCACTTGTTGACAAGTCAAGCACTTACCCACGAAATCAGTAACCTCCCGCTTCAACCTTGGCCACCAATACTGTTCACGAAGGTCTCGATACATCTTATTTCCCCTGAGGTGCATAGCATAGGGGCTACTATGCGCCTCTTGTAGAATCATTAGTCTCAAATCCGAATCCTTGGGCATACAAATTCTTCCATGAAAACACAGTACTCCATCCTTATTCAATCCAAAATCCCCTATTACACCACTTTCAACTTGTTGAATTAAGGGACCCAACTTTTCGTCTGATAACTGCTTCTCCTTGATCTGTTCTAACCACATAGGCTTCACCTAAAGTTCCGCTAGCGAACTGCCATCTTCATACAAACTAAGATGAGCAAACATTGCTCTCAACTCTGATATTACCTTACGACTCAACGTGTCTGCCACCACGTTAGCCTTTCCAGGATGATACTCAATTGAGAAGTCATAATCCTTCAATAGCTCTATCCATCTCCGTTGTCTTAAGTTCAACTCCTTTTGGGTAAGGAGGTACTTCAGACTTTTATGATCTGTATAAATGATCGACTTCTCACTGTACAGGTAGTGCCTCCAAATCTTCAAAGAAAAAACCACCGCAGCCAACTCCAAATCATGAGAAGGACAATTGACTTCGTGCGGCCTTAACTGACGAGATGCATAAGCCACCACTTTACCACCTTGCATCAACACACATCCCAAGCCCGTGTGTGACGCATCGCAGTAAACAATAAACTCTTTTCCAGCCTCAAGTTAAATCAATACGGGCGCTTCCGTCAGAATCTTCTTCAATTTCTCAAAACTCTCTTGTTGCTGATCCGACTACACAAATGGTACTCCTTGCGCATATGCAGTTTAGTTAGAGGTCTTTGCAATCAACGAAAACCCCTCAACGAAATGCCTATAGTAACCAGCCAACCCTAGGAAACTTCGAATTTCAGCCACTGACTTTGGTGGTTTCCAATCCAACATAGCCTCTACTTTTCGGGGATCAACTCTGATTCATTCGGCCGACACAACATGTCCTAAGAAAGTCACTTCCTTCAGCCAAAATTCACACTTACTGAACTTGGCATAAAATTGCTTTTCCTGCAATATTTGCAATACTATCCGCAGATGTGAATCATGCTCTTCTTCATTCTTTGAATATACCAAGATGTCATCTATGAACACCACCACAAACCGGTCTAAATAGGGTTAGAAGACCCAGTTCATCATGTCCATAAATGCAGCTGGTGCATTGGTCAACCCAAATGGCATCACCAAGAACTCGTAGTGTCCATAACGAGTTCGAAACGCTATCTTATAAATATCCGCCTCCTTGACCTTAAGCTGGTGATAACCCGATCTCAAATCTATTTTGGAGAAAACCGAAGCTCCTTGCAATTGATCGAACAGGTCATCGATTCTCGGCAACGGATACCTATTCTTGATCGTCAACTTATTCAACTGCCTATAATCGATGCACATACGCATCGACCCATCCTTCTTCTTGACGAACAAGACCGGTGCTCCCCACGGTGACACACTCGGCCGAATGAATCCCCAATCCAACAACTCCTAAATTTAAGCCTTAAGCTCCGCTAACTCCTTCGGCGCCATCCTATAAGGAGCAATGGACACCGGAGCCGTTCCGGGCAAAAGCTCAATGCCAAACTCTACTTCCCGATCTGGAGGTAAACCCGGAAGTTCCTCGGGAAAAACATCTGAAAATTCTTTCACCGTTCTAACACCTTCCACTGATAATTTGTAACACCCCAAACCCGGCCCATTCGTTACGACCGAATTTGAAATGCCACTGCGAAAAACGTTTGAAGACTGATTTCACTTTTGGAAAAACATTAAAAATTTTGTCATTTGAAAACCATGTCCAATTAAAAATTCTAAATAATATAAGCTTGATAAAAATATCCAAATTAAAACTTTATTATAAGCTTTTAAAATATAAGTTGCCAAAATTAAAAGCACTTCCCAATAATAATTTAATGGTCGTCTAGCTTAAACATAATAAAAATGTTCAATCACTTTAATGGGCCTTATTACAATAAACACTTAATCAAAATACTGAAAATATAACCACTTAATTAATTAAAATATCTTTCTGCATGGAAATCGTCGCATGGCCACCTTTGTATCCACTCCAACCCGGTCCAAAAATCACGATCACTGCGATGTTTAATAAAAATTGGGTGAGTATACGACTCGTGTATAATTAGTCCATCGAATTCCACCCACATGTTAACCACATATTAACTCATATATCAGATATCAATTATCAAATTCACATGTTATCACATTTTGGGCTTGGCCCATATTCATATCACATTCATCTAATAGGGTAGTTAACCACATAATTTCCACATACTGGGCTTAGCCCATTTCCACACTGATCCACATTCATATACTGGGCTTTGCCCATTTCCACATTAATCCACATATCATATTGGGCTTGGCCCATTTCCACATATGTTCACATACGAAATCATGCAATTATGAAGCCCAACCCAAACCTAGGGTCCATCCGCTACACACCCCCTTATCCAGCCTACCACACACCAGGGGATTATCAAATCACCCTCTCCTTTTCATTCCAAAGGCAATCACTGCCGTCCACGTGCAATTAAGCATAATAGTCCACAACGCGACCTCAGTCAGCGCCAATCCACGATGTAGCCGTAGCTAACACCAAAACCACGATGGGACACATAGTCACTCATCAACCACGATATGGCACATAGCCGATATCAACCACGATGAGGCACATAGCCACTCATCAAGCCACGTGAACTAAATCGCATTTAATCCACAACGTGACCTCAGTCAACGTCAATCCACGATGTAGCTCAAGGCTAACATCAAACCACGTACTCGAAGTACACCCGTACCTTCTTTCATATCATATCCCACCCATGCACATGCCACATAAAATAATGATACAATGTAATGATGCATGAGCATGTTCATCAAGCATATTATCACATATTCATATTAATAATCACATATCATCAGGTTTGGTACTTACCGGATTATCGACATACCCCTTGAGGGTATCCTTATCACAATTTCCACTGCACTAGTTAGCACATTCATAACACATACACATTTCACATACATATCATATACCCGGAAAACGGTGGGTTAATCACACACCTGTCTATTTAGCGAAATCCCGAACTACTCGAATCTAACACGATCTAGAATCCCAAAACTCTTCTTATTCCCGTCGATTTGCTCCTAAGAACCAAAGTCAGAAATCGATCATCACCTAAGCTCATAAAATGGCCTATGGCCGAATACTACTATCATCTTACCTAGCTTTTCCAAGTCCTGAAATATCTGCTTACCTTAACGAATCGAATCCACGAAACTCCTTTGATGCTTCCTTAACGTTGGCTACACAAAGAAACACTGATAAGGACACTATGAACATTCGGCCATGACTAAAACCAAAGCCTCACTCACTTGATTTCGTCACACAATAAAAAGAAACAAACCGAATACTTAAATACTTACCACCCTAAGTTGCTTGAAGAGAGACCAAAAGTAAATAGTCGACAACACCTACCTTGGGATTCGGCTTTTGATAATAACAATGGTGTTTGGCACCTTATTAATGAAGAGGAAAAGAATAGAGAATGAACACCTTTGAGCTTTGGCTTTTAAAAGTAAAAATAAGAAGAAGCATAGGAGAATTCGACAATCACCAATGTATTTCGGCTTTTTGAACACCTATAATGAAGATGGGAAAGCTTATATGGTTTGGCTAAGAACAAATAAAGAAAGAAGAAAAAAAGAAAGAACTCTCTTGACTTAAAAATTTCGGCAATGGAGATTAAAAGATGAACAACAATTTTTCTAAGATAACTGGGATGAAAAAGAAAGGTTTTGAAAGAGGAAATTTAGCACACACTAGCACCATATTTAAAACCGAAAATACAAGCTCCTAGAGTCCTATATTCGGCCACCATATCCCCTCATATCATATCCCTTATTAATCTCCTACTTTATCTCTTATCTACTTATTTAACTAAATAAAAATAAAATAGCTATTATCTACTACTTATCCAAATAGAAATTCAAGATAATACAAGGTTTATGTCATCCATTTGAAGTCCCAAAGCCGTCCAACTCTTCTCCCTTGCCTTGTCGTCACATGCAAAATAAAACACCAAAATACTGCTTCCCACGCGACTCGAACTCCCGACCTGCTGGAACCCCTTTGACGTAGGCTACAGATAACGCCCCAAGCCACTTTGCTGCTGGCTCCTTTGTGACATAAACTCCCCACAATTTCTTTTCTTAAGGGCTCCTTCACCCAGCTCCCCCTTTTATACTTAAAATCCAATATTTTCCCAAAACTTTCACTTACACCCTAGGGTTCTCAAAACCCCTAAAACACCTCCAAATACACTTAAAGCCTACTACACTTGAGTTATGCTCCAAACGCACAACCCCTAATCTAGGATGTTACAGTTCTAGCCTCCTTAAAATAATTTCGTCCTCGAAATTACTTACTATCAAACAATCGTGCATTCTTAACTCATCACCCTACTCTCTACCACTGCGCAAGACTGATCTTAACAAAACTAACACATTCCTTGGATACTATCTCAAGATTCGCATTCAAAGTTCCTTACACTTCACTAGCATACAAACACGAACTATCTTTAAAGCAATAAATAATATTCCAAAAACAAGGAACTTACCCGCTATCACATCCTTGGTTGTCTCACATCCGAACCTTCAGCTCCTCTGCTGGGTGTTCCACGACCTTGGCCTCGAGCCCTATCCATCACTTGCGGACATTTCTTAACCAAATGAGCCTTAGACCCACACGGAAAACTTTCTTAATATTTCCCCCAAAATCTCTTTGCTGGAGCTCTTCCACACTGAGCACATGAACGACTCCGATTCTCGTGAATCGCATGTGCATGTACGAAATTCTCGATCCTTGGTCTTTTCGAACATCTTCAAACGATCTTGTGGCCCAAAACTTCTCTTATTCCCGTTCCTTTCCTTATCTCGGTTCTCCCTTACGGTCCTTTTAACTTCTCTCGATCCGAGCTTTTACACTAGAATCGCAAAGTCCCTTTCTCTTTATGGAGCAATCAACACTCGTAGCTCATCCCGCAACCCGTCTTTGAATCGGACACACCTTTCGTGAATCGTGAGCCACGATCCCCTTGGCGCATTGACTTAACCGCATAAATTCTCGCTTTATATCGCATCGACTTGCTTCCTTGAACCAAGTTTAGAAACGCTTTCCTTTGCGAGTCTAAGTAATCGGCTCCCACATACTTCCCTTCAAACTTAGCCTTAAAGAAATCCCAATCCAATCGACCGGGACACCTTGTTTGTGGTGAGCCACCATCGATAAGCTTCATCTCGTAGCAACGAGACCGCGCTTTCAGCTTTTTCCTCAAGAATACGGTCTAGATCATCCATGATTCTTTCGATCGCTTCCACCAATACTCGCTACATTCGAGCCACTCGGATACTCCTCTAAAAACTTCACTCCGTTGGACCTAAGTCTCTCCGAAACTGACTTCCGAGCTCCACTTCTCATTCCAACTCTTGCTACTTGCTGTAGCACACGTAGCATAGCTTGCGATACGACGTCATCGCCTCCTGTCTGATCTTGATCCTCCGCGCCCACTGCTGGCAGCGGCACATCATTTTCTGACCCATGGCCAGACCCTACTGGTTTCGATACTGCCATTCTACCTCTACCGCATCCACGACGACCACGTCCCCTAGAACTCATTTCTAACGTCGCGATTTATCTGATTAAAAAGTTTTATGTATCAGACTTTTGTTCCACTTATTAACCGCGAACAATTTTATGATATACAGATATTTAGAAGTAGTTCTTTCGATCACACAAAGGTTCAGTTCAAGTTCACTACTCTAACTCAGGGAGTCACATTCACATTCATAAGCAGAGACACATTCATTTCTCCATGAAGTCACATTCATTCACAACATCATTCACTACACTTTTATGGCCATTTCAGTCCTTTCCCAACCCAGGGGTAATTTTGTCATTCGTCCTACCGAGTATTTTCGTAATAAATCGTGGTCAATTTAAAAATCTTTACAAATCAAAGGTTATTTCAAAATTTACAAAAACTCGGGGTTTATTTTAAAAATTTGTTTTCCAAATCGAGGTGTTGCAAAAATTTTGTAAATCGAGGTTATTTTGGTAATTTTAGAAGTCGAAGCGATTAAAGTAAACTCTCCAAATCAGGGTATCTTGTTATTTGTAAAATGAAGTTTTGGTATTTTTGTAAAGTAGAAATATTGTAGCAAACATCGAGGGTATTTTTGAAAATCTTAAGAACTAAGGGTATTTTAGTAATTTACAATACTGAGGGCATTTTTGTAATTTTGTAAATCGGAGATATTTTGGAAAAATTTTCACAATAATCTTTTACTACAATTAAAAGGGTAATTTAGGGATTTTAAAACTAGGGTTTTTATAAAGCGCATGGCTAGTCCCTTTCGGGTTTTAATTATCGAGTTTAGCCCGTGAATAAGTCCTCTTGGTTAGGGTGAACCGTAGCTACGCACTGTAGGATTCGAGTAAAGAGGAGGTGAGTCGCTAGGATCGCTTAAATACCAAGCTCTTATCGAATCCACTCCTAGACATGCGCACAATGGTTGCACACACCTAGCTCGGTGACTTAGTCACGGGTTTGTTTAATGGTCCTTAAGTCTTATGCACTTGTGTTTGAGTAGACTAGTCCTAGGGTCCAATAGCCCTAATCTACTAATCTACGTTCCCATAAAAGCCCATATAGTTCACATATTCAAACCACTTCAATAGCCAGAAGTACTTACCTGGTGGACTTCGGGCCGGAGATACAGGTGCCATGCTAGAATAAACCTGAAATAAAATCCCATATCTTGAAAAGGCCATTTTTTTGAAAACTATTTTCGGGCCCAAAACCTCAAAGTGAGTTTTGAACCAGGCTCGATACCAAGCCGTAACACCCCAAACCCGCCCATTCGTTACGACCAAATTTAAAATGCCATCATGGAAAAACGCGTTTGAAGACCGATTTCACTTTTGGGAAAAACATTAAAAATTTTGTCATTTGAAAACCATGTCCAATTAAAAATTCTAAATAATATAAGCTTGATAAAAATATCCAAATTAAAACTTTATTATAAGCTTTTAAAATATAAGCTGCGAAAATTAAAAGCACTTCCCAATAATAATTTAATGGTCGTCTAGCTTAAACATAATAAAAATGTTCAATCACTTTAATGGGCCTTATTACAATAAACACTTAATCAAAATACTGAAAATATAACTACTTAATTAATTAAAATATCTTTCTCGCATGGAAATCGCATCGCATGGCCACCTTTGTATCCACTCCAACCCGGTCCAAAAATCACGATCACCTGCGATGTTTAATAAAAATTGGGTGAGTCATACAGACTCAGTGTGTAATTAGTCCACTGAATTCCACCCACATGTTAACCACATATTAACTCATATATCGGATATCAATTATCAAATTCACATGTTATCACATTTCGGGCTTGGCCTATATTCATATCACATTCATCTAATAGGGTAGTTAACCACATAATTTCCACATACCGGGCTTAGCCCATTTCCACACCGATCCACATTCATATACTGGGCTTTGCCCATTTCCACATTAATCCACATATCATATTGGGCTTGGCCCATTTCCACATATGTTCACATACGAAATCATGCAATTATGAAGCCCAACCAAAACCTAGGGTCCATCCGCTACACACCCCCTTATCCAACCTACCACACACCAGGGGATTATCAAATCACCCTCTCCTTTTCACTCCAAAGGCAATCACTGTCGTCCACGTGCAATTAAGCACAATAGTCCACAACGCAACGTCAGTCAGCGCCAATCCACGATGTAGCCGTAGCTAACACCAAAACCACGATGGGACACATAGTCACTCATCAACCACGATATGGCACATAGCCGATATCAACCACGATGAGGCACATAGCCACTCATCAAGCCACGCGAACTAAATCGCATTTAATCCACAACGCGTGACCTCGGTCAACGTCAATCCATGATGTAGCTCAAGGCTAACATCAAACCACGCACTCAAGTACACCCGCATCTTCTTTCATATCGTATCCCACCCATGCACATGCCACATAAAATAATGATACAATGTAATGATGCATGAGCATGTTCATCAAGCATATTATCACATATTCATATTAATAATCACATATCATCAGGTTTGGTACTTACCGGATTATCGACATACCCCTTGAGGGTATCCTTATCACAATTTCCACTGCACTAGTTAGCACATTCATAACACATACACATTTCACATACATATATATACCCGGAAAATGGTGGGTTAATCACACACCTGTCTATTTAGCGAAATCCTGAACTACTCGAATCTAACACGATCTAGAAACCCGAAACTCTTCTTATTCCCGTTGATTTGCTCCTAAGAACCAAAGTCAGAAATCGATCATCACCTAAGCTCATAAAATGGCCTATGGCCGAATACTACTATCACCTTACCTAGCTTTTCCAAGTCTCGAAATATCTGCTTACCTTAACGAATCGAATCCACGAAACTCCTTTGATGCTTCCTTAACGTTGGCTACACAAAGAAACACTTATAAGGACACTATGAACATTCAGCCATGACTAAAACCAAAGCCTCACTCACTTGATTTCGTCACACAATAAAAAGAAACAAACCGAATACTTAAATACTTACCACCCTAAGTTGCTTGAAGAGAGACCAAAAGTAAATAGTCGACAACACCTACCTTGGGGATTCGGCTTTTGATAATAACAATGGTGTTTCGGCACCTTATTAATGAAGAGGAAAAGAATAGAGAATGAACACGTTTGAGCTTCGGCTTTTAAAAGTAAAAAGAAGAAGAAGCATAGGAGAATTCGACAATCACCAATGTATTTCGGCTTTTTTGAACACCTATAATGAAGATGGGAAAGCTTATATGGTTCGACTAAGAACAAATAAAGAAAGAAGAAAAAAGAAAGAACTCTCTTGACTTAAAATTTCGGCAATGGAGATTAAAAGATGAACAACAATTTTCGGCAGTAACCAGGATGAAAAAGAAAGGTTTTGAAAGAGGAAATTTAGCACACACTAGCACCATATTTAAACCGAAAATACAAGCTCCTAGAGTCCTATATTCGGCCACCATATCCCCTCATATCATATCCCTTATTAATCTCCTACTTTATCTCTTATCTACTTATTTAACTAAATAAAAATAAAATAGCTATTATCTACTACTTATCCAACCGAAATTCAAGATAATACAAGGTTTATCTCATCCATTTGAAGTCCCAAAGCCGTCCAACTGTTCTCCCTTGCCTTGTCGTCACATGCAAAATAAAACACCAAAATACTGCTTCCCACGCGACTCGAACTTCCGACCTGCTGGAACCCCTTTGATGCAGGCTATAGATAACGCCCCAAGCCACTTTGCTGCTGGCTCCTTTGTGACATAAACTCCCCACAATTTCTTTTTAAGACCTTCTTCACCTAGCTCCCCCTTGCCTTAACGCCAGAAACAAAATAAAAACACGCCATCTGCACAACAAGGCTCGAACCTAAGCCCTCTTGAAGCTCCCTTTACCGCAAGCGTCCAAGCCACTTTACCAGGCTCACTTTCATGTCCAAAAGTCCTTACAATTATTCTTAAGGCCTCCTTAGCCCAACTCCCTTTTAACGCCTAAAAATAAAAACTCCCAAGTGCGATTCCTGCTGGCTCGAACCTCTTCCCTTGGCACTCCACTTGACGCAAACTCCCAAAGACCTGTGTGGCGTCCCTTGCCAGTTTACCACACGGCTACTTGTGTCCTAAACTCCCCAAAACTTTTCTTAAGGGCTCCTTCACCCAGCTCCTCCTTTTATACTTAAAATCCAATATTTTCCCAAAACTTTCGCCTACACCCTAGGGTTCTTAAAACCCCTAAAACACCTCCAAATACACTTAAAGCCTACTACACTTGAGTTATGCTCCAAACGCACAACCCCTAATCTAGGATGTTACATAATTCCTTGACATCCAAAGCACAAATGAAGGCTAGGAATGCTCTATACCCTTTTCGCACCAACTTTTCTGCTTTTAAAGCAGATATCACATTTGCTAAATAGTTTCTCCATTCGCCCATCATCACCACTTCCTTATCTTCCAAAGTCCTTATCGACATCCGCTTTGCAGCACAATCCAAGTGCGCACGGTGCTTCGCCAACCAGTCCATGCCCAAAATAAGGTCGAACTCTTCGAAAGGTAGTTCCATCAAACCCGCCAAAAATGTTTCTCTTTGAATTTCTAAGGGCACGTCTCTAAACAATTTATCCACTATCACAGACTGTCCTAAAGGACTAATTACCGTCATCTTTCTATCCGTAATCTCAGAACTAATGTTCAAATTTCCAGATATAGCACTAGCAACATACGAATGGGTAGATCCGATATCTATCAAAGCAGTAACAGGTACATCTGAGATGAAGAACGTACCAGTTATCATATCAGGTGCATCGCCGTCCTCTTGGCGTCTGACTGCATAAACTAACCCTGGATACCTTGCCTCCGCGTTACCCCTAAAGTGATTACCTCTACCCGGTGAGCCTTGACCTCGACCTGCGCCATTACCACCTCGACCTGGTCCACGGTGTAATATCCGAGATTTTGGGCTTGTGCATTATTGCTTAATTATGTGCAGTAGCATGCCTGTGTGTGTTGTAAATATGTTTTATGAATTTTTAGAACCTTAAGAGTGTAGGTGAATGCCTTAGAAAATATTGTATTTTAAGTTTTAAAGATGAGCTAAGCTTGATAGGCCTTAAGAGAAATTGTAGGGGAAATTGGAGATAAGATTGGGCTTGGTAAAGTGGCATGGAGGCGCCACTTAGGGGCCTTGGTAGGTGACGCCATAAGCTTAGAGGAAGGGCTTAGGTTCGAGTTGCAGAGGAAGCAAATGGGAGTTTGTTTTTTTTTTTTGCATCAAGGGGAAGAGGTGTTGGACGGCAATGGGGCACTGAGTGGATGAGTATAGATCAAGTCAAATTCTTTTTAAAATTTCGGATAGGGGCAAAGGATAATTGATTGATTATTCAAATTATTTTGAATGGGTAAAGAAGAGAAAAAATGGGAGAAAAAGAAGGAGTTAATAGGGGAAGAGGAGTTGGCCGAATATGGGGCATTGGAGGGTGGCATTTTCGGTTTGATGATAGGATAGGTATGTCGAAAATTGATTCTCTTCTCATCCTTTTCATTTGTGCCGAAAATCCTTAGGAATTCAACTTGCTTTCTTTGTTTTCTTCTTCGTTTTCTCTTCAATTGACCAAATTCGAATATCCTTCTCTCAAAAACCCATCATTGTCGATTCTCCCTAAAGCCTCATACTCTTCCTTTTCATTCTTGTTGAAGCCGAATCTCCCTAGTGCCCATCAAGAGCCGAATTCCATACTCTTTAGCTATTAATCTCCATAGCCGAATCTTCAAAGAGAGATCTCTTTTCCCGAAGGTGCACCATAGCCGCATATACCTCTCTAGTTTGGTAAGTTTTCAGGATTTTCCTTCGTTACGGTTTCTCTCTTCTTTAATTAGTTTCTAACCTGAATCACGTTTCCAAGGTTCGGTTGATTTCACTCCTTATTCCTACATAGCCAAATGCTCCTCTATTCCCTTTGAAGCCGATTTGATCATTTAATCAGGAGCCGAAACTCTCTGTTCTAAGCAAGGATATTCGACTAAGTTGGTAAGGGATTCGTGGCATGTAACTTTCCTATCTCTTTCTTTTAGATTAGCCGAAAGTTGGACTCTAATCCCATTAATGTTCTTTGGCCGAAACCATGAAGGAGGTTTTGAGATTTCTCATCAGAAGTGACTTCAAGAGGAGATCTTCGGGATTTCAAGATCTAAGGTAAGCGAGTGTGGTTTTAGGCTGAAGGCCATCTATTATGTTCAGTGTTAGAATTGGATCTAACATATGCCTATAGTGATTTCGACAGATACCACAACCAAGTAGCAATTTTGGGATTTGAGATTCGCAAGGTAAGTGGATAAGCATATTCGGCCAAGGCCATATTTAGTGATTATGTGAGTGGCCGATTCTAACTTTGACTATTTAGGGAAGAGCACAATCCGATTCGATAGAATTTTGGGATTTCATTGAAAGTGTTAAGTAATCAGGTGTGTACCCCACACTAACTCTTAATAGATTTATGGCATCAATTTAATATATGTGTTTATAATAATGTGAAAAGTGGGCAAAGGTACCATGTGATGGTACAAAGTACTCAAGTAAGTAACCTTAACATTATGTTAATAAATAATATGAATAATATTATGATATGAATATTTGGAATATGGTACATATGTGAATATCGATAAGAAAGTGGAATAAGGCATAAGGCATGATATTGCATATTCTGTGTGACATGGGGCATATGGGTTATTTGGAAAGGAGAAGTGATCTGGTGATTTATACCACAATATCTGAATATGGTGACTCATGTCACGAAATCTGAATGTGCTGACTTATGTCACAAAATACTGTCTGGTGGCTATGCCACAAAATTTATAAGGGCGATGAGCAAGTCGTCTGCAGCGACTGCCTTCGATGATGTGTAGCAGATGGAGGGTCAACTTAGTAGTCCCCACGGTGTGATGGTTGATACGGGTGATGTGTAGCGGATGGTTATCTAGGTATGGGTTCGGGTTTGCATCATTATTTCTATCTGTTATATATACGTATGATATGATATGATATGCCTGAATCGTTGGGACTTAGTGTTGGTTATACACACTGAGTCTGTTTGACTCACCCCATTGTGGGATATCTTTTCAGGTGACACTCAGTAGATGGACCGGGTCGGCGGGAGCTTAGTGGTGGCCATGCTCAGCTTACAGTTATTTTATTTTGAGACTTTATTTTTAAGCATTTTGGATTTATTCGGATTTTGTTTTAATGTAATAAGGCCATAGCTATAAACTAATTATGCATGCATTTTTTTTTATTTTATTATGATACAATTTTTATCAATTTAAAGTTTAAGCAACTTTTCTTAAAAATAAATCTTTAAATGTTTTAACACCTAACACAAATGATTTTCAATTTAAATAGTAAACTCTAAAAACTCAACTTTTTCCTTTAACCTATGGTTTTGAAATATAACAATAAAGTCTTAATAAAGCCTAATCTTCGAGAATAAGGATGTTTTCAATTTAAACCCGATCCAAATTTTTCTCCTAAATCACCCAAAGTTTTCCAAAGTAACAAACAAGTTTTGAACTATTTTACTCTAGGAACATACCAGATCCGGTCAGGGTTCGTGGGCCGGGTGTGGGGTGTTTCAATTTGGTATCAGAGCCCAGTTTTAAACTCTCGGCCTTGGGTTTAAAGCCCATAACATTTTCAAAATCGATCCCAAATAAGTTTTGTGAAAATTTTCGTGAAATGAGCAGGTTTCTCTGGCATGGCACCTAAGTCTCCAACCCGAAGTCCACCAGGTAAGTACCCCTAACCGTTGTGTGAATTAATGTATGATTTGTATATGGGTATAACGGGAATGTAGATTAGTATATTAAGTTATGGAACCCTAGGATTAGTTTACTTCAACACAAGAATTACATAAAACTTAAGGCCTAATTAAACAAACCTGTGACTTAGTCGCCGAGTTAGGGTGTGGCAACCATTGTGCGCATGTCTAGGATTGGATTCAGGAAGAGCACGGTATTTAAGCAGATCCTAGTGACTCACCCCCTCTTCACTCGAATCCTACAGTGTGCGTGGTAACTGCAGTTCACCTAACCAAGAGGACTCATTCACAAAGCTAAACTCAATAATTAAAACCCAAAAGGGACTAGCCATATTTTTATAAAAACCTTAGTTTTAAAAGCACCAAATTACCCCTTTGATTTGTAACAACTCTTTTACAAAATTTTTTTCAAAATATTCCCGATTTACAAAAATTTACTAAAATACCCCTGGTTTGAGAAATTACTAAAATACCCTTGGTTTATGAAATTACCACACTACCCTCAATTTTTCTAAAATATTCTTACTTTACAAAAATACCAAAAACCCCTATTTTACAAAACATCAAGATACCCTGGTTTGGAAATTACCAAAATACCCCTATAGGACAAATTACGAAAATACCCCTGGTATTTAAACGGACAAAAATGTACAAGTGATGAATGTGTGTAGTAGATACTACTGAATGAAGGTGCTTCTTTCTCTGAACTAGGATAGAAGACTTGAAACAAAACTCTGAAATGATCGAAAGAACTACTACTAAACTTCCTTACATAAAACTTGTTCGTGGATAATTAGTGGAACAAAGACTAATGCATAAAACTTTCTAAAACAGATTAAATCGCGATCGTAGACATGAGTTCCAGGGGATGTGGTCGTAATGTGCGAGGACGTGGTAGAGGCAGAATGGCCGTATCGGAACCCGTTAGGTCTGGTCAAGGGTTTGAGAATGAGGTACCACCACTACCACCAGCTACTAGCGTTGAGCATCAGGATCAGACGAGGGATGATGCAGTATCGCAGGCGATGCTGCGGGTTCTTGAGAGGGTGGCTGGAGCAGGTGGAGGTGGGGGAGCTCAGAAATCTGTACCCGAGCGACTCCGAGCAAATAGAGCTAAAGTATTCCGTGGCGTATCTGGTGTGGCACCCAGTATGGCTGAGTATTGGATGGAAGCGACAGAGCGAATTATGGACGAGCTAGATCTGACTGCTGAAGAGAAGCTGAAGGGAATGGTATCGCTACTTCGCGATGAGGCGCATTAGTGGTGGCTCACAGTTCGGGATGGTGCTACAGCTAAGGATCTCACTTGGGAGTATGTTAAGGCGGCATATCAGAAGAAGTATGTTGGAACTAGTTATACCGATGCTCGAGAGGAAGGCATTTCGGGGTGGTTCAAGGGAACAAGTCCGTAGCGAGTACGAGGTGAATTCTTAAGGTTGAGTGGTATGCTCGAGGTATCGTGGCTACGGAGCATGAGCGATGTGTCCGGTCCGAGGACAGACATCGAGGATGACTCGAGGTTGTTGATAGCTCCACAAAGAGGAGCGGGAGTTTGCGATGTTGGTGGAAAAGGCTAAGGTAGCCGAAGGGGTTAAGGAATCTGTAAGGCGCATACTGACAAGGCAGGACAAAGGAGAGGGTTTGGATCATCGTGGTCATCCGGGAATGCTCAAAAGAGACAAAGGGTGGATGGGCCGCGAGGTCGCAGTTGCTACTGGGAGGGCGATCGCACTTGTGATCGGTGTGGGAAGAGGCACCTAGGAGAGTGTTGGAAGAAGACAGGGGATGTTTCAAGTGTGGGTCCAAGGAACACATGATTAAGGACTCATCCTATAAAGATAGACGGGGCCGACCAACAGTCGAGTTTCAATCAGTGGAAGAGGTGGACCGCAGCCACCACGGGGTCGTGGTTCGAATGACAGAGGAAATGGTACTCGAAGAGGACGGGAACACCGAGCAGAGGTGTTGGTAACGCAAAGGCAAGACACCAGTGTCCGTGTATGCGATTCACGGAGGGAGGATGGAGACGCACTGCACGTCATAAGCGGTATGTTCCTTATAGCCTGATAAGCCTTACTTTGCTTTAATTGATGTTGGCTCGACCCACTCTTATGTTGCATGTAGAGTAGCCAAACGCTAGGCATAGCATCCGAACTATCCAAGAGGGAAATGATCGTAGTAAGCCCGTTAGGTCAAAATCAGTAGTGGTGAATAGAATATTTCACAATGTACCTCTAGAGATTCAGGGGAGTGATATTCTCTGCCGACTTGATGGAACTACCTTTCAGAGAATTTGATCTCATACTTGGCATGGATTGGCTAGTGGAACATCGGGCTATATTGGATTTGTGCACTAAGCGAATGGAGTTAAGGACCCTGGAGAATGAGGAGATAATTATGATAGGAGAAAGAAGAAACTACTTGTCTAACATAGTTTCTGCATTAAAGGCTGATAAGATGGTTCGAAAAGGGTGCAAGGCATTCTTGACTTTCGTTAGTGCGTTGGATGCAAAAAAAGAAGGAGTTAGTGGAGTTAGAACCGTAAGGGAATTTGTGGATGTTTTCCCGGAGGAGTTACCTGGAATACCCCCTGATAGGGAGGTGGAGTTTGGAATTGACTTACTACCTGGAACGGCGCCAGTATCTATAGCTCCGTATAGAATGGCACCAAAGGAATTGGTGGAGCTCAAATCTCAAATTTAGGAGTTGCTTGATCATGGGTTCATCCGACCTAGTGTGTCTCCATGGGGAGCACCGGTCTTGTTTGTGAAGAAGAAGGACGGGACTATGCGTATGTGCATAGATTACCGTCAGTTGAATAAGCTGACCATCAAGAACAAGTACCCGTTGCCAAGGATAGACGACTTGTTCAATCAGCTTAAGGGAGCCGCGGTGTTCTCGAAGATAGATCTACAGTCTGGATATCATCAGCTTAAGGTGAAGGAAGCGGATATCCATAAGACAGCTTTTCGGACAAGATACGGGCATTATGAGTTCGTAGTAATGTCGTTCGGATTGACGAATGCCCCAGCCGCGTTCATGGATATGATGGACCGCGTTTTTCAACCCTACTTGGATCGATTCGTCGTTGTGTTCATAGACGACATCCTAGTGTATTCCAAGTCGGAGGAGGAACATGACAAGCATCTCCGCAGACAGTGTTGCAAGTGTTAAGGGAGAAGAAGCTCTACGCCAAATTCAGCAAGTGTGAATTTTGGCTTAAGGAGGTCACATTCTTAGGGCATGTAGTGTCTACAGAGGGAATAAGGGTGGATCCTAGGAAGATTGAGGCGGTGTTGGATTGGAAACCACCTAAGTCTGTGGCTGAGGTTCGTAGTTTCTTGGGATTGGCAGGTTACTACAGAAGATTCGTAGAAGGGTTCTCATCAATAGCTGCTCCTTTGACGAAGTTGTTGAGAAAGGAGGTACCTTTCGTATGGACAGATAGGCAACAGGAGAGCTTTGAAAAGCTTAAGAGGGTTTTGACTGAAGCTCCAGTTTTGATTCAACCTGAAGCAGGGAAGGATTTCGTGGTGTATTATGACGCTTCTCATACAGGATTAGGATGTGTTTTGATGCAAGACGGGAAGGTAGTCGCTTATGCGTCTCGAAAATTAAGGCCACGTGAGGTTAACTATCCGACGCACGACTTGGAATTGGCGGCGGTGGTCTTTGCTCTTAAGGTATGGAGGCACTATTTATATGGAGAAAAGTCGGTAATCTACACAGACCACAAGAGCCTTAAGTATCTGCTGACTCAGAAAGAGCTGAACCTGAGACAGCGAAGGTGGGTGGAGTTATTGAAAGACTACGATTATTCTATTGAATATCATCCAGGCAAGGCGAATGTGGTAGCAGATGCCCTAAATCGGAAAGTAGTGTCAGATCTGAGGGTGATGTTTGCACATCTTAGCTTGTATGACGATGGAAGTCTGCTGGCAGAATTGCAAGTTAAGCCAACATGGTTGAATGAGGTGAAAGAAGGACAGCTAGTGGATGATGATCTAAGTGTTAAGTTGCGACAAGTGCAGAGTGGGGAGTTAGAGGATTATGGTATTAATGATGAGGGAGTGCTATGTTTTCATGGCAAGGTCTGTATGCCTAAGAATAAGAAGTTAAGGCAGAGAATTCTTCAGGAATCGCATAGTAGCCCTTATGCTATGCATCCTGGAGGTAGTAAGATGTACCGAGATCTAAGGGAATAGTTTTGGTAGCCTGGTCTTAAACGGGAAGTTACCGAATTTGTAGGGAAGTGCTTAACGTGTTAGCAAGTCAAGGCTGAACACCAAGTTCCATCAGGATTGCTTCAGCCGATAAATATTCCGCAATGGAAGTGGGAGAGAATCACCATGGACTTCGTTAGTGGGCTTCCCCTTACGCCTACTAAGAAGGACTCGGTATGGGTGATAGTGGATCGATTGACAAAGTCCGCGCATTTCTTACCAGTGCGGGTTGATTATCCTTTGCAAAAGTTGGCGAGGTTGTATGTGGCTGAAATTGTAAGGTTGCATGGAGTGCCGGTGTTGATTATCTCAGACAGGGATCCAAGGTTTACGTCTCGGTTTTGGAAAGCACTACATCAGGCTTTAGGCACCAGATTGGATTTTACTATGGCATTTCATCCACAGTCGGACGGTCAATCTGAGCGAGTGATCCAAGTGTTGGAAGATATGTTGAGAGGCTGTGTAATAGACTTTAGAGGAAGTTGGGAAGAATACTTGCCTTTAGCAGAATTTGCATATAATAACAGCTATCAAGCCGTGATTCGGATGGCACCGTATGAAGCAATCAGATGGACGGACGTGTCGCACTCCTACGTGTTGGATGTAATTAGGAGAACGCGTCAAGTTTTGGGTCCAGAGATTGTGGCGAATCCAAGAAAAGGTTAAGTTAATTCAGTGCACGATTAAAGGAGGCATCCGACAGTGCGTAAGTCGTATGCGGATCTTAAGCTTAAAGGAAATAGAATTTGCTTGTGGGAGATCGAGTGTTTCTTAAGGTTTTGCCTTGGAAGAAGGTGATGAGATTTGGTCGTAAAGGGAAATTAAGTCCAAGGTTTATAGGACCTTATCGGGTATTGAAGCGAGTTGGTCCAGTGGCATACCAGTTAGAGTTGCCTTCAGAATTGCAGCAGATGCACGATTTATTCCATGTTTCTATGCTACGTCGTTACCGATCGGATCCATCTCATGTAGTGCCAGTTGAGGAGGTGGAGCTAAGGCCAGATTTGTCCTACGAGGAAGAGCCAATTCAGATTTTGGAACAAGATGTGAAAGTGCTACGAAGGAAGTCAGTTCCTTTAGTCAAAGTGTTATGGCGCAATCATGGATCGGAAGAAGCTTCGTGGGAGCCGGAAGAAACAATGCGACAGCAATACCCTCACCTATTTTAGCCAGGTAATTTCGAAGACGAAATTATTTTAAGGGGGGTAGAACTGTAATATCTGAGATTTTGGGCTTGTGCATTATTGCTTAATTATGTGAAGTAGCATGCCTGTGTGTGTTGTAAATATGTTTTATGAATTTTTAGAACCTTAAGAGTGTAGGTGAATGCCTTATAAAATATTGTATTTTAAGTTTTAAAGAGGAGCTAAGCTTGATAGGCCTTAAGAGAAATTGTAGGGGAAATTGGACATAAGATTGGGCTTGGTAAAGTGGCATGGAGGCACCACTTAGGGGCCTTGGTAGGTGACGTCATAAGCTGAGAGGAAGGGCTTAGGTTCGAGTTGCAGAGGAAACAAATGGGAGTTTGTTTTTTTTTTTTTTTTTTGCATCAAGGGGAAGAGGTGTTGGACGGCAATGGGGCACTGAGTGGATGAGTATAGATCAAGTCAAATTCTTTTTAAAATTTCGGCTAGGGGCAAAGGATAATTGATTGATTATTCAAATTATTTTGAATGGGTAAAGAAGAGAAAAAATGGGAGAAAAAGAAGGAGTTGATAGGGGAAGAGGAGTTGGCCGAATATGGGGCATTGGAGGATGGCATTTTCTGTTTGATGATAGGATAGGTATGCCGAAAATTGATTCTCTTCTCATCTTTTTAATTTGTGCCGAAAATCCTTAGGAATTCAACTTGCTTTCTTTGTTTTCTTCTTTGTTTTCTCTTCAATTGACCAAAGCCGAATATCCTTCTCTCAAAAACCCATCATTGCCGATTCTCCCTAAAGCCTCATACTCTTCCTTTTCATTCTTGCCGAATCTCCCTAGTGCCCATCAAGAGCCGAATTCCATACTCTTTAGCTATTAATCTCCATAGCCGAATCTTCAAGGAGAGATCTCTTTTCCCGAAGGTGCACCATAGCCGCATATACCTCTCTAGTTTGGTAAGTTTTTGGGATTTTCCTTCGTTACGGTTTCTCTCTTCTTTAATTAGTTTCTAACCTGAATCACGTTTCCAAGGCTCGGTTGATTTCACTCCTTATTCCTACATTGCCGAATGCTCCTCTATTCCCTTTGAAGTCGATTTGATCATTTAATCAGGAGCCGAAACTCTCTGTTCAAGCAAGGATATTCGACTAAGTTGGTAAGGGATTCGTGGCATGTAACTTTCCTATCTCTTTCTTTTAGATTAGCCGAAAGTTGGACTCTAATCCCATTAATGTTCTTTGGCTGAAACCATGAAAGAGGTTTCGGGATTTCTACTATAGCCGACTTCAAGAGGGGATCTTCAGGATTTCAAGATCTAAGGTAAGCGAGTGTGGTTTTAGGCCGAAGGCCATCTATTATGTTCAGTGTTAGAATTGGATCTAACATATGCCTATAGTGATTTCGACAGATAGCACAACCAAGTAGCAATTTCGGGATTTGAGATTCGCAAGGTAAGTGGATAAGCATATTCGGCCAAGGCCATATTTAGTGATTATGTGAGTGGTCGATTCTAACTTTGACTGTTTAGGAAGAGTACAATCCGATTCGATAGAATTTCAGGATTTCATTAAAAGCGTTAAGTAATCAGGTGTGTACCCCACACTAACTCTTAATAGATTTATGGCATCAATTTAATATATGTGTTTATAATAATGTGAAAAGTGGGCAAAGGTACCATGTGATGGTACAAAGTATTCAGGTAAGTAACCTTAACATTATGTTAATAAATTATATGAATAATATTATGATATGAATATTTGGAATATGGTACATATGTGAATATCGATAAGAAAGTGGAATAAGGCATAAGGCATGATATTGCATATTCTCGTGTGACATGGGGCATATGGGTTATATGGAAAGGGAAGTGATCCGTGGTTTATACCACAATATCTCGAATATGGTGACTCATGTCACGAAATCGAATGTGGTGACTTATGTCACAAAATAATGTCTGGTGCCTATGCCACAAAATTTATAAGGGCGATGAGCAAGTCGTCGCATGCAATGATCGCTTCGATGATGTGTAGCGGATGGAGGGTCGACTTAGTAGTCCCCACGGTGTGATGGTTGGTACGGGTGATGTGTAGCGAATGGTTATCTAGGTATGGGTTCGGGTTTGCATCATTATTTCTATCTGTTATATATACGTATGATATGATATGATATGCCTAAATCGTTGGGACTTAGTGTTGGTTATACACACTGAGTCTGTTTGACTCACCCCGTTGTGGGATATCTTTTCAGGTGACACTCAGTAGATGGACCGGGTCGGCGGGAGCTTAGTGGTGGCCATGCTCAGCTTACAGTTATTTTATTTTGAGACTTTATTTTTAAGTATTTTGGATTTATTCGGGTTTTGTTTTAATGTAATAAGGCCATAGCTATAAACTGATTATGCATGCATTTTTATTTATTTTATTATGATACAATTTTTATCAATTTAAAGTTTAAGCAACTTTTCTTAAAAATAAATCTTTAAATGTTTTAACACCTAACACAAATGATTTTCAATTTAAATAGTAAACTCTAAAAACTCAACTTTTTCCTTTAACCTATGGTTTTGAAATGTAACAATAAAGTCTTAATAAAGCCTAATCTTCGAGAATAAGGATGTTTTCAATTTAAACCCAATCCAAAATTTTCTCCTAAATCACCCAAAGTTTTCCAAAGTAACAAACAAGTTTTGAACTTTTTTACTCTAGGAACATACCAGATCTGGTCAGGGTTCATGGGCCGGGTGTGAGGTGTTTCACATGGCCCCTCGGTGGTTGTTGAGCGCCTCTAGCTGGCTGTGTATCAGGGTTACGAGCTTCTTGAGTCGGAGCAGTCCGTCGAGGACAATTCTTAAGCTGATGATCCTTAGAACCACATTTGAAACACCCACTGGTTCTCTTCCAGCATTCACCAGGGTGTCATCTTCCACAGTCAGCACATGATTGAATCTGATTGGTAGTAACAGGTGCTCTAGCTTGAGCTGGCTCATCATTCCTGGGCCTCTTTTGAAACCTTTTAGCGGAACCCGAGTACTTAAAGTCCCTCTTGCCTCTACCTCTGTCTCCTTCTCGGTTCTGACGCTCGGAGTTCTTAGCCTCTTCAGCTATTTTGGCTTTCTCCACAAGCGTGGCGAAAGTCCTTTCTTGTTGTGGGGCTATCAATACCCGCAACTCATCATTCAACCCGTCCTCAAAATGCACACAGCATTCATGGTCAGTTGGCACTATAGTCCGAGCATAACGACTCAAACATAGAAATTCTGCTTCGTAAGCGGCCACCGTCTTATTTCCTTGAACTAGATTAAGGAATTCCTTCCTTCGGGTATCCACATAGCTTGCCCCGACATACTTTCCTTGGAATGTAGTTTTGAAGAAATCCCAAGTAACACGATCGGCCTGGGTGCCCTCCCGAACAGTAAGCCACCGTTGATACGCCTCATCTCTCAACAAGGACACAGCTCCTCTCAGTTTCTGCTCGGCGGTGCACTCCAGGTCGTCCATGGTCTGCTCCACAGCCTCGAGCCAATACTCCGCAACATTTGGGGCTACTCTCGAGATACCCCTAAAAGTCTCAGCACCATTTGATCTGAGTCGCTCTGATATTGACCCACGAGCTACTGGCCCTGATCTAGCCCCAGCAACCCTTTCCAAGACTCGTAACATTGCTTGGGACAGAGCAATGTCTTCTCTCATACGGTCATGTGATCCATTATTCGACACAGGTGACGCCGATGCATCCATTTCTGGTATATGTCCCGACGCTTCAGACGCAACCCTAGCACCTCGGCCTCTACCATGGCCACGTCTACCACGTCCACGTCCTCTAGTGCTCATTTTGAGTATTTCGGTTTAGTCTGATTACAAGTTTTATGAATCAGTATACTATTTCAGTGTTTATTAACGATATTTTATGAGATATAAGAAGTAGAGTTGTTTTCGCAAACACATCCTATAGTCTCAATCTCTATAGTTTCCACACCTAAAACTAAAAGTTCTAGAGTGTTCCTATAGTCATATCACAATAATAAGAATTATTCAATTCACTTACTTGACTTGGTGCCGGATACTCGTGGTGCCATACTACCTTTAAAAACATAAGTTATACAATTCAAAATAATTTTGAACCATAAATGTTTTTGAACCCAAATCACAGCCGAGTTTTGAACTGGGCTCTGATTCCATAAAATGTAACACCCCAAACCCGGTCTATGCGTTAAGACCAGATTTGACATGTCACACGAAATGAACATACGTAAAGTCTTTTTAAAGATTTAAAGAAAATGGGTTTTTTAAAAAAAAAAACTTTTTGACGTGGAGTTTATTGAAAATCGAGGTTGATTGGTAAATCTAATAATTTAAGATGTAAGGATTTATAAATTAAAAACTTAGAAAAATTTATTTAATATTCCGAGAAATATAAAAAAAAGAGTTCAAAAGAAATTTTGAAAACAAAGATTTTAAAAGAATTGTTACAGAAAATTTTCGAGTTAAAAATATTTAAGAATGAAACCTTTTTCGCACGTATATTTCAGGAAAACGTTTATTTCTATTTTGAAGGAAATTAATTCCGCTTAAGTATTTAAATCATAGTTATAAAATCCATCCACAAGTAAAGCATTCATAAAAATTTAACCAGAGGCCTTATTACAACATAACTTAAATAGCAAATAATAAAAAGTACTTAAAGAAATCTGAAATTTAAATAACCCATTATTCGTAGTGTGGCCCCCACCGAGTTGTCCACAGCTCAAGTCTCTGTCACTGATCATTACCTAAGAAGAGTAAGGAAAAACGGGGTGAGTTACTTAGAACTCAGTGTGTAAACCACTTACCATCGTCCTCTGGGCCAAAATCCAATTTAGCACTTATTGGGCCAAAGCCCAATACAAATATAACATAATAACATGTATTAAATGAATGTAATATGCAATTCCCAAACCAAACCTAATTTCCATCCGCTACACACCACCCGTACCAACCAAAGACACACTGTGGGGAGCTTTAGTCACCCACCCCGCTAACACACCAAAATAGGCATTAAGCCGTTTATCAATTTGTGGACAAGCCACCAGATTTACAGAGTTTTCATGGCATTTGCCATTTTTCAGATTTGTGGCAGAGCCACCAGAATTTTGTAGCAAAGCTACCAGAACTTCTCTTCATTAATATCCCAACCCATCCAAATCATGTATATAATATGCATATTCATTTACAACAATCCATTCATATAATTATTACGAACAATATGGTCCATTATAAAAATTTCCACAATCTGGCCCATATCACATTTGGCCCATATTTCAAATATCACATTTGGCCCATATATGAAATATCACATTTGGCCCATATTTCAAATATCACATTTGGCCTATATATCAAATATCACATTTGGCCCATATTTCAAATATCACATTTGGCCCATATATCAAATATCACATTTGGCCCATATTTTAAATATCACATTTGGCCCATATATCAAATATCACATTTGGCCCATATTTCAAATATCACATTTGGCCCATTAAGGGTAATCTCGTAATTTTTACAGTCTTAATACCGATTTCATAGTATTTACCATTTTAGTAATAATTATGCCATTTTACCCGATGTCACTAACATGCGATTTAATCAAATGATTAACACGATATAATTATCTAACCCATGGAATACGGTGTGAGATTATACACCTGATTACACTTTCTTGATCGTTGACACCTAAAAATATTTTTAACGCTCGATTAGAACATTAACCCTTATAGTAAATCTATTCTAAGATAAACGGTCTAGGATTTATACCCTCGGAATCGCGAATAACTATGATTTGCCGATTTTCCCCGGTTGATGGTCCACAACCCATTGGAAAATCCCGAATAGCTAATGGCTCAGAACTGCGAACAACCTCGAATAGTTGATTCTCACCAGCTAAGGGTCCACAACCCGGTGGAAAATCCTGGATTGTCGAAACAGCCCTTCGTTTGAATCTAGAGGGGATCGCGAATCCGCTCCTTTTCCGATCACTATTCACCACTCCTTTTGATTCGATCTTGTTTGCCTCCATTGACAATTAAATATTAGTCCAAACTAATATTTCGTAATTAAAAACGATTGGTCTTATGAGCGAAGTCGGCTTACCACAAAATCCTTACGTTCACAGGATGAAAATCGAACGATAGAGTCCCTAAGATAAAAATCGGTTAATCACCCTATATTTAATAAGTAATATGGAATCCTTGAAAGAAATCCTTACCTTAGATTTTTGGACCAAATCCTAATGATAACACGATGACTTCAGACACTCCAAGTTTCGGCCTTCCACTAAATTTCTATGATAGAGAAAAAGAGATTCGAATAAGATACGGTATGATGATGGTCTCGATCCGAAAAGGCCATCCCACCACAAAGTATAGATTCGGCACAATAGATAAGGTGAAATAAAAATACCAAAATGTTGAAACTAACCACTTACCGATTGATCAAAGTGAGAGTAGAAAAAAATGATTGAGAAGGAGATATGTTTGTGATAGAAGAATCGGCTATGGTGGAAAAATTGAAGAGGATGATGCTTAATGACATTCGGCCATGGTGAATATTAAGGAGGGAATGATGTTTGAGAGATTTTTGCAAGAAGAAAAAGAAGAAGAAAGGTATAAGAAAATAAGGTGTTTAGGTTTCGGTTCTTTTCAAGAATGGAAGATGAACAAAGAAGAAACTTTGAGACTAGTGTGCATTCGGCAAAAAAGAAAAGAAGAGAAAATAAAAATGGCCCTTCAAGGTTATGTGGTTTCGGCACCAAGAGGAAAAAGGTTTGGGAGAATAAGCAATTAAAACCGAAATGGTCAAAAATGAAATGGCCAAAAAGAAAGCAAATGTTTACCTATTGCTCAAGGTACATTCGGCTAGGGAGAGGAAATTAGAGAGAAAATTGTAGAAAAGAAAAGCTATTGACAACACCAAAAGCCAAAATGAAAAAGTGACTAACTAGTACCTAAACCTTACCAAAAGCCAACAAAAATTCGGCCACCCCCTAGCCCTAAAACCGTCCAAGTACATGGCCAAATGGTCAAAGTTTGGCCACCCCAAACTTTCCAAAACATTTTCCTTGCTATAAGCCTTGTGTTCCCCCTACATACCTTTTCCATTTGATTCCCTTCCTTAAGTTAAAACTTGCCTTTTCTCTTAGCCACCTTACCATAAAAATAAAAGTCCAACTTACCATATGTACTAGGCTTGACCGACACTATGAGGAAGGAAAGCATAAAAATAAAATTCATGCACACCAAGGGATTCGGACTCCTTCCCTCAAGGAACACACATGGTGCCATATCCCCTTTACTAATTGTTCAATTATGCTAACTTTCTACCACCTAAATACCTTAAGCTTTAAGGTCACTTATTCCATTTCCTTAAAGTACTAAATACCAAAAATTATTCCAAATCCAAAATAAATCCCGAGCCTTCTCAGGACTAAATAAACACACACATTGGATAATTAAACTAGCTGAGTACCAAAATAATGTAACATATAAAAACTCAAATTTTAGGATGTTACATACCCTGTAGGTTGAGGAGCGAAACGAGGAATCTACCCGAGGAGGGGCTCGCGTCTGATTAGCTAGTGGGTGAGGTAATAGATTACCAAGGAGATGATCAATAATTAGTCCGAGAGCATGACCAGGCACACTGGGATTAAGACACAGGCCAGACTCCTACGGGAGGCAGCAGTGGGGAATCTTTCGCAATGGGCGAAAGCCTGACAGAACAATGCCGCGTAGAGGTAGAAGGCCCACGGGTCGTGAACTTATTTTCCCGAAGAAGAAGCAATGATGATATCTGGCGAATAAGCATCGACTAACTCTGTGCCAACAGCTATGGTAATATAGAGAATGCTAGCGTTATCCGGAATGATTGGGCGTAAAGTGTTTGTAGGTGTCTTTTTAAGTCCGTCGTCAAATCCCAGGGCTCAACCCTGGACAGGCGATGGAAAATACCAAGCTGGAGTACGGTAGAGGCAGAGGGAATTTTTAGTGGAGCGGTGAAATGCGTAGAGATCAAAAAGAACACCAATGGCAAAAGCACACCAATGGCAAAAGCATTCTACTGGGCCAACACTGATACTGAGAGACGAAAGCTAGGGGAGCGAATGGGATTAGATACCCCAGTAGTTCTAGCTGTAAATGATGGATACTAGGCGCCGTGCGTGTTGACCCGTGCAGTGCTGTAGCTAATGCGTTAAGTATCCCGCCTGGGGAGTACATTCGTAAGAATGAAACTCAAAGAAATTGATGGGGGCCCGCACAAGCGGTGGAGCATATGGTTTAATTCGATGCAAAGGGAAGAACCTTACCATCTTGTATATCTAAATAAAAATATATCTATAAAAAATATAGACAATAGAATCGGCTCCATCCTTTTAGTAAAATATTGGGCCAAGTTTAATTGCAATTCAACAAATAGACAGTAATTACTGGATTACAAAGTATACATTGCTTCGAATTCAAATTTGATTTATCAAGCTGGTTTATCTAAAGTATCCACTACGTCGAATTCAAATTTAATCACCTTCCATACTTCACAAGCAGTAGCTAGTTCAAGACTCCATTTGTTAGCCTCGCAAATAATTTCATTACCCTCGCGGATGCTTGGAGAACATTCAAAAATAAATGCCCAGCTCAATGAATCAAATGCTTTCTTCAAATCAACCTTTAGTGCACATACTGGAGCTTGAGATCCCCTTCTGTACTCTTTAACCAGGTCATGCTCAAGTAAAGAAATTATCTTTTTTTTTTTTTTACTTTCTAATGGTTATTCTAACATGTAGATTTTAATAACACAAGTAAAACTTAAATAAATTACATGCATCAATTTCTTTTGGAACATTTTCAAATATTTATAGTGTTCCATGTAACACCCCTAACCCGTATCCATCGCCGGACTAGGGTAAAGAGGCATTACCAAGTCAAACTCGGATCATCACAGTCATATATCACCATACATACATTTATCAAACCAAAATACATATTTAATTATCAGCAAAACAAATTTCGAAACAAAGCCATAAATCAAAACCAAATTAAACCCTACTCATGCTTTTATATACCGAACCATTTCATCTTCAAATATATGCTTTTCAAATATTTAATACATATTCTAGTAAATACCTTTCACTTTATTCACATATATTGAATATAACTACATTTATTACCTTCTTCACATGTCATCTTATCATTTCATATATTACGCATATATGCATATTAAACATATAAACCATAGCATTTTATGGTATATTTATTCACATATGAGACATTAATATGTAATAACATAACCAAACATGCCCATGGTGCTAACATAGTATGCGCATAATTCCAAAAAATAAAATCCCCATTTGCGTTGCACATATTTAACCTTACAATGCATACCAAATTCGAATATAAATATTTGTTTACCTAAACTTTACAATTTTTCATATTAACTAACCAAATCGTTTCACTTACCACTTGGACATGCATTTGAAATAACCCTAAAACAAATTCACTTCTTACCATTAGCATTCGTACCTTTATAACCACTTTTAAAAATTCATACCTCATTTTATAACTATAATTATCACACAAACAAAGTCATTTAAGCATAACACCATATTTTCATCTAAATACATCACACATACATTACTACCTACTTTACTATCAATACATGTGATCAAACTTAATAATCATTCGAAAAACATATTAGACCCAAAGCACATAGAATTATCTTAACCGCAAACATACCCTCTATAACATACATCGACCTAGATAAGCATGTAACAGGCCAAGGATAAAATTTGCTAAGAACCAAGCATATCAAGCATTCAACCATTCACACATATATCCAAACTTAACTTTAAAATCCAACCATTATGTCGATGAGTATAAAAACTTAAGTTAACCAAAGGGAATAAGCCTTTTTCGCAAGGCTAGACTATACTTATTTACAAGACCAAATTTCATTGATTTTACAACTTAGTCTAACCTATACATGCCTTAGATTCAAAAACCAAGTAAATAAGTACCAAAAAGGGATGATAGTGTGGTTGACTTTGCTGACGATTTCCCCGAGCTCGTAGCTTAACCAAAATCTATAAAACAGAACATTAAACGAAAATAGAGTAAGCTTACAAGCTTAGTAAGTCTTAAGCGTTAACTTATGTCACTCAACCATTGAAACATGATTTAAGACAATTCATGACCTTAAACCTACATGTCTTAATTATAAACTCACCATAATAAGGTATCATTACCTTACTTAACTTGGTAACTTTAAATTCCTTACCACATACATCAATTGCCGAATATACATGGATAATTTCATAACTAGGTGTATAAATATACTTACATGAACCTTTTAACCACACTCATACTTTCGCATTTCCAATAACCACATGGCATATTATATTCTATATATATAAACTTCACAACCAAGTGTATAACACATTTTCTTTTCATCAATTCATTTGCTCACTATCATAGCTCATATATATATATATATAACATTAAAGTATGGAGTACATACCTTGTTGCTGAATTAACAAATTCATTTTCAAAGCTCAAGTTTGCTAGATTTGCTTCATGACATTATTACTATATAACGAAGTTCGAAATTAAAACTCACCGGTATGGCACCTGCTAGGTCTTAGCCCGAATTGCACACACCGGCACTAGGCCTGCTAGACTCAAGGTCCGAGATTTAAACACCGGCATTTAGCCTGCTAGGCAATAAGCCCGAATATTTCACTGGCACAAGGCCTGCTAGGCTCGAAGCCCGAAATAAATCACCGGCACAAGGCTTGCTAGGCTCAAAGCCCGAATATCAACACTATTAACCATTCAATACTCATTACTTAATGCTAAATCCACAAACACCTCATATGCTTCATATTATTTTCACATATTAAACCGAACATGCTTAACCACATTACATTAAACAAAATAACTTCAATCCAATATTATATCACCACATTCGGCCATCACATAGATTTATACTCAAAATTTTCAAATTTCATCATTTACTATGTTTATAAATAATTCTTTAACATATATTTGCTTAAGGACTTACCTCGACTATCGACGGACAACGTAGACCGGCTATTCGATAACCTTTGCCTTTCCCCGATCCAGATCCGTTCTTTTTTGTTCTTGATCTAATCACATTAAAATTCAGCTCATTCAAGCACATTTCATCTCAATTTAGTCCCAAAACACATAAATGGGCAAATTACCATTTTACCCCTAATGTTTCACATTTTTACAATTTAGTCCTATTTGCATAAAACACAAAATACACAAAATTTCACTACATCACCTAAGGGCCGAATGTTCATAGGGACTATACAAGTCCATTAATTTCATTTATTTTGCATTTTAACCCCTTAAAATTTTATTTTTACAATTTAGCCCAAAATACTCAAATTCATCAAAAATCCAAGAACAAAACATATTAATCTGACACATATATTTCATAATTCATCAACTATCATCATAAAAATCATGAACTCATCAATGACACATTTCAAAATATTCATCAAAATAAAAAATTCAAGCATGGGTCTTGAAGTATTCGAAGCAACGATCACAAAAATGTAAAAATTATCGAAAACCGAAATCAAACTAACCTTGGATTTGAGCTTACAAGTGCCGAATTTGAAGTTTGAAAACCTATTTTCTTCCTTAACACATTCGGCCTTAAAGAACTAAAAAGATGATAATAATTTTTCTTATGTTTTTTTTATCATATAATATGTTATTTAACTATTTACTTATATAACCTTATATTATAAAATTTTATAATATATAACTTAAGGTTAATCTTGCCATATACCACCCACTAACTTAAAAATGGGCTATTTGCTCATTTAATACCACATATTAAAAATCCATTATCATTCTAGCACATTTCACTTTAGTTTGCAACTTTTACATTTTACGCGATTAAGTCCTTTTGTCTAATTAAACACACAAACAATCAAATTTTTATACGAAACTTTCACACATCATAAATCACATATAATTAGCACCAAAAAATAATATTTAAAAATTTTCGCACTCGGATTCGTGGTCCCAAAACCACCGTTCCAATTAGGGTCAACTTCGGACTGTTACAACTCTCCCCCATTAGGGATTTTCGTCCCCGAAAATCTTACCGTTAAACAAAGTCGGATATTGTTGCCTCATTGAATCCTCAGGCTCCCACGTAGCCTCTTCAATTCCGTGCCGATTCCATAGTACTTTTACTAACGGAATTTTCTTGTTTCTCAACTCTTTCATTTCCCGAGCTAAAATACGGATCAGTTCTTCCTCATACGTCATATCGGATCGGATTTCAATCTCGGACGGAGCGATCACATATGACGGATCTGATCTATATCTATGAAGCATCGAAACGTGAAATACGTTGTGTATCTTTTCTAATTCTGAGGGCAACTTCAATCTATAAGCAACAGGCCCAATACGTTCGATGATCTCGTACGGTCCGATGAATCTCGGACTTAGTTTGCCTTTCCGACCAAATCAGAGTACTTTTTTCCACAGAGAAACTTTCAAGAATACTCGGTCTCCGACCTGAAACTCAATGTCTTTATGTTTCAAACCAGCATAGGACTTTTGACGGTCCAAGGCAGCTTTCAATCTATCTCTGATTATAGCCACTTTCTGTTCCGTCTCTTTAATCAAATCAACCCCGTGTATCTTATTTTCACTGAGCTCGGTCCAGTACAATGGTGTACGACACTTGCGGCCATATAGAGCTTCGTAAGGTGCCATTTTGATACTAGATTGAAAACTGTTATTATAAGCAAATTCATTCAAAGGTAAGTCTCTTTCCCACGTACCTTCAAACTCAAGGATGCAACATCTCAACATGTCCTCAAGTATCTGAATGGTTCGTTCAGACTGACCGTCTGTCTGCGGATGAAAGGCTGTGCTAAAGTGGAGTTTAGTACCTAAAGCATCATGCAACTTCTTCCAAAACCGCGATGTGAATCTCGGGTCTCTGTCTGAAACAATGGAACTCGACACACCATGTAACTTCACAATTTGTGATACATACAATTCAGCAAGTTTATCGAGCGAATAGTCTGTTTTAACTGGTCACAAAGTGAGCTGATTTGGTCAGTCTATCTACTATAACCCAGACTGCATCCTTCTTGCTCGGTGTCGTAGGCAAACCGGATACAAAATCAATAGTAATTCTATCCCATTTCCATTCAGGTATCAAGATTAGCTGAAGTAACCCAGAAGGCACTTGATGCTCGGCTTTTACTTGCTGACAAATAAAACACTTTGAAACAAATTCAGATATATCCCGCTTCATGCCAGGCCACCAATAGAACTGTTTCAAATCATTATACATTTTCGTGCTACCCGGATGTACCGATAATCGACTATTATGAGCCTCGTTCAAAATCATCTGAATCAAATTCACATTCCTCGGAACACATATTCGGCCTTTGAAGTTCAAACAATCATTTGCATCAATTCGAAACTCTGACTCTGCATCATTTTCACACTGAACTCGTCTAGCAATCATATCTTTGTCAATTCTCTGTGCATCACAAATTTGTTGAATAAACATCGGTCTTGCTTTCAACTCGGCTATGATCGAACCATCACCAGACACAACCATATGTGCGTTTAACGCACGAAGGGAAAAAAATGATTTTTGACTTAAAGCATCCGCAACAACGTTAGCTTTCCCCGGATCATAGTCAATCACTAATTTATAGTCTTTCAACAGCTCTAACCATCTGCGTTGTCTCAAGTTCAAATCTTTCTGAGTCATCAAGTACTTCAGACTTTTGTGATCTGAATAAACATGACATTTCTCACCGAATAAGTAATGACGCCAAATTTTCAATGTGAAAACAATGGCTACTAATTCCAGATCATGAGTCGGATAATTTCTTTCATGAGGCTTCAATTGTCTCGAAGCATAGGCTATGACTTTGCCTTCCTGCATCAAAACGCAACCCAAACCATTCAAAGAAGCATCACTAAAAACAATAAATTCTTTACTCGATTCAGGCTGAGCTAACACTGGAGCTTCGATCAAAAGGGCTTTCAACTGATCGAAGCTTTTCTGACACTTTTCCGACCATTCAAATTTAGCGTCTTTCTGTAATAGCTTTGTCAACGGGGTAGCTATTATAGAAAAATCTTTCACAAATCGTCTGTAGTAACCCGCAAGTCCTAGAAAACTTTGAATTTCAGAAACATTCTTCGGTGGTTTCCAATCAAGTATAGTCGATATTTTATTCGGATCCACCTGAATGCCTGATGCTGAAACGGCGTGACCCAAAAAGCTGACTTCCTTCATCCAGAATTCACACTTACTAAACTTTGCATACAACTGTTTATCTCGCAAAGTTTGTAGCACCAATCTCAAATGCTCTGCATGCTCGGTTTTATCTCTGGAGTAGATCAAGATATTATCTATAAACACTACCACAAACTGATCCAAATACTGTCTGAAAATTCGATTCATCAAATCCATGAAAACAACAGGTGCATTAGTAAGTCCAAAAGGCATAACCAGGAACTCAAAATGTATGTACCTCATTCGAAATGCAGTCTTTAATACATCAAAATCTCTGACTCGCAACTGATAATAACCCGATCTCAGATCTATCTTCGAAAACACTGAAGCCCCTTTCAACTGATCAAATAAGTCATCAATCCGAGGCAATGGGTATTTATTCTTTATTGTCACCTTATTCAGCTGCCGATAATCAATACACATTCGCATAGTCCCATCTTTCTTTTTCACAAATAGAGCTGGTGCACCCCAAGGAGAAAAGCTCGGTCGTGCAAAGCCCCTATCTATCAACTCTTGCAACTGTGCTTTTAACTCTTTCAATTCAGTAGGTGCCATCCGATACGGAGCTATCAAAATCGGAGTTGTTCCCGGTACTAATTCAATACCAAACTCTATCTCTCGAACTGGTGGTAAACCCGGTAATTCTTCAGGGAACACCTCTGGGTATTCACACACCACTGGTACAGATTCAATTTGCTTTTCAGACACTTTATTATCCAACACATAGGCCAAGTAAGCTTCACATCCTTTTCTCAATTACGAGCTAACATCGAGGATATTACTACCGGTAACCCACTCAGATCATTAGATTCAACCTGGATGATCTCACCGTTCTGGCATCTCAAATCAATAATCTTTCTTTTGCAATTCAACACTGCATCATGCAAAATTAACCAGTCCATTCCCAAAATTATGTCGAACTCGTCAAAAGGTAACAACATTAAATCAGCTGGAAAGCAGAAATCCCGAATCATCAACGGGCAACCTTTACACACTTTATCAACGAGTACACATCGACCCAAGGGTTGGACACACGAATCACAAACTCGATGAGACTCCACAGGCAAAGTCTCATCGGATACTAGAGTTTCACACACATACGAATGAGTCGAACCGGGATCAATCAATGCAATCACGGTAGTATCATAAAGTGTGAAAGTACCAGTAATGACATCATCGGGAAGAAGCATCCTCTCGCACGTATAGCATAAGCTCTAGCCTGGTGCTCGAGCCTCGATCGAATCTGCGGTGTCCTTCGTTCCTCTCTCGATCGCCACCTACATTTCCCCGAATATGCGGGTGGTCCGCCTCGCATCGACACGTTGCTTGATTTAGTGTTCTGAGCCGTATTTTGCTCGGCTAGCATCGGACACTCTTGAATAAAATGGTCTGACGATGTACATTTAAAGTAGGACCGATCACGGAATCTACAACTCCCAGAATGCCATTTTCCATAATGCTTGCACTCAGCCCGGTTCTGCTAAACATTACCAATACTAGCCATCGAAGTGGCTCGGGAACTCACTGGAGGTAGATCTCGTCTAGATAGGTCTGAAGTAGCTTTATGTCGGCCGAAATCATCTTTGAACTTCTTAGACACTGAATAGAAATTCTTACTCGATGATCTTTTACGAGTGTCTCTAGCTTCTATTTCAGCCTTTCTTTTCTCTTTTCCAAGCTCTTCAGCTTTGCAAGCTCGCTCGACAAGTACCACGAACTCTTTGATCTCAAGAATGCCCACAAGCAACTTTATGTCTTCATTCAGACCGTCTTCAAATCTTTTGCACATAACGGCTTCAGTTGATACACACCCTCGGGCATATCTGCTCAATCTGACAAACTTTCGCTCATATTCCGTCACAGTCATACGATCCTGTTTTAGTTCCAGAAATTCTTTTCGTTTCTGATCGATGAATCTCTGACTGATATTTTTCTTACGGAACTCAATCTGGAAGAAATCCCAAGTCACTTTTTCTTTCGGAACCACTAATACTAGTGTATTCCACCAGTGATATGCAGTGTCCCAAAGTAGAGATATAGCACACTTCGAGCATTCATCTGGAGTACAGGATAGCTCATCAAGTACCCGAATAGTGTTATCAAGCCACATCTCAGCTCACTCTGCGTCATCATCATCATTAGCTTTGAATTCTTCGGCCCCATATTTCCTGATTTTATCAACGGGAGGCCTACTAGATCTCATCGGATCTATCATCGGAGGTGCAAAAGGTGCTGGAGTTGAATTATTCGGGGGTGGAGGTTGTTGTACAGCCGGATTAGTCCGAATAAATTGGGTAAACCATTCATTCATCATCTGGTAGAAGGCTTGCTTAGCCTCCCCCTCATGGCTACCAGAAATAGGTCGAGAGTCTACCAGCGCTGACTCCGTGCGAGATCAGGCGCTACGCTCTCTACATCATCAGCTACGGCTCTGTCGGGATCCATTTACTATATATAAAACACAATTTTAAATGTCAGAAGTCACCACACTATCGTATATATAATTAAGGCATGTATAGCTAGACTCTCACGCGCTACTGTAGTCCTAGAATCGACTAAACCGTAGGCTCTGATACCAATCAAATATAATACCCCTAACTCGTATCCGTTGCCGGACTAGGGTAAAGAGGCATTACCAACTCAAACTCGGATCATCATAGTCATATATCACCATACATACATTTATCAAACCAAAATACATATTTAATTATCAGCAATACAAATTTCGAAACAAAGCCATAAATCAAAACCAAATTAAACCCTACTCATGCTTTTATATACCGAACCATTTCATCTTCAAATATATGCTTTTCAAATATTTAATACATATTCCAGTAAATACCTTTCACTTTATTCACATATATTGAATATAACTACATTTATTACCTTCTTCACATGTCATCTTATCATTTCATATATTACGCATATATGCATATTAAACATATAAGCCATAGCACTTTATGGTATATTTATTCACATATGAGACATTAATATGTAATAACATAACCAAACATGCCCATGGTACTAACATAGTATGCGCATAATTCCAAAAAATAAAATCCCCATTTGCGTTGCACATATTTAACCTTACAATGCATACCAAATTCGAATATAAATATTTGTTTACCTAAACTTTACAATTTTTCATATTAACTAACCAAATCGTTTCACTTACCACTTGGACATGCATTTGAAATAACCCTAAAACAAATTCACTTCTTACCATTAGCATCCGTACCTTTATAACCACTTTTAAAAATTCATACCTCATTTTATAACTATAATTATCACACAAACAAAGTCATTTAAGCATAACACCATATTTCCATCTAAATAAATCACACATACATTACTACTTACTTTACTATCAATACATGTGATAAAACTTAATAATCATTCGAAAAACATATTAGACCCAAAGCACATAGAATTATCTTAACCGCAAACATACCCTCTATAACATACATCGACCTAGATAAGCATGTAACAGGCCAAGGATAAAATTTGCTAAGAACCAAGCATATCAAGCATTCAACCACTCACACATATATCCAAACTTAACTTTAAAATCCAACCATTATGCCGATGAGTATAAAAACTTAAGTTAACCAAAGGGAATAAGCCTTTTTCGCAAGGCTAGACTATACTTATATACAAGACCAAATTTCATTGATTTTACAACATAGTCTAACCTATACATGCCTTAGATTAAAAAACCAAGTAAATAAGTACCAAAAAGGGATGATAGTGTGGTTGACTTTGCTGATGATTTCCCCGAGCTCGTAGCTTGACCAAAATCTATAAAATAGAACATTAAACGAAAATAGAGTAAGCTTACAAGCTTAGTAAGTCTTAAGCGTTAACTTATGTCACTCAACCATTCAAACATGATTTAAAACAATTCATGACCTTAAACCTACATGTCTTAATTATAAACTCACCATAACAAGGTATCATTACCTTACTTAACTTGGTAACTTTAAATTCCTTACCACATACATCAATTGTCGAATATACATGGATAATTTCATAACTAGGTGTATAAATATACTTACATGAACCTTTTAACCACACTCATACTTTCGCATTTCCAATAACCACATGGCATATTATATTCTACATATATAAACTTCACAACCAAGTGTATAACACATTTTCTTTTCATCAATTCATTTGCTCACTATCATAGCTCATATATATATATATATATAACATTAAAGTATGGAGTACATACCTTGTTGCCGAATTAACAAATTCATTTTCAAAGCTCAAGTTTGCTAGATTTGCTTCATGACATTATTACTATATAACGAAGTTCGAAATTGAAACTCACCGGTATGGCACCTTCTAGGTCTTAGCCCGAATTGCACACACCGGCACTAGGCCTGCTAGACTCAAGGTCCGAGATTTAAACACCGGCATTTAGCCTGCTAGGCAATAAGCCCGAATATTTCACCGGCACAAGGCCTGCTAGGCTCGAAGCCCGAAATAAATCACCGGCACAAGGCCTGCTAGGCTCGAAGCCCGAATATCAACACTATTAACCATTCAATACTCATTACTTAATGCTAAATTCACAAATACCTCATATGCTTCATATTATTTTCACATATCAAACCGAACATGCTTAACCACATTACATTAAACAAAATAACTTCAATACAATATTATATCACCACATTCGGCCATCATATATATTTATACTCAAAATTTTCAAATTTCATCATTTACTATGTTCATAAATAATTCTTTAACATATATTTGCTTAAGGACTTACCTCGACTATTGACGGACAGCGTAGACCGGCTATTCGACAACCTTTGCCTTTCCCTGATCCAGATCCGTTCTTTTTTGTTCTTGATCTAATCACATTAAATTTCAGCTCATTCAAGCACATTTCATCTCAATTTAGTCCCAAAACACATAAACGGGCAAATTACAATTTTACCCCTAATGTTTCACATTTTTACAATTTAGTCCTATTTGCATAAAACACAAAATACACAAAATTTCACTACATCACCTAAGGGCCGAATGTTCATAGGGACTATACAAGTCATTTAATTTCATTTATTTTGCCATTTAACCCCTTAAAATTTTATTTTTGCAATTTAGCCCAAAATACTCAAATTCATCAAAAATCCAAGAACAAAACATATTAATCTAACACATATATTTCATAATTCATCAACTATCATCATAAAACTCATGAACTCATCAATGGCACATTTCAAAATATTCATCAAAATCAAAAATTCAAGCATGAGTCTTGAAGTATTCGAAGCAACGATCACAAAAACGTAAAAATTATCGAAAACCGAAATCAAACTAACCTTGGATTTGAGCTTACAAGTGCCGAATTTGAAGTTTGAAAGCCTATTTTCTTCCTTAACACATTCGGCCTTAAAGAACTAAAAAGATGATAATAATTTATCTTATGTTTTATTTATCATATAATATGTTATTTAACTATTTACTTATATAACCTTATATTATAAAATTTTATAATATATAACTTAAGGTTAATCTTGTCATATACCACCCACTAACTTAAAAATGGGCTATTTGCTCATTTAATACCTCATATTAAAAAGCCATTATCATTCTAGCACTTTTCACTTTAGTTTGCAACTTTTACATTTTATGCGATTAAGTCCTTTTGTCTAATTAAACACACAAACGATCAAATTTTTATACGAAACTTTCACACATCATAAATCACATATAATTAGCACCAAAAAATAATATTTAAAAATTTTCATACTCGGATTCATGGTCCCGAAACCGCCGTTCTGATTAGGGTCAACTTCGGACTGTTACATTCCAATAACTACAAATGAAAGAGTGTAATATCTTTTGGTTATTGATCAAGAGTTATATCACTTGATTTTTGACAATGAATTATAACTATACAAGCAATATTACTTGAATAGTTATGAGATATTAGTTGAATAATATGTCTCTTTTAAAGATGTGATTATTCAGAAAAGACACCTACTGAAAGTTATGTCTCTGTGAAGAGACATGAGAGTTCGTATAAATATGAGTGAGATTTCATTTGGAATATATACCAAAAAAACTGTCAAAAGGTCTTTTTGTCCTTCCTCCATCTTCTACTATTATGAGATTGTTTTGTAAAGAATTACTGCATAATTTCTTTATAGAAATTAATTTTATTTTTATACTCTTCTTAATGCTTAGTGGACTATTTTCGTCAATGCAAAACACAAAATAGTCACCGGGCTTCATTGTATCCTTGAGCTTCATTTACAAATCAAGTATAGGTGGGGGTGAATAGAACCTTAAAGATAGTGGTTTGATACACGCGCCCTGGAGCCTTGTCCTATTGCTTCGTTTTTCTGTTTGAGTTGTTGTTCATGTTCTATTTGTGTGTTTGAGATTTTCCTCACCGAAGTTCTACATTAACAATTTTAAGGTTCTATTCATTTTCATGATGGCTAATACAACACTAAAAGTGGAACACTAAGGGAGTTGGCTTCCAGCTTTATCAAGCTTGATGGGTTTGATGGTGATAATTTCTGGTGATTGCAGAAGAAAAATGCACTTCTTACTATCAACTTTGAAGATTGCTTATGTTTTGGATACTCCAAAATTGGATGAGAATGAAAACAAATATGTTTCTACAACTTGAGTAAAAAAATGGCACAATGTTCATTACAAGTGTATAGATCACATATTGAATGGTTTATCTGATGGTTTGTTCGACACCTACAAAAATGAGGTCACCGCTAAGGAACTATGGGACAAATTGGAGACAAGATACATAACCAAAAATGCTACAAGTGAGGAATTTCTTGTTAGTTGTTTCAATAATTATCAAATGATTGATGGTCATTCTGTTATGCAGCAATTTCGTGATATTGAAAAAATGTTAAATCAGTTTAAGCAATATTATATGAAAATCGATGAATGATTGTTGTATTTTCCATTATAGACAAACTTCTTAATCTTAGAAAGACTTTAAAAGAAATAGAAAACATAAGAAAGATGAAATATCTCATGAGGCTTTGGCAAATCATCTTCATATTGAAGAAAAAATATCAAAAGAAAGATCAGAACCTAGATTCTGAAAATGCCAAAGTACATGTTACAAAGGAAGTACAGACTACTAAACCATCAAAGAGAAAGTTCAAACAAACGGTTAGAGAACCTAAGTTCAAAAAGAAACAAAAGGGCTTATGCTATCATTGTGGTAAGGTGGGACATTTCAAGAATGAATGTCAATTTTTAAAAAAGAGATCTTTTTCTAAGACTTATAATAACAAAAAGTTTGTTTCCATGATTTCTAAAATAATATCGCACAAGATGGTAATGCATGGTGGATTGATACTAGAGCAACCAAACATGTATGCAAAGATAAAAGCACGTTCACAAACTTCACACAATGTGAATATGACACTAAGTTGTTAGGTAATTTTTCCACCACAACAGTCAAAGGCAAAGGGTCTATTGAAATACAATACATTTTTGGAAATGTTTTAACCTTGAAAGATGTATATTATGTAGCAAAATTTAGGAAAAATTTAGTGTTTGAAAGTCAGTTGAATAAATTTGGTTTCTAACTTTTTCTTGAGGCAAATAACTTTATATTTTCAAAGGGAGGAATTTTTGTAGGGAAAGGGTATATGTATGAGGGTATGTTCAAACTCAATATTATTAATAAGAATAAAGATATTGTTACTGCTCATATGGTTGAATCTTATTGTTTATGGCATTATAGATTAAGTCATTTGAATTATAGAAAATTGAATGACATGCATAAGTTAGATTTAATTCTTATTTTTAATAATAATATTGAAAATGCAATACATGTATGTTGACTAAAATTACTAGAAACCCTTTCCCTAAGGTTAAAAGGAAACCAAAAATGATTGGTTTGATACATAGTGATTTATGTTACATGCATAATAATCCTACATTAGGTGGAAAGAAATATTTTGTTACTTTTATTGATGATTGTTTTAGATATTGCTATGAATATTTATTGCATTCAAAAGATGAAGCGCTTGATAAATTTGAAGTTTATAAATTTGAAGTTAAACTTCAGTGTGAATCACTTATCAAGTGCTTAAGATCAGACAGAGGTGGAGAATACTATAACCCAAGTTATTTTGAATCCATTAGGGTTATCCATCAAGTTTCTGTCCCTTACACACCACAACGAAATGGTGTAGCTGTAACACCCTTCGCCTGACCTAGTTATCAGATTCGAGCTACAGAATGCCACATTCATTGCCGGAGAAACTACAATCAAATTCACAGTAAAAATTTCATTTATATATTCTAATACAAGTTAATTACATTCAAGTTATGTTAAACAATCAAATCTGAGCCTCAATCAAGCATACAAAAGCTCTTTTGATGATCCGTGCATGAAATAGGACAAAATAGGGCTGACTTTGTGATGCCACTTCCTCCACATCATCATGTCGTCAAAATAGTATGTCACATTGTGACCTCAGGCCACTCAACATCATGACATGGCTCACTATTTTGGTCGACGTTGCGACGAGATGAGTTGCTCGTTGAGACATGAACTCTGTTTTCAATAAAATTTGAGTCATTTGGTACCTATTTCAAGTTTTCAAACAAACCAACCAATTTGGACACCAAACACCAAACTCAATGTAACACCCCAAACCCGGCCTAGACGTTGCGACCGGATCTGGCATGCCACATGAAAGGTTGTTTAAAGAAACTGCGCGATTGTTGAAAAATTCGAGTTTTGTTTTCATTTTGAAAATCAGATTCGTTTTTAAGGTATTCTTGCAAAACGTTATTAATATTACTAACACCGAAAACTTGTTTTATAACGAAAATCAAATTCAGTGGGTTTTGGAAGTGTGATGTTTTGAAAATAGTGGTTGTAGTTTTAAGAAAATCCCGTGTTTAATTATCAATAGGTTGTGGACCGCTCATTAATATTTTGGAAAACGGTTATTTACTTTTTTAGGGAAAACCCCATTTTGATCAATTCATAATAGATAATAACCGCATTAAAACAAAAACCAAATTAAAATCCCAGTGGCCTTATTACAGAACATAATCTCAAACTAAGATAAGTTTAAAGTAATGAAAAGCAGAGTTTAATAAAGAAGCAATGTATGGTCACCACAGAGTCCACCTCGGCCCCAAATCCTCAAGCTAGGGTTTACCTGCAAAGTTAAGCAGAGGGGTGAGTTACGAGAACTCAGTGTGTATCCCCTACACGAACATTAACTGGGCCCGAGCCCATTCAGATACCAACTGGGCCTTAGCCCTTACGAAATCACATTGGGCGAAGCCCATACAGAAATGAACTGGGCCTGGGCCCTATTAAGCATGGTATAGCAGATAATGAATGCAATGCAACCCAGCCCAACCTAGAATCCATCCGCTACACACCACCCGTTCCAGCCAAAACACACCAATGGGGATTTCTACAATCAACCATCATCCGCTACACACCATCGATGGCAGTCACGCTGCTCATCGCCGAAATTGTGGCAGTGCCACCGAAATAATGTGACAGAGTCACCGAAATATGTGGCAGAGCCACCAAAATAATGTGACAGAGTCACCGAAATATGTGGCAGAGCCACTGAAATACACTTCCCCTTTCATCAATATCATATCCCCACCCCATGCAACATGTTATATCCTCATAATGTGGTGCATGCATACATATATCAATGTACATCAGATAATCAGAACACACGTACAATCATACTAATTTATCCAAATGGTATAGTCATAAAGGTTACTTACCTGGTATATCTCCAATCTTACCCACTTGGGTATCTCAACTGCATGCCCGTTAAAGTATTTCAGCTCTTAGCCGACACATAGTATAATATGAAACAAAACGAAATAAAGGTGTGAGATTACACACCTGATTACGCGAAGAACTATACACTCCTGATCGTCGTTACCCTCACTATCACGAACAACTACGATCTGGCTATTCAGATCCGATGTCGCCCCCTCTTCCACAACCTGGTGGGAAATCCCGAACGGCTGACACCCTACGCCGTTTAAACTTAGGAGCAGAGGCTACAAATCCACTCCCCTCAGGCTCATTTGTCGATACCTCCTTAGAACAGCTAGCACTCGCATCCATGAAGAGAGTCTTGATCAGTACAGTACTTTCAGAGAGAAGCGATGGTTGTCTAATAAGGAGGTTTGGTTATGGCAGAGAGAATGAAAAGAGAATAGACGAGCAGAAATCACAGAGAACTCCTTACCTTGATAAATGAGGAACCGCACCACACCCGATTCGTCCTCGAATCAGAGATGAGTCGCGAGAGAAGCAGAGGTTCGGCCTAACAGTCAAAGGTTACTCTTGAGTATTTCGGCTTAAGAGAGAAACACAGAGGAAGTAGAGATGATGAAGGGAAAAGAAAGTGTTACCTATTATTCGGAAGAAACCAAGTAAGAGAGGAAGGTTCGGCAGCACAAGATAGTAACCAAAGATGGAACGTGGAGCAGGAAACGAACAAGAGAGACTTAACTTCACTGAACGTCTACCACAAGGAATGTAGAAGAGAGGTTATGCAATCGGCTAAGGTGGAGGAAAACAAAGAAAGTTGAAAGAAAAGAAAGCAACTACAAGGGAAATTCGATAACACCAAAAGAGAAAGATAGTCGAAAATGTTTGAAAAAAAAAGAGTAGAAGTCACTAGGCAACTTGAAGTTTCGGCAAAGAGAAGGGAAGCAGTCGAAATGTTTTTAGCCCAAAAAGCAAAAGAATAGAACTCTCTTTCTCAAATGACTACTTAGAGGAACGGCACTCTCCCTACACACTTATGACCGAATGTTGAAAATGCCTAAAGAACCAAGGGAAAACGGCACACACACCTACTAGCAAAAACCGAAAATGCTCCCTCACACCTCCCCACTTTCGGCCAAACACTTCCACACACCCACTGCCACGATTTTCTCCCTCATTTCCTCCACAATTTACTCTCCACCCATCATTTGAAATGGTTGACCAATTCAAACTCCCTAAACTCCTCTCCTCCATCCATTCAAACCCGTTTGACCCATTCAACTCCTCCTTGGTAGAGTCCCAGCCGAAAACCACCTCTCCTCCCTCCTGGCACAAAATAAATACTCCAAAATGCAGCCTGTAGGATTCGAACCCCACTCCCCCCTTCCATGCTCCCTTGTGACGCTAACACCACTCTACCAAGAGCTCCTTTGGTGTCATCAAACACAAATAATTATCCTTAAGGCCTGCTTTCACTAGCTCTCTCCCCTTATGCCCAAAAAGCAAAATTTTACCAAAGCTCTGGCTCGAACCCGAGCCTCTCCAGGACCCCCAAACACACCTAAATAACAAGCTAAGCGAGCTAAACGCATGCAACAACACAAAAATGCCAGACCCCTAATTTAAGGATGTTACAGTTCTACCCCTTAAAGAAATTTTGACCTCAAATTTTACCTGATTAAAAGAGGAGAGGGTATTACTTTCGCACCACATCTTCCGGCTCCCACGTGGCTTCCTCTGAACCGTGAGTACTTTAACCAATGGAACCAATTTCCTCCTCAATACCTTAGTATCCCGATCCAAGATCTGCACTGGTTCTTCTTCAAAAGACATATCAAGTCTTACCTCAATTTCTTCCACCGGCACCACGTGAGATGGATCTGAACGATAGCGCCTCAGCATCGAAACATGGAATACATTATGTATCTGTTTCAACTCTGGGGGTAACTCAAGCTGATAAGCCACTGGTCCCACACGTTTCAACACTCGATAAGGCCCGATGAATCTGGGGCTCAACTTGCCCTTCCGTCCAAACCTTAAAACTTTCTTCCAATGTGAGACTTTCAAGAAGACACGATCCCCCACTGAAAATTCTATCTCCCTATGCTTCAGATCCGCATACGATTTCTGTCTATCAGAAGCTTCTTTTAACCGGCCCCTAATCAGCTTAACCTTTTCCTCCATTTCTGAGATCAATTCCGGACCCAACAACCGTCGCTCACCTAACTCTATCCAACAGGTAGGGGTACGACACCTACGGCCATACAACGCCTAATAAGGTGCCATTTGAATGCTGGACTGATAACTATTATTATACGTGAATTCAGCCAACGACAGGTAATCTTCCCAACTACCCCTGAAGCCAATCACGCAGCCCCTTAACATGTCCTCCAGAATCTGAATTACCCTTTTCGACTGACCATCGATGCGTGGGTGAAAAACAGGTCTTTGAAATCCAGCCTTGTACCCAAAGCTTCATGCAATGCCTTCCAGAACGCGATGTAAACCTAGGGTCCCTGTCTGATATGATAGACACGGGTACCCCATGCAACCTCACGATTTCTGCCACATTCAGCTTGGCCAACTTCTGTAACGAATAGCCGGTACGAACCGGTATGAAGTGTGTGGACTTAGTCAACCGGTCAACGATTACCCACACTGAATCTATCTTAGTAGGCGTTAGGGGTAGCCCACTAAAAAAGTCCATCGTTATCCTCTCCCACTTCCAAAGTGGAATCTTCACCGGTTGCAGTAACCCCGAAGGCAACTGATGTTCCTCCTTCACTTGATGGCATGTCAAACACTTACCCACAAAGTCGATAACTTCCCGTTTCAGACTAGGCCACCAATACGATTCACGTAAGTCCCGATACATCTTGCTTCCACCGGGATAGATAGTGTATGGGCTACTATGAGCTTCTCGCAAAATCATCTGCCTCAACTCAGAGTCCTTCGGCATACAAATTCTTCCATGAAAACACAATACCTCTTCGCTGTTCAGACCAAAATCCCCTGTTTCACCACCTTCCACTTGCTGGAGTTGAAAACTTAACGATTCGTCTAACAATTGCTTCTCTTTAATCTGGCTTACCCATGTCGGCTTTATCTGAAGTTCTGCTAACAGACTACCATCTTCATAAAGACTGAGATGAGCAAACATTGCTCTCAAATTCGATATCACCTTACGACTTAACGCATCTGCCACCACGTTAGCTTTACCCGGGTGATACTCAATCGAGCAGTCATAGTCTTTCAGCAACTCAATCCACCTCCGTTGTCTTAAATTCAGCTCCTTCTAGGTAAGGAGATATTTCAGACTCTTATGGTCGGTGTAGATAATTGACTTTTCTCCATACAGATAGTGTCTCGATATCTTTAGGGCGAACACCACTGCAGCTAACTCCAAGTCATGAGTGGGATAGTTCATCTCATGCGGTCTTAGTTGACGAGATGCATACGCTACTACCTTCCCTTCTTGCATCAACACGCAACCCAGACCTGTGTGCGATGCATCATAGTAGATGACAAACTCTATCCCCGCCTCAGGCTGAATCAACACCGATGCCTCAGTCAGAATCTTCTTTAACTTCTCAAAACTTTCATGTTGCTTATCGGCCCAAACAAACGGTACTCCTTTCCGCAATAACTTGGTTACAGGTGCAGCAATCAACGAAAACCCCTCAATGAACCTTCTGTAGTACCGAGCCAAACCCAGAAAACTTTAAATTTCTGACACAGAATACGGCAGTTTCCAGTCCAAAATAGCTTCGATCTTTCGAGGATCAACCCTAATCCCCTCGGCAGAAACAACATGCCTCAAAAAGGTCACTTCTTTTAGCAAAAATTCACCCTTGCTGAATTTGGCATACAGTTGCTTCTCTCTCAAAATCTGCAGAACTGTCCAAAGATGAGAATCATGCTCCTCCTCTATTCTCGAATACACCAAAATGTCGTCTATGAACACTACCACGGACCAGTCTAGATAGGGTTCGGAGACCCGATTCATCATGTCCATAAAATCAACTGGTGCATTTGTTAACCCGAACGGCATTACTAGAAACTCGTAATGCCCATACCGAGTTCAGAATGCAGTCTTATGAATATCTGCCTCATTGACCTTTAGCTGATGGTACCCCGATCTCAAATCTATTTTCGAGAAAACCGAAGCTCCTCGCTGCTGATCGAACAGGTCGTCAATCCTTGGTAGTGGGTACTTGTTCTTAATAGTTAACTTGTTCAACTTGCGATAGTCTATGCACATACGCATCGACCCATCCTTTTTCTTCATGAACAAAACTGGCGCTCCCCATGGAGATACACTTGGTCTGATAAATCCCCGATCCAATAGTTCTTGGATCTGAGCCTTTAGTTCTGCCAGCTCCTTCGGTGCCATCCTGTACGGAGCGATGGACACTGGAGCCGTTCCCAGAAGTAGCTCAATGCCAAATTCCACCTCGCGATCTGGAGGTAACCCCGGAAGCTCTTCAGGAAATACGTTCGAGAACTCCTTCACAGTTCTGACATCTCCAACAGATAATTCCTTGGCATCAGATGCGCTGACGAAAGCCAAGAACGCCCTATACCCTTTTCGCACCATCTTCTCTGCCTTTAATGCCGAAACCACATTGGACAGGTAATTCCTCCTTTCTCCTAACACAATTACTTCCTCATCCTCTGGAGTTCTTAAAACCATCTGCTTAGCAGCGCAGTCTAAATTTGCACGGTGCTTAACTAACCAGTCCATGCCTAAGATAAGGTCAAACTCGCCGAACGGTAGTTCCATCAAATCGGCCAGAAATACCACTCCCTGAACTTCTAGAGGCACATCCCTAAACAATTTATTCACTACCACAGATTGTCCTAACAGACTAACCACAGACATTTCTCTAGCAGCAATCTTAGATTTAATTCCCGAGTCCCGCACGATGACATGGGCAACATATGGTATGTAGACCCAATATCTATCAAAGCTATAAAGGGTACACCAAATATAAGAAATGTACCGGTTATGACGTCCAGTGTGTCGCCATCCTCTCGACGTCTAGCCGCATAGACCAGTCCAGGTTGTCTTGCATCTGTGTTACCAGCACCTCTGCCCGGTGCTCCCCGACCTTGACCAAAACCATTTCCTCCTCTGGCCAGACCACGACCTCTCGACGGCTGCTGACCACCCATCCTTGACTATGCAAAACCCCGACCTATCATCCGCATCTTTTTCAACTCTTGTGGACAGTCCTTTATCAGATGATCCCTAGACCCACACTTAAAACATCGTCCCGTTCTTCTCCAACACTCTCCCGGATACATTTTCCCACACTGTGCACACGGTCGCAACTGACCTACAGTAACAGGCATCCCCACTTGAGCTGGCCCATCAAACCTAGGCCTCTTTTGAAAACCCCCAAAAGAACCTGACGACCCAAAACTTCTCTTACTCTTGCCCCTATCCTTATCTCGGTTCTGCCTCTCAGAACGTTTCACCTCTTCTATAATTTTTGCTTTCTCGACCAGAATGGCAAAATCTCTTTCTCACTGCGGAGCTATCAGTACTCGCAGCTCATCCCACAGACCATCCTAGAACCGAACACAACATTCATAATCAGTTGCAATGATACCCCGAGTGTAACGACTCAAGCGCAGGAACTCTGCCTCATATTCAGCCACGGACTTATTCCCTTTGACCAAGTTTAGAAATGCCTTCCTCTGGGCGTCCACATAACTCGCCCCAACATACTTTCCCTGGAACGCTGTCTTAAAGAAGTCCCAGGTGATACGGTCCGCTGGAGTACTTTCCCTCACTGTGAGCCACCACTGGTACGCCTCATCTCGAAGGAGAAACACTGCTCATTTCAATTTTTCCTCTGCTATGTAGTCTAGGTCATCCATAATTCGTTCAACCGCTTCCAGCCAGTATTCAGCTACGTTTGGGGCCACACCAGAAATACCCCTAAATATCTCAGCCCCATTTGCCCGAAGTCACCTAAGAATAGATTTCTGGGCTACCGATCCAGTGCTTGCTCCAAAGAAACTGCTCCAACACCGCGAGATCGCTTGAGACAAAGCATCGCCCTTCGGTTCTATTCCGAGACGCCCGCTCAGCATCGTGGTGATCTTTGGTTGTAATATCCTTAAATCAGGGTCTCTACATTTTGTGTGTTTGCATGTGATGATATGCCTACTGTGCTAGTTTAGGGTGTTTTGGGGTCTAGGCATGACCTCGGGTTAGGCCTGAGACATGGCAAAAATTTTTGTTTTAGTACTTAGGGAGAGGGAGCTAAGAAAGTTAGGGGTTAAAAGAAATTGTCGGAGGGTTTAGACACAAGTAGAGTGTGTGGTGTAGTGGCAAAGTGACGCCACTTAAGGAACAAGGGGGTGACACCACATGCAGGGAAAGAGAGCTCAGGTTCGAGCAGTAGAAATACCACTTTCTACTTATTCTTTTTCACGCCAAGTTGAGAAGGAGGTGTGCTCAGAAGGGACTCTGTTGGGAGGATGTGGATTAAGTTAACAGATTTAAAATATGTGGAGAGGAGAAATTATAGGAGTGGGACTCATTCAAATTCGTTTGAATGAGGGGATGAGAGGAATTCAAGGAGGGATGAAGGGGACGGCAGGTGTTTGAGTAGGAGTAGGTTGTGTAGCTGAATTTTTGGGTTGTGGAGTGAGGTTGGGAAGCATTTGGTTTTGGTGCTCGGGAAGGGGGTATGCCGAATGTCTGCGGTGGTCTTGGGGAACATTTCGGCTAGTGGGGTCATAAACTGAAACCCCTCTCACTTATCTTCTCATTTTTGCTTTCTCTTTTTGGCAATAGGAGGCTTGGCCGAATCACTTGTGTTACTTCTTTGGTGAGCCGAAACTTGCTTCCTTTTTCCTTCTTCTATTTTGCTCAAAAGCCGAAATCAACTCTCTCTACTTCATCTTTTTCTTTCTTTCAATCTCCTTTTACCGAAACCTTTATCTTATTCCTTGCCGAATCCATCCCTTCCTATTCCATTTTCTTCTCCATCTCTTCCATCTTCAAAAGCTAAAAACCTTGTTGATTCTCTTTCGTTTCCATCAAAGTGATTGGCCGAATACCCTTAGCCTATTTTTCTTCTCTTATCACATGTTTTAATCCCCTTTGAAGTGCCAAAATCTATCACTTTCTTTTGGGTCATAGCCGAATCTCCTGGTAAGTATAACTTCTTATTCTTCTTTTCTCGATTGATTTGGTTAATGTCGGATCTCACTTGCCATTCTCTTTTCCTATTTCTCCATTCATTATAAATCGGGATCTTAAACTCTTTTCTTGTTCTATATTAGTAAGGTAGCCGAAATCCCCAAATATCACTAGGGTGTGCCAAACTTTGGTGATTGGTGGCCAAATCTGTCAGTAAGGTAAAGGGGTAAGTGTTTTGCGGTTTTGATATCTCCTGTTGTGATTAATACCGAAGGCTCTAATCCAATGATAGTGGTACTTGGCCGATTGTAGGAAGGAGGGTAGTCGTGTTCATTAGATCTATTTAATCCAATCGATCTTGGTAAGGGTCTTATTGTGCGTTATTTCATCCTTCGAGATTTCTAGATGAGCCGAATGGGCTTTTGTTCATTAACAAGGTGTTGGCCGAATACAGGAAAGGAGGAGGCAAATGTTTCGAGATCTTCGGGTTCTATTGGTCTGGGAATAGATTGTAGTTTCGGGATTTTTCTAGATTCGCAAATAGTCAGGTGTGTAACGCTTACACACTTCGTTAGTATGATATGTTTATTATGTTACTGTTAATAGCCATTGAAACCGGTAGTTATGCCTTGTGGGCATGAGCGTGGACTCCGGGTAAGTCCCCTGATTATGGATCTCGATATATGCTATCATGTCATTGTTTAATGCTATGCCATGTGTTATTTGCATCATCATACGTTATTATGCCACGATTGATATGGACATGATGGTGGGATTGTTGAGAGGAGGGGGAAGAATTATTTGGACTGTCACCAGTGGTTTTGACCACACGACGGGTTGGCCCCGTCTTGATACTATTATTTGTGACTAAGTCCCAGTGGTTTTGACCACCAGTGGTTTTGACCACATATATGATATTGTGACTACGGTCACTAGTGGTTTTGACCACATATGGATATTGTGACTCGTCCCAGTGGTTTGGTACCACAGTGGGTTGGCCCCACATGTTGATTACGGGATTGTCATCAGTGGTTTTGACCACACGATGGGTTGGCCCCATCACTTGATTTGTGACTACGGTCACCAGTGGTTTTGACCACACTTATATATTTGTGACTTCGGTCACCAGTGGTTTTGACCACCAGTGGTTTTGACCACACGGGGTAATTAAAGGAGATCGGATGGTTAGGTTATGGGGTTGCATGATTTGCATGTTTTATTAATGACTTGTGTAAGAGCTATTCTATCGGGTTGGGGATTTATACACTAAGTCCCGGTGACTCACCCCTTCCCCTATATTTTGCAGATGAGGCTTAGATCGCAGATTTGGAGCCGGGGAGGACTCGAGGTGACCATGCAACTTATTTTTGGGTTTTGACTTTAAATTACTATTTCAGTTTTTATTTTCTTTAAATTTGGTTTTGGACTTGTAATAAGGCCGCTAAGTTATTATTTTGGGTTTTTGATTACTTGATTTTATGTTAGATATATTATGCATATGTTAAACAACTTTTCATGTTTAAATAACCGGTAAAAAGCAACATTTTAAAACTATACTCCTTATCGGGATTTTCAAACCTTACCATCGGGTAATAATATTTACAAGATGATAATAAAGTAAACTTAAATGATTTTTAAACCTAAGTTTTCCAAGCTCAAATACAAATGATTTTAAATTAACTAAGTTCAATTCACTCGGGTTTTAATAGACTTGAATGTTTTTTTAAAGTTAAGAACAACAAATGAGTTTTCAAAAAGAGATTTTCGGGTTTTCAAGGCAACATAACGTTTTCAACTATGCATACACAGGATTTCTCCAAACTCAAAGCGATAAAAGAGTTTTCAATGAAAATAACTTGTTTTCTTCAAAATGTTTTCACTCTGTAACATGCCAGATTCGGTTGTGGTGTGTTGACCGGGTTTGGGGTGTTACAATTTTGGTATCAGAGCCAGGTTCAACAGCTCAGCTGTGGGCCTGAGGCCCAAAAATGTCTTAAAATGTATTATGAAAGGCTTTATGGGAAAAAAGATGGTTGGGAAAGCATGGCACCGAGTCTCCGGCACTGATCCGCCCAGGTAAGTACCCCAAATTGTTGCTTATGATGATATGATTGTGATAATATTTGCATGACTAATAGTAGTAGGAAATACTTTAGAGACTTGAACTGTAGGATGGTATGAACTCGCGAAACAATCCCGATATTAAACTTCTTATAAGATTGTGCTTTAATAAACAGTGGAATAAAGTCTAACGCATAAAACTCTTAATCAGCTCGAATTATATCGATAGTCATGAGTGCACGTGGACGTGGGCATAACACTCGTGGACGAGGTAGGGGTAGGATGACGGTTTCAGAACCGGTAGGGTCTGGACATGGGTCAGAAAATGAGGTACCACCGCCGCCAGCTGTGGGCGCGGAATTTCAGGACCAGACAGGTGATGATGCAGTGTCACAGGCAATGCTACAGGTTCTGGAGAGATTCGCGGGTGTAGGCGTTGGAACGGGAGCTAGGAAATCTGTGTCCAAACGACTCAGGGCTAATGGTGAAGAGGTATTTAGAGGTGTATCCGGCGTGGCACCTAGTACGGCAGAATATTGGTTGGAGGCGACGGAATGCATCATGGATGACCTGGACTTCTCTGCTGAGGAGAAGCTGAAGGGTATAGTATCTTTGCTTCGAGATGAGTCATATCAGTGGTGGCTCATAGTTAGGGACGGAGCGATGGCGGATGACATTACTTGGGAATTCTTTAGAGCAGCCTATCAGAGGAAGTACATTGGGGCTAGCTACATTGATGCTTAGCGTAAGGCGCCTCGAACTTGGTCCAGGAAGTAAGATCAGATCGGAATATGAGGCGAAATTTCTTGGTGAGTCGGTATGCGCGGGGTATTGTAGGCACGGAGCATGAGCGCTGTGTCAGATTTGAGGATGGGCTGAGAGACAAGCTGTGGATGTTAATTGCCCCACAGTAGGAAAGAGAGTTTGCGGTCTTAGTGGAAAAGGCCAAAGTTCTTGAGGAGGTGAAAGCTTGATCGATGGCGGAATCGAGGATAAGGGTTGGAATAAGAGGAATTCTAGATCATCGTGGTCTGCAGGAATCGTGCAGAAAAGGGCTAGGTATGGTGGGCGAATCAAGTCTGCTAGGCTGCTGTCGCCGCTAACAATCAATGGTCGCCACAGTGTGCTCGGTGTGGGAAATCTCACACGGAGAATGTTGGACCGAAACAAAGGATGTTTCGAGTGTGGATCGATGGGGCATCGAGTGAGGGATTGTCCACAGAGATCAGCTAGGCTGCAGTCTCGCGATCAAAATCGTACACAGATCAAGAGGGATGGTCAGCAGCCACAGAGGGTCGTGGTTCACCGGGGGAGGTAATGGCTCGTAGAGGCCGAGAGCACCGCGAGAGGTGCAGTGGTGCGAGGCGAGACGGCTGGATTGGTCTACGCAATGAGGCGTCGAGAGGAGAGCGACGCGATCGGACGTCATAAGCGAAATACGTTCTTAATCTTTGGTCTACCTTATAATGCTTTGATTGATGTGGGTTTGACGCACTCGTATGTTGCCAGTAGCATAGAGGAAACAATGAACTTAGACTTTGAGATTACTTCTAGAGAGATGACAGTAATAAGCCCTCTAGGTCACTCTGTAGAAGTAAATAAACTATATAGGGATGTACCCTAGAACTTCAAGGGGTCGTGTTTTTGGCTGACTTGATGGAACTGCCGTTTGGGGAGTTCGATCTGATTCTCGAGGTGGATTGGCTAGTAAAGTATCAGGCCAGTTTGGATTACGCAGCAAAGCGCATGGTGTTGAAGACAGTGGAAGGCGAAGAGGTGGTGATGATAGGTAATAGGAGAGATTACCTATCCAATGTGGTCTCTACGCTGAAGGCGGAGAAAATGGTTAGGAAAGGTTGTGAGGCATTTATGGTGCATGTCTGTGCTTTGGAAGCCAAGGATGCAATTTGTGGAGAATGTCCGAGCGTGGGGAGTTTCTTTGATGTATTCCCAGAGGAATTTTGAGTTTGCCCCCTGACCGCGAGGTTGAGTTCGGTATAGACTTGTTACCCGGAACTGCGCCAGTGTCTATTGCCCCGTATAGGATGGCGCCGAAAGAATTGGTAGAGCTAAAGGCTCAGATTCGGGGAGTTCTTTGGATGAGTTTTCATCCGGTGGGTGTATCACCTTGGGGAGCACCTGTGCTTTTTATTAAGAAGAAAGATAGTACTATGCGGATGTGTATAGACTACTTCCAGCTGAATAAGTTGACGATCAAAAAAAAGTATTCGTTGCCTAGGATAGACGACTTGTTTGATCAGCTTAAGGGTGCATCGGTATTCTCTAAGATAGATCTTAGGTCGGGGTATCATCAACTCAAGGTGAAGGAGGCTGATATCCATAAAACGGCGTTTCGTACTCGGTATGGGCATTACGAGTTTCTGGTGATGCCATTCGGGTTGACCAATGCACTGGTAGCATTCATGGACATGATGAATCGGGTGTTTTAGTCGTATTTGGATCGGTTCGTCGTAGTGTTTATAGACGACATTTTGGTGTACTCAAAATCTGAGGAGGAGCATGATGCGCATCTACGGGTGGTTCTACAGATTCTGAGGGAGAAGTAACTATTCGCTAAGTTTAGTAAATGCGAGTTCTGGCTTAAGGAGGTAACTTTCTTGGGTCATGTGGTATCAGCTGAGGGGATTAGGGTGGACCCTCGAAAGATCGAAGCAGTGTTGGATTGGAAACCACCTAAGTCTGTTGCAGAGATTCAAAGTTTTCTGGGTTTGGCAGGATACTACAGAAGGTTCGTAGAGGGTTTTTCTTTGATCGCAGCGTCGCTGACTAAGTTGTTGGGAAAAGGGGTTCCGTTTGTGTGGTCTGAAAAACAGCAGAAAAGTTTCGACAAGTTAAAGAAGATTCTGACTGAAGCTCCGGTGTTGATTCAGCCTGAGGCAAGAAAGGAATTCACGGTCTACTGTGATGCATCACATACTGGCTTAAGGTGTGTGCTGATGCAAGACGGAAAGGTGGTCGCTTATGCGTCTAGACAATTAAGGCGTCATGAGGGTAACTACCCGACACATGACTTGGAGTTGGCTGCAGTGGTTTTTGCCTTGAAGATTTGGAGGCATTACTTGTATGGGGAAAAGTCGATAGTCTACACGGATCACAAGAGTCAGAAGTACCTCTCGACTCAAAAAGATTTAAATTTGAGGCAGCAAAGGTGGATCGAGTTGTTGAAGGACTACGACTGCTCGATTGAGTGCCATCCGGGTAAGGCTAATGTAGTAGCTGATGCGTTGAGCCGTAAGGTGGTAGCAGATCTGAGGTCGATGTTTGCTCACCTTAGTCTATATGACGACGGGAGTCTGTTGGCGGAATTGCAAGTAAAGCCGACTTGGATTGATCAGGTTAAGGAGAAATAGCTGATAGATGAGGTTTTGAGTGCTCGGAGGATGCAAGTGCAGAATAGTGAATCGGAGGGTTATAGTTTGGGCAGTGATGGAGTACTGTGTTTTCAAGGGAAAGTATGTATGCCCAAGGACGTTGAGTTGAGACAGCGGATTCTTCAAGAAGCTCATAGCAGCCCATACGCCATGCATCCTGGAGGCAGTAAGATGTATCGTGATTTGAGGAAACAGTTCTGGTGGCCGGGTCTTAAGCAGGAAGTAACTGAGTTTGTGGGTAAGTGTTTGACATGCCGGCCAAGTTAAAGTCGAGCATCGCCATCGTCGGGATCATTGCGGCCGGTAAAGATCCCGCAATGGAAGTGGGAAAGGATTATGATGGATTTCGTCAGTGGGCTACCCCTTACGCCTAGCAAGAAAGACTTAGTTTGGGTAATTTTGGATCGTCTGACTAAATCGGCTCATTTCATACCAGTCCGAGTTGATTTTTCGCTCCAGAAGTTAGCCAAGTTGTATGTGGCAGAGATAGTAAGGTTGCATGGAGTGCCAGTGTCAATTATTTCGGATAGGGATCCCAAGTTCACGTCGAGGTTCTGGAAAGCTTTGCATCAGGCGTTGGGTACGAGGTTGGATTTCAGCACGGCTTTTCACCCGCGGTCTAATGGACAGTCTGAAAGGGTAATCCAAATTTTGGAAGATATGTTAAGGGGCTGTGTTCTGGATTTCAGCGGTAGTTGGGAAGAGTATCTACCACTGGCAGAGTTCGCTTATAACAACAGTTATCAAGCGAGTATTTAGATGGCACCATATGAGGCACTATATGGACGGAAATGTCGTACTCCGACGTGTTGGACAGAACTGAGTGAACGGCAGATGTTGGGTCCGGAGTTGGTGACAGAAACAGAGGATAAGGTTAAGGTGATTCGGACTCGTCTTAAGGAAGCGTCGGACAGGCAGAAGTCTTACACCGATCTTAAGCGCAGGGATATAGAGTATGCGGTAGGTGACAAGGTCTTTCTTAAGGTATCACCATGGAAAAAGGTGTTGAGATTTGGGCGAAAGGGCAAGCTGAGCCCTAGGTTTATCGGGCTATATACGGTGTTGAGGGGAGTGGGACCAGTAGCTTATCAGCTCGAGTTGCCAGCAGAGTTAAGTCAGATTCACGACGTGTTCCATGTCTCAATGCTCAGGCGCTATCGATCAGATCCGTCGCATGTTGTGCCAGTTGAGGAGATAGAGGTGAGCTCAGACTTGTCTTTCAAGGAGGAACCGGTACGAATTTTGGATCGGGATGTCAAAGTTTTGCGTAGGAAGTCAGTTCCCTTGGTGAAAGTATTATGGTAGAACCATGGTACGGAGGAGGCCACGTGGGAACCAGAGGATGTGATACGATAGCAATACCCTCAACTCTTCTGATCAGGTAATTTTGAGGCCGAAATTATTTTTAAGGGGGGTAGAACTATAATATCCTTAAATCAGGGTCTCTGCATTTTGTGTGTTTGCATGTGATGATATGCCTACTGTGCTAGTTTAGGGTGTTTTCGGGTCTAGGCATGACCTCGGGTTAGGCCTGAGACATGGCAAAATTTTTTGTTTTAGTACTTAGGGAGAAGGAAGTTAGGGGTTAAAAGAAATTGTCGGGGGGTTTAGACACAAGTGGAGTGTGTGGTGTAGTGGCAAAGTGACGCCACTTAAGGAACAAGGGGGTGACGCCACATACAGGGAAGGAGAGCTCAGGTTCGAGCAGCAAAAATCCCACTTTCTGCTTATTCTTTTTCACGCCAAGTTGAGAAGGAGGTGTGCTCAGAAGGGACTCTGTTGGGAGGATGTGGATTAAGTTAACAGATTTAAAATATGTGGAGAGGAGAAATTGTAGGAGTGGGACTCATTCAAATTCGTTTGAATGAGGGGATGAGAGGAATTCAAGGAAGGATGAAGGGGACGGTAGGTGTTTGAGTAGGAGTAGGTTGTGTAGCTGAATTTTTGGGTTGTGGAGTGAGGTTGGGAAGCATTCTGTTTTGGTGCTTGGGAAGGAGGTGTGCCGAATGTCTGTGGTGGTCTTGGGGAACATTTCGGCTAGTTGGGAGAGCTCCTTTCTCTTGCGTTTAGGGTCATAAACCGAAACCCCTCTCACTTATCCTCTCATTTTTGCTTTCTCTTTTCGACAATAGGGGGCTTGGCCGAATCACTTGTGTTACTTCTTTGGTGAGCCGAAACTTGCTTCCTTTTTCCTTCTTCCATTTTGCTTAAAAGCCGAAATCAACTCTCTCTACTTCATCTTTTTCTTTCTTTCAATCTCCATGTGCCGAAACCTTTTTCTTGTTCCTTGCCGAATCCATCCCTTCCTATTCCATTTCTTTCTCCATCTCTTCTATCTTCAAAAGCCAAAAACCTTGTTGATTCTCTTTCGTTTCCATCAAAGTGATTGGCCGAATACCCTTAGCCTATTTTTCTTCTCTTCTCACGTGTTTTAATCCCCTTTGAAGTGCCGAAATCTATCTCTTTCTTTTGGGTCATAGCCAAATCTCCTGGTAAGTACAACTTCTTATTCTTCTTTTCTCGATTGATTTGGTTAATGCCGGATCTCACTTGCCATTCTCTTTTCCTATTTCTCCATTCATTATAAATCGGGATCTTAAACTCTTTTCTTATTTTATATTAGTGAGGTAGCCGAAATCCCCAAATATCACTAGGGTGTGCCGAACTTTGGTGATTGGTGGTCGAATCTGTCAGTAAGGTAAGGGGGTAAGTGTTTTGCGGTTTCGATATCTCCTGTTGTGATTAATACCGAAGGCTTTAATCCAATGATAGTGGTACTTGGCCGATTGTAGGAAGGAGGGTAGCCGTGTTCAGTAGATCTCTGGGATTTGTTGGCTTGCAATTTAAGCCTAAAGGCTCGGGTGTAATCGATCTTGGTAAGGGTCTTATTGTGCAATATTTCATCCTTCGGGATTTCTAGATGAGCCGAATGGGCTTTTGTTCATTAACAAGGTGTTGGCCGAATACAGGAAGGGAGGAGGCAAATGTTTCGGGATCTTCGGGTTCTATTGGTTTGGGAATAGATTGTAGTTTCGGGATTTCGCTAGATTCGCAAATAGTCAGGTGTGTAACGCTTACACTCTTCGTTAGTATGATATGTTTATTATGTTACTGTTAATAGCCATTGAAACCGGTAGTTATGCCTTGTGGGCATGAGCGTGGACTCTGGGTAAGTCCCCTGATTATGGATCTCGATATATGCTATCATGTCATAGTTTAATGGTATGCCATATGTTATTTCCATCATCATACGTTATTATGCCACGATTGATATGGACATGATGGTGGGATTGTTGAGAGGAGGGGGAAGAATTATTTGGATTGTCACCAGTGGTTTTGACCACACGACGGGTTGGCCCCGTCTTGGTACTATTATTTGTGACTAAGTCCCAGTGGTTTTGACCACCAGTGGTTTTAACCACATATATGATATTGTGACTACGGTCACCAGTGGTTTTGACCACATATGGATATTGTGACTCGCCCCAGTGGTTTGGTACCACAGTGGGTTAACCCCACATGTTGATTATGGGATTGTCATCAGTGGTTTTGACCACACGATGAGTTGGCCCCATCACTTGATTTGTGACTACGGTCACCAGTGGTTTTGACCACACTTATATATTTGTGACTTCGGTCACCAGTGGTTTTGACCACACGGGGTAGTTAAAGGAGATCGGATGGTTAGGTTACGGGGTTGCATGATTTGCATGTTTTATTAATGACTTGTGTAAGTGCTATTCTATCGGGTTGGGGATTTATACACCGAGTCTCGGTGACTCACCCTTCCCTATATTTTTACAGATGAGGCTTAGATCGCGGATTTGGAGTAGGGGAGGACTCGAGGTGGCCATGCAACTTATTTTCGGGTTTTGACTTTAAATTACTATTTCGGTTTTTATTTTCTTTAAATTTGGTTTTGGACTTTTAATAAGGCCGCTAAGTTATTATTTTGGGTTTTTGATTACTTGATTTTATGTTAGATATATTATGCATATGTTAAACAACTTTGCATGTTTAAATAACCGGTAAAAAGCAACGTTTTAAAACTATACTCCTTATCGGGATTTTCAAACCTTACCATCGGGTAACAATATTCACAAGATGATAATAAAGTAAACTTAAATGATTTTCAAACCTAAGTTTTCCAAGCTCAAATACAAACGATTTTAAATTAACTAAGTTCAATTCACTCGGGTTTTAATAGACTTGAATGTTTTTCTAAAGTTCAGAACGACAAACGAGTTTTCAAAAAGATATTTCCAGGTTTTCAAGGCAACATAACGTTTTCAACTATGCATACACAAGATTTCTCCAAACTCAAAGCGATAAAAGAGTTTTCAATGAAAATAACTTGTTTTCTTCAAAACGTTTTCACTCTGTAACATGCCAGATTCGGTCGTGGTGTGTTGATCGGGTTTGGGGTGTTACACTGGCACTTCTCCTTCCGGCACATGTCCTGATTCTAAAGATCCAGCCTCAGCACCCCAGCATCTACCACGGCCGCGTACACCATGTCCACGTCCTCTGGTGCTCATGTTCGCTAGAACGAATTAATCTGATTAAAAATTTTATGAATTAGAATATCATTTCAATGTTTATTAACAATGTTTTATGCAAAATGACTATAGTAGTTGTTTTCGCAAATCGAATTTCCTAATGTCTCAGTCTCTAAAGTCTTAACTCTTATAGCTAGCAGTCATAAAACACTAATTCTAATAATTCCTTCTAAAGTCCTTTCATAATATCAAACAAAGTCAGGAGACTTACGGATTTGGTGCCGGAGACTCGGGTGCCATACTTCTAAAAAGACATATATTTTCCTAAACCATATTTTAAACCAATTTTGGAAAACATTTTCTAACCCAATTAACAGTCGAGTTTTGCAATTGGGCTCTGATACCACAAAATGTAACACCCCAAACCCGGCCTAGACGTTGCGACCGGATCTGGCATGCCACATAAAAGGTTGTTTAAAGAAACTGCGCGATTGTTGAAAAATTCGAGTTTTGTTTTCATTTTGAAAATCAGATTCATTTTTAAGGTATTCTAGCAAAACATTATTAATATTACTAACACCGAAAACTTGTTTTATAACAAAAATCAGATTCAGTGGGTTTTGGAAGTGTGACGTTTTGAAAACAGTGGTTGTAGTTTTAAGAAAATCCCGTGTTTAATTATCAATAGGTTGTGGACCGCTCATTAATATTTTGGAAAACGGTTATTTACTTTTTTAGGAAAACCCTGTTTTGATCAATTCATAATAGATAATAACCGTATTAAAAAAAACCAAATTAAAGTCCCAGTGGCATTATTACAGAACATAATCTCAAACTAAGATAAGTTTAAAGTAATGAAAAGCAGAGTTTAATAAAGAAGCAATGTATGGCCACCACAGAGTCCACCTCGGCCCCAAATCCTCAAGCTAGGGTTTACCTACAAAGTTAAACAGAGGGGTGAGTTACGAGAACTCAGTATGTAACCTCTACACGAACATTAACTGGGCCCGAGCCCATTCAGATACCAACTGGGCCTTTGCCCTTACAAAATCACATTGGGCGAAGCCCATACAGAAACGAACTAGGCCTGGGCCCTATTAAGCATGGTATAGCATATAATGAATGCAATGCAACCCAGCCCAACCTAGAATCCATCCGCTACACACCACCCGTTCCAGTCAAAACACACCAGTGGGGATTTCTACAATCAACCCTCATCCCCTACACACCATCGATTGCAGTTACGCTGCTTATCGCCAAAATTGTGGCAGTGCCACAGAAATAATGTGACAGAGTCACCGAAATATGTGGCTGAGCCACCGAAATACACTTCCCCTTTCATCAATATCATATCCCCACCCCATGCAACATGTTATATCCCCATAATGTGGTGCATGCATACATATATCAATGTACATCAGATAATCTGAACACACGTACAATCATACTAATTTATCCAAATGGTATAGTCATAAAGGTTACTTACCTGGTATATCTCCAATCTTACCCACTTGGGTATCTCAACTGCATGCCCGTTAAAGTATTTTGGCTCTTAGCCGACACATAGTATAATACGAAACAAAACGAAATAAAGGCGTGAGATTACACACCTAATTACGCGAAGAACTATACACTCCTGATCGTCGTTACCCTCACTATCACGAACAACTACGATCTGTCTATTCAGATCTGATGTCGCCCCTCTTCCACAACTCGGTGGGAAATCCCGAACGGTTGACACCCTACGCCGTTTGAACTTAGGAGCAGAGGCTACAAATCCACCCCCTCATGCTCCTTTGTCGATACCTCCTTAGAACGGGTAGCACTCGCATCCATGAAGAGAGTCTTGATCAGTACAGTACTTTCAGAGAGAAGTGATGGTTGTCTAACAAGAAGGTTTGGTTATGGCAGAGAGAATGAAAAGAGAATAGACGAGCAGAAATCAGAGAGAACTCCTTACCTTGATAAATGAGGAACTGCACCACACCCGATTCGTCCTCGAATCAGAGATGAGTCGCGAGAGAAGCAGAGGTTCGGCCTAACAGTCAAAGGTTACTCTTGAGTATTTCGGCTTAAGAGAGAAACACAGAGGAAGTAGAGATGATGAAGGGAAAATAAAGTGTTACCTATTATTCGGAAGAAACCAAGTAGGAGAGGAAGGTTCGGCAGCACAAGATTGTAACCAAAGATGGAATGTGGAGCAAGAAACGAACAAGAGAGACTTAACTTCACTGAGCGTCTACCACAAGGAATGTAGAAGAGAGGTTATGCAATCGGCAAAGGTGGAGGAAAATAAAGACAGTTTAAAAAGAAAGCAACTACAAGGGAAATTTGGCAACACCAAAAGAGAAAGATAGCCGAAAATGTTTGAAAAGAAAATAGTAGAAGTCACTAGGCAACTTGAAGTTTCGGCAAAGAGAAGGGAAGCAGTCGAAATATTTTTAGCCCAAAAAGAAAAAGAATAGAACTCTCTCTCTCAAATGACTACTTAGAGGAACGGCACTCTCCCTACACACTTATGACCGAATGTTGAAAATGCCTAAAGAACCAAGGGAAAACGGCACACACACCTACTAACAAAAATCGAAAATGCTTCCTCACACCTCCCCACTTTCGGCCAAACACTTCCACAAACCCACTCCCACGATTTCCTCCCTCATTTCCTCCACAATTCACTCTCCACCCATCATTTGAAATGGTTGACCAATTCAAACTCCCCAAACTCCTCTCCTCCCTCCTGGCACAAAATAAATACTTGTGACGCCAACACCACTCCACCAAGAGCTCCTTTTGTGTCATCAAACACAAATAATTATCCTTAAGGCTTGCTTCCACTAACTCTCTCCCCTTATGCCCAAAAAGCAAAATCTTACCAAAGCTCTGGCTCGAACCCGAGCCTTTCCAGGACCCCCAAATACACCTAAATAACAAGCTAAGCGAGCTAAACGCATGCAACAACACAAAAATGCCAGACCCCTAATTTAAGGATGTTACACTCAATGGCATCAAAACATACTAAAACATACTAAAACAAGTCATTAAATACAAAACACCTAATCATATGTCAATCTAAACTAATCAAATTAGCATTCATTTGTCAATTCTCATTCATGCCACAACATCTTAGAACATAGCATTTTCAAACATCATGGCCACTTGTGATAACATATATACATGTATATGACATATAATGTAACACCCTGTTTTTCAGTGGTGTCGAAAATAGTGGTTTCGGGGCCATAAATCCGATGAGTAAGTTCTAAAAAGGTTTTTGATTTGGTTTTAAAAATGTTCTTGATTTGGTAATTTATGTTATATGAATGATTAATTAAGTTCAAGTGGTAAGACCCTAAAGTCAAATAGTTTTAAAAAATGAGGTATCAGGACCTCATTTCTATAAACTGAGTCATAAATATTTTTATAAATATCTACTAAGTGTTATTAAGGTTTATTAAAGTTTCGTTAAGAAATTTTAAAGTTTCGATAGTTAATTAAGCGAAAAGGACTAAATCGTAAAAGTTGAAAAAGTCAATCGCTATTAGTTTAAAAGTGTTAATGGATTAAAGAATTATAATTGGATGGCCTTAATGGATAAATAAACCATACTTAAAATAGTGGGACGATGGATGCTGTAATTCCTTTTAATTTTAATGTTTTATATATTATTTTATTAATAAAATAAAATAAAAGGTTAATAAAATAAAGAAAACATAATGTTTTCTTCCCCATTTGCTTTTCATCACCGAATGTGCCATGGAAATTGTAACACCCCAAACCCTGGCCTAGAAGTTAGGCTCGAATCTGGAATGTCACATTACAGGCACACTTCAAAACGATTTTACTATTTAACCATTTAAGGCCCAAAAGCCCAAAACCCTTGTATCTTATTAAGGTAAGATGATAAGCCCATCTTTTAAGAAAACATTCATATGTTGAGTTGTTTCGGAAACCATGTTAACTTTAGAAATTTTATTTAAGTTTAATAACTGGATAGTTGAAAGAATAATAATAAAACCCAAAATGAAAAGTCAATTAGGAGATACATGGCCTTATTACAATCCAATGAAAAACAACGTATTTAAAAATAAATTCATTTGAACAAATTAAAACATCAAATCAGCTTGTAGTGTGGCCACCTCCGAGTCCTCTGCCAAGTCGAGCCAGCATCATGCATCATCACACAAATATTAATTAAAGAGGGTGTGAGTTTCGAAACTCAATATGTACAACCCTTGGCCATCAAATCAACATACAAATATTCACATTGGGCCTAAGCCCTATCAAAATTGATGGTCTAGGGCCTTAGCCTAGAATGACCTCATATCATAACACATATACAAACAAGATAATGCAAAACCCTTCCCAAAAAATCCATCCGCTACACACACCACTTCCCTTCCAACCATTACACACCTGTGGGGATTTCTAAATCAACCCACCCATCCTCTACACACCAAAGGTAGCCCGGTTATGTACTACCTAACGTTGCAAACAAAGTCGCTAATCATATAATGGGCTTAAAGCCACCGGTGGATCCATGGCCATGCGACTATGCGATCCTCAAATCTTCCTCCGTACCATAATTCCCACCCATATGCATCCTAAGCATAATATCATATGAATGCATCAAACACACGGGTAACATCCACAAACTCATATTCGTCACATAGGGGTATTTTCGTCATTTCACTACCCAGGGGTATTTTCGTAATTCTACCCTACAGGGGTATTTTGGTAATTTGGCAAAATAGGGGTATCTTGGTAATTTGCAAAATAGGGGTCTTTTGGTACTTTTGCAAAATAGGGGTATTTTGGTACTTTTGCAAAACGGGTATTTTGGTAATTTAAAAATCTAGGGGTATTTTAGTAATTTTTCAAATATAAGGGTATTTTAGTAATTTTACAAATATAAGGGTATTTGGTCCCTCTAGGGGTTTTAGTTATGAACTTTGGCCCATCAACAAGTCCTCGCGGGTAAAGTGAACAGACACTACGCACCAGGTAGGATTCCAGAAAAGATGAGGTGGGCCACTAGGACCACTTAAGTACCAAGCTCTCCCTAGATCCAATCCTAGACATGCGTATGCCCGTTGCCACACCCTAACCCAGCAACTTGTTCATGGACATGTTTAATTAGATTAAGTCTTATGTGATTTAAGAGTTGTTCAGAACTAGGCCTAAAGTCCGTTAAACCCTAGCATACTTGTCTACGTCCCCCATAAAGCCCATATTACATCCTTACGACCCATTAGGCCCAAATCTCATTCATATGGCCTACTAGGCCCAAAACAATTCCATATCATGTAACATGCGTGACTAACTTAATACGTATGACCAAACCAACCAATTTCATCAAACTTAGCCTCAGGGCCCACCGGGCCAATTTAGCCACTTTTGGCTTTTTGGCTTTTCGATATTGCTGATATCGTGTGTGTAGTGTTTGTACACACCTGGTAACCACGCGCGCTGCAACTCCTTAGTCACAAACCTACAATCGACATTACTAGCGATTAACCAAGGTTTTACACATACTAATAAAAACTAAAACCTCACCGTACCCTTACCGTGTGCCTCACGTTCTAGTAGCCCTTCCTTTGCTACTATTTGTGATTATCCTCCAGATCTGCACCCAACATATATCGTCAAAATCAAGTGACCCATAATCCACATAAGTCACCCCTATAAGCCATATTACATTCGGTCATTTACTAAACCACCACCGGGACGAGTGCACTTACCTCTTGCTAACGATCCTTACCTACCACGCTTGTGATTGTTGAGCCTTACCCTTGTTAATACAAGTTAACGACAAGGAGGGGTTAGATAGCCCTTCAGCTTTTAACAAAACACACTAAAAAGTTTAACTAAGCACTTACCAAAATCCTCATTTGATCTTGCGGCTTAGATAGCTACTGAACAAGATTCGGCTTCCAAACGTGACTAAGAGTAGGTAACAATCAGTTGAGGTGGAGGAACAACAATAAGGGTTCGATAAAAGTAGGAATTTGGCAAAGAAGGATAATAGTAATTTCGGCAATGAAGAAAATTTGGCTTTGTGAGAATTCGGCAAAAAAGAGAGAAATCGTTTGAGGGGGAGAATAAAAGAAAAGAAAATACGAAAACTCAGGAACCCCTCTCTGGAATTCGGCAACCCCTTTTTATAACCAAGGCCGGATCCTACCTTTCCTCCATATTCCTATTCGGCACCAACACTTCACACTCCTCATCTCCTAACTTTTCTCTCTGATAATACCTTAATCTTATCCAAAATCTCCTCCACATCCAACACTCCTGCTTACTACAACCTCTCCACGGCAAGAGTACCAAACCAACACAACTCTTGCCGTCCACCTATACAAAATAAAATACTCCAAAAATACACTTCTCATGCTCGAACCTTGGACCTCTTCAGCTTTCACACGCGCCACCTTGTAGCTCCCAAGTGACGCCACTTTCCACTGGACCACAAGCCCATTTGTGTCCTATTTTCACTTAATCTGCTCAAGAGGCCCAATGCCTGAGACTAGGGTCCACTAAAGTAAGAAAAAATAAATTTTTCCCTATGGTCTCCCCTATCTCTAAGGCTTCAAATAATCCCGATAATACCTTAAGATTAATGTTCTAAGTGCTACACATACATACTAACTTCAATGCACGGAAATTAGGGTTTCGGGATTTTTGGGGCATTACAGAAATAGAAAGGGAGAAGCTTCAAGCTTCGGCCTTGCTTTGGATTATGCATGTAAGTCCGTTTTGAACCCATTTCTAGTAATTTTTATGCTTTTAAAATCGTTGCAACCAGGTCCAGCTAGCCCGTACCTTCAATTTTGAAATTGTTAAAGATATTGAATGTTGCCATTGATGAATCTATGTGATTTTAGATTTTACATGATGAATTTGAAGTGTTGGTTGATGTTTAAAAGTATTTTGTTAAGTAGTTATGATGAATTTACGGATTAGGGACTAAATTGTTAAAATAGTAAAAGTACAAGGATTTGATCTGAAATTATTACAAATGTGGGCTGTATTGGGTGCCATGAATATTTAGCTGATATGAATTTGCAATAAAAATGGTAAATTGCATGTTTTAGGCACAGGGATTAATTTGAATAAAAGTAAAATGTTAGGGGTAATTTTGTAAACATGTCAAAAATGACTAAATTGCATAAAATAAATTATTTTACTATCTAAATTAATAAATTAAATGAAATTATTAATTTAGATCAAGACCGAGTGGAAAATCAAGAATGGAAAATTACTAAAAAGCCCCTATACTTTAACATTTCTGTGATATAGCCAGATAAGTTCGTATGAACTATTATCATTTAATGGTTGATTAAATTGAATGTTTAATGTATGGTTCCATTGAAAATGAAACAATATATATGTTATTATGAAATTTATCATGTAAAGAAACGATGGAAATTCAACAACGTACGACGACTATCGAGCCCCGTTTGAACCTTAGGAATATATAGGATACAAATGACATGTCATTAGGGTTACGATGTTTCGAGTGTTGGTCCTGAATGTCCTACTGGTGGCTAAGTTTTAGCATTTGTTGTGGATACTTGACAGCTTGTGTGAGCAGCACTGTGTAGCTACGTTTCGACCGATAGCTTGTGTGAGCAGACCCACTTATGGCTTGTATGAACATCTATGTAAAGGAAAAGGAAACGGAATGGTTTCGACCATATGTTTAGCACACTTTGTGTGAGCTTTCCTGCTTATCCGATATTATTCTAAGAGGTTCAACGGACATGAAAAGGGAAGGAACGATAAGTATTCAAATGACTTATATCATGAAAACTATGAAAATGAATGAAAAGGAAATGTTGAATGAAAGTGTGTCTATGTTCATGAAATTGATGGTTCAAGTGAGGTTATTCATGTTTAATGACTTATCTTATATTAATTCAAGTGAATTATGAATTGATGCACTAACATGTGTTGTTGATGATGCTTAGGCTTGTGCCAAGCTATTGGTTGGAGTGTATTATGTTTACTTATAACGTTATGCATTGAAATGATAAGTGTTCAAATGGAAATATGCTTATGTTCATGAAAGGGTGGTAAGGATTAAAGTATGTAATTTCTTATGAAATGGTTTATCATGTAGTTGATTCTAAAAGAGCTATGTTTAAATGCACTAGCTTGTAGTCATGGTTGATGTTATGCTTATGTCTTGTGTGTTATGCATATGAAACGGGTGAGGAAGGGTAATGAAATGGTAAGTTCATAGTTGAATTGTAATATGATGAAAAAGGGATTGATGAGTTGAATGATGTACTTATATAAGAAACTTACGTATGCTATGGATAAATTTACCTAGTTTATGAATGAATATAATAATTAGTGAATTGATGATGTTATCTAAGTTAATGCTAAGTAAATGAAATGGAAATTAAGAAGATGGAATGATAAGTAAGTAAAGGAAGAAGTTCATAGTATTACGAAAAGGTTAATGATGGTGTAAAATGTCTTATAAAATCCTATTATGTTAGGAACAAAAAAAAATACATATGATGTTAATAGGCTTACTCATTTGTGAGTTGATGTTATATAGTTGTTAAATCTTGAGGCATTGGTATATGCTTATATTTAAACTATAAATTTCATTATTGAAATGAAATGTTATGTTTAAAGTTTATACGAGCTTACTAAGCATCCATTACTTACGTATTTATTTTCCTTTACTTTACAGATTATCGGAAGCTCGATCGGGTTAGAAACTTGTCAGAGATCTATCACACTATCCAGTGATTAAATTGGTAGATTTTGATGTCTTGATCAAGGTTATAATAGCATGTATAGGTAGACTTGTGGTTTATGGTAATTGGTGAGTTTGGTATATATATGTCATTTTGGTTGATGTAAACTTGGTACTTTTGATGCCTTGTTGATATGTGTTATTTTGATAACGTGTTAATGCATGTTTAAATGGCCTAAGGGATAGGTTATAAATTGACCTCAACATGGTCAAGTTATGGTATGCTTTAGAAAGGTTCTGAATAGATGTGCATGATTGAAATATGGTATAAATATATGTTGGTTGTTGGTACCATTTGGGTATGGGTAGATTTGTGTCATTTTGATGGTTTTGATGTATGTGAGAAATAGTCCAAATGGTAAAGTTATTTTGATATGGCATGAATCTAATATGGTATGCTTAAATATGCACATGCTTAAGTATGTTTGGAATGACCATATTTGGTATGTTTATATGAGTCTAAGTGGAGTTATGTTTTGAGGTAGATATGAACTATTTGTAATAGTATAAATATGGTCAATTTATGATGAGTTTTGAGATGGAAAATGAATTAAGTGTTGATGAATGAAATGTGTCAAGTAAATGTATATGTTTAGGTAAATTGTATGTTTGCATTTGAGGTGCCTATATGGCATATTGGTTAAAAGGAATTTGGTATTCGATTTGGTCATATTATGCATGTTTTAGGTATGTTTTGAAGCTTGATTTTATGTGCAAATGGCTTGTAGGTGTGAGCTTGATTTGGGTGAAAGAAATGGCTTGAAAATGGCTTATTTCTTGTCCACATGGCCTAAGACACGGGCGTGTGTCTCAGTCGTGTGTCTGTAGGTTTCAAAGGTTTCCAAGTCAGGCAGTTACACAGCCTGGCACACAGGCGTGTCGCTTGGCCGTGTGACCCAAGTCAGAGAGTTACACGGGTTGAGACACGGCCATGTGTCCCTACTTCGAATGCCTACATGGCTTGAGACACGGGCATGTGCCTTAGTCGTGTGAGTCACACGGCCTGGCCACACGGTCGTGTGACCCCTGCAGTGTGAAATTTTCTATCTTTTTCATTAATGTTTCAAATGTTTCTGATTTAGTCCTAAATCGTTTCTAAACTGTTTCTAAGGCCTCAAGGGTTCGAATAAGGGACGATATGCATGTGTTTGGATGAACTATGCTATGATTTATGAAATGTTTGAAAATGAATGATTTGAGTTATGTTTTTACGGTAATGCTCCGTAACCCTATTCCGGTGACGGGTACGGGTTAGGGGTGTTACAATAAACATTTAGCGTAACTATTAACTATCAACATTTAGGCTAAATTTTACAAGTACACTTCAACTTACCCATGTTCATACACCTCTCTGTTTCATTTCATACCATACATCATTCCATTCATCTACTTATTGAGCTTTTCACTTTTAGCATATAAGCACACATATATCTAACATTATAGGCATTACCAAAAACACCAATTCAAAAAGGTTAACACAACTAGCCATAATTAAACACATTTACATGTTAACATATACACCAAATCACCTATATACATGCCATAACCCTAAGGTTCAAAGTGATCAAACATTTATCGATTCAACAATTGGATAGTATGAGCTTCGAATTGATCCAGCTTGACGTGTTCCGCAAGGTGATAACCTACAAGGGAATGGAAAAACAAATGGGGTAAACATATATAATACTTAGTAAGTTCATAGGTATTTAAACAAAAAATTACATTTTTCTTTCAATTAGATACAATAAGCTACTAATTTTGACATAATTGACTAAACATAATTGACTAAACATAGTAAAACACAACATAAACAATGTGAGTTTAACATATGATATAACCATATGATATTTCAATCATATATCATGCTAATTTATATTAAAATCAACGTTTCAATACCGTTCAAGCTCAATTTAACATTTATCCATTTAAACATCAAACTCATACTATACACAGGTATCCCAATACCCTAGTTGCTTGTCCGAGCTAAATATATATACATGTCAAGTTACAAGTACGGGCTAAACGCGATTTGTAACGGCCCAAAAGTCAATGGGGTTGAAAAATGTGATTTCAGGGTTGATACTCGAGGTGTATCCAGGTGTACATCCGGAGGTGATACCCGAGGTGTATCCATAAGTGCGAGCTTGTAGACTTCCTCCCCATTGTTATCATCGCTTGAATATGTACCTAGCATGGCCTCTTGGGAAACTATTTCTTCGGGATCGGTAGCGTCAAAATCTTCCAACGTGGTTGATTACTGCGTCATTCTTTCCTGTCATTGTGTATCTGCCATTCAAGAGTTCGGTGGTTGGGACGATGAGCCACCCTAGTAAAGTAGTGATGCGTGTGGTGTTTGGGTCACTATAGGCATGTAACCATAAGGTGCCCCAAATCCGGAGTACATTCGCATAGACCTCAAAACCAGCATTGACTAATGCATGGTCATTTGCATCGGTATTGTCATCGGTAGTGGTGCATACGTCGGCATCTGTCCCTATATGGGGTCCAACATTGACATCGGCATAGGGGATAGTATGTGGAGGACGTCGGTGCCCCAAAATATGAATCTACTGGAATAGAAGAACTGGCCACGTACAACGATGGTCTATAATGCGGTGGTGCTTGTGAAAAATATATGGGGTTAGTGAATTGAACAGGAATAAGTTGAGGGAACTGAACCAGAAATTGCGTAGCCATAGGCGGTGCATCTTCTGCCAGAGCCAATGACGAACCCGTCCTGCGACCACGTCCCCTCCTACGTTGTTGTGGTAGTTGACGTTGCCTCTTCAGTTGAAATTGCCTAGTCCTCACCTTCAGTGGTAGTAGATACGGCTTGTCGACAACTCTCACCGTGTCTACCGTGAAAAATGGTTCGCGAGTGGGTATGGATTCCATCCTACTATCCTAAGCTTGGATATGCTCCTCGTGCATTTTTGCCTAATCCTCGTCGTTCTTCCCCTGCAACACATTGTGCAGTTCCTTCATGTCTTGTGGTGGCTGTGGAATTCGTTACCTATACCTGAAATACCGTAGAACTTGGTCTGATTCATGCATTTCCACCATCGCGTACACTATCAACGGCACCTTTGTGTCCCACATCTCTCGATTGTTATCTCGAGGTCAGCATACGACATCTATTCAAGCAAATCATTGCATAATTAATATAGGTTTAAAAAGGATAAGAAATTAACCCTGGTTTCCAAGCGTTGATCTAACAGCAAACCTAATGTCTTCCAACTCCTCGGGAAGTCTGACATAACTCGGCTCATGGTTCCACTTGTACAAGCGATATATTAGGAGAAACATATAATAAATAAAAAGTTTACTACAAAAACTATGTATTTATTGATAAAAGAAGTTTACCTCATCACCAATGGGAACATGTATGGGTCGGTGACTCTAGGACATAAAAATGATATTTGCTACTAGGCCTACGACTACAGCAGCAACAAACAACCACCGATCGACATATTATCCGATTGCATTTCCTGAAAAAGCTCCCGGTATAATGTCAACAACACGGCAGATCCCCAACTTAGTTTTGTGCATTCACTGAAGTTCATTAGATGTAGAAGCCACCTTACATGCATCAAATTTCTTGATTTATCGGACATTAAAATGCCCCTGATTAACCTCATGATGAATGCTCGGGCGTACTTTGTATGACCTCATCAGTTGTGTCGTTGGGAAGCTTATTGAAAAGTTTCTCCAACCAGTTGATTGATATCTGACCACCTTCGAACCTATTCGGGGCCTTTCCCAACATTGTTGTGCAGAGGTCAACTTTCCCCCGAACCACCATTGATCCCATGATAACTAGCCCATCCATCGGTAGATCGAGTTGTAAGGCTATGTCTTCGAGTGTGATTGTACACTCGCTGCATGGAAGGTGGAAAGTGTGTAACACCCTGAATTTGGGCCTAGTAGAATTGGGCCTATTGGGCCTTAGGCATTGGAGCGTTTAAAATTTTTGAGAACAAGAGAACGACACCTAATGCAAGTTGGACCTTTAGGTGAGTGATTTTGGAAGGTTAGGGGGCTTCCATGAAGTCTTGGGTTCAAACTTGGGCTTTAGGAAAAATTTTGGTTTAGGTGAATAAAACCCTGGATGTAAGTAAGTAGGCTTTAAGAATATTTTTGGGGAAAACATGACACAAGAAGCTAGTTGGTAAGGTGGCTAGCGGCATGCATTAAGTTACAGGGGAGCCTGAGTTCGAAACCCTTGCATGCAAAATGTGACTATTTTGCTAATTTGGGACGGTTTTGGAGGATTGATGGAGGGATCCCACATCGGGAAGCTAGCATGAGAGTAGGTGAGAAGCTGGTTTTAAATAGAGCGATCTATGAGGAGGGTAAGCATACCATGGTTGGCGTTTGGGCATAGGAGTGTTCGGAGCGCGGATTAACTCCAGATTCCTATCAGGTGTGTATTTCGCACTACTCTAGCTGTAGAGCGGCAAATACCGAAATGCCGGTCACACGGCGATGGTAGCAACACGAGCATACGAGCACACGTGTGGGGGCTCGACGCGATAGTTGAGGCCACCATGAGTGTTCTTGTGGGTTTAGGTTATTTGGGCCACGATGGGCCGAAAGGGGCCATATGGGGCCAATGGGCCCTTGGGCCCAATCGGATAAGTTGTATGATTGTGTAGTAAATATTGGACTGGACTATGTGAATCTCATATCTGTGGCTAAATTTGGGCTAAATGGGCCACACGAGCGTGTGGGCCCATTTGGGCCAAGAATGGGCCTTAGGCCCATTCGCATCGTTATCTCTGTTTAGAATACATTGGCTTACAAAATTACTGAAATACCCTCGATTTGCAAAATTACTAAAATACCCTCGATTTACAAAATTATTGAAATACCCTCAATTTGCAAAATTACCAAATACCCTCAGTTTGTAAAATTACCAAAGTACCCCTGATTTGCAAAATTACCAAAACACCCCCGATTTGTAAAATTATCGAAATACCCCGATTTATGAAATTACCAAAATACCCTCAATTTGCAAAATTACCGAAATACCCTTGATTTGTAAAATTACCGAAATACCCCTGATTAATGAAATTATTGAAATACCCTTAATTTGTAAAATTACCGAAATACCCCTAATTTGTGAAATACCCCTGTAGGGTAGAATTACCGAATTACCCCTGTAAGGTAGAATTACCGAATTACCCCTGTAGGGTAGAATTATCGAAATACTCCTGAAGGGTAGGATTACTGAAATGCCCTTATAGGGTAAAATAACTATTTTGCCCTTATGGGTAAATGAATAACTTAGACTATGAATTGACTGATTTGACTGTGATTGTATGACTGTGTTTTAACTAACTTGACTGTGGTCATGTGACTGATGTGCTTTTAAATTATTTTTAAATGACTGTTACTGAGCATGGCCATTTTGCATACACGTGTAATGATTGAGCATGACATGCACGACAAATTGCATGGTGTTGGGACATTGATACGGAGGAAGTTCTAATAGGGTCGCACGGGTCGCATGAGACGACTGTGGATCCAGTATTGATCTATTAAGGTCGCACGTGTCGCATAACACGACTGTGGGCCGACTGACGGCTTAAAGCCGCATAATCTGATAATGGCTCTGTGCCAACCTAAATATGGCTCTGTGCCAACCTAAATATGGCTATGTGCCATCTTGATTATGGCTTTGTGCCATTCGTATTTACCGTGGCTATGTGCCTAACTTTTATATTGATGATTCTGTGTCGATCATAATTACCCGTGGCTGTGTGCCGATTATATTACCGCAGCTGATGGCTATGTGCCAATCTTATTACAGTTACCGAGGGCTATGTGCCAATTATGAGACCGTTACTGAAGGCTTAAAGCCGCATAAATACTAGCAGCATGCTGTGATTTTGGTTAGTGCCACAACCGGTGCTAACATTGGAAATGTAGGGATGGCGTGGGTGATTTATTCCCCGCAGGTAGTGCAAGGTTGGACGGAGGCAAGTGCAGGGTTGGATGGATGGGTTAGAATGCATAACACATTATGCATATGGAACTAATTCTGATAAGGGCTGAGGCCAAGTGAAATTGTGCTGGGCTTAGTCCCACACACATTGTTCTTGTATCAGATTGGCTCGCCTGCATCGATGCAATGCTGCTTTACTAACTGTTTTCGTTAGGAGAGGATTACACATTGAGTTTTCGCAAACTCACCCCGTTTTTAACTGTGCAGGTAATCCCCAGCATTAGGAGGATCGGTGATGCGAGGGACTCGGAGAAGGCCACACACTGCTTATGTTTTTCATTTTGATTATTTACATTCAAGTATTTTGATTTGGGTTGTAATAAGGCCTCTCAAAGTTTTCGGAGTTTAAATTTTAGGTTTGGTTTTATTTTGATTTATATTCGTTTAGAAGTAAATCACGATTTTCCAAAATGTTAACTGCTTTTAAAACAACACTACGTTTTCCCAACATTTTTGAAATGGTTTCGCGACTTAATCTTTTTCGTAAATAAATTACTTTCAAAATTAGTGTCCGCAACTGAAAAGATGTTTTGGGAATAAAACTAATAAATTTTCAATGTACCACGTTTTATAAATAAACCAATGTAACTGGGATTTTAATCAAGCTTTTAAAGAAGAAGGGTTTTCAATGAAAACATGGTTTTCAAAAAACACTTCAATGTGACACGCCAGATTCAGGCCTAACTTCTAGGCCGGGTTTGGGGTGTTACAAAGTGTTTGTTTCAGGCCTCCATCTTTCCACAAACACGCTGATTAATGTGGGATCGAGTTTGTAGCCCCTTTGTATGCGAGACGCATGCAAGAGTCTAGCCTCTTGTAGGTACCCACGAATTTCAAGGATCAGAGGCTCCCCCATATTATGTATGAACACCTTCAGCACACGGTCGTCTGCCTATTTATAACATAAAAATTTTATTTAGATTTATCAAAAAAATTAACATAAATAAAAATAGCGAAATTTTAAAAATAATGAATTACCATTGCTAATTGGGCAACGAAAATATGGTTGTCGTCGAAGCGAATTAGAGAGGCGTCAATTCTTAAGAAATAGATCTGAACAAATAAAATGCGATATAATTAAATAAATAATATTTTTAAATAAAAATATAAAAAAATTTAATAAAAAGCCTGAGAGAGTTGAGAGAGTTTGAGAGAAGGGTGTGAATGAAAAAAATGAAATTTAGGGGGTATTTATAGGTTAAAAAAAGTTAATGTTGGTTTTAAATATTTTTTTACCGTTTGGCACGAAAATGGTAAAAAAGCCATTGTAGTTACCATTGAGGGAAAGCTGGGCGCGCTTTACTGCCATCTGTGCAGAAAGCGCACCCATTTGGATGTACTTCCCATTTCTCTCTCCTAAAACTAGCCTATTTCCCTAATTAAAGTTTAAATCATCCTAATTAGATATTAAAATCGGCCTAAAGGCCTTATTTAGCCTATATTTGCAAATTGAGTGTGAACTTGTTGGCATATTGATGATTTGGCATGTTTATGTGAATTTGTAGCTAAAGAAAACACGGGAACACAAAAAAGAATGGAGAAGGCAAAAATTTGGTGATGAATAGCTCGAGTTTTGATAAGTGTTTCCACGTCTAACACTTTCTTAATTTTCGTGTTTTCTTGGCTTTTTGATATTATATACTCCTATGATTAACTGGTTGGTGACGAGCGAAATGATTTGGAAGACTTACAATTGAATATTGAGATAAAATGAATAAATGAATGATTATGGAGTGAATTATATTGCTATTGGGAATGATTTGAACAAAAGCGTTATGAATTTAAGAATCGAGAAATAAAGATGTATCAACTTCGGCCATATGATAAGTGGTGAAGGTGATCAACATATCAGTGGACTAGACTCGACAAAGGCATCATTCTTGAATAACCAAGGATAGAAGTCATCATTGTTGGGGAATCCGAAATGACATAAATGAATTGAGAAACCAACATCGTCAGGCAATCCGGGGTGGTAAGCCATCATTGCCAGGCAAAATCCGGGATGACATAAATGAATTGAAAAGCCTTCGTTGTTAGGCAACCTTGGGTGGTAACCTATCATTGTCAGGCAACCCGAGATGACATAAATGAATTGAGAAGCCATCATTGTCGAGCAACCCGAGGTGCTAAGCCATCATTGTTGGGCAACCCGGGATGACATAAACGAATTGAGAAGCCATCATTGTCGGACAATCCAGAATGATATCAATAAGTGATCAAAAATGGATTTACAAGTCTAAAAACTTCAGCAACAGTATAATGCAAGATGATGTTCGTGAATATTAAAACCTAATGGTAGGAAACCTTTCTATTATAAAGGCTTATGATTGAATAGACTATTCTAGAGCATTTTATTATATAGAGATACATAACATTGCTTACTTATCATGAAGTTTCACTCTTTGTGGTCTAGGTTAGGTCAGTACCTATGTTTTGAGTCTCACTTCAGCATCCAGCTAAGGCCCCTGTAACACCCCTATCCCGTGTTCGTTGCCGGATTAAGGTTACGGGTATTACCATGTAAGTTAAAACTTCAGTTCAATCGATTGAATCTCCGTTAATCATCTTTATCAAATAATTTAATCATAAATAGACAAATCACACATGTGTAACACATACTTGATATATTAATCCAAGTCATATACGATATAATCATCGATGAACACAAAATGACCATACTACAAATGTCAATGCATAATGCTTTCTATTAAGACCAATTTCACATGGCATAAAACCTATTCTCACATAATCGAATACATGCAACATATTACACATCACCTATGTGCTTAAATATTTGGCCAAATGTACAAGGTCTCATTCATAACATTTCATGTTCGTTACCTAGCACAAATCGAGTTTGGTAGTTTCATGCACTGAATTAAGTTAAGCAATCTCACAAGCCAAATATATATATATAATGAATACATCATGGTTATACACATTTTCCATATTTGACTATGAGCCTAAGCAATTACTTATTTAAACATGTTGACTACATTTGCAACTATCACCTAGGTTTGGCCGAATACACATATATGCATTACTCAATATAATTCATACTTCGTAACTCGACATAAAGTTCACATGCATACATAAATTTTGAATGATGCTCAACTACACATACCTACCTTGAATTATACCTGCGAATATTAACTTAAATGCCGACCCACTTGACTAATTTAACACAAACATTGACATTACAAACAAGCAATCATATAGTACGCATAATATGTAAGCTGGAAATAAAAGAACAGCCCCTAGCCGAATAGTTGAACCAAATATATTAATCACATAGTCAAGGGTAAATAGAATCGAACTTAATATGAAAATTTAAGTCATTTTCGCATGGCTATAATACATCATCAAAACGATATTCAGACATAGAGTTAGCCTATACATGCCTTAAGTTCAAAATCTAAATTTTGAAAATACCAAAACAAGTCGATAGTGTGGATGACTTCACTGATGATCCTCTGAGCTCGTAGCTTGATCAAAATCTATAAAACAGAACATTGAACACACACAGAGTAAGCTTACTAGCTTAGTAAGTCTCAAACAAAGGATAATATAACAATTAAACACTTAAACCTTTAATATTTAAGCTTATGGCATTGAATATAAACATTTCCATATGTGAATTTAAACATGGCCGAGTTCTATTAATTCATTAACCTAAATTTTTGCACATTATTTCCATAAACATATAATTCATCGAAACCAAAGAAATATACCATATGTATTCGCATACTCCAAGTCATATGAGTACAACATTAATATCAACCTTATAAACTTATTTATGCACATATGCAAACACTCAAATTCTTTCATCCTTAACACTTTCACTTATAACCGATTCTCCAAAATAGCACATTTAAACTCAAATTCTATTATATAATGTTCATACAGATCAATAATAATCTCAATAAAATATATCATAATTCTTATCAAATCATCAACCATATCATATCATACTTAATTCAAATAATACTATGCCAACTTACCTTACTCTTTATAATTATAAAAGAAAAGGCTTATACTTACCTGAGCTTTTAGCTCATTGCATTAAATATGCTTCACTTTGTATGAATCATAATTTCTCCATTTATAACACATCACCGGCAATAAGCCTGCTAGGCATCAAAGCTCGAAATGTACACCGGCATTAAGCCTACTAGACCAGAAGTCTGAAATTTAATCACCGGCATTCAGCCTGCTAGGCAATAAGCCCGAAACATTTCACCGGCACAAGGCCTGTTAGGCAATAAGCCCGAAACATTTATTTCCAAACCAACTCATTCACACTACACATTAACAGTATCTCAAATATCACATATAATTCACATCACTATCACATAATTAACTCAATGAATTCGATTATATACATGGCTAAATTTCTTTCTCACATTCGGCTTTAACATAATTAATTCCAAAATTTCATGATTCAATATGTATTCTATGTTATAATCAATTCTTATGAAAATTACTTTTCTTAAAGACTTACCTCGACTGTCGACGGACAATGTAGGTCGGCTATTCGGTAACCTTCGCCTTTCCCCGATCCAAATCCGTTTTTCTTTGTTCTTGATCTTGAATTTGGCTTCAATGTAGCCAAAATTTCAAAGAACCTATCTCCCCTTTCTTTCCTCAATATTCGGCCAAGAGAAGATGAGTAAACATGTTCATTTTTTTATGTTTTAATTAACATATAATATGGCTTTAATTTATTTACTTATTTAACCTTATATCTTAAAATTATATAATATAAAACTTAAGGTTAATCTTGTCATAAACCACCCACTAACTTAGAAATGGGTTATTTACCCATTTAATACCTCATATTAAAAAGCCATCATCATTCTAGCACTTTACACTATAGTATGCGACTTTTACACTTTACGCGATTTAGTCCTTTTTGTTAAATTGAACACACAAACGATTAAATTTTTTTCTACGAAACTTTCACACACATTAATTCACATATAATAAACACAAAATATAATATTTAAATCTTTCTCAGACTCAGATTCGTGGTCCCAAAACCACCGTTCCGATTAGGGTCAAATTCGGTCTGTTACAACTCTCCCCCCTTAGGGATTTTCGTCCCCGAAAATCTTACCGTTAAATAAAGTCGGATATTGTTGCCTCATTGAATCCTCAGGCTCCCACATAGCCTCTTCAACTCCGTGCCGATTCCATAGTACTTTCACTAATGGAATTCTCTTGTTTCTCAACTCTTTCATTTCTCGAGCTAAAATACGGATCGGTTCTTCCTCATACGTCATATTAGATCGGATTTCAATCTCAGACGGAGCGATCACATGTGACAGATCTGACCTATATTTACGAAGCATCGAAACATGAAATACGTTGTGTATCTTTTCTAATTCAAAGGGCAAATTTAATCTATAAGGAACAGGCCCAATACGCTCGATGATCTCGTACAGTCCGATAAACCTCGGGCTTAGTTTACCTTTCCGACCAAATCAGAGTACTTTCTTCCACGGGGAAACTTTCAAGAATACCCGGTCTCCGACCTGAAACTCAATGTCTTTGCGCTTCGAATCAGCATAGGACTTTTGATGATCCGAGGCAGCTATCAAACTATCTCTGATTATGGCCACTTTCTGTTCCGTCTCTTTAATCAAATCAACCCCGTGTATCTTATTTTCACTAAGCTCGGTCAAAGACAATGGGTGTACGACACTTGCGCCATATAGAGCTTCGTAAGGTGCCATTTTGATGCTAGATTGAAAATCGTTATTATAAGCAAATTCAATCAAAGGTAAGTATCTTTCCCACGCACCTTCAAACTCAAGGACGCAACATCTCAACATGTCCTCAAGTATCTCGAATGGTTCGTTCGATCGACCTATTGTCTACGGATGAAAGGTGTGCTAAAGTGGAGTTTAGTACCTAAAGCATCTTGCAACTTCTTCCAAAACCGCTGATGTGAATCTCGGGTCTCTCATCTCAAACAATGGAACTCGGCACACCATGTAATCTCACAATTTGAGATACATACACTCAACAAGTTTATCAAGCGAATAGTCCGCACAAACTAGAACAAAGTGAGTGATTTGGTCGATCTATCCACTATAACCTGCATCGCATCCTTCTTGCTCGGTGTTGTAGGCAACCCGGATACAAAATCCATAGTAATTCTATCCCATTTCCATTCAGGTATCAAGATCGGTTGAAGTAACCCAGAAGGCACTTGATGCTCGACTTTTACTTGCTGACAAATAAAACACTTTGAAACAAATTCAGATATATCCCGCTTCATACCAGGCCACCAATAGAATTGTTTCAAATCATTATACATTTTCGTGCTACCCGGATCTACCGATAGTCGACTATTATGAGCCTCGTTCAAAATCATCTGAATCAAATCCACATTCCTCGGAATACATATTCGGCCTTTGAAGTTCAAATAATCATTTGCATCAATTCGAAACTCTGACTCTGCATCATTTTCACACTGAACTCGTCTAGTAATCATATCTTTGTCAATTTTCTGTGCATCACAAATTTGCTGAATAAACATCGGTCTTGCTTTCAACTCGGCTATGATCGAACCATCACCAGACATAACCATATGTGCATTCAATGTACGAAGAGCAAACAATGATTTCTGACTTAAAGCATCCGCAACAACGTTAGCTTTCCCCGGATGGTAGTCAATTACTAATTCATAATCTTTCAACAGCTCTAACCATCTGCGTTGTCTCAAGTTCAAATCTTTATGAGTCATCAAGTACTTCAGACTTTTGTGATCTGAATAAACATGACATTTCTCACCGAATAAGTAATGATGCCAAATTTTCAATGCGAAAACAATGGCTGCTAATTCTAGATCATGATTCAGATAATTTCTTTCATGAGGCTTCAATTGTCTCGAAGCGTAGGCTATGACTTTGCCTTCCTGCATCAGAACGCAACCCAAACCATTTAAAGAAGCATCACTATAAACAATAAATTCTTTACCCAATTCAGGCTGAGCTAATACTGGAGCTTCAGTCAAAAGGGCTTTCAATTGATCGAAACTTTTCTGACACTTTTCCGACCACTCGAACTTGACATCTTTCTGTAGTAGCTTTGTCAAAGGTGTAGCTATCATGGAAAAACCTTTGACGAATCGTCTGTAGTATCCCGCAAGTCCCAGAAAGCTTCGAATTTCGGAAACATTCTTTGGTGGCTTCTAATCAAGTATAGCTGATATTTTGTTCGGATCAACCCGAATACTTGATGATGAAATGACGTGACCCAAAAAGCTGACCTCTTTCATCCAAAATTCACACTTACTAAACTTTGCATACAACTGTTGATCTCGCAAAGTTTGTAGCACCAATCTCAAATGCTCGACATGTTCAGTTTCATCTTTGGACTAGATCAGGATATCATCTATAACCACTACTACAAACCGATCCAAATACTATCTAAACACCCGATTCATCAAATCCATAAAAATAGCAGGTGCATTAGTAAGTCCAAAAGGCATAACTAGGAACTCAAAATGTTCGTACCTCATTCTGAATACAGTCTTTGGCACATCAGAATCTCTGACTCGCAATTGATAATAACCCGATCTCAAATCTATCTTCGAAAACACTGAAGCCCCTTTTAACTGATCAAACAAGTCATCAATCCGATGCAACGGATATTTATTCTTTATAGTCACCTTATTCAGCTGCCGATAATCAATACACATTCGCATAGTTCCATCTTTCTTTTTCACAAATAGAACTGGTGCACCCCAAGGAGAAAAGCTCGGTCGTGCAAAGCCCCTATCCGTCAACTCTTGCAACTGTGCTTTCAACTCTTTCAATTCAGTAGGTGCCATCCGATACGGAGCTATCGAAATCGGAGTCATCCCCGGTACTAATTCAATACCAAACTCTATCTCTCGAATTGGCGGTAAACCCGACAATTCTTCAGGGAACACATCTGGGTATTCACATACAACTGGTACGGATTCAATCTGCTTTTCGGACACTTTATTATCTAACACATAAGCTAAGTAAGCTTCACATCCTTTTCTCACATACTTTCGGGCTAACATCGAGGATATTACTGTAGGCAACCCGCTCAGATCATTAGATTCAACCCGTATGATTTCACCGTTCTGACATCTCAAATCAATAATCTTTCTCTTGCAATTTACCACAGCATCATGCAAAGTTAACCAGTCCATTCCCAAAATTATGTCGAACTCGTCAAAAGGCAACAACATTAAATCAGCTGGAAAGCAGGAATCTCGAATCATCAACGGGCAACCTTTACATACTTTATCAATGAGAACACATCTACCCAAGGGGTTGGACACACGGATCACAAACTCAGTAGACTCAACAGGCAGAGTCTTACTGGTTACTAAAGTTTCACACAGATAAGAATGAGTCGAACCCGGATCAATCAATGCAATCACAGTAGTATCATAAAGTGTGAAAGTACCGGTAATGACATCTGGGGAAGAAGCATCCTCTCTGGCTCGTATAGCATAAGCTCTAGCTGGTGCTCGAGCCTCGATCGAATCGCAGGTGTCCTTCGTCCCCTCTCGATCGCCACCTACATTGCCTGAATGTCTGGGTTGTCTACCTCGTGCTGACGTGTTGCTCGGTTTAGTGTTATGAACCGTATTTTGGTCGGCTAGCATCGGGCACTCTCGAATAAAATGGTCCGACGATCCACATTTAAAGCAGGACCGATCATGGAATCTACAACTCCCAGAATGCCATTTTCCACAATGCTTGCACTCAGCCCGGTTCTGCTGAACATTACTAACAGAATGCCATTTTCCACAATGCTTGCACTCAGCCCGGTTCTGCTGAACATTACTAACACTAGCCATCGAAGTGGCTCGGGAAATCGCTAGAGGTCGATCTCGTCTAGACAGGTCTGAATTAGCTTTATGTCGGCCGAAGTCATCTTTGAACTTCTTAAATGCTGAATGGAAAGTCTTACTCGATGATCTTTTTCGAGTGTCTCTGTCTTCTATTTCAGCCTTTCTTTTCTCTTTCCCAAGCTCTTCAGCTTTGCAAGCTCGTTCGACAAGTACTACGAACTCTTTGATCTCAAGAATGCCCACAACAACTTTATGTCTTCATTCAGACCGTCTTCAAATCTTTTGCACATAATGGCTTCAGTTGATACACACTCTCGGGCATAACGGCTCAATCTGACAAACTTCCTCTCATATTCTGTCACAATCATATGACCCTATTTTAGTTCCAAAAATTCTTTTCGTTTCTGATCAATGAATCTCTGACTGATATATTTCTTACGGAACTCGATCTGGAAGAAATCCCAAGTCACTTTTTCTTTTGGAACCACTGATACTAGTGTATTCCACCAGTGATATGCAGTGTCCCGAAGTAGAGATATAGCACACTTTAGGCATTCATCAAGAGTACAGGATAGCTCATCAAGTACCCAAATAGTGTTATCGAGCCACATCTCAGCTCATTCTGCATCGTCATTATCATTAGCTTTGAATTCTTCGGCCCCATATTTCCTGATTTTATCAACAAGAGGCCTACTAGATCTCATCGGATCTAACATCGGAGGTGCTGAAGGTACCGGAGTTGGATTATTCGGGGGTGGAGGTTGTTGTACAGCCGGGTTAGTCTGAATGAACTGGGCAAACCATTCATTCATCATCTGGTAGAAGGCTTGCTTAGCCTCCCCCTCATGGCTGTCCGAGACAGGTTGAGAGTCTACCGGCGCTGACCCGCGTGCGCGATCAGGCGCTACACTCTCTATATCATCAGCTACGGCTCTGTCAGGATCTATTTACTATATAAAACACTGTTTGAAATGTCAGAAGTCACCACACTATCGTATATACAATAAAGGCATATATAGCTAGACTCTCACGCGCTACGGTAGTCCTAGAATCGACTAAACCGTAAGCTCTGATACAAATAAAATGTAACACCCCTATCCCGTGTCCGTCACCGGATTAGGGTTACAGGTATTACCATGTAAGTTAAAACTTCAGTTCAATCGATTGAATCTCCGTTAATCATCTTTATCAAATAATTTAATCATAAATAGACAAATCACACATGTGTAACACATACTTGATATATTAATCCAAGTCATATACGATATAATCATCGATGAACACAAAATGACCATACTACAAATGTCAATGCATAATGCTTTCTATTAAGACCAATTTCACATGGCATAAAACCTATTCTCACATAATCGAATACATGCAGCATATTACACATCACCTATGTGCTTAAATATTTGGCCGAATGTACAATGTCTCATTCATAACATTTCATGTTCGTTGCCTAGCACAAATCGAGTTTGGTAGTTTCATGCACTCAATTAAGTTAAGCAATCTCACAAGCCAAATATATATAATGAATACATCATGGTTATAGACATTTTCCATATTTGACTATGAGTCTAAGCAATTACTTATTTAAACATGTTGACTACATTTGCAACTATCACCTAGGTTTGGCCGAATACACATATATGCATTACTCAATATAATTCATACTTCGTAACTCGACATAAAGTTCACATGCATACATAAATTCTGAATGATGCTCAACTACACATACCTACCTTGAATTATACCTGCGAATATTAACTTAAATGCCGACCCACTTGACTAATTTAACACAAACATTGACATTACAAATAAGCAATCATATAGTACGCATAACATGTAAGTGGAAATAAAAGAACAAAATTTCTAGCCGAATAGTTGAACCAAATATATTAATCACATAGTCAAGGGTAAATAGAACCGAACTTAATATGAAAATTTAAGCCATATTCGCATGGCTATAATACACCATCAAAACGATATTCAGACATAGAGTTAGCCTATACATGCCTTAAGTTCAAAATTTAAATTTTGAAAATACCAAAACAAGTCGATAGTGTGGATGACTTCACTAATGATCCTCTGAGCTCGTAGCTTGATCAAAATCTATAAAACAGAATATTGAACACACACAGAGTAAGCTTACTAGCTTAGTAAGTCTCAAACAAAGGATAATATAACAATTAAACACTCAAACCTTTAATATTTAAGCTTATGGTATTGAATATAAACATTTCCATATGTGAATTTAAACATGGCCGAGTTCTATTAATTCATTAACCTAAATGTTTGCACATTATTTCCATAAACATATAATTCATCGAAACCAAAGAAATATACCATATGTATTCGCATACTCTAAGTCATTTGAGTACAACATTAATATCAACCTTATAAACTTATTTATGCACATATGCAAACACTCAAATTCTTTCATCCTTAACACTTTCACTTATAACCGATTCTCCAAAATAGCACATTTAAACTCAAATTCTATTATATAATGTTCATACAGATCAATAATAATCTCAATAAAATATATCATAATTCTTATCAAATCATCAACCATATAATATCATACTTAATTCAAATAATACTATGCCAACTTACCTTACTCTTTATAATTATAAAAGAAAAGGCTTATACTTACCTGAGCTTTTAGCTCATTGCATTAAATATGCTTCACTTTGTATGATTCATAATTTCTCCATTTATAACACATCACCGGAAATAAGCCTGCTAGGCATCAAAGCCCGAAATGTACACCGGCATTAACCCTGCTAGACCAGAAGTCTGAAATTTAATCACCGGCATTCAGCCTGCTAGGCAATAAGCCCGAAACATTTCACAAGCACAAGGCTCGCTAGGCAATAAGCTGAAACATTTATTTCCAAACCAACTCATTCACACTACACATTAATGATTATCACAAATATCACATATAATTCACATCACTATCACATAATTAACTCAATGAATTCGATTATATACATGGCTAAATTTCTTTCTCACATTCGGCTTTAACATAATTAATTCCACAATTTCATGATTCAATATGTATTCTATGTTATAATTGTAATATCCCGGGTTGGGGGCTATTTTTATTATGGCATGTTTTGCATGTGTTGGTTTGCTATGTGGCTATCTTGGTGTCTTAGGGGCTTAATTGTAGACTAGGGGTATGTCTGAGTAGGTGGGAAACTTTTTGTTTTTAGGCTTAAGTAAGAGGAGTTGATGAAGCTGGGGTATATGAATATTATGTGGTGTTCTTGAGCACAAAAGAAAGTTAGTGGAGTGGCAAGGCATGCGTCACTTGGGAGCTTGGTGTGGCGTCATCTTCAGGTGAGGGAGGTCCAGAGTTCAAGTCGTAGAGCTCCCATTTTGGTTCCCATTTTGGACGGCATGGAGGAAGAGGTAGAAGGCAAGTGGGATTCTTCTTTGGACTTGGTCAAACCGTTCGAATGGTGGGAGGAGAGTGAGTTTAGGAGGAAGACTTGGTCTTGTTGTTTGAATGTGGGGAGTGGAGTGAATGGGGGGATTTTTGGCCGATTTTGTGGGGTGTTGATGTGGGAGTGTGGACGGTTTGGTAAGGGAAGTGAGGGTGCGAAATGCACTTCCCATTTTGTGCATTTTTCGGCCAAAAGCATTTGTGAGCCATTTCTTTTCTTTTTGCCAAAAGCAACCCGAAAATCAAAACCTCTCTAAGGCTTGCCGAATTTTTGTGTTGTTTTCTCAATATTCTTTGTTAAGCCGAATGTCCCTTACATGTCTCTCTCCTTGATCATTTGAGTAGATCAAACTAGTCATCATTTTCCTCTCATATTTTCTTTATTTCTACAACCCTTGTGCCGAATTTGCATTTTTTCTCTTAGCCAAAACTTTTGTTTCTTTTTCTTGGAGCATAGGCCGAATATCACCCTCTTCCTTCCATCTCTTTTGGTGTTTTCCTTCCTTGGGGTTAGACCGAATCTTTCCTTTCTCCCTTCCAAACTTTTATTTCCGATTTCTTTTTCTTCTTGAATCACATCTCCTCTGTTTCTACTTCCAAAACTCTAGCCGTTTTCCTCTTTCTCCAGGGTGTTTGAAGCCGAATTTCCTTTCTCTTCTAGGGGTTTCTTGTGGCGAATTCTTGGTGGTTGGTGTTGGGGTAAGTGGTTGGCCGAATGGCCATCTCTCTCATCTCAAGTATTATATTGATTGCGGTTTGTTCAAAGCCTATGATGGTTGTAGATGGAAGTGAGTTAATCACTTGTTTAACCTTTTCATATAGGGTCTTTGGATAGTGAAAGTAACCAAGAGGAGTTCTACTCTAGTAACCGATTGGTAAGCGGTGGTGGTGGTAAGTGATTGGTATTGGCATTAATCGTTCAATCTTTTGGTTTCGATTGAGTCAAGTTTATTAAGGTTTAACTGTTCATCTTTTATGGTGTAGCCGATTGCTAAAGGAGAATCATTGTTTGATTCGGATTTGGTAGGAAACTAAATCATCTTAAAAGGGTAAGGGTTGGTATTACACCCTTTGGTTTAATTGGTCATAGCCGAATGATCTTGGTTACTACCCCTGGTTTGGCCGATTCTAGGAGCAAGTTGATCGAGGGTTTTAGACGGGGTCTTTGGGTTTTAGACTTGCGATTTATCGTGTGTAAACTAACACACTATGCTTAGTAATATTGTTATTAAACACTGGTTGCCTATTAAAAACTATGATGATTATGATGGATCATTGGATACCCAAATGGGGTATGTGTGCGTATCCGGGTAAGTCAAGATTGTTACTAGATTACTGATGATCTATATGGTATCATGACTATGTATGTATGTGATATGGGGCATGAGTTAAACATATTAGCATGATATGCATGACTTGTATGATATGCATGATTACATGAGTATGGTATGTTGATGGGTGATATGAGTGGAGGAGCATGATATCTTGTCTTTGACGAGCACCAGTGTTTTGGTAACACACTTTGTGACTTTGGGTCACCGGTGCTTTGGTAGCACATTTGTGTCTTTGGGACACCAGGAGGTTGGGCACCTCATTGCGACTTGTCCCCGTGGTTAACACCACCGTGGGTTGGCCCCACTTTGAGATATGGGATCGTCTCGCTAGTGATTGGGTATCACACGATGGGTTGGCCCCATCATTCGATTATCGTGACTACGGTCACGGTGCTTTGGTAGCACATTTGTGTCTTTGGGACACCGGAGGTTGGGCACCTCATTGCGACTTGTCCCCGTGGTTAACACCACCGTGGGTTGGCCCCACTTTGAGACATGGGATCGTCTCGCTAGTGATTGGGTATCACACGATGGGTTGGCCCCATCAATCGATTATCGTGACTACGGTCACCGGTGCTTGGGTAGCACATTGTGTCTTTGGGACACCAAAGTGTTTTGGTAACACATTGTGACTATATGTCACAGTGGTTTGGCACCACCAGTGGTTTGGTACCACATGGGGTAGAAAAAGGAGATACGGATGGTTAGGATCGGGTTGCATTAATTATGTTGCTATGTATGATGTGTGTTAGCATGTTGTTTCATCGGGGAGCGGGATTTATGCACCTTTGAGTCACTCGACTCACCCTCTCCTTTGACATTTCAGTGACTCGTAGACGCGGACATGGAGCCGGATGGACTCGGGTGCTCATGCCATGCTTAATAAAGTTTTACTCCAACTCCATCATTTGGGTACTTTAGTTTAATTACTGTTACTTGGGTTTTAATTTGGATTTGTAAAAGGCCTCTAAATTATGTTTTTGATGGTTATGTTTTAATTAGATTCTCAACCTGCTTAACAAATAACTTGGCATGAAATTCTACTAAAACTTGGAAAGACAACGTTTTCAAAATTATATCGCAATGTGTTTTAAACTATACCATCGGGTATCTCGCTATGTTTCGTTATGCAATAAACTCAAATGATTTTTAAACCAAACTTGATTTGCTACTAAGTCTAAAAGGTTTCAAAATGGCACTAAGAAACTATTGGAAGCACTAAATGAAATCAACTCGTTTTAACTTTATACTTGGATAAGTTTTCAAAAATCTAACCAAACAAGCCTACTCAACTTTCCTCAAATTCACTATGTTTTCACCCCACTTCTAAACGAAAAAAAATCTGGTCACTCAAAGACGTTCTTCCCCGTAACATACCAGATTCGGGCGTGGTGTCTTGTCCGGGTTTGGGGTGTTACAATTGTGGTATCAGAGCCAAGTTCAAAAGCTCGGCTGTGGGCCTGAGGCCCAAAATGTTTTCAAAAGATTGTTTTGTTAGTTTTTATTCTTAAAGTATGGTTTGAAAGGCATGGCACCGAGTCTCCGGCACCAGTTCGCCCAGGTAAGTACCTCGTTCTATTGCTTGTGAATTGATTGGATGTGATATGATTTGATGAATAGTAATAGTATACTACTTAGAGATTGAAACTGATAGGATTCTGTGAACTCGCGAGAATAAATCCTCCTAAATATTCATAAGACTTGCTTTTTAACAAGTGAAATAAATATCGATGCATAAAAATTCTTAATCGACACACGAGAAAGATTAGTCATGAGCGCTAGAGGTGGACGTGGTCGTGGACGCAGGTCGTGGTAGGATGACCGTTTACGAGCCCGTAGGATCCTGGTCGTGGTTCGAGAAAATGAGATACGGTTCCGCCACCGGTGGAGGTGGTGAGTTCCAAGATCGATCGGGACGACGCAGTGTCACAGCGAGCGATCGCGAGTGTTGGAAAGAGTAGCCGGTGTTGGTGGTAATGCGGGAGTTAGGAAATCGTGCTCGGCGACTTCGGGCAAATGGGGCGAATTCTTCCGAGGTGTTTTCGGTGTTGCTCCCAAAGACTCTCGAGTATTGGTTGAGGCGACCGAGCGGATCATGGACGATCCGGACTCGACACCAAGAGAAGTCGAAGGGCATCGACGCTTCTCGGGATGAGTCATATCGGTGGTGGCTCACGGTTCGAGACAAGTGTGGTGGCAGAGGATCTAACATGGGATTATTTCGTGGTGCATATCAAAAGAAGTACATCGGAGCTAGTTATATTGACTCCCAACGGAAGGCATTTCGAGGCTTGTTCGAGGGGAGTAAATCTGTCGAGTACGCAGGCCGAGTTCCTGAAGTGAGTAGGTATGCCGGGGCATTGTGGCCACTTGAGCATGAGAGGTGTGTTCATTTCGAGGATGGTCTCATGAGACGACTTGAGGTGCTGATTGCTCCTCGCCAGGAGCGAGTTTGTTGTCTTAGTTGAGAAGGCTAAGGTAGCCGAGGGGTTAAGGAGTCGATGAGACAAGGCATGGACAGAAATAGGCATAAAAGGAGCTTTGGGTCTTACGGATCGTCGTGTAATCCGCAGAAGAGAGCTAGACCGAGTGGGACGAACCAGCACGCTAGGTTTGTTCTTCGCTAGGCGTGTACCGCTTGTGATGTGATCGATGTGGGAAATCTCATTAGGGTGGTTGCCGGTGGAGGAAAAGGTTGCTTTGAGTGTGGTTCTTTGGAGCACCGTGTGAGGGACCTGTCCGCGTAGGTTGGCTGAGATTCGGGCCCGAGAGGCAGGCCGTAATGTCGGTTCAGAGGTAATGGACCGCCACCGCAGAGGGGCCGTGGTAATGGCAGAGGTGGTAATGGTTCTGGTCGGGGCCGTGGAGCACCGGGCAGAGGTGCGAGTAGCTCTGATGCTAGATAGCCTGGATTAGTGTATGCTGCGAGGCGCCGAGAGGAGGGCGACGCACCGGACGTCATAACCGGTACGTTTTTGATTTTTGGTTCTCCTTATACTGCTTTGATTGATGTGGGTTCAACGCACTCTTATGTTGCCAGTAGTATAGTAGAGACCATGGATTTAGACTCTGAGATATCTTCTAGGCAGATGACTGTGATTAGCCCTCTAGGTCACTCTGTAGTAGTAGATAAACTGTTTAGAGAGGTACCCTTAGAACTCCAAGGGGTAGTGTTTGTCGGCGATCCGATGGAACCGCCGTTTGGGGAGTTCGATCTGATTCTTGGGAGGGATTGGTTGGTCAAGTACCAGGCGAGGTTGGATTGCGCGGCCAAGCGCATGGTTCTTAAGACGGTCGAGGGTGAAGAGGTGGCTATGATAGGTAATAGGAGGGATTACTTATCAAATGTGGTATCTGCTTTGAAAGCAGAGAAGATGGTCAGGAAAGGCTGTGAAGCGTATGTAGTTCATGTGTATGCCTTGGAGGCTAAGGAGTCTGCTGTGGAGAAGGTTCGTACTGTTAAGGAGTTTCTCGATATTTTTCCCGAGGAGCTTCGTGTTTGCCGCCGGATCGCGAGGTGGAGTTCGGGATTGATCTGTTGCCGGAATCGCGCGGTGTCTATTGCTCCGTATAGGATGGCGCCAAAGGAATTGGTGGAGCTTAAGGCTCGGATCCGGGAGTTATTGGATCGAGGTTTTATTAGGCCAAGTGTTTCGCCGTAAGTGCGCCGGTACTCTTTGTCAAGAAGAAAGATGGCACGATGCGGATGTGTATAGACCACCGCCAGATTGAACAAGTCGACGATTAAAAACAAGTATCCGTTGCCACGGATAGATGACTTGTTTGATCGGTGAAGGGTGTCGCGGTATTTTCAAGATCGACTTGAGGTCAGGTATCACCGATTAAAGGTTAAGGAGGCGGATATCCATAAAACAGCGTTTGGACTCGGTATGGGCACTACGATTTACGGTAATGCCATTCGGGTTGACTAACGCACCGGCAGCCGCGTTATGGACATGATGAATAGGGTGTTTCAAAGAAGATATCGGATCGGTTCGTCGTGGTTTTCATAGACGACATCTTGGTGTACTCAGGGACAGAGGAAGAGCATGATAAGCATTTGCAGTGGTGTTGCGATTTTGAGGAAAAGCAGCTCTATGCTAAGTTCAGTAAGTGCGAGTTCTGGCTTAGAGAAGTGACTTTCTTGGGTCATGTAGTGTCGGCTGAGGGGATTCGAGTAGATCCTCGTAAGATTGAGGCAGTTTTGGATTGGAAGCCGCCTAAGTCAGTGGCTGAGATTCGGAGTTTTCTGGGTTTGGCCGGGTACTACCGAAGGTTTGTTGAGGGTTTCTCGTTGATAGCAGCGCCGATGACCAAGTTGCTGAGGAAAGAAGTTCCGTTTGTATGGACTGGGAAACAGCAGGAAAGCTTCGACAAGTTAAAGAAGATTTTGACTGAGGCTCCGGTTCTAATTCAACCTGAGGCTGGTAAGGAATTCACAGTCTATTGCGACGCGTCACATACGGGCTTGGGTTGTGTGCTGATGCAAGAAGGTAAGGTTGTGGCTTACGCTTCTCGACAGCTGAGGCCACATGAGGTCAATTATCCGACGCACGATTTGGAGCTAGCAGCTGTAGTCTTCGCTTTAAAGATTTGGAGGCACTACTTGTACGGAGAGAGATCGATAGTTTACACAGATCACAAGAGTCCAAGTATCTACCGACTCGTAAGGATTTGAATTTGAGGCGCCGCAGATGGGTCGAAAGTTCTTTGAAAGATTATGACTATTCGATTGAGTATCATCAGGGCAAGGCTAACGTGGTGGTCGACGCGTTGAGTCGCAAGGTTGTCTCGGATTTAAGAGCTTTGTTCGTCCATTTGAGTTTGTATGACGATGGGAGTATTCTGGCAGAGTTGCAGGTTAAGCCTACTTGGGTTGAGCAGATCAGAGAGAAATAGTTATTGGATGAGGTTCTGAGTGCGCGAAGGTTGCAAGTGCGAGAATGGTGGGTTGGAGGTTACTGCTTGTCCGTGATGGGGTTCTCGTGTGTTTTCGTGGTAAGGCTTGTATGCCTAAAGATGTTGAGCTGAGGCAGAAGATTCTTCAGGACGCATATAGCAGTCCTCATGCTATGCATCCTGGAGGTAGCAAGATGTATAGGGATCTTAGAGAGCAGTTTTGGTGGCCTGGCTTGAAGAAGGAGGTGTGAGTTTGTTGGGAAGTGTTTGACTTGTCGCAGTCAAAGTGAACATCGCTGTTGCCGTCGGGTTTGCTTCACTGTGAAGATTCCTCGGTGGAAGTGGGAAAGGATAACCATGGATTTCGTCGGTTAGGTTACCGCTACGCCAAGCAAGAAAGATTCATTTGGGTAGTGGTGGATCGATCGACTAAATCACTCACTTTATTCCGGTGAGGGTTGACTACTCACTCGTGAAGCTAGCGAAGCCGTGTATGTGTCGAGATAGTGAGGTTGCACGGCGTGCCAGTTTCGATAATCTCGGATAGGGATCCCAGATTCACGTCAAGGTTCTGGAAGGCATCGCATCGGGCTCGGGTACTCGTTTGAATTTCAAAGACGGCTTTTCACCCATGATCGACGGTCAATCGAAAGGGTTATTTCAGGTCTTAGAGGATATCTTTGAGAGGTTGTATCTTGGATTTCAGAGGTAGTTGGGAGGAGTTTCTACCATTAGCTGAGTTTGCCTACAACAACAGTTATCAAGCGAGCATCAAGATGGCACCGTATGAGGCGTTGTATGGTAGGAAGTGTCGCTCACCTACGTGTTGGACGGAATTAGGTGAACGTCGGTTGTTGGGACCCGAGTTGGTTCTTTGAGACCGAAGACAAGGTTAAGGTCGATTCAATCTAGATTGAAGGAAGCTTGAGGCCGGCAGAAGTCTTATGCCGATCTTAAGCGAAGAGATATAGAGTTCGCTGTGGGGGATCGAGTTTTCCTGAAGGTATCGCCTTGGGAGAAGGTGTTGAGGTTCGGGAAGAAAGGCAAGCTAAGTCCGAGGTTCATTGGGCCGTACAAGGTTCTGAGACGAGTTGGACCAGTGGCGTATCAGCTTGAGTTGCCAGCAGAGCTTAGTCAGATTCACGACGTGTTCCACGTTTCGATGCTTCGACGTTATCGTTCAGATCCGTCGCATGTGGTAGCAATAGAAGAGATCGAGGTAAATCCAGATTTGACCATGGAAGAGGAACCTGTGCAGATTCTTGAGCGAGATGTGAAAGTTCTGCGCAAAAAGTCTGTGCCTTTGGTTAAGGTTCTTTGGCGGAATCATGGCGTGGAAGAAGCGACGTGGGAACCCGAGGATATGATGAGACAGCAATACCCGCAACTCTTTTGATCAGGTAATTTCGAGGTCAAAATTATTTTAAGGGGGTAGAACTGTAATATCCCGGGTTGGGGGCTATTTTTATTATGGCATGTTTTGCATGTGTTGGTTTGCTATGTGGCTATCTTGGTGTCTTAGGGGCTTAATTGTAGACTAGGGGTATGTCTGAGTAGGTGGGAAACTTTTTGTTTTTAGGCTTAAGTAAGAGGAGTTGATGAAGTCAGGGTATATGAATATTATGTGGTGTTCTTGAGCACAAAAGAAAGTTAGTGGAGTGGCAAGGCATGCGTCACTTGGGAGCTTGGTGTGGCGTCATCTTGGTGAGGGAGGTCCAGAGTTCAAGTCGTAGAGCTCCCATTTTGGTTCCCATTTTGGACGGCATGGAGGAAGAGGTAGAAGGCAAGTGGGATTCTTCTTTGGACTTGGTCAAACCGTTCGAATGGTGGGAGGAGAGTGAGTTTAGGAGGAAGACTTGGTCTTGTTGTTTGAATGTGGGGAGTGGAGTGAATGGGGGGATTTTTGGCCGATTTTGTGGGGTGTTGATGTGGGAGTGTGGACGGTTTGGTAAGGGGAAGTGAGGGGTGCCGAAATGCACTTCCCATTTTGTGCATTTTTCGGCCAAAAGCATTTGTGAGCCATTTCTTTTCTTTTTGCCAAAAGCAACCCGAAAATCAAAACCTCTCTAAGGCTTGCCGAATTTTTGTGTTGTTTTCTCAATATTCTTTGTTAAGCCGAATGTCCCTTACATGTCTCTCTCCTTGATCATTTGAGTAGATCGAAACTAGTCATCATTTTCCTCTCATATTTTCTTTATTTCTACAACCCTTGTGCCGAATTTGCATTTTTTCTCTTAGCCAAAACTTTTGTTTTCTTTTCTTGGAGCATAGGCCGAATATCACCCTCTTCCTTCCATCTCTTTTGGTGTTTTCCTTCCTTGGGGTTAGACCGAATCTTTCCTTTCTCCCTTCCAAACTTTTATTTCCGATTTCTTTTTCTTCTTGAATCACATCTCCTCTGTTTCTACTTCCAAAACTCTAGCCGTTTTTCCTCTTTCTCTGGGGTGTTTGAAGCCGAATTTCCTTTCTCTTCTAGGGGGTTTCTTGTGGCCGAATTCTTGGTGGTTGGTGTTGGGGTAAGTGGTTGGCCGAATGGCCATCTCTCTCATCTCGAAGTATTATATTGATTGCGGTTTGTTCAAAGCCTATGATGGTTGTAGATGGAAGTGAGTTAATCACTTGTTTAACCTTTTCATATAGGGTCTTTGGATAGTGAAAGTAACCAAGAGGAGTTCTACTCTAGTAACCGATTGGTAAGCAGTGGTGGTGGTAAGTGATTGGTATTGGCATTAATCGTTCAATCTTTTGGTTTCGATTGAGTCAAGTTTATTAAGGTTTAACTGTTCATCTTTTATGGTGTAGCCGATTGCTAAAGGAGAATCATTGTTTGATTCGGATTTGGTAGGAAACTAAATCATCTTAAAAGGGTAAGGGTTCGGTATTACACCCTTTGGTTTAATTGGTCATAGCCGAATGATCTTGGTTACTAACCCCTGGTTTGGCCGATTCTAGGAGCAAGTTGATCGAGGGTTTTAGACGGGGTCTTTGGGTTTTAGACTTGCGATTTATCAGGTGTGTAAACTAACACACTATGCTTAGTAATATTGTTATTAAACCTGGTTGCCTATTAAAAACTATGACTGTATGATGGATCATTGGATACCCAAATGGGGTATGTGTGCGTATCCGGGTAAGTCAGTATTGTTACTAGATTACTGATGATCTATATGGTATCATGACTATGTATGTATGTGATATGGGGCATGAGTTAAACATATTAGCATGATATGCATGACTTGTATGATATGCATGATTACATGAGTATGGTATGTTGATGGGTGATATGAGTGGAGGAGCATGATATCTTGTCTTTGAGCACCAGTGTTTTGGTAACACACTTTGTGACTTTGGGTCACCAAGTGCTTTGGTAGCACATTTGTGTCTTTGGGGGACACGGAGGTTGGGCACCTCATTGCGACTTGTCCTCGTGGTTAACACCACCGTGGGTTGGCCCCACTTTGAGATATGGGATCGCCCGCTAGTGATTGGGTATCACACGATGGGTTGGCCCCATCATTCGATTATCGTGACTACGGTCACCAGTGCTTTGGTAGCACATTTGTGTCTTTGGGACACCAGAGGTTGGGCACCTCATTGCGACTTGTCCCTGTGGTTAACACCACCGTGGGTTGGCCCCACTTTGAGACATGGGATCGTCTGCTAGTGATTGGGTATCACACGATGGGTTGGCCCCATCAATCGATTATCGTGACTACGGTCACCAGTGCTTGGGTAGCACATTGTGTCTTTGGGACACCAGTGTTTTGGTAACACATTGTGACTATATGTCACCAGTGGTTTGGCACCACCAGTGGTTTGGTACCACATGGGGTAGAAAAAGGAGATACGGATGGTTAGGATCGGGTTGCATTAATTATGTTGCTATGTATGATGTGTGTTAGCATGTTGTTTCATCGGGAGCGGGATTTATGCACTGAGTCACTCGACTCACCCTCTCCTTTGACATTTCAGGTGACTCGTGACGCGGACATGGAGCCGGGATGGACTCGGGTGCTCATGCCATGCTTAATAAAGTTTTACTCCAACTCCATCATTTGGGTACTTTAGTTTAATTATTATTACTTGGGTTTTAATTTGGATTTGTAAAAGGCCTCTAAATTATGTTTTTGATGGTTATGTTTTAATTAGATTCTCAACCGCTTAACAAATAACTTGGCATGAAATTCTACTAAAACTTGGAAAGACAACGTTTTCAAAATTATATCGCAATGTGTTTTAAACTATACCATCGGGTATCTCGCTATGTTTCGTTATGCAATAAACTCAAATGATTTTTAAACCAAACTTGATTTGCTACTAAGTCTAAAAGGTTTCAAAATGGCACTAAGAAACTATTGGAAGCACTAAATGAAATCAACTCGTTTTAACTTTATACTTGGATAAGTTTTCAAAAATCTAACCAAACAAGCCTACTCAACTTTCCTCAAATTCACTATGTTTTCACCCCACTTCTAAACGAAAAAAAATCTGGTCACTCAAAGACGTTCTTCCCCGTAACATACCAGATTCGGGCGTGGTGTCTTGTCCGGGTTTGGGGTGTTACAATAATCAATTCTTACGAAAATTACTTTGCTTAAAGACTTACCTCGAGTGTCGACAGACAACGTAGGCCGGCTATTCGATAACCTTCGCCTTTCCCCGATCCAAATCCGTTTTTTCTTTATTCTTGATCTTGAATTTGGCTTGAATGTAGCCGAAATTTCAAAGAACCTAGCTCCCCTTTCTTTCCTCAATATTCGGCCAAGAGAAGATGAGTAAACATGTTCATTTTTTTATGTTTTAATTAACATATAATATGGCTTTAATTTATTTACTTATTTAACCTTATATCATAAAATTATATAATATAAAACTTAAGGTTAATCTTGTCATATACCACCCACTAACTTAGAAATGGGTTATTTACCCATTTAATACCTCATATTAAAAAGCCATCATCATTCTAGCACTTTACACTATAGTATGCAACTTTTACACTTTACGCGATTTAGTCCTTTTTGTTAAATTGAACACACAAACGATTAATTTTTTTTCTACGAAACTTTCACACACATTAATTCACATATAATAAACACAAAATATAATATTTAAATCTTTCTCAGACTCGGATTCGTGATCCCGAAACCACCGTTCTGATTAGGGTCAAATTCGGTCTGTTACAGCCCCAGACTCCCTAAAGTTTGTATTCTATTTTTGTTATGTAATTGGCATGTACCTAGGGTTGTCACTTTGAATATTTTGATGGTTAATGAATGTTGAAAGTAGTTTTGAATGTTTTAGGGAATAGTTGATGTTTAACTTTGTTGTTATAAGATAGGTTAATTAGTGGTGAGTTTAAATGAAAGATGATGTTATGTATATAAGCATATGTATACGTGTGTTTTGGCAAGTTGTTAAATTGATTATGACATGAAATTGTATGTTTGTTTAATGTTAATATTTGATAATTGAATTGATTGTGTTATTATTAGTTTAAATACTATGTGTTGGTACCAATTCTAGATGAATTGATTGAAAAGTTTTTATTATTGTTTGTGATGGTGCCTTGAGGCATATTGGTTAGAATTAGGAGATTGACATGTTTAAGTATGCTTTTAGTGCATTTTGTATAGGTCTAATGAATGGTTAAAGACTTGTTTATGGTAGAAGTAATTGATTGTGTGACTTGATTTAAAAGGCACATTCTAGCACACACAGGCTAACAGACTGACGGGCTAGTGATAGAGTCGTGTGCTCTATATGATCTTGGTGGTTTTGGTTAAACACGATCACAGTCTTCCACACGGCCTGGGTACATGGCCGTGTGAATGATTGTAAGATTTTTACATTTAATTCTACATGGCCTTAGTTAGTTACACGGGCTTGACACATGACTGTGTGACTCTAGATTACACAGTCTTAGTTTTTTACACGGGCTAGGCACACGGCTGTGTGACCTTGGAAACATGAAAATATATGGACTTTTCTAGTCCCTTTTTAACTCAAGTTCATGCAAATTTCTTAATAGTTATGTCAAAAGATATAATATAATTATAAAATAATTAAATTTTACTTAAATTATTAACATATTTATTTTTAATTAATTTTATAATAAATTTTGATTTATTTTCGAATTCGCACAAAGAGTGAAAAATGGTTCGGCAGACACAACTAGAAGCACAAAACCGAGGACCAATTTTTGAAGCATCGAGGAAAATTAATTTTTAGCCTAAGACGATCCAAATTATTAATATTAATTCATAATATAATTAATTTTAATTTTAATCCAATTTATTTTGGGTTAAATAATTATTATTAATTAAATTATGAAAGGAGGCTCAGTTGTGCTGAACTGAGACTGATCCAACCGAGCAAATGGGCTGCCCAAAACCGTCTAACATGCTAACCCAATCAGTTAAAATTAGCTGATTATTTGGATTACAAATCAGCCCTTAAAGTTTTCTTGAAATTGCATTCAAACCCCTCCACTTTCCGTGCTTTTAAAGATTTGGCGCTAGCTAAATTTAGCAAGTTTGAAAGCTTCAAACTTGCCACATGTATAGCCAGCCATGGGGGGAGTTAATGGCTTCTGATTTTTGCTATTTTTAGCAGCCTATCTAACCTATAAATACCCTCTTGTCTCCCTTGGTTGCTCATTTGAAACACACCTCTCATCTTTTCATTCTTCTTTTCTCTCTTCAAAACCCTTCCTTTGTTCTCCTCTTTCCCTTCCATTCCCTTTCCGATTTCCCCTCTTGGAAAAGAGCCCTTCAACCACCGTTGGAAGCAGCATTCAAGTGTTCATTGAAGCCTCAGTTCAATAAGAACAAGAGGAGGAGGAGCAGAGCAAACTAGTCAAGCTTCGGAGAAACACCAAATTTGATTCTAGTTCCCTATCCTTTTATTTTTATTGTTGTTGTTAAGAACATATTTATGAATACTTATTATGTTGATATGTTTAATTTAATTAATATGGCTTAAATTTAATTCGTTTTAGGTTGATTGCATTTCATCAACTTAAGTTATTAAAATTATGTTTGTGTTGTTATAGGCCTTGGTAAGTTGTTTGATTAAGTTATTGATACGATCTCGTCTCGTGAGTTGATTTCGAGTCGTAGTGTTGCCCAATCGTAAAATAGAGAAGTTTCGTTCAATTTGGATTTTAGTGAATTCGGCTAAGCATAGGCTAAAGCAAAGATGGTTTTTAAGTGTTTTGGAATAGTCTAAGTGAATGTTTCGGCTAAACAAAGAAAAATAAGATAACTTTGAAAGGAATAATTCGGATGGATGGAAAATTCTTAAGGTCCAAGAAAGAACCAATACTATAATGAGTATTGACCCGAATCTTATATTGACTCTTAAGGTGGAAAGTTGATAGCTAAAAATGACCTTGACCCACTATCTATGAGGAGATAGGAACCAAAGGTATCGGGGTTGAACGCCACACTCAAAGAGTGATAAGTTCATAAAGAAAACAAGTTTGACGCCACTAGAAATGCTAGATAAGTCAGCTTGAGTCTTAGAAGAACAATGAGAGTTGAATTAAACTCACAAAGATGTAAAACAAAATTCATAAAAGCATCAAAAGTTATCTCTTAACCAAAATAATGTCTTCTTACAATCTATTTATAGGCACTATTATGACTATTCGAATGCCTATTTGTGACCTTTCACCTTTAGCAATTGACTAAGGTTATTACAAGCTTTAATTTCGTTCTTAACTCATGTAGGAAATCCAATGGTCATGTCTCTTCATTTGATCCTGGTGTAGATGAAAAGGCATGACTCTATCCATTAATGAAGACTTAATGTGTTCTTATTGTGCTTAGTTGATGTCCCTTCAACTCCCTTGTAACCAAATCATAAAGCTTGTGTAACTTCCTCTTTTAATGGCGTCATAATGAAGAAAAAAGACTCCAAAAACTTATCAGACTTGAAGAGACACTCTTGGTCCATTTGAGAAGCCACCATAATGAGCTTTGAGTGCTTCAATATCCAACAAAAACGTTCCCTTTATGCACTAGCAATTAAGTGACCAAATGCACACTCTTTTATGCCAAAACTGAACAACCATTTGAATGTGACAGCACTTGATTCTTCTTGGCAAACAATCAACCCTATCGTAGCTTTAAAATATGTGTCCAGCCTTTTGAACTTTCCTACAACAAAAATTGAACACACAATTAATTTTATTTAAGAAAAATTAAACACACTATAACTTATGAATTAAAAAGTAACAGCCAAATAAAATAACACTCTAATACAAACAAATAAGATGTTTAAATGCATACTTTACTTAAGATGTAAACTAAATGAACAAATGAGTTACTTAATGCATAACTTAATTTAATGATGCAAACTTAACTAACATGAAAGTTACATAATGCATGACTTTATAAAATGCAGAACACATATTAATGATGTTCAAACTATGACATAATTAAAGACTCATATTAATGATGTTCAAACTATGACATAATTAAAGACACAAACTAAAATAACTAAAATGGATTGAAATCCTTATTTCCAGCAACAAAATATTGCTATGTTAAAAACGAGCTGAAGTTGAGCTCAATGGGATATGAATGAAAAAGATAGGCTTGTAGAAGGTTGCAAGGTTTTCTCGGGTGACTTTTCCATGTTCGTTCAATGAGCCCAGCAACATTCTCTCCCTATACTCGATCAGCTAGAGGTGAAACAGCCTCTTTGAATCTTTTGGCTCGAGCTTTTGTTATTGGTCCTAAAGGCAGCTCCAAAGGTTCCTTGTCAGCCCTTGATGAGTCTCGGGGCTTGGTCGTATCCCCCTCTTCAAGACGATTTGTCCCCAAATCGTCACCTACATCATAGGGAGATAAATCAGATAAGTTAAAACTTGCATTGATGTTATAGCCACCTGGAAGGTCGAGCTTGTAAGAGATCTCATTAATCCGTTACAGTACTTGGAATGGACCATCTCCTCACGGTAATAACTTTGACCTTCATTGAGCTGGAAAACGTTCCTTCCTTATGTGAACCCAAACCCAATCTCCGGGTTCAAACACAATTCGCTTTCTACCTTTGTTTTCCTTATGCATGTAGTTTTTAGTTCTTGCCTCGATATTGGCCCTCACTTTTTGGTGTAGCTACTTCACGTACTCATGGTCAGAATGAATTACGAACTCCTTGGGCCACAAATAGTGCTGCCAAGTCTCTGAGGCCCGAATTAGCACGTACATTTCCTTTTCATAGGTCGGGTAGTTCAACGTGGCTCTTTTTAATTTCTCACTAAAGTAGGCAACGAGCCTCCCATCTTGAGTTAGAACAGCTCCGATCCCTACACCTGTGCATCACATTCAATTTCAAAAGTTTTAGAAAAGTTAGGCAAATCAAACAAAGGAGCATTAGTTAGATGGTCTTTAATAGAATTGAATGCTTTCTCTTATTCCTCGTTCCATTAAAAAGATGAAGTCTTCTTGATCACACTCGTCAACGGTGCGGCCAAGCTGCTGAAGTTAGGAACGAAATTCCTATAAAAGCTTGCCAAGCCATGGAAGCTCCTCACTTGGCTTATGCTCATCGGTCTAGGCCACTCTGAGATTGCCTTCACCTCACCTCGAGTCCGTCTGAACTAACTACAAAACCTAAGAAGACAACTTTGTTAGTACAAAATGTACACTTCTTAAGGTTCGCATACAAGGTCTACTTTCGAAGAACCTCCAAAATAGATTTCAAATGTAACACATGTTCATCTAAAGACTTTCTATAAATTAAGATGTCATCAAAATATACAACATAAAACTTACCCATAAACGCTCGCAAAACATAATTCATAAGACACATAAATGTACTAGGTGCGTTGGTTAAGCCAAATTACATGACCAACCATTCATACAAACCGTATTTAGTTTTAAAAGCGGTCTTCCACTCGTCACCTTCACGCATTCAAATCTGGTGATATCTGCTTTTAAGGTCGATTTTATAAAATAATTGAGCACCAATCAACTCATCAATCATGTCATCTAAACACGGTATTGGATGCCGATACTTAATCGTTATCTTGTTCACCGCTAGGCAGTCCACGCACATGCGCCAAGTTCCATCTTTCTTTGGCACCAATAACACAGGTACGGCGCAACGGCTAAGGCTTTCGCGGATGTACCCCTTTTCCATAAGCTCATTTACTTGTCATTGCAACTCTTTTGTTTCTTCGGGGTTGCTACGATATGCCAGGCAATTGGGAATGATGGCTCCGGGCATGAAGTCTATTTGGTGTTCGATCCCTCGAATAGGCGGCAACCCACTAGGGACATCATCTGGGAACACATCCTCGAAATCCTGCAAAAGAAAAAAAAACAAAAGAAGGGATATTTTCAACCAAGTCGTTAGTGTTCAAAAAAATTTCCTTCTACATGAGCACAAGAATCAGTTGTTTCATCAAGTAGGATTTTTGAAACTCTCTCTCTTTTGCATACACGTTTAATTTTTCTATCTCTTTTTCTTCTTTTTCTTCTTTTTCTTCTCTCACTTTCTTTTCACTTTCTTTGCTCTTTTCTCTTGTTTTCCCTCTTTTTTTTTCAACTTTCTTTTCTTTTTCATTCTCACTCTTTTCTTTTTCTTTCACTTGATCAACAGAATTTTTCAATTTTAATTGGTCTTCATAAACTTGCTTTGGCGTCAATGGAGCCAAAGTTACATTTTTCGCCAAATGTTTAAAAGTGTAGCGATTTGTGTAGCCGTCGTGGATGACCCTCCGATCAAATTTCCAAGGTCGTCCCAACAGAAAGTGCCTGACATGCATAGGCACAACATCACAAAGGACTTCATCGTTGTACTTTCCGATTAAAAATGCAACCAAGAATTGTTTAGTCACCTTCAACTCGCCACCGTCATTAAGCCATTGGAGCTTGTACAGATGTGGATGCTTAGTTGTTGGAAGGCCTAATTTTTCAACCATCAAAGTGCTGGCAACATTGATGCAACTCCCAACATCAACAATAATGCTGCACACTTTGCCTTGTACGTGGCACAGTGTGTGAAAAATATTTTCACGTTGTTGCTCATTCTCCATGCTTTGAAGGCTTAAACTCCTTTTGATGACAAGTATTTCGCCATCAATAGCATATTTGAGTTCCTCCTCTTCGTCGGTGGTTGTGTCGGGTTCATCTTCATTTTCCTCCTCCGACTCGATTTTGCCATTGGCTCGAACCACCATGTTGCTTTGGTTTAGACATTGGCTGGCGATATGTCCTCTCCCAAGGCATTTAAAACATTTTATGCCTCTTGTTCGGGTTGGAAAAGCTTCGGCCTTGCCTTTGCTTGAGTCTCCAATAGGTTTGCTAGAATTTCTAGGCACCACTTGATCTTTGGCACGACTAGTTGACTCTTTCTTGCTTGTGCCTTGTCCCCACTTTGAAATAGTAGAGGGATTAGTGTAAGATCGATTAGTACCTTTTCTTTTCAATTGCTTCTCGACCTTTATTGCCATGGCACCATGCCGACCACTTTGATGTAATTTTGGAGCTCCACAATGTTTGCTATATCGCGATTAAGTCCAGCTAGGAATCGTGCCATGGTCACCTCTCGGTCTTTTTCAACATCAGCACGGATCATTGCAATCTCCATTTCTTTAAAATAGTCCTCCACGCTACTATTTCCTTGAGTAAGGTTTTGGAGCTTTTGATATAGCTCTCGATGGTAATAGGAGGGAATGAAACGCTTGCGCATAGCTGCCTTTATTTCGGCCCAAGTGGATATCGATTGTTCTCTGTTTCATCACTGACTCATTGTGAGTTGATCCCACCAGACCATGGCATAATCGGAGAACTTGATCGCTGCTAGCTTCACCTTCTTGCTCTTCGAGTAATTGTGGCACTCGAAGACAAATTTTATTTTCTTTTCCTATTTAAGATATGCCTCCAGGTCGGATTTACCTCAGAATGGTGGAATAGACAATTTGATATTCTTCAAGTCATCATCAACTCGTTATCGCTCTTGAGGGCCTCAATTTCTTTGTCTGCGTCGTCTATCGCTTCGATTCGACCCTTGGTCACTCTCTAAATTGATTGGATTGTATAAATCATCTTGATTGAGCCTCGGTCGGCCTCGTTCCCTTATTGGACTTTGGGGAGTTCTCTCACGCTAACCCCGTTCTTTGACACATTCCAAACGCTCTTGGAAGGGCTCAAACTTTCTATCAAACATGCGCTCCATTTCACGCATGAGGGCTTGGAGTGTTAAATCGGGCACTCCTCCTCTGGTTGCAACATTTCGAATAGGACGAAGACCACCACTCTCCACCACATTTCGTTTCGGGCTTCGAGACATGAAAATTTAAATCCTTGCCATAAAACCTCATGTTCACTCGTAAAGAAAAGCAAAGATGACACTCCACTCGTGTTTGCACTCAAGACTGACTTTTTCAATCACTCTAATGATCTCACAACTCTCGTGCCTTTTACCACTCGATTCTGCTCTCACAGCTTGTAGAAGACTCGTTTAGACCTAGAAGCAAGCTTAGGGGTCAGCTTCAAAGGGTTGCAAAGGATAAAAAAATTGGTGTAGGTGTTAGGTGGGCTGAAAGAAAAAAATATGGGTTCTCAAGTGTGGTGAAATGGATTATTTTGGACAGAAATGAAATTTGATGATCGGGAGAAAAAAAACAACTTTTTTTTGTTATAATTTTGACTTTTTTTTTGTACTACTAATAAGCTTAATATATATATATTCTTTCTTTCTTTTTTGTACATGACTTTTTTTTTCAAGAACTTACTCCAGGGCTGCTATGAACGTCCGTACTCCTCGATTTTACTAACACTAATACCAAATGATACGATCTCATCTCGTGATTTGATTTCGAGTCGTAGTGTTACCCAATCGTAAAATAGAGAAGTTTCGTTCAATTTGGAGTTGAGTGAATTAGGCTAAGTGTAAGCTAAAGCAAATATGGTTTTTAAGTGTTTTGGAATAGTGTAAGTGAATGTTTCGATTAAACAAAGAAAAATAAGATAACTTTGAAAGGAATAATTCGGATGGATGGAAAAGGCTTAAGGTCCAAGAAAGAACCAATACTATAAGGAGTATTGACCCGAATCTTACATTGACTCTTAAGGTGGAAAGGTTGATAGCTAAAAAAAACCTTGACCCACTATCTATGAGGAGATAGGAAGCAAAGGTATCGGGGTTGAACGCCACACTCAAAGAGTGATAAGTTCACAAAGAAAACAAGTTGGACGCCACTAGCAATGCTAGATAAGTCAGCTTGAGTCTTAGAAGAACAATGAGAGTTGAATTAAACTCACAAAGATGTAAAAAAATTCATAAAAGTATCAAAAGTTTTCTCTTAACCAAAATAATGTCTTCTTACAATCTATTTATAGGCACTATTATGACTATTCGAATGCCTATTTGTGACCTTTCACCTTCAGCAAATAACTAAGGCTATTACAAGCTTTAATTCCGTTTTTAACTCATGTAGGAAATCCAATGGTCATGTCTCTTCATTTGATCCTGGTGTAGATGAAAAGGCATGACTCTATCCATTAATGAAAACTTAATGTGTTCTTATTGTGCTTAGTTGATGTCCCTTCAACTCCCTTGTAACCGAATCATAAAGCTTGTGTAACTTCCTCTTTTAATGGCGTCATAATGAAGCAAAGAGACTCCAAAAACTGATCAGACTTGAAGAGACACTCTTGGTCCATTTGAAAAGCCACCATAATGAGCTTTGAGTGCTTCAATATCCAACAAAAACATTCCCTTTATGCACCAGCAATTAAGTTACCAAATACACACTCTTTTATGCCAAAACTGAAAAGCCATTTGAATGTGACAGCATTTGATTCTTCTTGGCAAACGAACAACCCTATTGTAGCTTTAAAATATGTGTCCAGCCTTTTGAAATTTCCTACAACAAAACTTGAACACACAATTAATTTTATTTAAGAAAAATTAAACACACTATAACTTATGAATTAAAAAGTAACAGCCAAATAAAATGACACTCTAATACAAACAAATAAGATGTTTAAATGCATAATTTAATTAAGTTGTAAACTAAATGAACAAATGAGTTACATAATGCATGACTTAATTTAATGATGCAAACTTAACTAACATGAAATTACATAATGCATGACTTTATTAAATGCAGAACACATATTAATGATGTTCAAACTATGACATAATTAAAGACTCATATTAATGATGTTCAAACTATGACATAATTAAAGACACAAACTAAAATAACGAAAATGGATTGAAATCCTTATTTCCAGCAACAAAATATTGCTAAGTTAAAAACGAGCTGGAGTTGAGCTCAATGGGATATGAATGAACAAGATGGGCTTGTAGAAGGTTGCAAGGCTTGCTCGGGTGACTTGTTCATGTTCGTTCAATGAGCCCAGCAACATTCTCTCCCCATACTCGAACAGCTAGAGCCGAAACAGCCTCTTTGAATATTTTGGCTCGTCCTTGAGTTATCAGTCCTACGGGCAGCTCCAAAGGTTCCTTGTCAGCCCTTAATGAGTCTCAGGGCTTGGCCGTATCAGTTATTCTTGCATTATAATTGTAAGGTAACTAATGAATTAATTATTTAATCATGTTGAAATTGTAATTAATTGACACAATACTAATCAGTGCATGTTTAATCTTCTAAGGTAGCTGAGGATGAAATTAACGACGGTATTAGACAGTACATTAGCCTTGCATAACTTGCAAGATTATTTTGATTAAACTGTTTCAAGGTAGGAATACATTGTTACCTCACTTAACCTTTTATGTGCTTATGAAGATTTATTAATTGTTTGAATTTGCATTTGAAAATGTTCAAGAGATTACTTAATTTAATAGGTATGTATGAGCAGTAGTTAGCAAATTACCAAGTTGTCGTGAATTTATTCGTAACAACATGAACATGAGTTTAGTAATTCTAAGTTAAGAAATGTAATTAATCTAACACAATTATGTCATCTTAATTAAAATCAACTTTTGAAATCGTGCATTGGAACTTTTATTTTTATCATTTTATTTTACTTAGTTAAATTTTAGTTTTTAATCACTTCCTCAAAATCAAAATATTTTTCTTCACAAAAGTGTTTTAATTGCATTCATAAATAAATTCTTTTCACAGTCCCTGTGAGTACGATAACTCGACATTTACTTGTCACTTTATTACTTGTTGTGATTGTGTACACTTGCACATTTCCATCGTTCCAAGTTTTTGGCGCCATTGCCGGGGACTGTTTTAAAAGACATTATTTGTGAAATTGTTAATTTTGCATTCTGGTCTATTTTTTTTGTTAAATTTTAATTCCAATATTTTTTGTGTTTGTTTTAGGTGTTTATGAGTATTGATCAAATTATTGACTTACTCCCTGTAGACCCTAAAATTGAAAGGAATTTCAAACAAATGAGAAGATAAGTGAACCAAAGAAGGACCGAAGAGATGAATTTCAAAAATAACAACCAAAATCTAGGAGGAACATTCGCTTATAACACTCACAATCCGATCATTGTTGCCGATGACAAAAATTGTGCCATTCAACAATATGCCAATCCTCTATTCAACGAGCTCAATCTGAGTATTAGGAGACCCGAAATCGAGGCACAATAATTCAAGCTGAAGCCAGTCATGTTCCAAATGTTGCAAAATATGGGTCAATTTAGTGGGATTCCTACTGAAGATCCACATCTTCATTTTTTACTATTTATGGAACTGAGTGACTCATTCAAACTAGTCGGGGTGACCGAGGATGCTTTGACACTGAGATTATTTCCATACTCCTTAAGAGATGGAGCACGAATGTGGTTGAACTCCCTACTGTCCTGTTCCATAACTACATGGCAAGAGTTAGTTGAATGTTTCTTAATGAAATACTTTCCTCCATCTTTGACCACCAAGATTCGAAATGAAATCACTTCATTTCAGCAACTTGATGAAGAATCTTTATATGAGGCATGGGAGCGATTCAAGGAGTTATTATGAAAGTGCCCTCATCATGGCATTCCTTACTACGTTCAAATGGAGACTTTCTATAGTGGTCTCAATATTCATACTAGAATGATGGGGGATGCTTCGGCAAATGGAGCCCTTCTTTCTAAGTCTTATAATAATGCTTATGAGATTATTGAAAGAATCGCCAGCAATAGCTATCAGTGGCCAACCAACCAAGCAGCCTCAGAAAGATGAGTAGCAGGATAATATGAAGCGGACACACTTGCTTCTTTGGTAGCCCAGGTATCTTCTATGTCTTCTATGCTTAAGAACATATTTGTTAATGGTTTCAATGGTAATCTGTCAGGTCAACAACCAAACCAGTTCGAGAATATTTCTTGTGAATATTGTGGAGATGGCTATTTCTCTGAAAATTCCCCATCGAAACAAGAGTCAAATTATTACATGGGAAATTAGAATTGGAATGGTCTGTAATCAAATTTTTAGAACTCGTCATGGCAAAATCATCCAATTTCTCCATGGAGTAATCAATGGGCGGACCGTAGCGATTTTTTTATGCCATTTCAACCAAATTATCTGTCAAAATATTCTCAACAAGTGCAACAACCCCCACCAACTGAATCTTCAAGTGATCTTGAGAATCTACTAAAAGCATACATAGCGAAGAATGATACCACTTTAAGAAATATGGAGAATCAAATGGGTTAGCTAACAAATGAACTTTGAAATAAACCGCAAAGAGCATTTCCCAGGGATACTAAAAATTTAAGAATTTTGGGCAAAGAACATTGTAAAGCAGTCACTTTGCTAAGTGGAAAAACATTGGATCCAAGGTGGTTGAGGTTTAAAATGAGCCTATTGTAGCTCAAGACAAAGAGGAATTTCAACCAATTGTTGAAACTCATGTTTCACAGAAGTCAGATTCGGTGATCCTTGTTTAGGTAAACTCTAAACTAGTTAGTTCTGATTATCTAACACCCTTGTCAGATGTAGAAAAATTTCCATAGAAGAGTTGTCTGGTTAAAGCTAAGATTCCACCACTGCCATATCCTCAACGATTCCAGAAGCAGCAAAAGGATACTCAGTTGAAAGAAATCTTTGATGACGAGGTGACTTTTAATGACTTCGATGCTGCTAAATCCCCAGATATTGTTGAAGACTACTCTGCTATTTCCAAGATGGAATCACTAGCTTCTATAGAATTGAAGCTCAATTCTTTAGATGATCTGTTAGAACATATTCTACTGGAGGATTAGCCAAGTGATGATGAAGACATGGAATGCTTGGCTTGGTTAGAAGCTAATTCGAAAGAATTCACTCAAGAAGTTCCACTCAAATCATTACATTTATCATCTCAGGAGTATACGCAACTGAAGTCGTTGGTTGAAGAGCCAGCTGAATTGGAACTAAAAGTTTTGTCTCTTCATTTGAAATATGACTATTTGGGTCTATCTTCGACTTTACCTATCATTATTTTAGTTGAGTTCTCCAAATATCAAGAAGAAGAGGCACTTTTGATTTTGGAAAGGCACAAGAAGGGTACTGGATGGATTATTTCACATATTCGAGTCACGGGTTGGAGGATTTGTAAGAATTACAGGAAGTTAAACAAGGCCACCAGGAAAGATCATTCTGGGTTTTCTTTCCCTAATAATATGTTGGATATATTTGATGGGAAAGAATATAATTTCTTCCTAGATAGTTCTGGTTGGTATAACAAATGGCCATTTTGTAACAGCCCGATTTCGGGGCTAGTCAGAATAGTGGTTTCAGAACCACTAATTAGAGGTCGGAGAAATTATTTTTGATATCATTTTATTTTTTATAGCATGACTATATGAGTGCATGAAAATTTTGATGAATTAATTTTTGTAATTGCATGCTTAATTGCGAAAAAGGACTAAATCGCATAAAGTGCGAAATTTTTATTTTACAAGCTAGAGGTGTTAAATAGCTAGAGAACCTTAAAATGGAAGTCCTTAATGTGCAATTAGGCCTTTCTAAGGGTGCTAGTCGGCCATAGGGACAAGAAAATTAATTTGGTCAATGGTTAGGTGGGTTTTGGTGACTTAGGGCCAGTTTGGATGGGCGGTGTGTTTACCTCCGGTGAGGTTAAAAACAGCGGTGGCGGTGAGATTGGACACTGTAGCGGTGAGATTGGACATCGTGAGCAGTGAGATTAGAAACAATGGTGGAGTGTGTGCTTGGATTCAAACGCAAATTGTAGGTGAGGTGAGAATATAAAATGACTATTAAGGACATCGAATAGAATTGATATATTATAGAAGTTTTTAAATTATTTTACTTATATAAAATTATTAAAATATGTGAATTTATAAATTCATTTAATAATATATTAAAATGTATCTTCCAATATTTTATTATAAATATTTTAATAAATTATACAATCAATTTAAATTATTTATTAGATAAAATGATTATTATTTTTAATTTTTCATAGTTAAATATTCTTTTATAACAATGATAAATATTATTTTCGCTAAAAGTAACATTATACTTGGATCAAATTTTGAAGTATCTAAATGAATGATTTTTAATGAAAAAAATAGTAACATAAGACATAACAAGTTTCATTATTACTAGAAATTAGGTTATGATACAAATTTGTTTTTACAAATATTGATTCATTAAACTATTTGCAATGGTTTCCCTTAAGATTGCAATTTGAAGGTCACTTTCACTGTTAGAAGAACTCGATTCACCTCTATCAAAATGGCCTGAAGAGATTGGCATGTCGGGTATATTCTCAAATTGTCGAAAATCCTCATCATTTGACCAAGCATGTCTCCGAATGTAATTATGCAAAACCATTGTTGCAATTACTATTAAAACTTGCTTGTCGAATGAATAGCTTGGAATATCTCTTAATATTGGCCATTTTTGTTTCCACACTCCAAATGTTCGTTCAATCACAGAGCGTAATGAACAATGAGCATGATTAAAGATTTCTTTTTTTCCAGATGCTCGATGATTACCTCGATTTAAAGTCGTAAATGATATCGTTCCCCCCTATATGGACCTAGAAAACCTGTCATTTGTGGATATCCTGAATCCACAAGATAATATTTTCCTACAAAAAAATTAAAACATAATATCAGGTTTAAAAATAAATTAAAATTTTTAGTATTATTTTTATGTAAAGATTAATTAAAAATTAAAGTTCGACTGGTGGAGGGTGTGGAAACTTTAACTCTGGTTTTCTAAGTGCTTGCAAAAAATTCTCCATCATCATGTGTTGTTCCTTCCCAACCAGAAATGCAAAAATGAAGCACATGTTGAAGTCACAAACTGCCATAATATTTTGAGTTGGTTCACCTTTCCGTCCGATATAAGGTATTTGACAAGAAGGCGAAATGCATGCTTTTATGTGTGTTCCATCTATGGCCCCAATACAATCCTTTAAAATAAATACAAGTAATGAGATAAAAGTTAGAAATAGTTTATATTTTAAAAATATAAAGATTGTGTAAATTTTGCCTTAAAGTGAGGCCAATATCTTGTATCATGTCGAATATGGTTCGGTACTTCCTTGAATTGACCTTCAGTGGGTTTAATCGTGTCTATTCCCATTCGAGCAAATATATGCAACATATCAGTAAAAATTCGACTAATAGTTTCTCCAGATCTTTGAAATCGCTCTGCTGCATTTGAATTTGATTCTCTATTTCCAAGAATATACAATGATAATGCTAACTTCTCCATCGCAGATACCTTCCCATGCTTTAAGCCATAATTTGTTTGCAAATCATGCAATAAGTCATGAAATATATTTTTGGCATCCTAAAACTATTCATGCAACGATCATCATGCCCATTTAATACTTCGTCCACCCACATTTGACCTGTAAAATTTGAATTCATACACGGTTGCATAGTGAAATAAGTTTCATGGTGTACCAATACACTGCTTAACATTTGTTCTTCCTCTTCATGATAATTGTTGTGCTCAACTTGTGTAACAATTGTGGCTATTCTTCGTTGAGCTTCTTCACTCAATTCATGGATATCATAATTCATATAAAAACTATTATATATATTGTTAAATTCATCCATAACCTGAAAAATAATAAAATGAAAATAAATTAATAACTTGTGACATTCTATACAACACAACAAAATTGAATAAAAGCATAGCATAAAAATACCAAACATAAAATATAGCATACATTAATTTTAATATAAAAAAGTAGATCATACATTAGTTTTGCATATAAAAAAGTAGATCATACATTAGATTTACATATAAAAGAGTAGAAAAGTTATATTACAATAATAAAGCTAAGGAGCTTATGGTGGAGGTTGTGGATGGTATGGCTGGAAGGGAAATGAGGATGTTGCTACCAAGGATGAAAATGATGCAATTGGATTTTGTTCAGCATACTCACGTCGAAGCCACCAAACCCTAACATCTGGATCTAAGTTCAAAAACACTTCTCGTTTCACCGGTATTTGGAACATTTTGATGGCAAAATAGTACAGTTCATCTTTTTTTGGAATTTCATCTTCCAAATCACGCAAAGCATCCATTGCACTTGAAATAGTATATTGAGAGTGAGGAAAAATAATTTCAGAAACTGACTTCCTTGGACTAGCCATACTCTCACACAATTTCTCAATATGAGTAGCTAATGAATTTTTTGATGATTTTCTACTTGAACTTGATTTTTTTCCTTTACCATGTACAACCCCAAGTGTTTCCTTTCTTCGATTAGGAGTTTCATGAGAAGGGTTTGACGGTACCTCATTAGTAGGAATATCTTCATTCTCATTACTATTTTCATCTGAATCACCAAATCCCTCATTAGGTGTATCATCTTCCATAGGAACCCCACTTGGAAGAACACCAGACGATGGTGCCCATGCATTCTCTCCAGTGGCTACAATGCCACCAAACATTTGCCACATTAAATTATTCAATCGTGGTTCAATTCCTTTCTTCTTAAATCCTTTAAAATCAGGATTTTCCTACATAACATGTTAAATGTTAAATGTTATACTAAGATTTTTATATTTGTAAATTATTAATTTCAATAAAATTTATGCATTAGAATAATGATAAAGTTAACACTAACCTGTATTTTTTTCAGCCCACCATTCTTAGGTAGCATCAACCGTCTTTTTAGATGGACACCATCCAATACCTGTAGATTCCTTAAGCAACTCCCTCCATAACCTCCATTCCTTTTTTAATGTATCCCACTTATTTTTCAATTGAGGTTTTCCATAATTTTTTTTTGTTTTTGCTTGAAAAAGAGCAATGACATTTTCCCATCCTTTTGAGTTTAGATGAGTTGTCGGTCTATTACCAGCATTGACTTCATTCACGCAGAGTTCACAAAATATCAATGTCAGCTCATCATCCCAAATAGCTTTTGTTGCTAAGGTACTTTCTCCTTCCACAAATTTTCGTGTCTTTACCATCTATTATATACAGTAATATTGAATAACTCAAACTTAAAAGTTGAAAAGTTTATACTATAAATTACTTAACAAGATAAAAAAATTTCATGCTTGTCTTATTCTATATGGGGAAAGGTATCTGTCCAGTTACTATAAGTAAACCACCATTGATGAGCTAGAGGCAATTGACATTTAATTTAAGCATCTAACTTAAGAAGCTTTTATATGTAAGAGGGTCAAACACTTTTAAAAAGCAATAAAAGCTCTCAAATCATTTCAACTAAACTAATATCATTTCAACAAATTTAAAATCCTATGCATTTTGTCGTAAATATAAGCAAAAGACCAACCAAAACAATTTTTCTCTAAAAAGCAAACTTGGTATACAATAAGAAATTAGGAAGAATCATACCTTATGAACAAGGCCCTCCAAACTGTTTGATTTTATCCTCCGGACAAATAGATTGACTACTGCGGGACCAACAACAATCTTGATGACTACTGCGAGGACCAAACGATTTTAATATATAAGAAAATAAAAAGAATTTGGTAAGTTCATTTTGCATGTTCTCTATAGAAGTCTATGACAAGAAATTAATAAAAAATACCTTCAAAAATCAGATTATTGCAAATGAAAGTCATATGAAGTAATCAAATGCATAAAAATTTATTCCACACTATATTTTTTTCACCCTTCCAGAGATTTACAGGAACGTGGATAAATGTCAAGGCTAAAGATAGAGATAGAACAATTATATTTGGTAAAGGAAAGTACCAATGCCAGAATACAAGCTTTTTATATGTAAGAGGGTCAAACACTTTGAAAAGGCTATACAAGCTCTCAAATCATTTCAACTGAACCTATTACATTGATTGTGGTATTGAGATTATTTGATCACTTCATTTAAAATCTTATTCTCTTGTAGGTTTTTGGTCTTGAGTATGACCTGAATCTTTTCAATGTTTTCGCTACTCCTGATTTCAACATGTAAGATGCATTCTTCTCAAAAAAGATTGAGCATTTGAATTTCATTTTCTATTCTTTCCTTTTTTCTTAGTTATATGCATTAATGGCTACAAATGTGGCGGCGGGGATTAGATACATGTTTTACAAAAGCTCATAATATATTATTTGTTTAGGTTTGATGTGTTATTAGTTAATAATAATATATTTATAAAAATCATTATTAGGTTATTATTTAGAAAAATAAATAAAATATAATTTTCAGCAAATCATTCTTTCCTAATAAGCTAGCAAGTTCACTGCTTCTTTTTCCTCTTATATGTTTCAAGTTTCAAGCATCCAACTACAGACAGGAGAAAGAAAAAAAAATCATAAGGGGGAAAGAAAAAAAAATCCGCAATAAATTAAATTTGAGAATTCTCATTTGCAGTTTACCATAAAAATAAACATGAAGTATTAGCAAAGAACAAAAAGAAAAAAAAAATGAACAAGACCAGCAACAGTGAAAGAAATTAGTAACCAAATCAAAATAAGCAAACAAGAGATAATCAAAGCAAAAGAGCTGAGATATTTTTCAAAAGACTAGAAACCTAAGAACATCATACCTGAAAATGAGAAACCAGTACCAGGAAAAAAAAGAAAAATATATAAAGATTCAATTAAAAACCCCATTAGTAACAGGAACTTACTGCCAAATTTTGCAGATGAAAGTATGACCAAACAAAGGCCAAATAAAAGTACCCAAATAGAAGTGAAAGCTTCAAGCAAGAAAGCAAGAAGGACGGGAGAAAGCAAGAAAGAGGGGAGAAACTGCAGAATTTTTTCCTAATCTGAAAACAAATAAGGCTGGGAAAGAAAATAGTTAGCATTTAATCTGAAACACGTATGGTTGGATTAATAAATATTAGCATTTAATGCCAAAGCTAATGGCCATACTGACAAAAAGCACCTAATTAGATTAGAACTACAGCTGTTGGGAAGAAATTTGCATAAGCTACAGCTGTTGGAGACAGGGCAGTGCTTCTTGAGTAGCAATTGATAGCTTCTTTAAATTTCTTTTGCTTAAAATATTCATTTCCCTGCAAAAATTTCAAAGCATTTTACTCTAGTCAACGCCAAATATATATATATCATAAACATTTCATAAACATTTCATATATATATATATATGTATCACCTGATTGCTCCAAGCAAGTTGGCACCATCAAGCTTAGCACCTTCCAAATGCTGATGAAAAGACACAAAATGCAAACAGAACTTACATAATGAATTCCAGTATGATATTTGGAAGTGTATAGCATATGTGAAAATACTTTCGTTCGTACAAAAGTTTGGTACAAAAGTTTGTGTACAAGATCAATTTCTAGCAATATTCAATGTGTTTTTCATAGTTTCAACATACAAGTCTTGAATGATAAGCATGTGATTGTTTGAACACATTCAGATAAAAGTTACAGGATTAGAGTTCTGGTTCTAAGACCCTTCTAATATAATAATGGATAAATTTTATCTCAATATGTAGTATTACAAGTGCTAATAGTAAGATCAGTCATAAGAGTGACTCTAATAGATTCTATTATCCCATCTAGGATACATGCAGTTTCAAAGACTCATCTTAAGACGCAAAGACAATAAGTTCCAATTAACATTCACACGGATAATAAGCAGTAGCTCCTATTAATTGTGAGATAAAATAAATAAACCCTCCATATCGATCAAATAATGCTCATAGAATTTACTCAATCATTGTTAATAGCTAAGTTGTAACAGACTAGCAACGTATTTTATCTCAGGGGCAATCTTGTCAAACTTGAAATATCATTGTTGAAACCAAAATGCACAAATCAGATATCCTTACCTCGCATGGTTTTTCAGGTTCTAAATAATGTCCATAAATTAACATATAGAAGGAAAAAATAAAAAAGGTGAAAAGTGTCTAGGGAGATAGAAGTACGATGAGCAGAATTGAAAATATCTTTTCATATGTATATATTCCGACAGGGCCAGCCTAAACTTAGTTCCAAAAGCAAATTCGTAATAACATCTTAAATGTCAAATAGCAACTAGACATTCTCTCTTCTTCGGGAACTCCCACCCCCAAAACCCCCAAAAACGAAATTCATGGGAAGTAAGCAAGTAAACTAAACATTTATGCAGAGCAATCAATTTCGCCTTGCTACTAAAACGTAACCTTCTCAAAGTTGAGGTATTTTCATAAATTAAACAACAAGATTCCGAATAAATATGCAAGGCTCTTTGCTCCTTGATCACTTAGTAAGTAGAGCCGAAACAACAATTACAAGTTTATGGGCTGAGCAGAGAAGCATCAAGGAATGCAAACAAGACAATCACCGGGTTTTTTGAATTACCGGGAGGAACCATTTGTAAAGTCATCGCAACTCATGTCGATCTCTACTTGCATTGGCATGAGAAGTATAGATGACTCTCATATATGCCACCTCTCTGTACACTTGTAGGCCAAAAAGAAAGCGTGACCATTTTGTTTAATCTCTCGTATTCATGAGCACAAAACACGAAATATCAATTAGTAACCACACAAAAGTAAAAGAAGGTGCCACAAAAATAAATCATCCCAAAACCAAATGCAATAACAGAAGATTCCACGTTGCAAGAAACTTTTTTAGCTAAAACAAGATCAAGTTCCAACGAAGTCTTAAAAGAAAGAGAAAATGGACTATAACACCTAAATTTTAACTTACTCGAAGAGTTTTGCAGTGCTACTATATATTTGCATAGACTGAACCATCTCTCCGTGCTTAGTACCCTCATTATTGCAAGATTCTTGTAGAGAAGCACTATAAATAAACTTCAATGCTGCTGAAGTAAAGTCCGATGCTCTCCACATTTGATCCAGAGTTCTAAGAGAATTTTCAAAAATCAGAAAGGATAAAATCAAGCTTGATAGATGCTAGGCCAAAATAAAAATGTCCAACAATTTTGCTAGTAAACTTTGAAGAACTCCGAATGGCAAATAATCCGACACAAGTCCACACATTGACATGGTCCAGATACCTTTATATGTGTCTCCAAAACTCTCTTTGTAGCTCCATCTAGAAGATCCTTGAGTAAGAGCTTTGATCTTTCACCTAATCATTTACCATCAAAGGAAAAATATGGACACATGATCAATTAAAAGGGAATGCATATCTTCCAAATTGCTACACTTTTAAGCAATTGCCTCAAAATAATGTAAAGACAGTTACAAAGGAAATGGAGAATCCACAAACCTTTCAAGAGAAAATGTTGTAGTACAAATCTTCGAAATTCAACAACTAATTGAGAAATTAAGATTCTTGAAAGCATAATAAGTGGAAATAGTAGCCCTAACAATTTGAGAACTTACAATCACATTGCTTGTAACATCACCATAACGTATAAGTCCATATAATTCTCTTAAAGCTTCGAGATCAGATTGCAAATTCTTGATTCCATCTTGCTTATCGAAACTATGGGAAGAAAGAAAAAAAAACCCCAAATAAAAACAAATTTAAAGACCCGTATCCTAATTTCTTAGAATGGGTAACAATACAACATCCAAGTCTATATAAAAGTAAAAAAAAAAAAGAAGCAATGAACAAGTAATGTATGCAACAAATTGAATAAAGAAATCAGTAGAAAGTATAGTTAATCAAAACAAGAAAATCGGAATTTACAACCTTTTACGATTCCAGTAAACCTTTCTTCTTCTTCTTCTTCTTCTTCTTCTTCTTCTTCTTCTTCTTTTTAATCTCTGGTTTTAAATGTTAATTACCATGCAATCAAACATTGAATTCTCTTAAAAAGAATTTTTTTTCCAGTGAAAACAAACAAAAAATGAAAATCTCAGAAAACGAGTGAGATTTAACGAGTGATATTTAACTGAATTCTCTTAAAAAGAATTTTTTTTTCCAGTGAAAACAAACAAAAAATGAAAATCTCAGAAAACGAGTGAGATTTAACGAGTGATATTTAACTGACCTTTACACTTTGGAAGTATGGGTATTTTTATCCGAGGAAACACGGTAAGTGAGGCGCCTTTACACTCCCGATTGATTTTCGGCTCTCGGTGCGGTGGAGATAAATTTTCACCGAACCTCGCCCGGTGAACCAAACGGCACAAAGAAAGGCTGGTGAGCAGCAATTTTTGACGCCAATCTCACCACACTGGAGGCAAACGGTGAACCAAAGGGGCCCTTAATTGAATAAAATAAGATAAAATAAAGAAGCTATCATCTTTTCCCATTTTCACTTCTTCTTCCACCAAAAATATCATCAAGAGAAGGGGTTTAGAAGCTTGAAAATTTTTTAGCAACTTTAATCTTTACAAGTAAGTGATCTTGGTGGTTTTTACTGATAATTTTTGTACTTTTTAAACCCCTAAAGCTTAAGCTAGCTAATGAGGGGACTATTTTGCAAAATGGTTGAGAGTCTAGTGATTTTCCATGTGAACGTTTATGTTGATTTGTAAAATTTTATGGAAGAAAATGAATCCTAGTGGGTTAATACACAACTTTTGTGAAAGGTGTTTCCATGAAAACACTTAAAAGGATCTTTTTGTAAAGGTTGCAAAATAGGTAGTAAATGTGTGTAATAATTGAAATCTTGAGTTGCCATAAGAGGGAATATGAATCGGCTTGGCTTGGGTGTGTGAAAAAGGAACACATTTCATTTTAGCAGCCTAGGGGCGAAATTGTAATTTTGTAAAAGTCTAGGGGCAAAACGGTAATTTTTGCCAAAATAGGAAGGTTGGAGTAATTTGGTAAATGTGAGTATATAATAAGCTAAATATGTCATTATAGATCAAGAAGAACGTGGAATCAACCTTGACCGAGGAAAAGGCAAGGTTTCGGACTAAATTGCAAATTGGCATATTTTGTATCGAGGTAAGTTTATGTGTAAATGATACATCCTTTAAAATTATGTTCTTACATATTAATGCATTATGTAAAATGCGAATGAATTTTATAAATATCTATTAAGTTGATAGAAAGTGAGGATATTCTCGGATGAACCTTCAGAATAGTAAAAGATATGGATAAACATTCGTGATCGTAATTATCATTTTTGGTGGGCTGTGTGCGATACCACCATATTTATCATTTTTGGTGGGCTGTGTGCAATACCACCGTATTTATCATTTTTGGTGGGTTGTGTGCGATACCACCGTATTTATCATTTTTGGTGGGCTGTGTGTGATACAACTGTATTTATCATTTTTGGTGGGCTGTGTGCGATACCACCGTAATTATCATTGATGGTGGGTTGTGTGCAATACCACTATGTGTTTTATTATTGGTGGGTTGTATGCAAAACCACCGAGTACTTAATATTATTTTAAAGCGTTCATCGAGAAACTTTGTTTATGTGAAATTACATGTGGTTTGTGGTGATAAGTGCAGGGTATAAGTGCATGTAAATATGAGCAATGTTTTATGATATGTGTTGGCATGTGGTAAGGCTTGAATAAGTAAGTATGATTATGAGGATCTAAATCATTTTTACTTATCATGTAATGTTCTTGATTGATAAGTATGTGGTATGATGTTTATTGTTTACATATAGACTTACTAAGCTTAAAGCTTATTCCCTTCTCTTTTCCATTGTTTTATAGTGTCAAAGAGCCAGCTCGGGATACAGAGATAGTCGGAGGATCACCCATCCATACATTTTGGTATAGTTAGATTTAGCATTTTGAGTATGGCATGTATAGGGACTTAGTCTTAGTTGAATGTCGTATTGTTTTGGCCAAATGTGTTGGCTCATTTGAGTATGAATTCTTTTGTATAAGGCCATAGTTGATGGCTCTTTCTTTTTAATCTATGAAATGATAATGTTATTCATGAATGTGCATGTCGCATGGTTGTTTAATTGGGGTATTTATGCATGGATGAGTTGGTGGCTTGATGTGGTTTATATGGTATAAGTTGGGGTGGTAGAAAGTGCTTGGCAAATAGCCTTGTTCTTATCCACACGGGTAGGCACACGGGCGTGTGTCTAGGCCGTGTGTGACACACGGTCTGCCCCATGGGCGTGTGCCCGGGCCGTGTGACGTCTGCCCCTGAATTAGGAATTTAATTCACCACACGGTCTAAGGACACGGGCGTGTGCCTTGGCCGTGTGACATTTATGGGGGTGATGACGTCAGAAACAGAATGTTAAGGTTTTTGCACACGGCCTAAGACACGGGCGTGTCGTGGCCGTGTGAGGGACACGGGCCATGGACACGGGCATGTGTCTGACCGTGTGAAAACCTCTGTAGGTTCAAATTGAGAAATAAATTTACACGGGTGTGAAACACGAGCATGTGAAATGCCACACGGGCGTGTCCTTTCTTCCACACGGGCGTGTGGACTGTTTGATGAGAATTTTTCTAAGTTTCTCTAGGGATCTTTTAAAGAATTCGGTTTGATCCCAAACCATTCCTAAGTGTATTTTTGGGCCATATAGGCTTGATTAAGGGGTGGTATGTATATTTACGAAAAGTTTTAAATTTGAGTGGAAAGTCACGTCTCAAATTTGTATGATTGCTCATTTACAAGTCTGGTAACACCTCGTACCCTGTTCCGACATCGAATACGGGTAAGGGGTGTTACATTTAGTGGTATCAGAGCTATGGTTTAGTCAGTTCTCGGACTACCGTAGCGTGTGTGAGAGTTTAGCTATACATGCCATAAATATATATTGATAGTGTGGTGACTCCTGACAATTTTAAGCTATGTTTTCATATAGTAAATGGATCCCGACCGAGCTGCTGCTGATGATGCTGCTAGTAATATGCTGGCTCCCGCACAGGGGACCGCACCAGTAGAGAGTAGACCTGAGACATTGGGTCAAGGAGATGAGGCTCGGGAAGCCTTTCTCCATATGATGTGTAACTGGTATACTGAATCTGTCCGAGCAAATCCTAATGCCCAACCTCCTCCACCCCCTCCTATACCTCAGCTAGCCCCCGTAGCTCCTCAAGGTATTGATTTGGTAAGACTGAATAAACCCCCGGTCGATAAGGATCGAAAGCAAGGGGCCAAGGAATTTAAAGCCAACATAGATGATGGCCCTGAGAAAGTAGAGTTTTGGCTCGAGAATTCTATGAGGGTGTTTGATGAACTTTCTTGTACGCCCGATGAAAGCTTAAAATGTGCTGTGTCATTACTGAGGGACTTGGCATACCGCTGGTGGAAAACGCTGACATCTGTAGTTCTAAGGGAGAGAGTGACATGGGACTTCTTCTTAGAAGAGTTTCGAAAGAAATACATAAGTCAGCGATTCATTGATCAGAAACGGAAAGAGTTCCTCGAATTGAAGCAAGGCAAAATGTCTGTGGTAGAGTATGAGTGCAAATTTGTTAGACTCAGTAAGTATGCTTAACAGTGTGTGTCTACTGAAGCTATTATGTGTAAAAGATTTGAAGATGGGTTGAACGAGGATATCAGATTGTTTGTCGGGATTTTAGAGTTGAAAGAATTCGTAGTATTGGTCGATAGAGCTTGCAATGCTGAAGAGTTGAATAAGGAAAAGAGAAAAGCTATGATTGAGGCCCGAGATGCAAGGAAAAGGCCGATGAGTAAGTCATTCCAAACCCAATCAAAGAGGTCCAAAGAAATGAACCCTCGGACGACTACTTCAGCTGGGTATTCACACCGAGATCATGGTAACATATATTCGGGCTCTAGAGTTCAAGCCACCTCGATGGCAAGCGTGGGAAATACAAAGTCAAATAAACCCGAGTGTCCAAATTGTGGTAGACATTATACTGGGGAGTGTTGGGGAAATAATCGAGCTTGCTACAAGTGCGGTTCACCAGACCATTTCATTCAAAATTGTCCTGAGAAGGATGAGAAAGACAGAAAATAAGAAGTGAGGGCGAGTAATGTACCTTCGAGGGGTAGACCATAGAGGAACCCGGGAAGTGGGACTAGTAGTAGAGGTGTTCCTAGAGATTCTACTGCGAGATCAGAGGGTAGAGCACCTGCAAGGACTTATGCCATTCGCACTCGCGAAGAGGCATCATCTCCAGATGTGATAACGGGTACTCTTTCTCTTCATGATATCTCTGTTGTTGCTTTGATTGATCCGGGGTCTACCCATTCCTATATTTGTATGAAATTGGTGTCTAGCATGAGTATGCTTGTTGAGTCTACGAAATTTGTGATAAAAGTGTCAAACCCATTAGGCAAGCATGTGCTAGTTGACAAAGTGTGTAGAAATTGTCCCTTGACAATTAGAGGTCATTGTTTTCCAGCTAATCTCATGTTTTTGTCGTTTGATGAATTTGATCTAATTCTTGGCATGGATTGGTTGGCTGCTAATAATGTTTTAGTAAACTGTGGTAGTAAGTTTATTGAACTAAGATGTGTAAACTGAGATATTATTCGGGTTGAATCAGGTAAATCGGATAGTTTGCCTGTAGTGATTTCGTCAATGGCAGCTGAGAAATGTATGAGAAAAGGGTATGAGTCCTATATTGCATTTGTTTTAAATGCCCAAGAGTCGGAAGTAAAGATTGAATCAGTGCCTGTGGTATGTGAGTATTCGGATGTGTTTCCGAAAGAGTTACCCGGATTGCCTCCAGTTAAAGAAGTCGAGTTTGGCATTGAGTTGGTTCCAGGTACGGCACCTATTTTGGTTGCCCCGTATAGGATGGCACCGTTGGAGTTAAAAGAGTTGAAGGTTCAGTTACAAGAGTTAACGGATAAGGGTTTTGCAAGACCGAGCTATTCTCCGTGGGGTGCGCCGGTACTTTTTGTGAAGAAGAAAGATGGGTCGATGAGACTGTGTATAGATTACAAACAGCTCAACAAGGTGACAGTGAAGAATAAGTATCCTTTTCCAAGGATTGACGATTTGTTTGACCAATTGAAGGGAGCCACGGTGTTTTCTAAGATAGACCTGAGGTCTGGCTATTACCAGTTGAGAGTTAAGGAGCAAGATGTGCCAAAAACTGCATTTCGGACGAGGTATGGCCATTACGAGTTCCTCGTCATGCCCTTTGGCTTAACAAATGCTCCTGGGGTATTTATGAATTTAATGAACCTTATTTTTCAACCATACTTGGATAAATTTGTAGTTGTTTTTATCGATGACATACTAATTTATTCACGGGATGAGAGTGAGCACGCGAACACTTGAAAACTATTTTCCAGACTTTAAGAGACAAGCAGTTGTATGCTAAGTTTAGCAAGAGTGAGTTTTGGCTCTGAGAGGTCGGATTCTTAGGACACATCATGTCGGGTGATGGAATTAGAGTTGATCTGAGTAAGATCTCGGCTATCGTTGATTGGAAACCACTGAGGAATGTGTCAGAGATTAGGAGCTTTTTAGGCTTAGCGGGTTACTACAGACGGTTCGTTAAAGGGTTCTCCATGATTGCTACACCGATGACGAGATTGCTACATAAGGATGTCAAGTTTGAATGGACCGAGAGATGCTAGCAAAGTTTCGAGAAACTGAAATAATTATTGACTGAAGCCCCGGTTTTGGTACAACCTGAGTCGGGAAAGGAGTTTGTGATCTATAGTGATGCGTCATTGAATGGTCTTGGTTGCGTGATGATGCAAGAGGGCAAAGTAGTAGCTTATGCCTCGAGACAGCTAAAACCGCATGAGAAGAACTATCCGACGCACGATTTGGAATTGGCCGCCGTCGTTTTTACTTTGAAGATTTGGCGTCATTATTTGTATGGTGAAAAATGCCGAACCTTTACCGACCACAAAAGTTTGAAGTACCTGATGAACCAAAAGGACTTGAATTTGCGACAATGGAGGTGGCTCGAGTTATTGAAAGATTATGAGCTACTGATTGATTACCATCCGGGGAAAGTGAATGTGGTTGCGGATGCCTTACGCAGAAAATCCTTGTATTCTTTGAGAGCTATGAGTACGAGCTTAGTATTGTCTGACGATTGTTCTATATTGGCTGAGTTGAGGGCTAGACCGTTATTTCTTCAGCAGATTTGTGAAGCTCAAAGGAATGATAGTGAAATGCAAGTTATGAGAGCTCAGTGTGAATCGGGAAATAACTCTAATTTTCAGGTTGGTTCAGATGATTGTTTGATGTTTCGTGATAGAGTTTGTGTACCTAAAGAAGATGAGTTGATTCGAAAATTTTTACATGAGGCACACAATGGTTGTTTGTCAGTACATCCGGATAGCACAAAAATGTATAATGATTTGAAGAAGTTGTATTGGTGGCTAGGTATGGAAAGAGATATCTCTGAGTTTGTTACAAAGTGTTTGATCTGCCAACAAGTGAAAGCTGAGCATCAAGTACCTTCGGGTTTACTTCAGCCAGTGATGGTTCCCGAGTGGAAGTGGGACTGAATCACAATGGATTTTGTAACGGGGTTACCTACGACTCTGAAAAAGAAAGATGCTGTATGGTTTATCGTTGATAGATTAATGAAATCGGCTCACTTTATACCGGTGCGTGTTGATTACTCACTTGACAACTTGGCTGAGCTGTATATTGCCGAAATTGTGAGATTACATGGGGTGCCAATGTCTATTATCTCAGATAGAGATCCAAGATTTACTTCGAGGTTTTGGAAAAAGTTGCAAGAAGCCTTGGGTACAAAATTGAATTCCAGTACTGCGTTCCATCCTCAAAATGACGGTCAATCCGAAAGAGTGATTCAAGTTCTAGAGGATATGCTTCGATGCTGTGTTCTAGAGTTCGAAGGTAGTTGGGAAAAATATCTACCTTTGGTCGAATTTGCCTACACAACAGTTATCAGTCGAGTATACATATGGCACCATACAAAGCATTATATGGTCGCAAATTTTGGACTCCATTGTATTGGACTGAGCTTAGTGAGAAGCAAATTCACGGGGTTGATCTAGTTAGAGAAACCGAAGAGAAAGTGAAAGTGATCCGTGATAGTCTGAACGCTGCTTCAGATTGACAAAAGTCATTCGTGGATTTGAAAAGGAAGGAAATTGAGTTTCAGGTGGGTGATAAAGTATTCCTGAAAGTATCCCCGTGGAAGAAAATATTGAGATTTGGTCGAAAGGGTGAATTGAGTCCGCGGTTCATAGGGCCGTATAAGGTTATTGAAAGGATTGGACGAGTAGCTTACTGGTTAGCTTTGCCGGCAGAATTAGAGAGAATACACAACGTGTTTCGTGTGTCGATGTTACGATGATATCATTCTGATCCTTCGTAAGTGATTCCTTCGACTGAAATTGAGATACGATCGGATATGACCTATGAAGAGGAACCAATTAAAATTTTGGCTCGAGAGGTTAAACAGTTGAGGAATAAAAGTATAGCCTTAGTGAAAGTGTTGTGGCAAAAACATGGTGTGGAAGAGGCTACGTGGGAACCAAAAAAAGCCATGAAAGAATAGTACCTAAACCTCTTTATCGGTAAGATTATTGGGGACAAAAATCTCTAAAGGGGGGAGAGTTGTAACAGCCCGATGCTAGTCGAAATAGTGGTTTCGAAACCACTAATTCGAGGTCAGAGAAATTATTTTTGATATCATTTTATGTGTTATAGCATGACCATATGAGTGTATGAAAATTTTGATGAATTAATTTTAGTGATTGCATGCTTAATTGCGAAAAAGGACTAAATCGCATAAAGTGCAAAAGTTTTATTTTACAAGCTAGAGGTGTTAAATAGCTACAGAACCTTAAATTGGAGGTCCTTAATATACAATTAGGCCTTTCTAAGGGTGCTAGCCAGCCATAGGGATAAGAAAATCAAATTGGTCAATGGTTAGGTGGGTTTTGGTGACTTAATTGAATAAAATAAGATAAAATAAAGAAGCTATCATCTTTTCCCATTTTCACTTCTTCTTCCACCAAAAATATCATCAAGAGAAGGGGTTTAGAAGCTTGAAAAAAATTTAGCAACTTTAATCTTTACAAGTAAGTGATCTTGGTGGTTTTTATTGATAATTTTTGTACTTTTTGAACCCCTAAAGCTTAAGCTAGCTAATGAGGGGACTATTTTGCAAAATGGTTGAGAGTCTAGGGATTTTCCATGTGAATGTTTATGTTGATTTCTGAAATTTTATGGAAGAAAATGAATCCTAGTGGGTTAATACACAACTTTTGTGAAAGGTGTTTCCATGAAAACACCTAAAATGATCTTCTTGTAAAGGTTGCAAAATAGGTAATAAATGTGTGTAATAATTGAAATCTTGAGTTTCTATAAGAGGGAATATGAATCGGCTCGGCTTGGGTGTGTGAAAAATGAACACATGTCATTTTACGAGCCTAGGGGTGAAATCGTAATTTTGCAAAAGTCTAGGGACAAAATGGTAATTTTTGCCAAAATAGGAAGGTTGGAGTAATTTGATCAATGTGAGTATCTAATAAGCTAAATATGTCATTATAGATTAAAAAGAACGTGGAATCAACCTTGACCGAGGAAAAGGCAAGGTTTCGGACTAAATTGCGAATTGGCATATTTTGTACCGAGGTAAGTTTATGTGTAAATGATACATCCTTTAAAATTATGTTCTCACATATTAATGCATTATGTAAAATGTGAATGAATTTTATAGATATCTATTAAGTTGATAGAAAGTGAGGATATTCTTGGGTGAACCTTCGGAATAGTAAAAGATATGGATAAACATTCGTGATCGTAATTATGATTTTTGGTGGGCTGTGTGCGATACCACCGTGTGTTTTATTATTGGTGGGTTGTGTGCAAAACCACTGAGTACTTAATATTATTCCAAAGCATTCATCGAGAAACTTTGTTTATGTGAAATTACATGTGGTTTGTGGTGATAAGTGTAGGGTATAAGTGCATGTAAATATGAGCAATGTTTTATGATATGTGTTAGGATGTGGGAAGGTTTGAAATGAGTAAGTATGATTATGAGGATCTAAATCGTTTTTACTTAGCATGTAATGTTCTTGATTGATAAGTATGTGGTATGATGTTTAGTGTTTACATATAGACTTACTAAGCTTAAAGCTTATTCCCTTCTATTTTCCCTTGTTTTATAGTGTCGAAGAGCCAGCTCGGGATACGGAGATGGTCGGAGGATCACCCACACTATCCATACATTTTGGTATAGTTAGATTTAGCATTTTGAGTATGGCATGTATAGGGACTTAGTCTTAGTTGAATGTCATATTGTTTTGGCCAAATGTGTTGGCTCATTTGAGGATGAATTCTTTTGTATAAGGCCATAGTTGATGGCTCTTTCTTTTTAATCTATGAAATGATGATGTTATTCATGAATGTGCATGTCGCATGGTTGTTCAATTGGGGTATTTATGCATGGATAAGTTGGTTTCTTGATGTGGTTTATGTGGTATAAGTTGGGGTGGTAGAAAGTGCTTGGCAAATAGCCTTGTTCTTATCCACACGGGTAGGCACACGGGCGTGTGTCTAGGCCGTGTGTGACACACGGTCTACCCCATGGGCGTGTGCCCAAGCCGTGTGAAGTCTACACCTGAATTAGGATTTTAACTCGCCACACAGTCTAAGGACACGGGCGTGTGCCTTAGCCGTGTGACATTTATGGGGGTGATGACGTTAGAAACATAATGTCAAGCTTTTTGCACACGGGCTAAGACACGGGCGTGTCGTGGCCATGTGAGGGACACGGACGTGCGTCCGGTCGTGTGAAAACCCCTGTAGGTTAGAATTGAAAAATAAATGTACACGGGTGTGAAACACGGGCATGTGAAATGCCACACGGCTTTCTTCCACACGGGCGTGTGGACTGTTTGATGAGAATTTTTCTAAGTTTCTCTAGGGATCTTTTAAAGAATTCGGTTTGATCCCGAACCATTCCTAAGTGTATCTGTGGGCCATATAGGCTTGATTAAGGGGTGGTATGTATATTTACGAAATGTTTTAAATTTGAGCAGAAAGTCACGTCTCAACTTTGTATGATTGCTCGTTTACAAGTCTGGTAACACCTCGTACCCTGTTCCGGCGTTGAATACGGGTAAGGGGTGTTACACATTTGACACCACCATGGTCAATGATGATCCTGAATAAAATGGAGGGAGTTCTCTTCACTTTCTCTATCGTTATTTTATATTTTTAGTGTTTTTTTCCTCATTTGAATAAAATGGTAGGCTTAGATAAAATTTTCTTTGGTTCATTACATTAATTAAAACAATTTCTAGGAGATTGGGACTTAAGCGGGACCATCTGTGACCCCTCTAGCCTTTCCTGGGCGTTTAATTTAATGTAATTTTTCGAAAAATATTTTTCTAAGTAGCCCAAAGAATTTACGTATTTGTTTTGTTAAATAAAGGGTCAACTTTTAACCCAAGCACTAATTTCTTTGAGTTTTTTTTAGTTTACTTTCAGTACAGGAGCTTAGGATCCAAAAAGGAGCTGACATTGGACTTAAGACACTACTAAAAAGGGAAATATTCAACCATTTTCCACACAAATCTATAGCCCTTACCTTGCTCCATCGCCACTCCCAAGTAGCCTAATAGTGCATCTCACTTAACCCCTTTATGTCGCAGCCCTTAACTCCCCAAATCACCACCTTTAACACCTTCATTCTAAGTCACCAACTACCGCATCTAAACTTCCTTAAAACCACCACCCTCTTCAACTCTAAACCTTACCATCGGCTACTCAACCACATGCCTGAAACTGAAACCACCCTTAACATATTTTCTAAGTTCGACGCCGAGAGTCCCTTCATCTAGCACCATTTCACGAAGTGAACAGTTTGATATAATGGCTATGCTGCGACACATGCAGTTGCAGCAACAAGCTTATTGAAGGTACTCAAAAATACGGGATGACTCAATCAGGGATACATTTAAAAAATATATATTTCATAACCCATTTGTGCTTGAATTTCCAAACTTTATACTTAAACCATGGACTTCAATGTCGAGGAAGGAACGAGACGATCGGATTCTGAGGGGTCTGCAAATAAATAAAAAAGGGGGGATCTTTACCTTGTGTTATTTTCTTTCCTAGGTTATGTTAGGATTAGGTTCTATTAGGATTTTTATTTTTTGCATAATAAAACAAGAGGTGGAAATCATAAATAAAAATGAACAACTTGCAAAGTACAAAGTGTGGCAATAGATATATACATGTCTAAGATTGGATCTAGAGAGAACTTGGTACTTGAGCAGTCAAATTGACTCACCTCCTCTTTTCTAGAATCGTACTTGGTGTATAGTATCTATTCACTTTTAAAAATGAGGACATTGTTCATCTTAAGTAGTAGGGACCGAAAAATTGAAATTATTTCCTCTTAGAATATTGTTTTCTTTTAATTATGGTTAGGTTATATTTTGTTCAAAAATTTAAAATTTTGTTTAATATGCTAAACTTCAATATGAATAAAGTTCTATTATTTCAATAAGTGTTATGCTAGTTGAATTATGACATAAATGTACTCTTAATAAATCATGAAAATCATACCATAAAACTTTTAGTTCCTTAGGAAAGCTAGGCATGCTTGAAAGTTTAAGTCTCTAGAATTGACTTAGTAATTTCTTGAGGCGAAATCCTAGGAAGCATGGAATGTTGAAAATGATTTAGGAAACTTTTGTTTGGACCGTTTGAGCCTTTCAAGCCAACCTTGATGGAATTTTATACCTTGAAACCCAACTTTGAGACTATATGGCCTAATTTTATTTGAACCTTTGCAATATTTAGCCATCACTTTTCTCATAATTATCTTTAAAATGTCCCAAACACTAGACTCGGTCTATTCAGAATATTATTTAAAAATAAGTTTGAGGAGTTGAAAAGAAGTATCAAATGATCAAAAAATTTTGTAGTACATACAGCAAAATGCTCGTGAAAAAAAATAAAAAAAAAAAGAGAGAGCATATGTACTCGAAAGAAATAGATGTACGAAAGAGCATGTGAAAGCAAAATAAGTTGGTGTATTGAGGATAATTATTCTGAAGATCTGATTCAAGCTTAGTCTAGGGTTTTTTTTAGCCTAAATTTATCTATCTTTTACCTACCCCTAGCCTAGCCACGTTACAACCTACTTAAAATACCGATTGATTCAAGTTTCTATGCTACCTACATTAGTGGAGAGAAATTGCTATGTTCAACATATGAAGACATAAATTAAACTTGATGATTGTAGCTTAATCTTAAATAAGGGAATAAAATCAAATTGGTAGGGATTTAACATGTCTTTATTAAGAAAGCATTTAGTCTATTTTTGCTATCATAATAATAATTGAGATTGATTTGAATGATATGTATACTTAAGTAGGATAAATCTCAAAACTTTTTGTTCTTGGGCAAAAGTATACTAAATTCATAATTTTGAGAAGAATATTTTCTGAAGGAATTTTTCAAAGGTGTTTCCAAGAAATTCTTTTCAATTTTTGCATTACTCGAAACGAGCATTGAATTAAGTTTGGGGGTGTGGAAACACGACAATATATAGACTTTTCTATGTCCTTTTTAACTCAAATTCATGCAAATTTCGTAATAATTCTGTCAAAAAATATAATATAATTATAAAATAATTAAATTTTACTTAAATTATTAACATATTGAATTTTAATTAATTTTATAATAACTTTTGATTTATTTACGATAGATTCGCACAAAGAGTGAAAATTGGCTCGGCAAACACTACTAAAAGCACAAAATTCGGGAGCGATTTTTGAAACATCGAGGCGAATTAATTTTCAGCCTAAGACGGTTCAAATTATAAATATTAATTCATAATATAATTAATTTTAATTTTAATCCAATTTATTTTGGGTTAAATAATTATTATTAAATAAATTGTGAAATGAGGCCCAGTTGTGCTGAACCGAGAAGATTGATCCAACCGAGCAAATGGGCTGCCCAAAATCGTCCAAGATGGTGACCCAATCAGCTAAAATTAGCTGATTATTTGGCTTTCAAATCAGCCCTTAAATTTTTCTGGAAATTGCATTCAAACCCCTCCACTTTCTGTGCTTTTAAAGATTTGGCCCTAGCTAAATTTAGCAAGTTTGAAAGCTTCAAACTTGCCACATGTGTGGCCAGCCATGGGGGGAGTTAATGGCTGCTGATTTTTGCTATTTTTAGCAACCTATCCAACCTCTAAATACCCCCTTGGCTGCTCATTTGAAACACACCTCTCATCCTTTCATTCTTCACTTTCTCTCTTCAAAACCCTTCCTTTGTTCTTCTTTTTCCCTTCCATTCCCTGGCCGATTTTCCCTCTTCGAAAAGAGTCTTTCAACCACTGCTGGAAGCAGCATTCGTGTTTGTGGAAGCCTCGGTTCAACAAGAACAAGCGGAGAAGGAGGAGCGAAGCAAACTAGTTAAGCTTCGGAGAAGCATCAGATTTAATTCTAGTTCCCTATCCTTTTATTTTTATTGTTGTTGTTAAGAGCATGTTTATGAATACTTGTTATTTTGATATGTTTAGTTTAATTAATATGGATTAAATTTAATTCGTGTTAGGTTGATTGCATTTCGTCCACTTAAGTTATTAAAATTATGTTTGTGTTGTTATAGGCCTTGGTAAGTTGTTTGATTAAGTAAAACCATGATTAAGTTATTCTTGCAGTATAATTGTAAGGTAACTAATGAATTAATTATTTAATCCTGTTGAAATTGTAATTAATTGACACAATACTTAATCAGTGCATGTTTAATCTTCTAAGGTAGCTGAGGATTAAATTAGCGACAGTATTAGATGGTACATTAGCCTTGCATAACTTGCAAGATTATTGTGATTAAACTGTTTCAAGGTAGGAATACATTGTTACCTCACTTAATCTTTTATTTGCTTATGAAGATTGATTAATTTTTTTAATTGGCATTTGAAAATGTTCAAGAGATTAGTTAATTTAATAGGTATGTATGAGCAATAGTTAGCAAATTACCAAGTTGCCATGAATTTATTCGTAACAACGTGAACATGAGTTTAGTAATTCTAAGTTAAGAAATGTAATTAATCTAAACAATTATGTCATCTTGAATAAAATCATCTTTTGAAATCGTGCATTGGAACTTTTATTTTTATTTATTTTATTTTACTTAGTTAAATTTTAGTTTTTAATCAATTCCTCAAAATCAAAATATTTTTCTTCACCAAAGTGTTTTAATTACATTCATAAATAAATTCTTTTCACAGTCCTTGTAGGTACGATAACTCGACATTTAAATGTCACTTTATTACTTGTTGAGATTGTGTACACTTGCACATTTCCATCGTTCCAGAACCTATTTTGTGATTTTCCCTAGTTGTTTGAAAATTTGTAATTTAATCCTTATTGTACTTAGGTCATCTTAAAAGCTTTTGTAAGCTCGATTAAGACTTGAATTTGTTTTAAATTCATATTAAACATTCATTATGACTTTTATTTTTGAATTTATTGATTGTTTTTTACATTAAATGTGTGTGAATGATCTTGTAACCGGATCGGGTAAGGGGTGTTACAAGGTTACTAGTCCGAGCTAAACCTATGTCACAAGTATCTTCGATACACCAATTGCTCGTCTGAGCTGAATATATATATTTGTGTTAGGTTACCAGTCCAGACTAAACCTTTAATGACACGTTCGATTCTTGGCCAAGCTGAAAATATAAATGTTAGGTTACCCGTTTGGGCTAAACCTTTAAAATGGCATAAGGTTACCAATCCAGCCTAAACCTGTGTCACATGTATCTTCCAGTCCGCAAAAAACGTTGGATCTCCTTATTCATCAGTAATCAATCCGTACAAGTGAGTACAAAACCTTTACTAAGTTCACCCATGCATTTTTAACACACATATATTTCTTTACAATTTAGTCCAATTCTCACCTTTTTACCAAAATACCACAAATTAATACGCAATCAAACATACATACGCAAATGAAATACATAACAATTTAGTTGTATTTATACCATATGAACTTACCTAACAAAAACAGCAAACAAGTTAGATCTTCAAAGACTACTCAACAATTTTGGCTTTTCTCCGATTATCCCCTATTTGATTCAATTCTTGATCTTAGAATTAGAGGGCTGAATGTCTTGAAACTTCAACAATGGTTTCTAGTTTTTCTTTCCTCTAGTTTCGGTGAAGAAGGTAACATAAAGAAGACACTTCTTTTTATTTTCCTTTTATACTTTAATTAAAGTTAATTAACTTAATTGACTAAAACATGTTTTATTTATTCTAATTAATCTATTAATCCAACCTAGTAGATTCCACCAACAATTTCCACTATCTTATAATAATAATTGGTTCATTTTCTATTTCGGTCCTTTAGGTAATTAAAAATCTATAGCGATTGGACTTTTACAATTTAATCATTGTAACTTAATTAACTATTAATTCGAAAAAATTACTAGACCAAACTTTAATATATTTCTTTAACCACTTCGTAAATATTAAATATATATTTACAGACTCGAACTACAAAAATGGGGTTCCGAAACCACCATTTTTTATACCATTGCAAAATCAGGCTATTATAGTAGCTGAAAGGAAAATTAGAGTCTTGGCTAAAATGGTAAATTCAATGATATCATATTTAGGTCTTGGACAAGGTTTTTGGGGAGAAGCTATTCTAACAGCTTATCACATATTGAATAGAGTTTCTAATAAAGAAACTAAAATAACCCTCTATGAATAATGGAATAAAAAGAAATCAAACCTTAATTATTTGAAGGTTTGAGGCTATAGAGCTATTGTCAAAGTTGCAACACCTAAACATAAAAACATTAGGTGAAAGAGGAATTGAATGCATATTTATAGGATGCGCACATAATAACAAGGAATATAGGTTCATGGTAATTAAACCAAATGATTCAATTTCAATTAATATTGTTATTAAATCAAGAGATGTTATTTTTAATGAAAATAGATTTAGTTCTATTTCGAGACAATTATTGCCACAACAATTAGTTCACTTTTCAAATGAGAATAAGATTCTATTGGAACAAGTTGATAATAATGATGAATCTTGTCAAGAATTAAGAAGTAAATGGAATAAAAAGGTTAAAGATTTTGGACTAGATTTCATTATGTTCCTTGTAGAAAGTATAGGCGAAAGTATAGGCAATAAGATATATTATTGTTATAATAGGGAATCTGATCCTATTACATTTGAAGAGGCAATGGAATCTCAAGACTCTTCTTTTTGGAAAGAAGCTATAAATGATGAGATGGATTCAATAATGAGAAATCAAACTTGGACCTTAGTTGATCTTCCACCGGGTTCCAAACCAATAGGTTGCAAATGAATATTCAAAAAGAAAATTAAGGTCGACGGAACCTTTGATAAATTTAAAGCAAGGTTTGTAGCCGAAGTTTTTACACAAAAATAAGGTATTAATTAATTTGATACCTATGCTTCAGTAGAAAGAAATGCTATGATTAAACTCTTAATATCACTTACCTCAATGTATAATTTGGATGTTCACCAAATGGACTTTAAAATTGCATTTTTAAATGGTGAATTAGAAGAGGAAGTGTACATTGAACAACCAGAAGTATTTGTTGTTCCAGGATAGGAGCATAAGATATGTAGGCTTGTTAAATCTCTATATGAGCTTAAATAAACACCAAAGCATTGACACCAAAAGTTTGACAAGGTTGTTCTAGCTAATGGCTATAAAATAAATGAATCTGATAAGTGCATACATAAAAAATTTGAAAATGGAAAAGGTGTCATAATTTTCTTATATGTAAGCTTGTTAAATCTTTATATGGGCTTAAACAAACATCAAATCATTGACACCAAAAGTTTGACAAGGTTGTTCTAGCTAAATGCTATAAAATAAATTAATCTGATAAGTGCATATATAACAAATTTGAAAACGAAAAAGGTGTCATATTTTGCTTATATCTAGGTGACATGCTCATATTTTGCACGGGTCTGGAAAAAGTAGAAAACACAAAGAAATTGTTGTCAAGCTACTTTGTTATGAAAGATATGAAAGTAGCAGATGTTATTCTTGGGATTAAAATAACTCAAGAGAAAAGCATTATAGCTTTATCACAATCACATTACATTGAAAAAGTGTTTCAAAAGTGTGATCTTTTCAATTGTTTACCAGAATCTACACCCATGGATCCTCAAATAAAATTAGTATCTAATGCTAGTAGAAAAATTGATCAATTGAAATATGTAGCTCTAATTCGTTGTCTCATGTACATAATGACTTGTACAAGACTAGATATTGCATATGTTGTTGGGAAATTGAGTAGGTACACAAGTAATACAAGTAGTTTGCATTGGCAAGCTTTGAATAGAGTACTTAGGTACTTAAAAAAAAACTATTAACTGTGGGTTGTGCTATAATGGATATCCTTCAGTTTTAAAAGGGTATTCAGATGTTAGTTGAATTTCAAGATTGGAAGATCATGCTTCTACTAGTGGATGGATCTTTATTCTTGGTGGAGGTGTCATTTCTTGGGGTTCCAAGAAATAAACATGTATTACTGATTCCACCATGGTAGTTGAATTTATCGCATTAGCTATTGCATCTAAAGAAGCAAAATGGTTAAGAAATTTGCTTTATGATGTACCTCAATGGCCTAAACCAATTTCACCTATTTCTATCTGTTGTGATAGTAAGGCTACTCTAGCAAAGACATATAACCAAGTATATAATGGAAAGTCTAAACACATTGGATTAAGACTTAGTTATGTCTGATAATTAATCTCTGATGGAGTGATCACTATTAATTATTTGAGGTCAAGTGAAAACTTAACGGATACTTTGACAAAAAGTCTTACTAGAAATGTAGTCAACAAGACCTCAAAAGGGATGGGACTCAAGCTCATTAATTAAAGTCACCCATGATGGAAACTTGACTTGACCGTTGGTATAACGTCAAGTCTTGAGTTGAATTAGACAAAGTACATCATTAGTATGTGACTGCTAGCACTATAAATAAATACATCTTAAGATTAAAGTGTTAGGTACCCGTACTTATAATGGAAGGATGAGTAATGTACTCTTAATGGAGTCATAGCATTAATATGTTAGAGTGTTATAGATACGGGAACACTCTTGATGGGCTTGGCTCTAACAACACTCATGATAAGAGGACACAAACACATGGTCATAATAGTCTCCCTAGATACTATGTGTAACGACCCGAAATTGGGCCTAGTAGGATTGGGCCCATTGGACCTTGAGCGTAGAAGCGTTTTAAAATTTATGGGAATTTGAGAACGGCATTATTTCAAGTTGGACTTATTAGGAAGGTGATTTTGGAAAGTTACGGGGTTCTAGGAAGTTCTGGGTTCAAATTAGGCCTTAGCAAAATTTTTATGTTTAGGCACTTTAAGGAAAGAAGGCAAGTGGCATTATGACTTAAGGAAATAAGTGTGCATTTTGCTAGCACAAGGAGTCTATTGGTAAAGGTGGAAAGTGGCGTGTGGAGTGTACTAATGGTCTGAGGTTCGAATCCCATCTATTGCAAAATTTTGAATTTATTTTTTTGTGCTTCTCTTCCATGTGTCGGCCAAGGTGGTATTTAAGGCAAGGAAGACTTTTTAATTATGGTATGGTGGCTAAGGAAAAAGGAAAGGATGAAGGTAAGGAAAGGAATCAAAAGAAAAAGGCAAGATAAGGGAGCATGTTGGCCTTTTTCATGGGTGATGTTTTAGAAAGATTTTTGTTGGTCAACATCCACCCTTTTTGGCTATAGTTCACACAGTTTTGTTAGGGGGAAAGGAAGAGCCGAATTTCTCTTTTCTCTTGAGATCATTTTGTTAGTTTTTGGGTGCATGAGAGGTACACTTTTGTCTTTGAACATTTGTGTCTTCTTTTCAAATCCATCTTCCTCTTAGCTTTGGCCGAAATCTCCCAACACATTTGTGCATTCTTTTCTTTTGTTTAGCCGAAACACTCACCTTGCTTATCTCCCCTTTGATAGCCAAAATTACCAAAGCACTTTTCTCCATTAATTTTTCTCTTTTGACCATTTCATCAACCTTTTCTTCTTCTTTAATCGACATCACTTTGTGATCACATTTCCTGTTCGATTTTCTCTATAGCCGAACCCCTTATCATCCTATTTCTTCATCATTTTGTTCCCCATCGTGTAAGAAAATATCTTCTTAATCGAATCGGTAAGTGATCTTATATCCCTCTTTCTATTTTTATGTTCTTTTTCTTCCTAATCGAATATGAATGTTCATCGTTATTCGGTTAGTCAACTTTGTTTCTTATCAAAACGTCACTCTCTCCATCATTCTCATGTTGTGATCAATACTCTTTCACAGTGATCCTAGTGGGTGGCCGAATATCATTCTAGCCATAAGTAAAGTGGTGGAAATCGCAACAAGGTAAGGAGTTCTTTATGGATTATTTGATATCGTTCCTTATTCGATTGGTTGCTAAATGGATTAATAGTTTGGACTAATCGGTCACTATAGGAACCAAATCGCCCGATTACCTATCCCTCGTAATAAGAGACTCGGATTGTTGGTAAGTAATATAGATTGTTAATCAATCGCAATACTTGGTTGAAGTTGAAAATTTGGGCTGTGGACTAATTGTTAACCGATTGTACCTTTAGGTGCCGCGGAGAGTATCGTGTTACGGATTCCGAATAAGGTGTGTAATCCCGTACCCTTTCGAATTCATGTTTGAAATGGTGTGTAATCTCATACCTCTCTGAATGTTTGTATGATATGTTCTATGATTCGATCGAAATACCGAAGGAAAACTAGAAATCGGCATCCGTGACCACTCGGGCGTGCGTATATTCGTAGTGGTAACCATATTTTTGCAATGAAATAGTTTGGTCAGCAGCAGTGATGTGATTTTGAGAAATCATGAAAAATAGGATAAAGGGAGTTAGAAAGTGAAAAAGATATCGAAATAAATCTTACTGTGTCTATTTTTATAAGAAAGAAACGAAGGAGGAAGAGGAATTGTATATTCTGTGATATCTTAATTTTAGTGAGACTAGTTCTGATTGACTTCGTGGTTCCCTGTTCTATCTTGGAAAAAATCGTTTAAAATTGTACAAAGTGAATTATGAGTTATAAGTTATAGTATAGATTCCTTAGTGAGCCTATTTTCAATAGAAACAAATGGGAGCAACATATGGAAACCGTACAGTGAGATATTTGAATTTTTGGTAAGAGAGGTCAGAACCGTTGGTCAGTGAAACAAGGGAATCTTTAATGAATAAACTGTACTAAAAGGATAAGCCAAAAATTATGGAAAAATTGTAGTAAGAAGATATAAGAGTCTAGTTTCAAGGAAAAATTACGGATCTAAATTTCGAGTTTTCTAACTCGAGTTATAGTCAATTTAGTCAGTATGACGCAGTTGGACAGTTTCAATTTTAATGCCCCAAATTAGTAGTTAAATGCAGGTTGCGAAATTACCATAATACCCTTAGAGGGTAAATTACGAAATATACAGGTTGCGAGATTACCAAATTATCCTTAGTGGGTAAGATTACCGAATTACGAAAATGCCCTTATGAGCCGAATCACCGAAATGCCCCTAAAGGGCCGATTTGTTATATTGCCTTAATGGGCCGATTTGTTATATTGCCTTAACGGGCTGATTTGATATATTGCTTAATGGGCCGAATTGATATATTGCTTAATGGGCCGAATTGATATATTGCTTAATGGGCTGAATTGATATATTGCTTAATGGGCCGAATTGATATATTGTTTAATGGGCCGATTTGATAAATTGCCTTAAAGGGCCGATTTGTAAAGTGTTAATGGGCTGAACTTTTGTCTGAATTAATTATTGTTGATATATTTGTAAATATCATGATTTTCTATGTATGATGCATCTACATGAATTTGTATGGGTTGGGAAAATGTTGAAAAGAAGAAATTAAGGTGGCACTGCCACAAATATGTTTGATAATATGATACTCTGAGATTCCGGTGGCTTGCCCACAATTAAATGTGTTATAAAAGGCATAATGCCTGCGATTGGTGTGTTGGCGGGGTGGGTTGACTAGATCCCCACAGGTGTGATGGATGGTACGGGTGGTGTGTAGCAGATGGATTATTAGGTTGGTTTGGGATTGCATTACATTCATATGATATATTTGATACATTATGGGATGGGAAAAATGCTAAAGAAAAGTGTAGCCTGGTGGCTCTGCCACATTCTAATTCTGGTGGCTCTGCCACAAATTCTGATATGGGCTATGTGCCAATTTAAATATGGCTTTGTGCCATCGTGATTAAGGCGTGTCTTTGATTATGTTACCGTATATGATACTCCGGTGGCTAAGCCACAAAATTATTATAAATGGCGACTTGTCCGCAAATTGAGAGACCGGCGGGGTGGGTTGACTTGATCCCCACAGGAGAGACCGGTTGGTACGGGGGAGAGGCGGTTGGATGGGTTGGGTTGCATACATTTGCTTCATATATATATGTTCTGTTATGAAAGTGGGCTCCGGCCCAAGATGTTGCTATATGGGTTCAGGCCCAGTGGATGACGGTAAGGGATTTCACACTGAGTTCTAGTAACTCACCCCTCCTTTTTAATCTCTATAGGTAATGCTCCGTAATGAGGACTTGGGCCCATGGATGACTCGGTGGAGGCCATAATTCAAAAAATGGTGTTATTGAATTTTAAATTTCTATTTCCGTTTATTTTATTATTTTTCTATTATGGTTTAAGTTGTAATAAGGCCTCTGGGATATGTTTTAAATTTATTTATGTTTAGTCGTACTCATTATATTGCTTGAATTGTTTTAACGGGGATTTTCTAAAATCATAAATATGGTTTTCAAAAAAATTGATCAACAAATGGATTTTTAAACAAACTTGTACAAATAATATAACTTGAATTTTTCCTACAAATTATCAATGATATTTTCAAAAGTCACGGTTTCAAAGTTCACTACCTTGATTGTTGACTCATCAATCAATCTCTCAAAAATACTTATATTTTATCTACGTTTTCGCAATGATTTCAAAATGCTTCTGTAACTCTATTTCTAAACATCACATTTTTGTAAAATGTTTATTTCAAATATGCTTTCGCCACCAAAAAGGTTTCTTAAAGATAATTATGTTTTCAAGTAGTTAACAATTGCTTAAGTGTTTTGGGTTTTAACAAAGAGGCTGTAATTCTCAAACAAGTTTTTTTCCATGTGACAGCCCAGATTCGAGCCTAACTTCTAGGCCGGGTTTGGGGTGTTACACTATGCATTGACCGATGTTAAATCATTGTGTGAGATGTGTTCGGTTAATCAAATGGAATAGTTGGTTTAAAGCTTAGTCTACTATCCAATTTCGATTAACTTTAACATGTTTTCACTAAGTGAATGTAACATCCTGATTTGAGGCCTAGTCGGAACAGTGGTTGCGGGACCACAAATTTGACATCAAAAAATTTATTTTATTATTATTTTGATGTCTACAGTATGATACTAAAGTTGTGTGAAATTTTCATAAAGAAATTTTCTCGTTTGAATGCTCAATTTGACAAAAAGGACTAAATCGCGTAAGGTGCAAAACTTGAGGTCTAATTGATAAAGGCACTAAATAGCTATAGAATTGAAAATTATGAGCCCTTGCATGGTAATTATACCAATATAAAAGTGAGGAGACAAAGATGGACATGTAGTAGGTGGATTTGGTGAAGTTATTAAAATGTTAAATTGGTAAATAAGTTAATAGGTATAATAAGACAAAATAGCAAAAGCTACCATCTTTTTATTTCTCTTTCTTCTCCTCCGATTCTTACCCAAGGAAATGGCCATGGAATCTTGAAAAATTTAGCAACTTCTAACCCTCACAAGTGAGTGATTTTGATGGTCATTTTTGATGATTTTTGTATTTTTGGAACCCTTGTAGCTTAATCTAGCTAATGAGGGGACTATTTTGCAAAATGGTTGAAAGTCTAGGGTTTTGCCATGAGAATGTTCATGTTGTTTGCTGCATTTTTATGGAAGAAAATGAATCTTGGTTGTTAAATAAACAACTTTTGTTAAGTGATTTTCATGAAAACACCTAAAATGGACCATTTTGTAAAAGTTGTAAAATAGGTGGTAGAGGTGTGAAATAATGGAAAATGTGGGCTGCTATAAGCATGAAAAAGGTTCGGCTATGCATGGGTAGTAAAGAAATTGAACACATTTCAATTAACGAGCCTAGGGGCAAAAGTGTAAATATGACAAAGTTTAGGGGTAAAAATGTAATTTTACCAAAAATGTGAAATTGGGCTAATTTGAGTAGCATGATGATTAAATAAATTAAATGTGTTGTTATAGATCAAGGAAGATGAGATTCGAAATTAGATCGGGGGAAAAGTAAGAAAATCGAGTAATTGACTTATTCTGTCGTTTCATACCGAGGTAAGTTCGTCTGTTAATAAGCATTAAATTTGATATGTTTAAATGCTTAACCGATACCATGTGTTATTTCGTATGTTATTATTGGATCATGAATAATATAAAAATTACGAGATTGTTTTGAAGGATCAAATTAAGAGAAATGTAGGGCGGAGTATGATCGAATTTCGACATGTGATGAATTGACGGTGTAACACCCCTTACCCGTATTCTAAGCCGGAACCGGGCCCGAGGCATTACCGAAATAAAACCACTTGATCACCACTTAGGCTCAACGTGACTACTCTCTCTTAGTCACCATAACAACCTCATTCTCAACTTACGAGACCTTACTCATATACACGAGGGCTCTCGAGACCATATCGGAAACTCTTACGAATTTAAAATTTTTCCATTCCAACAGGGCCACACGCCCGTGTAAGATGATACACGCCCGTGTGTAGTCACACACACCTATGTCCACAAACCGTGCACAAAAATCAAGACTTCTGCCAAAGTCCCACGGCTAGGGCACACGCCCGTGCTCTCCACCCGTGGTGAGCACTGACTACTTTACACAGCCTAAAGCCTAGACACACGCCCGTGTGGCTAGCCCGTGGCCTATAACACTCAAATCTGCCAAAGTGACACGGCCAAGTCACACGCCCATGGGCTGGCCGTGTGTCACACATGGCCTAGACACATGCCCGTGTGTCTATCCACATGGATAAGAACAAAGCTATTTGCTAAGCTCCTCTCACCCCTCTAGCATACACAACATGTACTCATTCAACACATCCATAACCAACTCATTTTGAAACACAATCTTACATGGATAACTACATCTTTTATATAATAAAGTAGCCAACAACAATGGAATTATACAAAAATAGTTTATCCATCTAATGGCCAACACATCTTAGCCAATACAACAAAATTCACTAACTTATCTAGCCCTTATACATGCCATATACAAAACATTAAGTCCAATGTACCAGAGTGTGCTGATAGTGTGGGCGATCTTCTGATTAATCCGCGTATCACGATTCAATCCTTGTTCTCTATAAGACAAGGGAAAAGAAAAGAGTAAGCTTTGAGCCTAGTAAGTTTACACATAAACAATTTAAGCATTCTAGTATAAGCTAAACAACAATTAGCATTATACTAACATATGTAATTCACATCCACTACTATGCTTACTCTTTTTATCCTTTACCACATCTCCAACACATCATGAGTCACATACTCATAATCATTGACATGCACCCCTTCACTCAATAGCACATTTACTCAAAATACAACACATCATTATTTCTCAATAATACATCCACACAGCTAAATTACTCGGTGGTTTTGCACTTAGCCCACCACAATCAGATCATAAGGTAGTATCGCACATAGCCTACCACAAAGGATAATTATAGTGATTCCGCACATAGCTCACTAAATAATATGCTTAACAATAGTATCACACACAGCCCATCATTGTTAAGTATCAAGGTGGTATCGCACTTAGCCCACTATCAAGCATTATCACTACACATTCACATGTCTACTTGTAATACATTCATCCATTCACAACTACTATCTCATTCATTCAACTAGAATTGAATAGGTTCTCAATTATGCTACACATTAGCTAGCATTAACAATGTATACGCATAAATGCATTGTTCATACGTAAACTTACCTCGGTACTCAAAAAGTATGGAGATGTGCAATTTAGTCCACGACCTTGCCCTTGCCTCGGTTAAGATCCGGGCTTCGTCTTTCTTGATCTAAAATGACAAATCAACCCGTTCAATACACACATTGACTAAATTGACCCTTATCTCATACTTTATCAAAATTACCATTTTGCCCCTAAACTTCCTCATATTTATACTTTTGCCCCAAGGCTCGTAAAGTGATTTTCATTCAACTTTCTAGCCTTTCATGCTTAGTAATGAATCATTTACTCAACTAAATCAATCATCAATTCTCACTAAATCACTCATGTATGACCAATCTCAAGACTTTCACAAACTAGTCCCTACATGCATTTTTCATGGAATTCACTTAGCAAAAGATGTTTCTACTACATCAAGCCTTCATATTCTTCCATAAAACATCAAAATACATTCATGTCATACATGGTTACATTTTTGAACATCAATCCTAGCTCAACATATAGCTAAAAATAGCTTCCTCATGTTACTAGGACTTCAAAAATACGAAGAATATCAAAAACGGGGCTTGGATGCACTTACTAGCAAGCTTGAAAAATTGAAGAGCCCTAACAATGGCTTCTTGAAATTTTCGACAGCTTGGAGAAGAAGATGAATGAAATTTTGTCATCTTTTTCTCTTTTTAATCACTTAATTGACAAATGACCAAAATGCCCCTTAGTCAAACTTTTCCAATACCATCCACTCATGCCCATTTTTGTCCAAAAATTAGAATTTGGGAAAATTACTATTTAAAGACCTCTAATTGATAACCCAAAGCTATTTCATACAAATAGCTTCTAGAATCTCACATTTTGCAACTTTTGCAATTTAGTCATTTTGGACAATTCAACCGCAATTTAACAAAATTACTTCAAGAAACTTTCACACTAACATGTAAACATAGCATAAACCTCAAAACTCATACATATACCTCGAATTTGTGGTCTCGCACCACTATTCCGACTAGGCCTTAAATCAAGATGTTACAACTCTCCCCCCTTTAGAGATTTTCGCCCTCGAAAATCTTACTGGTAAAAAGGTTTTGATGTTGCTCTCTCATGTTTTCTTCTAGTTCCCACGTAGCCTCTTCCTGTAACAGCTCGATTCAGGGCCTAGTCAGAATAGTGGTACGAGACCACAAATCTGAGTTAGTAAATTGAGTTCTTAAGGTTTATGACATGTTTGCATGATAGTATTAAATTTCCATGTAGAAATTTTGTGAAATTGACATGGAATGATCAAATAGGACTAAATTGCAAAAGTTACAAAATATGAGTTTCTAGAAGCTTTTTGTATGAAATAGCTTTAGAATATTAATTAGAAGTCCTTAAATAGAAATTTGCCCAAATTATAAGTTTTGGACAAAAATGGACATGAGTTAGTAAATTGTAAATTTTTAAAGAGAAGGGCATTTTGGTCATTTACCAATTAAATGATTAAAATGGGAAAAAGATGATAAAAATTTCATTCATCTTCTTCCTTGTGCCAAAAATTTGGATACTCCATAGCTAGGGTTCTTCAAATTTTTGAAGCTTGCAAGTAAGTCATCCTAGCCCCGTTTTTAATATTCTTCGTATTTTTGAAGTCCTCGTATTATGAATTTGCTATTTTTAGCTATAAGATGAGCTAAGAAGCATGTTCAAAAATCTACCCATGTGTATCATGCATGTAAAATGATATTTTATGGAAGATTATGGGAGTTTGATGTTAGATAAACATCTTTTCCTTAGTGAATTTCATGAAAAATGATAGTATGGACTAATTTGTAATAGTTATGAAATTGGTCATACCTATTAGAAATAGTGAGAATTGATGATTGTTATAGTAGAGAAAATGAATCAGCTAAACATGATGTTTAAGAAAGTTGAATGAGAATTATTTTACGAGCCTAGGGGCAAAAGTGTAAATATGAGAAAGTTTAGGGGCAAAATAGTAATTTTTCAAAGTATGAGTTAAGAGTCAATTTAGTCAATATGAGTATTAAATGATCTAATTATTATTATAGATCAAGAAAAATGAAGCCGGATTGGCTCGAGGCAAGAACAAAGTCGAGGACTAAATTGCATATCTACATACATTTTGTATATTGAGGTAAGTTTGTACGATTTCTAAGTTTTATGATTATTATCATTGAATTGCTTAGTATAATGTACATTATTACCATAGAAATGCTTATTGCTATGTTAAATAAAGAAATTAATGAGATTAAGCATGAGAAAGTCCTGACTGAAGTTGAATTACTTAGGATACTCGATCTACCACACGAGATAAGAAAGTCCGTATAAGACCAAGCCAAGGCATGGCATCGGCAATCAAGCAAGTTATCATGTAAGTCCAAGACAAGTCTTGGCATTGAAGAGTTATTATGATATGAAGACCCATGTAAGCCCAAGCCAAGGCATGGCATTGGTGAGTCTCCAAGCAAACATGTCATGTAAGTCCAAGACAAGTCTTGGCATTGAAAAGCTATCATGAGGTAGAGATTCCATGTAAGTCCAAGCCAAGGCATGGCATTGGTGAGTAACAAGAAAGATTTCATGTAAGTCCAAGACAAGGCTCGGCATTGACCAGTTCATGAGTAAAGATACCAAGTAAGACCATGTCAAGACATGGCAATGGTAAGTTCCCAAGGGAACACACAAGGAAGACTTTGAGTAAGTCCATGTCAAGACATGGCATCAATACCAAGATGAGAGATCCCATGTAAGACCATATCGAGGATATGGCTTTGGCATTGAGTTATGTGGGATGAGATTCAGTATCCTCGGTTATTCATAGAAATTCATCGAGCGAGCATGAGATATGTAAGAGTCAGTAAGAGTAAGTAAGCTTAAATACTTGAGATTCATAATGCCATTGTCTATGATGAATGGTTAATGTTAAGCAAATATATTGCTATGAGAATTACATGCAAACTTACTAAGCTAAATGCTTACGTCCTTTATTCTTTCTTTCCATGTAGTCCCACCAAGCTAATCTCGTGGATCATCATCATCGGAGCTCGGAGCACACTATCAATCGCTATTTTGGTATAGCCAAGTTGTTTATATTAAGTATGGCATGTATAGGAAACATTTCATTTTGAGTTATCTTTTAAACCTAGCCAAAGTGTTGGCTATCAAGCTTAGTATTCTTTTGTATATGGTCAAAGAGATTGGTCATGAATCATTAAGTATGTATGTTTTTATCTATCAATGAAGTATGCATTCTTGTCACATTAGATGTAATAATTGTGTTATTGAGTTGAGTATTGGATTGATATTGATATCAGGGTGGCAAATTGGCTTGGAAGATAGCCTCTAGGTGCCCACACGGATGGACACACGGGCGTGTGTCTAAGCCGTGTGTCCCCTGCACATTAGTGTTTTAAGTCGAGGATAGACCACGGGCCAATAACACGGCCATGTGTTTAGGCCGCCGTGTGTGTACCACGGTTAGCACATGGGCGTGTGCCCTGGGCGTGGGAAGTCTGCACACTTAGTAATTGAATTGTCACACGGCTAATGCACACGAGCGTGTGTATAGACCGTGTGAATAAGTCAGAATGCCAAGGTTTGGCACACGGGCCAGGGCCACGGGCGTGTCCAGGCCGTGTGTAATTTGCCAGTATCCACCACGGGTGAAAGACACGGGCATGTTTTAGGGGTGTGCAGGCGTGTCCCAAGTCGCGCGCGACGTGTGACCCTGCTCGAGAGAAAGTTTCCAGATGAGTTCCGAAAGTTTCGGGACGTAAGTCTGAGGCCTCGTAGGCCCATGAAATGTCTGATGTGACTAAGAAAGAAAAGTTTTTAATTCGGAACAAAATTTTATAGCCCATAAGTACATGTTTAAGTAAGTTCAAGCATGGTAATGTCTCGTATCCAGTCTTAGTCTCAGACTCGCGTATGGGGTGTTACACTTCCACACTGTGTTTCTGCCATAACACTTTCACTAGGGCTATGCTCTTATTCCTCAACTATTTCACTTCTCGAGCCAAGATCTTAATCGGCTCCTCTTCATAAGACATATCCGATCTTATCTCAATTTTCGTTGATGGAATCACATGCGAAGGATCGGAGCGATACCGTCGCAACATCGACATGTGGAACACATTATGGATCTTGTCCAATTCTACCAACAAAGCCAATCGGTATGCTACTGGCCCAACTCTATCTGTAATCTCATACGGCCCTATGAATCTCAGACTCAATTTCCCCTTTCGTCCGAATCTCATGATTTTCTTCCACGGGGACACTTTTAAAAACACTTTGTCAAACCCTTTACAAGATAAGTGTAAACCATTGATAGCCAAGACTTTGGCCCTTAAACATGTTATAACATAGAATACCCAACTTCCTATACATGCCATACTCAAAATGAATTAACTGTACTATACCAAAAGGGCGGTTGATAGTGTGATTACGAACTCCGACGTTTTGTGATTCCCGAGCTAACTTGGCATAACTACAAGGAAAAAAGAAAAGAGAGGGGTAAGCATATAGCTTAGTAAGTTTGCATGAAACTCTAGGATAACATATTTACTCAAACTATAATCATCCATATCATTAAACAATGGCAACATAGTCTCAAATGAATAAAAGTACTTACTCGTACTTATTCACACTTATTCTTACCCATCTCATGTCAATATGATCTAGTAACTTTTACTTACTCGTGTTACTTGTATCACTGTATCACATGGTTTAGAACATATGCTAACATAACCATAAACTCACATCTTTATCATTCATATCATGAACATTTCTCAAGGCCATCCATAAACAGATTTGGATCTAGGCCAACTCACGTACTTAACTCTTTTGCTTATGAATAAATCGGATCATCATGAATTATTCAAACTTATCATGCATAAGTTTTGATGCCAATGCCATATCCCGGATATGGTCTTAGATGGGATCATTCCTTGATTGTCGATGCCATATCCTAGATATGGTCTTATACGGGATCTCATAACTCGATGTCGATGCCATGTCCCAAACATGGTCTTATACGAGATTGTATATAGATGTCGATGCCATATCCCAGATATGGTCTTACACGATATCATTCTTTGGTGCAGAAGCCATGTCCACGACATGGTCTTATCTGAGGACCTTTCTTATCTCATATGAATAAATAATATCATCCTTACCTTAGAAATTATTAGGGACTTAAACTTAACTTATTCTCACCATTCTCTTACTGAGACTTCATCGCTCAATTTTTTTATAACCATAACATGCATTTGTCCTATTATTAGGTAATTTCAACATCGTAAGTTATGAAACTCTAATTTCATACAAACTTACCTCGATTCTCAAAATATGCCTCAAAGCTCGATTTAGTCGTCGATTTTATTCTCGCCTCGGTTTTGATCCGAGCTTCGTGTTTCTTGATCTATAATAATAAATTTCTCTTGTTAAACACATGCATTGACTAAATCGACTCATAATTCATATTTTGGAAAAATTACGATTTTGCCCCTAAACTTTTACATAATTACACTTTTGCCCCTAGGCTCGTAAAATGATTTTTATTCAACTTTCTTATACTTCAAGCCTAGCCGAATTATATTCTCAACTATAGCATCTTTTAATTCCTATTATTTCACTCATGTATGACCATTTTTATAACTTGTACAATTTGGTCCTTACATGCATTTTTCATGAAAATCACTTAGAAAAAGATGTTTATCCTACATCAAACGTTCATAATATTACATAAAACATCAAAATACATGCATGTCATACATGGGTAAATTTTTGAACATAAACCCTAGCTTAAAATATAACTAGAAATAGCTAAACCGAGCTACGAGGGTTTCAAAAATACAAAAAACATTAAAAACGGGGCTAGGATGCACTTACTATCAAGCTTGAAAGTTGAACAAACCCTAGCTATGATGCTCCTTGAAAATTTCGGCCAAGGGAGGAAGATGGACATGTTTTTGGCCTTGTTTTCCCTTTTAATTCTTTTATTTACTAAATGACTAAAATGCCCTTAATGATCCTTTCTTGAGATTTTTCCTTCCCATGTCCATTTTTGTCCATCATCAAATATAATGGTCTAATTGCTAAATAAGGACCTCTAGGAATTTTTATAATTCTATTTCATACTTGAACCTTCTAGAATCTCATATTTTCTATTCTTTGTAGTTTAGTCCTAATGGACAATTTACTCATTAATTAATACAATTTCTTCATGAGATTTTCACACAATCATGCAAATACCTCATAAGCCTTGTAAAATCATTTAAACACATATTTTTACTTCGGATTTGTGGTCTCGCACCACTATTCCGACTAGCCCCTAAGTCAGGCTGTTACAATTCTCCCCCTTTAGGGATTTTCGTCCCCGAAAATCTTACTAGTGAAAAGGTTTGGGTACTGGTTCCTCATAGCCTCCTCGGGCTCCCATGTAGTCTCTTCTACCCCATGTCTCTGCCATATGACTTTCACTAGAGCTACACTTTTATTTCTCAATTGTTTGACTGCACGTACTAGAATCTTAACTGGTTCCTTACCATATGTCATGTCGGGTTGAATCTCAACCTCAGTCGATGTGATTACATGTGATGGGTCTGATCGGTAGCGTCGCAACATCGACACGTGAAACACATCATGAATCTTTGCTAAATCAGTCGGCAAAGCCAACCGATAGGCTACCGGCCCAATCCTCTCAATGATCTCATATGGTCCGATGAAACGCGGACTTAATTTGCCTTTCCGACCAAATCTAAGAACTTTCCTCCATGGCGACAATTTTAAGAATACTCTATCGCCGACTTGATACTCAATCTCTTGCCTTTTTAAATCTGAGTAAGATTTCTGTCTGTCAGAAGCAGCCTTTAAACAGTCTCGAATCACCTTTACTTTTTCTTCGGTTTCTCTAACCAATTCAACCCTGTGAATCTGGTTTTCCTTGATCTCAGTCCAGTATAAGGGCGTTTGGCACTTACGCCCATATAAAGCCTCATAAGGTGCCATTTTTAAACTTGACTGAAAACTATTATTATAAGCAAACTCTACCAACGATAGATACTTTTCCCAGCTACCTTGAAATTCAAGAATACAGCACCAAAGCATATCCTCAAGTACTTGTATTAACCTTTTCGACTGTCCGTCGGTTTCGGGGTGAAAGGTTGTACTAAAACTCAACTTGGTGCCCAAGGCCTCTTGCAACTTTTTCCAAAACCTGGAGGTGAATCTCGGATCTCTATCCAATATAATCGATAAGGGCACTCCATGAAGTCTCACAATCTCAGAGATGTAAAAGTTTGCCAACTTATCCAGTGAATAGTCAACACGCACTGGTATGAAATGGGCTGACTTCGTAAGTCTATCGACTACGACCCATACAGCATCTTTCTTGCTTGGTGTCAACGGTAAACCTATTACAAAGTCTATAGTAACTCGGTCCCACTTCCACTCGGGCACCATAATAGGTTGAAGTAAACCCAAGTGTACTTGATGTTTGGCCTTTACCTGCTGACAAATCAAGCATCTTGAGACAAATTTGGAAATATATTTCTTCATACTCGGCCACCAGTACCATTTCTTCAGATCATTATACATATTGGTACTACCCGGATGTACAGATAAACATCCGCTATGTGCCTTATGCAAAACTTTACGAATAAGCTCATCATTCCTCGGTACACATACTCGGTCCATGAACATTAAACATCCGTCTGGATTAATTCGAAAATCAGACTCAACACCTGACTCGCATTGAGCTTTTCTAGCTTGTAAGTTGCTGTCATTTTTCTGAGCCTCACAGATTTCTTGAAGAAACATTGGTCTAGCCCTCAACTCCGCTAGAATAGAACCATCATCTGATAAACTCATCCGTGTATTCATAGCCCTCAAGGTAGATAAGGATTTTCTACTTAAAGTATCGGCGACTACATTCGCCTTCCCCGGGTGGTAGTAAATGACTAGCTCATAATCTTTTATCAACTCCAACCACCTTCGTTGCCTCAAATTCAATTCTTTCTGAGTCATCAAATACTTTAGACTTTTGCGATCAGTGAATATCCGACATCTCTCACCATATAAATGGTGTCTCCATATCTTTAATGCAAACACGATGGCAGCCAATTTTAAATCGTGCGTAGGGTAATTCTTCTCGTGTGGCTTTAACTGTCTGGAGGCATATGCTATCACCTTGCCTTCTTGCATAAGTACACAGCCCAATCCGTTTAAAGATGCATCGCTGTAGATCACATATTCCTTTCCCGGCTCAGGTTGCACTAGAACTGGAGCCTCTGTCAACATTGCCTTTAATCTCTCAAAACTGTGTTGGCACTTTTCTGTCCACTCAAACTATACATTTTTCTGTAATAATCTCGTCACCGGTGTAGCTATCATGGAGAATCCTTTAACGAACCGTCGATAATAGCCAGCTAGGCCCAGAAAACTTCTAACCTCAGACACATTTTTCGGAGATTTCTAATTAACAATAGCCGAAATTTTACTTGGGTCAACTCGGACTCCATCTCCCGAAACAATGTGTCCCAAAAATCCAACTTCCCTAAGCCAAAATTCACTTTTGCTGAACTTGGCGTACAACTGATTATCTCGAAGAATCTATAAAATTATCCTTAGATGTTCGGCATGCTCTCCCTCATCACGGGAGTATATCAATATATCATCAATAAAGACGACCACAAACTTATCTAAGTATGGCCGAAAGATACGATTCATTAAGTCCATAAACACCGCCGGAGCGTTTGTTAAACCAAAAGGCATGACTAGAAATTCATAGTGCCCATACCTAGTTCGAAAAGCCATCTTAGGCACATCTAAGTCTTTTACTCTCAACTGGTAATACCCCGATCTCAAATCTATTTTAGAGAACACAGTGGCTCCCTTCAATTGATCAAACAAATCGTCGATCCTTGGCAACGGATACTTGTTTTTCACTGTTACCTTATTAAGCTGCCGGTAATCTATACATAGCCTCATGAAACCATCTTTCTTTTTCACAAATAGCACTGGAGCACCCCATGGAGAACTACTCAGTCTTGCAAAACCTTTAACCGTTAACTCTTGTAACTGTGCCTTTAATTCTTTCAACTCCGTTGGAGCCATTCTATATGGTGCAATTGATATAGGTACAGCACCGAGAGCTAACTCAATACCGAGCTCGACCTCTGTAATCGGGGGTAGTCCTGGCAGTTCCTCTGGAAAAACATCTGGGTACTCACATACTACCAGAACTGATTCAATCTTTAACTCGGTTTCTTTAGCATTCAACACAAAAGCAAGATATGCCTCATATCCCTTTCTTACGCACCTCTAAGCGGTCATATGAGAGATCACAACCAGAAATCTATCTTGTTCATCTGATTAAACACGAAGAGTGTCCCCATTTTCACATCTCAACTCAATATATTTCTTTCCATAGTTTACAGTCACACCATGAGTGGTTAGCCAGTACATACCAAGAATTATATCAAATTCATCAAATGGCAATAACATAAGATTTGCCTTAAAATAATGACCTCTAATCATTAATGGGCAATCTTTGCATACTTTATCAACTAGCACACTTTTGCCTAAAGGATTAGACACCTTTATCACAAATTCTGTAGACTCTATAGGCATACTCATTCTAGATACTAATTTCATGCATATATAAGAATGGATAGATCCCGGATCTATTAAAGCAATAACTTTAGTATCATAGAGAGAAAAGGTACCCGTGATCACATCAGGAGATGACGCCTCTTCGCGAGCGCGAATGGCACAGTCCTCGCAGCGCCGCGCCTCGTGTCTCGTGCTCTGCGCTCTTTGTGAGTATTCTTACTACTTGCCCTGCTTCTCCGGTTTCTCTGTGGTCTCCCTCTAGCAGTGCCTCCCGGTCTAGCATCCTGAGGCTTCTCTTTCTCATCCCCCTCTGGGAAATCTCTAATAAAATGGTCTAGAGACCCACATCTAAAACAGGCCTTTTCATTTGCTTGACATTCACCGGAATGACGTCTGCCACACTGCGGGTATTTTGATCTACTCGATCGGGCATTGCCGACACTAGCATTCGAGGTGGTCTGGGCTTTAGACCCTGAGTATTGCTTACTCTTACCTTTGTTTGAAAACCCGGCTTAAGTAGCTAGTCGAGTAGGGAAGTCTCTTGACTTCTTAGATGAAGATTGAAATGACTTACTCATCTGCCTCTTTCTCGAGTCACGAGACTCTATCTCAGCTTTCCTTTTCTCTTTCACTAATTCTTCGGCCTTACAAGCCCGGTCCACTAACACCACAAATTCTTTCAACTCGAGAACACCAACAAATATCTTGATATCTTCATTTAATCTGTCCTCAAACCTCTTACACATAATGGCTTCAAAGGACACACATTCCCGAGCGTACTTGCTGAGCCTCACAAACTCGCGCTCGTATTCAGTTACTGTCATCTTGCCTTGCTTTAGTTCAAGGAATTCCTTTCTCTTCTGGTCTATAAATCTTTGGTTAATGTATTTCTTTCGAAATTCCTCTTGGAAAAACTCCAACATAATTCTTTCCCTCGGTACAACCGACACAAGGGTATTCCACCACTGGTAAGCGAAATCTCTCAGAAGAGAAACCACACACTTCATGCACTCTTCAGGTGTGCACAATAACTCATCGAATACCCTGATGGTATTTTCAAGCAAAAAATTGGCTCTCTCTGGATCATCATATTTACTAGCCCTAAATTCCTCGGCTCCTTGCTTTTGGATCCGATCAACCGGAGGCTTTTCTCTTCTTACAACCTCTACCACTTGAGGAGCTACAGGGTAGGTTGAGGAATAGGCGGGGGTGGAGGGGGTAGAGCATTCAGATTTGCTCGTATATACTTTGTATACCATTACTCATCATTCGGAGAAAGGCTTCTTGGGCCCCTTCTCCCTGACCCAAAGTCTCAGGTCTACTTTCTACTGGCGCGGTCCCTTGCGCGGGAGCCGACGCATTACTTGCAGCATCATAAGCTACAGCTCGGCCAGGATCAATATCCATCAACTATATAAAAAAACATATACAATTCAAATCGTCAGGAGTCGTCACACTCTCATTACTCAAGTACTATTACGTATGGCATGTATAGCTAGACTCATAGTCACGCTACATTAGTCCGAGAATCGACTAAACCGTAGCTCTGATATCACTTAATGTAACACCCTTTACCCGAGTCCAACTGAAACACCCCATACCCAAGTCCGAGACTGAGACTGGATACGAGACATTACCATACTTAAACTTAAGGGAACATGTACTTACGGGTCGTAAAATTTTGTTTTGAAACAGAAACTTCTCTTTCTTAATCAAAACATACATTTCATGGGCCTACGAGGCCTTAAACACCTATCCGGAAACTTTCGGAACTCAATCGAGAACTTTTTTCTCGAAACAGGGGTCACACGCCCATGTGACTTGAGACACGCCCGTGTACCCCTAAGACATGCCCGTGTCTTCCACCTGTGCTCGACACTGACTAATTTCACACGGCCTTGACACGTCCGTGGCTTTGGCCCGTGTGCTAAACCTTGGCAATCTGACTTATCCACACGGTCCATACACATGCCCGTGTACTTCAGCCGTGTGGTAATTCAATTTACAAGTGCAAGGTGCAGATTTCACACGGCCAGGGCACACGCCCATGTGCTAACCGTGTAGCACACAAGGCCTAAACATACGACCGTGTGATTAGCCCGTGGTCTATTCTGACTTAAAACACTAATGTGCAGGGGACACACGGCTTAGACACACGCCTGTGTTTCTATCTGTGTGGGCACCTAGAGGCTATTTTCCAAGCCAATTGCCACCCTGATATCAAGATCAAACCAGTACTCAATTAAATAACTCAAGTATTACATCTAACATGAACGAGGATGCATACTTCATTGATAGATAAAAACATACATACTTAATCATTCATGACCCATCTCTTTGGCCATATACAAAAAGAATGCTAAGCTTGATAGCCAACACTTTGGCTAATTCTAAAACATAACTCAAAATGAAAGCTTCCTATACATGCCATACTTAATATAAACAACTTGGCTATACCAAAATAGCGATTGATAGTGTGCTCCGAGCTCCGATGACGATGATCCACGAGATTAGCTTAGCGGGACTACATGGAAAGAAAGAATTAAAGATGTAAGCATTTCACTTAGTAAGTTTGCATGTAATGTATATAACAACGTATATAAATGTATATACTTTACATACTCATTCATCATAAGCAAAGGCATTGCTAAGTTCACATGCTTGAGCTTACTTACTCTTAATGATTCTTACACTTATCATGGTACTTACTAGTCTCGTGCTTGTAAGATAAACAAGGTACCTGTATCACTTACTCATATAGATTAGCATACTTTGTTAAGGTAAGCATAATCTTAACTTCATCATTCATAACATGAATAATACTCTTAGTTCACTATGACTAGCATACTTTGATGATGATAGCTTTAATTGCTTAACTTTCTTGCTTTCTCATTTATTCTTTGCTCTTTTGCCCGATGAATTACTATGAATAACCGAGGATACTGAATCTCATCTCACAAATATCTCGATGCCAAAGCCATACCCTAGATATGGTCTTACATGGGATCTTGCAACTTGGAATCGATGCCATGTCTTAACATGGACTTACACAAAGTCTTCCTTGTGTTTTCCGTTGGGATCTTACCATTGCCATGTCTTGACATGGTTTTACTTGGTATCTTTACTCATGAACGTGTTAATGCCGAGCCTTGGCTTGGACTTACATGAAAACTTCCTTGTGATTTCTTTGTTTAGCATTACATCAAAAATCTCATGGAATTAAGATATATTCTACCTCATACTAAGAAATTCAATGATATTAATCATAAAGCTTAGAAATCATACAAACTTACCTCAATGTACAAAATGTATGTAGAAATGCAATTTAGTCCTCGACTTTGTTCTTGCCTCGGTTTTGATCTGGGCTTCATTTTTCTTGATCTATAATAATAATTTAGCTCATTTAATACACACATTGACTAAATTGACTCTTAACTCATACTTTGGAAAAATTACCATTTTTCCCCTAAACTTCCTCATAATTACACTTTTGCCCCAAGGCTCGTAAAGTGATTTTTATTCAACTTTCGTGAACTTCATGCTTAGCTGATTCATTCTCTTAACTATAGCAACAATCAATTCTCACTATTTCTATCATGTATGACAAATTTCACAACTTTTACAAACTAGTCCTTACTAGTATTTTTCATAAAATTCATTTAGGAGAAGATGTTTATCTAACATCAAACTCTCATAATCTTTCATAAAACATCATTTTACAAGCATGTCATACATGGGTAGATTTATGAACATGAATTCTAGCTCAACTTATAGCTATAAATAGCTAATTCATAATACGAGAACTCCAAAAATACGAAAAATATTAAAAACGGGGCTAGGATGCACTTACTAACAAGCTTCAAAAAAAATTGAAGAACCTAGCTATGGAGTCTCTAAAAAATTTTCGGCACAAGGGGAAGAAGATGAATAAGATTTTTGTCATCTTTTTTCCCTTTTTAATCATTTAATTGATAAATGACCAAAATGCCCTTCTCACTAAACTTTCAAAATTTCTAACTCATGTCCATTTTTGTCCAAAAATTATGATTTGCGCAAATTGCTATTTAAGGACTTCTAATTAATATTCCAAAGCTATTTCATACCAAAAGCGTCTAGAATCTTAAATTTTGCAACTTTTGCAATTTTGTCCTAATGGACAATTCAATGACTATTTCATAAAATTTCTACATGAAACTTTCATACTATCATGCAAACATATCTTAAACCTCAAAACTCATTTTACTACTTTGGGTTTGTGGTCTCGCACCACTATTCCGACTCGGCCCTAAATCAGAATGTTACAATTCTCCCCCTCTTAGGAATTTTCGTCCTCGAAAATCTTACCAGCAAATAGGTTTGGGTACTGGTTTCTCATGCTCTCTTCTGGTTCCCACGTAGCTTCCTCTATCCCATGTCTTTGCCACAACACTTTCACTAGGGCAATACTTTTATTTCTTAGCTGTTTGACTTCCCGAGCTAAAATCTTAACTGGTTCTTCACCATAAGTCATGTCGGGATGAATCTCTATCTCTGACGGGGAAATTATATGTGAAGGGTCTGATCGGTAGCGTCGCAACATGGACACGAGAAACACATCATGTATCTTTTCTAACTCTGATGGCAAAGCCAATCGATAAGCTTCCGGCCCAACTCTCTTAGTAATCTCGTATGGTCTGATAAAACGTGGACTCAACTTGCCTTTACGGCCAAATCTGAGAACCTTTCTCCATGGTGACAGTTTCAAGAAAACTTTATCCCCAACCTGATACTCTATCTCTTTTGTTTTTAAATCTGAGTAGGATTTTTATCTGTCAGAAGCAGCCTTTAAACTTTCTCGAATTACTATCACCTTCTGTTCGGTTTCTCTAACCAAATCAACCCCATGAATCTGGTTTTCCTTGAGTTCAGTCCAATATAAAGGCGTTCGACACTTACGCCCATATTAAGCCTCATAGGGCTCCATCTTCAAGCTCGACTGAAAACTATTATTGTAGGCAAATTCTACTAATGGGAGAAACTTTTCCCAACTACCTTGGAATTCAAGAATACAACACCGGAGCATATCTTCGAGTACTTGTATTAACCTCTCTGACTGACCGTCAGTTTGAGGATGAAAAGCTATACTAAAACTCAATTTTGTACCCAAGGCCTCTTGTAACTTCTTCTAAAATCTGGAGGTGAATCTCGGATCTCTATCCGATATGATTGACAAAGGAACTCCATGAAGCCTTACTATTTCTGAAACATACAAGTTTGCCAACTTGTCGAGTGAGTAATCCACTCGTACAGGTATGAAATGGGCCGACTTCATAAGTCTGTCATGAAACACCCCACACCCGGCCCACGAGCCTGAACCGGATCTGGTATGTTCCTTGAGTAAACCAGTTTCAAAATTCTTTGTTTCTTAGAGAAAATTCGTGTATTTTCAGGAAAATTTCGTTTTGGGTTGGGCTTAGATTAAAAACCCATTTATTTAATTTTATAAATCCAATTTAATTAAGGTGACAAAAGAATTTTTGAGTTCATTTTTAAGAAAAGTAATTTTGTACTTACTTACATCCAAATTAGTTCGTGACATAATATCTAATAGTAAAGCAAAAAGAAATAAAGAAATTCACTTGGGCCTTATGGCCTTATTACATCAATCAAAACCCAAAAATAATAAAATTTAAGTACTTGATATAAATAACAGTCCCAAATAATAAAAGTCTTTCCTTGCTATGCATGGCCACCTTTAGCTCCTGCCGACCCGGCCCATTACTGATCATCTCTTGAAAAATATTCCCCAACGGGGTGAGTCAACAAACTCAATGTGTACACAAACTAACATTCAACAATTTAGGCATACATGTTCATATCAAAGACATATTCATAAAGAGAATGATGCAACCCAAACCCAAGCCTATTTGTCCATCCGCTACACACCACCCGTACCGCCAATCACACCGTGGGGACTACTAAGTCAACCCTCCATCCGCTACACACCATCGGCGATCGCTGCAATCGACGTGCTCATCGCCCATATAATTTGTGTCATTAGACACCATATTCAAATAATGTAACCGAAGTTACCAAATTCAGATAATGTAACCGAAGTTACCATATTCAAATTTTGTGACCGTAGTCACCATATTCCGTTGGTGAGACCGAAGTCAACACCTTCTTCCCCTTTCACATATATCCCGAATGCCCCATATATTTTATATCATGCATAACATACTTAATTTCCCATTATTCACATGTAACAATATACATATTCATAATCCTATCAAAAGTAGGAAACGTACCTGGGTACTTTTACCATATTTATGGTACTTAGCCATATTCACATTCTTATGCATATTCATATATTAAAATAATTGCCATATGATATATCGAAAGTTAGTGTGAGTACACACCTGATTTGCTTATTAGATTCCTTGAAATCTCGAAGAACGATCTACCGATCTAGATCTTTAACTCCTATATTCGGCCAACCATTAAAACATATTAACAAACCTATTTGGCTTAATAACCAAATCCTAGTAGGATTTGTATTACTCACCTTGTTGCCGAATTTGAAAGATTGTAAATCAAATGCCGAAAATTGATAGTACTTCTTCCTTAAATCGGCTAGCCACCAAATCATGTAATTATGTCAGTTTCTGACTTTAGAATAAATGGAGAATAATACCAAAATCACCCTAGGCCGATTGGACCTATGTACTTACCTTACAATTTCCAAGACTGAAAAGAATTCCTTGCCTTAGGTATATATATCTGTCGAGATCCCTACAATCATATGTTAAATTTGCTTTAACATATACATCATAACCTTTAATCAAATAAATTTATCTTACCTTAGATCCTCGAATTTCCCAAAAGATTTTTCCTTGTATTCAACTGTTGTAGAAACCTGAGAGACCCCTTGCAGATTCGGCCAAAAACAGGAATAGGGATTAGACCCTTCTCTTTCGGCAAATAGAAAAGAAAAGAACTTGAATGATGCTTAACCTTACCTTTAATGCTTTGACCGATTGCTTCCTTGCCTAGAGTCACAGAGATTCGGCTATGGAGATTTAACAGGGATCAAAGAGTGTTTTGGCTCGACAATAGCAAAGGAGAGGAGAAGAAAAGATGGAGTTTTGCTTAGGAGAAATTTCGGCAGATAGAAAGAGGGGCTAGGGAATTTTCGGCACACCTAAGAAAAAGATGAGAGAATAGCCTAACTCTCCTCCTTTAGCCGAAATTACTAGGCCAAGAGTCCTTGACTTGGCCACCACTCTTCCTTGTGATAATATCCTTTCTTTTATTTAAAAATAAAAGTGTTTAATCCATCTTTTATCTCCTCAATAATTATATTAAAAGAAAATCCTTCATTTATCACTTATTATTCACATTTTAATGAGAATAAAACACCTTTATTTCTAGAAGCATGTGCCGTCCACCTCAGCCTTCTGGAAGCAAAAATATAGCCTTCATTATTTGCTTCCCAAGTGACTCAAACTCAGGCCCAACACCTTGCATGTGGCGCCATTTCCAGAGGCCCTAAGTGGCATCTTCAGGCCACTTTTCCAAGCCTGTTTGTGTGTCAAATTTTACCAACTTTTTCCTTTAAGGCCCCCTTGCCTTAATTTCCTATTCTAAACTTTAAAACCCATCATTTTAGGGCCATTTCCAAGTTTCCTAAAATTTTCGATCGGCTCTGTAACTTGCCATTTTTCTTACATTTCCAGGTTTCCAGAAATGTTCACTTTCCATTTTTGAAACATTTCCAAAAATGTTTAGGTTTCCAAAAATGTTCAGGTTTCCAAAAATATTCAAGTTTCCAAAAATGTTCATTTCCATTTCTATGCATTTCTAGAATTCCAAAAATACCAAAAATTTATTCATAGTGCTTAAGACTTGTCATTTCATACAATTAAACTGAAAATGCATAGGCCCTTTCGAGGACGTTACAGTTCTACCCCCTTAAACAAAATTTCGTCCTCGAAATTTCCTAACTAAACAACTGAGGGTATTGCTGAAGCATTGTCTCTTCTGACTCCCACGAAGCTTCTTCCGATCCATGATTGCGCCATAATACTTTGACTAGAGGCACTGACTTCTTTCGTAGTACTTTCACATCACGTTCCAAGATTCGAATCGGTTCTTCCTCGTAGGATAAGTCCGGCCTTAGCTCCACCTCTTCAATTGGTACCACATGGGACGGATCCGATCGGTAACGACGTAACATGGACACATGGAAAACATTGTGCATTTGCTGCAATTCTGGCGGTAATTCAAGCTAGTATGCCATGGTCCAACTCGCTTCAATACTCTATAGGGCCCTATAAACCTTGGGCTTAGCTTCCTTTGCGATCGAACCTCATTACCTTCTTCCAAGGTGAAACCTTTAGGAACACTTGCTCTCCCACTTCAAACTCTATCTCCTTCCGCTTAAGGTCGGGCTGCACGACTTTTGCCTATCAGAGGCTTCCTTCAATCGTGTCGAATTAACTCAACTTTCTCTTCCGTTTCAAACCACTAACTCTGGACCCAAAACTCGACGTTCTCCTAACTCGGTCCAACAAGTAGGTGTTCTACACTTCCTACTGCACAATGCTTCGTATGGTTCCATCCGTATGCTTGCCACGATAGAATTTGTTGTTGTAGGCGAACTCAACTAAAGGCAAGTAATCTTCCCAACTTCCTCGAAAATCCACCACACACGCCTTTCAACATATCCTCCATCACTTGTATAACCCGCTCGCATCGCCCGTCGATTGTGGATGAAAAGCCGTTGAGAAGTCTAACTTAGTGCCTAAAGCTTGATGAAGTGCCTTCCAAAATCGAGACGTAAACCTTGGGTCTCGATCGGAGATGATCGATCATCGGTACTCCATGCAACCTTACGATCTCCGCCACATATAGCTTGGCTAATTTCGAGAGAATAATCAACCTTCACCGTAATAAAGTGCGCGGTCTTGGTCAAACGGTCCACTATCACCCATACCGAGTCCTTCTTAGTAGGCGTGGGGAAGCCCACTAACGAAGTCCATGGTAATCCTTTCCCACTTCCATTGGGGAATCTCAATTGGTTGAAGTAATCGATGGAACTTGGTGTTCAACCTTAACTTGTCGACACGTTAGACACTTTCCCATGAATTCTCGTCACTTCCCGCTAAGATCAAAGCCACCAAAATTGTTCTCTTAAATCTCTATACACTTAATGCTCGGGATGCATAGCATAGGGGCTACCATGCGCGCTCCCGAAGAATCCTTTGTCTCAACTCACCGTCCCTCGGCATGATGGACTTTTCCTTTGTAGCACAAGACTCCACCATCAATGACGCCATAATCCTTTATTTCTCCGCTCAGACTTGCACGTAACTTAGCACTTAGATCCTTATCGCCAAGCGGCCCTCTTTCACCTCATTCGACCATGTGGGCTTGACTTGTAATTCTCGCCAACAAGCTTCCATCATCATATAGACTTAAGTGAGCGAACAAAGCCCTTAGATCCGACACAACCTTCCTACTCGAGCATCGGCTACCACATTCGCCTTGCCCTGATGATATTCTATCGAACAATCGTAGTCTTTCAGTAATTCCACCCACCTTCGCTGCCTCAAGTTCAACTCCTTCTGAGTCAATAAATACTTAAGGCTCTTGTGGTCTGTGTAGATAATCGACCTTTCTCCATAAAGGTAGTGCCTCCAAACCTTAAGGGCAAAGACCACTGCTTGCTAGTTCCAAGTCATGAGTTCAGAGTTAACCTCATGAGGCCTTAATTATCGAGACGCATACGCGACCACTTTTCCTTCCTGCATTAGTACACAACCTAACCCTGTGTGCGAAGCGTCACAATATACTACGAAATCCTTGCCCGCCTCGCCTGTTTGAATTAACACTGAGCTTCCACAAGACCTTCTTGAGCTTATCAAAGCTCTCCTGCTGCTTATTAGTCCATTCAAAGGGTACTTCCTTCCTTAGCAACTTTGTCAAAGCGCGGCTATTGACGAGAACCCTTCCACAAACCTTTCGTAATAGCCTCGCTAAGCCTAAGAAACTTCGTATTTCAGCCACGGACCTAGGTGGTTTCCATTCCAACACCGCCTCGATCTTCCTAGGGTCCACTCTTATTCCTTCTGCGGATACCACATGTCCTAAGAATGCCACCTCCTTTAGCCAAAATTCACACTTGCTGAATTTGGCATAAAGCTTCTTTTCCCTTAACACTTCCAACACCACTCGGAGATGCTCATCATGCTCCTCCTCCGACCTTGAATACACCAAAATATCGTCGATGAACACCATGACGAACCTATCCAAATAGGGTTGGAAAACCCGATTCATCATATCCATGAACGCGGCTGGGGCGTTCGTCAACCCAAACGGCATCACCACAAACTCAAAATGGTCGTACCTTGTCCTAAAGGCCGTCTTGTGGATATCTGCCTCCTTCACCTTTAACTGGTGATATCCCGACCTTAGGTCTATCTTCGAGAACACAGCTGCCCCTTTCAGCTGATCGAACAAGTCGTCTATCCTTGGCAAAGGATACTTGTTCTTGATGGTCAGTTTATTCAACTGACGGTAGTCTATGCACATACGCATAGTTCCATCCTTCTTCTTCACAAACAGGACTGGTGCTCCCCATGGAGACACACTGGGTCGAATGAACCCACGATCCAATAATTCTTGGATCTGAGCCTTGAGCTCAACTAACTCCTTTGGCGCCATTCGGTATGGAGCAATTGACACAGGAGCTGTTCCTGGTAGCAAATCTATCCCAAATTCCACCTCCCTATCTGGGGGTATTCCTGGTAATTCCTCTGGAAATACATCCACGAAGTCCTTTACCGTCCTAACTCCATTAATACCTTCCTCCTTCCCACCTATCGTACTAATGAAGGCTAAGAATGCCTTACACCCCTTCTTAACCATCTTCTCGGCCTTCAGCGCCGAAACCACGTTAGACAAGTAGTTCCTCCTTTCTCCGATCATAGCTACCACTTTATCCTCCGGGGTTCTTAGCTCCATCCGTTTAGCCGCACAATCCAACACGGCTCGGTGTTTTACTAACCAATCCATTTCGAGTATAAGTTCAAACTCCCCGAAGGGTAGTTCCATTAAGTCAACCCGAAAGTTTACTCCCTGAATCTCTAGGGGTACATTCCGAAAGATCTTGTCTACCACTACGGTTTGGCCTAATGGGCTTTTCAAAATGTTTTCTCTGTAGCATACCAAATTCGGTCGTAATGTTTGGGCCAGGTTTGGGGTGTTACAAATTGGTATCAGAGCCCAGTTCAAAGCTCGGCTGTGGGGGCCCAAGGCCCAAAATATTTTGGTAGGCCTTGTGAAAATGGTTTTTGTTTTAGACAGCATGGCAGCGAGTCTCCGGCACCAATCCGCCCAGGTAAGTACTCCTCACCTCTGTATGAATTATTTTCTGTAGAAAGGTAGGAAGCATGGAACGTAGATAGTGATAGGTACTTTAAACTTTAGGACTAGTTACCCCAACAAGGACATAAGACTTTAAAAGCCTAATTAAACAAACCTACGACCAAGTCGCCGAGTTAGGTCCAGTAACCTTGGTGTGCATCTCTAGGATTGGATCAGGAAGAGCTTGGTACTTAAGCAGCGATCCTCGTGACTCACCTCCTCTTCGCGGGAATCCTGCAGTGCGTAGAGCTTCAGATTTACTCCTAACCAAGAGGACTCGGTCATAGGCTAAACACGCTAAATAAAACCCGAAAGGGATTAGCCATGTTTTAAGGAAAACTTTAGTTTTAAAATCACTAAAATATCTCTTTTAAATGGTAGGAAAAATTTATGTTGGAAAATTTTCAAAATATTCTTGACTTACCAAAATTACCAAAATGCCCCTAGTGGCAATTTTACGAAAATACCCTTGGTTTTAGAATTTACCATATTACCCCGATTTCAATAAATTCTCAAATTTTGTATTTCAAAATAATACCCTGACTTTTGAAATTTACAAAATTACCCCTGATTGACAAAATTACCAAAAATACCCCTGGGTTAGAAATGGGTAGAAATGTCCGAAGAGTGAATAAGTATGAAAGGTATTAGGGAATGGATGAGCCCTTCTGTGTGAACTAGGGTAGAAGATTTAAAACTTTGTGTGATCGAAAGAATCTCTATTACACTCTCCTCATAAAATTTCTTCGCAGATAACCAAGTGAAACAAATACTAATGCATAAAACTTTTTTTAATCAGATTAAATCGCGATGTTAGAAATGAGTTCTAGGGGATGTGTTAGATTTGTTAAGATCAGAGTGCGCAACATAAGTGTAGTACGGTGAGTTAGGATGTACGATTATTCGTTAGTAAGTAATTTCGAGGACGAAATTATTTTAAGGGGGTAGAATTGTAACACCCTGAATTAGGGGTTATTTGTAATTTAAATATTTTCCCATGTGTGTGCTTGAAGAATTAAATTCTAGAAGTATTAAGCATGTTCTAGGGCCTAGAGCTAACCCCGAGCTAGGTCGGACGCTAGGTCGGACTTGGAACTAAAAATTTCTTTTTAAGTATCTTAAATGAGGAAGCTAGGAGATAGGGGGTAAATTTGAAATTTGGGAGAAACATGTCACGAAATAAGGCAAGAGTAGCAAAGTGGTAACCTAGCGCCCTTAAGAGTTGGAGGAGAGAATGGGCGCAGTGCTCGATTTCGAGTGGTCGGAGCAGCGCGTTTTGCATTTTATTTTCTATATATGCGGTGATGGGCTTAAGTAGGAAGGCCTTATAATTAAATAAAGGAGGTTTGTGACATGAAAGTTAGGTTGGTGAAGTGGCAAGGGCGTGGCTTAAGGGCCTTGGTATGAGGTCTCGGGTTCGAGACATGAAGGAAGCAAGGAGTTTTTATTTTGGGCTTTTGCGTTAGAAGAAAGAGGGCCGAGAAGAAGGTCTTATAAATAATTGGTGAGGGTTTCGGATAAGAAAGTCAACTTGGTGGAGTGGCTTGGGGCGCCACTTAAGGGTCTTGGCGAATGGACTCGAGTTCGAGTCGGGATGGAAGCACAAGGTATGTTTATTTTTGTTCTTTGGCGTCAAAACAAGGGGGAGCCACGGAAGGAGCCTTTAAAAGGGATTGTAGGAGTTTATATCACAAAACGCTTTGGCCGAGTGGCACTGGGGCGTTACGCTGTTGGTTCCAGCAGATCCCATGTTCGAGTAACGTGGGCGACATATGGGAGATTTATTTTTTTGGCATGTTTGGCGTGAAGGGAGTTGGCTGCACATGGGCAAATGGGAAGATAAGGATAAGCTTAAGCATTTTTTTTGAATTAGAATTCTTTGGAGTGGGGATAAGCATTAGTTTATTTTAATTTTTATTTTGAAGAGGTGATAATGGATTAAATGGGATTATTATTTGATTATTATTTGAGTATTCAAATTTATTTTGAATTATTCAAATGAGTGGCTTAGAGTGATTAAGGGAATTTGCCGAATTCTTCTTCAAGGCATCCATTCATCTTGTATTTTCTTTCTTTTTCCTTTTTGGCAATAGCCGAATTTCCCTCTTCCCCATATTCCATCTTTCAGTTCTTTTCGCTCTCTTTCCAACCTTTATCAAAACCGAAAACCATTCTTTCTTCCTCTAAACTTTGGCCGAATCCACTACATCATCATCTTCCATCTATCCCTTTTCTTTTCTTCTCAAAACCGAAACTCTAACACCTTTCCATTATTTTTCCTTCTTTCCTATAGCCGAATATACTCCTCCTTGGTGTGCCGAATTTCTTTCCCCTATTTGGTGTAGTCTTGGCCGAATATCAAGCAAAGGTGACATCCTCTAGTCTATTTCTCCAATCGGTTCTAAGGTGAGTGTCCAAGGCCGAATACCTTTTCCCTTGGTTCTCCTGTGCTTGTCGACTTTTTAAGGTTTAAGAGCCGATTTCGACATTTGTTTGCAAAGGTGCTAAGTATCTGTTTAAAAAAACCGAATCTGTCTAGGTGCTCCAGGATTTTGAGATCTTCAAACCAAGCCTTCATTCGTGATCAATCGGTTCGTAAGTGGTGATTCGTGAATCGGGTGCTGTGGTTAGTATTCAAAAGTGTGTAGGACAAGAGATCTAGCGACGTAGATCGAATCTTCGGGATCTAGGAATTCCGGTAGAAGCAGGTGTGTAAACTCTTTACGCACTTTATTAATAAACTTGCTATATTATTGTCTTGAGTATAAATTTTGGTAGTGATCTATGATATGCTTGTGGGCTTAAACATGGATTCCGGGTAAGTCCCCTAACTTGTGATTTTTGATATATGTTTGCATGCCATCACATGATGTTTAATACTATGACATGATATATGAAATTTGTTGTATAAGCATGTGATGGTGGGATTGATGAGAGGAGGGGATGAACTATGGTATCGTCGATGGTTTTGACCACAAGATGGGTTGGCCCCATCAGATTATTGTGACCTATGGTCATCAGTGGTTTTGACCACAACGATTGATTATTTGCGACTAAGTCCCAGTGGTTTGGTACCACCAGTGGTTTTGACCACATTTGATATATTGTGACCTATGGTCATCAGTGGTTTTGACCACACGATGGGTTGGCCCCATCATCTGATTTGTGACTCTAAGTCATCAGTGGTTTTGACCACACGGGGTAGAAAAGGAGTATGGATGGTTAGGTTGGGTTGCATGTGCATGTTTATTAATGACTTGTGTATGAGTTATCTTACCGGGTGGGGGATTACACACTGAGTCTTGGTGACTCACCCCTTCCCTTAAGATTTTGCAGATGGGTAGATCGCGAAGATGGAGCTGGATGGACTCGAGGTGGCCATGCAGTGGAAATTTTAATTAGACGAACTTGGACTTTGTTTTATTTTATTTAATGTTGGTTTATTTTAATTAAGTTGTAGTAAGGCCTAGACATAATTTTATTATTCTATGTTTGGATTAATTTGTTAAACTATTTTCTAACATTAAATTAAGTACACGTGGTTTCTAAAATTTTAAATCGCAAAAATGTTTTATCGTGCCATCGGGCACATCTGAATCGGCTACAATCTGGCTTAGTAAATATTTTAAAATAAACCTAAGTATGGATTTTATACACCTCAAATGTTTCAAACAAAATAACCATCTTTTATCAAAAAGTTAATTTGGCCTAAAGGGATTTTCAAAATGTTTTCTCTGTAGCATACCAAATTCGGTCGTAATGTTTGGGCCGGGTTTGGGGTGTTACATGTCAACCACAACCCATACAGCATCTTTTTTGCTTGGTGACAACGGTAAACCCGTTACAAAATCCATGGTGATACGGTCCCATTTCCACTCGGGAATCGAAATGGGTTGAAGCAAACCCGAAGGTACTTGGTGTTCAGCCTTTACTTGCTGACAAATCATGCATTTGGAAACAAACTCTGAAATATCTTTCTTCATTCTTGGCCACCAATACTGCTGCTTCAAGTCATTATACATCTTGGTACTACCCGGATGTATAGATAAACATCCGTTATGTGCCTCATGCAACATTTTCTGAATAAGCTCCTCCTTTCTCGGTACACAAGTTGTATCTTTGAACATCAAACTTCCATTGGGACTAATCTGGAAATCAGACTCAACATCTGTCTCGCACTGAGCTCTCTTGACTTGCAATTCACTATCTTCTTTTTGAGCTTCAATGATCTCTTGGAGAAACATTGGTCTAGCTCTCAACTCAGCTAGAATAGAACTATCTTCGGATAAAGTCATCCGCGAATTCATTACCCTTAATGCAAATAGGGACTTTCTACTCAAAGCATCAGCGACCACATTCGCCTTTCCGGGATGGTAGTCAATGACCAACTCATAGTCTTTTATCAATTCTAACCATCTTCGTTGCCTTAAGTTCAACTCTTTCTGCATCATCAAGTACTTCAAACTTTTGTGATCAGTGAAAATTCGACATCTTTCACCATATAAATGGTGTCTCCAAATCTTCAATGCGAAGACTATGGCAGCCAACTCTAAATCGTGTGTCGAATAATTCTTCTCATGGGGCTTTAGCTGTCTTGAGGCATATGCAATCACTTTTCCTTCTTGCATAAGTACACAGCCTAATCCGTTTAAGGATGCATCGCTGTATATCACAAACTCTTTCCCTATCTCGGGTTGTACTAAAACCAGAGCTTCTGTCAATAATGCCTTTAGTTTCTCAAAACTTTGATGGCATCTTTCTGTCCACTCAAACTTTACATTTTTCTGGAACAATTTTGTCATCGGAGTTGCAATCATGGAAAACCCCTTGACGGATCGTTTATAATAGCCAGCTAGGCCTAGAAAACTTCTAATCTCAGAGACATTCCTCGGTGGATTCCAGTCCATTATGGCCAAAATCTTACTTGGATCTACTCGGACTCCATCTCCCGAGACAATATGTCCCAGAAATCCTACTTCCTTGAGCCAAAATTCACTTTTATTGAACTTGGCATAAAGTTGATTTTCTCGTAGAGTCTGCAAGACCATTCGTAGATGCTCATCATGATCATTCCCATCTCGGGAATAAATCAATATGTCGTCGATAAAAACGACTACAAACTTGTCGAGGTATGGCCTGAAGATGCGGTTCATTAAGTCCATGAATACCGCAGAAGCATTGGTCAATCCAAAGGGCATGACTAAAAATTCATAATGCCCATACCTCGTTTGAAAAGCGGTCTTGGATACATCTGAATCCTTTACTCTCAACTGGTAGTACCCAGATCTCAGGTCTATCTTAGAGAACACAGTGGCCCCTTCAATTGATCAAAAAAATCATCGATCCTTGGCAATGGGTACTTGTTCTTTACTGTCACTTTATGAAGCTGACGGTAATCTATACACAATCTCATGGTGCCATCTTTCTTTTTCACAAATAAAACTGGAGCACCCCATGGAGAACAACTTGATCTTGCAAAACCTTTATCTGTCAAGTCTTGCAACTGCGACTTCAACTCTCTCAACTCCGATGGAGCCATTCTATAAGGAGTAATAGATATTGGTACAGTACCAGGAGCTAGCTCAATGCTAAATTCAATCTCTCTAACTGGTGGTAGTCCTGGTAATTCCTCGGGAAAAACATCCAAGTACTCACATACTATCGGTACTAACTCGATCTTTAACTTTGTTTCTCTATCATTCATCACAAAGGCCAAATATGCCTCATACCCTTTTCTTATGTATTTCTATGCCGTCATATGAGAAATCATTACCGGTGATCTACCTTGTTCGTCTGATTCTACATGGAGAGTGTCCCCATTCTCACATCTCATCTCAATATATTTCTTCCCACAATTTACTATTACATCATGAGTGGTCAACCAGTTCATACCAAGAATGATGTCAAACTCATCAAATGGTAACAACATAAGGGTTGCTTTAAAATAATGACCTCTAATCATCAATGGGCAATCATTACATACTTTATCGACCAGCACACTTTGGCCTAATGGATTAGACACTTTAATCACAAATTCTGTAGACTCTATAGGCATACTCATACTGGATACTACTAGTTTCATGCAAATGTAAGAGTGTTTGGATCCGGGATCTATTAAAGCAATAACTTTAATATCATGAAGAGAAAAGGTACCCGTAATAACATCAGGAGAATATGCCTCTTTGCGAGCGCGAATGGCATACATCCTTGCAGGTGCCCTACCATCGGTGCAACTTGCTCTTTAGGGTTACCTCTACAACTTGCTCCACTACCCCGGTTCTTCTACGGTCTTCCTCTGACCATACTCCCAGATCTTGGGTTCTGAGTTCTCTCTTCTTTCATCATCTCAGGACAGTCTTTTATAAAGTGGTCTTGGGAACCACATCTGAACCAAGCATTTTCATGCGCTCGGCACTCACCAAGATGACGTCTACCGCACTGTGGGCATTCCAGTCTATCGGATCGAATGTTCCCCACACTAGCGACTGAAGTAGTCTGTGCCTTATTTGCCGAATACTGTTTACCCTTGTTTCTACTTGAAAACCCTGTGGATGAAGCCGATCGGGTGGAGAAATCTCTTGACTTCTTGGAAGAGGGTTGGAATGACTTATTCCACTATCTCTTTCTCGAGTCACGAGACTCCATTTAAGATTTTCTCTTCTCTTTTACTAGCTCTTCGAATTTACAAGCCCGCTCCACTAACACAACAAATTCTTTTAATTCTAGGACAGCAACAAACAACTTAATGTCCTCATTTAGTCCATCTTCAAATCTCTTGCTCATGATGGCCTCAGTGGATACACACTCTCAAGCGTATTTACTGAGTCGTACAAACTCTCGCTCATAATCAGTTACGGACATCTTGCCTTGCTTCAGTTCTAGAAATTCCTTTCTCTTCTGATCGACAAATCATTGACTGATACATTTTTTTCTGAACTCTTCTTAAAAGAACTCCCATGTGATCTTTTCTCGTGGTACCACTAACACTAAGGTGTTCCACCATTGGTAAGCAGAATCTCTTAAAAGAGAGACTACACACTTCATGCATTCCTCAGACGTGCATGACAGTTCATTGAATACCTGGTGGTATTCTCTAACCAGAACTCGGCCTTTTCCGGATCATCATCCTTTTTAGCCCGAAATTCTTCTGCCCCATGTTTCCTGATCCTATCAACCGGAGGCTTCTCTCCTCTTACCACCTCTACTACTTGAGGGGCTACTGGGATAGGTTGAGGAATAGGCGGGGGTAGAGGGGTTTGAGCATTCGGGTTCGTGCACGAACAAACTCCGTATACCACGTGTTCATCATATGGAGGAAGGCTTCTCTAGCCTCTTCTCCTCCTCTACGACTCACCGTAGTGGGTCTATTCTCATTCTCGTTAGGCACCAGTCCTTCGGTGGGAGCCGGTGCGTTATTTTCTCGGCATCCACTACTGACTCTTTCGGGATCCATTTACTATATGTATAAAAATAATTTAAGTCATCAGCAGTCGTCACACTATCATTAAAAAAACATTCTTACGTATGGCATGTATAGCTAGACTCGTGCTCGTGCTACATTAGTCCTAGAACCGACTAAATCGTAGCTCTGATACCACTAAATGTAACACCCCATACCCAAGTCTGAGACTGAGACTAGATACGAGACATTACCATACTTAAACTTAAGGGAACATGTAGTTACGAGTCGTAAAATTTTGTTTCGAAATAGAAACTTCTCTTTCTTACTCAAAACATACGTTTCATGGGCCTACGAGGCCTTAAACACCTATCCGGAAACTTTCGAAACTCAATCGGGAACTTTTTCTCAAAACAGGGGTCACACGCCCATGTGACTTGGGACACGCCCGTGTACCCCTAAGACATGCCCGTGTCTTCCACCCGTGGTCGACACTGACCAATTTCACACGGCCTTGACACGCCCGTGGCTTTGGCCCGTGTGCTAAACCTTGGCATTCTGACTTATCCACACGGTCCATACACACGCCTGTGTACTTCAGTGGTGTGGTAATTCAATTTACAAGTGTAAGGTACAGACTTCACACGGCTAGGGCACACGCCCATGTGCTAACCGTGTGGAACACACGGCCTAAACATACGGCCGTGTGATTAGCCCGTGGTCTATTCTGACTTAAAACACTAATGAGCAGGGGACACATGGCTTAGACACACGCCCGTGTGTCTACCCGTGTAGGCACCTAGAGGCTATTTTCCAAGCCAATTGCCACCCTGATACAAGATCAAACCAGTACTCAATTCAATAACTCAAGTATTACATCTAACATGAACGAGGATGCATACTTCATTGATAGATAAAAACATACATACTTAATCATTCATGACCCATCTCTTTGGCCATATACAAAAAGAATGCTAAGCTTGATAGCCAACACTTTGGCTAATTCTAAAACATAACTGAAAATGAAAGCTTCCTATACATGCCATACATAATATAAACAACTTGGCTATACCAAAACAGCGATTGATAGTGTGCTCCGAGCTCCGACGACGATGATCCACGAGATTAGCTTAGCGGGACTACATGGAAAGAAAGAATTAAAGACGTAAGCATTTCGCTTAGTAAGTTTGCATTTAATATATATAACAACGAATATATATACTTTACATACTCATTCATCATAAGCAAAGGCATTGCTAAGTTCACATGCTTGAGCTTACTTACTCTTAATGATTCTTACACTTATCATGGTACTTACTAGTCTCGTGCTTGTAAGATAAACAAGGTACCTGTATCACTTACTCATATAGATTAGCATACTTTGTTAAGGTAAGCATAATCTTAACTTCATCATTCATAACATGAATAATACTCTTAGTTCACTATGACTAGCATACTTTGATGATAGCTTTAATTGCTTAACTTTCTTGCTTTCTCATTTATTCTTTACTCTTTTGCCCGATGAATTACTATGAATAACCGAGGATACTGAATCTCATCTCACAAATATCTGGATGCCAAAGCCATACCCTAGATATGGTCTTACATGGGATCTTTCAACTTGGTATCGATGCCATGTCTTGACATGGATTTACACAAATTCTTCCTTGTGTTTTCTGTTGGGAACTTACCATTGCCATGTCTTGACATGGTCTTACTTGGTATCTTTACTCATGAACGTGTTAATGCCAAGCCTTGGCTTGGACTTACATGAAATCTTCCTTGTTACTCACCAATGCCATGCCTTGGCTTGGACTTACATGGGATATCTATCTCATGATAGCTTTTAAATGCCAAGACTTGTCTTGGACTTACATGACATCTTTACATGGAGACTCACCAATGCCATGCCTTGGCTTGGGCTTATATGTGTCTTCATCTCATAATAACTCTTCAATTTCATGACTTGTCTTGGTCTTACATGCTAACTTGCTTGATTGCCGATGCCATGCCTTGGCTTGGTCTTATACGGACTTCCTTGTCTCATGTGATAGATCGAGTATCCTAAGTAATTCAACTTCAATCAGGACTTTCTCATACTTAATCTCGTTGATTTCTTTGTTTAGCATAGCATCAAAAATCTCATGGAATTAAGATATATTCTACATCATACTAAGAAATTCAATGATATTAATCATAAAGCTTAAAAATCATACAAACTTACCTCAATGTACAAAATGCATGTAGAAATACAATTTAGTCCTCGACTTTGTTCTTGCCTCGATTTCGATCTGGGCTTCATTTTTCTTGACCTATAATAATAATTTAGCTCATTTAATACACACATTGACTAAATTGACTCTTAACTCATACTTCGGCAAAATTACCATTTTGCCCCTAAACTTCCTCATAATTACACTTTTGCCCCAAGGCTCGTAAAGTGATTTTTATTCAACTTTTGTGAACTTCATGCTTAGCTTATTCATTCTCTTAACTATAGCAATAATCAATTCTCACTATTTCTATCATGTATGACAAATTTCACAACTTTTACAAACTAGTCCTTAGTAGTATTTTTCATGAAATTTATTTAGGAAAATATGTTTATCTAACATCAAACTCTCATAATCTTTCATAAAAAATCATTTTACAAGCATGTCATACATGGGTAGATTTATGAACATGAATTCTAGCTCAACTTATAGCTATAAATAGCTAATTCATAATACGAGGACTCCAAAAATACGAAGAATATTAAAAATGGGGCTAGGATGCACTTACTAGCAAGCTTCAAAAAAAAATTGAAGAACCTAGCTATGGAGTCTCTCAAATTTTCAGCACAAGGGGAAGAAGATGAATAAGATTTTTGTCATCTTTTTTCCCTTTTTAATCATTTAATTGATAAATGACCAAAATGCCCTTCTCACTAAACTTTCAAAATTTCTAACTCATGTCCATTTTTGTCCAAAAAATATGATTTGCGAAAATTGCTATTTAAGGACTTCTAATTAATATTCCAAAGATATTTCATACCAAAAGCTTCTAGAATCTCAAATTTTGCAACTTTTGCAATTTAGTCCTAATGGACCATTCAATGACTATTTCATAAAATTTCTACATAAAACTTTCATACTATCATGCAAACATATCTTAAACCTCAAAACTCATTTTACAACTTCGGATTTGTGGTCTTGCACCACTGTTCCGACTCAGCCCTAAATCGAAATGTTACACCAACGCCAGAAACGGATACGAGGTATTACCATACTTAATCTCACTTGAACATGTAGTTACGGGATATAAAATTTTGTTTTGACCTAAAACCCATTCTTCCTTGATCATAACCTTCGTATTATGGGCCTATGAGGCCTTAAACATACGCCAAAAAGGTTTCGGGGTTCAACCGGAAACTTAAACGCTCCTTGAAAATTTTTACCTAGACAGGGGCCACACGCCCGTGTTGTCCAAGGGACACGCCCGTGTGCCCTAGGACATGCCCATGTTCGACACCCGTGGTCGAAACTGACTTATTTCACACGGCTGAGCACATGCCCGTGTCTATAACCTGTGTCCTTCACACGGCCTAGACACGCCCGTATCTCTTGTCCGTGGAGCTCTCTGACTATGATGTCACCAAATCTTAATTAGTACATGGCCAAGGAACACGCCCGTATGCTAGCCCGTGTAACGAATCACATTCTCGTAATTAAGTGCAAGGGACACATGACCTATCAACACACCCATATGGGTTGACCGTGTGTCACACACAGTCTAGACACACGCCCGTGTGCTACCCGTGTGGATAGCTATAGGCTATTCTCCAAGCCTTTTTGCCACCTTGAAACAAAGACTCATTCATATAGTCTCAATTAGCACAAAACATAGCAATATTAAGCTATGAAAAATCTTTAAACTAACATTCATTCCAACCACAATCATACTCGATAACTTGCATGAACATCCACTTCATCATACTCATAATTCTTATAGCTTAAACTTGACAATAATGGCCACCTCATGATGACCCTTTACAAGATAAGTGTAAACCATTGATAGCCAACACTTTGGCCCTTAAACATGCTATAACATAGAATATCCAACTTCCTATACATGCCATACTCAAAATGAATTAACTTTACTATACCAAAAGGGCGGCTGATAGTGTGATTCCGAACTCCGATGTTCTGTGATTCCCGAGCTAACTTGGCGTAACTACAAGGAAAAGGGAAAAGAGAGGGGTAAGCATATAGCTTAGTAAGTTTGCATGAAACTCTAGGATAACATATTTACTCAAACTATAATCATCCATATCATGAAACAATGGCAACATAGTCTCAAATGAATAAAAGTACTTACTCGTACTTATTCACACTTATTCTTACCCATCTCATGTCAATATGATCTAGTAACTTTTACTTACTCGTGTTACCTTTATCACTGTATCACATGGTTTAGCACATATGCTAACATAACCATAAACTCACATCTTTATCATTCATATCATGAACATTTCTCAAGGCCATCCATAAACAGATTTGGATCTAGGCCAACTCACGTACTTAACTCTTTTGCTTATGAATGCATAAGTTTTGATGCCAACACCATATCCCGGATATGGTCTTACATGGGATCATTCCTTGATTGCCGATGCCATATCCCAGATATGGTCTTATACGGGACCTCATAACTCGATGTCGATGCCAAGTCCCAGACATGGTCTTATACGAGATTGTACATAGATGTCGATGCCATATCCCAGATATGGTCTTACACAATATCATTCTTTGGTGCCGAAGCCATGTCCCTGACATGGTCTTATACGGGACCTTTCTTATCTCATATGAATACATAATATCATCCTTACCTTAGAAATTATTCCGGGACTTAAACTTAACTTATTCTCACCATTCTCTTACTGAGACTTCATCGCTCAATTTTTTTATAACCATAACATGCATTTGTCATATTATTAGGTAATTTCAACATCGTAAGTTATGAAACTCTAATTTCATACAAACTTACCTCGATTCTCAAAATGTGCCTCAAAGCTTGATTTAGTCCTCGATTTTATTCTTGCCTCAGTTTCGATCCGGGCTTCGTGTTTCTTGATCTATAATAATAAATTTCTCTTGTTAAACACATGCATTGACTAAATCGACTCATAATTCATATTTTGGAAAAATTAAGATTTTGCCCCTAAACTTTTACATAATTACACTTTTGCCCCTAGGCTCGTAAAATGATTTTTATCCAACTTTCTTATACTTCAAGCCTAGAAAAATTATATTCTCAACTATAGCATCTTTCAATTCCTATTATTTCACTCATGTATGACAATTTTTATAACTTTTACAATTTGGTCCTTACATGCATTTTTCATGAAAATCACTTAGAAAAAGATGTTTATCCTACATCAAACTTTCATAATATTACATAAAACATCAAAATACATGCATGTCATACATGGGTAAATTTTTGAACATAAACCCTAGCTCAAAATATAGCTAGAAATAGCTAAATCGAGCTACGAGGGTTTCAAAAATACAAAAAACATTAAAAACAAGGCTAGGATGCACTTACTATCAAGCTTGAAAGTTGAAAAAACCCTAGCTATGGTGCTCCTTGCAAATTTCGGCCAAGGGAGGAAGATGGACATGTTTTTGGCCTTGTTTTCCCTTTTAATTCTTTTATTTACTAAATGACTAAAATGCCCTTAATGACCCTTTCTTGAGATTTTTCCTTCCCATGTCCATTTTTGTCCATCATCAAATATAATGGTCTAATTGCTAAATAAGGACCTCTAGGAATTTTTATAATTCTATTTCATACTTGAACCTTCTAGAATCTCACATTTTCTATTCTTTGCAATTTAGTCCTAATGGACAATTTACTCACTAATTAAGAAAATTTCTTCATGAGATTTTCAAACAATCATGAAAATACCTCATAAGCCTTGTAAAATCATTTAAACACATATTTTTACTTCGAATTTGTGGTCTCGCACCACTATTCCGACTAGCCCCTAAGTCGGCCTGTTACACACGGGCGTGTGCCAGGCCGTGTGAAAATCCCTGTAGGTTCGAAAAGAGAAATAAATCCACATGGGCTAGGGACACGGGCGTGTCCCAAGATGCTCAGGCCGTGTGAGCTACACGGTCCTTCAGCATGGCCATGTTAAGAGGTCACATGAACGTGTCACTCTTCCACACGGGCGTGTGCCCCTGATTTCAATGATATTTTCTAAAGTTTTTCTAAAGTGCTCGGTTTAGCCCCAAACCATTTTCAAAGTGTGTTTTGGGCCTCGTAGGTCCATATTAGGGACTTTAAGGCAAAGTTTAAAAAGTTTTAAAATTGAATGAAATTTTATGACTCGGAAATGTATGTTTGCATGTGTTTAAGATAGGTAGCACCTCGTACCCTGTCCCGGCATCGGTTACGGGTAAGGTGTGTTACAGTGAATGTGCAATCGTAAGACATTTTCATTAATGTAAATTGATTTCCAGTATTATCAAAACCTAAAATATTTTGAAAACGGGGAGAGATTATTGGAACATTTTCAAATATTTATAGTGTTCCAATAACTATAAATGAAAGGGTGTAATATATTTTAGTTATTGATCAAGAGTTATATCACTTGATCTTTGACAAAGAATTATAACTTTACAATCAACATTACTTGAATAGTTATGAAATATTATTTCAATAATTATGTCTCTTTTAAATATGTGATTATTTAGAAAAGATACTTATTGAAAGTTATGTGTTTATGAAGAGACATGTGAGTTCTTATAAATAGTAGTGAGATTTAATTTGGAATATATACCAAAAATTCTCAAAATTTCTTTCTATTATTCCTCTATCTTCTACTATTATTAGATTGTTCTATAAAGAATTACTGCGAAAATTCTTTATAGAAATTGATGTTCTTGTTATACTCTGCTTAATGCTTAGTGGACTATTTTCATTAATGCAAAATGCAAATAGTCATTGGGCTTCATTGTATCCTCGAGGTTCGTTTGCTTAAAACTCATTTGCACATCGAGTATAGTTGGGGTGAATATAACCTTAAAGATAGTGGCTTGATACACGCCTTGGAGTCTTGTCCTATTGTTTTGTTTTTCTGTTCGAGGAGTTGTTCATGTGTTCAAGATTTTTCTCAATGAAGTTCTGCATTAACAATTTTAACTCATTAGTAGTAATTTTTAAAATATTACCTAAGGATACATGATAATATTTTACCTCTACTAGATTTTTAACTCAATTGGCACTATATATTTATGTTCGCTTAACTAAGAATATTTTTTTTTACCAAACTTAAATAAGAATATTTAAAACGTACCAAATAACTACTCTTTTATTAAATATTTTTTATAAACAAATATTACCATACCGGAACGGTGACAGGTTCTATTACCATACCCAAAAAGAAAAAAGAAAAAAAAAACAGCAAACTTGTACCTTTTGACCTATAGCTTAGAGAAAACAAGTCTTAATTACTAACTTTCATGGAGATCCCAGTGCTTGTGTTTATACAATGATGGAATTACACAATACTATAGTAAATAATCATGTCTTGCATTCGGCAAATAACATATACATGTTCATCATAAAGTGAAGCTAATGGACTCAAAGTGCAGGTTCTGTGCCAATCCAGACGCACAAATTTTCGCAACATCGTGGCGCATCTTCCTCGGTCCACACGCAAGAACTCCAACATCTGATTCTTTCAAGTCTAATAGTGTTTCTGCAATATCGAGATGAACCGTCAATTTTACTATAAACATGGACGCCATTACTGTTTAAGGTTCTCACTCAATTAACAAGCTTACTCTTGAAATCAGGTCTTGAACCAAAATGAACCTTGGTAGCTTGGACGAGGGACTGATGGGGAAGGCTTTCGAGTTCTGCACCAGAAAACCATGGCGACACCCCTGGTGATGTTACTGGTGTTGCTATTTCTCTGTTCTGCATTCGGTTCCATTCCCTTGCATTTTGTTTCTTGCACCACAAGAAAACTACACTAGAAACAATGAAAATGCAAACACAAACAAGAAACATATCCCAGAGTGCTCTATAAGAGAAATGGTAGATTTGTTCAGTGTTGTGATCTATAGGGCATATATAATAACGAGTGACAATGCCCAAAAGAAGAAGGAACATAAGGAATGAGGATGAAATTATTGCCCCAAGCCATAACCAATTGTTGGGGCCTAGTGTTGCAGAAATGGGTGAGTCTAAGGGGCTTGGCTTGAACCATAATGTTTGGAGAGGTTTGTGGGTTTCAGTCATTGGCTGCTCTTCCTCTCTGGTGATGTATGCTTCAATCTGCAATTGTATTTGGGATATTTGTGGAGGAGTACCCGAGATGGGAAGCAACAAATCTAGCATTGCAAGGTCAGCTGAGTTCTTGAAGGCACAAATCATAATAACTCGTGGAACCTTGAAATTTGGCTTCTGGATTTGGAAAATTATCTCTCGGATTATGGAGATAAAGGGAGTAATGCCACTGCCTCCGGACACCAATACCAGACACGTGCCTGTTTATAATTTAACTGGTAAATTTAGTATTTTCGCCCCTATATCGTGCTCAAGTTGGGATCAATTTGGTATAATTTGTTTTTTTTTTCTTTCATTAATATTATGGTTTAGTTCAAATCACTAATATCATCAAGCAATTGTTTGTGGGATGAGTGGAATTTTAAAATATCCAAATTGGACCTTTTAAATTAATAAATTAGTGAAAATAAGTATTTTGACAGACGTAATTTCAGCTTTTTATTTCAGAAAATTTTGGATTTTTAAAGAATTAGTCCAAATCATATGGTTCAACTTATTTAAAAAATTGATAAATTAGTAAAAGAATTATTTTGGTAATTGTATAATTTTACATATTTCAATAATGTTTTATAATTTTTTAAATTTAAATGATTAAAACGCAAAATTTATTAATAATTTAATGGGCTATAGGGTGTAGTTTAGCCTAGTTATCAATTGAAAACATTCCACCCACCTCAGAAAATGAGAAGAATTAGGCCCATAGGGCCCTTCAGTTGAAACTTGAAGACGATCCAAAGATGAACCGAGTTCTTTGTAAAGCTTGTGAGACCAACTTCCTTGACATTTGATCACCACGCTAAGCTCATCAGTCTCCATATTGCAATTGGAAGAAACTGTAAAAGGATGCCATTGTAACTTCGAAATTCTAGGGACATTCACAAACAAGATGCTGGTCGGATTATAATACAATCCTGGCAGGTCCAAAGAAAAGATTAATAACAGCTGAAATCATAAATATATAAGAAGATTTAAGCATATTAATTGCAGGATAGTTATAATGACCAGGAGTCTTGGAGAAGTTGAGTTCAAGAAGGCCACATGGTAAGATACGTGCAGACAATAATGCGGTCCGTTGTCGGGATTGTAAGAATCTTAAGTATCTATCAATGAGGAAAAGGAAGATCCCAGGAAGGATCATGCAGAAATAAGCATCGCCCACATGCAGTACGTAGAAGAAGATGTAGAGAAGGTAGAGATGGTGGGTGTAGAAGAAAAGCTCAAACTTCATTCGTCTAAACTGAGGCAAGCTTGTCACCCACATTGGCATTGCAATTACAATTGCAATCACTCCTGCTACATTTGATACCCAAGTTTTGCTCCATTCCACCATCTGCACACCCAATAATATACTTACATTTATCATATTATAGTTCTCACTCCGATCTTAAAATAACAAATATCAACTATAACCATATTAAAATTTTATTAATACAAAATTTTCAAAAAGAAATTGTTGAATATGGTAAATAAATACCTATCACATTAAGCTGATTTTATTTTATTTTTTAAAAACTATATATATTTTACAGTTTATGAATATTAATCTTTTCGAGGTTTTGGTAGTCCCTCTCAATAATATCGTCTTCAAAGTTTAAACTTAAATTCTGATTCTGAAAATGCAACGTGACTCACTACTATACCCAACAATAGTTGGTATTCAAATTATTATATTTAAATTTTATTCAAATTTATCTAAAATAATATAAAATATTATAGTAATAAAATTAAATTATGAAATAGATAACCTCCAAAAAGCAAAATTTACAATTATCAAACAATATAATTATATTTAATACTTAATTAACATATCAAACAATTTTATAATATAAATTTGATATTTATAAAATTTAATATTTAATTTATTCAACATTTAATATTTCAATTTCTTAAAATTTGACATCTCTCACATGTTTATAGGATAAATATCATATGAAAGATTGTAATAACAGAAAGTCCAAGAATCAATAAATAGAACTTAACCAACAGTAAAACTACTGTATTTTTCCTAGATTAAAATGATACTATATAAAGAAAATGTTCCCCCAAAACATGCATATTGTTAATTTGGTGCTAAGGTTGTTAAACGGTTGCATCGGTTATTATTCAAATAAAAATATTATTAATTGAATTAATTTAAAATTTAAAATTTTTATTCGTTAATCAAATAAAAAAATTCAAAAATCATTAACAGGTCAAATTAACGGAAACTTGTAAAATGTATTTTTTTTTCTTTTGAATCAAACAAATTTAAAACAAAAAATAATGTAATGACAACACTAAATTAAAAACGTAACTCCACATACATAACAAATTGCAATATTAATGATGGCAAAAAACACAAGATAGCAGAAAAGTTCACAATAATTTGCAACATCAACCATAAAGTTGTCAGAAAAAAAAAAAAACAGGTACTTATTTGTGATAATATTTCAAAATGAAAAGAAAAAGAAAAAGAATCTATTGAAGTCTTAAAAAAAAAAAAACAGAGATAATAACAATTTTTAAATTGACTTAATCAATAATCAAACTTTTTCAAGAAAATTATCTAACTTTTAACAACATTAAATTTGATGACTGATTAATTAACTAAAATTAATTTGATTTGATAAATTATTGGCTTCAACCCAAGTCTATACATCTGTATTTGGTGCCTCCTCTTCTCCTATTGTACTTCCCCTTAGGCCTATGATCTATATTCTCTACGCCAACGTTCATTTTGGGATGCACACCTATATCTAAGCTTAATGTGTCTTTATCACATAAACTAAACTCGTTAGATGATATTAATGAAATCAATTAGATAAAAAATCGATTGAATGCTAAAAAACATTTCAATGTCGATGGGGTGTTCTTGAGTGAGATACAAAAGAATCCTGTTAGATGATATTACAAAACTTCTTTAAATCCAAAGGGAATACATGACACAATGACACATGTTACTAACCATGATAAACAACAAAAGAAAATGTTCTATCAAGCATCAACAACCACTCAATGATCTTAACTTCTTTTTACCTTTGAAAGGTGAAAATGAAAGGACGATCAAAAAGGATAAGGAATCTAAACCCCACCTTTATGTATTTTTTCCAATAAAGAAGACAACCTCATAAAAGATGCATAATAAAAGTGATCCCACACCTTTCCTTTACCCATATCCATATTGGACTATGTATTAGTATTAGAAGTGAGATTATATTTTATTATTTTACTTAAAAATGGATAAATTAATCTTTATATGTTAGATTAAAGAGTAACTTGGCCTTTCTGTTAAAAATTTCATCTATTTTTGTTGTTAAAAATTGGTTTTTATACGTTAACATGAGATACACATAGCACACTATGTGTCCTAGTTATTTTGTCAACTATGTCAGTTTTTAACTATATAAAATGATGAATTTTTTAACAAAAAGGACTAAATTGCTTTTTGGTCTAACACACAGGAACTAATTTATCTATTTCTTGAGTAAAGGAGGCAAAATGCAATCTGACTTCTAATATAAGGACCTCCATAATTCTTTTATCACATTGAATATGAAGAGTAAAATGTAATTAGGAAAGAATGAATTGATGAAAACTATACCTCAGCCATTTGATTAGTGATGGCCCAGTAGATAATGAAACCAATTGTATGAGCAGCAAAAAGGATGTTAGAGAGGTGTCCAAGCCAAATATGATATTTGATGCTTGATTCTGAGGTTAGCCCAATTAGAGGCAAAACTGATGACCCTCTTGTTACAGGGAAGAAGAGAAATGCCCAGCATATGTTCCCTATGTATCCAAGTCTTAATGATACACTTCGGAGTTTAGCTTCCCATCTGCCCCACCAAGCATAAACAAAAAAAAAATAAAAAAAATCCCACATATATTAATATTCAAAGTTCAAACTTAAACTAAAAACAAGTAGGGTTTTGTCGTATACGTACATTTTCTCGCCTTCTTTATGCATGTGAAGGTTTCCGAAGCTGACATACAAGTAGTTTGCAAGGGACCAGATTAAGAGAGCGACAAACATGGCTGCAAACGTTAGCTCCAATGCAGAAACAATTCCAAGGGGAGCCATTACCACCACCGGTCGTTTCAACAAGGCAGTAGCACTGTCCAAACCCAACCTTTTGGAGTGATTAGAAGAGTCGGTCGATTTGTTTTGAAAATGGAGGTAAGCGCAACCAAAAGCAGCTATGAACATCAGGGGGAAAGAAAATAGCAAAAGGTTTGTCCCTGTTAAGTTAAAAAGTGGGTGCATGCAATGCAACGCCATGTAAAGGAATCAATCAAAAGATTTGAAGAGTGAAACAACATCGGCATCGCACAGTTAGTTAGCAGCAAAAGCATCAAAGACAACAACTCACCTTGTCCTGAAAAATAAGTAGAATTGAGAGTGGTTTCCAGGTTGGGTGTCCATGTGTTTTTGTAAAGTTTAGTCGGCAGCATAACCCAAATCATCAACCACACAGCGAAAACCACAAGGAAAATCGCCCGCACCATTCCTTTGCTGCTCATCTTCTCTCTCCTTAAAAGCTTTTACTAAATATATATATGTATGTATGTATGTATGTATGTATGTATGTATATAAAGCCACACTCGCAGCCTGAGGCTTATATATATATGAACCAACTACGAGTATCGAATATTAAATGGCTTAAAGAGAAAACAGCATGAAGCATGCATACATGCACTTAGTTTTGATTCTTGAGGATGATTTCATTTGGTTTTTATTTTGGGATTGAAAATTTTCAATTTAATCTTGTGAGGTTGACAGATCATGGGGGATTGAGTCTCAGGAGATCTGTCATTTAATTGGGCAACTTGGTGATAAATTCATTTGGCATGTTATTGATTCAAGTGTGTGGTTTTGGTTGTGATGGATGCTTTGCTGTAGATAAGGAGCTCATCTTGCGTTGGTGTTGCTACATAGATTATGCTGATATTTAAGAGGTTTTTAATCCTAGTATATTTTTATCTTCAAATGGGAGTTGCAATGTTAAGTTTTTGGTGCATTTTGTTTTTACTTCCAATGTTTTGGTTTGCTTCAGGTGTCTGTTAATAGTATATTTGGTTTACTATCCTTGGATAGTTTTATTTTTATCAGTTCTTAGTAACAATTTTATTTTGACTGACCAATATATATATATTTGATATAACCATACATGTTCTAATTTGTTTCATAGTTGAAGTACATTGAAGTGGAATGTATGTAAAATTCTCTCAACAATCAAAATTTCAAATGTTTGAAAATAAAACCACTTTAATTTTTTCCAAGTTGGTAATATATTTATATTTGATTTATTAGAGTCAAACTTAAAAGAGTAATAGTATATTAGTGGTATAAACTAATTTTAATGTATAGGGATTGTGCTTCTAATGCTAGTACATAGTTGACTTTATTTCTTGGAAATGATAGTACTGATAGTACAAGAGAAAACTTTGCAATATAAGAGAAATACAGAATAATCCGTTACGTATGCACAAATCAGAATATAGATATGAACAAAACAAATTAGACTATAAATGATATATATATATATATATATGATATTCAAACACATTTGTTAAAGATAATCAAAACATATATGTAATGATACAAATTTTTAAATTTCATAAGTAAAGTTAGAAAATTGATAAGTGTCTTATAAATGTATAGTGAAATATTAAAAAAATATATTTTTTTAAAAAGATACATGACAATTTTATAAGAATGTTTGCGGAATAAAAAAAGTATATTGTCAGTGTACCAAATACTCACCCATATTTAATATAGGGAAAATATTTAGTACACTGTGAGCAGAGTTTTTAGACTCCACAAGCAAGATTAGGGGTTGATAAGTTTCTTATAGGAATATAGTAAAATATTAAAAAAATAGAGACACATGTCAATTTTTAGGCATAATGCATAATTTGGTATTTAAGTTTGATAGTTTTTTTTTTCTAATGTGATACTTGTTGTAACACCCCTCACCCGCCTCCGTCGTCGGACTAGGGTTACAGGAAGTTACAAGCATTAACAAAACGAACATAGATAATTTCCAATTAAAGAATTTTTTTTAAAACAAACATTAATAATTTCATTCAATCAACATGTTATTCAAAATAAAACGAGACTTAAACCGAGCCTACACAGTATTAAAACTGACTGTGAAATAACGAAGGATTAAATTGACTCAAAATATGAAAATAGTATAAAAACTAAAAATAGGGGTTACACGGTCGTGTTGCCAGGCCATGTGACAAGGCTCAGCCCGTGTGGAGCTATAACAGCCCGATTTTGGGGCTAATCAGAATAGTGGTTTCGAAACCACTAATTCGAGGTTGGATAAATTAGTTTTGATATTATTATATGTGTTATATCATGATTATATGAGTGCATGAAAATTTTGGTGCATTAATTTTGATGATTTCATGCTTAATTAATTAAAAAGGACTAAATCGCATAAAGTGCAAAAGTTTCATTTTACAAGCTAGAGGTGTCTAATAGCTATATAATATTAAAATAGAGGTCCTTAAAGTGCAATTAGACCTTCCTAAAGGTGATGGCCGGCCAAGGGGGACAAGAGAATTAAAATTTGTCAAGGTTTGGTGACATTAGGTGACTAAATGAATAAAATAAGATAAAATAAAGCAAATGCTATCATCTTTTCATTTTCTTTTCTTCTTCCACCGAAAATTCAAGCAAGAATAGGGGTTTTTGAAGCTCAAACTTTAAGCCAAGCAATTCTCTTGCAAGTAAGTGATTTTAGAGGTCTTTCTTGATAATTTTTGTACTTTTGAAACCCCTAAAGCTTAAGCTAGCTAATGAGGGGACTATTTTGCAAAATGGTGGAAAGTTTAGGGATTTTCCATGTGAGTATTTGTGTCGTTTGCTGAGTTTTTAGGGAAGAAAATGAATTTTGGTTGTTAAATAAACAACTTTTGTGAAAGGAGTTTCCATGAAAACACCTAAAAGAACCTATTTGTAAAGGTTGTAAATTGAGTAGTAAATGCATGAAATGATTGGTATTGTGAATTGTTATAAGAGTAAAAAATGTTCAGCTAGGCTTGTTTAATGAGGAAATTTGATGAAAAACGATTTACGAGCCTAGGGGCAAAATCATAATTTTGCCAAAGTATAAGGGCAAAACGGTCATTTTTACCAAAATAGAAATTTTAAAGTGTTTTGATTTACGTAGTAATTAAATGAGTAAATTTTATTATTATAGATCAAGAAGAATGCGGAAACAACCTTGACCGGGGAAAAGGCAAGGTTACGGATTAAGCTGCAAATTAACATATTTTGCACTGAGGTAAGTTTATGTGTAAACGATACATCTCTATTACGGATGCTTTAACTATTAATGTATAGTATGGATGAAATTGCTTATTGGTGAGAGTTATTGAAATAGGAGAGAATGTGAAAACTCTCGGATGAACCTTCGGAAGAGAAATAATGAGTACGGATGAATATCCGTAAATATGTAAATTTGGTGGGCTGTGTGCGATAACACCTTGTTATTATTAATGATGGGCTATGTGCGATACCATCATATTTATTATCATTTTGGTGGGCTATGTGTGATACCACCGTAATTATCATTGTTGGTGGGCTGTGTGCGATACCACCCTATTATTGATGAATGGTGGGTTGTGTGTGAAACCACCGAGTATCTTACAGCATTCCGAGAGGGTTCGTCGAGAAACTTGTTTAAGTAAATATTTCATGTGGCTTTGTGGTGATAAGTGCAGGGCATATGTGCAAGCAAACGTGAGTAATGTGTACGATATGTGTTTGGGATGTGGTAAGGCTTGAAATGAGTAAGCATGATTATGAGGACATAAATTGCTTTTATATAGCATGTAATGTTTGACTGATTATTATGTGGTATGATGCTTATTGTTTACATATAGACTTACTAAGCTTAAAGCTTATTCCTTTCTCTTTTCCCTTGTTTTATAGTGTCAAAGAGCCAACTCGGGATACGAAGATAAGCAAAGGATCACCCACACTATCAGCACATCTTGGTATATTTAGACTTAGCATTTTGAGTATGGCATGTATAGAGACTAGACTTAGTTGAATGTCATATTGTTTTGGCCAAATATGTTGGCTCATTCAAAGATGAACTCTTTTGTATAAGGCCATAGTTGATGGTTCTTTCTTATTAATCTATGAAAAGATGAGGTTACTCATGATTGTGCAAGTAGTATGATGATTTACTTGGTTTAATTATGCATGAATAGGTTGAAGGTTTGATGTGAATCATGTTTGCATGAGTTAGGGTGATGGAAAGAGCTTGGCAAATAGCCTTGTTCTTGTCCACACGGGTAGGCACACGGGCGTGTGTCTGGGCCGTGTGTGACACACGGTTAGCCCCATGGGCGTGTGGTTAGGCCGTGTGTCCCCTTGCATGCTAGGTTTGCAAGTCAGTATGCTCAGTAGTTAGCACACGAGCAGAGACACGGCCATGTGTCTCAGCCGTGTGGAAGGCACGGCCATGGACATGGGCGTGTGCCTAGGCCGTGTGAAGTCTGCACCTGAAATTAGGAATTTAATTCGCCACACGGTCGAAGGACACGGGCGTGTGCCTAGGCCTTGTGACATTTACGGGATGATGATGTCAGAAACAAAATGTCAAGGTTTTTGCACACGGGCTAAGACACAGACGTGTCGAGGCCGTGTGAGGGACACGGGATAGAGACACGGGCGTGTGTTCGGCCGTGTGAAAACCCCAGTAGGTTCGAATTGAGAAATAAATCCACACGGGTGTGGAACACGGGCATGTGTTATGCCACATGGGCGTGTCCCTTCTTCCACACGGGCGTGTGGACTGTTTAGTGAAAATTTTCTAAGATTTTCTAGAGAGCTTCAAAGGAGCTCGATTTGATCCCGAACCACCCCTAAAGCGTGATTTAAGCCTCATAGGCTTGTTTAAGAGGAGTTAATAAAATTTTTAAAATTGAGGAGGAAAGTCAAGTCTCGGAATTGTATGATTGATTGCGTATAAGCCTAGTAATGCCTCGTACCCTGTTCTGGTGGGGAATACGGGTAAGGGGTGTTACAGGAGCAGAGACATGGCCGTGTGGCCAAACCGTGTTATAACCTATGCCCGTAACTCTAGGTCACACGGCTGTGTCGCCAGGCCTTGTTACTCTCTGAGACCGTGTGAACCTTAATCACCAAAATTAAACAGAGCACATGGTCATGTCATACAACCATGTAGGACACACGACCGTGTGATAGACCGTGTCACAGGCTGTGTGTACCCAAAAACACCTTCAAACACAAGCTATTTCACACACCCTTTCTTAGGTTCCAAGCCATGCATTAACCAACATCCAAACCTAATCAAAATGTGCCAAAACATACCAAAATATATCAATTCACAATCAACCTAAGTGTAACACCCCTAACCTATATCTGCCGCCGGAACAAGGTTGCGGAGCATTACCGGAGTTTACAGTTCAATTACAATTAATTTATGTCATTTAATATTCGTTTCCGAGTATCAATCACAATCAAACATAATGTCCCTCATATGGGTCTTCAAGGCCCAAAATAAATATTAGAATCGTATTGGGACTAAACTGGGATCACAGTAAATTTTTCACAAAATCTTAAAATTTTTCTTAGGTGCAGGGGACACACACCTGTGTGGCCAGGCCGTGTGGCTCACACAGCCAATGGCACGCCCATGTCCCAAGCCGTGTGGGCATTCGATGTGAGGCACACGGCCGTGTCCCAGCCTGTGTCCTTACCCGTGTAATCTCTGACTTGGGTCACACGGTCATCCACACACCCGTGTGTTAGGCCGTGTGGACAATTTAATGTTCGAAAATTAGGTGCAGGATTCACGCGGCATGTCACACGTCCGTGTGCTAGGTCGTGGCGACTCACACGGCTGAGACACACGCCCGTGTCTTTGCCCGTGTGACAAATTCTGAGCATTCTGTTTCTCTCGTGTGTCACACACGATTGAGACACACGCCCGAGTGTTTGCCCGTGTGGACAGAATAAGGCCATTTTCCAAGCCTTATTTCTCACCCTTTTTACCTTGCACCTACATCAACACTTCAATATATTCACCAACCAATTCAAGGCATATAAATCAATTTAATATTCAAGTTTTATACATGACATGTTGCCCACACTTTCAAGTATTTATCTTACCCTTTTCTAATCATATACTTACCCAAGTGTGATTATATCTTAGTTACTAATCCAAACATACTCATATACCAAACATGATATAACTTCATGCATCAATATATTAAATATGTTATCACTAGCCATTCCAATGGCTAATTACAACCAAAACATTTACATACCCTTACTTTTCACCATTATCCTATACATGCCATTATACCAAAGTAAGTTTCCTATTTATACCAAAACAAGCTGGAGGATAGTGTAATGATGCTCCGACCGATCTCTAACTTTCACGAGCTTCTGAGTACTATAAAACAGAGGAAAGAAAATCGAGTAAGCATTTCAAATGCTTAGTAATTTCATATAACAGGAATTTAACTTACCATATATCTTCATATAAGATAAGCATACACAAATTGCATCCAAGCAATTTGGCTAATAGCCTAAAACACAACTTTATCAATCATGTTAGTCAAGTAAATCACATAATACTGAGAACATGGATGAGCTCATCATTTAATGATTTTCATATACATATGCTTTCCATATCATTATTCCATATGACATGTACATTTCCATGACAAATCATTTCAAGTTCATTTTAGCCATTTCAAAACTTTACCCGTTGAATTTATTTGAAATATCGATGGATACGCTTATGCAGTACACTTAAAGTGTACAAAACTAAAATTCGTCAATTCATATCCAAGGGTACCCAATTAGGGCACATAATCAGGAAGCACACGCTCGAGCCATATGTCAGGATGCTTAGATGAGCCATGTAACAAGATGCTTATCCGGGCTAAATAGGAAATTCCTAAGAGTTTAGAATAGGAAGCTCATTGAGCTTAACAGGTAACTCCGAAGAGTTATTAACAGGGAGCTCCGGATAGCATAACAGGGAGTTCAAGCGAGCCATGTCAAGAATCTCATAAGAGCCTATATCAGGGCGCTCACGAAGAGCTGCGTTTGTGTCCGCAATAATTGTTGGATCACAACTGATCAAATCATGTAACAGGACGCTCACAAAGAGCTGCGGTAGTGCGCAACACATGCAAGATCACTACCGATCAAGATGCTCACAGGAACTATATAACAGGACGCTCAAGAGGGCTTATAACAGGATTGCTCGTCCGAGCTATAGTCTGTCCGCAACATATGCAGGACTATAATCAATACGGGAAAATATTGTATCCATCGAATTTCATTATTAATACAAGACTCAACATTTATCCAGCTTTATCGATCATGTATTCAATTTCACATCAATAGGATTTACATAATTCATACATACAACATTCAATTTAAGCATATAAATAAACACGATTTAGTTACACGAACTTACCTCGTTACTTGTTCATATACAGAAATCTACTAATCCAACACTTTTTCTTTTCCTCGATCTAACTTCGTATTTGAGTTTTTCGGATCTATATAAATGAGTTTAGCATCAATTTAATCCATTTCATACTCAATTGAACTCAATTCACTTCTTAGGCAAAATTACTATTTTGCCTCTATACTTTTCATAAATGATAATTTTGTCCCTAGGCTCGAAAAATAAAATTCATGCAATTTAATCCTTATTTCAAGCCTAACCGATTTTTACATGTTACAATAACAACCCATGAATTTCACAAAAATAAGAATTTTCCATGGGTTTTATCACTTTTCAATTTAGTCCACAAATCATAATTTCATCAAAATTCTCTTTGTAAAAGTTGTTTATCTATTAACAACCTTTCATTTTGAAACACCCCACACCCGGCCCACGAGCTTGAACCGGATCTGGTATGTTCCTTAAATAAATCGGTTTTCAATGTTCTAAATGACTTAGAGAAAATTTGTGTAATTTTAAAAAAATTGTTTTGGGTTGGGCTTAATTTGAAACCTATTTAATAAATTCTGGAAATTCAACTTAAATAAGGTGACAAAATAATTTTTGGGTTTATTATTTTAAAAGAAATAAATTTACTTATCTTTAATCAAACATAATTTGTATCATATTTAAATAAAAATAAACAGGAATAAAGAAAATCCAACTGGGCCTTATGGCCTTATTACATCACTCAAACCCAAAATAAAGTACTAAAATTTCATAAGGTCCAAATTCCAAATAATTTCTTCAAGCGATGCATGGCCACCTTTAGCTCCTCGTAGACCAGGTCCATTATCGCTCATCACTGAAAAATAATTCCCCAACGGGGTGAGTCAATGAGACTCAATGTGTACATAGTACTAATTTCCAACAAATCAGCATACAAGTCATATCAATATCATGTTCATACAAAATAAAGGATGATGCAACCCAAATCCAAACCTATTTGTCCATCCGCTACACACCACCCGTACCAACTCAGCATACACCGCGGGGACTACTAAGTCGACCCTCCATCCGCTACACACCATCGAAGGCGATCATTTGCGATCGACGTGCTCATCGCCCACTTATGTTGTGTCATTAGACACTTTGTATTCACTTTGGATGTAACCGAAGTTACCACTTTTCACTTTATGTGACCGTAGTCACCACTTTACGTTGGTGAGACCGTAGTCATCACCTTCACTTTCTTCCTCCACAAATATCCCGAATGCCCCAATTATTTCATAACATATTTCACATACTAAATTTTCATTCATGTTACTAATCACATGTTCAAAATATATCACATTCACAATCCTATCAAAAGTAGGAAACGTGCACAGGTACTCCTTACCACATTTGTGGTGCTTAGCCACATTCACATCTTTGTTACATATTTACATATCTAATGATTGCCATGCAATTTATTGAAAGTTAGTAAGAGTACACACCTTTTTTCGCTTAATAGTTTCCGTGAATTCAGAGAGCGATCTACCGATCTAGATCTTTCACTCCTATATTCGGCCATTAATTAAAACATATAAATAAACCTATTTGGTCTTAAAACCAAATCCTACTAGAAGTAGAATTACTTACCTAGTTGCCGAATTGATTTAATCAAGTCCCAACGATTGCTAGAATTCCTCTTCCTTGAAATCGGCTAATACTAGGTATGTAACCATGTCGGTTTTCGGTTTTGAAATAATGGAAAACACTTAAACAAATTATGCCTTGGCCGAATATCCCTTACCTTATGATGGGATTCCAAATCAAGAGGATTCCTTTATAAGCCTGTTGAAATCCTATAACTCCGTGTTAGATTAGATCTAACTTTGAAAACGTGAATCATAATCTTTAACCACATATTTATATTTATAATCCTTACCTTAGATCCTTAGATTTCCGAAAGATCCCTTTTGATGTTGTGGATGATTGCCCTCTTTCTTAGAATCCACAAAGATTCAAATTTTTAATGAAGAGAAACGGAGAAGAAAATAGAAGAAAAAGAGAGGGATTTTTGCTTAATGAAAATCGGCGAGAGAGAGGGTTTTGCCTAGGAGAATTTCTGAGAGAGAGGAAGAGGAGCAAATGTTGATGAGTAGCCTCTCCTGTCCTCCTTTTATAGCCAAAGTTATCACCTATGAGTCCTTTACTTGGCCACCACTCCTCTTTTGATAATATTATCTCTTTTATTTAAAAGATAAAAGCCTTTAATCCATCAATTATCTCCTCAATTATCTCATTAGAAAATAATCCTTTATTTATCTCTTATTATTCACATATTTATGTGAATAAAACTCCTTTATTTATCTCTTATTATTCACATATTTATGTGAATAAAACTCCTTTATTTATCTCTTATTATTCACATATTTATGTGAATAAAACTCCTTTATTTATCTCTTATTATTCACATATTTATGTGAATAAAACTCCTTTATTTCTCTCATATATCCAAGTTTCCCGAAATGTTCAAGTTTCCATTTTTGGATCATTTCCAAAAATGTTTAGGTTTCCAAAAATGTCTAAGTTTCCAAAAATGTCCATTTCCATTTCCATTTTCATTTCCATCTCCATTTTCATTTCCATTTTCATTTTCATTTCCATTTTCATTCATTTCTAGGTTTCCAAAAGTATCAAAAATTTATTCATAATACTTAAGACTTGTCATTTCATACAATTGATCTGAAAAATGCATAGGCCCTTCCTAGGATGTTACAGTTCTACCCCCCTTAAATAAAATTTCGCCTCGAAATTTCCTAACTAAACAGATTGAGGGTATTCTTTGTCGCATTGTCTCTTCCGGCTCCCACGAAGCTTCTTCCGATCCATGATTGCGCCATAACACCTTGACTAAAGGCACCGACTTCTTTCGTAGTGCTTTTACGTCACGTTCCAAGATCTGAATCGGCTCCTCCTCGTAGGATAGATCTGGCTTAACTCCACTTCTTCAACAGGTACCACATGAGACGGATCCGATCGATAGCGACATAGCATGGACACATGAAATACGTCGTGCATTTGATGCAACTCTGGTGGCAACTCCAATTGGTATGCCATCGCCCAACTCGCCAAGATGCTTGATAGGGCCCTATAAACCTTGGGCTTAGCTTCCTTTGCGACCGAACCGCATAACCTTCTTCCAAGGTGAGACCTTTAGAAACACTTGGTCTCCTACTTCAAACTCAATTTCTTTCCTCTTAAGGGTCTGCGTGCGACGACACGTCATCGAAGCTTCTTTCAACCGTGCCCGAATTAATTCCACCTTCTCCTCGATTTCCGCCACTAACTACGGACTCAAAACGCGGCGTTCTCTAACTCGGTCCAACAAGTTGGTGTTCTACATTTCCTTCCATACAATGCCGTATGGTGCCATCCGAATGCTTGCACGATAAATTTGTTGTTGTAGGCGAACTCGGCTAGAGGCAAGTAATCTTCCCAACTTCCTCGAAATCCATCACACGACCTCTTAGCATATCTTCCAACACTTGTATAACCCGTTGGATCGCCCGTCGATTGTGGATGAAAAGCCGTAGTGAAGTCTAGCTTAGTGCCTAATGCTTGATGAAGTGCTTTCCAAAATCGAGACGTAAACCTTGGGTCTCTATCGAGATGATCGACATCGGTACCCGTGTAGCCTCACGATCTCCGCCACATATAACTTGGCTAACTTTTGAAGGAATAGTCGATCCTCACGGGGATAAAATGTGCGGACTTGGTCAAACGGTCCACTATCACCCATACCGAGTCCTTCTTAGTGGGCGTAAGGGGAAGCCCACTAACTAAGTCCATGGTAATTCTTTCCCACTTCCATTGGGGAATCTCAATTGGTTGAAGCAATCTGATGGGACTTGGTGTTCAGCCTTTACTTGCGACATGTCAAACATTTCCCCACAAATTCGGTCACCTCTCGTTTCAGTCGACCACCAAAATTGTTCCCTTAGATCTCTATACTGACTTGATGCCTCCGGGATGCATATCATAAGGACTACCATGCGCTTCCCGAAGAATCCTTTGTCTCAACTCCTTATCCCTCGGCATACAAACCTTTTCCTTGTAGCACAAGACTCCTTCATCGTTGACGCCATAATCCTTTAATCCTCCTTGCCGCACTTGTCTGTAACTTAGTACTTAAGTCCTTATCCGCCAAGCTGTCCTCTTTCACCTCCTTCACCGAGTTGGCTTGACTTGTAACTCTACCAACAAAGCCCGTCTTCATACAAACTTAAGTGAGCGAACAAAGCCCTTAAATCCGACACAACCTTCCTACTTAGGGCGTCGGCTACCACATTCGCCTTGCCGGATGGTATTCTATCGAGCAGTCATAATCTTTCAATAACTCCACCCACCTTCGTTGCCTCAAGTTCAACTCCTTACGAGTCAACAAATACTTAAGGCTTTTGTGGTCCGTGTAAATTATCGACCTTTCTCCATAAAGGTAGTGCCTCCAAACTTTGAGGGCGAAAAACCACCGCCGCGCGAGTTCCAAGTCATGAGTTGGGTAGTTCACCTCATGCGGCCTTAATCGTCGAGATGCATAAGCGACTACCTTTCCTTCTTGCATTAGCACACGGCCTAACCACGTGTGCGAAGCATCACAATATACTACGAAGTCCTTACGCCTCCTTTGAATTAACACCGGAGCTTCGCCGGCACCTTTTTAAGCTTTTCAAGCTCTCCTGTTGCTTATCCGTCCACACAAGCGGTACTTCCTTCCTTAGTAACTTTGTCAAAGGTGCGGCTATCGACGAGAATCCTTCCACGAACCTTCCGTAATAGCCCGCCAAGCCTAAGAAACTTACGATTTCAGCCACCGACCTAGGTGGTTTCCAATCCAACATCGCTTCGATCTTCCTAGGATCCACTCTTATTCCTTCATGCGGATACCACATGTCCTAGGAACGCCACTTCCTTGAGCCAAAATTCACACTTGCTGAATTTGGCATAAAGCTTCTTTTCCTTAACACTTCTAACACAACTCGGAGATGCTCATCGTGCTCCTCCTCCGTCTTGGAATACACCAAAATGTCGTCGATGAACACCACGACGAATCTATCCAAGTAGGGTTGGAAAACCCTGTTCATCATATCCATGAACGCGCGGCGGTGCGTTCGTCAACCCAAACGGCATCACCACAAATTCAAAATGACCGTACCTTGTCCTAAAAGCGGTCTTATGAATATCAGCCTCCTTCACTTTCGGTTGATGATACCCCGACCTTAAGTCGATCTTTTGAGAACACAAATGCTTCTTTTCGGTTGGTCGAACAAGTCATCTATCCTTGGCAAAGGATACTTGTTCTTGATGGTCGGTTTGTTCAACCGGCGATAATCTATGCACATCCACATAGTTCCATCCTTCTTCTTCACAAAGAGAACCGGTGCTCCCACGAGAGACACACTGGGTCGAATGAACCCACGATCCAACAACTCTTTGGATTTGAGCCTTGAGCTCCACTAACTCCTTTGGTGCCATTCGGTAGGGAGCGATTGACACAGGAGTTGTTCCGGTAGCAAATCTATTCCAAATTCCACTTCTCTATCTCGGGGTATTAGGGCAACTCCTCCGGAAATACATCCTCAAAATCCCTTCTTGTTCTAACTCCCTTGACACCTTCCTCTTCTCCTCTTAACGCACTCACGAAGGCTAAGAATGCCTTACATCCTTTCTTAACCATTTTCTCGGCCTTGGTCTCGAAACTACGTTAGACAAGTAGTTCCTCCTTTCTCCGATCATCACTACTACCTCATCTTAGGGGTTCTTAGTTCCATACGTTTAGCCGCACAATCCAACACGGCTCGATGCTCTACTAGCCAATCCATTCCAAGTATAAGCTCAAACTCTCCGAAGGGTAATTCCATTAAGTCGGCCCCGAAAGTTCGCCTCCTGAATCTCTAGGGGTACATTAGAAAGATCCTATCTATCCTCACCGTTTGGCCTAAAGGGCTTACTACGATTATCCGCCTATCGAAAGTTCGAGTCTAGGCCTAGTGTTTCAACCACACTACATGCAACATAGGAATGAGTTGAGCCCACATCAATAAGAGCAAAATAGGGTTTGTCATGAATAAAGAACGCACTGGGTTATAACATCCGCGCGTCTCTCCTCTTCCCTCCGTGAACCGCGTAAACCAAACCCGGTTGCCTTGCTTGGCGTTGCATTGCACCTCACCCGAGCTCCACGGCCTCTGCCACTACCTCTGTTGGCGACCCACGACCTCTTTGAGGTCGCTTTGTCCGCCTCTACCCGGCTGGTTAGCATTACGAGTGCTTTGGTTGGCTCTCATCTAATAGCTTGGGGCAATCCTTAATCATATGGTCCTTGGACCCACACTTGAGACATCGTCCGCCTTTTTCCAACACTCTCCCCGTGCTTCCTTCCACAATGTTCACAAGGGCGAAATTGCCACCGCACTCACTATTGACTTTGTGGCTCTGTCAACTCTAGGCCTCTTGTGGCCTTTTCAGATGGCCCAAAACCTCTTTTGGGCTTATTTCTCTCCACACCGCTTGGTGGCGTCCTTAATTCCTCACCACTTTAGCCTTTTCCACCAAGGCGAGAATTTCGCTCCGATGCGGTGCTATCAAAAGTCTCAAATCGTCCCTAAGTCCGTCCTCAAAACGAAACACAGCGTTCATGCTCGATCGCCACTACTCTCGGGCATATCGGCTCAACCTCAAGAATTCCGCTTCATATTCGGTGTGGACTTACTTCCTTGTACCAACCCCAGAAAAGCCTTCCTTTGCTCATCTATATACTGGTTCCCACATACTTCTTCCGAAATGCTTCCTTAGCATATTCCTGTGTCGATCTTCCGCCGTGGCACCGCCCCGAACGGTTAACCACCATTGATACGCTTCATCGCGTAATAAATGCCGTCATCCCTTTCAACTTCTCCTCGGGGTCAAGTCGAGCTCATCCATGATGCGCTCGATTTGCTTCCAACGAAGACTCAGATCTGGGTGCCACTCCGATACTCCTCTAAACATTTCGGCTCCATTAGCACGGAGCCACTCAGCCTGGACTTACGATTTCTGAATCGTTTCTGCACCCACCAATTCCAAAACTCGCGAAGATACCGCGACTGCGACACGGCATCTTCCCTCATGCGAACTGTTTGCTCAACATTGACAACTAGGGGTGATGGTGGTGGTGGTATCTCATTGTCGTAACCTTGTCCCGATCTAACGGTCATCCTTCCTCTACCTCTTCCACGACGACCACGCCCTCTTGAGCTCATTATCGACGAGATCGATTAAGGAATTTTATGTATTAGTATTCTTGTTTCACTTATTACCCGCGATGATATCTTATGAAGAAGAGTTTAAGAGTGGTTCTTTCGTATTCATACATGCATCTGATCTTGCATTCATTCATTCATCCATCAACAAATATGAACTTTCGTTCATTCAAAAAAACGTTGTAATTCTTGTTGTTGTTTTCGTTATTTTGCTTTTCCACTACCTGTGGGCATTTTCGTAATTTTATCCTACTGGGTATTTTCAGTAAATTTTCAAAAATAAAAAGTTCCTGGTGATTTTGACGAAAGTATTTTGGTACTTCTAAAGTTCCGGGAAATTTTGGAAGAATTTTGAAATCCAGGGGTATTTGGTAATTTTTGATCTCGTGGGTATTTTGATAATTTTTCCAAAAATCGGGGTAAATTTGTAAAATTTATTAAGTTAGGATATTTTCCAAGATTGTAAAACATTGAGGGTTCCTTTGAGAGTTACACTTTTCAAAGCAATGATATTGTAAAAATTTTGGAAATCGAGTGGTCGTTTTGGTAATTTTGTAAGTTAGAGCAATTTTGTAATTTTCCAAAATCAAGATAGTTTGATATTTTACAAATTAGGGTTTTTTGAACATTTGATAAAGTAATGAAATTTTGTTAAAACTATGGGTGGTTTGGTCATTTTATAAACCAAGGGTATTTTTTTATAAAAGAAAAAGCGGCTAAGTCCCTTTCGGGTTTTATTCTTTGTGTTTAGCCTATGACCGAGCCCTCTTGGTCGTGGTGAACCAAAGCTACGCACCAGCAGATTCGAATGAAGAGGAGGTGAGTCACGGATCGCTTAAATACCAAGCTCTCACCGACCTTTCTAGACATGCGCGCGCATGCAGGTTGCCACACCACTGAGCCTTCGAGAGTTAGGCGAACCGAAGCTACGCACTGTAGGATACTCGCGAAGAGGAGGTGAGTCACTAGGACCGCTTAAATACCTGTGCTCTTCCGGATCCAATCCTAGACATGCGCATGAGGGTTGCCACACCTAGCTTAATAACTTAGTCATAGGTTTGTTAAGTTCATTAAGTCTTATGAGTTTCAAGTGTTTGAGTAGTCTAATCCTAGGGTTCAAGTTCCTATCACACTATTCTACGTTCCATGCCTTTGCTACCCTTTTACAATTCATAATTCACATAATCACACGGATGGTTAAAGGTACTTACGGTGGATCATGGTCGGAGACTTAGGTGCCATGCCATAAAACCTCGCTTATTTCAAAGAAATTCATTTGGGCTCGAATTGAAAACGTTTTGGCCTGAGCCCATAGGCCGAGAGTTTTAAAACTGGGCTCTGATACCAATCTGAAACACCCCACACCCGCCCACGAGCTTGAACCAGATCTCGGTATGTTCCTTAAATAAATCGGTTTTCAATGTTCTAAATGACTTAGAGAAAATTTGTGTAATTTTAAAAATTGTTTTGGGTTGGGCTTAATTTGAAACCTATTTAATAAATTTGGAAATTCAACTTAAATAAGGTGACAAAATAATTTTTGGGTTTATTATTTTAAAAGAAATAAATTTACTTATCTTTAATCAAACATAATTTGTATCATATTTAAATAAAAATAAACAGGAATAAAGAAAATCCAACTGGGCCTTATGGCCTTATTACATCACTCAAACCCAAAATAAAGTACTAAAATTTCATAAGGTCCAAATTCCAAATAATTTCTTCAAGCGATGCATGGCCACCTTTAGCTCCTGCCGACCCGGTCCATTACCGCTCATCACCTGAAAATAATTCCCCAACGGGTGAGTCAACAGACTCAATGTGTACATAGTACTAATTTCCAACAAATCGGCATACAAGTCATATCAATATCATGTTCATACAAAATAAAGGATGATGCAACCCAAATCCAAACCTATTTGTCCATCCGCTACACACCACCCGCACCAACCTGCACACCGCGGGGACTACTACTAAGTCGACCCTCCATCCGCTACACACCATCGAAGGCGATCGCATTTGCGATCGACGTGCTCATCGCCCACTTATGTTGTGTCATTAGACATTGTATTCACCGGATGTAACCGGTTACCACTTTTCACTTTATGTGACCGTAGTCACCACTTTACGTTGGTGAGACCGTAGTCATCACCTTCACTTTCTTCCTCCACAAATATCCCGAATGCCCCAATTATTTCATAACATATTTCACATACTAAATTTTCATTCATGTTACTAATCACATGTTCAAAATATATCACATTCACAATCCTATCAAAAGTAGGAAACGTGCACAGGTACTCCTTACCACATTTGTGGTGCTTAGCCACATTCACATCTTTGTTACATATTTACATATCTAATGATTGCCATGCAATTTATTGAAAGTTAGTAAGAGTACACACCTTTTTCGCTTAATAGTTTCCGTGAATTCCGTAGAGCGATCTACCGATCTAGATCTTTCACTCCTATATTCGGCCATTAATTAAAACATATAAATAAACCTATTTGGTCTTAAAACCAAATCCTACTAGAAGTAGAATTACTTACCTAGTTGCCGAATTGATTTAATCAAGTCCCAACAGTTGCTAGAATTCCTCTTCCTTGAAATCGGCTAATACTAGGTATGTAACCATGTCGATTTTCGGTTTTGAAATAATGGAAAACACTTAAACAAATTATGCCTTGGCCGAATATCCCTTACCTTATGATGGGATTCCAAATCAAGAGGATTCCTTTATAAGCCTGTTGAAATCCTATAACTCCGTGTTAGATTAGATCTAACTTTGAAAACGTGAATCATAATCTTTAACCACATATTTATATTTATAATCCTTACCTTAGATCCTTAGATTTCCGAAAGATCCCCTTTTGATGTTGTGGATGATTGCCTCTTTCTTAGAATCCACAAAGATTCAAATTTTTAACAAAGAGAACGGAGAAGAAAATAGAAGAAAAAGAGAGGATTTTTGCTTAATGAAAATTCGGCAGAGAGGGGTTTTGCCTAGGAGAGAATTGGCGCAGAGAGGAAGAGGAGCAAATGTTGATGAGTAGCCCTCCTGTCCTCCTTTTATAGCCAAAGTTATCACCTATGAGTCCTTTACTTGGCCACCACTCCTCTTTTTGATAATATTATCTCTTTTATTTAAAAGATAAAAGCCTTTAATCCATCAATTATCTCCTCAATTATCTCATTAGAAAATAATCCTTTATTTATCTCTTATTATTCACATATTTATGTGAATAAAACTCCTTTATTTATCTCTTATTATTCACATATTTATGTGAATAAAACTCCTTTATTTATCTCTTATTATTCACATATTTATGTGAATAAAACTCCTTTATTTCTCTCATATATCCAAGTTTCCCGAAATGTTCAAGTTTCCATTTTTGGATCATTTCCAAAAATGTTTAGGTTTCCAAAAATGTCTAAGTTTCCAAAAATGTCCATTTCCATTTCCATTTTCATTTCCATCTCCATTTTCATTTCCATTTTCATTTTCATTTCCATTTTCATTCATTTCTAGGTTTCCAAAAGTATCAAAAATTTATTCATAATACTTAAGACTTGTCATTTCATACAATTGATCTGAAAAATGCATAGGCCCTTCCTAGGATGTTACACATTTTCTACCATAAATTTCTAAATTTCAGCATTTACATCCATGGAAAAATTTCTATACTTTGATATCTTTAAAAATTAATCCCCAAAATAGATACATTAAATTATTCTGAACTCGAAAATATAAAAATTACTAAAAACAGGACAATATTACTTACCCAATTAAACCAAGAAAGCTTGATTTCACTTTCCTAGGGTTTCCATGTATTTTTGGGGAAGAAGATTATATAAAATGATGATATTAAACATTTATTTAATTTATCATCTTTTATTAATTTCATTTCCAATTTAGTCCTTTTCTTTTTCTAATTTTCCATGGATGAATCATCAAAAATATATACTAACTTTTCTTAATGGTCTAATTAACATATAAGGACCTCAAATTTTGAATTCCATAGCTATTTGATACTTATAGCTACTAGAACTCAACTTTTGCATTTTATGCAATTTGGTCCTTTCCACAATTAAACATGAAATCAATAAAATTTTCTTATCGAAATTTTCATACGGCTTTCCTATCATAATATAGACCATGAAATATTATTAAAATAAATTTTCTTTCTGACTCAGATTTGTGGTCCCGAAACCACTGTTCCGATTTTACTGAAAACGGGCTGTTACACTAAGTGCCTAACCAATATGTCCTCATTGGCACCTCAATTCAAACATTAACATTAAACATTCAACTCAAAACATGATTAACATGTTAATCTTATGCAATCATCAACTATGACTCAAATAATATATGTCAAAATCATCAATTTATACCAACTTATATTACAACTCAAATTATGTTCAACTAATACCATAATGTGTAACACCCCTTACCCGTGTTCGACGCCGGAACAGGGTACGAGGCATTACCGAAACAAAACGTATATGGTCGTAATAAACCGAGACATAAAATTTACATCCAAATTTAAAACTGTTCAATTTTCATCACACACTCATTCAACCTAGTCATGCATCTCATAAATTGCATCATCATAAACATATAACTTGATCAATAATAGCCAACATCAATGGCCTTATACAAAATGAACTATCAAATAACATAGGCCAACATTTTGGGCCAAATCAATTATGACACATAACAAAATAACCAAGTCCTCTATACATGCCATAATTCAAAATATTGATTTCAAAATACCAAAAGAGTGTTGATAGTGTGGATGGATCTCCGACGATCTCTGAATCCCGAGCTAGCTTGGTGACACTATAAAATAAGGGAAAAGAGAGGGGAGTAAGCATATAGCTTAGTAAGTAAGTATGTAAATAATAAACAAATTACTAACATGCTTTCAAATTAATACAATCATAACTACACATAGATTCACTATTTATTCAAGTTCAAACAAGCTGTCTACTCGAGTCACAGTCACTAAATTATTTATATCTTAAGCTACAGAACTCCAAATTAAGATCCGATAATTTTCAATTAAACTAGACTCACATATCTCCTTTCCATAAAATTTACAGAATTTTTGGTTTAGCCAATAAGTACAGTTTATTCTTTAAAGTTTTCCCTATTTTGCTGTATGACAGTTCCGACCCCTCTGCACTAAAAATTAATTATCTTATATAGAATTTGCATAATGTTCCCATTTGTTTCTCTTGAAAGTAGACTCATTAATAATTTTAATCATGTAAATTATAACCCGTAATTATTTTTTTTACAATTTTTAACTATTTTACCAAGTCAGAACAGGGGATTTCGACATTATTCGGACCCTATCTCAAAAAAATTCGAATATCACAGAATATGAAATTCTTTTGTTTACACCGTTTCTTTTATGTGAAAATAAACTCATTCATCTTTAATTTCATATCTTATTCAACCTCTAATTTGATTTCCACTATTTTTGGTGATTTTTCAAAGTCACACAACTACTGCTGTCCAAAACTATTTTGTTGCTAAACTTACTCTTTCATAATTTCACTTTGAAACACCCCAAACCCGGCCCACGAGCCTTGACCGGATCTGGTATGTTCCTCGAGTAAAACGTTTAAATTTCATGTTTATTAACTCGGAAAACTTGAGGTGGTTTTATAAAAATACCGAGTTGTTTTGGGGTTTAATCTTTAATTTGATAAGAATCGTGTCATAATAAAATAATTAAAAGTGCATGCATAAACAGTTTCATACTAGTGGCCTTATTACATCAAAATAAAACCCAAAATAAATTCGAAATACTAAAAACAATAAAAGTCCAAAATAAAATTAATCCTGTGCTAAGCATGGGCCACCACTGAGCTCCTGCCGACCCGGTCCATCACTGAGTGTCACCTGAAAAATATTCCCCAACGGGGTGAGTCAAACAGACTCAATGTGTAACCAACACTAAATCCCAATAGTTTTAGGCAAAACAAATTCATACATGTACATATAGTTAAATAAATATAATGATGCAAACCCGAACCCAAACCTAGTTACCATCCGCTACATATCACCCGTACCAACCTGCACACCGTGGGGACTACTAAGTCAACCCTCCATCCGCTACACATCATCGAAGCGATCATTGCACGACGCAGCGTGCTCATCGCCTTATAAAATCGTGGCATAGCCACGGATAATTATTTTGTGTCATGAGACACCACATTCAGATAACGTGACCGAAGTCACCACATTCAGATATTGGGGTATATAACCACCAATCACTTCCCCTTAAAATAACCCATATGCCCATGTCATACAAAACATGCAAAATCATGCCATATTCTTTATTCACATTCTTATAGTTTCCCATGTGTGCCATAACAGATCATATTATACTCATAGTAGGAGTAGGAAAATGTACCTGAGTACTTCGTACCATTGCATGGTACCTTAGCCACATTTTACATATTCTTATTACACATTTGTTAACGCATAGCCATAAATCTATTAAGGCTTAGAGTGGGGTACACACCTGGTATTAACGCTTTCCTGAAAACCCGAAAACCCGATCTAACGCTTTAGATCCCTAACCCCTACATTCGGCCAACCTTAAGCACTTTAGCAAAAAGCCATTCGACTACATGATCAAATCCCGAAGAATTAACTTCTTACCTTGTTGCCGATTTGACTATTAATCAATCCCGAAATCTTGTGATATTTCCTTCCTTAAAATCGACTAGCTTTGAATCACTATACTGAGTTAGTTTCGGCTTTCGAACAAGTAAAGTATAGATCTAAACTATTGAATATGGCCTTGGTCGAATACACATGTTCACCTACCTTGTGAATCTTAATCCCGAAAAAAAAAACTACTTGATTGGGGGGTATCTGTCGAAATCACCATGGCATATGTTAGATCAATTTCTAATATTAAATCATAATAAATGACCCTTGGCCGAAATCATGTCTTACCTTAGATCTTGATACCCGAAGCTCTCCTCCTTATGGTCGACTATAGGCGATTCCCAAAACCTCCTCTATAGCTTCGGCAAAGAGATATTAATAACATTAGAGTCTTGATTTTGGCTTTAAGAAAAGACATAAAACAACAACAGTTGAATCCTTACCCTATGTGTTGTAGTTGACGGCACCCTTGCTTAAACCCACCAAGGTATTCGGCTATGACTAAATGATTATCACTCTAGTTTCGGCTTTTGGGGATTTATGAACAATCGGCAAGGGGTTATCTTAAGTATTCGGCCTTTGATGATTTGAGTAGGAAGAAGAGAATAGAGTTTGGTATGATTCAGTTTGTGGAGATGAATAGCGAAAAGAAAGAAGAGAGAAAGAGCTCAAGTTGCTTCTTCTTTGGAAAATTTCGGCATAAAAGAAAAGATGAGAAGAGAATTAGAATTTTCGGCACACCTATACTATGATTAGCCGAAAATACCATCCAAATACTCCCTTGGCCGGCCAACTCTTAATTCTTATCAGCTTCCTCCTTTTTCTCCTCCTTTCTCTCCTACTACTTATTCAAAAAAAATAATTCAAATAAAATCAATGATTATCCCCTAGCTTTGCCGAATTTTAAAAGGATTACACCCTCATCTTAAACTCCTCCCTTAGGCTCCCCATGCCGTCCACCTCTTCTTCTTATTGCCGTAAAAATAAAAGCTTTATTTAGCTTCCCATGCGACTCGATCCTAGGCCCTTTGAAACACCCCACACCCGGCCCACGAGCCTGAACCAGATCTGGTATGTTCCTTAAGTAAACCGGTTTCAAAATTCTTTGTTTCTTAGAGAAAATTTGTGTATTTTCAGAAAAATTTCGTTTTGGGTTGGGCTTAGATTAAAAACCCATTTATTTAATTTTATAAATCCAATTTAATTAAGGTGACAAAAGAATTTTTGAGTTCATTTTTAAGAAAAATAATTTTGTACTTACTTACATCCAAATTAGTTCGTGACATAATATCTAATAGTAAAGCAAAAAAAAAAAATAAAGAAATTCACTTGGGCCTTATGGCCTTATTACATCAATCAAAACCCAAAAATAATAAAATTTAAGTACTTAATATAAATAATGATCCCAAATAATAAAAGTCTTTCCTTGCTATGCATGGCCACCTTTAGCTCCCGCCGACCGGTCCATTCTCGATCATCTCCGAAAAATATTCCATAACAGGGTTTGTCAATGCACTCAATGTGTACACAAACTAACATTCAACAATTCAGGCATACATGTTCATATCAAAGACATATTCATAAAAAAATGATGCAACCCAAACCCAAGCCTATTTGTCCATCCGCTACACACCACCCGCATTCGCCAATCACACCGTGGGGACTACTAAGTCAACCCTCCATCCGCTACACACCATCGAAGGCGCCATCATGCGATCGACGTGCTCATCGCCCATATAATTTGTGTCATTAGACACCATATTCAAATAATGTAACCGAAGTTACCAAATTCGAGATAATGTAACCGAAGTTACCATATTCAAATTTTGTGACCGTAGTCACCATATTCCGTTGGTGAGACCAAGTCAACACCTTCTTCCCTTTCACATATAGCCCGAAATGCCCCACATATTTTATCATGCACAACATACTTATTTTCTCATTCATGTTACTATTCACATGTTCAAAATATATCACATTCGTAATCCTATCAAAAATAGGAAACGTGCACTGGTATTCTTTACCACATTTGTGGTACTTAGCCACATTCTCATTCTTATGCATATTCATATATTAAAATAATTATTGCCATAATATATTGAAAATTAGTGTGAGTACACACCTGATTCGCTTAATAGATTCCTTGAAATCCCGAAGAACGATCTACCGATCTAGATCTTTAACTCCTATATACGGCCAATTATTAAAACATATTAACAAACCTATTTGGCTTAAAAACCAAATCCTAGTAGGATTTGTATTACTTACCTTGTTGCCGAATTGATTAAATCCCGAAATTGTGGTATTCCTCCCTTAAATTCGGCTAGCCACCAAAAACATGTATTTTCATCAGTTTCTGACTTTTGGAAAGAAAAGGAAATACTTTTAGATACCAAAGTAACCCTTGGCCGATTAGATCTATACACTTACCTGGCAATTTCCAATTCCTGAAAACAATCCTTGCCTTGTATGTCTGTCAAAATCCCTATAATTATATGTTAATTTTAATCCCACATATAATCCATAACTTTTGACCAAATATGTTTATATCTTACCTTAGATCCTTGAATCCGGAAGATTCCTCCTTGTATTGAAGTTGTAGAAACTTGATAAACCCCTTGTAGATTCGGCCATAAACAGAATAGGGATTAGACCCTTCTCTTTCGGCAAATAGAAAAGAAAAAGAACTTGAATGATGCTTAACCTTACCTTTAATGCTTTGACCGATTGCTTCCTTGCCTAGAGCCACAGAGATTCGGCTATGAGGTTTTAGTCGGGGATCAAAAGAAAAGGGCTTGGCTTGACAGATGAAGAAAAGAGAGGAGTAAACGATGAATAGAAAATTCGTGAGAGGGGTTTTGCTATGGAATTTTCGGCAAAGCTTAGAAAAGATGAGAGAATAGCCTTTAACTCTCCTTCTTTAGCCGAAATTATCAATAGGAGAGTCCCTTGCTTGGCCACTACTCCTCTTATGATAATATTATCTCCTTTATTGAAAAATAAAAGTGTTAAATCCATTATTATCTCTTCTAAATAATCTAAATTAAAAGCTTTTATTTATCACCTTATTAAGCAATATTAATGGAAATAAAACACCTCCCTTTTCTAGAAACAATTGCCGTCCACCCTTAGCACGGGAAGCAAAAATAAAACTTCATTTATTTGCTTCCTTGTGACTCGAACTCAGGCCCAACCCTTGCGGTGTGGCGCCATTTTCAGAGGCCCTAAGTGGCATCCCTGTGCCACTTTTCCAAGCCTGTTTGTGTGTCAAATTTTACCAACTTTTTCTTTTAAGGCCCCCTTGCCTTAATTTCCTATTTTAAACTTTAAAACTTGGCATTTCTCGATTATTTCTAAGTTTCCTAAAATTTTCGATCGGCTCAGAACTTGCCATTTTTCTTACATTTGTGTTTCGAAATGTTCACTTTCCATTTTGAAACATTTCCAAAAATGTTTAGGTTTGCAAAAATGTTCAAGTTTCCAAAAATATTCTGTGTTTCCAAAAATGTTCAAGTTTCCAAAATGTTCGAGTTTCCAAAATGTTCATTTCCATTTCTATGCATTTCTAGAATTCCAAAAATACCAAAAATTTATTCATAGTGCTTAAGACTTGTCATTTCGCACAATTAAACTCGAAAATGCATAGGCCCTTTCGAGGCGACGCAGTTCTACCCCTTAAACAAAATTTCGTCCCGAAATTTCCTAACTAAAATAGTTGAGGGTATTCTTCGACGCATTGTCTCTTGAGACTCCCACGAAGCTTCTTCCGATCCATGGTTGAGCCATAATACTTTGACTAGAGGCACCGACTTCCTTCGTAGTACTTTCACATCTCGTTCCAAGATTCGAATCGGCTCTTCCTCGTAGGATAGATCCGGCCTTAGCTCCACCTCTTCGATTGGTACCACATGGGACGGATCCGATCGGTAACGACGTAACATGGACACATGGAAAACATCGTGCATTTCTTTGCAACTCGCGGTAATTCCATTTGGTATGCCATCGCCCAACTTCGCTTCAATACTCTATAGGGCCCTATAAACCTTGGGCTTAGCTTCCCTTTGCGATCGAACCTCATTACCTTCTTCCATGGTGAGACCTTCAGAACACTTGGTCTCCCACTTCGAACTCTATCTCCTTCCGCTTAAGGTCGTGCATCGACTTTTGCCTATCGAGGATTCCTTCAATCGTGCCCGAATTAACTCAACTTTATCTTCCGTTTTCAGCCACTAACTCTGGACCCAAAACTCGACATTCTCCTAACTCGGTCCAAGAAGTAGGTGTTCTACACTTCCTACCGCACAATGCTTCATATGGTGCCATCCGTATGCTTGCTCGAGAATTTGTTGTTGTAGGCGAACTCACTAAAGGCAAGTAATCTTCCCAACTTCCTCGAAAATCCACCACACGACCTCTCATCATATCCTCCAACACTTGTATAACCCGTTCGCATCGCCCGTGCGATTGTGGATGAAAAGCCGTTGAGAAGTCTAACTTAGTGCCTAAAGCTTGATGGAGTGCCTTCCAAAATCGAGACGTAAACCTTGGGTCTCGATCGGAGATGATCGATCACTGGTACTCCATGCAACCTTACGATCTCCGCCACATATAGCTTGGCTAATTTCGGAGAGAATAATCAACCTTCACCGGAATAAAGTGCGCGCGGTCTTGGTCAAACGGTCCACTATCACCCATACCGAGTCCTTCTTAGTAGGCGTAAGGGAAGCCCACTAACGAAGTCCATGGTAATCCTTTCCCACTTCCGTTGGGGAATCTCAATTGGTTGAAGTAATCTCGATGGAACTTGGTGTTCAAATTTCAACTTGGCGACACGTCGGACACTTTCCCACGAATTCGTCACTTCCCGCTTAAGATCGGGCCACCAAAATTGTTCTCTTAAATCTCTATACGCCTTAATGCCTCCGAGATACATAGCATAAGGGCTACCATGCGCTTCCCGAAGAATCCTTTGTCTCAACTCACCGTCCCTTGGCATGCAGACTTTTCCTTTGTAGCACAAGACTCCACCATCAATGACGCCATAATCCTTTACTTCTCGTTCGTACTTGCTGTGAACTTAGCACTTAGATCTTATCGCCAACCGGCCCTCTTTCACCTCATTCACCATGTGGGCTTGACTTGTAATTCGCCAGCAGCTTCCATCATCATATAGACTTAAGTGAGCGAACAAAGCCCTTAGATCCGTCACAACCTTCCTACTCGAGCATCGGCTACCACATTCGCTCTGCCGGATGATATTCTATCGAACAATCGTAGTCTTTCGATAATTCCACCCACCTTCGCCGCCTCAAGTTCAACTCCTTCGAGTCAACAAATACTTAAGGCTCTTGTGGTCGGTGTAGATCACCGACCTTTCTCCATAAAGGTAGTGCCTCCAAACCTTAAGGCGAAAAACCACTCGCTGCTAGTTCCAAGTCATGAGTTGGGTAGTTAACTTCATGAGGCCTTAATTGCCGAGACGCATACGCGACCACTTTTCCTTCCCGCATTAGTACACAACCTAAACCCCGTGTGCGGCGTCACAATATACTACGAAATCCTTGCTCGCCTCTGGGTGAATTAACACTGGAGCTTCCACAAGACCTTCTTGAGCTTATCAAAGCTCTCCTGTTGCTTATTAGTCCATTCAAAGGGTACTTCCTTCCTTAGCAACTTTGTCAAAGGCGCGGCTATTGGCGAGAACCCTTCCACAAACCTTCAGTAATAGCCTGCTAAGCCTAAGAAACTTCAGTATTTTCACCACGGACCTAGGTGGTTTCCATTCCAACACCGCTCGATCTTCCTAGAGTCCACTCTTATTCCTTCATGCGGATACCACATGTCCTAAGAATGCCACCTCCTTTAGCCAAAATTCACACTTCTTTGAATTTGGCATAAAGCTTCTTTTCCCTTAACACTTCCAACACCACTCGGAGATGCTCATCATGCTCCTCCTCCGACCTTGAATACACCAAAATATCGTCGATGAACACCACGACGAACCTATCCAAATAGGGTTGGAAAACCCGATTCATCATATCCATGAACACGGGTGAGCGTTTCGTCAACCCAAACAAGCATCACCACAAACTCAAAATGGCCGTACCTTGTCCTAAAGGCCGTCTTGTGGATATCCGCCTCCTTCACCTTTAAGCTGGTGATATCTCAACCTTAGGTCTATCTTCGAGAACACAATGCCTCTTTTCGGTGATCGAACAAGTCGTCTATCCTTGGCAAAGGATACTTGTTCTTGATGGTCGGTTTATTCAATCGACGGTAGTCTATGCACATACGCATAGTTCCATCCTTCTTCTTCACAAACAGGATCGGTGCTCCACATGGAGACACACTGGGTCGAATGAACCCACGATCCAACAATTCTTGGATCTCGAGCCTTGAGCTCAACTAACTCCTTTGGCGCCATTCGGTATGGAGCAATTGACACAGGAGTGTTCTCGGTAGCAAATCTATCCCAAATTCCACCTCCCTATCTGGGGTATTCACTGTAATTCCTCGGAAATACATCCACGAAGTCCCTTACCGTCCTAACTCCATTAATACCTTCCTCCTTCCCACCTATCGTACTAATGAAGGCTAAGAATGCCTTACACCCTTCTTAACCATCTTTCGACCTTCAGTAGCAGAAACCACGTTAGACAAGTAGTTCCTCCTTTCTCCGATCATAGCTACCACTTTATCCTCCGGGGTTCTTAGCTCCATCCGTTTAGCCGCACAATCCAACACGGCTCGGTGTTCTACTAACCAATCCATTCCGAGTATAAGTTAAAACTCCCCGAAGGGTAGTTCCATTAAGTCAGCCCGAAAGTTTACTCCCGAATCTCTAGGGTACATTCGAAAGATCTTGTCTACCACTACAGTTTGGCCTAATGGGCTTACTACGATCATCCTGTCTATTAGAGAGTTCTGAGTCTAGGCCTAGTGTTTCCACTACACTACATGCAACATAGGAATGGGTCGAGCCCACATCAATCAGAGCAAAATAGGGTTTGTCAGAAATGAAGAACGTACCGGTTATTACATCCGGTGTGTCACCATCCTCCCTTCGGCGAACCGCATAAACCAATCCCGGTTGCCTTGCTTCTGCATTAGTAGCACCTCGGCCCTGTGCTCCATGGCCTCTTCCAGCACCCTTACCTCTATTAGCCGAACCACGACCCCGCTGAGGCTACTGTCCGCCTCTACCAGTCTGGCTAGCATTCTAAACTGCCGTTCGGCTCTTATCTGGTTGTTTGGGACAATCCTTAAGCATATGGTCCTTGGATCCACATTTAAAACATCCACCCGTCTTTCTCCAGCACTCTTCCAAGTCCTTCTTTCCACAATGCTCACAAGGGCGTCATCACACCCGCACCGGCTTGTTGATTTCGTGGCCCGTCACCACGGGCCTCTTATGACCCTTTCCGGATGGTCCAAAACCTCTCTTAGGCTTATTCTTGTCCACACCGCTTGGTAGCATCTTTAATTCCTCGGCCACCTTGGCCTTTTCCACAAAGAAGAGAACTCCCGCTCTCCCGATGCGATGCTATCAACGAGCCTGTGTCGTCGTCTCTCATCCGTCCTCAAATCGGACACGCTGCGTTCATGTTCGATCGCTACTACCCTCGAGCATAACGGCTCAACCTCGTAAATTCTACCTCATTTTACGCTACGGACTTGTTCCTTGAACTAGCCCAAGAAAAGCTTTTCTTTGCTCGTCGTATACCGGTTCCTACATATTTCTTCCGGAATGCCTCCTTAACATATTCCTGTGTCGATCCTCCGCCATAGCACCATCTCGCACGATTAACCACCACCGATACGCTTCATCGCGTAAGCGGTGCCACCATTCCTTTCAACTTCTCCTCGGGGGTCGTCGAGCTCATCCATGATGCGCTCCGTCGCCTCCAACCGAAGACTCACCGCATCGGGTGCCACTCCGACACTCCACGAAACATTTCAGCTCGATTAGCTTGGAGCCGTTGAGCACGATTTTCGGGTTCCCGAATTTCCACCCGCACTGACCACCAATTCCAAAACTCGCAAAGACGACACCGTGACACGGCATCTTCCGTCCGAGCTTGCCGCTCCATATTAACGGTTGGGGTGGTGGTGGCGGTGGTATCTCATTGTCGTAACCCCGACCCGATCTAACGGGTTACGACACGATCATCCTTCCTCTACCTCGCCCACGACGACCACGTCCTCTGGAGCTCATTTCTAACGTCGAGATCGATTAAAAAGTTTTATGGATTAGTCATTGTTCCACTTATTATCCATGAAGGAGTTTTATGAAAAGAGTTTTAGGAGTGGTTCTTTCGTATTCACACAAGCACACAGTCTTTCATTCATTCATCCATCCATCAAATAATTATGAACTTTCGTTCGTTCAGAGAAATGTTGTAGTTTTCATTGTTATTATTTTTCCACTACCAGGGGTATTTTCGTAATTTTGTCCTACAGGGGCATTTTCGTAATTTTTCAAAATTTTGTCAAAAGTATTTTGGAAATTTTAAAGTTTCGGGGTAATTTTGGAAAAAAATTTGGAACCCAGGGGCGTTTCGGTAATTTTTGACCTCGGGGGTATTTTGGTAATTTTCCAAAAATCAGGGTAAATTGGTAAAATTTAGTAAGTTAGGGATATTCCAAAAGTTGTAAAACTTTGAGGGTTCTTTTAGAGAGTTTCATTTTCCAAAATGGTGATGTTGCAAAAATCTTCGAAAACCAGGGTCATTTTGGTCATTTTGTAAGTTAGGGGCAATTTTGTAATAATTTTTTTTTTTAAAACATGGCTAGTTCCCTTTCGGGTTTTAGTCATTAGGTTTAGCCTATGACCGAGCCCTCTTTGGTCAGGGTGAACCAAAGCTACGCACCAGGTAGGATTCGAATGGAGAGGAGGTGAGTCACGCGGACTGCTTAAATACCAAGCTCCCATCGAAACCATTCCTAGACATGGGCATAGAGGTTGCCACACCGCTGAGCCCTCTGAGTTAGGGTGAACCGAAGCTACGCACCAGGTAGGATTCTTGCGAAGTGGAGGTGAGTCACTAGGACTGCTTAAATACCAAGCTCTTCCGGATCCAATCCTAGACATGCATACAGGGGTTACCACACCCTAGCTCTGTGACTTAGCCATAGGTTTGTTTAGTGCATTAAGTCTTATGTGGTTCTGTGTTTGAGTAATCTAGCCCTAAGGTTCATGTTCCTATCATTCTATTCTACGTTCCATGCCTTTTCTACATAAATCACGTAATCACACATAAAGTTAGGTACTTACCTGGTGGATCATGGTCGGAGACTTAGGTGCCATGCCGTAACACTGGTTTATTTTAAAGAAAATCATTTGGGCTCGAATTAAAAACGTTTTGGGCCTTAGCCCACAGTGGCGAGAGTTTAAAAGCGGGCTCGATACCAAATGAAACACCCCACACCGGCCCACGAGAGCACGAACAGGATCTTGTATGTTCCTTAAGTAAACCGGTTTCAAAATTCTTTGTTTCTTAGAGAAAATTTGTGTATTTTGAGAGAAAAATTTCGTTTTAGGTTGGGCTTAGATTAAAAACCCATTTATTTAATTTTATAAATCCAATTTAATTAAGGTGACAAAAGAATTTTTGAGTTCATTTTTAAGAAAAATAATTTTGTACTTACTTACATCCAAATTAGTTCGTGACATAATATCTAATAGTAAAGCAAAAAAAAAAATAAAGAAATTCACTTGGGCCTTATGGCCTTATTACATCAATCAAAACCCAAAAATAATAAAATTTAAGTACTTAATATAAATATGATCCCAAATAATAAAAGTCTTTCCTTGCTATGCATGGCCACCTTTAGCTCTCCCGCCGACCCGGTCCATTCATCGATCATCTCTGAAAAATATTCGCCAACAGGGTGAGTCAATGAGACTCAATGTGTACACAAACTAACATTCAACAATTCAGGCATACATGTTCATATCAAAGACATATTCATAAAAAAATGATGCAACCCAAACCCAAGCCTATTTGTCCATCCGATTACACACCACGTGCACTGCTAATCACACCGTGGGGACTACTAAGTCAACCCTCCATCCGCTACACACCATCGAAGAAGCGATCATTTGCGATCGACGTGCTCATCGCCCATATAATTTGTGTCATTAGACACCATATTCAAATAATGTAAACGAAGTTACCAAATTCGGATAATGTAACCGAAGTTACCATATTCAAATTTTGTGACCGTAGTCACCATATTCCGTTGGTGAGACCAAGTCAACACCTTCTTCCCCTTTCACATATAGCCCGAAATGCCCCACATATTTTATCATGCACAACATACTTATTTTCTCATTCATGTTACTATTCACATGTTCAAAATATATCACATTCGTAATCCTATCAAAAATAGGAAACGTACCTGGGTATTTTTTACCACATTTGTGGTACTTAGCCACATTCTCATTCTTATGCATATTCATATATTAAAATAATTATTGCCATAATATATTGAAAATTAGTGTGAGTACACACTGATTCGCTTAATAGATTCCTTGAAATCCTCGAAGAACGATCTACCGATCTAGATCTTTAACTCCTATATACGACCAATTATTAAAACATATTAACAAACCTATTTGGCTTAAAAACCAAATCCTAGTAGGATTTGTATTACTTACCTTGTTGACGAATTGATTAAATCCCGAAATTGTGGTATTCCTCCCTTAAATTCGGCTAGCCACCAAAAACATGTATTTTCATCGGTTTCGACTTTTGGAAAGAAAAGGAAATACTTTTAGATACCAATGTAACCCTTGGCCGATTAGATCTATACACTTACGGCAATTTCCAATTCTGAAAACAATCCTTGCCTTGTATGTCCTGCTTTAAATCCCTATAATTATATGTTAATTTTAATCCCACATATAATCCATAACTTTTGACCAAATATGTGTATATCTTACCTTAGATCCTTGAATCCCTAAGATTCCTCCTTGTATTCAAGTTGTAGAAACTTGATAAACCCCTTGTAGATTCGGCCATAAACAGAATAGGATTAGACCCTTCTCTTTCGGCAAATAGAAAAGAAAAAGAACTTGAATGATGCTTAACCTTACCTTTAATGCTTTGACCGATTGCTTCCTTGCCTAGAGCCACAGAGATTCGGCTATGAGGTTTTAGTCAGGGATCAAAAGAAAAGGGCTTGGCTTGACAGATGAAGAAAAGAGAGGAGTAAACGATGAATAGAAAATTCGGCAGAGGGGGTTTTGCTATGGAATTTTCGGCAAAGCTTAGAAAAGATGAGAGAATAGCCTTTAACTCTCCTTCTTTAGCCGAAATTATCAATAGGAGAGTCCCTTGCTTGGCCACTACTCCTCTTATGATAATATTATCTCCTTTATTGAAAAATAAAAGTGTTAAATCCATTATTATCTCTTCTAAATAATCTAAATTAAAAAGCTTTTATTTATCACCTTATTAAGCAATATTAATGGAAATAAAACACCTCCCTTTTCTAGAAACAATTGCCGTCCACCCCTTAGCCTGGGAAGCAAAAATAAAACTTCATTTATTTGCTTCCCTTGTGACTCGAACTCAGGCCCAACCCCTTGCAGGTGGCGCCATTTTCAGAGGCCCTAAGTGGCATCCCTGTGCCACTTTTCCAAGCCTGCTTGTGTGTCAAATTTTACTAACTTTTTCTTTTAAGGCCCCTTGCCTTAATTTCCTATTTTAAACTTTAAAACTTGGCATTTCTCGATTATTTCTAAGTTTCCTAAAATTTTCGATCGGCTCAGTAACTTGCCATTTTTCTTACATTTCAGTGTTTCGAATGTTCACTTTCCATTTTTGAAACATTTCCAAAAATGTTTAGGTTTGCAAAAATGTTCAAGTTTCCAAAAATATTCAGTTTCAAAAATGTTCAAGTTTCCAAAATGTTCAGTTTCCAAAATGTTCATTTCCATTTCTATGCATTTCTAGAATTCCAAAATACCAAAAATTTATTCATAGTGCTTAAGACTTGTCATTTCGTACAATTAAACTGAAAATGCATAGGCCCTTTCGAGGACGTTACACCCTTCCTCATAGCCCATGGCGTCATTTCCAGAGGCCCTAAGTGGCACCTCCAAGCCACTTTTCCAAGCCCAATTTCATGTCACATTTCCTCTATAAATTTTCTTAAGACCACCTTGCCTTAGTTCCCCTTTTTAAACTTTAAAACTTAATATTTCTAAGGCATTTCTTTACACACTAAGGTTCACAAAATTCACAAAATTCATAGAACACATTCACCGTTCACATAGACATGCTATTCCATATAATTAAACAAAATGCATAGGCCACAATTCCCGGGATATTACAGTTCTACCGCCCTTAAAATAATTTCGTCCTCGAAATTACCTGGCTAAAACAAGTGAGGGTATTGCTGTTGCATTGCCTCTTTTGGCTCCCACGAAGCTTCCTCCGATCCATGATTGCGCCATAACACTTTGACTAAAGGAACTGACTTTCTCCGTAACACTTTCACATCACGTTCTAGAATCTGAATCGGCTCTTCCTCATAAGACAAATCCGGCCTTAGCTCCACCTCTTCAACCAGAACTACATGAGATGGATCCGAACGATAACGACGTAGCATGGACACATGGAATACGTCGTGTATCTGCTTCAATTCTGAAGGCAACTCTAACTGGTATGCCACCGGTCCAACTCGCCTCAATACCTGATATGGTCCTATAAACCTCGGACTTAACTTCCCTTTGCGACCAAATCTCATCACCTTCTTCCAAGGCGATACCTTAAGAAACACTTGATCTCCCACATCAAATTCTATTTCCTTCCTCTTAAGATCTGCGTGCACGACTTACTTCGCTGCTCGGATGCTTCCTTCAATCGTGTCCGAATTACCTCAACTTTCTCTTGATTCTCGCCACAATCTACGGACCCAAAACTCGTCATTCCCTAATTCCGTCCAACACGTCGCTTGTGTGACACTTCCGAATCCATACACGCTTCATACGGTGCCATTAGAATACTAGCTTGATAGCCGTTGTTGTATGCAAATTCCGCTAACGGCAAATATTCTTCCCAACTTCCTCTCAAGTCTATCACATGACCTCTCAAAGATATCTTCCAACACTTAGATTACTGCGTTGATCGCCCGTCCGATTGTGGATGAAAAGCCGTAGTGAAATCCAATTTAGTGCCTAAAGCTTGATGTAGAGCCTTCCAAAATCGAGACGTAAACCTTGGATATATCGAGATAATTGACATTGGCACTCTATGCAACCTCACAATTTCCGCCACATATAACTTTGCTAACTTCTCGCATAGAATAATCAACTCTTATCGAAATGAAGTGCGCGGACTTGGTCAACCGGTCCACTATCACCCATACCGAGTCCTTCTTAGTAGGCGTAAGGGGAAACCCACTAACGAAGTCCATGGTAATTCTCTCCCACTTCCATCTGCGGAATCATTATCGGTTGAAGCAATCTCGACGGAACTTGGTGTTCGGCCTTAACTTCTCATCGACACGTTAAGCACTTGCCGACAAATTCTCAGAACTTCCTTCTTGAGACTGTGCCACCAAAACTGCTCCCTTAGATCTCTATACAACTTAGTACCTCCAGGATGCATAGCATAGGGGCTACCATGCGATTCCTGAAGAATTCTCTGCCTTAACTCCTTGTTCCTCGGTATACAGACCTTACCCTTGAAACACAACAATCCTTCATCATTAATACCATAATCTTTTAACTCTCCACTCTGCACTTCCTGTAACTTAACACTTAGGTCCTCATCCATTAATTGACTTTCCTTCACCTCATTCAACCATGTCGGTTTGACTTGCAACTCTGCCAATAAACTTCCATCATCATACAAGCTAAGATCTGCAAACATTGCCCTCAGATCCGACACTACTTTTCGACTTAAGGCATCTGTCACTATATTCACCTTGCCCGAATGATACTCCATGGAACAATCATAATCCTTCAGTAATTCCACCCACCTTCGCTGTCTCAAGTTCAGCTCCTTCTGAGTCAACAGATACTTAAGGCTCTTGTGGTCCGTGTAGATCACTGACTTTTCTCCATAAAGGTAGTGCCTCCACACCTTAAGAGCAAAGACCACTGCCGCCAGTTCCAAGTCATGCGTCGGGTAGTTAACCTCATGTGGCCTCGGTTGTCGAGGACGCATAAGCTACAACCTTCCCGCCCTGCATTAGAACACATCCTAATCTGTGTGAGAAGTATCACAAGACACCACAAAGTCCTTCCCGCCCCATTTGAATCAAAACTGAGCTTGGTCAAAACTCTCTTAAGCTTCTCAAAGCTCTCCTGTTGCCTATCTGTCCAAATGAAAGGTACCTCCTTTCTCAACAACTTTATCAACGGTGCGGCTATTGAAGAAAATCCTTCCACAAACCTTCTGTAGTAGCCTGCCAATCCCAATAAACTTTGAATCTCAGCCACAGACTTAGGTGGTTTCCAATCCAGCACTGCTTCGATCTTCCTAGGATCCACCCTTATCCCTTCTGCATACACTACATGCCCTAAGAATGCAACCTCCTTAAGCCAAAACTCGCACTTGCTGAATTTGACATATAACTTCTTCTCCCTTAACACTTGCAACACTTTCCGGAGATGCTCGTCATGTTCTTCCTCAGACTTGGAGTATACTAGGATATCGTCGATGAACACAACGACGAACCGATCCAAGTAGGGTTGAAAACCCCGGTTCATCATATCCATGAACGCGGCTGGGGTGTTCGTCAACCCAAACGGCATTACTACGAACTCATAGTGTCCGTATCTTGTTTGAAAGGCTGTCTTATGGATATCTGCTTCCTTCACCTTAAGCTGATGATATCCAGACCTTAAATCTATCTTCGAGAATACCGCTGCCCCCTTAAGCTGATCGAACAAGTCGTCTATCCTTGGCAAATGGTACTTGTTCTTGATGGTCAGCGTATTCAGCTGACGATAATCTATGCACATACGCATAGTCCCATCTTTCTTCTTCACAAACAAAACCGGTGCTCCCCATGGAGACACACTGGGTCGAATGAACCCACGATCAAGCAACTCTTGGATTTGAGCCTTGAGCTCAACCAACTCCTTCGATGCCATTCTATACGGAGCGATAGATACTGGCGCCGTTCCAGGCAGCAAGTCAATTCCAAACTCCACCTCCCTGTCCGGGGGTATTCCAGGTAACTCCTCCGGAAAGACATCCACAAACTCCTTTACTGTTCTAACTCCACTAACTCCCCCTTCTTTGGCATCCAACGCCCTAACAAAAGTCAGAAATGCCTTGTACCCTTGCCGAACCATTTTATCAGCCTTTAAGGCAGAGACTACGTTAGACAAGTAGTTTCTTCTTTCTCCTATCATAATTATCGCCTCATCCTCCGGCATCTTTAACTTCATTCATTTAGCTGCACAATCCAATATAGCTAGGTGTTCTACTAGCCAGTCCATGCCAAGTATGAGATCAAATTCTCTGAAGGGAAGTTCCATTAAGTCGGCAGAAAATATCACTCCCTGAATTTCTAAGGGTACGATCCGAAAGATCTTATTCACCACTACAGTTTGGCCTAATGGGCTTACTACAGTCATCTCCCTATCAGATAGTTCAGAGTCTATGCCTAGTGTTTCAACTACACTACTTGCAACATAAGAATGGGTCGAGCCCACATCAATCAAAGCAAAATAAGGCTTGCTAGATATAAGGAACGTACCGGTTATGACGTCCGGTGCGTCTCCGTCCTCCTTTCGATTTAATCGCATACACTAGACCCTACTGTCTTGCCTCTGCATTACCAACACCTCTCGCCAGGTGTTCCACGTCCTCTTCCAAGACCATTACCTCGCCATTCGGACCACGACTCTCGCCGAGGTCTGCCGCCCACCTCTACCACTGATTACCATTACGCCTCGTTGGTTGGCCCCGTCTATCTTTATCGGACGATCCTTAATCATGTGGTCCTTAGACCCACACTTAAAACATCCTCCCATTTTCTTCCAACACTCTCTTAGGTGCCTCTTCCCACACCGATCACAAGTACGACATCGCCTCTAGTAGCAACCCCATCGACCTCATGGCCCATCAACTCTAGGCCTCTTTTGAGCATTTCGCACGACCCGGTGGTCCAACTCCTCTTTTCTCGCCTATTCTCGATCGAGTTACGCCTACAGAGTCCTTAACTCCTTCGGCCACTTTAGCCTTCTCCACCAACACAAAGAAATTCCCGCTCTTCTGCAGAGCTATCAATAACCTCAGATCATCTCTCGGTCCGTCCTCAAACCGGACACACTGTTCATGCTCCGTAGCCACTATCCCTCGTGCATACCTGGCTCATCCTTAAAAATTTAGCCTCAGACTCGCTACGGACTTATTCCCTTGAACCACCCCAAAAATGCTTTCCTTTGCGCATCAATATAGTGAGTACCAACATATTTCTTTCCGTACGCCACCTTGACATACTCCCAAGTGAGATCCTCAATGTGTGGCACCATCCCGAATCGTGAGCCACCATTGATAAGCTTCACACGAAGTAGTGCCACCATCCCTTCAGTTTCTCCTCGCAGATTAAATCGAGCTCGTCCATAATTCGCTCGGTTGCCTCCAACCAATACTCGATCGTCCGGGCGCTACACCGGATACACCACGAAACACCTCACTCGTTGGCTCGAAGCCTCGGCATGCATTTTTGAGCTCCTATATTTCCTCTCTGCTCCAGCCACCATTTCAAGAACTCGCAGCATTGCTCTGCGATCATCGCATCATCCCCGCCCGATCATGCGCGCCAACGCCAAAGAACCGGTGGTGGTGGTCCTGGTACCTTATTCTCGGACCCTTGACCAGACCTAACGGGTTCCGATACGGCCATTCTGCCTCTACCACGTCCTCGCACATTACGACCATGTCCCCTAGAACTCATGTCTACGATCACGCTTTAGTCTGGTTAAGAAATTTTTATGCATTAGTATTTTGTTCCACTAATTATCCGCGAAGAAATTTTATGAAAGAAGTTTAGAAGTAGTTCTTTCGATCGATCAAAGTTTCAAGTCTTCTATCCTAATTTAAAGGAGCACATTCATTCAACACACATTCATCATTCAAACATTTTCGTCCTATTCCTATCCTAGGGGTATTTTCGTCATTTCACCTATAGGGGTATTTTGGTAAAAAATCGGGGTCAATTTAAAAATTTGTAAATCAGGGGTAATTTCGTAAATTTTCCAATTCAGGGTTCCTTGGTGATTTTATGAAATAAGGGTATTTCGGTAAATTTTTTTTCCAAACTAGGGTGGCTGGTCCCTTTCGGGTTTTAATTATAGGGTTTAGCCCATCAACGAGTCCTCATAACTAGGGTGAATAGTCACCACGCACTGTAGGATTCCAGTGAAGAGGAGGTGAGTCGCTAGGATCGCTTAAATACCAAGCTCTCCCTGAATCCACTCCTAGGCATGCGTCGCTATTGCCACACCCTAACTCGACTAAGGTGAGCAAATACTACGCACTGTAGGATTCCAAAGTGAAGAGGAGGTGAGTCACTAGGACCGCTTAAATACCAAGCTCTTAGGATCCAATCCTAGACATGCATACGATGATTACCACACCCTAGTCTTGTGGCTCGTTAACGGGTTTGTTTAGTGAAATTAAGTCTTATGAAAGTTTAAGAAGTGGTTTAAACTAAGCCTATAGTCCATCAGAGTCTATTTAAACTAGTCTACGTCCCATAAAGCCCATAAAGCCCACATGTATAACACACAATGGTTTAGGGTACTTACCGCGGACTTGGGCCGAAACGCAGTGCAATGCTTTGAGCTAATGCACTGTTATCCTTTAAAAGCCCATTTTTAGAAAACGTTTTGGAGCCCAAAAATCCCAGAGCCGAGTTTTGAACCGGGCTCTGATACCAATTTGAAACACCCCAAACCCGACCCACGAGCCCTGACCGGATCTGGTATGTTCCTCGAGTAAAACGTTTAAATTTCATGTTTATTACCTCGGAAAACTTGAGGTGGTTTTATAAAAATACCGAGTTGTTTTGGGGTTTAATCTTTAATTTGATAAGAATCGTGTCATAATAAAATAATTAAAAGTGCATGCATAAACAGATTTCATACTAGTGGCCTTATTACATCAAAACAAAACCCAAAATAAATTCAAATACTAAAAACAATAAAAGTCCAAAATAAAATTAATCCTGTCATTTGAGCATGGGCCACCACCGAGCTCCCGCCGACCTTGGTCCATCACCGAGCGTCACTGAAAAATATTCCCCAACGGGGTGAGTCAACAGACTCAATGTGTAACCAACACTAAATCCCAATAGTTTTAGGCAAAACAAATTCATACATGTACATATAGTTAAATAAATATAATGATGTAAAACCGAACCCAAACCTAGTTACCATCCGCTACACATCACTGCGTACCAACCGCACACCGTGGGGACTACTAAGTCAACCCTCCATCCGCTACACATCATCGGAAGCGATCAGCTGCGCAGACGATGTGCTCATCGCCCTTATAAAATCGTGGCATAGCCACCAGATAATTATTTTGTGTCATGAGACACCACATTCAGATAACGTGACCGAAGTCACCACATTCAGATATTGGGGTATATAACCACCAATCACTTCCCTTAAAATAACCCATATGCCCATGTCATACAAAACATGCAAAATCATGCCATATTCTTTATTCACATTCTTATAGTTTCCCATGTGTGCCATAATGGATCATATTATACTCATAGTAGGAGTAGGGAAAACGCATTGAGTACTTTGTACCATTGCATGGTACCTTAGCCACATTTTACATATTCTTATTACACATTTGTTAACGCATAGCCATAAATCTATTAAGGCTTAGAGTGGGGTAAACACCTGGTATTAACGCTTTCCTGAAAACCCGGAAACCCGATCTAACGCTTTAGATCCCTAACCCCTACATTCGGCCAACCTTAAGCACTTTAGCAAAAAGCCATTCGGCTACATGATCAAATCTCGAAGAATTAACTTCTTACCTTGTTGCCGATTTGACTATTAATCAATCCTGAAATCTTGTGATATTTTCTTCCTTAAAATCGACTAGCACTGAATCACTATACAGGTTAGTTTTCAGCTTTCGAACAAGTAAAGTATAGATCTAAACTATTGAATATGGCCTTGGCCGAATACACATGTTCACCTACCTTGTGAATCTTAATCCCGAAAAAAAAAACTACTTGTTTGGGGGGTATCTGTCGAAATCACCATGGCATATGTTAGATCAATTTCTAACATTAAATCATAATAAATGACCCTTGGCTGAAATCATGTCTTACCTTAGATCTTGATACCCGAAGCTCTCCTCCTTATGGTCAACTATAGGCGATTCCCGAAACCTCCTCTATAGTTTCGGCAAAGAGATATTAATAACATTAGAGTCTTAATTTCGGCTTTAAGAAAAGACATAAAACAACAACAGTTGAATCCTTACCCTATGTGTTGTAGTTGACGGCACCCTTGCTTAAACCCACGAAGGTATTCGGCTATGACTAAATGATTATCACTCTAGTTTCGGCTTTTGGGGATTTATGAACAATCGGCAAGGGGTTATCTTAAGTATTCGGCCTTTGATGATTTGAGTAGGAAGAAGAGAATAGAGTTTGGTATGATTCGGTTTGTGGAGATGAATAGCGAAAAGGAAGAAGAGAGAAAGAGCTCAAGTTGCTTCTTCTTTGGAAAATTTTGGCATAAAAGAAAAGATGAGAAGAGAATTAGAATTTTCGGCACACCTATACTATGATTAGCCGAAAATACCATCCAAATACTCCCTTGGCCGGCCAACTCTTAATTCTTATCAGCTTCCTCCCTTTTCTCCTCCTTTCTCTCCTACTACTCATTCAAAAAAAATAATTCAAATAAAATCAATGATTATCCCCTAGCTTTGCCGAATTTTAAAAGGATTACACCCTTATCTTAAACTCCTCCCTTAGACTCCCCTTGCCATCCACCTCTTCTTCTTATTGCCGCAAAAATAAAAGCTTTATTTAGCTTCCCATGCGACTCGATCCTAGGCCCTTCCTCATAGCCCATGGCGTCATTTCCAGAGGCCCTAAGTGGCATCTCCAAGCCACTTTTCCAAGCCCAATTTCATGTCACATTTCCTCTATAAATTTTCTTAAGACCATCTTGCCTTAGTTCCCCTTTTTAAACTTTAAAACTTAATATTTCTAAGGCATTTCTTTACACACTAAGGTTCACAAAATTCACAAAATTCATAGAACACATTCACCGTTCACATAGACATGCTATTCCATATAATTAAACAAAATGCATAGGCCACAATTCCCAGGATATTACACACTTACTCCATTTCATCTTATCGAAGGTTCGCTCAAATATCGAGCACATTGTTTATAAATTTTCACACTTATACCTACACTTATCCATCACATAGTCATATTCAATTACACTTAGTCGTTACATGATCCCATGTATTTTCACTTAGTCAATTTTCTGTTGAACTCATCGGAATAATAACAGATACACGGTGGCCTGCACATAGTACCACCCTTGTAACCGAAGCTATCTGGTGCACATAGTAGCCTGCGCTTAGTACCACACATGTGACCAAAACCATCACTTACACATAGTAGCCTGCACTTAGTACAACACATGTGATCGAAACTATTGGGTATGCATAGTAGCCTGCACTTAGTACTACACATGCGACCTATCCGTCTGGTACACGTAGTAGCCTGCACTTAGTACTACACACGTGACCTAAAACCATCTCGTAGCTCTCTTGTACACATAGTGGCCTACACTTAGTACCACACATGTGACCTAGCTACCTCATTCGTATCTTTTCTATTCCGAAGGTTCAACCGGGAATTCTCACTTTTCAACATTTTACCAATTCATCCATAATCAATCACAATTCATAATTTACATCAAATAATTACTCCATATTTAACCATATCTCATATAATATAATAAAATATTAAAACATAAATAAAAACGATGTATTATTTACATACAAACTTTCCTCGGTGCAAAATATAGTAATTTTGCAATTTAGTCTGTAATCTTTTCCTTTCCCCGATCAAGGTCGATTCCACGTCTTTCTTGATCTATAATAACACATTTGACTTATTCAATGCTCACATTATTCAAATTAGCCCAAAAACATCCTATGACAAAAAATACAATTTTTCCCCTAAAGTTTCACAAAATTATGATTTTGCCCCTAGGCTCGTAAAATAATTTTTATTCAATTTCCTTGCATTTTAGGCCTAGCCGAACCATTTTCATAACTATAACAGTCCACAATTTGCACTTATTCACACACTTACACACATTTTACAAATTTTTACAAACTAGTCCTTTTATGCAATCTCATCAAAAATCACTTAGTAAAAATTGTTTATCACACTCCAAACATTCATATTCTTCCAAAAAACATCAAAATACATACATGCCATCCATGGGTAAATTTTTAAACACAAACCCTAGCTCAAAATAGTGGTAGAAATAGGTAAACCGAGCTACGAGGATCTCAAAAATGTAAAGAACATTAAAAACGGGGTTAGGATGCACTTACTATTGAGCTTGAAAGTTGGAAAAACCCTAGCTATGGTATTCATGCAAGTTTCGGCCAAGCTTAATGAAGATGAACACTATTTTTGGCTTATTTTTCCCATTTTATTCTTTTATTAACCAAATGACCAAAATGCCCTTCATTAAAAACCTTTGGTATTTTATCCCTCCTTGGCTATTTTTGTCCAAACTAAAGTATAATGGTCTAATTACCATCTAAGGACCTCCACTTTAAAAACCCATTACTCACAAGTACCTTTATGAACTAGAACACACATTTTTCACCTATTTCAATTTAGTCCTAAATGCCAAATTGGACACCCAATCGATAAAATTTCGCAACGAAAGTTTCACACAGTCATTCAATCACACAATAAATATTAAAACTCAATCAAAATAAATTTTTCTACTTCGGATTTGTGGTTTTGAAACCACTATTCTGTTTAGGCCCTAAATCGGGCTGTTACATAATGACCTTCTACCATTGTACTAATTATACAACAACATTTCCAACCATTGGCACATAAAAGATCCACAATACAACCATTCATTAAAACTTAACTAAGCATATAACCAAACATTATATCTCAATGTCAACCATTTCACAAAACAAAATTAACATAACATTTCCAAATAACTTCACCACATTCATTATATAAACCTACCATGAAAACATGAAACTTCACATTATATAACAACTTTAAACACATTACAATTCAAACAAGAATTTAAAACTCATCAACTCCAAATATCCTATATAGATGTGACAAAACCAAAATAACAAATCAACAAACTACCGAAATAGAAGCTGGATTGTGCGAGCTTCAAAGTTGATCTGTCCAACCAGTTCCACAGAATGTTAACTACAGAAAACAAGAACATACAGAGTAAGATTAAGTAGCTTAGTAAGTTCATAGATGAAATTCAAATCAACTTACCTCAATTAAACAATGTGCAAACTAATTTAACTTAGATTAATTAAACCTGGCAATCATTTACGAGAATATGAATGATCAGTACAGAATTAATTCATCAAATAATTCATGCTCATCATCGATTTTCCCAAAACCTTCATGAATACATATACATTTCATTACATAGATGCCAAATAAAACATTCTAGCATGATTTTACTTTGATACACACCTTTTAATGGATAAACACCAGAAATAACAAATCATCTTAAGATAAATAAAAATTTTTATAGCCCGATGAAATATAGCAACATGACTCGGATACTCGGGTTTCCCAAAACACATCAGAGAGCGTCAAAATACTAACAGAGGCACTGAAGTGCAAACAGAGGCATCGAAGTGCAATCAAAGGCACCAAAGTGCAAAGAGAGGCAACAAAGTGAAAACAGAGGAATCGAAGTGCAATTCCGTACAAGCACACATTCTAACCCTATTGGTTTGCCAATCGTATCCTAATCTTTTACTATGTTCAAATGGGCATTTTTATAAAGTTTATTACAATTATAATTCAAAGGCACTTCCAAAATGAAACTCGTACACTTGCTATCAATAAGCTAAGTTCATTTCAATATCATATAACCATAATATCCCAAATATTCATCAACTACCAAATATCTATTTTCTCACTTGTAATTAATTGTAAGCATTTTAAAATTTACAACTTATTATCGAAATTTAACATCAAATACAATTGAACGAAAACATATTAGCACAAGTTATAAAAAAATACATATATTTATTTATACTATGAACTTACCTAAGATATGCTATTGGTTGACCCGTAGGGACTAATTTACGATTTTCCCTTTTTCCTAGTTATCCTCTGTACAATTCAATTCTTGATCTATATAATGATTAAATTCAATTTATCAAATTCACATACATTATCAAACTCATTTCTATGCATGTGACCTTTAAATGAGAAACACATACATGGTTAGTGGCTCTAGAATCAATGAATCAATGGTCTATTGAATCTTCCTCTAAGAAAATATCTACCATAAAGAGTTCCATACCTTTGCCCTTAGTGGCTAGGTAATCCTTCCACTCTTTTCAGTTGGCCTTGAAGTGTCATTTCTTGTTTAAGAAGAAACACTTAGATAAGTTTTTAGGCTTCTTCATTCTCTTCCTTTCCACTTTAGGTGGCCCAGAGGACTTAGCCTTGTTTCACTTAGCATGCTTTCCCTTCCCTTTAGAAGAAGAAGCAACCGCTAAGTTTTCTTCTACTTTTCGTACCAGTTGACCGTCATTCAACACCTACTCATAGGATTGTAATTCCTTCATGAGTTGTGTAAGCATCAGATTCTTGTTTCCAACATTATATATGTTGGATCATGGGTACGCGCCGTGGCACAGCGGAAAAATTATTTTGACTATCATCAACCATGGATCCATGTACGAGGAACGAATCAAGTTGAAATAGGGTCAAACATATACCTTTTTCGATCTGATCCCCTTTTTTGATGTCGATTCCAAGCCGTAACAAAGTCATCTCGACCTCTACATAGACCACCCAGTCAAAGAACAAACAAAAAAAATTTCTCTTGAACCTTTTAGAGATAATTCAGAAAAATGACTACTAGACCCTCTCTGTTATTTTCTTGGTAACCCTCACATAATCAAAGATTTTTCATCCTTTTATTTTTCTTTAATATCACATAATTAGAAAAACGAAATTATTCCCATTAATTTTAGAGAAACATATGGAAAGCATATTAAGAAAACCATATATTCTTTCCAAAAGAATATCAACTTCTATGTTTTTTTGTCTTTGCTCGAGATTATTATTATAACTATTTATATTAATAATTTTGGTACACTATATTCAATTACTATTTTATATGAATGAAATTCATATATTAATTTTAACTATGTTTTCTATTTGTGTACAACAAGTTTGTACATATAATGTGTTCAATATTTAACTATCAAATTAAATTAATTCAATAATTAATTTAATTAATGTGACAGCTAAACACATTACCAACTGTATTTGGATTCTATTCGCTTCAACCATAGGGTGTGACCTTGTAGGCTCTTGTAACATTGGTAGTAATACTAGAACATTTCTAATGTCACAAGCAATGAGTGACATCTAGCAATGCATCAATTTTACCCAAGTTACAAGAAGTTGTGATTTGACATAACCTTTCTGTAATAATTTTTTTATGTATTATATCATTTTATCCTTTATATGTAGATTGGACACAAGTTATGGCATAGTCACACTTGTATAGTCTAATCTCATATTTGTTGATATTCTGAGTAGACTAAAATAAACAAATAAGTGTGATATCTCATATCAGTTTCTTTGAGCATGGTCATACATTTTTAGTCTCAACTCATCAAGTGGCCTAAGATATTTCTCCTATTATGTAGGAGGGCAAATCCTATCTTGATCAATCATATCCCACTACATAAATTGTGGCATACCCAACATCAATATTTATAGTACAACCTGTTACAGTAGACGTTTGACTGTATCAAAATATACGACTCACGATGTTGGGACAATAATGATCTCAAGTCTAAGGATCGTATACATAGTTATCACTATTAGTAATGTTGTGACTATTACTTAATAATCCAAGAAATATACTCATAGCGGGTCAGTCCAGTATGTTGTTCTCTAACACATACCCATGTATTGATTTTAATATCCCTATGTCAATGACAACACTCTATCATCAATCAACTACACATTAGTATTAGTGCATTATTATTGTCCAAGCTCACAATAATACTTGACTAAGGACATTTTACGAATAATCATATTATTCTCAAGACTTTACTATTAATCAATCTATTTACACACACATAAAAAGAAACTGGAATAACAATGACAATGCCTTATATTAACAAATAAGGTAAAACGAGTATGTTGTTACAATCATCTTATGATTAGTCTTTGGGCTTACTCTAATAATATGCCACCCTAAAGCCTCAAAAGTCCTTAGACAAGCTTTTGGAAACCTTCTTTATTTGCGTGTTTTGATCCTAATTGGCCTCATTATCCACAACCTTGGCAAAGTAACCCATAAAAGTGACCATATGGTATTTGACAGGAGTACTGGGTTTCTAGTGGGCATTCATCAAACTAGTTATAGTTGATTGTCAAGCCAAGGTAGCATATCCTCGGAACATGTCGTTTAGTTTTTTTAAAATTGCTTTGGCAGTCTTACAACTCTCCAACTACTTATAAAAGGTGTTGCACACGCTTGCCAACATGTAGTAATGAGCTATCTCATCAAACTCTTCCCATCATTTTCTTGTAACAACCCGATTTAGGGCCTAGTAAGAATAGTGGTACGAGGCCACAAGTCTGAGGTGAATTCATGAGTTTTAAGGTTTATGCCATGTTTGCATGCTAGTGTGAAAGTTTCATGAAGCAATTTCGTTAAATTGAAGTTGTTTGGTCCAAAAAGGACTAAATTGTAAGAGTTGTAAAATATGAGTTTCTAGAAGCTTTTTGTATGAAATAGCTTTAGAATATTAATTATGAGTCCTTAAATAGAAAATTTCCCAAATTATAATTTTTGGACAAAAATGGACATGAGTTAGTAAAATAGAAATTTTTAAAGAGAAGGGCATTTTAGTCATTTACCATTTAAATGATTAAAATGGGAAAAAGATGATAAATATTTCATTCATCTTCTTCCTCATTGCCGAAATTTTCCAAGAACCCATAGCTAGGGTTTGTTCATCTTTCAAGCTTGCTAGTAAGTTCATCTTAGCCCCGTTTTTAATATTCTTCGTGTTTTTGAAGTTCTCGTATTATGAATTAGCTATTTTTAGCTATAAAATAAGCTAAGATGCATGTTCAAAAATCTACCCAAGAGTGACATGCTTGTAAAATGATATTTTATGAAAGTTTATGAGAGTTTGATGTTAGATAAACATCTTTTTCTAAGTGAATTTCATGAAAAATGCTAGTAAGGACTAGTTTGTAAAAATTATGAAATTGGTCATACCTATTAGAAATAATGGGAATTGATGGTTGCTATAGTAGAGAAAATTAATCAGCTAAGCATGAAGTTTAAGAAAGTTGAATGAGATTCATTTTACGAGCCTTTGGGCAAAAGTGCAAATATGAGAAAGTATAGGGGCAAAATAGTAATTTTGCCAAAGTATGAGTTAAGAGTCAATTTAGTCAATGTGAGTATTAAATGATCTATTTATGATTATAGATCAAGAAAAATGAAGCCCGGATCAAAACCGAGGTAAGAACAAAGTCGAGGGCTAAATTGCATATCTACATACATTTTGTATATCGAGGTAAGTTTGTATGATTTCTAAGCTTTATGATTATTATCATTGAATTGCTTAGTATAGTGTACATTATTACCATAGAAATGCTTATTGCTATGTTAAATAAAGAAATTAATGAGATTAAGCATAAGAAAGTCCCGATTGAAGTTGAATTACTTAGGATACTCGATCTACCACATGAGATTAGAAAGTCCGTATAAGACCAAGCCAAGGCATGGCATCGGCAATCAAGCAAGGTTATCATGTAAGTCCAAGGCAAGCTTGGCATTGAACAAGATATCATGTAAGTCCAAGGCAAGCTTGGCATTGAACAAGATATCATGTAAGTCCAAGGCAAGCTTGGCATTGAACAAGATATCATGTAAGTCCACGACAAGCTTGGCATTGAACAAGTTATCATGTAAGTACAAGCCAAGGCATGGCATTGGTGAGAACGAGAAAGACTTCGTATAAGTCCATGTCAAGACATGGCCTCGAAACCAAGATGAGAGATTCCATGTAAGACCGTATTTAGGATATGGCTTTGGCATCGAGCATGTGAGATGAGATTCAGTATCCTCGGTTATTCATGGAAATTCATCGGGCACACAAGTAAAGTTTAAATGAGATAACAAGAAAGTAAGTAAGCAAAGTTATCATCAAGTCGAGAATGAGTATTATACATGTTATGAATGATAAATTAGAGATTATGATTATTATGTTAAAGTATGCTGATCAATGTGATCAAGTGATACAGGTACCTTGTTTACCTCACAAGTATGAGACTAGTAAGTATCATGAGATATGTAAGAATCAGATATGACTAAGTAAGCTTTATAGCTGAAATTATGATACCATTGTTTATGTCAAATGGGTTATATGAAGCAAGTATGTTGTTACGTGCATTATATGCAAACTTACTAAGCTAAATGCTTACGTCCTTTATTCTTTCTTTCCATGTAGTCCCGCCAAGCTAATCTCGTGGATCATCATCATCGAAGCTCGGAGTACACTATCAATCGCTATTTTGGTATAGCCAAGTTGTTTATATTAAGTATGGCATGTATAGGAAGCATTTCATTTTGAGTTATGTTTTAAAATTAGCCAAAGTGTTGGTTATCAAGCTTAGTATTCTTTTTGTATATGGCCAAAGAGATGAGTCATGAATGATTATGTATGTATGTTTTAATCTATCAATGAAGTATGCATCCTTGTTCATGTTGGATGTAATACTTGAGTTGCTGAATTGAGCATGGGATTGATCTTGATTTCAGGGTGGCAGTTGGCTTGGTAAATAGCCTCTAAGTGCCCACAAGGATGGACACACGGGCGTGTGTCTAAGCCGTGTGTCCCCTGTACATTAGTGTTTTAAGTCAGGATAGACCACGGGCTAATAACACAGCCGTGTGTTTAGGCCGTGTGTACCACACGGTTAGCACATGGGCGTGTGCCCTGGGCGTGTGCCCTGGGTGTGTGAAGTCTGCACTTTACACTTAGTAATTGAATTGTCACACGGCTAATGCACACGGGCGTGTGTATAGACCATGTGAATAAGTCAGAATGCCAAGGTTTGGCACATGGGCCAGGGCCACGGGCGTGTCCAGGCCGTGTGTAATTAGTCAGTGTCGACCACGGTCGGGAGACATAGGCGTGTAAAGGGGTGCACGGGCGTGTCCCAAACCATATGGGCTTGTGACCTCTGCTTTAAAGAAAAGTTTTTGATTAAGTTTCGAAAGTTTTTACATACGCGTATAAGGCCTCGTAGGCCCATGAAATGTATGATTAGACTGAGAAAGAGAAGTTTTTAATTCGGAACAAAATTTTACAGCCCGTAAGAGCATGATTAAGCAAGTTAAAGCATAGTAATATCTCATATCCAGTCTAAGCCTTGGACTCGGGTATGGGGTGTTACATTTCTAGCCTTAGCTTGAGTGCCAGAGGGCATTTATAATCAAGAACTGTTTTGAGTTCCTCATAGCTTAGGACGATCATGAGGTTCCTTTTCCATTCCTTAGAATTATTTCCATTCTGTTTCTTCTTAGTAAGTATGTTTAGTATGGGAGTAGGTGTCATTTTTCAATCTGAAAATAAAACATCCACTCATTGATATCTTTGTATTAAGCAAACATTAAAATCCTTTTGCAACAAATGATATGCACTAATATGATGCATGCATCTTACATTAGACCTTGAAAACATTTGTAAGTCATTACAACGATAATTCCTACACCCATTGAATTAAGTCACCATGGGGTAATCTTATTTAACTAGTAAGACCATGGATTTCCATCCAATTAATACATGAACCTAATCCTTTAAGTATTCATACGTACTAATAATCATTTAACGTTTGATCATCATTCTAACTTAAGTAGAGCTTCGTAGGAAGTTACTTAACTAGAACAGTCTTGAATGTATAACCGTCAATTCAACACCTATCACTCCATGTACCACAAATAAGTCATCGTGGGATAATCTCAACGAGTAACATGTGTGACCAGCTTTCCTCTATAAAAGGGAAAACTTCTTCAGTGAAGCCCACATGACAATACCTACCTTAGGGCTGAAAAATTATCATATGCTATCACAAGATAGTTATCTCATTTTAAGGAAATCTCTTTAGTGAGGTCCACATGGCAATACCTATCGCGGGCTAGGCAAATTGTCATGTCATCACAAGAGACCATTGATGGAGGCTATAGGTCTTGTTTAGGGACCTTCTCCCACTCAATATTTAAAAAAAATAAAAGGTTTTTAATTCAAATTTCAATCATGAATGATTAAAATGTGACATTCTTTTCCTAAACTATATGACATGCTTAACATGCATATGCATGAACATACTTTTTAGTCAATTTAAATATCACCATGTTATCATAAAAAAACATAAAATTATCAGCACCCTAGAAAAATAGACAATAAAATTACAATTATTACCCCAAAGCATACATTAGGTCTTTTGGTGAAAGCCAAATATTTTGGTTTGTGGGTTTTCCCAAAAAACCCAAATAACTTGAAAAATACCGAAAATATCTGTAACTGTAACATCCCAAAATAGGGGTTATTTGTGATTGAATTATTTTTCTTGTATTTGAATTTCTGTGATATTATTCGTGATGATATAAGGCTTAATTAGGGGTCTTGAGTAAGCTCGGTTTAGTAGAATAATTCTTAGTATGGCTTATTTAAAGAAGAGGATTAAATGAGCTTAGCACTTAAGTTAATTTAAGTAGCAATAAGTGACACAAGATGAGTGCATGGCAAGTTGGTAATGGCGCATGGAGTTTAGCTTGAGGGGAGAGGTTCGAATCCCTTAAAATAGCATTGGGACAACTTTTATTTTTGCTTTGGTATAGTAAGTGTCGGCCAAGGATAATTAAGATAAGGGTTGACCATGTTATTCTTGGTTAGTAGACTATAGGTTTAAGGCAAGTGTTATCATATGGAAGGGAATCAAGTAATTAAGGAAAATATGGAGACATGGGGCTAGTATCAAGGATTATGTTTTGGAAACAAAATCATGGCCTTTATGCCATGAACTTGGACGGCAATGTGGCTAAGGGGGATTTGGCGAATATGCTAGTGTTGGTAAGGCTTGGGAAGAATTTTTGGTCATTTCTTTCATTTGATGCAAAAGGTGCAAAACAATTTTTCTCTCAAACTCTTTTCTTGTTAGCCGAATTTCACCTTTTGATAAGCCTAATACTTTTTGACCATTTGGTCATTTTTGGCTCATTTTCTATTTCTCCTTTTCATTCTCTCAAAACCGAAACTTGAGTATTTTCTTCAACCATTGCCGAAACACTTATCTCTTTTGTCCATTTTCTTCTTTCTTTCTTAGCCGAATCTCTTATACCATAATATTCTATCTATTTCTTTCTTTTCTCTTCTCAAAAGCACTTAGCCGAAATTATTGGTTCACTTTCTTACTTCATCTTTTTCCATACAAGTTGAACCTTGGTTGATTGTGTTGAACAAATCATAGCCGAATCCACTCTCTTGGGTATGCCGAATTTTCTTCTCCTATCAACTTTGGCCGAATATTGAAGGTAATATAGTTATCATCGGGACTTCTCTAGAAATCGGTTTTGGTAAAGTGGTAAGGGCTTATTTCAAAGGATTACTCTTTTAAGTTTCGTTTAAGCCGAAGGCTAATAAACCTTTTTGATGATGGTTGACTGTAGGGAAGTGAGGCCGATTCTTTTAGGAGTGTGTTGGATAAGTGTTCAAGGCTTTGGGTAAGATTTTAGGTTCACAAGGAACCTTTCTCAATTATTTTGGTTTGGCCGAATAGGCCATGGTTCTAATACTCATTTTTGGCCGAATATAGGGGCAAGAATACTTGTGTGGCCGATTTGTCTATTCGGGATTTAGAACTCTTTTTGGTGCGTGTGTGTATACATACACATCTTATAACTTTTAATATGCTAAGTGTTATTTTATGCCTAACGTTTTTGTGTAGACATGGATGAAATACCTTCATGGTATTAACAAGGATTTGGGTAAGTTCTTATTATTATGTGATTATTATTTGATGCTTTTGGGAAGCATGACACATTTGGTATGTGTATTATTTGATATATGGCTTATGATAAATCGATTGGATGTTGTTAAATAAATCTATCAACATGATTTGTGGTACATGCATAAAAATGATTGTTATGGGTTGATGAGAGGAGGGGGCAGTGATATTCGTGTCGACGGACACCGGTGTTTTGGTAACACATCGTGACTACGGTCACACAGAGAGGTTTGGTACCTCCAGAGGTTTGGCACCTCATAGCGACTTGTCCTCGTGGTTAATTCCCACCGTGGGTTGGCCCCACTTTGAGATATGGGATTGTCTCGCGGTGATTTGGTATCACACGATGGGTTGGCCCCATCATCTATTTGTGACTTCGGTCACCAGTGTTTTGGTAACACAATTGTGTCTTTGGACACCGAGATTTGGTATCTCCGGTGATTTGGTATCACATTTGTGACTATCGTCACCGGTGGTTTGGCACCACCAAAGTGGTTTGGTACCACAAGGGGTATGGATGGTTAGGTTGGGTGCATTTAAACTTATGCATGTTAATTGGTTATAATTTGTGTATGTTATTACATTAAATCGGGGAAGGGTTACACATTGAGTCTTGGTGACTCACCTTCTCCTTTAATTTTTCAGGTGATTCGTAGACCGCGGATGAGGAGCCGGATGGACTCGAGGTGGCCATGCAGTGGAGATTTTTAATAAATGAATTTTGGATTTTATCTATTTTTCTGTTGGGTTTATGTTGCTTAATTGTAATAAGGCCTCCTAGGATTATTTTATTATTCTTTGCATGTTTTATTTAAACTATTTGATGATGTTAAAACGGATGCACATGTTTTCTCAAATTAAACGAAAAATGTTTTTAAAGTACCATCGGGTACATTTGAAACTGTAACAACCTAACTTAGTATATTTATTTTTAAAATGACATTAAGTAATGCTTTCTTCATAACACCTCAATTGTTTTAAATCAAAACAATATCTTTTATCAAAATTTAAAACGACTTAACAAGGGATTTTCAAAGGTTTTTCCTCCGTAGCATACCAAATTCGGTCGTAATGTTTGGGCCGGGTTTGGGGTGTTACAAAATTGTATATCGAGCCAAGTTCAAAGCTCGGTGTGTGGGGCCCAAGGCCCAAAAATGTTTTTAGTAGGTCTATCTCGAAATATTATGGTTTTGAATAAGCATGGCACCGAGTCTCCTAAGGCACCGATCCGCCCAGGTAAGTACCACTAACTTTTTGTATGAATTATTTACTGTAGAAGGGTAGGAAGCATGGGACGTAGATAGTGATAGTATTTTAAACTTTAGGACTAGTTTACTCCAAACAAAGACATAAGACTTTAAGAGCCTAATTAAACCAACCTACGACCAAGTCGCCGAGTTAGGGTGTGGTAACCTTGGTGCGCATGTCTAGGATTGGATCCGGAAGAGCTTGGTACTTAAGCAGTCCTCGTGACTCACCTCCTCTTCGCGGGATTCCTACCTAGTGCGTAGCTTCGGTTCACCCTAACCAAGAGGACTCGGTCATGGGCAAAATCCTAAATAAAACCCGAAAGGGATTAGCCATATTTTAAGGAAAACTTCGGTTTTAAAATCATTAAATTATTTTTTAAGATGGTAGGACAAATGTATCTTCGAAAATTTTCAAAATATTCTTGATTGACAAAATTACAAAAAATACCCTTTAGGAAAAAATGACGAAAATACCCCTGGGTTAGAAACGGACAATAATGCCTGAAGAGTGCATAGGTATGAAAGGTATAGGGAATGGATGTATTATTCTATGTAAACCATGATAGAAGACTTAAGACCTTGTTTGAACGAAAGAATCTCTATTAAACTCTTTTCATAAAATTTCTTCGCGGATAATCAAGTGAAACATGTACTAATTCATAAAAATTTCCTAATCAGATTAAAAGCGCGATAGTTAGAATGAGCTTTAGAGGACGTGGCCGTCGTGGGACGCGGAAGGGGTAGGATGGCCGATCCAGAACTCCGTCGGGTCGGGTCAAGGATCCGAGAATGAGATACCGCCACCACAACCCCAACCTTTGGAGTCAAGAGCAGGATCGACGGGTGACGACGCTGCAGCGTGTCACAAGCGATGCTACGGGTTCCGGAAAGGGTAGCTGGAATTGGTGGAGGTGGAGGAGCTCGGAAGTCGGTTCTGAGAGACTTCGAGCCAACAGAGCTGAATTTTTACGAGGTGTGTGCGGTGTAGCGCCCAATACGGGTGAGTATTACTGGAATCGACCGAAAGAATCATGGATGAGATAGATTTGACAAATGAGGAGAAACCGAAAGGAGCGGTGTCGCTTCTCAAGGATGAGTCATATCGATGGTGGCTCACGGTCCGAGATGGTGCTACGGCAGATGATCTCACTTGGGAGTACTTCAAAGCCGCATACCGGAAGAAGAAGTATGTTGGATCAAGCTACATTGACGCTCAAAGGAAAGCTTTTCGGGGTTAGTGCAAGGGAATAAGTCCGTCTCGGAGTATGAAGCGGAATTTCTAAGGGTGAGTCGTTATGCTCGGGGAATAGTGGCATCGGAACATGATCGTTGTGTTCGTTTTGAAGATGGACTTAGAGGCGAGTTAAGGTCGCTGATTGCTCCACAAGCAAGAACGTGAGTTCTTTGTCTTGGTGGAGAAGGCCAAGGTAGCCGAAGGAATCAAGGAGTCCGCGAGGCAAAGTTATGATAGGAGCAAGTCAAGAGAGGCTTTGGATCGTGCAGGTCGTGGTAATGTTCGTAAAAGATTTAGCAGAGTGGGTCAAATCAGCGGTGGAGGTCCACAAACCTGCTAATCAAAGATCATTGGTGTAACCGTTGTGGAAAGTTTCATTGGGGTGAATGTTGGACCGGAGGAAAGGATGTTTCGAGTGTGGTTCGCTAGAACATCGTGTGAGGACTGTCCGCGTAAGCAAGCTAGGAATCGAATCACCAAGGTCAAGGTCGTGCCCGGTTCGAGAAAGGAGGGACCAGCATGCAGCAGAGGTCGTGGTAATGGTAGAGGTGGTTATGGCTCTAGTGGAGGTCGCGGAGCAACTGGCGGCAGAGGTATTGGCAACACGGAGGCTAGGCACCTGGTTTGGTGTATCTCGCGAGGCGTCGTGAGAGGAAGGAGACGCACCGGACGTCATAACCGTGACGCTTTTTTAATTTTTGGTGTTCCATATAACGCCTTGATAGATGTGGGTTCGACGCACTCTTATGTTGCTAGTAGTATAGTTGAGACCATGAGTTTAGTTCTAGATCGCTTCTAAGAGGATGACTGTACTTAGTCCTTTAGGTCACTCAGAGAAGTAGATAAGTCAGATAGAGATATACCCTAGAACTCCAAGGGGTAGTGTTTGTAGCCGATCCGATGGAACCGCCGTTTGAGGAGTTTGATCTCGATTCTTGGGATGGATGGTTAGTCAAGTACCAAGCAAGTGCGGATTGTGCCGCTAAGCGCATGGTTTTGAAGACGGTTGAAGGTGAAGAAGTGGTCATGATAGGTAATAGGAGAGATTATCTATCCAACGTGGTATCTGCGTTGAAAGCGAGAAAGATGGTCGGAAGGGCCGTGAGGCGTTCGTAGTTCATGTGTGTGCTTTGGAAGCTAAGGAGTCTTCGTGGGAAATGTTCAAAGCAGTAAAGGAATTTGTTGACGATTTCTGAAGAACTTCCGGATTGCCTCCGGATCGTGAAGTCGAATTTGGTATAGATCTGTTATTCAGAACAGCGCCGGTGTCTATAGCTCCGTATAGGATGGCACCGAAGGAATTGTTGGAATTGAAGGCTCGGATACAAGAGTTGTTGGATCGAGGTTTCATTCGACCAAGTGTTTCACCTTGGGGAGCGCCGGTACTTTTGTCAAGAAGAAGGATGGTACGATGCGGATGTGTATAGACTACCGCTTGATTGAATAAGTCGACGATTAAAAACAAGTATCCTTTGCCGAGGATAGATGACTTGTTTGATCGGTGAAAGGGGCCGCGGTTTTCTAAGATTGATTTAAGGTCCGGATATCATCAATCGAAGGTGAAAGAGGTCGATATCCATAAGACGGCATTGCACTCGGTATGGACACTACGAGTTCCCGGTGATGCCGTTTGGTTTGACTAATGCACCAGCAGACTTTCATGGACATGATGAATAGGGTATTTCAACAGTTTTTGGATCAGTTCGTTGTGGTCTTTATAGATGATATTTTGGTGTATTCGAAGTGAGAAGAGGAGCATGATGCGCATTTTGCGAGTGGTGTTGCAGATTCGAGGAAAAGCGGTTGATGCGAAATTTAGTAAGTGCGACTCGGCTTAAGGAGGTGACTTTCTTGGGTCACGTTGTTTCAAACGAGGATTAGAGTGGATCCTCGAAAGATTGAGGCAGTGTTGGATTGGAAGCCGCTAAATCGTGGCTGAAATTCGGAGTTTTCTAGGTCAGCGGGGGTATTACCGAAGATTTGTGGAAGGATTTTCTTTGATTGCCGCACCGATGACCAAGTTGTTGAGGAAAGGAGTTCCATTTGTGTGGACCGAGGAGCAGCAAGAAAGTTTCGACAAATTGAAGAAGATTCGATCAAGCTCCGGTTTTGATTCAACTTTGAGGTGCAAGGAATTCACGGTTTATTGCGATGCATCACATATTGGTTTGGGATGCGTCTTTGATGCAAGAAGGGAAGGTAGTGGCTTATGCATCTCGCGATTGAGACCACATGAGGCTAATTATCCGACTCATGACTTGGAGTTAGCGGCTGTAGTCTTCGCTTTGAAGATATGGAGGCACTATTTGTACGGAGAGAAGTCGATAGTTTATACGGATCACAAGAGTCTTAAGTATCTCTTGACTCAGAAGGATTTGAATTTGAGGCAGCGTAGATGGATTGAGCTGTTGAAGGACTACGACTGTTCGATCGAGTATCATCCTGGTAAGGCTAACGTGGTGGCAGATGCGTTGAGTCGTAAGGTTGTATCGGATTTAAGATCGATGTTTGCTCGACTTAGTCTGTTCGATGATGGGAGTCTTTTGGCAGAATTGCAAGTCAAGCCGACTTGGTTAGATCAGATTAAGGAGAAGCAGTTAGAGGATGATGGTTTGAATGATCGGAGGTTGCAAGTCCAGAATGGTGGATTAGAGGATTTTAGTCCGCCCGTTGATGGAGTTTTGTGCTTTAAAGGAAGAGCTTGTATGCCGAAGGATGTGGAGTTGAGACAAAGGATTCTTGGGACGCCCATAGTAGCCCATATGCTATGCATCCTGGAGGTAGCAAGATGTATCGGGATTTGAGAGAGTAATTTTGGTGGCAGTGTCCAAACGGGAAATGGCGAGTTCGTGGGTAAGTGTCGACGTGTCAACAAGTCAAAAGTGAACATCGGTTGCCATCCGGTTTACTTCAAGGTGAAGATTCCTCGGTGGAAGTGGGAGAGGATCACCATGGACTTTGTCGTGGATTACCTCTACGCCTAGCAAGAAGAATTCGATTTGGGTGATTGTGGATCGTCTGACTAAATCAGCGCATTTCATACCTGTAAGGGTAGATTATTCGCTTCAGAGGTTAGCTAAGTTATATGTAGCTGAGATAGTGAGATTGCATGGTGTGCCAGTATCGATTATCTCGGATAGGGATCCGAGGTTTACATCAAGGTTTTGGAGAGCGTTGCATCAAGCTTTGGGTACGAGATTGGACTTCAGCACAGATGACTTTTCATCCGCAATCCGACGGACAATCGGAGAGAGTGATTCAGATCTTAGAAGATATGCTCAGAGGTTGCGTTCTGGATTTCAGTGGCAGTTGGGAGGAGTATCTACCGTTGGCGGAATTCGCTTATAACAATAGTTATCAAGCGAGTATCCAAATGGCTCCATATGAAGCACTGTATGGACGAAAATGCCGTACTCCTACGTGTTGGACGGAACTAGGTGAACGACATGTTTTGGGTCCAGATTTGGTGACGGAAACTGAGGACAAAGTTAAGGTAATTCGGGCTCGTCTCAAGGAAGCATCGGATAGGCAAAAGTCTTACGCCGATCTCAAGCGCAAGGAGATGGAATACGAGGTAGGAGATAAAGTCTTTTCGAAGGTGTCGCTTGGAAAAAGGTGTTGCGCTTTGGGCAAAAAGGGAAATTAAGTCCAAGGTTCATCTACCGTATATCGTGTTGAAGCGAGTAGGACCGGTAGCTTATCAGCTCGAACTGCCAGCAGAGTTGAGTCAGATTCACAATGTCTTCCATGTGTCGATGCTTAGACGGTATAGGTCAGATCCATCGCACATCGTGCCAGTAACAGAGATTGAGGTTAACTCCGACTTATCATTCGAGGAGGAACCAGTTCAGATTTTAGATCGTGATGTCAAGGTGTTGCGTAGAAAGTCAGTACCCTTAGTGAAAGTGCTATGGCGAAACCATGGTACGGAGGAAGCGACGTGGGAATCTGAGGAGGTGATGCGGCAGCAATACCCTCACCTTTTCTGATCAGGTAATTTCGAGGTCGAAATTATTTTAAGGGGTAGAATCTGTAACATCCCAAAATAGGGGTTATTTGTGATTGAATTATTTTTCTTGTATTTGAATTTCTGTGATATTATTCGTGATGATATAAGGCTTAATTAGGGGTCTTGAGTAAGCTCGGTTTAGTAGAATAATTCTTAGTATGGCTTATTTAAAGAAGAGGATTAAATGAGCTTAGCACTTAAGTTAATTTAAGTAGCAATAAGTGACACAAGATGAGTGCATGGCAAGTTGGTAATGGCGCATGGAGTTTAGCTTGAGGGAGAGGTTCGAATCCTTAAAATAGCATTGGGACAACTTTTATTTTTGCTTTGGTATAGTAAGTGTCGGCCAAGGATAATTAAGATAAGGGTTGACCATGTTATTCTTGGTTAGTAGACTATAGGTTTAAGGCAAGTGTTATCATATGGAAGGGAATCAAGTAATTAAGGAAAATATGGAGACATGGGGCTAGTATCAAGGATTATGTTTTGGAAACAAAATCATGGCCTTTATGCCATGAACTTGGACGGCAATGTGGCTAAGGGGGGGGATTTGGCCGAATATGCTAGTGTTGGTAAGGCTTGGGAAGAATTTTTGGTCATTTCTTTCATTTGATGCAAAAGGTGCAAAACAATTTTTCTCTCAAACTCTTTTCTTGTTAGCCGAATTTCACCTTTTGATAAGCCTAATACTTTTTGACCATTTGGTCATTTTTGGCTCATTTTCTATTTCTCCTTTTCATTCTCTCAAAACCGAAACTTGAGTATTTTCTTCAACCATTGCCGAAACACTTATCTCTTTTGTCCATTTTCTTCTTTCTTTCTTAGCTGAATCTCTTATACCATAATATTCTATCTATTTCTTTCTTTTCTCTTCTCAAAAGCACTTAGCCGAAATTATTGGTTCACTTTCTTACTTCATCTTTTCCATACAAGTTGAACCTTGGTTGATTGTGTTGAACAAATCATAGCCGAATCCACTCTCTTGGGTATGCCGAATTTTCTTCTCCTATCAACTTTGGCCGAATATTGAAGGTAATATAGTTATCATCGGGACTTCTCTAGAAATCGGTTTTGGTAAAGTGGTAAGGGCTTATTTCAAAGGATTACTCTTTTAAGTTTCGTTTAAGCCGAAGGCTAATAAACCTTTTTGATGATGGTTGACTGTAGGGAAGTGAGGCCGATTCTTTTAGGAGTGTGTTGGATAAGTGTTCGAAGGCTTTGGGTAAGATTTTAGGTTCACAAGGAACCTTTCTCAATTATTTTGGTTTGGCCGAATAGGCCATGGTTCTAATACTCATTTTTGGCCGAATATAGGGGCAAGAATACTTGTGTGGCCGATTTGTCTATTCGGGATTTAGAACTCTTTTGGTGCTGTGTGTATACATACACATCTTATAACTTTTTAATATGCTAAGTGTTATTTTATGCCTAACGTTTTGTGTAGACATGGATGAAATACCTTCATGGTATTAACAAGGATTTGGGTAAGTTCTTATTATTATGTGATTATTATTTGATGCTTTTGGGAAGCATGACACATTTGGTATGTGTATTATTTGATATATGGCTTATGATAAATCGATTGGATGTTGTTAAATAAATCTATCAACATGATTTGTGGTACATGCATAAAAATGATTGTTATGGGTTGATGAGAGGAGGGGGCAAAGTGATATTCGTGTCGACGGACACCAGTGTTTTGGTAACACATCGTGACTACACGGTCACCAGAGGTTTGGTACCTCCAGAGGTTTGGCACCTCATAGCGACTTGTCCTCGTGGTTAATTCCACCGTGGGTTGGCCCCACTTTGAGATATGGGATTGTGCGCGGTGATTTGGTATCACACGATGGGTTGGCCCCATCATCTATTTGTGACTTCGGTCACGGTGTTTTGGTAACACAATTGTGTCTTGGACACCAGAGATTTGGTATCTCCGGTGATTTGGTATCACATTTGTGACTATACGTCACCAAAGTGGTTTGGCACCACCAAGTGGTTTGGTACCACAAGGGGTAGAAAAAGGCGTATGGATGGTTAGGTTGGGTGCATTTAAACTTATGCATGTTAATTGGTTATAATTTGTGTATGTTATTACATTAAATCGGGAAGGGTTACACATTGAGTCTTGGTGACTCACCTTCTCCTTTAATTTTTCAGTGATTCGTAGACCGCGGATGAGGAGCCGGATGGACTCGAGGTGGCCATGCAAAGTGGAGATTTTTAATAAATGAATTTTGGATTTTATCTATTTTCTCTGTTGGGTTTATGTTGCTTAATTGTAATAAGGCCTCCTAGGATTATTTTATTATTGCTGCATGTTTTATTTAAACTATTTGATGATGTTAAAACGGATGCACATGTTTTCTCAAATTAAACGAAAAATGTTTTTAAAGTACCATCGGTACATTTGAAATCAGAATAACCTAACTTAGTATATTTATTTTTAAAATGACATTAAGTAATGCTTTCTTCATAACACCTCAATTGTTTTAAATCAAAACAATATCTTTTATCAAAATTTAAAACGACTTAACAAGGGATTTTCAAAGGTTTTTCCTCCGTAGCATACCAAATTCGGTCGTAATGTTTGGGCCGGGTTTGGGGTGTTACAGTAACACCCCATACCCGAGTCCGAGGCTTAGACCGGATACGAGATATTACTATACTTTAACTTGCTTAATCATGCACTTACAGGCTGTAAAATTTTGTTCCGAATTAAAAAATTTTCTTTCTCAGTCTAATCATACATTTCATGGGCCTACGAGGCCTTATACGCGTATATAAAAACTTTCGAAACTTAATCAGAAACTTTTCTTTAAAGCAGAGGTCACACGCTCATGTGGTTTGGGACACGCCCGTGCACCCCTTTACACGCCCATGTCTTCTGACCGTGGTCGACACTGACTAATTACACACGGCCTTGACACGCCCGTGGACTTAGACCGTGTACTATACCTTGATATACTGACTTATTACACATGGCCGGGGCACACGCCCATGTTCTAACCGTGTGTCATGCACGACTTCAACACACGACCGTGGGATTAACCCGTGGCCTATTTTGACTTATGAGACTAAGGTACAGGTTACGCACGGCCTAGACACACGCCCGTGTGTCTAACCGTGTGGGCACTTAGAAGCTATCTACCAAGCCTTTTTTTTACTCTCAATTGCATACATTCATATACTTCTTCAAAACATCAATTTAAACACATAAATTAACACGTTTGGTTCATAAAAATAAAGTTTTCCTCTCATACACTTGGGAGAATTGTTCCCACAACATTTACAACAACTTAAACCATCATAAATGGCTATACACAACCATACTATGAATACTCTTTGGCCAACAACATTTGGCTACCACAATTAGACTTCATTAACTTTAAACGAATCCCTATACATGCCATGACTCTTAAGGACTTGATACCTCATACCGTGTGTCTGCTCGATAGTGTGAAAACATCTCCGGCGGTCTCCAACCCGAGCTAAGTAATAAAACCTATAAGAGATGAGAAAAGTAAAGGAGTAAGCAATAATGCTTAGTAAGTTCATCTGTATAATTTGAAAAATATTGATATTCACTGAATATACATAACCCCAAGGCAATATGTTGAGTTTTTCTCATCAACTCATGGTTACTTACTCAACCATTCTTAAAAATTACTCATTCAATCTCTTACCACATTCTTACCATATCACAAGCCAATTCACTCGTTTAATTAGCATACGTTCCTGCACTGATCGTCACAAGATCATATATAACAACACATCAAGCATTTTCAATACGCCGCTCATGCTACTAATATCTCGGTGGTTTCACACTTAGCCCACCATTGAATCTCTAATAGGGAGGTATCGCATATAGCCCACCAATCATTTATAAGTGATGGTATCACACATAGCCCATCGATAAATAATCAATAAGGTGATATCGCACATAGCTTACCGTTGTTTACATTCATGGATAGTAATTCACAAGTATATCTCTATTTCAAATGTTCATTCAAGAACATCCTCACATGTTTCCATTTTTACTTAACTTTCTACGATACTCGTTCTCATTCACACAGTGCATCAAATACACATACCCCACTAGGGGTTCATCATTTATTGAATTCATCTCAATTCAATTCTACACATACTTGTGCTACTCATGGTACAACCACATACATTCACATACACATTGAATCATTCAAATTGTTAAATAACTCTCTTGAGTCTCATGCACATAGTTCTTGTTGTCACTCTACCCCAATTGGGTTTTACATACACTAACATATCGATGCCATGTCCCTGGCATGGTCTTATAGGAATTCTTACACTGAGGCCATATCCCAATATGGTCTTACTCGAGCCTTTAACCATCGTCCTATCGTGCTATACACCTTTCCCATTACTCTAAATTCAATTACATTGACATCTCATCAAGAGACATTTCATACATTCATATAGTAATATACATTCCATACAACATTGGAATACTAAATAAGCTCATATATAATTTCAACATTTGCACATGAACTTACCACGATGTCGAAAGAGCAGAAAAGGATTTTTTGCCCACATTTCTCTTTTCATCCGTTCTAGGTCCGAAACTCATTTTCTTTGATCTAGAACAATGAAATTTACTTATTTAATCACTTAATGATCGTATTACAACATAATCTCTACTTAGGCAAAAATGACCATTTTGCCCCTATACTTTGGCAAAATTACGATTTTGCCCCTAGGCTCGTAAATAAATTTTCATCACTTTTTCTTGTTAAACAAGCCTAGCTGAACATTTAATCCTCTTACAACTATTCTCAATTCCATCAATTTCATGCCTTAATGAACAAATTACAACTTTTACATTTTAGTCCCAATTAGGTGTTTTCATGACAACACCTTTCACAAAAGTTGTTTCTCATCATCCTATCATTCATTTTATTTCATAAAAAATCATCAAACAACATAAACTCTCTCATGGCAAGTCCCTAGACTTTTAACCATATTGCAAACTAGTCCCTCTTTAGAAAGCTTAAGCTTTAGGGGTCTCAAAAGTACAAAAATTAACATCTAAAGCCATCAAAATCACTTACTTGAGTGAAGAGAAGCTTGCTGAAATTTTCAAGCTTTCAAAGCCCTCCCATGGCTGATATTTTCGGTTGAAAGAGAAGAAATAAAAAGATGATAGCTTTTTGGCTTATTTCATCTTATTTTTTTTCTTTTTAAACACCTAACATGACCACATTTAATGTTCTTGTCCCCTTAGCTTACTATGGCCGGCCAACTCACTTAGACAAGGCCAAATTGCTCATTTGGGACCTCCAATTACTAAGCTATAGCTATTTGGTACCTTTAGCCTATAGAATGGAACTTTCGCACTCTATGTGATTTAGTCCTTTTTCACAATTTAGCTAGAAATCGCTAAAATTAAGGCACCAAAATTTTTATGCATCCTCATAAACATGTTATAACTCATAACATAACATGAAAATAATTTTCTCTAACCTCGAATTAGTGATTCCGATATCACTATTCCAGCTAGCCCCTAAATTGGGCTGTTACAAGATCTATTGTCGAACTACTGTTGCCACCATGGATCTTTGTTGCTGCCATAAGTGATGCCCTCGTCGACCAGCCACCACCACCGGACCACCAGCGACCACCAGCACCGGACGACCACCGGTCGACACTTTTTCGTTATTTTTCTGTAACGCCCCATAACCCGGCCTAGAAGTCTAGATCGAATCCCGGAGGTTACATTGATCACCGAAGTGATCGTAGGAAAATTTAGGATCAACAAATGAGAAAACAAATAGTATTTAGGTTACGTAAAAATTATCAATTATCAAATCCCGATATCTCAAAATACAGTTGTTCAATCCAAATAACGTCTACTTGCATTTAACAAAAAATTTCATACCACAACATTTAAAACAAAACTTACAGTCCAAAACCGTTTACTAAAACTCAAATTTACAGAAAACATTTTATTAACCAGTTTTAAAAAGGTGACTCTTTTGATACCTCCGCACACCGAGTCCAGTTACAGAAACAGAAAAGGAGAGTACCTATGAAGGGATAAATTGAGAGGGGGTGAGCTACAGAAGCTCAGTGTGAGATCGGAGTGACATAAAAAAAAATTAAGTGCCACAATAAAAAAAATATCACAACGGCAATCCGATATCCAAATAATCATCACAACCAGAACAGACACATCAGTACTGAATACGATGATCTATATAACGTTAATCACGCAATAAGACAAACTGAAAAAATGGGAAACAAATGTATCAACATGAAACCCACCCATCCAGCCAAACACCTCTTCGTCCCCCATTCACACCACAAATGAGCTATAAGAAGCTCAACCAGCCCTGCACACCACATAGGACCTCGAAAGGCCCATCCAACCCTACACACCACACATGTGGAACAAATCCCTGTAAATAACAGTATACAGCTGAGCTGCCAAAAGAATCGTACTGTGTGGTAAACTGCTATACAGACATATTGCAGTTGAAACTACCAAATCAGACCAGACCTCCTTCTCTTCATATCCCAAACCCGAAATCATAATGCAAATGCAAGAATGCATACTAAACACTGTCAATTACAGAGATGAAGAAGCTCATAATCAGTCAATGAATTACAGAATCGATGCACACAGTTTCCAGACAGTCACACACACCCCCACATCACTTAACCACTAAAGTAGATACTCATTTATTAGGCAATATCACATTAACGAGTCACCTAACTAATGCAACGATTGCATATAGAAGATATGTCCGAGTCAAAATATAGTCCCGACTACCTTTACTAAGACCTAGCCAAGGGTCGGAACACACAGAACCACAAATAGGTCATAAATCAACACAATACAAAAATTTGGCGAGGTAGGACCATAAGGCCGTGTGCCCCAGCCGTGTGGGGGTCCACACGCACATTTGAAGGCCACACACGCCCGTGTAAAGGCCACAGGGGGCATACGCCCGTGTGAGCAGCCCGTGTAACTCACTGTCAAAAAATGCTAAAAATTAAGAACAGAGGAGACACGACTGTGTGGAGATCTCACATGCCCGTGTGAGACACATGCCCGTGTGGCACCAAAATTCATCAAAAAACCTAAATTCCCAAACGCACACACTCGTGTACCCAAGGGACATGGCCGTGTGAAAATCAACTAATTTCCCCAAATCAGCCACACGACCGTGTGGCACCTTATCCAACTCGAAAACCCTAATTTCCAAATCTACACGGGCGTGTGAACCACCCATGTTGGGGCACACGCCCGTGTGGCCACCCGTGTGGTCATGAAACCACACCAAAATAGGCTGCAAAACGTGCCTTTGATGCCGAAACAATCCCCCACCCTCAATAATATAGAAATTGTAACACCCCAAACCCGGCCCATTCGTTACGACCGAATTTGAAATGCCACTGCGGAAAAACGTTTGAAGACTGATTTCACTTTTGGGAAAAACATTAAAAATTTTGTTATTTGAAAACCATGTCCAATTAAAAATTCTAAATAATATAAGCTTGATAAAAATATCCAAATTAAAACTTTATTATAAGCTTTTAAAATATAAGTTGCCAAAATTAAAAGCACTTCCCAATAATAATTTAATGGTCGTCTAGCTTAAACATAATAAAAATGTTCAATCACTTTAATGGGCCTTATTACAATAAACACTTAATCAAAATACTGAAAATATAATTACTTAATTAATTAAAATAACTTTCTGCATGGAAATCTGCTTCTGCATGGCCACCTTTGTATCCACTCCAACCCGGTCCAAAAATCACGATCACCTGCGATGTTTAATAAAAATTGGGTGAGTCATACAGACTCAGTGTTTAATTAGTCCACTGAATTCCACCCACATGTTAACCACATATTAACTCATATATCAGATATCAATTATCAAATTCACATGTTATCACATTCTGGGCTTGGCCCATATTCATATCACATTCATCTAATAGGGTAGTTAACCACATAATTTCCACATACTGGGCTTAGCTCATTTCCATACTGATCCACATATCATATTGGGCTTGGCCCATTTCCACATATGTTCACATACGAAATCATGCAATTATGAAGCCCAACCCAAACCTAGGGTCCATCCGCTACACACCCCCTTATCCAGCCTACCACACACCAGGGGATTATCAAATCACCCTCTCCTTTTCACTCCAAAGGCAATCACTGCCGTCCACGTGTAATTAAGCACAATAGTCCACAACGCGACCTCAGTCAGCGCCAATCCACGATGTAGCCGTAGCTAACACCAAAACCACGATGGGACACATAGTCACTCATCAACCACGATATGGCACATAGTCGATATCAACCACGATGAGGCACATAGCCACTCATCAAGCCACACGAACTAAATCGCAATTAATCCACAACGTGACCTCAGCCAACGTCAATCCACGATGTAGCTCAAGGCTAACATCAAAAACCACGATGGGGTACATAGTCACTCATCAACCACGATATGGCACATAGCCGATATCAACCACGATGAGGCACATAGCCACTCATCAAGCCCGCGCGAACTAAATCGCAATTAATCCACAACGTGACCTTAGTCAACGTCAATCCACGATGTAGCTCAAGGCTAACATCAAACCACATACTCGAAGTACACCCGCATCTTCTTTCATATCCCAACCCATGCACATGCCACATAAAATAATGATACAATGTAATGATGCATGAGCATGTTCATCAAGCATATTATCACATATTCATATTAATAATCACATATCATCAGGTTTGGTACTTACCGGATTATCGACATACCCCTTGAGGGTATCCTTATCACAATTTCCATCGCACTAGTTAGCACATTCATAACACATACACATTTCACATACATATCATATACCCGAAAAACGTTGGGTTAATCACACACCGATCACTTGGAGAACTATGCTTTCGATCATCGATGCTATCACTAGGCGATACTATGGTCGTTTGCCTACTTTCTTGTTCGACGCTGGTCCACACCGGTGGCCAATCCCTAACCGCCGAGACAGATCTCTTCTTAAACTTCGGGATAGGGACCTTCCCTTTCCCTTCTTGAATGGTATTCGCCTCCATCAACACACTTAATCGTAACAATCGATTTAATCATCAATATACGAATTCTTAACCAAATATCCACAACTTATCATACTTGACGGAAGGGTCTTGAAATCCCGAAAAGCTTGATCTAATGCTTAGATCCTTAATCCCTACATTTGATTAATCACCTACTACTTTAATAAAAAGCCATTCGCCATAAATCCAAATCCTAGTAGGATTAGTATACTTAAACTTACCTTGTTGCCGTTTGACTTAAGAATCAAGTCTTGAAATCTCTGCTATACTCTTCTTGCATTCGCCAAGCATTGAATCAATTAACTTGGTTAGTTTTCGGCTTTTGAATAATTAATGAACACATATATTTACCAAACATGGCCTTGGCCGAATGCTATAGACACTTACCTTGTGGATTTTAAATCTCGAAACTCACCGAATAACTAGGGAACACGTGGCCTATGGTGTACCTTCGGGAAAAAAACTTCTCCTTCCTTGTAGTCGACACTTAGTAAATCCCGAAAGATCTCTTCAAAGTTTCGGCAACAAGATATTAATGGGGTTAGTCCTAGATTTCGACAAATCTTAAGAAAAAAGGATGAAACCCAATGAGATCTTACCCTTACTTGAAGAAATCGATTGCACCTTCACTTCAACCTTCAGAGATTCGGCTATGGCTAGATGATGATCTCACAACTTTCGGCTTTTGGAGGGATTAGAAAGAAAAGAAAAGGAAGAATAAAGATGGAGGATTCGGCTAGAACACAAGGTATTTCGGCTTGGCAAGAATAAAAGAAGAAGAAGATTTGGTGAAGAGAATTCGGCAGAGGCTTTCAAAGAACAGAAAATAATGCAGAATGGCCTCTCTTTTCCTTTTATAGCCGATATTACTAACTTAGAATCCCTTACTTGGCCATCACTCTTCTATTTTAATAGCTTTATCTCTTTAATTATCACTTAAAATAAAAGATAATTCAGCAACTATCCTTACTTAGCTGAAATTATTAAACTCAAAGTCCCTTACTTGGCCATCACTTCTCCCTTATTTTCCTCTTTATCTCTTTATTCAAATTAAAAGAATTTAATCCAACAATTATCTCTTGAAAATAATGATAAATAAATCCCTTATTTATCCACTATTTATAAAATAATAAAAGCTCCTAATTTATAGCCATGTGCCGTCCACCTCTCCGCTCCTTGTAGCAAAATAAAATTTCTTTTATTTGCTTCCCATGTGACTCGAACTTAGGCCCATTCCTCTTGCATATAGCGCCATTTCCATAGGCCCTAAGTGGCATCTTCAGACCACTTTTCCAAGCCTGTTTGTGTGTCAAATTTCACAAACTTTTTCTTTTAAGGCCACCTTGCCTTAATTTCCCCTTTTAAACCTTAAAACTCGTCATTTCTAGGTCATTTCTAAGTTTCCAAAAATTTTCGATCGGCTCTGTAAACTTGACATTTCCTTACATTTCCATGACATTTCCTTACAAGACATTTCCTTACATTTCCAAGACATTTCCTTACATTTCCATGACATTTCCTTACAAGACATTTCCTTACATTTCCAAGGTTCTAAAAATGTTCACTTTCCTCTTTTAAACTTAACATTTCCATACATTTCCAGGTTTCCAAAAGTGTTCAAAATATATTCATAACACATAAGATATGTCATTTCGTACAATTAAACCAAAAATGCATAGGCCCTTTTCAGGATGTTACAGAAATACACCAAAAACACTCAGAATTTCAAGAAGTTCCACCACAATCAACACTTTGATTGGTCAATTTCAAAAACACACAAAATATGTCGAAATTCACGGATCCGATACAGAATTTCAATAATGAAAGGAAAGTTTGCAAACCCACACCTGAATTCACGATTCCAACACCAAAGAAGATCAGAACGCCTCCCCAACACAATTCTGAAATCTCAATTACACAAACAAAAACCCATATCATCACCATGCCGATCTAACACATATGAATAACCTAAAATTGTTCTACCAAAAAAAACAAGAACACCACTTACCTCTGCTCGAAACCTTGAACTATCCAAAAACCATCAATGAAAATTAAAGAGAAGAACTTAAAGGAAGAGAAACGTATAATTTTTAAATCCCGAAGAAAAATAAAAAGAAGAAAAGAAAAATAAAATCTGACAAGAGAGAGTAGGGAAAGAAACAAGAGAACGTGAAAATCACTTTGGGAAGTTTTTATCCAAAAATATCATTAAAATTAAAATTAAAATAGGTATTTTGGACTTTAAAACCAAACTAAATCAAAATTATTTCCCCAAACCACACACCTGACTGCTCGAACTCAGAACCTAGAGGTACACGAACACACAACAAACCACCAGACCAACAGGCCCATTCTGTCACCTAAACGCGCAACTAAACACAATAGCACAACCTACTCACTGACTCTAACCCCAAAGCTCAAAACTTCCAACCCCAACATTCGGGGTGTTAAATTTTCGGTTGGCTAAGTTAGGTTTGCATTGTTTCGATTAGTTTTGGATGTGTCTCAGTTCTCCAAGATTTGCCGAAAAATTCGTTTACATAAAAAACTTAAGTCTGTTTCTAGCTTACATGATTTTTTCTAAAATAAATAAAATAAAACCTACATGGAGATGATAGTCCATAATCTAATTACATGTCCTAAATTTTATTAAAACCTGAAATTGCATCCAATCTAATTTCTAAGAATAAAAAAAATTAGCAAAAATACTTTATCATATATGTAATAAAATAATAAAATACATTCATTCACATACATAACCCAAAACGTGCATATATTTACAAGAATGTCACATCTTATAAAAAAATAACCAAACATGAAGAAAAGAGAAAATTTGGTATCGGTTTATACTATAAACATAGCACAACCTGGATCTTATACCAGTTGTTGGAAAAATTAGGTTAAAAAATAGTTTTTTGTCACAACGAAAAATTAAAATTTGAAAACCGAATGGTTTGTGATATTTATAGCAATAAACTTTTTCCTGAAAAATAATTATGCTTTGAGCAAAATGGATACTAGATGCTACCAGCTTTCAACCAAACGATCTTCTTCACTGTTCTCAAACCACAAATTTCTTTAAGTGTGGGCTCGAGGAATCACGAACCAATCAGAAAGCCAGAAACGCTTTATTACTTTCAATAAGAAAGTAATTCTCTCTCAATAGAAACTGGTAGATTTGTGATTCCCATAAAATAGAATTTATACTTAGAAAATAAATTCTCTCTACTTTCTGGAAGAATAACAATATTTCAAAGTTATGTGTAACTTTTGTTGTGTAAAAGTAATATTAATAGCTCTACTAGTGTTATCTATTTATAGGGAGATATAGAAGAATCTTGGTTGAATTAGTAAAACATAAATAATATTAATTTAATAGAAAAATCGGTCCTCTAGTTGAACTAGAAGAGGGGGCAGCACACCCTAGTAAAATATATTAGGGTTGTCGCCCCTTATATATAATATGAGGGGATTTGAGCCTCTCTTGTATTGGGTCCAATTTATATGTGCTTCCTGGACTTTTAACCCGTCACTTTATAATTTAATTCAACCCAATACATATTTTTCTATTTTCTAAAATAAATATTATTTATTTAATTAACTTAATTATATAAATTAGTTTTCCAATTAAATAATTTTCTTAACCCAATTCTAATTTTGTTAAAGTCATGGCATCTTTACCGTAAAATAATCTATGAGGAAATATATTTAATTTCCATATTCAATGGATTCAAAATGACTAATTAATTTAATTTCATTTTTTAACTTCAATTATTTAATTAAATGATAATTCAAAAACCTTAATTTTCAAGTCATTTCTATACTCAGTGAGAAAACACATTCATTTGAAAATGTGACTCATTTCTCTAAATTTGTCATTTCCATCCATTTATGTTCATTTGACTCTACATGCAATTCATTTATGGTTTGAACGAGCTAGCAGAGGGACCGATCAAACATATGTAATTAGTGCTCAAATAATTTATAAGTAAGTTTCAACTTTTCACCTATTAATTATATACTTATTTAGTCATGAATTCATTCCACTATAGTATCGTGGCTGAGCTCTTCCTTATTACATACCATTGCAAAAGCTATTTAATCAGTGCTCATCCAATGACCTTGTCATAAGTGTGTTACTCGCACAGGATATCATTAAACTCTTTGGGATAAATCCCTTCTCCCAATATGATCCTATTTCATCTCATTGTAAGCATATTACATATTTCTTCATAAAAAGTCAATTACTATCAAATAGTAATCAAGTCATTTTATCACAAAGACAAACGACCTATGGCCTCGTTTACATTTCATCTATCATGTAATGCCAATCAGAGGATATCATTTACCCATTTCTTGGTCCATGAATTACACTATTGTGAATGATTCTACATGATGCAGAAGTCATACATCCAATGCACCAACTTTTGGTTCCTTATTTATTTGAACTTAGGCTTTTACTTACATCAAAGTATATGAGTCACGTATACATAGCTCATTATCAACTCAGGATTAACGTATGTCACACTATGAATGTTACAAGTGAATAAATCTATAAACAGATCTAGGATCTATTCTACTTGGGTCTTGTCCAATGTATTGTTAGTCCAATCAGTCACATATTTTGTCTCTATATTTTGCGAGTCATTCGCGCTGATGCTTAAGATAAAGCATCTCCTCAACTGGACTTGATACACGACATATTAGTATTTCAATCGATTTTCTCATTTCCAATTAGACTAAGGACATGTTTAGGTTCATCTGATAATACAAGTTGCCTTTTCGTATTACGATCTAACCATGTAATACCGCTTAGTATTAGTTAAACGTTAGATAACCATTGAGCCAATATTTGCTCTCATTTTACTTTGTGTGCAAAAACCATTGAGGACAATGTAAAAATGGTATTAATTTAATTAATGGATATTATTAAATCATTTTTTTCAAAAAATACAAGTGTACATAGACAAAAATATACATGTAACACCCCAAACCCGGCCCATTCACTACGACCGAATTTGAAATGCCACTGCGGAACACGTTCGAAAATATTCTTGCTTAAGAGTAAAAACTGTTAAAAATTTGTTGCCTTTAATAAAACATTTTTTGTGACTTAAAATATTCTAAGTAAAAATTTAATTGTTATAAAATACCGGATTCAAAACTTTATTATGTACAGATTTAAGAAAATAAAACCATTGGCGATAGATACCTCAATTGTCAATCCATAATAAAACATAATAATAAAGATACTTAATAAAAATACTTAAATACTTTAATAGGCCTTATTACAAAAAACACTTAATCAAAATACTAAAAATATAAATACTTAATTAATTAAAATATCTTTCTGCATGGGCCACCTTGTATCCACTCCAACCCGGTCCAAGCATCACCTGAAATGTTGGTAAAAATTGGGTGAGTCATACTGGACTCGAGTGTGTAATTAAACCACTCGAATTCCACCCACATGTTAACCACATATTATCCCATATATCAGATAACAAATATCATATTCACATATTACCACATTCGGGCTTGGCCCATATTCATATCACATTCATATAATAGGGTAGTTAACCACAAAATTTTCACATACTTGGGCTTAGCCCATTTCCACTGTGATCCACATTCATATACTGGGCTTGGCCCTTTTCTTAATAATCCACATATCAACTGGGCCTAGCCCATTTTCACATTAATCCACAAATCAAAATAATATGCAAAGTTATGCAATTATGAAGCCCAACCCAACCTAGGGTCCATCCGTTACTCCTACCTTAGCAGACTCCCTGCCCAAGGCCGTGGCTAATCCACCGTTCACATAGTGAACCACATATCTTACCTTGGCAGACTTGCTGCTCAAGGCCGTGGCTAATCCACCGATCACATAGTGATCCACATATCTTACCTTGGCAGACTTGCTGCTCAAGGCCGTGGCTGAGCCACCGATCACCTAAGTGATCCCACATATCATTCGATCCACGGTGATGATGCACACGACTATCAACCGCCGAGGTGGGCACCTAGCCAACACCTCCCTTGATGAAGCACACAGCTAACATCAAGCGCCAATGTAGCATAAGGCTAACATCAGACCACGTACATAATGTACACCCTTTCCTTCCTTCATATCCATATCCCACCCATGCACATGCAGCATGTAATAGTGGCATAATAATAATAAATGCATGCACATGTTATTATGGCAGACAATCACATTTTTATAGGCATTATCACATTCACATCGGCACTTTCACATTCTTATCAACAGATAATACTAACCTGATTATCGTTATACCCCTTTTCAGGGTAATCACCACATAACTGCCATTGCACTGGTTAGCACATAAATCACACATGCAAATATAGCAAAACCCGGAAAACGGTGGGTTAATCACACACCTGACTTTCTAGTGAAATTCCGAACTACTCAAATCTAACACGATCTAGAATCCTGATACTCTGCTTACTTGTCGATTAGCCCCTAAAAATCATAATACACAATCGGTCATACCTAAACTTATAAAATGGACTATGGCCGAAACTATATACCACTTACCTTGCTTACCGAAAATCCCGAATCACCACTTAACTATGAAACTGTCGAAATCCCTTGAGTACTCCAAATCCCGAAACTCCTTTAATGCTTCCACTATCGTTGCTTGCGAAGAAAGGTTCGGCTAAGCCCTTCAAATGTTGGTGGAAAAGTCGGCCACAAGAGAAAGAAAGTGTATTCGGCTATGATGTTTCTTTTGGGTGCCAAGCAAAGAAAAAAAGAAAGGAAGCTTATAAGATTCGGCTAATGCTAACAAATAGAGGAGAAGAAAAAACACAAATGGCCTTTTTAGCTTCTTAGAATTTGGCACAATGAGGGAGTGAGTTGAGAGAAGAATTTCGGCTAAAGGAAAAATAATTGGAGAAAAGAATTCCAACAGGTGATCACTCCTATTTAACTACACAATTCGGCACACCTATCTCCACTTATCAAATCCAAACCAATCTCTTATTTCCCTCTTCAATACTTATTTAAAATAAATTGAATAAGTCAACATTTATCCATCTCCTATTTAATCTCTAAGCTTATTCAAAAATAACTAAATTAAAACAATTATTATCTTCTCCTTAATCTTCTATCTATCTATCTAAATAAAATAAAATAAAACCTTAATTATCTTCTTATCTCACATTAAAAATAAACAATTTAAATTGACAAATATCCTACTCTTAGCTGAATTCCAAAATAAAAGCAAACTTAATCCTCATCAAATTAAAAATCCAATTGCCGCCCAATTCCTTTCCTTCGCTTAAAAGCCCCAAAAATTTAAAACACCCATTTCTTGCCCACTTGAGTTCGAACATGGGACTCTTTGGAGCAAGCTGCAATAACGCCCAAGCTACTCTGCCAAGGCATTTTTTATGACATAAACCCGCCACAAATTCTTTTAAGACCTCCCAAGCCAAGCTCCTACTTGACGCATAAAATTAAAATCCCATTCGCTCTCTCGCAACTCGAACCAAAGACCTGCGCCAGGCGTCACCTCCAGGCCCTTAAGTGCCGCCTTGCAGCCACTTTACCAAGGCCTGCTTTATGTCCAAAGACCACTGCATATTTCCTTAAAGCCGTCTTCAGTCCAACCTCCCTTCTTGACGCAAAATACAAAAATAAAACACTCCCATGCTGCCCTCAAGACTCGAACTCTGGACCCTTTGTTTGGCGTCATTCCCAGGCCTTAAGTGGCGTCCTTAAGCCACTTTACCAAGCCCCCTTTCGTGACCCAAAACGCCCACAAATTATTCTTAAGGCCTCCTCAGCCTAATTTCCTCTTTTTACACTTAAATCCAAAATTTTTCCAAAGCTTTCACCCTCATTCTAAAGTTCTAAAAACTCTTAAAACATCTCCAAATACCCTTAAAACCCACTAGCACTTGGGTTATGCTCCAAACGCATAACCCCTAATCTAGGATGTTACAGTTCTACCCTCCTTAAAAATAATTTCGTCCTCGAAATTACTTACTAACGAATAATCGTACATCCTAACTCACCGCACCACGCTTATGCTGCGCACTCTGATCTTAACAAATCTAACACATCCCCTAGAACTCATTTCTAACGTCGCGATTTAATCTGATTAAAAAGTTTTATGCATTAGTATTTGTTCCACTGTTTAACCGCGAACAATTTTATGAAAAGAATTTCTAGAAGTGGTTCTTTCGATCGAACAAAGTTTCAGTTCAAGTTTACTATTCTAATTCAGAGAATCACATTCACATTCATCCACAACATTCACTTCACCACTTTGGGCATTTCTGATCATTCCCTACCCCAGGGGTAATTTTGTCATTTTTCCTATAGGGGTATTTTGGTAATAAATCGAGGTCACCAAAAATAATCTTTACAAATCAAGGCATTTTGAAATCTCCAAGTTTCGAGGGTATTTTTGAAAATATTTTTCAAATCAAAGGTATTCTTAGAAATTTTAATCGGGTTTATTTTGGTAATTTTGGAAGTCAGGGGCATTTTAGTAATTTTCCCAAATCAGAGTATCTTGGTATTTTGTAAAATATGGTTTTTGAATACTTTTACAAAGTAGGAAAATTTTATTAAAAATGAGGGTAATATGGTAATTTTAGAAACCAAGGGCATTTTTGTAATTTTACCACTAGGGTATTTTAGTAATTTACAATGTAGGGGCATTTTTGTAATTTTGTAAATCGGAGATATTTTGGAAAAATTTTCACAATAATCTTTTACTACAATTAAAAGGGTAGTTTAGGGATTTTAAAACTAGGAATTTTATAAAGCTGCGCATGGCTAGTCCCTTTCGGGTTTTAATGATTGGTTTAGCCCGTGAATAAGTCCTCTTGGTTAGGGTGAGCAGTTACTACGCACAGGTAGGATTCGAGTAAAGAGGAGGTGAGTCACTAGGACTGCTTAAATACCAAGCTCTTCATGAATCCACTCCTAGACATGCGCTGTGATTTGCCACACCCTAGCTCGGCGACTTACTTCACTGAGTTTGTTTAATAGTCCTTAAGTCTCATGCATGTGTTTGAGTGCACTAGCCCTAGGGTTCAATAGCCCTAATATTCTAATCTACGAGCCCAAATAAGCCCATAACAGTTCATATAAACAAGTCACTTCAATAATTAGAAGTACTTACCGGTGGACTTCGGGTAGGAGATACAGTGCCATGCCGAATAACTGAAAAGTTTATGAAAGCCCATACTTTTGAAAAGCCCATCTTTGGAAAAAAATTATTTTTGGACCCAAAACCCTCAAGGCCGAGTTTTGAACCTGGCTCTGATACCAATTTGTAACACCCCAAACCCGGCCCATTCACTACGCATGAATTTGAAATGCCATCTGCGGAACACGTTCGAAAATATTCTTACTTAAGAGTAAAACCGTTAAAAATTTGTTGCCTTTAATAAAACATTTTTTGTGACTTAAAATATTCTAAGTAAAAATTTAATTGTTATAAAATACCGGATTCAAAACTTTATTATGTACAGATTTAAGAAAATAAAACCATTGGCGATAGATACCTCAATTGTCAATCCATAATAAAACATAATAATAAAGATACTTAATAAAAATACTTAAATACTTTAATGGACCTTATTACAATAAACACTTAATCAAAATACTGAAAATATAAATACTTAATTAATTAAAATATCTTTCTGCATGGGCCACCTTGTATCCACTCCAAACCCGGTCCAAGCATCACCTGAAATGTTGGTAAAAATTGGGTGAGTCATACAGACTCAGTGTGTAATTAAACCACTGAATTCCACCCACATGTTAACCACATATTATCCCATATATCAGATAACAAATATCATATTCACATATTACCACATTCTGGGCTTGGCCCATATTCATATCACATTCATATAATAGGGTAGTTAACCACAAAATTTCCACATCTTTGGGCTTAGCCCATTTCCACTGTGATCCACATTCATATCTTTGGGCTTGGCCCTTTTCTTAATAATCCACATATCAACTGGGCCTAGCCCATTTTCACATTAATCCACAAATCAAAATAATATGCAAAGTTATGCAATTATGAAGCCCAACCCAACCTAGGGTCCATCCGTTACTCCTACCTTAGCAGACTCCCTGCCCAAGGCCGTGGCTAATCCACCGTTCACATAGTGAACCACATATCTTACCTTGGCAGACTTGCTGCTCAAGGCCGTGGCTAATCCACCGATCACATAGTGATCCACATATCTTACCTTGGCAGACTTGCTGCTCAAGGCCGTGGCTGAGCCACCGATCACCTAAGTGATCCCACATATCATTCAGTCCACGGTGATGCACACAGCTATCAACCGCCGAGGTGGGCACCTAGCCAACACCTTCCTTGATGAAGCACACAACTAACATCAAGTGCCAATGTAGCACAAGGCTAACATCAGACCACGTACATAATGTACACCCTTTCCTTCCTTCATATCCATATCCCACCCATGCACATGCAGCATGTAATAGTGGCATAATAATAAATGCATGCACATGTTATTATGGCAGACAATCACATTTTTATAGGCATTATCACATTCACATCGGCACTTTCACATTCTTATCAACAGATAATACTAACCTGATTATCGTTATACCCCTTTTCAGGGTAATCACCACATAACTGCCATTGCACTGGTTAGCACATAAATCACACATGCAAATATAGCATAACCCGAAAAACGGTGGGTTAAGCACACACCTGACTTTCTAGCGAAATTCTGAACTACTCGAATCTAACACGATCTAGAATCCCGATACTCTGCTTACTTATCGATTAGCCCCTAAAAATCATAATACACAATCGGTCATACCTAAACTTATAAAATGGCCTATGGCCGAAACTATATACCACTTACCTTGCTTACCGAAAATCCCGAATCACCACTTAACTATGAAACTGTCAAAATCCCTTGAGTACTCCAAATCTCGAAACTCCTTTAATGCTTCCACTATCGTTGCTTGCGAAGAAAGGTTCGGCTAAGCCCTTCAAATGTTGATGGAAAAGTCGGCCACAAGAGAAAGAAAGTGTATTCGGCTATGATGTTTCTTTTGGGTGCCAAGCAAAGAAAAGAGAAAGGAAGCTTATAGGATTCGGCTAATGCTAACAAATAGAGGAGAAGAAAAAACACAAATGGCCTTTTTAGCTTCTTAGAATTTGGCACAATGAGGGAGTGAGTTGAGAGGAGAAATTCAGCTAAAGGAAAAATAATTGGAGAAAAGAATTCCAACAGGTGATCACTCCTATTTAACTACACAATTCGGCACACCTATCTCCACTTATCAAATCCAAATCAATCTCTTATTTCCCTCTTCAATTCTTATTCAAAATAAATTGAATAAGTCAACATTTATCCATCTCCTATTTAATCTCTAAGCTTATTCAAAAATAACTAAATTAAAACAATTATTATCTTCTCCTTAATCTTCTATCTATCTATCTAAATAAAATAAAATAAAACCTTAATTATCTTCTTATCTCACATTAAAAATAAACAATTTTAATTCACAAATATCCTGCTCTTAGCCGAATTCAAAAATAAAAGCAAACTTAATCCTCATCAAATTAAAAATCCAATTGCCGCCCAATTCCTTTCCTTCGCTTAAAAGCCCCAAAAATTTAAAACACCCATTTCTTTGCCCTTGAGTTCGAACATGGGACCTGTCGAGCAAGTCGCAATAACGCCCCAAGCTACTCTGCCAAGGCATTTTTTTATGACATAAACCCGCCACAAATTCTTTTAAGACCTCCCAAGCCAAGCTCCTACTTGACGCATAAAATTAAAATCCCATTCGCTTCCTCTGCAACTCGAACCAAAGACCTGCGCCAGGCGTCACCTCCAGGCCCTTAAGTGCCGCCTTGCAGCCACTTTACCAAGGCCTGCTTTATGTCCAAAGACCACTGCATATTTCCTTAAAGCCGTCTTCAGTCCAACCTCCCTTCTTGACGCAAAATACAAAAATAAAACACTCCCATGCTGCCCTCAAGACTCGAACTCCAGACCCTTGTTGGCGTCATTCCCAGGCCTTAAGTGGCGTCCTTAAGCCACTTTACCAAGCCCCCTTTCGTGACCCGAAATGCCCACAAATTATTCTTAAGGCCTCCTCAGCCTAATTTCCTCTTTTTACACTTAAATCCAAAATTTTTCCAAAGCTTTCACCCTCATTCTAAAGTTCTAAAAACTCTTAAAACATCTCCAAATACCCTTAAAACCCACTAGCACTTGGGTTATGCTCCAAACGCATAACCCCTAATCTAGGATGTTACACTACACTTAGGGCTCCAGATCCAACATCTCTTTCAATAAGCATTAATAGTAGGAACTGTAGCGATAGAACCAAGATTAAACAATTTACACGTTTTGGAGATTGTATCTATCACTACAAATATCATATCACCCAAATAACCCAAATATTTAATAAATTACCAAATCCCACCCAAAAAAATTTTTAACCAAGACTCGATTTTAGGATTAAAGCCAAAACCCATTAGTCGTAATAACTGTTGCTTTGTCATCTTTTTCATCTTCATCAATAACCATAATACTTCATTCATTCAGCGGTAGCCATTTGTCTCCATCTGTCCATGTCCCTTTTCGAACATTGGTGTCTCTAACTTCTTTCACACAATATGAAACAATTCTTGTTTGACTATAATCGAAATGGATTTCTCAAACTCATGTACAATTTTCAGGAATGTTGTTACGACACTGTTGTTCCCATTAAAAAAATGTTTAAAATATCCATAAAAGCCAAATAATGGAAGACACAGTCAAACATCATTTCCCACATATAAAGTCGTTATTTAGTGGCTTCACACATCTAACCCCCCAATCCCAACCTAGATGTTATGGCAAAATTTAGAAAGCCACATTAAAACCATTGAAAACACTTGTTAAAAACAAGCAGGTTTCAGTTGTTTTTATGAAAACTTTAAAATTTAAATACTAAGTAAATTAGTTTTTGAAAAATTCTTATTAAAACTCAAATATTTGAAAAGTACATTATTTTATCAAGATATCATCTTAAATCATTAAAATAAAGAATTTGCAATATTTTAATTGTTTCTTAAAATTAATTTTGGTAAAAAAAACTTTCGCAGTAAACTTTTGAAAATAATTAGAAAGTCATAAATTTATAGGTTTATATAAAATTAAATAAAAATCATAATAATTTAAATAACAATAATTCAAAAAATTTATAAGTTCATTTGTAACATCCCGATTTTGGGCTTAATCAGAATAGTGGTTTCGAGATCACAAATCCAAAGTAGAAATATTTTTTTTTATGATTTTTTTTGAGGTCCATGACATGTTTGCATGATTGTGTGAAAGTTTCATGAAGAAATTTTGTGAATAAGTGTCCATTTGACTTTTTGGACTAAATTGCAAAAGTTGCAAAATATGAGATTCTAGAAGCTTTAAGTATAATATAGCTTTGGATTATTAATTAGAGGTCCTTAAATAGAAATTTGCCCAATTTCTATTTTTATGGACAAAAATGGGCATGAGTAGGTAAAATTTTAAAGTTTAGTAAAAAGGGCATTTTGGTCATTTAGTTAATAAAAGATTAAAAGGGGAAAAGTGAAGCAAAATTTGCTCATCTTCTTCAAGCTAGGGCTGAAACTTTGAAGCTCTCCATAGCTATTGTTTCTTCACTTTTCAAGCTTGATAGTAAGTACATCCTAGCCCCGTTTTTAATGTTCTTTACGTTTTTGAAGTTGTTATCAACCTATCTAGCTATTTCTACCATTTATTTGAGCTAGGGTTCATGTTTGAAAATTTACCCATGTGTGACATGCATGTGTTTTGATGTTTCATGGTAGATTATGAAAGTTTGATGTGTAATAAACATCTTTTACTAAGTGATTTTTTGATGAAAACACCTAAAAATGTCCTTTTTGTAAAAGTTATGAAAATGAGTAGTAAAAATGTGATTTAATGAAAAATATGGGCTGGTATAAGCTTGATATAGGTTCAGCTAGGCTTGGGTAACAAAGAAAATGGACACATTTCATTTTACGAGCCTAGGGACTAATTTGTAAATATGTGAAAGTTTAGGGGCAAAACTATAATTTTTCCAAAGTATGGTTTTTGGACTGATTTGAACAATGTGATAATTAAATGAGCTAAATTTACTATTATAGATCAAGAAAAACAGAGTCCAGACCTAAACCGAGGAAAGAACAAGGTTGTGGACTAAATCGAATAGTTAGCCATATTTTGGTACCGAGGTAAGTTCGTGTGTAAATAATGCAACATTAAATTTTAAGTATTTAATGCTTTAATATTGCATGAATTGTGTAATTTTCCTTGTGGACTTGATTATTGTTGACTCGATGACGATTCGACGAAGATTTGATACCTCGAAATCCCAATTGAACCTTAGGAATAGTTAGGATACAAATGTCATGACATTAGGGTTAAGAGTTTACGTGTAAGACCATATCTGAGATGTGGCATCGTTATGAGATTTCGTGTAAGACCATGTCTGGGACATGGCATCGATATGAGAATCATGTAAGACCATAGCTGGGCTATAGGCATCGATATGTGAACCCATGTAAGACTATATCTGGGATATGGCATTGGTATGATTCTATGTGTATGTGATTCTCGAGTATCCTTTAGTATTCCAAGTGGTTCAACGGGTAGTCCAAAGATTATGTCAACAAAATGACAAGGTATGAACATGTTGAAAGGGTACAGGTATGGACACAAAGCTCATACATATTGAGATTATAAATCGGCGAGATCTCGGTAAGAAGTGAATGAATAAATCATGATCATGGGTTTTATTGTACATTTTGTAAATGACATGATTTAAAATGTATCTATGATACTTGATGACATTGTGATAAATTACATTATTTTATGTGTATAATAATGCATGGTTAATGTTGTTAATTATTTACATGCAAACTTACTAAGCTTTATGCTTACACCCCTTTCTTTTCCATTTCTTATAGCATCGCAAAGCTAGCTTGGGGACCGAAGGACGTCGGAGACTCGATCACACTATCAATTGGAACTTTTGGGTATAGTTAGTCACAACATTTTGAGTATGGCATGTATAGGGACTTGGTCTTTTTGTTATATGTCATATTGGTTTAGCCAATGTGTTGGCGTATGATGATATTTTTGTAACACCCCTTACCCATATTCAACTTCGGAACCGGGTACGAGGCATTATCGGACTTATCTTGCCTGAAACATATAACTTTGGGCTATAAAATTTCATTTCAACTTAAAACTTCTCATTCATTTTCATAACATCCTTATTATGGGCCTACGAGGCCTTAATCATGCATACGGAGGGTTTCGGAATTAAGGGCAACCTCTTAAGGGCACACGGCCTAGACACATGCCCGTGTGCTGGCCCGTGTGATGAATCGTATTCTCGCAATTGGATACAGGGGACACACGGCCTATCAACACACCCATGGGACTGACCGTGTGTCACACACGGCCTAGACACACGCCCGTGTGTCTACCCGTATGGACAATTGAAAGGCTATTTTCCAAGCCATTTGCCACACTGAAACATAAACACACTTATACCAACTCAAGCAACACATAACATGGCAATAATACACTATGAAGGATCCCCTAAATCATCATCCATACACCTCACATTTAACTCCATCAATTGCATAAACTTTCACTTCATAAAACTCATCATCATTAAAGTATGAAACTTGAAAAATATTGGCCAATTCCCAATGGCCATTTACAAAATGAATAAGTAACCTCAATAGCCAACACTTAGGCTAACAAACATGACATATTACAAAATGACCAAGTTCCTATACATGCCATACTCAAAATAAATCAACTCTACTATACCAAAAGAACGATTGATAGTGTGATCTGAGCTCCGACGTTCTACGATCCCTGAGCTAGCTTGGCGATACTACAACGAAAAGGGAAAAGAAAGGGGTAAGCATATAGCTTAGTAAGTTTGCATGAATTAATATAGCCACATAAGTATTCATGGTAAAATCCATTCATCTCATAGAACAATAACAACACAAGTTTTCAAGTGCTTAGGCATACTTACTCATACTTACTCTTACCCATCACATATGAAATTATGGTTTCAAAACTTGTATTTTACTCATGGTAACTGTATCACTTCATCACATAATTTAGCACTTATGCTAACTTGAACATAAACTTGAATCATTTTCATTCTTAACTCAAATGGAACTCATTGTCATCCTTGTATAATTTAGCTCTATATCATCTTTACATACTTAGCTCTTTTGCCCGTTGAACTACTCGAAATATCAGAAGATACTCAATCTCATCATACATGTATCACGATGCCAATGCCATATCCCAGATATGGTCTTACATGGGATCTCCTCTTGATGCCGATGCCATATCCCAAATATGGTCTTACAGGGATGTCATAGCTCGATGTCGATGCCATGTCCCAGACATGGTCTTACACGAAATCTTCCTTTGGTGCCGAGGCCATTTCCCAGACATGGTCTTATACGGGACCTTCCTTATTCGGTGCCGATGCCATGTCCCAGACATGGTCTTATACGGGACCTTCCTTATTCGGTGCCGATGCCATGTCCCAAACATGGTCTTACACAGGACCTACATTCGGTGCCGATGCCATGTTCCAGACATGGTCTTACACGGGACCTACATTTGGTGCCTATGCCATGTCCCAAACATGGTCTTACACGGGACCTTCCTTATCTCATGTGGTGACATAGGTATCCTTGTTACTCCGAATCTTCAACCGGGACTTTAACTTGACATATTCTCATCATTTCCTCATAAAGGCATCATTAATCAATTTTGAAATAATGCTCTTTATCATAACATCACGCAAGTTAAAGTATAAAAACATTATGAAGCTTTAATTTCACACAAACTTACCTCGGTACTCAAAATGTGTATAGATGTTCGATTTAGTCCACAACCTTATTTTTCCTCGGTTTCGGTCCGGGCTTTTGTTTCTTGATCTATAATAAAAATTTCACTCGTTTAATACTCACATTGACTAAATTGACTCATAATTCATACTTTGGCAAAATTACAATTTTGCCTCTAAACTTTCACATAATTACACTTTTGCCCCTAGGCTCGTAAAATGATTTTCATTCAACTTTCTTGTATTTTAAGCCTAGCCGAATCATTCTCTTAACTACAACAGCCTTCAATTTTCACTATTTCACTCATGTATGACCATTTTTATAACTTTTACAATTTGGTCCTTTCATGCATTTTTCATGCAAATCACTTAGAAAAAGATGTTTATCATACATTAAACTCTCATATTCTTCCATAAAACATCAAAATACATGCATGTCATACATGGGTAAATTTTTGAACAAAAACCCTAGCTCAAAATATAGCTAGAAATAGCTAAATCGAGCTACGGGGATCTCAAAAATACGAATTACATTAAAAACGGGGCTAAGAGACACTTACAATTAAGCTTGAAAGATAAAAAAACCCTAGCTATGGAGAGCTTGAAAATTTTGGCACTTAGGAAGAAGATGGACATAAATTTTTACTTCTTTTTCCCTTTTAATTCTTTTATTAACCAAATGACCATTTTGCCCTTAAAGCCCTTTCTTGAGATTTTTCCTTCCCATGCCCATTTTTGTCCATCTTGACATATAATGGTCTAATTGCCAAATATGGACTTCTAATAATTTTTATGATGCTATTTCATACTTAAATCTTCTAGAATCTCATATTTTCTAATCTTTGCAATTTAGTCCTAATGAACAATTTGATCACTAATTAATAAAATTTCTTCATGAAATTTTCACACAATCATGCAAACACCTCATAAGCCTTATAAAAATCATAAAACACATATTTCTACTTCGAATTTATGGTATCGCAACCACTATTCTGACTAGGCCCTAAATTGGGCCGTTATAATTTTCCCCCCTTAGGGATTTTCGTCCCCAAAAATCTTACCAGCAAAAAGGTTAGGATACTGGTTCCTCATAGCCTCTTAAGGCTCCCATGTAGCCTCTTGTACCCCATGTCTTTCCCATAGTACTTTCACGAGGGCTATACTTTTATTCCTTAGCTGTTACTTCTCGTGCCAAGACCTTAACTGGTTCTTCGCCATATGTCATATCGGGTTGAATCTCAACTTCTGTCGGTGTAATTACATACGAAGGATCTGATTGGTAATGTCGCAACATAGATACGTGAAACACATCATGAATCTTTTCCAATTTAGATGGCGAAGCCAATCGATAGGCTACCGGCCCTATCCTCTCGGTGATCTCATAAGGTCCGATAAAACGTGGACTCAGCTTGCCTTTTCGACCAAATCTGAGAACTTTCTTCCATAGTGACACTTTCAAGAATACTTTATCACCAACTTGAAACTCGATCTCTTTTCGTTTCAAATCCAAGTAGGATTTTTGTTTATCAGAAGCAGCTTTTAAACAATCACGGATTATCTTTACCTTTTCTTCAGTTTCTCTAACCAGATCAACCCCGTGAATCTAATTTTTCTTGAGTTCAGTCCAATATAAAGGTGTTCGACACTTACGCCTATACAAAGACTCATAAGGCGCCATTTTCAAACTCGACTGAAAACTGTTATTGTAGGCAAACTCTACCAACGGTAGGTACTTTTCCCAGCTGCCCTGAAACTCAAGAACATAACACCAGAGTATATCCTCAAGTATCTGTATTAAGCTCTCCGACTGTCCGTCGATTTGGGGGTGAAAAGCCATACTAAAATTCAACTTTGTGCCCAAGGCCTCTTGCAACTTTTTCCAAAATCGAGATGTGAATCTCGGATCTCTATCCGATATAATCGATAAAGGCACTCCATGTAGCCTCACAATCTCAGAAACATACAAGTCTGCCAACTTATCAAGCGAATAATCAACACGTATGGGTATGAAATGGGCCGACTTCGTAAGTCTATCTACCACAACCCATACGACATCTTTCTTGCTCGGTGTCAATGGCAAACCTCATTCAAAGTCCATAGTAATACGGTCCCATTTCCACTCGGGAACCATAATAGGTTGAAGCAAACCCAAAGGAACTTGGTGTTCAGCTTTCACTTGTTGACAAATCAAGCATCTTGATACAAACTCAGAGATATCTTTCTTCATACTCGGCCACCAATACCATTTCTTCAAATCATTGTACATTTTTGTGCTGCCCGGATGTACAAACAAACATCCGCTATGTGCCTCGCATAAAATCTTCCGAATAAGCTCCTCATTCCTCGGTACAAAGACTCTGTCTCTGAACATCAAACATCCATTGGGATTAATCCGAAAGTCAGACTCAACACCCGACTCGCACTGAACTATTTTGGCTTGCAAGTCACTGTCATCTTTCTGAGACTCATAAATCTCTTGAAGGAATATTGGTCTAGCCCTCAACTCAGCTAGAATGGAACCATCGTTTGAAAAAGTCACCGATGTATTCATAGCCCTCAATGCAAATAGGGATTTTCTAATCAAAGCACTGGCGACTACGTTCGCCTTTCTCGGGTGGTAATCAATGACCAGCTCATAATCCTTTATCAACTCTAACCATCTTCACTGCCTTAAGTTCAGCTCCTTCTGAGTCATCAAGTACTTTAGGCTTTTATGATCGGTGAATATCTGACATCTTTCACCATACAAATGGTGTCTCCAAATCTTCAATGCAAAAACAATGGCATCCAACTCTAAATCATGCGTGGGGTAATTCTTCTCGTGTGACTTTAACTGTCTAGAGGCATATGCTATCACCTTACCTTCTTGCATAAGCACACAGCCCAATCCATTCAATGATGCATCGCTGTAGATCACAAATTCTTTTCTTGACTCAGGTTGCACTAGACCTGGAGCCTCTCAATAGTGCCTTTAGCTTCTCGAAACTCTGCTGGCACTTTTCTGTCCACTCAAACTTTACATCTTTTTGTAACAACCTCGTCAATGGAGTAGCTATCATAGAAAACCCCTTGACAAACCATCGGTAATAGCCAGCTAGGCCCAGAAAACTTCTAACCTCAGATACATTTTTCGGTGGTTTCCAATCAACAATAGCTGAAATCTTACTTGGGTCGACTCAGATTCCATCTCCTGAGACAATGTGCCCCAAAAATCCAACCTCTTTGAGCCAAAACTCACTTTTTCTAAACTTGGCATACAACTGATTATCTCGTAAAATCTGTAAAATCTTCCTCAAATGCTCAGCATGTTCATGCACATCACGAGAATATATCAATATGTCATCAATAAAAACCACAACAAACTTATCCAAGTATGGCTGAAATATACGATTCATTAAATCCATAAACACAGCAGGGGCATTTGTTAAGCCAAAAGGCATGACTAAAAATTCATAGTGCCCATACCTCGTCTGAAATGCAGTCTTCGGCACATCTGAGTCTTTTACTCTCAACTGGTATTATCCCGACCTCAAGTCTATCTTGGAAAACACAGTGGCTCCCTTCAATTGATCGAATAGATCATCAATCCTTGGCAATGATTACTTGTTCTTCACGGTTACCTTATTAAGCTACCGATAATCTATACACAATCTCATGGAACCATCTTTCTTTTTCACAAATAATACTGGAGCACCCCACGGAGAACAACTTGATCTTGCAAAGCCTTTGTCCGTTAACTCTTGCAACTGTGCTTTTAATTCTTTCAACTCGGTTGGAGCCATTCTGTATGGAGCAATCGAGATAGGTGCAGTTCCAGGAGCTAACTCAATGTAAAATTCAATCTCTCTAACCGGAGGCAACCCTGGCAACTCTTTTGGGAATACATCTGGATACTCACATACTATCGACACTGATTCAATTATTAACTCAGTTTCTTTGGCATTCATCACAAAGGCAAGATATGCTTCGTATCCCTTTCTTACGTATTTTTGGGTAGACATATGAGAGATCACTACAGGTGACCTGTCCTGTTCATTTGATTCAACACGAAGAGTGTTCCCGTTTTCACATCTCAATTCAATGTATTTCTTTCCATAATTTACTATCACATCATGAGCGGTTAACCAGTCCATACCAAGAATTATATCGAATTCATCAAATGGAAATAGCATGAGATTTGCCTTAAAATAATGACCTCTAATCATCAATGGGCAATCTTTGCATACCTTATCAACTAATACACTTTTTCCTAAAGGATTGGACACTTTTATTACAAACTCTGTAGACTCTACAAGCATGCTCATGCTAGATACTAATTTCACGCAAATGTATGAATGGGTAGATCCCGGATCAATTAAAGCAACAACATTAGTATCATGGAGAGAAAATGTACCCGTAATTACATCAGGTGATGACGCCTCTTCGCGAGCGCGAATGGCATAAGTCCTCGTTGGCGCTCTACCCTCAGATCTCGTAGCCTGCTCTCTGGGTGTACTCTTACTACTTGTTCCAATTCCTGGGTTCCTCTGTTGTCTCCCTCTAGGAGTGCTTCCCGACCTTGCACTCTAAACTTTCTCCTTCTCAACCATCTCAGGGCATTCTCTAATAAAATGATCTTGGGAACCACACCTAAAACAGGCTCTCTCATGGGCTCGGCACTTACCAAATAACCATTTTGCCCTTAAAGCCCTTTCTTGAGATTTTCCTTCCCATGCCCAGTTTTGTCCATCTTGACATATAATGGTCTAATTGCCAAATAAGGACTTCTAATAATTTTTATGATGCTATTTCATACTTAAATCTTCTAGAATCTCATATTTTCTAATCTTTGCAATTTAGTCCTAATGGACAATTTGATCACTAATTAATAAAATTTCTTCATGAAATTTTCACACAATCATGCAAACACCTCATAAGCCATATAAAAAATCATAAAACACATATTTCTACTTCAGATTTGTGGTCTCGCAACCACTTTTCTGACTAGTCCCTAAATCGGGCGGTTACAATTTGATTCATTTTGTATAAGGCCATGGGATGTGGCTCATATTGATTATTGGGTTGTAAACCTATTCATATATGCATGCATGTGCCAATGTCATTATGATATGGGCTATGGTTATTGATGGTCGAATGATAAGGAGTTGCCATGTATGAGCCATGTTTATGAATGTTTAAATGCTTACGTGTGCCATGTTGGATGCCATTGAGATGTGTAAGTGTGCACGTGTTATTGAGGGTGACAAATGGCTTGGAAAGTAGCCTTATTTTGTCCACACGGTTAGGCACATAGGTGTGTGTCTAGGCCGTGTGTGACACACGGCTTGCCCCATAGGCGTGTGTTATGGTCATGTGTCCCATGCACCCTAATTAATGCAAAACGAAATGCCCAGTAGTAAACACACGGGCACGAGACACAGCCGTGTGTCTCGGCTGTGTGAGAGACACAGCCATAGGACATGGGCATGTGCCTAGGCCGTGTGAATTCTGCACTTGATTTTAGGAATTTAATTCACCACACAGCCTAAGGACACGGGTGTGTGCCTTGGCCGTGTGACCTTATTTGGTTGATGATGTCATAAAAAAAATGTCACCTATTTTGGACACGGCTTGAAGCATTGGCGTGCGATATGCCACACGGGTGTGTCCCTTCACCCACACGGGCGTGTGGACCTTTGTGATGAAAATTTTCTAAGTTTTCCCAAAAGTTTCTAAAGTTCTCGGTTTAGTCCCAAACCACTCCTAATGTATGTTTTGGGCCTCGTAGGCTTGTTTAAGGGACGATATGAGTGTTTATGAAAAGTTTTAAATTTGAGTGGAAATTTATGTCTCAGTTTTGTATGATTTCTTACGTATAAGTCTGGTAACGCCTCGTATCCTATTCCGGCGTCAAATACGAGTAAGGGGTGTTACATCATTAAACATGCATGCATGACAATTTAAAATTTAAAAGTAAAAATAACCCATAAAAAGTTCAATGTCCAAAATAACAACCTAAATAGTTTATAAACCATTTATTAAAAATTCCATCCGGGAGACTCCTCCATATGCTGAATCCAAGTTCTAAGCTCGTGAATCATCTGAACAAGTTAATAAGCACACCAACATATATGTGGATGAAGCCACCAAATTCGTAGACAAGCTGTCAAAACATACAGGTTGTGGATAAACCACCAAATTCGCAGACAAGCTGTCAAAACATGCAGGTTGTGGATAAACCACCAAATTTGCAGATTAATATTGCCACATCTTCCTCCTTACACATGTCCCAACCCCATGTAATGCATCATGGCATACAAATCAAATATCAAATCAATTAACATGATAATCGTGCTTTCATGTACATATAGGTTTCATTATCCATGGTATTCCATGTTATCACAATAGACAAATAGCCATGATTTTTTCACAACATGAGATTAGAAAATATTTATCAATCATAACAATATTTGTCACATCATATAATAAAAATCAAATAAGAATAACTTACCTTAAAACCACAAAGTCACTCTCTTGTACCAATAAAAACATTATGTTTTCCTTTGTATAATAGATCAATAAATTTTAATTAAATCCTTACGTATTTAACTTGTATAATAAGCACACCTTTTTTAATTTGAATCATAAATCCAACTAAAGCTTAATCACCTCCAATCCAAAAGAATTAGGACTTTGATTCGCACTTAAAGAAACTGTTCATGTAATTAGTATTCTTTTATCTCCAATAAAAGAATTGTCTAAAATAAAAATAATCCAGAACTTCACAACTTAAATACTTACTTCTTTATTCCAAAATGATCCAAGATAAACACTTCTAAAGTTCATGACTTGAGTTGTTGTGAGGATCTAGTTTAATGAAAAGTTTGAATGGATTGGATTAGTGTTCATGAAAAGAAAATAAAATAGATAAGAGAAAAAAAATTAAAAGAGGAAATAAAAAATACTTGTTACCCAAATATTGACAAATATTTCAAAGGTTGAAGAAGTTTCCAATGATCACTTGAAATTTCAATAGAAGAAAGGAAATAAAGTTTCTAAATCAAGATAAAAAAAACAGAAATAGAAGAGAAGAAAAACAAGTAAAGAAATGTGTTTTTGGGTGGTGGTACTTGAATAATTGTATGCTTTTGATATGGTGCTGGTGTAATGGTGTATTGGTGGTTGAATGGTGGTAGTGTGGTGGTTGTATGGTGGTGATTTGGTGGTGATAGAGTGGTGATATGGTTTGTAATAGAAATATTAAGCAAAAATAAAAGAAAGAACAATGAGGAGCAACCTTAAGGGGCTGGCACAAGGAGGAGGGGAAGGAGGAGAAAAGATAGAAAATTTTTATGAAAGCAAAATAAAATGAGAGAGAGGGGGTGGAGTGGATGGTCACCTAGTGAAACCCCCTAACAAAATAGTTAAGAGGGGGACAAGAGAGTTAGGGAGAGTAAAGCACAATAATTTTAGGAGTTTCACCATTTCAAATTTAAAATATAGACCTACAAAACAAAATGAAGAATAGGAGTTACTTGCTATAAGGTGGACATGCATGGGAAAGCTAGAACTTAGGTTTGTTAAGAGTTACTTAAGCTTCTTAACCACTACACCACTTCTCAAGCTTGTTTAATAATTAACAACACTTAATAGAATTTTGGGATGTGACAATACAAAACCATTGTTAACATGCAACCATTTTTGGAAGAGGAAATTGGAAGAGAAGACACAAATTCTCTCTCTTCGGTATCTCGTTTAACAGGTTTGTAACACCTAATACTCGACCAGATCACCAGGTCTGGGTACAAAGTGTCACAATTAACATGAGTAACTTAACCACTTTTCTAACCTAATTTACTTACAGAACTTAGACTATAATAAGTTTTATTTTTATTCTTGTTACCATTCAACTTAACCACCGCTAGACATGCAAACATTTGGACTGGAAGTACTGCAGCAAAATAGATATAAAATAAAGCAGCGATGTCCTCAAGTATACGGGTCAAATTGTAATATAGTTTATTTACAATGAAATACCTGGAAAGTATTCCGAGGATCGTACCTAAGGGATTGCATATTGGAGAAATTTATTATTAAATTAATTAGAAAAAATAATTAATAATCTAATCGATTACAAGTTAGTAGTGTGACTTCAAAATTAAAATATTAATTAAACTAATTAAATTAATTAAACTAAAATATCCTAATTAAATTATTTAATCTAAAATAACTTAATGAAATTTCATATTCCTAGTGTCAACGATGCAAACCTTAGCCTAAGTTTGGTTAATCGATAGAAGATTAATTTGCTTCAATGGTTGTAATTAATAAAAGAACTCAAGTTTTAATGATAAATTAATTATAAACTAGACAGTATGACCTTTCGGCCTCTACTGCCTAACTAATCGACCAGTACATGCTTATCTCTCGGCCTCACTTTCCTAACCAGGATAAATCCACGATTTACTCGGTAACCTCGTCTCTCAATCCGTTTACCTATATTACTTCCTAGGGTTTAATTACACATGAATTCATACCAATTAATTCATAAGAAAATCCCTCATTAATTTGCTAATTACTCACACATCCACTTGTTAAACTACTTAATCAAATAAATAGTTCCATAATCAAAACATGCCATATATAAAATAAACACCAGATTTATTCTAATATTCATACTAATGTTAATTGGCCAGAGAAACATAATATAAATAAAAGAATAAATTGTAAATAAAGAAATTGCTCACTGATAATTAATTGAGGTGCAGTCCTGGAGCAACCCCATGCTCGCAATCATCTTAACATCAGAACAGGAAGAATTCTGACTAAGCAAACATAAATAAATTACAAAGAAAAAATAAAACTATTTAATTCCGACTAAGTTTCTATCCATGACAGTCTTTAGCGGACTTACTTTCTACGAGAGTCTTCGGCTGACTTCTCTCTCATTCTGATGACCTCTTTACCCATGAATACATAAGACTAATGCCTACGTAAACGTCTCACTTTGTTATAGAAAAAGCTAAGTTGTAACGCCCCAAAATCTAGGTATTTATTTTTGTATGTCTGTAAAATAAATACATGTCTGCTTCAGTGGTTAAGTGATTTGGGTGTGTTTGGGAGTGTCTGAGAAGTCTTGGGTTCAAGCCTGGGCTTGTGCAAAAAGTTTTGTTTTTAAAGAATAAACCCTTGCCTATAGTTAGTAGGCTTTTAAATTGTTGTGTGTATAGCAAGACATAAAAACCCTGTTGGTCTAGGGGGTAAGTGGAGTGTTACCTATGCCAGTGGTCTGAGGTTCGAATCTTGGTGGAGGGAAGGGAGTATTTATTTTGCTGCTGTGCCGTGTGGGGTGTTGTAGTTTGACTGAAACATTGAAGTGGTTGAGAAGAATTCAAATTGAGTGGTTGAGGGGATGTGTGATCAGGTGGAGAGATTTGAGGAGGGATTTTAGGAGAAAATCAAGGGAGGTGAGAAGAGAGAGAGTGTTGTGCCGAATTTGGACTGTGGCACTCAAGAATTTCGGCCAGAATGGTTATACTCCCCATTTGGTATACTCTTCATTTCGGTTTTGCTGAGTATTTGGTGTTTTCTCTCTCTTTGCTTGAAGGCCGATTATGGTAGGGTTTTTGCATATTGTTCTGTGTCACTTCTTTTGTGTTTGACAACTTTTCTCTGGCCGAATATTGCCTCTCTCAATTGCCTCTTCTTGTTTCTTTTCTCAAGTAATTCTACAGTTGGTCGAAAATACCTTCTCCCCTTTTTCATTTTTTTCTTATCCTTCTGTCGAAACCTCTTCTCCCCTAAACCGTTTCTATTCTTCTTCTCCCTCAAGTTGTACTGCTGATTTCCCAACTCTGATCAATGTCGAAACCATTCCTCTTCCTCTGCCGATTGACTTTGCTCCTTTCTTCTCTCAAACATTCTGAGCCTCCATCTTGTTCAGCGATTTACCGCACTTTTTTGGTAAGTGAGTATGGCACTTGAAGTTTTGGCTTTTAGAATTATTAAAGTGGGGTTTTGTTTAACTATTTTTGACAGCTATAAATCGAGGGTGAGGGGCTGTGCTAGTGCCGAATCCTTCCACTATTCAGTTCTCTTGCTCTCTTTCGGTAAGTGATGTAGACGAATCATTATTCCCTTTCTTCTTCTACCTTAAGTGGTAACTGATAGCAATTGTATGGCAATTACGGAAGGATTCAGGGAACTCCTAATCAATCGCTAGAGACTAAGATTCGTGGGAATCACAGTGGTTCGATTGAAGGTAACGCTACACTATTCTATGAATGGATTGTTGGTTTCAGGTTTCTTTTTAACCGTAAAGTAGGACTGATGGTAGTGTTTGATTGACCAAATGTAGGTTGGTGAGTGCTTGAGCTACTGTTCATGACGAATCGAAACAATATGTGTAAACACTACCCAAATCGTAAACTGGCAAAAGTCGAAAAAAATATGACAATTGACGCTACACGAGCGTGTGTTCGCTCGTATAGTAAACTGAACGCATAAAACATGGGCGTTATATTGTTGAGGCCACTATGAGAGATTTTGTGGTCTTAGGCTGTTTTGGGCCACGTTGGGCCGAAATGGGCCGTGTGGGCCCAACAGGTTTGTGGGCCCTACACGGGTAAACCACACGAACGTGTGGAGAATATTTGGCCAAGCTGTGTAAATTACATGGCCAAGATCATTTCTGGGCTATGTGGGCCACACAAGCGTGTAGGCCCGCATTATGGGCCTTGGGCCCATTTCAACTGTTTGACTGTTAAGGTTGCATGGGTTGCCCGAGACGACTGTGGACCTACTAATGGGTTGGTAAGTATACCTAGACCCCCAAACTGATAAAATGATTGTTATGTCCCTATGGTAAAATGATTGTTATGCCCTTACGATATTAATTGACTGTATGCCTTATGTTATGTATGATTGTATATGAGTATGGCACAATATTTATATATGTTGCATCCATGTGTGATATGTTGTATGGGGATAGGATTATTATGATTGGAGGAAGTGTACTGTACTGGCAGCCCTGCTGCAAATACTATTTAGTGCCGCAACCGGTGCTAATTTTTTGAGTGTAGGGATGGGTGGGTGATTTTTTCCCCACATGGAGTGTTAGGCTGGACGGAGTGGAGTGTAGAGGCTGGATGGGTAGGATTTCTGATTGCATGCCTAAACTGTTACTGTCACTGAAATGGGCTAAGGCCCACACTGATACTGATACTGTATTGGGCTAAGGCCCAACTAAACAGAACTGCTATTGATTTGGGCTTATGCCCAGTCTGTACTTGCTTATGGCATGATCGGCATTTTGCTTACATGGGGTTACACACTGAGTTTTCGTAAACTCACCCCTCTATTTATCTGTACAGGTAATCCCCAGTCTTAGGCAGATCGGTGCTGCGAGGGATTCAGAGGTGGCCACACAATCGCACCCGCTTTTATATTTGAGTTTTATTTCCAATAAATTTAATTTGGATTTTTTTTTAATAAGGCCTCTTTAAGTGTATCTTTTAATTTGGGGATTTTACTTATTTTAATTCACACCTGAGTAGTAGTAGGACACGGTTTTTCAAAAGATAATTTTTTTCAAAACACCACGTTTTCGTAACATACTATAAGAGCTTCCGCATCAAACATGGTTTTAAAGTATAGTAACAAACTAATATGATCAACGTTCTACTAAAAACAACTTGATTTTTAAAATAACAAGATACCCTAAAATTTTCCGTTAAGATCATAAACGAGACTTAATAATAGGATGGATTTTCCAAAGAAACTATGTTTTCGAAAACACTTCAATGTGGTACTGCCAAATTCAGCCATAACGTCTAGGCCGAGTTTGGGGTGTTACATTTAGTGGTATCAGAGCCAGGTTTAAAAACTCGGCTGTGGGTTTTGGGTTTCTTCTAAAAGTTGGAATTTCTAAAAAAGAACTGTTCCAAACGATTTGGAAGTATTTTGAAATATTTTTACTGATGTGTGGTACACCGAATCTCCGGTGCCAATCTGGTAAGTCCTCTAAAACTTCTGTTTGTTTGAAGTGAAATACTGAGACTACTATAGGTAGTAGACCGTACTGAAATATTCTGGTTAGGGAAAACTAAAAATGTAGTAAGACTGCGTTCTGCAAAAATAAACTCTTAAATACTGATATTGCTTTCCATAAGATATCTGCTAATCAACACTGGAACTGTAAACTGATGCATAAAATTGTTAAAAATAGATAATACGCAAATAGATAATGAGCACCAGGGGTACTCGTGGAAGGGGTACAAGGGGCCGTGGCGGAGGTCGAATAGGTGCTCGGGCTGGGTCTTCGTCATCGGGCCACATGCCTAATGCTGAAGCTAGAGAAGCACCGGCACACTGTGTTGATCGAGATGGGTCTCACGATCGAGCGACTGGGGATGACGTATTGTCCCAAGCTATGTTGCGAATTCTGGAGAGGGTCGCTGGGCCCAATACTAGTACTATGGGCCGTGGGTCAGTCACGAAACGACTCTGGTCTAATGGGGCTGAGATTTTTAGGGGTATTGCTTGAGTTGCCTCTAACGTGGCTGGATATTGGATTGAGACCACAGAGAGGATCATGGATGACCTCGACTGCACCCCCAAATAGAAACTAAAAGGTGCAGTGTCATTGCTACGAGATGAAGCCTACTAGTGGTGGCTTACAGTTAAAGAGGGTACTCAGGCTAACCGATTGACATGGTAATTCTTTAAGGCTACTTTCCAAGGGAAGTACGTGGGCGCTAGTTATGTGGATGCTCAGAGGAGGGAGTTTCTAAATCTAACTCAGGGGGATAAATCAGTGGCTGAGTATGAAGCTGGATTTTTTCGATTAAGCCACTATGCGCGTGGGATGGTGGCAACTGAATATGAGCGGTGCGTTTGTTTCGAGGACGAGCTCAGGGATAGTCTGAGAGTTTTTATAGCTCCACAAAGGGAGCGAGATTTTGCCACACTGGTAGATAAGGCGAAGATCGCCAAGGAGGTCAAGCGTACTGAGCGTCAGAACCGAGAAAATAGTAAGAATAAGAGGGATTCGGAGCCCTGAAGTTCCGTTCAGAGGCCGAAGAAAAATGCCAGAATGGATGGGTCGGTCAGAGTTGGGGCCCCTAATGCTGCTACTGGACTGCAACCATGTGTTGACTGTGGTAGACGCCATCGGGGTGAGTGCTGGAAAAGGATTGGGGCAATTTTGAGATGCGGATCATTAGAGCACCGTATCAGAGATTGTCCACAGAGGCCCGATCAGATACAAGTTACTAGCCGGGGTACTGTTCAGCCACAGAGAGGTGTTCAGTAGCCACCGAGAGGCCGTGGTCAGGTCAGAGATGGAAATGGTATGGGCCGTGGTCGTGGAGCACCGGGTAGAGAGTCTTTGGTCATCTTTTGGCGAGCGACCCGGCTACGGTTTATCTTCGCACGTCACCGAGAAGATGGGGATGCCCATATGTTATTACTGGTACGTTCTTTATCTATAATGTACCTTATACTGCACTGATTGATGTTGGGTCTACGCATTCGTATATAGCATGCTCGGTGTTTGAGACTTTGAGTATAATGGTTGAAACCACTGCGAGTGAGGTTACTGTGTTGAGTCTTTTAGGGCAGTTAGTTAAGGTAAACAATTTGATGGAACTTCCTTTTGGAGAGTTCGATTTAATACTGGGCATTGATTGGCTGGTTAAGCATAGAGTGAATTTGGATTATGCTGCTAAACGAGTGGTACTGAAAACTATGGAGGGTGATGAGGTGGTGGTAATAGGGGAGCATCGGAATTATTTGTCAAATGTGATTTCTGCCCTGAAGGCCGATCAGTTGGTTCGTAAGGGTAGTGAGGCTTATATAGCCTACATCGATGTTGTTGATTCTGATATTTTGTCTGTTAAAGATATCAGAACAGTCAAAGATTTTTTGGATGTTTTTACCGATGAACTACCTAGACTACCTCCAAACCGTGAAGTTGAATTTGGGATTGAGCTCCTACCGGGTACAGCTCTGGTGTCCATCGCTCCCTATAGAATGGCACCGAAGGAGCTAGTGGAGCTTAAGGATCAGATTCAAGAGTTACTGGATCGAGGGTTCATCCGCCTTAGTGTGTCTCCATGGGGAGCACCGGTGTTGTTAGTAAAAACTAAAGATGGATCCGTGCGCATGTGCATAGACTACCGACAACTGAATAAACTGACTATTAAGAATAAGTACCCCCTGTCGAGGATTGATGATCTATTCGACCAGTTTTGAGGAGCTTCGGTCTTCTCTAAGATTGATCTTCGATCGGGGTACCATCAACTGAGAGTCAAAGAGGCTGATGTTCACAAAACAGCATTTAGGACTCGTTATGGTCATTATCAGTTCCTGGTGATGTCGTTTGGACTGGCGAATGCACCAATAACTTTTATGGATCTGATGAATCGAGTCTTCCAGCCTTATTTAGATCGGTTCGTAGTGGTTTTTATAGATGACATCTCAGTGTATTCGAGTACTGAGGATGAACATGACGCACATCTCCGAGTTGTTCTGCAGATTCTGAGGGAGAAACAATTGTACGCTAAGTTCAGCAAGTGTAAATTCTGGCTACGAGAGGTAACATTTCTGGGCCATGTGGTATCTACTGAAGGGATCAGAGTTAATCCTCGAAAAATTGAAGCGATTTTGGATTAGAAGCCGCCTAAGACGGTATCTAAGATTCGAAGTTTTCTGGGTCTGGTAGGGTATTATAGACGTTTTGTTGAGGGGTTTTCGTTGATTGATGTACCTCTGACTAAATTGTTACGTAAAGGGGTGTCGTTTGTCTGGACTGATAAGCAACAAGAGAGTTTTGGGAAACTTAAGAAGGTTCTGACGGAGGCCCCTATTTTAATACAGCCAGAGTCTGGGAAAGAATTCATTGTCTACAGCAATGCATCACATGTCAGTTTGGGATGTGTGTTGGTGCAAGAGGGTAAGGTAGTGGCATATGCGTCTCGCCAGCTTAAGTCTCATGAGGCAAATTATCCGATGCATGACTTGGAGTTGGTCGCGGTGGTATTCACACTAAAAATCTGGAGGCATTACTTGTACGGTGAAAAGTGTATCATTTACACAGATCACAAGAGCCTCAAATACCTCATCACTCAGAAGGAGCTAAATCTTAGGCAGCGTAGATGGATTGAGCTGCTTAAGGATTATGACTGTTCGATTGAGTGCCATCCTGGTAAGGCCAATGTAGTGGTTGACGCACTGAGCCGTAAGGCTATTACGGATTTGAGGGCGATGTTTGCTCGTCTCCGTTTATTTGATGATGGTAGTTTGTTGGCCGAACTTCAAGTTAAACTGTCATGGATTAAACAGATTAAGGGTAAACAGTTGGAGGATAGGTCTTTGGGTCCTCGATTCTGATAGATTGGGAGTGGGGAAACTTCAAATTTTTGACTGCATAGGGAAAGGGTACTGTGTTTCTGTGGGAGAGTCTATGTACCAAGGGATACTGATTTTAGGCAGTCTATACTACGAGAGGTGCATAGTAGTCCTTATGCTATGCATCCCGACGAGAATAAAATGTACCAAGACCTTCTTGAGTTATATTGGTGGTCGGGTCTTAAGCGTGAAGTTATCGACTTTGTGAGTAAGTGTCTGACTTGCCAGCAGATTAAGGCTGAACATCAGTTACCTTCAGGGTTGCTTTAGCCGATTAAAATTCCACTCTGGAAGTGGAAGAGAGTAACCATGGACTTCATTAGTGGGCTGCCCCTAACGCCTACTAAGAAGGATGCAGCATGGGTTGTAGTGGATCGGTTGACCAAGTCAGCCCATTTCATACAAGTTCGTACTGATTACTCTTTGTAGAAGCTGACTAAGCTGTATGTGGCTGAGATAGTGAGACTGCATGGGGTACCGGTCTCCATAATATCAGATAGAGATCCTCGCTTCATGTCTAGGTTTTGGAAGAAGTTACACGAGGCTTTAGGTACAAGATTGGACTTCAGTACTGCGTTTCACCCCCAGACAGATGGTCAATCAGAAAAGGTGATTCAAATACTGGAAGATATGTTAAGGTGTTGTGTAATAGATTTTCGAGGCTGTTGGGAAGACTACTTGCCATTGGCAGAGTTTGCGTATAACAATAGCTACCAGTCTAGCATACAGATGGCACCTTACAAGGCGTTATATGACCGTAGGTGTCGTACTCCTACGTGTTGGACTGAGTTTGGGTGAGCGGCGTGTTCTGGGCCTTGAATTGGTTTCTGATACCGAGGATAAAGTTAGATTAATTCAGGATTGATTGAAGGCAGCATCAGATAGATAGAAGTCGTATGCGGATTTGAAGCGTAAGGAGATTGAGTATTCTATGGGGGACCTCGTATTTCTTAAGGTCTCACCATGGAAGAAGGTACTCAGATTTGGACGGAAGGGCAAGTTGAGCCCTAGATTTATTGGGCCTTATCGCATATTGAAGCATATGGGACTGGTTGCCTATCAACTTGAGTTACCTCCAGAGTTGAATTGGATTCATGATGTGTTCCACGTCTCTATGCTGAGGCGTTACCGCTCTGATCCCACACACGTGATTTCGACTGAGGAGATTGAGGTTAGACCGGACCTGACTTTTGAGGAAGAACCGGTTCAAATTTTAGATCATGATGTGAAAGTTTTAAGGAAGAAGTCTATCCCACTGGTGAAGGTACTTTGGTGCAATCATAGCTCAGAGGAGGCCACGTGGGAACTCGAAGAGGCGATGCGTCAACAATACCCTCATTTGTTTTGATCAGGTAAATTTCGAGGCCGAAATTTTCTTTTAGGGGGGTAGAGTTGTAACGCCCCAAAATCTAGGTATTTATTTTTGTATGTTTGTAAAATAAATACATGTCTACTTCAGTGGTTAAGTGATTTGGGTGTGTTTGGGAGTGTCTGAGAAGTCTTGGATTCAAGCCTGGGCTTGTGCAAAAAGTTTTGTTTTTAAAGAATAAACCCTTGCCTATAGTTAGTTGGCTTTTAAATTATTGTTTGTATAGTAAGACATAAAAACCCTGTTGGTCTAGGGGGTAAGTGACGTGTTACCTATGCCAGTGGTCTGAGGTTCGAATCTTGGTGGAGGGAAGGGAGTATTTATTTTGCTGCTGTGTCGTGGGGGGTGTTGTAGTTTGACTGAAACACTGAAGTGGTTGAGAAGAATTCAAATTGAGTGGTTGAGGGGAGGTGTGATCAGGTGGAGAGATTTGAGGAGGAATTTTAGGAGAAAATCAAGGGAGGTGAGAAGAGAGGGAGTGTTGTGCCGAATTTGGACTGTGGCACTCAAGAATTTTGGCCAGAATGGTATACTCTCCATTTGGTATACTCCTCATTTCAGTTTTGCTGAGTATTTGGTGTTTTCTCTCTTTTTTCTTGAAGGCCAATTGTGGCAGGGGTTTTTGCATATTCTTCTATGTCACTTCTTTCATGTTTGACAACTTTTATCTGGCCGAATACTGCCTCTCTCAATTGCCTCTTCTTGTTTCTTTTCTCAAGTAATTCTACTGTTGGCCGAAAATACCTTCTCCCCTTTTTCATTTTTTTCTTTTCCTTCTACCGAAACCTCTTCTCCCCTAAACCGTTTCTCTTCTTCCTCTACCTCAAGTTTTGTGCTACCGATTTCCTAACTCTGATCACTGCCGAAACCATTCCTCTTCCTCTGCCGATTGACTTTGCTCCTTTCTTCTCTCAAATGTTCTGAGCCTCCATCTTGTTCAGTGATTTACCGTACATTTTCGGTAAGTGAGTATGGCACTTGAAGTTTCAGCTTTTGGAGTTATTAAAGTGGGGTTTTGTTTAACTATTTTTGACAGCTATAAATCGAGTGTGAGGGGCTGTGCTAGTGCCGAATCCTTCCACTATTCGGTTCTCTTGCTCTCTTTCGGTAAGTGCTGTAGATGAATCATTATTCCCTTTCTTCTTCTGCCTTAAGTGGTAACTGATAACAATTGTATGGCAATTAAGGAAGGATTCAGGGAACTCCTAATCAATCGCTAGAGACTAAGATTCGTGGGAATCACAGTGGTTCGATTGAAGGTAACGATACACTATTCTATGAATAGATTGTTGGTTTATGGTTTCTTTTTAACCGTAAAATAGGACTGATGGCGGTGTTTGATTGACCAAATGTAGGTTGGTGAGTGCTTGAGCGACTGTTCGTGACGAATCGAAACAAGGTGTGTAAACACTGCCCAATCGTAAACGGGCAAAAGCCGAAAAATAAATATGACAATTGACGCTACACGAGCGTGCGTTAGCTCGTGTAGCAAACCGAATGCATAAAACGTGGGCGTTAGACTGTTGAGGCCACCAGGAGCGATTTTGTGGTCTTAGGCCATTTTGGGCCATGTTGGGCTAAAATTGGCCGTGTGGGCCCAACGGGTTTGTGGGCCCCACACGGGTAAACCATACGAACATGTGGAGAATATTGGGCCAAGTTGTGTAAATTATATGGCCGAGATCATTTCTGGGCTATGTGGGCCACACGAGCGTGTGGGCCCACATGGGCCCCATTATAGGCCATGGGCCCATTTTCACTGTTTGACTGATAAGGTTGCACGGGTCACCCGAGATGACTATGGACCTACTGATGGGTCGGTAAGTATACCTAGACCCCCAAACTAATAAAATGATTGTTATGTCCCTATGGCAAAATGACTGTTATGCCCCTATGATATTAATTGACTGTATGCCTTATGTTATGTATGATTGTATATGAGTATGGCACGATATTTATATATGTTGCATCCATGTGTGATATGTTGCGTGGGGATGGGATTATTATGATTGGAAGAAGTGTACTGTACTGGCAGCCCTGCTGTAAATACTATTTAGTGCCGCAACCGGTGCTAATTTTTGGAGTGTAGGGATGGGTAGGTGATTTTATCCCCACATGGAGTGTTGGGCTGGACGGAGTGGAGTGTAGAGGCTGGATGGGTAGGATTTCTAATTGCATGCCTAAATTGTTACTGTCACTGAAATGGGCTAAGGCCCAACTGAACTGAACTGCTATTGATTTGGGCTTAGGCCCAGTCTGTACTTGCTTATGGCATGATTGACATTTTTCTTACATGGGGTTACACATTGAGTTTTCGTAAACTCACCCCTCTGTTTATCTGTACAGGTAATCCCCAGTCTTAGGCAGATCGGTTTTGTGAGGGATTCGAAGGTGGCCACACAACCGCACCTGCTTTTCTATTTGAGTTTTATTTCCAATAAATTTAATTTGGGTATTTGTTTTTGTAATAAGGCATCCTTAAGTGTAACTTTTAATTTTGGGATTTTACTTATTTTAATTCACACCTGAGTAGTAAAAGGACACGATTTTTCAAAAGATAATTTGTAACGACCCAAAATTGGGCCTAGTAGGATTGGGCCCAACAGGCCTTGGGCGTAGGAGTTTTTAAAATTTTTGAGAACAAGAGAATGACATTATTTCAAGTTGGACTTATTAGGAAGGTGATTTTGGAAAGTTACGAGGTTTCTAGGACGTTACGGGTTCAAGTTAGGCTATAGGTAAATTTTTGTATTTGAGCACTTAAGGGGAAAAGGCAAGTGGCATCAAGGCTTAAGGTAATAAGTGTGTATTTTGCTAGCATAAGAGAGCATATGGCAAGGAGGTTAAGGCATCAAGTGGAGAGCATGGAGGGAAGGGGTTCAAATCCCATCTTTTGTAAATTTTTGATTTATTTTTGTGCTATTCATCCAAAGTGTCGGTCAAGGATTTAATAAGGTAAGAAAGACTTTTTAATTTGGGAAAGATGGCTAAGGAATATGGTAAGGAGGAAGACTAGGGAAAAAGAGGGAAAGAAATGAAGGAAAAAGGCATGTGAAGGGAACATGTTGGCTTATAGTGTGGAAGGTGTTTTGGAAAGATTTTTATTTGGTCAATGCTCATCTTTTGGAAAAGATGATACATGGTTTTGGTTAGGGGAAAGAGGGGGAGCCGAATTTCTCTAGCTCTCCCTTTCATTTTCACATCTTTGGGGGGTCATTTCTTTTTTCCTTTCTAAATATTTTGGTTCTTTTGATTGCATTTCCTCTTGACCAAAACTTCAATTTGCCTATTGACTTCTACTCTTTTCTTTTCAAACATTCTCTTTTATACACCATAACCGAAACATCAAATTCATCTCATAGACGAAACTTGGTTCTTGTGGTTGCCGAAGCTTCTTTATCTTCTCGGGTTTTCAGTGGTTGTAAGGCCGAATCTATTCTTTGCTACTTCCATCTTCTTGGTTCGCTTGGTGTGGGCCGAATCGGTAGAGTGTTAGCTTACACTCTCATCATCTTTCTAGCCTTAAGGAAATCGATAGAAGGGGATCTATTATTGTCAAGGTAAGGGATTCATCATGGTTCTTTTTGATCTTTTTTCGTTGATCGGTTAGTTTGCTAAACGGTATAGAGGTGATAACTAATCATATATTTTTAGGGACCAAATCGCTCGATCACCTATCCCTCGTAATAAGAGACTCGGATTGTTGGTAAGTGATATAGATTGTTAATCAATCGCAATACTTGGTTGAAGTTGAAAATTGGGCTTTGGACTAATTGTTAACCGATTGTACCTTTAGGTGCCGCGGAGAGTATCGTGTTACGGATTCCGAATAAGGTGTGTAATCCCGTACCCTTCCGAATACATGTTTGAAATGGTGTGTACTCTCATACCTCTCTGAATTTTTGTATGATATGTTCTATGATTCGGTCGAAATACCGAAGAAAACTGGAAATCGGCATCCGTGACCACTCGGGCGTGCGTATGTTTGTAGTAGTAACCATATTTTGCAATGAAATAGTTTGGTCAGCAGCAGTGACGTGATTTTGAAAAATCACGAAAATAGGAGAAAGGGAATTAGAAAGCGAATAAGATATTGAATTAAAGCTTACTGTGTCTATTTTCATATGAAAGAAACGGAGTAGAATGAGGAATTTTATATTCTGTGATATTTTAAATTTAGTGGGACTGGCTCTGATTGACTTCGCGGTTCCCTGATCTGTCTTAGAAAAATCTTTTAAAATTGTACAAAGTGAATTATGAGTTATAATTTATATTTATAGATTCCTTAGTGAGTTTATTTTCAATAAAAACAAGTGGGAGCAACATATGAAAACTGTACAGTTAGATATTTGAATTTTGGGTAAGAGAGGTCAGAACCGTTGGTCAGTGAAACAAGGGAATCTTTAATGAATAAACTGTACTAAGTGGGCTAAGCAAAAAATTTTGGAAAAATTGTAGTAAGAAGATATATGAGTCTAGTTTCAAGGAAAATTTGTGGATCTAAATTTCGAGTTTCCTAACTCGAGTTATAGTCAATTTAGTCAGTATGATGCAGATGGACAATTTCTAATTTTTATGCCCCACATTAGTAGTTAAGTCTAGGTTGCGGAATTACCAAAATACCCTTAGAGGGTAAATTACCGAAATACCCTTGGGTTGCGGGATTACCGAATTACCCTTAGTGGGTAAAATTATCGAATTACGAAAATGCCCTTATGGGCCAAATTATGAAAATGCCCTTATGGGCCGAATTACGAAAATACACCTATGGGTCGAAATTACAAAAATGCCCCTATGGGCCGATTTGATAGAAGGCCTTAATGGGTCGAATTACGAAAATGCCCCTATGGGTTAAAATTACGAAAATGCCCTTATGGGCCGATTTGATAGAATGCCTTAATCGGCCGAATTGCAAAGTATTACAATGGCCCGATTTATCGTAACAAATCTCTGGATTAATAATTGTTGTTTATATTTGTAAATATTATGCCTTACTATGAATGTTGCATTTACATAATTTTGCATGGGATGGGAAAAATGTTGAAGAGAAGTGTAGCATGGTGGCTTTGCCACAAATATTATGAAAAGCAGTTTGACTGCAGCGATATATTCTGATTCCGGTGGCTCTGCCACAATTCTGTCTGGTGGCTATGCCACGTATAATCTGTTATTCTGGTGGCTCTGCCACAAATTTTGATAATGGCTATGTGCCAACCTAAAGATGGCTTTGTGCCATCGTGATTATGGCTTTGTGCTAAACGTATTTACCCGGGGCTATGTGCCTAACATATGAATTAACGACTCTGTGTCGGTCATATTTACCCAAGGCTGTGTGCCGATTATATTACTGTATATGATATTCTGGTGGCTCTACCACAATCTGTGTAGTGGCTATGCCACGCAAATTATGACTCTGGTGGCTCAGCCACAAATATTATGAAATGGCAACTTGCCTGCGATTGGTGTGTTTAGCGGGGTGGGTTGACGTACGGGTGGTGTGTAGCGGATGGATATCTAGGATGGGTTGGGTTGTATACATTCATACATTTTAAGATTTTTATGTAAAAGGGCTTAGGCCCGAATTTTTGCTATATGGGTTCAGGCCCAGTGGATGACGGTAAGGGGATTTCACACTGAGTTCTTGTAACTCACTCCCCCTTTTCTTAACCCTTGTAGGTAATGCTCAGTGATGTGGACTTGGGCCATGGATGACTCGGTGGAAGCCATACTTCAGAAATGGTGTTTTATTTTGAACTTTAAATTTCTATTTCCGTTCACTTTACTATTTTGGGTTTTTTTTTATGTTGTAATAAGGCCTCTGAGTATTTTATTATTTGCTTTATGGTTGTTATACTTATTATTTTGCTTAAATTGTTTAAAATGAGAATGTTCTAAAAACTTAAATAAAGGTTTTCCAAAATCGATTAACAAATGGGTTTCAAAATAAACTTTTATAAATATTTTAACACGGAAGTTTTCACTCGAACTTTCAAACGATATTTTTAAAAGACACGGTTTTATAAGATCATTAGTTCAAATTTTTGATTTCTCAATTAACTTTCAAGGATTAGTAGTATTTTATCAAATATTTCTAATTAAACATGTTTTCTTGATTATAACAAAATAATATCTATTTTAGTACAAATCAAAAGGGATTTAACACGTTTTTCTCATGTGACATGTCAGATCCGGTCATAACGCATGGGCCGAGTTTAGGGTGTTACATTTTATGGTATCAGAGCCCGGTTACAAAACTCGGCTGTGGTTTGGGTTCAAACATGTTTTCAAAGCCGTTTAAAATTTTAAATTATACATATATGTTCTAAAGGAAGTATGGCACCACGGGTATCCAGCACCAAGTCAAGTAAGTTTATGTTTTCAATTTATGATTATTGTGGTATGACTGTAGAAATACTCTAGAACTCTTAGCTTTAGGAGCTGAAACTATAGAAATTGAGACCTTAGATACGTACTACGAAAATAACTTTACTTCCTATGCTCCATAAAACATTGTTTAATAAACATTGAATAATTATACTGATTCATAAGACTCGTAATCGGATTAAATCAATTTAGCAAATATGAGCGCTAGAGGACGTGGACGTGGTAGACACGACCGTGATAGAGGCCGAGGTGCTAGGGCTGGATCTTTGGTACCGAGGCATGTGCTCGAAAGGGAGGTGCTGGCATCGCCAGTGGCTGAGACGGGATTTCATGATCGAGCTTGGGTTGTTGAGCTGACTCAGATAGTTAAGGAGGTATTGGAGGAGGTTAAAGGAATCAGTGAAGCACTTCGATTTGGGTGTATGGACTGTAAGAAGAAAAGAGATCGCGATTCTTTTGGGTCGCAGTCTCATTCCGTAAAGCGTGTTAAGACATATCCAAACTCTCCGGCTTGTGATTATTGCAGAAGGCGTCATCCGGGAGAATGCTAGAGGAGGTCAGGAGTATGCTTGAGATGCGGGTCTAAGGAGCATAAGGCTCGAGATTATTTCATCACCATCAAGTCAGGTATGTTTTGGTTGGACGTGATGATTGAATGTAGAAAATTTTAGGTATAAGTGGTAGATAACTGCTTGCTTTTGTGGTTAGGTGTTTGGTTGTGTGAAAGAGGATTCAAGATTATGTTAAAATTACATTATTGTTATTAAGATTAGAGTACGCAGTGAAAGCATAGTGGTGTGATTTGAGCGATGTGTTTAGTAGTTGGTTGGAAATTTCGAGGACGAAATTTCTTTAAGGAGTGTAGAATTGTAACAACCCGAAATTGGGCCTAGTAGGATTGGGCCCAATGGGCCTTAGGCGTAGGAGTGTTTAAAATTTTTGAGAATAAGAGAACGACATTATTTCAAGTTGGACTTACTAGGAAGGTGATTTTGGAAAGTTACGAGGTTTCTAGGAAGTTACGAGTTCAAGTTAGGCTATAGGTAAATTTTTGTATTTGAGCAGATAAGGGGAAAAGGCAAGTGGCATCAAGGCTTAAGGTAATAAGTGTGTATTTTGCTAGCATAAGAGAGCATATGGCAAGGAGGTTAGGGCATCAAGTGGAGAGCATGGAGGGAAGGGGTTCAAATCCCATCTTTTGCAATTTTTTGATTTATTTTTGTGTTATTCATCCAAAGTGTTGGTCAAGGCTTTAATAAGGTAAGAAAGACTTTTTAATTTGGGAAAGTTGGCAAAGGAATATGGTAATGAGGAAGACTAGGGAAAAAGAGGGAAAGAAATGAAGGAAAAAGGCATGTGAAGGGAACATGTTGGCTTATAGTGTGGAAGGTGTTTTGGAAAGATTTTTATTTAGTCAATGCTCATCTTTTGGAAAAGATGATACATGGTTTTGGTTAGGGGAAAGAGGGGGAGCCGAATTTCTCTAGCTCTCCCTTGCATTTTCACATCTTTGGGGGGTCATTTCTTTTTCCTTTCTAAATATTTTGGTTCTTTTGATTGCATTTCCTCTTGACCGAAACTTCAATTTGCCTATTGACTTCTACTCTTTTCTTTTCAAACATTCTCTTTTATACACCATAACCAAAACATCAACTTCATCTCATAGCCGAAACTTGGTTCTTGTGGTTGCTGAAGCTTCTTTGTCTTCTCGGGTTTTCGGTGGTTGTAAGGCCGAATCTATTCTTTGCTACTTCCATCTTCTTGGTTCTCTTGGTGTGGGCCGAATCGGTAGAGTGTTAGCTTACACTCTCATCATCTTTCTAGCCTTAAGGAAATCGATAGAAGGGGATCTATTATTGTCAAGGTAAGGGATTATTCAAGGTTCTTTTTGATCTTTTTTCGTTGATCGGTTAGTTTGCTAAATGGTATAGAGGTGATGACTAATCGTTTATTTTTAGGGACCAAATCGCTCGATCACCTATCCCTCGTAATAAGAGACTCGGATTGTTGGTAAGTGATATTGATTGTTAATCAATCGCAATACTTGGTTGAAGTTGAAAATTGGGCTTTGGACTAATTGTTAACCGATTGTACCTTTAGGTGCCGCGGAGAGTATCGTGTTACGGATTTCGAATAAAGTGTGTAATCCCGTACCCTTCCGAATACATGTTTGAAATGGTGTGTAATCTCATACCTCTCTGAATGTTTGTATGATATGTTCTATGATTCGATCGAAATACCAAAGAAAATCAGAAACCGGCATCTGTGACCATTCGGGCGTGCGTATGTTCGTAGTAGTAACCATATTTTGCAATGAAACAGTTTGGTGTGTCAGCAGCAGTGACGTGATTTTGAAAAATCACGAAAATAGGAGAAAGGGAATTAGAAAGCGAATAAGATATCGAATTAAAGCTTACTGTGTCTATTTTCATATGAAAGAAACGGAGTAGAATGAGGAATTTTATATTCTCTGATATTTTAAATTTAGTGGGACTGGCTCTGATTGACTTTGTGGTTCCCTGATCTGTCTTAGAAAAATATTTTAAAATTGTACAAAGTGAATTATGAGTTATAATTTATATTTACAGATTCCTTAGTGAGCCTATTTTCAATAAAAACTAGTGGGAGCAACATATGAAAACTGTACAGTTAGATATTTGAATTTTGGGTAAGAGAGGTCAGAACCGTTTGTCAGTGAAATAAGGGAATCTTTAATGAATAAACTGTACTAAGTGGGCTAAGCCAAAAATTCTGGAAAAATTGTAGTAAGAAGATATATGAGTCTAGTTTCAAGGAAAATTTATGGATCTAAATTTCGAGTTTCCTAACTCGAGTTATAGTCAATTTAGTCAGTATGACGCAGATGGACAGTTTCTAATTTTTATGCCCCACATTAGTAGTTAAGTCTAGGTTGCGGAATTAGCAAAATACCCTTGGAGGGTAAATTACCGAAATACCCCTGGGTTGCGAGATTACTGAATTACCCTTAGTGGGTAAAATTACCGAATTACGAAAATGCCCTTATGGGCTGAATTACGAAAATGCCCTTATGGGCCGAATTACGAAAATGCATCTATTGGTTAGAATTACGAAAATGCCCCTATGGGCCGATTTGATAGAATGCCTTAATGGGCCGAATTACGAAAATGCCCCTATGGGTCGAAATTACGAAAATGCCCCTATGGGCCGATTTGATAGAATGCCTTAATGGGCTGAATTGCAAAGTGTTATAATGGGCCGATTTATCGTAACAAATATCCTGGATTAATAATTGTTGTTTATATTTGTAAATATTATGCCTTACTATGAATGTTGCATTTACATAATTTTGCATGGGATGGGAAAAATGTTGAAAGAGAAGTAGTACTGGTGGCTTTGCCACAAATATTATGAAAAGCGCTTGATTTGGCTGCGATATATTTCGATTTCGTGGCTCTGCCACAATTCATTCAGTGGCTATGCCACGTATAATTTGTTATTCGGTGGCTCGCCACAAATTACGATAATGGCTATGTGCCAACCTAAATATGGCTTGGTGCCATCGTGAATATGGCTTTGTGCTAAATGTATTTACCGGGGCTATGTGCCTAACATATGAATTAACGACTGTGCCTGGTCATATTTACCCAAGGTCATGTGCCGATTATATTACCGTATATGATATTACGTGGCTCGCCATTAATCGTATAGTGGCTATGCCACGCAAAATTATGACTCTAGTTAGGGGGTTAAAAGAATTTATTGAAGGGTTGGGACACAAACAACCTAGTGGAAAAGTGGCAAAGGAGGCGCCACTAAGGTGCCAGGTGGGTGACGCCACATGCAGGGAAGGAGTGCTTGGGTTCGAGCAGCAGGAATTGCACTTTGTGCTTTTTTTTTTTTTTTGGCACGCCAGAAGCAGGGAAGAGGAGTGCTCAGGATGGACTCTGGAAGATAAGGATGGAAGGGGTCAAACGGATTTGAACTGATGTAGGGGAGGAAATTTAGGAGTTTGAATCTTTTCAAACTCATTTGAAAGAGTTGGCCGAATTATGGACTTTGGGGAAGGAGGTGCAATCGGTTTTGGGGTCTTTGGAGGGTGGTCGAATGTGCTATGGGAGCTAGCTAGAGTCGGCTAGCTTATAAGGCTTCTTTATTTTTTTTTTGTTTTCTTTGGTGTCAAAATCGAAACACCTCTTGCTTTTCTCCTCATTTTGGTTTTTTCTTTCGGCAACTTGGGCATTTGGCCGAACCAATTTTGCAACTCCCTTTGAAGAGCCAAAACTCAATTCTCTTCTTTTCTTTTCTTTTCGGTTCACTCATTGTTAGCCTACCTAGCCGAATCCATCTTAGTTCCCTTCTTTTCTTCCTATTTTGCTCAAAGCCGAAAGTAACTCTTTCCACTTCATCTTTTCTTTCTTTCAAATCTCCCTGTGCCGAAATCTCTTGCTTTCTCCTTTGCCGAATCCCTTCATTCCCATTCCCTTTTCTTCTTCATCTCTACCACCTCCAAAAGCTGAAATCTTGTTGAGTTCTCTCCTCTCTTCTTTCAAGTATTTGGCCGAATACCCTTGGCCTTATTTTCTTCTCTTTTCACGTGATCTAGTCTCCATTGAAGTGCCGAATCTATCTCTTTCTTTTTGAGTCATAGTCGAATCTCCTGGTAAGTGACTTCTTCTTCTCTTCTTGATCGATTTGGGTAATACCGAAACCCCACTTCCCTTCTATCTTCCCTTTTATTATAGATTCACATATATTAAACTCTATTCTTGTTCTTTATTGGTAGCCGAAATCCCTAACATCACTTAGGGGTGCCGAACGTTGGTGCTTGGTAGCCGAATACAGTGGGTCTTTGGGATTTGGTTGCCGATCTAGGTAAGGGTTCTAGAATTTGGATCTGTTTCTTATTCGTTCAAAAGCCGAAGGCTAATCATTTTTTTTGTGTGCTAGTGCTTGGCCGATTGCAAGGGAGGTGCATCACATAGCTTCGGGATTTGGTTGGAAACCAAATCGGCATTAAGGTAAGGTGCTACCTTCGTGCGACATATCTTTGGGATTTTATGATTAAGCCGAATGGCTATATTTCTAAAAGTGTAGTGTGGACCGATTGTAGGAAAGGGGGGAGGCAAATGTTTCGGGATCTCGTTAGTTTCACGTAGTTTTGAGATTTTGCTTAGATCTACAAATAGTCAGGTGTGTAACGCTTACACACTTCGTTAGTATGATATGTTTATTATGTTACTATTAATAGCCATTGAAACCGGTAGTTATGCTTTGTGGCATGAGCGTGGACTCCGGGTAAGTCCCCTGATTATGGATCTCGATATATGCTATCATGTCATTGTTTCATTGCTATGCCATGTGTTATTTGCATCATCATACGTTATTATGCCACGATTGATATGGACATGATGGTGGGATTGTTGAGAGGAGGGGGAAGAATTATTTGGGTGTCACGGTGGTTTTGACCACACGACGGGTTGGCCCCGTCTTGATACTATTATTTGTGACTAAGTCCCGGTGGTTTTGACCACCAAAGTGGTTTTGACCACATATGGATATTGTGACTTGTCCCGGTGGTTTGGTACCACAGTGGGTTGGCCCCACATGTTGATTATGGGATTGTCATCGGTGGTTTTGACCACACGATGGGTTGGCCCCATCACTTGATTTGTGACTATTTTACAGTGGTTTTGACCACACTTATATATTTGTGACTTCGGTCACCAGTTGTTTTGATGACCAGTGGTTTTGACCACACGGGGTAGATAGAGGAGATCGGATGGTTAGGTTATGGGGTTGCATGATTTGCATGTTTTATTAATGACTTGTGTGAGTGCTATTCTATCGGGTTGGGGATTTATACACTGAGTCTCGGTGACTCACCCCTTCTCCTATATTTTGCAGATGAGGCTTAGATCACGGATTTGGAGCCGGGGAGGACTCGAGGTGGCCATGCTACTTATTTTCAGTTTTTGACTTTAAATTAAAATTTCAGTTTTTATTTATTTACTTTAAATTTGGTTTTGGTTTTGTAATAAGGCCGCTAAGCATTATTTTGGGTTTTTTTTTCATTACTTGCTTTTATTTGATTTGATTTGCTTAAATAACCGGTAAAAAGCAACGTTTTCAAATTTAATTTCTTAAACAACTCCAAACACAAATGGTTCTTAACTCGACTATGCTTAACTCACTTGGTTTTTCATAAGTATCGAAAGGTTTTCCAAAACTATAAACAACAAATGGATTTCCAACAAAAGAGGGTTTTTCCGGGTTTTAAAGTAACCAAAAACGATTTCAACTATACTCTACACGGGGTTTTCTAATCTTTTAAACGGTAAAGGAGTTTTCAATAGAAATAAATCGGCAAACTTGTTTTACTCAAAACATTTTTACTCCGTAAGACGCCAGGTTCGGTCGTGGTGTGTTGACCGAGTTTGGGGTGTTACAATTTCGGCATCAGAGCCAAGCTCAGTAGCTCGGCTGTGGGCCTGAGGCCCAAAAATGTCTTAAAATGTATTATGAAAGGCTTTATAGGAAAAAGGATGGTTGGGAAAGCATGGCACCGAGTCTCCGGCACCGATCCGCCTAGGTAGGTATCCCAAATTATTGCTTATGATGTTATGATTATGATAATATGGGCATGACTAAAAAGTAGTAGGAACTACTTTAGAGATCTGAACTGTAGGATGGTATGAACTTGCGAAACAATCCCTGTATTAAACTTCTCATAAGACTGTGTTTTAATAAACAGTGGAATAAAGTCTAATGCATAAAACTTGTAGTCAGATCAATTCGTATCGGTAATCATGAGTGCACGTGGATGTGGGCGTAATACACGTGGACGAGGTAGAGGTAGGATGACAGTGTCGGAACCGATAGAGTCTGGACATGGGTCGAAAAATGAGGTACCACCGCCGCCGATTGTGGCGCAGAATTTCGAGGATCGGATGGGTGGTGATGATGCGATGTCACGAGCGATGCTACGGGGGCTAGAAAGGGTTGCGAGTACACGGCGTCGGGCAGAGCTCGGAAATCGTGTCCGAGCGACTCGGGGCTAATGGTGCAGAGGTATTGAGTTGTATCCGGCGTGGCACCTAGTACGACAAAATATTGGTTGGAGGCAACGGGCGCATCATGGATGACACGGACTTCTCGGTGAGAGAGAAGTGAAGGGTATAGTATCTCTTCTCGGGATGAGTCGTATCAATGGTGGCTCACGGTTAGGGATGGAGCAATGGTCGACGACATCACTTGGGATTTCTTTAGAAGCGACCTATCGGAGGAAATACATTGGGGCTAGTTAAATCGATGCGCATACAGCAAGGCATTCTGAACTTGGTTCAGTGGAAATAAAACGATGTCGGAATATGAGGCGAATTTCTTCGATCGAGTCGATATGCACGGTATTGTGTGGGCCTGAGCATGATGCGTGTCGGTTGAGGATGGGTTGAGAGGCAGTGCGGATGTTAATTGCCCCATAGCGGAAAGAGAGTTTACGGTCTTAGTAGAGAAGGCCAAGGTTCTTTGAGGAGGTAAAGCAGATCGGTGTGAGACGGAACCGGGATATGAGTTGGAATAAGAGGAGTTACTGGTCATCGTGGTCTACCGAGAATCAGCGAGAAAGGGCTAGGTATGGTGGGTCGAATCAAGCGGCGAGGGCTGCTGCTGCTGCTACTCGATGCGCGCCACGGTGTGCTAAGTGTGGGAAGTCTCACACGGGGAATGTTGGGTGGAAGCAGAGGATGTTTCGAGTGTGGATCGATGGGGCATCGAGTGAGGGATTGTCCACAGAGATCGGCTAGGTCGCATCGGGGATCGAATTGTACACGGATCGGGAGGGATGGTCGCGACCATAGAGGGGCCGTGGTTGATCGGGGAGGTAATGGCTGGTAGAGGCCGTGGAGCACCGGGACAGTGCAGTGTGGTGCGAGGCGAGACGACTGGATTGGTCTATGCAATGAGGCGTCGAGAGGAGGGTGACGACCGGACGTCATAAGCGGTACGTTCTTAATCTTTGGTCTACCTTATAATGCTTTGATTGATGTGGGTTCGACGCACTCGTATGTTGCCAGTAACATAGCGGAAACAATGAACTTAGACTCTGAGATTACTTCTAGGAAGATGACAGTGATAAGCCCTCTAGGTCACTCTGTAGAAGTAATTAAACTATACAGGGATGTACCCCTAGAACTTCAATGGGTCGTGTTTTTGGCTGACTTGATGGAACTGCCGTTTGGGGAGTTCGATCTGATTCTCGGGATGGATTGGTTAGTGAAGTACCAGGCCAGTTTGGATTGCGCAGCTAAGCGCATGGTGTTGAAGAAAATGGAAGGCAAAGAGGTGGTGATGATAGGTAATAGGAGAGATTACCTATCAATGTTGTCTCTCTATTTGAAGGCCGAGAAAATGGTAAGGAAAGGTTGCGAGGTATTTATGGTGCATGTCTGTGCTCTGGAAGCCAAGGATTCAGCTGTGGAGAGTGTCTGAACCGTGAGGGAATTTGCTGATGTATTCCCAGAGGAACTTCCAGGTTTGCCTCCTGATCGCGAGGTTGAGTTCGGTATAGATTTGTTACCCGGAACCGCGCCAGTATCTATTGCCCCGTATAGGATGGCGCTGAAAGAATTAGTGGAGTTAAAGGCTCAGATTCAGGAGTTGCTGGACAGAGGTTTCATCCAGCCGAGTGTATAACCTTGGGGAGCACCTGTGCTTGTTGTTAAGAAGAAAGACGGTACTATGCGGATGTGTATAGACTACCGCTAGCTGAATAAGTTGGTGATCAAAAACAAGTATCCGTTGCCCAGGATAGACGACTTGTTTGATCAGCTTAAGGGTGCATCGGTATTCTCTAAGATAGATCTTAGGTCGAGGTATCATCAACTCAAGGTGAAGGAGGCTGATATTCATAAAACAGCATTTCGTACCCGGTATGGGCATTACGAGTTTCTGGTGATGCCATTCGGGTTGACCAATGCGCCGACAGCATTTATGGACATGATGAATCGGGTGTTTCAGCCGTATTTGGACCGGTTCGTCATAGTGTTTATAGATGACATTTTGGTGTACTCGAAATCTGAAGAGGAGCATGATGCGCATCTACGGGTGGTTCTACAGATTCTGAGGGAGAAGCAACTATTTGCTAAGTTTAGTAAGTGCGAGTTCTGGCTTAAGGAGGTAACTTTCTTGGGTCATGTGGTATCAGCTGAGGGGATTAGGGTGGATCCTCGAAAGATCGATGTGGTGTTGGATTGGAAACCACCTAAGTCGGTTGCAGAGATTCGAAGTTTTTTGGGTTTGGCAGGATACTACAGAAGGTTCGTAGAGGGTTTTTCTTTGATCTTGTGCCCGCCGACTAAGTTGTTGAGAAAAGGGGTTCCGTTTGTGTGGTCTGAAAAATAGCAAGAGAGTTTCGACAAGTTAAAGAAGATTCTGAGTGAAGCTCCGGTGTTGATTCAACCTGAGGTAGGGAAGGAATTCACGGTCTATTATGATGCATCACATACTGGCTTAGGGTGTGTGCTGATGCAAGATGGAAAGGTGGTCGCGTATGCGTCTCGACAATTAAGGCCTCATGAGGGTAACTATCCGACACATGACTTAGAGTTGGCTGCAGTGGTTTTTGCCTTGAAGATTTGGAGGCATTACTTGTATAGGGAAAAGTCGATAGTCTACACGGATCACAAGAGTCTGAAATACCTCTTGACTCAGAAAGATTTAAATTTGAGGCAGCTAAGGTGGATCGAGTTGTTGAAGGACTACGACTGCTCGATTGAGTACCATCCGAGTAAGGCTAACGTAGTAGCTGATGCGTTGAGCCGTAAGGTGGTAGCAGATCTGAGGTCGATGTTTGCTCACCTTAGTCTATATGACGACGGGAGCCTGTTGGCAGAATTGCAAGTAAAGCCGACTTGGATTGATCAGGTTAAGGAGAAACAACTAATAGATGAGGTTTTGAGTGCTCGGAGGTTGCAAGTGCAGAATGGTGAATCGGAGGGTTACAGTTTGGGTAGTGATGGAGTCTTTGTGTTTTCAAGGGAAAGTATGTATGCCCAAGGAAGTTGAGTTGAGACAGCGGATTCTTCAGGAAGCTCATAGCAGCCCATACGCTATGCATCCTAGAGGCAGTAAGATGTATCGCGATTTGAGGAAACGATTACGTGGCAGTCTTAAGCGGGAAATGGCGAGTTTGTGGGCAAGTGTTTGACATGCCAAAGCAAGTTAAGGCTGAGCATCAATTACCGTTAGGACTATTGCAGCCGGTAAAGATTCCGCAGTGGAAATGGGAAAGGATTACGATGGACTTTGTTAGTGGGCTTCCCCTTACGCCTAGTAAGAAGGACTCAGTCTGGGTAATTGTGGATCGTCGACTAAATCGGCTCATTTCATACCGATGCAGGTTGATTATTCGCCCAAAAGTTAGCCAAGTTGTATGTGGCCGAGATAGTAAGGTTGCATGGAGTGCGGTGTCAATTATCTCGGATAGGGATCCCGAGTTCACGTCGAGGTTCGGAAAGCTTTGCATCGGTATTGGGTACGAGGTTGGATTTCAAAGACGGCTTTTCACCCGCATCTGATGGGCGACCGAGAGGGTAATCCAAATTTTGGAAGATATGTTAAGGGGTCGTGGTTCGGATTTTGTGGTAGTTGGGAGGAGTATCTACCATTGGCGAGTTCGCTTATAACAACGGTTATCAAGCGTTTAGTATTCGATGGCACCATATGAGGCACTATATGGACGGAAATGTCGTACTCGACGTGTTGGACGAAGCTGGGTGAACGGCGGATGTTGGGTCGAAGTTGGTGACGAAACATAGGATAAGGTTAAGGTGATTCGCACTCGTCTTAAGGAAGCGTCGGACAGCGAAGTCTTACGTCGATCTTAAGCGTAGGGATATAGAGTATGCGATGGGTGACAAGGTCTTTCGAAGGTATCGCCATGGAAAAAGGTGTTGAGATTTGGGCGAAAAGGCAAGCTAAGTCCTAGGTTTATCGGGCCGTATACGGTGTTGTTGAAAGTGGGACCGGTAGCTTATCACCGAAATTCTTGGCGAGAGTTAAGCGATTCACAACGTCTTTCATGTTTCAATACTTAGGCGCTATCGGTCAGATCCGTCACATGTCGTGCCAGTTGCGGAGATAGAGGTGAGCTCAGACTTGTCTTTCAAAGAGGAACCGGTACGGATTTTGGATCGGGATGTCAAGGTTCTGCGTAGGAAGTCAGTTCCCTTGGTGAAAGTATTATGGCGGAACCATGGTACGGAGGAGGCCACGTGGGAACTGGAGGATGCGATCTGGCGAAAGCAATACCCTCAACTCTTACGACGGGTAATTTCAAGGCCGAAATTATTTTTAAGGGGGGTAGAACTGTAACATCCTTAAATCGGGGTCTCTGCATTTTGTATGTGTTTATATGTGATGATATGCCTACTATGCTAGTGTAGCATGTTTTGGGGTCTAGGCATGACCTCGGGTTAGGCCTGGGTCATGGCCAAAAATTTTGTTTTAGTGCTTAGGAAGAGGGAGCTAGGAGAGTTAGGGGGTTAAAAGAATTTATTGAAGGGTTGGGACACAAACAACCTAGTGGCAAAGTGGCAAAGGAGGCGCCACTAAGGTGCCAGGTGGGTGACGCCACATGCAGGGAAGGAGTGCTTGGGTTCGAGCAGCAGGAATTGCACTTTCTGCTTATTATTTTTTTTATCACGCCAGAAGCAGGGAAGAGGAGTGCTCAGGATGGACTCTGGAAGATAAGGATGGAAGGAGTCAAACGGATTTGAACTGATGTAGGGGAGGAAATTTAGGAGTTTGAATCTTTTCAAACTCATTTGAAGGAGTTGGCCGAATTATGGACTTTGGGGAAGGAGGTGCAATCAGTTTTGGGGTCTTTGGAGGGTGGCCGAATGTGCTATGGGAGCTAGCTAGAGTCGGCTAGCTTAGAAGGCTTCTTTATTTTTTTTTGTTTTGTTTGGTGTCAAAACCGAAACCCCTCTTGCTTTTCTCCTCATTTTGGTTTTTTCTTTCGGCAACTTGGGCATTTGGCCGAACCAATTTTGCAACTCCCTTTGAAGAGCCGAAACTCAATTCTCTTCTTTTCTTTTCTTTTCGGTTCACTCATTGTTAGCCTACCTAGCCGAATCCATCTTAGTTCCCTTCTTTTCTTCCTATTTTTCTCAAAGCCGAAAGCAACTCTTTCCACTTCATCTTTTCTTTCTTTCAAATCTCCCTGTGCCGAAATCTCTTGCTTTCTCCTTTGCCGAATCCCTTCATTCCCATTCCATTTTCTTCTTCATCTCTACCACCTCCAAAAGCCGAAATCTTGTTGAGTTCTCTCCTCTCTTCTTTCAAGTATTTGGCCGAATACCCTTGGCCTTATTTTATTCTCTTTTCACGTGATCTAGTGTCCATTGAAGTACTGAATCTATCTCTTTCTTTTTGAGTCATAGCCGAATCTCCTGGTAAGTGACTTCTTCTTCTCTTCTTGATCGATTTGGGTAATGCCGAAACCCCACTTCCCTTCTATCTTCCCTTTTATTATAGATTCACATATATTAAAATCTATTCTTATTCTTTATTGGTAGCCGAAATCCCTAACATCACTTAGGGGTGCCGAACGTTGGTGCTTGGTAGCTGAATACAGTGGGTCTTCGGGATTTGGTTGCCGATCTAGGAAGGGTTCTAGCGTTTGGATCCGTTTCTTATTCGTTCAAAAGCCGAAGGCTAATCATTTTTCTTGTGTGCTAGTGCTTGGCCGATTGCAAGGGAGGTGCATCACATAGCTTCTGGATTTGGTTGGAAACCAAATCGGCATTAAGGTAAGGTGCTACCTTCGTGTGACATCTCTTTGGGATTTTGTGATTAAACCGAATGGCTATATTTCTAAAAGTGTAGTGTGGACCGATTGTAGGAAAGGGGGGGAGGCAAACGTTTCGGGATCTCGTTAGTTTCGCGTAGTTTCAGGATTTCGCTTAGATCTACGAATAGTCAAGTGTGTAACGCTTACACACTTCGTTAGTATGATATGTTTATTATGTTACTGTTAATAGCCATTGAAACCGGTAGTTATGCTTTGTGGCATGAGCGTGGACTCCGGGTAAGTCCTCTGATTATGGATCTCGATATATGCTATCATGTCATTGTTTACTGCTATGCCATGTGTTATTTGCATCATCATACGTTATTATGCCACGATTGATATGGACATGATGGTGAGATTGTTGAGAGGAGGGGGAAGAATTATTTGGACTATCACCAGTGGTTTTGACCACACGACGGGTTGGCCCCGTCTTGATACTATTATTTGTGACTAAGTCCCAGTGGTTTTGACCACAAGTGGTTTTGACCACATATGGATATTGTGACTTGTCCCAATGTTTTGGTACCACAGTGGGTTGGCCCCACATGTTGATTACGGGATTGTCATCAGTGGTTTTGACCACACGATGGGTTGGCCCCATCACTTGATTTGTGACTACGGTCACCAGTGGTTTTGACCACACTTATATATTTGTGACTTCGGTCACCAGTGGTTTTGACCACCAGTGGTTTTGACCACACGGGGTAGATAGAGGAGATCGGATGGCTAGGTTATGGGGTTGCATGATTTGCATGTTTTATTAATGACTTGTGTGAGTGCTATTCTATCGGGTTGGGGATTTATACACTGAGTCTCGGTGACTCACCCCTTCCCCTATATTTTTCAGATGAGGCTTAGATCGCGGATTTGGAGCCGGGAAGGACTCGAGGTGGCCATGCTACTTATTTTCGATTTTTGACTTTAAATTAAAATTCCGATTTTTATTTATTTACTTTAAATTTGGTTTTGGTTTTGTAATAAGGCCGCTAAGTATTATTTTGGGTTTTTTTTTCATTACTTGCTTTTATTTGATTTATATTATGCATGTGCTTAATAATTTGATTTGCTTAAATAACCGGTAAAAAGCAACGTTTTCAAATTTAATTTCTTAAACAACTCCAAACACAAATGGTTCTTAACTCGACTATGCTTAACTCACTTGGTTTTTAATAAGTATCGAAAGGTTTTCCAAAACTATAAACAACAAATGGATTTCCAACAAAAGAGGGTTTTTCCGGGTTTTAAAGCAACCAAAAACGATTTCAACTATACTCTACACGGGGTTTTCTAATCTTTTAAACGGTAAAGGAGTTTTCAATAGAAATAAATCGGCAAACTTGTTTTACTCAACACATTTTTACTCCGTAAGACGCCAGGTTCGGTCGTGGTGTGTTGACCGGGTTTGGGGTGTTACAAGGATGGTACGGGTGGTGTGTAGCGGATGGATATCTTGGATGGGTTGGGTTGCATACATTCATACATTTTAAGATTTTTATGTAAAAGGGCTTAGGCCCAAATTTTTGCTATATGGGTTCAGGCCCAGTGGATGACGGTAAGGGGATTTCACACTGAGTTCTTGTAACTCACTCCCCCTTTTCTTAACCCTTGTAGGTAATGTTCAGTGATGTGGACTTGGGCCATGGATGACTCGGTGGAAGCCATACTTCAGAAATGGTGTTTTATTTTGAACTTTAAATTTCTATTTCCGTTCACTTTACTATTTTGGATTTTTTTTTATGTTGTAATAAGGCCTCTGGAGTATTTTATTATTTGCTTTATGGTTGTTATACTTATTCTTTTGCTTAAATTGTTTAAAATGAGAATTTTCTAAAAACTTAAATAAAGGTTTTCCAAAATCGATTAACAAATGGGTTTCAAAATAAACTTTTATAAATATTTTAACACGGAAGTTTTCACTCGAACTTTCAAACGATATTTTTAAAAGACACGGTTTTATAAGATCATTAGTTCAAATTTTTGATTTCTCAATTAACTTTCAAGGATTAGTAGTATTTTATCAAATATTTCTAATTAAACATGTTTTCTTGATTATAACAAAATAATATCTATTTTAGTACAAATCAAAAGGGATTTAACACGTTTTTCTCATGTGACATGTCAGATCCGGTCATAACGCATGGGCCAGGTTTGGGGTGTTACATTTTATGGTATCCGAGCCCAGTTGCAAAACTCGGCTGTGGTTTAGGTTCAAACACGTTGTTAAAGCCGTTTAAAATTTTAAATTATACATGTATGTTCTAAATGAAGTATGGCACCACGGGTATCCGGCACCAAGTCAAGTAAGTTTATGTTTTCAATTTATAATTATTGTGGTATGACTGTAGAAATACTCTAGAACTCTTAGCTTTAGGAGCTAAAACTATAGAAATTGAGACCTTAGATACGTACTACGAAAACAACTTTACTTCCTGTACTCCATAAAACATTATTTAATAAACATTGAATAATTATATTGATTCATAAGACTCGTAATCAGATTAAATCGATTTAGCAAACATGAGAGCTAGAGGACGTGGACGTGGTAGACACAACTGTGATAGAGGCCGAGGTGCTAGGGCTGGATCTTTGGTATCGAGGCATGTGCTCGAAAGGGAGGTGCTGGCATCGCCAGTGGCTGAAAGGGGATTTCATGATCGAGCTTGGGTTGTTGAGCTGACTCAGATAGTTAAGGAGGTATTGGAGGAGGTCAAAGGAATCAGTGAAGCACTTCGATTTAGGAATATGGACTGTAAGAAGAAAAGAGATCGCAGTTCTTTTGGGTCCTAGTCTCGTTCTGTAAAGCGTGTTAAGACACGTCCAAACTCTCCGGCTTGCGATTATTGCAGAAAGCGTCATCCGGGAGAATGCTAGAGGAGGTCAGGAGTATGCTTGAGATGCGGGTCTAAGGAGCATAAGGCTCGGGATTGTTTCATCACCATCAAGTCAGGTATGTTTTGGTTGGACGTGATGATTGAATGTAGAAAATTTTAGGTATAAGTGGTAGATAACTGCTTGCTTCTGTGGTTAGGTGTTTGGTTGTGTGAAAGAGGATTCAAGATTATGTTAAAAGTACATTAGTGTTATTAAGATCAGAGTGCGCAGCGAAAGCATAGTGGTGTGATTTGAGCGATGCGTTTAGTAGTTTGTTGGAAATTTCGAGGACGAAATTTCTTTAAGGAGTGTAGAATTGTAACAACCTGAAATTGGGCCTAGTAGGATTGGGCCCAATGGGCCTTGGGCGTAGGAGTGTTTAAAATTTTTGAGAACAAGAGAACGGCATTATTTCAAGTTGGACTTATTAGGAAGGTGATTTTAGAAAGTTACGAGGTTTCTAGGAAGTTACGGGTTCAAGTTAGGCTATAGGTAAATTTTTGTATTTGAGCAGATAAGGGGAAAAGGCAAGTGGCATCAAGGCTTAAGGTAATAAGTGTGTATTTTGCTAGCATAAGAGAGCATATGGCAAGGAGGTTAAGGCATCAAGTGGAGAGCATGGAGGGAAGGGGTTCAAATCCCATCTTTTACAAATTTTTGATTTATTTTTGTGCTATTCATCCAAAGTGTCGGTCAAGGCTTTAATAAGGTAAGAAAGACTTATTAATTTGGGAAAGTTGGAAAAGGAATATGGTAATGAGGAAGACTAGGGAAAAAGATTTTTATTTGGTCAATGCTCATCTTTTGGAAAAGATGATACATGGTTTTGGTTAGGGGAAAGAGGGAGAGCCGAATTTCTCTAGCTCTCCCTTGCATTTTCACTTCTTTGGGGGGTCATTTCTTTTTCCTTTCTAAATATTTTGGTTCTTTTGATTGCATTTCCTCTTGACCGAAACTTCAATTTGCCTATTGACTTCTACTCTTTTCTTTTCAAACATTCTCTTTTATACACCATAACCGAAACATCAACTTCATCTCATAGTCGAAACTTGGTTCTTGTGGTTGCCGAAGCTTCTTTGTCTTCTCGGGTTTTCGGTGGTTGTAAGGCCGAATCTATTCTTTGCTACTTCTATCTTCTTGGTTCTTTTGGTGTGGGCCGAATCGGTAGAGTGTTAGCTTACACTCTCATCATTTTTCTAGCCTTAAGGAAATCGATAGAAGGGGATCTATTATTGTCAAGGTAAGGGATTCTTCATGGTTCTTTTTGATCTTTTTTCGTTGATCGGTTAGTTTGCTAAATGGTATAGAGGTGATGACTAATCGTTTATTTTTAGGGACCAAATTGCTCGATCACCTATCCCTCGTAATAAGAGACTCGGATTATTGGTAAGTGATATAGATTGTTAATCAATCGCAATACTTGGTTGAAGTTGAAAATTGGGCTTTGGACTAATTGTTAACCGATTGTACCTTTAGGTGCCGCGGAGAGTATCGTGTTACGGATTCCGAATAAAGTGTGTAATCCCGTACCCTTCCAAATACATGTTTGAAATGGTGTGTAATCTCATACCTCTCTGAATGTTTGTATGATCCGTGACCACTCGGGCGTGCGTATGTTCGTAGTAGTAACCATATTTTGCAATGAAACAGTTTGGTCAGCAGCAGTGACGTGATTTTGAAAAATCACGAAAATAGGAGAAAGGGAATTAGAAAGCGAATAAGATATCGAATTAAAGCTTACTATGTCTATTTTCATATGAAATAAACGGAGTAGAATGAGGAATTTTATATTCTCTGATATTTTAAATTTAGTGGGACTGGCTCTGATTGACTTCGTGGTTCCCTGATCTGTCTTAGAAAAATATTTTAAAATTATACAAAGTGAATTATGAGTTATAATTTATATTTATAGATTCCTTAATGATCCTATTTTCAATAAAAACAATTGGGAGCAACATATGAAAACTGTACAGTTAGATATTTGAATTTTGGGTAAGAGAGGTCAGAACCGTTGGTCAGTGAAACAAGGGAATCTTTAATGAATAAACTGTACTAAGTGGGCTAAGCCAAAAATTCTGGAAAAATTGTAGTAAGAAGATATATGAGTCTAGTTTCAAGGAAAATTTATGGATCTAAATTTCGAGTTTCCTAACTCGAGTTATAGTCAATTTAGTCAGTATGACGCAGATGGACAGTTTCTAATTTTTATGCCCCACATTAGTAGTTAAGTCTAGGTTGCGGAATTACCAAAATACCCTTGGAGGGTAAATTACCGAAATACCCCTGGGTTGCGAGATTACCGAATTACCCTTAGTGGGTAAAATTATCGAATTACGAAAATGCCCTTATGGATCGAATTACGAAAATGCCCTTATGGGCCGAATTACGAAAATACACCTATGGGTCAAAATTACGAAAATGCCCCTATGGGCCGATTTGATAGAATGCCTTAATGGGCCAAATTACGAAAATGCCCCTATGGTTCGAAATTATGAAAATGCCCCTATGGGCCGATTTGATAGAATGCCTTAATGGGCCGAATTGCAAAGCGTTATAATGGGCCGATTTATCGTAACAAATCTCTGGATTAATAATTGTTATTTATATTTGTAAATATTATGCCTTACTATGAATGTTGCATTTACATAATTTTGCATGGGATGGGAAAAATGTTGAAGAGAAGTGTAGCCTGGTGGCTTTGCCACAAATATTATGAAAAGCAGTTTGACTGCAGCGATATATTCTGATTCCGGTGGCTCTGCCACAATTCTGTCTGGTGGCTATGCCATGTATAATCTGTTATTATGGTGGCTCTGCAACAAATTCTGATAATGGCTATGTGCCAACCTAAATATGGCTTGGTGCCATCGTGATTATGGCTTTGTGCTAAACGTATTTACCCGGGGCTATGTGCCTAACATATGAATTAATGACTCTGTGTCGGTCATATTTACCCAAGGCTGTGTGCCGATTATATTATCGTATATGATATTCTGGTGGCTCTGCCACAATCTATATAGTGGCTATGCCACGCAAAATTTTGACTCTGGTGGCTCAGCCACAAATATTATGAAATGGCAACTTGCCTGCGATTGGTGTGTTTGGCGGGGTGGGTTGACTTGATCCCCACAGGTGTGATGGGATGGTACGGGTGGTGTGTAGCGGATGGATATCTAGGATGGGTTGGGTTGCATACATTCATACATTTGCTTCATTTTAATATTTTTATGTAAAAGGGCTTAGGCCCAAATTTTTGCTATATGGGTTCAAAGGCCCGGTGGATGACAGTAAGGGATTTGGTGAGTTCTTGTAACTCACTCCCCCTTTTCTTAACCCTTGTAGGTAATGCTCGATGATGTGGACTTTGGCCATGGATGACTCTATGGAAGCCATACTTGTAAATGGTGTTTTATTTTAAACTTTAAATTTCTATTTCCGCTCACTTTACTATTTTGGGTTTTTTTATGTTGTAATAAGGCCTCTGAGTATTTTATTATTTGCTTTATGGTTGTTATACTTATTATTTTGCTTAAATTGTTTAAAATGAGAATTTTCTAAAAACTTAAATAAAGGTTTTCCAAAATCGATTAACAAATGGATTTCAAAATAAACTTTTATAAATATTTTAACACGGAAGTTTTCACTCGAACTTTCAAACGATATTTTTAAAAGACACGGTTTTATAAGATCATTAGTTCAAATTTTCGATTTCTCAATTAACTTTCGAGGATTAGTAGTAATTTATCAAATATTTCTAATTAAACATGTTTTCTTGATCAAACAAAATAATATCTATTTTAGTACAAATCAAAAGGGATTTAACACGTTTTTCTCATGTGACATGTCAGATCCGGTCATAACGCATGGGCCGGGTTTGGGGTGTTACATAATTGTTTTTCAAAACACCAGATTTTCGTAACATACTATAAGAGCTTCCGCATCAAACATGGTTTTAAAGTATAGTAACAAACTAATATGATCAACGCTCTACTAAAAACAACTTGATTTTTAAAAGAACAAGATAATCTAAAATTTTTCGTTAAGATCATAAACGAGATTTAATAATAGGATGGATTTTCCAAAGAAACTATGTTTTCGAAAACACTTCAATGTGGTATGGCTAGATTTGGCCATAACGTCGAGGCCGGGTTTGGGGTGTTACATAATTACTCATCAAACGCTAGCATACTTATACAAGGGATATCTATTTACCAAGAAATTGAAGAAATTGCTCCTTTCCTCCCCCATGTTCCTACGTTAAGATGCTTCCACTAATTCTACTTATCGTCGTATTTGGTGGTTCCTCTTATTACCACGTTTACTCACGTTCTCAGACGTGCCATGCTAATTTTGTCAGGCTGCTCATCGCGTGAGTCATACAATGATTACCCTTTTCGTGCCCTGACGGCTTCCTGATTCACTATTCTGGCGAACTTCATATGTTGTTATAGCCCAACTATGGTCTTACACCATACGTTGCCATGTTTACTGTCCTGGCGGACTTCATATGTTGCCATAGCCCAGCTATGGTCCTAAACCATACGATTCCATGTTTATTGTCCTGGCATATTTCATATGTTTTCATAACCCAATTATGGTCTTACACCATACGATGCCATGTTTATTGTCCTAGAGAACTTCATATGTTGCCATAGCCCAGCTATGGTCTTACACCATACAATGTCTTGTTACTGTCTTGGCGGACTTCATATGTTGCTATATCCCAACTATGGTCTTACACCATACAATGCCATGTTTACTGTCCATGCGAACTTCATATGTTGTCATAGCCCAACTATGGTCTTACACCATATGATGCCATGTTTATTGTCCTGACGAACTTCAGATTTTGAGGAATCAATAAACATAACCCCCTAAACTCAATCTAAACGTTATGGTCAAATCTTGAAGATCATATTGGCCATGATAATGGTGCATAAAACATTTAGCTATTTTCTCTTCAAAAATCGTTATCTCTTTTATTTTAAAATCAGTGTGTTGATTTGCTTAAGATAAACTAAGGTAAATCCTTTGAAACTCTGGGAAAGATATATTCAGAAAAATCGAATAACTTTGAAAAGTATAAGTTTGAGTATTTAAACTAAACGTCTTAATTTAAAATTGTCACAACAGAAATTTAACAAAAAATCTTCTACACTGATTATAAATCATTACAAGATAAAATGTTAAAAACATAAACAATTAGATTTAATTTTTCGTAAAAACATATGCTTGATTTTGTAATAAAGTTTCTAAGTCAAAATCATCACTATATTGAAAAATTTAGTTTTTCGTACTGGTTTGATAAACCATTTGATTTATGTTTTCAAACCAAATCATGCAAAATATCCCCAAAAGTCCAAAATCAACGTCCATACCACAGTCCACATATAATAATAAAATAATCCCAAAAATACCAATAATAAAGTTTAGAAATTTATTCGCAAAATATCCGAGTTCTCCTCCATAAGCCCAACCCATGTCCTAACCTCGTGGGTTATCTGTAAAGTCAAGAAATTGAAGGGTGTGAGCTTTTAAAGCTCAATTTGAAATTAACATAAAAGAAAACAATAAGCAAATCATATATATAATAATCATAGCAACATGTATATTTCACAGAATTTCTTATATAGCAAGGTGCATGAGAATCTCGATGCAACTTTTTCAAAAATTGGTCCAATTTTTACAAAATTTTCCTACACATCTCCATTACACAACAATAAAGAGTTCCTCGGAACTTGTCCATCCAATAACACTCCACGTTGTGGCCAAGCCACTCAATATCACAATCAAGTTGCACAATGTGATTCTCTCTGTAGCTTTCAACCAGTACTCAACTATAGTGGGGTAATCCCAACAACGCCTCTAAATAACTCAACTCCATTAGAACGAAGCCTCTAAACTATGGTTCCTCAACTACCCGTTCTAGTAATAGCTCAAGCTACTCGCTGTAGCACCTTCAGCATGGCTTATGGCACAATATCATCAACAGTCTCATGCTGGCTCTCATCAATAGTGGATGCATGTTCAATGTAACCTCCTAAACCCAGACTAGACGTTATGGCTAGATTGAGAGGACTAGATTAGCCACCAAAATGGCTAAGTTAACTTATGTTATTTTTGAAGACCTTAAATAAACTCATTTTAGAGAAATCGTAGTTGTACTTTGAGTTAGCTTAAAAGCATTCATTCATTACGTCGTGTATACTTATGATTCATTTTATTTTTGATAGTGTTGTTTTAGAAAAACTGTTTGCTTGTAGCTCTTCTTTAAAAAAAATCGATGTTAAACAAATGCAGCAGATAAACCATTTTTTCAAGTCATTTTCGAAACTTAGTTGCCTTATTGATTTATTTTTCAAAAATGGTTCCTTTGCAATGTGGCAGAAACTAGGAGACAGTATCAAATTTTACTTAAGCCCGATCTCATGCATTAATCGGTTATTATGCTTGAGTAATCCATGCATGCAAAAATCCCAGAAGAAAAGTTACCAAGCCACAGACAACCGGTCATTAAAAATTACAAACCAAAACCAATAGGGACTGACTAATACTTATTACAAATTGTCCGAGGTCCAAGGTGATTCTCCGAATGTCGAGTCTAGTCCTAATTTCAAGGTTTACCTGAAAAGTTAAATGCTATTAGGGGTGAGCTTATGAAAGGCTTAGTGTGAGTCGAACAATTATTTAAACAGAAAAAAAACATCAAATATAGTGAAACATATTAGCATTAACAGAAGAAAATAGAACCATCATAGGAATTTCAAATCATTACATAGCCATTATCAAATTGATGCCAAACGGTGTATGAGCATGGGACATCAATCATTTGAGTAATAATCATTAATTTCGATACCATTCAATGCAACACAATACAACACATACCATAAATCAATAACATTTGAATATTTCATGAGCATGATGCAATGCAAAAAGGTTCCTACCCGTACCATCCGCTACACACCACGAGTTCCCCAAAACCCGCCATCTGAACTCCAAAACATTATGGGCTTAAGCCCGTTGTGGTTAAAACCATTGATAATAATATGCAAAAAATTTTGCCAGTAAAAATGCGATAAATCGTCATTCCCCTCGGTACTCCAGGTGCAGTGCACTAACTACGACTAATGCAGACTTAATATGCCACTGGTACTCCACGGAACTCCTCCATCAACCACAAAATCTCAACGTAATGCATATTCAATATGTCACACAATCTCATACATAATCATATCTCAATACTTTTCACATTCATTTGACATGCTCAGCATGTCCTCAATAATCACATACTTTCAGTAAATGGAAACAGTGTTCCAATCTTTAAAATTACCATTGTGTTGGTAACAATCAATATCGTTCAATTTCACATGCTTTACAGATTTTCATTGTGCAAAAATAACACCCTTTTCAGTACACAATATAACAAATATCTCATGTGTTTAAATCATACATAAGCTCAATATCTCAACACATTATATCATTCAATCAAACATTCTCATATCTCATAACTCAAATATGCAATTACAAACTCAATCAAACATTCATACTATCAAACTAGCAATTTTGCCAACATGTCAATCTTTCAAGGCTCGAAACATACCTGGTTCAGCCACTCACAAAATCAATAATTTGAATATTAAGCCAATCCAATCAAAAAACTAATTTATCAAATATAAAATGACATTTAACATTTTCAAACAATTTTATGAGCTTAGGACCACACCTTATTTTTTGCTTCCTCGCAACACAATAGCGATTTTTCCAATTTTCCTTAATAATTCCTTAAACGAACCTTAACCAAAATTTAGTATAAATTCAATAAACTTACTATAACACCCCAAACCCAGCCTAGACGTTATGACCGGATCTAGCGTGTCACATCAAAGTGATGGTTGAAAACTATGCTTTCATCGAAAACCCTTCTTACAATTTAAAACTTTCTACCATTTAAAACCTCAGATTTCGTTAATTTATTTTAAAAAATGTGGTACATTGAAAAAGTATTAGTTTTATTCCCAAAACATCTTTTCGATTGCGGAAGCTAATTTTTAAGTAATTAAGTCGCGAGACCATTTCGAAAATGTTGCGAAAACGTAGTGTTGTTGAAAATAGTTAACATTTTGGAAAAACCCGTGACTTACTTCTAACAGATATAAATTAAAATTGAACCAACCCTAAAATTTAAAATCTGAAAACTTTAAAAGGCCTTATTACAAACCAAACCAAAATAAAGATTTATGAATAACTTAATAGAAAAACAAAAGCTGTTGTGTGGCCTTCTCCGAGTCCCTCGCAGCTCCGATTCGTCTAAGGCTGAGGATTACCTGCACAGTTAAAGAAAAGGGTGAGTTGCGAGAACTCAGTGTGTAATCCCCGTTACATGTCACAGATCGGGCCCGAGCCCATACGATGTATCGATGCGGGCCTAAGCCCTATTCGATGATGATGCGGGCCTAAGCCCTAAATCATATCAATTCAAACGTACATGTAACCCAACCCTTAAAACCAAATCACCACTCGTACCAACCATCTCTCCATGTGGGGACCAAGTCAACCCACCCATCCAACTCTCCAATAATACCAACCAACTCTCCATGTGGGGACCATGTCGACCCACCCAGCCAACTCTCTAATAATGCATCCTAGCTGCTAACAACGATATACGTGGCTGAGCCATTAGAATCAGTATACGTGGTGATGCCACTATAACGGTACTTCCTCCAAATCAGAAAACCCACCCCAATGCAGTATGTCATGTCATAACTAATCCATGTATGCAGTGCATCTCAAACATAATCAATCATACAATCAACACATACAACACTGATACTACCACAAGGGTACAACCGTCATTTAATCGGTTGGGGTAAAACGGTCACTTCACCCCTTAAAGGCATCTCGATAATTTTACCCATCGAGGGTATTTCTGTAACTTTACCCATAGAGGGTATTTCGGTAACTTTACCCATAGAGGGTATTTCGGTAATTTTATGAATTGAGGGTATTTAGTAATTTCATAAATCACGGGTCTTTCGGTAATTTCACAAACTAGGGGTATTTCGATAATTTTACAAATCTAGGGTATTTCAGTAATTTCACAAATTGAGGGTATTTCGGTAATTTCATAAATCGAGGGTATTTCAGTAATTTTACAAATCGGGGGTGTTTCAGTAATTTTGCAAATCAAGGGTACTTCGGTAATTCTGCAAACTGAGGGTATTTTGGTAATTTTGCAAATCGAGGGTATTTTGGTAATTTTCCAAACTGAGGGTATTTCGATAATTTTAAAAATTAGGGGTACTTTGGTAATTTTGCAAACTGAGGGTATTTCGGTAATTTTACAAACCGGGGGTACTTCGGTAATTTTACAAGTCGAGGGTGTTTCAGTAATTTTGTAAACCAAGGGTATTTCAGTAATTTTGTAAACCAAGGTATTCTAAAAAAAGATAACGATGCGAATGGGCCTAGGGCACATTCTTGGCCCAAATGGGCCCACACGCTCATGTGGCCCATTTAGCCCAAATCTAGCCACAGATATGAGATTCACATAGACCAGTCCAATATCTACTACACAATCATACAATTTATTCATATGGGCCCACGGGCCCATTGGACCCACTTGGCCCAAGGCAGCCTAAACCCATGAGAACACTCATGGGGGCCTCAACTATCGCGTCGAAGCTCCCAGACGCGCGCCGCACTTCGTGTGGCTACCATCGCCGTGAAACCGCATTTCGGCAGATTTGCCGCTCTGACACCAGAGAAGTGCGAAATACACACCTAATAGGAATCGGAAGTTAATCCGCGCTCAACATCGTTTCTATGCGAAGCCAACAATGATCGCACCTTGACCCCCAAGGGGTGTGTCGATCAACTTCGGTAACCACCACCGCGACCCAACGGCATACAGATCAACGAATGATCTAACGGCTAACCCAAACGAGCACGCCACAAAACGGAAGGGATAAGCCAAGAAAGGTATGCATACTCTCCTCATGGTTTGCTCTATTTAAAGCCAGCTTCTTGCCTATCCTCATGCTAGCTTCCCGATGTGGGATTCTCTATCAATCCTCAAAACTCGACTCCTTAGCAAAATAATCCACCTTTGCGTGCAAAGGGATTCGAACCAAAGTCCTCTCGATAGCCATGTCACGCCACCACCACTAGGACACAAGCTCCTTTGTGTCATAAGTTCAACACGTTTAACTATAAAGCCTACCTACTCGCTTTCAGATTTATTTAAAAGAGAAACCAAAATAAATTTCAAGAGCTAAGACTTGAACCTTGGACCCCTTACTTCCTCTATGGCGTCACTTTCTTGTCTCCCATGTGGCGCCATTTGCCACTAGACCACAACTCCTTTTGTGTCTTATTTTACCCTAATTTATTTATGAGTCATACCATTAGAGATCAGGGTTCCACTAAGGCTAAAAATCAAAATTTTTCCTATGGCCTAACTTGAACCCGGGACTTCATAGTACCCTCTAAACACTCCAAAATCACTCACCTAATAGGTCCAACTCACATTAGTGCCGTCCTCTTTTTCTCATAAAATTTAAACGCTCCCATGCCCAAGGCCCAATAGGCCCAATTCTACTAGGCCCAAAAATTTGGGGCGCTACACTTACCATTAAACAAGACCCCAAACACCCACTTATGAGTTCAAACCAATCGTTAAAATTATAACTATTTTATGAATCCAAACTAGTTAGATTGCTTACAATGTATCAATGCGAACCGTATGTACAATCGTTCTTCACCTTTACGAATGATTTGGGGCATTTGGGTCAACGCCTAATTCAATAATATATTGGAAAATAAGTAGCTAATTAATGGTTAAATTCATTCATTTAATCAATTCATAACCTTTACCAAACAACTATGTCGAAATAACAAACTAGTTATCCTTAATTGCACTTATGCTTTACGATTTGTGGGATCCGATTGGCTAATTGATCAAGAACGTTTCTCCCTAATTAACATGTGATTAAAGGCTAATTAGAAGGGTTCAAATATATTTTATTGTTGGAAAAATATTGGCAAGACCCAAGAAACAAAACAACCCCCTTTCTTGCATATAGTCGCATGCACCACCACCCATGATGGCCAAAATTGGGGTTGAATTTTAAAACAGTTTGAGATCTCATTAAAATTTGAAAAAATACCTTTGAAATCATTTAAAATCCCCAAAATTCTAGATCTAGAAATTTTTGTTTTTAATTGACAAGATTAATCAATAAATTGAAGAAAAAAGAGATCTTACCCAAGCTAGTTGAGAGAAACGACAATGACACTTTCTTGGCAATGTTATGGATCAATCTTGGGGTTCAAGATTTTAGATCTGGCTCTGGTTTAGATGAGGATAAATTCCATCAATAGATTACATGAGATGGTGCACAATCTTGATGCAAAAAGAAGAAGAAAGAGATGGTAAAATGGGAGGTGTAGGCGATGACAACAATGGGAGAAATAAAGAAAATTGAAGAGAAAAGAGAGGAAGAGGGTGAATGGCTAGAGTGGCGAAAAACTGAATTAAAGGCTGAAAAATAAAATAAAAATTTGTATTTATACTTAGGATTCAAGGGTATGGATGGCACACACATTAAAAAAAACAAGGGATTTTGTAATATTTAATTATTTCACAAAGGAAAGGATTCGAACTTCGGACCTCAATTTAATTTTCATGCTTTTGCATTTATCAATTAACCACTAGGCTATTTCCTTATTTTTGAAATAATTTTGCAATATTTATTTAAAAACAAGACATGTCACATACTAGGGTTTAAGGTAAAATTTGCAAAATAATAAAAATGGTGTGAGAGAAGGGATTTGAACTTGGGTTTCAAGAAACGTTTCACTTGGGTTTCAAGAAACGTTTCACTAACACTTAACCAATAAACCAATACCTAATTTATTTCCTAAAAATACAAAGATAATCTCCAAAATTAAGGCATGAGCACTCTCTCTCGATTCATAAACCCGATTCTACTAACCTCCAATTTTTGGGATGTTACATTCAACATGCCCAGCCATTGGCTCGGAAGTGCGTACTTGCGATGCAGACGAACCAACTTGGGTTCCTTAACCTTTCTCTTCACGAGCTCTCATGCCTCGGGTTCGTACTCAATGAGTATTCATCTTGCTATTGAATATCTAAGTTTTATGGAATTATCTGACAATTTTTAAAAACAAGTTTTCGTTATTAATCTTGTATGCTTTCATTCTAGTAGTTTAGTCACAGTTCCACTATCTATAGTTTCATAGTTTATAAGTTCTCAATCTAAAGTTTTAGTATATAACCAGTTTCATAATCTATTGTTTCAGTATGTAATAAGTACTTATCTTGGGTTGGCTTCAAAGTCTCGGATTCTTTTGAAGAAAATACAACTTTTTGTAAAAATAAGTTTTTAACTGTGGCATGAACTTCCCCAAAATACCCCTCTACTAGATATGCATGCAAACTTTAAAACCAACCATGGTTCGAGTTTTGAACTGAGCTCTGATACCACTAAATGTAACCCTTCGAAACTCAACCTAGACATTATGTCTGAATCTCGAAGATCACATTTGCCATGATAATGATGCAAGAAACGTTTAGCTATTTTCTCTCCAAAATTTGTTATCTCTTTTATTTTAAAATCAGTTTGTTGATTTTATTTAGATAAACTAAGGTAAATCCTTTGAACTTCTGGGAAAGATATTTTCAGAAAAATTGAATAACTTTGAAAAGTCTAAGTTTGAGTATTTAAATTAAGTGTCTTAATTTGAAATTGTCGCAGCGGAAAATTTAACAAAAAATCTTGTATATTGATTATAAATCGTTACTAGATAAAATGTTTAAAATATAAACAATTAGATTTAATTTTAGTAAAAACATATGCTTGATTTTTTAATAAAGTTTCTAAGTCGAAATCATCATTATATTGAAAAATTCAATTTTCCGTACTGGTTTGATAAACCATTTGATTTATGTTTTCAAACCAAATCATGCAAAATATCCCCAAAAGTCCAAAATCAACGTCCATACCGCAATTTGCAAATAATAATAAAATAGTCCCAAAAATGCCAATAATAAATTTTAGCATGTTATTCGCAAAATATTCGAGTTCTGCTCTGTAAGCCCAACCCATGTCCTAATATCGTGGGTTATCTGTAAAGTTAGGAAATTGAAGGGTATGAGCTTTCTAAGCTCAGTGTGCAATCAACATAAAAGAAAGTAGTAATCAAGTCATACATATCATAGTTATAGCAACATGTATATTTCACATAATTTCACATATAGTAAGGTGCATGAGAATGTCAATGCAACTTTTTCGGAAATCGGTGCAAGTTTTACAAAAATTTCCTACCCATATCCACTACACACCAATAAAGAGTTCCCCAGATGTAACACCCCAAACCCGGCCCAAACATTACGACCGAATTTGGTTTACTACAGAGAAAACAATTTGAGAACCATTTTAAAACCGTTTTAAGTTTTGTCGAAAATCTTTCAACTTCAAGTCTCTTGTTAAAAACCATACTTAGTGTTGTTTAAAAATATTTATCAAGTCGAGTTGTTTATAGTTTTCAAATGTACCCGATGGTACTTTAAAACATTTTTCGTTTGATTTGGAAAAACATGTGAACTCATTATTAACATAATTAAATAGTTTAAACAAATATTTAAAGCATGTAACAATAATAAAATAATTCTAGGAGGCCTTATTACAACTCAATTAAAACAAAACCAACCATAAAAATAAGATAAAACAAAATCCAAGTTCATCTATTAAAATGTCCCTTTGCATGGCCACCTCGAGTCCATCAGGCTCCATCTCCGCGATCTACTCATCCGCAAAATGTTAAGGGAAAGGGTGAGTCACCAAGACTCGGTGTGTAATCCCCACCCAGTAAGGTAACTCATACACAAGTCATTAATAAACATGCACATGCAACCCAACCTAACCATCCATACTCCTTTTCTACCCCGTGTGGTCAAAACCACCTGGTGGTCAAAACCACTTGATGACTTAGAGTCACAAATCGATGATGGGGCCAACCCATCGTGTGGTCAAAACCACCGATGACCATAGGTCACAATATATCAAATGTGGTCAAAACCCATGGTGGTACCAAACCACTTTGGGACTTAGTCGCAAATTATCAATCGGTGTGGTCAAAACCACTGATGACCATAGGTAACAAATAATTTGATGGGGCCAACCCATCTTGTGGTCAAAACCACTGACGACAGTCCATAGTTCATCCCCCTCCACTCATCAATCCCACCATCACATGCTTACACATCAAATTTCATATATCATGTCATAGTATTAAACATCATGTGATGGCATGCAAACATATAAAAATTACAAGTTAGGGGACTTACCTGAAATCCATGATTATGCCACAAACTAACCACAACCAAAAGATCTAAGGCAAATAATAACAGCATGTAAATTAATAAAGTGTGTAGAGAGATCTTACACACCTGATACTATCGTAATTCCTAGGTCCAGAAGAATTAAGTCGTCCACCCTAGATTTCCTTGCCCTATATTCGGCCCAAGCACAGGTTTAGTGTCCTAGGCCATTCGGCCAAAACAAAATATCCAAAGGGTTAGTATTTAACCCAAAGCCTTACCTAACGCCCTTTGGGTACTAACTCCAACATACGAGATGTGATTCTGCTTCACCTTCTACAATCGGCAACCACATGTTAATAGCCTTTGGCTTTTAATCACTAACTAAATAACTTACCAAAATAGATCTTACCATCACTTACCAAAAATTGATTGCGGACGATGATGGATTCACTTGCTCGCTTCCAAATCCTGAAGGCCCTATAACCAATCGGTTCCAAAAAGGGTATTAACATCCTTGCTATTAAATACCAAAATCAGCCCTTACCCTTTGTAGATGTCGACAGAGAAGAGAATATAGAGAAGAAGGTTTGGTCATCACTTACCTTCACCAACCGATTGCCAAAAGAAACCCCGAAAGCACCCGGTCTTACGGATATTTGGCCACAATAAATCTTAATAGGAGAGGAGGATTTCGGCAACAAGGGTGGAGGGTATTCGGCTATTTAGAGATAGGAAAAATATAGGGGTTTTGGTTTAAGAAGAAAAGAAATAGATGAGCTATGGAGGTGTGGGGATTAGGCCAAAGAGAATTAATGGCTTTCAGGTTTTGGAGAGGATGAGAAAAGAGAAAATCAAAGATGGAAGGGTTGGGAATTTGGCTACTTGCAAAGATGGGAAAAAGAAAAATAAGGTGATAGGTTGATGCTTTTATAGGCATTTGGCACCCCCTTTAAGCTTGCCGTCCACTCTTCCATGAAGAGTTCAAATTCCAATAATTTTCCTTAATTCACTCCGGACCAATAGTTTAAATCAATTCAAAACAATTTGAATAATTTAAACACCTATGTTTACTCCTTAGAATTAATCAAATAAAATCCAATTAAAAGCTAATATTATCCTTATTATCCCTTATTATCTCATCAAATAAATAATAAAAACAAAGAAGCCATGTGCTCCTCAACCAAACCGAACAAAGAACCCATGAGCAAAGCCAACTCTATTTCCACGCCAAGCATTAAAAAAATAAACCCCAAACTGCGAGCTTCTAAGATTCGACACACGGGACACGGTGGAACAAGCGCTGTGTAACGCCCTGAGCCATTCGGCGAGAGCGTTCTTTGTGACATGAATGCGCCATGTTTTCTTTTTAAATCCTACTTCCTTGGTTCCCCTTGCCTTAACGCCAAAACAAAAATAAAATGCCACTTGCTGCCACATTGATTTGAACCCACGACCTCACGCACCAGCCCTCTCTTCCAACGTCCCTAGCCACTTCTCCCATTAGACTTTCATGTTAAATATTCCCACCATTTATTTATAAAGCCTTATACCTGAGCGTTTTTCTCTTTTAGCGCCAAAGCCCAAAAATAACACTCCTTGCGTCCCTTGCATTTCGAACCCGAGACCTTCGTGCCAACACCCCTAAGTGGCGCCCCAAGCCACTCCGCCCACCTGCCTTTCATGTCAATAAGCCCCCCTAATTTAATTATAAGGCCTTCCTAGGCCTAACGCCCTAAAAGCCCACAAGGAAAAAAAAACATTTCCCCCTTGTTCCTTCCACGGATCGAACCTAAGACCCCTAGCAAGCTCTTAGGCGCACCACGCCACTTATACCAAGCCCATCCTTTGTGCCTTAGCTCGCCCAAAATTTTATTAAAGCCCTAACTAACCTAGCTCCTTCCTTTTACACACTTAAAAATAAATTTTAATACTAAGTCGAGCCTAGCTCTAGGGTTTAATTCTAGACCCCAAAACATGCCAAATAAATCATAAATTTATTTCTTCAAGCACACACACACATGGGAACAAATAATTAAATTTTCAAACAACCCCTAATTCAGGATGTTACACCAGAACTCGTCCATCCAATAACACTCCATGTTGTGGACAAGCCACTCAATTTTGTAGTAAAACTGCCAAGTTTTTCTCCTTTCATAATCAACCCAACCCCATGCATGTGATATGGCATATGAACAGTATTATCAATAGGCACCCTTAACATGGGAGTCAAATTTAAGATTGACATAGTCGACATGCTTAACATGCAAATCAAATATCAATTAATATAACAATAGCATGATTAAAACATATATATCATGCAAAATCAAATTCGCCATAAAATCACATGTCACGAGAATTGTTGTATACACATCATTTAACGTTAATATTTCATCAAATCATTTATAACATACAATCACCAAAATAATTGGTTCAAAATACTTCCTTGTGTTTTTCCCTTTTTTATCAGATTTAGCATCCCTTTGGAATACTTAATGTATCCCCAATATTTCACAACATATATGTATTAATCATAGTTTCAATCTTAATATATATTTAATATTATTTTTATAAATAAACTCATAATTAAATTTCCTAATACGTTAAATCTACGCCTCGATTGGTATATCCGATAACTCGATCCCAAATTCGATTCCAACTCTAATAAAAGAAATCCAATCTTGAATCCTTTTATTAACAAATTAATAATATGTTAAAACTCTTAAAATAATCCATTGAAGTCTCATTACGAAAGTCAATTGAGGAACTTACTTATCTATCTTCCAAACAAGAGTACTTTTTCCTAAGGCAAGAATACAAAACCGCGCAATACGAAGAAGAACGCTTCACAAGTGTATATGTAACAACCCGATTTTGGGTCTAGTTGGAACAGTGGTTTCGGGACCACAAATTCGACGTAGTAAAATTCATTTTTATTATATTTTTATGGTCTATAGTTTTATGGAACGATTTCGTAAAAATTTCGTTCGAAAATTTTGACGTTTGGACACTTAATTTAGTCAAAAGGACTAAAATACAAAAAGTGCAAAACTTGAATTCTATATGTTAGAGGTATCCAATTGCTATGAGATTTTAAATTAGAGGTCCTTAAATGGTAATTATACCATTGGTTAAGTTGGTGGACAAAAATGGACACGGTTTGGCATGTTTCTAAAGTTTTTCATTAAGGGAATTTTAGTAATTTGGTAATTAAATGAATTAAAAAGCCAAATTAAAAGCCAATTTTTGTCCATCTTCTTCCTCATGGCCTAAATTCACAAAGGGGAAGCCATAGCTAGGGTTTGGCCACTTCCAAGCTTGATTATCAAGAAAAACGAGGTTCAGAGTTAGAACGGGGGAAAAACAAGTAGCCATTTTTATGTCGAGGTAAGTTCGTATGTAAATATTGCATTGTTATATTTATGTTTTAAATGCTTTAAAGTTGTATGAATTGTGACTAACTCTATGGAAGTATTTGTCAAAGTTTCGATAAGCGAGAAATCCCGGTTGAACCTTAGGAATAGCTAGGATACAAATGTCATGACATTAGGGTTATTGAGATTATGTGTAAGACCATATCTGGGATATGGCATCAATATTAGACATTCGTGTAAGACCATATCTGGGATATGGCATCAATATGAGACTTCGTGTAAGACCATATCTGGGCTATTGGCATCGATACGAGATTACATGTAAGACCATATCTGGGATATGGTATTGGTACGGTACTATGTGTACGAGATCCCCAAATATCCTTTAGTATTCCAAATGGTTCAACCGGAAATTCAACGGGTATGTCAAAGATGAGAAAGTATGTGAATATGTTATGTGATGCTATAGGTATGCACATAAAACTCAAAGAAAATGAGCTCATTATATGTAACACCCCAAACTCGGCCTAGGCGTTATGGCCGGATCTAGCATGTCACATCAAAGGTTGTTTAAAAGCTACGCGTTCAATAAAAACCCCTCCTCAAACAAAAAACTTTGTATCCTTTTTAAAACTCCGAATTTCGTTGCTTACAAAAACAAGATTTGCTCAAAGTATATTCTTGCAAAGATGTTGTTATTATTGAAAACTTTGTTTGTTGCAGAAGTCCGACTTAAATAATTGCGAAAACGTGATATTTTGAAAACAGTAGTTATTATTTTAAAAACCAGTGTTTAATCGTTTAACGATTCATAACTAACAGAATTACCAAATGAAAGTTTAAAAACAAAATCCCAATGGCCTTATTACATAAAATACTAACCCAAAAATAATATAAATTAAATTAAATCTAAAATTACTAAGTTTCGTTAAGAAGCAAATCCGACGTATGGCCACCTCTGAGTCCTCCACAGCTCCAAATCCTCTAACGCTGGGGATTACCTGCACGGTTAAAGAAAGGGGTGAGTTACAAGAACTCAGTGTGTAATCCACTCTAACGGTCATAATCTGGGCCTGAGCCCATACGGTGTCGGTCTGGGCCTAAGCCCTATTCGATAACAAGCTGGGCCTAAGCCCCAAATCATCTCAATGCAAATGGATAAGTGCCCACCCCAATCCTATCCAGCCTACTAAGTCTCCACCCGTACCAACCAGCACACCATGTGGGGACCATGTCAACCCACCCATCCAAAACTCTCCAATATTGCAGACAAGCTGCTAATTACAGTATATGTGACTGAGCCTCTAAAATGGTATGTGGCATGCCACTCGAACGGTATGTGGCAGAGCCACCAGAACGGTATGTGGCAGAGCCACTAAAACGGTACTTCCTCCAATCATCAAACCCAACCCATGTAACATGTTATGAATGCAGTGTATTACAACTATAAACAGATATACATAAAATAACATACACGATATTTAACTACCATCAAGGACATAACGATCATTTTGTCACTTAGGGGTATAATGATAATTTCACCCCTTGGGGGTATTTCAGTAATTTATCATCTAACGGCCTTTCTGAAGCCTACTGTTGCCTCGAACGACACAGGTTCCCTTTTTGGTCCCTATGGTGATATTGGGCCTAAAATCCAATTCCGGCCCAAACGGGCCCACACGCTTGTGTGGCCCATTCAGCTTGTTTTTAGTCTCGATTCTGTAGACTTTGCAGTCGCATCAGTCTTTTGGCAGTTTTCCATCGGTTTTGCTCATGTAGGCCTGTTAGCCCACTGGGCCCTCTTAGCCCGTTGCGGCTCAATAAGGCCCATTATAGCCTTAGATTCACGAGAGCGTTCGTGACACTCTCAACGGTCTATTGCCATCACTAGTGGCTCGATTTATCACTACGAGCACTTGCACGCTCGAGCAATCTCAGTTGCCAGTGTTTCGGCTTTTCGGTATTTCGGCTTTGAGCCGATTCATAGATCATAACAAAAGTAGATTAAACGTAGGTGTGAGATTACTCACCTTGATTACAGGTTATGCTTTCCACTGCTTCGAAAACACCACGAACGCGACCTCCTTCCGTGCACCTAGTATTCGGCCCTATCCCTTGGCTACGGAAATCCAGACCCTAACAAATATTGATGAGAAAAAGAGCATTAGTACTCATCCAACATTCGGCCCCCCACAGAGAAAAGAGAGAAACCAAATTTCCTACCCAAGCAGTCACAAAAATCTTCACTAGAACGAAATAAGAAAGCGTTTGAGTTTCTTTACCCTTACCAAAGTACCACAAAATCGGGAGTTGACCAACAAGGAGTTTCAACCCTCACCAAAAGAGAACAAAAGGAATTCGGTGTGGAGAAGGGTAAGTAGATTCGGCCTAAGCAATAAGAAGTTGAAGTTAGAAGTTTCGGCTTTGGCAGAGCAAAGAGAGGGAAGAAATAAAATAAGAGAGAAGAAACCGTTACCTTTGACTAGAGAAGAACCGAATGGGAAAGAGAGATTCGGCAACCAAAAGTAGCAACTAAGAAATAATGATGGAACTAAGAAAAGATGTCGAAGAAGAGAGGCTTATCGATGCAATGGACAGCTACCACAAAGGAATGAAGAACGAAGAGGAACTAAGATTGAATTTGGCAATGGGAAAGAAAAAGAAAAGAGGCAAATGTACGAACCCGAAATGTCACTCCAGAGAAAAAGAAACAATTACATAAAATGTCACCTTAGAAAAGACCAAAAAATGAAAAGAAAAGAAAATGTACACACACAAAAGAGTTTCGGTTTGCTCCCAACACCAACTGTCGAATTTGTTTCCAAATGACTCTTCTTCAGCCGAAATTCCCTCCTTAGCTAGACTCCCACTCTCGGCCACCACCTCCCACACAGACAACTCTTTGATTTTCTCCCTTTTTTTTCTCCTACAAACCCTCTTCTTCATCCATTTGAACCGTTTGACCCATTCTCCAACTCCCATAGTAGAGTTTGATCCCAACTCTCCTTCCTCCTCTCCCAAAGCATAAAATAAATGCCTTAATTTTCTTGCCAAGGGAATCAAACTCCACTCCCCCTTGTCCCCTAGTGACGCCACCACCAACTTGCCACCAGCTCAATTGTGTCAATAGAACACACGCAAATTCCCTTAAGTCCTGTTTCCAACAGCCCTCTCTACTAAAGGGCCAAAAACCAAAAATTTTCCAAGGCTCAGACTCGAACCCGAGCCTCCCTAGAACCCCCAAACACCCTCAATTAACTAGCTAAGCAAGCCCAACACATGCAATTATGCAAAAATCACAAACCCCTAATTTTTGGAATGTTACAGTATATGATGAACCAGTGGTAAGATTGTGATTGAGTAAGTTGTGCTTATGAAGCTTAAATGACAATTATGTTGACATGTGTTATGAAATTCATATGATGAGCCATTAGTATAAGACAATTATGTTGATGAGCCATTAGTATATGACAATTATGTTGACATGTGTTATGTTGATATTAAATGACATTTATGAAGTTTTAATGAAATTTATGTTGATATATGTTATGTTATTCATATGATGAGCTAAGGGCGAGAATGTGATTGAGTAAATTATACTCATGAAGTTTAATGACATTTATGTTGAAATATGTTATGTTATTTATATGAGGAGCTGTTGGTAAGATTGGGATTGAGTAAGTTGTGTTCATGAATTTTTAATGACACTTATGTTAATAATTGTTAAGTTATTTGTATGTCAAGTGTATGAATAATGTTTTGTATTATTGCATATGAACTTACTAAGCTATATAATATAGCTTAACCCCCATTTCCTTTCCCATGTCTTTTAGAGTTATTAAGCTAGCTCAGATTGGAGTTCGCCGGAGATCCTATCACACATCAAGCCATCATTTTGGATATAAGTGAATTCAAGTATTTTAAGTCTATGGCATGTATAGGGACTTATTCATTTTGTTAAATGTGTCATTGTGATTGTAGCCAATGTGTTGGCTTATGATTATCAAAGGTTTGTTTTTCTATTTGGCCATGTAAGTTGGCTCATATTGGCTAACATGATTGTAAGCCTAAGTATATTCATATATGTGTGCTAATTACTTTGGTGATATGGTCATGGTATGCTTGGTGAATGATAGAAATGTTATTTATGACATGAATGTGAGATGTTTGAAAATGTGGTCTATTGATGAAATGATAAAATAGTGTACAATTAGGTATCTTGAAAGTAGTCAATTGTGACTTAGTAAATGTTATGAGTATGATAGATGTGGATATTGTGTTGATCATAATTGTGGATGATTTGGTTACCTAAGTATGTTATGTATTTGCCTTGAATTCGTGTAAGTGTATGTGTGTACAAGGGTGGCAAATGGCTTGGAAAATAGCCTTTAATTTGTCCACACGGGTAGACACACAGGCGTGTGTCAAAGGGCCGTGTGTGACACACGGTCTGCCCCACGGGCATGTGTTCTAGCCGTGTGTCCCCTGGACCTTAATTGTTGCAAAACAAAATGTCCAGAATTGAGCACACGGGCAGAGACACGGGCATGTGTCTCAGCCGTGTGTGCTACACGGTTTAGCACACGGGCGTGTGGAACGGCCGTATGGCACAAGTTAGAGAGCACCCTAATTTAAACACGGTCTGAAGCACGGGCGTGTCCCTTGGACCACACGGGCGTGTGAGCGCTGTAGTTAGTAAAAAAATTCTAAGTTTTGTAAAGATTTCTAAAGTTCTCAGTTTAGTCTCGAACCACCTCCAAAGCATGTTTTGGGCCTCGTAGGCTCGTATAAGGGACTTTATGATTGAATATGAATAGTTTAAATTTGGACGCAAAATTTATGACTCGAAAATGTATGTTTGCTTTTGTTTATGTCCGGTAATGCCTCGTACCCTGTTCTGGCATTGAATACGAGTAAAGGGTGTTACATTTAGTGGTATCAGAGCTATGGTTTAGTCGATTATCAGACTAACGTAGCGTATGTGAGTCTAGCTATACACGCCACCCGGCTCTAGTGAAATTGTTATGTTGAGGCAAAGATGCTTTCCAATCGAGCTATTTTTGGAAACAATGGATGTAACACCCATTACCCGTATTCGACGCCGGAACAGGGTACGAGGCATTATTAGACTTACAAGCAAGAAATCATACAAATCGATACATAATTTTCCATTCAAAATTTAAAACTCTTTTTAAATATCCATATCACCCTTTAAACGAGCCTACTAGGCCCAAAACATACATAAGGAGTAATTCTAAACTAATCCGGATTCTTACGAGTACTAAGAAAAATTTTACTCAAAATAGGGCCACACGCCCGTGTGAAAAGGAACACGCCCATGTGGGCAGGCCGTGTTATCACACACGCCCATGTTCCTAGCCCGTGTAGATTTATTTCTCAAATTCGAACCTACAGGGGTTTTCACACGGCTTGGCACACACCCGTATCTACAGCCCGTGTCTACGGCCCGTGTCTACGGCCCGTGTCCCTCACACGGCCATGACACGCCCGTGCCTTAGCCCGTGTGTGAAAACCTTGACATTCTGTTTATGATGTCATCATCTCCATAAGGTCACACGGCCAAGGCACACGCCCGTGCCTTCAGGCCGTGTGGCAAATTAAATTCCTAAAATCAGGTGCAGACTTCACACGGCCTGGGCACACGCCCATGTCTTATGGTCGTGTCTTCCACACGGTTGAGACACACGGCCGTGCCTCAGCCCAGGTGGACAAAATAGGGCTATCTACCAACCTTTTTGCCACTCAAAATTGCACTAACTTTCATAATATCAAGACCACACTAAACATCTATAAACACATGCAACATATCATCATTCAACCAACAATAACCATAAGCCATAACATAATGGTATTGACACATGCATACATATATGAATAGGTTTACATTCAAATAAATATTATGTGCCATATCTCATGGACTTATACAAAATGAATCAAATATCATCACAAGCCAATACATTTGGCTAAACCAATATGACATATAACTCAAAAGACCAAAACCCTATACATGCCATACTAAAAAAAAATGCTCTAACTATACCAAATGTGTAGATAGTGTGGGTGATCCTCGGACGGTCTCTATTTCCCAAGCTGGCTTGTCGATACTATAAAACAAAGGGGAAATAAAAAGGGAGTAAGCTTTAAGCTTAGTAAGTCTATATGTAAACAATAAACATCATACCACATACTTATCAATCAAGAACATTGCATTCTAATCAAGAATAATTCATATCATTGTAATTGTACTTACTCATTTTCCAAATCTTACCACATTCCAAATACAAAACATACACATTGCTCACTTTTACATGCACCTATACCATGCACTCATCATCACACAGTCCCACGTAATCTCATTTAATCCAAGTTTCTCGATAAACACATTCAGGATAATACCAAATATAGGGTGGTTTCTCACACAGCCCACCACTAATAATTAACAAGGTGGTATCGCACACAGCCCACCAATAATAAAAATTATGGTGGTATCGCACACAGCCCACCAATAAAAATAATTACGGTGGTATCGCACATAGCCTACAAATAATAATAATTACGGTGGTGTCGCACATAGCCCACCATTAACAAAATTACGGTGTTCATTCATAATTTCCTCACTTTCTATCAATTAATAATTATCAACTATATTCAGCCACATTTCACATAATACATTTATATGTAAAATCATAAGTAAAAAGAATGTATCATTTACATATAAACTTACCTCGATACAAAATATGTTAATTTGCGATTTAGTCTGAAACCTTGCCTTTTCCTCGGTCAAGGTTGATTCCACGCTCTTCTTGATCTATAATGAAATATTTTGCTTATTAAATAACCACCTTATTCAAATCACTCCAAAATTCCTATTTTGACAAAATTACCATTTTACCCCTAGACTTACGCAAAATTACTATTTTACCTCTAGGATCGTAAAATGAAATGTGTTCATTTTTCACACACCCAAGCCTAGCCAATTCATATTCCCTCTTATAGCAACTCATAATTTCAATTATTTCACACATTTACCACTTATTTTACAACCTTTACAAAAAGGTCCTTTTAAGTGTTTTCATGGAAACTCCATTCACAAAAGTTGTTTATTTAACAACTAAGATTCATTCTCTTCCATAAAATTTTAGAAATAAACATAAATACTCACATGGAAAAACCCTAGACTCTCAACCATTTTGCAAAATAGTCCCCTCACTAGTTAGCTTAAGCTTTAGGGGTTCCAAAAGTACAAAAATTATCAAGAAAGACCACCAAAATCACTTACTTGTAAGGAGGATGAGTTGCTGAAAATTTCAAGCTTCCAAACCCCTATTCTTGTTGGTATTTTCGGTGGAGGAAGAAGGTGATAGGAAACAGATGATAGCTTTTTATGTTTTGTTTTATTTTATTTTATTTCCATTAAGTCACCTAATCCACCAAATCTTGACCAAATCAAATTTTCTTGTCCCTATGGCCAACTATCAACATTAGAAAGGTCTAATTACACATTAAGGACCTCCAATTTAAGGTTCTATAGCTATTTAACACCTATAGCTTGTAAAATAAAACTTTCGCACTTTATGCGATTTAGTCCTTTTTTGCAATTAAGCGTGCAATCACTAAAATTAATTCGCCAAAATTTTCATGCACTCATATAATCATGCTATGACACGTAAAATAATATTAAAAATAATTTCTCTGGCCTCGGGTTAGTGGTTCTGAAACCACTATTCTGAGTAGTCCCAAAATCGGGCTGTTACAACTCTCCCCCCTTTAGAGATTTTCGTCCCCAAAAATCTTACCGATAAAAAGGTTTGGGTACTGTTTTCTCATGTTTTCTTCCGGCTCCTGTAACATCCCGGAATATGGGTAAATTTTTTCTTAAGTGTGGTCATTACGGTATTGATAGAGGTATTTTAGGTGCTAGTTATAAGCTAAGAGAAGGCCCGAGCTATAAGGAAAATTTTTGTTTTAAGTGTTAATTAGAGGGGAGCTTGGCTTTAGAGGTCTTAAAAGAAATACTTGGAAGGTTAAGACACAAGAATTGCTTTGGTGGAGTGGCATGGAGGCGCTACTTGGGGCTTTAGGAAGGTGACGCCTCAAGGTGCTAAGGGGGTCTCATGTTCGAATCAGGGTGGCAGCAATGGGTTTTATTTTTGGTTTTGGCGTGAGACAAGGGAACTAGGGAGTGAGGTGTTAAAAGAGGTTTTGGGTGGATTATATCACAAATTAGCGCTGCGGTCGAGTGGCACAGGGGCGTTGGAAGAAAGGGGTCATGCATGAGGTTCCGTGTTCGAACCATGGAAGCTACAATTGGAGTTTTAATTTTTTTTCAAGCTGGCGTGAAGAGGTGGAAGGAATTGGCCTGCACATGGGCAATTGGAAGATAAGGATTAAGTTAGTTTTTTCTAATTTTCTATTTGGGGTAATGGATTAATCTTTGGACTTTATTTTTATTTATTAGATAGGATAATGTTCTTTATTTATTTATCTTTTAATTATTTTAGATAGTGGTAGGATAATTATTGGAATATATTTATTTAGTTTAAAGTAGTAAATAGGAGAAATGGTTGTTGTTGATTTTAATTTGGAAGGGTGATTTATTAGTATTTTATTTTGTATTTTAATTGAAGAGGTGATAATGGATATAGGGTGGATTTTATTTTAATTTTGAATATGATATGGATAATTAGTTGGCTAATTCAAATCAATTTGAATTAGTGGCCTGGAGCTTTTGAAGTAGCAGTAGAAGTTGGGAGTCTTCAAGGGGAGCATGTGCCGAATTTGCTATTTAGTGGGCAGCCCTCTTCTTGAATTTTTTTGGATCCTTTGCCGAATTCTTTTTCCTTTTCTTTTATTTTCTTTCTATCCAACCCCAAGTCTATACTTTCTCCTTGTATAGTCAAATATTTCACCACTATTGGTAGCCATTGTCGACTACTCAAACAACAACCTCTCCCACTTTTCATTTCTTCTCTTATTGCTTGAGCCGAATCTCTCCTTAGCCTTTGCCGCAATCTTCCTTGTTAATCTGGAGTTGGTTGGTCGAATATTAAGCAAAGAAGTGGAGCGCTTGGGTCTTTTCTCTAGTCGTTTGTGAAGGGTAAGGATTTTTGTTGTTATAGTCTGCTTCTTTTATTAATTGTTGATCAAGGACGGTCTTGGTGTGGGGAGTTGGCCGAATGTTCTTATGGTCTTATTATGAAAATCCTTTCATATGTAGTCAGCAAGGAGGAGCGGTAAGGAGGACTCTTAAGTCCGATTCTTCAAGGTGTTTCGGCAGAGTTTTAGTCAAACAGCGTTTCGGGATTTGATTGTTTGTACTATTAAGGTGCGTAATTATCGCACTGTTTCCCCTATTTTGTGTATTGTTATATACATATATTTGTGTATGATATGTGATAGCCGACAATAAAGGCTAAAGTGGTGGATACCCATGTTTGGGGTAGCCGGTTAACAGGTTAGTGTTTTATGATATTAAATTATTTATGGTGCCTGTTTGATATGGTAATGAGCATGCTATTATACTCACTCTATATGTTGATTTGACATGATATATTGACATATGTGCATGGGGATCGGATTTGAGCAAAGAAGGACGGGGAGTACATATTATGTACGTGGTCTAATGTCAGCCTCGTGCTACATTAGCGCTTGATGGTTAGGTGTGTGCTTCATCAAGGGGATGTTGGCTAGGTGCCCATCTCGGCGGTTGATAGTGAGTGCATCACCGTGAAGACAGATTAATGTTGGGATCACGATGTGATCGGTGGCTCAGCCACGGCCATGTGCAGCAGGTCTGCCAAGGTAGGGTTTGTGGGATCACTCGGTTGTGATCGGTGGAATAGCCACGGCCTTGAGCAGGGAGTCTGCTAAGGTTGGTGTAACGGATGGACCTAGGTTGGGTTGGGTTTCAGTAATTGCATATTTACAGTATGATCTGCGTGTGGATATGGGCCAAGCCCATACGTGTGGGAAGCATGTGTAATGATTATGCACTCGAGTCAAGTGGACTCACCCTATTTTTCTCAACCATTTCAGGTGATTCGTGATTAATGGACCGGGTTGGAGGGGATACAAAGGTGGCCATGCAGAAGGAGATTATTTTGATTATTTTATGTTTTTAATATTAAGTATTGGGTTAAATATTGGGTTGTAATAAGGGCCTTATTTTTATTATTTTGGTATTATTTTATTATTATTTATGGCTTGTTCAAATTAAATTTCTAAGTGAAGATAACTTTATTTTAGCAATCTACTTATTCAAATATATTTATACACCAAAGTTTTAATATGGGCATTGTATAATAACAAAGTTTTATTTATAATTTTAAATGGACATGGTTTTCAAAAGTTAACAAATTTTCACGGGTTATTCTAACATCAAAAGATTTTCAACCGTCTTTCCGCATGATGACATAACCAGATCGGGCCAAGGCTGCGTGGGCGGGTTTGGGGATGTTACGATTTGGTATCGAGCCCGGTTCAAAACTCGGCTTTGAGGGTTTTGGGCCCAAAACATTTTGAAAATGGGCTTTTCAAAAATTTGGTTTTTATGAAATATTTTTCAGTTATTCGGGCATGGCACTGTACCTCGGCCGAGTCGCACAGTAAGTACTTCAGACTTTCAAGTGAATTGTTATATGAACTGTTATGGGCTTAGTTGGGCTCGTAGATTAGAATATTAGGCTATTGAACCCTAGGACTAGTCTACTCAAACACATGCATAAGACTTAAGGTTACTAAACAAACACGTGATTAAGTCGCGAGTTAAGGTGTGGCAACCATCATGACGCATGTCGAGGATTGGTATTCAGTGAAGAGCTTGGTATTTAAGCGGTCCTAGCGACTCACCTCCTCTTTACTCGAATCCTACCAGTGCGTAGCTACGGTTCACCTTAACCAAGAGGACTTGTTCATAGGCTAAACCAATTATTAAAACCCGAAAGGGACTCGCTCTACTGTTTAAAAACCCTTAGTTTTAAAATTTTCAAATTTACCCCTTCGGTTTGTAAACCCTAAATTTAATTCTGAAAAACGTTTTCTCAATTTACCAAAATTACCAAAATACCCCTGGTTACCAAAATCCTGTTATACCTTTAATTTGCGGAATTTTCAAAAATACTCTTCAGTTTTGGGAATTTTAAAAAGATCCTGACTTATTAAAGTTTTCAGAATCGCTTTGAGTTATTACCGAAATACCCTTGTAGGAAAAATGACGGAAATACCCCTGGGGTAGAAATGGGCAGAAATGTCCGAATAGTAAATGTGTGTGGTAGATACCACTGAATAAATGAGTTCTTGTGGATGAATGAATGTGCCCTATTGGGGAACAAAGGTGATTCTCTGAATTAGAGTAGTGAACTCGAATTGAAACTTTGCTTGATCGAAAGGACAACTCCTGAAAACTTCGTTTCATAAAATTTGCTCGTGGATAAATAGTGGAACAAAATTTCTAATGCACAAAATTTCTTAAATCAGACTAAATCGAGGCGCTAGAAATGAGTTCTAGAGGACGTGGTCGTCGTGGACGTGGTCGAGGCGGAATGGCCGTATCGGAACCCGTTAGATCGGGTCAAGGGTCTGAGAATGAGGTACCACCTCCACCACCAGCCTTTGGTAATGAGCGCAAGAGCGCACGGGGATGATGCGATATCGCGGTGCGTGCCGCGAGTTTTGGAGATAGTGGGTGGGCGGGTGGAAATCGAGAGCAAGGAAGTGCATGCACTGAGCGACCCGAGCTAATGGAGCCGAGGTGTTTCGGGCGCGACGCGTGGCACCCAAGACGGTGAATATTGGTTGGAAGCAATCAAGCGAATTATGGATGAGCTCGATCCGAGTCCCGAGGAGAAAGTGAAAGGAATGGTGGCGCCGCAGCGACGAGGCATATCAATGGTGGCTAACAGTTCGGGATAGTGCCACGGCTGAGGATCTCACTTGGGAGTATGTCAAGACGGCGTACCAGAAGAAGTATGTTGGAACTCATTATATTGATGCGCAGAGGAAGGCGTTTCTAGGGCTGGTTCAAGGGAACAAGTCCGTAGCGGAACACGAGGCCGAATTCCTAAGGTTGCCGATATGCTCGAGGAGTGGTTGCCACGAACATGAACGATGTGTCCGGTTTGAGGACGGATTAAGGGACGACCTGAGACTGTTGATAGCTCCTCACCAGGAACGGGAGTTCGCGGTGTTAGTCGAAAAAGCTAAGGTAGCTGAGGGAATTAAGAACTCGGTAAGGCAGAACAGAGATAAGGATAGGAACCGGGATAGGAGGAGTTTTGGAGCATCTGAATCATCCGAGGGTTTTCAGAAAAGACCGAGGGTTGAAAAATTGCATTCGTGTTGCTAAGCCGCCATCTAGAAAATCTGGACCGTCCATGTGCTCGGTGTGGAAGGTACCATGTTGGTGAGTGTTGGAATCGGGATCGAGAATGCTTCAGGTGTAAGTCTAAGACTCATTTGATTAAGGATTGTCCTCAGGATCCGAACAGGACTCGGACTTTAGGCCAAGGTTATGTACAGTCGGGTAGAGATGGTCGCAAGTGACAAGAGGTCGTGGTCCGAACCATGGCGAAATGGTTCAAGCCAAGGTCGTGGAGCACCAAACAGAGAGGTGAAGGTGCAGACGCCAGCGACTAAGGTTGGTTTACGCATCGCACGTCGCGAGGAAGAAGATGTGCCGATTTGACCACAGTACGTTCTTTATTCCTAGAATACCCTCATTGCCTTGCTTGTGGTTAAGTCGGGTTGTTTTTTCGTTGTTAGTAAAGTATTTGGAACCTTGAGTATGAACTTAGAACCGTGCCTAGGAAAGGTGGATAGCTCTTTAAGATCAGAGTCTTGTGACTATATCATAGTGTGGTGAATTTAGATGTACGCATCAGTTAGTATAACCAAGTAATTTCGAGGACGAAATTATTTTAAGGGGTAGAATTGTAACATCCCTAATATGGGTAAATTTTTTCTTAAGTGTGGTCATTACGGTATTGATAGAGGTATTTTAGGTGCTAGTTATAAGCTAAGAGAAGGCCCGAGCTATAAGGAAAATTTTTGTTTTAAGTGTTAATTAGAGGGGAGCTTGGCTTTAGAGGTCTTAAAAGAAATACTTGGAAGGTTAAGACACAAGAATTGCTTTGGTGGAGTGGCATGGAGGCGCTACTTGGGGCTTTAGGAAGGTGACGCCTCAAGGTGCTAAGGGGGTCTCATGTTCGAATCAGGGTGGCAGCAATGGGTTTTATTTTTGGTTTTGGCGTGAGACAAGGGAACTAGGGAGTGAGGTGTTAAAAGAGGTTTTGGGTGGATTATATCACAAATTAGCGCTCTGGTCGAGTGGCCTGGGGCGTTGGAAGAAAGGGGCTTCGGCATGAGGTTCCAGTGTTGAACCATGGAAGCTACAATTGGAGTTTTAATTTTTTTCAAGTGGCGTGAAGAGGTGGAAGGAATTGGCTCGCACATGGGCAATTGGAAGATAAGGATTAAGTTAGTTTTTTCTAATTTTCTTTGGGGTAATGGATTAATACTGGACTTTATTTTTATTTATTAGATAGGATAATGTTCTTTATTTATTTATCTTTTAATTATTTTAGATAGTGGTAGGATAATTATTGGAATATATTTATTTAGTTTAAAGTAGTAAATAGGAGAAATGGTTGTTGTTGATTTGGAAGGGTGATTTATTAGTATTTTATTTTGTATTTTAATTGAAGAGGTGATAATGGATATAGGGTGGATTTTATTTTAATTTTGAATATGATATGGATAATTAGTTGGCTAATTCAAATCAATTTGAATTAGTGGCCCTGAGCTTTTGAAGTAGCAGTAGAAGTTGGGAGTCTTCAAGGGGGGAGCATGTGCCGAATTTGCTATTTAGTGGGCAACCCTCTTCTTGAATTTTTTTGGATCCTTTTGCCGAATTCTTTTTCCTTTTCTTTTATTTTCTTTCTATCCAACCCCAAGTCTATACTTTCTCCTTGTATAGTCAAATATTTCACCACTATTGGTAGCCATTGTCGACTACTCAAACAACAACCTCTCCCACTTTTCATTTCTTCTCTTATTGCTTGAGCCGAATCTCTCCTTAGCCTTTGCCGCAATCTTCCTTGTTAACTGGAGTTGGTTGGTCGAATATTAAGCAAAGAAGTGGAGCGCTGGGTCTTTTCTCTAGTCGTTTGTGAAGGGTAAGGATTTTTGTTGTTATAGTCCGCTTCTTTTATTAATTGTTGATCAAGGACGGTCTTGGTGTGGGAGTTGGCGAATGTTCTTATGGTCTTATTATGAAAATCCTTTCATATGTAGTCGCAAGGAGGAGCGGTAAGGAGGACTCTTAAGTCCGATTCTTCAAGGTGTTTCGGCAGAGTTTTAGTCAAAAAACAGCGTTTGGGATTTGATTATTTGTACTATTAAGGTGCGTAATTATCGTGACTGTTTCCCTATTTTGTGTATTGTTATATACATATATTTGTGTATGATATGTGATAGCCGACAATAAAGGCTAAAGTGGTGGATACCCATGTTTGGGGTAGCCAGGTTAATGAGTTAGTGTTTTATGATATTAAATTATTTATGGTGCTGTTTGATATGGTAATGAGCATGCTATTATACTCACTCTATATGTTGATTTGACATGATATATTGACATATGTGCATGGGGATCGGATTTGAGCAAAGAAGGACGGGAGTACATATTATGTATACGTGGTCTAATGTCACCTCGTGCTACATTAGCGCTTGATGGTTAGTTTGTGTGCTTCATCAAGGGGATGTTGGCTAGGTGCCCATCTCGGCGGTTGATAGTCGAGTGCATCACCGTGAGACGGATTAATGTTGGGATCACGATGTGATCGGTGGCTCACCCACGGCCATGTGCGGCAGTCCGCCAAGGTAGGGTTTGTGGGATCACTCGGTTGTGATCGGTGGAATAGCCACGGCCTTGAGCAGGGAGTCTGCTAAGGTTGGTGTAACGGATGGACCTAGGTTTGGTTGGGTTTCGTAATTTCATATTTACCTGTATGATCTGTGTGGATATGGGCCAAGCCCATACGTGTGGGAAGCATGTGTAATGATTATGCATCGAGTCGGTGGACTCACCCTATTTTTCTCAACCATTTCGGGTGATTCGTGATTAATGGACCGGGTTGAGAGGATACAAAGGTGGCCATGCGAGAAGGAGATTATTTTGATTATTTTATGTTTTTAATATTAAGTATTGGGTTAAATATTGGGTTGTAATAAGGGCCTTATTTTTATTATTTTGGTATTATTTTATTATTATTTATGGCTTGTTCAAATTAAATTTCTAAGTGAAGATAACTTTATTTTAGCAATCTACTTATTCAAATATATTTATACACCAAAGTTTTAATATGGGCATTGTATAATAACAAAGTTTTATTTATAATTTTAAATGGACATGGTTTTCAAAAGTTAACAAATTTTCACGGGTTATTCTAACATCAAAAAGATTTTCAACCGTCTTTCCGCAGTGACATAACCAGATCCGGTCAAGGCTCGTGGGCCGGGTTTGGGGATGTTACAGCTCCCACGTAGCCTCTTCTACACCATGTTTTTGCCACAACACCTTCACCAAAGTTATACTTTTATTCCTCAACTATTTAACCTCTCGAGCCAAAATCTTAATTGGTTCTTCTTCATAGGTCATATCCGGTCGTATTTCAATTTCGGTCGGAGGAATTACATGCGAAGGATCGGAACGATATTTTCGTAACATCGACACATGGAACACGTTGTGTATTCTCTCTAACTCCACAGGCAAAGCTAACCAGTAAGCTATTGGTCCAATCCTTTCAATAACCTCGTACAGCCCTATGAATCGCGGACTCAATTTGCCCTTTCGACCAAATCACAATATTTTCTTCCATGGGGATACTTTCAGAAACACTTTATCACCCACCTGAAACTCAATTTCTTTTCTTTTCAAATCCGCGTATGACTTTTGTCGATCTAAAGCAACTTTCAGACTATCACGGATCACCTTCACTTTTTCTTCGGTTTCTCTAACCAAATCAACCCCGTGAATTTGCTTCTCACTAAGCTCGGTCCAATACAACGGAGTTCGACACTTGCGACCATATAATGCTTCGTACGGAGCCATCTGTATACTCGACTGATAACTTTTGTTGTAGGCGAATTCGACCAAAGGTAGATATCTTTCCCAACTACCTTCAAACTCTAAAACACAGCATCGGAACATGTCTTCGAGAACTTGAATCACTCTTTCGGATTGACCATCAGTTTGCGGATGGAAAGCAGTACTAAAATTCAATTTCGTACCCAAGGCTTCTTGTAACTTTTCCAAAACCTCGAAGTAAACCTCGAATCTTTATCCAAAATAATTGACATAGGCACCCCAAGTAATCTCACAATTTCAGCAACATACAGCTCAGCAAACTTGTCGAGCAAGTAATCAGTACGTACTGGTATAAAGTGAGTCGATTTCGTTAATCTGTCAACAACAACCCACACAGCATCTTTCTTTTTCGGAGTCATAGGCAACCCTATTACAAAATCCAACGTGATTCGATCCCATTTCCACTCGGGAACCATCACTGGCTGAAGAAAACCCGAAGGTACCTGATGCTCGGCTTTCACTTATTGGCAGATCAGACACTTTGTCACAAACTCAGAGATGTCTCTTTTCATACCCGGCCACTAATATAACTTCTTTAAATCATTATACATTTTTGTACTGCCCAGATGTACTGACAAACAACCACTATGTGCCTCTTGTAAAATTTTCTGAATTAGCTCATTATCTTTCGGTACACATGCCCTATCACAGAACATCAAGCAGTCATTTGGTCCGATTCAAAAATCTGAATCACTATCCGATTCACACTGAACTCTTTTAACTTGCAATTCTTTGTCTTTCTTTTGAGCTTCACAAATTTGTTGATGATATAATGGTCTAGCCCTTAACTCGGCCAAAATCGAACCGTCATTAGACAAAACCAAACTCGTGTTCATAGCCCTCAAAGCAAACAAGGATTTTCTGCTCAAGGCATCTGGGACTACATTCACTTTTCTTGGATGATAATCAATCATTAGCTCATAATCTTTCACTAATTTGAGCCACCTTCGTTGTCACAAATTAAAGTTCTTTTGATTCATCAGGTACTTCAAACTTTTTTGATCGGTAAAGATTCAACATTTCTCACCATACAAATAATGACGCCAAATCTTCAAAGCAAAGATGATGGCGGCCAATTCTAAATCGTGCGTCGAATAATTCTTTTCATGTGGTTTTAGTTGTCTCGAGGCATAAGCTACTACTTTGCCCTCTTTCATTAACACACAACCAAGACCATTCAATGACGCATCACTATAAATCACAAACTTCTTTCTCGACTCAGGTTGTACCAAAACCGGTGCTTCAGTTCATCGTTCCTTCAACTTCTCGAAACTTTGTTAACATTTATCAGTCCATTCAAACTTAACATTCTTTTGCAACAACTTAGTCATCGGAGAAGAAATCATCGAAAATCCCTCGACAAAACATCGATAGTACCCAGCTAAACCTAAAAAGCTTCTAACTTCTGATATATTCTTTGGCGGTTTCCAATCAATAATCACCGAAATTTTGCTCGAATCAACCCGAATACCATCACCTGAAACTATGTGTCCCAGAAATCCGACTTCACGAAGCCAAAACTCACTTTTACAAAACTTAGCAAAAAATTTCTCCTCTTGTAGAATCTGTAATACCATTCTTAAGTGTTTGGCATGCTCGGCCTCATCTCTGGAATAAATCAATATATCGTCTATGAACACTACTACAAATTTATCCAAGTATAGCCAAAAAAATCGGTTCATTAAATCCATGAACATAGCTGGAGCATTAGTTAAACCGAAAGGCATCACCAAGAATTCATAGTGTTCATATCTAGTTCTAAAAGTAGTTTTCGACACATCGGATTCCTTGACTCTCAACTGATAGTAGCCAGATCTTAAATCTATCTTTGAGAACACGGTTGCACCCTTCAATTGATCAAAAAAATCATCAATTCTCGGCAATGGGTACTTATTCTTTATAGTTACTTTGTTAAGTTGATGGTAGTCAATGCAAAGCCTCATTGTTCCATCTTTATTCTTTACGAATAAAACGGGAGCGCCCTAGGGAGAAAAACTCGGTCTAACAAATCCTTTATCGGTCAACTCTTGCAGCTGAGCCTTTAACTCTTTCAATTCAGTTGGAGCCATTCTATACGGAGTAATGGAGATCGGTGCAGTCCTAGGTATCAGATCGATAGCAAACTCAATTTCTCTAACTGGAGGCAACCCAAGTAATTCTTCCAGAAATACATCTGGAAACTCACAAACTATTGTCACAGATTCAAGCTTCGACTTAGTCATCTCAATATTCAAGACATATGCAAGGTATGCTTCACACCCTTTTCTCATACACTTCTGAGCAGACATGTATGAAATCGCCATAGGCATCTTATGTGAGTCATCTGTTTCAACCCAAAGAATCTCACCATTTTCACATTTCAACTTAAGAGTTTTCTGTCTACAATTTACCTTAGCATCATGTAATGTCAACCAATCCATGCCCAAAATAACATCAAACTCGTCAAACAGCAACAACATCAAATTAGCCAGAAAATAGTGACTTTGAATCGTCAAAGGACAATTCCTATAAACCTTATCTACTAACACATACTTGCCTAAGGGATTTGACACCTTAATCACAAATTCAGTCAATTCAATAGATAATTTCTTACTATTTACCAAATTCACACAAACATAAGAATGAGTGGATCCGGGGTCAATTAGAGCAACGACATTAGTATCGTAAAGAGAAAATATACCCGTATTCACGTCGGGGGATGATGCATCCTCACGAGCTCATATGGCATAAGCTCTAGCAGGTGCTCTCATTTCTGTCCTCGCAGCTGAATCCTTTATCATACTTTTACTACTAGTTCCACTTCCAGCATTTCGCGGTGGTCTACCCTTGCTAGTAGTGTTACTCAATCTAACACACTGAAGTTTCTCTCCCTCAACATTCTCAAGACAGTCTCTGATGAAATGTTCTCGAGAACCACACTTGTAACAAGCTCGGTTGTTTCCCCAACACTCTCCAAAGTGTTGTCTACCACACTTCTGGCATTCAGGTTTATTATACTTCACATTACCCACACTTGCCATTGAGGTGGCTTGAACTTTAGAGTTCGAATATGTTTTACCACGATCTCGGTGTGAATACCCAGCTGAAATGGTCGTCTGAGGATTCGTTTCCTTGGACCTCTTTGATTGGGATTGGAACGACTTACTCATCAGCCTCTTCCTTGCATCTCGGGCCTCAATCATAGCTTTCCTCTTTTCTTTATTTAGCTCTTCAGCCTTGTAAGCTCTATCGACCAATACCACTAATTCTTTCAATTCTAAAATCCCAACTAACAATTTAATATCCTCGTTCAGCCCATCTTCGAATCTCTTACACATAATAGATTCGGTAGACACACACTCTTGAGCATACTTACTGAATTTAATGAATTCCCGTTCATACTCTGCCACAGTCATTTTGCCTTGCTTCAGTTCAAGAAACTCTTTCCGTTTTTGATCGATGAATCGCTGACTTATATATTTCTTGCGGAACTCCTCTAAAAAGAAATCCCATGTCACTCTCTCTTTCGAAACTACAGATGTCAGTGTTTTCCACCAACGGTATGCTGAGTCTGTCAATAACGATACGACACATTTTAAGCACTCTTCGGGCGTGCAAGAGAGTTCATCAAATACCCGCATAGAATTCTTAAGTGTAACACCCCATACTTGAGTCCGAGGCTAAGACCGGATACGAGACATTACTATGCTTGAACTTTCTTAAACATGTACTTACGGGCTATAAAATTTCATTCCGAATTAAAAACTTCTCTTTCTTAGTCAAATCAGACATTTCATGGGCCTACGAGGCCTCAGACTTACGTCCTGAAACTTTCGAAACTCATCCGAAACTTTCTCTCGAAGCGGGGTCACACGTCCGTGTGACTTGGGACACACTGTGCACCCCTAAAACATACCCGTGTCTTTCACCCGTGGAGGATCTTGGCAAAATCCACACGGCACCGACACGCCCATGGCTGGCGCCCGTGTGCCAAACCTGGCATTCGACTTATCCACCTTTATCGCACACACGCGCGTGTGCGGCCACCGTGTGACAATTGAATTTCTAAGTATCAAGTGCAGACTTCACATGGCCTTGGCACACGCCCAAGTGCCAACCGTGTGTATCACACGGCCTGAACAAACGACTGTGTGACCAGCCCGTGGTCTAATCTGACTTAAGATACTAAGGTGCAGGAGACACACGGCCTAGACACACGCCCGTGTCTCTATCCGTGTGGGCACTTAGAGGCTATCTTACCAAGCCTTTTACCACTCCCATTTGCATACATTCATATACTACTTCAAAACATTCTCAAATCATCAATTAAAACACATGAATTAACACATTTAATCATTAAAGAGATAAAGTCTTTATCCCATACACTAGGGAGAACTACTCCCAATACAAATACAACCAACTTAAGCCATCATCTATGGTCATACACAACCAACTCTAGATTCTCTTAGGCCAATACAATTTGGCTACATCGGTTAGAACTTAATCAACTTTAAAAGAATCCCTATACATGCCATGACTCATACGGACTTGATACCTCATACCAAAGTGCGCTTTCGATAGTGTGAAAACATCTCCAAGCGTCCTCCAACCCGAGCTAATTAAAATAACCTATAAGAGATGAGAAAAGTAAAGGAGTAAGCAATAATCTTTGAGTAAGTTCATATGCATAATCGACAAATATTGATATTCATTGAATATACATAACCACAAAGTATTATACCGAGTTTTTCTCATTAACTCATGGTAACTTACTCAACCATTCGTGAAGCTTAATGGTAACTTACTCAACCATTCGTGAAGCTTACTCATTCTATCTCTTACCACATTCTTACTATGCCACAAGCCAATTGCTCATTTAATTAGTACATATTCCTGCACTGATCACCACATGATCATATAAAACAACTCATCAAGTATTTTCAATAAGATACTCATACTATTAATCTCTCGATGGTTTCGCACTTAGCCCACCATTGAATCTATAATAAGGTGGTATCGCACACAGCCCACCAATCATTTATACTTATGCTAATTTCGCACTTAGCTCACCAATCATTTATAAGCGATGGTATCACACACAGCCCATCATTACCATCAATAAGGTGATGTCACACATAGCTCACCGTTATTTTACATTCATGGATAATAATCCACATGTATATCTATATTTCAAATGTTCATCCGAGAACATCCTCACATACTTCTATTCTTACTTAACTTTCTACGATACTCGTTCGCATTCACACAATGCATAAATGAATCTATCTCATACAAATAAGGCGTATTGAATACACATAACCCACTGAGGGTTCATCATATACTGAATCCATATCAATTCAATTCTAACACACACTTGTGCTTTTCATGGTACAACCACATACTTTATTTCTTTCAACATATACGTTGAATCACTCAAGTTATTAAATATCTCTCTCTCGAGTCTCATACACATAATGTCACATGGAATTCATACCCTAATAGGGTCTTACTTTTATTAACATGTCGATGCCATGTCCCTGACATGGTCTTATACGAATTCTTACATCGAGGCCATATACCAATATGGTCTTACACGAGGCCTTAACTATCATCATATCATTCTACATACATTTCCCATTACTCTTAGATTCAATTCTTTTGACCTCTCATCAAAGATATTTCAAACATTAATAGAGTAAATATACATTCCATACAACATTGGAACATTAAATTAACTCATACGTAATTGCAAAATTTGCACATGAACTTACCTCGATGTCGAAAGGGCCAAAAGGGACCTTTTTGCCCACATTTCTCTTTTCATCCGTTCTAGGTCCGAAACTCATTTTCTTTGATCTAGAACAATGTAATTTACTGATTTAATCAATCATAATACACCATAATCTACACTTTAGGCAAAAATGACTATTTTGCCCCTACACTTTGGCAAAATTACGATTTTACCCCTAGGCTCGTAAATAAATTTTCATCCATCTTCTTTACTAATCAAGCCTAGCCGAATCATATTCTCTTCTATAGAAACTCAAAATTTCAACTATTTCATGCACTTATTACCAATTTGCAACATTTACAAATTAGTCCTAATTAGGTGTTTTCATAACAACACCTTTCACAAAAGTTGTTTCTCATCTCCCTATCATTCATTTTCTTCCATAAAAACTCTTCAAACAACATAAAATCTATCATGGTAAGTCCCTAGACTTTCAACCATATTGCAAACTAGTCCTCTCATTAGCTAGCATAAGCTTTGAGGGCTCCAAATATGCAAAAAACATCAAAAATAAACATCAAATTGACTTACTTGTAAGGATGAGATGTAGCTTAAATTTTCAAACTTTCAAACCCTTAAGCTTGCTGATATTTTTGTTGGAGAAGAAGGCAAAGTGAAAAGATGATAGCCTTGGCTTATTTCATCTTATTTTATTTATTTGTCAACTAATATCACTAACTTTTGACCATCATTTAATGCCTTTGTCCCCCTAGCTTCCTATGTGGCCGGCCATCACTAATTCAATGGCATAATATCACTTTAAGGACCTCCAATTTATAATCCTTAGCTAATTGGCACCTCTAGCAATTCAAATAGAACTTTTGCACTTTATGCAATTTAGTCTTTTTTCGCAATTAAGCCCTCAATCGCTAAAATTAAAGCACCAAAATTCTCATGCCTCTTTATAAACATATTATAACACATAAAATATCATGCAAATAATTTTCTCTAACCTTGAATTAGTGATTCCGAGATCACTGTTTCGACTAGCCCCTAAATCGGGCTGTTACAATTCTCCCCCTTAGGGATTTTCGTCCCCGAAAATCTAATCAGGAGGAGTTGTTACCAACATTCTTAAAACGTTTCCATCTACTCTTCAAAATCGCGAATCCACTTATCCTCAAGTTTCTCTTGCCAATAACTCTTAAGCTGTGATACATAAGGTCGAAACGTAACTTGAGACCTAGGTTATTCTTCCTCTGGGGCATATACTCTGTAATCTACCAATTTGGAACTCTGCATATGTCCAAATGATCATTCGAATATTTACTGGTTGATTTACTACAATTCGAATGACATTTCCCTTTCTTGGAAATTTTGTCAAACCAAATTTGAAATCTATAAGGTTTTATCCCACTTTCTCATTAAAGCATTCACCAACTGTAGTAGTCTTGTCTTGTGTGCTTTGGAAACTCAGCTTTTAGTGGTCAACTACTTCTGACCATAACTCGACCATATTGTGAAATGCACTCTATTGTCAAAACATTTATGCACATAACTGCATTTCCTTACTTTTGCATTAGTAGATATGCTACTACTAAATCTCATACCAAAACTCTTGTATAAGTTCTGGATTCAACATCATTCACTTCTATCTTGAGGAAGAATCAACAACAGAAATCTTATCCAACATGGACAACTTATTTAAAATACCATTTATTATAACACTTCTGAACTCTTCATTCGAAAGGAAGACTCACTATAGTCATTAACCTCATTTGAAACTAGGATATTACCAACTAGAGTCAACCGAGTAACTAACTCACATTACTAAACATGGATCTTTCATTCGGACATCTGTACTATGTCTACTATCTGAGTAGTATCACAATAACTATACCCACAATTGTAATAGCTCAACCCGTTTCCACTATTTCATCTTCAAAATCTTCTGTAGCATAAGATGCCCTCACTTATTAAAATTCAAAAAATACACATCGATCTTCCCATGGATCGATACAAAATATCTAACTCACAACACAAACACAAAAGTGATCGTCTCTGGATCACCAACCTGTCAACTCTTTCTCTCGATTCAGACTGATCTCAGTACTAGAACTTTCAAATAAACAGTTCTTTCAATAGCTTTCAACTCAACTATCACGGTTTGAACATTTCGATGAGCATATCTTTATATCATGCTCCCTACTCACCTACACACAGAATTTTATTCTCTTTGCTGATTCATGCGTGAATATACACAGAACTTGAATCATATCTCAATACATTAATCTACTCTTTTCTCCATACTGAGAACATATTTTAAGCACATTCTCATCTAAGTTTCTCTTGCTATGCCAATCTAGAACCTTTACTATCGTCATATCTCACGATAGTAGGGACATCTCGATCGAATTCATTAACTCTATCCATCTTATTTGAAAACTCTTCATACGACGTGAAACTTGTGATTTCATTTCTTATACTAGAATCATCACCAACTTCCTCCATAAAGTACCCGTATAGGATTACAAGGAGATAAAGGAAATGTCAATTTCAATTAACTAAATCGACAACCATTTTGTCTGATTTTTACTATCAGCTAACATTCTCACACAATCACAATTTATGAAAAGAACAACTACATCAGCCCTGAAAGGAAACATATATTTATACATAATACTCAAGGAGATTATTATAATCCATCCATGGCATCAACTAGCTATGCACAATTTATAGGCTTTAAGCCAACTTACTCAAACTTGCCATTTATTTAGCACATACCGTGCCACACATCGTACTCGTTCCTTCTTGACTCGTTCACGAGTGCCTATATTTACCCATTCACATGACTTTAGTATAATTCCAATTTCTATCTCTAGACTCGTCTATGTGTCCCATCGATCACTAAGGATAATCAAAGACGCATATTCATCGTCATTCATATAGGTACGAAACCAATGCCACATTCCCGAGGTGGTCTTATATGGAGTCACCTCTAAATGCCAATGCCATATCCCTGATAAGGTCTTATATGGACTTCCTCATCAAATATCGATGCCATATTCTGGATATGGTCTTATACGGAATCTCAACTCAGTACCGAGGCCATGTCCCGATCATGGTCTTATACGGGACCTTGCCTATCTCACATCTCGATGATAGCCCCATCATTTTAGTCTTCTAGGACTTCAACCTCATGTTCAACAATAGTTACTCTATTTAGTAGAGTATTATGCATCGATGTGATACAAGGCATTCTTAATCATGCTAGCATAATTATTGCATTAATCCGATGCAAACTTACTCAACTTAATTCTCATAACATCTCATCATAATTCAACAGTGGTAAGGGAGTGAGGTTGCAAAGTCCCTTAACCTAACTCTCGTGACTACATACATATGATTTACTACTCATTGTCAATGAAATATCATCATAGTCACACAACTCGTCTCAAGTGAGTTTTCACATTTATCACGCTACAATTGTTTCTATCACCTATACTTTTGAACTGTGACTTCACTTACTCAATTTTTACATTAAGGTCTACTTGAGTACTCAACATTTAACTCTAATTCCTCTTACTATTTCTTATTAATCTAGAGAATGTCTTACAGGTTTTGAGTACGTCGTTTACTTGATTGCCATAGTCCAACTATGGTCTTACTCGTATCATAACATCATAGCCCAGCTATTGCTTTACATGTCATCACGATGCCATAGCCTCGCTATGGTCTTACACAAAATCTCATATCAATACCAATGCCATATCCCAGATACGGTCTTACATGGAAACTCATATCGATGCCGATGCCATATCCCAGATATGGTCTTACACGAAGTCTTATATCGATATTGACTCCATATCCCAGATATGGTCTTACTCGATCTCATACCAAAGCCAGGTCCCAGACGTGGTCTCACACGAGATTACTATTTGATGCCAATGCCATATCCAAGATATGGTCTTATACGGGATCTCACAACAAATATCGATGCCATATCCCCGATATGGTCTTATCCGATTAACTTATTCAATACCGAAGCCATATCCCTGATATGGTCTTATACGGGATCATGTATCGATGCCAATGCCATGCCCCAGACATGGTCTTATATGGGATCACATATACCGCCATGGTCCAACCATGGTCTTATTCATCATTTTATCATTGAACGACCGTACTCATCTCCTGCAGTCTACTTAGTCAAACTTTTCAGTTTTAACTCTCACACGTGAGGTTTAACCATGTGGACATATTTATCATAAACAATGGCATCACAAATCTCAAATGCTTACTTACTCTTACTGCTTCTCACATATATCAAGGTACTTACTAGTCTCATGTTTGTAAGGTAAACAAGGTACCTGTAACACTTGATCACATAGATCAGTATACTTTACTATAACAAGTATAATCTCAACATCATCATTCATAACATGAATTATACTTGTTAGTCAGCCTTCACTAGCATGACATAATATCAACATTCCTACTAACTTTCTTGTTATCTCATTTAAGCTTTACTCTTTTGCCCGATGAATTACTATGAATGACTGAGGATACTGAATCTCATTTCACATGTATCTTGATGCCAATGCTATATCCTTGATATAGTCTTACATGGGATCTCTTACTTGGTATCGATGCCATGTCTTGACATGGACTTACACGAAGTCTTGCTTGCGGGTTCCCTTGGGAACTTACCATTGCCATGTCTTGACATGGTCTTATTAGTAACTTTACTCATGAACTGGTCAATGCTGAGCCTTGGCTTGGACTTACATGAAATCTTCCTTGTTACTCACCAATGCCATGCCTTGGCTTGGACTTACATGGGATCTCTATCTCTTGATAGCTTTTTAATGCCAAGACTTGTCTTGGACTTACATGACATCTTTGCTTGGAGACTCGCCAATGCCATGCCTTGGCTTGGGCTTATATGGGACTTCATCTCATAGTAACTCTTCAATGCCAAGACTTGTCTTGGTCTTACATGATAACTTGCTTGATTGCCGATGCCCTGTCTTGACATGGTCTTATACGGACTTTCTTGTCTCATGTGGCAGATTGAGTATCCTAAGTAATTCATTTTCAATCGGGACTTTCATATACATGCTCTTAGTAACTTCTTTGTTTAATAAATCATTAAACATTTTCATGGAAATAATGTGCATTTAACAACATAGCAAGCAATTCAATGAAAATATCCATGAAGCTTGAAAATCATACCAACTTACTGAAATTAGCTCGGTTGGGAATCATCTCTGTCTTAACAAAACAATTTCGTTAGAGCCGGGAGACATCACACTATCACTGTCCACATATGGCATGTATAGCTAGACTCTTACTCGTGCTAGGTTAGTCCGAGAACCGACTAAACCATGCTCTGATATCACTAAATGTAACACCCCATACCCGAGTCCGAGGCTAAGACCGGATACGAGACATTACTATGCTTGAACTTTCTTAAACATGTACTTATGGGCTATAAAATTTTGTTTCGAATTAAAAACTTCTCTTTCTTAGTCAAATCAGACATTTCATGGGATTACGAGGCCTCAGACTTACGTCCTGAAACTTTCGTAACTCATCCGAAACTTTCTCGAAAACAGGGTCACACGTCCGTGTGACTTGGGACACGCTTGTGCACCCCTAAAACATGCCCGTGTCTTTCACCCGTGGAGGATACTGGCAAAATCCACACGGCCTGGACACGCCCGTGGCCCTGGCCCGTGTGCCAAACCTTGGCATTCTGACTTATCCACACGGTCTGTACACACGCCCGTGTGCATCAGCCGTGTGACAATTGAATTTTTAAGTGTCAAGTGCAGACTTCACACGGCCTTGGCACACGCCCATGTGCCAACTGTGTGTATCACACAGCCTGAACAAACGGCCGTGTGACCAGCCCGTGGTCTAATCTGACTTAAGATACTAAGGTGCAGGAGACACACGGCCTAGACACACGCCCGTGTCTCTATCCGTTTGGGCACTTAGAGGCTATCTTACCAAGCCTTTTATCACTCCCGTTTGCATACATTCATATACTACTTCAAAACATTCTCAAATCATCAATTAAAACACATGAATTAACACATTTAATCATTAAAGAGATAAAGTCTTTATCCCATACACTAGGGAGAACTACTCCCAATACAAATACAACCAACTCAAGCCATCATCTATGGTCATACACAACCAACTCTAGATTCTCTTAGGCCAATACAATTTGGCTACATCGGTTCGAACTTAATCAACTTTAAAAGAATCCCTATACATGCCATGACTCATAAGGACTTGATACCTCATACCAAGGGTCTGCTCGATAGTGTGAAAACATCTCCGGCGTCCTCCAGCCCGAGCTAATTAAAATAACCTATAAGAGATGAGAAAAGTAAGGGAGTAAGCAATAATGCTTAGTAAGTTCATATGCATAATCTGACAAATATTGATATTCATTGAATATACATAACCACAAAGTATTATACCGAGTTTTTCGCATTAACTCACGGTAACTTACTCAACCATTCGTGAAGCTTACTCATTCTATCTCTTACCACATTCTTACCATGCCACAAGCCAATTGCTCATTTAATTAGTACATATTCCTGCACTGATCACCACATGATCATATAAAACAACTCATCAAGCATTTTCAATAAGATACTCATACTATTAATCTCTCGGTGGTTTCGCACTTAGCCCACCATTGAATCTCTAATAAGGTGGTATCGCACACAGCCCACCAATCATTTATACTTATGCTGATTTCGCACTTAGCTCACCAATAATTTATAAGCGATGGTATCGCACACAGCCCATCATTACCATCAATAAGGTGATGTCGCACATAGCTCACCATTATTTTACATTCATGGACAATAATCCACATGTATATCTCTATTTCAAATGTTCATCCGAGAACATCCTCACATACTTCTATTCTTCCTTAACTTTCTACGATACTCGTTCGCATTCACACAATGCATAAATGAATCTGTCTCATACAACTAAGGCGTATTGAATACACATAACCCACTGAGGGTTCATCATATACTGAATCCATATCAATTCAATTCTAGCACACACTTGTGCTTTTTGTGGTACAACCACATACTTTATTTCTTTCAACATATACGTTGAATCACTCAAGTTATTAAATATCTCTCTCTCGAGTCTCATACACATAATGTCACATAGAATTCATACCCTAATAGGGTTTTACTTTTATTAACATGTCGATGCCATGTACCTGACATGGTCTTATATGAATTCTTACATCGAGGCCATATTCCAATATGGTCTTACACGAGGCCTTAACTATCATCATATCATTCTACATACATTTCCCATTACTCTTAGATTCAATTCTTTTGACCTCTCATAAAAGATATTTCAAACATTCATAGAGTAAATATACATTCCATACAACATTGGAACATTAAATTAACTCATACGTAATTGCAACATTTGCACATGAACTTACCTCGATGTCGAAAGGGCCAAAAGGGACCTTTTTGCCCACATTTCTCTTTTCATCCGTTCTAGGTCCGAAACTCATTTTCTTTGATCTAGAACAATGAAATTTACTGATTTAATCATTTATAAATCATAATACACCATAATCTACACTTTAGGCAAAAATGACTATTTTGCCCCTACACTTTGGCAAAATTACGATTTTACCCCTAGGCTCGTAAATAAATTTTCATCCATCTTCTTTACTAATCGAGCCTAGCCGAATCATATTCTCTTCTATAGAAACTCAAAATTTCAACTATTTCATGCACTTATTACCAATTTGCAACATTTACAAATTAGTCCTAATTAGGTGTTTTCATAACAACACCTTTTACAAAAGTTGTTTCTCATCTCCCTATCATTCATTTTCTTCCATAAACACTCTTCAAACAACATAAACTCTATCATGGTAAGTCCCTAGACTTTCAACCATATTGCAAACTAGTCCTCTCATTGGCTAGCTTAAGCTTTGAGGGCTCCAAATATGCAAAAAACATCAAAAATAAACATCAAATTGACTTACTTGTAAGGATGAGATGTAGCTTAAATTTTCAAACTTTCAAACCCTTAAGCTTGTTGATATTTTCATTGGAGAAGAAGGCAAAGTGAAAAGATGATAGCCTTGGCTTATTTCATCTTATTTTATTTATTTGTCAACTAATATCACCAACTTTTGACCATCATTTAACGCCTTTGTCCCCCTAGCTTCCTATGTGGCCGGCCATCACTAATTCAATGCCCTAATATCACTTTAAGGACCTCCAACTTATAATCCTTAGCTAACTGGCACCTCTAGCAATTCAAATAGAACTTTCGCACTTTATGCGATTTAGTCCTTTTTCGCAATTAAGCCCTCAATCGCTAAAATTAAAGCACCAAAATTCTCATGCCTCGTTATAAACATATTATAACACATAAAATATCATACAAATAATTTTTTCTAACCTCGAATTAGTGATTCTGAGATCACTGTTCTGACTAGCCCCTAAATCGGGCTGTTACATTAAGCCAGAACTCTGCTTTCCCGGGATCGTCATCTATGTTGGCTCTAAATTCCTCGACCCCTTGTTTTCGAATTTTATCAATCGGGGGTTTAGTCAATCTTACCAAGTCAATACCTTGAGGAGCTACAGGGACCGGTTGAGGTATATGAGGAGGTGGAGGAGGTTAAGCATTAGGATTTGCTCGAACAAATTCAGTATACCAATTGTTCATCATATAGAGAAAGGCTTCCCGAGCCTCTTCTCCCTGAACCAAGGTCTCGAGTCTACTTTCCACTGGCGCAGTCCCTTGCACGGGAGCCGACGCATTACTTGCAGCATCATCAGCCACAGCTCGGTTGGGATCCATTACTATATGAAAACACGGTTGGAAATTGTCAGGAGTCACCACACTATCACAATATATTTATGGCATGTATAGCTAGACTCTCACACACGCTACGGTAGTCCAAGAACCGACTAAACCATAGCTCTGATACCACTAAATGTAACACCCCTTACCCGTATTTGACACCGGAATAGGGTACGAGGCATTACTAGACTTACAAGCAAGCAATCATACAAACCGATACATAATTTTCCATTCAAAATTTAAAACTTTCCTTAAATATCCATATCACCCTTTAAACGAGCCTACTAGGCCCAAAACATACATAAGGAGTAATTCTAAACTAATACGAATTCTTACAAGTACTAAGAAAAATTTTACTCAAAACAGGGCCACACGCCCATGTGGGCAGGCCGTGTTATCACACACGCCCATGTTCCTAGCCCGTATGGATTTATTTCTCAAATTCGAACCTACAGGGGTTTTCACACGGCTTGGCACACGCCCGTATCTACAGCCCGTGTCCCTCACACGGCCCTGCGCCTGGGCTAGGAACATGGGCGTGTGTGATAACAAGCCAATACATTTGGCTAAACCAATATGACATATAACTCAAAAGACCAAAACCCTATCCATGCCATACTAAAAAAGAATGCTCTAACTATACCAAATGTGTAGATAGTGTGGGTGATCCTCGGACGGTCTCCGTTTCCCGAGCTAGCTTGTCGATACTATAAAACAAAGGGGAAAGAAAAAGGGAGTAAGCTTTAAGCTTAGTAAGTCTATATGTAAACAATAAACATCATACCACATACTTATCAATCAAGAACATTGCATTCTAATCAAGAATAATTCAGATCATTGCAATTGTACTTACTCATTTTCCAAATCTTACCACATTCCAAATACACAACATACACATTACTCACCTTTACATGCACTTATACCCTGCACTCATCATCACACAGTCCAACGTAATCTCATTTAATCCAAGTTTCTCGATAAACACATTTGAGATAATACCAAATATAGGGTGGTTTCTCACACAATCCACCACTAATAATTAACAAGGTGGTATCGCACACAGCCCACCAATAATAGAAATTATAATGGTATCCCACATAGCCCAACAATAACAATAATTACGGTGGTATCGCACATAGCCCACCAATAATAATAATTACGGTGGTGTCGCACATAGCCCACCATTAACAATAATTACGGTGTTCATTCATAATTTCCTCACTTTATATCAATTAATAATTATCAACAATATTCATCCACATTTCACATAATACATTTATATGTAGAATCATAAGTAAAAAGAATGTATCATTTACATATAAACTTACCTAGATACAAAATATGTCAATTTGCAATTTAGTCCAAAACCTTGCCTTTTCCTCGGTCAAGGTTGATTCCACGCTCTTCTTGATCTATAATGACATATTTAGCTTATTAAATAACCACATTATTCAAATCACTCCAAAATTCCTATTTTGGAAAAATTACCATTTTACCCCTAGACTTACGCAAAATTACTACTTTGTACACAAATACAAACTAGGTATATTCTCATTTTTTTATACACAAATTTTTTTCGATATTTTTTTCACGAACTTACTCCGGCTTGTTGAAATGCTCGTACTCCTCGATTTTAGCTAGCTCTGATTCCAAATGATACAATCCCGAGTTACGAAAGTATTTCGGGTTGTAGTTGTGCCCGATCATTAAATTTGAGAAGTATCGTTCTTACTTGGAGTTTGAATATGTTTGGCTGATTGTAGGCTTAACGAAGGTTTGCAAAGTGTTTTAAAGATATGATAGGTTATGGTTTGGCTAGGTATGGAAACAAACTAAGGCAAAGATGATAGCTGGAATGGATAGGTAAGCTTAAGGTCAAGAATGAACCAATATTATTAGTGAGTATTGACCCGAGACTTATAAAACACTTAAGGTGATGGAAATGTGATAGAAAGGACCTTGACCCACTATCTATTAAGAGATAGGAACCAAAGATATCAAGGGGGTGAACGCCACACTCGGGGTTGAGTGATAAGTTCAAAGAAACAAGAAAGACGCCACTAGCAAGCTAGATAAGTCTCCTTGAGTCTTAAACGAAATAAGAGAGTTGAACAACTCACAAATGTTATAAACATTCATAAAAGTATCAAAAAGTCTGATTTACATCAAATGAGCTTCATATTTATAGCTCAAGCAATAGCTAGCCGAATGGACACTAATTAAGCTAAATGGTCAGCTTTGATTCAGCTTAATTAAGCTGGAAACTTCCTTGAACTTTCCAAAACGTCCCTTGATGCTTCCTAGTCCAACTTGATTAATTGAAGTGAAATATGAGCTGAATGGAACTGAATATGATCAACCAAGATATGTGAACAGCCTTTAAGGGGCTGTCTTGAATAGCTGAATAGTTTTGGACTTTAAATGGCAGCTTGGGCACTCTAATAGCCTCCTAAATGATTCAGTCAAATTTTAGATGCTTGGGAAATGCATCACTTATAATTGAAGCTTTAATTGCGTCTTGAACACATAAATGGGCAGTTTGCATTGAGCTGATTCATTCCCTAATTTCGTTGCATGTATGTGCTGGTACATTGGCTGAATTAATTGAGCTACTTGTTCATGAACTTGAGGCATGTGCTTTGTGAATTCAATGTGTGCCATTAAAACCGTACAAGCCCCTTTGGAGTGCATGGATGGACACATTCGTCCCTATTGATTAATTTCATGCATGAACAGAATGAATAGCCTCATTCTTCATCTTTAAGAAATGCACATGACATGAATTTGAGTATCCATGTGATCGGTCACAAGGCACCTTCATTGAAGCTGATTCTTGAAGGGTTCTAGTAGCTTTTGTGTTAATGCATTTGGTTAATTTAAGGGTCACTCTTGGGACACCAATCGGTCACACATGTGAACATGAATGGAGACTTCTTTGAAATTCGTATGTGCATGTATCTCCTTAAATTTGGTCCATTATATCTTCAATTTACATGCATATTCAGCCTCCAAGGTGAACAACCTACAAGACAAATTAATACTCGGTTAAATGCAACATTAAGACACAATTTAGACACCATTTAATTTGTCTAAACTTTAGACACAATTAAATATCTTAATCTAAGACACATTAAAAAGCTGTACTTATTATAACATATTAATTAAACTTAAGACACATTAAAATGCTGTACTAATTAACATGCATTAATAGACTTAAAACATATTTAAGACTCAACTATAATTAACTAAAAATAACTAAATCATAATTAATGTTTTATTCCAGCAACTAAAATGCATAAATTAAAATGAGATAGAATCGAGCTCAATGAGCTAGGAGCGAGCTAGATAAGCTGGGGAAAACTAAGATTGAGATCGTTGAGCTGAAATTAAGCTTCATTTTGCACTTAGGCCCCTCGCGTTTAGGCCAACCCGATGTCGTCGAGTTGTATGGAAACATGATACGGCCTAGGCCGTATCAACATGCCATACTCAAAATGTTGAGACTAACTATACCCAAATGTCCAATTGATAGTGTGATCGAGTCTCCGACGTCCTTCAATCCTCGAGCTAGCTTGGCGATACTATTAGAAAATGGAAAGGAAGGGGAGTAAGCTTAAAGCTTAGTAAGTTCACATGCAAATAATAAGAAACATAAATCATACAATTAACATAAGGCAAAGTTTCATAAATGTCAACAAGTCTCATAAGTATAATTTTCTCATATGCATTCTTACCACATGTTCATAGCATACCAAGTCCTTTACTCATGAGTTTTACGTACATACCTATACCAACTCATAACACATTCTCATATTTCCTCATCATTGACTTACTTGTCGAATAACCCACTGATTTACCCATTGAACACTTGCAATACTATCGGATACATGGAAAGCTTGCACATAGTGCTTCATACGTAGCCACATGCTACCTCATATCACATATCACACATTGCTCGCTCTCGAGCTAATCACGGGACTACTCACACAAGCTGACAGTCAGGACGTAGCTACAAGGGCTGCTCACACAAGCTAAAACGTACCCGCAACACATGCCGGGCTACCCAGCCACCGGTAGAACGTATGGGGCATTACTATGCTTGATCTTGCTAAAACATATAATATCAGACTATAAAATTTTGTTCCAACTTAAAACTTTTCCTTTTTAATCATATCAAGTGTACTATGGGCCTACGAGGCCTTAAACACACATCCGGAAGATTTCGGAGTTCGACCGGAAACTTTTGCACTCTTAGAAAATTTATGCTTAAAAAGGGGTCACATGCCCGTGTGACTTGGGACACGCCCGTGTGGGCAGGCCATGTGGATACACACGCCTATGTCCCTAGCCTGTGTAGAATTTATTTTCATATCGAACCTACAGGGATTTTCACACGGCCAGACACACGCCCGTGTCAATGGCCCGTGTCCCTCACACGACCTAGACACGCCCGTGTCCTCACCCGTGTGTGAAAACTAGGGGTATTCTATTTATGACGTCAGCAACCCTTTAAGAAGCACACGGCCTAGGCACACGCCCGTGTGCTGGCCCGTGTGACGATTTGAATTCTCGTAATTAAAATGCAGGGGACACACGGCCTATTAACACACCCATGGGGCTGACCGTGTGTCACACACGGCCTAGACACACGCCCGTGTGTCTACCCGTGTGGACACTTAGAGGCTATTTTCCAAGCCTTTTTGCCACCCTGAAACATGAACTCATTCGTTTCATCACAAGTAGCACATAACATAGCAACATTAAACTATTAAGAATCTTTAAATTATCATTCATTCCATCCACATTTCACTCAATAACTTGCATGAATATTCATTTCATTATACTCATCAACCTTGTAATATGAATTTGACAATATTGGCCAATTCACCATGGCCATTTACAAAATGAGTGTAAAACATTAATAGCCAACCCAATTAGCCTTCAATTATGACATGACACAAAATGGTCAAGTTCCTATACATGCCATACTCAAAATGAATGAACTTTACTATACCAAAAGAACGGTTGATAGTGTGATCTGAGCTCCGACGTTGTACGATCCCCGAGCTAACTTGGTGAAACTACAAGGAAAAGGGAAAAGAGAGGGGTAAGCATATAGCTTAGTAAGTTTGCATGAAATTCTAAAACAACATAATTGCTTACACTAAATTCATCCATCTATTGAATCAATAGCAGCATAAGTCTCAAATGTTTAAGCATACTCATCCATACTTACTCATACTTATTCTTACCCACCTCATGTTACATTATGGGTTCATAACTTGTATTTTCTCATGGTAAATGTATCACTCATCACATAACTTAGCACACATACTAATATGAGTATAAACTCACATCTTCATCATTCTTAACATGAATGAAACTCAAGGTCATCCATAAATAGTTTTGGCTCTATACCATTTTACATACTTAGCTCTTTTGCCCATGAACTAATCAGATCATCATAGGATATTCAAACTCATCATGCATAAATCTTGATGCCGACACCATATCCCAGATATGGTCTTACATGGGATCACCCCTTGATGCTGATGCCATATCCCAGATATGGTCTTACACGGGATCTTATAGCTCGATGTCGGTGCCATGTCCCAGACATGGTCTTATACGTGATCGTGCATGGATATCGATGCCATATCCCAGATATGGTCTTATACGAGATCATCTTTTGGTGCCGAGGCCATATCCCAGACATGGTCTTACACGGGACCTTCTTTATTCTATGCTATGACATGACTATCCTCATTATTCCGAATCTTTATCTAGGGTTTCACTTAGCTTATTTTCACCATTTCCTCATCAAGACTTCATTAGTCGATTTTCTTAGCAAGAACATACATTGTCATAATATTAAGTAGTTTCAAATATCGAAACATTACGAAACTTTAACTTCATACAAACTTACCTCGATTCTCAAAATGTGTATCGATGCTCGATTTAGTTCTCGATTTAGTTCTTGCCTCGGTTTCAATCCGGGCTTCGTGTTTCTTGATCTATAATAATAAATTTCACTTGTTAAATACACACATTGACTAAATCGACTCATAATTCATATTTTGGCAAAATTATGATTTTACCCCTAAACTTTTACACAATTACACTTTTTCTCCTAGGCTCGTAAAATGATTTTCATTCAACTTTCTTGTATTTCAAGCCTAGCCGAATCATATTCTCAACTACAGCAACCTTCAATTTCCACTTTTTCACTCATGTATGACCATTTTTACAACTTTTACAATTTGGTCCTTTTATGCATTTGATAAACCGAAATAGTAACATATTTTAGACCCACATTTAGCATGCTTTTGGGTGATTTAAGCCTTGAATTGTGTAATTTGGTGCTTTTAATCCTTTGTTTTCATGTTTTATACTCAGGAAAGCATCGGAGGATGAAAAGAACGAGAAACGGACCTAATAGGCCAAATCACGAAATCAACACGGTCGTGCCTCCGTAATCAGACCTGAACACGGCCTGGCCACGATTCACACGGGCGTGTGCCAAGGGCGTGTCCCTGCCGCAGAGAAGAAGAATTTCACTCGGATTTGGATACTTAGGGGTAAAGAAACACATTCCAAAAGCCTATATAAACACCCTAGAGGCCAACTTTCAGGGGGGTCCAGCTAGGCCAAGGAGCCGAGCCAGAAAGATCAGATTTGTGGAAATTACTCGAAGGATAGCCAGTTGATCCATCTCAAGAAGCCACAGTTTTATTCAAGACGGAGGATCTCTCTTCAATTCCTTCAGGGGGTTTAAGAGTTTTTCTTATGTTTTGTTTTATCTTTTCTTTTGAGATGTATTCTATTATCGTTATGAACTAAACCCTCAAATACCTGAGGGGGATGAAACTTAAGATGAATCTTGTTATCGTTTGCTGAACTATATGATAAATATTTGATTTGTTCTTAATTCTTGTGTTGATATTTCCGGGATATTAATTCAAGTTTGATGTGCTTAGGTGGAGGAGCAAAAGTCCCTGCCTAAGAGTAGATCTAGCATAGTTAAGCGGAGTTGATCGCACGCCTAGACATAGGGTGACGAGATTTTGCCGAATTAGGGTGAAACCTAATATGGGAGTCCATAGATCGAGTTAATGCAACCTTAGGGGTTTTAATTAGAAAGAGATTTCAATTAATCAACCTAGGATTATACGTTAGTAGCCTCGACGAAGGTATTAATATAACTTAGGGAATCTCACAGATCAAGTCAAATGAATAAATCGTCTGGTTTAGAGTTACATAACAAGTGAAGTCTAGGTGGATTCTTCCTTGGGTATTGTTTTAATCAATTGGTTTTTCCCACAAGTATTTCCCCAATTTCATTCTTTTTGTCTCATCGTCTTTAGCTTAGTAGTTAGTTAATTTTCTAGATTAAACCGATTCACTTCAATTTTAAGGCTAAATAATAAAAAGAAGGTTAGTATTAGTACTTTCAGTTCCTTTGGGTTCGACAATCCGGTCTTGCCACTAAGCTATACTACTGTTCGATAGGTACACTTGCCTCAATCGTTGTCATAGTTAGTTTTTAGGCTCGATCATTCTCATTATAAATTTTAAGACTGTGACACACCGATCAGCATTTTTCATGAAAATCACTTAGAAAAAGATGTTTATCATACATCAAACTTTCATTTTCTTCCATAAAACCTCAAAATACATGCATGTCATACATGGGTAAATTTTTTAACATAAACCCTAGCTCAAAATATAGCTAAAATTAGCTAAACTGAGCTACGAGGATCTTAAAAATACGAAGAACATTAAAAATGGGGCTAGGATGCACTTACTATTAAGCTTGGAAGTTGAAGAAACCCTAGCTATGGCTCCTTGCAAATTTCGGCCAAGAGGGAGGAAGATGGACATGATTTTTAGCTTTATTTTTCCCTTTTTATTATTTTATTTACCAAATGACAAAAATGCCCTTAATGATCTTTTCTTGAGATTTTTCCTTCCCATGTCCATTTTTGTCCATCTTGACATATAATGGTCTAATTGCTAAATAAGGACCTCTAGTAATTTTTATAATTCTATTTCATACTTAAATCTTCTAGAATCTCATATTTCTAATCTTTGCAATTTAGTCCTAATGGACAAGTTGATCACTAATTAATAAAATTTCTTCATGAAATTTTCACACAATCATGCAAACACCTCGGGCTTAAATTGGGATTTGTGGTCTCGCAACCACTATCCGACTAGGCCCTAAATTGGGCTGTTACAATTCTCCCCCTAAGGGATTTTTGTCCCCGAAAATCTTACCAGTGAAAAGGTTTGGGTACTAGTTCCTCATAGCCTCCTCGGGCTCCCATGTAGCCTCTTCTACCCCATGTCTTTTCCATAATACTTTCACAAGGGCTATACTTTTATTTCTTAACTGTTTGTCTTCTCGGGCTAGAATCTTGACCCGTTCTTCACTATATGTCATATCGGGTTGAATCTCAACCTCTGTCGGTGTAATTACATGTGAAGGGTCTGATCGGTACCGTCGCAACATAGATACATCAAACACATCATGAATCTTTTCCAATTCGAACGGTAAATCCAATCGATAGGCTACCGGCTCTATCCTCTTGGTGATCTCACAAGGTCCAATAAAGCGCGGACTCAGTTTGCCTTTCCGACCGAACCTGAGAACTTTCTTCCACGGCGATACTTTCAAAAATACTTTATCACCGACTTGATATTCAATCTCTTTTCGTTTCAAGTCTGAATAGGATTTTTGTCTATCGGAAGCAGCTTTTAAATAATCACGGATTATCTTATCCTTTTCTTTGGTTTCTCTAACTAGATCAACCCCGTGAATCTGATTTTCCTTGAGTTCTGCCCAATATAAAGGCGTTCAACACTTATGCCCATACAAAGCCTCATAAGGCGCCATTTTCAAACTCGACTGAAAACTATTATTATAGGCAAACTCTACCAATGGTAGGTACTTTTCCCAGCTGCCCTGAAACTCAAGAACACAACATCGGAGCATATTCTCAAGTATTTGTATTAACCTCTCTAACTGTCCGTCGGTTTGGGGGTGAAAAGCCGTACTAAAACTCAACTTTGTGCCCAAGGCCTCTTGCAACTTTTTCCAAAAGCGGGATGTAAATCTTAGATCTCTATCTGATATAATTGATAAAGGCACTCCATGTAGCCTCACAATCTCAGAAACATACAAGTCTGCCAACTTATCAAGTGAATAATCCACGCGTACAGGTATGAAATGGGCCGACTTCGTAAGTCTATCTACCACAACCCATACGACATCTTTCTTGCTCGGTGTCAACGGCAAACCCATTACAAAATCCATGGTAACACGGTCCCACTTCCACTCGGGAACCATAATAGGTTGAAGCAAACCTGAAGGTACTTGGTGTTCGGCTTTCACTTGCTGACAAATTAAGCATCTTGATACAAACTCAGAAATATCTTTCTTCATACTCGGCCACCAATACCATTTCTTCAAATCATTATACATCTTTGTACTGCTCGGGTGTACGGATAAACATCCACTATGTGCCTCTTTTAAAATCTTCTGAATAAGTTCATCATTCCTCGATACACAAATCCTGTCTCTGAACATCAAACATCCATCAGAATTAATCTGAAAGTCAGACTCAACACTTGACTCACACTGAACTCTTTTGGCTTGCAAATCACTGTCATCTTTCTGAGCCTCATAAATCTCTTGAAGGAACATCGGTCTAGCCCTCAGCTCAGCTAGAATAGAACCACCGTCTGACAAAGTCACCCATGTATTCATAGCCCTCAAAGCAAATAGAGATTTTCTACTCAAGGCATCGGCGACCACGTTCACCTTTCCGAGGTGGTAATCAATAACTAGCTCATAATCTTTTATCAGCTCTAACCATCTCCGCTGCCTTAAGTTCAACTCTTTCTGAGTCTTCAAGTACTTTAGGCTTTTATGATCGGTGAATATCCGACATCTCTCCCCATACAAATGGTGTCTCCAAATCTTCAATGTAAATACTATGGCCGCCAACTCTAAATCATGTATCGGGTAATTCTTCTCGTGTGGCTTTAATTGTTTAGAGGCATATGTTATCACCTTGCCTTCTTGCATAAGCACACAGCCCAATCCATTCAAGGATGCATCGCTGTAGATCACAAATTCTTTTCCTGGCTCAGGTTGCACTAGAACTGGAGCCTCTGAAAATAATCCCTTTAATTTCTCGAAACTCTGCTGGCACTTTTCTATCCACTCAAACTTTACATCTTTCTATAATAATCTCGTCATCGGTGTAGCTATCATAGAGAATCCTTTGACGAACCATCGATAATAGCCAGCTAGGCCCAAAAAACTTCTAACCTCAGACACATTTTTCGGCGGTTTCTAATCAATAATAGCTGAAATCTTGCTTGGGTCAAATCGGACTCCATCTCCCGAGATAATATGCCCCAAGAATCCAACCTCTTTAAGCCAAAACTCACTTTTACTAAACTTGGCGTACAACTGATTATCTCGTAAAGTCTGTAAAACTGTCCTCAGGTGCTCGGCATGTTCATTCTCATCACGAGAATATACCAAGATGTCATCAATAAAAACCACAACAAACTTATCCAAATATGGCCGAAATATGCGGTTCATTAAATCCATAAACACAGCAGGGGCATTTGTTAAGCCAAAAGGCATGACTAAAAATTCATAGTGCCCATACCTCATCCGAAATGCAGTCTTCGGCACATCTGAATCTTTTACTCTCAACTGGTAATATCCCGACCTCAAGTCTATCTTGGAAAACACGGCGGCTCCCTTCAATTGATCGAACAAATCATCAATCCTTGGCAAAGGGTACTTGTTCTTCACAGTTACCTTATTAAGCTGTCGATAATCTACGCACAATCTCATGGAACCATCTTTCTTTTTCACAAATAGCACTGGAGCACCCCGTGGAGAATAACTCGGTCTTGCAAAACCTTTGTCTGTTAATTCTTGCAACGTGCCTTCAATTTCTTCAACTCGGTTGGAGCCATTCTGTATGGAGCAATTGATATAGGTGCCGTACCAGGAACTAAATCAATACCGAATTCAATGTAACACCCCTATCCCGTATCCATCGCCGGATTAGGGTTATAGGTGTTACCGGATAGATCAGAAACTTTAACAGACAATTCGTAAAATAAATCATCAAACACACTCATCAAGTCCCATTTATAGGTCAACGAGACCTTAGTCATGATTTAAATAGAGTCGGGACTAAACCGGAACACATATGAAAATTCTTAGAAATTTAAAACATTTCTAAGTTTTAGGGGTTACACGCCCGTGTGGGCAGGCCGTGTGCCTCTTACGGTTGCTAGACACACCCATGTGTCTCCCCCGTGGTCAAATCTGACTTAACTCCACGGCCACCAAGCACGCCCGTGTACCTTGGTCGTGGTCGATCCTGACTAAACCACACGGCTATTAGGCATGCCCGTGTGCCATGGTCGTGCACTCTTAGCTAAATACTGACTTATACCCACGGTCATCAGGCACGCCCGTGTGCCACAACCGTGTGGCAAAACAGGTCATTTGCAAGGCCAAAATGCCACCCACATTAGGGTCATACCTACAAGCAAATTACCAATACATCTCATGCACATTTGACAACCAAGAACATATCAAAATAATCATCCAATCTCTACATTCCAATCCCATTCCATTCATGCCAATTTACAAGACTAAAACTCATGTATACACAAGCATAATTCATCCATACACTTACCATAAACGTAACCATTTCATATGCTATCAAACCATACCAAATCATACACCATCTATCATATTCATTAATGCATATTACCAACACTTAACTAGCCAAATCACATGGCTAAGTTCACATCTCATTCTTAACCAAATATCTAGCCTATACATGTCATATCTAGCTATATACATTTCCAAAAGATACCAAAATGAGTTTGCGAAGTGTGATGACTATCCTCGACGGTCCCTGAGCCTTTAGTAGCTTTGACGATCTATAAAACAGAGAAAACACATACAGAGTAAGCTTTCAAAACTTAGTAAGCCATATACAAATAAACTTAGCATATAAGCATTCAAAACATATAATCAATCTAAGTTTTCTAATGGCTCAGTTGCACAATCATAATTCTTCTTAGTACATACACTTAGGCCATACATCTTTCAATCTTGCATATCACTATATACGTATTAGCTCATAGCTTTTCTATTCATATAACACACTTACATTCTCATATTCAAATGCATAATTCATCTAGGTAAGTTTAAGAAAATACTTACCTTCTTATACACACAAAGTGTACTTATCAAACATACCTGAAACATATGTACAATTCACATAATCATTCATTTCTTGAACTTGATCATTGAACCGTTCGGAATCTAATAAAATACGCAGAGTGCCCAGAATAGTTATACAATGCCAACGTCCCGGACATGGTCTTAAATGTAATTGGCTATCGATGACACTGTCCTAAACAGGGTCTTACATGAATTAATACAATGCCAATGTCTCGGACACGGTCTTACACGTAAACAGATATCGATGCCACTATCCCAGACAGGGTCTTACTCGAATTAATACGATGCCAATGTCCCAGACATGGTCTTACACGTAAACAGATATCGATGCCCTTCGTCCCGATGCGGTCTTACTCGAATTAATACGATGTCAATGTCCCAGACATGGTCTTACACGTAAACAGATATCGATGCCACTGTCCCAGAAAGGGTCTTACTCGGATTAATACGATGCCAATGTCCCAGACATGGTCTTACACGTAAACAGATATCTATGCCACTGTCCCAGACAGGGTCTTACTCAGATTAATACGATGCCAATGTCCCGGACATGGTCTTACACGTAAACAGATATTGATGCCACTGTCCCAGACAGGGTCTTACTCGAATTAATACGATGCCAATGTCCCGGACATGGTCTTACACGTAAACAGATATCGATGCCACTGTCCCAGACAGGCTCTTACTCGGATTACACGACAGACAACTATGCCATGATATAGTTAATCCTATCTATTCCTAGGTTCAAACGGAACTTATCGGATATTGACACCATACCGATCCTATCTCGGAATTCATGTGTATATCATCTAATGTGCATTCATCATTATCAATAGTCATATGAACATATATAATTCAATTCAAACTCATTTATTTGTATAATGACTTACCTCGGATTCAATTTTACTGATACGGATACGGCTACTCGGTTACTTTTGCTTTCCCGCGACCTAAGTCCGATTTCTTCGGTTCTTGATCTATACATATTCAAATTTAACCCTTTTATTTATAAACTTATTCAATTCAATCAAAATACACATATTTAGGGTAATTTGCTAATTAGCCCTTACATTTTCACATTTGGACAATTTAGTCCCTAATTTACAAAATCACAAAATACATCAAATTAACGTGTACCCATGTTTGGCCGAATATTCACTATGGTCATATTAATCCATAGATTTCATTTATTTCACAATTTAGTCCCTCAAATAATCATTTTCTCAATTTAATCCAAAATACTCAAATTCAACAAAACTTCAAATACAAACTATGATAATCAAACACATATCTTTCATTTTTTTCACTATTAAACATCACAAATCACATGAGTTCATCAAAGTCTCATTTCAAAAACATCATTAATTCTCAAAATTAAGACATGGGTTTTGTAGTATACGAAGCAACGATTACAAAAACGTAAAAATTATCAAAAACCGAAGTCAAAACTCACTTTAATTTAAGCTTGCAAGTGCCAAATAAAACAACGCTTAAGCTCTTTCTTTTCTTTCAATATTCGGTGGAAGAACATGTAAAATGAGCACTATTTCCAAGCTTTGTTTTTATTATTATTATAACATATAATATGTTATTTTCTTAAACTAAAATTTTATATAATATATATAAGACAACATATTTTTCATTATGCCGTCCACTACTCTTACTTTTGGCAAATTTGCAACATAAATCCTCCTATTTAAGGAGACACAACAATTAGGCTACTCAATCAATTAGAAGGCTACTTTTACCTTTTACACGATTTAGTCCTTTTATCAAATTAAACACATGCATGCACAATTTAACTTACGGAATGTTACCACATGCTTAATCACATATCAAAAGCATAGAAAATAATATTAAAATATTTTACTGACTCGGATTTGTGGTCCCAAAACCATTATTCCGACTAGGGTATAAACCGGACTGTTACAATTCTCCCCCCTTAGGGATTTTTGTCCTCGAAAATCTTACCGTTAAACAGATTCGGATATTGCTGTCTCAATAAATCTTCAGGCTCCCACGTAGCCTCTTCTACTCTGTGTCGATGCCATAACACTTTAACTAACGGAATTCTTTTATTTCGCAATTCTTTCACTTCACGAGCTAAGATACGGATCGGTTCTTCCTCATATAACATATCAGATCAGATTTCAATTTCAGACTGAACAATCACATGTGACGGATCGGATCGATATCTACGGAGCATCAATACATGAAATACATTGTGTATCTTTTCTAGTTCGGAAGGTAACAATAATCTGTATGCACTGGCCCAACTCGCTCAATAATCTCGTACGGTCCGATGAATCTCGAACTCAACTTGCCTTTACGTCCGAATCGGAACACTTTCTTCAACGGAGATACTTTCAAAACACTTTGTCACTGATCTCAAATTCTATATCTTTTCTTTTCAAGTCTATGTAAGACTTCTGACGATCAGATGCTGATTTCGGATTATCACGGATTACTTTTTACTGTTCAAAGTATCTTTTATCAAATCAACCTCGTAGCTTATTTTCATTGAGTTCGGTCCAATACATAGGTGTACGACATTTACGTCCGTACAAAGCTTAATAAGGTGCCAATTTGATGCTTGACTGAAAACCATTATTATAAACAAATTCAATCAGTGGTAAGTACTGTTCCCACATACCGTTAAACTCAAGAATGCAACTAGCTCAAGATCATGTGTCGAATAATTCTTTTCATGCGGCTTCAATTATTTTGAGGTATAAGCTATTACTTTGCCTTCTTGTAGCAATACACATCCCAGACCATTTAATGAAGCATCACTGTATATTATAAATTCTTTGCCCGTTTCTGGCTGTATCAAAACTAGAGCTTCAGTCAAAAGAGTTTTCAACTGATCAAAACTTTTCTGATATTTATCAGACCATTCAAATTTCACATCTTTCTGAAGTGATCTGGTCAACGGAGTTGCTATCACTGAAAATACTTTTACAACCCTGCAATAATAATCAGCTAGTCCCAGAAAGCTATGGACTTTAGACACATTTTTCGGAGGTTTCCAATCCAGAATAGCAAAAATCTTGTTCAGATCAATTCGTATTCCAGAGGTTGATACTATATGTCCCAGAAAACTAACTTCACGCAACCAAAATTCACATTTGTTGATTTTCGCATACAATTGCTTGTCTCTCAGAGTTTGCAACAAAATTTTCAGATGTTCAGCATGTTCAGTTTCATTCCGTGAATAAATCAAAATGTCGTCAATGAATACAACAACAAATCGATCTAGGTACGGTCTGAAAATTTTGTTCATCAGATCCATAAAAATAGCAGGAGCATTTGTTAGTCTGAAAGGCATAACTAAAAACTCATAATTCCTGTACCTTGTTCTGAAAGCAGTTTTCAAAATGTCTGAATCTTTTACTCGTAACTGGTAGTAACCCGATCTCAGATCTATTTTCGAAAACACAGTAGCTCCTTTTAACTGATCAAATAAATCGTCAATCCTGGGCAACGAGTATTTGTTCTTTATTGTCACTTTGTTCAACTGACGATAGTCAATGTACATTCTCATCGTGCCATCTTTCTTTTTCACAAACAGAACGGCAGCACCCCAAGGTGAGAAACTCGGTCAAGCGAACCCTCTGTCAGTCAATTCTTGTGGCTATGACTTCAATTCTTTCAACTCTGTTGGTGCCATTCTATACGAAGCTATCGAAATAGGTATCGTACCAGGCAACAGATCAATACCAAATTCAACTTCACCTATCGGAGGCAGTCCCGGCAATTCTTCCAGAAATACATCAGAAAACTCATAAATAACTAGCACTGTTTCAACTTTCTTTTTAGACACTTTCAAATCAATCACATAAGAAAAATAAGCTTCGTAACCCTTTTTCATATAACTCTGAGTTTTCAACACAGATATCACAACAGGCAATCCATTTAAATCATTCGACTCAATATGAACTATTTTACCATTCTGATAACTCAAATTAATAGTCTTTCTTTTACAATTCACAACAGCATCATGCAACGTCAACCAGTCCATACCCAGATGTAACACCCCAAACCCAGCCCGAAACACCACGGCCGAATTCGGAATGTTACCGAGAAATTGTTTGAAAAGAGTTCTGTCATAAGGGTGAAAATAAGTGTTAAGTCTTAAAACAAATATTCAGCTTGTAAGGGGTTTGTCGTTTGAAAATAGTAGTTTGCCGGAGAGTAAAACTTCCAAATTTGAGTAAAGTTCAAGTCATTATTTTCATGAAATTACGGGAAAACGAGTTGTTTGTGAGTAATCCAAATTTGAAAACTTTAATTTGATTTTTAAGTCGCAAATGTTTCAAAGTCATTTTTAATTATTAATCCACTAATAATTCTAACTTAAAACCATAATAAAAATCCCGAAACATTTAAAGCGGCCTTATTACAATAAAATATCCCCAAAAAAATAATTGAAAATCCGAATGTATATTGAAATAAAAATAGCTTCGCATGGCCACCTCGAATCCTCCAACCCGGTCCAAAGTATCATGTGCTACTGCATTGTTTGAAAAATGGGGTGAGTCATTTTGACTCGGTGTGCAATTAATCCACATGTGTCCACAAATGGGCTTAGCCCCAAACCACATCAAATCGATATACCACAAAGTTATAGTGCATTATGCTAACCCAACCCTTGACCTAGTATCCATCTGCTACACACCACCCATACATCCAACCACCACACACCGGGGATTACTAAATCGACCCTCCATCCGCTACATACCTCTTTGGCGAACATGCGCTCAAAGTCCACTTAGTGGTCTAGCCACTGATCCACGTGATTACATCACAAATATCCACGATGAGACTCTAGGTCGTCATCAATCCACAATGAGGCTCGAGGCCATCATCAATCCACATACATAAATGTACACACTTCCCCTTATTCAATATATCCCGAACCCCATGCACATGCAGCCTATTATAATGATATGGCAAGATAATGTATGAACATACCAGATAGGCACATATGACATGCTTACATGTATCCACAATATTTAACCACAACTACAACATATGTAGTATACTAACCTGGTTACCGGGTCACCCAAATTAGGTAATAGCATCACCACAGCCACTATTTCGGCTACCACTCATAATACGTAATTTAATTAAAGCAAGTAAGTAAACAGTGTGTTAATTACACACCTGATAACTCGTAAAGCCATGCCCTCTACGTCGACAATGTCACTAAACGACACTACCGCTATTTGCCTACGATCCTGCTCCGACGCTGGCCCACACCCCGGTGGCCAATCCCGAACCGCTAAAATCGACCGATTCTTGAATTTAGGGGTAGGGGCTACGTGTCCAACCCCTTTCTCTCCTAGGCTGATACTCGCATCCATGAAACAAAGTCTTGGTCAGAAGACCCGGGTTAAAACGTTGAATAGGAAAGAATAGCGAAACCAACTAAATACTAAGATCGAAAGAACACTCTTACCAAAGTCGACCTAAATCCCGAAGGCTCTCACTTAATCTTGAAGGTTGTCGAAATCCCTACACAAGCCATGGTAGATTCGGCCCAACATTTATTGTCCAAACTAAGTGGCCTTTGGCCGAACCAAAAAGTACACCCTTCTTACCTTGATTGACCAAATCCCGAAAGAACCCTTACTCCCTTAACGTTGGCCTACACAAAGACCCCGAAACCAACCTTCATAGGTTCGGCCACACACATAAATACAGAGTTAGGCTTCTAGATTTCGGCAAACCAAAGAGAAGGAAGAAAGATCAAATAAAAAAGAACCCTTACCACGATTACTAGCAATCGATTGAGAGACTTGACAGAAAATAAACGACGACACTTCCCTCAGAGATTATAAAACGAAAATGATCACCACCCTCAAGGAGATTCGGCTTTTGAAGATAAAGAAATCAATGAAAAGAAAATGAGAAGAGAGGGTTGAGGCTTATGGGGTTTCGGCTATGATGAAGGGTGAATTCGGCTTTTAGAGAGTGAGAGTCTAAGATTTATCAAAATGAGAAAGAAAAAGAGAATAAGAAGGAAATATGGTTCGGCCAAGAGAAGGAAATAGAGAGAAAGAAGATGAATGAAATGCACCAAAATGACCACCCCAACTTTCGATTTTTGACTGAAGAAAAAGAAGACAATGAAAGGCTTTAGATTTACACTTTCGGCTAAGAAAACTAAGGAAGAGAAAATGCCCCAAAATGCATACACTCAAGTTACTAAACTCACACTTTCGGCACACCCCCACAAAACCGAAAATGCCATCCCCCAACACCCCATATTCGGCCAACTCTCACACCACTCTCCTCATCCCCTCTTTTCTCTCCTAAATTTCCTCTACTCCACTCATTCAAACAAGTTTGAATGATTCAAACTTCTATCTCCTCCTAGCCGCATATTTGAGTTGTTTGACTCAATCCACACTTCACCATTGAAGTGTCCTAGCCGATCTCCAACACCTCCCTTACGACGCAAAAATAAATCCCCAAAATGTTGTCCATGCCGCTCGAACCTCTCCCCTTGATCTCCCCTTGAAACGCTAACCCCTTGCTCCTAGGCGCCACCTTGCCACTCCACCACTCCACTTGTTGTGTCAAAGAACACCACATTACATCCTTTAAGGCCTAGCTCCCTAGCTCCCCCTTATCGCCTTAAACTGAGAAATTTCACTAAGGCTTCTACCTAACCCCAAGGTTTCCCCAAGCCCCCAAACACATTCAAAAGCTCACAAAGCATACCAACACATAGATAGGAATTAAAATGCAAGACCCCCAAATCCCGGATGTTACACCAGAATTATATCAAACTCATCAAACGGTAATAGCATCAGATCAACAGGGAAACAGATATCTCGAAACATTAACGGACAGTTCTTGCATATTTTGTCAACCAGGACATTTTTACCTAAGGGGTTCGATACTTTTATAACAAATTCAGTAGACTATGCAGGCAAAGTCTTACTGGATACTAAATTTATGCATATATACGAATGAGTAGAACCAGGGTCTATCAATGAAATCACAGAAATATCATAAAGTATAAAAGTACCAGTTATAACATCAGGAGATAAAGCTTCCTCACGAGCTCGGATGGCATACGCTCTGGCAGGCGCTCTAGCTTCAGATCTCGCAACAGTATCTCTCGTAGTTCTCTAACTACCACTAACATTTCTTGTATTTCGCGAAGGTCTACCCCTCACTGGAGCATTATCTGATCTCAAATTCTGAATAGTCTCTGGCTCAACAGACTATGGGCAATCACGAATGAAATGATCTAATGATCCACATCTGAAACAAGCCCGGTCATTGAATCTACAACTTCCCGAATGTCTTTTACCACAATGCTTGCACTCAGGTCATTCGGATCGAACATTCCTAACACTTGCTACTGAAGTTGTCGGAGCTTTGGAGCTCAACTGTGATCTAGCTCGATCTCTACTCGAACGCCTCACACTAGCCTTTGAACGGCTATGTTCATCTCAGAATTTCTTCGAGGCTGACTGAAATGATTTGCTCAAAAATTTCTTTTTCATATCTCTGGCTTCAGACTTAGCTTTGCATGCTCGGTCAACTAGCACTACAAACTCTTGTATCTCCAGAGTACCAACTAGCAATTGGATATCTTTATTCAGGCCATTTTCGAATCTTTTACACATTATCGCTTCAGTCAAAACGCATTCCCAAGCATACTGACTTAATCTCACAAACTCTCGTTTGTATTCAGTGACCTTGTTTCAATTCCAAAAATTCTTTTTGTTTCTGATCAATGAATATCTGAATAATGTATTTCTTTCTGAACTCAGACTGAAAGAAATCCCATGTGATCTGTTCTTTAGGAACAACCGAAATCAAAATTTTCCACCACCGATAGGCCGCGTCTCGTAACAAAGATACAACACATTTAATACGTTCTTCAGGACTCAACGACATTTCATCTAATACCCGGATTGTGTTTTCTAACCAGAACTCGGCCTTTTCGGCATCATCATCACTAGTAGCCCTGAACTCTTCAGCCCCATATTTACGGATCTTGTCAACCGGAGGCTTATTCAACAAATTCGGATACCTAACCGATGGCACAACTGTAGTCTGAGGGGGATTAACCGGGGGCAGAGGTTGCGAAACAGTTGGGTTATTTCTTACGAATTGACTGAACCGTTCACTCATCATCTGGAAAAAAAAGCTTGTTTAGCTTCTCCCTCTTGACCGCTCGTAACCGGTCTCGGATCAGAGGGCCTACGGCTCTTTCGGGATCCATTACTATACGAAAATCACATTTTATACGTCAGGATTCATCACACTAGCACAGTTCAGAAATATGGCATGTATAGCTAGAGTCTGACATGCAACGTTAGTCCGAGAATCGACTAAACCGTAGCTCTGATACCAACCAAATGTAACACCCCCATCCCGTATCCATCGCCGAATTAGGGTTATAGGTGTTACCGGACAGATCAAAAAATTTAACAGATAATTCATAAAATAAATCATCAATCACACTCATCAAGTCCCATTTATAGGTCAACGAGACCTTAGTCATGCTTTAAACAGAGTCGGGACTAAACTAGAACACATATGAAAATTCTTAGAAATTTAAAACTTTTCTATGTTTCAGGGGTTACACGCCCGTGTGGGCAGGCCGTGTGCCTCCCACAGCTGCTAGACATGCGCATGTGTCTTCCTCATGCTCGAACCTGACTTAACTCCACAGCCACCAAGCACGCCCGTGTACCTTGGCCGTGGTCGATCTTGACTAAACCACACGGCTATTAGGCATGCCCGTGTGCCACGGCCGTGCACTCTTAGCTAAATACTGACTTATACCCACGGTCATCAGGCACGCCCGTGTGCCACAACCGTGTGGCAAAACAGGCCATTTGCAAGGCCTAAATGCCACCCACATTAGGGTCATACCTACAAGAAAATTACCAATACATCTGATGCACATTTGACAACCATTCATGCCAGTTTACAAGACAAAAACTCATGTATACACAAGCATAATTCATCCATACACTTACCATAAACTTAACCATTTCATATGCTATCAAACCATACAAAATCATGAACCATTTATCATATTCATTAATGCATATTACCAACAATTAACTAGCCAAATCACATGGCTAAGTTCACATCTCATTCTTAACCAAATATCTAGCCTATACATGCCATATCTAGCTATATACATTTCCAAAAGATACCAAAATGAGTTTGCGAAGTGTGATGACGATCCTCGACGGTCCCCGAGCCTTCAGTAGCTTTGACGATCTATAAAACAGAGAAAACACACACAGAGTAAGCTTTCAAAACTTTGTAAGCCATATACAAATAAACTTAGCATATAAGCATTCAAAACATATAATCAATCTAAGTTCTCTAATGGCTCAGTTGCAAAATCGTAATTCTTCTTAGTACATACACTTAGGCCATACATCTTTCAATCTTGCATATCACTATATACTTATTAGCTCATAGCTTTTCTATTCATATAACACACTTACATTCTCATATACAAATGCATAATTCATCTAGGTAAGTTTAAGAAAATACTTACCTTATTATACACACAAAGTGTACTTATCAAACATACCGGAAACATATGTACAATTCACATAATCATTCATTTCTTGAACTTGATCATTGAACCGTTCAGAATCTAATAAAATACGCAGAGTGCCCGAAATAGTTATACAATGCCAACGTCCCAGACGTGGTCTTAAATGTAATTAGATATCGATGCCACTGTCCCAAACAGGGTCTTACACGAATTAATACGATGCCAATGTCCTGAACATGGTCTTACATGTAAACAGATATCGATGCCACTGTCCCAGATAGGGTCTTACTCGAATTAATACGATGTCAATGTCCCGGACATGGTCTTACACGTAAACAGATATCGATGCCACTGTCCCAGACAGGGTCTTACTCGGATTAATACGATGCCAAAGTCTCGGACATGGTCTTACACGTAAACAGATATCGATGCCACTGTCCCAGACAGGGTCTTACTCGGATTAATACGATGCCAATGTCCCGGACATGGTCTTACACGTAAATAGATATCGATGCCACTGTCCCAGATAGGGTCTTACTCGGATTAATACGATGCCAATGTCTGGACATGGTCTTACACGTAAACAGATATCAATGCCACTGTCCCAGACAGGCTCTTACTCGGATTACACAACAGACAACTATGCCATGATATAGTTAATCCTATCTATTCCTAGGTTCAAACGGAACTTATCGGATATTGACACCATATCGATCCTATCTCGAAATTCATGTTTATATCATCTAATGTGCATTCATCATTATCAATAGTCATATGAACATATATAATTCAATTCAAACTCATTTATTTGTATAATGACTTACCTCGAATTCGATTTTACTGAAACGGATACGGCTACTCGGTTACTTTCGTTTTCCCGCGATCTAAGTCTGATTTCTTCGGTTTTTGATCTATACATATTCAAATTTAATCCTTTTATTTATCAACTTATTCAATTCAATCAAAATACACATATTTAGGGCAATTTACAAATTAGCCCTTACATTTTCACATTTGGACAATTTAGTCCCTAATTTACAAAATCACAAAATACATCAAATTAACTTGTACCCATGTTTGGCCGAATATTCACTATGGTCATATTAATCCATAGATTTCATTTATTTCACAATTTAGTCCCTCAAATAATCATTTGCTCAATTTAATCCAAAATACTCAAATTCAACAAAACTTCAAATACAAACTATGATAATCAAACACATATCTTTCATTTTTTTCACTATTAAACATCACAAATCACATGAGTTCATCAAAGTCTCATTTCAAAAACATCATTAATTCTCAAAATTAAGACATGGGTTTTGTAGTATACGAAGCAACAATTACAAAAACGTAAAAATTATCAAAAATCGAAGTCAAAACTCCTCTTAATTTAAGCTTGCAAGTGCCGAATAAAACAAAGCTTAAGCTCTTTCTTTTCTTTCAATATTCGGTGGAAGAACATGTAAAATGAGCACTATTTCCAAGCTTTGTTTTTATTATTATTATAACATATAATATGTTGTTTTCTTTAACTAAACTTTTATATAATATATATAAGACAACATATTTTTCATTATGCCGTCCACTACTCTTACTTTTGGCAAATTTGCAACATAAATCCTCCTATTTAAGGAGACACAACAATTAGGCTACTCAATCAATTAGAAGGCTACTTTTACCTTTTACACGATTTAGTCCTTTTATCAAATTAAACACATAGACAGACAAATTAACTTACGGAATGTTACCACATGCTTAATCACATATCAAAAGCATAGAAAATAATATTAAAATATTTTACTGACTCAGATTTGTGGTCCCGAAACCACTGTTCCGACTAGGGTATAAACCGGACTGTTACACTCAACCTCTCTAACCGGAGGCAACCCTGGAAATTCTTCTGGGAATACATCTGGGTACTCGCATACTATCGGCACTGATTCAATCTTTAACTCAGTTTCTTTAGCATTCATAACAAAAGCAAGATATGCTTCATACCCCTTTCTTACATACCTCTGAGCCGACATTTGAGAAATCACTACAGTTGATCTGTATTGTTCATCTAATTCAACACGAAGAGTGTCCCCATTTTCACATCTCAATTTAATATATTTCTTTCCACAATTTACTGTCACATCATGAGTGGTTAACCAGTCCATACCAAGAATGATATTGAATTCATCAAATGGCAGTAGCATGAGATTTGCCTTAAAATAATGACCTCTAATCATCAATGGGCAATCTTTGCATACCTTATCAACTAACATATTTTTGCCTAAAGGATTAGAAATTTTTTTCACAAATTCTATAGACTCTAAGGGCATACTCATTCTAGATACTAATTTCATACATATGTACGAATGGGTAGATCCCGGATCTATTAAAGCAATAACTTTAGTATCATTGAGAGAAAATGTACCTGTAATTACATCAGGGGATGACGCCTCTTCGCGAGCGTGAATGGCATAAGTCCTCGTAGGCACTCTACCCTCAGATCTCGCGGCCTGCTCTCTGGGCGTATTCTTACTACTTGTTCCACTTCTCGGGTTTCTCTGTGGTCTTCCTCTAGTAGTGCCTCCTGGTCTTGCATCTTGAGGCTTCTCTTTCTCATCCACCTCGGGGAAATTTCTAATAAAATGGTCTAGAGACCCACACCTGAAGCAAGCCTTTTCATTTGCTCGACATTCACTGGAATGATGTTTGCCACACTGTGGGCACTCCGATCTACTCGGTCGGGCTTTGCCAAAACTAGCAACTAATGTGGTCTGGGCTTTAGACCCTGAGTACTATTTACTCTTACTTTTATTTGAAAACCCGGCTGAAGTAGCTGATCGGGTAGGAAAATCTCTCGACTTCTTGGACGAGGACTGAAATGACTTACTCAATTGTCTCTTTCTTGAGTCACGAGACTCCATCTCAGCTTTTCTTTTCTCTTTCACTAATTCCTCGGCCTTACAAACCCGGTCCACTAACACAACAAATTCCTTCAACTCGAGGACGCCAACAAAAAATTTGATATCTTTATTTAGTCCGTCTTCAAACCTCTTACACATGATGGCTTTAGAGGACACACACTCCCGACCGTACTTGCTGAGCCTCACAAACTCGCGCTTATACTCAGTCACCGTCATCTTACCTTGTTTCAGTTTAAGGAATTCCTTTCTCTTCTAATGAATGAATCTTTGGCTTACGTACTTCTTCCGGAATTCTTGTAACATCCTAAAATTGGGGGTCTGGCATTTTTGCATTATTGCATGCGTTGAGATTGCTTAGCTTGTTATTTAGGTGTGTTAAGGGGTCCTAGGGAGGCTCAGGTTCAAGTCCAAGCCCTGGGAAAATTTTGGTTTTTGGCTCTTTAGGGGAGAGGGCTAGCAGAAGCTAGACTTAAGTTTAATTAAATAGGTTTGCTAACACAAGTGAGTAAGTGGGACAGTAGTGTGGTGTCACAAGGGAAGTATGGAGGGAGAGAGTTCGAGTCTCACAAGCTACATTTTGGGTGGCTATTATTTTGTGCTCAGGAAAGGAGAAAGCAGAGTTGAGATCAAACTCTGCCTTGGAGGATGGAGACTTGGTCAAATGGTTTGAATGGGAGGTGGAGAGTGAATGGTGGAGCAAAAAGAGGAGAGGATCGTGGGATATGGGGGAGTGGGAGAGTTGGTCGTGAGTGGGTGTGTGTGAGAGGGAGAATTTCGATTGAAAAGGGGTCTAAGAGAGCATTTTTGGTCTTTTGATGAAAGTGTGGAAACCGAAAATTGTCTTGGCTTTTGGGGGGTGTCGAATTCTTTTTTTGTTCTTTTGAGTGTTGCATTTTTGGGGTGAGTTCTTAATCATTTTGGGTTTTTCTTTGCTTCTCTGACTTCTACCAATTTCCATGCTTTCATCTCTTTTATTTCTCCTACATTTCTCTTCTTGTCGAAACTATCACTTCTCTTCTTTCCCTAAGCTATACCATCACACCCTTCTTCTTTAATTTTCTTCATCCTTGTCGATTTATTTCTCTTCCAAAAGCCAAATTCCCACCATCTTTTTCCACGTTCATCATCGGTTCGTGGTATTACATTTTGTGACTGAAACCTCCCCTCTCCATTCGGCTTATCCCTGGTTAGAGGCTGAATCCATTTATTCTTTTCTTGCTCGAATCGTTGGGTTCCATTTAGTAATGGCCAAAATTCTTTGGGGGGATCAACTACCGAATCCTTCTTCAACTGGTACTGTTAACCTTAAATATTCTCTCTTCTCGATATTTATTTAACTAAGTTGGTGAAGGCTGAACTTACTTCTTGTTGTCTCATGTGTGTTTTAATCTCTTCTTTTTCTCTCTAGTTAATCGTCATCTCTGAGGGAAGTAGGTGCTTAAACTTTTCTTGTTCAAGGGTCTGCTGTTGTCGAATATAAGGGTAGGTAATACTAATCTTTGTTAAATCTCTCCCTAATGTCGAATATTGGAAGATGCTAACCCCCCATTTGTGCACCAATCGGTTTAGGAATTTGGTTGCTCTAGCCAAGAGAGAGCAAAGCCGAATATTGCCACTTTGTTGAAGGATTTCAGTTTGTGGTACGAAATTTCGGGAGTTCAATCTACGCTCATCACAGGTGTGTAATCTTACTCCAAACATCGATGAAGCATGTTTTGATTTGTATTTCAGCCAAAAGCCGAAAAGCCAAAAAATTGGCAACCGTAATCACTCGAGCGTGCGAGCGTTCACAGTGATAAATTGAGCCGCTAGTGACGGTGGTAGAATGTTGAGAGTTTCACGAACACTCTCGTGAATCTAAGGCCGTAATGGGCCTTATCGAGCTGAAACAGGCTAAATGGGCCCAATGGGCTAACGGGCCCGCTTGAGCAAAACTGATGGAAAATTACCAAATGACTGATGTGACCATGAAGTCCGTGAAAGCGAGACCGAAATCATGTTTAATGGGCCACACGAGCGTGTGGGCCCGTTTGGGTTGGGAATAGATCTTAGGCCCAATTACACTATAGAGACCCAAGAAGGGCCCCGAGTTGCTCGAGGCCACGGTAGGCCTCTCGAAAGTCCGTTGGATGTTTGAAATTACTGAAATACCCTTAATAGGTAAATTACTGAAATACCCTTAATGGGTAAATTACTAAAATACCCTCGGTGGGTAAAAATTACTATTATACCCTTAGGGGTTGATTTGGTATGATTTTGTGTGTTCTATTTAACTGTTATGATGGTACATTATTGCATGCACTGAATTAATATGTCACTACATATTGCATTGGGATGGGATAAATTGGAGGAAGTGATTAATCTGTTAGGGTCGCACGAGTCACCCGAGACGACTGTGGACACACCGATTTGATTGTTAGGGTTGCACAGGTCGCCCGAGACGACTGTGGACCTACCGACGGCTCTAGGCCACTTATAATCTGGTAGCTCGGCTGCATTCTTGGTGTGCAGGGCTGGGTGGGTTGACTTGGTCCCCACAGGTGTGTAGGGTTGGTACGGGGGTGTGTTTGGTTGGATTGGGTTGGGCTGCATACTCTATTCGCGTTATCATGTTTATAGGGCTAAGGCCCAGATTGTTACCGAATAGGGTTTCGGCCCACTTTGCCTCTGTATGGGCTCGAGCCCAGGTAATGACTTATTAGGGGATTACACACAGAGTTCTCGTAACTCACCCCTCTGCTTTAACATTATAGGTGATCCCCAGCGTTAGAGGATTTGGAGCTGCGGAGGACTCTGTGGTGGCCATACATCGGAGTACTTCTCACAAACTTTAGTAAATTTCAGTTTTTCTTCATTTTAAGATTATTTTAATTTGGGATTAATATTATGTAGTAAGGCCATTGGATTTTATCTTTCTTTTAAACTTTTATTTCGGCTATTATTAAATTGTTAAATATTTGAATACTAAGTTTTCTAAAACGTTAATAACCATTTTTAAAATATCACGTTTCCACTACTATTCAAGTTCAATTTTCACAACAAAAACAATTTTTCAAAATAATAACAACTTTATAAGAATAGACATTAAGCAAATTGTGTTTTTACAAACAAACAACGAAACTTGGAGTTTCAAAAGAATACGAACTTTTTAACGAACACGCAGTTTTTAAACAACCCTTCTATGGGACATGCTAGATCAGGTCATAACGTCTAGGCCAGGTTTGGGGTGTTACATTTAATGGTATCAGAGCTCGGTTGCAAAACTCGGTTGTGTAATGGGTTCAAAAATGTTTTTCAAAATTTGTTTGAAATATGGTTTAGAAAATATATATCTTTATTGGAAGTATGGCACCCCAGAGTCTCCGGCATCAAATCTGTAAGTTCTCTTACTTTATCTGATGATAGGATGGGATAACTATAGAGGGAAAACTACTAGAGTTAGAGTTAGTACACTGGAACTGTTAGCTATAAGAATTAAGACTATAGAGACTGAAATAGTAGGAAATTCGACCCGCGAAAACAACTCTTATACTTGTTTTCCATAAAACACTTGTTAATAAACATTGGAATTATAGACTGATTCATAAAATTCTTAATCAGATTAACTCGATTCACCAATATGAGTACAAGAGGACGTGGACGAGGTACACGTGGCAGTGGTAGAGGCCAAGGTGCTGGGGCTGGATCCTCAGAATCGGGGCATGTGCCTGAAGGCGAGGTGCCAGCATCACTAGTGGCGAAAACGGGGTCTAATAATCGGACTGGAGGGGATGATGCTTTGTCCCAAGCAATGCTGTGAGTTTTGGAACGGGTTGCAGGAGCAAGTACTGGGTCGGTAGCCCGGAGATCCATTTCTGAGCAACTCCGATCAAACAGGGCCGAAGTTTTTAGGGGCATCTCTGGTGTAGCCCCGAATGTAGCGAAGTACTGGTTAGAGGCTGTGGAGCGAATTATGGATGACCTAGACTGCACAGTGGAACAGAAATTGAAAGGAGCAGTGTCTCTACTATGAGATGAGGCATACCAGTGGTGGTTCCCTGTAAGGGAAGGTACACAAGCAGATCGTATAACATGGGATTTCTTTAAAACGACCTTCCAAGGGAAGTATGTCGGGGCTAGTTATATGGACGCCCGGAGAAAGGAATTCCTGAATCTAGTTTAGGGGAATAAGTTCATTGCGAAATATGAGGCAGAGTTCTTGCGCTTGAGCCGGTACGCTCGGGGCATACTTGCGACCGAATACGAGCGCTGTGAGCGGTTTGAGGATGGCCTCAGAGACAGTCTTTGATTGTTGATAGCTCCACAGAGGGAGAGGGACTTTGCTACGTTAGTAGAGAAAGCCAAGATTGCTGAGGAGGTAAAGCGCTCAGAGCGCCAGAATCGTGAGGAAGACAAAGGGAAGAACAGAAGGGATGCAGAGCCCACCGGTTCTGAGCAGAGGCCCAGGAAAAGGGCCAGAGTTGATGGGCCAGTCAGAGCTGGGCCCCCTTTTGGCACTTTTGGGTTGCCACCTTGCGTAGATTGTGGAAGATGCCATGTGGGCGAATGCTGGAGAAGGATAGAAGCCTGTTTGAGTTGCGGATCGATGGAGCACCGTGTTAGAGAATGTCTGAGAAGGTTGGATCGGATGCAAACTACGGGTAGAGGTAATGTGCAGCCGCTGAGGGGTGGTCAGTAGCCATTGGGAGGCCGCGGGCAGGCCAGAGGGGGAAACGGTTTGGGTCGTGGAGCTCCAGGCAGAGATGCTGGTCATACGGAGGTGAGGCAGCCAGCTTTGGTTTATGTAGCACATCGCCAAGAAGATGGGGACGCTCCAGATGTGAATACTGGTACGTACATTACCCATACTATACTATTTACCTAATTTGAAATCGGAATCAGAGTGCACAGTAGAAGCGTAATGGTGTAACCTGTGTTATGTGATTAGTAGGTAGTTGGAAATTTTGAGGACGAAATTTCTTTAAGGGGGGTAGAACTGTAATATCCTAAAATTGGGTGTAACATCCCGATTCAGGGCCTAGTCAGAATAGTAGTGCGAGACCACAAATCTGAGTTAGTAAATTGAGTTCTTAAGGTTTATGACATGTTTGAATGATAGTATTAAAGTTCCATGTAGAAATTTTGTGAAATTGACATGGAATGATCAAATAGGACTAAATTGCAAAAGTTGCAAAATATGAGTTTCTAGAAGCTTTTTGTATGAAATAGCTTTAGAATATAAATTAGAAGTCTTTAAATAGAAATTTTCCCAAATTACAAGTTTTGGACAAAAATGGACATGAGTTAGTAATTTGTAAATTTTTAAAGAGAAGGGCATTTTAGTCATTTACTAATTAAATGATTAAAATGGGAAAATGATGATAAAAATTTCATTCATCTTCTTCCTTGTGCCAAAAATTGGGAGACTCCATAGCTAGGGTTCTTCAAATTTTTGAAGCTTGCAAGTAAGTCATCCTAGCCCCGTTTTTAATATTCTTCGTATTTTTGGAGTCCTCGTATTATGAATTAGCTATTTTTAGCTATAAGATGAGCTAAGAAGCATGTTCAAAAATCTACCCATGTGTATCATGCATGTAAAATGATATTTTATGGAAGTTTATGAGAGTTTGATGTTAGATAAACATCTTTTCCTTAGTGAATTTCATGAAAAATGATAGTATGGACTAATTTGTAATAGTTATGAAATTGGTCATACCTATTAGAAATAGTGAGAATTGATGATTGTTATAGTAGAGAAAATGAATCAGCTAAGCATGATGTTTAAGAAAGTTGAGTGAGAATCATTTTACGAGCCTAGGGGCAAAAGTGCAAATAAGAGAAAGTTTAGAGGCAAAATAGTAATTTTGCCAAAGTATGAGTTAAGAGTCAATTTAGTCAATGTGAGTATTAAATGATCTAATTATTATTATAGATCAAGAAAAACGAAGCCCGGATCGAAACCGTGGTAAGAACAAAGTCGAAGACTAAATTGTATATCTACATACATTTTGTATATTGAGGTAAGTTTGGATGATTTCTAAGCTTTATGATTATTATCATTGAATTGCTTAGTATAATGTACATTATTACCATAGAAATGCTTATTGATATGTTAAATAAAGAAATTAATGAGATTAAGCATGAGAAAGTCCCGATTGAAGTTGAATTACTTAGGATACTCGATCTACTACACGAGATAAGAAAGTCCGTATAAGACCAAGCCAAGGCATGGCATTGGCAATCAAGTAAGTTATCATGTAAGTCCAAGACAAGTCTTGGCGTTGAAGAGTTATTATGAGATGAAGACCCATGTAAGCCCAAGCCAAGGCATGGCATTGGTGAGTCTCCAAGCAAAGATGTCATGTAAGTCCAAGACAAGTCTTGGCATTGAAAAGCTATCATGAGGTAGAGATTCCATGTAAGTCCAAGCCAAGGCATGGCATTGGTGAGTAACAAGAAAGATTTCATGTAAGTCCAAGCCAAGGCTCAGCATTGACCAGTTCATGAGTAAAGATACCAAGTAAGACCATGTCAAGACATAGAAATGGTAAGTTCCCAAGGGAACACACAAGGAAGACTTTGAGTAAGTCCATGTCAAGACATGGCATCAGTACCAAGATGAGAGATCCCATGTAAGACCATATCGAGGATATGGCTTTGGCATCGAACTATATGTGATGAGATTCAGTATCCTCGGTTATTCGCAGAAACTCATCGGGCAATTGAGTAAAGTTAAAATGATAACAAGAAAGACAAGTAAGAAATGCTATTATCAAGTTAGAAATGAGTATTACTCATATTATGAATGATGAACTAGAGATTATAATTATTGTTGTAGAGCATGCTGATCTATGTGATCAAGTGATACAGGTACCTTGTTTACCTCACGAGTATAAGACTAGTAAGTATCATGAGATATGTAAGAATCAGTATGAGTGAGTAAGCTTAAATAGCTAAAATTTATGATACCATTGTTTATGTTAAATGGTTTATATTGAGCAAGTATGTTGCTACGCGCATTATATGCAAACTTACTAAGCTAAATGCTTATGTCCTTTATTCTTTCTTTCCATGTAGTTTCGCCAAGCTAATCTCGTGGATCATCGTCACCGGAGCTCGGAGCACACTATCAATCGCTATTTTGGTATAGCCAAGTTGTTTATATTAAGTATGGCATGTATAGGAAACATTTCATTTTAAGTTAAGTTTTAAAACTAGCCAAAGTGTTGGCTATCAAGCTTAGTATTCTTTTTGTATATGGCCAAAGAGATGAGTCATGAATGATTAAGTATGTATGTTTTAATCTATCAATTAAGTATGCATCCTTGTTCATGATAGATGTAATACTTGAGTTGCTGAATTGAGCATGAGTTTGGTCTTGATTTCAGGGTGGCAATTGGCTTGGTAAATAGCCTCTAAGTGCCCACACGGATGGACACATGGGCGTGTGTCTAAGCCGTGTGCACCCTGCACCTTTGTATCTTAAGTTAGAATAGACCACGGACCAGCCACACGGGCATTTGTTTAGACTCTAGGCCATGTTAAGGTAGTCAGTGTGAACCACGGGTGGTAAGCACGGGCGTGTACCTTGGCCGTGGGGCATTGGCAGAATGCTGGGGTTTTAGGCACGGTTTGGGGCCATGGGCGTGTCCAGGCCGTGTGTAAATTGCCAGTATCCACGGGTGAAAGACACGGGCATGTTTTAGGGGTGCACGGGTGTGTCCCAAGTCACACGGACGTGTGACCCTGTTTGGAGAGAAAGCTTCCAGATGAGTTTCGAAAGTTTCAAGATGTAAGTCTGAGGCCTAGTAGGCCCATGAAATGCCTGATTGACTAAGAAAGAGAAGTTTTTAATTCAGAACGAAATTTTACAGCCCGTAAGTACATGTTTCCTTAATATCAAGTATGGTAATGTCTCGTATCCAGTCTCAGTCTCGGACGTGGGTATGGGGTGTTACATTGGGGGTCTGGCATTTTTGCATTATTGCATGCGTTGAGCTTGCTTAGCTTGTTATTTAGGTGTGTTAAGGGGTCCTAGGGAGGCTCGGGTTCGAGTCCAAGCCCTAGGAAAAATTTGGTTTTTGGCTCTTTAGGGGAGAGGGCTAGCAGAAGCTGGACTTAAGTTTAATTAAATAGGTTTGCTAACACAAGTGAGTAAGTGGCATAGTGGTGTAGTGTCACAAGGGAAGTAAGGAGGGAGAGAGTTCGAGTCTCACAAGCTGCATTTTGGGTGGCTATTATTTTGTGCTCAGGAAAGGAGGAAGTAGTGTTGAGATCAAACTCTGCCTTGGAGGATGGAGACTTGGTCAAATGGTTTGAATGGGAGGTGGAGAGTGAACGGTGGAGCTAAAAGAGGAGAGGATCGTGGGATATGGGGGAGTAGGAGTGTTGGCCGTGAGTGGGTGTGTGTGAGAGGGAGAATTTCGGCTGAAAAGGGGTCTAAGAGAGCATTTTTGGTCTTTTGATGAAAGTGTGGAAACCAAAAATTGTCTTGGCTTTTTGAGGGGTGCCGAATTCTTTTTGTGTTCTTGTGAGTGTTGCATTTTTGGGGTGAGTTCTTCATCATTTCGGGTTTTTCTTTGCTTCTCTGACTTCTACCAATTTTCATGCTTTCATCTCTTTTATTTCTCCTACATTTCTCTTCTTGTCGAAACGATCACTTCTCTTCTTTCCCTAAGCTGTACCATCACACCCTTCTTCTTTAATTTTCTTCATCCTTCCCGATTTCTTTCTCTTCCAAAAGCCAAATTCCCACCATCTTTTTCCACGTTCATCGTCGGTTTGTGGTATTACATTTTGTGACTGAAACCTCCCCTCTCCATTCGGCTTATCATTGGTTAGAGTCCGAATCCATTCATTCTTTTCTTGCTCGAATCGTTGGGTTCCATTTAGTAAGGGCTAAAATTCTTTGGAGGGATCAACTGCCGAATCCTTCTTCAACTGGTACTGTTAACCTTAAATATTATCTCTTCTCGGTATTTAGTTAACTAAGTTGGTAAAGGCCGAACTTACTTCTTGTGATCTCATGTGCGTTTTAATCTCTTCTTTTTCTCTCTAGTTAATCGTGATCTCTGAGGGCAGTAGGTGCTTAAACTCCTCTTGTTCAAGGGTCTGCTGTTGCCAAATCTAAGGGTAGGTAATACTAATCTTTGTTAAATCTCTCCCTAATGCCGAATATTGGAAGATGCTAACCCCCCTTTGTGCACCAATCGATTTAGGAATTTGGTTGCTCTAGCCAAGAGGGAGCAAAGCCGAATATTGCCACTTTGTTGAAGGATTTCAATTTTTGGTACGAAATTTTGGGAGTTCAATCTACGCTCGCCACAGGTGTGTAATCTCACACCAAACATCGATGCAGTATGTTTTGATTTGTATTTCTGCCAAAAGCCGAAAAATTGGCAACCGTAATCACTCGAGCGTGCGAGCGCTCACAGTGATAAACCAAGCTGCTAGTGACGGTGGTAGAACGTTGAGAGTGTCACGAACACTCTCGTGAATCTGAGGTCGTAATGGGCCTTATCGAGCCAAAACGGGCTAAGTGGGCCCAATTGGCTAACGGACCCGCTTGAGCAAAACCGATGGAAAATTGCCAAATGCCTGATACGATCGCGAATTCTGTGAAAGCGAGACCGAAATGATGTTTAATGGGCCACGCGAGCGTGTGGGCCTATTTGGGCCAGGAATGGATCTTAGGCCCAATTACACTATAGAGACCCAAGAAGGGGTCCCGAGTTGCTCGAGGCCACGGTAGGCCTCTCGAAAGTCTGTTGGATGTTTGAAATTACTGAAATACCCTTAATGGGTAAATTACTGAAATACCCTTAATGGGTAAATTACTGAAATACCCTCGGTGGGTAAAAATTACTGTTATACCCTTAGGGGTTGATTTGGTATGATTTTGTGTGTTCTATTTAACTGTTATGATGGTACATTATTGCATGCACTGAATTAATATGTCACTACATATTGCATTGGGATGGAATATTGTAATAGGAGGAAGTGATTGATCTGTTAGGGTCACACGGGTCGCCCGAGACGACTGTGGACCCATCGATTTGATTGTTAGGGTTGCACAGGTCACCCGAGACGACTGTGGACCCACTGATTTGATTATTAGGGTCGCACGAGTCGCTCGAGATGACTGTGGACCTACCGGTAGCTCTAGGCCGCTTATAATTTGGCAGCTCGGCTGCATTCTTGGTGTGTAGGGCTGGGTGGGTTGACTTGGTCCCCACAGGTGTGTAGGGTTGGTACAGGGGTGTGTTTGGTTGGATTGGGTTGGGCTGCATACTCTGTTCGCATTATCATGTTTATAGGGCTACGGCTCGGACTGTTACCGAATAGGGCTTCGGCCTAGTCTGCCTCCGTATGCGCTCGAGCCCCGTTAATGACCGATTAGGGGATTACACACTGAGTTCTCGTAACTCACCCCTCTGCTTTAACGTTGCAGGTGATCCCCAGCGTTAGAGGATTTGGAGCTGCGGAGGACTCTGTGGTGGCCATACATCGGAGTACTTCTCACAAACTTTAGTAAATTTCAGTTTTGCTTCATTTTAAGATTATTTTAATTTGGGATTAATATTATGTAGTAAGGCCATTGGATTTTATCTTTCTTTTAAACTTTCATTTCGGCTATTATTAAATTGTTAAATATTTGAATACTGAGTTTTCCAAAACGTTAATAACCGTTTTTAAAATATCACGTTTCTGCTACTATTCAAGTTCAATTTTCACAATAAAAACAATTTTTCGAAATAATAACAACTTTATAAGAATGGAAATTAAGCAAATCGTGTTTTTACAAACAAACAATGAAACTTGGAGTTTCAAAAGAATACAAACTTTTTAACGAACGCGCAGTTTTTAAACAACCCTTCTATGTGACATGCTAGATCCGGTCATAACGTCTAGGTCGGGTTTGGGGTGTTACAATTCTTCTTGGAAAAACTCCCATGTAATTCTTTCCCTTGGTACAACCGACACAAGGGTATTCCACCACTGATAAGCGGGATCTCTCAGAAGAGAAACCACACACTTCATGCATTCTTCAGGTGTGCAAGATAATTCATCAAATACCCTGATGGTATTTTCAAGCCAAAATTCGGCTCTTTTCGGATCATCATCTTTACTAGCCTGGAATTCCTCGGCTCCTTGTTTTCGAATTCTATCAACCGGAGGCTTTTCTCTTCTTACCACTTCTACCACTTGGGGAGCTACAGGGGTAGGTTGAGGAATAGGCGGGGGTGTAGGAGGTTGAGCATTAGGATTTTCTCGAATGTACTCGGTGTACCAATTGCTCATCATACAGAGAAAGGCTTCTCAGGCCTCTTCTCCCCGACCCAAAGTCTCGGGTCTACTCTCTACTGGCGCGGTCCCTTGTGCGGGAGCCAGCGCATTACTTGCAGCATCATCGGCTGTAGCTCGGTCAGGATCAGGATCCATTGACTATATAAAAACACAATTCGAATCATCAGGAGTCGTCACACTATCATTACACAAGTACTCTTACGTATGGCATGTATAGCTAGACTAATACTTACGCTACGTTAGTCTGAGAATCAATTAAATCGTAGCTCTGATACCACTAAATGTAACACCCTCTTACCCGAGTCTGACGCCGGGATAGGATATGGGGCATTACCATACTTGATATTGCTAAAACATATAATATCGGACTATAAAATTTCGTTCCAACTTAAAAATTTTCCTTTTTAATCATATCAGGTGTACTATGGGCCTACGAGGCCTTAAACACACATCCGGAAGATTTCGGAGTACGACCGGAAACTTTTACACTCTTTGAAAATTTATGCTTAAACAGGGTCACACGCCCGTGTGACTTGGGACACGCCCGTGTGGGCAGGCCGTGTGGTCACACACGCCCATGTCCCTAGCCCGTGTAGAATTTATTTTCATTTTGAACCTATAAGGGTTTTCACACGGCCAGACACACGCCCGTGTCAATGGCTCGTGTCCCTCACACAGCCTAGACACGCCCGTGTCCTCACCCGTGTGTGAAAACTAGGGGTATTCTGTTTATGATGTCAGCAACCCCTTAAGAAGCACACGGCCTAGGCACACACCCGTGTGCTGGCCTGTGTGACGATTCAAATTCTCGTAATTAAAATGCAGGGGATACACGGCCTATTAACACACCCATGGGGCTGACCCTGTGTCACACACGGCCAAGACACACGACCGTGTGTCTACCCGTGTGGACACTTAGAGGCTATTTTCCAAGCCTTTTTGCCACCCTGAAACATGAACTCATTCGTTTCATCACAAGTAGCACATAACATAGCAACATTAAACTATTAAGAATCTTTAAATTATCATTCATTCCATCCACATTTCACTCAATAACTTGCATGAATATTCATTTCATTATACTCATCAATCTTGTAATATGAATTTGACAATATTGGCCAATTCACCATGGCCATTTACAAAATGAGTGTAAAACATTAATAGCCAACCCAATTAGCCTACAATTATGACATGACACAAAATGATCAAGTTCGTATACATGCCATACTCAAAATGAATGAACTTTACTATACCAAAAGAACGGTTGATAGTGTGATCTGAGATCCGACGTTCTACGATCCTCGAGCTAACTTGGTGAAACTATAAGGAAAATGGAAAAGAGAGGGGTAAGCATATAGCTTAGTAAGTTTGCATGAAATTCTAAAACAACATAATTGCTTACACTAAATTCATCCATCTATTGAATCAATAGCAACATAAGTCTCAAATTTTTAAGCATACTCATCCATACTTACTCATACTTATTCTTACCCACCTCATGTTACATTATGGGTTCATAACTTGTATTTTCTCATAGTACCTGTATCACTCATCACATAACTTAGCACACATACTGATATGCATATAAACTCACATCTTCATCATTCTTAACATGAATGAAACTCAAGGTCATCCATAAATAGTTTTGGCTCTATACCATTTTACATACTTAGCTCTTTTGCCCATGAACTAATCAGATCATCGTAGGATATTCAAACTCATCATGCATAAATCTTGATGCCGACGCCATATCCCAGATATGGTCTTACATGGGATCACCCCTTGATGCTGATGCCATATCCCAGATATGGTCTTACACGGGATCTTATAGCTCGATGTCGATGCCATGTCCCAGACATGGTCTTATACGTGATCGTGCATGGATATCGATGCCATATCCCAGATATGGTCTTATACGAGATCATCTTTTGGTGCCGAGGCCATATCCCAGACATGGTCTTACACGGGACCTTCTTTATTCTATGCTATGACATGACTATCCTCATTATTCTGAACTTTATCCGGGATTTCACTTAGCTTATTTTCACCATTTCCTCATCGAGACTTCATTACTCAATTTTCTTAGCAACAACATACATTTTCATAATATTAAGTAGTTTCAAATATCGAAACATTACGAAACTTTAACTTCATACAAACTTACCTCGATTCTCAAAATGTGTATCAATGCTCGATTTAGTCTCGATTTTGTTCTTGCCTCGGTTTCGATCTGGGCTTCATGTTTCTTGATCTATAATAATACATTTCACTTGTTAAATACAAACATTGACTAAATCGACTCATAATTCATATTTTGGCAAAATTATGATTTTGCCCCTAAACTTTTACATAATTACACTTTTGCCCCTAGGCTCATAAAATGATTTTCATTCAACTTTCTTGTATTTCAAGCCTAGCCGAATCATATTCTCAACTATAGCAACCTTCAATTTCCACTTTTTCACTCATGTATGACCATTTTTACAACTTTTACAATTTGGTCCTTTTATGCATTTTTCATGAAAATCACTTTGAAAAAGATGTTTATCATACTTCAAACTTTCATATTCTTCCATAAAACCTCAAAATACATGCATGTCATACATGGGTAAATTTTAGAACATAAACCCTAGCTCAAAATATAGCTAAAATTAGCTAAACCGAGCTACGAGGATCTCAAAAATACGAAGAACATTAAAAACGGGGCTAGGATGCACTTACTATTAAGCTTGGAAGTTGAAGAAACCCTAGCTATGGCTCCTTGCAAATTTCGGCCAAGAGGGAGGAAGATGGACATGATTTTTGGCTTTATTTTTCCCTTTTTATTATTTTATTTACCAAATGAAAAAAATGCCCTTAATGATCCTTTCTTGAGATTTTTCCTTCCTATGTCCATTTTTGTCCATCTTGACATATAATGGTCTAATTGCTAAATAAGGACCTCTAGTAATTTTTATAATTCTATTTCATACTTAAATCTTCTAGAATCTCATATTTTCTAATCTTTGCAATTTAGTCTTAATGGAGAAGTTGATTGCTAATTAATAAATTTTCTTCATGAAATTTTCACACAATCATGCAAACACCTCTTAAGCCTCATAAAAATTATAAAACACATATTTTTGCTTCAGATTTGTTGTCTCGCAACCACTATCTGACTAGGCCCTAAATCGGGCTGTTACAATGTACAAGACTAGCACCCGGATTCACATAAATACATATCGCATATCTCATGAGCTCAACTCATATAGTTCCTAGTGACATGTCACTCGTATCCTAATCTATTCCTAAAGTTCAAATGGGATTTTCTCTCTTGTCGAAACTTTGTCGAACTTGTCGAATGTATTCATAAAATCAAATATACAATTCATACAATATCAAAACATTAAATAAATAATCACAACATTGCATTATTTACATATGAACTTACCTCGGTACAAAAATAGTAAAAACGGATCTAATCATCATACACCTTGTTTTTCTTTCGATCAAGGTCCGTTCCTCATTTTTTCTTGCTTATTGAGCTTGAAAGGATGAACAAAACCCTAGCTATGGCTCCTTAAAAATTTCAGCAATGGGGAAGGAAGATGGACACAATTTTTGACTTATTTTCCTTTTTTATTCTTTTATTAACCAAATGACAAAAATGCCCTTAAAGCCTTTCTTTCAAATTTTTCCTATTCATGCCCATTTTTGTCCAAAAATATGGAAATTGATCAAATTGCTATTTAAGGATCTCTAATTAATAATTCAAAGCTATTTCCTACTTAAAGCTTCTAGAATCTCATATTTTGCAACTTTTGCAATTTGGTCCTAAAAGTTGAATTGAACACTTATTCACAAAATTTCTTCATGAAACTTTCACACAATCATGCGAACATGTCATGGACCTCAAAATAATCATAAAAAAATTTACTTTGGATTTGTGGTCTCGAAACCACTATTTTGACAAGGCCCAAAATTGGGATGTTACAATTCTCCCCCTAGGGATTTTCGTCCTCGAAAATCTTACTGGTGAAAAGATTTGTGTACTGGTTTCTCATGTTTTCCTCGAGTTCCCATGTAGCCTCTTCAACCCCATGTCTTTACCATAACACTTTCACAAGGGAAATACTTTTGTTTCTCAATTTTTTGACTTTTCGAGCCAAAATCTTAACCGGCTCTTCGCCATAAGTCATATCCAGTCGAATCTCAACTTCTGTCGTTGAAATTACATGTGAAGGGTCTGATCGGTATCGGCACAACATAGACACATGGAACACATCGTGAATCCTTTCCAACCCAGATGGCAAAGCTAACCGATATGCTACCGGCCCTATCCTTTCGGTAATCTTATACGGTCCAATAAAACGCGGACTCAGCTTGCCTTTTCGCCTAAATCTGAGAACTTTCTTCCACGGAGACACTTTCAAGAATACTTTATCACCGAACTAAAACTCAACCTCTTTCCATTTCAAATCCGCTTAGGATTTCTGTCTATCTGAAGCTGCTTTTAAACAATCACGAATTACCTTTACTTTTTCTTCGGTTTCTTTGACCAAGTCAACCCCGTGAATCTGATTTTCTCTAAGTTCAGTCCAATACAATGACGTTAGGCACTTACGCCCATACAATGCCTCATAAGGCACCATTTTCAAACTTGACTCAAAACTATTGTTGTAGGCAAAATCCACCAACGGTAAAAACTTTTCCCAACTACCCTGGAACACAAGAATACAACACCGCAGCATATCTTTAAGAATTTGAATTACTCGTTCCGACTGACCATCAGTTTTCGGATGGAAAGCGGTACTAAAATTCAATTTCGTACCCAAAGCTTCTTATAACTTTTTCCAAAACCGCGAAGTGAACCTCAGATCTCTATCTGATATAATCGACAAAGGCACTCTGTTCAATCTCACAATTTCATAAATATACAGTTCAGCTAGTTTATTAAGTGAGTAGTCAGTATGTACCAGAATAAAATGAGTCGATTTCGTAAGCCTATCAACCACAACCCAAACGGCATCTTTCTACTTCGGTGCCACGGGCAAACCCGTCATAAAGTCCATAGTAATTCTGTCCCATTTCCACTCGGGAACCATCACAGGCTGAAGTAAACCCGAAGGTACTTGGTGTTCAGCTTTTACTTGCTGACAAATCAGGCATCTCGAAACAAATTTGGAATATCTCTTTTCATACTTGGCCACCAATACAATTTCTTCAAGTCATTATACATTTTCGTACTACTGGGGTGAATAGACAAACAGCCACTATGTGGCTCACACAAAATCTTCCGAATCAACTCGGTATTTTTAGGAACACAAATCCTATCTCAGAACATTAAGCAATTATCGGAACCAATCCGAAAATCTGATTCAATACCCGACTCATACTGAACTCTCTTGTCTTGCAAATCACTGTCACTTTTCTGAGTTTCATAAATCTCTTGGAGAAACATCGGTCTAGCTCTTAACTCATCTAGAATATAACCATCATCTGATAAAGCCAACTGAGTGTTCATAGCCCTCAAAGCAAATAACGACTTCCTACTCAAAGCATCAGCGACAACATTCGCCTTTCCCGGGTGGTAGTCAATCAGTAACTCGTAATCTTTTAACAACTCTAGCCATCTCCTTTGCCGTAGGTTCAAATCCTTTTGATTCATCAAATACTTTAGACTTTTATGATCAGTGAATACTCGACATTTCTTTCCATACAAATGGTGTCTCCAAATCTTCAATTCAAACACAATGGCGGCTAGTTCCAAATCATGTGTCGGATAATTTTTCTCATGTGGTTTCAGCTGCCTCGAGGCATAAGCTATTACCTTGCCTTCTTGCATAAGTACACAACCCAATCCATTTAAGGATGCATCACTATAGATCACAAACTCTTTTCCCGACTCGGGTTGTACAAAAATCGGTCCCCCAGTCAACAATGCCTTTAGTTTCTCAAAACTCTATTGACATTTTTATGTCCATTCAAACTTGACATCTTTCTATAACAACCTCGTCATCGGAGTAGCAATCATGGAAAATCCTTTAACAAACTGTTTGTAATAACCGGATAAGCCTAGAAAGCTTCTAACCTCTGATGCATTCCTCGGCGGTTTCCATTAAACAATAGCCAAAATCTTACTCGGGTCAACTCTAATACCACCACCCGAAACAATGTGGCCCAAAAATCCAACTTCTCTAAGCCAAAATTCACTTTTACTAAACTTAGCATACAACTGCTTGTCTCTCAAATTTTTCAAAACCGTTCTCAAGTGCTTGGCATGCTCGGTCTCATCACGAGAATAAATTAGTATATCATCAATAAAAACAACAACAAATTTATCCAAGTACGATCGAAAAATACGGTTCATCAAATCCATAAACATAGCAGGAGCATTTGTTAAACCAAAAGTCATAACTAAAAATTCATAGTGACCATACCTCTTCCGAAAAGCAGTTTTCGGCACATCCGAGTCTTTAACTCTCAACTGGTAGTAATCGGACCTCAAGTCAATCTTGGAAAATACTGTGGCTCCCTTCAATTGGTCAAACAAATCATCTATTCTCGGCAAAGGATACTTATTCTTTATGGTCACCTTATTGAGTTGTCGGTAGTCAATGCAAAGTCTCATAGATCCATCTTTCTTTTTCACAAATAATACCGGTGCACCCCATAGAGAAAAACTAGGTCTCGTAGAACCTTTGCCCGTCAATTCTTGCAACTGAGCTTTCAACTCCTTTAATTCAGTCGGAGCCATTCTGTACGGAGCAATCGAAATAGGTGCAATACCAGGGACTAACTCAATACCAAATTCAACTTCTCTAACTGGAGGCGATCCGGGCAACTCCTCTGAAAACACATCCGAATACTCACATACTACCGGTACTGACTCAATCTTTAACTCAGACACTTTGGTATTCAACACAAAAGCAAGATAAGATTTGTACCCCTTTCTCATATACCTCTAAGCTGTCATAAAAGAGACCATAACTGGCAATCTATCCGATTCATCTGATTCAACCCGAAGAATATCACCACTTTCACATTTTAACTCAATAATTTTTCTTCCACAATTTATTACCACATCATGAATGGCCAACCAATCCATACCAAGAATTACATCAAATTCATCAAATGGAAAAAGCATAAGATTAGCCAGAAAACAATGACCTCTAATCATCAAAGGACAATTCTTACATACTTTGTCAACTAACACATACTTGCCTAATGGATTTGACAGTTTTTTATCACAAATTTTGTAGACTCAACAGGCATATTCATGCTAGATACCAATTTTATGCAAATATAAGAATGGGTTGATCCCAGATCAATCAAAGCAAGAACATGAGTATCATAGAGACAAAATGTACCCGTAATAATCAGGGGATGAAGCCTCTTCGCGAGCGCGAATGGCATAATTCCTCGCGGTTCTCTACCCTCGGATCTCACAGCTGGATCTCTAGGTGCACTCTTGCTACTTGCTCCATTCCTCAAATTTCTCTGTGGCCTCCCTCTATATGTAATATTTCCCGATCTTGCACTCTGAAATTTCTCTTTTTCAACCATCTCGGAGCAATCCTTGATAAAATGATCATGCGATCCACACTTGAAACATGCCCAGTTATTCATCCAGCACTCACTGGGGTGACGTCTGCCACAATATTGACACTCAGGTCTATTAGGTCGAGCGTTACCCACACTCGCTATTGACGTAGTCTGAGCCTTATGACCCGAATACTGTTTCACATGGTTTTTGTTCGAAAACCCAACTAAAGCACTTGATCGAGTATTAAACTTTCTCGGTTTCTTAGATGAAGACTGAAATGACTTACCCATCTGTCTCTTCTTCAAATCTCGAGACTCTAACTCAGCTTTTCTTTTCTCCTTAGCCAATTCCTCGGCCTTACAAGCTCTCTCTACTAGCACAACAAATTCTTTCAGTTCAAGGACACCAACCAACAATCAGATGTCTTCGTTTAACCCATCCTCAAATCTTTTACACATAATGGCCTCAGTCGATACACACTCTCGAGCATATTTGCTTAATCTCACAAACACACGCTCATATTCTGTTACCGTCATTCGGCCCTATTTTAACTCGAGGAATTCCTTTCTTTTCTGATCAATGAACCTCTGGCTAATGTACTTCTTACGGAACTCTTCTTGGAAAAATTCCTAATTAACTCTCTCCCTTGGTGCAACCGACACAAGGGTGTTCCACCACTGATAAGCCGAGTCTCTCAGGAGTAACACAACACATTTCATACATTCCTCTGGTGTGCATGATAACTCATCAAACACCCTGATGGTATTCTCAAGCCAGAACTCTACCCTTTTGGGATCATCATCTATACCCATTTGGAACTCTTTGGCTCCTTGTTTTCGTATCTTATCAACTGGAGGTCTATTCAATCTTATGAAGTCCATACCTTGGGGTGCTACGGGGATAGGTTAAGGAATAGGTGGGGGTGGAGGGGGTTGAACATTCGGGTTCGTTTGAATGAACTCCGTATACCATACGTTCATCATATGGAGAAAGGCTTCACGAGCTTCTTCTCCTCCTCTCTGACTCACAATTACAGGTCTACTTTCAACTGGCACTGCCCCTTGAGCAGGATCCGGTGCATTACTTTCTACATCATCCACCATAGCTCGATCGGGATCCATGTAATATGAAAACACAATTTAAAAGGTCAAGAGTCATCACACTATCATAACTCATTCCATGACATGTATAGCAAGACTCGTACACACACTACGTTAGTCTGAGAATCGACTAAAGTATAGCTCTGATACCACTATATGTAACACCCCTTACCCGTATTCGACGCCAGAATAGGGTACGAGGCGTTACCAGGCTTATACGCAAGCAATCATACAAAACCGAGACATGAATTTCCACTTAAATTTAAAACTATTCAAAAACAAACATATCGTCCCTTAAACGTGCCTACAAGGCTCAAAACATACATTGGGAATGGTTCGGGACTAAACTAAGAACTTAAGAAAACTTTCGGGAAACTTAAAAAATTTTCCATGAAAAAGGTCCACATGTAACAACCCGATTTTGGGGCTAGTCAGAACAGTGGTTTCGAGATCGCTAATCCGAGGATAAAGAAAATTATTTTTGAAATTATTTTATGTGTTATAGCATGTTTATAAGGATGCATGAAAATTTTGGTGCATTAATTTTAGTGATTTAAGGCTTAATTGCGAAAAAGGACTAAATCGCATAAAGTGCAAAAGTTCCATTTTACAAGCTAAAAGTATTAAATAGATAAAGAACTTTAAATTGAAGGTCTTGACTGTGAAATTAGACCTTCCTAATGTTGATAGCCGGCCATAGGGGACAATAGACTCAAAATTGGTCAAAATTGGGTGGGTTAGGTGGACTAATTTGAAGGAAATAAATAAAATAAGAAAAGATGATATCATCCATTTTTCTTCTTCATCTTCACCACCGAAAATACCAGCATAGAAGGGGGTTTTGAAATCTTTGAAATTTTAGCAACTTATCCTCACACAAGTAAGTGATTTTGGTGGTTTTAGTTGATACTTTTTGTACTTTTGGAACCCCCAAAGCTTAAGCTAGCTAATGAGGGGACTAATTTGCAATATGGCTGAAAGTTTAGGGACTTGCCATGAGAGTTTTTATGTTGTTTGCTGATTTTTTATGGAAGAAAATGAATGTTAATGAGAGAAGAAACAACTCTTGTGAAAGGTGTTATCATGAAAACACCTAAATGGGACCAAGTTGTAAATGTTGTTATTTAGTAATAAATGCATGAAATAGTTGGATTTGTGAGTAGTTGTAGAAGAAATAAATGTTTAGATAGGCTTGTTTAATGAGAAAATGTGATGAAAAATTATTTACGAGCCTAGGGGCAAAATCGTAATTTTGCCATAGTATAAGGGCAAAATGGTCATTTTTTCCTAAGTAGAGATTATGATGTATTATGATTATAAAATGATTGAATGAGTGAATTTTGTTGTTATAGATCAAGAAGAGCGCGGAATTAACCTTAACTGGGGAAAAGGCAAGGTTTCAGATTAAACCGCAAATTAACACATTTTGCACCGAGGTAAGTTTATGTGTAAACGAAGCATCTTAAATACACACGTTGTCAATCATTGGTGCATTGTATGATTGAGAACATTTATGATTTAAATGGATTGAATTCGGTAGATAATGAATAATTTTCGTATGAACGTTGAAATAGATATGTAAGTGTGGAATATTATCCGTAGTAATTAATGGTGGGCTGTGTGCGATACCACCTTAATTATTCTTGTTGGTGGGCTATGTGAGATACCACCTTATTACTTATTCACGATGGGCTGTGTGCGATACCATCATTTATATTATCATTTGGTGGGCTATGTGCGATACCACCGTAAATATTCTTGTTGGTAGGCTGTGTGCTATACCACCCCGTTAAAGATTAATGGTGGGCTAAGTGCGAAACCACCGTGTGTTTGGTATTACTATGAATAGCTCATTGTGAAATTTTTTAGTGTTGTTTCATGTGATCATATGGTGATAAGTGCAGGGATGTATGTTAAATAATGTGAGCATTTGGTTTGTGATATGGTTGGAATGTGGTAAGAGATGAAATGAGTAAGAATGATCATGGAATGTAGATTTTGCTTGCTTAGTATGTAATGCTATTTAATGATTAGCATATATTATGATGTTTATTGTTTACATGTAAACTTACTAAGCTTAAAGCTTACTCCCTTTCTTTTCCCTTGTTTTATAGTGTCAAAGAGCCGGGTCGGGATACGAAGATAATTGGAAGATCACCCACATTATCAGCTCATCTCGGTATATCTAGACTTAGTATTTTGAGTATGGCATGTATAGGGGCTAGACTAGGTGAATTGTTTTGTCATTTTGGCCAAGTATGTATTGGCTCCTTTAAAGATGAATTCTTTTGTATATTTCCATAGTTGATGGCTCATTATTACTAATTTATGAAAAGATGAAGTTATTCATGGAAGTGTATGTTGAAAATTTGAGTTGCTTAGTGATTTGTTGAATTGGAATTATGCTGTGTGAGCTAGGGTGACGAAAAGAACTTGGCAAATAGCCTTTTTCTTGTCCACATGGGTAGGCACACGGGCGTGTGTTTAGGCCGTGTGAGACACATGGGCAGTCCCATGGGTGTGTGACGAGGCCGTGTGTCCCTTGCATGTTAGTGTTTCAAGTCAGTGTCGACCACGGGCTAGACACACGGGCGTGTGCCTAGGCCGTGTGCCCCATATGAGGTTGCTGACGTCACAAACAGAATGCCCAGGTTTTTACACACGGGTGAGGACACGGGCGTGTCTAGGCCGTGTGGAGCACATGGGCCAAGAATACAGGCGTGTGTCCGACCGTGTGAAAACCCCTGTAGGTTCGAAATGAAAATAAATCCCACACGGGTTAGGGACATGGGCGTGTGTACCACACAGCCTGCCCACACGGGCGTGTCCGATTTCACACGGGCGTGTGGCCCCTATTTAAACAATTTTTTTATATGCACAAAAGTTCCCGGTTAGGTTCCGAGACCTTCCGTATGCTTGATTAAGGCCTTGTAGGCCCTTAATGAGAATGTATTGATTGTAAATGAGAAATGTTAAGTTGGAATGAAGTTTTATAGCTGAAAGTTGCATGATCTAGTGAGTTAAGTCCGGTAATGCCTCGTACCCAGTTTTGGCATAGAATACGGGTAAGGGGTGTTACACCACACGCCCATGTGGGTGAAGGGACACGCCCGTGCTTCAGGCCGTGTCCAAAAATATGAGACATTCTGTTTATGACATCATCAACATAATAGGGTCACACGGCCAAGTCACACGCCCGTGTGCTTGGGCCGTGTGGCAAATTAAATTTCAAAAAAATTAAGTGCAGACTTCACACGGCCTGGGCACATGCCCATGTCCTATGTCCGTGTCTCTCACATGGCCGAGACACACGGCTGTGTCTCGTGCCCATGTGTTTACTACTGGGCATTCTATTTTGCATTAATTAGGGTGCAGGGGACACACAGCCGGATCACACGCCCATGGGGTAGATCGTGTGTCACACACGGCCTAGACACATGCCCGTGTGTCTACCCGTGTGGACAACTTTGAGGCTATTTTCCAAGCCAATTGCCACCCTCAATAACACATGCACACTTGCACATTTCATTGGCATTTATCATGGCAAAAATGAGCACTTCAATATTCATAAACATGGCTCATGCATAACAATTTCATATCACTTATTCATACTCATGTTACCATACCTTATTAAGCCAAACTTACCAAATATCATGCATTATGTGACATCAAATTTACTCCATTTAACACATTCATGCTCTAGTTATTATCATGCCATTTACTCATACTTCCATCATCAAACACCCATAATCACATCCACCATTCAACCATGCCAATGAATTTTAATCACAACATGTATGCCCTTAGCACATGCATGGATATATGAATAGGTTTACAACCTAATAATAAATATAAGTCACATCACATGGCCTTACACAAAATGAATCAAATATCATTATAAGCCAACCCATTTGGCTAAACCAATATGACATATAACAAAAAGACCAAGTCCCCTATACATGCCAGACCAAGTCCCCTATACATGCCATACTCAAAATGTTGTGACTAACTATACCCAAATGTCCAATTGATAGTGTGATCGAGTCTCCGACGTCAATCCCCGAGCTAGCTTGGCGATACTATTAGGAAATGGAAAGGAAGGGGAATAAGCTTAAAGCTTAGTAAGTTCACATGCAAATACTAAGCAACATAAATCATACAATTAACATAAGGCAAAGTTTCATAAATGTCAACAAGTCTCATAAGTATAATTTTCTCATATGCTTTCTTACCACATGTTCATAGCATACCAAGTCCTTTACTCATGAGTTTTATGTACATACCTGTACCAACTCGTAACACATTCATAACCCACTGATTTACCTGTTGAACACTTGGAATACTATCGGATACTTGGAAAGCTTCCACATAATGCTTCATACGTAGCCACATGCTACCTCATATCACATATCACACATTGCTCGCTCTCGAGCTAATCACGAGCCTGCTCACACAAGTTGACAGTCAGAACGTAGCTACACGAGCTGCTCACACAAGCTGACAGGTACCCGCAACACATGCCGGGCTACCCAGCCACCGGTAGAATGTACAAGACCAGCACTCGGATTCACATAAACACATATCGCATATCTCATGAGCTCAACTCATATATTTCCTAGTGACATGTCACTCGTATCCTAATCTATTCCTAAGGTTCAAACGGGATTTCCTCTCTTGTCAGAACTTTGTCGAACTTGTTGAATGTATTCATAAAATCAAATATACAATTCATACAATATCAAAACATTAAATAAATAATCACAACATTGCATTATTTACATATGAACTTACCTCAGTACAAAAATAGTAAAAATGGATCTAATCATCGTACACCTTGATTTTCCCTCGATCAAGGTTTGTTCCTCGTTTTTTCTTGCTTATTGAGCTTGAAAGGATGAAAAAAACCCTAGCTATGGCTCCTTAGAAATTTCAGCAATGGGGGAGGAAGATGGACACAATTTTTGACTTATTTTCCCTTTTTATTCTTTTATTAACCAAATGACAAAAATGCCCTTAAGGCCTTTCTTCCAAATTTTTCCTATTCATGCCTATTTTTGTCCAAAAATATGGAAATTGGTCAAATTGCTATTTAAGGATCTCTAATTAATAATTCAAAGCTATTTCCTACTTAAAGCTTCTAGAATCTCATATTTTGCAACTTTTGCAATTTAGTCCTAAAAGTTAAATTGAACACTTATTCACAAAATTTCTTTATGAAACTTTCACACAATCATACGAACATGTCATAGACCTCAAAAAAATCATAAAACAAATATTTCTACTTCAAATTTGTGGTCTCGAAACCACTATTTTGACTAGGCCCATAATCAGGATGTTATAGTTAGCATGTGAGGAAATTTTGAAAGATTGTATGTTTGAATTGTTTTAACAGCATAAAGAAGTGAGTATTTTGATATGATATTATTTGATAGTTGAGATCAACTCAATTGTTTTTATCTGAGCGAACTGGTTAGTTAAAAGGTAATTTGAGTTATATGCATTTAAGTTTATCCTCAAGTAAGAAGATAAAATCTTGTACATTCATGGGTGAATAGACGAACAGTTTGAAGGAAGAATTCATATTTTAGAAAGTATGATACAGAGATATACCTATTAGATTTGTTCTAATCAAATGATGTTGTTACGAGTTAAAGCTGTTTCGATTGATAAAGTTATCACATTTGTGAAAGTTTGAATGGTCTGTTGCATGTTAGCAAAGTTGAAAACTGATGAAGGTGTTATTAACCGAAACACTGGTTCTAGGATCTGTTTGAATTGAGTAAAGAATTCGTAAGTTTTCTGTAACACCTCATACCCAAGTTCGAGACTAAGACTGGATACGAGACATTACCATGCTTGATCTCATTTAAACATGTACTTACGGGCTATAAAATTTCGTTCTGAATTAAAAACTTCTCTTTCTTAGTCAAATCAGACATTTCATGGGCCTACGAGGCCTCAGACTTATGTCCCGAAACTTTCGAAACTCATCTGGAAACTTTCTCTCCAAACAGGGGTCACATGTCCGTGTGACTTGGGACACGCCCGTGCACCCCTAAAACATGCCCGTGTCTTTCACCCGTGGTGGATACTGGCAAATTACACACGGCCTGGACACGCCCGTGGCCCTAGCCCGTGTGCCAAACCTTGGCATTCTGACTTATTCACACAGTCCATACACACGGCCGTGTGCATTAACCGTGTGACAATTCAATTACTAAGTGTAAAGTGCAGACTTCACACGCCCAGGGCACACGCCCATGTGCTAACCGTGTGGTACACACGGCCTAAACACACGGCCGTGTTATTAGCCTGTGGTCTATCCTGACTTAAAACACTAATGTTCAGGGGACACACGGCTTAGACACACGCCCGTGTGTCCATCCGTGTGGGCACTTAGAGGCTATTTACCAAGCCAACTGCCACCCTGAAATCAAGACCAAACCCATGCTCAATTCAGCAACTCAAGTATTACATCTAACATGAATAAGGATGCATACTTCATTGAAAGATTAAAACATACATACATAATCATTCATGACTCATCTCTTTGGCCATATACAAAAAGAATACTAAGCTTGATAACCAACACTTTGGCTAATTTTAAAACATAACTCAAAATGAAATGCTTCCTATACATGCCATACATAATATAAACACTTGGCTATACCAAAATATCGATTGATAGTGTGCTCCGAACTCCGATGACGATGATCCACGAGATTAGCTAGTCGGGACTACATGGAAAGAAAGAATAAAGGACGTAAGCATTTAGCTTAGTAAGTTTGCATGTAACTCTCATAGCAATATATTTGCTTAACATTAACCATTCATCATAAACAATGGCATTATGAATCTCAAGTACTTAAGCTTACTTACTCTTATTGATTCTTACATATCTCATGGTACTTACTATTCTCATGCTCTCAGACGGTGAAACAATATACCAGTATCACTTGATCACATAGATCAAGATACTTTACTATGATAAGTATAATCTCAACTTCATCATTCATATCATGAATAATACTCTTAACTAGCATAACTTGATAATAACTTTACTTACTTAACTTTCTTACTATATCATTTGAGCTTAACTCTCTTGCCCGATGAATTTCTATGAATAACCGAGGATACTGAATCTCATCCCACATAACTCGATGCCAAAGCCATATCCTCGATATGGTCTTACATGGGATCTCTCATCTTGGTATTGATGCCATGTCTTGACATGGACTTACTCAAAGTCTTCCTTGTGTGTTCCTTTGGGAACTTACCATTGCCATGTCTTGACATGGTCTTACTTGGTATCTTTACTCATGAACTGGTCAATGCCGAGCCTTGGCTTGGACTTACATGAAATCTTTCTTGTTACTCACCAATGCCATGCCTTGGCTTGGACTTACATGGAATCTCTACCTCATGATAGCTTTTCAATGCCAAGAATTGTCTTGGACTTACATGACATCTTTGCTTGGAGACTCACCAATGCCATGCCTTGGCTTGGGCTTACATGGGTCTTCATCTCATAATAACTCTTCAATGCCAAGACTTGTTTTGGACTTACATGATAACTTGTTTGATTGCCGACGCCATGCCTTGGCTTGGTCTTATACGGACTTTCTTATCTCGTGTGGTAGATCAAGTATCCTAAGTAATTCAACTTCAATCGGGACTTTCTCATGCTTAATTTCATTAATTTCTTTATTTAACATAGAAATAAGCATTTCTATGGTAATAATGTACATTATACTAAGCAATTCAATGATAATAATCATAAAGCTTAGAAATCATACAAACTTACCTCAATATACAAAATGTATGTAGATATGCAATTTAGTCCTCGACTTTGTTCTTGCCTCGGTTTCGATCCGGGCTTCATTTTTCTTGATCTATAATAATAATTAGATCATTCAATACTCACATTGACTAAATTGACTCTTAACTCATACTTTGGCAAAATTACTATTTTGCCCCTAAACTTTCTCTTATCTACACTTTTGCCCCTAGGCTCGTAAAATGATTCTCATTTAACTTTCTTAAACATCATGCTTAGCTGATTCATTTTCTCTACTATAACAATCATCAATTCTCACTATTTCTAATAGGTATGTCCAATTTCATAACTATTACAAATTAGTCCATACTATCATTTTTCATGAAATTCACTAAGGAAAAGATGTTTATCTAACATCAAACTCTCATAAACTTCCATAAAATATCATTTTACATGCATGATACACATGAGTAGATTTTTGAACATGCTTCTTAGCTCATCTTATAGCTAAAAATAGCTAATTCATAATACGAGGACTCCAAAAATACGAAGAATATTAAAAATAGGGCTAGGATGACTTACTTGCAAGCTTCAAAAATTTGAAGAACCCTAGCTATGGAGTCTCCCAATTTTCGGCTCAAGGAAGAAGATGAATGAAATTTTTATCATCTTTTTTCCTATTTTAATCATTTAATTGGTAAATGACCAAAATGCATTTCTCTTTAAAAATTTACAAATTACTAACTCATGTCCATTTTTGTCCAAAACTTATAACTTGGGCAAATTGTTATTTAAGGACTTCTAATTTATATTCTAAAGCTATTTCATACAAAAAGCTTCTAGAAACTCATATTTTGCAACTTTTGTAATTTAGTCCTATTTGATCATTCCATGTCAATTTCACAAAATTTCTACATGGAACTTTAATACTATCATGAAAACATGTCATAAACCTTAAGAACTCAATTTACTAACTCAGATTTGTGGTCTCGCACCACTATTCCGACTAGGCCCTGAATCGGGATGTTACATTTTTAGTGATGCACTATCGAATGGATTGGAATGTGTTTAATATAAGAATGCAAAGTGATAGTTTATGCTTTCAGACGTATAAAGTCACAAGAAAGGAACTGTCCGATGGGTGATTTAGAGTCGGCCACTTTTTATGCCTGTGTTGAGAATTTGATAGCTTCGGTTGACTGACAAAAAATGTCATATATTTCCTGGTCCCAAGAGTTTAAAGTATCTAATGTCATAGAAGGATCTGAAATTTAAAACAGCATAGACGGCTTGAACTATTGAAAGATTGTGAGTAGTTATCGAATAACCTTTGGGAGAGCAGATATAGTTGAAAATGCTTGAATGGAAAACCTTTGATTATTTTGTGAGTATTGGATACATGATTAATCTTATTTGATGACGGTCTGAATCTATCTAAATTAGAAGCTAAAGCGATGTTTTCTTTGCAAGATTGAGAACCTTAAGAATGTGATAGTGAGTGGTAAAGTAAACGAGTACAATGTGAGACGACTTTTGATTCTGAATTTCAGGTTGGATCTGATGACTATTATCATTATTCTGAGATAGAATTTGCGAACTGAGTAATTCAGAGCTTATGCAGAAAATTTTGTACGAAGCCCAGTAGTAGCTCGTTTATTCATTCAGGGAGTAATAAAATGTACAGTTATTTGAAATAGATGTTCTGGTGATCGGGTATGTAACATGATAGATTAGTTAAGTTATATGTTTCAGAGACTATCGGATCAGAAATCATACAGAAAGTAAAAGTGATTCGGGGTAGTTTAGAATCCACTTCAGATTGTTGGAGAATGTATGTGAATTTGAAACATGGGGATATGAAATTCCTGTTCAGCGATAGCATATTTCTGAAAGTATTACCTTGGAAAAAGATTCAAAATGTGTTTTGTGTATCTATGTTGCAATGGTATCGATTGGACTCTTTGGATATGAATTCTCCGATAGAGATTAAGATTCAGTCGATGTGTTGTATAACGAAGAATCAATCAGAATTTTGACACGAGAGATTAAAAATTTGGAAATAAAAGCATAACCTTAGTGAGAGTTCTTTGGTAGTGTCACGAGACATAGGGGTCTACATGGAAATCGAATTTATATTCCGGTAAGATTTTTGGGGACGAAAATCCCTAAAGGGGGAAGAGTTGTAACAGCCCGATATTAGGTCTAGTCAGAATAGTGGTTTCGGGACCACAAATCTGACGCAGTAAAATTCATTTTTTATTATATTTTTATGGTCTACAGTTTTATGGAATGATTTTGTTAAAATTTCGTTCGAAAATTTTGACGTTTGGGCACTCAATTTAGTCAAAAGGACTAAATTGCAAAAAGTGTAAAACTTGAATTCTATATGTTAGAGGTATCCAATTGCTATGATATTTTAAATTAAAGGTCCTTAAATGGTAATTAGACCATTGGTTAAGTTGGTGGACAAAAATGGACATGGTTTGGCATGTTTCTAATTTTTTTTCATTAAGGGCATTTTAGTAATTTGGAATTAAATGAATTAAAAAGCCAAATTAAAAGCCAATTTTGTCCATCTTCTTCCTCATGGCCGAAATTCACAAGGGGGAAGCCATAGCTAGGGTTTGGCCACTTCAAAGTTTGATTATCAAGAAAAACGAGGTTCGGAGTTAGAACGGGGGAAAACGAGTATTTGACGATTTAGTCCTTTTCGCCATTTTTATGTCGAGGTAAGTTCGTATGTAAATAATGCATTGTTATATTTATGTTTTAAATTCTTTAAAGTTTTATAAATTGTGATTAACTCTATGGAAGTATTTGTCAAAGTTTCGACAAGCGAGAAATCACGGTTGAACCTTAGGAATAGCTAGGATACAAATGTCATGACATTAGGGTTATTGAGATTATGTGTAAGACCATATCTGGGATATGGCATCAATATGAGACATTCGTGTAAGACCATATTTGGGATATGGAATCAATATGAGACTTCGTGTAAGACCATAGCTGGGCTATTAGCATCGATACGAGATTACATGTAAGACCATCTCGAGGATATGGCATTGGTACGGTACTATGTGTACGAGATCCCCGAATATCCTTTAGCATTCCAAATGGTTCAACGGGAAATTCAACGAGTATGTCAAAGATGAGAAAGTATGTGAATATGTTATGTGATGGTACAAGTATGTACATAAAACTCAAACAAAATGAGCTCAGTATATGATGAACGAGTGGTAAGATTGTGATTGAGTAAGTTGTGCTTATGAAGCTTAAATGTCAATTATGTTGACATGTGTTATGAAATTCATATGATAAGCCATTAGTATATGACAATTATGTTGACATGTGTTATGTTGATATTAAATGACATTTATGTTCATATAACATTTATGAAGTTTTAATGACATTTATGTTGATATATGTTATGTTATTCATATGATGAGCTAAGGGCAAGAATGTGATTGAGTAAATTATACTCATGAAGTTTAATGACATTTATGCTGAAATATGTTATGTTATTTATATGAGGAGCTGTTGGTAAGATTGGGATTGAGTAAGTTGTGTTCATGAATTTTTAATGACACTTATGTTAATAATTTTTAAGTTATTTGTATGTCAAGTGTATGAATAATGTTTTGTATTATTGCATATGAACTTACTAAGCTATATAATATAGCTTAACCCCCCTTTCCTTTCCCATGTCTTTTAGGGTTATTAAGCTAGCTCAGATTGGAGTTCGCCGGAGATCCTATCACACTATCAAGCTATCATTTTGGGTATAAGTGAATTCAAGTATTTTAAGTCTATGGCATGTATAGGGACTTCTTCATTTTGTTAAATGTGTCATTGTGATTGTAGCCAATGTGTTGGCTTGTGATTGTCAAAGGTTTTTTTTGCTATTTGGCCTTGTAAGTTTGCTCATATTGGCTAACATGATTGTAAGCCTAAGTATATTCATATATGTGTGCTAATGACTTTGATGATATGGCCATGGTATGCTTGGTGAATGATAAAAATGTTATTTATGACATAAATGTGAGATGTTTGAAAATGTGGTCTATTGATGAAATGATAAAGTAGTGTACAATTAGGTATCTTGAAAGTAGCCAATTGTGACTTAGTAAATGTTATGAGTATGATAGATGTGGATATTGTGTTGATCATAATTTTGGATGATTTGGTTACCTAAGTATGTTATGTATGTGCCTTGAATTGGTGTAAGTGTATGTGTGTACAAGAGTGGAAAATGGCTTGGTAAATAGTCTTTAATTTGTCCACACGGGTAGACACAAGGGCGTGTGCCTAGGCCGTGTGTGACACACAGTCTGCCCCACGGGCATGTGTTCCGGCCTGTGTCCCCAACACCTTAATTATTGCAAAAGAGAATGTTCAGAATTGAGCACACGGACAGAGACACGGCCGTGTGTCTCAGCCGTGTGTGCTACACGGTTTAGCACACGGGTGATCGTGTCCAAACTAACTATGACAACGAATAAGGCAAGCGCACCTATCGCTCAGTAGTATAGCTATGGCAAGACCGAAAATATCGTATCCTCAAGGACCAATAGTACTAGTAATTACTATCTTTTTATTATCTAGCCTAAGTATTAAGGGAATCGATGTTTAATTAACTAATTACTAAACTAAGGATGCTAAGACACAGAGAGTGAATTGGGAAAATACTTGTGGGAAACCAGTTGATTAAGACAATGCCCGAGGAAGAATCCACCTAGACTTCACTTGTTATTTAACTCTGAACTAGACGATTTATTCACTTGACTTGATCCGTAGGATTCCCTAATTTATATTAATACCTCTTTCGAGGCTACTAACGTCTAACCCTAGGTTGATTAATTGAAATCTCTTTCTAATTAAAACCCCTAGTGTTGCATTAACTCGATCTATGGACTCCCATATTAGGTTTGACCCTAATCCGTGATTTTCGTCATCCTATCTCTAGGGTTGCGATCAACTCCGCTTAACTATGCTAGATCTACTCTTAAACAGGGACTTTTGCTCCACTGCCTAAGCACATCAATACTTGAATCAATATCCTGAAATATTAAAACATGAATTAAGAACACATAATTAAGAACAAATCAAGTATTTATCATATAGTTCAGAAAACAATAACAAGATCCGTCTTAGGTTTCATCCCCGTCAGGTATTTGAGGGGTTTAGTTCATGTTTAATAAAGAATACATCTCAGAAGAAAGTAAATAACAAAACATAAGAAAAACCCTAAAACCCCATGAAGGAAATTGAACGAAAGATCTTCCGTCTTGAGTGTGATTCCGGCTTCTGAGATGGATCAACAGGCTTTCTTGGAGTAATTCCCTGTGTTCAGCCCTCTCTGGCTTCGCCCCCCTTTTAGGTCATAATTAGGGTGTTTATATAGACTTCGGAATGTCTTTCTTTGCCCTTAAGTATCCTTTTCCAAGTAGAATTACAACGGGTCACGGCAGAGACACGCCCATGGAGCATGCCCGTGTGAATCGAGTCCACGCCATGTTCGGGCCTGCTAAGGTGGCACGGCCGTGTGGTGAACTTTCAAGCCGTGTTGATTTCTCACTTTGGCCCATTTTCTCCGTTTTCGGCCCGTTTCTCGTTCTTTTCATCCTCCGATGCTCTCCTAAGTATAAAACATGAAATTAAAGGATTAGGAGCATCAAATTCCACAATTCAAGGGATTAAATCATCGAAAAGTATGCTAAATGTGGGATTAAAATATGTATATATTACGGTTTATCAAATACCCCCACACTTAAGCATTTGCTTGTCCTCAAGCAAAATTCTCAACTCACAATTAAAATCGAATTTCCTCAATTCATAACCTTCATCAATAATGTTTCATCATAATTCATAGGTAATTCATACATTGATAATTTAACCAGAAGGTTCCTAAAGATTCAAAAAGTCATAGTTTTTATAGTACGAAAAATAGGTGTTTCCCTTTACCTAAATAATCACCTTTAATTCAAAATCGATCAAGAATTGACATCCTCACTAAGGGTTCACTCAAATCACTCAAGGTGTTTAAGGTTCAAAAATAAGCACCCAAGAGTCAAACATGAAAAGTTAATCCCATAGGCTTGCATGAAAATCAAATCTCCACCACTATAAAATGATACGATACACAAATCAAAAGGTCTTTTATGGATTGTAACGGGGCTTGGGTTGAAGGTGTGGATAAAGGCTGATTTAGAGGGTTAGTATCGAGACTAAATTGATAAATTACCTAACTAAAAAATAACTAAAGCTTAAATAATTACATCAATTAAGAATTCATCACTAATAACACGAGCTTCTTCTCAAAATGTAAAATTTAAATGTATAAGCTCAATTAACATAGAACTAATAATGGATGAACTTCAAATAATAATAGATTTTTTTTAAGAACAAATCAAGTACAATAATAATAAGATAAAATTTAACAACTAAAATAAAGAAAAATAGTTAAGCAACCAATCAAATCAAATCTCGATATAGGGGTAGTCAAGAGAATTGGTGATAACAAATGCAAAGTGGGTTTTGGGTTAATATTAATGGGTGAGTCAAGAAATGGTTTGTTAGTCTCAAAGGGGTTCACTAGGGGTTAATTATGAAGGTAGGCTTTTTATGGAGTAAGTGGGTTAAAACCTAGGTGCCTTTATCATCTCTGTATATCAAATCAAAAGTGTGGTCTCGGCATGTATAATCGAAGCAAGTTCTAGAATAACAAATCAATGTTGACATACTCATAATCAATAAAGTGAGCACGAAAAATGTATGCTCTAAAAGCTCAAAATCTCACAAAAATTATGGTTTTTGATGTCAACCTTGTAAATTTCAAACTTCAAGGTAATAATTAGATTCAGGTAGACAACTTATCAATTTTTAATTCTGAAAATAGACTCATCATGCTTGATTCTCTAGTCTTCTAAAGTTTAAATCATCACTGCACAATTAACTATGACTTAATCCAAAACATATCAATGAAAATCATAAACCAAAAGAAATTTCACTGTAATAGTAATATGAGAACATTTACTTAAGAACAAGACATGATTCAGGAGTTAGAAATAAAATTCACCCCCCCACACACACTTAAGATGTACATTGTCCTCAATGTACAAAGATAGATAATGATTAGTAAGGAAGTAATAAGAGAGGGAGAGAGGTGAAACTTCCTGAATTATGGATGAAATCCTTGGGGGACGATCAATGATGAACAGGATTACTAGGCATAGGTGATGTGTTCGTTCCTTGAGTGGCACATTGAACCTTTTTACACTGCGAAGTCATCGGTTAAATTTTAGGGAGTACTAGTTAATGAATGTTGTTATAGATACTCAGAGTTAGACAGCCAGCGATAAAGGAAATTCAACTATACTAATGAAAGTTTTAAAACAAGAAAGGTAAAAAGTTTAATTATAAAAGAAAATAAACTAAAAATGAAAATAAAAAGAAAAATGAAAATAAAAATAAAAACAACAATAAAAATAAAGAAAATAAAAGGACTCAGAGGTCCTCGTCATCTGCTGGGTCGTGAGGTAGGGGCGGCGATAAAATGTGAAGGTGCTATCTGGTGGAGGGTGGCGTCGATGTGATCGAAATGATGGAAGCATTGCTGCTCGAATCGTGTTAGGCACTCAGATATGTCTAAACTAGAAGCTGCCGCATGAACTGGTCGGCGATGGCTCGATGGTGGCTCCTCGTGTGGTGGGGGGACATCGTCAGTAATGTCCTCAGGCTCCCCCTCTTCGGTGGTATGGGCTAAACGGTATTGGGGAGGATCGGTCCCACGACGATGCTTGATCATCCTAATGTTTATCATGGTCGAGATGCCCTGTGGAGCCATCTGGCCTATCAAGGTGGGGGAAGATGATTGTGCCGCGGTGTTGAGGAGGCCAAAGTGTCTCGCGAGTCGTGTCACATAGGGCCCCATAGAAATTACCCCCTTACGATGCCACTCCGTCTGATGTTGGATGGCGAGAGCGATGAAGTAGGCAAGGTCGAACACGTGGCTGTGTGCCATGTTCCACAGAAAATAGGCATCATGGGTATTAACGACACCGGTGCTCTCGCGCCTTCGTGTCAATGTATGTGCGAGGAGGGAATGGAAGTATCTCAGTAATGGGGGAAGGGCGGTCGCTTTGGTGCGACTAGGATCATATGTTGCTGAAACTGGAACCAAGGCCTGCCAACATTTGGAAGGTGAATAGTAGATGTGGCGGTGGAGAGTTCGAGTTCATTCTCCTCCATGAACTCTTCTATGTAGAGTCCCAGAGCGATTCCAAATTCAGGGACACTCATTTCGCGAACCAAACCTCCTAGGCGGAACTGTAGGGTGCCTGGGTCGTCGTGGTTCATCATCACCTCCTGCAAATGAAAAGTAGAGCAAAGTTCTAATGTTAGTTCGAGGTATGTGGGCTCGACAATACTGAAGAACCGCTCCCAAGGGTCGATGGACAGTAGGGCCCGAACGGCATCAGCAAGTTGTACTTGCTCCAGGGCGGCCCAGTCGATGTATCTCCCCACGCCGAGGGGTCACGTCCGTAGTATCTGAAAACGCTCCTCCTGGGTTCCCGAAGGAAACTGTAGGAATGGGTGTCGCACTTCGACAGATGTGCGTGCCGATGATGAACCGGGTCCCTTTCATTTTTTCGAAGCAGGGACTGCGGTTTTCTTGCCTCAGGAAGAAGACATTATGTTCCTGTAGAATAGAACAAAGAACATCATCCCATAATGATAGTACCTATGAGTCCAAAATTATAATCTTATGATATTAACAATGACAATTTTTCCTAACTATTCTTAATACTAAGGGTTCAAGGCATTCAAAAATCATAGTTTAACTATCCATAATGCTTAAGTAATCATTAGTATTGAGAATAATTAACAAGAATGAACGCTAAAGAAAAAGGAATAAATCTAGTTCTAAAAAAAAAAAGCATGGAATATATAGGATTAAACAGTAAAGTAGAGGTTGGAGGGTGTAGAATGGACCGACGGAGGTGTGGAGATGGCACACGGTCGTTGAGGGATGATGCACGGGTGTGTCCTGTGGTTAAGTGGTGGAACACGGCTCTGTCGTCTTTTTACGGGCGTGTATAGCGTTTACACGGGCATGGTCTGGTGTGCGTGCAGAGGGAAAAGGGAAAATAGAGAGGGGAAAAGAAGTGGGGAAAGAGAAAAAGGGTCATCGGTGGTAGGGAAAAAGGGGGAATTTTTGCTGGGGTGAAAAATGGCTGGGATGTTAGGGAAAAGATGATGAATAGTGAATGGTTTTTATAGAAATAGGGGAACACGGGCGTGTAACATGCCCGTGTGCATCGTTTGTAGCCCGTATGTTTTGAAAGTTAGGGTTTTTGGCGCGCCTGGGTTGCGTCCCATGCCCGTGTTAGCTTGGCGTGTTGGATCACACGGCCGTATCGCACGGTCGTGTACTATCTTGTTCGCTTCTCCCACGCCCGTGTGACCGTTAGCACGCCCGTGTTGATTTAGTCAATGTCGACCATGCCCTATAGGCACGGGCGTGTCTCACGCCCGTGTGGTTCTTTCAGTTTCAACCACGGCTTCTGGGCACGGGTGTGTCTCACGCCCGTGTTGTTTACTCAGTTTCGGCCAAGGCCTCATCGCACAGCCTTGGTGTTTTATCGTAGCCCGTGTTGAAAAAAAAATTTCATCCTTGGCCCACACGGTCTCCGCCAGGCATTTGTCTCTTCCCGTGGTGTTCACACGGCCACGGCCACGCCCGTGTTTGAGGCCGTGCGGGAAGGTGCGCTTAAGAAATTAGTTAGTTCTTAGTTAGATGCTAAAATCGAGAATATGAATGTTAATGAGGTTAGTGCTCGGGTTGCCTCCTGAGAAGCGCTCGTTTAAAATCTTAAGCTAGACTTACCCTGTTTTCATTTCTATATGAAGGTTTACGGAGCTGAAGCTCCTCTCTCATATCCCTAAAATCTTCACCATTATAAATTTTCAGTCGCTGACCGTTTACCTTGATAGTGCCATAAGTCGGATGAGTTACCTCGATTGTGCCGTAGGGGAAAATAGTTTTGATTATGAATGGACCTGACCATCTTGATTTCAGCTTTTCAGGGAATAATTTGAGTCTTGAATTATAAAGTAACACGAGATCTCCAACTTCGAATTGTTTAGGTCGCTTTAGCCGAGCATCATGGCGTCGCTTTGTTGCTTCTTTGTATAATGGTGAGCTCTCGTAGGCGTTTGCTCGCCACTCATCAAGCTCGTTCAACTGCATCAATCTTTTCTCGCCTACAAGTTTAAGATCGTAGTTTAAGAATTTTATAGCCCAAAATGCTTTATGTTCGAGTTCAAATGGTAAATGACAGCTCTTCCTGTAAACAAGTTTGTATGGGGATTTTCCTATGGGAGTTTTAAAGGCGGTTCTATAGGCCCATAAAGCGTCGTCTACTTTTGATGCCCAATCTTTCCTGTTTGATTCTACAGTTTTCTCTAGGATACGTTTAAGTTCTCTATTGGATACTTCGACTTGTCCACTGGTTTGAGGGTGATAAGGTGTAGCTGTTCTGTGGTGTACTCCATATTTCTTTAAGATTTTCTCGAATTAGGCATTACAAAAATGAGTACCCCTATCACTAATAATTTCTCTAGGTGTTCCAAATCGAGAGAAAAGTTTCTTAAGAAATCGCACTACCACTCTTGCATCATTGGTGGGTAAAGCTTGAGCTTCCACCCATTTTGACATGTAATCAACCGCTACGAGGATGTATTTATTCCCAAATAAGCTAAGGAATGGACCCATAAAATCGATACCCCATACATCAAATATTTCACATGATAGCATATATGTTTGAGGCATTTCATCGCGTTTAGAGATATTACCTGTTCTCTGACATTTATCACATGAATTAACATACTTGTTAGCATCCTTGAACAGAGTGGGCCAATAAAAACCTGATTCGAGTGTTTTATGTGTTGTTTTCGTCCCACTGTAATGTCCTCCTGTGGGTCCTGAATGGCAATGTTCTAGGATTTTGATTGCTTCTTCCTTCGCGACACATCTCTGAATTACTTGATCTACACATATACGAAAAAGAAAGGGGTCCTCCCAAAAATAGTTTTTCACATCAGTAAAGAATCGCTTCTTTTGCTGATGTGTCAACCCTTTTGGTAAGACGTTAGTAGCTAAATAATTTGCGATATTTGCAAACCAAGGTACCTCGGCGTCAGATATAGCCAAGAGTTGTTCTTCAGGAAACGAGTCATTAATTTCACTCTCATCAAGTTCTTTAAGATATGGATTTTCAAGTCTAGAAAGATGGTCTGCTGCCAGGTTTTCAGCTCCTTTCTTTTCCTAAATTTCCAAATCAAATTCCTGTAAAAGTAGAATCCATCTTATGAGTCTAGGTTTTGCATCAGATTTAGTTAAAAGATAACGAAGGGCTGAATGGTCAATGTAAACGACGACTTTAGATAATATTAAATATTGTCTAAATTTATCAAATGCAAAAACCACAGCTAGCAATTCTTTTTCCGTGGTGGTGTAGTTCTCTTGTGCGGCCGTCAGTGTCTTGCTAGCGTAATAGATCGGTTGAAAATGCTTGTCTCTTCGCTGACCCAAAACTGCACCTACTACAAAATCACTCGCATCACACATTAGTTCAAAGGGTAAATTCCAATCAGGTGCAATAATAATTGGGGCATTTGTTAATTTAGTTTTTAGAGTATTAAATGCATCTAAACATTCCTGATCAAAATTGAAAGGTATATCTTTTTCTAGTAATTTCGTCAAAGGCTTAGTTATTTTAGAAAAATCCTTAATAAATCTTCTATAGAAATCGGCATGTCCTAAAAAACTTCTAATAGCCTTAACTGAACTGGGAGGAGGTAATTTTTCTATGGTTTCAATTTTTGCTTTATCAACCTCAATCCCTTTGCTAGAAATTTTATGACCTAACACAATCCCTTCTCGAACCTTGAAGTGACACTTTTCCCAATTAAGCACAAGGTTCGTTTCCTCACATCTCATTAAAACTCGTTTTAAATTTTTAAGGCAAAGGTGGAACAAATTACCGAATACCGAAAAGTCATCCATAAATACCTCCATGATATCTTCCACAAGTTCGTCGAAGATGGCTAGCATGCAGCGCTGAAAAGTAGCAGGAGCGTTACATAATCCAAAAGGCATTCTTCGATAAGCAAACGTACCGTATGGACATATGAATGTTGTCTTTTCTTGATCCTCAGGAGTTATGGGAATTTGGAAGTAGCCAGAGAGTCCGTCTAGGAAGCAGTAGTACATATGCCCAGATAATCTTTCTAGCATCTGATCAATGAAGGGTAAAGGAAAGTGGTCTTTTCGTGTGGCATCGTTTAGTTTCCTATAGTCGATGCAAACTCTCCAACCTGTGACTGTTCTTGTTGGAATTAATTCATTCTTTTCATTAGCTATGACAGTCATGCCTCCTTTCTTTGGAACAACCTCGGTTTTGACAACTTCCTTCATATTGGGATTTAATCGTCTTTGAGGTTGCACACATGGTTTATATTCATCTTCCATTAAGATTTTGTGGGTGCAAAACGATGGGCTTATCCCTTTAATGTCAGAGATTTTCCAAGCTATGGCTCTTTTATGCTCCTTTAACACCTGTAGTAACTCTTCTTTCTCATTGGGTTCTAGGTCTGAAGAAATAATTATCGGTAGTGTAGAATTGCTCCCAAAGAATGCGTACTCTAAGTGTGTTGGTAACTGTTTTAATTCCAATTTGGGGGGTTCTTCAATAGAGGGCCTTTGTTTAGATTCATTGTTTATTTCAATGCCCTCATACTCTTTTTGTCTTAGGGAGGAGCTATTAGGATTTATTTCGATTTTTGTCTCCCCCATCTCATTGGCATCATCATCTGCCTCCTCGCCTTGAACAAGACACAGTTCCAACGTGTCTTTATGTATTATTTCCTGAAAAGAATCTTGAATAAAATGATCAATAGAGTCAATAAAATAACAGGAATCATCTTGCTCTTTAGAGTATCGCATAGCATCATAGATTTTAAAGATAATCTCCTCGTAACCTACCCTAAGCGCAAGCTTACCATTACCTACATCAATATTAGCCCTAGAAGTGGCTAAAAATGGGCGTCCTAAAATTAAAGGTACTTCAACATCCTCATCCATGTCGAGCACAACAAAGTCAACAGGGAATATGAATTTATCAACTTTAACTAAAACGTCTTCAATAATTCCCCTAGGGTATTTAATAGATCTATCGGCTAGTTGGATACTTATCCTAGTGGGTTTTGGTTCCCCAAGACCGAGGTGCTTGAACATTTTATAAGGCATTAAATTAATACTGGCACCTAAGTCAGCTAATGCTCTCTCAATATTTAAACTACCAATTAAACAAGGAATAGTAAAACTTCCTAGATCTTTTAATTTGGTTGGCAACTTATTCTGGAGAATAGTTGAGCATTCCTCGTTAAGCTCCACGGTTGACAGTTCTTCAAGCTTCCTTTATTCGTTAAGAGCTCCTTTAGAAATTTTGCGTATGTAGGCATCTGCGAAATAGCTTCAACAAAAGGTAAGTTAATATGTAATTGTTTAAAGAGTTCAAGAAACTTACCAAATTGTGCGTCCATGCGGTCTTTCTTCAACTGTGCTGGATATGGAATCGGTGGTTCTTTAAGTGCCGATGTTACATTCTCGTTCACTTCCTCTTCTTTTTCTTTAGTAATTTCTTTTGGCATCTTCCTTTCAGTTTCAACCAACTCATTTCCACTCCTTAGTGTAACTGCTTTCACATGCTCTTTTGAATTAGGTGAATTACCTGGTTGCTTTTCGGAAACTAACTTGACTAGCTGTCCAAATTGATTCTCAATCCTTTGAAGTGATTCTTTTTAAGTTTTCAACGCTATTTTCGTATTCTGGAAATGAGTCTCTGATGTCGAGATGAACTTTTCCAGCATCTCCTCAAGGTTCGGCTTCTTTTCCTATGGGTAGGGCTGTTGTTGAAAGCCTGGAGGGGGTTGTTGTCTCTGATTTTCTTGATTTCCTTGACCTCCCCATGAAAAATTGGGATGATTCCTCCAACCTGCATTGTACATGATACTATAAATATTATTTTGAGGTCGAGGATTATTACCCATATAGTGAATTTGCTCATTTTCAATGCTCGGGTTGTAAGGCTGGTGTTCTGTATTGCTCATCCTTCCTCCATTTACATCGCACTGCATCACTGGGTGTACCTGCGAAGAACCATATAAACCATCAATTTTCTTATTTAAAAGTTCTACCTGATTTGATAGCATGGTTACTACGTCAATGTTGAAAACACTGGCAGCTTTTGTCGGCTTTGTCCTCTTAACTTGCCACTGATAGTTATTCAGTGACATCTCTTCAATTAATTTGTAAGCCGCTTCAGGGGTTTTGTTATTTAGGATTCCACCGGTGGCTGCGTCAATAAGCTGCCTAGTTGAGGGGTTCACAACGTTATAGAAGGTTTGAACCTGTAGCCATAATGGTAACCCATGATGAGGGCACCTTCTCAATAAATCCTTGTATCTCTCCCATGCATTGTAAAGTGTCTCTAAATCCATCTGCACAAAAGAAGAGATATCATTCCTCAATTTAGCCATTTTAGCCGGCGAAAAATATTTTAACAAAAAGTTTTCGGTCATTTCCTCCCATGTAGTGATTGATCCTCGTGGAAGAGAATTCAACAACTGTTTGGCTTTATTCCTTAAAGAAAATGGAAATAACCAAAGGCGAATGGCATCATCAGAAACGCCATTAATTTTAAAAGTATCGCATAATTCCAAAAAGTTCGCTAAGTGTGTGTTAGGATCCTCATCCTGCAAACCATCAAACTGAACAAATTGTTGAATCATCTGTATAGTGTTAGGTTTTAGTTCAAAATTATTTACAGTGACAGCAGGTCTAACAATACTTCATTCAGTTCCTGTTAAACTAGGCTTAGCATAATCATACATAGTACGAGGAGCATGATTTTCGGCCACCACCGGAGGAAGTGTAACATCCCGAAATTGGGCCTAGTAGGATTGGGCCCAATGGGCCTTGATTTAAAATTTTTAAAGAACAAGAGATCGGCTTAAATGCAAGTTGGACCTATTGGATAAGTGATTTTGGAAGGTTAGAAGGCTTCTATGAAGTCCCGGGATCAAACTTTGGCTTTAGGGAAATTTTGGTTTTAGGTGAAAAAAACCCTGGAAGTTGGCAGGTAGGCCTTAAGAATAAAATGTGGGGAAAAATGACACAAAAGGAGTGTGTGGTGTAGTGGCAAAGTGACGCCACATAAGAGACAAGGGGGTGACGCCACAAGGAAGGAAGGAGGTCCAAGGTTCAAGTCTTGGCTTTTGCATTTTGGTTTTCTTTTACTTGGACCTCGTAATTTGGCTATAGATTTATATTTAGTTGCGCATGGTTTAAGACACAAGAGGAGCTTGTGGCCAAGTGGCTAGCGGCGTGGATTATGTTGCAAAGGAGCACAGGTTCGAATCTCATGAGAAGCAAGGGAGTATTTATTTCATGATGTCGGATGGGAAGAGTTTGATTGAATTTAAACTCTATCGACGAAGGGATCCCACATCGGAAAGATACAAAGAAGGAAGGTGAAGAGCTAGCTATATAAAGAGCATTCCAGAGGAGGAGGTTGACACACCTTGGAAGGCGTTTGGGCACAGGAGTGGTCGGAGCGCGGTTTAACACCGCACTCTATCAGGTGTGTAACTCTCTACTCTAGGCAGTAGAGCGGCAAATGCCGAAGTGCCGATCACGGCAATAGTAGCCACACGAGCGTGCGAGCGCATGTGTGGGGCTTCACGCGATAGTTGAGGCCATCGTAGTATTCTTGTGGGTTGGGGTCGCTGGGTGCGATGGACCGAAGGGGCCCAATGGGCCCGTAGGCCCAATATAGTAAAATGTATGATGGTGTAGTATATAGTGAACTAGACTAGGTGAATCTCATAAACGTGGCTAGATTTGTGTTAGGTGGGCCACACGAGCGCGTGTGGCCCGAATGGGCGAAATTGGGCTTTAGGCCCAATAGTCCATTTCGACCAGAAATGGTAGTTGGGTCGCTCGGCGACATTGGGCCTTTGGAAAGGCCATTCAGTGTACGAAATTACCGAAATACCCTTAGTGGGCAAATTACCAAAATATCCGGAAGGGTAAATTACCGATATGCCCTTGGTGGGTAAATTACGAAAATACCCTTAGTGGGTGGGTAAAATTCATCGAAATACCATGAAGGGTAAATTACAAAAATGCCCTTGGTGGGTAAATTACCGATATACCCTTGGTGGGTAAATTACAAAAATGCCCTTGGTAGGTAAAATTACTGTTATACCCTTAGAGGTTGATTAGGGTGATTATGTTGTTTTATGTCTATCCGATTATGATGGTAATTCATGTTATACTTATATTTGATATATGTCTAGCATACATGACATCTTGCATACGCGAATTATTATGTCATATTGCATGGGTTATATGAGTGGAGGCGGTGATATTCGTGTCGACGGGCACCAAAGTGGTTTGGTACCACATTGTGACTACGGTCACCAGAGGTTTGGCACCTCCGGAGGTTTGGCACCTCATAGCGACTCGCCCCTCGTGGTTAACACCACCGTGGGTTGGCCCCACTTTTAAGATATGGGATCGCCGCCGGTGATTTGGTATCACACGTGGGTTGGCCCCACAGATGGATTATTAGTGACTTTGAGTCACCGGTGATTTGGTATCACATTCGTGTCTCCGGACACCGCAGAGGTTTGGCACCTCATAGCGCCTCGCCCCGCTGGTTTGGTACCACGGTGGGTTGGCCCCACGAGATAATACAACGGATTGACGCCGGTGATTTGGTATCACACGATGGGTTGGCCCCATCACTATTATTCGTGACTTCGAGTCACCAAAGTGGTTTGGCACCACAATATTGATGAATATCGTGTCCTTGGACACCAGTGGTTTTGGCACCAAAGTGGTTTGGTACCACGGGGGTAGAAAAAGGAGTTGTGGATGGCTAGGTTTGGGTGCATGATATGCATATTTTCATATGAAATTGTGTAAGGGCACTGTTGGATGGGGATTTACACACCGAGTCTCGATGACTCACCCTTAGTTAAATTTTGCAGGTAATCATTAGATCGCGGATTTGGGAGTGAGGTGGACTCGTGGAGGCTATACATATGTTTACTCGTAAATTCATTTCTTTTATTTGGACTTATTTTTATTTGAGTTTTTTTGTTATGTAATAAGGCCTTGGGTATTTTATTTGGTTTCAATTTTTCAATTTGTTTATTGCTTATTATTAAATGATCAATATGGAATTTTCCTAAAATGATAATAAACCATTTCTTATTCAAAATTTCTTAAACTCGATTTCTCACCACAACTATAAAGAATATGAGCTTTTTAACGAATGCACGCTTTTTTAAACATTCCTTTCATGTGACATGCCGATTCTGGCCGTAACGCTTAGGCCGGGTTTGGGGTGTTACAATTATGGTATCGTCGAGCCTAGGTTCAAAAACTCTACTGTGGGTTTGGGTTCAAAAAATGTTTTCAAAAGATGGTTTGGAAAATGGTTTAGAAAAATATATATCTGTTCTTTTTGTTGAAATATGGCACCCGAGTCTCAGCACCAATCCGCACCTGTAAGTTTCACGATACTTTGCTTTGTTATATGTTGTATTTTGAATATCTATTGTGTGTTTGGGTTGGATGTGATGTTCGGATATAGAGTTGATTGCGTATGAAATATTTGTCTGCTTTAATGGTTAGGTGTTTTTAAGTATGTGTAGGATTTCTAAATTCTAGTTAAAAGTATATTAGGTTATTGGAATCAGAGTGCGCAGTGTGACGTGAGCACTGATGTTGTAGGTTAGGTTGTACGAATGTTCCTATAGTTGGAAATTTCGAGGACGAAATTTCTTTAAGGAGGGTAGATTTGTAACATCCCAAATTGGGCCTAGTAGGATTGGGCCCAATGGGCCTTGATTTAAAATTTTTAAAGAACAAGAGATCGGCTTAAATGCAAGTTGGACCTATTGGATAAGTTATTTTGGAAGGTTAGAAGGCTTCTATGAAGTCCCGGGATCGAACTTTGGCTTTAGGGAAATTTTGGTTTTAGGTGAAAAAACCTGGAAGTTGGCGCAGTAGGCCTTAAGAATAAAATGTGGGGAAAAATGACACAAAAAAGGAGTGTGTGGTGTAGTGGCAAAGTGACGCCACATAAGAGACAAGGGGCGACGCCACAAGGAAGGAAGGAGGTCCAAGGTTCAAGTCTTGGCTTTTGCATTTTGGTTTTTTTTACTTGGACCTCGTAATTTGGCTATAGATTTATATTTAGTTGCGCATGGTTTAAGACACAAGAGGAGCTTGTGGCCAAGTGGCTAGCAGCGTGGATTATGTTGCAATGGAGCACTGGGTTCGAATCTCATGAGAAGCAAGGAGTATTTATTTTGCGATGCGGATGGGAAGAGTTTTTGATTGAATTTAAACTCTCTTCGACGAAGGGATCCCACATCGGAAAGATACAAAGAAGGAAGGTGAAGAGCTAGCTATATAAAGAGCATTCCAGAGGAGGGTTGACACACCTTGGAAGGCGTTTAGCACAGGAGTGGTCGGAGCGCGGTTTAACACCGGACTCCTATCGGTGTGTAACTCTCTCTACTCTAGTGTAGAGCGGCAAATGCCGAAGTGCCGATCACGGCAATAGTAGCCACACGAGCGCGGCGAGCGCATGTGTGGGGCTTCACGCGAGCGATAGTTGAGGCCATCGATGCAGTATTCTTGTGGGTTGGGGTCGCCCAATGCGATGGGCGAAGGGGCCCAATGGGCCCGTGAGGCCCAATATAGTAAAATGTATGATGGTGTAGTATATAGTGAACTAGACTAGGTGAATCTCATAAACGTGGCTAGATTTGTGTTAGGTGGGCCACACGCAGCGTGTGGGCCCGAATGGGCCGAAATTGGGCTTTAGGCCCAATAGTCCATTCGACCAGAAATGGTAGTTGGGTCGCTCGGGGCGACATCTGGGCCTTTGGAAAGGCCATTCCAGTCTGAATTATCTGAAATACCCTTAGTGGGCAAATTACCAAAATATCCTGAAGGGTAAATTACCGATATGCCCTTGGTGGGTAAATTACGAAAATACCCTTAGTGGGTAAATTATCGAAATACCAGCAAGGGTAAATTACGAAAAATGCCCTTGGTGGGTAAATTACCGATATACCCTTGGTGGGTAAATTACGAAAATGCCCTTGGTAGGTAAAATTACGGTTATACCCTTAGAGGTTGATTAGGGTGATTATGTTGTTTTATGTCTATCGATTATGATGGTAATTCATGTTATACTTATATTTGATATATGTCTAGCATACATGACATAACGCATACACGAATTATTATGTCATATTGCATGGGTTATATGAGTGGAGGGGGCGGTGATATTCGTGTCGGCGGGCACCAAAGTGGTTTGGTACCACATTGTGACTACGGTCACCGAGGTTTGGCACCTCCAGAGGTTTGGCACCTCATAGCGACTCGTCCCCGTGGTTAACACCACCGTGGGTTGGCCCCACTTTTGAGATATGGGATCGCCGCGCGGTGATTTGGTATCACACGTGGGTTGGCCCCACGAGATGGATTATTAGTGACTTTGAGTCACCGGTGATTTGGTATCACATTCGTGTCTCCGGACACCGAGAGGTTTGGCACCTCATAGCGTCCTCGTCCCGGTGGTTTGGTACCACGATTAGGTTGGCCCCACGAGATAATACAACGGGATTGGACGCCGGTGATTTGGTATCACACGATGGGTTGGCCCCATCACTATTATTCGTGACTTCGAGTCACGGTGGTTTGGCACCACAATATTGATGAATATCGTGTCCTTGGACACCGTGGTTTGGCACCACCGGTGGTTTGGTACCACGGGGTAGAAAAAGGAGTTGTGGATGGCTAGGTTTGGGTGCATGATATGCATATTTTCATATGAAATTGTGTAATGGGCACATTGGATGGGGATTTACACACCGAGTCTCGATGACTCACCCCTTAGTTAAATTTTGCGGTAATCATTAGATCGCGGATTTGGGAGTGAGGTGGACTCGTGGAGGCTATACATATGTTTACTCGTAAATTCATTTCTTTTATTTGGACTTATTTTTATTTGAGTTTTTTTGTTATGTAATAAGGCCTTGGGTATTTTATTTGGTTTTGATTTTTCAATTTGTTTATTGCTTATTATTAAATGATCAATATGGAATTTTCCTAAAATGATAATAAACCATTTCTTATTCAAAATTTCTTAAACTCGATTTCTCACCACAACTATAAAGAATATGAGCTTTTAACGAATGCACGCTTTTTTAAACATTCCTTTCATGTGACATGCCAGATTCGGTCGTAACGTTTAGGCCGGGTTTGGGGTGTTACAGGAAGTGGATTATTCTGGGATCAGCCATCTCTTCGGTATTATTGGTATCATCCTCTTGCTCTTCTTGTATGTATTGTAGGCTTCGCCTTATCTCTCTTCGGTTTTTGTGAACGGTTCCTTCTATATCACTATCATAAAGTAGAGGTCCTGACGGGTTTCTTCTAGTCATAAACTAGAATACCTGCCAGAAGCAAGAAAAAAGAAAAATTAGCAAAGTAGAAATAAAATAAAAATTAATTGTAAAAATAAAAACGGCTAAAGTAATAAAAATCAAGTGTTCCTAATATCTTAGTCCCCGACAACGGCGCCAAAATCTTGATCGTGTCAAAACTAACTATGACAACGAATAAGGCAAGTGCACCTATCGCTCGGTAGTATAGCTATGGCAAGACTGGAAATATCGTATCCTCAAGGACCAAGAGTACTAGTAATTACTATCTTTTTATTATCTAGCCTAAGTATTAAGAGAATCGATGTTTAATTAACTAATTACTAAACTAAGGATGCTAAGACACAGAGAGTGAATTGGGAAAATACTTGTGGGAAAACCAGTTGATTAAGACAATACCCGAGGAAGAATCCACCTAGACTTCACTTGTTATTTAACTGAACCAGACGATTTATTCACTTGACTTGATCTGTAGGATTCCCTAATTTATATTAATACCTCTTTTGAGGCTACTAACGTCTAACCCTAGGTTGATTAATTGAAAACTCTTTCTAATTAAAACCCCTAGTGTTGCATTAACTCGATCTATGGACTCCCATATTAGGTTTGACCCTAATCCGGCAGATTTTTGTCATCCTATCTCTAGGGTTGCGATCAACTCCGCTTAACTATGCTAGATCTACTCTTAAACAGGGACTTTTGCTCCACTGCCTAAGCACATCAATACTTGAATCAATATCCTGAAATATTAAAACAAGAACTAAGAACACATAATTAAGAACAAATCAAGTATTTATCATATAGTTCAGAAAACAATAAAAAGATTCGCCTTAGGTTTCATCCCCCTCAGGTATTTGAGGGGTTTAGTTCAATTTTAATAAAGAATACATCTCAGAAGAAAGTAAATAACAAAACATAAGAAAAACCCTAAAACCCCCTGAAGGAAATTGAAGGGAAGATCTTCTGTCTTGAGTGTGATTCTGGCTTCTGAGATGGATCAACAGGCTTTCTTGGAGTAATTCCCTGTGTTCAGCCCTCTCTGGCTTCGCCCCTCTTTTAGGTCATACTTAGGGTGTTTATATAGACTTCAGAATGTCTTTCTTTGCCCTTAAGTATCCTTTTCCGAGTAGAATTACAACGGGTCATGGCAGAGACACGCCCGTGGAGCACGCCCGTGTGAATCGAGTCCAGGCCGTGTTCGGCCCTGCTAAGGTGGCACAGCCGTGTGGTGAACTTTCAGGCCGTGTTGATTTCTCACTTTGGCCTATTTTCTCCGTTTTGGCCCGTTTCTCGTTCTTTTCATCCTCCGATGCTCTCCTAAGTATAAAACATGAAATTAAAGGATTAGGAGCATCAAATTCCACAATTCAAGGGATTAAATCATCCAAAAGTATGCTAAATGTGGGATTAAAGTATGTATATATTACGGTTTATCAATGGGCGTGTGGCACAAGTCAGAGAGCACCCTAATTTGAACACGGTCTGAAGCACGAGCGTGTCTCAGGGTCACACGGGTGTGTGAGCCCTGTAGTTAGCAAAAATTTTCTAAGTTTTGTAGAAATTTCTAAAGTTCTTGGTTTAGTCCCAAACCACCTCCAAAGCATGTTTATGGCCTCGTAGGCTCGTATAAGGGACTTTATGATTGAATATGAATATTTTTAATTTGGATGCAAAATTTATGACTCAGAAATGTATGTTTGCTTGTGTTTATGTCCGGTAATGCCTCGTACCCTATTCTGGCGTTGAATACGGGTAAGGGGTGTTACAGTATAAAAACATCATTAGTTTTGGCCTTAAGAAATGGAACAAAAATATTGATATTGAAAATGTCAAAGTTTAATTACGATAGTTCCAAAAATTAGAAGAGTCCTTGATTCCAGGGTTGTTTGATTTATGGAGGAGGAACGATGGCTAACAACATAGCACAATAAAAAAAGAATGGATTAGTAAAAGAATATAAAAAGTTATTTTCTAACCATTTTGTAGATGTTGAAATGAATAAAAATTCCATTACCAACAAATGGATGAAAAGAGGGAGAGAAATGGAAAAAATGGAAAACTTGTGGTGGTGGCGTGACGGGGGTGCAACGATTATGAGAAAGGACGAGGCGTAGAAGAGAGTGGAGGTTTAGGTGGTGATGTGGTGGCCAACGGTGGTGGTATGATGGAAAAAAATAAAAAATGATGGTCGTTGGAGGAGGAGGAAAAGAGACAAAAAAAGTTTTGAGAACGAGAATAAAAATAAAAATGAAAGTTTCAGAGTGTCTAGGTGCATGGCCGGCCAAGGTAAGGTAAGGGGGAGAAAATGGAAATAGGGGGAAGGCACAAAATATGGATCATAGGAGTGAAAAGAGGGCTATGCATGGTAAGTTGACTAGAAAGAAAAGGAAAGGAATCATTGCCTATAAGGAAAGTGAGGTGGATGGCAAAGGGGGTTTGACCATCACTCACTTCCATAGACAATCTGAGGTGAAGGTGAGGATCTTCAGTAGGCATTCCACTAAACTGTCCCACTGTCTGAAGTATTTGAAACATAGCTGGCTTTAGCTTGAATTGTTGTGGCTCAATTTCGAGCCTTCTAATTCCCAGATTAAGCTGATTAAACAATGGCATGACATACTGTCTTAAGGCTTTATCCTATCATCAGCAATAAGGATAGGATTTTGAGCATGATTTGCTCCATTTCCTTGGTTTTGGTTTTGATTTTTGAAATTCAACTCTTCGATCCTTCTTTGAGCTGCTTGTCTTATTCTTTGTCTAAAAGCCCGTTCTATTTTAGGATTTACGGGGAGTAAGTTGATAATTCGATCAATACAAGTAAACACTTGAAACAATCACGAAAAAAATAATTAAATTAAAATTAAACAGAAAATAGACCAAAATGAAAAATTAATAATTTCACAAATAATATCTTTTAAAACAGTCCCCAGCAACAATGCCAAAAACTTGGAACGACGAAAATGTGCAAGTGTACACAATCGTATCAAGTAATAAAGTTACAAGTATGTCAAATTATCGTACCCATAGGGACTGTATAAGCAAATATTTATGAAGTATAAATTTAAACAAATTTGTAGAGAAAAATATTTTGATTTGAAAGAGGTGATCTAATAACCAAGAATCAACTAAGTTAATCAATTAAAGTTAAACTATAATTCCAATGCATAATTTCTAAAAAAGGTTTTAACCAATATGACATAGTGTATTAGATTAATTTTATTCTTTAACTTAGAACTATTAAAACTATGTTCATGTTGTTACGAATAATTTCATGGCAACTTGGTCTTTTGCTAAGTAATGTACACACATACTTATTGAATTAATCAAATAAACATATTCCTATGTTAAATAAGTCAATTCATAAGTAGGTATAAGATAGAGTGAATTAAATATATTTCTATACTATACAATTTAATCATAATTAATCCTACAAGTTATGCAATGCAAGAATCTTGTTTAATATGATTGCTAATTTAACTCTCAATTACCTTAGAAGATTAAACATGCACCAATTAGATGGTGTCAATTAATTATAATTTCAACCCAAATAATAATTAATTCATTTGTCACCTTACATTTAAAATGCAAGCATAACACAGGCATAATTTTATCTAATTGAACAAATTACCAAGGCCTATAACAACACAAACACATTTTCAATAATTTAAGCGGATAGAACGCAATTAATCTAACACAAACAATATTTAAGTCATTTTAATTAAAATAGAAGCATAAAAAAACATTCATGTTTATGATCATAAAATAAACATAAAATATAAAGAGAAGGGAACTCGAAGGCAAATCTCGGTGATTCTCTGAAGCTAAACTAGCGTGCTCCTTTTCCTCTCAGCTTGCTCTGTCATCAACGGACTTTAAGAATGCTTGATTTCTGCTTCTCCAAGAGGCATGCTAGCTCTTTCTCAAAAGGGGAAATTGACAAATGGAAAGGGAAAGAAAATGAAAGGCAAAGGTGAATGAAGGGGAGAAGTAAAAGAACAGATGAGTGAATGATGAATGGTGTGTGAAATGAGGAACTGAATGGGGCTATTTATACTTGAAATTGGTAGCTCAAGTTAGCTAAAAATAGAACGAAATCTCCCTTCATATGGTTGGCCATTCTTGGTGGGAGGAGTGGTTGAATGATTTTGATATTTTTAGCTTGGGGCTTGAGTGAAAAATCTAGAAAAGAGGAGAGGTTGGAACAACAATTGGGAAGATTTTAGGGGTTTTTTTTGTAAGTCTTGAAATCATCTTAAATTAGCTAATTTGATCAGCAAGTTGGGACGGCTTGGGCTACTCTCTTATGCTTGCCATCCTTCCTCTTTATTTGCTCAATTCAGACCCATTTTCTCCTCTTCAGGCTGTCCACTTTTTCTGATAAAAATTTAATCGGACCAACAGATTTAAGAAAGTACAAGAGAATAAATTTAATTCCTCCATGGCTATTAATTCATCACCTTCTATTCCAAAGATGCCTCAACAATTAATTCTTTCAAGGTTACTACTGAGCTGATTTTTCACCCTTTGTGCAAACTATCAAAAATAACCTAAATTATGCAAAATTATTATAAAAATAACTAAAATTCAAAATGTTTTACAAATTAAGTTCAAATTAATTATTTTATAATAAAATATAAAATTCGATAGAAATTACTTAGAAACTGCATGAATTAGTGCTCAAAAGGTGCTAAAAAAGTCTATATATTTTAGTGTTTCCAACCATACAATGTCATGTTTACTGTCATGGCGGACTTCATATGTTGCCACAACCCAACTTTGGTCTTACACCATACTATGCCATGTTTGTTGTCCTGGCGGACTTCATATGTTGTCATAGCCCAGCTATGGTCATACACCACATGATGTCATGTTTACTATCTTGGCTGACTTCAGATTTTGAGAAATCAATAAACCTCTTTCGAGGTGTCTCCCCTAAGGACTAGTCAATAACCTTCATCATGATGTCTCTCCATAGAGTCAATAAATTGTCGTCATGGTGTCACTCTAGTGAGGCAGTAGATAACCATTTCACGATGCCGCCCAACTCCTTTAGGTCCCATAACAATCCGTCCTTTCCTCCTCTATGCCAACTTTTTCTATCCTCATCTACCTCATCAAGATAATTCCCTCTGTACTTCGCATACAATATAAACATATAGTTCGTACATATATGATATGAGTCTCAAGGCCCAAAATCAGGCTCATGAACGTGATGGGATCAAATTTCCTTAAGGCCCAATAACGAGGTTGAACGCCAACCAAATCTGAGCAAGATTGAACGGGAGCATCCAATACCAAGGCCCTAGATGCGCACATGACCGAAAAATAAAATCAAGAATCGCTTTCTTGTTTTTCTTGTTTTCAAGAAAATTAAGAAACCGAATCTTGGTCAAATTTTGCTATTTCTAACAATTTCAAGAAACAAGAAAATCAAGATTTCACATCGTAGAAATCTTGGTCAAAGAAACCGAATCTTGCAGCAAGGCGCATTAGATTTCATTTACGAGCTTGAACAAGTCAATTTCGAGAGAAAACAAATCACAAAACCAAGTTCTTGAAAACTGGCCCATTAAGATGTCTACAAGCCCATCCTGAAGTTTGGAAAGTAATTTAATTGAATATCAGGCCAAATTATCAAAGTGGCCCAAATTGTAAAATATTTAAACTATAGGTCCAATTTTATTTTAATAGGTGGATCATCATGTAAGAATTTAACCCAAGGAGCCCATTTAATTCATTTGGTTGAATTCCTATTAAAAGTTCGCACTTAGAATTATTATTTTTATTTGATGAGTTGTCATGTCAGTTATTCCATTAGGGTTAGGAAAACTTTTTTGGGGGCCTATAAGTAGTATGGACGTTCACCCTTATACACATACAATTTATTTATGTTTTTTTGAGTTAATAATAATTCTCTTTGAGTTTTTCTTCAAGAATTGCTCTTTAGTTACTTCTAGAAGCTGTTTTAACAATCTTTCAAGTTGTGAGAATCATTTTCAAGCTTTTTTTTGCCAAGATATTTTCCTTGGAGGGGGAATTAGAGCCATTGAAAGGAATTTTAGATTCTTAATGTTTCTAATGCTTCTTAGGATGTCATCTTCTCTTTTCTATCCTTAATTTATCGTTTCTTGCTTATTTAAGTTAGTTCTTGTTGTTTTGGCTTGTTGATTTTATTGATTTTCGTTCTAGGTTAAAGTTGCTTCAAGAAAGATGTTCTCCTATCTTGTTCAATCAAGAAACACATAAAAATTATGAGTTTAAATCTTTTCTTGTTGCTTCAAAAATTCTTGCACAAAATAGTTTGCTTTTGTCTTTAAAATCACTTCTAACAAATCTATTTGTGTTTTGTTTTTCCAGATCTGGTAGGAGCGTTTTCATAAGGTCCCAGGATGGTTTCTTTCCATCCAAAAAACCCTAATTCATTCTCTTTTGGACTCTTTACTGTCCAGTTCATCTTTCTTTTGTTATAACTTCGTCTTTTATGACAACTAATTTGTTATAATTTCGTTTGACTCTCTTTTGTGACAACTAATTTGTTTTCGTTATTTCTCATTTCAGTTTACATTCGTCTAGAGATCTAGAATAAATCCACAGCTTAGACAAGCTACGATCCTATTCCGCATGTGTGTCGTATCATTCTTTATCATTTGGTATCAGATTTGGGAGTTTTGGGTGTTCATTGTTGATTTCTAATCTGATTTCCATTGCGAAACAACCTATAAGTAGTTTTTACCCAAAATGTTTTTCAAGAAAAAATATTTTTGAGTGGGTAAACATTTTTCAATTGATTTTAAATTTTATATACTAGTTTTTGACACTTTATTACAATATAAAAGAATATTTTCCACGAAAAAAAATGATCGAAAAAGTACAAAAAATAATATGAAAAAAATAAGAAAATAAAAAAGTATTCTGTGAGTTGATTTTTGTGCCAAAACTTTCCAGATCAGATCTAAATTATTTTAGAAGGCTCTATTTTAAATTTCGTGATTTTTGGAAATCAGGAACACCTCAAACAAATTTTGTCAAGTTGTTCCGCAATTTTTCAGGTTTTCGGGTTTCAACAAATTTCATTGACTCTTAGCCTTAGGTTTTCATTTGTTTTAGTTTTTTATTATTCCTTTACACATTCTAGCACTTTATTGTTTCTTTTGTTAGTAGGTTAAAGCACGTTGCACATTCCTTCCTCCGTGCAACACAATTCTTTGGTGTCTAGCCACTTTTGGACTCCTAGTGTCATTAGGATATTTGGTAGCTAGATTCTTTACCATTCTGATTAATTTTCATAAATACTCCCAAAGGACTCACAAGATCAATTTTTACCTCATTGAAAATTCAATTTATTTTTTAGTGCATAACGATGATATTTGTTTTTTTTTTTTTTGAGTGTTGTATTTTTTCAGATTTGTCACAATGTTTCCTCCTGGCAAATGGAGTGATGACCAGAGTGACACACCACTAATAAGCATCGAAAATCTTGCTGGTTCTACAACGAAATTGCAACGTAACCTTAATGAAGTCAATGACAAGTTCGAAAACAGGTTTGATAGGTTTCAACAAACTCTAGAGGATCGAGCGCAATTGAAAGACAAAGGGATGTTATACTTCAGACAATGAGCAATACCTTGCATCAGTTGTGGACTAAGCAAAGGACTCAAAATTGGGGTGCTAATGATGATGCTGAGGTAGAGCAACCTCGTGCTCGTAGACATAATGCTAGATGTGTCCCTCGTGCTGATGATGACCCTTTGGTTACTAATAACCGTGGGCAACCTTCTTTAGCAAAACCAAAGTTCACAATCCCTCAATTTCATGGACAGAATGATCCCAAGGCATACTATGAGTGGGAATAAAAAATAGAGCCTATGTTTTGTTACTATATATGCCCAGAAGATGAGAAAGTCCCATTGGTGACCCTTGAATTCTCAGACTATGTGTTGAGTTGCTGGACTCAACTTCGAATAAGTCATCAATGAAACTACAAGAGAGAAATTGAAACATGGGATGAGCTGAAACAAGTCATGTGAAAATGATTTATTCCTTCTCATTACTATAGGGAGGTTAAAACCAAACTTCGATGACTTGTTAAGGGTAGCAGATCAGTTGATGAGTTCTTCAAGGTGATGGAGATGCTCATGCAATGAAAAAATGTGGAAGAGGATGATGAGACCACTATGATACGTTTTATTGATGGCTTGAACAAACCTATAGCCAACACTTTGCAGTTACAGACTTACATAGATCTAGATGAGGCAGTTCACAAAGCCATTGAGATTGAACAATAATTGAAAGAACAAAACCCTCCTTTATTCTCTACTTCACAATATTGCAAAAGTAATAGTTCCAATTTTGACTTTAAGAATTCAAAACCACCTTTTAATGCTAACAAGTTCTCTTCAAGTGGTGATACTAAGAAAACAGATTGGAAGAGTGGGGCTCCTATGAAAATGCAAATACCTTCTAAGCAGCCCAGCTCAGGTGGTTTAAACACGAAAAAAAACTTGTGAGATAGAATGTTCCAAATGTAAAGGACGTGGGCACTATAGTAGAGATTGCACTAACACGATACTTCTCCTTATCAAAGAAAATGGTGAATATACTTCTAATTCGGACAATTCGGATATGAAAAAATTTATAGAGAATATAATCTATACCAGTGATATGAATGAGGAGGTCATAGAACCACCAAATGAGGTGGAGGATTTTGCTAAATCCCATTGCCTAGTAGGGCGTCGCACCCTCAACATCCAAATGAGGGATGATCTTAACAGTCAAAGGACTAATATATTCCATTTTCATTGATCCATTAAAGGTAAATTGTGTTCACTTATTTTGGATAGTAAGAGTTGTACTAATGTTGTTAGTAGCTATCTTGTGGACTCTTTGAAATTACCTTGCTCAAAATACCTAAGCCATACCACCTTTAAGGTCTTAATGAATGTTCTGAAGTACGAGTTGCAAAATAGTCCTTGATTACATTTAAACTTAGCAATTCTGAGGATGAGGTATGGTGCGATATTGTCCCCATGCATGCCGCACATTTACTTCTAGGTAGGCCGTGGCAATTTGATCGTGATGTAATACACCATGGCAAACAAAATTGATATTCCCTTATCTTTAAAGGGAAGAGATTTACTCTAGCCCCTTTGAATCCCAACGACGTGTATAAAGATCAAATAAAGATGATGAAATTCTATAAGGGGGTTAAAAGGAAAGGACAAACAAAAAAGACTGAGAGAAAAGAGGCCATTAGTGCTAAAAGTCAAAATTCAAACGGCCCAATGGTGAGTGAATCCTCTAGTGGTAAAAACAGAGTGCAAAGTCTATTTGCAAGAGTAAAATATGTGCGGAGAGCCCTATTAAACAAACAACCTTTCATCCTTGTGAGGTTTAGGAAAAATTATTTATCTTTAACTGACTGTAACAAATCTTTGCCTAGTGTGTCCAAATCTCTTTTGCAGGATTATGCAGATGTTTTCAATGAGGCCCCTAAAGGTTTACTACCTTTACGAGGAATTGAGCCCCAAATTGATTTAGTACCTGAAGTATCAATTCCAAATCGCTCAGCTTCCCGAAGCAATCCCTAGGAGACAAAGGAGATGCAAAGGCAAGTAGAGGAACTATTAGAAAAGGGGTACATTAGATAAAGTTTAAATCCTTGTATCGTCCCTGTCCTATTGGTGCCTAAGAAAGATGGTTCATTCCGAATGTGTGTTGATTGCTACCCAATCAACAAAATAAAGGTAAAGTATAGGCACCCAATCCCTAGACTTGATGACATGCTTGATGAGTTACATGGTTCAACGATTTTCACTAAAATTGACTTAAAAAGTGGTTATCATCAAATTCGTATGAGGGAAGGGGACGAATGAAAAACAACCTTTAAAACTAAGTTTGGATTGTATGAATGGCTTATTATGCCTTTCGGTCTAACTAATGCACCTAGTACTTTCATGAGATTAATGAATCATGTTTTAAGGCCTTATTTGGGTAAATTTGTGGTAGTATATTTTGATGATATTCTAATTTACTCAACTTCTTTAGATGCTCATGTTTTCCATGTTAAATCTGTTTTGGACATTCTAAGAAGTGAAAATTTATTTTCCAACCTTGATAAATGCACTTTTTGTTATGATAAACTAATTTTTTTAGGGTTTATAATAATAAGTGCTCAAGGTATTCATGTCGATAAGGATAAAGTAAAGGCAATAAGAGTGGCCCACTCCTAAATCGATTACTGGGGTGAGATCTTTCCATGATTTAGCAAGTTTTCATAAACATTTTGTGAAGGATTTCTCCACTATTTCCACCCCATTAACTGAAGTTATAAAAAGAGCAGTGGGTTTCAAGTGGGGTGAAGCTCAAGAAAAGGCTTTTCAAGCCTTAAAGGATAAATTATGTTCTACTCCAATTCTTAAATTACCTGATCTTTCTAACACTTTTGAAGTTGAATGTGATACCTCAGGCATTGGAATTAGTGATGTGTTGATGCAAGATAAAAGGCCAATAGCATATTTCGGTGAAAAACTAAATGGGGTGCAATTAAACTACTCAACTTACGATAAAGAGTTATTGGCATTGGTGCGAGCTATCCAAGTGTGGCAACAGTACTTATTGCCCAATAAGTTCGTTATACATACGGATCATGAGTCCCTTAAATGGCTAAAGGGACAAGATAAGTTGAGCAAAAGACACGCCCGATGGATAGAATTTATAAAAACATTCCCATATGTAATTAAGTACAAAACAGGTAAAAAAAATGTAGTTGCTGACGCCTTATCTCATAGATATTCTTTGATAACTACATTAAATACTAAAGTATTAGAATTTGAGCATATAAAAGATTTGTACACAAATGATGCTGATTTTGCACATATCTTTGCTAATTGTGGGAATAGTGTCTTTGACAAATTTCATCTTGTAGATGGGTTTCATTTTCACCTAAACAGGTTATGTGTACCACATTGCTCCATGAGAGAGTTACTAATTCATGAGTCACATAGTGGAGGCTTAATGGGACACTTTGGTGTTGCCAAAACACTAGATATTCTACAAGAACACTTTTTTGGCTGCACATGAAGAAAGATATTGAAAAGGTATGTTCTAAGTGCATTTCTTATAAACAAGCAAAATCTAATGTAATGCATCATGGACTCTATACTCCTTTTCCGATTCCTTCTTCACCATAGGTAGATTTATACATGAATTTCGTTCTTGGTTTGTCACAAACTAAAAAGGGTTGAGATAGTATATTTTTTGTTGTTGATAGGTTTTCAAAAATGGCACACTTTATTCCTTGTCACAAAATAGATGACGCTACACATGTGGCAAATTTATTATTTAAAGAGGTGGTGCGACTACATGAAATACCTTGCACAATTGTCTTTGACAAAGAAGTAAAGTTCCTAAGCCACTTTTAGAAGGTATTATGGGGTAATCTTGGTACTAAAGTATTATATTCCACTACATGTCACCCCCAAATCGATGACCAAAGTGAGGTAATAAATTGAGTTTTACGTGCTTTACTACGAGCTGTTGTGGGTAATAACCTTAAGAATTGGGAAAAATGTTTACCATTTGTTGAATTTGCATACAATTGATCTATTCACTCCATAACTGGCTATTCACCATTTGGACATGTTTATGGTTTTAACCCACTAACTGTACTTGATCTTATGCCATTACCTATAGAAAATATTTCTAGTTTAGATGGCGAGAAGAAAGCTGAGTTGGTGAAATCAATGCACGAAAAGGCAAAACAATGGATTGCAAAAACAAATGACACAAATGCCAACAAATCTAACAAGGGGCGCAAACAAGTTATCCTTGAACCCGGTGATTAGGTTTTGGTCCATATGCGCAAAGAGCGATTCCCAAGTAAAAGAAGGACTAAATTGGACCCTATGGGTGATGGGCCTTTCCAAGTACTCAAGTGGATCAATGACAACGCCTATCAAATAGATCTGCCCGGTGAGTACAATGTAAGTTCTACTTTTAATATTACTGACTTAACTCCATTTGATGTTTTAGATTCAAGGACGAATATTTTTTAGGAAGAGGGGATAGATTCGAGTCTCAAGGTCCAAAATCAGGCTCATGAACGTGATGGGCTCAAATTTTCTCAAGGCCCAAAACGAGGTCGAAGACCAAGAAAATCCGAGCAAGATTGAACAGGACCATCTAAGACTTTGTTACCAATGCCCTAGATGCGCACATGACCGAAAAACAAAATCAAGATTCAGTTTCTTATTTTCAAGAAAATCAAGAAACCAACAAGAAACCGAGTCTTGGTCCAATTTTGCTGTTTCAGACAATATCAAGAATCAAGAAAATCAAGATTTCAAAACTTGGAAATCTTGGTCCAAGAAACCGAATCTTACAGCCAAGGTGTATTGGATTTCATGTACGAGCATGAACGAGCCAATTTTGAGAGAAAACGAATCACAAGACCAAGTTCTTGAAAAAATGGCCTATTAAGATGTCTACAAGCCCATCTTGAAGTTTGGAAAGTAATTTAAATGAATATCAGACCAAATTATCAAAGTGGCCCAAATTGTAAAATATTTAAACTATAGGTCCAATTTTATTTTAATAGGTGGATCATCATGTAAGAATTCAGCCCAATAAGCCTATTTAATTCATTTGGCTGAATTCCCATTATAAGTCCACACTTAGAATTATTTTTTTTATTTGATGAGTTGTCATGTTAGTTATTCCATTAGGGTTAGGAAAACTTATTTTAGGGGCCTACAAGTAGCGTGGACGTTCACCCTTATACACATAAAATTGATTTATATTTTTTTGAGTTAATAATAATTCTCTTTGAGTTTTTCTTCAAGAATTGCTCTTCGGTTTCTTTAAGAAGCTATTTTAACAATCTTTCAGGTTGTGGGAATCATCTTCAAGCTTTTTCTTGCCAAGATCTTTTTCTTAGAGGAGGAATTAGAGCCATTGAAAGGAGTTGTGGATTCTTAATGTTTTTAAGGCTTCTTAGGATGTCATCTTCTCTTTTCTATCTTTAATTTATCGTTTCTTGCTTATTTAAGTTAGTTCTTATTGTTTTGGCTTGTTGATTTTATTGATTTTCGTTCTAGGTTAAAGTTGCTTGAAGAAAGATGTTCTCTTATATTGTTCCATCAAGAAACACATCAAAATTAGGAGTTTTAATCTTTTCTTATTGTTTCAAACATTCTTGCAAAAAACAGTATGGTTTTGTCTTTAAAATCACTTCTAACAAATTTGTTTGCGTTTTATTTTTCCAGATCTGGTTGGGACATTTTCTTGAGGTCCAAGGACGGTTTCTTTCCATCCAAAAAACCCTAATTCATTCTCTTTTGGACTCTTTACCAGTCGGTTCATCTTTATTTTGTTTTAATTTCGTTTGACTCTCCTTTATGACAACTAATTTATTTTCGTTGTTTCTCGTTTCAGTTTACGTTCGTCTAGAGATCTAGGAAAAATCTACAACTTAGACAAGTTACGATCCTATTCCGCACGCGTGCTGTATCATTCTTTATCAATATCATTTCAAATACTAATACATTAAGGAGTACGCCTCATTTACTCACGTCGATACTCCAACACAATGTACATTAGGAGATGATGTGAGCTCGTAATCCATTTAGAATTACAAGTCACTCGATTACTTGATCGTTTCTAAACAGGTACTTGTTATGAAAGAAATAAGATAAAAAATCCTTGAATCAACAACTTGTACAAGAAAAGAACCAATGCTATTGAATGTGACCCATTTTCTATACGACAAACAATTGGAAACAAGAATTATATTCGAACAAATCCTGACTCGTTGTTTATGAAAGTAACAAGAACCAGAAGTATAAAAAAAAAGAAGAATGCCACAAAGCAATAAGCCTTGATAAGTTCAGTTTGTATGTTCTTTAATAACTCAAGAGAGAAATCTCACAATATGCAAATTCATTCATCAATCTCCAAAGTATAAACTAAGCAATTATTTATAGACTATTCTAAGGCATACTAACAACCAAAACCAACCATGAAGTTAAATTCCTTAACTATTCATGAATGCATGAAGCACACAAATAGTCACATAACTCCCAACATTACATGTAATCCTAAAAACCAAGGAAGATCCTCAAAAGTCATAAGGTTGTCGAAAAGTCACTTGTATAAATATGATGCTGTTAGAATTCCTCCAAAGGTTATGTTTAACTCCCATCTTGAATGTTAGCAATTAAAGGGACTTTGGCTAGTCGAACGATCACTTAAGATGAATGTGAACCTTTTGGTATTCCGTCCATTAAATCTGACCAAGGGATAGTAACCTACAAAAACACTATAAATAAAACTTCAATTCATAATTAAAACAAAACAAGTGCACAACCTAAAATATTATGAATGCAACAAAACAAGCAAAGAAGCATAAATGAAAAACAAATATGAAATAAAGCGTAGGATCTAAAATTGAATGTTTCATCTTGAACTTGGGTTTCTCATGTTGGGTCTTAATAATTGGGTTGAGTCAATGATTGACTCCCTTAGGCCCAATGCCTCTAAAGTAAGGTCAATTAAGCTCATTGAATTTAAAAAAAGCCTCATTTGGCCCACTAAAACTTGACACAATTGAGATGTAGAATTGGATCTTGGCCCAATCCAAAAACCACATGGTTAAATAATCACATGATGTGGCCATGCTCACATCAAGAGAGCATACTAGCATACATTCATTTATGTCCACAACCTTATGCATGTATAGTTCGCCCAACCACTGTAATCATACACAACCTGTAACAACCCAAACCCGGCCCAAACATTACGACCGAATCTGAGTTATTACGAAGTAAAACCTTGTGAACACCATTTCGAAACCCATTTAAATTTTATAGAAAACTCCTCGTTTTGGTTGTCTTGTCAAAGCTACCTTTAGATTTAATTTGGAAATTTTAATTAAGTCCAATTGTTATACCAGTTTCAAGTGTACCCGATGGCACGTTTAAACTTCCACGTGTTAACTTAAGAAAACATGTGATTTAATTTAATTTAATGATATAGTTTTAAGTAAATATCCAACATAAAAAGAATAAAACGCAACTATAGTTTATGGAGGCCTTATTACAACCCAAAATAAAATTAAACAAGTTTAAAGTTCGTAAAGTAAAATCCTTTGCATGGCCACCTCGAGTCCCACCGGCCCCTCAACCGCCATCTACGAGTCACTGAAAAATGTTAAAGGAGAAGGTGAGTCACCAAGACTCGATATGCAACCCTTCCCCGGTTAATACAACATTTCATACACAACATATAACAGATTAATTAAGCAAAGTATCATGTACCCAACCTAGCCAACCAAACACCTTTGTCTACCCCACGTGGTACCAAAACCTTTGGTGACCGTAGTCACGATGTGTTACCAAAACACCGGTGGTGCCAAACCACCGGTGACATATAGTCACAATGTGCTACTAAAGCACCGGTGTCCGTAGACACAAATCGGGTGATGGGGCCAACCCATCGTGTGATACCAAATCACCGCGCGACGATCCCATATCTCAAGTGGGGCCAACCCCGCGGTGGTGTTAACCACGAGGGGACAAGTCGCTATGAGGTACCGGACCTGCGGAGGTACCAAACCTCGGTGACGTATAGTCACGGTGTGTTACCAAAACATCGGTGCCCGTCGGCACATTATCACCGCCCCTCCACTCATCAACCCACATAGTCAAGCGAGTCACATATAGATTTATCATATGTATTATCACAAACATGCTTTCCAAAAGCATAAAATAGCAATCATATGCACAGTACTTACCGGTTACCCCCGTATACCGTTATGGTATTCAAGCCATTGCCACATACATCAAGTTAGCAATCACATTACTTAGCATAATTTAATAAGTTAAATGGTGTGTATGTACACACTGTTACTACGATAGTCTTAAATCCCAAGAAGAAACGTTGGTCACCACAGATCTATCCGTCCTATATTCGACCAAAAACATGGGTTAGTCTTATGGCCTATTCGGCCAAATCCAAAATATTCAAAGGGTTAATATTTAACCCGAAAGCCTTACCTAACACCCTTGAGTACTAGCCACCAAGTGTTTACGCTTCCCTAATCGGCAATCATTAAGTTAGTAGCCGTCGGCTTAATCGAATATCATGAATGAAGAAAGCAGATCTTACCACCTTACCCCAAAATCGATTGCTCCAAAGCAGCGGGTTCACTCGCTTACTCCGAATCAGAAGGCCCTATATTTTAATCAAGCGATTAGTAGCCTTAATAGTCATTGCCGAAATAGTCACTTACCAACCTCCAAGTCGACAAGAAGAGAAAAGAGAATCCTAGACATTCGGCCTAACATACTTACCCTCCAAATTCGATTAGAGAATGCTTCCCCTCCTTGTTCGATGATTCGGCCAAGGTTCCAAAAGAAGAGAGGGTTTTTCTTTTATCGGTTTTTGGGAGAATAATCAAAGAATAAACAACAACTAATGAAGGCTAGCCGAAAATTGAGAGAAGAGACTAAGGGAAATCGGCACACCAATAGGGATTAGATTCGGCTAGAGACTAAGAGATGGAAGTGGTTCTTAACTTTGAAGAAAGAAAAGAAATCGGATGGCAACTAGTTGGGAGAATTTCGGCTACAAAAATTCTAAAAAGAATTTAAGATGGTAGATGGGGTTTATATAGGATTTCGGCATCCCCTAGTAGCCTTGCCGTCCACACCTCCTTGTTCAAGGAGTTCAAAATTTCGACAACCTCTCCAAGTACTCTTGGCCACACATTTCAATTAATTCAAATAATTTGAATTAATCACTTAATAATCCCTTCTAATCAAATAATATCTTTGATTATCCTATGAAATTATCATATCTCTTGTATTATCAAAAGGTTTAAGCAAATTAAAACTAATTAAAATGCTTAAATTATCCCTTAATAATTACACCTAATAAAAGAGTTTGAAGGAGAAAAACTCTCCCCCCTTGTGCCGTCCAAATAAAAACAAAAAGAGGAGGATTTTGTGACTCGAACACAAGCTCTCCCTTGCTCCTTGGTGGCGTCACATGTAGCTCTTAAGTGGGCTTCTTTTTGCCACTTAACCAAGGGCTTTTTAGTGTTAAATTACCCACACTTATTCTTATAACACCACTTACCAAGGCTCCCTTCTTTTAAAAGTTAAAAACTAAAATTTCCTACCAAATCGAGCCAACACAAAGCCTTAAATTGACCATTATTATTCCATAAATAATGACACAAATAGGATTCATACATAAGAAAAAATAATTTATTTCCAAATAGCCCCACATTTGGGATGTTCTGCATTCTACCCCCTTAGAATAAATTTCGTCCTCGAAATTCCTTGATCAAAAGAGATGGGGGTATTGCTGCGCATCACCTCCTCGGGCTCCCACGTAGCTTCTTCCACTCCGTGGTTCCGCCATAACACTTTTACTAAAGGCACTGCCTTCCTTCGTAGAACTTTCACATCTCGATCTACAATCTGAATCGGTTCTTCCTCAAAAGATAAATCCGTGTTCACCTCAATCTACGCTCACGGCGCAAGCGTGCGAAGGATCGGACCGATACCGTCTCAAAGATTGATACATGGAATACGTCATGAATCTGACTCAGTTCTGCCGGCAACTCTAGCTGATAAGCCACTGGTCCTATTCGCTTCACAACAGTATATGGCCCAATGAACCTTGGGCTTAACTTCCCTTTCCGTCCAAACCTCAACACCTTTTTCCAAGGCGACACTTTCAAAAAGACTTTGTCTCCCACAGCATACTCCACTTCCTTGCGTTTGAGATCGGCATAAGACTTCTGCCTATCCGATGCTTCCTTGAGACGAGACCGAATCACCTTGACTTTGTCTTCCGTCTCGGTTACCAACTCTGGACCCAGAACTTGTCTTTCTCCCAACCGTCCAACATGTAGAGTCACGACACTTCAGTCCATATAGGGCCTCATATGGAGCCATTTGAATACTCGTTTGATAACTATTGTTATAAGCGATTCCGCTAATGGTAGGTACTCCTCCCAACTACCACTAAAATCCAAGACACGACCTCTTAACATGTCTTCCAAAATCGTATCACCCTTTCCGATCGTGTCAGTCGATTTGTGGATGGAAAGCCGATTGAAATCTAACAGTGTACCCAAAGCTTGATGCAACGCTTTCCAAAACCTTGACGTGAATCGGGGTCCCTATCCGAGATAATCGACATCGCACGCCATGCAACCTCACTATTTCACCCACATATAGCTTCGCTAACTTCAGAGTGAGTAATCCATTCTCACCGGCATGAAGTGAGTCGACTTAGTTAGGCGATCCACAATTACCTGCATCGCATCCTTCTTGGTGGGCGTAAGGGTAGCCCACTAACAAAATCCATGGTGATCCTCTCCCATTTCCACCGAGGATCTTTATCGGTTGAAGTAGTCCCGATGGTGACCGATGTTCAGCCTTAACCTGGCGACACGTCGGACACTTCCCTACGAACTCCGTTATCTCACGCTTCAACCCGGCCACCAAAAGCTGCTTTCCGCAAGTCTCCATACATTTTGCTTCCTCCGGGATGCATAGCGTATGGCCGCTATGTGCATCTTGGAGAATTTTTCGCCTTAAATCTGTATCTTTTGGCATACATACTCGTCCTTGAAAACAAAGCACTCCATCAATAGACAAGTTTGTACCCTTCCAATCCACCGTCTTGAACTTGTACCCTCTTAGAGCTCAAGCCTTCATCCACTAAGCGCTTTTCTTTAATCTCCTCAATCCATGTCGGCTTAACTTGAAGTTACGCCAAAAGACTTCCATCATCATACAGACTTAACCGAGCGAACATTGCTCTTAAGTCCGATTCACGCTTCCGGCTCAATGCGTCGGCTACCACATTAGCCTTTCCGGATGGTACTCGATTGAACAATCATAGTCCTTTAGTAGTTCAATCCACCGACGCTGCCTCTCGATTCAGATCCTTACGAGTCGAGATACCTCAAGCTTTTGTGATCCGTAGACCATCGACTTCTCTCCATACGGGTAATGTCTCCATATCTTGATTGCAAAGACGGCCATTGCTAACTCCAAGTCGTGCGTTGGGTAGTTAACCTCATGCGATCTTAAGCGACGGGATGCATAGGCTACTACCTTCCCATCCTCGCATCAACACACATCCCAAACCGGTGTGAGATGCATCACAATAAAGCTGTGAATAACTTTCTGCTTCATTTGTACCAAAACCGGAGCTTAGTCAAAATCTTCCTTAGCTTATCAAAGCTTTCTTTTTGCTTTTCCGTCCATACAAACGGGACACCTTTCCTTAGCGACTTAGTCAACGGTATTTGCTATTAGAGAGAATCCTTCCACGAATCTCAGATAGTATCTGCCAAACCCGTAAAGCTTCGTATTTCAGCCACCGCCCTAGGTGGTTTCCACTCCAATACCGCCTCAATCTTGCGAGGGTCTACTCTAATTCCTTGGTGATACTACATGCCCTAAGAAAGCCACTTCCTAAGCCAAAATTCACACTTATCGAATTTGGCATATAATCGCTTCCCCTCAATACTTGCAGAACTATCCGTAAATGCTTGTCATGCTCCTCTTACGCCTTTGAGTAAACCAATATGTCGTCTATGAACACCACGACGAACTGGTCCAAATCTTCTTTGGAATACTCTGTTCATCAAGTCCATGAATGCCGCCGGCGCATTAGTCAACCCGAATGGCATCACGGGAACTCGAAATGCCCATACCGAAGTTCGGAATGCCATTTTGTGAACATCAACCTCTTTTACCTTAAGTTGATGATATCGACCTAAGGTCTATCTTGAAAAACACCGAGGCACCCTTCGGTTGATCGAACAAGTCGTCAATCCGAGGCAGCGGATACTTGTTCTTGATCGTTAACTTATTTAAGCGGCGGTAGTCGATGCACATCCGCATAGAACCGTCCTTCTTCTTGACAAACAACACAGGCGCTCCCCACGGAGATATACTTGGTCGTATAAACCCTCTATCCAAGAGCTCCTGAATTTGAGCCTTTAGCTCCACCAATTCCTTTGGTGCCATTCGGTATGGTGCTATAGACACAGGTGCCGTTCCAGGTAGCAAGTCTATACCGAATTCGACTTCTCGATCCGGAGGCAAACCCGGAAGTTCTTCTGGGAACACATCAGCAAATTCCCCAACCGTTCGGACCTTTTCAATTACTAACTCCTTAGTTTCCAAAGCACAGATTTGAACCAAATACGCCTCACAACCCTTCTTGACCATCCTTTCAGCCTTCAAGGCGGTCACTACGTTGGATAGGTAATTCCTCCTATCTCCTATCATAACCACTTCATCACCTTCCGCCGTCTTAAGAACCATGCGCTTGGCCGCGCAGTCCAACCTTGCTTGGTACTTAACCAACCAATCCATACCGAGGATCAAATCGAACTCCCCAAACGGTAGTTCCATTAGATCAGCTACAAATACTACCCCTTGAAGTTCTAGGGGTACGCCTCTATAAAGTCTATCTACGACTACGGAGTGACCTAAGGGGCTAACTACGGTCATCTCCTAGAGGCGCTTTGAGTTTAGGTCCATAGTTCCTACCACACTACAAGCAATGTACGAAAGCGTCGAGCCCACATCAATCAATGCAACATAAGGGAAACCAAAAATTAGAAAGCGTCTCGGTTATGACATCCGGTGCGTCACCTTCTTCGCGACACCTTGCTGCGTGAGACTAAGCCAGTGCCTAGCCTCTCGTGTTGCTGAACCTCGCCTTGAGTTCCACGACCTCGGTTAGGACCGTTGTTTCCTCTACCATTACCACGACCCTCTGTGGTCCCACATTTCTATCCGAGCACGGTTCGTCGCCTTCCGTCGCTTCTTAGCTAGTTTTCGGGGACAATCTCGACGCGATGCTCCAAAGACCCACACTCAAAACATCCTTTGTCACCGGTCCAACATCCTCCCCAATGGGTCTTTCCACAGCGATTGCACCGAGTCGGCCTCGATTAGCGGTTGTGGGCCTTCTTTGCTGATTGGGCCCACTTGGCCTAGCCTTTTCTCGAGCACTACCGCTTGACCCACGTGACCCAAAACTTCTCTTACGATTGTTCTTACTATAGCTCGCCTCACGGCCTCCTTGATTCCTTCTGGCTACCTTAGCCTTCTCCACTAGAGATGAGAACTCACGAACCTCTTTGTGGGGCAATCGGTAACCTTAAGTCATCTCGAGTCCGTCCTCAAAGCGGACACAGCGCTCATGTTCGGAGAGCCACGATGCCTCTCGCATATCTACTCACCCTTAGAAATTCCGCCTCATATTCCGACACGGACTTAGTTCCTTGAACTAATCCCGAAAAGCTTTTCTCTGCTTGGCGTCGGTGTAGCTAATGCCCACATACTTTTTCTCGATAGGCGGTTCGAAATACTCCCAAGTCAAATCATGCTTTGTAGCCCCATCTCGAACCGTTAGCCACCATCGATACGCTTCATCCTTTAGAAGCGACCGCGCCTTTCGACTTCTCTTCCTCGGTCAGTCAAGATCATCCATGATCCTTTCGGTTGACTCTAGCGATTCTCTGCCGCACTAGGTGCCACTCCTGACACACCTCGGAATACCTCCGCTCCGTTAGATCGGAGTCGCTCGGGAACAGATTTCGAGCTCCAACATTTCCACCAGCCCCACCACCATCTCCAAGACTCGCAACACGACTTGCGATATCGACTCGCCACCGGCGCTCGCTCCTCGCCTCACTCTAAAAGTAGGAGGTGGTGGTGGCGATGGTACCTCATTTTCGAACCTTGTCCCGACTGGACGGGTTCGTGCACAATCATCATCCTACCCCTACCACGTCCACGGCGTCCACGTCCTCTAGAACTCATTCTATCTACCGCGCTTTTAATCTGATTAAGAAAAATTTTATGCGTTAGCATTTGTTTCACTTTATTACTCATGAAGAAGTTTTATGGATGAGGTTTAATCGAGAGATTCTTTCGAGCAAACAATGTTTGAGTTCCTATCCTAGTTCACACAAAGAAGTTCATGCATCCATTCCTTAATACTTTCCATACCTATTCACTCATCGGACATTTCGCCCATTTCTAACCTGTGGGTATTTTCGTCTTTTTCCTACTGAGGTAGTTTCGTAATTTTCCAGAACCAAAATATTTTATGATGATTTCCAAAGCTAAGCTACTTGATATTTGTAAAATAGTTGAAATTTTTAAGCAAAACCGTCGAATTAATATTTTATGGATCGGGGCATTTTGGTAATTTTACTCTAAGGGTATTTACGTAATTTTCACAAATCAAGTCTTCCGAGAAAAACATTGTATACGTAGTGTTCTAGGGTTTGAGAGGGTTATTGGATAAGTTTTGAAAACATTAGGTCATTTATTCATTCCTTTCGAAAAACAAGGCTAACTCCTTCTCGGGTTTTAATCATTGTTTTTAGCCTATGACCGAGCCTTCACGGTCGGGGTGAACCAAAGCTACGCACTGTGCAGAATTCAAGTGAAGAGGAGGTGGGTCACGCGGACCGCTTAAATACCAAGCTCACCGAACCTTTCTAGACATGCGCACAGAGGTTACCACACCACCGAGCCTTACGAGTTAGGGTGAACCGAAGCTACGCACTGCAGGATACTGCGAAGAGGAGGTGAGTCACGAGGACCGCTTAAATACCAAGCTCTTAGGATCCAATCCTAGACATGCGCATGAGGGGTTACCACACTCCTAGCTCATTGACTAAGTCATAGGTTGGTTTAGTTCTTTAAGTCTTATGCTTAAATCTCGTGTTTGAGCAATCTAGCCTTAGGGTCCAAGTCCTATAAATCTATCTACGTTCCATGCTTCCTACCCTTCTACAGAATATAATTCACAGAAAGGTTTAGATGTACTTACCTAGGCGGATCGGTGCCGGAGACTCGGGCCATGCTGCTTAAAAACCCGTAAATCACACCATAAGGCCTACAAAAACATTTTTGGGCCTTGGGCCCCCACAGCCGAGCTTTGAACTGGGCTCTGATACCAATTCTGTAACAACCCAAACCCGGCCCAAACATTACGACCGAATCTGAGTTATTACGAAGTAAAACCTTGTGAACACCATTTCGAAACCCATTTAAATTTTATAGAAAACTCCTCGTTTTCGGTTGTCTTGTCAAAGCTACCTTTAGATTTAATTTGGAAATTTTAATTAAGTCCAATTGTTATACCAGTTTCAAGTGTACCCGATGGCACGTTTAAACTTCCACGTGTTAACTTAAGAAAACATGTGATTTAATTTAATTTAATGATATAGTTTTAAGTAAATATCCAACATAAAAAGAATAAAACGCAACTATAGTTTATGGAGGCCTTATTACAACCCAAAATAAAATTAAACAAGTTTAAAGTTACAGTAAAGTAAAATCCTTTGCATGGCCACCTCGAGTCCCACCGCCCTCAACCGCCATCTACGAGTCACTGAAAAATGTTAAAGGAGAAGGTGAGTCACCAAGACTCAAGATGCAACCCTTCCCGGTTAATACAACATTTCATACACAACATATAATGATTAATTAAGCAAAGTATCATGTACCCAACCTAGCCAACCAAACACCTTTGTCTACCCCACGTGGTACCAAACCACTTGGTGACCGTAGTCACGATGTGTTACCAAAACACCTGGTGGTGCCAAACCACCGGTGACATATAGTCACAATGTGCTACCAAAGCACGGTGTCCGTAGACACAAATCGGGTGATGGGGCCAACCCATCGTGTGATACCAAATCACCGCGCGACGATCCCATATCTCAAGTGGGGCCAACCCACGGTGGTGTTAACCACGGGGACAAGTCGCTATGAGGTACCGGACTGGAGGTACCAAACCTCGGTGACGATAGTCACGGTGTGTTACCAAAACATGGTGCCCGTCGGCACATTATCACCGCCTCCACTCATCAACCCACATAGTCAACAAGTCACATATAGATTTATCATATGTATTATCACAAACATGCTTTCCAAAAGCATAAAATAGCAATCATATGCACAGTACTTACCGTTACCCCGTATACCGTTATGGTATTCAAGCCATTGCCACATACATCAAGTTAGCAATCACATTACTTAGCATAATTTAATAAGTTAAATGGTGTGTATGTACACACTGTTACTACGATAGTCTTAAATCCCAAGAAGAAACGTTGGTCACCACGGATCTATCCGTCCTATATTCGACCAAAAACATGGGTTAGTCTTATGGCCTATTGGCCAAATCCAAAATATTCAAAGGGTTAATATTTAACCCGAAAGCCTTACCTAACACCCTTGAGTACTAGCCACCAAGTGTTTCGCTTCCTAATCGGCAATCATTAAGTTAGTAGCCGTCGGCTTAATCGAATATCATGAATGAAGAAAAGCAGATCTTACCACCTTACCCCAAAATCGATTGCTCCAAAGCAACGGGTTCACCGCTTGCTTCCGAATCCGAAGGCCCTATATTTTAATCAAGCGATTAGTAGCCTTAATTGATCATTGCCGAAATAGTCACTTACCAACCTCCAAGTCGACAAGAAGAGAAAAGAGAATCCTAGACATTCGCCTAACATACTTACCCTCCAAATTCGACAGAGAATGCTTCCCCTCCTTGTTCGAAGATTCGGCCAAGGTTCCAAAAGAAGAGAGGGTTTTTCTTTTATCGGTTTTTGGGAGAATAATCAAAGAATAAACAACAACTAATGAAGGCTACCGAAAATTGAGAGAAGAGACTAAGGGAAATCGGCACACCAATAGGGATTAGATTCGGCTAGAGACTAAGAGATGGAAGTGGTTCTTAACTTTGAAGAAAGAAAAGAAATCGAGATGGCAACTAGTTGGGAGAATTTCGGCTACAAAAAATTCTAAAAAGAATTTAAGATGGTAGATGGGGGTTTATATAGGATTTGGCATCCCCTAGTAGCCTTGCCGTCCACACCTCCTTGTTCAAGGAGTTCAAAATTTCGGCAACCTCTCCAAGTACTCTTGGCCACACATTTCAATTAATTCAAATAATTTGAATTAATCACTTAATAATCCCTTCTAATCAAATAATATCTTTGATTATCCTATGAAATTATCATATCTCTTGTATTATCAAAAGGTTTAAGCAAATTAAAACTAATTAAAATGCTTAAATTATCCCTTAATAATTACACCTAATAAAAGAGTTTGAAGGAGAAAAACTCTCCCCCTTGTGCCGTCAAATAAAAACAAAAAGAGGAGGATTTTGTGACTCGAACACAAGCTCTCCCTTGCTCCTTGGTGGCGTCACATGTAGCTCTTAAGTGGGCTTCTTTTGCCACTTAACCAAGGGCTTTTAGTGTTAAATTACCCACACTTATTCTTATAACACCACTTACCAAGGCTCCCTTCTTTTAAAAGTTAAAAACTAAAATTTCCTACCAAATCGAGCCAACACAAAGCCTTAAATTGACCATTATTATTCCATAAATAATGACACAGCAGTTCATACATAAGAAAAAATAATTTATTTCCAAATAGCCCCACATTTGGGATGTTACACAACCATAGATTTTAGACTAGACTCAAAACAACCACTTAATCATAACAATTCAGCAACACAATAACAAATAGCACCCAAGGTGGATTACATAACTCACCTTACATCCTCTGTCCTCGCCAGCTTAGCTTGTCTAAACACCAGAGCTCCATTCATCCTGGCAGCTAAGCATGACAACTAGAATACAAATTAAACCAAAAACATTCATACTTTAGAAACTTGTATCCAGCAACATGCAAAAACCTTTCAGAATTATCCCAGAAATTCTTAACTTCTTTTTCTTTTCTTCAAATCCATGAAGGCAGAAAGGTTGATAATCTTACCAAGTTACACGATTCTCTATTGTTAGACCTCGGACTTCGATTTTAGCTCTCCATGCAGAGTTCTCCCTTAAACCCTGTAACACCCCAAACCCGGCCCATGCGATATGACCGGATCTGACATGTCACATGAGAAAAACGTGTTTAATTAGAAATATTTGATAAAATACTACTAATCCTCGAAAGTTAATTGAGAAATCAAAAATTTGAACTAATGATCTTATAAAACCATGTCTTTTAAAAATATCATTTGAAAGTTCGAGTGAAAACTTCCGTTTTAAAATATTTATAAAATTTTATTTTGAAATCCATTTGTTAATCGATTTTGGAAAACCTTTATTTAAGTTTTTAGAAAATTCTCATTTTAAACAATTTAAGCAAAATAATAAGTATAACAACCATAAAGCAAATAATAAAATACTCCAGAGGCCTTATTACAACATAAAAAAAAACCCCAAAATAGTAAAGTGAACGAAAATAGAAATTTAAAGTTCAAAATAAAACACCATTTCTGAAGTATGGCTTCCACCGAGTCATCCATGGCCCAAGTCCACATCACTGAGCATTACCTACAAGGGTTAAGAAAAGGGGAGTGAGTTACAAGAACTCAATGTGAAATCCCCTACAGTCATCCCTTTGGGCCTGAACCCATATAGCAATATCTTGGGCTTAAGCCCATTTACATAACAATATTTAAAATGAAGCAAATGTATGAATGTATGCATCCCAACCCATCCTAGATATCCATCCGCTACACACCACCGTACCATCCCATCACACTGTGGGGATCAAGTCAACCCACCCCGCCAAACACACCAATCGCAGCAAGTTGCCATTTATAATAATTCGCAGCAAGATGCCATTTAATTCATGCAGCAAGATGTCATTTCATAATATTTGTGGTTTGAGCCACCGAGTCATAATTATGCGTGGCATGACCACTATACTGATTGTGGCAGAGCCACGAATATCATATACGGTAATATAATCGGCACACAGCCTTGGTAAAAAAATGATCGACACAGAGTCGTTAATTCATATGTTAGGCACATAGCCCCGGGTACATACGTTTAGCACAAAGCCATAATCATGATGGCACAAAGCCATATTTAGATTGGCACATAGCCATTATCAGAATTTGTGGCAGAGCCACCAGAATCAGAATGTATCGCTGCATTCAAACTACTTTTCATAATATTTGTGGCAAAGCCACCAGGCTACACTTCTCTTCAACATTTTTCCCATCCCATGCAAAATATGTAAATGCAACATACATAATAAAGCATAATATCCACATATATAAACAACAATCATTAATCCAGTAATTTATTACGGTAAATCAGCCAATTGTAGAACTTGTAATTCGGCCCACTAAAGCATTCTAGCAATTCGGCCCATAGGGGCATTTTCGTAAATCGGTTCGTAGGGGCATTTTTGTAATTCGACCCATAAGGGCATTTTTGTAATTTGGTAATTTTACCCTCTAAGTGTAATTCGGTAATCTCGCAACCCAGGAGTATTTCGGTAATTTACCCCCCCAAGGGTATTTTGGTAATTTCACAACCCAGACTTAACTACTAATGTGGGGCATAAAAATTGAAACTGTCCATCTGCCTCATATTGACTAAACTGACTATAACTCGAGCTAGGAAACTCGAAATTTAGATCCGTCAATTTTTCTTGAAACTAGACTCATATATATTTTTACAAATATTTTTCCAGAATTTTTAGCTTATCCATTTAGTACAATTTATTAATTAAATATTCCCTTGTTTCACTGACCAAACGTTCTGACCTCTCTTACCCAAAATTCAAATATCTCACTATACAGTTTTCATATGTTGCTCCCACTTGTTTCTATTGAAAATAGGTTCACTAAGGAATCTATACATATAACTTATAACTCATAATTCACTTTGTCCAATTTTAAACGATTTTTGCAAGACAGAACAGGGAACCACGAAGTCAATCAAAACCAGTCTCACTAAAATTAAGATATCACAGAATATACAATTTCTCTTCCTCCTCTGTTTCTTTCATATGAAAATAGACACAGTAAGATTTATTTCAATATCTTTTTTACTTTCTAAATCCCTTTATCCTATTTTTCGTGATTTTTCAAAATCACGTCACCGCTACTGACCAAACTGTTTCATTGCAAAAATATGGTTACCACTACGAATATACGCACGCCCGAGTGGTCACGAATGCCGGTTTCCGATTTTCGTTCGGTATTTCGACCGAATCACAGAACATTTCATGCAAAATTTCAAAGAGGTATGAGATTACACACCATTTCAAACAGGTATTCGGAAGGGTATGGGATTACACACCTTATTCGGAATCCGTAACACGATACTCTCCGCGGCACCTAAAGGTACAATCAGTTAACAATTAGTCCAAAGCCCAATTTTCAACTTTAACCAAGTATTACGATTGATTAACAATCTATATCACTTACCAACAATTTGAGTCTCTTATTACGAGGGATAGGTGATCGAGCGATTTGGTCCCTAAAAATAAACGATTAGTCATCACCTCTATACCGTTTAGCAAACTAACCGATCAACGAAAAAGATCAAAAAGAACCATGATGAATCCCTTACCTCCCCTTCTATCAATTTCCTTAAAGCTAGAAAGATGATGAGAGTGTAAGCTAACACTCTATCGATTCGGCCCACACCAAGAGAACCAAGAAGATGGAAGTAGCAAAGAATAGATTCGGCCTTGCAACCACCGAAAACCCGAGAAGACAAAGAAGCTTCGGCAACCACAAGAACCAAGTTTTGGCTATGATATGAAGTTGATGTTTCGGTTATGGTGTATAAAAGATAATGTTTGAAAAGAAAAGAGTAGAAGTCAATAGGAAAATTGAAGTTTCGGTCAAGAGGAAATGCAATCAAAAGAACCAAAATATTTAGAAAGGAAAAAGAAATGACCCCCAAAGATGTGAAAATGCAAGGGAGAGCTAGAGAAATTCGGCTCCCCCTCTTTCCCTTAACCAAAACCATGTATCATCTTTTCCAAAAGATGAGCATTGACCAAATAAAAATCTTTCCAAAACACCTTCCACACTATAAGCCAACATGTTCCCTTCACATGTCTTTTTCTTTTGATTCTTTCCATCATCAACCCTTATCTTCCTACATACCATATTTCTTTAGCCACCTTTCCAAAACCAAAAAGTCTTCCTTGCCTAAAATACCATCATGGCCGACACTCTCAATGAATAGCACAAAAAAAATAATCAAAATTTATACCAAGTGGGATTCGAACCTCTTCCCCTAAAGCCCTTCATGTGACACCTCAACCTCCTTGCCATATGCTCACTTATGCTAGCCATTTACTCACTTATTTCCATAAGCATTGATGCCACTTACCTTCTCACCTTAAAGTGCTTAAACACAAAAATTTTGCTAAGGCCCAATTTGAACCCGGAACTTCCTAGAACCCCGTAACTTTCCAAAATCACCCTCCTAATAAGTCCAACTTGAAATAATGACGTTCTCAAATTCCCATAAATTTTAAAACGCTTCTACGCTCAAGGTCCAATGGGCCCAATCTTACTAGGCCCAATTTCAGGTCGTTACAATTCTACCCTCCTTAAAGAAATTTCATCCTCGAAATTTCTAACCAACTACTAAACGCACCGCTCAAATCACACCACTATGCTTTCGCTGCGCACTCTGATCTTAATAACACTAGTGTACTTTTAACAAAATATTGAATCCTCTTTCACTCAACCAAACATCTAACCACAGAAGTAAGCAATTATCTACCACTTATACCTAAAATTTTCTACATTCAATCATCACGTCCAACCATAACATACCTGACTTGATGGTGGTGAAACAATCCCGAGCCTTATGCTCCTTACACCCGCATCTCAAGCATGCTCCTGACCTCCTCCAGCATTCTCCCGGATGACGCCTTCTGCAATAATCGCAAGCCGAAAAGTTTGGACGTGCCTTAACACGCTTCACAGAACGAGACTGCGGCCCTAGATAACCGCGATCTAATTTCTTCTTACAGTCCACGCGCCCAACTCGAAGTGTTTGACCAATTTCTCTAACCTCCTCCACAAGCTCCCTAACTAGCTAAGTCAGCTCATCAATTCCAGCTCGGTCATAAGACTCCATCTCAGCCGCTGGCAATGCCAACACCTCATTTTCGGAAACATGCCCCGATGCTGAAGATCTAGCCCTAGCACCTCGGCCTCTACCACGTCCACGTCTACCGCGTCCACGTCTTCTAGCGTTCATGTTCACTAATGTCGACTTAATCTTATTACGAGTTTTATGAATCAGTATACTATTTCAATTTTTATTAAACAATGTTTTATGGAGTACAGGAAGTAAAGTTGTTTTCGTAGTACGTATCTAAGGTCTCAATTTCTATAGTTTCAGCTCCTAAAGCTAAGAGTTCTAGAGTATTTCTACAGTCATACCACAATAATCATAAATTGAAAACATAAACTTACTTGACTTGGTGCCGGATACCCGTGGTGCCATACTTCCTTTAGAACATACATGTATAATTTAAAATTTTAAACGGCTTTGAAAACGTGTTTGAACCCAAACCACAGCCGAGTTTTACAACTGGGCTCTGATACCATAAAATGTAACACCCCAAACCCGGCCCATGCATTATGACCGGATCTGACATGTCACATGAGAAAAACGTGTTTAATTAGAAATATTTGATAAAATGCTACTAATCCTCGAAAGTTAATTGAGAAATTGAAAATTTGAACAAATGATCTTATAAAACCGTGTCTTTTAAAAATATCGTTTGAAAGTTCGAGTGAAAACTTCCGTTTTAAAATATTTATAAAAGTTTATTTTGAAATCCATTTGTTAATCGATTTTGGAAAACCCTTATTTAAGTTTTTAGAAAATTCTCATTTTAAACAATTTAAGCAAAATAATAAGTATAACAACCATAAAGCAAATAATAAAATACTCCAGAGGCCTTATTACAACATAATAAAAAACCCAAAATAGTAAAGTGAATGGAAATAGAAATTTAAAGTTCAAAATAAAACACCATTTCTGAAGTATGGCTTCCACCGAGTCATCCATGGCCCAAGTCCACATCACTGAGCATTACCTACAAGGGTTAAGAAAAGGGGGAGTGAGTTACAAGAACTCAGTGTGAAATCCCCTTACCGTCATCCACTGGGCCTGAACCCATATAGAAATATCTTGGGCTTAAGCCCATTTACATAACAATATTTAAAATGAAGCAAATGTATGAATGTATGCATCCCAACCCATCCTAGATATCCATCCGCTACGCACCACCCGTACCATCCCATCACACCTGTAGGGATCAAGTCAACCCACCCCGCCAAACACACCAATCGCAGGCAAGTTGCCATTTATAATAATTCGCAGGCAAGATGCCATTTAATTCGCAGGCAAGATGTCATTTCATAATATTTGTGGCTGAGCCACATGAGTCATAATTATGCGTGGCATAGCCACTATACAAATTGTGGCAGAGCCACCAGAATATCATATACGGTAATATAATCGGCACACAGCCTTGGTAAAAAAATGATCGACACAGAGTCGTTAATTCATATGTTAGGCACATAGCCCCGGGTACATACGTTTAGCACAAAGCCATAATCATGATGGCACAAAACCATATTTAGATTGGCACATAGCCATTATCTGAATTTGTGGCAGAGACACCAGAATTAGAATGTATCGCTGCAGTCAAACTGCTTTTCATAATATTTGTGGCAAAGCCACCAGGCTACACTTCTCTTCAACATTTTTCCCATCCCATGCAAAATATGTAAATGCAACATACATAATAAAGCATAATATCCACATATATAAACAACAATCATTAATCCAGTAATTTATTACGATAAATCGGCCAATTGTAGAACTTGTAATTCGACCCACTAAAGCATTCTAGCAATTCGGCCCATAGGGGCATTTTCGTAAATCGGCCCGTAGGGGCATTTTCGTAATTCGGCCCATAAGGGCATTTTTATAATTTGGTAATTTTACCCTCTAAGGGTGATTCGGTAATCTCGCAACCCAGGAGTATTTCGGTAATTTACCCCCCAAGGGTATTTTGGTAATTTCGCAACCCAGACTTAACTACTAATGTGGGGCATAAAAATTGAAACTGTCCATCTGCGTCAGATTGACTAAATTGACTATAAATCGAGCTAGGAAACTCAAAATTTAGATCCGTAAATTTTCCTTGAAACTAGACTCGTATATCTTCTTACAAAACTTTTTCCAGAATTTTTAGCTTAGTCATTGAGTACAGTTTATTAATTAAATATTCCCTTGTTTCACTGACCAACGGTTCTCTCTTACCCAAAATTCAAATATCTCACTTTACGGTTTTCATATGTTGCTCCCACTTGTTTCTATTGAAAATAGGTTCACTAAGGAATCTATACATATAACTCATAACTCATAATTCACTTTGTACAATTTTAAACGATTTTTCCAAGACATAACAGGGAACCACGAAGTCAATCAGAACCAGTCTCACTAAAATTAAGATATCACAGAATATACAATTCCTCTTCCTCCTCTGTTTCTTTCATATAAAAATAGACACAGTAAGATTTATTTCGATATCTTTTTCACTTTCTAAATCCCTTTATCCTATTTTTCGAGATTTTTCAAAATCACGTCACTGCTGCTGACCAACCTGTTTCATTGCAAAAATATGGTTACCACTACGAATATACGCACGCCCGAGTGGTCACGGATGCCAGTTTCTGATTTTCCTTCGGTATTTCGACTGAATCACAGAACATTTCATACAAACTTTCAAAGAGGTATGAGATTACACACCATTTCAAACAGGTATTCGGAAGGGTATGGGATTACACACCTTATTCGGAATCCGTAACACGATACTCTCCGCGGCACCTAAAGGTACAATCGGTTAACAATTAGTCCAAAGCCAAATTTTCAACTTCAACCAAGTATTGCGATTGATTAACAATCTATATCACTTACCAACAATCCGAGTCTCTTATTACGAGGGATAGGTGATCGAGCGATTTGGTCCCTAAAAATAAACGATTAGTCATCACCTCTATACCGTTTAGCAAACTAACCGATCAACGAAAAAGATCAAAAAGAACCATGACGAATCCCTTACCTTAACAATAATAAATCCCCTTCTATCGATTTCCTTAAGGCTAGAAAGATGATGAGAGTGTAAGCTAACACTCTACCGATTCGGCCCACACCAAGAGAACCAAGAAGATGGAAGTAGCAAAGAATAGATTCGGTCTTGCAACCACCGAAAACCCGAGAAGACAAAGAAGCTTCGGCAACCACAAGAACCAAGTTTCGGCTATGAGATGAAGTTGATGTTTCGGTTATGGTGTATAAAAGAGAATGTTTGAAAAGAAAAGAGTAGAAGTCAATAGGCAAATTGAAGTTTCGGTCAAGAGGAAATGCAATCAAAAGAACCAAAATATTTAGAAAGGAAAAAGAAATGACCCCCAAAGATGTGAAAATGCAAGGGAGAGCTAGAGAAATTCGGCTCCCCCTCTTTCCCTTAACCAAAACCATGTATCATCTTTTCCAAAAGATGAGCATTGACCAAATAAAAATCTTTCCAAAACACCTTCCACACTATAAGCCAACATGTTCCCTTCACATGTCTTTTTCTTTTGATTCTTTCCATCATCAACCCTTATCTTCCTCCATACCATATTTCTTTAGCCACCTTTCCAAAACCAAAAAGTCTTCCTTGCCTAAAATACCATCATGGCCGACACTCTCAATGAATAGCACAAAAAAATAATCAAAATTTGTACCAAGTGGGATTCGAACCTCTTCCCCTAAAGCCCTTCATGTGACGCCTCAACCTCCTTGCCATATGCTCACTTATGCTAGCCATTTACTCACTTATTTCCATAAGCATTGATGCCACTTACCTTCTCACCTTAAAGTGCTTAAACACAAAAATTTTGCTAAGGCCCAATTTGAACCCGAAACTTCCTAGAACCCCGTAACTTTCCAAAATCACCCTCCTAATAAGTCCAACTTGAAATAATGCAATTCTCAAATTCCCATAAATTTTAAAACACTTCTACGCTCAAGGTCCAATGGGCCCAATCCTACTAGGCCCAATTTTGGGTCGTTACAAACCCTCTCTTTTTCGAAGCAAACTCAAAAAGATGATGAAAAAAATGAAACAAAAAAATGAGAAGAACCCCTTTGAAGAATGACACTTCCCATATCTATAAATCCCCAAATGCATGGTTATCAAGGACACTACTCTAAACAATTTGTCGCTAATCATTATGTTCCCCACTAAGGAATCAGTCGATTCCAACCCAATTGAATCAGAATTACATCTCAACTAATTACTAACCAGCCACAAATTTGCCAAATTTTCTAGTAGAGTCCGCCAAGTTACCATCCTATTCAATTAACTCCTAACTTTCCTTTAAATTTGGGACATAAGTAAAAACCGGGTGTGACAAGATTCTAGGTCACCATCACAATTTCCTAATCTCAAACATGGCTTGATCAAATGGCTATAATATCTTCAATTCTATCTTTTAGCCATAGTTGTTGATTTAAAATGGATCCCATTATAATATGATCCCACCTTAGACATTACCATTGTTTCTAATAATATTAACATTAATAAAGGAAATTGCAGCTACTTGCTTTGGTCATTTTGTATCAATAATGGAAAAGGTCTTATCTCAAATCAATTTTTTTTCCAAAGCCTACTCCAATATAACCACAACCAATAATAATATTATTCAAATTAACTATAAACTTGTGTATCTATAAATTTGGAAATTATAAAAAGAACAAAATTTTAAAAGAAAAATAAGGGCTATGTAGATAATTCATTTATTTTAAAAATAAAGACTAAAGTACTAAAAAAAGCCCCTTGAAAATAATTTAAAAAAAATCAATTGAGCCACTGATCAAAAAGTCCAATTAATTGGTCCCCAAATCAAAAGTTAAAAACTAATTGGGCCCTCATAATTGTCATTTCTGTTAAGGCAAATGAAAACTCGTCAATTCCATATTGACTTGGTTTAATAATTCAAGTGGTGAAACTTGATTGGATCCAAAATGATTTTTTATTAAATTGAATAATGACATGGAAATTAAAAATTAAAGAAATTAATTTATGGAATGAAAAATAAAAAATATATAAAATGAAAAGAAAAATCATCCCGATGTTACTTTACACCCCTCCAACCAACACTACCTCAACATCTCTCTCACTCACCTCCCACCATCGATTCACATCACCAAAACATCTTCTCCATCCTCTTCCATAACTCCAAACATCATCTTCTCCATCCTCACCCAACAATGAAAGCAGCAATCAACCACCCAATACGAAGAACCATTGAAATCAAACCCCAAAATCTCATCAATACAATATTCAATAAAGCTAATCAAAAAAAAAAGAAAGAAAAAATCTTGCATAAAAAGGGAGTCGGAGAATTAAAAATGAGGAGGAAAGGAAGGGGAAAATTTAAAAAAAAAAGTTAAAAAGAACTTATCTGGAGATATCAAGTTTGTGAGGTTCAAAATATTTAATGTTGTTTATTGAAAATCATTTTACTTTTCAAGAAAATATGAGGTTTAAAGATATGATCATTTGAATTTCTTAAAATAAAGCCATAGGATCATTTGAACATCTTTGTGTTATCTCATAAACTTTTTTGAAAATGTTCAAGATGATAAAAAATGATTTTATCTTATTTTGAATCTTTGATGGTCATTTTACAAAGTATAAAGTTTTTAAACTCTTTACCTAAGCTTTGATTTTATATATAAGGTACTTATACATATTTTAGAATTTATATAGTTTTAAGATTAGTCCTAGGATTAGGATTATGATTAGTATATTGACCAAGAATTAGTCTTTAAACAAAGACTAGGACTAGTTTTAGAATTAGGCTTAGGATTAAACTTAAAAGTTATTTTAGGACTAGTTTAGAATTGAACATAGAACTAGGCTTAAAACTAGAATTAAGAATAGACTTAAGCCTAAGATATAGGGTTAGTATTTTTACTTAGGCTTCGAATTTAAGACTCCTTTCATTAGTATCTTGCTATTATTTGATATATCTTTGAATATCATTTTGCCATGACATGTTTACTTGAGCTTACATTTGGCATAAATGTAACACCCCATACCCGGTCCAATTGTCGGACCTGAGCTACAAGATGCTACAAATAAATCCAGAATAATCACATGCAATTTAAAAAATTGAATGATCATATAAATACATACATTAATTCTTAAAAAAATAAAATGAGACTAAATCGAGCTTTAAAAAGCATGAAAAATGACCAAACTGTAAATTTTTCAAAGTTTTGAATTAAGTATCGATATTTTTGCGATAGGTATCGATGCCAAAATCGATTTCGATACCATTTTGGTATTCTGTAATTTGGAAACACTGTTCATTTGGTCAAGTATTGATACATCGGTCCCTAGTACCGATACTTTTATCTAGATGGTCAAAAATCACAAGTTTGAAAGTTCATTTCATGCCCTAACCTATATCTTAATTCATGGATACAAACAGGTACATATATGACCTGCATAAAACTCACTCAAACCATCACAAACATGCCACGATTTAACCATGACCTATTGACCATCTTACCAATTATAATTAATAACTAAGTATGCAATTAGGTACCATAATCCTAATACTAACCAATATGCCATTTGGAACCAAATGGCATATATCATGATAGTAAAATTTACCTTTGTACATAATCAAAACTTACCATATCATTGAAACAATTTCATTTAATGAATGCATATACTACATCTATCAATTAACACATTTAACATACATTTCTCCCAAAATTATCAGTTCCCAACTAATTCATGCTCCAAAATTAAGCATACCATCACCACACATACTATAATCATTTACCCTATATACATACCATAGTAATCATTAAATTCACCATTATGCCTGGAAACCTTTTTAGCAAGTTACAACTTCAACATATAATTTTAGACCATCAACCCAAAATAGCCTATGTACATATCGTATAACCATTAGAAACACAAATCACAATCAAGAACCAAAGTACTAACATTCAACATTGACCAAAAATGATTTGCCTATATACATGCCACAAAACTGAGTTTTAAATGATAGAAAGACTACTGAATTATTACCAAGATAGTGTGAGCTTCTCGACAATCAATCTAACACGTTTCACAAGTCGACACTACAGGGAAAAACAAACAAACAAGGAAGTAAGCATTACAATTGCTTAGTAAGTTCACAGGTATTAAAACCAAATAACTTACCTCAGGTTATAATTATACACTACATGCTACTCAGCTTGATAAAGTTTGCCTATCATGGCAAATAACATATCAAGAAGGTGAGCTCAACATTTATCATATATATTAACTCAATTATATAACATTTAAATTCACTTAATTAAACATTTCATTATCATTCATAAAACAAACAATCATTTAATTAATTCACTATCTTAATCATATCATACAATTTATTTACCCATAATACATCCCATTTCAAATTTATGCCAAACATTATTTTTCATTTTATAGTTTGAATTCTCCACCAAGTTTATATTGAATCATATAAACATCATTCCCATTTTATATCAATTCATTTTCATACAAAATATAAATATAAATATATATATATCAATTACTAATTTAATGACAATTACTACTTCATTTCATAATACGAATTACGAATCACATACTATCTCAATTTCCAAATTCATGGATTCATTGAACATAATCAATTAATGCTCCCGATTCATACCATAATTTCATATTCCATTTAACATTTCACTTCCATTTCATATCATTTTCCATTTCAAATATCAGGTATTTCATTTTTACCATTGATTTTCCTATTAACACGACTTGGACTCGAACGGATACACGGATCCAACCAATACACCAGTTTGACACCCAGTGCCTCATCGGATAAATTCGAAGCAAGTAATTGCGCCCAGCGCTATAAATAAATTGACACCCAGTGTCTCATCAGTTAAACCGAAGCAAATTGGCACCTAGTGCCTCATCGACTCGTAGTCGAAGTAATCCATGAATTCTTCCTATCCTATGGCATGCCAACTATATCCGACTCTACCCGAATAGTTAATAGAGTATTCATTTCATATTTCATTATCAACCAATATGATACGGGCACGCCCAAGGCCTCCAACATTTTGCGAACTGATGAGCTCGGGTCATTGAGCCCAAGTGCCGTGGAGCTTGTGTGCATCTTGGTGCACTTCCAAATTGAGCCGGATTAGCTCATTCGAGCTCAATTTGAGCTCCTTGAGCTCACTTCAGCTCATTGAGCTGATTCTTTAATTTTAATGTATTAAATAAATTAAGTATTTAATTTATTAAAATTCCTACAGCAAATTAAATGTCTAAATAATTAATTTAGTGTTGGATTTCATTTGTTTAGGCTTAAATTAATTTCGTCACATTTTATTACATGTTTTTAAGTAGTTTTAAAGTTAAATTAAATGTACAGTTTTTTTGGTTTAAATAGGGGCTATCAAAATTCAAAGTGTCCTAAATGGTGTCATTAAGTTGTCTAAAATGTCCATTAATGTGTCATGGTTATGTTTAATTGTTATTCAACTTATTTGGCTTGATTTAATATGCATTCATTCCCTTTTGTAGGTACAGCCGAATGTACATGCACCTAGGTGCAATGTATGTAGCCGAATGCATGAAGGAGTTTTTCAGCCAAGTTACATGCATGGGCTGGTGCATTGCATGGGACGGTTCATGCATGAATTAAAGCAAGGCAAGGGAACATACATGAATGACCAGGTTCATGAAAGGATGATCATCCATTGGTGTCTTCAAGGTGCAGCCGAATTGATGCAAGATTCATGCATATTAGGTTCAATGTATGGACGGCATTCAATGGACACATGCATGTGGGACGTTCATGCAAAGTAAGCTGCTGATTGTTCATGTAATTGAAGGTGCATGGACCATATTTATGGAAAAATTGGAAGATAAATGCATGGGAAATTCATACATGTACCAACCAGCATCTAGAACAAACTATTCTTCTCCCATGCATGAATATTCTGCCATTTATTAAGGTGAAAGGACGTTGGCCACAAGGGAGGTGAATTTTTACACAATCAATTCAAGTATTCCAGCACATTAAAGCCTCATTCGGCCAAGGGAGATGTAGGAGTACTAAAGGGCTGCACATTCATGGCATTATGGCTTTCTTCAAGGCTAAGTGTGCATGAATGCATCAAATGAAGCAACATGATGTTTCAACCAATTCATGCATTCATCCTTCAAGTTCATTTGCTTAATTTGAAGGTGCCTTTTGATATTACATTCAGCTAAACAAGACCCATTTAATTGAGTTCATTTAAGCTCAAGGACGCACCTAGACAAGTGCATTGCACTCTTCAAGCTCCAAATTCGTTCAAGTTCATTAGCCCTTCTAGAAACCAACCATTGGGCTCCAAATTAGCTGAATTTAGCTCCAGCACTTTAGTGTTTTAATTCTGGAACTTTCTAGGCTCATTCTAGACTAATTTTACTTAGCTATTAAGTTCCTAAGTTGGCCATTCGGCTACCTAGATTATCACTATAAATAGTTGTTGTTTTTCATTTGTAAAAAGGTTGGTTAATCTTTGATAAAAAAATATATATGAACTTTAGTTCATTGAGTGAGTTTATCTCCTCTTCGATTTTGTACAAGTTTCATAGACTTATCGAGCTGTGCTTGTGGCGTCTATCACTTGTTCTTCCATTTAACTATACCATTGGTTCTTATCAATCTTAATAACGGGTCTTTGGTCCATATCGATTTCCATATTCCCACCTTAAACACTATAGAAGCCGAGGTGACACCATTGAGTGTTGAATCGTTTCTGTTTAAGTTCTTTCTTCCATTTCCACCAAAATATCAAACTATCATCTATCCTTTGTTTTCATTGTTAAACCGAACCATCAAATACCATTTCCTTTCTTCATCTTTTCCGAACCTATCATTACCTTCATCTAGACCGTTTCCCTCATTCTCATAACCTCCATTCCTAACTTAATCCATTTCCTAAACAAATTCAAACAAAAAGCTTCCTCAACTTAACGATATCTCCTATTATTTTCCGAAGGCTTATCTCCTCCTCGTAGACGATTGGGCAATTCGCATACATTTCGACTCTTCCCGAGGCGGACTGTATCACAATACCTCAATTCACAATTATTTTCATCAAGAGTACATTTATCCCACATATGGCAACAATAAATTATATCAATTTATGCTCAATTTTGCATTATAACATCATATTATGCTTTCACATATATTCAATTTAGTCATTATCACTATCAATCAGTCTAAATCAAATAAATTCAGCTCATTTCATCACATCATCACATAACATATTCTATATCAGTTCAAATTAAGGTCAATTCCATAATTATTTCAATTTGCAATCCATCATATACCATTTAATCCTCTCACTCACATTTTTATACTGAATTGTAAACAATTAAAATTTCAATTAAATATAATTACAATTATAGTTCTAAATGCATAACAATTTAACACAAACATACCGTATGAACTTACCTGGTTAAGACAGCAAACAACAACTCACTAAGGACTAATCAACAAATTTTGTGATTTCCCCGATTTTCTTCAACTTGGTCCAATTTTCGATCTATTCAATAATTCAATTCAATTTATCAATTCCAAACATCTTATATCATCCAATTATAAATATATATCAACTTAATTTTATTATTCAGATGCCCCTAAAATTTTGTATTTTATTCAATTTAGTCCCTAAAACCGAATTTATCATATCCTCCGAATTTGGACTCTAAATTTTAAACCCACTTCAATTATGCCATATACAGCCTCCTATTATCAAAATTTACAAAATTTTCATACCAATTTCAATATATTCATAATTTAGTCCCTAAATTCAAAATTAACAAAATTTACTTAACAAATTATTCATATTTCATTTCTAAGCTTCAAAATCTGCCACAAACATTCAAAAACTTCAAATAAAATCCATGATTTTTTTTTAAAATCTTTGACAGTTTTGAAAACAGAGGTACAGGCTAGCTGGATCTAGTTACAGCGATCTCAAAAATATAAAAATTATGAAAAAAAGGCTTAGGAAACATTACCATGCAAGGAACTTAAGTTGGCCATACCTTGATGTTCAACAATGGAGTTTTCAAAGCTTCATTTTCGGTGGAAGAAGGAAATGAAAATTGGCTTTATGTTTCTTATTCTTTTATGTTTAATTACATATATTCTTATTTAATAATAATTTTTTTAACACATATATTATACAATAATAAAGCATTTACCGTCCACCCAAAAAAAAAAAGTATAATTTTCTCATAAATCCTCCCACTTTAATCATTTAAGCCTTTTTAACTAAAAAAACAAATATCGATTAACTTTTACTATTTCTACGATTTAGTTCTTTTTTCTTAATTAACAATCGAAACATTAAAATTTCTGGACCAAATTTTAATATACCTATATAATCACTCTATAAATATTTAATAAAAATATTTACGGGCTTGGTTTATAGAAACAAGGTCCAGATACCTCGTTTTCCAAAACCATTTGACTATAGGGACAAACCACTTCAACTTAAATATTCATTCAATTAGCAAAAATTATCATATTAAAATTCAATATACTACTATATTTGACTCATAAATATCAAATAATAATATTTACGGACTCATTCGTCAAATTTGTGGTCACAAGATCACTATTTCTGACACCACTAAAAAACGGGCAGTTACAATAAATTTATATAAATATGTTAGGTTCGAGGGTCACCTCCCTCACATTACACTCACATTCATATCCATTGTATCTTCACATTGTTGTATTGTCGAATAGATGCCTTTATCATGTCTTATGCATAGAAATTTCATTTGATATTATACAAGGTGATGTTTGCCTGTATGATTTCATGTCTTATGCTTATTGGATGAATTGCACTTTATTTGCCTGTATGATTTGTCCATTCCATAATGAATGTTTTTGCATATCTTTCTCCTCCTTTTGCTCTTCAAGATGGTATCATCATAGCTTTGATAGCTTTTGATATTCACATTTTTTATATCAGTTGTGCTTTACATGACTTTTTTTTAATAACAATTGGGAAATTTTTTCTATCAGTAGTAGAAATTGAAATCGCATGAGACTTTATTGAATTATTATTTATATGCAATTCTAGACTTATGCCTTTCACAATTCTTGATAACAATTTCTAAAATTCAAGCTAGTAGAAATGAAGTCTTGAACATAAAATGCAATTTAATTTTTAATTTCTTGTCTTATTTCTCGTGATTACTTCACTAGGTAAAATGAACCCTTGTGAATCATACGTTGAGTTTCAATGGTTCACATCACCTAGTTGTCAACTTGGATATCAATTATAGTTTATATTTGACAAAGAACCATATCTAAAATATGTTAGATCAAATTTTAAGTACTTAAGACCCCAAGTAGTTTGGATATGATCATGTTAAAAAATGTCACTAAAATCAAAAGGATTTAAAAAAAAAAAAAACAATTGATTCACTTATTTTAAACATACCCTTTAACATCCAAACTAAAAGAGAAGTTAGCAAAAATATTTGATTGATACAACATTGATATTTTGAAATATTTTGAAGTTCAGACAGCAATTTAAAATGTGCAATTAACCCTAATATTGATCGTTTGTTTTCTTTAAATTTTCAATTGATAAAGCATCACTTAGTAGGTCTCGGAATTCGTCCATTTATTGCAGAAGACATAAAAGGGAAAGATGGTATCAAAATCACTTAATAAAAAGCTTAAAACAAGGAAAAGGTCCAACATTACCTACACAAAGTCAATCTGTAGTTGGAATGAAGACTTGTCCAAGCACAAGAGTTTTCAGATGATTTTTTCAATGAACTTTAAGTCCACAGGGCATTATAAAAATTCCGGTTTGGACAAGAAATGAACATTTTACATTTGATACACAATGAATGACATCTTAATTGGCAATGTAGAGTTTCAAATATTACACAACAAACAGTGCTTCCAGAAATCGTTTCCATCACATATCATGCCATGAATTCCGTCACCATGGTTATTCCAAATTATTTGAATTGTCACGGTGATCTTTGTGAATCTTGGAAATTTTGTTGCATTGTCTGTGCAGAATTCTGTAGCCGATGGTTCTGAAAACCACTGCCACCCTGAGTCTCGATTTCAGAACTGCTAGATGGTTTGGCACCAGTAGTGATGATGTTTTTAAACCAAGCTGCTTGAAATCTGGGGCTTCCTCTATTTGAATTGCCGGGGCTATCATTGCCACCACTAGAACTAGACGTAACACCCACAAGAAAACGATATGCCACTTTGCTAGCTGATACTATCTCAGTCTTGGCTTGTCTCAACTGCAATAATTAACGCTACACCAATTTTTAGCACTGACCATAGCAAGGTTTAAAGCTTCTAGGCTTGGGACACTTAAAACATGCATAAAAAACCAAACCGTACATAGAAGGTTACTGCAATATTCCAGTTTCTGCCTTCTATGCTTGTCAATTCACATTCTCAATAACAATATAGTCGGCATTTCAGATTCAGGGCAAATTTTAATGCAAATTTAGTACAGCATGCTCAAAAGACTAGAAAGCAGAAGGCTGACAAGTGTACGGCAAAAGCATTTACTGCAAAATTTACATTCAAGATAAGACTGCAGTTCACAAACAAATGTTAAACCACCTTCTCTATGTTCGCAAAGTTTCAAGGCAACCACCTCCAACAGGCCTTTGAAACAGACAAACAGTCCTAATAACAATTAAATACATCAAGCAATATTCACACTTAAGTGATTTAGAGATTTTCAGCTGATTATTACAATCATGAACTGAAGAAGGGACACTCACCCGTAAGGCAGTGTTTTCTGCTATTTCTATAGCAGCATCACCAGCATTAGCAAATCTGTTTACCCAACCTGTTAAAAATTTGTAAGAACAAGCATGCCAATGCGAGTTGAAATGAAACGAACAAAAAAGAAATCTGTATACAATTTTATCTCATCAAAATACAGCCAGACAAGGGCCTGCATAACAAGTAAAGCAAAAGTAATATGATTGCCCCTAGCTTTACAACCTAATACTAAGAATATGCAGGTAGCCCAAGCCAGAACTTAAAATAGTTGATATTCAGATTTATCACCAAAACACATAGATATTAGAACAGGACAAGCAAAGCACTAAGCTCTTAGTTAGCATCCACAACTTAGCCATTTTCATTAAGCACAATGTTCTCCACCAATTTACGTCAAGCAATAGGCCAGACTTAAGTTACATAAGGCTATATTAAAGAACTTGCCCATCTGCAGGTGCACTATAAAGTTATAGGGATAGGCAAAGCCGTGACCACACAGAATACCTACAGTAGTTCAGCCCATCAACAAGAATAAAAGATATCGTAAGTTACCTGGAAGCTTTTGCACACCAAGCCTTTCGCAGAACTCATCACAGAAATGGTTACAATTTTTGGATAACAAGTCGTAGGAACTTCCAGGCCACTCTCTACTAAGTTCCTGCAAGATCTGGTTTACCTTAATTTTTGAAAAGTTAGTTCTTCCAAGGAACATGGACTCGCGATATGTATACATTGGATTTTTGCCAGAAGGACAACTGAACACCCCCGACCCTTGCTCACAGAAGCCAAAAGACCATTCCTCTTCTCCATAAACCTGTCAACATGGCATGTTAAGTTATTAAGTTTGACAAGAAAAAGGCATCAATAACAGATTCATTAAAGAGAGTCATGAGATGCTGACATTAGTATACCATATCTCAGATCCCAAAATCTGACCACATAGATACTGTCTCAAAATGTTCTCTTTGGAGAACTAATAGTTTCATATGATATCCATTAAAAAAAAAATTAGATAGATACACAGGTATCTGAAGCAATGAGTTATTGATTCGGTATCAACAAAATTAGTCTATAAAAAACAACAATGAAAATGTAAAAGATGAGCCATGAGATTAATGACAAAATGAATCTAAATTTGTAAAGCGGTGTGAAGTAACCATTGATGGTACCCAAACTACAATAAAAAGTGAAGTAACATCATGGCAGATTTCTATAAATTCTTTCAAAAATAAAACTAGATACAAATAATCCACAATAACTGAACAAATAGTTGCAAAATCATTATGGTACCAAAGCTGCAGAAATTTTCACTTAACACGTCGTAAAGCATAGTCTTCTGCTCTGTAACACTTGAGCCACAACTGAGGACACTCCAAATCTCTCAGAGTTCATTAGATCAATTAGATAGATTAAAATGATAAAATAGACTACCAAGATTCTCACCCTACAATAGAAACAGGGAAAATATAAACCTTTACTCTACAGATTAACCATAAATTCCTCGTAGCAGTCTTTTTTCAGTTCACAACCACCTTGAAAGTTGAAACAACTCCTTTTAACCAAAACAAAGATTTAAAGCTCCCATTTCCGTTAATAAATATTATCGAAACGCAGCAACAAGAACGGCACATCTTGTTTAAAATCAGGGTCAAATATTCGTATAACTTACAAGTTAAAATCCAAGAAAAAGAACACCAAACAAAAAAAATTCCCATGCCAAGAACCCTAGATCTCAATCAAGCACAACAATAAAGAAAGTAATAGAAATGTAAAAGTAAAAGAGAAACCTGAACAGCGCTGTGGAAGATGCCGCCGAGGCCTATTCCGTCCTTGAAGATCTTGTTGATTTGAACAATAGTGCTGTTGGTTTTATCCGATCCACTGTTGGTCACGTCATATATATGTAATCTCACCTCTGTCATCTTCAAACTCAAAACCCTAACACCTCTATGGATTCTACTACTCTCTCTATCTATTTTTTTTCACTCTTAAAAGCTTCCAAGTCCAACGATTAAATTCCGTTGGACTGAGGAGTCGAACTTTGCTTTTTCGCACTCTTTCGGAATTTTGTTACGTAACAGTGAGAAGCAATTCTTTTTCCGCCTCGAAATGCTGAAATCCCGGAATCTCTTTCCAATCCTATATTTCTAAATATTAGATTTTGTTTTTTAAAATGTTTTCAAAGCTTTTAAGAATTTGGACTGAAAAAGAATAGAGGCAAGGAAGGGGATATTTTAGATGAAAGTGACGGGAATTTGAAATGGCCCTTGGAAGTTGATGGAATTTACGGGAATGGGCAGATGGTTAGTTATATTTCTTTTTACAATTGTCATGCACTGAGTTAGTGATTGATTCACAGCCCCGCGTTGGATAAGATGCCCCACCCACGTCGTCACGTTATGCAATTATTAACTCCTACGCAACACCGACATCTTTTTCTTATAGAATTTATTTTTATGCCCTTCTCGTTTTCTAAGTTGGTAATTTTATATTAGATTTACATTGTTGTATATTAAAAATTTTATAAAATTAGATTATGTGACATCTGAGGGACAAACTTAATTATAAAATATCTTCGCACAAATTAATATTAAAATTGTATTTATAAATATATATATATATATAATAATTGAATTATAAATAAAGTAGTAAATCATTCATAAATAAATTTATTTTAGGCTCGGGTTTAATTTTAAATTATTTTATTTTTAGTTGTTTTATTTAAATTATTTTAATTTTAAATTACTTTCTCTTGTCGTTTTCTTGCTTGCAATTTGGATCTGATAGTGTTCGGTTTTTTTATTTCTGATCAGGGGTACAAAGTCAATCATTGACTATGGAGTTTGAGATGGACAATTTGCTGATTGATGATGGGAAGAAGAAGCCTAGGAAGTGAATGCCGGGGAAGAGGAGTGTGGTCTTAATGACGGGTTCTGCCTAGTTGGGTGCTTTCTAACCACTAGTGTAGTCCAGTTTCAAGCGATGCAAAATAAGCTTGAGAATCTTTGGCATCTTCCTAGGGGAGTGGCTATTTTATATATAACAGAGAAGCGATATCTATTTAAATCCTTTACGAAGTTGACATTGATCGAGTAGTGAATGGAGCCCCTTGGACTTTCAACAATCATCTTTTGGTATTTAATTGGCTTGAGAAGGATGAGGATCCTTTGCAAGTTCAGCTATACTTTATTGATTTTTGGGTGCATATACATGACCTCCATAATGGATTAATGTTGCAAATGATGGCAAAGCAATTCAGTAACTTTATTGGAACTTTTCTTGAGTATAATGTGAAATTGTTGAGTCGAGAATCAAATCCTTCATGAGTATAAGGGTGCAAGTTAATATTTGTAATCCTTTGAAGAGAAGAAAGAAGATTGCTCTTCCTAAAGGTACTCGTGTTTATGTCAGGTTTTGCTATGAAAAGCTTTTTTTTATTCTGCTTTCTGTGTGGTCGTCTCAACCATGGAGAAATTTTTTATCCCTATAGGATTATGATCGGAAAGAAGGTCATTTTTGGTTGGGACGTGTAGCTTAGGGCTAGATCTGTTCATGAGTTTGGCTACCCGTCCAGGTTCGAAGGCCTGCTCGAAATTTTTGAGGGTTTGGGCAAAAATATTAGGCCCAAAAAATGGGCTTGAGCAAAAAAAATTAGGTCCATTTAAAATATGGATCGAGCTCGGGCTTGAATATTCAAGGCCCAAGCCTAACCTGTTTTTAAGTTTATAATACTTTATATTATATTATTTTTATATATATTATGTAATTTATAACACATTAAAAATATAAACATATACTAAATATATAATACTACTCTAACGTAAACATTAAAATAATGCTAAGATGACTATATAAAAAATCTCAATAAATAAAAAAAATTAAAATATTAAATCTTAAATTAAAATAATATAAAAAATTAAAATTAATATGGGTGGGTTTAAAATGGGCTAGGCTTAGTCTCTTGCAAATATAGGTGGGCATGGGCAAAATTTTAGGCCCATATTTTGAGTTGGGTCAGGCTTGAGCAAACATAAAGTATGTTAATATCATGCTTAGGCCCGACCCGGCCCGTCCCATGAGCACATCTACTCAGGGATGCTCCCTGACGTGTTTCCCCACCCATAAGTGTTTGGCTAAGAAAGGAAAGTAGTTTAAATTCTTCTAAATATGATGAGATAGAAAGGGATATAAGGAGTGATGATAGGAGTAATCCAAAGTCTATTTTTTTTTCAAGAATTTAGCTTAAACTGAGGATTAAATTTAGCTTGTGAGTCACATAGTATCGAGGGTGGATTAAATGAGATAGATGGGCTTAATGGCATAAACTGTGATACAGACGATCTTCCTATTGACCCAACTAATGGTAAGAATCATGCACAAATTTCATCCATGGTTCCATGCATTTCAAAACTGGTTGATTCAGTTGGTTGTACTTTGTGGTAGGCATCTGCCTACCATGTTTTACTGGCAGACTCTACGATGCAAGGTCGTCAGGCACAATGAAAATCTTAAGTTGGAATGTCCATGGGCTCAAGAGCCTGTAGTCTATTCGTTGGCTTCAACATAAGCCGAGGAATATTAATTCTAGTTAGTGTTCTTTATAGAAACAAAGTTGAATGAGGAGAAACTAAAGGTGGTTCACAGGAAGGTAGGCTTTGTTCATGGTTTTGATGTGGTAGCTTAGGGTACGAGAGGTGGTTTATCTATTGTATGGAAAGACAGGTGCTCCATTAATATGAAAAGTTACTTGACAATTCATATTGTCATTGTTATTGAAGAGGATTTGGATGGGCATAGTGTAACACCCCACGCCCAACCCGTCCTCCGGATCCCCGTATGGTGTAACACCCCTCACCCGTATTCAACACCGGAATAGGGTTACGGAGCATTACCGGACTTACAACACTTTTAAACATACATTTCATATGCAATTTATCAAGTCAAATACAATTCAATCATAAATAATCATAGTGTCTCTTAAATGAGCCTACGAGGCCTTAAACATGCATTGAGAGTGGTTTGGGACTAAACCGGATACTCGGGAAAATTTTCAACGCTTAGTAAATTTTTCTCCAAAACAGGGGACACACGCCCATGTGGTCAGGCCATGTGTCTCACACGGCCACTAGACACGCCCGTGTCACCGGCCGTGTGAAAACAGGGGGTACATACTGACTTGGGTCACACGGCCAACTACACGCCCGTGTGTCTAGCTCGTGTGCCCATTCGAAATGGCCACACACGCCTGTGTGCCAGGCCGCGTGCTAGGCCATGCCAAATGTAATACCCCTTTACCCGTATCCAACGCCGGAACAGGGTACGACGCGTTACCGGACTTAAAATTTCTTGAACATGTAAAACCGGGTCATAAAATTTCGTCAAATTTAAAACTTTTCTAACACATGCATTTTGTCCCTTATATGGGCTTATAAAGCTCAAAACATCCTTTAGGATGGTTCGGGACTAAACCGATAACTTTGGAAACTTTTGGGAAAATTTAGAAAATTTTATCAAAACAGGGGTCACACGCCCGTGTAGTCTGGGACACGCCCGTGTCCCTAACCCGTGTAACTCTCTGTTTATGACGTCATCATCAAAATAGGGTCACACGGCCTTGGCACACGCCCGTGTTCTTAGACCAGTGTCTGTCACATCATTTGAGACACATGGTCGTGTCTCTGCGCCTGTGTGGCCTTGAAGTTGGCTATTTTCCAAGCCGGTTCCCTGCTCTAAAACACAAACTCTCTTGTATCCATTTCATCAACATGTATCATGCTATAATTGGACATCCAAATATCCAATTTTGCATACACATTCCCATACACATCGTCATTCATGAAATCATTTGTAAACCACATCCACAACATCTCAATTATGCAATTACCACATACATGAATAACCACATCATAGGCGTATAACAACCATCAATATTGGCCATCTCCAAATAGCCTTAATCAAAATGAACATTTATTAAATAAGGGCCAACATTTTAGGCCATAAGAAATATGACATATATGACAAAACGACCAAGCCTACTATACATGCCATAACCCAAAAATTAATGTATCTAGATATACCAAGTGTTCCAATTGATAGTGTGAGCGAATCTCCGACGTCCACCGATCCCCGAGCTAACTGCCGATACTACAAGGCAAGGGAAAAGAGAGGGGAAGTAAGCATAAATGCTTAGTAAGTTCATATGCAAATAATAAGAAATTAATAAACTTGTGTGGATAAATCCTCACAATAATTTCTTAAGATGATATAATCATTATATCACATGCTTACACCTTATTACTCATGTTCACATTAATCTGTCTACTTGGGTCACTGTCACTAAATTATTTATTTCTCAAGCTACAGAGCTCTGAATGAAGAACTGTTAATTTTCCCTGAAACTAGACTCACATAACTTCTTACCATATAAATTTCAGAATTTTTGATCTAGCCAATTAGTACAGTTTATTCATTAAATTTACCATTGATTCACTGTCCAACAGTTCTGATACTTCTTCACTACGAATCAATTTTGTCCACGTATAAAATTCATATGATGTTATCGTTTATTTCACTTGAAAATAGACTTATTAAGGATTTCAAGAATATGAATTATACTCCATAATTATTTTTGTACAATTTTTACTGATTTTCCAAAGTTGGAATAGGGGATTTCGAAACTCATTCTGACCCTGTCTCACTAAAATTAAAATACCTCATAATTCACACTTCTTTTTCTTACTCTGTTTCTTTTATGAAAAAATAGACTCATTAAGCTTTAATTTCATATCTCACCCAGCCTTTAATTCAATTTCCACCATTTTTTGTGATTTTTCAAAGTTATACTAATAATGCTGCCCACAACTATTTTAATGTCAATTTCACTCATTCATTAATTCTTTGTGTTCACTTTCATTTATACACACTTACACCAAAGCATATTATAACTTGGCACATAACAATCAAGTGATCATAGACACATCTTACTCGTTTGCATCCTTATCAATAATGCATCATAATCCGAGCACATTATTTATGAGTCTCATATACATACCTGTGCCTAGTCATAATACTCACATATCCTACTCTTACTTATCTTGAGCATACTCCTTGAATTTCCCATTGAACTACTTGTAATATTAGGGATGTTCGGGATATCTCGTACACCTGGTAGGACGCCAATGCCATATCCCAGATATGGTCTTACATGGGATCACATATCAGTGCCGATGCCATGTCCCAGACATGGTCTTACACTGGCACTCATCTCGAGCCGATGCCATGTCCCAGACATGGTCTTACACTGACTCTCCTCTGTCCGTGCCGATGCCATCTCCCAGACATGGTCTTACACTGGCGCACTCACTGCCATTGTCCAACCATGGTCTTTTCCGTCAATTCATCACGAGTCGTAGTACGAATGTACTTGACCCTGCATTTCTCACGATTGATCCTTCAATCCAATCTCGTACTTGCATAAAGTCATGATTAGATAACAAACATATATAAAATAATGCATCATCTCAATTCAAATTTAATAATCGATCACTATAGACTAACCATATGAACTTACCTCGACGCGAATCGGTCATTTTGATTGACATTTCCCCCGTACATGGTCCAAATCTCGGTTTCTTTGATCTAAAATGTCACATTTCACTTAATTATCACTCACATTACTCATTTCAATACAAAAATCATACTACGGCAAATTTACAATTTTGCCCCTAAACTTTCTCATAATTACGATTTTGCCCCTAGGCTCGTAATATGATTTTTATTCAATTCCTATAAAATTCAAGGTCAGCCGAACCTTTTTCTCTTCTAAAGCAACCTCAAATTCCTATTATTTCACACTTTTAGGAGCATTTACAACTTTTACTAATTAACCCGTTTTAACCATTTTCAACGAAAATCACTTAGCAAAAATCATTCTCCTAACCTCGTGCACCCTTATTCTACCATTAAACATCAAAATGCACAAATATCTAGCATGGGTCAATTTTTAAACTTCATTTTTCATGATAATAAATGGTAAAAATAGAAAGGTTAAGCTTCTAGGATCTCAAAAATACGAAGAACATTAAAAACGGGGCTCAAATGCACTTACAATTGATCTTTGAAAAAGCTTGAAACCCTAGCCATGGCTTCTTGAAAATTTCGGCAGCATGGAGAAGAGAATGAGCAGATTTTTGGGTTTCATTTTTGTCTTTTATGCCTTAAAACACCCAAATGACAAAAATGCCCTTTTTACTAAACCTTCAATTTTTACCCTTCGATGACTAGTTTTGTCCATAACAAAATATGATGGTCTATTTGCCATTTAATGACGTCTAGTTTAAACCCCCATTTAAATCAAGTACTTATGTTCTAGAACTCATATTTTGCAATTAATGCAATTTAATCCCAATAATAAAATTGGGCACTTTATCGGTAAAAATTATTTAACAAAATTTGCACACCATCACCCAAACATATCATAGACTCTAAAACAATCATAAATTAAATATTTTTACTTCGGGTTTGTGGTCTCAAAACCACTGTTCCGGCTAGGCCCTATTTTGGGCTATTACAATTATCCCCCCTTGGGGATTTTCGTCCCCGAAAATCTTACCAAAAGATAAACTTAGGATTGATTTCGCAAAGCACTGTCAAATTCTCATACAGCTTCGGCATCCTCAACATCTCACTTCTTAAACTAAGATTCTAAACTGTACTTTCTTATCCTAGAAATGAGAACCACATCACTGAATTTTCTCAAGTTCTGACGAAATACACACTGATAAGTAACTGGCCTCATTCTATCAATAGTCTTATACTCTTCGATGAACCGTAAATCACTTTTCTTTACTTACCAAATAAAAAAAAATTCATCACAAAGATACTTTCAAGCTTTGTCACTTATCTAAGTTTCAATACTCTTACCTTTCTACTCTGTATGCAATTTCGATAATCTATAATTGATTTCTTGGTACACAAACTCTGTCTCGAAACAACAAATAAATGGTCAGTTTCGACTGGAGTTACGAATCAGAAGTTAGTTCCTATCGAACACTTCTAACTTACCATTTACTGACAAAATTCTAAGTTTCACAAAATTATGGAATAAGCATCATTATTTCTGAATAATAATCAATTTCTAATTCACATCATAAGATTCTTTTCATGCATTATTAACTGAGTGCAAGCATAAGCTACCATTTTCACGTTCTTGTATCAAAATACACTTCAAACCAATAAACTATCGGATGAATAATTGAATTGGTCTTGGTCGTTTCACGATACCCTTCTAAAGGAACCATTTTCATCAGGTTGCCATGATAACTCGACATATGTATCCTATTGCAATTCTTTTGATTCTGAATCAATGATCCTTAAATCAACTATACAGTTTCAATGATACATAACAATCTCGTTTTAACTCTTTGAGATATATCAAATTACTCAGAAATAACAACCATAGCGTGGATTCCAGCTCGATCCTTCACTGTTTACTCTTTTATCAATGATGATTCCTTTCCCAAAATCTAAAGATAGATCACATCTAATAAAATTCATTTTACTGTTAATTCTTAAAATACTGAACCACATTGGAATTGCATCTCTCTGACAATTAAAATCGTAGCGCCATTTCAAGGCTAACATCTCAGTCACACCGATAAACAATATTTTAACCAATGCAAAAGCACAGTGTTTACACATCTGACAACAGTAACACTGTACATTCACTATCAAACTAGATTTCATAATCACAAAAGTATGATTACTTCCAGTAAAGGAATATCTCTTGCACAATTCACAAAATAAAGTCGATAAGAAATCCGAGATAAGGAAATCCAATTTTCGATACCGTACTAGAAGTCTGAGAATATAGCTCATAAGAGAAATAATACCGACTTCGACAATTCTCAGAAAATTTCCAGAAGGAAAATAATACTTATAAGCACTGAACGATAACAGAAGCAACATAGTCTTCATATACACATTTCACAGAATAACAATCAGTGGAAACTGAATTTCAACATCATATGAACTTTACTGTCACTTTTCTATCAACTCATTTTAATAGAATACCAGAAAAGATAGAGTAATAACGATCACGGCCCAGACAGATTAACACTGCTTTCATCTATCACTGAAATCAACTAGCATTCTCATATGATAAGAACCCCGAATGAGTCGATTATTCAATATTAACTTTTTCCTTAACTGTAACATTGCGAAACCTGGATGATTTTCATAATAACCCGACATTCCTTCTGTGACTGTAATCAATTGTCAAATCATTCATTTTTTTAACTTCAATCACGTTTTCAATCAACATGTCCTTCAACTCTTTGACAACTCACTTATGAACACATTCGACATGAATCTTATGAAATTTATTATGATTTACCTCATTAGTAAGGGGGTGAGGTTGTAAAGCCTCTAACTCTATTCTCGTATACACATGTACATAACTTAACACTTATCAGCTTTTAACACACTATTACGTTCATACAATTTACTTTAAGCAAATTGACATGAATGTTCATCTCATAATAACCTTCTGCTCACCTTATGCAAATGAACGTACTTATTCATGCATTCTATTAATCTTGAATTCATTCACTTAGTCAGCAATTTTGACACATATTATCATCAAAATTTTATCACAGTCATACAGTTTGCTTCAAGTAATTTAACTTATATACTCATGTCTCAAAAACTTTCTAATCATATTAGGCAAACAAGCGTACTTATAAATATATTCAATAAATATTGAGTAAGTTTACTCATCACATTCACTTTATCTACTAAATGAACATATAATCTCATACTGACACAATCAAGCATGGGTGCTTAACACTTTATAACTCTTATTTCATTGTACTTTTCCATGTTTCAAGCATAATTCTTATTGAACTATTTCAATTTAGTTTATTCAGATATTATGACCAAAGTAAGCATATCAAGGTTTCATCCAATTCATGTTCACAAGTGTCCTTTTTGGCATAAAATTCTCAGGATATACTTTAAAGTCGTCTATGATATATCCGAATTGCCATTCCAAGCTAAATCCTTTTTCATAACGTTCATAACATTTTATACTTAACTTTCGATTTGCAATTATCACACTTTATTCATTATCACATACACATCATGAATTATCCTCCATACCTTCCCAAGTTTGGCTCATCAAATCACACTTTCTGTACTATCAGACTTAGCTCGGTTGGAAAGCACATCTGCCTAATAAAATAATTCTGATCAGGGTCGGGAGGCGTCACACTATCACAGTTCAATATGGCATGTATAGCTAGACTCGTACTCATGCTAGGTTAGTCTTAGAATTGTAACACCCCAAACCCGGCCCAAAAGTTAGGCCCGAATCCGGCGTGCCACATTGAAGTGTTTTAGCGGAAACCTTGTTTTCATTGAAACCCTTCTAAAGAAAAGTTAAAAAGGACAATTCCAAAACGACTTTGCTTAAGTTTAAGATTTAAAAAAAATTTATTAAAGTTGAATGATTAAACAGTCGAACAATAATTAAAACCCAAATGTAAAGTCAAATTGGAGGTACACGGTCTTATTACATCCCAATGAAAATAAAGTATTTAAAATAGAGTTATTCGAAACAAATAAAGAAAAACTTCTAAGTAGCTTTTAGTGTGGCCACCTCCGAGTCCTCTTCCACGTCGAGTCGTCTACTGAGGGTCACCTGAAACATTAAATAAAAGGGTGTGAGTTTCGAAACTCAGTGTGTACGACCCTTGGTAATCAAATCAACATGCAATTATCACGTTGGGCCTAAGCCCTATCAAAATCGGTGGTCTTGGGCCTTAGCCCACAATAACCTCATATCATATCAATATCACATGAATGCAATGCACCCATCCCAAATCCAACCCTGCACTCCACCCGTACCAACCCTACATTCCTGTGGGGATATAAATATCAACCCACCCATCCCTACACTCCAAAGGTAGCACCCACAGCGGCACTACTCAAATGTTGCACCAAAGCTGCTAAGCATATAATGGGCTTAAAGCCACTGGTGGATCCACGGTCGTCAAGCGACTATGCGATCCTCACATATCTTCCTCCGTATCATCAAACCCACCCAAGTGCAACATATATTTCATGAATGCAACATACACATTTTCACACATTAAGCACCTAGGGGTATTTTAGTCATTTCACTACCCAGGGGTATTTTCATAATTCTACCTTACAGAGGTATTTTCGTAATTCTACCCTACAGGGGTATTTCCGTAATTCTACCCTACAGGGGTATTTCCGTGATTCTATCCTACAGGGGTATTTTCGTAATTTCTACCCTACAGGGGTATTTCTATAATTTTTACCCTACAGGGGTATTTTTGTAATTTCTTTCATCTCAGGTTTTAGTTATGAACTTTGGCCCATCAACAAGTCCTCGCGGCTAAAGTGAACAGACACTACGCACTAGGTAGGATTCCAGAGAGGAGGTGGGTCACTAGGACCGCTTAAGTACCAAGTTCTCCCTCGATCCAATCCTAGACTTGCATATGTCGGTTACCACACTCTAACTAATCGACTTGTCCACAAACATGTTTGATTAATAAATTAAGTCTTATGTAATTTTAAGAATTTATCAGAACTAGGCCTAGAGTCCATTAAACCCTAACATGCATTCCTAACGTCCCATAAAGCCTACTCATGTTCATATAGCCCATTAGGCCCCAATCATATTCGTATAACCCATTAAGCCCAATCATGTTTATGTAGCCCATTAGGCCCGATTATAAACACATCATACGACCATTCATGTCAATTCATACTCAAGTTCACATATCAACCATTGCCGATTTGGGCCCACGAGCTTGGCAGGCCCATTTAGCCACTTTCGGCTTTTCAGCTTTTCGGCATTGCCGACATTGTGTGCGTGTAGTATTTGTACTCATCTGGTAATAACGCGTGCTGCAAACCCCTTAATCACGAACCTACAATAGACATCACTTAACGATTAATCATGGCTTAATACACACTTTATCAAAACCCGAAACCTCACCGTAACCTTACCGTGTGCTACCAGTTCTAGTAGCCCTTCCTTAGCTACTATTTGCGAATATCCCCTAGATCTGCACCCAACCATATATCATCAAAATCAAGTGACTCATATTCCACATAAGTCACCTCTATAAGCCATACTTACATTCGGCCATCCACTAATCCATAATTGAGACGAGAACACTTACCACTTTGCTAACGGTCCTTACCACGCTTGCGATCTTGGAACCCTACCCTTGTTAATACAAGGTTAACGACAAGGAGAGGTTAGATAGCCCTTCGGCTTTTAACAAAACACACTAAAGGAAAATCGACTAAGCACTTACCCAAGAAGCAAGCGGCCCTAGAAGTATTTGGCTTTTGAGATTAGTATGGTGAAAGGGACTATTCGACACCAATAGGGAGAAGAAGAGAAGAAGTGATCGGCTAGAACCAAAGGTGAACAAGAAAAGGAATTTGAGAAGAGAAGGTATGGAGGATTTGGCTTCTGAGCACTTAGAGAGAAAAGGGGTGTTTAGGCAACTATCAAGTGAGGAATTCAGCTAGAGAGAAAAACAGAATTTCGGCATTACCCTAGGAACCTTTCAAAGGAATTCGGCACCATCCTTTTATAGCCAAAAGCAGAAACTCCCTTCCCCCAGAGTCCCATTCGGCACCAACACATCCATACCTCAATCCCCTATCTTTTCTCTCTTATCTTTACCTTAATTTTCTCTCCTGAACACTCCCTTCCAGAGTCCACTCTAGCGCCACTACCTTCCTTCCATGTGCAAAAATAAAACCCCTAAATTCACCACTCTTAAGCCTCGAACCTTGGACCTCCTCACCTGATAGTAACGCCACCTCATAGCTCCCCAAGTGGCGCCACCTTCCACTAAACCATAGGCCCAATTGTGTCCTATTTTCCCCATAATCTGTTTAAGAGGCCTAATACCTGAGACTAGGGTCCCACTAAGGCAAAAATACAATTTTTTTCAAATGACATGGCTTAACCCCAGGACTTCCTAAAAGCCCCCTAACCTTCCAAAATCACTCACCTAATAGATCCAACTTGTATTGTGCTGTTCTTTTATTCTCAAAAATTTTAAACGCTCCCATTCCCAAGGCCCAATAGGCCAAATTCTACTAGGCCCAAATTCGGGGCGTTACAAGAATCGACTAAACCATGCTCTGATACCACTAAATGTAATACCCTTTACCCGTATCCAACGCCGGAACAGGGTACGAGGCGTTACCGGACTTAAAATTTCTTGAACATGTAAAACTGGGTCATAAAATTTCGTCAATTTAAAAACTTTTCTAACACATGCATTTTGTCCCTTATATGGGCTTATAAAGCTCAAAACATCCTTTAGGATGGTTCGGGACTAAACCAAGAACTTCGGAAACTTTTGGGAAAATTTAGAAAATTTTGTCAAAAAGGGGTCACACGCCCGTGTGGTCTGGGACACGCCCGTGTCCCTAACCCGTGTAACTCTCTATTTATGACGTCATCATCAAAATAGGGTCACACGGCCTTGGCACACGCCTGTGCCCTTAGACCGTGTCTGTCACATGGCTGAGACACATGGCCGTGTCTCTGCCCATGTGGCCTGGAAGTTGGCTATTTTCCAAGGCAGTTCCCCGCTCTAAAACACAAACTCTCTTGTATCCATTTCATCAACATGTATCATGCTATAATTGGACATCCGAATATCCAATTTTGCATACACATTCCCATACACATCGTCATTCATGATATCATTTGTAAACCACATTCACAACATCTCAATTATGCAATTACCACATACATGAATAACCACATCATAGGCGTATAACAACCATCAATATTGGCCATCTCCAAATAGCCCTAATCAAAATGAACATTTATTAAATAAGGGCCAACATTTTAGGCCATAAGAAATATGATATATATGACAAACTGACCAAGCCTACTATACATGCCTTAACCCTAAAATTAATGTATCTAGATATACCAAGTGTTCCAATTGATAGTGTGAGCGAATCTCCGACATCCACCGATCCCCGAGCTAACTTGCCGATACTACAAGGCAAGGGAAAAGAGAGGGGAAGTAAGCATAAATGCTTAGTAAGTTCATATACAAATAATAAGAAATTAATAAACTTGTGTGGATAAATCCTCACAATAATTTCTTAAGATGATATAATCATTATATCACATGCTTACACCTTATTACTCATGTTCACATTAATCTGTCTACTTGGGTCACTGTCACTAAATTATTTATTTCTCGAGCTACAGAGCTCCGAATGAAGAACCGTTAATTTTCCCTGAAACTAGGCTCACATAAATTCTTACCATAGAAATTTAAAAATTTTTGGTCTAGCCAATTAGTACAGTTTATTCATTAAATTTACCCTTGATTTGCTGTCCAACAGTTCTGACACTTCTTCACTACGAATCAATTTTATCCTCGTATAAAATTCATATGATATTCTCATTTATTTAAATTGAAAATATACTTATTAAGTATTTCAAGCATATGAATTATACTCCATAATTATTTTTGTACAATTTTTACTGATTTTCCAAAGTTGGAACTGGGGATTCCGAAACTCATTCTGACCCTGTCTCACTAAAATTAAAATACCTCATAATTCACACTTCTTTTGCTTACTCTGTTTCTTTTATAGAAAAATAGACTCAATAAGATTTAATTTTATATCTCACCCAGCCTTTAATTCAATCTCCACCATTTTTTGTGATTTTTCAAAGTTATACTAATACTGCTCCCCACAACTGTTTTAATGTCAATTTCACTCATTCATTAATTCTTTGTGTTCACTTTCATTTATACACACTTACACCAAAGCATATTATAACTTGGCACATAACAATCAAGTGATCATAGACACATCTTACTCATTTGAATCCTTATCAATAATGCATCATAATCTGAGCACATTATTTATGAGTCTCGTATACATACCTGTGCCTAGTCATAATACTCACATATCCTACTCTTACTTATCTTGACCATACTCCTTGAATTTCCCATTGAACTACTTGTAATATTAGGGATGTTCGGGATATCTCGTACACCTGGTAGGACGCCAATGCCATATCCCAGATATGGTCTTACATGGGATCACATATCGCTGCCGATGCCATGTCCCGCACATGGTCTTACACCGCACTCATCTCGAGCCGATGCCATGTCCTGCATGGTCTTACATCGACTCTCCTCTCGTCCGCGTGCCGATGCCATGTCCCTGCACATGGTCTTACATCGGCGCACTCACCGCCATGGTCCAACCATGGTCTTTTCCAATCAATTCATCACGAGTCGTGAAATGCTAATGTACTTGACCCTGCATTTCTCACGATTGATCCTTCAATCCAATCTCGTACTTGCATAAAGTCATGATTAGATAACAAACATATATAAAATAATACATCATCTCAATTCAAATTTAATAATCGATCACTATAGACTAACCATATGAACTTACCTCGACGCGAATCGGTCATTTTGATTGACATTTCCCCGTACTTGGTCCAAATCTCGATTTCTTTGATCTAAAATGTCACATTTCACTTAATTATCACTCAATTACTCATTTCAATACAAAAATCATACTACGGAAAATTTACAATTTTGCCCCTATACTTTCTCATAATTACAATTTTGCCCCTAGGCTCGTAATATGATTTTTATTCAATTTCTATAAAATTCAAGGTCAGCTGAACCTTTTTCTCTTCTAAAGCAACCTCAAATTCCTATTATTTCACACTTTTAGGAGCATTTACAACTTTTACTAATTAACCCGTTTTAACCATTTTCAACGAAAATCACTTAGTAAAAATCGTTCTCCTAATCTCGTGCACCCTTATTCTACCATTTAACATCAAAATGCACAAATATCTAGCATGGGTCAATTTTTAAACTTCATTTTTCATGCAAATAAATGGTAAAAATAGTAAGGTTAAGCTTCTAGGATCTCAAAAATACGAAGAACATTAAAAACGAGGCTCAAATGCACTTACAATTGAGCTTTGAAAAAGCTTGAAACCCTAGCCATGGCTTCTTAAAAATTTCGGCAGCATGGAGAAGAGAATGAGCAGATTTTTGGGTTTCAATTTTGTCTTTTATACCTTAAAACACCCAAATGACAAAAATGCTTTTTTTACTAAACCTTCAATTTATACCCTTCGATGACTAGTTTTGTCCATAACAAAATATGATGGTCTATTTGCCATTTAAAGACCTCTAGTTTAAACCCCCATTTAAATCAAGTACTTATGTTCTAGAACTCATATTTTGCAATTAATGCAATTTAATCCCAATAATAAAATTGGGCACTTTATTGATGAAAATTATTTAACAAAATTTGCACACCATCACCCAAACATATCATAGACTCTAAAACAATCATAAATTAAATATTTTTACTTCGGGTTTGTGGTCTCGAAACCACTGTTCCGGCTAGGCCCTATTTTGGGCTGTTACACCAAACCTGTAGGGTATACTGACTTATGCAACAAGGCCAAGTCACAAGCCCGTGTGTTAGGTTATGTGCCAATTAGAGGGGTATACTGACTTGTGCCACACGGCCAATCACACGCCCGTGTGTGAGGCTGTGTGGAACATACTGACTTCATTTCAATTTCCACACCAGGGGACACACGACCGTGTATCATGACCGTGTGTCACACACGGCTGAGACACATGCCCGTGTCTCTGCTCGTGTGGACAAAAATAGGCTATTTACTAAGCCAATTTGCCTCCCACATTTATGCTTACCTAAAAACCAAAATGGCACCAATTCATAGCATAATAGAACATCCATTCTAACCACATTCAAGAAAATTTCATACGATTTCAAATACTAATAACCAACATGCTTATAACTCAAGTTTTACTCAAACAAAACCTCCTAAAATACACATACCAATCAACTAGTTAAACCATTACCTAACATACCTCATTTTGTACCAATTCACAAGCAAAATACAAATTCCACAAACTTCATAATATGGTCATTCACATATCCATCCAAGATCTCAATATCAACCATATATGCACACATAAGAACATAACCAAATTCACCAAATTAAGCCAAATCTCATGGCTATATTTACAAACCAAAACATCTACATTTACAATGCCAATTTATTTGGCCAACATCATTACCAAAACATAATCAACATGACTCAAATACCTATACATGCCATATACTCAAAACATAGTTTCAAGAGTACCAAAGAGTCAGTGGATAGTGTGGTGAAGTCTCTGACGATCCCCGAATCTGCTCTAGCTTTGAAATCACTATAAAACATAGAAAAACTACAAAGTAAGCTATATAGCTTAGTAAGCTCGTATGTTAACAATGAGAAACTATCATCATTCATAAATCATTCATATAATGGAAAACAATGTACACCAATTCAATTAAATCTCAAGCTATCAAATGATCATTCATATAACTTACCAAGGAACTCATCAATTTCATACTGTTCAATACTCAATTCATTTCCGTACGTACCTGTACTATCTCGCACCAATCTCATATTCAACCACTTCCTTCTTTTACCCATTGAACCATTCGGAATAGAAGTCGGATACTCAAGGTCTCACACGATAAGTACCTATACCATGGCCCGAAGCCAAATCAAGGTAACTTATCTGAAATTCTGATATCATGGCCCGAAGCCAAATCAGCCGATATGCATGGCCCGAAGCCAAATCGGTTTATCTCGCACACAAAGTGCTAATAACATGGTCCGAAGCCAACTCAAATATACCTAATGACATGTCACTGGCATCCTAAACTATTCCTAAGGTTCAATCGGGTTTCCAACTGTAGAATCTTCATTGAATCATTTTCAAACTCGTCCGTAATCACTTAAACACAATTCATGCTATATCGAAGCATATAAAAATACATTTGAAACAAATTTATAACATACGAACTTACCTCGGATATTAAAACGGCGAATCGAGTCAATTAGTCAACCACTTTATCTTTTCCCCGATGCAAGTCTGTATTTCACTTTTTTTGATCTAAATATATTCAAAATTTACTTATTCAATCATCTATTCAATCAATTTAGTCCAAAACATACTTTAAAACACATTTACTCTTTTACCCCAAATATTTCACATTTTTTACAATTTAGTCCTTATTGCATAAAATCACAAATTAGTGAAATTCCAATTATACCCATGCTAGAAAAATTACTATCATGCCCTTAGCAGCCCATATTTTTCATTTATTTCACATTTTAATCACTAACTTTACACATTTTTCAATTAAATCCCTATTTTTCATTTTTACTCAAAATCACTTTACAAAACTTGTTTAACTATCAACAAACATTCAAAATCTATCACCAATCATCAAAACTCATACATATTCATCAATGGAAACATTTAGAATCTTTAACAGTTTTGCAAATTAGTCCCTGGGCTAGCTAGTACTAGCTGCAACGATTTCAAAAACATAGAAATCATTAAAAACGGGACAAAAACCATACCTTAATGAGCATGAGAAGCTTGACCGAATGAAAGCTATAAAAATGGATTCTTCAAGCCCTAAGTTTCGGTTATGGAAGATGATAACAAGACTAATTTGGTTTTGTTTTATTAATGATATGTTTAATTACCAATTTACAATTATAACCTTAATAATAAACCATTAAAATCATCATATTAATGTCCATCTTTGTCCAATCACAATTAAAATGGTCTAATTACAACTTAAGGACCTTAACATTAAGGTTCTATAGCTATTAGACACCTTTAGCTATTAGAACTCAAGTTTTACGCTTTACGCGATTTAGTCCTTTTTATCAAATTGACCTATCAAACGATAAAATTTCTTAACGAAATTTTCACACCAACATAATATCATACTATAAATATTAAAATAATAATAAAATAAATATTTTGATCTTAAATTTGTGGTCTCAAAACCATTATTCCGATTTAACCAAAAATGGGCTATTACAACTCTCCCCCCTTAGGGATTTTCGTCCCCGAAAATCTTACCAGTGAAAAGGTTAGGGTACTATTTTCTCCTAGCTTCCTCGGGTTCCCACGTAGCTTCCTTGATCCCGTGTTTATGCCAAAGAACCTTCACTAGGGCTATGTTTTTATTTCTCAATTCTTTGATTTCATAAGCTAAAATCCTGATCGGTTTTTTGCTATACGTCAAATCAGTCTGTATCTCAACATCTACCAGAGAAATCACATGTGACGGATCGAATCTGTATCGACGTAGCATAGAAATGTGAAAGACATTATGAATCTTTTCAAGTCCTGACGGTAAAGCTAGTCGATACGCTACAAGTCCTATTCTTTTGACGATCTCATACGGCTCGATAAATCGCGGACTCAGCTTTCCTTTACGACCGAATTAGAGAACCTTTTTCCACGGTGACACATTTAGAAACACTCAGTCCCCGACTTGAAACTCAATTTCTTTACGTTTCAAATCTGCGTATGATTTCTATCGATCTGAAGCTGCTTTTAAACTATCGCGGATCGTTTTCACTTTCTCTTCAATTTCTCTAACCAAATTAACCCTGTGAATCTGTTTCTCACTAAGCTCGGTCCAATATAATGGAGTTCGACATTTGCGACCATATAAAGCTTCATACGGTGCCATCTTTATGCTTGTTTGAAAACTATTATTATACACAAATTCAACCAACGACAAATATTTCTCCCAATTACCTTCAAACTCTAAAATAAAACATCTCAACATGTCTTTGAGAATATGAATTACTCACTTAGATTGTCCGTTAGTTTGCGGATGAAAAGCTGTGCTAAAATTTAACTTTGTTCCTAGAACTTGTAACAGCCCGATTTAGGGGCTAGTCGGAACAGTGATCTCAGAATCACTAATTCGAGGTTAGAGGAAATTATTTTCATGTTATATTATATGTTATAACATGTTTCTAAGGATGCATGAAAATTTTGGTGCCTTAATTCTAGTGATTTCTAGCTAAACTGTAAAAAAAGGACTAAATCGCATAAAGTGCAAAAGTTATATTTTAATTGCTAGAAGTGCCAAATACCTATAGATTATAAATTGGGGGTACCAAATGTGCAATTTGGCCTTTTTTAAGTGTGTCGGCTGGCCATAATATGCAAAGGGGACAAGAGCATTTATTATGATTGAAATTTGGTGATATTAGTTGGAAAAATAAATAAAATAAGATGATATAAGCAAAAGCTATCATCTTTTTATTTCTTCTCTCCTTCAATCGAAAATATCATCCATGGGAGGGGTTTGAAAGCTTCAAATTTCAGCAAGCTTTGCTCCATTCAAGTAAGTGATTTTGATGCTTATTTTTGATGAAAATTGCATTTTTGGAGTCCCCAAAGCTTAAGCTAGCTAATGGGAGGACTAGTTTGCAATATGGTTGAAAGTCTAGGGACTTAACATGATAGAGTTTATGTTGTTTGATGAGTTTTTATGGAAGAAAATGAATGATAGGATGATGAGAAACAACTTTTGTGAAAGGTGTTGTCATGAAAACACCTAATTGGGACTAAAATGCAAAAGTTGTAATTTGTTCATTAAGGCATGAAATAGATGGAATTGTGGATAGTTGTAAGAGGATTAAATGTTCAGCTAGGCTTGCTTAATAAGAAATTGAGATGAAAATTTATTTACGAGCCTAGGGGCAAAATCGTAATTTTGCCAAAGTTATGGGCAAAATAGTCATTTTTGCCTAAAGTGTACATTATGGTGTAATATGATTTATAAATGATTAAATTAGTAAATTTCATTGTTCTAGATCAAAGAAAACGAGTTTCGGACCTAGAACGGATGAAAAGAGAAATGTGGGCAAAAAGGTCCCTTTTGGCCCTTTCGACATCGAGCTAAGTTCATGTGCAAATCTTGCAATTACGTACGAGTTAATTTTAATGTTCCAATGTTGTATGGAATGTATATTTACTCTATGAATGTATGAAATAATTTTAATGAGAGGTCAAAAGAATTGAATCCAAGAGTAATGGGAAATGTATGTAGAATGATATGATGATAGTTAAGGCCTCGTGTAAGACCATATTGAAATATGGCCTCGATGTAAGAATTCGTATAAGACCATGTCAGGGACATGGCATCGACATGTTAATACAAGTAAGACCCTATTAGGGTATAAATTCTATGTGACATTATGAGTATGAGACTCAAGAGAGTTATTTAATGACTTGAGTGATTCAACATATATGTTGAAAGAAAGAAAGTATGTGGTTGTACCACGAAAAGCACAAGTGTGTGTTAGAATTGAATTGATACGGATTCAGTATATGATGAACCCTTAGTGGGTTATGTGTATTTAATACACCTTAGTTGCATGAGATAGATTTATTAATGTATTGTGTGAATGCAATCGAGTATCATAGAAAGTTAAGTAAGAATAGAAGCGTGTGAGAATGTTCTCGGATGAATATTTGAAATAGAGATATACATGTGGATTACTATCCATAAATGTAAAATGAAAGGTGGGCTAAGTGCGAAACCACCGTAAGTATAAACGATTGGTGTGCTAAGTGCAAAATCACCATAAGTATAAATGATTGGTGGGCTGTGTGCGATACCACCCTATTAGAGATTCAATGGTGGGCTAAGTGCGAAACCACCGAGATATTAGTAGCATGAGCGGCTTATTGAAAATGCTTGATGTGTTGTTTTATATGATCATGTGGTGATCAGTGCAGGAATGTATGCTAATTGAACGAGCAATTGGCTTGTGACATGGTAAGAATGTGGTAAGAGGTTGAATGAGTAAGTTTCAAGAATATTTGAGCAAGTAACCATGAGTTTATGAGAGGAACTCTTCATGATACTTTGTAATTATGTATATTCAATGAATGTCAATATTTGTCAGATTATGCATATGAACTTACTAAGCATTATTACTTACTCCCTTATTTTTCTCATCTCTTATAGGTTATTTTAATTAGCTCGGGTTGGAGGCCGCCGAAGATGTTTTTACACTATCGAGCAGACCCTTGGTATGAGGTATCAAATCCTTATGAGTCATGGCATGTATAGGGATTCTTTTAAATTTGATTAAGTTCTAACCGATGTAGCCAAATTGTATTGGCCTAAGAGAATCTAGAGTTGGTTGTGTATGACCATAGATGATGGCTTAAGTTGGTTGTATTTGTATTGGGAGTAGTTCTCCCTAGTGTATGGGATAAAGACTCTATCTCTTTAATGATTAAATATGTTAATTCATGTGTTTTAATTGATGATTTGAGAATGTTTTGAAGTAGTATATGAATGTATGCAAACGGGAGAGGTAAAAGGCTTGGTAAGATAGCCTCTAAGTGCCCACACGGATAGACACACGGGCGTGTGTCTAGGCCGTGTGTCTCCCGCACCTTAGTATCTTAAGTCGATTAGACCACGGCTGGTCACACGATTTGTTTGTTCAGGTAGTGTGATACACACGGTTGGAACATGGGCGTGTGCCAAAGCCGTGTGAAGTCTGAACTTGACACTTAGAAATTCAATTATCACACAATTTGCCGCGCCGCACGCGCGTGTGTGTGCACCGCGTGGATAAGTCGAATGCCAGGTTTGGCACACGGGCGGGGCCCGCGGGCGTGTCAGCCGTGTGGATTTTGCCAAGTATCCTCCACGGGTGAAAGACACGGGCATGTTTTGGGGGTGCACGGGCGTGTCCCAAGTCACACGGACGTGTGACCCCTGTTTTGAGAGAAAGTTTCCAGATGAGTTTTGAAAGTTTCGGGACGTAAGTCTGAGGCCTCGTAGGCCCATGAAATGTCTGTTTTAACTAAGAAAGAGAAGTTTTTAATTCAGAACGAAATTTTATAGCCTGTAAGTACATGTTTAAGAAAATTCAAGTATAGTAATGTCTCGTATCCGGTCTTGGCCTCGGACTCGGGTATGGGGTGTTACAGAACTTCTTGCAGTTTCTTCCAGAATCACGGCGTAAATCTCGAATCTCTATCAGAAATAATGGATAGTGGCACCCTGTGCAATCGAACAATCTCAGAAATGTATAATTCAACTAGCCTATCCAGTGAGTAATCTGTGCGTACCGGTATGAAATGAGCAGATTTCGTTAGTCGATCTACGACAACCCAGATAACATCTTTCTTTTTTGGAGTTAGGGGCAATCCCGACACAAAATTTATTGTAACTCTATCCCATTTCCATTCGGGAATCATCACAGGCTGCAGTAAACCCGATGGTACTTGATGTTTAGTTTTGACTTGCTGACAAATCAAACATTTAGAAACAAACTCTGAGATATCTCGTTTCATGCCTTGCCACCAATAAAACTATTTCAAATCGTTGTACATTTTGGTACTCCCCAGATGAAAAGATAAGCAGCTATTGTGCGCTTCGTGCAAAATCTTCTGAATGAGTTCTGAATTTCTCGGTATGCAAATTCTATTCCGGAACCTTAAACAATTATCGGCTCCAATCTGAAACTCTGAATTAAGGATAGTCTCACATTGAATTCGTTTAACTTGCAATTCACGATCATCTTTCTGAGCTTCACAGATTCGTTGAAGAAATACCGATTTAGCTTTTAATTCAACTAAAATAGACCCATCATCAAAAATCATCAAATGGGTATTCATTGCTTGTAATGCAAACAAAGATTTTCGGCTCAGGGCATTAGCAACAACATTAGCTTTTCCCGGGTGATAATCAATCACAAATTCATAATCTTTCAACAACTTGAGCCATCTTCGTTGTCGCAGGTTCAAATCTTTCTGTGACATCAGATATTTAAAGCTTTTGTGATCCGTATAAATGTGGCATTTTTCACCGTATCAGTAGTGTCATCAAATTTTCAATGCGAACACAATTGCAGCAAACTCTAAGTCGTGCGTCGGATAATTCTTTTCATGCTGTTTCAATTGTCGGGAAGCATAAGCTATAACTTTTCCTTCTTGCATCAGAACACATCCCAGACCGTTTAATGACGCATCACTATAAATCACAAACTCTTTCCCCGATTCAGGTTGAACCAGAACTGGTGCTTGATTAACAGACTTTCAAGCTGTTGAAACTCACGACATTTTTCTGACCATTCGAATTTCACATCTTTCTGAAGCAATCGTGTCATTGGTGTTGCAATCATCGAAAATCCTTTCAATAATCCTCGGTAATAGCCCTCTAAGCCCAGAAAACTACGGACTTCAGACACATTTCTCAGAGGTTTCCAATCAACAATAGAAAAAATCTTACTCGGGTCAACTCTAATACCTTCAGATGAAACAATATGTCCCAGAAATCCAACCTCTCGGAGCCAAAACTCACATTTTCTAAATTTAGCATACAGTTGCTTATCTCTCAAAGTCTACAACACAATCCTCAAATGTTTGGCATGTTCAGACTCATCTTGTGAATAGATCAGAATGTCATCAATGAACACAACAACAAATCTGTCTAAATACAGTCTAAAGATCCGATTCATCAAATCCATAAAAATGGCAGGATCATTAGTTAGTTCGAAAATGCATAACAAGAAATTCATAATGTCCGTACCTCGTCTTGAACGCAGTTTTCGGCACGTCTGAGTCTTTAACTCGCAACTGATAATAACAAGATCTCAAATCAATCTTTGAAAATACTGTTTCACCTTTCAACTGATCAAACAAATCATCTATTCTCGGTAACAGATATTTATTCTTTATTCTAACCTTATTGAGCTGAAGATAGTCAATACACATTCTCATGGACCCATCTTTCTTCTTAACAAACAATACTGGCGCACCCCAGGGCGAAAAACTCGGTCCTGCAAAACCTCTATATGTTAACTCTTGCAACTGAGCTTTCAACTCTTTCAACTCTGTCGGAGCCATTCTATACGGAGCTATAGATATCGATGAAGTTCCCGGTACTAATTCAATAGCAAATTCAACCTCTCTGATAGGTGGCAACCCTGGTAATTCTTCAGGAAACAAATCCGGATATTCACAGACAACTGGCACTGATTCAATCTTTGATTCAGACACTTTTATATCCAAAACATAAGCAAGATAAGTTTCGCAACCTTTTCTCACACATCTCTGAGCTGACATAGACGAAATCACAACAGGCAATTCATTCAATTCATTTGATTCAATCCGAACAATTTCATTATTCTGACACTTCAATTCTATAATCTTTTGTCTACAGTTCACAACAGCATCATGTAGAGTTAACCAATCCATTCCCAGAATCACATCGAACTCGTCAAATGGTAAAAGCATCAAGTCAGCCGGAAAACAGTAACCTCGAGTCATTAAAGGACAACTCTTGCAAACTTTATCAACTAAAACATATTTGCCTAAGGGGTTTGATACTTTAATCACAAACTCAGTAGGCTCGATAGGCAATGTAACACCCCTAACCCGTAACCGTCGCCGGACTAGGGTTAAGAGGCATTACTAATCATTTCCGAACATTTCATATCATTTTACAACACAAAGTCAATCATCATTGAAACATATCAAAATATAAACTTATAGTCCCTTAATGAGGTCTACGAGACCTTAAACACGTGTTAGAAAGAGGTCGGGACCAAACCAAACCCATACGAAAATTTTTAGAAATTTAAAGATTTTTCAAAACTGCAAAGGTTACACGCCCGTGTGGGCAGATCGTGTGCCTCACACGGCCTCGGATACACCCGTGCGTCTAAGCTGTGGCAAAACAGGGCATACATACTGACTTGTCCACACGGCCTGAGACACGCCCGTGTGTCTTACTCGTGGTCAACACTGACTTGCACCACACGGCCAGTGACACGCCCGTGTGTCCAGCCCGTGGTCGAGCCTGACTTGTATCAATTTGCAAACTCGAAAGACACGGTCGAGCCACACGCCTGTGTGCTCAACCGTGTGGGAAATTATAGGCCATTTTCAAGGCCAAATTACCATCCACACTTTGAAATCACCTACAAGCCTCAATCCATGTGCAGTTATACCTCAAATAGGATTCAATCATACCAAAACATACTCAATTTAAGCTCTTAACATTATCATTCATCTTCCTATACAAATCCATCTAAACTTATCAATCGAACTTATCAAATACACATCCAAAACATGAAAATCAAGCATCATATAATCCATACCACAATTTCACATTCAAACCACCATTCTTATCAACCAATTTATGCATTAAACATACCATATTCATTATTCACATAATCCACACTTATATACCAACAATATTCAACTATCAAGCCATATCACATGGCAAAGCTTATACACATTAAAACATGCCAAAATATACCATATCTACTAGCCTATACATGCCATATACCAAATATATACATCTTTCAAAAGTATCAAAATAGTTAGCCGATAGTGTGATTGAGTCACTGATGATCCCCAAATCTGAGCTAGCTTTAATAACACTGTAAAACAGAGAAACACTTCACACAATAAGCTTAAGAGCTTAGTAAGTTCGTAATATAATACAATTAACCCATTGAATCAAATCAATATACAAATTAAACCATCACATAGATAATTTAACGAAATACACAAACTCAACTATATCCAATACTCACATAACCATCCATTCATCTACTTTCAAATTTATCAACCACATAGGTTACATACATACCCTTGCCGACATCTAGTTTACAACAAATTTTGCCATTCAATGCTCGATACCACATATCGATTGTAACACCCCAAACTCGGACAAGACACCACGACCGAATCTGGTATGTTACGGGGAAAAACGTCTTTGAGTGATTTTTTTTTCGCTTAAAAGTGGGGCGAAAACATAGTGAACTTGAGAAAAATTTGAGTAGGCTTGTTTGATTAGATTTTGAAAGCTTATCCGAAGTATATAGTTAAAACGAGTTGATTTCATTTAGCACCTCCAATAGTTTCTTAGTGCCATTTTGACACATTTTAGACTTAGTAGGAAAATCAAGTTTGATTCGGAAATCATTTGATTTGATTGTATAGTAAAACATAGCGAGATACCCGATGGTATAGTTTAAAACACATTGCGATATAATTGTGAAAACGTTGTCTTTCCAAGTTTTAGTAGAATTTCATGCCAAGTTATTTGTTAAGCAGGTTGAGAATCTAATTAAAACATACCCATCATAAAACATAATTTAAAGGCCTTTTACAAATCCAAATTAAAACCCAAACAAAAGTAAATAAGCTAAAGTACCCAATTTGATTAGTCTCGAGCAAAACTTTTATTAAGGCATGGCATGAGCACCCGAGTCCATCCGGCTCCATGTCGCGTCACGAGTCACTGAAATGTCAAAGGAGAGGGTGAGTCGAAAGACTCGATGCATAAATCCCGCTCCCGATGAAACAACATGCTAACACACATCATACATAGCAACATGATTAATGCAACCCGATCCTAACCATCCGTATCTCCTTTTTCTACCCCGTGTGGTACCAAACCACTTTGGTGGTGCCAAACCACTTTGGTGACATATAGTCACAATGTGTTACCAAAACACTTTGGTGTCCCAAAGACACAAATGTGCTACCAAAGCACTGGTGACCGTAGTCACAAATCAATTGATGGGGCCAACCCATCGTGTGATACCCAATCACTGTGGCGATCCCATATCTCATGTGGGGCCAACCCACGGTGGTGTTAACCACGGGGACAAGTCGCAATGAGGTGCCCAACCTCACGGTGTCCCAAAGACACAAATGTGCTACCAAAGCTTGGTGACCGTAGTCACAATAATCGAATGATGGGGCCAACCCGCCGTGTGATACCCAATCACTAGTGCACGATCCCATATCTCAAAGTGGGGCCAACCCACGGTGGTGTTAACCACAGGGACAAGTCGCAATGAGGTGCCCAACCTCACGTGTCCCAAAGACACAAATGTGCTACAAAAGCTTTGGTGACCAGTAGTCACAAGGTGTGTTACCAAAACACTCGTGCTGCTCGTCGGCACAAACTCATCAACGCCCTCCACACATATCACCCATCAACAAACCAACTCATGTAATCATGCATATCATACAAATTATGCATATCATGCTAATATGTTTGACTCATGCCCCATATCACATACATACATAGTCATGATACCATATAGATCATCGGTAATCTAGTAACAATCTTCGACTTACCGGATACGTACACATACCCCGTTTGGGTATCCAATAATCCATCATCTTGTCATGATTTTAATAGGCAAACAGGTTTATTAATAATATTACTAAATATCGGTGTGTTAGTTTACACACGGTAATACGATTCTAGAAATCGACAAAAGCGATCTAAGTCCCTCGATTACTAGCTCCTACACTCGGCCAACACATAGGGGTTAGGCATCTATAACATTCGGCCATCAACAATTAACCAAAGGGGGTTAATATCGAACCCTTACCTTTTAAGATGATTTGGTTTCTGCCAAATCCGAATCAAACAATGATTCTCCTTAAGCAATCGGCTACACCATAAAAAGATGAGCAGTTAATCCACTTGAATCCCTATCTTATTGAAATCCAAAAGAATAGACTAACAAATAATCTTCTTACCACCACTTATCAAATGGTTAAACCAAGGTAGAAAGCTCCACTTGTGCGCTTCAAAGTCCTGGTCATCCTATGATGCAATCGGTTCCAACATAAGAGATAACACTCATCAATAGTTGTCATATACGATTCTTAAACAACTTAAATCGATTAAGAAAAGAGAGAAACTAGATGACCATTCGGCCAAGGCTTACCAATCTCCAAACGATTGAAGCAAGAGACCCAACACTCTATATTCGGCCACCCAACACAAGAAGAGAACCACAAGCGATTCGGCGGGACTTATGCCAAAAGAAGAATCAAGGATTGGCCAAGGTGATTTATACCAATCACGATTTTCGGTCGAGTTGAAGAGAAGAGTAAACAAAATGCAAAGAAATAGTGTTGATATTCGGCCAAGTAACAAAATAGAACAAAGAGATAAAAGGTACTTGATTTGAAGAAAAGAAAAGATGAATGGTATTTGAGAGAATGGGGTTTCTAGGTTTACAAGGTTTCAAAAACAAGAAAAGAAAGTTGAGAAGAGGAGAGGCTAGCTTCGATTTACACAAAGGAAAAAGAAGAGAAAAGTGTAAGGGACATTGGCTTCACCCTACTCAAGAGAACAAAGAATTTGGCACACCTTTGAAAATTTGGTCTTTTCGGTTTCAAAAGATGAAGAACAAAATGAGGAGAGTTCACTAGGAAATCGGTATTCAAAAGACAAAATAAAAACCCTTAGAACAATCGGCTAACCAAAGACCAAAGAAGAGGTTTTCTTGCTTGATATCCAAAGACCGAAATTGCACCCAAAATGCCAAAAATGCAAAAATGCATTTGGCTAGCACCTCACCCCACTATGCCGTCCACTTCCCCCACTCCAACACCCCACAAATTCGGCCACACTCCCCAAACACACTCACCACCACTCATTTCAAATGAGTGGACCAAGTCCTCCTCCACAATTTGCTCTCCACCTTACATTTGAAAGTGAAGACCAAGTCCAAGTAGAATTTCACTAGCCTTCTACCTCTCCTCCATGCCGCCCCAAAAGAAGCCAAAATGGGGACTCTGTGAGCTCGAACACTGGACCTCCACCTCATGTAGATGACGCCACACCAAGCTCCCCATGTGACGCATGCCTTGCCACTCTGCCCGACTCTTCACTTGTGCAATAAAACACCAAAAACCCTTATACCCTAGCTCCTACTCTCTCCCGACTTGACACCCAAAAAAATCAAAACTTTCCCATTCACTCGTGCATACACCTAGACTTCAATTAAGCCCCTAAGACACGAGAATAGCAACACAAACACACTAAACACATGCAACAACAAAATAGCCCCTAACCCGGGATATTACGGTTCTACCCCCCTTAAAAATAATTTCGGCCCCGAAATTACCTGGTCAAAAGAGTTGCGGGTATTGCTGTCTCATCATATCCTCGGGTTCCCACGTAGCTTCTTCTACGCCATGATTCCGCCAAAGAACCTTAACCAAAGGCACAGATTTCTTACGCAGAACCTTCACATCTCGATCAAGAATCTGCACAGGTTCCTCCTCCATAGTCAAGTCTGGATTTACCTCGATCTCTTCCATCGCTACTACATGCGATGGATCAGAACGATATCGTCGAAGCATCGAAACGTGGAAAACGTCGTGAATCCGACTAAGCTCTGCTGGCAACTCAAGCTGATACGCCACTGGTCCAACTCGTCTCAGTACCTTATACGGTCCAATAAACCTCGGACTTAGCTTGCCTTTCTTCCCGAACCTCAACACCTTCTTCCAAGGTGAGACCTTGAAACACTCGATCCCCACAATGAACTCTATATCTCTTCGCTTAAGATCGGCATAAGACTTCTGCGGTCGAAGCTTCCTTCAATCGAGGTGAATCAGCTTTAACCTTGTCTTGGTCTCAAAGAACCAACTTCGGGTCCCAACAAGCGGCGTTCACCTAACTCCGAGTCCAACACGTAGGTGAGCGACATTTCCTACCATACAACGCCTCATACGGTGCCATCTTAATGCTCGCAGTAGCTGTTGTTGTAGGCAAACTCGACTAATGGCAAAAACTCCTCCCAACTACCTCTCGAAATCCGGGACACAACCTCTCAAAGATATCCTCTAAGATCTGAATGACCCTTTTCGATTGACCGTCGACTGCGGGTGAAAAGCCGTCTTTGAAATCCAAACGAGTACCAGAGCCCGATGCAACGCTTTCCAGAACCTTGGCGTGAATCTAGGATCCCTATCCGAGATTATCGAAATCGCACGCCGTGCAACCTCACTATCTCTCGAAACATACAAACTTCGCTAGCCTCTAAAGTGAGTAGTCAACCCTCAGGGATAAAGTGGTCGATTTAGTCGATCGATCCACCACTACCCAAATCGAATCTTTCTTGCTTGGCGAAGCGGTAACCCACCGACGAAATCCATGGTTATCCTTTCCCACTTCCATCGAGGAATCTTCACAGTGAAGCAACCCCGACGGCAATCGATGTTCGGCCTTGACCTGGCTGGCAAGTCGGACACTTCCCAACAAACTCTGTCACCTCTTTCTTCAAGCCAGGCCACCAAAAGCGCTCTCTAAGATCCTTATACATCTTGCTACCTGCAGGGTACATAGCATAAGGACTCGCTATATGCGTCTGAAGAATCTTTCGCCTCGACTCAACATCTTTAGGCATACAAGCCTTACCTTGAAAACACAGAACCTCGTCACTAGACAGTGTAACCATCAAACCACCATCCGCACTGCAACCTTCGCAGCTCGTAACCTCATCCAATAATCTGCTTTCTCTACGATCTGCTCCAACCCAAGTAGGCTTAACTCCGCAACTCGCAGAATACTTCCATCGTCATACAAGCTCAAGTGGGCAAACAATGCTCTTAACTCCGAAACAACCTTACGACTCAACGCGTCACCACCACGTTAGCCTTGCCGGATGATACTCAATCGAACGATCGTAATCTTTCAGCAACTCGACCCATCTGCGCGCCTCAAATTCAAATCCTTACGAGTCGGTAGATACTTGGACTCTTGTGATCCGTGTGTAGACTATCGATCTCTCTCCGTATAAGTAGTGCCTCCAGATCTTTAAAGCGAAGACTACAAATTGCTAGCTCCAAATCGTGCGTCGGATAGTTGACCTCATGTGGCCTCGGTATTGCCGAAGCGTAAGCCACAACCTTACCTTCTTGCATCGGCACACAACCTAAGCCCGTATGTGATGCATCGCAATAGCGTGAATTCCTTACCCGACCTCGGGTTGAATTAGAACCGGAGCCTCAGTCAAAATCTTCTTTAACTTATCGAAGCTTTCCTGCTGCTTCTCAGTCCATACAAACGGAACTTCTTTCCTCAGTAACTTGGTCATCGGCGCTGCTATCAACGAGAAACCCTCAACAAACCTTCGGTAGTATCCGGCCAAACCAGAAAACTCAGATCTCACCACCGACTTAGGCGGCTTCCAATCCAAAACTGCCTCAATCTTACGAGGATCTACTCGAATCCCCTCCGCCGACACTACATGACCCAAGAAAGTCACTTCTCTAAGCCAGAACTCGCACTTACTGAACTTAGCATAGAGCTGCTTTTCCCTCAAAATCTGCAACACCACTCGCAAATGCTTATCATGCTCTTCCTCTGTCCTTGAGTACACCAAGATGTCGTCTATGAAAACCACGATGAACTGATCCAGATACTGTTGAAACACCCTATTCATCATGTCCATAAACGCTGCTGTAGGTGCGTTAGTCAACCCGAACGGCATTACCAGAAATTCGTAGTGCCCATACCGAGTCCGAAACGCTGTTTTATGGATATCAGCCTCCTTAACCTTCAACTGATGATACCCAGACCTCAAGTCGATCTTCGAAAATACCGCAGCACCCCTCAGCTGATCAAACAAATCGTCTATCCGTGGCAACGGATACTTGTTTTTAATCGTCGGCTTGTTCAATCAAGCGGTAGTCTATGCACATCCGCATTGTGCCATCTTTCTTCTTGACAAAAGTACCGGCGCACTTACGGCGAAACACTAGGCCTAATGAAACCTCTATCCAATAACTCCACGGATCTCGAGCCTTAAGCTCCACCAATTCCTTTGGCGCCATCCTATACGGAGCAATAGACACAGCGCGATTCAAGATGTGATCTATCCCGAACTCCACCTCGCGATCCGCGGCAAACACGGAAGCTCCTCGGGAAAAACATCAGCAAACTCCTTAACAGTGCGAACCTTCCCCACGGCCGACTCTTTAGCCTCCAAGGCATACACATGAACTACATACGCTTTCACGACCTTTCCGACCATCTTCTCTCGCCTTCGAGAGCGGATACCACATTAGATAAGTAATCTCTCCTATTACCTATCATAGCCACCTCTTCACCCTTAACCGTCTTAAGAACCATGCGCTTGGCCGCGCAATCCAACCTCGCCTGGTACTTGACCAACCAATCCATCCCAAGAATCAGATCGAACTCCCCAAACGGCGGTTCCATCGGATCGCTGAAACAAACACTACCCTTGGAGTTCTAAGGGTACCTCTCTAAACAGTTTATCTACTACTACAGAGTGACCTAGCGGGCTAATCACAGTCATCTGCCTAGAAGATATCTCAGAGTCTAAATCCATGGTCTCTACTATACTACTGGCAACATAAGAGTGCGTTGAACCCACATCAATCAAAGCAGTATAAGGAGAACCAAAAATCAAGAACGTACCGGTTATGACGTCCGGTGCGTCGCCCTCCTCTCGGCGCCTCGCAGCATACACTAATCCAGGCTGTCTAGCATCAGAGCTACTCGCACCTCTGCCCGGTGCTCCACGGCCCCGACCAGAACCATTACCACCTCTGCCATTACCACGGCCCCTCTGCGGTGGCGGTCCACTACCTCTGAACTGATTACGGCCCTGACTCTCAGACTGAATCCTAGCCAACCTACGCGGACAGTCCCTCACACGGTGTTCCAGAGAACCACACTCGAAGCAACCTTTTCCTCCAGTCCAGCAACCACCCCAATGAGATTTTCCGCACTGATCACACTGCGGCGGTCCCTGCCTAGCAGCAACAAACCTAGCAGGCTGGTTCGGCCCACTCGGTCTAGCCCTCTTCTGCGGATTACCCGACGATCCAGAAGACCCAAAGCTCCTCTTATGTCTATTTCTGTCCATGCCTTGTCTCACTGACTCCTTAACACCCTCGGCTACCTTAGCCTTTTCAACTAAGACAGCAAACTCGCGCTCCTGCTGAGGAGCAATCAGCAGCCTCAAGTCGTCTCGCAGACCATCCTCGAAACGAACACACCTCTCATGCTCAGTGGCCACAATGCCCCTGGCATACCTACTCAGCTTCAGGAACTCAGCCTCGTACTCAGCAACCGATTTACTCCCCTGAACAAGCCTCAGAAAAGCCTTTCGCTGGGAGTCGATATAACTAGCTCCGATGTACTTCTTTTGATATGCAGCCCTGAAATAATCCCATGTCAAATCCTCTGCTGCCACACCGTCTCGAACCGTGAGCCACCACTGATATGACTCATCACGGAGAAGCGATACGATGCCCTTCAGCTTCTCTTCCGCTGTCAAGTCCAGATCATCCATGATCCGCTCAGTTGCCTCTAGCCAGTATTCAGCAGTGCTGGGAGCAACACCAGAAACACCTCGGAAGAATTCGGCCCCATTTGCCCGAAGTCGCTCAGGAACAGATTTCCTAACTCCCGCGCCACCACCAACTCCTGCTACCCTTTCCAACACTCGCAGCATCGCCTGTGACACTGCGTCGTCCCCAGTCTGATCTTGGAACTCACCAACTCCGGTGGCGGCGGGCCGGTATCTCATTTTACGAACCACGACCAGATCCTACGGGCTCGTAAGCTGTCATCCTACCACGACCTCGTCCACGACCACGTCCACCTCTAGCGCTCATGACTAATCTTCCTACGTATCTGATTAAAAATTTTTATGCATCAGTATTTATTCCACTTGTTTAAAAGCAAGTCTTATGAATATTTTAAGAGGATTTGTTCTCATGAGTTCACAAAATCCTATCGATTTCAATCTCTAAAGTAGTATACTATTGCTATTCATCGAGATCATATCACATCCAATCAATTCACAAGCAATAGTACGGGGTACTTACAGGCGGAACTGGTGTAGGAGACTCGGTGCCATGCCTTTCAAACCATACTTTAAGAATAAAGATTAACAAAACAACCTTTTGAAAACATTTTGGGCCTCAGGCCCACAGTAGCCTTTGAACTTGGCTCACGATACCACAATTGTAACACCCCAAACTCGGACAAGACACCACGACCAAGAATACGGTATGTTACGGGAAAACGTCTTTGAGTGATTTTTTTTCGCTTAAAAGTGGGGTGAAAACATAGTGAACTTGAGGAAAATTTGAGTAGGCTTGTTTGATTAGATTTTGAAAGCTTATCCGAAGTATATAGTTAAAACGAGTTGATTTCATTTAGCACCTCCAATAGTTTCTTAGTGCCATTTTGACACATTTTAGACTTAGTAGGAAAATCAAGTTTGATTCGAAATCATTTGAGTTGATTGTATAGTAAAACATAGCGAGATACCCGATGGTATAGTTTAAAACACATTGCGATATAATTGTGAAAACGTTGTCTTTCCAAGTTTTAGTAGAATTTCATGCCAAGTTATTTGTTAAGCAGGTTGAGAATCTAATTAAAACATACCCATCATAAAACATAATTTAAAGGCCTTTTACAAATCCAAATTAAAACCCAAACAAAAGTAAATAAGCTAAAGTACCCAATTTGATTAGTCCGAGCAAAACTTTTATTAAGGCATGGCATGAGCACCCGAGTCCATCCCGGCTCCATGTCCGCGTCTCACGAGTCACTGAAATGTCAAAGGAGAGGGTGAGTCGAAAGACTCGATGCATAAATCCGCTCCCGATGAAACAACATGCTAACACACATCATACATAGCAACATGATTAATGCAACCCGATCCTAACCATCCGTATCTCCTTTTTCTACCCCGTGTGGTACCAAACCTTTGGTGGTGCCAAACCACTTGGTGACATATAGTCACAATGTGTTACCAAAACACTGGTGTCCCAAAGACACAAATGTGCTACCAAAGCACTGGTGACCGTAGTCACAAATCAATTGATGGGGCCAACCCATCGTGTGATACCCAATCACTAGCAGACGATCCCATATCTCATGTGGGGCCAACCCACGGTGGTGTTAACCACAGGGACAAGTCGCAATGAGGTGCCCAACCTCCGGTGTCCCAAAGACACAAATGTGCTACCAAAGCACTTTGGTGACCGTAGTCACAATAATCCAATGATGGGGCCAACCCATCGTGTGATACCCAATCACTAGCAGACGATCCCATATCTCAAAGTGGGGCCAACCCACGGTGGTGTTAACCACAGGGACAAGTCGCAATGAGGTGCCCAACCTCCGGTGTCCCAAAAAGACACAAATGTGCTACCAAAGCACCGGTGACCGTAGTCACAAGGTGTGTTACCAAAACACGGTGCTCACAAAGACAAACTCATCTTTGCCCCTCCACTCATATCACCCATCAACAAACCAACTCATGTAATCATGCATATCATACAAATTATGCATATCATGCTAATATGTTTGACTCATGCCCCATATCACATACATACATAGTCATGATACCATATAGATCATCAGTAATCTAGTAACAATACTGACTTACCCGGATACGTACACATACCCCGTTTGGGTATCCAATAATCCATCATACTGTCATGATTTTAATAGGCAAACAGGTTTATTAATAATATTACTAAATATCAGTGTGTTAGTTTACACACTGCAATCTGAGTCTAGAAATCCTGACAAAAGCGATCTAAGTCCCTCGATTACTAGCTCCTACACTCGGCCAACACATAGGGGTTAGGCATCTATAACATTCGGCCATCAACAATTAACCAAAGGGGGGTTAATATCGAACCCTTACCTTTTAAGATGATTTGGTTTCCTACCAAATCCGAATCAAACAATGATTCTCCTTAAGCAATCGGCTACACCATAAAAAGATGAACAGTTAATCCACTTGAATCCCTATCTTATTGAAATCCAAAAGAATAGACTAACAAATAATCTTCTTACCACCACTTATCAAATGGTTAAACCAAGGTAGAAAGCTCCACTTATGCGCTTCAAAGTCCCCGTCATCCTATGATGCAATCGGTTCCAACATAAGAGATAACACTCATCAATAGTTGTCATATACGATTCTTAAACAACTTAAATCGATTAAGAAAAAGAGAGAAACTAGATGACCATTCGGCCAAGGCTTACCAATCTCCAAACGATTGAAGCAAGAGACCCAACACTCTATATTCGGCCACCCAACACAAGAAGAGAACCACAAGCGATTCGGCGGGACTTATGCCAAAAGAAGAATCAAGGATTCGGCCAAGGTGATTTATACCAATCACGATTTTCGGTCGAGTTGAAGAGAAGAGTAAACAAAATGCAAAGAAATAGTGTTGATATTCGGCCAAGTAACAAAATAGAACAAAGAGATAAAAGGTACTTGATTTGAAGAAAAGAAAAGATGAATGGTATTTGAGAGAATGGGGTTTCGGTTTACAAGGTTTCAAAAATAAGAAAAGAAAGTTGAGAAGAGGAGAGGCTAGCTTCGATTTACACAAAGGAAAAAGAAGAGAAAAGTGTAAGGGACATTCGGCTTCACCCTACTCAAGAGAACAAAGAATTTCGGCACACCTTTGAAAATTTGGTCTTTCGGTTTCAAAAGATGAAGAACAAAATGAGGAGAGTTCACTAGGAAATCGGTATTCAAAAGACAAAATAAAAACCCTTAGAACAATCGGCTAACCAAAGACCAAAGAAGAGGTTTTCTTGCTTGATATCCAAAGACCGAAATTGCACCCAAAATGCCAAAAATGCAAAAATGCATTTCGGCTAGCACCTCACCCCACTATGCCGTCCACTTCCCCCACTCCAACACCCCACAAATTCGCCACACTCCCCAAACACACTCACCACCACTCATTTCAAATGAGTGGACCAAGTCCTCCTCCACAATTTGCTCTCCACCTTACATTTGAAAGTGAAGACCAAGTCCAAGTAGAATTTCACTAGCCTTCTACCTCTCCTCCATGCCGTCCCAAAAAGAAGCCAAAATGGGGACTCTGCAGCTCGAACACTGGACCTCCACCTCATGTAGATGACGCCACACCAAGCTCCCCATGTGACGCATGCCTTGCCACTCTGCCAGCTCTTCACTTGTGCAATAAAACACCAAAAAAACCCTTATACCCTAGCTCCTACAGCTCCCCTAACTTGACACCCAAAAAAAATCAAAACTTTCCCATTCACTCAGGCATACACCTAGACTTCAATTAAGCCCCCAAGACACCAAAATAGCAACACAGCACACTAAACACATGCAACAACAAAATAGCCCCTAACCCGGGATATTACATCGATCAATCTTCTTTATCCCTTCGATTCAATCGCACACTTAGTGCCCAAATCATAGCCGAAGCTTAAATAACATCGCACACTTAGTGCCTCTATATCAAACCGAACTTGATTCGGTATCACACACACAGTGCCAATCAATATAGTCGATACTTTCTTTATTTCGCACACTCAGTGCCATTCACTACCGTATAAATTCTATTTCGCACACTTAGTGCCACATTTCTCAATTTCACACATATAGCATTTCTAATTCAATAACCACAAGTTCATTCATTTCATAACACATAGATATGAATTAAACAATTCGTATTATATCTGAACTTACCTCGGACGTAGAAATACCTAGACTAGTCGATCAATCGAGCACTCTGTCTTTGCCTCGATCTCGATCCGAATCTCTCCTTTCTTGGTCTATATTCAAATTTAGCTCATTCATTCACCAAATCATACAATTTAATCTAAACACACATATTTAGGGCATTTTACAAAATAACCCTCACATTTTCACATTTCGACACTTTAGTCCCTATTTCATAAAATCATCAAATTCACAAAATTTCATCTCACACATGCCTAGCCGGATTTTACTTATGCTTACACAAGCCCATATATTTCATTTATTTCACATTTTAGTCCTCCAATTTCACATTTTCACAATTTAGCCCAAATTACTCAATTTCACCAAAAATTCAAAGACAAAACATGTTAATCTTTCACATATCTTTCATATTTCATCATCAACTATCACAAAGCTCATACATTCATCAATGGCATATCTCAAAATCACCATCAAATTCTAAAATTAAAGCATGGGCTAGCTAGAGCACGAAGCAACAATCACAAAAACGTAAAAATGATCAAAAACTGAGCTTGAAACATACCTTAATCAAGCTAGACTATAACCGAACATCACAAAGCTTCAAACCCTTATTCTTTCTTCAACTTTCGGCAATAGCAAAGATGGTAATGGCTTTCAATTCCTTTTTGTTTTATTATATTAACATTAATAATCATTTTACCATTTTGCCCTTTTATTAATTCATTTAAATTTCCACCAACTAAAGCCCATTTTTGTCCATCCTTTCTTTTAATGGTTTATTAACAACATAAGGACTTCTCATTTAAAAAGCCATGCCAAATAAGCACTTTAAGAATCAGCACACAACTTTTACATTTTATGCGATTAAGTCCTTTTTCTAAATTTCGACTCATAAACAATAAAATTTTCACACATACTCAATCACATATTATAAACACCAAAAATAATATTAAAATATTTTTTCCGACCTCAAATTTGTGGTCTCGAAACCACTATTCCGACTAGGGTCTAAACCGGGCTGTTACAGGCAAACTCTTATTAAACACCAAATTTATACATATATACGAGTGTGTTGATCTAGGGTCAATTAAAGCAATCACATTAGTATCATAAAGAGAGAATGTACTGGTAATAATATCTGGGGACGACGCTTCTTCGCGAGCGCGAATAGCGTAGGCTCTAGCAGGTGCTCTGGCCTCGGATCTCACAGCTGAGTCCCTAGTTATACCTCTATCACTGGATACATTTCTCGTATTTCTCGGTGGTCTCCATCTTGTAGTCGTATTGCTCGATCTTACATTCTAAACTTTTTTTTTCTCAGATAACTCTGGGCAATCTCGGATAAAGTGATCTGGCGAACCACATTTGAAGCAAGCTTTAGTACTCTTATTCCAGCATTCACCAAAATGTCTTCTCCCGCACTGTTGACACTCAGGTTTGTTATTTCTCACACTGCCAACACTTGAGACGAATGTAACTTGAGCTTTAGAATTCATAGGTTGATTTCCACGATATCTATTCTGATATCCCATTGATGCATTAGATCTCATCTGCATTTAATCTCGAATTTCTTTGATGAAGAATGAGAAGGTTTATTCATCGGTCTTTTCCTCGAATCTCTAGCCTCTGAATCAGCTTTCTTCTTTTCTCTGCTAAAGTATTCGGCTTTGCAAGCCCGGTCAACTAACACAACAAATTCTTTTAAATCTAAAATCCCAACCAGAAGTTTAATGTCTTCGTTCAGCCCATCAACAAACTGCTTGCACATTATCTCTTCAGTAGAAACATACTCTCGAACATATTTACTTAACCGTACGAATTCTCTTTCATACTCGGTTACGGTCATATGGCCTTATTTCAATTCTAGAAATTCTTTATGCTTTTGATCAAGGAACCGTTGACTGATATATTTCTTCTGAAACTCGATCTGAAAGAACTCCCAGGTGACTCTCTCCCTCGGCACTACTAATATTAATGTATCCCACCACTGATACACAGAGTCTCTCAAAAGTGATATAGCACACTTTAAACATTCTGCCGATGTACAAGACAGCTCATCAAACACTCGGATCATATTTTCAAGCCAAAACTCAACTCTCTCAGGGTTATCATCAATATTAGCTCTGAACTCTTCAACCCCGTGTTTACAGATCTTATCAACTGGAGGCTTATTCAATCTTAAAAGCTCGACCCTTTGAGTAGCTACAGGTACAGGTTGGGGATTAGGAGGGGGTGGGGGTTGTTGAGCAGCCGGGGTCGTTCGAAAATATTGAGTAAACCACTCGTTCATCATTTGGAAGAAGGCTTCTTTAGCCTCTTCTCCCTGGCTACCCGTCACAGGTCTAGAATCAGATGGCGCTGTCCCTTGAGTAGGAGCAGGCACGTTACTCTCAACCTCATCATCTATGGCTCGATTGGGATCCATTTACTAAATGAAAACACATTTTAAAATGTCAGGAGTCATCACACTATCACAGTTTATATATGGCATGTATAGCTAAACTATCCCACATGCTACGTTAGTCCTAGAATTGACTAAACCGTAGCTCTGATACCAATAAATTTAACACCCCTCACCCGTATTCAACGCCAGAATAGGGTTACGGAGTATTACCAGACTTACAACACTTTTAAACATACATTTTATATACAATTTATCAAGTCAAATACAATTCAATCATAAATAATCATAGTGTCCCTTAAATGAGCCTACGAGGCCTTAAACATGCATTGAGAGTGGTTCGGGACTAAATCGGATACTCGAGAAAATTTTCAACGATTAGTAATTTTTTCTCCAAAATAGGGGACACACGCGTGTCACCGGCCGTGTGAAAATTGGGGGTACATACTGACTTGGGTCACACGGCCAACTACACGGCCATTGTAACACCCCAAGCCCGGCCTAGAAGTTAGGCCCAAGTCTGGAATGTCACATTAAAGGCACACTTCAAAACGATTTTACCATTTAACAATTTAAGGCCCAAAAGCCCAAAACCCTTGTATCTTGTTAAGTTACGTTGAAAAAGCCCATATTTTAGAAAACATTCATAGGTTAAGTTATTTCGAAAACCATGTTAACTTTAGAAATTTTATGAAATTTAATAAGCGGATAGCTGAAACAATAATAATAAAATCCAAAATCTAAAGTCACTTAGGAGTTACATGGCCTTATTACAATCCAATGAAAAAAAAAACAAAGTGTTCAAAATAATTTCATTTAAACAAAATAAAACATTTGATCAGCTTGTAGTGTGGCCATCTCCGAGTCCTTTCCCACGTGTCGAGCCGTCTATTCAGGATCACCTGAAACATTAAATAAAAGGGTGTGAGTTTCGAAACTCAGTGTGTACAACCCTTGGCAATCAATTCTCATACAAATATTCACATTGGGCCTAAGCCCTAACAAATCGGTGGTCTTGGGCCTTAGCGCACCATGACCTCATAGCACATCATATCGCATCAAATACAACAAGATAATGCAAAACCCACCCAAAAAATCCATCCACTACACACACCATTTCCCTTCCAACCTTATGACTCCTGTGGGGAATTCTAGCTCGACCCACCCCTCCGCTACACACCATGGGTAGCCCGATTTGGTACTACTCGAACGTTGCGATAAAGGCGCTAATCATATATTGGGCTTAAAGCCTCGGTGGATCCATACGATCACGACCATGTGATCCTCAAATCTTCCTCCGTACCATAATTCCCACCCATATGCATCCTAAGCGAGAATATCATATGAATGCATCAAACACACAAGTAACATCCATAAACTCATATCCGTCACATAGGGGTATTTTCGTCATTTCACTACCCAGGGGTATTTTCGTAATTCTACCCTACAAGGGTATTTTGGTAACTTGGCAAAATAGGGGTATCTTGGTAATTTTGCAAATAGGGGTATTTTGGTACTTTTGCAAAATAAGGGTATTTTGGTAATTTTTCAAAATAGGGGTATTTTGGTAATTTTGCAAAATAAGGGTATTTTGGTACTTTTGCAAAATAGGGGTATTTTGGTAGTTTTACAAAATAGGGGTATTTTGGTAATTTTACAAATATAAGGGTATTTGGTCCCTCTCAGGTTTTAGTTATGAACTTTGGCCCATAAATAAGTCCTCGCGGTTAAAGTGAACAAACACTATGCACCAGGTAGGATCTCAGAAAAGAGGAGGTGGGCCACTAGGACCGCTTAAGTACCAAGCTCTCCCTAGATCCAATCCTAGACATGCGTATGCTCGTTGCCACACCATAACCCAGCGACTTGTTCACGGACATGTTTATTTAGATTAAGTCTTAGAAATTTAAGAGTTGTTCAAACTAGGCCTAAAGTCCATTAACCCTAACATACTTGTCTACGCCCCCATAAGCCCATCAAGCCCAAATCACATCCTTACGGCCCATTAGGCCCAAATCTCATCATACGGCCTATTAGGCCCAAAATAAATCCAGATCATGTATGCATGACTAACTCAATTCGTATAACCAACCAAACCATTTCATCAAACTTAGCCTCAGGGCCCACCGGGCCCATTTAGCCACTTTCGGCTTTTTGGCTTTTCGGCATTGCCGATATCGTGTGTGTAGTGTTTGTACACACCTGGTAACCTCGCGTGCTACAAACCCCTTAGTCACGAACCTACAATCGACATTACTAGCGATTAACCAAAGCTTTAACACATACTTATCAAAAGCGAAACCTCACTGCATTCTTTACCGTGTGCCTCACGTTCTAGTAGCCCTTCCTTTGCTACTATTGGCGACTATCCTCTAGATCTGCACCCAAACACCTATATCGACAAAACCAAGTGACCCATATTGATCATAAGTCACCCCTATGAGCCACAATAGATTTGGCCATATACTAAAACTCTAACTGAGTCGAGAATACTTACTGCCTTGATAACAACTCTTACCTACCGCGCTTGCGATTGCTGAGCCTCACTCTTGTTAATACATGGTAACGGAAAAGAGGGGTTAGATAGCCATTTGGCTTTTAATAAAACACTTTAAAAATTCAACTAAGCTCTTACCGAAATCTTCCTTTGATCTTACGGCCTAAGTCCGGCTTTTGAGACTCGTAAGATGACAGAGGCAATTTGGCAACACTAGGGGAAATAAGAAAAGAGGTGATTCGGCTAGAACCAAGAGGTGAACTAAAAAGGGAATTTGAGAAGGGAGAGTATGAAGGATTCGGCTTTGGCACACTTAGAGAAAAAAAAAACGTCTGAACCTCTCACAAGTGAAGAAATTCAGTCAGAAGGAAAGCAAAAATTCGGCATTAACCTAGGAACTTAATTCGGCACTCATATATATAGCCCCTAGTCGAAACTTCCCTTCCCTCAGAGTCCAATTTGACACCACTATATCCACCTCCCAATCCCTATCTTTTCTCCCTTATCTTCACCTTAAATTTCTCTCCTGAACACTCCCTTTTAGAGTCCCCTCCAACGCCAACTCCTTCTGTCCAGGCACAAAAATAAAACTCCTTAATTCTCCCCTCTTAGGCCTCGAACCTTGGACCTCCTTAACTGCCAAACACGCCACCTCTCAGCCCCTATATGACGCCACTTTCCACTGGACTACAAGCCTATCTATGTCCCTTTTCTTCTCTTAATCTGCTTATGAGGCCTCCTGCCTGAGTCTAGGGTCCACTAAGCAAGAAAAAATAAATTTTTCCCTATGGTCTCTCCTATCTCTAAGGCTTCAAATAATCCCAATAATACCTTAAAATTAATATTCTAAGTGCTACACATACATACTAACTTCAATGCACATAAATTAGGGTTTCAGGATTTTTAGGGCGTTACAACTCAATAGGCCCAAACCTTCTAGGCCCAAATTCGGGGCGTTACAGCCGTGTGTCTAGCCCGTGTGCCCATTCAATATGGCCACACACACCCGTGTGCCAGGCTGTGTGCTAGGCCGTGCCACACCTGTAGGGTATACTGACTTATGCAACACGGGCAAGTCACGCGCCCGTGTGCTAGGTCGTGTGCCAATTAAGGGGTATACTGACTTGTGCCACACAGCCAATCACACGCCCATGTGTGAGGCCGTGTGGAGGATACTGACTTCATTTCAATTTCCACACCAGGGGACACATGGCCGTGTATCATGACTGTAACACCCCTAACCCGTAACCATCGCCGGTCTAGGATTAAGAGGCATTACTGGACAATTCGGAACTTTTACGAATATTTCACATCATAACTTAACATTTCATAATCAAATAGTCCCTTAATTAGGTCTACGAGACCTTAAACGTGCATTAGAAAGGGGTCAGGACTAAACCGAATACATTCGAAAATTTTTTAAATTCAATCATTTTTCAAAGTTACAGAGGTCACACGCCTGTGTGGGCAGGCCGTGTCAGACACACCCGTGTGTCCAAGCCGTGTCAAAACAGGGCATACATACTGACTTATTCACACGGCCGAGGACACGCCCATGTGCCTCACCCGTGGTCAACACTGACTTGCATCACACAGCCAGTCACACGCCCGTGTGTCCAACCCGTGGTCGACACTGACTTGCATCACACGGCCAGTCACACGCCCGTGTTTCCAGCCCATGGTCGACACTGACTTGTTTTGAATTACAAACTCAAATGACATGGTTGAGCCACACGCCCGTGTGCTCAACCGTGTGGGAAAATATAGACCATTTACAAGGCCAAATTGCCACCCATTTTAGGGTCAAACCTACATGCAAAAACAAACATTATTTCAAGTACCAAAAGCAACCAAAACATACCAAAATGACATCTTTTCTAACCATTCAAAAGCATATCAAACACACCAACTTATGTATCATTTATCTCATTCTCATTACAAGCATTTCTAAGTATAATCCATCCAAAACTTACCAATTCATTATGACATCTTTCATCAATAATAATCCAACTTTGCATCACAAAACATAGACTAAAATTAACATATTCACATCCCATTTACAAGCCATATCACATAGCTTATATATACAACTCAAAATATCATCCATTTCAACTAGATTATACATGCCATACTAAAATATGTACACATTCAAAAGGTACCAAATTAGAGTTTGATAGTGTGGTGATGATCCTCGACGATCTTCGAGCCTTCCGTAGCTTTAATGATCTATAAAACAATGCAAACACACACAAAGTAAGCTTTCAAAAGCTTAGTAAGCCATATACACATAAACTTTACATATAAACATTCATAATTATATCAAATATAAGATCTTTAGTATATCTCAATTGCAAATACATATTTCTTCTTTGACTCAATTGATTAACCATTGCTTACCAACAAATCATATCTCCAAGTATCTCTTTTGTTCATAGCACATTCATACATATATCACATTTTATCTCATTGAGTCTATGCACATAACTCACTTTTGCAAATTCATATATATTTACCTTTCATGCTCAAACATAGTATACACTTCAAACGTACCTGAAATAGTTACACATTTCACATAGTTTATCATTTCTCGGAGTTGCCTGTTGAACCATTCAGAATCAAATAGGATACTCAAATAACTCAGAATACTCGTACAATGCCATCGTCCCAGACGTGGTCTTACATGTAATCAAATATCGATGCCACTATCCTAGACAGGGTCTTACACAAAATCATATACGATGCCAATGTCCCAGACATGGTCTTACACGTAATTCTCAAATCGACGCCAATGTCCCAGACGTGGTGTAACACCCCTAACCTGTAACCGTCGCAGTACTGAAATGTAACTTTGTGCCTAAAGCCTCTTGCAATTTCTTCCAAAACCGTGAGGTAAATCTCGGATCTCTGTCAGATACAATAGATTGTAGTACCCCGTACAATCTCACAATCTCAGCAATATACAATTCAGCTAATTTATCAAGTGAATAATCTGTTCTGACCGGAATGAAATGAGTTGATTTCGTCAATCTATCAACTATCACCCAGATTGCATCTTTATTTCTCGAAGATAAAGGCAATCCCGACACAAAGTCCATCGTGATTCTCTCCCATTTCCACTCAGGAATCATAATCGGTTGTAACAAACCGGATGGAACCTGATGTTCAGCTTTAACTTGCTGACAAACTAAACATCTCGAAATAAACTCTGAGATATCCTGTTTCATACCATGCCACCAATAACAATGTTTTAGATTGTTATACATTTTCGTACTCCCCAGATGAACAGCCAAACGACTACTGTGAGCTTCGTTCAAAATCATCTGAATCAACTCTGAATTCCTTGGAACACAAATCCGATCTCTGAATCTCAAACAATCATCATTATCAACTCAAAATTTTGAATCAGAATTTAAACCACATTGAGCTCGTTTTGTCGTCATCTCATCATCAATTTTCTGGGCATCTCAAATCTGACGTATAAACATCGGTCTCACTTTCAACTCAGCTAAAATCGAACCATCATCATATAGATCTATCTGAGTGCTCATTTCTCGCAAAGCACATAAAGACTTTTGGCTCAAAGCATCAGCAACAACATTAGCTTTACCCGGATGATAATCAATTACTAATTCATAGTCTTTTAGTAATTCTAACCATCTCCACTATCTCAAATTTAATTCTTTCTGAGTCATCAGATATTTCAAGTTCTTGTGATCCGTATAAATATGACATTTCTCACCAAATAGGTAATGACGCCAAATCTTCAATGCAAATACAATCGCGGCTAATTCAAGATCATGCGTCGGGTAATTCTTTTCATGCGGCTTTAACTGTCTCGAAGCATAAGCTATAACTTTACCCTATTGCATCAGCACACAGCCCAAACCATTCAACGATGCATCACTGTAAATTATGAAGTCTTTACCCGATTCAGGTTGGACTAACACGGGTGCCTCTGTCAATAATGCTTTCAACTGTTCAAAACTCTGCTGGCACTTTTCTGACCATTCAAATTTAACATCTTTCTGTAACAACTATGTCAACAGTGTCGCAATCATTGAGAAACCTTTCACAAACCGCCTATAATATCCCGCTAGTCCCAGAAAACTACGGACTTCAGACACATTTCTCGAAGGTTACCATTCTAAAATAGTTGAGATTTTACTCGAATCAACTCGTATTCCCGCAGCTGATACAATATGCCCCAGAAAACCAACCTCACGCAACCAAAACTCACATTTACTAAATTTTGCATACAATTGCTTCTCACGCAGAGTCTGTAACACAATTCTCAAATGCTCGGCATGTTGCGTCTCATCACAGGAATAAATCAGAATGTCATCAATGAATACCACAACAAAACGATCCAAATACGGTCTGAATACCCGGTTCATCAAATCCATAAACACTACAGGAGCATTCGTTAGTCCAAAAGGCATAACTAAGAATTCATAATGTCGGTACCTCGTTCTGAAAGCAGTCTTCGGTACATCTGATTCTTTGACTCTCAACTGATAATATCCCGATCTCAGATCTATTTTAGAAAACATTGTAGCTCCTTTCAGCTGATCAAACAAATCATTAATTCGCGGAAAAGGATATTTATTCTTTATCGTCACTTTGTTCAACTATCGGTAATCAATACACATCCTCATAGTGCCGTCTTTCTTTTTCACCAGTACAGGAGCACCCCAGGGCGAGAAACTCGGTCGTGCAAATCCTCTATCTGTCAACTCTTGCAACTGAGACTTCAACTCTTTCAATTCTGTCGGTGCCATTCTATATAGAGCTATTGAGATAGGAGTTGTCCCTGGCACTAATTCAATTCCAAACTCAACTTCTCGTATTGGAGGTAATCCCGGTAGTTCTTCAGGAAACACATCTGGAAACTCACAAACTACGGGTACAGATTCAACTTTCTTTTCAGTCACTTTTGTATCTATTACATACGCAAGATAAGCTTCACAACCCTTTTTCACATAATTCAAAGCTTTCATCGAAGATATAACAGCCGGTAACCCACTTAAATCACTGGATTCAATTCGAACTATCTCACCATTCTGACTTCTCAAATCAATACTCTTTATTTTACAATTCACAATAGCATGATGCAAAGTGAGCCAATCCATACCCAGAATTATATCAAATTCATCAAATGGTAGTAACATCAAATTAGCCGGAAAACAAATATCCCGAAACATCAAAGGACAGTTCTTGCACACTTTATCAACCAGAACACACTTGCCTAAGGGGTTCGATACTTTAACTACAAATTCAGTAGACTCAACAGGCAGAGTCTTACTAGATACTAGATTCACACACACATAGGAATGAGTAGATCCTGGATCTATCAATGCAATCACATCAGTATTAAATAAAGTGAAAGTACCAATAATGACGTCTGGAGATGACGCTTCTTCACAAGCGCGAATAGCATAGGCTCGGGCAGGTGCTCTCGCCTCAGATCTCATAGCTATATCGGTAGTACCTCTTTGACTTCCACTCACATTTTCGGTGTTTCTGGGTGGTCTACCTCTAGCCGTCGTATTACTCGACCTCACATTCTGAATATTGTCTTTCTCCGCTAACTCAGGGAAATCTCGGATGAAGTGATCTCGTGATCCACATTTATAACAAGTTCTATTATTATACTTGCCCTAGCATTCTCCAACATGTCGTCTCCCGTACTGTCTACACTCAGGCTTGTTGCTTTTGACACTTCCAACACTCGATTCAGTCAGAATTTGAGTTCTCAGACCAACACTTTATTTCACACGATCTCTACTCGAGTGTCCAACCGAAACATTTGAATGATTACTCGCATCTTTGAATCTCTTTGATGGAGGTTGATACGACTTACTCATCGATCTTTTTCTTTCATCTCTAGCTTTAGAATCTACTTTCTTCTTTTCTTTATTAAGCTCCTCAGCTTTGCAGGCTCTTTCAACTAATACTATAAATTCATTTAAATCAAGTATTCCAACTAGCAATTTAATGTCTTCATTTAGCCCTTCAATGAAACGTTTACACATAGTAGCTTCAGTCGAAACACATTCTCGTGCATACTGACTTAATCTCACAAACTCTCGCTCATATTCAGTGACTGACTTACGGCCCTTTTTCAGTTCGAGGAATTATTTACGTTTCTGATCTATGAATCGTTGACTAATATACTTCTTTCGAAATTCAACTTGAAAGAAATCCCAGGTGATCCTCTCTCTCGAAACCACTGATATCAACATTTTCCACCAATTATATGCCGTATCTCTCAACAAGGAAACATCACATTTTATGCATTCGTCAGGAGTCAATGACATCTCATCAAATACTCGGATTGTATTCTCGAGCCAAAACTCAGCTCGTTCAGCATCATCATCAACTGTAGCTCTAAGCTCTTCGGCCCCGTACTTTCTGATTTTATCCACAGGAGGTTTACTCATTCGGATTGGATCTACAACTTGTGGCACTACAGGCACTTGTGGGGGTGGAGGTTTTTGAGCAGCCGGATTCGTTCGAACGAACTCCGAAAACCACTTACTCATCATTTGGAAGAAGGCTTGCTTAGCCTCTCCCCCGTGACACTAGCTATCGGCCTAGATTCAGCCGGCGCTGTCCCTTGAGCGGGAGCAGGCGCATTGCTCACTACATCATCAGCAACTACTCGATCAGGATCCATTTGCTATATGAAAACACATTTTTCAATTGTCAGGATTTATCACACTATCACAATTATATATATGGCATGTATAGCTAGACTAACATGCGCTACGTTAGTCCTAGAATCGACTAAACCGTAGCTCTGATATCAATAAAATGTAACACCCCTAACCCGTAACCGTCGCCAAACTAGGGTTAGGAGGCATTACTAATCATCTCCGAACACTTCATATCATTTTAGGACACAAAGTCAATTATCATTGAAACATATCACAACATAAACATATAGTCCCTTAATGAGGTCTACAAGACCTTACACGTGTTAGAAAGAGGTTGGGACCAAACCGAACACATATTTTTAGAAATTTAAAGGTTTTTTAAAACTACAGAGGTCACACGCCTGTGTGGGCAAACCGTGTACCTCACACGGCCTCGGACACACCCGTGCGTCCAAGCCATGGCAAAACAGGGCATACATACTGACTTGTCCACATGGCCTGAGACACGCCCGTGTGCCTCACCTGTGGTCGACACTGACTTGCACCACACGGCCAGTCACACACCCGTGTGACCAGCCCGTGGTCGTGCCTGACTTGTTTCAGTTTGCAAACTCGAAAGACACGGTCGAGCCACACGCCCGTGTGCTCAACCGTGTGGGCAATTATAGGCCATTTTCAAGGCCAATTTGCCACCCACACTTAGGATCACACCTACAAGCACAAACCAATACAATTCCTTGCACAAAATGGCATTCAAATATACCAAAACATACTCAATTTAATCTCTTAACAACATCATTCCTCTTCCTATACAAATTCATCTTAACAAATCAATCCAAATTATCATCTATACATTCAAAATCATGTAAACCAATCATCATATAATCCACACCATAATTCACATTTAAACCATCATTCTCATCAACCAATTCATGCTTGAAATATACCATTTCCATTCTCACTATTCCATACCACATTCACCATTTTCATAGCATACATATAAGAACTAACATCATTCAACTTCCAAGCCATATCACATGGCAGGTTCTAAACATTTCAAAACATGCCATATTAACTAGCCTATACATGCCATATTCAAATATACACATTTTTCAAAAGTAACAAAATAGATAGCCGATAGTGTGATTGAGTCGCTGATGATCCCCAAATTCGAGCTTACTTTAAAATACACTGTAAAATAGAGAAACATTTCACACAGTAAGCTTTAGAGCTTAGTAAGTTCGTAATATAATACATATTACTCAAAAATACAATATCAATACATAAATAAACCATCACTTAGATAGATTCACAACTAAACACAATATCATCCTCAACCATATACTCATACATCCATCTATTCAACCTTAAACATTATCATCAACTACATAGGTTTGAAACATACCTTTGCCAACACTTAGTTAACAAACGTTCTTGCTATTCAATGCTCGATACCATAACTTATTCACTGTTCACTATCTCTTCAATTCAATCGCACACTTATTGCCCCATTTCATAGCCAAAGCTTAAATAACATCGCACACTTAGTGCCATAATATAAAACCGAACTTAATTCGGTATCGCACACACAGTGCGAATCAATAAGCCGAAGCTTCATTATTTCGCACACACAGTGCTAATCATCTCGGTCTCATTTCCAAATATGCACACTTAGTGCCACCTAACTCGATTCCACACATAGCATTACTAATCCAATAGTCACATAACTGTTCATTTCATAGCAATTAAACATAATTTAAGAACACGTATTATATCCGAACTTACCTTGGATGTCGAAATAACAAAACAGTCGATTAATCGAGCACTTTATCTTTACCCCGATCTCGATCCGAATCTCTCCTTTCTTGGTCTATACATATTCAAATTTAGCTTATTCAATTTCCAATTCATTCAATTTAGTCCAAACATACATATTTAGGGCATTTTACAAAATAGCCCTCACATTTTCACATTTTGACACTTTAGTCCCTATTTCATAAAATCATCAAATACACATAATTTCATTTCACCCATGCCTAGCCGAATTCTCCTTATGTCCATACAAACCCACACATTTCATTTATTTCACATTTTAGTCCTCCAATTTCTTATTTTTACAATTAAGCCCAAATTGCTTAAATTCACTAAAAATTCAAAGTCAAAACATGGTAATCTTACACATATCTTTCATATTTCATCATCAACTATCACAAAGCTCAAGCATTCATCAATGACATATATCAAATTCTTCATCAAACTCTAAAATTAAAGCATGGGTTTGATAAAACACAAAGCAACGATTACAAAAACGTAGAAATTATCAAAAACCGAGCAAAAACTAACCTTGAATCAAGCTTGATAGGTGCCAAAATATTAAAAGCTCCTATCCCTAATTTCTTTTCTCAATTTTGGCAATGGATGATTAAAAGATGACCACTTTCATGCTTTTGTTTAATTTAATTAAGCTTAATTATCATTTTCCCTTTTTACCCTTTATAATTTTATTCCATTTCCACTAACCCTTTAAATTAAATGGTCTAATTGCATAATAAATGCCTCATGCTTTAAAGACAACAACAATTCGGCCCTTAATCAATTTGAAGGCCATTTTTACATTTTATGCGATTTAGTCCTATTCTCAAATTAAGCGCACAAATGACCAAATTAAATCACAGAAATTTCACACATACCAATTCACATATTATAAATACCAAAAATAATATTAAAATATTTTTTTGACCTCAGATTTGTGGTCCCGAAACCACTGTACCGACTAGGGTCTAAATCGGGCTGTTACACGTGGTCTTACATGATATCATATATCGGAATCCTATGTCAAGACATATGAATCCTATCTATTCCTAAGGTTCGTACGGGACTCTTCAGACCTTGACACATTATTGATACTTTCTCGGATTTCACATGTATAGCTTCCAAAGCCATTCATCACAATTCAATATTAAATGAACATGAATATATCATCTTAAATACATTTATTTGTATATAGACTTACCTCGTACAGATATAAACGGACGGATTTGACTACTCGACCACTTTCGACTTTCCTCGATCTAAATCCGTTTTCTTCGGTTCTTGATCTATACATATTCAAATTTAACCCATTTATTCACCAAATCATTCAATTCAATCCAAAAACACACATTTAGGGCATTTTACAATTTAGCCCTCATATTTTCTCATTTTGACATTTAAGTCATTATTTCACAAAATCACAAAATACACATAATTTCTTTGTACCCATGCTTAACCGAATTTTCATATACTTCATATAAGCCCATAAGTTTCATTTATTTCACATTTTAGTCCTTCAATTTATTATTTTCACAATTTAGTCCAAATTACTAAAATTCACAAAAAATCCAAAGACAAAACATGTTAATCTAACACATATATTTCATATCTCATCAATTAACATCACAAAGCTTAAATATTAATCAATGGCACATCTTATAATCTTCATCAAATTCCAAAGTTAAAGTATGGGCTTGAGAGAGCACGAAGCAACGATCACAAAAACGTAGAAATTATCAAAAACCGAGTCAAAAACATACCTCAATCAAGATGAACAAGGGCCGAATATAATAAAGCTTTAAACCCTTCTTTTTCTTTCAATATTCGTTGGTGGATGAACAAAGATGATGAAAGAAATGTTTTTATTTTATGTTTTAATAACATTTATAACCAATTTACATATTTAACCTTTTAATTAACATTAAAATCCCACTAACATATGTCCATCTTTGTCATTTAAAATATTCTATGGTTAAATAACCACGTAATGACCTCATCTTTGTAAAGACACATCAATTCGGGTAACGTTCTCTCATTTCATCTTCGAGCTCCCACGTAGCTTCTTCAACCCCGTGTCGATGCCATAAGACTTTCACTAATGAGATTTTCTTATTTCTCAATTCTTTCACCTTGCGATCTAAAATCCGGATCGGTTCTTTCTCGTAAGTCATATCAGATCGGATTTCAATCTCAGACGGAGAAATCACATGTGATGGGTCAGATCTGTATCGACAAAGCATTGATACGCGAAATACATTATGAATCTTTTCTAGCTCAGGTGGTAGCAACAATCTGTATGCAACAGGTCCAATACGCTCAATAATTTCATACGGCCCGATGAACCTCGGACTCAATTTGCCTTTTCTGCCAAAACGAAGTATTTTCTTCCACGGAGACACTTTCAAGAACACTTTATCACCGATCTCAAACTCAATATCTTTTCATTTCAAGTCTGCGTAAGATTTCTAACGATCTGATGCGGCTTTCAGACTATCACGAATCACTTTCACTTTCTGCTCAGTTTTTTTTATCAAATCAACCCCGTGTGTTTTATTTTCACTTAGCTCAGTCCAATACAAAGGTGTTCGACATTTGCGTCCGTACAAAGCCTCATAAGGTGCCATTTTGATGCTCGACTAAAAACTATTATTGTACACAAACTCAATCCATGGAAAATATTGTTCCCACGTACCATCAAACTCAAGAATGCAACATCTCAACATATCCTCGAGAATTTGAATAATCCGCTCAGATTGACCATCCGTCTGTGGGTGAAAACCTGTACTAAGATGCAATTTAGTACCTAAGGCCTCTTGCAATTTCCTCCAAAATCGTGAAGTAAACCTCGAATCTCTGTCAGATACAATAAATAGTGGCACTCCGTGCAATCTCACAATATCAGAAATATATAGCTCAGCTAATTTATCAAGTGAGTAATCAGATCGTACCGGAATAAAATGGGCTAATTTCATTAATCTGTCAGCTACGGCCCAAATTGTATTTTTCTTTCTCAGAGTCAAAGGCAACCCTAAAACAAAATCCATCGTCACTCTATCCCATTTCTACTCGGGAATCATTATCGATTGTAACAAACCAGATGGCACTTGATGTTCAGCTTTAACTTGCTGACGGACTAAACATTTTGAGACAAACTCTGAAATATCCCATTTCATACCAGGCCACCAACAAAGTTGCTTCAAAACATGGTACATTTTTGTACTTCCCGGATGAACAGATAGACGACTGCTATGAGCTTCTTTCAATATAGACTGAATCAACTCTGAATTCCTCGGAACACAAATCCGATCTCGATACCTCAAACAATTATCATCATTAATTCAAAATTCTGAATTAGAATTCAAATCACACTGAGCTCGTTTAGCTAACATTTCATTATCACTTTTCTAAGCATCACATATTTGCTATAAAAACAACGGTTTCGCTTTCAATTCATCCAAAACTGAACCATCATCAGAAAAATCTAAATGAGCATTCATTGCACGTAATGCAAACAATGATTTTCGACTCAATGCATCAGCAACAACATTTGCCTTACTCGGATGATAATCTATCACAAGCTCGTAGTCTTTCAACAGTTCTAACCATCTTTTCTGTCGTAGATTCAGGTCTTTCTGAGTCATCAAATATTTCAGACTTTTATGATCCGAAAACACATGACATTTTTCTCCGAAGAGGTAGTGACGCCAAATCTTTAATGCAAACACAATCGCAGCTAGCTTAAGATCGTGTCTCAGATAATTCTTTTCATGCGGCTTCAATTGTCTCGAGGCATAAGCTATAACTTTGCCTTCCTGTATCAAAACACATCCCATACCATTCAACGAAGCATCATTATAAATCATGAACTCTTTACCCAATTCTGGCTGTACCAAAACTGGAGCTTCAGTCAAAAGGGCTTTCAACTGATCAAAGCTTTTCTGACATTTATCGGACCATTCAAATTTCACATCTTTCTGAAGCAATCTAGTCAACGGAGTAGCAATCATCGAAAAACCTTTTACAAACCGACGATAGTAACCAGCAAGTCCCAAAAAACTGCAAACTTCAGACACATTTTTCGGAGGCTTCCATTCTAAAATAGCTGAAATCTTGCTCGGATCAACTCGTATACCAGATGCTGATATAATATGTCCCAGAAAACCAACTTCACGCAACCAGAATTCACGTTTACTAAACTTTGCACATAGTTGCTTATCTCTCAGAGTTTGTAGCACAATTCTTAGATGTTTAGCATGCTCAGTTTCATCATGCAAATAAATCAAAATGTCGTCAATGAATAAAACAACAAATTGATCTAATTACGGTCTAAAAATTTTGTTCATCAGATCCATAAAAATAGCAGGAGCATTTGTTAGTCCGAAAGACATAACTAAAAACTCATAATGCCCATACCTCGTTCTGAAAGCAGTTTTTAGAATGTTTGAATCTTTTACTCGTAACTGATAATACCTCGATCTCAGATCTACCTTTGAAAACACGGTGGCTCCTTTCAGCTGATCAAACAAATCATTAATTCTGGGCAGAGGATATTTTTTCATAATAGTCACTTTGTTCAACTGACGGTAATCAATGCACATTCTCATCGTGCCATCTTTCTTTTTCACAAATAGAACGGGAGCACCCCAAGGTGAGAAACTCGGTCGTGCAAATCCTCTATCGGTCAACCCTTGCAACTGTGATTTCAATTCTTTCAATTCTATTAGTGCCATTCTGTACGGAGCTATAGAGATAGGAGTCGTTCCCGATAATAAATCAATACCAAATTCAACTTCGCGTATCGGAGGTAATCCCAGTAATTCTTCAGGAAACACGTCAAGAAATTCACAAACAACTGGTACAGATTCAACTTTCTGTTCAGTCACTCTTGAATCAATTACGTAGGCAAAATAAGCTTCATAACCCTTTTTCACATAACTCTGAGCTTTCAACACTGATATCACAGCCGGTAACCCATCCAAATCATTAGATTCAATCCGTACTATTTCATCATTCTAACATTTCAAATCAATAGTTTTTAGTTTGCAGTTCACAACAGCATCATGCAATGTTAACCAATCCATACCCAAAATTATATCAAATTCATCAAAAGGTAATAGCATCAGACCAGCAGAAAAACAAACATCTCAGAACATCAACGGACAATTCCTGCATACTTTGTCAACCAAGACACATTTACCTAAGGGGTTCGATACTCTAATAACAAATTCAGTAGACTCCACAGGAAAAGTCTTACTGGATACTAATTTCATGCATACATACGAATGAGTAGACCCTGGATCTATCAATGCAATCACAAAAGTATCATAAAGAGTAAATGTACCCGTAATAACATCTAGAGACGAAGCTTCCTCACGAGCTCAAATGGCGTAAGCTCTGGAAGGTGCTTTAGCTTCAGATCTCGCAACTGTATCTTTCATAGCTCTCTGACTACCACTGACATTTCTGGTATTTTTAGAAGGTTTACCTCTAGCTGAAACATTATCTGGCCTCAGATTCTGTACAATCTCTTGTTCAACAGACTCGGGACAATCTCGAATGAAATGGTCTAATGATCCACATCTAAAACAAGCTTGGTCATTCAATATACAATTACCCGGATGTCTTTTACCACAATGCTTACATTCAGGTCACTCAGATCGAACATTTCCCACACTAGCTATCGAAGTAGCTGGAGCTTTGAAGTTCAACTGCGATCTAGCTCGATCTCTGTTCGAATGTCCCGCATTAACCTTTGAATAGCTATGCTCATCTCTAAATTTCTTTGATGCAGATTGAAATGATTTACTTGAAAATCTCTCACATCTCTGGCTTCAGACTCAGCTTTTCTTTTATATTTTCTGAGTGCTTCAGCTTTACACGCTCGATCAACAAGCACAACAAACTCTTTTATTTCCAAAATTCTAACTAAAAAATAGATATCTTCATTCAGGCCGTCTTCAAATCTTTTACACATTATTTCTTCAGTCGAAACACATTCCCGAGCATATTGACTTAATCTCACGAATTCTCGCTCATATTCTATGACGGACATATGACCCTGTTTCAATTCCAAAAACTCTTTTCGTTTTTGATCTATAAATCTCTGACTGATATATTTCTTCCAGAACTCAGACTAAAAGAAATCCCAAGTAACACGTTCTTTTGGAACAACAGAAATCAAAGTCTTCCACCACTGATAAGCTGCATCTCGTAATAAAGAAACAGTACATTTCACACATTCATCAGGAGTCAATGACATTTCATCAAACACTCAGATTGTATTCTCGAGCCAAAACTCAGCTCTCTCAGTATCATCATCACTAGTGGCCCTGAACTCTTCAGCCCCATATTTGAAGACTTTATCGACCGGAGGCCTATTCATCAGATTCAGATTCATAATCGGATATATAGTAGAAGTCTAAGGAGGATTAGGCGGGGGCAGAGTTTAACATCATGGATTTAGGGGCTTGGCATTATTTGTGTTGCTGTGTGTTGGCATGTTTTGTTTATTTTTTTATGTGTTTGGGGGATCTCGGGAAGGCTCAGGGTTAAGCTTGAGCCTTGGTGAAAATTCTGTTTTAGGCATTTTAGGGGGAAAGCTAGCAGAGGCAGGTCTTAAGAATAAATATTTGGGTTTGATGACACAAGAAGAGAGGTGGTAAGGTGGCAAGGAGGCGCCACTTAAGAGTGCATGGAAGTGGCGTCACAAGGGAGTAGTAGCGGGGAGAAGGTTCGAATCCCACAAGCCTCACTGTGGTGTTTTATTTTTTGTGCCTAGAGAGCTAGAGTGGTGGATTCGGCTAGGGCTCTTCAAGGATGGGTGTTGAAAGAGTCAAACCGTTTGAATGAATGGCCATGAGGGATTTGGGGAGTTTGAATTGGTCAAACTATTTGAATGGGTGATGGGGAGCATTCGATGGAGGAAATCAAGGAGAGGGTTGGTGTTTGAGTGTTGGCCAAAAGTTGGTGTTTAGGGGGGAGGAGAGTGACGGCTATGTGATGCTGTGGTTTGGGGATTTTCGGCATTGAGTGTGGGTTTACTAATCGAGAGCTCCTAGTAAAGGTGTGCGAATTTGTGAGCCTTTGTTTCGTTTTGGGATGTCTAGCATGGTGTGCCGAAATTGCCTAAGATCACCTAAGGGTTTCTCTTCTTTTTTCTTTTGGTGACTTTCAACTCTTTTCTCATCTTTTTCTCTAAACTGCAAACCTCTCATTCGTGCACCTTGTTCTTGAAAGCTATCAAACCACCTTTGGCTGACTATTTCCTTACCATACCCCCTCCATATTACTTTTTGCCATCTTCTTTGCTCTTCTCTTAAGCACCATATCCGAATCCAAATCAACCCTCATCCCCTCTCTTGTCAAGCCGAAATTCCTTTTCTTTTCTACTTTTTCTCCAAAGCCGAAACACCTTCTTGCTCCATTTCCTTTCTTCTTGTTCTTCATAGTCGAATCTCCCTAGTTCATCTTCTCTTGTTTCTTTTTCAAAACCGAATCGGCACCCTTCCATCGATTCTTGATAGAAGCTGAACATAGACTCTCCATTTGGCATATTCTTATGGTGGTAAGAAGCTCTTCTCTCTTTTCATCTCATTCTTTTCTTAATCCTCACTGCAATGGTTAACCGAAGGTTCTGACTCACTTTCTAGGCACTGACCGATTGTAGAAGGGTGTGTTCCGTCATCTCTTTTTCGTGTGGCCTATTTTCAAAGGGGGTTTTGGCAAGTAGTCGTTGGCCGAATAGGAGGTAGGGATTCTTTATCGACTTGTTTGGCCGAAATGCCACTCCTTTTGATCTATCCAAAGAACTGATTCTAACATGGTAATTATTTAGGGCTCAAACGGTTTCTTAAGCCAAGTCTGTTAACGTTCGGCTTCTGTTGATCAAGGTAAGGAACTTCATCGATTTGAGTTCTTATTCCCTCTATTCTCTTTCAATGCCTTAACCCTGTTTCCTGATCAAGAACCTTCCATGTATACAAGAAACGGTCAAGCCAAGGAGGGGAGTGTACCCATAGTATCCATTCCAAACTTTAAACATCATGCGGTATCGGCGGTTCAAGAATTTCTGTCGGGCTGTGGTAGAGAGCCGACGTCTGCCTGGGATAGGCAGATAGCTGTCATTCCTGTTAGCGAAAGCGTTGACGTAGATAGCTTGGTATTACGCGTTATCAGGTGTGTACTATTCACACACTTATCTGTAGTTATGTTATTAACTGTAATGGCCAAAAGTCGAAAGGATTGATGTGGTAGGCAAAATACCCATATAGGTAAGGTTAGAGACACCGGGTAAGTTCTTCATGGTTGATATTCTGGATTATATGCCTGTATGTATGTTTATTGTTATTCATGTATGAAATAGTATCTGTTATGCATTGTGATGACGATTGCGTACACATTGTGCACGATGTAAAGAGCATGGGCTCGGGAACTGAAAGGAGGGGGAAGTATTGATTAAGTGACTATTGTCACGAGTGACTATTGTCACGAGTGGTCTGAGTACCACGGTGGTTAATACCCCGATTGCTTATAACAGTGACTTGTCTCGGTGGTCTAAGACCACAGTGGGTTGGCCCCACGTACACATAAACTATTCAGAGATCGTCACGATGGTCTAAGACCACAGTGGGTTGGCCCCACGATTATATTAAGTGACTATTGTCACGAGTGGTCTAGAACCATGATGGTCATGAACCACAGTGGCATGATGCCACGGGTGTTTGGATAGAGAGTTAAGCTGGGATTGGGCTGCATTGCATGCATGTGACTTATGCTATATTGAGAGGGCTAAGGCCCAGTCTGTGTTATACGGGGATTTACACACACTGAGTCTCGATGACTCACCCCTTTTTGCGAATTCTGTAGGTAATCAGTAGATAGCGAGTTTGGAGCCGAGACAGACTCGAGGTGGCCATGCATTGCTATTTTTTTAGTAAACTCGAACTTTACTTTAAACCTACTTCTTCTATTTCGGGATTTTAATCTGTAATAAGGCCGCTTTAAATTTATTTTTATTTTGGGGATTTTGCTTATAAACTGATTTTATGCACGTTATGAATTATCGAGGAACGGGGTTTTCTTAAAAATGTAATAGAGGTTTTCTAAAATTTCAACAAAGGAAAGGTAAGCTACAAATAACTAAAACTTGGGATTTTTCTTAACAATTTCAGAAAAAAATATTATTTCCAATGATTACGTACCTAAACTTTTACATTGATGATCACCTTTCAAAAATTTCTGAGTTCGATTTTGGTAAAATAAACTCGTTTTCAACACCTAATTAACTCAAAGAGAAGATAGTATGCCCTGACTTGAACTCTCTAATCCAAATGTTTTTCTCAACTCCGATATTGCCAAAAGTTTTTTTTAATTTTCCCCCTGTAACAACTTAAATTTGGTCGTAACGTTTTGACCAGGTTTGGGGTGTTACAATTATGGTATCAGAGCCTAGGTTTCAAAAACTCGACCGTGGGTATGGGGTTCAAAAATGTTTTAAAAGACGGTTTAGAAATATATGTTCTCTGGAAGCATGGCACTCGAGTCTCTGACACCAAAGCCGCACGGTAAGTCTTCTGACTTTTGGTTATTTTACATGAACTAGGTGTAAGATGCTATGATCACTTGTACTGGGAAATGCAACTCTAGAGACTGAATCTTTAGGTGTGCATGAATTGGCGAAAATTACTCATAATGATAATTTCATAAAACTGCTCTGTAATAATCAGTGGAAGAAAACACTAACTCATAAAACTCTTAATCAAATTAAATCGCGTTAGTAGTAATGAGTACTAGAGGATGTGGACGCAGTATGCGAGGCCGTGGAAGAGGCCGAGATGTTGGGGCTGAGCCTTCAGAATCTGGGCATGGGCCGGAAGGTGAAGTGCCCACATCGCCAGTTGCAGAAGCAGAGTTTCAGGACCAAACTGGTGGAGACGATGCTGTGTCTCAGGCTATGTTACACGTTCTGGAGAGGGTGTCTGGAGCAAGCACGGGATCAGCGGCTCGAAAATCTGTGTCGGAGTGACTTCGGGCGAATGGGGCTGAAATGTTTAGGGGTGTTTCTGGTGTGGCTCCTAATGTAGCCGAGTATTGGTTAGAGGCAGTGGAACGGATTATGGATGATCTTGACTGCACCGTGGAAGAAAAACTGAAAGGAGTTGTGTCTCTTCTCCGAGATGAGGCTTACCAGTGGTGGCTCACGGTCAGAGATGGTACAGCAATGGACCGTATTACCTGGGACTTCTTTAAGTCTGTGTTCCAGGGGAAATACATTGGGTCGAGTTATGTGGATGCTCAGCGGAAGGCATTCCTTACCTTGGTTCAGGGGAGTAAGTCGGTGGCTGAGTATGAAGCGGAGTTCTTGCGTCTTAGCCGATATGACCGAGGCATTGTGTCAACGGACCACGAGCATTGTGTCTGATTTGAGGATGGCCTGAGGGACGATTTGTGAGTACTGATAGCTCCGTAATGAGAAAGAGAGTTCGTTGTTTTGGTTGAAAAGGCTAAGATAGCCGAAGAGGCAAAGCGGTCTGAAAGGCAGAACCAAGATAGGGACAAGGGTAGGAATAAAAGGAATTTTGGATCGTCAAGATCTACTGGAAATTTTTAGAAGAAGCCTAGGTTGGATGGGCCGGGTCGAGCCGTGTGGCCCGTTGTTACTGGTCGGCCGCAGCAATGTGCTACGTGTGGGAAGTTTCATTTAGGAGAATGCTGGGCAAGAAGTAATGGATGTTTCAGATGTGGATCAGTGGATCATCGGGTAAATGATTGTCTGCAAGAACCAATCAGAGTACGGCCAGTGGGTCAGAATTATGTACAGCCTGGTAGGAGTGGTCAGAAACCTCAGAGAGGCCGTGGTCTGGCCAGAGGAGGAAATGGTTTTGGTCGTGGGCGTGGAGCACCGGGCAGAGGTGCTGGGAACACTGATGCAAGACAGCCTGGGTTGGTCTATGCAGCTAGACACCGAGAGGAGGGCGATGCACCAAACGTCATAACCGATACGTTTCTTATTTACGGATTGCCTTTTTCTGCACTGATTGATATTGGATCAATACATTCCTATGTTGCTAGTACTGTGTCTGGAACTCTGAACATAGACTCGAGATTGCTTCTAGGAGATGGTGTACTTAGCCCTTTAGGACAATCTGTAGTGGTGAACAAACTCTTTGGGGTGTGCCTCTAGAAGTTCAAGGGATGGTTTTCCGATCGATCGATGGAAGCGCCGTTCGGGAGTTCGATTTAATCTTAGGTATTGGTGGCTAGTGAGATATCGAGCTAACTTGGATTGTCTTTGCTAAAGCGCATGGTGTTAAGGACTCCTGAGGGTAATGAGGTGGTGGTGATAGGTAAGAGGAGGAACTACTTGTCTAATGTAGTATCTGCATTAAAGGCTGAAAGAATGGTGAGAAAAGGATGCGAGGCTTTCTTAACTTTCGTATGTGCTTTGGAGGCCAAGGAGTCGACTGTAGGGGATGTCAAAACGGTGAAGGAATTTTTCGATGTTTTTCCAGAAGAGCTTCCAGGATTACCTCTGGATCGTGAGGTGGAATTCGGTATTGACCTCCTTCCGGGGACAGCGCTAGTGTCTATTGCCCCATATAGAATGGCGCCAAAAGAGTTGGTGGAACTGAAAGCCCAAATTCAGGAACTGTTGGACCGGGGTTTTATCCGACCAAGTGTGTCATCGTGGGGAGCGCCGGTGTTATTTGTTAAGAAGAAGGACGGGTCAATGCGGATGTGCATTGACTATAGGCAGCTGAACAAGTTGACGATTAAGAACAAGTACCCGCTGCCTAGGATAGATGATCTATTTGACCAGTTACGAGGTGCTTCGGTCTTTTCAAAGATAGACTTGAGGTCAGGTTATCACCAGCTTAAGGTCAAGGAGGCAGATATTCATAAGACAGCTTATCGAACTCGTTATGGTCACTACGAGTTCTTGGTGACGCCATTTGGATTAAGAAATGCACCAGCTGCGTTTATGGACATGATGAACCGGGTATTCCAACCCTATTTGGATCAGTTTGTTATGGTGTTTATAGACAATATTTTGGTCTATTCAAGTTTGGAGGAGGAACATGATTCGCATCTTCGGGTGGTGCTGCAAATTCTGAGAGAGAAACAGCTGTACGCCAAATTCAATAAGTGTGAATTCTGGCTGAGGGAAGTTACCATTTTAGGACATGTTGTGTCTGCTGAGGGGATTAGGGCAGATCCCCGAAAAATTGAAGCTGTGTTGGATTGGAAACTGCCTAAGTCTGTGGCAGAAATTTGAAGCTTTCTCAGTTTAGCTGGGTACTACAGGAGGTTTGTTGAGGGGTTCTCGTTAATAGCCGCACCGTTAACCAAGTTGTTACGGAAAGGGGTACCGTTTGTCTGGTCAGATAAGTAATAAGAAAGTTTTGAGAAGTTGAAGAGAATTCTAAGCGAGGCTCGATCTTGATTCGACCGAGGTGGGAAGGAGTTTGTCATTTTCGTGATGCGTCGCTGCGGGTTTAGGATTTGTGTTGATGCGGGAAGGGAAGGTGGTAGCGTATGCGTCTCCAGATTGAGATCACATGAAGTGAATTATCCCACGCATGATCCGGAATTGGCTGCGATGAGTGTTTGCTTTGAAGATCCGGAGACATTATCTCGTATGGGAGAAATCCATCATCTATCTGAGACCACAATAGCCTAAAATATCTCCTTACCCGGAAGGAGCAAAATTTAAGGCAATGAGGTGGATCGAATTATTAAAGGATTATGATTGCTCGATCAGTACCACCGGGTAAAGCTAATGTGGTGGCGAGATCGTTAAGTCGTAAAGTGATATCAGAATTGAGAGCAATGTTCGCCCATCTTAGCTTGTATGATGATGGAAGTGTGCTAGCTGAACTTCAAGTGAAGCCTTCTTGGGTCAGCCAGATAAAAGAGAAGCAGTTGTCTGATAAATCACTAAGTGCAAAATTTTGGCTAGTAGCAGGTAGTGAGACAGCAGATTTTAGTGTGAACAGTGATGGGGTTTTGTGCTTTCGGGGAAAGGCTTGTATGCCGAAGGATTTCGAATTGAGGCAGAAGATTTTACAGGAAGCGTATAGTAGCCCATACGCTATGCATCCTGGTGGGAGTAAGATGTATAGGGATCTGCGAGAACAGTTTTGGTGGCTGTGCAAGAAGCAAGAAGTGACCGAAATGGTGGATAAATGTTTGATGTGTCAGCAGGTGAAGGCGGAACACCAATTACCTTCGGGGTTGCTACAGCCAGTAAAGATTCCACTTTGGAAGTGGGAAAGGATAACGATGGACTTTGTGAGTGGGCTACCCCTTACGCCCACGAAGAAAGATTCAGTATGGGTAGTTGTGGATCGGTTGATGAAGTCTACTCATTTTATATCGGTTCGAGTTGATTATTCATTATAGAAGTTAGCCAAGTTGTATGTGGCGGAGGTTGTGAGGTTGCATGGGGTACCCGTGTCTATCATATCGCATGAGAGACCCGGAGTGTTTTCGTCGAGGTTTTGGAAGGCGTTGCATCAAGCGTTGGGTACAAAACTAGATTTCAGCCTGACGTTTCATCCTGCATCGATGGTCGATCGGAGAGGGTAATTCAGGTCTTGGAAGACATGTTGAGAGGTTGTGTTATTGACGGGGGTAGTTGGGAGGATTTTCACGTTATTGAATGGTCGCATACAACAGTGGCTACCAATCCAAAGATTCGAGATGGCACCCTATGAAGCGTTATATGGTCGGAAGTGTCGCACTTTTACTTGTTGGACTGAGTTGGGTGAGCGACAATTGTTGGGTCCGAAAATGGTTTCTGAAACAGAGGAGAAGGTTAAGTTGATTCGGACTCGGTTAAAGGAAGCTTCTGATAGGCAGAAATCTTACGCGATCTGAAACGTAAAGATATAGAGTTCTCTGTGGGTGATCAGGTTTTCTTAAAGGTTTCACCGTGGAAGAAAGTTTTAAGGTTCGGACGGAAGGGAAAACTGAGCCCCAGGTTCATCGGGCCTTATCGTGTGTTGAAGCATGTGGGACCAGTAGCTTATCAGCTCGAACTACCTTCAAAATTGAGGCAGATTCATGATGTGTTCCATGTCTCGATGTTAAGGCGCTACCGTTCAGATCCATCTCATATAGTGCCAGTGGAAGAAATCGAAGTAAGGCCTGACTTATCTTTTGAGGAGGAAATAGTTCAGATCCTAGACCGAGATGTTAAAGTGTTGCGGAGGAAGACGGTTCCATTGGTTAAAGTGTTGTGGTGGAGTCACAGTCTTGAAGAAGCCATGTGGGAGCTAGAGGATGTGATGCGACAGCAATACCCTCACCTCTTTTGACCAGGTAAATTTTGGGGCCGAAATTTCTTTAAGGGGGGTAGAACTGTAACATCCTGGATTTAGGGGCTTGGCATTATTTGTGTTCTTTGTGTGTTGGCATGTTTTGTTTGTTCTTTTATGTGTTTGGGGATCCGGGAAGGCTCGGGGTTAAGCTTGAGCCTTGGTGAAAATTCTGTTTTAGGTACTTTAGGGGGAAAGCTAGCAGAGGCAGGTCTTAAGAATAAATATTTGGGTTTGATGACACAAGAAGAGAGGTGGTAAGGTGGCAAGGAGGCGCCACTTAAGAGTGCATGGAAGTGGCGTCACAAGGGAGTAGCAGCGGGGAGAAGGTTCGAATCCCACAAGCCTCACTGTGGAGTTTTATTTTTTGCGCCTAGGGAGCTAGAGTGGTGGATTCTGCTAGGGCTCTTCAAGGATGGGTGTTGAAAGAGTCAAACCATTTGAATGAATGGCCATGAGGGATTTGGGGAGTTTGAATTGGTCAAACTATTCAAATGGGTGATGGGGAGCATTCGGTGGAGGAAATCAAGGAGAGGGTTGGTGTTTAAGTGTTGGCCGAAAGTTGGTGTTTGGGGGGAAGGAGAGTGACGGCTATGTGATGTTGTGGTTGGGGGATTTCCGACATTGAGTGTGGGTTTACTAACCGAGAGCTCCTAGTAAAGGTGTGCGAATTTGTGAGCCTTTGTTTCGTTTTGGGATGTCTAGCATGGTGTGCCGAAATTCCCTAAGATCACCTAAAGGTTTCTCTCATTTTTTCTTTTGGTGACTTTCAACTCTTTTCTCATCTTTTTCTCTGAACTGCAAACCTCTCATTCGTGCACCTTGTTCTTGAAAGCTATCAAACCACCTTTGGCTGACTATTTCCTTACCATACCCCCTCCATATTACTTTTTGCCATCTTCTTTGCTCTTCTCTTAAGCACCATAACCGAATCCAAATCAACCCTCATCCCCTCTCTTGTCAAGCCGAAATTCCTTTTCTTCTCTACTTTTTCTTCAAAGCCGAAACACCTTCTTGCTCCATTTCTTTTCTTCTTGTTCTTCATAGTCGAATCTCCCTAGTTTATCTTCTCTTGTTTCTTCTTCAAAATCGAATCGGCACCCTTCCATCGATTCTTGATAGAAGCCAAACATAGACTCTCCATTCGGCATATTCTTGTGGTGGTAAGAAGCTCTTCTCTCTTTTCATCTCATTCTTTTCTTAATCCTCGCTGCAATGGTTAACCGAAGGTTCTGACTCACTTCCTGGGCACTGACCGATTTTATAAGGGTGTGTTCCGTCATCTCTTTTTTCATGTGGTCTGTTTTCAAAGGGGTTTTTGGCAAGTAGTCGTTGGCCGAATAGGAGGTAGGGATTCTTTATCGACTTGTTTGGCCGAAAGGGCACTCCTTTTGATCTATCTGGAGAATCAATTCTAACATGGTAATTATTTAGGGGCTCAAACGGTTTCTTAAGCCAAGTGCATTAACGTTAAACCACGTTGATCAAGGTAAGGAACTTCATCGATTTGAGTTCTTATTCCCTCTATTCTCTTTCAATGCTTTAACCCTGTTTCCTGATCAAGAACATTTCATGGATACAAGAAACGGTCAAGCCGAGGAGGGGAGTGTACCCATAGTATCCATTCCAAACTTTAAACATCATGCGGTATCGGCGGTTCGGGATTTTCCGCCGGGCTGTGGTAGAGAGCCGACGTCTGCCTGGGATAGGCAGATAGCTGTCGTTCCTGTTAGCAAAAGCGTTGACGTAGATAGCTTGGTATTACGCGTTATCAGGTGTGTACTATTCACACACTTATCTGTAGTTATGTTATTAACTGTAATGGCCAAAAGCCGAAAGGATTGATGTGATAGGCAAAATACCCTTATGGGTAAGGTTGGAGACACCGGGTAAGTTCTTCATGGTTGATATTCTGGATTATATGCCTGTATGTATGTTTATTGTTATTCATGTATGACATAGTATCTGTTATGCATTGTGATGACGATTGCATACACATTGTGCACGATGTAAAGAGCATGGGCTCGAGAACTGAAAGGAGGGGGAAGTATTGATTAAGTGACTATTGTCACGAGTGACTATTGTCACGAGTGGTCTGAGTACCACGGTGGTTAATACCACTTTTGCTTATAACAGTGACTTGTCTCGGTGGTCTATGACCACAGTGGGTTGGCCCCATGTAAGCATAAACTATTCAGAGATCATCACGGTGGTCTAAGACCACAGTGTGTTGGCCCCACGATTATATTAAGTGACTATCGTCACGAGTGGTCTAGAACCACGGTGGTCATGAACCACAGTGGAATGATGCCACGGGTGTTTGCATGGAGAGTTAAACTGGGATTGGGCAGCATTGCATGCATGTGAAATATGCTATATTGAGAGGGCTAAGGCCCAGTCCGTGTTATACGGGGATTTACACATACTAAGTCTCGATGACTCACCCCTTTTTGCGAATTTTGCAGGTAATCAGTAGATAACGGATTTGGAGACGAGACAGACTCGAGGTGGCCATGCGTTGCAAATTTTTTTTTTAGTAAACTCGAACTTTACTTTAAACCTACTTCTTCTATTTCGGGATTTTAATCTGTAATAAGGCTGCTTTAAATTTATTTCTGTTTTGGGGATTTTTCTTATATACTGATTTTATGCACGTTATGGATTATCGAGGAACGGGGTTTTCTTAAAAACGTAATAGAGGTTTTCTAAAATTTCAACAAAGGAACGGTAAGCTACAAATAACTAAAACTTGGGATTTTTCTTAACAATTTCAGAAAAAAATATTATTTCCAATGATTACGTACCTCAACTTTTACATTAATGATCACCTTTCAAATATTTATGAGTTCGATTTTGGTAAAATAAACTCGTTTTCAACACCTAATTAACTCAAAAAGAAGATAGTATGCCCTGACTTGAACTCTCTAATCCAAATGTTTTTCTCAACTCCGATATTGCCAAAAGTTTTTTTTAATTTTCTCCCTGTAACAACTCAAATTTGGTCGTAACGTTTTGACCGGGTTTGGGGTGTTACACGGAGGTTGTGAAATAGCCGGATTTCTTCTAATGTATTGAGTGAACCACTCATTCATCATTTGGAAGAAGGCTTGTTTAGCCTCTCCTTCCTGACCGCTAGTAGCCGGTCTCGTATCAGATGGCACTGTCCCTTGAGCGGGAGCGAGAGCAGGCACATAACTTTCAATATCGTCAGCTACAGCTCTTTCGGGATCCATTTACTATACGAAAACACATTTTATATGTCAGGATTCATCACACTATCACAATTCGTATATATGGCATTTATAGCTAGACTCTCATACGCTACGTTAGTCCTAGAATAGACTAAACCGTAGCTCTGATACCAATAAAATGTAACACCCCTAACCTGTAACCATCGCCGGTCTAGGGTTAAGAGGCATTACCAGACAATTCAGAACTTTTACGAATATTTCACATCATAACTTAACATTTCATAATCAAAGAGTCCCTTAATTAGGTCTACGAGACTTAAACATGCTTTAGAAAGGGGTCGGGACTAAACCAAACACATGTGAAATTTTCTAAAATTCAATCATTTTTCAAAGTTACAGAGGTCACATGCCTGTGTGGGCAGGCCGTGTGCCTCACGCGGCCTCAGACACACCCGTATGTCCAAGCCGTGTCAAAACAGGGCATACATACTGACTTATTCACATGGCCGAGGACACACCCGTGTGCCTCACCGTGGTCGACACTGGCTAGCATCACACAGCCAGTCACACGCCCGTGTGTCTAGCCCGTGGTAGACACTGACTTGCATCACACGGCCAGTCACACGCCTGTGTGTCCAGCCCGTGGTCGACACTGACTTGATTTGAATTATAAACTCAAATGACACGATTGAACCACACGCCCGTGTGCTCAACCGTGTGGGCAAACTCAAATTCACCAAAAATCCAAAGACAAAACATGTTAATCTAACACATATATTTCATATTTCATCTATTAACATCACAAAGCTTAAACATTCATCAATGGCACATCTCATAATCTTCATCAAATTCAAAAATTAGAGCATGGGCTTGAGAGAACACGAACCAACGATCACAAAAACGTAGAAATTATCAAAAATCGAGTCAAAAACATACCCCAATCAAGATGAACAAAGGCCGAATATAATAAAGCTTTAAACCCTTCTTTTTATTTCAATATTCGGTGGTGGATGAACAAATATGATGAAAGAAATGTTTTTATTTTATGTTTTAATAACATTAATAACCAATTTACATATTTAACCTTTTAATTAACATTAAAAGCCCACTAACATATGTCCATCTTTGTCATTTAAAATATTCTATGGTTAAATAACCACATAAGGACCTCATCTTTATAAAGACACATCAATTTGGCACTTTATCAAATAGAAAGCTACTTTTACAATTTTATTGATTTAGTCCTTTTTGCAAATTAAACACACAAACGATAAAATTTTCATACGAAACTTTCACACATTCTTAATCACATACTGCAAGCACAGAAAATAATATTAAAATGATTTTTTGACTTGGATTTGTAGTCTCGAAACCACTATTTTGACTAGGGTCTAAACCGGACTGTTACAATGACCGTGTGTCACACACAACTGAGACACACGCCCGTGTCTCTGCCCGTGTGGACAAAAATAGGCTATTTACCAAGCCAATTTGCCACCCACATTTATGCTTACCTAAAAACCAAAATGGAACCAATTCATAGCACAATAGAACATCCATTGTAACCACATTTAAGACAATTTCATACTATTTCAAATACTAATAACCAACATGCTTATAACTCAAGTTTTACTCAACCAAAACCTACTAAAATACACATACCAATCAACTAGTTAAACCATTACCTAACATACCTCATTTTGTACCAATTCACAAGCAAAGTACCAATTCCACAAACTTCATAATATGATCATTCACATATCCATCCAAGATCTCAATATCAACCATATATGCACACATAAGCACATAACCAAATTCACCAAATTAAGCCAAATCTCATGGCTATATTTACAAACCAAAACATATACATTTACAATGCCAATTTATTTGGCCAACATCATTACCAAAACATAATCAACATGACTCAAATACCTATACATGCCATATACTCAAAACATAGTTTCAAGAGTACCAAAGAGTCAGTGGATAGTGTGGTGAAGTCTGTGACGATCCCCGAATCCAAGCTAGCTTTGAAATCACTATAAAACATAGAAAAACAACAAAGTAAGCTATATAGCTTAGTAAGCTCGTATGTTAACAATGAGCAACTATCATCATTCATAAATCATTCATATAATGGAAAGCGATTGTCTGACAATTCAATTAAATCTCAAGCTATCAAATGATCATTCATATAACTTACCAAGGAACTCATCAATTTCATACTGTTCAATACTCAATTCATTTAAAATGCACGCACTGCACTATCTCGTACCAATCTCATATTCAACCACTTCCTTCTTTTACCCGTTGAACCATTCAAAATAGAAGTCGGATACTGAAGGTCTCACACGATAAGTACCTATACCATGGCCCGAAGCCAAATCAAGGTAACTTATCTGAAATTCTGATATCATGGCCCGAAGCCAAATCAGTCGATACGCATGGCCCGAAGCCAAATTGGTTTATCTCAAACACAAAGTGCTAATAACATGGCCCAAAGCAAACTCAAATATACCTAATGACATGTCACTAGCATCCTAAACTATTCCTACGATTCAATCGGGTTTCCAACTGTAGAATCTTCATCAAATCATTTCCAAACTCGTCCGTAATCACATAAACATAATTCATACTATATCGAAGCATATAAAAATACATTTGAAATGAAATTATAACATACGAACTTACATCGAATATTAAAATGGGAAATCGAGTCAATTAGTCAACCACTTTATCTTTTTCCCCGATCCAAGTCTGTATTTCGCTTTTCTTGATCTAAATATATTCAAAATTGACTTATTCAATCATAAATTCATTCAATTTAGTCCAAAACATACTTTAAAACACATTTACTCTTTTGCCCCAAATATTTCACATTTTTACAATTTAGTCCTTATTGCATAAAATCACAAATTAGTGAAATTCCAATTATACCCATGCCAGCCGAATTAATACTATGCCCTTAGCAGCCCATATCTTTCATTTATTTCACATTTTAACCACTAACTTTACACATTTTTCAATTAAATCCCTATTTTGCATTTTTACTCAAAATCACTTTGCAAAACTTGTTTAACTATCAACAAACATTCAAAATCTATCATCAATCATAAAAACTCATACATATTCATCAATGGCACATTCAAAATCTTTAACAGTTTTGCAAATTAGTCCTTGGGCTAGCTAGTACTAGCTGCAACGATCTCAAAAACATAGAAATCATTAAAAACGGGACAAAAACAGTACCTTAATGAGCATGAGAAGCTTGACCGAATGAAAGCTATAAAAATGGCTTCTTCAAGCCCTAAGTTTTGAATATGGAAGATGATAACAAGATTAATTTGGTTTTGTTTTATTAATGATATGTTTAATTACCAATTTACAATTATAACCTTAATAATAAACCATTAAAATCATCATATTAATGTTCGTCTTTGTCCACTCACAATTAAAATGGTCTAATTACCACTTAAGAACCTTAAATTTAAGGTTCTATAGCTATTAGACACCTTTAGCTATTAGAACTCAAGTTTTACGCTTTACGCGATTTAGTCCTTTTTATCAAATTGACCTATCAAACGATAAAATTTCTTAACGAAATTCTCATACCAACATAATATCATACTGAAAATATTAAAATAATAATAAAATAAATATTTTGACCTCAGATTTGTTGTCCTAAAACCACTGTTTCGATTTGACAAAAAACGGGCTGTTACATATGGAACGTCATAATGGACCTATACTAAATTTTTACTAACTTAAATGTCAATAAAAAGTCTAAAAATATCTAATTATAATTAATTAAATAATAATTTAAAAAACCTTAAATTAATTATCAAGTCATTTTTTACTTAGTGAGAAAACACATTCATTTGTGAATGCGACCCATTTCTCTTACTTCATTATTTCCATTCCTTTTTATCTATTTGATTCTCCATACAATTCATTCATGGTTTCAATGAGCTAGCAGAGGGAACAATCGAACATATATAATTAGACTCAAATAATTTATAGTTAAGTTCTAGTATTTTGCATATTAATTATAAACCTATTTAGTCACGAAGTCATTCCACTTTAGTATCGTGACTGAGCTCTCCCTAATTATATACAATTACAAAAGCTACTTAATAAGTGTTCTACTAATGTCCTTTTCATAAGTGTATTACCCTTATAAGATATCCTTAATCTCTTCGGGATAAATCTGTTCTCCCAATAAGATCATATTTTTATCTCATGGTAATCATTACATTTTCCTTCATGGAAAACCAATTACTATCAAATAGTAATCAAGTCATTTATCACAAAGACAAATGACCTGTGACCATGTTTACTTTTCATCTACCATGTAATTTCAATGAGAGGATATCATTTTGATGGAAAAAATTTGGTTCAAAAATGGTTCAAGGAAATTAGCATGAGTTGACACGACCACTTTTTGCTCTTTCGAGTTATAAAATAAACCACCCTTTGTTCCTTTTGGATATCTCACAAACATGTGCAATTCTGTCTATGAATCCAACTTCCTCACATCTTTATCCAATACGTGGGTCGGGTACCTCCAAATCCTTAAATGATTTAGATTTGGCTTCTTACCATGCCACAATTCGTTTAGAGTTTGCGATTTTGCCTTAGTTAGTAGATCATTTAGAATATAACAAGCCGTTTGTATTGCATATCCCCAAAAAAGGACTGGCAACTTCGAATAACTTAACATCGAATGAACCATTCTAACGAAGTTAAATTTCTTCTCATTCTCACTTCATTTTGTTGTGGAGTGCCTAGTGCAGTTAACTAGGATAGAATCTCATTCTCTATGAGATACCCTAAGATTTCATCCAATAAATATTCCCCACCTCGATCAGACTAAAGTGTCTTTATAGGTAAACCTAGTTATTTCTCGATTTTCGCACGAAAATCTTTGAATTTATCAAAGGTTTCACTCTTGTGATGCATTAGGTACGAATGCCCATCTTAGGAATAATCATGAATACTCGTAACCACCTCTTGTACTGACATTCATGGGGCTACATACATCAGTGTTCACAAGTTCTAATGGTTTCGGGGCCCTCATCCATTTTGCATTAAAAGATCACTTAGTAATCTTATCTTTCAAGTAAGATTCACATTCTGGAAGATCAAATTTCTTAAGCGAACTTAAGGTGCCATTTCTCACAAGTCTAGTGATTCTTTTTTGGTTAATATGACCAAGTCTCAAATGCCAAAGGTACACTGTATTAAAGGGAGAAGTTTTATGTCTTTTATTCAAAGTTTCAATTTCCAGTAGTGTGTACGTCTTTGGTTTGATAAAATAGAGATTATTTGACATCTATATGTGAGTGGGTCATCATCTTCATGTTTGGAAGACTTAGTGTTTAAAACACTTCTTCCAGAATAGAAAAACTTTTGAAAAATACACGAAGCACCCTATGCTGCTGATTGTTTGTAGGTCTACTATTAGTAGTTGGTTCTGGAACTGTTTTTATAGGGCTTTGTGTATTTTTCAAAAGTTCCTCGAGTACTTCTTCTAATCGAGGTTTGAAGTCATTCATTTAACTTTTCTCAAGAAAAGTAGCATGAGTTGACACTATCATTGTTTGCTCTTTTGGGTTATAAAACAAACCACCATTTGTTCCTTTTGGATATCTTACAAAAATGTACAATTTCGTCTTTGGATCCAACTTCCTCGCATCTTTATCCAATACGTGGGTTCGGGATCTCCAAATCCTTAAATGATTTAGATTTGGCTTCTTGCAATGCCACAGTTCATTTAGAGTTTTAGATGTTGTCTTAGTTGGTACATCATTTAGAATATAACAAGCTGTTTGTAATGCATATCCCTAAAAAAATATTGGCAGCTTCGAATAACTTAGCATTAAATGAACCATGTCTAATAAAGTTCAATTTCTTCTCTATGTCACGTCATTTTTTTTGGAGTGCCTAACGTGGTTAATTGGGATAGAATCTCATTGTTTATGAGATACTATAAGATTTCATTCGATAAATATTCCCCACCTCGATCAAATCGAAGTGCCTGTATAGGTAAACCTAGTTTTTTCTCCACTTTCGTACGAGAATCTTTGAATTTATCAAATGTTTCATTCTTGCAATACATTAGGTACACATACCCATCTTTGGAATAATCATGAATAAATGTTACAGAATACTCGTAACCACCTCTTGCACTAATGTTCATGGGGCTACATACATCACCGTGCACAAGTTCTAAGGGTTCCAGGGTCCTCGTTCCTTTTGCATTAAAAGATCACTTAGTCATCTTACCTTCCAAGAAATATCATCTTTGTGGAAGATCAACTTTCTTAAGCAAACTTAAGGTGTTGTTTCTCACAAGTCTAGTTGTAACATCCTAAAAATTGAGTATCGATATGTTGCATAATTTTGGTGCCTAGCTTGTGAAAGATTCAATTTGTGTGTTTAATATAGTCTTGAGAAGGCTCGAGATTTATTCGGAATTAGAATAAATTTTAGTAATGAATACTTTATTGAAGTGGAACAAGTAACCTTGATGTTTAAGGAAATTAAGTGATAAAAAGATAGCATAAAAGAGCCATTAGTGAAGAGGTTATGCGCTACATGTATGGTCTTGAGGGGAGAGGTTCGAATCCCCTAGTATGTATTTTGTGAATATTAATTTTTGCTCTTTCCTAGCAAGTGTCGGCCAAGCATCATATTCTTGGTAAGTTAGACTTTTATTTTATGGTATGATGGCTAAGAGATATGGTAAGAGTGAACTTAAGGAAAAGAATCATATGGAAAAGGCAAGTAAGGGGGGACATAAGGCATGAAACAAAGGTGATGTTTTGGAAACTTTAGGGTGGCTAAACTTTGACTTTTGGCCAATGTACTTGGACGATTTTGGGGTTAGAAGGGGTTGGCCGAATATTGGTAAGGATTAGGAGCTAGTTGGCCATAATGCTTTAGCAAATTAGTGCATTTTTCCTTTTCTCGTCACAACTTCTCTCCCTAGCCGATTGTGTCGTGTGCAATAGGTAAATTTTGTTTTGGTTTTGGTCATTTCTTTTAGACCAAATTAATATCATCTTTCATTCCTCCCAAGTTTCTCCTCTTTGTGCTGAAATCATACCATCTTGAAAGGTCATATTATTTTTCTTTCTTTTTGGCCGAATATACACCAACCCCAAGATCATTTCTTTGTTCATCTTCCATCATTGAAAATTGACACATAAACGCTTTCTCTTTTATTTCTTTTTCTCCTTTCTTTCTTCTTGTAAAGAACTCTTAACATCACTATTTCTTTTCCAAAATCTTTCTCTATGGCCGAATGTTAATAATCATCTTCATAGCCGAAATTTCCATTTCTTATATATTTTCTTATCAATCATTTTCTTCGCATTCGTTTTGATTAATCGGTAAGAACCCTCTTCGATTTCTTTATTTATCATCCTTTCTTTTACCGAATCTACTTTTGTTCGGGAGGGTCTTTTGACTGAAAGTATCCTCTATCTCTTTCTCTTAGACAATCGTTCTCGTCTTTAAAGTGATATAGAGAAGGCCGAAACTCGGAGTGTTCGTAATCATCGTGGATCGCTAGGATTCGATTCAAAGTGTTAAGGTAAGGGTTTCTATCAAGGACTTCCTTATTACTCATTATTTCGTCAAAGATGGGTTACTAATCGATTTTATCTTAAGAACGTTATCGCTCGATTTTCATCCCGTGAACGTAAGATTTTGTGGTAAGCCAATTTTACTCTTAAAACCTATAAACTAAATTTCCAAAATATTAGTTGGACTAATATTCTTTTTTCAATGGAGGCAAGCAAGATAGGGTCGAAAAGGGTGGTGAATAGTGTTCAGAAGAGGGGCAGATTCGCTATTCCCTCTAGATTCAAGCGAAGGGTTATTTCGACAATTCAGGATTTTCCACCGGGTTGTGGACCCTCATCCGGGGAGAATCAATTATTCGAAGTTTTTCGTAGTTTGGAGCCATTAGCTAACCGGGATTTTCCACCGGGTTGTGAACCGTCATCCGGGAAGAATCGCCAAATAGTAGTTGTTTGAGACTCCGAGGGTAAGGATCTAGATCGCTTATCTTTAGCATAGATTTATATTAAGTATTAGTGTTCTAATCAAGCGTTATAACGTTTTTAGGTGTTGACGATCAGGAAAGTGTAGTGCTCACCGTAATCAGGTGTGTAATCTTACACCATAACTCGCGGGTTAGATAACCACATCGTAATAATCCTAGATTAAAATCACAAAGTTGGTGAAATCGGGTAAAATGGTTTATTTTATCACTTTAATCGTAAAAACTATGAAATTGGTATCGAGATTATGAAAATTATGAAATTGCCCTTAATGGGCTAAAACGATAAAAGTGACTTAATGGGCCATATGTGATATTTGATAAATGGGCCATATGTGATATTTGATAAATGGGCCATATGTGATAATTGTTTAATGGGCCATATGTGATTTTGATAAATGGGCCATATGTGATTTTGATAAATGGGCTATATGTGATATTTGATAAATGGGCCATATGTGATATTTGATAAATGGCCCATATGTGATAATTGTTAAATGGGCCATATGTGATTTTGGTAAATGGGCCATATGTAATTTTGATAAATGGGCCATATGTGATATTTGATAAATGGGCCATATGTGATATTTGATAAATGGGTCATATGTTATAATTGTTAAATGGGCCAAATGTGATATGAGATTATGTGGGCCAAAATGTGAAATGGGCTAGTTTGTGATAACTTTTATAATGAGCCTTATGTTGGAATTATTATATATGAATGAATTGTCATGCATTTTATATACATGATTGCATGGGTTGGGATAATTGAGCGAAGAGAAGATGGCTTCGTGCCCGATTAAATAACCCGTGCCCAAATAATAGCTTCATGCCCAGATAATGGCTTCGTGCCCAGTTAATGGCATCGTGCCCAGTTGATGGCTTCATGCCCAGTTAATGGCTTCGTGCCCAATTGATGGCTTCATGCCCAGTTTAATATATGGCTTAATGCCCAGTTGGTGTGTTGGCGGGGTGGGTGACTAAAGCTCCCCACAGGTGTGCTGGTTGGTACGGGTGGTGTGTAGTGGTTGGAAATTTAGGCTTGGTTGGGAATTGCATATCACATGCATTTTATACTTGTTATATTGTACATTTGTAAAGGGGCTCAAGCCTAATTAAATGCTTAAATGGTTTTGGCCCTGTGGACTTGGTAAGAGGGTTCACACTGAGTTCTAAGTAACTCACCCCGTTTCCTTTACCCATCTCAGGTAACGATCATTAATGGAGGCTTGGGCTGGGGGATGACTTCGTGGAGGCCATACTTCGAATGATGGTTTTTGTGAACTTTGAACTACTCTTAAGTATTTTTATTTAATTTCTATTTCAGCTATGATGTAATAAGGCCTCTGGTATTATTTTTATGGATTTTTACTTGTGGATGGATTTTAATTATGTTTAATTACTAAAATGGGACTATCCTATTTTTATAAATGTTTTCTTAAATTCTCGTACAAAAAGGGGTTTTTCTTAAATATTTTATTCTCGTAAAATTTTCTGTAAAATTCTTTAAGAATCTTATTTTCAAATTTCCTTTTGAACTCTTTTAAACTTCTCGTAAAATTTTTACCAATTAATTTCTAAGTTTTAATTTATAAACTCTTATGTCTTAAATCATAGATTTTAAATTAACCTCGGTTTTTAATAAACTTCAATTCCAAAATAGTTTTGATGATCTGTTTTATTTAAATCAATAAATGACTAGATGTATGTTCGTTTTGTGTGACATACCAAATCTGGTCTTAACGCATAGACAAGGGTTTGGGGTGTTACATTTTATGGTATCAGAGCCAGTTTCAAAACTCGACTGTGGTTTGGGTTCAACAATAATTTTTGTTTAAAGCTGTTTTGAATTTATAGAATTTATGTTTTAAAGGTAGTATGGCACCACGAGCATCCGGCACCAAGTCAAGTAAGTATTCGTATATTGAATGTTTATTATTGTGATAGGATCATAGGAACACTCTATAACTTCTAGTTTTAGGTGTTGAAACTGTAGAGATTGAGACTATAGGATGTGATTGCGAAAACAACTCTATCTCTTATATATCTCATGAAATATCGTTAATAAACACTGAAATAGTATTCTGATTCATAGAACTTGTAATCAGATAAAACCAAATTAGCTATTATGAGCGCTAGAGGACGTGGACGTGGTAGACGTGACCGTGGAAGAGGCCGAAGTGCTAGAGCCGTGTCTGAGGCATCGGGACATATGCCGGAAATGGATGCACCGGCATCACCTGTGTCAGATATTGGATCCCACGACCGTATGAGGTAAGACATTGCTTTGTCTCAGGCAATGTTACGAGTTTTGGAAAGGGTTGCTGGGGCTAGAACGGGGTCAGTGGCTCAAGGATCAATATCAGAACGGCTCAGATCTAATGGTGATGAGACTTTTAGGGGTATTTTTGGAGTAGCCCCAAATGTTACAGAATATTGGCTCAAGGCTGTAGAGCGGATTATGGATGACCTGGAGTGTACTGCCGAGTAGAAACTAAGAGGAGCCGTGTCCTTATTGAGGGACGAGGCGTATCAATGGTGGCTTACTGTGCGAGAAGGCACCCAGGCTGAACGTGTTACTTGGGATTTCTTCAAAGCTACTTTCCAAGGGAAGTATGTCGAGGCAAGCTATGTGGATGCCCGGAGGAAAGAATTCCTGAATCTAGTTCAAGGGAATAAGACAGTGGCAGCTTACGAGGTAGAATTTCTTTGCTTAAGCCGATATGCTCGCGTAATAGTGCCTACTGATCATGAGCGCTGTGTACATTTTGAGGATGGCCTGAACGATGAGTTACGGGTACTGATAGCCCCGCAACAAGAAAGGATTTTTGCCACGCTTGTGGAGAAAGCCAAGATAGCCGAAGAGGCTACGAACTCGAAACGCCGAGCAGGGGAAAGAGTCGAGGCAAGAGGATTTTAAGTACTCGGGTTCGCTAAAAAGGTTCCAAAAGAGGCCTCAGAATGATGAGCCAGCTCAAGCTAGAGCACCTGTGGCTACCAATCAGATTCGAGAATGTGCTAACTGTGGGAGACGACACCCCGGGGAATGCTGGAAGAGAACCGGTGGTTGTTCTAAATATGGTTCTAAGGACCATCAGTTTAGGAATTGCCCTCGACGGACTGCTCCGACTCAAGAAGCTCGTAACTCGATGCACACGGCCAGAGGCGCCAACAGACCACCGATAGGCCGTGGACCAGGTCGTGGTGGTAATGGTGCTGGACGTGGTCAAGGTGCACCGGGTCGAGGTAATGGATTTAGAGGTAACGCGGAGGCAAGACAACCGGGGTTGGTCTATGCGGTCAGGCGTCGGGAGGATGGCGATACACCTAATGTGATAACTGGTACGTTCTTCATCTTTGATGTACCTGTTACTGCTTTGATAGATATCGGGTCTACCCACTCGTATCTTTGCTAGTGCCATATCTGGAAACCTGAATATTAGATCTGAGATTACCGATAGAGAGATGACGGTAATTAGTCCTTTAGGACAGTCTGTGATTGTGAATAAATTGTATAGAGACGTGCCTTTAGAAATTCAAAGAGATATATTTTTGGCGGATTTGATGGAATTTCCTTTCGGCGAGTTCGATCTTATTTTGGGCTTGGATTGGTTGGTAAAGCACTGGGCGTAATTGGATTGTGCTGAAAAGCGGATGTCAATAAGGACTTTGGATGATAAGGAGGTAGTAATGATAGGCGAGGCGAGCGAATGAACTTTTTGGCAAATGTGGTATCTACTTTAAAAGCAAAAAAGTTTGTGCGAAAAGGGTATGGAGCGTTCCTAGCCTTCATTAGTGCTTTGGATGCCAAGGAATTATCAGTGGAAGGTGTGGGAACGGTGAAAGAATTTACTGATGTTTTTCCCGAAGAACTTACTGGTTTACCTCGGATCGGAAGTAGAATTTGGCATTGAGCTTTTTGCAGAGCGGCTCGGTGTCTATTGCTCCTTACGCTGAATGGCGTCGAAGGAGTTAGCGGAGCTTAAAGCACTAATTCAAGAATTATTGGATCGGGGATTTATCGACCGAGAGTGTGTCTCCGTGGGAGCACCGGTTTTGTTAAATCAAGAAGAAGGATGGGTCGATGTGTATGTGTATTGATTATAGGTAGTTGAATAAATTGACGATCAAGAATAGGTATCCATTGCCGAGAACCGACGACCTGTTTGATCAGTTGAGAGGAGCTTCAGTTTTCTCCAAGATTAATTTGAGATCGGGTTATCATCAACTCAAGGTTAAGGAGGCAGATATTCATAAGACAGCATTCCGAACTCGTTATGGACATTATGAATTTTTGGTGATGCCGTTTGGTTTGACCAATGCACCAGCTACATTTATGGACATGATGAATCGAGTCTTTCAACCCTATCTAGACCAATTCGTGGTGGTGTTCATAGATGATATCTTGGTATACTCGAGGAATGAAGAAGAGCATGACTCACATTTGCGCATAGTATTGCAAATGCTGCGAGATAAGCAACTTTATGCCAAGTTCAGTAAGTGTGAATTTTGGCTGAAGGAAGTGACTTTCTTGGGTCATGTGGTGTCAGCTGAAGGAATAAGAGTTGATCCTCGGAAGGTAGAGGCTGTGTTGGATTGGAAACCACCGAAGACAGTGGCTGAGATTCGGAGTTTCTTAGGTTTGGCTAGTTATTATAGACGCTTTGTTGAGGGTTTTCGTTGATTCTTTGCACCTAACTAAGTACATTGCGAAAGGGAGTACCGTATGTGTGGACCGATAAACAACAAGAAAGTTTTGAGCGAAGAAGATTTTGACAGAAGCGCCCGATCTTGATTCAAACTTGAGGCTGGAAAAGAGTTCATTGTTTCTTGTGATGCGTCACACACGGGCTTGGGATGTGTGTTGATGCAAGGTGGTAAAGTGGTAGCTTATGCATCTCGTCATTTGAGGCCGCACGAAGTCAACTATCCTACCCATGAATTGGAGTTGCCTGCGGTGGTTTTTGCTTTAAAAATTTAGAGGCACTATCTCTACGGTGAGAAGTCGATAATTTATACGGATCATAAGAGTCTTAAGTACCTCCTTACCCAAAAAGAGTTGAACTTGAGACAACGGAGGTGGGTGGAGCTGTTAAAGGATTATGACTTCTCAATCAAGTATCATCTGGAAAGGCTAACACAGTGGCGAGGCAGCGTTGAGTCGTAAGGTGATATCGGAGTTGAGAGCAATGTTTGCTCATCTTAGTTTGTTTGAAGATGGCAGTTTGCTAGCGGAACTTCAGGTGAAGCCTATGTGGTTAGAACAGATCAAGGAGAAGCAGTTATCAGATGAAAAGTTGGGACCCTTAATTCAGCAAGTTAAAAGTGGTGTAATAGGGGATTTTGGATTGAATAAGGATGGAGTACTGTGTTTTCGCGAAAGAATTTGTATGCCCAAGGATTCGGATTTGAGACTAATGATTCTGCGTGAGGCGCATAGTAGCCCTTATGCTATGTACCCCGGAGGAAATAAGATGTATCGAGACCTTCGTGATCAGTATTGGTGGCCAGGGTTGAAACAGGAAGTTACGAATTTTGTGAGTATGTGCCTGACGTGTCAGCAAGTTAAGGCAGAACATCAATTACCATCGGGATTATTACAACCGGTAAAGATTCCTTTATGGAAATAGGAGTGGATAACGATGGAATTTGTTAGTGGGTTACCCTTAACACCTACTAAGAAAGATTCCGTCTGGGTGATAGTGGATCGGTTAACGAAGACTGCCCATTTTTTACCAGTTCGTATGGATTACTCGCTACAGAAGTTGGCTAAGTTGTACGTATCAGAGATTGTGAGGTTGCATGGGGTACCAGTGATTATATCGGACAGGGACCCCAGGTTTACATTGCGATTTTGGAAAGCTTTGCATGAGGCTTTAGGAACAAAGTTAAACTTCAGCACGGCTTTTCGTCCTCAGTCAGATGGTCAGTCGGAAAGAGTAATCCAGATTGTGGAAGACATGTTAAAGGGTTGTGTGATTGATTTCAGAGGTAGTTGGGAAGATTTTTTACCGTTGGCAGAGTTCGCGTATAAAAACAGTTACCAATCTAGTATCCAAATGGCACCTTATGAAGCGTTATATGGTCGTAGGTGTTGTACCCCTACTTGTTGGACTGAATTGGGGGAACGGCAGTTGTTGGGTCCTGAAATGGTATCTGAGACGGAAGAAAAGGTAAAGGTGATTCGAGCACGGTTAAAGGAAGCTTCGGATAGACAAAATTCGTATGCGGATCTGAAGCGTAAGGATATTGAGTTTGCAGTGGGAGATCAGGTCTTTCTGAAATCTCACCTTGGAAGAAGATTTTCAGATTTGAAAGGAAGGGCAAGTTGAGCCCTAGGTTCATTGGACCGTACCGTGTATTGAAGCGTGTAGGACCAGTGGCCTATCAGCTTGAATTACCTCCGGAGTTGAGTCAGATTCATAGTGTCTTCCATGTCTCTATGTTAAGGCGTTATCGATCGAATCCGTCTCACATAGTACTGGTAGAAGAAGTGGAGATAAGGTCGGACTTGTCTTTTGAGGAGGAACCGGTGAAAATTTTAGATCGAGATGTTAAGGTTCTAAGAAAGAAGTCGGTATCGTTGGTTAAGGTTCTATGGCGTAATCACAGAGTGGAGGAAGCTACGTGGGAGCCTGAGGACGCAATTCAGCAACAATATCCTCACATCTTTTAACCAGGTAAATTTCGAGGACGAAATTTTCTTTTAGGGGGTAGAATTGTAACATCCTAAAAATTGAGTATCGATATGTTGCATAATTTTGGTGCTTAGCTTGTGAATGATTCAATTTGTGTGTTTAATATAGTCTTGAGAAGGCTCGGGATTTATTCGGAATTAGAATAAATTTTAGTAATGAATACTTTATTGAAGTGGAACAAGTAACCTTGGTGTTTAAGGAAATTAAGTGATAAAAAGATAGCATAAAAGAGCCATTAGTGAAGAGGTTATGCGCTACATGTATGGTCTTGAGGGGAGAGGTTCGAATCCCCTAGTATGCATTTTGTGAATATTAATTTTTGCTCTTTCCTAGCAAGTGTCGGCCAAGCATCATATTCTTGGTAAGTTAGACTTTTATTTTATGGTATGATGGCTAAGAGATATGGTAAGAGTGAACTTAAGGAAAAGAATCATATGGAAAAGGAAAGTAAGGGGGGACATAAGGCATGAAACAAGGGTGATGTTTTGGAAACTTTGGGGTGGCTAAACTTTGACTTTTGGCCAATATACTTGGACGATTTTGGGGTTAGAAGGGGTTGGCCGAATATTGGTAAGGATTAGGAGCTAGTTGGCCATAATGCTTTAGCAAATTAGTGCATTTTTCCTTTTCTCTTCACAACTTCTCTCCCTAGGCGATTGTGTCGTGTGCAATAGGTAAATTTTGTTTTGGTTTTGGTCATTTCTTTTAGACCAAATTAATATCATCTTTCATTCCTCCCAAGTTTCTTCTCTTTGTGCCGAAACCATACCATCTTGAAAGGTCATATTCTTTTTCTTTCTTTTTGGCCGAATATACACCAACCCCAAGATCATTTCTTTGTTCATCTTCCATCATTGAAAATTGACACATAAACGCTTTCTCTTTTATTTCTTTTTCTCCTTTCTTTCTTCTTGTAAAGAACTCTTAACATCACTATTTCTTTTCCAAAATCTTTCACCATGGCCGAATGTTAATAATCATCTTCATAGCCGAAATTTCCATTTCTTATATATTTTCTTATCAATCATTTTCTTTGCATTCGTTTTGATTAATCGGTAAGAACCCTCTTCGATTTCTTTATTTATCATCATTTCTTTTGCCGAATCTAGTTTTGTTCGGGAGGGTCTTTTGACCGAAAGTATCCTCTATCTCTTTCTCTTAGACAATCATTCTCGTCTTTAAAGTGATATAGAGAAGGCCAAAACTCGGAGTGTTCGTAATCATCGTGGATCGCTAGGATTCGGTTCAAAGTGTTAAGGTAAGGGTTTCTATCAAGGACTTCCTTATTACTCGTTATTTCGTCAAAGATGGGTTACTAATCGGTTTTATCTTAGGAACGTTATCGCTCGATTTTCATCCCGTGAACGTAAGATTTCGTGGTAAGCCAATTTTGCCCTTAAAACCTATAAACTAAATTTCCAAAATATTAGTTGGACTAATATTCTTTTGTCAATGGAGGCAAGCAAGATAGGGTCGAAAAGGGTGGTGAATAGTGTTCGAAAGAGGGGCGGATTCGCTATTCCCTCTAGATTCAAGCGAAGGGTTGTTTCGGCAATTCAGGATTTTCCACCGAGTTGTGGACCCTCATCCGGGGAGAATCAATTATTCAAAGTTGTTCGTAGTTCAGAGCCATTAGCTAACCGGGATTTTCCACCGGGTTGTGAACCGTCAACCGGGGAGAACCGCCAAATAGTAGTTGTTCTAGATTCCGAGGGTAAGGATCTAGATCGCTTATCTTTAGCATAGATTTATATTAAGTATTAGTGTTCTAATCAAGCGTTATAACGTTTTTAGGTGTTGACGATCAGGAAAGTGTAGTGCTCACCGTAATCAGGTGTGTAATCTTACACCATATCTCACGGGTTAGATAACCACATCGTAATAATGCTAGATTAAAATCACAAAGTTGGTGAAATCGGTTAAAATGGTTTATTTTATCACTTTAATCGTAAAAGCTATGAAATTGGTATCGAGATTATGAAAATTACGAAATTTCCCTTAATGGGCTAAAACGATAAAAGGGACTTAATGGGCCATATGTGATATTTGATAAATGGGCCATATGTGATATTTGATAAATGGGCCATATGTGATAATTGTTAAATGGGCCATATGTGATTTTGATAAATGGGTCATAGGTGATTTTGATAAATGGGCCATATGTGATATTTGATAAATGGGCCATATGTGATATTTGATAAATGGGCCATATGTGATAATTGTTAAATGGGCCATATGTGATTTTGATAAATGGGCCATATGTGATTTTGATAAATGGGCCATATGTGATATTTGATAAATGGGCCATATGTGATATTTGATAAATGGGCCATATGTGATAATTGTTAAATGGGCCAAATGTGATATGAGATTATGTGGGCCAAAATGTGAAATGGGCTAGCTTGTGATAACTTTTATAATGAGCCTTATGTTGGAATTATTATATATGAATGAATTGTCATGCATTTTATATACATGATTGCATGGGTTGGGATAATTGACGAAGAGAAGATGGCTTCGTGCCCAGTTAATGGCTTCGTGCCCAGATAATGGCTTCATGCCGAGATAATGGCTTCGTGCCCAATTAATGGCTTCGTGCCCAGTTAATGGCTTCGTGCCCAGTTGATGGCTTCATGCCCAGTTAATGGCTTCGTGCCCAGTTGATGGCTTCATGCCCAGTTTAATATATGGCTTAATGCCCAGTTGGTGTGTTGGCGAGGTGGGTGACTAAAGCTCCCCACAGGTGTGCTGGTTGGTACGGGTGGTGTGTAGCGGTTGGAAATTTAGGCTTGGTTGGGAATTGCATATCACATGCATTTTATACTTGTTATATTGTACATTTGTAAATGGGCTCAAGTCCAATTAAATGCTTAAATGGTTTTGGCCCAGTGGACTTGGTAAGAGGGTTCACACTGAGTTCTAAGTAACTCACCCCGTTTCCTTTACCCATCTAAGGTAACAATCATTAATGGAGGCTTGGGCTAGGGGATGACTTTGTGGAGGCCATACTTCGAATGATGGTTTTTGTGAACTTTGAACTACTCTTAAGTATTTTTATTTAATTTCTATTTCAGCTATGATGTAATAAGGCCTCTGGTATTATTTTTATGGATTTTTACTTGTGGATGGATTTTAATTATGTTTAATTACTAAAATGGGACTATCCTATTTTTATAAATGTTTTCTTAAATTCTCGTACAAAAAGGGGTTTTTCTTAAATATTTTATTCTCGTAAAATTTTCTGTAAAATTCTTTAAGAATCTTATTTTTTTTCAAATTTCCTTTTGAACTCTTTTAAACTTCTCGTAAAATTTTTACCAATTAATTTCTAAGTTTTAATTTATAAACTCTTATGTCTTAAATCATAGATTTTAAATTAACCTTGGTTTTTAATAAACTTCAATTCCAAAATAGTTTTGATGATCTGTTTTATTTAAATCAATAAATGACTAGATGTATGTTCGTTTTGTGTGACATACCAAATCTGGTCTTAACGCATAGACCAGGGTTTGTCGTGTTGCATTTTATGGTATCAGAGCCAGTTTCAAAACTCGACTGTGGTTTGGGTTCAACAATAATTTTTGTTTAAAGCTGTTTCGAATTTATAGAATTTATGTTTTAAAGGTAGTATGGCACCATGAGCATCCAGCACCAAGTCAAGTAAGTATTCGTATATTGAATGTTTATTATTGTGATAGGATCATAGGAACACTCTAGAATTTCTAGTTTTAGGTGTTGAAACTGTAGAGATTGAGACTATAGGATGTGATTGCGAAAACAACTCTATCTCTTATATATCTCATAAAATATCGTTAATAAACACTGAAATAGTATTCTGATTCATAGAACTTGTAATCAGATTAAACCAAATTAGCTATTATGAGTGCTAGAGGACGTGGACGTGGTAGACGTGGACGTGGAAGAGGCCGAAGTGCTAGAGCCGTGTCTAAGGCATCGGGACATATGCCGGAAATGGATGCACTGGCATCACCTGTGTCGGATATTGGATCCCACGACCGTATGAGGGAAGACATTGCTTTGTCTCAGGAAATGTTACGAGTTTTGGAAAGGGTTGCTAGGGCTAGAACGGGGCCAGTGGCTCGAGAATCAATATCGGAGCGACTCAGATCTAATGGTGCTGAGACTTTTAGGGGTATTTCTGGAGTAGCCCCAAATGTTGCAGAATATTGGCTCGAGGCTGTAGAGCGGATTATGGATGACACGAAGTGTCTCGCCGAGCGAAACTAAGAGGAGCCGTGTCCTTGTTGAGGGACGAGGCGTATCAATGGTGGCTTATGCGCGAGAAGGCACCGGGCTAAACGTGTTACTTGGGATTTCTTCAAAGTCGCTTTCCAAGGAAGTATGTCAAGGCAAGCTATGTGGATGCCCAGAGGAAAGAATTCTCGAATCTAGTTCAAGGAATAAGACGATGGCGACTACGAGGTAGAATTTCTTTGCTTAAGCCGATATGCTCGCGTAATAGTGCCTCACGATCATGAGTAAGCGTGTACGTTTTGAGGATGGGGTGAACAATGAGTTACGGTGCGATAGCCCCGCAATAAGAAAGGATTTTGCCACGCTTGTGGAGAAAGCCAAGATAGCGAGAAGAGGCTAAGAACTCGAACGCCGTAAGCGGAAAGAGTCGAGGCAAGAGGATTTTAAGTACTCGAGTTCGCTAAAAGGTTCCAAAAGAGGCCTCGGAATGATGAGCCAGCTCAAGCTAGAGCACTGTGGCTACCAATCGATTCGAGAATGTCTTTGTGTGGGAGACGACATCTCGGGAATCTTTGGAAGAGAACCGGTGGTTGTTCTAAATGTGGTTCTAAGGACCATCGGTTTAGGAATTGCCCTCGATCGATCGCTCCGACTCAAGAAGCTCGTAACTCGATGCACAACCGGCTAGAGGCGCCAAAGCAGCCCACCGATAGGCCGTGGACCGTGTCGTGGTGGTAATGGTCTTTGGACGTGGTCAAGGTGCACCGGGTCGAGGTAATGGCTTTAGAGGTAACGCGAGGCAAGGCGATCGGGGTTGGTCTATAAGGTCAGGCATCGGGGGGATGGCGATACACCTGATGTGATAACTTGTACGTTCTTCATCTTTGATGTACCTGTTACTGCTTTGATAGATATCGGGTCTACCCACTCGTATGCTACTAGTGCCATATCTAGAAACCTGAATATTAGATCTGAGATTACCGATAGAGAGATGACGGTAATTAGTCCTTTAGGACAGTCTGTGATTGTGAATAAATTGTATAGAGACGTGCCTTTAGAAATTCAAAGAGATATATTTTTGGCGGATTTGATGGAATTGCCTTTAAGCGAGTTCGATCTTATTTTGGGCATGGATTGGTTGGTAAAGCACCGGGCGCAATTGGATTGTGCTGAAAAGCTGATGTCAATAAGGACTTTGGATGATAAGGAGGTAGTAATGATAGGCGAGGCGAGCGAAGGAACTTTTTGGCAAATGTGGTATCTGCTTTAAAAGCAGAAAAGTTGGTGCGAAAAGGGTATGGAGCGTTCCTAGCCTTCATTAGTGCTTTAGATGCCAAGGAATTATCAGTGGAAGGTGTGAGAACAGTGAAAGAATTTTCAGATGTTTTTCCCGAAGAACTTTCTGGTTTACCTCCAGATCGGGAAGTAGAATTTGGCATTGAACTTTTGCCTGGAACGACTTCGGTGTCCATTGCTCCTTACAGAATGGCGCCAAAGGAGTTAGCGGAGCTTAAAGCACTAATTCAAGAATTATTGGATCGGGGATTTATTCGACCGAGTGTGTCTCCGTGGGGAGCACCGATTTTGTTTGTCAAGAAGAAGGATGGGTCGATGCGCATGTGTATTGATTATAGGCAGTTGAATAAATTGACGATCAAGAATAGGTATCCATTGCCGAGAACCGACGACCTGTTTGATCAGTTGAGAAGAGCTTCAGTTTTCTCCAAGATTGATTTGAGATCGGGTTATCATCAACTCAAGGTTAAGGAGGCAGATATTCATAAGACAGCATTCCGAACTCGTTATGGACATTATGAGTTTTTGGTGATGCCTTTTGGTTTGACCAATGCATCAGCTGAATATATGAACATGATGAATCGAGTCTTTCAACCATATCTAGACCGATTCGTGGTGGTGTTCATAGATGATATCTTGGTATACTCGAGGAATGAAGAAGAGCATGACTCACATTTGCGCATAGTATTGCAAATGCTGCGAGATAAGTAACTTTATGCCAAATTCAGTAAGTGTAAATTTTGGCTGAAGGAAGTGACTTTCTTGGGTCATGTGGTGTCAGCTGAAGGAATAAGAGTTGATCCTCGGAAGGTAGAGGCTGTGTTGGATTGGAAACCACCGAAGACAGTGGCTGAGATTCGGAGTTTCTTAGGTTTGGCTAGTTATTATAGACGCTTTGTTGAGGGGTTTTCGTTGATTGCCGCACCCCTAAATAAGTATTCTGAAAAAGGGAGTACCGTATGTGTGGACCGATAAACAACAAGAGAGTTTTGAGAAATGAAGAAGATTTTGTGAGCGCGCCGATCTCGATTCAACTCGAGGTTGGAAAAGAATTCATTGTTTCTTTGCGATCGCGTCACACACGGGCTTGGGATGTGTGTTGATGCAAGGTGGTAAAGTGGTAGCTTATGCATCTCGTCGATTGAGGTCGCACGAAGTCAACTATCCTACCCATGACTTGGAGTTGACTGCGGTGGTTTTTGCTTTAAAAATTTGGAGGCACTATCTCTACGGTGAGAAGTTGATCATTTATACGGATCATAAGAGTCTTAAGTACCTCCTTACCCAAAAAGAGTTGAACTTGAGACAACAGAGGTGGGTGGAGCTGTTAAAGGATTATGACTTCTCAATCAAGTATCATCCTGGAAAGGCTAACGTGGTGGCAGACGCGTTGAGTCGTAAGGTGATATCGGAGTTGAGAGCAATGTTTGCTCATCTTAGTTTGTTTGAAGATGGCAGTTTTCTAGCGGAACTTCCGGTGAAGCCTATGTGGTTAGAAAAGATCAAGGAGAAGCAGTTATCAGATGAAAAGTTGGGACCCTTAATTCAGCAAGTTAAAAGTGGTGTAATAGGGGATTTTGGATTGAATGAGGATGGAGTACTGTGTTTTCGCGGAAGAATTTGTATGCCCAAGGATTCGGATTTGAGACTAATGATTCCGCGTGAGGCGCATAGTAGCCCTTATGCTATGTACCCCAGAGGATATAAGATGTATCGAGACCTTCGTGATCAGTATTGGTGGCCAGGGTTGAAACGGGAAGTTACGAATTTTGTGAGTAAGTGCCTGACGTGTCAGCAAGTTAAGGCGGAACATCAATTATCGTCGGGATTGTTACAACCGGTAAAGATTCCTTTATGGAAATGGGAGCGGATAACGATGGACTTTGTTAGTGGGTTACCCTTAACACCTACTAAGAAAGATTCCGTCTGGGTGATAGTGGATCGGTTAACGAAGACTGCCCATTTTCTACTAGTTCGTACGGATTACTCGCTACAGAAGTTGGCTAAGTTGTACGTATCAGAGATTGTGAGGTTGCATGGGGTACTAGTGTCTATTATATCGGACAGGGACCCTAGGTTTACATTGCGATTTTGGAAAGCTTTGCATGAGGCTTTGGGAACAAAGTTAAACTTCAGCACGGCTTTTCATCCTCAGTCAGATGGTCAGTCAGAAAGAGTAATCCAGATTTTGGAAGACATGTTAAGGGGTTGTGTGATTGATTTCAGAGGTAGTTGGGAAGATTTTCTACCGTTGGCAGAGTTCGCGTATAATAACAGTTACCAATCCAGTATCCAAATGGCACCTTATGAAGCGTTATATGGTCGTAGGTGTCGTACCCCTACTTGTTGGACTGAATTGGGGGAACGACAGTTGTTGGGTCCTGAAATGGTATCTGAGACGGAAGAAAAGGTAAAGGTGATTTGAGCACGGTTAAAGGAAGCTTCGGATAGACAAAAGTCATATGCGGATCTGAAGCGTAAGGATATTGAGTTTGCGGTGGGAGATCAGGTCTTTCTGAAAGTCTCACCTTGGAAGAAGATTTTCAGATTTGGAAGGAAGGGCAAGTTGAGCCCTAGGTTCATTGGACTGTACCGTTTGTTGAAGCGTGTAGGACTAGTGGCCTATCAGCTTGAATTACCTCCGGAGTTGAGTCAGATTCATAGTGTTTTCCATGTCTCTATGTTAAGGCGTTATCGATCGGATCCGTCTCACATAGTACTGGTAGAAGAAGTGGAGATAAGGCCGGACTTGTCTTTTGAGGAGGAACCGGTGAAAATTTTAGATCGAGATGTTAAGGTGCTAAGAAAGAAATCGGTATCCTTGGTTAAGGTTCTATGGCGTAATCACGGAGCGGAGGAAGCTACGTGGGAGCCTGAGGACGCAATTCAGCAACAATATCCTCACCTCTTTTAGCCAAGTAAATTTCGAGGACGAAATTTTCTTTTAGGGGGTAGAATTGTAACATCCTAAAAATTGAGTATCGATATGTTGCATAATTTTGGTACTTAGCTTGTGAATGATTCAATTTGTGTGTTTAATATAGTCTTGAGAAGGCTCGGGATTTATTCGGGATTAGAATAAATTTTAGTAATGAATACTTTATTGAAGTGGAACAAGTAACCTTAGTGTTTAAGGAAATTAAGTGATAAAAAGATAGCATAAAAGAGCCATTAGTGAAGAGGTTATGCGCTACATGTATGGTCTTGAGGGGAGAGGTTCGAATCCCCTAGTATGCATTTTGTGAATATTAATTTTTGCTCTTTCCTAGCAAGTGTCAGCCAAGCATCATATTCTTGGTAAGTTAGACTTTTATTTTATGTTATGATGGCTAAGAGATATGGTAAGAGTGAACTTAAAGAAAAGAATCATATGGAAAAGGCAAATAAGGGGGGACATAAGGCATGAAACAAGGGTGATGTTTTGGAAACTTTGGGGTGGCTAAACTTTGACTTTTGGCCAATGTACTTGGACGGTTTTGGGGTTAGAAGGGGTTGGCCGAATATTGGTAAGGATTAGGAGCTAGTTGGCCATAATGCTTTAGCAAATTAGTGCATTTTTCCTTTTCTCTTCACAACTTCTCTCCCTAGCCGATTGTGTCGTGTGCAATAGGTAAATTTTGTTTTGGTTTTGGTCATTTCTTTTAGACCAAATTAATATCATCTTTCATTCCTCCCAAGTTTCTCCTCTTTGTGCCGAAACCATACCATCTTGAAATGTCATATTCTTTTTCTTTCTTTTTGGCCGAATACACACCAACCCCAAGATCATTTCTTTGTTCATCTTCCATCATTGAAAATTGACACATAAACGCTTTCTCTTTTATTTCTTTTTCTCCTTTCTTTCTTCTTGTAAAGAACTCTTAACATCACTATTTCTTTTCCAAAATCTTTCACCATGGCTGAATGTTAATAATCATCTTTATAGCCGAAATTTCCATTTCTTATATATTTTCTTATCAATCATTTTCTTTGCATTCGTTTTGATTAATCGGTAAGAACCCTCTTCGATTTCTTTATTTATCATCCTTTCTTTTTTCGAATCTACTTTTGTTCGAGAGGGTCTTTTGACCGAAAGTATCCTCTATCTCTTTCTCTTAGACAATCTTTCTCGTCTTTAAAGTGATATAGAGAAGGCCGAAACTCGGAGTGTTCGTAATCATTGTGGATCGCTAGGATTCGGTTCAAAGTGTTAAGGTAAGGGTTTCTATCAAGGACTTCCTTATTACTCGTTATTTCGTCAAAGATGGGTTACTAATCGGTTTTATCTTAGGAACGTTATCGCTCGATTTTCATCTCGTGAACGTAAGATTTCGTGGTAAGCCGATTTCGCCCTTAAAACCTATAAACTAAATTTCCAAAATATTAGTTGGACTAATATTCTTTTGTCAATGGAGGCAAGCAAGATAGGGTCGAAAAGGGTGGTGAATAGTGTTCGGAAGAGGGGCGGATTCGCTATTCCCTCTAGATTCAAGCGAAGGGTTGTTTCGGCAATTCGGGATTTTCCATCGGGTTATGGACCCTCACCCGGGGAGAATAAATTATTCAAAGTTGTTCGTAGTTCAGAGCCATTAGCTAACCGGGATTTTCCACCGGGTTGTGAACCGTCAACCGGGGAGAATCGCCAAATAGTAGTTGTTCGAGATTCTGAGGGTAAGGATCTAGATCGCTTATCTTTAGCATAGATTTATATTAAGTATTAGTGTTCTAATCAAGCGTTATAACGTTTTTAGGTGTTGACGATCAGGAAAGTGTAGTGCTCACCGTAATCAGGTGTGTAATCTTACACCATATCTCGCGGGTTAGATAACCACATCGTAATAATGCTAGATTAAAATCACAAAGTTGGTGAAATCGGGTAAAATGGTTTATTTTATCACTTTAATCGTAAAAACTATGAAATTGGTATCGAGATTATGAAAATTACGAAATTTCCCTTAATGGGCTAAAACGATAAAAGTGACTTAATGGGCCATATGTGATATTTGATAAATGGGCCATATGTGATATTTGATAAATGGGCCATATGTGATAATTGTTAAATGGGTCATATGTGATTTTGATAAATGGGCCATATGTGATTTTGATAAATGGGCCATATGTGATATTTGATAAATGGGCCATATGTGATATTTCATAAATGGGCCATATGTGATAATTGTTAAATGGGCCATATGTGATTTTGATAAATGGGCCATATGTGATTTTGATAAATGGGCCATATGTGATATTTGATAAATGGGCCATATGTGATATTTGATAAATGGGCCATATGTGATAATTGTTGAATGGGCCAAATGTGATATGAGATTATGTGGGCCAAAATGTGAAATGGGCGATTTGTGATAACTTTTATAATGAGCCTTATGTTGGAATTATTATATATGAATGAATTGTCATGCATTTTATATACATGATTGTATGGGTTGGGATAATTGACGAAGAGAAGATGGCCGTGCCCGATTAATGGCTTCATGCCGAGATAATGGCTTCATGCCCGAGATAATAACCGTGCCGATTAATGGCCGTGCCCGATTAATGGCCGTGCCCGATTAATGGCTTCGTGCCCGATTGATGGCTTCATGCCCGATTAATGGCCGTGCCCGATTGATGGCTTCATGCCCGATTTAATATATGGCTTAATGCCCGGTTGGTGTGTTGGCGGGGTGGGTGACTAAAGCTCCCCACAGGTGTCTTTGGTTGGTACAGGTGGTGTGTAGTGGTTGGAAATTTAGGCTTGGTTGGGAATTGCATATCACATTCATTTCATACTTGTTATATTGTACATTTGTAAATGGGCTCAAGCCCATTAAGTGCTTAAATGGTTTTGGTGATGGACTTGGTAAGAGGGTTCTCACACCGAGTTCTAAGTAACTCACCCCGTTTCCTTTACCCATCTCGGTAACGATCATTAATGGAGGCTTGGGCTGGGGGATGACTTCGTGGAAGCCATACTTCGAATGATGGTTTTTGTGAACTTTGAACTACTCTTAAGTATTTTTATTTAATTTCTATTTCAGCTATGATGTAATAAGGCCTCTAGTATTATTTTTATGGATTTTTACTTGTGGATGGATTTTAATTATGTTTAATTACTAAAATGGGACTATTCTATTTTTATAAATGTTTTCTTAAATTCTCGTGCAAAAAAGGGTTTTTCTTAAATATTTTATTCTCGTAATTTTTTCTGTAAAATTCTTTAAGAATCTTGTTTCTTTCAAATTTCCTTTTGAACTCTTTTAAACTTCTCGTAAAATTTTTACCAATTAATTTCTAAGTTTTAATTTATAAACTCTTATGTCTTAAATCATAGATTTTAAATTAACCTCGGTTTTTAATAAACTTCAATTCCAAAATAGTTTTGATGATCTGTTTTATTTAAATCAATAAATGACTAGATGTATGTTCATTTTGTGTGACATACCAAATCTGGTCTTAACGCATAGACCAGGGTTTGGGGTGTTACACTAGTGATTCTTTCTTGGTTAATATGATCATGTCTCAAATGCCAAAGGTACCCCTCATTTGAGTGAGAAGTTTTAATTCTTTTATGCAAAGTTTTAGTTTCAAGTAGTGTGTACATCTTTGGCTTGATAAAATAGAGATTATTTGACATCCATCAGTTATAGTTAAGTTTACGATTTCTAAATACTATAATACTATTATTAAAAGTCATGATCAAGCCGTTTTTAAATAAACATGCAACAGAAATCAAGTTTCTTTTGAAACTTGGTACATAGAGCACCTCTTTCAAATTAACCTGACCAACCAAAGTTTCCATGATTCCATCCTAAAAAAATAATAAAATTATAATACTCAGTGTATTCTATTTTGCCACTACGAACTTTTGTTGTCGTACTGGTTCACGTCATCGTCACATCATTGTCGTCGCTTTTTCGTCGCCACCGACCACTGTTGGACTACCTTTGACCATCATCGGACCACCTCCGACCACTGCCGGATCATCGCCGGCCATTATTGGTCACCATTGACCCTTCCGTCAATCACCACCATCAGACCACCGACAGCCTCTGCTGCCGAACTACCACCAGTCTTTGGCTAGTTTGGCTGGTTCAAATTTGCATTGTCTCAGTCAACCTGGATGTGTCTTTGTTCTCTGGGTTCTGCTGAACACATGGGTTAAATAAGTATTTTTTTAATAATAAAATAAATAAATCACACATGAATATGGTAGCCCATGATCTAATTACATACCCAAAAAATTAATAATAATTACATTTAAATTTATAGAAATCACAACTTTGACAAAATTACTTTATCATATAAATAATAAAATAATAACATACATTCATTCATATGCATATCCCTAAACATGCTGATAATTACAAGTATGTCACATCTTATAAAAAATCAATTATACATGAAGAAGAGAAAAAACTTCGATATCAGTTTATACTAATAACATAGTAAAACTTGGCTCTGATAATTCGGTTCAAAAATGATTTTTTTGTACAGCAAATCAATATTTTTATTGAAAATTGAGTCGGTTTGTGATATTTATAATAATAAACATTTTTCGAAATAATACCTGTGCTTTGAGCAAGACAGATCCAAGACGTTCTTGGCTTTCAACCGAACGGTCTTCTCTACTATTCTCGTGCCACGGATCACTTTGAGTGCGGGCTCGAACAATGTTGAATAAAAAAAATACCAATTTTTTTTTTACTTTCTATAAATAAGTATAACTCTCTCTTATAGAAACTGGTAGAATTGTTATTCCTGGAAAATAGAATTTATGCCTAGAAATAAATTCTCACTATTTTCAGGCATAATAACAATATTTCAAAAGTTGTGTGTAACTTATTGTATTTTTGGCCCTACTGGTGTCATTTATTTATAAAGAGAGAAAGTGAAACTCTAGTTGAATTAGTAGAATACATTTAATGTCTATTTAACAAAAAAAAAAAAAAAAAACCAATCCCTTAGTTGAACTAGGAAAGGGGGGTTAATTGGGTGTGCCTCCCCTTATATGTATTATGATGGGGATTAGGGCCTCTCCTGTATCAAGTCCAATTATATGTGTTTCTTAGACTTTAAACCCAATACTTTATAATCCAACCTAGTACATGTTTTTCTATTTTCTCAAAATAGACATTATTTATTAAATTGATTTAAATTAATTAATTTTCCCATTAAATAATTTTTTCAACTCAATTCTAATTCCTTTAAAATCATGACAACTTTATTGTAAAAGAATCTATGAGAAAATATATTTAATTTTGACATTCAACGAATTCACAATGACCAAATAAATTAATTTCATTTTCAAACTTCAATTAATTAATTAATAATTTGAAAAACCATAAATTAATTCTCAGGTTACTTTCATGCTTAGTGAGAAACCACATCCATTTCTGAATGTAACCCATTTCTCTAACTTTTTCATTTCTATCAATTTTTGTTCATTTGATTCAACATGCAATTCATTTTTTGTTTCAACAAGCTAGCATAGGGACTGAATGAACATATATGATTAGGGCCTAAATGATTTATAATTAAGTTACAGCTTTTTTCCTATTAATTATAAACTCATTTAGTCACAAAGATAATTCTACTGCAGTATCGTGACTAAGCTTTCCCTAATTATATACCATTACAAAAGCTACTTAATAAGTGTTCGTCCAATGCCCTTGTCATAAGTGTATTACCTTTATAGGATATTCTTAATCTCTTTGGGATAAATATGTTCTCCCAATAAGATCATATTTTTATCTCATGGTAATCATTACATCTTCCCTCATGAAAAACTAATTACTATCAAATAATAATCAAGTCATTTATCACAAAGAAAAACAATCCGTGGTCATGTTTACTTTTTATCTATTATGTAATGTCAATGAGAGGATATCATTTCATTAGAAAAAATTCAGCTTGAAAAGGGCTTTCTTCTATAGCGAAAAAATAAAAATTTTTGAAAATAGAGCCAGTTTGTGATATTTATAGCAAGAAAATTTTTCTTGAAATAATACATGTGCTTTGACCAAGACGGACCCTAGATGTTCTGGGCTTTCAACCGAATCGCCTTCTCTACTGTTCTCGTACAATGAATCACTTCGAGTGTGGGCTCGAACAATTTCCAATCAAATACAGAACCATAAATAATTTTCTTACTTTTAGTAGGAAAGTAGAACTCTCTCTCTCTCTTATAGAAACCAATAGAATTGTTATTTCCGAAAAATAAAAGTTAGAACTGAAAATAAATTTTCACTATTTTCGGGTAGAATAACAATATTTCAAAATTTACGTGTAACTTATTGTATTTTTACCCTACCGATGCCATCTATTTATAGGGAAAGGAAGTGAAACCATAGTTTAATTAGTCTAAATCGCATAAAATGCGAAAGTTCTATTATATAAGATAGAAGTGTTTAATAGCTATGGTATATTAAGTGGAAGTCCTTAAAGTGCAATTAGACCTCCCTAAAGATGATGGCCGGCCAAGGGAACTAGGAGAGAGACAAGAGCATTAAATGAGTCAAAATTTGGTAGTGTTAGGTGAATAAAATGAATAAAATAAGATGAGTAAAAAGAAAGCTATCATCTTTTTCATTTCTCATCCTCTCCTACCGAAATTTTTAGCATAATATAGGGGTTTTGAAGCTCAAAATATCAACCAACATATTCTCTAGCAAGTAAGTGATTTTAGAGGTCTTTCTTGATGATTTTTGTATTTTTGGAACCCCCAAAGCTTGAGCTAGCTAATGAGGGGACTAAATTGCAAAATGGTTGAAAGTCTAAGGACTTGCCATGAGAGAGTTTATGTTGTTTGCTGAGTTTTTATGGAAGAAAATGAATGTTAATGAGATGAGAAACAACTTTTGTGCAAGGTGTTACCATGAAAACACCTAAATGGGACTAAGGTGTCAAAGTTGAAAATGTGTAATAAATGCATGAAATAATTGGAATTAGGAGTAGTTGTAAGAGTAATAAATGTTTAACTAGGCTTATTTAATGTGAGAATATGGTGAAAAATGATTTACGAGCCTAGGGGCAAAATCGTAATTTTGCCATAGTGTAAGGGCAAAACGGTCATTTTTTCCTAAGTAGAGATTATGATGTATTATGATTATAAAAATGATTGAATGAGTGAATTTTGTTGTTATAGACCAAGAAGAGTGTGGAATCAACCTTGACCGAGGAAAAGGTAAGGTTACGGAATAGACCGTTGACTAACACATTTTGCACCGAGGTAAGTTTATGTGTAAATGATGCATCTTAAATATACATGTTGTTGTTTATTGGTGCATTGTATGATTGAGAACACCTACGATCTAATTGGATTGGATTTGGTAGAAAATGAATAAATTTCCGTATGAATCTTGAAATAGATGTGTAGATGTGGAATATTAACCGTAGTAAATAAGGGTGAGCTATGTGCGATACCACCTTGTTTCTTATTCACGATGGGCTGTGTGTGATACCATCGATTATATTATCAATTGGTGGGCTATGTGCGATACCACCCTGTTAAAGACAAATGGTGGGCTAAGTGCGAAACCACCAAGTGTTATTTAACGCTATGAATGATTTATTGTGAAATTGTTAAGTGTTGTCTCATGAGGTCACGTGGTGATAAGTGCAGGGTTGTATGTTAAATAATGTGTGCATTTGGCTAGTGATGTGGTTGGAATGTGGTATGAGATGAAATGAGTAAGCATGACCATGGAATGTGGATTATTTTTGCTTAGTATGTAATGCTATTTATTGATTAGCATATGGTATGATGTTTATTGTTTACATGTAAACTTACTAAGCTTTAAAGCTTACTCCCTTTATTTTTCCCTTGTTTTATAGTGTCAAAGAGCCGAGTTGAGATACGAAGATAATTGGAAGATCACCCACACTATCAGCTCATCTCGGTATATCTAGACTTAGTATTTTGAGTATGGCATGTATAGGGGCTAGACTAGGCGAATTGTTTTGTTGTTTTGGCCAAGTATGTATTGGCTCCTTTAAAGATGAACTCTTTTGTATATTGCCATAGTTGATGGCTCATTATTATTAATTTATGAAAAGATGAGGTTATTCATGGATGTGTAAGTTACAAATTTGAGTTGTTTAGTGATTTGTTGAATGGAATTATGTTGTGTGAGCTAGGGTGATGAAAAGAACATGGCAAAAAGCCTTGTTCTTGTCCACACGGGTAGGCACACGGGCATGTGTCTAGGCCATGTGTTCCCTGCATGTTAGTGTTTCAAGTCAGTGTTGACCACGGGCTAGCCACACGGGCGTGTGGATAGGCCGTGTGTCACTTATGAGATTATTGACGTAACAAATAGAATACTCAGGTTTTTTACACACGGGTGAGGACACGGGCGTGTCTAGGCCGTGTGGAGCACACGGGCCATGAACACGGGCGCGTGTTTGGTCGTGTGAAAACCCCTGTAGGTTTAAAATGAAAATAAATCCCACACGGGGTAGGGACATGGGCGTGTGTGACCACACGGCCTGCCCACATGGGCGTGTCTCATTTCACACGGGCGTGTGACCCCTATTTAGACAAAAAAATTTAAGAGCACAAAAGTTCCCGGTTGGGTTCCGAAACCCTCCGTATGCATGATTAAGGCCCCGTAGGTCCTTAATGAGAATGTTTTGATGGTGAAAGAGATATTTTAAGTTTGGAATGAAATTTTATAGACTAAAGTTGCATGATCAAGTGAGTTAAGTCTGGTAATGCCCCGTGCCCGATTCCGGCGTAGGTTACAGGTAAGGGGTGTTACACATTTAGTGGTATCAGAGCTATGATTTAGTCGATTCTCGGACTAACGTAGCGTATGCATGAGTCTAGCTATACATGCTATACACATGAATATTTATGTAATGATAGTATGATGACTCTTGATGATTTAAATTGTGCTTTCATATAGTAAATGGATCCCAATAGAGCTGTGGCAGATGATGTAGAAAGTAACGCGCCGGCTCCCGCCCAAAGGACGGTGCCGAATAAAAATAAGAATAGACCAACGATTGTAAGTCAGAGAGGAGGAGAAGAGGCTAGGGAAGCCTTTCTCCACATGATGAATGCATGGTATACGAAGTTCGTTCGCACGAACCCGAATGCGCAACCCCTCCACCCCCACCTATTCCTCAGCCTACCCCTGTAGCTCCCTAAGTGGTAGAAGTAGTAAGAAGAGAAAAGCCTCCGGTTGATAGAATCAAGAAACAAGTAGTAGAGGAATTTTGAGCTAGTAAAGATGATGATATGAAAAGAGCGGAATTCTGGCTCAAAAATACCATCAGGGTATTTGATGAGTTATCTTGCACACCTGAAGAGTGCATGAAATGTGTTGTGTCTCTTCTGAGAGATTCTGCTTATTAGTGGTGGAACACTCTTGTGTCGGTTGTACCAAGAGAAAGGATCACATGGGAGTTTTTCTAAGAAGAATTCCAGAAGAAGAATATTAGCCAAAGGTTTATCGATCAGAAAAGAAAGGAATTCCTTAAACTGAAACAAGGTAGAATGATGATAACTGAGTATGAGCGTGAGTTTGTGAGCCTCAGCAAATACGCTCGAGAGTGTGTATCCACTGAAACCATTATGTGTAAACGGTTTGAGGACGGACTAAATGAAGATATCAGATTATTTATTGGTGTCCTTGAGTTGAAGGAATTTGTTGTGCTAGTGGATCGGGCTTGTAAAGCCGAGGAATTGGTGAAAGAGAAAAGAAAAGCTGAGATGGAGTCTCGAGACTCAAGAAAGACACAATTGAATAAGTCATTTCAGTCCTTGTCCAGAAAGTCGAGAGATTTCCCTACCCGATTAGCTACTTCAGCTGGGTTTTCGAATAGAAGTAAGAGTAAACAGTACTCGAGGATTAAAGCTCAGACTACTTCAGTTGCTAGTGTTGGGAACACTCGACCTAATAGACCAAAGAATGCCTACAATGTGTCAGACGTCATCCCGGTGAGTGCCGAGCACATGAGAGAGCCTGTTTTAAGTGTGGTTCCCAAGATTATTTTATTAGAGAATGCCCCGAGATGGTAGAAAAAGAGAAAATTCAGAGTGCAAGGTCGGGAAGCACCACTAGAGGGAGACAACAGAGAAACCCGAGAAGTGGAACGAGTAGTAAGAGTACACCCAGAGAGCAAGCTGCGAGATCTGAGGGTAGATCGCCTGCGAAGACTTATACCATTCGCGCTCGCGAAGAGGCATCTTCCCCTGATGTAATTACGGGTATATTTTCTCTCCATGATACTAATGTTATTGCTTTAATTGATCCGGGATCTACCCATTCATACATTTGCATGAAATTAGTATCTAGTATGAGCATGCCTTTAGAGTCTACAGAGTTTGTGATAAAAGTGTCCAATCCTTTAAGCAAAAGTGTATTAGTTGATAAGGTATGTTAAGATTGCCCATTGATGATTAGAGGTCATTATTTTAAGGCAAATCTCATGTTATTGTCGTTTGATGAATTCGATATAATTCTTGGTATGAACTGGTTAACCACTAATGATGTGACAGTAAATTGTGGAAAGAAATATATTTAATTGAGATGTGGAAACGGAGACACTCTTCATGTTGAATCAGATGAACAGAACAGGTTGCCTGTAGCGATATCTCATATGTCTGCCCAGAAATATGTAAAAAAGGGATACGAAGCTTATCTGGCCTTTGTAATGAATGCCAAAGAGATGGAGTTAAGAATTGAATCAGTGCCGATAGTATGTGAGTATCCAGATGTATTTCCAGAAGAGTTGCTAGGGTTGCCTCCGGTTAGAGAGGTTGAACTTGGCATTGAGTTAGCTCCTGGTACTGCACCTATATCGATTACTCCCTACATAATGGCGCCAACCGAGTTGAAAGAATTAAAAGCACAGTTGCAAGAGTTAACGGACAAAGGCTTTGCAAGACCAAGTTATTCTCCGTGGGGTGCTCCAGTATTATTTGTGAAAAAGAAAGATGGTTCCATGAGATTATGTATAGATTATGTAACAGTCTGAATTTGACCCTAATCAGAACGGTGATTTCGGAACCACGAATCTGAGTCAGTAGAATATTTTAATATTTTATATTGAGTTTATGATCTATGATAGAGCATGTGTTAAAATTTGGTGAGTCAATTTGCTTATTGGTGTGCTAATCTAGCAAAAAGGATTGAATAGATAAGTAGTAAAAGTAGTGTGCATGATATTAAATAGGTAATTGAATTATTTTATTTTAATGCAAGGGCTTGCATGTCAAATTTCCACTTTTATGTAAGTGGACGGCAATGATGATGGGGAGGATTTCTTTTATTATTTTATAATGTTAAAGTTATATTTTATGAAGGATAATATGAATTATATGGTATAATAAAATAACCATAAAAAAAAAATCATTTTCTCTTCCTTTGTTTCATCTTCTTCACCGAAATTCTCTTGAAAGAAAGGAAGAAATCCATCCTCCCTCATTCGGCCTTGCATGTGGTGTTAAGGTGAGAATTTGAGTTTTAAATTAGAAAAATTATGTGTAAATGGGTGGGTTATCTTGAGCATTCCCGAAAGCATGCTAAAATTTTTGGATGTTAGGCATGATGAGATTCGGCCATGGGAGATAATTTATAACTTGTTGTGTTAATGAATTTAGATGAAATGGAAAGAAGTAGTTTAAGCTTGTAGGAAGATTGTTTTAATTTATGCATGATGATGCCCTTATATTCGGCCGAATGTTGAGATGACCATTCATGAATTTTTATCTTGTTTTGATGTTCGGTTATATATATATAGTGTAATTGGCCATGGATGAATGGTTATATTTAGATATGGTTATTGGGTGAATTAAGTACGAAGAGTCAATTGCCTAAATTAAATAGTGGAAGGGTTAAAATGATAGAAGGAAGGTTTATGGAGACTCGTAGGGACCTAGTGACCATTCGGCCATTGAGAAGAAATCTCAATTAGTTGTATTTTGTATTGTGGTACATTACGGATTAAATTGAATAGGTTGAAAAGGTCAAGGGTAAATTGGTAAATTACATGATTTTGTATATTTGTATTTAATTGAATGGAAATGTAATTAAAAAGGGTTCAATTTGATATTCTAGATCAAGATCATAAAGAACCGGGTTTTGGATTGGGAAAAAGCATAAGTTCACGGATAACTGATCTTCGTCGTCCGACGAAATCCGGTAAGTCCTTTAGTTAAATCGTGTCAAAGAATTAATTATGGTTATCTTGAATATTAAAAATTGATGGATGTTAGTATCCATTTACATCATGGTCGAATGTATATTGACATATTAGGTTGATGATTTATGTTGAGTATGTGATGGGAATTGTTGGATTGTATAATGATAAAATGGTTTTGTTGGTCCAATGTGAGTGAGCCCAATTGAATTAGATGAGTTTATAATAGTTATGAAGTGTGTTGGTAATGTTTAAGCGTATTGACGTGACTCGTGCTTTTACGCCAGCGTGCCTTGTGCCGGTGTTATTTATCGGGCTTTTACGCCCAGCGTGCCTTGTGCGGTGTTATTTATCGGGCTTCTACGCCTAGCAGGCCTTGTGCCGGTGTTATTTATCGGGCTTTTACGCCTAGCAGGCCTTGTGCCGGTGTTATTTATCGGGCTTTTACGCCTAGCAGGCCTTGTGCCTTTGTTATTTATCGGGCTTTTACGCCTAGCAGGCCTCGTGCCGGTGTTACTTTTCGGGCTTTTACGCCTAGCAGGCTTGATGCCGGTGATGTATTTTACAAAAGAGAAATCAAATCTTTGTTCAAGACAACTTAAAGCTAATTTATTGAGTATATGGTTCAGGTAAGCATGTAAGGTATGTTATGCTTAATATCACTTAAGTCGAATTAATATTATGAGAATTGTGTTATATGTGTTGAAGTTAATACTGATGGGTGTAATATGATGGAATTCGAGTTAGAATGTGCTATTATGGAACAATTGGTTTTCAAAGTATAAATGCTAAGAAAGGAGATTTTCATGCGATATGCTTATATGAATTTTAATGAAATGATTTCTACTTTACTTGGGTTATTGAATTTCTAGTATTCAGCCTTGTATAAGTAATTGACTTAAGTGCTTATGTGGAATACAATAAGTTGGAAGTTTAATTTCAATTATTTGTATGTTTTATTATCATGAGATTAGGACTTACTAAGCTAGTAAGCTTACTAGTGTGAAATGTTCTCCTTTGTTTTATAAATTAGGTGCAAGATACAAGCTCGTCGGGATCGTTGGGAAAGTCGTCCACACTATCAAATTGTTTTGGTACTCTTTCATTTTGGTTTTTCCAAAGAAGGCATGTATAGGAAAGACTTTATTTAATTTTGACGGAAACTTTGGTTCATGTATGTAATAGCCATGCGAATATGGCTAAATTTTTAGTCAAGTATGCTTTTTGGGACTTTTGTTATAAATGTTGGTGCTCTTTTAAATCGATGATGTTATGATATTATGCGAATGATTTAGGTATAAGCTAAATTGCGTAAATGGTTAAGATGCATGGATGGTACGAATTATATGTGAGTATATTCGGTTATAAGCTAGTAATCATATCTTGTAAAGAAACAGTCTTTAGTAACAGCAGTGATGTAGTTTTGAAAAATCACCAAAAATAGGATAAGTTGAATTAGAAGGTGAATGAGGTATAGAACCAAAGCTTATTGTGTCTATTTTAATATGAAAGAAACATAGTAGGCAAAGGAGTTTTATGTTATGAGATATTTAAATTTTAGTGAGACTTGATCTGAATGAGTTCGTGAATCCATGTTCTGTCTTGGAAAAATTGTTAAAAATTGTACAAAAATAATTAGGGAGAATGGTTTATATGTTTGAAATCCTTGATGAGTCTATTTTTAATAGGAATAAACAAGAACATTACTGAAAATTTTTGCTATGAGATAAATGAGTTTTTGTAATGACAGGTCAGAATCGTCAACAGTGAAATAGTGGAAACTTTGATGAATAAACTGTACTAATTGGCCACATGAAAAATTCTGGAAAAATTATGGTAAATTCTTATAAGAGTCTAGTTTCAAGGAAAATTTACGGATATAAATTTGAGTTTTTAACTCGAGTTATGATCAATTTAGTCAGCATGATGCAGTTTGACAGCTTTAAATTTTTATGTTCGAACTTGTAGTCGAGTCTTGTAATGCCACATACTCGACCCGGCAAAGGTCTCGGGTAAGGGTGTTACATTTAATTTGGTATCAGAGCTTACGGTTTAGTCGATTCTAGGACTACCGTAGCACGTGTGAGTCTAGCTATACATGCCTTAAATTATAATACGATAGTGTGGTGACTTCTGACATTTGAAATGTGTTATATTTAGTAAATGGACTCTGGCAGAGCCATAGCTGATGATGTTGAGAGCGTAGCGCCTGATCTTGCTCATGGGTCAGCGCCGATAGACTCTCGATCTTTTCGAGTAGCCACGAGGGGGAGGCTAAGTAAGCCTTCTACTAGATGATGAACGAATGATTTACTCCATATATCTGGACTAACCCGACTGGCAACAACCTCCACCCCCGAATAATCCAACTCCGATACCTATGGTACCTCCGATAGTAAATTCGATTAGATTGGACAGACATCCTGTAGCTAAAATCAGGAAACACGGAGTCAAAGAGTTTAAAACTAATGACGATGATGATGCAAAATGAACTGAGCTGTGGTTTGATAATACTATTCAAATGTTCGATGAGTTATCATGTACTCCAGAGGAAGGTTTAAAAAGTGCAATATCACTATTGAGGGCACCACCTTTCGTGGAATACACTAGTATTGGTGGACTCGAAAGAGAAAGTGATTTGGGAATTCTTCCGCATCGAGTTCCATAAGAAAGATATCGATTAAAGATTCTTGAATTAAAACAGGTCGAATGACTATTTCGAGTATGAACTAGAGTTTGTGAGATTGAGTTAGTATGCATGAGAATGTATACCCTCCGGAAGCTATAATGTGCAAAAGATTTGAAGATGGCCTTAAATATATATATATATTCGGTTGCTAGTTGAGATTTTGAAAATAGAAGAGTTCGTTGTACTCGTTGGACCGAGCTTACAAGTCGAGGCATCCGAGAAGTTGTAGATTTAATGACAAAGTTTGCTTTGAGATGTGGATCGCTTGATCATTTTATTCGAGATTGTCCCTGAGTCTGTCAAGCGTAGATTGTTGTAATTTGAGATCGATAGTGTACTTGTGAGAGGTAGATCTTGAAAGAATGTAAGAAACATCGGTGGTAGTCGAGAGAACTATGAGAGACAAGTGATTGTCGGATACAAAGCTAGAGTACCTGTCAGAGAGTATGTTATCCAAGCTTGAGAGAAGCTTCATCATTTGATATAATAACCGGTATTTTTACTCTTTTTGGTACTTCTGTAATTGCTTTGATAGACCTTGGTTCTACACATTCATACATGTGCATGAACTCAGTATTTATTAAGACTTTGCTGTAGAATCTCACTGAGTTTGTCATAAAAGCATTGAACTCTTTAGGTAAAAGTGTTTTGGTTGATTATATATGCAAGAACTGTCCGTTAATGTTTTGAGATATCCGTTTCCCTGCTGATCAGATGCTCTTGCCATCTAATAAATTCTATATTATTCTGGGTATGGATTGGTTATTTGTGCATGATGCTTTTGCTAATTGCAAAAGATAGGGGATAAATTTGAGATGTCCGAATAATGAGATTGTAAGGATTGAGTCGGATGATTTGAATGGATTGCCTGCTGTAATATCAATATCGAAAGCTAAGAATTATGTGAAAAAGAGTTGTGAAGCATATTTTACTTATGTGATTGACTCAAGAATATCTGAGAAGAAAGTTGAATCAGTGCCTATTGTTGTGGGTTTTTCGATGTATTTCTTGAAGAGTTATCGGGTTGGCCTCGATTCGTGAAGTCAAATTTGTTATTGATTTGTTGTAGTATTTATAGATGACATCTTGATTTACTCACGTGATAAAAAGGAGCATCTTTGAACATTTGAGAATTTTGTTGCAAACTTTGAGAGAAAAACAATTATACACAAAATTCAGCTAATGTAAATCCGATTGTATGAAATTAGTCTTTGGGACATATTGTGTCACTGAGTCCTAGTAGATCCGAGTAAGATCTCTACTATTTTGAGTTGGAAACCCTCGAAGAATGTGTGCAAGTTCATAGTTTTATGGGCTTAACTAGTTATTACCGTAAATTTATAAAAAGAATCTTCAAACGATAGCTACTCCGTTGACTAGAATGCTTGAGAAAGATGTTAGATTATCATTTGGGTAAAACAAACGTTATTCTTGATGCGTTGAGTAGAAGGTCATTGTTTGCATTATGTGCTTTGAATGCACAGTTAGACTTGTCGGATGATAGTTTTGTAGTAGAGGAATTGATAACAAAAGCGTTGTTTTACAATGACTATATGAAGCTCGAGAAGTCTAATAATGAATTGCTAGCGAAATGAGCTCGGTGTGAAATTAATTTTGAATCTGAATTTTAAATTGTGGATGATTATTTTAAATATCGGGATAGTATCGTGTTCCGAGAAATCCGAGTAAATTCAATTGATTTTGAATGAAACACATAATAGTTGTTTATCTGTTCATCCGGGAAGTACAAGAATGTACCATGATCGAAGCAATACTACTCGGTGGTGCGGTATGAAACGAGATATTTTCGACTTTGTTTTGAAATGCTTAGTTGTCGCAAGTGCAAGTTGAACATCAAGTTCCGTCTAAATTTCTACATCCTATTTTGGTTCCCGAGTGGAAATGAGATAGAGTAACAATAGACTTTGTTTCGAATGGCCTTGACTCCAAAAAAAAAAATGTGATTTGCGCAGTAGTTGGTGATTAACTAAATCGCCCATTTCGTCTCGGTAAGATCTGATTTTTCACTAGAAAGATTGAACGAGTTTATTATTACTAAAGTTGTGAGACAAAGACACGGGTGCCACTATCTATTGTGTTAGATAAAGATTCGAGATTTGCATAACGATTCGGAAGAAATAGCAAGAAGCTTTGGGCACAAAATTACATTTCAAAGATCTGATCTTTCATTCGCAAGCAGATGGTCAATCTAAACGAACTATTCATATTTTTGAAGGTATGTTAATGTCTTTGTGTGTACTAGAGTTTTATGGTTCGGTGGGAATAGTACACATCATTGATTGAATTTACGTATAATAATAATTTTTTGAGACGAGTATTGAAATGGCACCATATGAAGCTTTTTGTACGGACATAAAAGTCGTACACCTCTTTACTAGACCGAACTCGGTGAGAATAAGTTACATGAGGTTGATTTGATAAAGATCTGAGAACAAAAAGTGAAATTGATCCGAGATTGTTTGAAAGCAGCATCTGATCATCAGAAGTCCTCTGCAGACTTGAAATAAAAAGATATAGAATTTGAGACCGACGACAAAGTATTTCATGTTTCAATGTTTCATAGATATCGATCGATCCGTCGCATGTGATCGCTCACATCGAGATTGAAATCCAATCCAATATGACGTACGAGGAGGAACAAATCCGTATTTTAGCTCGGGAAATGAAAGAATTGAGAATCAAGAAAATTTCGTTAGTAAAAGTGTTATGGAATCGGTATGGAGTTGAGAGGCTACGTGGGAGTCTGAAGACTCAATGAGGCAACAATACCCAACTTTGTTTAACAAAGAAGATTTTAGGGACGAAAATCCCTAAGGGGGTAGAGTTGTAACTTGATGCGAATTTGACCCTAATCGAGCGGTGATTTTGAACCACGAATCTGAGTCAGTAGAATATTTTAATATTTTATATTGAGTTTATGATCTATGATAGAGCATGTGTTAAAATTTGGTGAGTCAATTTGCTTATTGGTGTGCTAATCTAGCAAAAAGGATTGAATAGATAAGTAGTAAAAGTAGTGTGCATGATATTAAATAGGTAATTGAATTATTTTATTTTAATGCAAGGGCTTGCATGTCAAATTTCCACTTTTTATGTAAGTGGACGGCAATGATGATGGGGGAGGATTTCTTTTATTATTTTATAATGTTAAAGTTATATTTTATGAAGGATAATATGAATTATATGGTATAATAAAATAACCATAAAAAAAATCATTTTCTCTTCCTTTGTTTCATCTTCTTCACCGAAATTCTCTTGAAAGAAAGGAAGAAATCCATCCTCCCTCATTCGGCCTTGCATGTGGTGTTAAGGTGAGAATTTGAGTTTTAAATTAGAAAAATTATGTGTAAATGGGTGGGTTATCTTGAGCATTCCCGAAAGCATGCTAAAATTTTTGGATGTTAGGCATGATGAGATTCGGCCATGGGAGATAATTTATAACTTGTTGTGTTAATGAATTTAGATGAAATGGAAAGAAGTAGTTTAAGCTTGTAGGAAGATTGTTTTAATTTATGCATGATGATGCCCTTATATTCGGCCGAATGTTGAGATGACCATTCATGAATTTTTATCTTGTTTTGATGTTAGGTTATATATATATAGTGTAATTGGCCATGGATGAATGGTTATATTTAGATATGGTTATTGGGTGAATTAAGTACTGAAGAGTCAATTGCCTAAATTAAATAGTGGAAGGGTTAAAATGATAGAAGGAAGGTTTATGGAGACTCGTAGGGACCTAGTGACCATTCGGCCATTGAGAAGAAATCTCAATTAGTTGTATTTTGTATTGTGGTACATTACGGATTAAATTGAATAGGTTGAAAAGGTCAAGGGTAAATTGGTAAATTACATGATTTTGTATATTTGTATTTAATTGAATGGAAATGTAATTAAAAGGGTTCAATTTGATATTCTAGATCAAGATCATAAAGAACCGGGTTTTGGATTGGGGAAAAACGCAAGTTCACGGATAACTGATCTTAAATCGTCCGACGAAATCCGGTAAGTCCTTTAGTTAAATCGTGTCAAAGAATTAATTATGGTTATCTTGAATATTAAAAATTGATGGATGTTAGTATCCATTTACATCATGGTCGAATGTATATTGACATATTAGGTTGATGATTTATGTTGAGTATGTGATGGGAATTGTTGGATTGTATAATGATAAAATGGTTTTGTTGGTCCAATGTGAGTGAGCCCAATTGAATTAGATGAGTTTATAATAGTTATGAAGTGTGTTGGTAATGTTTAAGCTGTATTGGCGTGACTCGAGGCTTTTACGCCCAGCGTGGCCTTGTGCGGTGTTATTTATCGGGCTTTACGCCTAGCGTGGCCTTGTGCGGTGTTATTTATCGGGCTTCTACGCCCAGCGTGCCTTGTGCGGTGTTATTTATCGGGCTTTACGCCTAGCGTGCCTTGTGCCGGTGTTATTTATCGGGCTTTACGCCTAGCGTGCCTTGTGCCTTTGTTATTTATCGGGCTTTACGCCTAGCGAGCCTCGTGCGGTGTTACTTTTCGGGCTTTTACGCCTAGCGAGCTTGATGCGGTGATGTATTTTACAAAAGAGAAATCAAATCTTTGTTCAAGACAACTTAAAGCTAATTTATTGAGTATATGGTTGAGTAAGCATGTAAGGTATGTTATGCTTAATATCACTTAAGTCGAATTAATATTATGAGAATTGTGTTATATGTGTTGAAGTTAATATTGATGGGTGTAATATGATGGAATTCGAGTTAGAATGTGCTATTATGGAACAATTGGTTTTCAAAGTATAAATGCTAAGAAAGGAGATTTTCATGCGATATGCTTATATGAATTTTAATGAAATGATTTCTACTTTACTTGGGTTATTGAATTTCTAGTATTCAGCCTTGTATAAGTAATTGACTTAAGTGCTTATGTGGAATACAATAAGTTGGAAGTTTAATTTCAATTATTTGTATGTTTTATTATCATGAGATTAGGACTTACTAAGCTAGTAAGCTTACTAGTGTGAAATGTTCTCCTTTGTTTTATAAATTAGGTGCAAGATACAAGCTCGTCGGGATCGTTCGGAAAGTCGTCCACACTATCAAATTGTTTTGGTACTCTTTCATTTTGGTTTTTCCAAAGAAGGCATGTATAGGAAAGACTTTATTTAATTTTGACGGAAACTTTGGTTCATGTATGTAATAGCCATGCGAATATGGCTAAATTTTTAGTCAAGTATGCTTTTTGGGACTTTTGTTATAAATGTTGGTGCTCTTTTAAATCGATGATGTTATGATATTATGCGAATGATTTAGGTATAAGCTAAATTGCGTAAATGGTTAAGATGCATGGATGGTACGAATTATATGTGAGTATATTCGGTTATAAGCTAGTAATCATATCTTGTAAAGAAACAGTCTTTAGTAACAGCAGTGATGTAGTTTTGAAAAATCACCAAAAATAGGATAAGTTGAATTAGAAGGTGAATGAGGTATAGAACCAAAGCTTATTGTGTCTATTTTAATATGAAAGAAACATAGTAGGCAAAGGAGTTTTATGTTATGAGATATTTAAATTTTAGTGAGACTTGATCTGAATGAGTTCGTGAATCCATGTTCTGTCTTGGAAAAATTGTTAAAAATTGTACAAAAATAATTAGGGAGAATGGTTTATATGTTTGAAATCCTTGATGAGTCTATTTTTAATAGGAATAAACAAGAACATTACTGAAAATTTTTGCTATGAGATAAATGAGTTTTTGTAATGACAGGTCAGAATCGTCAACAGTGAAATAGTGGAAACTTTGATGAATAAACTGTACTAATTGGCCACATGAAAAATTCTGGAAAAATTATGGTAAATTCTTATAAGAGTCTAGTTTCAAGGAAAATTTACGGATATAAATTTCGAGTTTTTTAACTCGAGTTATGATCAATTTAGTCAGCATGATGCAGTTTGACAGCTTTAAATTTTTATGTTCCGAACTTGTAGTCGAGTCTTGTAATGCCACATACTCGACCCCGGCAAAGGTCTCGGGTAAGGGGTGTTACAGATTACCGGCAGCTTAACAAGGTTACTGTGAAGAACAAGTACCCGCTACCAAGAATCGACGATTTGTTTGATCAATTGAAAGGAGCCACTGTGTTCTCCAAGATAGACTTAAGGCCCGGTTATTACCAGTTGAGGATCAAAGACTCAGATGTGCCGAAAATTACATTTCGGACAAGGTATGGGCACTATGAATTTTTAGTCATGCCTTTCAGTTTAACAAATGCCCCTACCGTGTTTATGGATTTAATGAACCGCATTTTTCGTCCATACTTGGATAAATTTGTTGTGGTTTTTATTGATGACATATTGATTTATTCTTGTGATGAGCATGAGCTTGCTGAGCACTTGAGGATAGTTTTACAGATTTTGCGAGATAATTAGTTGTATGCCAAGTTTAGCAAAAGTGAATTTTGGCTTAAGGAAGTTGGTTTTTTAAGGCACATTGTCTCGGGAGATGGAATCCGAGTTGACCCGAGCAAGATTTCAGCTAATGTTGACTAGAAATCGTCGAGGAACGTATCAGAGGTTAGAAGTTTTCTGGGCCTAGTTGGCTATTACAGACAGTTTGTCAAGGGGTTTTCTATGATATCGACTCCAATCACGAGGTTATTACAAAAAGATGTGAAGTTTGAGTGGACAGAAAAGTGCCAACAGAGTTTCGAGAAGCTAAAGGCATTGTTGACTAAGGCTCCAATTTTAGTGCAACCTGAACCGGGAAAGGAATTTGTGATTTATAGTGATGCATCCTTGAATGGATTGGGCTGTGTGCTTATGCAAGAGGGTAAGGTAATAGCGTATGCTTCTAGACAGTTAAAGCCACACGAGAAGAATTACCCGACACATGATTTAGAGTTGGCTGCCATTGTGTTTGCATTGAACATATGGAGACACAATTTGTATGGTGAAAAATATCAGATATTCACTGATCACAAAGCCTAAAGTACTTGATGACTCAGAAGGAATTGAATTTAAGGCAGCGAAGATGGTTAGAGCTGATAAAGGATTATGAGCTAGTCATTGACTACCACCCAGGAAAGGCGAATGTAGTCGCCGATGCTTTGAGTAGAAAATCCCTATTTGCATTGAGGGCTATGAATACACGGGTGACTTTGTCAGATGATGGTTCCATTCTAGTTGAGTTGAGGGCTAGACTGATGTTCCTTCAAGAGATTTATGAGGCTCAGAATAATGACAGTGACTTGCAAGCCAAAAGAGTTCAGTGCGAGTCGGGTGTTGAGTCTGACTTTCGGATTAATTCCAATGGATGTTTGATGTTCAAAGACAGATTTTGTGTACCGAGGAATGATGAGCTCATTCGGAAAGTTTTGCACGAGGCACATAGTGGATGCCTATCTGTACATCCGGGTAGCACCAAAATGTATAACGATTTAAGGAAAAGGTATTGGTGGCCGAGTATGAAGAAAGATATTTCTGAGTTTGTATCAAGATGCTTGATTTGTCAACAAGTGAAAGCTGAACACCAAGTACCTTCGGGTTTACTTCAACCTATTATGGTTCCCGAGTGGAAATGGGACCGTGTTACTATGGACTTTGTAATAGGTTTTCCGTTAACACCGAGCAAGAAAAATGCCGTATGGGTGGTGGTAGATAGACTTACGAAGTTGGCCCACTTCATACCGGTACGTGTTGATTATTCACTTGATAAGTTGGCAGACTTGTATGTTTCTGAGATTGTAAGGCTTCATGGAGTGCCTTTGTCGATTATATCAGACAGAGATCCGAGATTCACATCCCAATTTTGGAAAAATTTGCAAGAAGCTTTAGGCACAAAACTGAGTTTTAGTACTACTTTTCACCCACAAACTGACGGACAGTCGGAGAGATTAATACAAATACTTGAGGATATGCTCCAGTGTTGTGTTCTTGAGTTTTAGGGCAGCTGGGAAAAGTATTTACCGTTAGTAGAATTTGCTACAATAACAGTTTTCAGTCGAGCTTGAAAATTGTGCCTTATGAGGCTTTGTATGGGCGTAAGTGCCAAACGCCTTTGTATTAGACTGAACTAAAAAAAATTAGATTCACGGGGTCGATCTGGTTAGAGAAACTGAAGAGAAGGTAAAAATAATCTGTGATTGTTTAAAAGCTGCTTCTGATAGACAAAAATCCTACTCGTACTTGAAACGAAAAGAGATTGAGTTTCAAGATGGTGATAAGGTACTTTTGAAAGTATCACCATGGAAGAAAGTTCTCAGATTTGGTCGGAAAGGCAAATTGAGTCCACGTTTTATCGGACCATATGAGATTACCAAGACGATAGGGCCGGTAGCTTATCAATTGGCTTTGCCATCTGAGTTGGAAAAGATACATGATGTGTTCCACGTGTCTATATTGCGATGTTACCGATGAGATCCTTCACATGTGATTACACCGACAGAGGTTAAAATTCAACCCGACATGACATATGGTGAAGAACTGGTTAAGATTCTAGCACAGTAAGTTAAACAACTAAGGAATAAAAGTATAGCTGTCGTGAAAGTATTATTGCAAAGACATGGGGTAGAAGAGGCTACATGGGAGCCCGAGGAGGCTATGAGAAACCAGTACCCAAACCTTTTTACCGGTAAGATTTTTGGGGACGAAAATCTCTAAGGGGGAGAATTGTAACAACCCAATTTAGGGCCTAGTCAGAACAGTGGTTGCGAGACCACAAATTCGAAGTAGAAATATGTGTTTTATGATTTTTATAAGGCTTATGATGTGGTTACATGATTGTGTGAAAATTTCATGAGGAAATTTTATTAATTAGTGAACAATTTTTCCATTAGGACTAAATTGCAAAGATTAGAAAATATGAGATTCTAGAAGATTTAAGTATGAAATAGAATTATAAAAATTACTAGAGGTTCTTATTTAGCAATTAGACCATTAAATGTTAAGATGGACAAAAATGGACATGGGAAGGAAAAATCTCAAGAAAGGGTCTTAAGGGCATTTTAGTCATTTGGTTAATAAAAGATTAAAAAGGGAAAAATGAAGCAAAATTTGCTCATCTTCTTCAAGCTAGGGCCGAAAATTCCAAGCTCTCCATAGCTAGGGTTTCTTCAACTTTCGAGCTTGATAATAAGTGCACCCTAGCCCTGTTTTTAATGTTCTTCGTATTTTTGAGATCCTCGCAACTCGATTTAGCTATTTCTAGCTATATTTTAAGTTAGGGTTTATGTTCAAAATTTACCTATGTATGACATGCATGCATTTTGATGTTTTATGGAAGAATATGAAAGTTTGATGCACGATAAACATCTTTTTCTAAGTGATTTTCATGAAAAATGCATAAAAGGACCAAATTGTAAAAGTTATAAAAATGGTCATACATGAGTGAAATAGTGGAAATTGAAGGTTGTTGTAGAAAATGATTCGGCTAGGCTTAAAATACAAGAAAGTTGAATGAAAATCATTTCACGAGCCTATGGGCAAAAGTATAATTATGTGAAAGTTTAGGGGCAAAATCATAATTTTGCCAAAGTATGATTCATGGGTCGATTTAGTTAATGTGAGTACTAAATAAGTGAAATTGTTATTATAGATCAAGAAACGAGAAGCCCGGGCTGAAACCGAGGCAAGAACAAAGTTGTGGACTAAATCGAACATCCACCCCTATTTTGAGTACTGAGGTAAGTTTGTGTGAAATTAATGCCATATAATGTTATTATGTTCTTAATTACTTATATTATGAGAAATGTATATTATTTCTATGAAATTGATTAATGATGCCTTGATGAAATTGTAATGAGGTCAAGTCAAGTTGTAGTCTCGGTTGAATGTTTGGAATAGCGAGGATACTAGTGTCACAACATGAGATAAGGAAGGTCCCGTATAAGACCATGTCTGGGACATGGCATCGGCACCGAATAAGAAAGGTCCCGTATAAGACCATGTCCGAGACATGGCATCAAAGACCGAATAAGGAAGGTCAGTAAAAGACCATGTCCAGGACATGGCATCGGCACCGAATAAGGAAGGTCCCGTATAAGACCATATGTCCGGGACATGGCATCGCACGCAAATAAGGAAGGTCTCGATAAGACCATGTATGCGGGACATGGCCGGCGCAAAGGGCGATCGTGTAAGACCATGTCTGGGACATGGCATCGACATCTATGTACGATCTCGTGTAAGACCATGTCTGGGACATGGCATCGACATCGAGTTAAGAGATCCCGTGTAAGACCATATCTAGGATATGGCATCGACATCATGATGTAATCCCATGTAAGACCATATCCGGGATATGGCATTGGCATTGAGATACATGTATGATGAGATTGAGTATCCTCCGATATTCCAAGTAGGTCAACGGGAAAAGAGCTAAGTTTATATATAGATGACAAAGTGTTAAGTCTATGTTAAGAGAATACAAATGCTAAAGTTGGTGATGAAGTGATACAGGTACCCATGAGTAACTTACGAGATATGAATGCAAAATATGATGAATGATTTGGTAAGATTGTGCATGAGTAAGTTAAGTTGATGTACTTGAGAATTTGTGTTGCTATTATTCAGTGAGATGAATGGATGTTATCATAAGTTTTAAATGTTTCTAATTATTTCATGCAAACTTACTAAGCTATATGCTTACCCCTCTCTTTTCCCTTTTTCTTGTAGTATCACCAAGCTAGCTCGGGGATTGTAGGACGTCAGAGCTCGGATCACACTATCAATCATTCTTTTGGTATAGTAAAGTTAATTTATTTTGGGTATGGCATGTATAGGAACTTGGTCATTTTGTGTTATGTCATATTTGTAGGCCAAAGGGTTGGCTACTAATATTTTACACTCATTTTGTAAATGGCCATTGTGAATTGGCCAATATTTGTCAAGTTCATATTTTAATGATGATGAGTTTTATGAAATGAAAGTTCATGCAATTGATGAAGTAAAATGTGGATTGAATGGATGATGATTTAAGGATTCTTCATAGTGTATTATTGTTATGTTATGTGCTACTTGTGGTGGAATATGTGAGTTTATGTTTCAGGGTGGCAAAAGGCTTGGAAAATAGCCTCTAGTTTTCCACACGGGTAGGCACACGGACGTGTGTCTAGGCTGTGTGTGACACACGGTCAACCCCTATGGGTGTGTTGATAGGCCGTGTGTCCCCTGTATCAAATTACAAGAATTTGATTCGTCACACGGGCCAGCACACGGGCGTGTGACTAGGCCGTGTGCCCCTTAAGAGGTTGCTGACGTCATAAACAGAATACCCAGGTTTTTTCACACATGGGTGAGGACACGGGTGTGTGTCCGGCCGTGTGAAAACTCCTGTAGGTTTGAAATGAAAAATAAATTCCACACGGGCTAGGAATGTGGGCGTGTGTGATCCCACGACCTGCCCACACGGGCGTGTTCCATTTCACACAGGCGTGTGTCCCTATTTAGGCAAAAATTTTCTAAGAGTGCAAAAGCTTCCGGTTTAATTCTGAAACCCTCCGTATGTATGTTTAGGGCCTTGTAGGCCCATAATAAGGATGTTATGAATATGAATGAGAAGTTTTAAATTGAAATGAAATTTTATAGCCCGATGTTGTATGTCTAAGTAAGTTAAGTTCGGTAATGCCTCGTATTTGGTTTCGGCATTGAACACGGGTAAGGGGTGTTAAACTAGTAGTAGAGGTGCACCTAGAGATTCAGCTGTGAGGTCAGAGGGTAGAGCACCTGTAAGGACTTATGCCATTCGCGCTCGCGAAGAGGCATAATCTCCAGATATGATAACGGGTACTTTTTCTCTTCATGATATCTCTGTTGTTGCTTTGATTGATCCGGGGTCTACCCATTCTTATATTTGCATGAAATTGGTATCTAGCATGAGTATGATTGTTGAGTCTACAGAATTTGTGGTAAAAGTGTTAAACCTGTTAGGCAAACATGTACTAGTTGACAAAGTGTGTAGAAATTGCCCCTTGACAATTAGAGGTCATTGTTTTCCGGCTAACCTCATGTTATTGCCGTTTGATGAATTTGGCTTGATTCTTGGTATGGATTGGTTGACTGTACATAATGTTTTAGTAAACTGTGGTAGTAAGTTTATTGAATTGAGATGTGTAAATGGAGATGTCATTCGGGTTGAATCAGGTAAATCGGATAATATGCCTGTAGTGATTTTGTCTATGGTAGCGGAGAAATACATGAGAAAAGGGTATAAGTCCTATCTCGCCTTTATGTTGAATACTCAAGATTCAGAGATAAAGATTGAATCAGTGCCTGTGGTGTGCGAGTATCCGGACGTGTTCCCGGAAGAGTTACCCGGATTGCCTCTAGGTAGAGAGGTTGAGTTTGGTATTGAGTTAGTTCCAGGTACAGCACCTATATCGGTTGCCTCGTATAGGATGGCACCATTAGAGTTAAAGGAGTTGAAGGTTCAGTTGCAAGAGTTAACGGATAAGGGTTTTGCAAGACCGAGTTATTCACCGTAAGTGTGCTCGTACTTTTGTGAAGAAGAAGAAAGACGGTCGATGAGACGTGTATAGAATCTGCATGACTCAATAAGGTGACTCGAAGAATAAGTATCCTTTCCAAGGATAGATGATTTATTTGACCAATTGAAGGGAGCTACGGTGTTCTCTAAGATAGACCTGAGGTCTGGTTATTACCAGTTGAGAGTTAAGGAGCAAGATGTGCCGAAAATTGCATTTCAGATGAGGTATGGCCATTACGAGTTCCTTGTCATGCCATTTGGCTTAACGAATGCTCCTGCGGTCTTTATGGATTTAATGAACCGTATCTTCTGACCGTACTTAGATAAATTTGTAGTCGTTTTTATTGACGACATACTAATTTATTCTCGGGATGAGAATGAGCACGCGAAGCATCTAAGAACTGTTTTGCAGACTCTAAGAGATAAGCAGTTATACGCTAAGTTTAGCAAGAGCGAGTTTTGGCTCCGAGAGGTCGGATTCTTAGGACACATTGTGTCGAGTGATGGAATTAGAGTTGATCCGAGTAAGATCTCGACTATTGTTGAGTGGAAACCGCCGAGGAATATGTCCGAAATTAGGAGCTTTTTGGGCTTAGCAGGTTACTACAGACGGTTCGTTAAAGGGTTCTCCATGATTGCTACCCCGATGACGAGACTGTTACATAAAGATGTTAAGTTTGAATGGACCGAGAAATGCCAACAGAGTTTTATGAAACTGAAAGCTTTATTGACTGAAGCACCAGTTTTAGTACAACCTGAGTCGGGAAAGGAGTTTGTGGTCTACAGTGATGCGTCATTAAATGGTCTTGGCTGTATGTTGATGCAAGAGGGTAAAGTAGTGGCTTGTGCCTCGAGACAGCTAAAACTGCATGAGAAGAATTATTCGACTCATGATTTGGAGTTGGCTGCTATCGTTTTTACTTTGAAGATTTGGCGTCATTATTTGTATGGTGAGAAATGCCGAATATTCACTGATCACAAGAGTTTGAAATACTTGATGAATCAAAAGGATTTGAATTTGCGACAATGGCGGTGGCTTGAATTATTGAAGGATTATGAGCTAGTAATTGATTACCACCCGGGGAAAGCGAATGTGGTTGCGGATGCCTTGAGTAGAAAATCCCTGTATGCTTTGAACGCTATGAATACGAGTTTAGCATTGTCTGATGCTGGTGTTATATTGGCCGAGCTGAGGGCTAGACCATTATTTCTTCAGCAGATACGTGAAGCTCAAAAGAATGATAGTGAGATGCAAGTTAAGAGAGCTTAGTGCGAATTGGGAAATAACTCTGATTTTCGGGTTGGTTCAGATGATTGTTTGATGTTTCATGAAAGAGTTTGTGTACCTAAAAATGATGGGTTGATTCGGAGAATTTTACAAGAAGCACATAATGGTTGTTTGTCAATACATCCGGGCAGCACAAAAATGTATAATGATTTGAAGAAGTTGTATTGGTGGCAGGGTATGAAAAGAGATATCTCCGAGTTTGTTACCAAGTGTTTGGTCTGTCAACAAGTGAAAGTCGAGCATCAAGTACCTTCGGGATTACTTCAACCAATGATGGTTCCCGAGTGAAAGTGGGATCAAATCACAATGGATTTCGTAACGGGGTTACCTATGACTCCGGAAAAGAAGGATGCTGTGTGGGTTATTGTTGATAGATTAACGAAATCGGCTCACTTTATACCGATACGTGTGGATTACTCACTTGACAAGTTGGCTGAGTTGTATATTGCTGAGGTGGTGAGATTACATGGAGTGCCTATATCCATTATCTCGGATAGATATCCAAGATTTACTTCGAGGTTTTGGAAGAAGATGTAAGAAGCCTTGGGTACAAAATTGAATTTTAGTACCGCGTTCCATCCACAAACCGATGGCCAATCCGAAAGAGTGATTCAAGTTCTTGAGGATATGCTCCGATGCTGTGTGTTAGAGTTCGAAGGTAGTTGGGAAAAATATCTACCTTTGGTTGAATTTGCCTACAACAACAGTTATCAGTCGAGTATGCGGATGGCACCATACGAAGCCTTATATGGACGCAAGTGTCGGACTCCATTGTATTGGACCGAGCTTAGTGAGAAGCAAATTCACGGGATTGATCTAGTTAAAGAAACAGAGGAGAAAGTGAAAGTGATCCGTGATAGTCTGAAAGCTGCTTCAGATCGACAAAAGTCATACACGGATTTTAAAAAGGAAAGAAATCGAGTTTCAGGTGGGCGATAAAGTATTCCTGAAAGTATCCCCGTGGAAGAAAATATTGAGATTTGGTTGAAAGGGCAAATTTAGTCCACGATTCATAGGGCCGTATGAGGTTATTGAGAGGATTGGACCAGTAGCTTATCGGTTGGCCTTGCCGGCAGAGTTAGAGAGAATACACAATGTGTTTCATGTGTCGATGTTGCGACGATATCGTTCTGATCCTTCGCATGTGATTCCTCCGACCGAAATTGAGATTCGACCAGATATGACCTATGAAGAGGAACCAATTAAGATTTTGGCTCGAGAGGTTAAACAGTTGAGGAACAAAAGTATAGCCTTAGTGAAAGTGTTATGGCAAAAACACGGTGTAGAAGAGGCTACGTGGGAATCGGAAGAAGCCATTAGAGAATAGTACCCAAACCTTTTTACCGGTAAGATTTTTGGGGATGAAAATCTCTAAAGAGGGGGAGAGTTGTAACAGCCCGATTTTGGGGCTAATTGGAATAGTGGTTTCAGAACCACTAATTCGAGGTTGGATAAATTAGTTTTGATATTATTATATGTGTTATATCATGATTATATTTATGAAAATTTTGGTGCATTAATTTTGGTGATTCCATGCTTCATTGCGAAAAAGGACTAAATCACATAAAGTGTGAAAGTTCTATTCTGTAGACTAAAGGTGTCTAATAGTTGTAAAACATTAATTGGAAGCCCTAAATGTGCAATAAGACCCTTAGAAAATAAGTGGTTGGCCATAAGGGACAAAAAAATGTCAAAGTTTGGTCAAAGTGGGTGAATTAGGTGACTAAATTGAAGGAAATAAATAAAATAAAGAAAAAGATGATATCATCCTTGTTCATTTTCTTCCTCCACCGAAATTACCAGCAAAATAGGGGTTTGAGAACTCAAAAATTTCAGCCAAGCTTCTCTCCTTGCAAGTAAGTGATTTTGGTGTTCTATCTTAATAATTTTTGTACTTTTGGGACCCTTGTAGCATGATCTAACTAATGAGGGGACTATTTTGCGTAATGGTTGAAATTTTAGGGACTTTCCATGAGAGTGTTTATGTTGTTTGCTGAGTTTTTATGGAAGAAAATGAATGTGAGAGGGTTAAAGAACAACTTTTGTGAAACGTGTTTCCATGAAAACACCTAAAAGGGACCTATTTGTAAAGTTTATAAATTGAGTAGTAAATGCATGAAATAATTGAAATTTTGAGTTACTATTAGAGGGGATATGAATCGGCTAGGCTTGAGTGTGTGAAAAATGAACACATTTCATTTTACGAGCCTAGGGGCAAAATCGTAATTTTGCCAAAGTATAAGGGCAAAACGGTCATTTTTGCCTAAGTAGAAATTTTGAAGTATCATGATTTGTGTAGTGATTAAATGAGTAAATTTTATTATTTTAGATCAAGAAGAACGCGGAAACAACCTTGACCGGGGAAAAGGCAAGGTTACGAATTAAGCCGCAAATTAACATATTTTGCACCAAGGTAAGTTTATGTATAAACGATACATCTTTATTACGAATGTTTTAACTATTAATGCATTGTGTGGATGGAATTGCTTATTAGTGAGAATTATTGAAATAGTAGAAAATGTGAAAACTCTCAGATGAACCTTCGAAAGAGAAATATTGGTACGGATGAATATCCGTAAATATGTGAATTTGGTGGGCTATGTGCGATACCATCGTAATTATCATTGTTGGTGGGCTGTGTGCGATACCACCCTATTATTGATGAATGGTGGGTTGTATGCGAAACCACCGGGTATCTTGTAACATTCCGAAAGGGTTCATCGAGAAACTTGTTTAAGTAAACATTTCATGTGACTTGTGGTGATAAGTGCAGGGCATAAGTACAAATAAATGTGACCAATGTGTATGATTTATGGTTGGGATGTGGTAAGAGTTGAGATGAGTAAGCATGATTATGAAAATGTGAATTGCTCTTACATAGTATGTAATTCCTTTGGTTGATTAGCATATGGTATGATGCTTATTGTTAACATGGAGACTTACTAAGCTTAAAGCTTACTCCCTTTCTTTTTCCTTGTTTTATAGTGTCAAAGAGCCAGCTCGGGATACGAAGATAAGCAAAGGATCACCCACACTACCAGCACATCTTGGTATAGTTAGACTTAGCAGTTTGAGCATGGCATGTATAGGGACTAGACTTAGTTGAATGTCATATTATTTTGGCCAAATGTGTTGGCTCATTCAAAGATGAACTCTTTTGTATAAGGCCATAGTTGATGGTTCCTTCTTATTAACCTATGAAAAGATGAGGTTATTCATGATTGTGCAAGTAGTATGATGATTTACTTGGTTTAATTATGCATGAATGGGTTGAAGGTTTGATGTGAATCATGTTTGTATGAGTTAGGGTGATGGAAAGAGCTTGGAAAATAGCCTTGTTCTTGTCCACACGGGTAGGCACACTGGCGTGTGTCTAGGCCGTGTGTGACACACGGTCAGCTCCATGGGCGTGTGGTTAGGCCGTGTGTCCCATTGCATGCTAGGTTTGCAAGTCAGTATGCTCAGTAGTAAACACAAGGGCAGAGACACGGCGGTGTGTCTCAGCTGTGTGGAAGGCACGACCATGGACATGGGCATGTGCCCAGGCCGTGTGAAGTCTGCACCTAAAATTAGGAATTTAATTCGCCACACGGTCGAAGGACACGGGCGTGTGCCTAGGCCGTGTGACATTTATGGGATGATGACGTCAGAAACAGAATGTCAAGGTTTTTACACACGGGCTAAGACACGGGCGTGTCGAGGCCGTGTGAGGGGCATGGGCGTGTGTAACACCCTAAACCCGGCCTAGAAGTTAGGCCTGAATCTGGAATGTCACATTAAAGGTGCACTTCAAAACAATTTACTAGTTAACCATTTAAGGCCCAAAAGCCCAAAACAAAAGATTATTTCGAAAGCCATATTAACACTTTAATAATTCTATGAAATTTCTTAAGTGGGCAGTTGAAACAATAATAATAATAAACCCAAAATTCAAAGTCAAATAGGAGTTACATGGCCTTATTACAATCCAATGAAAAATAAACAAAGTATTTAAAACAGAATCATTTGAATAAATTAAAACATTTAAACAGCTTGTAGTGTGGCCATCTCCGAGTCCTCTCCCACGTCGAGTCGTCTATTTAGGAATACCTGAAACATTAAATTAAAGGGTGTGAGTTTCGAAACTCAGTGTGTACAACCCTTGGCAATCAAATCACATACAAATATTAACATTGGGCCTAAGCCGTAACAAAATCAGTGGTCTTGGGCCTTAGCCCACAATGACCTCATATCATATCATATCGTATCATTTATAAATAGATAATGCAAAACCCACCCCAAAAATGCATCCGCTAAACACACCATTTCCTTCCAACCTTATGACTCGTGGGAATTCTAGCTCGACCCACCCTCCGTTACACACCAAGGGTAGCCCGGTTGCGGTACTACAGAACGTTGCAAACAAAGTCGCTAATCATATGTTGGGCTTAAAGCCTTCGTGGATCCATACCATACGGCTATGCGATCCCGGATCCATACCATACGGCCATGCGATCCTCAAATATTGACACAGAGTCATCAATATATATATGTTAGGCACATAGCCACAGTAAATATGATTGGCACAAAGCCATAATAACAAAGACAAAGCGTTCGGTATTGGCACAAAGCCTATAATTACGGCACAAAGCCTATATTAATGGCACACACGACCCTCGGTAACATTATCGGTGCGCAAAGCATGGTCGCTTTCGGTGGCTAAAAAGCTGCGGTGGATCCATACCATACGGCTATGCGATCCCGGATCCATACCATACGACCATGCGATCCTCAAATCTTCCTCTGTACCATAATTCCCACCCATATGCATCCTAAGCGAATATCATATGAATGCATCAAACACAAAAGTAACATCCACAAACCCATATTCATCACATAGGGTATTTTAGTCATTTCACTACCCAGGGTATTTTCAGTAATTCTACCCTACAAGGGGTATTTTGGTAATTTGGCAAATTAGGGGTATCTTGGTAATTTTACAAATAGGGGTATTTTAGTAATTTTACAATATAAGGGTATTTTAGTAATTTTACAATATAAGGGTATTTTAGTAATTTTCCAATATAAGGGTATTTTAGTAATTTTCCAATATAAGGGTATTTTAGTAATTTTCCAATATAAGGGTATTTTAGTCCCTATCGGGTTTTAGTTATAAACTTTGGCCCATAAACAAGTCCTCGCAGTTAAAGTGAACAAACACTATGCATCAGGTAGGATCTCAGAAAAGAGGAGGTGGGTCACTCGGACCGCTTAAATACCAAGCTCTCACTAGATCCAATCCTAGACATGCATATGTCGGTTACCACACTCTAACTAATCGACTTGTCCACAGACATGTTTGATTATTAGATTAAGTCTTATGAAATTGAAGAGTTGTTCAAACTAGGCCTAAGGTCCATAAACCCTAGCATATCTGCCTACGTCCCCATAAAGCCCATCAAACCCAAATCACTCCGTTACGGCCCATTAGGACCAAATATCATCATATGGCCTATTAGGCCCAAAAAAAATCCAAATCGTGTATCATGCGTGACTAATTCAATTCGTATAACCAACCAAACCATTTCATTAATTCTTAGCCTCAGGGCCCACCGGGCCCATTTAGCCACTTTCGGCTTTTCGACTTTTCGGCATTGCCGATATCGTGTGTGTAGTGTTTGTACACACCTGGTAACCTTGTGTGCTGCAAACTCCTTAGTCACAAACCTACAATTGACATTACTAGCGATTAACCAAAGCGTTAACACATACTAACCAAAAGCGAAACCTCACTGCACTCTCCTTACCATGTGCCCTCACGTGCTAGTAGCCCTTCCTTTGCTACTATTGGCGATTAACCTCTAGATCTGCACTCAAACACCTATATCGTCAAATTCAAGTGACCCATATCGTACATAAGTCACCCCTATGAGCCCCATTAGATTCGGCCACTTACAAATCCATGACTAGGTCGAGAACACTTACCACCTTGTTAGCAACCCTTACCTACCACGCTTGCGATCTTTGATTCTTTCCTTGTTAATACAAAGTTAACGACAAGGAGGGTTAGATAGCCCGCCGGATTTTAACAAAACTCGTTAAAAGATCAACTAAGCGATTAAGCAAATTCTCCTTTGATCCTGCGGCTTAAATATCTACTTGAACAAGATTCGGCTTCCAAACGTGACTAAGAGTAGATAATAATCGATTGAGGTGGAGGAACAAACAACAAAGAATCGGCATAAACAAGGGTTTCGGTAAATAGGGATTTCGACAAATAGGGATTTCGGTAAACAGAGATTTTGACAAATAGAGATTTCGGCAAATAGGAATTTCGGCAAATAGGGATTTCGGTAAATAGAGATTTCGGCAAACAGGGATGGTGCTATTCGGCAATGGAAGAAAATAAGGATGAGGGGAAAAAAAGAAGAGAAAGAAAGATGGAAACTCTAAGAACCCCTTCTAAGGATTTGGCACTTCTTTTATAGCCAAAGCCGAATCGCCTTCCCCCAAATCCTATTCAGCCCCAACACTTCACCCTCCTCATCTCCTATCTTTTCTCTCTGATAATACCTTCATCTTATCCGAAATCTCCTCCACATCCATCAGTCCTGCTTCCTTCAAACTCTCCATGGTAAGAGTTCAAAATCCACACAACTCTTGTCGTCCACCTATGCAAAATAAAACACTCCAAAATGCAGTCCTACTCGAACCTTGGACCTCCTCAGCTTTCACATACGCCACCTCATAACTCCCAAGTGACGCCACTTTCCACTGCACCACAAGCCCATTTGAGTCCTATTTTCTCTTAATCTAATTAAGATGCCTACTGACTGATGTCACAGTTCCCTTGGGGCTAAAACCAAAATTTTTCCTGTACCTTTACTTTATCTCAGGACTTCTCCAACACCCCTAGACACTCCAAATTCATTAACCCTCAGAGCCCACATACCAATTTTCATTTTCTCGCTCACTTAAAAAAAAATTCTGAGATCCAAAGCCCAAAGCCCAATTCTTCTAGGACCAAATTCAGGGCGTTACAATTTTTCCCCCTTAAAGAAATTTCGTCCTCAAAATTTTCAACTAACAGGGTGGTCGTGTATCAACTACCCCACCACGCTATTGCTGCACACTCTGACCCTAATAATTTTAATACATACCCAAAACATCCACCTATCGCAACCATTCTCAAACATACGCAGAATAAGTACCAAATTCCGATTCAAATGTTTACAAAGCCCTAACACTTCCACGACCTCGGCTGCAGCCTCTTCCTCCTCTTCTAGCGCTCATCGTTGATTCTCGTATTATCCGAATTAGGAATTTTATGAAGTTAGTACATAGTTCCACTTGTTTAGGGCACATGTCTTATGCGAGTAAAAAAAAAATTAAAGCTATTACGCAGTCTAGAATCCACTACAGGCTTAAGTTTCCTACGGGCTTTAGTCTTTAAAAGCCTATTCTTAAGTAACCCATTATCTATACAGTTCAGTAATTTAAATAAATGTAGTATAGAAAACTTACTTGGCTCGACGTCGAGGGCTCAGTGAACCACACTTCAGGAATCCTGCAAAAACTTTTTAAAACCGAAAATTTAAGGCCCATTTCACAGCCTGAGCTTTGCAACTGGGCTCTGATACCACTAAATGTAACACCCCAAACCCGGCCTAGAAGTTAGCCCGAACTGGAATGTCACATTAAAGGCGCACTTCAAAACAATTTACTAGTTAACCATTTAAGGCCCAAAAGCCCAAAACAAAAGATTATTTCGAAAGCCATATTAACACTTTAATAATTCTATGAAATTTCTTAAGTGGGCAATTGAAACAATAATAATAAACCCAAAATTCAAAGTCAAATAGGAGTTACATGGCCTTATTACAATCCAATGAAAAATAAACAAAGTATTTAAAACAGAATCATTTGAATAAATTAAAACATTTGAACAGCTTGTAGTGTGGCCATCTCCGAGTCCTCTCCCACGTCGAGTCGTCTATTCAAGAATACCAGAAACATTAAATTAAAGGGTGTGAGTTTCGAAACTCAGTGTGTACAACCCTTGGCAATCAAATCACATACAAATATTCACATTGGGCCTAAGCCGTAACAAAATCGGTGGTCTTGGGCCTTAGCCCACAATGACCTCATATCATATCATATCGTATCATTTATAAATAGATAATGCAAAACCCACCCCAAAAATGCATCCGCTAAACACACCATTTCCCTTCCAACCTTATGACTCCTGTGGGGAATTCTAGCTCGACCCACCCTTCCACTACACACCAAGGGTAGCCGGTTGTGATTACAACGAGCGTTAAAGCAAAGTCGCTAATCATATATTGGGCTTAAAGCCTTCTGTGGATCCATACCATACGGCTATACGATCCCGGATCCATACCATACGGCCATGCGATCCTCAAATATTGACACAGAGTCATCAATATATATATGTTAGGCACATAGCCACGGTAAATATGATTGGCACAAAGCCATAATAACAGCACAAAGCGTTCGGTATTGGCACAAAGCCCATAATTATGGCACGAAGCCCATATTAATGGCACACAGCCCTCGGTAACATTATCGGTGTAGCATGGCTGCTCGTTGGCTAAAAAGCCTGCGGTGGATCCATACCATACGGCTATGCGATCCCGGATCCATACCCGTCTGCCATGCGATCCTCAAATCTTCCTCCGTACCATAATTCCCACCCATATGCATCCTAAGCAGAATATCATATGAATGCATCAAACACAAAAGTAACATCCACAAACCCATATTCATCACATAGGGGTATTTTAGTCATTTCACTACCCAGGGGTATTTTCGTAATTCTACCCTATAGGGGTATTTTGGTAATTTAGCAAATTAGGGGTATCTTGGTAATTTTACAAATAGGGGTATTTTAGTAATTTTACAATATAAGGGTATTTTAGTAATTTTATAATATAAGGGTATTTTAGTAATTTTACAATATAAGGGTATTTTAGTAATTTTCCAATATAAGGGTATTTTAGTAATTTTCCAATATAAGGGTATTTTAGTCCCTCTCGGGTTTTAGTTATAAACTTTGGCCCATAAACAAGTGCTCGCGGTTAAAGTGAATAAACACTATGCACCAGGTAGGATCTCAGAAAAGAGGAGGTGGGTCACTCGGACCGCTTGAATACTAAGCTCTCACTAGATCCAATCCTAGACATGCATATGTCGGTTACCACACTCTAACTAATCGACTTGTCCACGGACATGTTTGATTATTAGATTAAGTCTTATGAAATTGAAGAGTTGTTCAACCTAGGCCTAAGGTCCATAAGCCCTAGCATCTCTGCCTACGTCCCCATAAAGCCCATCAAACCCAAATCACTCCGTTACGGCCCATTAGGCCCAAATATCATCATATGGCCTATTAGGCCCAAAACAAATCCAAATCGTGTATCATGCGTGACTAATTCAATTCGTATAACCAACCAAACCATTTCATCAATTCTTAGCCTCAGGGCCCACAGGGCCCATTTAGCCACTTTTGGCTTTTCAGCTTTTTGGCATTGCCGATATCGTGTGTGTAGTGTTTGTACACACCTGGTAACCTTGCATGCTGCAAACTCCTTAGTCACAAACCTACAATTGACATTACTAGCGATTAACCAAAGTGTTAACACATACTAACCAAAAACCAAAACCTCACAGTACCCTTACCGTGTGCCTCACGTGCTAGTAGCCCTTCCTTTGCTACTATTGGCGATTAACCTCTAGATCTGCACTCAAACACCTATACCGTCAAAATCAAGTGACCCATATCGTACATAAGTCACCCCTATGAGCCCCATTAGATTCGGCCACTTACAAATCGATGACTAGGTCGAGAACACTTACCACTTTGTTAGCAACCCTTACCTACCACGCTTGCAATCTTTGATTCTTTCCCTTGTTAATACAAAGTTAACGACAAGGAGGGTTAGATAGCCCTTCGAATTTTAACAAAACTCGTTAAAAGATCAACTAAGCACTTACCGAAATTCTCCTTTGATCCTACGGCTTAAATATCTACTTGAACAAGATTCGGCTTCCAAACGTGACTAAGAGTAGATAATAATCGATTGAGGTGGAGGAACAAACAACAAAGAATCAACATAAACAGGGGTTTCGGCAAATAGGGATTTTGACAAACAGGGATATTGGTAAACAGAGATTTCGGCAAATAGAGATTTCGGCAAACAGGGATTTCGACAAACATGGATTTTGGTAAATAGAGATTTCAGCAAACAGGGATGGTGCTATTCAGCAGTGGAAGAAAATAAGGATGAGGGGAAAAAAAGAAGAGAAAGAAAGATGGAAACTCTAAGAACCCCTTCTAAGGAATTCGGCACCCCCCTTTTATAGCCAAAGTCGAACTGCCTTCCCCCCACAGTCCTATTCGGCCCCAACACTTCACCCTCCTCATCTCCTATCTTTTCTCTCTGATAATACCTTCATCTTATCCGAAATCTCCTCCACATCCATCAGTCCTACTTCCTTCAAACTCTCCACGGCAAGAGTTCAAAATCCACACAACTCTTGCCGTCCACCTATGCAAAATAAAACACTCCAAAATGCACTCCTCCTACTCAAACCTTGGACCTCCTCAGCTTTCACATACGCCACCTCATAACTCCCAAGTGACGCCACTTTCCACTAGACCACAAGCCCATTTGTGTCCTATTTTCTCTTAATCTACTTATGAGGCCTACTGACTGAAGTCACAGTTCCTTTGGGGCTAAAACCAAAATTTTTCCTGTACCTTTACTTAATCTCAGGACTTCTCCAACACCCCTAGACACTCCAAATTCATTAACCCTCAGAGCCCACATACCAATTTTCATTTTCTCGCTCACTTAAAAAAAAATTCTGAGATCCAAAGCCCAAAGCCCAATTCTTCTAGGCCCAAATTCAGGGCGTTACTGCGTCTGTCTGGCCGTGTGAAAACCCCTGTAGGTTCGAATTGAGAAATAAATCCACACGGTTGTGGAAAATGGGGATGTGATATGCCACACGGGCATGTCCCTTTCTTCCACTCGGGCGTGTGGACTGTTTAGTGAAAATTTTTCTAAGATTTTCTAGAAAGCTTCAATGGAGCTCGATTTGATCTCGATCCATCCATAAAGCGTATTTAAGACTCGTAGGCTCTTTTAAGAGGTGTTATGAAAAGTTTTAAATCGGAGTGGAAAGTCATGTCTTGGTATTGCATAATTGTTGGTGTATAAGTCTAGTAACGCCTCGTACCTTGTTCCGGTGTCGAATACGGGTAAGGGGTGTTACATTTCCATTCACCCATTCTCTCTGTTAAATAGTTTATAATATTGTCCATATCTATGTCCCGAAAGTATTCTAAATCGGTTTTATCAATAAAGTATTGGTCATAGTATGGAGCATTATAAAAATAACAAATAATTCAAGGGGTTACTTTAACTTCTATCCTTCACACAGATACAGTATCCCATATATGTCCGTCAGTATTTCTAGACTCGTGATACCACAAAGATGCATAGAATTCTTAAACTATTGGGACCACGTCAATATCTTCTAGAATTTTCCAAAAATATTCCTGTAACACCCCTAACTCGTATCCATCGCCAGAATAGAGTTATGGAGCATTACCGTAAAATCGTAACATAAAAACATACATTTCCAATCATTTCATTAAACATAGCAAAGTCCATTTATACACATGCATACCATCCCTTAATCGAGCCTTCAAGGCCCTAGAAACACTTTAGAAACAATTCGGGACTAAATCAGAAACATTTGAAACACTGAGGAAAAAGTTAGAAAAATTTAAACTTTAGGGGTCACACGGCCGTGTGGCCAGGCCGTGTAACATTCAAAATAGGGACACATAGCCGTGTCCAAGCTCGTGTCTGTGCTTGTGTAACTCTCTGACTTGGGTCACTCGGCCAAGCCACATGCCCATGTGGCAGGCCGTGTAACCTTCGAAATGGCCTCACACGCCCGTATGCCAGGTCGTGTGCTAAGCCGTGTAACTTTCGAAAAGCAACCTTTAAAACCTGCAGGGGACACATGGCCGTGTGTCACACACGGATGAGACACACACCTGTGTCTTAGACCGCGTGGACAAGAAATTGGCCAAAATTCAAGCCATTTCTTCCACCTATTCAAGCATGTACCTACAAGCCATTTGCACCTTTGACCAAGGCATCAAAACATACCGAAACATGCATAAAATGACCAATTCAAATGACTAAAAATCCATTCAAACAATATGCCATAAAGGCACCTAAATCACAATCAAACTAACATGCCTAAACATGAGCATATTTAATCACATTGCTACCATTTCTAAACATACATTACTTGATCTGTACCATGTCAATATAGACTTAGCCTTTGGACCATTACTCACATGCATAAAAAACACACAAGTGACACAAACCAACCATTTCCAAATGGTACCAACAACCAACATATATACATACCATATTTCAATCATGCACATCTATTCAAAACCTTCCTAAATCATTCCATAATTTGACCATGTTGAGGTTAATTCATCACCTACCACTTTGGCCATTCAAACATGCATTAATACATTGTCAAAATAACACACATCAACATGGCATCAAAAGTACCAAGGTTACATCAACCAAAATAACATATACATGCCAAATTTATCAACTAACATAAACCACAAGTCCACCTATACATGCCATTATAACCTTGATCAAAACATAAAAATCTACTAATATAATCGCTGGATAGTGTGATAGTTCCCCGACGAGCTTCCAAACTGATCGAGCTTATGATAATTTGAAAAGTAAAGGAAAATAACTACGTAAGCAATGAATACTTAGTAAGCTCGTATAAACTTTAAGCATAACATTTCATTTCATTAATGAACTTTATAGGGTAGTTATAAACCTATACCAATTCCACAAAGTTTATCAAACTTTATAACCATCAACTCATAAATGAATAAGTTCATCAATATCACATATACTTTTCATTCCTAACATAATAGGATTTATAAAACATATTACTCAAACATTAACATTTTCGTAATACTATGGACCACTCCATTTACTTTCTTACTATTCCATTTACTTACTTTCCATTTCATTTAATTTCTTACTATTCCATTTACTTACTTTCCATTTCATTTAATTTCTTACTATTCCATTTACTTACTTTCCATTTCATTTACTTAGCATAAACTTAAATAACAACATCAATTCACTAATTAGTATATTTGTTTATGAACTAGGTAAATTCATCCGTAGCATATGTAAGTTTCTCACTTATAAGTACATTATTCAACTCTTCTATCCCTTTTTCATCATATTATATCTCAACTCTGAACTTACCATTTTGATGCGATCCCGGCCGCATCATGTTTTGATACAACTTAACTTGAGGGGCCTAAGTGCAAAATGAAGCTTCATTACAAGCTCATTCACCTCAATAGGCGTCCTTTGCAATTTATTGCAAGTTGAACTTTAATTTTATTAAACTCATCTTAGTTAATAATTGAGTTGCTGGACTTTATTAAACTCATCTTAGTTTAAATAATTGAGTTATTGTTGACCTTTATTTAATATATGTTTCTCTGAATTAATCTAGTTGCTAGAATGATTTATTGATGTATAAGTTTTAAGTTATTTAATTATGCTTCTCTTAATTAATCTAGTTGCTGGAATAATTTACTGATGCATAAGTTTTAAGTTTATTTATTTAAGTGTTTCATATGAGTTTAAATGTGATTAATGTGTTTTTTTAATGTGTTTGATTGCAGGTGTCTTTTCAGCTGGAAACCGTTACATTCAAGGGCTGTTACAAATTGATTAAAGTGACTTTTCAAGTAGAAATCAGTTACATACAAAGGGGGCATTATACATCATTAAAAGGAGCTGTTATATCAATTAAAAAGGAGAGCATTACACTTCCTTAAAATTGACAGCAGCCTTTTCTTGTTCCATAACCGATTATTGTTTAAATGGTCACTCCATGAGCTTAAATTCCATTAAAAGCTCTTTGGTGTCCATTTATTTGCCAAGGAGACTTCAAAAGTTTTCTTAAACACCTTGGATGCTCAAGTATGAAACCTAAGCATTCAAGTGAATTGAATCAGCTGAATTAAAGAATTAAATCATATTGAGGGAAGGAGTTACTTAGGCCTAGAATTGAAAAAGTTTGTAAACTTTATTTCAACTCATTATTAGCTCATTAAGCTGAACAAAAGTGACCATTCGGTTAGGCCTTCCATAGCACTATAAATAGTTGTATTCAGCCTATTGTAGGGGACTTTTTTTTTGCTGAATTTATGCTAAATTTGAGATTTGTGAGTTATCCAATTCTCTTTGTTCTTTTGGAACTGATCTGACTTATCAAGCATAGCTTGTGGCGTCTATCCTTTCCATTGTTTGCCGAACTTATCACTTTAGAGTGTGTCGTTCGTATACCTTTGGTTCCTATCACTAATTGATAGTGGGTCAAGGTTTATCCTTTGCTGTTTTCCTTAAACCGTAAATCACCTAAGAACCATTTGAGATTCGGGTCAGCAATCCAATATTGTTGGTTCTTTTTCGGTCTTAGCCAAATTATCCATTATTTACTCAACCATTTTACCTACTACCATTGTTTGAAGCCATTTATTCTATTTTGTTTCATTTAACCTGAAACGAACTTATCCTTACTCAAATTCACGATTGGGCAATCTAAACGACTCGAATCATCACCGAAACGAGTTTGTATCACATTTCGTTACCTTTTCTTACTTGTTTCATTTGTACAATACAAGACGTAAACATAAACATCAACCACATGATAAACCATTTCATTAGAAAATACATACCTTGACTTTTACCACCCTTTCATGAAAATAAGCATATTTCCATTTGGACACTTGCCATATCAATGCATAACTTTTAAAACTAAACATAATACAACCCAACCAATAGCTTGGCACATGCCTAAGCATCATCAACAACACATGTTAGCATTTTCAAACACAATCCACATGAATTTAACATAGATAAGCCATTTTACATGAATATAATTCATTTGAACTCATCATTTTCCTTAACATATCACACTTTCAATGAAACTTACCATTTCAACCTTTTCATAAATACATGACATAGTTTCTTTTGAACACTTACCATTCCTTTCCTTTTCATACCCGTTGAACCATTTAGAATACCATCGGATACGCGGGATAGCTCACACGAAGTGTGCTAAACATATAACCGTAACCTTTCCTCTCCTTTACATCATTGCTCACACGAGCTGTGAAATGGGCCTGCTTACACTAGCTATGGGTCAGAATGTAAGCTACACGATGCTGCTCATAGGAGCTGTGGAGTATCCTCAACAAATGCATGACCTTAGCCATCGGTAGGACATTCAAGACCAACACCCTTAACATGAAAACCCTAATGACATATCATTTGTATCCTATGAATTTCGAAGGTTCAAACGGGACTCGGTAATCGTCGTGACGTTGTTTGATTTACATCATTTCATGACATGATAAATTACATAACATATATAAATTTATTCATTTACATTAGAACAACACATTAAACATTCAATTTAATCAACATTTAAAAGATTATAGTTCATACAAACTTATCCGGCTAAATTGCAGAAATGTCAAAGTATAGGGGCTATTTGGTAAATTTCCCTTCTCCTCAATTTTCCACTAGTTCTTGATCTCAATTAATAATTTCATTAAATTCATTAATTTAGAAAGCAAAATCAGTCCATTTTCTGCAATTTAGTCCTTTTTGACATTTTTACAAAATTGCCCTCAACTTTTCATTTTTATTCAATTTAGTCCCTGAGCCTAAAACATGCAAATTAATCATTCTCATTGAAAATTCATAATAGCCGTATGTTACTAACAATTTCACATCTAGTCCTTGTATTTTTACTATTTCGACAATTTAATCCCTAATCGTTAAATTCATCAAAATCACTTAATAAAATACTTATAAATAATAACTAATACCTCAAATTCATCATTTAACATCTAAAATCACAAAGATTCATCAATGGCAACATTCAAAATTTTTAACAGTTTCAAAATTGAAGGTACGTGCTAGCTGGATCTAGTCGCAACGATCTCAAAAACATAAAACTAAAAGAAACGGGTGAAAAACGGACTTAGATGCATCCATTAAAGCTTGGCCGAAGCTTCTTCTTCTCGCCATGGTGTTTCAGTGATGAGAAAAGAAATTGAAGCAGAAAACATTATGTTTTCTTATTTTTAATTAAGCTTATTACTTTATTTTAATAATAATTTAAAATAATATATAAACATATAAAATAAAAAGAAATTAAAGTATCAAACTGTCCCACTATTTTAAGGATGGTTTATTTATCCAATAAGGCCATCCAATTATAATTCTATAGTCATTTAACCCTTTTAACTATTAGAATTCAACTTTTACATTTTTTACGATTTAGTCCTTTTTGCTTAATTAACTATCGAAACATTAAAATTTCTTAACGAAACTTTAATAAAACCTTAATAGCACTCCGTAAATATTTATAAAAATATTTACAGCTCGATTTATAGAAACGAGGTATCGATACCTCATTTTCTAAAACCACTTGGCTTTAAGGTCTTACCACTTGAACTTAATTAATCATTTATATAACATAAATTATCATATCAAAAACCTTTTAAAAACCATATTTGACTCGTAAATATTAAATAATAATATTTACGAACATACTCGTCGGATTTGTGGCTCCGAAACCATTATTTTTGACACCACAGAAAAATGGGCTATTACAGTTCCCACTTATGGTACCGAACTAATAGCCATATCTCCTCACAAATGATCATCGATGGATCAAATCCCTTCTCTTGAATAAATGTTTTTCCCTTGAAGTTCATTAAAATATTTTTTAGCATTCGGGTTCACAAAACTAGAGCGATTTTGAGCGGTCAATGGCTTCAGTTCATTAATTTGTCTAAGTTTTCTAGGAGGCATTATCGTTAAACTAAGAACTAAAGCAAAATATCAAGCAAAGAAATTGAATGGAAAAGAAAAAGTCTAAGTTAAGAACCCTTAACCTTGTAGAAGTCATTGAATTCCTCGTTTCGTGTGGCGTCTATTGTTCCCTCGAGTGTTCCCATTTTTCGTTGCACCAAGTATGGTTGAGAGATAGAGGTTTTAAACAAAAGATGAAATTGAGGTTTAGGGTTTAAGAAGTTTTAATAGATTTTAAGACGGTTGAGAGGATTAAAGAGTTAAGATGTTTTTAAGAAGAAGAATAATATGTTTTTAGGTTAAAAATTAGGGGTTTAGATGGTTAAAAGTTGGCTAAAATAGGTTTTAAAGCCATCGGGTTGCGCTTATTGGGTCGGGTAACCTGTAGAAAATTGCAGCAATGTCGCAACACAGGGGTTTTGTGTCTCGACATCCCTACCAGTATACCAACTTCATGACACTAAGGTGCTGTGTTGCGACACACCCTACAGCTTGGAAAACTTTGTGAAACTGTGTTCTATGTTACGACGCAGAAGTGCCATGTCGCGATATTGAGGTGTTTTTTTCCAATTCTTGCATTCTGTATGGGTGTTGCAACACAAGGTTGCCATGTTGTGAAACCAAATCAGTGTCAGCCCAAATTTCTATCTTGAGGATGTCTCGGTCTAAAAATAAACATATATAAAATAAAAGTTAGAATCTAACCTACATGGTTAGTTAAATATACAATAATATACAGGAAAACTGAATTTTAAATTTCATCATGTTTCACTGCTGGATTCATCCAGCAGTTCCACCATTGTGTTTCCACTTTCGTCTCTTTCCACATTTGTCCACTGGTTGTCATGTCCCTTCATCCTTTTCTGCTTGTATCTTTCTTTATACCTTCTCTTCAACCCTGTATTAATCATATGAAGGGTATCCCTAGATTTAGAGCAGTTGGATTCAAAGGTAAATATGGAATGTAACACCCCCAAACCCGGCCCATTCACTACGACCGAATCTGGTTATGTCACTGGGAAAGACGGTTGGAAATCTTTGACTTTAGAATTAAACTTGAAAATTTATTATCGCTGAAAATCGTGTCCATTTAAAATTATTAAATAAGGTAAGCTTGTTGAAAACTTCTGAATTAAAACATTATTATAAGTTGTTATAATATGAATCTTTTGCAAAAATATCTCTAAGTGTAAACTTCAACATTAATAAGTAGAGTACTTTAAATCAAAGAGGCCCTTATTACATCAAATAAAATACCAAAATACTGATAATATAAAATGCTTAAATAAAGTAAAACATCTTCTGTATGAAAGTCTCTTCTCGCATGGGCCACCTTGTATCCACTCCAACCCGTCCACTAATCATGACTCACTGCGATGATTAAAGTTGGGTGAGTCATCTTGACTCGATGTATAACTAAACCATCGAAATCCACCCACATGCTAACCACATAACATCCCAATTATCAAATGCAACAAGTAATATAGATATTTACTCACTTAACAATTTCCACAATGCTGGCTTGACCCACATTCCAATCATATTCAAATCTTTGGGCTAGGCCCATTTCTCAATAAACCACATATCAACTGGGCTTGGCCCATTTCCACGTATGTTTCCAAAACATACCTATCCTCATGTCATATTGGGCTTGGCCCATTTCCATATTTATTACAAAACAATAATGCAACATGATTCCCAACCCGACCTAGGGTCCATCCGCTACACACCCCCTTATCCAGCCTACCACACACCAGGGGACTATCGAGTCACCCTCTCCTTTTCCCTCCAAAAGGCAACCAATGCCATCCACGATGTAGCGTATAGCTAACATCAAACCACGATGGAGCACACAGCAATCCATCAAGCCACGATATGGCATAAAGCTCATATCAATCAAGGTAACCACGCGAACTAAATCGCAAAGATCCACAACGCGACCTCAGTCAGCGCCAAACCACGATGTAGCACAAAGCTGACATCAACCACGTACTCGAAGTACACCCGTACCTTCTTTTCATATCCCACCCATGCACATACCACATAAAATATAATCATGATAATGCATGCACATGCTTATTAATGTCCATAAACATACTCATAAACAAATAATCACACTGCACTAGATCCGATACTAACCTGGTCATCGCTATACCCTTTAGGGGTATACATGGCACACTCATTACTGCACTTGTTAGTAAAACATATAACACATAAAACCCGGAAACAAAGTGGGTTAGTTACACACCTTATTACTAGGAGTTCTAGACTCTCGATCCTCGATGCTATCGTCTAGCGAAACTACTGACTATTTGCTTAACGTTCCTATTGGTTGGCCCACACCACGGTGGCCAATCTCGTATAGCAAAAGCGGATCTTTTCTTAAACTTTGGGGATGAGGACCTTCCCTTTCCCTCCTTGACCGGGTACTCGCATCCACGTCCATCGAAAGTCACTTAATCGTAACCACACGATTAATCAACGAAGTCATAAACAACTAATTCTAAGTCACTTACTAATATCCTTACCGAAATAATCTGAGATCCCGAAGGCTTCCCTTGCTCTTGTCGATATGCCCTTGGATGATCGAATCCAAGAGACTTCCTCAATGCTTCCTTCTTTGGCTTCCCTTAAACCGAATGGAGCAGAACTAGGAGAGGTCGCCCTTGCGGATATTCGCCAACCACACTAGGCTACTAAGAGGATATTTCGACAAGGGTGAGAGGAGATTCGGCTAAAACATAAAGAAGAAAAAAGGAGAAGAGGCTGTGGATATTCGGCTTAGGCTACAAGGAAAAAGGTAAAGAAGTTTCGGCCTATGCAAAATAAATGGGGAAAGAAGAGGTTCTCTCTTGCTACAAATTCGGGCACAGCAATTAGAGAAGAACCAACAAAATTCGGCACAAGAGGGAGATGAGAGAATGATCTTTCGGCTACAAAGAATGATGAGCAGATGGTGAATGAAATGAGCACCTCCCCTCCCCCTATTTATACTACACGGCCTAGCTCCAATCCCCCAAAAAAAATCCTCAAACTTCTCCTAAAATACCTCCCTTCCACCCATTCAAAAAGTTTGAATGAGTCAAACTTAACTAGCCAAAATTCAAAAAAAAAGACCAAGTCTTCTCCACCTTTTAAGCCTTTCAAACCGTCCATCCAACTCCTTACCTCAATGACGCAAAAACAAAGGCCAAAGTGCTGCCTTCGCAGCTCGAACACTGGCCCCCCCTTCCCTTGCACCTGAGGCGTCACTTCCCCAAGCTCTTAGTGGCGTCTCCTTGCCACTCTACCAAGGCCAATTCTTATGCCAAAACCCCACCAAAAATTCTCTTAAAGCCCTCTCCATCCAAACTCCCCCTTTTAGCCCCTAAAACTTCAAATTTACCAAAGCAATCTACCACCACCTAGGGTTCTCAGGACCCCTAAAACTTACCCAAACACACACTGAAGTGTGCCAACACCCGAGCTAAGCACCAAAAATCTAACCCCTAAAACCAGGGTGTTACAATTCTACCCTCCTTGAAATAATTTCATCCTCGAAATTACTTTACTATCAAACGTCCATACAACCTATCTTACCACCTTACGCTTATGCTGCACACTCTGATCTTACTAAGGCTATTGTACCTACACAATCTCTAAATTCGCGCTCAAAATTCGAAACGCATCTCTTAGCAACACAGGAAGGGCTATCTCATAAGCAAACAAAGTAATTAACGCAAGTACCAAAGCAAAGGAACTTACCTAATATCACATCCTTGGTTGACTCCGACTAGAACCATGACCCATCGTCGCTTGAGGGCAATTCTTAACCAGATGTGCCTTAGATCCACACCAAAAACATTCTTTACTATTTCCCCAGCACTCTCCTGTGTGAGGTCTTCCACATCGAGCACAAGAACGATTCCGATCCACTGGTACAAGTGCATGCACAGGATTCTCGGTCTTTGGCCTTTTCTGGACATTACCAACCGATGCTGACGGTCCAATATTTCTCTTATTCTCGTTCCTATTCTTTTCTTGGTTCTCCCTTATAGTCTTTTTAACCTCTTCAACAACCCGAGCTTTCTCTACCAGAATGGCAAAGTCCCTTTCTCTTTTGGCGCGATCAACTCTCGCAACTCATCTCGCACCATCTTCGAATCGAACACTCCTTTCATAATCGTGAGCCACGATTCCTTTGGCGTCATTGACTTAGTCGCACAAACTCCGCGTCGCAGACGCTGCCATCGACTTACTCCCTTGTACTAGGTTTAGAAACGCTTTCCTTTGGCTGTCTAAGTAACTTGCTCCAACGCACTTTCCTTCAAACTTTTCCTTAAAGTACTCCCAATCCAATCGATCTGCCGGTACACCTTGTTTGGTGTGAGCCACCAACGATAAGCTTCATCCCGAAGAAGTTAAAGCAAAGACCTTTAGCTTTTCCTCTGGGGCACAATCCAAGTCGTCCATGATTCTTTCGACTCCCTCCAACCAATATTCCGCTACATTGGGGCCACTCCGGATACTCCCTAAAAACTTGACCCCATTAGACTCGAGCCCTCTGGCACCGACTTCCGAGTTCCATTTCCCCTACTTGCTCTTGCCACTTGCTGCGGCACTCGTAGCATAGCTCGCGACATTGCATCATCTTCTTCCGTCTCGATCTTGTTCCTCTGCGCCTTCTTTGGCGGCACTTCACTTTTCGACCCATAGCCGGACCCTACTTTGGTTCCAGAAGCCGTCATTCTACCTCTACTGTGTCCCCTAGAACTCATCTCTAGCGCTTGATTTAATCTGTTTAAAAGTTTTATGCATTAGAAATTTTGTTTCTTTGTTTTATTCACGAGCAATTTTATGCAATGAAGGTTCCGAGAGTAGTTCTTTCGAGCAATCAAGTTTCCTTTTCCTACCTGAGTAATTTCGTCATTTTTCCTAAAGAGATATTTCTGTAATAACTCGTGGTCAATTTTGAAAATAGTTTTTCCAACTTAGAGATTTTTTCAAAATTTGCAAATCTCAAGAGTCATCTTGAAAATTTTGTTTCTCAAACAAAGTGTGTTGCGAAAATTTCAGAAGTAGGGTCATTTTCGTAATTTTGGAAATCATGGGCATTTTCAGTAAATTCTCAAAATTGAGATATCACAACATTTTACAAAATAGAATTTTTCTGATATTTAGTAAAGTAGGAATATTTGAGAGAAATTGAAAATTTAGAAACCAAGGGCATTCGGTAATTTCGTCAACGAGGGTATTTCAGTAAATTTCCACAAGTTAGAGTATCCTAATATTTTGAAAACTCGGATTTTAGTATTTTGCAAGGTAAAGAGCATTTTATCAAAATTTGAGGGTAGTACTGATAATTTTGCTGTCTGAGGGCATTTTGGTAATTTTGCCACTAAAGGCATTTTGGTAATTTTGTAAATCGAAAGAAAAACGCCCTTCACAATCAGATTTAAGGTTTCACAAACCAGAGGGGTAAATTTGAAAATTTAAAAACAGGGAATTTAGAAAACAACAAGGCTAAGTCCCTTTCGGGTTTTAATAATTAGTTTAGCCTATGAACAAGTCTTTTTGGTTAAGGTGAACCGTAGCTACGCACCAGGTAGGATTCCAGCGAAGAGGAGGTGAGTCACGAGGATCGCTTAAGTACCGTGCTCTTAGGATCCACTCCTAGACATGCGCACAATGGTTGCCACACCTTAACTCGGCGACTTAATCACAGGTTTGTTTAGTAACCTTAAGTTTTATGCAATTGTTTGAGTAGACTATTCCTAGGGTCCAATAGCCCTAATATTCTTATCTACGAGCCCAAATAAACCCATAACAATTCATACGAACAAATTACTTCAAAAGTCCGAAGTACTTACCTGGTGGACTTCGGTCCGAGGTACAGTGCCATGCAGAATAACCGAAAAAAAAATTTCTTAAAAGCCCATATTTTAAAGACCCATTTTGAAAATGTTTTTGGACCCAAAGCCCTCAAAGCCGAGTTTTGAACTTGGCTCACGATGCAAATCAGTAACACCCCAAACCCGGCCCATTCACTACGACCGAATCTGGTTATGTCACTGGAAAGACGGTTGGAAATCTTTGACTTTAGAATTAAACTTGAAAATTTATTATCATTTGAAAATCGTGTCCATTTAAAATTATTAAATAAGGTAAGCTTGTTGAAAACTTCGAATTAAAACATTATTATAAGTTGTTATAATATGAATCTTTTGCAAAAATATCTCTAAGTGTAAACTTCAACATTAATAAGTAGAGTACTTTAAATCAAAGAGGCCCTTATTACATCAAATAAAATACCAAAATACTTTGATAATATAAAATGCTTAAATAAAGTAAAACATCTTCTATATGAAAGTCTCATGCATGGGCCACCTTGTATCCACTCCAACCCGTCCACTAATCATGACTCACTGCGATGATTAAAAGTTGGGTGAGTCATCTTGACTCAGATGTATAACTAAACCATCGAAATCCACCCACATGCTAACCACATAACATCCCAATTATCAAATGCAACAAGTAATATAGATATTTACTCACTTAACAATTTCCACAATCGCTTGACCCACATTCCAATCATATTCAAATCTTTGGGCTAGGCCCATTTCTCAATAAACACATATCAACTGGGCTTGGCCCATTTCCACGTATGTTTCCAAAACATACCTATCCTCATGTCATATTGGGCTTGGCCCATTTCCATATTTATTACAAAATAATAATGCAACATGATTCCCAACCCGACCTAGGGTCCATCCGCTACTACACACCCCTTATCCGATTTACCACACACTGGGGGGACTATCGAGTCACCCTCTCCTTTTCCCTCCAAAAGGCAACCAATGCCATCCACGATGTAGCGTATAGCTAACATCAAACCACGATGGAGCACACAAAGCAATCCATCAAGCCACGATATGGCATAAAGCTCATATCAATCAAGGTAACCATGCGAACTAAATCGCAAAGATCCACAACGCGACCTCAGTCAGCGCCAAACCACGATGTAGCACAAAGCTGACATCAACCACGTACTCGAAGTACACCCGTACCTTCTTTTCATATCCCACCCATGCACATGCCACATAAAATATAATCATGATAATGCATGCACATGCTTATTAATGTCCATAAACATACTCATAAACAAATAATCACACTGCAATAGATCCGATACTAACCTGGTCATCGCTATACCCTTTAGGGGTATACATGGCACACTCATTACTGCACTTGTTAGTAAAACATATAACACATAAAACCCGGAAACAGTGGGTTAGTTACACACCTTATTACTAGGAGTTCTAGACTCTCGATCCTCGATGCTATCGTCTAGCGAAACTACGGCTATTTGCTTAACGTTCCTCGTTCTTTGGCCCACACCTGGTGGCCAATCTCGCATGCAGCAAACGGATCTTTTCTTAAACTTTGGGACAGGGACCTTCCCTTTCCCTCCTTGGTAGTACTCGCATCCACGTCCATCGAAAGTCACTTAATCGTAACCACACGATTAATCAACGAAGTCATAAACAACTAATTCTAAGTCACTTACTAATATCCTTACCGAAATAATCCCGAGATCCCGAAGGCTTCCTTGCTCTTGTCGATATGCCCTTGGATGATCGAATCCAAGAGACTTCCTCAATGCTTCCTTCTTTTGGCTTCCCTTAAACCGAATGGAGCAGGAACTAGGGAGAGGTCGCCCTTGCGGATATTCGGCCAACCACACTAGGCTACTAAGAGGATATTTCGACAAGGGTGAGAGGAGATTCGGCTAAAACATAAAGAAAAGAAAAAAAAAAGGAGAAGAGGTTGTGGATATTCGGCTTAGGCTACAAGGAAAAAGGTAAAGAAGTTTTGGCCTATGCAAAATAAATGGGGAAAGAAGAGGTTCTCTCTTGCTACAAATTCGGCACACGACAATTAGAGAAGAACCAACAAAATTCGGCACAAGAGGAGATGAGAGAATGATCTTTCGGCTACAAAGAATGATGAGCAGATGGTGAATGAAATGAGCACCTCCCCTCCCCTATTTATACTACACGGCCTAGCTCCAATCCCCAAAAAAATCCTCAAACTTCTCCTAAAATACCTCCTTCCACCCATTCAAAAAGTTTGAATGAGTCAAACTTAACTAGCCAAAATTCAAAAAAAAAAAAGACCAAGTCTTCTCCACCTTTTAAGCCTTTCAAACCGTCCATCCAACTCCTTACCTCAATGACGCAAAAACAAAGGCCAAAGTGTCTTTGCCTTGCGGACTCGAACACTGCCCCCTTCCCTTGCACTGAGGCGTCACTTCCCCAAGCTCTTAGTGGCGTCTCCTTGCCACTCTACCAAGGCCAATTCTTATGCCAAAACCCCACCAAAAATTCTCTTAAAGCCCTCTCCATCCAAACTCCCCCTTTTAGCCCCTAAAACTTCAAATTTACCAAAGCAATCTACCACCACCTAGGGTTCTCAGGACCCCTAAAACTTACCCAAACACACACTGAAGTGTGCCAACACCCGAGCTAAGCACCAAAAATCTAACCCCTAAAACCAGGGTGTTACATGGAATGACACTGCTCCTCCAGTTTTCTTCACCTTGGTGAGATCCACATCTGAAAGTTTCAATTTCACCATTAATTTTCATCGTTAATTCATTTTTCTCAAGATCAATGGTGGATCTGGATGTGGCTAAAAATGGTCTTCCCAACGAGTTGGGTATCTCCCGATCCTCTTCAAAATCTAACACTACAAAATCTGTCGGGATAATAAAACTACACACCTTAACTAACACATCCTCTAACACTCCCTTAGGTTGGACAGAAGATTAATCAGCTAATTGTAATGTAATTTGAAAGTTTTTGAGGTCCCCTACCCCAATTTTTTCATAAATAGATAAGGGCATTAAGTTTATACTAGCTCCTAAATCACTTAGAGCTTTCTTAAAATAAATGATCCTTATCTCTATTGGAATTGTAAAGCTTTCCGGATCTTTCAGTTTCTGGGGTACTTTTCTGGACATAATAGCACTATAAGATGCATTTATATTGACTTTGTAACAGCCCGATTTAGACCCTAGTCAGAATAGTGGTTTTGGGACCACAAATTCGAGGTCGAAAAAATATTTTAATATTATTTATGATGTTTTTGGTATGTGATTAAGTATGTGTGAAAGTTTTGTGAATTAATTTTATCGTTTGTGTGCTGATTTGTGAAAAAGGACTTAATTGCGAAAAATGCAAAAGCTATGTGCTAGATGTTAAAGTGCTTAAATGTTATGCTTGGAGATGTGTGCGGTCCTTATTATGGAAATGGACCCTTAGTTGAGTAAGTGGTCATAAATGACCTTAATGGATGAATATATAAGTTTAATAATAAGGCTAAATTGGTAAAATAATAATTAAGTTATTGATTAATTAAACAAAGCCAAAATATACTTCATTTTATCTTTGTTTTCACCAAAATATCAAGGAAGAAAAGGGTTTTGAATACTCAAACATTTCGGCAATAATATTGGATGATTAAGGTATGGTTTTTTATCCGTTTTCGATGATTTTTATGTTTTTGTGATCGTTGCTTAGTATTCTAGCTAGCCCATGCTCTAATTTTTGAGTTTGTTTGTAACACCCCTAACCCGTATCCGTCGCCGGATTAGGGTTACGGGCATTACTAAAACAAACCCACGTCCTTCCACCATAAAAACTGTTTCATAAAATAAACACGGACCGCTCTATGTTTTTTTTTCTCGATTTAACATATACATACTTTTAAATTATCAGAGTATCAATGAACATGTCACCAATGATAACATTAACATAAATGAAATGATTTGCTATCAATTAACATAACCTATTCATTTGGTAAATTTTCATAGATAGCTGAATACTTACAAATGCACATACTTCAACTCATTCAATAATATGATACATTCGTTAGTCATATATATACAAAGTATAACCTAATTCTTTCATGATTTGAATTATATGTAACTACAAATTAAAGCAAAATGTATATACTCATTATCAAAGAGGTAATATATACCTTATTAAAACCAAGCTTATTACCATGCTTAACACATACATACGTGATTTGATATAACCTCCAAGTTAAAGTTATAACATATCCAAATATACTCAATAATAAACCAAAGTCAAGCTTGACTAAGTCATATTCAATAAAATAAATTAAACTAAATTTATTCTACCTCATTCATATATATATTCATTCGAAATGTATAGATTACACCCCTTTTTAAACTTCACATAGCATACATAGCAAAACGTGTATACATATATATTCATTGAAGATGCACACACATTTATACATCATCCCAAGCATAACAATTCAACCCAAGCATAGAAATGAAGCCACATTCGTATGGCATTTATATACAATTCTAACCAAAAGAAATCAAAATATTCAAGCTTATACATGCCATAATTTCCAAGGTTCTATACTAAATGGACATTAACAAAATACCAAAAGTATTTGATAGTGTGATAGACTTTGACCGAGATTCCCGAGTGCGAGCTTAAATCCTCAGATCTAAAACAAACAAACAAAACACATCCTGTAACATCCTAAAATTTGAACTTTTATATGTTACATTACTTTGGTGCTCAGCTAGTTTATTTATCCTATGTGTGTGTTAAAATAGTCCTGAGAAGGTTCGGGATTTAATTGGATTTTGGAATAAATTTTCGTAAATAGAACTTTATTGAAGTGGAACAAGTAACCTTGATGTTTAAGGAAATTAAGTGGCAAAAGTTAGCATAAGATGAGCTAGTAGTAAAGAGGAGTTGACGCCATAAGCATACTTAGAGGGAAGAAGTTCGAATCCCTTGTTATGCATGAGATTTTTTTTTTAATTTTTTTGCACTCATCTAGCATGTGTCGGCCAAGCTTTATTTTTGGAAAGTTGGACTTTTAGTTTATGGTAAGGTGGCTAATGGATTAAGGCAAGAATTGAACTTAAGGTAGGGAATCATGAGATTATGGTATGTAGGGGGAACACAAGGCACATTTTAAGGAATGTGTTTTGGAAAGTTTGGAATGGCCAAACTTTGACTTTGGTGTCCATGTACTTGGACAGTTTTAGGGGCTAAGGGGGTGGCCGAATTTTTTAAGACTTTTGAGTAAGGATAGGTGCTTGTTGGGCATATTTATTTTTTGGTCATTTTTGCTTTCTCTTAAAACATTTTCTCTTCATCTTTTCTCTCCCTAGCCGAATGCACATTGAGCATTAGGTAAGCATCTTTCGTTTTTCTTTTTGGTCATTCCATTTTGACCATTTTGGTCTAAATTTGCCTATTCTCTCAAGTCATTTCCCCTAGTGCCGAAAACACCAAAACCTTGAAGGCCATTTTCTCTTTTCTTTTCTTCCTCCATTGCCTAATGCTCTCTAGTCTCAAACCTCTCTCTTTGTTCATCTTCTATTCTTGAAATGAACCAAAACCGAAACACCTAATTGTCCTATACCTTTATTTCATCTCCTTCTTCTTACAAAATTTATTCAACATTTTCTCCCTTTTCTTTTCCTCCATGGCCGAATGTTGCTAACACCATCTCCTTCAAATTTTTCTCTTTTTAGCCGAATATTTTACAACACTTATCTTCTTCTCAAACCATTTCCTTCTTTTCTTCTCACACTTTAATCGCTCGGTAAGTGGCTAATATAATACTCTAGTATTCTTATTTTCCCTTTTCCCTTTGTGCCAAAATTTCATGTTGGTGTGGGATGGTCTTTTGGATCGATATCATCATCATACCATGACTCACTCGAATCTTTTCTCTATTTTAGAAACTTAGTGGAAGGCCGAAATTTGGAGTGTCTGAAATCATCATGAATCGCTAGGATTCGGTCCAAAGTTTTAAGGTAAGGGTTTTTATCAAGGAATTCCATATTATTCATTATTTCGTTAATGATGGGGTTTACTAATCGATTTTATCTTAGGAATGCTATCACTTGATTTTCATCCTTTGAACGTAAGGATTTCGTGGTAAGCCGATTTCGCCCCTTAAAATCAATCGTCTTAATTTTCGAAATAATAGTTGGACTAATATTCTTATGTCAATGGAGACAAGCAAGATAGGGTCAAAAAGGGTGGTGAATAGTGATCGGAAGAGGGGCGGATTTGCTATTCCCACTAGATTCAAGCGAAGGGCTATTTCGGCAATCCGAGATTTTCCACCGGGTTGTGGACCCTCATTCGGTGAAAACAAGTTATTCGAGGTTGTTCGTAGTTCTAAGCCATTAGCTGTTCGGGATTTTCCAACGGGTTGTGAACCGTCAACCGAGGAGAACCAACAAATAGTAGTTATTCGATATTCCGAGGGTAAAAATCTTGACCGCTTACATTAGCATAGATTTATTTTAAGTGTTAGTGTTCTAATCGAGCGTTATAACGTTTTTAGGCGTTGACGATCAGCAAAGTGTAGTGCTCACCGTAATCAGGTGTGTAATCTCACACCATATCTCGCGGGTTAGATAACCACATCATAATAATGTTAGATTAAAATCACAAAGTTGGTGAAGTCGGGTAAAATGTTATATTTTAACACTTTAATAGTAAAAACTATGAAATTGGTATCGAGATTATGAAAATTACGAAATTTCCCTTAATGGGCTAAATCGATAAAAGTGACTTATTGGGCCGTATGTGATTTTGATAAATGGGCCATATGTGATTTTGATAGATGGGCCATATGATTTTGATAAATGGGCCATACCTGATGACTGCTAAATGGGCCAAATGTGATATGAGATTGTGTGGGCCAAAATGTGAAATGGGCCAGTTTGTGATAACTTTTATAATGAGCCTTATGTTGGAATAATTATAAGAATGGATTGTTATGCATATTATATACATGATTGCATGGGTTGGGCTTTTTTTGGATGAAGAGAAGTTCTGGTAGCTTTGCTACAAAATTCTGATGGCTTTGTGCCCAGTTTGAAATATGGCTTCGTGCCCAGTTTGAAATATGGCTTCGTGCCCAGTTTGATATATGGCTTAATGCCAGTTTGGTGTGTTGGCGGGGTGGGTGACTAAAGCTCCCCACAGGTGTGCTGGTTGGTACGGGTGGTGTGTCGCGGATGGAAACTTAGGATTGGTTTTGGGAAATTGCATATCACATGCATTCTATACATGTTAAATTGTTATATTTGTAATGGGCTCAGGCCCAAATAAATGCTTAAATGGTTTTGGCCCAGTGGACTATGGTAAGTGAGTTACACATTGAGTTCTAAGTAACTCATCCCATTTTCTTTACCCTTTCCAGGTAATGATCAATGACGGAGGCTTGGGCCGGGGACGACTCAGTGGAGGCCATACTACGATTAATGGGTTAATTAAACTTCGGATTTCTTTAAAGTACTTTTTAATATTTGCTTTTAAGTTGTGATGTAATAAGGCCTCTGGTTAAATTTTTATGGATGTTTTACTTGTGGATGGATTTTATATTACGTTTTAAATACTTAAATGGGATTTCTTTTCTAAAAATAGAAACAAACATTTTTCATAAATAAACGTACGAAATGGATTTCATTCTTAGTTAATTTTAACTCGGTAACATTTTTCTGTAACAACTTATTTTAAAATCCGTTTTCTATAAACCTTTAAGAGACTTTACATATGATCATTTCGTGTGACATGTCAAATCTGGTCTTAACGCATAGACCGGGTTTGGGGTGTTACACATCCGATAAGCTATAATAGCTTAGTAAGTTATAAGTAAAAGAAAGTAAGTATAACAGAGCATTTTATAAGTTTCTATTTAGCTCAATTCAATCATTGATCAACTTATAGCACCAATCCACCTACAAAATTTCCAAACTCTCATATCATATTCGTTCATTCTCCAAAGTATAATCTAATATTTACGTATTAAACATCATCTCTCAAGGATTTATCTAACTTACAAATTTTAACAATCTAACATGCTATGCATACATACCTGACACTTATGTATACTTACTTTAAGAGTTTTCATCAATTATGAAACCTGATGACCTGCGTACTTTAAGCAATTCCCATAACGTATCGCTCACGCAGAGCCGTTACATAACATTTCGCACACTTTGTGCCCACTTCCCGTAACGTATCTCTCACACAGAGCCGTTACATAATATTTCACACACTTTGTGCCCACTTCCCGTAACATATCGCTCACACAGAGCCGTTACATAATATTTCGCACACTTAGTGCTAATTTCCCGTAACGTATCGCTCACACTGAGCCGTTACTTAATATTTCGCACACTTAGTGCTAACTTCCCATAACGTATCGCTCACACAGAGCTGTTACATAATATTTCAGTACAATGTCATACACAAATACATATATTTGAATTCAACTCTTCTTCCTATATCTATCATTTCATTCGTTCTCTTCATTGAGATACATAAATAAATATTCCATTACATTCAGCTCCTAATATAGAGATCACATTTTTGTTACCGAACCATCTATCATTATGTGTTCAATACAATTATATGTTTCCCTACCATGTCACATTCGGAAATTTTTACACCATCATATTCAATTCAACAAATCAAAAGATCCAACAAATCAAAATTATGCATTTGATAACATTACAATCAACCATCACTATTAAAATTTCATAGTCATTCGGCAATTGAGATCCATATATGTAAAGTTAACATTTGAATGAGAGTAAATATTTCATTATAGGAATTATTTTGCTTAAATTCAATTACTTATAAACTTACTTTAGTGAATGATGAGTTAAGATTCTTCGGCTACTCGTCTAATTTAGCTTTCCCCCGATCCTTCTCCTGTTCTTTCCGTCCTTGATCTAAAATAGTTTCAAAAGAGCTCATTCCAATAAGGTTTCATTCATTCTAGCTCAAAATACACAATTGGAAAATTTTCCAATTTCCCAATCATTCGAAAATATAACAATTTATACTTTATTAAACTAAAGCCGAATGCTTCTTTTTCTTATTCAAGTCATCATATATTCTTAAATTCTATTATAACACATAATTCCTAAATTACCATTATGACCCCACAATTTTAACCTTTTTGCAATTTAATTCCCAAAGCAAAGAACACTCAATTCATATAAAATTTGAATTTATTACATGAGGGCCGAATCTTCCTCTTCACTATACTAGACTAAACAAACCGTATGTTTAACATTTAGACCTTCATTCATAAAATTTTCTTATAAGCTAAACCATCACTCATCCATTTCATATAAATTTTCATACTCAAACATGTTGATTCCTAACCTATGTTTAACATTCTATCATCAAACAAAAGAAAATCAAAACATCCTCCCATGGCCAAACCTAGATCATGGTGAATGTTCCAAAATTTTCATATGGGCTTGATAGTGTTCAAGATGACTAGCTTAAAAGTGCTAAAATTTACAAAGAATCGAGCTTAATTCTTACCTCTATTTGACATGAAATGGCCGAATGAAACAAAGATGCTAGCTTCCCTTTTTCTTTGTGTTTTCGTGAAGAAGAAGATGGAGAGAAAGAGATAATAAAATTTTTCTTTTCTTATTTACTAATATCAATGAATAAATTATCATCCCACTAACTTAATATAATTATAAAATAAACAATTTTAATGATTTCTCATCATGTTGTCGTCCACTAGCATTATTTTAGGGAAACTTGACATGCAAGTCCCTTAATTCAAGCAACAATTCAATTTAGTCACCCTTTTATAATGACTAACTATTTCACTAATTATGCAGTTTAATCCTTTCATCTAAATTAGTCACTCAAACACACAAATTAATATATAATAATTTAACACATGCTTGACCACATAACATAAATATCAAATTAATAATTAAAATACTTTTCTAATTTGGATTCGTGGTCCCTAAACCACCGTTCCGATTAGGGTCGTAATTGGGCTGTTACAACTCTCCCCCCTTAAAGAATTTTCGTCCTCGAAAATCTTACCGACGAATAAGTGTGGATAGCGCTCTTTCATTGATTCCTCGGTTTCCCAAGTTGCTTCCTCAACCCCGTGCTTATGCCACATAACTTTAACTAACGAGATTTTCTTGTTTCTCAATTATTTCATTTCACGAGCTAAAATGCGAATCGGTTCTTCCTCATAAGTCATATCAAGCTGAATTTCCACCTCAGCTGGACTGATCACATGAGAAGGATCGGATCTATATCGTCGGAGCATTGACACGTGGAAAACATTATGAATCTTGTCTAACTCATGCGGCAATCTCAATCTGTACGTAACCGGTCCGACACGCTTGATAACCTCATAAGGGCCAATAAACCTCGGACTCAATTTTCCCTTACGACCAAATCTGAGTATCTTTTTCCACGGCGAAACTTTCAAAAATACTCGATCGCCCACCTGAAACTCTATATCCTTTCGTGTCAAATCTGCGTATGATTTCTGTCGATCTGATGCGACTTTTAGACTTTCCCGAATTACTTTAACTTTCTGCTCTGTCTCTTTGATCAAGTCAACCCCGTGTATCTTGCCTTCACTTAGCTCGGTCCAATATAAGGGTGTACGGCATTTTCGACCGTATAAAGCTTCATATGGTGCCATTTTGATACTTGATTGAGACTGTTATTATAAGCAAATTCAATCAAGGGCAAATATCGCTCCCATGTACCCTCAAACTCAAGAATGCAGCATCTCAACATATCCTCGAGTATCTAAATAACATGCTCGAATTGACCATCCGACTGAGGGTGAAAAGCCGTACTGAAGTGCAACTTAGTACCTAAAGCATCCTGTAGTTTCTTCCAAAACTGCGATGTGAACCTCGGGTCTCTATCCGAAACAATAGAAACCGGTACTCCGTGTAGCCGTACTATCTGTGATAGGTACAACTCAGCTAATTTATCCAGAGAGAAATCGGTACGTACCGGAATAAAATGAGCCGATTTTGACAGTCTATCAACAATAACCCAGACTGAATCTTTCCTACTTGACGTCAAAGGCAAACCCAATACAAAGTCCATAGTGACTCGATCCCACTTGTAACATCCCCAAACCCGGCCCATTCACTACGACCGAATCTGGTTATGTTAAAGCGGAAAAGACGGTGGAAAAATCTATTTAACTTAGAAAAATTTAGTAAAACTTGCTACCTTTTGAAAAATCCATGTTTATTTAAACTTATGAGTAAAACTTTGTTATTAAAATATACTCATACTAAAAGATTAATATATACAAGCCAAATTGAATAAGTAGGTTGGAAAAACATAATCATCTTCACATAGTGTTTCAAATTCTTCAAACCATAATAAATACTAATAAAATAATAACAAAAATAAATAAGAGTCAAAAGGCCTTTATTACATATTCTATTTTAAAACAAATACTTAAAGTAAGCCTAAAACGTTTAATCTCTTCTTCTCGCATGGGCCACCATGTGTCCTCTCCGATCCCGGTCCAAACTACGCGTCACCTGAAATGTTAGAAAAATAATGGGGTGAGTCATAATGACTCAGTGCATAATCAAAACACAGATTTCCCGCGTATGGGCTTGGCCCCATACCAAACAATTCACATAGCAAGTCATGCCCATATGTATCTCAGCCCAACCCATTGTCCAACCGAACACCAACCTTAGCAGACTCCCTGCCTAAGGCCGTGGATAAACCACCACTGATCACATCGTGATCCAACATCCTTACCTTGGCAACTCATTGCTCAAGGCCGTGGCTGAGCCACCGATCAACCCATCGTGATCCCGATATCAAAATCCGTCTACGGTGATGCACATAGCCATCAACCGCCGAGATGGGCACCTAGCCAACATCTCCCTTGAGGTAGCACTCAGCTAACCCCCAAGCGCTAATGTAGCCGGAGCTATCATTAGACCACGTACAACTTGTGTACTCTTCCTCCTTCATCGAATCAAACCCAACCTCATGCAATTATGCAGATGCTACATGTGAAGTCATCATATAACATGAGTATATATCTGTATATATCACAACATTACCATATATTTACACATACATCACATTAACATAATATCCAAGTGTTACTCACCTGATGTCTGATTACCCATAATTATGGTATCCACCATTCAAGCCAACATAACTGGCTACCACACACAACACATCTGAATACACATCAAAAATAACTAACCGGAGAATCAGTGCGGTGATTACGCACCTTAATAGCACAAACGATCCAATCCCGAAGTGCTGCTTGACTAACTCTCTGCCGAAACACCACCTCCTCCTTACCGAGTTCGGTTGCGGAAGCTTGACTGAATACTACAAATCCCCAAAGTGCCTTCACTAACCGATTGCACACCAAGGCCCGAAGAGATCTACTTCCAATATTTGGCAACGTTAAGTTTAAATAATAGAAAGGGATTTTGGCACAGAGGTAAGGTGTAGGTTCGGCTTTGCAAAACTAGAAGACAAAGAAGTGGGTGCTAGGGTGCTTCAAAAGGTGTTGCGGCAATCAGAGAAGTGAGGAGAGTTTATGGTCTAGCAACGAGTGAAATGGATAAGAAAAATGGAAGGAGAAAGGGACTTGAAGTTTGGCTCGGATGAATAAGTGAGAGAGAGAGGCATTTTGGTGTGGTTGAGGTATGAGGAGGAAATGAAAATGGAGGCTAAAAGGAAAGGCTAAAATTCGGCAAGGAGAGGAAGCCAAAATGGTGAATGCAAAGAAATGAGCACCCCCTATTTATAACATTCGGCCAAGCTCCAACCTCCCACAAAAATCCTCAAATCTCTCCTAAAATACCTCCTTCCATCCATTCAAAAGCTTTGAAAAAGTCAAACCTATCTAGCCAAATTCAAAAAGAAGACCAAGTCTTCATCCACCTTTTAGCATCCAAAAACCGTCCACCACCCCACCAAGATGACGCAAAAACAATGCCCATCTTGCTCTTCTTGAATCGAACATGAGACCCTTCCAGCTCCCCCTTGAGGCGTCACTTCCCATGCCTTATGTGGCGCCTCCTTGCCACTTTGCCACACCAATCTTAGTGCCTTACTTCCACCAAAACTTCTCTTAAGACCCCCTCTATCCAAGCTCTCCCTTTTAGCCCCTAAAACTAAAAATTTTCCAAATCATTCCACCACTACCTAGGGTTCTCAGGACCCCTAAAACTTACCCATCCACACCTAGGGTGTGCCAACACCCGAGCTAAGCACCAAACGCCTAACCCCTAGAACCAGGGTGTTACAATTCTACCCTCCTTAAAATAATTTCGTCCTCGAAATTACTTGTCTAAACTAACAGTCCAATTCCTCCCACTACGCTATAGCTGCGCAATCTGATCTTAAAGAGCTAACATACCTTCTAGGCACCGTTTCTAAGTTCATACTCAAGGTTCCAACTACTTTACGAGCAACAGATCAAACAATCACCAAAGCGAACAAAACAACAAAGAGTATTCCAGACTTAAGGAACTTACCAGTTGACCCATCAGGCACATCATTATCCTCTCTCCGACGAACTGCATAAACCAGACCTGGCTGCCTTGCCTCAGTGCCACCATTATCGCAGCTTCATCGCCACACGACTCGGCGAAACCATTTCCTCTATGGTTCGAACCGCGACGACCCTTTATCGCCGCTTGCCGACCACCACCTGCTGGTTGCACATAACCTTGGCCGCGCTCGAGTCCCATTCGGATTCTGGGGACAATCCTTAATCAGATGAGACTTGGACTTGCATCTGAAGCACTCTCGAACACGATTCCAGCATTCGCCAACATGGTACCTTCCACACTGCGCACACGGACGATCTGGATTCCTCTCAGTTGTCTTAACAATATGAGCAGAGTCTCAACCCTCGGTCTCTTCGGACCCTCTCAACCACTTACGGCGATCCAACACTTCTCTTATCACGGTTCCTTTCCCTATTGAGCCTCTCGGCCTTCTTGACCTCCTCGGCTATTCGAGCTTTCTCCACTAAAAGCGGCGAAGTCTCTTTCACGATGCGGAGCAATCAAAACTCGCAACTCATCCATGAGACCATCTTCAATCGACGCATCTCTCATAATCCGTTGCCATGATGCCCCCGAGCATACCGGCTCAAACGTAGAAACTTCGACCAGACTCGCTATCGACTTGTTTCCTTGCACCAAGTTAAGGAACGCCTTCCTCACGAGCATCAACATAGCTTGCTCCGACATACTTCCCTTCAAACTTGATCTTAAAATAACCCCAGCCCACTCGATCCGCAGGGGTACTTTCCTTAATAGTGAGCCACCACTGGTAGGCTTCATCCCGCAGCAACGAAACAACACCCTTAAGCTTCTCCTCGCGATCAAGTCTAAGTCGCCCATAATCCTTTCAATGACCTCAAGCCGCGATCTCGCCACGTTCGGAGCTACCCCAGACACTCCTCTGAAGACCTCGGCCCCATTCGCCCTAAGCCTTTCGGGCACTGACTTCCGAGTCCTGTTGCCCCCATTGGCTCCTGCCACTCGTTCGAGCACTCGCAAAGACGACTTGTGACGCTGCGTTGTCTCCTCGATCCCGATCCTTCATTTCAACCTCAACGGTGGTGGCGGAGCATCGCTTTCGACCCATGGCGTGACCCAACCGGCCCGATCATCGACATCCCGCTCTACCACGTCCACGAGTATTGCGACCACGCCCCTAGAACTCATATCTAGCGCCTCGATTTAGTCTGTTTAGAAAGTTTTATGCATTAGAAATTCTTGTTTCTTTGTTTATCCACGAGCAATTTTATGCAATAAAGTTTCCAAGAGTAGTTCTTTCGATCAATCAAGTTTCCTTCCTACCAGGGGTAATTTCGTCTTTTTCCTATAGGGGTATATCGGTAATAACTCGGGTCAATTTTTGAAATTAGTTTTCCAACTTAAAGATATTTCAAAATTCACAAAATCTCGAGGTCATCTTGAAAATTTTGTTCAGATCTGAGGTATCGCAAAAATTTTAAATCAGGTTATTTTGTAATTTTTTTTTGAAATCATGGGCATTTTCTTAAATTCTCAAAATCGAGATATCACAATATTTCACAAAATAAAATTTTCTCGATATTTAGTAAAATAGGAATATTTCAAAGAAAGATCGAGAGAAATTTGAAAACTTAGTACCGAGGGCATTTCTAATTTTATCAACAGTGGGTATTTTCAGTAAATTTACGCAACCAAAGTATCTTAATTTTGAAAACTCGAGATTTTGGTATTTTACCAAGTAAAAAGCATTTTATCAAAAATTGAGGGTAAAGCAGTAATTTTATAACACAGAGGCATTTTTGTAATTTTGCCACTAGGGTATTTTGGTAATTTTATAAATTGAGAAAACATCTTTCAAAATCGATTTAGAGTTTTACAAACCAAAGGGGTAAATTTGACAAAATAAATTTTAAAGCAGAAGGTTTTTTTTTTTTAAAAAAGCAAGGCTAATTCCCTTTCGGGTTTTAATATTCGGTTTAGCCTATAAACAAGTCCTCTTGGTTAAGGTGAACCAGTAGCTACGCACAGGTAGGATTCGAGTAGAGAGGAGGAGGTGAGTCACGCGGATTGCTTAAGTACCAAGCTCCCACCGAATACCAATCCTAGACATGCGCACACTGAGTTGCCACACCTTAACTCGCGACTTACTTCATAGGTTTGTTTATTAGGCACTTTAAATCTTATGCACGTGTTTGGGTAGACTAGTCCTAGGGTCCAATAGCCCTATCATTCTATTCTACGAGCCCAACAAAGCCCATAACAGATTCACATAACAAACTACTTCACAAGTCCAAGTACTTACAGTGGACTTGGCCTGAGGTACAGTGCCATGCAGATTACGAAAAACTTTTGTAAAGCCCATTTTTTCTAAAAGCCCATTTTCAAAAACTGTTTCGGGCCCAAAACCCTCAAAGTCGAGTTTTGAATCGGGCTCTGATACCAAACTGTAACATCCCCAAACCCGGCCCATTCACTACGACCGAATCTGGTTATGTTAAAGCGGAAAAGACGGTGGAAAAATCTATTTAACTTAGAAAAATTTAGTAAAACTTGCTACCTTTTGAAAAATCCATGTTTATTTAAACTTATGAGTAAAACTTTGTTATTAAAATATACTCATACTAAAAGATTAATATATACAAGCCAAATTGAATAAGTAGGTTGGAAAAACATAATCATCTTCACATAGTGTTTCAAATTCTTCAAACCATAATAAATACTAATAAAATAATAACAAAAATAAATAAGAGTCAAAAGGCCTTTATTACATATTCTATTTTAAAACAAATACTTAAAGTAAGCCTAAAACATTTAATCTCTTCTTCTGCATGGGCCACCATGTGTCCTCTCCGATCCCGGTCCAAACTACGCGTCACCTGAAATGTTAGAAAATAATGGGGTGAGTCATAATGACTCGAGTGCATAATCAAAACACAGATTTCCAGCGTATGGGCTTGGCCCCATACCAAACAATTCACATAGCAAGTCATGCCCATATGTATCTCAGCCCAACCCATTGTCCAACCGAACACCAACCTTAGCGGACTCACGCTAAGGCCGTGGATAAACCACCACTGATCACATCGTGATCCAACATCCTTACCTTGGCAACTCATCGCTCAAGGCCGTGGTGAGCCACCGATCAACCCATCGTGATCCCGATATCAAAATCCGTCTAGGGTGATGCACATAGCCATCAACCGCCGAGATGGGCACCTAGCCAACATCTCTCCTTGAGGTAGCACTCAGCTAACCCCCAAGCGCTAATGTAGCCGGAGCTATCATTAGACCACGTACAACTTGTGTACTCTTCCTCCTTCATCGAATCAAACCCAACCTCATGCAATTATGCAGATGCTACATGTGAAGTCATCATATAACATGAGTATATATCTGTATATATCACAACATTACCATATATTTACACATACATCACATTAACATAATATCCAAGTGTTACTCACCTGATGTCTGATTACCCATAATTATGGTATCCACCATTCAAGCCAACATAATCGGCTACCACACACAACACATCCGAATACACATCAAAATAACTAACTAAGGAGAATCGGTGCGGTGATTACGTGCTTTAATAGCACAAATGATCCAATCCAGAAGTCTTTCGCTTGACTAACTCTCTGCCGAAACACCTCCTCCTCCTTACCGAGTTCGGTTGCGGAAGCTTGACTGAATACTACAAATCCCCAAAGTGCCTTCACTAACCGATTGCACACCAAGGCCCGAAGAGATCTACTTCCAATATTTGGCAACGTTAAGTTTAAATAATAGAAAAGGATTTTGGCACAGAGGTAAGGTGTAGGTTCGGCTTTGCAAAACTAGAAGACAAAGAAGTGGGTGCTAGGGTGCTTCAAAAGGTGTTGCGGCAATCAGAGAAGTGAGGAGAGTTTATGGTCTAGCAACGAGTGAAATGGATAAGAAAAATGGAAGGAGAAAGGGACTTGAAGTTTCGGCTCAGATGAATAAGTGAGAGAGAGAGGCATTTTGGTGTGGTTGAGGTATGAGGAGGAAATGAAAATGGAGGCTAAAAGGAAAGGCTAAAATTCGGCAAGGGAGAGGAAGCCAAAATGGTGAATGCAAAGAAATGAGCACCCCCCTATTTATAACATTCGGCCAAGCTCCAACCTCCCACAAAAATCCCTCAAATCTCTCCTAAAATACCTCCCTTCCATCCATTCAAAAAGCTTTGAAAAAGTCAAACCTATCTAGCCAAATTCAAAAAAAGAAGACCAAGTCTTCATCCACCTTTTTAGCATCCAAAAACCGTCCACCACCCCACCAAGATGACGCAAAAACAATGCCCATCTGCTGCTCTTGCGAATCGAACATGAGACCCTTCCAGCTCCCCCCTTGAGGCGTCACTTCCCATGCCTTATGTGGCGCCTCCTTGCCACTTTGCCACACCAATCTTAGTGCCTTACTTCCACCAAAACTTCTCTTAAGACCCCCTCTATCCAAGCTCTCCCTTTTAGCCCCTAAAACTAAAAATTTTCCAAATCATTCCACCACTACCTAGGGTTCTCAGGACCCCTAAAACTTACCCATCCACACCCTAGAGTGTGCCAACACCCGAGCTAAGCACCAAACGCCTAACCCCTAGAACCAGGGTGTTACACCACTTCCACTCAGGTATCATAATCGGTTGAAGTAGTCCCGATGGCACCTGCTGCTCAGCTTTCACTTGTTGACATATTAAACATTTTGACACATATTCAGAGATGTCTCGTTTCATGCCATGCCACCAGTAATGCTATTTCAGGTCGTTATACATTTTCATGCTACCCGGATGAATTGACAATCTACTACTATGAGCTTCATCACAAATCTTTCTAATTATTTCAGGGTTCTTCGGTACACAGATCCGATTCTTGAACCGTAAGAATCCTTCAGCATCTATCTGAAATTCTGAATCCGCATAAGAGCCACAATGACTTTTCTTTGCTTTTAAATCATCATCAAATTCTTGAGCTTCTCAAATCTGTTGTTCAAATAATGGTCTTACCCTCAATTCGGCAATGATCGCACCATCCTTAGTCATAGCTATATCCGCATTCATTGTGCATAGAGCAAATAGTGATTTTCGACTAAGTGCATCGGCAACTACATTAGCCTTTCCTGGGTGATAATCAATCACAAGTTCATAATCTTTCAACAGTTCCAACCATCGTCGTTGTCTCAAATTAAGATCCTTCTGAGTCATTAGATACTTTAGACTCTTATGATCTGAATAAACGTGACATTTCTCACCAAATAGATAATGACGCCATATTTTCAAAGTAAAGACTATAGCGGCCAACTCAAGATTGTGCGTCGGATAATTTTTCTCATGTGGCTTCAGCTGTCTCGAAGCGTAAGCTACGACTTTGCCCTCTTGCATCAATACACAACCCAGCCCATTTAAAGATGCATCGCTGAAAATAACAAATTCTTTACCCGATTCTGGCTGAACGAGTACCGGAGCTTCCGTTAACAAAGTTTTCAGCTGATCAAAACTCTTCTGACACTTTTCTGACCATTCAAATTTAACATCTTTCTGTAATAGCTTTGTCATCGGTGATGCTATCATAGAAAACCCTTTTACGAAGCGTCTATAATATCCGGTAAGTCCCAGAAAGCTACGAACCTCGAAAACATTCCGCGGAGGTTTCCAATCAAGTATAGCCAAAATTTTACTCGGGTCAACCCGAATACCCAATGCTAAAATTACATGCCCCAAAAAGCTTACTTCTTTCAACCAAAACTCACATTTGCTGAATTTTACGTACAATTGCTTGTCACGTAGAATCTGTAGTACCAGCCTCAAATGCTCAGCATGTTCGGTTTCGTTTCGCGAATAGATCAATATATCATCTATAAAAACAACCACAAACTGATCTAAATATGGTCTGAATATCCGATTCATCAAATCCATGAACACTGCAGGGGCATTAGTGAGCCCAAACGGCATCACTAGGAACTCATAGTGACCATATCTCGTTCGAAAAGCAGTCTTTGGTACATCCGATTCTCTAACTTGCAGCTGATAATATCCCGACCTCAAATCAATTTTTGAGAACACTGAAGCTCTCTTAAGTTGATCAAATAAATTATCGATACGTGGTAATGGGTATTTGTTCTTTACGGTCACCTTATTGAGCTGTCGATAGTCAATACACATTCTCAATGTTCCGTCTTTCTTTTTCACAAATAAAACAGGTGCACCCCAAGCAGAGAAACTCGGTCTGGCGAAACCTCTATCTGTCAATTCTTGCAACTGAATCTTTAATTCTTTTAGTTCAGTCGGTGCCATCCTATACGGAGCTATCAAAATCGGGGTAGTCCCTGGCACTAGCTCAATCCCAAACTCTACCTCACGAACAGGTGGCAATCCTGATAATTCCTCCGGGAACACATCAGGATATTCATTAACAACCTGTACCGATTCAATCTTCTTTTCAGTTACATTGCTATCAATCATGTATGCAAGGTAGGCTTCACAACCCTTCCTCAGATACTATCGGGCCATCATCGAAGATATCACTGAAGGTGGTCCACTCAAATCCGCAGACTCAATTTGGATTCTCTCATTATTCTGGCATCTTAAATCAATGATCTTTCGTATGCAATTAACTACTGCATTGTGAACTATCAACCAATCCATACCGAGAATAATATCAAACTCATCGAAAGGTAGTAGCATCAGATCAGCCGTAAAACACATGTGTCGAATCATTAATGGGCAATTCTTGCATACTTTATCAACTAATACACATAGACCCAGGGGATTTGAAACCCGAATCACAAATTTAGTAGACTCAACAAGTAGAGTCTTACTGGTTTCTAATGTTTCACACACATATGAATGAGTTGAGCCAGGATCAATCAAAGCAATTACACTAGTATCAAAGAGAGTGAAAATACTGGTAATGACATCTGGAGATGAGGCCTCCTCCCTGGTACGAACAGCATAAGCTCTAGCCAGTACACGAGTGTCCGATCGAACAACCACATTTGAAGCCCCCCTCTGTGCACTACTCCTCCCTCCCCCAAAACGAGATGATCTCCTCTAGTTGTAGTGCCGCTCGGTCTCGCACTCTGAGCAGTACCCTTTTCAGCGATCTCCGAGCAATCCTGAATAAAATGGTCCTGCGAGCCACACTTATAATAAATGCGAGAAATGGATTTACCCCAGCACTCTCTGAAATGTCGTCTGCCACACTGCTGACACTCAGGTTTGCTGAATTTTTCATTACCAACACTAGCAACTAAGGTAGCCCGAGAACTCATTGATGGTCGCTCTCGCATAGAAATCCCGGTGTTAAATTTGGACCGACTACTATCATTCTTGAACTTCTTTGTTGCCATTTGCGAAAATTTACTCGCCGATCTCTTCCGAAAATATTTAGATTCAAGTTCAGCTTTTCGTTTATCTCTTCCCAGCTCTTCAGCTTTACAAGCTCGTTCAACTAGTACTACGAACTTGTTAATCTCAAGAATACCGACCAGAAGCTTTATATCTTCATTTAAACCATCTTCAAATCTCCGACACATAGTAGCCTCCGACGACACACACTCATGAGCGTAGCTATTAAGTCGCACAAACTTGCGCTAGTATTCGGATACGGTCATTTGACCCTGTTTAAGCTTGAGAAATTCTTTGCGCTTAGAGTCTATGAAGCGCTGGCTTACATACTTCTTACGAAATTCCGTCTGAAAAAAGTCCCAAGTAACCTTTTCTTTCGGAACAACAGATACAAGTGTATTCCACCAATAATAACAGAATCCCATAATAATGATATGGCACACTTCAGACACTCATCAGGTGTACAGGACAATTCGTTGAAAACACGAACAGTATTATCGAGCCAAAATTCAGCTCGCTCTGCATCGTCGTCATACTCGGATCTGAATTCTTGAGCTCCATGCTTTCAAATACGGTCAACAGGAGGCTTATTTACTCTTTCAAGATTAGCAATTGGGGGTACCACTGGTATTGCAGGAGGAGTGTTCAGATTCAGGGGTGGTTAAACAGCCGGATTGGTTCTTATGTATTGACTGAACCAATCGTTCATCACACTATAGAAGGCTTGTCTAGCCCCCTCATTCGGATTACTCGTAGCTGGTCGAGATTCTTCTAGCGCGGTCTCTTGAAGGGGAGCAGGCGCCATGCTCTCGACGTCATCAGCTACTGCTCGCTCGGGGTCGAGATCCATAACTATATGAAAGAAGTAAACACATTTCACTGTCAGAATTCATCACACTATCACATTATAAATCATGGCATGTATAGCTAGACTCACACACGCGCTACGTTAGTCCGAGAATCGACTAAACCGTAGCTTTGATACTAATCAAATGTAACACCCCTAACCCGTATCCGTCGCCGGATTAAGGTTACGGGCATTACTAAAACAAACCCACGTCCTTCCACCATAAAACTATTTCATAAAATAAATCCGGACCGCTCTAAGTTTTTTTTTCTCGATTTAACATATACATACTTTCAAATTATCAGAGTATCAATGAACATGTCACCAATGATAACATTAACATAAATGAAATGATTTGCTATCAATTAACATAACCTATTCATTTGGTAAATTTTCATAGATAGCCGAATACTTACAAATGCACATACTTCAACTCATTCAATAATATGATACATTCGTTAGTCACATATATACAAAGTATAACCTAATTCTTTCATGATTTGAATTATATGTAACTACAAATTAAAGCAAAATGTATATACTCATTATCAAAGAGGTAATATATACCTTATTAAAACCAAGCTTATTACCATGCTTAACACATACATACGTGATTTGATATAACCTCCAAGTTAAAGTTATAACATATCCAAATATACTCAATAATAAACCAAAGTCAAGCATGACTAAGTCATATTCAATAAAATAAATTAAACTAAATTTATTCTACCTCATTCATATATATATTCATTCGAAATGTATAGATTACACCTCTTTTTAAACTTCACATAACATACATAGCAAAACGTGTATACATATATATTCATTTAAGATACACACACATTTATACATCATCCCAAGCATAACAATTCAACCCAAGCATAGAAATGAAGCCACATTCGCATGGCATTTATATACATTTCTAACCAAAAGAAATCAAAATATCCAAGCTTATACATGCCATAATTTCCAAGGTTCTATACTAAATGGACATTAACAAAATACCAAAAGTATTTTATAGTGTGATAGACTTTGACCGAGATTCTGAGTGCGAGCTTAAATCCTCGGATCTAAAATAAACAAACAAAACACATCAGTAAGCTATAATATCTTAGTAAGTTATAAGTAAAAGAAAGTAAGTATATGAGCATTTTATAAGTTTCTATTTAGCTCAATTCAATCATTGATCAACTTATAGCACCAATCCACCTACAAAATTTCCAAACCCTCATATCATATTCGTTCATTCTCCAAAGTATAATCTAATATTTACGTATTAAACATCATCTCTCAAGGATTTATCTAACTTACAAATTTTAACAATCTAACATGCTATGCATACATACCTGACACTTATGTATACTTACTTTAAGAGTTTTCATCAATTATGAAACCTGATGACCTGCGTACTTTAAGCAATTCCCATAACGTATCGCTCATGCAGAGCCGTTACATAACATTTTATACACTTTGTGCCCACTTCCCGTAACGTATCGCTCACACAGAGCCATTACATAATATTTCACACACTTTGTGCCCACTTCCCGTAACGTATCACTCACACAGAGCCGTTACATAATATTTCGCACACTTAGTGCTAATTTCCCGTAACGTATCACTCACACAGAGCCTTTACTTAATATTTTGCACACTTAGTGCTAACTTCCCGTAACGTATCGCTCACACAGAGCCGTTACATAATATTTCAGTACAATGTCATACACAAATACATATATTTGAATTCAACTCTTCTTCCTATATCTATCATTTCATTCGTTCTCTTCATTGAGATACATAAATAAATATTCCATTACATTCAGCTCCTAATTTAGAGATCACATTTTTGTTACCGACCCATCTGTCATTATGTGTTCAATACAATTATATGTTTCCCTACCATGTCACATTCGGAAATTTTTACACCATCATATTCAATTCAACAAATCAAAAGATCCAACAAATCAAAATTATACATTTGATAACATTACAATCAACCATCACTATTAAAATTTCATAGTCATTCGGCAATTGAGATCCATATATATAAAGTTAACATTCGAATGAGAGTAAATATTTCATTATTGGAATTATTTTGCTTAAATTCAATTACTTATAAACTTACTTTAGTGAATGATGAGTTAAGATTCTTCGGCTACTCGTCTAATTTAGCTTTCCCCCGATCCTTCTCCGGTTCTTTTCGTCCTTGATCTAAAATAGTTTCAAAAGAGCTCATTCCAATAAGGTTTCATTCATTCTAGCTCAAAATACACAATTGGAAAATTTTCCAATTTCCCAATCATTCGAAAATATAACAATTTATACTTTATTAAACTAAAGCCGAATGCTTCTTTTTCTTATTCAAGTCATCATATATTCTTAAATTCTATCATAACATATAATTCCTAAATTACCATTATGACCCCACAATTTTAACCTTTTTCCAATTTAATTCCCAAAGCAAAGAGCACTCAATTCATATAAAATTTGAATTTATTACATGAGGGCCGAATCTTCCTCTTCACTATACTAGACTAAACAAACCGTATGTTTAGCATTTATACCTTCATTCATAAAATTTTCTTATAAGCTAAACAATCACTCATCCATTTCATATAAATTTTCATACTCAAACATGTTGATTCCTAACCTATGTTTAACATTCTATCATCAAACAAAAGAAAATCAAAACATCCTCCCATGGCCGAACCTAGATCATGGTGAATGTTCCAAAATTTTCATACGGGCTTGATAGTGTTCAAGATGACTAGCTTAAAAGTGCTAAAATTTACAAAGAATCGAGCTTAATTCTTACCTCTATTTGACATGAAATGGCCGAATGAAACAAAGATGTTAGCTTCCCTTTTATCTAACAATTTTAAAATAAACAACTTAATATAATTATAAAATAAACAATTTTTATGATTTCTCATCATGTTGCCGTCCACTAGCATTATTTTAGGGCAGCTTGACATGCAAGTCCCTTAATTCAAGCAACAATTCAATTTAGTCACCCCTTTATAATGACTAACTATTTCACTAATTATGCAATTTAATCCTTTCATCTAAATTAGTCACTCAAACACCCAAATTAATATATAATAATTTAACACATGCTTGACCACATAACATAAATATCAAATTAATAATTAAAATACTTTTCTAATTCAGATTCGCGGTCCCGAAACCACCGTTTCGATTAGGGTCGTAATTGGGCTGTTACATTGTTGGTGATTTTATAAAATGCCATTGATGAATGCTTGAGCTTTGTGTTAGTTGATGATGAAATATGAAAGATATGTGATAGATTAACATTTTTTATCTTTGGATTTTTGATGAATTTGACTATTTTGGGCTAAATTGTGAAAATGAGAAATTGATGTACTAAAGTGTGAAATAAATGAAATATGTGGGCTTGTATGAGCTAGGAGAAAATTCGACTAAGCTTGAATAAAATGAAATTGTGTGTATTTGGTGATTTTATGAAATATGGACTTAAATGTTAAAATGTGAAAATGTGAGGGCTAAACTGTAAAATGCTTTAACTTTGAGTTGAGGATTGTTTTGGATGAAAATGTGATTGAATGAGCTAAATTTGAATATGTATAGATCAAGAAAAGAGAAATTCAAACTTAGATTAAGGCAAGAACAAAGTGCTCGATTGATCGACTTGAATCGTTATTTCTACGTCTGAGGTAAGTTCGTGTATAATACAAACTTCTTAAACAATGTTTAATTGTTATGAAATAAATAGAAATGTGATTGTTGAACTAGAAATGTGAAATGTGAATTCAAAGAAATGTAGCACTATGTGTGCGTAAATAGAATGGTTACTACGATGAATTGCACTAAGTGTGCGGGATAAAGAAGTGTATTGGTTATAATAGTTGGCACTGTGTGTGCGATATTGAGATATCTTCGATTTAAAGTGATGGCACTAAGTGTGCGATACTATCGTAGCTTCAGCTAATTAAATGGCACTGAATGTGCGAATTCATCAAAGGTTGAAAGAGGACCGAACGAATTATGGATTGGAGCATTGAATGGTAAATGTGATAGATAAATACGTGATGGTACAGGTATGTACAGAACCTAAGTGGTTGATGAAGTTGTGTATGAGATATGGATAATTATATGAATGAATGATGGAAAGAGTTAGATTGAGTAGCATCTTAAATGCGTGTACATGAACATATAGTTATGTATGAAATTGAGGAATTGTTATAGATGATATTGAGTAATGAGGTAAATTGAACTAGGTGTTGGTAATTTTGCATATTGAATTTGAATAGTTGAATTAATTGTGTTATATTACGAACTTACTAAGCTTCAAAGCTTACTGTGTGGAGTCTTTCTCTATTTTTAGTGTCATTAAAGCTAGCTCGGATCCGGGGATAGTCAGCGACTCAATCAAACTATCGGCCATCTATTTTGGCACTTTTAGAAGTGGTATATTTGGTATATGGAATGTATAGGCTAGTGATTATAGAATTTTTTGAGTTGAATAGTTCTTGCCATGTGATATGGCTTGATAGTTGAATGACTTTAGTATGTGTTTTGAATATGTGAAAATGATAGTTATAAGTGTATATGTGATGTTGTGTGAATGATCATATTGATATGTTTTGGTGATATGAAAGTGGTATGTTTCATGCTTGAATTGGTTGATGGGAATGATGGTTGAAATGTATGTTTTTGATGTATTTGAGATATGAATTTAGAATGGCTTGATGCTTGTAGGTGTGACCCAAAATTTGGGTGGCAATTGGGCCTTACAAATGGCCTATATTTGCCCACACGGTTGAGCACACGGGCATGTGTCTCGACCGTGTCTCTTAAGGTTTATTTCGAAATAAGTCAGTCTCGCATACGGGCGTGTGATAGGCCGTGTGAATTAAGTCAGTGTTGCCCACAGGTCAAGCACACGGGCGTGTCTTCGGCCGTGTGGACAAGTCAGTATGTATGTCCTGTTTTTCCACGGCTTGGACACACTGGTGTGTCTGATGCCATGTGAGGCACACGGCCTACTCACACGGGCATGTGACCTCTGTAACTATGAAAAATGTTTGATTTTTGAAAAAAAAATTGTATGTGCTCGGTTTAGTCCCAACCCCTTCCTAATGCAAGTTTAAGGTCTCGTAGACCTTTTTAAAGGGACTCTATGTATATGATTTGCTATGATATGCTGATGATGTATTTATGTTTGAGAATTGATAGTAAATGTTCCGTTATGTCTGGTAATGCTTCTTAACCCTAGACCAGCGATGGTTATGGGTTAAGGGTGTTACATTTTATTGGTATCAGAGCTACGGTTTAGTTGATTCTAGGACTAACGTAGAATGTGAGAGTCTAGCTATACATGCCATATATATAATTGTGATAGTGTGATGATTCCTAACAGTTAAAAATGTGTTTTTATATAGTAAATGGATCCCGATCGAGTAGTTGCTAATGATGTTGAGAGTAATGCGCCTGCTCTCGTTCAAGGGACAGCACCGGCTGAAATTCCGATAGCTAGTGGTCACGAGGGAGAGGCTAAGTAAGCCTTCTTCCAAATGATGAGTGAGTGGTTTACGGAGTTCGTTCGAACGAATCCGGTTGCTCAACAACCTCCACCCTCGCAAGTTTCTGTAGTGCCACAAGTTATAGACCCGATCCAATTGAGTAAATATCTAGTTGATAAAATTCGTAAGTATGGGGCCGAAGAGTTCAAGGCCACAGTTGAGAATGATGCTAGGAGATCTGAATTTTGGCTTGAGAATACCATTAGAATGTTTGATGAATTATCTTGTACTCCTGATGAATGCCTAAAATGTGTTATTTCATTGTTGAGAGATACGGCATATCATTGGTGGAAAACATTGATATCTGTGGTTCCGAGAGAAAGAATCACCTGGGATTTCTTTCAAGCTGAATTCCAAAAGAAATATATCAGTCAACGGTTTATAGATCAGAAACGTAAAGAGTTCCTAGAGCTGAAACAGGGCCGTATGTCTGTTACGGAATACGAGCGGGAATTTGTAAGATTGAGTCAGTATGTGCGAGAATGTGTTTCGACAGGAACTACTATGTGTAAACGATTCATCGAAGGATTGAATGAAGACATTAAACTTCTGGTCAGAATTCTTGATTTGAATGAATTTATGGTATTGGTTGAAAGAGCCTGTAAAGATGAAGAGCTTAGTAAAGAAAAGAAGAAAGCAGATTCAAAAACTAGAGATGAAAGAAAAAGGTCGATGAGTAAGTCATACCATTCTTCGTCAAAGAGATTCAGAGATGCAAACAATAGCTCAAATGTTTTGTATGGACTTTCGAGTAAAGATCGTGCGAAACAAAATACTTGTCCTAAAACTCAAACTCCAATGGAATCAAGTGTTGGAAGTGTTAGAAGCAATAAGCCTGAGTGTAGACAGTGTGGGAGACGTCATATCGGAGAATGCTAGGGCAAGTATAATAATAGAGCTTGCTATAAATGTGGATCATGAGACCACTTTATTCGGGATTGCCCAGAGTTAGCTGAGAAAGATAATGTTCAGAGTGCAAGGCCGAGTAACTCGACAGTTAGGGGTAGACAACCCAGAAACACTGGAAATGTGAGTGTTAGTCAGAGAGGAACAACATATACAGCTGTGAGATCTGAAGCGAGAGCACCTGCCCGAGCCTACGCTATTCGCGCTTGAGAAGAAGCGTCATCTCTAGACATCATTACTGGTACTTTTACTCTTTTCGATACTGATGTGATTGCATTGATAGATCCAGGATCTACTCATTCATATGTGTGTGTGAATCTAGTATCTAGTAAGACTCTACCTGTTGAGTCTGCTGAGTTTGTAATTAGAGTATCGAACCCCTTAGGCAAGTGTGTTCTGGTTGATAAAGTGTGCAAGAATTGTCCGTTGATGTTTTGGGATATTTGTTTTCCGGCTAATCTAATGCTGCTACCCTTTGATGAATTTGATATAATTCTGGGTATGGATTGGCTAACTTTGCATAATGCTATTGTAAATTGCAAACGGAAGAGTATTGATTTGAGAAGTCAAAATGGTGAGATAGTTCGAATTGAATCTAGTGATTTGAATGGACTACTGGCTGTAATATCTTCGATGAAAGCTTTGAATTATGTGAAAAAGGGGTGTGAAACTTATCTTGCATATGTGATAGATACAAATGTGACGGAAAAGAAAGTTGAATCTGTGCCTGTGGCTTGTGAATTCACTGATGTGTTTCCTGAAGAACTACCGGGATTACCTCCAATACGAGAAGTCGAGTTTGGTATTGACTTAGTACCGGGGATGACTCCTATCTCAATAGCTCCGTATAGAATGGCACCGACAGAATTGAAAGAGTTGAAGACTCAGTTGCAAGAGTTGACCGATAGAGGATTTGTTCGACCAAGTTTCTCGCCCTGGGGTGCTCCTATGTTGTTTGTGAAAAAGAAATATGGTACTATGAGGATATGTATTGATTATCGACAGTTGAATAAAGTGACAATAAAGAATAAATATCCACTACCGCGAATTGATGATTTGTGTAACACCCCTTACCCGTGTTCAATGCCGGGACCGGATACGAGGCATTACTGGACTTGACTTACTTGAACTTACAACTTTGGAATATAAAATTTCATTTCAAACTTAAAACTTCTCATTCATATTCATAACATTCTTATTATGGGCCTACGAGGCCTTAAACTTACAACCGAGAGGTTTCAGAATTGAACCGAAAACTTTCGTACATTTAGAAAATTTTTACCTAAACAGGGGCCACACTCCCGTGTGAAATGGGACACGCCTGTGTGGGCGGGCCGTGTGGTCACACACGCCCATGTCCCTAGCCCGTGTAGAATTTATTTTTATTTTGAACCTACAAGGGTTTTCACACAATCGGACACACGCCCGTGTCTTTGGCCCGTGTTCTTCACACGGCCTCGACACGCTGTGTCCTTGCCCGTGTGTGAAAACTAGGGGTATTCCATTTATGATGTCAGCAACCCCTTAAGGAGCACACGGCCTAGGGACACGCCCGTGTGCTGGCCCGTGTGACGAATTGAATTCTCGTAACTAAATGTAGGGGACACATGGCCTATCAACACACCTATTGGGGTTGACTGTGTATCACACACAGCCTAGACACACGCCCGTGTGTCTACCCGTGTGGACAATTAAAATGCTATTTTCCAAGCCAGTTGACACCCTGAAACATAAACACACTTATGCCGAATCAAGCAACACTTAACATGGCAATAATACACTATGAAGAATCCCCTAAATCATCATTCATGCACATCACATTTAACTCCATCAATTGCATAAACTTTTGCTTCATTAAACTCATCATCATTAAAATATGAAACTTTACGAATATTGGCCAATTTCCAATGGCCATTTTACAAAATGATTAAGTAACCTCAAAAGCCAACACTTAGGCTATCAAATATGACATTTTACAAAATCACCAAGTTCCTATACATGACATACTCAAAATAAATCAACTTTACTATACCAAAAGAACGATTGATAGTGTGATCCGAGCTCCGATGTTCAACGATCCCCGAGCTAGCTTAGCGATATTACAAGGAAAAAGATAAAAGAGAGGAGTAAGGATATAGCTTAGTAAGTTTGCATGAATTATAGTAACAATATAAATATCTATGGTGAAAATCCATGCATCTCATAAAACAATAACAACTCAAGTATTCAAGTACTTAGGCATACTTACTCATACATACTCTTACCCATCACATATCACATTAGAGTTTCTAAACTCGTATTTTACTCATGGTACCTATAGCACTTCATCACGTAATTTAGCACTTATGCTAACTTGTACATAAACTTAAACCATCATCATTCTTACATAAATGAAACTCATGATCATCCTTGTACAATTTAACTCTATATCATCTTTACGTACTTAGCTCTTTTGCCCGTTGAACTACTCGGAGTATCGGAGGATACTCAATCTCATCATGTATGTATCTTGATGCCAATGCCATATCCCAGATATGGTCTTACATGGGATCACCTCTTGATGCCGATGCCATATCCCATATATGGTCTTATACGGGATCTCTTAGCTCAATGTCAATGCCATGTCCCAGACATGGTCTTATACGAGATCCTCCTTTGGTGCCGAAGCCATGTCCTAGACATGGTCTTACACGGGACCTTCCTTATTCGATGCCGATGCCGTATCCCAGACATGGTCTTATACGGGATCTACATTCGGAGCCGATGCCATGCCCCAGACATGGTCTTACATGGGTCCTACAATTGGTGCCGATGCCATGTCCTAGACATGGTCTTACACGGGACCTTCCTTATCTCATGTGGTGACATAGGTATCCTCGTTATTCCAAATCTTCAACCGGGACTTTGACTTAATGCATTCTCATTTCAATTTCATCAAAGCATCATAAATTGACTTCATGGAATTTATATACATTTCTCATAAAATAAAATAATTATAAGTATAATAATATTGTATAACTTTAATTTCATACAAACTTACCTCAGTATCCAAAATGTGTGTAGATGTTCAATTTAGTCCAACACCTTATTCTTGCCTCAGTTTCGATCCGGGCTTCGTGTTTCTTGATGTATAATAAAAATTTCACTTATTTAATACTCACATTGACTAAATTGACTCATAATTCGTACTTTGGCAAAAATTACAATTTTGCCCTTAAACTTTCACATAATTACTCTTTTGCCCCTTGGCTCGTAAAATGACTTTCATTCAACTTTCTTGCATTTCAAGCCTAGCCGAATCATTTAATTTCCACTATTCCACTCATGTATGACTACTTTTACAACTTTTACAATTTGGTCCTTTTATGCATTTTTCATGAAACTCACTTAGAAAAAGATGTTTATCCTTCATCAAACTTTCATATTCTTCCATAAAACATCAAAATACATGCATGTCATACATGGGTAAATTTTTGAACATAAACCCTAGCTCAAAATATTTTCTAGCTAAATCGAGCTACGAGGATCTAAAAAATACGAAGAACATTAAAAACGGGGTTAGGATGCACTTACTATCAAGCTTGGAAGTTGAAGAAACCCTAGCTATGTCCTCCTTGTGATTTTCGGCCAAGGGAGAAGAAGATGGACATGTTTTTGGCTTTATTTTCTCTTTTAATTCTTTTATTTACCAAATGAAAAAAATGCCCTTAATGATTCTTCCTTGAGATTTTTCCTTCCCATGTCCATTTTTGTCCATCTAAACATTTAATGGTCTAATTTCTAAATAAGGACCTCTAGTAATTTTTATAATTCTATTTCATACTTAAATCTTCTAGAAACTCATATTTTCTAACTTTTGCAATTTAGTCATAATGGACAATTTAATCACTAACGAATAAAATTTCTTCATGAAATTTTCACACAATCATGCAAACACCTCATAAGCCTTATAAAAATCATAAAACACATATTTCTACTTCGGATTTGTGATCTCGCAACCACTATTTTGACTAGGCCCTAAATCAAGCTGTTACAATTCTCCCCCTTAGGGATTTTCATCTTGAAAATCTTACCAGCAAAAAGGTTTGGATACTGGTTCCTCATAGCCTCCTCGGGCTCCCATGTAGCTTCTTCTACCCCATGTCTTTGCCATAGTACTTTCACAAGGGCTATACTTTTATTCCTTAACTGCTTGATTTCTCGTGCTAAAATCTTAACGGGTTCTTCGTCATAAGTCATGTCGGGTTCAATCTCAACCTCTGTCGGTGTAATCACATGCGAAGGGTCTGATCAGTACCGTCGCAACATAGATATGTGAAACATATCATGAATCTTTTCCAATTCAGACGGCAAAGCCAATCGATAGGCTGCCGACCCTATCTTTTCAGTGATCTCATAAGGTTCGATAAAGCGTGGACTCAGTTTGCCTTTCTGACCAAACCTGAGAACTTTCTTCCATGGCGACACTTTCAAAAATACTTTATCACCGACTTGAAATTCGATCTCTTTTCATTTCAAATCCGAGTAGGACTTTTGTCTATCAGAAGCAACTTTTAAACAATCACGGATTATCTTAACCTTTTCTTCGGTTTCTCTGACCAAATCAACCCTGTGAATCTGATTTTCCTTGAGTTCAGTCCAATATAAAGGTGTTCGACACTTACGTCCATACAAAGCCTCATAAGGTGCCATTCTCAAACTCGACTGAAAACTGTTATTGTAAGCAAATTCTACCTACAATAGGTACTTTTCCCAGCTGCCCTGAAACTCAAGAACACAACATCGGAGCATATCCTCAAGTATCTGTATTAACCTCTCCGACTGTCTGTCAGTTTGGGGGAGAAAAGCCGTACTAAAACTCAACTTTGTGCCCAAGGCCTCTTGTAAGTTTTTCCAAAATCGAGATTTGAATCTCGGATCTCTATTCGATATAATCGATAAAGTCACTCCATGTAGCCTTACGATCTAAGAAACATCCAAGTTTACCAAATTATCAAGTGAATAATCAATACGCACATGTATGAAATGGGCCGACTTCGTAAGTCTATCCACCACAACCCATAAGGCATCTTTCTTGCTCGGTGTCAACGGAAAACCCGTTACAAAGTCTATAGTAATACGGTACCATTTCCACTCAGGAACCATAATAGGTTGAAGCAGACCCGAAGGTACTTGGTGTTCAGCTTTCACTCGCTGACAAATCAAGCATCTAGATACAAACTCAGAAATATCTTTCTTCATACTCGGCCACCAATACCATTTCTTCAAATCATTATACATCTTGGTGCTACCCGGATGTACAGATAGACATCCGCTATGTGCCTCATGTAAAATCTTCTGAATAAGCTCATCATTCCTCAATACACAGACTCTGTCTCTGAACATCAAACATCCATCAGAATTAATTCGAAAGTCAGACTCAACACCTGACTCGCACTGAACTCTTTTGCCTTGCAAGTCACTATCATCTTTCTGAGCTTTATAAATCGCTTGAAGGAATATCGGTCTAGCCCTCAACTCAGCTAAAATATAACCATTTTCTGAAAAAGTCACCCGTGTATTCATAGCCCTCAATGCAAATAGGGATTTCCTACTCAAAGCATCGGTGACTACATTTGCCTTTCCCGGGTGGTAATCAATGACCAACTCATAATCCTTTATCAGCTCTAACCATTTTCGCTGCCTTAAGTTCAACTCCTTTTGAGTCATCAAGTACTTTAAGCTCTTATGATCGGTGAATACTCGACATCTTTCACCATACAAATGGTGTCTCCATATTTTCAATGCAAACACAATGGAAGCCAATTCTAAATCATGTGTCGGCTAATTCTTCTCGTGTGACTTTAACTGTCTAGAGGCATATGCTATCACCTTTCCTTCTTGCATAAGCATACAGCCTAATCCATTCAAGAATGCATCGCTGTAGATCACAAATTCTTTTCTTGGTTCAGGTTGCACTAGAATTGGAGCCTCAGTCAACAATGCTTTTAGTTTATCAAAACTCTGTTGGCACTTTTCGGCCCACTCAAACTTTACATCTTTCTGTAATAATCTCGTCATCGGTGTAGCTATCATGGAAAATCCCTTTATGAACTATCGGTAATAGCCAGCTAAGCCCAGAAAACTTTGAACCTCGGATACATTTTTCGGTGGTTTCCAATCAACAATAACTGAAATCTTACTTGGGTCGACTCGGATTCCATCTCCCGAGATGATATGCCCCAAAAACCCAACCTCTTTGAGCCAAAATTCACTTTTTCTAAACTTGGCATACAACTGATTATCTCGTAAAATGTGTAAAACCGTCCTCAAGTGTTCGGCATGTTCATTCTCATCTCGAGAATATATCAATATGTCATCAATAAAAACCCTAACAAACTTGTCCAAAAATGGCCGAAATATACGATTCATTAAATCCATAAACACAACAGGGGCATTTGTTAAACCAAAAGGCATGACTAAAAATTCATAGTGCCCATACCTCGTCCGAAATGCAGTCTTTGGTACGTCTTAGTCTTTCACTCTCAATTGATAATAACCGGACCTCAAGTCTATCTTGGAGAATACAGTGGCTCCCTTTAATTGATCGAATAGATCATCAATCCTTGGTAATGGGTACTTGTTCTTCACGATTACCTTATTAAGTTGCTGGTAATCTATACATAACCTCATGGAACCATCTTTCTTTTTCACAAATAATATTGGAGCACCCCATGGAGAATAACTTGGTCTTGCAAAGCCTTTGTCCGTTAACTCTTGCAACTGTGCTTTTAATTCTTTCAACTCGGTTAGAGCCATTCTATAAGGGGAAATCGATATGGGTGCAGTACCAGGAGCTAACTCAATACCAAATTCAACCTCTCTAACTGGAGGCAACCTAGGCAATTCTTCTGGGAATACATCTGGATACTCACACACTATCGACACTGATTCAATCTTTAACTCAGTTTCCTTCGCATTCATAACAAAGGCAAGATATGCTTCGTATCCCTTTCTCACATATTTCTGGGCAGACACATGAGAGATCACTACAGGCGATCTGTCCTGCTCACCTGATTCAACACGAAGAGTGTCTCCATTTTCACATCTCAATTCAATGTGTTTCTTTCCACAATTTTACTGTCACATCATGAGTGGTTAACCAGTTTATACCAAGAATTATATCAAATTCATTAAATGGAAATAGCATGAGATTTGCCTTAAAATAATGACCTCTAATCATCAATGGGAAATCTTTGCATACCTTATCAACTAACACACTTTTTCCTAAAAGATTAGACACCTTTATCACAAACTCTGTAGACTCAATAGGCATGCTCATGCTAGATACTAATTTCATGCAAATGTATGAATGGGTAGACCCCGGATCAATTAAAGCAACAACATTAGTATCATGGAGAGAAAATGTACCCGTAATTACATCAGGGGATGACGCCTCTTCACGAGTGCGAATGGCGTAGGTCCTCGCAGGCGCTCTACCCTCAGCTCTCGTAGCCTGTTCTCTGGGTGTATTTTTACTACTCGTTCCACTTCTCGAGTTTCTTTGTGGTCTCCCTCTCGTAGTGCTTCCCGATCTCGCACTCTGAATTTTCTCTTTCTCAACCATCTTAGGGCATTCTCTAATAAAATGATCCTGGGAACCACACTTAAAACAGGCCCTCTCATGGGCTCGACACTCACCGGGATGACTTCTGCCACATTATGGACATTCCGATCTATTTGGTCGAGTGTTCCCAACACTAGCAACTGAGGTAGCCTGCACTTTAATCCCCGAGTACTGTTTACTCTTACTTCTACTTGAAAACCCGGCGGAAGTAGCTGATTGGGTAGGGAAATCCCTCGACTTTTTGGACAAGGACTGAAATGACTTGTTCACTTGTCTCTTTCTTGAGTCACGAGACTCCATCTCAGCTTTTCTTTTCTCTTTAACTAACTCCTAAGCTTTACAAGCCCTATCCACTAGCACAACAAATTCCTTCAATTCGAGGACCCCAACGAACAATCTGATATCTTCATTTAATCCGTGCTCAAACCGTTTACACATAATGGCCTCAGTGGATACACACTCTCAAGCGTACTTGCTAAGCCTTACAAACTCGCGCTAGTACTCAGTTACTGTCATCTTACCTTGTTTCAGTTCGAGAAATTCATCTCTTTTCTGGTCGATAAACCTTTGGCTAATGTACTTCTTCCGAAATTCTTCTTGGAAAAACTCCAATGTGATCCTTTCCCTTGGTACAACCGACACAAGGGTGTTCCACCACTGATAAGCAGAATCTCTCAGAACAGACACTACACATTTCATGCACTCTTCAGGTGTGCAAGATAACTCATCAAATAACCTGATGGTATTTTCGAGCCAAAACTCTACTGTTTTCGGATGGTCATCTTTACTAGCCCAAAATTCCTCGGCTCCTTGTTTTCGGATTCTATCAATCGGAGGCTTTTCTCTTCTTACCACTTCTACCACTTGGGGAGCTACAGGGGTAGGTTGAGGAATAGGCAGGGGTGGAGGGGGTTGTGCATTTGGGCTCGCACGGACGAACTCCGTATACCATGCGTTCATCATATGGAGAAAGGCTTCCCTAGCTTCTTCTCCACCTCTCTGACTTACAGTCATAGGTCTATTCTCATTTTCATTTGGCACCGTCCCTTCAGAGGGAGCCGGCGCGTTACTTTCTACATCATCCGCCACAGCTCTTTCGGGATCCATTTACTATATAAAAACACAATTTAAATATTCAGGAGTCATCACACTATCATAATGTAAATACTCATGTGTATGGCATGTATAGCTAGACTCATGCATACGCTACGTTAGTCCGAGAATCGACTAAATCGTAGCTCTGATACCACTAAATGTAACACCCCTTACCCGTGTTCAATGCCGGGACCGGATACGAGGCATTACTGGACTTGACTTACTTGAACTTACAACTTTGGAATATAAAATTTCATTTCAAACTTAAAACTTCTCATTCATATTCATAACATTCTTATTATGGGCCTACGAGGCCTTAAACTTACAACCGAGAGGTTTCGGAATTGAACAGGAAACTTTTGTACATTTAGAAATTTTTTGCCTAAATAGGGGCCACACTCCCGTGTGAAATGGGACACGCACGTGTGGGCAGGCCGTGTGCTCACACACGCCCATGTCCCTAGCCCGTGTAGAATTTTTTTTTATTTCGAACCTATAGGGGTTTTCACACGGCCGGACACACACCCGTGTCTTTGGCCCGTGTTCTTCACACGGCCTCGACATGCTCGTGTCCTTGCCCGTGTGTGAAAACTAGGGGTATTCTATTTATGACGTCAGTAACCCCTTAAGGAGCACACGGCCTAGGCACACGCCCGTGTGCTGGCCCGTGTGACGATTCGAATTCTTGTAACTAAATGCAGGGGACACACGGCCTATCAACACACCCATGGGGGTTGACCGTGTGTCACACACGGCCTAGATACACACCCGTGTGTCTACCCGTGTAGACAATTAAAAGGATATTTCAAAGCCAATTGCCACCCTGAAACATAAACACACTTATACCGACTCAAGGAACACTTAAAATGGCAATAATACACTATAAAGAATCCCCTAAATCATCATTCATGCACATCACATTTAACTCCATCAATTGCATAAACTTTTGCTTCATGAAACTCATCATCATTAAAATATGAAACTTGAAAAATATTGGCCAATTCCCAATGGCCATTTTACAAAATGATTAAGTAACTTCAAAAGCCAACACTTAGGCTATCAAATATGAAATTTTACAAAATCACCAAGTTCCTATACATGCCATACTCAAAATAAATCAACTTTACTATACCAAAAGAACGATTGATAGTGTGATCCGAGCTCTGACGTTCAACGATCCTTGAGCTAGCTTGGCGATACTACAAGGAAAAAGGAAAAAGAGAGGAGTAAGGATATAGCTTAGTAAGTTTGCATGAATTATAGTAAAAATATAAATATCTATGGTGAAAATCCATGCATGTCATAGAACAATAACAACTCAAGTATTCAAGTACTTAGGCATACTTACTCATACATACTCTTACCCATCACATATCACATTAGGGTTTCTAAACTCGTATTTTACTCATGGTACCTGTAGCACTTCATCACGTAATTTAGCATTTATGCTAACTTGTACATAAACTTAAACCATCATCATTCTTACATAAATGAAACTCATGATCATCCTTGTACAATTTAACTCTATATCATCTTTACTTACTTAGCTCTTTTGCCCGTTGAACTACTCGGAGTATCAGAGGATACTCAATCTCATCATGTATGTATCTTGATGCCAATGCCATATCCCAGATATGGTCTTACATGGGATCACCTCTTGATACCGATGCCATATCCCAGATATGGTCTTATACGGGATCTCTTAGCTCGATGTCAATGCCATGTCCCAGACATTGTAACACCCCAAACCAGGTCAACACGCTACGACCGAATCTGGCATGTCACAGGGTAAAAAGAAAAAAAACTCTTTTGAAAAAAAATCGTTTGTCGATCCTTGTTTTGGAAGACCGTTTGATTCCATGAAATCCTGAGGGAGTTTAAAATAGTAAAGTTGAAAACCGTCTTGTATTTGAACATAGAGAAAAACTTAATTTGGAGAAGTCTGAGTTAGTTTGTTGTCCTCATTTTTTTATTATTACCCGATGGTAAAGTTTGGAAAATCCCGATAAGATGTATAATTTTCGAAAACGTTGATTTTACAGGTTATTTGAGCATGCTATGTTATGTAACTTAAACGTAATATGATAAACATAAAAGAAAAAAAACAAAACCCAAAATAATAAATTTCAGCAGCCTTATTACAAATCCAAAACCAGATTTAAAAGTAAATTGACCCAAAATAGTAATTGGAATAAAACTCGAAAAATATATAGCGTATGGCCACCTCAAGTCCACCCGGCTCCACATCCGTGATCTATGCCTCATCTGCAAAAAGTATGAGAAGGGGTGAGTCACCGAGACTCAGTGCATAAATCCCCATCCCGATAATAACAAGGCACTTACACAATTCATAAGTCAATATGCAAATCATGCAAACCCAACCTAACCATCCGAACTCCTGTGTCTACCCCGTGTGGTCAAAACCACTGGTGGTCAAAACCACTGGTGACCATAGTCACAAATCATATAAGTGTGGTCAAAACCACTGGTGACCGTAGACACAAATCATATGGTGGGGCCAACCCACCGTGTGGTCAAAACCACTGATGACAATCCAGTAATCAATTATGTGGGGCCAACCCACTGTGGTACCAACCCACTGGGACGAGTCACAATAATTTATGTGTGGTCAAAACCATTGGTGGTCAAAACCACTGAGACTTAGTCACAAATCATATGGAAAGCGGGGCCAACCCACTGTGTGGTCAAAACCATTGGTGACAGTCTAAATCATCCTTCCCCCTCCTCTCAACATACCCATCATCATGAACACATTTTCCATGGCATATTGACATGTTTATAATGCAAATATCACATAGCATAGCATAAACAAATGGTATAACTGCATATATTGATAATCAATCAACAAGGGACTTACCCGGAGTCCACGCTCATACCCACAAGGGTAACACACCGATTTCAAAAGTTATTTCGGTTTTTAATGGTAAACATAATTAGCACATTACTTATGAAGTGTGTAAGAGATACACACCGATCACGCGCAAAAAACTACACTCTCCACGTCGTCATGCGTCGTTAATCGACACTACCACGATTTGTCTACTCTCCCGCTCGGATGTCGCCCACACCCCGGTGGCGATCCACGAACCACGAGATCGCCTCTTCTTGAACTTAGGGGGTGGGGTCTCGAGATCTAGCCCCACTTATCGCTTGATTAGCCTTGAATCCATAATACCCTTGTCACTAAATCGGATTAACACAACAACTAACTTAAAATAAAGTTAACCTGAAAGAGTAGATCTTTACCTAGATCGTCAGATCCTGAATAGTTGAGAGCTAAACCGCGAACCGTGCAACCCCCGGGAATCCAAATGCTTGACCACTCCCTTCCTATAATCGGCCAATATAGCATTATTACATAAATAGCCATTCGGCTTAGTCAAGAGAACCCGAAAGGAAAAGATAAAGGCCCGAACCGATCGATACTAACCTGACCAAGAGATCCGACTAGCCCTCTAAGAAATCGGCACAAGCCTTGAAGATGAAGAAATTCGGCAAGTTAGGGAAAAGATATAAGAATCAAAAAGACAACCCTAGAGATTACAAGATTGAAGTGATTCAGCTAAAGCAAAACTTACCAAAGCGAATGTTGTTGAAGCTTGATCACGAACCAAAGAAATAGAGAAAATAAGACAGTTTTGGCTTTAAGAAATATATGAGAGAATAAAGAACAATCTACCCCAAACAAGGAAGGGTTGACAAGGACTAGAGGAGAAGAATGGTAAGGTGTTTCGGCTATGATCAAGGGATAGGAGAGAAAAAAAATAGTCCGAAGAAAAGAGAAGAAGTAGTAGTAGTAGGTTCGGCTAAGGATGAATGACTCGAAAAGAAAGAAAACAGAATAAAAGCAGAGTTTCGGCTCTTCAAGGAAATAGCAAGATTGATTCGGCCAAGCACCCCAATTGCCGAAAGTAGAAAAAGAAAATGATGCAGGTGAGGTTTCGGTTTTGACTCTAAATGAAAGAAGAAGAAGAAAGTTTTCTCCACTTGCCGAAATTGCTCTCCCAAACTACTAATGACATTCGGCATACCCTTAGCTACCTCAACCGACTTCTTCCATCACCCTTAGTGTTTGGCATTCAGCCAACACTAAACTCCCTTACCCGATTCCTCAAAATTCTCATGGCCACACATTCAAACGAGTTTGAAAAGTTCAAACTCCACAATTTCCTCTCCTTCATCTGTTCAAATTTGTTGACCTCTTCCAACCTTATCCAAGAGAGTCCATCCTGAGCACACTACCTCCTTAGCTTTAGCGTTAAAAACAACAAGCAGAAAGGGAATTCTGCTACTCGAACCTAGGCTCTCCTTCCCGCATGTGGCGTCACTTCCCTTGTGCCCGAGTGGCGCCTCCTTGCCACTTTACCATTGGGTTATTTGTGTCAAGACACTCCAACAGACTCCTCTTATCACCCGACTCCTCAACTCCCCTTCCAAGTACCCAAAACAAAAAATTTTACCATGACTCGGGCCTACCCCGAGCTCATGGTGGACCCAAGACACCCTAAACTAGCACAACAAACATGCTAACACATGCAACACACAAAATGCAGAGACCCCGATTTAAGGATGTTACTGCTTCTACCCCCTTAAAAATAATTTCGGCCTCGAAATTACCTGGTCAAAAGAGTTGAGGGTATTGCTGCCGCATCACATCCTCTGGTTCCCACGTGGCCTCTTTCGTACCATGGTTCCGCCATAATACTTTCACCAAAGGAACTGACTTCTTATGCAGAACTTTGACATCTCGCTCCAAAATCCGCACTGGTTCCTCCTCGAAAGACAAGTCTGAGCTCACCTCTATCTCCTCCACTGACACAATATGTGATAGATCTGATTGATAGCGCCTAAGTATGGAGACATGAAATACATCATGAATCTGACTTAACTCCGATGGCAACTCGAGCTGGTAAGCTACTGGTCCCACTTGCTTCAACACCGTATACGGCCTGATAAATCTAGGGCTTAGCTTGCCCTTCCGACTAAACCTCAACACTTTCTTCCACGGTGATACCTTCAGAAAGACCTTGTCACCCACTGCGAACTCTATATCCCTACGCTTGAGATCGGCATAAGACTTTTTCCTGTCCGACGCTTCTTTTGCAGACGAGCCCGAATCACCTTAACCTTATCCTCTGTTTGACAGAACCAACCGGACCCAACATCCGCCGCTCACCCAGCCTTCGTCCAACACGAGGAGTACGACACTTCCGTCTATATAATGCCTCATATGGTGCCATCTGGATACTCGCTTGATAACTGTTGTTGTACGCGAACTCCGCCAATGGTAGATATTCCTCCCAACTACTGCTGAAATCCAGAACACAACCCTTTAACATGTCTTCTAGGATTTGAATTACCCTTTCTGACTGTCCGTCCGACTGCGGATGAAAAGCCGTGCTAAAGTCCAACCTCGTACCCAATGCTTGATGCAATGCTGTCCAGAACCTTGACGTGAATCTGGGATCCCTATCTGAAATAATCGACACCGGCACCCCATGTAATCGCACTATCTCCGCTACATACAACTTAGCCAGCCTTTGCAGTGAATAATCAGCCCGAACTGGTATGAAATGGGCTGACTTTATCAGACGATCAATAATTACCCAGACTGAATCCTTCTTGCTAGGCGTAAGGGGTAGCCCACTGACGAAATCCATCGTAATCCTTTCCCACTTCCACTGCAGAATCTTTACCGGCTACAACAATCTCGACAGTAATTGGTGCTCAGCTTTAACTTGCTGGCACGTTAGGCACTTACTTACAAACCCAGTTACTTCCCGCTTAAGACCCGGCCACCAAAACTGTTCCCACAAATCCCGATACATCTTGCTACCTCCAGGATGCATAGCGTATGGGCTGCTATGAGCTTCCTGAAGAATCCGCTGTCTCAACTAAACGTCCTTTGGCATACATACTTTCCCTTGAAAATACAGCACTCCATCACTGCCTAAGCTGTAACCCTCCAATTCACCACTTTGCACTTGTAACCTCCGAGCACTCAGAACCTCATCCACCAGCTGTCTCTCCTTAACCTGATCTACCCAAGTCGGCTTTACTTGCAATTCTGCCAATAGACTCCCGTCGTCATACAGACTAAGGTGAGCAAACATCACTCTCAGGTCCGTTACCACCTTATGGCTCAACGCGTCAGCTACTACATTAGCCTTACCCGAATGGTATTCAATCGAGCAGTCATAGTCCTTTAACAACTCGATCCACCTCCGATGCCTCAAATTCAAATCCTTCTGAGTCAAGAGGTACTTCAGACTCTTGTGATCTGAGTAGACTATCGACTTCTCCCTATACAAGTAATGCCTCCAAATCTTCAGGGCAAAAACCACTGCAGCCAACTTCAGATCATGTGTCGGGTAATTGCCTTCGTGAGATCTCAACTGCCGAGACGCATACGCCACCACTTTCCCATCTTGCATCAGTACACATCTTAAACCAGTATGCGATGCATCACAATAAACCGTAAACTCTTTCCCCGCTTTAGGCTGTATCAAAATCGGAGCTTCTGTTAGAATTCTCTTTAACTTGTCGAAACTTTCCTGTTGTCTAGTCGTCCACACAAATGGAACCCCTTTTCTCAACAACTTTGTCAACGGCGCTGCAATCAAAGAAAACCCTTCCACAAATCTTCTGCAATATCCTGCCAAACCCAGAAAACTCTAAATTTTCGCTACCGACTTAGGTGGTTTCCAATCTAACACCGCCTCAATCTTCCGAGGGTCCACTCTAATCCCCTCAGCCGACACCACATGACCCAAGAAAGTTACCTCCTTAAGCCAGAACTCGCACTTACTAAACTTGGTGAATAGTTGCTTCTCCCTCAGAATCTATAGAACCACCCGTTGATGCGCATCATGTTCCTCCTCAGATTTTGAGTATATCAAAATGTCGTCTCTAAATACCACGACGAACCGGTCCAAGTATGGCTGAAACACCTGATTCATCATGTCCATAAACGCTGCCGGTGCATTGGTCAACCCGAATGGCATTACCAAAAACTCGTAGTGCCCATAACAAGTGCGAAACGCCATTTTATGAATATCAGCCTCCTTCACTTTGAGTTGATGATACCCCGACCTAAGATCTATCTTAGAGAAAACCGATGCACCCTTAAGCTGATCAAACAGGTCGTCTGTTCTCGGCAATGGATTCTTGTTCTTAATTGTCAACTTATTTAGCTGGCGGTAGTCTATACACATCCGCATTGTGCCGTCTTACTTCTTAACAAAGAGCACAGGTGCTCCCCAAGGTGATACACTTGGCCGAATGAAACCCCGGTCCAACAATTCCTGAATCTGTGCCTTTAGCTCCACCAATTCCTTCGGCGCCATCCTATATGGGGCAATAGACACTGGCACGGTTCCGATAAAAAATCTATACCGAACTCAACTTCACGGTCCACGGGCAGACCCAGGAGTTCTTATGGGAATACATCGGCAAATTCCCTCACCGTTCGGACATTCCCCACAACTGATTCTATAACACCCCTTAACCCGTATCCATTGCTGAACTACGGTTATGAGGCGTTACCGAACTAGACACAGTTTAGCATAGTCATTTATGAAATAAACCCAATACGCATATTTAAATTTTTCCATATCAACAAATAATGTTCAAGACTTACGTTACAAACCAGGTTTCATAATGCAACACATCATTATTCATAATCCATACAAGTTTCGAATCAAGCTTCCACATAACAACACAAAATTTCGTATGTCCAACATATATATAATTACATCTATTTCATTAGCCGAATATCAACATATCATTTTATACATTCTACAATTATGCATATTAAAACGGATAGGTCCATGATACTCTATTAACCTTTCATTCACACATGTGACACTCGAATATTATAACATTACTAAATATACACATCATGCTATCATGATATGCGCAATGTCCCTAAAACAAAAGCCATGTCCAACCATAATCATCAATTCATCCTACCTTATTAACTAATGGACACAGAGATCATTGAATAACCTACCAAACACACATGATATGTGACTAATCTAATATATATATATTCAACAAATCCATTGACCATATATTCGGTCTTCAATTTAAAACTTCAATGATCAACACAAAGCATTAGTATATACAATTTCATAATCATCTCTGAATTATAACCAAACACATAATAATTTAAGAAGAGATATTCGCACGACATGATATGCATACTTATACATATATATGATCATTTCTATATAACTACATTTAACTTTCAAGCCTAATATGCGTATGTCTTATACTGAAGATTAAAACAGACCATTATATCAAACATTCAAACGATGCTTAACACAAAAATAATAAATTTTTATTCGCAAGGCCATATATATACATTTACAAAACCGAACATCATTCATTACTTATCAAAATTCAGCCTATACATGCCTTTGATTCAAAAAGTAAACATATATACCAAAGAGAGTGATAGTGTGGTCGACTTTCTTGATGATCCCCGAGCCCGTAGTTGAATCAACGATCTATAAAATGTAAATACAAACACATACAGAGTAAGCTCACTAGCTTAGTAAGTTTTAAGCAAAAGATAATTCACTAATCAAGCACTTAAACACTTTTAATCAATAATTATAGGACATTTTATATGTACATTTCGATATGAAATTGATACAAAGTCGAATACTAGTAATATATTAACTCAATTACTTATGCTTCACTACCATCAACCTGCAACTCATTAAAGCACAAAGTACATATATTACATGAATCGCATGTTTATAATCATATAAATTCAACATTCATATCAACTACATTATCACACTAAAAATTCTATTATATATATATTCATACACGTCGATTATAAGCTCAAAATCACATAACACCGTTCTTAACATAATATTTCAACTCGAGTAACATTAATCGCAACTTACCTTACTTCTAATGAATTCGGGATGGGACTTATGCTTACACGAAGTTTTTAACTCAATAGATTAACTATGTTACACCTCGAGCAATTTATAGTTCCTTCGTTTTAACGTATCACCGGCATTAAGCCTGCTAGGCACGAAACCCGAATATATCACCGGCACTAAGCCTGCTAGGCACGAAGCTCAAATATATCACCGGCACTAAGCCTGCTAGGCAAGAAGCCCAAATATGTCACCGGCACTAACCCTGCTAGGCACAAAGCCCGAATATGTCACCGGCACTAAGCCTGCTAGGCACGAAGCCCGAATATATCACCGGCACTAAGCCTGCTAGGCACGAAGCCTGAATATCAACACATTCAACCATGCGATACACATTACTTAGTACTAAACTATCAACCATCTCATATTCTTCATTTTACTTTCACCTATTAATCCAAACATACATATTCACATTGCACTAACCAAATTAATTTCACTACAAACTCATACTCCACATTCGGCCAACATGTATATTTATGCTTTAAATTTTCAAACATCATCATATACTATGTTCATAAATAATTCTTTGATGTATACTTGCTTAAGGACTTACTACCTCGATGTCGACGGACGTGCAGAACCGGCTACTCGAGAACCTTTGTTTTCCTCGATCCAAATCTGTTTTTCTTTGTTCTTGATCTAAACACATTAAAATTTAGCTCATTCAAGTACATTTCATCTCAATTTAGTCCCTAAGCATATAATTAGGCAATTTACCATTTTACCCCTACTATTTCACATTTTCACAATTTAGTCCTATTTGCATAAAACACAAAATACACAAAATTTCTCAACACTACTTAAGGGCCGAATATGTATAGAGACTATACAAGTCCATTTATTTCATTTATTTTGCAAATAAGCCCTCTAAAAATTTATTTTTGCAATTTAGTCCAAAATACTCAAATTCACTAAAATTTCCAATACAAAATATACTAATCTTTAACATATCTTTAGAATAAAATTATCAAACATCAAAACTACATGAACACATTAATGGCCGAATATCAAACATGCTTAGATTCAAAAATTTCAACATGGGTAAGCTACCGTTCAAGCAACGATCTCAAAAACGTAAAAATTATCAAAACCGAAAATCACACATACCTTAATCAAGCAATTTGATTGCCGAAATTCAAAGTTCCCTAACCCTTATTCTTTTCCCCATATTCGCCAAGGAAGAAATGAAAGATAATGGCTTATTTTTTTATGATATTTTTAACTAATAGTATGTTATTTAACTAATTACTAACCTAACCTTATAATATAAAATTCCATAATATATAACTTAAGGTTATTCTTGACATAAGCCACCACTAACTAAAAATGGGTTATTTACCTTTTAATACTCCACTTTAAAAATCCATCATCAAATAGGCACTTTTCACTATAGCTTGAGACTTTTAAAATTTACGCGATTAAATCCTTTTTATCAAATTAAGCACCCAAACGATGAAATTTTTCTCTGAAACTTTCACACATATTAATTCACATATAATAAACACAAAATATAATATTAAAATATTTCTCGGACTCGGATTCGTGGTCCGAAACCACCATTCCGATTAGGGTCAAATTCGGTGCTGTTACAACTCTCCTCTTAAGGATTTTCGTCCCGAAAATCTTACCGTTAAACAACATCGGATATTGTTGCCTCATTGAGTCCTCGGGCTCCCATGTAGCCTCTTCAACTCCGCATCGATTCCATAGTACTTTCACTAATGGAATCCTTTTTGTTTCTTAACTCTTTTATTTCCCGAGCTAAGATACGGATCGGTTCTTCCTCATACGTCATGTCGTCGGATTTCAATCTCAGACGGGGTTATCACACGTGATGGATCTCGATTCTGTATTTACTAAGCATCGAAACGTGAAATACATCGTGTATCTTTTCTAACTCGTAAGGTAACTTCAATCTATAGGCAACAAGCCCAATACGTTCGATGATTTCATACGGTCCAATAAATCTCGGACTCGGCTTTGCCTTCCGACCAAAACGAAGTACTTTCTTCCACGGAGATATTTTCAAGAATACCCGATCTCCTACTTGAAATTCTATATCTTTACGTTTCAAATCAGTAAGACTTTTGACGATCCGATGCGACTTTCAAACTATCTTTGATTATAGCCACTTTTCTGTTCGATCTCTTTAATCAAATCGACCCCTAATATCTTATTCTCACCGAGCTCGGTCGGTACAAAGCGCACGACACTTGCGGCCATATAGAGCTTCATAGGGTGCCATTTTGATACTTGATTGAAAACTGTTATTATAAGCAAATTCAATCAAAGGTAAGTACCTTTCCCACGTACCTTCAAACTTGAGAACGCAACATCTCAACATGTCCTCAAGTGTTTGAATAGTTCGCTTCAGATCGACCTGTCTGCATCATGCGGGTGAAAGGCGGTGCTAAAATGGAGTTTAGTACCTAAAGCATCCTGCAACTTCTTCCACAATCGGGATGTGAATCTCGGGTCTCTGTCTGAGATAATAGAACTCGGTACACCATGTAATCTCACAATTTGAGATATATACAACTCAGTAAGTTTATCGAGTGAATAATCTATGCGAACAGTACAAAATGAGCTGATTTGGTCGATCTATCTACTATAACCCAAAGCGCATCTTTCTTGCTCGGTGTCATAGGCAATCTAGATACAAAATCCATAGTGATTCTATCCCATTTCCATTCAGTATCATGATCGGTGAAAGCAACCCCAAGGCACTTGATGCCGGCTTTTACTTGGCGACAAATTAAGCACTTTGACACAAATTCAGATATATCCCGTTTCATGCCAGCCACCAATAAAAGCTGTTTCAAATCATTATACATTTTCGTGCTACCGGATGTATCGATAATCGACCACTATGAGCCTCACTCGAGAATCATCCGAATCAAATCCGAGTTCTTTGGAACACACATTCGGCTTTTAAAGTTCAAACGATCATTTGCATCAATTTGAAACTCGATTCCGCACCTTTTCACACAGAATTCGTCTAGCAATCAAATCTTTGTCAACTTTCTGTGCATCACAAATTTGTTGAATAAACATCCGTCTCGCTTGTAACTCAGTTATGATCGAACCATCACTAGACATAACCATCTGTGCGTTCATCACACGAAGAGCAAATAATGATTTCTGACTTAACGCATCTGCAACAACATTAGCTTTTCCCGGATGGTAGTCAATCACCAACTCATAGTCTTTCAATAGTTCTAACCATCTGCGTTGTCTCAAGTTCAGATCTTTCTGAGTCATCAAATACTTTAGACTTTTATGATCCGAATAAACGTGACATTTCTCGCCGAATAAGTAATGACGCCAAATTTTCAATGAGAAAACAATGGCTGCTAATTCCAGATCGTGAGTCGGATAGTTTCTTTCGTGCGGCTTCAACTGTCTCGAAGCGTAGGCTATAACTTTACCTTCCTGCATCAAAACGCAACCCAACCCATTCAAAGAAGCATCACTAAAAACAACAAATTCTTTACCCGATTCAGGTGAGCTAACGCTGGAGCTTGGTCAAAGGGCTTTCACTGCTCGAAACTTTCGACACTTTTCCGACCACTCAAACTTGACATCTTTCGTAGTAGCCTTGTCAAAGGTGTAGCTATCATGGAAAAGCCTTTGTAAACGTCTGTAGTATCCTACAAGTCCCAAAAAGCTCCGAATTTTAGAGACATTCTTGGTGGTTTCCAATCAAGTATAGCCGATATTTTGTTCGGATCAACCCGAATACTGAAGTCAAAACAACATGACCCAAAAAGTGACTTCCTTCATCCGAACTCACACTTACCGAACTTTGCATACAAGCTGCTGATCCCGTAAAGTCCGTAATACTAATCTCAAGTGTTCAGCGTGTTCGGTTTCATCTTTAGAGTAGATCAAGATATCATCAATAAACACTACTACAAACCGATCCAAAAGCTGTCTAAAAACTCGATTCATTAAGTCCATAAAAATAGCAGTGCATTAGTGAGTCCAAAAGGCATAACCAGAAACTCAAAATGTCCGTACCTCGTCAGGAATGCGATCTTTGGCACATCAGTATCTCGACTCATGAATCGATAATAACCCGATCTCAAATCTATTTTCAAAAATACCAAGCCCCTTTCAACTGATCAAACAAATCATCAATCCGAGGTAGCGGGTACTTATTCTTCATAGTTACCTTATTCGATTTGCCGATAATCAATGCACATTCGTATCGTTCCATCTTTCTTTTTCACAAAAGAACCGGTGCACCCAAGGAGAGAAACTTCGGTCGTGCAAAGCCCCTATCTGTTAACTCTTGCAATTGTGCTTTCAACTCTTTTAACTCAAGAGGTGCCATCCTATACGGGGCTATCAAAATAGGAGTCGTTCGCATTACTAATTCAATGCCGAACTCAATCTCTCGTGACTTGGTGGTAAACCCGGTAGCTCTTCAGAAACACGTCCCGGGTATTCACACACAACCGGCATGCAGATTCAATCTCGCTGCACCGGACACTTTATTATCCAAAGACATAGGCCAAATAAGCTTCGCACTTTTCTCACATACTTCGGGGCTAACATCGAGGATATTATTGTAGGAAACCCACTTAAATCGCTGGATTCAATTTCGATGATCTCACCGTTCGACATCTCAAATCAATAAGCTTTCTTTTGCAATTCACCATCGCATCGTGTGAAGTTAACCAATCCATTCCCAAAATTATATCGAACTCATCGAAGGGCAACAACATTAAATCTATTGGGAAACAAGAAATTCAATCATCAACGGGCAACCTTTACACACTTTATTAACAAGTACACATCTACCCAAAGGGTTGGACACACGAATCACAAACTCGGTGAGACTCAAGTGGCGAGTCTTCATCAATACTAGAGTTTCACACACATATGAATGAGTCGAACCGGGATCAATCAATGCAATCACAAAGAGTATCATAAAGGGTGAAAGTACGGTAATGACATCGGGAGGAAGCATTCTCTCCGGCTCGTGTAGCATAAGCTCTGCATTTGGAGCTCTAGCCTCGATCGTATTGCGATGTCCTTCGACCCTCTCGGCTGCCACCTACGTTGTTCGAATGTCCGAGTGGCCTACCCGTCTTTGGCCGCTTTGCGCCGGTCTAGTGTTACGAGTCGCATTTTGCTCGGCTAACATCGGACACTCTCGAATAAAATGATCTGACGATCCACATTTAAAGCAGGACCGATCACGAACTCTACAACTCCCAGGATGCCATTTCCCACAATGTTTATACTCGGCCCGGTTCTGTGGAACATTACCAACGCTAGCTACCGAAGTGGCTCGGGAACTCACTGGAGGTCGATCACGTCTAGGCAAGTCTGAAGTGGCTTTATGTCGACTGGGGTCATCTCTGAACTTCTTGTGCACGGAATGGAATGTTTTACTCGATGATCTTTTTCGAGTGTCTCTAGCTTCTACTTTAGCTTTTCTTTTCTCCTTTCCGAGCTCTTCGGCTTTACAAGCTCGCTCGACTAATGTCACAAACTCTTTGATTTCAAGAATGCCAACAAGTAACTTTATGTCTTCATTCAGCCGTCTTGAATCTTTTACACATAATGGCTTGGTAGATATACACTCCCAGCGTAACGGCTCAATCGACAAACTTCCGCTCATATTACATCACGGTCATGCGACACTGTTTTAATTCCGAGAAATTCTTTTCGTTTCGATCGATGAATCTCGATCGATATATTTCTTACGGAACTCAATTTGAAAGAAGTCCCAAGTTACTTTTTCTTTCGGAACCACAGATACCGATGTGTTCCACGGTGATGATAGCAAGTGTCACGAAGTAGAGATATAGCACACTTTAGGCATTCATCGGTGTACAGGATAGCTCATCAAGTACCCGAATAGTGTTATCAAGCCACATCTCGGCTCGCTCTGCATCATCATCATCATTGGCCTTGAATTCCTCGTCCCCATATTTCTCGATTTTATCAACGGGAGGCTGCTAGATCTCATCGGATCTATCATCGAAGTCTTTGAAGGTACCAGGAGTTGGATTATTCGGGGTGGAGGTTGTTGTACAATGGATTAGTTCGAATAAACCGGGTAAACCATTCATTCATCATCCGATAGAAGGCTTGTTTAGCCTCCCCTCATGGCTACCGGCCCGGTCGAGAGTCTAATGGCACTGATCCACTTGCGAGACCGCACGCAATACTCTCCACATCATCAGCTACGGGTCTATCAGGATCGGGATCCATTTACTATATAAAATACAATTGAAATTGTCAGAGGTCACCACACTATCATATATACACTTCAAAGGCATGTATAGCTAGACTTATACACACTACGGTAGTCCTAGAATCGACTAAACCGTAGCTCTGATACAAATTAAATGTAACACCCCTTAACCCGTATCCATTGCTGAACTACGGTTATGAGGCGTTACCGAACTAGACACAGTTTAGCACAGTCATTTATGGAATAAACCCAATACGCATATTGAAAATTTTCCATATCAACAAATAATGTTCAAGACTTACGTTATAAACCAGGTATCATAATGCAACACATCATTATTCATAATCCATACAAGTTTCGAATCAAGCTTCCACATAACAACACCAAATTTCGTATGTCCAACATATATATAATTACATCTATTTCATTAGCCGAATATCAACATATCATTTTATACATTCTACAATTATGCATATTAAAACAGATAGGTCCATGATACTCTATTAACCTTTCATTCAAACATGTGACACTCGAATATTATAGCATTACTAAATATACACATCATGCTATCATGATATGCGCAATGTCCCTAAAACAAAAGCCATGTCAAACCATAATCATCAATTCATCCTACCTTATTAATTAATGGACACAGAGATCATTGAATAACCTACCAAACACACATGATATGTGACTAATCCAAAATACATATATATATTCAACCAATCCATTGACCATATATTCGGTCTTCAATTTAAAACTTCAATGATCAACACAAAGCATTAGTATATACAATTTCATAATCATCTCTGAATTATAACCAAACACATAATAATTTAAGAAGAGATATTCGCACGACATAATATGCATACTTATACATATATATGATCATTTCTATATAACTACATTTAACTTTCAAGCCTAATATGCGTATGTCTTATTCCAAAGATTAAAACAGACCATTATATCAAACATTCAAACGATGCTTAACACAAAAATAAAATTTTTATTCGCAAGGCCATATATATACATTTACAAAATCGAACATCATTCATTACTTATCAAAATTCAGCCTATACATGCCTTTGATTCGAAAAGTAAACATATATACCAAAGAGAGTGATAGTGTGGTCGACTTTCTTAATGATCCCCTGAGCCAGTAGTTGAATCAACGATCTATAAAGCAGTAAATACAAACACATACAGAGTAAGCTCACTAGCTTAGTAAGTTTTAAGCAAAAGATAATTCACTAATCAAGCACTTAAACACTTTTAATCAATAATTATAGGACATTTTATAAGTACATTTCGATATGAAATTGATACAAAGCCGAATACTAGTAATATATTAACTCAATTACTTATGCTTCACTACCATCAACCTGCAACTCATTAAAGCACAAAGTACATATATTACATGAATCGCATGTTTATAATCATATAAATTCAACATTCATATCAACTACATTATCACACTAAAAATTCTGTTATATATATATATTCATACACGTCGATTATAAGCTCAAAATCACATAACACCATTCTTAACATAATATTTCAACTCGAGTAACATTAATCACAACTTACCTTACTTCTAATGAATTCAGATGGGACTTATGCTTACCTGAGTTTTTAACTCAATAGATTAACTATGTTACACCTCGAGCAATTTATAGTTCCTTCATTTTAACATATCACCGGCATTAAGCCTGCTAGGCACGAAGCCCGAATATATCACCGGCACTAAGCCTGCTAGGCACGAAGCCCGAATATATCACTGGCACTAAGCCTTCTAGGCAAGAAGGCCGAATATGTCACCGGCACTAAGCCTGCTAGGCACGAAGGCTGAATATGTCACCGGCACTAAGCCTGCTAGGCACGAAGCCCGAATATATCACCGGCACTAAGCCTGCTAGGCACGAAGCCTGAATATCAACACATTCAACCATGCGATACACATTACTTAGTACTAAACTATCAACCATCTCATATTCTTCATTTTACTTTCACCTATTAATCCAAACATACATATTCACATTGCACTAACCAAATTAATTTCACTACAAACTCATACTCCACATTCGGCCAACATGTATATTTATACTTGCTTAAGGACTTACCTCGACTGTCGACGGATCACAGAATCGGCTACTCGAGAACCTTTGTTTTCCCTCGATCCAAACTGTTTTTCTTTGTTCTTGATCTAAACACATTAAAATTTAGCTCATTCAAGTACATTTCATCTCAATTTAGTCCCTAAGCATATAATTAGGTAATTTACCATTTTACCCCTACTATTTCACATTTTCACAATTTAGTCCTATTTGTATAAAACACAAAATACACAAAATTTCTCAACACTACTTAAGGGCCGAATATGTATAGGGACTATACAAGTCCATTTCTTTCATTTATTTCGCAAATAAGCCCCTCTAAAAATTTATTTTTGCAATTTAGTCCAAAATACTCAAATTCACTAAAATTTCCAATACAAAATATACTAATCTTTAACATATCTTTAGAATAAAATTATCAAACATCAAAAACTACATGAACACATTAATGGCCGAATATCAAACATGCTTAGATTCAAAAATTTCAACATGGGTAAGCTACCGTTCGAAGCAACGATCTCAAAAACGTAAAAATTATCAAAAATCGAAAATCACACATACCTTAATCAAGCAATTTGATTGCCGAAATTCAAAGTTCCCTAACCCTTATTATTTTCTCCATATTCGGCTAAGGAAGAAATGAAAGATAATGGCTTATTTTTTTTATGATATTTTTAACTAATAGTATGTTATTTAACTAATTACTAACCTAACCTTATAATATAAAATTCCATAATATATAACTTAAGGTTATTCTTGACATGTTTTTGACCACTAACTCAAAATGGGTTATTTACCTTTTTAATACTCCACTTTAAAAATCCATCATCAAATAGGCACTTTTCACTATAGCTTGAGACTTTTAAAATTTACGCGATTAAATCCTTTTTATCAAATTAAGCACCCAAACGATGAAATTTTTCTACGAAACTTTAACACATATTAATTCACATATAATAAACACAAAATATAATATTAAAATATTTCTCGGACTCAGATTCGTGGTCCCGAAACCACCATTCTGATTAGGGTCAAATTCGATCTGTTACAGATTCCTTAGCCTCCAAAGCACACACATGCACCATGAACGCCTCACAACCCTTCCTCACCATTTTCTCGGCCTTTAGAGCATATACCAGATTAGATAGATAATCTCTTCCACTACCTATCATTACCACCTCTTCACCTTCAAATGTCCTCAAAACCATGCGTTTAGCTGCGCAATCCAAACTTGCCTGGTACTTTACTAGCCAATCCATCTCGAGAATTAGATCGAACTCCCCGAACGGTAGTTCCATCAGGTCAGCCAAGAACACTACCCCTTGAAGTTCTAGGGGTACATCCCTATACAGTTTACTTAATTCTACTGAGTGACCTAGAGGGCTTATTACTGTCATCTCCCTAGAAGTAATCTCAAAGTCTAAGTTCGTAGTTTCCACTATACTACTGGCAGCATACGAGTGCGACGAACCAACATCTATCAAAGTAATATAAAGCAGTCCAAAAATTAAGAACGTACCGGCTATGACGTCCGGTGTGTCGCCCTCCTCTCGACGCCTCACTGCGTAGACCAACCCCAGTGTCTCGCCTCGTGCTCCCAAAGACCTCCGCCGGTGCTCTGCGGCCTCGTCCCGGAACCATTACCTCCCTCGGCCAAACCGCGACCCTCTCGTGGTCGCCGACCATCCTCCCGAACTGTATGCGGCCCCGACCCTCGGGATCGAAACCTAGCCGACCTTTGCGGACAATCCCTTACCCGGTGCCCCATTGACCCACACTGAAGCACCCTCTGTTTCCAGTCCAACATTCCCCCGTGTGAGACTTCCCACATCGAGCACACCGTGGCGGCCACTGAGTAGCAGCAGCAATAGGCCTCGCAGCTTGATTCGGCCCACCATATCTAGCCCTTTTCTGCTGATTCCCGGTGAGACCACGATGACCCGAACTCCTCTTATTCTAACTCCTATCCCGGTTCCGTCTCTCACTGTCTGTTTCACTTCTCAAAGAACTTTAGCCTTCTCTACTAAGACTCGCAATTCTCTCTCCGCTGTGGAGCAATCAATATCCGCAGCTCATCTCTCAACCCATCCTCAAATCTGACACAGCGCTCCTGTTCCGCGCCCACAACACCACGTGCATACCGACTTAACCGAAGAAATTCTGCCTCATATTCCGATACTGACTTATTTCCCTAAACCAAATTTAGGAACGCCTTACGCTGCGCATCGATATAACTAGCCCCGATGTACTTTCTCTGATAGGCTGCCCTAAAGAAATCCCAAGTGATGTCGTCCGCCATTGCTCCATCCCTAACCTTGAGCCACCACTGATATGACTCATCTCGGAGAAGAGATACTATACCCTTCAGCTTCTCCTCAGTCATAAAATCCAGGTCGTCCATGATACGTTCTGTCGCCTCCAGCCAATACTCCATCTTATTGAGCCACACCAGATACACCTCTGAATACCTCTGCGCCATTAGCCCGGAGTCATTCGGACACAGATTTCCTAGCTCCCATTCCAACGCCTGCACCCGCGACTCACTCCAGAACCCGCAGCATTGCCTGTGACACTGCATCATCACCACCCGTCTGATCCTGAAATTTCGCGCCCACAGCTGGCGGTGGTGGTACCTCGTTTTTCGACCCATGTCCAGACCCTACCGGTTCGACTTCGTCATCCTACCTCTACCTCGCCCACGTGTATTACGCCCACGTCCTCGTGCACTCATGACTATCGTTCACGAATTGATCTGGTTTAAAAGTTTTATACGTTAGACCTATTCCACTGTTATTAAAGCATAGTCTTATGAATAGTTGAGTACGGGGATTGTTTTCGTAGGTTCACACACAATCCTAAGGTTCCAGTCTCTAAAGTGATTCCCTATTAGTCATAGCATCATCATTACAAGCATATAAACAATAGTTAGGGGTACTTACCTGGGCGGCTCGGTGCCGTAGAATCGTTGCCATGCTTTCCCAACCTTAAAAAAAACCTTTCATAACCCATTCTAAAATCATTTTGGGCCTTGGGCCCACAACCGAGCTTTTGAACTTGGCTCTGATACCAAAATTGTAACACCCCAAACCCGGTCAACACGCTACGACCGAATCTGGCATGTCACAAGGTAAAAAGAAAAAAAACTCTTTTGAAAAAAAATCGTTTGTCGATCCTTGTTTTGGAAAACCGTTTGATTCCATGAAATCCTGAGGGAGTTTAAAATAGCAAAGTTGAAAACCGTCTTGTATTTGAACATAGAGAAAAACTTAATTTGGAGAAGTCTGAGTTAGTTTGTTGTCCTTATTTGTTTATTATTACCCGATGGTAAAGTTTGGAAAATCCCGATAAGATGTATAATTTTCGAAAATGTTGATTTTACAGGTTATTTGAGCATGCTATGTTATGTAACTTAAGCGTAATATGATAAACATAAAAGCAGAAAAACAAAACCAAAAATAATAAATTTCTGCGGCCTTATTACAAATCCAAAACCAGATTTAAAAGTAAATTGACCCAAAATAGTAATTGAAATAAAACCTGAAAAATATATAGCGCATGGCCACCTCGAGTCCACCCGGCTCCACATCCGCGATCTATGCCTCATCTGCAAAAAGTAAGAGAAGGGGTGAGTCACCGAGACTCAGTGCATAAATCCCTATCCCAATAATAACAAGGCACTTACACAATTCATAAGTCAATATGCAAATTATGCAAACCCAACCTAACCATCCGAACTCCTGTGTCTACCCCGTGTGGTCAAAACCACCGGTGACCGTAGTCACAAATCATATAAGTGTGGTCAAAACCACCGTGACCGTAGTCACAAATCATATGGTGGGGCCAACCCACCGTGTGGTCAAAACCACCGATGACAATCCCGTAATCAATCATGTGGGGCCAACCCATCGTGGTACCAACCCACCGGGACGAGTCACAATAATCCATGTGTGGTCAAAACCACTTTGGTGGTCAAAACCACCGAGACTTAGTCACAAATCATATGGAAAGCGGGGCCAACCCATCGTGTGGTCAAAACCACCGTGACAGTCTAAATCATCCTTCCCCCTCCTCTCAACATACCCATCATCATGAACGCATTTTCCATGGCATATTGACATGTTTATAATGCAAATATCACATAGCATAGCATAAACAAATGGTATAATCGCATATATCGATAATCAATCAACAAGGGACTTACCCGAGTCCACGCTCATACCCACAAGGGTAACACACCGATTTCAAAAGTTATTTCGGCTTTTAACAAGAAACATAATTAGCACATTACTTATGAAGTGTGTAAGAGATACACACCGATCACGCGCAAAACTACACTCTCCACGCCGATACTATCGTTAATCGACACTACCGCGATTTGTCTACTCTCCTACTCGGATGCCGCCTACCACACCCCGGTGGCGATCCACGAACCACGAGATCGCCTCTTCTTGAACTTAGGGGTGGGGTCTCGGATCTAGCCCCACTTATCGCTTGATTAGCCTTCAAATCTATAATACCCTTCTCACTAAATCAGATTAACACAGCAACTAACTTAAAATAAAGTTAACTTGAAAGAGTAGATCTTTACCTAGATCGTCAGATCCCGAATAGTTGAGAGCTAAACCGCGAACCGTGCAACCCCTGGGAATCCAAATGCTTGACCACTCCCTTCCTATAATCGGCCAATATAGCATTATTACACAAATAGCCATTCGGCTTAGTCAAGAGAACCCGAAAGGAAAAGATAAAGGCCCGAAGCGATCGATACTAACCTGACCAAGAGATTCGACTAGCCCCCTAAGAAATTGGCACAAGCCTTGAAGATGAAGAAATTCAGAAAGTTAGGGAAAAGATATAAGAATCAAAAAGACAACCCAAGAGATTACAAGATTGAAGTGATTCGGCTAAAGCAAAACTTACCAAAGCGAATGTTGTTGAAGCTTGGTCACGAACCAAAGAAATAGAGAAAAGAAGACAGTTTCGTCTTTAAGAAATATTTGAGAGAATAAAGAATAATCTACCCCAAACAAGGAAGGGTTGACAAGGACTAGATGAGAAGAATGGTAAGGTGTTTCAGCTATTATCAAGGGATAGGAGAGGAAAAAAATAGTCCGAAGAAAAGAGAAGAAGTAGTAGTAGTAGGTTCGGCTAAAAATGAATGACTCGAAAAGAAAGAAAAGAGAATAAAAGTAGAGTTTCATTTCTTCAAGGAAATAGCAAGATTGATTCGCCAAGCACCCCAATTCTTAGAAAGTAGAAAAACAAAATGATGCAGGTGAGGTTTCGGTTTTGACTCTAAATAAAAGAAGAAGAAGAAAGTTTTCTCCACTTGCCGAAATTGCTCTCCCAAACTACTAATGACATTCGGCATACCCTTAGCTACCTCAACCGACTTCTTCCATCACCCTTAGTGTTTGGCATTCGGCCAACACTAAAATCCCTTACCCGATTCCTCTAAATTCTCATGGCCACACATTCAAACGAGTTTGAAAAGTTCAAACTCCACAATTTCCTCTCCTTCATCTGTTCAAATTTGTTGACCTCTTCCATCCTTATCCAAGAGAGTCCATCCTGAGCACACCACCTCCTTAGCTTTGGCGTCAAAAATAACAAGCAGAAAGGGAATTCTGGTGCTCGAACCTAGGCTCTCCTTCCTGCATGTGGCGTCACTTCCCTTGTGCCTGAGTGGCGCCTCCCTTGCCACTTTACTTTTTGGGTTATTTGTGTCAAGACACTCCAACAGCTCCTCTTATCACCTGACTCCCTCAACTCCCCCTTCCAAGTACCCAAAACATAAAATTTTACCATGACTCGGGCCTGCCCCGAGCTCATGCCTGGACCCCAAGACACCCTAAACTAGCACAACAAACATGCTAACACATGCAACACACAAAATGAGAGACCCTAATTTAAGGATGTTACAGACATGGTCTTAGACGAGATCGTACATGGATGTCGATGCCATGTCCCAGACATGGTCTTACACGGGACCTTCTTTATTCGATGCCGATGCCATATCCCAGACATGGTCTTATGCGGGATCTATATTCGGAGCCGATGCCATGCCCTAGACATGGTCTTACACGGGTCCTACAATCGGTGCCGATGCCATGTCCTAGACATGGTCTTACACGGGACCTTCCTTATCTCATGTGGTGACATAGGTATCCTCGTTATTCCAAATCTTCAACTGGGACTTTGACTTAATGCATTCTCATTTCAATTTCATCAAAGCATCATAAATTGACTTCATGGAATTTATATACATTTATCATAAAATAAAATAATTATAAGTATAATAACATTGTATAACTTTAATTTCATACAAACTTACCTCAGTATCCAAAATGTGTGTAGATGTTCAATTTAGTCCAAGACCTTGTTCTTGCCTCGGTTTCGATCCGGGCTTCGTGTTTCTTGATCTATAATAAAAATTTCACTTATTTAATACTCACATTGACTAAATTGACTCATAATTCATACTTTGGCAAAAATTATGATTTTGCCCCTAAACTTTCACATAATTACTCTTTTGCCCCTAGGCTCGTAAAATGATTTTCATTCAACTTTCTTGCATTTCAAGCCTAGCCGAATCATTTTCTTAACTACAACAACCTTTAATTTCCACTATTCCACTAATGTATGACTACTTTTACAACTTTTACAATTTGGTCCTTTTATGCATTTTTCATGAAAATCACTTAGAAAAAGATGTTTATCCTTCATCAAACTTTCATATTCTTCCATAAAACATCAAAATACATGCATGTCACACATGGGTAAATATTTGAACATAAACCCTAGCTAAAAATATAGCTAGAAATAGCTAAATCGAGCTACGAGGATCTAAAAAATATAAAGAACATTAAAAACGAGGTTAGGATGCACTTACCATCAAGCATGGAAGTTGAAGAAACCCTAGCTATGTCCTCCTTGTGATTTTCGGCCAAGGGAGAAGAAGATGGACATGTTTTTGGCTTTATTTTCCCTTTTAATTCTTTTATTTACCAATTAACAAAAATGCCCTTAATGATTCTTCCTAGAGATTTTTCCTTCCCATGTCCATTTTTGTCCGTCTAAACATTTAATGGTCTAATTGCTAAATAAGGACCTCTAGTAATTTTTGTAATTCTATTTCATACTTAAATCTTCTAGAAACTCATATTTTCTAACTTTTGTAATTTAGTCCTAATGGACAATTTAATCACTGACTAATAAAATTTCTTCATGAAGTTTTCACACAATCATGCAAACACCTTATAAGCCTTATAAAAATCATAAAACACATATTTCTACTTCGGATTTGTTGTCTCGCAACCACTATTCTGACTAGGCCCTAAATCGGGCTGTTACAATTTGTTTGAGCAGGTAAAAGGAGCTACAGTGTTTTTGAAAATAGATTTGAGATCGGGATATTATCAGTTGAGAGTCAAAGAATCAGATGTGTCGAAAACTACTTTCAGAACGAGGTACGGACATTATGAATTTTTAGTTATGCCTTTCGGACTAACAAATGCTCCTGCAGTATTTATGGATTTGATGAATCGAATATTCAGACCGTATTTTGATTGATTTGTCGTTGTGTTTATTGATGATATTTTGACTTATTCTTGTGATGAGACGTAACATACTAAGTATTTGAGGATCATGTTACAGACTCTGCGTGGGAAGCAATTGTATGCAAAGTTTAGTAAATGTGAGTTCTGGTTGCGCGAGGTTGGTTTTCTGGGACATATGGTGTCAACTGCGGGGATACGAGTTGATCCGAACAAGATTTCAGCAATTTTAGATTGGAAACCTCCGAGAAATGTGTCTGAAGTCTGCAGTTTTCTAGGACTAACGAGATATTATAGATGGTTTGTGAAAGACTTCTCGATGATTACAACTCTGTTGACGAAATTACTACAAAAAGATGTTAAATTTGAGTGTTCAGAAAAGTGTCAGCAGAGTTTTGAACAGTTGAAAGTATTGTTGATAGAAGCACCAGTGTTAGTTCAACCTGAATCGGGTAAAGAATTCATAGTTTACAGTGATGCATCGTTGAATGGTTTAGGCTGTGTGTTAATGCAAGAAGGCAAAGTTATAGCCTATGCTACGAGACAGTTAAAACCACATGAAAAGAACTACCCGACACACGATCTTGAATTAGCAACTATTGTATTTGCATTGAAGATTTGGTGTCACTACTTATTTGGTGAGAAGTGCCACATTTATACTGATCACAAGAGCTTGAAATATTTGATGATTCAGAAAGAATTGAATTTGAGACAGCGGAGATGGTTAGAATTACTAAAAGACTATGAATTAGTAATTGATTATCATCCGGGAAAAGCTAATGTTGTTGCTGACGCTTTGAGCTGAAAGTCTTTATTTGCTTTACGAGCAATGAGTACTCAGATAGATCTGTGTGATGATGGTTCGGTTTTAGCTAAATTGAAAGTGAGACCAATGTTTATTGGCCAGATTTGTTATGCCTAGAAACTTGATGCTGAGATGATGGTAAAACGAACTCAGTGTGGTTTGAATTCTGATTTAGAATTTCGAGTTGATAATGATGGTTGTTTGAGATTTCGAGATTAGATTTGTATTTCGAGAATTCAGAGTTGATTCAAATGATTTTGAATGAGGCTCATAATAGTCATTTTCTGTTCATCCAGGAAATACAAAAATGTACAATGATTTGAAACAGTTTTATTGGTGGCATGGTATGAAACGGGATATCTCAGAGTTTGTTTCGAGATGTATAGTTTTTCAGCAAGTCAAAGCTGAACACCAGGTTCCATCCGATTTGTTACAACTGATCATGATTCCTGAGTGGAAATGGGAGAGAATCACAATGAACTTTGTGTCGGGGTTGCCCGTAACTCTAAGAAAGAAAGATGCAATCTGGGTGATAGTTGACAGATTAACGAAATCAGCTCATTTTATTCCGGTGAGAATAGATTATTCGCTTGATAAGTTAGCTGAATTGTATATTTTTGAGGTTGTGAGACTGCATGGGGTACCATTATCCATTGTGTCTGACAGAGATCCGAGGTTTACATTGCAATTTTGGAAGAAACTGCAAGAGGCTCTAGGTACGAAGTAGCATTTCAGTACTTTATTTCATCCGCAAGCAGATGGTCAATCCGAGCGGATTATTCAGATTCTTGAGGATATGTTGAGATGTTGTATTCTTGAGTTTGAAAGTACGTGGGAAAAGCATTTGCCGTTGATTGAATTTGCATATAATAATAATTTTCAATCAATCATTAAAATGGCACCATATGAGGCCCTTTACAGTCCTAAATGCAGAACTCCATTATATTGGACTGAGCTTAGTGAGAATAAGATTCACAGAGTTGACTTGATAAAAGAGACTGAGCAGAAAGTGAAAGTGATCTATGATAGTTTGAAAGTAGCGTCAGATCGTCAGAAGTCTTACGCAGATTTGAAACGAAAAGATATTGAATTTGAGATCGGTGATAAAGTGTTTTTGAAAGTGTCTCTGTGGAAGAAAATACTTTGATTCGGCAGAAAAGGCAAATTGAGTCTGAGGTTCATCGGGCCGTATGAGATTATTGAACGTATCGGGCCAGTTGCTTATAGATTGTTGTTGCCACCTGAGCTAGAGAAGATTCATAATGTGTTTCACGTATCGATGCTTAGACGATACATATCCTATCCATCACATGTGATTGCCCCTACTGAGGTTGAGATTCAGTCAGATTTATCTTATAATGAAGAACCGATTCGAATTTTGGCACGTGAGATCAAAGAGTTGAGAAATAAGAAAATTTCTTTAGTGAAAGTGTTGTGGCACAAACACGGAGTTGAAGAGGCTACATGGGAGCCTAAAGATGTTATGAGAGAGCAATATCCGAGTCTACTCACTGGTAAGATTTTCGGGGACGAAAATCTCTAAGGGGGAGAGTTGTAACAACCCGGTTTAGACCCTAGTCGGAATAGTGGTTTCAGGACGACAAATCTGAGGTCAAAAAAACATTTTAATATTATCGTTTGTGTGCTGATTTGTGAAAAAGGACTTAATTGCGAAAAATGCAAAAGCTATGTGCAAGTTGTTAAAGTGCTTAAATGTTATGCTTGGAGATGTGTGAGGTCCTTATTATGGAAATGGACCCTTAGTTGAGTAAGTGGTCATAAATGACCTTATAATAGATGAATATATAAGTTTAATAATAAGGCTAAATTGGTAAAATGATAATTAAGTTATTGATTAATTAAACAAAGCCAAAATATACTTCATTTTATCTTTGTTTTCACCGAAATATCAAGGAAGAAAAGGGTTTTGAATACTCAAACATTTCGGCAATAATATTGGATGATTAAGGTATGGTTTTTGATCTGTTTTCGATGATTTTTATGTTTTTGATTGTTGCTTAGTATTCTAGCTAGCCCATGCTCTAATTTTTTAGTTTGTTGGTGATTTTATAAAATGCCATTGATGAATGCTTGAGCTTTGTGTTAGTTGATGATGAAATATGAAAGATATATGATAGATTAACATATTTTGTCTTTGGATTTTTGATGAATTTGACTATTTTGGGCTAAATTGTGAAAATGATAAATTGAGGTACTAAAGTGTGAAATAAATGAAATATGTGTGCTTGTATGAGCTAGGAGAAAATTTGGCTAAGCTTGTATAAAATGAAATTATGTGTATTTGGTGATTTTATGAAATAGGGACTTAAATGTTAAAATGTGAAAATGTGAGGGCTAAAATGTAAAATGCTTTAACTGTGAGTTGAGGATTGTTTTGGATGAAAATGTGATTGAATGAGCTAAATTTGAATATGTATAGATCAAGAAAAGAGAAATTCAGACTTAGATCGAGGCAAGAACAAAGTGCTCGATTGATCGACTTGAATTGTTATTTCTACGTCCGAGGTAAGTTCGTGTATAATACAAACTGCTTAAACAATGTTTAATTGTTATGAAATAAATAGAAATGTGATTGTTGAACAAGAAATGTGAAATGTGAATTCAAAGAAATTTAGCACTATGTGTGCATAAATAGAATGGTTACTACGATGAATTGCACTAAGTGTGCGGGATAAAGAAGTGTATTGGTTATAATAGTTGGCACTGTATGTGCGATATTGAGATATCTTTGATTTAAAGTGATGGCACTAAGTGTACGATACTATCGTAGCTTCAGCTAATTAAATGGCACTGAGTGTGAGAGTTCATCAAAGGTTGAAAGAGGACCGAACGAATTATGGCTTGGAGCATTGAATGGTGAATGTGATAGATAAATACGTGATGGTACAGGTTTGTACAGAACCTATGTGGTTGATGAAGTTGTGTATGAGATATGGATAATTATGTGAATGAATGATGGAAAGAGTTAGATTGAGTAGCATCTTAAATGCGTGTACATGAACATATAGTTATGTATGAAATTGAGGAATTGTTATAGATGATATTGAGTAATAAGGTAAATTGAACTAGGTGTTGGTAATTTTGCATATTGAATTTGAATTGTTGAATTAATTGTGTTATATTACGAACTTACTAAGCTTCAAAGCTTATTGTGTGAAGTCTTTCTCTATTTTACAGTGTCATTAAAGCTAGCTCGGATCCAGGGATAGTCAACGACTCAATCACACTATCAGCCATCTATTTTGGTACTTTTGGAAGTTGTATATTTGGTATATGGCATGTATAGGCTAGTGGTTAAGGAATGTTTTGAGATGAATAGTTCTTGCCATGTGATATGGCTTGATAGTTGAATGACTTTAGTATGTGTTTTGAATATGTGAAAATGATAGTTATAAGGTGTATATGTGATGTTGTGTGAATGATCATATTGATATGGTTTGGTGATATGAAAGTGGTATGTTTCATGCTTGAATTTGTTGATGGGAATGATGGTTAAATTTTATGTTTTGGATGTATTTGAGATACGAATTTAGAATGGCTTGATGCTTGTAGGTGTGACCCAAAATTTGGGTAGCAATTTGGCCTTGCAAATGGCCTATATTTGCCCACACGATTGAGCACACGGGTGTGTGTCTCGACCGTGTCTCTTAAGGTTGTATTTTGAAATAAGTCAGTCTCGCACACGGGCCAGACACACGGGCGTATGACAGGCCGTGTAAATTAAGTCAGTGTTGCCCACGGGTCAAGCACACGGGCGTGTCTTCGACCGTGTGGACAAGTCAGTATGTATGCCCTATTTTGCCACGGCTTGGACACACTGGTGTGTCTGATGCCGTGTGAGGCACACAGCCTACTCACACGGGCGTGTGACCTTTGTAACTTTGAAAAATGTTTGATTTTTGGAAAAAAAATTTGTATGTGCTCGGTTTAGTCCCGACCCCTTTCTAATGCAAGTTTAAGGTCTCGTAGACCTTTTTAAAGGGACTCTATGTATATGATTTGCTATGATATGCTGAAGATGTATTTATGTTTGAGAAATGATAGTAAATGTTCCGTTATGTCCTGTAATGCTTCTTAACCCTAGACTGGCGATGGTTACGGGTTAGGGGTGTTATAGACTTGCTCCCCTATGTTAACTTTCCTACGTCTAGACATGATTTCTCTTAAGAATTTGGCGTATTTTGGGACTTTCTCGATTAGTTAAATTAATGGTAGGTTGACGTTTAATGTTTTGAACAAGTTTAGAAAACTTACAAACTTGCCCTCATCTCATTTCTATTTCCCTGGTAATCTGGACAGAATCGATACTTATGTGCTGTTGGCTGTGTCTTTCACCCTCTCTTCTGGTTTGGCTGCTTGTTCAATGACTTCCTTTGGTTCTGGTTCTTGATCCGCTTCTTGGGGTTTTTCTAGAGGACCTTCTGCATTTTCTTTTGCATCCTTCGGTGCCAAAGTTTTCAGGTTACTCAAGATTTTTCCCGACTAGAGTGCGATCGCTTTTACTTGCTCCTTCCCTTCTCTCTGAGGATTATTCTTATATTACTAGGTATGCCTGTGCCAATTTGCCTTTTAATATCTCCCATCATACTCATCAATTGGCTCATTTGGTCCTCTACTTTAGTCAATGTCTTCGATGAATTAATGCACTCAAATTGCACCTATTTTACTTCTATTGTCATTGACCGTATCTCCCCTTTGATTCGATCCAAGCGTTGACCACATACAGTATGTGTAACAACCCGGTTTTAGCTAAATCAGAATAGTGGTTTTTGAACAACAAATCTGAGATTACAAAAATATTTTAATATTATTTTTAGCGTCTATGACATGGGATTATATATGTGTGAAAGTTTCGTGATTAAATTTGATCGATTGGATGTCTAATTTGATAAAAGGACTAAATCACGTAAAATGCAAAAGTTGCATTCTACTTGTTTAAAGTGCTTAATTGCTATGGTTTATTAAATGAAAGGTCCTTATGATGTTATTAAACCATTGATAGTTGAATTTGACATAGATGGCCTTATATTAAGTGATTTTATATGTTTATTATAAAGGTTAAAATGGTAATTAAGTTATTAAGTTTAATTAAACTAAAACAAAAGCCATATCATCTTTATTTCTTGATCTATAGCCGAATATTAAGGGAAAAAGAAAGCTTTCATGTCCATCTAGGGTTCGGCTCTTATTGTTTTTGATTAAGGTATGTTCTTTGCTCGGTTTTTGATGATTTTTACGTTTTTGAGATCGTTGCTTTGTATTCTAGCTAGCCCGTGCCTTAATTTTTGAATTTGTCAATGATTTCGTGAAGTGCCATTGATGAATTCTTGAGCTTTTGGATGTTTTATGAGGGAAAATGAATATTTTTTAATAGTTATACAAGTTTTGTAAAGTGATTTTTGACAAAAATGTCAAATAGGGATTTATTTGTGAAAATGTGAAAATGTGTGGTTAAATGTGTGAATAAATGATAAATATGGGCTGATATGTGCACTAGGAAAATTCGGCTAGCTTAGGAAGGTATTAAATTGCATGAATTTTGTGTATTTTTGAAATAAGGATTAAATAGAATAAATGTGGAACTTTAGGGGCTAAAGTTGTAACACTCCAAACCCGGCCTACACGTTACGACCGGATCTGGTATGTCACAAGGAAAGGTAGTTAAAAAAAAATTGCGATCGTTTAAAAATTTTGAGTTTTGATTATCAGTAGTTTGTGAACCGTTCATTAATATTTTGGAAAACAGTTATTTGTGTTTTTAGGAAAACTCTGTATTGATCATTTCATCATAGATAATAATCGCATCAAAACAAAAACCAAATTAAAATCCCAGTGGCCTTATCACAGAACATAATCCCGAATTAAAATGAAATTTAAAAGAAAATAACACTTAATTTACTAAAGTGACGACATATGGCCACCAAAGAGTCCACCTCGGCTCCAAATCCTCAAGCTAGGGATTACCTACAAAAGTTAAAGCAGAGGGGTGAGTCATTGAGACTCAGTGTGTAAAACCCCATTAAACGAAATCTGGGCCTTAAGCCCACAGATGCACATTGGGCCTTAGCCCATTCAATATAGCGTATATCACATGTATGCAATGCAGCCCAGCCCAACCTAGTTTTCCATCCTCTACACACCACCCGTACCAGCCCAACACACCATGGGGATTTCTACAATCAACCCTCCATCCGCTACACACCTCATATGTGGCACCAAGCCACTCGTGGTTCCAAACCACCGTGATACTAGATCACCGTGACAAAGTCACTATTATCATGCGTGGGGCCAACCCACCGTGGTATCAAACCACCGTGACAATCCTCGAAGAATATATGTGGGGCCAACCCACTCGTGGTACCAAACCACGGGACGAGTCACTAAATCATCATATATACGTGGTGGTATAAAACCACCGTGGCACCAAGCCACCGAGACATGGTCATCGAATCGCTTATATGTAGGGCCAACCCACTCGTGGTACCAAACCACCGTGATGAGTCTCAAATACTTCCCCTTTTAATCATATCCCAAAGCCCATGCAATATGACATAATAATTCGTGTATGCAGTATGTCATGTATGCAAAACATATATCAAATATAACATATAACATGGATTACCATCATAATCAGATAAACTGAATACAACGTAATCAAGTTAATCAACCTCTAAGGGTATAACGATAATTTTACCTACCAAGGGTATTCTCGTAATTTACCTATCGAGGGTATTTCAGTAATTTCAAGACTTTGCAATGATCTTTCCGAAGGCCTTATGTCGCCCCGAGCGACTCGGCTACTACTTTCGGTTGTTACCAGACTATTGGGCCTAAAACCCAATTTCGTCCCATTCGGGCCCACACGCTCTGTGGCCCAACTAGCACAAATTTAGCCACAGATATGAGATTCACCTAGTCCAGTCTAATATATACTACACAGTCATACAATCTACTCATATGGGCTCATGGGCCCACTTCGGCCCATCGTGGCCCAAGCAGCCTCAACCCACAAGAATACTAACGATGGCCTCAACTATCGCGTCGAAGCCCCCACACGTGCGCTCACACGCTCGTGTGGCTACTATCGTCGTGTGACCGGCATTTCGGCATTTGCCGCTCTATAACTAGAGTAGAGAGAATACACACCTGATAGGGAATCTGGTGCTAATCCGCGCTCCAAATGCTCCAATGCCCAACGCCAACCAGGTATGCCTCCTCTCCCATCATAGATAGCTCTATATATAGCTAGCTTCTCACCTTCCTTCTTTGTATCTTTCCGATGTGGGATCCCTCCGCTAGTAGAGTTTAAATCCAACTCAAACTCTGACCGTCCAATCCGCAAAATAAATACTCCCTTGCTGATCCCGAGACTTGAACCTCAAACCTGTTGCCACCTGTAACGCCACCTTGCCACTAGGCCACAAGCTCTTCTTGTGTCTTAAAACATGCCCAACTAAAGATAAGTCTATGGCCAAGGTCAAAATCCATTTAATAAAATAATCTAAAAGAAATGCAAGTTCCACGCCTTGAATCTTGGACCCCCTTCCTTCCTTGTGGCATCACCCCCTTGTCTCTTATGTGGCGTCACTTTTCCACTACACCACACACTCCACTTGTGTCATTTTCCTCCACATTTTATTCTTAAAGCCTACCTACTAACTCCCAGGGTTTTTTCCACCTAAAACCAAAATTTCTCCTAAGCCCAAGTTTGATCCCGGGACATCATAGAAGCCCCCTAACCTTCTAAAATCACTCACCTAATAAGTCCAACTTGCACTAATGCCAATCTCTTGATCTCAAAAATTTAAACACTACTACGCTCAAGGCCTATTGGGCCCAATCCTACTAGGCCCAATTTCAAGATGTTACAAAAGTATAAAAATGCCCAAATATGTGTTTGTGGAATGAATTGAATGATTTGATGAATAAATGAGTTAATTTTGAATGTATATAGATCAAGAATGAAAGAAATTGGATTTAGATCGGGGAAAATCAAAGGTTATCGAATAGTCACTCCATTCCGTTTATCCCAAAAACAAGGTAAGTTCATATGCAAATAAATGTCTTTAAATTGAATTATATATGTTTAATTGTCATTGAACTGTTTTGAATAATTAATGATCAAATACGAGCAAGAATCGACAAGGTTACAATATCCGAAAGTCTCGTACAAACCTTAGGAATAGTATAGGATACAAATGTCATGACATTAGGATTATCGAGATTTGATTACGTGTAAGACCATGTCTGGGACATTGGCATCGTTATATGATTTCGTATAAGACCCAGTCTGGGACAGTGGCATCGATATGTGATAACATGTAAGACCATATCTGGGATATGGCATTATACGAGTTATATGTGATTTTTGAGTATCCTTAAAGATTTCGAATGGTTCAAGGGTAAAGTCAAGTCGAGAAAGAATGTGTGAATGAGTTAAGTGACTCAGGTACGTACGAGATTCATACGAGTACTGAAAAGGGAAGTATTTGATGAATTCACTTATGATTTTGAATAGGTGTTCAATGGGAAAGGTTTGTGAGGTTTTATATGCTTATTCATGATTTGCCTATTAATGAAAATGATGTTGATTCATGTGTACTTTTATTTGTATATGGCTTACTAAGCTTTTAAAGCTTACTTTGTGTGTTCTTTCCTTATTTTATAGATAATCGAAGCTAGCTCAGACTCGAGGATCATCAGGAACATCGTTACACTATCAAACAACTTGTTGGTACTTTTGATGGTTTGTAAATATGGTATATGGCATGTATAGTCTAGTATTAAGATGTTATGTTTTGAGTTATGATATTAGCCATGAGATTTGGCTCATAAATTATGTAAATGTGGGTGTATATTTGGCCATTTGAGTTGGCTAAATTTATGAATTTGGTAAGTGATATGTGATGTATATATGGCCTTGTGTTTTGGCATGTTTGGTATGGTTGAAGATGAAATGGCATGTTGTGGCTTGATTTTAAGATGATGATTTGGTATGTTTTATGACATGAATTAGTTGATAAGATGATGAGAAAAATGCATAGAGAAGATAGGGGAAATTGTTGGTAATGGCATATTGTTTTAGTATGTTTTGGATTATGATTTGAGTAGTAAAATGGATGGATTTTAAATGGCATGATTTGTATATGAAATAGCAAGTTTTGGTTGCCTATAAATGTGTTGAAAAGGTATTATTTTGGATGTTTAGGTGAGCATGAGAAAGAGTGGCAAATTGGCCTTGCAAATGGCCTATTCTTGTCCAGACGGCCAGAGACACGGGCGCGTGTCTCAGCTGTGTGTGACACACGGTCATGATGCACGGCTGTGTGTCCCCTGGTGTTGAAATTGAATTGAAGTTAGTATGCTCCACACAGTCTCACACAAGGGCGTGTGACTGGCCATGTGGCACAGGTCAGTATACCCCGCTAAATTGCAAACGGCCTAGCACACGGGCGTGTGACTTGGCCGTGTTGCATAAGTCAGTATACCCTACAAGATTGGCACGGCCTAGCACACGGCCTGGCACACGAGCGCGTGTGGCCATTTCAAAGGGTACACGGGCTAGACACACGGGCGTGTGGTTAGCCGTGTGACCCAAGTCAGTATGTATGCCCTGTTTGCACACGGCCTGGGACAAGGGTCTGTTTGGAGCCGTGTGAGGCACACGGCCTGTTCACACGGGCGTGTGACCCTTGTATGTTTTAAAAATTCCTAAGTTTTTGAGAATTTTCATAAGTTATCGGTTTAGTCTCGAATCACTTCAAAAGCATGTTTAAGGCCTCATAGGCCCTTATAAGGGACATTGTGATTTTGATTGAATGTTGTTTGAGAATAGATGCATAAATGTATGTTGCATGTTGTGATTTGATCAGTAATGACTCGTAACCTTATTCTGGCTATGGATACGAGTTAGGGGTGTTACATTTATTGGTATCAGAGCTACGGTTTAGTCGATTCTAGGACTAACGTAGCATGTGTGAGAGTCTAGCTATACATGCCATATATACTCTGCGATAGTGTGATGATTCCTGACAGCTTAAATTGTGTTTTCTTATAGTAATGGATCCCGAAAGAGTTGTAGCTGACGATGTAGAGAGTGATGCGCCCGCTCCTGCTCAGAGGGTAGAGCTATCTAACTCTAGACTTGTAACTAGTAGCGACGAGGGAGAGGCTAGACAAGCATTCTTCCAAATGATGAGTGAGTGCTTCACAGAGTTCGTTCGAATGAATCCAGCTGCTCAACAACCTCCACCCCCACCTATTCCACAACAAGTCACAGTTGTGCCACAAGTGATAGATCTGATTCGATTGAGTAAGCCACCTGTTGATAAGATTCTTAAATATGGTGCTGAAGAGTTTCGGGCTAATGTTGATGATGATGTTGAACGAGCTGAGTTCTGGCTCGATAATATAATTCGAGTACTCGATGAGTTATCTTGTACTCCTGATGAATGTATTAAATGTGCCGTATCTTTGTTAAGAGACACTGCGTATCACTGGTGGAATACATTAGTATCGGTGGTTCCAAAAGAACGGGTTACTTGGGAGTTTTTCCAAACTAAATTTCGGAAGAAATATATTAGCCAGAGATTCATTAATCAGAAACGTAAAAAGTTTCTCGAGCTGAAACAGGGTCGTATGTCTGTTACCAAATACGAGCGAGAATTTGTAAGATTGAGCAGATTCGCTCGGGAATGTGTTTTAACTGAAGCTATTATGTGCAAGAGATTTGAAGATGATTTAAATGAAGACATCAAGCTATTAGTTGGGATTTTAGAAATCAAAGAGTTTGTGATACTCGTCGAACGGGCATGTAAAGCTGAAGAACTTGGAAAAGAAAAGAGAAAAGCTGATTTTGAAGCTAGAGACTCCAGAAAGAGATCGATGAGTAAATCATATCAGTCTATATCAAAGAAATTCTAAGACTCGTTCGATCGTTCCAATGCATCGATGAGATATTCAAGCAAGGATCGTGAAAAGCAACCTGTGAGTTCTAAAGCTCAATCTACATCTATTGCTAGCATTGGCAATGTGAGACAAAACTGACCCGAATGTAGACATTGTGGAAAACGGTATATCGGTGATTGTAGATTTAATAATCGGGCTTGTTTTAAATGTGGATCATTAGATCCTTTCATTCGTAAGTGTCCTGAGTTAGCTGAGCAAGATACAGTACAAAACACGAGACCGAGTAACACTACAGTTAGAGGTAGAACACCCAGACACACAGGAAATGTGAGTGGTACCCAGAGAGCGACTAAAGATTCTGCTGTGAGGTCAGAGGCCAGAGCACCTGCACGAGCCTACGCTATTCGCACTCGCAAACAAGCATCATCTCCAGATGTTATTACTGGTACTTTTACTCTCCATGATACTAATGTGATTACATTGATTGATCCAGGACCAACTCATTCGTATATATGTGTGAATTTAGTATCCAGTAAGCCTTTGCCTGTAGAGTCTACTGAATTTGTGATTAGAGTATCGAACCCCTTAGGCAAGTGTGTTTTGGTTGATAAAGTGTGCAAGAAATGTCCATTGATGATTCGGGATTTTTGTTTTCTGGCTGATCTGATGTTGTTGCCATTTGATGAATTTGATATAATTCTGGGTATGGATTGGCTAACACTACATGATGCTATAGTAAACTGTAAACGAAAGACGATTGATCTGAGATGTCAGAATAATGAGATTATCCGGATTGAGTCAGATAATTTTAATGGTTTACCAGTAGTGATTTCACCAATGTTAGCTCATAAATATGTGAGAAAGGGTTGCGAAGCCTATTTTGCTTATGTGCTTGATACGAAAGTAACTAAAAAGAAGATCGAATCAGTGCCAATTGTGTGTGAGTATCCGAATGTGTTTTCTGAAGAGTTACCGGGTTTACCACTGATCCGAGAGGTTGAATTTGGCATTGAGTTAGTACTGGGAACTACACCAATATCGATAGCTCTGTACAGAATGGCCCCGACAGAATTAAAAGAATTGATAGCTCAGTTGCAAGAGTTGACAGATAAATTTTTTGCTAGACCGAGTTTCTCTCCCTGGGGTGCACCAGTATTATTTGAGGAAAAGAAAGATGGCATGATGAGAATGTGTATAGACTATCGATAGATCAACAAAGTGACGATCAAGAATAAGTATCCTCTACCCAGAATAGATGATTTGTTTGATCAATTGAAAGGGGCTACAGTGTTTTCGAAAATAGATTTGAGATCGAGCTATTACCAGTTGCGAGTTAAAGACTCTGATGTGCCAAAGACTGCATTTAGAACGAGATATGGTCACTATGAATTTTTAGTTATGCCTTTCGGACTAACGAATGCACTTGCTGTCTATATGGACTTAATGAACTGGATTTTCATACCGTACTTAGATCGATTTGTCATTGTTTTCATTGATGACATTTTGATTTATTCACATGATGAATCCGGACATGCCGAGCATCTGAGAATTGTACTACAGACTCTATGAGATAAGCAATTATTTGCAAAGTTCATCACATGTGAATCCTGGTTGTGCGAGGTTGGTTTTCTGGGGCATATTGTGTCAGCATCAGGTATTTGAGTCGATCTAAGCAAGATTTCTGTAATAATGGATTGGAAGCCTCCGTGAAATGTATCTGAAGTTCGTAGCTTCCTGGGACTCGCCGACTATTATAGACGATTTGTGAAAGGCTTTTCAATGATTGCGACTCCGATAACGAAATTGCTTCAAAAAGATTTTAAGTTCAAGTGGTCAGATAAATGTCAGAAAAGTTTTGATCAGTTGAAAGCTTTATTGACAGAGGCACCAGTGTTAGTTCAGCCTGAACTGAGTAAAGAGTTCGTAGTGTTCAATGATGCATTGTTGAATGGTCTGGGTTGTGTTTTAATGCAGAAAGGAAAAGTTATAGCTTATGCCTCGAGACAGATGAAACCGCATGAAAAGAATTACCCGACGCATGATTTGGAGTTAGCAGCTATTGTGTTCGCATTAAAAATTTGGCGTCACTATTTGCTTGGTGAGAAATGTCACATCTATACCGATCACAAGAGTTTAAAATATTTGATGACTCAGAAAGATCTGAATTTGCAACAACGGAGGTGGCTTGAATTACTAAAAGATTATGAGTTAGTGATCGATTATCATCCGGGAAAGGCTAATGTCGTTGCTGATGCTTTGAGCCAAAAATCCCTATTCGCTTTATGTGCGATGAACACTCAAACAGCTTTGTGTAATGATGGTTTGATTGTGGCCGAGATGAAAGTGAGACCATTATTTTTACAACAGATTTGCGAAGCTAAGAAAGTCGATAATGAAATGTTAGAAAAACAAGCTCAATGTGATTCAAACCTTAATTCAGAGTTTCAAGTTGATTCCGATGATTGTTTAAGATTCAGAGGCCGAAAATGTGTTCCGAGAAATTTAGAGTTGATTCAGATGATTTTGAATGAAGCACTTAGTAGTTGTTTATCTGTTCATCTGGGAAGCACAAAAATGTATAATGATTTGAAACAGGTGTATTGGTGGCACGGCATGAAAAGAGATATCTCCGAGTTTATTTCAAAATGTTTAATCTGTCAGCAAGTCAAAGCTAAGCATCAAGTACCAACGGGTTTATTGCAGCCAATCATGATTCCCGAGTGGAAATGGGATAGAGTGACTATGGATTTTGTATCGGGTTTACCCCTATCTCCGAGAAAGAAAGATGCAATATGAGTTTTTGTTGACCGATTGACGAAATCAGCTCATTTCATTCCTGTACGTACGGATTTCTCGCTTCATAAGTTAGCTGAGTTATATATCTCCGAGGTTGTGAGATTGTACGGGGTACCTATTTCCATTATTTCAGATAGAGATCCGAGGTTCACATCGCAGTTTTGGAAGAAACTGCAAGACACACTGGGTACAAAGCTACATTTCAGTACTGCGTTTCACCCACAGACGGATAGTCAATCCGAGCGAGTTATTCAGATACTCGAGGATATGTTACATTGTTGCATTGTTGAGTTCGAAGGTACGTGGGAAAAAATATTTGCCATTGATTGAATTTGCTTATAATAATAGCTTTCAATCGAGTATTAAAATGGCACCGTACGAGGCTCTATACGGACGTAAATGTCGAACACCATTGTATTGGAGTGAGCTCAGCGAAAATAAAATTCACGGGGTTGATCTGATCAAAGAGACTGAAGAAAAAGTGAAACTAATTCGTGATAGTCTGAAAGTAGTGTCAGATCGACAAAAATCGTACGCAGATTTGAAACGAAAAGATATTGAGTTTCAGATCGGGGATAGAGTGTTTCTGAAAGTGTCACTATGGAAAAAGATATTGCTATTTTGTCGGAAAGGGAAATTGAGTTCGCGATATATCTGGTCGTTTGAGATTATCGAGCGAGTCAGACCAGTTGCTTATCGACTATCTCTACCGTCCGAGTTAGAGAAAATACATAATGTATTTCATGTGTCGATGCTTCGACGATACTGATCCGACCCTTCACACGTCATTTCCCCCAACGAGGTTGAAATTCAGTCTGATATGTCATATGCTGAAGAACCAATTCGAATTTTAACTCGTGAGATCAAAGAATTAAGAAATAAGAAAATTGCGTTAGTGAAAGTCTTGTAGCATCGACACGGGGTTGAAGAAGCTACGTGGGAACTCGAAGATGCTATGAGAAATCAATACCCGAACTGTAACACCCTTACCCGTATTCAATGCTGGAACTGGCTACGAGGCATTACCGAACTTAACTTGCTTGAACATACAACTTTGGGCTACAAAATTTCATTCCAATTTAATACTTCCCATTCACATTCATAGAATCCATATTATGGGCCTACGAGGCCTTAAACATGCAAACGGAGGGCTTCGGAATCAAACCGATAACTTTTGTATACTTAGAAATTTTTTGCCTAAACAGGGCCACACGTCCGTGTGAAATGGGACACGCCCGTGTGGTCACACACGCCCATATCCCTAACCCATGTGGAATTTATTATTCTTTTTGAACCTACATGGGTTTTCACGCGACTGGGCACATGCCCGTGTCTTTGGCCCGTGTCCTTCACATAGCCTAGACACGCTCGTGTCCCCACCCATGTTTGAAGACCTGGGTATTCTGTTTATAACGTCAGCAACTTCATAAGAGGCACACGGCCTAGACACACGCCCGTGTACTTCACCCATGGTCGACACTGACTTGAATCACTAACATACAGGGGACACACGGCCCAGTCACACACCCATGGGACCGACCGTGTCTCACACACAGCTTAGACACACGCCCGTGTGCCTACCCGTGTGGATAAGAACAAGGCTATTTACCAAGCCCTTTTTGTCACCCAAACTCATACAACATAAATTACATTCCACCATTGACCAAGCAACCCAATCATGTATCATACACATTCATGAATAACCTCATCTTTTCATATATTAATAATAATGAGCCATCAACTATGGCTATATACAAAAGAGTACATCTTTAAAAGAGCCAACACACTTGGCCAAAACAACAAAACATTTCACTAAGTCTAGTCCCTATACATGCCATACTCAAAATGCTAAGTCTAAATATACCGAGATGTGCTGATAGTGTGGGTGATCTTCTGATTATCTTCGTATCCCGAGCTGGCTCTTTGACACTATAAAACAAGGAAAAAGAAAGGGAGTAAGCTTTAAGCTTAGTAAGTCTACATGTAAACAATAAGCATCACACCATATGCTAAGCAACCACAAACATTTCATATTATGTAAGATAAGAACATTTCACATTTTCATAGTCATGCTTACTCATTTCATCTCTTACCACATTCCAACCCTATGACATATTTATTGCTAACATTTACTTGCTCATATGCCCTGCACTCATCACCACAAAACCACATAAAATATTTATTTAGACAAGTTTCTCGATGAACCCTTTGGAATAATATTAAGTACCCGGTGGTTTCGCACACGATCCACCATTAATCAATATTAGGGTGGTATCGCACATAGCCCACCAACAAGAATAATTACGGTGGTTTCGCACATAGCCCACCAAATGATAATAAAAACGATGGTAACGCACACAGCCCATCATGAATAAATAATAAGGTGGTATCGCATACAACCCACACAAGGATAATTACGGTGGTATCGCACACAACCCACCAAATAATTATTACGGATATTTTCTGCACTTACATTTCTATTTCGAGGTTCATACGAGAATTACTCACTATTTATAAATTTTCAATCAATCTCACTAATAAGTAGTTACATTCATACAATGCATCAATAGGTAACATCATAAGCATTAAGGATGTATCGTTTACACGTAAACTTACCTCGATGCAAAATATGTTAATCGACGGTTCAGTCCATAACCTTGCCTTTTCCTCGGTCAAGGTTGTTTTCGCGTTCTTCTTGATCTATAATATCATAACTTATTCATTCAATCACTTTATAACTCATGATACATCAAAATTTCTACTTAGGCAAAAATGACCATTTTGCCCTTATACTTTGGCAAAATTTACGATTTTGCCCCTAGGCTCGTAAATCATTTTTCATCACATTTTCTCATTAAACAAGCCTAGATGAACATTTATTTCTCTTACAACAACTTACAAAACAAATTATTTCATGCATTTATTACTCAATTAAAATCTTTATAAATAAGTCCCATTTAGGTGTTTTCATGGTAACACCTTTCACAAAAGTTGTTCCTTAACCCACTAACATTCATTTTCTTCCACAAAAACTCAGAAAACAACATGAACGCTCTCATGGAAAATCCCTAAACTTTCAATCATTTAACAAAATAGTCCCCTCATTAGTTATCTTAAGCTTTAGGGGTTCCAAAAGTACAAAAATTATCAAGAAAGACCTCTAAAATCACTTACTTGCAAGATAATAGCTTGGCTGAAAGTTTGAACTCCAAAAACCTCTAATTTCTCTTCAATTTTCGGTGGAAGAAGAAGGGTGAATAGTGAAAGATGATATCTCTTTTATTTATCTTATTTTATTCCTTTTTGATCACCTAATTTCACCAAATTTTTGACAAAAATTAATGCCCTTGTCTCAATGGCTGGCCAACACCCCATTATTGGCCTAATTGCACTTTAAAAACCTTCAATTTAATATTCTATAGCTATTAAACACCTCTCCCTTGCATAATAGAATTTTCGCACTTTATGCGATTAAGTCCTTTTTCACAATTAAGCATGAAATCACCAAAATTAATGCACCAAAATATTCATACATCCTTATAACCATGCTGTAACACATAAAATAGTATCAAAATAATTTTCTTCAACCTCAGATTAGTGGTCCTGAAACAACTGTTCCGACTAGCCCCAAAATTGGGCTGTTACACAAACCTATTCACTGGTAAGATTTTCGGGAACAAAAATCCCTAAGGGGGAAGAGTTGTAACAACCCGGTTTTAGCTAAATCAGAATAGTGGTTTTGGAACCACAAATTCGAGATCAAAAAAATATTTTAATATTATTTTTAGTGTCTATGACATGTGATTATATATTTGTGAAAGTTTCGTGATTTAATTTTATCGATTGGATGTCTAATTTGATAAAAGGACTAAATCGCGTAAAATGCAAAAGTTGCATTCTACTTGTTTAAAGTGCTTAATTGCTATGGTTTATTAAATGAAAGGTCCTTATGATGTTATTAAACCATTGATAGTGGAATTTTACATAGATGGCCTTATATTAAGTGATTTTATATGTTTATTATAAAGGTTAAAATGGTATTTAAGTTAGTAAGTTTAATTAAACTAAAACAAAAGCCATATCATCTTTATTTCTTGATCTATAGCCGAATATTAAGGGAAAAAGAAAGCTTCCATATCCATCTAGGGTTTGGCTCTTATTGTTTTTTATTAAGGTATGTTCTTTGCTCGATTTTTGATGATTTTTACGTTTTTGAGATCGTTGCTTTGTATTCTAGCTAGGCCGTGCCTTAATTTTTAAATTCGTCAATGATTTCCTGAAGTGCCATTGATGAATGCTTGAGCTTTCGGATGTTTTATGAGGGAAAATGAATATTTTTTAATAGTTATACAAGTTTTGTAAAGTGATTTTTGACAAAAATGTCAAATAGGGATTTATTTGTGAAAATGTGAAAATACGTGGTTAAATGTGTGAATAAATGATAAATATGGGCTGATATGTGTACTAGGAAAATTCGGCTAGCTTAGGAAGGTATTAAATTTTATGAATTTTGTGTATTTGTGAAATAGGGACTAAATTGAATAAATGTGGAACTTTAGGAGCTAAAGTGTAAAAATGCCCAAATATGTGTTTGTGGAATGAATTGAATGATTTGATGAATAAATGAGTTAATTTTGAATGTATATAGATCAAGAATGAAAGAAATTGGATTTAGATCGGGGAAAATCAAAGGTTCTCGAATAGTCGATCTCGAAAACAAGGTAAGTTCTTATGCAAATAAATGTCTTTAAATTGAATTATATATGTTTAATTGTCATTGAACTGTTATGAATGATGAATGATCAAATACGAGCAAGAATCAATAGGGTTACAATATCTGAAAGTCCGGTACGAACCTTAGGAATAGTATAGGATACAAATGTCATGACATTAAGATTACCGAGATGTGATTACGTGTAAGACCATGTCTGGGACATTGGAATCGTTATATGATTTCGTATAAGACCCTGTCTGGGATAGTGGCATTGATATGTGATAACATGTAAGACCATATTCGGGATATGGCATTGTATGAGTTATATGTGATTTTCGAGTATCCTTAACAATTCTGAATGGTTCAAAGGGCAAAGTCAAGTCGAGAAAAAAATGTGTGAATGAGTTAAGTGACTCAGGTACGTACGAGATTCATACGAGTACTGAAAAGGGAAGTATTTGATGAATTCACTTATGATTTTGAATATGTGTTCAATGGGAAAGGTTTGTGAGGTTTTATATGCTTATTCATGATTTGCCTATTAATGAAAATGATGTTGATTCATGTGTACTTTTATTTGTATATGGCTTACTAAGCTTTTAAAGCTTACTTTGTGTGTTCTTTCCCTATTTTATAGATAACCAAAGCTAGCTCGGACTCGGGGATCATCAGGAACATCGTCACACTTACTTTTGATGCTTTGTAAATAAGATATATGGCATGTATAGTCTAGTATTAAGATGTTATGTTTTGAGTTATGATATTTTCCATGAGATTTGGCTCATAAATTATGTAAATGTGGGTGTATATTTGGCCATTTGAGTTGGATAAATTTATGAATTTGGTAAGTGATATGTGATGTATATATGGCCTTGTGTTTTGTCATGTTTGGTTTGGTTGAAGATGAAATGGCATGTTGTGGCTTGATTTTAAGATGATGATTTGGTAAGTTTTATGACATGAATTAGTTGATAAGATGATGAGAAAAATGCATAGAGAAGATAGGTGAAATTGTTGGTAATGGCATATTGTTTTATTATGTTTTGGATTAGGATTTGAGTAGTGAAATGGGTGGATTTTAAGTGGCATGATTTGTATATGAAATAGCATGTTTTGGTTGCCTATAAATGTGTTGAAATGGTATTATTTTGGATGTTTAGGTGAGCATGAGAAAAGGTGGCAAATTGGCCTTGCAAATGGCCTATTCTTGTCCAGACGGGCAGAGACACGGGCGTGTGTCTCTGCCGTGTGCGACACACAGTCATGATATACGGCCGTGTGTCCCCTGGTGTTGAAATTGAATTGAAGTCAGTATGCTCCACACGGTCTCACACACGGGCGTGTGACTGGCCGTATGGCACAAGTCAGTATATGATTCGGGTCGTTTTAGTTTGCCCGATTGTGAAATTAAGCAAGTGTTGAATTGTATCAAAATAGACTGGTAAAGGTTGATGGAAAAGCTCAAACAAGGCTAGGAGATGGTTGAGATGGTTGATGGAAGAATTCGGCTAAGGCTAAGAAAGAACCAACAATATGGGAGATTGTTGACCCAAGTCTTAAACAACACTTAGATGGAACATGGGTTGTAAATAACAATGGAAACCTTGACCCGATATCTAGCAAAGATAGTAACCAAATGTATAACGAACGCCACACTTAGATAAGTGATAAGTTTGAAACAAAGGAAGGAATGACGCCACAAGACTAAGCTTGATAAGTCAGTTCAGTCCCAAAGAGAACAAGGAGAATTGAATTCTCACAAGAACAAAGTAGTTCATAAAATTAATCAAAAGTCCTTACAACCAACAATGAGCAAAGTATTTATAGGCTTGAGCTAAGTCCAGCCAAATGGACACTTACAATCAGCTCAAATTAAGCTATTAATGAGCTGATTTAATTCCTAAAATAATTAACAAGGCTTTTACATTCCCAATCAGCTTAATTAAGTTCACTTAATGAGCTGAGCTGAACCTTGCTGATAATTGATATTCCAAAGAGTTATGAGCTCCTTTAATCCTCCCTTGGAAAGCTGAATGTGCAGCAGCTTTTTAATTGAAGTTGTGGCGCATGAACAGCCCAAATGGTGTGAATACAAGAACTCAATCAGCCTCCAAGTGTGAACCAACGAATTTAAACAGCCCCTAAGGTGTGAAATCAGCTGCAAGCTAAATGGACCAATATGAACAGCCATTGGCCTTCGATCTCCACGAAAAGACACATGGAGAAGCTCAAAACAGTAGCTTGGTTTTTAATTCAAATCCTTGTCCATTGATCTCCACGAATAGGAACTGGGAGAAGAGTAATCAACAGCTTGGTGTGAACACACGAAATTGGATGGCCACAAGGTGTTAACATGATTATTCAGCTGAAAGAACAAGTGTGAAAACACTTAATGCCTTGCTGAACCCGAAATGGCTCTTGGGAGGTTGTGTTCAGCTCATAATTGTGCTATATGAATAGCCAAAGGAAGCTTCCTAGCAGTAGCGAATGTGAACACCTTAAGGCCGTCCATTCCTAATCCCTACAAGACACATTAAACACACTTTAGACATATTTAATTGGTCTGAAATAAAAACATGTATTAAAGATGTCTACAACTAAGACACATTAAAAGACCTATTTAATATGTACTAAAATAAGACATATTTAAAACCTGCATTTAAAATGTTCAGATTATGACACATTTAATAACTTAAACTAAATAACTAAATTAACTAAAACAAATTAAATATTTTATTCCAGCAAAATAATATGCAAGCTAAAATCAACTAAAACGAGCTCATTGAGCTAGGAACGAAATGGATGAGCTTGGGGAAAGTTGCAAGGAACGCTTAGATTGCTGGTCCAAGATCGTTCAGTGAAACCCGCAACGGTTTCCAAAGGTTCCATGCCAGTAACCACATTAACAAGCTAAAATTAAAGCTTTATTTTGCACTTGGGCCCTTCGTGCTTGGGCCAATTCCGATGGCGTCGAATTGTATCATGACATGATGTGGCCGGGATCGCATCAGTATACCCCCTAAATGGCACACGACCTATCAAACGGGCGTGTGACTTGGCCGTATTGCATAAGTCAGTATACCCTACAGGATTGGCACGGCCTAGCACACGGGCTAGACACACAGGCGTATGGTCAGCCGTGTGACCCAAGTCAGTATGTATGCCCTGCTTTCACACGACCTTTGACAAGGGTGTGTCTAGAGCCGTGTGAGGCACACAGCCTGTTCACACGAGCGTGTGACCCTTGTATGTTTGAAAAATTCCTAAGTTTTCGAGAATTTTTGTAAGTTATCGGTTTAGTCCCGAACCACTTCTAAAGCATGTTTAAGGCCTCGTAGGCCCTTATAAGGGACATTGTGATTGTGATTGAATGGTGTTTGAGAATAGATACATAAATGTATGTTGTATGTTGTGATTTGATCGGTAATGCCTCGTAACCCTATTCTGACTACGAATACGGGTTAGGGGTGTTACAGTATGGTCATTTGGGTTGGCCCTATCTTTAGTTTTCTACAAATAAGGAGGTTGTAGTTATTGTTTTTTAGATTGATTTGATTTGTTATTACCTCCTCCTTGATTTCCTCTTCATCTTAGATTTGGGTGATCTCCCCAATCGGGTTTATAGATATTGGAGTAAGGGTTTCCACCCCTATTCCCTATGTACATGTCCTCAGTAGGACTATTGATGTAATGGAAGAGAGGTTTGTCTCCTCCATACACAGACAGTGCATTATTTGCAGATTCAATACGGTTTAGTCTATCCACTAGCTACTAGTAGTTATCATCTTTTTTGATAGCTTTTACCGTAGTTGGTTTCTGGCCATATGTGAATCATTTAATAGGCCACTGATAGGAGTTCAACGCCATGTTTTCTATCAATTATTCACATCCTCATATGTTCGGTTCATAAGACCTTATGTTGATCCATTTAATCCGGATCTTGCATTTGCATCCAACTCGTTGTAAAACACCTTCAATCGCATCCATTCAGGGAATTCGTGGTGCGGGTATTTCTGGATAAATGTTTTAAAATGTTCCCAAGCCTTGTGAAAACTTTACCTTTCCATTTGTCTAAAAACAACAATTTCTCTTCTTAGTTGAATCGCTTTGCTAATAGGGAAAAAATTCTGTAAAAATTTTCCAGCGAGCTCGTCCCATGTCGTGATAGATCCTGGTGCCTGCGAGTCTAGCCATGAAAAGGCATTATCAATCAAAGAAAAAGGGAACAACCGAAGACAAATAGCGTCATCAATGAACCTATTGTACTTGAAAGTATCACAAAGCTAGACAAACCATTTTAAATGTTGATTCGGATCCTTTGTCATGGTGCCCCTAAATTATAGATTATTCTAGATCACCTAAATCATTGTCAATTTGATCTCAAAATTGTTAGCTATAATAGTCGACCTCGTTATGCTCTCTTGAACCATGTCCGAACTTGGTAATGTGTAATCTCTTAGGGCTCTCTCATTACATGTCATGTGTAAACTTGTGGGAAGCTATGGCGGTACTGGTGAGTCTCCTAAATTGTTATTGTTAGCTTCATCAAACAGCGGGTTCTAACGTGGTACATTGCCTATAGCAGGTGCTGGAGGATCTTGCATTTGTTGTTGTTGCTGCTGTTGCTATCAACGATTTCTGCGAATTATTCTTTTTGGATCTCGACTGGCTCTATAGGTGTTCCCCTACTACGAAGTATACACTAAACCCAAAAAGAGAAGATTAGTAACAATAAAAATTAAAATCGTATCTGTAGCCTAAAAATTTCCTAATTATTCTTACTGAAGTGCACAAATTAAAATCAAACTACTGACGTTGCCTCCCCAGAAATGGTGCCATCAACTTGACTGCCTCCAGACGTACTAACATCTAGAGTGTGAATACTACAGTAAAAGATATAAAAATGAGGCAGTATCCGCAAGTATACGGGTCCAGTTGTAATATTTTTACAACAGAGTAGGTGAGTACTCCGAGGATCGTACCCAAGGGAGGCTAGTTCTAGATAAATTTTAACCTAAACACCAAAAGATCTAACTAGTACTAGAAATAGGTTATATTATGCAAATATAAATAAAAGGGATTTTTGAGATTTTTATAATAACTGACCTAGGGGGTTCGTTACTTTAATTACAAATTCAGTAGACTCGAAAGGCAATTTCTTACTTGACACTAGATTTGTGCTTACATACGAATGTGTTGATCCCAGATCAATCAAAGTAGTAACATCAATATCAAAGATAGAAAATGTACCAGTGATAACATCGTGTGCTGACGCTTCCTCTCGTGCACGGATAACATAAGCTCTAGCTAGTGCTCGTGCTTCGGATCTCACAGCAAAGTCTTTTCTCCCACTGCGGCTATTACCCACATTTTTAGGGTTCCGTGGCAGTCTACCCCTCTCAGCTATGTTGCTCGGTTGAACAATCTGAGCTTTTTTTTTCAGACCTCTCCGTGCAATCTCGGATAAAATGTTCAAATGACCCACATTTAAAACATGCTTCGTATTTCATCTTACACTCACCAAAGTGTCGACGTCCATATTGTTGACATTCAGGCTTGTTGCTCTTAACACTACCTATGCTCGCTTCAGACGTAGCCTGTGTTTTTGAACTCGCATGTTGTTTTCCTCGATCCCTGCACGAGTAACCCACTGAAGCTGGCAAATGATTGTGATATTCTTTTGACTTCTTTGATGGTGATTGATAAGATTTTCCCGTTGATCTCTTACCTGAATCACGACCCTCAAAATCAACTTTTCTTTTAGCTTTATTCAATTCTTCAGCTTTATGTGCTCGATCAACTAGAACAACAAATTCTTTCAATTAGAGTATCCCGACTAATAGCTTTATGTCTTCATTAAGTCCATCTTCAAACCATTTACACATGCCATTCTCAGTCGGTATACATTCTTGGGCATACTTGCTCATTGAACAAATTCCCTATCATACTCAGATACTGTCATCCGGCCCTGTTTAAGCTCGTGAAACTCTTTGCGTTTCTTGTCAAAGAACCTCTGACTCACATATTTCTTACGGAACTCAATTTGAAAGACTTCCCAATCCACTCGCTCTCTCGGCACAACTGAAACCAAGGTATTCCACCACTTATAGGCTAAGTCTTTTAGTAAGGAAACAACACATTTCATGCACTCTGCAAGTGTATAAGATAACTCATCGAAAACCCTGATCGTGTTTTCTAACCAGAACTCGGCTCTCTCTGGATCATCTTCAAATGTAGCTCTAAACTATTCAGCCCCATATTTAAAGATTTTATTGATTAGAGGCTTGCTCACTCGTACTGGTTCCAAAACCTAATAAACTATGGCAACCGTTTGGGGAACAAGTGTGGTGGAGGTCATTGAGCCATCGAGTTCATTCATACAAACTCGATAAACCACTCATTCATCAATTAGAAAAGGCTTCCTTAGCCTCTCATCTCCGGCCCTCATAGACAGGCCTACTGCCACTCGACGTTGCTCCGTGAATGGAGGCTTGTGCGTTAGTTTCAGCCTCATCAAAATCGGCTCGGTTGGATGACATTATCTATATGAAAGCATAGTTCTAATCAAGTCAAGAGTTATCACTCTATCACAGGTTATATAATGGCATGTATTTCTCAACTCGTACATGCTATGTTCAGCCTGAGAATCGACTAAGGGTGGGTTTGGATGGGCGATTGAGTGCGGCGCGGTGCGTTTAGTTTACTTTTTGTCTCACGCTACAGTATCGCTACAGTATCTAATCTCACTGCCACTGCTATTTTTACACTAACCGCAGGTAAACACACCGCGCATCCAAACCCACCCTAAATCGTAGCTCTAACACCATTAAATGTAATACCCTAACCCGTATCCGTCGTCGGAATAGAGATTACGGAGCGTTACCGTATAAACATAACCTAAAACATTCATTTCCAAAACATTACAGTAATCATATCATAATCCAATCATAAACATGCACATTGTCCCTTAATCGAGCCCTCAAGCCCTTAGAAACACTATAGAAATGATTCGGGGCTAAATCGAAAACAATTGAAACATGGAGGAAAAAGTTAGAAAATTTCAAACTGCAGGGGTCACACGGCTGTGTGGTTAGGCTGTGTAATAATCAAAATAGGGACACACGGCTGTGTCCTAGCTCGTGCCCGTGCCCGTGTAATTCTCTGACTTGGGTCACACAGCCAAGCCACACATCCGTGTGCCAAGCCGTGTGCTAGGCCATGTAACTGTCTGACTTGTAACCTTTGAAACCTACAGGGGACACAAGGCTGTGTGGACAAGAAATTGGCCAAAATCAAGCCATTTCCTTCACCCACCTCAAGCATAAGCCTAATCACATTTTTACATACGACCAAGGCATCAAACCTACCCAAAACCTACACAAAAATGAGCAAATCACTATACCATTAATCCATACAACCAATATTCCAATATGGAACCTCAATCACAAACCATCAAACATACCAAAACATGTGCATATTTGGCCATTCATCAACCATTCACATCTAGCTTATTTCCATACCAAACTTACCACAATTGACCACATTGAAACTACATCAATACATACCAAAATGGTCATCCAAAACATGCATCAACCTAGTCATATTAATATCAACCATCAAGGCATCAAAATACCATAAATACATCAACCATAATAACACTTATACATGCCAAAACAACTAGATCATTAAACACAAGTCCACCTCTACATGCCATTATAACCTTGACCAAAACATCAAAATCTACTGATATAATCGCTGGATAGTGTGATAGATCTCCGACGAGCTTCCAAACCAATTAAGCTTTCGATAATCTATAAAACATAGGAAAAAAACTATGTAAGCATATAATGCTTAGAAAGTTCGTAAATCATTAACATAGCTTACCATTTCAATGCAAAACCTTATAGATTAAACATGAATCAATCCAACATAAGCTTGGCACAAGCCTAAGCATCATCAACAACATAAGTTAGTACTTTAAAACATGACTTAACAAAATCACCACATGGTAAGATAGATTTCATTAACATTGTACAATTGAATTCATGCTTCCCATAGGTATAGTTATACATACTTTGATCATTAACATTTCATACCTTTCCATAGGTTCATAATATAGTCGATCAGAACACTTATCGTTCCTTCCCTTTTCATGCCCGTTGAACCACTTAGAATAATATTGGATACACGGGAAGCTCACACAAAGTGTGCTAAACATATGGTCAATTCAATTCCTTTCCTTTTCCTTTACATCATTGCTGACTCGAGGCATAAATGGGTCTGCTCACACAAGCTGACGAGTATCCGCAACAAATGCAGTAACTCAGCCATCAGTAAGACATTTAGGACCAGCACCTGAAACATGGTAACCCTAATGACTTGCCATTTGTATCCTATAAATTCCTAAGGTTCAAACGGGGCTAGATAATCGTCGTAACGTCGTTGGATTCTTAACATTTATTTACATGAGATATAGAACAATGCATAAATATCAAAATAACATTACAACATTATTTAAACATACGAACTTACCTCGATTACAAAGACGTCGAAATAGAATCACTAATCTCAGACTTTATCTTTTGCTCAATCTAGATTCGTACGAGGTTTATCTTGATGTAAATAAGAAAATTCAATCTATTTAATACACATACTAATCAATTTAGTCCAAAATTCATACTTCTACAAATTTACATTTTTTCCCCTAATATTTTAACTTTTTTTACAATTTAGTCCTTAAGCTCGTAAATTAACATTTATGCAAATTCATCAACATTTCATGCTAGCTGAAATACCTAGGGACTTATACAACCTCATACAAATCAATAATTCATAATTTTACCATAACATTTTACTACTTCTACTAATAAGTCCCTAATTGATAATTTCATCCAAAATTACTTTACAAAAGTTGTTTATTTAATAACAAGGATTCATAATATTTCATCAAACTTCATAAATCATGAAAGAACATTCATGAAAAAACCCTAAAACTTTAACAGTTTTGCAAATTAGTCCCCAGGCTAGCTAGATTAAGCTACAACTTCTTCAAAAACATAGAAATCATTAAAAACGAACTCAAAATTCACTTACATGCAATGGGATAGCTTGACCGAAATTCTCTTCTTCTGTAATGGTGAAATTTGGCTAACACAAAGAAAAGGGGAAGAAGATGATAGCTTTTAGGTTTTGTTTTATTTAATTTTACCTTATTTACTCATTTACCTAATGAACCTTTAAAAACATTCATTATTACTATAAAACCAATTCATCGCATTCCAGTATCATCATAAATGGCCTAATTACCATCTAAGTCCTCTTACATTAAAGTTTTATAGCCATTAAACACCTTTAGCTACAAGAACTACACTTTTCCACCTTATACAATGTAGTCCTTTTCATGAAATTAAGCATGCAAATGTCAAAATTTCTTAACAAAATTTTTACATGACACTACTAACATACCGAAGACATTAAAATAATCAAAAAAATAAATATTTCTACATCGGATTTGTCGTCCCAAAACCACTGTTTTGATTTCACTAAAAAGGGGCTATTACATTAAATTTAATTCGTGTTAGGTTGATTGCATTTCGTCTACTTAAGTTATTAAAATCATGTTTGTGTTGTTATAGGTCTTGGTAAATTGTTTGATTAAGTAAAACCATGATTATGTTATACTTGCATTATAATTGTAAGGTAACTAATTAATTAATTATTAATCGTATTGAAATTGTCATTAATTGACACAATACTTAATCAGTGCATGTTTAATCTTCTAAAGTAGCTGAGGGTTAAATTAGCGATGGTATTAAACAATACATTAGCCTTGCATAACTCCCAAGATTATTGTGATTAAACTATTTCAATATAAGAATATATTGTTACTTCACTTAATCTATTACTTACTTATTTAAATTGATTAATTGTTTGAATTGGCATAGTAATATGTTCAAGAGATTAGTAAATTTAGTATGTTTGTATGTGTAACACCCCTAACACGTATCCGCTGCCGGAATAGGGTTATAGAGCATTACCATAAAAACATAACTTAAAAACATTCATTTCCAAACATTACCATAACCATAGCATAACCATTCATACACATGCATATCGTCCCTTATACGAGCCCTCGGGGCCTTAAAAACACTTTAGAAATGATTCGGGACTAAATCAGAAACATTTGAAACATTGAGGGAAAAGTTAGAAAAATTGGGCTGTAGGGGTCACATAGCTGAGACACACACTCGTGTCTCAGGTCATGTAACATTCAAAATAGGGGCACACGGCTGTGTCCCAGCCCGTGTCCGTGCCCTTGTAACTCTCTAACTTGGGTCACACAGCCAAGCCACACGCCCGTGTGCCAGGCCATGTAACTCTTGAAATGGCCTCACACGCCCGTGTGCCAGGCCGTGTGCTAGGCTGTGTATCTATAAATCATAGGAAAGAAAACTATGTAAGCACTTAATGCTTAGTAAGTTCGTAAAACATTAAACATAACTTACCATTTCATTAATAAACATTAAGAACAAGCATTATAAAATTCAACCACAAGCTTGGCATAAGCCTAAGCACCAACAACAACACATGTTAGCATATTCAAACATGATTCACATGAACTTAATATAGCTTAATACATGAACATAATTCATTTGAATTCATCACCTCCTTTAACATAACATACTTTTAATGTACTCACCATTTCAATTCTTTTCATAAATGCATATCATGGTTCATATTGAACACTTACCATTTCCTTTCCTTTTCATGCCCGTTGAACCATTTAGAATATCATCGGATACTTGGGATAGCTCACACAAAGTGTGCTAAACATATAACCGTAACCTTTCTTTTACATCATTGCTCACACGAGTTGTGAAATGGGCCTGCTCACACGAGCTGTAGGTCAAAAATTAAGCTACACAATGCTGCTCACACAAGCTGTGGAGTTTCCGCAACAAATGCAAGATCTTAGCCATTGGTAGGACATTCAAGACCAGCACCCGAAACATGGAAACCCTAATGACATGTCATTTGTATCCTACGAATTCCTAAGGTTCAAATGGGGCTCGAAAGACATCATGGCATGTTTGGACTTTTACGATTCAATCTACTTATCATTTAACATATTAACATTTCATTTATAATAACCATAAAGTGGTATTAATCATACGAACTTACCCCGAAAATTAAGGCATAGAAGCGGAGTCGACTAATCCGAAGCTTTAGCTTTACCCCGATCTAAATCCATATGAGGTCTATCTTGATCTAAATAAGAAAATTCAATATATTTAATATACATACTATTCAATTTAATCCAAAATTCACATTTTTGTAAAATTATAATTTTGCCCCTATTATTTTAACTTCTTTACAATTTAGTCCTTAAGCTCGTAAATTGAAATTCATACAATTTCATCCTTAACCTATGCTAGCCGAATTTATTATGAACACATATCAATTCATACAAATCATTTTTCACAATTTTACCATGTACTTTTACCATTTTTACAAATAAGTCTCTAATTGACATTTTCATCAAAAATCACTTTACAAAACTTCTCTATTTATCAACAAGGACTCATAATCTTTCATCAAACTTTATGAACCATGCAAACGTGTTCATGAAAAAACCCTAATCCTTTAACACCATTGCAAATTAGTCCCTGGGCTAGCTAAATTAAGCTACAACGATCCTGAAAAGATAAAAATCAGTAGAAACGGGGAAAGATTACACTCACATGCAATGGAAGAGCTTGGCCAAACCCTAGCTAAGTCTTCAATGGTGAATTCGGTTGAGTGAAAGAAAAAATGAAGAAGATAGACACATTTTCTTTTAGTTAATTTAACTTTAATTACTTATTTACCATTTTATTCTTTTAAAACATTAATAATTTCAATAAAACCAAACCCATAAATGTCCACTATCACTTAAATGGTCTAATTACAACCTAAGTACTCTTACATTAAAGTTCTATAGCCATTTAATGCCTTTAGCTACTAGAACTCCACTTTTGCACCTTTTATGATTTAGTCCTTTTCATGAAATTAAGCATGCAAACGAGAAAATTTCTTAACGAAATTTTATACGACACTACTAACATACCATAAACCTTAAAATAATAAAATAAATATTTCCACGTCATATTTTTTGTCCCGAAACCACTGTTTTGATTTCACTGAAAACGGGTTGTTACAGTATGTGCTATAGTTAACAAATTACCAAGTTGCCGTGAATTTATTCGTAACAACATGAACATTGTTTTAGTAATAATAAGTTAAGAAATGTAATTAATCTAACACAACTATGCCATATTGATTAAATCTAGTTTTATTAAAATCCTTTTATTTGAAACAAAAGATTTTCCTTCACCAAAGTGTTTTTAATTGCATTTCATAAATATTTTCTTACACAGTCCCTGTGGGTACAATAACTTGACATTTTACTTGTCACTTTGGTACTTGTTGCGATTGTGTTGCACATTTCCATCACTCCAGTGGGGGATAACTTTATGGGTTCATTTCCAACCTTGTCGAACAATTTATACATACTGGTGGCATTCGATTATATCTCTAAATGGATTGAAGCCAAAGCTTTACCTACTAATGACGCCAAGTCCGTGTTGAAGTTTTTGCACAAGAACATCTTTACAAGATTTGGTACACCTCGAGCCATTATCAGTGATGAGTGATCTCACTTTGATTGCAAGCTAGTTGCTAATGCTTTACAACTGTATGGTGTATAACAAAATATTTCCACGGCATATCATCCACAAACGAATGGGCAAGTTGAAATTTCCAACAGAGAAATTAAGCAAATTTTAGAGAAAGTTGTTAACCCAAATCGTAAGGACTGGTCCTGAAGATTGGACGAAGCATTATGGGTCTATCGCACTCCTTATAAAACTCCGTTAGGAATGTCACCATTCAAGCTTGTCTATGGAAAACCTTGCCATTTTTCGGTTGAGTTAGAGCATATGGCATATTGGGCTATGAAACAATTGAATATGGATTAGAAAGCTCCTGGCAATAGAAGATTACTAGAGTTAAATTAAATGGAAGAATTCATGGCAAAAACATATGAGGATACTAAATTATACAAGGAGAAGACCAATCGTTGGTATGATAGGGGATTATGCCACGACAAGTTGAACCAGGACAACAGGTGTTGTTATTCAACTTAATGTTAAAGTTGTTTCCCGGCAAACTAAAACCCCGATGGTCAGGTCCCTTCGAAGTAACCCAAGTATACCCTCATGAAGTTTTGTTGATGTCAAGGAAATGAAAACGGGGGTCAGATTTAAATTTAATGGCCAACGCTTGAAGCACTACTGGGGTGCTCATGTGAATCCGGACAAATAGTCCATTGACCTCCGAGATGTTTAACCTCAACATCTCGATAATTTTGTTTATTTTTGTTGTATTTAAATTTCTTCTAGCTCTCTCATTTAATTTGTTTAATAATTTTTTTTTAATTTACAGTGCATGTATGTATTTTTGTTTCCTTAACGGCAGTAGGGGGTTGTGTTCTCTACATACCAAGTTGGCCTAACAAAAGTTGTTCCTCAAACATTAGGCCTTTATTCTTTTTCAATTTCCCTCCAATTCCCATCACACCCACGTTGGGTCATTATTATCGCCTATCCTATCACCCACGTCACACCTCAATTACAACTTACATGGTCGCCGTTACTTCTACCTTTACCCTAATCCCATCCTTTTTCCTCACAGTTACCCTAACTCTTTTATCTATCAAAAAATAGCTACAATTTTTCCCTTTCTCTTCTAAATCAACATTGTCCTTAACCCGTAACAATGGCTAGACGAGTTACCCCCAAATAGTTTTTGTACCACCATGAACATTCTTCAATGCTGCAGCAGAGGAGAAGTATAAGAACAATATATCCAAGAGACCATTTTTCCTCGAAAAAGGCTTTCTTTTCAAAGATGAACCTGTTTTAGGGTATGATGTCTCCATCTCATCTGTGGTAGAAAAACATGGTTGGTAAAACTTTTGCTTGCATCTTGAGGATGTTTTGACTAAGCTTGTCCATGAGTTTTACGCTCATATCACTTTGCCGAATAACTCTTTCGTATATGCTCGAGGAGCGTCAATTTTGTTTGATGAGGACAGCATCAACGCTCAATATGGGCTCTCTGATGTACAAGCCAAGCATTCTCAATTTGCTGCAACTGTCACCTCTGATGGGTTAAATCAAGTCCTGCAAGATCTTTGTGTTGAGGGAACTCAGTGGATGGTAACTAGGCAAGACTGTTACATAGTTGAAAGAGCATCCTTAACGCCCAGTTGCATAGTTTGGTATCATTTCTTAAAGATGCGATTAATCCCTTCTACCCATAACTCTACAGTTTCTAAGGAGCGGATGTTGTTGCTCCACTCCATAATGATGGGAAGAAGGATTAATATGGGAAAAATAATCTTTAATGAAGTCCACCATTGTGCATTGAAAAATACAAGGAGTCTAAACTTTCAATCCCTAATCACTGCACATTACCAGCGTGTCAATGTCCAAGTCCAGCCCAACAATGATGTAACCACAAATAAGGGGGCAATCATAAGGGTGATTGTAGCCAAGATATCTTGGGAGGCCTTGCCGTAGCATCAACCACCTGGCTCAACTTCTACATCCTCTACACCAACATTTGCCACAACAACCACTTATACTTCCAACAATGTATTTGAGCATTAGGTGCTCGGCTCATTTGAGAGGTTATAGAAATAGCTACATCTCTTTAAGACTCAACAACTTCGAATTGTTGTAGACTTGGAAAAGGCGCAAGATAGAATGGCCATTTTCTGGGCCTATGTGGAGAAGAGAGATGTTGCTCTAAAGAGATGCCTTCAGAAGAACTTCACCAAGCCCATGATTGTATTCCCTAAATTTCCTAAGGAATTACAGGCACCTGTCGAAGAAGCAATGGCTGAAGTAGAGCCAGGAACCACCAACTCTGCTGCTGAAGAGAAAGAAACCAAATCACCTGACGAAGACTCAGAAAAGATTGAATCAGTCTGTAACACCCTAACCCGTATTCATCGCCAAAATAGGGTTACGGAGTATTACCGAACTAATCTCATAAATAATCGTACAATTCAAATTACAATTCTCATATCAATTAAAAACCATACAAATGCAATCATATAGTCCCTAACACGAGCCCTCGAGGCAAAAAAAACAAGCATTAGAAGTGGTTCAGGACTAAATCAAGAACTCAAGAATTTTTTGGAAAACATAGAAAATTTTTTGAAATATAGGGGACACACGCCCGTGTGACCCGGCCGTGTGTCTCACACGGCCAAAGACACGCCCGTGTCACAAGCCGTGTGAACATTCAAAATGGGACCACATGGCCGTGTCCAAGCCCGTGTCTGACCCCGTGTAACTTTCTGACTTAGGTCACACGGCCAACCACATGCCCGTGTGACTAGCCCGTGTACCCTTCGAAATGGCCTCACACGCCCGTATACCAGGCTGTGTGCTAGGCTATTCTAAAACTGTAAGGTATATTGACTTATGCCACACGGCCAAGTCACACGCCCGTGCGCTGGGCCGTGTGGAGCTACTAACTTGGTTTCTAAATAAACATCAGGGGACACACGGCCGTGCCATCTGATCGTGTGTCACACACGGCTGAGACACACGCCCGTGTGGACAAAAATAGGCTATTTTCCAAGCCATCTTTCTCACCCAAATTTTTGCATCAACCTAAACATGTCAAATGGCATATAACATAGCATCAATAGGCATTTAAACCAGTCTCAACCAAGCCTAAATCATACTATTTCAATACCAACAACTATAATGCTTATAACATCATGTTTTGCCAAATCAAAACATACTAATTTCATATTCAAAAATCACCTAAATGGTTAACTCCATGCATACTATATTTCAAAATTTAATCCATTTTGTACTCAAAATACCAATTCACAACAAGCATTCACATAGCAATTATAAACCACACAACAAAAGGCCATTTACACATATATACATCACCAAGTTACCATAACAAGCCAAATCACATGGCTAACACATAAACAAAACATACATCATTTACAAGCCAAGTCAATTGGCTATATACATTACCAACATATAGGCCATATTATCTACAACACCTATACATGCCATATGACCTAAATATCCAAAGTTCAAAAGTACCAAAACAACAGTTGGATAGTGTGATGAGATCTTTGACAACTCCCAATCCGAGCAAGCTTCGAAATCACTATAAAACAAGGAAAAGTAAACAGAGTAAGCTATAAAGCTTAGTACGCTTGTATGGCTAATAAGTATAAGTTACCATTCATTTACAATTTAAGTAATATAAACATAATATACTACAATTCCATTTAATCACAAGGCTATCGTATATTCATTCAAGTAGCTAATCATAGAACTCATCAATTTCATGGATCCAAAGCTTATATGGTTTACGTACATACCTGCACTAATACGTATCAATCTCATATTCTTTCATACCATTGGTATACCCGTTGAACAATTTGGAATAATATCGGATACTCAGGAATCATGCATAATAAGTGCCAATACATGGTAAAAACCATCTCAATCTCATATCTCATATAATGCTCACACTCGAGCTATCACCGGGTCTGCTCACACAAGCTGACGGTCAAGACGTAGCTACACGGTGCTGCTCACACAAGCTGACGAGAATCCGCAACACATGCCAGAAAACTCAGCCACCGGTAGAACATACGGACCAGCACCCAAAACACAATAACCCCTAATGACATGTCATTTGTATCCTATCTATTCCTAAGATTCAACCGGGGATTTCACATTGCCGAATATTTATCGAACATTTTCGTAAGGTCGTATTCATTAACAATACAATTATAAATCATTTAAAACACAATTACATTGATTCTTATTAACATACGAACTTACCTCGAATTTATACGGAGAGAAACGAGCTATCAATCAACTATTTTGTTTTTACCCCGATCTAATTCTGAACTTCGCTTTTCTTGATCTATATATAATCAAATTTAACTTATTCAAAATACATTCTATTCAATTTAACCCAAAAATCATATTTTGCAAAAATTACACTTTTGCCCCTTAGATTTTAAATTCTTTACAATTTAGTCCCTAGCTCATAAAAATACAAATTCATGCAATTGTGTCCACACCCATGCTAGCTGAATTATATATATATCCATAGCAGCCCATATTTTTCATTATTTCACACATTTCACCATGAATTTTTCACATTTTACAAATAAATCCCTAATTGACAATTTTATCAAAAATCACTTAACAAATGTTGTTTATCTAACAATAACCATTCATTTTCTACCATCAAACATCAAAATAAACATATATTCATCAATGGTAAAACCCTAGACCTTTAACAATTTTGCAAATTAGTCCCTAGGCTAGCTATATTAAACTACGACTCCAAAAACATAGAAATCATTAAAAAACTAACCTCAAAATTGATCTCATGCAAAGACTTTAAGTGTCGAAGCTTCAAGGTGATAACAATGGAGTTTTTTCTTCTCAAATTTTCGGTCAACAATAACCTAGGAAGATGATACTTTTGTTTATGTTATTTTATTTTAACTTATTTATTAATTTACTAATTTAACCTTGTTAATTAACTACTTAAAACACTTAATTCATGCTCATCTTTGTCCACTCATATTAAAAATGGTCTAATTACAACTTAAGGACCTCCACTATAAAGTTCTATAGCTATTAGGCACCTTTAGCTAATAGAACCCAACTTTTACACTTTACGCAATTTAGTCCTTTTTATCGAATTAAGCATTCAAACGGTAAAATTTCTTAACGAAATTTTTACACAATTATACTATCATGCTATAGACCTCATAATAATAATAAAATAAATATTTTAACCTAGGATTTATAGTCCCGGTACCACTTTTTTGATTTAAATAAAATGGGTTGATATAACTCTCTCCCTTAGGAATTTTCGTCCCCGAAAATTATACAAGAAAATAGGTTAGAGTACTATTTTCTCATAGCTTCCTCGGGTTCCCACATAGCCTCTTCAACACCATGATGTTGTCATAGAACCTTCAATAAAGCTATGCTTTTATTTCTCAACTCTTTAATCTCTCGAGCCAAAATTCTAATCGGTTCTTCGCTATATGACATATGAGGTTGAATTTCAACTTCTGTTGGAGAAATTACGTGTGACGGATCTGATCTATATCAATTTTGACCTCGAATTTATGGTCTCGATACCACTGTTTTGATTTGACTAAAAATGGGTTGTTTCATAGTCCACATAGAGACCAATGACGAGTGGACTGAAGAAGCAAGCCCTACACCGACACCACTAGAGGATAGTACTGCAGCTATCCCACCTACATCTGCGAAAGCAATTATTGAACAAGACCATGAAATCAATCAAATTGATGAGATAACCAAGTCCAACAACGAAGATGAGGACGTGCCACTCCAATCACTAAAAAGGAAAATACATTATAAGCATTCCGCACGTAAGTCCAGCCGTTGAAATTGAAGCAACGATAATCAAGCTCCTGGCCAGGGGAGTTCTTTTCCCTTTTTTGCATCATAACATCCATATTTTTGCCATGACATTCTAGGTGTAAATATATTCGTGCATTCATGATTCATACCTGTGCATGCATTGAGGACAATGCATCCCTTAGGTTTGGGGGTATGTTGAGCATTTAGGATGCATTAGATATTTAGTTGAGCAGGTTCATTTTGCCATGACACATGTAATTGCCAAGGATTGTTTAGACTGTTATGAGTGTAATTTTTGTCTATGATGTTCAATGAGGAGATTAATTCTTCAACAAATCTAGAAATATGTGATAGTGGATTAGGCGAATTTAGCTTAGGATAGTTTGCCTGAGAACCGATCCCTAAAAATGAAATGTCCTAACTTCAATTACAATTGGTCTATAGTAAGTTCTTTTAATAAACTTAGAGATTATTGAAGCTAAGCTCAGTAAAATGGCAATACTCAATAATGAATAAAATGGCGAAGCTTAAGAAAAATCAAAGAAATGCCATAAGACACTCAAATGCTTTGAATTATCGAATAGGTCATGTAACACCCCTAACTCGTATCTGTCACTTGAATCGAGTTACCGAACATTACCGTATAAAAGCAACATAAAAAATACATTTCCAAACATTAATATAAACATAGCATAATCCATTAAAATACATGCATATCGTCCCTTAATCGAGCCCTCGAGGCTATAGAAACATTTTAGAAACGAATCAGGATTGAATCTGAAACATTTGAAACATTGAGGAAAAAGTTAGAAACATTAAAACTGCAGGGGTCATACGGCCGTGTGACTCACATGGCTGAGACACACGCCCGTGTCTCAGGCCGTGTAACACTCGAATTAAGGACACACGGCTGTGTCCCAGCCTGTGTCTGTGCCCGTGTAACTCTCTGACTTGGGTCACACGGCCAAGTGACACGCTTGTATGCCAGGCCGTGTAACTCTCGAAATGGCCTCATACGCCCATGTGCCAGGCCGTGTGCTAGGGCTTGACTTGCAACCTTAAAAACCTACAGTGGACACACAACCATGTCAGGGGACAAGCAGGGGTATAATCAATTATAGGTCTTTAATTTCACAATTATAATATAAAATATACAAATAGAAATTCAATTACATATTGAAATACTATGAATTTACCCTGACAACTAGAGCGTAAGAGTACGATCGAGCTAATCCGTGATTTTCATCTTTCCTCGGTTTAGATATGGTTGAGACTTATCTTGGTCTAAATTGTAACACCTCTAACCCATAACCATAGCTGGTCTAGGGTTAAGGAGCATTACCGGACATAACGGAACATTTATGATCATTTCTCAAACATAAATACATCATCAACATATTATAGCAAATCATATACATAGAGTCCCTTTAAAAGGTCTACGAGACCTTAAACATGCATTGGGAAGGGGTCGGGACTAAACCGAGCACATACAAATTTTTTTTTGAAAACTTAACATTTTTCAAAGTTATAGAGGTCACACGCCCGTGTGAGTAGGCCGTGTGCCTCACACGGCATCAGACACACCCGTGTGTCCAAGCCATGGCAAAACAGGGCATACATACTGACTTGTCCACATAGCTGAAGACACGCCCGTGTGCTTAACCCGTGGGCAACACTGACTTAATTCACACGACTTGTCACACGCCCGTGTGTCTGGCCCGTGTGCAAGACTGACTTATTTCGAAATGCAACCTTAAGAGACACGGTCGAGACACACGCCCGTGTGCTCAACCGTGTGGGCAAATATAAGCCATTTGCAAGGCCAAATTGCCACCCAAATTTTGGGTCACACCTACAAGAATCAATCCAATCTAAATTCATATCTCAAATACACCCAAAACATACATTTTAACCATCATTCCCATCAACCAATTTAAGCATGAAACATACCACTTTCATATCCCCAAAACATATCAATATGATCATTCACACAACATCACATATACACTTTATAACTATCATTTTCACATATTCAAAACACATATTAAAGTCATTCAACTATCAAGCCATATCACATGTCAAGAACTATACATCTCAAAACATTCCATAATCAGTAGCCTATACATGCCATATACCAAATATACAACTTCCAAAAGTACCAAAATAGAATGCTAATAGTGTGATTAAGTCGCTGACGATCCCCGAATTCGAGCTAGCTTTAATGACACTGTAAAATAGAGAAAGACTACACACAGTAAGCTTTAAAGCTTAGTAAGTTCATAATATAACACAATTAATGTAACGCCCCGAATTTGGGCCTAGTAGATTTGGGCCTGTTGGGTTGTAACGCCCAAAAATCCCGAAACTTTAAATTTCTGTGCACTGAGGTTGGTATGTGTGAGTAGCACTTAAAATATTAATTTTAAGGTATTATCAAGATTATTTGAAGTCTTAGAGATAGGGAAGACCACAAGGAAAAATTTATTTTTCTTGCTTTAGTGGACCCTAGTCTCAGGCATTAGGCCTCTTAAGCAGATTAAGGGGAAAATAGGACACAAATGGGCTTGTGGTCCTGTGGCAAGGTGGCGTCACTATGGGAGCTACAAGGTGGCACGAAGAGGTCCAAGGTTCGAGTAGTGGTAAAGTGTTTTTGAAGTGTCTAATTTTGCATAGTGGACGGCCAGAGTTGTGTTGAATTTGGACTCTTTTGTTGAAGTGTTTGAATTGGTCTTGTGAGCTGATAAAGGAGGGAATTTCAGATGAGATAAGGGAGATATCATGGAGAAAAATTAGGAGATGAGAAGTGGGAAGAGTTGGTACCGAATTGGACTGTGGGGGAAGGTAGGATTCGGCTATTGGCTATACAAGGAGGTGCCGAATTCCTTTGAGAGGTTCCTTGGGTTCCATTACTTTTCTTTTTCTCCCTCTTAGCCGAATTCTTCCATTTTCCGAAAAAAAACCCATCATTCCTTTGCCAAATTTTGGTTTTCTCTCTAGCCGAATTCCCCATACCTTCTCTTCTTAAATTCCTTTTCTTGTTCACCTTTAGTTCTAGCCGATCACTTCTCCTCTTCTTCTCCCTATTGGTGCCGAATTGTCTCTGTCACCATACTAATCTCAAAAGCCGAATTTAGGCCGCAGGATCGAAAGTGGATTTGGTAAGTATTCGGTTAACCTCTCTTGTACGTTTTGCTAAAAGCCGAAAGGCTATCTAATTGACCTATCGTTAACTCTGTGGTAACAAGGATAAGATTCAAAGATCGCAAGCATAGTAGGATCGTTAGCAAGGGTAAGTGTTCTTTACTTCGGTTTAAGGGTTGGCCGAATGGTCATATATGTTGTGAGGGTGACTTGTGTTGGATGCAAGTCATCTATTACTTAGGCTCAAAATTTTAAGTTGGTACAGATCTAGGGTCTAATCGCAGTTGGTGTTAAAGAGAGGAGCTATTAAGGCTTGTTGCACACGGTAAGGCTACGGTGAGGTTTCGGTTTTTGATAAAGTTTGTATTTAACATATGATTAATGATTAAGGAATATCAAATGTAGGTTCGTGACTAAGAGGAATTCGCAGCACGCGCTATTACCAGGTGTGTACAAACACTACACACACGATATCGGCAATGCCGAAAAGTCAAAAAGCTGAAAGTGGCTAAATGGGCCTGCCGAACTTGTGGGCCCAAAATGGTAATGGTTGATATGTGAGCATGAACGATGAATTGGCATGAACGGTTGTATGATTTGATCGTATTCGAGTCCAATAGGCTATATGATCATGAAATTGGTTTAACGGGCTAGATGAGCATGAAATTGGCTTAATGGGCCTTATGGGTTTTTAGAAATATATGTTAGGGTTTAATGAACTCTAGGCCTAGTTTGACAAACTCTTGAATAACATAAAACTCTTGTAATAATCAAACATGTCTGTGGACAAGTCGATAGGTTAGGGTGTGGTAATGGACGTATGCATGTCTAGGATTGGATCTAGGGAGAGCTTGGTATTTAAGCGGTCCTAGTGGCCCACCTCCTCTTTTCTGAGATCCTACCTGGTGTATAGTGTTTGTTCACTTTAACCGCGAGGACTTGTTGATGGGCCAAAGTTCATAACTAAAACCCGAGATGAAAGAATTACTGAAATACCCTTGGTTTACAAAATTACTGAAATACCCTTGGTTTACAAAATTATTGAAATATCCTCGATTTGTAAAATTACCAAAATACCCTTGATTTGTGAAATACCTCTGTAGGGTAGAATTATGAAAATACCCTTGATTGTGAAATGACTAAAATACCCCTATGTGTTAAATATAAGTTTTATGGATGTTACTCATGTGCATGCCGCATTCATATGATATTCTGTTTAGGATGCATATGGGTGGGAATTATGGTACGGAGGAAGAATTTGAGGATCACATAGTCGCTTGACGACTGTGGATCCACCGGTGGCTTTAAGCCCATTATATGATTAGTAGCTTTGCTGGAACGTTGAGTAGTGCCACTGTGAGTGCTACCATTGGTGTGTAGCGGAGGGGTGGGTCGAGCTATAATTCCCCACATGTGTATAAGGTTGGAAGGGAAATGGTGTGTAGCGGATGGATTTTTGGGGAGGGTTTTGCATTACCTTGTTTTGCATATGATATGATATGATATGATACGAGGTCATTGTGGGCTAAGGCCCAAGACCCCCGATTTTTTATAGGGCTTAGGCCCAATGTGATAATTGTATATTAAATTGATTGCCAAGGGTCGTACACACTGAGTTTCGAAACTCACACCCTTTTATTTAATGTTTTGTGTGATGCTCAAAGAGACGGCTTGACGTGGAAAAGGGACTCCTGAGATGGCCACATTGCAAGTTAATTAGAAGTTTTTTTTTATTTGTTTCGAATGACTTTAGTTTAAATCCTTTATTTTCATTGGTTGTAATAAGGCCTTGTATCTCCAGTTTGACGTTACTTATGGGTTTTATTATTATTTTCGCTGCTTAATTTTTATTTTTCTAAAGTTTAACAAGGTTTTCAAAATAACTAGAACCTATGGGCTTTTATTTTAAAACATGGGCTTTCTTCTTAACTTAACAAGATTCAAGGATTTTGGGCTTTTATGCCTTAGATTTTAACTTAGCAAAATTGTTTGAGATTGTGCCTTTGATGTGACATTCTCGGATTTGGCCATAACGTCTGGGCCAGGTCTGGGGGTGTTACAATTAATTCAACAATTCAAATTCAATATGTAAAATTAACTAACACATTGATCAAATTGTATCATCTTCAATCTCACTCATGACCATTACTCACTTTCATACCACATCTATAGATTTATGCACAAGCATTCATAATGCCTTTCAAACCAATTCTCTTCATCAATCATTCATATAATCACCCATCTAATTCATACACGATATCACCAACCACATAGGTTCCGTACATACCTGTACCATCTCGTATTTATTTATCACATTTACCACTTAATGCATGATGCCATAATTCGTTTAATCCTCTTATACCGTTCGATGGGTTCGCACACTCAGTGCCATTTAATTAGCCAAATCTACAATTGTAATATCCCGGGTTAGGGGCTATTTTGTTGTTGCATGATATTGCATGTGTTGGTGTGCTGTGTTGCTGTTTGTGTAGTTTCGGGGCTTAATTGTAGGCTAGGAGTGTGCCTGAGTAGGTAGGAAAATTTTAGTTTTTAGGCTTTATAGGAGGGGAGCTGATGGAGCTGAGGGATATGTATTTTAGTTGGAGTCTTATTGCACAAAAGAGAAGCTGGCAAGGTGGCAAGGCATGCGCTACTTGGGAGCTAGGTGTGGCGTCAACTGCATGAGGTGGAGGTCTTGTGTTCAAGCTGCAAAGACCTCACATTTTGGCTTCCATTTTGACGGCATGGAAGGAAGAGTTTGTAGGCGCTCAAAACTCGCTTGACTTGGTCTACCCATTTGAATGGTGGGTGGAGAGGGATTTTAGGAGGAAGATTTGTAAACACATTTGAAATGTGTGGTTGGGAGCTATTGGGGGATTATGGCCGAATTTGAGGGAGGTTGGAGGGGGGAGTGACGGCTTGGTAGTGTGGGTGTGGGGTAGTGCCGAATTTCATTTTGGCATTTTGGTGTTTTCGGTCAAGGGTTAGTAAGCTAAGTTCTTTCTCTTTTTGTCAATTGCAGCCCTAACTTTCCAAGGTTTTCCTCTCATTTTCTTCACTTCTTGAAACCGAAAATCCAAGTGAGTTTCTCCATCTTTTCTTTTGCAAACCGAAAAGTCAAGTTCTCATTTGCCAAATCTGTGTTGCCCTTTGAGTTGGTGTGGCTGAAAGTTCTCAACCATCTCCTTCTTTTATTCATTTGTTGAAGCCGAAACTAGTAATCCTTCATTTTCATATTCCCATTCTTTACAACTCTTGTGCCGAATCCATATCTCCTTCTTAGCCGAATCTTTCATTTGTTTCTTACCATTTCATTAAGCCGAAACCATCTTATTTTGTTCCCTAATCTTCATTTTCTTTTCTCAATACTATCTTGCCGAAGCTATACTCCCTATTCACATATTTTCTTTTCTCTTCTCACCCTAAGCCGAACATAGGAGTGCCGAATCTTCTTCTCTCCTCGGGTTCAAGGTGGTGACCGAACCTATCCCTCACCTAGTGTGTTGTTGGCCGAATATAGTTGGTGTTGGGTAAGTGTGTGTTTGGCCGAATGGCCATTTCTCTCTTCTCTAGTACTATGTTGATTTCGGTTTGTTTAAAGCCTATGTTGGTTGTGGTTGAAAGGAGTTAATCACCTGCTTAATCATCTCAGATAGGGTCTTTGGATATTGGAAGTAATCAAGAGGAGTCTTCCTTCTTTGTAAACCGATTGGTAAGTAGTGGTAAGTGTTGGGTACTATTATTATTAGTTCAATCTTTTGGTTTCGATTAAGCTTAAGGGTTCAAAGAATTAACCGCGTTTTTTTTTAAGGTGTAGCCGATTGTTGGGAGGAGAACCATCGTTGGTTCGAGGTTTGGTAGGAAACCAAACCAATAGCAAGGTAAGGGATCAAAGTTAAACCCTTTGGTTTATTTGGTCTTAGCCGAATGGTGTAGAAGGCTAACCTATGTTTTGGCCGATTGTTGTTAGGAGCAAGAGGATCGTGGGTTAGATCGGGTTCTTTGGGGTTTAGGCTTACTATATACTGTGTGTGTAACTAACACACCCATACTTAGTAATATTATTAATAACTCTGATTGCTTTGTAAAACCAAAACAAAGATGATGGATTAATTGGTACCCAAGTGGGGTATATGTACAGATCAAGGTAAGTCCGTAGCATTACGAGTTCCATTGATGTATATTCAATATTATGATCTATGTTATGTATGCTATGAGATATAACGCTTGGCATGTTGGCATGATATGCATGACTTGTATGAGATGCATGATCACATGAGTATGGCATGATGATGGGTGATATGAGTGGAGGGAGGATGATGATATCCGTGTCTTTGGGACACGTGTGTCTTTGGGACACCGTGAGGTTTGGCACCTCCAAAGTGGTTTGGTACCACAGCTTGATTTTGTGACTTCTGGCCACCGCTGATTTGGTATCACATTTGTGTCTTTGGGACACCAGAGGTTTGGCACCTCATTGCGACTCGCCCCTCGTGGTTAACACCACCGTGGGTTGGCCCCACTTTGAGATATGGGATCGTCGCTAGTGATTTGGTATCACACGATGGGTTGGCCCCATCATCGGATTTGTGATCGCGGTCACCGGTGATTTGGTATCACACTGCCTTTGGGACACCGAGGTTTGGCACCTCATTGCGACTCGCCCCCGTGGAGTTAACACCACCGTGGGTTGGCCCCACTTTGAGATATGGGATCGTCGCTAGTGATTTGGTATCACACGATGGGTTGGCCCCATCATTGGATTATTCGTGACTTTGGGTCACCAAAGTGGTTTGGCACCACACTTATGGATATCGTGACTTTGGGTCACCAGTGGTTTGGCACCACCAGTGGTTTGGTACCACACGGGGTAGAAAAGGCGATATGGATGGTTAGGATCGGGTTGCATTAATCATGTTGCTATGTATGATGTGTGTTAGCATGTTGTTTCATCGGGAGCGGGATTTATGCACTGGAGTCAACGAACTCACCCTCTCCTTTGACATTTCAGTGACACTTAGACGCGGACATGGAGCCGAGATGGACTCGGGGTGCTCATGCCACGCTTAATAAAGTTTTACTCAGACTTTGTAATTTGGGTACTTTTGCTTGCTTTTTATTATTTGGGTTTTGTTTTGGATTGTAAAAGGCCTTTAATTTATGTTTTATGATGTTTATGCTTTAAATAGACTTTAATATGCCTTAACAAAATAAGTGGGTTGGAATTTTATTAAAATTTGGAAAGACAATGATTTAAAAACTATAACGCAAAGTGTTTTAAACTATACCATCGGGTATCTCACCATGACTTGCATTAGAAACTCAAACGATTTCCAAATCAAAACTCGATTTTCTACCAAGTTAAAATGTCTTAAGTAACACTAAGAAACTATTTGAATAATGAAATGGAATAAACTCGTTTTAACTACATCTTTTTGTTAAGCTTTCAAAATATTTTTTTTGGGCTTTCTGAATACACCACTTGATTTCATACAAGCCTACTTAAATTTTCTTCAAATACACTAGATAGTGAAGTGTTTACATCCTGCTTTTAAACGAAAAACCTAAACCTCTCAAGTACGTTTTCCCCGTAACATACCAGATTCGGTCGTGGTGTATTGACTGGGTTTGGGGTGTTACAATTGTGGTATCAGAGCCAAGTTCAAAAGCTCGGCTGTGGGCCCAAGGCCCAAAATGTTTTAAAAGTTTGTTTGATAGTCTTTGTTTTTAAATATATGGTTTGTAAGGCATGGCACCGAGTCTCCGGCACCAGTTCGCCCAGGTAAGTACCCCTTACTATTGCTTGTGATTTGTTGGGTGTGAGGTGATTTGATGATTAGCAATAGTACATTACTTTAGAGATTGAAACTGATAGGATTCTGTGAACTCGCGAGAACAAATCTCCATAAATATTCATAAGATTTGCTTTAAAACAGTGGAATAAATACTGATGCATAAAACTCTTTAATCGACACGAGAGAATTTAGTCATGAGCGCTAGAGGTGGACGTGGTCGTGGACGCAGGTCGTGGTAGGATGACGGTTTTTGAACCCGAGGATCCGTCGGGTCGAAAATGAGATACCGGTTCCGCCACCAGCTGGAGGTGGTGAGTTCCAAGATCAGACTCGAGATGACGCAGTGTCACAGGCGATGCTTCGAGTGTTGGAAAGGGTAGCTGGTGTAGGTGGTGGTGCAGGAGTTAGGAAATTGTTCTCGAGCGACTCCGCAAACGGGGCCGAATTTTTCGAGGTGTTTCTAGTGTTGCTCCCAAAGATCGCCGAGTATTGGGCTGGAGGCAACGGAGCGGATCATGGATGACTGGACTTGATCGCCAAGAGAAGTCAAGGGTATAGTATCGCTTCTCCCGGATGAGTCATATCGCTGGTGGCTCACGGTTCGGGGACAGGTGTGGCGCAGCAGAGGATCCGACATGGGATTATTTCGTGGTGCGTATCAAAAGAAGTACATTGGGGCTAGTTATATTGACTCCCAAATGAAAGGCATTTTCGAGGCTTGTCCAGGGAGTAAGTCTGTTTCCGAGTATGAGGTCGAGTTCTTGAAGCCGAGCCTGTATGCTAGGGGTATTGTGGCTACCGAACACGCAGAGGTGTGTTCGCTTCGAGGATGGTCCGAGAGACGAGTTGAGGTCGCTGATTGCTCCCAGCCAGAGCGTGAGTTTGCTCGTCCTTGTTGAGAAGGCTAAGGTAGCCGAGGGTGTTAAGGAGTCCGTGAGGCAGGTGGTATGGACAGAATGCATAAGAGGAGCTTTGTGTCTTCTCGGATCGCCGGGTAATCCTCGGAAAAGGGCTAGACAGAGTGGGCCGAATCGGGCCTGGGTAGGGTTGTTGTCGCTAGTCGTGGACCGCCGCAGTGTAACCATTGTGGGAGATATCATTGGGGAGGTCGGCTGGACCGGTGGAAAAGGTTGTTTTGAGTGTGGTTCTCTCGGATCATCGCGTGAGGGACCGGCCCGCGTAAGTTGGCCAGATTCGCGCTTTGAGAGTTAGGGCCGCATCGCTTTAGGAGTAGTGGACCGCCACCGCAGAGGGGCCGTGGTAATGGCAGAGGTAGTAATGGATCTGGTCGGGCCGTGGAGCACCGAGCGGGTGCGGTAGTTCGACTCGCATACCTGGTTAGTGTATGCAAAGAAGGCGCCGAGAGGAGGGCGACGACCGGACGCCATAACCGTGACGTTCTTGATCTTTGGTTCTCCTTTACCGCTTTAATTGATGTGGGTTCGACGCATTCTTACATGGCCGTGAGTATAGTAGAGACCATGGACTTAGACTCGAGATATCTTCTAGGCGTATGACCGTAATTAGCCCTTTAGGTCACTCTGCGTGGTAGTAGATAAGTCGTTAGAGACGCACTTCTAGAACTCCAAGGGGTAGTGTTTGTCGCCGATCCGATGGAACCGCCGCTTGGGGAGTTCGATTTGATTCTTGGGATGGACCGTTGGTTAAGTACCGTGCGTAAGTTGGATTGCGCGCGTTTAGCGCATGGTTCTAAGGACGATCGAGGGTGATGAAGTGGCTATGATAGGTAATAGGAGAGATTACTTATCAATGTGGTATCTCGCATCAAGGCGTAGAAGATGGTCGTGAAGGGCCGTGAGGCGATGTGGTTGCATGTGTATGCCTTGGAGGCTAAAGAGTCCGCTGAGAGAAGGTCCGCATCGTTAAGGAATTTGCTGATGTGTTTCCGAGGAGCTTCCGGGTTTACCGCCGATCGTGAGGTAGAGTTCGGGATAGATCTGTTATCCGAATCGCGCTGTCTATTGCCCGTGATAGGATGGCGCCAAAGGAATTGGTGGAGCTTAAGGCTCGATTCGTGGAGTTATTGGATCGAGGTTTTATCGTGCCAAGTGTTTTTCGCCGTGGGTGCGCCAGATACTTTTGTTAAGAAGAAAGATGGTACGATGCGGATGTGCATAGACTACCGCCAGCTTGAATAAGCCGACGATTAAAACAAGTATCCGCTGCCACGGATAGATGACTTGTTTGATCACCAAGGGTGCAATGGTATTTTCTAAGATTGACCGAGGTCCGGTATCACCAGCTAAAGGTGAGAGAAGCTGATATTCACAAGACAAAGATTTGGACTCGCAGATGGGCACTACGAATTCTCGGTAATGCCATTCAAAGTTGACTAACGGACCTGGCAAAGATTTATGGATATGATGAATAGAGTGTTTCAAAGCAGATCCGACCGGCCTCGTCGTGGTTTTCATAGACGACATCTTGGTGTATTCAAGAACAGAGGAAGAGCATGATGCGATTTGAGAGTTGTGCCGCAGATTTTGAGGAAAAGCAGCTCATGCTAAGTTCAGTAAGTGCGAGTTCGCCTAGAGAAGTGACTTTCTTGGGTCATGTAGTGTCGGCCGAGGGGATTCGAGTAGATCCTCGTAAGATTGAGGCGCTTTGGATTGAAGCCGCCTAAGTCGCTGGGTGAGATTCGAGTTTTCTGGTTTGGCGGATATCACCGAAGGTTTGTAGAGGGTTTCTCGCTGATTGCAGCACCAATGACCAAGTTGTTAAGGAGAGAGGTTCCGCTTTGTCCGGACCGAGAAACAAAGCAGGAGAGTTTCAACAAGCTTAAGAAGATTCTAACGTAAGCTCGGCTTTGATTCAACTCGAGGCCGTAAGGAATTCACGGCTCATCGCGATGCATCACATACGGGGTTGGGTTGTGTGTCGATGCATGAAGGTAAGGTTGTGGCTTACGATCTCTGCGCAATTGAGGCCACATGAGGTCAACTATCCGACGCGACGATTTGGAGGTAGCGGTCGTAGTCTTCGCCTTTAAAGATTTGGAGGCACTACTTGTACGGGAGAGAGATCGATAGTCTACACGATCATAAGAGTCCGGAGTATCTACCGACTCGTAAGGATTTGAATTTGAGGCAACGCAGATGGGTTGAGTTGTTGAAAGATTACGATCGCTCGATTGAGTATCATCCGGCAAGGCTAACGTGGTGGCGCACGCGCTGAGCCGTAAGGTTGTTTCGGACTTAAGAGCGATGTTTGCCCATTTGAGCTTGTATGACGATGGGAGTATTCTCGCAGAGTTGCGTGTTGCCTACTTGGGTTGAGCAGATCGAGAGAAACAAAGCTAGAGGATGAGATTCTCGAAAGCGCCAAGGTTACAAGTGCAGATGGTGGTTTAGAGGGTTACGCCTTGTCTAGTGATGAGGTTCTGTGTTTCCAAGGTAAGGCTTGTATGCCTAAAGATATTGAATCGAGGCAGAAGATTCTTCAGACGCACATAGCAGCCTCCTTATGCTATGCATCCCGGTGGTAGCAAGATGTATAGGGATCTTAGAGAGCGCTTTTGGTGGCCGGGCTTGAAGAAAGAGGTGACAGAGTTTGTTGGGAAGTGTCCGACATGTCACAGGTCAAGGCCGAACATCGCTTGCCGCCGTGGTTGCTTCACCTGTGAAGATTCCTCGCTGGAAGTGGGAAAGGATAACCATGGATTTCGCCTGATGGGTTACCGCTACGCCAAGCAAGAAGGATTCAGCTTTGGGTAATTGTGGATCGACCGACTAAATCAGCCCATTTCATTCCGGTGAGAGTTGACTACTCACTCGTGAGGTTGGTGAAGTCGTATGTTTCAGAGATAGTGAGGTTGCACGTGTGCCAAGATCGATCATCTCGGATAGGATCCCGATTTACGCCAAGGTTCGAAAGCGCTGCATCAGCTCTGGTACGCGGTTTGATTTCAAAGACTCGCTTTTCACCCGCAAATCGACGGCCAATCGTAAAGAGTTATTCGGGATCTTAGAGGATATGCCGAGAGGTTGTGTCCTCGGATTTTAGAGGTAGTTGGGAAGAGTTTCTACCATTAGCCGAGTTTGCCTACAACAACAGCTACAAGCGAGCATCAAGATGGCACCATATGAGGCGTTGTATGGTAGGAAGTGTCGATCACCCACGTGTTGGACAGAGTTAGTGAACGCCGCTTGTTAGGACCCGAGTTGGTTGTCAAACCGAAAACAACGTTAAGTTGATTCAGCTCGGTTGAAGGAAGCTTCGACCGCAGTAAGTCTTGCGCCGATCTTAAACGAAGAGACATAGAGTTTGGCCGTGGGGATCGAGTTTTTCTCAAGGTCTCGCCTTGGAAGAAGGTGTTGAGGTTTCGGAAGAAAGGCAAGCTAAGTCCGAGGTTTATTGGGCCGTATAGGTTCCGAGACGAGTGGGGCCGTGAGCGTATCAACCGGAATTACCAAGCAGAGCTTAGTCGATTCTCGACGATTTCACGCTTCGATGCTTTCGAGATATCGCTCGATCCATCGCATGTGGTAGCAGTGGAAGAGATCGAGGTAAATCCCAGATTTGACTTTGGAAGAAGAACTCGTGCGCATTCTTGATCGGGATGTGAAGGTTCGCGTAAGAAGTCTGTGGCTTTGGTTAAGGTACTTTGGCGGAATCATGGCGTGGAAGAAGCCACGTGGGGAACCCGAGGACATGATGAAACAAAGAAGATTCGCAACTCTTTTTGATCGTGCAATTTCGAGGTCGAAATTATTTTTAAGGGGGGTAGAACTGTAATATCCCGGGTTAGGGGCTATTTTGTTGTTGCATGATATTGCATGTGTTGGTGTGTTGTGTTGCTGTTTGTGTAGTTTCGGGGCTTAATTGTAGGCTAGGAGTGTGCCTCGAGTAGGTAGGAAAATTTTAGTTTTTAGGCTTTATAGGAGGAGCGGATGGAGCTGAGGGATATGTATTTTAGTTGGAGTCTTATTGCACAAAAGAGAAGTCGGCAAGGTGGCAAGGCATGCGCTACTTGGGAGCTAGGTGTGGCGTCAATCGCATGAGGTGGAGGTCTTGTGTTCAAGCCGCAAAGACCTCACATTTTGGCTTCCATTTTGACGGCATGGAAGGAAGAGTTTGTAGGCGCTCAAACTCGCTTTGACTTGGTCTACCCATTTGAATGGTGGGTGGAGAGGGATTTAGGAGGAAGATTTGGTAAACACATTTGAAATGTGTGGTTGGGAGCTATTGGGGGATTATGGCCGAATTTGAGGGAGGTTGGAGTTGGGGAGTGACGGCTTGGTAGTGTGGGTGTGGGGTAGTGCCGAATTTCATTTTGGCATTTTGGTGTTTTCTGGCCAAGGGTTAGTAAGCTAAGTTCTTTTTCTTTTGTCAATTGCACCGAATTTTCCAAGGTTTTCTCTCATTTTCTTCACTTCTTGAAACCAAAATCCAAGTGAGTTTCTCCATCTTTCTTTTGCAAACCGAAAGTCAAGTTCTCATTTGCCGAAACTGTTGCCCTTTTGAGTTGGTGTGGCCGAAAGTTCTCAACCATCTCCCTTCTTTTATTCATTTGTTGAAGCCTAAACTAGTAATCCTTCTTTTCATATTCCCATTCTTTTACAACTCTTGTGCCGAATCCATATCTCCTTCTTAGCCGAATCTTTCATTTGTTTCTTACCATTTCATTAAGCGAAACCATCTTATTTTGTTCCCTAATCTTCATTTTCTTTTCTCAATACTATCTTGTCAAGCTATACTCCCTATTCACATATTTTCTTTTCTCTTCTCACCCTAAGCCTAACATAGGAGTGCCGAATCTTCTTCTCCCTGGGTTCAAGGTGGTGACCGAACCTATCCCCTCACCTAGTGTGTTGTTGGCCGAATATAGTTGGTGTTGGGCAGTGTGTGTTTGGCCGAATGGCCATTTCTCTCTTCTCTAGTACTATGTTGATTTCTGGTTTGTTTAAAGCCTATGTTGGTTGTGGTTGAAAGGAGTTAATCACCTGCTTAATCATCTCGTATAGTGGTCTTTGGATATTGGAAGTAATCAAGAGGAGTCTTCCTTCTTGTAAACCGATTGGTAAGTAGTGGTAAGTGTTGGGTACTATTATTATTAGTTCAATCTTTTGGTTTCGATTAAGCTTAAGGGTTCAAAGAATTAACCGTTCTTTTTTTAAGGTGTAGCCGATTGTTGGGAGGAGAACCACTGTTGGTTCGAGGTTTGGCAGGAAACCAAACCAATAGCAAGGTAAGGATCAAAGTTAAACCTTTGGTTTATTTGGTCTTAGCCGAATGGTGTAGAAGGCTAACCTATGTTTTGGCCGATTGTTGTTAGGAGCAAGAGGATCGTGGGTTAGATCGGGTTCTTTGGGGTTTAGGCTTGTTATATACTGTGTGTGTAACTAACACACCCATACTTAGTAATATTATTAATAACTCGATTGCTTTGTAAAACCAAAACAAGATGATGGATTAATTGGTACCTAAGTGGGGTATATGTACTGATCCGTAAGTCCGTAGCATTACGAAGTTCTAACTGATGTATATTCAATATTATGATCTATGTTATGTATGCTATGAGATATAACGCTTGGCATGTTGGCATGATATGCATGACTTGTATGAGATGCATGATCACATGAGTATGGCATGATGATGGGTGATATGAGTGGAGGGAGGATGATGATATCCGTGTCTTTGGGACACTGTGTGTCTTTGGGACACCAGAGGTTTGGCACCTCCAAAGTGGTTTGGTACCACAGCTTGATTTTGTGACTTCTGGCCACCAAGTGATTTGGTATCACATTTGTGTCTTTGGGACACCAGAGGTTTGGCACCTCATTGCGACTCGCCCTCGTGGTTAACACCACCGTGGGTTGGCCCCACTTTGAGATATGGGATCGTCTCGCTAGTGATTTGGTATCACACGATGGGTTGGCCCCATCATCGGATTTGTGGATCGCGGTCACCAAAGTGATTTGGTATCACACTCGCCTTTGGGACACCAGAGGTTTGGCACCTCATTGCGACTCGCCCCGTGGTTAACACCACCGTGGGTTGGCCCCACTTTGAGATATGGGATCGTCTCGCTAGTGATTTGGTATCACACGATGGGTTGGCCCCATCATTGGATTATTCGTGACTTTGGGTCACCAGTGGTTTGGCACCACACTTATGGATATCGTGACTTTGGGTCACCAGTGGTTTGGCACCACCGCTGGTTTGGTACCACACGGGTAGAAAAGGCGATATGGATGGTTAGGATCGGGTTGCATTAATCATGTTGCTATGTATGATGTGTGTTAGCATGTTGTTTCATCGGGGAGCGGATTTATGCATCGAGTCAATCGACTCACCCTCTCCTTTGACATTTCAGTGACACTTAGACGCGACATGGAGCCGAGATGGACTCGGGGTGCTCATGCCACGCTTTAATAAAGTTTTACTCAGACTTTATAATTTGGGTACTTTTGCTTGCTTTTTATTATTTGGGTTTTGTTTTGGATTGTAAAAGGCCTTTAATTTATGTTTTATGATGTTTATGCTTTAAATAGACTTTAATATGCCTTAATAAAATAAGTGGGTTGGAATTTTATTAAAATTTGGAAAGACAATGATTTAAAAACTATAACGCAAAGTGTTTTAAACTATACCATCGGGTATCTCACCATGACTTGCATTAGAAACTCAAACGATTTCCAAATCAAAACTCGATTTTCTACCAAGTTAAAATGTCTTAAGTAACACTAAGAAACTATTTGAATAATGAAATGGAATAAACTCGTTTTAACTACATCTTTTTGTTAAGCTTTCAAAATATTTTTTTTGGGCTTTCTGAATACACCACTTGATTTCATACAAGCCTACTTAAATTTTCTTCAAATACACTAGATAGTGAAGTGTTTACATCCTGCTTTTAAACGAAAAACCTAAACCTCTCAAGCACGTTTCCCCGTGAACATACCGCATTCTGGCCGTGGTGTATTGACTGGTTTGGGGTGTTACAATTGTGGTATCAGAGCCAAGTTCAAAAGTTTACTGCGTGGGCCCAAGGCCCAAAATGTTTTAAAAGTTTGTTTGATAGTCTTTGTTTTTAAATATATGGTTTGTAAGGCATGGCACCGAGTCTCCTGCACTGGGCCGCCTGTAAGTACCCTTACTATTGCTTGTGATTTGTTGGGTGTGAGGTGATTTGATGATTAGCAATAGTACATTACTTTAGAGATTGAAACCGATAGGATTCTGTGAACTCGCGAGAACAAATCTCCATAAATATTCATAAGATTTGCTTTAAAAAAAGTGGAATAAATACTGATGCATAAAACTCTTTAATCAGATACGTAGAGAATTTAGTCATGAGCGCTAGAGGTGGACGTGGTCGTGGACGAGGTCGTGGTAGGATGACGGTTTTTGAACCCGTAGGATCCGGGTCGGGTCGAAAAATGAGATACCGGCCCGCCACCACCGGAGGTGGTGAGTTCCAAGATCGATCGAGATGACGCAGTTGTCACTGCGCGATGCTTCGAGTGTTGGAAAGGGTAGCCGTGTAGGTGGTGGTGCAGGAGTTAGGAAATTGCTCTCGAGCGACTCCGGAAAACGGGGCCGAATTCTTTCGAGGTGTTTCGTGTTGCTCTCAAAGATCGCCGAGTATTGGCTGGAGGCAACGGAGCGGATCATGGATGACTCGACTTGATCGCCAAGAGAAGCCGGGGGTATAGTATCGCTTCTCCGGATGAGTCATATCGCTGGTGGCTCACGGTTCGGGATGTTGTGGCGCAGAGGATCCGACATGGGATTATTTCGTGGTCGCGATCAAAAGAAGTACATTGGGGCTAGTTATATTGACTCCCAAATAAAGGCATTTCGAGGCTTGTCCAAGAGAGTAAGTCCTGTTTCCAGTATGAGGTCGAAGTTCTTGAAGCCGAGCCAGATGCTAGGGGTATTGTGGCTACCGAACACGAGAGGTGTGTTCGTTTCGAGGATGGTCCGAGAGACGAGTTGAGGTCGCCGATTGCTCCTCGCCAGGAGCGTGAGTTTGTTGTCCTTGTTGAGAAGGCTAAGGTAGCCGAGGTGTTAAGGAGTCCGTGAGGCGTGGTATGGACAGGAACAGCATAAGAGGAGCTTTGTGTCTTCTCGGATCGCCGGGTAATCCTCGTAAAAGGGCTAGACAGAGTGGGCCGAATCACCGGGTAGGGTTGTTGCCGCTAGTCGTGGGACCGCCGCGTGTAACCATTGTGGGAGATATCATTGGGGAGGCCCTGGACCGGTGGAAAAGGTTGTTCTGAGTGTGGTTCTCTGGATCATCGCGCGAGGGACCGCCCGCGTAAGTTGGCCAGATTCGGATTTGAGAGTTAGGGCCGCACTCGGGCTCAGAGTAGTGGACCGCCACCGCAGGGGCCGTGGTAATGGCAGCAGGTAGTAATGGATCCTGGTGGGGCCGTGGAGCACCGAGCAGGGAGTGCGGTAGTTCGACTCCGCATACGGGTTAGTGTATGCAGCAAGGCGCCGAGAGGAGGGCGACGCACCGGACGCCATAACCGTGACGTTCTTGATCTTTGGTTCTCCTTTTACCGCTTTGATTGATGTGGGTTCGACGATTCTTACATGGCCGTAGAGTATAGTAGAGACCATGGACTTAGACTCGAGATATCTTCTAGGTAGATGACCGTAATTAGCCCTTTAGGTCACTCGTGGTAGTAGATAAGTCGTTTAGAGACGCACTTCTAGAACTCTGGGGTAGTGTTTGTCGCCGATCCGATGGAACCGCCGCTTGGGGAGTTCGATTTGATTCTTGGGATGGATCGTTGGTTAAGTACCAGCGAAGTTGGATTGCGCGCTAAGCGCATGGTTCTAAGGACGATCGAGGGTGATGAAGTGGCTATGATAGGTAATAGGAGAGATTACTTATCAATGTGGTATCTCGTGACCAAGGCGCAGAAGATGGTCGTGAAGGGTCGTGGAGGCGATGTGGTTCATGTGTATGCCTTGGAGGCTAAAGAGTCTCGCTGAGAGTGAAGGTCCGCATCGTTAAGGAATTTGCGATGTGTTTTCGAGGAGCTTCCGGTTTACCGCCAGATCGTGGAGGTAGAGTTCGGATAGATCTCATATCTGAATCGCGCCGGTGTCTATTGCTCCGTATAGGATGGCGCCAAAGGAATTGGTGGAGCTTAAGGCTCAGATTCAGGAGTTATTGGATCGAGGTTTTATCGTGCCAAGTGTTTCGTCGTGGTGCGCGGTACTTTTGTTAAGAAGAAAGATGGTACGATGCGGATGTGCATAGACTACCGCCAGCTTGAATAAGCCGACGATTAAACAAGTATCCGCTGCCACCTGATAGATGACTTGTTTGATCACCAAGCGGTGCAATGGTATTTTCTAAGATTGACTCGAGGTCCGGGTATCACCGCTAAAGGTGAGAGAAGCGGATATTCACAAGACAAAGATTTCTGGACTCGGTGATGGGCACTACGAATTTCTCGTAATGCCATCTGTGTTGACTAACGGACCGGCAAAGATTTATGGATATGATGAATAGAGTGTTTCAAAGCAAAGATCCGGATCGGCCCCGTCGTGGTTTTCATGTATTTACATCTTGGTGTATTCAAGAACAGAGGAAGAGCATGATGCGATTTGAGAGTTGTGCCGCAGATTTTGAGGGAAAAGCAAATGGCATGCTAAGTTCAGTAAGTGCGAAGTTCGCCTAGAGAAGTGACTTTCTTGGGTCATGTAGTGTCGGCCGAGGGGATTCGAGTAGATCCTCGTAAGATTGAGGCGCTTTTGGATTGGAAGCCGCCTAAGTCATGGGTCGAGATTCGAGTTTTTCTGGTTTGGCCGGATATCACCGAAGGTTTGTAGAGGGTTTTCGTTGATTGCAGCACCAATGACCAAGTTGTTAAGGAGAGAGGTTCCGCTTGTCCGGGATCGAGAAACAAAGCAGGAGAGTTTCAACAACCTTAAGAAGATTCTACCGTAAGCTCCGGCTTTGATTCAACCCGAGGTCGGTAAGGAATTCACTGGCTCATCGCGATGCATCACATACGGGTTGGGTTGTGTGTCGATGCAGAAGGTAAGGTTGTGGCTTACGATCTCGCGCGAAATGAGGCCACATGAGGTCAACTATCCGACGCACGATTTGGAGCTAGCGGTCGTAGTCTTCGCTTTAAAGATTTGGAGGCACTACTTGTACGGAGAGAGATCGATAGTCTACACACGGATCATAAGAGTCCTGGAGTATCTACCGACTCGTAAGGATTTGAATTTGAGGCGGCGCAGATGGGTTGAGTTGTCGAAAGATTACGATCGCTCGATTGAGTATCATCCGGCAAGGCTAACGTGGTGGCGCACGCGCTGGAGCCGTAAGGTTGTTTCGGACTTAAGAGCGATGTTTGCCCATTTGAGCTTGTATGACGATGGGAGTATTCTCGCAGAGAGTTGCAAAGTTGCCTACTTGGGTTGAGCAGATCGAGAGAAACAGCTTAGAGGATGAGATTCGAAAGCGCGAAGGTTACAAGTGCAGGATGGTGGTTTAGAGGGTTACTGCCTTGTCTAGTGATGAGGTTCTGTGTTTCCAAGGTAAGGCTTGTATGCCTAAAGATATTGAACTCGAGGCAGAAGATTCTTCAGACGCACATAGCAGTCCTTATGCTATGCATCCCGGTGGTAGCAAGATGTATAGGATCTTAGAGAGCGCTTTGGTGGTCGGGCTTGAAGAAAGAGGTGACAGAGTTTGTTGGGAAGTGTCCGACATGTCAAGCAGGTCAAGGCTGAACATCGCTTGCCGCCGTGGTTGCTTCACCGTGAAGATTCCTCGATGGAAGTGGGAAAGGATAACCATGGATTTCGCTGGGTTATCGCCACGCCAAGCAAGAAGGATTCGGCTTTGGGTAATTGTGGATCGACCGACTAAATCACCCATTTCATTCCTGGTGAGAGTTGACTACTCACTCGTGAGGTTGGTGAAGTCGTATGTTTCGAGATAGTGAGGTTGCACGGTGTGCCAAGATCGATCATCTCGGATAGGGATCCCGATTTACGCTCAAGGTTCGAAAGCGCTGCATCAGCCTGGTACGCGGTTGATTTCAAAGACGGCCACCCGCAAATCGACGGCCAATCGTAAAGAGTTATTCAGATCTTAGAGGATATGCCGAGAGGTTGTGTCCGGATTTTAGAGGTAGTTGGGAAGAGTTTCTACCATTAGTCGAGTTTGCCTACAACAACAGCTACTGCGAGCATCAAGATGGCACCATATGAGGCGTTGTATGGTAGGAAGTGTCGATCACCTACGTGTTGGACAGAGTTAGGTGAACGCCGCTTGTTAGGACCCGAGTTGGTTGTCAAACCGAAAACAACGTTAAGTTGATTCAGCTCTGTTGAAGGAAGCTTCGGACCGGCAGTAAGTCTTGGCGCCGATCTTAAACGAAGAGACATAGAGTTTGTTGTGGGGATCGAGTTTTTTCAAGGTCTCGCCTTGGAAGAAGGTGTTGAGGTTCGGGAAGAAAGGCAAGCTAAGTCCGAGGTTTATTGGGCGTATAGGTTCCGAGACGAGTGGGGGCCGTGAGCGTATCAACCGGAATTACCAACAGAGCTTAGTCGATTCTCGACGATTTCACGCTTCGATGCTTCGAGATATCGCTCGGATCCATCGCATGTGGTAGCAGTGGAAGAGATCGAGGTAAATCCAGATTTGACTTTGGAAGAAGAACCTGTGCAGATTCTTGATCGGGATGTGAAGGTTCTGCGTAAGAAGTCTGTGCCTTTGGTTAAGGTACTTTGGCGGAATCATGGCGTGGAAGAAGCCACGTGGGAACCCGAGGACATGATGAAACAGCAGTACCCGCAACTCTTTTGATCAGGTAATTTCGAGGTCGAAATTATTTTTAAGGGGGGTAGAACTGTAATATCCCGGGTTAGGGGCTATTTTGTTGTTGCATGATATTGCATGTGTTGGTGTGCTGTGTTGCTGTTTGTGTAGTTTCGGGGCTTAATTGTAGGCTAGGAGTGTGCCTGAGTAGGTAGGAAAATTTTAGTTTTTAGGCTTTATAGGAGGGGAGCAGATGGAGCTGAGGGATATGTATTTTAGTTGGAGTCTTATTGCACAAAAGAGAAGCTGGCAAGGTGGCAAGGCATGCGCTACTTGGGAGCTAGGTGTGGCGTCAACTGCATGAGGTGGAGGTCTTGTGTTCAAGCCGCAAAGACCTCACATTTTGGCTTCCATTTTGACGGCATGGAAGGAAGAGTTTGTAGGCGCTCAAACTCGCTTGGACTTGGTCTACCCATTTGAATGGTGGGTGGAGAGGGATTTTAGGAGGAAGACTTGGTAAACACATTTGAAATGTGTGGTTGGGAGCTATTGGGGGGATTATGGCCGAATTTGAGGGAGGTTGGAGTTGGGGAGTGACGGCTTGGTAGTGTGGGTGTGGGGTAGTGCCGAATTTCATTTTGGCATTTTGGTGTTTTCGGTCAAGGGTTAGTAAGCTAAGTTCTTTCTCTTTTGTCAATTTGTTGAATTTTCCAAGGTTTTCCTCTCATTTTCTTCACTTCTTGAAACCGAAAATCCAAGTGAGTTTCTCCATCTTTTCTTTTGCAAACCGAAAAGTCAAGTTCTCATTTGCCGAATCCGTGTTGCCCTTTTGAGTTGGTGTAATGAAAGTTCTCAACCATCTCCTTCTTTTATTCATTTGTTGAAGCCGAAACTAGTAATCCTTCTTTTCATATTCCCATTCTTTTACAACTCTTGTGCCGAATCCATATCTCCTTCTTAGCCGAATCTTTCATTTGTTTCTTACCATTTCATTAAGTCGAAACCATCTTATTTTGTTCCCTAATCTTCATTTTCTTTTCTCAATACTATCTTGCTGAAGCTATACTCCCTATTCACATATTTTCTTTTCTCTTCTCACCCTAAGCCGAACATAGGAGTGCCGAATCTTCTTCTCCTCGGGTTCAAGGTGGTGACCGAACCTATCCCCTCACCTAGTGTGTTGTTGGCCGAATATAGTTGGTGTTGGGTAAGTGTGTGTTTGGCCGAATGGCCATTTCTCTCTTCTCTAGTACTATGTTGATTTCGGTTTGTTTAAAGCCTATGTTGGTTGTGGTTGAAAGGAGTTAATCACCTGTTTAATCATCTCGTATAGGGTCTTTGGATATTGGAAGTAATCAAGAGGAGTCTTCCTTCTTTGTAAACCGATTGGTAAGTAGTGGTAAGTGTTGGGTACTATTATTATTAGTTCAATCTTTTGGTTTCGATTAAGCTTAAGGGTTCAAAGAATTAACCGTTCTTTTTTTTAAGGTGTAGCCGATTGTTGGGAGGAGAACCACTGTTGGTTCGAGGTTTGGTAGGAAACCAAACCAATAGCAAGGTAAGGGATCAAAGTTAAACCCTTTGGTTTATTTGGTCTTAGCCGAATGGTGTAGAAGGCTAACCTATGTTTTGGCCGATTGTTGTTAGGAGCAAGAGGATCGTGGGTTAGATCGGGTTCTTTGGGGTTTAGGCTTGCTATATACCAGGTGTGTAACTAACACACCCATACTTAGTAATATTATTAATAACTCGATTGCTTTGTAAAACCAAAACAAGATGATGGATTAATTGGTACCAAGTGGGGTATATGTACTGATCCGGTAAGTCCGTAGCATTACGAGTTCTCTTGATGTATATTCAATATTATGATCTATGTTATGTATGCTATGAGATATAACGCTTGGCATGTTGGCATGATATGCATGACTTGTATGAGATGCATGATCACATGAGTATGGCATGATGATGGGTGATATGAGTGGAGGGAGGATGATGATATCCGTGTCTTTGGGACATCGTGTCTTTGGGACACCAGAGGTTTGGCACCTCCAAAGGGTTTGGTACCACAGTTGATTTTGTGACTTCGGCCACCGGTGATTTGGTATCACATTTGTGTCTTTGGGACACCAGAGGTTTGGCACCTCATTGCGACTCGCCCCTCGTGGTTAACACCACCGTGGGTTGGCCCCACTTTGAGATATGGGATCGCTCGCTAGTGATTTGGTATCACACGATGGGTTGGCCCCATCATCGGATTTGTGATCGCGGTCACCAAAGTGATTTGGTATCACACTGCCTTTTTGGGACACCGTGAGGTTTGGCACCTCATTGCGACTCGCCCTCGTGGTTAACACCACCGTGGGTTGGCCCCACTTTGAGATATGGGATCGTCGCTAGTGATTTGGTATCACACGATGGGTTGGCCCCATCATTGGATTATTCGTGACTTTGGGTCACGGTGGTTTGGCACCACACTTATGGATATCGTGACTTTGGGTCACGGTGGTTTGGCACCACCAAAGTGGTTTGGTACCACACGGGGTAGAAAAGGCGATATGGATGGTTAGGATCGGGTTGCATTAATCATGTTGCTATGTATGATGTGTGTTAGCATGTTGTTTCATCGGGAGCGGGATTTATGCACTGAGTCAATCGACTCACCCTCTCCTTTGACATTTCAGGTGACACTTAGACGCGGACATGGAGCCGAGATGGACTCGGGGTGCTCATGCCACGCTTAATAAAGTTTTACTCAGACTTTATAATTTGGGTACTTTTGCTTGCTTTTTATTATTTGGGTTTTGTTTTGGATTGTAAAAGGCCTTTAATTTATGTTTTATGATGTTTATGCTTTAAATAGACTTTAATATGCCTTAATAAAATAAGTGGGTTGGAATTTTATTAAAATTTGGAAAGACAATGATTTAAAAACTATAACGCAAAGTGTTTTAAACTATACCATCGGGTATCTCACCATGACTTGCATTAGAAACTCAAACGATTTCCAAATCAAAACTCGATTTTCTACCAAGTTAAAATGTCTTAAGTAACACTAAGAAACTATTTGAATAATGAAATGGAATAAACTCGTTTTAACTACATCTTTTTGTTAAGCTTTCAAAATATTTTTTTTGGGCTTTCTGAATACACCACTTGATTTCATACAAGCCTACTTAAATTTTCTTCAAATACACTAGATAGTGAAGTGTTTACATCCCGCTTTTAAACGAAAAACCTAAACCTCTCAAGCACGCGTTTTCCCGTAACATACCAGATTCGGTCGTGGTGTATTGACTGGGTTTGGGGTGTTACAATTGTGGTATCAGAGCCAAGTTCAAAAGCTCGGCTGTGGGCCCAAGGCCCAAAATGTTTTAAAAGTTTGTTTGATAGTCTTTGTTTTTAAATATATGGTTTGTAAGGCATGGCACCGAGTCTCCGGCACTGGGCCGCCTGTAAGTAATACCCTTACTATTGCTTGTGATTTGTTGGGTGTGAGGTGATTTGATGATTAGCAATAGTACATTACTTTAGAGATTGAAACTGATAGGATTCTGTGAACTCGCGAGAACAAATCTCCATAAATATTCATAAGATTTGCTTTAAAACAGTTGGAATAAACATCGATGCATAAAACTCTTTAATCAGATACGAGAGAATTTAGTCATGAGCGCTAGAGGTGGACGTGGTCGTGGACGAGGTCGTGGTAGGATGACGGTTTTGAACCCGTGAGGATCCGGTCAGGGTCGAAAATGAGATACTCGGGTTCCGCCACCACCGAGGTGGTGAGTTCCAAGATCGATCGAGATGACGCAGTTGTCGCGCGCGATGCTTCGAGTGTTGGAAAGGGTAGCTGGTGTAGGTGGTGGTGCAGAGTTAGGAAATCGCCTCGAGCGACTCCGGGCAAACGGGCCGAATTCTTTCGAGGTGTTTCTGGTGTTGCTCCCAAAGATCGCCGAGTATTGGCTGGAGGCAACGGAGCGGATCATGGATGACCGACTTGATCGCCAAGAGAAGTCGAAGGGTATAGTATCGCTTCTCCGGGATGAGTCATATCGCTGGTGGCTCACGGTTCGGGATGTTGTGGCAAAGCAGAGGATCCGACATGGGATTATTTCTGTGGTCGCGTATCAAAAGAAGTACATTGGGGCTAGTTATATTGACTCCAAACAAAGGCATTTTCGAGGCTTGTCCAAGGGAGTAAGTCTGCTTTCCGAGTATGAGGTCGAAGTTCTTGAAGTCGAGCCAGATGCTAGGGGTATTGTGGCTACCGAACACGAGAGGTGTGTTCGTTTCGAGGATGGTCCGAGAGACGAGTTGAGGTCGCTTGATTGCTCCCAGCCAGAGCGTGAGTTTGTCGTCCTTGTTGAGAAGGCTAAGGTAGCCGAGGGTGTTAAGGAGTCCGTGAGGCGTGGTGGTATGGACAGAACGTGCATAAGAGGAGCTTTGGGTCTTCCGATCGCCGGGTAATCCTCGAAAAGGGCTAGACAGAGTGGGCCGAATCGGGCCTGGGTAGGGTTGTTGCCGCTAGTCGGGGACCGCCGCGGTGTAACCATTGTGGGAGATATCATTGGGGAGGCCGCTGGACCGGTGGAAAAGGTTGTTTTGAGTGTGGTTCTCTCGGATCATCGCGTGAGGGACCGCCCGCGTAAGTTGGCCAGATTCATTTGAGAGTTAGGGCCGCACTCGGTTCGGCCAGAGTAGTGGACCGCCACCGCAGAGGGGCCGTGGTAATGGCAGAGGTAGTAATGGATCCTGGTCTGGGCGTGGAGCACCGAGCGTGGTGCGGGTAGTTCGACTCCGCATGTACCGGGTTAGTGGCGCGCAGAAGGCGCCGAGAGGAGGGCGACGCACCGGACGCCATAACGATGCGTTCTTGATCTTTGGTTCTCCTTTATCGCTTTGATTGATGTGGGTTCGACGATTCTTACATGGCCGTGAGTATAGTAGAGACCATGGACTTAGACTCGAGATATCTTCTAGGCGGATGACCTGTAATTAGCCCTTTAGGTCACTCGTGGTAGTAGATAAGTCGTTTAGAGATGTACCCTAGAACTCCAGGGGTAGTGTTTGTCAGCCGATCCGATGGAACCGCCGTTTGGGGAGTTCGATTTGATTCTTGGGATGGACTCGTTGGTTAAGTACCAGCGAGCGGTTGGATTGCGCGCTAAGCGCATGGTTCTAAGGACGATCGAGGGTGATGAAGTGGCTATGATAGGTAATAGGAGAGATTACTTATCAATGTGGTATCCGCACTAAAGCGCGCAGAAGATGGTCGAAGGGCCGTGGAGGCGATGTGGTTCATGTGTATGCCTTGGAGGCTAAAGAGTCTCACGAGAGAAGGTCCGCATCGTTAAGGAATTTGCTGATGTGTTTCGGAGGAGCTTCCGGTTTACCGCCAGATCGTGAGGTAGAGTTCGGGATAGATCTGCATACCCGAATCGCCAAAGGTGTCTATTGCTGATATAGGATGGCGCCAAAGGAATTGGTGGAGCTTAAGGCTCTGATTCGGAGTTATTGGATCGAGGTTTTATCAGCCAAGTGTTTCGCCGTGGGGTGCGCCGGTATTTTTGTTAAGAAGAAAGATGGTACGATGCGGATGTGCATAGACTACCGCCAGCTGAATAAGTCGACGATTAAAAACAAGTATCCGCTGCCACGGATAGATGACTTGTTTGATCACCAAGCGGTGCAGCGGTATTTTCTAAGATTGACCGAGGTCCGGTATCACCGGTTAAAGGTGAGAGAAGCGGATATTCACAAGACAGCATTTCGGACTCGGTATGGGCACTACGAATTTCTGGTAATGCCATTCAGGTTGACTAACGGACCGGCAGCATTTATGGATATGATGAATAGAGTGTTTCAAAGAAGATCTGGATCGGGCCTGGTCGTGGTTTTCATAGACGACATCTTGGTGTATTCAAGAACAGAGGAAGAGCATGATGCGCATTTGAGAGTTGTGCTGCAGATTTTGAGGGAAAAGCAGCTCTATGCTAAGTTCAGTAAGTGCGAGTTCTGGCCTAGAGAAGTGACTTTCTTGGGTCATGTAGTGTCGGCTGAGGGGATTCGAGTAGATCCTCGTAAGATTGAGGCAGTTTTGGATTGGAAGCCGCCTAAGTCAGTGGCTGAGATTCGGAGTTTTCTGGGTTTGGCCGGATACTACCGAAGGTTTGTAGAGGGTTTCTCGTTGATTGCAGCACCAATGACCAAGTTGTTAAGGAGAGAGGTTCCGTTTGTCTGGACTGAGAAACAGCAGGAGAGTTTCAACAAGCTTAAGAAGATTCTAACGTAAGCTCGGCTTTGATTCAACCTCGAGGCCTGGTAAGGAATTCACGGCCCATCGCGATGCATCACATACGGGGTTGGGTTGTGTGCTGATGCATGAAGGTAAGGTTGTGGCTTACGCATCTCGGCAGCTGAGGCCACATGAGGTCAACTATCCGACGCACGATTTGGAGGTAGCGGCTGTAGTCTTCGCCTTAAAGATTTGGAGGCACTACTTGTACGGAGAGAGATCGATAGTCTACACGGATCATAAGAGTCTGGAGTATCTACTGACTCAGAAGGATTTGAATTTGAGGCAGCGCAGATGGGTTGAGTTGTCGAAAGATTACGATCGCTCGATTGAGTATCATCCGGGCAAGGCTAACGTGGTGGCAGACGCGTTGAGCCGTAAGGTTGTTTCGGACTTAAGAGCGATGTTTGCCCATTTGAGCTTGTATGACGATGGGAGTATTCTCGCAGAGTTGCAAAGTTGCTACTTGGGTTGAGCAGATCGAGAGAAACAAATTAGAGGATGAGATTCGAGTGCGCGAAGGTTACAAGTGCGCAGATGGTGGTTTAGAGGGTTACAGCTTGTCTAGTGATGAGGTTCTGTGTTTCCAAGGTAAGGCTTGTATGCCTAAAGATATTGAATCGAGGCAGAAGATTCTTCAGACGCACATAGCGCCTTATGCTATGCATCCTGGTGGTAGCAAGATGTATAGGGATCTTAGAGAGCAGTTTTGGTGGCCGGGCTTGAAGAAAGAGGTGACAGAGTTTGTTGGGAAGTGTCTGACATGTCAGCAGGTCAAGGCTGAACATCGCTGTCCGTGGTTGCTTCACTGTGAAGATTCCTGGGTGGAAGTGGGAAAGGATAACCATGGATTTCGTCAAGGTTATCGCTACGCCAAGCAAGAAGGATTCAGTTTGGGTAATTGTGGATCGACTGACTAAATCAGCTCATTTCATTCCGGTGAGAGTTGACTACTCACTTCAGAGGTTGGCGAAGCTGTATGTTTCAGAGATAGTGAGGTTGCACGGTGTGCCAGTATCGATCATCTCGGATAGGGATCCCAGATTTACGTCAAGGTTCTGGAAAGCGTTGCATCAGGCTCTGGGTACGCGGTTGGATTTCAGCACGGCTTTTCACCCATGATCGGCGGTCAATCAGAAAGAGTTATTCAGATCTTAGAGGATATGCTGAGAGGTTGTGTCCTGGATTTTAGAGGTAGTTGGGAAGAGTTTCTACCATTAGCTGAGTTTGCCTACAACAACAGTTACCAAGCGAGCATCAAGATGGCACCATATGAGGCGTTGTATGGTAGGAAGTGTCGATCACCTACGTGTTGGACAGAGTTAGGTGAACGCCAGTTGTTAGGACCCGAGTTGGTTGCTGAAACCGAAAACAACGTTAAGTTGATTCAGGCTCGGTTGAAGGAAGCTTCGGACCGGCAGAAGTCTTATGCCGATCTTAAACGAAGAGACATAGAGTTTGCTGTGGGGGATCGAGTTTTTCTGAAGGTCTCGCCTTGGAAGAAGGTGTTGAGGTTCGGGAAGAAAGGCAAGCTAAGTCCGAGGTTTATTGGGCCGTATAGGGTTCTGAGACGAGTGGGGCCAGTAGCGTATCAACTGGAATTACCAGCAGAGCTTAGTCAGATTCTCGACGTATTTCACGTTTCGATGCTTCGGAGATATCGTTCGGATCCATCGCATGTGGTAGCAGTGGAAGAGATCGAGGTAAATCCAGATTTGACTTTGGAAGAAGAACTCGTGCGCATTCTTGATCGGATGTGAAGGTTCTCGCGTAAGAAGTCTGCGTGCCTTTGGTTAAGGTACTTTGGCGGAATCATGGCGTGGAAGAAGCCACGTGGGAACCCGAGGACATGATGAAATAGCAAAGCATACCCGCAACTCTTTTTGATCGTAATTTCGAGGTCGAAATTATTTTTAAGGGGGTAGAACCGTAATATCCGGGTTAGGGGCTATTTTGTTGTTGCATGATATTGCATGTGTTGGTGTGTGTGTGGTTGCCGTTTGTGTAGTTTGGGGCTTAATTGTAGGCTAGGAGTGTGCCCGAGTAGGTAGGAAAATTTTAGTTTTTAGGCTTTATAGGAGGGGAGCGGATGGAGTCGAGGGATATGTATTTTAGTTGGAGTCTTATTGCACAAAAGAGAAGCCGGCAAGGTGGCAAGGCATGCGCTACTTGGGAGCTAGGTGTGGCGTCAATCGCATGAGGTGGAGGTCTTGTGTTCAAGCCGCAAAGACCTCACATTTTGGCTTCCATTTTGACGGCATGGAAGGAAGAGTTTGTAGGCGCTCAAACTCGCTTGGACTTGGTCTACCCATTTGAATGGTGGGTGGAGAGGGATTTTAGGAGGAAGACTTGGTAAACACATTTGAAATGTGTGGTTGGGAGCTATTGGGGGGATTATGGCCGAATTTGAGGGAGGTTGGAGTTGGGGAGTGACGGCTTGGTAGTGTGGGTGTGGGGTAGTGCCGAATTTCATTTTGGCATTTTGGTGTTTTCTGGCCAAGGGTTAGTAAGCTAAGTTCTTTCTCTTTTGTCAATTGCACTTAATTTTCCAAGGTTTTCCTCTCATTTTCTTCACTTCTTGAAACCGAAAATCCAAGTGAGTTTCTCCATCTTTTCTTTTGCAAACCGAAAGTCAAGTTCTCATTTGCCGAATCCGTGTTGCCCTTTTGAGTTGGTGTGGCCGAAAGTTCTCAACCATCTCCCTTCTTTTATTCATTTGTTGAAGCCGAAACTAGTAATCCTTCTTTGTCATATTCCCATTCTTTTACAACTCTTGTGCCGAATCCATATCTCCTTCTTAGCCGAATCTTTCATTTGTTTCTTACCATTTCATTGCTTCGAAACCATCTTATTTTGTTCCCCTAATCTTCATTTTCTTTTCTCAATACTATCTTGCCAAGCTATACTCCCTATTCACATATTTTCTTTTCTCTTCTCACCCTAAGCCGAACATAGGAGTGCCGAATCTTCTTCTCCCTCGGGTTCAAGGTGGTGACCGAACCTATCCCCTCACCTAGTGTGTTGTTGGCCGAATATAGTTGGTGTTGGGTAAGTGTGTGTTTGGCCGAATGGCCATTTCTCTCTTCTCTAGTACTATGTTGATTTCGGTTTGTTTAAAGCCTATGTTGGTTGTGGTTGAAAGGAGTTAATCACCTGTTTAATCATCTCGTATAGGGTCTTTGGATATTGGAAGTAATCAAGAGGAGTCTTCCTTCTTTGTAAACCGATTGGTAAGTAGTGGTAAGTGTTGGGTACTATTATTATTAGTTCAATCTTTTGGTTTCGATTAAGCTTAAGGGTTCAAAGAATTAACCGTTCTTTTTTTTAAGGTGTAGCCGATTGTTGGGAGGAGAACCATCGTTGGTTCGAGGTTTGGTAGGAAACCAAACCAATAGCAAGGTAAGGGATCAAAGTTAAACCCTTTGGTTTATTTGGTCTTAGCCGAATGGTGTAGAAGGCTAACCTATGTTTTGGCCGATTGTTGTTAGGAGCAAGAGGATCGTGGGTTAGATCGGGTTCTTTGGGGTTTAGGCTTGTTATATACTGTGTGTAACTAACACACCCATACTTAGTAATATTATTAATAACTCGATTGCTTTGTAAAACCAAAACAAGATGATGGATTAATTGGTACCCAAGTGGGGTATATGTACGGATCCGGGTAAGTCCGTAGCATTACGAGTTCTACTGATGTATATTCAATATTATGATCTATGTTATGTATGCTATGAGATATAACGCTTGGCATGTTGGCATGATATGCATGACTTGTATGAGATGCATGATCACATGAGTATGGCATGATGATGGGTGATATGAGTGGAGGGAGGATGATGATATCCGTGTCTTTGGGACACGTGGTCTTTGGGACACCAGGTTTGGCACCTCCAAAGTGGTTTGGTACCACAGCTTGATTTTGTGACTTTGGCCACCAGTGATTTGGTATCACATTTGTGTCTTTGGGACACCAGAGGTTTGGCACCTCATTGCGACTCGCCCCCGTGGTTAACACCACCGTGGGTTGGCCCCACTTTGAGATATGGGATCGTCGCTAGTGATTTGGTATCACACGATGGGTTGGCCCCATCATCGGATTTGTGATCGCGGTCACCAAAGTGATTTGGTATCACACTGCCTCTTTGGGACACCAGAGGTTTGGCACCTCATTGCGACTCGTCCCCCGTGGTTAACACCACCCGGGTTGGCCCCACTTTGAGATATGGGATCGTCGCTAGTGATTTGGTATCACACGATGGGTTGGCCCCATCATTGGATTATTCGTGACTTTGGGTCACCAGTGGTTTGGCACACCGCTGGTTTGGTACCACACGGGGGTAGAAAAGGCGATATGGATGGTTAGGATCGGGTTGCATTAATCATGTTGCTATGTATGATGTGTGTTAGCATGTTGTTTCATCGGGAGCGGGATTTATGCATCGAGTCAATCGACTCACCCTCTCCTTTGACATTTCAGACACTTAGACGCGACATGGAGCCGAGATGGACTCGGGTGCTCATGCCACGCTTAATAAAGTTTTACTCAGACTTTATAATTTGGGTACTTTTGCTTGCTTTTTATTATTTGGGTTTTGTTTTGGATTGTAAAAGGCCTTTAATTTATGTTTTATGATGTTTATGCTTTAAATAGACTTTAATATGCCTTAACAAAATAAGTGGGTTGGAATTTTATTAAAATTTGGAAAGACAATGATTTAAAAACTATAACGCAAAGTGTTTTAAACTATACCATCGGGTATCTCACCATGACTCGCATTAGAAACTCAAACGATTTCCAAATCAAAACTCGATTTTCTACTAAGTTAAAATGTCTTAAGTAACACAAAGAAACTATTTGAATAATGAAATGGAATAAACTCGTTTTAACTACATCTTTTTGTTAAGCTTTCAAAATATTTTTTTTGGGCTTTCTGAATACACCACTTGATTTCAAACAAGCCTACTTAAATTTTCTTCAAATACACTAGATAGTGAAGTGTTTACATCCTGCTTTTAAACGAAAAACCTAAACCTCTCAAGTACGTTTTCCCCGTAACATACCAGATTCGGTCGTGGTGTATTGACCGGGTTTGGGGTGTTACAACAATAGTATCGCACACTTAGTGCCATCACTTGAACCGAAGATGTAACACCCCTAACCCGTAACCATCGCTGGTCTAGGGTTAAAGGCATTACCAGACAAATCGGATCTTTTATGAACATTTCACATCACAATTTAATCATTCAAATCAAAGTGTCCCTTAAACAGGTCTACAAGACCTTAAACATTCATTAGAAAGGGGTCAGGACTAAACCGAACACATACAAAATTTTCTGAAATTCAAACATTTTTCAAAGCTACAGAGGTCACACACCCGTGTGGGCAGGCCGTGTGCCTCACACGGCCTCAGACACGCCCGTGTGTCTAAGCCGTGGAAAAACAGGGCATACATACTGACTTGTCCACACGGCCGAGGACACGCCCATGTGCCTCACCCGTAGTTGACACTAACTTGCATCACACGGCCAGTCACACGCCCGTGGTCGAAACTGACTTGTTTTGAATTACAAATTTGAATGACTCGGTCGAGCCACACACCCGTGTGCTCAACCGTGTGGGAAAATATAGGCCATTTGCAAGGCCAATTTGCCACCCATTTTGGGTCAATCCTACAAGCACAAACAAGCATTGTTTCAAACACCAAAAACAATCAAAACATACCCAAAATGATCATCTTTTCTAACCATTCAAGAGCATACCAAGCATACCAATTTATGCACTATTTTTTTTCTCACTCACATCACAAGTATTTCTAAGTATAATTCATTCAAAAACTTATCAATTCAATATGGCAACCTTTCATCATTAATATACCAACTTTGCATCTCAAAACAAAGACTAAAATTTGCCATATTCACATCCCATTTACAAGCCATATCAAACAATGCATCATATAGCATGAACTACTCATTCACTTCATATTCATTATCTAGCCATATCACATGGCCATTTTATATAACACAAAACATCATCCAATTCAACTAGACTATACATGCCATATTTAAATATGTACACATTCAAAAGGTACCAAAATAAAGTTTGATAGTGTGGTGATGATCCTCGACGATTCTCGAGCCTTCCGTAGCTTTAACGATCTATAAAACAATGTAAACACACACAAAGTAAGCTTTCAAAAGCTTAGTAAGCCATATAAAAATAAACTTAACATATAAACATTCATAATCATAACAAATACAAGATCATTAATACATCTCAATTGCAAATACATAATTCCTCTTTGGCTCATTTGTTTAGCCATTGCTTACCAACAAATCATATCTCTAAGTATCAATTTGATCATAGCTCATTCATACATATATCACATTTAGTCTCAATGAGACTATGCGCATATCTCACTTGAGTAAATTCACATATACTCACCTTTCATACTCAAACATAGTATTCATTTCCAATGTACCTGAATCGATTACACATTTCACATAGTCTTTCATTTCTCGGAATTGCCCGTTGAACCATTCGGAATCAAATAGGATACTCAGATACTTAGAATACTCGTACAATGCCAACGTCCCAGACGTGGTCTTACATGTAATCAAATATCGATGCCACTCACCCAGATAGGGTCTTACACGAATCAAATATGATGCCAATGTCCCAGACATGGTCTTACACGTAAATCTCAAATCGATGCCAACGTCCCAGACGTGGTCTTACACGAGATCACATATCAGAAACCTATGTCATGACATACGTATCCTAACTATTCCTAAGGTTCGTACGTGACTTTTCGGACATTAACGCATTGTCGATAATTCCTCGGATTTCATGTTTGTATCTTCCATATTCATTCATCACAATTCAATTTCATATGAACATAAATAAATCAATTCAAATACATTTATTTGTATATAGACTTACCTCACATTCGAAATAACGAACAGAAACGACTACTCGATCACTTTCGACTTTCCTCGGTCTAATTTCGTTTTCTTTGGTTCTTGATTTATACATATTCAAATTTAACTCTTTTATTCACCAAATCATTCAATTCAGTCCAAAAACACACATTTAGGACAATTTACAAATTAGCCCTTACATTTTCACATTTTGACATTTAAGTCCCTATTTCACAAAATACAGAAAATTCCCTTGTACCCATGTTTAGCCAAATTTTCATCATGATCATACAAGTCCATATATTTCATTTATTTCACATTTTAGTCCCTCAAAATATTATTTTCACAATTTAGTCCAAATTACTCAAATTCACCAAAAATCCAAAGACAAAACATGTTAATCTAACACATATATTTCTTATTTCATCATCAACTATCACAAAACTCAAGCATTCATCAATGGAACATTTCAAAATCATCATCAAATTCTAAAATTAAAGCATGGGCTTGAGAGAACACGAAGCAACAATCACAAAAACGTAGAAATTATCAAAAACCGAACCAAAACATACCTCAATCTAAGTACTTCAATGGCTGAATGTTAAAGAAGCTTAAAACCCCTTTTTCTTTTCTTGTTTTCGGTGGATGAACACACAAATGGCCATTATTTTATCTTTGTTTTAATTATATTAACATTAATAATCAATTTCCAATTTTACCCTTAATTAGCCAATTATAAAACCATGCAACAATAGCCCTTAACCGTCCATCCCAATACTTAATGGCTAAATTGCAACATAAGGACTCCATATTATAGAAACAATAGCAATGTAACACTTTAACAATTATCAAGCCACTTTTACATATTACGCGATTAAGTCCTTTTCTCAATTTAAGCACACAAACAATAAAATTAATTCATGGAAATTTCACACATGCTTAATCACATACTGTAAACATAGAAAATAATATTAAAATATTCTTTTGACTCAGCTTTGTGGTCTCAAAACTACTATTCCAACTAGGGTCTAAACCGGACTGTTACAGTGTAATGCCCCAAAAGTTAGGGGTTGTAATTTTTGCTTAATTTCATGTTGTGCATGATCGACTAGCTATTTGAGTGTGTTTGGGGGTCCTAAGGAGGCCTGGGTTCAAGTTTGAGCCTGGGAAAAGTTTTAATTTTTGGCCCTTTAGTGGAGAGGGCTGTTGGCAGTAGGGCTTAAGTATATCTGTGTGAGTTTATGTGTCACAAGTGAGCTAGTGGCAAGATCGCTATCGCATCAATAGGAAGGCAAGGAGGGAGGGGGTTCAAATCCCATGAATAGCAAAAGGGGGACTTTTATTTTGTCTTAAGAGAGCAAGAGGTAGAGTTGGGATCAAACTCTGCAAGGAAGTTGAAGACTTGGTCAAAAATTTCAAATAGGAGGTTAGGAGTGTTTCAAGGAGGATTCAGTGGAGGGAATCTAGGGGTGGATGTGTGTGGGAGTGTTGGCCGAATGTGGGGAAGGTTGTGATAGGGAATTTTGGCCAAGGGTGGTCATTTGGGAGTGCATATTCGGTTTTGAGAGGGGAGAGTGCCAAATTTTCTCTTGTTTTCTTTTGGGAGTATTTGCATTTTGGGTATTTTCTCTAGCATTTCGGGTCTTTTCCTTCTCAATTCACCTATGCCGAATTCTCAGTTTCTTTCTTTCTCTTCTCGCTCTGTGGTGCAAGTCTTCCTCTTTTCCTTCTCTTTTGCCACTTGCCGATTGGTAGGCTCCCCTCTTTTAATTCCTCTTGTTCGTTTTATCTTTACTTTGCTGCCAAATCTCTTTTCCTCCTTCGGTTCTTCTTTGGCCGAATGTAACAACTTCTTTTCCTCTTATTTTCCCTTCTCTTTTGCAACTTGCCGATCGCTAGCCGATTGTGTTAGCTGAATCTATTTCTGTGCTTTGTTCTAATCTTCCCGAATCTCTTCGAAATTGCGGTAAGTGGGTACTCTAGCCGAATCTTGGTCGGTTTCTCTTCTATGCTCGGTTCTATATCTCTCAAGCCAAAAGGCTATTTTTGTTTCAACTGTGGCCGGGGTTATTGTGTAGCTAACACCTCCTTTTCGTGCAACATTTCTAGGAACTCACTTTCCGTAACCAAGGAGTCAGCTGATTATCTTTCCCTTGCAGGATATCTCTTATTGGTGGTAAGTAACGTTAGTTTGATTAGACGATTTAAATTTTTATGAGGATGTATTATCAAGGGTTAAAGCTAATCGTTTAGAACTGTTGATTTCATAGGTGTTTAATCTTTGGTGATTCAACCTACAATCTATAACAGGTGTGTAATCTAACTCTCCTGTTTGTTCTGTTAATGTCATGATCTGTGAATCGGCGAAAAGCTGAAGTACTGAAAAGCTAGAATATCGGCATCTGAGATCACTCGAGTGTGCGAGAGCTCGTAGTGATAAACTGAGTCACGAACGTTAGCGATAGACCTTTAGGAGTGCCACTAACTTTCTCGTGGGCTTAGGCCGTAATGGGCCTTGTTGAGCCGAAGTGGGCTAAGTGGGCTCAATGGGCTAATGGGCCCACAGAGGTAAAATCCATAATAAGTGCTAGATGAAAAATGCGGCTGCGAAGTCCACAGAACCATGATCGTATATGGGCTGAATGGGCCACATGAGCGTGTGGGCCCGCTTGGGTCGAAATTGGGCTTTAGGCCCAATTGCACTGTTTAGATAAAAAAGGGAACCTGTGTCGCTCGAGGTGACAGTAGGCCTCCAAAAAGGCCGTTGAATGACTGATTTACCAAAATACACTTAATGGGTGAAATTACCGAAATACCCTTGGTGGGTAAATTACCGAAATACCCTTGGTAGGTAAATTATCGAAATACCCCTGAGGGGTGAAAATTATAGTTTCACCCCTAAATGACAAAATGACCGTTATACCCTTAGTGGTAGTTTAAATGATGTTTATGTGATTTTTATATAACTGTATATGATTGCGATACACTGCATACATGACATATTGCATTGAGTTGGGTTTTCTAATTTGGAGGAAGCATCGTTACTGTGGCACTGCCACATATTCTGATTCTAGTGGCTCAGCCACGTATACCGTTATCAGCAGCTAGGCTGCACCATTGGAGATTTTGGCTGGGTAGGTCGACATGGTCCCCACATGGAGAGATTGGTTGGTATGGGTGGAGAGTTTGGTTGGTATGGGTTGGGTACATGTCCATTGCATTGATATGATTTTGGGTATTAGGCCCAGATTGTTACCGAGTAGGGCTTAGGCCACAACTGATACCATATGGGCTCGGGCCCAGACTGTGACCGTAATAGGGGATTACACACGGAGTTCTCGTAACTCACCCTTTCTCTTTAACTGTGCAGGTAATCCCCACCCGTAGTGGATTTGAAGCTGCGAGGGACTCAGAGGTGGCCACACATCCAATATGTTTTGGCTTAAATTTAGCGACTTTATTTTAGTTTATTTTATTTTAAGTATTGGGTTAATGATTGTTTGTAATAAGGCCATTGGGTTTTCTTTTTAACTTTTATTTGGCATTTCCTTTAATTGCAAACTGCTCGTCTATTAAATACGGGTTTTCAAAACAATAACCACTGATTTCAAAATAACACGTTTCCGCAACCGTTTCAAACAAACTACCGCAATAAACAAGGTTTTAAAAATGGTAATATTTTTGTAAAGGAATGACTTTAAGAAAATTTGTTTTATTAATAAGCAACGTAAATCGAGATTTTTAAAGGGTAGAAAGTTTTGATTTGTAAAAGGGTTTTCCAATGAACTTATAGTTTTCGAACAGCACTTTGATGTGGCATGTTAGATCTGGCCATAACGTCTAGGCCGGGTTTAGGGTGTTACATTTAGTGGTATCAGAGCCAAGTTGCAAAACTCGACTGTGGAATGGTTTTGAAAATTTTTCCAAATCTGTTTAAATTTTTGTTTAGAAAGTAGTGATATTACTGAAAGTGTGGCACACCGAGTCTCTGGCACCAAATCCGTATGTTTCCTAACACTATACTCTATTATATGCTAAAATGACTGTATTGAGAAACTACTAGGGATAGTAGTACCATACTGAACTCTTTAGTTATGGAAACTGAGACCATAGGAGACTGAAACTGTAGTAAATGCGATCTGCGAGAACAACCCTAATTACTGCTTTTCATAAAATACCTGTTAATAATTATGAGAACTATAAGCTGATTCATAAAACTTTTTAATCAGGGAAATACGCTACATCAATATGAGCACAAGAGGTCGCGGAAGGGGTACACGTGGCCGTGGTAGAGGCCGAGCTGCTAGGGCTTGGTCCTCAGCATCAGGACATATGCCTGAAAGGGAAGCGCCGGCATCACCAGTGACTGAAACAGGGTCTCATGACCGAGACGGTGGGGATGATGCTCTGTCCCAAGCGATGTTGCGAGTTCTTGAAAGGGTTGCTGGAGTGAGTACTGGGTCAGTGCATCGAGGGTCAATTTCTGAACGACTCTGGTCAAACGGGGTGGAAATTTTCAGGGGCATCTCTGGTGTAACCCCGAATGTAGAAGAATATTGGTTAGAGGCTGTCGAGCAAATAATGGATGATCTTGACTGCACGGTGGAGCAAAAACTGAAGGGAACAATGTCTTTACTGCGAGATGAGGCATATCACTGGTGGCTTACCATGAAGGAAGGCACGCAGGCCGACCATGTGACATGGGATTTCTTTAAGGCAGCCTTCCAAGGGAAATATGTCGGGGCGAGTTATGTGGATGCCCGAAGAAAGGAATTTTTAAGTCAGGTTTAGGGGAATAAGTCTGTAGCAGAGTATGAGGCAGAGTTTCTGCGGTTGAGCCGGTATGCTCGAGGCATAGTCGCGACTGAGTATGAGCACTGCGTGCAGTTAAAGGATGGTCTCTGGGATGAAATGCGGGTACTGATAGCCCCGCAGAGGGAAAGAGACTTTGCTGCCCTGATCGAGAAGGCAAAGATTTCCGAGGATGTGAAACGCTCTGAGCGTCAAAATTGTGAGAAGGAAAGGGGCAGAAATAAGAGCAATTTTGGGCCCTCAAGTTTTTTTGGTGGGCCTAAGAAGAGGCCTAGGTTTGATAGGCCTGCCCGAGCTGGGGTTCCAGTTGTTGCTGGTCGACCGCAGCCTTGCTTTGAGTGTGGGAGACCTCATTTGGGAGAGTCTTTGGAAAAGAACCTGGGGTGTTTCGGGGATGTGGGTCCAAGGATCATCGGTCGTAAACCGTCCCCTAAGCCTGCTCAGAGGCAAGCAAAGCAGTCGGGCTATGCGGCCGAGGAGGGTGGTCAGCAGCCACCAAGAGGCTGTGGTCCAACCAAAGGGGGAAATGGGTTTGGACGATGTCGTGGAGCACCGGGCAGAGGTGCTGGTAACACGGAGGCTAGACAGCCAGCGTTGGTTTATGCTGCTCGGCGCCGAGAGGATGGCGACGCACCTGACGTCATAACTGGTACGTTCCTCATTCATAATGTACCATATACAGTTTTAATTGATATTTGGTCTACGCACTCGTATGTTGCATGTACGGTGTCTGGAACTTTGGGTATACAGTTCAAAATTACTGATAAGGAAATGTCGGTGATTAGTCCACTGGGACAGTCGGTTAGTGTGAATAAACTGTTTAGAGATGTGCCCCTAGAGGTTCAAGGGGTTGTCTTTCCGGCGGATTTGATGGAACTGCCATTTGGCGAGTTCGATCTCATTTTGGGCATGGATTAGTTGGTGAAGCACCGTGCGAATTTGGATTGTGCTGCTAAGCGTGTGGTACTGAAGTCTTCGGAGGTTAAGGATGTGGTCGTGATAGGGGAGCGGAGAGATTATTTATCTAATGTAATCTCAGCATTAAGGGCTGAGAAGCTGGTTCGCAAAGGTTGCGAGGCGTTCCTAGCTTATGTCAGCACATCTAATATTAAGGGTTTGTCTATTGGGGATGCCAGGACAGTAAAGGAGTTCCCGGATGTATTTTCTGAAGAGCTTATGGGGTTGCCTCCAAATTGTGAGGTCAAATTCGACATTGAGCTCCTACCGGGAATGACTCCGGTGTCCATCGCCCTTATAGGATGGCGCCGAAGGAGATGGTGGAATTAAAGGCTCAAATCCAAGAGCTACTGGATCGAGGATTCATCCAACTGAGTGTGTCTCCGTGGGGAGCACCGGTATTGTTCGTGAAGAAGAATGATGGGTCAATGCGCATGTGTATTGATCATCGTCAATTGAACAAACTGACGATTAATAACAAGTACCCATTACCAAGAATAGACGATTTGTTCGATCAGCTGCGAGGAGCTTCGGTTATCTCTAAGATAGATCTTAGATCGGGATACCATCAGCTAAGGGTTAAGGAGGCAGATGTGTACAAGACAGCATTCCAGACTCGTTATTGACATTACGAGATTCTGGTCATGCCGTTTGGGTTAACGAATACACCAACTGCTTTCATGGATATGATGAACTGGGTCTTCTAACCCTATTTGGACCGGTTCGTGGTGGTGTTTATAGATGATATTCTGGTGTATTCAAAGACCGATGAGGAGCATGATTCACAACTCTGGGTTGTTCTGCAAATATTGAGAGAAAGGCAGCTTTATGCCAAATTCAGCAAGTGCGAGAGGTGACATTTTTGGGTCATGTCGTGTCTGCCGAGGGGATTAGGGTTGATCCTCAAAAAGTTGAGGTCGTATTAGATTGGAAGCCACCGAAGTTAGTATCTGAGATTCGAAGTTTTCTGGGTTTGGCCGGGTATTATAGACAGTTCGTTGAGGGGTTTTCACTGATTTCTGCACCCCTAACTAAGTTACTGCATAAAGGAGTACCGTTTGTTTGGACTGATAAACAGCAGGAGAGTTTTGAGAAACTGAAGAAGATTCGAACTGAAGCCCCGATATTAATACAGCTAGAGGCTGGAAAGGAATTCATTGTTTACTGTGATGCGTCACACAAGGGTTTGGGTTGTGTGCTGATGCAAGAGGGTAAGGTGGTGGCTTATGCGTCCTTTCAGCTTAGGCCGCACGAGGTGAATTACCCCACTCATGACTTGGAATTAGCGGCGGTTCTATTCGCACTAAATATTTGGAGACACTACTTGTACGGGGAGAAGTCGATCGTTTATACCGACCATAAAAGTCTCAAGTATCTCCTTACTCAGAATGAATTAAACCTTAGGCAACGAAGGTGGATAGAGTTGCTTAAGGATTATGATTGCTCGATTGAGTACCATCCGGGAAAAGCTAACGTGGTGGCGGATGCACTGAGTCGTAAGGTTGTATCTAATCTAAGAGCAATGTTTGCTCGTCTCAGCCTGTTTGAGGATGGTAGTCTGTTAGCAGAGCTTCAGGTTAAACCGACTTGGATTGGTCAAATTAAAGAGAAGCAGTTGCTGGATGAATCGTTGATTCCTCATTTTCAACTGGTGAAGAAGGGAGAGACTGCGGATTTTGGGCTAAATAGTAAAGGAATGTTATGCTTCCGTGGAAGAGTCTGTGTACCGAGGGATGCTGAGTTAAGACAGTCTATACTGCGGGAGGCGCATAATAGCCTATACGCTATGCATCCTGGTGGAAACAAGTTATACCGAGATCTACGTGGAATCGCATCGTGGGCCGTGGCTTAAGCGTGAGGTTACCGATTTTGTAAGTAAGTGTTTGACATGCCAGCAAGTGAAGGCTGAGCATCAACTGCCTTCGGGACTGCTGCAACCTGTTAAAATTCCACTTTGGAAGTGGGAGAGGGTAACCATGGATTTTGTTAGTGGGCTACCCCTGACGCCTACTAAGAAAGATTCGGTATGGGTTATTGTTGATCGACTGACTAAGTCTGCCCACTTCATACTAGTTCGCACTGATTACTCGTTGCAGAAGTTGGCCAAGTTATACGTGTCGGAAATTGTGAGGTTACATGGGGTACCAGTGTCTATCATCTCGGACAGGGACCCCCGATTCACATCACGATTTTGGAGAGTGTTACACGAAGCTTTGGGTACAAGGTTGGATTTTAGCACAGCATTTCATCCGCAGACTGATGGTCAGTCGGAGATGGTAATTCAGATTTTGGAAGACATGTTGAGAAGTTGTGTGATTGATTTCAAGGGCAGTTGGGAAGACTATCTGCCATTAGCGAAATTCGCTAATAACAACAGCTACCAATCTAGTATTCAGATGGCACCATACGAGGCGTTATATGGTCATAGGTGTCGTACCCCTACTTGTTGGACAGAACTGGGTGAGCGGCGAATATTGGGGCCAGAATTAGTTGCTGAAACTGAAGAGAAAGTAAAATTGATCCGGGGTTGGTTAAAAAAAGCATCTGATAGGCAGAAGTCATTCGCTGATTTAAAGTGCAAAGAGATTGAGTACACGGTGGGAGATTTTGTCTTCTTGAAAGTCTCACCTTGGAAGAAGATTCTGAGATTTGGGTGGAAGGGCAAGATGAGCCCTAGATTTATCGGACCTTACCGGGTAGTAAAATGTGTGGGACCGGTTGCCTATCAGCTGGAACTGCCTCCTGAGTTAAATCGTATACATAATGTGTTCCACATTTCTATGCTGAGGCGATACCGTTCTGATCCTTCCCATATAGTGCCGGTGGAGGAGATCGAGGTAAGACCTGATCTGACTTTTGAGGAAGAACCGGTGTAGATATTGGATCGTGATGTTAAGGTGCTGAGGAGGAAGTTTGTTCTATTAGTCAAGGTGCTGTGGTGTAATCACGGTTCAGAGGAAGCCGCGTGGGAGCCTGAGGAGGCGATACGACAGCAATACCCTCATCTCTTCTGATCAGGTAAATTTTGAGGCCGAAATTTCTTTAAGGGGGTAGAGTTGTAGCGCCCCAAAAGTTAAGGGTTGTAATTTTTTCTTAATTTCATGTTGTGCTTGATCGGCTAGCTATTTGAGTGTGTTTGGGGGTCCTAAGGAGGCCTGGGTTCGAGTTTGAGCCTGGGAAAAATTTTAGTTTTTTGCCCTTTAATGGAGAGGGCTGTTGGCAGTAGGGCTTAAGTATATCTGTGTACGTTTAAGTGTCACAAGTGAGCTAGTGGCAAGATGGCTGTGGCGTCAATAGGAAGGCAAGGAGGGAGGGGGTTCGAATCCCATGAATAGCAAAAGGGGGACTTTTATTTTATGTCTTGAGAGAGCAAGAGGTAGAGTTGGGATCAAACTCTGCAAGGAAGTTGAAGACTTGGTCAAAAATTTCAAATAGGAGGCTATGAGTGTTTCAAGGAGGATTCGGTGGAGGGAATCTAGGGGTGGATGTGTGTGGGAGTGTTGGCCGAATGTGAGGAAGGTTGTGATAGGGAATTTCGGCCAAGGGTGGTCATTTGGGAGTGCATATTCAGTTTTGAGAGGGGAGAGTGCCGAATTTTCTCTGGTTTTCTTTTGGGAGTATTTGCATTTTGGGTATTTTCTCTAGCATTTCGGGTCTTTTCCTTCTCAATTCACCTTTGTCGAATTCTTAGTTTCTTTCTTTCTCTTCTCGCTCTGTGGTACAAGTCTTCCTCTTTTCCTTCTCTTTTGCCACTTGCCGATTGGTAGGCTCCCATCTTTTAATTCCTCTTATTCGTTTCATCTTTACTTTGCTGCCAAATCTCTTTTCCTCTTTTGGTTCTTCTTTGGCCGAATGTAACAACTTCTTTTCCTCTTATTTTTCCTTTTCTTTTGCCACTTGCCGATTGCTAGCCGATTGTGTAGGCCGAATCTATTTCCGTGCTTTGTTCTAATCTTCCCCAATCTCTTCGAAATTGTGGTAAGTGGGTACTCTAGTCGGATCTTGGTCGGTTTCTCTTCTATGCTCGGTTCTATATCTCTCAAGCCGAAAGGCTATTTTTGTTTTAATTGTGGCCGGGGTTATTGTGTAGCTAACACCTCCTTTTCATGCAACATTGCTAGGAACTCGCTTTCCGTAACCAAGGAGTCGGCTAATTATCTTTCCCTTGCAGGACATCTCTTGTTGGTGGTAAGTAACGTTAGTTTGATTAGACGGTTTAAATTTTTATGAGGATGTATTATCAAGGGTTAAAGCTAATCGTTTAGAACTGTTGATTTCATAGGTGTTTAATCTTTGGAGATTCAACCTACAATCCATAACATGTGTGTAATCTCACACTCCTATTTGTTTTGTTAATGTCATGATCTGTGAATCGGCGAAAAGCTGAAATATTGGCATCTGAGATCACTCGAGCGTGCGAGTGCTCGTAGTGATAAACCGAGTCACGAACATTGGCAATAGACCTTTGGGAGTGCCACGAACTTTCTCGTGGGCTTAGGCCGTAATGGGCCTTGTTGAGCGAAGTAGGCTACATGGGCCCAATGGGCTAATGGGCCCACAGAGGCAAAATCCATAGTAAGTGTCGGATGATAGACGCGGCTGGGAAGCCTGTAGAACCGTGATCGTATATGGGCTGAATGGGCCACACGAGCGTGTGGGCCCGCTTGGACCAAAATTGGGCTTTAGGCCCAATTGCACCGTTTAAACCAAAAAGGGAACCTATGTCGCTCGAGGCGACAGTAGGCCTCCAAAAAGGCTGTTGAAGGACTGATTTACCAAAATACACTTAATGGGTGAAATTACAGAAATACCCTTGGTGGGTAAAGTACCGAAATACCCTTGGTGGGTAAATTACCGAAATACCCTTAGTGGGTAAATTACTGAAATGCCCTTAGTGGGTAAATTACCGAAATACCCTTGGTAATTACTGAAATACCCTTGGTGGGTAAATTACCGAAATACCCTTGGTAGGTAAATTATCGAAATACCCCCGAGGGGTGAAAACTACCGTTTTACCCCTAAATGAAAAATGACCGTTATACCCTTAGTGGTAGTTTAAATTATGTTTATGTGATTTTTATATAACTATATATGATTGCGATACACTGCATACATGACATATTGCATTGGGTTGGGTTTTCCGATCTGGAGGAAGTACCGTTATTGTGGCACTGCCACGTATTCTGATTCTAGTGGCTCAGCCACGTATACCGTTATCAGCAGCTAGGCTGCACCATTGGAGAGTTTGGCTGGGTCGGTCGACATGGTCCCCACATGGAGAGATTGGTTGGTACGGGTGGAGAGTTTGGTTGGTATGGGTTAGGTACATGTCCATTGCATTGATATGATTTTGGGGCTTAGGCCCAGATTATTACCGAGTAGGGCTCGGGCCCAGACTGATACCGTATGGGCTCGTGCCCAGACTGTGACCGTAATAGGGGATTGCACACTGAGTTCTAGTAACTCACCCTTTCTCTTTAACTGTGCAGGTAATCCCCAACCGTAGTGGATTTGGAGCTGTGAGGGACTCGGAGGTGGCCACACGTCCAATATGTTTTGGGTTAAATTTAGCGACTTTATTTTAGTTTATTTTATTTTAAGTATTGGGTTAATGATTGTTCGTAATAAGGCCATTGGGTTTTCTTTTTAACTTTTATTTGGCATTTCCTTTAATTGCAAACTGCTCGTCTATTAAACACGGGTTGTCAAAACAATAACCACTGATTTCAAAATAACACGTTTCCGTAACTGTTTCAAACAAACTACCGCAATAAACAAGGTTTTAAAATGGTAATATTTTTGTAAAGGAATGACTTTGAGAAAATTTGTTTTGTCAATAAGCAACGCAAATCGAGATTTTTAAAGGGTAGAAAGTTTTGATTCGTAAAAGGGTTTTCCAACGAACTTATAGTTTTCGAATAGCAATTTGATGTGGCATGTTAGATCCGACCATAACGTCTAGGTCAGGTTTAGGGTGTTACATACAGAGGATGTCTTGGTATCGCACACACAGTGCCAACAATATAGCTGGTGCACTTCCTTAATTCGCACACTTAGTGCAATTCGTCACAGTATCTATTTTATTTACGCACACTTAGTGCCAAATATGTCCAAACTCACATTTCGCAATACTTACTCCACAATCACATTCCTATTCATTTCATACCATGTATGCATTGTTTAAACAATAAGTATTATACACGAACTTACCTTGGACGTAGAAACACGATGCAAGTCGATCAATCGAGCACTTTATTCTTGCCTCGATCTAAGTTCGAATTTCTCTTTTCTTGATCTATACATATTCAAATTTATCTCATTCATTCACCAAATCATCCAATTCAATCCAAATACGTATATTTTGAGCATTTTACAAAGTAGCCCTCACATTTTCACATTTTAACATTTAAGTCCCTATTTCATAAAATCACCAAATACACATAATTTCATTTTATACAAGCTTAGCCGAATTTTCTCCTAGCTCATACAAGCCCACATATTTCATTTATTTCACATTTTAGTCCTTCAATTTCTCATTTTCACAATTTAGCCCATAATACTCAAATTCATCAAAAATCACTTTATAAAACATGTATACCAATCACCAAACTTGCATAATTCATCATCAAATATCACAAAACTCATGAATTCATCATTGGCTAAACTCACAATCTTCATCAAAATCAGAAATTGAGGCATGGACTTAATAAAATACTAAGCAACGACCACAAAAACATAGAAATCACTAAAAACCGAGCTCAAAACATACCTTGATTAAGTTTAGACAATGGCTGAATGTGAGAAACCTTCTAACCCTTATTCTTTCTTCAATTTTCGGCAAACAAAGATGATAGTGGCTTATTTTTTTCATGTTTGTTTTATTATAAATAACATTAATAACCATTTTACAAATTTAACCTTAATATAACCATTAAAATTCCACTAACTAATGTCCATAATTGTCCATCTCCACTATCAAGGGTCTAATTACAACATAAGGATTTCTCATGTAATAAGCCATGACAATTAAGCACTTTAACAATTAGCACACAACTTTTACATTTTATGCGATTAAGTCATTTTTCACAATTCGACACACAAACGATAAAATTTTCACACAGAATTTTCACACATGCTTAATCACATACTGTAAACACTAAAAATAATATTAAAATATTTTTCTGACCTCGGATTTGTGGTCCCGAAACCACTGTTCTGACTAGGGTCTAAACCGGGCTGTTACATAAATAAATAAATATATTCAATTAAGTGTTTCAATGAATCTCAAACATTAAATTCAATCCATAATTTATATTTATTTTGCCCCTAACATTTTAGCTTTTTACAATTTAGTCCTTAAGCTCGTAAATTGAAATTCATGCAATTTCATCTACACATCATGCTAGCCAATTTTCCAAGAGACTCATACCAACCCACACAAACCATCATTTCACAAATTTATCATAGTATTTTATTACTTTTACAAATAAGTCCCTAAATGGTAATTTCATAAAAAATCACTTTACAAAAGTTGTTTATTTAACAACAAGGACTCATAATCTTTCATCAAACTTCATAAATCATGCAAGAACATTCATGGAAAAACCCTAAACCCTCAGCCATTTTGCAAATTAGTCCCTAGGCTAGCTAGATTAAGCTACAACGACTTCAAAAACATGAAAATCATTAAAAATGTGATCAAAATACTTACCATGTAATAAAAAAGGAAGTGACCGAACCCTAATTATGGTGTTTAATAGTTTCAATTGAAGAAGACAAGATTAAGAAGATGATATCCCATTTTTTATTTCTTTTCCTTTTATGTTTTTAATCTTATTTACTAAATTACTTATTTAACATTTATTATTAACCTTAAAATAACCTATTTAGTGTCCATAAAAGTCCACTAACAAATAAAATGGTTTAATTACCATTTAAGTCAATCATATTTAAAATTCATAGTAATTTAACACCTTTAGCTAATAGAACTTCACTTTTATACCTTTTACAATTTAGTCCTTTTTGTTTAATTAAGCATGCAAACATCAAAATTTCTTAACAAAAATTTTATACGACGTTACTAACATACCGTAGACATTAAAATAATAATAAAATAATTATTTACTCGTCAGATTTGTCGTCCCAAAAACACTGTTCCGATTTCATTGAAAATGTGTTGTTACAACTCTCCCCTCTAAAGAAATTTTCATCCCCGAAAATCTTACCAAAAAAGAGGTTCGGGTATTGCACTATCATAGCTTCTTCCGGTTACTAGGTGGCCTCTTCTATATCGTGACGTTTCCAACGAACTTTTACTAAAGCTATGTTTTTGTTTCTCAATTATTTAACCTCTCGAGCTAGAATTCTGATCGGTTCTTCACTGTACATCATATCAGATTGAATCTCAACGTCAACTGGTGAAATCACGTGTGAAGGGTCTGATCGATACTGTCGTAACATCGACAAGTAAAAAACATTGTGGATCTTTTCTAACTTTGACGGAAAAGCTAATCTGTAAGCTACTAGCCCGATTCTTTTAATGATCTCATACGGCCCGATAAATCACGGGCTTACCTTTCCTTTACGACCGAATCGAAGAACTTTCTTCCAGGGTGATACTTTCAAGAACACTTTGTCACCGACTTGAAATTCTATATCTTTTCTTTTCAAATCCGCATAGGATTTCTGTCGATCTAAAGCTACTTTTAAACTGTCTCGAATCAGTTTAACCTTTTCTTCGGTCTCTCGTATCAAATCAACCCTGTGAAGCTTTTTCTCACTAAGCACAATCCAATACAATGGAGTTCGACACTTTAGACCATATAAAGCTTCGTACGGTGCCATCTTTATGCTCGACTGACAACTGTTGTTATAAGCAAATTCAACCAATGGTAGAAATATCTCCCAGTTACCTTCAAACTCTAAAACACAGCATCGAAGCATATCTTCGAGTATTTAAATCACTCGCTCGAATTGACCATTAGTCTGAGGATGAAACGTGGTACTAAAATGAAAACGAGTACCTAGAGCCTCATGTAACTTGCTCCAGAATCAAGATGTAAAACGCGGATCTCTATCTGAAATAATAGAAATTGGCACCCCTTGTAATCTGACAATCTCAACAACATATAACTCTACTAGTCTCTTGAGTGAATAATCTGTATGCACTGGAATGAAATGCACGGATTTTGTCAGAAGATCAAGAATGACCAAAACTGCATCTTTCTTTCTCGAAGACAAAGGCAATCCCGACACAAAATCCATCATGACACATTCCCACTTCCAATCTAGAATCATCACTGGTTGTAGTAAACCCGAAGGTACCTGATGTTCGCTTTAACTTGCTGACAGACTAAACATCTCGATACAAACTCAATGATCTCTTGTTTCATACTTGGCCACCAGTACATCTATTTCAAATCACCGTACATTTTATTGCTACCAGGATGAATAGATAAGCTACTACTATAAGCTTCCTACAAAATTTTCTGAACACATGGCTGTGTGGCCAGGTCGTGTGACTCACACGGCTGAGGCACACGCCCGTGTCTTACTCCGTGTAACACTCGAATTAGGGACACACGACTGTGTCCCAACCCATTTTCGTGCCCATATAACTCTCTGACATGGGTCACACGGCCAAGCCACACGCCCATGTGCCAAGTCGTGTAACTTTTGAAATGGCCTCACACGTCCGTGTGCCAGGCCATGTGCTAGGTCGTGTAACTACCTGACTTGTAACCTTAAAAACCTACAAGGGACACACGGCCGTGACACACGCCTATATCTTAGGTCGCGTGGACAAGAAATTGGCCAAAATTAAGCCAATTCTTTCACCCATTCAAGCATGTACCTACAAGAAATATGCACATATAATCAAAGCATCAAAACATACCAAAACATGCATAATAGCACCAATTCAATAGGCAAAAAATACAGCTAACCAATATGCCAAAAGGCACCTCAATCACAACAAGTAAACATACCAAAACTTATGCATAATTGACCATAATTCTAACATATACATCTAGTATAATATCATCTCAAAGCATACCATAATTAAAACCATTTAAAGCATAGTAACCTAAGTCACCTACAAGACAAAACAAACAACAAGTGTTTACTTTCAAACCATTCTAACAAAACCAGAAAGATACCTATTTTCAATCTTAGTAATATACCTAACAACTTAGTTTAGTATTTTTCCATAATGTACCTTTGTAACCTATACAGCCACATATACATGCCACGACCCTAGGGACACAAGAACTACCAACATCGAAGGATAGTGTGAGCTGTAGATACGACCCGTCCACAAGTCAGCAATAACGATCTACAAAACAATACACAAAAACATATAGCTTATAGCGCTTAGTAAGAACATAGCATATATTTTAACTTAACAACAATTTAATACAACTCATATTTTACTCGATTTGAAGTTACCGGGCTATAAACAGGGGCACATATGTGCAATTCAGAGATATTGAAGAACAAAAAGGGGCACGTATGTGTAATTCAGGGGTATTGAAGTATAAACAGGGGCACGTATGTGCAATTCATTGGTAACAAAGTACAAACAGGGGCACATATGTGTAATTCAGGAGTGCCAAAGTACAAACTGGGGTATAATCAATTATAAGTGTTTAATTTCATAATTATAATGTAAAATATACAAATAGAAATTCAATTACATATTGAGATACAATGAACTTACCTTGACAACTAGAGCGTAAGAGTACGATCCATGATTTTTGCCTTTCTTCGGTTTAGATCCTGTTGAGATTTATGTTGATCTAAATAAATAATTATATTCAATTAAGTGTTTCAATCAATCTCAAACATTCAATTCAATCCATGATCTATATTTTTAGAAAATTACAATTTTGCCCCTAATATTTTAACCTTTTTACAATTTAGTCATTAAGCTCGTAAATTAAAATCCATGCAATTTCATCTACACATCATGCTAGCCGATTTTCCAAGAGACTCATAACAACCCATGTAACACCCCTCACCCGTATTCATTGCCGAAATAGGGTTACGGAGCTGTAACACCCCAAACCCGGTCAATACGCCACGACCAAATTTGGCATGCTACGAAGAAAAACGTTTCGAAGAAAATTGAAATAGCGATTAAATTTTAGTGAAAAATTCTTTGTAATTCTATATTTGTAGAAATCAGATGTTTAATAAGTTAAAACTGGAAATTTACTTTGAAATTCCATAAATAAAACTTTTAAACTAAGTGGATAAATCATAGGTTAGAAAACATTTGTTTCATTTTAAGAAAACTCGAATTAATACTTTGAAACCGTTTGCATTTGAATGTAGAAACTTAAAATTTTGGAAATCATTTAAGTTGTAGAAAACACTTAATTTATAATTTTATTATCAACAATTTAGATTACCTGATGGTAAGATAAAATACCATAGCGTTTTTATAGTTTAGAAAACTTTAGCTCAATTATTAAATTAATCAAGTGATATACTTAAACATGTTTAGAATAAATCCCAAAGCATATAAATAATCCAAAACCATAATTAAAGAGGCCTTATTACAAATCTATAAAATATGAAAACCCAAATTAAAATATAATAAGGTACCCAAATGGAAGTTCTTGTAAAATCAAATTTTATTGCATGGCCTCCTCGAGTTCATCCGGCTCCACATCCGCGATCTCACGAATCACCCAAAAGATATCCCATCAAGGGTGAGTCAATGAGACTCAATGTGTAACAAGACACTAAAAACCCAATCGATCATAGCAATAAAGCCCATTTAAATCACATTTAGCCATAAGCCCATAATATAGCAAATCGAGATAATCACATGTACATATAAAATGAAATGCAATCCCGAACCCAACTTAGATATCCATCCGCTACACACCACCCGTACCTACCAATCACACCGTGGGGATTACTAAATCGACCCTCCATCCGCTACACACCATCGAAGGCGCGCTTGTGAGTCAACATGCACATCACCCTTATAATCGTGGCATAGCCACGGATAATTGTGACAGAGTCACCGGATTCATAATATCGTGACCAAGTCACCGGATTCATAATATCGTGACCGAAGTCACCGGATTCATAATATCGTGACCAAAGTCACCGGATAATGTGGTAAAAACCACCGAAACACTTCCCCTTTCAATATTACCCATATGCCCATGCAATAACATATTATTTAATTATCATGCCATATGCCCCATTATCATATCGGAATCGGACACATTTCATATTATGCATATAGCATTATTAGCAATGTAAATATTATGCCTTGTACATTATATCAAAATCATAATCAAATATCGAATATGTTTCATATTAGAATCATACATAGTACAAAGGAATAACATACCTCAATTCACCGTACCATTGAATGATACCCGAAGCCATAATCATTCATATTTCTTTATTAACAACTTTTATCAATAATGCTATTTAATCTATTAGAAATTTAGTGTAGGCTAAACACCTGATAATAGTGATAACTAAACTTTCCCGCTCGCTGATACCCTCAGAATCTCGAACAATAACTATAGGCGATTTCTCTCCGATTGATAGTTCATAACCCGATGAAGAACCACGAACGAACAATGGCTCGGGGTACGAACAACTTCAAATAAACGATTATCGCCGCAGAGGGTCCACATCCGGTGGAAAGTCTCGAATCGCCGACATGACTTCTTCGCTTGAAATTTGAGGTATAGCAGATCCACCCTTCTTCCAAACACTATTAATCGCTCTTTTGAACCCATTCTTGATTGCCCCAAAAATCTAACGTTCACGGAAAAATATAATAAACGAGAGATAGAGTCCCCAAAAAAATGTAATCGATTAGTAGTCCATCTAAAACGATATAACAAGTATAAAGATCCTTACTACTTGACTTACCCCAAAGCGGTTGTCAAAGAATTGAGGCTTAGAACGATTGCTTCCAAAGTCCCAAAGAGTCTATCTTTCAAGACCGATTGAAGAAAACCAAATGAAGACCTACCCTTGTTGATATTCGGCCAGACAATTCAAAAGAGAGTGGGAAGTTTCGGCAATATGGTTAAATGGTGAAGGGAATTTCGGCTATGGTTGATTTGTAATAACAAAAGGATTTGACTAGAGTGGAGAAAGAGAAATAGAATGGAAATGGATGAAAAAGAAATGGAACTTGAGAAGGAGAAGGATTCGGCCAAGAGAGAGTATAAAAGAAAATGTGATTATGAATCAATATCAAAAGAAGAAAAGTGAGATATGTGAGAGAGAGATTCGGCCTAACACTTATTTGCCAAAAAGAAAATGCACAAAAGCCAAGTGAGGTTTCAGTTTCAAGAGCAAAGATGAGAGAAAGGAAATAACATTTTTGGTTCAAACAAAATGAAGGCTAAACCAAAAGCAAAATTTGCACAAAATGCACAAAAACATTCGGCCAAAGAAGGGAGTTTTTGGAGAGAAAGAAAACAATGCTAAAAGATGCACAAATTGACAACTTTTGGTCAACTAACACCTCCCTAATCCATACCATATTCGGTCAACACATTAGCCAACACAATCCCTCTTTTTCCTCCTCAATTCTTCCCTATCAACCCCTTAATCTCCGTCCCAATTAAACCAACCCCCTTAGCCCCTTATGCCGTCTAGGTTCATGGTCAAATGACCATGGAAAAGCTTCCAAAACATCATCCACTCTTCAAGCCTTTTGTCTCCCCAACCTTCCATAACTTTAAAATTCTTATCCCCTATTTCAAGCTTTCCTTAAACCAATATTCAACTTACCAAAAACTTAAGGTCCAACCTATCATAATTAGAGTTTGACCGTCCATCAATGCTAGGATACAAAAAATAAAGTCTTCAAAATGCTTTCCAAGCAACTCGAACCACTTCCCTCAAGTAACCTTTCAAGCTCCTTATCCACTATGCCACTAACTCCTCATCTGTTAGAATTTAACACTTAAATTAACTTAAGTGCTAAGCTCACTTAATCCACTTCATTAAATAAACCATACTAAAAATTATCTAACTTCCTAAATAAAATCAAGCCTTCACAAGACTATGCTAACACACAAAATTCCTACCCGAGCCAACACAAAAATAATACTCAATTTTTTTTCCTAAAGCTCAAGGCCCAATCCTACTAGGCCCAATTTCGGGATGTTACAGGAGCAATACCAGACTTATTACATAATTAAACACACATTTCTCATACATTTTTCCATTTCAAATATAAACCAATCACAATCATTCACATTGTCCCTAATATAAGCCTACGAGGCCCAAATCATGCATCAGAAGTTGTTCGTGGCCCAAACAGCCTAAACCCACAAGAACACTCATGATGGCCTCAACTATCGCGTCGAAGCTCCCACACGTGCGCTCGCACGCTCGTGTAGTTACCATCACCGTGTGACCGGCATTTCGGCATTTGCCACTCTACAGCTAGAGTAGTGTGAAATACACACACCTGATAGGAATCTGAAGTTAATCCGCGCTTTGAACACTGTTCTGTGCAGAAGCCAACAATGATCGCACCCTTGACCCCCAAGGGGTGTGTCGATCAACTTTGGTCACCACCACCGCGACCCAATGGCATACAGATCAACGAATGATCCAACGCCTAACCCAAACGAGCATGCCACAAAGCGAAAGGGGTAAGCCAAGAAGGGTATCCTTACTCTCCTCATGGTTTGATCTATTTAAAGCCAGCTTCTCTCATGCTAGCTTCCCGATGTGGGATCCCCCTTCAGCAGAGTTTAAATCCAACACAAACTCTAGCCGTCCAATCCGTAAAATAAACACTCCCTTGCTTGACATGAGATTCGAACCCTTGCCCTCTCCTATGCTCCAGACGCTACATGCCACCACTACACAAGCTCCTTTTGTGACTTAGAACATGCACAACTAAATATAAGCCTATGGGCCAAAGTCTAAGTTCATTTAAAGGAAAAACAAAATGAATTGCAAGCACCAAGACTTGAACCTTGGACCCCTTGCTTCCTCTATGGCGTCACTTCCTTGTCACCCATGTGGCACCATTTGCCACTAGACCACAACTCCTTTTGTGTATTTTTTTCCCACAATTTATTCTTAAAGCCTACTTACTTACCCCAGGGCTTTATTCACCTAAAACCAAAATTTTTCCTAAAGCCCAGGTTTAAACCCGGGACTTCATGGAAGCCCCCTAACCTTCCAAAATCACTCACCTAATAGGTCCAACTTGAATTAGTGTCGTTCTCTTGTTCTCTAAAATTTTAAACGCTCCCATGCCCAAGGCCCAATAGGCCCAATTCTACTAGGCCCAAATTCGGGGCGTTACAGTTCTACCCTCCTTAAAGAAATTTTGTCCTTGAAATTTCCAACTCTCAGAACAGTCGTACAACCCAACCTACACCACCGCTTTCCACTGCGCACTCTAATTCCAAAACATTACCTCTTACACACACCCAAAATACCTAGTCACTAGAGCAGATAGATATCATACAAATACAATTTCCATATCCACAACATCACACAGAATAAATACAAAATCTAAATTTAAGCATCTCAGTATAGTCTAATATCTAGGTAATCACAGTGTTTCCTATTGCATAACAGCAGATAAAGGTTTTTAGAAAACTTACGGATTCGGCGCCGGAGACTCGGTGAACCACACTTTCAGAAAAATAGTCAATACAACATTTCAAAAACTTCAACTCTTTTCAAACCTTTTTGAAACAATACTTTTAGAAATTCAATTTTGAAAACCCAATCCACAGCCGAGTTTTATAACTTGGCTCTGATACCATTAAATGTAACACCCCAAACCCGGCCTAGAAGTTAGGCCCGAATCTGGCGTGTCACATGGAAGTGTTTTTCAAAACCATGTTTCTTGTTTGTTCAAACTTGTTTGAGAGTTAAAGCCTCTTTGTTAAAATTCAAAACACTTAAACAATTGTTAACCACTTGCAAACGTAACTTTTAACACTTTATCTGCTGCGGAAGCATATTTAAAATAAATATTATACTAAAATGTGATGTTTAAAAATTGAGTAGCAGAAGCATTTTGAAAACGTTGCGAAAACGTAGTGTTTTGAAGTCAGTTTATCGTTTTAGAAATCGTATCCCATTTTTAGCAGTTAGAAAACATCATAAATGAATATAAGAAATAATAAGTTAAAATTAAAGAGGCCTTGTAAAAACCCAAATAAAAATATTTAAAAATAATCAAAACAGCAAGCATAAGTAGTGTGTGGTCTTCTCCGAGTCCTCACGGACTCACGATCTGTCTTAAGGTCAAGATTACTCGCATGATTAAAAAGCGGGGTGACTTTATGAAAACTCAGTGTGTAATCCCCTATTATGGTCACAGTCTGGGACCGAGCCCATACGATATCAGTCTGGGCCTAAGCCCTATTCGGTAACAGTCTGGGCTTAAGCCCTAAATCATATCAATGCAAACGAACATGTAACCCAACCCTTAACCACCAAACTCTCCATCCGTACCAACCAATCTCTCCATGTGGGGACCATGTCGACCCACCCAGCCAAACTCTCCAATGGTGCAGCCTAACTGCTAATAATAGTATACGTGGCTGAGCCACTAGAATGAGGATACGTGGCAATGCCACTATAACGGTACTTCCTCCAAATCAGAAAAACCCAACCCAATGCAATATGTCATGTATGCGATGTATCACAATCATATACAGTTATATAAATATCACATAAACATCATTTAAACTACCACTAAGGGTATAACGGTCATTTTATCATTTAGGGGTAAAACGGTAATTTCACCCCTCGGGGGCATTTCGGTAATTTTACCCACTGAGGGTATTTCGGTAATTTTACCCATCGAGGGTATTTCGATAATTTTACCCACCAAGGGTATTTCGATAATTTTACCCACCAAGGGTATTTCGGTAATTTTACCCATCGAGGGTATTTCGATAATTTTGCAAACTAAGGTATTCTAAACAGAGATAACAATGCGAATAGGCCTAGGGCCCATTCTCGGCCCAAATGGGCCCACATGCTCGTGTGGCCCATTTAGCCCAAATCTAGCCATAGATATGAGATTCACATAGTCCAATCCAATATTTACTACACAATCATACAACTTCTTCGATTTGGCCCACGGGCCCATTAGCCCCACATTGCCCCTTTCGGCCCATCGTGGCCCAAACAACCTAAACCCACAAGAACACTCATGATTGCCTCAACTATCGCGTCGAAGCTCCCACACGTACGCTCGCATGCTCGTGTGGTTACCATCGCCGTGTGACCGGCATTTCGGCATTTGCCGCTCTATAGCTAGAGTAGTGCAAAATACACACACCTGATAGGAATCTGAAGTTAATCCGCGCTCCGAACACTATTCTGCGTAGAAGCCAACAATGATCGTACCCTTGACCCCCAAGGGGTGTGTCGATCAACTTCGGTCACCACCACCGCGACCCAACGGCATACAGATCAACGAATGATCCAACGCCTAACCCAAACGAGCACGTCACAAAGCGAAAGGGGTAAGCCAAGAAGAGTATCCTTACTCTCATCATGGTTTGCTCTATTTAAAGCCAGCTTCTCGCCTAGTCTCATGCTAGCTTTTCGATGTGGGATACCCCCTTCAGCAGAGTTTAAATCCAACACAAACTCTGGCCGTCCAATCCGCAAAATAAACACTCCCTTGCTTGACATTAGATTCGAACCCTTGCCCTCTCCTATGCTCCAGATGCTACATGCCACCACAACACAAGCTCCTTTTGTTACTTAGAACATGCGCAACTAAATATAAGCCTATGGGCCAAAGTCTAAGTTCATTTGAAAGAAAAACAAAATGAATTGCAAGCGCCAAGACTTGAACCTTGGACCCCTTGCTTCCTCTATTGCGTCACTTCCTTGTCTCCCATGTGGCGCCATTTGCCACTAGACCATAACTTTTTTTGTGTCCCTTTTTTCCCACAATTTATTCTTAAAGCCTACTTACATACCCCCAGGGCTTTATTCACCTAAAACAAATTTTTTTCGTAAAACCCAGGTTTGAACCCGGGACTTCATGGAAGCCCTCTAACCTTCCAAAATCACTCACCTAATAGGTCCAACTTGCATTAGTGCTGTTCTCTTGTTCTCTAAAATTTTAAACGCTCCCATGCCCAAGGCCTAATAGGCCCATTTCTACTAGGCCCAAATTCGGGGCGTTACAGGTCATCTCGTCGGTTAAGGGTAAAACAGTAATTTCACCCCTCAGAGGTATTTCGCTAATTCTACTCTACAAGGGTATTTCGGTAATTCTACCCTACATGGATCTTTCAGTAATTCTATCCTACGAGGGTATTTCGATAATTCTACCCTACGAGGGTATTTCGGTAATTCTACCCTTCGAAGGTATTTCGATAATTTTACCCTTCGAGGGTATTTCAGTACAGGTTACGACCTTTCCAAAGGCCTACCGTCGTCTCGAACGACTCGGATAACTTATATGGCCAAAACACTATAATTGGGCCCAAGGCCCGTTACTTGGCCCAAGTGGCCCCACACGCTCGTGTGGCCCGTTCAGCCCACATTCCGTCACAGCTACACGAACCTCGCAGCCCAATCCCTTATTAGTCACTTACCGTGGATTTGGTCCCTATGGGGCCCATGAGCCCATTGGGCCCACTGGCCCATTTTGGCCCTACGAGGCCCATTACGACCTATGCCCACGAGAACGTTCGTGGTGGCCTCTACGGTCCATCGCCAATGATTGTGGCTTGATTTATCCCTACGAGCATTCGCACGCTCGTGAGCCCTCAGATGCCGAAGTTTTGGCTTTTCATCTTTTGCCGATTCACAATTAAACAGGGGTGTGAATACACACCTTCATCCGTCGTTTTGACTGAAACAACATTGGGTATACGATTACACACCTGCTATGGGTTGTAGTTTGAAGTGCTTCAAAGATTAAACACCTATGATAACAACAACCCCATCAATTAGTCTCAAACCCTTGTTAATCCATCACCATAATATTGAAAACACTTTAATCAAACTAACGCTACTTACCAATTAACAACCGCAATCTCCTCTAGTTCCAAAACCACATATTCTTTTCAATGTAATTACCTTCACAAGAACCATTAACCGATTCATAAGAATCTACAATCCCATAAGAATATATTTATACTATGCTTAAAGCACTTACCACGAATCAAAAGATCTCTTGCAGGGGAAAGTAATCGGCCTACCCTTTGGTTAAGGAAAACGAGTCCCTAGCAACATTCGAACGAAAAAGAAGGTGTTAGATAAACTTATCTCTAGGGAAAAAAGGGGAAATAGCCTTTCGGCCCAAGAGATACAAAACTGAGCATGGAGAAAGAAGCCAACCAAGATTCGACTAGAGTCACCACTTACCAATAACTCGAAGAGATTAAGAAACGGTTAGGAACGAAGAGAAGAAGGTATTTAGGCCTTAACAGATTCGGTCAACACAAGAAGAACAAAGGTTTTGAGAGAGAAATATTCAGCTATCTTGAAAAGAAAAGAAACAATGCGAGGGGAAAGAAGAAGTTGAGTTCGGCCAAAGGAGAAAACCAAGAGGAGAAGAAGATGATTCGACAAAGAGTGCGCAACAATTTAGAAATAATGATTAAAGGAAAAGACCCGAATGGTCAAAAATGTTGCTTGAGATGCCACAAAAGAAGTAAATCCCGAAATGCACAAAAAGAAAACCAAAAATGGCAAAGAGGATTTTCGGTTTCTACCCTCTCACAAAGTTGCCGAAACTGCACAAATGAGATTCCCCTTAGCCGAAATCCCCTACTCAAGCTCCCCCATTCAGCCATGACTCCCTTCTCATTAAAATTCCCTAAAAATCTCCATTGTTTGCTCCTTGATTCACTCCACACCCCCCATTCAAACTTATTCAAACTTGATGACCAAGTCTCCAACCACCTTTGCAGTGTTTGAATCAAACTCTACCTCTCACACCACAGAGACATAAAATAAAACCTCCTTATTGCATGCCATGGGATTCGAACCTCAGACCACTAGAACACTCCACACGCCACTTGCCACCTCTACCAGTAGACTCCTTGTGTCACATGTCAAGCACACTTAATATATATGTCCTTTAAGCTAACATCCAGGTTCTAAAGGAGCAAAAATCAAAATTTTGCCAAAGGCCATACTTGAACCCGGGCTTCCTAAAATCCCCAAAACATACCCAAAACACTTAGCCATTGAAGCAAACAAGCAATTTGGTCAGAACATGAAAAATTAAAGACCCTATATTTTGGGGCGTTACAATGCTACCCCCTAAAAAGAAATTTTGGCCTCGAAATTTACCTGGTCAGAAAAGGTGAGGATATATTTGTTGTATCGCCTCCTCAGGCTCCCATGTGGCTTCCTCAGTACCGTGATTACGCCGAAGCACCTTGACCAAAGGAAAAAATTTCCTCTGTAATACCTTAACGTCACGATCCAGTATCTGCACCAGTTCTTCCTCAAAAGTCAGATCAGGTCTAACCTCAATCTCCTCCACCTGCACTATATGTGAGGGATCAGAGCGGTATCGCCTTAGCATAGAGACGTGGAACACATCATGTATCCAGTTTAACTCAAGAGGCAGCTCAAGCTGATAGGCGACCGGTCCCACTCGCTTTAATATTCGGTAAGGTCCAATGAATCTAGGGCACAGTTTGCCTTTCCGTCCAAATCTCAGAATCTTCTTCCATGGCGAGACCTTCAAAAAGACATGATTCCCCACAGAGTACTCTATCTCTTTATGCTTTAAATCTGCATACGAATTCTGCCTATCAGATGTTTCCTTTAACCGATCTCGGATCAACTTTACTTTTTCTTTGGTTTCTGAAACTAACTCTGGCCCAAAAACTCGCCGCTCACCAAGTTCTGTCCAACAGGTAGGGGTGCGACACCTACAACCATATATCGCCTCGTACGGTGCCATCTGAATACTGGCTTGGTAGCTATTGTTATATGTGAACTCTGCTAACGGTAAGTAGTCTTCCCAACTGACTTTGAAATCAATTACACAGCTTCTTAGCATGTCCTCCAATATCTGGATCACCCTCTCCGACTGACCGTCAGTCTGAGGATGAAATGCCGTACTGAAATCCAACATTGTACCCAAAGCCTCGTGTAACTTTTTCCAGAATCGAGATGTGAATCTAGGGTTTCTGTCCAAAATGATAGACACTGGTACCCTATGCAGTCTCACAATCTCAGCCACGTATAACTTAGCCAACTTCTGCAGTGAATAATCAGTGTGGATCAGTATAAAGTGGGCAGATTTAGTCTGTCGATCAATAATAACCCATACCGAGTCCTTCTTAGTCGGCGTTAAGGGTAGCCCACTTACAAAGTCCATGGTTACCCTCTCCCACTTCCAGAGTGGAATCTTTAATGGCTACAGTAACCCAGAAGGTAGTTGGTGCTCAGCTTTAATTTGCTGGCATGTCAGACACTTGACCACGAAATCAGTATCCTCGCTCTTAAGCCCTGGCCACCAGTATAGTTCACGCATATCTCGATACAACTTGTTTCCACCAGGATGCATAGCATAAGGACTGCTATGTGCCTCCCGTAGGATAGACTGCCTCATATCAGAATCTCTCGGTATACAAACTCGCCCACGAAAACATAGTACTCCTTCACTATTTAGCCCAAAATTCGTAGTCTCCCCCTTCTCAACCAGTCGAAAATGAGGAACCAACGATTCATCCAACAACTATTTCTCCTTAATTTGATCAGTCCAGGTCGGTCTCACTTAGAGTTCAGCCAGCAAACTACCATCCTCAAATAAGCTGAGACGAGCAAACATTGCTCTCAGATCCGTTACAACCCTACGGCTCAGTGCATCGGCTACTACGTTAGCTTTACCAGGATGGTACTCAATCGAGCAATCATAATCCTTAAGCAACTCTATCCATCTTCATTGCCTAAGAATTAACTCCTTCTGAGTAATGAGGTACTTGAGGCTTTTATGATCTGTGTAAATAATAGACTACTGACCGTATAAGTAATGCCTCCAAATCTTTAGTGCAAATACCACCGTAGCTAACTCCAAGTCGTGAGTAGGGTAATTTGCCTCGTGAGGCTTAAGCTGCCGAGACGCGTACGCAACCACCTTACCCTCCTGCATCAACACATAACCCAATCCAGTGTGCGACGCATCACTGGAGACAGTGAATTCCTTCCCAGACTCTGGCTGTATTAACACAGGGGCTTTCGTCAAAACTTTCTTCAGTTTCTCAAAACTCTCTTGCTACTTATCAGTCCAATTAAATGGTACCTCTTTACACAGTAACTTAGTCAGAGGTGCAGCAATCAGTGAAAACCCCTCAACAAACCGTCTGTAATACGCAGCCAGACTCAGAAAGCTTCGAATCTCAGATACAGTTTTTAGTGATTTCCAACACAATACGGCTTCAATTTTTTGAGGATCAACCCTAATCCCCTCGGCAGACACCACGTGACCCAAAAATGTCACTTCTCTCGACCAGAACTCACACTTGCTAAACTTTGCGTATAGCTGCTTTTCCTTAAGAATCTGCAACACAATTCAAAGATGTGCATCATGATCCTCCTCGGTTCTTGAATACACCAGGATTTCGTCTATAATCACCACCACGAATCGATCGAAATAGGGTTGGAATACTCGGTTCATCATATATATGAAAGCAGCTGGTGCATTCATCAACCCAAACGGCATTACTAGAAACTCGTAGTGACCATAACGAGTCCTAAACGCAGTCTTATACACATCTGCCTCCTTAACCTTTAGTTGATGGTACCTAGATCAAAGATCTATCTTGGAGAAAACCCAAGCTCCTCGCAGCTGGTCAAACAGATCATCTATCCTCGGTAAAGGGTACTTGTTTTTAATCGTCAGTTTGTTCAATTGACGATAATCGATGCACATGCGCATGGATCCATCCTTCTTGTTCACGAATAACACTAGTGCTCCCCATGGAGGCACACTCGGCCGAATGAACCCTCGATCCAGTAGCTTTTGAATTTGAGCCTTTAACTCCACCAGCTCCTTCGGTGCCATCCTATAAGGGGCGATGGACACCGGAGCTGTTCCCGGTAGGAGCTCGATACCGAATTCGACCTCACGGTCTGGGGGCAACGTAGGAAGCTCTTCAGGAAATACATTCGGAAACTCCTAAACAGTTCTGACATCTCCAACAGAAGGACCTTTAGAATCAGAACTACTGACATAAGCTAAAAACCTCTCGTAACCCTTGCGAACCAGTTTCTCGGCCTTTAATGCTGAGATTACATTAGATAGATAATCTCTTCACTCCCCTAACACAACCACCTCCTCATCCTCAGAAGACTTCAACACCATACTCTTAGCAGCGCAGTCCAAATTCAAACGGTGTTTCACTAGCCAATCTATGCCCAATATCAGATCGAATTCGCCAAATGGCAGTTCCATCAAATCTGCCAGAAAGAAAACCCCTTGGACCTCTAGAGGCACGTCTCTAAACAACTTATTCACTCTAACCGACTATCCCAGTGGACTTAACACAGTCATCTCCCTATTAGTAATTCTAAACTGAAAACCCAGCGTCCCAAACACAGTGCATGCAACATACGAGTGTGTAGACCCAATGTCAATTAAAGCAGTGTATGGTACATTATAAATTAACAACGTACCAGTTATGACATCCGGGGCGTCGCCATCCTCTCGGCGACGAGCAGCATAGACCAAACCTAGTTGTCTCACCTCCAAGTTACCAGCACCTCTGCCTGGTGCTCGACGACCTCTTCCTAAACCATTTCCTCTTCTGGCCTGACCACGGCCTCTCGGTGGCTGCTGACCACCTCTTCCTTGCTAGACATGGCCCTGACCTACGGCTTGCATCTGAATAGGCCTCTGTGTATAATTCTTGACCTGGTGATCTGTGGACCCACATCTAAAACATGCCCCAGCTCATTTCCAGCACTCACCCTGGTGAGCTCTCTCGCAATCTGCGCAAGGCTGTGGTCTAACCATAGTAACAGGAACTGCTTGAACTGACCCATCAAACCTGACCTTCTTTATAGGCCTTCCAGAAGAACCTGAGGGCCCTGAATCCCTTTTAAATCTACCCTTATATTTCTCGCGATTCTGGCGCTCAGAGCGCTTCACATCCTCTGCAATTTTTTCTTTCTCAACAAGGGTAGCAAAATCTCGCTCCCTCTGTGGAGCTATCAGCACACGTAATTCATCCCGGAGGCCATCTTCGAATCGCACAGTACGTTCATACTCAGTTGTGACTATTTCGCGAGCATAACGACTTAACCATAAAAATTCTACCTCGTATACTGCCACTGTCTTATTCCCTTGGGTTAGACTCAGAAATTTCTTTCTTCAGGCGTCCACATAACTTGCGCCCACATACTTCCCTTGAAAGGCCGTCTTGAAGAAATCCCACGTCAAACGATCGGCCTGTGTACCCTCTCTCACAGTGAGCCACCACTGGTATGCCTAATCTCGCAGTAAGGACACTGCTCCCTTTAATTTCTATTCAACAGTACAGTCGAGGTCATCCATTATCTGCTCGGTAGCCTCTAACCAATACTCTGCTACATTCGGGGCTACACCAAAAACACCCCTTAAGATTTCCTCTCCATTAGACCGGAGTCGCTCAAAAATTGACCATCGACCCACTGACCTAGTACTTGCTCCAGCAACCCTTTCGTGAACCCGTAGCATTGCTTGGGATAGAGCATCATCCCCAACTGCTCGATCATGAGACCTTGTCTCCGTTACTTGTGAGGCTGGTGCCTCCCTAGTAGGCATGTGACCCGATGCTGAAGACCCAGACCTAGCGCCTCGGCCTCTACCGCAACCTCGAGTACCCCTTCTAGCGCTCATTTTCTCTTTTCGTATTATCTGTTTTAAAAGTCTTATGAATCAGTTCATAATTCCAGTAATTATTAACGAATGTTTTATGACAATCAGTATTTAAAGTTTTTGTTTTCGCAGATCGAGATATCTCACTACAGTTTTCAGTCTTCTACAGTCTCAGTTTACCCTAACAAGAGAGTTTTATCAAAGTACTACTATCGATAGTAATTTCTCAGTATAACATTTTAGTCTATAGTAGTAAACAGTGTCAGAGAACTTACAAATTTGGAGCTGGAGACTCAGTGTGCCACACTTTTAGTAACAACCTTCCAATTTTCTTTCTAAAACCAAAGTTGAATAATTTTAGAAAAATTTTCGAGAATCCATTCCACCGCTGAGTTTTGTAAACTAGCTCTGATACCACTAAATGTAACACCCCAAACTTGGCCTAGACGTTACGACCGGATCTGACGTGTCACATCGAAGTGCTGATTTGAAAATCGGTCTTGTCAGTGCAAATTCGTGACTAAAGTTTTAAATCTTTTTTGAAACTAATTACTATTGAAAATGTTAGGGTTGTAAAATCAAAACTTGTTAATCACTTATTGGTCATATCATTTATTACAAGTTTATTAATCAAGATTAAATATAGCAAAAGATTTTCCAATTGTAAACTTTAAAATTTGAAAATGCATGATTTTCTTTGGAAACAGTTATTATTTTGAAAACCCGTGTTTCCTAATCTAACAGGTAAACGTAAAAAGTTAAAACCAAATAAAAGTTAAAAACCTCAAATGGCCTTATTTCATAATTATTTCCCCAAAATAAATAACTCAAAGAAAACTAGGTATAAATAAAAATACTTGCAAACATGTGGCCACCTCCGAGTCCCTCGCAGCTCCAAATCCTCTAAAGGCTGGGGATTACCTGTACAGTTAAAAGAAAAGGGTGAGTTACAAGAACTCAGTGTGTAATCCCCTATCATGCAGTAATAGTCTTAGCCTGAGCCCTATCCAAGAATAAGACAGGTGTGGGCCTTGGCCCAATCAAGAATGTGATGTGGGTAAAAGCCCAAATAATAACAGAATAGAACAGTGATGCAACCCAACCCAAACCAGCTGATGCGATCCCGACTGCATCATCTTACGACACACTCGATGCCACCGAGATTGGCCCAAACTCGAGGGGCCCAAGTGCAAAATAAAGCTTTTAATTTTAGTTTGTTAATTTTGTTGCTGGAATAAAAACTTTGATTTATTTATTTTAGTTACTTTAGTTATTATAATATGAGTCTTTAATTGTGTCTTGTTTTTTAAATGCATCTTTAACTAATGTCTTGCATTATTGATCTACATCTTTTAATTATGACATGCATTATGTGTTCTGCATTTAATAAAGTCATGCATTATGTAACTCTCATGATAGTTAAGTTTGCATAATAAATCATGACATGCATTTAAGCATCTTAGTTTAATAAATGAGTTGCTGGACATTTATTCAACTCATCTTAGTTTAATTAAATAGTTGTGTTTAATAAGAGGCTTATTAATTAATCTAGTTACTAGGATGTTTTAATGAAGCATGAGTTTAAGTTAATTTAATTTTGCTTCCATAAATTAACTAGTTGTTGCATTAATTGAAGTCTTAACTTTTAGTTCATTTAATAAAGTCAAGTGTTTAATGTGTTTAAGTTAAAGTAGTGTTTAATAAGTGTTTAAATGTGTTTAAATTGTTTGTTTAATGTGTTTGAATGTAGGAAACTTTTCAACTGAAAACTGTTACACTCAAGGGGATGTTACAAAGAGTTAATGTGACTTTTCAAGTGAAAACGGTTACACACATAGGGAAGCATTATTTAACATTAAAGGGAGCTGTTATGATCATTGAAGGAAGCATTACATCTCCATTAATTTCGGCAGCAACCTATTCATCTTCCATAACCATTTGAGGCTTAAAAGATCACCCAAGAGTTACAACTTCTCATTAAGTTGCTGGTGACCATTCGGCTGCTAAGAAAGCATGAAACCAAGCATTTAAACTCATTGAAATCAACTCATTAGGAGTCTTAAAGTTGTTGTTATTTGGCTAGAGGAATTCAAGAGTTTTACCCATTGATTAGATTTTATTTCAGCCATTTAAATGCATAATAAAGCTAAATTCATATGACTCTTCAGCTAACCACATGTAAACACTATATATACCTTGTTAATAGCTTGTAAAAGGGACTTTTGATGCTTTATGAAATTTTCAGATTGTGAGTTATCCAATCTCTTAATTCTTCAAGGTTCAAATTTACTTATCTATCAACTAGTGGCGTCAATCTGAATTTGTTCTTGAACTTATCATCCTTTCGGGTGTGGCGTTCAAATCAATACCGTTGGTTCCTATCTTGCTAGATAGTGGGTCTCGATTTTTATTCAACTCAACCATTCCATTGAAACCTATAAGATTCGGGTCCTTAATCTTCTATTAAGGGTTCTTTCTTGTTTCAACCATCAATCCATTCATCCAACTATTTTTCTTCAACCCAAGTTGCTGCCTTTTTCTAAATTATAACCATTTTACCTTTCTTTTAAACAAATCAAACGATACTCCTTCGTAGACGATCGGGCAAATTCATATACGACTCAACTCACCTCGAGACGGATCGTATCATTTGGTGTCAGAGCTAGAAAACGAGGAGCATCGATGTTCGTATTGAATCCGAAGTAGGTACGTAATTTTAAAAAAAATTTGAAAAAAATTCAAAAAAAATCGAAAAAAATTCAAAAAAAAATTCAAGTTGAATATCAAAGTTGTAATTGTGTTATTTTCGTGCTTTGAGGAAAAAAAGTCAAAAAAAAAAGAAAAAAAGTCGAAAAAAAAAGTGAAGCTTTGTGACTTTGATAATTTTTCTATTCTTCTTCTCAATTTCTGAGATCCTGAAGCCAATATTTTTATCTCCCACCCCGATCCTTCAAGAAGCATTTTTAACCATCATTCTGTACCATCTGTTTAATGCCAACGCCACCATCCTTAACATTTTTTTTAGCTTACCTTTACCTAAAACGAATTATCCTTTGCTTTAACCCCTTGAAGCCGACCTACAAGTTGCTAATAAGTCTAAGGCAACCTTCCAGAATTTTGAGAGGTGGATTTGAGTGGTAAAAGGCACGAGTGACTCATTAAAGAAAAAGCCAAAATTGAGCAAAATACGAGTGTGAGCGTTCAATATTTACTTTTTCTTTCTGAGTGATTTTAGTGAGGTTTGTGGTGAGGTATTTAAATTTTCTATTTTTGTTCTTTTTAACATTACTTCTTTCAGTACATAATAATGTCTCGAGAAGAGATTTCCACGTTTGATTTTCAATATTTGTTGGAAGAAATGGAAAGCATGCTTGACCACAAGATTAAGCCAATTCAAGACAAGCGAGAATCTCGAGCAACAACCCGACGAAAGTAAACTCCAACAAGTCAGAAAACGGAGTCACGACTATCACGAAGACACCTTCCCGATGACTATTCGAGAAGAGATTCTTATCGGGATTCCCATCCAACAAGGTCGTCGAGACAAAGAGAAGAAAGTTTTGACTTTGAGACTCTTCGAGATAACGAACGAGGAAGTACGAGTTATCCTTCGTACACTTTAAAGACATCACGCACGAAGGAACGTACCCGAAAAATTGATCAAGAAATCAACGAGAATAGTTTCTCTTTCTTTGAGCAAAACATCCATCTTTTTTATTCTTTTGTATCACCTTCATGTTGTAATCAAATCGAAAAAGAATACGGAAGAAAAGAAAAAGAAAAAGAAAAAGAAAAAGAAAAAGAAGTGAGTGTAAAAGAAACGAGTGATGTTGAAAAACAAATGAGAGAAAAAGAGGCAAAAGAACAAGAAAAAGTGAGGAATTTATTTACTAATCCAGATGTGAAATTGCCTCGTTGTGTTTCTTTTCAGGATCCCAAAATATCGAACAATAACCTTCAACTTCAAAACCTTTCCGATGAAAGACGCTTTCGTATGATCAGTATAGGTAAGGTTGAAGATGAAATCGAACTACACGAGTTCGAAGGTAAGCGAGGTAAGGAATTTTTAACAACTGAGTCATGGCGATCAAGTTTGAACCTTGTTGAAAATGACTTAGTTTTAAAAAAGTTTCCCTTATTTTCGTTTGATTGATTGCTATTCTTTGAATGTGGTTGACGTTGTTCGGTACGATCGACAAACCAAAAATTTGATTTTGCATGGTAACGGGTTCTCACGAAAAACAAATAAATTCTTTGATCATTTTGTGCATCAACTACTGCCTTGTGAAAATTCCATGAATTGGTGCAAATTTATTTTGAAACATGTGACGAGTTTTGATTATACGTTTTTGAGTATGCACCACTCCTTTTGGATTAACGTGTTTGATTTATCGAATCCGTTGCTACATTTCGACATAAGTAATCAAACTCATGTTTTTAAACCGGGAATTTATTTTGATTCATTTTGTGGGAAAAACCAGCAACTTAAAATTTGTACGAATAATTTTTATACTTGGTTTTTGAATAAGGAAACGAGGTATGAAAAATTTGTTTTCCCTTTTAATACGGTCCTTAAACAATTTCTGTGGTTGTCCATGAAGTTTGCATTTCATTTGGAAAAGGCTAATCCAACCATGAAGCTTCGACTAGACTACATTTTCAAGGAGAGAAGGTTTGTGTTAAATGGAAAAGGTAAAATCGACCCTTATCCTTCTGTTCAATAAGGTAAGACGCTTGAAACTTTTGAAACTTGTTTGTTCTCCTCGGATGGTAACAAAATTCACGTTGATGACTTAGTTTTTGAAAATTACTTAGATTGTGATGTGATTAACTGTTCTGCTTCATTTGAACACGATTTATCTGTTTTGATTGGTGATAAAAAGATTATTGATTTTGACCCCGGAGACCTTTGTTCTATAGCTTTGTTCAAGTGGTTTGAGAATTGGAATGTTGTTAACTCTCAAATGTTATGTGGTTATGGTTTGTTTCCATCGATGAAAAAGGTAAGATCGATTTCTGTTTTTGATCCCGACATCAATTCATATGTTCAATTTGTGAATAACATTTCAGCATTTTCCTTCGAGTTCATCATCCATGGTGTCACTAACCTCTTTCATTTTCGTAAGGGAAGGCAAGCAACTAATCTACTTCCTTTTCGAGTCTTGTGTTTTTCGAGTTTCGACGATGAAAAATTTTTCGCGAAACAAATGGCCCGATTTGAGGACAAATCGCCTTCAAGAGGGAGGGTATGATGCGATCCCGACTGCATCATGTTACGACACAACTCGATGCCACCGAGATTGGCCCAAACTCGAGGGGCCCAAGTGCAAAATAAAGCTTTTAATTTTAGTTTGTTAATTTGGTTGCTGGAATAAGGACTTTGATTTATTTATTTTAGTTACTTTAGTTATTATAATATGAGTCTTTAATTATGTCTTGTTTATTAAATGCATCTTTAACTAATGTCTTGCATTATTGATCTACATCTTTTTATTATGACATGCATTATGTGTTCTGCATTTAATAAAGTCATGCATTATGTAACTCTCATGATAGTTAAGTTTGCATAATAAATCATGACATGCATTTAAGCATCTTAGTTTAATAAATGAGTTGCTGGACATTTATTCAACTCATCTTAGTTTAATTAAATAGTTGTGTTTAATAAGAGGCTTTTTAATTAATCTAGTTACTAGGATGTTTTAATGAAGCATGAGTTTAAGTTAATTTAATTTTGCTTCAATAAATTAACTAGTTGCTGCATTCATTGAAGTCTTAACTTTTAGTTCATTTAATAAAGTCAAGTGTTTAATGTGTTTAAGTTAAAGTAGTGTTTAATAAGTGTTTAAATGTGATTAAATTGTTTGTTTAATGTGTTTGAATGTAGGAAACTTTTCAAATTGAAAACCGTTACACTCAGGGGATGTTACAAAGAGTTAATGTGACTTTTCAAGTGAAAACGGTTACACACATGGGGAAGCATTATTTAACATTAAAGGAAGCTATTATGATCATTGAAGGAAGCATTACATCTCCATTAATTTCGGCAGCAACCTATTCATCTTCCATAACCATTTGAGGCTTAAAAGATCACCCAAGAGTTACAACTTCTCATTAAGTTGCTGGTGACCATTTGGCTGCTAAGAAAGCATGAAACCAAGCATTTAAACTCATTGAAATCAGCTCATTAGGAGTCTTAAAGTTGTTGTTATTTGGCTGGAGGAATTCAAGAGTTTTACCCATTGATTAGATTTTATTCCAGCTAGTTAAATGCATAATAAAGCTGAATTCATATGACTCTTCAGCTAACCACATGTAAACACTATATATACTTTGTTAATAGCTTGTAAAAGGGACTTTTGATTCTTTATGAAATTTTCAGATTGTGAGTTATCCAATCTCTTAATTCTTCAAGGTTCAAATTGACTTATCTATCAACTAGTGGCGTCAATCTGAATTTGTTCTTGAACTTATCATCCTTTCGGGTGTGGTGTTCAAATCAATATTGTTGGTTCCTATCTTGCTAGATAGTGGGTCTCGGTTTTTATTCAACTCAACCATTCCATTAAAACCTATAAGATTCGGGTCCTTAATCTTCTATTAAGGGTTCTTTCTTGTTTCAACCATCAATCCATTCATCCAACTATTTTTCTTCAACCCAAGTTGCTGCCCTTTTCTAAAATATAACCATTTTACCTTTCTTTTAAACAAATCAAACGATACTCCTTCGTAGACGATCGGGCAAATTCATATACGACTCGACTCACCTCGAGACGGATCGTATCACCAGCCAACACACCACCCGTACCAACCAAAACACCATGTGGGGACTAAGTCGACCCACCCAGCCAACACACCAATATTGCAGCATAGCTACTAATAGTAACACAGCAAAGCTGCTAATATCAGTAAACATGGCCAAGCCACTAAAATTAGAATACGTGGCGAAGCCACTAGAACAGTAAAAACGTGGCAGTGCCACTAGTACAGTACTTCCTCAAAATCAGAATCCCAACCCAATACAGAATGTCGTGTCATAAATATTACGTGTATGTAGTATGTCATATTCATACCAGTCATATAGATATCATACACACATCAACATAACCTACCACTAGGGGTATAATGGTCATCTCGTCGGTTAGGGGTAAAACGGTAATTTCACCCCTCAAGGGTATTTCGGTAATTCTACTCTACAAGGGTATTTCAGTAATTCTACCCTATGAGGATATTTCAGTAATTCTACCCTACGAGGGTATTTTGGTAATTCTACCCTACGAGGGTATTTCAGTAATTCGACCCTTCGAGGGTATATAGGTAATTTTACCCTTCGAGGGTATTTCAGTATAGTTTACGACCTTTCCAAAGGCCCACCGTCGTCTCGAATGACTCGGATAACTTATATGGCCAAAGCGATTGTAAGTGGGCCCAAGGTCTGCGCATTTGGCCCAAGTGAGCCCTGCGCTCGTGTGGCCCGCCTGCACCACATTCCGTCACGACTATGCGAACCTTGCAGCCCAATCCCTTATTAGTCACTTACCGTGGATTTCGTCCCTGTGGGGCCCATGAGCCCATTGGGCCCATATGGCCCATTTCGGCCTTATGAGGCCCATTACGACCTAAGCCCACGAGAACGTTCGTGGCGGCCTCTACGGTCCATCGCCAACGATTATGGCTCGATTTATCCCTACGAGCGTTCGAACGCTCGTGAGCCCTCAGATGCCGAAGTTTCGGCCTTTCGGCTTTTGCCGATTCACAATTAAACAGGGGTGTGAATACACACCTTCATCTGTCGTTTTGACAGAAACAACATTGGGTGTACGATTACACACCTGTTATGGGTTGTAGTTTGAAGCACTTCCAAGATTAAACACCTATGATAATAACAACCCCATCAATTAGTCTCAAACCCTTGTTAATCCATCACCATAATATTGAAAATGCTTTAATCAAACTAACGCTACTTACCAATCAACAACCGCAATCTCCTCTAGTTCCAAAACCACGTATTCTTTTCAATGCTATTACCTTCACAAGAACCGTTAACCGATTCATAAGAATATACAATCCCATAAAAATATATTTATACTATGCTTAAAGCACTTACCACGAATCAAAAGATCTCTTGCAGGGGAAAGTAATCGACCTACCCCTTGGTTAAGGAAAACGAGTCCTTAGCGACATTCAAACGAAAAAGAAGGTGTTAGATAAACTTATCTCCACGGAAAACAAAAGGGAAGCAGCCTTTCGGCCCAAGAGATACAAAACCGAGCATGGAGAAAGAAGCCAACCAAGATTCGACTAGAGTCACCACTTACCAATAACTCGAAGAGATTAAGAAACGGTTAGGAACGAAGAGAAGAAGGTATTTAGGCCTTAACAGATTCGGTCAACACAAGAAGAACAAAGGTTTTGAGAGAGAAATATTCAGCTATCTTGAAAAGAAAAGAAACAATGCGAGGGGAAAGAAGAAGTTGAGTTCGGCCAAAGGAGAAAACCAAGAGGAGAAGAAGATGATTCGACAAAGAGTGCGCAACAATTTAGAAATAATGATTAAAGGAAAAGACCCGAATGGTCAAAAATGTTGCTTGAGATGCCACAAAAGAAGTAAATCCCGAAATGCACAAAAAGAAAACCAGAAATGGCAAAGAGGATTTTCGGTTTCTACCCTCTCACAAAGTTGCCGAAACTGCACAAATGAGATTCCCCTTAGCCGAAATCCCCTACTCAAGCTCCCCCATTCAACCATGACTCCCTTCTCATTAAAATTCCCTAAAAATCTCCATTGTTTGCTCCTTGATTCACTCCACACCCCCATTCAAACTTATTCAAACTTGATGACCAAGTCTCCAACCACCTTTGCAGTGTTTGAATCAAACTCTACCTCTCACACCACAGAGACATAAAATAAAACCTCCTTATTGCATGCCATGGGATTCGAACCTCAGACCACTAGAACACTCCACACGCCACTTGCCACCTCTACCAGTAGACTCCTTGTGTCACATGTCAAGCACACTTAATATATATGTCCTTTAAGCTAACATCCAGGTTCCAAAGGAGCAAAAATCAAAATTTTGCCAAAGGCCATACTTGAACCCAGGCTTCCTAAAATCCCCAAAACATACCCAAAACACTTAGCCATTGAAGCAAACAAGCAATTTGGTCAGAACATGAAAAATTAAAGACCCTATATTTTGGGGCGTTACAGTCAAGGGTCGAATGCATCAAACACAAAAATAGAGTCTTTTTTCTTCTAATTTTTGGCTAGGTGAAGAATATGGACAAAATATGGTTTTAATTTACTTAATTTTAATTTTATAACTAATTTACTTATTTAACCTTAATATAAAACCTTTAAAGCCATTAAAAGATGTCCATCTTTGTCCACTAACTTTATAAATGGGCTAATTACTACATAAAGACCTCCATATTAAAACTCTATAGCTATTAGATGCCTTTAGGTAATAGAACACAAGTTTTACACTTTATGCGATTTAGTCCTTTTATTAAATTAAACACTCAAACGATAAAATTTCTTAATGAAATTTTCACACAAGTATACTATCTTGCTGTAAACATTAAAATAATAATAAAATAATTATTTTGAATTCAGATTTGTGGTCCTGAAACCACTGTTCCGATTGACTAAAAAGAGGCTGTTACAACCCACACAAACCATCATTTCACAAGTTTATCATAATATTTTATTACTTTTACAAATAAGTCCCTAAATGATAATTTCATCAAAAATAACTTTACAAAAGTTGTTTATTTAACAAAAAGGACTCATAATCTTTCATCAAACTTCATAAATCATGCAAGAACATTCATGGAAAAACCCTAAACCCTAAACTATTTTGCAAATTAGTCCTTAGGCTAGCTAGATTAAGCTGCAACGACTTAAAAAAACATGAAAATCATTTAAAATGGGATCAAAATACTTGCCATGTAATCAAAAAGGAAGTGACCGAACCCTAATTATGGTGTTTAATAGTTTCGATTGAAGAAGACAAGATTAAGAAGATGATATCCCTTTTTTTTTCTTTCTTTTCATTTTATGTTTTTAACCTTATTTACTAAATTACTTATTTAACCTTTATTATTAACCTTAAAATAACCTATTTAGTGTCCATAAAAGTCTACTAACAAATAAAATGGTTTAATTACCATTTAAGTCACTCATATTAAAAATTCATAGTAATTTAACACCTTTAACTAATAGAACTTCACTTTACACCTTTTACGATTTAGTCCTTTTTGTTTAATTAAGCATGCAAACATCAAAATTTCTTAACAAAAATTTTATACGATGTTACTAACATACCGTAGACATTAAAATAATAATAAAATAATTATTTACTCGTTAGATTTGTGGTCCCAAAACCACTATTTCGATTTCATTGAAAATATGTTATTATAGGTCAACAACACTTTGTTTGCTCCATTGTGTTGTTGATTAGAAATAGCAAGTTTAGAAAAGATTGTGTAATAAAGAAAAATAACTTTAGGGGCACTCCATTGTAGTATTAATGTAACACCCCAAACCCGGTCTATGCGTTTAGACGAGATTTGGTTTGTCACACCAAACATACTTTCGTTTCTTTTCAAGATTTACGATAAAATAATGATGCAAAAACTTTTGAAAATCGAGTTAAAGATGTAGTACGAGGTTTTGAAAATAATTTAAGAATATACTTGTTTAAAACTTATCTTAAATAAAATGTTTATCGAAACTTTAAAACTTCTTAAAAGAATTTGGAGGAAAATTTTAAAGAAAATCGTCTAATTGTCAAAATATTAAATAAACGATATTTTTAGGAAAAACCAAATGATTTAACATAAACTCATAATTAAAGTCTCAAAATAAAAATTATAAAACCATCCACACGATAAAATCCATAAAACATACTTAGAGGCCTTATTACATCAACCCAATAATAGCAATTAAAATAAAAACTTAAATAAAGTCATAGTTTATAAAAAAACCCAAATTCGTAGTATGGCCTCCACCAAGTCATCTCCGGCCCAAGTCCACGTCAATTTCCATTACCCGAAATGGTTAATAAAAATTGGGTGAGTTACAAAGAACTCGGTGTGCAACTCACTTACCACCATTTTTAGGCGGATCGTCAAGATATCATCTTTGGGCTTGAGCCCATTAATGATTTCAACCATACATCGTAAAGTAACATAATTTAAAGAGAAGAATGCATGAAATATGAATTTCCCAAACCAACCTAGTATCCATCCGCTAACACCCCGTACCAACCAACACACTGTGGGGATCAAGTCAACCCACCCCGCCAAACACACCAATCATGGGCTTAAAGCCCTTAAATAATTTTTTGTAGTGCACTATCGAACTAGATTGTGACATTGTCACCGAACTAGAGGCATTTAGTCGAATTTGTGGTGAGAGCCACCGAACTAGAGGCATTGAGCCATATTGTGGCAGAGCCACCGAACTAGAGGCAATGAGCCAAATTTGTGGTAACTGGCCATTCTTCTCTTCATATAACCCACCCCATGCAATCATGCGTATATAACAAATATAATCATATAAATGATTTTCATTAATCCATATCATCGGTGGGTTTATCAATTAACCTTTCATTAGGCTCATATAAACAATTTAACAACTAGCCCATTTAGTAGTTTAGTGACTTTGGCCCATTTTAGCCCAATTTATCGTAAAATGCAGTATTTTCGCCCATTTAATCGAACTAGAGTATTATCGCCCATTTTATCGAACTAGAGTATTATCGCCCATTTATCAAACTAGAGTATTATCGTATTTTTTTCTCGGTTTTAACCGCTTTCATGCATTTACTCAAAAATATGAGTTACTACGTATTTTCCGTTTTTACTATTTTACGATTTTATCACGTAACTTACAACTTGATGTCCAACCCGAAAATGAGTGTGAAGTTACACACTGGTTATGGAGAGAACTAAACTTTCCGCTCTTCAACACCTATACGTATTGTGTTAATTAAAACACTATAATCTATAATAAAACCGATCTAAATATAGCGATCTAGAAATTTACCTCGGATTTTCGTAAGACTTCTACTTGCGATTTCTCTCCGATTGATGGTTCGCTAACCGAATCGAATCCACGAACAAATAATGGTTCGGGAGTACGAACGACTTCGAACAGCTTGATTTTCCTCGGTTGAACGTCCGCAACCCGGTGGAAAATCCCGGATTCGAAATAGTCCTTTGCTTGTACTTAGGGGAATAACGAGAACCTCCCTTCTTCCGAAGGCTAAACACCGCCCGTTTCTTCCCTATGTTGAATGTCTTCAAAGGCAAAGAACATTAATCTAATGATATCGAAAAAATTTCTAAAGTTTAAAAGATGTGATTTCCTTACCACGAGAATCGATTCCTATGCTTTGTCACCCACCACTTCTTGATTCCAACTTTCCGTTATCGCACTAAAGTTTAACAAAATAAACGTTAATAAAATAAACGCTTATTTTGATCCAAATAATGCCTTCAAGCCAACATTAATATTCGGCACTAACCACTAATAACTAATCGAAACAAAAAGAACTCTTACCTATATTCCACGTCGAAAAGAAAGGATTTGAGAATAGTATGGTTTTAAGGAGGATTCGGCTATGAAAGATTAAAGAGAAAGGGAAATAATTTGGCTTATGAACACCTTAGCATTCGCCATGAGAGAAATATTGGAGAGAAATATTGATTGATAATGAATAAAAATAAGAAAATGGAGATGATGATGAATTCGGTTTTCAAAGAAAATAAAAGAGAAAGAAAGAGAGGAGGTTAGAATCAAGACACATTCGGCAATGAAGAAAAGAGAGAAAAGAAAGGAATGGTCATTTGATGTAGGTGATTTCGGCACTCAAATGAAATAAGGCACAAAAGAATACCAATTGATGTGCAAAAATGACCAAATGGTCAAAAACTTTAGGACTTACCAATGCTCAAATTCGGCCAAAGGGAGAAAAGGTTGAGAGAGTTTTCAAAACTTGCACAAACTAACAAAAATGACCAAAACAAGACTAAAATTCCTAGCCAAAACTATCACCAAAATTCGGCTCCCCTATAGCCATATTGCCGCCCAAGTACATGGTCTTTAGGCCAAGATATTGTTTCCAAAAATTCTTCCTTGATTCATGCCTCATATCTTCACATTTTCCTTATTCTTTTGATACCCTTCCTTAAGTTCAAAATTTCCTTATTCCTTTGATATTTTAACCAAAAATAACAAGTCAACACCTTCCATAAAAGCTCTTGGCCGACACTTGCTATATTGGTGCATAAAAATTCAAAATAAAATTCACCTAGATGCTAAACATGGGATTCGAACCTTCAACCTCATGCACAAGCTCATGCGCCATCACCACTTGTCCAATAATTCATCTTATGCCTCACTTTGACACTTAAATTAATTTATGTGTCAAAGTCACTTAATCCACTTCCATAAATAATTTCTTAAAATTAATAATATTCCTTCTAAAAAAATTTTAAATCCTTCTTCAGGACTATACTAACCACGAAAATAAATCAGAAAATTTTACTTTCTAGAATAATTACTCAAAGCACACATAGAAAATAAATTACTCAAATTTTCAGGGTGTTACAATTAAGGTAAGTAGCTGAGGTGGTAGTTGTTTGCTCCATCCATCTTCTAAGTCAAAAGCCTTAGCTTCATGAGTGAATTCCATTCCACTTGTGACATGATTAAATACTCGGTAATCCAATGTATGCTCCACTATGATTGTCAAGTCAAATAACCATGTGACGAGCTGAGTACCCTAGTATTCTAAAATATATATACATATTAATAAAATAAGTATATATGTATGTATTCAAGTAGATACGGTGCCGTGGTTAAAAAGAAAACTGAGTTTAGGTAAAAGATGAACCAAGTAAATTAGAAGATATTTGCTATAGTAAAATTGCATACAGGAGTATGTAGGATCTTTGTTTTTAAGGCAATATTATCTGCACTTCCTTTGCTAAAAAACTTATGAAACTTGAACAAATTTTTAGACATAAAAGATTGTTGAGAACTGAAGTAAGAAATGTTCTCTATATGGTTTGGAAAAACAAAAGTGGTTATGTGGCCATGGCAATTCTTGCATTCATACATTCATAAATACTTTACTTAAGGGTAAGTAATAGTTTGGGGGTGTGATAACTCTTGAAAAGAGTTATATTTCATGCCCTTAGGCTTAGTTAATTTCCTGTACTCAGGCGAGTTTAGTTGCATTTTAGGATATTACATTGGTATTTTTAGAACATTTCATTAAAGAGCTTGAATTGTACTTAGTTTTATTACATGTTGCTTTTAATTGCTTATGGAGAAGACTTGCTTCGTGGTTGATTGGTAGGTGCAGAATGTAGGAAAAGGAGTAAAGGATTGAAGGTTTGTCGTGAAAAATTTTGGATAGTTTGCCAACAAATATGCTATGGCAATGCTTGGAAGATGCTTAGTCAGCACTCAATGCGTACCGTTCTCAGCCCTAGTTGTACTTGTACAAGATAAATCCACCTAAAAAAGAGAGAAAGGATTATGGGATAATGGGCCTACCCTAGAAGGAAGAGATATAAAAGTAAAAAAAAAAAGAGAGAGGACAATAGTGTGGGGACAATAGAGGGAAGCGGCTAAGAACAAGGGCAGAGAAAAAGGTGGAAGAAGAAGGCAGTCATCCTTGGCCACCGCAAGACATTGTGTCGCCTATGTTGAGAGCCGAATAGGAAAATACTATCATCCAGGAATTCTTCCTCTATTTCTTATCTTGTTTCTTCGTGAGCTTAATTGATGAAGAAAATGTTTGTTGTTATGTTAAACTTGAATTTTATTTGCCAACCCATGAGCTAATTCTCTTAGGATTGGGATTACTTTGATGTAACCCTTATTTCTATTAATAGCTGAAGTTTAGATCTGGATTAATCTACGGTTTCATTCAAAGGTATTTAAGGATTGCATGCATGCGTTGTATTGACGAATGTGCAACAAGTATATAAAAAATAACCCAAGTTTGATAAAGTTTGGTTACTTAGATCAATGTTGAATGATATGAGTGAGTGTTTAATTAATTACCCATACTAGTCTCTAGACATAGAGTAATATTTCATACGGAAGGAAGAAGAAACAGTATTGGGAACCAAACTCAAGGCTTATAGACATATAGCGCCCTAGGTGAGGTAACTTTAGGTCTTGCTCTCAGAAGAAGCGAACCACAGTAAAACCATTCTGAGTAGTAGAATAATTAAGATTTTGCTGAAGTGTTAGAGGTTAGTAAAGGTAGATTCTTTAGTAATCCTAGCTTACTCAATTAGCATCGTAGCCCCTCTATCGTTTATCGTAGTGTCTTTGTCACAACCTTCTTAATTGCTTGCTTATTCATTTTTCACATTTTATACATCATCATCCTCTTAATTGCCACTGTATTCTTATTATTGGTTTGCCATAGCATTAATCACACTTTTGTATAAAAAAATTGACCGATTTACACCTATCTAATCCCTGTGGAGACGATCTCACTCAACACTTTATTACTTGATTTGACGTGTATACTTGCATAATTTGCATATCATATTCACACGCAATACTTCTTAGCATCCATTTTCCTTCTAGATTTTTCTCTACTCTCACTCCCTCTGAAACTTCAGATCAGAAACCTACTTGAAGTTTGGTTCATTGTACTCAACCAACTCTTTCGTTGTTTTAGCACTATGGTAACTATTGATGAACTCTAGGTTATTTTATTGGTTATTTACATGATCTTAGCGCTGCATGCTTTAGTGTCAGATTTGTATGTTAGGAAGGAAGCTTCCTGATTTTGGGTTTCATGATGATGTTTCTTGCAAGCATGTTTAGTTTTTGGTATAGCAATATGATAAGTTTAAGTATGTATATTATAGCTCAAGCCACTCTTGATGGTTCCTGTGATAAGGGCAAAGGTCCTGCTATTTAGACTTGTTGCACCTTCTGGTGAGTTCCTTCTTACTTCTATGTGTGTTATGTCCCTTTTTTATACTTTGATTAAGATAAGTATTCTTACTATGTAAGGAAAAGATATCTATATATGAAAGGTGATTGCTCGGAGTCATTAGTCTGGTTTTGGTTTGTCTATGTTAAAGAGTAGGAACTATTCTTCATGTTTAAACCACTACCTTCTGCTCTAGCAGAAATGATATGAACTGAATCATGGAAATGATGATTAAGGAAAATATATTCATGATGTTACCTTCAATGGGATGTATATTGAACTAGTAAATCGTGATACATGAAAATGGTTGCGTAGCCTCTGGTAGGGCAATTATACGTTGCAAACTAGATTAGTAAATCACAACAAAGGAGTGAGAATTCCTTAGGCTCAGTCATTATGCTAAAAATATGTTCTAAACAAAAAGGAAATGTGTGATAAATTTTAACGGGGGCTCAGAGATGAAATCCATGCCTTAGTGGTAGCTTCAAAATGCAAGACTTTAGCAGAAATGACAACTAAAGCCAACAAGATGGAATCGATTATTAGAGATAGAAGCAAGAACTTCAAGAGAGAAAGAATGAAGAGAAGTAGATCAAGTTGTCCACCTCCATCCAGTTTTAAGAAACCTAAGGACCAAACATTTTTAATTTCAAGAAAGGGTTCACAGATCATAAGCTGCAAATGTGAAGGATTTAGTAGGCCATCTGCGTCTATGGCAAGTTTTGGTGGTTTTAGAATAGTAAAAATTGAATGTGATTATTGTGTATAACTCATGGTGATGAGTGCAGGATGAAATTAGGAGCCTATTTTGGTTGTGGGTCCAGGGATCAATTGGTTAAGGATTGCCCTTCTAAAGTTGAATTTAGCACTGAGCAATCAGTTAGGAGTCCACAAAAGTTTCAGCATGAGAATATACCTGAGATGGAAGCTAAATCTAGTTCAGTTCAGGGATCACAGAGGAAGAACTTTAGTAAGTCAAGTTTCGGTGCATCAACTCGAGCTTATGTGATAAAGGCTAAGGAATATGCAGATCTACCTGAGGTTATAACTAGTATTTTTTCTTTTATTGGCAACAATATTTATGCTTTGATTGATCCAAGGTCTACTCATTCTTACATATGTACTAAGGTCATAGAGGATTTTAGTCTTAAGATAAAGTACTCTGAAACGAATGTGCTTGTAACAAACCCTTTGGGTCAAAGCACTATAGTGAATAAGTTGATCAGGAATTGTCCATTGGCTTTTGGCGAGCATGTATTTTTGGCTGACTTGTTGTTGCTAAGTTTTCATGAGTTTGATGCCATTTTGGGATTAGATTGGTTGACTAGACATAATGCCATGGTTGATTGTCGAACTAGAAGTGTACGCCTAGTAAATGCTAAGGGTAAGGAGATAGTGATGTCTAGTAAACAGATTGGATTGGTGAACAAAATTATTTCTACAGTGTCTGCCAAGAAAACGATTGCCCATGGCACAGATTCTTATCTCTCTTACATCAAGGACACGTTCGAGTCTAGGAGTGAGATTAGTCAAGTTCTTGTGGTTAGAGAGTTTATAGATGTGTTTCTTAGGGAGTTTCTTGAAATATCTCCTGAGAGAGAGATAGAATTTTCGATTGATTTAGAGCCTGGAACAACTCCTATATCACGTACTCCCTACAGAATGTTGTCGTTAAAGCTTAAAGAATTAAAAGAAAAGTTGCAAGATTTGTTGAGTAAAGGTTTTATTAGGCCTAGTGTGTAATCTTAGGGTGCACCACTTTTGTTTGTAAAGAAGAAAGATGGAACTTTGCACCTATGTATAGATTATCGCCAATTGAACAAGGTTACAATCAAGAATAAGTAATTTGATCAGTTAAGTGGGGATATAGTTTTCTCCAAAATCGAGTTAAGGCCAGGTTATTATTAGATAAAGATTAAAGGTGATGATGTGCCTAAGACAGCCTTTCGATCAAGGTATGGTCACTATGAATTTTTGGTAATGCCATTTGGGTTGACAAATGCACCTGTTATATTCATGGATTTGATGAACAGGGTATTTCAGCCTTATTTAGATTAGTTTGTAATGGTCTTTATCGATGATATATTAGTTTATTCTAAGATTGAAATCGATAATGAAGAGCATTTGAGAATTGTATTGAGAACCTTGCGGAATAATCAGTTGTATGTTAAGTTTAGTAAATGTGAGTTTTGGCTGAAAGAAGTGCATTATCTGGGACATGTCATCTCGACTACTAGTATTACAGTAGATCATGTTAAGGTAAAGATAGTTCTTCAGTGGAACTTGCCCAAAAATGTTTATGAAGTCCACAATTTTTTGGGATTAGTTGGGTATTCAGGAGGTTTGTGAAGGGTTTTTAAATGATAGCATCGCCTCTCACTCGGATGTTGAAAAAGAAAGAATATTTTGTGTAGAGAAACTGAAGACAGTTCTGACTGAAAGTCCAGTATTAGCACAACCATAGTCTGAGGTATAGTACATAATTTATACAAATGTGTCTCTAAATGGGTTAGGATGTGTGCTTATGCAGTGAAGAAATGTCATAGCTTATGCATCATGCCATATGAAACCTTATGAAAGAAACTACCCTACAAATGATTTAGAATTGGCAGCAGTGATTTTAGCAATGAAATTATGGAGGCATTATCTGTATGGAGAGAAATGTCACATATTTTCTGATCACAAAAGTCTAAAATACTTTATGACTCAAAAGGACTTGAATGTGGGCCAAAGGAGGTGGTTAGAACTATTAAAGGACTATGACTTGATCATTGAGTATCATCCGAGAAAAGCAAATGTGGTAGTGGATGCATTGAGTAAGAAAACTGTGGTAGCCTTATTGTCTCTTCGAGCTAGGGTGACTATGTTTGATAATGGAACCTTGTCAGAAAAATTAGTTGTAAAGCCGACCTATCTCTCTCAGATATTGGAAGAACATATGAAAGATATTCAGTGTGACCGATTCAAGCAAAGAATGATGTCTAGCAAAGCAGCAACCTTCAGTATAGGAAAAAAAATGGTGAGCTAAGATTCAGGAACAAAATGTTTGTACCAGTGGATAATGGATTGTTAAAAAAGTTTCTTAAAGAAGCTTATTAGGGACCTTTTACACTTCATCCAGGAAGCATCAAAATGTATAGATATTTGAAAAGCTCTTATTGGTGGCCTGGCATGAAAAGGGAAATTGCAGAGTATGTCTCAGCTTGTTTAACTTTCCAGAGATTTAAGGTTGATCATCAAGTTTCTTTAGGTAACTTGTACCCTATAGAAATTCTGTAATGGAAATAAGATAGGATTACCATGGATTTTGCATTAGGGTTGCCCCTTAGTACATCTAAGAAGAATTTTGTATGGGTGGTAGTAGATCAGCTTACCAAGTCAGCCCATTTTCTTCCTATAAATACTACATATTCTTTAGAGAAATTAGTTGAACTTTACATTGTTGAAATAGTACGCCTGCATGGAATTCCATCTTCTATAGTGTTTGATAGAGATCCAAGGTTTACCTCGAGGTTTTGGAATCAGTTACAGAGGTCATTGGGAACTAAGCTGTAATTCAGTACTGCATTTCACCCTCAAACTGATGGTTAGTTTGAAAGAGTTATTCAGGTTTTGGAAGATATGTTAAGGAGATGTGTAATCGACTTTGGAATAAACTGGGAAAGGTATGTTTCACACCCTAATTTTTATTTATTTGTCAACGCAAGTTATGTCACAAGGGAGTTAGTAGCATAGTGGAAAAGAGTGTTAATTTAATCCTAAAGATCCCATGTTTAAACCCCCCACACTCCCATTTATTTTTAGCCAAAATTGTTGACCATTCTAGAAGGTCAAACCTCCTTGCCGTCCAAGCATATTACCATAAACGGGGAGATTTATTTCCTTCAATAGTGAGTCAACTTACCATCCAAAACCCCCTTATCACTCCTTTTTTTCCTCAGGATCCACATTTTACTCCCTTTGTCTGCAAACATGCCATTTTACACCATTGACTAACCCTTGGCCGGCCATAGCACCCAAAAACCCTACCATTTCCTTTTTATTTTTCCAATTTCTCTCCTTTCATCTCTTTGTCGTCCACCACCTCTCCTCCACCGATTTTCTTCTTTTTCTTCCATTTCACCACCTAAAACACCTATTTCTCCTTACATCTCTTCCATTCCACCACCACTTGAGGCCACCGCACCACCACCTCACCTCCACCATCGTTGTCGCGCCACTCTGTCGTCGGCCACTATCGATTTTCTTCATTTTTCTTCTTTTCTCCTCCTCTTTTCAAAACTCCCCTCTGTAATCTCTTAATTTTGATTTATATTCGTTAAAAGATCATCATTCATCTTATTTTTTGAAACTCTTTTATTTTTTGTTTATAGTGTCGAATCCTCCTCTTTAACCAACTTTTTGGGATTAAATGTCAAGCCTTCTTCTCCATTATATTACTCATTCGGGAATCCCAAAATCGTGCACCATTTTTAGAAAGGGTGCTATTTGATGATCTTTTGCTGACTCAAGGAATCAAACTACCCTTTCGAAGAGGAATCGAGATTTATTCAATTGGATCTAAGGTGTGGAGACTTGTTCTTAATAATAAATAATATTTATTAAATAGTAAATAATAATTTATATTATAAATGAAATATTTCTGGTTATATGATTCTTTATAATATGAGTATGTGTGAATATGAATGTATTCATAGAGATTGGTAAAAATCGATAAACGAGGATACAAAGTAAATCCCAAAACTTTAAAATCTGTGATGATGATTTGTTGTTTGGGTGATTTTGTAATATATGTTAATATGTGATTTCCATTACTTATGTCATGTGATTTATGGCTAATGAAAACATGATTATCGATAATCTGATCTATGTGAAAATTTTATATGTTATTATTCCAATTTATGGATTCGCATGTTGAGCATGCTCTATTCAGAAATTCTAGTTTGCATGCTAAGCATGCTATATTCTGATATCCAAATTCGCATGTAAAGCATGCTACTGAAAAACTAATCTGTATGCCATATCACATGCATGGGGTGGGAAATATGTAACACCCCTTACCAGTATTGAACGCCGGAACAGGGTATGAGGCATTACTAGACTTATACATAATCAATCATACAATTCTGAAACCTGACTTTCCACTCCAAAGTTAAAACATTTATTAACACCTCTTAAACAAGCCTACGAGGTCTAAATCACACTTTAGGAATGGTTTGGGATCACGTCGAACTCTTTTAAAGATCATTGGAAATACTTAGAAAATTTTTACTAAACAGTCCACACACCCGTGTGGAGGAAAGGAGCATGCCCGTGTGACATATCACATGCCCGTGTTCCACACCCATGTGGAATTATTTTTCAATTCGAACCTACAGGGGTTTCCACATGGCCAGACACACACCCGTGTCCATGGCCCGTGTCCCTCACACGGCCTCGACACGCCCATGTCTTAGCCCATGCACAAAAACCTTGGCATTCTGCTTCTGACGTCATCACCATATAAATGTCACACGGCCTAGCCACACGCCCATGTCCTTCGACTGTATGGCGAATTAAATTCCAAATTTCATGTACAGAGTTCACACGACCTGGGCACACGCCCATGTCCCTGACCGTGCCTTCCACACGGCTGAGACATACGGTCGTGTCTCTGCCCGTGTGTTTACTACTGAGCATACTGACTTATAATCCTAGCATACAAGGGGACACACGGCCTAACCACACGCCCATGAGGTTAACCGTGTGTCACACACGGTCTAGACACACGCCCGTGTGTCTACCCGTATGGACAAGAACAAGGCTATTTGCCAAGCTCTTCCTATCACCCCAACTCAAACAAACATAATTTACATCAAACCTTCAACCCATTCATACATATTTAATATAAGTAAACCAATCATGCAACTTGCACATTCTTGAATAACCTCATCTTTTCATAGATTAATAAGAAAGAGCCATTAACTATGGCCTTATACAAAAGAGTTCATCTTTGAATGAGCCAACACATTTGGCTAAAACAATATGACATTCAACTAATTCTAGTCCCTATAAATGCCATACTCAAAATGCTAAGTCTAAATATACCAAGATGTGCTGATAGTGTGGGTGATCCTCTGATTATCTTCGTATCCCGAGCAAGCTCTTCGACACTATAAAACAAGGGAAAAGAAAAGGGAGTAAGCTTTAAGATTAGTAAGTCTACATGTAAATAATAAGCATCATACCACAAAGCAATCAGTCAATTATTACATGCTAAGTAATAAAAATTCGTATCCTCGTAATCATGCTTACTCATTTCGAGTCTTACCACATCCCAAACACATATCATAAACAATGCCCACCAATACTTGCACTTATACCCTGCACTTATCACCACAAAGCCACATGAAATATTCACTTAAACAAGTTTCTCAATGAACCCTTCGGAATGATACAAGATACCCGGTGGTTTCACACCTAGGCAACCATTAATCAATAATAGGGTGGTATCGCACACAGCCCACCAACATTGATAATTACGGTGGTATCGCACATAGCCCACCAAAATGATAATAAATACGATGGTATCGCACATAGCCCATCGTTAATAAATAACAAGGTGGTATCGCACACAGCCCACCAAATTCACATATTTACGGATATTCATCCGTACCAATATATATCTTTCGAAGGTTCATCCGAGAGTTTTCACATTTTCTACTATTTCAATAATTCTCACCAATAAGCAATTTCATCCACACAATGCATTAATAGTTAAAACATTCGTAATAAAGATGTATCATTTACACATAAACTTACCTCGGTGCAAAATATGTTAATTTGCGGCTTAGTCCGTAACTTTGCCTTTCCCCCGGTCAAGGTTGTTTCTGCATTCTTCTTGATCTATAATAATAAAATTTACTCATTTAATCACTACATAATTCAAGAAACTTCAAAATTTCTACTGTGGCAAAAATGACCGTTTTGCCCTTATACTTTGGCAAAATTATGATTTTGCCCCTAGGCTCATAAATCGTTTTTCATCAAATTTCCTCATTAAACAAGCCTAGCTGAACATTTATTTCTCTTATAACAATTCACAATACCAATCATTTCATGCATTTACTACTCAATTTACAACCTTTACAAATAGGTCCCTTTTAGGTGTTTTCATGGAAACACCTTTCACAAAAGTTGTTTATCTAACAATCATAATCCATTTTCTTCCCTAAAAAATTAGTAAACAACACAAGCACTCACATGGCAAGTCCCTAAGCTTTCAACCATTTTGCAAAATAGTCCCCTCATTAGCTAGCTTAAGCTTTAGGGGTTCCAAAAGTGCAAAAATTATCAAGAAAGACCTCTAAAATCACTTACTTGCAAGAGAATAGCTTGGCTGAAAGTTTGAGCTTCAAAACCCATATTTCTTGCTGAAAATTTTGATGGAAGGAAAAGAGAAATGAAAAAGATGATAGCCTTTTCTTTATTTAATCTTATTTTATTCAATTAAGTCACAAACTCACCTAACCATTGACCAAGCCTCTAATTTGTCCCCTATGGCCGGCCATCACTTCCCCAATGGCCTAATTGCACTTTAAGGACCTCCAATTTAATATTCCATAGCTATTATACACCTCTAGCTTGTAAAATGAAACTTTCGCACTTTATGCGATTTAGTCCTTTCTCGCAATTAAGCATGCAATCGCTAAAATTAAAGCACCAAAATTTTCATGCACCTATATAATCATGCCATAACACATAAAATAATAATAAAACTAATTTATCTGGTCTCAGATTAGTAGTTCTGAAACCACTATTCTGACTAGCCCCAAAATCGGGTTGTTACAAAAAATGTATAGAGGAAGTATCTAGCTATAAATCTGCATTTTCTGGTGGCATGTCCACATTATTTTGTATTTGGCAGTAAATTTGCAATATCTGGTGGTTCGACCACACTATTTTGCTTCTAGCAGCATAACTGCACTATCTAGTGGCCAGTCTACATTATTGGCGCGATATTGGATGGGTGAGTTCTGGGGCACTCTTAATGGTGTGTAGCGGAGTTGGGTAGGATCTGTTTTCCAAAATCTACATTGTTTTTTCGAAAAGCGTTGCATTGACATCATAATTACACATTTTGTCATATCTGATTTTTTGATTGAATAATTTATATGTTATGATATATTTTAATTAATGTTGATATGAATTTATTCTGCGAATATTATTATTGGAGACCCACACTAGGCTTATTAAGCTCACCCTTTTAAATTCTGATTTTTCAGATAATCGAGGTTAGGATGGGCTCGGCTACGGAAGCACTCTCGGTCATTTTTTAGAAAACTTTATTATTATTGGTATTTGATATGTTGGGTTATGTTTACTTACTATGGACTTTGGTTTGGACATTGGTTTTGGATTTTGGAGTTTGACTTGGAATTTTTCTGCATGGGTTATGTTTCAAAACTATCATTTAAGTGGTTTGATAAAAATAATAATTTAGGACGGATTTTTCAATAAAAGTGACAAATTAAATTCAATAAGGAAGATTTCTAAATTTATACTATGTTTTTGAAACTCAACACTATCTGCTCACGAAATGGATATTTTACGAGATGTATGTTCAACCTACGTTTTCAAAATGGTAAATGAGTTTTAGATATAGAATTTGTTCGCTACGATGTTTTAATTGTATTATAATGTTTTCCTAAAACACTCACAATATTTGAGTTTTCCAAAAATAAAAGATATCAATGAAATATGGTTTTACATAGAACAAGATTTAAAGACGTTTTGCAAGGCGATTTTTAGAGAGAACTTCTAAACATTTTACTGTGCCATTGTCATTCCTAATGTGATCTTCGAGATTCGGCCATAATGTCTAGGCCGGGTTTAGGGGGTTACAGTATGTTCCTTTGGTTGAGTTTTCTTATAACAACAATTTCCATGCCAGCTTGAAAATGTCCCCCTTCGAAGCTTTGTATGGTAGAATGAAGAACACCTACTTGTTGGATAGAACTTGTAACGCCCCTAACCCATCTCTGTCGTCAGATTACGGTTACGGAGCATTACCATACAATCAAGAACATTTAACATCATAACTTTCAAATAGAATAAACATATTATAATCCATCCAATCTCATGCACTTTGTCCCTAAATCGAGCCCTCGAGGCCATAAAAAGAGTTTAGAAGCAATTCAAGACTAATTTGAAAGAAATAGGAAAGTTGAAGAACATTATACAAAATTTTCAAAACAGGGGTCACATGGCCGTGTGGCCAGGCTGTGTGACATAGCCCCAGGTCGTGTAACTTTCAAACCAGGGACACACGGCCGTGTCCCAGCCCGTGTCCTCACCCGTGTAACTCACTAAGTAGGGTTGTAACGCCCCAAATTTGGGCTTAGAAGAAATAGGCCTTGAGCGTAGGAACACATAAAAGTTTATGTGTGCAAGGAAATAACGCAATTGACTGTTTGCTTCAGTGGTTAAGTGATTTAGCGGCGTTTGGGAGTGTCTGAGAAGTCCTAGGTTCAAACCTGGGCTTTAGCAAAAATTTTTTTTTAGAGTATAAAATCCTTGGGATCTAGATAGAGGGCTTTTAAATTGTTGTGGTTAAATTATGACACACGATGAGCTTGTAGTCCAGTGGCAGTGGCGTGATTAAGGTGGCAAGGGAGCTTGAGTTCGAGTCTCCTGTTATGCAAGGGAGTATTTATTTTACTTCTTGCTACATGAGAGGTGGACTTTGACTAGAACTCTGCAAGTTGGAATTTGAATGAGTCATGGAGAAATTCAAGGAAGAAAAAGGGGGGATTTGAATGGTGGTTGGTGTGGATTTGGTGGAGAGAATTTGGGAGATAATAAGGGATTTGATGTTGGAAGTTGTGTAGCTGAATTGAAACTCTATTCTTGCATTAGTTTCAGTTGAAGGGAAAGTTGGGATCTTTTGGGAGTGGGCAAGGTGTCAAATGCTCTTTGTGCATATTCGGCATTCTGTTGGTTTTTCGGGATTGTGGTCTCTCGCCTCTTCTTTTCTCTTCTAGTCGATTTTGTTGTCATTTTTTTCTTCTTTGGCCGAATAGGCATTTTTATTCTTGGCCTTACTTTGTTTCAATCCCTTTATGTGCCAAAGCCAAACTTTGCTCCTCCTCTTTCTATCCTTAACCGTATACTCTCTGAGTGCTCTTAATCTCTCCACATTCTCTGGTCGAATATTTACTCTTCTCTTCTCCTCTCCTCCATTCTCATTCTCCTCCCCTTTCAATAAGTTCTTACATTTTTTCTCTAACCCTTGTCGAATACTGAACTCTGTTCTTCGTCCTTCTCTTTTGGGGTACTTGGCCGAATATTCTCTTGTTCTCTTAGTGGTATTATCGTATCGGCTTACAAAAGTCTTCTGACAAAAAGGGTAAGTGCTCGTGGTTTTTCTTCTGGTTTCTCCTTAACGTTAAGGGCCCTTTCTTCTTCTAACATCATATGTTTTCTGCCATTTTCAAATAGGAGTACCGTTGCCCCATTTTATCTCCATCATTCCTAGTACTTTTGGTTTCGGCCCTTAAAGGGGGTGTAGGCCAATTATTTTTCTCTTCAACTATTGACTTTGCGCTGTCAGTAAGTTAGAACTCGTTTAGCTTAAAGTATTCGTTTGTATGGGTGTTTGATAAGATCCAATTCTTATGCAGGGTTTCCCTAAGGCCTAGTGGATAATCTCTGGCAACGGAATAGGAGTGTGGCCATTTGTTGATTGATCAAGGTAGCGGTTTAGAGTCTCTTTGATTAGTATAATAGTGAAAAGATTTATTAAGTATTGCTTGTTCAAAAGGGACTGATGGAGAAATGTGATGAATGTAGGTTAGTGCTCAAGAGTTTTTGCAAGTGTCCGCAAACAGGTGTGTACACACCCTGATCTGACTGTGGCACAACAAAAGTCGAAAAGCCAAAAATACGGTGATTGAGGCCACATAGGCGTGCGAACGCTTGTGTGGTGAACCGAGCCCACGAAACATGGGCGTTTGACTGTAGAGGCCACCATGAGCGATCTCATGGGCTTAGGCCGTTTTGGGCCACGTTGGGTCGAAATGGGTCGTGTGGGCCCAATGGTCTCGTGGGCCCTACACGAGCAAATCTCAAGGACATGTGGAAATTATTGGACCCGGCTGTGTCGTTCACATGGCTAAGGTTGTTTCTGGGCTTACCGGGCCACACGGGCATGTGGGCCTACATGGGCCGCATAATGGGCCTTGGGCCCATTTACACTGTTGACTGTTAAGGTAAGATTATCGAAATATCCCGGTAGGGTAGAATTACAGAAATACCCCTGTAGGGTAGAATTACCGAAATACCCCTGTAGGATAGAATTACCGAAATACCCCGGTAGGGTAGAATTTTTGAAATACCCCTGTAGGGTAGAATTATCGAAATACCCCGATAGGGTAGAATGACCATAATACCCCTGTAGGGTAAAATGACCGTAATACCCCTGTAGGGTAAAATGACTGTAATACCCCTGTAGGGTAAAATGACCGTAATGCCCCTGTAGGGTAAAATGACCTAATGCCCTTGTAGGTTAAATGACTGATTTCTACTATGATTTGACTGACTTGACTGTGATTGTATGACTATGGTTTGATTGACTTAACTGTGAATGATATGCTGATTTGTGGGCCAGACATTCTGCATACATGGCATACTGCATGTGGTTGGGATATTGGTTATGGAGGAAGTACTGTTCTAATAGGGTCGCACGAGACGACTGTGGACCCAGTAATGATCTGTTAAGGTCGCACGGGTCGCACGAGATGACTGTTGACCTACCGATGGCTTTAAGCCAGTTAATCTGATTATGGCTCTGTGCCAACCTAATTATGGCTCTGTGCCGTCTTGATTATGACTTTGTGTCGATCATACTTACCCATGTCTATGTGCCAGTTATATTACCGTAGTTGATGGCTATGTGCCTATCTTATTACAGTTATCGATGGCTATGTGCCAATTATAAGACCGTTGCTGAAGGCTTAAAGCCACGCATATATCGCATGGTAGCTTTCTTTGCGTTATCGCATCTTGGCACCTTGCTATGATAATCGATCATCGTAGCTCACGCATTATTATTACTGGCAGCTATGCTGCAATATTTGTGTGTTGGCTGGGTGGGTCGACTTTATCCCCACATGGTGTGTTAGTTGGTACGGGTGGTGTGTTGGCTGGATTGGGGTGGGTTGCATATATGTACCATACTGATATTGTGATGGGCTAGGCCCAATTGATTCTGTTATGGGCTGTGACCCAAGTGATATTGTTTTGGGCTTTGGCCACTTATACTCTCGAATCGAACTGCATCGTTATCGTGAAAGGGCCTGTGCCCAGCATCGATTTTGTTTTCAGATATCTTGATTGTTTCTTTAATAAGGGGATTACACACTGAGTTTTTCATAAACTCACCCCGTTTTTAACCTTTTAGGTAATCCCCAGCGTTAGACGGTTCGGAGCTGCGAGGGACTTAGAGAGGGCCACACAATTCCACTTCTATTTTTCTCATTTACTTAAGCACTTTCATTTTGATTCGGGTTGCGATAAGGCCTCTATAATTTCAGGATTTTAAATTTGGGATTTTATTGATTGTGATCTGTATCTGCTAGAAGTAGAACACGATTTTCCAAAATAATAACTATTTGCAAACGCTACGTTTTCACAACTCATTTTTTTTTAAATATCACGCTTTCGTAAATCATTTGTTTTAAATTAAGCTTCCGCAACAATAAGGTTTTAAAGGTAATAACATTTTAAAGGGAATAAATTTTAAATAAACTACGATTGAAAATAAACAAACGCAAACTGAGGTTTTGTACAAGTTGTAAATGGCAAGAAGTTTTAAATTTCAAGCAGGGTTTTCAATGAAAACATGGTTTTCGAAAAACACTTCAATGTGACACGCCAGATTCGGCCATAACATCTGGGCTGGGTTTGGGGTGTTACAAGGGTCACATGGCCATGTCACACGCCCGTGTCCCAGGCCATGTAACTTACTAACTTGAACCCTAAGAAATTCTCAGACAACACACGCCGTGTCGCCAGACCGTGTCCTTAGCAGTGTGAACCCAAAATTTACCTAAAATCAAGCCATTTCAAAACCAAACCATGCATAAACATTCAATCCAATGCGCACACTTTCAAGGGACCTAAACACCATTCAAACTTGCATATATATACCATTTCAAGCATCCTAAGTTACATAACCAATATGCCATTCAAAGACACCACAAATATACCAAAACGTAACATGCCAAAACAAATCAACCTTACCCTATTTCAAGCATTGTAACCTAGTTCAACTACTTACCAAAACATACCACAAATGGTCCATTATCAAACCATTCAAAACATATCATAAAGAGCCTTAATTAAAAGCATTAGCAAGTGACAAAAAATGACAAAGTTTGATAAACATTAAAGTGTACCAACCAAACATAATCTTCAAGTCATAAACATTTCAAAGCACCATTATGAAACATCCTATACATTTGAACCACATATTTATCTATATATACATGCCACTACCCTTGGAGATATAAAAACTACCAACTTAGACGGATAGTGTGAGCTAGTTGAATGATCATCCCAAAATGTCAGCAACGATTATCTACAAAATAATCCATAAGAACCGATAAGCTTACAAAGCTTAGTAAGGACATTACATAACATTTAATCTAAATACAATTAAATACAGTTCCTATACTATATGATTTAGAGTTATCGGAGTATAAATAGGGGCACGTAAGTGCATTCAAGGCTACCAAAGTACAAACAAAGGCACGTATGTGTATTGTAACACCTCTAACTCGTATCCGTCACTGAAATAGGGTTACAGAGCATTACCGTAAAAACATAACTTAAAATCATCAATTTTCAAACATTTCATAATCATAGAAAAATCCATACAAACATATTGGCCTTAGAAATACTTTAGAAACGATTTGGGACTAAATCGGGAACTATGAAACCTAAAGGAAAAAGTTGGAAAATTTCACACTGTAGAGGTCACACAGCTGTGTGGCTAGGCCGTGTAACAGTCAAAATAGGGACACAAGGCCGTGTCCATGCCCATGTAACTCTCTGACTTGTGTCACACGGCCAAGCCATACGCCTGTGTGCCAGGCCATGTGCTAGGCTATGTAACTTTAAAAAAAAAACCATTAAAACCTACAGGGGACACACGACTGTGTCACATGGCCATGTGTCACACACGACTGAGACACACGCCCGTGTCTTTGGCCGTGTGGATAAGAAATATGGCAAAATCAAGCAATTTCTTTCACCCAAAACAAGCATGAACCTACAACACATTTGCACATATAACCAAGGCCTTAAATCATGTCCAAAGTATGCATAAAATGACCACATCTCTATACAAAATATCCATACAACCAATATTCCAAAAGGCACCTCAATCACAACCATTGATTATGTCGTAGCATAAGCATATTTATCCATAATTCAAGCATACACAACTACTTAATTCCATACCAAAACAACTCAACTAAATTCCATAACTAACATAACCTAATTAACCACATTTAAAACATGCCAACACTTATCACTTTGGTCATAAAACCATACATCAATTTGACTATATAAACATCAACCACTATAACATCAAAGTGCCGAAAGCACACCAACCAAATTACCATATTCACAAGCCAAACATAACAACTAGTTCATCAAACACAATTCTCCTATACATGCCATTATAAACATGACCAAAATATCAACATCTACCGATATACTCTCTGGATAGTTGGATAGGTCTCCAACGAGCTTCCAAACCGATTGAGCTTCGGTAATCTATAAAACATAGAAAAGAATAGCATCGTAAGCATATAATGCTTAGTAAGTTCGTAAATCATGACCATGGTTTACCATTTCAATGCATAATCTTAAAGATAAACATGAATCAGTCTAACATAGCTTGGCACAAGCCTAAGCATAATCAACAACACAAGTTAGTGATTAAACACATAACTTAGCAAAATCATCTCATGGTAAGATAAATTTTATGAACATGGCATACTTGGATTCATACTTTTCATAAACATGATTATACAAACTTTAATCATCAAGAATTCATACCTTTCCATAGTTTTTACGATAGCTATTGGAACACTTATCGTTCCTTCCCTTTTCATGTCCGTTGAACCACTTAGAATAATATCAGATGCACGAGAAGCTCACACAAAGTGTGCTAACACATGGTCGAAACCATTCCTTTTCATTTTCCTTTACATATATGCTCACTCGAGCCATAAATGGGTTTGCTCACACAAGCTGATGGTAAGAATATAGGTACACGATGTTGCTTACACAAGCTAATGAGTATCCATAACAAATGCCAAAACTCAGCCATCGGTAGGACATTCAGGACCAGTAACCGAAACGTGGTAACCCTAATGACATCTCATTTGTATTCTATATATTCCTAAGGTTTAAACGGGGCTTGATAGTCATCGTAACGTCATTGGATTTACGTAGTGACATGAAATGATGAATAGCACAATAGCATTTAAATAAAATAACATTAAAACACTATTTAAACATACAAACTTACCTCGAATACAAAGACGACGAAATAGGATCACTAATCAAAGACTTTATATTTGCCTCGATCTAGATCCGTACAAGGCTTAACTTGATCTAAATAAGTAGATTTAATTCACTTAATATACATTCTATTCAATTCAGTCCAAAATTCATACTTGTGCAAAATTATGCTTTTGCCCCTATTATTTTAACTTCTTTATAATTTAGTCCTTTAGCTCGTAAATTGAAATTCATGCAATTTCATCCATATACCATACTAGCTAATTTCCCTAGGGACTCATATCAACCCAAACAAAGCATCAAGTCCCTAAATGATAATTTCATCAAAAATCATTTTACAAAAGTTGTTTATTTAACAATAATGACTCATAATATTTCATAAAATTTCAAGAATCACACGAACACATTAATGGCAAAACTCTAATCCTTTAACAATTTTGAAAATTAGTCCTTGGGCTAGCTAGATTAAGTTACAACGATCCTGAAAACATAAAAATCATTAAAAACGGATCAAAACAACACTTACATGCAAGGAAAATGTCTAGCCAAATGTTCAAGCTCCTTCAATAGAGTTTTTCACCCTAATTTTCGATGAAGATGAAGTGAAAATATGATAGCTTTTGTCTTTTCTTTATTTTACTAACATATATTTGTTAATTTACATAAATAACCTTACATTTTAACATTAAAATTACTTAATTCATTCCCATAAATGTCCACTCATAATAAAAATGGTCCAATAACCACATAAATCCCTTAACAATTTAATTTCATAGCTAGTAGATACCTTTAACTATTAGAACTCTACTTTTTCATCTTTTACGATTTAGTCATTTTCACTTAATTAAGCATGCAAACGATAAAATTTCTTAACAGAGTTTTTATACGACACTACTAGCGTACCGTAGACATTAAAATAATAATAAAATAAATATTTTCACGTCAAATTTGTGGTCCCAAAACCACTATTTTGATTTCACTAAAAACGGGTTGTTACATGCATTTAGGGGTACCAAAGTACAATCAGGGGCATGTATGTGCATTTAGGGGTACTGAAGTACAAACAGGGCCACGTATGTGCACTCATTCAATAGTTAACTATAGAAATTTAATTAAATAACTATAATATAAGAATACAAGTAGAAATTCATTTACATATTGAAACACTATGAACTTACCAACTATTTAATGCCGACCAACACGCAGGAACTAATCCACTATTTTCCCTTTTTCTCGGTTATTGTCTTTTTGATCCAAGTTTTTATCTATATAATAATTAAGCACAATATATTAATCTCATACACATCTCACATTCTATTCAATGCATATGACCATTATCTTTTTAGTAGTTACACATTTTCCCTAAACTTTTACAACTTTTGTAATTTAGCCCATTAACCCAAAAATCATCAAATTGACCATCTTCTAGAAATCAAATTACAGCTGAATATTCTAGGCCCTTAAATAGTCCCTATTATTCATCAAATTCACTATCAAATTGATAGCACTAGAAAGAACATAGGTTTTCCCCCTTATATATTGGTTAAATTGTTCCCATTTAGTTATCCTTAACATATATTTTAGCATTTTCTGTTTAGTAAATTGCATTTTATAACTTAGTGAATCCTATCCTATTTTTATCCTTAATTTTCCTATCTTTTTGCATTGAGGTCACTGCATGAGTTAATTCCAGATTGCGTCTAAAATTATCACCGCACCTGACAGCTGTCTGGATAAGAATTAAAAATATATGAGCTATCCAGTCCAGTATAATCAACCTGTACATACAAGGATAGAATAATTCAGAGAAAGGACACATGTACTGTTAAAGGAGGACATAGAAGGTTCACATGAGAAGAAAAGAGAGAGCTTTTTCTTGATCATCATCTTCTTCATCCTACCTTGAAGCTTGTGGCTATGGCAACTTAAGCCTCTCCCGGGTGAGCCAACATAAACATTGATGCAGACTAGCTTCTGATGGGGAGACCTAAGTGCGAGACAAGAGGGAACAGAGAGATTCAGTTGAGTTGTCTAAGAATAGTATTCTCCACTCTATTCTTTCTTATTTCTTTCTAAATGCTGGTGATTATTCTCTGCTTTTTGTTTGTATGGAAGTACACATGAATTCTTGGTTAAATGTTATCTTATTCAATCTTGCTTTTATTGTTTAATCTTGGGGTTTGAATGTTTCTTAACACAGAAGTGTTAGTGCTGTAACAGCCCGATTTAGACCCTAGTCGAAATAGTGGTTTTAAGACCATAAATTTGAGTACAGAAAAATGTTTTAAAATTATTTTTCATGTTTACAGTATGTGATTGAGCATGTGTGAAAATTCTGTGTGAAAATTTTATCAATTGTGTGCTTAATTTGCAAAAAGGACTTAATCGCATAAAATGTAAAAGTTGTGTGCTGATTGTTAAAGTACTTATTTTGGTATGGCTTATTAAATGTGAGTCCTTATGTTGATATTATACCATTGAAATATTAGATGGACATAAAAACCAATGGATAGTGGATTTTAAAAGGAAATAAAAAGGCTAAAGTGGTAATTAAGGTATTAATGTTAAATAAATTAAAATAGACAAAATGTTCATCTTTCTTATGCATTTCACTACCAAATATTGAAGAAAGGAATAGCCATTAAAGCATTTTAGGTTTCGGCACACTCATAGCTCAATTAAGACCAAGAAAATAGAGATTCAGATCGAGATTGAGGCAAAGATAAAGTGTTCGATTGATTGACTAGTCTCGGTATTACTACGTCCGAGGTAAGTTCGTGTATAATACAAATCGTTTAATTTATAATCATGTACTATGAAATGAATGAATATGTGATTGATGAATTATTAATGTTAATTGTGAATTTGAGAAATGTAGCACTAAGTGTACGAAATACAGTAATGAATGGCACTGTGTGTGCAAAATAGAGAAAGTATTGACTATACCAATTGGCACTGTGTGTGCGATACCGAATCAAGTTTAGTTTGATATAGAGGCACTAAGTTTGCGATGTTATATAAGCTTTGGCTATGAATTGGGCACTAAGTGTGCGATTGAATCGAAGAGATAATGAAGATTGATCGAAATGTGGTATCGAGCATTGAGTGGCAAAATTGGTTGTAAACTAGGTGCTGGCAAAGGTATGTATGAAACCTATGTGGTTGATAAATTTGAAAGTAGATGAATGGGTGATTATGTGAGTATTGGATATAATCGAGTATGTGTATTTTTGTTAAATTATCTATGTGATGGTTTAATTTGCATATTGATTTGATTCAATGAGTTAATTATATTATATTACGAACTTTCTAAGCTTTAGAGCTTACTGTGTGAAGTGTTTTTCTATTTTACAGTGTATTTAAAGCTAGCTCGGACCTGGGGATCATCAGCGACTCAATCACACTATCGGCTATCTATTTTGGTACTTTTGAAAGTTGTATATATTTGGTATATGGCATGTATAGGCTAGTGAACTTTATATGTGTTGAAATGTATAAATCTTGCCATGAGATAAGGCTTGAAAGTTGAATGATATTGGAATGCATGTGTGGGTTAGGTGAATGATGAATATGGTATGTTTCATGCTCAAATAGTTGATGAGAATTGTGGTTTAAATGTGAACTTGTGATATGGATTATATGATGCTTGACTAACATGATTTGGAATGTGAAATTTGTATTTTAGATGGACTTATTTTAGTTGAAATTGAGTATGAATATAGATGGTATAGTTGATGATTCATTGGTGCATATTTTGGTATGTTTTGGTTGCCATTTGAGGTATAAATGCATATGGTTTGATGCTTGTTGGCGATCCTAAGTGTGAGTGGCAATTTGGCCTTGAAAATGGCCTATAATTGCCCACACAGGTTGAGCACACGGGCATGTGGCTCGACCGTGTCTTTAAAATTTACAATTTGAAGCAAGTCAGACTCAACCACGGGCTGGACACATGAGCGTGTGACTGGCCGTGTGCTGCAAGTCAGTGTCGACCACGGGTGAGGCACACGGGCGTGTCTCAGGCCGTAGGGACAAGCCAGTATGTATGCCCTGTTTTGCCACGGCTTGGACGCACGAGCGTGTTCGAGGCCGTGTGAGGCACACGGCCTACCCACACGGGTGTGTGACCTCTGTAGCTTTGAAAAATGTTAAGTTTCAGAAAAATTTCGTATGTGTTCGATTTAGTCCCAACCCCTTTCTAACACGTGTTTAAGGTCTCGTAGACCTAAATAAGGGACTATTTGAATGTGAATTGTTATGTTTAGATGTGAAATGAATATAAATGTTCTGAAATGATCAGTAATGCCTCTTAACCCTATTTTGGTGATGGTTATGGGTTAAGAGTGTTACAATTGCAGCCACTGACATTGGAAAATGCAGTGACAGTTTGAGCCAACAAGCCTTACAGCGGAAGTTGAGTGACGATTAGAGGAATTTAGTCCACTTCTTTTTAACAGTGTCATGTTGCCATCATCGAAAGGTGGGGTTAATGTGCATGTTTAAGTCTCAGACTAAATAGAGGAGTGATGCTAGGTAAGATATACATTGATTTTTATTGCCTCGACAATCACCTATCCATTTATACCTTGTGAGCACTTAGTATTCTGCTGACAATTTATGTTGGGGATCCCAGTTTATCATTATCATATTTTATTTTATTGTTTTCACGTTATTGCTTCGACGACTATCCTCAAATTAATCTCGTTTATATTTAGTTATTACACCGACATTAATAGACAAAAGAAAACCATCCCTGTGGGATCGATATCCAACAGACTCACATTTGTCTACTATACTTACATCAACAGTGTACACTTGCACATTATTGCTGTGATGTTAAATAGTCGATAAAGTTTTTGGTGCCGTTACCGGGGATGGCGTTTGTTTGATGTTTATTTTTATTTTTGTGTGCTTTTGCACTTTATTTTCCTTATGTAATAATTAGTATTCACAAACTGGTTTTTCTTGGTTGCTATTTCTTCAACTTCATTTTAGGTGTTTTATGACTCGAAGCAACTCAGATTTTCTTACCGATTTTGATCCAAAAATTGAAAGGACTGTTCAGAGTAGACTTCGAGAATAAAGAAATATGGCTCTACCAGGAAACAATGCAGCCATACCCCTAATGCAATAGTAAAATGTTAATAACCCATTGTTGTCGCAAGCTGCTCACATACAAAATAGGACTATACGAGATTTTGTAGTACCTATCTTTGATGATTTACAACCGGGAGTTATTAGGCCAGCAATCCAAGCTGGGAATTTTGAACTCAAGCCAGTAATGTTTCAAACGCTGAATTCTAATGGACAATATGTTGGACTGCCACATGAAGATGCGAGAGAACATCTTAAATCCTTTTTATTGATCTGTGCTTCCTTTAGTCAACAAGGCACTCCTGATGATGCCTTGAAGATGCAATTATTTCCTTATTCCTTACATAGAAGAACCCTTACTTGGTTTTTTGGGCTACCTGTCGGATCAATTACTTCTTGGGATGCACTAACAACACAGTTTGTTTTGCGATTTAACCCGCTAACAATGAATGGTCGTCACCAAAATGATATTACTGCTTATCATCAGCTGGATGATGGAAATTTTCACACCACATGGGAACGTTATAAATCTTTACTTCGACGTTGTCCCAAGCATGACATTTAACCAGAAACACAAGTTGAGATTAGTTATAATGGGATGAATTCACATGTAAGGAATATTGTCGACGCATCAGCCAATGGACCTCTGCTGGATTGTACATATAATGATGCTGTGAGAATTCTTGAAAGAATTGCTCAGAATGATTATCAATACCCTATCTCTAGAGCTGCACAAGCAAAAACTACTCCAGGAATTATTGAATTGGATGCAATAACCGCACTAAGTGCTCAAGTTTCTTCTCTCACAAACATGATTAAAAATATGCAAGGGACCAGTGGGATTGCACCTATACAAGATGCTCAACAAGTTGATGTTCCTACTTTTTGTTGTGAGATATGTAGTGACAACCATAGCTATGAAGATTTTCCAAAACATGCAAAGAATGCTTGTTATATTAGTAACATCCGTAATAATTCTTATGGTAGCTCTTACAACAATTTTGCACGTAACCAACTGTTTTGGGGAACTCAAAATGCTGGACAAAATCTTGTGCCATTTAGATATGGGAATACATCTACTCAGGGAAATTATAATCCAAGATAAGGGAATTACAATCAACAACAGTAGAACTACAATTAGCACACTTAGATGGATCCACAATAAAGCCAGACACATCCACACCAAAATCTGATGAAGCCACAACACTTTTCAATACTGAAGCAGCATGTTCAAGGACATCAATAGAAATCGTACACTCACGCTTCTACTTCTGACCCGTCAATAACTCTTGAGGCGTTAATACGGGAGTATATTACTCGCACGGAAGCTATCGTACAAAGGAATTCATCTTTCATTCGAGCATTGGAAGCATAATTAGGACAACTTGCTTCAAATTTGAATACTCGACCACCAGGCTATTTACCTAGTGACAAAGAAAATCCTAGTCCGAGGGGGAAAGAATATTGTAAGGCTAGCACTCTTAGGAGTGGTAAACAGACTGGTGAACCATTTCTAGGCTCTACTGTAGGACCTCAAGATACGTATGGCGTGATCACTGGTGAGAAGGTTGAATCTGAAGAATTTGTCAACGAATTAGACAAAAAAGTTCAACGAATTGTCACTCATATGCCTAATGTTCAACCTTCGAAACTGTCGACGCAATCAAAGGTGTCGGGGCAAGCAGATATATCTCTACCTTTACCTTTCCCGTAAAGATTATGGAAGAATGAGCATGACAAGCAGTATCAGTAATTCTTGGACACACTGAAGTAACTGTAGATCAATATTCCTTTAGTAGACGCTCTGGTACAAATTCTGAGTTATGGGAAATTTATGAAAGACCTTTTGTCTAAGAAGAAGAAGCTCACTGAATATTGAAACTATTGCACTCACATAAGGTTGTAATGTTGTTTTGACAAACAAGTTGCCCCCTAAATTGAAAGATCTTTGGAGCTTTACCATCCCATGTTCAATTGGCAATCATTATTTGGGAAAAGCTTTGTACGACTTGAGAGCTAACCTCATGCCACTATCTACTTTTAGAAAATTGGGAATTGGTCACATGAAATCTACTACAATGACATTACAACTAGTCGATTGATTCTTGGCACAACCTGAAGGGCAAATAAAAAATTTCTTAATTTGTGTGGATAAATTCATTTTTCGACTAATTTTATCATACTTGATTGCGAGGTAGAAAAGGAGGTTCCCATAATCTTGGGATGACCATTTTTAACCATTGGTCGAACTCTTATTTATGTTTACAAAGGTGAACTAACCATCGTCTTAATGATGAGCAAGTCACCTTCAGTGTTTTTGAATCTATTCAATGCAAGGACCAAGAAGAATGCCATATTGTCAATGTGTTAGATGATCTAATTGAGGAAGAATTCAATGACCAAAGCACAGTACTTTCTGAAGAGTTTGTAGTGACATCTGATGCTGAATCTTTAGACAATTGTGACAACATGGTTGAAGCTAATAATCTTAAACTCAAGCATGGATGGCAGATTGAATCCTTAGACCTAGCCAACAGAATAACCCCAATTTTCAAACCATCTATTGAATAAGCTCCAACTCTGGAATTGAAACCACTACCTCCTCATCTTAAATATGTCTTTCTAGGTGATCACAATACCCTCCCAGTTATTGTCTCTACAACATTAGATGCAACTCAAAAAGAGAAATTATTCCATATTCTCAAGCAACATAAAAGAGCTATCGCTTGGAGTATTACTGATATTAAAGGTACTAGTCCTTCTTTTTACATGCACAAGATCAAGTTGTAAGATGAAGGCAAGCAATCGATTGAACAAGAAAGAAGATTAAATGGGAAGATGAAGGAAGTTGTTAAGAAGGAAATCATAAAATGGCTTGATACTAGAATTATTTACCCGATTTCTGATAGCAATTAGGTAAGTCCAGTGCAATGCGTGCCTAAAAAGAGTGGCATCACCGTGGTTCACAACGATAAGGATGAATTAATTCCTACACGTATTCCCACGAGATGGCGAGTTTGTATGATTACCGCAAATTGAATGCGGCCACAAAGAAGGAACACTTCTCACTTCCTTTCATTGACCAAATGCTAGATCGGCTTGTTGGAAAGGCCTATTATTGCTTTTTAGATGGCTATTCTGGATACAATCAAATTGCTATCGCACCAAAGGATCAGGAGAAAACAACCTTCACCTACCCCTTTGGTACTTTCGCTTTTTGTCGTATGCCTTTCTGTCTTTGCAATGCACCCGCCACATTTCAAAGGTGCATGATGGCAATATTCTCAGAAATGATCGAACACTCTATAAAGGTTTTTATAGGTGATTTCTCAGTCTATGAGAATGATTTTGAACATTGTGCTGATAATTTGGATAAAGTATTGAAGAGATATGAGGACACACATCTTGTCCTAAATTGGGAAAAATGTCATTTCATGGTAACTGAAGGCATGGTGTTAGGCCATCGCATCTCTAGTCAAGGCATTCAAGTAGATAAAGCTAAGGTGGAAATCATTGAGAAATTACCTCCACCAACAAACATGAAAGGTATTCACAGTTTTCTTGGACATGCGAGGTTTTACCGAAGGTTCTTTAGAGATTTTTCGAAAATTGAAAAGCCCTTATGCTCATTGTTGAAACAAAATCGAATATTTTTCTTTAATGATGCATGTCTGGATGCCTTTATTTAGTTAAAAAAGCAACTACAGAATGCACCCATTGTCGTTGCACCAGATTGGTCTCAACCTTTTAAAGTTATGTGCGATGCAATTGACTTTGTTGTGGGTGCAGTTCTAGGACAAAGAAAGGGAAAAATATTTCACGCCATTTATTATGCTAGCAAAACTCTTACAGAGGTTCAATTCAATTATACCACCACAGAGAAAGAATTGATGGCTGTAGTCTTTACTTTCGACAAGTTTTGTTCCTATCTTGTCGGTGCAAAGGTTACTGTATTCACTGTCACTCAGCGTCGAGATATCTCTTTGCGAAAAAGGATGCCAAACCAAGACTGATACGTTGGATATTACTGCTGCAAGAATTTGTCATCAAGATAAAAGGCCATAAGGGTTCAGAGAATTAAGTTGCAGACCATCTTTCTAGATTGGAAGTTTGCAGTGAAGATGGGAACATAATTCAAATTGTCGACGCATTCCTGGATGAGAAGTTATTTGCTGTAGATGCAACTCCTTGATATGCAGATTTCGTTAATTATCTAGTGTGTGGAAAACTCTCATTGGGTGTCACAGGCCATAAAAAAGAAAAATCTCTTCGTCACGTAGTGAAGTATTATTGGAACGAGCCGTATTTATTCAAGGTATGTAATGACAACATCATTCGACGTTGTGTTTTGGAAGAGGAGATGCTTTCAATCCTAAAGCATTGTTATAATGCTCCTTATGGAGGTCATTTCGGTGGTATGAGAACTACTGCTAAAGTTCTCCAATCAGTATTCTACTGGCCGACATTACTCAAAGACGCCCACAATTTTGTGAATCATTGCGATAGGTGTCAGCGCACCAGTTCTATATCCCAATGCAATGAAATGTTGCAGCAGCCAATTATGAAGGTTGAATTATTTGATGTTTGGGGTATGGATTTTATGGGACCATTTCCGAGTTCATTTGGAAATCTTTATATATTAGTAGTTGTTGACTACGTCTCGAAGTGGCTTGAAGCTATTGCAGTTCGAAAAGATGATGCGAAGATAGTGCTAAAATTTTTTTCACAAGCATATACTTACCCGCTTAGGCACACCAAAGGCATTGATTAGTTATCAGGGTACACACTTGTAACACCCTGGATTTTGGGGTTAGAAGTTATGTGTTTTGTAGGTAGCATCAGTGGCTAGATCGAACATTTGTATTTGGTTCCGTGTTCTAGTGTCAGAATGGGCCTGTTCGTCTGGTGATTGGTTGTGTGTTAGTTTGTCTCTGGGTCCCTGGTTCGAGTCCTCATGTGTGCTTTGAGGGAATTGTTTTGATTAAGCTTTGTTTTTGTTTTTAAAAGATTAGATTAAATTATATTTTATTATTTTATTTTATTTATTTGTTTTGCTTATATTTTTTTTTTATTTTCATTGTTGGGAGATGAAAAGAGAAGTTTTTCTTTTCACATTTTGTTTTGGAGGTTTCTTGTTGTTTCTCGATACAGTCCCTCTTTTCTCCTCTCTCCTTCTCTTCTCACGAAATTCTTTCTCTCCCTCTCTTCTCACGAAATTCTTTCTCTTCTGTCATTGCGGTTTTGATTTTTGAATTGGTTTCGAGTTCTTGAGGGAGATATGATTGCGCAGCGAGTGAAGGTTTTGTGGTTCACTAATTTTTAGGGCATTTATCACAAATTAAGGTGTGGGATTCGAACATTTCTCTTTTTATTAATAAAATTATGAATTGGATATGCGTAATTTAGTGGTTATGGTGATTTCTGAATCGTTAAGTTTCGATGTTGAATTGTCGACTTTTATGTGGAAATTCGATAAAATTTGTGTTATGAAATTGTTCAATTTAGCATGGAATCGTATGATTTTGGCATATTTTGGTATCTTGTTGAGTTACCCAGGGTTTGGGAACTGTTTCGATGTAGTTTCGTGACCACACAGGTGGCCACATGGGCATGTGCCTCTACACGAGCAGTTCACACAGTCGTGTGCTTTTGGGATTTAGGGGTTTCGGGCTAAATTTGGTGCCACACGGCCTGGCCACACGGTCGTATGGTTAATTTGGGGATTTAAGGATCCCACACGGGCTTGTGTGTTAAGACACATGGTCGTGTCTGGTGGGCACATAGGCGTGTGATACCCTCACACGGTCGTGTCTACCCTACACTCTATTTTAGCACAAATGGACAGAGAGTTACACGGTCGGATCACACGGTCATGTCCCTAAGTCACATGGGCGTGTGCCTCCTTCCGCACGGGCATGTGTCCCTCCGCATGGGCGTGTTGACCCCCACACGACCTAGGCATTTCCATACGGCTAAAGCACACGGCCGTGTGGCCCGACCTCGCCAAATTTTTCTTAGTGTCAAATTAAAGCTTGATTGTGATTCTGTGTGTTCCCCCTACTAGCTAAGTCTTAGCAAGGGTGACCGGGACTTTGAGTCGGCCTAGACTGGTGTGGATTATATAGATATATAATTATTTCAGCAGATTATTTGATTGTTACTTGAGGTTACTATGAAATTGATTCTGAATCTGGGTAACTGAAAGTACGCATTTCTGGTTCTGAGTGATTGGTGTGTGAGTGGTTGTGTGTGGTGCGCAATCTGTGACTACACGGGAATTCTGTAACTGATTGATTGGATGTGAGTTTCTGTGTCTGAATGATTGTCTAGAAATTTTGTATTTTGATTCTGTACATTTGTCTGCATACATGCATTTGCATAAAACTTTTGGGGTTTTCATTGTGAAGAGAAAGTATTTGTTCTGATCTGGTAGTTAAACTGCAACCCATCTGTACAGCGGTTTACCGCACTATACGGCATATACGTCAGCTTTTCTGCGTATTATTATCTGATCTAACAGTTTAAACTGTAACATGTCTGTACAGCAGTTTATCGCAATGGACTGTACGACATATACGACAGCTTTGCTGCATATTATTATCTGAGTGGCTTAGTCCACATACATGGTGTGTAAGGTTGGATGGACCTTTCGAGGTCCTACGTAGTGTGTTTGGATGGATGAGCATAAACAACTCTTATGGGGTGTGATCGGGGGACGAAGTGGTGTTTTGGCTGGATGGGTGGGTTTTGATATTTGACTGCATTCATAAGCATCTAGATGTGAGTTTATTTTCTGTAATCTGTTTGTTCATTATAAACGTTATGACTGATCTTGCGTGCATTTTTGTGTTAGCGTCATAACAATTCGGATTGTGATGATAAGCATTTCTGTATTGACCGTTAATGGGTTTATCTGTTGGGTATTCTATGTGTGATTTGGTGTGCTTAACTGTTACATTTATTTGAATTTTTATTCTTCAAGTCCGTTGTTTGTCACCCTTTGAACTCACACTGAGCTCGTAAAGCTCACCCCTTTAGTGTTTTCTCCTTTCAGGTATATTTGCGTGATTTGATGCTGGACTCGATGTGCGGAGGTCTCGGAAGCATCACGTTTTTTTTTCAAAACCTATTAATAAAGTGTTTTCTGTAAACCTAAGTTTAATGTAAAGGATTTTGGACTGTAAATAATTCTATAGAATATTGTAATTTCTTTTTGGGTTATTAAACTAAAATTTCCCACGATCACTTCGGTGATCAATGTGACTTCTGAAATTCGGTCTAAACCCCTAGGCCGAGTTTTGGGGTGTTACAACACCTTCATTGCAACTAAGTGGGCAACCGCACTGAAGAGATATGGACTTAATCATAGAATGGCTACTACCTATCATCCGCAAACCAATGGACAAGCTGAAGTTTCGAATCGACAAATTAATAACATTCTTGAGAAGGTTGTAAACCCTTTGAGAAAAGATTGGTCTTTCCTATTGGATGACGCTTTATGGGCATTACAGATAGCATACAAAACTCCATTAGGGATGTCGCCGTATCAATTGGTTTTTGGGAAAGCATGTCACTTACCAGTTGAACTGGAACACAAAGCAATGTGGGCAATTAAGCAAGTGAACATGGACTATGAAACGGCTGGAAAGAAAAGGCTGTTGGATATCATTGAACTAGAGGAGATTAGGAGAAATCCCTATGAAAATGATGTAATTTATAAAGAAAAGACGAAACAATGGCATGACAAAATTATTTTGCAGTGATAGTTTATCGCATGTCAACAGGTTTTATTATTCAATTCTCGACTCAAATTTCACCCAGGTAAATTGCGTTCACGTTGGTCTGGACCTTTTGAAGTTGTTGCCGTATTTCCCCATGGTTTAGTCACAATTCGAGATTTATGTGATGGGCACCAGTTCAAAGTAAATGGATAGAGGCTGAAACCCTATTTTGGCAACAGTGATCAAAAATAGGCAGAGACCATTAAATTGGTCCAAAAGTTCTACTTTTTAATTATTACCCCATAATTTTAGTTTATTTTATTTATGTTTTGTTAAAGTTTGTTTTCCTTCCTTTTTGCAGAATAATTAGGTAGCATTGTCGACGCATTGAAATCTTACTGTCAACGTATTCCAAAATTTTGTACTACCATTTTTAACTCATCAGAATTCAGGGAAATTCAAATTTCACCGTTGGATCAAAAATCACTCAGCCGTTTGATCCTTCTAAGCGGGTACAATTTCTATTGGACATAACTATTCCCGCCAACGTTATATCTCTCCCCAAAACAACACGCCTCTCCATCTTCCTCTTTCACTCACTATAAATCCTCCCCCACTGTACCGACTGTAACGCATTCAAGCAACCATTTTTATTTCATTTCTCGTCTCAAGATCATATCTTTTTAACTTTAAACCATTTTCCCTCAACAAAAGATGGCAAAAGCAAGAGGCTCAGTCAAGAAAGCCACCAAATCTACTGGAGATCATGCGTCCTCTACTACCGCAATTTGTTAATCGAAATCCCCTAGGCCAGTGCAGACAAAGGAGCCAGTAATCTTTTTGAATAAAGCGGCAAATGAATGATTTCAAGACAACATGTTGAAGCGAAACTTCCATCCCGAACAAGGCATTTCCCTTGTGCCACAACAAAACTTGGGTAAGCAAGTCTACAAAACCATTTCGAAGTTGAAGTGGGAAACATTTTGCACCCATCCTGGAAGCTATTCTCCTTCATTGGTACATGAGTTTTATGCTAACCTTTATGATCATGAGTTAGATTTCATTTTTATTCGAGAAGGCTTAATACCATGGGACGCTAAAAAAGTCAACGAGTTGTACAACACCAAGATGGATGTAGACGAACACTCCAAGTTCATTGAAGACATCACAGATGAAAAATGAGACTTGTTGGTGAAAGACTTGTGTGTCTTGGGAGCATTGTGGACTGATTCCCATCAAAAGAATTATACGATGCACCGTCACTTCATGACACTGCAAGGAAAAATCTGGTTTCATTTTGTCAACTGCAGGCTAAAGCCTTCTACTCACAGTACCACAGTCACCCTCGATAGAATGTGTCTGATACATTCCATCATCAATGGCAGAATGTAACAGCCCGATTTAGGGCCTAGTCAGAATAGTGGTTGCGAGACCACAAATTCGAAGTAGAAATAGGAGTTTTATGATTTTTAAAAGCCTTATGAGGTGTTTGCATGATTGTGTGAAAATTTCATGAAGAAATTTTATTAATCAGTGAATAAATTGTCCATTAGGACTAAATTGTAAAGATTAGAAAATATGAGATTCTAGAAGATTTAAGTATGAAATAGAATTATAAAAATTACTAGAGGTCCTTATTTAGCAATTAGACCATTAAATGTCAATATGGACAAAAATGGACATAGGAAGGAAAAATCTCAAGGAAGGATCATTAAGGGTATTTTTGTCATTTGGTAAATTAAAGAATTTAAAAGGGAAAATAAGTCAAAAATGGTGTCCGTCTTCCCTAAGCTTGGCCAAAAATCACAAGGAGGACATATCTAGGGTTTCTTCAACTTCCAAGCTTGATAGTAAGTGCATCCTAGCCCCGTTTTTAATGTTCTTCGTATTTTTAAGATCCTCGTAGCTCGATTTAGCTATTTCTAGCTATATTTTGAGCTAGGGTTTATGTTCAAAAATTTACCCATGTATGACATGCATGTATTTTGATGTTTTATGGAAGAATATGAAATTTTGATGTATAATAAACATCTTTTTCTAAGTGATTTTCATGAAAAATGCATAAAAGGACCAAATTGTAAAAGTTGTAAAAATGGTCATACATGAGTGAAATAGTGAAAATTGAAGGTTGTTGTAGTTGAGAATATGATTCGTCTAGGCTTGAAATGCAAGAAAGTTGAATGAAAATCATTTTACGAGCCTAGAGGCAAAAGTGTAATTATGCGAAAGTTTAGGGGCAAAATCGTAATTTTGCCAAAATATGAATTATGAGTCAATTTAGTCAATGTGAGTATTAAATGAGTGAAATTTTTATTATAGATCAAGAAACACGAAGCCCAGATTGAAACTGAGGCAAGAACAAGGTGTTGGACTAAATTGAATATCTACACACATTTTGAGTATCAAGGTAAGTTTGTATGAAACTAAAGTTATACAATGTTCTTATACTTATAATTATTCGATTTTATGAGAAATGTATATAAATTCCATGAAGTCAATTTATGATTCTTGATGAGGCTAAAATGAGAATGTATTAAGTCGAAGTCCCGGTTGAAGATTCGGAATAACGAGGATACCTATGTCACCACTTGAGATAAGGAAGGTCCCGTATAAGACCATGTCTGGGACATGGCATCGGCACCAATTGTAGGACCCGTATAAGACCATTTCTGGGATATGGCATCGACTCTGAATGTATATCCCGTATAAGACCATGTCTGGGACATGGCATCAACATCGAATAAGGAAGGTCCCGTGTAAGAACATGTCTGGGACATGGCTTCGGCAGCGAAGGAGGATGTCGTATAAGACCATGTCTGGGACATGGTAGCGACATCCATGTATGATCTCGTATAAGACCATGTCTGGGACATGGCATCGACATCGAACTAAGAGATCCCGTATAAGACCATATCTGGGATATGGCATCGGCATCAAGAGGTGATCCTATGTAAGACCATATCTGAGATATGGCATTGGCATCAAGATACATACATGATGAGATTGAGTATCCTCCGATATTTCGAGTAGTTCAATGGGCAAAAGAGCTAAGTATGTAAAGATGATATAGAGTTAAATTATACAAGGATGATCCTGAGTTTCATTTATGTAAGAATGATGATGATTTAAGTTTATGTACAAGTTAGCATAACTGCTAAATTACTTGATGAAGTGCTACAGGTACCATGAGTAAAATACGAGTTTAGAAACCCTAATGTGATATATGATGGGTAAGAGTAAGTATGAGTAAGTATGCCTAAGTACTTGAACACTTGAGTTGTTATTGTTCTATAAGATGCATGGATTTTCACCATAGATATTTATATTATTACTTTAATTCATGCAAACTTACTAAGCTTTATGCTTAACCCTCTCTTTTCCCTTTCCTTGTAGTATCGCAAAGCTAGCTCGGGGATCGTAGAATGTCAGAGCTCGGATCACACTATCAATATTTCTTTTGGTATAGTAAAGTTGATTTATTTCGAGTATGGCATGTATAGGAACTTGGTCATTTTGTGTTATGTCATATTTGAAAGCCAAAGTGTTGGCTAATAATGTTATTCAACCATTTTGTGAATGGCCATTTAGAATTGGCCAATATTTGTCAAGTTACACACTTCAATGATGATGAGTTTTATGATATGAAAGTTTATGCAAATGATAGGGTTAAATGTGAGGTGTATGAATGATGAATTAGGGGATCCTTCATAGTGTATTATTGCCATGTTACGTGTTGCTTGAGTTGGTATACGTGTGTTTATGTTTTCAGGGTGGCAATTGGCTTGGAAAATAGCCTTTTTATTGTCCACACGGGTAGGCACACGGGCGTGTGTCTAGGCCGTGTGTGACACACGGTCAACCCCTATGGGTGTGTTGATAGGCCGTGTGTCCCCTACATTTAATTACGAGAATTCGAATCGTCACACGGGCCAGCACACGGGCGTGTGCCTAGGCCATGTGCTCCTTAAGGGGTTGCTGACGTCATAAACAGAATATCCCAGGTTTTCACACACGGGTGAGGACACGGGCGTGTCGAGTCCGTGTGAAGGACACGGGCCAAAGACACGAGCGTGTGTCCGGTCGTGTGAAAACCCCTGTAGGTTTGAAATGAAAATAAATTATACACGGGCTAGGGACATGTGCGTGTGTGACCACACGGCCTGCCCACACGGGCGTGTCCCGTTTCATACGGGCGTGTGGCCCCTGTTTAGGAAAAAGTTTTCTAAGTGTACGAAAGTTTTCGGTTTAATTCTGAAACCTTCCGGATGTATGTTTAAAGCCTCGTAGGCCCATAATAAGGATGTTATGAATATGAATGAGAAGTTTTAAGTTTGAAATGAAATTTTATATTCCAAAGTTGTAAGTTCAAGCAAGTCAAGTCCAGTAATGCCTCGTATCTGGTTCCGGCGTTGAACATAATTAATGGGTGCTACACAGAAAGATTAATGTAGGTGCAATACTTCATCAGGAAATTGCTGACTGTGCCGCAAGGTAAACTGGAATATTGGTTTTCCCATCATTGGTAATGTTATTGTGCCAGAAAGAGGAATCGTGCCCCGTGCTGGTGAGAAAGTCCTGGAAAATAAGGACTCGATCAATGAAGCCTCTGTAGAAAGAATTACTTGTGGCAAAGATACGCCAATATTGAAGGAGGCAGAAACCAGTAAGATAAGGAAGGGCAAAACCAAAGTCGACAGCAAAAGAACAAACCTGAATGCAAAGACATCATTATGGTGCAAACTGAAGGATGTCGAAAAAATGGTCAATTTCATCAACAATAGGCAGATTAGGCTTGTCGCTACAATAGAGGATATGGAGAAATCCCAAAATTTGTTTTATGCTTATACCAAAGCCTGGAATAGTTTTATTGTAGCCACATTAGGCCAACAGAGTCCATCCCCACTACCGGAATTCTCAGTGTTTCCACCAATCATTCGAAATTATGACCTCTCTTTCCCAGATAATGACTTAGAAGACTGAGACAGATCGATGGCATCCCCACCCATTGTACAGGTCTCTGATAATGAGAAAGAAAAGGAATCCAGGGACATTGAAGAATGCCTGTGAAAGATTGATCGCTTGTTCGAGGATGGTATTTTTGCTGATCAAGAGGACACTGTTGTTGAGAAGGAAGTTGCTGCTGCAGAAGAGGAAGTTGTTGCTGAAGAAGAAGAAGCTGCTAAAAATGAAAAAGAAGAGGAAGATTCCATTGTGAACATTGTCACCGCACTCGAGTCTGTGGGTGCAAATATTGACACTTTGGAGCGAGATGGAGCGAGACCGGCAGAAGTTGCAGAGGTAAGTAGTAAGGAGCAATGCAATTCATTAGAAATAGTGGTCTACACTGGACCACTCCAAGTGGCCTCTCCTACACAAGAAGCATCCAATGATGCCAGGCCAGAGCCGAGAACTGAGGAGCAATCCGAGGGCCGTGCAAAGCCCAAAGAAAAGAAGAGGAAGCGCTCCAAGGATAAAAAACAAAAGAAGGAAGAGAAGAAAAGGAGGATGAAGAAACATCGTGCAGCCACATCGATGCCTGAGGATAACTGAGTTAGTTTATTTTAAGCTTTAGTTGTATTATTCATGCATTGCATGTAGTTGTAAGTTTTATTTTGATCAGTATACATTGTCATTACATTTTTTTTATTGTCATTACATTTTCAAGTTAGTGCATTGGGGACAATGCTAACTTTAAGTTTGGGGGATTGCACATGGGGCTTGGAAATGCACCCACCTTTCAAATTTTTCTTTCGGTAATAAAGCATTCAAGGTTTAATTATAGTTAATGAAAATTGTTCAAAATTTTTTGTACATTCGATGCTTAATTCTTGAATCATGTGAATTATCAATGAATGAGTTGGATAAATTTGACAGAAGGTTGTAGCTTCAATTCTTTGATTAATGGATTAGGTTGCATTAGTAATGGATGACTGCTATCATTCCTTAAATCTTGATTGAATCTGCATTTTATAGCTGCTTATATATGTATATATAGTTCTAAATTAGAGACACTCCAAAGTGAGTGTAGTATGGAATGTTAAAGAAGGAACACTCCAATACGAGTGTTAGAAAAATCAATCTGGCCAAAGGCTGTCGCTGCATGAGTGTGTGTGGTGCAATTATATACTCCTTGGGGGTTTGTAACAGTATGGTTTATACCCTAGTCGGAACAGTGGTTGCGGGACCATGAATCCGAGTCCGAATAATATTTTAATATTATTTTTCTGTACCGTTGATATGTGACTAAGTATGTGTTAAATTTCTGTAAGTTAATTTGACCGTTTGTGTGTTGATTGACAAAAAAGATGAAATTGCATTGAATGTGAAATTTGCTTGCTATTTGCTAAAGTACTAATGTGTTGTGGCTTTTAAAAATTTTGGCCTTAAGTGATAATTGAACCACTATTTGGTTAGTGGGTGATTTTGGTCAAAAATGACCTTGTTATTTATGTTATAAAATTTTGTTTTAATTGGCTAAAAGGGTAAATGAATTATTATGTATGTTATATGTGATAAAAACATGAAAATGGCCATTCTTATTTCATCTTTTTGACCGAAAACAAGGGGAAAAAGAAAGGGTTTTATTCTTTTAATTCTCGGCACATTCCAAGCTTAATTCAAGGTTAGATTTTGATCTGTTTTTGATAATTTCTACGTTTTTGTAATCGTTGCTTTGTGCTCTACAAAACCCATGCTTAAATTTTGTAATTTGATGATGGTTGTGCGATATGCCATTGATGGTATGTTGAGCTTTGTGAAAGTTTAAGGTGTTAAAAGAAAGATTTGAACTAGATGAACATACTTTGTTCTAGAATTTTTGATGAATTTAGCTAATTAGGGCTAAATTGAGAAAATGAGAAATTGAAGGATTAAATTGTGAAATAAATGAAATGTGTGGATTTGTATATGCATAAGAAGAATTCGGCTAAGCACATGTATATTGAAATTTTGTGTATTTGATGATTTTGTGAGATAGGGACTAAAGTGTCAAAATGTGAAAATGTGAGGGCTATTTTGTAAAATGCCCTAAATGTGTGTATATGGACTAAATTGAATGAAATGATGATTGAATGTGTAACACCCCTAACCCGAGACTGTCGCCCGAAAGGGGTTAAGAGGTATTACCGATCAATTAGAACATTTAACATCCAGAATTTACGACACAAAGTCAATCACGTTCAATTACAATCATACTGTCCCTTAAATGAGTCATCAAGACCCTAAGCATGCTTATAAACCGAGCCGGGACTAAACCTAAACACATATAAAATTTCATGAAAATTTGAAACTTTTCTAAAATACAGGGGAGACACGCATGTGGGAGGAGACCGTGTGCCCTCCACGGCTTCTAGACACCCTCGTGTGTCCTTCCATGTCTGTATACTGACTTGGTCCCCACGGCCACCAGGCACGCCCGTGTGTCCTGACCGTGGTCCTATACTGTCTTCCGCACCACGGCCACCAAGCACGCCCGTGTGCCATGGCCGTGTGCTCTTAGCTAGCTACTGACTTGTACACCACGGTTAGCTAACACCCTCGTGTCGAGGCTCTGTGCTACTAAGCTGTAATCTGCCAATTCACCCACGGTCTATAGGCACGCCCGTGTGCCTTGACCGTGTGACATTATAGGCCATTTTGCAAGGCCAACATACCACCCACTTAGGTCAAACCTACAAGCAACACGTACCAAAACATATCATGCACATAAGGCAACCAAAAACTTACCAATATGACTATCCAATCTATGCATTCAATTCCCATTCCAATCATAACAAATTCAATACCAAAATCTATCTCATCAAAAGTATAATACATTCAATACCAAACATCATTCCTTCTCAATTTCACTAATTCCTACTAGCATTTTACCAACACAAAGTTACCATTCAATAGTCAATTTCTCAACCCACAAATCATGCCAAAAGATGCATCACATATATCAAATTCATTCATGTTAAGACTAACACATATCTAGCCACATCTCATGGCTACTTACAAACATCAACATGATTCAAATGACCAGCCTATACATGCCATATTTTAACTATGTACATCTTTCCAAAATACCCAAAATAGATTGCCGAGAGTGTGATCGAGAGATCGACGATCCCGGATCTCGAGCTAGCTTTACTTCGACACCGGCAAAGCGAGAGAAAGAAATCACATGATAAGCTTTCTATAGCTTAGTAAGTTCGATATACAATATAATCGTGTCATTAAACCAAACCAATATAATCAATAACCATCACATAGATCACTTCTCTCTTATCCATACTATATCATCCCTAGTCAAGATACCCATTCATCCATCTATAACTTTATCTATAAATTCATCAACCACAAAGGTTCAAGACATACCTTGGCTAACACATAGTTATTCAATTTCCAAGCTACTCAATGCTCAATATTACTTGTTGATCATCCTTTAATATTCAATCAACTTATTCGCACACTCGATTGCTATATACATGGTCGGTACATATTAGTCATCGCACACTTAGTGCCAAATTTTCCAACCGACTTATCTCGGTAACGCACACACAGTGCCAATTCTATAAGCCGAAGCTTTCATAACATCGCACACACAGTGCTATTCTTTTCTATTTCGATTTTAATATCGCACACTTAATGCCCTTAACTAAATCCTTCACATAGAATCTCAATTTCATACACATATACACATTCATTTCATAATACAAAAACATATGTTAATAACATGTATTATATCCGAACTTACCTCGGATGTCAAAATACTGAAATGGTCGATTAATCGAGTACTTTCTCTTTACCTCGATCTCGATCCGAACCTCTCCTCTCTTGGTCTATACGCATTCAAATTCAGTCCATTTAATCACTAACTCATTCAATTTAGTCCACACACACACATTTAGGGCATTTTACGAAATAGCCCTCACATTTTCACATTTCGACACTTTAGTCCCTATCTCACAAAATCATCAAATACTCAAAATTTCAATATACATGTGCTTAGCCAAATTCTTATACATCACATACAAACCCAAATTTTTCATCAAATTTGCAATTTAGTCCCTCAATCTACCATTTTCTAAGTTTAGCCCTATTTAGCTAAATTCATCAAAAATTCAAGAACAAAACATGTTCATCTATTTCATATCTTTCATTTAACACCAAAAATCATCAAAAAGCTTGACATATCATCAATGGCATCTCACAAAAACATCATCATTTCACAAAATCAAAACATGGGTTTTGTAGCTCTCAAAGCAACGATTGCAAAAACGTAGAAATTATCAAAAACCGATCGAAAACACATACCCGATTTATGCTTGAACCATGGCCGAATGAACAAGCTTAACCTTTTCTTTTTCTTTTACTTTCGGCACCCCCAAAGTAAGATGATAATGTTCATCTTTTTCTTTTGTTTATTACAAACATAATTATATTAATTTTACCATACTATCCCTTTTACTAAACATTAAATAACAAATATACATTAATGGCATATTTGTCCATTTAATATCCACTATCATTAAAAAGGTTAAATTGACTCATAAGGCCTCAACCTTTAAAAGCCAACAACAATTAGGTACTCACAAATCAGCACACAACATTTTACACTCTATGCAATTAAGCCCTTTCTCTTAATTCGGCACACAAACGATCAAATTATCACACAAAATTTTCACACAGGCTAAGTCACATAATATTCACACAGAAAATATCATTAAAATATTTTTACGATCTCGAATTTGTGGTCTCGAACCACTGTTTCGACTAGGGTCTAAACCGGGATGTTACAACTCTCCCCCCCTTAGGGATTTTCGTCCTCGAAAATCTTACCAGTGAATAATTATGGATGTTGCTCTCTCATAACGTTCTCAGGCTCCCACGTAGCTTCTTCAATTCCATGTTTGTGTCATAATACTTTCACTAAAGAAATTTTCTTATTTCTCAACTCTTTAGTCTCTCGTGCCAAAATTCGGATCAGTTCTTCACTATACGACAAGTCTGACTGAATCTCAGCTTCAGTAGGAGCAATCACATGAGACGGATCTGATGTGTACCGTCAAAGCATTGACACATGAAACACGTTATGAATCTTTTCTAACTCAGATGGCAATTTCAATCTATAAGCAACCGGCCCAACTCGTTCAATAATCTCATACGGTCCGATGAACCTCAGACTTAGCTTGCCTTTTCGGCCAAATCGGAGTATTTTCGTCCACGGAGACTCTTTCAAAAACACTTTATTACCGACCTCAAATTCGATATCTTTTCATTTCAGATCTGCATAAGACTTCTGACGATCTGAGGCTGCTTTCAAACTATCACGATTCACTTTCACTTTCTATTCAGTCTCTTTTATCAGATCAACCCCGTGAATCTTATTCTCACTTAGCTTAGTCCAATACAATGGAGTTCGACACTTTCGACCATAAAGAGCCTCATATGGTGCCATTTTAATACTAGATTGATAACTATTGTTATATGCAAACTCAATCAATGATAAATGCTTTTCCCACGTGCTTTCAAATTCAAGTATGCAACATCTCAGCATGTCTTCGAGAATATGAATGATTCGTTCAGATTGACCATCCATTTGCGGATGAAAAGCAGTACTGAAATGCAATTTAGTGCCTAAAGCACCTTGCAATTTCTTCCAAAATCACGAGGTAAATCTCGGATCTCTGTTAGACACTATAGCTAACGGTACTCCATGCAATCTCACAATCTCATCAATATACAGTTCAGCTAACTTATCTAAAGAATAATCGGTTCTCACCGGAACGAAATGAGCTGATTTCGTTAATCTGTCTACTATCACCCAGATTGCATCTTTCTTACTCGGAGATAAGGGCAAACCCGACACAAAGTCCATCGTAATTCTCTCCCATTTCCACTCAGGAATCATAATCGGTTGTAACAACCCAAATGGAACTTGATGTTCAGCTTTGACTTGCTGACAAACTAAACATTTCGATTCAAAATCAGAAATGTCTCTTTTAATGCCATGCCACCAATAGAACTGCTTCAAATCATTATACATTTTCGTACTCCTCGAATGCACAGTCAAATGACTATTGTGAGCTTCATTCAAAATCGTTTGAATCAACACTGAATTTCTTGGAACACAAATCCGATCTTTGAATCTCAAACAATCATCACTATCAACTCGAAATTCTGATTCAACATTCAATTCACATTGAGTTCGTTTAGCCATCATTTCAACATAATTTTTCTGAGCATCACTAATTTGCTGTACAAACATTGGCTTTACTTTCAATTCAGCTGCAACCACACCATCATCACATAGATCTATCGGATTACTCGTAGCTCGCAAAGCATATAACGATTTTCAGCTTAAGGCATCAGCTACAACATTAGCCTTACCCGGATAGTAATCTATCACAAGTTCGTAATCTTTCAATAACTCTAACCATCTTCTCTGTCGCAAGTTCAAGTCTTTTTGAGTCATCAAGTACTTCAAACTCTTATGATCAGTATAGATGTGACATTTCTCCCCGAATAGATAGTGACGCCAAATCTTCAATACGAACACAATCGCAACCAATTCAAGATCATGCGTTAGGTAGTTCCTTTCATGCGGTTTTAACTGTCTTGAAGCGTAAGCAATGACTTTCCCTTCTTGCATCAGCACACAGCCCAAACCATTCAATGATGCATCACTGTAAACTATGAACTCTTTGCCCGATTCAGGTTGAATCAAAACTGGTGCTTCCATTAACAACACTTTCAACTGCTCAAAACTCTGTTGGCACTTTTCTGACCACTCGAATCTAACATCCTTTTGTAACAACTTTTTCAATGGAGTTGCAATCATCGAGAAGCCTTTCACAAATCGTCTATAATATCCCACTAGTCCCAGAAAACTACGGACTTCAGACACATTCCTCGGAGGCTTTCATTCTAAAATAGCAGAGATTTTACTCGGGTCAACTCGTATCCCAAAGAAATGATACAAGATGCCCTGAAAAACCGACCTCATGCAACCAAAATTCACATTTGCTAAACTTTGCATACAACTGTTTCTCACGTAGTGTTTGTAGCACGGTTCTCAAATGTTCGGCATGCTGCGTCTCATCTCGCGAATAGATCAAAATATCATCAATAAATACCACAACAAAACGATCCAAATACGGTCTGAATATCCGATTCATCAGATCCATAAACACTGCAGGAGCATTTGTTAATCCGAAAGGCATCACTAAGAATTTGTAATGTCTGTACCTCATTCTGAAAGCAGTCTTCGGCACATCAGACTCTTTAACTCTTAACTGATAGTAACCTGATCTCAAATCTATTTTAGAAAACACTGTAGCTCCCTTCAGCTGATCAACCAAATCATTGATACGAAGCAACGGGTATTTGTTCTTTATTGTCACTTTATTTAGCTATCGATAATCAATACACATTCTCATAGTTTCGTCTTTCTTTTTCACAAATAACACAGGAGCTCCCCAGTGTGAAAAACTCGGTCGTGCAAAACCTCTGTCAGTTAATTCTTGCAACTGTGATTTTAACTCTTTCAATTCGGTTGGGGCCATTCTGTAAGGAGTTATCGAAATAGGAGCAGTATTCCCGGCACTAACTCAATACCAAATTCCACCTCTCGAATTGGAGGTACTCGGTAACTCTTCAGGAAATACATCTGGAAACTCACAAACCACAGACACAGATTCAACTTTCTTTTCCGACACCTTTGTATCAATCACGTATGCCAAATAAGCTTCACAACCTTTTCTCACATAGTTCATAACTTTCATCGCAGATACAACAGCTGGTAATCCTTTCATATCATTGGATTCAATTCGAACTATATCACCATTCGACTCTTCAACTCAATACTCTTTCTTTTACAATTCACGATGGCGTTATGCGAGTAAGCCAATCCATACCCAGAATTATGTCAAACTCATTAAATGGTAGTAACATCAAATTGACCGGAAACCATAAATCACGAGACATCAATAGGCAATTCTTGCACACCTTATCCACCAAAACACACTTGCCTAAGGGGTTCGATACTCTAATCACAAATTCAGTAGACTCAACAGGTAGAGTCTTATTCAATACTAAGTTCATACACACATAGGAATGGGTTGATCCAGGATCTATCAATGCAATGACATCAGTATCAAATAAAGTGAAAGTACCGGTGATGACGTCTGGAGATGATGCTTCTTCTCGTGCACATATACATAGGCTCGGGCAGTGCTCTCGCTTCGACCTCACGGTGTGTGTCGATTGTCCCCTTTGACTTTCGCTCACATTTTCATTTGTTTCGGGTGGTCTACTTCTAGCCGTCACATTACTTGGTCTTTCATTCTGAACATTCTCCTCTTCGACTATTTTTGGGCAATCTCGAATAAAATGATCTCGAGATCCATATTTATAACAAACTCTATTATTGTACTTGCCCCAGCACTCTCCCACATGTCGTCTTCCACACTATCTGCACTCAGGTTTGTTACTCTTAACACTACCAACTTGGTTCATTCGGAGCTTGAATTTGTAAACCAGTACTTTGTCTCGAACGATCTCTACTTGTATGTCCCAACGAAACATTTGAACGATTTCTTTCATCTCTATATCTCTTTGTTGAAGGTTGAGAGAACTTATTCATCGATCTCTTTCTTTCATCACGAGCCTCAGAATCGACTTTCTTCTTCTCTTTACTGAGCTCCTCAGCTTTACATGCTCTTTCGACTAACACAACAAATTCATTTATATCAAGTATCCCAACCAACAATTTAATGTCTTCATTCAATCCCTCTATGAAACGTTTGCACATAGTAGCTTCGGTTTTAACACATTCCCTCGCGTACTGACTCAATCTTACGAATTCCCGTTCGTACTCAATAACAGACAAACGGCCCTGTTTCAACTCTAGAAACTCTTTACGTTTCTGATCAATGAAACGCTGACTAATATATTTCTTTCTGAACTCAACTTGAATGAAGTCCCAGGTGACTCTCTCTCTTGAAACTACAGATATCAATATTTTCCACTAGTTATAAGCCGTGTCTCTCAACAAGGAAACTGCACACTTAATGCACTCATCAGGATTTAACGACATCTCATCGAATACTCTGATTATATTCTCAAGCCAAAACTCGGCTCGCTCAGCATCGTCATCAGATGTGGCCCTAAACTCCTCGGCCCCGTATTTTCGAATCTTATCTACAGGTGGTTTATTCAATCTGATTGGATCTACAACTTGTGGCACAACAGGTACTTGTGGGGGTGGAGGTTGTGGAGCAGCCGGATTCGTTCGAATGAACTCCGTAAACCATTCACTCATCATACGGAAGAAGGCTTGCTTAGCCTCTCCTCCCTCACTACCTTCATTCGGCCTAGATGTGGCCGCATCATCACTTGAGCGGGAGCAAAGCGACATTCTCTACGTCATCATCAAGAATCGCTCGATCGGGATCCATTACTATAAGAAAACACATTTTCAACTGTCAGCATTCATCACACTATCACAATTTCATATATGGTATGTATAGCTAAACTCACACGCGCTACGTTAGTCCGAGAATCGACTAAATCGTAGCTCTGATACCAATAAAATGTAACACCCCTAACCCGAGACTATCGCCGGAAAGGGGTTAAGAGGTATTACTGATAAATCAGAACATTTAACATCTAGAATTTACGACACAAAGTCAATCACGTTCAATTACAATCATAGTGTCCCTTAAATGAGTCATCAAGACCCTAAGCATGCTTATAAACCGAGTCGAGACTAAACCAAAACACATATAAAATTTCATGAAAATTTGAAACTTTTCTAAAATACAGGGGAGACACGTCCGTGGGAGGAGACCGTGTGCCCTCCACGGCTTCTAGACACCCCTGTGTGTCCTTCCGTGTCTATATACTGACTTGGTCCCCACGGCCACCAGGCACGCCAATGTGTCATGACCGTGGTCCTTTACTGTCTTCCCCACCACGGCCACCAAGCACGCTCGTGTGCCATGGCCATGTGCTCTTAGCTAGCTACTGATTTGTACACCACGGTTAGCTGACACCCCCATGTCGAGGCTGTGTGCTACTAAGCTGTAATCTGCCAATTCACCCACGGTCTATTGGCACGCCCGTGTGCTTTGACTGTGTGACATTATAGGCCATTTTGCAAGGCCAACATGCCACCCACTTAGGTCAAACCTACAAGCAACACATACCAAAACATATCATGCACATAAGGCAACCAAAAACTTACCAATATGACTATCCAATCTATGCATTCAATTCCCATTCCAATCATAACAAATTCAATACCAAAATCTATCTCATCACAAGTATAATACATTCAATACCAAACATCATTACTTCTCAGTTTCACTAATTCCTACTAGCATTTTACCAACACAAAGTTACCACTCAATAGTCAATTTCTCAACCCACAAATCATGCCAAAAGATACATCACATATATCAAATTCATTCATGTTAAGACTAGCACATATCTAGCCACATCTCATGGCTACTTACAAACATCAACATGATTCAAATGACCAGCCTATACATGCCATATTTTAACTATGTACATCTTTCCAAAATACCCAAAATAGGTTGCCGATAGTGTGACTGAGATGCTAACAATCCCCGAATCCGAGCTAGCTTTTATCGACACTCGCAAAAGAGAAAGAAATCCTGATAAGCTTTCTATAGCTTAGTAAGTTCGATATACAATATAATCGTGTCATTAAACCAAACCAATATAATCAATAACCATCACATAGATTATTTCTCTCTTATCCATACTATATCATCCCTAGTCAAGATACTCATTCATCCATCTATAACTTTATCTATAAATTCATCAACCACAAAGGTTCAAGACATACCTTGGCTAACAAATAGTTATTCAATTTCCAAGCTACTCAATGCTCAATATTACTTGTTGATCATCCTTTAATATTCAATCAACTTATTTGCACACTCAGTGCTATATACATGGTCGGTACATATTAGTCATCGCACACTTAGTGCCAAATTTTCCAACCGACTTATCTCGGTAATGCACACACAGTGCCAATTCTATAAGCTGAAGCTTTCATAACATCGCACACTCAGTGCTTTTCTTTTCTATTTCGATTTTAATATCGCACACTCAATTCCCTTAACTAAATCCTGCACATAGCATCTCAATTTCATACACATATACACATTCATTTCATAATACAAAAACATATGTTAATAACATGTATTATATCCAAACTTACCACGGATGTCAAAATACCGAAACGGTCGATTAATCGAGTACTTTCCCTTTGCCACGATCTCGATCCGAACCTCTCCTCTCTTGGTCTATACACATTCAAATTCAGTCCATTTAATCACTAACTCATTCGATTTAGTCCACACACACACATTTAGAGCATTTTACAAAATAGCCCTCACATTTTCACATTTTGACACTTTAGTCCCTATCTCACAAAATCATCAAATACTCAAAATTTTAATATACATGTGCTTAGCCGAATTCTTATACATCACATACAAACCCACATTTTTCATCAAATTTACAATTTAGTCCCTCAATCTACCATTTTCTCAGTTTAGCCCTATTTAGCTAAATTCATCAAAAATTCAAGAACAAAACATGTTCATCTATTTTATATCTTTCATTTAACACCAAAAATCATCAAAAAGCTTGACATATCCTCAACGGCATCTCACAAAAACATCATAATTTCACAAAATCAAAACATGGGTTTTGCAGCTCTCAAAGCAACGATTGTAAAAACGTAGAAATTATCCAAAACCGATCGAAAACACATACTCGATTTATGCTTGAACCATGGTCGAATGAACAAGCTTAACCTTTTCTTTTTCTTTTACTTTCGGCACCCCCGAAGTAAGATGATAATGTTCATCTTTTTCTTTTGTTTATTACAAACATAATAATATTTATTTTACCATACTATCCCTTTTACTAAACATTAAATAACAAATATACATTAATGGCATATTTGTCCATTTAATATCCACTATCATTAAAATGGTTAAATTGCCTCATAAGGCCTCCACCTTTAAAAGCCAACAACAATTAGGTACTCACAGATCAGCACACAACATTTTACACTCTATGCAATTAAGCCCTTTCTCTTAATTCGACACACAAACGATCAAATTATCACACAAAATTTTCACACAGGCTAAGTGACATAATATTCACACAGGAAATATCATTAAAATATTTTTACGATCTCAGTTTTGTGGTCTCAAACCACTGTTTCGACTAGGGTCTAAACCGGGATGTTACAGAATGGATTGAATTTGAATGTGTATAGACCAAGAAAGGAGAGGTTCAGATCGAGATCGAGGCAAAGAGAAAATGCTCGATTAATCGATCGTTTTGGTATTTTGACATCCGAGGTAAGTTCAAATATAATATATGTTATTAAGATATGTTTTTGTATTATGAAATGAATGTGTATATGTGTATGAAATTGAGATGCTATGTGTAAGATTTAGTTAAGAGAACTAAGAGTGCGATATTGAAATCGAAACAGAAATGAATAGCACTGAGTGTGCAATGTTTTGAAAGATTTGGCTTATAGTATTGGCACTGTGTGTGTTACCGAGATAAGTCGGTTAAAAGAATAGGCACTAAGTGTGCGATGACAAATATGCTACGAGCATGTATATAGCACTGAGTGTGCGATCAAATTGAATGAAAATTAAAGGATGATCGGCAAATAATATCGAGCATTGAATAGCTTGGAGGTTTAATAACTATGTGTGGTTAAGGTACGTATTGAACCTTTGTGGTTGATGAGTATAATCGAGCTATGATTGAGGAAATGAGTATTTTAGCTATGGATGAGAAGGCATGAATATGAGATAATAGATCTATGTGATTGTTTATTATATACAATTGTTTAATTTGATATGATAATTGTATTGTATGTCGAACTTACTAAGATTTAGAAAGCTTACTGTGTGATTTGTTTCTCTACTTTGCAGTGTCAGTAGAGTTAGCTCGGATCGGGGGATCGTCAGCATCTCAGTCACACTATCGGCAATCTATTTTGGGGTATTTTGGAATGATGTACATAGTTAAATATGGCATGTATAGGCTGGTCATTTGAATCATGTTTGATATTTGTAAGTAGCCATGAGATGTGGCTAGATATGTGCTAGTTTTAGCAAGAATGGTTTTGGTATATGTGATGCATCTTTTGGTATGGATTATGAGTTGAGAAATTGACTTATGAATGGTAACTTTGTGTTGGTAAAATGTTAGTATGAATTAGTGAAATTGAAAAAGGATGATGTTTGGTAATGAATGAATTATGCTTGTGATGATATGAGTTTTAGTCTTTGAAATTTTCATGGTTGGAATTGGTATTGAACGCATGGTTTGAATGACTATTTTGGTATGTTTTTTGTGGTAATATGTGCATGAGATGTCTTGGTTAATATGGCTTGTAGGTTTGACCCTTATGGGTGGCATTTTGGCCTTGTAAATGGCCTATAATGTCACACGGTCGAGGCGCACGGGCGTGCCTAAAGACCGTGGGTGAATTGGCAGAATGTAGCTTAGTATCAGACGACCTTGACACGGGGGTGTCAGCTAGCCGTGGTATACAAGTCAGTAGCTAGCTAAGAGTACACGGCCATGGCACACGGGCGTGCTTGGTGGCCGTGGTGAGGAAGTCAGTATATGGCTTAGTAGCACACGGCCATGGCACAAAGGCGTCCCTAGTGGCCGTGTTAGTATAGTCCGTATGTGGACACGGAAGGACACACAGGGGTGTCTAGAAGCCGTGGAGGGCACACGGTCTCCTCCCACGGGCGTGTATCCCCTGAATCTTAGAAGAAAATTTTAAATGCTCGAGAATTTCTGTGTGTGTTCAGTTTAGTCTCGACCCCTCTTTAGCATGTGAATTAGGTCTCGTAGACCTTGATAAGGGACACCATGATTGTAATTGAATGTGATTGAAGATGATTGACTTTGTGTCGTAAATTGTAGATGTTAAATGTTCTGATTGATTGGTAATACCTCTTAACCCTGTTCCGGCGATGGTCTCTGGTTAGGGGTGTTACAGGGTTGGTTGCACTCCATCGTTACTTCTCAGGAACAAGGGTACAGTAATGCAATGATATCCTTTATTTTTAAAAATATATATATAATATATAAACACTTAGTATTGTACAATAAATGTTGTAATGGTAGATAAAACTTAGGGTTTGAAGCATGATGCTAGCATTGATGAAGTTGCAACCTTATTTATTCATGCTTATGAATTTTCGATGCAATATTCTTTCATCTGAATGTGATTCATTCATTGGGAATTTAGAGGGTCCAAGTTGCTAGAATTATCATTTGCCTTAGTAAAATTTCTGTAGCCTTGCTAGTTTCTGTTTTACTTGAGGACAAGTAAAAACTCAAGTTTGAGGGTGTGATAGCACTAGAAGGAACATAGGTTTTGTAACACCCTCACCCGTGTTCGATGCTGGAACAGGGTACGAGGCATTACGGAAACAAAACATATACGGTCGTACTAAACCGAGACATAAAATTTACATCCAAATTTAAAAATTTTCAATTTTCATCACACACTCATTTAACCTAGTCATGCATCTCATAAATTGCATCATCATAAACATATAACTTGATCAATAATAGCCAACATCAATGGCTTTATACAAAATGAACTATCAAATAACATAGGCCAACATTTTGGCCAAATCAGTTATGTCACATAACAAAATAACCAAGTCCTCTATACATGCAATAATTCAAAATATTGATTTTAAAATACCAAAAGAGTGTTGATAGTGTGGATGGATCTCCGACGATCTCTGAATCCCGAGCTAGCTTGGTGACACTATAAAACAAGGGAAAAGAGAGGGGAGTAAGCATATAGCTTAGTAAGTAAGTATGTAAATAATAAACAAATTACTAACATGCTTTCAAATTAATACAATCATAACTACACATAGATTCACTATTTATTCAAGTTTAAACAAGCTTTCTACTCGAGTCACAGTCACTAAATTATTTATATCTTGAGCTACGGAACTCAAAATTAAAATCCGCTAATTTTCCCTGAAACTAGACTCACATATATCCTTACATAAAATTTCCAGAATTTTTGGTTTAGCCAATAGGTACAGTTTATTCTTTATAGTTTCCCCTGTTTTGCTGTCTGACAATTCCGACCCCTCTGCACTAAAAATTAATTATCTCATCGTACAGAATTTGGATAATGTTCCCGTTTGTCTCTCTTTAAATTAGACTCATTAAGGATTTTAGTCATGTAAATTTTAACCCATAATTATTTTTGTACAATTTTTAAATATTTTTCCAAGTCAGAACAGGGGATTCCGATATTATTCTGACCCTATCTCACAAAAATTCCAATATCACAGAATATGAAATTCTTTTGTTTACACCGTTTATTTTATGTGAAAACAGACTCATTCAGTTTTAATTTCATATCTTATTCAACCTCTAATTTGATTTTCACCATTTTTGGTGATTTTTCAAAGTCACACAACTGCTGCTGTCTAAAACTGTTTTGTTGCTAAATTTACTCTTTCATAATTTCACTTACTCCATTTCATCTTACCGAAGGTTCGCTCAAATATTGAGCATATTGTTCATAAATTTTCACACTTATACCTGCACTTATCCATCACATAGTCATATTCAATTACACTTAGTCGTTACATGATCACATGTATTTTTACTTAGTCAATTTCCCGTTGAACTCATCGGAATAATAACAGATACACAATGGCCTGCACATAGTACCACCCTTGTAGCCGAAGCTATCTGGTGCACATAGTAGCCTGCACTTAGTACTACATATGTGACCAAAACCATCACTTACACATAGTGGCCTGCACTTAGTACCACACATGTGATCGGAACTATCGGGTACGCATAGTAGCCTGCACTTAGTACTACACATGCGACCTATCCGTCTGGTACACGTAGTAGCCAGCACTTAGTACTACACACGTGACCTAAAACCATCTTGTGGCTCTCTTGTACACATAGTGGCATACACTTAGTACCACACATTTGACCTAGCTACCTCATTCGTATCTTTTCTATTCCTAAGGTTCAACCGGGAATTCTCACTTTTCAATACTTTGTCAATTTCGTTCAATATTCAGCCACATCTCATAAAATATATCAAAACATAAAAACGTAAGTAAAAACGATGCATTATTTACATACAAACTTACCTCGGTATCACAATCGGTGAAAAGGACTTATTCGTCAATTTCTCGTTTTTCCCTCGTTCTAACTCTAAACCTCATTTTCCTTGATAATCGAGCTTGGAAGCTTGAAAAACCCTAGCCATGGTTTCCCCTTGTGAAATTTGGTCATGGGGTTGAAGATGGACAAAAATTGGCTTTTAATTTTGTTTATTTAATCATTTAATCACTAAATGACCAAAATGCCCCTAACTTAAAAATATTCTATTTCACCTATTTCATGTCCATTTTTGTCCAAAAAATTAACCAATGGTCTAATTACCATTTAAGGACCTCCAATTTAAAATTTCATAACAATTGAACACCTCTAACATGTAGAACTCAACTTTTGCACTTTTTACAATTTAGTCCTTTTGACTAAATTGAGTGCCCAAACGTCGAAATTTTCGAACGAAATTTTCACGAAATCATTCCGTGAAATTGTAGACCATAAAAATATATTAAAAATAATTTTTTCCTTGTCGTATTTGTTGTCTCGAAACCACTATTTTGACTAGGCCCAATTTCAGGCTATTACAGGTTTTCCCCCTTATTTATTGGTTAAACTGTTCCCATTTTGTTATCCTTAGCATATATTTTAGCATTTTCAGTTTAGTAAATTGTATTTTATAACTCAGTGAATCCTAGCCTAATTTATCCTTAATTTTGTTATCTTTTTGCATTAATGTCGCTGCATGAGTTAATTCCTGATTGTGCCCGGAATTGTCGCTGCACCTGACAACTGTCCGAATAAGAACTACAAATACGTGAGCTATCCAGTCTGGTATAACCAACCTGTACATACAAGGATAGAATAATTCAAAGGAAAGGACACATGTACTATTGGAGGAGGACATAAAAGGTTGACATGAGAAGAAAGGGGGGAGTTTTTTCTTGATCATCAGATCATCATCTTCTTCATCCTACCTTGAAGTTTGCATCTATGGCAGCTTGAGCCTCACCCGGGTGAGTCAACATGAAAATTGATGCAGACTAGCTTCTGACGAGGAGACCTAAGTGCGAGACAAGTGGGAATAGAGAGATTCAGTCGAGTTCTCTAAGAATAGTATTCTCCACTCTATTCTTTCTTATTTCTTTCTAAATGCTGGTGATTATTCTCTATTTTCTGTTTGTATGGAAGTACACATGAATTCTTGGTTAAATGTTATCTTACTCAATCTTGCTTTCATTGTTTAATCTTGGGATTTGAATGTTTCTTAACACGGAAGTGTTATTACAGTCACTGACACTAGAAAGTGCAGTGATAGTTTGAGCCAACAAGCATTACAACAGAAGTTGAGTGACGATTAGAGGGATTTAGTCCACTTGTTCTTAATAGTGCCATGTTGCCATCATCAAAAGGCGGGGTTAATGTGCATGTTTAAGTCTCAGATTAAATAGAGGAGTGACGCTGGGTAAGATATACATTGAATTTTATTGCCTCGACAATCACCTATCCGTTTATACCTTGTGAGCACTTAGTATTCTGCTGACGATTCATGTTGGGGATCCCAGTTTATCATTATCATATTTTATTTTATTGTTTTCAAGTTATTGCATCGACAACTATCCTCACAATTTATCTCGTTTATATCTAGTTATTGCATCGACATTAATAGACAAAAGACAACCATCCATGTGGGATCGATATCCGACAGACTCACATCTGTCTACTATACTTGCATCGATAGTGTACGCTTGCACATTATTGTTGTGACGTTAAGCTGCCTATCACAAACCTTGAAATTTGACATTTTGACAATTTAATCCTTAAATCAAAATCTAACAAAAATCACTTCACAAAACAACCAAATACCATAATCAAAGCTTCATCCATATAACTATCATCACAAACAACCTTGATTCATCAATGGTAACTTCCAAATTTTTTAACAGGTTCAAAAACGAAGGTACGGGCTAGCTGGACCTAGTTGTAATGATTTTAAAAACATAAAAATTACAAGAAATAGGTGAGAATTCAGATCGCATTCCCAATGAGAATGCAACCGAATCTTGGAGCTCATTCAATGGTGGTTTCGGCAAGGGTTGAAGAAAAATGAATATAAAATGTCTTATTTTTTAATTTGTTTTGTTTAATTTTAATTTACTTACAATTATTCCATTAAGAATATAATATTCTACAATTTTCATTCTAATTGTCATCCAACCATATTAACTAGGGGCTAATTACCACATAGGTCCTTCCTCATTAAGTAATTTAGCTATTTGATCACCTAAATGCAATAATTACTAGGTTTTACACCTTTTTCAATTTAGTCCTTTTTCTTTAATTAGCTAGTTAAACATTAAAATTTTTTAAACAAATTAAAATACAAATCTAATAACTCTGTAATTATTCTACAAATAATATTTACGAGTCAACGCGATAGAAATTTGTGGTCTCAAAATCACTATTTCGTCCCCACTGAAAAAAAGGTTGTTACAGAACTTAGTGAAGGAAAGTTAGTGGGTCCAAATTTGGTACGCGAAATCAAAGAGAAAGTTGTTATCATTCATAATCATTTAAAAGCTACACAGGATCGTTAGAAAACTTATGCATATTTGAAAACAAAAGAAATTTCCTTTGAGGTTGGAGATAAGGTATTTTTGAAAGTCTCTCCTTGGAAAAAGATCATTAAGTTTTGCCAGAAAGGAAAATTGAGTCCAGCGTTTGTAGGGCCTTATGAAGTTTTAGAGAGGGTTGGACCAGTGGCTTACAAGTTGGCTCTACCTCCTAAGCTATCAGATATCCACAATGTGTTTTATGTATCAATATTGAGAAGGTATAAATCCAATCCTAATCATGTTGTGCAGATTGAAGAGTTGGAGGTTAAACCAAACCTATCCTATGGAGAAGACCCTGTGTATATTCTAGCAAGAGAGGTAAAATAGCTCAAAAATAAAAGAAAATTCCATTGGTTAAAGTTTTACGGAGGAATCATAGTACTGAAGAAGCTACATAAGAAATAGAAAGCCTAATGAGAGATTAGTATCCTCAGTTGTTTTCATGTATGAATTTTGGGGACGAAATTTCCTGAATAGGGGAGAGTTGTAACAGCTCGCCTAGTGAAGTCCTAGTATTCGATTACTGCTTATTGAAATTTGGTGTTTAGAGTATATTTTGAGTGGGTAAGGCATTAGTTTTGACTAAGTATAAGATTATGTGGATGTCCCAACTGGTGAATTTTGTATTTGGCGAGCTCGATAGTGTGACGAACTCTCTTGTGGAGTATACATCACCCTAGTTTTTTAGGAATTTAGGTTAAGTTTTTAATTTGATAGAATTATTTATTATTCTAGTAGGATGATTTAGTTAGCCTAATGAAAACTGGTTGCAATGGAACTAAGTTACTGTAATTGACAAGACTAAAATTATGGTAAGATTACTTAGTCACGGTTATTAATGGGGGTTAGTGGGCTAATTTAACTTTTCCACTAAACCTTGCTTCCGTGTTTAGTTGTATAAAGCTAGTACTTACTTCTTGGGTAAGTTTTACGTCTTTTTGGCATCCATTTTTCTTTTAGATTTTTCTCTACTCTCACTCTCTTTGAAACTTAAGGCCAAAAACCTGCTCGAAGTTAGGTACACTATACTTAGCCAACTCCTTTGTTGTTTTAGCACCTTGGTAACTACTGATGAATGATATGGCTCTGACTAAAGGATCTGGGTACGCGGCTAACATGAAGAAAGTTTGTCTGAATGGTGTTATGGGCGTACTGTATACGCCAAAGGAAAGGTAACAAGCATATACACTGTTTGTGTACAGTACTTGCCATCTGGCATATTCTATGATTGTTTGACTCTTTGAAATGACCCATTTGTGTGTACTAGTAAATATTTGATATGGTTTCTGTGGGAACTCACTAAGTTCTTGGAACTTGCTTAATTTTTTCTCTTTCTCATGCTTGTTGTCACATCCAAAAAATCGAGTTAGTAGAAAATGGGTTAATGAACCGAGAGCGGTCACGCCCGAAATTTTTTTAGTGATTGAGTAATGGTGGAGCTGTCCTTGATGATCAGTGTTTGAATCTATTCCCTCTCATTATTTTTCTATATGGTGTAATTTTGCTTCCAACCTTAGCAAAGGTCACATCCCATGTTTTAATTATTTTCTTGCTAAATTGAAAACAAAGAAGTGACTGGTAGAGTGGTTAAGAGCTTTAATAAATTTCTCTAGGTCTTAGGTTCAAGTTTCCTCACCAACACCTTTTTATTTAATTTTTTGTGATTTTTCCCATGTGCTTAAAGCCCCTTGCCATCAACCTTTCTTGCCATAGTGGGGGAGATTCTTTCCTTTTCTTTTGGTCAACATACCTTATTTTTTGAGACCCTAATCTCTTTTTCACTCCTTTGTCCCCCTAACTTACCATTCTCTCTATTTTTTTTCCATATTAATGATTCATTGAACCTAGACTTGTTGACCAAAAATCTCTCCATCCATCTTATCACTCTCCTCCCCTCATTGCCACACCTCCCTAAAGCTCCTTCTCATTCTCTCATTTTCTTTCTTTTGTTTAGCCATCAACCTCCCATTTTCTCTCTAATTCCTCCTCTCCTCCACCGTTCTTTAGTTTTGAACCACCTTCACCACCACAAAACTTCCATTGAACCGCCACTTTTCTTCTTCTTTTTCTTCCATCGTCGTCTTTAACACCACCCTTCACCATCGTGACAACCACCGCGCACCACCGTGAAACATCACCCTTTTTCTTTATTTTTTCTCTCTTCTCTTTTCTCCTTCTTTAATCTAGTGGCAGAAATCCTATGGCATATTTGATCTTATGGAAATCTCATTCTCATGTTATGTGATCTTATGGCATATTTGATTTTCGCATGATTTATAAAATGTGAAATTTGGGTAGTATGTGTACATATTTGATTTGCATGTTAAGCTTGCCAATGTTATTTTAAGTGAAAAATGATATAATGAGCATGTCTCACATGCGAAAGTGAAAAATGATTTTTAAGTTAAAAAGTGATTTTGGTCATATCACATGCATAGGGTGGGATATGTGAAAAGTGGAAGTATGTGGAAATTTATCTGCACTAATGTGACACTATTCATGATTTTCATTATGTGGCAGTATATTTGCGATTTTGGTGACGCTGTTCACAAATTAGTGTGTTGGATGGACGAGTTCTAAGGAACTTGATTGTAGTGTGTAGCAAAGATGGGTAGGACAGTTTTTTTAAGACCTGCATCATTTTACGAAATGTGCATTGACATGATTATGCATAGTATAAATGTGAAATATTGAGTGATATGAAATTGATATGATTATTATAATTGTATAATGTATATGTTCATATGTATGTGACTTTGTTTTTGTTAATCTCACACTGGGTTTAAAAAGCTCACCCCATTAGTGTTATAATCATCCAGGTAACACTCAGACATAGGACTTGGATTCAGCATTCGGTGGAGCCTCTCAGATGTTTTTATCTCATGAACATTTTTATGAATTTTAAAAACTGTTTGGATTTTGGTTTGTGGACTTTAGACTTTGGAGATTACTTTTACTCTGCGTTGTGGTTTGTTTTTTTACAACTTTAGAAGAATCATACATGAATGCAAATTTATGAGATTTGAAGTATTTTTAAATTATGAAATTTAACTAAACTATTTATGATTTTACTTGATTTTAAAAAAAAAAATTATAACTCGTAAATTTTCTATAGAGTTTTATTGAAATCCACTGCGAAGTTCTTCCAAAAACCATTTTTATAATTATAATGCAAAATTCTTTATAACTTAAAACAATATTTTGATAAATGTCACCTTTTTCAAATAAATATATATTATTGCATATTTTTCAAAGAAATAAAATTATTCGATCGTTAAATTTTTAGGTTTTCTCAAAACAACTCAAACATAGTGATTTCAATAAGCAAATAAATTCGAGCGTTGTTAATGTAATTTCCTATATTCGGCCATAACATCTAGGCCAGGTTTGGAGTGTTACATTGTTTGAGAAGTAAAAGAAGTGCTATTGGACTACGCTAGAGGACAATTGCTGCTGTGAGATTTCTAGTGTCTTGTATTATGTAATGCCCCGAATTTTTGGGCCTAGAAGTGTTGGGCCTTGTGCATGGGAGCCCTAAGAGACTGCACATAAAAGGTTATGTGTGCAAAAAATATTACAAATTGGTGGTTGCTTTAATGGTTAAGTGATTAGGAGTGTTTGGGAGTGTTGGAGAGTCTTGGGTTCAAACCTGGGCTTTAGAAAAAAATTATGTTTTTCTCTTAAAGAAGCCTTGATGTTAGTGGGTAGGTTTTAAGAATATTTTTTGGGTAATTTATAACACAAGAGAGCTTGTGGCTTAGTGGCAAGTGGCATGTGGTGGACTGGCAAGGAGGTAGAGTCACACGGGGGGCAAGGAGGTCAGAGGTTCAAGTCTCTCCCTGCTCAAAAGAGTAACTTATTTTACTCATTGCTGAGCTAGAAGTTGAGTTGGAGTGGAACTCTACATGGTGAAGGTTTGAATTGGTCTTGGTATTTGAATGGGAGGTGGGGAGTAGATTAAGGAGAGATAATAGGAGGGAACTATGGGATGAGAAGTTGTTGGGGAGTGGGTAGCCGAATTTGTTTAGGGAATTGAGAGTTCGGTTCTGTGCATTTTGCGACTTTCGATCACTTTGTTTTTCTTTTCTGAAAAGTAGGCATTGTCGAATTTTCTTCTTTTCGCTTTTGGGTTTTGTTTCCTTTTCTTTTCCTCTCAAGGTGAAATTTAGCACTTGTTTTGGTGTGTCACATTTATTTCTTCCCCTATATTTTCTAGCCGAATTGGGGATAGTAGCATTCAAGTACTTTGTGGGATTGTTTTGCTTTTTCTTCTGACCGAGTCTTTCTCTACTCAACCTGCCGAATCTTTTCACTTTTCTCCTTCTTCGACATCTCTCTTTTTACTCTTCACCATTGTTGGTCGAATACTCTCAATCCTTCACTCAAGCAATTGACTTAGCCGATTGTTGATTCTTCTTCCTCTCCGTTTACTCTTCTTCCTTTCCTTTCTCTCTAAAGCCGAATACAACCCTCTTGTCTTTCGCAAATATTTCTTTTCCTCCCTTCCAGGATTTGGCCGAATAAAACCCTTTGCTACTCAGTTTCATCCCTTGTTTACACCTTCTACTGACTTTTTCTCTTTTGCGTCCCTTTAATCAGTCTTTGGATTAACAATTGATCTCTGGCAAGCGGTAAGTGGATTGGACTCATTCTTATTTTCTCTAACCATTTTCGAAGTACTCTACTCTTGTACTGCTTAAAAGTAGAATGTATGTTACCCTTCTCTGTCTTTTTGTTGATTCTTCTTCCTCTCTGTTAGGTGTGGTGTTATCAAGTTTTAGAACCCCTTGAGAGTGGGGGAAATATCTAAAGTTTGAATTGGTTGGAACCTCTCGCTCTTTTTCAGATTGTAGGTAAGTACTTAGTCGAGGAACCCGGGGTAAGGCCGAATGCTATCCTTCCTTACTTTGGGGTTCTGTTGTTCTGTAATCATCACAAGTGGGTGTAATCCACTCGGTTAATCTATTCTGTTAATTGAATCTGCTTATAATACAGGTTTTTGATAAGGGACAAGGGGGTCTACGCTAGCTAGTAACCTAAGAGAATTAAGCCATCTAGTATTCTATTAAGGTGTGTAACAGTGCTATGTTTGATAATCGGCGGAAAAGCTGAAAGTATGTGTTGTTTACACTGCGATGACTGTAGATCGGTAAAATGCCGAAAAGCTGAAATATCGGCGAATGATGCCACACGAGCATGCAATTGCATGTGTGGTGGACCGAGCCCACAAATATGGGCGTAAGATGGTTGGGGCCACCATGAGCGTTCTCATGGGCTTAGGTCGTTTTGGGCCTCGATGGGCCAAAATAGGCCGTGTGGGCCCAATGGGCTCGTGGGCCACACGCAGATAAAATGCTTGTTATATGGTTTCTATTGGTTTAGACGAGGATAACTCCGGGCTAATTAGGCCACACGAGCGTGTGGGCCCACTTGGGCCGAGTAATGGGCCTTAGGCCCATTTACACTGTTGTGATTGTGTAGGTTACTTAAGTCGCTCGAGGCGATGATGGACCTTCTGTTGGGTCGCTAAGACCTCGATTTGTGAAATTACTGAAATACCCTCGATTTGTGAAATTTCCGAAATACCCTCGATTTGTGAAATTACTGAAATACCCTCAATTTGTGAAATTACCGAAATACCCCCAATTTGCAAAATTACCAAAATACCCTCGATTTGTAAAATTACTGAAATACCCCCGACTTGTAAAATTACTGAAATACACTCGATTTGCAAAATTACTAAAATACCCCTGACTTGCAAAATTATCGAAATACCCTCGACTTGTAAAATTACTAAAATACCCTTAATTCACAAAATTACTAAAATACCCTTGATTTGCAAAATTACCGAAATGCCCCTGTAGGGTAAAATGACCGAAATACCCTTATATGGTAAAATGACTATTTTACCCTTGTGGGTAAATGACTGACTTAAACTATGAATTTGACTGATTTGACCGTGATCGTATGACTGTGTTTTAACTGACTTGACTGTGGTCGTATGATTGATATGATTTTAATGTATGTTTAAATGACTGTTACTGAGCATGGCCATTTTGCATACACTTGTAATGATTGAGCATGACATACACGACATATTGCATGGGGTGGGACATTGATACGGAGGAAGTTCGGATAAGGTCGCACGGGTCGCATGACGACTATGGATCCAGTATTGATCTGTTGAGGTCGCACGGGTCGCATGACGACTGTGGACCAACAGACGGCTTAAAGCCGTGTAATCTAATTTTGTCTCTGTGCCAACCTAAATATGGCTCTATGCCATCTTGATTATGGCTTTGTGCCAATCGTATTTACCGTGGCTATGTGCCTAACATATATATTGATGACCCAGTGTCAATCATAATTACCCGTGGCTGTGTGCCGATTATATTACTGTCGCTGTTGGCTATGTGCCAAACTTATTTCAGTTACCGATAGCTTTGTGCTATCCTAATTATGGCTCTGTGCCATCCTGATTATGGTTTATAACCATTCTGTTTATGGCTTTTAGTCGTTCTATTGACTTAGTGCCGCAACCGGTGCTAAGGTTGGTGTGTTGGCTGGGTGGGTCGATTTTATCTCTACGTAAGTGTAGGGTTGGTACGGGTGTTGTGTTGTTTGGATCGGGATGGGATGCATCCTCATACTGTTGCATATTTATTTATGAGATCTGTCACTGTACTGGGCTTAGGCCCACTTGTTCTGTTATTGGTTTGGGCTAGGCCTAATTATTTTTGTTATGGGCTGTGACCCAAATGATATTACAGTGGGCTTTGGCCCACGTATGCTCTGAACTGGACTATACTGTTACTGTTAAAGGGCTTTGGCCCAGACTGTTTCGGGTTCTGTTTCTATTTATTGACTGTTACTCTACTAAGGGGATTACACACTGAGTTTTTGTAAACTCACCCCATTTTTAACTGTGCAGGTAATCCCAGCCTTAGACAGATTGGTGTTGCGAGGGACTCGGAGAAGGCCACACACTGCTTATGTTTTTCGTTTTGATTATTTACATTTAAGTATTTTGATTCGAGTTGTAATAAGGCCTCTTTAAGTTTCTGGATTTTAACTTTGGGTCTTTCTTTAATTTGGTTTATATCGGTTAGAAGTAAGTCACGATTTTCCAAAATGTTAACTGTTTTCAACAACATTACGTTTCCGCAACATTTTCAAAATGGTTTCAAGACTTAATGTTTAAACATCACGTTTTCGTAAATCGGTTACTTTTAAACTTAGCTTCTGCAGTTGCAAAGGAACTTTGGGAATAAATTTAATAATTTTTCAATGTACCACGTTTTAAAAATAAACTAACAACTGGGATTTCACTTAAGCTTTTAAACAAGAAGGGTTTTCAATGAAAACATGGTTTTCAAAAAACACTTCAATGTGACACGCCAGGTTCGGGTCTAACTTCTAGGCCGGGTTTGGGGTGTTACATTTAGTGGTATCAGAGCCAAGTTGTAAAAATCGGTTGTGGATGTGGTTTTGAAAATTGAATTTCTGAAAGAACGGTTTCAAAGGATGTGAAGTACGTGAAATGTTTTACTGAATATTTTCCTTAAAGTGTGGCTCACTGAGTCTCTGGCACCGAATCCGTAAGTTTTCTGAATACTTTTGTCTATATAGAAATTGAAATACAGTGAGTTAGAAACACTGTGATTACTTTTGATATTAGATTGTACGGTGATGCTTAAATTTAGATTTTGTATTTATTCTGTGTGATGTCGTGGATATGGAAATTGTATTTGTATGATATCTATCTGCTCTGGTGGATAGGTATTTTGGGTGCGCGTAAGAGGTAATGTTTTGGAATTAGAGTGCGCAGCGGAAGCGCAGAGGTGTAGTTTGGGTTGTGCGACTGTTCTGAGAGTTGGAAATTTCGAGGACAAAATTTGTTTAAGGAGGGGAGAGTTGTAAGGCCCCGAATTTTTGGGCCTAGAAGTGTTGGGCCTTGTGCATTGGAGCCGCTAAGAGACTGCACATAATAGGTTATGTATGCAAGAAATATTACAAATTGGTGGTTACTTTAATGGTTAAGTTATTAGGAGTGTTTGGGAGTGTTGGAGAAGTCTTGGGTTCAAACTTGGGCTTTAGCAAAAAATTATGTTTTTCTCTTAAAGGAGCCTTGATGTTAGTGGGTAGGTTTTAAGAATATTTATTGGATAATTTATAACACAAGAGAGCTTGTGGCTTAGTGGCAAGTGGCGTGTGGTGGAATGGCAAGGGGGTGGCGTCGTAAGGGGGGCAAGGAGGTCAGAGGTTCAAGTCTCTCCCTGCTCAAAAGAGTAATTTATTTTACTCCTTGCTGAGCTAGAAGTTGAGTTGGAGTGGAACTCTACTTGGTGAAGGTTTGAATTGGTCTTGGTATTTGAATGGGAGGTGGGGAGTAGATTAAGGAGAGATAATAGGAGGGAACTATGGGATGAGAAGTTGTTGGGGAGTGGGTAGCCGAATTTGTTTAGGGAATTGAGAGTTTGGTTTTGTGCATTTTTCGGCTTTTGGTCACTTTGTTTTTCTTTTCTGAAAAGTAGGCATTGCCGAATTTTCTTCTTTTCGCTTTCAGATTTTGTTTCCTTTTCTTTTCCTCTCAAGGTGAAATTTAGTACTTGTTTTGGTGTGTCGCGTTTATTTTTTCCCCTCTATTTTCTAGCCGAATTGGGGAGAGTACCATTCAAGTACTTTGTGGGATTGTTTTGCTTTTTCTTCTGACCGAGTCTTTCTCTACTCACCCTTCCGAATCTTTTCACTTTTCTCCTTCTTCGACATCTCTCTTTTTACTCATCACCATTGTTGGTCGAATACTCTCAATCCTTCACTCAAGCAATTGACTTAGCCGATTGTTGATTCTTCTTCCTCTCCATTTGCTCTTCTTCCTTTCCTTTCTCTCTAAAGCCGAATACAACCCTCTTGTCTTTCTCGAATATTTCTTTTCCTCCCTTCCAGGATTTGGCCAAATAAAACCTTTTGCTACTCAGTTTCATCCCTTGTTTACACCTTCTACTGACTTTGTAACACCCCTTACCCGGGTTCTACGCCAGAATCAGGCCCGAGGCGTTATCGAACTCAAACCACTTGATCGCCACTTAGGCTCATCGTAACTACTCTCTGAAGTCATCTCAACAACCTCATTCTCGACTTACGAGGCCTCACTCATACACACGAGGGCTCTCGAGACTAAACCGAAACTTTTTCAATCTTAAAAATTTTCTCTTTTGAACAGGGCTTACACGCCCGTGTAACTTTAGACACGCCCGTGCATGGACACACACGCCCATGTCCCCAAACTGTGCCTAAAAACCCCAACATTCTGCCAATGCCCCACGGCTAAGGCACACGCCCATGCTTACCACCCGTGGTATACACTGCCTACCTTAACACGGCCTAGAGTCTAGACACACGCCCGTGTGGCTAGCCCGTGGCCAACACTGATTAATCCCACACGCCCTAGACACACGCCCGTGTGGCTAGTTCGTGGTCTATTCTGATTTAAAATACTAACATGCAGGGGACACACGGCTGAGTCACACGCCCATGGGCTGGCCGTGTGTCACACATGGCCTAGACACACTCCCGTGTGTCTATCCACATGGACAAGAACAAAGCTATTTGCCAAGTTCTTTTCACCCTTCTAGCATACACAATCATGCACTCATCTTGAGCACTAAATGTAATCAACTCAAATTGAATTGCAATCTCACATAGACAACTGTAAATTTTCATATAACATAAAATAGCCAACAACTATGGCATTATACAAAATAAGCTATCCATCTAAAGGCCAACACATCTTAGCCATTTACAACAAAATTCACTAACTTGTCTAGCCCCTATACATGCCATATACAAAACATTGAGTCTCATGTACTAGAGTGTGCTGATAGTGTGGGCGATCTTCCAATTGATCCTCGTATCTCGATTCAACACTTTTACTCTATAAGACAAGAGAAAAGAAAGAGAGTAAGCTTTGAGCTTAGTAAGTTTACACATAAACAATTAAGCAACATAGTATAAGCTAAGCAACAATTAGCATTATACTAACATATAATGTACAACTATGCTTACTCTTTCTATCCCTTACCACATTTCCAACACATCATGAGTCACTTACTCATAACCATTGACATGCACCCCTGCATTCAATATCACATTTACACAATATATAACATATCATTATTTCTCAATAATACATCCACACAACTAATCCACACAGCTAATTCACACAGCTAATCCACACAGCTAATGTCTCGGTGGTTTCGCACTTAGCCCACCACAATCAATTGATAAGGTAGTATCGCACTTAGCCTACCAACAAGGTATCCATAGTGGTTTCACACATAGCCCACTAGATAATATACCTAACGATAGCATCGCACATAGCCATCACATCGTCAATATGCATTAGGATGGTATCGCACTTAGCCCACCATTTAGCATTATCACAACACATTCACAAATCTACTTACTTAATCATTCATCCATTCATTTCACTTGAACCACATAGGTTCTCAATCATTCTCAACCATGCTATACACTATCTAGCATTAACAATTTGTAAGTATGAATGCATTGTTTATGCATAGACTTACCTCGGTACTCAAAAGTATTGAGACTTGCAATTTAGTCCACCACCTTGCTTTTGCCTCGGTTTCGATCCGGGCTTCATCTTTCTTGATCTATAATGAATAAATCAGCTTATTGAATACACACATTGACTAGATTGACCCTTATCTCATACTTCAGCAAAATTACTATTTTGCCCCTAAACTTTCTCATATTTACACTTTAGCCCCAAAGGCTCGTAAAGTGATTTTTATTCAACTTTCTAGTCTTTCATGCTTAGTCGAACCACTTATTCAACTAAAGCTATCATCAATTTTCACTAAAACACACATGTATGACCAAACTTAAGATTTTCACAATCAAGTCCCTACATGCATTTTCATGGAAAATCACTTAACAAAAGATGTTTCTACTACATCAAGCTTTCATAATCTTCCATAAAATAACAAAACACATGCATTTCATACATGAACACATTTTTAAACATCCTTCATAGCTCATCAAATAGCTAAAAATAGCTTACTCATGCTACCGGGACTTCAAAAATACAAAGAATATTAAAAATGAGGCTAGATGAACTTACTAGCAAGCTTGAAAATTTGAAGAACCCTAACAATGGCTCTTTGGAATTTTCGGCAGCCTTGGAGAAGAAGATGAATGAATTTTGTCATATTTTCTCCTATTTTAATCACTTATTTGATAAATGACCAAAATGCCCTTTTTTATAAACTTTAAATTTTAACTCATCCATGTCCAATTTTGTCCAAATATTAGAAATTGGAAAATTGCTATTTAAGGACCTCTAATTAATAATCTAAAGCTATTTCACACATATAGCTTCTAGAAACACACATTTTGCAACTTTTGCAATTTACTCCTTTTGGAAAATTCAACCACAATTTCACAAAATTACTTCATGAAACTTTCACACTAGCATGCATACAAGGCATAAACCTCAAAAACTCATTTATAACCCTCGGATTTATGGTCTCGCACCACTATTCCGACTAGGCCCTAAACTGGGATGTTACAGACTTTTTCTCCTTTACGTCCCGTTAATCAGTCTTTGGATTAACAATTGATCTCTGGCAAGCGATAAGTGGATTGGACTCATTCTTATTTTCTCTAACCATTTTTGAAGTACTCTACTCTTGTACTACTTAAAAGTCGAATGTATCTTACCCTTCTCTGTCTTGTTGCTGATTCTTCTTCCTCTCTGTTAGGTGTGGTGTTATCAAGTTTTAGAACCCCTTGAGAGTGTGGGAAATATCTAAAGTTTGAAGTGGTTGGAACCTCTCGCTCTTTTTTAGATTGTAGGTAAGTACTTAGTTGAGGAACCCGGGGTAAGGCCGAATGCTATCCTTCCTTACTTTGGGGTTCTGTTGTTCTTTAATCATCACAAGTGGGTGTAATCCACTCGGTTAATCTATTCTGTTAATTGAATCTGCTTATATTCTAGGTTTTCAATAAGGGACAAGGGGGTCAACGCTAGCCAGTAACCTAAGAGAATTAAGCCATCTAGTATTCTATTAAGGTGTGTAACGGTGCTATGTTTGATAATCGGCTGAAAAGCCGAAAGTATGTGTTGTTTACACTGTGATGACTGTAGATCAGCAAAATTTCGAAAAGCTGAAATACCGGCGAATGATGCCACACGAGCGTGCGATTGCAGTGTGGTGGACTGAGCCTACAAATATGGGCGTAAGATGGTTGGGGCCACCATGAGCGTTCTTATGGGCTTAGGTCATTTTGGGCCGAAATGGGCCGTGTGGGCCCAATAGGCTCGTGGGCCCCACGTGGATAAAATGCTTGTTATATGGTTTCTATTGGTTTAGACGAGGATATCTCTAGGCTAATTGGGCCACGCGAGCGTATGGGCCCACTTGGGCATAGTAATGGGCCTTAGGCCCATTTACACCGTTGTGATTGTGTAGGTTACTTAAGTCACTCGAGGCGACGATGGACCTTCTGTTAGGTCGCTAAGACCATGATTTGTGAAATTACTGAAATACCCTCGATTTGGGATATTACCAAAATACCCTCAATTTGGGAAATCACTAAAATACCCTCAATTTGTGAAATTATCGAAATACCCCCAATTTACAAAATTATCGAAATACCCCCGATTTGCAAAATTACTGAAATACCCCCGACTTGCAAAATTATCGAAATACCCCCGACTTCAAAATTATTGAAATACCACCGATTCGCAAAATTACTAAAATACCCCTGATTTGCAAAATTACCGAAATACCCCCGATGTGCAAAATTACCGAAATGCCCCTGTAGGGTAAAATGACCGAAATACCCTTATAGGGTAAAATGACTATTTTGCCCTTGTGGGTAAATGATTGACTTAGACTATGAATTTAACTGATTTTACCGTGATCGTATGACTGTATTTTAATTGACTTGACTGTGGTCGTATGATTGATATGATTTTAATGTATGTTTAAATGGCTGTTACTGAGCATGGCCATTTTGCATACACTTGTAATGATTGAGCATGACATAAACGACATATTGCGTGGGGTGGGACATTGATACAGAGGAACATCTGATAGGGTCGCACGGGTCGCATGACAACTGTGGACCAACGAACGGCTTAAAGTCGCGTAATCTGATTTTGGCTCTGTGCCAACCTAAATATGGCTCTGTGCCATCTTGATTCTGGCTTTGTGCCAATCGTATTTACCGTGGCTATGTGCCTAACATATATATTGATGACCCTGTGTCAATCATAATTACCCGTGGCTGTATGCCGATTATATTACCGTCGCTGATGGCTATGTGCCAAACTTATTACAGTTACCGATAGCTTTGTGCTATCCTGATTATGGCTCTGTGCCATCCTGATTATGGGTTATAACCATTCTGTTTATGGCTTTTAGCTGTTCTGTTGACTTAGTGCCGCAACCGGTGCTAAGCTTGGTGTGTTGGCTGGGTGGGTCGATTTTATCCCCACGTAAGTGTAGGGTTGGTACGGATGGTGTGTTGGCTGGATCCGGGTGGGATGCATCCTCATACTGTTGCATATCTGTTTATTGATCTGTCACTGTACTAGGCTTAGGCCCACTTGTTCTATTATTGATTTGGGCTAGGCCCAATTGTTTCTGTTATGGGCTGTGACCCAAATGATATTGCAGTGGGCTTTGGCCCACGTATGCTCTGAACTAGACAAGATCTTATCTTGTTAAAGGGCTTTGGCCCTGCATCGCTTCGGGTTCTCGTTTTGGTGCCATCGATCGTTACTCTAGTAAGGGGATTACACATTGAGTTTTTGTAAACTCACCCCGTTTTTAACTGTGCAGGTAATCCCCAGGCTTAGATAGATTGGTGCTGCGAGGGACTCGGAGAAGGCAACACACACTTATGTTTTCCGTTTTGATTATTTACATTCAAGTATTTTGATTCGGGATGTAATAAGGCCTCTTTAAGTTTTTGGATTTTAACTTCGGGTCTTTCTTTAATTTGGTTTATATCGGTTGGAAGTGAGTCACGGTTTTCCAAAATGTTAACTATTTTCAACAACTCTACGTTTCTGCAACATTTTCGAAATAGTTTCGAGACTTAATTTTTAAGCATCACATTTTCGTAAATCGGTTACTTTTAAACTTAGCTTCCACAGTTGCAAAGGAACTTTGGGAATAAACTTAATAATTTTTCAATGTACCACGTTTTAAAAATAAACTAACAACTGGGATTTTACTTAAGCTTTTAAACAAGAAGGGTTTTCAATGAAAACATGGATTTTGAAAAACACTTCAATGTGACACGCCAGGTTCGGGTCTAACTTTTAGGCCGGGTTTGGGGTATTACATTTAGTGGTATCAGAGTCAAGTTGCAAAACTCGGCTGTGGGTGGGGTTTTTAAAATTGAATTTCTGAAAGAACTGTTTCAAAGGATATGAAGTACGTGAAATGTTTTACTGAATATTTTCCTGAAAGTGTGGCTCACCGAGTCTCTAGCGCCGAATCCGTAAGTTTTCTGAATACTTTTGTCTGTTTAGAAATTGAAATACAGTTAGTTAGAAACACTGTGATTACTTTTGATATTAGACTGTACTGTGATGCTTAAATTTAGATTTTGTATTTATTCTGTGTGATGTCGTGGATATGGAAATTGTATTTGTATGATATCTATCTGCTCTGGTGGATAGGTATTTTGGGTGTGCGTAAGAGGTAATGTTTTTGAATTTAGAGTGCGCAGCGAAAGCGCGATGGTGTAGTTTGGGTTGTGCGACTGTTCTGAGAGTTGGAAATTTCGAGGACGAAATTTGTTTAAGGAGGGGAGAGTTGTAATGCCCTGAACTTTTAGGCCTAGAAGTGTTGGGCCTTATGCATGGGAGCTGCTTAGAGAATGCACATAAAAGGTTATGTGTGCAAGAAATATTACAAATTTGTGGTTGCTTTAATGGTTAAGTGATTAGGAGTGTTTGAGAGTGTTGGAGAAGTCTTGGGTTCAAAATTGGGCCTTAGCAAAAATTTATGTTTTTCTCTTAAAGGAGCCTTGATGTTAGTGGGTAGGTTTTAAGAATTTTTTTTGGATAGTTTATAACACAAGAGAGCTTGTGGCTTAGTGGTAAGTGGTGTGTGGTGGACTGGCAATGAGGTGGCGTCACAAGGGGGGTAAGGAGGTCAGAGGTTCAAATCTCTCCCTGCTCAAAAGTGTAATTTATTTTACTCCTTGCTGAGCTAGAAGTTGAGTTGGAGTGGAACTCTACTTGGTGAAGGTTTAAATTGGTCTTGGTATTTGAATGGAAGGTGGGAAGTAGATTAAGGAGAGATAATAGGAGGGAACTATGGGATGAGAAGTTGTTGGGGAGTGGGTAGCTGAATTTGTTTAGGGAATTGAGAGTTCAGTTTTGTGCATTTTTCGGCTTTTGGTCGCTTTGTTTTTCTTTTCTGAAAAGTAGGCATTGCCAAATTTTCTTCTTTTCGCTTTTGGGTTTTGTTTCCTTTTCTTTTCCTCTCAAGGTGAAATTTAGCACTTGTTTTGGTGTGTCGCGTTAATTTCTTCCCCTCTATTTTTCTAGCCGAATTGGGGAGAGTACCATTCAAGTACTTTGTGGGATTGTTTTGCTTTTTCTTCTGACCGAGTCTTTCTCTACTCAACCTGTCGAATCTTTTCACTTTTCTCCTTCTTCGACATCTCTCTTTTTACTCTTCACCATTGTTGGTCGAATACTCTCAATCCTTCACTCAAGCAATTGACTTAGCCAATTGTTGATTCTTCTTCCTCTCCGTTTACTCTTCTTCCTTTCCTTTCTCTCTAAAGCTGAATACAACCCTCTTGTCTTTCTCAAATATTTCTTTTCCTCCGTTCCAGGATTTGGCCGAATAAAACCCTTTGCTACTCAGTTTCATCCCTTGTTTACACCTTCTACTGGCTTTTTTTCCTTTACGTCCCTTTAATCAGTCTTTGGATTAACAATTGATCTCTGGCAAGCGGTAAGTGGATTGGACTTATTCTTATTTTCTCTGACCATTTTCGAAATACACTACTCTTGTACTACTTAAAAGCTGAATGTATCTTACCCTTCTCTGTCTTGTTGCTGATTCTTCTTCCTCTCTGTTAGGTGTGGTGTTATCAAGTTTTAGAACCCCTTGAGAGTGGAGGAAATATCTAAAGTTTGAAGTGGTTTGAACCTCTCGCTCTTTTTCAGATTGTAGGTGAGTACTTAGTTGAGGAACCCGGGGTAAGGCCGAATGCTATCCTTCCTTACTTTAGGGTTTTGTTGTTCTGTAATCATCACAAGTGGGTGTAATCCACTTGATTAATCTATTCTGTTAATTGAATCTGCTTATAATGTAGGTTTTCAATAAGGGACAAGGGGGTCAACGCTAGCCAGTAACCTAAGAGAATTAAGCCATCTAGTATTCTATTAAGGTGTGTAACGGTGTTATGTTTGATAATCGGCTGAAAAGCTGAAAGTATGTGTTGTTTACACTGCGATAACTGTAGATCGATAAAATGTTGAAAAGTCGAAATACCAGCAAATGATGCCACACGAGCGTGCGATCGCACGTGTGGTGGACCGAGCCCACGAATATGGGCGTAAGATGGTTGGGGCCACCATGAGCGTTCATGGGCTTAGGTTATTTTGGGCCTCGATGGGCCGAAATGGGCCGTGTGGCCCAATGGGCTCGTGGGCTCCACACGGATAAAATACATGTTATATGGTTTCTATTGGTTTAGACGAGGATATCTCTTGACTAATTGGGCCACACGAGCGTGTGGGCCCACTTGAGTCGAGTAATGGGCCTTAGGCCCATTTACATCATTGTGATTGTGTAGGTTACTTAAGTCACTCGAGGCGACGATGGACCTTCTATTGCGTCGCTAAGACCTCGATTTGTGAAATTACCGAAATACCCTCGACTTGTGAAATTACCGAAATACCCTCGACTTGTGAAATTATCGAAATACCCCTGATTTGAAAAATTATCAAAATACCCCCGACTTGCAAAATTACTAAAATACCCCCCGATTTGCAAAATTACTGAAATACCCCCGACTTGCAAAATTACAAAAATACCCCCGACTTGCAAAATTACTGAAATACTATCGATTCATAAAATTACTAAAATACCCCCGATTTGCAAAATTACCGAAATACCCTTATAGGGTAAAATGACTATTTTGCCCTTGTGGGTAAATGACTGACTTAGACTATGAATTTGACTGATTTTACCGTGATCGTATGACTGTGTTTTAACTGACTTGACTGTGGTCGTATGATTGATATGATTTTAATGTATGTTTAAATGACTGTTACTGAGCATGGCCATTTTGCATACACTTGTAATGATTGAGCATGTCATACACGACATATTGCGTGGGGTGGGACATTGATACGGAGGAAGTTCTGATAGGGTCGCACGGGTCGCATGACGACTGTGGGTCCAGTATTGATCTGTTGAGGTCACACGGGTCGCATGACGACTGTGGACCAATTGACGACTTAAAGCTGCGTAATCTAATTTTGGCTCTGTGCCAACCTAAATATGGCTTTGTGCCATCTTGATTATGGCTTTGTGCCAATCGTATTTACCGTGGCTATGTGCCTAACATATATATTGATGACCCAGTGTCAATCATAATTACCCGTGGCTGTGTGCCGATTATATTACCGTCGCTGATGGCTATATGCCAAACTTATTACAATTACCGATAGCTTTGTGCTATCCTGATTATGGCTCTGTGCCATCCTGGTTATGGTTTATAACCATTCTGTTATGGCTTTTAGTCGTTCTGTTGACTTAGTGCTGTAATCGGTGCTAAGCTTAGTGTGTTGGCTGGGTGGGTCGATTTTATCCCCACGTAAGTGTAGGGTTGGTACGGATGGTGTGTTGGTGGGATGGGGTGAGATGCATCTCTCATCTTTGTTGCATATCATTTTATGAGATCTCACATCAGCATCGGGCTTAGCCCACTTGTTCTGTTATTGGTTTGGGCTAGGCCCAATTGCTTCTGTTATGGGCTGTGACCCAAATGATATTGCAGTGGGCTTTGGCCCACATATGCTCTCAAATCGACAAGATCATATCTTTGTTAAAGGGCTTTGGCCTAGACTATTTGAGTTCTGCTTTTGCACATCGATCGTTACTCTTGTAAAGGGATTACACACTGAGTTTTCGTAAACTCACCCATTTTTAACTTTGCAGGTAATCCCCAGCCTTAGACAGATTGGTGCTACGAGGGACTCGGAGAAGGCCACACACTGCTTATGTTTTCTGTTTTGATTATTTACATTCAAGTATTTTGATTCGGGTTGTAATAAGGCCTCTTTAAGTTTTTGGATTTTAACTTCGGGTCTTTCTTTAATTTGGTTTATATCGGTTAGAAGTAACTCCCGGTTTTCCAAAATGTTAACTATTTTCAACAACACTACGTTTCTGCAACATTTTTGAAATGGTTTCGAGACTTAATCTTTAAACATCACGTTTTCATAAATCGGTTACTTTTAAACTTAGCTTCCACAGTTGCAAAGGAACTTTGGGAATAAACTTAATAATGTTTCAATGTACCACGTTTTAAAAATAAACTAACAACTGGGATTTTACTTAAGCTTTTAAACAAGAAGGGTTTTCAATGAAAACATGGTTTTTGAAAAACACTTCAATGTGACACGCCAGGTTCGGGTCTAACTTCTAGGCCAGGTTTGGGGTGTTACATATTATACAAGACATGGGGGTGATGTCTAGATATTCAATTTTGAAGAATTAATCTTGTATTTAAAATTATGATCATGAAAGTGTAATTTTAATAAAATTACAGTGAGGTATTTATGGTAATAAAATGTGTTAATTTATTTAGTCTTGTACGATAAATGGTTCCTATTTAAAATCACCCTAAACTATAGTTTAAGTTAGATTGCGCTAGAAATAGTTTTAAAAATAATGGTTTTAAAATAGTGCCACAACATTCTTGGATTCTTCTTAAGGATCAAGTTTGGAGTGTTACATTAGTTTTTTGCATGGTTTAGGCACATAACCATGTCATCTAGTTCCAAACGGCATCAGCATATCACACAACCTGGCCACACAGTAGTGTGACTCCTGTTTTGCCTTTTTACCTATCTTTTGGTAAAAGTTTCAAATTAGTTTAGAATTGATTCTGAGTTGGTTTAAGAGTTTCATAAGCTTGATTAAGACTCGATTTTGGTTGTAATTCATATTATACTTATGTTGTTGAATGACTGATGTTTAATCGGATATTTAAGTTGAATTATTAGATGATAAATGTCATTAACTGTCGTAATATCTTATAGCTCGGGTCCGATGACCAGACTAGGTGTAAGGTGTTACACTTGATTTGAAGGGCTAAAATACATTAAAATTCAGTAGGGAATCAGAACCTTACCTCGATTTAGAGGAAAAACAAATGGAAGGTCGAATTTTGTGAAAATCCAATAAAAAAAAGAATGAAGAAATTGATAATATTTTTTATGGTTTTCTTAAAAATTGAAAGAGATTTTGGTGTTTGGGAGATGAGAAAATCACAAAGGTTAGGTTAATTAGAGAGAAAATATTTGGATTTGAGTTTAGGAGAATCGTTTTGAATGACGACAATGGGGAGGGAAGAGGCGTGCGTGAAACTGTAGAGTATTGGGGGAAATAGGTTATTTTAAAAACTTTGTTACAATTGAATTTGGGCTACTCCCAAATTCAACCCTTTTACAAATCTATCCCTTTTTATAGTTAAAATCTTTTTTCCCGATTAAAATTGATTTTATTTTTGAAAGCCGTCTTAAAGAAAGTATTTTCCAGTTACTAAATTCTTAATTCCTCAACCTAATTTTAGGCCATAATTTTTTACACTAATCTCGTGCCCAAATTGACAAACCCATTTCACTAACCAGAAACTACTAGGTCGAATTTTGGGTTGTGACATCTTCAAGGGTCATCCAAACTTAATCCTGAAAATGAGGTTGGAGAGAATTTGGATCCAAGGGTTTTTGGGACTTGATCTTGGATGGTTGAATCTGCTCTAAGGATTATCGAGACTTAATATTGAAAATGAGTTTTGTCTTCAGTGTGTTGGTGCAACGAGATTAGGGAGATTTTTATCCAAGGTTCCTTTTAAACTTGATCTAATATGGAAGTATGATTCCTCTTCAAGGGCCTTCTAAGCTTGATCTTGAGAAAAAATGGATTTTGCCTCATTTCTTTCGATTGAATAAGATTGAAGCGCAACTTTCTTTAGAACTGATGTGGTGCTCTTCAAAATTTCTTTGAGTTCTTCTGAGAGAAGAACTTCTAGTCTTTAAAATCTTCTCTACAGGCTTCGACTTCTAAATTTCTAGACTTCTAAACTTATGAAGTTGTGTCAAATGGCTTGGATGTGTGTAACAGCCCGTTTTTAGTGAAATCAAAAGAGTGGTTTCAGGACCACAAATCTGACATGAAAATATTTACTTTATTATTATTTTAATGTCTACTGTATATTAGTAGTGTCGTATAAAAATTTTGTTAAGAAATTTTGTCGTTTGCATGCTTTATTAAGTAAAAAGGACCAAATCGTAAAAGGTGCAAAAGTGGAGTGTTAGTAGTTAAAGGTATCTATTAGTTATGAAATTAGCTTTTTAAGGGATTTGAATGGTAATTAAACCATTATTGTTATGAGTGGAAAAATATGGACATCTTATTAAGTGATTTTAAAGGTTAATTTTGTAAATTAGTAAATAAGTTAAGTAAAAACAACATAAACAAAAGCTATCATCTTTTTTGTTCATTCATCCACTGAAAATAAACTAGGAAAACACAATTAAAGAGAGCTTGAAGGTTTGGATATGTCCTAGGGTTGCATGTAAGTGATTTTTATCACGTTTTTAATGATTTCTATGTTTTTGAAGTTGTTGTAGCTTAATCTAGCTAGCTCGGGGACTAATTTGCAAAATTATTAAAGGTTTAAGGTTTTTCCATGAATGCTATTGTATGGTTATTGAAGTTTGTTGAAAGATTATGAGTTCTTTTTGTTAAATAAACAACTTTTGTAAAGTGATTTTTGATGAAATTATCATTTAGGGACTTATTTATGAAAATAGTAAAATATCATGATAAAATGGTAAATTGGTGAATTGTGTGGGTTGATATGAGTCCCTAGGTAAATCGGCTAGCATGATATATGGATGAAATTACATGAATTTCAATTTACGAGCTTAAGGACTAAATTTTAAAGAAGTTATAATAATAGGGGCAAAACTATAATTTTACACAAATGTGAATTTTGGATTAAATTGAATAGTACATATATTAAATAGATTGAATTTGCTTATTTAGATCAAGTTAAGCCTCGTACGGATCTAGATCGAGGAAAAGATAAAGTCTCGGACTAGTGATTTTATTACGACATCTTTGAAATCGAGGTAAGTTCATATGTTTAAATAACACTTTAATGTTATTTGATTTATGTGCTATTATGCTATTTATCATATCATGTTACAATAGAAATCAAACGATGTACGACGACTATTGAATTTCTTTTGAACCTTAGGAATATATAGGATACAACTGACATGTCATTAGGGTTACCATGTTTCGAGTGTTGGTCTTGAATGTCCTACCGATGGCTGAGTTCTGACATTTGTTGCGGGTACTCATCAGCTTGTGTGAGCGGCATCGTGTAGCTACATTCTGACTGTTAGCTTGTGTGAGCAGACCCATTTATTGCTCGAGTGAGTAACAATGTAAAGGAAAAGGAAAATGAATGGTTTTGACCATATGTTAGCACACTTTGTGTAAGCTTCCCGTGTATCTGATATTATTCTAAGTGCTTCAACAGACATGAAAAGGGAAAGAACAATAAGTGTTCCAATGACTAAATTATGAACTTATAGAAATGTATGAATTGATGTTGATCAAAGTATGTATAACCATGTGTTAAAGCACTAACTATTGTTGTTGATGATGCTTAGGCTTGGGCCAAGCTTGTGTTGGATTAATTCATGTCTATTTTATAAGATTTTGTATTGAAATGGTAAGCTATGTTCATGATTTACGAACTTACTAAGGATTATATGCTTACATAGTTTTCTTTCCTATGTTTTATAGTTTATCGGAAGCTCCCCAGAGACCTATCACACTATCCAGGGATTATATCGATAGATTTTGATGTTTTAGTCATGGTTATAATGGCATGTATAGATGGACTTGTGCTTGATGATCTAGTTGTTATGTTTTGCATGTATATATGGTATTATGGTTGGTGTGCTTTTGGCACTTTGATGCTTGATGGTTGGTGTTGATATGGCTGAGTGGATCTATGTTTTGAATAACCAATTTGGTATGTTAGATTGTGATGTTCTATATGGTCAATTGTGTTTTGTTTTGGTATGGAAATAAGAGTTGTGTATGGTTGAATTATGGATAAATATGCATATGCTAAGACATGTTTGATGGTTGTGATTGAGGTGCTCATATGGCATATTGGTTGTATGGATAATTGATGTTATTATGCATGTTTTGGGCATGATTTAAGGTATTGGTTATATGTGCAAATGACTTGTAAGTACATGCTTGATTTGGGTGAAAGAAATGGCTTGATTTTGGCCTATTTCTTATCCACACGGCCTAAGACACGGGCGTCTGTCTCAGCTGTGTGTGACACACAGCCATGTGACATGACCATGTGTCCCCTGTAGGTTTTAATGGTTGCTTTTCAAAAGTTACTCGGCCTAACACAAGGCCTGGCACACGGGTGTGTGAGACCATTTCGGAGGTTACACGGCCTAGCACACAAGCGTGTGGCTTGGCCATGTGACCCAAGTTAGAGAGTTACAATAGCATGGACACGGGCTGGGACACGGTCGTGTGTCCCTATTTCGAATGTTACATGGCCTGAGACATAGGCATGTGTCTCAGCCGTGTGAGTCACACGGCCGTGTGACCCTTGTAATATAAATTTTTCTAACTTTTTCCTTAATGAATGTTTTAAATGTTTCCGATTTAGTTCCGAATCATTTCTAAAGTGTTTCTAAGGCCTCGAGGGATCGTATAAGGGATGATATGCATGTTTTTGAATAGATTATGCTATGATTTATGAAATGTTTGGAAATGAATGATTTTAAGTTATGTTTTTCGGTAATACTCTGTAACCCTATTTCGACGACGGATACGGGTTAGGGGTGTTACAATGTAACCCCCTTCTAAAGTGTCGGTTCTTCAATTAAAATAGAGAGTTTTGTGGAATGTAAACTCTTCATTTGAACTGATCCACAAAGATAAACTCTTTTATTTAGTATTTATCTATTGTTAATTTAATTAGTTTAGAGATAAAATAATCATTTAATATTATCACTTATTATTTTAAATATGAAATGTGGACTATGAATCTGTGATGTATGTATGTATGCCTGTTAAATAATGTGTGAAATGATATGTGTGAAATTGAGTGAAATATATGGATATGTGAAATATATGAAATTTGAAATATGTTTATGTTTATGTAATATGGGAACTTAATAGAATATGATATGTGGAATGGTAAGCGATAAAATGTGAGTTGTGAATATGAGATTTGGTGTGATTTGATGAGATGTGATAAGTATAAGAGATAAGGAATAATAAATGAAAAATGTGAGATTTAATTATATGATTTGATAATTGAATTAAATGTGTATACTGAAATAATATTGGGTCTAATATGGAAACTATGAAATATGAAATGATAAATGTAACATCCTGAAATTCGAGATTTTATGTTTTGCATTATACCATGTGTTAGGCTAGCTAAGAGTGTCAATTGTGTATGTTTAGGGACCCTAAGAAGGCTCGGGGTTGAGTTGGGCCTTGGTAGCACTTAAGGGGGAGAAGGCAAGTGACATCAAGACTTAAAAGAATAAGTGAGTTTTTTTGCTAGCATAAGAAGAGCTAGTAGCAAAGTGGTGAGGCGTCACATGAAGGGGCTTAAGGGGTGGAGTTTGAATCTCACCTATTGCAAATATATTTTTTTTTGTGCTAATCAGGTGGAAGATGGTAAGTGTCGGCCATGGCTCTATAGAAGGAAAGGAAGACTTTCAAATGATGGAAAGAAGACTGAGGAAAAGAAAAAGGAGGAGATCAAGGGAAAAATAAGGAAAGAAGTAAAGGAAAGAGATAATGGGGGATATGTTGGCCAAATTTTGGGAGGTGCTTGGGGAAAGAAAATTTGGTCAACCATAATCTTTTTGGTGTTAGGGACTTACGGTTTTGGTAGGGGGAATTAGGGAGCCGAATTTTCTATACCCTTTTTACAAGTTTTGTGCATCAAAAGTTTTTCTCTCTTTTTGAACATTTTTTTGTGCTTCTTTTCCAACCTTTTTCCTTCGTTTTCCGAAACACTCAAGCCATTTTGCTCATCTTTTCCTTAGTGTAGGCCGAAACTCTCTGACACCTCTTTTTCCATATCTTTTATTCTTTTTCACCATTTCTTCAACCCTTCTCTCTTTTTCTTTAGTCAATATTTTTTATGGCCGAATCTTGCTTGTTCTTTTCTCTCTAAGTAGCCAAATCCTCCTAGCCATTCTCTCTCCTCCATCTTGCGTGTTGATCACTTTCTTCCTTGGTTGAATCGGGTAAGTGGCTTCATTCTTTTCCTTTCATCTTCTTTTCTCCATAACCGAAGGTGTGACCATCATAATTCGGTTGTTTCACTTTATTTCTAAAACCAAAACACCATTTCCTTCTACTCCCTCATATCGTGATCATCTCTTTTTTTTAGTGTTCTTGTGGGGTTGGCCGAATCTCACATCCTTGCCGACTCATCCTTAGTCATAAGTTAAATCGGTGGGAATCGGGTTCATCATCGATTAAGGTAAGGAGTTTCTTCTTGGTCCATTCGATATCTACGCAGTTATTTTGTTAAACGGATCGATAATTATGTCTAATCGTTTATTTTAGGGACTTAACAACTCGTTCTCCTCTACTTTTTGGTCTTTCGGAAGTAGTGGTAAGCCGAAACCCTCTCCTTAGACAACTACTTCTCTCATTGTAATATTATTCTGACCGAGACTCTTCCAATGGAGGCAAGTGGTAGCGATACTAAAGGAAAATCAATAGGAGGACGAAAAGGGAGTGGACTTGCAATCTCTACTCCCAAGTTCAAACGCACGGCGGTATCGGCAGTTCAGGATTTTCCACCAGGTTGTGGACCGACATCTGGTGAAAATAGGCAGATCGTGGTCGTTCGCGATAGTGAGGGTAAGTGTGATAAACCGATTGTTTAGATTTGGATTAAGACACTATCTCTTGTTAGTTAATCGAGTGTTATGGTGACATAGGTGCCGATGATAAAGAAGGTTTAGTCCTTACCGTAATCAGGTGTGTAATCTCACACCAAAATCCTGTAGATTCGTGATTCACCATCATGTTGGAAAATAGATCGTTGTTGCTTACGAATCTAATAACCGTAATATGGCAAGAATCGAGTAACTTGCTTAAACAATGTTAATTTTAAGATCTGTCAAAATCAGTATTAATTTGTAAAATTACAAAAATGCCCTTATAGGCCGAATTACTAAAAAGCTTTAATGGGCCATTTTTATGAAAATGCCCCTATGGGTCGATTTACCAAAATGCCTTAACGGGCTGATTTGTTAGAATGCCTTAGTGGGCCGATTTACCAAAGTGCTTTAATGGGCCGATTCATCAAAATATTTCATTAGATTAATGGTTGTTATATATATGTATATACTTTTCTTATGTTGCATCTTTACATATTGCATGGGTTGGGAAAAATTGTATGGAGAGCAGTGTAGCCTGGTGGCATAGCCACAATTCGCTTATTATTATGCTTTATTATGATTTCGGTGGCATGGCCACAAAAAAAATAATATACTTTAGCAGCTTGACTGCAAATTGGTGTGAGCGGCAGGGTGGGTTGACTTGATCCCCAGAGGTGTGATTGGCTGGTCGGGGGTGTGATGGATGGATGGGTTGGGTTGCATTCATTTCTTTTAAATACTGTTATGTAAATGGGCTTAGGCCCAAGATGTTGCTATACGGGTTCAGGCCCAGTGGATGATGGTAAGGGGGATTATGCATTGAGTTCTTGTAACTCACCCCCTTTCTTTCTTAATCCTTGCAGGTGATGCTCAGTGATGAGGACTTGGTACCATGGATGACTCGGTGGAGGCCATACTTTGAAAATAATCTTTTCGAGCATTAGTAAACTTCTTTTTCGCTTTATTTCATTACTTTTACTATTTTGGGTTTAAAGTTGTAATAAGGCTTCTGGGATATGTTTTATGTTTTGACGTACTTATTATTTTTCTTGAATTGTTTTAAACAGGGATTTTCTGAGATCATAAATAACGATTTCCAAAATTGAATAACAAATGGATTTCATAAAAAATGTATATACAAATAATTTAGCTTGGATTCTCTTTCGAATTATCAACGTCATTTTCAAAAGTCACAGTTTTAAAGTTCACTAGTTCGATTTTTGATTCATCAATCAACCTTTCGAGATTAGTAGTATTTTATCGAATATTTATAACCAAACTTGTTTTCTTAACTATAACCAAATAACGCCTACTTTAGTAAGAATCACAAGTTCTTTATACGTTTTCTTCATGTGACATGTCAGATCTGGTCATACTGCATGGGCCAAGTTTGGGGTGTTACATTTTATGGTATCAGAGCCAGGTTACAAAACTCGGTTGTAGTTTGGGTTCATAAATATTTAAAAAAAAAACTGTTTGAAATCTGATTTATAAATATATGTCTTAGAGGAAGTATGGTACCACGGGTATCCAGCACCAAGTCAGTAAGTCTTTGTTTTCATTTCATGATTATTGTGGTATGAATATAGTAAGAAAACTTCACATGACAGGAATACTCTAGAACTATTGGCTTTAGGAGCAGAAACTGTAGAGATTGAGACTTTAGGATACGTTTTGCAAAACAACTTTACTTCCTATACTACATAAAACATTGTTTAATAAACATTGAATAGCATACTAATTCATAAGACTTTTAATCAGATTAAATTGACTTAGTAAACATGAGCGCTAGAGGACGTGGACGCGGGAGACGTGGACGTGGTAGAGGCCGAGGTGCTAGAGTTGTATATGAGGCATCTGGACATATGCCGAAAATGGACGCACCTGCGTCACCGGTAACTGAAGCTGGGTCACATGATCGAATGAGAGAGGACGACGCTCTGTCCCAAGCGATGTTGCGAGTTCTGGAAAGGGTTGCGGGGGCTAGAACTGGGTCGGTAGCTCGTGGGTCGATATCTGAGCAACTTAGATCGAATGGGGCCGAAGTTTTTAGGGGTATTTCGGGTGTAGCCCCAAGTGTAGCGGAGTACTGGCTTGAGGTGGTGGAACGAATTATGGATGATCTAGATTGTACAGCTGAGCAGAAACTGAAAGGGGTTGTGTCATTGCTGAGAGACGAGGCGTATCAGTGGTGGCTCACTGTTCGGGAAGGCACTCAGGCTGATCATATTACCTGGGATTTCTTTAAGACAGCATTCCAGGGGAAATATGTCGGGGCTAGCTATGTGGATGCCCGAAGAAAGGAATTCCTGAATCTGGTTTAAGGAAGTAGATCTGTGGTAGTATACGAGGTGGAGTTTCTGCGTCTGAGCCGGTATGCTCGCGGAATAGTGCTGACTGGTTACGAATGCTGTGTGTGTTTTGAGGACGGGTTGCGTGATGAGTTATGGGTATTGATAGCCCCACAGAAGGAGAGGAATTTTGTTACACTATAGTGGAAAAAGCTAAGATTGCTGAAGAAGTAAAACACTCAAAATGGAAAAATCGAGACAAGGATAGGGGCAGGAACAAGAGAGACTCTGGGTATTCAGGTCCTGCTAGAGGATTTTAGAAAAGGCCCAAGAATGAGGGACCAGTTCGAGTGAGTGCTCCAGCTACTACCAATCAGTTACAGCCTTGTGTGGATTGTGGAAAACTTCACTCGGGTGAATGTTGGAAGAGAACTGGTGGATGTTTCAGATGTGGACCCAAAGACCATCGGTTTAGGGATTGCCCTCGAGAGCCTGCTCAGACTCAGGTAGTTCATAACAGCTCAGCAGGCGTCGAGAGGCCGTGGGCCAGGTCGAGGTGGTAATGGCATGGGTCCAGGTTAGGGTGCACCGAGTAGAGGTACCGATAACAGGGGTAACGCAGAGGTGAGACTGCCAGGTTTGGTTTATGCGGTCAGACGTCGAGAGGATGGCGATGCACCGGATGTCATAACCAGTACATTTTTCATATCTGATGTACCTTTTACCGCTTTGATAGACATTGGATCCACCCATTCGTATGTTGCATGTGCTGTGTCTGGAACTTTGATATTAGATCTGAGATTACTGTTAGAGAAACAACTGTGATTAGCCCTTTAGGACAGTCATTGGTAGTAAATAAATTGTTTAGGGATGTGCCCTTAGAGGTTCAGGGAGTAGTATTTCTGGTGAATTTGATGGAACTGCCGTTCGGGGAGTTTAACCTTATATTGGGCATGGACTGGCTGGTTAAGCATCGTGCGAACTTGGACTGTGCTGCAAAGCGGATGGTACTAAGAACTTTAGAGGGTAAGGAAGTGATGATGATAGGTGAAAGAATAAATTATCTATCTAATGTGGTATCTGCTTTAAAGGCGGAAAGGTTGGTACGAAAGGGGTGTGAAGTGTTCTTAGCCTTTATCAGTGCTTTGGATGCCAAAGAGTTGTCGGTAGAGAGTGTTAGAATGGTGAAAGTATTTTCAGACGTCTTTTCCGAGGAGCTTCTAGGATTGCCTCCGGATCGGGAAGTGGAATTTGGTATTGAGCTGTTGCCAGGAATGGCTCCGGTGTCGAATGCTCCTTACAGAATGGCGCCGAAGGAGCTAGTGGAACTTAAAGCTCAAATTCAAGAGTTGTTGGACCGTGGATTTATTCGACCAAGTGTGTCACCATAGGGACTACCGGTTTTGTTCGTTAAGAAAAAGGATGGGTCGATGCGTATGTGCATCAATTATAGACAATTGAATAAGTTGACGATCAAGAACAAGTACCCGTTACCGAGGATCGATGATCTGTTCGATCAGTTGCGAGGAGCTTCGGTCTTCTCGAAGATAGACTTGAGATCAGGGTATCACCAGTTAAAAGTCAAGGAAGAGGATATTCATAAGACTGCGTTCTGAACTCGATATAGGCATTACGAGTTCTTGGTGATCCGTTTGGGTTGACAAATGCACCAGCTGCATTTATGGACATGATGAACTGAGTCTTCCAACCCTATCTAGATCGGTTTTTGGTGGTGTTCATAGATGACATCTTGGTATACTCAAAGACAGAAGAGGAGCATGATTCGCATCTACGGGTCGTGTTGCAGATATTAAGGGAGAAACAACTGTATGCCAAATTCAGTAAGTGTGAATTTTGGCTAAGGGAAGTGACCTTTTTGGGGCATGTTGTGTCTACCGAGGGAATTAGGGTTGATCACCGTAAGATCGAGGCAGTATTGGACCGAAGCCACGAAGTCGCGCGTAAATCAAGTTTTCTAGGTTTGGCTGGGTATTATAGGCGATTCGTTGAGGGGTTTTTGTTGAATACTGCACCCCTAACTAAGCTGCTGCGTAAGGGAGTATCGTTTGTGTGGTCAGATAAGCAGTAAGAAAGCTTTGAGAAATTGAAGAAGATTTCGGCGAAGTGCGGTGATTGATTCAAACCGAGGTCGGTAAAGAGTTTATTGTTTATTGTGATGCGTCACACACGGGCTTGGGATGTGTGTTGATGCAGGGGGAAAGTGGTGGCTTATGCATCTCGGCAATTATGGCCGCATGAGGTGAATTATCCCACTCATGATTTGAAGTTAGCTGCAGTGGTATTTGCTCTGAAGATATGGAGACACTATCTGTACGGGGAGAAGTCGATTATGTACACGGACCATAAGAGTCTAAAGTACCTCCTTACCCAGAAAGAGTTGAACTTAAGACAGCGGAGGTGGATAGAATTGTTGAAAGATTATGACTGCTCAATCTAGTATCACCCAGGTAAAGCTAACGTAGTGGCAGATGCGTTGAGTCGTAAGGTGATATCAGATTTGAGAGCGATGTTCGCTCATCTCAGCCTTTATGAAGATGGTAGCTTGTTAGCTGAACTTCAAGTGAAGCCTGCGTGGGTAAGTCAGATTAAAGAAAAGTAGTTGTTAGATGAAAGGTTGGGTTCTAGGCTTCTGTAAGTGGAACGTGGTGAGATAGGGGATTTTGGATTAAATAGTGATGGAGTATTGTGTTTCTGCGGAAGAGTTTGTATGCCCAGGGATTTGGAATTGACACAAATGATTCTGCGTGAGGCGCATAGTAGCCCATATGCTATGCACCCCAGGGGAAACAAAATGTACCGAGACCTCCGTGAGCAGTATTGGTGGCCAGGGTTGAAACGGGAGGTTACTAATTTTGTGAGCAAGTGCTTGACATGTCAACAGTGAAGGCGGAACATCAAGCGCTTCTGTGGTTGCTACAATCGTGAAAATCCCACTATGGAAATGGGAAAGGATAACGATGGACTTTGTTAGTGGGTTACCTTTAACGCCTACTAAGAAAGATTCGAAGATGGGTACTAGTGGATCTGTTAACGGTTCGCTCATTTCCTACCTGCTCGCACGGATTATACATTGTAGAAGTTGGCCAAGTTGTATATAGCGTAAGTCGTGAGGTTGCATGGGGTACCAGTGTCTATTATATCGGACAGGGATCCTAGGTTTACATCACGATTCTGGAAGACTTTACATGAAGCTTTGGGTACAAAACTAAATTTCAGCACGGCGTTTCATCCGCATGATCGATGGTCAATCGGAGAGAGTAATCCGATTCTAGAAGACATGTTAAGGGGTCGTGTGTGATCGACTTTGGGTAGTTGGGAAGATTTTCTACCATTGGCGAGTTTGCATACAACAATAGTTATCAATCCAAAGATCCGGATGGCACCCCTATGAGGCATTGTATGGTCGTAGGTGTCGTACTCCTACTTGCTGGACTGAGCTGGGGGAGCGACAATTATTGGGTCCAGAATTGATCTCGGAGACGGAGGAAAAAGTAAAGGTAATTTGGGCTCAGTTAAAATAAGCTTCGGACAGACAGAAATCATACGCGGATCTAGAGCGGAAGGAGATAGAGTTCTCTGTGGGTGATCAGGTCTTTCTGAGGGTCTCACCTTGGAAAAAGATCTTAAGATTTGGACGGAAGGGCAAGTTGAGCCCTAGATTTATCGGACCTTACCGTGTATTGAAGCGTGTTGGGCCAGTGGCTTATCAGCTTGAGTTACCTCTGGAGTTAAGTCAGATACATAGCGTATTCCATGTCTCGATGTTAAAGTGTTATCATTCGGATTTGTCTCATGTAGTGCTAGTGGAGGAAGTTGAGATAAGACCTGACTTGTCTTTTGAAGAAGAGCCAGTGCAGATTTTAGATCGGGATATTAAGGTGCTGAGAAGGAAGTCGGTTCTGTTAGTCAAAGTATTATGGCGTAATCACGGGTCAGAGGAAGCTACATGGGAGCCTAAGGACACGATCCGGCAACAATACCCTCATTTCTTTTAATCAGGTAAATTTTGAGGCCGAAATTTCTTTAAGGGGGTAGAATTGTAACATCCTAAAATTCAGGATTTTATGTTTTGCATTATACCATGCGTTAGGCTAGCTAAGAGTGTCAGTTGTGTATGTTTAGGGACCCTAAGAAGGCTTGGGGTTGAGTTGGGCCTTGGTAGAATTTTTGTGTTTATGCACTTAAGGGGGAGAAGGCAAGTGACGTCAAGACTTAAAAGAATAAGTGAGTTTTTTTGCTAGCACAAGAAGAGCTAGTAGCAAAGTGGTGAGGCGTCACATGAAGGGGCTTAAGGGGTGGAGTTCGAATCTCACCTATTGCAAATATATTTTTTTTTTGTGCTAATCAGGTGGAAGATGGTAAGTGTCGGCCATGGCTCTATAGAAGGAAAGGAAGACTTTCAAATGATGGAAAGAAGACTAAGGAAAAGAGAAAAGAGGAGATCAAGGGAAAAATAAGGAAAGAAGTAAAGGAAAGAGATAAGGGGGGATATGTTGGCCGAATTTTGGGAGGTGCTTGGGGAAAGAAAATTTGGTCAACCATAATCTTTTTGGTGTAAGGGACTTACGGTTTTGGTAGGGGGAATTAGGGAGCCGAATTTCCTATAGCCTTTTTATAAGTTTTGTGCATGAAAAGTTTTTCTCTCTTTTTGAACATTTTTTTGTGCTTCTTTTCCAACCTTTTTCCTTTGTTTGCCGAAACACTCAAGCCATTTTGCTCATCTTTTCCTTAGTGTAGGCCGAAACTCTCTGACACCTCTTTTTCCATCTCTTCTATTCTTTTTCACCATTTCTTCAACCCTTCTCTCTTTTTCTTTAGTTAATATTTTTTATGGCCGAATCTTGCTTGTTCTTTTCTCTCCAAGTAGTCGAATCCTCCTAGCCATTCTCTCTCCTCCATCTTGCGTGTTGATCACTTTCTTCCTTGGTTGAATCGGGTAAGTGGCTTCATTCTTTTCCTTTCATCTTCTTTTCTCTATAACCGAAGGTGTGACCATCATCATTCGGTTGTTTCACTTTATTTCTAAAATCGAAACACCATTTCCTTCTACTCCCTCATATCGTGATCATCTCCTTTTTGTAGTGTTCTTGTGGGGTTGGCCGAATCTCACATCCTTGCCGACTCATCCTTAGTCATAAGTTGAATTGGTGGGAATCAGGTTCATCATCGATTAAGGTAAGGAGTTTCTTTTTGGTCCATTCGATATCTACGCAGTTATTTTGTTAAACGGATCGATAGTTATGTCTAATCGTTTATTTTAGGAACTTAACAACTCGTTCTCCTCTGCTTTTTGGTCTTTTGGAAGTAGTGGTAAGCCGAAACCCTCTCCTTAGACAACTACTTCTCTCATTGTAATATTATTCTGACCGAGACTCTTCAATGGAGGCAAGTGGTAGCGATACTAAAGGAAAATCAATATGAGGACGAAAAGGGAGTGGACTTGCAATCTCTACTCCTTAGTTCAAACGTAGGGCGGTATCGGCAATTCGGGATTTTCCACCAGGTTGTGGACCGACATCCGATAAAAATAGGCAGATCGTGGTCGTTCGCGATAGTGAGGGTAAGTGTGATAAACTGATTATTTAGATTTGGATTAGGACACTATCTCTTGTTAGTTAATCGAGTGTTATGGTGACATAGGTGCCGACGATAAAGAAGGTTTAGTCCTTACCGTAATCAGGTGTGTAATCTCACACTGAAATCCTGTAGATTTGTGATTCACCATCATGTTGGAAAATAGATCGTTGTTGCTTACGAATCTAATAACCGTAATACGGCAAGAATCGAGTAACTTGATTAAACAACGTTAATTTTAAGATCTGTCAAAATCGGTATTAATTTGTAAAATTACAAAAATGCCCTTATGGGCCGAATTACTAAAAAGCTTTAATGGGTCATTTTTATGAAAATGCCCCTATGGGTCGATTTACCAAAATGCCTTATTAGGTCGATTTGTTAGAATGCCTTAGTGGGCTGATTTACCAAAGTGCTTTAATGGGCCGATTCATCAAAATATTTCATTAGATTAATGGTTGCTATATATGTGGATATACTTTTCTTATGTTGCATCTTTACATATTGCATGGGTTGGGAAAAATTGTATGGAGAGCGGTGTAGCTGGTGACATAGCCACAACCGCTTATTATTATGCTTAATTATGATTTTGGTGGCATGGCCACAAAAAAATAATATACTTTAGCGACTTGACCGCAAATTGGTGTGAGCGGGGTGGGTTGACTTGATCCCCACAGGTGTGATTGGCTGGTCGGGGGTTTGATGGATGGATGGGTTGGGTTGCATTCATTTCTTTTAAATACTATTATGTAAATGGGCTTAGGCCCAAGATGTTGCTATACGGGTTCAGGCCCAGTGGATGATGGTAAGGGGGATTATGCATTGAGTTCTTGTAACTCACCCCCCTTTCTTTCTTAATCCTTGCAGGTGATGCTCAGTGATGAGGACTTGGGCCCATGGATGACTCAGTGGAGGCTATACTTTGAAAATAATCTTTTCGAGCATTAGTAAACTTCTTTTCCGCTTTATTTCATTACTTTTACTATTTTGGGTTTAAAGTTGTAATAAGGCCTCTGGGATATGTTTTATGTTTTGACGTACTTATTATTTTTCTTGAATTGTTTTAAATGGGGATTTTCTGAGATCATAAATAACGGTTTTCCAAAATTGAATAACAAATGGATTTCATAACAAATGTATATACAAATAATTTAACTTGGATTCTCTTTCGAATTATCAACGTCATTTTCAAAAGTCACGATTTTAAAGTTCACTAGTTCGATTTTCAATTCATCAATCAACCTTTCGAGATTAGTAGTATTTTATCGAATATTTATAACCAAACTTGTTTTCTTAACTATAACCAAATAACGCCTACTTTATTAAGAATCACAAGTTCTTTATACGTTTTCTTCATGTGACATGTCAGATCCGGTCATACCGCATGGGCCAGGTTTGGGGTGTTACAATAAATGTGAAATGTGTGAGAAAATTTTATGGATATGTAAGACCATGAATTATAAGTGATGAGATATGTATCCCTGGATATCCTTTTAAATGCACATTATTCGGGGCTTTTCTTTGGGGCTGAAAAGATGTAGTCACATATGAGGTTTTGTGAGAGTTTCGTGGTAATTATAGAGAGTTTTTTGTGCCCCTTTTGAGAGTGTCTTATGTGATTTAGGGTTTTGTTTACCAGTTTGCTCTTTGAGATTTTGAGCTTTGTATTCAGGGTTTAGATAATGTACATTTAGTACATTTAGGTTAATTTTCTCCACATTGTACTCTCGTCTGTTTACTCGGTAAGTGAAAAGCCGAAGCCTTTTTTGCCCATGGTTTTTCCCTCTTTGATGGTTTTCTACGTAAATATTTTTGTTTGTTCTTCTCCACTTTTACTATCTCATTGTTTATACGAATCGGTCCCCAACAAATTGGTATCAGAGCTATGGTTCAGCTTTCACAGATCGACTCGTTCGGTGACGCAACAATGTTTTTGGATATCGAAAAGTTCGACGAATGACAAATTTCAGGTTTTGGCAGTTTTAGATAATGACATATCTACTTATGTGCTAGAGGACAAGGGTGATTATTCGTTTCTCTCCATATAATCTGATTAAAGGTGAAGTCGTGTCATATGTCAAGCATGTGCTTGATTTATAAAAAAATCTCATCCCTTTTTGGTTTTAAGGACTCGAATGGTTCGCAGAGTGTTTGAGGCAAAGTTGGTCGTAGAGGGTTATAGTCAAGGAGGAGAGAGTTAATGTTTTCTTTCCTGTTTGGGTTTTCCTGTTTCAGTATTACTGACCCTTTTTGCATTTTACAACTTTTATTTGAAGACTAGGAGTCTTTTAGTTTCCAAGTTCGAGCACGGTTTAGACTTGGTTGACATTATGCAAAATTCAAGTCTGGCCCTTGATGGGGCATGGAAAAGGAGGCGTGATTAAAATGAGTCAAGGTGGAGATTTTTGGGGTGTGCCTTATATTTATCGGAGAAACATATGGCAACATCACGTCGAGGAGAATCATGACATCGTAACAACATGACTCAAGTCGTCAGGACGAGGCAAAAATGATGTCACGATGTCACGACGTGTTCTCCCATTTGGCAACTACGTTTTAAACTTTAAGTAGGAATTCTTGTCTCAGTTAGAATCTGATTATTCCAAAGATATTTTAGTATGATTAGAACTCTAATCTTAGCCTATTTAAAGAGGTCATTCTATCCTTGTTTTGTTCAACAAATTAGAAAAGGGCTTTTCTTTGGGGGCGACAAGGTACAGTTGTATATGAGTTTTTGTGAGAGTTTCGTGGTAATTTGGAGAGTTTTTTATACCCCTTTTGTGAGTGTCCTATGAGGTTTAGGGTTTCTTTTATCGATTTCCTCTTTAGAATTTTGAGCTTTGTATTCGGGGTTTGGGTAATTACGTTTAGTACATTTAGGTTTATTTTCTCTGTATTGTACTCTTGTTTGTTTAATTAGTTACAGAAAAGCTGAAGCCTCATTTGCCCGTGGTTTTTCCCATTTTAAGGGTTTTCCACGTAAAATATTTGTGTTCATTCTTCTCCACTTTTACTATCTCGTTGTTTATACAGGTCGATCCCCAACATTTTTCTACATATAAATGAAGTTGGAACCATGACAGAGAGGATGAGTTTTCCATTTTATTCAATTTGTTTCTTTTCTTATTCAAACCTATTTCTAACTTAAAAACTTGTGAAATTTCAATGAAATTAAAGTGAGATTTTATGTCCAATTCTAATTCAAGATTGTCTTTTCATATGAAACTAACCATCGAGGCTTGAAGATGAAGATGGAAGTGAGAGAAAGCATAAGTATGTGAAGAAAGTAGTTGAGATATTAAGGTAAGTGATTAAAATTATTAATTTAAATTTTTGAGTGTTTAATTTAATGAAAATTTGTAATAATTATTTTTGTATAATTATTTTTTATGTTCTAAGTTAAAAAAATATTATGTTTATGTATGAATTGAATGACGAATGATTTTAAGTGAACGAAAAGTAAGTGAGGGTGGTTTAATTATAAAAATTTGTAGCTTAAAATTAATAACTTTGAATGATAGATTGTGTATTTGTGATGTTGGAACTGATAAATATTTATTTTAAATATTATTTGGACGAATAAATTAAAATATGATTTGTTAAGTGATTATTTTGATAAAAATTGAAGTAAGGACTAAACTTTAAATTTGGAAAATTTCTTATATAAAGGAATAAAATAGAGAAATTAAATTTTGGATTTTTATGATAATACTATAAGAATATGATATTTAAAGTATTGGGAGATTTGCATCTAAATTAGCAAGTATTAAATTAAAAGGATTAAATTGAGAAATTTTTAAAAGTTCAAAATTTAAGTGTTGAAATATGGAAATGTCACACCCCAAAAACGACGGATCCAAAAAGTCAAGTGAGGAATGCATATTAACTATTTTGGCGCATATGGTAGCATAATCCGCCACCCTGCTGGCTTGCTGGTGAATTAGACTATTGGCGCATACTAGCGTTAAAGTATCCGTCCGTTGGCTGTATATAAGGATTTAATTACAGGGTATCTTCAAGTGAAGAATGAATACGCTCAATAAAGAGTATGCCTAAGGAAGAGTATGCCACAGAGTATTGGCTAAGCAAGGATAGCCTACCAAGTGTATGAGAAAGCTATAGGAGACTTAATTGTTTTTAAGATCATGCCATACGCGAGTCACCGCCAAGGTATAGTACACTCAGTTTGCATGAGCACTATTCAAGTTGGTTCTTGTAACAGGATTATTTGGGATTCAATTGGATTGATTTGACCCTCCCTATGCCTGGTCAAACAGTAACGTAGATCTTCACCAGATATTCTTTTACCTTCCCCCAGATATGGTAGGGAAAATCAGAGGACAATTTCAGTAAGCATCGTCACTTGTCAAAATTCACAAAAAGGAGACTGAGAGTATATATATAGTGAAAGGGGGCATTCCAGATGGATTTTATTTCTGCTCGACATTCTGGTCCTTCTTTCTAAACTAAATGTTATATTCTTCTTCGCTAAGCTAGAGCTAAGATTTCATTTAATCAGTGAATGATTCAACCTTCTGGTAAGTCTTATAGCTCTGTATGTTACGATTGTTGAAGAGTAAGGATGTTAAAAGATGTATGAACAGTAGGGTGTGAAAGGAAGGCCCCTCATGGGGGTCACATGTAGTTGAAGCGTTAGTAAACTATTTGTAAATGGGGATTTTAATGGAAATTCCATGATCTTGTAAGCAGTTGCTGTTGCTGGATTGGGAAGGACGATCAAACAGAAGCTCCGGGCTGAGGTAAAGGTGGATTTCTGGTGAGTCTCTGGTTAAGGAGTTATTATATGTATGTGTGTATGTTTTCTATGAAGCATCTATATGTATGTACCGAAATTGTACGATGTTCTACATGAATATGACGATAAGTGGTAAGCATGCATGAGAAATTGTGTTGGGAAGTAAGATTCTATTATTGGTATGAGTGAAATCTATGTAAATGTGACCATTATGTTAATTGAATGATGTATGACAAAGTATGGTTGGTGATAAGGGGGTTCAGGCGGAGTGTCGGGAAAATATGTGATATGATAATGGGCCCCACGATGGTGATTTGATGACGTCCATCGGGACAGTAAACACGAAGGCCAGTATGGCGAAAATATAATCCATTAGGACCATAAACACAAGGTCCACTGGGATACTAAACACGAGAGAAGACTAGTGTGTTAGATATGTGGAAAGACCATGTTCATGGCACATTCTGGAAATGGTGGATGAGTCGCATTTGTCTACTTTTTCCGTGTCCCGGGGGTGATGATAGGTAAACTTTGGGCGATGCTGAGTTTAGGAAAATTCATATCGCCAAACTGATAACTCTTGAAAAGAGTTATATTTTATGCCTTTAAACCTAGCTAATTTCTTTTACTTTGGTACATTTAGTTGCATTTTAGGGCATTTCATCCGTATTTTCAACATTTCATTAAGAGCTTGGACTGTGTTTAAATATTAGGTACTTTTAATCACTTGTGGTGGGGCTGCGTTTGGTGGTTTGACAGGTGCAGTTGAGGAACGAGAAATAAAGGAGTAAAGGTTTATCGGGGCAAAAGGTTGGGCATTTTGTTAGCATGGATATCGTGGCAATACCGGGAAGACCGAGTCAACATTTTCAACGCAATAGTCCCAGTTCAAATTCAAACTTGTACCAGATAAATCCCCCTAAAAGAGGATGAGATAATCACGAGCTGTTAGCTGACCCTAGCCTAATCTATCTATAAAAGCCGATGAAGGGGACCTCACAAAGGGAGGAAAAAAAAGTGAGAGAGATCCTTAGGCATAAATAAAGGTTCGGCTGTGCAAAGGACAGGAAGTTGAAGGCAGTCCTTCTTAGTCATCATAGGATGTTGTGCTATCGAAGTGTGGACTGGGCAAGTGAAAGTTTCTTTCCAAAGTTCTTTAATTATTTCCATTAGTGTTCCTTCAAAAGATTGACTTGAAGTAGTTGAACGCAATGTCGGATAATATTTTGGTTTGGAATTTTATTTCCCAGCCCATGAGCTAAATCTCATAGGGTTGGGATTACTTTCGATGAAACCTTAACTGTTTTTATGGATGCAATATATACTTAATTTACTATATTGTTTCATTTGATTATTCTTATTTCTTAATTAAAATGCAACGATCTCTATTCATAGAAGGCTATTCGCATACTATAAACTTATTCTAATTCCGAAAGGGTTGGATTGGTTGGATTAGAATTAAATGAAATGAACAAGTATTCGATAGACACTTCTAGTTGACTCTAGACATAGAGTCACGATCATACAGGAGGAAACCAGGAACCCATGCGAGATACCTAAAAAGTCTATAGACACGGGTAAGGTAACTTAAGAGTTTGCACTCGCGAGAGGTAGGTCGTTTTAGAACTCTTCTGTGCAGCAAAGTAGATACGACTTTGTCAAGGCATTATTGACAGTCAGGGTCGATTCTAGGTAATCCCGACCTTCCAAATCAACATCACTCTATCCTTATTCTTTGTCGTAGTATCTTTGTCATAGCATATTTAGTTGCTTATTTCTTTGTTTACATTCTATTCAAATAATCACTCTTGTTATTGCCATTACAATTATGCTTTCACTTTTTCCATAGCATTTCTAGTTACACATCAATTCCATCTATCGCGTACGTCATCATTCCTTTGAATTATCAATGCATCTTATTCATCAGTCTTGCCATAGCATTAACAAGATTATAATAACTAGACCACTTTTGTGCCTCAATCCGATCCTCGTGGGAATGATACTTACTAATCACTTTATTACTTGATTCGACATGTATACTCGCAAAAATTTCATATCATTTCACACGCGATAAGTTTTTGGCGATGTTGTGGGGATCGGCAATATGGTGAAATTTGGTTTGGTTATTTTACTTAGTAGTTTTATTTAACTTAATGTATTTACTTTTTATAGGTTTGCCATCAATGCATGAGAAAAGGTATTCTTGCTAGCACAGAATACCTTTTTGATCCGGAGACTGATAGAACCTTACGGAGAAAGAGAAAAGAATTGACAAAAATGGTTGGAAATAGGAATGATCTTAATGGTAATCCAAATGATCGCAATGAAAATCCTCCCGTTGGACGTGTGGTGGATGAATGAGATAGGTCAATTAGAGAGCATGTCATCCCAATGTTGGATTATTTGAATCAAGGGATAGTCAGACCAACCATGTAACACCCTTAACCCGTATCGGTTGCCGGAATAGGGTTATAGAGCAGCACCAGAGTTTACATTTCAAAATTAAAAAAATTAAAAACATTTAATTCACAACATCAATCAATGCAAAACAAATCAATGGCGTACATATTGTCCCTTATACAAGCCCTCGAGGCCCTAAAAACACATTAGAAATAAGTCGGGACTAAACCAGAAACATATAGAATTTTTAAGAAAAAGATGAAAAATTTTAAACTGCAGGGGTCACACGGCCGTGTGGCCAGGCCATGTGACTCACACGGCTGAGACACATGCCCGTGTGTCAGGCTGTAAGGGCATTCGAAGTAGGGACACACGGTCGTGTCCCAGCCCGTGTCCATGCCTGTGTAACTCTCTGACTTGGGTCACATGGCCAAGCCATACGCCCGTGTGCCAAGCTGTGTGCTAGATCATGTAACTACCTGACTTGCAACCCTTTGAATGCTACAGAGGACACACGGCCGTGTCACACAGTCGTGTCTCACAAGCGGCTAAAACACACTTCCATGTCCCTGGCCGTGTGGATGAAAAATAGACCATTTTCAAGATATTTTTCTCACCCAATCATGCACACACCTACAACAAAATTTCCACATATGAACAAGCATTTTAAATGCACCAAAAAATTCATCCACAAGCTAAACCAATAAGGTATATGTGCATACAACCAATATGCCCAAAAGGTACCTCAGTCACAACAATTAAACATGTATAACCATATGCATAGTTTAACCAAAATTTTAATCAACTTATAACTAAGTTTATGCCGAAACTTACCACTTTATTTACCTATCAAATTCACACCAAAAATACCAAATTGGCCATTTGACATTTAGCACCATTAGCCATATATGTCCACTACATTCCAAATACCAAAATGACCATATTCAACCAAGTCAAAGAACATTCCATTACACACATTTTAAATACCATTTCAACTTCCATCATTTAAGCATCATAAAGACTATAAAATCAACCATCATAAGGTCACATATAGATACTATAATTACAAGCCAAAACATAATGGCTATAACATCAACCAAAACACCTATACATGTGCATATTTAACCAATTATCACTTAACTAGTTTTCATTCCAAAACATAATTGATACATAACAACCATACCAATTTTGGTCATTTCAAAACATACACCAATTTGACCATATTAACCACAACCAACAAGCTAACAATAGTACCTTAAGTACCTCAAATCCAAGGTAACATTTCATGCCACATCATCAACCAAAATGACATATATATACCAAACTCATCAATTAAACATTAGACATAGTCCACCTATACAAGCCATTATAACCGCGACCAAAGCATAAAAATCTACCGATAAAATTGATGGATAGTGTGATGAATCTCCAACTAGCTTCCAACCTGATCGAACTTCCGATAACCTGAAAAGTAAAGGAAAAACAACTACGTAAGCAATGAATGCTTAGTAAGCTCGTATAAACTTTAGTCATATCAATCCATTTCAAATATGAAATTTATACATATCAAGAATAATTCTATACCAATACCATAAGATTTATGAAATCATATTAAATAACTCACAAAGTGAATAAATCCACAACATTACATATACATATCATCCCTAGCATAGTAGGATTTTATAAAACTTAAACCCTTTCAAATTTTCTTATTTTCATTTGCATTTCATTACTTTCAATTGCATTTACTTTCTTTAGCTTAAATAACAGCATCAATTCAACTCATCTTTTCCTTTTTCATCATTTTACACTTCAAGTATGAACTTACTATTTCATTACCTTCCCACACTCATTTCATATGCGTAACACACAAGACATAAGCATATCATCAACCATAGCCACAAGCTAGTGCATTTAAACATAGCTCTTTTAGAATTAACCACATGATAAACCATTTCATAAGAAATTACATAATTTAAACCTTACCATTCTTTCATGAACACAAGCTTATTTCTAATTGGGCACTTACCATTTCAATGCATAACTTATAAGTAAACATAATACAATCCAACCAATAGCTTGGAACATGCCTAAGCATCAATCAACAACACATGTTATCATACTTGAACATATTTCACATGAATTCAACATGGATAGCCATTATACTTGAATATGATTCAATTGGATATAACATCCTTCATAACATAACATGCTTACCATGTATCTCATCATTTCAATATATTTCATGTACACCTGTATTTGCTCATATTGAACATTTATAGTTTCCTATTCAATCATGCCCATTGAACCGAATAGAATATCATTGGATACCCAGGATAGCTCACACGAGCTGTGAAAATGGGCCTGATCACACGAGCTGTGGGTCAGAACGTAGCAACACGATGCTACTCACACGAGTTGTGGAGTATCCATAACACATGCTGGACCTCAACCATTGGTAGGAGATTCAAGGCCAGAACCCAAATCATGTAAACCCTAATGACATGTCATTTGTATCCTACGAATTCCTAAGGTTCAAACGGGGCTTGGTAGTCATCGTACGTCGTTAAATTTCTATCGTTTCATGACATAATAAATTGCATAATAACATCTATATATTAATTCATGTACAATAGAATAGCACATTAAATAGTCAACTTAACTCACATTTAAGTGTTTATAGTTCATACGAACTTACTTGGCTAAATTGCAAAAATGTTAAAGAATAGGGGCATTTTGGTAATTTTTTATCCTCCTCGATTTTCCACCAGATCTTGATCTAAATTAATAATTTCATTCAATCTATTAATTTAGACAGTAAAAAATATATTTTATGCAATTTAGTCATTTTGACATTTTTACAAAATTACCCCTAAAGTTTTACTTTTATTCAATTTAGTCCCTGAGTCCAAAACATGCAAATTAACCATTTTTCATGCCAATTTACAACAGTCGATTATTCAAGGCACCCATATCATCCCATATTTGTAAAAATTTCACATCAAATCCTTACACTTTTATTATTTTAACAAATTAGTCCCTAATCGATAAATTCATCAAAAAAACACTTAACAAAATACTTTTAATTATCAATAAACATTCCAAATTCATCATTTAATATCAAACATCACAAGATTCATCAATGGAAACATTCAAAATCTTTAACAGTTTCAAAATCGAAGGTACGGGCTAGCTGGACATAGTTGCAACAATTTTAAAAATATAAAAATCATTAAAAACGGGTGCAAAATGGACTTACATGCATAAAACAAAACATGGCCAAACCTCACTTCACCATAGCCATGGCTTTCAGTTGAAACAAAGAAAGCTTAATGTTGAAGATGGCCACTTTTGAATTATTCTTACTTTATTAGCCTTTTTAATTTATTAATAATAATAATTTAACTTATAAAACATATAAATTTAAAAGATTTTAAAGCATCCAACCGTCCCACTAACTAAACAATGGGTAATTTACCCATTAAAGCCATCCAATTATAATTCTTTAATCAATTTAACACCTTTAAACTAATAGCTATTGACTTTTTCAATTTTTACAATTTAGTCCTTTATAATTAATTAACTATCGAAACGTTAAAATTTTATAACAAAACTTTAATACCACCTTAATGACACTCTGTAAATATTTATAAAAATATTTACGGCTCAGTTTATAGAAACGGGGTCCCGATACCTCATTTTATAAGACCACTTGACCTTAGAGTCATACCACTTGAATTTAATAACTCACTTATATAACATAAATTATCAAATTAAAAACCTTTTAAAACCATATTTGACACTAATATTTACGAACTTACTCATCGGATTTGGTGGCCCCGAAACCACTTTTTCCAACACCACTGAAAAATGAGCTGTTATGTAACATCCCGAAATTGGGCCTAGTAGAATTTGGCCTATTGGGCCCCGAGCGTAGAAGCATTTTAGAATTTTTGAGAATATGAGAATGGCATAATTGTGAGTTGGACTTAATGGGTAAGTCAATTAGGAAGGTTACGGGGCTTCTATGATGTCCCGGGGTCAAGATTAAGCCATAGGCAAAATTTTAATTTTGGGCACTTTAGTGAGGTGAGCTAGTGGAGGCAAGACTTAAGCGTAATTGGTTGTATTTTGTTATCACAAGAAGCAAGATGGCCTAGTGGGTGGCGTAACAAGGGAGCATGGAGGGGGGAGAGTGTTCGAATCCTACCTATTTCAAATTTTTGGATTTATTTTTGTGCTTCTTTCCAAAGTGTCGGTCATGGCTATAAATAAGGAAAGGAAGACTTTTTAATGATGGAAAGAAGACTAAGGAATATGGTAAGGAGGAAAACAAGGGAAAAACAAGGAAAGAAATAAAGAAAAGGGATAAGGGAAGGGGACATGTTGGCCGAATATTAGGAGTTGCCTAGGGAAAGAAATTTTGGTCAACTCTCATCTTTTGGTATAGGTAGTACACGGTTTTGGTAGGGGGAATGAGGGAGCCAAATTTCCTATAGCTTTTTACAAGTTTTGTGCATGAGAGGTATTTTACTCTTTTTGGAACATTTTGAGTTTTCTCTTTTCCAATTTCTTCCCTCACTTGCTGAAACTCTAAAGCCAAAATTGTGCACCTTTTTCCTTTGTTTTGCCGAAACACTCAAGCCACTTTGCTCTTCTTTTCTTGTTTTCTCATCGTTCCTCCTATCTTTCTCTCTTCTTTCTTTAGTCGACCATATTTGGAGGACGAATCTTCCTCGTTTCTTTCTCTCAAAGTAGTCGAATCCTCTTAGCCACTATCTCTCCTCCATTTTTGCGTGTTGGACATTTCTCCTTGGTTGAATCAGGTAAAGGGCTTCATTTTATTCCTTTCATCTTCTTTTCTTCCTAGCCGAATGTGTGTCCATCACTATTCGGTTGTTCTACTTTGTTTCTAAACCGAAATATCACTCTCTTCTACTCCCTCATATCTTGATCATCTTCTTTTTGTAGTATTATTGTGGGTTGGCCGAATATCTCATTCTTGTCGATTTATCTCTAGCCTTAAGCCAATCGGTGGAAGTCGGAGCTATTATTGTTAAGGTAAGGAATTTCTTCAAGGTTCTTTTCGATCTATCTCATTGCGTTGTTATTCCGCTAAAACGGATCGTTAGATTTGACTAATCGGTTATTTTAGGGACTAAACTACTCGTTTTCTCTACTCGTTGGTTCTTCGGAAGTAGTGGTAAGCCAAATCCTATCCCTAAACAACTACTCTCTCATAGTAGTAATTTACTGACCGAGACTTTTTCAATGGAGGCAAGTGGTAACGATTTGAAAGGAAAATCGATAGGAGGACAAAAAGGGAGTGGACTTGCAATCTCTACTCCCAAGTTTAAGCGTAGAGCGGTATCGGCAGTTCGGGATTTCCCACCGGGTTGTGGACCATCATCCGGTGAGAATAGACAAATCGTAGTCGTTCACGATACTAAGGGTAAGCATTTCATTAGATCGTCTGATTTAGATTTGGATTAATAAAATATCGTTTGTTGGTTAATCGAGTGTAATGGTGATTTAGGTGCCGACAATCAAGAAGGTTTAGTCATTACTGTAATCAGGTGTGTAATCTCACACCGAAATCCCGTAGATTCGTGATTCATTATCATGTTAGAAAATAGATCATTGTTGTTTAAAATTCTAATAACCGTAATATGGCATGAATCGAGTAAATTGCTTAATCAATATTATTTCGAAAGATCTGTTAAAATCGGTATTAAATTTCTAAATTACCAAAATGCCCTTATGGGCCAATTTACCAAAATGCCCCTATGGGCTGATTTACCAAAATGCCCCTATGGGTCGAATTGCTAAAATGCTCTAACGGGCCGATTTGCTAGAATGCCTTAGTGGGCCGAATTACCAAAGTGCTATAATGGGCCGATTCACCGGATTAATTCACTAGATTAATGGTTGTTATATATATATGTGGATATTATATTGTATTATGTATGTGGCATTTTTTTCATATTGCATGGGATGGGAAAAATTGTATGAAGAGCAGTGTAGCCTAGTGGCATTGCCACAATTTGTTTACTAATGTGCTTAATTATGATTTCGGTGGCTTGACCACAAAAATATTATATAAATAGCAGTTCGACTGTAAATTGGTGTAAGCGGCGGGGTGGGTTGACTTGATCCCCACAGGTGTGATTGGCTGGTCGGGGGTGTGATGGATGGATGGGTTGGGTTGCATACATTTACTTCATTTAAATATTGTTATGTAAATGGGCTTAGGCTCACGATTATGCTTTGCGGGTTCAGGCCCAGTGGATGACGGTAAGGGGATTATACACTGAGCTCTAGTAACTCACCCCATCTTCTTAACCCTTGCAGGTAATGCTCGATGAATGAGGACTTGCGCCCATGGATGACTCGGTGGAGGCCATACTTTGGAAATATTGTTTTCAAACATTAGTAAACTTCTTTTCCGTTTTATTTTCGTTACTCTTACGATTTTGGGTTTTAAAGTTGAAATAAGGCCTCTGGGATATGTTTTATTTTACTTTATGTTTAGACGTATTTAATATCTTTCTTGATTTGTTTTAAATGGGGATTTTCTAAAATCATAAATAACGTTTTTTTCTAAATTGATTAACAAATGGATTTCATAACAAACTTGTACAAATAATATAACTCGGATTCTCTTTCAAATTATCGATGTCATTTTCAAAAGTCACCGGTTTAAAAGATCTCTAGTTCAATTATCGATTCTTCAATCAACCTTTCAAGATTAGTAGTATTATTTTCAAATATTTCCAATTAAATTTGTTTTTCTTAATCTATAACCAAATAACAAACGCTTTAGTAAAAATCACAAGTTCTTACTCGTTTTCTTCATGTGACATGTCAGATCCGGTCGTAACGCATGGGCCGGGTTTGGGGTGTTACATGTTACAACTCTCCCCCACTTATGAAAATTTCATCCTCAAAATTTCTCACCTGATACAAGCCATCAAGTCGAGTCTTTCTGTCATCTTCTTAATGGCAATTCATAGATAAGTCAATCATAATTCATTTCAACTCAGAACTCGTATCAGAAGTCACATTAGAACTTGATATTATTTCTAAACTTAACTGAACAACTATGATGTTCTCCTGTCATAATTGTTTCATTAGAGGTATAACTACCGAGAAATTCCTTAGTGATCGCTTGTCGAAACATAACCGAGAAACCAGAATAATCAAACTCTGACCATGTTTGCATCTATAACTTTAAACTGATATTTGTTCCCTTTACTTGGAAAGCGTCAAGCAATATCATTTAACACAAACGCGATGGCTTCAACTATCGAGACGACTTTAACCCATAATTACATTTCCTGATAATAACTTATCTGATAGATATATTTCTGTATCATGTCTTTTAGAATATGAATCCCTCATTCTAACTATCTGTCAATTTACCCGTGAATGCACAAAATTTATTTCCGAACCTGAGGATAAACTCAAATGCATATAACTCAATTAACTTTTCAAATGAATAACCCGCTCTGACTAAAACAACTAAGTCGATTTCATCTATCGGATAATAACATTTCAGAATAATCCCTTCTTCTTATTGTCAAGACAACTCGGGTATACAATCTATCATAATTCACTCAGAATACCAATCAAAGATTTCTACAAACTGTATTAACTCAAACGAAACAAAACATCTTGTTTTAACTCGTTGACATAAATCGAGATTACCTGAAGAATGAGAACCAATATACAAGTTTGAGCTCAATCTTCCACCATCTACACTTTTACTGATGCCTCCCTTTCACGAAAGCTAGAAAGGGAATATAATAAAGCAATTTCAATTATTAACATCGAATCTTCAAAACATACCGGAGCTGTAACACCCTTTACCCATAACCTACGCCAGAACCGGGCACGGGGCATTACCGGACTTATCTCACTTGATCATGCAACTTTAGTCTATAAAATTTCATTTCAAACTTAAAATATCTCTTTCACAATCAAAACATTCTCATTAAGGACCTACTGGGCCTTAATCATGCATACGGAGGGTTTCGGAACCCAACTGGGAACTTTTGTGCTCCTAATTTTTTTTGTCTAAACAGGGGCCACACACCCGTGTGAAATGGGACACGCCCGTGTGGGCAGGCCGTGTGGTCATACACGCCCATGTCCCTAACCCGTGTGGGATTTATTCTCATTTCGAACCTACAGGGGTTTTCACACGGCCGGACACACGCCTGTGTTCTTGGCCCGTGTGCTCCACACGGCCTAGACACGCCCGTGTGTAAAAACCTGGGTATTCTGTTTGTGACGTCAGCAACCTCATAAGGGACACACGGCCTAAGCACACGCCCGTGTGGCTAGCCCGTGGTCGACACTGACTTGAAACACTAACATGCAGGGAACACACGGCCTGGTCACACACCCATGGGACTGACGGTGTGTCACACATGGCCTAGACACACGCCCGTGTGCCTACCCGTGTGGACAGGAACAAGGCTATTTGCCAAGTTCTTTTCATCACCCTAGCTCCCACAACATAATTCCATTCAACAAATCACTAAGCAACTCAAATTTGCAACATACACTTCCATGAATAACTTTATATTTCATAAATTAGTAATAATGAGCCATTAACTATGGAAATGTACAAAATAGTTCATATTTAAAGGAGCCAATACATACTTTACCAAAATAACAAAACAATTCACCTAGTCTAGCCCCTATACATGCCATACTCAAAATACTAAGTCTAGATATACTGAGACGAGTTAATAGTGTGGGTGATCTTCCAATTAACTTCGTATCCTAACCTGGCTCTTTGACACTATAAAACAAGGGAAAAGAAAGGGAGTAAGCTTTAAGCTTAGTAAGTTTACATGTAAACAATAAACATCATAACTTGTGCTAATTATTAAATAGCATTTCACAATAAGTAAGAACTTTCCACAATCCAAGATCATGTTTACTCACTCATCTCTTACCACACTCCAACCATATCACAACCCAAATGCTCTTATTATTTAACATACATCCCCGCACATAATCACTACATGATCACATGAAACAACACATCACATTTTCACAATAAGCCATTCTTAGTCATACCAAACACTCGGTGGTTTCGCACTTAGCCCACCATTTATCTTAACAGGGTGGCATCGCACATAGCCCACCAACAAGAATACTTACAGTGGTATCGCACTTAGCCCACCAAATGATAATATATATATACGATGGTATCGTACACAGCCCATCGTAAATAAGTAATAAGGTGTTATAGCACATAGCCCACCAACAAGGGTAATTAAGGTGGTATCGCACACAGCCCACCATTTTTTACTACGAATAATATTCTACTCTTACATTTCTAATTCCACATCCATAAGGAATTTATTCATTTTCTACCAAATTCAATCCATTTAAATCATAAGTGTTCTCAATCATACAATGCACCAATAAGCAATACATATGTATTTAAGATGCATCGTTTACACATAAACTTACCTCGGTGCAAAATGCATTAATTTGCGGTTTAATCTGAAACCTTGCCTTTCCCCCGGTCAAGGTTAATTCCGCACTCTTCTTGGTCTATAACAGCAAAAATTTCACTCATTCAATCATTCTATAATCATAATACATCATAATCTCTACTTAAGCAAAAATGACCAATTTGCCCTTGTACTATGGCTAAAATTACGATTTTGCCCTTAGGCTCGTAAATCATTTTTCATTACATTTTCTCATTAAACAAGCCCAGACGAATATTTATTACTCCTACAACTACTAAAAATTCCAACTATTTCATGCATTTATTACACAATTTCAACTTTTACAACTTAGTCCCATTTAGGTGTTTTCATAACAATACCTTTCACAAAAGTTGCTTCTCATCTCCCTAACATTCATTTTCTTCCATAAAAACTCAGAAAAAAAATATAAACTCTCTCATGGAAAGTCCCTAGACTTTCAACCATATTGCAAATTAGTCCCCTCATTAGCTAGCTTAAGCTTTGGGGACTCCAAAAGTACAAAAATCATCAAATAAGACCACAAAAAATCACTTACTTGTAGAGGAGATGAGTTGCTGAAATTTCAAGCTTCAAAACCCTTACTCATGTTAGTATTTTTGATGTAAGAGGGAAGATGAATAGTAAAAGATGATAGCTTCTTTTATTCATCTTATTTTATTCATTTTTATCACCTAAATTCACCAAATGTTGACCAAAATTAAATGCTCTTGTCTCCTTTGTCTACATGGCCGGCCAACACACTCTATATGGCCTAATTGCTCTTTAAGGACCTTCAATATAATATTCTATGGCTGTTAGACACCTCTACCTTGAAAAATAGAACTTTCACACTTTATGCGATTTAGTCTTTTTTTACAATTAAGCATTCAATCGTTAAAATTAAAGCACCAAAATTCTCATGCATCATTAATAACATGTTATAACACATAAAATAATATCAAAATAATTTTCCTCGACCTCGGATTAGTGGTCTCAAAACCACTATTCTAACTACCCTCAAAATCGGGTTGTTACAACTCTCCCCTCCTTTAGAGATTTTCACCCTCGAAAATCTCACCGGTAAAAAGGTTTGGATATTTTTCTCTCGTGGCTTCTTCCGGTTCCCACGTAGCTTCTTCCACACCGTGCTTTTTCCATAACACTTTTACTAAGGCTATTCTCTTATTCCTCAATTATTTCACATCTCGAGCCATAATCTTAATTGGCTCCTCTTCATAAGTCATGTCCGATCGTATCTCAACTTCCGTTGGAGGGATCACATGCGAAGGATCGGAACGATATCGCCGCAACATCGATACATGGAACACGTTGTGTATTTTCTCTAACTCTATCGGCAAATCCAACCAGTATGCCACTGGCCCAATCCTTTCGGTAATCTCATACGGCCCTATGAATCGCGGACTCAATTTGCCCTTCTGACCAAATCTCAATATTTTCTTCTACGGGGATACCTTCAGAAATACTTTGTCACCCACTTGAAACTCGATCTCTTTCCTTTTTAAATCTGCGTACGACTTTTGTCGGTCCGAAGCAGATTTCAAACTATCACGAATCACTTTCACTTTCTCTTCGGTCTCTTTAACTAGATCGACCCCATGAATTTGCTTCTCACTAAGCTCGGTCCAATACAAAGGAGTCTAGCACTTTCGACCGTATAAAGCTTCGTACGGCGCTATCCGTATACTCGACTGATAACTGTTGTTACAGGCAAACTCAACCAAAGGTAGATATCTTTCCCAGCTACCTCTGAATTCTAACACACAGCATTGGAGCATATCCTCAAGAACTTGAATCACTCTTTCAGATTGGCCGTCAGTTTGAGGATGGAACGCAGTACTAAAATTCAACCTTGTACCCAAAGCCTCCTACAACTTCTTCCAAAACCTCGAAGTAAATCTTGAATCTCTATCCGAGATAATAGATATAGGCACTCAATGTAATCTCACCACCTCAGCAATATACAACTCGGCCAACTTATCAAGTGCATAATCAACACGCACCGGTATAAAGTGAGTCTATTTCATTAGTCTATCAACAATAACCCACACAGCATCTTCCTTTTTCGGAGTCATAGGCAACCCCGTCACAAAATCCATAGTGATTCGATCCCACTTCCACTCGGGAACCATCACCGACTGAAGCAATCCCGATGGTACTTGATGCTCGGCTTTTACTTGTTGACAGATCAAACATCTTGTCACAAACTCAGAGATGTCCTTTTTCATACCCGGCCACCAATTAAATTTCTTCAAATCATTGTACATTTTCGTGCTACCGGGATGTACTGACAAATGACCACTATGTGCTTCACGCAAAATTTTTCGAATCAACTCATCGTCTTTTGGTACACAAATCCTGTCATGAAACATCAAACAACCATCTGGACTCACCCAAAAGTCAGAATCATTTCCTGATTCACACTTAGCTCTCTTAGCTTGCATCTCATTATCATTCTTTTGAGCTTCACAGATTTGCTGAATAAATAGCGGTCTAGCCCTCAACTCGGCCAATATAGCACCATCATCAGACAACGCTAAGCTCGTGCTCATAGCTCTCAAAGCATACAAAGATTTTCTGCTCAAGGGGTCCGCGACTACATTCGCTTTCCCCGGATGGTAGTCAATCACTAGCTCATAATCCTTCAATAATTTGAGCCACCGTCATTGTCGCAAATTCAAATCCTTTTGATCCATTAAGTACTTCAAACTCTTGTGATCCATGAAGATTTGACACTTTTCACCATATAAATAATGGCGCAAAATATTCAAGGCAAAAACGATTGCAGCCAACTCTAAGTCATGAGTCGAATAATTCTTCTCATGCGGTTTTAACTGTCTCGAGGCGTAAGCGACTACCTTGCCCTCTTGCATCAACACACAACCGAGACCATTTAATGACGCATCACTGTAGACCACAAACTCTTTCCCCGACTCAGGTTGTACCAAAATCGATGCCTCAGTCAACAATGTTTTCAATCTCTCAAAACTCTATTGACATTTTTCAGTCCATTCTAACTTAACATCTTTATGCAACAGTTTCGTCATCGGGGTAGCAATCATGGAGAATCCCTTCACGAACCGTCTGTAGTACCCCACTAAACCCAAAAAGCTTCTGACTTCCAACACATTTCTTGGTGGTTTCCACTCCACTATAGCCGAGATCTTACTCGGATCAACTCTAATACCATCACCCGGCACAATGTGTCCTAGGAATCCGATCTCTCGGAGCCAAAACTCACTCTTGCTAAATTTAGCATACAACTATTTGTCTCTTAAACTCTGTAAAACAATTCTTAGATGTTCCGTATGTTTACTCTCATCTCGAGAATAGACTAATATGTCGTCAATAAAAATGACTACAAACTTGCCCAAGTACGGTCGGAAGATGCGATTTATCAAGTCCATGGAAATCGCAGGAGCATTCGTTAAACCAAATGGCATGACAAGAAACTCATAGTGGCCATACCTCGTCCGAAATGCAGTCTTCAGCACATCTTGCTCCTTAACTCTCAACTGATAATAACCAGACCTTAGGTCTATCTTGGAGAATACCGTAGCTCCCTTCAATTGGTCAAATAGGTTATCTATCATTGGTAAAGGATACTTATTCTTCACTGTCACCTTGTTGAGCTGTCTATAATCTATGCATAATCTCATCGACCCATCTTTCTTCTCTACAAAAAGTACCGGAGCACCCCACGATGAATAACTCGGTCTTGCAAAGCCCTTGTCCATTAGATCTTACAACTGAGCATTCAATTCTTTCAACTCTAATGGTGCCATCCTATACGGAGCAACCGAGACAGGTGCCGTTCCCGGAACTAACTCAATCCCAAACTCGACCTCTCTAACTGGAGGTAATCCGGGTAACTCTTTCGAAAACACATCTGGATATTCGTATACGGCACTGATTCAATCTTTACCTCAGATTCTTGAGTATTCAACACAAAGGCGAGATAGGACTCGTATCTTTTCCTCAAATATTTCTCGGCTACCATAGTTGAAATTATCACAGGCGAACTATCTGATTTACCTGATTCAACCCGAATGGCATCTCCATTTTCACATTTCTATTCAATAAACTTACTACCACAATTCACTAAAACACTATGCATAGTCAACCAATCCATACCAAGAATTAAGTCAAACTCATCAAACGGCAACAACATAAGATTTGTCGGAAAACAATGACCTCTAACTGTCAAAGGACAATTTCTACACACCTTGTCAACTAGCACATGTTTACCTAACGGGTTTGACACTTTTACTACGAATTCTGTAGATTCAACAATCATGCTCATACTAGATGCCAATTTCATGCAGATGTAAGAATGGGTAGACCCCGGATCAATCAAAGCAATAACAGAGTTGTCATGAAGAGAAAAAGTATCTGTTATCATATCTGAAGATGATGCCTCTTCACGAGCGTGAATGGCATAAGTCCTGACAGGTGCTCGACCCTCCGGTCTCACAGCAGAATCTCGAGGCACACCTCTACTACTAGTCCCTCCTCCCGGGTTCTTTTGTGATCTACCCCTTGAAGATACATTGCTTGATCTTATCTCTTGCTTCCTTTCCTGGTCATCTCTCTCAGGGCAATTCTGAATGAAATGATCGGGGGAACCGCCCTTATAACAATTCCGGTTGTTTCCCCAACATTCCCCAGTGTGCTGCCTACAACAATTTGGACACTACGATTTAGACTTCGAATTGCCCACACTTTCCATCGAAGTGGCTTAAACTCTCGAGCCCGAGTAGGTATTACCTCGATCTCTATGTGAATATCCAACTGACGCAGTCGTCTGAGGGTTTACTTCCTTAGACCTCTTCGATTGAGCTTGGTATGATTTACTCATCGATCTTTTTCTTGCATCCCGGGCCTCACTTACAGCTTTCCTAATTTCCTTATTCAGTTCTTCGGCCTTACATGCCCTATCAACCAACACTACAAACTCTTTTAATTCTAAAATCCCAACTAGAAGCCTGATATCCTCATTCAGTCCATCTTCAAACCTCTTGCACAAAATAGCTTCTGTAGACACGCACTCTTGTGCGTACTTGCTGAGCCTAATGAACTCGCGCTCATATTCTGCCACAGTCATTTTTTCTTGCTTCAATTCAAGGAATTCTTTCCATTTCTGGTCCACAAACCTCTGATTTATATACTTCTTTCGGAACTCTTCCAAAAAGAAGTCCCACGTCACTCTCTCACTGAGAACTACCGACGTTAGCGTTTTCCACCAATGGTATGCCGAGTCCCTCAGCAAAGACACGGTACATTTTAAGCTCTCCTCAGGTGTGCAGGAGAGTTCATCAAATACTCTCATTGAGTTCTCAAGCTAAAACTCCGCTTTCTCGGGGTCATCATCTTTATTAGCTCTAAACTCCTCGGCCCCTTGCTTCCAAATCTTATCTACCGGGGGCTTGAGTATTCTCACTAAATCCATACCTTGGGGAGCCACAGGAACTACCTGAGGTATAGGAGAGGGTGGAGGAGGTTGAGCATTAGGGTTTGCTCGTACATACTCCATGTACAAATTACTCATCATTTGGAGAAAGGCTTCTCGGACCTCTTCTCCTCGACCCAAAGTCTCGGGTCCACTCTCTACAGGCGCGGTCCCTTGCACGGGAGCCAGTGTGTTACTAGTTGTGTCATCCACAGCCGCTCGATCGGGATCCATTTACTATATAAAAACAAAGTTTAGAATTGTCAGAATCCACCACACTATCAATATATACTTATGGCATGTATAGCTAGACTCTTACACACGCTATGGTAGTCCGAGAACTGACTAAAACATAGCTCTGATACCACTAAATGTAACACCCCTTACCCGTAACCTACGCCGGAACCGGGCACGAGGCATTACCGGACTTATCTCACTTGATCATGCAACTTTAGTCTATTAAATTTCATTTCAAACTTAAAATATCTCTTTCACAATTAAAACATTCTCATTAAGGACCTACAAGGCCTTAATCATGCATACGGAGGGTTTCAAAACCCAACCGGGAACTTTTGTGCTCCTAAAATTTTTTGTCTAAACAGGGGCCACACGCCCGTGTGAAACGGGACACGCCCGTGTGGGCAGGCCGTGTGGTCACACACGTCCATGTCCCTAACCTGTGTGGGATTTATTTTCATTTCGAACCAACAGGGGTTTTCACATGGCCGGACACACGCCCGTGTTTTTGGCCCGTGTGCTCCACACGGCCTAGACACACCCGTGTCCTTGCCCGTGTGTAAAAACTTGGGTATTCTGTTTGTGAGGTCAGCAACCTCATAAGGGACACACGGCCTAAGCACACGCCCATGTGGCTAGCCCGTGGTTGACACTGACTTGAAACACACGGCCCGGTCACAAACCTATGGGACTGACCGTGTGTCATACACGGCCTAGACACACGCCCGTGTGCCTACCCGTGTGGACAGGAACAAGGCTATTTGCCAAGTTCTTTTCATCACCCTAGCTCCCACAACATAATTCCATTCAACAAATCACTAAGCAACTCAAATTTGCAACATACACTTCCATGAATAACTTCATATTTCATAAATTAGTAATAATGAGCCATCAACTATGGCAATGTACAAAAGAGTTCATCTTTAAAGGAGCCAATACATACTTTACCAAAATAACAAAACAATTCACCTAGTCTAGCCCCTATACATGCCATACTAAAAATACTAAGTCTAGATATACCGAGACGAGCTGATAGTGTGGGTGATCTTCCAATTAACTTCGTATCCCGGCCCGGCTCTTTGACACTATAAAACAAGGGAAAAGAAAGGGAGTAAACTTTAAGCTTAGTAAGTTTACATGTAAACAATAAACATCATAACTTGTGCTAATTAGTAAATAGCATTTCACAATAAGTAAGAACTTTCCACAATCCAAGATCATGCTTACTCACTCATCTCTTACCACACTCCAACCATATCACAACCCAAATGCTCTTATTATTTAACATACATCCCTGCACATAATCACCACATGATCACATGAAACAACACATCACATTTTCACAATAAGCCATTCTTAGTCATACCAAACACTTGGTGGTTTCGAACTTAGCCCACCATTTATCTTAACAGGGTGGCATCGCACATAGCCCACCAACAAGAATACTTACGGTGGTATCGCACTTAGCCGACCAAATGATAATATATATATATGATGGTATCACACACAGCCCATCGTAAATAAGTAATAAGGTGGTATCGCACATAGCCTGATGCGATCTTGGTCACATCATGGTTTGACTCCACCCGACGCCATCGAGAGTGGCCTAAACTTGAGGGGCCCAAGTGCAAGATGAAACATCTCATAGGCCTGATTGACTATTGGGCCAATGTTTTTAAGGACTTTTAATTTAATTAAGTTTTATTTAAATTAATAAGTTTGCATATTTTAATTTTAACTTGCACTTTGTGTGTTCTGCATTTAATAAAGTAATGCATTATGTAACTTTCATGTTAGTTTAGTATGCATCATAAATAATGACTTGCATTATGAAACTCCCATGTTATTTTAAGTCTGCATTATTAAATTAAGTTTTGCATTAAATAGTTCATATGTTTATTTGGTTTGCATTTTAAATATTTGCATTAAGCATCTTAGTTTAATAAATGAGTTGCTGGTCATCAATTCAACTCAACTTAGTTTAAATAAATAAGTTGTGTTTAATAAGGGGCTTATTTAAATAATCTAGTTACTAGAATAATTTAATGGAGCTTGAGTTTAAGTTTATTAATTCTGCTTCTATAATTAAACTAGTTGCTGCATTAATTGAAGTCCTTACTACTAGTTCATTTATTAAGTCAAGTGTTTAATGTGTTTAAGTTAAATTAGTGTTTAATAAGTGTTTTAATGTGATTAATATGTTTGTTTAATGAGTTTGAATGTAGGAAACTTTTCAGCTAGAAACCGTTACACTCAAGGGTTGTTACAAAGAGTTTAATGTGACTTTTCAAGTGAGAATCGGTTACACACATGGGGAAACATTATTCAACATTAAAGGAAGATGTTATGATAATTGAAGGAAGCATTACATTTCTATTAATTTCGGCAGCAGCCTATTCTTCTTCCATAATCGTTTGATGCTTAAAGATCACACATGAGTTACAAATTTTCATTAAGTTGCTGGTGACCATTCGGCTGCTAAGAGAGCATGAAACTAAGCATTAAAATTCATTAAATCAGCTCATTAGGAGTCATAAACTTGCTGTTTTTTAGCTGGAGGAATTCAAGGGTTTTTTACCTATTGATTAAGTTTTATTTCAGCCATTAAAATGCACATTAAAGCTGAATTTATATGACTTTTCAGCTAACCACATATAAACACTATATATACCTTGTTATTAGCTTGTAGAGGGGACTTTTGATCCTTAATCATATTCTATGAACTTTAAGTTCTTGAGTGAGTTTAATCTTCTCTCTATTTTTCGTACAAGTTTCTTAGACTTATCAAGCTAAGCTTGTGGCGTCTATCACTTTTTCATCCATTCCCTTATACCATCGGTTCTTACTTTGTTAAGTAATGGGTCGTGGTCCATCTTCGAATTCCATCTTCCACCTTAAACAATATAGAAACCGGGGTGACACTTTCATATAGTGTTTAATCGTTTCTCACGTTTAAGTTCATTTCTCCATCTCCACCAAATTATCATACATCTATCATTCATCCAACTTCATTCATTCCTATTAACCAAACCATCCGAACATAATCTTCTTTCTTACTTATCTCTAGCCAAACCTATCCTTCTTATTATCTAAACTTTCTTCAACTCTTATTCACTTCCATTCCTAACCTAAATCCGTTTCTAAGAGTTAACCTATTCAAAGCTTCTGCAAATTTCTCTATATTTTCTAATATTTTTTTCGAAGACTCAACCTCACCTCATAGACGATCGGGCATCCCACAAACGACTCGACTTAGCCCCGAGGCGGATCGTATCATTTGGTATCAGAGCTACTAAAACGAGGAGCGCTGACGTTCGTATTCAATCCTGAATTCATAAACAAAAAAAAATTCGAAATTTTTTTTTCGAAATTTCTTGTATTTCATTCTATTGTATTTTGAAGTGAAAAACAAAAAAAAATTACGAAAATTCAAAAAAAAAAATATTGCGAGTATAAAAAAAAAGTAGTGAAGTTTTTCTTTTGAAAGTTTTGCAAGGTTTTGTCTTGTTTCTCTCATTCTACCTTCTTATTTCTACCCCCGGTCATCAAACCCTTTCACCATCATTTGGTACCAACCGTTCAACCCCAACGCCACACTTAACCAATTTTTTTTTCAGCCTACCCGATGCCCAAACATTATCCCTTGTTAACCATTTTTGTAGCCGACCATCAAGCCGCGTTAAGTCTATTCGAAACGAAATACGAAATTGTGAGACGAGATTGAGTGGTAAAAGGCACGAGTGTATTCATCAAAGAAAAAGCCTTATACAAGTGAAACACGAGTGTGAGTGACCTTTTCTTTGTGAGTGAACTTGTGAGCCTTTATGGTGAGGTTTGTAGATTTTCCTCTTTTCCTGATTTAATTACTTATCTTTTTCATTACTAACATCATGAATCAAGAAGTGTTGTCAGAATCCGATTATCAATATTTGAAGAATGAGATGTGTAGAATCGTGAACTCCAAGTTTGACAAGTTGCGTAGGCGATTGGATCGAATCGAGGAACGAGACCAACAAAAACGACTTTCTTCAAGTCGAAAGATGGAGTCAAGGTCGTCATGAAGACACACATTTGAAGATCATTCGAGAAGAGATTTTGACCAAGACTTTTATTCATCAAGAAGGCCGAGACAGTATGAATCAAACCATGAATTTGAAACCTTTCGAGGTTACCAATGAGAAGGTATGATTTCTTCTTCAAACGCTTCAACACATCCATCTACGGGGAAATCCTTATGAAAAAGTGAACGTGGTTCATATGCGTCCAAGTATTCGCCCATGAAAGATCATTCTCGAAGTGGTTCATATTATGATTCCTATTCGATGAGGGATTCAAGGCGAAGCGAAACAAATTTTGAGTTTGAAGCCTATTACGGAGATGAACGAGAAAGTCCAAGTAATTCTTCATATATGCAAAGGTATTCATCCACGAGGAACCAATCTCGAAGAGATGACCATATTTCAGTTGTGGATACTTCATATTTTTACCAACAAGAGGATTCTCATTCTACTTCTTTTATATTATTTCCCTCTTGTAATAAAATTGAAAAAGAGTGTGAAAAAGAAATAAAAGAAGAAAATGAAAAAAATGAAAATGAAAAAGAAAAAGAGAAAGAATTTGAAAAAGAAAATGAGAGTGGAAAAAAAGAGAGCATTGAAAAAGAAAGAAAAGAACTCGAATCGGAAAAAGAAACAAAAGAACAAGATGAGCGAGAAAAAGTGAGTGTTGATTCAACTAACTTCTTTGAACTTTGTACTTGTTCTGTTTCTTCTCTTCAGCTTTTCGAAGGACCGAGCGACGATAATTTTCAACTACAATACCTTCCGGAAGAACGACGTTTCCGTATTATCAGTCAAGGTAAAGTTGAAAATGAACCACACGAGCCCGAAGTTAAGCAAGGTAAGGAAATTCTAAACGAGTCACGGCAATCTGATTTGAAATTTGTCAATGAAATTTTCGGTGACTTAAGTTTTAAAAGCTTTCATTATTCTCCTTCGATTAACTTTTACTCGTTGAATGTGGTTGATATCTTTCATCCTGTTCGACAAACCCATTCGATTTTGCAAAATGACAAGTTTTCATGAAAAGTAAATAAATTGTTCGAACATGGTGATTTCGTGAATCAAATTTTGCCTCTTGAAAAATCTTTGAATTGGTGCATTTTTGTTTCGACGAGTGCCAAGAGTTTTGATTATATGGTACCGTGTATGCAAAATTCTTTTTGGTTTTGTAACACCCCTTACCCGGGTTCTACACCAGGAACCGGGCCCAAGGCGTTACCGAACTCAACCCACTTAATCGCCACTTAGGCTCAACGTCGTTACTCTCTATAACCTCATTCTCGACTTACAAGGCCTCACTCATACACACGAGGGCTCTCGAGACTAATTCGGAACTTTTACGATCCTTAATTTTTTTCTCTTTTATACAGGTCTCACACGCCCGTGCAAGATTAGACACGCCCGTGCATGGACACACACGCCTATGTTCCCTAGCCGTGCTAAAAACTCGAGCATTCTGCCAATTGCCCCATGGCCATGGCACACCCGTGCTCTCTAACCGTGGTGAACACTGACTAAATCCACACGGTCTGGACACGCCCGTGGCCCTGTCCCGTGGACTATCTCGACTTACAATGTTAACATGCGGGACGACGACGCCACAAAGATACGCCGTGGTCGATTGTGTGTCACACATGGTTTAGACATACGCCCGTGTGTCTATCCACATGGTCAAGAACAAGACTAAGTGTCAAGTTCTTTTCACCCTTCTAACATACACAACATATACTCATCTAACACCATCATAATCAACTCAAATTGAAGTGCATTCTCACATAGAAAACTACATCTTTCTTTCATATAGTGTAATAGCCAACAACCATGGCATTATACAAAATAAGCTATCCATCTAAAGGCCAACACATCTTAGCCATTTACAACAAAATTTACTAACTTATCTAGCCCCTATACATGCCATATACAAAACATTAAGTTTCATGTACCAAAGTGTGCTGATATGTGGGCTATCTTCTGATGATCCTCGTATCTTGATTCAAAGCTTTTAATCTATTAGACAAGGGAAAAGAAAAAGAGTCAGCTTTGAGATTAGTAAGTTTACACATAAACAAATAAGCAACATAGTATAAGCTAAGCAACCAATAGCATTATACCAACAAGTAATTCACAACTATGCTTACTCTTTCTATCCCTTACCACATTTCCAACACATCATGAGTCACATACTCATAACCATTGAAATGCACCCCTGCATTCAATATCACATTTACATAATATGCAACACATCATTATTTATCGTAATACATCCACACAGTCAATCCACATAACTTATCCACACAGCTCATCCACACAGCTAGTTTACATAACTAATCCACACAGCTCATCCACACAGTTAATACACACAGTTAATCCACACAACCAATATCTTGGTGGTTTCGCACTTAGCACACCATATTTGATTAATAAGGTGGTATCGCACTTAGCCTACCACAATGGTATTCGTAGTGATTTAGCACATAGCTCACTAGATGATATACCTCACGATAGCATCGCACATAGCTAGCTCATCGTCAATATGCATTAGGATGGTATCACACTTAGCCCACCATCTAGCATTATCACAACACATGCACAAGTCTACTTAAACCACATAGATTCCCAATCATTCTCGATCATACATTCATTCACCATTTCTACTACATTCATTCTACTTGAACCACATAGGTTCTAAATCAATCTCGAATTAGCTACACACTAGCTATCATTAACAAATTGTAAGTATGAATGCATTGTTTATGCATAGACTTACCTCGATACTCAAAAGTACAGAAATATGCAATTTAGTCCACCACCTTGGTTTTGCCTCGGTTTCGATCCGGGCTTTGTCTTTCTTGATCAATAATGAATAAATCAGCTTATTCAATACACACATTGACTAAATTGACCCACATCTCATACTTTAGTAAAATTACTATTTTGCCCCTAAACTCTCTCATATTTACACTTTAGTCCCAAAGGCTCGTAAAGTGATTTTTATTCAACTTTCTACTCTTTCATGCTTAGCCGAACCACTTACTCAACTAAAGCATTCATTAAATCTCACTAAATCACCCATGTATGACCAAACTTAAGATTTTCACAACTAAGTCCCTACATGCATTTTCATGGAAAATCACTTAGCAAAAGATGTTTCTACTACATCAAGCTTTCATATTCTTCCATAAAACATCAAAATACATGTATGTCATACATATGTACATTTTTGAACATCCATAATAGCTCACCAAATAGCTATAAATAGCTTACTCATGCTACTAGGACTTCAAAAATATGAAGAATATCAAAAACCGGGCTTAAGAGCACTTACTAGCAAGCTTGAAAAATTGAAGGAGCCCTAACAATGGCTTCTCTAATTTTCGGCAGCTATGGGAAGAAGATGAATGAATTTCTATCATCTTTTCACCTATTTTAATCACTTAATTGATAAATGACCAAAATGCCCTTTTTGATAAACTTTCAATTTTAACTCATCCATGCCCATTTTTGTCCAAAAATTAGAATTTGGGTAAATTGCTATTTAAGGATCTCACATTAATAATCTAAAGCTATTTCACACAAATAGCTTCTAGAAACACACATTTTGCAACTTTTGCAATTTAGTCCTTTTGGACAATTCAACCACAATTTCACAAAATTGTTTCATGAAACTTTCACACTAGCATGCATACATAATATAAACATCAAAAACTCATTCATAACCCTCGGATTTTGGTCTCGTACCACCATTCTGACTAGGCCCTAAACCGGGATGTTACAGGTTTAACATGTTTGAATTAAAGAAACTGTTGTTACATTTTGACTTAAATAATTAAACACATGTTTTTAAACCTGGAATATGCATTGGTACATTTTGTGAGAAAATCGAGCATCGTCAATTGTGTTCGAAAATTTTTTATCATTTTGATACGAGGTCTTTGAATAAGGTAGCAAAATTTGTCCACTTTGTTTTCAATTTTAATTCGCTCCTTAAACAAGTTCTGTGGTTGTACTTGAAGTTCACATTTCATTTGAAAATTGTTGATTCGAATGCGAAGCCTTGACTACACTATGTTTCCGAGGAGAGAAGGTTTGTTTTAATGAAGAAAGGTAAACTCGATCCTTATTTTTCTGGTCACAAAGGTAAGTCACTTGAAGACTTTGAACCGTTTTCGTTCTCCTCGGATGTCGATAAAAATCATGTAGCTGATTTCACTTTTGTAAATCATTTAAATCTTGACGTGCTTGATTGTTCTATTTCGTTTATTGATAACCTATCTGTTTTGGGCATTGCTAAAAAGATTCCTGTGTTTGATAAATTTTATAATACATGTGTGAGAGAGTCTATAGTTGATCGTCTAATGCAAGTTATGATTATGCAATCTTATGGATCATGTGAGTCTTTTCCACTACCTGCTTGTGACGATTATGTTTATCATTTGAATCATTATTCGAGATCCCATCATGATTTGTGGAAACAAATTGAAACATTTGAATGCTTTAAAACGTATCCGATTTTGTTTCAAACTTTTGACAAGGCATTATTTCGTTTGTATGATAATTTGATTCTGCCCGTTTGCATGAGATTTACTTGTTCTGTTCTGCTCACATTTGGATTGCAAGTGTGTTTGAAACATTTCTTGCTAACTCATGGTTATCCTTTTCAGGTGACCCGAATACTATCCGCCCCGTTCGACCGAGGAAAGCAAGGTAAAAGGAACTATGTCCTCAAGAACCAACGGCTCAATTCGAGGACGAATAGCTTTCAAGAGGGGGTATGATGCGATCCTGGTTGCATCATGGTTCGACTCCATCCGACGCCATCGAGAGTGGCCTAAACTTGAGGGGCCCAAGTGCAAGATGAAACATCTCATAGGCCAATGTTTTTAAGGACTTTTAATTTAATTAAGTTTTATTTAAATTAATAAGTTTGCATATTTTAATTTTAACTTGCACTTTGTGTGTTCTGCATTTAATAAAGTAATGCATTATGTAACTTTCATGTTAGTTTAGTATGCATCATAAATAATGACTTGCATTATGAAACTCCCATGTTAGTTTGAGTCTGCATTATTAAACTAAGTTTTGCATTAAATAGTTCATCTGTTTATTTAGTTTGCATTTTAAATATTTGCATTTAAGCATCTTAGTTTAATAAATGAGTCGCTGGTCATCAATTCAACTCAACTTAGTTTAAATAAATAAGTTTTGTTTAATAAGGGGCTTATTTAAATAATCTAGTTACTAGAATAATTTAATGGAGCTTGAGTTTAAGTTTATTAATTCTACTTCTATAATTAAACTAGTTGTTGCATTAATTGAAGTCCTTACTTCTAGTTCATTTATTAAGTCAAGTGTTTAATGTCTTTAAGTTAAATTAGTGTTTAATAAGTGTTTTAATGTGATTAATATGTTTGTTTAATGTGTTTGAATGTAGGAAACTTTTCAGCTGGAAATTGTTACACTCAAGGGTTGTTACAAAGAGTTTAATGTGACTTTTCAAGTGAGAATCGGTTACACACATGGGGAAGCATTATTCAACATTAAAGCAAGCTGTTATGATAATTGAAGGAAGCATTACATTTCTATTAAATTCGGCAATAGCCTATTCTTCTTCCATAACCGTTTGATGCTTAAAGATCACACATGAGTTACAAATTTTCATTAAGTTGCTGGTGACCATTCCGCTGCTAAGAGAGCATGAAACTAAGCATTCAAATTCATTAATTCAGCTCATTAGGAGTCATAAACTTGCTGTTATTTGGCTGGAGGAATTCAAGAGTTTTTTACCTATTGATTAAGTTTTATTTCAGCCATTAAAATGCACATTAAAGCTGAATTTATATGACTTTTCAGCTAACCACAGGTAAACACTATATATACCTTGTTATTAGCTTGTGGAGGGGACTTTTGATCCTTAGTCATATTCTATGAACTTTAAGTTCTTGAGTGAGTTTAATCTCCTCTCTATTTTTCGTACAAGTTTCTTAGACTTATCAAGCTAAGCTTGTGGCGTCTATCACTTGTTCATCCATTCCCTTATACCATCGGTTCTTACTTTGTTAAGTAACGGGTCGTGGTCCATCTTCGAATTCCATCTTCCACCTTAAACAATATAGAAACCGGGCTGACACTTTCATATAGTGTTGAATCGTTTCTCACGTTTAAGTTCATTTCTCCATCTCCACCAAATTATCATACATCTATCATTCATCCAACTTCATTCATTCCTATTAACCAAACCATCCGAACATAATCTTCTTTCTTACTTATCTCTAGTCGAACCTATCCTTCTCATTATCTAAATCTTCTTCAACTCTTATTCACTTCCATTCCTAACCTAAATTCGTTTCTAAGAGTTAACCTATTCAAAGCTTCCGCAAACTTCTCTATATTTTCTAATATTTTTTCTGAAGACTCAACCTCTCCTCGTAGACGATCGGGCATCCCACATACGACTCGACTCAGCCCCGAGTTAGATCGTATCATAGCCCACCAACAAGAATAATTAAGGTGGTATCGCACACAGCCCACCATTTTTTACTACGAATAATATTCCACTCTTACATGTCTAATTCCACATCCATAAGGAATTTATTCATTTTCTACCAAATTCAATCCATTTAAATCGTAAGTGTTCTCAATCATGCAATGCACCAATAAGCAATACATATGTATTTAAGATGCATCGTTTACACATAAACTTACCTCGGTGCAAAATGCGTTAATTTGCGGTTTAATCTGAAACCTTGCCTTTCCCCCGGTCAAGGTTAAATCCGCACTCTTCTATAACAGCAAAAATTTCACTCATTCAATCATTCTATAATCATAATACATCATAATCTCTACTTAAGCAAAAATGACCAATTTGCCCTTGTACTATGGCTAAAATTATGATTTTGCCCTTAGGCTCGTAAATCATTTTTCATCATATTTTCTCATTAAACATGCCCAGCTGAACATTTATTACTCCTACAACTACTAAAAATTCCAACTATTTCATGCATTTATTACAAAATTTCAACTTTTACATCTTAGTCCCATTTAGGTGTTTTCATAACAACACCTTTCACAGAAGCTGCTTCTCATCTCCCTAACATTCATTTTCTTCCATAAAAACTCAGCAAACAACATAAACTCTCTCATGGCAAGTCCCTAGAATTTCAACCATATTGCAAATTAGTCTCCTCATTAGCTAGCTTAAGCTTTGGGGACTCCAAAAGTACAAAAATCATCAAATAAGACCACAAAAAATCACTTACTTGTAGAGGAGATGAGTTGCTGAAATTTCAAGCTTCAAAACCCTTACTCATGTTAGTATTTTCGGTGGAAGAGGGAAGATGAATAGTAAAAGATGATAGCTTCTTTTATTCATCTTATTTTATTCATTTTTATCACCTAAATTCACCAAATGTTGACCGAAATTAAATGCTCTTGTCTCCCTTGTCTACATGGACGGCCAACACACTATATATGGACTAATTGCACTTTAAGGACCTTCAATCTAATATTCTATGGCTATTAGACACCTTTACCTTGAAAAATAGAACTTTCGCACTTTATGCGATTTAGTCCTTTTTCACAATTAAGCATTCAATCGTTAAAATTAAAGCACCAAAATTCTCATGCATCATTAATAACATGTTATAACACATAAAATAATATCAAAATAATTTTCCTCGACCTCGGATTAGTGGTCTCAAAACCACTGTTCTGACTAGCCTCAAAATCGGGTTGTTACAGGAGCCACAACCATCAGATAGATTAAAATAATAGTCCTATAATAAGACCGGCGTTTCAATTGTATAGATAGAACAATACCTCAACATCAATAGTGAACTCCTAAATAGAAGAGGAAAATCGACGGTGGTCCTAATAACAACCAATGTAGTAACACAACCCCTATAATCTGAGATCTATATCACTGAACTCCCATGATTGAACCAAGATTTATAATCGTAATAAATGTAATTACCTCCGACCAATGAATATCTTTTACAAATGAAAAATGTTTGATAGATAAGATTAGACCATAAGAATGATAAGAAAATTGAGATAATGGAATTCAATATTTGAAGCTCTTTTTTGAGAATACAACCTATATTGAATGGTAGAGTGATTGATGATCCCTCAGAGAAAATTCAGAAGAAGAATACCGCTCATACTCACTGGAATCAGTTGTGATAGAGACAACATAAATCGCATATACATAATCCAGAGCAACAACTAGAAGAAACAGAATAATAGCATCATATGAGTTTTATCGTCAAATTTTCTACCAAACATAATGGAATATAACGCTAAAGAAAGATAAAATAATGCCGATCATAAATCAACCAGCCTAACAATACTTCCATCTAAAATTATGGTTAGCTAACGTTCTCATATTATAAGAATCACATCTGAAAATAAACCATTACATATACCTCTGAGGATAAAAAAACATATAGAATACCCAGAAAAGATAGTCATAAGTTACTCGGCCATAATCGTTGAATTCAGATACATTTGTAGTTCAAACACTATCCCACTAACTACTAAAGTCGTTGATGACACCACATTATCTCGTTCCACTAAAGAAATCAGTTTAGAAGAAATTCTGGTTAACCTGTTCTTTAGATACATACCTGAATAAGTCGATTACATGTGATTAACTTCTTCTTTAACAGCGATGTTGCGTACCCCGATTGATCTTCAAAAAATCTGATATCTCTTCTAGAACTGTCTATATTTGCTAACCAATCCTCGGCTCTAGCTGCATTATTATTCATTCAGCCATTAAACTCTTCGGTTTCACACTTGTAAGCTTAATCAAAATAAATCTTGTGAATTCCGTTGCATAAAACCTTGAGGGTGAGGGGGTGAAGGTCGTAAAGCCTCTAAATTTGACTCTCATATATATACATGTAACATGACATTCATCATTAACATAATCATTATAAACATTTATTCATACCTTCATGAGTTTTCTACTTATCCTTAGTAACATATTTACTCAGATACTTGAGTATCTGTAACACCCTAAACCCGGTATGGACGTTATGGCCGAATCTGACGATGTCACATGATAGTGCTTTAGAAAACGTAACTGCGTTAAAACCATTTTTAGGTATCTTAGGTTATCGTCAAAACGTGTCGTGCATTTGTTCATTATCCATTTTCAAAACTTTATACGTTACGAAAGCTTTTAAAACGATTTTCAAGGTCGTACGTATTTTGATAAAACCTTTGTTTATTTTGAAAACTCGCGTCTTGTCCTACTGCTAGCAGTTTATAAAATAATGATCCCAAATTTTTATGCAAAAATCCGAAGGGCCTTGTTACATAAATTTACCCAAATATAATCAAATCATAATTAAAAATAAACCATAAATAAGTGTCCAGAACTGTGGTCACCTCCGAGTCCTTCGCTGCACCGATCCATCTACTGCTGGGGATTACCTGAATAGATTAAACAGAAAAGGGTGAGTTTTCGCAAACTCAATGTGTAATCTGTAACACCCCTATCCCGTATCCGTCACCGAATTAGGGTTAAAGGTGTTACCGGACAGATCGAAAACTTTAACAGACAATTCGTAAAATAAATCATCAATCACACTTATTATGTCCCATCTATAGGTCAACGAGACCTTAGTTAAGCTTTAGACAGAGTTGGGACTAAACCGGAACACATACGGAAATTCTCGAAAATTTAAAACTTTTCTAAGTTTCAGGGGTTACACGCCCGTGTGGGCAGGCCGTGTGCCTCCCACGGCTGCTAGACACGTCCATGTGTCTCCCCCGTGGTCGAACCTGACTTAACTTCACGGCCAACAAGCACGCCCGTGTACCTTGGCCGTGGTCGATCCTGACTAAACCACACGGCTACCAAGCACGTCCGTGTGCCTAGGCCGTGTACACTTATGCTATATACTGACTTAATCGCACGGCCAATAGGCACGCCCGTGTGCCATGGCCGTGTAGACAAAACAGGCCATTTGCAAGGCCAAAAATGCCACCCACATAGGGTCAAACCTACAAGCAAATTACCAATGCAACTCATGCTTATTTGGCAACCAAAAACACATCAAAATAACCATTCAATTTCTATATTCAAATCCATTTCCAAACATACCAATTCACACAACAAAAACTCAAGTATACACAAGCATAATTCATCCATATTTACCTTTCATGAACTCATTCTTTTATTCAAACATATATGCCTATATTTCATCCATAAACTTACCATAACTTAACCCTTTCATATGCTATCAAACCATACTAAAACATTCATCATGTAACATATTCATTAATGCATATTATCAACACATAACTAGCCAAATCACATGGCTAAGTTCATCTCTCAACTTATAAAAATTAACTAGCCTATACATGCCATACTTAGTATATACATTTTCAAAAGATACCAAAATGAGTTTGAGTAGTGTGATGACGATCCTCGACGGTCCCGAGCCTTTAGTAGCTTTGACGATCTATAAAACGGAGCAGACACACACATAGAGTAAGCTTTCAAAAGCTTAGTAAGCCATATACAAATAAACTTATCATAAAATGTATATAACTACATTGATACAATAACATTAATGGTTCTCATAGCAAATTGATCTCATATATTCCTTGGTTAAATTGTTAAGCCATTTCTTACCACATTCTTCAATTCAAATATCACATATTCACAAAGCTTATTCAAGCATATCTTCATATGAAATCTCATTATTTATTTGCATATACTCATCATAGTAAGTTCATATAGATACTTACCTTTCATACACACATGGTGTATTTTTCAAACGTACCTGAAACAGATGTACAAATCACAGAGTCGTTTATTTCTCAGACTTGCCCGTTGAACCGTTCAGAACTAAATAGGATATTCAGAAAACTCAGAATAGTCATACAATGCCAACGTCCCAGACGAGGTCTTACATGTACTCAGATATAGATGCCTCTGTCCCAGACAGGGTCTTACACGTAAATCTCATATCGATGCCAACGTCCCAGATGTGGCCTTACACGAAATCACCAATCAATGCCAACATCCCGGACATGGTCTTACATGATATCACAGAACCGACACCTATGTCATGACATAGCTAATCCTATCTATTCCTAGGTTCACACGGGACTTCTCGAACTTTATCAGTTTATCGACTTATTAGCCAACTCAAATTTCACATACATTCCATCTCAATGGATGACCATAGTATTTCACATATCATATGCATTCAAATAATTCAATGCAAATACATTTATTTGTATATTGACTTACCTCGGATTCGATTAACGGAAACGGATACGGCTACTCGATTACTTTAGCTTTCCCGCGATCTAAGTCCGATTTCTTCGGTTCTTGATCTATACATATTTAGATTCAACCCATTCATTCATCAATTCACTCAATTCAATCCAAATTCACATATTTAGGGCAATTTACACTTTAGCCCTCATATTTGCACATTTTGTCAATTTAGTCCATTTTTCTCAAAACATCAAATACACAAAATCATCACATACTCATGCTTAGCCGAATGCTTATGAATATCATACAAGCCCATATATTTCATCAAATTCACAATTTAGTCCCTCAAATTGCTATTTTCTCAATTTAGCCCTAATTAGCTAAATTCATCAAAAATTTAAGAACAACATTGGTTAATCTAACATATAGCTTTCATATAACACTATTAAACATCATAAAATTCATATGTTCATTCATGTCACTTTGCAAAATCTTTATCAATTCATAAAATTGAGACATGGGTTTTGTAGAGCAAGAAGCAACGATTACAGAAAGGTAGAAATTATCAAAAACTGAAGTCAAAACTTAGCTCATCGAGTGTACAAGAGATTTCATCGAACACTCTCATCGAGTTCTCTAACCAGAACTCTGCCCTCTCAGGGTCATCATCAACCTTAGCTCTAAACTCCTCAGCCCCGTGTTTTCTAATCTTATCTACCGGGGGTTTCGATATCCTCACTACATCAATACCTTGAGGAGCCACAGGAATTGGCTGAGGTATAGGAGGAGGAGGTGGAGGAGGTTGAGCATTAGGGTTCGCTCGAATATAATCCGAGTACCAATTGCTCATCATCTGGAGAAAGGCTTCTCGAGCCCCTTCCCCTTGACCCCTAACCTCGGGTCCACTTTGAACAGGCACGGTTCCTTGCGCAGGAGCCGGTGCATTACTAGCTGCTTCATCAGTAGTCAATGGATTGGAATCCATATTCTATATAAAACAAGATTTAAAATCATCAGAAGCCACCACATTATCATTGTACACTTATGGCATGTATAGCTAGACTCTTACACCCGCTACGGTAGTCCTAGAACCGACTAAACCATAGCTCTGATACCACTAAATGTAGCACCCCTTACCCGTATTCAACGCTGGAACTGGGCACGAGGCATTACCGAATTAAAGACCTCAAGATCGCCACTTAGGCACAACATGACCACTCTCTTTGGCCATCACAACAACCTCAATCCCGACCTACGAGGCCTCTCTCAAACACACGAGGGCTCTCGAGACCATATCGAAAACTCTTACGATCTTAAATTTTTTTTCCATCTATACAGGGTTCACATGCCCGTGTAAGATTTGGCACGCCCGTGGATATCACACACGCCCATGGTCACTACCCGTGCATGAAAATTCAAGCATTCTGCCAATGCCCCACGGGTAGGGCACACGCCCGTGCCCTCCACCCGTGATGCACACTGACTACCTTAACACGGCCTAGAGTCTAGACACACACCCGTGTAGCTAGCCCGTGGCCAACACTGATTAACACACACATTCTAGGCACACGCCCGTCTGACTAGTCCGTGGTCTATTCTGATTTAAAATACTAACATGCAGGGGACACACGGCCAAGTCACACGCCAATGGGCTGACCGTGTGTCACACATGGCCTAGACACACGCCCGTGTGTCTACCCACATGGACAAGAACAAAGCTATTTGCCTAGTTCTTTTCACCCTTCTAGCATACACAATCATGCACTCATTCAACACATCCATAATCAACTCAAAGTCTCACAATCTCACATAGATAACTTCATCTTTTCATATAATAAAGTTCCAACAACTATGGCATTATACAAAATAGATTATCCATCTAAAGGCCAACACATCATAGCCGTAAATAGCAAAATTCACTAACTTGTCTAGCCCCTATACATGCCATATACAAAACATTGAGTCTAATGTACCAGAGTGTGCTGATAGTTTGGGCGATCTTCCAATTGATCCTCGTATCTCGATTCAACACTTTTGCTCTATAAGACAAGGGAAAAGAAAGAGAGTAAGCTTTGAGCTTAGTAAGTTTACACATAAACAATTAAGCAACATAGTATAAGCTAAACAACAATTAGCATTATACTAACATATAATGTACAACTATGCTTACTCTTTCTATCCCTTACTACATTTTCGACACATCATGAGTCACTTACTCATAACCATTGACATGCACCCTTGCATTAAATATCACATTTACACAATATACAACACATCATTATTTCTCAATAATACATCCACACAGCTATGCTACTCACTATCACATCCACACAGCAAATCTCTCGGTGGTTCCGCACTAAGCCCACCACAATCAGTTAATAAGGTAGTATCGCACTTAGCCTACCAACAAGGTATTCATAATGGTTTTGCACATAGCCCACCAGATAATATACCTAACGATAGCATCGTACATAGCCAGCTCATCGTCAATATGCATTAGGATGGTATCGCATTTAGCCCACCATTTAGCATTATTAAAACACATTCACAAATCTACTTACTTAATCATTCATTTCACTTGAACCATGTAGGTTCTCAATCATTCTCAACCATGCTATACACTAGCTAGCATTAACAAATTGTAAGTATGAATGCATTGTTTGTGCATAGACTTACCTCGATAATCAAAAGTATAGAAACGTGTAATTTAGCCCACCACTTTGCTCTTGCCTCGGTTTTGATCCGGCCTTTGTCTTTCTTGATCTATAATGAATAAATTAGCTTATTCAATACACACATTGACCAAATTGACTCACATCTCATACTTTGGCAAAATTATTCTTTTGCCCCAAATCTTTCTCATAATTACACTATTGCCCCCAAGGCTCGTAAAGTGATTTTTATTCAACTTTCTAGCCTTTCATGTTTAGCCGAATCACTTACTCAACTAAAGCAATCATCAATTCTCATCACAACACACATGTACGACCAAACTCAAGATTTTTACAAACTAGTCCCTACATGCATTTTCTATGGAAACTCATTTAGCAAAAGATGTTTCTACTACATCAAGCTTTCATAATCTTCCATAAAACATCAAAATACATGCATGTCATACATGGCCACATTTTTTAACATCCATCATAGCCCATCAAATAGCTAAAAATAGCTTACTCATGCAACAAGGACTTCAAAAATACAAAGAATATCAAAAACGAGGCTAGATGCACTTACTAGCAAGCTTGAAATTTTTGAAGAACCCTAACAATGGCTCTCTCAAATTTTTGCAGCCTTGAGAGAAGAAGATGAATGAATTTTGTCATCTTTTCTCCTATTTTAATCACTTAATTATTAAATGACCAAAATGCCCTTTTTGATAAACTTTCTATTTTAACTCATCCATGCCCAAATTTGTCCAAAAATTAGAAATTGGGAAAATTGCTATTTAAGGACCTCTAATTAATATTTTAAAGCTATTTCACACAAATAGCTTCTAGAATCTCACATTTTGTAACTTTTCCAATTTAGTCCTTTTGGACAATTCAACCACAATTTCACAAAATTGCTTCATGAAACTTTCACACTAGCATGCATACATAGCATAAACCTCAAAAACTCATTCATATACCTCAGATTTGTGGTCTCACACCACTATTCCGACTAGGCCCTAAATCGGGATGTTACAGTTCATCTCTCAACTTATACAAATTAACTAGCCTATACATGCCATACTTAGTATATACATTTTCAAAAGATACCAAAATGAGTTTGAGTAGTGTGATGACGATCCTCGATGATCCCAAGCCTTTAGTAGCTTTGACGATCTATAAAACAGAGCAGACACACACACAGAGTAAGCTTTCAAAAACTTAGTAAGCCATATACAAATAAACTTATCATAAAATGTATATAACTACATTGATACAATAACATTAATGGTTCTCATAGCAAATTGATCTCATATATTCCTTGGCTCAATTGTTAAGCCATTTCTTACCATATTCTTAAATTCAAATATCACATATTCACAAAGCTTATTCAAGCATATCTTCATATAAAATCTCATTATTTCTTTGCATATACTCATTATAGTAAGTTCATATAGATACTTACTTTTCATACACACATAGTGTATTTTTCAAACGTACTTGAAACAGATGTACAAATCACAGAGTTGTTTATTTCTCAGACTTGCCCGTTGAACCGTTCAGAACTAAATAGGATATTCAGAAAACTCGGAATAGTCATACAATGCCAACGTCCCAGACGAGGTCTTACATGTACTCAGATATAGATGCCTCTGTCCCAGACAAGGTCTTACACGTAAATCTCATATCGATGCCAACGTCCCAGACGTGGTCTTACACGAAATCACCAATCAATGCCAACGTCCCGAACGTGGTCTTACATGATATCACAGAACCGACACCTATGTCATGACATAGCTAATCCTATCTATTCCTAGGTTCACACGGGACTTCTCGAACTTTATCAGTTTATCGACTTATTAGCCAACTCAAATTTCACATACATTCCATCTCAATGGATGACCATAGTATTTCATATATCATATGCATTCAAATAATTCAATGCAAATACATTTATTTGTATATCGACTTACCTCGGATTCGATTAACGGAAACGGATACGGCTACTCGATTACTTTTGCTTTCTCGCAATCTAAGTCTGATTTCTTCGGTTCTTGATCTATACATATTCAGATTCAACCCATTCATTCATCAATTCACTCAATTCAGTCCAAATTCACATATTTAGGGCAATTTACACTTGAGCCCTCATATTTGCACATTTTGTCAATTTAGTCCATTTTTCTCAAAACATCAAATACACAAAATCATCACATACTCATGCTTAGCCGAATGCTTATGAATATCATACAAGCCCATATATTTCATCAAATTCACAATTTAGTCCCTCAAATTGCTATTTTCTCAATTTAGCCCTAATTAGCTAAATTCATCAAAAATTCAAGAATAACATATGTTCATCTAACATATAACTTTCATATAACACTATTAAACATCACAAAATTCATATGCTCATTCATGTCACTTTGCAAAATCTTCATCAATTCATAAAATTGAGACATGGGTTTTGTAGAACAAGAAGCAACGATTACAGAAACGTAGAAATTATCAAAAACCGAAGTCAAAACTTACCTTAATTAAGCCAAACCATAGCCGAAACCCTTGAAAACTTGTGTTCTTTCTTTTTCTTATAATTTCGGTGGTGGATGAGTTAAAGTGATGAAACCAATGTTTATTTTTACTATATTATAACCTTATAATATATAATATAAATTTTAACTTATAATATTAATATATAAAATCATATATATATAATCATATCATCACCTAATACCGTCCACTATCTAAAATAGTGGCTATTTGCCTTTTAAGGACTTCACACTAATAAAGCCACATCAATTAGGCCATTCAATTAAATAAAATGCCACTTTCACCAATTATGCAATTTAGTCCTTTGCTCAATTAATCACACAGATGGACAAATTAACTCATAGAAATTTATCACATGCTTAATCACATATCATAGGCATAGAAAATAATATTAAAATAATTTACTGACTCAGATTTGTGATCCCGAAACCACTTTTTTGACTAGGGTATAAACCGGGCTGCTACAATTCTCCCCCCTTAGGGATTTTCGTCCCCGAAAATCTTACCGTTAAACAGATTTGGATATTGTTGTTTCATTGATTCTTCAGGCTCCCACATAGCCTCTTCTATTCCGTGTCGATGCCACAAGACTTTCACTAACAAAATTTTCTTGTTTCACAATTCTTTCACTTCACGTGCTAAGATATGAATTGGTTCCTCTTCATAAGTCATATTAGATCGGATTTCAATTTCAGACGGAGTAATCACATGAGACGGATCAGAACAGTATCTACAGAGCATCGAAACATGGAATACATTATGTATCTTTTTTAGCTCAGAGGGCAACGACAATCTATATGCAACTGGCCCAACTCGTTCAATAACCTCTTATGGCCCGATGAACCTCGGACTCAACTTGCCTTTACGTCTGAAATGTAGTACTTTCTTCCACAGAGACACTTTCAGAAATACTTTGTCACCGATCTCAAATTCAATCTCTTTTCGTTTCAAATCCGCATAAGACTTCTGACGATCAGATGCTGCTTTCAAACTATTACGGATTACTTTTGCATTTTGTTCAGTGTCTTTTATCAAATCAACCCCGTGTAGCTTATTTTCACTGAGCTCGGTCCAATACAGAGGTGTTCGACATTTACGTCCGTACAAAGCTTCATAAGGTGCCATTTTAATGCTCGACTGAAAACTATTATTATACGCAAACTCAATCAATGGCAGATATTTTTCCCACGTACCATTAAACTCAAGGATGCAACATCTTATCATATCTTCAAGAATCTGAATGATCCGCTCGGATTGACCATCCGTTTGCGGATGAAAAGTCATCTTGAAATGCGCCGTGCCTAAAGCTTCTTGCAATTTCTTCTAGAATCGCGATGTAAACCTCGGATCTCTATCTGACACAATGGATAGTGGTACCCCATGCAATCTCACAATATCAGAAACGTAAAGCTCGGCTAATCTATCAAGTGAGAAATCAGATCATATCGGAATAAAATGGGCAGGTTTTGTCAATCTATCAACTACGACCCAAATCGCATCTTTCTTTCTCGGAGTTAGGGGAAATCCTGAAATAAAATCCATTGTCACTCTGTCCCATTTCCTTTCAAGAATCAGAATCGGTTGTAACAAACCTGACGAAACCTGATGTTCAGCTTTTACTTGCTGACAGACCAAGCATTTCGACACATAGTCAGAAATATCTCGTTTCATACCTGACCACCAGTAGTGTTGCTTCAAATCGTGATACATTTTAGTGCTTCCCGGATGAACAGATAAGCGACTACTATGAGCTTCACTCAGAATTAGCTGTAACAACTCAGAGTTTCTCGGAACATAGATATGATCTCGAAATCTCAAGCAATCATCAACAACTCTAAATTCAGAATCAGAATTCGAATCACACTGAGCTCGTTTCGCTGTCAACTTTCTAAGCATCACATATCTGTTGTAAAAACAACGGTTTAGCTTTCAATTTGGCCATTACGGAACTATCATCAGACAGGTCTAACTGAGCATTCAAAGTATGCAATGCAGACAATGATTTTTGACTTAGTGCATCGGCAACAACATTTGCTTTACCCGGGTGATAATCTATTATAAGCTCGTAGTCTTTCAACAACTCTAGCCATCTTCTCTGTCACAGATTCAAATCTTTCTGAGTCATCAGATATTTCAAACTTTTATGATCTAAAAATACGTGACATTTTTCACCAAACAGATAATGTCGCCAAATCTTTAATGCGAACACTGATAAACCGTAATAATAACATATTTTAAACCCACATTTAGCATACTTTTGGATGATTTATCCCTTGAATTATGTAATTTGGTGCTCTTAATCCTTTAATTTCATGTTTTATACTTAGGAGAGCACCGGAGGATGAAGAGAATGAGAAACGGGCCTAAAACAGAGTAAATGGGCCATATCACGAAATCGACACGACCTGGGCCCAAGACCACACAGTCGTGCTCCAAAGAGTTCGAACACTACCGCCACGATTCACGGGCAGGCGTGCCATGGGCGTGTCCCTGATGTGACAAAGAAGAATTTTATTCGGATTAGGGTACTTAGAGGCAAAGAAAGCCATTCCAAAAGCCTTTATAAACACCCTAGAGGCCAAGCCTCAAGGGGCGTCCAGCTAGGCCAAAGAGCCGAGCCAGAGAGGTCAGAATTGTGGGATTCACTCGAAGAAAGCCAGTTGATTCATCTCAAGAAGCTGGAGTCATACTCAAGACGGAGGATCTTCTCTTTAATTCCTTCAAGGGGTTTTAGGGTTTTTCTTATGTTTTGTTTTATCTTTTCTTCTGAGATGTATTCTTTATAATTATGAACTAAACCCTCAGATACCTGAGGGGGATGAAACCTATGATGAATCTTGTTATCGTTTACTGAACTATATGATAAATACTTGATTTGTTCTTAATTATGTGTTCTTAATTCTTGCTTTGATATTCCAGGATATTGATTCAAGTACAGATGTGCTTAGGTGGTGGAGAAAAAGTCCCTGCCTAAGAGTAGATCTAGCATAGTTAAGCGGACTTGCTCACGCGCCTAGAGATAGGGTGACAAAAATATGCCAGATTAGGGTCAAACCTAATATGGGAGTCCATAGATCAAGCTAATGCAATTCTAGGGGTTTTAATTAGAAAGAGATTTCAATTAAGCAACCTAGGGTTAGACGTTAGTCGCCTCGAGAGAGGGATTAATATACATTACGGAATCCTACGGATCAAGTCAAGTGAATAAATCGTCTGGTTAAGAGTTAGATAACAAGTGAAGTCTAAGTGGATTCTTCCTCGGGTATTGTCATAATCAATTGGTTTTCCCCACAAATATTTTCCCCAATTCATTCTCTTTGTCTTAGCGTCTTTAGCTTAGTAGTTAGTTAATTTTAGTTTAAACAACAAATTCTTTAAATCTTAGGTTAAATAATAGAAAGAGAGTTAGTATTAGTACTTTTGGTTCCTTTGGGTTCGACATTCTGGTCTTGCCACTAAACTATACTACTGTTCGATAGGTGCGCTTTCCTCAATCGTTGTCATAGTTAGTTTCTAGGCTCGATCATTCTTTATATAATTTTTAAGACTCTGATATAACGATCAAGTTTTTGGCGCCGTTGCCGGGGAACCAAAATATTAAGAACGCTCAATTTTTATTACTTTAGCCCTTTTTTTTTGCAATTTACTTTTATTTTGTTTTTAACTTTGCTAATTTTTCTTCTTTTATTTTTTCCTTGCAGTTACCTCTAGTTTATGACTAGAAAGAACCCGACAGGACCCCTAATTTACGACAATGATATTGAAGGTACCGTTTGTAGAAATCGTAGAGAGATAAGGCGAAGCTTAAATTACATAGAGGAAGAGCAAGAAGACGAAACCAATACCACTAAAGAGATGGCTGAGAATAATCCGCTACCTCCAGAGGTGGCCAAAAATCAGGCTCCTCGAACTATGTATGATTATGCTAAACCTAATTTAACTGGAACTAAATTGAGTATTGTTAGACCTACTATTGCTGTAAATAATTTCGAATTGAAACCTAACACTATACTGAGATGATACAATGGTTTGTTCGGTTTGATGGTTTGCGGGATGAGGATCCTAACACACACTTAGCAAATTTTCTAGAATTCGTGATACCTTCAAAATAAATGGCGTTTACGATGATGCCATACGTCTTGATTGTTTCCCTTTTCGTTGAGGAATAAAGCCAAACAGTGGTTGCATTCTCTCTCCCGAGGATCAATCACTACATGGGATCAAATGACTGAAAATTTTTTATTAAAATATTTTCCGCCGGCCAAAACGGCCAAGTTAAGGACTGATATCTCTTCTTTTGTGCAGATGGATTTAGAAACACTCTATGATGCATGGGAGAAATACAAAGACCTATTGAGAAGGTGCCCGCACCATGGATTACCCTTGTGGCTACGGGTCCAAACCTTTTATAACGGTGTAAACCCTTCAACCGAGCAGATTGATTGATTCCAGACTATTGGGCGAACCCACGAATAATAAAACACTGAAGCGACTTATGAATTTATAGAGGAGATGTCACTGAATAACTATCGGTGGCAAGTCACGAGACAAAGCCCACTTAAAGTCGCGGTGTTTTCAACCTTGACGCAGTAACCATGCTATCAAATCAGGTAGAGATGCTAAATAAGAAGGTTGATGGTCTATGTGGTTCTTTGCAGGTACAACCCGTTATGCAGTGCGAAGCAAGTGGAGGTATGGTGAATCCTGAGTACCCACCCTATGGACATGGCATAGAAGGCGAACAAATGAACTATGTAAGTAATAATTTTAGATCTCAAAATAATCCTTATAGCAATACTTACAACCTAGGTTGGAAGAACCACCCCAATTTCTCATGGGGTGGTCAAGGAAATCAAAGGCAACAACCCCCTCCAAACTTCCAACAACAGCCCGTCCCATAGGAAAAGAAGCCGATCCTTAAGGAGATGCTGACAAAATTCATAGCGGTGTCAGAAACTCATTTCCAGGACACCGAGGCAACACTTAAAAATCAACAAGCATCGATTCAAGGTAAGCCAAGAGAATGTGGTAGAGGAAGGTAAGAACGAGGTAAGTCATGATAAGCCGAAACTGATAATTAAATAGTACCAACCTCGTATACCATACCCGAGGCGTTGAAGAAAGACGACACAAAAGAAAAGTTCGATAAGTTTCTTAAACTTTTAAAGAAATTACATATTAACTTACCGTTTCTTAAAGCTCTCTCGCATATGCCTGATTCCAGGAGATTTTTAAAGGAGCTGTTGACAAATAAACGAAGGTTAGACGAGGCATCGCACGTGGAACTAAACGCAATGTGCTCAGCAATTCTACAAAATAAATTACCACAAAAATTAAAAGATCCAGGGAGTTTTACAATTCCATGTCTTTTATCAAATCTATTACGGATTACTTTTGCTTTTTGTTCAGTGTCTTTTATCAAATCAACCCCGTGTAGCTTATTTTCACTGAGCTTGGTCTAATACAGAGGTGTTCGACATTTACGTCCGTACAAAGCTTCATAAAGTGCCATTTTAATGCTCGACTGAAAACTATTATTATACGCAAACTCAATCAATGGCAGTTATTGTTCCCACGTACCATTAAACTCAAGGATGCAACATCTTATCATATCTTCAAGAATCTGAATGATCCTCTCGGATTGACCATTCGTTTGCGGATGAAAAGCTGTACTGAAATGCAGTTTCGTGCCTAAAGCTTCTTGCAATTTCTTCCAGAATCGCGATGTAAACCCCGGATCTCTATCTGACACAATGGATAGTGGTACCCCATGCAATCTCACAATATCAGAAATGTAAAGCTTGGCTAATCTATCAAGTGAGAAATCAGATCGTTCTGGAATAAAATGGGCAGATTTTGTCAATCTATCAACTACAACCCAAATCGCATCTTTCTTTCTCGGAGTTAGGGGCAATCTTGAAATAAAATCCATTGTCACTCTGTCCCACTTCCATTCAAGAATCAGAATCGGTTGTAACAAACCTGACGAAACCTGATGTTCAGCTTTTACTTGCTGACAGACCAAGCATTTCGACACATAGTCAGAAATATCTCATTTCATACCTGACCACCAGTAGTGTTGCTTCAAATCATGATACATTTTAGTGCTTTCTGGATGAACAGATAAGCGACTACTATGAGCTTCACTCAGAATTAGCTGTAACAACTCAGAGTTTCTCGGAACATAGATACGATCTCGAAATCTCAAGCAATCATCAACAACTCTAAATTCAGAATCTGAATTCGAATCACACTGAGCTCGTTTCGCTAACATTTCATTGTCAACTTTCTGAGCATCACATATCTGTTGTAAAAAAAATGGTTTATCTTTCAATTCGGCCATTACGGAACTATCATCAGACAGGTCTAACTGAGCATTTAAAGCACGCAATTCAGACAACGATTTCTGACTCAGTGCATCGGCAACGACATTTGCTTTACCCAGGTGATAATCTATTATAAGCTCGTAGTCTTTCAACAACTCTAGCCATCTTCTCTGTCGCAGATTCAAATCTTCCTGAGTCATCAGATATTTCAAACTTTTATGATATGAAAATACGTGACATTTTTCATCAAATAGATAATGTCGCCAAATCTTTAATGCGAACACAATCGCAGCTAGCTCAAGGTCGTGTGTCGGGTAATTCTTTTCATGATGCTTTAACTATCTTGAGGCATAAGCTATTACTTTTCCTTCCTGCATCAATACACATCCCAGACCATTCAACGAAGCATCATTGTATAATATAAACTTTTTTCCTAATTCCGGTTGTACTAACACTAGAGCTTCAGTTAACAAAGTTTTCAACTGATCAAAGCTTTTCTGACATTTATCGGACCATTCAAACTTCACATCTTTCTAAAGCAATTTAGTTAATGGAGTAGCTATCGCCGAAAAGCCTTTTACAAATCTGCGGTAATAACCAGCAAGTCCCAGGAAACTACGAATTTCAGATACATTCTTCGGTGGTTTCCAATCTAGAATAGCAGAAATCTTGCTCGGGTCAACTCGTATTCCAGAGGCTGATAAATATGTCCCAGAAAACTGACTTCACACAACCAGAATTCACATTTACTGAGTTTTGCATACAATTGCTTTTCTCTCAGAGTTTGCAACACAATTCTCAGATGTTTGGCATGTTCAGTCTCATCCCATGAATAAATCAGAATGTCGTCTATGAATACAACAACAAATCGATCTAGGTACGGTCTGAAAATTCTGTTCATTAGATCCATAAAAATAGCAGAAGCATTTGCTAGTCCAAATGGCATAACAAAAAATTCATAATGCTCGTACCTCGTTCTGAAAGCAGTTTTCGGAATGTCTTAATCTTTTACTCGTAACTGGTAGTAACTCGATCTCAGATCTATCTTCGAAAACACAGTAGCTCCTTTTAACTAATCAAACAAATCGTCAATCCTGGGCAACGGATATTTGTTTTTTATGGTCACTTTGTTCAACTGACGGTAGTCAATGCACATTCTCATCGTGCCATCTTTCTTTTTCACAAACAGAACAGGAGAACCCCACGATTAAAAACTCGGTCTAGCGAACCCTCTGTCTGTCAACTCTTGCAACTAAGACTTTAATTCTTTCAACTCTGTTGGTGCCATTATATACGGAGCTATCGAAATAGGTGTCGTACTAGGCAACAATTCAATTCCAAATTCAATTTCACGAATCGGAGGCAATCCCGGCAATTCTTCAGGGAAAACATCAAAGAACTCACAGACTACTGGTACCGATTCATCTTTCTTTTCAGACACTTTCGAATCAATCACATAACGAAAATATGACTCGTATCCCTTTTTCATATAGCTCTGAGCTTTAAATACAGATATCACAGCAGGTAATCCGTTCAAATCATTAGACTCAACTCTGACTATTTCATTATTCAGACATCTCAAATCAATAGTCTTTCTTTTACAATTCACAACAGCATCATGTAACGTTAACCAGTCCATTCCCAGAATGATATCAAACTCATCAAACAGTAATAGCATTAGATCAGCAGGAAAACAGATACCCCGAAACATTAACGGACAGTTCTTGCATATCTTATTAACCAAGACACTTTTACCTAAGGGGTTCGATACTTGTATAACAAACTCAGTAGACTCTACAGGCAAAGTCTTACTGATTACCAAATTCATGCATATATATGAATGAGTAGAACCAGGGTCTATCAATGCAATCAAAAAAAGTATCATAAAGTGTTAAAGTACCAGTTATAACATCAGGAGATGAAGCTTCCTCACGAGCTCGGATAGCATAAGCTCTGGCAGGCGCTCTAGCTTCAGATCTCGCAACAGTGTCTCTAGTAGTTCTTTGAACACCACTGACATTTCTGACATTACGCGAAGGTCTACCTCTCGCTGAAGTATTATCAGACCTCAGGTTCTGAATAGTCTCTGGCTCAGCAGACTCTGGGCAATCTCGAACAAAATGATCTAACGATCCACATCTTAAGCAAGCCCGATCATTCAATCTACAACTTCCCGGATGTCTTTTTCCACAATGCTTACACTTGGGTCTCTCAGAACGGACATTTCCAACACTTGCTACTGAAGTTGCCGGAGCTTTGAAGCTCATTTGTGATCTAGCTCGATTTCTGATTGAATGTCCCATATTATCTCTTGAACAGCTTTGATCATCTCTAAATTTCTTTGAAGCAGGTTGAAATGATCTACTCTGAAATCTTTTTCTCGTATCTCTGGCTTCAGACTCAGCTTTTCTTTTATCTTTCCCGAGTGCCTCAGCTTTACATGCTCTATCAACAAGAACTACAAACTCTTTTATCTCTAAAATCCCGACTAACAAGCGGATATCTTCATTAAGACCATCTTCGAATCTTTTGCACATTATAGCTTCAGATGATACACATTCACGAGCATATTGACTCAGTCTTACGAACTCTCATTCATATTTCGTAACAGACATTCGACCCTGTTTCAGTTCCAGAAATTCCTTTCGTTTCTGGTCGATGAATCTCTCACTGATATATTTCTTCCGAAACTTAATCTGAAAGAAGTCCCACGTGACTCGTTCTTTCGGAACAACAGAAGTTAGGGTTTTCTACCACTGATAGGCTGCATCCCGTAATAACGAAACAACACATTTAATACTTTCATCTAGAGTTAAAGACATTTCATCGAATACCCGGATTGTGTTTTCTAACCAAAACTCGACCATCTCGGCATCGTCATCACTGGTAGCCCTGAACTCTTCAGCCCTATACTTACGAATTTTGTCGACCGGGGGCTTATTCAACAGATTCAGATTCATAACTGGAGGCATAGCAGATGTCTGAGGGTGATTAGGCGGGGGCGGAGGTTGCAAAACAGTCGGGTTATTTCTAACAAATTGAGTGAACCACTCACTCATCATTTGGAAGAAAGCTTTTTTAGATTCTCCCTCTTAACCGCTCGTAGCCGGTCTCGGATCAGAGGGTGTTGTCCCTTCAGTGGGAGCAGGCGCATTACTTTCTACGTCATCAGCTACGGCTCTTTTGGGATCCATTACTATACGAAAATCACATTTTACACGTCAGGATTCATCACACTATCAAGGTTTAGATATATGGCATGTATAGCTAAACTCAGACACGCTACGTTAGTCCGAGAATCGACGAAACTGTAGCACTGATACCAACCAAATGTAACACCCCTATCCCGTATCCATCGCCGGATTAGGGTTAAAGGTGTTACCGGACAGATCGAAAACTTTAACAGACAATTCGTAAAATAAATCATCAATCACACTCATTATGTCCCAGCTATAGGTCAACGAGACCTTAGTTAAGCTTTAGACCGAGTCGGGACTAAATCGGAACACATACGGAAATTCTCAGAAATTTAAAACTTTTCTAAGTTTCGGGGTTACACGCCCAGGTGTGGGCGGGCCGTGTGCCTCTCCCGTACGCTAGACACGCGCCCATGTGTCTCCCCCGTGGTCGAACCGGACTTAACTCCACGGCCAACAAGCACGCCCGTGTACCTTGGCCGTGGTCAATCCTGACTAAACCACATGGCTACCAGGCACGTCCGTGTGCCTAGGCAGTGTACACTTATGCTATATACTAACTAAATCGCACGGCCAATAGGCACGCCCGTGTGCCATGGCCGTGTAGACAAAAAAGGCCATTTGCAAGGCCAAAAATGCCACCCACATAGGGTCAAACCTACAAGCAAACTACCAATGCAACTCATGCTCATTTGGCAACAAAAAACACATCAAAATAACCATTCAATTTCTATATTCAAATCCATTTTCAAACATACCAATTCACACAACAAAAACTCAAGTACACACAAGCATAATTCATCCATATTTACCTTTCAAGAACTCATTCTTTTGTTCAAACATATATGCCTATATTTCATCCATAAACTTACCATAAACTTAACCCTTTCATATGCTATCAAACCATACTAAAACATTCATCATGTAACATATTCATTAATGCATATTATCAACACATAACTAGCCAAATCACATGGCTAAGTTCATGTAACACCCCTTACCCGTATTCAACGCCGGAATCGGGCATGAGGCGTTACCGAATTAAAGACCTCAAGATCGCCACTTAGGCACAACATGACCACTCTCTTTGGCCATCACAACAACCTCAATCCTGACCTACGAGGCCTCTCTCAAACACACGAGGGCTCTCGAGACCATATCAAAAACTCTTACGATCTTAAAATTTTTTTCCATCTATACAGGGCTCACACGCCCGTGTAAGATTTGGCACGCCCGTGGATGTCACACACGTCCATGGTCACTACCCGTGCATGAAAACTCAAGCATTCTGCCAATTCCCCACGGTTAGGACACACGCCCGTGCCCTCCACTTGTGGTGCACACTGACTACCTTAACACGGCCTAGAGTCTAGACACACGCCCGTGTAGCTAGCCCGTGGCCAACACTGATTATCACACACGTTCTAGGCACACGCCCGTGTGACTAGTCCGTGGTCTATTCTGATTTAAAATACTAACATGCAGGGGACACACGGCCAAGTCACACACCCATGGGCTGACCGTGTGTCACACATGGCCTAGACACACGCCCATGTGTCTACCCACATGGACAAGAACAAAGCTATTTGCCAAGTTCTTTTCACCCTTCTAGCATACACAATCATGCACTCATTCAACACATCCATAATCAACTCAAAGTCTTACAATCTCACATAGATAACTTCATCTTTTCATATAATAAAGTGCCAACAACTATGGCATTATAAAAAATAGATTATCCATCTAAAGCCCAACACATCATAGCCGTAAACAACAAAATTCACTAACTTGTCTAGCCCCTATACATGCCATATACAAAACATTGAGTCTAATGTACCAGAGTGTACTGATAGTTTGGGCGATCTTCTAATTGATCCTCGTATCTCGATTCAACACTTTTGCTCTATAAGACAAGGGAAAAGAAAGAGAGTAAGCTTTGAGCTTAGTAAGTTTACACATAAACAATTAAGCAACATAGTATAAGCTAAACAATAATTAGCATCATACTAACATATAATGTACAACTATGCTTACTCTTTCTATCCCTTACCACATTTCCGACACATCATGAGTCACTTACTCATAACCATTGACATGCACCCCTGCATTCAATATCACATTTACACAATATACAACACATCATTATTTCTCAATAATACATCCACACAGCTATGCTACTCACTATCACATCCACATAGCAAATCTCTCGGTGGTTCCGCACTAAGCCCACCACAATTAATTAATAAGGTAGTATCGCACTTAGCCTACCAACAAGGTATCCATAGTGGTTTCACACATAGCCCACCAGATAATATACCTAACGATAGCATCGCACATAGCCAGCTCATCGTCAATATGCATTAGGATGGTATCGCACTTAGCCTACCATTTAGCATTATTACAACACATTCACAAATCTACTTACTTAATCATTCATTTCACTTGAACCATGTAGGTTCTCAATCATTCTCAACCATGCTATACACTAGCTAGCATTAACAAATTGTAAGTATGAATGCATTGTTTGTACATAGACTTACCTCGATACTCAAAAGTATAGAAACGTGCAATTTAGTCCACCACTTTGCTCTTACCTCGGTTTCGATCCGGGCTTTGTCTTTCTTGATCTATAATGAATAAATCAGCTTATTCAATACACACATTGACCAAATTGACTCACATCTCATACTTTGGCAAAATTACTCTTTTGCCCTAAATCTTTCTCATAATTACACTATTGCCCCCGAGGCTCGTAAAGTGATTTTTATTCAACTTTCTAGCCTTTCATGCTTAGCCGAGTCACTTACTCAACTAAAGAAATCATCAATTCTCATCACAACACACATGTATGACCAAACTCAAGATTTTTACAAACTAGTCCCTACATGAATTTTCTATGGAAACTCATTTAGCAAAAGATGTTTCTACTACATCTAGCTTTCATGATCTTCCATAAAACAACAAAATACATGCATGTCATACATGGCCACATTTTTTAACATCCATCATAGGTCATCAAATAGCTAAAAATAGCTTACTCATGCAACAAGGACTTCAAAAATACAAAGAATATCAAAAACGAGGCTAGATGCACTTACTAGCAAGCTTGAAATTTTTGAAGAACCCTAACAATGGCTCTCTCAAATTTTTGGCAGCCTTGGAGAAGAAGATGAATGAATTTTGTCATCTTTTCTCCTATTTTAATCACTTAATTATTAAATGACCAAAATGCCCTTTTTGATAAACTTTCTATTTTAACTCATCCATGCCCAAATTTGTTCAAAAATTAGAAATTGGGAAAATTGCTATTTAAGGACCTCTAATTAATATTCTAAAGCTATTTCACACAAATAGCTTCTAGAATCTCACATTTTGTAACTTTTCCAATTTAGTCCATTTGGACAATTCAACCTCAATTTCACAAAATTGCTTCATGAAACTTTCACACTAGCATGCATACATAGCATAAACCTCAAAAACTCATTCATATACCTCAGATTTGTGGTCTCGCACCACTATTCCGACTAGGCCCTAAATCGGGATGTTATAACTCTCCCCCCTTTAGATATTTTTGCCCCCGAAAATCTTACCAGTAAAGAGGTTTGGATGTTTCTCTCTCATAGCTTCTTTTGTTTCCCACGTAGCCTCTTCCACACCGTGTTTCTGCCATAACACTTTCACTAGTGCTATGCTCTTACTTCTCAATTGTTTCACTTCTCGAGCCAAGATCTTAATCGGCTCTTCATCATAAGACATATCCGGTCTTATCTCAATTTCCATCGAAGGAATCACATGTGAAGGATCGGAGCGATACCGTCGCAACATCGACACATGGAACACATTATGAATCTTTTCCAACTCTACCGGAAAAGCCAACCGGTATGCTACTGGCCCAACTCTATCTGTAATCTCATACGGCCCTATGAATCTTGGACTCAATTTTCCTTTTCGTCCAAATCTCATAATCTTCTTCCATGGGGACACTTTCAAAAACACTTTGTCGCCCACTTCAAACTCAATTTCTTTTCTTTTCAGATCCGCGTACGACTTCTGTCGGTCCGAAGCAACTTTCAGACTATTACGGATTATTTTCACTTTCTCCTCGGTCTCTTTTACTAGATCGACCCCATGGATCCACTTTTCACTAAGCTCGGTCGAATACAAAGGAGTCTAACACTTACAACCATACAGGGCCTCATATGGAGCCATCCGTATACTTGACTGATAACTGTTGTTGTAAGCAAATTCGACTAAAGTTAGATATCTCTCCCAACTACCCTCGAAATCTAACACACAACATTGAAGCATATCTTCGAGAACTTGAATCACTCTTTCAGACTGACCATCGGTTTGCGGATGGAACGCAGTACTGAAATTTAACTTTGTTCCCAAAGCCTCTTGCAACCTCTTCCAAAACCTCGAAGTGAACCTCGAATCCCTATTCGATATTATAGACACAGGTACACCATGTAACCTCACTATCTGCAACATACAACTCAGCTAACTTATCCAATGAATAATCAACACGTACTGGAATAAAGTGAGCTGACTTCGTTAGTCTATCCACAACAACCCACACAGTATCTCTCTTTTTTGGAGTCATCGGCAACCCCGTCACAAAATCCATGGTAACCCGATCCCACTTCCATTTGGGTACCATCACTGGCTGAAGCAATCTTGAAGGCACTTAATGCTCAGCTTTCACTTGTTGACAAATCAGACACTTTGTCACAAACTCTGAAATATCTCTTTTCATACCCGGCCACCAATAAGACTTCTTCAAGTCATTATACATTTTAAATCTTTGCTCGGATGTCTTGACAAACATCCATTGTGGGCCTCATGCAAAACCTTTTGGATTAACTCCTCATCTCTAGGTACACAAATTACATCACAGTAAACAAACAACCATTCGAGCCCACTCGAAAATTGGAATCACTTTTGACTCACGCTTATCTCTCTTGGTGACATCTCACTTGTCATTTCTCCGAGCTTCACATATCTGTTGAACAAATAGTGGCTTAGCTCTCAACTCTGCCAGAATAGCACCATCATCAGACAATGCCAAACTCGTCCTCATAACTCTTAGAGCATACAAGGATTTCCTACTCAGGGCATCCGCAACCACATTCGCTTTTCCCGGGTGGTAATCAATGACTAACTCATAGTCTTTCAACAACTCAAGTCACCGTCTCTGTCACAAATTCAGATCCTTCTGATCCATCAAATATCTCAAACTCTTGTGATCTGTAAAGATTCGGCACTTCTCACCATATACGTAATGTCGCCAAATCTTTAACGCGAAAACAATCGCAGCCAACTCAAAATCATGAGTCGAATAATTCTTCTGTGCGGTTTCAACTATCTCGAGGCGTAAGCGACTACCTTACCCTCTTGCATCAATATGCAACCGAGACCATTAAATGACGCGTCACTGTAAACCACGAACTCTTTCCCCGATTCTGGTTGAACCAAAACCGGCGCCTCAGTCAATAATGTCTTCAGTCTCTCGAAACTCTGTTGACATGTCTCAGTCCATTCAAACTTGACATCTTTGTGCAATAGTTTTTTCATCGGGGTAGCAATCATAGAGAACCCTTTTACGATACATCTGTAATATCCTGCTAATCCCAAGAAACTTCTAATTTTCGACACGTTCCTTGGCGATTTCCAATCCACAACAGCCGATATCTTACTCGGTTCAACTCTAACACCATCACCCGACACAATGTGTCCTAGGAATCTGACCTCACGGAGCCAAAACTCACTCTTGCTAAACTTAGCGTACAACTGCTTATCTTTTAAAGTTTGTAAGACAATTCTCAAATGTTCTTCATGATCGTTCTCATCCCGAGAATAGATCAATATGTCGTCAATGAAGACAACTACAAACTTGTTCACATATGGTCTGAAAACACGATTCATCAGATCCATAAAAATCACCGGTGCATTCGTCAAACCAAACGGCATAACCAAAAACTCATAATGGCCATACCTTGTTGAAATGCGATTTTCAACACATCCCCGCTCTTTCACTCTCAATCGATAATAACTAGACCTCAGTCTATCTTGGAGAACATCTTGTAGCTCCTTGATTGATCAAAAAGATCATCAATCCTTGGTAAAAGATACTTATTCTTAACTGTCACTTTGTTAAGCTGTCTATAGTCTATACACAACCTCATAGACCCATCATTCTTCTTCACAAACAATACCGGAGCACCCCACGGTGAGTAGCTCGGTCTTGCAAAACCCTTATCTGTCAACTCTTGCAATGAACCTTGATTCTTTCAACTCTAAAGGTGCCATCCTATACGGAGCAATCGAAATAGGTGCCGTTCCCGGAACTAACTCAATCCCAAACTCAACCTCTCTCACTGGAGGTAATCCGGGTAACTCTTCCGGGAATACATCCAAATACTCACAAACCACTGGCACTATTCCAAACTCTACTCCAACCTCTCGAGTATTCAACATAAAAGCAAGATAGGACTTACACCCTTTTCTCAAGCATTTATCAGCCACTAAGGAAGAAATCATCACTGGTAGACTATCCGATCCACCTGATTCAACCCAAACCACATCTCCACTCTCACATTTCAACTCAATAAACTTATTACCACAGTTCACTAAGGCACTATGGGTAGTCAACCAATCCATGCCTAGGATTAAATCAAACTCATCAAATGGCAACAACATTAGGTTTGCCAGAAAGTAATGACTCTCAATCATCAAAGGATAATTCTTACACACCTTGTCCACTAACACATGCTTACCTAACAGGTTTGACACCTTAACCACAAAGTCCGTAGACTCAACAGTCATACTCAAACTAGATGCCAATCTCATGCAAATATAAGAATGAGTAGACCCTGGATCTATTAAAGCAATAACAAGGGTGTTAAAGAGAGAAAAAGTACCCGTTATCACATCAGGGGAGGATGCCTCTTCGCGAGCGCGAATGGCATACGTCCTCGCAGGTACCCGACCCTCTGGTCTCACAGTAGAGTCTCTAGATGCACCTCTACCACTATTCCTGCCTCTCGGGTTCCTTGTTGGTCTACCCCTTACAGACACATCATTGGATCTCATCTCTTGCTTCTCTTCCTTATCATCCCTCTCGGGGCAATTTCGGATAAAATGGTCGAGGGAACCACACTTATAACAGTTTTGACTGTTACCCCAACACTCTCCGATGTGATATCTACCACAACTTGGACATTCTGGTTTACTCTTCAGATTGCCCACACTTTCCATCGAGGTAGCTTGGACTCTCGAACCCGAACAAGTATTACCCAAGTCTCGATGTGAATAACCCACTGGTGCTGACATCCTAGGACTCACTTTCTTTGACCTTTTCGATTGGGCTTGATACGACTTGCCCATCGGCCTCTTTCTAGCATCTCGGGCTTCACTCACAGCCCTTTTCTTTTCTATACTCAACTCTTCGGCCTTACTTGCCCTTTCGACCAACACTACAAATTCTTTCAAATCCAAAATAACCACTAGGAGTTTGATGTCCTCATTCAGTACGTCTTCGAACCTCTTACACAATATGGTCTCTGTCGACACACATTCTTGAGCGTATTTGCTAAGCCTAACAAACTCACGCTCATATTCCACTACTGACATTCTTCCTTGCTTCAACTCAAGGAATTCCTTCCTTTTCTGATCAGTAAACCTCTGGCTTATATACTTCTTCCGGAACTCTTCTAGAAAGAAGTCCCACGTCACCCGCTTTATCGGGACCACTGACGTCAACATCTTCCACTAATGGTATGCCGAGTCCCTCAGCAAGAATATGACACACTTCAAGCTCTCTTCAAGTGTACAAGAGATTTCATCGAACACTCTCATCGAGTTCTCTAACCAAAACTCTGCCCTCTCAGGGTCATCATCAACCTTAGCTCTAAACTCCTCAGCCCCGTGTTTTCTAATCTTATCTACCGGGGGTTTCGATATCCTCACTACATCAATACCTTGAGGAGCCACAGGAATTGGCTGAGGTATAGGAGGAGGAGGTGGAGGAGGTTGAGCATTAGGGTTCACTCGAACATAATCCGAGTACCAATTGCTCATCATCTGGAGAAAGGCTTCTCGAGCCCCTTCCCCTTGACCCCTAACCTCGGGTCCACTTTGAACAGGCACGGTTCCTTGCGCAGGAGCCGGGGCATTACTAGCTGCTTCATCAGTAGTCAATGGATTGAAATCCATATTCTATATAAAACAAGATTTAAAATCATCAGAAGCCACCACATTATCATTGTACACTTATGGCATGTATAGCTAGACTCTTACACCCGCTACGGTAGTCCTAGAACCGACTAAACCATAGCTCTGATACCACTAAATGTAGCACCCCTTACCCGTATTCAACGCTGGGCTGGGCACGAGGCATTACCGAATTAAAGACCTCAAGATCGCCACTTAGGCACAACATGACCACTCTCTTTGGCCATCACAACAACCTCAATCCCGACCTACGAGGCCTCTCTCAAACACACGAGGGCTCTCGAGACCATATCGAAAACTCTTACGATCTTAAATTTTTTTCCATCTATACAGGGTTCACATGCCCGTGTAAGATTTGGCACGCCCGTGGATATCACACACGCCCATGGTCACTACCCGTGCATGAAAACTCAAGCATTCTGCCAATGCCCCACGGGTAGGGCACACGCCCGTGCCCTCCACCCGTGATGCACACTGACTACCTTAACACGGCCTAGAGTCTAGACACACACCCGTGTAGCTAGCCCGTGGCCAACATTGATTAACACACACGTTCTAGGCACACGCCCGCCTAACTAGTCCGTGGTCTATTCTGATTTAAAATACTAACATGCAGGGGACACATGGCCAAGTCACACGCCAATGGGCTGACCGTGTGTCACACATGGCCTAGACACACGCCCGTGTGTCTACCCACATGGACAAGAACAAAGCTATTTGCCTAGTTCTTTTCACCCTTCTAGCATACACAATCATGCACTCATTCAACACATCCATAATCAACTCAAAGTCTCACAATCTCTCATAGATAACTTCATCTTTTCATATAATAAAGTTCCAACAACTATGGCATTATACAAAATAGATTATCCATCTAAAGGCCAACACATCATAGCCATAAACAGCAAAATTCACTAACTTGTCTAGCCCCTATACATGCCATATACAAAACATTGAGTCTAATGTACCAGAGTGTCTTTGATAGTTTGGGCGATCTTCCAATTGATCCTCGTATCTCGATTCAACACTTTTGCTCTATAAGACAAGGGAAAAGAAAGAGAGTAAGCTTTGAGCTTAGTAAGTTTACACATAAACAATTAAGCAACATAGTATAAGCTAAACAACAATTAGCATTATACTAACATATAATGTACAACTATGCTTACTCTTTCTATCCCTTACCACATTTTCGACACATCATGAGTCACTTACTCATAACCATTGACATGCACCCTTGCATTCAATATCACATTTACACAATATACAACACATCATTATTTCTCAATAATACATCCACACAGCTATGCTACTCACTATCACATCCACACAGCAAATCTCTCGGTGGTTCCGCACTAAGCCCACCACAATCAATTAATAAGGTAGTATCGCACTTAGCCTACCAACAAGGTATTCATAATGGTTTTGCACATAGCCCACCAGATAATATACCTAACGATAGCATCGCACATAGCCAGCTCATCGTCAATATGCATTAGGATGGTATCGCATTTAGCCCACCATTTAGCATTATTACAACACATTCACAAATCTACTTACTTAATCATTCATTTCACTTGAACCATGTAGGTTCTCAATCATTCTCAACCATACTATACACTAGCTAGCATTAACAAATTGTAAGTATGAATGCATTGTTTGTGCATAGACTTACCTCGATAATCAAAAGTATAGAAACGTGTAATTTAGCCCACCACTTTGCTCTTGCCTCGGTTTTGATCCGGGCTTTGTCTTTCTTGATCTATAATGAATAAATTAGCTTATTCAATACACACATTGACCAAATTGACTCACATCTCATACTTTGGCAAAATTACTCTTTTGCCCCAAATCTTTCTCATAATTACACTATTGCCCTTAAGGCTCGTAAAGTGATTTTTATTCAACTTTCTAGCCTTTCATGTTTAGCCGAATCACTTACTCAACTAAAGCAATCATCAATTCTCATCACAACACACATGTACGACCAAACTCAAGATTTTTACAAACTAGTCCCTACATGCATTTTCTATGGAAACTCATTTAGCAAAAGATGTTTCTACTACATCAAGCTTTCATAATCTTCCATAAAACATCAAAATACATGCATGTCATACATGGCCACATTTTTTAACATCCATCATAGCTCATCAAATAGCTAAAAATAGCTTACTCATGCAACAAGGACTTCAAAAATACAAAGAATATCAAAAACGAGGCTAGATGCACTTACTAGCAAGCTTGAAATTTTTGAAGAACCCTAACAATGGCTCTCTCAAATTTTCGGCAGCCTTGGAGAAGAAGATGAATGAATTTTGTCATCTTTTCTCCTATTTTAATCACTTAATTGTTAAATGACCAAAATGCCCTTTTTGATAAACTTTCTATTTTAACTCATCCATGCCCAAATTTGTCCAAAAATTAAAAATTGGGAAATTGCTATTTAAGGACCTCTAATTAATATTTTAAAGCTATTTCACACAAATAGCTTCTAGAATCTCACATTTTGTAACTTTTCCAATTTAGTCCTTTTGGACAATTCAACCGCAATTTCACAAAATTGCTTCATGAAACTTTCACACTAGCATGCATACATAGCATAAACCTCAAAAACTCATTCATATACCTCGAATTTGTGGTCTCGCACCACTATTCCGACTAGGCCCTAAATCGGGATGTTACAGTTCATCTCTCAACTTATACAAATTAACTAGCCTATACATGCCATACTTATTTTATACATTTTCAAAAGATACCAAAATGAGTTTAAGTAGTGTGATGACGATCCTCGACGATCCCGAGCCTTTAGTAGCTTTGACGATCTATAAAACAGAGCAGACACACACACAGAGTAAGCTTTCAAAAGCTTAGTAAGCCATATACAAATAAACTTATCATAAAATGTATATAACTACATTGATACAATAACATTAATGGTTCTCATAGCAAATTGATCTCATATATTTCTTGGCTCAATTGTTAAGCCATTTCTTACCATATTCTTAAATTCAAATATCACATATTCACAAAGCTTATTCAAGCATATCTTCATATAAAATCTCATTATTTCTTTGCATATACTCATTATAGTAAGTTCATATAGATACTTACTTTTCATACACACATAGTGTATTTTTCAAACGTACTTGAAACAGATGTACAAATCACAGAGTTGTTTATTTCTCAGACTTGCCCGTTGAACCGCTCGAACTAAATAGGATATTCAGTAAAAACTCGGAATAGTCATACAATGCCAACGCCCTGCACGAGGTCTTACATGTACTCGAGATATAGATGCCTCTGCCCTGCATAAGGTCTTACACGTAAATCTCATATCGATGCCAACGCCCCGCACGTGGTCTTACACGAAATCACCAATCAATGCCAACGTCCCAAGCGTGGTCTTACATGATATCACAGGCGACACCTATGTCATGACATAGCTAATCCTATCTATTCCTAGGTTCACACGGGACTTCTCGAACTTTATCAGTTTATCGACTTATTAGCCAACTCAAATTTCACATACATTCCATCTCAATGGATGACCATAGTATTTCACATATCATATGCATTCAAATAATTCAATGCAAATACATTTATTTGTATATCGACTTACCTCGGATTCGATTAACGGAAACGGATACGGCTACTCGATTACTTTTACTTTCCCTCAATCTAAGCCTGATTTCTTCGGTTCTTGATCTATACATATTCAGATCCAACCCATTCATTCATCAATTCACTCAATTCAGTCCAAATTCACATATTTAGGGTAATTTACACTTGAGCCCTCATATTTGCACATTTTGTCAATTTAGTCCATTTTTCTCAAAACATCAAATACACAAAATCATCACATACTCATGCTTAGCCGAATGCTTATGAATATCATACAAGCCCATATATTTCATCAAATTCACAATTTAGTCCCTCAAATTGCTATTTTCTCAATTTAGCCCTAATTAGCTAAATTCATCAAAAATTCAAGAATAACATATGTTCACCTAACATATAAATTTCATATAACACTATTAAACATAACAAAATTCATATGTTCATTCATGTCACTTTGCAAAATCTTCATCAATTCATAAAATTGAGACATGGGTTTTGTAGAGCAAGAAGCAACGATTACAGAAACGTAGAAATTATCAAAAACCGAAGTCAAAACTTACCTTAATTAAGCCAAACCATAGCCGAAACCCTTGAAAACTTTTGTTCTTTCTTTTTCTTATAATTTCGGTGGTGGATGAGTTAAAGTGATGAAACCAATGTTTATTTTTACTATATTATAACCTTATAATATATAATATAAATTTTAACTTATAATATTAATATATAAAATCATATATATATAATCATATCATCACCTAATACCGTCCACTATCTAAAATAGTGGCTATTTGCCTTTTAAGGACTTCACACTAATAAAGCCACATCAATTAGGCCATTCAATTAAATAAAATGCCACTTTCACCAATTATGCAATTTAGTCCTTTGCTCAATTAATCACACAGATAGACAAATTAACTCACAGAAATTTATCACATGCTTAATCACATATCATAGGCACAGAAAATAATATTAAAATAATTTACTGACTCAGATTTGTGATCTTGAAACCACTTTTCCAACTAGGGTATAAACTGGACTGTTACATAATCCCCACAAAAAAACATACACACAGAGATATCAGATAACAGACATAATCTCACAGTTCGGGTCTGAGCCCATTACAGAAACGGTGTGGACCTTAGCCCACTCAGATACAGATTCAGACATATTACAGGGCCTTAGCCCATTTCAGACAGAATATGCAGAAAACAGAGTCCTACCCACCATCCTCTACATACCAACTCCGTTCAACCCAACACACCATGTGGGGATAAAATCAACCCACCCAGCCCTACACACCAAGTCGCATGCGGATGCGGCACATAATCGAAAATTTGCGGTGAGTCGCTGCGGATATGAGCTTAAGAGCCTTTCAGATACTTCCTCCAATCATAATCAACCTACCCTGATGCAATGCAACATACAAGAATGACATGCTATTATGAAATTAAAACTCATATATTCAGATCAGTATACATGCTTAGTACATAAATCAGACAGACAAATCATTCATTTAGGGCCTAAGTATAAACATCAGGCCTACGGTAGGTCCACAGTCGACTTGGGCGACCCGTGCAACCTTATAGAGTTTTTCAGAAAAATGGGCTCACACGCCCATGTGGCCTACCCGTGTGGCCCACACGGCCTAAATTGGCCTTGGCCGTGTGGATCACACGGCCTAGCCCAGAATCCCACACGCCCGTGTGGGCCCACATGCCCGTGTGGCCCACACAACCCAATTGGTCGAGCCCGTGTGTCGCACACGGCCTTGCCCAACCATCACACGGTCGTGTCGCTCGCGCACGGCCTGGCTCGTCGATCACACGACCGTGTGGTGACTAGCAGTCTTGCACACGGCCTACCACACGGGCGACCACACGCTCGTGTGGCATTGACAGTAAGGTTTTCGGCTTTCGCCAAAACCTCATTTTCTGTGTTTTTGGGTACACACCTGTATCGTTTTTTATGCGTTAGCGCTCCTAAGCCCTCCAAAGCCTACAAATCAGTATACACAGCATTGATTTAGAAATTTTAGAGATTAAAACTAACGAATTAGTAATTAAGGAATTACCCAAACTCAACTTACCGCTAACAAATCGATCACTTCTTCGAGTCAAAACAACGCAATGTTGATTCCAGCCTTTCAAATAACTCCTACACCCAACAAAAACCCTTTAGAAAAACTTAAACGTTCAAATGAGCGGCTAAGATTAATCCAACCCACAACTTACCGAACGTGCGTCTCAAATTCGAATAACAAAAATGATTGGAGAAAAAGAACCAGAATGAGAGGGGAAAATAGCAGAATTTCGACAGCAAAAGAGGTAATTGGAGGGGAATACGGCAGCAACTAGAGAGGAAGAAGAAAAGAAAAGGCTAGCCGAATTTTTCAAAAAAAGAGGCAGTACAGAACAGAAACTGTTACCCCCAAACTTTCTCCCCTTAATTCTCTCCCTACTATCAGATTTCTAGTCCAACACAAACACTTTGGACGTGATAACCAAAAATAATGCTCACGCCGGGATTTGAACACAGGACCACCCACACTTCAACACTCCATTTAACCACCAGACCAGCAGGCCTATTCTGTTAATTACTTACACACTTTAACTTATAAGCCTACTAACCAGAGTTTGGGTTTTATTCATAAAAATACCAAAATTTACCCAAGTTGAGACTTGAACTTGGGACCTCCCCCACACACCCAGAACAAATAACCACTAAAGCAGATACACAATTGTGTCTCAAAATTACAAAAGCCAAAATTAATGAAAAATCGGGGCGTTACAGTATCACATTCAGCATTATCAGAATTAGCTCAATTGGAAAACATCTCTGTCTAATATGAAATAAATCTCATTAGAGTCAGGAGATATCACACTATCACAGGTTATATAATGGCATGTATTTCTAGACTTTACACATGCTACGTTTAGTCCGAGAATCGACTAAACCGTAACTCTGATACCAATAAATGTAACACCCTAACCCGTATCCGTTACCGAAATAGGGTTTTGGAGTATTACCAGAGCTTACATTTCAAAACTATCAAAAATTTAAAACATTTAATTTGCAACATCGATCAATGCAAAACCAATCAATGACATACATATTATCCCTTATACGAACCCTCGAGCCCCTAAAAACACATTAGAAACAAGTCGGGACTAAATCAAAAACATATAGAAATTTTAAGAAAAAGATGAAAATTTTTAAACTACAGGGGTCACACAGCCGTCTGGCCAGGCCGTGTGACTCACACGCTTAAGACACACGCCCGTGTCTTAGGCCATGTGGACATTCAAAGTAGGGACACACAGCAGTGTCCTAGCCTGTGTCCATGCCTGTATAACTCTCTGACTTGGGTCACACGGCCAAGCCACACGTCCGTGTGCCAGTCTGGGTCCGTGTCCGTGCCGGTGTAACTCTCTGACTTCAGTCACACAGCAAAGCCACACGCCTGTGTGCCAGGCCATGTACCCTTCGAAATAGACTCACACACCTGTGTGCCAAGCTGTGTGCTAGGTCGTGTAATACCTGACTTGCAACCCTTTGAAAGCTATAGAGGACACTCAGCAGTGTTGCAGGGCTGTGTGTCACACACGGCTGAGACAAACGCCCGTGTCCCTGGCCGTGTGGACGAAAAATAGACCATTTCCAAGCCATTTTTCTCACCCAATCATGCACACACCTACAACAAATTTTCCACATATGAACAAGCATTCTAAATGCACCAAATAATGCATCCACAAGCTAAACCAATAAGGTATATGTGCATACAACCAATATGCCCAAAAGGTACCTCAGTCACAACAATTAAACATGTATAACCATATGCATAGTTTAGCCAAAAGTTCAATCAACTTATAACTAAGTTTATGCCGAAACTTACCACTTTATTTACCTATCAAATTCACACCAAAAATACCAAATTGGTCGTATTCAACCATGTCAAAGAACATTCCATTACACACATTTTAAATACCATTTCAACTTCCATCATTTCAGCATCATAAAGACTATAAAATCAACCATCATAAGGTCACATATGTATACCATAATTACAAGCCAAAACAAAATGGCTATAACATCAACCAAAACACTTATACGTGTGCATATTTAACCAATTATCACTTAACTTGTTTTCATGCCAAAACATAACATAATTGATACATAACAACCATACCAATTTTGGTCATTTCAAAACATACACCAATTTGACCATATTAACCAAAACTAACAAGCTATCAATAGTACCTTAAGTACCTCAAATCCAAGGTAACATTTCATGCCATAATCATCAAGCAAAATGACATATATATACCAAACTCATCAATTAAACATTTGACATAGTCCACTTATACATGCCATTATAACAGCAACCAAAGCATAAAAATCTACTGATAAAATCGATGGATAGTGTGATGGATCTCCGACTAGCTTCCAACTTGATCGAGCTTTCGATAATCTAAAAAGTAAAGGAAGAACAACTACGTAAACAATGAATGCTTAGTAAGCTCATATAAACTTTAGTCATATCAATCCATTTTAAATATGAAATTTGTACATATCAAGAATAATCCTATACTAATACCGCAAGATTCATGAAATTATATTCAACAACTCACATAGTGAATAAATCCACAACATCACATATACATATCATCCCTATCATAGTAGGATTTTATAAAACTTAAACCCTTTCAAATTTTCTTATTTTCATTTGCATTTCATTACTTTCTATTGCATTTACTTTCTTTAGCTTAAATAACAACATCAATTCAACTCATCTTTCCCTTTTTCATCATTTTATACTTCAAGTATGAACTTACTATTTCATTACCTTTCCACATCCGTTTCATATGCGTAACACACAATACATAAGCATATCATCAACAATAGCCACAAGCTAGTGCATTTAAACGTTTCTATTTTAGAATTAACCACATGATAAATCATTTCATAAGAAATTACATAATTTAAACATTACCATTCTTTCATGAACACAAGCATATTTCCATTTAGGCACTTACCATTTCAATGCATAACTTATAAGTAAACATAATAAATTCCAACTAATAGCTTGGCACATGCCTAAGCATCAAACAACAACACATGTTGCATATTTGAACATATTTCGTATGAACTCAGCATGGATAACCATTATACTTGAATATGATTCAATTAGATATAACATCCTTCATAACATAACATGCTTACCATGTATCTCATCATTTCAATATATTTCATGTATACCTATATTTGCTCATATTGAACATTTACCGTTTCCTTTCCAATTCATGCCCGTTGAACCAAATAGAATATCGTTGGATACCCGGGATAGCTCACACAAAGTGTGCTAATTCATATAACCGTAATCCGTCAATTCATGTACATATATGCTCACATGAGCTTTGAATAAGTATGATCACACGAGCTGTGAAAATGGGCTTGCTTACACGAGCTGTGGGTCAGAACGTAGCTACACGATGCTGCTCACATAAGTTGTAGAGTATCCGCAAAACATGCCGGACCTCAGCCATCAGTAGGACATTCAAGACCAGCACCCGAATCATGCAAAACCTAATGACATGTCATTTGTATTCTATGATTTCCTAAGGTTCAAACGGGGCTCGGTAGTCGTTATACATCGTTGAATTTATATCATTTCATGTCATAATAAATTGCATAATAGCATCTATATATTAATTCATGTACAATAGAATAGCACATTAAACAGTCAGTTTAACTCACATTTAAGTGTTTATAGTTTATACGAACTTACCTGGCTAAATTGCAGAAATGTCAAAGTACAAGGGCATTTTGGTAATTTTCCATTCTCTTCGATTTTCCCACCCAATCTTGATCTAAATTCATAATTTCATTCAATCTATTAATTTAGACAGTAAAAAAATGCATTTTACGCAATTTAGTCATTTTTGACATTTTTACAAAAATACCCCTAAAATTTTACTTTTATTCAATTTAGTCCCTGAGCCCAAAACATGCAAATTAACCATTTTTAATGCCAATTTATTACAACCGATTATTCATGGCACCCATATCAGCCCATATTTGCAAAAATTTCACATCAAATCCTTAAACTTTTATTATTTTAACAAATTAGTCCCTAATCGATAATTTTTTTTAAAAAAACCACTTAATAAAATACTTTTAATTATCAATCAACATTCCAAATTCATCATTTAACATCAAACATCACAAGATTCTTCAATGGAAACATTAAAAATCTTTAACAGTTTCAAAATCGAAGGTACAGGCTAGCTGGACCTAGTTGCAACGACCTCAAAAATATAAAAATCTTTAAAAATGGGTGCAAAATGGACTTACATGCACACAAAAAATGGACAAACCTCACTTCACCATAGCCATGGCTTTAAGTTGAAACAAAGAAAGCTTAATGTTGAAGATGGCCACTTTTGAATTATTCTTATTTTATTAACCTTTTTACTTTAATAATAATAATAATTTAACTTATAAAACATATAAAATTAAAAGATTTTAAAGCATCCAACCATCCCACTAACTAAAGAATGGGTAATTTACCCATTAAGGCCATCCAATTATAATTCTTTAATTAATTTAACACATTTAAACTAATAGCGATTGATTTTTTCAACTTTTACAATTTAGTCCTTTTTAGTTAATTAACTATCGAAACGTTAAAAATTTTCAACGAAACTTTATTACAACCTTAATGACACTCCGTAAATTTTTATAAAAATATTTACGGCTTGATTTATAGAAACGAGGTCCCGATACCTCATTTTCTAAAACCACTTAACCTTAGGGTCATACCACTTGAACTTAATAACTCGCTTATATAACATTAATTATCAAATCACAAACCTTTTTAAAATCATATTTGACTCGTAAATATTAAATAATAATATTTACAAACTTACTTGTCGAAATATTAAATAATAATATTTACAAACTTGCTCGTCGAATTTGGTGGCCCTGAAACCACTGTTTTCAACACCATTGAAAAATAGGTTGTTACAAACCATACAAGCTCAGCAATTCGAGTTGAAACCGGTAATGTTCCAGATGTTACAAACAGTCGGACAGCTCGGTGGACTACCCACTGAAGATCTAAGATTACATTTAAGACTCTTTCTAGAAGTATGTGATTCATCCAAACAGCAAGGTGTTCCTGAAGACGCTTTGAGGCTTAAGTTGTTTCCATATTCTTTAAGAGATCGTACAAGAGCATGGCTGAATGCTTTTCCGTCAGGAATAGTAGCATCAAAGAATGATCTTTGCCAGAGATTCTTGCTACAGTGTAACCTTCCTACTATGAATGCCAAGTTGAGAAACGATATTACGTCTTTTCGGCAAATAGAGGATGATACCTTATATGAAGCTTGAGAATGATTTAAGGAGTTAATTTGGAAATGTCCAATGCATGGATTCCAGCATTGGACTCAAATGGAGATGTTTTACAACGAGTTGAATGCACATACAAGGATGGTAGTTGAAGCGTCTGCCAATGGTACTTTTTTGGACAAAACATATAATGAAGCATACGAGATATCAAAAAAGATTGCCAACAACGATTATTAGTATCTGAGCATGAGAGTTGGGATGGGTAAGAGAGTTGTTGGTACCATCGAGATTGATGCAATCACTTCGTTAACGTCCCAGGTATCTTCTCTAGCTAATATGATTAAAACCATGAAAAATCTAACTATAGCCCATGAAATGAAATTAGCAAAGTTTTCACATGTTTATTACAGGGAAAATCACGTGTTTGACGAATGCCCATCAAACCTATTGTCAGTATACTATATGGGTAATTCCAATCGAAATAGCAATCCATATTCCACCACCTACAATTTAGGGTGGAAGCAACATCCGAATTACCTATGGTGCCTTGGCGGCAAACCAAACAAAACCTTTGTTGCAAGTTACCTGTAAAGCCTTTGAGGCGAATTATTTGAAAATCCTATGTGGCATGTTATTTGGGAAGCCTTAATGGAAAATTTATTTGGAAAGCCTTTGTGGCAAATCATCTGGAAATCTTGTGTGGCGAATTTTGTAACGTCTAAGTGGCGAGTTGTTAGTCTGCCTTTGTGGCGAGATCTAGGTATGCCTTTAAGGCATTTTTTGAAAGAGTTCTCGGTAATGTACTTGACTGATGAATCCGCCATAGTAACCTGCTGGGACGAAGAGCATTACATATCTATAATTATGGGTGGTGTAAGTGTTCGCCAAACCTGGAAGTTTTCACATTATGTGTCAAAGTCATCTGAGTTTCTTTTGGATGATCTAAAATATTGCATTCATCGAACTAAGTTCGATTGTATGGATCGAATTGAAGTTATGGTATGATTGGCGTTCTTATAGCCTGCCAAAGCCAATATAAGAATCTGCCATGAGTTGTATCCATATGTATATCATTCTGAGGAATGTATCCAACTTTTATCTTCAAAAAGACTATGAAATAGGATCCATAATAAGGTGTGAAATCTGTGATCCGCCAATCCAACTTTTGGCGTATAATTATCTGCTAGGAATAAGAAAAGTATCCGTCAGAGACTGAAAGTAAGTCCAGAACCTTCAAGTCAAAGAATTCAAAAACAAGGTTTAAAGGTAATATTGGTTGAGACTTACTAAGTTTCGTTAAACTTACGAGCATATATTTGTAATGCAAGATTCTGGGAATTGAACCAGTACACCAATAGGGACCAAGCCAGGAATGCGCCAAGGTGACAGTTCTAAGAGCGATATTATGCATACAGAGGGGCACTCTTGGGAATATGGCGAATAGTACTCTACGCAATGAATAAGTCTATTTTAACAAAGATTTAAGCTGTAATGTTTTATATTGCTTTTAAGAATCTGTATTAATTAATAAATGTTCCCTTCAAAATATTTTCACTTAGAAAAGAACATAAATAAAAAAGAAGCATGTTCAGTATGGTTTCCGCCAGTTGTAAAATTTTGGTTAAGTATTTAAGTATTGTGGCATCCTATATTCTGGTTTGGTAAACCGGATCGGGTATAGGGTGTTACAGAAAATATGAAATTTTAAAATTTTAAATATTATGTTTGGTTTTTTATTTGAAAAATTAGAAAAATGACATTATGTGATAAGATTTGAATTATAAGGACCAAATTGTAAATATTTTAAATATGAAATTTCTTCTATCGAAATAACATGAAACAAATCCGACCGATATCTCTTAAGCATTGACATGTGAAAAACATCATGTATTCTCTGTAACTCTGCCAGTAATGCCAACTGATAAGCAAATGGTCCAACACTTTCGATGATTTCATACGGTCTGATAAATCGAGGACTCAAATTTCCCTTTTGATTGAATCGTAATACTTTCTTCCACAAAGAAAATTTTAAGAATACTTTATTGCCCACAACAAACTTGATATCTCGACATTTCAGATTCGCGTATGATTTATGTCTATCAAAAGTTGTTTTCAAACTATCTCTGATCACCTTAACTATATCTTCTGTTTCTTAGATCAATTTTAGCCCAAAAACATTTCTTTCACACAAATCCGACCAACAAACAGGTGTTCGACACCTTCGACCTTATAATGTTTCGTACGGAGTCGTTCGAATGCTCGACTAAAAACTGTTATTATACACAAATTCAATCAACGATAAATAACGTTCCCAACTTGCTTCAAGATCAATTATGTAGGCTCAAAACATATCCTCCAAAATCTGAATAACTCGCTCTGATTTTCCATCCGTTTACGGGTGAAAAGTAGTGCTGAAATCTAGTTTTGTCCCTAAAGATTCATGCAATTGTTTCCAGAATCTTGAGGTGAATCGAGGATCCCAATCAAAAATAATTAAAATAGGTACGTTGTGCAATCTGACTATTTCTCGAATGTATACCTCAGCTAGCTTCAGGAGTGACCAATCGGTTCTGACTATAAGAAAATGGGTTGATTTTGTAAATCGATCAACTATCACCCAAATGACATTTTTTTTGCTTGGAGACCACGATAACCTTATCACAAAATCCATCGTTATGAGTTCCCATTTCCATTCAGGAATCGAGGTATGCTGAAAAAGTCCAATGGGTACCTAATGTTCCGCTTTAACTCACTAACAAGTCAAACATTTGGCAACAAACTCGACTACCTCTCTTTTCATACCGGGCCACCAATACATTTCCCGTAAGTCACAATACATTTTCGTTCCACCAGGGTGCATAGCAAAAGGGCTATCATGGGCTTCACAAAGTATTAAATCTTTTAAATCGGCAACATCTGGAACACAGATTTGATTACGAAACCTCAAACAACCATGATCATCAATATGGAAGTTTTCTACCGTGCCACGCTGAGCCATTTTATTTTTCCCAGACAACTTGGTATCAACAAGCTGCACCTCTCTGATTTGCTCGAACAACACTAGTTTGATTTTCAACCCAGCCAACTAGCTACCATCACTGCTAATACTGAGTTGAGTGAACATCACCCGCAACTCAACTATTGCCTTTATGCTTAATGTGTAAGCTACGACGTTAGATTTACCAGGGTGATAATAAAAAATACAATCGTGATCTTTTAAAAGTTTGATCCAATGATGCTATCTCAAATTCAACTCCTTTTAGGTTAGGAGGTATTTAAGACTTCTATGATCGGTGTAAATATGACGCTTTTCACCATACAAATAGTGCCTCCAAAAGCCAAGAAAACAACGACTAGCTCTAAATCGTGTATCGGATAGTTGTGTTCATGCATTTTTAGTTGGTGGGACACATACGCAATTACTTTTCCGTCTTGCAACAAAACGCAGCCCAAACCACTCAAGGAAGAATCGCTATAAACCACAAATCTTTCCTCAATTCAGGCAAAGTTAAGATCAGCACTTCGTTTAACATTAATTTTATCTTTTTGAAACTCTCATGAAACTGTTCATTCCACACAAATTGTACATTCTTTTGTAGTAGTTTTGTCATCAGCATAGCTATATTCAAAAAACCATTTACAAATATTCGGTAGTAACCAGCCAAACTAAGGAAACTATGGACCTCTAACACATTTCGCGGTGCTTTCCACTGTAAGGTAGCCTTAATCTTTTTCGGATCAACTCGAATCCCATATGTGAAAATGACATGCCCTAGAAATACAACTTTCGGGTATCCAAAAATCACATTTACTAATCTTCTCATACAATTGTTTCTTTCTCAAGTCTTGCAAAACGATTCTAAGATGTTGCTAGTGTTCAACCTCTAATTTCGAATAAATCAAGATGTCGTCGATGAATACTACCACGAACTGATCCAAGTAGGGTTGGAAAATTCGGTTCATGAGATCCATGAATGTTGCAAGAGCATTTTTCAGACCGAAAGACATTACTAAAAGTTAATAGTGGCCAGAACGCGTACGAAACGCAGGTACGTCACTATCTTTTACTTTCAACTGATAGTAACCCGATCTCAAGTCAATCTTAGAAAAGACTGAAGCTCCTTTCAACTAATCGAATAAGTCATCGATACGAGGTAAGGGATACTGATTCTCAATCGTCAGCTAACTTAGTTATCGATAGTCTATGCAAAGTCGCATTGAACCATCTTTCTTTTTAATGAACAAAACTAGAGCTCCCTAGGGCAATATACTTAGGCATATGAAGTCGCGGTCCAGTAAATCTCGCAACTAAACTTTCAATTCCTTTAGCTCTATCGGTTCCATATGATAAGAGGCAATTGATACTGGTGTCGTGCCAGGAAACATTTCGATTGCAAATTCCACTTCCCGATCTAGTGGTAATCTTGGCAATTCCTCGGGAAATACATCAGGAAATTCACACACAATCTGAATCTTACTCAATTGGTTATCGTCAGTGTTTGAATTGATAACGTAAGCTAGAAAAACTTCAAAACCTTGATTCAGAAGTTTATTGGCTCAAATAGACAAAATGATCCGAGTTGATCCACTCGTTCTGACGCCATTAACTTCCACGATCTCACCATTCGGGCCCTGAACAGAAAAATTTTTCTTATGACAATCCAAAATCACTCTATGCTCGATTAACCAATTTATACCAAAAATCAAATCAAAATCATCGAAAGGCATAATCAACAAATCTACCAAAAATGCTAAGCTTTGAATTTCTAACAGGCAACGCCTACATACTTGATCAACTAACACCGTCTAACCTAGAGGACTCGATACGAACATGGCTACTTTCGACATTTCAAGTCTCAAACTCCCAGATTTAACCAGATCGACATTAATATACGAATGAGAGGAACCAGGGTCAATCAAAGCATAAACAGGTGCAAAGAATAGTAGAAATATTGTCGATTATAAAACGAAATTCAATCCCACTCTGACAAATCATCAAATTCCTTTATCTTGAATGCCACCAATTCTGTTCTGAGTTTGTCATGCAACCCAAAGCATTTACAACTCGCCTCTTTCATCGGTATAAGCTCTAAAATATATTTGCTAAGTCGCAGATATTCTCACTCGTAATCTACCACAGATAGTTCACTTGTTTTAGTAGAAGAAATTATTTTTTTCAGTTCTCCAAGTATAGTTCCCTGACATACTTTTTCTGGAATTTCGACTAGAAGAATTCTCAATCAATAGAACCAGCAAGAATGTGACGCGTAACAATTTTCCACCAAGTATAAGCTTCACTTTGTAACAAAGAAACAACTCAAGTAACACTCTCACGGGAATTACACCTTAGCTATTAAAGTACTCGGGTTGTTGATTCTAGCCACGTCTCACCCGTTGATGGATCAACCCCTTTAACTCTCGCAAATTTAGTAGCACTATACCTCCGCAACTCTTTAATTGGAGCCCGTCGAACAACATGCACAAGTACTACAGTAGGACTAGCTCCCGCCATTCTCTAAAGAACATCAGCTATAGCATGAAGTATGTTTGCACCGCCTTGTCCCTCGTTACCACCTCTATCAGCCCTAGGTTGTTGAGCACCAGTTGAATCTACACTAGGTGCTACAAATTCGACCCTATTTCTATTCTCAGCGGAGTGATTGTGTCACGTGATTACGTGTAAGTGTACATAGTCTTACAAGTAATAAGTAGTAAGTAAAGAGTTATTGCCTCCACAAGTACTGTTGTATAAATTAATTACAGAGTTAATTATAAAACAATTTGGTAGAAAATGAGTAAAGAAAAATATTTTTGATGAGAGTTGAAAATAATGTTAAAGATGTACTTAGATTTCAAATACCCACAAAATAAAACAACATACCTTGTAGAAAAACAATCGCAACAAAAAGATTAAACACAAGATTTAGTAAAACATAACATGAATAGACTAGAACAAGTATTTCACTTAACAAAAGTTCATTGGCAATCATAAAAGGAATATCACAAAGGATCGTGACAATATGAAAAATCATTAAACCAAATTTTGATTAAGGCATAGGCTTCTCTCGAAGTCCTATTATGTCCCTAAGTTATTCCGCATATGCCTATGTTAAAACTAACCTAGAAATCACCCTTTCTAGCATTTATACAGTTTATGCATATAACAATCATCTTTCGATATTGACAGGATATGCACCATTTAGGTCTTTTGTCTATTAACTATTACCTCTTCTCAGATTAACCAGTTAATTCATTAACCTACAAATGTTGGCCATACATTTACAAGTATTAACATGAATTAAACCTAAATGAATGAAATAATTATTTGCATAAAATATTCACAATACAAAAACCAATAAATCTGATTTATAGTTCCAATATCTGATGAAGAAGCATTTGAGAATCAAATTGAAAGAATTTAAAAATAAGAATGGTTAAATTTATTGAATTATTTAGAATTAAAATCGAATTAATAGAATGTATAACTGTTGGGGACTAAATGGTTATTATACAAATTAAAAAAATCCTTTTCAGATGGTTTTTTGGATCACAGCTTTAGATTTCACTACTACAACAGTTAGAAACATCGTTTACTACTACCCCGTAGACTCGAACGAAAATGGCGTCAAAACTTGCATTTCTGCACATAAATGGCGCCTGGCTTCAATATCCGGAGCTCCAACACTCTAATTCACGGCTTTTCCGCCAAAAAATCAATTCAATCTCAGGGTTTAGCAGTTCATTTCCCGAAGACTCATCTTCATCATTGTTGTTGTCAAGGTTGCTACCTCTTAAAAGAACCCAAACTTTTCTCTCTCCTAAATGGTTGGACAAAAACCCTGATGCTACCCGAACCCTTATTGTCAAATCTCAGTTGAACTCCCCTCTCATTTCTCCTAACGATCAATGGGGAACCTGGACTGCTCTCTTCGCTACCGGTGCCTTCGGCTTATGGTAATCTCTCTCTCTCTCTCTCTCTCAAATTTCTAAAAGAAATTAATTTTTGGAGGCAATGGGTTTTTTTATATTATTTTCTTCAGAATACTTTGTGGGTATTAAAGATGATTATTCGATAAATTGAACTTGAAGGTCAGAGAACACAAAGGCTGGAAGTGCATTGAGTGGTGCGCTAGTGAGTACTTTGATTGGTCTTGCTGCTAGTAACTTGGGGATAATTTCTTCTGAAGCTAAAGCCTACTCAATAGTAAAGGAGTTTTTGCTCCCATTGGCTGTTCCATTGTTGTTGTTTCGAGCAGATTTGCGACGTGTGATTAAGTCGACAGGGAAGCTTCTTCTTGCTTTCTTGCTGGGATCAGGTAATTCCGCTCCCTCCAGTCTTGATGGCCATTTCAAATTATCAGTTGGTTTGACTTGTTTTCAGGGTCATGATTTTGGGTTAGCAGGTTTCTCTGCAATTCTTTGCAGTAAAATCCCGCTATTAGGAATTGTACCCAATTTTAGTCTTGACCAAAATGCTAATATATTATTCCTAAAGTTATAGATTTTGTCCATCTACTCTAATTGGATCATTCTTACTTGTTATATTTTTTAAATTTCGAAATTTCAGTCTTAATGCAAATAATAGTAGTTAAATCTATTAACTGATTTTTTTTAGAGTAATATGTGTAAATAATAAGCTGTAATGGCATTACACATGCAATAATATATTTGATACATTAAATTTTAAAAATAACCGAACTTAACTTAATGAATTTAATAGTTACCATTTGGTTAAAATTAAAATTTTCGAATTCTAAAAGTATAGGGACCGAAAATGACCAAATTAAAATATATGTACTAAATCCATAACTTATGCAAAGTACAAAGTCTAATAGCAGAATTTCATCATTCTTTGCTAGCGATTTAACCCCCTTATTTTTGCCAAACAGTGGCGACAACAGTTGGAACAGCACTGGCGTATCTGATAGTGCCGATGAGAGCACTTGGTCAAGATAGTTGGAAGATAGCTGCTGCCCTAATGGGTAGGCATATTGGCGGAGGTAATTTATTCATTCACTTCCTACAATCCTATTCTATGTTTGTATTTGATCGGTTAAAGTCCCATGGAGGCCATTGTACTAGAAATTAGATTGCATTTTGTATACTCTACTCAAAAAATGAGCAAATGAGTACCTATACGTTATATCAAAGAACAAATTGGTCTTTTTCTTAAAAATCTCATCCAGTTTTATAGTTAAAAACTACTCCCTATATATCAGCATGAGGTACATGTGGCACGTCACTTGTCACTATCTGGATATTCCATCAGCCACGCCAATTTTTAATTGTACAAATGGATGAAAATTTTAACAAAAATGACCAATTTACTCGTTGATTTAATGCATAGGGACTAATTTGGACATTTTTTGTGTGGAGAAAACAAAATACAATCTTACTCTTCCTTATCTAATCCCATTCCTGTTTCCTTGTCTACATCAACTGATCAAGTTACTTTGCTGATGTTGTTCAGCTGTCAATTATGTTGCCATTTCAAATGCCCTTGAAACTTCCGAATCTGTTTTAGCTGCTGGACTAGCTGCAGACAATGTTATCTGTGCAGTGTATTTTACAACATTGTTTGCCTTGGCTTCGAAAGTACCTGCCGAGACTTCAACATCACCTGAAGGTCTGCAATGCTTCTCAGTTTGTATCATTCCATAGACTTGCAATCTCTTTATCTTCATTACGAAAATGTATTAGCTACATCAGATGTGACTGCTTAAGTTTGTAGAATAATGTGGTTTTGTTTCAAAATTTGTATAATCTGATTAAAGTTGTTGAGACTTGAGCCAGATGTTGCAATGGGTGAGGGATCTAAATCCGATGGCAAACTTCCTGTCCTAAAGATAGCAACAGCTCTTGCAGTATCTTTTGCCATCTGCAAACTTGGTGCGCATCTTACCAAATATTTTGGCATTCCGGGAGGTATCCTGCCTGCAGTTACAGCAATTGTTGTTTTTCTGGCAACTGTATTTCCTACCCAGTTCGGTCATCTTGCACCATCTGGGGAGGCTATGGCTCTAATTCTGATGCAGGTAACCAATCATTGTACAAAGCACTGATTCTTGTTGGTGTATGTTCAATTTTGGGAATGATATAAGTATATATATGTGTGTGTGTGTGTTTTATGTAGGTGTTTTTCACTGTGGTGGGTGCAAGTGGAAACATATGGAGTGTCATCAGAACAGCACCCAGTATATTCATGTTTGCTCTGGTTCAGATTTCCATCCATTTGGCATTGATTCTGGGACTAGGGAAGCTATTTAAGTTCGACCTAAAGCTCTTGCTTATAGCATCAAATGCCAATGTTGGAGGTCCTACAACGGCATCCGGAATGGCTACGGCCAAAGGGTGGAGTTCTATGATTATTCCTGGTATTCTTGCTGGCATTTTTGGCATTGCCATTGCTACTTTTGTCGGATATGGCTTTGGAGTAAATGTTCTGAAATACATGTAAAACCTTCAATTAACTAATGCCCCAGAGTTGGGCTTGCTCATGTAACCTTCTGTAAACTTGAAAACAATAAAAACAGATGAAGGGCAATTTGGAACATTACTATTGGCTGAAGGAGCTGAAAGGTCTATTTGCTTTGCGATCCATAGTAGTTGGTATGACGGTGGATAGTGCAAATTGAGACATCGTTGGATATTCGATTTGTTTTTGGGCAAATTACACCATTAGTCATTAAATTATGGATAAATTTTCGTTTCAATCGTTTAACTAAAAAAATGTACAATTTGATTACCGAACTATTAAAAAGTTTTAATTTAAGTCATTGAACTATTCAAAAGTTTTTATTTAAGTCACTGGGTTGTTAAAATTTTTTAATCCAGTGACTTAAATAAAAACTTTTAAGCAGCTTGATGTTAAATGAAAACTTTTGAATAGTTTAGTGACAAAATTATAACTTTTTTAATTAAGTAACCAAAATAAAAACTTATTCATAGTTTAGTGACTAATGATGTAATTTACTCTTCGTTTTTTGTTTTACTCATTTTGATCATATTTAAATTTAGATAGTTTAACTGTTATCTGAGTAAATCTATATATTGATTTTAAATAACCTTTGTTCGATTTTTATTTTTTTTTGTAGATAATGGATTGGAAGTCGAATGTTCATAATATGAATTCACTTTACTTTTGCGTTAGTATATTCATATTTAAATATTTGAAAATGAACTTATTTACTTTAGATTTGGTATCTGATTGATAATTTATTTAATTTAGATTTGAAAAATATAATATTCTGATTTAAAGTAAATAATAAAATAACATAGATTTCAAAGTAAATTTGTAAATTCAAATTTAAATCATAACGTTGAAATTTAGCACAAATAATTCACAATTTAAATTTTGTATAAATTGCTAATAAGATCTTGGTTAAATGGTAAAGTTGAAGTGTTAAAAACTTTAAACCCAAGTTCAAGTTCTGTTTGTGTAAATATGTGGATTCTCCTCTCGAGTTTGAGTCCTACATGTATAAATATATGGACATTCATCTATATTTATTCTAATTAGTTATGCAATCTTTTGTTATCTTTATCTTCATTTGCCTTCTTAGGTGTTATTTGATAAATGAAAGTTTAAGTGCGAAAATGTAACACCCCTTATCCGTGTTTCGACGCCGGAACAGGGTACGAGGCATTACCGAAACAAAATACATACAGTCGTATTAAACCGAGACATAAAATTTACATCCAAATTTAAAACTTTTCAATTTTCATCATACACTCATTCAACCTAGTCATGCATCTCATAAATTGCATTATCATAAACATATAACTTGATCAATAATAGCCAACATCAATGGCCTTATACAAAATGAACTATCAAATAACATAGGCCAACATTTTAGGCCAAATCAATTATGACACATAACAAAATAACCAAGTCCTCTATACATGCCATAATTCAAAATATTGATTTCAAAATACCAAAAGAGTGTTGATAGTGTGGATGGATCTCTGACGATCTTCGAATCCCGAGCTAGCTTGGTGACACTATAAAACAAGAGAAAAGAGAAGCGAGTAAGCATATAGCTTAGTCAGTAAGCATGTATATAATAAAAAATTTATTAACATGCCTTTAACAATCCTCATACTATGTTCTCAAGATAATGCAATCATAATTACACAGTTCCACCATTTACTCATGTTCATCTTAAGCTGTCTACTCGAGTCACAGTTACTAAATTATTTATATCTCGAGCTAAAGAACTCCAAATTAAGATCCGTTAATTTTTCTTGAAACTAAAATCACATATATTCTTACCATAAAATTTTCAGAATTTTTGGTTTAGCCAATAAGTACAGTTTATTCTTTAAAATCTCCCCTATTCTGCTGTCTAAGAGTTTCGACCCTTCTTCACTAAAAATTAATTATCTCTTCGTACGGGATTCAGATGATGTTCCTGTTTGTTTCTATTGAAGGTAGACTCATTAATAAATTTAAGCATATAAATTATAAACCATAATTATTTTTATACAATTCTTAGTGATTTTTCAAAGTCGGAATAGGGGATTCCGAAATCATTCTGACCCTGTCTCACAAAAATTCAAATATCTCAGAATATAAAATTCTTTCGCTTACACCATTTCTTTTATACGAAAATAGACTCAATAAGATTTAATTTAATATCTTATTCAACTTCTAATTAAATTTCCACCATTTTTGGTGATTTTTCAAAGACACATAATTGCTGTTGTCCCAAAACTATTTTATTGCAAATTTTACTCTTTCATAATTTCTTTATATTAACTTTCATAGTAACACTTACCCCATATCAAACTTACCAAAGTTCGATCACCTATAGAGCACATTGCTCATAAATTGACACACACATACCTGCACTTATTCATCACTTAGTCATATTCGTTTATACTTAGTCATTTCCCGTTGAACGCATCGGAATAATAACGGATACACGGAAATTTGCACATAAGTGCCACACTTGTAGCTAAAGATACTTCATATCACACTTTTCACATAGGCTCGCTCTCGAGCTAATCACATTCACAGGTCTACTCACACAAGCTGTCGGTCATACGTAACTACTCAGTGCTGCTCACACAAGTTATCAGCTATCCGCAACACATGCCGAATTACCCAGCCACTAGTAGAACTTATAAGACCAAACACCGTTTCACATAGTCACAATCTCGTCCGTGCCGCCACACAAAGTCGTCGGTCATGACGAAACTACACAGTCTTTGCTTACACACAAGCACATCAAGTATCCGTAACACAAGTCGGATAACTCAGCCACCGGTAGAACGTACGGACCAGCACCTGGATCACTTATTTCACTTAGATTTCACATAGGTTTCTAGTGAACATGTCACTCGTATCCATTTTTATTCCTAAGGTTCAACCGGGAAATTTCTCACTTGTCGATATTTTGTCAATTACATCAAATATTCAGCCACAATTCATACCATTTATCAAAATATGAAAACGTAAGTAAAAATGATGCATTATTTACATACAAACTTACCTCGGTGCAAAATATGACGAATTTGCAATTTAGTCCACAACCTTTTCTTTTCCCCGATCAAGGTCAATTCCTCGTCTTTCTTGATTTATAATAACACATTTAACTCATTTAATACTCACATTATTCAATTTAGTCCAAAAATCACACTATGGAAAAATTACATTTTTACCCCTAAAGTTTCACATATTTACAATTTTGCCCCTAGGCTCGTAAAATGAAAAGCACTTATTTTTCTCAAATCCTAAGCCTAGCCGATTCATAATCCCTCTTATAGAAGCCCACATTTTTCACTAAATCACATTTTTTACACAAAATTTTACAACTATTACAGATAGGTCCTTTTATGCAATTTCATCAAAAATCACTTAGTAAAAGTTATTTAGCACACCCCAAACTTTCATATTATTCCATAAAACATCAAAACACATGCATTTCATCCATGGGTAAATTTTTAAACATAAACCCTAGCTCAAAATAATGGTAGAAATAGGTAAACCGAGCTACGAGGATTTTAAAAATGTAAAGAACATTAAAAACGGGGCTAAAACGGACTTACAATCGAGCTTGGAAGCTTGAAAAACCCTAGCTATGTCTTCCTCATGTGAATTTCGGCCAAGGGGTTGAAGATGAGCAAAAATTGGCTTTTAATTTGGCTTTTTAATTCATTTAATCATCAAATTACTAAAATGCCCTTAACTTAAAAATATTCTATTTCACCTATTTCATGTCCATTTTTTTCCAACAAATTAACCAATGGTGTAATTACCTTTTAAGGACCTCCAATTTAAAATTTCATAGCAATTAGAAACCTCTAGCTTCTAGAACTCAAGTTTTGCTCTTTTTACAATTTAGTCCTTTTGACTAAATTGAGTGCCCAAACATCAAAATTTTCAAACGAAATTTTCACGAAATCATTCCGTAAAATTGTAGATCATAAAAATATAAGAATATTAAATTTTTTTCCTCGTCGGATTTGTGGCCCCGAAACTACTATTCCGACTAGGCCCAAAATCAGGATGTTACAGAAAAAAATTAAGTCTTGAATTTATAGTACTAAATTTTAGAAGTATCAAATTTATATTTGAAAATTATTTGATAAGTTAGTAAAAATTAAGTATTAAATGTAATTATATTGTTTGATAAAAGTAAATATCAATTTTTAAAATATTATTTATTTCACCATTTTAATCTTACTAATATAATAACTTATATTATTTTTGATATTTTTGGATAAAAGTTAAATATGTTAATTTGAATATCACATTTTCAAAAAAGATATTATTTCAAATATGGTATTCTTTTAATAAAATAAAATTGTAACACCCCATACCTGGCCTGGACGCCAGGCCAAATACCGAGATGCCACACCACCGTCTCATGTCACATACATCAAGTAGAAAGCTCATTGAAAACAAAAAATCCATCATTTTATTGTACGTATAGGTTTTAAGTCAATCATACAAGATAGTTACCATTGTTACATGCTAAATTTACAATAATTAGTCTTATAAACAATTTAGAACATGCATAAGGTCCATTTAGCAAAATTCTCAAACTATGTGTAACATCCCGATTTAGGGCCTAGTCGGAACAGTGGTGCGAGACCACAAATCTGAAGTAGTGAAATGAGTTTTGAGGTTTAAGATATGTTTGCATGATAGTATGAAAGTTTCATGTAGAGATTTTATGAAATTGTCATTGAATGGTCCATTAGGACTAAATTGCAAAAGTTGAAAAATTTAAGATTCTAGAAGCTTTTAGTATGAAATAGCTTTGGATTATTAATTAGAAGTCCTTAAATAGCAATTTGCCCAAATTATAATTTTTGGACAAAAATGGACATGAGTTAGAAATTTTGAAAGTTTAGTGAGAAGGGCATTTTGGTCATTTATCAATTAAATGATTAAAAAGGGAAAAAGATGACAAAAATCTTATTCATCTTCTTCCCCTTGTGCCGAAAATTTGAGAGACTCCATAGCTAGGGTTCTTCAATTTTTTGAAGCTTGCTAGTAAGTGCATCCTAGCCTCGTTTTTAATATTCTTCGTATTTTTGGAGTCCTCGTATTATGAATTAGCTATTTATAGGTATAAGTTGAGCTAGAATTCATGTTCATAAATCTACCCATGTATGACATGCTTGTAAAATGATGTTTTATGAAAGATTATGAGAGTTTGATGTTAGATAAACATCTTTTCCTAAATGAATTTCATGAAAAATGCTAGTAAGGACTAGTTTGTAAAAGTTGTGAAATTTGTCATACATGATAAAAATAGTGAGAATTGATTGTTGCTATAGTTAAGAGAATGAATCAGCTAAGCATGAAGTTCACGAAAGTTGAATAAAAATCACTTTACGAGCCTTGGGACAAAAGTGTAATTATGAGGAAGTTTAGGGGCAAAATGGTAATTTTGCCGAAGTATGAGTTAAGAGTCAATTTAGTCAATGTGTGTATTAAATGAGCTAAATTATTATTATAGATCAAGAAAAACGAAGCCCAGATCGAAACCGAGGCAAGAACAAAGCCGAGGACTAAATTGCATTTCTACATACATTTTGTACATTGAGGTAAGTTTGTATGATTTCTAAGCTTTATGATTAATATCATTGAATTGCTTAGTATGATGTAGAATATATCTTAATTCCATGAGATTTTTGCTGCTATGCTAAACAAAGAAATTAATGAGATTAAGTATGAGAAAGTCCCGATTGAAGTTGAATTACTTGGGATACTCGATCTATCACATGAGACAAGGAAGTCCGTATAAGACCAAGCCAAGGCATGGCACCGGCAATCAAGCAAGTTATCATGTAAGGCCAAGACAAGTCTTGGCATTGAAGAGTTTATGAGATGAAGACCCATATAAGCCCAAGCCAAGGCATGGCATTGGTGAGTCTCTATGTAAAAATGTCATGTAAGTCCAAGACAAGTCTTGGCATTGAAAAGCTATCATGAGATAGAGATCCCATGTAAGTCCAAGCCAAGGCATGGCATTGGTGAGTAACAAGGAAGATTTCATGTAAGTCCAAGCCAAGGCTCGGCTTTAACCCGTTCATGAGTAAAGATACCAAGTAAGACCATGTCAAGACATGGCAATGGTAAGTTCCCAATGGGACACACAAGGAAGACTTCGTGTAAGTCCATGTCAAGACATGGCATCGATACCAAGTTGAGAGATCCCATGTAAGACCATATCTAGGGTATGGCTTTGGCATCGAGATATTTGTGAGATGAGATTCAGTATCCTCGGTTATTCATAGTAATCCATCGGGCAAAAGAGTAAAGAATAAATGAGAAAGCAATAAAGTTAAGCAAGTAAAGCTATCATCAAAGTATGTTAGTCATAGTGAACCAAGAGTATTATTCATGTTATGAATAATGAAGTTAAGATCATGCTTATCTTAACAAAGTATGCTAATCTATATGATTAAGTGATACAGGTACCTTGTTTACCTTACAAAAACGAGACTAGTAAGTACCACGATAAGTGTAAGAATCATTAAGAGTAAGTAAGCTCAAGCATGTGAACTTAGCAATGCCTTTGCTTATGATGAATGAGTATGTTAAGTATATATATTTATATATGTTGTTATATGCATTACATGCAAACTTACTAAGCGAAATGCTTACGTCTTTAATTCTTTCTTTCCATGTAGTCCCACCAAGCTAATCTCGTGGATCATTGTCATCGGAGCTCGGAGCACACTATCAATCGCTATTTTGGTATAGCCAAGTTGTTTATATTAAGTATGGCATGTATAGGAAGCATTTCATTTTGAGTTATGTTTTAGAATTAGCCAAAGTGTTGGCTATCAAGCTTAGTATTCTTTTTGTATATGGCCAAAGAGATGGGTCATGAATGATTAAGTATGTATGTTTTTATCTATCAATGAAGTATGCATCCTTGTTCATGTTAGATGTAATACTTGAGTTATTGAATTGAGTATTGGATTGATCTTGATATCAGGGTGGCAATTGGCTTGGAAGATAGCCTCTAGGTGCCCACACGGATAGACACACGGGCGTGTGTCTAAGCCGTGTGTCCCCTGCACATTAGTGTTTTAAGTCAGAATAGACCACGGGCTAAACACACGGCCGTATGTTTAGGCCGTGTGTGACACACGGTTAGCATATGGGCTTGTGCCCTGGCCATGTGAAGTCTGCACCTTGCACTTGTAAATTGAATTACCACACGGCTGAAGTATACGGGCGTGTGTATGGACAGTGTGGATAAGTCAGAATCCCAAAGTTTAGTACACGGGCCAAAGCCACGAGCGTGTCAAGGCCGTGTGAAATTAGTCAGTGTCGACCACGGGTGGAAGACACGAGCATGTCTTTGGGGTACACGGCGTGTCCCAAGTCACATGGGCGTGTGACCCGCTTCGAGGAAAAGTTCCCGATTGAGTTTCGAAAGTTTTCGGATAGGTGTTTAAGGCCTCGTAGGCCCATGAAACTTATGTTTTGATTAAGAAAGAGAAGTTTCTGTTTCGAAACAAAATTTTACAGCCAGTAAGTACATGTTTCCTTAAGTTCAAGTATGGTAATGTCTCGTATCCAGTCTCAGTCTCGGACTTGGGTATGGGATGTTACATTTAGTGGTATCAGAGCCACGGTTTAGTCTGTTCTAGGACTAACGTAGCACGAGCACGAGTCTAGCTATACATGCCATACGTAAGAATGTTTTTATAATGATAGTGTGACGACTCCTGACGACTTAAATTATGTTTATACATATAGTAAATGGATCCCGAAAGAGCTGTAGCGGATGACGTAGAAAGTAACGCGCCGGCTCCCGCTGAAGGGACGATGCCTAACGAGAATGAGAATAGACCCACTACGGTGAGTCCGAGAGGAGGAAAGAGGCTAGAGAAGCCTTCCTCCATATGATGAACACGTGGTATACGGAGTTCGTTCGTACGAACCCGAATGCTCAAACCCCTCCACCCCCGCCTATTCCTCAACCTATCCCAGTAGCCCCTCAAGTAGTAGAGGTGATAAGAGGAGAGAAGCCTCCGGTTGATAGGATCAAGAAACATGGGGCTGAAGAATTTCAGGCTAAAAAGGATGATGATCCGGAAAAGGTCGAGTTCTAGTTAGAGAATACTATCAGGGTATTCAATGAATTGTCATGCACGTCTGAGGAATGCATGAAGTGTGTAGTCTCTCTTTTAAGAGATTCTTCTTACCAATGGTGGAACACCTTAGTGTCAATGGTACCACGAGAAAAGATCACGTGGGAGTTCTTTCAAGAAGAGTTCAGAAAGAAGTATATCAGTCAAAGATTTGTCGATCAGAAGAGAAAGGAATTTCTAGAACTGAAACAAGGCAAGATGTTCGTAACTGATTATGAGAGTGAGTTTGTACGACTCAGTAAATACGCTCGAGAGTGTGTATCCACCGAAGCCATCATGAGCAAGAGATTCGAAGATGGACTAAATGAGGACATTAAGTTGTTTGTTGCTGTCCTAGAATTAAAAGAATTTGTTGTGTTAGTGGAGCGGGCTTGTAAAGCCGAAGAGCTAGTAAAAGAGAAGAGAAAATCTGAAATGGAGTCTCGTGACTCGAGAAAGAGACAGTGGAATAAGTCATTCCAACCCTCTTCCAAGAAGTCAAGAGATTTCTCCACCCGATCGGCTTCATCCACAGGGTTTTCAAGAAGAAACAAGGGTAAACAGTATTCGGGAAATAAGTCACAGACTACTTCAGTCGCTAGTGTGGGGAACATTCGATCTGATAGACCGAAATGCCCACAGTGCGGTAGACGTCATCTGGGTGAGTGTCGAGCACATGAAAATGCTTGTTTCAGATGTGGTTCCCAAGACCACTTTATAAAAGATTGCCCGAAGACGATAAAGGAAGAGAGAGCATAGAACCCGAGATCTGGGAGTATGGTCAGAGGAAGACCGCAAAAGAAACCGGGTAGTAAAGCAAGTGGTAGAGGTAACCCTAAAGAGCAGGTTGCGAGACCCGAGGGTAGGGCACCTGCAAGGACGTATGCCATTCGCGCTCGCGAAGAGGCATCTTCTCCTGATGTTATTACGGGAACCTTTTCTCTTCATGATATTAAAGTTATTGCTTTAATAGATCCCGGATCCACACACTTTTACATTTGCATGAAACTAGTATCTAGTATGAGTATGCCTATAGAGTCTACTGTAATTTGTGATTAAAGTGTCTAATCCAAAGAGGGCCAAAGTGTCTTTGGTCGATAAAGTATGTAATGATTGCCCATTGATGATTAGAGGTCATTATTTTAAAGCAAACCTTATGTTGTTACCATTTGATGAATTTGACATCATTCTTGGTATGGACTGGTTGACCACTCATGATGTAATAGTAAATTGTGGGAAGAAATATATTGAGATGAGATGTGAGAATGGGGACACTCTCCATGTAGAATCGACGAACAAGGTAGATCGCCGTAATGATTTCTCATATGACGACACAGAAATACATAAGAAAAGGGTATGAGGCATATTTGGCCTTTGTGATGAATGATAGAGAAACAGAGTTAAAGATTGAGTCAGTACCGATAGTATGTGAGTACTTGGATGTTTTTCCCGAGGAATTACCAGGACTACCACCGATTAGAGAGATTGAGTTTGAAGATTGAGCCACTCGGCATGCGTACCAATATCTATTACTCATTACAGAATGGCTCCAACGGAGTTGAGAGAGTTGAAGTCACAGTTGCAAGACTTGTGAGATAAAGGTTTTGCAAGATCAAGTTGTTCTCCATGGGGTGCTCCATTTTATTTGTGAAAAGAAAGATGGCACCATGAGATTGTGCATAGATTACCGCCACTTAATAAAGTGACAAGAAAGAACAAGTACCCATTGCCAAGGATCGATGATTTGTTCGATCAATTGAAGGGGCCACCGTGTTCTCTAAGATAGACTTGAGATCCGGTACTACCGATTGAGAGTAAAGGATTCGAGATGTATCCAAGACCGCTTTTGAACGAGGTATGGGCATTATGAATTTTTAGTCATGCCCTTTGGATTGACCAATCTCCTGCGGTATTCATGGACTTAATGAACTGCATTTTCAGGCCATACCTCGACAAGTTTGTAGTCGTTTTTATCGACGACATATTGATTTATTCCCGAGATGGGAATGAGCATGCTGAGCATCTACGAACGGTCTTGCAGACTTTACGATAAAATCAGCTTTATGCCAAGTTCAGTAAAAGTGAATTTTGGCTCAAGGAAGTAGGATTTCTGGGACATATTGTCTCGGGAGATGGAGTCCGAGTAGATCCAAGTAAAATTTCGACCATAATGGATTGGAATCCACCGAGGAATGTCTCTGAGATTAGAAGTTTTCTAGGCCTAGATGGCTATTATAGACTATTCGTCAAGGGGTTTTGAGAAATTGTTACAGAAAAATGTGAAGTTTGAGTGGATGAGAAAGATGCCAACAAAGTTTCGAGAAACTAAAGGCATTCTTGTGTAAGCTCTGCTTTAGTACAACCCAGAGACAGGGAAAGAGTTAAGTGATATACAAATGATGCATCCTAAAGCAGATAAATTTGTACTTATGCAAGAAGGGAAAGTGATTGCTTATGCCTCAAGTTAGCTAAATCCCCATGAGAAGAATTATCCGATGCACGATTTAGAGTTGGCTGCCATAGTCTTCGCATTGAAGATTTGGAGACACCATTTATATGGTGAAAGATGTCAGATTTTCACCGATCACAAAAGTTTGAAGTACTTGATGACGCAGAAAGAGTTGAAATTAAGGCAACGGAGATGGTTAGAGTTGATAAAAGACTATGAGTTGGTCATTGACTACCATCTCGGAAAGGCGAATGTGGTCGCTGATGCTTTGAGTAGAAAGTCCTTATTTGTATTAAGGGCAATGAATTCGCGGATGACTTTATCCGACGATAGTTCTATTCTAGCTGAGTTGAGAGCTAGACCAATGTTTCTCCAAGAGATCATTGAAGCTCAAAAACAAGATAGTGAATTGCAAGTCAAGAGAGCTCAGTGCGAGATAGATGTTGGGTCTGATTTCCAGATTAGTCCCAATGGAAGTTTGATGTTCAAAGATAGAACCTGTGTACCGAGAAAGGAGGAGCTTATTCAGAAAATTTTGTATGAGGCACATAACGGATGTTTATCTGTACATCCGGTAGTACCAAGATGTATAATGACTTGAAGCAAACAGTATTGGTGGCCAAGAATGAAGAAAGATATTTTGAGTTTGTTTCAAATGCATGATTTGTCAACAAGTAAAGGCTGAACACCAAGTACCTTCGGGTTTGCTTCAACCCATTTTGATTCCCGAGTGGAAATGGGATCGTATCACCATGGATTTTGTAATGGGTTTACCGTTGTCACCAAGCAAGAAAGATGTCAGATAGGTTGTGGTTTGATGACTTACGAAGTTAGCCCATTTCATACCTGCATGCAGTGGATTACTCACTCGACAAGTTGGAAAACTTGTATGTTTCAGAAATAGTAAGGCTACATGGAGTTCCTTTGTCAATCATATCGGATAGAGATCCGAGATTCACCTCCAGATTTTGGAAGAAGTTACAAGAGGCCTTGGGTACAAAATTGAGTTTTAGTACAGCTTTTCATCCTCAAACTGACGGTCAGTCAGAGAGGTTAATACAAGTACTCGAAGATATGCTCCGGTGTTATATTCTTGAATTCCAAGGCAGTAAAAAAAATTTCTCCCATTAGTAGAATTTGCCTACAATAATAGTTTGCAGTCGAGCTTGAAGATGGCGCCCTGTGAGGCTTTATATGGGCATAAGTGTCGAATGCCTTTATATTGGACTAAACTCAAGGAAAACCAGATTCACGGGGTTGATTTGGTTAGAGAAACCGAACAGAAGGTGAAAGTAATTCGAGAAAGTTTAAAGGCTGCTTCTGACAGATAAAAATCCTACTCGGATTTAAAAAGAAAAGAGATAGAGTATCAGGTTGGGGATAAAGTTTTCTTGAAAGTGTCACCAGGGAGAAAGGTTCTCAGATTTGGCCGTAAAGGCAAGTTGAGTTCACGTTTTATCAGACCATACGAGATTACTGAGAGAGTTGGGCCGGTAGCTTATCGATTGGCTTTGTCATCAGAGTTAGAAAAGATACATGATGTGTTTCACGTGTCCATGTTGCGACACTACCGATCAGACCCTTCACATATAATTGCCCCGTTAGAGTTAGAGATTCATCCTGACATGACTTATGGTGAAGAACCAGTTAAGATTTTAGCTCGGGAAGTCAAACAGCTAAGAAATAAAAGTATTGCCCTAGTGAAAGTGTTGTGGCAAAGACATGGGATAGAGGAAGCTACGTGGGAACCAGAAGATAGCATGAGAAACCAGTACCCAAACCTATTTGCTGGTAAGATTTTTGAGGACGAAAATTCCTAAGAGGGGGAGAATTGTAACATCCCGATTTAGGGCCTAGTCGGAACAGTGGTGCGAGACCACAAATCTGAAGTAGTGAAATGAGTTTTGAGGTTTAAGATATGTTTGCATGATAGTATGAAAGTTTCATGTAGAGATTTTATGAAATTGTCATTGAATGGTCCATTAGGACTAAATTGCAAAAGTTGCAAAATTTGAGATTCTAGAAGCTTTTAGTATGAAATAGCTTTGGATTATTAATTAGAAGTCCTTAAATAGCAATTTGCCCAAATTATAATTTTTGAACAAAAATGGACATGAGTTAGAAATTTTGAAAGTTTAGTGAGAAGGGCATTTTGGTCATTTATCAATTAAATGATTAAAAAGGGAAAAAGATGACAAAAATCTTATTCATCTTCTTCCCCTTGTGCTGAAAATTTGAGAGACTCCATAGCTAGGGTTCTTTAATTTTTTGAAGCTTGCTAGTAAGTGCATCCTAGCCCTATTTTTAATATTCTTCATATTTTTGGAGTCCTCGTATTATGAATTAGCTATTTATAGGTATAAGTTGAGCTAGAATTCATGTTCATAAATCTACCCATGTATGACATGCTTGTAAAATGATGTTTTATGAAAGATTATGAGAGTTTGATGTTAGATAAACATCTTTTCCTAAATGAATTTCATGAAAAATGCTAGTAAGGACTAGTTTGTAAAAGTTGTGAAATTTGTCATACATGATAAAAATAGTGAGAACTGATTGTTGCTATAGTTAAGAGAATGAATCAACTAAGCATGAAGTTCACGAAAGTTGAATAAAAATCACTTTACGAGCCTTGGGGAAAAAGTGTAATTATGAGGAAGTTTATGGGCAAAATGGTAATTTTCCTGAAGTATGAGTTAAGAGTCAATTTAGTCAATGTGTGTATTAAATGAGCTAAATTATTATTATAGATCAAGAAAAATGAAGCCCGAATCGAAACCGAGGCAAGAACAAAGTCGAGGACTAAATTGCATTTCTACATACATTTTGTACATTGAGGTAAGTTTGTATGATTTCTAAGCTTTATGATTAATATCATTGAATTGCTTAGTATGATGTAGAATATATCTTAATTCCATGAGATTTTTGATGCTATGCTAAACAAAGAAATCAATGAGATTAAGTATGAGAAAGTCCCGATTGAAGTTGAATTACTTAGGATACTCGATCTATCACATAAGACAAGGAAGTCCGTATAAGACCAAGCCAAGGCATGGCATCGGAAATCAAGAAAGTTATCATGTAAGACAAAGACAAGTCTTGGCATTGAAGAGTTTATGAGATGAAGACCCATATAAGCCCAAGCCAAGGCATGGCATTGGTGAGTCTCCATGTAAAAATGTCATGTAAGTCCAAGACAAGTCTTGGCATTGAAAAGCTATCATGAGATAGAGATCCCATGTAAGTCCAAGCCAAGGCATGGCATTGGTGAGTAACAAGGAAGATTTCATGTAAGTCCAAGACAAGGCTCTGTGATTAACCCGCTCATGAGTAAAGATACTAAGTAAGACCATGTCAAGACATGGCAATGGTAAGTTCCCAATGGAACACACAAGGAAGACTTCGTGTAAGTCCATGTCAAGACATGGCATCGATACCAAGTTGAGAGATCCCATGTAAGACCATATCTAGGGTATGGCTTTGGCATCGAGGTATTTGTGAGATGAGATTCAGTATCCTCGATTATTCATAGTAATCCATCGGGCAAAAGAGTAAAGAATAAATGAGAAAGCAATAAAGTTAAGCAAGTAAAGCTATCATCAAAGTATGTTAGTCATAGTGAACTAAGAGTAATATTCATGTTATGAATGATGAAGTTAAGATCATGCTTATCTTAACAAAGCATGCTAATCTATATGATTAAGTGATACAGGTACCTTGTTTACCTTACAAAAACGAGACTAGTAAGTACCACGATAAGTGTAAGAATCATTAAGAGTAAGTAAGCTCAAGCATGTGAACTTAGCAATGCCTTTGCTTATGATGAATGAGTATGTTAAGTATATATATTTATATACGTTGTTATATGCATTACATGCAAACTTACTAAGCGAAATGCTTACGTCTTTAATTCTTTCTTTCCATGTAGTCCCGCCAAGCTAATCTCGTGGATCATCGTCATCGGAGCTCGGAGCACACTATCAATAGCTATTTTGGTATAGCCAAGTTGTTTATATTAAGTATGGCATGTATAGGAAGCATTTCATTTTGAGTTATGTTTTAGAATTAGCCAAAGTGTTGGCTATCAAGCTTAGTATTCTTTTTGTATATGGCCAAAGAGATGGGTCATGAATGATTAAGTATGTATGTTTTTATCTATCAATGAAGTATGCATCCTTGTTCATGTTAGATGTAATACTTGAGTTATTGAATTGAGTATTGGATTGATCTTGATATCAGGGTGGCAATTGGCTTGGAAGATAGCCTCTAGGTGCCCACATGGATAGACACACGGGCGTGTGTCTAAGCCGTGTGTCCCCTGCACATTAGTGTTTTAAGTCAAAATAGACCACGGGCTAATCACACAGTCGTTTGTTTAGGCCGTGTGTGACACACGGTTAGCACATGGGCGTGTGCCCTGCCGCCGTGAATTCTCGCACCTTGCACTTGTAAATTGAATTACCACACACGGCTGAAGTACACGCGCGTGTGTATGGACCCGTGTGGATAAGTCGAGAATGCCAAAGTTTAGCACACGGGCCAAAGCCATGGGCGTGTCAAGGCCGTGTGAAATTAGTCAGTGTCGACCACGGGTGGAAGACACGGGCATGTCTTAGGGGTGCACGGGCGTGTCCCATGTCACATGGGCGTGTGACCCCTGTTTCGAGGAAAAGTTCCCGATTGAGTTCGAAAGTTTTCGGATAGGTGTTTAAGGCCTCAGAGGCCCATGAAATGTATGTTTTGATTAAGAAAGAGAAGTTTCTGTTTGAAACAAAATTTTACAGCCAGTAAGTACATGTTTCCTTAAGTTCAAGTATGGTAATGTCTCGTATCCAGTCTCAGTCTCGGACTTGGGTATGGGGTGTTACACTATGTCTGTAGGTAATGATACTAACACTAAGGTATCGATATTTTCTCTAAGTGGTATTGATACCACCTGGAAAAACGTTACCAAACTTGCATTCTGTTTCTCGCCAAATTTCAAAACATCAAAAAATATCGGTACCTTTCACAAGGTATCGATAATTACACCACGAGTATCGATACTCGGGCTAAGGTATCGATACCAAATCTATATTCTGACTTCCTGCACATTTCAAAACATAGAGGTATCAATTTTAAAACTCGATTATCGATACCTCTACTCCAGACCTCAAAAATGCAGTATACATATGCAATTAATCCATTCCAATTTAGTTCCTAAACATCATGCATCAATTACTTTGACAAATAATCATTAAACAGCCTAATTAACAGGTCAGTATCGTAAAATCATGTTCGAGCAAGTAACATCAATCCATCCTCAAGTTCATGAACCCAAGCATAACAATAACATGTAATCCTTATAAATCGAACCAAAAACCAGCAATAATGTCTAGAAATCAACAGGGCTATAACGAGTCTACCATATTGCCTCATTCCCCAAAACATAAATAAATATAGAACACCTACGAAATAATGCAAAAGTCTTGCTTGGATCACCTATCTAAACTACACCGCTCACACCGGCACACAACTAATTTGCAAAGTTTAAGAAGGGAGTGGATGAGCTTAACAAGCTCAGTGAATTCCTAGAACAACTACCATGCAATCAGTTCATCAAACATTAACGAACAACCATATAGCATAAACTTATAAATCCAACTTTAGTATCATAATATACTTACTCGTGCATTATTATTAGTTCTTTTACATGGTAAACATATTCACTTTGTAATATCCCGGGTTAGGGGCTGTTTTGTTGTTGCATGATATTGCATGTGTCTAGTGTGCTGCGTGGCTATTTCTATGTTTTGGGGGCTTAATCGAAGTCTAAGTGTATGCCTGAGTGAATGGGAAAATTTTGGTTTTTGGGTGTTAAGTCAGGGGAGCTGTTGGAGCTAGGGTATAAGAATATTATTTGGTGTTTGGTTGCACAAATGAGGAGCTGGCAAAGTGGCAAAGTATGTGCCACTTGGGGCTTGAGTGTGGCGTCAACTACAAGGGGAGAGATCCACGAGTTCAAGTCGCAGAGTTCCCCATTTTGGCTCTCATTTTGGACGGCATGGAGGAAGAGTTAGAAGGCAATTCGAATTCTTCCTTGGACTTGGTCCACCCATTCAAATGGAAGGTGGAGAGCAAGTTGTGGAGGTAGACTTGGTCAAGCTAATTTGAATGTGTGGTAGGGAGTTAATGGGGGGAGTGGTGGCCGAAATTTTGGGATGTTTGGAGGTGTTGGCCGTAACTTGGGAAGCTTGTTGGGGAGTGGTCGGTTGGTGAGTGTGTTAGGGGGGACTAGTGCCGAATTTCCCTTGGTTTGTTGGTGCATTTTCGGTCTTAGGAGGGTAGCAACATAGCTCTTTCATTTTTGTCAAAACAAGCCGAATTTCATAGTAAGTTTCACCTTTTGTTTTCTTTTGGCAACCGAAAATGCAAGCACATGTGTGCCGAATTTCTTTGTTCTCTTGAGTAGGGGGTAGCCGAATATCTCTTCCCATTTCCTCTTTTCTTTTCAAGTGTGTAAACCGAAACCTCTAATCTCTCTTCTTGCATTTTTGATTTTTCTTTCTTTCTTAAAAACTTTGTAGTGAAACTCTCTTCCAAAAACACATTCTTCATCTCTTTTCTTTCAAAACCCAAAGGTACCTTCTCCTGTTCATTTTTGTTTCTCCTTAAAACCATTTTGCCGAAACTTTATTCTCATTTCACTTTATCCTTCTTGTTTTTTTTACTCAAGCCGAATTCTCTTTTCTTTTGTTTAAGTTCTAGCCGAATCTTCCTCTTCTAGTAGTACTTTGTAGCCGAATTTTGAGTGGGGAGTAATCTCGTTTGTCTTCTTTCAAACGTTGGAGCAAGGTAAGTGGGTGGTCGAATGCTCATTTCTTTTCTCTCCTAGTTTTCTACCAATTTTGGGGAGGTTCAAAGTTGACTTTCGGCATTGGTTGAAGGGTGTTGATCTCTTATGTCTTGACCGAATTCTTTTTAGGGCTTTCGGGATTCGGCTACCAACGGTCGTTATCCGAACTCGATTGTTTGCCGATTGCTAAAGGAGGAATCATTGTGGTTCGGGTTTGCTAAGAAACCGAACCAATAGCAAGGTGAGGGATCAACATTAACCCCTTTGGTTAATTATTGTTGGCCGAATGTTAGATGTCTAACTCCTATTTGGCCGATTGTAGGATCAAGGATACAAGGAGCTTTAGATCATTTCTTTTAGTATTAAAGGTTGCGCTTTAGCAGGTGTGTAAACTAACACACTACACTTAGTGATATTGTTATTAGACCTGTTTGCCTATTAAAATCATGACAAGATGATGGATTATTGGATACCCAAACGGGGTATGTGTACGTATCGGGTAAGTCAAGATTGTTACTAGATTACTCGATGATCTATATGGTATCATGACTATGTATGTATGTGATATGGGGCATGAGTCAAACATATTAGCATGATATGCATAATTTGTATGATATGCATGATTACATGAGTTGGTTTGTTGATGGGTGATATGAGTGGAGAGCAAAGTGATGATTTGTCTTGACGAGCACCAGTGTTTTGGTAACACACTTTGTGACTTTGGGTCACCGGTGCTTTGGTAGCACATTTGTGTCTTTGGGACACCAGAGGTTGGGCACCTCATTGCGACTTGTCCCGTGGTTAACACCACCGTGGGTTGGCCCCACTTTGAGATATGGGATCGCTCGCTAGTGATTGGGTATCACACGATGGGTTGGCCCCATCATTCGATTATTGTGACTACGGTCACCAAGTGCTTTGGTAGCACATTTGTGTCTTTGGGACACCAGAGGTTGGGCACCTCATTGCGACTTGTCCCCGTGGTTAACACCACCGTGGGTTGGCCCCACATGAGATATGGGATCGTCGCTAGTGATTGGGTATCACACGATGGGTTGGCCCCATCATTCGATTATCGTGACTACGGTCACAAAGTGCTTGGGTAGCACATTGTGTCTTTGGGACACCAGTGTTTTGGTAACACATTGTGACTATATGTCACCAAAGTGGTTTGGCACCACCAGTGGTTTGGTACCACACGGGGTAGAAAAAGGAGATACTGGATGGTTAGGATCGGGTTGCATTAATTATGTTGCTATGTATGATGTGTGTTAGCATGTTGTTTCATCGGGAGCGGATTTATGCACTGAGTCATTCGACTCACCCTCTCCTTTGACATTTCAGGTGACTCGTAGACGCGGACATGGAGCCGGGGTGGACTCTGGGTGCACATGCCATGCTTTAATAAAAGTTTCACGAGACTATTCACTTTGGGTACTTTAGCTTATTTATTTTCATTTGAGATTAAATTTGGATTTGTAAAAGGCCTTTAAATTATGTTTTATGATGGGTATGTTTTAATTAGATTCGCAACCTGCCTAACAAATAACTTGGCATGAAATTTTACTAAAACTTGGAAAGACAACGTTTTCAAAATTATATCGCAATGTGTTTTAAACTATACCATCGGGTATCTCGCTATGTTTTGCTATACAATAAACTCAAATGATTTCCAAATCAAACTCGATTTTCTACTAAGTCTAAAATGTTTCAAAATGGCACTAAGAAACTATTGGAAGCGCTAAATGAAATCAACTCGCTTTAACTATATACTTGGATAAGTTTTCAAGATCTTGTCAAACAAGCCTACTCAAATTTTTCCTCAAATACACTATGTTTTCACCTCACTTCTAAACGAAAAAAAAAAATCTGATCACTCAAAGACGTTTTTCCCCGTAACATACCAGATTCGGGCGTGGTGTCTTGTCCGAGTTTGGGGTGTTACAATTGTGGTATCAGAGCTAAGTTCAAAGGCTCGACTGTGGGCCTGAGGCCCAAAATGTTTTCAAAAGGTTGTTTTGTTAGTCTTTATTCTTAAAGTATGGTTTGAAAGGCATGGCACCGAGTCTCCGGCACCAGTTCGCCCAGGTAAGTACCCTTACTATTGCTTGTGAATTGATTGGATGTGATATGATTTGATGAATAGCAATAGTATACTACTTAGAGATTGAAACTGATAGGATTCTGTGAACTCGCGAGAACAAATCCTCTTAAAATATTCATAAGACTTGCTTTTAAACAAGTGGAATAAATACTGATGCGTAAAAATTCCTAATCGACACGTAGGAAGTTTAGTCATGAGCGCTAGAGGTGGACGTGGTCGTGGGACGCAGGTCGTGGTAGGATGACGGTTTTCGAGCCCGTAGGATCCGGGTCGTGGTTTAGAAAATGAGATACCGGTTCCGCCGCCACCGAGGTGGTGAGTTCCAAGATCGATCGGGACGATGCAAAGGTCACAGCGATGCCGCGAGTGTTGGAAAGAGTAGCTGGTGTTGGTGGTAACGCAGAGTTAGGAAATTGTTCTCGAGCGACTTCGCCAATGGGGCCGAATTCTTCCGAGGTGTTTCGGTGTTGCTCCAAAGATCGCCGAGTAATCGCTAGAGGCGCATCGAGCGGATCATGGATGATACGGACTTGACCGTGAAGAGAAGTCGAAGGGCATCGTGATCGCTTCTCCGTGATGAGTCATATCGCTGGTGGCTCACGGTTCGAGACAGTGTGGCGCAGAGGATCTAACATGGGATTATTTCGTGTACGCATATCAAAAGAAGTACATCGGAGCTAGTTATGTCGACTCTCAGTGGAAGGCATTTCGAGGCTTGTTCGGGAGTAAACTGCTTTCGAGTACGCAGGCCGAGTTCCCGGCCGAGTAGGTATGCGGGGCATTGTGGCCACCGAGCATGAGAGGTGTGTTCGCTTTCGAGGATGGTGCGAGACGACTTGAGGTCTGCTGATTGCTCCTCGCCAGAGCGCGAGTTTGCCGCCTTAGTTGAGAAGGCTAAGGTGGCCGAGGGTGTTAAGGAGTCGTGAGGCGTGGTATGGACCGAAATAGACATAAGAGGAGCTTTGGGTCCCTGCGGTCGCGTCGGGTAATCCGCAGAAGAGGGCTAGACCGAGTGGGCCGAACCACCGCTAGGTTTGTTGTCGCTAGGCGTGGACCGCCGCAGATGTGACTGGGTGTGGAAAATCTCATTGGGGTGGGCTGGGATGGAGGAAAAGGTTGCTTCGAGTGTGGTTCTCTGAGCACCATGTGAGGGACCGTCCGCGTAGGTTGGCTAGGATTCGGCCCCGAGAGTCGGGCGTAATCGATTCAGAGGTAGTGGACCGCCACCGCAGAGGGGCCGTGGTAATGGCAGAGGTGGTAATGGTTCGTCGGGGCCGTGGAGCACCGGCAGAGGTGCGAGTAGCTCTCGATGCTAGACATACTGGGTTAGTGTATGCCGCGAGGCGCCAAGAGGAGCGGGCGACACCGGACGCCATAACCGAGTGACGTTTTTGATTTTTGGTTCTCCTTATACCGCTTTGATTGATGTGGGTTCAACGCACTCTTATGTTGCCGTAGTATAGTAGAGACCATGGATTTAGACTCGAGATATCTTCTAGGCAGATGACCGTGATTAGCCCTCTAGGTCACTCAGTAGTAGTAGATAAACTGTTTAAAGAGGTACCCCTAGAACTCCAAGGGGTAGTGTTCGCCGATCCGATGGAGCTACCGCTTGGGGAGTTCGATCCGATTCTTGGGATGGATTGGTTGGTCAAGTACCAAAGCGAGGTTGGATTGCGCGCCAAGCGCATGGTTCTTAAGACGGTCGAGGGTGAAGAGGTGGCTATGATAGGTAATAGGAGAGATTACTTATCAATGTGGTATCCGCTTTGAAAGCGCAGAAGATGGTCGAAGGGGCGTGAAGTTTATGTGGTTCATGTGTATGCCTTGGAGGCCAAAGAGTACTGTGGAGAAGGTTCGCACTGCTAAGGAGTTTGCTGATGTTTTTCCCGAGGAGCTTCCGTGTTTGCCGCCGATCGCGAGGTGGAGTTCGGGATTGATCTATTACCCGAATCGCGCCAATGTCTATTGCTCCGTATAGGATGGCGCCAAAGGAATTGGTGGAGCTTAAGGCTCGAGATCCGTGAGTTATTGGATCGAGGTTTTATTAGGCCTAGTGTTTCGCCGTGGGTGCGCCGGCACTCTTTGTCAAGAAGAAAGATGGCACGATGCGGATGTGTATAGACTACCGCCATTGAACAAGTCGACGATTAAAAACAAGTATCCGCTGCCACGGATAGATGACTTGTTTGATCGGTGAAGCGGGGTCTGCGGTATTTTCAAAGATCGACTTGAGATCCGGGTATCATCGGCTTGAAGGTTAAGGAGGTGATATCCATAAAAAAAAGCGTTCGGACTCGGTATGGGCACTACGACTTCTCGTAATGCCGTTCGGGTTGACTAACGCACCAGCAGCCGTTTATGGATATGATGAATAGGGTGTTTCAAAGAAGATCTGGATCGGGCCGTCGTGGTTTTCATAGACGATATCTTGGTGTACTCAAAGACAGAGGAAGAGCATGATAAGCATTTGCGAGTGGTGTTGCGATTTTGAGGAAAAGCATTTCATGCTAAGTTCGGGCAAGTGCGAGTTCGCTTAGAGAAGTGACTTTCTTGGGTCATGTAGTGTCGGTGAGGGATTCGAGTAGATCCTCGTAAGATTGAGGCGATTTTGGATTGGAAGCCGCCTAAGTCGGTGGGTGAGATTCGAGTTTTCTGGTTTGGCCGATACTACCGGAAGGTTCGTTGAGGGTTTCTCGTTGATAGCAGCGCCGATGACCAAGTTGCTGAAGAAAGAAGTTCCGTTTGTGTGGACTGAGAAGCAGCAGGAAAGCTTCGATAAGTTAAAGAAGATTTTGACTGAGGCTCCGGTTCTAATTCAACCTGAGGCTGGTAAGGAATTCACAGTCTATTGCGACGCATCACATACGGGCTTGGGTTGTGTGCTGATGCAAGAAGGTAAGGTTGTGGCTTACGCTTCTCGGCAGCTGAGGCCACATGAGGTCAATTATCCGACGCATGATTTGGAGCTAGCAGCTGTAGTCTTCGCTTTAAAGATTTGGAGGCACTACCTGTACGGAGAGAGATCGATAGTCTACACAGATCACAAGAGTCCAAGTATCTACCGACTCGTAAGGATTTGAATTTGAGGCAGCGCAGATGGGTCGAAAGCTTTGAAAGATTACGATCGCTCGATTGAGTATCATCCGGGCAAGGCTAACGTGGTGGCAGACGCGTTGAGCCGTAAGGTTGTTTTGGAGTTAAGAGCATTGTTTGCCCACTTGAGGTTGTATGACGACGGGAGTATTCGGGCAGAGTTGCGAGTTAAGCCTACTTGGGTTGAGCAGATCGAGAGAAACAGATTATTGGATGAGGTTCGAAGTGCGCGAAGGTTGCAGTGTGAGGATGGTGGTTTGGAGGGTTACTGACTTGTCTAGTGATGAGGTTCTCGTGTTTCCAAGGTAAGGCTTGTATGCCTAAAGATGTTGAGTGAGGCAAAAGATTCTTCAGACGCACATAGCAGTCCTCATGCTATGCATCCCGGAGGTAGCAAGATGTATAGGGATCTTAGAGAGCGATTTTGGTGGCCTGGCTTGAAGAAGGAGGTGACAGAGTTTGTTGGGAAGTGTCCGACTTGTCGCCAGGTCAAGGCTGAACATCGGGTTGTCCGTCGGGGTTGCTTTAGCTCTGTGAAGATTCCTCGATTGGAAGTGGGAAAGGATAACCATGGATTTCGTCGGTGGGTTATCGCCACGCCAAGCAAGAAGGATTCGATTTGGGTAGTGGTGGATCGACCGACTAAATCACCACTTTATCCCGGTGAGGGTTGACTACTCACTTCGAAGCTAAGCGAAGCCGTATGTGTCGAGATAGTAAGGTTGCACGGTGTGCCGTCGATCATCTCGGATAGGGATCCCGATTCACGCCAAGGTTCGGAAAGCATTGCATCAAGCTCGGGTACTGCGTTTGGATTTCAAAGACGGCTTTTCACCCGCATGATCGACGGTCAATCGTAAAGGTCATTCAGATCTTGGAGGATATGCTGAGAGGTTGTATCTTGGATTTCAGAGGTAGTTGGGAGGAGTTTCTACCATTAGCTGAGTTTGCCTACAACAACAGTTACCAAGCGAGCATCAAGATGGCACCGTATGAGGCGTTGTATGGTAGGAAATGTTGCTCACCTACGTGTTGGACGGAGTTAGGTGAACGTCAGTTGTTAGGACCCGAGTTGGTTGCTGAGACCGAAGACAAGGTTAAGCTGATTCAGTCCCGATTGAAGGAAGGTTCGGACCGGTAGAAGTCTTATGCCGATCTTAAGCGTAAGAGATATAGAGTTCGCTGTGGGGATCGAAGTTTTCCAAGGTCTCGCCTTGGAAGAAGGTGTTGAGGTTCGGGAAGAAAGGCAAGCTAAGTCCGAGGTTTATTGGGCCGTATAAGGTTCTGAGACGAGTTGGACCAGTGGCGCATCAGCTTGAGTTGCCAGCAGAGCTTAGTCAGATTCACGACGTTTTCCACGTTTCGATGCTTCGACGTTATCGCTCAGATCCGTCGCATGTGGTAGCAGTGGAAGAGATCGAGGTAAATCCAGATTTGACCATGGAAGAGGAACCTGTGCAGATTCTTGATCGAGATGTGAAGGTTCTGCGTAAGAAGTCCTGCCTTTGGTTAAGGTTCTTTGGCGGAATCATGGCGTAGAAGAAGCTACGTGGGAACCCGAGGATATGATGAGACAAAGAATACCCGCAACTCTTCTGATCAGGTAATTTCGAGGTCGAAATTATTTTAAGGGGGGTAGAACTGTAATATCCCGGGTTAGGGGCTGTTTTGTTGTTGCATGATATTGCATGTGTCTAGTGTGCTGCGTGGCTATTTCTATGTTTTGGGGGCTTAATCGAAGTCTAAGTGTATGCCTGAGTGAATGGGAAAATTTTGGTTTTTGGGTGTTAAGTCAGGGGAGCTATTGGAGCTAGGGTATAAGAATATTATTTGGTGTTTGGTTGCACAAATGAGGAGCTGGCAAAGTGGCAAAGTATGTGCCACTTGGGGCTTGAGTGTGGCGTCAACTACAAGGGGAGAGATCCCGAGTTCAAGTCGCAGAGTTCCCATTTTGGCTCTCATTTTGGACTGGCATGGAGGAAGAGTTAGAAGGCAATTCGAATTCTTCCTTGGACTTGGTCCACCCATTCAAATGGAAGGTGGAGAGCAAGTTGTGGAGGTAGACTTGGTCAAGCTAATTTGAATGTGTGGTAGGGAGTTAATGGGGGAGTGGTGGCCAAAATTTTGGGATGTTTGGAGGTGTTGGCCAGAACTTGGGAAGCTTGTTGGGGAGTGGCGGTTGGTGAGTGTGTTAGGGGACTAGTGCCGAATTTCCCTTGGTTTGTTGGTGCATTTTCGGTCTTAGGAGGGTAGCAACATAGCTCTTTCATTTTTGTCAAAACAAGCCGAATTTCATAGTAAGTTTCACCTTTTGTTTTTTTTGGCAACCGAAAATGCAAGCACATGTGTGCCGAATTTCTTTGTTCTCTTGAGTAGGGGGTAGCCGAATATCTCTTCCCATTTCCTCTTTTCTTTTCAAGTGTGTAAACCGAAACCTCTAATCTCTCTTCTTGCATTTTTGATTTTTCTTTCTTTCTTAAAAACTTTGTAGCCAAACTCTCTTCCAAAAACACATTCTTCATCTCTTTTTCTTTCAAAACCCAAAGGTACCTTCTCCTGTTCATTTTTGTTTCTCCTTAAAACCATTTTGCCGAAACTTTATTCTCATTTCACTTTATCCTTCTTGTTTTTTTTACTCAAGCCGAATTCTCTTTTCTTTTGTTTAAGTTCTAGCCGAATCTTCCCTCTTCTAGTAGTACTTTGTAGCCGAATTTTGAGTGGGGGAGTAATCTCGTTTGTCTTCTTTCAAACGTTGGAGCAAGGTAAGTGGCTGGCCGAATGCTCATTTCTTTTCTCTCCCTAGTTTTCTACCAATTTTGGGGAGGTTCAAAGTTGACTTTCGGCATTGGTTGAAGGGTGTTGATCTCTTATGTCTTGACCGAATTCTTTTTAGGGCTTTCGGGATTCGAAGCAGTCAACGAAGCTGTTATCTGAACTCGATTGTTTGCCGATTGCTAAAGGAGGAATCATTGTGGTTCGGGTTTGCTAAGAAACCGAACCAATAGCAAGGTGAGGGATCAACATTAACCCCTTTGGTTAACTATTGTTGGCCGAATGTTAGATGTCTAACTCCTATTTGGCCGATTGTAGGATCAAGGATACAAGGAGCTTTAGATCGTTTCTTTTAGTATTAAAGGTTGCGCTTTAGCAGGTGTGTAAACTAACACACTACACTTAGTGATATTGTTATTAGACCTGTTTGCCTATTAAAATCATGACAGTATGATGGATTATTGGATACCCAAACGGGGTATGTGTACGTATCCGGGTAAGTCAGTATTGTTACTAGATTACTGATGATCTATATGGTATCATGACTATGTATGTATGTGATATGGGGCATGAGTCAAACATATTAGCATGATATGCATAATTTGTATGATATGCATGATTACATGAGTTGGTTTGTTGATGGGTGATATGAGTGGAGGGGCAAAGTGATGATTTGTGCCGACGAGCACCAGTTGTTTTGGTAACACACTTTGTGACTTTGGGTCACCGGTGCTTTGGTAGCACATTTGTGTCTTTGGGACACCAGAGGTTGGGCACCTCATTGCGACTTGTCCCCGTGGTTAACACCACCGTGGGTTGGCCCCACTTTGAGATATGGGATCGCTCGCTAGTGATTGGGTATCACACGATGGGTTGGCCCCATCATTCGATTATTGTGACTACGGTCACCAAAGTGCTTTGGTAGCACATTTGTGTCTTTGGGACACCAGAGGTTGGGCACCTCATTGCGACTTGTCCCTGTGGTTAACACCACCGTGGGTTGGCCCCACATGAGATATGGGATCGTCTGCTAGTGATTGGGTATCACACGATGGTTTGGCCCCACCATTCGATTATCGTGACTACGGTCACCGGTGCTTGGGTAGCACATTGTGTCTTTGGGACACCAGTGTTTTGGTAACACATTGTGACTATATGTCACCAGTGGTTTGGCACCACCAGTGGTTTGGTACCACACGGGTAGAAAAAGGAGATACGGATGGTTAGGATCGGGTTGCATTAATTATGTTGCTATGTATGATGTGTGTTAGCATGTTGTTTCATCAGAGCGGGATTTATGCATCGAGTCATTCGACTCACCCTCTCCTTTGACATTTCAGGTGACTCAGAGACGCGGACATGGAGCCGGGGTGGACTCGGGGGCACATGCCATGCTTTAATAAAAGTTTCACTGAGACTATTCACTTTGGGTACTTTAGCTTATTTATTTTCATTTGAGATTAAATTTGGATTTGTAAAAGGCCTTTAAATTATGTTTTATGATGGGTATGTTTTAATTAGATTCAAGCAACTCTGCCTAACAAATAACTTGGCATGAAATTTTACTAAAACTTGGAAAGACAACGTTTTCAAAATTATATCGCAATGTGTTTTAAACTATACCATCGGGTATCTCGCTATGTTTTGCTATACAATAAACTCAAATGATTTCCAAATCAAACTCGATTTTCTACTAAGTCTAAAATGTTTCAAAATGGCACTAAGAAACTATTGGAAGCGCTAAATGAAATCAACTCGCTTTAACTATATACTTGGATAAGTTTTCAAGATCTAGTCAAACAAGCCTACTCAAATTTTTCCTCAAATACACTATGTTTTCACCCCACTTCTAAACGAAAAAAAAAAATCTGATCACTCAAAGACGTTTTTCCCCGTAACATACCAGATTCGGGTGTGGTGTCTTGTCCGAGTTTGGGGTGTTACACACTTTTAAGCATATATCCTATTACACATATAATTACCTAACATTCAAGCATATATTACAATATTTAAAACATCTTTATAGATAAATTGCACGTCATATAAAGACGCATCACAATACACATATATTCATAAGTTAAGATAAATTTTAATAGAAACCACATACTCATTTAGACATATATCACATTACACATATATACATTTTAAGATAATTTTCCACTTGAGCTATGAAACATAAAAGTGAGCTATATCATCACTCATCGGATATGCGGATCTCCAACACACCAAACATAAACTCATAGAGTCAAACATGTCCCGAAAGTGACGCATAAAGCTAACACTCTCATTATTTCCCCTCACATTTTCTCAACCCTCCAACATGTCCCGGAGCCTCAACGCCCAAAATCACTATACATATAGCTGAGTACTCACAATCCTATGGCATGCCAACTATATCCAACAGTTTTAAGATCACAAGGCCAAAATATCTGAAGTCAAACACATATCACTTATTGATTATCCGTTCACAATCACCGCATATTTTCATCTTTAGCAAAACATTGTCACTAACATTTAACATACACATAACACGTACAAATTTGCACTTTCACAATAGTTATCATAACCACATACCACATGTTATAACATCTCATCTCAATTCACATATTCACAAACACATAAGCACTTTATTCACAAGATAACATAGGTATGAGAAAGCTTACACTCGAAATTTAGAGTAGGGGTTTAGGCTACTACTAAATTCCTAAATAACGCATTGAATCATATCCACGAGTAATTATCCCAAACACTCACAAATTACACTTTCACTGAAAAGCCGAAAACTTAAACTAGCTTTTCCTTGCCTTTATCTCTACTCGTAGAAGGTTTTATCAAATCTAAAACTTCAACACAACAAATTCACACAACAATACATCCAAAAATCAGCCAAGGACTCATTATAAGCATACAAAACATAAGCCTAAACTAAGTTCTCATGTAATCGAAACCTTTAACATAGCAAACTTTAAATTCGAATATCTCGATCTATACTTAACCGTTTTGCCTAAAACTAATTCCGTTCATCTTAAAATTCACCTAAGACTAATTCTCTACCTTTAAAATATAATAAAATTATAACAGCTCGATTTAGGGGCTAGTCGGATTAGTGATCTCGGGGTCACTAATCTAAGAATTGAGAAGTTTATTTTCATGTTATTTTATGAGTCGGAGCATGATAGTATATGTGCATGAGAATTTTGGTGCTTTAATTTTAGCGATTTCTTATATAATCGTGAAAAATGACTAAATCGCATAAAGTACGAAAGTTTCATTTTATAAGCTAAAGGTACCAAATAGCCATAGATTGATAATTGGAGGTCTTTAAAAGGCAATTAGACCCCTAATATTTGCTTGGCCGGCCATAGACTAGCATAGGAGACAAATTTGTCAATGATGGTCAAAGTTGGTGATAGTAGGTGGACTAATTTTACTATTATTAATAAAATAAGGAAAGAAAAGATATCATCTTTTCTCTTTCACTCTTCCACCAAAAATTAGCAGCAAATAGAGGGAAGAAAGCTTCAAAATTTCAGCACACTCTTCTCTTTAAAAAGCAAGAAGAACTGAGAATCCGCCTCAATCGGGGAAAGAATAAAGTCTTGGACTAAATCGACGAGTTAGCTCATTTTGGAATCAAGTTAAGTTTGTATGTGATTAATGTAAAATGTATGTTAGCATAATTGAGAATGCTTGATGTCATATTGATGCATGACACTCCATTAAATTGATGTTGAGTGAGATGTTGAAGTCCTAGTGGACCATGTGAATATGAAAATGCTATCATCGAGATATGAAATAGGTAAGGTCCCGTATAAGACAATGTCTGGGACATGGCCTCGGCATTGAGTTGAGATCCCGTATAAGACCATATCCGGGATATGGCTTCGGTAATGAATATGAAAATCGTATAAGACCATATCCAAAATATGGCATCGATACTTGATGTGAAAGTCCATATAAGACCATATCCGGGATATGGCATTGGCGTTTAGGAGTAAATCCATGTAAGACCACCTTGGGGATGTGGCATTGGCTTTGTCCCTACATGAACGATGTTAAATATGCGTCTTTGACTATCCCTAGTGATTAAAGGGATAAGTAGATGGGTTTAGAAGTAGAAATGAGATTTGTACTAAAGTCATATGAATGAGTGAATACAGGTACTCGTGAATGAGTCACGAAGAAACGATTACGATATGTGGTACGGTATGTGCTAAATAAGGGCAATTGTGAGTAAGTATGGAAAGAAGCCTATGACTTGTGTATAGTTAGTTAATGTCATGAATGAATTATATTATGAGCTTATTGTTGCTATTCATATCCATGCAAATTTACTAAGCTTTATGCTTACCCCTTTCATTGCTCTTTCTCCTTGTAGTATTGCCAAGATAACTCGACAAACGAGGACGTAGGAGTTCGGAAATCACACTATCGACGCCACTTTGGTATAAAAATTTAGACTTATTTTGTGTATGGCATGTATAGGACTCAAGTATTTTCTTAGGTCGTAATTTTTGGCCAAAGTGTTGGCTTTGTAAGGCATCAAAACCTCCTTTTGTAATGGTCTATTAAGTTAGGCCGATACTTGGCAAATTTTTATGTTTAAAGAAAGTGATATGTTTTTTTTGAAGTGTATGCCCTTGTGTATGGTTGTTGAATTGAGTACTTGGATATGCCTTTGAGTTGTGAATTGTGTTGAGATAGATTGGTGTTTGCATGTGTGCAATGTGGGGTGGCAAAAGGCTTGGTAGATAGCCATCTAATTGTCCACATGAATAGACACACGGGCGTGTGTCTATACCGTGTGTGACACACGGTCAGCCCTATGGGCGTGTGAATTGACCATGTGTCCCCTTACATACTAGGTTTGCAAGTCAGTGTACTCCACGGGCTAGGGACAAGGGCGTGTGCCCAGGCCGTGTGAAGTCTGCACATTAATTGTGGAATTTAAATCGACCACGGGTAGAAGACACGGGTGTGTCTAGGCCGTGTGAAGTTAGTCAAAATTGACCACGAGTGGAAGACACGGGCGTGTCTAGGTCGTGTGAAATTGGTCAGGGTCGACCACGGGTGGATGACACGGACATGTCTTAGGGGCACACGGGCGTGTCCCTAGACCAACACGGGCGTGTGGCCCCTGTTTTGTTGAAAAGTTCCTGAGCTCGTAAAAACTCCCAGAATAGTTTCGATACCTCTCGGAGGTATGTTTGGGGCCTCTTAGGCCGAGTACGTGCAAGTGATGAGTTTAAACGAAATTTTATAGCCCGTTTCGAGATGTCAAGTGAGATTAATTAGGTAATGCCTCAATCCCGGTCCCAGCTTCGGGCGCGGGTAAGGGGTGTTACATTTATTGGTATCAGAGCAACGGTTTAGTCGATTCTAGGACTAACGTAGCGTAAGTACGAGTCTAGCTATACGTGCCATATGTAAGGGTGTCTGAGTAATGATAGTGTGATGACTCCTGACGTATAAAATTGTGTTTTATGTAGTATATAGATTTTGATCCAGAACGAACTGCAGCCGATGATGCTGCGAGTAACGCGCCGTCTCCCACTCAAGGGACCGCACCGAGTAATAGTAGACCCGAGACCTTGGGTCAAGGGGAAGAGGGTCGAGAAGCCTTTCTCCATATGATGAGATACTGGTATTCTGAGTATACCCGAGCAAATCCAAACGCTCAACCCCCTCCACGCCCACCAATTCCTCTACCCGCTCCAGTAGCTCCTCAAGTGGTTGAGGTGGTAAGAAGAGAAAGACCTCCGGTGGATAAGATCTGGAAGCAAGGAGCCGAGGAATTCTGGGCAAATAAGGAAGATGACCCAGAGAAAGCAGAATTCTGGCTCGAGAATACCATCAGGGTATTCAGCGAGTTATCCTGCACACCTGAGGAGTGCTTAAAGTGTGCGGTATCTCTCCTGAGAGATTCAGCCTATCGATGGTGGAACACCCTGGTGTCGGTGGTGCCGAGGGAGAGAATTAGCTGGGAATTTTTCCTAGAGGAATACCAGAAAAAGTACATCAGTCAGCGGTTCATCGACCATAAGAGGAAGGAGTTCTTGGAACTGAAGCAAGGTCGTATGTCAGTAACCGACTATGAACGGGAGTTTGTAAGGCTTAGCAAGTATGCACAGTAGTGCGTGTCTACCGAAGCCATCATGTGCAAGAGATTCGAGGACGGATCAAATGAAGATATCCGTTTATACGTGGGAGTTCTCAAACTAAAGGAAGTTGTAGTGTTGGTAGATAGAGCCTGTAAAGCCGAAGAGCTGGCTAAAGAGAAGAGAAGAGCTGAGAATGAGTCTCGTGACTCGAGGAAGAGACAACTGAATAAGTCTCATCAATCCTCATCTAAGAAGTCGAGGGATTTTACTACCCAATCAGTCGCTTCAGCGGGATTTTCAACTCGAAGTAAAGGCAAGCAATTTTCGGGATCGAAAGGGCAGACCACTTCAGTTGCTAGTGTGGGCAACTTTCAACCAAGTAGACCAGAATGTCCTCAGTGTGGCAGGTGCCATTCTGGTGAGTGTCGAGCTAACGAGAAAGCATGTTTCCGTTGTGGGTCCTTAGACCACTTTATTAGAGACTGCCCCGAGGTGGGCGAGAAAGAAAACCCTCAGTATGCAAGATCGGAAAGTACTACTTGGGAAAGACCACTGAGAAACCCGGGAAATGAAATGGGTAGCAAGAACCCATCTAGAGAGCAAGCTGCTAGAGTCAAGGGTAGAGCACCGGCGAGGACATATGCCATTCGTGCTCGTGAGGAGGCATCTTCCCCCGACGTAATCACGGGTACCTTTTCTCTCCATAATACTCGTGTTATAGCTTTAATTGATCCGGGATCCACCCACTCATACATATGCATGAAATTAGTCTCTACCATGAGCATGCCCGTAGAGTTTACTGAATTCATAATAAGAGTGTCTAATCCCCTAGGCAAGTGTGTATTGGTTGATAGAGTTTGCAAAGGTTGCCCTTTGATGATTAAGGGTCATTGTTTCTCAGTCGACCTTATGTTATTACCGTTTGATGAGTTTGATGTCATCCTTGGGATGGATTGGTTAGTTACTCATGGAGTAGTTGTGAATTGTGGGAAGAAGCATATTGAGTTGAGAGATGAAAATGGTAATCTTATTTGTGTTGAATCAGATAAACCAGATAGGCTACCAGTAGTGATGTCAACCCTGTCGACTCAAAAGTATTTGAGAAAGGGGTACGACACTTACCTTGCCTTTGTGTTGAACACTAAAGAGACTGATTTGAGAATTGAGTCGGTACCCATGGTATGTGAGTACCTAGATGTTTTCCCGAAAGAATTGCCAGGACTACCCCCGGTTAAAGAGATCGAATTTGGGATTGAGTTAGATCCGGGTACTGCCCCTATTTCTATTGCTCCCTATAGAATGGCTCTAACTGAGTTAAAGGAGCCAAAAGAACAGTTGCAAGAGCTGACGGATAAAGGTTTTGCAAGGCCAAGTTTTTCTCCGTGGGGTGCTCCCATTTTATTCGTGAAGAAGAAAGATGGTTCTATGAGACTATGCATAGATTATCGGTAACTCAACAAGGTAACTGTGAAGAACAAGTACCCGTTGCCGAGGATCGATGATCTATTCAATCAATTGAAGGGAGCCACGGTGTTTTCCAAGATAGATTTAAGGTTAGGGTACTATCAGCTGAGAGTTAAGGACTCGAATGTGCCGAAAACCGCATTTAGGACTAGGTATGGCCACTATGAATTTTTGGTCATGCCTTTTGGTCTAAGGAATGCCCCTGCGATCTTCATGGATTTGATGAATCGCGTTTTTCGGCCATACTTGGATAAATTTGTTGTGGTCTTCATCGACGACATATTGATCTACTCTCGAGATGAGAATGAACACGCCGAGCACTTGAGTACGGTTCTGCAAGTTTTGAAAGAAGAGAAATTGTATGCCAAATTCAGTAAGAGTGAATTTTGGCTCAAGGAAGTGGGATTTTTGGGGCACATTGTCTCGGGAGATGGGATTAGAGTCAACCCGAGTAAGATTTCAGAAATTATTGAATGGAAACCGTCGAGGAGTGTAACTGAAGTAAGGAGTTTTCTAGGCCTAACTGGCTATTATAGGCGTTTTGTCAAGGGGTTTTCCATGATAGCTACCCCGATGACTAAACTTTTGCAAAAAGATGTGAAGTTCGATTGGACAGAAAAGTGTCAACAGAGTTTTGAGAAACTGAAGACACTGTTGACTGAGGCCCCTGTTTTGGTACAACCTGAGCCGGGAAGAGAATTTGTGGTTTATAGTGACGTGTCCTTAAACGGATTGGGTTGTGTACTCATGCAAGAAGGCAAGGTGATTGCTTATGCCTCTAGGCAATTGAAGCCGCACGAGAAGAATTACCCGACTCATGATTTAGAGTTGGCCGCAATTGTGTTTGCATTAAAAATTTGGAGGCATCATTTATATGGTGAAAGGTGTCAGATGTTCACCGATCATAAAAGCCTAAAATATTTGATGACTCAAAAGGAATTGAATTTGAGGCAACGAAGGTGGTTAGAGTTGATTAAGGATTATGAGTTGGAAATTGACTACCATCCGGGAAGGGCGAACGTAGTCACCGATGCTTTGAGTAGAAAATCATTGTTTGCACTAAGAGTCATGAATACTCAGATGACCTTGTTAGATGATGGTTTTGTTTTAACCGAATTGAGGGCTAAACCCTTGTTTCTCCAAGAAAACTGTGAAGCTCAGAAAGATGATAACAGTTTGCAAGCCAAGAGAATTTTATGTGAGTCTAGCGTGGAGTCAGAATTTCGGGTAAATCCTGATGGATGTCTGACATTTCGAGATAGGGTCTGTGTACCCAGAAATGACGAGCTTATTCATAAAATCTTGTATGAAGCGCATAGTGGATGTTTGAATGTACACCCAGGCAGCACGAAGATGTACAATGATTTGAAGAAATGGTATTGGTGGCTTGGTATGAAGAAAGATATTTTCGAGTTTGTATCTAAATGTCTGATTTGTCAGCAAGTGAAGGCTGAACATCAAGTACCTTCGGGTTTACTTCAGCCCATTATGGTTCCTGAGTGGAAATGGGACCGTATCACCATGGACTTCGTGACGGGCTTACCGTTGACTCCAAAGAAGAAAGATGCAGTATAGGTAGTGGTTGATAGACTCACAAAGTCAGCCCATTTTATACCAGTACGAGTCGACTATTCGCTTGATAAATTGGCAGACTTGTACATGTCAGAGATAGTAAGACTCCATGGTGTACCATTGTCGATCATTTCGGATAAAGATCCGAGATTCACGTCACGGTTTTGGAAAAAGTTGCAAGAAGCCTTGGGCACGAAATTAAATTTCAGTACAACCTTCCATCCACAAATCGACAGACAGTCGGGGAGGGTAATCCAGAGACTTGAGGATATGCTTCGATGTTGTGTTTTAGAATTCCAAGGTAGTTGGGAGAAATACTTACCGTTGGTGGAATTCGCCTACAACAACAGTTTTCAGTCAAGTTTGAAGATGGCGCCTTATGAGGCATTGTATAGGCGTAAGTGCCGCACGCCCTTATATTGGTCAGAACTCAGAGAGAAACAGATACACGGGGTCGATTTGGTTAAGGAAACTGATGAAAAAGTAAAAGTGATACGTGATTGTCTGAAAGTCGTCTCAGATAGGCAGAAGTCCTATTCAGATTTGAAAAGGAAAGAGATAGAAGTCAAAGTCGGTGATAAAGTGTTCTTGAAAGTATCACCTTGGAGGAAAGTCCTCAGATTTGGCCGGAAGGGCAAACTAAGTCCGCGCTTTATCAAACCTTATAAGATTACCGAGAGGATAGGACCGGTAGCTTATAGTTGGCCTTGCCACCTGAACTAGAAAAGATTCATGATGTCTTTCACGTATCTATGTTGCTCTGATACCGTTCAGATCCTTCACATGTCATTGTACCAACAGAGGTAGAGATACAATCGGACTTGACTTATGGTGAAGAGCCGGTTAAGATTTTGGCGCGAGAGGTCAATCAGTTGAGAAACAAAAGCATAGCCCATGTGAAAGTTTTATGGCAAAGGCACGGAATAGAAGAGGCTACGTGGGAGCCCGAGGAAATGATGAGAAACCAATATCCCAACCTTTTTGCCGGTAAGATTTTCGGGGACGAAAATCCTTAAGGGGGGAGAATTGTAACAGCCCGATTTAGGGGCTAGTCGGATTAGTGATCTCGGGGTCACTAATCTAAGAATTGCGAAGTTTATTTTCATGTTATTTTATGAGTCGGAGCATGATAGTATATGTGCATGAGAATTTTGGTGCTTTAGTTTTAGCGATTTCTTGTATAATCGTGAAAAATGACTAAATCGCATAAAGTGCGAAAGTTCCATTTTATAAGCTAAAGGTACCAAATAGCCATAGATTGATAATTGGAGGTATTTAAAAGGCAATTAGACCCCCCAATATTTTCTTGGCCGGCCATAGACTAGCATAGGAGACAAATTTGTCAATGATGGTCAAAGTTGGTGATAGTAGGTGGACTAATTTGACTAGTATTAATAAAATAAGGAAAGAAAAGATATCACCTTTTCTCTTTCACTCTTCCACCGAAAATTAGCAACAAATAGAGGGAAGAAAGCTTCAAAATTTTAGCACACTATTCTCTTCAATAAGCAAGAAGAACCGAGAATCTGCCTCGATCAGGGAAAGAACAAAGTCTTGGACTAAACCGACGAGTTAGCTCATTTTGGAATCGAGGTAAGTTTGTATGTGATTAATGTAAAATGTATGTTAGCATAATTGAGAATGCTTGATGTCATATTGATGCATGAAACTCCATTAAATTGAAGTTGAGTGAGATATTAAAGTCCTAGTGGACCATGTGAATATGAAAATGCTATCATCGAGATATGAAATAGGTAATGTCCCGTATAAGACCATGTCCGGGACATGGCCTCGGCACTGAGTTGAGATCCCGTATAAGACCATATCCGGGATATGGCTTCGGTAATGAATATGAAAATCGTATAAGACCATATCCGAGATATGGCATCGATACTTGATGTGAAAGTCCATATATGACCATAACCGAGATATGGCATTGGCGTTTAGGAGTAACTCCATGTAAGACCACCTCGGGAATGTGGCATTGGCTTTGTCCCTACATGAACGATGTTAAATATGCGTCTTTGACTATCCCTAGTGGTTAAAGGGATAAGTAGATGGGTTTAGAAGTAGAAATGAGATTTGTACTAAATTCATATGAATGAGTGAATACAAGTACTCGTGAATGAGTCACGAAGAAACGATTACGATATGTGGTACGGTATGTGCTAAATAAGGGCAATTGTGAGTAAGTATGGTAAGAAGCCTATGACTTGTGTATAGTTAGTTAATGTCATGAATGAATTATATTATGAGCTTATTGTTGCTATTCATATCCATGCAAACTTACTATCTTTATGCTTACCCCTTTCATTGCTCTTTCTCCTTGTAGTATTGCCAAGATAACTCGAGGAACGAGGACGTAGGAGTTCAGAAATCACACTATCGACGCCACTTTGGTATAACAATTTAGACTTATTTTGAGTATGGCAAGTATAGGACTCAAGTATTTTGTTAGGTCGTAATTGTTTGCCAAAGTGTTGGCTTTGTAAGGCATCAAAACCTCCTTTTGTAATGGTCTATTAAGTTAGGCCGATACTTGGCAAATTTTTATGTTTAAAGAAAGTGATATGTTTTTTTTTTAAGTGTATGCCCTTGAGTATGGTTGTTGAATTGAGTACTTGGATATACCTTTGAGTTGTAAATTGTGTTGAGATAGATTGGTGTTTGCATGTGTGCAATGTGGGGTGGCAAAATGCTTGGTAGATAGCCATCTAATTGTCCACATGAATAGACACACGGGCGTGTGTCTATACCGTGTATGACACATGATCAGCCCTATGGGCGTGTGAATTGACCGTGTGTGCCCTTGCATACTAGGTTTGCAAGTCAGTGTGCTCCACGGGCTGGAGACACGGGCGTGTGCCCAGGCCGTGTGAAGTCTGCACATTAATTGTGGAATTTAAATCGACCACGGGTAGAAGACACGGGCGTGTCTAGGCCGTGTGAAGTTAGTCAGAATTGACCACGGGTGGAAGACACAGGCGTGTCTAGGCCGTGTGAAATTGGTCAGGGTCGACCATGGGTGGATGACACGGACATGTCTTAGGGGCACACGGGCGTGTCCCTAGACCAACACGGGCGTGTGGCCCCTGTTTTGTTGAAAAGTTCCCGAGCTCGTAAAAACTTCCAGAATAGTTTCGATACCTCTCGGAGGTATGTTTGGGGCCTCTTAGGCCGAGTACGTGCAAGTGATGAGTTTAAACAAAATTTTATAGCTCGTTTCGAGATGTCAAGTGAGATTAATTAGGTAATGCCTCAATCCCGGTCCCGGCTTCGGGCACGGGTAAGGGGTGTTACATTTATTGGTGTTAGAGCTACAGTTTAGTCGGTTCTAGGACTAACGTAGCGTAAGTACGAGTCTAGCTATACATGCCATATGTAAGGGTGTCTGAGTAATGATAATGTGATGACTCCTGACATATAAAATTGTGTTTTATGTAGTATATGGATTCTGATCCAGACCGAACTGCAGCCGATGATGCTACGAGTAACACGCCGGCTCCCACTCAAGGGACCGCACCAACTAATAGTAGACCCGAGACCTTAGGTCAGGGGGAAGAGGCTCGAGAAGCCTTTCTCCAAATGATGAACAACTGGTATACTGAGTATACCCGAGCAAATCCAAACGCTCAACCCCCTCCACCCCCACCAATTCCTCTACCCGCTCCAGTGCTCCTCAAGTGGTTGAGGTGGTAAGAAGAGAAAGACCTCCGGTGGATAAGATCCGGAAGCAAGGAGTCGAGGAATTCCGGGCAAATAAGGAAGATGACCCAGAGAAAGCGGAATTCTGGCTCGAGAATACCATCAGGGTATTCGACGAGTTATCCTGCACACCTGAGGAGTGCTTAAAGTGTGCGGTACCTCTCCTGAGAGATTCAGCCTATCGATGGTGGAACACCCTGGTGTCGGTGGTGCCGAGGGAGAGAATTAGCTGGGAATTTTTCCAAGAGGAATACCAGAAAAAGTACATCAGTCAGCGGTTCATCGACCATAAGAGGAAGGAGTTCTTGGAACTGAAGCAAGGTCGTATGTCAGTAACCGACTATGAACGGGAGTTCGTAAAGCTTAGCAAGTATGCACGGTAGTGCGTGTGTACCGAAGCCATCATGTGCAAGAGATTCGAGAACGGATTAAATGAAGATATCCGTTTATATGTGGGAGTCCTCGAACTAAAGGAATTTGTAGTGTTGGTAGATAGAGCCTGTAAAGCCAAAGAGCTGGCTAAAGAGAAGAGAAGAGCTGAGAATGAGTCTCGTGACTCGAGGAAGAGACAACTGAATAAGTCTCATCAATCCTCATCTAAGAAGTCGAGGGATTTTACTACCCGATCAGTCGCTTCAGCGGGATTTTCAACTCGAAGTAAAGGCAAGCAATTTTCAGGGTCGAAAGGGCAGACCACTTCAGTTGCTAGTGTGGGCAACGTTCAACCAAGTAGACCAGAATGTCCTCAGTGTGGCAGGTGCCATTCTGGTGAGTGTCGAGCACGGGTGAAGTTTGCACATTAATTGTGAAATTTAAATCGACCACGGGTATAAGACACGAGCGTGTCTAGGCCGTGTGAAGTTAGTCAGAATTGACCACGGGTGGAAGACACGGGCGTGTCTAGGCCATGTGAAGTTAGTCAGAATTGACCACGGGTGGAAGACACGGGTGTGTCTAGGCCGTGTGAAATTGGTCAGGGTCGACGACGGGTGGATGACACGGACATGTCTTAGGGGCACACGGGCGTGTCCCTAGATAAACACGGGCATGTGGCCCCTGTTTTGTTGAAAAGTTCCCGAGCTCATAAAAACTCCCAGAATAGTTTTGATGCCTCTCGGAGGTATGTTTGGGGCCTCTTAGGTCGAGTACGTGCAAGTGATGAGTTTAAACGAAATTTTATAGCCCGTTTCGAGATGTCAAGTGAGATTAGTTAGGTAATGCCTCAATCCCGTTCCCGGCTTCGGGCACAGGTAAGGGGTGTTACAAAAATACTCAATTCATAGTATCGACTTTTTCGACATGTTTTATGGTTATTTTCTGAGAATTCATTAAAACTCAAGAATCCTTTAGCGAAACTTTAAAGCAAGTTTAGAAACCTTCTAATCATGTTAAAACAAGTTGAAAAATACTTTAAAATCACGTTTTTATGAAAAATCCCGAAATCCACCATTAACGACCCAATTTTTGACTTTTATTTAAAACATGCAATTTAATGGCTAAAAACTCTGTTTTAAAAACTAAATAACATTTAAAATTAATAGGAAGATGAATCGATACCTTAGTTGACGAAAAATTGAGTGTTTGATCGAAAACTTGAAAGCTTGACAATAGAGGAACTATGGTATTTTGGGGTGTTTTTCTTGGTCATTTATAGAGGTTTAAGGTTCAAGGGTGATAGAAATCAAAAGGAATTAGGATTTGGAGTTCAAAATTGATTGAAATAGCAAGAGAGAATTAAGGGATGACAAACACAATATTGGGGAAGAAACTAACGTGAAACTTATTTTAGGTTGATTTTTAAAATTTGGTTTAATGCCTCTTAAAAACTCATAATTTTGACTATTTTACAAATCATTCCTATTTTCCAAATTAAATGTATTAAAACACATTTTCAGAAGTTGATTCAATTTTATAAAAATCATAATTAAAAACATTACTGGTATGCCATGTCACAAAAGTCCGAACACTTTAAGGCTAAAATTCCTAAAATACCCTTAAAACTCTTAGGCCCTATATTGGGGTGTTACAAAAATCTACTTAATGTATTTAATGTTAAGGGTTATATTATGCTATTAGCCCCTGTACTTTAGAAAATTTGTGGATAAATGACCATATTTAAACTAATACGTCAATACCCTACACGTATAAACATTTGGGCGCATACTCTCAACTATTGGTAGATAAATGACCATGGTGGATAGCATTTTTAGGCAGACTCTAGCATCGGGCGTATACATTCTTCCTTACATCCAAAGAGAAAATTAACCTTAACAGAGATGATATTTGTAACACCCCAAACCCGGCCTAGAAGTTAGGCCTGAATCTGGTGTGTCACATGGAAGTAAAAACCATCTTTGCGATTATTAAAAACTTGCTTGAAAAATACAGCCTCTTTGTTAAAACCAAAAACACTTAAGCAATTGTTAACTACTTGAAAACGTAATAATCTTTAAAAACCTTTTTAGTAGCGAAAGCATATTTGAAATGAACAATTTACAAAAATGTGATGTTTAGAAATAGAGTTGCAGAAGCATTTTGAAATCGTTGCGGAAACGTAGATAAAATACAAGTATTTTTGAGAGATCGTTTGATGAGTTGAAAATCGAGGTAGTGAGCTTTAAAACCGTGGCTTTTGAAAATATTGTTTATAATTCGAGAGAAAATTTCCTAGTTAAAATATTTGTAAAAGTTTGTTATAAAATCCATTTATTAATCAATTTTGGAAAACCATTATTTATGATTTTAGAAAATCCCCGTTAAAACAATTCAAGCAATATTATAAGTACGACTAAACATAAAGCAATTTAAAACATATCCCAGAGGCCTTACTACAACTTAAACCAAAATAGCAAAATAATAAAATAAACCGAAATAGAAATTTAAAGTTCAATAACACCATTTCTGAAGTATGGCCTCCACCGAGTCATCCATGGCCCAAGTCCACATCACTGAGCATTACCTACAAGGGTTAAGAAAAGGGGGAGTGAGTTACAAGAACTTAGTGTATAATCCCCTTACCGTCATCCACTGGGTCTGAACCCATTTAGCAAAATTTTGGGCCTGAGCCCATAAAGCAATATCTTGGGCCTAAGCCCCTTTATGCATAATAATGTATCAAATAATTCATATGAATGTAATGCAATCCCAAACCAACCTAATAATCCATCCGCTACACACCACCCGTACCATCCATCACACCTGTGGGGATCTTTTGTCAACCCACCCCGCCAACACACCAATCGTAGGCATTTAGCCATTTTTATCAAATTCGAATTGTGGACAAGCCACCAGAATAACAGAATATACGTGGCTTAGCCACCAGACAAAATGTGACAGAGTCACCAGAATATGTGGCAGAGCGACCAAATTTCACTTCCCCGATCATCAATATCCTAATCCCATGCAACTTATGTAAATGCAACATACATCGTAAATCATAATATTTACAATATAACCACGATAATTAATAACTCAGAGATTTATTACAAACAATTTGGCCCATTAACACTTTACAAAATCGGCCCATTAGGGCATTATATCAAATCGGCCCATTTAGTAATATATCAGATCGGCCCATTAAGCAATATATCAAATCGGCCCATTATGGCTATATATCAAATCGTCCCGTTAAGGCAATATATCAAATCAGCCCGTTAAGGCAATATAAAAAATAAGCCCATTATGACAATATAACAAATCGGCCCGTTAAGGCAGTATAACAAATCGGCCCATTAAGGCAATATAACAAATTGGCCCATTAGGGGCATTCCCGTAATTCGGCCCATAGAGGTATTTTCGTAATTTGGTAATCTTACCCACTAAGGGTAATTTGGTAATCTCGCAACCCAGGGGTATTTTGGTAAATTTCGCAAACCAGACTTAACTACTAATTTGGGGCATAAAAATCAAAACTGTCCATCTGCGTCATACTGACCAAATTGACTATAACTCGAGTTAGGAATCTCAAAATTTAAATACGTAAATTTTCCTTGAAACTAGACTCATATATCTTCTTACTAAAAATTTTCCAGAATTTTTGGCTTAACCAATTAGTACAGTTTATTCCTTAAAGTTTCCCTTGTTTCACTGTCCAACAATTCTGACCTCTCTTACCTTAATTTCAAATATCTCACTGTACGGTTTTCATATACTGCTCTCACTTGTTTCTATTGAAAATAGGCTCACTAAGGAATCTATACATATAAACTATAACTCATAATTCACTTTGTACAATTTTATACGATTTTTCCAAGACAGATCAGGGAACCACGAAGTCATTCAGAACCAGTCTCACTAAAATTAAAATATCACAGACTTTAAAATTCCTTTTCCTTCTCCGCTTCTTCCATATAAAAATAGACACAGTAAGATTTATTTCGATATCTTTTTCACTTTCTAACTCCCTTTATCCTATTTTCTTGATTTTTCAAAATCACGTCACTGCTGCTGACCAAACTGTTTCATTGCAAACTATGGTTACCACTACGGACATACGCACGCCCAAGTGATCACGGATGCCGGTTTTCGGTTTTCTTCGGTATTTCAACCGAATCACAGAATATTTCATGCAAACTTTCAGAGAATTGTGAGATTACACACCATTTCAAATATGTATTCGGAAGGGTACGGGATTACACACCTTGATTACGAGTTGTGCTTTCTACCGATTTCAACATCTATAATGATAGTTGATAGAAGATTAGTCTCAACTTTGATAATCGTACCTAGAAACACTTTATTAGGCTAACTCCACTTGCCACGAATGTGATCTCCCTCAGTGCACCAAGAATCGATCCTATCCTTTGACTACTGAAATCCCGTCCTAATAATATTTGGTGAGCGAAAGAGTCGTTAGTAATTATCCCACCTTTGGCCAAAACAAATCTTATAACAACGTTCTTACCCCACTTGCTTGACGAGTCGATGATAATGATTTGGTTAATACAAATCACTTGTGCTCCTTTACCTTGAAGATTTTTAGGACCGATTCCCAACGATTGTAACGATAACCGGAAGATTCAAAGTTTCGCCTTCCACTATATCACTACGAAGAAGGAAAATAATCTCGTTTGAGAGAGAATAAGGTGATGGTCTCGGTCAAAATGACCATCCCAAACCAAAACATAGATTCGGTATTAAGAGAAAAAAATAAGAAATGTTGAGATGAACACTTACCGATTAATCAAAGATTGAGTGTAAATACGGATGAGAAGAAAAGATAGAAAAGAGATGAAGGTTCGGTTATAGAAGAAAATAAATATTGATATTTGGCTATGGAGGATAATCAAACAAGAAAATGTGATTTTATGGTGGTGTCGATTTAGAGAAGAGAAAAGATTAGAGGAATGGTTAAAAGAAAAGGATGGAAGGTTGGATGGATGCTAGGTGATTCGGCTATCAAAGGGAGATGAACATGTTGCACAAATGTGCTAGGAGGTTTCGGCAAAGAAGAAAGAAAGAAGAAAAACTAAAACTCACAAAGAGTAGCAATTTGGAGAAAATGACACTATTGAAGCCAAAGGTATTTTTGACCAAAACAAACACTATAGTTTTACTAAAACACCAAGTAAAATTCGGCTACCTCCCTTTTACCACAAAACCATCCACATTCATGACCATAATGGTCAAAAATTGGCCAACCAGACTTTCCATAACACTTCCCTTGAAAAAGGCCACATGTTCCCCTTACTTTCCCCTTTCTCTTGATTTCTTTCCTCACCTTCATCCTTTCCTATTTTCCTTAGCCATCTTGCCAAAAATAAAGAGTCCACCTTGCCTTATTTACATGCTTGGCCGACACTTAGGGAAAGAATACAAAAATAATAGTCAAAATTTTGCACTTGATGGGATTTGAACCTCTTCCCTCCATGCTCTTCACTTGATGCCTTAACCTCCTTGCCATATGCTCTCTTATGCTAGAAAAATACACACTTATTACCTTAAGCCTTGATGCCACTTGCCTTTTCCCCTTAAGTACTCAAATACTAAAATTTACCTATAGCCTAACTTGAACCCGGAACTTCCTAGAAACCTCGTAACTTTCCAAAATCACCTTCCTAATAAGTCCAATTTGCAATAATGCCATTCTCTTGTTCTCAAAAATTTTAAACACTCCTACGTCCAAGGCCCATTGGGCCCAATCCTACTAGGCCCAATTTCGGGTCGTTACAATAATTCCTCATCAAACACAATCTTTACTAACACATACCTTTGCATCTCAAACATCTCATCAGGCTAATTCATAGACGCCTTCAAAACTCACTTTTACTAGGGTGGATTCTATATACCAATCTCCATCACTTAAAAAATACGCTACATTTCCAACATAACAAACAAGGGTCAGAACTTACTACTTAACATTCAACTTTTCTTTTTTACCAGCAAATATACATATCAAACAACACATACAGAGTCATATCTATTTTTTTTTCAATACATAACATATAACACATGCAGAGTTCTATTAACTAACTCTTTTCATATCCTTCATTGGGTTAAACCTCGAATCCCTCCAATCACATATCAGAACATATATCACATTTCTTATCATTTCGAATACATACATGTTCATGTGAGTTCAGGGCTCTTTGCCATGGTTAACAACTAACATGTCCTACCACCCATATCGCTAGGTTGGTTAGCAACTAACATACCTTACCAAACCTAGCACTCACGCCAACTAGTTAGTAACTAACATACCCTGCCAGTGGCCGCTAACCTGGTTAACAACTAACATGTCCTACCAGTGGTCCATCATACACACCAACCTGGCTAGCAACTGACATGCCCTACTAGTAGCTCATCATAAATGGATATCGAGTTTACACCCCCAAGGAAGCCGCATATCTTTCCTGTCACAAACATGCACACTCAGATGATTATATGCAACATATTCCCAAAGTTCCATGACAATGGTCTCACCTGAACTCTAGGTTATAACAACCAAAACGTAGTGATATACCCAAGATAGAGAGAAACATACAGAAGAGTAGTACAAACTAGATACTCATAGAAAATCCCAATGAGGTTTGCTACACTACCTCTACTACTACTACGCAACAACCCTTTCTTATTATTTGATCACTTGTTGATTCCTCTCCAACACAGAACTCTTTTTAAGAAGGATACCAAAGTATAACAGAGCAAGAGAAAAGGGAATAAGAACCCCCCAAAACAAAAGTCCCATCGATATTTATAGCTTACAGTTCTCTCACTCAGAATTAACACTTGGCTAACATGCAAAGCTAACTCATACTCTACTGTGGCCAACATAATCATTCTTAGCATATCGCACAATAAAATAATCATAAAACTTTAGTTAATTTCTAACTAGATCCTAGTAAGAACCCAACTAAACTGAACAGTAAACACATGTGCTCAACAGAAAGTATCAGATCCACAATCCTACAATTCCCTATTGGCGTATACAAACAGAAGGATCTCTCTCACAAAACTTAACAAGAGAAAACATTGATTGGCAGGTTCCTCCCAACAACCATGCCAGGACATAAAAGCCACAAACCTATACTTTGCCAAGGGCGAACCCTTCAACCAAAATCATCATAGACTTACCTGAGTAATCAAATAGTTCGCCAATCATGACGCAACAAACAATACAAATACAACACTGGCGGATAGAACACAACTCAGTCTTTCCTTAGCATAATCTTAGCTAACTATCCGCCCACACAAACCTTCAATTAAGACTACACCAGGCGGAGTGTTACAATGTATCTAAAGCTTCAAATGAAAAATCATGTAGAATAAGTCTAGCTTTAATACATAAGAATTTTACTTCTAAGTAAAGATCATGCTGATAACGTATTATAAACTAAGAGAATTATAGAATAAACAAGAGAGAAGAATAGAAAAATGAAAGGATTATTCAACTTTCACTTAGATACCAAAAAGCTTATACATGCACTCTATGTGTAGGCCTTCAATCACCATAGGTTAGATAATTAAGGTAGCCTATAAATTCTTTAGGAGTTACAAGAGTTAGAAAAGAAAGAATTTGAGGGTTTTTGAAGTTATATGGATATCCATTTTCAATGGATGTACAATAATAAAATGTTATATATAAATTTAAAATTTTAAAGGTCAAGTTTTTTAATTTGAAGAAAAAAATTCATATTAAAATTCAATCTGAAAATTGAGAATAAAAAACAAACTAAATTACTTAAATATAAATTTGGAATATATTGCATTTAGTAAACAATATGTAATTTTAAAAAAAAAAAACTCAAAATTTAAACTATTGGTTAAGCAATTAATCAAACAAAAAAATTCTTATGGTACTAATTATGTAAATAATTATAATTATTAAATTCAATGATTTTTCTAAAATTTCTCATAAACTAAATTGCATTAGCATAAATTTGTACCATACTTAAAATAAAAATATACATTATTTTCCATATATAATCTTGAAACTCTAAACAATTAAAATTAATTTTAATTCAATTTTATTTTTTAATTGTATTCATAAAGTTTTATATAGTATGACTTTAAAAGCTTTTTAATTTAAATCATCTTTTACTTTTACCTTTTAAAATTTTGAATAATATTTTATTTTAATCTGTTCCCACTATATATGTATTAATGTCCTGTTTTATTGCCATTTGCATTGGACCTTTTAAGGTTATTTTTAATAGATATACATTCTCTCAAAAAATAAAATACTGTGAAATAATGTATGAATTATTTACAATATTTAAATATAGTATATAAAATAATGTATTTAAATTATGTATAATTTATTTGAAAAATTAGTATAAGTTAATTGTTATACAAAATATATGCTTATAAAGTATTACAATTAAATATTAAGGTTCGTATATTTGTTTTAAAAATATTATAAGTAAATGTTCATATTTACTATAATCCTTGAGTTTAAATTAGAATTTTCAATAAAAAATACATTATAATAAGTTATAATGAAATCAAAATTCATTTTTTTTTTAAAAAATTTAAGTAGTGAAACACATTAAAAAAATTAAAATATGCTATGAGATTTACAATCATTAACTTAAGAAACTATACAATGAATTGAAACAATTTAAATAAATTAGGGTTAAATTATAATCTTGACAAAAGTTGATAGACCTCTGAATTTCGCATAAAAAATATAATTAGAATGATCTTAAAATATATAGATTTTAGGCATTAATAAAATAGTGCCATATTATTAATTTTTAAAAACATATAAAAATTATTATACACTCAATCATATATGATATCATCTCTAATTTAATTTAATTTTAATTAAATTACTTCAAAATAGTTAAAATTTGAGGAAATGCAAACATGAAAAAAAAACATAAGCAAAAAATGAATTTTTAAAATGCTGAAATCAATAAATAAAATTAAAAAACTGAAAAAAATCATAAAATTTGAAAATAGACAAAGGAAACTAATCAATAAAATTTTTAAAAACTTAGAAAAAAAAACATTAGAAAAGGAATGTTTTTTCTTGTTATGAATATCTTATTAAGTGGATGTCCATCATGATCAAGATAAAGTTTTAATGTACTTTAAATTGTAATAGTTATTAGAATTAGATCTCTACTTCTTTTATACTTCTCATGCCTATATATAGAGACTCTGATGAAGCATTATAATCATCCATTTGATCAATAAAGTACATTCTCTGTTGCTTTCATATTTTCTTTGTTCTTTATTCTCCTCATCTCTCTTTATTTTATAACACGTTATCAGCGCGATCTTGCTCAAAGTGAAAGTTCCTTTTATCGACGATCAAATTTATCCTCCATGATTTCCAATTTCTTTGACGGCAAGATGCAAAGTTTTTACAGGAAGTTTATTTTATTTAATGTTTCATATCTGATTATTATTTTTTCATTCTTCTTTCATTATATGTTATCATTGTTTTGATTAACTTATTTTAATTTTTGTTCTTAAGGATGGTGAAAGATTTGATACCGTTATCTATATGAAATCAAGAATATTTTCGAACTATCTCATACCTTCTAGTGATGACGATGATGTTAAAGATCTTCAGGTATATTTTACTATGTTTTATTTATTGTTTATTATAATCGGAGACTAATCATGACAACATGCATAGATAGGTTTTGATTTGAAATCTCACGCATGTTTGATATGGTGATTATGAAATAAAAAATCTATTGGGATGTTTATAAGTCCGTCCTACTAGATTTGTTGCATTCCCCGAAGTGAATGTAAACATAAAGAAAATAAAAGATATATTCATGGACCACTAAAAGTGGGAACATAGTAATAAATAAGAGAACAATGAGAGTTCTCAAGATAACTTTTCAAAGGGTAAAGATAACTTATGTTATCATTGTGATATGAAAGATTATTAGCCACATATGTGGCGTATGCCCAAATATTTTGTTTCTGTTAATATTCTTTGAGGAATGATATGAAAATGTAGTAATGAATTCTATCATTACAGATAGAAAATATTTATCTTATTTGGTACTGAAACAAACAAATATTATTCCAAAATTTGATAATACAAAATTAGTTGAAAGCTTCAGAAGAGCTAATATATCACTATCTAAAAAGCACAAAATTTGTGATGGTTAATGCATTACTTTTAAAAGTTATTTGTAATGGATCTCATATTGAGATTGTGAATGAGGAAAATATTATATTTCATATGAATAAAAAAAGGGGATTGAGTTATTAATTTATAAAATCTTTATGATATTTTTTTGTCATCATCCCTATTAAAGGGTTGAAAGTAAAAGATTTGACTGTAAAAGATTTACTTATGAGCAATAGAATATGATAAATCTATCTAAAGCTTATTATGGTTGGATGCACCTAAAGTTGCAAGTTTTTAAAAACTGTGAGTATAACTCTACAGTATTCAGAATAAGTTCTCAAATAAAATTACGTTGTAAATTATTACTGATGAGAACTTACAAGAGAGAAAACTTATGTATGAAAAGTCATTGGTTATGTACCTATTGTACACCTGGAAAATAAAACCCACTCTCAAAGTTTGCTATTAATAGATTTTTGGGCATTTGAAGATTTTGACATATTCCCCTAGAGCGAATCGCATATAATTATTTGGAAATTATATTTATTGACTTAGTGGCATTATAGACTTCACATTGATTTAGACATTTCCAGTAGTAAATGTCACATAATACTTATATGTGGATACAAATTTAAAGGAATGATAATAAAATTATCAATTTGTTACAATTTAGTACAATTGAAACACATGTTAAAGTAAACCAGAAGTTTACTAATACAAATGCGTTTACTACTTGGCGTTACCTGTTAGACTATCCTGGATCGTATATGATGTGAAAATTAATTGAGAATTCATATGGACATCCATTAAAGAACCAGAAGATTCTTTAATTTAAAGAATTCTCATTTGTTGCTTGTTCTTAATAAAAATTGGTTTTTAGAAACTCACTAACTAAAGTTGAGATTTAATGTCTTGTATTTCTGAAATGAATATGAGCCAATTCATCCACCATGTGGATGTGAAACACCCCAAACCCGGCCCACGAGCTTTGACCAGATTTGGCATGTTCCTCAAGTAAACCGGTTCAAAATTCTTTTGTTACTTAGGAAAAACTTGTATGATTTTTAAAAAATATATTTTGGGTTGGGCTTGAGTTGAAAACAAATTTATCTTATGTTAAAACCCATTTTTTTAAGGTGACAAAACATTTAGAGTTAATTTTAAAAAGGAATTTACTTAAACTTTAATTGATAAAAATCCATAAACATAATAAATAAAAGAAAAATAAAGTAAACCACAATGGCCTTATTATATCAATGATCCCAAAGTAAAACTTAAAATACTTAAAATAAATTGAAAGTCCAAATCATAAATTTCTTGCTATGCATGGCCACCTTTAAGCTCCTGCCGACCCGGTCCATTATCGCTCATCACTGAAAAATATTCCCCAAACGGGGTGAGTCAACAGACTCAATGTGTACACAACACTAAGTCATAATAGAATCAGGCATGCAAATGATACACATTCAAATTATAGAATACAATTAATGATGCATTCCCAAACCCAAACCTAATTAACCATCCTCTACACACCACCCGCACACGCCGGTCACACCGTGGGACTACTAAGTCAACCCTCCATCCACTACACACCATCGAAGGTAGTCATTTGCGATCGACGTGCTCATCGCCCATATAATTTGTGTCATTAGACACCATATTCAAATAATGTAACCGAAGTTACCAAATTCGAGATAATGTAAACGAAGTTACCATATTCAAATTTTGTGACCAGTAGTCACCATATTCCGTTGGTGAGACCAAGTCAACACCTTCTTCCCCTTTCACATAGATCCCGAATGCCCCATAAATTTTATATCATGCATAACATACTTAATTCTCATTCATGCTACTATTCATATGTTCAAAATATATCATATTCATAATCCTATCGTAAGTAGGAAACGCACTGGTACTTTTACCACATTTGTGGTACTTAGCCACATTCACATTCTTATGCATATTCATATATTAAAATAATTGCCATATGATATATCGAAGGTTAGTATGAGTACACACATTCTTAATAATACATTTAATTTAAACATAACCATGAACCTATCAAAACTTAGGGTAGGGTACAGTACACTGATTTGCTTAACGAATTTCTTGAAATCCCAAATCGATCCATCGCCTTAGATCTCAAATTCCTACATTTGATTAATCACTTACTAATTTAATAAAAAGCCATTCGCCATAAATCCAAATCCTAGTAGGATTAGTATTCTTAAAACTTACCTTGAAATTCTCAAATCCCAAAATCCTTGTATCCCTCTGTCGAAATCCCTATAACTACATGTTAGATCAATTTCTAACATTTATTCACAACAAATAACCCTTAGCCGTATGTTAAATATGACTTACCTTAGATTCTTAAATCCCAAAATTCACCGAATAACTAGGAACACGCGCTTATGGTGTACCTTTCGGGAAAAGAACTTCTCCTTCCTTGTAGTCGACACTTAGTAAATCCCGAAAGATCTCTTCGGCAATAGATATTAAGGGTATTAGAATCTTAATTTCGACAGCCTTAAAAGAAATATAATGAGAATCTAACCTAATCTTACCCTTACTAAAGAATTTGATGGAACTCTTGCTTGAACCCTTAGCAGTATTCGGCTATGGCTTTGATGTGGATAACAATTTCAGCTCTTGAGGCTTAGTGAGAAATCGACTAGGGCTATTGGTATCTTCGGCTTTTGATTGTGTTTGTAATAGAAGAAGAAAAGAAAAGAGAAAAAGAGAATAATGGCAGATAAAATTCGGCAGAGAGAAGAGGAGAAACTTTAGAGAATTTCAGCAGAGGTTTTCTTGAAAAGAAAAGAATGAATGAAAAATAGCCTTACTCTTCCTTTTATAGCCAAAATTACTAGCTAGAGTCCTTTACTTGGCCACCACTCTTCTATTTTGATAGCTTTATCCCTTGATTTATCACTTTAATAAAACTTAATCAAATAATTATCTCTTATCTCTTAATAATACTAATAATAATCCTCTTTTATCTCTTCCTTATCTATCAAAATAAAAGAAATAATATCCATATTTATCTCTTGAAAATAATCTAAAATAAATCCATTATTTATCCCTTATTTATCCACCCTTTATCTCTTAAAATAAAAGAATAAAAGCTCCTAATTTATAGCCATGTGGCGTCCACCTCACTTTTCTTACGGAAGCAAAATAAAATTTCTTTTATTTGCTTCCCATGTGATTCGAACTCGGGCCCAACACCTTGCATGTGGCGCCATTTCCAGAGGCCCTAAGTGGCATCTCAGTGCCACTTTTCCAAGCCTGTTTGTGTGTCAAATTCCTCATATTATTTTTCTTAAGGCCACCTTGCCTTAGTTTTCTCTTTTAAGCCTTAAAACTTGACATTTCTTTACATTTCCAAGTTTCCAAAAATTTTCGTTTGGCTCTTTAAACTTGACATTTCCTTACATTTCCAAGTTTCAGAAATGTTTACTTTCCTCTTTTGAATCATTTCCACATCATTTCCTTACATCCCTAGTTTCCAAAAATGTTCACTTTCCTCTTTTAAACTTAACGTTTCCAAAGCATTTCCTTACATTTCCTTACATTTCCATACATTGCCTTACATTTCCATACATTTCCATGCACCTTAGGGTTCCTAGAACTCCTCAGAACACATCCAACACACCCACTGAGCCCACTATCTCATGAATTACACACGAACGCATAACCCCTAATCTAGGATGTTACAGTTCTACCCTCCTTAAAAATAATTTCGTCCTCGAAATTACTTATTAACAGCTGTACAATCCTTCTCACCGCACTATGCTTTATGCTTTGCGCACTCGATCTTAATAGAACCATCATACTTTCTAGGCACAATCCCTAAGTTCACGTCCCCTAGAACTTATTTCTAACGTCGCGATTTAATCCGAGTAAAAAGTTTTATGAATTAGTCCTTGTTTCACTGATTATTCGCGAAGAATTTTTATGGAAAAATTTTAGGAGTGGTTCTTTCGTATCCATACATGCACACAGTCTTTACATTCATACATCCATCAATCAATTATGAACTTTCGTTCATTCAGAGAAATGTTGTAGTTTTCATTGTTGTTGTTTTTTCCACTACCCGGGGTATTTTAGTAATTGCCCTACAGGGTATTTTTGTAATTTGTTAAAATGAGGTTCCTTGGTGATTTTGTCAAAAAGTATTTTGGAATTTTTAAATTCGGGGTATTTGAAAAATTTTGAAATCCGGGGGTATTTCAAATAATTTTGGAGCTCGGGGTATTTTGGTAATAAACCATGGTAAATTTGTAGAGTTTAATATTTTCGGGGTATTTCCAAATTTTGCAAAACTTTGAGGGTTCTTTTTGAGAATTGTACTTTCCAAAACGGTGATGTTGCAAAAATTTGGAAATTAGGGTCATTTTGGTAATTTTGTAAGTTAGGGGCAATTTTGTAATTTTTCAAAATCAAGGTATTTATTTTTTTATTTTTTTAATAGTTTGCAAATTAGGGTTTGTTGTTTTGTTCTCTCTTTTTTTTCAAAACATGGCTAGTTCCCTTTCGGGTTTTAGTTAGGGGTTTAGCCTATGAATAAGTCCTCTTGGTTAGGGTGAGCCGAAGCTACGCACCAGGTAGGATTCCTGCGAAGAGGAGGTAAGTCACTAGGACTGCTTAAATACCAAGCTCTTCCGGATCCAATCCTAGACATGCGCACAATGGTTGCCACACCCTAACTCGGCGACTTAGTCATAGGTTTGTTTAATGGTCCTTAAGTCTTATGCACTTGTGTTTGAATAGACTAGTCCTATGGTTCAATAGATTCTAGTTCACTAATCTACGTTCCATTCCATTTCTACCCTTCTACAAATCATAATATAAATCACACAAGAGATCAAGTACTTACGGTGGATGCGGGTTGGAGACTTAGGTGCCATGCCAGAAAACACGCTTATTTCCAAAAATATTTTCATAAAACTCATTTGGGCTCGATTTGAAAACGTTTTGGGCCTTAGCCCACAGGCCGAGAGTTTAAAAGCTCGGGCTCTGATACCAAAGCTGAAACACCCCAAACCCGGCCCACGAGCTTTGACCAGATTTGGTATGTTCCTCAAGTAAACTGGTTCAAAATTCTTTTGTTACTTAGGAAAAACTTGTATGATTTTTAAAAAATATAGTTTGGGTTGGGCTTGAGTTGAAAACAAATTTATCTTATGTTAAAACCCATTTTTTTAAGGTGACAAAACATTTAGAGTTAATTTTAAAAGGAATTTACTTAAACTTTAATTGATAAAAATCCATAAACATAATAAATAAAGAAAAATAAAGTAAACCACAATGGCCTTATTATATCAATGATCCCAAAGTAAAACTTAAAATACTTAAAATAAATTGAAAGTCCAAATCACAAATTTCTTGCTATGCATGGCCACCTTTAAGCTCCTGCCGACCCGGTCCATTCTCTGCTCATCACGAAAAATATTCCCAAACGGGGTGAGTCAACAGACTCAATGTGTACACAACACTAAGTCATAATAGAATCGGGCATGCAAATGATACACATTCAAATCATAGAATACAATTAATGATGCATTCCCAAACCCAAACCTAATTAACCATCCGCTACACACCACCCGCACTGCCGGTCACACACCGTGGGACTACTAAGTCAACCCTCCATCCGCTACACACCATCGAAGGCAGTCGCTGCAGTCGACGTGCTCATCGCCCATATAATTTGTGTCATTAGACACCATATTCAAATAATGTAACCGAAGTTACCAAATTCAGATAATGTAACCGAAGTTACCATATTCAAATTTTGTGACCGTAGTCACCATATTCCGTTGGTGAGACCGAAGTCAACACCTTCTTCCCCTTTCACATAGATCCTGAATGCCCCATAAATTTTATATCATGCATAACATACTTAATTCTCATTCATGTTACTATTCATATGTTCAAAATATATCATATTCATAATCCTATCAGAAGTAGGAAACGTACCTGGGTACTTTTACCACATTTGTGGTACTTAGCCACATTCACATTCTTATGCATATTCATATATTAAAATAATTGCCATATGATATATCGAAGGTTAGTATGAGTACACACATTCTTAATAATACATTTAATTTAAACATAGCCATGAACCTATCAAAACTTAGGGTAGGGTACACACCTGATTTGTTTAACGAATTCCTTGAAATCCCGAAATCTGATCTACTGCCTTAGATCTCAAATTCCTACATTTGATTAATCACTTACTAATTTAATAAAAAGCCATTCGGCCATAAATCCAAATCCTAGTAGGATTAGTATTCTTAAAACTTACCTTGAAATTCTCAAATCCCAAAATCCTTGTATCCTCTGCCGAAATCCCTATAACTACATGTTAGATCAATTTCTAACATTTATTCACAACAAATAACCCTTAGCCGTATGTTAAATATGACTTACCTTAGATTCTTAAATCCCGAAATTCACCGAATAACTAGGGAACACGCGGCTTATGGTGTACCTTCGGGAAAAGAACTTCTCCTTCCTTGTAGTCGACACTTAGTAAATCCCGAAAGATCTCTTCGACAACAGATATTAAGGGTATTAGAATCTTAATTTTGACAGCCTTAAAAGAAATAGAATGAGAATCTAACCTAATCTTACCCTTCTTATGAAGAATTTGATGGAACTCTTGCTTGAACCCTTAGCGAAGATTCGGCTATGGCTTTGATGTGGATAACAATTTTGGCTCTTGAGGCTTAGTGAGAAATCGACTAGGGCTATTGGTATCTTGGCTTTTGATTGTGTTTGTAATAGAAGAAGAAAAGAAAAGAGAAAAAGAGAATAATGGCAGAGAAAATTCGGCAGAGAGAAGAGGAGAAACTTTAGAGAATTTTTGGCAGAGGTTTTCTTGAAAAGAAAAGAATGAATGAAGAATAGCCTTACTCTTCCTTTTATAGCCAAAATTACTAGCTAGAGTCCTTTACTTGGCCTCCACTCTTCTATTTTGATAGCTTTATCCCTTGATTTATCACTTTAATAAAACTTAATCCAATAATTATCTCTTATCTCTTAATAATACTAATAATAATCCTCTTTTATCTCTTCATTATCTATCAAAATAAAAGAAATAATATCCACATTTATCTCTTGAAAATAATCTAAAATAAATCCATTATTTATCCCTTATTTATCCACCCTTTATCTCTTAAAAATAAAAGAATAAAAGCTCCTAATTTATAGCCATGTGCCGTCCACCTCACTTCTTCTGGAAGCAAAATAAAATTTCTTTTATTTGCTTCCCATGTGACTTCGAACTCAGGCCCAACACCTTGCATGTGGCGCCATTTCAGAGGCCCTAAGTGGCATCTCAGCCACTTTTCCAAGCCTATTTGTGTGTCAAATTCCTCATATTATTTTTCTTAAGGCCACCTTGCCTTAGTTTTCTCTTTTAAGCCTTAAAACTTGACATTTCTTTACATTTCCAAGTTTCCAAAAATTTTCGTTTGGCTCTTTAAACTTGACATTTCCTTACATTTCCAAGTTTCCAAAAATGTTTACTTTCCTCTTTTGAATCATTTCCACATCATTTCCTTACATCCCCTAGTTTCCAAAAATGTTCACTTTCCTCTTTTAAACTTAACGTTTCCAAAGCATTTCCTTACATTTCCTTACATTTCCATACATTGCCTTACATTTCCATACATTTCCATGCACCTTAGGGTTCCTAGAACTCCTCAGAACACATCCAACACACCCACTGAGCCCACTATCTCATGAATTACACACGAACGCATAACCCCTAATCTAGGATGTTACAGGATGGTTTTTATATTATATGATTTTGGTAGATGCATCTACAAAATAATCACATGAGTTATCTGTCGAAACCATTTTTAAATCGGGTTTTGAAAAATGGGGATCGACTTTAAAAACAAAAACGGGAGTCGCCACCAATCATTTTTACTTAGGTGTGATTGGATCACCTTTTAAAACGTTTTATTTAAAACATTTAATTTTGGTCTGCAAAAAACCAGAAAATAGGCTCGGGAGTCGGTAACGTATGAGGAAGGGTTAGCACCCTCATAACGCCCAAAAATTGGTACCTAATCGATAAAATCATGTCCAAATGTTTGAAACTTAAAAGTATTTAAAAATATGATTTCTAAAAAAATTCGAACAATTTGATTTAAAATTTGAGAATTCTTCGATCCGAGAGAATATAAACATTACATCCAGCACGATTGGACATAATATTTTTAAACCATCGTAACTAAGATTATCTCATAACTTATAAAACTTGTTAAAAGGATATTTAGTTATTTAGCCAAACGGAAAATCAACACCCAGCACGATTGGGCATTATTTCCCGAATTTCCAAATACCAAAATATTGCCTTACTTTAAAAATCTTTAAATAAAATATTAATTTTGTGAAAATGTATTTTTTATTTTAAACCATAACCATGTGGCAATATTGCATTTGTACACTATGGAATAAAAAACAATTATAACATGCTAACATTTAAGATAGGCAATAACATGAAATACTACGAATAATAATTCCTATACTAAAGCAATTACAAATATATGATGAAGTATAGACAGATATAATAAACAATAAAATTAATTATGGACACATTTCATGCAAATTTAAATAGATAAAAAGGACAACAATATAAACAATATGTTAAAAAAATATATAATAATTTAAAAATAAAAAAAAGATATTAAAAATGAATATATTATAAATAATTTTAATCAAATATATGATATAATATTATATAATATGTAGCATTTTAAAAAATATAATATCTAATATATATATATTAAAATATTTTTATAAATAAAAAATAATTAAACTAAAATAAAAATAGTAATATAATAATAATTTAGAAATATATAATATAATAAATAATATGCTGATTTATATAATATAAGTAATAAATAATAATAATAATATGATAATAAAATAAAATTAACAATAATGATAATAAAATTAATAATAAAATAATGAAAATTATAAAGGAAATGAAAAAAAAGGACGAAATTGAATTTAAAAAACAGGAATATGGGGAAAAATTGAAAATAAATAAAAGGGAAAGGATCGGATTGTAACGCGCGTGCAACGTAGAGGGACCAAAATAGAAAATAACCCGCTCTCAGAAACGGTGCCGTTTGAATTCAGACCAAATTGAAACAGAGGAAAAATCATTGGGCAAAATTAAAAAATAAAAAATTCACATTAAACTTAATTTAAAAAAAAATAAAATTGCGGAAGGGCCGGAAGCGCAAATAATCCATTTTTCAAAAACACGCGGATCCTCTATGCGTCGGGTCGATCTTGCTGAGTTACTGAGTGAAACGACTTCGTTTTGGGCTATAGTAAACAGTCCCAAAACGGCGCCGTTTTAAGTGTTTATATAAACAAAAAAAAAACTTTAAAATTTCATTTTTCTCTTCAGCAAGAAAAAAAAATAGAGAGGTGCTCCCCAGGGCGATTTTCGGCCAGTCTCCGGCGAGGCTCCGACCGCCGTCCGTCACCGTCGCCGGCCACCGTGTACGGTGGCCGGAATTCCTAAAAAGGTTAGTCTTTTTCGCTCTTTTTTTATATTTTAACATATATATTATATATTATATATAGTTTTTAAAAAAATAAAAATAAATAAAAAAATAGTATACGAATAAGAAAGAAAAAAAAAGTAAATCAAAACCTCTGCTGATTGGGTTCTTTTGTATTTCTCTCGGAATCTGTATGTATTTCTTTCAGTGTATGTGTGTATATTTCGAACCCCCCCTTTCATTTACAGATTTAATGGGTTTTTATACCCTCGAAAAAAAAAAAAAGGAAACAAAAGATCCTGTCTAGTTTTCTGTCGTGATTTGTTACTGTTATTTCCTTTTTTGTGTAGGCGAAGATCTTGCGGCGATGGTGATTCGAGCGTGAATCCAGGCACGATTGGAGCCGGGTGACTGTGACGATTGCGCTAGACTCCTGCTGGCGGCGCCTAGGGTTTCCAGAAACCCTAGGTCTTCTGGTTTCTGTTCAATATTCTGGGCTTCTTGGGCCATCTGAGTCCAGGTCTATTGGGTCTTTTGGGCCCCGTATGTTTTTGGGTCCGTTGGGTTAATTAGGTAGTGGGTCAGTGTAATGGATTGAGGCTCGGGTGGTGTTTTTAGGTTTGGACCAAGGGTAGTGGGTCTGATTTGTGGAGTCTGTAAGTGAGTGGCTGTTGGGCTTATGCTGGACTTAAAAAAAATGGACATTATTATTATTTTTTATTTTTCTGAATGGGCCCGGGCAAAATTAGGTACCTACATTATCAACTCGCAACCTGTCGTTTGCGATATTGCTTGTTTAAATGATTAATTTCAGATTATGCAATTAAAACAATTCATCTTGCTAATGTTGGTGAGTTTACGTCCCAAGTTTTCAATGATTATTGCATGTCAATTGGGATAAAAGTTGAACATCCTGTAACTCATGTTCACACACAAAATGATTTAGCTGAATTGTTTATCAAATGCCTTCAACTAATAGCTAAACCATTACTTATGAGAACAAAACTTTCTATTTCAGCATGAGATTCATGATTGTATTGATTTACATGTTGTACGCACCAAGCTAATAAATTAAAAATACTCCCCATTACAATTGATTTTTGGTCAAGAGCCAAATATTTCCCATCTTACAATTTTTGGATGTGGCGGTATATGTTCCAACTGCTCCACCACAACGCACAGGTCATAATAAGAGATTGGGAATGTATATTTATATGAGTCCCCTTATAATATTTTTGAGCAATTAATTCAAGATTTAATTGTGATATGAGTTGTCAGTTTTCCCAACATTAGGGGGAGAGAAACAATAACTTGTAATGAGTAAGGGGGAGAGTAATTGAACCAGAAGTTCAATAAGGATAACTCATTACAAGTTAACTGTTAGATGTATTTACAACCTTAATGAGAATAACCAAGTGTTATATAGCATCTAATATTTCAATTTGAATCAAAGTCACAGGAGGACAATCAATTAGAATAAATAATAGATTGATCGGTTCCAAAGATGAAAATTATTCTAGATGGTCATATAGTGGAGGCGGGTGCTCTAGAAGAGACTCAAGACATAACTAATGTAACACCCCTCTCCCGTATCTGTCGCCGAATTAGGGTTAAGAGCGTTACCTGACAGATCAGAAACTTTAACAGACAATTCATCAAGTAACTCATCAATTACAATCATAGTGTCCCTTTTTTTAGATCATCGAGACCTAAAACATGCATAGAAACAGAGTCGGGACTAAACCGGAACATACAGAAATTTTTGGAAAATTAAAAATTTTCTAACTTTCAGGGGTTACACGCCCGTGTGCACAGGCCGTGTACCTCCCACGGCAGCAAGACACACCCGTATGTCCTCCCCATGGTCGAACCTGACTTATCTCCACGGCCACCAAGCACGCCCATGTACCCTGGCCGTGGTCGATCCTGACTTGTCTCCATGGCCACCAAGCACCGCCGTGTGCTAAGGCCGTGTACTCTTAGGCCATATACTGACTTATTCACACGGCTACTAGGCACGCCCGTGTACCTAGGCCGTGTGCTCCTAAGTTAGCTATTGACCTAGCCCCACGGTCATCAGGCACGCCCGTGTGCCACAACCGTGTGGCAAAATAGGCCATTTGCAAGACCAATATGCCACCCACATTAGGGTCATACCTACAAGAAAATTACCAATACATCTCATGCACATTTGACAACCAAGAACATATCAAAATAATCATCCAATCTCTACATTCCAATCCAATTCCATTCATGCCAATTTACAAGACTAAAACTCATGTATACATAAGCATATTTCATCCATACACTTACCATAAACTTAATCATTGCATATGCTATCAAACCATACCAAATCATGCGCCATTTATCATATTCATTAATGCATATTACCAACACTTAACTAGCCAAATAACATGGCTAAGTTCACATCTCATTCTTAACCAAATATCTAGCCTATACATGCCATATCTAGCTATATACATTTCCAAAAGATACCAAAATGAGTTTGTGAAGTGTGATGACGATCCTTGACGGTCCCCGAGCCTTCATTAGCTTTGAAGATCTATAAAACAGAGAAAACACACACAGAGTAAGCTTTCAAAACTTAGTAAGCCATATACAAATAAACTTAGCATATAAGCATTCAAAACATATAATCAATGTAAGTTCTCTAATGGCTCAGTTGCACAATCATAATTCTTCTTAGTACATACACTTAGGTCATACATCTTTCAATCTTGCACATCACTATATACTTTATTAGCTCATAGCTTTTCTATTCATATAACACACTTACATTCTCATATTCAAATGCATAATTCATCTAGGTAAGTTTAAGAAAATACTTACCTTCTTATACACACAAAGTGTACTTATCAAACATACCTGAAACATATGTACAATTCGCATAATCATTCATTTCTTGAACTTGACCATTTAACCGTTCGGAATCTAATAGAATACGCAGAATGCTCGGAATAGTTATACAATGCCAACGTCCCAGACTTGGTCTTAAATGTAATTGGATATCGATGCCACTGTCCCAGACAGAGTCTTACTCGAATTAATACGATGCCAATGTCCCAGACATGGTCTTACACGTAAACAGATATCAATGCCACTGTCCCAGACAGGGTATTACTCGGATTAATACGATGCCAATGTCCCGAACATGGTCTTACACGTAAACATATATCGATGCCACTGTCCCAGACAGGGTATTACTCGGATTAATACGATGCCAATGTCCCGGACATGGTCTTACACGTAAACAGATATCGATGCCCTTTGTCCCGGATAGGGTCTTACTCGGATTAATACGATGCCCTTTGTCCCGCACGCGGTCTTACTCGGATTAATACGATGCCAATGTCCTGGACATGGTCTTACACGTAAACAGATATCGATGCCACTTTCCCCGCATGCGGTCTTACTTGGATTAATACGATGCCAATGTCCCGGACATGGTCTTACACGTAAAGCAGATATCGATGCCCTTTGTCCCGAGCAGGTCTTACTCGGATTAATACGATGCCAATGTCCGGACATGGTCTTACACGTAAGCAGATATCGATGCCTTTATTCCGCATGTGGTCTTACTCGATTAATACGATGCCAATATCCCGGACATGGTCTTACACGTAAACAGATATCGATGCCAACATCCCAGACGTGGTCTTACATGATATCACATAACAGACACCTATGTCATGACATATACTATCCTATCTATCCCTAGGTTTAAACGGGACTTCTCGGTCACTGGCAACTTATCGATATATCTTCGGATTTCACATACATACCATCTCGAGCACTATTCATAGCAATTCAAATTTCACATATGTACAAATAATTCAATTTAAATACATTTATTTGTATATCGACTTACCTCGAGTTCGGTTTAACGGAAACAAATACGGCTACTCGATTACTTTCGCTTTCCCGCGATCTAAATCCGTTTTCTTCGATCCTTGATCTAAATATATTCAGAATTAACCCTTTTATTCACTAACTCATTCAATTCAATCCAAACACATATATTTAGGGTTATTTGCAAATTAACCCTCACATTTGCATAATTTATCAATTTAGTCCATTTTTCTCAAAACATCAAATTCACAAAATCATCACATACTCATGCTTAGCCGAATATTCATACATCTCATACAAGCCCATATTTTCCATCAAACTTGCAATTTAATCCCTTGAGTTACTATTTTCTCAATTTAGCCCTATTTAGCTAATTTCATCAAAAATTCAAGAACAATGTATGTTCATCTAGCTCAAATCTTTCATTTAACAACTAAACTCATCACAAAGCTCAACATATCATCAATGGTATATCTCATGAACATCATCAATACACAAAATTGAGACATGGGCTTGATAGTAGACTAAGCAACAATCTCAAAAACATAAAAATCATCAAAATCTAAAGCCAAAACATACCTAAATTTAAGCTTGCAATGGCCGAAACCCTTGATGCTTTATTCTTTCTTTTTTTCTTTTGTTTTTCGGCAAACATATGATAATAATAAGGCCACTTACTCATGTTTTCTTTTTATTATAATATAATAACTTATAAAATAATATACTAATTTAACATATATTATAAACTTATGAAAACATATAATATATATACATGTTGCCGTCCACTAACCATATCTTTGGCTTAATTGCCATATAAGTCCTCACACTTATAAAGACATAACAAATAAGCATCTTTTCATAAAACATGCAAATTTGCATTTCAATGCAATTCAATCCTTTTCATCAAATTAAACACACAAACGAGCAATTTAACTTACGAAAATTTAGCACATGTTTAATTACTTATCAACGTCACAGAAAATAATATTAAAATATTATTCAAACTCGGATTTGTGGTCCCGAGACCACTGTTTCGACTAGGGTGTAAACCGGACTGTTACAACTAATAAGTAAAACTTCAGAAGAGATTTGGGTACCTGGAACTGAATTTTAAAATAATGAAAATAAGAGATCTCGATAAGTTATGTCAATTCGAGAAAATGTGGAACTGAATAATAAAAGTGGTCGACAATGATTTTGCATGCGATATTATTATTGAAATAATGAAATAAAAGGAGGATCTTGAATAAATTTATTGAGAAATATAGATATGGAATAAATTGATCAAAATAGAAAGACGCAACTCAAGTACAATTAAATTCGTGGAGTTTTTGGACCAGTAGTCCAAATATCTAAAGGTATAAAGCCAATGAGAGTGCAAATGAAGTAGTTTTGCAAAAGCATAATAAAAATATAAAGTTTTTCGCTAAGTACTGGTATTGATTATGAAAAGATATAATATTCTTTGTGGTGGATGCAATAACCTTTAGATATATTATTAAATTGGCAATTCATAAAAGATTTAACTTACGTCTAATGGTTGTTGTTACAACCTTTATAAATCACTGTATAGTAAATTTTATATTAAAATCCTTGAAGGATTTAGAATGCTAGAAGCATATTGAAATTCTCGGGAAATTATTCATTTATATGAATTGAAATAATTTGAACATATGTGGTAAATTTGAGTAGTTGAAGGAGGATTATAAAATGATCCAAAATACCTATTTGTGTTTTTATAAAAGAATCATGATTAAAGTTTGTTATGATTATTGTTGAATCTCCTGAAGAGATCAAAATATATTTCCCCAAATTTCCCTCACTCATGACTTTTAAAAGAATGGTGATATAAATGGTTAGCAAATACATTCAAATAGTCATTTGAAAAACTAGTATTCAAGATTGAATACGTACAATATGAGAAATTATGTGATATTTTTATGAGGGGGAGTAAATACGCATTGCACTCTTTTTCCCTTAATCGTGGTTTTGTCCCATTGGGTTTTTCTTGTAAAGTTTTTAATGAGGCAGCATATTATACGTATTATAGATTGTGTACTATTTTTCCTTCATTAGGTTTTTATCCCACATGATTTTTCCTAATAAGGTTTTAACAAGGCACATTGTCTATCAATGGACATCCAAGGGGGAGTGTTATAAATATCTTATTAAGTAGTTTTAATGTACTTTAAATTCTAATAGTTATTAGAATTAAATCTCTACTTCTTTTATACTTATTATGCCTATAAATAGAAACTCTGATGAAGCATTGTGATCATCCCTTTTTGATCAATAAAGTACATTCTTTGTTACTTTGATATTTTCTTTGTTCTTTATTCTCCACATCTCTCTTTATTTTATAACATTTCTAAGTTTTTTTTAATTTTTGATAATTGGTTTCAGTTTTTCTATTTTCTATTTTTTTTATTTTTTTTCAGTTTTTTAATTTTTATTTATGGATTTCAGCATTTTCAAATATCATTTATGCTTATGTATTTTTTCCCCAAAATTTAACTTTTTATCCTTTTTCATATTTACTTCTTTTTGTATTTCATCACCGACTTCCCACCCCATTAATTTCCACCGTTCACTCTTCAACTCCATTTTATCTCTACTTTCCAGATTTTTCACACCCGAAAAACTTGTTTCCTTTTTTCCTTAGACCCATGGGCAACGTTTGTTTATAAAATTCTATAACATGAACTTCTCCGACGAAGGTCACAAAGTACCTAATAAAGTCGATTTGCTAGCAATATTTTATTTTATTTTTTCACTCAAAAAATGAAAAAAAGGGGGTTTATAGTCGCATGCATTTGAAAAAGAATTTTTGAAAGAAAATGAAAGTGTTTGAAAAAGAGTTGTAAAATCATGCATGCGAAATGGAAAGAAAATGAAAAAGGAATTAGAATTCTGCAAATACCTTAAGAATATTGCTTGTTGTCTTTGTGGTCTAATTTAAAAATCACATTTGTATACTGTTGCTTAATAGTTTGCAAGTTTTGAGTATAAATTATAAATCCAAAATTAGCTTAGGGTGTAAAATTCGAACACTGATACAGGCATTAATTCATTAAGAAATCTAATAAATTGTTCATGGCTTTTTTCAGGTAAATCAATAGATTGTAAATGGAGAAAAATGTATTACAAATTTAAAAGTATACACTGACCATGATTATTTTTTTACATTATGCACAATAGACTTCGTCTGTTATTAATTATTTTAGAGTTTGGTTGTGGATGCGGACATTAAATTGTTGGATTACCTTGGTTTTTCCTCCATCTGGACTGCAATTGAATAATCTAACAAAACCAACACAATAAAAAAAAACAAAATATAAAAAATGAATTGTTTATTAAATTAATTGCAGATATTGTAGAATCAATGTTTGGCAACAAAAAAAAAAGTTCGATTACCGCTACTCGCTGGATATTTGAATTTTATCTATTTGAATATTTATTAATTCAATCAAATGATACACATGTTATTTAATTCTTCCAACCAAGAAAAAAAAAATTAAAATGTCAAAAATCGTAATAGAAAGCGCCATTTTCTAATGGATAGGACAGAAGTTTTGTTTATAAAAACTAAACTCGCCATTGCAGTCATTTTCCTTCTCTACCATAATCAGCTTTCTACTTTTGTTTGGCAGATCCATAATAAACAGAACTTGTAACTCTCTTTGATGATGAGCCACTCTCCATATGGGCTTCTGAATACCATGCAATCATATTTATATGGTGCGTTTATATAGTATATTTAATATCATTTTTTTAAAAAAAATATAACAACACAATTATTGCTATGAATTGTTAAAAGATTTGGTAAGCTAATAATTAATGGGAAAATATGGGCTGCATAATTTTCGTAATTTTAAAAAGTTGATTTTTTTTAGTTTTTAATAAATATTAAGAATAATTTAATCTATAGAAGAGTGGATTGTTGAATATAATTAAAGGAAAGTTAAAAATTAGTCAAAAGTTGCCAAATAAATCAAAGATTTGAATAAGAATTTAAATTCAACGATAATAGTATGGAATAAAAAAATTTCGTCGAGTGCAAATGAATAACGGTGTGGCTTCTGCAAATGATGTTGGAAGGTCGACGAAGAAAGTTAAACGTAGGACGGACAAACCACCGGATACTGATGATCTAGTGGTAAATGAAAAAGGAATGAGAGTGGAAGGGGCTGGTACTCTATCTGCATCTTGGAAAGAAAAGCTGATAGGAAGTACTCCTGCAGGGGCTAATGTGTAGCAAGAGGAGGACTTCGAATTGGGTGATGGGGATGCAAAGACGGAGATTATTGATGGTGTGCCATCCATAACTTTCTCTAGTCGAGTACACCGGTTCATTGTTAAGCAAATGGCACGGACAATGATTGTCAAGCTTCTTAGGAGAAGAATCTTGTATTTCACCATGGTTAACAAATTGCAGGCAATTTGGAGAACAAATCAACCTCTGCAGATCATTGATATGGAAAACGACTATTTCACAGTCAAATTTCAAACTGATGAGGAATATTTGGAGGCGTTATCTGGTAGACCATGGACAATATTTGGGCATTATCTGATAGTGAGACCGTAGACGCCAACATTTTCAACAGATCAAGCTTACCTGACAAGTCTGATGGTTTGGATCAGACTGCCTGGGCTGCCAAAAGGTATGTATACAAAAAGCCTACCTCGGTTTATTGGCAATGCGATAGGGACGGTTGCAAAAATTTGATCGAAATACGAATAGTTCTTCAAGAGGTCAGTTCGCGAGGCTTGTAGTCTTTATTTATTTGGGAAAACCGTTGGTCTCGAAATTGAAAATTGATGGGAAGTTTCAGTGTGTGGAGTATGAGTCGTTGCCACTCGTATGTTTTGAATGTGGGAGATTTGGTCACAAGAGTGACCTATGCCCTCATGGATCGGGGAAAAAGGAGACTTTCGAAAGAGTATCGAATAGTGGAGTTGGCAAGGATATCTCCATGAAAGAACGAGTAGAGGGTGAAAATTTTGGATCTTGGAATAGAAACAGCGATGGAGCTCTAAATTGGCGCCAAAAACACAAGTGGTTAGTGACAATCAAATGGTATCAAGATCTCGGTTTGGGATTCTAAGTGTAAATCTCAGAGAATTAGATGGAAATAAATCATCTAGCTTAAATGACAGAGTAGAAAATAAGGAGGTTGGGGAGGAAATTATGGAGAATGGAGGTTTGTCTAAAAGGAATTTTAAAGCGAGAGTGAAAAACAAGATTACTGTTAGTAGGAAAAGGGTGGTTATGGGTAAAAATAAAGCGGGTTCTAACCTAAATGGGCCAAAAGGAGGGTCCAAAGTGCCACAACCTATTACCAATATGATACCTCTGCCTGGGCCGAATGGTAACCCTTTTGAGGATGGTTCAAGGATGGGGCCACGGATATTGTACTTTGGGTTAGAACAAGTACAATTTCGGGCTGTTAGGAGTGGGCTTTCTAAAGGAACAAACATAGTTTTTTTCTTTGAAGTTGAAAAAAGAGAGTTTAGAGAAAGTAAATTCCTTGGACGTTCCAAAGTGTTCTAGTTCGTTTCCTAATTTGGGGAAGGATACTGATCAACAACCATCTATGATGGCTAAGGAGACTGGTGAAAACACATGACAGGATCCTAAACAAATCTTTGTATGTTGATAACCTCTTTATTCCTATTGATGTGGTGATTGAAAACCTAGTTCAAGGCTTAAGCAAATCTGTCGCATGTGATATGGTTATGATGGGGGTGATACCACGTCAATTGAGGCAGATGATGATATGCTGGTAGATGCTGAGAAGGCATGAATGGGTAGGTATTCAGTTTCCTAGCTATTATTTCGATAATGATAGGTCTGAAATTTAGTGGGTTTTTTTTGGAACTGTCAGGGGTCTGGGCATACCCGTTTGTGGAATTTTTTGGCTAAATATAGAAAGGAATTTAAAAAAGATCTTGTTTTATTTGAGACGAGAATCAACGAAAGTAAAGCTGACTTAGTGATAGCTAAGCTTGGGTTTGACAATTCTTCTAGAGTTGAAGCCACGGGATTTACGGGGGGTATTTGGCTGTTATGGAACGATGATATTAGTATTGATATTTTAAAGGTGCAATCACAATTTATACATATGGGAATACGAGCAGTTGGGAATATCACTCATTTCTTGTGCACTGTAATTTATGCAAGTCCTCAATGTAATACGAGAAAGGAACTATGGAATAACCTGGATGTTATCGCTGCTGAAGTGGTAGAACAATGGCTTTTTGTAGGAGATTTTAATGTCATTCTAAGTTGTGAAGAAAGGCGTAGGGGTTGAGGCTCAAAATTTGGGTTGTAACTAGTTTAAGTCTTTTGTTTTTCAACAGGCAGTCTCAAATTTAGGGTTTTAGGGGTCGATACATACTTGGAGCAGGGGAAATCTTTCTCAACGGCTAGATCGGGCACTTGGTAATGATATTTGGTTATCTTTTGCACCTAATTCCTATGTTTGGCACTTGTACATGCTAAAATCAGATCATCAACCAATTCTTGTTTCGGCTAGTATGTCTAAAAGAAAAGAGGGTTAGAGGCCCCTTTCGTTTCTTATCAACATGGAAAACTCATCCGGAATTTTACGATGTCGTTGCAAAGTCCTGGATATCCGATGTTAGAATTAGTGAGAATTTGGGGATTTCAACTCAGTGGATTAAAGAATGAAATAAGACAATGTTTGGGAATACTTTTTCACGGAAAATATGGGTGTTGAGAAAGTTGGAATGGGTTCAGGAAAGGTTAGAACGGTGCTACTCTGATCATTTAAAATGAAGAAAAGTGGAAATTAACATAGAAATTGAACAAATACTACACCAAGAGGAGCTTCTGTGTTTCCAAAAGTCACGATGTGAGTGGCTTTGGAATGGTGATCGTAACACAAAATTTTTCCACGGCTATACCATGAAAATGAGGAAGCAGAATAGAATTGAGGCCTTGAAAATTGATGGGTTTGAGTGGTGTTTTGATAAGGAGCTTTTAAGGAATCATGTAGTTGAACATTTCTCCAAGTTGTATAAAGTGGATGTTTACCAGATTGGAGATTTTCCAATTACGGGCTGCTTTTCGAGGATTGGAGGGGAATTGCTTGAAAATCTTTCTCACAAGGTAAGTATGAAAGAAGTAAAACATTATTTGTTTAGTATGTCTCCTATAAAATCTCCGGGAATCGACGGGTTTCATGCAAAATTTTATCAAGATAATTGGGATATTGTAGGTGGAAGTGTTTTCGAGATGGTAAAAAATGTTTTTAGGAGAAGGGCTTTGGAGCCAAGTCTTAACAGAACTCTACTGGTTCTTATTCCCAAAAACATTGGTGTAAAAACCATTAATCAATTTCGCCCAATTAGTCTTTGTTCTGTGTTATATAAGGTTATCACTAAGCTAATTGTTATTCGACTTCGTCGAGTTATGCAAATTTTGGTGAAGCAAAATCAGTCAAGTTTTATTGCTACACGAAGCATATCGGATAATATAGTAGTGGAACAAGAAGCTATTCATACAATGAAAAATAAGAAGAGTAAAAAGGGTTGGATGGTTGCAAAAGTTGATATGGAGAAAGCTTATGATCGAGTTAGATGATATTTTTTATGAGTAACCTAGTCGGATGTGGGACTTCTGGAATCTCTTGTGAGGATTATAATGAATTGTGTTTCTCCATCATCTATACAATTACTTTGGAATAGTTCCCTCACAGAGACATTTACCCCAACCAGAGGTGTCCGTCAAGGTGATCCTTTGTCCCCATATTTGTTTGTCCTAGGTATGGAATGTTTGGGACATTTGATCGATGTGACAGTTGAACAAAATTGTTGGGAACCGCTCAAGCTTTCTCATAGTGGACAAGGAGTTTCCCACTTGTTTTTCGCGGATGGCTTAATACTCTTTTGTAGGGAAGATATGAAAGGAGCTGATTGTATTAAGTTTGTATTGGATACTTTCTGTCACTTCTCTGGGCATCGGGTTAATTAGCAAAAGACTCAAGTTTATTTATAAAATAATGTTAAACCAACAATCAAGGCTTTGTTCCAAACTTGGTTTCTCTAAAGTCAGTGATTTGGGAAGATGCTTGGGAATGCCCTTATTATCTGGTCGAGTTGGAGTTGGTTCATTCCAGTTCATCGTGATAAAGTTCGAAATCGCTTTGATGGGTGGGATGTGAGAAAATTATCCTTAGCAGGAAGACTCACCTTGGTTAAATTAGTACTTATGGCCAGACCTAATTATTTTATGGCAACGATCAACATTCCTATTTCGATTTGCAAAGAGATCGAGAAATTGGCTTTGAACTTTTTATCGAGGTTTTCGGTTTCAAAGCAAAAAATATCGCTTGTAAATTGGGAAGACTGCTATAAACTTGTGGTGAATGAGGGACTTGGGATAAGGTATCTATTTGATCAGAATAAACTTTTTCTTTTAAAACTTGGGTACAACATAATTGTTAATCCTGATGTTTTTTGAGATAGGATCTTACGCAATAAATACATAATACATGGACTGATTCCATATAATATTACTCGTGCTAACTATTCCTATCTTTGGCGCTAATTATCTAAGGTTTGGGACGAGGTCAAGAAAGGACTGTTTTGGGTGGTAAATCATGGAAGTGTGATTAACTTTTGGAACGACTATTAGGTAAGGGAAGTGGGACCTTTAAAATATCATTTTAATGGTCATGGGATTCTTGATGAAGCAACTCGAGTTTGTGATGCGACTTTATCAGATGGTATATAGAATACATAGTGGTTATCAATGGTGTTTCCCCAATGAGTGGTCGAACAAATTAGGGCCTACAAAGCACCAATACGAAAAGCAGGGGCTGATATTCTTAGTTGGCAATGGATGACAGCAAGGAGATTCTCTACGGTAGAGTCCTATAAGCATCTCTTCTCTACTTATTCTTTGAGACATAATGAGGGGCATATGTTAGTTTAGAAGGTTCAGGCGCCTCAACGGGTTAGAATGTTCCTTTGGTTGTTCTTCTGTGATAGGCTTCTATCAAATGAAGAGCGAGCGAGACAGGTAATTGCATAATCCCATGCTTGTGAGATTTGCGGTGGTGTTGTGGAGTCGTCAATGCATGCTATTAGAGATTGTGCTTTTGCTTGTGGGGTGTGGAAATCAGCTGTACCAACAAGGGCCTCTGACACTTTTTTTTTCGATTGGCAAGGGAGAGGTGGATACTATGGAATATTAAGAATGAAGGTAATTTGTTGTCTTCTGATGGAGATTAGCCTATTTTCTATTCTATTATCTGTTGGTTTATTTGGAAGAATAGAAATAATTTTATTTTTTTGTCATTCTAGTGGAAGTATTTTTGAACTTATCAATTCTGCAAGGATATGGACAATCTTTGGGGGCTAAAGAATTCGATAAAAAATTGGCGTGTACATCTATGACAATAAGAAGTTGGCAATTACCCGAGGTAGGATGGGCTAAAGTTAATGTTGATGGTTTTGTGGTAAGGCAAATTCCAAAGGCAGCGACTGGAGGGGTGGTGAGAGGGCCTAGCGATGGCTGGTTGGTGGGTTTCAAAATGACAGTTTGGTTGATCGATATCCTGCAGGTAGAAGGCAAAGCTATTTTAGAAGGTCTGAAGTTGGCTTGGGATCAGGGTTTCAGGTAAATTGAATTAGAATATGATAATGCTATGTTGATTGAATTTATTCGAAATGGTTGGGCATCAGTGAGTAATGTAGGTGAAATTAGAGGCATTAATGGGTGGTGTTTGAAACCTTGGGAGGTTAAGTTTAGACATATTCAGATGAGGCTAACAGAGTTGTGGATTGCATCGTGAAGGCAGATGGTGGTGTGATGGATCGATTGGTTATTCTTGAGGAACCTCCTAGATATGTAAGAGAACTCATGGAGGATGACATTTGACAATCATTGTTGGTCATAGATAGAGCACATTAACTGTTGATGTTATCTTAGATTTGTTATCTAACCTTTATATTTACCAGAAAAAAATTCAATGATAATAGTAACCTAAAACTTTTTAAATTATGTTGTTAATAACCATATACAACATTTATGTTATTATTGTCACGTGTAAACAATGTATATATCCAAGTGTCGTTAACAAAACCAAGCTAACAAAGTAAAGTTTCCATGTTTGAATAAAACCCATTTTGTTGTCATGACTGTGAGGATGTTTTACATCTTCTCAAAGATTATAGTGAAGCTAGAGATATTTGGCTACAAGTGATTTCAGAAGATAAGCACGAATAGTTTTTTTTCAAGAGACTTGTAAGATTGGCTTGTGGATAATTTGCATGACTAGTTGCAGACTTTGTTTGGGGAGGTGGATTGCTCTTCCCTCTTTGGTCTAATCACATGGCGTCTTTGGAAAAACTGAAATCTATAGGTGTTTCAGGGAACCTCATGGAGTGTTGACGAAGTGGTCAAAGTCTTGTATAGTTGGGCTAAACAGTATGCCTTTGTTTGTAAGGCGAATGTGGCCAAGAGAAATGGAATGAATTGTTATCCGATATGGGATGGTAATTGGATTCAGTTAAGCACAGATGGCACTATTCAAGTGGCCTCTGGTTTAGCTGCTGCAGGGGGTTATACGTGACACGAGGGGAAACTAGATTTTAGGATTTAGTAAGTCTCTGGGAATTTGTTCTGTATTGGAGGCTGAGTTATGGGGTATTTTTGAGGGCTTGTCTCTTTTGTTAAAGCAATGATTTAATAGAGTGTTGATAAGTACAGATAGCATGGAGGCAGTTCAGATTATTCAATATAATAGCTCAAGAAGCTCGAACTCAGCTTTGGTTAGGCGAATTCACTAGCTATTGGAAAAGTCAATACAATGGTGCATCCAACATGTGCCCAGAGAAGAAAGTAAAGTTGCGGATTTCCCAGCAAAAATGGATCACAATAATGAGGACGCCTTACTTCTATTTGAACAACCTCCTTTAGGAGTTTCAGTTTAAGACTTTGTAAACTCTTTGTTTTGTTTTATTTAAAAAAAAAAAAAACCAGTTATAAAATATGCTAATTTTTTATCCGTAAATATCTATTAAATTATATTTATTATTAATTTAAAATAATTTTAAAATCAGCCACATTTGACAAATAAAATTATTTAATAAATTCATATAAATATGATTGCTTAATTTTTTAGTCTTTATTTATGATATTATAATGAGTGTAAAAATTATATATGATATTTTTTATATGTGATATTAATGTATCAAAAATAAATATTTAAGTATGTACTTTTTTTTTCAAGATTTTTAATGTAATATCATATAAATTAATATTGATATATTTCAAATATGTATGTATTCATTTACATTGTTAATATATATGATTAGAGATCAAATCAATCAATTTCATTGAAAATATAATTGGACAATATTCAATTCAATAAATATTTTAAAAAATTAAATTCATCATTCCTAATAAGCGATTATTTCAAAAATAAGTGTAACAATTAAAAGGGTCTAACATCATAAATTACAATTTTTAATTAAGTAAATTAATTTCAATAATATTTGAAAGATGGATTAAATTGTAAAATTATCAATATTTAAAGAATTAATGAAATAAATAAGCCAAAAAGGATGTCAACATGTGGCAAATACTTAACGTCAAATGCCAAACATGAGTGATTATTTTCTAAAAGCGCGAAATTTTTTTGTTCTTGTTTTTCCACCTTTGTGCCTTTGTGGCTCGATTGGGTGGGGGTTTTGTGTGTGTCCGTCTGTATTCTTCTTTACGAATACTTGGACGGTAGTGGCCTGCTGTTTTTATCGTTAAGGATCTCGAAGCGGTGGCGTATTACGAAGGAAATGTTTGAGGTGGTGGCATTGTTGACTTTTGGCGATGATTCGGGTCGTGCCACGAAGGATTTTGGGAGCTGTAGCGTTTAAACGGTGGTTTTTTTTTGTTGTTGTCTTTCTTGCATGTTTCTTTTCCTTTCTTTTTGCATGTGTTCTACGTCTTTTTGGGTCTTCTTTCTACGAAGAAGGAAGTTGTCCTCAGTATCAAGACTTGGTGGACTATTGTTTCTTTCACTTTTGTTTTAGTTATATTGTTTTTATTTTAATTTTTGCCTAGTTATTTTTCTCTGTGCTCTTACTTTTGTGTTTGTTTTCGGTTTTCTGTTTTTTTTTTTTTGCTAATTGGGTTGGTTTCAGGATAATGTTCGTCTTCTTTTGTTGATCTTTATCTTGGTTTTTCGAAAGCTTTGTTGTGCTGGTGTACAGTCTCGTTCTTGATTGTTTCTAGTTCGGGTGTCTTTTTTGGATTAGGTTGCTGTGGTCGGAGGCGAGGATTTAGTTTTGGGCATTTCATTGCGACGCTGTTTTTGGGTGGTGGTGTTGATTCATCGTTTCTGGGGGTGGTGGTGTTCCTGGTTCTTTTTGGTGCACATTTCAGGACAACATTGACTGATTTCCAGCGTTTCTTGATCGGTTTCGTTTTGGCTCCTGGTCTCAATGGTTTTTTTCTCGTTCTCTTCTTGTCTTTTTTAATCTTGTTTCGCTTGTTTTGGTTATGTTATCTTGTTTCCGTATAATCTTTTTCATCTCTGTTCAAAGTTTCGTGTAAATGAAGGGACTGTATAAGGGAGTGTTTAAAGTTTGATTTGATTTTTATTATTTAATCCTGTAGGTGTTAAGTTCTCTTTGGTTTCCTTGCTCTTTTTCATATTGTTTTGTATTTTCCAGTCTGCTTGGGTACCTTCTTGCTCGGTTCTCCTTTAGTTTGATTCTGTTCTGTTTGTTTTTTATGGATTTTTGCTTTATTTTAATTTGCGTTTAAAATTGTTTTTTGCTTTGTTCGTACTTAGCAAATTCGTTGTTTTAATCTTTTGCTCTAAAGGGTCTTGGTTTTGTTCTTACCCTCTTTACGTCTGGTCTGTTGGTTCGAGGTGGATCATTTTATCTTGTGCTGGCGCATTTGGATTTTGGTTACTGTTGGGTGTTTTGTCTTTTGCTAAAGCTGTTGTAGGGTGTTTTGGTGGCTTTGGTTGTGGGTTGTGGCGGTTTGTTGCGGTGCTCGCCAATTCTTGGTGTTTCAATCTTGAAGTTTTGCTTTTGCTTTTGCTCTTGCTCGTTTGGTCGGGTCTAGGGGTGGTTGATTGTCTTAAGTTGTGATCCTTTTTCGTGTTGCGTTCTGGGTGTTGTCCTTATCGTTTTTGCTGCTAGTTGTGTGATGGATTTTTTGTTTAGCTTTTTAAATGGAAGAGGATATAAACACGTTGTTGGCTAGGCTGACCTTTGAGGCAGAGTCTAAGCGGGTGGTATGTAAAAACTAGTCAAATCCAAATATGCAGGGTTTTCAAGCTTGGACCGTTAGTAAACTAATTAAGGATACAATCAACAGAGAAGCTATGTACCGGGTTCTGAAATCTTTATGGTTCACCAAGGAATTGGTGAGTTTTGTGGCTATGGCTAAGGGGTTGTTCTTGGTTAAATTTGGAACTGTGGAAGATAGAACGAGGATATTTTACTTTGCCCCTTGGTTGTTCGATCAGTGTCTGTTTCCTATGTTGCCGTTTGTTAAGGGATAGGCATTGAGTAAGTAAAACTTTGATTTCGTTCCTTTTTGGATTCGGGTCTATAACATCCCATTTGAGCAAATGGATCGACAAGTGGCTAATGATATTGGAGGTGAGGTGGGAGAGGTTTTGGCAATTGATTGGCATGGTAGAGAGGGCAGTTGGATTCAATATATAAGGATTCGAGTTAAGATTGATATTTTTAAACCTCTATGACGTGTTGTTTATTTGGTTGGGATGGATGGAGTGGAGATCATGTGTGCTATAAAGTACGAGAGGCTCCCGACCTTTTGTTATTGTTGTGGATGTATCGGCCATAATACCCAAAAGTGCTTACAACAAGAAGTGGTCCAAGGGGTGAGTGTTTCAAATTATCAGTTTGGCAATTGGTTAAGGGTTCAGATAGGGTAGTCAAGTCAGGAAAGAGGAAATTGGTGTAATGGGATTGAAATTGTGGAGATGGTAAACGATCTTAAAGAGACGGGTGGCAAAACCGAAAGCACGATTGAAATGGGTGGAGATATAACAATGCATAGAGGAAAATAAAATATTAAATCTAAAGATGAGGTATTGGAGTCTTGCGCACTGACGGATAGGCGACCAATACGACCTTTGAAGGAAGGAGTGGGTAGGGTGAAGAACAAACGTAAGAAAAATAAAGATTTCAAATAGGGAAGGTATTGAGGAAAGCTATAGTCGGACGGTCCGGAGGAAGTTGTCAGATGGTTTATCTCCTTTCAAGGCGGTGGCTGGCGACCAACCCTGCCTGGAGCCATGAAGTTGTTATGCTGGAACTATCGAGGGCTTGAGAACCCCGCGATAGTTCGTGAGCTTCGGCAACTCCTTGGTGCCAAAGATCCTGACATTGTTTTTCTATGTGAGACTAAGTTGTGTGCTTGTGAGTTTGAGCAGATCTGTGTCCGTTGTAATATGGATGGGTGTTTTGTGGTGGAGTCTGATAAATGTCGTGGTGGGCTGGCTCTTTTGTGGAAGATGGGGGTGGATGTGACTATCCAAAATCAATCGATGCACCATATTGATTCAATTATCCGGGTTGATGGGAAAAATCAGGTTAGGTTTACTGGATTCTATGGATATTCGGAGTCGAGTCAAAGGCACAAGTCATGGGAATTAATTCAGAACATGATTAATTTGGTTAACAAGGATTGGATTGATCACTTCAATGAAATTTTCAATGATGCCGAAAAGTGTGGGGGGAGAGAAAGAGCTAGGGTTGCTATGGATTCTTTTTGAAATGCTATGCATCGGCTATTTTTGGTGGATATTAAACCGGATAAAGGTTGGTTTACTTGGACAAATAATCAGGAGGGGAGGAGACTGGTTAAGGAGAGGATTGATAGGTTCTTGGTTTCTGCTGATTGGTTGCATAAAGAGCCGTTTGTGTATACGGAGGTTGTGTGCCAAGTTAGCTCATATCATGACACTCTTTTACTTGATACATTGGGGCGACAACTGAGGGATGCTTTGAGGGATCCGATACTCTTGTTCAGATACGAAGCTTGTTGGTCTAAAGATAAGGATGCTAAAGACATTATTAAAAGTGTGTGGTGTCAAAGGGGTGGGAATTTGTTGTAAAAAATTAAGGGGGTTGGTGCCCGTCTTGGAGAGTGGCAGCATCGTTGATTTAAAATATTGAAAAGTCGTATGCGCCGATTGGTTGATCGAGTTGAAAGACTTATTGATGGGCCTAGACCATATTTTAATATCGATGAGATAAGAACCACTCGGGCCAAGTTGGGGCCCTTTATTTGGAAGAAGAAGCATATTGGTCACAAAGATCCTGGATTTAGTAGCTAAATGAGGGTGACAGGAACACTCGATTCTTCCATGTTTGAGTTGTTGGATCATTGGTACACCCCATGGCACAGTGGAAAAAAAATCCGGCTATCACATTCAGCAATCCATGTGTGTGGAATGAAAGGGGGTGAGAAGGGTATGAATGATTACCTTTAATCGTCTGAAACTCGAAGATAATTATTGTGAAACTAATTACGCAATTGTATGTCAATTCCAAGCCGGTACAAAAAGTTTCGGCCTCAACGTAATCCACCCAGTGCGACAATGAACGACAAGAAATCTCTCAAACTTTTTCTGTAACACCCCTTACTCGTGTTCAACGCTGAAATAGGGTACGAGGCGTTACCGGACAATAACACTTGCAACTGAAAAAATTCAAGGCATAAATTTTCGTTTAAAATTTAAAACTTTTATCTTATATCATCAAGTCCTTAAAACGGGCCTACGAGGCCCAAAACATGCTTTGGGAGCGATTCGGGACTAAACCAAGAACTTTTAAAACTATTGGAACATTTAGAAAATTTCCTTGTTTTGGAGAGTCTGCCTTGCAGTGTGTGCAAAGCCGTGTCCTCCACACACTATTTGAGACACACGGCCGTGTCTCTGTCTGTGTGGCCAAGAAGTTGGCTATTTTCCAAGCCAATTTCTACTCTATCATGCCCATACTTGAGTATAATTTGAATGACACATTTCATGACATATTAAAGCTACCAAGACATCCACCATACACACGTAACAACTCATAGCATACAATTTACTCAACCATGGAATGCATCATCATGAGTTTATAGCATAACCAATTTATTGGCCACATTAAATGGCCTTATACAACAATGAACTCTGAATATCATGGGTCATTATTCTAGGAAAACTCATAGTAACATATACACATGATGTAACATCCCGATTCAGGGCCTAGTCGGAATAGTGGTGCGAGACCACAAATCTGAGTTAGTAAATTGAGTTCTTAAGGTTTATGACATGTTTGCATGATAGTATTAAAGTTCCATGTAGAAATTTTGTGAAATTGTCATGGAATGATCAAATAGGACTAAATTGCAAAAGTTACAAAATATGAGTTTCTAGAAGCTTTTTGTATGAAATAGCTTTAGAATATTAATTAGAAGTCCTTAAATAGTAATTTACCCAAATTATAAGTTTTGGACAAATATTGACATGAGTTTGTAAAAGGGAAATTTTTAAAGAGAAGGGCATTTTGGTCATTTGTCTAATAAATGATTAAAATAGGAAAAAGATGATAAAAATTTCATTCATCTTCTTCCTTGGTGCCGAAAATTTGAAGAACCCCATAGCTAGGGTTTGTTCATCTTTCAAGCTTGCTAGTAAGTTCATCTTAGTCCCGTTGTTAATATTCTTCGAATTTTTGAAGTTCTCGTATTATGAAATAGCTATTTTTAGCTATAAAATAAGCTAAGATGCATGTTCAAAAATCTACCCAAGAGTGACATGCTTGTAAAATGATATTTTATGGAAGTCTATGAGAGTTTGATGTTAGATAAACATCTTTTCCTTAGTGAATTTCATGAAAAATGATAGTATGGACTAATTTGTAATAGTTATGAAATTCGTCATATCTATTAGAAATAGTGAGAATTGATGATGGTTATAGTAGAGAAAATGAATCAGCTAAGCATGAAGTTTAAGAAAGTTGAATGAGATTCATTTTACGAGCCTTGGGGCAAAAGTGCAAATATGAGAAAGTATAGGGGCAAAATAGTAATTTTTCCAAAGTATGTGTTAAGAGTCATTTTAGTCAATGTGAGTATTAAATGATCTATTTGTGATTATAGATCAAGAAAAATGAAGCCCGGATCGAAACCGAGGCAAGAACAAAGTCGAGGACTAAATTGCATATCTACATACATTTTTGTATATTGAGGTAAGTTTGTATGATTTCTAAGCTTTATGATTAATATCATTGAATTTCTTGGTATAATGTATAATATTATCATGAAAATGTTTAATGTCATGTTAAACAAAGAAATCAATAAGATTAAGCAAGAGAAATTCCCTACTGAAGTTGAATTACCTAGGATACTCGATCTACCACATGAAATGAGAAAGCCCGTATAAGACCAAGCCAAGGCATGGCATCGGCAACCAAGCAAGTTGTCATGTAAGACCAAGACAAGTCTTGGCATTGAAGAGTTTTTATGAGATGAAGACCCATGTAAGTCCAAGCCAAGGCATGGCATTGGTGAGTCTCCAAGCAAAGATGCCATGTAAGTCCAAGACAAGTCTTGGCATTGAAAAGCTATCAAGAGATAGAGATCCCATGTAAGTCCAAGCCAAGGCATGGCATTGGTGAGTAACAAGAAATATTTCATGTAAGTCCAAGCCAAGGCTCGGCATTGACCAGTTCATGAGTAAAGATACCAAGTAAGACCATGTCAAGACATGGCAATGGTAAGTTCCCAAGGGAGCTCACGAGAAAGACTTCGTATAAGTCCATGTCAAGACATGGCCTCGAACCCAAGATGAGATATTCCATGTAAGACCGTATCTAGGATATGGCTTTGGCATCAAGTTATATGTGGAGTGAGATTTAGTATCCTCGGTTATTCATAGAAATTCATCGGGGAAAACAAGTAAAGCTCAAATGAGATAATAAGAAAGTGAGTAAGCAAAGTTATTATCAAGTTGAAAATGAGTATTATTCATGTTACGAATGATGAATCAGAGATTATGATTATTATGTTAAAATATGTTGATTAATGTGATCAAGTGATACAAGTACCTTGTTTACCTCTCAAGTATGAGACTAGTAAGTTTCATGAGATATGTAAGAATCAAGTATGAGTAAGTAAGCTTTATAGCTGAAATTTATGATACCATTGTTTATGTCAAATGGTTTATATTAAGCAAGTATGTTGCTATGAGCAATATGCAAACTTACTAAGCTAAATGCTTACGTCTTTTATTCTTTCTTTCTATGTAGTCCCGCCAAGCTAACTTGTGGATCATTGAAGTCGAAGCTCGAAGCACACTATCAATCCTCATTTTGGTATAGCCAAGTTGAAATTATATTAAGTATGGCATGTATAGGAAACATTTCATTTTGAGTATATGTCTTAGAAAGGGCAAAAGTATGGGCTATCAAGTTTATTATTCTTTTGTAAATGGCTAAGTGATTGGCCAAGATTGACTAAGTATGTATGTTATTGATATCAATGAAGCATGTTGTATTGTTCATGAAAGATGTAATACTTGAGTTCTTTGAATTGAGCTTGAGTTTGGTCTTGATTTCAGGGTGGCAATTAGCTTGGTAAATAGCCTCTAAGTGCCCACACGGATGGACACACGGGCGTGTGTCTAGGCCGTGTGCACCCTGCACCATTGTATCTTAAGTCAAAATAGACCACGGACTAGTCACACGGGCGTGTGTCTAGACTCTAGGCCGTGTTAAGGTAGTCAGTGTGCACCACGGGTGGTAAGCACGGGCATGTGCCTTGGCCGTGGGGCATTGGCAGAATGCTGGGGTTTGAGGCATGGTTTTGGGCCACGGACGTGTCCAGACCGTGTGTAATTTGCCAGTATCCACCACGGGTGAAAGACACGGGCATGTTTTAGGGGTGCACGGGCGTGTCCCATACAACATGGGCATGTGACCCCTGCTCTAAAGAAAAGTTTCTGAATAAGTTCCGAAAGTTTTAGATAAGTGTTTAAGGCCTCGTAGGCTCATGAAAGGTATGAATAGACTGAGAAAGAGAAGTTTTTAATTCGGAACAAAATTTTATTGCCCGTAAGTACATGTTTAAGTGAGTTCAAGCATGGTAATGTCTCGTATCCAGTCTTGGTCTTAGACTCGGGTATGGGGTGTTACATTTAGTGGTATCAGAGCTACGATTTAGTCGGTTCTAGGACTAACGTAGCACGAGCATGAGTTTAGCTATACATGCCATACGTAAGAATGTTTTTATAATGATAGTGTGACGACTCCTGATGACTTAAATTATGTTTATACATTTAGTAAATAGATCCCGATAGAGCTGTGGCAGATGACGTAGAAAGTAACGCGCCGGCTCCCACTGAAGGGACGGTGCCGAACGAGCATGAGAATAGACCCACTACAGTGAGTCAAGTAGGAGGGGAAGAGGCTAGAGAAGCCTTCCTCCATATGATGAATACATAGTATACGGAGTTCGTTCGTACAAACACGAATGCGCAACCCCTCCACCCCTACCTATTCCTCAACCTATCCCAGTAGCCCCTCAAGTAGTAGAGGTGGTAAGAGGTGAGAATCCTCCGGTTGATAGGATTAGGAAACATGGGGCAGAAGAATTCCGGGCTAGAAAAGATGATGATCCGGAAAAGGCTGAGTTCTGGATAGAAAATACTATCAGGGTATTTAATGAGTTGTCATGCACACCTGAGGAATGCATGAAGTGTGTCGTCTCTCTTTTAAGAGATTCTGCTTACCAATGGTGGAACACCCTTGTGTCGGTGGTACCGAGGGAAAGGATCACATGGGAATTTTTCCAAGAAGAGTTCAAGAAAAATTATATCAGTCAAAGGTTTGTGGACCAGAAAAGAAATGAATTCCTAGAACTGAAGCAAGGCCAAATGTCTGTGACTGATTACGAGCACGAGTTTGTGCGACTCAGTAAATACGCTCGAGAGTGTGTATCCACCGAGGCCATCATGAGCAAGAGATTTGAAGATGGGCTAAATGATGACATCAAATTGTTTGTTGCTGTTCTAGAACTGAAGGAATTTGGTGTGCTAGTAGAGAGGGCTTGTAAAGCCGAAGAACTAGTAAAGGAGAAGAGAAAGTCTGAAATGGAGTCTCGTGACTCTAAAAAGAGACAGTGGAATAAGTCTTTCCAATCCTTATCCAAGAAGTCAAGAGATTTCTCTACCTGATCGGCTACATCCACTGGGTTTTTAAGGAAGGACAAGAGTAAGCAGTATTCAAGAAGTAAGGCACAGACGACCTCAGTTGCTAGTGTGGGGAACATCCGATCGGATAGACCCGAATGTCCCTGATGGCGAGCGTCATCTTGGAGAATGCCGAGCGCATGAAAATGCATGTTTTAGATGTGGTTCCCAAGACCACTATATAAAAGATTGTCCAGAGACGACAAAAGAAGAAAGAACTCAGAACCCGAGATCCGGGAGTATGGTCACAGGAAGACCGCAGAGGAACCCAGGAAGTGGGGCAAGTGGGAGAGGTAACCCTAGAGAGCAGGCTACGAGACCCGAGGGTAGAGCACCTGCGAGAACTTATGCCATTCGCGCTTGCGAAGAGGCATCTTCCCATGATGTTATTACGGGTACCTTTTTCTCTTCATGATATCAAGGTTATTGCTTTAATAGACCCCGGATCCACACACTCTTACATTTGTATAAAACTAGTATCCAGTATGAATATGCCTATAGATTCTACAAAATTTACGATTAAGGTATCTAATCCTTTAGGCAAGAGTGTGTTAGTTAGTAAAGTATGTAAAAATTGTCCATTAATGATTAGAGGTCATTATTTTAAAGCAAATCTTATGTTGCTACCATTTGATGAGTTTGACATCATTCTTGGTATGGACTGGTTGACCACCCATGATGTAATAGTTAATTGTGGGAAGAAATACATTGAGATGAGATGCGAGAATGGGGATACTCTTCATGTAGAATCAGATGAGCAAGGTAAATTACCGGTAATGATTTCTAATATGACGGCACGAAGATATATAAGAAAAGGGTATGAGGCATATTTGGCCTTTGTGATGATTGATAAAGAAACAGAGTTTAAGATTGAGTCAGTACCGATAGTATGTGAGTACGTGGATGTTTTTCCCGAAGAATTACCAGGACTACCACCAGTTAGAGAGGTTGAGTTCAGCATTGAGCTAGCTCCTGGTACTATACCGATATCTATTACTCCTTACAGAATGGCCCCAACGGAGTTGAAAGAGTTGAAGTTACAGTTGCAAGAATTAACAGATAAAGGCTTTGCAAGATCAAGTTGTTCACCATGGGGTGCTCCGATTTTATTTGTGAAAAAGAAGGATGGCACCATGAGATTGTGCATAGATTATCGTCAGCTTAATAAAGTGACGGTAAAGAACAAGTACCCATTTCCTAGGATCGATGATTTGTTCGACCAATTGAAAGGAGCCACTGTGTTCTCCAAAAAAGACTTGAGATCAGGGTACTACCAGCTGAGAGTAAGAGAATCAGATGTGTCCAAGACAGCTTTTCGAATAAGGTATGGGCATTATGAATTTTTAGTCATGCCTTTTGGTCTGACCAATGCTCCTGCGGTGTTCATGGACTTAATGAACCGCATTTTTAGACCATACCTCGACAAGTTTATAGTCATTTTCATTGACGACATACTGATTTATTCTCGAGACAAGAATGAGCATGCTGAGCACCTACGGACAGTTTTACAGACTCTTCGAGGAAATTAATTATATGCCAAGTTCAGTAAAAGTGAATTTTGGCTCAAGGAAGTAGGATTTCTGGGACATATTGTCTCGGGAGAAGGAGTTCGAGTAGACCCAGTAAGATTTTGGCTATTATGGACTGGAAGCCACCGAAGAATATCTATGAGATTAGAAGTTTTCTAGGCCTAGCCGGCTATTATAGACGATTCGTCAAGGGGTTTTCTATGATTGCAACCCCGATGACTAAATTATTCTGAGAAAAATTTGAAGTTTGAGTGGACATCAAGATGCCAAGAAAGTTTCGAGGCTGAAAGCGATGTTGTGAAGCTCCGCTTAGTACAAACTCGAGACAGGAAAGAATTTGTGATTTACTGATGCATCCTTGAATGGATTAGGTGTGTACTTATGCAAGATGGCTAAGTGATTGCTTACGCCTCAAGACGATTGAAGCCACATGAGAAGAATTATCCGACCCACGATCTAGAGTTGGCTGCCATAGTCTCCGCATTGAAGATATGGAGACACCACCTATATGGCGAGAGATGTCAGATCTTCACCGATCACAAAAGTTTGAAGTACTTGATAACGCAGACAGAGTTGAACTTAAGGCAGCGGAGATGGTTAGAGTTGATAAAAGACTATGAATTGGTCATTGACTACCATCCCAGGAAGGCGAATGTGGTCGCCGACGCTGAGTAGAAAATCCCTATTTGCATTAAAGGTAATGAATTCACGGATGACTTTATCCAACGATGGTTCTATTCTAGCTGAGTTGAGAGCTAGACCAACTTTCCTCCAATAGATCATTGAAGCTCAAAAAGAAGATAGTGGATTGCAAGTCAAGAGAGCTCAGTGCAAGACAGATGTTGAGTCTGATTTCTGGATTAGTCCCAATGGAAGTCTGATGTTCAAAGATAGAGTTTGTGTACCGAGAAAGGAAGAGCTTATTCAGGGAATTTTGCGTGAGGCCCATAACGAATGTTTATGCAGTACATCCGGTGGTACCAAGATGTATAATGATTTGAAGCAATGATATTGGTGGCGAGAATGAAGAAAGATATTTTGAGTTTGTTTCCAAATGCTTGATTTGTCAGCAAGTAAAGGCTGAACATCAAGTGCCTTCGGGTTTGCTTCAACCCATTTTGGTTCCGGAGTGGAAATGGGACCGTATTACTAAGGATTTTGTAACGGGTCTACCATTATCTCCGAGCAAGAAAGATGCCGTATTGGTTATAGTTGATAGACTCACGAAGTCAGCTCATTTTATACCTGTTCGAGTTGATTACTCACTAGACAAGTTGGCAAACTTGTACATTTCAGAAATAGTAAGGCTTCACGGTGTTCCGTGGTCAATCATCTCGGATAGGGATCCGAGGTTTACATCCAGATTATGGAAGAAGTTACAAGAGGCCTTGGGTACAAAGTTGAACTTTAGTACCGCTTTTCTTCCTCACACTGACGGTCAGTCGGAGAGGTTAATTCAAGTACTCGAGGATATGCTCAGATGTTGTATTCTTGAATTAGAGGCGGTTGGGAAAAGTTTCTCCCATTGGTAGAGTTTGCCTACAATAATAGTTTTGATCGAGTTTAAAGATGGCGCCTTATGAGGCTCTATATGGGCGAAAAGTATAACGCCTTTATTTTGGACTGAACTCAAGGAAAACCAAATTCATGGGGTTGATTTGGTTAGAGAAGCTGAAGAGAAAGTGAAAGTGATACGAGAATGTTTAAAATCTGCATCAGATAGACAGAAGTCCTATTCGGACTTAAAGAGAAAAGAGATAGAGTATCAAGTCAGAGATAAAGTTTTCTTGAAAGTGTCACCATGGAGAAAAGTTCTCAGATTTGGCTGGAAAGGCAAGTTGAGTCCACGTTTTATTGGACCGTATGAGATTATCGAGAAAGTTGGGCCGGTAGCTTATCGATTGGCTTTACCATCAGAGTTAGAAAAGATTCACGATGTGTTTCACGTGTCCATGTTGCGATGCTACCGATCATGTAATTACCCCGTCAGAGATAGAGATTCATCCCGACATGACTTATGGTGAATAACCAGTTAAGATTTTAGCTCGAGAAGTCAAGCAGCTAAGAAATAAAAGTATTGCCTTAGTAAAAGTATTGTGGCAAAGACATGGAATAGAAGAAGCTACACGGGAACCGAAGAAATCATGAGAAACCCAGTATCAAACACTGTTTCTTTGGTAAGATTTTCGAGGACGAAAATTCCTAAGAGGGGGAGAATTCTAACATCCCGATTCAGGGCCTAGTCGAAATAGTGGTGCGAGACCACAAATCTGAGTTAGTAAATTGAGTTCTTAAGGTTTATGACATGTTTGCATGATAGTATTAAAGTTCCATGTAGAAATTTTGTGAAATTGTCATGGAATGATCAAATAGGACTAAATTGCAAAAGTTGCAAAATATGAGTTTCTAGAAGCTTTTTGTATGAAATAGCTTTAGAATATTAATTAGAAGTTCTTAAATAGCAATTTTCCCAAATTATAAGTTTTGGACAAAAATGGACATGAGTTTGTAAAAGGGAAATTTTTAAAGAGAAGGGCATTTTGGTCATTTGTCTAATAAATTATTAAAATAGGAAAAAGATGATAAAAATTTCATTCATCTTCTTCCTTGGTGTCGAAAATTTGAAGAACCCCATAGCTAGGGTTTGTTCATCTTTCAAGCTTGCTAGTAAGTTCATCTTAGTCCTGTTTTAATATTCTTCGTATTTTTAAAGTTCTCGTATTATGAAATAGCTATTTTTAGCTATAAAATAAGCTAAGATGCATGTTAAAAAATCTATCTTAGAGTGACATGCTTGTAAAATGATATTTTATGGAAGTCTATGAGAGTTTGATGTTAGATAAACATCTTTTCCTTAGTGAATTTCATGAAAAATGATAGTATGGACTAATTTGTAATAGTTATGAAATTAGTCATATCTATTAGAAATAGTGAGAATTGATGATGGTTATAGTAGAGAAAATGAATCAGCTAAGCATGAAGTTTAAGAAATTTGAATGAGATTCATTTTACGAGCCTTGGGGCAAAAGTGCAAATATGAGAAATTATAGGGGCAAAATAGTAATTTTTCCAAAGTATGTGTTAAGAGTCATTTTAGTCAATGTGAGTATTAAATGATCTATTTGTGATTATAGATCAAGAAAAATGAAGCCCGGATCAAAACCGAGGCAAGAACAAAGTCGAGGACTAAATTGCATATATACATACATTTTTGTATATTGAGGTAAGTTTGTATGATTTCTAAGCTTTATGATTAATATCATTGAATTGCTTGGTATAATGTATAATATTATCATGAAAATGTTTAATGTCATGTTAAATAAAGAAATCAATAAGATTAAGCAAGAGAAATTCCCTATTGAAGTTGAATTACCTAGGATACTCGATCTACCACATGAAATGAGAAAGCCCGTATAAGACCAAGCCAAGGCATGGCATCAGCAACCAAGCAAGTTGTCATGTAAGACCAAGACAAGTCTTGGAATTGAAGAGTTTTTATGAGATGAAGACCCATGTAAGTCCAAGCCAAGGCATGGCATTGGTGAGTCTCCAAGCAAAGATGTCATGTAAGTCCAAGACAAGTCTTGGCATTGAAAAGCTATCAAGAGATAGAGATCCGATGTAAGTCCAAGCCAAGGCATGGCATTGGTGAGTAACAAGAAAGATTTCATGTAAGTCCAAGCCAAGGCTCGGCATTGACCAGTTCATGAGTAAAGATACCAAGTAAGACCATGTCAAGACATGGCAATGGTAAGTTCCCAAGCGAACTCACGAGAAAGACTTCGTATAAGTCCATGTCAAGACATGGCCTCGAACCCAAGATGAGATATTCCATGTAGGACCGTATCTAGGATATGGCTTTGGCATCAAGTTATATGTGGAGTGAGATTTAGTATCCTCGGTTATTCATAGAAATACATCAGGGAAAACGAGTAAAGCTCAAATGAGATAATAAGAAAGTGAGTAAGCAAAGTTATTATCAAGTTGAAAATGAGTATTATTCATGTTATGAATGATGAACCAGCGATTATGATTATTATGTTAAAATATGCTGATCAATGTGATCAAGTGATACAGGTATCTTGTTTACCTCTCAAGTATGAGACTAGTAAGTTTCATGAGATATGTAAGAATCAAGTATGAGTAAGTAAGCTTTATAGCTGAAATTTATGATACCATTGTTTATGTCAAATGGTTTATGTTAAGCAAGTATGTTGCTATGAGCAATATGCAAACTTACTAAGCTAAATGCTTACGTCTTTTATTCTTTCTTTCTATGTAGTCCCGCCAAGCTAACTTGTGGATCGTTGAAGTCGGAGCTCGAAGAACACTATCAATCCTCATTTTGGTATAGCCAAGTTGAAATTATATTAAGTATGGCATGTATAGGAAACATTTCATTTTGAGTATATGTCTTAGAAAGGGCAAAAGTATGGGCTATCAAGTTTATTATTCTTTTGTAAATGGCTAAGTGATTGGCCAAGATTGACTAAGTATGTATGTTATTGATATCAATGAAGCATGTTGTATTGTTCATGAAAGATGTAATACTTGAGTTCTTTGAATTGAGCTTGAGTTTGGTCTTGATTTCGGGGTGGCAATTGGCTTGGTAAATAGCCTCTAAGTGCCCACACGGATGGACACACGGGCGTGTGTCTAGGCTGTGTGCACCCTGCACCATTGTATCTTAAGTTAGAATAGACCACGGACTAGTCACACGGGCGTATGTCTTGACTCTAGGCCGTGTTAAGGTAGTCAGTGTGCACCACGAGTGGTAAACATGGGCGTGTGCCTTGGCCGTGGGGCATTGGCAAAATTCTGGGGTTTGAGGCACGATTTGGGGCTACGGGCGTGTCCAGACCGTGTGTAATTTACCAGTATCCACCAAGGGTGAAAGACACGGGCATGTTTTAGGGGTGCACGGTCGTGTCCCATACAACATGGGCGTGTGACCCCTGCTCAAAAGAAAAGTTTCTGAATAAGTTCCGAAAGTTTTAGATAAGTGTTTAAGGCCTCGTAGGCTCATGAAAGGTATGAATAGACTGAGAAAGAGAAGTTTTTAATTCGGAACAAAATTTTATAGCCCGTAAGTACATGTTTAAGTGAGTTCAAGCATGGCAATGTCTCGTATCCAGTCTTGGTCTGGGACTCGGGTATGGGGTGTTACACATGACCAAGTTCCCTATACATGCCATAACCTTAAGTATAAAATCATCGATACCTAAATTCTAAGCTTGATAGTGTGATAGGTTCTCCGGCGACTCCCAACCCGAGCTAACCTGAGTACATTATAAACACGAAAAACAACGGAGTAAGCTATAAAGCTTAGTAAGTACGTATGTAAATAATAAACAATTGATTACCATGCTTTGAACAATCCTCATTATAAGCTCTCAAGAGAATACCATCATTATTGCATAAAATTTCACAATTCAATTATGTTCATCTTGAGCTGTTTACTCGAGTTACAGTCACCAAATTATTTTTATCCGGAGTTAAAAAACTCCAAATTAAGATCCGCTAATTTTCCATGAAACTAGACTCAAATATATTCTTACCATAAAATTTCCAAAATATTTGGTTCAACCAATCAATACAGTTTATTCTTTAAAGTCTCCCCCATTTCGCTGTCCGACAGTTCTGACCCCTTTTCACTAAAAATTAATTATCTCATTTTACAGGACTCGAATGACATTCCCATTTGTTTTTCCTAAAAATAGACTCATTAATAAATTCAAGCATATAAATTTTATCCCATTATTATTTTTGTACAATTTTTAATGAATTTCCCATGTCAGAAAAAGGGATTCCGAAATCATTCTGACCCTGTCTCACTAAAATCCAAATATCTCACCATATTAAATTCTTTTTCTTATTCTGTTTCTTTTATGTAGAAATAGACTCAATAAGATTTAATTTCATATCTCATTAAACCTCTAATTCAATTTCCACCAATTGTTTTTTATTTTTCAAAGTCACACAACTGCTGCTGTCGAAATTGTTTTATTGCTAACTTTACTCTTTCATGTTTCCTTTATATTAATTTTCATTTACACACATATAACACCAAAGTATATCCATGGTTAGCCACTCCAATAACTAGTCATTATCAAATATTTACAAGCCATTCTTTGGCCAATTTAACCTATACATCAACAACAAAGACTTGAACATATCATTTCTCAATTTAATTTGGCCTAAAAGCCTTACACATGATCATCAATCACATTTTCCACATATTCATTCATCATAAGCATGGACTTATAATCACAAGGTCATTCTCATAGGTATAACTTACTCATTTACATTCTTACCAAAATTCGATCACATACCGAGCACATTGCTCATGAGTGTATACATACATATACCTGCACTTGATCGTCACATATTCACATCCATTTACACTTTAGTCATTTTCCCGTTAAACACATCAGAATATTAACGGATACTCGGAACGCTTGCACATACGTGCCACATATATGTAGCCGAAGCTACCTCTTATCACATTTCACATATATGCTCGTTCTCGAGCTATTCATATTTACATTCTTAGGTCTGCTCACACAAGCTGTCGGTCATACGTAACTACTCAGTGCTACTCACACAAGCTGTCATGTATCTGCAACACATGCCAGATTACCCAGCCACTGGTAGAACTTATAAGACCAGCACCGAATCACTTAACATTCACAGTGCGCTCCACACACAAGTATCGGTCGGGCGTAGCTACACGATCTGCTGCTCACACAAGTTGTCAGGTATCCGCAACATATGCAGGACTACCTAGCCACTGGTAGACGTACAAGACTAGCACCCGGACACATATAATCACATAAAACACATAGGCTCGTTCTCGACCTATTCACATTTACATTCTCGGGTCTGCTCACGCAAGCTTCGGTCATACGTAACTACTCAGTGCTGCTCACACAAGCTGTCAGGTATCCGCAATATACCGGAATACTCAGCCACTGGTAAGACGTACTAGACCAGCACCCGAATTCACTTAGTCACAATTTCACATAGTTTTCACATTGTCACACTATGCCATGGTTCGTCCATGGTATTTTCCGTTAAATTATCATTTAGCACTGAACAGAATAGTTCAACCCTGCGTTTACTTGTTCGAACATTAGTTTCTAATATTCAACAAATAATACGAGTAATTTCATAAATTATTCGTCAATCTAACAAATAAACATTAATGTTTACCATACGAACTTACCTCGACTTAAAATGACGAAAAGGACCGAAGTCGTCCAATATTAAATCTTTCCCCGTTCTAAGTCCGAAACTCATTTTTCTTTATCTAAAATATCACATTTGACTTATTAAGTTATTATACTATTCAATTCAGTGCAAAAATCATATTATGGAAAAATTATATTTTTGCCCCTAAACTTTGTCATATTTACACTTTTGCCCCTAGGCTCGTAAAATGATTTTTATTCAATTTCCTTGTATTTTAGGCCTAGCCGAACCATTTTCATAACTATAGCAGTCCAAAATTTGCATTTATTCACACATTTTTCAACTTTTTACAAACTAGTCCTTTTATGCGATTTCATCGAAAATCACTTAGTAAAAGTCGTTTATTACACACCGAGCATTCATATTCTACCATTAGACATCAAAACACATGCATGTCATCCATGGGTAAATTTTTAAACACAAACACCTAGCTCAAAATAATGGTAGAAATAGCTAAACCGAGTTACGGGAATCTCAAAAATGTAAAGAACATTAAAAACGGGGCTTGGATGCACTTACTATTGAGCTTGAAAGCTTGAAAAACCCTATTAATGACTTCCTCTTGAAAATTTCGACCAAGGAGGAAGATGGAAAAAATTTTGGGCTTTTATTTTGTTTATTAAGTCATTTAATTACTAAATGACCAAAATGCCCCTAACTTAAAAACATTCCATTTCACCTAATTCATGTCCATTTTTGTCAACCAACTTAACCAATGGTCTAATTACCATTTAAGGACCTCCAATTTAAAATTTCATAGCAATTAGACACCTCTAGCATATATAACTCAACTTTTGCACTTTTTACAATTTAGTCCTTTTGACTAAATTGAGTGCCCAAACGTCAAAATTTTCGAAAACAAATTCCATAAAATTTTAGACCATAAAAATATAATAAAAATGAATTTTTCTGTGTCAAATTTGTGGTCATGAAACCACTATTCCGACTAGGCCTAAAATCGGGCTGTTACATTTTCGGAGAGAAAATCTCATTAACGGTTGCTAAACCTTATACACTTTATTTCGGGATATTAGGTTTTCTTAAAAACCCCTTTATTTCCTAATTCGGGAATAGTTGATATTTTAACCTGAATCAAAATTCATTATAATAATTAACTGAATTTAATAATTATAATTACCATAATTATAATAATGTTTGATCGAAAAAATTTACAATTACAATAATTATAATAATATTCTATCGTAAATTATAATTACAATAATTATAACATGGATTTTGGTAAACTATGTTTAGTTAAATAATCAAATTTATATATTAACTTAACCATGTTCTCATCATGTGTACAACATACTTGTACATATAATTTGTTCGATATTTAATTGCCCAATTAAATTAATTCTATAATCAATTTATTTCATGTGACAGCTAAACACAATACCGACTATATTTGGATTATGGTCGTTTCAATCATAGGGTGTGACCCTGTAGGTTCTTGTAACATTAGTAGTAATACTAGAACAATTCTAATATTACAAACAATGAGTGGCATCTTGCAATGCATCATTGCTACCTAAGTTACAAGAAGTCATGATTTGACATAGCCTCTCTGTGATTAACCCTTCATGTATTAAATCCTTTTGTCCCTTATATCTAGAATGGACACAAGTCATGGAATAGTCCCACTTGCATAGCCCATCTAATGTTTCTTGATATCCTAAGTAAACTATGATAAACAAATAAGTATGATATCTCATATCAACTTATTCCAGCATGGCCATGCATTTCTAGTCTCAATCAAGTGGCCTAAGATATTGCTCCCATTATGTAGGAGGAACAAATCCTATATTGATCAACCATATTACACTGCATAGATTGTGGTATATCCAAAATTAGCCTTTATAGAACAACCAGTTACGGTGGACGTTTGACTGTATCAAAATATACAACTCACGATGTTGGGATAATGATGATCTCAAGTTTGAGGATTGTATACAAAGTAATCGCTATGAGTAATGTTGTGACTATTACATAATAATCCAAGAATTATACTCATAGCGGGTCAGTCCAATATGTTGTTCTCTAACACACATACTCATGTATTGATTTTGACATCCCATGTCAATGACAACACTTTGTCATCAATCAACTACATATTAGTCTTAATGCATTATTGTTATCCAAGCCCACAATAATACTCCACAAATGACCTTTTAAGAATAATCATATTATTCTCAGGACATTATTATAAAAAAAATTATTTATATACACAAAAGAAATTGAAATAACAACGACAATGCCTTATATTAATAAAAGAGGTAAAACAAGTATGTTATTACAATAATCTCATGATTGGTCTTTAGGCATACTCATAACATGAGCTACTAAATAGAATAAAAGGAATAGAATTGAGGGATTTTGTAACACCCCTAACCTGTATGCATTGTCAGAATAGGGTTACAAACCATTACTGTACAATTTGAACATTAAATCATACATTGACATAACAAGAAATAAAACACTCATTCATGTACCTATCATCCCTAAATCGAGCCCTGAAGACCCTAAAAATACTTTGAAAACAATTTGGGACTAAATTAGAAAATTTGGAAAGTTCATGAAGAAGTTAGAAAAATTAGACTGTAAGGGTCACACGTCCGTGTCTTAGGCCATGTAACTTTCGAAATAGGGACACACGGCCGTGTCCCAGCCCATGTCCTCACCCGTGTAACTTTCTGAGTTGGGTCACACGGCCAAGCCACAAGCCCGTGTGCCAGGCCGTGTAACTCTCAAAATGGCTCCACACGCTTGTGTCTCAGGCCGTGTGCTAGGCTGTGTAATGGCTTGACTTGCATGCATTAAAACCTACAAGGGACACATGACCATGTCGCCTAGCATGTGTCACACACGACTGAGTCACACACACGTGTCTCAGGCCGTGTGGACATGAAATTGGCCAAAATCAAGCCATTTCCATCACCAAAACAAGCATGTACCTAAAAACATTTTGTACATGACCAAAGCGTCAAAACCTTACCAAAACATGCATGAAATGACCAATTCAAACGACCAAATCGATTCAACATATATGCCATACAACGCACCTCAAATGCAAACATACAAATTTTCCTAAACATATACATATAGTTGATCACATTTCATTCATAATCATCTAGTTTATTTTCATCTCAAAACATATCATATCTTGACCTATATAACTTCAACATAAACCTACCATTTGAGCCATACCATTCATGCATCATATGTACTAAATTGACACAATTCAACCATCATCAAAATGGTACCAAAGTAGCCAACTCATGCATACCAAAGTCAACATCTAAGCATTGAACTAAACATCAAACAAAAGTCCACCTATACATGCCATTATAATATTAGACATCAAAATCAACAGATATAATCACTGGATAGTGTGATAGATCTCTAACAAGCTTCTAAACCAATAGAGCTTCCGATTATCTATAAAACATAGGAAAGAAAACTACGTAAGCATTAATGCTTAGTAAGTTCGTAAAACATGAAACATAACTTATCATTTCAAACATAACATTTAAGATTAAGCATAACATAATCCAACCATAAGATCGGCACAAGCCTAAGCACCATCAACAACACATGTTAGTGCATTCCAACATAATTCACTTGAATTAACATAAGGTAAATCATTAAACATGAACATATTTCATTTGAACTCATAATTTTCATGAACATATGTATACTCCCATTGAAGCTTACCATTTCAATCCTTTAAATAAAACATGGCTTAGTTCATTTGAACATACCCTTCCTTTCCTTTTCATGCTCGTTGAACCATTTAGAATAGCATCAGGTACTCGGGAAGCTCACACGAAGTGTGCTAAACATATAACCATAACCTTTCCTTTACATCATTGCTCACACGAGCTGTGGGTCGGAATGTAAGCTACACGATGCTGCTCACACGAGCTGTGGAGTATCCACAACAAATACATGACCTCAGCCATCGGTAGGACATTCAAGACCAGCACCCAAAACATTAAAACCCTAATGACATGTTATTTGTATCCTACGAATTCCTAAGGTTCAAATGAGGCTCGATAACAGTCACGACATCGTTGGATATACATCATTTGGTTATATGGCAAATAACACATTAACATATAAATCAGTATAACATTAAAATGATATTTAATCATACGAACTTACCTCGATGACAAAGACTTAGAAATGAGATCAACTAATCCGAGGCTTTAGCTTTTCCTCGATCTAAATCCGTACATGGTCTATCTTGATCTAAATAGACAAATTCAATACATTTAATTCTTCTATTATTCAATTCAGTCCATATTTCATATTTTTGCAAAATTACTATTTCCCCTTAACATTTTAACTTTTTTACAATTTAGTCCTTAAGCTCATAAATTGAATTTTAAGCGTATTAACCCTCAACTCATGCTAGCCGAACTTACTAGGGACCTATATCAATCCATACAAACCATCATTTCACAATTTCACAATGAACTTTTATCACTTTTACAAATAAGTCAATAAAAATATTTTCATCATAAATCACTTTACAAAACTTATTTATTTATCAACAAGGACTCATAATCTTTAATAAAACATCAAGAATCATGCAAGAACATTCATGGAAAAACCCTATATCTTTAACAGTTTTGCAAATGGATCCCCAGGCTAGCTAGATTAAGCTACAACAACTTTAAAAACATAGAAATCATTAAAAACGGGATCAAAATCACTTACATGCAAGCTAGCTAAGTGACCGAAGCTTCACACCCTAGCTATGGCTTCTCCTTCATCAATTTTTGGTGAAAAGAAATCAATTAAGAAGATGATACATTGTTTTTACATATTTTTCTTTAACTTATTAAATAAATTACTTAATTAACCATACATTTTAACTTAAAAATCACTTAATTTGTGTCCATAAAAGTCCACTAACTTAATAAATGGTCTAATTACCATGTAAGTCCACTCAAATTTAAGTTTCATAGCCATTTAATCCTCTTAACAAATAGAACTCCATTTTTGCCCATTTTACGATTTAGTCCTTTTCATTTAATTAAGCATGCAAACGTTAAAATTTCTTAACGAAATTTTTATACGACCTTACTAACATTACGTAGTTAATAAAATAATAATAAAATAATAATAATTTACTCATCAAATTTGTGGCCTCAAAACTACTATTTCGATTTCACTAAAAACGGGCTGTTACAACTCTCCCCCAAAAAGAATTTTCGTCCCCAAAAATCTTACCATAAAAGAGGTCGGGTATTGCACTTTCATAGCTTCTTTCGGTTCCCAAGTAGCCTTTTCTATTCTGTGACATTGCCAGAGAACTTTCACTAAAGTTATGCTATATTTCTCAATTATTTAACCTCTTGAGCAAGAATTCTGATTGGTTCTTTACTGTACATCATATCTGGCTGAATCTCAACGTCAACAGGTGACATCACGTGTGAAGGGTCTGACCGATATCGTCATAACATTTATACGTGAAATACATTGTGGATATTTTCTAACTCTTACGGCAAAGCTAATTTGTAAGCTACAGGTCCGATTCTCTCTATGATCTTATACGGCCAGATAAACCACAAAATAAGCTTTCCTTTACTGCCAAATCGAAGAACTTTCTTCCAGGGCAATACTTTCGAAAACACTTTGTCACCGACTTGGAATTCAATGTCTTTCCTTTTCAAATCTGCGTAGGATTTTTGTCGATCTGAAGCTGCTTTCAAACTGTCACGTATCACTTTAACCTTTTCTTTGGTTTCTTGAATCAAATCAATATCGAAAAGCTTTTTCTCACTAAGCTCAGTCCAATATAACATAGTTTGACACTTTCGACCATACAAAGCTTCGTATGGTGCTATCTTAATACTCGCTTGATAACTGTTGCTGTATGCAAATTCAACCAACTGTAGAAATCTCTCCCAGTTACCTTCAAACTCTAAAACACAACATCGAAGCATATCCTCGAGTATTTGAATTATTCACTCGAACTGACTGTCGGTCTGAGGATGAAATGTGATACTAAAATCTAGTCGAGTACCTAGAGCTTCCTGTAACTTGCTCCAGAATCGAGTACCTTTCCTTTACATCATTGCTCACACGAGCAGTGGGTCAGAATGTAAGCTACATGATGCTACCCACACGAGCTGTGGAGTATCCGTAACAAATGCAGGACCTCAACCATTGGTAAGACATTCAAGACCAGCACCCGAAACATGAAAACCTTAATAACATGCCATTTGTATCCTAAAAATTCCTAAGGTTCAAACGGGGCTCGATAACCATCGTGACATCGTTGGATATACATCATTTGGTTATATGGCAAAGAATACATTAACATATAAATCATTATAACATTAAAACTGTAACGGCGCATTTTCAGTGAAATCAGAACAGTGGTTTCGGGACAACAAATCTGAAGTAAAAAAAATTATTTTATAATTATTTTATTTCCTACAGCATGATAGTAGTACCGTATAAAAATTTCGTTAAGAAATTTTACTGTTTACATGCTTAATTTGATAAAAAGGACTAAATCGTGTAAAGTGCAAAAGTTGAGTTCTAGTAGCTAAAAGTATTAAATAGCTATAGAACCTTAAAGTAAGAGTCCTTAAAGGGTAATTAGACCACTAATGAAGATAGAAGAATATTGTAACAGCCCGTTTTTAGTCAAATCAGAATAGTGGTTTTGGGACCACAAATCCAAAGTCAAAATAATTATTTTATTATTATTTTAATGTCTACAACATGATAATGTGATTGTGTAAAAATTTCGTTAAGAAATTTTATTGTTTGAATGCTTAATTCGATAAAAATGACTAAATTGCATAAAGTGTAAAACTTGTGTTCTATTAGTTAAAGGTATTAAATGGCTATGAAATTAAATAGTGGAGGCCCTTATGTAGTAATTAGCCCATTTTTAATGTTAATGGACATTTATGGGCTTAACATGGATGTTTAAAATGATTATATAACAAGGTTAATTTTGAAATTTGGTAATTAAGGTAAATTAAATAAAAACAGCAAATTGTATCATCTTTTAGTCACCTTCTTCCACAGAATTTTGAATGAAGAAAAGCCATTTCTAGGGTTTCAACATTCGATCACTTAATGGTTTAATTGTAAGTTCATTTTTGTTCTATTTTTAATGATTTCTATGTTTTTGATATCGTTGCAGCTTAATCTAGCTAGCCCAGGGACTATTTTGCAAAACTATTAAAGGTTTAGGGTTTTTCCATTGATGAATATATGTGTATTTTGATGTTTGATGATAGAAAATGTATGGTTGATGTTAGATAAACAACATTTGTTAAGTGATTTTTAGTAAAATGTCCAAATAGGGATTAAATTGTGAAATGTGTAAAATTCATGGTTAAATTGTGAAATAAATGAAAAATATGGGCTGATAGGGACCTAATTAAAATTCGGCTAGCATGGGTATAGGTTGAATTGCATGAATTTGTATTTTTATGAGATAAGGACTAAATTGTAAAAATGTTGAAATATTAGTGGCAAAAATGTAAAGTTTCCTTAATATGTATTTTGGACTAAATTGAATAGAGTGATAATTAAATAAGCTAATTTTGATTACATTTAGATCAAGAAAAGAGAAATACGGATTTAGATCGGAGGAAGAACAAGGTTTTAGACTAATCAACTCGTTTCGTTGTTTTTGCATTCGAGGTAAGTTCGTATGTAATAAACATTATTATAATTGTGTTTTAAATGCTTTAATATTGCTTAAATTGTGAATACAACCTTGTGGATATATTTGACGACGATTCGGCAAGTGTGAAATCCCAGTTGAACCTTAGGAATAGATTAGTATACAAATGACATGTCATTAGTGGTTATGTGATTGGGTGCTGGTCCGTACGTTCTACCGGTGGTTGAGTTATCCGGCATGTGTTGCGAATTCTCGTCAGCTTGTGTGAGCAGCACTGTGTAGCTTCGTCATGACCGTCAGCTTGTGTGAGCAGACCTGTTGATAGCTCGAGAGTGAGCATTATATGTGATATGAGATTGAGATAGCTTCGGCTATATATGTGGCACTTAGTGTGCGAGATTCTTGGGTATCCGATAGTACTCTGAATGGTTCAACGAATAGATCAAATATGGATGAGTATGAGATCAATACGAGCTTGTACAGGTATGTACGTGAACTATACGATCATTGAATCGAAGAATTTGATGGAAATTGTGCTTAATCTTGGATTGAATACATATGTTAAGTTATGCTTCAAATTTGAATTGCATTATATGATATTTATGTTGTTGAATTGTTATTTAGTAAGTTTTACTTATTCGGTATACGAGCTTACTAAGCTTTATAGCTTACTTTGTTTATTTTCTGTGTTTTATAGTGTTATCAAAGCTAGCTCAGATTTGGGGATCGTCGGAGATTGCATCACACTATCCAACTATCACTTTGGTACTTTTGAATCTATGTTTATGGTTATATGTCATGTATAGGAGTTTGGTCATTTTGGTACATATGTGATAGTAATGAATTTAGTTATTTGAGTTGGCTTGTAAATGTTTAATGTTTGGTTTTGTATATAGCCATGAGAGTTGGCTTATTTTGGTTGATTTGAATGTGTATATATTTGTGCAATTAACTCTTGTTATGTGCTTGATTATGGATATGTGATGCTAGTTGGTATTTGGTAATTAGGGGTACTAAATGGTTGAGAATTGAATTTGGTATGTTTGTGAGATTAGGCCAAATAATGCATGTTTGAAAAGTGTCCATCTAGTTGATTTGTGAATGTGAAATTGGTATAAATTGAATGACATATTGTGATAATGTGGGCCTTGTATTTGTTGGTATTGAAATTTTATAAATGATGCGTGGTTGAGGTTGGTTGAGTGCCTATTTATGCCATGTTTTGGTGCCATTTGGTTTGATGTAGGTGTTTACGATTTCGGGTGGCAAAATGGCTTGGTAAATAGCCTATTTTTGTCCACACGGGTAGAGACATGGGCGTGTGTCTCAGCCGTGTGTGATACACGGTCAGATTACACGACCGTGCGTCCCTGGTGTTGAATCAAAAATCAAGTTAGTATGCTCCACACGACCCAGCACACGGGCGTGTGACCTGGCCGTGTGGCATAAGCCAGTATACCCTACAGGTTTGACATGGCCTAGCACACGGCCTAGCACACGAGCGTGTGAGGCCATTTCGAAAGGGCACACGGCTGGTCACACGGGTGTGTGGTTGGCTGTGTGACCCAAGTCAATGAGTTACACGGGGTCGAACACGGGCTGGGACACGACCATGTGATCCCATTTCGAATGTCCACATGGCTTGTGACACGGGCATGTGTCCCCTGTATTTTGCAAAATTTTCTAAGTTTCCAAAAGTTTCCTAAGTTATCGGTTTAGTCCCGAACCACCCTGAATGCATGTTTTGGGCCTCATACACTCGTATTAGGGATTTGATGAATGATTATGAATGACTTGTATTTGAATTTGATAATTGTATGGGAAATGTATGTTTGATTGTGAAATAAGTTTGTAATGTTCTGTAACCCTATTCTGGCGACAGATACAGGTGTGGGGTGTTACAAATATGATGGCCTGGCATTTTGTGTAATTTTTAAAGTTTTTAAAGGTTTATTAAGTAAATTGGTAATTAATGATAAATTAAATAAAACCAAATTAAGCTTTCATCTTTTTCATCTTCATTCAACCAAAAAATAGAGAGAAAAGAAGCCATTTTTGAAGCTAGGTTTGACCATGCTTGTCTTGCTTGATTAGGTATGCATATTTGTCCCGTTTTTAAAGATTTTTATGTTTTTGGAATCGTTGTAGCTTAATCTAGGTAGCTCAAGGACTAATTTATGAAATTGTTAAACTAATAGAGTCCATTATTGAATACACATTACTTTTGATGTTTTATGATAGAAAATGGATGGTAGTTGTTAGATAAACAACTTTTGTAATGGGCTTTTTGATGAAATTGACAAGTAGGGACTAAATTGAAAAATAGAAAATTTTACATGGTGAAATTATGAAATAAATGAAATATAAGGCTTGCTAGGGACCTAATTGATAATCGATCATAGTGGGTTGTGGTGGAATTTTATGAATTTCCATTTTTATGAGCTAGGGACTAAATTGTAAAGGAATTAAAGTATAAGGGCAAAATGGTAAATTTTCCAAAAAATGTTTTTGGTTTAAATTGAATAGAAAATATTTTGAATTGAGCTAATTTATCCGTATAGATCAAGGCAGACCTCGTACGACTTTAGATCGGGACAAAGTTAAAGTCTCGAATAAGTCGCCTCCGTATCTATATTTACTCATCGAGGTAAGTTCGTATGATTAAATTGTGTTTATATGTTTTATATTGAATTATTTATGAATTTTGAATTGTTATAAATATACATGGTTGCATATCCAATGAAGTTCGATGAATGCCGAAACCTGTTTGAACCTTAGGAATTCGTAGGATACAAATGACAAGTCATTAGACTTTACATGATTTAGGTACTTGTCCTCAACGTCCTACCGATGGCTGAGGTCCTGCATGTGTTGTGGATACTCCATAGCTCATGTGAGCAGCATCGTGTAGCTACGTTTCAACCCACAGCTCGTGTGAGCATACCGATTCACAGCTCATTACATGTACAGGATTTGGCAGACTACAGTTATATGATTTAGCACAATATGTGTGAGCTATCCCGAGTATCCAACAATATTCTAAATGGTTCAACGGGCAATATTCTGATACGAAACAATAAGAGCTCAATATGGACTATTATAGGGACACATATTTATTACATGGAAATGTTGTTACATGGTATATGGAAAATTGAATTTGATGATACATGTATATGAAACTTAATCAATTGTTGTGCTCATTCATGATTATTGGTTTATATATGTTTTTACATGGCTAACACGATTGATGTATATATGCTTAGGCGTTTGGCCAAATTATGTTGGGATATGCTATGTTTACTTACCTATTATGTGACTAAATGGTAAGTTTTATTCAATGTTATATGAACTTACTAAGTTTAAATGCTTACTCTGTGTTATTTTCCATGTTTTATAGTGAATCGGATGCTTGTTCGGGTTGAAAGCTTGTCGGAGCTATATCACACTATCCATCAGCTCTTTTGGTACATTCAATTGTTTAATTTTTGTTATAATGGCATGCATAGGTATTTTGGTTAATGTCGGCCATATATTTTGGTTGTTGTTTTGGCCATTTAACTTGGCTTGTGATTTTGGCATTTTGTTGAGAATTGGTACTTTGATATGCATGATCTAATTAGTTATTTGATGCTAATTATAGAATGGCATTTTGGTACCAAATGGTTGTGTTTTGGTAAGTAAATTATATGGTATGTATTGATGCAAATATGCATGCAAGTTAGTCGATTATTTGGTCAAATTGATTACATGGTTAGACATGTTTATATATTGTCATTTGAGGTGCTTAAGGGCATATTGGTTGTATGATGTTGTACCATATGCTTATGGCTTGTTTATGCTTGATTTGGATGCCTTGTTATGGCTTGTAAATATATTCAGTGTTGATTGTAGGTACATGCCTAATTGGGTGAGAAAAATTGCTTGTAAAATGACCTATTTTCATCCATACGGGCAGAGACACAGGCATGTGTCTTAGCTGTGTGTGACACACGGCTAGGTGACACGATCGTGTGTCACCTGTAGCTTTTAAAGGGTTGCAAGTTAGGCTGTTACACGGCCTAGCACACGGCTTGACACACGGGAGTGTGAGGTTACTTCGAAGGGTACACGGCCTAGCACACGGGCATGTGGCTTGGCCGTGTGACCAAGTCAGTGAGTTACATGGGCATGGACACGGGCTGGGACACGGTCGTGTGTCCCTGCTTCGAATGCCCACACATGCCTGAGACACGGGCGTGTCTCACACGGCTGTGTGACCCCTTTAGTGTTGAAAATTTTCACTATTTTCTAAAAAATTCTCTAAGTTTCTGATTTAGTCCCAACTTGTTTCTAACGCATATTTAGGGCCTCAAGGGCTCGTATGAGGGACAATATGTATGTTTCGACTTGGTTTTAAAATGTTTATTGCTATGATTTGAAATGTTTGAAATTTTTTTTCAATTGAATTGTAAACTCCGATAATGCTCTGTAACCTTGTTCTGGTGACAGATACGGGTTAGGGGTGTTACATTTATTGGTATGGGGCTAAAGAATTTTGAGCTACTGTTGATAAGATCCATAAGTATGGGGTTGAAGAATTCTAAGCTACTGCTGAAGATTATCCCGAGGGAGTTGAATTTTGGTTAGAAAACATAATCAGAGTTTTTGACGAATTGTCTGGTTCACCGGTTGAGTGTGTCAAGTGTGCAATATCTTTGTTGAAAGATTTGGCTTACCGGTGGTGGAACATGTTGATTTTAGTAGTGCCAAGAGAGCGGATCACTTGGGAATTCTTTCAAACCGAGTTTCGAAAGAAATATATTAGTCAGAGCTTTTTGGATCAAAAACATAAAGAATTCCTGGAGCTCAAACAGGGCCGTATGACTGTGTTAGAGTACGAGTGGGAATTTGTTAGACTGAGCAAATATGTTTGGGAATGTATTTCGACCGAGACTGTTATGTGTAAAAGATTTGAAGAAGGATTAAATGAAGACATAAAGTTATTAGTTGGAATTCCTGAACTGAAAGAATTTGTTGTATTGGTTGACCGAGCACATAAAGCCGAGGAGTTGAGTAAAGAGAAAAGACATGCTGATTTTGAAGCTAGGGACTGGAGAAAGAGATCGACTGGAAAGTCATATTAGTCGGCATCAAAGAGATCAAAAGAACATCACAACCGTTCTACAGCTTCAGTGGGGTACTCTAGTAGAGACAGAGGCAACCAATGTTCAAGTCAAAAACCTTAGGTTACATCTGTAGTAAGTGTGGGTAGTGTCAGGGATGTTTGGCCCGAGTGCAAGCACTATAAAAGATCACATTATGGTGAATGTCGATTAAAGAATGGAGCGTGTTTCAGGTGTGGTTATTTAGACCACTATCTTAGAGATTGCCCAAAGAAATTCGAGAAAGAGAAAGTTCAGACTACGAGGCCGAGCAACACTGCTGTGAGAGGTAGACCATCTCATAATCCTGGAAATGTGAGTGGTAGTCGTGGTGTAACGAAAGGCTCTGCTATGAGATCTGGAGCATGAGCACCAGCTAGGGCTTATGCTATTCGCGCACGAGAAGATGCTTCTATGCCAGATGTTATTACTGGTACTTTCTCTATTTTTGATACTAATGTAACTACTTTGATTGATCCGGGATCAACCCATTCGTATGTATGCACGATTTTAGTATTTAGTAAGAATTTACCTGTTGAGTCCACTGAATTTATGGTTAAAGTATTGGACCCTCTAGGTCAGTATGTGCTAGTTGATAAAGTCTGCAAGAATTGTCCTTTGATGAATCGGGGTTTCAATTTTCCGGTTGATTTGATGTTGTTATCATTTGATGAATTTGACGTGATTTTGGGTATGGACTGGCTAACTCTACACGATGCTGTTGTAAACTGTAGACGAAAGCTTATTGTATTGAAATGTCAAAACGGTGAGATGCTTCGTATTGAATCAAATAGTCTGAGTGGATTGCCTGTTGTTATATAGCTATGTCAGCGCAGAAATATGTGAGAAAAGTTTGTAATGCTTATCTTGCTTATGTATTGGATACTAAAGTGTCTGAATCGAAGCTTGAATCAGTACCAGTGGTTTGCAAGTATCTTGATGTGTTTCCAGAGGAATTACCTGGATTACCGCCGATCAGAGAGGTTGAATTTGCTATTGAACTTGTACCAAGAACATCACCGATATCGTTAGCACTTTACAAAATGACTCCTACAGAGTTAAAAGAGTTGAAAGCACAGCTGCAAGAGTTGTCAGATAGGGGTTTTGCTCGACCTAGTTTCTCACCTTGGGGTGCACCGGTTCTATTCGTTAAGAAAAAGGATGGATCGATGAGATTGTGTATTGACTATCGTCAGCTCAACAAGGTTACAATCAAGAATAAATATCCACTGCCTCGAATTGAAAATCTATTCGATCAGTTGAAAGGTGCATAGTATTCTCGAAGATTGATCTTCGTTTTGGTTATTATTAGCTACGAGTGAAAGATTCGAATGTGCCAAAAATTGCATTCAAAACCAGGCACGGACACTATGAATTTCTTGTGATGCAGTTTGGTTTAACTAATGCACCTGCAGTAATTGTGGATTTGATGAATAGAATCTTCAGACTGTATTTAGACAGATTTGTTGTGGTATTTATTGACGACATTCTAATATATTCACGAGATGAGTCTGAGCATGCTGAACATTTGCGAATTGCATTGCAAACCCTGCGTGATAAACAAAGTTTTGCAAAATTTAGCAAATGTGAGTTTTGGCTCCGAGAAGTCGGTTTTCTGGGACATATAGTATTGGTTGAAGGCATCAGTGTTGATTCGAGTAGAATTTCAGCAGTTGTTGACTGGAATCCACTGAGAAACATATCCAGAGTCAGAAGTTTTCTGGGATTAGCTCGTTATTATTGAAGGTTCGTCAAAGGGCTCTCGACGATAGCTACACTGATGATGGGAGTCTTACAGAAGGATGTGAAATTTGAATGGTTCAAAAAATGTCAGCAAAGTTTCAAATAGTTGAAAGTACTATTGATCGAGGTACCAGTTTTGGTTTAGCCTGAATCGGGTAAAGAGTTAGTGATTTTCAGTGATTCATCTTTAAATGGTTTAGGCTGTGTTTTGATGCAAAAAGGAAAAGTAATAGCTTATGCTTCCAGACAATTAATGCCGCACGAAAAAAATTATCCGACTCATGACTTAGAGATAGCAACTATTGTGTTTGCGTTAAAAATTTGGCGACATCATTTGTTCGGTAAAAGTTTCATATTTTTACCGATCAAAAGAGTTTGAAGTACTTAATGTCGCAGAAAGACTTGAATTTGAGACAACGTAGATGGCTCGAACTGTTAAAAGATTATGAGTTGATCAATGATTATCATCCGGGAAAAGCAAACGTAGTTTCTGATGCTTTGAGTAGAAAATCTTTATTTGCTCTACGAGTGATGAACACGCAACTGACATTATCTAACTATGGTTCGATCCTAGCCGAGTTGAAAGCTAAACCGATATTTTTACAGCACATCTGTGAAGCTCAAAAATGTGATGACGAGTTGTTAGCTAAACGGGCACAGTGTGAGTCGACTTTTGATTTAGAATTTCAGGTAGGACCAGATGATTGTTTATTATTTATAGGTAGAATATGTGTACCGAAGAACACAGAGCTCATTCAAAGAATCTTACACGAAGCTCATAGTGGTAGCTTATCTGTTCATCCGGGAAGTAATAAGATGTATAGTGACTTAAAATAGATGTACTGGTGGCCGGGAATGAAACACAAATTTGTATCTAGATGCTTAGTATGTCAGCAAGTTAAAGCTGAATTAGGTACCTTTTGGATTATTGCAGCCAGTGATGATATCAGAGTGGAAATGGGATCGAGTTACTATGGACTTCGTATCAAGTTTACCGTTATCTCCAAGAAAGAAAGATGTCATTTGTGTTATCGTTGATCGTTTGACGAAGTCTGCACATTTTATTTTGATACGTACATGTTTCTCTCTTAAAAAATTAGCTGAGTTATATGTTTTTGAGATTGTCAAACTACATGGAGTGCCAGTCTTCATCATCTAGGATAGAGATCCGCAGTTTACGTCGCGATTTTGGAAAAAGTTACAGGAAGCTCTTGGTACGCAGTTGCATTTTAGCACTACATTTCACCCTCAGACCAATGGTTAGTCCGAGCGAGTAGTTCAAATTCTTGAGGATATGCTTCGTTGCTGTGTTTTAGAGTTTGAAGGCAACTGGGAGAAATGTTTACTGTTGGTTGAATTCGCGTACAACAACCATCTTCAATCGAGCATAAAGATGGCACCGTATGAAGCTTTGTATGGTTGTAAATGTAACACCCCAAACCCGGCCCAAACACTACAACCGGATCTGGTATGTCACTTGAGTGATTTACAAAAACATGTGGCACTTTTGAGAAAACAATTATCAGGTTTGGATAGTCATACCGAAAACTTAATAATTTATTAAGTTCATATAAGATATAAAGTTATAAAATGCCGTGGTGAATTTTAAATAGAAACCGAAATTTCATACATGTCTTAGCTTAGTTTAAACATAAAATTTAAATGCCCATAAATGAAAGCCCAACATGAATCCAAAACAGAAATAATAGTCTAGTGGCCCATGGCCTTATTACAATGAAATATAAAACCCACTTAAGACAAATTTCTTAAAAATAAATAAAATAAAGTCTTTTCCTGAATCCTCATTACTCTATCACATGGCCACTTTGCTCTCCTCTCCAGCCCGATCCGATGCACTAAGTGCTACCTGAAATTGTTAAAATAATAGGGTGAGTCGCGAGACTCAGTGTACAACCCACATGCACCATTAGATTTGGGCCTTAGCCCCACAGAACATATATCAGAATATATTATAACAGAAATTATGCAAAGCCCAACCCAACTCCTAGGTTTCCAACCGCTACACACCACCCTTACCTGCCAATCACACCATTGGGGATTTCTACAATCAACCCACACCGCTACATACCATCGATGGCAGTCATGCTGCAGTTAGCTGCTCATCGTCAAATTGTGACAGAGTCACCAGGCTGAAATGGCATAAGCCACCAGAAAACAGAGTTCTGACATAGTCACCAGGCTGAAATGGCATAAGCCACCAGAACAGATCACTTCCCCTTTCATCAATCACCCAACCCCAAGCATATATAAAAATAGACATATAAAACATATCGTTTTTAACAGAAACATTCACTGATGAATGACAAAAATCACTAACCTGATATTTAGCCTTTACCCTTCTCGGGTTTCCAAACGTTATGCCGGGATTTGGCATTTAATGTGAGTATAGCGTGATTTATTACACATATACATATAAATATATACAATCAATCTAATGGTGTGAAAAGTTACACACCTGTTATCGCGAAGTACTAAACTCTTAGTCGGTATCCTTGCTATCCGAATTTATAACTTGGTCCAACCAAAAGCCAGAAAATCACGAAAATTGACCTCCCCTACAATCGGCCAAAGGTTAGTAAATCCCGAAGTTACACACTAAAATCAATAGATTTCCTTACCTTGAAATCCCAAAAGTGACACGATTTGGGTATTACTGAACTTATGAGTTAGAGATCTACACGATTGACTCCTCTTCAGATCCCGGAATGCCGAAAATAAGAGAAAAATAAGAGATTAGTTCCTAAATAGCCATTTGGCTAGGGACTTTGAAAAGTCGAGAAAGATTTGGTTTTCTCAAATCAACACTTACCTAAAGTTTCCTTTAGATTTCGGCACAAGTAGGCACCCCAGACTGATTTCGGCACACACAGAAGACTAGATCTCACGATTTGGCTTTTATGAAAAATCCCGAAAAAGATAACCTATTGCATTTTGGCTTTTTTTCTTTTAGAAGATCCAGGTGGTATGTTTGGCTAACAAGGGAAAGTGAGAAGAGAGTAAAGAGAGACTTGATGATTCGGCTAAGGTGTCTCAAAGAGATGAGAAAGAGAGGATTCGACCAATCAAGAAAAAGAAAAGAGAGGAGAATACAAGAGAAATTTTTGGCAGAGAAAAAAAGAAAAGATGGGAGCTTTAGCAGCAATTTTGGCACCCCCCTCTCTGCATATAGAAAACCGATTCCTCCCTTAATGAGAGATTGATTTTCGGCCAACACCGCAACACTGATAGCTCCTATCCCTTTTCCCTTATCTCAATCTGTTATCTCCTCAAAAATAGCCCCTAATTATCACCAACTCCTTCTCCCTTTATCCGCTTAATATCCACACAATAAAAATCCCTAAAATTTTGCCTTGTTGCCGTCCCCCTTAGTCCCTTATGAGTGCCAAATTCGGCCCTATAACTTGGGCTCAGCAGCCAAAATTTGGGCCCTCCTCATGTACTATTGACGCCAACTATAGCTCCCTTACTGTGTGCTCATTCATTGGGCCACAAGCCCAATATATCAATTAAACTACTAAAACTTTAATTCAAGCCCCTAGAGTGTCTAAACAGGATATTTAATCAAAGCCTCAGCTCAAACCTGGGCCCCATTTGCACATCCAACCCTTAAATTAATTATTTAAGCATACACTACACAAAATGCACAAGCCCATAAATTCAGGATGTTACAGTTCTACCCCCTTAAAATAAATTTCGGCCTCGAAATTTACCTAATCAAAAGAGATGGGGATACTGCTGCCGTATAACATCCTCTGGCTCCCACGTCGCCTCTTCTGCACCATGATTTTGCCACAAAACTTTGACCAAAGGGACGGACTTCCTTCTCAACACTTTTACGTCTCGATCCAAGATTTGCACTGGTTCCTCCTCAAAGGATAAATCTGGCCTTACTTCAATCTCTTCCACCGGCACCACATGCGATGGATCAGAACGATAACGTCTTAGCATCGAGAAATGAAATACGTCATGTATCTGTTCCAACTCTGAAGGCAACTCCAAACGATAAGCCACTGGCCCCACACGTTCCAATACCCGATAAAGGCCAATAAACCGGGGACTTAGCTTACCCTTCCGTCCAAACCTCATTACCTTCTTCCATGGAGATACTTTCAAAAGACTTGGTCTCTCTTTGTAAATTCCACCTCCTTCCGCTTTAGATCCGCATAAGACTTCTGCCGATCAGACGCTTCCTTCAACTGAGCCCGTATTAACTTAACCTTCTCCTCCGTTTCTGAAACTAACTCTAGACCCAGCACCTGACGTTCACCCAACTCCGTCCAATAAGTAGGGGTACGACATCTCCTTCCATATAACGCTTCGTACGGCGCCATCTGAATACTAGCTTGATAACTATTATTGTATACGAATTTAGCCAAGGGTAAATACTCCTCCCAACTACCCCTAAAATTGATTATGCAACCCCTTAGCATATCCTCCAAGATCTGAATTACCCTCTCAGACTGACCATCAGTCTGTGGGTGAAAAGCGTACTAAAGTCTAACCTTGTTCCCATTGCCTGATGAAGAGCCTTCCAGAATCGTGACGTGAACCTAGGGTCCCTATCTGATATGATCGATACCGGTACACCATGTAGTCTCACAACCTCGGCTACGTACAACTTAGCCAACCTCTGTAGAGGATAGTCGACCCGAACCGGTATAAAGTGAGCGGACTTCATCAGTCAATCCACAACTACCCAAATTGAATCCTTCTTAGTGGGCGTAAGGGGTAGCCCACTAACAAAATCCATCGTGATTCTCTCCCATTTCCACTGCGAAACCTTCACCAGTTGCAACAACCCCGAAGGCAACTGGTGTTCTGCCTTCACTTGCTGACATGTCAAACACTTTCTACAAATTCCGTTACCTCTCACTTCAAACCTGGCCACCAGAATTGTTCCCGCAAATCACGGTACATCTTAACCCCTTCAGGATGCATAGCATAAGGACTACTATGCACCTCCTGAAGAATCATCTGCCTTAACTCCACATCCTTTGGCATACAAACTTTCTTACAAAAACACAGAATTCCATCACTATTCAAACTATAGTCCTCTCCTTCACCATTCTGCACTTGTCAGATTCGAGCACCCAAATCATCATCCAAAAGTTGCTTCTCTCTGATCCGTCTTGTCCATGTAGGTCTTACTTGAAGTTCGGCTACCAAACTGCCATCTTCGTACAGACTAAGATGAGCGAACATCACCCTCAAATCTGCTATCACCTTCCTACTCAGCGCATCCGCCACCACGTTAGCCTTACCCGGGTGGTACTCAATCGAGCAGTCATAATCCTTTAACACTCGACCCACCTTCTCTGTCTTAGGTTCAACTCTTTCAGGTAAGGATATACTTGTGCTCTTATGGTCCGTATAAATAGCCGACTTCTCCCCATACGTGTAGTGCCTCCAAATCTACTGAGCAAACACTACATTGCCAATTCTAAATCGTGCGTAGGGTAGTTCAATTCATGCGGTCTCAGCTGCCGAGACGCATATGCAACAACTCTTCCATCTTGCATCAACACACAACCTAAACTCGTGTGTGTGACGCATCATGATGAGACAGTAAATTCTTTTCCCGCCTCCGGGCTGAATTAACACTGGTGCCTCCGTCAAAATCTTCTTCAGCTTCTCAAAGCTCTCTTATTGTTTGTTAGTCCAAACAAACAGTGCTCCCTTCCTCAACAACTTAGTTAGAGGTGCCGCAATTAAAGAGAACCCCTCAACAAACCTCCTATAATACCGTGCCAATCCCAAGAAACTTGATTTACGCCACGGACAGCGGCTTCCAATCTAATCTGACTTCTATCTTAGAGGTCTACCCCGATTCCTCTCGCAGAAACTACATGCCCTAAGAAAGTCACTTCCCTTAGCCAAAACTCACACTTACTGAACTTTGCGAACAACTACTTCTCCCTCAAAGTTCGCAACACCACACGAAGATTTTCATCATGTTCCTCCTCCGACTTGGAATAAACCAAGATGTCCTCAATGAACACCACGACGAACCGATCAAGATATGGTTGGAACACCCGGTTCATCATATCTATAAATGCTGCTAGCGTGTTCGTCAAACCGAACGGTATTACCAAGAATTCATAATGACCGTAACGTGTTCGAAACGCTGTCTTATGAATGTCCCCTTCCTTTACCTTTAACTGATGATACCCCGACCTCAAGTCAATCTTAGAAAAGACCAAAGCTCCTTTGAGCTGATCGAACAGATCATCGATTCTCGATAGTGGGTACTTATTCTTAATCGTCAACTTATTCAGTTGACGATAGTCCACGCACATACGCATGGATCCATCCTTCTTTTTCACAAATAGGACCGGCGCTCCCCATGGAGACACACTCGGTCGAATAAATCCTCGATCCAAAAGCTCCTGGATCTGAGCTTTGAGTTCCACCAACTCCTTCGGCGCCATTCGATAAGGAGCAATGGATACTGAAGCCGTACCCGGAAGTAGCTCTATTCCAAACTCCACATCGCGATCCGGGGGTAATCCTGGCAACTCCTCCAGAAAGACATCCGCGAAATCCTTGACTGTTCGAACCTCATCGACAGTCACCTCTTTAGCATCCAACGCACTAATAAAAGCTAAGAATGCGCTGCATCCTTTCCGAATCATCTTAACAGCCTTCAATGCCGATACTACGTTGGACAAATAGTTCCTTCTTTCTCCTAACACAACCACCTCCCCGCCTTCTGGGGTATTCAACACCACACTCTTGGTCTCACAATCCAACTTGGCACGATGCTTAATCAACCAATCCATTCCTAAAATAAGATCAAACTCTCCAAATGGCAATTCCATTAAATCTACCAAAAACACTACCCCTTGAGTTTCTAACGGTACATCCTTAAATAGCTTGTCCACCACCCTAGATTGTCCTAGGGGACTTACCACAGTCATCTTCCTAGTGGTTGTTTCAGAGTCTATACTTAGGGTCTCAGATACTGAACATGCAACATAGGAGTGGGTTGACCCAATATCAATCAAGGCAAGAAAAGGGCTATCAGTAATAAGAAACGTACCGGTTATGACGTCCGATGCATCACCATCCTCCTGTCGACGAACTGCATAAACTAAACCCTGCTGCGTCATGTCTACGATACCTGCACCTCTACCAGATGCTCCACGACCTTGACCAGCCCCATTTCCTCCTCTACCTGGGCCACGACCCTCTGCTGACCGGGTGACCACCTCTCTCGGCCGGTCAAGTACCTCGCCCGTGGTCGTATGACTGATCCACCTGCGGACAATCCTTAATCAGATGCTCCGTGGATCCACACCTGAAACATCCACCCGTTCTTCTTCTACACTCCCCAGAATGTGCTTTCCCGCACCAATTACATAATCAATTCTGGTTCCCCCCAGCAGGTGTCGGAGCACGAGCTGGCCCATCAGACCTAGGCCTTTTCTGCGAATTCCCAGATGCTCCTGCCGGCCCAAAATTTCTCTTATTCCTTCCCCGATCCTTATCTCTTTCTTGTCTATTAGTCCGTTTTACCTCCTCAGCTATCTTAACTTTCTCAACCAGAACAGCAAAGTCCCTCTCTCGCTGCAGAGCTATCAACACCCTTAACTCATTCCGCAGCCCATCCTCGAATCGCACACAATGTTCATACTCGGTTGCTACCATTCCTCGAGCGTAGTGACTCAGACGCAGAAACTCCGCCTCATATTCAGCCACAGATTTACTTCCCTGCACCAAATTCAGGAATGCCTTCCTCTGTGCATCCACATAGTTGGCCCCAACATACTTTCCCTGGAACGACTCCTTAAAGAAGTCCCAGTCAATCCGATCTGCGATAGTACCCTCCTTCACCGTGAGCCACCACTGATAGGCCTCGTCTCGAAGAAGAGACACGACCCCTTTCAACTTCTCTTCCCCCGTGAAATCTAAATCGTCCATTATGCGCTCAGTTGCTTCCATCCAATACTCGGTGTGTTAGGGGCTATGCGAAACTCCCTAAACACTTACGCCCCATTGGCCCTAAGCCGCTCAAGCATGCTGATTTCGGGCTCTGTGCCTATGCCTACCAAAGCAACCCTCTCTAAAACCCTCAATATCGCTCGAGATACAAAGCATCATCTCCGGTGCCTCATCCCGAAATTCTCCTTCACGGTGGGCAGATCCGGCATCTCGTTTTCGACCCATGGCGGACCCTACCGGCTCGACACGGTCCTCCTACCCCTACGCGTCCCGCGCGAGACGTCCTCTACCACTTGTACTCATTCTTTCAATCGATGTTTATCTGATTAAGAATTTTATGAATCATTAATTCTTTCCACTGGTTAACCACGAACAATCTTATGAATAGCAGTTTTAAGGGTAGTTCTTTCGAATTCGCATTCATAATTTAGTCTCATGTTTGTACCCTCTAGTTCTAGGAAACACATACACTCAATTAACATACAAAGAATCATCCACGAACTTACATTTATCAAATAAAGGTGTTTTCATCACTACCTAGGGGTATTTTCGTCATTTTATCCTACATAGGTATTTTTGTAATTTTCCAAAATAGGGTTCCTTGGTGATTTTGTGAAATAAGGGTATTTTGGTAATTTTGCAACCCGGGGGTATTTCGGTAATTTTCACATGCGGGGGTATTTCGGTAATTCTGACATCTAGGGGTTTTTCGGTCATTTTTAAATATGGGGGTATTTTGGTCATTTCGCACATCAGAGGTGGTTTGGTAATTTTACAAATCAAAGGTATTTTCAAAGGAAAAATTTACAAAACTAAGAAGTGTTTTTTTTAAACAGGGGTGTCTTGGAGAATTTGATTTCGGAGGAATAATAATAGTGTTCAGGTGTTTGTGGGTTTGTTGTCGTGTGTTGTGTGAGTTTTTCTTTGCTAGGGGAAATTTCGTTGACTTTGTAAATCGGGGTGTATTTGTAAATCATGAGTATCTTGGTATTTGTTTTCGAAGTAAGGGTGTTTTAGCAATTTGTAAAAATAAGGTGGCTGGTCCCTTCCGGTTTTAATTATAAGGTTTAGCTTTGTCAACAAGTCCTCATGATTAGGGTGAGCAGTCCTACACGCACTGTAGGATTCCAGCGAAGAGGAGGTGAGTCCCTAGGATCGCTTAAATACCAAGCTCTCCTGAATCCACTCTTAGACATGCGTATGCCGTTGCCACACCCTAACTCGGCTAAGGTGAAGCAGTACTACGCACTGGTAGGATTCCAACGAAGAGGAGGTGAGTCACTAGGGACTGCTTAAGTACCGTGCTCTTGGGATCCAAGCCTAGACATGCGTATGCTGTTACCACACCTTAGTCTTGCGGCTCGTTCACGGGTTTGTTTAGTGAAGTTAAGTCTTATGAGATTTTAGGAGTTGTTTTAGCTAGGCCTAGAGTCCATCAAGTTCTAATCTAACTAATCTACGTCCCATAGAGCCCATTAAGCCCACATACATATAACACTCAATGAGTTCAGAATACTTACCTGGCGGACTTGGGCCGGAGACGCAGGTGCCATGCCGAGCTAACAAACCTGTTATGCATGTTTCAAAAACCCATCTTTAGAAAACATTTTGAGCCCAAAAACCCCAAAGCCGAGTTTTGAACCGGGCTCTGATACCAACTTGTAACACCCCAAACCCGGCCCAAACACTACAATCGGATCTGGTATGTCACTTGAGTGATTTACAAAAACATGTGGCACTTTTGAGAAAACAATTATCAGGTTTGGATAGTCATACCGAAAACTTAATAATTTATTAAGTTCATATAAGATATAAAGTTATAAAATGCCGTGGTGAATTTTAAATAGAAACCGAAATTTCATACATGTCTTAGCTTAGTTTAAACATAAAATTTAAATGCCCATAAATGAAAGCCCAACATGAATCCAAAATAGAAATAATAATCTAGTGGCCCATGGCCTTATTACAATGAAATATAAAACCCACTTAAGACAAATTTCTTAAAAATAAATAAAATAAAGTCTTTTGCTGAATCCTCAGTACTTTATCGCATGGCCACCTTACTCTCCTCTCCAGCTCGGTCCGATGCACTAAGTGCTACCTGAAATTGTTAAAATAATAGGGTGAGTCATGAGACTGGGTGTGCAACCCACATGCACCATTAGATTTGGGCCTTAGCCCCACAGAACATATATCAGAATATATTATAACAGAAATTATGCAAAGCCCAGCCCAACTCCTAGGTTTCCAACCGCTACACACCACCCTTACCTGCCAATCACACCATTAGGGATTTCTACAATCAACCCACAGCGCTACATACCATCGATGGCGGTCATGCTGCGATTAGTCGCTCATCGTCAAATCGTGACAGAGTCACCAGGCTGAAATGGCATAAGCCACTAGAAAACAGAGTTGTGATAGAGTCACCAGGCTGAAATGGCATAAGCCACCAGAACAGATCACTTCCCCTTTCATCAATCACCCAACCCCAAGCATATATAAAAATAGACATATAAAACATATCGTTTTTAACAGAAACATTCACTGATGAATGGCAGAAATCACTAACCTGATATTTAGCCTTTACCCTTCTAGGGTTTCCAAACGTTATGCCGAGATTTCGGCATTTAACAGAGTATTGTAGATTTATTACACATATACATATATATATACAATCAATCTAATGGTGTGAAAAGTTACACACCTGTTATCGCGAAGTACTAAACTCTTAGTCGGTATCCTTGCTATCCGGATTTATAACTTGGTTCAACCAAAAGCCGAAAAATCACGAAAATTGACCTCCCCTATAATCGGCCAAAGGTTAGTAAATCCTGAGGTTACACACTAAAATCAATAGATCTCCTTACCTTGAAATCCTGAAAGTGACACAATTCGGGTATTACTAAACTTATGAGTTAGAGATCTACACGATTGACTCCTCTTCAGATCCCGGAATGCCAAAAATAAGAGAAAAATAAGAGATTAGTTCCTAAATAGCCATTCGGCTAGGGACTTTGAAAAGCCGAAAAAGATTTGGTTTTCTCAAATCAACACTTAGCTAAAGTTTCCTTCAGATTTCGGCACAAGTAGGCACCCCAGACTGATTTCGACACACACAGAAGACTAGATCTCACGATTTCGGCTTTTATGAAAAATCCCGAAAAAGATAACCTATTGCATTTTTGGCTTTTTTTCTTTTAGAAGATCCAGGTGGTATGTTTTGGCTAACAAGGGAAAGTGAGAAGAGAGTAAAGAGAGACTTGATGATTCGGCTAAGGTGTCTCAAAGAGATGAGAAAGAGAGGATTCGGCCAACTGAAGAAAAAGAAAAGAGAGGGAGAATAGAGTAGAAATTTCAGCAGAGAAAAAAAAGAAAAGATGGGAGCTTTAGCAGCAATTTCGGCACCCCCCTCTGCATATAGAAAATCGATTCCTCCCCTAATGAGATTGATTTTTCGCCAACACCGCAACACTGATATCTCCTATCCCTTTTCCCTTATCTCAATCTGTTATCTCCTCAAAAATAGCCCCTAATTATCACCAACTCCTTCTCCCTTTATCTGCTTAATATCCACACAATAAAAATCCCTAAAATTTTGCCTTGTTGCCGTCCCCCCCTTAGTCCCTTATGAGTGCCGAATTTGGCCCTATAACTTGGGCTCTAGGCAGCCAAAATTTGGGCCCTCCTCATGTACTAGTGACGTCAACTATAGCTCCCCTTTACTGTGCTCCTGACTGTTGGGCCACAAGCCCAATATGTCAATTAAACTACTAAAACTTTAATTCAAGCCCCTAGAGTGTCTAAACAGGATATTTAATCAAAGCCTCAGCCCAAACCTGGGCCCCATTTGCACATCCAACCCTTAAATTAATATTTTAAGCATACACTACACAAAATGCACAAGCCCATAAATTCAGGATGTTACAGTAAATGCCGAACTCCATTATACTGGATTGAGCTCAATGAGAAAAAGATACACGAGGTTGATTTGATTTGTGAGACTGAAGAAAAAGTAAAAGTGGTCTGAGACAGTTTGAAAGCAACTTCAGATCGTCAGAAATCATATGCGGATCTTAAACGTAAAGACATAGAATTTCAAGTCGGTAATAGAGTGTTTTTGAAAATATCGCCCTGGAAGAGAGTTCTTCGGTTCGGTCACAAAGGAAAGTTAAGTCCACGATTTATCAGGCTGTATGAGATTACTGAAAGAATCTGACTTGTTGCGTATCGATTTACCTTTAGAAATAGAAAAGATTCATAATTTCTTTCACGTGTCTATGTTATGACGGTACCAATCTGACCCTTCACATGTTATCTCTCCAACGGATGTCGAGATTCAGCCTGATATGTCGTATTGTGAAGAACTGATTAGAATTTTGGCACGAGAGGTGAATGAATTGAGAAACAAGAACATAGCTTTAGTAAAAGTTCTCTAGCAATGACACAGAATAGAAGAAACTACCTGGGAACCTGAGGAAGCTATGAGAAAACAATATTCGAAGCTCTTTTCTGGTAAGATTTTCGGGGACAAAAATCCATTTGGGGGGAGAATTGTAACTTCCCGTTTTCAGTGAAATCGGAACAATGGTTTTGGGACCACAAATTTGAAGTTCAAAAATTTAATTTATTATTATTTTATTACCTATATCATGATAGTAGTACCGTATAAAAATTTCGTTAAGAAATTTTGCCGTTTTCATTCTTAATTTGATAAAAAGGACTAAATCGCGTAAAGTGCAAAAGTTGAGTTCTAGTAGCTAAAAGTATTAAATAGCTATAGAAACTTAAAGTAAGAGTCCTTAAAGCATAATTAGACCACTAATGAAGATAGTGGAATATGATGGCTTTGCATTTTGTGTAATTTTTAAAGTTTTTAAAGGTTTATTAAGTATATTGGTAATTAATTATAAATTAAATAAAACCGAATTAAGCTTTCATCTTTTTCATCTTCATTCAACCGAAAATTAGAGAGAAAAGAAGATATTTTTGAAGCTAGGTTCAGCCATGCTTGTCTTGCTTGATTAGGTAAGCATTTTTGTCCTGTTTTTAAAGATTTTTATGTTTTCGGGATCGTTGTAGCTTAATCTAGCTAGCCTGGGGACTAATTTGTGAAATTGTTAAACTATTAGGGTTTTTCCATTATTGAATGTACATGAGTTTTGATGTTTTATGATATAAAATGGATGGTACTTGTTAGATAAAAAACTTTTGTAAAGGGATTTTTTATGAAATTGTCAAATAATACATGGTGAAATTGTGAAATAAATGAAATATAGGGCTTGCTAGGGACCTAATTGGTATTCAGTCATAGTGGGTTGTGGTGGAATTTTATGAATTTCCATTTTTATGAGCTAGGGACTAAATTGCAAAGAAATTAAAAGTATAGGGGCAAAATGGTAATTTTTCCAAAATATGATTTTGGGTTAAATTGAATAGAATATATTTTGAATTGAGTTAATTTATTCGTATAGATCAAGACAGACCTCGTATGGCTTTAGATCGGGGCAAAGAAAAAGTCTCAGATTAGTCGCCTCCATATCTATATTTACTTGTCGACGTAAGTTCGTGTGATTAAATTATTTTTATATATTTTATATTGAATTATTTATGAATTTCGAATTGTTATAAATATACATGGTTGCATATCCAATGAAGTTCGACGATTACCGAGCCCCGTTTAAACCTTAAGAATCCGATGGCTGAGGTCCTGCAGCTGTTGCGAATACTCCACAGCTCGTGTGAGTAGCATCGTGTAGCTACGTTTCGACCCAAAGCTCGTGTAAGCATACTGATTTATAGCTTGTGAGAGCATACCGATCTACAGTTTGAGTGAGCATGCTGACCTGGTCCAAATCAATTCTGACCTTTATCCAACAACTATGTCGAACTAACAAACTAGTTATCCTTAATTGCACTTACGCTTCACGGTTTGTGGGATCCGATTAGCTATTTGATCAAGAACATTTCTCCCTAATTAACATGTGATTAAAGGCTAATTAGGAGGGTTTAAGAACACAATTTAATGCTGGAAAAATATGGGAAATACCCAAGAAACAAAACAACCCCCTTTCTTGCACATAGGCGCATTCACCACCACCCGTGGTGGCCAAAATTGGGGTTGAATTTTAAAATGGTTTGAGATCTCATTAAAATATGGAAATATACCTTTGACATCATTTAAAATCCCCCAATTTCCAGATCTGGAAATTTTGGGTTTTAATTGACAAGATTAATCAAGAAATTGAAGAGAAAAGAGATCCTACCCAAGCTAGTTGAGAGAAGCGGCAATGGAACTTTCTTAGAAATGTTCAGGATCAATCTTGGGGTTCAAAATTTCAGATTTGGGGCTGATTTAGAGAAGGATTGTAATATCCAGGATTTAGGGCTTATGCATTAATGCCTAATTGTATGCTTATGTGTATATAAATGTGTTTTGTATGAATTTTGAGAACCTTAGAATATAGAAGAAAGCCTTAGAAAATATTAAATTTTAAGTATTGAAGGGGAATTGAACAAAAGAGGCCTTAAGAGAAATAGTAGGGGAAATTAGACACAAAAAGTGCCTTAGTAAAGTGGCATGAAGGCACCACTTAAAGCCCTGGTAAGTGACGCCATGAAAGGTGCAAGGGCCTAGGTTCGAGCCACAAGGAAGCAAAATGGGAGCTTTTATTTTTGCGGCAATGGGGAGCTTGATGAGTGGACGGCATTTGGACTTTCAAATGGATGAGGATGAGACTTGGTCTCTTTCTTTTAAAATTCGGCTAGAAGAGAAGGATAAGTGTTGATTTATTCAATTTATTTTGAATGAGCAGTATGGAGAGAAAATAGGAGAAAAGGAAGGGGGAGATAGAGTTTGAGTGCTAGCCGAATTTAGGAGAAGGGAGTAGGATGGTATATTCGGTCATGTAGGGGGGGTAGTGTGTGCCGAAATTTCCTTTTGGTTGGGTATTCATCTTTTTGTTTCTTCTTTTAGTCTTCTTGCCGAAATTTGTAGCCAAGAGAATCCTTTCTTTTTCCTCTCTTTTCTTTGAAACAAGAACCGAAATTGAAGCACCATTCGGGTATTTTGAGCATATTCTTTTCTTGGAACCTTAAAGCCGAATCACCCCTTGTGTTAGCCGAAACCTTCTAGGTACCTTTTATATTTCTTTTCTTTCCTTCCCTTCAACCTTACCCCTTCCTCTTGTAGTCGAATATTTCATGACCATTTGGGAGCCATAGCTGAATCTTCAGAAGGCCTTATTCTTCTCTCTTTGTCGCAAGTTTTAAAAGCCGAAAGAGTTAGCCGAAATCTTTTCTCTTTTAGTCTCTTCAAACAACGTGTAGTGGTAAGTATTTCTCTCCTATCTATCGGTTATGGGTTTCTTTCCATTTGAGTGCCGAAATCAATGGCTAAGCCTTGATTTCTAAGGATGGCCGAATGTGTATTAAGCCATAATCTCGTGTTTTGGTTGTAGCCAGCGTAAAGGAGTCTTTCGGGATTGGAAGTGATCGAGGTAAGTGATATGAAGCATTCGCCATGGGCCACTTTCATGGGATTAAGTGTTAAACCGAATCTAACATATACCTATAGGGATCTCGACATCACCAAGAGCAAGTAGTAATTTGAGATTTAAGACTCATAAGGTAAGTGAACACGAATATTCGGCCAAGTCTATATTTAGTGATTCAAATATGTTTCTTAGTTATTTAGAAATGAAACTAACCAAGTGAGGTGATCTAGTATTGGCCGATTGCAAGGAAGGAGTGTCACAAAGTTTGGGATTTGATTAGTAATCAAATCGATGAGCAAGGTAAGGATTTTGATTGCAATAATCCTTTGGGATTTGATTGTTTAGCCGAATGGCTTTTTACTAAAAGTATTAAGTGTTGGCCGAATATAGGAACTAAGGATCTAGAGTGTTAGATCGGGATTTTCGGGATTTCAGTGAATTCGTTAAGCAAACAGTGTGTACCCCCACACTAATTCTTAATAGATTTATGGCATCAATTTAATATATGTGCTTATAATATTGTGAAAAGTGGGCAAAGGTACCATGCAATGGTACAAAGTACTCAGGTACGTAACTTTAACGTTATGTTAATAAATGATATGAATATCTGGAATATGGCTCATATGTGAATATTGATAAGAATATGAAATAAGGCATAAGGCATGATATTGCATATTTTGTATGACATGGGGCATATGGGTTATATGAAAAGGGGAAGTGATCTGGTGGTTTATACCACAATATCTGAATGTGGTGACTCATGTCACGAAATCTGAATGTGGTGACTTATGTCACGAAATAATGTCTGGTGGCTATGCCACAAAATTTATAAGGGCGATGAGCAAGTCGTCTGCAGCGGATCGCCGATGATGTGTAGCAGATGGAGGGTCGACTTAGTAGTCCCCACGGTGTGATGGTTGGTACGGGTGATGTGTAGCGGATGGTTATCTAGGTATGGGTTCGGGATTGCATCATTATTTATATTCATTATATGTGTATGATTTGATGTTCCTAAATCGTTGGGATTGGTGTTGGTTATTCACACTGAGTCTGTTTGACTCACCCGTTGTGGGATATTTTTCAGGTGACACTCGATGTGACCGGGTCGTGAAGCTTAGTGGTGGCCATGTTCAACTCGGACTTTATTTTAATTTTGGACTTTTTATTTCTAAGTATTTTGGATTTATTCGGGTTTTGTTTTAATGTAATAAGGCCATAGCTATAAAGCGATTATGCATGCATTTTTATTTATTTTATTATGATACAATTTTTATCAATTTAAAGTTTAAGCAACTTTTCTTAAAAATAAATCTTTAGATGTTTTAACACCTAACACAAATGATTTTCAATTTAAATAGTAAACTCTAAAAACTCGACTTTTTCCTTTAACTTATGGTTTTGAAATATAACAATAAATTCTTAATAAAGCCTAATCTACGAGAATAACGATGTTTTCAATTTGAACCCAATCCAAATTTTTCTCCTAAATCACCCAAAGTTTTCCAAAGAAACAAACAAGTTTTGAACTGTTTTACTCCAGGAACATACCAGATCCGGTCAAGGTTCGTGGGCCGGGTGTGGGGTGTTTCAGTTTGGTATCAGAGCCAAGTTTTAAACTCTCGGCCTTGGGTTTAAAGCCCATAATGTTTTCAAAATCGAGCCCAAATAAGTTTTTGTGAAAATTTTTGGAATTGAGCAGGTTTCTCTGGCATGGCACCTAAGTCTCAGACCGAAGTCCACGGTAAGTACCCCTAAGCATGTTGTATGATTTGTGCGGGGTATAAGCAGGAACGTAGATTAGTACATTAGGAGTTATTGAACCACAGGATTAGCTTACTTCAATACAGAATAACATAAAACTTTAAGGCCTAATTAAACAAACCTGTGACTTAGTCGCCGAGTTAGGGTGTGGCAACCATTGTGCGCATGTCTAGGATTGGATTCAGGAAGAGCTTGGTATTTAAGCAGTCCTAGTGACTCACCTCCTCTTCACTCGAATCCTACCAGTGCGTAGTGCAGTTCACCCCTAACCAAGAGGACTCATTCACAGGCTAAACTCAATAATTAAAACCCGAAAGGGACCTGCTACATTGTTTTAATCTTAGTTTTAAAATCACCAAATTACCCCTTTGATTTGTAAAAACTATTTTAGACCTTAAAAAGAAAATTTTTCGAAATATTCCTGATTTACAAAAATTTACTAAAATACCCCTGGTTTGAGAAATTACTAAAATACCCTTGGTTTATGAAATTACCACACTACCCTCAATTTTTCTAAAAAAATGATTACTTTACCAAAAACACCAAAACCCCTATTTTGCAAAACATCAAGATACCCTGGTTTGGAAATTTACCAAAATACCCCTATAGGACAAATTACGAAAATACCCCTGGGATTGGATCAGACGAAAATGTTCGAGTGGTGAATGTGTGTAGTAGATACTATTGAATGGATGTGCTTCTCTGAATTAGGGTAGAAGACTTGAAATGAAAACCCTGTAATGATCGAAAGAACTACTACTAAACTCCTTTACATAAAACTTGTTCGTGGATAATCAGTGGAACAAAGACTAATGCATAAAACTTTTTAAACCAGATTAAATCGCGATCGTAGACATGAGTTCTAGGGGACGTGGTCGTAATGTGCGAGGACGTAGTAGAGGCAGAATGGCAGTATCAGAACCCGTTAGGTCTGGTCAAGGGTCCGAGAATGAGGTACCACCACCACCACCAGCTGCTGGCGTTGAGCATCAGGATCAGACGGGGGATGATGCGGTATCGCAAGCGATGCTGCAGGTTCTTGAGAGGGTGGCTGGAGTAGGTGGAGGTGGGGGAGCTCGGAAATCTATACCCGAGCAACTCCGAGCCAATAGAGTTGAGGTGTTTCGTGGTGTGTATCGTGGCGCCCAAGATCTGGTGAGTATTGGTTGGAGCGGCGACAGAGTGAATTATGGGATGGATCTGGATCATTCTTTGAAGAAGATGAAGGGAATGGTGTCGCTACTTCGCGATGAGGCATATCAGTGGTGGCTCACAGTTCGGGATGGTGCTACAGCTGAGGATCTCACTTGGGAGTATGTTAAGGCGGCATATCGGAAGAAGTATGTTTGAACTAGTTATCACGATGCTCGAGAGGAAGGCATTTACGGGGAAAGTGGTTCAAGGAACAAGTCCGTAGCGAGAAATCTGAGGCTAAATTCTTAAGGTTGAGCCGGTATGCTCGAGGAATTGTGGCTACGGAGCATGAACGATGTGTTCGATTTGAGGACGGACTTAGGGATGATCTAAGGTTGTTGATAGCTCATGCGAGGAGTGGGAATTTGCCGTGTTAGTAGAGAAGGCTAAGGTAGCCGAAGGAATTAAAGAATCATAAAAAGGCGAATACGGATCGGAGCAGGCATAAGAGAGGGTTTGGATCATCGGGTCATCCAGGGAATGTTCAAAAGAGACAGAGGGTGGATGGGCCACGAGGTCAGCAGGTTGCTACAGGAGGGCAATATCGTACTTGTGATCAGTGTGGGAAGAGGCACCTAGGAGAGTGTTGGAAGAAGACAGAGGGATGTTTCAAGTGTGGGTCCAAGGATCACATGATTAAGGAGGCATCCTATAAAAATAGGCGGGGCCACCAAGCAGTCGAGGGTTCTAATCAGTGGAAGAGGGGCAGCGGCCTCGGTGGGGTCGTGGTCCGATTGGCGGAGGAAATGGTTTGAAGAGGGCGTGGAACACGAGCGAGAGGTGTTGGTATCGAGGCTAGACGGCCCGGGGATCGGTATATGCGATTCGTCGGAGGAAGACAACGATGCACTGATGTTATAACGGGTACTTCTTTATTTCGGAGTTACCCTTTATTGCTTTGATAGACATAGGGTCAACTCATTCCTATGTTTCTAGTGAAGTATCTGAAACTTTGCATGTGAACTCTGAGACTGTACCTAGGAAGATGACTGTACTTAGTCCTTTAGGGCAAACTGTGATAGTAGATAAACTCTTTAAGGAAGTGCTTTTAGAAGTTCAGGGGACGCAGTTCCCAGCTGACTTAGTGGAACTACCATTCGGGGAATTTGATCTAATCTTAGGCATGGATTGGTTAGTGAAGTACCGTGTGAATGTGGATTGCGCCGCTAAATGCATGTCGTTGAGAACTCCCGACGATAAGGAAGTTGTGGTGATGGGCGAAAGATGGAACTATTTGTCGAGTGTAGTATCCGCTCTTAAGGCGAAGAAGATTGTAAGGAAAGGATGTCCAGCTTTTCTGATGTGGGTCAGTGCCTTGGACACTAAGGAGACAAGTGTGGAAGGGGTTAGAACGGTAAGGGAATTTGTGGATTTCTTTCCGGGGGAATTACCTGGAATACCCCTGGATAGGGAGGTGGAGTTTGGAATTGACTTGCTACTGGGAACAGCTCCTGTGTCAATCACCCCGTACAGAATGGCACCAAAGGAATTGGTTGAGCTCAAGGCTCAAATCCAAGAGTTGCTTGATCGTGGGTTTATCCGACCCAGTGTGTCTCCATGGGGAGCACCGGTCTTGTTTGTGAAGAAGAAGGGCGGAACTATGCGTATGTGCATAGATTATCGTCGATTGAATAAGTCGACCATCAAGAACAAGTACCGTTGCCAAGGATAGATGACTTGTTCGATCGGCTTAAGGGGCCGTGGTGTTTTCAAAGATAGATTTCTGATGCGGATATCATCGGCTTAAGGTGAAGGAGGTGGATATCCATAAGACGACTTTCCGGACAAGATACGGACATTATGAGTTCGTAGTAATGCCGTTTGGATTGATGAACGCCCACCGCGTTCATGGATATGATGAACGCATTTTCAACCCTACTTGGATCGATTCGTCGTTGTGTTCATAGACGACATCCTAGTGTATTCCAAGTCGGAGGAGGAACATGATGAGCATCTCCGGACAGTGTTGCAAGTGTTAAGGGAGAAGAAGCTCTACGCCAAATTCAGCAAGTGTGAATTTTGGCTGAAGGAGGTTGCATTCTTAGGGCATGTAGTGTCTGCAGAGGGAATAAGGGTGGATCCTAGGAAGATTGAGGTGGTGTTGGATTGGAAACCACCTAAGTCGGTGGCAGAGGTTCGCAGTTTCTTAGGATTGGCAGGCTACTACAGAAGGTTCGTGGAAGGGTTCTCATCAATAGCCGCACCTTTGACAAAGCTATTGAGAAAGGAGGCACCCTTCGTATGGACAGATAGGCAACATGAGAGCTTTGAGAAGCTTAAGAGGGTCTTGACTGAAGCTCCAGTCTTGATTCAGCCTGAGGCAGGGAAGGATTTTGTGGTGTACTGTGACGCTTCTCATACAGGATTAGGATGCGTATTAATGCAAGATGGGAAAGTAGTCGCTTATGCGTCTCGGCAATTAAGGCCACACGAGGTTAACTACCCGACACATGATTTGGAATTAGCGGCGGTAGTCTTTGCTCTTAAGGTATGGAGGCATTATCTTTATGGGGAAAAGTCAGTGATCTACACAGACCACAAGAGCCTTAAGTATCTGCGACTCGGAAGGAGTTGAATGCGAGGCAAGAAGGTGGGTGGAATTATTGAAAGACTACGATTGTTCCATAGAGTATCACCCGGACAAGGCGAATGTAGTGGCGGATGCCCTAAGTCGAAAAGTGGTGTCGGATCACGAGGGCAATGTTTGCACATCTTAGCTTGTATGCGATGGAAGTCTGCTTTGGCGAAGTGCAAGTTAAGTTGAGCATGGTTGGAGGAGGTGAAAGAGAGTCGGTTGGCGGATGTTGATCTAAGTGCTAAGTTGCGACAAGTGCGAGTGGGGAGTTGGAAAACTATGGTGTTAACAAAGTGAAGGAGTCTTTGTGTCTTCATGGCAAGGTCTTTATGCCTAAGAATAAGGAGTTAAGGCAGAGGATTCTTCAAGAATCGCATGGTAGCCATTATGCTATGCATCCTGGAGGTAGTAAGTTGTATAGAGATCTAAGGGAACAGTTTTGGTGGCCTGGTCTTAAGCGGGAAGTTATAGAATTTGTAGGGAAGTGCTTAACGTGTCGCCAAGTCAAATTTGAACACCAAGTTCCGTCGGGATTGCTTGGTGATAAAGATTTCGCAGTGGAAGTGGGAGAGAATCACCATGGACTTCGGTAGTGGGCTTCCCCTTACGCCTACTAAGAAGGACTCGGTATGGGTGATATTGCATCGATTGACAAAGTCCGCGCATTTCTTACCAGTGCGGGTTGATTATTCTTTGCAGAAGTTGGCAAAGTTGTATGTGGTAGAAATTGTGAGGTTGCATAGAGTGCCGGTGTCGATTATCTCAGATAGGGATCCAAGGTTTACGTCTTGGTTTTGGAAAGCTCTACATCAAGCTTTAGGCACCAGATTGGATTTTACTACGGCATTTCATCCACAGTCGGACGGTCAATCTGAGCGAGTAATCCAAGTGTTGGAAGATATGTTGAGAGGCTATGTAATAGACTTTAGTGGAAGTTAGGAAGAATATTTGCCTCTAGCAGAATTTGCATATAATAACAGCTATCAAGCCAGTATTCGGATGGCACCGTATGAAGCGCTATATGGACGGAGGTGTCGTACTCCTACGTGTTGGACGGAATTAGGAGAATGTCAAGTTTTGGGTCCAGAGATTGTGGCAGAATCCGAAGAAAAGGTTAAGTTAATTCGGGCACGATTAAAGAAGGCATCGCGACAGCGAGAAGTCGATGCGAATCTTAAGCGAAAGGAAATAGAATTTCTTTGTGGGAGATCGAGTGTTTCTTAAGGTTTCGCCTTGGAGGAAGGTGATGAGATTTGGTCGCAAAGGAAATTAAGTCCAAGGTTTATAGGACCTTGCTCGGGTATTGAAGCGATTTGGTCGATGGCATACCGATTAGAGTTGCCTTGAATTGCAGCGCAGATGCACGATGTATTCCATGTTTCTATGCTACGTCATTACCGATCGGATCCATCTCATGTAGTGCCAGTTGAGGAGGTGGAGCTAAGGCCAGATTTGTCCTATGAGGAAGAGCCGATTCAGATTTTGGAACGAGATGTGAAAGTGCTACGAAGGAAGTCAGTTCCTCTAGTCAAAGTATTATAGCGTAATCATGGATCGGAAGAAGCTTCGTGGGAGCCGGAAGAAATAATGCGACAGCAATACCCTCACTTATTTCAGCCAGGTAATTTTGAGGATGAAATTATTTTAAGGGGGGTAGAACTGTAATATCCGAGATTTAGGGCTTATGCATTAATGCCTAATTGTATGCTTATATGTATATAAATGTGTTTTGTATGAATTTTGAGAACCTTAGAATATAGAAGAAAGCCTTAGAAAATATTAAATTTTAAGTATTGAAGGGGAATTGAACAAAAGAGGCCTTAAGAGAAATAGTAGGGGAAATTAGACACAAAAAGTGCCTTGGTAAAGTGGCATGAAGGCACCACTTAAAGCCCTGGTAAGTGACGCCATGTGAAAGGTGCAAGGGCCTAGGTTCGAGCCACAAGGGAAGCAAAATGGGAGCTTTTATTTTGCGGCAATGGGGGAGCGATGAGTGGGCGGCATTTGGACTTTCAAATGGATGAGGATGAGACTTGGTCTCTTTCTTTTAAAATTCGGCTAGAAGAGAAGGATAAGTGTTGATTTATTCAATTTATTTTGAATGAGCAGTATGGAGAGAAAATAGGAGAAACGGAAGGGGGAGATAGAGTTTGAGTGCTAGCCGAATTTAGGAGAAGGGAGTAGGATGGTATATTCGGTCATGTGGGGGGGGGTAGTGTGTGCCGAAATTTCCTTTTGGTTGGGTATTCATCTTTTTGTTTCTTCTTTTAGTCTCATTGCCGAAATTTGTAGCCAAGAGAATCCTTTCTTTTTCCTCTCTTTTCTTTGAAACAAGAACCGAAATTGAAGCACCATTCGGGTATTTTGAGCATCTTCTTTTCTTGGAACCTTAAAGCTGAATCACCCCTTGTGTTAGCCGAAACCTTCTAGGTACCTTTTATATTTCTTTTCTTTCCTTCCCTTCAACCTTACCCCTTCCTCTTGTAGCCGAATATTTCATGACCATTTGGGAGCCATAGCCGAATCTTCAGAAGGCCTTATTCTTCTCTCTTTGTCGCAAGTTTTAAAAGCCGAAAGAGTTAGCCAAAATCTTTTCTCTTTTAGTCTCTTCAAACAACGTGTAGTGGTAAGTATTTCTCTCCTATCTATCGGTTATGGGTTTCTTTCCATTTGAGTGCCGAAATCAATGGCTAAGCCTTGATTTCTAAGGATGGCCTAATGTGTATTAAGCCATAATCTCGTGTTTTGGTTGTAGCCAGCGTAAAGGAGTCTTTCGGGATTGGAAGTGATCGAGGTAAGTGATATGAAGCATTCGGCCATGGGCCACTTTCATGGGATTAAGTGTTAAAACCGAATCTAACATATACCTATAGGGATCTCGACATCACCAAGAGCAAGTAGCAATTTCGAGATTTAAGACTCGCAAGGTAAGTGAACCTGAATATTCGGCCAAGTCTATATTTAGTGATTCAAATATGTTTCTTAGTTATTTAGAAGCCAAAACTAACCAAGTCAGGTGATCAAGTATTGGCCGATTGCAAGGAAGGAGTGTCACAAAGTTTCGGGATTTAATTAGTAATCAAATCGGCAACAAGGTAAGGATTTTGATTGCAATAATCCTTCGGGATTTGATTGTTTAGCCGAATGGCCTTTTACTAAAAGTATTAAGTGTTGGCCGAATATAGGAACTAAGGATCTAGAGTGTTAGATCGAGATTTTCGGGATTTCAGTGAATTCGTTAAGCAAACCAGGTGTGTACCCCACACTAATTCTTATTAGATTTATGGCATCAATTTAATATATGTGCTTATAATATTGTGAAAAGTGGGCAAAGGTACCATGCAATGGTACAAAGTACTCAGGTACGTAACTTTAACGTTATGTTAATAAATGATATGAATATCTGGAATATGGCTCATATGTGAATATTGATAAGAATATGAAATAAGGCATAAGGCATGATATTGCATATTTTGTATGACATGGGGCATATGGGTTATATGAAAAGGGAAGTGATCGGTGGTTTATACCACAATATTCGAATGTGGTGACTCATGTCACGAAATCGAATGTGGTGACTTATGTCACGAAATAATGTCAGTGGCTATCCCACAAAATTTATAAGGGCGATGAGCAAGTAAATGCAATGCGCAGCCGATGATGTGTAGCAGATGGAGGGTCAACTTAGTAGTCCCCACGGTGTGATGGTTGGTACGGGTGATGTGTAGCGGATGGTCATCTAGGTATGGGTTGGGATTGCATCATTATTTATATTCATTATATGTGTATGATTTGATGTGCCTAAATCATTGGGATTGGTGTTGGTTATACACACCGAGTCTGTTTGACTCACCCGTTGTGGGATATTTTTCAGGTGACACTCGAAGAATGGACGGGTCTACTGGAGCTTAGTGGTGGCCATGTTCAACTCGGACTTTATTTTAATTTTGGACTTTTTATTTCTAAGTATTTTGGATTTATTCGGGTTTTGTTTTAATGTAATAAGGCCATAGCTATAAACTGATTATGCATGCATTTTTATTTATTTTATTATGATACAATTTTTATCAATTTAAAGTTTAAGCAACTTTTCTTAAAAATAAATCTTTAGATGTTTTAACACCTAACACAAACGATTTTCAATTTAAATAGTAAACTCTAAAAACTCGACTTTTTCCTTTAACTTATGGTTTTGAAATATAACAATAAAGTCTTAATAAAGCCTAATCTACGAGAATAACGATGTTTTCAATTTGAACCCAATCCAAATTTTTCTCCTAAATCACCCAAAGTTTTCCAAAGAAACAAACAAGTTTTGAACTGTTTTACTCCAGGAACATACCAAATCTGGTCAGGGTTCGTGGGCCGGGTGTGGGGTGTTTCAAGGATAAATGGAAGAAAGAGAGTAAAAGAGATGGAGCACAATCTTGATGCAAAAATAGGAAGAAAGAGACGGTAAAATGGAAGGTGTAGGCGACGACAACAATGGGAGAAAGAAAGTAAATTGAAGAGAAAAGAGGAGAGAAAGAGGGTGAACGGCTAGGGTAGGGAAAATTGAATTAAAGGCTTAAAATACAATAAAAAATTGTATTTTTTTATTAAAAAAAGACCAACACAGGTCTAATCTCAATTTTTTGAATAAAAAAATGTATTTATACTTAGGGTTCAAGGGTATGGATGGCACACACATTAAAAAAAACAAGGGATTTTGCAAAATTTAATTATTTCGCAAGGGAAATGATTCAAACTTGGGACCTCATTTAATTTCCATGCTTTCTCATATTTCTTTAAACTATTAGGCTTCTTATTCATTCTTGAAATAATTTTGCAATATTTATTTTAAAAAACAAGGCATGTCACATACTAGGGTTTAAGGCAAAATTTGCAAAATAATAAAAATGATAAGAGAGAAGGGATTTGAACTTGGGTTTCAAGGAACGTTTCACTAACACTTATCCAACAAACCAATACCTCATTTATTTCCTAAAAATGCATAGATAATCTTAAAAATTAAGGCATGATCACTCTCTCTCGATTCACAAACCCGATTATACTAAACCCCCGATTTTTGGGATGTAACAAATATTCTTCTTTGATGAGAAATATTGAGGCTGAAAAATTGCAAGAAATTCTCGAGGAACTTACAATTTCGGGTTCTAAGTGGATTATGTCAAAGCATGGAACTCACAGTTGTCGTAGAGAATATTTGACACCATTAGCAAAGGTATGGTTCTATTTCATTCGGTTCAGCCTTATGCCTATTTCACATGGAACCACAATTTCATTAGAGCGAATGGTTTTGTTATACTCGATTTTAACGGCAAAGACCATTGATGTGGGAAAAATCATTCTGAAAGAAATGCCAAATTGTGCTGCTAGACGTTCTGGCCCAGCTTACTTCCCCTTTACGATAACAATTTTGTGCTTAAAAGCTAAAATTCCTGCAAATGTAAAGAAGACAGCTTATAGCTAGGGCACAATCACAATTCGGGACTTCTACCGAATAGCCGGAGATTCTATTTTGGAGTAACGAGTTGAAGGGATCGAGGATCCCGAAGAAGAAGAAGAGGATCCAGAGGTCGAACCAATGCAGTCAGTTGAAATCCCTGATAAGGCAGAACCAGTGGAACCAATAACCAAACCTAACATGGCAAATTCAACATTCAGAACGCAATCACCTCGCCCAGATCTTCGAGATGAGCTATCAAAGTTGATGGACATAATGCAACATATGCAGTGGCAGTAACAAGCTTACTGGAGATATTCAAAAATAAGGGATGACTCAATGAGAAGTGCTCTTATGAAAATATTCAATGACCCGTTTTTTTTTGTGCCTGAGTTTCCAGGTTTTATATTTGAACCATGGAGTCCAATGTCGAAAAGGGAATGAAGTGATTCATGCAAAAACAAAGACGATGGAGCAAAAGATGAGTCAGATTCTGAGGGATCTGCAAATAAATAAAAAGGGGGGATCTTTACTTTATTTTATTTTATTTCCTAGGTTATTTAATGTTTTAGGATTAGGTTCTATTAGGATTTTTATTTCCTCACATAATAAAACAAGAGGTGGAAATCATAAATAAAAATGAACATGTTGCATAGTACAAAGTGTGGCAATAGATATATACATGTCTAGGATTGGATCTAGAGAGAGCTTGGTACTTAAGCAGTGAAATTGACTCACCTCCTCTTTTCTAGAATCATACCTTGTGTATAGTATCTATTCACTTCTAACAATGAGGACACTGTTCATCTTAAGTTATTTCCTCTCAGAATAAAATTTTCTTTTAATTATGGTTAAGTTATATTTTGTTCAAAAATATGAAATTTTGTTAAGCATGCCAAGCTTTAGTATGAATAAAGTTCTATTATTTCAATAATTGTTATGTTAGCTGAATTATGACATAAATGTACTCTTGATAAAGTATGTAAATCATACCATAAATTTTTTAGTTCCTTAAGAAAGCTAGGCATGCATGAAAGTTTAAGTCTCTAGAATTGACATAGTAATTTCTTGAGGCGAAATCCTCGGAAGCATGGAATGTTGAAAATGATTTAGGCAACTTTTGTTTGGACCGTTTGAACCTTTCAAGCCAACCTTGATGAATTTTTACCTCTTGAAACCCAACTTTGAGACTATATAGCTTAATTTTATGCGAACCTTTGCAATATTTAGCCATCATTTCTCTTTTAATTATCTTCAAATTTTCCCGAACACTAGACTTGGTTTATTCAGAATATTCTTTGAAAAAAAGTTTGGGGGAGTTGAAAAAGAAGTATCAAATGCTCAAAAAAAAAAGTGGAGAAAAGAAAGACTATATGTACTCGAAAGAAATAGATGTACAACAGAGCATGTAAAAGCAAAATGAGTTGGTATATTGAAGGTAATTATTCCGAAGGTCCAATACAAGCTGAGTCTAGGGTTTTTTAGCCTAAATTTATCTATCTTTTACCTACCCCTAGCCTAGCCACATTACAACTTATTTTAAAGACCTATTGATTCAAATTTCTATACTACCTACATTAGTGGAGAGAAATTGCTATGTTCAACATATGAAAGCATAAATTAAACTTAATGATTGCAGATTAATCTTAAATAAGGGAATAAAATCAAATTGGTAGGGATTTAACATGTCTTTAATGAGAAAGCATTTCGTCTAGTTTTGCTACCATAATAATAATTGAGATCAATTTCAACGATATGTATACTTAAGTGGCATAAATCTCAATATTTTTGCTCTTGGGCATACGTATACTAAATTCATAATTTTGAGAAAGAATGTTTTCTGGAGGATTTTTTTTCTCAAAGGTGATTCCAAGAATTTTTTTTCAATTTGTGCATTACTTGAGACGAGCATTGAATTAATTTTGGGAGTGTGTGGAAACACGAAAATATATAGACTTTTTATGCCCTTTTAACTCAAATTCATGCAGTTTCATTGCAATTCTTGTCGAAAAATATAATATATTTATAAAATAATTAAATTTTAATCAAATTATTAACATATTGAATTTTAATTAATTTTATAATAATTTTTCATAAATTTTGATTTTTTTTCGAGAGGTTTGCACAAAAGGTGAAAATTGGCTTAGCAGACACTACTAGAAGCACAAAACCGTGAAGCGATTTTTGAAGCATCGAGGGAAATTAATTTTTTAGCCTAAGACGGTCCAAATCCTAAATATTAATACATAATATAATTTAATTTTAAATTTTATCCAATTTATTTTGGATTAAATAATTATTATTAATTATATTATGAAATGAGGCCCAGTTGTGTTAATACGAGAGACTGATCCAACCGAGCAATCGGGCTGCCCAAAACTATCCAACATGCTAACCCAATCTACTCAAAATAGCTGATTTATTGACTTGCAAATAAGCCCTTGAAGTCTCCTTGAAATTGTATTCAAACCCCTCCACTTTCTGTGCTTTTAAAGATTCACCCCAAGTTAGAGAGAGATAAGGCTCTCAGTTGTGATCTTAGGGCTCGTAGGTTCAATACCGCAGCCCCAAAAAATAGTTAGTGAGAGCTAAGGCTCCCAAATGTGATATTAGGGCTTCTAGGTTCAATACCACAACCCCCAAAAATAGTTAGCGAGAGCTAAGGCTCCCAACTATGATCTTAAGGCTCACAGGTTCAATATCGCAGCCTCAAAAATAGTTTGTGACACTCCAAACCCGATCGGGATGGACCGACCCGAATTTGAAGAGTTACATTAGCCACTGAAGTGACTCTCCAGCTAATGACCACCCGACGCACACCCCAACCTTATAACATCTCATTTATGACAAATTAACTATCATTTATTAATGCAGAAGCAATTTATGAACCATTTTCAAACTTTTTCTATGTATTTAAACCTAAAAGTATTTTGGTTATTTTACAACCTAAGGTTAAACTATCCCAAATTTATTTCTAAATAGTTACTGACCTTTTTTTATTCAAATTATGCAAGCCCTAAAAATTTCAGCTTAATTCGAGTTCATTTACTATGTCTAATTCAAGTTTTATTATTAGGGACTAAATTGTAACTTTTACAAACTTTTAGTACATTTTTGAAATTAAAAGTTAAGAGTTTTTCTACCAAATATTAATAGTTACAAGCCTAATCATAAAATATTACCAAGTTTCCCTATCATTAAAGGCTTCAATTAATCTAATTAAGTTTTAGGACTAAATTATAAATTAAGTAAATTAGAATACTTGATTACAAAAACCAAAAATCAAACCCCCAACAACCCCCATACCCGTGTGAAAAGAAACACGCCCGTGTGCAAACCACTACACCTATTTTGTCAAAAATTCGTTTTAATTACCTGATTTTACATATTTTACTTACCTATTAGGCTTGAAAAAGCTACAATTAATTACCATAAATATCCACACATCTCTAATTTCATTTATTTACAACACCAATTTAATTTATTTACAACAAATATGCAAAAATTAATCAAAATTTAACACCCAATTACATGCTTAACAAACACCAATTAATTCACACAAGCTACATACCTTAGTAGCAAGCAATCCACTCCATGGTAAGCTTTAATTAAACATTGTTAGTATAAAATACATGCTTCATACACTATGTTATCAACCATCGTACGAACACTCATCAACATACCATAAATCAAACATCAATTAAACATAAAATCATGTATTAAAGCAATTATAAAATCACCAAAATTAAAGTCCAAACTTTAATGTCCAATGTCCATTACAAGTAAAATGACACTAGTCCCAAAAGCATCACAATGCCCCTATATGGTCTCTAAAGTAAATTTCTTAAGCCACGACCGAGCGTTATTCTTGGATCGCCCTTACACTCGCTTCTCAACTCCTTACGCCCGAAAATTCTCTACACAAAATGTGAGGCTGTGAGCTTAAAAAGTTCAGTGAATGATAGTAAAAACATCAACTAATTTGCACCCAATCAGGCATAAATCAAAGCAATTAAGCATTAAATTTTCAGTCACAACATGTTAACATTTCACCATAACATCACATGCTATTTCAAGAATTAAGAATCAATTTTTTCATGGCATGTAAAATCATCTTTTAACACATAAACATTCAATTATATTAGCACAAACAATCAATTATATTGGCATAATACATCCATGGCAATAAGTAAATGTGTGATCATACATTGGATAAACGGATCTCCGAACTCCCACAAATCAAATACAGTCCTCAAAATTGAGTGGGCCGAAGTCACACGCTCCCTTATAGCGTCTCAAATAACCCGATGAGTGGAGACTCAAGCTCAACACTCTCTTATCTATTCCAAACAAATCAGTCCACCAAGAGCCATATGCTCACAATATCACAAATAATGGTGAGTACTCACAAATCCTATGGCATGCCAACTATATTCAACGGATCCACCATGCGATGTTGCTAATATAATCATACATAAAAGGCATAAAATCTATTATTTAATCACTTAATTTAGGATGTTAAAATGCAAGTAAAAGCATGTTGCTAAGCAATTTTAACATTAATAAAATTAAGCATAGCAAAATATCATTTTTCCCAATATTCATATACCAATTAGAACACCTTTATCAAATGTTCAATAAATCAGAAATTCATGCTCCAAATACTAATTTATTCCATACAATTTAATCATGCTAAAAGCATAATACACAACTTACCAAACAAATTGTCATTTTGCTCTTTTAGAAAATAAAACCTATTTTTACAAATCCAACCATCCAATATGAAATTAAGTCATTAATAACACCAATTAAACATTTAATTTAACACATAATCATGCCAATTTACCAAATTGCCCTTAATATCACTCACCCCAACACTTAGCTCTTTAAGCAAAAATATGTTCAAACAAGCAAGTTTGAGCTTCAATTCTAATTTGCACGTTTCTCCTCTTGATGTGGAGCTTTAACAGAGACAAAGTATGCATTACAAACTAACAATAGCAACAAGAAACATGAAATTTGATAAAGTATACGAATCTAAATCATTATTCTAAGCTACCTTACTGATGTTGCAAAACTAAGCCAAAATATGGAATTCCTCAACTAAACTCCCTTTTCAGCACCGTAAACCACTTCTAATCTTCATTCCTAGTCCGATAACATGTATTCTATGTGTTAATTTCATCATTTAATCCGTTTCGTAATTTTCCGGAAAAATCATCCATCTTCTTGATCAAATTCGAATTTCTCAAAATTGATTCATAAAACATGTTTGATTCTTTGGTTTAAGATTAAAAACCTCTTATTAGACCTACTTTGAGCTTAGACATCCATTAATATTTGGACTCCAACTCAAAATTAAAGATCCACCATTGTTGATCGTCAAGTTCAAGAAAGAAGAAATTAAAGTTGAAAATCCATTATAATCACTTTAATTAACAAATAATGATTGAAATTAACTTAAAAACAAGTTTAGAGATGAGGATTACCTTTAATTGAACTCAAATCATTGATTTGGATGTTTGAATCAAAATGCTTGAAGAAATTCGGATGACTTTTTGCTCAACTTTGAAAATTATTTCGAGAAATTTTAGAGAGAATTTTGGGAGAGAAAATGTTTAGATATATTCTCTGATATTTGGTTTATGAAAACAAGTAAAAAAAGCGAGAGAAAAAGCTCTCAATTTGGGTGAAAAATGAGTGAAAAGTGAGGTAGTTGTAGAGTTTTTAAAACTTAAAAACCCCACCTGATTTTCAAATTTTGGGGAATTTTCCATCAGGCCACTCCCGCTTTTCCTTTGTTTTACAATTCGCCCCTTCCCTCCAAAATTCTGAAAATATGGTTTATTTGCTATAAAACCTCTTACACATTTCCCTTATTTTTCAAATTAGTCCCATTCAATTAATATTTTAAATCACCCAATTAACCCCCTATTTTAAATTATTTTTAAATTCCAATTTAACCCAAAATATTAATTTTTACCTAAAAAATATTTACAACCATAAAATTAATTTTTCTAAAAAAATATTTTTAATTTCCGGAATATTATTTGTCAATTTTTAGAAGAAATTAAGCTAACTAATTAAGAATATATATCACTAATTAACCCGATTAATTCCCAATTTTCACTCGGAACCCGATAAACTTACCCAAAACTACTATACCTATTTTTGGGGCCTTACAACTCTTCCCCTCATAAAAGGAATTTTGTCCTTGAAATTTACCTAAATCGAATAGGTACGAATACTGACGCTTCATCATATCTTCCAACTCCCAAGTGGCTTCCTCAGTCTTGTGGTTGGGCCACAAAACTTTCACCAATGGAACCGTCTTATTGGGTAGCACCTTGACCTCACAGCCTAGGATCGCAACCGGTTCCTTCTCATACAAAAGGTCAGATCGAACCTCAATCTCCTTAACAGGAACAACATGGGAAGGATCCGGTCTATACTTCCATAGTATGGAAACTTGAAAGACATCGTGCATACGCTTAAACTCAGGTGGGAACAGAAGACGATAAGCAACCGGTCCAATCCACCCAAACCTCAAAACCTTCTTCCAAGGTGAGACCTTCAAAAACACATTATCACCAACCTGATATTCGATATCTCGACGTCTCAAGTCAGCATAAGATTTCTGCCAATCTGAAGCAGCCCTTAACCGCTCACAAATAAGTTTCGCCTTGTCCTCGATTTCACGAACCAAATCCGGACCAAAATTCCTCCTCTCCTCCATGTCAGACCAACATAGTGGAGTCCTACACTTCCTACCATAAAGTGCCTCAAACGGAGCCATCTGGATACTCTTCTGATAACTGTTGTTGTATGTGAACTTAGCTAATGGCAAATGACGATCCCAATTGCCACTAAAATCGATAGCACAACTCCTAAGCATATCCTCAAGAATCTAAATCACTCTCTCAGACAGACCATCTGACTGTGGATGATACGTTGTACTGAAGTGAAGCTTCAAACCCAAAACCTCATGCAACGTCTTCTAGAATCTCGACATAAAACATAGATCTCAATCCGATATGATAGAAACTGGAACTCCATGCAATCTGACAATCTCCCTGATGTAAAGCTCAGCCAACTGTTGCAAACTGAAGGTCGTATGCATAGGCAAGAAATGTACACACTTCGTAAACTGATCCACTATCACCCAAACTGAATCCTTCAAAAATGGAGTCAATAGAAAACCCGAAACAAAACCCATCGTGATTCGCTCCCATTTCCACTCTGGAATCCTGATTGGCTGAAGTAGCCCAGATGGATGTTGATACTCAGCTTTAACCCTCTGGCAGACTAAACATCTAGCAACAAAATCAGCTACGTCCTTCTTCAACCTTGGCCACTAATACAAAACCTGAAGATCCTAATACATCTTGTTCCCACCAAGATGCATGGCACATGGACTACTATAAAGCTCGGTAAGAATCAAGTGTCTCAGATCCTCATTCATCGGAACACATATCCGACCTCAGAAATAATGAACACCATCAAAATTAAGATCAAAATCTCTAAGAACACCCAACTCAACCTGACGGATATGACGCGCCAAACTCTCATCAAATAGTTGTCTCTCTCGAATTTGTTGTGCAAGGGTAAGCTTCACCTAAAGCTTAACCAACAAACTACCATCCTCGAAAATTGACAAATTCAAAAACATTACCCTTAAGTCAACTAAAGGCTTGCAACTCAAGGCATAAGTGACAACATTTGCCTTTCTCGGATGATACTCAATCACATAGTCATAGTCCTTCAGTAACTCAATCTAACGCCCCTGTCTCAAGTTTAACTCCTTTTGGGTAAGGAGATACTTAAGACTCTTGTGATTGGTGTAAATCACACACCTCTCACCAAACAGGTAGTGACATCCAATATTGAGTCCAAAGGCTACAGTAGCCAACTCCAGATCATGGGTCGGATAGTTAAACTCATCAGTCTCAACTGCCTCGATGCATAAGCAGTACGTTTCCCTCTTGCATCAGCACACAACCCAATCTCGTTTAAGAAGCATCACTGAAAATAACATACTCCTTACCAAATTTTGGCTGTGTCAATACAGCCGCTTCAGTTAAAACTGACTTTAGCTTCTCAAAACTCTTCTGCCTCTCATCAATCCACTCAGAGGCAGAGTTCTTCTGAAGCAACTTTGTCAATGGAGCAGCAATACTAAAAAAACCATCGACGAAATGACAATAGTAACCAACTAAACCCAAGAAAATCCTGACCTTTGACACAGTCCTTAGCGACTTCCAATCCAAGATCACCTCAACCTTCTTCGGATCAACCTGATTACCCTTGGCTGAAATAACATGACCAAGAAAAACCACCTCATGAAGCCAGAACTCACACTTGCTTAATTTTGCATACAACTGCTTCTCTCGCAAAACATGAAGAACCACTCTCAAATGCTCGTCGTACTCATCCTCTGATCGAGAATACACTAATATATCATCTATGAAAACCACAACGAATCGATCCAAATAGGAATGGAATACATAGTTCATCATGTCCATAAATGCGGTAGCTGCATTCGTCAACCCAAATGGCACGACAAGAAACTTGAAATTGATACGGCCACGCCCGAGAACAGCCTTGGTTCAGCTCACCAAGCGAGGCTTGCCATCTTTTGCAAGCTAACCTAACTCGACCTCAGCTCGTTGAGCTCAATTTAGCTCGATTTGAGCTCAATGAGCTCGTTTCCATCTTTTTTATTTTATGCATTTTAAGTTGCTGGAATTAAATAAATTATTTAGTTAAATTAGTTAATTAGTTTCAGCTCATAAATGTGTTTTATTTTAATACATGACTTTAATTTGTCAAGTTTAATACATGTTTTTAATATGTTTAGCTACAATAATTTATGTGTCTTAAGCTGAACATTTTAAATACAAGTTTTTAAATGTGTCTTAGTTTATTTGTGTTTAATTTGTCTTAGCTGCTGTTGAATTTAATTTGTGTCTTAGTTATTATTGGTTTTTAATCTGTCTTAGCTTAGGCAAATTAATTACATGTTCCAAATTAATGTGTCTAGTTGCTGCCGAATTAATGTGTCTCAAGGTGAGTTAATTTACTGAATTAATTTGCTACAGGTTCAATGCTTGGGACGGCATTAAGTGAGCTTATTACTCAACTAATTCAAGCAGCCTTTTCGTGGACACAAAGGGGCAAAGGAGCTGCTAATTTACTTCCCCAAGCTGACCGTCTAAGTCTCCAATGCAGCCTTAAAAGTTTTCACATTGCTGCACATTCCATTCACACTTCAAGGCTGTTCAAATGGAGTCCATTCAGTTGGTGGCTGATCAATTTCATCCCTTCACACTTGGAGGCTGTTGGAGTTCAAGTATTCACACTATTTGGGCTGTTCGTGCTCCAAAACTCCCATTAAAATGCTGATTCACGTTTAGCTTCTCAAGGCAGGATTAAAGGAGCTTATTTAAGCACTTGGCTGAACATAGACATGGCCAATCAGCTCCCAACTCTTCCAAATACATTCAGCTGACTTTCCTTCATCTAGAAACTTCTCATTGACGTCCTCCATGCATAGGGAAGTTGCTTGGAAGCTTCTTGGAATTTATTTGAACTATTCTGGAAATTTCAGCTTATTAAAAGCTGTCCATTGAGCTGCCATTTGTCTATTCGGCTAGCTTAGTTCCTTAGCAATAAATTTGTAGGGACTTTTTGCTCTTTGATTAATGTTTATAACATTTTTAGAGTTTTTTCAACTCTCTTATTTCGTTTGAGACTCGGCGTGACTTATCTAGCTTGCTAGTGGCGTCATTCTGTTTCTTTCGAACTTATCACTCATTCCGAGTGTGGCGTTCAACCAAACTATACCTTTGGTTCCTACCTTCATAGGTAACGGGTCAAGGTCCACCTTAAGTGACGTATAAGTCTCGGGTCAGTACTTTAATATAGTGTTAGTTCTTACTTGTCCTTAAGATCATTTTTCCATCCACGTCTATCAACTTATTTATCGTGTTTCTTTGATTAGCCGAGTTCCCATAATTCTTATTCCTTTAACCTTTTATTTTTTTTCCATCATCATTCTCCTTAACTGAACCATCCTCAACACATTTATAACCTTTTGAACCATCTAGCCAACCTTTGTTTAAAGTCTTACTTAGCCGAATTTCACCATTACTCTGTTCAAGAATGATACTTCTCCATTTTAACGATCGGGCAACAAACTACTCGAATCATCACTGAGACGGGATCATATCATTTGATATCAGAGCTAGTCAAAATTGAGGAGTAGGACGTTCGTGAAGTTCCGGAGTAGGTATTTGAAAAAAAATAAAAAAAATTGAAAAAAATAAAAAAAATTCAAAAAAAATAGTTATTATTATTTCATGTATAAGACAAGTGTTTTGAATGTATTCATCTTGAAAAAAAAGAAGAAGGAAATTCGAAAATTAAAAAAAAAAGAGAAGTGTTTTGAAAGTGTTCATAGTTTCTTCCTATCGTCAAAAGTTCTTTTCTACCAAAAATGAACCAATCGCCACACTTAGCACCATAATCTTTCTTTCAGCCTACCCACACCCATTTATCATTACCCTTGTAAACCCACTTAAAGTCGACCCCTAGATTTGCTTGTAAGTCTAAACGAGTCTACTACGAAGTTCGAGAGGAGAATCGAGTGGTAAAAGGCATGAGAGTTTTGTGAGAGCATTTGAGTATAGAAAAAGCCATATAATGAGTGCAAACACGAGTGTGAGTGCCAACCAATTTTTCTTTGTGAGTCAAACGTGAGATTTTGTGGTAAGGTATTTACTTTCTGTTTTGTTCTAATCACTTTTCTTTTCAGCAATAAAATCATGTTATGAGAAGAGTTTACAGAATCAAAATTCCAATATGTGATGCAAGAGATGCGTAGGATCGTGAGCTCTAAGTCTGAAAAGTTGCACGAATGATTGGACCGATTGGCGGAAAGAGACCAACAGGAACGACTTTCTCCAAGTCAAAAGACGGAGTCCAGGTTATCAAGAAAATAATCATCCAATGACTATTTGGGAAGAGATCTATATCATGGTTCTTATTCATCAAGGAATTTAAGATAAAATAAAACAAGTTTCGAGTTTGAAGCCTATCAAGATGACGAACGAGAAAGCACAAGTTATTCTTCGTATGCATCAAAGTATTCATCCACGTAGGAGCCCTTACGAAGAAGTGAACGTGATTCGTATGTAAATCCTTCCATTCAAACCCGACGGAAATCATCTCATTCTGATTCTTTCGTTTTATCTTCATCTTGTAACAAAAGGAAGCGAGAAAAAGAAATAAAAAGAAAAGAGAGACAAGAGAAGTTGATGCGAGAGAATGAGCGAATTTTAACTGAAATTGAGAAAAGAAAAAGAGAAGTGAAAGAAAAAGAAAACGAAAAAGAAATTGAAAAAGAAAATGAGAGTGAGAGTGAGAGGAAGAAAAATGAAATTGAGATTGAACAAAAAAGTGAGGAAGAAGAGAAAATTGAAAAAGAAAAAGAAACGAAAGAAAAAGACGAGCGAGAACAAGAAAAAGTGAGTGTTGTTTTAACTAACCCTCATGTGAGTTCTCCTCCTGTTGTTTCTTTTCAGGTTCCTGAAATTTCGATTAGCACGTTCCATCTTAATTACCTTCCCGATGAGAGGAGATTTCGATTGATCGAGAAAGGTAAGCGCAAAAATAACCCTAGTCCACCAGCGCTTAAAGGTAAGCTCGGTAAGGATTCTTCGTTAGTCGAATCTCAACAATCTCACGTGCATGTTAACGGTGAACTTGCCAAAGACTTAGTCAGCAAAAGAACTTCTCATCTTGATTTTTCTAAGTATCAATTACTGATTGATGATGACTTTGATTGGGATGATGGTTTGAAAAGTTTTTTTACTAATATGTTTGGTATTGGCAAGTTCGATGATGAAGTAAGTATAAATCTGCACAAACAATTTTTGAGCTTCTGTGTTAAAAGGTTTCCATGTAAAACTCCTAGTCCGATTGTTTGTGATGGTGGTGAGACGTTTCTGCTCTGTTGTGTAAATTTTTCATGTTTGTGTAAGTTTGATTGAATGAAACTTGAGATATATGGCTGTTTGAATGTTGGTATGTTCACATTTTCTTTGTTTAACACATTTGGTAAAAGGTTTTCGTGTAAGACGACTAATTTATCTAATTGTGTTGTTCCTGAGACATCTTTAAATTCTTGTGCGAGATACTCATGTCTGTACATGTCAGTTCGAAAGAGAATCAAGAAGTTTGATTGCTTGAGCTTGTTTTTGCCTACATCCTCTTTACTTGGCATGTGTGACTTCTTGATGAAAAAGGAATTCTTGCTGCATTTTGGAAAGAATGATCAAAATCACGTGTTTAATTCTGGAGTTTGTTATTATGAATCGTCCATGAGAAAAAGCAAGCATCGCAAATTTTGTTTGAATGAATGTGTAAACATTTTTGCTTGTATGATGCTTTGACTTTAAGTCTAAAAATGAGACATGTGAATCTTGTTAGCTTGCCAAGTCAAAATCAAGTTTTTGATTCTGGAGGTTGTTCTATATTGTTGCTTAATAGATTCGAACATGTGTTGCATGGTTTTAACTTTAATGTGCTTCATGTTCTTCATAAGTTAATCGCCATGAATTTTTCTAGTCAAATTGAAATGGTGAACAAAGATTTTGTATTTGATCCCGATGAATGTTGTTCCCTATCATTGTTCAAGGGATTTGGACCATGGAATTTTAATTTTTGAGACTATAACCTTCAAACACTTTGTGAATTTGGTTTGTTTCCATCGAAGAAAAAGGTAAGACCGATTTCTATTTTTGATCCCAGAATTGGTTTATTTGCTCAAGTCGTGAATAAAATCTCGGAAAGTTCCTTTGTGTTTAACCTTCATCGTGTCACTAATTTGTTTTATTCTTTTGTAGGTGATGATGTGAGGTGGTACCCTCCTAAAGAGGGAGGGCATGCAAATGACCTTCTTTCTTCCCGAGCCATTTGTGGCTCTCAGAATGTTGAAAATGATTCTGTCCGAATCATGAACATAAGGGTTTGTGATCTTGAAAATTTTTTCTCAAGCAAGTGGCCCATTTTGAGGACAAATTGCTTTAAAGAGGGAGGGAATGATACGGCCACGCCCGAGAATGGCCTTGGTTCAGGTCACCAAGCGAGGCTTGCCATCTTTCGCAAGCTGACCTAACTCGAACTCAGCTCGTTGAGCTTAATTTAGCTTGATTTCAGCTCAATGAGCTCGTTTCCATCTTTTTTATTTTATGCGTTTTAAGTTGCTGGAATTAAATAAATTATTTAGTTAAATTACTTAATTAGTTTTAGCTCATAAATGTGTTTTATTTTAATACATGCCTTTAATTTGTCAAGTTTAATACATGTTTTTAATATGTTTAGCTACATCAATTTAATTAAGTTGAACATTTTAAATACAGGTTTTTAAATGTGTCTTAGTTTATTTGTGTTTAATATGTCTTAGCTTCTGTTGAATTTAATTTGTGTCGTAGTTATTATTAGTTTTTAATGTGTCTTAGCTTAGGCAAATTAATTACATGTTCCAAAATAATGTGTCTAGTTGCTGCCGAATTAATATGTCTTAAGGTGAGTTAATTTCTTTGAATTAATTTCTCTTGAGTTCAATGCTTGGGACGACATTAAGTGAGCTGATTACTCAGCTAATTCAAGCAGGGTTTTCATGGACACCAAGGGGCAAAGGAGCTGCTGATTTACTTCCCCAAGCTGACCGTCTAAGTCTCTAAGGCAGCCTTAAAAGTTTTCACATTCTTTGCACATTCCATTCACACTTCAAATTTGTTCAAATGGAGTCCATTCAGGTGGTGGTGATCAATTTCATCCCTTCACACTTGGAGGCTGTTGGAGTTCAAGTATTCACACTATTTGGGCTATTCGTGCTCTAAAACTCCCATTAAAATGCTGCTGCACGTTCAGCTTCTCAAGGCAGGATTAAATGTAACATCCTGAAATTCAAGATTTTATGTTTTGCATTATACCATGCGTTAGGCTAGCTAAGAATGTCAGTTGTGTATGTTTAGGGACCCTAAGAAGGCTTGGGGTTGAGTTGGGCCTTGGTAGAATTTTTTTGTTTATGCACTTAAGGGGGAGAAGGCAAGTGACGTCAAGACTTAAAAGAATAAGGGAGTATTTTGCTAGCACAAGAAGAGCTAGTAGCAAAATGGTGAGGCGTCTCATGAAGGGGCTTAAGGGGTGGAGTTCGAATCTCACCTATTGCAAATATATATTTTTTTTGTGCTAATCAGGTGGAAGATGGTAAGTGTCGGCCATGGCTCTATAGAAGGAAAGGAAGACTTTCAAATGATGGAAAGAAGACTAAGGAAAAGAGAAAGGAGGAGATCAAGGGAAAAATAAGGAAATAAGTAAAGGAAAGAGATAAGGGGGGATATGTTGGCCGAATTTTGGGAGGTGCTTGGGGAAAGAAAATTTGGTCAACCATAATCTTTTTGGTGTTAGGGACTTACGGTTTTGGTAGGGGGAATTAGGGAGCCGAATTTCCTATAGCCTTTTTACAAGTTTTGTGCATGAAAAGTTTTTCTCTCTTTTTCTTTAGTCAATATTTTTGATGGCCAAATCTTGCTTGTTCTTTTCTCTCTAAGTAGCCAAATCCTCCTAGCCATTCTCTCTCCTCCATCTTGCGTGTTGATCACTTTCCTCCTTGGTTGAATCGGGTAAGTGGCTTCAACCTTTTCCTTTCATTTTCTTTTCTCCATAACCGAAGGTGTGACCATCATCATTCGATTGTTTCACTTTATTTCTAAAACTGAAACACCATTTCCTTCTACTCCCTCATATCGTGATCATCTCCTTTTTGTAGTGTTCTTGTGGGGTTGGCCGAATCTCACATCCTTGTCGACTCATCCTTAGTCATAAGTTGAATCGGTGGGAATCAGGTTCATCATCGATTAAGGTAAGGAGTTTCTTCTTGGTCCATTCGATATCTATGCGGTTATTTTATTAAACGGATCGATAGTTATGTCTAATCGTTTATTTTAGGGACTTAACAACTCGTTCTCCTCTGCTTTTTGGTCTTTCGAAAGTAGTGGTAAGCCGAAACCCTCTCCTTAGACAACTACTTCTCTCATTGTAATATTATTCTGACCGAGACTCTTCCAATGGAGGCAAGTGGTAGCGATACAAAAGGAAAATCGATAGGAGGAAGAAAAGGGAGTGGACTTGCAATCTCTACTCCCAAGTTCAAACGTAGGGCGGTATTGGTAGTTCGGGATTTTCCACCAGGTTGTGGACCGACATCCGGTGAAAATAGACAGATCGTGGTCGTTCGCGATAGTGAGGGTAAGTGTGATAAACCGATTGTTTAGATTCGGATTAAGACACTATCTCTTGTTAGTTAATCGAGTGTTATGGTGACATAGGTGTTGACGTTCAAGAAGGTTTAGTCCTTACCTTAATCAGGTGTGTAATCTCACACCGAAATCTTGTAGATTCCTGATTCACCATCATGTTGGAAAATAGATTGTTGTTGCTTACGAATATAATAATCGTAATATGGCAAGAATCGAGTAACTTGTTTAAACAACGTTAATTTTAAGATATGTCAAAATCGGTATTAATTTGTAAAATTACTAAAATGCCCTTATGGGCTGAATTACTAAAAAGCTTTAATGGGCCGTTTTTATGAAAATGCCCCTATGGGTCGATTTACCAAAATGCCTTAACGGGATGATTTGCTAGAATGCCTTAGTGGGCCGATTTACCAAAGTGCTTTAATGGGCCGATTCATCAAAATATTTCATTAGATTAATGGTTGCTATATATGTGGATATACTTTTCTTATGTTGCATCTTTACATATTGCATGGGTTGGGAAAATTGTATGGAGAGCAGTGTAGCCTGGTGGCATAGCCACAATTCGCTTATTATTGTGCTTAATTATGATTTCGGTGGCATGGCCACAAAAATAATATACTTTAGCAGCTTGACTGCAAATTGGTGTGAGCGGCGGGGTGGGTTGACTTGATCCCCACAGGTGTGATTGGCTGGTCGGGGGTGTGATGGATGGATGGGTTGGGTTGCATTCATTTCTTTTAAATAGTGTTATGTAAATGGGCTTAGGCCCAAGATGTTTCTATACGGGTTCAGGCCCAGTGGATGATGGTAAGGGGGATTATGCATTGAGTTCTTGTAACTCACCCCCTTTCTTTCTTAATCCTTGCAGGTGATGCTCAGTGATGAGGACTTGGGCCCATGGATGACTCGGTGGAGGCCATACTTTGAAAATAATGTTTTCGAACATTAGTAAACTTCTTTTCCGCTTTATTTCATTACTTTTACTATTTTGGGTTGAAAGTTGTAATAAGGCCTTTGGGATATGTTTTAAATTGCTTTATGTTTTGACGTACTTATTATTTTTCTTGAATTGTTTTAAACATGGATTTTCTGAGATCATAAATAACGGTTTTCCAAAATTGATTAACAAATGGATTTCATAACAAATGTATATACAAATAATTTAACTTGGATTCTCTTTCGAATTTTCAATGTCATTTTCAATAGTCACGGTTTTAAAGTTTACTAGTTCGATTTTCGATTCATCAATCAACCTTTCGAGATTTGAAATATTTTATCGAATATTTATAACCAAACTTGTTTTCTTAACTATAACCAAATATCGCCTACTTAAGTAAGAATCACAAGTTTTTTATACGTTTTCTTCATGTGACATGCCAGATCCGGTCATAACGCATGGGCCAAGTTTGGGGTGTTACATTTTATGGTATCAGAGCCCGATTGCAAAACTCGGCTGGGGTTTGGGTTCAATAAATGTTTCCTAAAACTGCTTGAAATTCGATTTATAAATACATGTTTTAGAGGAAGTATGGCACCACAGGTATCCGGCACCAAGTCAGTAAGTTTTTGTTTTCATTTTATGATTATTGTGGTATGACAATGGTAAGAAAACTCCACAAAATAGAAATACTCTAGAACTTTTAGCTTAGGAGCTGAAATTATAGAGATTGAGACTTTAGGATACGTTTTGCGAAAACAAGTCTACTTTCTATACTCCATAAAACATTGTTTAATAAACATTGAATAGCATATTGATTCATAAGACTCGTAATCAGATTAAATCGACTTAGCAAACATGAGCACTAGAGGACGTGGACGCGGTGGACGTGAACGTGGTAGAGGCCGATGTGCTAGAGTTGTATCTGAGGCATCTGGACATATGCCAGAAATGGATGCACGTGCGTCACCGGTGACTGAAGCAGGGTCACATGATCGAATGAGAGAGGACGACGCTCTGTCCCAAGCAATGTTGCGAGTTCTGGAAAGGGTTGCTGGGGTAAAAATTGGGATGGCAGCTCGTGGGTCGATATCCGAGTGACTTATATCGAATGGGGTTGAAGTTTTTAGGGGTATTTCGGGTGTAGCCCCAAGTGTAGCAGAGTACTGGCTTGAGGCGGTGGAGCGGATTATGGACGATCTGGATTTCACAGCTGAGCAGAAACTGAAAGGGGTTGTGTCATTGCTAAGAGACGAGGCGTATCAGTGGTGGCTCACTGTTTGGGAAGGCACTCAGGCTGATCGTATTACCTGGGAATTCTTTAAGACAGCATTTCAAGGAAAATATGTCGGGGCTAGCTATGTAGATGCTCGAAGAAAGGAATTCTTGAATCTGGTTCAAGGAAGTAGATCTGTGGTAGTATACGAGGCGGAGTTTCTGCGTCTGAGCTGGTATGCTCGGGGAATAGTGCCAACTGATTACAAACACTGTGTGTGTTTTGAGGATGGGTTGCGTGATGAGTTACGGGTATTGATAGCCCCACAGAAGGAGAGGAATTTTGCTACACTGGTGGAAAAAGCTAAGATTGCTGAAGAAGTAAAACACTCGGAATGGCAAAATCGAGACAAGGATAGGGGCAGGAACAAGAGAGACTCTGGGTATTCAGGTCCTACTAGAGGATTTCAAAAAAGGCCCAGGAATGAGGGACCAGTTCGAGTGAGTGCTCCAGCTACTACCAATCAGTTTCAGCCTTGTGTAGATTGTGGAAAACTTCACTCGGGTGAATGTTGGAAGAGAACTGGTGGATGTTTCAGATGTGGATCCAAAGACCATCGGTTTAGGGATTTCCCTCGAGAGCCTGCTAAGACTTAGGTAGTTCGTAATAGATTTGCGCAGCCAGCAGGAGGCGCTCAGCAGCCGCCGAGAGGCCGTGGGCCAAGTCGAGGTGGTAATGGCATGGGACGAAGTCAGGGTGCACCGGGTAGAGGTACCGGTAATAGGGGTAACACGAAGGCGAGACAACCAGGGTTGGTCTATGCGGTCAGACGTCGAGAGGATGGCGATGCACCGGATGTCATAACTGGTACGTTTTTCATATCTGATGTACCTTTTACCGCTTTGATAGACATTGGATCCACCCATTCGTATGTTGCATGTGCAGTGTCTGGAACTTTGAATATTAGATCTGAGATTACTGTTAGAGAAACAACTGTGATTAGCCCTTTAGGAAAGTCGGTGGTAGTAAATAAATTGTTTAGGGATGTGCCCTTAGAATTTCAGGGAGTAGTATTTCTGGCAGATTCGATGGAACTGCCGTTCGGGGAGTTCGACCTTATATTGGGCATGGACTGGCTGGTTAAGCATCGTGCGAACTTGGGTGTCTTTGCAAAGCGGATGGTACTAAGAACTTCAGAGGGTAAGGAAGTGATGATGATAGGTGAAAGAAGAAATTATCTATCTAATGTGGTATCTGCTTTAAAGGTGGAAAGGTTGGTATGAAAGGGGTGTGAAGCGTTCTTAGCCTTTATCAGTGCTTTGGATGCCAAAGAGTTGTCGGTAGAGAGTTTTAGAACGGTGAAAGAGTTTTCAGAAGTCTTTCCCAGGGAGCTTTCAAGATTGCCTCCAGATCGGGAAGTGGAATTTGGTATTGAGCTGTTGCCAGGAACGGCTCCGGTGTCCAATGCTCCTTACAGAATGGCACCGAAGGAGCTAGTGGAACTTAAAGCTCAAATTTAGGAGTTGTTGGACCGTGGATTTATTCAACCAAGTGTGTCACCGTGGGGAGCGTCGGTGTTGTTCGTTAAGAAAAAGGATGGGTCGATGCGTATGTGCATCGATTATAGACAATTGAATAAGTTGGCGATCAAGAACAAGTACCCATTACCGAGAATTGATGATCTGTTCGATCAGTTGTGAGGAGCTTCAGTCTTCTCGAAGATAGACTTGAGATCAGGGTATCACCAGTTAAAAGTCAAGGAGGTGGATATTCACAAGACTGCGTTCTGAACTCGTTATGGGCATTACGAGTTCTTGGTGATGCCGTTTGGGTTGACAAATGCACCAACTGCATTTATGGACATGATGAACCGAATCTTCCAACCCTATCTAGATCGATTTGTGGTGGTGTTCATAGATGACATCTTGGTGTACTCAAAGACAGAAGAGGAGCATGATTCGCATCTACGGGTCATGTTGCAGATATTAAGGGAGAAGCAGCTGTATGCCAAATTCAGTAAGTGTGAATTTTGGCTGAGGGAAGTGACCTTTTTGGGGCATGTTGTGTTTGCCGTGGGAATTAGAGTTGATCCCCGGAAGATCGAGGCTGTATTGGACTGGAAGCCACCGAAGTCAGTGGCAGAAATTCAAAGTTTTTTAGGTTTGGGTGGGTATTATAGGCGATTTGTTGAGGGGTTTTCGTTGATTGCTGCACCCCTAACTAAACTATTGCGTAAGGGAGTACCGTTTGTGTGGTCAGATAAGCAGCAAGAAAGCTTTGAGAGATTGAAGAAGATTCGGCGAAGTGCGAGATTGATTCACCGAGGTATGGTAAAGAGTTTATCGTTTATTGTGATGCATCACACACGGGCTTGGGATGTGTGTTGATGCAAGGAGGAAAGTGGTGGCTTATGCATCTCGTCAATTAAGGCCGCATGAGATGAACTACCCCACTCATGATTTGGAGTTAGCTGCAGTGGTATTTGCTCTGAAGATATGGAGACACTATCTTTACGGGAAGAAGTCGATTATCTACACGGGCCATAAGAGTTTGAAGTACCTTCTTATCCAGAAGGAGTTGAAATTAAGACAGCGGAGGTGGATAGAATTGTTGAAAGATTATGACTGCTCAATCGAGTATCACCAAGGTAAAGCTAACATAGTGGCAGATGCGTTGAGTCGTAAGGTGATATCGGATTTGAGAGCGATGTTAGTTCTCATCTCAGCCTTTATGAAGATGGTAGCTTGTTATTTGAACTTCAAGTGAAGCTGCGTGTGGTAAGTCAGTTAAGGAAAAGCGGTTGTTAGATGAAAGGTTGGGTTCTAGGCTTCGCAAGTGGGCGTGGTGAGATAGGGGATTTTGGATTAAATAGTGATGGAGTATTGTGTTTTACTGCGGAAGAGTTTGTATGCCTGTGGATTTGGAATTGAGAAAAATGATTCTGCGTGAGGCGCATAGTAGCCCATATGCTATGCACCCCGGGGGAAACAAAATGTACCGAGACCTCCGTGAGTAGTATTGGTGGCCAGGGTTGAAACGGGAGGTTACTGATTTCGTGAGCAAGTGCTTGACATGTCAACAGGTGAAGGCGAAACATCAACTGCCTTCAGGGTTGCTACAACCGGTGAAAATCCCACTATGGAAATGGGAAAGGATAACGATGGACTTTGTTAGTAGGTTACCTTTAACGCCTACTAAGAAAGATTCAGTATGGGTAATAGTGGATCGATTAACGAAGTCTGCTCATTTCCTACCTGTTCGTACGGGTTATACGTTGCAGAAGTTGGCCAAGTTGTATATATAGTAAGTCGTGAGGTTGCATGGGGTACCCGGTGTCATTATATCGGATGTGTATCCTAGGTTTACATCACGGTTCTGGAAGGCTTTATATGAAGCTTTGGGTACAAAACTAAATTTCAGCATGGCGTTTCATCCGCAGACTGATGGTTAGTCGGAGAGAGTAATCCAGATTCTAGAAGACATGTTAAGGGGCTGTGTGATCGACTTCAGGGGTAGTTGGGAAGATTTTCTACCATTGGCAGAGTTTTCATAAAACAATAGCTATCAATCCAGCATCCAGATGGCACCCTATGAGGCGTTGTATGGTCGTAGGTGTCGTACTCCTACTTGGCCGGATCGAGTCGGGAGCGAAGCGGCGATTATTGGGTCCAGAATTGATCTCGGAGACGGAGGAAAAAGGAAAGGTAATTCGGGCTCGGTTAAAAAAAGCTTCGGACAGACAGAAATCATACGCGGATCTGAAGCGGAAGGAGATAGAGTTCTCTGTGGGTGATCAGGTCTTTCTGAAGGTCTCACCTTGGAAAAAGATCTTAAGATTTGGACGGAAGGGCAAGTTGAGCCCTAGATTTATCGGACCTTAACGTGTATTGAAGCGTGTTGGGACAGTGGCTTATCAGTTTGAGTTACCTCTGGAGTTAAGTTAGATACATAGCGTATTCCATGTCTCGATGTTAAGGCGTTATCGTTCAGATCCGTCTTATGTAGTGCCAGTGGAGGAAGTTAAGATAAGACCTGACTTGTCTTTTGAAGAAGAGCCAGTGCAGATTTTAGATCAGGATACTAAAGTGCTGAGAAGGAAGTCGGTTCCGTTAGTCAAAGTATTATGGCGTAATCACGGGTCAGAGGAAGCTACATGGGAGCCTGAGGACACGATCCGGAAACAATACCCTCATCTCTTTTAATCAGGTAAATTTCGAGGCCGAAATTTCTTTAAGGGGGTAGAATTGTAACATCTTGAAATTCAGGATTTTATGTTTTGCATTATACCATGCGTTAGGCTAGCTAAGAGTGTCAGTTGTGTATGTTTAGGGACCCTAAGAAGGCTTGGGGTTGAGTTGGGCCTTGGTAGAATTTTTGCGTTTATGCACTTAAGGGGGAGAAGGCAAGTGACGTCAAGACTTAAAAGAATAAGTGAGTATTTTGCTAGCACAAGAAGAGCTAGTAGGAAAATGGTGAGGCGTCTCATGAAGAGGCTTAAGGGGTGGAGTTCGAATCTCACCTATTGCAAATATATTTTTTTTTGTGCTAATCAGGTGGAAGATGGTAAGTGTCGGCCATGGCTCTATAGAAGGAAAGGAAGACTTTCAAATGATGGAAAGAAGACTAAGGAAAAGAGAAAGGAGGAGATCAAGGGAAAAATAAGGAAAGAAGTAAAGGAAAGAGATAAGGGGGGGATATGTTGGCCGAATTTTGGGAGGTGCTTGGGGAAAGAAAATTTGGTCAACCATAATCTTTTTGGTGTTAGGGACTTACGGTTTTGGTAGGGGGAATTAGGGAGCCGAATTTCCTATAGCCTTTTTACAAGTTTTGTGCATGAAAAGTTTTTCTCTCTTTTTCTTTAGTCAATATTTTTGATGGCCGAATCTTGCTTGTTCTTTTCTCTCTAAGTAGCCGAATCCTCCTAGCCATTCTCTCTCCTCCATCTTGCGTGTTGATCACTTTCTTCCTTGGTTGAATCGGGTAAGTGGCTTCATCCTTTTCCTTTCATCTTCTTATCTCCATAACCGAAGGTGTGACCATCATCATTTGGTTGTTTCACTTTATTTCTAAAACCGAAACACCATTTCCTTCTACTCTGTAACACCCTTTACCCGGGTTCTACGCCGAGAATCGAGCCCGAGGCATTACCGAACTCAAACCACTTAATCGCCACTTAGGCTCAACGTCATTACTTGCTATAACCTCATTCTCGACTTACGAGGCCTCACTCATACACACGAGGGCTCTCGAGACTAATCCGGAACTTTTAAGATCCTTAAAATTTTTCTCTTTTATACAGGTCTCACACGCCCGTGCAAGATTAGACACGCCCGTGCATGAGCACACACGCCCATGTCCCCAGACCGTGCCTAAAAACCCAAGCATTCTGCCAAATGCCCCACGGCCATGGCACGCCCGTGCTCCCCAACCGTGGTGAACACTGACTTCCCTCGCACGGCCTAGAGTCTAGACACACGCCCGTGTGGCTAGCCCGTGGCCAACACTGATTAATCCCACACGCCCTAGGCACACGCCCGTGTGACTAGTCCGTGGTCTATTCTATTTTCAAATATTAACATGCAGGGGCGCGACAACCACAAAGACACGCCGTGGGCTGACCGTGTGTCACACATGGTCTAGACACACGCCCGTGTGTCTACCCACATGGTCAAGAACAAGACTAAGTGTCAAGTTCTTTTCACCCTTCTAACATACACAACATATACTCATCTAACACCATCATAATCAACTCAAATTGAAGTGCATTCTCACATAGAAAACTACATCTTTCTTTCATATAATGTAATAGCCAACAACCATGGCATTATACAAAATAAGCTATCCATCAGTAGGCCAACACATCTTAGCCATTTACAACAAAATTTACTAACTTATCTAGTCCCTATACATGCCATATACAAAACATTAAGTTTCATGTACCAAAGTGTGCTGATATGTAGGCTATCTTCTGATGATCCTCGTATCTCGATTCAACGCTTTTAATCTATAAGACAAGGGAAAAGAAAGAGAGTAAGCTTTGAGCTTAGTAAGTTTACACATAAACAATTAAGCATCATAGTATAAGCCCAACCACAATTAGCATTATACCAACATATAATATACAACTATGCTTGCTCTTTCTATCCCTTACCATATTACCAACACATCATGAGTCACATGCTCATAATTATTGAAATGCACCCCTGCATTCAATATCACATTTACACAATATACAACACATCATTATTTCTCAATAATACATCCACATAGCTAACTCACATAGCTAATCCACACAGCTAATCCACATATCTTATGCACACAGCTATTACACATAGCTAATATACACAATTAATTCACACAGCCAATATCTCGGTGGTTTCGTACTTAGCACACCACAATCAATTTATAAGGTGGTATCGCACTTAGCCTACCACAAAGGTAATCATCGTGATCTCGCACATAGCCATTAAATGATATACCTAACGATAGCATCGCACATAGCCAGCTCATTGTCAATATGCATTTGGATGGTATCGCACTTAGCCCAACATCTAGCATTATCACAACACATGCACAAGTCTATTTACCCAATTATTCATCCATTCACATCTATATTACATTCATTCTACTTGAACCACATAGGTTCCCAATCATTCTCATTCATGCTACACCCTAGCTAGCATTTACAAATTGTAAGTCTGAATGCATTGTTTATGCATAGACTTACCTCGATACTCAAAAGTATTGAAATGTGCAATTTAGTCCACAACCTTGCTTTTGCCTCGGTTTTGATCCGGGCTTCGTCTTTCTTGATCTATAATGAATAAATCAGCTTATTCAGTACACACATTGACTAAATTGACCCACATCTCATACTTTAGCAAAATTACTATTTTGCCCCTAAACTTTCTCACTTTAGTCCCAAAGGCTCGTAAAGTGATTTTTATTCAACTTTCTAGCCTTTCATGCTTAGCCGAACCACTTACTCAACTAAAGCATTCAACAATTATCACTAAATCACCCATGTATGACCAAACTTAAGATTTTCATAACTAAGGGTGGGTTTGGATGGGCGATTGAGTGCGGTGCGGTGCGTTTAGCTTACTTTTTGTCTCACGTTACAGTATCGCTACAGTATCTAATCTCACCGCCACCGCTGTTTTTACACTAACCGCAAGTAAACGCACCGCTCATCGAAACTCACCCTAAGTCCCTACATGCATTTTCATGGAAAATCACTTAGCAAAAGATGTTTCTACTACATCAAGCTTTCATATTCTTCCATAAAACATCAAAATACATGCATGTCATACATATGTACATTTTTGAACATCCATAATAGCTCACCAAATAGCTATAAATAGCTTACTCATGCTACTAGGACTTCAAAAATACGAAGAATATCAAAAATCGGGCTTAGGAGCACTTAGTAGCAAGCTTGAAAAATTGAAAGAACCCTAACAATGTCTTCTCAAATTTTCGGCAGCTATGGGAAGAAGATGAATGAATTTCTATCATCTTTTCACCTATTTTAATCACTTAATTGATAAATGACCAAAATGCCCTTTTTGATAAACTTTCAATTTTAACTCATCCATGCCCATTTTTTTCCAAAAATTAGAATTAGGATAAACTGCTATTTAAGGACCTCTAATTAATAATCTAAAGCTATTTCACACATATAGCTTCTAGAAACACGCATTATGCAACTTTTGCAATTTAGTCCTTTTGGACAATTCAACCACAATTTCACAAAATTGCTTCATGAAACTTTCACACTAGCATGCATACATAATATAAGCCTCAAAAACTCATTCATGACCCTCAGATTTGTGGTCTCGAACCACTATTCTGACTAGGCCCTAAACCGGGATGTTACAACTCTCCCCCCTTTAGAGATTTTCGTCCCCGAAAATCTTACCTGTAAAGAGATTTGGATGTTGCTCTCTCATAGCTTCTTTCGTTTCCCACGTAGCCTCTTCCACACCATGTTTCTGCCATAACACTTTCACTAGTGCTATGCTCTTATTTCTCAACTATTTCACTTCTCGAGCCAAGATCTTAATCGGCTCCTCTTCATAAGACATATCCGGTCTTATCTCAATTTTCGTTGAAGGAATCACATGTGAAGGATCGGAGCGATACCGTCGCAACATCGACACATGGAACATGTTATGAATCTTTTCTAACTCTACCGGCAAAGCCAACCGGTAAGCTACAGGCCCAATTCTGTCTGTAATCTCATACGGCCCTATGAACCTTGGACTCAATTTTCCTTTTTGTCCAAATCTCATAATCTTCTTCCACGATGATACTTTCAAAAATGCTTTGTCGCCTACCTCAAACCCAATTTCTTTTCTTTTCAAATCCGCATACGACTTCTGTCGGTCCGAAGCAGCTTTCAGACTATTACGGATTACTTTCACTTTCTATTCGGTCTCTTTTACTAGATCAACCCCATGGATCCGTTTCTCGCTAAGCTCGGTCCAATACAAAAGAGTCTGACACTTACGGCCGTACAAAGCCTCATACGGTGCCATCTGTATACTCGACTGATAACTATTTTTAAAGGCGAATTTGACCAAAGGTAGATATCTCTCCCAACTACCTTCGAATTCTAACACACAGCATCGAAGCATATCTTCAAGAACTTGAATTACTCTTTCAAACTGGCCATCGGTTTACGGATGGAACGCAGTACTGAAATTCAATCTCGTACCCATGGCCTCTTGCAACTTCTTCCAAAATCTCGAAGTAAACCTCGAATCTCTATCTGATATAATAGACACAGGTACACCATGCAATCTCACTATCTCTGTCACGTACAACTCAGCTAACTTATCCAGTGAATAATCAACACGTACTGGAATAAAGTGAGCTGACTTCGTTAATCTATCCATAACAACCCACACAACATATCTCTTTCTCGGAGTCGTCGGCAACCCCGTTACAAAATCCATTGTAACCCGATCCCACTTCCATTCGGGAACCATCACTAGCTGAAGCAATCCCGAAGGCACTTGATGCTCAGCTTTCACTTGTTGGCAAATCAGACACTTAGTCACAAACTCTGAAATATCTCTTTTCATACCCGCCACCAATACAACTTTCTCAAATCGTTGTACATTTTAAATCTTGCCGGATGTCTTTGAAAAGCATCCACTGTGGGCCTCATACAAAACCTTTCGAATCAACTCCTCATTTTTAGGAATACAAATTCTGTCACGATACATCAGACAACCATTCAAATCCACTCGAAAATCAGAATCACTTATGATCCGCACTTAGCTATCTTAGCTTGCATCCCGCTGTCATTTCTCTGAGCCTCACATATTCGTTGAACAAATAGTGGCCTAGCTCTCAACTCTGCCAAAATAGCACCATCATTAGACAATGCTAAACTCGCTCTCATAACTCTTAGAGCATACAGGGATTTCCTACTTAAGGCATCCGCAACCACATTCGCTTTTCCCGGGTGGTAATCAATGACTAACTCATAGTCTTTCAACAATTCAAGCCACCGTCTCTATCTCAGATTTAAATCCTTCTGATCCATCAAATACTTTAAACTTTTGTGATCCGTAAAGATTCGACACTTTTCGCCATACAAATAATGTCGCCAAATCTTTAACGCAAACACAATCACAGCCAACTCCAAATCGTGAGTCGAATTATTCTTCTCGTGCGGTTTTAACTGCCTCGAGGCGTAAGTGATTACCTTACCCTCTTGCATCAACACGCAACCGAGACCATTAAACGACGCATCACTATAAACCACGAACTCCTTCCCCGATTCTGGTTGAACCAAAACCGGTGCCTCAGTCAACATTGTTTTCAGTCTCTCGAAGCTCTGTTGACATGTTTCAGTCCATTAAAACTTGACATCCTTATGCAATAGCTTCGTCATTGGGGTAGCAATCACAGAGAACCCCTTTACAAAACGTCTGTAATATCCCGCTAATCCCAAGAAACTTTTGATTTCTGACACGTTCCTCGGCGGTTTCCAATCCATAACGGTACCGATATCTTACTCGGGTCAACTCGACACCATCACCGACACCATGTGTCCTAGGAATCCGACCTCTTGGAGCCAAAACTCACTCTTGCTAAACTTAGCATACAAGCTGCTTATCTCTCAAAGTTTGCAAGACAATTCTCAAGTGCTCTTCATGATCGTTCTCATCCGAGAATAGATCAATATGTAAATCAATAAAGACAACCACAAACTTGTCCACATATGGTCGAAAACACGGTTCATCGGATCCATAAAAATCGCAGTGCATTCGTCAAACCAAAATGCATAACCAAAAACTCATAATGGCCATACCTTGTCCGAAATGCGATTTTCAACACATCTTGCTTTTTCACTGAATGATAATAGCTTGGACCTCAAGTCTATCTTGGAGAACACTGTAGCTCCCTTCAGTTGACCGAAAAAATCATCAATCCTTGGTAAAGGATAAATGATACTTATTCTTAACTGTCACCTTGTTCAGTTGTCTATAGTCTATACACAACCTCATAGACCCATCTTTCTTCTTCAAAAACAATACCGGAGCACCCCACGGTGAGTAGCTCGTGTAACACCCCTGTTACCCGAGACCGTTGCCGAAGTCGAGTGTGAGGCATTACTAGACTTGACTACTAATTCAGGGCATAAAAAAAAATTTAAAATCCTCCAACTGCGTCTTATTAAAACGAGTTACAAAATTCGAAATTTAGATCATAACATCTTTACTTCATTTCATATAAACTCTATACATTAATCATACTTATAAATATATCAAAATCAAATCAAACGAAATCATCAAGCCAAAATACAAATTCCAAGGATAATGAGATGGACAAGCCATTTTCGCATGGCTTATACAATATATACAATTTCAAAATTGGCAAAATCAAACTAGTCTATACATGCCACATAACCAAAACTCCAAGCACTTATTTACCGAAGCGCAATTTGGATAGTGTGATGAGATTTCCTTCGACTTCCAACCCGAGCAAGTCCTTGAAACTCTATAAACATAGGAAAATTATACAAAGTAAGCTTTGTGAGCTTAGTAAGCTATAAGCAAATAATTCACCATAGAAACATATATAATTTAATTCAAATAGGCTAAATTTTGTTAATCACATACACCTATACAATCACTTTCCTCATATAATCCATGTTCCTCGTTAGGTAGCTTCTCTTACTCATAATTCATATCATCATTCGTAAACTTTCATCTTTTATAACCTTAAGGCCAACCACTCATACATTCAATAATAAATTTCATATATATAACCGATCATTCAAAGTTAAATAAACTATCGCATGTACTCAATTATTCGAATCTAATATAATATCACATATAACCACTTTTACACAAATTCAATTCATCATCAAATATACACATACCTTTGTGACCGAACCTTTAAGGTTAATTAAATCAACTTATTTGATGATAACGGATTCGTAATTTCATTTACATGTATCATGCTACCATTCAACAACTATCTTGATCAATAGGTCTCAAAAATCAACTACCAAGTTACCATTCATCCATTCAATCAAACTCATAGATTATTAATAACCTCTTGATACTTTAATTTCGTATACAAGAACAATTTACCTCATTGATATTTAAATTACACAATTATCATACATCCCTTACCTATCTATCACTTTTTGGACAGCTCCATTCAATGAATTATATTTCCGTAAAATTCTTAAATCCGCACCCACAATGTAATTGATGTAACGTATTACTCAATATAAGCTTCTCTTATCTTGTTATTCCCTCAATATGCATAATATATATATAATTCACATTTACCTTACACACAAGAATATACACTTATATATGTATAACGTATATATCCAAGTGTTCAATTTCCAAATACTATATTGCATTCGGTCTATACCACATCAAACCATCATAAACTCCGTTTAGTATGCTTAAATCTCATTATAATATCATCATTAAAATTTCCTATTTCATGCTTCTAATACAACAACCAAGTACCATCACCTTCAACCATTTCTTATCAATCTCTAATACATATATATATATATATTTATATATTCGACAATGCCTTGAAATAATCATCAACATTCAATTTGAACTTATAAGTAATCATTTCTTCAAATTAATACCATTACTTGAAACTTACTCAAGTAGTTCCTTGAACATATCAATTACCATCCCTCACATTCGGTAATAGTAATTATAATTATAAACATTTCAATTCAAAGCATGAATAATTTACATTTAGTTAAAATTAAGAACAATCCTTTACTTATAGACTTACACATACGAACACCGAACTTATTTACCGAATTAAGTTCCATATCATCAAAAATCTATTTAAGCATATACTTATAATAATTCACCGGCATAAAGCCGGCTAGGCATAAAGCCCGATATTATTCAGGCACAAAGCACGCTAGGCTTAAAGCCCGATATTATCCATAGGCACAAAGCACGCTAGGCTTAAAGCCCGATATTATTCACCGGCACAAAGCACGCTAGGCTTAAAGCCCGATATTATTCACCGGCACAAAGCACGCTAGGCTTAAAGCCCGATATTATTCATCGGCACAAAGCACGCTAGGCTTAAAGGCCGATATTATTCACCAGGCACAAAGCACGCTAGGCTTAAAGCCCGATATTATTCACCTATTCAAGGTCCACACATGTCTACTACTTAATACATAAATGTTCATCTATTTCAAATATATATATATAATTTGATGCATTATTCAACCATACATTCGGCCACATATACCTTGCCATAATGTTACATTCGGCCTTACCTAATTTAATAAGCTTTATTCAATCAATCATATACACATTAATATCCCATAAAAATAAGAATTTAATTCAACCAAAGTAGCTTAAAAACTTACCTCGATAGTTGTCGAATTAAGCTTCCCGGCTACTCGTTAATTTTCCTCGATCCAAAACCTTTCCCTTTTTGTACTTGATCTAATTAATTTAAATTTGAGCTCATTCAATACTTTTCTACTCGATTTAGCCATATACGAATAAGGAACAATTATAAACTCGACCTTGATATTTCACATGTTATCCAATTATATACAAAGTTTATAATTATTCAAAATCATGCCAATTTATTTACTAATGAGTTAAGGCCGATTGATCCCTAGCTCATTAAAGTTCCATATAATACTCAATTTAGTCCAAACATAAAATTTCTCCCAATTTTTTTTATACCTAATTTCACATATTTTCCTCATAGCCGAACCTACTTAATAACCATATAAAATCATACAACTTATTTAACAAGTTAAATACCACTATTTTTCATCTCATTTAAAAATTTCTACTTAAAACATATTGAGTTTAAACATACATTATATTCATTTATCAAGCATAGCTAACCCAAATTTAATCACTAATGATTGAACCTATATCATGTCTAAATCTCAAAATCTTTGACATGGGTTCGGTAATGCTCAAAGAGATGAACCTAAAAATACCAGAATTTAAGAAAATAAAGTTCAAAAGCTAACCTCATGGGAGCATGCAAGAACCGAATGATAAAGCTTAAACTTCTCTTTTCTTCCTTCCAATTTCGGCACTCCAAGGCTAAAGGTAGGAGATGACTCTCCACTACTTGTTTTATCCTTTATTTTACTTATTTTAAGTCAATTATAAAAATGTAAGTTTAATGCCACTAACTAAAATAAATAAATTCAATATATACATCCATCATGATGCCGTCCACCTATTTCAAGTTGGACAATTTACCATGCAAAACCTACATGCAAAAAGGACAATTCAATTGGGCCCTTCTAATCTCAACATAGTTATCTTTCATATTTGTTCCATTTTAGTCCTTCACTTAAAATAGTTCATTAAAACACCCAATTTAACCTACGATATTATAACATATACTTAATTACACAACATTGATATCAAATTAATAATTCAATAACAATCTAACACATTTTGTCTCTTCACCCCTTTTTATGGCCGCATATACTACTTCAACACACATATATATATCTCAACATATATATATATATATATACAAATTTATAAGACCAAACAATTTAAACCAACTCAACATCACAAACATTCACCCAAACATTAGCCGAATGTAAAGGGCATTTCCATGCTCAATTTACAATAATTTCCATAACATTTCAAACAATTTAAAACTACTATTCTCTATTTCCTCAAATTCCCTTTATTTTATTTTATAAACTAAATACTTATTATAATATACTTAAACTAAAATAATGCACCCATTATACATATAAAATTGTTTTTTTCCTAGCATGCTTGCCGTCCACATCATGAAATTTGGGCAATTTGACATGCAAGTCCCCATGCAAGAAAGACAATTCAATTAACCCTCCAACTTAATAGATACTGCTTTTACTACTTTAACTATTTAGTCCTTTCTCTAAATTTAAACACACCAAAGCAATTAAGTTCATAAATTTCCACACATATTTATTCATGATTATTACACACGACACAAAAAAAATAAAAATAATATTAGGAAATTTTTCCGGCTCGGATTCGTGATTTCGAAACCACCGTTCCGATTAGGGTTAAATTTGGACTGTTACAACTCTCCCCCCCTTAGGGATTTTCGTCCTCGAAAATCTTGCAGAAAAGTAGATTAAGGATTTGCTTCCACACAATACATTTCTAATTCACACATGTCTTGATTTCAAATCTCTTAAATCTCACAATTGAAATTCTGATCTGACTTTCGCTGTACTTTACCTCTAGCTAAGACTGCTTATGACGTATCAAATTGTTTTCATTTTCTACTTAATTTCTTTGACTATATTAATCCTGTGGATCATTTTCTCACAAAACTCGATCCTGAAATAATAGAGTTCGTGAATCGCTTATAATCTTGTGATCTTTCTCAGTTGCTTTGAAACTTTAAAACACAATGACAAATAAATATTATCCCGGCTGTTAAGGAAGCATTTGAACACAGAAAAGAATCAAATATGATTTTAGTAGCAACCGCTGCAGAGACACAACTTCTATAACTCGAGGGCCCGGTACCCACTGTACTCTCCCCATTTCAAGCCAAAAATTATAATCATTATAAACATAGTCATTTCTGTCATATGGAGATCTCTTGCAGATAATCACATAGAATCATAGGAAAACCGAAATAGTGAGATTTCAACATATGGAGCTATACAGGATATCTGAAAATTACAACCCATATAGAATGATATCAATTCCAATGCTATCCGAGAAAATGTCGAGAAAGAACAATATCACTCAATAAATACTTAAATCCTCGTGAACAAAAGCAATATAATCTTCATGGATATTCAATGAACAATAAACCGTAGAAACAAAATATTAACTTCATACAGATTTTACAGTCGACTTTTATATCCACACAATGGAATAAATTATCATAGAAAGACATAACAACGGCGAACATAACCCAAGCAGATCAACGTTGCTTTTGCGTCTATTAATATGCTTAGCTAATATTCTCATATGATAAGACTTCCTTTTTGAAATTAAACAGTCACATATATTTTTTTTTGAGGATAAATGTACACATGGAATGCCCAGAAGGAATCATAGTAACTGCCCGACTGTAACATAACCATTGCACTTAACCATCAATACAATTCAAACATTATTCAACTGTCTAATCCTGTCATAATTAAGTTCATATTATCCCATCAATAACAGAAATCAATCCAGAGAAGCTTCTAGTTGATACTTTCTTTAGATAACATACCTGAATAGGTCATTTAATCGAAGTTAACTTCTTCTGTAAGAGTGACTTTACATTATTTAAATAGTTTTTAGAACTATCCAATATCTATTTTAATACTATCTTTATTTGTTGATTCAATCTCTTTTCTGACAGCGTATTAATCTTCCGAACACGGACTTTTGTAACTCCACACTCGTGAGCTTATTCAACCCAAATCTTATAGATTTCATTATAACATTTCAATGATAAGGGGGTGAGGTAGTAAAGTCTCAAATTTAACTCGCACATAAATGCACATAACACATACTATCACAAATAGCGGTTCACTTCTACTTTCACATTCTCAAAACATTTAATAAACATTTTGTTATAATCACTTTTATTCTTAACACATAGTTCATAAGCCAACTCAAATCACTAATTCACAGTCGAATTTCTTATATAGCATCATAGCTCAAATGTCATAACTCACATGCTCATATAACTATAACATTTATCAATAACAAAGATGTCATACACCTTGATTCACACCTTTACGAGTGTCAACTCATCACCAATATATTTTCACTCAAACATTTGAGTATACATTCCATACTATCAAAATTTAGCTCGGTTGGAAAGCATATCTGTCTAATTAAAATAATTTTAGTCAGAGTCGGGAGATATCACACTATCGCGGGTTAAATATGGCATGTATAGCTAGACTCACACACGCTACGTTAGTCCTAGAATCGACTAAACCGTAGCTCTGATACCAATAAAATGTAACACCCCTGTTACCCGAGACCGTTGCCGAAGTCGAGTGTGAGGCATTACTAGACTTGACTACTAATTCAGGGCATAAAAAAAAATTTAAAATCCTCCAACTGCGTCTTATTAAAACGAGTTACAAAATTCAAAATTTAGATCATAACATATTTACTTCATTTCATATAAACTCTATACATTAATCATACTTATAAATATATCAAAATCAAATCAAACGAAATCATCAAGCCAAAATACAAATTCCAAGGATAATGAGAAGGACAAGCCATTTTCGCATGGCTTATACAATATATACAATTTCAAAACTGGCAAAATCAAACTAGTCTATACATGCCACATAACCAAAACTCCAAGCACTTATTTACCGAAGCGCAATTTGGATAGTGTGATGAGATTTCCTTCGACTTCCAACCCGAGCAAGTCCTTGAAACTCTATAAACATAGGAAAATTATACAAAGTAAGCTTTGTGACTTAGTAAGCTATAAGCAAATAATTCACCATAGAAACATATATAATTTAATTCAAATAGGCTAAATTTTGTTAATCACATACACCTATACAATCACTTTCCTCATATAATCCATGTTCCTCGTTAGGTAGCTTCTCTTACTCATAATTCATATCATCATTAAGTAAACTTTCATCTTTTATAACCTTAAGGCCAACCACTCATACATTCAATGATAAATTTCATATATATAACCGATCATTCAAAGTTAAATAAACTATCGCATGTACTCAATTATTCGAATCTAATATAATATCACATATAACCACTTTTACACAAATTCAATTCATCATCAAATATACACATACCTTTGTGACCGAACCTTTAAGGTTAATTAAATCAACTTATTTGATGATAACGGATTCGTAATTTCATTTACATGTATCATGCTACCATTCAACAACTATCTTGATCAATAGGTCTCAAAAATCAACTACCAAGTTACCATTCATCCATTCAATCAAACTCATAGATTATTAATAACCTCTTGATACTTTAATTTCGTATACAAGAACAATTTACCTCATTGATATTTAAATTACACAATTATCATACATCCCTTACCTATCTATCACTTTTGGACACTCCATTCAATGAATTATATTTCCGTAAAATTCTTAAATCTGCACCCACAATGTAATTGATGTAACGTATTACTCAATATAAGCTTCTCTTATCTTGTTATTCCCTCAATATGCATAATATATATATATATAATTCACATTTACCTTACACACAAGAATATACACTTATATATGTATAAGGTATATATCCAAGTGTTCAATTTCCAAATACTATATTGCATTCGGTCTATACCACATCAAACCATCATAAACTCCGTTTAGTATGCTTAAATCTCATTATAATATCATCATTAAAATTTCCTATTTCATGCTTCTAATACAACAACCAAGTACCATCACCTTCAACCATTTCTTATCAATCTCTAATACATATATATATATATATATTTATATATTCAACAATGCCTTGAAATAATCATCAACATTCAATTTAAACTTATAAGTAATCATTTCTTCAAATTAATACCATTACTTGAAACTTACTCAAGTAGTTCCTTGAACATATCAATTACCATCCTCACATTCGGTAATAGTAATTATAATTATAAACATTTCAATTCAGCATGAATAATTTACATTTAGTTAAAATTAAGAACAATCCTTTACTTATAGACTTACACATACGAACACCGAACTTATTTACCGAATTAAGTTCCATATCATCAAAAATCTATTTAAGCATATACTTATAATAATTCACACAAGCATAAAGCCTCGCTAGGCATAAAGCCCGATATTATTCAGGCACAAAGCCTGCTAGGCTTAAAGCCCGATATTATCCACCAAGACAAAGCCTGCTAGGCTTAAAGCCCGGTATTATTCACCAAGCACAAAGCACGCTAGGCTTAAAGCCCGATATTATTCATCGGGCACAAAGCTCGCTAGGCTTAAAGGCCGATATTATTCACAAGCACAAAGCCCGCTAGGCTTAAAGCCCGATATTATTCACCTATTCAAGGTCCACACATGTCTACTACTTAATACATAAATGTTCATCTATTCCAAATATATATATATATATAATTTGATGCATTATTCAAACATACATTCGGCCACATATACCTTGCCATAATGTTACATTCGGCCTTACCTAATTTAATAAGCTTTATTCAATCAATCATATACACATTAATATCCCATAAAAATAAGAATTTAATTCAACCAAAGTAGCTTAAAAACTTACTCGATAGTTGTCGAATTAAGCTTCCAGGCTACTCGTTAATTTTCCTCGATCCAAAACCTTTCCCTTTTTGTACTTGATCTAATTAATTTAAATTTGAGCTCATTCAATACTTTTCTACTCGATTTAGCCATATACGAATAAGGAACAATTATAAACTCGACCTTGATATTTCACATGTTATCCAATTATATACAAAGTTTATAATTATTCAAAATCATGCCAATTTATTTACTAATGAGTTAAGGCCGATTGATCCCTAGCTCATTAAAGTTCCATATAATACTCAATTTAGTCCAAACATAAAATTTCTCCCAATTTTTTTTATACCTAATTTCACATATTTTCCTCATAGCCGAACCTACTTAATAACCATATAAAATCATACAACTTATTTAACAAGTTAAATACCACTATTTTTCATCTCATTTAAAAATTTCTACTTAAAACATATTGAGTTTAAACATACATTATATTCATTTATCAAGCATAGCTAACCCAAATTTAATCACTAATGATTGAACCTATATCATGTCTAAATCTCAAAATCTTTGACATGGGTTCTGGTAATACTCAAAGAGATGAACCTAAAAATACCAGAATTTAAGAAAATAAAGTTCAAAAGCTAACCTCATGGGAGCATGCAAGAACCGAATGATAAAGCTTAAACTTCTCTTTTCTTCCTTCCAATTTTCGGCACTCCAAGGCTAAAGGTAGGAGATGACTCTCCACTACTTGTTTTATCCTTTATTTTACTTATTTTAAGTCAATTATAAAAATGTAAGTTTAATGCCACTAACTAAAATAAATAAATTCAATATATACATCCATCATGATGCCGTCCACCTATTTCAAGTTGGACAATTTACCATGCAAAACCTACATGCAAAAAGGACAATTCAATTGGGCCCTTCTAATCTCAACATAGTTATCTTTCATATTTGTTCCATTTTAGTCCTTCACTTAAAATAGTTCATTAAAACACCCAATTTAACCTACGATATTATAACATATACTTAATTACACAACATTGATATCAAATTAATAATTCAATAACAATCTAACACATTTTGTCTCTTCACCCCTTTTATGGCGTGATATACTACTTCAACACACATATATATATCTCAACATATATATATATATATATATACAAATTTATAAGACCAAACAATTTAAACCAACTCAACATCATAAACATTCACCCAAACATTAGCCGAATGTAAAGGGCATTTCCATGCTCAATTTACAATAATTTCCATAACATTTCAAACAATTTAAAACTACTATTCTCTATTTCCTCAAATTCCCTTTCTTTTATTTTATAAACTAAATACTTATTTTAATATACTTAAACTAAAATAATGCACCCATTATACATATAAAATTGTTTTTTCCTAGCATGCTTGCCAGTCCACATCATGAAATTTGGGCAATTTGACATGCAAGTCCCCATGCAAGAAAGACAATTCAATTAACCCTCCAACTTAATAGATACTTGCTTTTACTACTTTAACTATTTAGTCCTTTCTCTAAATTTAAACACACCAAAGCAATTAAGTTCATAAATTTCCATACATATTTATTCATGATTATTACACACGACACAAAAAATAAAAATAATATTAGGAAATTTTTCCGGCTCGGATTCGTGATTTGAAACCACCGCTCCGATTAGGGTTAAATTCGGATCACATGTATTTCGGTCTTACAAAACCCTTTTCTGTCAACTCTTGTAATCGAACCTTGATTCTTTCAACTCTACAAGTGCCATTCATGCGGGGCAATCGAAATAGGTGCCGCCTTCGGAACCAACTCAATTCCAAACTCGACCTCTCTCACCGGAGGTAATCCAAGGTAACTCTTAGGAAACACATCTGGGTACTCACATACCACTGGCACTGTTTCAAACCCTACTCCAACCTGTAAGATAGGACTCACACCCTTTTCTTAAACATTTCTCAGCCACTAAGGAAGAAATCATCACGGGTAGACTGTCCGATCCACCTGATTCAACCCGAACTACATCTCTACTCTTACATTTCAGTTCAATAAACTTACTACCACAGTTCACTAAGACACTATGGGTAGTCAACCAATCCATGCCTAGGATTAAATCGAACTCATCAAATGAAAACAACATAAGGTTTCCCAGAAAACAATGATTCTCAGTCAACAAAGGACAATTCTTACACAGTTTGTCCACTAACACATGCTTTCCTAACGGGTTTGACACCTTAATCACAATGTCCGTAGACTCAACCGTCATACTCAAACTATATGCTAATCTCATGCAAATATAAGAGTGAGTAGACCCTAGATCTATTAAAGCAATAACAGAGGTGTCAAAGAGAGAAAAAGTACCCGTTATTACATCAGGGGAGGATGCCTCTTCGCGAGCGCGAATGGCATACGTCCTTGCAGGTGCCCGACCCTCTGGTCTCACAGCAGAGTCCCTGGACGCACCTCTACCACTAGCCCCACCTCTTGGGTTCCTTGGTGGTCAACCCCTCGTAGACACATCACTAGGTCTCACTTCTTGCCTCTCTTCCTTATCATCCCTCTCGGGACAGTTATGGATAAAGTGGTCAGGGGAACCACATTTGTAACATTTCTGACTGTTTCCCCAACACTCTCCGGTGTGATACCTACCACAACTTGGACACTCCGGTTTACTCTTTGTATTGCCCACACTTTCCATCGAGGGGGCTCGGCCTCTCGAACCCTGACGAGTATTGTCCAAGTCTCGATGTGAATATCCCACTAAGGTTGACGTCCGAGGATTCACTTCCTTGGATCTTTTCGACTGGGCTTGATACGACTTGCCCATTGGTCTCTTTCTCGCATCTCGGGCTTACTCACAGCACCCCTCTTATCTGAACTCAACTCTTCGGCCTTACTTGCCCTCTCAACTAATACCACGAATTCTTTCAACTCTAAAATGCCAACTAGGAGTTTGATATCCTCATTCAGCCCATCTTCGAACCTCTTGCACAAGATGGTCTCTGTCGACACACATTCTTGAGCGTATTTGCTAAGCTTAACAAACTCACGCTCGTATTCAGCTACTGTCATCCTTCCTTGCTTCAGCTCAAGGAATTCTTTCCTTTTTCGGTCAATAAACCTCTGGTTTATGTACTTCTTCCGGAACTCTTCCAAAAAGAAGTCCCACGTTACCCGCTCTCTCGGGACAACTAATGTTAGCATTTTTCACCAATGGTATGCCGAGTCTCTCAATAAAGATACGACACACTTCGAACTTTCCTCAGGTGTACATGAGAGCTCATCGAACACCCTCATCGAGTTCTCCAACCAGAACTCCACCCTCTTAGGGTCGTCATCTACCTTAGCTCTAAACTCCTCAGCCCCGTGTTTCCTAATCTTATCCACCGGGGGTTTTGATATCCTCACTACATCCATACTTTGAGGAGCCACAGGATTTGGCTGAGGTATAGGAGGAGGTGGAGAAGGTTGAGTATTAGGGTTCACTCGGACATAATTCGAGTACCAATTACTCATCATATAGAGAAAGGCTTCTCGTGCCTCTTCCCCTTGACCCCTCGCCTCGGGTCCACTTTACACTGGCACGGTTCCTTGCGCAGGAGTCGGCGCATTACTAGCTGCTTCATCAGCAGTCAATGGATCGGAATCCATATTCTATATAAAACAAGATTTAAAATCATCAGAAACCACAACACTATCATCGTACACTTATGGCATGTATAGCTAGACTCTTACACCTGCTACGGTAGTCCTAGAACCGACTAAACCATAGCTCTGATACCACTAAATGTAACACCCCTTACTCGGGTTCTACATCGGGAATCGGGCACGATGCGTTATCGAACTCAAACCACTTAATCGCCACTTAGGCTCAACGTCATTACTCGTTATAACCTCATTCTTGACTTACGAGGCCTCACTCATACACACGAGGGCTCTCGAGACTAATCCAGAACTTTTACGATCCTTAAATTTTTTCTCTTTTATACAGGTCTCACACGCCCGTGCAAGATTAGACACGCCCGTGCATGAGCACACATGCCCATGTCCCCAGACCGTGCCTAAAAACCCAAGCATTACGCCAAATGCCCCACGGCCATGGCGCGCGTGTGCTCCCCAACCGTGGTGAACACCGACTTCCTCGACGCGCCTAGAGTCTAGACACACGCGTGTGGCTAGCCCGTGGCCAACACCGATTAATCCCACACGGCCTAGGCACACGCGTGCGTGTGACTAGTCCGTGGTCTATTCTATTTTCAAATATTAACATGCACGAGACGGACGGCCACAAAGACACGCGGTAAATTGACTGTGTGTGTCACACATGGTCTCTAGACACTGCTGGTGTGTGTCTACCCACATGGTCAAGAACAAGACTAAGTGTTAAGTTCTTTTCACCCTTCTAACATACACAACATATAATCATCTAACACCATCATAATCAACTCAAATTGAAGTGCATTCTCGCATAGAAAACTACATCTTTCTTTCATATAATGTAATAGCCAACAACCATGGCATTATACAAAATAAGCTATCCATCTATAGGCCAACACATCTTAGCCATTTACAACAAAATTTACTAACTTATCTAGTCCCTATACATGCCATATACAAAACATTAAGTTTCATGTACCAAAGTGTTTGATATGTGAGCTATCTTTCGATGATCCTCGTATCTCGATTCAACGCTTTTAATCTATAAGACAAGGGAAAAGAAAGAGAGTAAGCATTGAGCTTAGTAAGTTTACACATAAACAATTAAGCATCATAGTATAAGCCCAACCACAATTAGCATTATACCAACATATAATATACAACTATGCTTACTCTTTCTATCCCTTACCATATTACCAACACATCATGAGTCACATGCTCATAATTATTGAAATGCACCCCTGCATTCAATATCACATTTACACAATATACAACACATCATTATTGCTCAATAATACATCCACATAGCTAACTCACATAGCTAATCCACACAGCTAATCCACATATCTTATGGACACAGCTATTACACATAGCTAATATACACAATTAATCTACACAACCAATATCTCGGTGGTTTCGCACTTAGCACACCACAATCAATTTATAAGGTGGTATCGTACTTAGCCTACCACAAAGGTAATCATCGTGATCTCGCACATAGCCACTAAATGATATAGCTAATGATAGCATCGCACATAGCCAGCTCATCGTCAATATGCATTTGGATGGTATCGCACTTAGCCCACCATCTAGCATTATCACAACACATGCACAAGTCTATTTACCTAATTATTCATCCATTCACATCTATATTACATTCATTCTACTTGAACCACATAGGTTCCCAATCATTCTCATTCATGCTACACCCTAGCTAGCATTTACAAATTATAAGTATGAATGCATTGTTTTTGCATAGACTTACCTCGATACTCAAAAGAATTGAAATGTGCAATTTAGTCCACCACCTTGCTTTTGCCTCGGTTTCAATTCGGGCTTCGTATTTCCTGATCTATAATGAATAAATCAGCTTATTCAATACACACATTGACTAAATTGACCCACATCTCATACTTTAGCAAAATTACTATTTTGCCCCTAAACTTTCTCATATTTACACTTTAGTCCTAAAGGCTCGTAAAGTGATTTTTATTCAACTTTCTAGCCTTTCATGCTTAGTCGAACCACTTACTCAACTAAAGCATTCAACAATTCTCACTAAATCACCATGTATGACCAAACTTAAGATTTTCACAACTAAGTCCCTACATGCATTGTCATGGAAAATCACTTAGCAAAAGATGTTTCTACTACATCAAGCTTTCATATTCTTCCATAAAACATCAAAATACATGCATGTCATACATATGTACATTTTTGAACATCCATAATAGCTCACCAAATAGCTATAAATAGCTTACTCATGCTACTAGGACTTCAAAAATACGAAGAATATCAAAAACCCGACTTAGGGGCACTTACTAGCAAGCTTGAAAAATTGAAAGAACCCTAACAATGGCTTCTCAAATTTTCGGCAGCTATGGGAAGAAGATGAATGAATTTCTATCATCTTTTCACCTATTTTAATTACTTAATTGATAAATGACCAAAATGCCCTTTTTGATAAACTTTCAATTTTAACTCATCCATGCCTATTTTTGTCAAAAAATTAGAATTTCAATAAATTGCTATTTAAGGACCTCTAATTAATAATCTAAAGCTATTTCACACATATAGCTTCTAGAAACACACATTTTCCAACTTTTGCAATTTAGTCCTTTTGGACAATTCAACCACAATTTCACAAAATTGCTTCATGAAACTTTCACACTAGAATGCATACATAATATAAGCCTCAAAAACTCAATCATGACCCTTGGATTTGTGGTCTCGAACCACTATTCTGACTAGGCCCTAAATCAGGATGTTACATACTCCCTCATATCGTGATCATCTCCTTTTTGTAGTGTTCTTGTGGGGTTGGCCGAATCTCACATCCTTGTCGACTCATCCTTAGTCATAAGTTGAACCGGTGGGAATCGGGTTCATCATCGATTAAGGTAAGGAGTTTCTTCTTGGTCCATTCGATATCTACGCGGTTATTTTGTTAAATGGATCGATAGTTATTTCTAATCGTTTATTTTAGGGACTTAACAACTCGTTCTCCTCTAATTTTTGGTCTTTCAGAAGTAGTGGTAAGCTGCAACCCTCTCCTTAGACAACTACTTCTCTCATTGTAATATTATTCTGACCGAGACTCTTCCAATGGAGGCAAGTGGTAGCGATATTAAAGGAAAATCGATAGGAGGATGAAAAGGGAGTGGACTTGCAATCTCTACTCCCAAGTTCAAACGTAGGGCGGTATCGGCAGTTGAGGATTTTCCACCAGGTTGTGGACCGACATCCGGTGAAAATAGGCAGATCGTGGTCGTTCGCGATAGTGAGGGTAAGTGTGATAAACCGATTTTTTAGATTTGGATTAAGACACTATCTCTTGTTAGTTAATCGAGTGTTATGGTAACATAGGTGCCGACGTTCAAGAAGGTTTAGTCCTTATCGTAATCAGGTGTGTAATCTCACACCGAAATCCTATAGATTCGTGATTCACCATTATGTTGGAAAATAGATCGTTGTTGCTTACGAATCTAATAACTGTAATATGGCAAGAATCGAGTAACTTGCTTAAACAACATTAATTTTAAGATCTGTCAAAATCGGTATTAATTTGTAAAATTACAAAAATGCCCTTATGGGTCGAATTACTAAAAAGCTTTAATGGACCGTTTTTATAAAAATGCCCCTATGGGTCGATTTACCAAAATGCCTTAACGGGCCGATTTGCTAGAATGCCTTAGTGGGTCGATTTACCAAAGTGCTTTAATGGGCCGATTCATCAAAATATTTCATTAGATTAATGGTTGCTATATATGTGGATATACTTTTCTTATGTTGCATCTTTACATATTGCATGGGTTGGGAAAAATTGTATGGAGAGCAGTGTAGCTTGGTGGCATAGCCACAGTTCGCTTATTATTGTGCTTAATTATGATTTTGGTGGCATGGCCACAAAATAATATACTTTAGCAACTTTTGCATCGCAAATTGTGTGAGCGGGGTGGGTTGACTTGATCCCCACAAGTGTGATTAGCTGGTCGGGGGTGTGATGGATGGATAGGTTGGGTTGCATTCATTTCTTTTAAATACTGTTATGTAAATGGGCTTAGGCCCAAGATGTTGCTATACGGGTTCAGGCCCAGTGGATGATGGTAAGGGGGATTATGCATTGAGTTCTTGTAACTCACCCCCCTTTCTTTCTTAATCCTTGCAAGTGATGCTCAGTGATGAGGACTTGGGCCCATGGATGACTCGGTGGAGGCCATACTTTGAAAATAATGTTTTCAAACATTAGTAAACTTCTTTTCCGCTTTATTTCATTACTTTTACTATTTTGGGTTGAAAGTTGTAATAAGGCCTCTAGGATATGTTTTAAATTGCTTTATGTTTTGACGTACTTATTATTTTTCTTGAATTGATTTAAACGGGGATTTTCTGAGATCATAAATAACGATTTTCCAAAATTGATTAACAAATGGATTTTATAACAAATGTATATACAAATAATTTAACTTGGATTCTCTTTCAAATTTTCAATGTCATTTTCAATAGTCACGGTTTTAAAGTTCACTAGTTCGATTTTTGATTCATCAATAAACCTTTCGAGATTTGAAATATTTTATCGAATATTTATAACCAAACTTGTTTTCTTAACTATAACCAAATATCACCTACTTAAGTAAGAATCACAAGTTCTTTATACGTTTTCTTCATTGGACATGCCAGATCCGGTCATAACGCATGGGCCAGGTTTGGGGTGTTACACTAAAGGAGCTTATTTAAGCACTTGGCTGATCATAGACATGGCCAATCAGCTCCCAACTCTTCCAAATACATTCAGCTGACTTTCCTTCATCTAGAAACTACCCATTGACGTCCTCCATGCATAGGGAAGTTGCTTGGAAGCTTCTAGGAATTGAATTGAACTATGCTGGAAACTTCAGCTTATTAAAGGCTGTCCATTGAGCTGCCATTTGTCTATTCGGCTAGCTTAGTTCCTTAGCTATAAATATGTAGTTCAAACCACTTTTTAGGGACTTTTTGCTCTTTGATTAATGTTTATAACATTTTTTGAGTTTTTTCAACTCTCTTATTTCGTTTGAGACTTAGCGTGACTTATCTAGCTTGCTAGTGGTGTCATTTTGTTTCTTTCAAACTTATCACTCATTCCGAGTGTGGCGTTCAACCAAACTATACCTTTGGTTCCTACCTTCATAGGTAACGGGTCAAGGTCCACCTTAAGTGACATATAAGTCTCGGGTCAGCACTTTAATATAGTGTTAGTTCTTACTTGTCCTTAAGATCATTTTTCCATCCATATTTATCAACTTATTTATCGTGTTTCTTTGATTAGCCGAGTTCCCATAATTCTTATTCCTTTAACCTTTTAATTTTTTCCATCATCATTCTTCTTAACCGAACCATACTCAACACATTCATAACCTTTTGAACCATCTAGCCAACCTTTGTTTAAAGTCTTACTTAGCCGAATTCTACCATTACTCTGTTCAAGAACGATACTTCTCCATTTTAACGATCGGGAAACAAACTACTCGAATCATCACCGAGACGGGATCGTATCAGAAATTCCCATAACGAGTCCTAAAAGTTGTCTTCATAACATCTACATCCTTCACCTTCAACTGATAGTACCCAGACCTCAAATCAATCTTTGAAAAAACTGAAGCTCCCCGAAACTGGTCGAACATATCATCGATCCTTGGAAGTGGATACATATTCTTAATGGTGAACTTATTCAGCTAGCGATAATCAATGCACAGCTTCAAAGTCCCATCCTTCTTCTTCACAAATAGAATCGACACTCCCTACGATGACACACTTGGTTCCATGCGATAGGGCACAATTAACACTGGACTGTACCGAGATAGAGCTCAATACCAAACTCAACTTCTCTATATGACGGTAAACTAGGCAACTCCTCAGGAAACACATCTAGAAAATCACAGACAACTCGAATCGCATTCAACCTCAGCTCCTTACTATCGGCATTTAGGACATAGGCTAGATAAGCTTCGCAACCTTTCTAAGCACACTTCTTGACTATAAGCGAAGAAAATACATTAGAAAGCAACTCTGACTTCTCTCTAACAACAACTTCAGAACCATACGCACAACACAAAGTCACCATCTTCGCCTCACAATCAACCTTCACCTGATGCTCAGTCAACCAATCCATCCTAAGGATAAAATCAAACCCCCAAAATGTCAATTCTAAAAGATCTACAAGAAACACTTGTCCCTGAACCATCAGAGGACAATGATGGTAAACCCGATCCACCACTACACTATCACCTAGAGGGCTCTTAAACATAACACCCAACCTAGATGTCTCTACAGGAATTCCTAACTCTCTAACTACATCACTAAGAATAAATGATCTCGTAGCACCCTAATCAACTAAAGTTAGAAGAGGAAAAGACTGTAGCGTGAAAGTACCTACGATGAGATCCGTGGCCTCTGTAGTTTAGGGCTCCCTAACTGCGTCAACTCTGGTTGGACCTCCATTACCACCTCGAGTAGCTCCACACTGACCAAAACCTCTACCACCATCACCGCTGCCACGACCCTCTCCTCGAGTCATAGCAGTGCAACAAAGAAAGAATCGTAATGTGACCCGTTTTTAGTCAAATTGGAATAGTGGTTTTGGGACCACAAATATGAAGTCAAAATATTTATTTTAATATTATTTTAATATCTACGGCATGATAATATGATTGTGTGGAATTTTCGTTAAGAAATTTTAACGTTTGGTTGCTTAATTTGATAAAAAGGACTAAATCGCGTAAGGTGAAAATTTTGAGTTCTATAAGAAAAATATGTCAAATTGCTTTGGTTTTTAAATATGTTGGCCTAAAGTGGTAATTAGACCATTTCAATTGTGAGTGGGCAAGTGTGGCCATTAAATTAGGTGAATTAAAGGTTTATTTTTAAGGTTATTATAGTAAATTAATTATTAAGGTTAAAATAACTAAAACAAAGCCAAAATTTGCTTCATCATCTTGCTATTGCCAAAATTTCAAGAAAAAAAACACAATTTTAGGGCTTTGAACTTTCGGTCACTTCTCCTTGTGCATGTAAGTCTATTTTTGTCTCATTTTTAATAATTTCTATGTTTTTGAGATCATTGCAACAAGGTCCAGCTAGCCCAGGGTCTATTTTGCAAAAATTTTAAAGATTTTGGATGTTGCCATTGATGAATAAGCATGTGTTTTGATGCTTGATGATAGATTATGAATGTTTGATGTAAATTATACAAGTTTTGTTAAGTGATTTTTGAGAAAAATGCAAAATAGGGATTAAATTGAGAAATGTGTAAATTGTGTGGTAGAAATGTGAAATAATGAGAATTATGGGCTGTTATAGAGATAGTGATAATTCAGCTGGCTTGGGTATGATTAAAATTACATGAATTTGTGTTTTTATGAAATAAGGACTAAATTGTAAAAATGGTGAAACATTAGGGGCAAATGTGTAAATGTGCTTAAATGTGTGTTTTGGATTAAATTGAATAGAGATATTATTAAATAAGTTAATTTTGATTATATTTAGATCAAGAAAAATGAAGTTCGAATCTAGATTGGGGGAAAACTAAAGTTATCGACTAATCGACTTATTTTGTCATTTTCACATCCGAGATAAGTTCGTATGTGATAAATTTCAGTATAAATGTATTTTAAATGCTTTAATATTACATAAATTATGAATACAGACTTCGAACAAGTTCAATAATTACTCGATGATAATTCAAAATTCAAAATCCCGGTTGAACCTTAGGAATAGTTTAGCATACTATTGACATGTCATTAGGGAATATATTGAGTTGGCTTCGGGCCATGATATTAGCACTTTGGGTGTGAGTTATACCGATTTGGCTTCGGGCCATGAATATCGGCTGATTTGGCTTCGGGCCATGATATCAGAACTTCAGATATAAGTTACCTTGATTTGGCTTCGGGCCATGGTATAGGTACTTATTGTGTGAGACTCTTGAGTTCCGACTTCTATTCCAAATGGTTCAACGGGTAAATGAATGATGTGGTTGAGAATGAGATTGGTAGGAGATGGTACAGGTATGTGCATTAAACCATATTAGATTTGAATCGAAGAAATGGTGAAGAAAGTATATAGTTTTGTGAATGAGTAATTGAAAGGTTTGTTAGTTGATGTGAATTCATGTATTTATAATCAGTGGTTGAATTATGTGTTTATGATTATATCGATTTTATTTCATACGAGCTTACTAAGCTATAAAGCTTACCTTGTTTATTTTTCTATATTTTATAGTAATTTCAAGCTAGCTCAGATTCGGGGATCGTCGGAGATCGCATCACACTATCCACCTATAACTCGGTACCTTTGAACTTTGGTAATTTAAGTATATGGCATGTATAGAGACTTTGGTCATGTTGGTTATGTTTTGGTTATTATTTTGGCCATTTGAATTGGCTTGTAAATAATTATGGTTTAGTTTGTATATTTAGCCATTTGAGTTGGCTTAATTTGGTTGTTTTAGCTATGTATATATATGTGCATATATGGTTGTATGATGCTTGATAGCTATAAGTATTGTGAATGTCAAATGGTTTAGTTTTGGATGATTTTTGGACATTGGTTTGTTTGTAAAACTAGGTTAAAAGATGCATATTTGGGAATATATAGTAAATTGAATTGTTTATGTGAATTAGGTATAAAAATTAGATGGCATATTGTGGTAATTTGTGATTTGTATTGATGGATAATGGAATGGTATGGAATATGCTTGATATGAGATGGATTTAATGCCTATTATGCCTTGTGTTGGTGCTTTTGAATTATGGTGTAGGTACATGTATTTAGGGTGGCAAGCTGGCTTGGTAAATAGCCTATTTTTGTCCACACGGGCAAAGACACGGACGTGTGTCTCAGCCGTGTGTGACACACGGCCATGTTGCACGGTCGTGTGTCCCTTGGTGTTGAATTTGAAATCAAATCAGTACACCCCACACGGCCTCACACACGAGCTTGTGACTTGGCCGTGTGGCATAAGTCAGTATACCCTACAGGATTGACATGGCCTAGTACATGGCCTGGCACACGGACGTGTATGGCCATTTTTAGGGCACACTGGCTAGCCACACGGGCGTGTGTGTTGGCCGTGTGACCCAAGTCAGAGAGTTACACGGGGTTGGACACGGGCTGCGACACGACCATGTGCTTCCATTTTGAATGTCCACACGGCTTGTGACACGGGCGTGTCTGTTGGCCGTATGAGACACATGGCCGGGCCACACGGGCGTGTGTCCCCTGTTTTGAGAAAAAAATTCAAGGTTTCATGAAAGTTTTCTAAGTTATTGGTTTAGTCCCCAACCACTCCCAAAGCATGTTTAGGGCCTCGTAGGCTTGTTATAGGATCATTATGCTTGAGTTTGAATAATTTTTGCATTAAATGTGAAATTATATGTGAATTGAATGCTTAAATATTTTTATAAGTTAGGTAATGCTCCGTAATCCTATTCCGGCGTTGAATATGAGTGAAGAGTGTTACATTTATTGGTATCAGAGCTACGGTTTAGTCGATTTTAGGACTAACGTAGCGTGTGTGAGAGTCTAGCTATACATGCCATATATAACCTATGGTAGTGTGATGACTCTTGACAATTTAAACTGTGTTTTCGTATAGTAAATGAATCCCGATCGAGCTGTAGCTGATGATGTTGAGAGTACTGCACCAGCTCCCGCTCAAGGGGCAGCGCCTTTTGAATCTAGACCCGTATCGGGTAGTCAGGGTGGAGAGGCTAAGGAAGCCTTCTTCCAAATGATGAACGAATGGTTCATGTAGTATGTTCGAACAAATCCAGCTGCTCAACAACCTCCACCCCCTCTTAATCCTTAACCAGTTCCCATAGCTCCACAAGGATTGGAACCTTTGCGATTGAACAAGCCACCTGTTGATAGAATTAGAAAGTACGGGGCTGAAGAGTTCAGAGCTACTGTTGATGATGATCCTAAGAGAGCTGAGTTTTGGCTTGAAAATACGATTCGAGTGCTTGATGAACTTTCATGCACGCTAGCTGAATGTTTAAAGTGTGCCATTTCCTTGTTGAGAGACAAAGCATATCAATGGTGGAATACTTTGGTGTCTGTAGTACCGAGAGAGAGAGTCACCTGGGAATTATTTCAGACCGAGTTCCGGAAGAAATACATAAGTCAACGGTTTTTAGATCAAAAGCATAAAAAGGTTTTAGAACTGAAACAGGGCCGCATTACTGTAACCGAGTATGAAAGAGAATTTGTACGGTTGAGCAAGTATGCTCGGGAGTATGTCTCTACTGAAGAAATCATGTGCAAGCGGTTCATTGATGGGTTGAACGAGGATATTAAACTTCTGGTTAGAATTTTAGATTTAAAAGAATTTGTTGTGTTAGCTGACCGGGCTTGCAAAGCCGAAGATTTTAGCTGAGAAAAGAGGAAAGCTGATTCAGAGGCTAGAGATTCGAGAAAAAGACCGATGAATAAACCTTATCAATCTTCATCCAAGAAATCCCGAGATTCGTATAGTCGATCAAATGCATCAGTGGGATACCAGAATAGAGATTGTGGAAATCAACATGTGAGTCCTAAAGCTCAAGCAACTTCCGTCTCGAGCGTTGGCAGTGTGAGAAATAATAAACCCAAGTGTCAAAAGTGTGGCAGACGACATTTTGGAGAGTGCTGGAATAAGAGTAATAAAGCTTGTTTCAAATATGGCTCGCTAGATCATTTTATTCGAGATTGCCCAGAGTTATCCGAGAAAGATAAGTTTTAGAATATAAGACCGAGCAATACGACTGAAAGAGGGAGACCCCCGAGAAATACGGGGAATGTGTCTAGTGGGAAAGGTGTGACTAGAGATTCAGCTATGAGATCCGAGGCTAGAGCACCAGTCAGAGCTTACGCCATTTGCGCTAACGAAGATGCGTCATCCCCATATGTTATCACCGGTATGTTCTCTCTTTATGACACTAATGTGATTATTTTAATTGATCCTGGATCGACACATTCGTATGTTTGTGAGAATTTAGTGTCTAGTAAGAAATTGCTTGTTAAGTCTACAGAATTTGTAATTAAAGTATTGAACCCCTTAGGCAAGTATGTTCTAGTTGATAAAGTTTGCAAGGATTTCCCTTTAATGACTCGGGGTTACTGTTTTCTGGCTGATTTGATGCGTTTACCATTTGATGAGTTCGATGTAATTCTGGGAATGGATTTGTTGACTCTACATGATGCTATTGTGAATTGTAGATGAAAGACTATTGAATTGAAATGTCAAAATGTAACACCCCTAACCCGTATCCGTCGCCGGAATGGGGTTACGAGGTATTACCAGACAAGACACAACTTTTGAACAATCACAAATACACATAAGTTATATTGTAACACCCTGAATTTGGGCCTAGTAGTATTGGGCCTTGAGTATGGGTCCGTAAGGAGGCTGTAAATCGGTATTTAATTGTACAATGAAATGACACAATTAAATGTCTGCTCAAGTGGTTAAGGGTCCTGAGAGGAGTTGGAAAAGTCCTGGGTTTAAACCTGGGCTTTAGCAAAAACTTTAGTTTTAAGTGAATAAAACCCTAGATGCTTGGATGTAGGCCTTTTAAATTATTGTGTTAAAAAAATGACACAAGGACGCATGTGGTCTAGTGGTTGTGGCGTCATTAAGGTTGTAAGGGAGCCTGGGTTCAAGTCTTGGCTCTTGCAATTTATTTTGTTTTTTCTTTTAAAGGAACCTGGACTTTGGCCTATAGACCTTTTTATTAATTGAGGATATTTTGTGGCACAAAAGAGCTTGTGGCAAGGAGGCAAGTGGCGTGTTGAGCTATTGAGGGGGGGCTTGGGTTCGAATCCCCTTGCAAGAAAAATACAATTATTTTGCTACATGGGGATGGTAAGTGGTTGAATTGGATTGAAACTCTGGAAGGTTGTTGTGGACTTGGCAAAAGGGTGAAGTTTGAATTGGTCGTGGAGAAAATGTAGGAGGAAAAAGGGGAATTTGAATTGAATGGTGGAGAGGTTGAAGAAGGGATTTTAGGAGCGGTTTAAGGGTGGTGGATGGTTTGAGTGATTTGGGGAGGAAAATTTGGGATTTTTAAAGGAAAGAGGGGTGTGTGCCGAATGAGAATTTTGGCTTATCAGAAATCGGCTTTGAGTAGTCTTTTACTCTCTAATTCAGTGGCTTGAAACATTGTAACATCCCAAATATGGGGTTATTTGGAATTTGATTATTTTCTTATTATGAACTGCTGTGATATTATTAATGGAATAATAGAGCTTAATTTAAGGCTTTGAGTGTGCCGGTTTGATAGAAAAATTTCAGTTTTAACTTTAAAGGACAGGAGCATCGCGGGGGAGGGTGTTATAAGAATAGATGTGGGTATTTTAACACAAATATGAGCCTAGAATAAGTGGCAAAGTGAGCCCACTTAAGAGCTAGCATGTGACGCCACCAAGGAGCAAGGGAGAACCTTGGTTCGAGTCACAACAATTCCTCTTTTGCACTTTAGATGGACGGCAATAAGAGAGAGTTTTTCTCTCTTTAATTTCTTTTTATTATTATTAAAAGATAATATGAGCATTTAAAATTTGATTTTTATTTGTTCAATTTTAAGGATAATAAGGGGGCTATTTTATTCAAGGATAATGGGAGATAAATGAGGTTATTATATGGATTATTAGGAGATTATTTTTATTAATTCAAAATTGTTTGAATTAAATCAAATGGGTGGCCAAGAGAAAAATTAGGAGTTGGCTAGGAGTTGAACTCCTTGTTGCCAAGTGGATGACATGAAGCTTAAGGAGGGGGCGAATGCTTATAAAAACCCCACCCTACCACTTTGTTTTTTTTTTTTTCCATTCTTGCTAGTTGCCGAAAATCCCTAACCCTCTCCCTTTGTGCTCTTTTATTTTCTTTGCTCTCTCAAACCTCTTCAAGCCGAAATTTCTAGCACCTTTCTTTCCCATTATTTTCTTTCTCCTTGGCGAATACACTCCCTTGGAAGTGCTGATTTCTTTTCCTCTTATTAAACTCTCTATTGGCCGAATACAATCTATTGGTTTGCCGAAAATTCCCTTCCTCTACTCTCTAGACTTGGCGAATATTGAAGCAGAGGTAAGAAGTATTAGCCGAATACTATTTTGTTCCTTCTCTTACGATATCTCTGTCGACATCCATAAGGGGGTAAGTGCCGATTTCAATAGTATATTAACACCCTTGTGAAACCGATTTCTTTCTAGGAAACTCCGGGATCTCAAAGCAGAAAGGCGGATCTTCCATTCCTTAGTCAATCGATTGGTAAGTGTAGGTAAGGCTATGTTAGTATTCAAAAGCCGAAAGCTTTGGTTATAAGTAATAGTGACTAATCGATTATTTTGGTAAAGCAGATTCGGGAATTGAGTGCTGTGGTGAGTAGCAAAGGCAAAGGTGAGATTTCGGGTTCACAAGGAACCCCTCTCTAATATTTTGGTTTGGCCGAATAGGCCATGGTACTAATCCCATAGGTGGCCGAATATAGGAACAGTGAGATCTAGGGTGGCCGACTTCTCTTTTCGGGATTTAGAGCATCCAAGGGTGACAGGTGTGTACATACACACTTATAATTAATTAAATGTACTAAACTGTTGTGTGTGCTAACCGGATCTGTGTAGATTCGGGATTAATACCATGAATGGTATAAGCAAAGCATGTAAGTCCTTGTTGACTATGAAATATTTTAAGATGCTTTTGGGAAGCATGGTGTGTCTAGTACACGTTGCTTATTGCTGATGATAAAACCTATACATGTGATTAAGTATATGGTAGCATAAATTATGTGATATAAATGTTGATGTGGGATTGATGAGTGGAGGGGGCGTTGGATGATATTTCGTCTTTGAGCACCGGTGTTTTGGTAACACATTGTGACTATATGTCACCGAGAGGTTTGGTACCTCCGGAGGTTTGGTACCTCATAGCGACTCGTCCCCGTGAGTTAACACCACCGTGGGTTGGCCCCACTTGAGATATGGGATCGTCGCGGTGATTTGGTATCACACGATGGGTTGGCCCCATCACCCGATTTGTGTCCACGGACACGGTGCTTTGGTAGCACATCGTGACTATATGTCACCGGTGGTTTGGCACCACCGGTGTTTTGGTAACACATTGTGACTACGGTCACCAGTGGTTTGGTACCACATGGGGTAGACAAAGGCGTTTGGTTGGCTAGGACGGGTGCATGACTTAGTACATGATGATTGATTATATGCTTTGTATGAAATTGTTTAAATACGAGGGAAGGGTTACATACTGAGTCTTGGTGACTCACCTTCTCCTTTAACATTTTTCAGGTGACTCGTAGATGGCGGTTGAGGAGCCGGTTGGACTCGAGGTGGCCATGCAGTGGACTTAAATATATTGAACTTTGAACTTAGCGATTTTATTTTCATTATTGGGTTATTTTTATTTTGGTTGTAATAAGGCCTCCATAAACTTTAATTTTGTTATTCCTTATATGTTGGATACTTTGTTTTAAACCATATCATTAAAATTGAATTAAAATCACATGTTTTCTTAAATTAACACGAAAATGGTTTATTGTGCCATCGGGCACATTCGAAGTTTGTATAATAACCGGACTCAACTAAATTTCCAAAATTAATTCTAAGTATAGTTTCGGCAAGATAACCAAAAACGAGGAGTTTTCAACAAAACTTAAATTGGTTTTAAAATGGTGTTCAAAAAGTTTTTCTCCGTAGCAAATCAAATTCGGTCGTAATGTTTGGGCCGGGTTTGGGTTGTTACAAACATTTTTGGTTATTTTTCTTTCTTGGAGGCCGATTTGTACTAAGACTGTGGGAAGTATCTTTTCGTTTTTATTCATATCGAATACCTTTCGGGTTCTTATGTTCTCTACTTTGCATTCCTCTGCAAACCTCCTGTCAAACCGATTCTTTTTCTCTCCTCTACCTCTTCACACTTTTGCCGAATATTTCTTTTCTCTCTCAATTGGTTGATGTGTTTTTGGCCAAACATATTGTTATCTCCTCTCTTCTTTCTTTCGGCTTTTCTCATTTCCCTCCTCTTTTGCTAGAGCCGAATAACCTCTGAACTTCTAAGCTAGTCGAATACTTGGTCTCAGGTGAGTGCAATTTTTTCTTCTCGTGCCTCGGTTTATGGGTGTGTTGTGGTGGTGGCTAAATACTTCTATCTCTCAGTCTTAGTTTGGGTAAGTTGCGATACTCCTGGTTCAATTATTTGCGCATATGATATTAGTTATTGAGTCGCGAATGGGATGCAAGTAGTTTTTTTTAAGGACTTAAAGTGAAGTGATCTCCTACGACGGCTTGAGAGAGATTGATTAAGGCAGGTGATAGGTAAGCCTCCGAATAGGAGTTTTGGGTTAAGGTTCTCTTCAATTGATTGATAAGCGATTAACCATAGTTTCTGATTGTGTTAGGTTGGTGTTCTTGTGGGTTAGTCGCGCACGTTCGCAATCAGGTGTGTATTTTTACCCTGTACCTGGTAGTCGGCTGATAAGCCGAAGGTGTGTAACAGTACCCTGTATTCAATTTTCGGCAAGAAAGCCAATAGAGTGTGTGTATTTGTATACGATATTCGATGATCGGCTGAAAAGCCGAAAGTAAGTGTTGTTTACACTGCTATGATTGGAGATCGGCAAGATGCCGAAAAGCCAGATATATGGCGTATGATGCCACACGAGCGTGCGATTGTGCGTGTGGTGAACCGAGCCCACAAACATGGGCGTTAGTATGTAGAAGCCACCACGAGCGTTCTCGTGGGCTTAGGTCATAATGGGCCTCGTTGGGCCGAGACGGGCCATGTCGGCCTAATGGGCTCATGGGCCCCACATGGGTAAAATTCACGATAGTGACAAATAATGGATTGGGCTGCGAAGTTTGCATAGCCATGACTGAAATTGGGCTGAATGGGCCACCCGAGTGTGTGGGCCCACTTGGGCCGAATAGTGAGCTTTGGGCCCAATTACCCTATTTTGGCCATATAAGTTATTCGAGTCGTTCGAGTCGACGGTAGACCTTTGGAAAGGTCGTAAACTGTGCCAAAATATCCTTGAAGGGTAGAATTACCGAAATACCCCGATTTGTGAAAATACTGAAACACCCTCGATTTATAAAATTACGAAAATACCCTCGAATTGTGAAATTACCGAAATACCCCTAAATTGTAAAATTACCGAAATACCCCCAGATTGTGAAATTACCGAAATACCCTCAGATTGTGAAATTACCGAAATACCCCTGATTTATGAAATTACCAAAATACCCCTGTAAGGTAGAATTACCGAAATACCCTTATAGGGTAAAATGACTATTTTGCCCTTGTGAGTAAAGGACTGACTTAGACTATGAATTTGACTGATTTGACTGTGATCGTATGACTGTGTTTTAATTGATTTGATTGTAATCGTATGACTGTGTTTTAATTGATTTGACTGTGATCATATGACTGTGTTTTAATTGACTTGACTGTGGTCGTGTGACTGATACGCTTTTAATATATTTCTAAATGACTATTACTGAGCATGGCCATTTTGCATACACGTGTAATGATTGAGCATGACTGACACAACATTCTGCACTGGGTTGGGATTCTGATTTGGAGGAAGTACTGTACTAGTGGCTCTGCCACTTTTTTTTGTTCTAGTGGCTTCGCCACGTATTCTGATATTAGTGGCTTGGCCACGTTTACTGTTGCTAGCAGATTTGCTGCATTACTATTAGTAGCTATGCTGCGATATTGGTGTGTTGGCTGGGTGGGTCAACTTAGTCCCCACGTGGTGTGTTGGTTGGTACGGGTGGTGTGTTGGCTGGATCGGGTTGGGATGCATCCTCATACTGTTGCATATCTGTTTATGAGATCATCCAGCGCATTGGGCTTAGGCCACTTGTTCTATTATTGGTTTGGGCTAGGCCCAATTGATTCTGTTATGGGCTGTGACCCAAATGATATTATAGTGGGCTTTGGCCCACGTATGCTCTGGCTTGGATTGTCATTATTATTGTTAAAGGGCTTTGGCCTGCATCGCTATTTGGTTTTGCTTTTACGTATCGATCGTTACTCTAGTAAGGGGATTACACATCGAGTTTTTACAAACTCACCCGTTTTTAACCTTTCGAGTAATCCCCAGCGTTAGACGGTTCGGTGCTGCGAGGGACTCGGAGATGGCCACACTACTGCTCCTGTTTTCGTTTACCTGGCTTTTATTTACTATTAGTCTTCGTTTGGGTTTTTATATTTGTAATAAGGCCTCTCCAATTTTATAGCTTTCGATCGAAGATTTTAATCATTATGATTTATACTTGTTAGAAGTTGAACGCGGTTTTCTCTAAACGATAACTATTTTCAAAACACTATGTTTTTGCAACGATTTTTAAGCTTCTGTACAAACAAGGTTTTAGAAGTAATGATGATTTAAAATGATTAACAAAATGCTGGTATAATATGAGTTCTAACAAAGAGGCTTCAACCTCCAAACGAGTTCTTTTTATCAACAAGAAAAATGGTTTCCAAAAATCACTCCAATGTGACACTGCCAGATTCGGCCATAACTTCTAGGCCGGGTTTGGGGTGTTACATATATAAGCATAACTAAAACATAAGTCTGCTTAAACATTAACATACCATTTAAATTGTATTACAAATACTATTCATGCCTCATAGTCATATAGTATATGCCTTAAATTACATATTCTAATTGAATGATCATCATAAAAAAAAATGGCATTCGAATATCTAATAAATATCAAACATTAATAATACATAATTGAATACATGCACTTATTAAACCAATCAAATCATGATACAAAACTTTATAACAAACAACATATGCGGCATCATTAATTTCCTTGTGCACACAAATCATACCAAGTTTATCCAACCATTATTCACTGCATAATGTATATTACTATACACAGTCTTAATTAGTTATAACATGGACAAGCATACTTATAAATTCATCTATGTATTTATGCGTATGACTATTGAGTCATATATCATTTTAGTCATACTTTAATAAATGCCAATATGACTATTTCATATATCAAATATCAAACATCTCATTTCATTAATAATACATGTATGCAAACTAAAAACTAAACAAGCACAACACGCCACTTAAAAACCAAACATATATGTATCTTTAACTTCATTTTCTTAAGGTCAAAATATACTATAGTATTACTTGCTTGAATACACATGTAAACTTATCAATATGAACCTATTTTCAAAACAAACATACATATATTTTTGGCATCATATGAGCATATTAAATAGAACCAAATTTGAATGCAAATATTAATTAATTTATAAACTCAATTCGCATACCTAATACCAAACTTTAATTAAATAAAAGAACATACACAATGATATATATAAATAATTTACCTCAACATGTATTTCGGCTATTTACCATTAAAATTACACCAAAACTTTTATCAAAACAACCTAATTACAAGTTCAATTCCTTGCTTCATTACCTGAACCTATTAGCCAAATATCAATCATAATATGTATACATATAAATACATTACCAAACCGATTTAGTACATACCAAAATCCAAAACATATAGTCATCCATCACACCATTCATGGTATAAAAAGGCACTTCTAAAATGAACATATACCTTGTTGCCAAATTTATATATTGCTAAATATTTTCTTTTTCAATTCATAAAACCAAAGCATCAACCAAGTCAACCATAATTAAATTCAAGGATTAACAAGACATACCAAACTCACTTCACCTATATGCTATAACCGAACTTACCTTATACCAAAACACTTAACAAATCCTTAACAAAACATATCAAACATAATTCACATATATATACACCAAAACCAAACATATCTATCATTTGATCAAAAGCATAAAAACCAAGCTTAACAAAATAAATAAGCCATTTTCGCATGGCTCATAATTACATACCCCAAAATCAAACATATTAACTAGCCTATACATGCCATAGGTTCAAATTCAAACTTATAAAAGTACCGAAGACAGTCGATAGTGTGATAGACTTCTCCGAAAATCCCCGAGCTCGTAACTAGCTTCCAAAACCTATAAAACAAAGAGCAAACACACACAGTAAGCTTTCACAGCTTAGTAAGTCATAAGCAAATGAGACATTCAATCACATTCATAATTCAATTTAGCTAAACCGAAATAAACCGTCATAAATTCATATACATTTCCAAACTTATAATTTCATATATCAAGACATATAATTTTGCATAGGTTTTCCCTTTGGCCGAATACTCATATGAACATTAGCATGTTTAACCTTCATTTTCTACATCACGAATACATTATTTGGCCGAATGTATACATTCACATATACATACACATAGTTCACATTAACATATAACATTTATATCATCAATTCAAACATCCAACATACCATATTTTCATAACTTAATATGAATACATACCTGAGCCTTTTAACTCAATTTTACACTCGGTCATAACTTATCATTGCCCGTTGAACCATTCAGAATTAAAAAGGATACTCGAATAGTCAAACATTTCGTACAATGCCAACGTCCCAGACGTGGTCTTACATGTAATCACATATCGATGCCACTGTCCCAGACAGGGTCTTACACGTAAGTCACAAGTCGATGCCAACGTCCAAGACGTGGTCTTACACGATAACACATAACGGAATCCTATGTCATGACATATGTATCCTAGCTATTCCTAAGGTTCGTACGGGACTCCCGAACATCGTAACTCGATCGAATCGATCTCGTAAACATTGCTCCCAAGCATATAACCATTCAACCATCACTTATAAATATTCATTAAACTCAATTCGACATTTAAAGTTCACATATATTCAAAATTAACAGCATTTATTTGCTTATAAACTTACCTCAAATATCGACGGATGGAATAGAACGATTATTCAATTATTTTTGTTTTCCCCTGATCCAAGTCCAATTTCTTTGGTTCTTGATCTAAACATATTCAAATTAAACTTATTCAAACACAATTTTTTTTCAATTTAGTCCAAAAAAACACATAAATGGGCAAATTACCATTTTGCCCCTGACATTTTACACTTTTCACAATCTAATCCCTATTGCATAAAACAAAAAATATGCAAAATTTCAATATTCCATGCTTAGGTCGAATCTTCCTCATGTTCGTACAAGTCCATACATTTCATTTATTTCACATTTTAGTCCCTCAATTTATTATTTTTACAATTTAGCCCTAATTACTCAAATTCATCAAAATTTCCGATACAAAACATATTAATCCAAAACATATCTTTCATAATTCATCATCTAACATCACAAAGCTCATAAATTCATCAATGGAATAACTCAAAATATTCATCAAAATCAAAAACTAAGGCATGGGCTTTGTAAATTTCATAGCAACGATCTCAAAAACGTAAAAATTATCAAAATTCGAGCTAGTTACATACCTTAATCAAGCTTAAATATGGCCGAATGTAGCTTTCTTTTTCTTTTTGTTTTCCTTTGGTATATTCGGATTTAAAAAGATGAACTAAAGCACTGACTTTAACTTATGTTTTATTATAATACCTTAATTTACTTATTTACTTTAATATCCTTTGTTATTTAATATAATAATCTTATAAAATATGTACATAACCGTCCATCATTTTGTTCCATGGTAAATTTGACACATAAAAACCTCCTATTAAAAGAACAAAGCAATTTAATACTTTAACAAATAGTTAGCAACTTTTACAAATTACGCGATTAAGTCCTTTTATTAAATCGGACTCTCAAACGATAAAATTTTCAAACGAGATTTTCACACATATAAATTCACACATTATAAACACAGAGAATAATTTTTAAAAAAATTTCAGACTCTGATTTGTGGTCCCAAAACTAGTATTCTGATTAGGGTCTAAATCGGGCTGTTACAAATCTTCCCCCTTAGGGATTTTCTTCCCCAAAAATCTTACCGGTGAATAGGTTTGGATATCAATCTTTCATTGCATCCTATAGCTCCCACGTAGCCTCTTCCACTCCGCGTCGATGCCACAACACTTTTACTAACGGAATTTTCTTATTTCGCAATTCTCTAACTTCGCGAGCCAGAATACGAATCGTGTAACACCCCAAACCCGACCCATGCGTTATGACCGGATTTGACATGTCACATTAGAAAAACATGTTAAATCCTTTTTATTCATACTAAAATAGGTATTATTTTGTTATAAACAAGAAAACAAGTTTGATTTGAAATAGTTGATAAAGTACTACTAACCTCAAAGGTTGACTGATAAATCGATAATTTGAACTAGCGATCTTACAATCCATGACTTTTGAAAAATATTGATGATAATTTGAGAGAAAATTTCAAGTTAAAATATTTGTAAAAGTTTGTTATGAAATCCATTTGTTAATCCATTTTAGAAAATCTATATTTAAGTTTTTAGAAAATTTTCCATTTAAAACAATTTAAGCAAAATATAAGTACGTCAAACATAATGCAAAATAAAATAATCCAGAGGCCTTATTACAACATAAAAAAACCCAAAAATAGTAAAAGCAATAAGGTGAACGGATATAGAAATCTAAATTTCAATAAAAACCATTTCTGAAGTATGGCCTCCACCGAGTCATCCATGGCCCAAGTCCACATCACTGAGCATTACCTGCAAGGGTTAAGGAAACGGGGTGAGTTACTAGAACTCAGTGTATAATCCCCTTACCGTTATCCACTGGGCCTGAACTCGTATAGCAACATCTTCAGCCTAAGCCCATTACAAAGTAATAAATAAATGAGATGGATGCAACCCATCCCATCCAACCAATCTCTCCCCCGACCAGCCAATCTCTCCTGTGGGGATCAAGTCAACCCACCCCGCCATTCTCTCCAATTTGCAGTCAAACTGCCATTTATAATATTTTTGTGGTTGAACCACCAGAGTCGTAATCAAGCACATTAATAAACAAATTGTGGCAATGCCACCAGGCTACACTTCTCTTCATTCAATTTTCCCATCCCATGCAATATGTAGAGATGCAACATACATAATAACAATCATTAATCTATTGAATACTTTTAATGAATCGCCCCTTTAAAACAATATAATAATTCGACCCACTAAGGCATTTTAACAATTCGGCCCATAGGGGCATTTCGGTAATTTGGCCCATAGGGGCATTTCGGTAATTTGGCCCATAGGGGCATTTCGGTAATTTATACAAATTAACGCCAATTTTGATAAATCTTAAGAAATAATGAAATTTAAGCAAATTTCTCGATTTATGCCATATTACGATTTTTAGCCTTATAATAATAACAATCAACTATCAAACTTGTTACCGAATCATAATCTACGAAATTACAGTGTGAGATTACACACCTGATTACGGTAAGTATTAAACTCTCTTGATCGTAGGCACCTATGACATCATAACACTCGATTAATCTAATGAACGAGATTTTTATTGATCTAAATCAAAACCAAGCGATCTATTGAAACGCTTACCCTCAGTATCGTGAACGACCACGATTTGTCTATTCTCATCGGATGATGGTCCACAACCCGGTGGGAAATCTCGAATCGCCGAAACCGCTCTACGCTTGAACTTAGGAGTAGGAATCGTAAATCCACTCCTTTTGTGTTCTCCAATAGCTTTTCCTTTCAACTCGGTTCCACTTGCCTCCATCGAAAAAGTCTTAATCAAAACGATATTACAGTATATATTGATTGTCTAAGGAAAAAGGGTTCAGCTTACCACTATTTCCGTAGAATCAACAAGTGGATAGATCGAGCGATTTAGTCCCTAAAAATAAACGATTAGTCACAACCACTTTTCTATTTAGCAAACTAACCGATCAACGAAAAAGATCATAATGAACCATAACGAATCCCTTTCCTTAATGGTTATAAAACCGATTCTCACTGATTGTGCTTCTGGCTACGGATGAATCAAAGGTAATAGATTCGGCCTTCCCACTATTACACTACAAAAAGGAAAATGATTAACAAAATGAAGGAATATGGGAAACACCATTTCGGTTTAGAAGAAAAATGAACAACCGAATGATGAGGAACACTCATTCGGCTAGAGGGAAAAGAGAAGGAAATGATTTGAATAAAAAAACACTTACCCGGTTTAATCAAGAAAGAAAAGTCCAACTTGTAAGACGGAGAAGAGAAGATGATCAATATTCGGCTATTGAAGAGAAAAGAATAAAGAAGATTCGGCCAACAAGGTTGTGTCGCTTAGAGAGAAAAAGAGAAGGTTGAAGAAATGGTAAAAAGAAAAGAGAAGATAAAGGATAGTACTAGATGGTTTCGGCTATAAAAAAGAAATGACCAAAAATGCATTGAAGATTTCGGCCAAAACAAAGGATAAAATGAACAAATGAACTAGGAGGTTTCGGCCAAAGCAAAAGAGAAATGAATTTGGAAAAGAGACACAAAATGGTCAAAGAGAAAAAAAGGATACCTTTCATGCACCAAAACTAACAAAATGATTCTAGCAAAATTCGGCTACCAAAACCCCCTCCCAAACCGTGTATACTTTTAGCAAGAGAATAAAAATTGACCAAAAATCTTTCCAAAACATTTTCCCCAAAACCGGCCAACATATCCCCCTTCTTGCTCCTTTCTTTTACTCCTTTCCATACACTCCTCCTTACCATATTTCCTTAGCCACCTTTCCATAATGAAAAAGTCTCCCTTACCATAAATACACCCATGGCCGACACTTAGGAAGGAAATACAAAAATTTAATAAAGAATTTTGCACTTGGTGGGATTCGAACTCCACCCCTCAAGCCCATACATTCGACGCCACACCACTCCTCTACTAGCTTCACTTGTGCTAGCAAAATGCACACTTATTTCCTTAAGCATTGATGCCACTTACCTTCTCTCCTTAAAGTGCTTAAATACAAAATTTTGCTAAGGCCCAAATCAACCCCGAGCCTTTTTAGGACCCCCAAAACATACACAATTAATATTTTTAACTAGCCTAACGCAAGAAGTAATGCAACACATAAAATTCTAATTTCAGGATGTTACAATTCTACCCTCCTTAAAGAAAATTTCGTCCTCGAAATTTACCTGATTAAAAGAGATGACGATATTGATGCCAAATCGTGTCCTCAGGCTCCCATGTAGCTTCCTCGGATCCGTGATTACGCCATAATACTTTGACTAACGGTACCAACTTCCTTCTCAGCACCTTAATGTCCCGCTCTAAAATCTGTACTGGCTCCTCTTCAAAAGACAAGTCAGGTCTTAACTCAACTTCCTCCACGGGTACAACATGAGATGGATCCGAACGATAACGCCTTAACATAGAGACATGGAATACACCATGTATCTGACTTAACTCCGGAGGTAATTCAAGGCGATAAGCCATCGCCCAACACGCCAAGACACGGTATGGTCCGATGAACCTAGGGCTCAACTTGCCTTTCCGTCCAAATCTAAAGATCTTCTTCCAAGGTGAGACCTTCAGAAAGACCTGATCTCCCACAGAGAACTCTATATCCTTACGCTTTAAATCCGCATATGATTTCTGCCTATCTGAAGCTTCCTTTAACCGAGCCCAAATTACTTTAACTTTCTCCTCTGTCTCCGAGATCAACTCAGGACCCAACAACTGTCGCTCTCCTAGCTCAGTCCAACAAGTAGGAGTGCGACACCTACGACCATACAACGCCTCATAGGGTGCCATCTGGATACTGGATTGATAGCTGTTGTTGTATACAAACTCCGCCAAAGGTAGAAAATCTTCCCAACTACCCCTGAAGTCGATCACACAGCCTGTTAACATGTCTTCCAAAATCTGAATAACCCTCTCTGACTGACCATCTGCCTGCGGATGAAATGCCGTGCTGAAATTTAACCTTGTACCCAAAGCTTCATGTAAAGCCTTCCAAAACCGTGATGTAAACCTAGGGTCCCTGTCCGATATAATAGACACTGGTACCCCATGTAACCTCACGATCTCTGCTACATACAACTTGGCCAACTTCTGCAATGAATAATCCGTATGAATAGGTAGGAAATGAGCAGTCTTCATTAACCGATCCACCATCACCCATACTGAATCTTTCTTAGTAGGCGTTAAGGGTAACCCACTAACAAAGTCCATCGTTATCCTTTCCCATTTCCATAATGGAATTTTCACTGGTTGTAGCAACCCTGACGACAATTGATGTTCCGCCTTCACTCGCTGACATGTTAAGCACTTGCTCACGAAACCAGTAACCTCCCATTTCAACCCTGGCCACCAATACTGTTCACGGAAGTCTCGGTACATTTTGTTTCCCCCGGGGTGCATAGCATATGGGCTACTATGCGCCTCACGCAGAATCATTTGTCTCAATTTCGAATCTTTGGGCATACAAATTCTTCCACGGAAACACAATACTCCGTCACTATTCAATCCAAAGTCCCCTATCTCACCACCTTCCACTTGTTGAAGTCGTGAACCCAATGCTTCATCTATCCACTGCTTTTCCTTAATCTGGCTTATACATGCAAAGCTTCACTCAAGTTACTTTCTTGAGCTACCATCTTTATAAAGGCTGAGATGAGCGAACATTCCTCTCAAGTCTGATATCACCTTACGACTCAACGCATCTGCCACTACGTTAGACTTTCTGGGATGATATTCGATTGAGAAGTCATAATCCTTCAATAGTTCTATCCTCCTCCGCTGTCTTAAGTTCAACTCCTTCTGGGTAAGGAGGTACTTCAGACTCTTATGATCCGTATAGATAATCGACTTCTCACCGTACAGATAGTGTCTCCAAATCTTTAGAGCAAACACCACTGCAGCTAACTCCAAATTATGAGGGAGATAGTTCACCTCATGCGGCCTTAATTAACGAGATGCATAAGGCACCACTTTTCCCCTTGCATCAACACACATCCCAAGCCCGTGTGTGACGCATCACAATAAATAATAAACTCCTTACCAGCCTCATGTTGAATCAATACCGGTGCTTCCGTCAAAATCTTCTTCAATTTCTCAAAGCTCTCTTGTTGCTTATCTGACCACACAAACGGTACTCCCTTACCCAACAGCTTAGTTAGGGGTGCAATAATCAACAAAAACCCCTCAACGAAACGCCTGTAATACCCGGCCAAACCTAGAAAACTCTAAATTTCAACCACTGACTTCGGTGGCTTCCAATCCAACACAGCCTTGACCTTTCGGGGATCAACTCTAATTTCTTCGGCAGACACAACATGCCCTAAAAAGGTCACTTCCTTCAGCCAAAATTCACACTTACTGAATTTGGCATACAGTTGCTTTTCTATTAATATCTGCAATACAACTCATAGATGCGAATCATGTTCTTCTTCATTCTTCGAGTACACCAAGTTATCATCTATGAACACCACCACAAACCGATCTAAATAGGGTTGGAAAACCCGGTTCATCATGTCCATAAATGCAGCTGGTGCATTAGTCAACCCAAACGGCATCACCAAGAACTCGTAATGCCCATAACGAGTTCGAAACGCAGTCTTATGAATATCCGCCTCCTTGACCTTAAGCTGGTGATAACCCAATCTCGAGTCTATCTTCGAGAAAACTGAAGCTCCTCGCAACTGATCGAACAGATCATCGATCCTCGGTAATGGATACTTGTTCTTGATCGTCAACTTATCCAGCTGTCTGTAATCGATGCACATATGCATTCATCCATCCTTTTTCTTAACGAACAAGACCGGCGCTCCCCACGGTGACACACTCGGTCGAATAAATCCCCGATCCAACAACTCCTGAATTTGAGCTTTAAGCTCCGCTAGCTCTTTCGGCGCCATTCTATAAGGAGCAATGGACACCGGAGCCGTTCCTGGCAACAGCTCAATGCCAAACTCTACCTCCCGATCCGGAGGCAATCCTGGAAGCTCCTCGGGAAAGATGTCCGAAAACTCTTTCATCGTTCTGACGCTATCTACCAAAAACTATTTAGCATCCAAAGCACTGATAAAGGCTAAGAACGCTCCACACCCTTTTCGTACCCACTTTTCTACTTTTAAAGCAGATACCACATTAGACAGATAGTTCCTCCTTTCACCTATTATCATCACTTCCTTATCCTTCAAGGTTTTTAGTACCATCTGTTTTGCAGCACAATCCAAGTTTGCACGGTGTTTCACCAACCAGTCCATGCCCAAAATAAGGTCGAACTCGCCGAATGGTAGTTCCATCAAGTCCGCCAGAAAAACTTCTCCTTGAATTTCTAAGGGTACATCCCTAAATAATTTATTTACTACCACCGACTGTCCTAAAGGGCTAATCACAGTTGTTTCTCTAGCAGAAATTTCATATCTAATATTCAGAGTTCCAGACACAGCACATGCAACTTACGAATGGTTGGATCCAATATCTATTAAAGTAGTAACAGGTACATCAGATATGAAGAACGTACCGGTTATGACGTCAGGTGCATCACCATCCTCTCGATGTCTGACTGCATAGACCAAACCTGGCTGTCTCGCTTCCGCGTTACCCCTATTACTGGTACCTCTACCCGGTACACCCTGACCTCGTCCTACACCATTACCACCTCAACCTTACCCACGGCCTTTCAGCGGCTGCTGAGCACCTCCAACTGGCGGTGCAAATCTGTTACGAACTCCCTGAGTTTGAGCAGGCTCTCGAGGGCAATCCCTAAATCGATGATCCTTAGATCCACATCTGAAATAGCCACCAGTTCTCTTCCAGCATTCACCCGAGTGAAGTCTCCCACAATCCACACAAGGCTGTAACTGATTGGTAGCAGCTGGGGCACCCGCTCGTACTCGTCCCTCATTCTTGGGCCTTTTCTGAAAACCTCTAGCAGGACCTGAGTGCCCAGAGTCTCTCTTGTTTCTGCCCCTATCCTTATCTCGGTTTTTCCGTTTCGAGTGCTTAACCTCCTCAGCTATCTTAGCTTTTTCCATACGTGTGGCAAACTTTCTCTCCTTCTGTAGGGCTATCAGTACCCGCAACTCATCATGTAACCCGTCCTCAAAATGCACACAGCGTTGATAATCAATCGGCACTATTCCCCGAGCGTACCAACTAAGTCACAGAAATTCCGCCTCGTATGCTGCCACAGATTTACCTCATTGGACCAGATTCAGGAATTCCTTCCTTCGAGCATCCACATAGCTAGCCCCGACATATTTTCCTTGAAACGCGGTCTTAAAGAATTCCCAGGTAATACGATCGATCTGAGTGCCTTCCCGAATAGTGAGCCACCACTGGTACACCTCGTCTCTCAGCAAAGACACTACTCCTTTCAGTTTCTGCTCGGTGGTGCAATCCAGATCGTTTATGATCCGCTCCACAGCCTCAAGCCAGTACTCCGCTACATTAGGGGCTACACCCAAAATACCTCTAAAAACTTCATCCCCATTCAATCTGAGTCGCTCCGATATTGACCCATGAGCTGCTGATCCAGTTCTTGCCCCAGCAACCCTTTCTAGAACTCGCAACATTGCTTGAGACAGAGCGTTGTACTCTCTCATTCGATCATGTGACCCAGCTTCAGTCATTGGTGGCGTAGGGGCGTCCATTTCTGGCATATGTCCCAATGCCTCGGATACAACTCTAGCACCTCGGCCTCTACCACGGCCGCGTCTATCGCCTCCATATACTCTAGCGCTCATATTTGCTAATTCAATTTAATCTGATTAAGAGTCTTATGAATCAGTATGCTATTTCAGTGTTTATTAAACAATATTTTATGAAGTATAGGAAGTAAAGTCATTTTCGCAAAATGCATCCTATAGTCTCAATCTCTATTGTTTCAGCTCCTAAAACTAAAAACTTCTAGAGTATTTCTACAGTCATACCACAATATTCATAAGATGATAACAGATACTTACTTGACTGGGTGCCGGATACTCGTGGTGCCATACTTCCTTTGAAATATGCATTTATAATTTAAAATTCAACAGCTTTGGAAAACTCTTTTGAACCCTAACCACAGTCGAGTTTTGCAACCGGGCTCTGATACCATAAAATGTAACACCCTAAACCCGGCCCATGCGTTATGATCGGATCTGACATGTCACATGAGAAAAACATGTTAAATCATTTTTATTCGTACTAAAATAGGTATTATTTTGTTATAAATAAGAAAACAAGTTTGATTTGAAATAGTTGATAAAGTACTACTAACCTCGAAGGTTGACTGATAAATTGATAATTTGAACTAGCGATCTTACAATCTATGACTTTTGAAAAATATTGATGATAATTTGAGAGAAAATTTCAAGTTAAAATATTTGTAAAAGTTTGTTATGAAATCCATTTGTTAATCCATTTTAGAAAATCTATATTTAAGTGTTTAGAAAAATTCCCATTTAAAACAATTTAAGCAAAATATAAGTACGTCAAACATAATACAAAATAAAATAATCCAGAGGCCTTATTACAACATAAAAAAAACCCAAAAATAGTAAAAGTAATAAGGTGAACGGATATAGATATCTAAAGTTCAATAAAACCCATTTCTGAAGTATGGCCTCCACCGAGTCATCCATGGCCCAAGTCCACATCACTGAGCATTACCTGCAAGGGTTAAGGAAACGGGGTGAGTTACTAGAACTCAGTGTATAATCCCCTTACCGTTATCCACTGGGCCTGAACTCGTATAGCAACATCTTCAGTCTAAGCCCATTACAAAGTAATAAATAAATGAGATGAATGCAACCCATCCCAACCAGCCAATCTCTCCCCCGACCAGCCAATCTCTCCTGTGGGGATCAAGTCAACCCACCCCGCCATTCTCTCCAATTTGCAGTCAAGCTGCCATTTATAATATTTTTTGTGGTTGAACCACCAGAGTCATAATCAAGCACATTAATAAGCAAATTGTGGCAATGCCACCAGGCTACACTTCTCTTCATTCAATTTTCCCATCCCATGCAATATGTAGAGATGCAACATACATAATAACAATCATTAATCTATTGAATACTTCTAATGAATTGCCCCTTTAAAACAATATAATAATTCGACCCACTAAGGCATTTTAACAATTCGGCCCATAGGGGCATTTTGGTAATTTGGCCCATAAGGGCATTTCGGTAATTTGGCCCATAGGGGCATTTCGGTAATTTATACAAATTAACACTGATTTTGATAAATATTAAGAAATAATGAAATTTAAGCAAATTTCTCGATTTATGCCATATTACGATTTTTAGCCTTATAATAATAACAATCAACTATCAAACTTATTACCGAATCATAATCTACAGAATTACGGGGTGAGTTTACCCACCTGATTTGTAACACCCAAAACCCGGACAGGATACCACGTCCGAATCTGGTATGTTACGGGGAACACGTTTTTGAGAATCCAAAGTATATAGTTAAAAACGAGTTGATTTCATTTAGCATATCCAATAGTTTCTTAGTGCTATTTTGAAACATTTTTGACTTAGTCGAATATCGAGTTTGGTTTGAAAATCACTTGAGTTTACTTTATAGCAAAACATAGTGAGATACCCGATGGTATAGTTTAAAACACATTGCGTTATAGTTTTGAAAACATTATCTTACCAAATTTTTAGTAAAATTTCATACCAAGTTGTTTGTTAAGCAGGTTGAGAATCTAATTAAAACATAACCATCATAAAACATAATTTAAAGGCCTTTTACAAATCCAAATTAAAGCTCAAATAAAAATAAATAAGCTAAAGTACCCAAAGTGAATAGTCTGAGCAAAACTTTTATTAAAGCATGGCATGTGCACCCCAAGTCCACCCCGACTCCATGTCCGCGTCTACGGGTCACCTGAAATGTCAAAGGAGAGGGTGAGTCGAATGACTCAGTGCATAAATCCCGCTCTCGATGAAACAACATGCTATCACACATCATACATAGCAACATAATTAATGCAACCCAATCCTAACCATCCGTATCTCCCTTTTTCTACCCCGTGTGGTACCAAACCACTGGTGGTGCCAAACCACTGGTGACATATAGTCACAATGTGTTACCAAAACACTGGTGTCCCAAAGACACAATATCCATCAATGTGGTGCCAAACCACGGTGTCCCAAAGACACGTTTGTGCTACTAAAGCACGGTGACCGAAGTCACAAATCCAATGATGGGGCCAACCCATCGTGTGATACCCAATCACTAGCGCAGACGATCCCATATCTCATGTGGGGCCAACCCACGGTGGTGTCAAACCACGGGGACAAGTCACAATGAGGTGCCCAACCTCGGTGTCCCAAAGACACAAATGTGGTACCAAACCATTGGTGACCGTAGTCACAATAATCGAATGATGGGGCCAACCCATCGTGTGATACCCAATCACTAGCGACGATCCCATATCTCAAAGTGGGGCCAACCCACGGTGGTGTTAACCACGGGGACAAGTCGCAATGAGGTGCCAAACCTCCGAGGTGCCAAACCTCCGTGACCCAAAGTCACAAAGTGTGTTACCAAAAACACCGGTGCTCGTCAAGACAAAATATCATTTGCTCCTCCGCTCAAATCACCCATCAACATACCATACTCATGTACTCATGCATATCATGCAAAACATGCATATCATGCTAATATGCCTAACCTCATATCCCATGTCACATATATCCATAGCCATGGTATCATATAGATCATCGAAGAAACTCATAACAATAATAATCTTCGACTTACCCGAGTCCATGATCATACCCATTAGGGTATCATATCAATCATCATCTGTTTCATTAATTATCACACAAAGTTATCAATCATATTACTAAGCGAAGTGTGTTAGTTTACACACTGGTAATTACGAGTCTAAAGATCCCAACGACCGATCTAAGTCCCTTGATTATCTCGCTCCTATAATCGGCCAACATAGGGGTTAGTACACATAAACCATTCGGCCAAAGGCTTTATACCAAGAGAAGTCATCTCAAACCCTTACCTTCACTTCTTAACTTGGTTTCCAACCAACCCCGAACCACAATGGTCCTTCTAAGACGATCGCCACCACCTTGAAAAGAATAACGATTAATCCTTTATCATTCACGACTTAATCGAAACCAGACGATTAAACTAACAACAACCAATCACTTACCCCTTACTAATCAATTGATGTAAGAAAACGGCTCCTCTTGCTTGCTTCCACAATCCAATGATCCTATAACGAAGAGATTAGAATCCTTCCAAAATGACCATATTCGGCCCTTAATTAAACCAAAATCGATTGAGAAAAGAAAGAAAATAAATGACCATTCGGCCATGGACTTACCAACCTCCAAACGGTTGAAGCAAGAAACCCCCCAACACTCTATTGATGTTCGGCCACAACAACCACTAGGAGAAGGGATGGATCCGGTCAATACTTTGAACCAAAGAGAATTCGGTCTAGAATTAAAATAGAGCAAGGGAAATATGTGATCAAGAAGAAAGAATCGGCCAAAGTTTGAGAAGAAAAGAAAGAAAAATGGAAAAGTGGTAGGTGCTTTTCGGTTTTGAGATGACAAGAAATGGAAGGAATGAATAGGAATTTTCGGTTTAGGCAAGGTAAATTTCAGCTTTAGTGTTTCAAAAAGGGGAGAGAAAACGAAACAAAAATGAGATATGAGAAGGCTAGTTTTGGCTTAGCTCCAAAAGAAGATAAGAAGGAGAAATGGAATGAGCATTCGGCCAAAAGAGACAAAAAGAAGTACAAGCTTGAGGCTCAAGATCTTTCGGCTACAAACACTTTAGGAGACAAGAAATAAAATGAAACTTTCGGCAATCCATTTTGAGTTTTGGTCTTACGGTTCCAAGAGTAAAAGAATGAGAGAAATTCTCTTGAAAATTCAATGACAAAAGAAAGAAAGAATAGCCTTCCAACTTGACCGAAAATGCCTCAAAACTCCAAATGAATTTCGGCATTACCCACTACAACACACCACCAAGCCGTCCACCCACTCCACAACTCCCCAACATTCGGCCAAATCCCCCTATTCACTCCCAACCACAATTTCAAACAACAAGACCAAGTCTTCCTCCTACAATTATTCTCCACCAACCGTTTGAATGGTATGACTTGGTCCAAGGTAGAATTCAACTTGCCTTCTACCTCTTCCCCCATGCCGTCCAAAATTAAAGCCAAAATGGGGACTCTGCAGCTCGAACACTAGACCTCCACTCCATGTAGATGACGCCACACCAAGCTCCCCATGTAGCGCATGCTTTGCCACTAAGCTAGCTCCTTATTTGTGCAATAAAACACCAAAGAAAACTCTTATACCCCACCCTCCAAAGCTCCCGACTTAACACCCAAAACCAAAATTTTCCCATTCACTCGGGCATACTCCTAGACTTCAATCAAACCCCTAAAACACCGAAATAGCAACACAAAGACACTAAACTCATGCGATATCATGCAACAACAAAACAGCCCCTAACCCGGATATTACGGTTCTACCCCCTTAAAAATAATTTCGGCCTCGAAATTATTACGATCGTAAGAGTTGCGGGTATTCTTTGTCTCATCACATCCTCGAGTTCCCACGTAGCTTCTTCTACGCCATGATTCCGCCAAAGTACCTAACCAAAGGCACGGACTTCTTACGCAGAACCTTCACATCTCGATCAAGAATCGCACAGTTCCTCCTCCATGGTCAAATCTGGATTTACCTCGATCTCTTCCATCGCTACCACATGCGACGGATCGAACGATACCTGCAAGCATCGAAACGTGGAATACGTCGTGAATCGACTAAGCTCTGGCGGCAACTCAAGCCGATCACGCCATCGGTCCAACTCGTCTCGAGAACCTTATACGCCCAATGAACCTCGGACTTAGCTTGCCTTTCTTCCCGAATCTCAACACCTTTTTCCAAGGTGAGACCTTCAGAAAACTCGATCCCCACAAAGCAAACTCTATATCTCTTCGCTTAAGATCGGCATAAGACTTCGCCGGTCCGGAAGCTTCCTTAATCGAGCACGAATCACTTTAACCTTGTCCTCGCCTCACTACTAACTCGGGTCCCAACAATCGGCGTTCACCTAACTCCGTCCAACACGTAGGTGAGCGACACTTCCTACCATACAACGCCTCATACGGTGCCATCTTGATGCTCGCAGTAATCGTTGTTGTAAGCAAACTCACTAATGGTAGAAACTCCTCCCAACTACCTCTCGAAATCCAGGACACAACCTCTCAAAGATATCCTCTAAGATCTCGAATAACCCTTTCGATTGACCGTCAGACTGCGGGTGAAAAGCCGTGCTGAAATCCAAACACGTACCCAAAGCCTGATGCAACGCTTTCCAAAACCTTGACGTAAATTTGGGATCCCTATCCGAGATTATCGAAACTGGCACACCATGCAACCTTACTATCTCTGAAACATACAGCTTCGCTAGCTTCTGAAGTGAGTAGTCAACCCTCACCGGAATAAAGTGAGTCGATTTAGTCGACGATCCACCACTACCCAAATCGAATCCTTCTTGCTTGGCGAAGCGGTAACCCACCGACGAAATCCATGGTTATCCTTTCCCACTTCCACCGAGGAATCTTCACAGGCTGAAGCAAACCCGACGGCAACTGATGCTCAGCCTTGACCTGGCGACAAGTCGACACTTCCTAACAAACTCTGTCACCTCTTTCTTCAAGCCAGCCACCAAAATCGCTCTCTAAGATCCCTATACATCTTGCTACCTCCGGGATGCATAGCATAAGGATCGCTATGTGCGTCTGAAGAATCTTTTGCCTTAGCTCAACATCTTTAGGCATACAAGCTTTACCTTGAAAACATGTAACCCCATCATTAGACAAGTCTGTAACCTTCCAAACCACCATTCTCGCACTTGTAACCTCCGCGCACTCGTAACCTCGTCCTCTAGTTTGTTTCTCTCGATCCGCTCAACCCAAGTAGGCTTAACCTGCAACTCTGCCAGAATACTCCCGTCGTCATACAAACTCAAATGGGCAAACAAAGCTCTTAAGTCCGAAACAACCTTACGGCTCAACGCGTCTGCCACCACATTAGCCTTGCCCGGATGATACTCAATCGAACAGTCGTAATCTTTCAGCAACTCAACCCATCTGCGTTGCCTCAAATTCAAATCCTTCTGAGTCAGCAGATACCTTAGACTCTTGTGATCTGTGAAGACTATCGATCTTTCTCCATACAAATAGTGCCTCCAAATCTTTAAAGCGAAGACTACAGCTGCTAGCTCCAAATCGCAAGCGTCGGATAGTTGATCTCATGTGGCCTCACTGCCGAGAAGCGTAAGCCACAACCTTACCTTCTTGCATCAAGACACAACCCAAGCCCGTATGTGATGCATCGCAATAGATCGTGAATTCCTTACCAGCCTCAAAGTTGAATTAAAACCGAGCCTCGGTCAAAATCTTCTTTAACTTATCGAAGCTTTCTCATTGTTTCTCGGTCCATACAAACGGAACTTCTTTCCTCAAAGAACTTGGTCATCGCACGCTATCAACGAAAAACCTCAACAAACCTTCGGTAGTATCCGCCAAACCAGAAAACTCCGAATCTCACCACCGACTTAGGCGGCTTCCAATCCAAAAGCGCCTCAATCTTACGAGGATCTACTCGAATCCCTCACCAACACTACATGACCCAAGAAAGTCACCTCCTAAGCCGTAACTCGCACTTCATCGAACTTAGCATAGAGCCGCTTTTTCCTCAAAATCGCAACACCACTCGCAAATGCTTATCATGTTCTTCCTCCGTCCTGAGTACACCAAGATGTCGTCTATGAAAACCACGACGAACTGATCCAGATACTGTTGAAACACCCTATTCATCATATCCATAAACGCTGCCGGTGCGTTAGTCAACCCGAACGGCATTACCAGAAATTCGTAGTGCCCATACCGAGTCCGAAACGCTGTTTTATGGATATCAGCCTCCTTAACTCTTAACTGGTGATACCCAGACCTCAAGTCGATCTTTGAAAATACCGCAGCACCCTTCAGCTGATCAAACAAATCATCTATCCGTGGCAACGGATACTTGTTTTTAATCGTCAGCTTATTCAACTGGCGGTAGTCTATACACATCCGCATCGTGCCATCTTTCTTCTTGACAAAGAGTACCGGCGCACCCCACGGCGAAACACTAGGCCTAATAAAACCTCGATCCAATAACTCCTGGATCTGAGCCTTAAGCTCCACCAATTCCTTTGGCGCCATCCTATACGGAGCAATAGACACCGCACGCTCCGGCAATGATCTATCCCGAACTCTACCTCGCGATCTGGCGGCAAACCCTAAGCTCCTCAGAAACACATCAGCAAATTCCTTAACAGTACGGACCCTCTCTACAACAGACTCTTTAGCCTCCAAGGCATACACATGAACTACATATGCTTCACAGCCCTTCCTGACCATCTTCTCCGCTTTCAGAGCAGATACCACATTTGATAAGTAATGTCTCCTATTACCTATCATAGCCACCTCATCACCCTCAACCGTCTTAAGAACCATGCGCTTGGCGCGCAATCCAACCTCGCTCGGTACTTGACCAACCAATCCATCCCAAGAATCGATCGAACTCCCAAAGCGGCGGTTCCATCAGATCAAGCAACAAACACTACCCCTTGGAGTTCTAGGGTACCTCTCTAAACAGCTTTATCTACTACTACAGAGTGACCTAGAGGGCTAATCACCGTCATCCGCCTAGAAGATATCTCGAGTCTAAATCCATGGTCTCTACTATACTATCGGCAACATAAGAATGCGTTGAACCCACATCAATCAAAGCGGTATAAGGAGAACCAAAAATCAAAACGCACGGTTATGACGCCCGGCAAGGCCGCTCTCCTCTCTCGGCGCCTCGCAAAGATACACTAATCCAGCCGTTCGCATCGTAACTACTTCGCACCTCGCCGGTGCTCCACGGGCCCCGACGTAATCCATTACCGCCTCGCCATTACCACGGCCCCTCTGCGGTGGCGGTCCATTACCTCGAATCGATTACGGCCACGACTCTCGATGAATCTCGCCAACCTACGCGGGACGGTCCCTCACCACGATGCTCCAGAGAACCACACTCGAAGCAACCTTTTCCTCCATCCAAAGAGCCACCCCAATGAGATTTCCCACATCGATCACCGCTGCGCGTCCCTCGCTTAGCAAAGAACAAACCTAGCAGTACTGGTTCGGCCCACTCGGTCTAGCTCTCTTCTGCGGATTACCCGACGATCCGTAAGACCCAAAGCTCCTCTTATGCCTATTTCTGTCCATGCCCTGTCTCACTGACTCCTTAACACCCTCGGCTACCTTAGCCTTCTCAACTAGGACAGCAAACTCGCGCTCCTGCTGAGGAGCAATCAGCAGCCTCAACTCGTCTCGCAGACCATCCTCGAAACGAACACACCTCTCATGCTCAGTGGCCACAATGCCCCTGGCATACCTACTCAGCTTCAGGAACTCGGCCTGTGACTCGAAAAGTGATTTACTCTCCCGAACAAGCCTCGAAATGCATTCCTCTGGGAGTCAATATAACTAGCTCCAATGTATTTCTTTTGATATGCAGCCCTGAAATAATCCCATGTCAGATCCTCTGCTGCCACACTGTCTCGGACCGTGAGCCACCACCGATATGACTCATCCCGAGCAGAAGCGACACGATGCCCTTGACTTCTCTTCAAGCAATCAAATCCAGATCATCCATGATCCGCTCGGTGGCCTCTAGCCAAGATTTCAAGCGAAGGCTGGAGCAACACCGAGATACACCTCGGAAGAATTCGGCCCCATTTGCCCGAGTCGCTCAGGAACAGATTTCCTAACTCCTGAACCACCACCTACACCAGCTACTCTTTCCAACACTCGTAGCATCGCCTGTGACACTGCATCATCCCCGGTCTGATCTTGGAACTCACCACCTCCGGTGGTGGCGAACCGGTATCTCATTTTTCGACCACTGCGGACCCTACGGGTTCGAAGCGATCATCCTACCACGACCTCGTCCACGACCACGTCCACCTCTAGCGCTCATGACTAATCTTTCTACGTATCTGATTTAAGAGTTTTATGAATCAACATATATTCCACTATTTTAAGGCAAATCTTATGAATATTTAAGGAGATTTGTTCCCGCGAGTTCACAGAATCCTATCAGTTTCAATCTCTAAAGTAGTATACTATTGCTATTCATCAAATCATATCACCTCCAATCAAATCACAAGCAATAGTTCGGGGTACTTACCTGGGCGAACTGGTGCCGGAGACTCGGTGCCATGCCTTTCAAACCATACAGACACTAAAAAAACTTTTTGGGCCTCAGGCCCACAGCCGAGCCTTTGAACTTGGCTCTGATACCACAATTGTAACACCCCAAACCCGGACAGGACACCACGTCCGAATCTGGTATGTTACGGGGAACACGTTTTTGAGAATCCAAAGTATATAGTTAAAAACGAGTTGATTTCATTTAGCATATCCAATAGTTTCTTAGTGCTATTTTGAAACATTTTTGACTTAGTCGAATATCGAGTTTGGTTTGAAAATCACTTGAGTTTACTTTATAGCAAAACATAGTGAGATACCCGATGGTATAGTTTAAAACACATTGCGTTATAGTTTTGAAAACATTATCTTACCAAATTTTTAGTAAAATTTCATACCAAGTTGTTTGTTAAGCAAAGTTGAGAATCTAATTAAAACATAACCATCATAAAACATAATTTAAAGGCCTTTTACAAATCCAAATTAAAGCTCAAATAAAAATAAATAAGCTAAAGTACCCAAAGTGAATAGTCTGAGCAAAACTTTTATTAAAGCATGGCATGTGCACCCCAAGTCCACCCCGGCTCCATGTCCGCGTCTACGGGTCACCTGAAATGTCAAAGGAGAGGGTGAGTCGAATGACTCAGTGCATAAATCCCGCTCCCGATGAAACAACATGCTATCACACATCATACATAGCAACATAATTAATGCAACCCGATCCTAACCATCCGTATCTCCCTTTTTCTACCCCGTGTGGTACCAAACCACTGGTGGTGCCAAACCACTGGTGACATATAGTCATAATGTGTTACCAAAACACTGGTGTCCCAAAGACACAATATCCATCAATGTGGTGCCAAACCACTTTGGTGTCCCAAAGACACGTTTGTGCTAATAAAGCACTTGGTGACCGAAGTCACAAATCCAATGATGGGGCCAACCCATCGTGTGATACCCAATCACTAGCAGACGATCCCATATCTCATGTGGGGCCAACCCACGGTGGTGTCAAACCACAGGGACAAGTCACAATGAGGTGCCCAACCTCTGGTGTCCCAAAGACACAAATGTGGTACCAAACCACTGGTGACCGTAGTCACAATAATCGAATGATGGGGCCAACCCATCGTGTGATACCCAATCACTAGCAGACGATCCCATATCTCAAAGTGGGGCCAACCCACGGTGGTGTTAACCACAGGGACGAGTCGCAATGAGGTGCCAAACCTCCGAGGTGCCAAAACTCTCCGTGACCCAAAGTCACAAAGTGTGTTACCAAAACACGGTGCTCACAAGACAAAATATCACTGCTCCCTCCGCTCAAATCACCCATCAACACACCATACTCATGTAATCATGCATATCATGCAAAACATGCATATCATGCTAATATGCCTAACCTCATATCCCATGTCACATATATCCATAGCCATGGTATCATATAGATCATCAGTAAACTCATAACAATAATAATACTGACTTACCCGAGTCCATGATCATACCCATTAGGGTATCATATCAATCATCACTGTTTCATTAATTATCACACAGGTTATCAATCATATTACTAAACAGAAGTGTGTTAGTTTACACAACTGGTAATTACGAGTCTAAAGATCCCAACGACCGATCTAAGTCCCTTGATTATCTGGCTCCTATAATCGGCCAACATAGGGGTTAGTACACATAAACCATTCGGCCAAAGGCTTTATACCAAGAGAAGTCATCTCAAACCCTTACCTTCACTTCTTAACTTGGTTTCCAACCAACCCCGAACCACAATGGTCCTTCTAAGACGATCGGCCACCACCTTGAAAAGAATAACAGTTAATCCTTTATCATTCACGACTTAATCGAAACCAGACGATTAAACTAACAACAACCAATCACTTACCCCTTACTAATCAATTGACATAAGAAAACGGCTCCTCTTGCTTGCTTCCACAATCCAATGATCCTATAACGAAGAGATTAGAATCCTTCCAAAATGACCATATTCGGCCCTTAATTAAACCAAAATCGATTGAGAAAAGAAAGAAAATAAATGACCATTCAGCCATGGACTTACCAACCTCCAAACGGTTGAAGCAAGAAACCCCCCCAACACTCTATTGATGTTCGGCCACAACAACCACTAGGAGAAGGGATGGATCCGGTCAATACTTTGAACCAAAGAGAATTCGGTCTAGAATTAAAATAAAGTAAGGGAAATATGTGATCAAGAAGAAAGAATTGGCCAAAGTTTGAGAAGAAAAGAAAGAAAAAATGGAAAAGTGGTAGGTGCTTTTTGGTTTTTGAGATGACAAGAAATGGAAGGAATGAATAGGAATTTTCGGTTTAGGCAAGGTAAATTTTAGCTTTAGTGTTTCAAAAAGGGGAGAGAAAACGAAACAAAAAATGAGATATGAGAAGGCTAGTTTCGGCTTAGCTCCAAAAGAAGATAAGAAGGAGAAATGGAATGAGCATTCGGCCAAAAGAGACAAAAAGAAGTACAAGCTTGAGGCTCAAGATCTTTCGGCTACAAACACTTTAGGAGACAAGAAATAAAATGAAACTTTCGGCAATCCATTTTGTGTTTTGGTCTTACGGTTCCAAGAGTAAAAGAATGAGAGAAATTCTCTTGAAAATTCAATGACAAAAGAAAGAAAGAATAGCCTTCCAACTTGACCGAAAATGCCTCAAAACTCCAAATGAATTTCGGCATTACCCACTACAACACACCACCAAGCCGTCCACCCACTCCACAACTCCCCAACATTCGGCCAAATCCCCCTATTCACTCCCAACCACAATTTCAAACAACAAGACCAACTCTTCCTCCTACAATTATTCTCCACCAACCGTTTGAATGGTATGACTTGGTCCAAGGTAGAATTCAACTTGCCTTCTACCTCTTCCCCCATGCCGTCCAAAATTAAAGCCAAAATGGGGACTCTGCAGCTCGAACACTAGACCTCCACTCCATGTAGATGACGCCACACCAAGCTCCCCATGTAGCGCATGCTTTGCCACTAAGCTAGCTCCTTATTTGTGCAATAAAACACCAAAGAAAACTCTTATACCCCAGCTCCAACAGCTCCCCTGACTTAACACCCAAAAACCAAAATTTTCCCATTCACTCAGGCATACTCCTAGACTTCAATCAAACCCCTAAAACACCGAAATAGCAACACAGCACACTAAACTCATGCGATATCATGCAACAACAAAACAGCCCCCTAACCCGGGATATTACATGATTACGGTAAGTATTAAACTCTCTTGATCGTCGGCACCTATGACATCATAACACTCGATTAATCTAATGAACGAGATTTTTATTGATCTAAATCAAAACCAAGCGATCTATTGAAACGCTTACCCTCAGTATCGTGAACGGCCACGATTTGTCTATTCTCATCGGATGATGGTCCACAACCCGGTGGGAAATCTCGAATCGCCGAAACCGCTCTACGCTTGAACTTAGGAGTAGGAATCATAAATCCACTCCTTTTGTGTTCTCCAATAGCTTTTCCTTTCAAATCGGTTCCACTTGCCTCCATCGAAAAAGTATTAATCAAAACGATATTACAGTATATATTGATTGTCTAAGGAAAAAGGGTTCAGCTTACCACTATTTCCATAGAATCAACAAGTGGATAGATCGAACGATTTAGTCCCTAAAAAAAACGATTAGTCACAACCACTTTTCCGTTTAGCAAACTAACCGATCAATGAAAAAGATCATAATGAACCATAACGAATCCCTTACCTTAATGGTTATAAAATCGATTCTCACTGATTATGCTTCTGGATACGGATGAATCAAAGGTAATAGATTCGGCCTTCCCACTATTACACTACAAAAAGGAAAATGATTAACAAAATGAAGGAATATGGGAAACACCATTTTGGTTTAGAAGAAAAATGAACAGCCGAATGATGAGGAACACTCATTCAGCTAGAGGGAAAAGAGAATGAAAGGATTTGAATAAAAAAACACTTACCCGGTTTAATCAAGAAAGAAAAGTCCAACTTGTAAGATGGATAAGAGAAGATGATTAATATTCGGCTATTGAAGAGAAAAAATAAAGAAGATTCAGCCAACAAGGTTGTGTCGCTTAGAGAGAAAAGGAGAAGGTTGAAGAAATGGTAAAAAGAAAAGAGAAGATGAAGGATAGTACTAGATGGTTTCGGCTATCTAAAAGAAATGACCAAAAATGCATTGAAGATTTCGTCCAAAACAAAGGAGAAAATGAACAAATGAACTAGGGGGTTTCGGCCAAAGCAAAAGAGAAATGAATTTGGAAAAGAAACACAAAATGGTCAAAGAGAAAAAAGGATACCTTTCATGCACCAAAACGAACAAAATGATTCTAGCAAAATTCGGCTACCAAAACCCTCCTCCCAAACCGTGTATACTTTTAGCAAGAGAATAAAAATTGACCAAAAATCTTTCCAAAACATTTTCCCCAAAACCGGCCAACATATCCCCCTTCTTGCTCCTTTCTTTTACTCCTTTCCATACACTCCTCCTTACCATATTTCCTTAGCCACCTTTCCATAATGAAAAAGTCTCCTTTACCATAAATACACCCATGGACGACACTTAGGAAGGAAAGACAAAAATTTAATCAAAAATTTTACACTTGGTGGGATTCGAACTCCACCCCTCAAGCCCATACATTCGACGCCACACCACTCCTCTACTAGCTTCACTTGTGCTAGCAAAATGCACACTTATTTCCTTAAGCATTGATGCCACTTACCTTCTCTCCTTAAAGTGCTTAAATACAAAATTTTGCTAAGGCCCAAATCAACCCTGAGCCTTCTTAGGACCCCCAAAACATACACAATTAATATTTTTAACTAGCTTAACGCAAGAAGTAATGCAACACATAAAATTCTAATTTCAGGATGTTACAATTCTACCCTCCTTAAAGAAAATTTCGTCCTCAAAATTTACCTGATTAAAAGATATGACGATATTGATGTTGAATCGTGTCCTCAGGCTCCCATATAGCTTTCTCGGATCCGTGATTATGCCATAATACTTTGACTAACGGTACCGACTTCCTTCTCAGCACCTTAACGTTTCGCTCTAAAATCTGTACTGGCTCCTCTTCAAAAGACAAGTCAGGTCTTAACTCAACTTCCTCCACGGGTACAACATGAGATGGATCCGAATGATAACGCCTTAACATAGAGACATGGAATACACCATGTATCTGACTTAACTCTGGAGGTAACTCAAGCTGATAAGCTACTGGTCCAACACGCTTCAGTACACGGTATGGTCCGATGAACCTAGGGCTCAACTTGCCTTTCCGTCCAAATCTAAAGATCTTCTTCCAAGGTGAGACCTCAGAAAGACCTGATCTCCCACAGAGAACTCTATATCCTTACGCTTTAAATCCGCGTATGATTTTTGCCTATCTGAAGCTTCCTTTAACCGAGCCCTAATTACTTTAACTTTCTCCTCCTTCTCCGAGATCAACTCAGGACCCAACAACTGTCGCTCTCCTAGCTCAGTCCAACAAGTAGGAGTGCGACACCTACGACCATACAACGCCTCATAGGGTGCCATCTGGATACTGGATTGATAGCTGTTGTTGTATGCAAACTCCGCCAAAGGTAGAAAATCTTCCCAACTACCCCTGAAGTCGATCACACAGCCTCTTAACATGTCTTCTAAAATCTGAATAACCCTCTCCGACTGACCATCTGCCTGCGGATGAAATGCCGTGCTGAAATTTAACCTTGTACCCAAAGCTTCATGTAAAGCCTTCCAAAACCGTGATGTAAACCTAGGGTCCCTGTCCGATATAATAGACACTAGTACCCCATGTAACCTCACGATCTCTGCTACATACAACTTGGCCAACTTCTACAATGAATAATCCGTACGAACAGGTAGGAAATGAGCAGTCTTCGTTAACCGATCCACTATCACCCATACTGAATCTTTCTTAGTAGGCGTTAAGGGTAACCTACTAACAAATTCCATCGTTATCCTTTCCCATTCCATAATGGAATTTTCACTGGTTGTAGCAACCCTGACGGCAATTGATGTTCTGCCTTCACTCGCTGACATGTTAAGCACTTGCTCACGAAATCAGTAACCTCCCATTTCAACCCTGGCCACCAATACTGTTCACGGAAGTCTCGGTACATTTTGTTTCCCCCGGGGTGCATAGCATATGGGCTACTATGTGCCTCACGCAGATTCATTTGTCTCATTTCCGAATCTTTGGGCATACAAATTCTTCCGCGGAAACACAATACTCTGTCACTATTCAATCCAAAGTCCCCTATCTCACCACCTTCCACTTGTTGAAGTCGTGAACCCAATGCTTCATCTATCAACTGCTTTTCCTTAATCTGGCTTATCCATGCAGGCTTCACCTGAAGTTCAGCTAGCAGGCTACCATCTTCATAAAGGCTGAGATGAGCGAACATTCCTCTCAAGTCCGATATCACCTTACGACTCAATGCATCTGCCACTACGTTAGCCTTTCCGGGATGATATTCGATTGAGAAGTCATAATCCTTCAATAGTTCTATCCACCTCCGCTGTCTTAAGTTCAACTCCTTCCGGCTAAGGAGGTACTTCAGACTCTTATGATCCGTATAAATAATCGACTTCTCACCGTACAGATAGTGTCTCTAAATCTTCAGAACAAACAAAACTGCAGCTAACTCCAAATTATGAGCGAGATAGTTCACCTCATGCGGCCTTAATTGACGAGATGCATAAGCCACCACTTTTCCCCCTTGCATCAACACACATCCCAAGCCCGTGTGTGATGCATCACAATAAACAATAAACTCCTTACCAGCCTCATGTTGAATCAATACCGGTGCTTCCGTCAAAATCTTCCTCAATTTCTCAAAGCTCTCTTGTTGCTTATCTGACCACACAAATGGTACTCCCTTACGCAACAACTTAGTTAGGGGTGCAGCAATCAACAAAAACCCCTCAACGAAACGCCTGTAATACCCGGCCAAACCTAAAAAACTCAAAATTTCAGCCACTGACTTTGGTGGCGTCCAATCCAACACAGCCTTGACCTTTCGGGGATCAACACTAATTCGTTCGGCAGACACAACATGCCCTAAAAAGGTCACTTCCTTCAGCCAAAATTCACACTTACTTAATTTGGCATACAGTTGCTTTTCTCTTAATATCTGCAATACAACTCGTAGATGCGAATCATGTTCTTCTTCATTCTTCGAGTACACCAAGATATCATCTATGAACACCACCACAAACCGGTCTAAATATGGTTGGAAAACCCGGTTCATCATGTCCATAAATGCAGCTGGTGCATTAGTCAACCCAAACGGCATCACCAAGAACTCGTAATGCCCATAATGAGTTCAAAACGCAGTCTTATGAATATCCGCCTCCTTGACCTTAAGCTGGTGATAACCCGATCTCAAGTCTATCTTCGAGAAAACTGAAGCTCCTCGCAACTGATCGAACAGATCATCAATCCTCGGTAACGGATACTTGTTCTTGATCGTCAACTTATTTAGCTGTCTGTAACCGATGCACATACGCATTGATCCGTCCTTTTTCTTAATGAACAAGACCGGTGCTCCCCACGGTGACACACTCGGTCGAATAAATCCGCGATCCAACAACTCTTGAATTTGAGCTTTAAGCTCTGCTAGCTCCTTCGGCGCCATTCTATAAGGAGCAATGGACACCGGAGCCATTCCTGGCAACAGCTCAATGCCAAACTCTACCTCCCGATCCGGAGGCAATCCTGGAAGCTCCTCGGGAAAGACGTCTGAAAACTCTTTCACCGTTTTGGCGCTATCTACCGAAAACTATTTAGCATCCAAAGCACTGATAAAGGCTAAGAATGCTCCACACCCTTTTCGCACCCACTTTTCTTCTTTTAAAGCAGACACCACATTAGACAGATAGTTCCTCCTTTCACCTATCATCATCACTTCCTTATCCTTCGAGGTTTTTAGTACCATCTGTTTTGCAGCACAATCCAAGTTCGTACAGTGTTTCACCAACCAGTCCATGCCCAAAATAAGGTCGAACTCGCCGAATGGCAGTTCCATCAAGTCCGCCAGAAAAACTTCTCCTTGAATTTCTAAGGGTACATCCCTAAATAATTTATTTACTACCACCGACTATCCTAAAGGGCTAATCACAGTTGTTTCTCTAGCAAAAATTTCAGATCTAATATTCATAGTTCCAGACACAGCACATGCAACATACGAATGGTTGGATCCAATATCTATTAAAGTAGTAACATGTACATTAGATATGAAGAACGTACTGGTTATGACGTCAGGTGCATCACCATCCTCTCGATGTCTGACTGCATAGACAAAACATGGCTGTCTCGCTTCCGTGTTACCCCTATTACCGGTACCTCTACCCGGTACACCCTGACCTCGTCCTACACCATTACCACCTCAACCTAACCCACGGCCTATCGGCGGCTGCTGAGCGTCTCCAACTGGCGGAGCGAATCTGTTACGAACTCCCTGAGTTTGAGCAGGCTCTCGAGGGCAATCCCTAAACCGATGGTCCTTAGATCCACATCTGAAATAGCTACCAGTTCTCTTCCAGTATTCACCCGAGTGAAGTCTCCCATAATCCGCACAAGGCTGTAATTGATTGGTAGCAGCTGGAGCACCCGCTCGTACTGGTCCCTCATTCCTGGGCCTTTTCTAAAAACCTCTAGCAGGACCTAAGTGCCCAGAGTCTCTCTTGTTTTTGTCCCTATCCTTATCTCAGTTTTGCCGTTCCGAGTGCTTAACCTCCTCAGCTATTTTAGCTTTTTCCACAAGTGTGGCAAACTTTCTCTCATTCTGTAGGGCTATCAGTACCCGCAACTCATCATGCAACCCGTCCTCAAAACGCACACAGCGTTCATAATTAGTTAGCACTATTCCCGAGCGCATCGACTAAGACACGTAAAGTGCGCTCGTATCTTCGCCACAGATTTACCTCCTTGGACCAGATTCAGGAATTCCTTCCTTCGAGCATCCACATAGCTAGCCCCGACATATTTTCCTTGAAACGCGGTCTTAAAGAATTCCCAGGTAATGCGATCGGCCTCAGTGCCTTCCCGAATAGTGAGCCACCACTGGTACGCCTTGTCTCTCAGCGAAGACACTACTCCTTTCAGTTTCTGCTCGGCGGTGCAGTCCAGATCGTTTATGATCCGCTCCACAGCCTCAAGCCAGTAATCCGCTACATTAGGGGCTACACCCAAAATACCTCTAAAAACTTCAGCCCCATTCGATCTGAGTCGCTCCGATATTGACCCATGAGCTGCTGATCCAGTTTTTGCCCCAGCAACCCTTTCTAGAACTCGCAACATTACTTGAGACAGAGCGTCGTACTCTCTCATTCGATCATGTGACCCAGCTTCAGTCATTGGTGGCGCAGGGGCATCCATTTCTGGCATATGTCCCGATGCCTCGGATACAACTCTAGCACCTCGGCCTCTACCACGGCCGCGTCTACCGCGTCCACATCCTCTAGCGCTCATATTTGCTAATTCGATTTAATTTGATTAAGAGTCTTATGAATCAGTATGCTATTTCAGTGTTTATTGAACAATATTTTATGAAGTATAGGAAGTAAAGTCATTTTCGCAAAATGCATCCTATAGTCTCAATCTCTATAGTTTTAGCTCCTAAAACTAAAAAGTTCTAGAGTATTTCTACAGTCATACCACAATATTTATAAGATGATAACAGATACTTACTTGACTGGGTGCCGGATACCCGTGGTGCCATACTTCCTTTAAAACATGCATTTATAATTTAAAATTCAACAGCTTTGGAAAATGCTTTTGAACCGTTTGCAACCGGGCTCTGATACCATAAAATGTAACACCCCAAACCCGGCCCATGCATTATGATCAGATCTGACATGTCACATGAGAAAAACATGTTAAATCCTTTTTATTCGTACTAAAATAGGTATTATTTTGTTATAAATAAGAAAACAAGTTTGATTTGAAATAGTTGATAAAGTACTACTAACCTCAAAGATTGACTGATAAATCGATAATTTGAACTAGCGATCTTACAATCCATGACTGAGCACGGCCCAAGTCCAATCACTGAGCATTACCTGCAAGGGTTAAGGAAACGGGGTGAGTTACTAGAACTCAGTGTATAATCCCCTTACCGTTATCCACTGGGCCTGAACTCGTATAGCAACATCTTCGGCCTAAGCCTATTACAAAGTAATAAATAAATGAGATGAATGCAACCCATCCCATCCAGCCAATCTCTCCCCCGACCAGCCAACCTCTCTTGTGGGGATCAAGTCAACCCTCCCCGCCATTCTCTCCAATTTGCAGTCAAACTGCCATTTATAATATTTTTTGTGGTTGAACCACCAGAGTCATAATCAAGCACATTAATAAACAAATTGTGGCAATGCCACCAGGGTACACTTCTCTTCATTCAATTTTCCCACACCATGCAATATGTAGAGATGCAACATACATAATAACAATCATTAATATATTGAATACTTTTAATGAATCGCCCCTTTAAAACAATATAATAATTTGGCCCACTAAGGCATTTTAACAATTCGGCCCATAGGGGCATTTCGATAATTTGGCCCATAGGGGCATTTCGGTAATTCGACCCATAGGGGCATTTCGGTAATTTATACAAATTAACATCGATTTTGATAAATCTTAAGAAATAATGAAATTTAAGCAAATTTCTCGATTTATGCCATATTACGATTTTTAGCCTTATAATAATAACAATTAACTATCAAACTTGTTACCGAATCATAATCTACGGAATTACGGTGTGAGATTACACACTTGATTACGGTAAGTATTAAACTCTCTTGATCGTCGGCACCTATGACATCATAACACTCGATTAATCTAATGAACGAGATTTTTATTGATCTAAATCAAAACCAAGTGATCTATTGAAACGCTTACCCTCAGTATCGTGAACGACCATGATTTGTCTATTCTCACCGGATGATGGTCCACAACCCGGTGGGAAATCTCGATTCGCCGAAACCGCTCTACGCTTGAACTTAGGAGTAGGAATCATAAATCCACTCCTTTTGTGTTCTCCAATAGCTTTTTCTTTCAACTCGGTTCCACTTGCCTCCATCAAAAAAGTCTTAAACAAAACGATATTACAGTATATATTGATTGTCTAAGGAAAAAGGGTTCGGCTTACCACTATTTTCGTAGAATCAACAAGTGGATAGATCGAGCGATTTAGTCCCTAAAAATAAATGATTAGTCATAACCACTATTCCGTTTAGCAAACTAACCGGTCGACGAAAAAGATCATAATGAACCATAACGAATCCCTTACCTTAATGGTTATAAAACCGATTCTCACTGATTGTGCTTATGGCTACGGATGAATCAAAGGTAATAGATTCGGCCTTCCCACTATTACACTACAAAAAGGAAAATGATTAAAAAAATGAAGGAATATGAGAAATACCATTTCGGTTTAGAAGAAAAATGAACAACCGAATGATGAGGAACACTCATCCGGCTAGAGGGAAAAGAGAATGAAAGGATTTGAATAAAAAAACACTTACCCGGTTTAATCAAGAAAGAAAAGTCCAACTTGTAAGATGGAGAAGAGAAGATGATCAATATTCGGCTATTGAAGAGAAAAGAATAAAGTAGATTTGGCCAACAAGGTTGTGTCGCTTAGGGAGAAAAGGAGAAGTTTGAAGAAATGGTAAAAAGAAAAGAGAAGATGAAGGATAGTACTAGATGGTTTCGGCTATAAAAAAGAAATGACCAAAAATTCATTGAAGATTTCGGCCAAAACAAAGGAGAAAATAAACAAATGAACTAGGACATTTCGGCCAAAGCAAAAAAGAAATGAATTTGGAAAAGAGACACAAAATGGTCAAAGAGAAAAAAGGATACCTTTCATGCACCAAAACTGACAAAATGATTCTAGCAAAATTCGGCTACCAAAACCCCCCTCCCAAACCGTGTATACTTTTAGCAAGAGAATAAAAATTGACCAAAAACCTTTCCAAAACATTTTCCCCAAAACCGGCCAACATATCCCCCTTCTTGCTCCTTTCTTTTACTCCTTTCCTTACACTCCTCCTTACCATATTTCCTTAGCCACCTTTCCACAATGAAAAAGTCCCCCTTACCATAAATACACCCATGGCCGACACTTAGGAAGGAAATACAATAATTTAATCAAAAATTTTGCACTTGGTGGGATTCGAACTCCACCCCTCAAGCCCATACATTCGACGCCACACCACTCCTCTACTAGCTTCACTTGTGGTAGCAAAATGCACACTTTATTTCCTTAAGCATTGATGCCACTTACCTTCTCTCCTTAAAGTGCTTAAATACAAAATTTTGCTAAGGCCCAAATCAACCCTGAGCCTTCTTAGGACCCCCAAAACATACACAATTAATATTTTTAACTAGCCTAATGCAAGAAGTAATGCAACACATAAAATTCTAATTTCAGGATGTTACAAATCGGTTCTTCTTCATAAGTCATATCAGGCTTAATCTCAATCTCTGACGGATTAATCACATGCGAGGGATTTGATCGATATCTATGAAGCATTGAAACATGGAATACATTATGAATCTTTTCTAACTCAGGTGGCAACAACAGTCTATAAGCAACTGGCCTGATACATTCTATAATCTCATACGGCCCAATAAATCTCGGACTCAACTTGCCTTTACGACCGAATCTGAGTATTTTCTTCCACGGTGAGACTTTTAAAAATACTTTGTCATCAATTTAAAACTCTATATCTTTTCGTTTCAAGTCTGCATACGATTTCTGATGATCTGATGCTGTTTTCAGACTTTCGCGAAACTCTTTCACTTTCTGTTCAGTCTCTCTGATCAAATCGACCCCGTATATCTTATTCTCACTGAGATCAGTCCAATACAAAGGTGTTCGACATTTACGATCGTACAAAGCCTCATAAAATACAATTTTAATACTCGATTGAAAACTATTATTATACGCAAATTCAATCAGTGGCAAGTATCGTTCCCATGTACCTTCAAACTCGAGAATGCAACATCTCAACATATCCTTGAGTATTTGAATTATTCGTTCGGACTGACCATTTGTCTGCAGATGGAAAGCAGTGCTAAAGTGTAGTTTCGTACGTAGTGCATCTTGTAATTTCTTCCAAAACCGCGATGTGAACCTCGGATCTCTATCCGAAACAATAGAAATAGGTACTCCGTGCAATCTCACAATCTGAGAAACATACAATTCAGCTAGCTTATCAAGCGAGTAACTGTGCGAACCAGAACAAAATGAGCCGATTTAGTCAATCTATCCACAATAACCCAGATTGCTTCTTTCTTACTCGGTGACAAAGGCAAACCCGATACAAAATCCATCGTGACTCTGTCCCATTTCCACTAGGGTATCATAATTGGCTGAAGTAACCCAGACGGTACCCGATGCTCGGCTTTAACTTGTTGACAAATTAAACAATTCGAAACAAAGTAAAAAATGTCCCGTTTCATACCATGCCACCAGTAAAGCTGTTTCAAATCATTATACATTTTTGCACTACTCGGGTGAACAAATAATCGAGTACTATGAGCTTCATTCAAAATCATCTGAATCAACTCTGAATTTCTCAAAACACACATTCGGTCTTTGAACCTCAAACAACCTTCAGTATCAACTCGGAACTCTGAATCAGTACTCGCATCACATTGAATCTGTTTTGCTATCAATTCATTATCAACTTTCTGAGCCTCACAAATCTGCTGAATAAATAACGGTTTCACTTTCAACTCAGCTACTAGCAAACCGTCATCGGATAGAGACAACTGATTATTCATCGCACGTAGGGCAAACAATGATTTTTGACTCAAAGCATTAGCAACCACATTAGCCTTTCCCGGATGGTAGACAATCACAAGCTCATAATATTTTAACAACTCTAACCATCTTTGCTATCGTAGATTCAGATCTTTCTGTGTCATCAAATATTTTAAGCTTTTGTGATCATAATAGACATGACATTTTTCACCGAACAGATAGTGGCGCCAAATTTTCAACGCAAACATAATAGCTGCCAATTCCAAATCGTGTGTCGAATAATTCTTTTCGTGTGGCTTTAACTGTCTTGAGGCATAAGCGATGTAAGACGGCCCGGGTTGATTTGAGTCGTTTCACTTGTTTGCCCGATTGTCGACGAGGAGTAGTTGAGTGTAATATCCTGAAATTGGGCCTAGTAGGATTGGGCCAATTGGACCTTGAGCTTTAGGAAAAATTTGAGTATTATTATTTGTGTTGGCTTGGGTATGAATTTTGTGTGTTAGCATAGTCTTGTGAAGGCTTGATTTTATTTAGGAAGTTAGATAATTTTTAGTATGGTTTATTTAATGAAGTGGATTAAGTGAGCTTGACACTTAAGTTAATTTAAGTGTTAATTAAAGCATAAGAGGAGTAAGTGGCAAGTTGGTTAAGGAGCTTGAAAGGTGGCTTGAGGTTAGAGGTTCGAGTATCATGGAAAGCATTTTTGAAGACTTTATTTTGTGTTCTAGCATTGATGGACGGTCAACCTATGTTTATGATAGGTTGGACCTTAAGTTTTTGGTAAAGTTGAATTTTGGAAAAGGAAAGCATGAAATAGGGGATAGGAATCTTAAGGTTATGGTATGATGAGGGGACAAAAGGCATGGAATATGGAGGATGTTTTGGAAAGTAATCCTAGGCCTTTAGTGCATGTATGTGGACGGCATGGGTGTCTAGGGGGGTGGCCGAATGTTGTTAGGTGGCTTGGAGGGGATAGTTGGTCAACCTTTGCTTGTTGTGCATCTTTTGTATTGTTTTCTTTCTCTCCAAAAACTCCCCTCCTTGGCCGAATGTGTACTATGCTTTTAGTGAAAAATTCCTTTTGGTTTTAGCCTTATTTTGTTGGAACCAAATCCTACTTTTTGTTTCTTTTCATTCATCCTTTTGAAACCGAAACAACATTTGATTTTTTGGGCATTTTGTGCACATTTCTTTTAGGCAAAATAGTGTTTGGCCGAACCTCTCTCTCTCCCACATCTCTCTCTTTTTCTTCTTTGACATTGGTTCATAATCACATTTCTCCTACTTTCTCTTGGCCGAAACTTTCATCTCTCCATCTCTCTTTACTTTCTTTTATTTTATTCAATGTCATAAACATTCCTCTCCCATTGAAATCTCTTCCATCTTCTTCTTTTGTTTTCCTTTCTCTTTCTCAACTTTAATCGAATCCTTATTGTTAAATCAAATCAACCATAGCCGAATTTCTTTGACCATTTAATCATTTTGCCGAAATTTTTCCTTTCTCTTATTGTTTTGTTTTGGCTGAATATTCAAGGGTAGATTCTCTTTGATTTTTCTTCAATCGATTTTGGAAAAGGGTAAGTGTTCATGGCCGATTCTCTTTCAATTCTTTCTCTTTCCAAGTTATTTTCTTGTGGTCAAAGGCCGAATCTTTGGGCATTGGTTTGCAAGGTTCTAACCATTTTAGGAACCGATTATTCTTTTAGGCTTTTCGGGACGTTGGAAGCAATCAATCTAAGCCTCGTTTCTTTGTCAATCGATTTGGGTAAGTTTAGGTAAGATTTGGTATTACAAGTGTTAACTCTTTGGGATTTAGTAGTATGGCCGATTGGCCTTTGTTCATAATTTTAGTATTGGACGATTGTAGGACAAGGTGTTCTAGTGCGGTAGATCAGATTCGGGAGTTAGTTCTTGCGTTGGTGAAAGGTGTGTATCTTACACACTTTATAACTTGGTTTATATATGTATATTTGTGTGTTATAACTAATCATATTATGAAAGTGGGTAAATCGATGAGATTCGGATATGATACCATGATGGTATGAATGAGGATTCGGGTAAGTCCGTTTCAATATGTTGTTAATACATGTGGATTGAAATCATGATCTACGGTTTATGATATATTCATTATGAGTTACATATCAAAGTTTATTGACATGATTTGTCTATCTATTGCATTGGTATGGGCAATATGAGAGGAGGGGGAAGATTGATGATTCGTGTCTTCTGGACACCGGTGGTTTGGCATCACGGTGATTTGGTATCACATTCGTGTCTTGGACACCGAGGTTTGGCACCTCATAGCGACTTGTCCCTCGTGGTTAATACCACCGTGGGTTGGCCCCACTTTTGAGATATGGGATAAATGCCGCTGATTTGGTATCACACGTGGGTTGGCCCCACAACTTGATGATTCGTGTCTTCGGACACCGGTGGTTTGGCACCACGGTGATTTGGTATCACATTCGTGTCTTCGGACACCGAGGTTTGGCACCTCATAGCGACTTGTCCCTGTGGTTAATTCCACCGTGGGTTGGCCCCACTTTTGAGATATGGGATCGTCTACCAGTGATTTGGTATCACACGTGGGTTGGCCCCACAAATGGATTATTCGTGACTACGGTCACCAGTGATTTGGTATCACATTTGTGTCTTTGGACACCAGTGGTTTGGCAACACCAGTGGTTTGGTACCACACGGGGTAGAAAAGGAGTTATGGATGGCTAGGTTGGGTGCATTATACATATATGTTTCTTTGTTATAATTTGTGTAAGTATGTGGTATTTACCGGGAGAGGGAATATGCACTCGAGTCTTGGTGACTCACCTTCTCCTTATATTTTCAGTGATTCGTGAGATCATGGATATGGAGCCGGATGGACTCGAGGAGGCCATGCAATAAAGTTTGGTTTTACATGAACTTCCATTTGGGTACTTTATTTTAATTTGGTTTTCATATTTTATGGATTTGTAATAAGGCCTGTTTAATTATGTTTTGGATTATTTTTATGTTTTGAATATATTTAAAATATGGCTTATAAATTACTTGGTTAATCTAATAATTGAGCTCAAAGTTTTCTAAACTAAAAACTCGCAATGGTTTTAAAAATCTTACCATCGGGTAATATGAATAGTTCGATAGAAAAATTACAAGTTAAGTGTTTTCAACAAATTAAGTGATTTCCAAAATTCAAGTTTCTATACTCAATTGCAAACGGATTTTCAAAGTGATATTTCAAATTTTCTTAAAAAGATATAAATGTTTTCTATCTTATGATTTATCAACTAAGTTTTAAAGTTTTATGTAATTCAAAGTAAATCTCAGTTTTAACTTATTTTCGACAAATAAAGAATTTCAAAGAGTTTTTCACAAAATTTAATTGTTAATTCGATTCTTTCAAAAATATTTTCCTTAGTGACATACCAGATTCGGTCGTGGCGTATTGACCGGGTTTGGGGTGTTACATTGAGTCTTCGGGGAAAAGGAGAAATTTGGCTAAGTATGCGGAAGCTTTTCAGAATGGGTTAAGAAAATTGGCTAAGTGTGAAGATAGGTTCGGCTAGGAAGGAAACAAGAAAGATAGATGGCTTGGAAATGGGCTCGGTTTAGTTGAAATAGTAAAGGATAATAAGTTCGAGAGATTTTAGGATAAATGATAGAGATGGATAATCGAACTCAAACTTCAGGAATGATTCAACACTAAAAAGTGTCACCCCGATTTCTATTCGGTTTAAGGTGGATCGTGGAATTTTCGAAGGGTTGAACGCCACACTGATGCGGTGATAAGTTCAAAGAATAATCGATTGACGCCACAAGCATGCTTGATAAGTCAAACCAAAACTTATACGAATAAAGAGAGGAGAAATCTCACTCTTAGAACAAAGTTCATATAAATTGACAAATGTTTTTTAGCAACTTGAAATGGCTAAATATTTATAGCCTTCATAGAGCTAGCCGAATTGACATTATAAGCTTAATAGCTAAGAAAAAGTTTAACTAGAATTAACTAGAAAATTCTAGAAATATAACCCTTAAGTTGCTGCTGCTAGATTTCGCTGAATTAGGAGTCAAAGGGACAACTTCATGGTTAAGCAAATGTACTTGGAAGAGATGAATGCACAAGCAAACCAATGGTCATGTCTAGGTTCGGCCTAGGCTTAAATCAGCTCCATAAATTGCTCCCTTGTGGATGAAAAGTGACCAGCATTAAAAGATGGAGATTAGTAGTCCTTTGAGTGTGAAAGGCTGGCCATGGAAAGCCTCTATCATGTGAACACAAGCTGAATGGTCATGGAAGGTGTGAACGCAAAGTGTGAATGGGATCATGCCACTTTGGGGAAAGGAACGACCAAGCTTGGGAGGCTTGATGGCTGGACAGCCCTTGCCCAAATAGGTACCTTGGGGAAGCAAAAAATGAGCAGCATAAATGCTTTGCTCCAGCTGAACATGAACCAGCCGCATACATTGCACCTTACATGCATGTACCTCCCTTAAATGCTCCTTAGTAGATTCGGCTGCACCTAAAAAGCACATGAACTGAATTTAATTAGAAAATAATCAGCTGGACAAAATTAAACACAAACTAGACACATTAACTAGCACTTAGAACAAATTAATTAAGACTTAAACAAGACACATTAAAAATCGGCTAAGACTAGGACAACTTAAAATCATGTAATATTCTAGGACAAATTAAATTAAACTAAGACAACATAAATTCGGCTATAAAAACATACTTAGGACATATTTAAAAGCTGTATAAAATTAATTAATGAATTATTATTTTATGCAAATATTAATTAAAGGGACAAAATTAATTAAATAAACTCAATGAGCTGGAATGAGCTCGAATGAGCTAATCCGAGCTGAATTGAGCTTGCACCAATGTGCATGGAGAGCTCATAGCTTGGACCCGAGCTGGTGCTTCGCCCATGGATTGAGTTTCGACCCATATTTGGCTCACAAGGGCTGCCACGACATCTTGCAATCTTTTGACCCGAGCTCGAGTCATTGGACATTCAGGCATTGCGAGAGCATCGGCTTGCAAATCGTTGGTTGCCCCGGGTTGGCTTACATCAATAAGCTATAACTTTGCCTTCCTGCATCAAAACACAGCCTAAACTGTTCAAAGATGCATCACTATAGAAAATAAATTCTTTACCCGATTCTGGCTGAACTAGTATTGGAGCTTCAGTCAACAAAGCTTTCAACTGATCGAAACTTTTCTGACACTTTTCTGACCACTCGAACCTAGCATCTTTCTGAAGTAGTCGCGTCATCATGGTTGTAATCATAGAGAAACCTTTTACGAACCGTCTATAGTAACCAGCTAATCCCAAAAAACTTCAGACTTCAGATACATTTCTAGGAGGCTTCCAATCTAGTATAGCCGAAACCTTGTTCGGATCAACCCGAATACCCGATGCTAATACAACATGTCCCATAAAACTGATTTCTCGTAACCAAAACTCACATTTACTGAACTTCGCATACAACTGCTTATCACGCAAAGTCTGTAGCACTAAACTCAGATATTCAGCATGCTCAGATTCATCACGGGAATAGATTAATATGTCATCTATGAACACAACCACAAATTGATCCAAATACAGTCTGAAGATCCGATTCATTAAATCCATAAAAATAGTAGGTGCATTAGTAAGTCCGAAAGGCATAACCAGAAACTCATAGTGTTCGTACCTCGTTCAGAAAGCTATTTTTGGCACATCGGACTCTTTAACTCACAGCTGATAGTAACCCAATCTCAGATCTATCGTAGAAAACACAGTAGCCCCTTTTGAACTGATCAAACAAGTCGTCAATCCATGGCAAAGGATATTTATTCTTTATAGTCACCTTATTAAGCTATCGGTAATCGATGCACATTCTCATAGTTCTGTCTTTTTTTTTCACAAACAAAACCGGTGCACCCCAGGGAGAAAAACTCGGTCATGCGAAGCCTCTATCAGTCAATTCTTGCAACTGGGTCTTTAACTCTTTTAATTCAGTCGGTGCCATTCTGTACGAAGCTATCGATATCAGAGTCGTCCCTGGCACTAACTCAATACCAAACTCTACCTCTTGAATTAGTGGCAAACCCGGTAATTCTTCGAGAAACACATCTAGATACTCGCACATAATTGGTACTGATTCAATCTTTTTTTTGGTCACTTTAGAGTCGAGCACATAAGCAAAATAAGCTTCACAACCCTTTCTCACATATTTTTGAGCTAACATCGAAGATACCACTGCCGGTAAACCATTCAGATCATTAGACTCAATCCGAATAATCTCATCATTTTGACATCGCAAATCAATAGTATTTTGTTTGCAGTTCACAATAGCATCGTGTAAGGTTAACCAATACATACCCAGAATTATATCAAACTCGTCAAATGGCAACAACATCAAATCAGCCGGAAAACATGAATCTCGAATCATTAACGGACAATTCTTGCACACTTTATCGACCAAAACACACCGACTTAAGGGGTTTGATACTCTAATCACAAACTCAGTAGACTCTACAGGCAAAGTCTTACTGAATACTAAAGTCTCACATACATAAGAATTAGTCGAACCAGGATCAATCAATGCAACAACACTAGTATCATAGAGAGTGAAAATACCAGTAATAACATATGGGGATGAAGCCTCTTCACGAGCGTGAATAGCATAAGCTCTGGCAGGTGCACGAGCCTCAGATCTAACAGTTGTGTCTTTAGTTCCTTTCTGACCGCTACTCACATTACCCGTGTTTTTGGGTGGTCTACCTCGAGCTGACATGTTACTCGGTCTCGCATTCTGTACTGTGTTTTGCTCAGCTAACTCAGGGCATTCACGGATGAAATGATCCATCGATCCACATTTAAAACAAGCCCGATCATGCAATCTACAACTTCCAGGATGTCGTTTACCACAATGTTTGCACTCCGGTTGATTTAGTCTGACGTTACCAACACTAGCTACTGAGGTAGCTTTCGAACTCACAGGTGGTCTATCCCGATCACGTCTAGTATGCCTCGCAATAGCCTTTGAACGGCTAGAATCATCCCAGAATCTCTTTGACATCGACTGAAAGGACTTACTCGATGATCTGTTACGTGAGTCTCTAGCTTCAGAGTCAGCTTTTCTTTTCTCTTTCATGAGCTCTTCAACTTTACATGCTCGCTCAACAAGTACAATGAACTCTTTTATTTCAAGAATGCCAACTAGTAGTTTAATGTCTTCATTTAACCCGTCTTCAAATATTTTACACATTATAGCTTCAATCGATACACATTCCCAAGCATACCTACTAAGTCTCACAAATTTTCGTTCATATTCTGTCACAGTCATGCGACCCTAATTAAACTCGAGAAATTCTTTGCATTTTTTGATCAATGAATCTCTGACTGATATATTTCTTCCAGAATTCAGTCTGAAAGAACTCCCAGGTAACCCGTTCTTTCGAAACCACCGATACTAGCGTATTCCACAAGTGATATGCAGTGTCTCGTAGCAAGGATACAACACATTTTAGACACTCATCAGGAGTACAAGATAGCTCATCAAACATGCAGATAGTATTATCAAGCCAGAATTCAGCTCGCTCAGCATCATCATCATCAGTGGCTTTGAATTTATCAACCGGTGGCTTATTCAATCGCTCACTCATCATCAGCTCGTTCAGCCCCGTGTTTTCTAATTTTATCAACCGGTGGCTTATTCAATCACACCGGATTAGTAACTTGTGGCATTACAGGTATTTGAGGGGGAATCGATAGGGTAGGAGGTTGTGGAACAGCTGGATTTGTCCAGATATACTGAGTAAACCAATCATTCATCATTTGATAAAAGGCTTGTTTAGCCTCTCCCTCTTGGTTACTCAAAGTCGGTCGAGAATCAACTGGCGCTGTCCCTTAAGCGGGTGCAGGCGCTATACTCTCGACATCATCAGCTACAGCTCGATCAAGATCCATTTACTATACGAAAACACATTTTCAAATGTCAGGAATCATCACACTATTGCAGTATAAAATATGGCATGTATAGCTAGACTCACACGCGCTACGTTAGTCCTAGAATCGACTAAATCGTAGCTATGATACCAATAAAAATGTAACACCCCTAACCCGTATCCGTCGCCAGAATGGAGTTACGAGGTATTACCAGACAAGACACAACTTCTGAACAATTTCAAATACACATAAGTTATATAAGCATAACTAAAACATAAGTCTGCTTAAACATTAACATACCATTTAAATCGTATTACAAATATTATTCATGCCTCATAGTCATATAGTATATGCCTTAAATTACATATACTAATTGAATGATCATCATAAAAAAAAATGGCATTCGAATATCTAATAAATATCAAACATTAATAATACATAATTGAATACATGCACTTATTAAACCAATCAAATCATGACACAAAACTTTATAACAAACAACATATGCGGCATCATTAATTTCCTTATGCACACAAATCATACCAAGTTTATCCAACCATTATTCACTGCATAATGTATATTACTATAAACAGTCTTAATTAGTTATAACATGGACAAGCATACTTATAAATTCAACTAAGTATTTATGCGTATGACTATTGAGTCATATATCATTTTAATCATACTTTAATAAATGCCAATATGACTATTTCATATATCAAATATCAAACATCTCATTTCATTAATAATACATGTATGCAAATTAAAACCAAACAAGCACAACACGCCACTTAAAAACCAAACATATATGTATCCTTAACTTCATTTTCTTAAGGTCAAAATATACTATAGAATTACTTGCTTGAATACACATGTAAACTTATCAATATGAACCTATTTTCAAAACAAACATACATATATTTTTGGCATCATATGAGCATATTAAATAGAACCAAATTTGAATACACATATTAATTAATTTATAAACTCAATTCGCATACCTAATACCAAACTTTAATTAAATAAAAACATACACGATGATGTATATAAATAATTTACCTCAACATGTATTTCGGCTATTAATCATTAAAATTACACCAAAACTTTTATCAAAACAACCTAATTACAAGTTCAATTCCTTGCTTCATTAGCTGAACCTAATAGCCAAATATCAATCATAATATGTATACATATAAATACATTACCAAACCGATTTAGTACATACCAAAATCCAAAACATATAGTCATCCATCACACCATTCATAGTATAAAAAGGCACTTCTAAAATGAACATATACCTTGTTGCCAAATTTATATCTTGCTAAATATTTTCATTTTCAATTCATAAAACCAAAGCATCAACCAAGTCAACCATAATTAAATTCAAGGATTAACAAGACATTCCAAACTCACTTCACCTATATGCTATAACTGAACTTACCTTATACCAAAACACTTAACAAATCCTTAACAAAACATATCAAACATAATTCACACACATATACATATATAAAAGCCATGGCCGAATCACCAAAACCAAACATATCTATCATTTGATCAAAAGCATAAAAACCAAGCTTAACAAAATGTATAAGCCATTTTCACATGGCTCATATTTACATACCCCAAAATCAAACATATTAGCTAGCCTATACATGCCGTAGGTTACAGTCGATAGTGTGATAGACTTCTCTGACGATCCCCGAGCTCGTAACTAGCTTCCAATATCTATAAAACAAAGAGCAAACACACACAGTAAGCTTTCACAGCTTAGTAAGTCATCAGCAAATGAGACATTCAATCACATTCATAATTAAATTTAGCTAAACCGAAATAAACCATCATAAATTCATATACATTTCCAAACTTATAATTTAATATATCAATACATATAATTTTGCATAGGTTTCCCTTTGGCCGAATACTCATTTGAAAATTAGCATGTTTAACCTTCATTTTCTACATCTTGAATACATTATTTGGCCGAATGTATACATTCACATATACATACACATAGTTCACATTAACATATAACATTTATATCATCAATTCAAACATCCAACTTACCATATTTTCATAACTTAGTATGAATAAATACCTGAGCCTTTTAACTCGATTTTACACTTGGTATTAACTTATCATTTCCCGCTGAACCATTCAAAATTAAAAAGGATACACGGATAGTCAAACATTTCGTACAATGCCAATGTCCCAGACGTGGTCTTACATGTAATCACATATCGATGCCACTTTTCCAGACAGGGTCTTACACGTAAGTCACAAGTCGATGCCAACGTCCCAGACATGGACTTACACGATAACACATAACGAAATCCTATGTCATGACATATGTATCCTAGCTATTCTTAAGGTTCGTAAGGGACTCCCGAACGTCGTAACTCGATCGAATCGACCTCGTAAACATTGCTCCCAAGCATATAACCATTCGGCCATCACTTATAAATTCCCATTAAATTTAATTCAGCATTTAAAGTTCACATATATTCAAAATTAACGGCATTTATTTGCTTATAAACTTACCTCGGATATCGACGGATGGAATAGAACGGTTATTCAATTATTTTTGTTTTCCCCCGGCCCAAGTCCAATTTCTTTGGTTCTTGATCTAAACATATTCAAATTAAACTTATTCAAACACAATTTTATTCAATTTAGTCCAAAAAAACACATAAATGGGCAAATTACCATTTTGCGCCTTACATTTTACACTTTTCACAATTTAATCTCTATTGCATAAAACACAAAATATGTAAAATTTCAATATTCCACGCTTAGGCTGAATCTTCCTCATGCTCATAAAAGTCCATACATTTCATTTATTTCACATTTTAGTCCCTCAATTTATTATTTTTACAATTTAGCCCTAATTACTCAAATTCATCAAAATTTCCAATACAAAACATATTAATCCAAAACATATCTTCCATAATTCATCATCTAACATCACAAAGCTCATAAATTCATCAATGGAATAACTCAAAATATTCATCAAAATCAAAAACTAAGGCATGGGCTTTGTAAATTTCATAGCAACGATCTCAAAAACGTAAAAATTATCAAAAATCTAGCTAGTTACATACCTTAATCAAGCTTAAATATGGCTGAATGTAGCTTTCTTTTTCTTTTTCTTTTCCTTTGGTATATTCGGATTTAAAAAGATTAACTAAAGCACTAACTTTAACTTATGTTTTATTATAATACCTTAATTTACTTATTTACTTTAATATCCTTTGTTATTTAATATAATAATCTTATAAAATATGTACATAACCGTCCATCATTTTGTTCCATGGTAAATTTGACACATAAAAACCTCCTATTAAAAGAACAAAGTAATTTAATACTTTAACAAATAGTTAGCAACTTTTACAAATTACGCGATTAAGTCCTTTTATTAAATCGGACACTCAAACGATAAAAATTTCAAACGAGATTTTCACACATATAAATTCACACATTATAAACACAGAGAATAATTTTTAAAAAAATTTTAGACTCGGATTTGTGGTCCCGAAACCACTATTCCGATTTGGGTCTAAACCGGGTTGTTACACAAAATAGTGAAATCCTTCGAATTGAATCAAATGAGTATAGTGGATTTGTAACGCCCCAAAATCTCGAAACTCTAAATTCAGTACACTAAAGTTTGTATGTATAATTAGCACTTAGAATATTAATTTTAAGGTATTACCAGGGTTATTTGAAGTCTTAGGGGTAGGGAAGACCATAGGGAAAATTTTAATTTTTGCCTTAATGGGACCCTAGTCTCAGGTATTAGGGCTCTTAAACAGATTAAGGGGAAAATAGGAAACAATTGGGCCTGTGGTTCAGTGGCAAGATGGCGCCACTTGGGGAGCTATAAGGTGGCGTTACTGTCAGGTAAAGAGGTTCAAGGTTCGAGTAGTGGCATAGTATTTTATTGGGGTATTTAATTTTGCTGTTAGGATGGCTAGAGTTTGTGTTGCAGTGAAAGTATGATGGATGAGAAGTTTGAAGTGGTCATGGAGAGATTGTAGGAGCTTATCGTGGAGAAAAATTTGGAGTTGAGTTATGTGGAAGAGTTGGTGCCGAATGGGACTTTGGGGGTAGGTAGTTTCGGCTTTTGGCTATAAAAGGGGGTGGCGAATTCCTTTGAAAGGTTCCTTGGGTTTTCCATTACTTTTCTTTTCTCCCCCTCATTCTGTTTCTTCCATTACCGAAAAACCATCATTCCTTTTTGTCGAAATCCCTATTGGTGTTCTGTTCTTCTTCTTTCTTTGAAAGCTGAATACTCCCTTATAATCGAATAGCCCTATCTTTTTTCCGATTCCTTGTTGTTTTTCCTCCATCACAAATCGGTTGTTGTTATCTACTCATAATCAAGTTTTAAAAGCCGGATCTCGTTCAGTAGCTATCTAGGCTGTAGGATCAAAGGTTAGATTCGGTAAGTACTTAGTCAACCTACTTTAGTGTGTTTTGGTAAAATTCGGAGGGCTATCTAACTATTTCTTATCGTTAACCCTGTATTAACAAGGGTAGGGTTCAAGATCGCAAGCGTGGTAAGGATCGCTAGCAAGTGATAAGTATACTCGTCTCAATTGTGGATTAGTAAGTGGCCGAATGTAAGTGTGGCTTATAGAGGTGACTTGTGTGGAATATGAGTCACTTGATTTTTGATAGTATATGTGTGGGTGCAGATCTAGGGGATATTCATGAATAGTGGCTAAGGAAGGGCTACTAGAACTGGTGGCACGCGGTACGGTTATGGTAAGGCTTCGGTTTTTGGGTAAATATTGGTATTGGTTGTAGGTTCAAGGCTGGGGATAGTGTAGCACGTCGCATTAACCAGGTGTGTACATACACTTAACACACGACAAATCGGCAAAAGCTAAAATCCTGAAAACTCAGAGTGCCGAAAAGCTGAAAAGCTGAAAGGTTGGCGTCGACAACCACACGAGCGTGCGAACATTTGTGTGGGAACACCGATACGATTACCAAGGCCAAGAGAGCGATCTCATGGTCTCGGGCCACTTTTTGGCCGACCGTGCCAAACGGGGCTAAGTGGGCCTGTCGAGCTCGTGGGCCCAAATCGGCAAGAGTTGATATGTGAAATTGAATGATGGATTGGTATGGATGGTTGTCTGATTTGATTATGATCGGGCCTAATGGGCTACATAAACATGATTGGGCTTAATGGGCTATATGGACATGATTGGGCTTAGTGGGCCTTATGGGATTTTAGAAATGCATGCTAGGGTTTAATGGACTCTAGGCCTAGTTCTGATAAATTCTTGAATAGCATAAAACTTAAGTTAATAATCAAACATGTCTGTGGACAAGTCGCTAGGTTAGAGTGTGACAATGGACATGTGCATGCCTAGGATTGGATCTAGAGAGAGCTTGGTACTTAAGCGGTCCTAGTGACCCACCTCCTCTTCTCTGGGATCCTACCTGGTGCATAGTGTCTGTTCACTTTAGTCGCAAGGACTTGTTGATGGGCCAAAGTTCATAACTAAAACCCGAGATGAAAGAAATTACGAAAATACCTCTGTAGGGTAGATTTACAAAAATACCCCTGGGTAGTGAAATGACTAAAATACCCCTAGGTGCTTAATGTTTGAAAATGTGTATGTTTCATTCATGAGATATATTTTGCACTTGGGTGGGTTTGATGATACGAAGAAAGATATGTGAGGATCGCATAGTCGCTTGACGACCATGGATCCACCGGTGGCTTTAAGCCCATTATATGCTTAGTAGCCTTGCTGCAACGTTTGAGTAGTGCCGGTGTTGGTGCTACCTTTAGAGTGTAGGGATGGGTGGGTTGATACTTATATCCCCACATGAGTGCAGGGTTGGAAGGGAAATAGAGTGTAGGGTTGGATTTGGGATGGGAGCATTGCATTCGTGTGATACTGATGTGATATGATGTCGTTGTGGGCTAAGGCCCAAGACCACCGATTTTGATAGGGCTTAGGCCCAATGTGATAATTGCATATTGGTTGGATTACCAAGGGTCGTACACACTGAGTTTCAAAACTCACACCCTTTTTATTTAATGTTTCAGGTGACTCTCAGTAAACGGCTCGACGTGGAAGAGGATTCGGAGGTGGCCACACTGCAAGCTACTTAGAAGTTTTTAATTAGTTTCGAATGACTTAATTTTAATTACTTTATTTTCATTAGGATGTAATAAGGCCTTGTATCTCCAATTTGACTTTACTTTTGGGTTCTGTTATTGTTTCAACTGCCTAATTATTAAACTTAAATAAATTTCTAAAGTTTAACATGGTTTTCGGAATAACTATAACATATGGACGTTTTCTTAAAACATGGGCTTTCTTCATAACTTATCAAGTTGCAAGGATTTTGGGTTTCTAAATCTTAAACTTAAGTTTTTAACTAAACAAAGTCGTTTTGGAATTATTCCTTTGATGTGACATCACCAAATTCAGCCATAACGTCTGGGCCGGGTCTGGGGGTGTTACATTTAGTGGTATCAGAGCCTGGTTGCAAAGCTCGGGCTGTGAAATGGGCTTTAGATTTTGGGTTTTTAAAATAAGTAGATTAAAAAGTTTTTACAGGATTCTTAAAGTGTGGTTCACCGAGCCCTCGACGTCAAGCCAAGTAAGTTTTTCTGTTATTGCACTTGTTTAAATTACTAAACTGTATTTAGATATTGGGCTACTTTAAAAAATAGGTTCTTAGATACTAAAGCCCGTAGGAAACTTAAGCCTGTAGTGGATTTACGACTGCGAAACAATTTTTAAATTGTTACTTGCATAAGACATGTGCTTTAAACAGTGGAACTATGAACTAATTTCATAAAAATTCTAATCCAAAAATACACACGCAACGATGAGCGCTACAAGAGGTACAAGAGTCCGTGGCAGAGGCCGTGGAACTGTTAGGGCTGGGTCGTCGGCGTCGGGCCATATGCCCAATGTTGGAGTAGAGGAGGCTCCGGCCTCACCAGTAGCTAAAACGGGACCATATGAAAGGGCTGCCACTATAGAAGATGCAGTATCGCAGGCCATGTTAAGGATTTTATAAAGGGTCACTGGGCCTAATAATGGTACGGGAAGTCGTGGGTCGACCGTGGAGTGACTCCGAGCTAATGGGGCAGAGGTTTTTAAAGGAGTAGCTGGGGTGGCCCCAAATATGGCGGAGTACTGGTTGGAAGCTACGAAAAGGATAATGGATGACCTGGACTGCATGACAGAACAAAAGTTGAAAGGGGTGATATCCTTACTTAGGGAGGAAGCTTATCAGTGGTGGTTGACCGTAAAAGAGGGCAACCAACCGGAGCAGATCACCTGGGAGTTCTTCAAATCGACATTCCAGGGGAAGTACATTAGAGCTGGCTATGTGGATGCCCAAAGGAAGGAGTTTTTGAGTCTGACTCAGGGAGATAAGTTGGTAGTAGAGTATAAGGCTGAGTTTCTGTCCCTTAGTCGATATGCCAAAGGAATAGTCGCAACAGAGTATGAGAGATGCGTACGGTTCGAGGATGGGTTAAGAGACAACCTTAGGGTACTTATAGCTCTACAGAGGGAGCGGGACTTTGTGGTCTTGGTGGAGAAAGCAAAGATAGCGGAGGAAGTAAAGCGCACAGAGCGCCTCAACCTAGAGAAGGAGAAGGGCAAGAACAAATGGAACGTGGAAGCTATGGGGGCTGGACAGAGGCCTACGAGAAGGGCCAGAGTGAATGGGCCAGTTAGAGCTGGGCCCTTGTTGCTGCTGCTAATACCGGGATACCACCTTGTGCTGTGTGTGGAAAAGGGCATACGGGTGAATGTTGGAGGAGAATAGGAGCTTGTTTGGGCTGCGAATCTATGGAACATAGGATTAGAGAGTGCCCGAGAAGGCCAGATCAGGTGCGAGCCGATGGCAGAGGTAATTTTCAGCCGCAGAGGGATGGTCAACAACCACCAAGGGGCTGTGGACAAGCCAGAGGCGGCAATGAGGTAGGACGAGGACATGGAGCACTGGGCAGAGGTGCAGGACAGGCAGAGGCGAGGTAGCCAGCTTTAGTCTATGCTGCTTATCGCAGAGAGGAAGGAGATGCACCAGATGTGATAACGGGTACGTTACTTATTCGTGAGCTACCTTATAGTGCCCTAATTAATGTGGGGTCAACACATTTGTACATTGCATGCAATAGGACTAAAACTGTAGGGGATGAGTTTGAAACCGTTGCGAATGAAATGACTGTGTTAAGTCCTTTAGGGCAGTCGATGAAAGTTAGTAAGTTGTTTAAGAATGTACCATTGGTAATTCAAGGAGTTACTTTCTTAGCGGACTTGATTGAATTACCATTTGGTGAGTTCGACCTCATCTTAGGCATGGATTGGTTGACGAGGCACCGGGCAACTTTAGATTGTGCTGCGAAGCGGATGGTGTTAAGAACTGTGGAAGATGATGAGGTAGTAGTGATCGGGGAATGACGTGATCACTTGTCAAATGTGATTTCAGCTTTAAGGGCAGAGAAGTTTGTGAGGAAGGGTTGTGAAGCTTACTTAGCCTATATTGGTGATATGGAATCTAAGAGTTTTATTGTTAAGGATTTGAGAACAGTGAAAGAATTCCCTGATGTTTTTTTGGAGGAATTGCCTGGGTTACCTCCCAATAGAGAGGTGGAGTTTGGAATAGAATTGTTACCTGGTACGGCTCCAGTGTCCATCGCACCTTATAGGATGGCACCGAAGGAGCTGGTGGAGTTGAAGGCCCAGATTCAGGAGTTATTGGACCGCGGATTTACTAGACCAAGTGTGTCTCCATGGGAAGCACCGGTATTATTCGTGAAGAAGAAAAATGGGTCCATGAGGATGTGCATCGATTATCGGCAGTTAAACAAGTTAACCATTAAGAATAAGTACCCTCTGCCTAAGATAGATGACCTTTTCGATCAACTTAGGGGAGCCCCAGTTTTCTCAAAGATTGACTTGCGTTCAGGGTACCATCAACTGAGGGTTAAGGAAACAGATGTGTATAAGACAGCTTTCAGAACTCGTTATGGACATTACGAGTTTTTGGTGATGCCTTTTGGGCTAACGAACGCACCTGCTGCTTTTATGGATCTTATGAACCGGGTTTTTCAACCGTATCTAGACCAGTTAGTAGTAGTTTTCATAGATGACATCTTAGTATACTCGAGAACGGAGGTTGATCATGATGCACACTTAAGGATTGTGTTGCAGATTCTAAGGGAGAAGCAACTTAATGCTAAGTTTAGCAAGTGCGAATTCTGGCTAAGGGAAGTCACTTTCTTAGGGCATGTGGTCTCAACTGAGGGGATTAGAGTTGATCCTTGGAAGGTGGAAGTAGTGTTGGATTGGAAACGACCTAAGACGGTGTCAGAAATTTAGAGTTTTCTAGGCCTGACAGGGTACTATAGGCGGTTTGTTGAAGGGTTCTCCCTAATCGCTGCACCCTTGACCAAGCTGCTACGGAAGGGGATGTCATTTGTGTGGACTGATAAACAGCAAGAAAGCTTTGAGAAGCTTAAGAAGGTTTTAACGGAGGCCCCTATTTTGATTCAGCCTGAGCCCGGGAAGGAGTTTACGGTTTATAGCGATGCGTCACATGTGGGCTTGGGCTGTGTTTTGATGCAGGAAGGGAAGGTGGTTGCATATGTGTCGCACCAGCTTAAGGCTCACGAGGGGAATTACCCAACTTACGATTTGGAGTTGGGAGCAGTGGTATTCGCACTTAAGATTTGGAGGCATCACTTGTATGGAGAGAAGTGCACCATCTATATGGATCACAAGAGTCTGAAGTACCTCTTAACTCAGAAGGAGTTGAACTTGAGGCAGCGCAGATGGATTGAGCTGTTAAAAGATTATGATTGCACAATCGAATATCACCCGGGCAAACAAATGTGGTGGGTGATGCGCTAAGCCGTAGGGCTATGTTGGACTTGAGGGCGATGTTTGCTCGGTTGAGTTTGTATGAAGACGAAAGTTTGTTAGCCAAGTTGCAAGTGAAGCCACTGTGGGTTGAGCAGATTAAAGTTAAACAGTCATTGGATGAAACTCTGGGTTCTCGATTCAAGCAAATTAAGAATGGGGAAACGACGAATTTTGGGTTAAATAGTGACGGGTTGTTGTGTTTCCGTGGTAGAATTTGTGTGCCAAGGGACGAAGAGCTAAGGAAGTCTATATTGCGGGAAGCGCATAGTAGTTCCTATGCTATGCACCCCGAAAGTAACAAGATGTATCGGGATTTATGAGAGCTTTATTGGTGGCCAGGATTGAAACGCGAGGTTACGGAGTTTGTGGGCAAATGTTTGGTATGTCAGCAAGTGAAAGCGGAACATCAGCTACCATCAGGGTTACTTCAGCCGGTTAAGATCCCACTATGGAAGTGAGAGCGGGTTACTATAGATTTCGTTAGTGAGCTACCCTTGACGCCCGCTAAGAAGGACTCTGTGTGGGTTATTGTTGATTGGTTAACTAAGTCTGCCCATTTTATACCGGTCCGCACCGACTACTCATTACAGAAGTTGGCAAGGTTGTATGTGGCAGAGATTGTGAGATTGCATGGGATTCGAGTCTCTACTATATCTGATAGAGACCCTCGTTTTACGTCTCGCTTTTGGAAGAAGCTGCATGAAGCACTGGGTACGAGGTTGGATTTTAGTACAGCATTTCACCCTCAGACTGATGGTCAGTCGGAGAGGGTAATTCAAGTTTTGGAGGATATGCTGAGAGGGTGTGTAATTGAGTTTCGAGGTAGTTGGGAGGATTACATGCCCTTAGCTGAATTTGCATATAACAATAGTTATCAGGCAAGTATTGGAATGGTACCATATAAAGCACTATATGGGCGAAGATGTCGCACTCCGACTTGTTGGACTGAGTTGGGTGAGCGGCGAGTATTGGGTCCGGAGTTGGTAGCAGACACTGAAGATAAGGTAAAGTTGATTCGGGATCGGTTGAAGGAGGTGGCGGATAGGTAGAAGCCATATGCTGACCTCAAACGGAGAGAGATTGAGTATGCGGTGGGGGACTTGGTTTTTCTCAAGGTTTCCCCTTGGAAGAAGGTATTAAGGCTTGGTCGGAAGGGCAAGTTAAGCCCTAGATTCATTAGGCCATACCAGGTGTTGAAGCGAATTGGGCTAGTTGCCTATTAGTTGGAATTACCTTCTGAACTGAGCCAAATACACGATGTGTTCCATGTATCAATGCTAAGGCGTTATCGCTCAGACCCTTCTCAATCGAGGTTAAACCAGATTTAACTTTTGAAGAGGAGCCAGTTCAAGTAATTGATCAAGATGTTAAGGTGCTAAGAAGAAAGTCTATCCCTTTGGTCAAAGTGCTTTGGCGTAACCATAATGCCGAGGAGGCTACTTGGGAATCTGAGGAGGCGATGCGACGACAATACCCTCACTTGTTTCAATTAGGTAAATTTCGAGGCCGAATTTTTTTTAGAGGGGTAAAGTTGTAACGCCCCAAAATCCCGAAACTCTAAATTCTGTGCACTGAAGTTGGTATGTATAAGTAGCACTTAGAATATTAATTTTAAAGTATTACTAGGGTTATTTGAAGTCTTAGGGATAGGTAAGACCATAGGAAAAAATTTAATTTTTTGCCTTAGTGGGACCCTAGTCTCAGGTATTAGGCCTATTAAACAGATTAAGGGGAAAATAGGACACAATTGGGCCTGTGGTTCAGTGGAAAGATGGCGCCACTTGGAGAGCTATAAGGTGGCGTTACTGTCAGGTGAAGAGGTCCAAGGTTCGAGTAGTGGCATGGTATTTTATTTGGGTATTTATTTTTGCTGCTAGGACGGCTATAGTTTGTGTTGCAGTGAAAGTCTGATGGATGAGAAGTTTGAAGTGGTCATGGAGAGATTGTAGGAGCTTATCGTGGAGAAAAATTTGGAGTTGAGTTATGTGGAAGAGTTGGTGCCGAATGGGACTTTGGGGGTAGGTAGTTTCGGCTTTTGGCTATAAAAGGGGGGTGCCGAATTCCTTTGAAAGGTTCCTTGGGTTTTCCATTACTTTTCTTTTCTCCCCCTCATTTTGTTTCTTCCATTGCCAAAAACCATCATTCCTTTTTGTCGAAATCCCTATTGGTGTTGCGTTCTTCTTCTTTCTCTAAAAGCCGAATACTCCCTTATAATCGAATAGCCCTATCTTTTTGTTGATTCCTTGTTGTTTTTCCTCCATCACAAATCAGTTGCTGTTATCTACTCTTAATCAAGTTTTAAAAGCTGGATCTTGTTCAGTAGCTATCTAGGCCGCAGGATCAAAGGTTAGATTCGGTAAGTTCTTAGTCAACCTGCTTTACTGTGTTTTGGTAAACGCTGGAGGGCTATCTAACTCTTTCTTGTCGTTAACCCTGTATTAACAAGGGTAGGGTTCAAGATTGCAAGCGTGGTAAGGATCGCTAGCAAGTGGTAAGTGTACTCGTCTCAATTGTGGATTAATAAGTGGTCGAATGTTAGTGTGGCTTATAGAGGTGACTTGTGTAGGATATGAGTCACTTGATTTTTGATAGTATATGTGTGGGTGCAGATCTAGGGGATATTCGTGAATAGTGGCAAATGAAGAGCTACTAAAACTGGTGGCACACGGTAAGGTTATGGTAAGGCTTCGATTTTTGGGTAAATATTGTGGTTAAGTATGTGATTGATTGGAGATTGGTATTGGTTTTATGTTCAAGGCTGGGGATAGTGTAGCACGTCGCATTAACCAGGTGTGTACATACACTTCACACACGACATGTAATATCCTGAAATTGGGCTTAATAGGATTGGGCCGATTGGGCCTTGGGCTTTAGGAAAAATTTGAGTATCATATTGTTGCTTGAGTTAATTCAAGTATGATTTTATTGTGTGCTTAATATAGTCTTGTGAAGGCTTGGAATTAATTGGTTTAGAATAATTTTTAGTATGGAGAATTTAGTGAAGTGGATCAAGTGATTATGATGCTTAAGTTAATTTAAGTGTTTAATGTTAGCATAAGTGAGCAAGTAGTAAAGTGGTGTTGGCACATGAGTAATTGTATGAGGGAAGAGGTTCGAATCCATGGATGACAATAAGGTGACTTTTATTTTTGCATTGTATGGCATGTGTTGGTCAACTCTAATTAAGATAAGGTTGGACTTTATCATTTATGGATAGTAGACTAAGGAATAAGGCAAGTGCTTATTTATGGTATGGTATCAAGGTGTTATGGTATGATAAGGGGACATAAGGCTTGGATTAAGGGATGAGGTTTTGGAAAGTTTGGCATGACCAACTTGTCCATGAATGTGGACGGCATTGTGGATAAGGAGGACTAATTTTTATGGCAAGATAGTTAGTAGTTTAGGTAAGCTTGAATTTGGGGAAAAGAATTATTTTTGATTAAGGAATGATGAGGGAACACAAGGCATAATGTAAGGTTATTGCTATGGAAAGTTTTGTGTGGAAAACTTTGGCTTTGGAGTTCATGAACTTGGACGGTATTAGGGGCTAGGGGGGATGGCTGAAATTTTTGGTTAGCTTTTGGTATGGTATGGTGCTAGTTTTTGGTAGAATTAAGTGATAGATGAGCACATCTTTCTTTTGGCTATTTTGTGTTTCTCTCTAATCTTTTTCTCCTCTTAGCCGAATGTATTTTGGCCAAAAGGTAACCATTTTCTTTTCTTTTGGCCATTTGAGTTTTGACCATTTTGGTTTTTAGTTGTTCTTTCTCCCCTCAAGTCCATTCCTTCTTCTCTTCTTTTTTTTTTTGTGACCGAAACTACAAAACCATCAAAGACCATTTCTTCTCTTTTTCCCTTATTGCCGAACACACTTTGACTCAAAGTTCTTCCTTGATTCATCTTCTATTCTTGAGAACCCGAAACCCAAACTCCTCATTTCTATTCTTCTTTTCCTCTTTGTTTTCCACAAGAGACTTTCAACATTATTCTCTCCCTAATTCTTCACCATAGCCGAATCTTCTACTTCCTTTTAGTATTATTTTTGGCCAAATGTATGTAGAGTCATAATATTGTGTTTCTTTTGTGTGTATGTGGTAAGGAGCCTTAAGGTGGATTGTAAGAATTTAATTCATCAAGGTAAGTGTTATGTGGTGATTCGGGATTTAGTTAAGCAAAGTAGGTGATTTGTAGTATTCGGCCATAGGCCATTGTATGAGTTTAAGTGATGACCGATTTACGACTTTGGTTCTTAGGAACAAATCATTTGGAATAAGAGAGTTTCGGGATTGAGTAAAGCGTGCTTAAAAGCAGGTGCGTAGTTATCGCTTGTCTCTTCTTGATTGTGTGTATGTGTTATATTTATGTATATGTGATTTGATGTTAATGGTAGCCGAATTAAGGGCTAAGATTGTGAATACCAGTGGTGGGTGATCGAATACTCAGTCGTTGAATTACGATATTAAATGATCATTGATGAATATATGAAATGTGATGGCATGTGATGCATTATTGTTCAAGTGATATGTTGCCATGATACATATATATATGCATGGGACTTGGGATGTGACTATCGAAGGAAAGGGTGTACTTTATGTACGTGGTCCGATGTTAGCCTTGTGCTACATTGGCGCTTGATGTTAGCTATGTGCTTCATCAAGGAGGTGTTGGCTAGGTGCCCATCTTGGCGGTTGATAGTGTGTGCATCACCGTGGATTAATTGATATGTGGGATCACTTATGTGATCGGTGGCTTAGCCACGGCCTTGAGCGACAAGTCCGCCGAGGTAAGTTATGTGGGATCACTTAGGTGGTCGGTGGATTAGCCACGGCCTTGGGCGGCAGGTGTGCCGAGGTTGGTGTAATGGATGGAACTAGGTTGGGTTGGGCTTCATTTTGCATAATTTTGTATGTGGATTTGTGTGGATATGGGCCAAGCCCATATGTGGGGACATGTGTAATAACTATGCACTGAGTCTGTGTGACTCACCCAATTTTTCTCAAACCTTACAGGTGATGCATAAAGCTTGGACCGAGTTGGAGTGGATACGAGGTGGCCCATGCATAAGTTATTTTCCTTATTTTATATTATATATATTTTTTCAGAATTTGCGAATATTTGGTTATTGTAATAAGGGCCATTTAAAGGTTTTGAAGTTTATTATTATGTTTTAAAGTGGATTGACTATTTTTATTATTTGGATATGTTTTATTTTTAGCAACTCATATCTTAAAGATATATGTTAAAATTACAAATCGAAGGATTTGTAACAACTTGATTTTATTTGGATTTATAAATATACAATATTTTATTAAAGACAATAACTTTTTTTTTATGTTTTCACTCTAAGTCAAAATATTTTTCAAACGTTTTCCGCAGTGGCATTCTAAATTCGGCCGTGGCGTATGGGCCGGGTTTGGGGTGTTCTGATTTGGTATCGAGCACAGTTCAAAACTCGGCTTTGAGGGTTTTGGGCCCAAAAAACATTTTTTTAGATGGGCTTTTCAAAGATTTGGGCTTTAATAAATTTTTCAGGTTTATTCTGGCATGGCACCTATATCTCCAACCCGAAGTCCACCAGGTAAGTACCTCTGACTATTGAAGTGATTTATATATGTGAATGTTATGGGCTTATTTGGACTCGTAGATTAGAATATTAGTACTATTGGACCGTAGGGCTAGTGCACTCAAACACATGCATAAGACTTAAGGAACAATTGAACAAACCTGTGACTAAGTCGCCGAGCTAGGGTGTGGCAACCATTGTGCGCATGTCTAGGAGTGGATTCAGTAAGAGCTTGGTATTTAAGCAGTCCGAGTGACTCACCTCCTCTTTACTCGAATCCTACCTGGTGCGTAGCTACGGTTCACCCTAACCAAGAGGATCTATTCACGGGCTAAACCCAATAACTAAAACCCGAAAGGGACTAGCCATACTGTTTTATAAAGATCTTAGTTTTAAATTTACCAAATTACCCCTCTGATTTATAAAATCCTTTTAGACTTGAGAATTTTCCGAAATAACTCGATTTGCAAACTTACTAAAATACCCCTGAGAGGTAAAATTACGAAAATGCCCCTGGTTTATAAAATTACCATGTTACCCTTGACTTTTATGAAAATATTCTTACTTTACAAAATACCAAAACCCCTGTTTTGCAAAATGCTAAGATACCTTGATTTGGAAAATTTACAAAATAACCCCGATTTCTGAAATTTTTGCAATACCATTGATTTAGAAGAATTTTCAAAATAACTTCGAGATTTGTATATTTTGGAATGCCTTTGATTTGTAAAGATTATTTTCGAGTTGACCTCAATTTATTACAAAAATACCCTTGTAGGAAAAATGACAAAATTACCCCTGGGTCGGGAATGGTCAGAAATACCTATAATGATGTGTTGAATGTTGTGGATGAATGTGAGTGTGATTCTCTGAATTAGAATAGTGAACTTGAACTAGAAATTTTGATTGATCGAAAGAATAACCACGAAAACTTTGTTTCATAAAATAGTTCGCGCATAAACAAGTGGAACAAAAGTATTAATGCATAAAACTTCTTGTCCAGTTAAATCGCGATGTTAGATATGAGTTCTAGGGACGTGGTTGTAGTGGACGCGGTAGAAGCAAAATGGTCGTGTGTCGAAACCATCGCTAGTGAAGTATCTAGAACCTTGAGTGTGAACTTGGAGTGTGACTTAGAAAGTATATTGGTTTTATTAAGATCGAGTGCGCGAGCAAGAGCATAGTGTGGTGAGATAGGATGTACGATTGTTCGTTAGTAAGTAATTTCGAGGACGAAATTATTTTTTTTAGGAGGGTAGAATTGTAATATCCTGAAATTGGGCTTAATAGGATTGGGCCGATTGGGCCTTGGGCTTTAGGAAAAATTTGAGTATCATATTGTTGCTTGAGTTAATTCAGGTATGATTTTATTGTGTGCTTAATATAGTCTTGTGAAGGCTTGGAATTAATTGGTTTAGAATAATTTTTAGTATGGAGAATTTAGTGAAGTGGATCAAGTGATTATGATGCTTAAGTTAATTTAAGTGTTTAATGTTAGCATAAGTGAGCAAGTAGTAAAGTGGTGTTGGCACATGAGTAATTGTATGAGGGAAGAGGTTTGAATCCCATGGATGACAATAAGGTGACTTTTATTTTTGCATTGTATGGCATGTGTTGGTCAACTCTAATTAAGATAAGGTTGGACTTTATCATTTATGGATAGTAGACTAAGGAATATGGCAAGTGCTTATTTATGGTATGGTATCAAGGTGTTATGGTATGATAAGGGGACATAAGGCTTGGATTAAGGGATGAGGTTTTGGAAAGTTTGGCATGACCAACTTGTCCATGAATGTGGACGTCATTATGGATAAGGAGGACTAATTTTTATGGCAAGATAGTTAGTAGTTTAGGTAAGCTTGAATTTGGGGAAAAGAATTATTTTTGATTAAGGAATGATGAGGGAACACAAGGCATAATGTAAGGTTATTGCTATGGAAAGTTTTGTGTGGAAAACTTTGGCTTTGGAGTTCATGAACTTGGACGGTATTAGGGGCAAGGGGGGATGGCTGAAATTTTTGGTTAGCTTTTGGTATGGTATGGTGCTAGTTTTTGGTAGAATTAAGTGATAGATGAGCACATCTTTCTTTTGGCTATTTTGTGTTTCTCTCTAATCTTTTTCTCCTCTTAGCTTGAATGTATTTTTGGCCAAAAGGTAACCATTTTCTTTTCTTTTGGCCATTTGAGTTTTGACCATTTTGGTTTTTAGTTGTTCTTTCTCCCCTCAAGTCCATTCCTTCTTCTCTTTTTTTTTTTTTTTGTGACCGAAACTACAAAACCATCAAAGACCATTTCTTCTCTTTTTCCCTTATTGCCGAACACACTTTGACTCAAAGTTCTTCCTTGATTCATCTTCTATTCTTGAGAACACGAAACCCAAACTCCTCATTTCTATTCTCTTTTTCCTCTTTGTTTTCCACAAGAGACTTTCAACATTATTCTCTCCCTAATTCTTCACCATAGCCAGAATCTTCTACTTCCTTTTAGTATTATTTTTGGCCAAATGTATGTAGAGTCATAATATTGTGTTTCTTTTGTGTAGCCAAATGGTAAGGAGCCTTAAGGTGGATTGTAAGAATTTAATTCATCAAGGTAAGTGTTATGTGGTGATTCGGGATTTAGTTAAGCAAAGTAGGTGATTTGTAGTATTCGGCCATAGGCCATTGTATGAGTTTAAGTGATGACCGATTTCGACTTTGGTTCTTAGGAACAAATTGATTTGGAATAAGAGAGTTTGGGATTGAGTAAAGCGTGCAAAGCAGGTGCGTAGTTATCGTGATTTGTCTCTTGATTGTGTGTATGTGTTATATTTATGTATATGTGATTTGATGTTAATGGTAGCCGAATTAAGGGCTAAGATTGTGAATACCCGTGGTGGGTGATCGAATACTCGAAGTCGTTGAATTACGATATTAAATGATCATTGATGAATATATGAAATGTGATGGCATGTGATGCATTATTGTTCAAGTGATATGTTGCCATGATACACATATATATATGCATGGGACTTGGGATGTGACTATCGAAGGAAAGGGTGTACTTTATGTACGTGGTCCGATGTTAGCCTTGTGCTACATTGGCGCTTGATGTTAGCTATGTGCTTCATCAAGGGAGGTGTTGGCTAGGTGCCCATCTCGGCGGTTGATAGCTGTGTGCATCACCGTGGATTAATTGATATGTGGGATCACTTATGTGATCGGTGGCTTAGCCACGGCCTTGAGCAGCAAGATTGCCGAGGTAAGTTATGTGGGATCACTTAGGTGATCGGTGGATTAGCCACGGCCTTGGGCGGCAGGTGTGCCGAGGTTGGTGTAATGGATGGAACTAGGTTGGGTTGGGCTTCATTTTGCATAATTTTGTATGTGAATTTTGTGTGGATATGGGCCAAGCCCATATGTGGGGACATGTGTAATAACTATGCACCTGAGTGCTGTGTGACTCACCCAATTTTTCTCAAACCTTACAGGTGATGCATAAAGCTTGGACCGAGTTGGAGTGGATACGAGGTGGCCCATGCAGAAGTTATTTTCCTTATTTTATATTATATATATATTTTCAGAATTTGCGAATATTTGGTTATTGTAATAAGGGCCATTTAAAGGTTTTGAAGTTTATTATTATGTTTTAAAGTGGATTGACTATTTTTATTATTTGGATATGTTTTATTTTTAGCAACTCATATCTTAAAGATATATGTTAAATTTACAAATCGAAGGATTTGTAACAACTTGATTTTATTTGGATTTATAAATATACAATATTTTATTAAAGACAATAACTTTTTTTTATGTTTTCACTCTAAGTCAAAATATTTTTCAAACGTTTTCCGTAGTGGCATTCTAAATTCGGCCGTGGCGTATGGGCCGGGTTTGGGGTGTTACACGACAAATTGGCAAAAGCTGAAATCCCGAAAACCCGGAGTGCCGAAAAGCCAAAAAGTCGAAAGGTTGGCGCCGGCAACCACACAAGCGTGCGAACATTTTTGTGGGAACACTGATACGATTATCGGGGCCGAGAGAGTGATCTCATGGTCTCGGGCCACTATTTGGCCGACTGGGCCAGACGGGGCTAAGTGGTCCTGTCGAGCTCGTGGGCCCAAATCGGCAAGAGTTGATATGTGAAATTGAATGATGGATAAGTATGGATGGTTGTATGATTTGATTATGATCAGGCCTAATGGGCTACATAAACATGATTGGGCTTAATGGGCTATATGGACTTGATTGGGCTTAGTGGGCCTTATGGGATTTTAGAAGTGCATGCTAGGGTTTAATGGACTCTAGGCCTAGTTCTGATAAATTCTTAAATTGCATAAAACTTAAGTTAATAATCAAACATGTCTGTGGACAAGTCGCTAGGTTAGAGTGTGACAATGGACATGTGCATGTCTAGGATTGGATCTAGGGAGAGCTTGGTACTTAAGCGGTCCTAGTGACCCACCTCCTCTTCTCTAGGATCCTACCTGGTGCACAGTGTCTGTTCACTTTAGCCGCAAGGACTTGTTGATGGGCCAAAGTTCATAACTAAAACTTGAGATGAAAGAAATTACGAAAATACCTCTGTAGGGTAGATTTACAAAAATACCCCTGGGGAGTGAAATGACTAAAATACCCCTAGGTGCTTAATGTGTGAAAATGTGTATGTTGCATTCATGAGATATATGCTGCAGTTGGGTGGGTTTGATGATACGGAGGAAGATATGTGAGGATCGCATAGTCGCTTGACGACCGTGGATCCACCGGTGGCTTTAAGCCCATTATATGCTTAGCAGCCTTGCTGCAACGTTTGAGTAGTACCGGTGTTGGTGCTACCTTTGGAGTGTAGGGATGGGTGGGTTGATATTTATATCCCCACAAAAGTGTAGGGTTGGAAGGGAAATGGAGTGCAGGGTTGGATTTGGGATGGGAGCATTGCATTTGTGTGATACTGATGTGATATGAGGTCATTGTGGGCTAAGGCCGAAGACCACCGATTTTGATAGGGCTTAAGCCCAATGTGATAATTGCATGTTGGTTGGATTACCAAGGGTCGTACAGACTGAGTTTCAAAACTCACACCCTTTTTATTTAATGTTTCAGGTGACTCTTAGTAAACGGCTCGACGCGGAAGAGGACTCGGAGGTGGCCACTCTACAAGCTACTTAGAAGTTTTTAATTAGTTTCAAATGAATTTATTTTAATTACTTTATTTTCATTGAGATGTAATAAGGCCTTGTATCTCCAATTTGACTTTACTTTTGGGTTCTATTATTGTTTCAACTGCCTAATTATTAAACTTAAATAAATTTCTAAAGTTTAACATGGTTTTCGAAATAACTATAACATATGGACGTTTTCTTAAAACATGGGCTTTCTTCATAACTTAACAAGTTGTAAGGATTTTGGGTTTCTAAATCTTAAACTTAAGTTTTTAACTAAACAAAGTCGTTTTGGAATTATTCCTTTGATGTGACATCACCAAATTCGGCCATAACGTCTGGGCCGGGTCTGGGGGTGTTACAGGATTGCCTTTTGTGATTTAGTCTATGTCAGCTCAGAGATATGTGAGAAAAGGTTGTGAAGCTTATCTTGCTTACATACTGGATACATAAGTGTCTGAATCGAAAATTGAATCTGTACCGATAGTATGTGAGTTTCCGGATGTGTTTCCATAAGAGTTGCCTGGATTACCACCGATCCGAGAGGTTGAATTTGCTATTGAATTGGTACCGGGGACTTCACCGATATCGATAGCTCCATACAGAATGGCTTCGACAGAATTGAAAGAGTTGAAATCTCAGTTGCAAGAGTTAACATATAGAGGATTTGCACGACCTAGTTTTTCACGATGGGGTGCGCCAGTATTGCTTGTAAAGAAGAAAGATGGGTCAGTGAGAATGTGTATTGATTATCGACAGCTCAATAAGGTTACGATAAAGAATAAGTATCCATTGACGAGAATAGATGATTTGTTTGATCAGTTGAAAGGGGCAACAGTGTTTTCAAAGATTGATTTGATATCTGGTTATTATTAGTTGCGAGTTAAAGACCCAGATGTGCCAAAAACTGCATTCAAAATGAGGTAAAAACATTATGAATTCCTTGTTATGCCTTTCAGATTGACTAATGCTCCTGCAGTCTTTATGGAATTGATGAATCGGATATTTAGACCGTATTTAGACAGATTTGTTGTTGTGTTCATTGACGTCATTTTGATCTATTCTCAAGATGAATCTGAGCATGCCGAGCATTTGAGGATTGTGTTACAAACTTTGAGAGATAAGAAAGTGTTCGCTAAATTCAGTAAATCTGAGTTTTGGCTCAGAGAAGTCAGATTTTTGGGGCACATTATTTCAGCGGAAGGTATAAGAGTTGATCTGAGCAAAATTTCAGATGTTGTTGATTGGAAACCATCGAGGAATGTATCCAAAGTTAGAAGTTTTCTGGGGTTAGTGGGCTACTATCGACGTTTTGTTAAAGGATTCTCGATGATTGCTACACCGATGACTAGATTGCTACAGAAAGATGTGAAGTTTGAGTGCTCAAAGAAATGTCAACAGAGTTTTGATCAGTTGAAAGCATTGTTAACTGAAGCACCAGTGTTGGTTCAACCTGAGTCGGGTAAATAATTCGTGATTTATAGCGACGCGTCATTAAATGGTTTGGGTTGCATGTTGATGCAAGAAGGAAAGTTATAGCTTATGCTTCCAGACAGTTGAAATCGCATGAAAAGAACTATTCGATGCACGATTTAGAGTTGGCTGCTATTGTTTTTGCATTGAAAATTTGGCGACATCATTTGTACGGTGAAAAATGCCATATCTTTACTGATCATAAGAGCTTGAAATACATAATGACTCAGAAAGATCTAAACTTACGACAACGGGGATGGCTCGAACTATTGAAAGATTACGAGTTAGTTATTGATTATTATCCTGGAAAAGCAAATGTAGTCGCATATGCGCTAAGTAGAAAATCATTATATACTTTGCGAGCGATGAATACTCGATTGTCATTATCTGATGATGGTTTGATATTGGCAGAGTTGAAAGCTAAACCGGTATTTCTTCAGAAAATTTAAGAAGATAAAAAATATGATAATGAATTGCAAGCCAAAAGAGTGCAATGTGAATCGACTAGTAATTCTGACTTTCAGATCGGATTCGATGATTGTTTAATGTTCCGAGGTAGAATATGTGTACGAAAGAATTCCGAGCTCATTCAGAAAATTTTGTACGAAGCACACAGTGGTTGTCTATCTATTCACCCGAGAAGTACTAAAATGTATAATGATTTGAAAAAATTGTATTAGTGGTCAAGTATGAAACGAGACATTTCTGAATTTGCGTTGAGATGTTTGATTTTTCAGCAAGTCAAAGTCGACCATCAAGTACCGTCGGGACTACTTCAGCCAGTAATGATACCTGAGTGGAAATGGGATAGAGTTACAATGGATTTCATATCGGGATTACCCCTGACTTCGAAAAAGAAAGATGATGTTTGGGTTGTCGTTAATTGATTGTCAAAATCGGCACATTTCATTCCGGTACGTACTGATTATTGACTTGATAAATTGGTTGAATTATACATCTCTGAGATTGTTAGATTGCACGGGGTGCCAGTTTCGATTATTTTGGATAGAGATTCGAGGTTCACGTCGAGATTTTGGAAGAAATTGTAAGAAGCCCTGGGTACAAGGTTGAACTTTAGTACTACTTTTCATCTGAAAACCGACGGTCAGTCTGAAAGAGTAATTTAGGTTCTCAAAGATATGCTTTGTTGTTGTATTCTAGAATTTGAAGGCAATTGGGAGAGATTTTTGCCATTGGTTGAATTCGCGTATAATATTAGATTTCAACTGAGCATAAAGATGGCACCGTACGAAGCATTCTATGGTCACAAATGCCGAACACCATTATACTAGACTGAGCTTAGTGAGAAACAGATTCACGGGGTTGATTTGGTTAGAGAAACCGAAGAGAAAGTCAAAGTAATTCGCGACTGTTTGAAAGTAGCTTCAGATAGACAGAAATCGTATGCAGATTTGAAATGAAAGGACATTGAATTTCAGATCGGTGATAAAGTGTTTCTGAAAGTATCTCCATGGAAGAAAATACTTAGATTTGGTCACAAAGGCAAATTGATTCCGCGTTTTATCAGGTCGTATGAGATCATCGAAAGAATAGGTTCAGTGGCATATCGGCTAGCTTTACCGACTGAGTTAGAGAAAATCCATAATGTTTTTCATGTGTTGATGTTGCGTCGATATCGATTGGATCCATCACATGTAATTTCTCCAGCAGAGATTGAAATTCAACCTGATATGACGTACAACGAAGAACTGATCAGAATTCTAGCTCGAGAGATTAAAGAATTAAGAAATAAAAGCATAGCTTTAGTGTAATTTTTGTGGCAACGACACGGAGTCGAAGAGGCTACATGGGAGCTCGAGGAAACTATGAGAAAACAGTACCCTAACCTATTCACCGGTAAGATTTTCGGGGACGAAAATCCCTAAGGGGGGCGAGTTGTAACAGCCTATTTTTAGTCAAATCAGAACAGTGGTTTCAGGACCACAAATCCGAAGTCAAAATATTTATTTTATTATTATTTTAATGTCTACGGCATGATAATATGATTGTGTAGAATTTTCGTTAAGAAATTTTAACGTTTGGTTGCTTAATTTGATAAAAAGGACTAAATCACGTAAGGTGAAAATTTTGAGTTCTATAAGAAAAAGGTGTCAAATTGCTTTGGTTTTTAAATATGTTGGCCTTAAGTGGTAATTAGACCATTTCAATTGTGACTGGACAAGTATGGCCATTAAATTAGGTGAATTAAAGGTTTATTTTTAAGGTTATTATAGTAAATTAATTATTAAGGTTAAAATAACTACAACAAAGCCAAAATTTGCTTCATCTTCTTGCTATTGCTAAAATTTCATGAACAAAAACACCATTTTAGGGCTTTGAACTTTCGGTCACTTCTCCTTGTGCATGTAAGTCTGTTTTTGTCCCGTTTTTAATAATTTCTATGTTTTTGAGATCGTTGCAACTAGGTCCAGCTAGCCCAGGGACTATTTTGCAAAACTTTTAAAGATTTTGGATGTTGCCATTGATGAATAAGCATGTGTTTTGATGCTTGATGATAGATTATGAATGTTTGGTGTAAATTATACAAGTTTTGTTAAGTGATTTTTGAGAAAAAATGCAAAATAGGGATTAAATTGAGAAATGTGTAAATTGCGTGGTAGAAATGTGAAATAATGAGAATGGCTGTTATGGAGATAGTGATAATTCGGCTAGCTTGGGTATGATTAAAATTAAATGAATTTGTGTTTTTGTAATAGTCCGGAATTGACCCTAATCAGAACAGTGGTTTCGGGACCACAAATCCGAGTCTGAATATTATTTTAATATTATATTCTATGTTGATGATTAGTAAATTAGCATGTGTTAAATTTTTGTGAATTAATTTGCTTATCTGTGTGACTATTTTGACTAAAGGACTAAATTGTATAATTGTTAGAAGTGATCTTTTAATGGATTATGTGTTAAATTGTGATGGCTTTATTAAAGTGAAGTCCTTAAAGGACAATTAATCCAATGTTAGTAGAGTGGACGACAACATGAGAGAAATTAGATAAAATATTGTTATTATAATAATATGTTTTATTATTATTAAGTAAAAAAATGTTATTTTTAATCTAAGACATAAAAAAATGTAACAAAGTGGAAAGAAAGAGAACATACCTTTGTTCATCTTCTTGGCCGAATGTGGGAGGAAGAAAACTCCATTGTTGAAGCTTAAATTTCGGTAATTGGGAGCTCAATTTGGGATCAAGAACAAAGAAAAACAGACTTGGATCGGGGAAAAACAAAAATAGTTGAATAGTTGGTCTTCGTCGTCCGTCGACAGTCAAGGTAAGTCTTAAAGCAAGTTATTACTGTAAATATTGTTCGTAATTTAGTTTATATGTCGAACTTTGAAATATTGGATTTAAATTTGATCATAGCCGAATGTGACATAAAGTTTTGATTATGGATGGTAATTAAATTTATTTGAGTTCATTTTGTGCAAGTGATTTAAATTAAGCATGGCATATGTTAGGTTTGAATTATATCGAATGTATCAGGCTAAATGCCTAGCAGGCTTTGTGCCGGTGAAATATATCGGGCTTCGAGCCTAGCAGGCTTTATACCGGTGAAATATATCGGGCTTCGAGCCCAGCAGGCCTTGTGCGGGTGAAGTGTTTCGGGCTTATTGCCTAGCAGGCTAAATGCCGGTGATCAAATGTCAGACCTCGGTCTAGCAGGCTTAATGCCGGTGATTTTATAGTTTTTTATATACGAGCTTATGCATATGAAATGGTGGAGTTATGTTGACAAAAGAACAAACTCAAGCTTATTCGTATGAATTAAATTACGTGGCCGTACCAGTAAGTGCCTGTGAGTTGTTTAATTGAATTTATATCTTCGATCAATTATAAAAGTATATATGTATATTGTTGGATGAGAATGTGGTTAATGATTATGTATGTATATTCGGCCATTTGGTTATGAAATCATATTGATATTCCGTATATATTGAACATTTAAAGTTATAAGATGTGAAGTGAATAAGTATATATCTGTTCTTGTATGTGGTTCCATTTAAATGATGTGCTTACGCATTGAGTAATTGGTAGGAAATGGATACTTACCATTTAAATTTTGAGTTGAGTTAATGAATTATTTGTTGAAGGTAAGATAATGAGTAATGTCTAGTTAAATATGGTATTGAAGTTCGGCAATGTGATACCATATGTGTGGTTTGTTAAAGTTGAAGTAATATTAAGTATTTGACTTGGAATGTTTAGGTGTTAAATTGAATTATTTTCTTTAAATTCGCTTAAGACTTACTAAGCTAGTAAGCTTACTCCGTGTGCGCTCATTGTTCTGTTTCATAGATTTTGATCAAGCTACGGGCAACTGAGGATCGTCGGAGAAGTCAACCACACTATCACCCCTTTTTGGTACTTAAGCTTAGTTTTTGAATCAAAGGCATGTATAGGTTAGACTAAGTTTTGAAACCTATGATATTTGGTCTTGTATATAAATAAAGCCTTGCGAAAATTGCTATTTCTTTTGGTTAAGTTTCATTTCTATGTTTTGATTTCATAGCTTGTTCATAATGCTAGTGGATGCTTTAAATTCGGTTATGGTTTATATCATATGTGAAAGGTGCTCATTTGATATATATATATATATATATGTTAGGTGATGGTTTTAGCACACTTGGTCTTGGCTGTTTATATGTGAATCATGGTTGCTGTGTTTATGATGCGTGCACGATCGCAATTAAGATGAATTTATGAGTTACTTGCTTAATACGCTTTACTAATGATAGTTGAGTTAAGACATGTGTTTCGGCCATATGGTAAAAGACATATGCTTGATGTGTTTAGTAAGAATAAATAATGTTATGTTTAAGTGAATTTGGCTATGTGATATTCATACTTTTATAATGAGATATGTATATGATCGTTGGCTATATAGATCCAATTGTTAATGGTAAGAATGAATATGTTTCTTGTTTGGTTAGGTACAAATCCAAATGGAAGGTGAAATAGTATGTTTGGCCAAGATGTAATATTAATATGTTTGTATATGCAATTGATTATTAAAGGGTATAATGGTTCGGTTGGTTTAATAAGCATATGTATTATAGTATTATGAATGGAAATCAGCTTATGTTATATGGGTTTTGATTTATGTCCGATATATGTTATAAAATGTCATAGGCTGGGATATGGTTTAATTATATATATATATGACATGAATGCCTAGGTTATGTGATTCGGACATTTGTATGTATTAAATACCTGTAAGAAAAACTGGTTGTACATTATTTATTTTAAATGGTTGTAATGTTATATGAAATAGAAAAGATAGCATTGCTTTGTGCTTGGATTCAAATAAATGTTTATCTGGAATTGAGTTTAGTTCGGTAAGGCCTCATAACCCTAATCCGGCGACGGATATGGGTAAGAGGGTGTTACAGTTTTTTTGAAATAAGGACTAAATTGTAAAAGTGGTGAAACATTAGGGGAAAATGTGTAAATGTGCTTAAATGTGTGTTTTGGATTAAATTGAATAGAGAGATTATTAAATAAGTTAATTTTGATTATATTTAGATCAAGACAAACGAAGTTCGGATCTAGATCGGGGGAAAACTAAAGTTATCGACTAATCGACTTATTTTGTCATTATCACATCCGAGGTAAGTTCGTATGTGATAATTTTCATTATAAATGTATTTTAAATGCTTTAATATTGCATAAATTGTGAATACGAGACTTCAGACAAGTTCGAAAATGACTCGACGAATAATTCGACATTCAAAATCCCAGTTGAACCTTAGGAATAGTTTAGGATACTAGTGACATGTCATTAGGGAATACATTGAGTTGGCTTCGGGCCATGATATTAGCACTTCGGGTGTGAGTTATACCAGTTTGGCTTCGGGCCATGAATATCGACTGATTTGGCTTCGAGCCATGATATCAGAACTTCGAATATAAGTTACCTTGATTTGGCTTCGGGCCATGGTATAGGTACTTATTGTGTGAGACTCTTGAGTTCCGACTTCTATTCCAAATGGTTCAACGGGTAAATGAATGGTGTGGTTAAGAATGAGTTTGGTACGATATGGTAAAGGTATGTGCATTAAACCATATTAGCTTTGAATCGAAGAAATGGTGAAGAAAGTATATAGTTTTGTGAATGAGTAATTGAAAGGTTTGTTAGTTGATGTGAATTCATGTATTTATAATCAATGGTTGAATTATGTGTTTATGATTATATCGAGTTTATTTCATACGAGCTTACTAAGCTATAAAGCATACGTTGTTTATTTTTCGATGTTTTATAGTGATTTCAAGCTAGCTCAGATTCGGGGATCGTCGGAGATCGCATCACACTATCCACCTATCACTTGGTACCTATGAACTTTGGTAATTTAAGTATTTGGCATGTATAGAGACTTTGGTCATGTCGGTTATGTTTTGGTTATGATTTTGGCCATTTGAATTGGCTTGTAAATAATTATGGTTTGGTTTGTATATTTGGCCATGTGAGTTGGCTTAATTTGGTTGTTTTGGTTATGTATATATATGTGCATATATGGTTGTATGATGCTTGATAGCTATAAGTATGGTGAATGTCAAATGGTTTAGTTGTGGATTATTTTTGGACATTGGTTTGTTTGTGAAACTAGGTTAAAATATGCATATTTGGGAATGTATAGTAAATTGAATTGTATATGTGAATTAGGTATAAAAATTAGATGGCATATTGTGGTAATTTGTGATTTTTATTGATGGATAATGGAATTGTATGGAATATGCTTGATATGAGATGGATTTAATGCCTATTATGCCTTGTGTTGGTGCTTTTGAATTATGGTGTAGGTACATGTATTTAGGGTGGCAAGTTGGCTTGGTAAATAGCCTATTTTTGTCTACACGGGTAGAGACACAGGTGTGTGTCTCAGCCGTGTGTGACACTCAATGATGTTGCACAACTGTGTGTCCCCTGGTGTTGAATTTGAAATCAAACCAGTATACCCCACACGGCCTCAAACACGGGCGTGTGACTTGGCTGTGTGGCATAAGTCAGTATACCCTACAGGATTGACACGGCCTAGTACACAGCCTGGCACACGGCGTGTATGGCCATTTTTAGGGCACACGGGCGTGTGTGTTGCCCGTGTGACCCAAGTAAGAGAGTTACACGGGGTCGAACACGGGCTGGGATACAGCCATGTGCTTCCATTTCGAATGTCCACACGGCTTGTGACACGGGCGTGTCTGTTGGCCATATGAGACACACGGCCGGGCCACACGGGCTTGTGTCCCCTGTTTTGAGAAAAAAATTCAAGGTTTCGTGAAAGTTTCCTAAGTTATTGGTTTAGTCCCGAACCATTCCCCAAGCATGTTTAGGGCCTCGTAGGCTCGTTATAGGTACATTATGCTTGAGTTTGAATAATGTTTGCATGAAATGTGAAATTATATGTGAATTGAATGCATAAATGTTTTTATAAGTTAGGTAATGCTCCGTAACCCTATTATAGCGTTGAATACGGGTGAGGAGTGTTACAACAACAGTAGCAGCAGGTTGGTCCCGAACCATAAATGCTCTCCTCAGGCAATCACTAACACAGTGCTCCACTAAACCGCAAACAAGACAAGTGCCATTGATCCTCCAACACTCACCATGATGACGACGACCACAATGCTCACATAACGGCCATGTAACAACTTCTTGATCACTTGTACCAGCCTCAGCTCTCGTGGCCTATCTATCCTAACCTCAGCTTATAGCACCACATCGTCTTGACCACCCAAAACGACCTCTCTTGCCTCTCTAACCAGATCCACTAATAGACTCAGAAGTACTCTTAACAACACCAACAGAAACAACTTTGGGCTCCTCCCTTAAAGTCTCCTCTAAAGCACGAGCCTTCTCAACCAACTCATCGAAGACCTCAACAGACTGTGCTATCAGATACAACTTAATATCATGGTTCAATCCAAACCTGAACCTATTACAATGACTCACCTCGTGAGCCACCAACTTAGGTGCATACTGGCTCAAACGCACAAACTCAGCTTAGTACTCATCCATAGACAAAGTAACCTGGACTAAATCCATGAACTTGCGTCTCCTTGCCTCCAAATACTGCTCTCCCATGAATTTCCCCCAGAAAGACTCCAGGAAAAAGTCCCAACTCACTCTCTCAGGTGCAGTACCACGTTGGACAGTCATCCACCAACGATGAGCCTCATCTACAAGCAACGACACGACACATCTGAGCTTATCCTCATCAGAATAGTCCATCTAAACAAGGATACAAATAACTCCTTCTAACCAATACTCAGCACGAGTAAGGTCTCCACCCCTAACTCCTCGGAATTCCTTACCACCTAGAGCTCGCAAACGCTCTAATGGTAATCCCCCACAAACAAGAGCAGCATTGGCACCAGCGATACAGTGCAATGCCTCGACCATCTCTGACATAAAATGCTAAACACAACCCATTTGAGCATTATCACGCGGCTGCGACGATTCATCATCATCTAGACTACCATGCTCATGTCTCGGAGGCATAACATAAATCATATACTAAAGAAAAAGTAGAGAAAACGTACCAGAAGTGAGTAGCAACAAGTGATCCAAGACTTAATTATAGGGCATTGTGTTCTCAAGTCCTACCCCATAGAACAATTTATATTACAAAGAACATGCATAGGCAAAACATACAATTTCAAACAATACTTACAGATAAGCTAAAATTCAATATTACATAATCCAAAATCTCTAATGTTTAACAAATCTAGGTAACCTAAAGCTAAACCTATAGCTCTGATACCACCAAATGTGAACCCCAAACCCGACCGAGACAGACTGACTTGAATTCGAAGCATTATGTAACAACCCAAATTTAGCTCCATAAAATTTATAAATATATCAAAAATAGGGAATTGACCCAATGGTTAGTCATTAAATGTGAAAGCTTGAAGGATAGTTGGAGGTCCCAAGATCAAGTCTCAAATTTTGCAAAATAAATTATTTTTTTGCAAATCCCATTGCTTTTTTTACGTGTTGGCATCCAAGCTCAGTAAACCTAGGTATAAATACATTTTTTTATCAAAATAATCATCTTTTAACCCATTTTCTTCTACCTTAGTCATCCTTAACCCCTAACCCCCTCTTCCGCTCTTCATCTTTATTTTTTTTCTTTTCCCTTTTTCCTACATTATTGTCGTTCCTTACACCTCCCCTTTTACCATCTTCTTCTTCTTTTTGCATCAAGATTGGGCACCATCTCATTTTCTATATTGCTGCAATTTTCCCTCAATTAAATTATCCTGAAATCTGAAACTTTGAACTCCAAGATTGATCCCAAACATCGCCTCGAAAGTGTCATTGTCGTTTCTCTCGACTAGCTTATGTAAGGTCTCTTCTCTCTTCAATTTCTTAATTAATCTTGTGCATTAAAAACCTAAATTTCCAGATCTAGAATTTAGGGGATTTTAAATGTTTTTAAATTTATTTTTCTATATTTTAATAAGGTTTCAAATCATTTTAAAATTCAGCCCCAATTTCGGCCACTATGGGCGGTGGTGCATGCGCATATATGTAGAATAGGGGGTTCTTTTGTTTCTTTAGTCTTGCCCAATTAATTCCAAACTTAATTTTAATTATTGAATCCTTCTAATTTGCAAACGTTCTTGATCATTTTGGCATTTGAAACTCACAAATGGGGAAGCGTAAGTGCGATTAAGTGTAAAATTAATTGTTGTTTCGACATAGTTGTAGGGTAAATGTTACAAATTGATTAAATGAAAGAATTGAATAATTATTAGCTACTGATTTTCAAGTATATTATGGAATTAGGTGCTGACCCAAATGCCTCGAATCAACCGTAAAGCTGAAGAACGATCGAACGTACGGTTCACATCGATACAAGGTAAGGAATCAAACTAGTTGAATTCATAAAATAGTTATTAATTCGACAATTGGTATTAACCCATAAGTGGGTAATTGGGAGTTGGTTAAGTGGTAAATTGATTTAATTTATACTGAATTTTGGTTTAGGATCATATAAAGGTTTATTAAGGAAAACTGGAAGATTCACTAGGGTGCTACGAGAAAGCGAAAAATAAGGTATGGTTCCTAAACTTGTAGAATTTGTTTGATAATGATAAATGTTATGCTATGTTTAATAATTAGCTTGCTGATTGATTTGGCATAGTAGCCAAAATATTAGTTTTGTGAGTGGTCGAACCATGTATGTTTCGAGCCTTAAAAGATTGATGTGTTGGCAAAATTGCTAGTGTGACTGTATGAATGTGTAATTGAGATTGTTATGAATAGTTATATTGTGTGAAATAAGAATGTTTGATTGAACGGTATGAAAAGTTGAGATATTAGTTTTATGCATGATTTAAATGCATGAAATATTTACTATGATATATATATACCCGTGAGGTTGCTATTGATGCACAATGAAATTTGTAAAGTATGTGAATTGAACGATATTGATAGATACAATCCAAATGGTAAATTGAAAATTGGAACATTGCTTCCTTTCTCTGAAAGTATGTGATTATTGAGGACATGTTGAGCATGTCGAATAAATGTGAAAAGTATTGAAATGTTATTATGTATGAACTTGTATGACATACTGCATGTGCATTGGGATGGGATTTTGTGGTTGACAGAAGACTTTTGTGGAGTACCAACGTCATATTAAGTCCACATATATTTTTAGTCAGTGCACTACATTTGGAGTACCAAGGGGATTGGCGATTATATCGTATTATTTATTTGGCAGTTTCATTGCATTATTGATTATTGGTGGTTTTACCACATCGAGCGTTGGTCACATACATTGGAGTTTGGCAGACGGGTTCTGGGGAACTCGTGGTGTGCAACAGATGGTATGGGTAGGATCTCACATGTGCATTTTTCACGATCATGTGCATTTGAAAATTATTTTTGTTAATGTTTGATTGTTCTATTGGTACCTCTATGAAATTTCTTGTATGAATGCTTAATACTCGTTTAGTCTCACACTGAGCTAGTTAAGCTCACCCCATTATCTCAACTTCTCAGGTAATGATCGGAGTTAGGATCAGAATTTGCCTGCGGACGTACGGCGGACGTATGGCAGACTTTACTTCGTCATATTATTTTAATTTAATTATATTTTAAGGTTATATTATTATTATTTAGTTTTAGATTGTAAAGTTTCTTTAAACTGTGGTTTGGGACTGTTCGAGATTTTGGGGTTTTTCATGCATGCATGACACACATATTTGATTAGATACACAGTTTTTATAAATATGTTGAAATGGACTATGCATGATATATGACTAAATTAATAATTTGACTAGTAATGGTACATTTCTGCTGCTAAGAAGATAACAAAATGATTTTTCAAAGGCAATGCCGTCAGTAAGGTTTTACAAAAATTCACCTCATTCGCTAATTTGACCTAAGCATGGTTGGACTAAGTAAGTGGACGTTTTCCAAAGCTAACAATAGAAACCACGATTTTATAAAAAGCAGTACTTGATGGTTTTTAACTATCATTAGGGTAAGTTTGACACTAAGGTGTCTAATGTGGCATTCCCGATTTGACCATAACGTCTAGCCCAGGTTTGGGAGGTTATATTTGGTGGTATCAGAGCCTTGGTTCAAAATCTCGGACTGCGATTTTAAATCAACTTAAGTTAGTCCGCTTGCATGTATACATGAAAAGGGAAAATTTTAGGGAAAAATAAACCACAATTGATTTGGAAAATGTTTTATACAGGAAACGATGAAGTCCGAAGGTTCGATGCCAAGTATAGAAACAATACTGAAAATCTATTAAGGCTATAGAAACTATTGCATAAAACTTTTATAAAAGAATTATAAAATGTGAGTGCGGAAAAGACTTAAATAAGGTATAAAAGCTCTTACTTGTAAAACTGTAGATCCATAAAACACCAAACTAAATGCACGTAGAATGATAACTAGTGGTAGGAGAGGCCGTAGAGGGTGACCTCTAAGGGCTCCGATTGAGTCAGTTGCGTCGTTAGGGCCAGAATTGGGTAATGAATAGAATGAGGTTAACAGTGAACCCACTACTGAGAGTGGGAATATGGAAAATGGGAATATGAATGATGACCATGTTGGGAATGATACAGTAACTCAGGCCTTATTAAGGGCTTTGAATAGGTTTGTTGGGGCTCCAATAGGAGGTGTTAGTCGTGGGACGATTGCTGAAAGGCTCTGCTCTAGTGGGGTAGAATTGTTTAGGGGTATTGCTGGAACTACTCCTACTGTGGCTCAGTACTAGATAGAAACCACTGAACGAATTTTGGAGGATTTGGAATGCGCTCCTGAGCAGAAACTTAAGGGTGCCATGTCTCTGTTAAGGGATGAGGCATATTGGTGGTGGCAATCAGTGGTTAGAGGAACGCTGCCAAATCGTATTGATTGGGCTTATTTTCAGGGGGTCTTTCAGGGTAAGTATGTGGGCCCTCATTATGTGGAGGCCCGACGGTTAGAATTTATTGAACTTAAACAAGGAGAAAAGATAGTTTCTGAGTATGAGGCGAAATTTCTAAGGTTGAGCTACTATGTACCTAGTATGGAGGCGTTTGAGCAGGAAAAGAGTTTCCTTTTTCAAGAAGGTCTAAGGTATGACCTCAATGTTCAGGTAGCTCCACACCAAGAGTGTGTGTTTGAGGCTTTGGTCGAGAAGACCAAAATTATTGAGGAGATTAAATGCGTGGAGCACAAGAGGAAAGGGAAACAGAAGGATCAGTCCAAAAGAGAAACTGACCCTACTAGCCCAAATTCGTGACTTCTTAAACGGGCCAGAGAGGCTAGGCCACCGTAGAATAGGGAAACAGTGGACATTAGAGAAAGGCATATTCAGGTTTGCCAGTATTGTCAGAGGCGTCATCCGGGCAAGTGTTGGAGGAGGATGGGTGCTTGTTTGGTATGTGGTTCGATAGAGCATAAGATTAGGGATTGTCCTCATCGTCAGTATTAGGTGCAAGCTCCAGATAAAAATTAAGGCCCAGTTGGGGATCAAAATTAGAGAGGTAATCAGGGTGCGCAGAAGGGGCCGTAATTAAAATCGAAATGGGAATGGTAATCGGGGTCAGAGAGCACCAGCATAGGGTACGAACTGAGTTGAGGCGAGAAAACCTGCCTTGGTTTACGCGGCTAGGCGCCGAGAGGATAGAGATGCGTCTGATGTCATAGCAGGTACCTTTACTATTTACTCGATACCCTATTTTTCTTTGATTGACATAGGATCTACCCATTCATATATTGCTTGTAATGTGGTTGTAAAATTAAGGATTAGGGTAGAAGAAGCTGAAAACACTATAATTATAGTTAGTCCTCTAGGATCCTCCACACTTGTGAATAAAGTTTATAAAAGATGTCCTTTAGAGGTTCAAGGAGAGGTATTTCTTGCCGATTTGATGGAACTTCCTTTCAATGAATTCGATTTGATTTTGGGGATAAACTGATTGGTTGAGCATCAAGTTCGATTAGATTGTGCATTGAGGAGGGTGACTTTTGTAACTGAGTTTGGGAAAGAAGTTATTACGGTAGGGGAACATCAAAATTATCTGTCCAATGTAATCTCTGCTTTAGTAGAAGAAAAGATTGTTCAAAAAGGGTACAAAGCATTTTTGGCTTATGTCCGAGATGCAAGCTTCGTTGACCCTATAGTTGAAGGCATTCATACAGTGAGGGAATTTCCCGATGAACTTCTAGGGTTACCTCCAAAGAGGGAAGTGGAATTCGAAATTGAGTTGTTATCGGGAATGACATCTATGTCCATCGTTCCCTACCGCATGGCATCAAAAGAGCTTAAGGAGTTGAAGGTGCAGTTGCAAGAACTGTTGGATAAGGGTTTTATTAGACCCAGTGTTTCGCCATGGGGTGCACCAGTTTTATTTGTGAAGAAGAAAGATGAAACCTTACGGTTGTGCATTGATTATCGGCAACTGAATAAATTATATATCAAGAATAAGTACCCTCTACTAAGGATTGATGACCTATTCGATCAGTTCAGAGGTGCAACTATCTTTTCCAAAATTGACTTAAGATCTGGGTATTACCAACTCAAAGTCAAAGAATCTGATATTCCTAAAACCGCTTTTAGGACTCGTTATGGACATTACGAGTTCCTTGTCATGCCTTTTGGGTTGACTAATGCACCAGCAGCCTTCATGGATCTTATGAATCGTGTATTCCAACCTTTTCTTGATCAGTTCATCGTGGTTTTCATTGATGACATCCTTGTTTACTCCAAGATAGAAATCGAGCATGATGAGCATTTAAGAGTGGTTTTACAAATACTCTGTGAAAAACAACTTTTTGCCAAACTTAGTAAGTGTGAATTTTAGTTGAAGGAAGTGATGTTTTTGGGTCACATGGTATCAGCTGAGGGTATTTGCGTAGATCCCAGGAAGGTTGAAGCTGTAACACCCCAAACCCAGCCTAGACGTTACGACCGGATCTAACGCGTCACATCAAAGTGTCGTTTAAAAATCGGGCTTGTCGATAATAGCTCATCACTAAATTCTAAATCTCTTTGAAATGTTGAGGTTGTAAAATCAAAAACTCATTAATCACTTATTGTTCATATCATTTATTAATCAGGATTAAATATCGCGGAAGCTTGTTAATTTTCTTTAAAAACCGCTATTGTTTTGAAAACCCGTGTTTCCTAGCCTGCCAGGTAGAAATTAATAGAAAATAAAAGTTTAAACCCCAAATGGCCTTATTACAAAAAAATATCAAACCCAAAGTAAATTATTTGAAAAGCTAGCCATAAGGAAAGACTTGAGAACATGTGGCCACCTCCGAGTCCCTCGCAGCACTGATCCGTCTAAGGCTGGGGATTACTTGTACAGTTAAAAACAGGGTGAGTTTGCGAAAACTCAGTGTGAAATCCCCTTACTAGAGTAACAGTCAATATACAGAAACAGAATCCTAAACAGACTGGGCCAAAGCCCTTTTAACAAAACAGTACAGTACAGATCAGAGCATACGTGGGCCAAAGCCCACTACAATATCATTTGGGTCACAGCCCATAACAGAATCAATTGGGCCTAGCCCAAACCAATAACAGAACAAGTGGGCTTAAGCCCAGTACAGAATCAGTTCCTTATGCATAATATGTGATGCATGCTAACCCATCCCATCCAACCCTGCACTTGCCTCCGTCCAACCCTGCACTACCTGCGGGGAATAAATCACCCACGCCATCCCTACACTCCCAATGTTAGCACTGGTTACGGCACTAACCAAAATCGCAGCAAAGCTGCTAGTATATATACGGCTCTAAGCCTTCAGTAGCGGTATTATAATTGGCACAAAGCCATCAGTAACTGTATTATGTTTGGCACATAGCCATCATCGACGGTAATATAATCGGCACACAGCCTTGGGTAAATATGATCGACACAAAGTCATCGGTATATATGTTAGGCACATAGCCACGTGTAAATACGGTTGGCACAAAACCATAATCAAGATGGCACAGAGCCATGTTTAGGTTGGCACAGAGCCATAATCAGATTACGCGGCTTTAAGCCATCTATCAGTCCACAGTCGTCTCATGCGACCCATGCGACCCTATCAGATCAATACTGGATCCACAGTCGTCTCATGTGACCCGTGCGACCCTATCAGATGAATACTGTATCCACAGTCGTCTCATGCGACCCGTACGACCCTATCAGAACTTTCTCTATATCAATGTCCCAACCCCATGCAATATGTCATGTATGCGAAATGTTATGCCCATAAACAATCATACATACACAAATACAATACCAATCACCGTCAATCACCCAATCGTACCTCAAGTGAGTCAATTACCCTCGAGGGGCAACATGGTCATTTTACCCTTACAAAGGGTATTACGGTAATCCTACCCTACAGAGGTATTTCAAGAATTTACCCTACAGGGTATTTTTCTAATTCTACCCTATAGGGGTATTTCACAAATCAGGGTATTTCGGTAATTTTACAAATCAAGGTTATTTCGGTAATTTCGCAAATTAAGGGTATTTTGGTAATTTCATAAATTGGGGGTATTTCGGTAATTTTGCAAATCGGGGGTGTTTCAGTAATTTTTCAAATTAGGGGTACTTTGGTAATTTCACAAACTGTGGGTATTTTGGTAATTTTACAAATTGGGGGTATTTCGGTAATTTTGCAAATCTGGGGTATTTCAGTAATTTTTCGGACTGAGGGTATTTCGATAATTTTGCAAATTAGTCACAAACCGAGGGTATTTCGGTAATTTTACAAACCGGGGGTACTTCGGTAATATTACAAACTGGGGGTACTTCGGTAATTCTACAAGTCGAGGGTATTTCAGTAATTTTGTAAACCAAGGGTATTTCAGTAATTTTGTGAACCAAGGGTATTTCAGTAATTTTGTGAACCAAGGTATTCTAAACAGAGATAACGATGTGAATGGGCCTAGGGCCCATTCTCGGCCCAAATGGGCCCACACGCTCGTGTGGCCCATTTAGCCCAAATCTAGCCACAGATATAGATTCACATAGTCTAGTCCAATATTTACTACTCAATCATACAACTTATCCGATTGAGCCCACGGGCCCATTGGCTCCACATGGCTCCTTTCGGCCCATCATGGCCCAAACAGCCTAAACCCACAAGAACACTCATGATGGCCTCAACTATTGCGTCGAAGCTCCCACACGTGCGCTTGCACGCTCGTGTGGCTACCATCGCCGTGTGACCGGCATTTCGGCATTTGCCGCTCTACAGCTAGAGTAGTGCGAAATACACACCTGATAGGAATCTGGAGTTAATCCGCGCTCCGAACACTCCTATGCCCAAACGCCAACCAAGGTATGCTTACTCTTCTCATAGATCGCTCTATTTAAAGCCAGCTTCTCGCCTACTCTCATGCTAGCTTCCCGATGTAGGATCCCTCCATCAATCCTCCAAAACCGTCCCAATTGCAAAATAAATATCCCTTTTTGCTTGCAATGGGATTTGAACCCCACTCCCCCTTGCCATCTTAGTGACGCCACAGCCACCAAGTCACAAGCTCTTTTTGTGACTTAAAACATGCGCAAATATTTATAAAACCTATGTGCCAGTGTCTAGATTCTTATAAGAGCCAAAAATTAAAGAAATTCTGCAAGTGCCAAGATTTGAACCCAAGCTCCCTTACACCCTTAATGACACCACAACCACTAGGCCACATGCTTCCTTGTATCATTTATTTATCAAAATAATTTAAAAGGCCTACATCCAAGCATCCAGGGTTTTATTCACTTAAAACCAAAATTTTTGCTAAAGCCCAGGTTTGAACCCAATATTTCATGGAAGCCCCCTAACCTTCCAAAATCACTCACCTAATAGGTCCAACTTGCATTAGTGTCGTTCTCTTGTTCTCAAAAATTTTAAATGCTCCCCTGCCCAAGGCCCAATAGGCCCGATTCTACTAGGCCCAAATTCAGGGTGTTACAGAAGCTATCCTAGATTGGAAGCAACCGAAGAATTTTTAGAAATTCAGAGTTTTCTAGGTCTTGCTGGGTATTATCGAAGGTTTGTCGAGGGTTTTCCCTTGATAGAAGCCCCATTGACTAAGCTGTTGAGGAAGAATACTCCATTTAAGTGGGAAGATGAGCAACAAGCCAGTTTCAAAAAGTTGAAGTCCGTGTTGACAGAAGCTCCCGTCTTAATGCAACCGGAAACTGGTAAGGAATATGTTGTGGATAACGATGCTTCGCATGTTGGGCTTGGTTGTGTTCTAATGCAAGATGGTAAAGTTGTAGCATATGCCTCAAGACAACTTAGGCCACATGAATGTAATTACCCCACTCATGATTTGGAGTTGGCAGCTGCTGTTTTTGCTCTCAAAATTTTGAGACACTACTTGTATGGTGAGAAGTGTATTATTTACACCAATCACAAGAGTCTCAAATATCTACTCACCCAGAAGGAACTTAATTTGAGGCAGCGAAGGTGGATTGATTTGTTAAAGGACTATGATTGCACGATTGAGTATCACCCCGGAAAGGCCAATGTTGTGGCTGATGCCTTGAGCAGAAAAAAAATGTTTGATTTGATGGCTATGTTCGCTCGCTTGAGTCTTTTTGATGATGGGGGTATCTTGGCTGAATTGCAAGTTAAGCCTGCGTGGGTTCAGGAAATCAAGGATAAACAGAGTTTGAATGAAACTCTAACACCTCGGTTTAAATAGGTTGAGGATGGTTTGACTGAGGACTTTGGGATTAATTCTGATTGAATTTTATGCTTTAAGGGGAGATATTGTCTGCCTAATGATCAAATTTTGAGACAGTCCATACTTCAGGAAGCACATAGCAGCCCTTATGTTTTGCATCATTGTAGTACTAGGATGTATCATGATTTGAGGGAAATGTATTGGTGGCTGGGTCTTAAACGTGAAGTGATCGAATTTGTATCTAAATGTTTGACTTTCCAGTAGGTTAAAGCTGAACATCAGTTTCCATCAGGTTTGCTCCAACCGATTCGAATTCCAAAATGAAAGTGGGAGAGAGTGACAATGGACTTTGTTAGTGGGTTGCCCTTAACTCCTACTAAGAAAGATTCAATTTGGGTTGTGGTTGATAGATTGACTAAGTCCGCCCATTTTGTTCCTGTTAGTACCAATTACTCTCTCTAAAAGTTAGCTAAGCTTTATGTTTCTGAGATAGTGAGATTGGATGGTGTGCCAGTGTCAATTATTTTAGATCGGGATCCTAGATTCACGTCTCAATTCTGGAAAAAGTTGCACGAGGCTTTGGGTACTCGATTGGATTTCAGTACGGCTTTCCATCCACAATCTGATGGTCAGTCCGAAAGGGTCATTCAGATATTGGAAGATATGCTGACGAGTTGTGTAATCGACTTCCAAGGCAGTTGAGAGGAGCATTTACTAATGGCAGAATTTTGCCTATGATAATAGTTTTCAGTTAAGTATCCAAATGTCACCTTACAAAGCTCTTTATGGTCTTAAGTGTCGCTCGCCTTTATGTTGGGCTGAAGTGGGCGAAAGGAAGTTGATTGGTCCAGAATTGGTTATAGAAACTGATGATAAAATTCGATTAATTCAAGAAAGATTGAAGGTAACTTCTGATAGACAGAAGTCATATGCTGATTTGAAGCGCAAGGACATTGAGTTCAATGTCGGGGATTTTGTTTTCCTTAAAGCCCTAGATTCATTGGTCCCTATCAAGTGCTTAAAAGGGTTGGTTCTATGGCTTACCAACTAGAGTTGCCACCTGAGTTAGATCGTATTCACGATGTGTTTCATGTCTCAGTGTTGAGACTGTATCGATCCGATCCCTCGCATATTGTTCCAGTTGAGGAGATTGAGGTTAGACCAGATTTATCATTTGAAGAGGAATCGGTTCAAATATTAGAACATGAGACCAAAGTGCTCAGATAAAATAAAATTTCATTAGTTAAAGTACTATGGAGAAATCATGGCATCGAAGAGGCTACTTGGGAGCCGGAGGGCTCAATTCGGCTTCAGTATCCCCATCTCTTCGAAATAAGTAATTTTGAGGACGAAATTTCTTTAAGGGGGTAAAGCTGTAACATTCCAAATTTAGCTCCATAAAATTTAGAAATATATCAAAAATATGGAATTGACCTAATGGTTAATCATTAAATGTGAAAGCTTGAAGGTTAGTTAGAGGTCCCAAGTCTCAACTTTTACAAAATAAATTAACTTTTTTGCAAATTCCTTTGCTTTTCTTATGTGTTGGCATCCAAGCTTAGTAAACCTAGGTATAAATACAATTTTTTATCAAAATAATCAGCCTTTTAACCCATTTTATTCTACCTTAGCCGTCCTTAACCCCCTCTCCCTCTCTTCATCTCTAATTTTTTTTATTTTCCCTTTTTCCTCTATTGTTGTCGTTTCCTACACCTCCCCTTTTACCATCTTCTTCTTCTTTTTGCATCAAGATTGTGCACCATCTCCTTTGCTATATTGCTGAAATTTCCCTCAATTAAATTATCCCTAAATCTGAAATTTTGAACTCCAAGACTAATCCCAAACATCACCTAGAAAGTGCCATTGCCGTTTCTTTCGACTAGCTTGTGTAAGGTCTCTTCTCTCTTCAATTTCTTAATTAATCTTGTCCATTAAAAACCTAAATTTCTAGATCTTGAATTTAAGGTATTTTAAATTTTTTTAAATGTATTTTTCCAGATTTTTAAATGTGTGAATTTGTATGACCTATTGCATGTGCAGTGGGATGGGACTTTGTGGTTGACGAAGGAGTTCCATAGAGTACCGGCCACATATTAAGTCTGCATATATTTTTAGTTAGTGCACTACATTTGGAGTACCAAGGGGATTGGCTATTTTATCGCATTATTTATTTGGCAGTTTCACTGCATTATTGATTATTAGCTGTTTTACCACATCGAGCATTGCTCACATACGTTGGAGTTTGGCAGACGGGTTCTGGGGAACTCGTGGTGTGTAGCGGATGGTATGGGTAGGATCTCACATATGCATTTTTCACGATCATGTGTATTTGAAAATTATTATTGTTAATGTTTGATTGTGCTATTGGTACCTGTATGAATTTGCCTGTATGAATGCTTAATACTCGTTTAGCCTCACACTGAGCTTGTTAAGCTCAGCCTATTATCTGAACTTCTCATGTAATGATCGAACTTAGGATCGGAATTGGCATGCGAACGTACGACAGACTTCAGACTTTACTTCGTCATAATATTTAAATTTAATTATATTTTTAGGTTATTTTATTATTACTATTCGGTTTTGGATTGTAAAGTTTCTTTGAACTATGGTTTGGGACTGTTTGAGATTTTGGGGTTTTTCATGCATGCATGACAGACATATTTGATATAGATACATGGTTTTTATAAATATGTTGAAATGAACTATGCATGATATATGACTAAATTAACAATTTGACTAGTAATTGTACATTTCTGTTGCTAAGAATATAACAAAATGATTTTTCAAAGGCAACGCCGTCAGTTAGGTTTTACAAAAACTCACCTCATTTGCTAATTTGACCTAAGCATGGTTGGACTAAGTAAATGGGCGTTTTCCAAAGCTAACAATAGAAACCACAGTTTTATAAAAAGAAGTACTTTGAAGGTTTTTAACTATCATTAGGGTAATTTTGACACCAAGGTTGTAACGCCCCAAATTTTTTTAATTCTGGCTTATGTGATTTTGGAGCACAAAAATATTTGTATGTGTTTCTGAAATTAATTTACACAATTGAGTATCTGCTTCAATGGTTAAGTGTTCTGGGTGTGTCTGAAAAGTCTTGGGTTCAAGCCTTGACTTGAGCAAAAATTTTGGTTTTTTTTTTGTTGTGAATAAAGTCTTGCTCTTGTTCAGTAGGCTTTTAATTATATGTTGGTAGAATTATATCAGAATGGGCCTGCTGGTCTGGTGGTTAAGTGGTGTGTTGGGGTGCTAAAGGTCTTGAGTTTGAATCCCTGTACGTTCAAGGGAATTGATTTTTACTGCCAGTGGCGTGTAGGAGTTTGAGAGGGAGTGAAATGTTGATAGTGGAGTGGCTGAGGGAGAAAAGTAAGGAGAGTGGATGGGGGAGTTATCAGAATCTGATCAGTTGGTTCGGATTAGCAAAATTCGGCTATCTCCCTGTCCCTCTCAATTTCGTTTTCTTCCTAACGTTTTCCCCTCTTCCCTGCTCTTCTCTCTCTACCGTTTCCTTCCCCTTTGCCGCCGAAATTCCCCTTTTGTTTTCCTCTTCTCCCTTCTCCTTTGTTTCCCAATACACCTTTTTCGTTTTTCCTGTAAGGCTAATTGCATTGTGCGGTAGGTGGTAAGTTCTGTTTTACTAAACTTGTTTATTCTCTGGTTGAGTGATTAAGAGGTGTGCTGTTGCTATTTAGAAGGAGGCTGTGTGGCTGGAAATCGCTTTTTGTCGATCTATTTCGGAGTCGTGTTCGTTCGGTACCGGTAAGCTAACTTTGCGATGTGGGGATTAATCGATTTAGACTTGTTTTTGGTTACTAAGAGATGAAGTATTCTGATTATAGGTGTTGGTGATCTCAGGGTTACGAAAACAGCGAAAACGATACAAGTGTGTACCCGGTAACACAGAAAACGAGAATCGGTGAAAGCCGAAAAACGATTCTGTTGATGCCACACGGCTGTGTGGTAGGCCATGTGGTAGGCCTTGTGGTAGGCCGTGTGCAAGGCTGTGAGCCACAATACGACCGTGTGATCGACGAGCCAGGCCGTGCACAAGTGACGCGACCGTGTGATGGTCGGGTCGGGCCGTGTGTGACACACGGGCTCGACCTATTGGGCCGTGTGGGCCACACGAGTGTGTGGGCCCATACGGGTGAACCACACAGGCGTGTGGAATTCTGGGCCAGGCCGTGTGATCCACACGGCCAAAGCCAATTTTGGCCGTGTGGGCCCACACGGGTAGGCCAAATGGGCGTACAAATCCATTTTTCTAAACTGATCTGTAAGGTTGCACGGGTCGTACAAGTCGACTGTGGACCTACTGTAGGGTCAGTAAGTATTACTTAGACCCCTAATTATGTGATCTGATTATGTGATATATGTATTAAGCATGTTACACTTAGCATGTATACCGACTTGAATGTATGATCTGTTAATTGCATTGTAGCATGTCATCGATTGTATGATGCATTACATTAGGGTGGGTTGATGATATTGGAAGAAGTATCTGAAAGGCTACTAAGCCTGTTATCTGGTAGCTCAGCTGCAATTATTTGATTATGTGCCGTATTTTGGTACAGCATGGTGTGTAGGGATGGGTAGGTTGATTTTATCCCCACATGGTGTGTAGGGTTGGTCGGAGATGGTGTGTAGAGGCTGGAGGGTAGGATTCTGATATTCTATTCTGTTCTGGATGTTATATCTGATGGGCTGAGGCCCTAAATTGTATCTTATTCTGTATCTGAGTGGGCTAAGGTCCACACCGATTCTGTAATGGGCTCAGACCCGAATTGTAAGTATATGACTGTTTTCTGATATTATGTTGTGTGCATGTTTTCTGTGGGGATTACACACTAAGTTTACGAAAACTCATCCTTTTTCTGTTTAATTTGTTCAGGAAATCCCCAGCATTAGACGGATCGGTGCAGCGGAGGACTCGACAGTGACCACTGCTTCTACTTCACGATAGATTCACGGTTTTTTATACTTATTTATGGTTTTGATTATATCTGGGAAAAGTTTTATGTAATTATGGCCATTACGGATTTTTGTTTAAATTAGGATTTGTAATGTTTTATGGTTTTTATTGCTAGAAGTAGGAAAGCGCGAGTTTTCAAAAGAAACAAATGTTTTGCCAAAACACCACGATTACACAAACTGTTTTTAAAAGCTTCTGCGAAGTATAAATGTTTTGGAAAACCGATAGCGTTTTGGAATCGAATGACACTAATTGGAATTAACATAAAATAATGAAAATCATTTTTTTTAAAAAGAAATGGTTTGAGCGTGGCTTCGGTTTCAAAAGCACTATCATGTGACATCGCCAGATTCGGCCATAACGTCTAGGTCGGGTTTGGGGTGTTACAAAGGTGTCCAATGTGGCCTTCCTGATTCGACCATAATTTCTAGGCCGGGTTTTGGAGGTTATACGTTACATTAGCTACCGAAGCGACTCTCCAGCTAACGACCACCCGATGCACACCCTAACCTTATAACACCTCATTTATGACTAATTAACTATCATTAATAAATGCAAAAGTAATTTGTGAACCATTTTTAGACTTTTTCTATGTATTTAAAACTAAAGGTATTTTGGTTATTTCACCATCTAAGTTTAAACTATCCTGATTTTATTTCTAAATAGTTATCGACCTTCTTTTAGTCAAGTTATGCAAGCCCTAAAAATTTCAGTTTAATTCGAGTTCATTTATTATGTCTAATTCAAGTTTTATTATTAGGAACTAAATCGTAGCTTTTACAAACCTATAGTATTTTTTCCAAATTAAAATTTAAGAGTGTTTCTACCACATATTAACAGTTACAAGTCTAATCCTAAAATATTACCAAGTTTCGCTATCATTAAAGGCTTCAATTAATCTAATCAAGTTTTAGGACTAAATTATAAATTAAGCAAATTAGAATACTAGATTACAAAAACAAAAAATCAAACCCCCAAAAACCCACAGGCCCATGTGAAAAGACACACGCCCGTGTGCAAACCACTGCACCTATTTTGTAAAAAATTCGTTTTAATTACCCAATTTTACATATTGTACTTACCCATTAGACTTGAAAAAGTTACAATTAATTGCAAGAAATATCCACACATCTCCAATTTAATTTATTTACAACAAATATAAAAAATTAATCAAAATTTAACACCCAATTACACACTTAACAAACACCAATCAATTCACACAAGCTACACACCTTAGTCACAAGCAATCCACTCCATGGTAAGCTTCAATTAAACATTGTTAGTATAAAATATATGCTTCATACACCATGTTATCAACCATCGTACGAACACTCATCAACATACCATAAATCAAACAACAATTAAACATAAAATCGTGTATTAAAGAAATTATAAAATCACCAAAATTGAAGTCCAAAATTTATTGTCCAATGTCCATTACAAGTGAAATAACACTAGTCCCAAAAGCATCAAAATGCCCTTATATAGTCTCTAAAGTACATTTCTTAAGCCACTACTGAGCCTTATTCTTGGATCGCCCTTGGACTCGCTTCTCGACTCATTACGCCCGGAAATTATTTGCATGAAATGTGAGGGTGTGAGCTTAAAAAGCTTAGTGAATGATAGTAAGAACTTCAAGTAATTTGCACCCAATCGTGCATAAATAAAAGCAATTTAGTAAATTTTGAGTCACAACATGTTAACGTTTCACCATAACATCACATGCTATTACAAGAATTAAAAATCAATTTTTCCATGCCATGTAATGTAACACCCCAAACCCGGTCAACACACCACGACCGAATCTGGCATATTACAGAGTGAAAACGTTTTAAGAAAAACAAGGTTGCCGATTTATTTCTATTGAAAACACTGTTATCGTTTTAAGGTTTAGAAAACCCCATATAAAGTGATGTTGAAATCATTTTAGTGTTGTTTTAAAATCCGAAAAATAAGTTTGGAACATCCAATTGCAGTTTCTAGTTTTGGAAAACCTTTCGATACTTATTAAAAACCGAGTGAGTTTGAACATAGTCAAGTTTAAAACCATTTGCATTTGTAGTTGTTTGAAAATTTAGGTTTGAAAACCATCTATATTACCTTTGTTATTACCCTATGAATAATTTTACCCGATGGTAACGTTTGAAAATCCCGAAATAGAGTATAGTTTTTGAAAACGTTGCTATTTATCCGGTTACTTAAGTAATATCAAATTGTTAATCACAAGCATAAGATAGGTAAAATAAAATCCCGAAATAAAACCCAAAATAATACCTAGCGGCCTTATTACAAAACCAAACCAAATTTAAAGTAAAATAGATAAAACTAGAGTAGTAATTTAAAATCAAAAACCCGAAAATAAGTTTGCATGGCCACCTCGAGTTCTCCCCGGCTCTCTATCCGCGATCTATGCCTCATCTGCAAAGTATAAGGGAAGGGGTGAGTCAACGAGACTCAGTGTGTAAATCCCCAACCTGATGGAATAGCACTTACACAAATCATTAATAAAACATGCAATCATGCACCCCAACATCTAACCATCCAATCTCCTTTATCTACCCCGTGTGGTCAAAACCACTGGTGGTCAAAACCACTGGTGACCGAAGTCACAAATATATATATCGGTGTGGTCAAAACCACTGGTGACCGTAGTCACGAATCAAGTGATGGGGCCAACCCATCGTGTGGTCAAAACCACGATGACAATCCCGTATCAATCATGTAGGGCCAACCCCATCGTGGCACCAAAAACCTTTGGGACGAGTCACAATATCCATATGTGGTCAAAACCACCGGTGACCGTAGTCACAATATCATATATGTGGTCAAAACCACCGGTGGTCAAAACCATCGGGACTTAGTCACAAATAATAATATCAAAGACGGGGCCAACCTGGCCGTGGTGGTCAAAACCATCGGTGATACCAAATCATTTTCCCCCTCCTCTCAACAATCTCACCACCATGTCCATATCAATCGTGGCATAATAACATATGATGATGCAAATAACACATGGCATAGCATTAAACAATGACATGATAGCATATATCGAGATCCATAATCAGGGGACTTACCCGGAGTCCACGCTCATGCCCACAAGGCATAACTACCGGTTTCAATGGCTATTAACAGTAACATAATAAACATATCATACTAACGATGAAACACCCCACACCCGGCCCACGAGCCTGGACCGGATCTGGTATGCTCCTTAAGTAAACCGGTTTCAAAGTTCTTTGTTACTTAGAGAAAATTTGTGTAATTTTAGAAAATTATCGTTTTGGGTTGGCTTAAGTTGGAAACCCATTTATTTTACTTAGAAATCATTTAATTATGGTGACAAAACAATTTTAGGGTTTATTTTGAAAGGAATAATTTTAATTAAACTTTAATCAAAAATAATTCTTAACATAATAAATAAAAATAAAAAAAATAAACGGAAGTAAAGAAATCCAACTTGGGCCTTATGGCCTTATTACATCAATCAAAACCCAAAAATAAAACTAAAGTACTTAGTAAAAATAAAAGTCCAAATCTTTAAATTTCTCCTTGCGATGCATGGTCACCTTCAGACTCCCGCCACCCGGTCCATTAATGCTCATCACCTGAAAAATATTCCCACAACGGGGTGAGTCAACAGACTCAATGTGTAACCAACACTAACATTCAATAGATCAGGCATATCTATTCATATCAAACATTTATTCATACAACAGATATCAATGATGATGCAACCCGAACCCAAAACCTAGATGCCATCCGCTACACATCCCCACAACTCGCACACCGTGGGGACTACTAAGTCGACCCTCCATCCACTACACACCTTCAAGGCGCTACATAATCGACGTGCTCATCGCCCATATAAAATTTTGTGGCATAGCCACGAGATAATTGTGTCATGAGACACCACATTGAGATAATGTAACCGGTTACCACATTCGAGATAATGTACCGAAGTTACCACATTCGAGATAATGTGACCGAAGTCACCACATTCGGATAGTGAGACCGTAGTCATCACATTCACTTCCCCTTTTCATATATCCCGAATGACCCATATTTTTTATATCATGCATCTCATACTTAAATTCACTTTCATATATATTTTCACATGTTATAAAATAACATATTTCATAATCCTAATGGGAGTAGGAAGCGTACCTGAGTACTTTTGTACCACATTAGGGTACTTAGCCATATTCACATTAAAATATATATATATATATTAAATATTGCCATGTATCATATTAAATGATAGTGGGGATTACACACTGATTCGCTTAATGAAGTCCTTGAAATCCCAAGACTGATCTCACGATTTAGATCCTTAACTCCTATATTCGGTCAATCATTTAAACATATTAATAAACCTTTTCAACCACAATCCAAATCCTAGTAGGATTTATACACTTACCTTGGTGTCAATTTCCTTTTTGTCCAAATCCCAAAACCTTGCCTTATAAGTCTGTCGAAAATCCTTGAGTCTTAGAAATCCCGAAGAAAACCTTCCAAATTTCGGCCATGGAATTCTAAAGGAGTTAGATTCCTATATTTCGGCTAAAAAGAGAGATTGAAAATCAAATAATGGCTTATCTTACCTTTTTGAATGAAATCGGCAACACCCTTCTGTCACAACAAAGATTCGGCTTTGGCTGAATTTCGGCTTGGTTGGATTGTGTTTTTGGTTTTGAATAAAAGAGAGAGGAGGCTAGGGAATTCGGCTAGACAAAGGAAAAGAGAAAAGAAGAGGAGAGAACCCTAAGAATTTCGGCAGGGCAGAGAAAAAAGAAAACTGATGAGTATCCCTCCTTCCTTCCTCCCTTTTATAGACGAAATTATCAGCTAAGGAGTCCCTGACTTGGCCACCACTCTTCAATTTGATAGCTTTATCCTTTAATTATCATAAAATAAAAGAGTTTAATCCAGCCTTTATCTCATGGAAATTATGATAAATAAATTCCTTTTTGAAAATACTTAAGATAAATTATCATTTATCTCTCCAATAAAAAAAAAACCTTTATTTATTCTTAATAGCCGAATTTTAAAGAGGATAAACCCCCCCTTTTTCTAGAAGCCTTGCCGTCCACTCCTTGGCTTATGGAAGCAAAAATAAAACCTCCTTTATTTGCTTCCCAAGTGACTCGAACCCAGGCCCAACCCCTTGCAGGTGGCGCCATTTCCAGAGGCCCTAAGTGACATCTTCAGGCCACTTTTCCAAGCCTATTTGTGTGTCAAATTTCACAAACTTTTTCTTTTAAGGCCACCTTGCCTTGATTTCCTATTTTAGAATTTAAAACTTGATATTTCTTGGTCATTTCTAAGTTTCCTAAAATTTTCGATCGGCTCAGAACTCTGCCCTTTTCTTACATTTCCAAGTTTCAGAAATGTGTACTTTCCATTTTGAATCATTTCCTTACATTTGTGTTTTCAAAAATGTTCATGTCTATGCATTCCTGTGTTTCCAAAAATGTTCATTTCCATTTTCATTTTCATACATTTCCAAATTTCCAAAAATATTAAAAATTTATTCATATTACTTAAGACTTGTCATTTCGCATAATTAAACCGAAAATGCATAGGCCCTTTCCAGGATGTTACGAGTTCTACCCATTAAAATAATTTCGTCCTCGAAATTTCCTAACTAAAATAATCGAGGTATTCTTTGTCGTATTGTTTCCTCGACTCCCACGAAGCTTCTTCCGATCCATGATTGCGCCATAACACTTTGACAAGAGGAACTGACTTCCTTCGTAGTGCTTTCACATCACGTTCCAATATCCGAATCGGCTCTTCCTCGTAGGATAAGTCTGGCCTTAGCTCTACTTCTTCGACAGGTACCACATGAGACGGATCCGATCGGTAACGACGTAGCATGGATACATGGAATACGTCGTGCATCTGCTGCAACTCTGGTGGCAACTCCAATTGGTATGCCATCGCCCAACTTCGCTTCAAGACTTATAGGGCCCTATAAACCTTGGGCTTAACTTCCCTTTGCGGCCGAACCTCATTACCTTTTCCCAAGGCGAGACTTTCAGAAACACTTGGTCTCCCACTTCAAACTCTATTTCCTTCCGCTTAAGGTCCGCGTCACGATTTACGCGCCTATCGAGGCTTCCTTCAACCTTGCTCGAATTATCTCAACCTTCTCCTCGCCGCCACTAACTCCGGACCTAACACTCGCCGTTCTCCTAACTCAGTCCAACAAGTAGGAGTTCTACACTTCCGACCATACAATGCTTCATATGGTGCCATCCGAATGCTAGCCTGATAGCTGTTGTTATAGGCGAACTCAGCTAGAGGCAAATAATCTTCCCAACTTCCTCGAAATCCATCACACAACCTCTCAAAGATATCCTCCAACACTTGTATAACTCGTTCAGACTGCCCGTCTGATTGTGGATGAAAAGCCGTAGTGAAGTCCAACTTAGAGCCTAAAGCTTGATGAAGTGCCTTCTAAAATCGAGACGTAAACCTTGGGCCTCTATCGGAGATGATTGATACCGGTACTCCATGTAACCTCACGATTTCTGCCACATATAACTTGGCTAACTTTTGAAGAGAATAATCAACTCTTACTGGAATAAGATGCGCAGACTTGGTCAAACGGTCCACTATCACCCATACCGAGTCCTTCTTAGTAGGCGTAAGGGGAAGCCCACTAACGAAGTCCATGGTAATTCTCTCCCACTTCCATTGTGGAATCTCGATTGGTTGAAGCAATCCTGATGGAACTTGGTGTTCAGCCTTAACTTGCTGACACGTTAGACATTTCCCCACAAATTCAGTCACCTCTCGTTTAAGATCAGACCACCAAAATTGTTCCCTTCGATCTCTATATAGCTTAATGCCTCCGGGATGCATAGCATAAGGGCTACCATGCGCTTCCCGAAGAATCCTTTGTCTCAACTCCTTGTTCCTCGGTATACAGACCTTCCCTTTGTAGCACAATACTCCTTCATCATTGACACCATAATCCTTTAATTCTCCGTTCTGGACTTGCTGTAACTTAGCACTTAGGTCCTTATCAGCCAACTGTCCCTCTTTCACCTCCTTCAGCCATGTAGGCTTGACTTGCAACTCTGCCAACAGGCTTCCATCATTATACAGACTTAAGTGAGCGAACAAAGCCCTTAAATCCGACACAACCTTCCTACTTAGGGCATCAGCTACCACATTCGCCTTGCCTGGATGATATTCTATGGAACAGTCGTAATCCTTTAACAATTCCACCCACCTTCGTTGCCTCAAGTTTAACTCCTTCTGAGTCAACAAGTACTTAAGACTTTTGTGGTGCGTGTAGATAATCGACCTTTCTCCATAAAGGTAGTGCCTCCAAACCTTAAGGGCAAAGACCATCGCCGCTAGTTCCAAGTCATGAGTTGGGTAGTTAACCTCATGAGGCCTTAACTGCCGAGACGCATAAGTGACCACTTTACCATCTCGCATTAGCACACATCCTAATCCCGCATGCTAAGCGTCACAATACACCACAAAATCCTTGCTCGCCTCGGTGAACTAGCACTTTGGAGCTTCAGTTAACACCTTCTTAAGCTTTTCAAAGCTCTCTTGTTGCTTATCTGTCCATTCAAAGGGTACTTCCTTCCTTAGCAACTTTGTCAAAGGCGCGGCTATTGACGAGAACCCTTCCACGAACCTTCTGTAATAGCCTGCCAAACCTAAGAAACTTTGAAATTCAGCCACGGACCTAGGTGGTTTCCAATCCAACACTCGCTTCAATCTTCCTAGGGTCCACTCTTATTCCTCTGCGGATACCACATGTCCTAAAATGCCACCTCCTTAAGCCAAAATTCACACTTGCTAAATTTGGCATAAAGCTTCTTCTCCTTAACACTTGTAACACAACTCGAGAGATGCTCATCATGCTCCTCTTCCGACTTGGAATACACCAAAATATCGTCGATGAACACAACGACAAACCTATCCAAGTATGGTTGGAAAACCCGGTTCATCATATCCATGAACGCGGCTGGAGCGTTCGTCAATCCAAACGGCATCACCACAAACTCAAAATGGTCGTATCTTGTCCTAAAAGCGGTCTTATGGATATCTGCCTCCTTCACCTTCAATCGGTGATATCCCAACCTTAAGTCTATCTTTGAGAATACTGCGGCCCCCTTCAGCTGATCGAACAATTCATCGATCCTTGGCAAAGGATACTTGTTCTTGATGGTCAGCTTGTTCAACTGACGGTAATCTATGCACATACGCATAGTTCCGTCCTTCTTCTCTACAAATGTAACTGGTGCTCCCCATGGAGACACATCGGGTCGTATGAACCTCACGATCCAACAACTCTTGGATTTGAGCCTTGAGCTCAACTAACTCCTTTGGCGCCATTCGGTATGGAGCGATTGACACAGGAGCTGTTCCCGGTAGTAAGTCTATTCCAAACTCCACCTCCCTATCTGGGGGTATTCCTGGTAATTCCTCCGGAAATACATCTTCAAAGTCTTTCACCGTTCTAACTCCGCTGACACCTTCTTCCTTTCCACCCAACGCACTTACAAAGGCTAAGAACGCCTTGCACCCTTTTTTAACCATTTTCTCAGCCTTTAACGCTGAAACTACATTAGACAAGAAATTTCTCCTTTCTCCGATCATTACTACTACTTCATCCTCCGGAGTCCTTAGTTTCATTCGTTTAGACGCATAATCCAACACGGCTCGGTGTTCTATTAGCCAGTCCATTCCGAGTATAAGTTCAAACTCTCCGAAGGGTAACTCCATTAAGTCAGCCCGAAAGTTCACTCCCTGAATCTCTAGGGGTATATTCCGAAAGATCTTATCTACCACTACAGTTTGGCCTAATGGGCTTACTACAGTCATCTGCCTATCAGAAGGTTCAGAGTCTAGGCCTAGTGTTTCCACTACACTACATGCAACATAGGAATGGGTCGAGCCCACATCAATTAAGGCATAATAAGGCCTGTCAAAAATAAAGAACGCATCTTGGTTATAACATCCGCGCGTCACCATCCTCTCCTCCCGCGAACCGCATAAACCAAACCCGGTTGCCTTGCCTCAAAGATTAGTAGCACCTCGGCTACTGTGTTCCATGGCCTCTGCCAGCACCATTACCTCTGTTGCCCGAACCACGACCCCGTTGAGGCTGCTGTCCGCCTCTACCAGCCTGACTAATAGTCTGAGCTACCGGTCGACTCTCATCTAGTTTCTTGGGACAATCCTTGAGCATATGGTCCTTGGACCCACACCGAAAACATCCTCCCATTTTTTCCAGCACTCCCCTAAGTGCTTCTTTCCACAATGCTCACAAGGACGACATCGCCATCCATCTGTATCGACTTGTCGATTTCATGGCCCATCAACTCTGGGCCTCTTATGAACCTTTCCAGATGGTCCAAAACCTCTTTTGGGCTTATTCCTATCCACAGCCTGCTTGGTAGAATCCTTGATTCCCTCAGCCACCTTGGCCTTTTCTACCAAAGCAGAGAACTCCCGCTCCTGATGCGGGGCTATCAACAGTCTCAGATCGTCTCTTAGTCCGTCCTCAAAACGGACACAGTGCTCATGCCCAGTTGCCACTACCCCTCGAGCATAGCGGCTCAACCTCAGGAATTCAGCTTCATATTCCACCACGGACTTGTTCCCTTGAACCAGCCCCAGAAAAGCCTTCCTTTTCTCATCTGTATACCTGGTTCCCACATATTTCTTCTGAAATGCTTCCTTAACATACTCCCAGGTCAGATCCTCAGCCGTGGCACCATCCCGAACAGTTAACCACCATTGATACGCTTCATCGCGTAACAATGCCACCATCCCTTTCAACTTCTCCTCGTGGATCGGATCAAGCTCATCCATTATGCGCTCCGTCGCTTCCAACCAAGACTCACCAGATCTTTGGGTGCTACTCGCACACTCCACGAAACATTTCCGCTCCATTAGCTCGGAGCCGTTCAGCCATGGACTTTCGATTTCCCGAATTTCCTCCCGCACCACCCACCAACTCCAAAACTCGCAAAGACGACTGCGACACAAAGATCATCCCCGTCCGAGTTTGTTGCTCAACACCAACGGTACCGGGGTGGTGGTGGCGGTGGTATCTCATTGTCGGACCCTTGACCCGATCTAACGGGTTACGACACAGTCATCCTTCCTCTACCTCGTCCATGACGACCACATCCTCTAGAGCTCATTTCTAACGTCAAAATCTGATTCAGAAGTCTTATGAGTTAGTGCTTCTGTTTCACTTGATTACTCGCTAAGGAATTTTATGAAAAGAGTTTTAGGAGTGGTTCTTTCGTATGCACACAGTCTTTCCATTCATTCATCCATCAAACAATTATGAACTCTCGTTCATTCAGAGAAAGGTTGTAGTTTTCATTGTTATTGTTTTTCCACTACCCAGGGGTATTTTCGTAATTTATCCTATAGGGGCATTTTCGTAATTTTTCAAAAGGAAAAGTTCCTTGGTGATTTCGTCAAAAAGTATTTTGGTAATTTCAAAGTCCCGGAGTAATTTGGAAAAAAATTTTGAAATCCGGGGGTATTTCAGTAATTTTTGACCTTAGGGGTATTTTGGTAACTTTTCGCAAACCGGGGCACATTTGTAAAAGTTAACAAATCAGGGATATTTTAAAAGTTGTAAGACTTTGAGGGTTCTTTTTGTGAATTGTTCTTTTCAAAACGATGATGTTGCAAAAATTTTGGAAATCATGGTCATTTTGGTAATTTTGTAAGTTAGGGGAAATTTTGTAATTTTCCACAATTCAAGGTATTTTTGATAGTTTGCAAATTAGGGTTTTTGAACATTTCTAAAATAATGAAATTTTGGCAAAACTGTTGGGTAGTTGGTCATTTTATAAACCAAAGGTATTTTGGTAATTTTACCACTAGGGGCATTTTTGTAATTTCATAAAGCGGAAATTTTTCGGAGAATTTTGTAAAGATGGTTTCATGAATTTAGAAGAGAGTTTTAAAACTAGGGTTTTGTTGTGTTTATAGAAAACACAGCTAGTTCCCTTTCGGGTTTTAGTTATCGTGTTTAGCCTATGACCGAGTCCTCTTAGTTAGGGTGAACCAAAGCTACGCACCAGGCAGGATTCGAGTGGAGAGGAGGTGAGTCACGCGGACTGCTTAAATACCAAGCTCCCACCGAAACCATTCCTAGACATGTGCACAGAGGTTGCCACACCTACTGAGCCCTCTGGGTTAGGGTGAACCGAAGCTACGCACCAGGTAAGATTCCTGCGAAGAGGAGGTGAGTCACTAGGACTGCTTAAATATCAGGCTCTTCCGGATCCAATCCTAGACATGCACACAGAGGTTACCACACCCTAACTCAGTGACTTAGCCATAGGTTTGTTTAGTGCATTAAGTCTTATGTGTTTGTGTTTGAGTAAACTAGTCCTAGGGTTCAAGTTCCTATCATACTATTCTACGTTCCATGCCTTTTCTACCCTTCCATAAATCACATAATCGTACAGATGGTTAGGGGTACTTACCTGGTGGACTGCGGGTCGGAGACTTAGATGCCATGCCAGAAAACCTGCTTATTTCTTAAGATACTTTCAAAAAAAAACTTACTTGGCTCGATTTGAAAATGTTTTGGGCCTTAGCCCACAGGCCGAGAGTTTTAAAACTGGGCTCTGATACCAAACTGAAACACCCCACACCCGGCCCACGAGCCTGGACCGGATCTGGTATGCTCCTTAAGTAAACCGGTTTCAAAGTTCTTTGTTACTTAGAGAAAATTTGTGTAATTTTAGAAAATTATCGTTTTGGGTTGGCTTAAGTTGGAAACCCATTTATTTTACTTAGAAATCATTTAATTATGGTGACAAAACAATTTTAGGGTTTATTTTGAAAGGAATAATTTTAATTAAACTTTAATCAAAAATAATTCTTAACATAATAAAAAAAATAAACAGAAGTAAAGAAATCCAACTTGGGCCTTATGGCCTTATTACATCAATCAAAACCCAAAAATAAAACTAAAGTACTTAGTAAAAATAAAAGTCCAAATCTTTAAATTTCTCCTTGCGATGCATGGTCACCTTCAGCTCCTGCCGACCCGGTCCATTAATGCTCATCACCTAAAAATATTCCCTAACAGGGTGAGTCAACAGACTCAATGTGTAACCAACACTAACATTCAATAGATCAGGCATATCTATTCATATCAAACATTTATTCATACAACAGATATCAATGATGATGCAACCCAAACCCAAAACCTAGATGCCATCCGCTACACATCCCCGTACCAACCTGCACACCGTGGGGACTACTAAGTCGACCCTCCATCCGCTACACACCTTTGAAGGCAGTCGCTACAGTCGACGTGCTCATCGCCCATATAAAATTTTGTGGCATAGCCACCAGATAATTGTGTCATGAGACACCACATTCAGATAATGTAACCGAAGTTACCACATTCAGATAATATGACCGAAGTCACCACATTCAGATAGTGAGACCGTAGTCATCACATTCACTTCCCCATTTTCATATATCCCGAATGACCCATATTTTTTTATATCATGCATCTCATACTTAAATTCACTTTCATATATATTTTCACATGTTATAAAATAACATATTTCATAATCCTAATGGGAGTAGGAAGCGTACCTGAGTACTTTTGTACCACATTAGGGTACTTAGCCATATTCACATTAAAATATATATATATATATATAGATTAAATATTGCCATGTATCATATTAAATGATAGTGGGGATTACACACCTGATTCGCTTAATGAAGTCCTTGAAATCCCGAAGAACTGATCTACTGATTTAGATCCTTAACTCCTATATTCGGTCAATCATTTAAACATATTAATAAACCTTTTCAACCACAATCCAAATCCTAGTAGGATTTATACACTTACCTTGGTGTCAATTTCCTTTTTGTCCAAATCCCGAAACCTTGCCTTATAAGTCTGTCGAAAATCCTTAAGTCTTAGAAATCCCGAAGAAAACCTTCCAAATTTCGGCCATGGAATTCTAAAGGAGTTAGATTCCTATATTTCGGCTAAAAAGAGAGATAGAAAATCAAATAATGGCTGATCTTACCTTTTGATTGAAATCGGCAACACCCTTATGTCACAACAAAGATTCGGCTTTAAGTGAATTTGGCTTAGTTGGATTGTGTTTTTAGTTTTGAATAAAAGAGAGAGGAGGCTAGGGAATTCGGCTAGACAAAGGAAAAGAGAAAAGAAGAGGAGAACCCCTAAGAATTTTGGCAGTAAGCGAGAGAAAAAGAAAAGCGATGAGTATCCTCCTTCCTTCCTCCCTTTTATAGACGAAATTATCAGCTAAGGAGTCCCCGACTTGGCCACCACTCTTCAATTTGATAGCTTTATCCTTTAATTATCATAAAATAAAAGAGTTTAATCCAGCCTTTATCTCATGGAAATTATGATAAATAAATTCCTTTTGAAAATACTTAAGATAAATTATCATTTATCTCTCCAATAAAAAAACCTTTATTTATCCTTAATAGCCGAATTTTAAAGAGGATAAACCTCCCTTTTCTAGAAGCCTTGCCGTCCACTCCTTGGCTTATGGAAGCAAAAATAAAACCTCCTTTATTTGCATCCCAAGTGACTCGAACCAGGCCCAACCCCCCCTGCGGTGGCGCCATTTCCAGAGGCCCTAAGTGACATCTTGAGTGCCACTTTTCCAAGCCTGTTTCGTGTCAAATTTCACAAACTTTTTCTTTTAAGGCCACCTTGCCTTGATTTCCTATTTTAGAATTTAAAACTTGACATTTAGGTCATTTCTAAGTTTCCTAAAATTTTCGATCGGCTCTGTAAACCCGCCCTTTTCTTACATTTCCAAGTTTCAGAAATGTGTACTTTCCATTTTGAATCATTTCCTTACATTTCCGTGTTTCCAAAAATGTTCATGTCTATGCATTCCTGTGTTTCCAAAATGTTCATTTCCATTTTCATTTTCATACATTTTCGAATTTCCAAAAATATTAAAAATTTATTCATATTAGTTAAGACTTGTCATTTCGTACAATTAAACCGAAAATGCATAGGCCCTTTCCAGGATGTTACAAATGAAGTGTGTAAGCGTTACACACCTGATTACTAACGTGATTACTGAATCCCGAAGGTCCCGATCTATCGCACTAGATCCCCTTTTCCTACATTCCGCCCACACTAAGATCATTAGCAAAAGCCATTCGGCTATACTAGCAAATCCCGGAGGGTGAGATAACGCACAACCAAACACAACCCTCACCTTACTACCTTTCGAACGCTAACCACAACCCGAGATGTGCGAGACTGATCTTTCCCCTACAATGGGCCAACATTAACACTTAAACTTGATAGCCTTCGGTTTTTCAGATCGAATCGGCATGAAACCTTACCACTGACTTACCGAAATCGCTTGACAGGAAATAGATGACCCCGATCTACTGCTTCAAAATCCCGAAGGTCCTATAAGAAACTAATTGCATGGTCGATTAAAATCCAAGACAAATGCCAAAATTTGGCTTTTGTCTACACATGTCGACAGAGAAAAAGAGAAAGTGAGAATAGAGTTTCGGCCAAGATTACTTACCCTCTTCAAATCTGATTAGAGAAGAGCCAAGGGAGATCTACGCTTGGTTGATATTCGGCCAAAATAAAACAAGAAGAAAGTAGGGAGATTTCGGCAATGGTGATGGACTTCAATATGATCCGGCTATGGCTGAAAGAAGAGAAAAGCAAATAAGATTCGGCTAAAGTGAAAGGAGAGAATGGGAGAAAGATGAATGGTATTCGGCTTTGGTTTAGAGAAAAGAGATTAAGGGAGTTTCGGCAAAAAGGAGGAAGAAAAAGAAGAAGATTCGGCACAAGAGAGAATGAAGAGAAATGAAAGTTGTTGATTTGAGAAGAAGAGACTGTTGATGCAGTTTTGAACAATTATGAGAGAAAGAAAAAAAAAGAGATGGGAGAGAAGGAGATTCGGCCAAGCACTTGAGAAGAAGAAGAAAAAGAAATAAAACTAAGGAAGTTTAGGTGGACATTCGGCTAGGTGCTTTCAAGAGAATTCGACAGGTGCAAAAAGGGATTTCGGCTTTTGCTTCAACATGGTGCATTAAGAGAAATTCGATGAGCAAAAAAAAGTTTCGGTTTGCTTCTCAACCGAATGCACTATAGCCTAGACTAGCCGAAAATGTCCTCCTAAGCTAACTATGGAGGGACGGCACACCTAGCAAGTTCCCCAACCGAACACTCCTCCTCCATTATTCAAGATTCGGCAAACACCTCAAATTTCTCCTGACCAACAATTCAAATGTGTTTGAATTCCACAAGCTCCTAAATTTTCTCTTCTCCACCAGTTTAAATTAATTTGACTTAATCAACAAATCTGACAGAGTTTGAGCTGAGCACAACTCTTCCCTCCTTGGTGTCAAAATGGTAAGCAGAAAATGGGATCTCCGCTACTCGAACCTGAGCTCCCCCTTCCCTGCATGTTGCGTCACTCTCAAGGCCCTAAGTGGCGCCTCCTTGCCACTTTCCCAAGCCAATTCTTGTGCTTGATTTCACCCGAAATATATTTAACCCTCGCTCCTTGGCTCTCCTTGACCAAAGCTTAAAAACAAAATTTTTCTTATAGCTCGGGCCTACCCTCGGCTTATACCTAGACCCTAGAACACCTCAATTAATACCATAATCAATACATACACATGCAAGAACAATTTAAACACAATAGTCCCTATTTAAGGATGTTACAGTTCTACCCCCCTTAAAAATAATTTCGGCCTCGAAATTACCTGGTCAAAAGAGTTAAGGGTATTGCTACCTCATCACATCCTCTGGTTCCCACGTAGCTTCTTCCACGCCATGATTTCGCCATAATACCTTTACTAATGGAACTGACTTCTTGCGCAAAACTTTCACATCCCGATCTAGAATCTGCACTGGTTCCTCTTCCATGGTCAAATCTGGGCTCACCTCAATTTCCTCCACCAATACAACATGCGATGGATCTGAACGATAGCGCCTAAGCATGGAGACGTGGAACACATCATGTATCTGACTTAGCTCCACTGGCAACTCAAGCTGATAAGCTACTGGTCCCACTCGTCCCAACACCTTATATGGGCCAATAAACCTTGGACTTAGCTTGCTTTTCCTTCCAAATCTCAGCACTTTCTTCCACGGTGAGACCTTCAAGAAAACCCTATCACCCACTGCGAACTCTATATCTCTCCGCTTAAGATCGGCATATGACTTCTGCCTGTCTGAAGCTTCCTTCAAACGAGCCTGAATCAACTTGACTTTATCCTCGGTCAAAGAACCAACTCTGGTCCCAACATCCGCGCGCCCCGATTACGTCCAAAGCGGTAGGTGTACGACACTTCCTACCATACAACGCCTCATATGGTGCCATCTTAATGCTTGCCTGGTAACGATTGTTGTACGCAAATTCAGCTAACGGTAGAAATTCTTCCCAGCTGCCTCTAAAGTCCAAAACATAGCCTCTCAGCATATCTTCCAAGATTTGTATAACCCTCTCTGATTGTCCGTCTGTCTGTGGATGAAATGCCGTACTAAAATCCAACAGCGTTCCCAATGCCTGATGCAACGCTTTCCAGAACATCGACGTGAACCTGGGATCCCTGTCCGAGATGATCAATACTGGCACCCCGTGCAGCCTCACTATCTCCGCCACATATAGCCTTGCTAACTTCTGAAGCGAGTAATCAACCCTTACCGGTATGAAATGAGCTGACTTAGTCAGACGATCCACAATTACCCAGACTGAGTCTTTCCTACTTGGCGTAAGGGGTAGTCCACTGACAAAATCCATAGTGATCCTTTCCCATTTCCATTGCGGAATCTTCACCGGCTGAAGTAAACCTGACGGCAACTGATGTTCAGCCTTGACTTGCTAACACGTCAGACATTTACCCACAAACTCAGTTACTTCCCGTTTCAGACCTGGCCACCAAAACTGCTCTCGCAAATCCTGGTACATCTTGCTACCTCCAGGATGCATAGCGTATGGACTGCTATGTGCGTCCTAAAGAATCTTCTGCCTTAACTCGACGTCCTTCGGCATACAAGCTTTCCCTTGAACACATAGTACTCCATCACTGGACAAGCTGTAACCTTCCAACCCACCATTCTGAACTTGCAACCTCCGAGCATTCAAACCCTCATCCTCTAACTGTTTCTCCTTAATTTGTACTACCCAAGTCAGTTTTACCTGCAATTCTACCCACAGACTCCCGTCATCATACAAGCTAAGATGAGCAAACATCGCTCTCAAGTCCGACACTACCTTACGGCTCAACGCGTCTGCCACCACGTTAGCCTTGCCCGGATGATACTCAATTGAACAGTCGTAGTCCTTCAACAGTTCAATCCATATCCGCTATCTCAATTTCAGATCTTTCTGAGTCAACAGATACTTCAGACTTTTGTGATCCGTGTAGACTATCGACTTCTCTCCGTACAAGTAATGTCTCCATATTTTTAGGGCAAAAACCACTGCAGCTAATTCCAAGTCATGCGTTGGATAGTTAACCTCATACGATCTCAGCTGTCGAGATGCATATGCCACTACCTTCCCTTCCTGCATCAACACACATCCCAAACCAGTATGTGATGCATCACAGTAGACCGTGAATTCCTTTCCTGCCTCAGGCTGAATCAAAACCGGAGCTTCAGTCAGAATCTTTCTCAACTTGTCGAAACTTTCTTGCTGTTTCTCAGACCACACAAATGGAACTCCTTTCCTCAGTAATTTGGTCATAGGCGCTGCGATCAAAGAAAATCCCTCAACAAATCTGCGGTAATACCCTGCCAGTCCTAGGAAACTCGAACCACGCACATCGACTTAGGCGGTTTCCAGTCCAACACTGCCTCAATCTTTCGAGGATCCACTCTAATCCCCTCAGTTGACACCACGTGACCCAAGAAAGTCACCTCCCTAAGCCAGAACTCGCACTTACTAAATTTGGCAAATAACTGCTTTTCCCTCAGAATCTGTAGCACCACCCGAAGATGCGTGTCATGTTCCTCCTCAGATTTCGAGTACACCAAAATGTCGTCTATAAACACCACAACGAATTGATCCAAATACGACTGAAACACCCGATTCATCATGTCCATGAATGCTACCGGCGCATTGGTCAACCCAAATGGCATCACCAGAAACTCGTAATGCCCATACCGAGTACGAAACACCGTTTTATGGATATCAGCCTCCTTCACCTTGAGTTGATGATACCCCGACCTAAGATCTATCTTAGAGAATACCGATGCACCCTTGAGCTGATCAAACAAGTCGTCTATCCTGGGCAACGGATACTTGTTTTTGATCGTCAACTTATTCAGCTGGCGGTAGTCTATACGCATCCGCATAGTACCGTCTTTCTTCTTAACAAAAAGCACAGGTGCTCCCCAAGGGATACACTCGGCCGGATGAAACCTCTGTCCAGCAACTCCTGAATCTGAGCCTTTAACTCTACCAATTCTTTCAGCGCCATCCTATACGGGGCAATAGACACTGGCGCGGTTCCGGGTATCAAGTCTATACCGAACTCAACCTCGCGGTCAGGGGGCAAACCCGGAAGTTCCTCTGGGAATACATCAGCAAACTCCCCCACAGTTCGGACACTCTCCACAGCTGAATCCTTGGCTTCCAAAGCATAGACATGCACCATAAATGCCTCACAACCTTTCCTAACCATTTTCTCCGCCTTCAGCGTAGAGACCACACTGGATAGGTAATCTATCCTATTACCTATCATCACTACCTCTTCGCCTTCCACCGACTTCAACACCATGCGCTTAGTTGCGTAATCCAAACTGGCCTGGTACTTTACTAGCCAATCCATCCCAAGAATCAGATCGAACTCCCCAAACGGCAGTTCCATCAAGTCAGCCAAAAACACGACCCCTTGAAGTTCTAGGGGTACATCCCTATACAATTTATTTACTTCTACAGAGTGACCTAGAGGGCTTATTACTGTCATCTCCCTAGAAGTAATCTCAAAGTGCGTCGAACCCACATCAATCAAAGCATTATAAGGTAGACCAAAGATTAAGAACGTACCAGTTATAACGTCCGGTGCGTCGCCCTCCTTTCGACGCCTCGCCGCGTAGACCAATCCAGGCTGTCTCGCCTCTGTACCACCTGCACCTCTGCCCGATGCTCCACGGCCTCTACCAGAGCCATTACCTCCCCTGGCTGCACCACGGCCCCTCGTGGGTTCTTGACCATCCTCCCGATCGTATGCGATTCTCGATCCCGGATCTGCAGCCTAGCTGATCTCTGTAGACAATCCCTCACTCGATGCCCCATCGATCCACACTCGAAACATCCTCTGTTTCCGGTCCAACATTCTCCCGTGTGAGATTTTCTACACCGAGCACACTGTGGCAGCCACTGAGTATTAGCAGCAACAGGCCTAGTAGCTTGATTCGGCCCACCATATCTACCCCTTTTTTGCTGATTCCCGGCAGACCCAGATGATCCAAAATTCCTCTTATTCCAACCCTTATCCTGATTCCGCCTTACGGACTGTTTCACCTCCTCAGCAACTTTGGCCTTTTCCACTAAGACCGCAAACTCTCTTTCCTGCTGTGGGGTAATTAACATCCACAGCTCGTCTCTCAGCCCATCCTCAAATCTGACACAGCGCTCATGCTCCGTGCCCACAATACCCGTGCATAGCGACTCAGCTGAAGAAATTCCGCCTCATATTCTGATACAGTCTTACTTCCCTAGACCAGGTTCAGGAACGCCTTGCGCTGCGCATCAATGTAGCTAGCCCCAATGTACTTCCTCTGATAGGCTGCTCTAAAGAATTCCCAAGTAATGTCATCCGCCATTGCTCCGTTCCTAACTATGAGCCACCACTGATATGACTCATCTCATAGCAGAGATACTACCCCCTTAAGCTTTTCCTCAGCCGAGAAGTCCAGATCATCCATAATACATTCTGTCGCCTCCAACCAATATTCCGCTGTGCTAGGAGCCACACCGGAGATACCTCTGAACACCTCAGCACCATTAGCCCGAGTCGTTCGGGCGCAGATTTCGAACCCCTGCTCGACGCGCTGCGACTTGCAACCCTCTCTAACACTCGCAGCGATCGCTCGTGACATCGCATCATCACCATGCGGTCACGATGTTCGCGCCCATACCGGTGGCGGCGGTGGTACCTCATTTTCCGATCCATGACCAGACCCTACCGGTTCCGAGACCGTCATCCTACCCCTACCTCGTCCACGAGTGTTACGCCCACGTCTACGTGTACTCATGATTACCGATACGAATTGATCTGACTACAAGTTTTATGCATTAGACTTTTATTCCACTGTCTATTAAGGCACAGTTTTACGAGAAGTTTAATCAGAGGTTGTTTCGTAAGTACATCCATCCTATAGTTCAAATCTCTAGAGTAGTTCCTACTACTATTAGTCACTACTATTTAGTCATGCCAATATCACCATAATCATATCATCAATAAGAAATAATTTGGGGTACTTACCTAGGCAAATCGGTGCCGGAGACTCGGTGCCATTCTTTCACCACTATACTTTTCCCATAAAACCTTTTCCACAATCCATTTTAAAACATTTTTGGGCCTCGGCCCTGCAGTAGAAAGCTATTGAACCGGCTCGATACCAAAATTGTAACACCCCAAACCCGGTCAACACACCACGATTGAATCTGGCATATTACAGAGTGAAAACGTTTTAAGAAAAATAAGGCTGCCGATTTATTTCTATTGAAAACGCTGTTATCGTTTTAAGGTTTAGAAAACCCCGTATAAAGTGATGTTGAAATCATTTTAGTGTTGTTTTAAAATCCAGAAAATAAGTTTGGAACATCCAATTACTGTTTCTAGTTTTGGAAAACCTTTCGATACTTATTAAAAACCGAGTGAGTTTGAACATAGTCAAGTTTAAAACCATTTGCATTTGTAGTTGTTTGAAAATTTAGGTTTTAAAACCATCTATATTACCTTTGTTATTACCCTATGAATAATGTTACCCGATGGTAACGTTTGAAAATCCCGAAATAGAGTATAGTTTTTGAAAACGTTGCTATTTATCCGGTTACTTAAGCAATATCAAATTGTTAATCACAAGCATAAGATAGGTAAAATAAAATCCAAAAATAAAACCCAAAATAATACCTAGCGGCCTTATCACAAAACCAAACCAAATTTAAAGTAAAATAGATAAAACTAGAGTAGTAATTTAAAATCAAAAACCCGAAAATAAGTTTGCATGGCCACCTCGAGTCCTCCCCGACTCCCTATCCGCGATCTATACCTCATCTGCAAAGTATAAGGGAAGGGGTGAGTCACCGAGACTCAGTGTGTAAATCCCCAACCCGATGGAATAGCACTTACACAAATCATTAATAAAACATGCAATCATGCACCCCAACATCTAACCATCCAATCTCCTTTATCTACCCCGTGTGGTCAAAACCACTGGTGGTCAAAACCACTGGTGACCGAAGTCACAAATATATATATCGGTGTGGTCAAAACCACTGGTGACCGTAGTCACGAATCAAGTGATGGGGCCAACCCAGCATGTGGTCAAAACCACTGATGACAATCCCGTATCAATCATGTGGGGCCAACCCACTGTGGTACCAAACTACTGGGACGAGTCACAATATCCATATGTGGTCAAAACCACTGGTGACCGTAGTCACAATATCATATATGTGGTCAAAACCACTGGTGGTCAAAACCACTGGGACTTAGTCACAAATAATAATATCAAAGATGGGGCCAACCCGTCGTGTGGTCAAAACCACTGGTGACAGTCCAAATCATTTTTCCCCTCCTCTCAACAATCCCACCACCATGTCCATATCAATCGTGGCATAATAACATATGATGATGCAAATACACATGGCATAGCATTAAACAATGACATGATAGCATATATCGAGATCCATAATCAGGGGACTTACCTGGAGTCCACGCTCATGCCCACAAGGCATAACTACCGGTTTCAATGGCTATTAACAGTAACATAATAAACATATCATACTAACGGTGTGTAAGCGTTACACACCGATTACTAACGCGACATCGAATCCGAAGGTCCCGATCTATCGCACTAGATCCCCTTTTCCTACATTCCGCCCACACTAAGATCATTAGCAAAAGCCATTCGGCTATACTAGCAAATCCCGAAGGGTGAGATAACGCACAACCAAACACAACCCTCACCTTACTGCCTTTCGAACGCTAACCACAACCCGAGATGTGCGAGACTGATCTTTCCCCTACAATCGGCCAACATTAACACTTAATCTTGATAGCCTTCGGCTTTTCAGATCGAATCGGCATGAAACCTTACCACTGACTTACCGAAATCGCTTGACAGGAAATAGATGACCCTGATCTACTGCTTCAAAATCCCGAAGGTCCTATAAGAAACTAATTGCATGGTCGATTAAAAGCCAAGACAAATGCCGAAATTTGGCTTTTGTCTACACATGTCGACAGAGAAAAAGAGAAAGTGAGAATAGAGTTTCGGCCAAGATTACTTACCCTCTTCAAATCTGATTAGAGAAGAACCAAGGGAGATCTATGCTTGGTTGATATTTGGCCAAAATAAAACAAGAAGAAAGTAGGGAGATTTCGGCAATGGTGATGGACTTCAATATGATCCGGCTATGGCTAAAAGAAGAGAAAAGCAAATAAGATTCGGCTAAAGTGAAAGGAGAGAATGGGAGAAAGATGAATGGTATTCGGCTTTGGTTTAGAGAAAAGAGATTAAGGGAGTTTCGGCAAAAAGGAGGAAGAAAAAGAAGAAGATTCGGCACAAGAGAGAATGAAGAGAAAGGAAAGTTGTTGATTTGAGAAGAAGAGACTGTTGATGCGGTTTTGAATAATTATGAGAGAAAGAAAAAAAAAAGAGAGATGGGAGAGAAGGAGATTCGGCCAAGCACTTGAGAAGAAGAAGAAAAAGAAATAAAACTAAGGAAGTTTAGGTGGACATTCGGCTAGGTGCTTTCAAGAGAATTCGACAGGTACAAAAAGGGATTTCGGCTTTTGCTTCAACATGGTGCATTAAGAGAAAGTCGATGAGCAAAGAAGAGTTTCGGTTTGCTTCTCAACCGAATACACTATAGCCTAGACTAGTCGAAAATGTCCTCCTAAGCTAACTATGGAGGGACGGCACACCTAGCAAGTTCCCCAACCGAACACTCCTCCTCTACTATTCAAGATTCGGCAAACACCTCAAATTTCTCCTGACCAACAATTCAAATGTGTTTGAATTCCACAAGCTACTAAATTTTCTCTTCTCCACCAGTTTAGATTAATTTGACTTAATCAACAAATCTGACAGAGTTTGAGCTGAGCACAACTCTTCCCTCCTTGGCGTCAAAATGGTAAGCAGAAAATGGGATCTCCGCTGCTCGAACCTGAGCTCCCCCTTCCCTGCATGTGGCGTCACTCTCAAGACCCTAAGTGGGGCCTCCTTGCCACTTTCCCAAGCCAATTCTTGTGCTTGATTTCAACCCAAAATATATTTAACCCCTCACTCCTTCAGCTCCCCTTGACCAAAGCTTAAAAACAAAATTTTTCTTATAGCTCGGGCCTACCCTCGGCTTATACCTAGACCCTAGAACACCTCAATTAATACCACAATGAATACATACACATGCAAGAACAATTTAAACACAATAGCCTCTATTTAAGGATGTTACATGTTAAATCGTCTTTTAACACATAAACATTCAATTATATTCGCACAAATAATCAATTATATTGGCATAATATATCTATGGCAATAAGTAAACGTGAGATCATACATTCGATAAATGCATCTCTGAACTCCCACTAATCAAATACAGTCCTCTGAATTGAGGGGGCCGAAGCCACACGCTCCCTTATAGCACCTCAAATAACCCGATGAGTGGAGACTCAAGCTCAACACTCCCGTATCTACTCCAAATAAATCAATCCACCCAGAGCCATATGCTCACAATATCACAAATAATGGTGAGTTCTCACATATCCTATGGCATGCCAACTATATCTTGTGGATCCACCATGCAATGTTGCCAATATACAAGGCATAAAATCTGCTATTTAATCACTTAATTTAGAATGTTAAAATGCAAGTGAAAGCATGTTGCTAAGCAATTTTAACATAAATAAAATTAAGCATAGCAAATATCATTTTTCCTAATATTCATATACCAATTAGAAAACCTTCATCAAATTAATGTTCAATAAATCAGCAATTCATGCTCCAAATATAAATTTATTCCATACAATATAATCATGCTAAAAGCATAATACACAACTTACCAAACCAATTGCCATTTTTCCCTTTTATAAAATAAAACCTATTTTTACAAATCCAACCATCCAATATGCAATTAAGTCATTAATAACACCAATTAAACCTTTAATTTAACACATAATTAAGCCAATTTACCAAATTGCCCTTAATATCACTCACCCCTACACTTAGCTCTTTATGCAAAAATGTGTTCAAGCAAGCAAGTTTGAGCTTTAATTCTGATTTTCATGTTCCTCCTCTTGATGTGGAGCTTTAACAAAGGCAAAATATGCATTACAAACTAACAATAGCAACAAGAAACATGAAATTTGATAAAGTATACGAATCTAAATCATTGCTTTAAGCTACCTTACCGATGTTCCACAGCTAAGTTGAAATATGGAATTCCTCAACTAAACTCCCTTTTCAGCACCTCAAACCACTTTTAATCTTCATTCTTAGTCCAATAACATGTATTCTAAGTGTTAATTTCATTCTGTTTCATAATTTTCTAGAAAAATCATCCATGTTCTTGATCAAATTCGAATTTCTCAAAATTGATCCATAAAACGTGTTTAATATTTTGGTTTAAGATTAAAAACCTCCTATTAGACCTATTTTGAGTTTAGACATCCATTAATATTTGGATTCCAACTCAAAATTAAAGATCTACCTTTGTTGATCCTCAAGTTCAAGAAAGAAGAAATTAAAGTTGAAAATCCATTATAATCACTTTAATTAATAAATAATGATTGAAATCAACTTAAAAACAAGTTTAGAGAGAATGATTATCTTCAATTGAACTCAAATCATTGATTTGGAAGTTTGAATCAAAATGCTTGAAGAAATTCGGATGACTTTTTGCCCAACTTTGAAAATTATTTCGAGAGATTTTAGAGAGAATTTTGGGAGAGAAAAGGTTTAGATATATTCCCTGATATTTGGTTTATGAAAACAAGCAAAAAAGCGAGAGAAAAAACTCTCAATTCGAGTAAAAAATGAGTGAAAAGTGAGGTAGTTGCAGAGTTTTTAAAACTGAAAACCCCCACCTGATTTTCAAAATTTGGGGAATTTGCCATCAAGCAACTCCCCCTTTTCCCTTGTTTTACAATTTGCTCTTTCCCTCAAAAATTCTGAAAATATGGTTTATTTGCTATAAAACCTCTTACACATTTCCCTTGTTTTTCAAATTAGTCCCATTTAATTAATATTTTAAATCACCCAATTAACCCCCATTTTAAATTATTTTTAAATTCCACTTTAACGAAAAATATTTATTTTTACCCAAAAATTATTTAAAACTATAAAATTAATTTTTCTAAAAATACTTTTATTTTTTGGAATATTATTTATCGATTTTTAGATGAAATTAAGCTAACTAATTAAGAATATAAATCACTAATTAACCTGATTAATTCCCAATTTTCACTCGAAACTCGGTAAACTTACCCAAAACTACTAGACCTATTTTCAGGGCCTTACACAATTAGCGAGAGCTAAGGCTTCCATGTAACGCCCCGAATTTGGGCCTAGTAGAATTGGGCCTATTGGGCCTTGGGCATGGGAGCATTTAAAATTTTGAGAACAAGAGAACGGCACTAGTGCAAGTTGGACCTATTAGGTGAGTGATTTTGGAAGGTTAGGGGGCTTCCATAAAGTCTCGGGTTCAAACCTGGGCTTTAGGAAAAATTTTGGTTTTAGGTGAATAAAGCCCTGGGGGTAAGTAAGTAGGCATTAAGAATAAATTGTGGGGAAAAAAAGACACAAAAGGAGTTGTGGTCTAGTGGCAAATGGCGCCACATAGGAGACAAGGAAGTGACGCTATAGAGGAAGCAAGGGGTCCAAGGTTCAAGTCTTGGCGCTTGCAATTCATTTTGTTTTTCTTTTAAATGAACTTAGACTTTGGCCCATAGGCTTATATTTAGTTGCGCATGTTCTAAGTCACAAAAGGAGCTTGTGTTGTGGTCGCATGTAGCATCTGAAGCATAGGAGAGGGCAAGGGTTCGAATCTCATGTCAAGCAAGGGAGTGTTTATTTTGCGGATTGGACGGCCAGAGTTTGTGTTGGATTTAAATTCTGCTGAAGGTGGGATCCCACATAGCAAACCATGAGGAGAGTAAGGATACCTTTCTTGGCTTATCCCTTTCGCTTTGGGGTGTGCTCGTTTTGGTTAAGCGTTGGATCATTCGTTGATCTGTATGACGTTGGGTCGCGGTGGTGGTTACCAAAGTTGATCGACACACCCCTTGGGGGTCAAGGGTGCGATCATTGTTGGCTTCTGCACAGAATAGTGTTCAGAGCGCAGATTAACTTCAGATTCCTATCAGGTGTGTGTATTTCGCACTACTCTAGCTGTAGAGTGGCAAATGCTAAAATGCCGGTCACACGGTGATGGTAGCAACACGAGTGTGCGATCGCACGTGTGGGAGCTTTGACGCGATAGTTGAGGCCACCATGAGTGTTCTTGTGGGTATTGGCTGTTTGGGCCACGATGGGCCGAAAGGGGCCATGTAGGCCCAATGGACCCGTAGGCCCATATGAATATATTGCATGACTGTGTAGCAGATATTGGACTGGACTATGTGAATCTAATATCTGTGGCTAGATTTGGGCTAAATGGGCCACACGAGCGTGTGGGCCCATTTAGGCCGAGAATAGGCCCTAGGCCCATCCGCATCGTTATCTCTATTTAGAATACCCTTGATTTGTAAAATTACCAAAATATCCCTGATTTGTGAAATACCCCTGTAGGGTAGAATTATCGAAATACCTCTGTAGGGTAGAATTACCGAAATACCCATATAGGGTAGAATTACCGAAATACCCCTGTAGGGTAGAATTACTGAAATACCTCTGTAGGGTAGGATTATCGTAATACCCTTGTAAGGGTAAAATGATCGTTTTGCCCCTCGAGGGTAATTGACTCACTTGAGGTACGATTGGACTGATTTGAAGGTAATTGACTATTGTGACTGTGTACATATGATTGTTTATGGGCATAACATTTCGCATACATGACATACTGCATGGGGTTGAGACATTGATACGGAGGAAGTTCTGATAGGGTCGCACGGGTCGCATGACGACTGTGGATCTAGTATTGATCTGTTGAGGTCGTACGGGTCGCATGAGACGATTGTGGACCGACGGACGGCTTAAAGCCGCGTAATCTGATTATGTCTCTGTGCCAACCTAAACATGGCTCTGTGCCATCTTGATTATGGCTTTGTGACAATCGTATTTACCCGTGGCTATGTGCCTAACATATATATTGACGAGTCTGTGTCGATCATATTTACCCAAGGATGTGTGCCGATTATATTACCGTCGCTGATGGCTATGTGCCAAACATAATACAGTTACTGATGGCTATGTGCAAATTATGAGACCGTTACTGAAGGCTTAAAGCCGCATAAATACTAGCAGCTAGGCTGCACCATTGGAGAGTTTGGCTGGGTGGGTCGACATGGTCACCACATGGAGATATTGGTTGGTACGGGTGGAGAGTTTGGTGGTTAAGGGTTGGGTTACATGTCCATTGCATTGATATGATCATAGGGCTTACGCCCAGATTGTTACCGAATAGGGCTTAGGCCCAGATTGTCACCGAATAGGGCTTGGGCCCAGACCATGACTGTAATAGGGGATTGCACACTGAGTTTTCGTAAACTCACCACGTTTTTAACTGTGCAGGTAATCCCCAACTTTAGGAGGATCGGTGCTGTGAGGGACTCGGAGATGGCCACACGTCTACAGTTTCTTTATACTTTGGACTATATTTTTGAGAATCTAGTTTGGGTTTTAATTCTTGTAATAATGCCTTGTATGTGAAGTTGTGGGTTTTTTTGTTATGGTTTTATAATTGCTAGAAGTAGAACATGGTTTTCCAAATTAACTACTGTTTTTCAAAATATCATGCTTCCGCAACTGTTTTAAATTAAGTTTCCGCAACAAGCAAGGTTTTAAAGATAATAATGTTTTACAAGAGAATGACTTTTAATAAACCACGTTTTGAAACTAAGCAAACGAAATCTGAGGTTTTAAAGGCAGAAAGTTTTAAATTGTAAAAAGGGTTTTCAATAAACGCGTAGTTTTCAAAAAGACTCTTCAATGTGACACGCCAGATTTGGGCCTCACTTCTAGGCCAGGTTTGGGGTGTTACATTCCAGCTGTGATTTTAAGGCTCACAGGTTTAATACCGCAGCCTCAAAAATAGTTTGCGAGAGCTCAAGCTCCTAGCTATGATCTTAACGCTTGTAGGTTCAATACCACAGCCACCAAAATAGTTAGTGCGAGCTGAAGCTCCCGACTGTAGCTTTAAGGCTCTCAGATTCAACATTGCTGCCTCCAAAACAGTTGAAGCTCACAGTTTAAGTTTAAAATTGGCTAAAGATTGCCTAATTATCCAAAACTTGTTTACATTTGTTTAAGTTAAAAATCACATCAAGTTCGTGTAAAGGTAAAATATTATGACATTAACAAATAAACTCAGAAATTTCAACTTTTTCATTAGTAAAGAAGAGCTATGCAAAGTTACAAAATTGAATATAATTAAACTTCAGTTCCTCCATCAAGATCACTATGAACTTCATTCTCCCTCTCTTCTCCCTTAACAATTTCAGCATTGTCGGTAGCAGGGTCAGCAGTATTGTTATAACCAGTAGGCATAATAGTCGGTTCAGAAAAACTCTCTTCGAGGCAAAAATCCCCTGAATTTTTCCACTTGGATGCAAACTCATCCCAAGCGGCTCTCGAAGGACAGCGAACATCAAAGCCAAGCTGTAACACCCCTCACCTGTAATCAACGCTGGAATAGGGTTACAGAGCATTACCGAACTTATCACACATTAAAACATACATTTCTCATACAAATTAATCATTTCAAATACAATTCAATCACAACCAATCATTTTGTCCCTAATACGAGCCTACGAAGCCTTAAACATGCATTGGGAGCAGTTCGGGACTAAACTGATAACTTTGGAAACTCTTCGAACACTTAGAAAATTTTCTCAAAAATAGGGGACACACGCCCGTGTCACAGGCCATGTGGACATTCAAAATGGGAGCACATGGCCGTGTCCCAGCCCATGTCCGACCCCTGTGTAATCTCTGACTTGGGTCACACGGCCAACCACACGCCCGTGTGCCAGGCCATGCCAAATTTGTAGGGTATACTGAATTATGCCACAAGGCCAAGTCACACACCCGTGTGTGAGGCCGTGTGGAGCATACTGACTTGGTTTCTAATTCAACACCAGGGAACACACGGCCGTGTATATGACCGTGTATCACACACGGCTGAGACACATGCCCGTGTCTCTGCTCGTGTGGACAAAAAAGGCTATTTACCAAGCCATTTTGCCACCCAATCTTGTGCACACCTACAACAACCCAAATGGCACCAAAACATAGCAAAAATTGGCATTTAAACCAACCAATTCAAACCTAAATCATGCAAATTCAACTAATTATACACTTTCAAATATGCATCAATGTGCTAAATTTCACAAACATATCTCTTTTCTAATATCAACCATTTGGCATTCACAATATCAACTATCAATAAACATAACAAAACCAACATCAATCATATAACATGAGCCATATGCACACTTATATATATATATATATACACATAACCAAACTAACCAAATTAAGCTAAGTCTCATGGCTATATATACAAACCAAAATATAGACATTTGCAATCCAATTCAAATGGCAAAGCTCACTACCAAAATACATATCATAAAGACCATAATCTTATACATGCCATATAACCAAAACATAAGCTCAAAAGTACCAAAATGATAGTTGGATAGTGTGACGTAGTCTTCGACAATCCCCGAATCTGAGCTAGCTTTTAAATCACTATAAATCATGGAAAAATAAACAAAGTAAGCTTTATAGCTTAGTAAGCTCGTATGAAATAAGCTCAATGAAATCATAAATACATAATTCAACAATTCAAATATATCATCATGTACTCATATTAACTAAAAAACCTTTCACAACTTTAAATCATAAGATTATATGCAAACTTCTCAATTTCTTCAATTCAAAGCTTATACGGTTCATGTACATACCTGTACCATATCGTATCAATCTCATACTCAACCACATCTTTCATTTACCCGTTGAGCCATTCGGAATACTATTGGATACACGAGAAACTCGCACCAAAGTGCCACATATATAGCAAATGCTATCTCAATCTCATATCACATATATGCTCGCTCTCGAGCTATCAACGGGCCTGCTCACACAAGCTATGGGTCAAGACGTAGCTACACGGTGCTGCTCACACAAGCTGTCAAGTAATCGCAACACATGCCGGTATACTCAGCCACCGAAAAGACGTACAGGACCAGCACCCGGATCACATAATCACAATAAGCCCTAATGACATGTCACTAGTATCCTATCTATTCCTAAGGTTCAACCGGGATTTCCAATGCCAAATCATCGTCAAATCATTGTCGAACATGTCTATAGTCTTGTATTCACAGCTTATGCAATATCAAAGCATTTAAAATATATTTACAACGAAACTTATTACATACGAACTTACCTAGGATGTAAAAACGACAACACGAGTCGATTAGTCTAGAACTTTATTTTTCCCTCAATCTAGATTCGAATTTCACTTTTCTTGATCTATATGTAATCAAAATTAGCTTATTTAATTATCTCTCTATTCAATTTAGTCCATATCACATTTTAAAGCACTTTTACACATTTTCCCTTAATGTTTCACATTTTTACAATTTAGTCCTTATTTCATAAAATCACAAATTCATGCAATTAGGTCCCTACCCATGCTAGCCGAATTTCTCTTATTACCAAAGTAACCCATATTTTTCATTTATTTCACATTTTAACCATGAATTTTACACTTTTCACAAATTAATCCCTAATTTGCATTTTCACTAAAAACCACTTAACAAAACTTGTATAACTATCATCAAACATTCATAATCTATCATTAAACATCAAAATACTCATGTATTCATCAATGGCAACATCTAAAATCTTTAACAGTTTTGCAAAATAGTCCCTGGGCTAGCTAGACCTAGTTGCAATGATCTCAAAAACATAGAAATCATTAAAAACGGAACAAAAATCGTACCTTAATGAGCTATATAACCATGGTCGAATGGAAAACCTAGTTATGGATTTTCTTTTCTTCAAATTTCGGCACTAGGAAGAAGATGAACATTATTTTATGATTTTGTTTTATTTATTTTATGTTTATTTACATATTTACTTATTTAACATTTATTAAAACATTAAAAATTCATATAAACCATGTACAAAAATGTCCACCCACCTTAATAATGGTCTAATTACCACTTAAGGACTCTTACTTTAAGGTTCTATAGCTATTAGTCACTTTTAACTAATAGAACATCACTTTTGCACTTTTCGTGATTTAGTCTTTTTTATCAAATTTACTACTCAAACGATAAAAAATTTAAATGAAACTTTCACACAATCATTCAATCATGCTGTAAACATTAAAATAATAATAAAATAAATATTTTGAATTCAGATTTGTGGTCCCGAAACCACTGTTCTGATTTGACTAAAAACGGGCTGTTACACAAGCTGGTCCATCTCTACCTCAGCGAGAGCATCGAAATCAACCTTGCGAATATCAAAAAGCCCAGCATCAACTTGATCATGTAGAAAAATATTGGATTTGAGCTCAATGGTGACATCACTCAACATCCCCAAAGTATTCTTCTTAAACCCCTCAAAAGCCTCTTTTTGTTTTTGTTTTAACTCCGTCATTGCAGCCTCAGGCTATGCAGTTGTTTGGTTCATAACTTCTTTATGCTCTTCTATAACCCTTCTCAACTCAGCACCCAGGGTCACGACCTCGCTGGATAGTGCCTCATTTTTCACTTATTCAACTCCTAACTTCCCAGCGAACTCATCATTTTTTTATAGAGCACATCATTCTCAGTCCTCATTTTCTGCCATCGCTCTTGAGTGCTCTTAAGATTCCTTCAAGCTCCTTTTGAGTAGCCTATGTCCCAATAATTTTCTCTTCAAGGACTAGACTGATCACAGAGGCCACAGCGAGTAAGGCTTGCAGAGAGGAGCAGAGTGTTAACAGCACAGATTTCTGTAAACTCCTAGATGAGTCATCAGCGCATATCTTCCTCTTCACAGCCTCTGCCACTGAAGCTCTCCACTTCTCTACAATACCTTGTAGCTCATTACTGTTTAAGTTCTGGTGACTCAGAGCTAGCTCACCACTGTTTTCACCAGCTAGCTCCCCAGCGAGAGGTACAACAAGGGGAGAGATACAGGGAGGAGGAGAGTTTCCGCGAGTAATGACAGAAGAACTCTCACGAGCCACAGTTTGTGAGCTGACCAAAGGAGAAGCAGGGGTGGTGGCCATCATAGTAGAAGTCCTTGTGATCTGCCCTCTTTTTGAGGTGAGACTGTATCCTGCCACTATCTGTCTCCTCATCGTTTCTAACCACCATGTTAACAACTCTCATATTTGTTATGCACCTCTTGCACTGAGCTCTCAGAGCAGCTCAAAGGTCCATACCCCCGATAAATTCCATGGCTTCGTTAAGCTCCTGCAAAGTGCTGGTAGTTTCCTCAATATCACATTCTGAACTGCGAGCTGTGCCTGCATCACCAACAATCCTAGCATTAGCAGGAGCAGTTACCAAAATTAACGTAGGGACCACTTTCTACTCGTGTTGAGCCCAACGCCACCTAGGGATGAGGCTTTATCCTACAATAATTATAAAAGAAATTTCTAGGTTCTTCCTTCAATCCCATTAGAATTCGACCCAAATGGTTGTCTTCACCATAGAGAATTTGTGGCCATGATCGCCCCTTACAAACCGCACCTAACACCTCAGCAACTTCTCTACTGTCATCCTACTTATATCCATTGAGGCTATGACCCTTCAAAAACTATAAGAAAACATTTCTCACAGTTATGACATCTTTAATAATAAGGGAATTGCCAACGCGACGCCCTCTCAATTAGGCCTCACCTCCATCTGTCCTAATAGTTTACTGGAAGGAGCACATATCCCCACTCGACACGGACCATTCTATAGGAAAGGCAAATCATCTTCAAGCTTGCTTTTCACCCTAATATACTTTCCCCAGTTCAATCGAAGTTTGGGACATCGGTTCGTAATTATGGTTGGACCTTTTCTGTGAGGAAAGAAGTAATGAAAACCTACTGAATTCGCTCAGTTCTGGGCCTTTAACAGATACAAACTCTGGAAAATTGCGAGTTGTGGTACTTTATTATTGTGGAAACAATCAATAAAGTAAGCCACCACGGTCCAGCACAAAAATCCACAAAGTTAACCAGGGGCAATTTGGTAAATCATCAAGGAGATGGCAGAAGAACAAATTCAAAGGTAGCTGAAGCCCAACTTCTAAGACGTTGAGGGGGAGCAAGAAACTGCCATCACTGGTGTCATTGAGCCTGTGCGAACCCTCAGGAATAAAGAATTTGTAGGCAAAATTGGGAATCTCGATTCCTCTCACACATAAGGCCCAATGCATCTCTTCGTATTTTGTAGTGCAGGGGAAAAAGTTTGCTTCGACAAGGGATTTGGAAGCACGCTCTCGTGGTGGGCAACACAGAACTAATTGACCATGAGCTCCTCTCAATCTCAACATGTTTTTGACGTAAAAAGAAGAAGAAAAGAATAGAGGAAATTTAAAACCTAAAATGAGAAGTTACTGAGATTTACCTTGAAGAAAGCTTCGACTGATTCCGGTTACAAAAAAAATTTAAGAGCGTGAGTTTTAGGGTTTCAAAAAACCCTCTTTTAAATAAGTCTCTTCCCTCCACGTTCTGACGGTACAAATAAATGACGAACACCAACGGTCAGATACACGTGAGCATGATCCGTCCCTACTTGTGGCGAAGCTGACATAAAGTCACAATAGACGCTGGATATTCAACATATTGTAATAAACGTGAAGTGATGGCCCTAAAGAGCCCCACTTTATAACACTTCTTAGGCCCACTAGGGGGACTAGATTGTCATACAGTAATAGTCACCAGCCCGAGACCCATGTATAAGTATAGCCTAGATCAGAGAGCTCAATGTCTTCAAGCACTTCACGGAAAGAATCCATAAGCCTGCTATCCTGAGGACGCCCCCTTGCACATGATTTCATTAAAATCACCCATAACAAGCCAAGGAAAGTAACCATTAGTAGCCAAGTGACACAAAAGATCCCAAGATTCTGAACGGTGCCTCTCAACTGAAGAACCAAAAAATTTAGTGAAGCACCATTGATTGTCCTCGGAGTCCTCCTCCACAAGCACATCGATGTGACTAGCAGAAAAGTTGCACAAATGAATTGTACAAATCTCCTTCCAGCACATAGTCAAACCTCCTCACAAACCATCGTTGCCAATGTCAATTCCACAAGGAAATCCCAAACTTCTCCGAACGTTCTCCATCCAACCACTCTGAAGCTTCGTTTCTACAAAAAATACCACACTTGGGTTCAACTCCTTCAACATAATTTAGCATTCACAATTGTGTATTGTACTAAAACTTGTTTATAAAATATAAATCAATGAATAATTAAGTAAATATCTAATTTAATTTAATGCTTGAATATTTATGAGTAAAAAATTATAACAATTAATATTTTATTATATTTAATACGATATTTAGATTAATTATTTTTTAAAGAGTTTCATCCAAAACAAAAAGAAGGTAAACTACACCCATTATCACTCTAAAATAGGACTTGCCCTATTTTGGTCACTCTAATTTTTTTCCTCAATTCAATTATTCTAATTAAAATAATTGTGTAACATCCTGAAATTCAGAATTTATGTTTGTGCATTATATCTTGTGATAGATTAGTTAAAATATTAATTGTGTAGGTATTAAGGTTCTAAGAAGGCTCGGGGTTGAGTTGGGCCTTAGTAAATTTTTTGTGTTTAAGCTCTTAAGGGGGAGAAGGTAGGTGGCATCAATGCTTATGGAAATAAGTGAGTAAATTGCTAGCATAAAATGAGCATATGGTAAAGAGGATGTGGCGTCACATGAAAGGTTGTAGGGGAAGAGGTTCGAATCCCACTTGGTGAAAATTTTGATTATTTTTTTTGTGCTATTCATCCATAGTGTCGGCCAAGGCTTCAATTATGGAAAGGAAGACTTTTTCTTTTAGGAAAGATGGATAAGGAAATAAGGAAAGGATGAGTGGAAGGAAAGAAGAAAAAAGAAAAGGAAAGAATAGGGAACATGTTGGCTTAAAGTGTGAAAGATGTTTTGGAAAGAATTATGGTCAACATTCTTCTTTTAGGCAAAGTGATACACGGTTTTGGTTAGGGAATAGTGAGAGCCGAATTTTTCTTTTCTCTTTGGTCATTTTGACAAAATTTTGGTGCGTGGGAGGTTATTTTTTCTCCTTAGCATTTTGGTGACCTTTTCCTTTTTCCAATTTTTTCCCTCTTTGCCGAAAACTCCAAAGCCAAAAGTGAGCATTTTCTTTTCTTTGTTTTGACCGAAACCTCAATGCATTTTGGTCATTCTTTCTTTGATAGCCAAAACACCTAGCTTAATTGTTCATCTTACTTCTTTGTTTTGCCGCAACACTCAACCCACTATTGTTCATTTTTCTTTTATTAGTCGAAACTAACAAAGCACTCCTCCTTCTTTTTTTCTTTTCTTTTGATCATTTCATCAACCCTTTTTCTATTCAAAAGCCGAAAATTGATCATCTTCTCCATCTTACAAGTTGAACTTTTCTTTCTTGATTAAACCGGGTGAGTGTTTCATTCAAATCTTTTCATTTTCCTCTCTCTTTAGCCGAATGAGTATTCCTCATCATTTGGTTGTCTCATCTTGTTTCTAAAACCCAAATGGTGTTCTTCCATACTCCCTCATATTTTGATAATCCTCTATTTGTAGTATTCTAGTGGTTTGGCCGAATACCACATCATTGCCTATTCATCCCTAGTCATAAACCAATCGGTGGGAATCGGGATCATCATCGATTAAGGTAAGGAGTCCCTTCATAATCCATTTGATATCGCTACTCGGTTATTGTGTTAATCGGATTGAAAGTTTGGCTAATCAATTATGCTGTTAGGGATGAAATCACTCGATATTCTCTACTTGTGGATTCTACGGAAATAGTGGTAAGCCGAACCCTTTTCCTTAGACAATCAATATATATACTGTAATATCGTTTTGATTAAGACTTTTTCAATGGAGGCAAGTGGAACCGAGTTGAAAGGAAAAGCTATTGGACAACACAAAATGAGTGGATTTACGATTCCTACTCCTAAGTTCAAGCGTAGAGCGGTTTTAGCGATTCGAGATTTCCCACCGGGTTGTGGACCATCATCCGGTGAGAATAGACAAATCGTGGTCGTTCACGATACTAAGGGTAAGCGTTTCAATAGATCACTTGGTTTAGATTTATTTTAATAAAAATCTCGTTCATTAGATTAATCGAGTGTTATGATGTCATAGGTGCCGACGATCAAGAGAGTTTAATACTTACCATAATCAGGTGTGTAATCTCACACCGTAATTTCGTAGATTATGATTCGGTAACAAGTTTGATAGTTGATTGTTATTATTATAAGACTAAAAATCGTAATATGGCATAAATCAAGAAATTTGCTTAAATTTCATTATTTCTAAAGATTTATCAAAATCGGTGTTAATTTGTATAAATTACCAAAATGCCCCTATGGGCCGAATTACCGAAATGCCCCTATGGGCGACCATACAGAAATGCCCCTATGGGCCGATTGCAAAATGCCTCTACGGGCTGAATTCATCAGAAATGCCCCTATGGGCCGATTTGTTAAAATGCCTTAGTGGGCCGAATTATTATTATATTGCTTTAAAGGGCGATTCATTAAAAGTATACAATAGATTAATGATTGTTATTATGTATGTTGCATCTCTACATATTGCATGGGATGGGAAAATTGAATGAAGAGAAGTGTAGCTTGGTGGCATTGCCACAATTTGTTTATTAATGTGCTTGATTATGATTCTGGTGGTTCAACCACTAAAATATTATAAATGGCGGTTTGTTGCAAATTAGAGAGAATGGCGGGGTGGGTTGACTTGATCCCCACAGGAGAGAGATTGGTGAGTCGGGGAGAGATTGGCTGGATGGGATGGGTTGCATTCATTTCATTTATTTATTACTTTGTAATGGGCTTAGGCCCAAGATGTTGCTATACGGGTTCAGGCCCAGTGGATAACGGTAAGGGGATTATACACTGAGTTCTAGTAACTCACCCTGTTTCCTTAACCCTTGCAGGTAATGCTCAGTGATGTGGACTTGGGCCATGGATGACTCGGTGGAGGCCATACTTCAGAAATGGTATTTATTTGTAACACCCCAAACCCGGTCTATGCGTTTAGACGAGATTTGGTTTGTCACACCAAACATACTTTCGTTTCTTTTCAAGATTTACGATAAAATAATGATGCAAAAACTTTTGAAAATCGAGTTAAAGATGTAGTACGAGGTTTTGAAAATAATTTAAGAATATACTTGTTTAAAACTTATCTTAAATAAAATGTTTATCGAAACTTTAAAACTTCTTAAAAGAATTTGGAGGAAAATTTTAAAGAAAATCGTCTAATTGTCAAAATATTAAATAAACGATATTTTTAGGAAAAACCAAATGATTTAACATAAACTCATAATTAAAGTCTCAAAATAAAAATTATAAAACCATCCACACGATAAAATCCATAAAACATACTTAGAGGCCTTATTACATCAACCCAATAATAGCAATTAAAATAAAAACTTAAATAAAGTCATAGTTTATAAAAAAAACCCAAATTCGTAGTATGGCCTCCACCAAGTCATCTCCGGCCCAAGTCCACGTCAATTTCCATTACCTGAAATGGATAATAAAAATTGGGTGAGTTACAAAGAACTCAGTGTGCAACTCACTTACCACCATTTTTAGGCCGGATCGTCAAGATATCATCTTTGGGCTTGAGCCCATTAATGATTTCAACCATACATCGTAAAGTAACATAATTTAAAGAGAAGAATGCATGAAATATGAATTTCCCAAACCAACCTAGTATCCATCCGCTAACACCCCGTACCAACCCACACACTGTGGGGATCAAGTCAACCCACCCCGCCAAACACACCAATCATGGGCTTAAAGCCCTTAAATAATTTTGTAGTGCACTCATCGAACTAGATTGTGACATTGTCACCGAACTAGAGGCATTTAGCCGAATTTGTGGCAGAGCCACCGAACTAGAGGCATTGAGCCATATTGTGGCAGAGCCACCGAACTAGAGGCAATGAGCCAAATTTGTGGCAACTGGCCATTCTTCTCTTCATATAACCCACCCCATGCAATCATGCGTATATAACAAATATAATCATATAATAGATTTTCATTAATCCATATCATCGGTGGGTTTATCAATTAACCTTTCATTAGGCTCATATAAACAATTTAACAACTAGCCCATTTAGTAGTTTAGTGACTTTGGCCCATTTTAGCCCAATTTATCGAAACAGAGTATTTTCGGCCCATTTAATCGAACTAGAGTATTATCGGCCCATTTTATCGAACTAGAGTATTATCGGCCCATTTATCAAACTAGAGTATTATCGGCCCATTTTATCGAACTAGAGTATTATCGGCCCATTTATCAAACTAGAGTATTATCGTATTTTTTTTTCTCGGTTTTAACCGTTTTCATGCATTTACTCAAAAATATGAGTTACTACGTATTTTTCCCGTTTTTACTATTTTACGATTTTATCACAGAACTTACAACTTGATGTCCAACCCGAAAATGAGTGTGAAGTTACACACCTGGTTATGGAGAGAACTAAACTTTCCCGCTCTTCAACACCTATACGTATTGTGTTAATTAAAACACTATAATCTATAATAAAACCGATCTAAATATAGCGATCTAGAAATTTACCTCGGATTTTCGTAAGACTTCTACTTGCGATTTCTCTCCGATTGATGGTTCGCTAACGAATCGAATCCACGAACAAATAATGGTTCGAGTACGAACGACTTGAACAGATTGATTTTCCTCGGTTGAACGTCCGCAACCGGTGGAAAATCCGGATTCCGAAATAGTCATTTGCTTGTACTTAGGGGAATAACAGAACCTCCCTTCTTCCGAAGGCTAAACACCGCCCGTTTCTTCCCTATGTTGAATGTCTTCAAAGGCAAAGAACATTAATCTAATGATATCGAAAAAATTTCTAAAGTTTAAAAGATGTGATTTCCTTACCACGAGAATCGATTCCTATGCTTTGTCACCCACCACTTCTTGATTCCAACTTTCCATTATCGCACTAAAGTTTAACAAAATAAACGTTAATAAAATAAACGTTTATTTTGATCCAAATAATGCCTTCAAGCCAACATTAATATTCGGCACTAACCACTAATAACTAATCGAAACAAAAAGAACTCTTACCTATATTCCACGTCGAAAAGAAAGGATTTGAGAATAGTATGGTTTTAAGGAGGATTCGGCTATGAAAGATTAAAGAGAAAGGGAAATAATTTGGCTTATGAACACCTTAGCATTCGGCCATGAGAGAAATATTGGAGAGAAATATTGATTGATAATGAATAAAAATAAGAAAATGGAGATGATGATGAATTCGGTTTTCAAAGAAAATAAAAGAGAAAGAAAGAGAGGAGGTTAGAATCAAGACACATTCGGCAATGAAGAAAGAGAGAAAAGAAAGGAATGGTCATTTGATGTAGGTGATTTGGCACTCAAATGAAATAAGGCACAAAAGAATACCAATTGATGTGCAAAAATGACCAAATGGTCAAAAACTTTAGGACTTACCAATGCTCAAATTCGGCCAAAGGGAGAAAAGGTTGAGAGAGTTTTCAAAACTTGCACAAACTAACAAAAATGACCAAAACAAGACTAAAATTCCTAGCCAAAACTATCACCAAAATTCGGCTCCCCTATAGCCATATTGCCGTCCAAGTACATGGTCTTTAGGCCAAGATATTGTTTCCAAAAATTCTTCCTTGATTCATGCCTCATATCTTCACATTTTCCTTATTCTTTTGATACCCTTCCTTAAGTTCAAAATTTCCTTATTCCTTTGATATTTTAACCAAAAATAACAAGTCAACACCTTCCATAAAAGCTCTTGGCCGACACTTGCTATATTGGTGCATAAAAATTCAAAATAAAATTCACCTAGATGCTAAACATGGGATTCGAACCTTCAACCTCATGCACAAGCTCATGCGCCATCACCACTTGTCCAATAATTCATCTTATGCCTCACTTTGACACTTAAATTAATTTATGTGTCAAAGTCACTTAATCCACTTCCATAAATAATTTCTTAAAATTAATAATATTCCTTCTAAAAAAAATTTTAAATCCTTCTTCAGGACTATACTAACCACGAAAATAAATCAGAAAATTTTACTTTCTAGAATAATTACTCAAAGCACACATAGAAAATAAATTACTCAAATTTTCAGGGTGTTACATTATTGAACTTTAGATTTCTATTTCCGTTCACCTTATTACTTTTACTATTTTTTTTTTGGGTTTTTATGTTGTAATAAGGCCTCTGGATTATTTTATTTTGCATTATGTTTGACGTATTTATTATGTTGCTTGAATTATTTTTAACTTGGAAATTTTCTCTCAAATTATCTACGATATTTTCAAAAGTCACGGTTTTATAAGATCTCTAGTTCAAATTATCGATTTATCAATCAACCATCAAGGTTAGTAGTATTTTATCAAATATTTCAAATCGAACTTGCTTTCTCGATTATAACAAAATAATACTTATCTTAGTACGAATAAAAAGGATTTAACATGTTTTTCCCATGTGACATGTCAGATCCGGTCATAACGCATGGGCCGGGTTTGGGGTGTTACAAATTGTGCGAAAAGGAATGTTTGTTTTATTTGTAGAAGTATAAAATTTAAAATCCCGTTTCAAGATTTTTTCAAGGAATGAAACGAGGATTGAAAAAAGTGGTTGAGAAAGAGAAGGGAGAAAAAAATGTTTCGAACTAATTATAAAGAGGTTCCTAAATTTTGGTCAAAAGTAAAAAAAAAAAAGTGCCACGTGTAAGTCATTCAATGGATCAATGTACCACATCAGCAATCTATTACTAACAAACAAAATTTTTAATGGTAGTGAATAATTTGCATAATTATTTTAATTAGAGTGAATAAACTGAAAAAAATAATTTAAGTGACCAAAATAAGGCAAACTCTAAGTGTAATTTACCCCCCCAAAAAAAAAAACTCTTATGTAACAAAAGAGCATAAGAGTTTATAAATTATTTTAAATTCAACTATTAATTATGTAAATAAAAATGTAAAATTTTTTAGAGTGAATTTATAATTTGTAATATTAACTAGATACAAATTTGTTGTCCCATAATGAAAAACTAGGCAAAATTAGGCTTAAGTGTCGTTTTTATTTTTTAATTAGGCCTTTGGGTCGTTATTTTTTAATTAGGGAATGTAACACCCCAAACCCGGCCTAGACGCTATGGCCGGATCTAGCATGTCACATCAAAAGGTTATTTAAAAACTACGCGTTCAATGGAAACCCTTCCTCGATTTAAAACTTTCTACCATTTAAAAATCCCGAGTTTCATTGCTTACAAAACAAGATTTGCTTGAGATTATTTTCCTTGTAAAAACATTATTATTTTCAAAAACTTTTTTTGTTGCAGAAGACTAACTTAATTAGTTGCGGAAACGTGATGTTTTGAAAACATCAGTTATTGTTTTAAAAACCCGTGTTTCATTGTTTAGCAGTTCATAACTAAAAGCATTACCAAACAAAAGTTTAAAAGAAAATCCCAATGGCCTTATTACAAAAATTATAAACCCAATAATTAAAATAAAATAAATTAAATTAAACAAAAATTTCTAAGTTTAGTTTATTATCATATCCGACGTATGGCCACCTCCGAGTCCTCCAAAGCCCCAAATCTTCTAATGCTGGGGATAACCTGCACGGTTAAAAGAAATGGGGAGTTACGAGAACTCAATGTGTAATCCCCTATTACGGTCATAATCTGGGCCCAAGCCCATACGGTGTTGGTCTGGGCCTAAGCCTATTCGGTAACAATCTGGGCCTAAGCCCCAAATCATATCAATGCAATGGATATGTACCCACCCCAATCCAACCAAACTCTCCACCCGTACCAACCAATCTCTCCATGTGGGGACCATGTCAACCCACCCAGCCAAAACTCTCCAATAATGCAGCCAAGCTGCTAATAACGGTATATGTGGCTGAGCCACTAATTTAAGAATATGTGGCGATGCCACTATAACGGTATGTGGCGATGCCACTAGAACGGTATGTGGCAATGCCACTAAAACGGTACTTCCTCCAAATCAGAAAAACCCAACCCAATGCAATATGTTATGAATGCAGTGTATTACGATCATAAACAGATATATAAAATCACATAAACAATATTTAAACTACCACTAAGAGTATATCAGTCATTTTTTTGTTTAGGGGTAAAGCGATAATTCCACCTCTTGGGGGTATTTCGATAATTTACCCATCGAGGGTATTTCGGTAACTTCTCTCGTTGAGGGTATTTCAGTAACTTACCCACAAAGGGTATTTCGGTAATTTACCCACTAAGGGTATTTCGGTAATTCATCATCTAACGGCATTTTCGAAGGCCCACTGTTGCCTCGAGCGACACAGGTTCCCTTTTTGTCATTACGGTGCAATTGGGCCTAAAATCCAATTTCGGCCCAAACGGGCCTACACGCTCGGGTGGCCCATTCAGCTCATTTTCGGTCTCGATTCTACGGACTTCGCAGTCGCATCAGTCATCCGACACTTTCCATCGATTTCACTCATGTGGGCTCGTTAACCCGTTGGGCCCACTTAGCCTATTTCGGCTCCACAAGGCCCATTCCGGCCTCAGTTCCACGAAAGAGTTCGTGACACTCCCAACGGTTTATCGCCATCACTAGTGGCTCGATTTATCTCTACGAGCGCTCACGCTCGAGTGATCTCTGTTGCCAATATTTTGGCTTTTTGGTATTTCGGGTTTTAGCCGATTCACAGAACATTACACTATTGGATTAAAAAAAGGTGTGAGATTACACACCTTAGTGAGACGCACGATTAACCCTTCGTATCCAACCTACACATCATCAGAATATATTTTTAGCTAAAAGTTGCTTAAGATTAATCATTTATAGAACTAGCCCAATACGCCCTCCTTACCTTGTGTGAGCAAACGGCCCTAAACACCCAAGATTACTAAGCACGATTGGCTTCACGCCCTTAACAAGAATCTGTACAAAATGATACTCATAAGTGTGACTAAGAATCTGCATACCACACATCACAAACATATGCCACATTCGGCCAAACCAAATATTATGACCAACGTTCTTACCTCACTTGAACGGTGAATCAACTATAAAGGTTTGATTAATACAAACCACTTGTTCCCCATCGCCCTATTGAAATCCCTAAGCCCAACGATTGCCAAAACACAGAAAAGAACGTATTTTTAGCCACAAAGTGTAAGAAAGAACATACGGTTATTAAGGAAGACCGAATGGGAACAAAGTTACTGACAAGAAAGAACTATAAACTTACCGATTGTCGCACTCCTTGCAAAACCATAAAAGAAGAGAAAAGAAGCTAATTGAAGAATAAAAGAAAAGGAAATAGATTCGGCTATGGAGAGGAGGTGGTTTAAGAGAGGAAAAGAGTAATGTGAGAAGAGGAAAGAAGTGTAGGTATTCGGCTAGAGAAAAAGACAAGAGATGAACAAGGTGTGAAGAGAAATGGGAAAAAGGGTAGTGATTCGGCCAACCAAGTGTTTAGGCTATTGGCAAAAGAAAGAAGAATAAAAAAATGCACGAAAGGTAAGAAGACGAGAAGGAGAAAGTGCACGAAATGCTACCAAGAGAACTCTCAGCCGAAAAGCCTAATTGAAACAAACTTGAAAAGAATCAAAAGAGGTAGTAACATAAAGAAATTTTCGATTTCTACACAAATTCAAAGCTACCAAAATTGCTTCCAAATGCCACCCTCTAGCCGAAATCTCCCCATTAGCCACACTCCCACATTCGGCCAACTCTCCCACTCTCCTCCTTCCCTTGATTTTCTCCACTATCTTCTCCTTGAATCACTCTTAGCCTCCCATTCAAACCTGTTGACCAAGTCTCCAACTCCCTTTGAAGAGTTTGATCCAAACTTTGCTTCCTCCCCTCTCAAGTCACAAAATAAAAGCCTCTATTTGCACAATGTGGGATTCGAACCCCACTCTCCATGCCTTCCCATTAACGCCACTGCCACTGAGCTACAAGCTCATCTTGTGTCATCTTAACGCACACCATTTTACTTAAGTCCTGCTTCCAACAACCCTCTCCACTAAAGGGCTAAAAACTAAAATTTTTCCAAGGCTCAGACTCGAACCCAGGCCTCCCTAGAACCCCGAAATACACTCAAATAGCCAGCTGAGCAAGCACAACATGAAATTATGCAAAAATTACAACCCCTAATTTTTGGGACGTTACAACTCTACCCCCTTAAAGAAATTTTAGCCTCGAAATTTACCTGATCAAAAGAGATGAGGATATTATTGTCGCATTGCCTCCTCAGGCTCCCACGTGGCTTCCTCTGAACCGTGATTATGCCATAGCACCTTGACTAACGGAACAGATTTCCTTCTCAACACCTTAACATCACGATCCAATATCTGCACCGGTTCTTCCTCAAAAGTCAGATCAGGTCTTACCTCGATCTCCTCCACCGGCACTAAATGGGAAGGATCAGAATGGTATCGCCTCAGCATAGAAACGTGGAATACATTATGTATATGATTTAACTCATGAAGAAATTCCAGCTGGTAGGCAACCGGTCCCACATGCTTTACTATCCGGTAAGGTCCGATAAATCTAGGGCTCAACTTGCCTTTCCGCCCAAATCTCAGAATCTTCTTCCAAGGTGAGACTTTCAAGAAGAAAAAGTCTCCCACCGAATACTCAATCTCATTACGCTTTAAATCAGTGTATGACTTTTGCCTATCGGATGCTTCTTTTAACCGACCCCGGATTAATTTTACTTTCTCCTCGATTTCAGAAACTAGCTCTGGACCAAATAGTCGCTGCTCACCCAATTCTGTCCAACAAGTAGGGGTACGACACCTACAACCATATAACGCTTCGTACGGTGCCATCTGAATACTAGATTAGTAGCTGTTGTTGTAAGCAAATTCTGCCAATGGCAAATAGTCTTCCCAACTACCTTTGAAATCAATCACACAGCTTCTTAACATGTCTTCCAAAATCTGAATTACCCTTTCCGACAGACCATCAGTCTGCAGATGAAATGCTATGCTGAAATCCAACCTTGTACCCAAAGCTTCGTGTAACACTCTCCAGAATCGTGATGTGAATCTGGGGTCCCTGTCCGAGATTATAGACACTGGTACCCCATGTAACCTCACAATTTCCGCCACGTACAACTTGGCCAACTTCTGCAACGAGTAATCGGAACGAACCGGTATGAAGTGGGCAGATTTAGTCAGCCGATCAACAATTACCCATACCGAATCTTTCTTAGTAGGCGTCAGGGGTAGTCCACTAACAAAATCCATGGTTACTCTCTCCCACTTCCAGAGTGGAATTTTAACAGGTTGCAGCAATCCAGAAGGCAGTTGATGCTCAGCCTTCACTTGCTGGCATGTCAAACACTTACTTACAAAGTCGGTAATCTCACACTTAAGCCCTGGCCACCAGTATAGTTCATGCAGATCTCGGTATAACTTGTTTCCATCGGGATGCATAGCGTATGGACTACTATGCGCTTCCCGCAGAATAGACTGCCTTAGCTCAGAATCCCTCGGTACACAAACTCTTCCACGGAAACATAATACTCCTTCACTATTCAGCCCAAAATCCACAGTCTCCCACTTCTTCACCAGTTGAAAACGAGGAACCAACGATTCATCCAGTAACTGCTTTTCTCTAATTTGTCTAATCCAAGTTAGTTTCACTTGAAGTTCAGCTAACAGACTACAATCCTCAAACAGGCTGAGACGAGGAAACATTGCCCTTAGCTCGGATACAACTATACGGCTCAATGCATCTGCTACTACATTAGCTTTGCCCGGATGATACTCGATCGAGCAATCATAATCTTTAAGCAACTCAATCCATCTTCGTTGCCTAAGATTCAACTTTTTTCTGAGTAAGGAGGTACTTGAGACTCTTATGGTCGGTATAGATGATCGACTTCTCCCCGTACAAGTAATGTCTCCAAATCTTTAGTGCGAACACCACCGCAGCTAATTCCAAGTCATGAGTGGGGTAGTTCACCTCGTGCGGCCTAAGCTGACGAGACGCATACGCCACCACCTTCCCCTCCTGCATCAGCACAAAACCCAAACCCGTGTGCGACACATCACAGTAGACAACGAATTCTTTTCTAGCCTCTGGCTGTATCAATACTGGGGCTTCAGTCAGAATCTTTTTCAATTTCTCAAAACTCTACTACTATTTATCAGTCCAATCAAGCGGTACTCCCTTACGCAGTAACTTAGTTGGGGGTGCAAAAATCAATGAAAACCCCTCAACGAACCGTCTATAATACCCGGCCAAACCCAGAAAGCTCTGAATCTCAGATACCAACTTCAGTGGCTTCCAATCTAATATGGCCTCAACTTTCCGAGGATCAACCGCAATCCCCTCGGCAGACACGACATGACCCAAAAATGTTACCTCTCGTAGCCAAAACTGCACTTGCTGAATTTGGCATAAAGCTGCTTTTCTCTCAATATCTGCAGCACAATCTAGAGATGGGAATCATGCTCCTCCTCGGTTCTTGAATATACCAGAATATCATATATAAATACTACCACAAATCGATCTAAATAGGGTTAGAAGACCCAGTTCATCATATCCATGAAAGCAGCTGGTGCATTCGTTAACCCAAATGACATGACCAAAAACTCGTAGTGTCCATAACGAGTCCTGAATGCTGTCTTGAACACATCTGCCTCCTTAACCCTTAACTGATGGTACCCCGATCTTAGATCTATCTTGGAGAAAATCGAAGCTCCTTGCAGCTGATCAAACAGATCGTCTATCATTGGTAGTGGGTACTTGTTCTTAATCGTTAGTTTGTTCAGTTGACGATAATCAATATACATGCGCATTGGCCCATCCTTCTTCTTCAAAAATAATACTGGTGCTCCCCACGGAGACACACTCGGCCGGATGAATCCTCGATCCAGTAGCCCTTGGATTTGAGCCTTTAATTCTACCAGCTCCTTCGGTGCCATCCTATAAGGGGCGATGGATACCAGAGCCGTTCCAGGTAAAAGCTCAATGCCGAACTCGACTTCACGATTTGGTGGCAACCCCGGAAGCTCTTCAGGGAATACATTCGAAAACTCCTTTACAGTTCTGACATTCTCAACAGACAGTCCCTTAACATCAGTTACGCTGACATACGCTAGGAACGCTTCGCAACCTTTGCAAACCAGCTTCTCGGCCCTTAATGCTGAGATTACATTGGATAAATAATCCCTTCGCTCCCTATCACGACCACTTCCTCATCCTCTGAAGACTTCAACACCATACGCTTAGCAGCACAATCCAAATTCACACGGTGTTTCACTAACCAATCCATGCCCAAAATGAGATCAAACTCGCCGAACGGCAGTTCCATCAAATCCGCCAGAAAGACAACCCCTTGAACCTCTAGAGGCACATCTCTAAACAGCTTATTCACTCTAACTGACTGTCCTAAAGGACTAATCACCGACATTTCTCTATCAGCAAGTTCGAACTGTATACCCAAAGTTCCAGAAACAGTACATGCAACATACGAATGTGTAGACCCAATATCAATTAAAGCTGTATACGGTACATTATGAATAAGGAACGTACTGATTATGACGTCAGGTGCGTCGCCATCCTCTCGACGCCGAGCAGCATAAACCAACGCTGACTGTCTTGCCTCTGTATTACCAACACCTCTGCCCGGTGCTCCACGACCTCGTCCTAACCCACTTCCCCCTTTGGGTGGACCACGACCTCTCGGTGGCTGCTGACCACCTCTCCCTGGCTGCACATAGCCCTGACCTGCTGCTTGCCTCTGAGCAGGCTCTCAAGGACAGTTTCTAAACTGATGATCCTTGGACCCACATCTGAAACACCCCCAGTTCTCTTCCAGCACTCTCCCGGATGAGGTCTCCCACACTCAATGCAAGGCTGCGGTCGACTACCAACAACTGGAACCCCAGCTCGGGCTGGCCCATCAAACCTAGGCCTCTTATTAAACCCATCTGAAGAACTTGAGGGCCCAAAATTCCTCTTATTTCTGCCCCTTTTCTTCTCATGGTTTTGACGCTCAGAGCGTTTCCCATCCTAGGTAATCTTTGCCTTTTCAATTAGGGCAGCAAAATCCCTCTCCCTCTGCGGGACTATCAGCACTCGCAACTCATCTCGAAGACCATCCTCAAATCGTACGCAGCGCTCATACTCAGTCGCGACTATGCCTCGAGCATACCGGCTCAACCGTAGAAACTCTGCCTTATACTCTGCTACAGACTTGTTCCCCTGAACCAGATTAAGAAATTCCTTTCTCCGGGCATCCACATAACTTGCCCCAACATATTTTCCTTGAAAGGCCACCTTAAAGAAGTCCCATGTCAATCGGTCAGCCTGCATGCCTTCTCTCATGGTAAGCCACCATTGATATGCCTCATCCCGTAGTAAAGACACTGCTCCTTTCAGTTTTTGCTCCACCGTGCAGTCAAGGTCATCCATTATTCGCTCGACAACCTCTAACCAATATTCTGCTACATTCAGGGCTACACCTGAGATGCCCCTGAAGATTTTCGCCCCATTCGACCGGAGTCGTTCAGAGATTGACCCTCGGCCCACTGACCCAGTACTCGCTCCAGAAACCCTTTCAAGAACTCGTAACATCGCTTGGGACAGAGCATCATCCCCACCGGCTCGGTCATGAGACCCCGTTTCAGTCACTGGTGATGCCGGCGCTTCCCTTTCAGGCATATGTCCCGATGCTGAGGACTCAGCCCTAGCACTCCGGCCTCTACCACGGCCACGTGTACCCCTTCCGTGACCTCTTGTAATCGTATCGATGTAGCATATTTTTTTCTGATTAAAAGTTTTATGGATCAGTTTATAGTTCTCATAATTATTAACAAATGTTTTATGAAAAACAGTAATAAGAGTTGTTTTCGTAGATCGAGTTTACTATAGTTTCAGTCTCCTATAGTCTCAGTTTCCTTAACTAAAGAGTTCGGTATGCTACTACTATCCCTAGTAGTTTCTCAATACAGTCATTTCAGCATATAACAAAGTATAGTGTCAGGAAACTTACAGATTTGGTGCCGAAGACTCGGTGTGCCACACTTTTAGTAACACTATCACTTTCCAAGTTAAAAATTTAAAAAGAATAGAAAAATTTCCAAAACCCATTCCACAGCCGAGTTTTGCAACCTGGCTCTAATACCATTAAATGTAACACCCCAAACCCGGCCTAGACGCTATGGTCAAATCTAGCATGTCACATCAAAAGGTTATTTAAAAACTACGCGTTCAATGGAAACCCTTCCTCGATTTAAAACTTTCTACCATTTAAAAATCCCGAGTTTTATTGCTTACAAAACAAGATTTGCTTAAGATTATTTTCCTTGCAAAAACATTATTATTTTCAAAAACTTTGTTTGTTGCAGAAGACTGACTTAATTAGTTGCGAAAACGTGATGTTTTGAAAACAGCAGTTATTGTTTTAAAACCCCGTGTTTAATTGTTTAGCAGTTCATAACTAAAAGCATTACCAAACAAAAGTTAAGAAGAAAATCCCAATGGCCTTATTACAAAAATTATAAACCCAATAATTAAAATAAATTAAATTAAATTAAACCAAAATTTCTAAGTTCAGTTTATTATCATATCCGACGTATGGCCACCTCCGAGTCCTCTGCAGCTCCAAATCCTCTAATGCTGGGGATTACCTGTACGGTTAAAAGAAAGGGTGAGTTACGAGAACTCAATGTGTAATACCCTATTACGGTCATAATCTAGGCTCGAGCCCATACAGTGTCGGTCTGGGCCTAAGCCCTATTCGGTAACAATCTGGGCCTAAGCCCCAAATCATATCAATGCAATGGATATGTACCCACCCCAATCCAACCAAACTCTCCACCTGTACCAACCAATCTCTCCATGTGGGGACCATGTCAACCCACCCAGCCAAAACTCTCCAATAATGCAGCCAAGCTACTAATAACGGTATATGTGGCTGAGCCACTAATTTAAGAATATGTGGCGATGCCACTATAACGGTATGTGGCGATTCCACTAGAACGGTATGTGGCAATGCCACTAAAATGGTACTTCCTCCAAATCAGAAAAACCCAACCCAATGCAATATGTTATGAATGCAGTGTATTACGATCATATACAGATATATAAAATCACATAAACAATATTTAAACTACCACTAAGAGTATATCAGTCATTTTTTCGTTTAGGGGTAAAGCGATAATTCCACCTCTTGGGGGTATTTCGATAATTTACCCATCGAGGGTATTTCGGTAACTTCTCCCGTTGAGGGTATTTCAGTAACTTACCGACAAAGGGTATTTCGATAATTTACCCACTAAGGTTATTTCGGTAATTCATCATCTAACGGCCTTTTCGAAGGCCCACTGTCGCCTCAAGCGACACAGGTTCCTTTTTTGGTCATTATGGTGCAATTGGGCCTAAAATCCAATTTCGGCCCAAACGGGCCTACACGCTCGGGTGGCCCATTCAGATCATTTTCAGTCTCGGTTCTACGAACTTCGTAGTCGCATCAGTCATCCGACACTTTGCATCGATTTCACTCATGTGGGCCCGTTAACCCGTTGGGCCCACTTAGCCCGCTTTGGCTCCACAAGGCCTATTCCGGCCTCAGTTCCACGAAAGAGTTCGTGACACTCCCAACAGTTTATCGCCATCACTAGTGGCTCGGTTTATCTCTACGAGCACTCACACGCTCGAGTGATCTCTGTTGCCAATATTTTGGCTTTTCGGTATTTCGGGTTTTAGCCGATTCACAGAACATTACACTATCGGATTAAAAAAAGGTGTGAGATTACACACCTTAGCGAGACGCACGATTAACCCTTCGTATCCAACCTACACATCATCAGAATATATTTTTAGCTAAAAGTTGCTTAAGATTAATCATTTATAGAACTAGCCCAATACGCACTCCTCACCTTGTGTGAGCAAACGGCCCTAAACACCCAAGATTACTAAGCATGATTGGCTTCACGCCCTTAACAAGAATCTGTACAAAATGATACTCATAAGTGTGACTAAGAATCTGCATACCACACATCACAAACATATGGCATATTCGGCCAAACCAAATATTATGACCAACGTTCTTACCTCACTTGAACGATGAATCAACAATAAAGGTTTGATTAATACAAACCACTTGTTCCCCTTCGCCCTATTGAAATCCCTAAACCCAACGATGGCCAAAACACAGAAAAGAACGTATTTTAGCCACAAAGTGTAAGAAAGAACATACGGTTATTAAGGAAGACCGAATGGGAACAAAGTTACTGACAAGAAAGAACTATAAACTTACCGATTGTCGAACTCCTTGCAGAACCATAAAAGAAGAGAAAAGAAGCTAATTGAAGAATAAAAGAAAAGGCAATAGATTCGGCAATGGAGAAGAGGCGGTTCAAGAGAGGAAAATAGTAATGTGAGAAGAGGAAAGAAGTGTAGGTATTCGGCTAGAGAAAAAGACAAGAGATGAACGAGGTGTGAAGAGAAATGGGAAGAAGGGTAGTGATTCAGCCAACCAAGTGTTTAGGTTATTGGCAAAAGAAAGAAGAATAAAAAAAATGCACGAAAGGTAAGAAGACGAGAAGGAGAAAGTGCACGAAATGCTACCAAGGAGAAATCCCGAAATGCTTCCAAAAGAACTCTCAGCCGAAAAGCCTAATTGAAACAAACATGAAAAGAATCAAAATAGGTAGCAGCACAAAGATATTTTCAGTTTCTACACAAATTCAAAGCTGCCAAAATTGCTTCCAAATGCCACCCTCTAGCCGAAATCTCCCCCTTAGCCACACTCCCACATTCGGCCAACTCTCCCACTCTCCTCCTTCCCTTGATTTTCTCCACTATATTCTCCTTGAATCACTCCTAGCCTCTCATTCAAACCTGTTGACCAAGTCTCCAACTCCCCTTGAAAAGTTTGATCCAAACTCTACTTCCTCCCCTCTCAAGTCACAAAATAAAAGCCTCTATTTGCACCTTGTGGGATTCGAACCCCACTCTCCATGCCTTCCCATTGACACCACTGCCACTGAGCTACAAGCTCATCTTGTGTCATCTTAACGCACACCATTTTACTTAAGTCCTACTTCCAACAGCCCTCTCCACTAAAAGGCCAAAAACTAAAATTTTTCCAAGGCTCAGACTCGAACCCAGGCCTCCCTAGAACCCCCAAATAGACTCAAACAGCCAGCTGAGCAAGCACAACATAAAATTATGCAAAAATTATAACCCCTAATTTTTGGGACGTTACAGGGAAATAGGTCGATTTTAGGAATATTTTCTTAATGTTCGAGGTATTCTTGGGTCATCGATGATGTAATATCACTCTGAGACGCACACATTTCATATGTCCTACCGAAATAGGACCATTACTATTACACCCCATACCCGAGTCTGAGGCTAAGACTGGATACGAGACATTACTATACTTGAACTTACTAAAACATGTACTTTCGGGCTGTAAAATTTCGTTTTAAATTAGAACTTCTCTCTCAGTCAAATCATTCATTTCATGGGCCTACGAGGACTTAAACTCACGTCCGAAAACTTTCGGAGTTCAACCAGAAACTTTTACCCACTTTGCAAACTTTTCCTCAAAACAGGGGTCACACGCTCGTGTGACTTGGGACACGACCGTATACCCCTAAGACGTGCCCGTGTCTTCCACCCCTGGTCGACACTGACTAATTTCACACGGCCTTGACACGCTCGTGGCCCTGGCCCGTGTGCTAAACCTTGGCATTCTGACATATCCACACGGTCCATACACACGTTCGTGTGCTTCAGCCGTGTGGCGATTCAAATTCCAAGTGCAAGGTGCAGACTTCACACGGCCTGGGCACACGCCCATGTTCTAACCGTGCCTCCTACACGGTCTAGACACACGCCCGTGTCTCTACTCCTGTGAGAGATTAGAAGGCTATCTACCAAGCCTTATTCCACTCTGAAATCAAGATCAATTTAATACCCTATTCAACAACTCATGTACTACATGAAAACATGAACAATGATGCATAATCATCAACATTGGTATAAATAAACTTGGCAAATATTGGCCAATCTCTTTAGCAATATACAGAAGAATGCTAAACTTGATAGTCAACACTTTGGCTCTTCTTAAAACATAACTCAAAATGAAATGCTTCCTATACATGCCATACTTAATATAAACACTTGGCTATACCAAAATATCGATTGAAAGTGTGCTCCGAGCTCCGATGACGACGATCCACGAAATTAGCTTGGCGGGACTACATGGAAAGGAAGAATAAAGGACGTAAGCATTTAGCTTAGTAAGTTTGCATATAATGCACATAGCAACATACTTGCTTAATATAACCCATTTAACATAAACAATGGTATCATAAATTTCAGCTATTTAAGCCTACTTACTCATACTGATTCTTACATATCTCATTATGCTTACTTGTTCATACTCGTGAGGTAAACAAGGTACCTGTATCACTTGATCACATAGATCAGCATACTCTACAATAATAATTATAATCTCTAGTTCATCATTCATAATATGAATAATACTCATTTCTAACTTGATAATAGCTTTTCCTACTTATCTTTCTTGTTATCATTTTAACTTTACTCATTTGCCCGATGAATTTCTGTGAATAACCGAGGATACTAAATCTCATTCCACATATAACTTGATGCCAAAGCCATATCCTAGATACGGTCTTACATGGAATATCTCATCTTGGTTTTGAGGCCATGTCTTGACATGGACTTATCTGAAAGTCTTTCTCGTGTGTTCCCTTGGGAACTTACCATTGCCATGTCTTGACATGGTCTTACTTGGTATCTTTACTCATGAACTAGGCAACACCGAGCCTTGGCTTGGACTTACATGGAATGTTTTTTATTACTCACCAATGCCATGCCTTGGCTTGGACTTACATGGAATCTCTATCTCCTTATAGCTTTTCATTGCCAAGACTTGTCTTGGACTTACATGATAACTTTGCTTGGAGACTCACCAATGCCATGCCTTGGCTTGGGCTTATACAGGTCTTCATCTCATAATAACTCTTCAATTCCAAGACTTGTCTTGGTCTTACATGATAACTTGCTAGATTGCTGATGCCATGCCTTGGCTTGGTCTTATACGGACTTTCTCATTTCATGTGATAGATCGAGTATCCTAGGTAATTCAACTTCAATCGGGACTTTCTCATGCTTAATCTCATTATCTTCTTTGTTTATCATAACATCAAACATTTTCATGGTAATATTGTACATTATGCTAAGCAGTTCAATGATATAAATCATAAAGCTTAGAAATCATACAAACTTACCTCAATATACAAAATGTATGTAAATATGCAATTTAGTCCTCGACTGTGTTCTTGCCTCGGTTTCGATCCGGGCTTCATTTTTCTTGATCTATAATAATAATTAGATCATTTAATACTCACATTGACTAAATTGACTCTTAACTCATACTTTGGAAAAATTACTATTTTGCCCCTAAACTTTCTCATATTTGCACTTTTGCCTCTAGGCTCGTAATATGATTCTCATTCAACTTTCTTAAACATCATGTTTAGCTGATTCGTTTTCTCTACTATAAAAATCATCAATTCTCACTATTTCTAATAGGTATGACCAATTTTATAACTATTACAAGTTAGTCCATACTATCATTTTTCATGAAATTCATTAAGGAAAAGATGTTTATCCAACATCAAACTCTCATAAACTTCTATAAAATATCATTTTACAAGCATGTCATTCTTGGTAGATTTTTGAACATGCATCTTAGCTCATTTTATGGCTAAAAATAGCTAATTCATAATACGAGAACTTCAAAAATACGAAGAATATTAAAAACGGGGCTAAGATGAACTTACTAGCAAGCTTGAAAGATGAATAAACCCTAGCTATGGGGTTCTTCAAATTTTCGGCACCAAGGAAGAAGATGAATGAGATTTTTATCATATTTTTCCTATTTTAATCATTTAATTGATAAATGACCAAAATGCCCTTCTCTCTAAATTTTTACAAATTACTAACTCATGTCCAATTTTGTCCAAAAATTATAATTTGGGCAAATTGCTATTTAAGGACTTCTAATTACTATTCTAAAGTTATTTCATACAAAAAAGCTTCTAGAAACTCATATTTTGCAACTTTTGCAATTTAGTCCTAATGGACCCTTTAATGGAATTTTTCATAAAAAAAATCATTTTACTATTTTGGATTTGTGGTCTCGCACCACTATTCTTACTAGGCCCTAAATCAGGCTATTACAATTCTCCCCCCTTAGGGATTTTTGTCCTCGGAAATCTTACCAGCAAAAAGGTTTGGATACTAGTCTCTCATACTCTCTTATGGTTCTCATGTAGCTTCTTCTATCCCATGTCTTTGCCACAATACTTTTACTAAGGCAATACTTTTATTTCTTAGCTGCTTGACTTCCCGAGCTAAAATCTTAACTTGTTCTTCACCATAAGTCATGTCGAGATGAATCTCTATCTCTGACGGGGTAATTACATGTGAAGGATCTGATCGGTAGCGTCTCAACATTGACACGTGAAACACATCATGTATCTTTTCTAATTCTGATGGCAAAGCCAATCTATAAGCTACCGGCCCAACTTTCTCGGTAATCTCATACGGTCCAATAAAACGTGGACTCAACTTGCTTTTCTGGCCAAATCTGAGAACTTTTCTCCATGGTGACACTTTCAAGAAAACTTTATCTCCGACTTGATACTCTATCTCTTTTCTCTTTAAGTCCGAATAGGACTTCTGTCGGTCTGATGCAACTTTTAAACATTCTCGTATCACTTTCACTTTCTCTTCAGCTTCTCTAACCAAATCAACCCCGTGAATTTGGTTTTCTTTTTGTTTAGTCCAAAATAAAGGCGTTCTGCACTTATGCCCATATAGAGCCTCATAAGGCGCCATCTTTAAACTCGACTGAAAACTATTATTGTAGGCAAATTCTACCAATGGGAGAAACTTTTCCCAACTGCCTCGGAATTCGAGAACACAACACTAGAGCATATCCTCGAGTACTTGAATTAATCTCTCCGACTGACCGTCAGTTTGAGGATGGAAAGCGGTACTATAGCTCAACTTTGTACCCAGGGCCTCTTGTAATTTCTTCCAAAATCTGGATGTAAATCTCGGATCTCTATCCGATATGATTGACAAAGGAACTCCATGAAGCCTTACTATTTCAGAAACATACAAACTTGCCAACTTGTCGAGTGAGTAATCCACTCGTACTGGTAAGAAATGAGCTGACTTTGTGAGTCTATCAACTACAACCCATATAGCATCTTTCTTGCTCGGTGATAATGGTAATCCCATTAAAAAATCCATAGTGATACGGTCCCATTTCCACTCGAGTACCATAATTGGTTGAAGCAAACCCGAAGGTACTTGGTGTTCAGCCTTTACTTGCTGATCATGCATTTGGAAACAAACTCTGAAATATCTTTCTTCATTTTCAGCCACCAATACTGTTGCTTCAAGTCATTATACATCTTAGTACTACCAGGATGTACAGATAGACATCCGTTATGTGCCTCGTGTAAAATTCTCTAAATAAGCTCCTCTTTTCTCGGTACACAAACTCTATCTTTAAACATCAAGTATCCATCAGAATTAATCCGAAAGTCGGATTCAACATCTGACTCGCACTGAGCTCTCTTGACTTGCAATTCGCTATCTTCTTTCTGAGCCTCAAAGATCTCTTGAAGGAATACTGGTCTAGCTCTCATCTCAGCTAGAATGGAACCATTTTCAGATAAGGTCATCCACAAATTCATTGCCCTTAATGCAAAAAGGGACTTCCTGCTCAAAGCATCGGCGACCACATTCGCCTTTCCAGGATGGTAGTCAATGACTAACTCATAATCTTTTATTAACTCTAACCATCTCCGCTGCCTTAAGTTCAATTCTTTCTGAGTCATTAAGTACTTCAAACTTTTGTGATCGGTGAAAATCGACATCTTTTACCATATAGGTGGTGTCTCCATATCTTCAATGCGAAGACTATGGCGGCTAACTCTAAATCATGCGTCGGATAATTCTTCTCATGAGGCTTCAATCTATGCGGAGGCATAAGCAATAACTTTGCCTTCTTGCATAAGTACCATGACCTAATCCGTTTAAGGATGCATCCTTTGTAAATCACAAATTCTTTCCTGTCTCTGGTTGTACTAAAGCTGGAGCTTTCATCAACATCGCTTTTTGGTTTCTCGAAACTTTGTTGGCATCTTTCATCCACTCAAACTTCACATTTTTTCTCAGAACAATTTAGTCATCGTGGTTGCAATCATAGAAAACCCCTTGACGAATCGTCTATAATATATGGCTAGGCCTAGAAAACTTCTAATCTCGAGATATATTCTTTGGTGGCTTCCAGTCCATAATAGCTGAAATCTTACTGGGGTCTACTCGAACTCCTTCTCCCGAGACAATATGTCCCAGAAATCGTACTTCCTTGAGCCAAAATTCACTTTACTGAACTTGGCATATAATTGATTTTCTCGAAGAGTCTGTAAAACTGTCCGTAGGTGCTGAGCATGCTCATTCTCATATCGGGAATAAATCAGTATGTCGTCAATGAAAACGACTACAAACTTGTCGAGGTATGGTCTAAAAATGCGGTTCATTAAGTCCATGAATACTGCAGGAGCATTGGTCAAACCAAAGGGCATGACTAAAAATTCATAATGCCCATACCTTGTTCGAAAAGCTATCTTGGACACATCTGATTCCTTTACTCTTAACTGATAGTACCCTGATCTCAAGTCTATTTTGGAGAACACAGTGGCTCCTTTCAATTGATCGAACAAATCATCGATCCTAGGCAATGGGTACTTGTTCTTTACCGTCACTTTATTAAGCTGACGGTAATCTATGCACAATCTCATGCTACCATCTTTCTTTTTCACAAATAAAACTGGAGCACCGCAGGGAGAACAACTTGACCTAGCAAAGCCTTTATCTGTCAACTCTTGCAACTGTGACTTCAGCTCCTTCAACTCCGTTGGAGCCATTCTGTAAGGAGTAATAGATATTGGTACAGTATCGGGAGCTAGCTCAATGCTGAACTCAACCTCTCTAACTGGTGGTAGTCCTGGTAATTCTTCAGGAAAAACATCTGCGTACTCACATACTATCGGTACTGACTCAATCTTTAACTCTGTTTCTTTATCATTCATCACAAAGGCCAAATATGCCTCATACCCCTTTCTTATGTATCTCTGTACCGTCATGTGAAAAATCATTGCCGGTAATTTACTTTGCTCATCTGATTCTATATGGAGTGTATCCGCATTCTCACATCTCATCTCAATATATTTTTTCCCACAATTAACTATTACATCATGGGTGGTCAACCAGTCCATACCAAGAATGATGTCAAACTCATCAAATGGTAGCAGCATAAGATTTGCTTTAAAATAATGACCTCTAATCATTAATGGACAATCTTTACATACTTTATCAACTAACACACTCTTGCCTAAAGGATTAGACACCTTAATCGTAAATTCTGTAGAATCTATAGGCATATTCATACTGGATACTAGTTTCATACAAATGTAAGAGTGTGTGGATCCGGGGCTAAATCAGACTTACATGCATGAAATTTCACCATGGCCGAAACTTAGCTTCATGCTTCCATGGACATTCAATTTGTTGAAGATGAAAACAAAAAGATGATAAGAATTTAGCCTTTTATTTTTTTATTTTATTTTAATTAATTATCAAATTATCATTTTACCCTTAGTTAATAAATAAATAAAACACCAAAGTCAAGTCCATTTTTGTCCATCACATAAATATATGGCATAATTACCATCAAAGGAAGGTTTAATTTCACAATTGGTCCTTCAATTAAATTAAATTCTAACTAAATAAACTTATTTATAATTTAATCCTAAACTAATTAGGACTAAAAGAACAATTAATCCAAAAGCTAGTGGATTCAATCATAACACCACCGCTTGGAAACTTTGACCATGGTTTAGTTACCATTTAAGTACTTTTTTATTTATTCAATTAACCATTTAATCACTCAAATCAAATAGTGATCAAATTTTACATCTTTTACAATTTAGTCCTTTTTAAATAATTAGCCATCGAAATGTTAAAATTTTCCAACGGAACTTTAATACCACCTTAATGACACTCTGTAAATATTTATAAAAATATTTACGTGTAACACCCCATACCCGAGTCTGAGACTAAGACTGGATACGAGACATTACCATGCTTGAACTCAATTAAACATGTACTTACGGGCTATAAAATTTTGTTCTGAATTAAAAACTTCTCTTTCTTAGTCAAATCAGACATTTCATGGGCCTACGAGGCCTCAGACTTACGTCTAGAAACTTTCGGAACTCATCTGGAAACTTTCTCTCCAAACAGGGGTCACACGTCCGTGTGACTTGGGACACGCCTGTGCACCCCTAAAACATGCCCGTGTCTTTCACCCGTGGAGGATACTGGCAAATTGCACACGGCCTGGACACGCCTGTGGCCCTGGCCCGTGTGCCAAACCTTGGCATTCTGACTTATTCACATGGTCTATACACACGCCTGTGTGCATTAGCCGTGTGACAATTCAATTACTAAGTGTAAAGTGCAAACTTCACACGCCCAGGGCACACGCCCATGTGCTAACCGTGTGGTACACATGGCCGTGTTATTAGCCCGTGGTCTATCCTGACTTAACACACTAATGTGCAGGGGACACACGGCTTAGACACACGCCCGTGTGTCCATCCGTGTGGGCACTTAGAGGCTATTTACCAAGCCAACTGCCACCCTGAAATCAAGACCAAACCCATGCTCAATTAGCAACTCAAGTATTACATCTAACATGAACAAGGATGCATACTTCATTGATAGATTAAAACATACATACATAATCATTCATGACTCATCTCTTTGGCCATATACAAAAAAAATACTAAGCTTGATAACCAATACTTTGGCTAATTTTAAAACATAACTCAAAATGAAATGCTTCCTATACATGCCATACTTAATATAAACACTTGGCTATACCAAAATATCGATTGATAGTGTGCTCCGAGCTCTGATGACGATGATCAACGAGATTAGCTAGGCGGGACTACATGGAAAGAAAGAATAAAGGACGTAAGCATTTAGCTTAGTATGTTTGCATGTAATTCTCATAGCAATATATTTGCTTAACATTAACCATTCATCATAAACAATGGCATTATGAATCTCAAGTATTCAAGCTTACTTACTCTTACTGATTCTTACATATCTCATGGTACTTACTATTCTCATGCTCGTACGGTAAACAATATACCTGTATCACTTGATCACATAGATCAGTATACTTTACTATGATAAGTATAATCTCAACTTCATCATTCATATCATGAATAATCCTCTTAACTAGCATAACTTGATAATAACTTTACTTACTTAACTTTTTTACTATATCATTTGAGCTTTACTCTCTTCCCGATGACTTTCTATGAATAACTGAGGATACTGAATCTCATCCCACATAACTCGATGCCAAAGCCATATCCTCGATATGGTCTTACATGGGATCTCTCATCTTGGTATTGATGCCATGCCTTGACATGGACTTACTCAAAGTCTTCCTTGTGTGTTCCCTTGGGAACTTACCATTGCCATGTCTTGACATGATCTTACTTGGTATCTTTACTCATGAACTGGTCAATGCTGAGCCTTGGCTTGGACTTACATGAAATCTTTCTTGTTACTCACCAATGCCATGCCTTGGCTTGGACTTACATGGAATCTCTACCTCATGATAGCTTTTCAATGCCAAGACTTGTCTTGGACTTACATGACATCTTTGCTTGGAGACTCACCAATGCCATGCCTTGGCTTGGGCTTACATGGGTCTTCATCTCATAATAACTCTTCAATGCCAAGACTTGTCTTGGACTTACATGATAACTTGCTTGATTACCGATGCCATGCCTTGGTTTAGTCTTATATGGACTTTCTTATCTCGTGTGGTAGATCGAGTATCCTAAGTAATTCAACTTCAATCGGGACTTTCTCATGCTTAATCTCATTAATTTCTTTATTTAACATAGCAATAAGCATTTCTATGGTAATAATATACATTGTACTAAGCAATTCGATGATAATAATCATAAAGCTTAGAAATCATACAAACTTACCTCAATATACAAAATGTATGTAGATATAGAATTTAGTCATCGACTTTGTTCTTGCCTCGGTTTCGATCCGGGCTTTGTTTTTCTTGATCTATAATAATAATTAGATCATTTAATACTCACATTGACTAAATTAACTCTTAACTCATACTATGGAAAAATTACTATTTTGCCCCTAAACTTTCTCTTATTTGCACTTTTGCCCCTAGGCTCATAAAATGATTCTCATTTAAATTTCTTAAACATCATGCTTAGCTGATTCATTTTCTCTACTATAATAGTCATCAATTCTCACTATTTCTAATAGGTATGACCAATTTCATAACTATTACAAATTAGTCCATACTATCATTTTTCATGAAATTCACTAAGGAAAAGATGTTTATCTAACATCAAACTCTCATAAACTTCCATAAAATATCATTTTACATGCATGATACACATGGGTAGATTTTTGAACATGCTTCTTAGCTCATCTTATAGCTAAAAATAGCTAATTCATAATACGAGGACTCTAAAAATATGAAGAATATTAAAAACGGGGCTAGGATGACTTACTTGCAAGCTTCAAAATTTGAAGAACCCTAGCTATGGAGTCTCCCAATTTTCGGCACAAGGAAGAAGATGAATGAAATTTTTATCATCTTTTTTTCCTATTTTAATCATTTAATTGGTAAATGACCAAAATGCTCTTCTCTTTAAAAATTTACAAATTACTAACTCATTTCCATTTTTGTCCAAAACTTATAATTTGGGCAAATTGCTATTTAAGGAATTCTAATTTATATTCTAAAGCTATTTCATACAAAAAGCTTCTAGAAACTCATATTTTGCAACTTTTGCAATTTAGTCCTATTTGATCATTCCATGTCAATTTCACAAAATTTCTACATGGAACTTTAATACTATCATGCAAACATGTCATAAACCTTAAGAACTCAATTTACTAACTCAGATTTGTGGTCTCGCACCACTATTCTGACTAGGCCCTGAATCAAGATGTTACATTACGGCTCAGTTTATAAAAGCGAAGTCCCAATGCCTCATTTTCTAAAATCACTTGACCTTAGGGTCTTACCACTTGAAATTAATAAATCACCTATAAAACAAAAATCATTGTATTAAAAACCTTTTCAAAGTCACAATTAACTTGTAAATATTAAATATAATACTTATGAACTTACTCGTCAAATTTGGTGGCCCGGAAATCACTATTTTCGACACTACTAAAAAATGGGCTATTACATTCCCCATCCTAAGTGCCATCATCAAAGCATGTTTAATTAAGGATTTGCTTTAAAAAATGCATAATTGCAAAAAAAAAGAAAAACTCAACGTTTGGGGGGTATTGGTTTTGTGCCCTTGACCCCTTTTTTTTATTTGGGCCCTCAATGTAACGATTTTTCCACAAATCAACCCATTTTTAACGGGAAACATCAACTGACCATTAGTCAAGCACAGATCAACATAGATGTCTATGTGGCGTGCCAGGTTGAAGGATGATGTGGAAAAAGAGTTAAATATAATAAATAAAAATAAAGACATAATCTGGAAAAAAAAACACAAATAATTATGACCCAAAAAACCCAAAATTTGAAAATCCCAATTTATGAAAACCCCAAATTGTAAAATCCCTAAAAAATTCAACAATCTCCATTTTGAATCATGGATTGAGGAAATTTCCTATATCATTAATCCCTTATTCCCAAATCGTCATTGAATCCCTAATCCCTTATTCCTAAATCGTCAAATCCCTTAATCTCTAGGAAATTGTTATTTTTCTTCCTTGTCGTATGAAATCATGGATTCAAGAAATTTTCTCAAATCTAAATCACATAGTTCGGATAGTCAGTCTAGAGATTGGGAATCGCATGGTTTGAATTGTTTGAGAAAAAATCGAGGTATGCAAATATTGTTACTTCATCACGAAGGGAGTATGTGTACGATGGGAAAGCAGTAAAATGTCACTACAATAAGTGGAGCGATTTAATCCGGGGAGGAGATTTTATGGTTGTTCAAATTTTCTGGTAAGTGAAGAAGAATTTTATTTGCTACTTGATCTCAATTTGGATGATTTCAAAAATTTCCTGAGGTTTATGATTTAATTTTTTTTTTGTCAATTTGGATGATTTGGGGTTTGTTTGTAGGATGGTGGTTGTGATTTCTTCAAGTGGTACGATGGTAAAATGTGTGACCGTGCGACTAAGTTACTACTTCAATTGCGTGACAGTGAACTAAATATTTCGAAGGATAATTTAGCATTGAGAAATAAGGTTATTGTAACACCCCTAACCCGTGTCTATCTTCGGAACAAAGTTACGGAGTATTACCGAAATTTTCAGAATATTTTCAGATAAATCATGTCAATCACTGTTCATTTTCTGATATTATTCATAACGTCCCTTAAATGGACCCTCGAGGCCCAATACAAGCATTAGAATCGAGTCGGGACTTCATCGGAAACTCTAAGAAATTTTTCGCAAAATTACAAAATTTTTCCAATGTGCAAGGCTCACACGCACGTGTGGTCCAAGGGACACACCCGTGTGACCCTAGGACATGCCCGTGCTACAGGTCGTGTTCGACCCCGTGTAACTCTCTAACTTGTGCACACAGCCATGCCACACGCCCGTGTGCTAGGCCGTGTGGTTAATTTATTTATTACGAATTCAGGTGCAGGTTTCACACGGCTAAGACACACGCTCGTGTTCTAGGCCGTGTAGCACACACGGCTGAGACACGCCCGTGTTTCTGCCCGTGTGCTCAATTCTAAGCATTCTGTTTCTCAAAATTAAGGTGCAGGGGATACACAGCCTAACTACATGCCCATGTGCCCGGCCTTGTGTCACACACGGTCTAGACACACGCCCGTGTGTCTGCCCGTGTGGACAAAACAAAGCCATTCTTAGCTTCATTTCTCACCCAAAATCATACCAATATCCTGCACCAAACCTACATCCAAATACAAACCATTCGAAGTATTGAATTCAAGCAATTTGTAACATCTAGCATGATATATCGTTACATGCATTCATGCTTTTAATCTTACCCTTTAGTAAGCATACTTGTAACACCCCAAACCCAGCCTGGACGTTATGGTCGGATCTGGCGATCTCACATGGTCGTGTGTTAGAAAACTGTAACTTTGCTTAAAACATTTTTCCGATTAGAAATCCTCATTATCTTTTATTAATTCTAAAATCGTGATTCTAATTCAGTCGTTAGTTTTCAAAACATTATACGTTGCGGAAGCTTTTTAAACAGTTTGTGTCCTTGTGGGTATTTTGCTAAACACATGCATTTCTTTTAAAAAAACCCGTGTTTTACCTACTCCTAGCAGATATAAACAGAAAATAGTATAAAATCTAAATTTTTGGTAAAAATCCATGGAGGCCATTATTACAGAAAAATACCCCAAAAATAAAACTTAAAATTTTAGATGAGTATCAAATATAAAAAAAAGGAGTCGTGTGGCCACCGCTGAGCCCTCCGCTGCATCGATCCGCCTATGTTTGGGGGTTACCTGTACAGATTAAACAGAAAGGGTGAGTTTACGTAAACTCAGTGTGTAATCCCCATGCAAACAAATAGTCAATCACAGATAAACTCAGTTCGGCCTAAGCCCTTTTTAATGTCAGAATCTGTAACACCCCTTACCCGGGTTCTACGCCGGGAACCGGGCCCGAGGCGTTACCGAACTCAAACCGCTTAATCGCCACTTAGGCTCAATGTCATTACTCACTATAACCTCATTCTCGACTTACGAGGCCTCACTCATACACACGAGGGCTCTCGAGACTAATCCGGAACTTTTACGATCCCTAAAATTTTTCTCTTTTATACAGGTCTCACACGCCCGTGCAAGATTAGACATGCCCATGCATGAGCACACAAGCCCATGTCCCCAGACCGTGCCTAAAAACCCAAGCATTCTGCCAAATGCCCCACGGCCAAGGCACGCCCGTGCTCCCCAACCGTGGTGAACACTGACTTCCCTCGCACGGCCTAGAGTCTAGACACACGCCCGTGTGGCTAGCCCGTGGCCAACACTGATTAATCCCACACGCCCGTGTGACTAGTCTGTGGTCTATTCTGTTTTCAAATATTAACATGCAGGGGATGCACGGCCACAGCACACGCCCGTGGGCTTACCGTGTGTCACACATGGTCTAGACACACGCCCGTGTGTCTATCCACATGGTCAAGAACAAGACTAAGTGTCAAGTTCTTTTCACCCTTCTAACATACACAACATATACTCATCTAACACCATCATAATCAACTCAAATTGAAGTGCATTCTCACATAGAAAACTACATCTTTGTTTCATATAATGTAATAGCCAACAACCATGGCATTATACAAAATAAGCTATCCATCTAAAGGCCAAAACATCTTAGCCATTTACAACAAAATTTACTAACTTATCTAGCCCCTATACATGCCATATACAAAACATTAAGTTTCATGTACCAAAGTGTGCTGATATGTGGGCTATCTTCTGATGATCCTCGTATCTCGATTCAACGCTTTTAATCTATAAGACAAGGGAAAAGAAAGAGATTAAGCTTTGAGCTTAGTAAGTTTACACATAAACAAATAAGAAACATAGTATAAGTTATGCAACTATTAGCATTATACCAACAAGTAATTCACAACTATGCTTAATCTTTCTATCCCTTACCACATTTCCAACACATCATGAGTCACATACTCATAACCAGTGAAATGCACCCCTGCATTCAATATCACATTTACGTAATATACAACACATCATTATTTATCGTAATACATCCACACAGCTAACTCACATAGCTAATCCACACAGCTAATCCACATATCTTATCCACACAGCTATTACACACAGCTAATATACACAATTAATCCACACAGCCAATATCTCGGTGGTTTCGCACTTAGCACACCATAATCAATTTATATGGTGGTATCGCACTTAGCCTACCACAAAGGTAATCATCGTGATCTCGCACATAGCCACTAAATGATATACCTAACGATAGCATCGCACATAGCCAGTTGTCAATATGCATTTGGATGGTATCGCACTTAGCCCACCATCTAGCATTATCACATCACATGCACAAGTCTATTTACCCAATTATTCATCCATTCACATGTATATTACATTCATTCTACTTGAACCACATAGGTTCCCAATCATTCTCATTCATTCTCATTTATGCTACACCCTAGCTAGCATTTACAAATTGTAAGTATGAATGCATTGTTTATGCATAGACTTACTTCGATACTCAAAAGTACAGAAATATGCAATTTAGTCCACCACCTTGGTTTTGCCTCGGTTTCGATCCAGACTTCGTCTTTCTTGATCTATAATGAATAAATCAGCTTATTCAATACACACATTGACTAAATTGACCCACATCTCATACTTTAGCAAAATTACTATTTTGCCCCTAAACTTTCTCATATTTACACTTTAGTCCCAAAGGCTCGTAAAGTGATTTTTATTCAACTTTCTACTCTTTCATGCTTAATAAACCACTTACTCAACTAAAGCATTCATCAAATCTCACTAAATCACCCATGTATGACCAAACTTAAGATTTTCACAACTAAGTCCCTACATGCATTTTCATGGAAAATCACTTAGCAAAAGATGTTTCTACTACATCAAGCTTTCATATTCTTCCATAAAACATCAAAATACATGCATGTCATACATATGTGCATTTTTGAACATCCATAATAGCTCACCAAATAGCTATAAATAGCTTACTCATGCTACTAGGACTTCAAAAATACGAAGAATATCAAAAATCGGGCTTAGGAGCACTTACTAGCAAGCTTGAAAAATTGTAAGAACCCTAACAATGGCTTCTCAAATTTTCGGCAGCTATGGGAAGAACATGAATGAATTTCTATCATCTTTTCACCTATTTTAATCACTTAATTGATAATTGACCTAAATGCCCTTTTTGATAAACTTTCAATTTTAACTCATCCAAGCCCATTTTTGTCCAAAAATTAGAATTTGGATAAATTGCTATTTAAGGACCTCTAATTAATAATCTAAAGCTATTTCACACATATAGCTTCTAGAAACACACATTTTGCAACTTTTGCAATTTAGTCCTTTTGGACAATTCAACCACAATTTCACAAAATTGCTTCATGAAACTTTCACACTAGCATGCATACATAATATAAGCCTCAAAAACTCATTCATGACCCTCAAATTTGTGGTCTCGAACCACTATTCTAACTAGGCCCTAAACTGGGATGTTACAACTCTCCCCCCTTTAGAGATTTCTGCCCCCGAAAATCTTACCAGAAAAGAGGTTTGGATGTTGCTCTCTCATAGCTTCTTCCGTTTCCCACGTAGCCTCTTCCACACCATGTTTCTGCCATAACACTTTCACTATGCTATGCTCTTATTTCTCAACTGTTTCACTTCTCGAGCCAAGATCTTAATCGACTCCTCTTCATAAGACATATCCAGTCTTATCTCAATTTTCGTTGAAGGAATCACATGTGAAGGATCGAAGCGATACCGTCGCAACATTAACACATGGAACACGTTATGAATCTTTTCTAACTCTACCGGCAAAGCTAACCAAGAAGCTCTGTGCCCATTGCATCTGTAATCTCATACGGCCCTATGAACCTTGGACTCAATTTCCCTTTTTGTCCAAATCTCATAATCTTCTTCCACGGTGATACTTTCAAAAATGCTTTGTCGCCTACCTCAAACTCAATTTATTTTCTTTTCAAATCCGCATACGATTTCTATCGATGCAAGCAAACTTTTGGACTATTACGGATTACTTTCACTTTCTCTTCGGTCTCCTTTACTAGATCGACCCCATGGATCCGTTTCTCACTAAGCTCGGTCCAATACAAAGGAGTCCGACACTTACGGCCATACAAAGCCTCATACGGTGCCATCGTATACTGATCGATAACTATTTTTATAGGCGAATTCGACCAAAGGTAGATATCTCTCCCAACTACCTTCGAATTCTAGCACACAAAGATCGAAGCATATCTTCAAGAACTTGAATCACTCTTTCAGATCGACCATCGAGTTGTGGATGGAACGCAAAGATCTTTGAAATTCAATCTCATACCCATGGCCTATTGCAACTTCTTCCAAAATCTCAAAGTAAACCTCGGATCTCTATCCGATATAATAGACACTGGTACACCATGCAATCTCACTACCTGCGCCACGTATAACTCGGCCTAACTTATCCCGGTGAATAATCAACACGTCATGGAATAAAGTGAGTCGACTTCATCAATCTATCCACAACAACCCTCACAAAGATCTCTCTTCTGAGTCGTCGGCAACCCCGTTACAAAATCCATGGTAACCCGATCCCACTTCCATTCGGGAACCATCACCGGTCAAGCAATCCCGAAGGCACTTGATGCTCGGGCTTTTTTCACTTGTTGGCAAATCGGACACTTTGCCACAAACTCAAATATCTTTTTCATACCCGGCCACAAATACAACTTCCTCAAATCGTTGTACATTTTCGTACTGCCCAGATGTATTGACAAGCATCCACTGTGGGCCTCATACAAAACCTTTCGAATCAACTCCTCATTTTTAGGAACACAAATTCTGTCACGATACATCAGACAACCATTCAAATCCACTCGAAAATCAGAATCACTTTCTGATCCTCACTTAGCTATCTTAGCTTGCATCCCGCTGTCATTTCTCTGAGCCTCACATATTTGTTGAACAAATAGTGGCCTAGCTCTCAACTCTGCCAAAATAGCACCATCATCAGACAATGCTAAACTCACTCTCATAACTCTTAGAGCATACAGGGATTTCCTACTTAAGGCATCCGCAACCACATTCGCTTTTCCCGGGTGGTAATCAATGACTAACTCATAGTCTTTCAACAATTCAAGCCACCGTCTCTGTCTCAGATTTAGATCCTTCTGATCCATCAAATACTTTACACTCTTGTGATCCGTAAAGATTCGGCACTTTTTTCCATACAAATAATGTCGCCAAATCTTTAACGCAAACACAATCGCAACCAACTCCAAATCGTGAGTCGGATAATTCTTCTCGTGCGGTTTTAACTGCCTCGAGGCGTAAGCGATTACCTTACCCTCTTGCATCAACACGCAACCGAGACCATTAAACAACGCATCACTATAAACCACGAACTCCTTCCCCAATTCTGGTTGAACCAAAACCGGTGCCTCAGTCAACATTATTTTCAGCCTCTCGAAGCTTTGTTGACATGTCTCAGTCCATTCAAACTTGACATCCTTATGCAATAGCTTCGTCATCGGGGTAGCAATCACAGAGAACCCCTTTACGAAACGTCTGTAATATCCCGCTAATCCCAAGAAACTTCTGATTTCTGACACGTTCCTCGATGGTTTCCAATCCATAACAGCCAATATCTTACTCGAGTCAACTCTGACACCATCACCTGACACCATGTGTCCTAGGAATCTGACCTCTCGGAGCCAAAACTCACTCTTGCTAAACTTAGCATACAACTGCTTATCTCTCAAAGTTTGCAAGACAATTCTCAAGTGCTCTTCATGATCGTTCTCATCCCGAGAATAGATTAATATGTCATCAATAAAGACAACCACAAATTTGTCCACATATGGTCTAAAAATACGGTTCATCAGAACCATAAAAATTGCAGGTGCATTCGTCAAACCAAACGGCATAACTAAAAACTCATAATGGCCATACCTTGTCCGAAATGCAGTTTTCAACACATCTTGCTCTTTCACTCTGAGCTGATAATAACAAGACCTCAAGTCTATCTTGGAGAACATCTTTGTAGCTCCCTTGGTTGATCAAAAGATCATCAATCCTTGGTAAAGGATACTTATTCTTAACCGTCACCTTGTTCAGTTGTCTATAGTCTATACACAACCTCATAGACCCATCTTTCTTCTTCACAAACAATACCGGAGCACCCCACGGCGAGTAGCTCAGTCTTGTAAAACCCTTATCTGTCAACTCTTGTAACTGAACCTTCAGTTCTTTCAACTCTACAGGTGCCATTCTGTACGGGGCAATCAAAATAGGTGCCGTTCTCGGAACAGACTCAATTCCAAACTCGACCTCTCTCACTGGAGGTAATCCAGGTAACTCTTTCGGAAACACATCTGGGTACTCACATACCACTGGCACTGTTTCAAACCCTACTCCAACCTCTTGAGTATTCAACACAAACCCAAGATAGGACTCACACCCTTTGCTTAAACATTTTTCAGTCACTAAGGAAGAAATCATCACGGGTAGACTGTCCGATCCACCTGATTCAACCCGAACTACATCTCCACTCTCACATTTCAATTCAATAAACTTACTACCACAGTTCACTAAGACACTATAGGTAGTCAACCAATCCATGCCTAGGATTAAATCGAACTCATCAAACGGCAACAACATAAGGTTTTCCGGAAAACAATGATTCTCAATCAACAAAGGACAATTCTTACACACTTTGTCCACTAACACATGCTTTCCTAACGGGTTTGACACCTTAATCACAATGTCCGTAGACTCAACGGTCATACTCAAACTAGATGCTAATCTCATGCAAATATAAGAGTGAGTAGACCCTGGATCTATTAAAGCAATAACAGAGGTGTCAAAGAGAGAAAAAGTACCCGTTATCACATTAGGGGAGGATGCCTCTTCGCGAGTGCGAATGGCGTACGTCCTCGCAGGTGCCCGACTCTCCGGTCTCACAGCAGAATCTCTAGGCGCACCTCTACCACTAGCCCCACCTCTTGGGTTCCTTGGTGGTCTACCCCTTGTAGACACTTCACTAGGTCTCACTTCTTGTTTCTCTTCCTTATCATCCCTCTCGGGACAGTTACGGATAAAGTGATCATGTGAACCACATTTGTAACATTTCCGACTGTTTCCCCAACACTCTCCGGTGTGATACCTACCACAACTAGGACACTCCGGTTTACTCTTTGTATTGCCCACACTTTCCATCGAGAGAGCTCGGACTCTCGAACCCTGACGAGCATTGTCCAAGTCTCGATGCGAATATCCCACTGAGGCTGACATCCGAGGATTCACTTTCTTGGATCTTTTCGACTGGGCTTGATACGACCTGCCCATCGGTCTCTTTCTCGCATCTCGGGCTTCACTCACAGCCCTCCTCTTATCTGAACTCAACTCTTCGGCCTTACTTGCCCTCTCAACTAATACCACGAATTCTTTCAACTCCAAAATGCCAACTAGGAGTTTGATATCCTCATTCAGCCCATTTTTGAACCTCTTGCACAAGATGGTCTCTGTCGACACACATTCTTGAGCGTATTTGCTAAGCCTAACAAACTCACGCTCATATTCTGCTACTGGCATTCTTCCTTACTTCAACTCAAGGAATTCTTTCCTCTTCCGATCAGTAAATCTTTGGCTTATATACTTCTTTCGGAACTCTTCCAGAAAGAAGTCCCACGTTACCCGCTCTCTCGGGACCACTAATGTCAACGTCTTCCACCAATGGTATGCCGAGTCTCTCAGCAAAGATACGGCACACTTCAAACTCTCCTCAGGTGTACATGAGAGCTCATCGAACACCCTCATCGAGTTCTCCAACCAGAACTCCGCCCTCTCAGGGTCGTCATCTACCTTAGCTCTAAACTCCTTAGCCCCGTGTTTCCTAATCTTATCCACTGGGGGTTTCGATATCCTCACTACATCCATACCTTGAGGAGCCACAGGATTTGGCTGAGGTATAGGAGGAGGTGGAGGTGGTTGAGCATTAGGGTTCGCTTGGACATAATCTGAGTACCAATTACTCATCATATGGAGAAAGGCTTCTCGTGCCTCTTCCCCTTGACCCCTCATCTCGGGTCCACTTTGCACCGGCACGGTTCCTTGCGCAGGAGTTGGCGCATTACTAGCTGCTTCATCAGCAGTCAATGGATCGGAATCCATATTCTATATAAAACAAGATTTAAAATTATCAAAAACCACCACACTATCAACGTACACTTATGGCATGTATAGCTAGACTCTTACACCCGCTACGGTAGTCCTAGAACCGACTAAACCATAGCTCTGATACCACTAAATGTAACACCCCTTACCCGGGTTCTACGGAGGCGGGCGAGGCGTTACCGAACTCAAACCGCTTAATCGCCACTTAGGCTCAACGTCATTACTCGCTATAACCTCATTCTCGACTTACGAAGCCTCACTCATACACACGAGGGCTCTCGATACTAATTCGGAACTTTTACGATCCTTAAAATTTTTCTCTTTTATACAGGTCTCACACGCCTGTGCAAGATTAGACACGCCCGTGCATGAGCACACATGCCCATGTCCCCGGATCGTGCCCAAAAACCTAAGCATTCTGCCAAATGCCCCACGGCCATGGCATGCCCGTGCTCCCCAACCGTGGTGAACACTGACTTCCCTCGCACGACCTAGAGTCTAGACACACGCTCGTGTGGCTAGCCCGTGGCCAACACTGATTAATCCTACACGCCCTAGGCACACGCCCGTGTGACTAGTCCGTGGTCTGTCTTCTTTTCAAATATTAACATGCGGGGACGATGGCCACGGACACGTCCGTGGGCTAACCGTGTGTCACACATGGTCTAGACACACGCCCGTGTGTCTATCCACATGGTCAAGAACAAGACTAAGTGACAAGTTCTTTTCACCTTTCTAAAATACACAACATATACTCATCTAACACCATCATAATCAACTCAAATTGAAGTGCATTCTCACTTAGAAAACTACATCTTTCTTTCATATAATGTAACAAAATAAGCTATCCATCTAAAGGCCAACACATCTTAGCCATTTACAACAAAATTTACTAACTTATCTAGCCCCTATACATGCCATATACAAAACATTAAGTTTCATGTACCAAAGTGTGCTGATATGTGGGCTATTTTCTGATGATCCTCGTATCTTGATTCAACGCTTTTAATCTATAAGACAAGGGAACAGAAAGAGAGTAAGCTTTGAGCTTAGTAAGTTTACACATAAACAAATAAGCAACATAGTATAAGCTAAGCAACTATTAGCATTATACCAAAAAGTAATTCACAACTATGCTTACTCTTTCTATCCCTTACCACATTTCCAACACATCATGAGTCACATACTCATAACCAGTGAAATGCACCCCTGCATTCAATATCACATTTGCATAATATACAACACATCATTATTTATCGCAATACATCCACACAGCTAACTCACATAGCTAATCCACACAGCTAATCCACATATCTTATCCACATAGCTATTACACACAGCTAATATACACAATTAATCCACACAGCCAATATCTCGGTGGTTTCGCACTTAGCACACCACAATCAATTTATATGGTGGTATCGCACTTAGCCTACCACAAAGGTAATCATCGTGATCTCGCACATAGCCACTAAATGATATACCTAATGATAGCATCACACATAGCCAGCTCATCGTCAATATGCATTTGGATGGTATCGCACTTAGCCCACCATCTAGCATTATCACATCACATGCACAAGTCTATTTACCCAATTATTCATCCATTCACATGTATATTACATTCATTCTACTTGAACCACATAGGTTCCCAATCATTCTCATTCATTCTCATTCATGCTACACCCTAGCTAGCATTTACAAATTGTAAGTATGAATGCATTGTTTATGCATAGACTTACCTAGATACTCAAAAGTACAGAAATATGCAATTTAGTCCACCACCTTGGTTTTGCCTCGGTTTCGATCCGGGCTTCGTCTTTCTTGATCTATAATGAATAAATCATCTTATTCAATACACACATTGACTAAATTGACCCACATCTCATACTTTAGCAAAATTACTATTTTGCCCCTAAACTTTCTCATATTTACACTTTAGTCCCAAAGGCTCGTAAAGTGATTTTTATTCAACTTTCTACTCTTTCATGCTTAGCTGAACCACTTACTCAACTGAAGCATTCATCAAATCTCACTAAATCACCCATGTATGACCAAACTTAAGATTTTCACAACTAAGTCCCTACATGCATTTTCATGGAAAATCACTTAGCAAAAGATGTTTCTACTACATCAAGCTTTCATATTCTTCCATAAAACATCAAAATACATGCATGTCATACATATGTGCATTTTTGAACATCCATAATAGCCCACCAAATAGCTATAAATAGCTTACTCATGCTACTAGGACTTCAAAAATACGAAGAATATCAAAAATCGGGCTTAGGAGCACTTACTAGCAAGCTTGAAAAATTAAAAGAACCCTAACAATGGATTCTCAAATTTTCGGCATCTATGGGAAAAAGATGAATGAATTTCTATCATCTTTTCACCTATTTATTCACTTAATTGATAATTGACCAAAATGCCCTTTTTGATAAACTTTCAATTTTAACTCATCCATGCCCATTTTTGTCAAAAAATTAGAATTTGGATAAATTACTATTTAAGGACCTCTAATTAATAATCTAAAGCTATTTCACACATATAGCTTCTAGAAACACACATTTTGCAACTTTTGCAATTTAGTCCTTTTGGACAATTCAACCACAATTTCACAAATTTGCTTCATGAAACTTTCACACTAGCATGCATACATAATATAAGCCTCAAAAACTCATTCATGACCCTCAGATTTGTGGTCTCGAACCACTATTCCGACTAGGCCCTAAATCGGGATGTTACAGAATCAGTATCAATTTAGGCCTTAACCCATTTCAGTAACAGTGAGCACTAGGGCCTTAGCCCATCATAGTACAGTAGCAGTAACAGATATGCAATCAGAAAATCCTACCAAACCAACCTCTACACTCCATCTCCGTCCAACCCTACACTCCATGTGGGGATATAATCAACCCACCCATCCCTACACTCTAAGTAGTACCTGCTATGCACTAAACTAAGCGATAGTTTGCGGTGAGTCGCTGAGAAAGTTAGGCTCGAAGCCTTTCAGTACACTTCCTCCAATCAATATGAATCCCCAACCCAATGCAATGCATCATTCAGTCATGTCATGGTATCATGTATAATCAGTACAGTGTGAATAGCATGCTCAACATACAGACACACATATCTATCTCATATAGGCATATAACAGTCTTTCAGTCATTTCAGTCAATTAAGGGTCTAGGTAAACTTACCGACCCTACGATAGGTTCATAGTCGACTTGGGCGACCCGTGCAACCTTGGCAAACAAATCAGTGAAATGGGCTCACACGCCCGTGTTGGTCTGCCCGTGCGGTCCCACACGCCCATGTGGCCCACACGGCCAAAATTGGCCTTGGCCGTGTGGATCACACGGCCTGGCCCAGAATCCCACATGCCGGAGTGGTTCACCCGTGTGGGCCCACATGCTCGTGTGGCCCACACGACCTAATTGGTCTAGTCTGTGTCTCGCACACGGCCTTGCTCGACCATCACACGACCGTGTCACCTGCGCACGGCCTGGCTCATCGATCACACGGCCTTGTTGTGGCTTACAGCCTTGCACACGGCCTACCATACGGGCTACCACACGCCCATGTACCGTCGACAGAAAGCTTTTTTGGCTTTTCACCGAGACGTGTTTTCAGTGGTTCGGGTACACACCTGGTTATAAAAGATGCTCAACCAGTCATCGAGCACTCTAAATTCTATATTCGACAATCGAAAGCCCAATTTCAGTCACTTAATCCGAGTTGTTATGGACAGAAAATTCCCACAAACTTACCGACAACCTTACCTTTAACGAGTAACGATGATTTCTCGCTGCTAAAAAGAAACCGAAATGCAGCCCACAGCTCTTTGATTGTCCCCTAATCAGAAAACAAACTCTTAATACTCCATCACTTCACCAAAACGAAACAAAACGTACCTCTAGACTTACTGAATACCCAAAAAATGCAAAGATGTGCAATATCGATGGAAATGGGGAAAAATTGAGATCGATATGAAGGGAAAAGTGTGAAAGAAAACAAGATGGCAAAAAAGGAAGAGAAACGGCATAGAGGAACAAAGCCAACGTCAGAAAGAAAATTTGGGAAAAGAAATATTTTCTGATAACTTCCCAATATCCCATGCTCCTAAATTTACTCCCTCAACCTCTCCACTATCAGCATTTTACTCCCCCTCAAACTCCTACACGGCATTGGCAGCAAATATAATACTCAAGCACAGCTCGAACCCAAGACCTCTAGCATAATGACACTTCACTTATCCACTAGACCAGCAGGCCCATTCTGACATGTTTTACAAACAACTTATTAAAAGCCTACTGTCTAGATATAGGGCTTTATACATAAAAATGCCAAATGCAAGGCTTGAACTTGGGACCTCTCACACACACCCAGAACACATAACCACTGAAGCAGATAGACATTGTTTCGCAAATACCCGAAGATAAATATAATATATTTTTGGGGCGTTACAATACTCATTTAACCTTTCTCAATCAATCAATAACAAACACTTATGTTATCTCTATAAAATAAACTTAATACATATATATACATATACCAAAACATAATCATCACTAGCCATTCCAATAGCTAGATTACAATAATCATTTACATTTACATGCCAATATGGCCAATATAACCTATACATGCCATTATAACCATAATTGCTTTACCATATTCACCGAAATAGGCCGATGGATAGTGTGAGTGATCTCCGCAAAGTTTCCAATCCAATGAGCTTCCGATTTACTCTAAAACAGGGAAATAAAACTAAGTAAGCATAAAATGCTTAGTAAGTTCGTATAACATGGTACTTAACTTACCATTCATTCTATTTTGAGGTAACTAGGTAGGGCATATTCAATCAATTTGCCTTCAAGACCTACACATATCCTCATTGCCCTTGTTAGTCATATATTCCATAATAACATCACAAACATATATGGGCTCAACAACAATCAAGTTTCCATGCACATATGCTTTCTACAACATGTATTCATTTTAACATGTATAAATCATCTCTTTATATTACAAGTATAATTTCATAATAGTTCATCTCGAGTTCAGATCATTTCATATCAGAACTTTACCCATATTACTCGAAATATCAAGGTCACGATTAGTACACTCAAGGTGTACAAGTCTATAATCAAGGATGTACATACTCATCAAATCAATTCCATGTACAATATCATCATTTCATATTTCCATAAATTAATTATCACGTATCGTCATTTTCACGTATTTCATGTCGATATGTGCAATAACTCATTTCTTATTCATATCTTCTCATGTCAAGAACTTTTACTGTTGAATTTATCTGAAATATTGATGGATACACAAGTAGTACATTCATGGTGTACAAATCAGGATCCGTCAATTCATATTCAATGATACCCATAGGGTACTATTTCAAAGAGCACACTCTCGAGCCACATATATATAAACAAAAGGATTACAAGTCCAGACTAAATTCTGTCTACAATATATACTAAATAGAGCTTAGTCAGGATTACCAGTCCAGGCTAAATCCTTTTTATGACATATGCTCTAAAGTGCTTGATCTGGATTACCCGTCCGGGCTAAATCCAATACATAACATATGCTCGAGAGGACTTATATCAGGATTATCCATTCGAGCTAAATCCTTTCATAAATGAGGTCAATATGATTACTCGTCTAAGCTAAATCCCATCAGCGACAAATGCAAGACCTCATTCATTTCGAGAAATCACATATCCATCGATTTTCATTTATTCAAATGAGATTTAACATTTTTCAAGCATTATTAGGCATGTGATTATTTCATACATTTATAACATTCATATAATTCAAATAAACACATTCCACATTCATTTCAAGCATAAAAGTAACCTTTTTACCATTTATCTTTTATCGGACATTATCGTTGACCGGGCTTTCTCAGGTATATTTTCAATGTCATATACATATATGATATTTATACAATTCACAAACACAACATCTAATTCAAGCATATAAAATACACAATTTAGTTACACGAACTTACCTTGACAAATGTTCGTGTACATATAATCTACTAATCCAACATTTTCCTTTTTACCTCGTTCTAGCTCTGAATTTGGTCTATCCGGATCTATACGAGTAAATTTAACATCAATTTATCACATTTCATATACAAGTGGACTCAATTTTCATCCTAGACAAAATTACCATTTTGCCACTAACTTTTCCATAAATTCCCATTTCGTCCCTAGGCTCGAAAATTGAAATTTGTGCAATTTACTCCCTATTCCAAGCCTAACCAAAATCCCATCACAAAATTTACAGCACATGATTTCTATAAATTTTAGAATTTTTCATCAATTTTCACAACTTTACATTTTAGTCCCTAAATCATGTTTTCATCAAAAATCACTTTGTAAAAGTTGTTTATCTATCAACAACCTTTCATTTTCTACCACAAATTTCTAATTTTCAGCATATACATCCAGGACCCATTTTCCATACTTTGATAACTTCTCAAATTAATCCCCCAAATAGACAGATTAAGCTATCCCAGTTTCAAAAATATCAAAATTATTAAAAACGGGACAAAGAAACTTACCCAATTTGGCCATGAAAGTTTCTTCTCTCTCTCCTAGGGTTTCCATGTATTTTTGGGGAAGAAGATGATAAAATAAGATGATATTTCTTTTTATCAGCTTTTAATTAACTAAAATATTTCACTTTCCAATTTAGTCCTTGCCCTTTTTCAAAATTTCCATGGATGAGTCACCATAATATCAACATACTTTTCTTTAATGGTCTAATTATCATATAAGGACCTTAAGTTTTGAATTCCATATCTATTTAATCCTTATAGCTACTAGAATTCAACTTTTGCATTTTATGTGATTTAGTCCTTCTCGTAATTAAGCACATAATCGGTAAAATTTTCTTATCAAAATTTTCACATGACATTTCTATCATATTACGGACCATAAAATAAAATAAAAATAAATTTTATTTTCGGCTCGAATTTGTGGTCCCGAAACCACTGTTCCGATTTCACCGAAATTGGGCTGTTACAGTTATGGATTTGGTTGCATTTGATGGTAGCCATAATGGTGGCAGTAGTGTTGTTGACACTGATCTTGAAGGAGGTAAACCAATTTGTGGTGTTGAAGGAGAACTAGCATTAAGGAACAAAATGTTGACCATGAAGGAAAAAATGAAAGTTATAAAGAAGAAGTCAATGTATAATATATTATTATCTTGCTCCATGTTATGTATTGTATGCGTCACCATAGGTTTCTTTACTGGCAGTAGTGGTAAGAGGCATATGCAGTTAGCAGTTGGAAATGTTGATTGAATGTACAATTATCCAACATGTGTTGTTTATGTAATTTGGAACCTTGATATACATTATGTTTAGAACTAATGACCAATTTTGGTTGTTGTTTATGTAATTTAACATTATGCTTGGAACTAATGACCAATTTTGGTTGTTTATGTAATTTAATTTAACTTAGTAAATAATGCAGTGAAAATAAACATAAGACTGAAAAAACAACTTTGATCATATAATCATATGATTTCCCCAATGCAATTGGGATAAATGTACTTTACAAAAGCTTTCCATAGGTAACGATTTAGCCTATACACCATTCATGCTATACCAACCAAAAATAAGTTGACATAATGTAACAGCCCGATTTTGGGTCTAGTCGAAATAGTGGTTTCAGGACCACAAATCTGACGCAGTAAAATTCATTTTTATTATATTTTTATGGTCTACAGTTTTATGGAACGATTTCGTGAAAATTTCGTTTGAAAATTTTGACGTTTGGGCACTCAATTTAGTTAAAGTGACTAAATTGCAAAAACTGCATTGAATTCTATATGTTAGAGGTGTCCAATTGCTATGAGATTTTAAATTAGAGGTCCTTAAATGGTAATTAGACTATTGGTTAAGTTGGTGGACAAAAATGGACATGGTTTGGTATGTTTTCAAAGTTTTTCATTAAGGGCATTGTGGTAATTTGGTAATAAAATGAATTAAAAAGCCAAAATAAAGCCAAATTTGTCCATCTTCTTCATCCTTGGCTGAAATTCATAAGGGGAAACCATGGCTAGGGTTTTTCAAGCTTCCAAGCTCGATTGTAAGTCCGTTCTAGCCCCATTTTTTATGCTCTTTACATTTTTAAAGTCGTTGTAACTCGATCTTTCTATTTATACCATTAATTTGAAGAGAGGTCAAGGTATAAAATTTTACCCATGATGGATGTTTGTGTATTTTGATGTCTAATGATAGAAAATGCATGTTTGGTGTATGATAAACGACTTTTGCTAAGTAATTTTCGGTAAAAATGCCTAAAAGGACTTGTTTGTAAAAGTTATAAAATATGGTGTAAAAATGTGAATAAATGAAAATTATGGGCTGTTATAAGCATGTATAAGGTTCGACTAAGCATGGGTATTGAATAAATTGAGTACATTTCATTTTAGAAGCCTAGGGACTAAATTGTAAAAATGTCAAACTTTAGGGGCAAAAATGTAATTTTTTCCATAATGTGATTTTGGGCTGATTTGAATAGTATAATGATTAAATAAGTTAAATATCAAGAAAAACGAGGTTCAGACCTAGAACAGGGGAAAAACGAGTATTTAACGATTTAGTCTTTTTTACCGTTTTTATGCTGAGGTAAGTTCGTATGTTTAATAAGCATTAAATTATCTATGTATAGATGCTTAATTGATATAATTATGGTAAATGTTATATTATTGAAACGAAATGTGAATGCTATTGAGTACAGTACTACGGAAATGATCGACAGAGATTCGGTACAACGAAAGTCCCGGTTGAACCTTAAGAATAGATAGGATACAAATGTCATGACATTAGGGTTACTGAGATTACGTGTAAGACCATATTTGGGATTTGGAATCAATATGAAACTTCATTTAAGACCATATCTGGGATATGGCATCGATATGAGACTTCGTGTAAGACCATAGCTGGGCTATTGGCATCGATACGAGATTACATGTAAGACCATATCTGGGATATGGCATTGGTACGGTACTGTGTGTATGAGATCCCCGAGTATCCTTTAGTATTCCAAATGGTTCAACGGGAAATTCAACGAGTATGTCAAAGAAGAGAAAGAGTATGTAAGTATTACGAATTGGTACAGGTATGTACGTAAAGTTTATAAGCATTGACTTCATGAAATTGTGAGTTCATGATTTTCCACGAGAATGATTTTATGAAAACCTTGTGATTATTGGTCTATACTTGTGATGTATGAAATACATGGTAAATTCAATTGACGATCTTGTGATTGGCCTTTGGGCCAAGTTGAGTTATGATATAGCATGTTTTATTCACACAAATTGTGATTTATTGGATATGAGAAAAAGGAAAGATTGGCATATTTCCTATTAAAATGATTATGGAAGTATGAAAAGATATGAGCTTTAAACAATTGAAAGATGTTAAAGTATATACTTGAGAGGTGAATACTAGTAATTAATGCGCATGTTTATTATGAGGTATGAAATGATTGGTTGATTGTGGTAATTTGTTATAAAGGAGAGATTATGGTTATTGGCTAATGTCAAAACATGTTAAAATATGCTTGCAAATTGATAGAGTAAACAATGTGACTAAATAAATTATAACTGTGAGTTTTATAGCAATTTATATTATCTTGTGTTTATATTATCGGACTTGGTAAAAGTTGCTTATTACTTTCATACGGACTTACTAAGCTATATAGATAGCTTACCCCCTTCATTTCCAATGTCTTATAGGGTTATTAAGCTAGCTCGGATTGGAGTTCGTCGGAGATCCTATCACACTATCAAGCTATCATTTTGGGTATAAATGAATTCAAGCATTTTAAGTCTATGGCATGTATAGGGACTAGGCCAATTTGTTATGTGTGTCATTATTAATTTGGCCATATGTGTTAGATTGTAATTGTTAATGCTTCATCTTATATACATAGCCATGAATGATGGCTTATGTTGATCATAAGTGAAATCAGTATGTTTTTAACGGGCTAAGTATGATGTTTTAAGCATGATGAATAATGGCATGAGAATGATATGTTATTGTATTGGTTGTGGTTATTTGGTTGCTCTCACATGCTTGATTTTGTGCCATGAGATGTTGTGTAGATGTGTGCAAGTGAGGGTGGCAAAATGGCTTGGTAAACAGCCTTGTTTTTGTCCACACAGGTAGACACACCAGCGTGTATCTAGGCCGTGTGTGACACACGGTCTGCCCCACGGGCATGTGATCCAGCTGTGTGTCCCTTGCACCTTAATTTTGAAAAAACTGAATGTCCAAAATTGAGCACACGAGCAGAGACACGGGCGTCTGTCTCAGCCGTGTGTGCTACACGGCCTAGCACACGGGCGTGTGGCACATCCGTGTGGCACAAGTCAGAGAGCACCCTAATTTGAACACGGTCTGAACCACGGGCGTGTCCCAGGGTCACACGGGCGTGTCCCTTGGACCACACGGGCGTGTGAGCCCTGCATCTAGCAAAAATTTTCTATGTTTTGTAAAAATTTCTAAAGTTCTCGGTTTAGTCCCGAATCACCTCCAAAGTATGTTTTGGGCCTCGTAGGCTCGTATAAAGGACTTTATGATTGAATGTGAATGGTTTTAATTTGGATGCAAATTTATGACTTGGGATTGTGTGATTGCTTGTGATGTGAGTCCGATAATGCCTCGTACCCTATTCCAGCGTCGAATACGGGTAAGGTGTAACAGTCTGAATTTGACCCTAATCGGAATAGTAGTTTCGGGACCACGAATCTGAGTCCGAAAAATTTTTAAATATTATTTTCTGTGTTTATTATATGTGAATTATTATGTGTGAAAATTTCGTATGAAAATTTGATTGTTTGTGTGCTTAATTGAATAAAAGGACTTAATCGTGTAAAGCGTAAAAGTTATAAACTATAGTGAAAAGTACCCATTTGATAGTGGCTTTTTAAAATGGAGTCCTAAAAGGGCAATTAGCCCATTTTACATGATAGTGGACGGCATGGTTGTTTAAGTAATCATTAATATGTTTTATTATTTATTTATTTTATATTATAAGTTAACTTTTATAATATATTATATGTTAAATATATAAAACATCATAAAAAAAAAGACACATGCATTATCTTTCTCCTTTGGCCGAATATGAGATGAGAAAAACACCATAGAAAAGCTTCAAGTTTCGGCAACAAATTACCCTGATTAAGGTATGTTTAGTTTTCGGTTTTTGATAATTTTTACGTTTTTGAAATCGTTGCTTCGAATACTTCAAGACCTAAGCTTGAATTTTTGATTTTGATCAATATTTTGAAATGTTCCATTGATGTGTTCATGAGTTTTATGATGTTCGTTGATGGATTATGAAAGATATATGTTAGATTAATATGTTTTGTCTTTGGATTTTTGGTAATTTTGAGAGATTAGGGCTTAATTGCAAAAATAAATTTTTGAGGGACTAAAATGTGAAAAAAAAATGAAATGGATGGATTTGTATAAAGCCTATGAATATTCGGCCCTTAAGTTGTGAGACCAAATTTTGTGTATTTTGTGTTTTGTGTAATTAGGACTAAATTGTAAAATTGTGAAACATTAGGGGCAAAATGGTAATTTGCCCATTTAGGTGTTTTTGGATTAAATTGAAATGAAATGTGCTTGAATGAGATTAATTTGATCATGTTTAGATCAAGAACAAAAGAAAACGGACTTGGATCAGGGAAAAGTGAAAGTTAACGAATAGTCGGTCTTCGTCGTCCGTCGATAGTCGAGGTAAGTCTTTAAGCAATTTAATACCGTTAATATCGGTTATAATCTTGAGTACATGTTGAAATTGAATTTATAGATTGGAAATTTAGCCAAAGCCGAATGTGATATAGTGTTTAAGCAATGAAATGTAGTAAACTTAATTGTGTTCATTATGTGAAAGTGATATTGAATTATTTGTGATATATGTGATATTAGTAATATGTGAAAGTTATATTGAATTATGTGTGATACATGTGATATTAATAATATTTGAAAGTGATATTGAATTATTTTTGATATATGTGATATTAATAATATGTGAAAATGATATTGAATTATGTGTGATACATGTGATATTAGTAATATGTGAAAGTGATATTGAATTATTTGTGATATATGTGATATTAATAATATGTGAAAATGATATTGAATTATGTGTGATATATGTGATATTGGTAGTATGTGATGTGAATGAGATGGCTCAATAATATGAATATTCGGGCTTCGAGCCTAGCAGGCCTTGTGCCGGTGAAGTTTATTTGGCTTATTGCCTAGCAGGCCTTGTGCCGGTGAAGTTTATCAGGCTTATTGCCTAGCAGGCTAAATGTCGGTGATTTAATTTCAGACCTCGGGTCTAGTAGGCTTAGTGTCGGTGGGAAATTCAGGCTTACGCCTAGCAGATTTTAAACCAGTGATGAATTTTCAAGTTGCAAGACAAACTTTTCTAGCTATGTAATCATCGAAGAAGTAAGTTGATATTACAAGTTATATATGTATGTTCGCCATACGGTAAGTGCCTACAATTATTAAATTGATCTTCGATATTTGGTCTATAAGGTAAGTATATGTGTGTTAAGTTGTCGAACGCGAATGATACTAATTGATCCTATATATTCGGTATTAAGTTTATGTTTATGTGGCCATGTTGGATTACTTTGATGCCATGTATACGGATGTATGAAATGTCAAATGGATATATATATAAGTGAATATATTTTCTTTATGTGAAATTACTAAGTGTAAAGTATATACTTATTTGCATATACATATATATGTGATCCTATTGAATTATGTGTATCGAAATATGAGTAGTTGGAGATGAGTTATTAATTTATATTTGAACGACATGATGTGATAATAAATTGAAGTTTAAAGGTAAAATAGTGATGATGATTGAGCTAATGAGGTATTAGCATTCGGTATTAGTAGACCAAATAAGTATTAAGTTTTAGATTTTATGATATTATGTGTGTTATTGAAAATGATTGAAAGATCACTTGATTTAAAAAAATTGCTTAAGACTTACTAAGCTAGTAAGCTTACTCTGTGTGTTCATTGTTTTGTTTTATAGATTTTGATCAAGCTACGAGCTCAGGGGATCGCCAACGAAGTCATCCACACAATCGACTATTTTGGTACCTTTAAAGTCTAGATTTGAACTAAAGGCATGTATAGGCTAGACTAGGTTTTGAAACAATGAAATTTTGTTCCTGTATATATATTTAGAGCCATGCGAAAATGGCTAAATTATAGTACTTTGGTCTTTAATGTATTCGACCCTAATGCTTGATCTTTATAAAGGTAGAATCGGTAAAGTTAGTAAACATGGTTTATAATTTGGTTGATTTATATGTCTATTATGTCATGCATTTGCTATTTAGTAAATAGCTTATATTAGAAGTATATCTTATAGTATATTATTTGTGATGGATGTTCTTATGACTTGACTTTGAGGTTAAGATAATTGTTGAATGTGTTTGTTTGTGCTTGGTTAATAGTTGGTCATATTACGTGTTTATGAATATTAGGAGTTGTATTAGGAAGTTTGGTATATGCGCATTTAAAGTTGATTTGAGCCATACATTGATAAATACTTATTAATAGAGTGCACATTTTGAAATGCAAATTAGCTTGTAACAATGTCAAACATTTAATTAGGTATATTCGGCCATGATATGATATTATTGGTTGGAATGATAATTTGACTCTGTCAAACATGTTTTATAAAATGTATGAGTATTATTCAAATTGATATGAATCACGAATTATGGAAGATATTTATTTGATCTTGTTACTCGATTTTGTTCTTGAATATGTATGGATCTAAACCTTGTTTGGATGTATTAGTACTTAGTATGGAAAGTTAAATAAAGGTTAAATTCGAATATGCAAGGTTAAAGCATAATTATTCATATACATGAAAATTTAGTTTTGATATTTAATATTTTGTTTAGGTTTGATAAATAAGGATATGAGCATTTTTGGTCATTGAAGAATGAGTGGCTAAATGAATAGTAATAAGGTTATTCGATGAAAAATACTTCTTTGTAATTGCGGCTAAATGAAATATGATAGGTATATTAATGTTTAAGTATGCTATGATAGTATACTATCCTTGTTGTATTCGATCATGTCTAATGAGCCGTTAATAATTGATATGACTTATACTACGTATGGTAATGCCTTATAACCCTAATCCTGCGATGGATACGGGTTAAGGGTGTTACATTTTATTGGTATTAGAGCTTACGGTTTAGTCGATTCTAGGACTATCGTAGCACGTGTGGGTCTAGCTATACATGCCTTAATTTATACTACGATAGTGTGATGACTTCTGACATCTGAATTGTGATTTTCTATAGTAAATGGATCTTGACAGAGCTGAAGCTGATGATGTAGAGAGCGTAGCACCTGATCTCGCACATGGATCAGTGCCGGTAGACTCTCGATCTATCTCGAGTAGCCATTAGGGGGAGGCTAAGCAAGCCTTCTACCAGATGACGAACGAATGGTTTACTCAGTATATCCGGACTAATCCGGCTGTGCAACAACCTCAACCCCAAAATAATCCATCTCTGATACCTTCAGCACCTTCGATGATAGATCCGATGAGATCTAGCAGGCCCCCTGTTGATAAAATCAGGAAACACGGGGCTGAAGAATTTAAAGCAAATGATGATGATGACGCGGAACGAGCTGAGCTGTGGCTTGATAATACAATTCGTGTGCTTGATGAGTTATCATGCACTCCAGATGAATGCTTATAGTGTGCTATATCACTATTGAGGGACACCGCATATCACTGGTGGAATACACCAGTATCGGTGGTTTCGAAGGAGAAAGTGACTTGGGAATTCTTTCAGATTAAATTCTGTAAAAAGTACATTAGTCAGAGATTCATCGATCAAAAGCGTAAAGAATTTTTAGAATTGAAAGCAGGTCGTATGTGATGGATCGAATACTGAGCGGAAATTTGTGAGATTGAGCTAATATGCTCGTGAATGTATTTCAACTAAGGCTATTATGTGTAAAAGATTCGAAGACGGGTTGAATGAAAACATTAAGCTAATGGTCGGTATACTTGAGATTAAAGAGTTCGTGATACATGTTGAAGAGCTTGTAAAGCCGAAGAGCTTGGAAAAAAAAGCCGAATCTGAAGCTAGAGACATTCGCAAAAGATCGTCGAGTAAAACCTTTCATTCTATATCAAAGAAGTTCAAAGGTGAATCCAGTCGACATAAGGCTACTTCAGGCTTTGCCAGACAAGATAGTGATTGACCACCTGCGGGCTCCCGAGCTACTTCGATGATTAGTGTTGGTAATGTCCAACAGAACCGAGTTGAGTGCAAACATTGTGGAAAATGGCATTCTGGGAGTTGTAGATTCCGTGATCGGTCCTGTTTTAAATGTGGATGATGGATCACTTTATTAGAGAGTGCCCGATGTTAGCTGAGCAAAACACTGTTCAGAATGCGAGACAGAGCAACGTGTCAGCACGAGGCAGACCACCCAGGCATTCGGGTAATGTAGGTGATAGTCAGAGGGGAACTAAAGATACAGCGATTCGGTCAGAGGCTCGTGCACCTGCTAGAGCATATGTTATGCGCGCTCGTGAGGATGCTTCTTCACCAGATGTCATTACCGGTACTTTCACTCTTTTTGATACTAGTGTGATTGCGTTGATAGACCCTGGTTCAACTCATTCTTATGTGTGTGAAACATTAGCATCTAGTAAGACTCTGCCTGTTGAGTCTACTGAGTTTGTGACTCGAGTATCAAATCCCTTGGGTTGGTACGTTTTGGTTGACAAAGTGTACAAAGGTTGTCCGTTGATGATTCGGGACTCATGTTCCCAGCCGATTTAATGTTGTTGCCTATTGATGAATTTGATATAATTCTCGTAAATGGGTAGTTGACTTTGCACGATCTTTGTTGTTAATTGCAAAAGAAATTACCCGACGCATAATTTAGAGCTAGCGACCATTGTGTTCGCGTTAAAGATATGGCTTCATTACCTTTTTGGTGAGAAATGTCATGTTTATTCAGATCACAAGAGTTTGAAGTATTTGATGACTCAGAGAGATTTGAATTTGAGACAACGTAGATGGTTAGAGCTGTTGAAAGATTACGAATTGGTGATTGACTATCATCCGGGCAAAGCAAATGTTGTTGCGGATGCCTTAAGTCAAAAATCATTATTTGCTCTTCGTGCGTTGAACGCGCATATGGTTATGTTTGACAATGGATCGTTAATAGCCGAATTAAAAGCAAGACCGTTGTATATTCAACAAGTTAGCGATGCCCAGAAAGTTGACAAAGATTCGTTGGCAAGACGAGTTCAGTGTGAAAGTAACGTTGAATCAGAGTTTCAAATTGATAAGAATGACTGTCTGAAATTCAAAGGCCGATTATGTGTTCCGAGGAATGTGGATTTGATTCAGATGATATTGAATGAAGCTCACAGTGATTGATTATTTGTTCATTCGGGTACCACGAAAATGTATAATGATCTAAAACAGTTCTATTGATGGTCTAGTATGAATCGGGACATATCTGAATTTGTCTCAAAGTGTTTAGTTTGCCAACAGGTGAAGGCTGAGCATTAGGTGCCTTCTAGGTTACTTCAGTCGATTATGATACCTGGATGGAAATGGGACAGAGTAACTATGGGTTTTGTATCTGGCTTGCCTATGACACCGAGCAAGAAAGATGCAATTTGGGTTATAGTGGATAGACTAACCAAATCAGCCCGCTTTGTTCCAATTCGTACGGACTATTCGCTCGATAAGCTTGCTGAGTTGTATGTATCTCAAATTGTGAAATTACATGGTGTGCCAAATTCTATTGTTTCGGATAGAGACCCGAGATTCATGTCATGGTTTTGGAGGAAATTGCATGATGCTTTAGGTACAAACTACACTTTAGCACAGCTTTTCATCCACAGACAGACGATTAGTCTGAACGAATCATTCAGATATTGAGGATATGTTGAGATGTTGCATCCTCGAGTTTGAAAGTATGTGGGAACGATACTAACTTCTGATTGAATTTGCTTACAATAATAGCTTTCAATCTAGTATCAAAATGGCACCCTACGAAGCTTTGTATGGTCGTAAATGTCGTACACCTTTGTACTGGACTAAGCTCAGAGAAAACAAGATACACGGGGTTGATTTGATTAAAGAGATTGAATAGAAAGTGGCAGCGATCCGTGATAATTTAAAAGCTGCATCAGATCGGCAAAAGTCATACGCGGATTTGAAACGTGAAGACATTGAGTTTTGATCGAGACAAGGTATTTCTAAAATTTCACAGTGGAAGAAAGTACTTCGATTTGGACGAAAAGAAAAATTGAGTCCAAGATTCATCGGACCGTATGAAGTCATTGAATGAGCCGGGCCTGTTGCGTATAGATTACGATTGCCCTCTGAGCTTGAAAAGATCCATAATGTGTTTCATGTCTCAATGCTCCGTAAATATCAATCAGACCCGTCACATGTGATTGCCCCGTCTGAGATTGAAATCCGATCTGATATGACGTATGAAGAAGCTACTTGGGAGCACGAGGATTCAATGAGATAACAATATCCGACTCATTTAATGATAAGATTTTTGGGTCGAAAATCCCTAAGGGGAGAGTTGTAACAATCGAATTTGACCCTAATCGAACAGTAGTTTGGGACCACGAACTGAGTCCAAAAATTTTTAAATATTATTTTTGTGTTTATTATATGTGAATTATTATGTGTGAAAATTTCAGTATGAAAATTTGATGGTTTGTGTGCTTAATTGAATAAAAGGACTTAATCGCGTAAAGCGTAAAAGTTATAAACTATAGTGAAAAGTACCCATTTGATAGTGGCTTTTTAAAATGGAGTCCTAAAAGGGCAATTAGCCCATTTTACATGATAGTGGACGGCATGGTTGTTTAAGTAATCATTAATATGTTTTATTATTTATTTATTTTATATTATAAGTTAACTTTTATAATATATTATATGTTAAATATATAAAACATCATAAAAAAAAAGACACATGCATTATCTTTCTCCTTTGGCCAAATATGAGATGAGAAAAACACCATAGAAAAGCTTCAAGTTTCGGCAACAAATTACCCTGATTAAGGTATGTTTAGTTTTCGGTTTTTGATAATTTTTAAGTTTTTGAAATCATTGCTTCGAATACTTCAAGACCCAAGCATGAATTTTTGATTTTGATCAATATTTTGAAATGTTCCATTGATGTGTTCATGAGTTTTATGATGTTAGTTGATGGATTATGAAAGATATATGTTAGATTAATATGTTTTGTCTTTGGATTTTTGGTAATTTTGAGAGATTAGGGCTTAATTGCAAAAATAAATTTTTGAGGGACTAAATTGTGAAAAAAATGAAATGGATGGATTTGTATAAAGCCTATGAATATTCGGCCCTTAAGTTGTGAGACCAAATTTTGTGTATTTTGTGTTTTGTGTAATTAGGACTAAATTGTAAAATTGTGAAACATTAGGGGCAAAATGGTAATTTGCCCATTTAGGTGTTTTTGGATTAAATTGAAATGAAATGTGCTTGAATGAGATTAATTTGATCATGTTTAGATCAAGAACAAAAGAAAACGGACTTGGATCGGGGAAAAGCGAAAGTTAACGAATAGCCGATCTTCGTCGTCCGTCGATAGTCGAGGTAAGTCTTTAAGCAATTTAATATCGTTAATATCGGTTATAATCTTGAGTACATGTTGAAATTGAATTTATAGATTGGAAATTTAGCCAAAGTCGAATGTGATATAGTGTTTAAGCAATGAAATGTAGTAAACTTAATTGTGTTCATTATGTGAAAGTGATATTGAATTATGTGTGATATATGTGATATTAGTAATATGTGAAAGTTATATTGAATTATGTGTGATACATGTGATATTAATAATATGTGAAAGTGATATTGAATTATTTTTGATATATGTGATATTAATAATATGTGAAAATGATATTGAATTATGTGTGATACATGTGATATTAGTAATATGTGAAAGTGATATTGAATTATTTGTGATATATGTGATATTAATAATATGTGAAAATGATATTGAATTATGTGTGATATATGTGATATTGGTAGTATGTGATGTGAATGAGATGGCTCAATAATATGAATATTGTAACACCCCAAACCCGGCCCATTCGTTACGACCGAATTTGAGATGCTACTGCGGAAAAACGTTTGAAGACTGATTTCACTTTTGGGAAAAACATTAAAAATTTTGTCATTTGAAAACCATGTCCAATTAAAAATTCTAAATAATATAAGCTTGATAAAAATATCCAAATTAAAACTTTATTATAAGCTTTTAAAATATAAGTTGCCAAAATTAAAAGCACTTCCCAATAATAATTTAATGGTCGTCTAGCTTAAACATAATAAAAATGTTCAATCACTTTAATGGGCCTTATTACAATAAACACTTAATCAAAATACTGAAAATATAACTACTTAATTAATTAAAATATCTTTCTGCATGAAAATCTGTCGCATGGCCACCTTTGTATCCACTCCAACCCGGTCCAAAAATCACGATCACTGCGATGTTTAATAAAAATTGGGTGAGTCATATGGACTCGAGTGTGTAATTAGTCCATCGAATTCCACCCACATGTCAACCACATATTAACTCATATATCGGATATCAATTATCAAATTCACATGTTATCACATTCAGGCTTGGCCCATATTCATATCACATTCATCTAATAGGGTAGTTAACCACATAATTTCCACATACCGGGCTTAGCCCATTTCCACACTGATCCACATTCATATACTGGGCTTTGCCCATTTCCACATTAATCCACATATCATATTGGGCTTGGCCCATTTCCACATATGTTCACATACGAAATCATGCAATTATGAAGCCCAACCCAAACCTAGGGTCCATCCGCTACACACCCCCTTATCCAACCTACCACACACCGTGGGGATTATCAAATCACCCTCTCCTTTTCACTCGAAAGGCAATCATCGCCATCCACGTGCAATTAAGCACAATAGTCCACAACGCGACCTCAGTCAGCGCCAATCCACGATGTAGCCGTAGCTAACACCAAAACCACGATGGGACACATAGTCACTCATCAACCACGATATGGCACATAGCCGATATCAACCACGATGAGGCACATAGCCACTCATCAAGCCACGCGAACTAAATCGCAATTAATCCACAATGTGACCTCGGGCCAACGTCAATCCACGATGTAGCCGTAGCTAACACCAAAACCACGATGGGACACATAGTCACTCATCAACCACGATATGGCACATAGCCGATATCAACCACGATGAGGCACATAGCCACTCATCAAGCCACGCGAACTAAATCGCAATTAATCCACAACGTGACCTCTCACCAACGCCAATCCACGATGTAGCCGTAGCTAACACCAAAACCACGATGGGACACATAGTCACTCATCAACCACGATATGGCACATAGCCGATATCAACCACGATGAGGCACATAGCCACTCATCAAGCCACACGAACTAAATCGCAATTAATCCACAACATGACCTCAGTCAACGTCAATCCACGATGTAGCTCAAGGCTAACATCAAACCACGTACTCGAAGTACACTCGTACCTTCTTTCATATCATATCCCACCCATGCACATGCCACATAAAATAATGATACAATGTAATGATGCATGAGCATGCTCATCAAGCATATTATCACATATTCATATTAATAATCACAAATCATCAGGTTTGGTACTTACCGGATTATCGACATACCCCTTGAGGGTATCCTTATCACAATTTCCACTGCACTAGTTAGCACATTCATAATACATACACATTTGACATACATATCATATACCCAGAAAACGGTGGGTTAATCACACACCTGATCACTTGGAGAACTATGCTTTCGATACTGATGCTATCACTAGGCGATACTATGGCAAATCTTAAGAAAAAAGGATGAAATCGAATGAGATCTTACCCTTACTTGAAGAAATCGATTGCACCTTCACTTCAACCTTCAGAGATTCGGCTATGGCTAGATGATGATCTCACAACTTTCGGCTTTTGGAGGGATTAGAAAGAAAAGAGAAGGAAGAATAAAGATGGAGGATTCGGCTAGAACACAAGGTATTTCGGCTTGGAAAAAATAAAAGAAGAAGAAGATTTGGTGAAGAGAATTCGGCAGAGGCTTTCAAAGAACAGATAATAATGCAGAATGGCCTCTCTTTTCCTTTTATAGCCGATATTACTAACTTAGAATCCCTTACTTGGCCATCACTCTTCTATTTTAATAGCTTTATCTCTTTAATTATCACTTAAAATAAAAGATAATTCAGCAACTATCCTTACTTAGCCGAAATTATTAAACTCAAAGTCCCTTACTTGGCCATCACTTCTCCCTTATTTTCCTCTTTATCTCTTTATTCAAATTAAAAGAATTTAATCCAACAATTATCTCTTGAAAATAATGATAAATAAATCCCTTATTTATCCACTATTTATAAAATAATAAAAGCTCCTAATTTACACCATGTGCCGAGTCCACCTCTCTGCTGCTCTTTGTAGCAAAATAAAATTTCTTTTATTTGCTTCCCATGTGACTCGAACTTAGGCCCAACACCTTGCATGTGGCGCCATTTCCATGGCCCTAAGTGGCATCTTTGCACCACTTTTCCAAGCCTGTTTGTGTGTCAAATTTCACAAACTTTTCCTTTTAAGGCCACCTTGCCTTAATTTCCCTTATAAACCTTAAAACTCGTCATTTCTAGGTCATTTCTAAGTTTCCAAAAATTTTCGATCGGCTCTCAGAACTTGACATTTCCTTACATTTCCAAGTTTCCAAAAATGTTCACTTTCCATTTTCCTTACATTTCCTAGTTTCCAAAAATGTTCACCTTCCATTTTTAAACTTAACATTTCCATACATTTTGAGTTTCCAAAAATGTTCATTTCTAACTTATTTTCACTCATTTCAAGTTTCCAAAAATATTCAAAATTTATTCATAATACTTAAAACATGTCACTTCATACAATTAAACCGAAAATGCATAGGCCCTATTTTAGGATGTTACGAGTTCTACCCTCCTTAAAAATAATTTTCGTCCTCGAAATACTTATTAACGAATAATCGCACCTCTTAACTCACCGCACTACGCTTATGCTGCGCACTCGATCTTAATAGAATCATCATACTTCCTAGGCACAATTTTTTTAAGTTCACGCCCCTAGAACTCATTTCTAACGTCACGACTTATCCGATTAAAAAGTTTTATGCATCGAATTTTGTTCCACTTATTAACCATGAACAATTTTATGAAGTAAAGTATTTAGAAGTAGTTCTTTCGATTACACAAAGGTTTAGTTCAAGTTCACTACTCTAACTCGTGGAGTCACATTCACATTCATAAGAGACACATTCATTTCTCCTTGAAGTCACATTCATTCACAACATCATTCACTACACTTTTATGGCCATTCCATCCATTTCCCTACCTGGGTAATTTCATCATTTTCCTACAGGGTATTTTGGTAATAAATCGGGGTCAATTCGAAAATATTTTTCAAATTAGAGGTATTTGAATTTACAAAATCTCTCAGGTTATTTTGTTTTCCAAATCAGAGGTGTTGCAAAAATTTTGAAATCGAGGTTATTTTTGTAATTTTGGAAGTCAAAGCGATTCCATAAATTTTCCAAATCAGGAGGTATCTTGTTATTTGTAAAATGAAGTTTTGATATCTTTGTAAAGTAGAAATATTGTAGCAAACGTCGAGGGTATTTTTGAAAATCTTAAGAACTAAGGGTATTTTAGTAATTTACAATCTGAGGGCATTTTTGTAATTTTGTAAATCGGAGATATTTTGGAAAAAAATTTCACAATAATCTTTTACTACAATTGAAAGGGTAATTTAGGGATTTTAAAACTAGGGTTTTTATCATGGCTAGTCCCTTTCGGGTTTTAATTATCGGGTTTAGCCCGTGAATAAGTCCTCTTGGTTAGGGTGAACCGTAGCTACGCACCAGGTAGGATTCGAGTAAAGAGGAGGTGAGTCGCTAGGACTACTTAAATACCAAGCTCTTACTGAATCCACTCCTAGACATGCGCACAACATTTACCACACCCTAGCTCGGCGACTTACTTCACAGGTTTGTTTAATAGTCCTTAAGTCTTATGCACGTGTTTGAGTGCACTAGCCCTAGGGTTCAATAGCCCTAATATTCTAATCTACGAGCCCAAATAAGCCCATAACAGTTCACATAAACAAGTCACTTCAATAATTAGAAGTACTTACCTGGTGGACTTTCGGAGATACAGGTGCCATGCCAGAATAACCTGAAAAGTTTATGAAAGCCCATACTTTTGAAAAGCCCATCTTTGAAAAAAATTATTTTTGGACCCAAAACCCTCAAGGCCGAGTTTTGAACCGGGCTCTAATATGAATATTGTAACACCCCAAACCCGGCCCATTCGTTACGACCGAATTTGAGATGCTACTGCGGAAAAACGTTTGAAGACTGATTTCACTTTTGGGAAAAACATTAAAATTTTGTCATTTGAAAACCATGTCCAATTAAAAATTCTAAATAATATAAGCTTGATAAAAATATCCAAATTAAAACTTTATTATAAGCTTTTAAAATATAAGTTGCCAAAATTAAAAGCACTTCCCAATAATAATTTAATGGTCGTCTAGCTTAAACATAATAAAAATGTTCAATCACTTTAATGGGCCTTATTACAATAAACACTTAATCAAAATACTGAAAATATAACTACTTAATTAATTAAAATATCTTTCTGCATGGAAATCGCATCGCATGGCCACCTTTGTATCCACTCCAACCCGGTCCAAAAATCACGATCACCGCGATGTTTAATAAAAATTGGGTGAGTCATCTGGACTCGAGTGTGTAATTAGTCCACCGAATTCCACCCACATGTCAACCACATATTAACTCATATATCGGATATCAATTATCAAATTCACATGTTATCACATTCAGGCTTGGCCCATATTCATATCACATTCATCTAATAGGGTAGTTAACCACATAATTTCCACATACCGGGCTTAGCCCATTTCCACACCGATCCACATTCATATCTTTGGGCTTTTCCCATTTCCACATTAATCCACATATCATATTGGGCTTGGCCCATTTCCACATATGTTCACATACGAAATCATGCAATTATGAAGCCCAACCCAAACCTAGGGTCCATCCGCTACACACCCCTTATCCGACCTACCACACACCGGGGATTATCAAATCACCCTCTCCTTTTCACTCCAAAGGCAATCACTTTGCGCCCACGTGCAATTAAGCACTATAGTCCACAACGCGACCTCGATCGGCGCCAATCCACGATGTAGCCGTAGCTAACACCAAAACCACGATGGGACACATAGTCACTCATCAACCACGATATGGCACATAGCCGATATCAACCACGATGAGGCACATAGCCACTCATCAAGCCACGCGAACTAAATCGCAATTAATCCATAACGCGTGACCTCGATCCAACGTCAATCCACGATGTAGCCGTAGCTAACACCAAAACCATGATGGGACACATAGTCACTCATCAACCACGATATGGCACATAGCCGATATCAACCACGATGAGGCACATAGCCACTCATCAAGCCACGTGAACTAAATCGTAATTAATCCACAACGTGACCTCAGTCAATGTCAATCCATGATGTAGCCGTAGCTAACACCAAAACCACGATGGGACACATAGTCACTCATCAACCACGATATGCACATAGCCAATATCAACCACGATGAGGCACGTAGCCACTCATCAAGCCACGCGAACTAAATCGCAATTAATCCACAACGTGACCTCGATCCAACGTCAATCCACGATGTAGCTCAAGGCTAACATCAAACCACGCACTCGAAGTACACCCGCACCTTCTTTCATATCATATCCCACCCATGCACATGCCACATAAAATAATGATACAATGTAATGATGCATGAGCATGTTCATCAAGCATATTATCACATATTCATATTAATAATCACATATCATCGGGTTTGGTACTTACCGGATTATCGACATACCCCTTGAGGGTATCCTTATCACAATTTCCACTCGCACTAGTTAGCACATTCATAATACATACACATTTGACATACATATCATATACCCGGAAAACGGTGGGTTAATCACACACCGATCACTTGGAGAACTATGCTTTCGATCATCGATGCTATCACTAGGCGATACTACGGCTATTTGCCTACTTTCTTGTTACGATTGGTCCACACCCCGGTGGCCAATCCCTAAGCGCGAGACAGATCTCTTCTTAAACTTCGGGATAGGGACCTTCCTTTCCCTTCTTGAATGGTATTCGCCTCCATCAACACACTTAATCAGAACAATCGATTTAATCATCAATATACGAATTCTTAACCAAATATCCACAACTTATCATACTTACCGAAAGGGTCTTGAAATCCCGAAAAGCTTGATCTAATGCTTAGATCCTTAATCCCTACATTTGATTAATAACCTACTACTTTAATAAAAAGCCATTCGGCCATAAATCCAAATCCTAGTAGGATTAGTATACTTAAACTTACCTTGTTGCCGTTTGACTTAAGAATCAAGTCTTGAAATCTCTGCTATACTCTTCTTGCATTCGGCCAAGCATTGAATCAATTAACTTGGTTAGTTTTTGGCTTTTGAATAATTAATGAACACATATATTTACCAAACATGGCCTTGGCCGAATGCTATAGACACTTGCCTTGTGGATTTTAAATCCCGAAACTCACCGAATAACTAGGGAACACGTGGCCTATGGTGTACCTTCGGGAAAAGAACTTCTCCTTCCTTGTAGTCGACACTTAGTAAATCCCGAAAGATCTCTTCAAAGTTTCGGCAACAAGATATTAATGGGGTTAGTCCTAGATTTCGGCAAATCTTAAGAAAAAAGGATGAAACCGAATGAGATCTTACCCTTACTTGAAGAAATCGATTGCACCTTCACTTCAACCTTCAGAGATTCGGCTATGGCTAGATGATGATCTCACAACTTTCGGCTTTTGGAGGGATTAGAAAGAAAAGAGAAGGAAGAATAAAGATGGAGGATTCGGCTAGAACACAAGGTATTTCGGCTTGGCAAAAATAAAAGAAGAAGAAGATTTGGTGAAGAGAATTCGGCAGAGGCTTTCAAAGAACAGATAATAATGCAGAATGGCCTCTCTTTTCCTTTTATAGCCGATATTACTAACTTAGAATCCCTTACTTGGCCATCACTCTTCTATTTTAATAGCTTTATCTATTTAATTATCACTTAAAATAAAAGATAATTCAGCAACTATCCTTACTTAGCCGAAATTATTAAACTCAAAGTCCCTTACTTGGCCATCACTTCTCCCTTATTTTCCTCTTTATCTCTTTATTCAAATTAAAAGAATTTAATCCAACAATTATCTCTTGAAAATAATGATAAATAAATCCCTTATTTATCCACTATTTATAAAATAATAAAAGCTCCTAATTTACTGACCATGTGCCGCCCACTCTCTGCTCCTTGTAGCAAAATAAAATTTCTTTTATTTGCTTCCCATGTGACTCGAACTTAGGCCCAACACCTTGCATGTGGCGCCATTTCCATAGGCCCTAAGTGGCATCTTGGACCACTTTTCCAAGCCTGTTTGTGTGTCAAATTTCACAAACTTTTTCTTTTAAGGCCACCTTGCCTTAATTTCCCTTTTAAACCTTAAAACACGTCATTTCTAGGTCATTTCTAAGTTTCCAAAATTTTCGATCGACTCTGTAAACTTGACATTTCCTTACATTTCCAAGTTTCCAAAAATGTTCACTTTCCATTTTCCTTACATTTCCTAGTTTCCAAAAATGTTCACCTTCCATTTTTAAACTTAACATTTCCATACATTTTGAGTTTCAAAAATGTTCATTTCTAACTTATTTTCACTCATTTCAGGGTTTCCAAAAATATTCAAAATTTATTCATAATACTTAAAACATGTCACTTCATAAAATTAAACTGAAAATGCATAGGCCCTATTTTAGGATGTTACAAATATTCGGGCTTCGAGCCTAGCAGGCCTTGTGCCGGTGAAGTTTATCAGGCTTATTGCCTAGCAGGCTAAATGCCGGTGATTTAATTTCAGACCTCGGGTCTAGTAGGCTTAGTGCCGGTGGGGAAATTCAGCTTACGCCCAGCGATTTTAAACCAGTGATGAATTTTCAAGTTGCAAGACAAACTTTTCTAGCTATGTAATCATCGAAGAAGTAAGTTGATATTACAAGTTATATATGTATGTTCGGCCATACAGGTAAGTGCCTACGAATTATTAAATTGATCTTCGATATTTGGTCTATAAGGTAAGTATATGTGTGTTAAGTTGTCGAACGCGAATGATACTAATTGATCCTATATATTCGGTATTAAGTTTATGTTTATGTGGCCATGTTGGATTACTTTGATGCCATGTATACGGATGTATGAAATGTCAAATGGATATATATATATAAGTGAATATATTTTCTTTATGTGAAATTACTAAGTGTAAAGTATATACTTATTTGCATATACATATATATGTGATCCTATTGAATTATGTGTATCGAAATATGAGTAGTTGGAGATGAGTTATTAATTTATATTTGAACGACATGATGTGATAATAAATTGAAGTTTAAAGGTAAAATAGTGATGATGATTTAGCTAATGAGGTATTAGCATTCGGTATTAGTAGACCAAATAAGTATTAAGTTTTAGATTTTATGATATTATGTGTGTTATTGAAAATGATTGAAAGATCACTTGATTTAAAACAATTGCTTAAGACTTACTAAGCTAGTAAGCTTACTCTGTGTGTTCATTGTTTTGTTTTATAGATTTTGATCAAGCTACGAGCTCAGGGGATCGCCAACGAAGTCATCCACACTATCGACTATTTTGGTACCTTTAAAGTCTAGATTTCGAACTAAAGGCATGTATAGGCTAGACTAGGTTTTGAAACAATGAAATTTTGTTCCTGTATATATATTTAGAGCCATGCGAAAATGGCTAAATTATAGTACTTTGGTCTTTAATGTATTCGGCCCTAATGCTTGATCTTTATAAAGGTAGAATCGGTAAAGTTAGTAAACATGGTTGATAATTTGGTTGATTTATATGTCTATTATGTCATGCATTTGCTATTTAGTAAATAGCTTATATTAGAAGTATATCTTATAGTATATTATTTGTGATGGATGTTCTTATGACTTGACTTTGAGGTTAAGATAATTGTTGAATGTGTTTGTTTGTGCTTGGTTAATAGTTGGTCATATTACGTGTTTATGAATATTAGGAGTTGTATTAGGAAGTTTGGTATATGCGCATTTAAAGTTGATTTGAGCCATACATTGATAAATACTTATTAATAGAGTGCACATTTTGATATGCAAATTAGCTTGTAACAATGTCAAACATTTAATTAGGTATATTCGGCCATGATATGATATTATTGGTTGGAATGATAATTTGACTCTGTCAAACATGTTTTATAAAATGTATGAGTATTATTCAAATTGATATGAATCACGAATTATGGAAGATATTTATTTGATCTTGTTACTCGATTTTGTTCTTGAATATGTATGGATCTATACCTTGTTTGGATGTATTAGTACTTAGTATGGAAAGTTAGACAAAGGTTAAATTCGAATATGCAAGGTTAAAGCGTAATTATTCATATACATGAAAATTTAGTTTTGATATTTAATATTTTGTTTAGGTTTGATAAATAAGGATATGAGCATTTTTGGTCATTGAAGAATGAGTGGCTAAATGAATAGTAATAAGGTTATTCGATGAAAAATACTTCTTTGTAATTGCGGCTAAATGAAATATGATAGGTATATTAATGTTTAAGTATGCTATGATAGTATACTATCCTTGTTGTATTTGATCATGTCTAATGAGCCGTTAATAATTGATATGACTTATACTACGTATGGTAATGCCTTATAACCCTAATCCTGCGATGGATACGGGTTAAGGGTGTTACATAAGGGGTGTTACACATAATGCATATAACATACTACTGTAAGTGAGCTATGCCTAGCTAAATCAACCACAAAAAAAACCCAACATCTTGGTTACCAATACAACAAAATAACACTCAACCTTGGTTTATTCCAAAACCAAAAGGTTGTAGGCCCAAAATGTCACAAAATAACATTCACCTAGGGCAAATATGTAACACCCCTCACCCGTATTCAACGCTGGAATAGGGTTATGAGGTATTACCGATCAATTCACAACACATATAGCATACATTTATGCAAAAATAAGCATTCATTCTCATATATCATTCAACACAATCACATTGTCCCTTATAAGGGCCTAAGAGGCCTTAAACATGCTTTAGAAGTGGTTCGGGACTAAACTGATATCATACAAAAATTATGCAAACTTAGAAATTTTTCATCTAAACAAGGGTCACACGCCCGTGTGAACAGGTCGTGTGCCTCACACGGTTAGTAGACACGCTCGTGTCTTAGGCCGTGTGAAAACAGGGCATACATACTGACTTGGGTCACACGGTCGACCACACGCCCGTGTGTCTAGCCTGTGTACCCTTCGAAGTGGCCACACACGCCCATGTGCCAGGTAGTGTGCTAGGCCGTGCCAAAACTGTAGGGTATACTAACTTATGCAATACGGCCAAGTCACACGCCCGTGTGTGAGACTGTGTGGAGCATACTGACTTCATTTTAATTTCAACACCAGGGGACACACGGCCGTGTAACATAACCGTGTGTCACACACGGCTAAGACACACGCCCGTGTCTCCGCCCGTGTGGACAAAAATAGGCCATTTGCAAGGCCAATTTGCCACCCATTTTGCACATACCTATATAAGTACAAATGATACCATTTCAAGGCACAAATATGCAACCAAATCAATCCAAATTCATGCACATTTCATACTATACAATTACAACTATTTCAATTACTCAAATATAAACCAAAACAACATCAATAATATGGTTCATTTACCATAATTCACATATATGATTCAATCAACTAAATCATTCCATATATACATTATCAATCATCAACTCTCAAGCACATAGCTTTCCAAATTACCTAATATCATTTAGCATTATAGATTCAACTTCAACCACACAATATAAGTCAATTACCGAACTCAAAATAGAACTATTTACACATTTATAAACATCATCAACTTTCATTATCATAAGCAAACTCACATGGCCCAAAATACATGTTCATCAAACATACCAAAATGACTCAAGCCTATACATGCCATATACCATATATACACAACTCAAAAGTACCAAGTAGATGGTTGGATAGTGTGACGTAGTCTCTGACGATCCCCGAATTCGAGCTAGCTTTGAATTCACTATAAAACACGGGAAAAACAAACAAGGTAAGCTACAAAGCTTAGTAAGTTTGTACTAAATATACTCAACAATTCATAAACCACAAATTATCAATTTGAACAAGTTAATGTATAATTCATGATAATATCAAACCTTCCATAAGCTTATTCATATACTTATATGCAGAGTCATAACCTTTTCTATTTGAACTTCATACTTACATGTACATACCTGTACAAATTCATAATGAATTCATACCTTCCCGTAACACTGTCGAATACTCGATGTTTCACACACAAGTGCCATCGCATAGTCGAAGCTATTATAATCCCGCACACTAAGTGCCTTACTCAATGTTTCACACAGTAAGTGCCATCGCATAGCCGAAGCTATTATAATCTCGCACACTAAGTGCCTTACTCGATGTTTCGTGTAACAGTTCGGTATATACCATAGTCAGAACAGTGATTTCGAGACCATAAATCCGAGTCAATAAAATATTTTAATATTATTATCTGTGCCCTTGATATGTGATTAAACATGTGTTAAATTTCTGTGCGCTAATTTGTCCGTCTGTGTGCTTAATTTGACAAAAGGACTAAATCGCATAATTTGTAAAAGTTGTTTTCTATTTGATTAATGGCCTTATTGATGTGGCTTTTATATGAGGAGGCCTTATGTGGCAATTAAGCCAAAACTATGGATAGTGGACGGCAACATGCATATATATTATGCTTTTATATGTTTGTTTTATAAGTTAAGTTAATATTATACATATTATAAGATATTATAATAAAAACAAAACAAGAGTAAGTGGCCTTATTCTTATCATCTTCTTGCCGAAATTCATAAAATAAAGAAAAGAAAAACACAAGCTAGGGTTCGGCCATTGAATTGAATAATTAAGGTATGTTTTGACTTTGGATTTTGATGATTTTTATGTTTTTGAGATTGTTGCTTAGTCTACTATCATGCCCATGTTATAATTTGAAGAATTGTTAATGTTTATGAGATGTGACATTGATGAAATGGTGATGAAACACCCCAAACCCGGCCCATGCGTTATGACCGGATCTGACATGTCACATGAGAAAAACATGTTAAATCCTTTTTATTTGTACTAAAATAGGTATTATTTTGTTATAATCAAGAAAACAAGTTTGATTTGAAATATTTGATAAAGTACTACTAACCTCGAAGGTTGATTGATGAATTGATAATTTGAACTAGAGATCTTATAAACCATGACTTTTGAAAATATTGTTGATAATTCGAGAGAAATTTTCGAGTTAAAAATATTTGTAAAAGTTTGTTATGTACTCCATTTGTTAATCTATTTTGGAAAATCTTTATTTATGTTTTTAGTAAAATTCCCATTTAAAACAATTTAAGCAAGATAATAAGTTCGTCAAACATAAAGCAAAAATAAAATATTCCAGAGGCCTTATTACAACATAAAAATCCAAAATAGTAAAAGTACTAAAGTGAACGGAAATAGAAATCTAAAGTTCAATAAAACCATTTTCAAGTATGGCCTCCACCGAGTCATCCATGGCCCAAGTCCACTTCACTGAGCATTACCTGCAAGGGTTAAGGAAAAAGGGGTGAGTTACTAGAACTCAGTGTATAATCCCCTTACCGTCATCCACTGGGCCTGAATCCATTTAGAATTTACTTGGGCCTAAGCCCACTTACAAAATAATATTAATAAGACATGTATGCAACCCATCCCGACCATCCAACACACCCCGCACTCACCCAATCACACTGTGGGGATCAAGTCAACCCACCCCGCCATTCACACACCATTCGCAGCAAGTTGCCATTTATAATATTTTTATTGTGGCCAAGCCACCGATATCATCACGTAAACATTTTTAATAAACATTTTTATTGTGGCAATGCCCCTGTGCTACACTTCTCTTCAACATTTTTCCCAACCAATGCAATATATAACATGCAACATACATAATAAAGCATAATATCCACATATATGTACAATAATCATTAATCCAATAATTTAATAAGATGAATAGGCCCATTATAAAACCTTGTAACTTGGCCCACTAAGGCATTCTAGAAGATCGGCCCATAGGGGCATTTTGGTAATTCAGCCCATAGGGGCATTTTCGTAATTCGACCCATAGGGGCATTTTCATAATTCAACAATTTTAATACCGATTTTGACAAATCTTTTAAAAATAATATACTTTAAGCAAATTTTCTCATCTTATGCCATATTACGATTTTTAGCCGAATGATAATAACAATCTACAATTAAACATGTTACCGAATCATGGATCTACGGAATTACGGTGTGAGATTACACACCTGATTACGGTAAGTATCAAACTCTCTTGATCGTCGGCACCTATGACAACATAATACTCGATTAATCTAATGAACGAGATTTTTATTAATCTAAATCTAAACCAGGCGATCTATTGAAACGCCTACCCTCGATATCGTGAACGACCACGATTTGTCTATTCTCACCGGATGATGGTCCACAACCCGGTGAGAAATCTCGAATCACCGATACTGCTCTACGCTTGAACTTAGGAGTAGGAATCGCAGATCCACTCCTTTTGTGTTCTCCAATAACTTTTCCTTTCAAATCGGTTCCACTTGCCTCCATTGGAAAAAGTCGTAATCAAAAATGATATTACGATGATATAAACGATTGTCTAAGGAAAAAGGTTCGGCTTACCACTATTTCCGTATGATCAACAAGTGGATAGATCGAGCAATTTAGTCCCTAAAAAATAAATGATTAGTCACAACCACTATTCTGTTTAGCAACTAACCGGTTAATGAGAAAGATTAAAATGAACCATGACGAATCCCTTACCTTAATGATGATGAATCCGATTTCTATCGATTGACTTATGGCTACGAATGAGACAAGATTATGAGAATCGGCTTTCCTCTATAACACTACACTAGAAGAAAAACATGATTTAAGAGAGTAGGAGAGATATATATTGATAAAGAAACAAAGAGAAATACCGGTTAGTGATGGACACACATATTCGGCTAGGAAGAAAAAAGAAAATGAAGATGAAAAGAGGGGAATGAAGTCACTTACCAATTTGGTCAAGAAAGGAGTGTCCAACACAAAAGAAAAAGAAAAGAAGAAGAAGAGATTAGGTGTTAATAGGTTTGGCTAGTGAAGAGAAAAGAGAAAAAGAGATAGAAAAGAAGTGTTAGGGAGTTTCGGTTGACACATAAATGAAAATGATCAAAATGGTCAAGATGATCAATATGAGATGGGTGTTTCAGAAACAAGGGAAGAATGAGTATAGATGGATTGAGAGTTTCAGCACAACAAGGGAACAAGATGAACAAAATGCAAAGGGAATTTTTGCCAAAACAAAGGAAGAGAGTTGGGAAGAGAAAACACCAATATGCTAAAAAGAAAGTAGGCCTTCCAAGCACTAATTTGCCAAATGACTAATGAAGAATTCGGCTACCCAAAACCCCCTCTCAAATCGTGTATCATCTTTACCAAAAGATGAACATTGACCAAATAAAATCTTTCCAAAACACTTTCCACACTATAAACCAACATGTTCCCTTCTCTTTCCTTTTCTTTCATTTCATTCCTTGTTTTTCCCTTGTTTTCCTCCTTACCATATTCCCTTAGCCATCTTTCCATAAATGAAAAGTCTCCCTTACCAAAAATACTATCATAGCCGACACTAAGGGAAGGAACACAAAAATAAATCCCAAAATTTGCACTAGGTGGGATTCAAACTCCACCCCTCAAGCCCATACATGCAACGCCACACCACTCCTCTACTAGCTTCACTTGAGCTAGCAAAATGCACACTTATTTCCTTAAGCCTTGATGCCACTTACCTTCTCTCCTTAAAGTGCTTAAACACAAAAAAATTACTAAGGCCCAACTCAACCCCGAGCCTTCTTAGGACCTTAAAACATACACAATTTATAATTTAACTAGCCTAATGCAAGATATAATGCAGCACAATAAAATTCTAAATTTTAGGATGTTACAGGTGAGCTTTGTGATGATTATTGGTGTTAAATGAAATATATGTGTTTAATGAACATGTTTTGTTCTTGAATTTTTGATGAATTTAGCTAAATAGGGCTAAATTGTGAAAATAGCATTTTGAAGGACTAATTTGTGAAATAAATGAAATGTATGGACTCATATGAGTATGAGTGAAATTCGGCTAAGTATGGGTATTTAGTGATTTTGTGTAATTTGTGATTTTGTGAAATAGGGACTAAAATGTCCAAATATGAAAATGTGAGGGCTAATTTGCAAATTGCCCTAAATATATGTTATTTGATTGAAATGAATGAGTTAGTGAATAAAAGGGTGAAATTTGAATATGTATAGATCAAGAACCAAAGAAAACGGACTTTGATCGCAGGAAAGTGAAAGTAGTCGAATAACCGAGTCTGAACGAATATCCGAATCTGAGGTAAGTCGATATACAAATAAATATATCTGTATTAAATTATGAATGTCCATATGATTATTGGCAATGGTGAATGCATATGAGATGATGTATACATGAATTCTGAGACAGAATCGACATAGTGTCAATGTCCGAGAAGTCCCGTTTGAACCTAGGAATAGATAGGATAGTATATGTCATGACATAGGTGTCTGTTATGTGATATCATATAAGACAACGTCTGGGACGTTGGCGTTGATTCGAGATTACGTGTAAGACCACGTCTGGGATGTTGGCATCGATAAGAGATTTCGTGTAAGACCACGTCTAGGACGTTGGCATCGATATGAGATTTACGTGTAAGACCATGTCTGGGACATCGGCATCGTATTTGATTCATGTAAGACCCTGTCTGGGACAGTGGCATCGATATCTGATTACATGTAAGACCACGTCTGGGACGTTGGCATTGTACAACTATTCCGAGCACTCTGAGTATCCTATTAGATTCTGAACGGTTCAACGGGCAAGTACGAGATACGAATGATTATATGGTTTGCATATTTGTTTCAGGTACGTCTGATAAATACACTTTATGTGTACAAGAAGGTAAGTATACTTATAAACTTGCCTAGATGAATTGTGTATTTGTATATGAGAATGTAAATGTGATATATGAATGGAAAAGCTATGAGCTAACAAGTATATGATGATATACAAGAATGAAAGATGAATGGCTAAGTAAATGTGCCAAGAATAATTATGATTATGCAATTGAGCTTTTAGTGAATTCATATTGGTTATATATTTTGAATGCTTAAATGTTAAATTTATTTGTATATGGCTTACTAAGCTTTTGAAAGCTTACTCTGTGTGTGTTTGTTCTGTTTTATAGATCGTCAAAGCTACTGAAGGCTCGGGACCATCGAGGATCATCATCACACTACTCAACTCATTTTGGGTATCTTTTGAAAATGTATATAGCTAGATATGGCATGTATAGGCTAGTCACTTTGAATTATCTATGAAATGTGTATAAGGTAGCCACGAGATGTGGCTTCACAAGTGTTGGTAATATGCATGAGTGATTTGGCATATGATGATGGTTTTGGTATGTTTATATGTCCATGATATGGTGAATTTTTGTGGAAGGTAAATTGATGCTATATGATCATATAATTGTGGTTTATAACCACGAGGGACACGGTCGAGCCACACGCCCGTGTGCTCAACCGTGTGGGCAAATATAGGCCATTTACAAGGCCAAAATGCCACCTACACTTGGGTCATTCTTCCATGCACATACAAGCATCATCCTTTACACAATTTGCAACCAAAACACATCAAATTGTACACCCTATCTACTCAATTATAAGCCTATCAACCATATCAAATTAATAGCTATTTAACTCAACATAACCACAAGCATTTCAAGACAAAATCCATCACAAACTTACCATCAATAATGTGCTAGTTATTCATCAATAGATTACCATTCATATGACCATTTCATTTTCTATTTAGCTATATCAAAACTAGCATCATAAAACATAACTTGTCATTCATAACACAACCATATATCTAGCCATATCACATGGCCATATATTCACATCTCAAACATAAGCCAAAGTGACTAGCCTATACATGCCACACTTAAAATATACATTTCCAAAAGGGTACCAAAATAAGATTGAGTAGTGTGATGACGATCCTCGATGATTTCCTGAGCCTTCAGTAGCTTTGACGATCTATAAAACAGAGCAAACACACACAAAGTAAGATTTCCAAAAGGTTAGTAAGCCATATACAAATAAACTTAACATAAAACACACATAGCCACATTAATACAATAACATTAATGTTTTTCATTTGCAATTTTTTCACATATCCTTTGGCTCATTTGTTTAGCCATTACTTACCCACATTCCATAACTCAAAGTATCATTTTACTCATAGCTCATTCAAGCTTGTATCACATATTATCTCATCAAAACTATACACATATTCACTTTAGTAAGCTCATTTGAAACTTACCTTTCCAACGTACTTGTATCATTTATACATTTCACATAGACATTCATTTCTCAGACTTGCCTGTTGAACCATTCGGAATCAAATAGGAAGCTCAGAATACTCAGAATGGTCGTACAATGCCAACGTCCCAGACGTGGTCTTACATGTAACCAGATATCGATGCCACTGTCCCAGACAGGGTCTTACACGAATCAATACGATGCCAATGTTCTAGACGTGGTCTTACACGTAAATATCAAATCGATGCCAATGTCCCAGACGTGGTCTTACACGATATCACATATCGAACACTTATGTCATGACATATGTAATCCTATCCATTCCTAGGTTTGTACGAGACTTCTCGGACATTGATACATTGTCGATACTTTCTCGGAATTCATATAGTTATCATTTCGTACGCATTCATCACAATGTAATTCCATATGAACATACATAAATCAATACAAATACATTTATTTGTATATAGACTTACCTCGGATTCGGATAAACGGAAACGAACTCGTCTACTCAACTACTTTCGATTTCCCACGATCTAAGTCTGTTTTCTTCGGTTCTTGATCTATACATATTAAAATTTAACTCATTTATTCACTAATTCATTCAATTCAATCCAAAAACACATATTTAGGGCAATTTACAAATTAGCCCTCACATTTTCACATTTTGACATTTTAGTCCTTATTTCACAAAATCACAAAATACACAAAATCTCAATACACCCATGCTTAGCCAAATTCTCTATAGTACCAACCCATATTTTTCATTTATTTCACAATTTAGTCCCTCAAAATATTATTTTCTCAATTAAGTCCAAACTCAAATTCATCAAAAATTCAAAGACAAACTATGTTAATCTAACACATATCTTTCATAATTCATCTTCAAACATCACAAAACTCATGTGTTCATCAATGGCACATTTCAAAACTTTCATCAATTCACAAAAGTAAAGCATGGGTTTTGAAGAACATAAAGCAACGATTACAAAAACGTAGAAATTATCAAAAATTGAAGTCAAACATACCTTAATTTTTGCTTAGAGTTAGCCGAACCCTAGCTTAGTTTCCTTTCTTTACTTTTCTTCAATTTCGGCACTTTAGATGATGATAATGGCTTGTTTTTGTGTTTTGTTTAATTTTATTAGCTTGATTAATTCATTTACTCATTTAACCTTAAATAAACATATAAGACATATATAAATTCAAGGTCATTAATGTCCATCAACCATGTTAATGGTTTAATTACAACATAAGGCCACCAACTTTATAAAGACATGACACTTAGGTGCTTTTAACTTATGGCATGCTAATTTAGCATCTTTCTCAATTAAGTCCTTTTATAAATTTAAACACACAAATGATCAAATTAAATCACAGAAATTACACGCATGCTTAATCATATACTGCAGACATAGAAAATAATATTAAAATATTTTTTTGACTCAAATTTGTGGTCTCAAAACCACTATTCCGACTAGGGTCTAAACCGGACTGTTACATAAAATGTTGGCCTATGTTATTTGATAGTTCATTTTGTATAAGGCCAACTATTATTGATCAAGTTATATGTTTATGATGGTGCAATTTATGATATGCATGACTAGGTTGAATGAGTGTGATGAAAATTGAAAAGTTTTAAATTTAGATGTAAATTTTATGTCTCAGTTTAATACGACTGTATGTGTTTTGTTTCGGTAATGCCTCGTACCCTGTTTCGGCGTCGAACACGGGTAAGGGGTGTTACATTTCAAGCTTCCAAGCTCGATTGTAAGTCTGTTCTAGCCCCGTTTTTAATGATTTTTATGTCTTTGAAATCCTTGTAACATGATCTCTCTATTTCTAACACTAATTTAAGAAATAATCAAGGTCTAAAATTTTACCCATGATGGATATTTGTGTATTTTGATGTCTAATGGTAGAAAATGTATTTTTGGTGTATGATAAATGACTTTTGCTAGGTGATTTTCGATGAAAATGCCTAAAAGGACTTATTTGTAAAAGTTGTAAAATGTGTGTAAAAATGTGAATAAATGAAAAATGTGGGCTGTTATGAGCATGAAATAGGTTTGGCTAGGCTTGGGTTTTTAAGAAATTGAATGAAATGCATTTTACGAGCCTAGGGACTAAAATGTAAAATGTCAAAAGTTTAGGGGCAAAAAATGTAATTTTTCCATAATGTGACTTTTGGGATGAAATGAATAATGTGATGATTAAATGAGGTAAATTTAGTATTATAGATCAAGAAAAACAAGGTTCGGACCTAGATAGGGGGAAAAATAAAGTGTTTGACGATTAGGTCCATTCCCATTATTTTTATGCCGAGGTAAGTTCGTATGTTTAATAAGCATTAAAATATATATGTATAAATGCTTAATTGATATAATTTTGGTAAATGTTATATTATTGAAATGTAATGTGAATGCTATTGAGTACGATACTACGGAAATGACTGACAGAGATTCGGTACAACGAAAGTCCCGGTTGAACCTTAGGAATAGATAGGATACAAGTGTCATGACATTAGGGTTACTGAGATTACGTGTAAGACCATATTTGGGATATGGCATCGATATGACATTATGTGTAAGAACATATCTGGGATATGGCATCGATATGAGACTTCGTGTAAGACCATAGCTGGGCTATTGGCATCGATACGAGATTACATTTAAGACCATATCGGGGATATGGCATTGGTACGATACTGTGTGTACGAGATTCCCGAGTATCCTTTAGTATTCCAAATGGTTCAACGGGAAATTCAATGAGTATGTCAAAGAAGAGAAAGAGTATATAAGTATTACGAATTGGTACAAGTATGTACGTAAAGTTTATAAGCATTGACTTCATGAAATTGTGAGTTCATGATTTTCCCCGAGAATGATTTTGTGAAAACCTTGTGATTATTGGTCTATACTTGTGAGGTATGAAATTCATGGTAAATTTGGTAGAAGATCATGTGATTGGCTTTCGGGCCAAACTGAGTTGTGATATAACATGTTTTATTCACTTAAGTTGCGATTTATCGGTTATGAGAAAAATGAAAGATTGGCATAATTTCCTATTAAAATGATTATGGAAGTATGGGAAGATAAGAGTTTAGGCAATTGAAAGATGTTAAAGTATATGCTTGAAATGTAAATACTCATAATTAATGTGTATGTTTTATATGAGGATTGAAATGGTTTGTTGGTTGTGATAATATGTTATAATAGAGAGATTGCGATTGTTAGGCTAACGTCAAGACATGTTAAATTATGCTTACAAATTGATAGTACAAACAATGTGACTGAATAAATTATAACTGTGAGATTTATAGCAATTTATATTATCTTATGTTTATATTATTGTACTTGGAAAATGAATGGTAAGAGTTGCTTATTATTTTCGTACGGACTTACTAAGCTATATAGCTTACCCCATTTTCTTTCCCATGTTTTATAGTGTCAACGAGCCAACTCGGGTTGGAGATCGCCGGAGATCCTATCACACTATCAAGCTATCATTTTGGGTATAAATGAATTCAAACATTTTGAGTCTATGGCATGTATAAGGACTAAGTCATTTTGTTATATGTGTCATTATTAATTTGGCCATATGGGTTGGCTTGTAATTGTTAATGCTTCATCTTATATATAGCCATGAATGATGGCTTATGCTGATTATAAGATTACTCATATGTTAATGCCCTCTTGTGAAAGTGAAATTAGTATGTTTTTAATGGGCTAAGTATGATGTTTTAAGCATGATAAATGATGGTATAAGAATGACATGTTATTGTGTTGTTTGTGGTTGTTTGGTTGCATTTATATGCTTGAATTTGTGCCATGAGATGTTGTGTTGATGTGTGCAAGTGAGGGTGGCAAAATGGCTTGGTAAATAGCCTTGATTTTGTCCACACAGATAGAAGCACGGGCGTGTGTCTAGGCCGTGTGTGACACACGGTCTGCCCCACGGGAATGTGTTCCGGCCGTGTGTCCCCTGCACCTTAATTTTGGAAAAACAGAATGTCTAAAATTGCGCACACGGGTGTGTGTCTCGGCCGTGTATGCTACACGGCCTAGCACACGGGCATGTGGCACGACCGTGTGGCACAAGTCAGAGAGCACCCTAATTTGAACACGGTCTGAAGCACGGGTGTGTCCCCGGCGTCAGACGGACGTGTCTCTTGGGCCACACGGGCGTGTGAGCCCTGCTTCTAGCAAAAATTTTCTAAGTTTTGTAAAAACTTCTTGAGTTCTCGGTTTAGTCCCGAACCACTTCCAAAGCATGTTTTGGGCCTCGTAGGCTCGTATTAGGGACTTTATTATTGAATTTGAATGGTTTTAATTTGGACGAAAATTTATTACTCGAAAATGTATGTTTACTTGTGTTTATGTCCGGTAATGCCTCTTACCCTGTTCCGGTGTCAAATACGGGTAAGGGGTGTTACATTGTATAACATGGTAAATAACTTACCATATATTTATGTTCAAAATAAACATGCAAGGCACTATTAACCAATTTTATCACAAGCCCTAAACACATATCCTCTTCATGTTAGCCAAGTAATCACATAAAATAGTCCTTAATCATGGATGAACAAAGTCATCAAGTATGATCCACATTCATGTAACAACCAATTCATGCATCATTATATCAGGTAATGTCATTTCCATGTACTTCATGTACATACGGGTAATAGTTCGTTTCTAAGTCATACTATCTCATATAAACATCAAGAAACAAGTATGGGCTCAATAATAACCAACTTCTCATATACATATACTTTCCACATCATGAATTCAAATAACATATACAAATCATACCCATGTATTTCAAGTACATTTTCATAATATTTCGTCTCAAGTTCAGATTATTTCATGTCAGGATTTTGCTCATTAAATCAATGAAAATATTAATGGAAACTCGAGAAAATACACTCGAAGTGTACAAATCTATAATCTTAGATGAACATAATCATCAAACAAGTTCCATGTTCATATATCACCATCTCATACTTCCATATATCATATATCATCATTTTCATGTATTTCAGGCAGATACATATAATAATTCATTTCGTGCTCATATTTCCTCATGTCAGGATTTTGCCTGTTGAATTTATTTGAAATATCGATGGATACACATGTAGTACACTCGAAGTGTACAAATCAAAAACCGTCAATTCATATTCAGGGGTACCCATAAGGGCACATAATCAGGAAGCACACTCTCGAGCCATATAATCAGGAAACTCATAAGAGTTTAAAACAGGAAGCTCATTGAGCTTAACATGTAACTCCGAAGAGCTAATATCAGGGAAATAGGGAGCTCAAGCAAGCCATGTCAAGAAGCTCATAAGAGCCTATATTAGGACGCTCACGAAGAGCTGTGTTTGTGTCCGCAATAAATGCTGAATCACAACGGATCGAATCGTGTAACAGGACGCTCACAAAGAGCTGCAGTAGTGCGCAACACATGCAGGATCACTATCGATCAGGATGCTCGTAGGAACTATATAACAGGAAGCTCGAGGGGGCTTATAACAGGATTGCTCATCCAAGCTATAGGGTGTCCGCAACATATGCTAGACTACAATCAATACAGTAAATCATGTATCCATCGACTTTCATTATTCAAACAGGATTTAATTTTTATCGGCCTTTATCAGATATATATATATATTCAATTTCATATGCATGACAACTACATAATTCTCATACACAACATTCAATTCAAGCATATAAATATACACAATTTAGTTACACAAACTTACCTCAATAAATGTTTGTGTACGTAAAATCTACTAATCCGACACTTTCTCTTTTCCTCGCTCTAACTCAGAATTTGGTCTATCCAGATCTATACAAGTAAATTTGACATCAACTTAATACAATTCGTACTCAATTCAGTCCAATTCACATCTTGGGAAAAAAATACCGTTTTGCCCTTAAACTTTTAATTAATAACGATTTCGTCCCTAGGCTCGGAAAATGAAATTCATGCAATTTAATCCTTATTCCTAGCCTAGCCGAATTTTACATGTAACATTTACAGCCCATGTATTTCATAAAATTCATAATTTTTCCATAGATTTCACATCTTTACAATTTAGTCCCTAAATCACAATTTCATCAAAATTCACTTTGCAAAAGTTGTTTATCTTTCAATAAACTTTCATTTTCTACCATAAATTTCAAAATTTCAAAATTTCAGCATACTCATACATAGAAAAACCCTAGTACTTTTATAACTTTACAAATTAGTCCCCGAGATAGCTAAATTAAGCTATTACGATCTCAGAAATATGAAAATTACTAAAAACGGGACTTGAATACTTACCCAATTAAGCCAAAATAGCTTGCTTGAGCTCACTTTCTCTTAGCTAGGGTTTCCATGTTTTATTTGGGAAAGATGATGATAAATTGATGATATTTTCATTTTTTTATCATTTATCATCTTTTATTATTTCACTTTCCAATTTCATCCTTTTCTTTATTTTATTTTTCATGGATGAATCATCATCCTTAACCACTAAGCATTTTTAAATGGTCTATTTGCCATATAAGGACCTCCACTTTAAAGTTTTATAGCTATTTAATCCTTCTAGCTATTAGAACTCAACATTTGCACTTTGTGCAATTTGGTCCTTTGTCAAATTAGACATGTGACTGGTAAAAATTTATTTACGAAATTTTCATATAACATTTCCATCATACTATAGACCATAAAATAATATTAAAATAAATTTCCTTTTTAGAATCGGATTTGTGGTCCCGAAACCACTATTCCGATTTTATCAAAAACAGGCTATTACAATATATAATAGAATTAATATTCTAACATCTAATATAAATTATATATTATATATTATAAGCTCAATAATAAGAAATAAGAAATTCACCCTTACAGTAATATATGTTGTATATGTAAATTCTAGATGTGAAAACTAGCGTAATTCAGCCCTGAACTGAAAAAAAAATTAAAAAAAGGCTTGTTCTTTAGTTGTTTTTTCAATTGAAAATTGTGAAAGCTTAGTAAGAGTTCTTCTAAAGTTTGCTCTTTGCTCAGTAATATGAGTTTTCCATATTTCATTAATAAAACTCTAATTCTAATGGTAAGTATGGATTATAAAAATCTTTTATTTCCTGAATTTGTTGTGGTTTCAACAAATTTTCTGTCTCACAAAATTTTTTCTACTCGAATAATTTTAGCATAACTAGTTTGGTACGCTGAATTTGAATCTTGTGACCAAGGTAGTTGACTTACCGATTGTGATGTAAATGATAATTGAGTTGAAATTCCAACTGGTTGTCTTACCATTGGGTATGAAACGTAATATCCTTGATTAGTATAAAATGGTACTTAAGAAGGTATTGTCACAAATTCTTGATTAGGATTATTATTATTATTATTATTATTATTATTTGAATGTGTTCCCTTTGTTGGGCTTTTTATTGACTGTAGTCCACTCACCAACTTTTTCTAGAGGTTGTTTACCTCTATCCATAAGGCTTGTTAAGATAATCATCAATAATATTGTCAGTACCTTTGACATATAAAACTTCAAAATTAAAAGTACATAATTCATTATACCATCTAATTCTTCTTGGTACAGTTTTCAAATTTTTATTAGTAAGGAAATGTTTAACTACCTGATTATAAGTTTTTATGATAAATTCTTCAGGTACTAAGAAATTTTTTTATTCATTTCTTTATAGCTAATAATTCTTTTCCAAATATGACATAATTAATTTCATTTGGTTTAAATTTTCCTGAACTATATCCACATATTAATCCTTCATTTTTTATTGTTCTTGCTTTTAAAATGCATCCCAATGATTTTGTGAGGCATTTGTTTCCAAATTTAACTTATCTCCTTTAGGTAAATATATTTTTGGAATCCGATTGATTTTAGATTTTAAATTTTTTATAATTTCTGAGTTTGTTTTAGACCATATAAAGGATTTTATCTTTTCTTTTTTAATTTTTCGTATGACATACTTATTTTTTCTGATAGATTGGAAAGAATTTTCTTCTATAATTTATAATTACTAGAAATTGTTGAAGCTGCTTTTTATCTTCAATCTTTTCAGGAAATTCTTTTATTTTTACTATAATATGATCTTGTAGTTTAAAACTATCTGTAGATAATTTTAATCCTAAAAATTGTATTTCTATTTTTTCTAGCTCTATTTTCTTAGGGCTTAATATGATTCTATGTTTTATGAATTCTTGAGAAATAATATTTAAATGTTTCTATGTAATTCTAGAGTATCTAAAAATATCAAAATATCATCTATATAAATTACACAGAATTTCTTATATTTATTAAAAATAGAATATATTCATCTTTGGAATATTTGTGGTGCATTACATAATCCAAATGACATCACTTTCCATTGGTAATGTCCATTGGTTGCACTAAAAGCTATTAAAAGTTTGGATTCTTCTATTAACATGATTTGCCTGAATCCTGATTTGCAGTCAAATTTACTAAAATATTTTGCTTGATTAATTAAAACATCTTTTCTTGAAATAAAATAACCATAAAAAATAATATTTTAATTTAATTTTTTATAATTAATGACCATACTAGCTTTTCCTCTTTTTATTTTTACATGATTTCTAATCATAAAGGTTGGACTAGAATCTGGACTATTAATTTTTTTTATTAATTCTTTTTCTAATAATTCCTTAATTCGTATATCAAATTCTTCTATATCTTGTTTAGTTTAAATCATAGATTTTACTCTAATAAATTTATTGAGAATTTTTCAATTTAATATTATAATATCTAAGGCTATTTTGCTATTTTCCAATTTAATACTACAATATCTAAGGCTATTTTGCCATAATTTTAATGATTCTTTACTAAAATAATTATCTAATATTTTAAGCAACCAATGACTTGTTTCTAGTTGTTTAATTTGTTCCTCGGTGGTGAAAATTGTCACATAAAAATTTATGATTTTCTACTAATGATATTTCTATACAAGTTTTTCTACACAATTAAATTTTTATCAATATAAAATGGCAAATGTTGATATATAAAATTCACCCTTGAACAATGTTCACAATGTCTATATTAATAGCTAAATTAACGTAAAAAAGTGAGCAACAAGAGTTCCATTTCCACAAACTCCAAACAAAATTATAGATTTCACAAGCTCAACATTGAACCCGGCTACAAAATACTATGGCAACAAAGGAATTAGCTCTAAGATTTTTAAATACTATGCTTTAAAAAGAACCAGGCAAAGATAAGCATCGGCTTCAAGCAAAACCCGAACCCGAACCAGATGGAGCTGCACTGTAACCTCCACCTCCACGACCAAAGGCAGGCCTTCCAGCAGGACCCTGCACAACAGAAAAACAGAATCAAAATCATTAATGCAAGCAGCCATCAGTTACCAGTGCCAAGCATAAGTGAGACTTGGCATTAGTCAAAACAACACACATCACCACATGTTCAACATAACAACAAAAATTACAGTTTAGTGCCTCTGAATAAGGAAATCTGAGTTATACTCAAAACCGTTATTGCCATAATAACAACTATAACCGATACACAATGAACAACATATCTGAATAGTTTAGCACCTCTGAATAAGGAAATCTGAGTTCTACTCAAAACCCGTTATTGCCATAATAACCACTATAACTGATACACAATGAACAACATATCTGAATACTTTCATCTTTACCATGTCTAAGCAAAATGAATTCCATTCAGAAATTGTTCTCATAAGTCATCACACCAAGGGAAGAATGTTCAGTCAGTGCGAAAATAATTAAGCACTATAATTATTATATGTATATTCTTGAATGCTTTTCATTGCCTAAGTTTAACATGCAACTAAAGCAGCAAGAAGATACCAAACTGATTGTGAAGCACTTTAAATTGTTGATGCATACAAAATCAACAACCATAATAAAAAAGTAACTTCAACCAAATTAATAATAACATAGAAATAAATTCAATCCTTCTAATCCATCAAACTCTGAGACCAAATTTAATATTACCCTGAATGATGGTTGGAAATCTGCTGGGGCACCTCCCTTATCACCACCAAAGTCACCCCCACGAGGACCTCCACGGTACCCATCTCTGTCACCAAACCTTGGTCGGTCTCCTTCAAAGCGAGGAGGACCCCTAAAATTGAGACAAGCAAAAGACTTCAATTCACTCACAACCACAAACAAACTAAAAGAGAAAGATTGAATCTCAAACAAAGCAAGGAACAATAAAGATAACAATCACAAGATGCATTACCGAGGGCGATCACCAGGTGGGCCGCCTAGCCTGCCCGGGGGCCTTGCAGATTTCTTTAAAGTAGCAGGAACAATTTCGGATGGAAGATTAAGGTAAGTTCTGAGAAACTCAATTCCATCATTAGTAAGGTACCAGTAGTAGTGCATCCAAGCAAAAGTCTCGCGGACATATTCCTTGGACTTGAAGCTCTGCATCAGTTTAATGACCTGCAAATTGGGTACATCGATCTCGGGGTGCTTTGCAAGATTGTAATCCTTCTTTGCATAGCAAACTCCCTCTATAAAGTCACAAGCAATTTACAATGAGAAACACGAGACAATAATCTGCTGAGATCTGCTTTGAGGTATCAAAATAAACATGGGCAAAACTAAAACTAAAAATCCTAACTCTGTTAAGTGCTTCTTAACAGCATAAATTTAAAAATAAAAATAAAAACTAACTTCATTTTGTCATCAACATTTGTGTACATAATAAGACTAGTCACAATGAAATGGGAACTAATCTAGAGTTACTAAACCAATCAAGCAAATAAGAAACGGAAAAATAGCATACGAACCTTGAAATAGGTATTTGCAGATTTCTCTGCGGTTCTTCTCTGGAATAATCTATCCAAAGAAACAAAATAGAACTTCAGTCGTGCACATACGCATATGCGTACGCATGTATAAAGAAAGAGATAGAAAAAATGTACCATGGCTGCCAAGTAAGGGAGCAAAAGCACGGGTAGGCCCTTTCGATTTGTTTTTGTATTGCAGGTGCAGAAGAGAGCAAAGAAGAAACAGCCTTGAAACCCTAGAGAAATTGTGCTGAGTTTATATTGGTGCCTCTTTCAGGCAATGCGAGCTGTATCCGTTCCAGTTTATGTGGGCTTCTGTTCAAGGGCCTAGCGTTTTGATTCGGATTCAGTCTTGGATAAAAATATTCTTATCATCCAATTCTGCTCATATTTTATTTATTAATTAAAAGTTATTATTTAATTTTAATTATAAATTTATAATTATTAAAGATAAATATCAAAATTATACATGAACTTTAATTCAAGATATAATTTGATAAATAAACTTTGATTTTATGCAATTATACATATTAAATTTTTATTTTGGTTCAAATCTATACATAAAACTTTTATTTTGATTCAATTTTACACATTTAAAGAAATAAATACATCAATTTATTTTTATTGTAACACGCCAAACCTGACCCTATAATAGGATCCGAGAATGGTGTATTACTACTTGAAAACAAACCGACTTAAAAACATTTCGGCGGAAGCTTTGAAGAATTCTTACAAAGTTATAAATGTATATATATTTATTTAATTGCTATCAGGGGCGAATCTAAGAGGACTAGCAGGGGCCCCAGCCCAATTTTCCATTTTGGCCTTAGTAAAGGTAAAATTGCACTTTGACTCCCCTAAAAATGATAAAATTTTGATTTAATCTTTTAAATATTACATTTTTACTATAGTAAAAATTACAATTTAATTTCAACCCCCTTAAAAAAATTTCCTGGCTTCACCCCTGGCTACTATTATGCTAGGGTTAAGGAAATATCATCAATTTAAAAATAAAACATAATTCATAGGACGTATAAATTCAAATATGGTAACTTCATAAATAGAATGTATTGACATAAACCCAAATATTATTACTTGATAAAAACCTCATCCAAACAGAAGTTCTTTGTACACATCATTTTCAAAATACACCTATGTGCCATCCCCATAAGACATGTATGATACAAACACAAAGCAGTCATCTCACAATCTTAACAGCACTCTGGCATAGTCCTTAAATAAAAATATTCCTTCAGTCAGTAAATCCTAAGAAGGAAAAATGATAACAAAGTAAGTTCAAATGAACTTAGTGAGTTCTAAAAAGAAATCATACATTACATCACTTCATACATTACCTAAACCCTTCCAGAGATCATACACGTATAACATAGAGGATGTGTCACATCCTAAAAATCGGGGGTTAGTAGAATCAGGTTTATGAATCGAGAGAGAGTGGTCATGCCTTAATTTTTGAGATTATCTGTGCATTTTTAGGAAATATACATACCCAAAACATCCATCTATCGCAAACATTCTCAAACATACGCAGAATAAGTACCAAATTCTGATTCAAATGTTTACAAAGCCCTAACACTTCCAGGGCCTCAGCCGCGGCCTCTTGCGCCTCTTCTAGCGCTCATCGTTGCGTATTTCTGAATTGAAAATTTTATGAAATTAGTACATAGTTCCACTTGTTTAGGGCACATGTCTTATGTAAAAAAAAAAAATTAAAGTCATTTCGCGGTCCTATATCCACTACAGGCTTCAGTTTCCTACGGGCTTTAGTCTCTAAAAGCCTATTTTAAAGTAGCCAATTTTTAGATATAGTTCAGTAATTTAAACAAATGCAGTACAGAAAACTTACTTGGCTCGGCGTCGAGGGCTCGATGAACCACACTTCAAGAATCCTACAAAAAACTTTTTAAAACCCAAAATCTAAGGCCCATTTCACAGCCCGAGCTTTGCAACCGGGCTCTGATACCACTAAATGTAACACCCCAAACCCGGCCTAGAAGTTAGGCCCGAATTCGGAATGTCACATTACAGGCACACTTCAAAACGATTTTACTATTTAACCATTTAAGGCCCAAAAGCCCAAATTTTAAGAAAACGATCATATGTTGAGTTATTTCGAAAACCATGTTATCTTTAGAAATGTTATGAAATTTATTAAGCGGATAGTTGAAACAATAATGATAAACCCAAAATCCGAAGTCAATTAGGAGTTACATGGCCTTATTACAATCCAACGAAAAAAAACAAAGTATTCAAAACAAATTTATTTGAACAAATTAAAACATTTGAACAGCTTGTAGTGTGGCCATCTCCGAGTCCTCTCCCACGTCGAGCCGTCTATTCAGGATTACCTGAAACATTGAATTAAAGGGTGTGAGTTTCGAAACTTAGTGTGTACAACCCTTGGCAATCAAATCACATACAAATATTCACATTGGGCCTAAGCCCTATCAAAATTGGTGGTCTTGGGCCTTGGCCCACCATGACCTCATATCACATCATATTGTATCATATACAAACAAGTTAATGCAAAACCCATCCCAATAATCCATCCGCTACACACACTATTTCCCTTCCAACCATTGCACACCTGTGGGGATTTCTAAATCAACCCACCCATCCTCTACACACCAAAGGTAGCGGGTTGCGGTACTCATCGAACGAACGCAAAGAAAGTTGCTAATCATATAATGGGCTTAAAGCCTCCGGTGGATCCATGGCCATACGACTATGCGATCCTCAAATCTTCCCCCGTACCATAATTCCCACCCATATGCATCCTCAGCAGAATAGCATATGAATGCATCAAACACACGAGTAACATCCATAAACTCATATTCGTCACATAGGGGTATTTTCGTCATTTCACTACCCAGGGGTATTTTCATAATTCTACCCTACAGGGGTATTTTCGTAATTCTACCCTACAGGGGTATTTTGGTAATTTGGCAAAATAGGGGTATCTTGGTAATTTGCAAAATAGGGGTATTTTGGTACTTTTGCAAAATAGGGGTATTTTGGTACTTTTGCAAAACAGGGGTATTTTGGGTAATTTTGCAAAATAGGGGTGTTTTGGTAATTTACAAATCTAAGGATATTTTGGTAATTTTCAAATTAGGGGTATTTTATGTAACACCCCGAATTTGGGCCTAGAAGTATTGGGCCTATTGGGCTTTGGGCTTTAGATCTCAGAAAATTTTTAAGTAAGCAAGAAAAAGAAAATTGGCATGTGGGCTTTGAGGGTAATGAATTTGGAGTGTCTAGGGGTGTTAGAGATGTTCTGGGATCAAGTAAGGGTATAGGAAAAATTTTAGTTTTAGCCCAAAGGAACTGTGACTTGATTAGTAGGCCTTTTAAATAAATGAAGAAGAAAAATGACACAAAAGAGCTTGTGGTGTAGTGGCAAAGTGGCGCCACTTAGGGAGCGAGGAGGTGGCGTCATTAGCGAGCAAGGCACCCAAGGTTCGAGTAGTGGCATGGTATTTTGTTGGGGATTTAATTTTTGCCTTCTAGATGGTTAGTAGTGGTGTTGGATGTGAACTCTAAAGGAAGTGTTCATGAGAGAAAATTAAGGAAGGGATAAATGAGCTTATCTTAGAGAAAATTTAGGATGAGATTGAGGAGTTATCAGGGCGAAAAGTCAGGAGCTGAGAAGTGTGAAGAGTTGGTGCCGCTGTGGGAAGTGGGAAGTGTATAAATTCGGCTTAGGAGGGTAAATGAGTGTCGTTTTTGGGTCTTTTAGGGGGTATTACGAATTTTCATTGTGGCTTTCGGCATTTGGAGAGTTTTGCAAATAAGTTAGTCTTTCTTTTCTTTACCGAATATCCTGTAGTTACCCTCACACAAGCACATTTGATCTTTTCTTTTCTCCCTCTCATTCTATTCTTCTATTGCCGAATTCTTCCATTGCCGAAAAACCATCATTCCTTTTTCCAGAATTCTCTCTTAGCCAAACTTTTCTATTGCCAAATTACCATCATCTTCTCTTGCCGAAATCCCCCATTAGTGCCGAATCTTTGTTGTTTTTCTTTATCACAAATCAGTTGGTATCTACTCTCAGTCAAGGTTAAAAGTCGAATCTCGTTTGGTAGGCCGCAAGATCTAAGGTTGGATTCGGTAAGTATTCTGTTAACTCCCCTTAGTACATTTTGTTGAAAGCCGAAGGGCTATCTAACCCCTCTTTGTCGTTACCATGTATTAACAAGGGTGAGGTTCAGCAATCGCAAGTGCGGTAGGTAAGGATTGCTATCAAGGCAGTAAGTATTCTCGACTCAGTTAGGGTTTAGTAAATGACCGAATCTATTGTGGCTCATAGGGGTGACTTATGATCAATATGGGTCACTTGGTTTTGACGATATAGGTGTTTGGGTGCAGATCTAGAGGTTAATCGCCAATAGTAGCAAAGGAAGGGCTACTAGAACGTGAGGCACACGGGTAAAGTGTACCGTGAGGTTTTTTTGGTTAGTATGAGTTAACGCTTTGGTTAATCGCTAGTAATGTCAATTGTAGGTTCGTGACTAAGGGGTTTGCGACGCGAGGTGAGGTTACAGTGTGTACAAACACTACACACACAATATCGGCAATGCCGAAAAGCTGAAAGTGGCTAAATGGGCCCGGTGGGCCTTGAGGCTAAGTTTGATAAAATGGTTTGGTTTATTATACAAATTAAGTTAGCCATGCTTGATACATGATTTGGATATGTTTTGGGCCTAATAGGCCATATGATGAGATTTGGGCCTAACGGGCCGTAAGGACATAAAATGGGTTTGATGGGCTCATGGGGACGTAGACAAGTATGCTAGGGTTTAATGGACTTTAGGCCTAGTTCTGAAAAACTCTTAAATCACATAAGACTTAATCTAATAATCAAACATGTCTGTGGACAAGTCGATTAGTTAGAGTGTGGTAACCGACATATGCATGTCTAGGATTGGATCTAGTAAGAGCTTGGTACTTAAGCGGTCCGAGTGACCCACCTCCTCTTTTCTGAGATCCTACCTGGTGCATAGTATTTGTTCACTTTAACCGTGAGGACTTGTTTATGGGCCAAAGTTTATAACTAAAACCCGAGAGGGACCAAATACCCTTACATTTGTAAAATTACTAAAATACCCTTATATTTGTAAAATTACTAAAATACCTTTATATGTGTAAAATTACTAAAATACTCTTATGTGTAAAATTACTAAAATACCCCTAGATTTGTAAATTACCAGAATACCCCTATTTTGCAAAAGTACCAAAATACCCCTGTTTTCAAAATTACCAAGATACCCCTATTTTGCCAAATTACCAAAATACCCTGTAAGGTGAGTTCTGAAAATACCCCTGGGTAGTGAAATGACAAAAATACCCCTATGTGACGGAAATGAGTTTATGGATGTTACTTGTGTGTTTGATGCATTCATATGATATTCTGCTTAGGATGCATATGGGTGGGAATTATGGTACGGAGGAAGAATTGAGGATCGCATAGTCGCTTGACGACCATAGATCCACCATGGGCTTTTTAGCCACCCGAGCGACCATCTTTCGCACCGATAATGTTACCGGGTGTGTGCCATTAATATGGGCTTTCGTGCCGTAATTATGGGCTTTGTGCCAATACCAAAGGCTTTGTGCCGTAATTATGGGCTTTGTGCCAATACCGAAGGCTTTGTGCCGTAATTATGGGCTTTGTGCCAATACCGAAGGCTTTGTGATGTTATTATGGCTTTTTGCCAATCATATTTACCGTGGCTATGTGCCTAACATATATATATTGATGACTCTGTGTCAATATTTGAGGATCGTATGGCCGTATGGTATGGATCCGAGGATCGCATGGCCGTATGGTATGGATCCACGTAAGGCTTTAAGCCCAAAGATATGATTAGCGACTTTGTTGCAACGTTCGGTAGTACCGCAACCGGGCTACCCATGGTGTGTAGCGGAGGGGTGGGTCGAGCTAGAATTCCCCACAGGAGCCATAAGGTTGGAAGGGAAATGGTGTGTGTAGTGGATGGATTTTTGGGGTAGGTTTTGCATTATCTTGTTTGTATATGATGCGATATGATATGATATGAGGTCATTGTGGGCTAAGGCCCAAGACCACCGTTTTTGTTAGGGCTTAGGCCCAATGTGAATATTTATATGTGATTTGATTGCCAAGGGTTGTACACACCGAGTTTCAAACTCACACCCTTTAATTTAATGTTTGAGTAATCTGAATAGACGACTCGACGTGGGAGAGGACTCGGAGATGGCCACACTACAAGCTGATCAAATTTTTTATTTTGTTCAAATGAATTTATTTTGAATACTGTGTTTTGTTTCTTTCATTGGATTGTAATAAGGCCATGTAACTCCTAAGTGACTTTGGATTTTGGGTTTTATTATTATGGTTTCAGCTATCCGCTTATTAAATTTCATAAAATTTCTAAAGTTAACATGGTTTTCGAAATAACTTAACCTATGAATGTTTTCTAAAATATGGGCTTTTTCAACGTAACTTAACAAGATACAAGGGTTTTGGGATTTTGGGCCTTAAATTGTTAAATGGTAAAATCGTTTTGAAGTGTGCCTTTAATGTGACATTCCGGACTCGGGCCTAACTTCTACGCTGGGTTTGGGGTGTTATATTTTATCCCTCTCAGGTTTTAGTTATGAACTTTGGCCCATAAACAAGTCCTCGCGGTTAGAGTGAACAAACACTATGCACTAGGTAGGATCTCGGAAAAGAGGAGGTGGGTCACTCGAACCGCTTAAGTACCAAGCTCTCACTAGATCCAATCCTAGACATGCATATGTCGGTTACCAAACTCTAACTAATCGACTTGTCCACAGACATGTTTGATTATTAGATTAAGTCTTATGTGATTTAAGAGTTGTTCAGAACTAGGCCTAAAGTCCATTAAACCCTAGCATACTTGTCTACGTCCCCCATAAAGCCCATATTACATCCTTACGACCCATTAGGCCCAAATCTCATTCATATGGCCTACTAGGCCCAAAACAATTCCAAATCATGTAACATGCGTGACTAACTTAATACGTATGACCAAACCAACCAATTTCATCAAACTTAGCCTTAGGGCCCACCGGGCCCGTTTAGCCACTTTCGGCTTTTCAGCTTTTCGGCATTGCCGATATCGTGTGTGTGGTGTTTGTACACACCTGGTAACCACATGCGTTGCAAACCCCTTAGTCACAAACCTACAATCGACATTACTAGCGATTAACCAAGGTTTTACACATACTAATAAAAATTGAAACCTCACCGTACCCTTACCGTGCGCCTCACGTTCTAGTAGCCCTTCCTTTTCTACTATTGGCGATTATCCTCTAGATCTGCACCCAAACACCTATATCGTCAAAACCAAGTGACCCATACTGATCATAAATCACCCTTATGAGCCACATTAGATTCGGCCATTTATTAAACCATGACCGGGTCGAGAACACTTACCACCTTGTTAGCAATCCTTACCTACCACGCTTGCGATTGTTGATCCTTTCCCTTGTTAATACAAATTTAACGACAAGGAGGGGTTAGATAGCCCTTTGGCTTTTAATAAAACACACTAAAAAGTTCAACTAAATATCTACTGAATAAGATTCGGCTTCCAATCGTGACTAAAAGTAGATAACAGTCGATTGAGGTGAGGGAACAAGCAACAAGGGTTCGGCAAGAGTAGAGATTCAGCTAGGAAGGATGATAGTAATTTCAGCAATGAAGGGAATTGGCTTAGCAAAAATTCGACAAAAAAAAATTCGGCTTTAGGAGATTTCGGTTTTCAGAGAAAGAAGAAGAATACAACTCTAATAGGAATTTCTACAAAAAGAATGATGGGTTTTATTTTCGGCAAATGAAAGAATTCGGCTGAGGGGGAGAAAAGGAAGAAATAATAGAACCCAAGGAACCTTTCAATGAATTCGGCACCCCCTTTATATAGCCACCAGCTGAACACTCCTTTCCCCACAGTCCCATTCAGCACCAACTCCTCCCTCTCCTCATCTCCTGACTTTTGTCCCTGATAACACCTTAATCTTATCCGAAATTTCCTCCACATCCATATACCTACTTACTTCAAACTCTCAATGGCAAGAGTTCAAAACCAATACAACTCTGGCCATCCATACTGTAAAATAAACACTCCAAAAACACCTTACCACTACTCGAACCTTGGACCTCGTCAGCTGACAACATGCCACCTCATAGCTCCCAAGTGACGCCACTTGCCACTGGGCCACAAGCCCATTTGTGTCCCATTTTCTCTTAATCTGCTTAAGAGTCCTACTAACTGAAGTCACAGTTCCCCTGGGCTAAAACCAAAATTTTTCCTATGCCTTTACTTGATCCCAGGACATCTCCAACGCCCCTAGACACTCCAAATTCATTACCCTCAAAGCCCACATGCCAATTTTCTTTTTCTTGCTCACTTAAAAATTTTCTGAGATCTAAAGCCCAAAGCCCAATAGGCCCAATACTTCTAGGCCCAAATTCAGGGCATTACGGCACCTTACGAAGCTTTGTATGGACGCAAATGTAGAACACCTCTTTATTGGACTGAGCTCAGTGAAAATAAGATACACGGGGTTAATTTGATCAAAGAAACATAACAGAAAGTGAAACTGATCCCTGATAGTCTGAAAGTAACGTCTGACCGTCAGAAATAATATGCAGACTTGAATATGTGTATAGATTTGATGAGATTATATGTGAATATGTGTATAGATTTGATGAGATTATATGTGATATATGCTTGAATGTGCTATGAGCAAAAGTGATACTTTGAGTTACGAAATGTGGGTAAGCAATGACTAAACAAATGAGCCAAAGAAAATGTTATGAATTTGCAAATGAGAAACATTAATGTCATTATATCAATATGGTTATGTGCATTTCATGTTAAGTTTATTTGTATGTGGCTTACTAAGCTTTTGAAAGCTTACTTTATGTGTGTTTGCTTTGTGTTATAGATCGTTAAAGCTACGGAAGGCTCGGGGATCATCGAGGATCGTCATCACACTACTCAATCCTATTTTTGGTACCTTTTGAAAGTGTATATACTAAGTATGGCATGTATAGGCTAGTCACTTTGAATTATGTTTGAGATATGTATATAGCCATGTGATATGGCTAGACAAATGTTTGTGATGTGTATGAGTAGTCAAGCTATACGATGCTTAGTTTGGTATGATTTGTTAGCTAATGAAATGGTCAAGGTAATGGTAAGCTTATTGATGCAAAGTTTGATATATCAATGATGAAAAAGTCTTATTATTGTGGTAAGTTGTGGATGAATCATGCTTGGATTTACTTGTGATTTAGTTGAGCTAATTGGCACATAAGATATTGTGATGAAATGTTCTTGAATGAGTAAAATAGTTGGTCAATTTGGTATGTTTTTGGTTGCCATAAGTGTGGGAATGATGCTTGTATGTGCTTGTAGGGATGATCCAAAGTGTGGGTGGCATTTTGGCCTTGCAAATGGCCTATAAATTCCCACTCGGTTGAGCACATGGGCGTGTGGCTCAACCGTGTCCCTCGTGGTTTTATTACAAAACAAGTCAGACTCGATCACGGGCTGGACACATGGGCGTGTGACTGGCCGTGTGGTGCAAGTCAGTAGCGACCACGGGCGTGTCCACGGTCGTGTGGACAAGTTAGTATGTATGCCCTGTTTTGACACGGCTTAGACACACGGGCGTGTCTGAGGCCGCGGGAGGCACATGGCCTGCCCACACGGGCGTGTGACCTCTGTAACTTTGAAAAAAAATTTAAATTTCCAAAAATTTCTATATGTGTTCGGTTTAGTCCCAGCCTCTTTCTAAAGCATGATTAAGGTCTCGTGGACCTATTCAAGGGACACTTAGATTTGATTCGTTGAATAATATTATGAATTGTCCGTAAAAGGTTCCGTTTTGTCCAGTAATGCCTTTAACCCTAGACCGGCGACAGTTACGGGCTAGGGGTGTTACTCGGAATTGGATCTAGGAAAACAAAAAGTATAGGATTAGTATATTCTTGTATACGAACAAGTATCGAGGTAAGTTCATGTAACTAAATTGTGTACATTTATATGTTTGAATTAAATGTTGTATATGTGAATTATGTAATTGTCATGTATATGAAACTGATCAAATATCCGGTAATGCCCGATAAGTGTTAAATCCCGTTTGAACAAATGAAAATCGATGGATATGAGTTTCTAGTATTGGTTGTGGTCTTGCATATGTTGCAGTCACACCATAGCTCAAAACAGCATCCCGTATAAGCCCTCTTGAGCTTCCCATTATATGGTTCTTGCGAGCTTCTTGTTAATAGCTCTTCGGAGCATCCCGACCGGTTGTGATCCTGAATGTGTTGTGGGCATACCACAGCTCTTATGAGCGTCCCGTTATATGGCTCTCCGTGAGCTTTCTGGTTAAAGGCTCTTTGTGAGCTTCCTGATTAACGGCTCTCCAGAGCTTCTCGATATGGCTCGCTTGAACATCTTGATATATGGCTATCCGGAGCTTCCCGATTAATGGCTCTTTGGAGCTACCTGTTATTTTCTCACACGAGCTTACCGACTATGGCTCTCATGAGCTTCCTGTTATTTAGCCCGAATAAGTTTCTCGTTACATGGCTCACATGACCTTCCTGTTAACTGGATCGAGAGTGTGCTTCGCGATTATGTCCTCTATTGAGCACTGTGAAATATGAATTGACGAATTACAATTTCGTACACTTCGAGTGCATTATCAGTGTATCTATTGAAATTTCAAATAAATTCAACTGGAAAAGCTTAGGTATGAGATAATCTTAATTTGAGATGAATTATTTTAAATGTACAATATATATGTATATATGATTTGGAAAGCATATGTATTTGAAATTGGTACATGATGAGCTCATCTTTGTTACATGAAAAGTACTTGAAATTCATACTAACTTGCTTGATGAGTATATGTGTTTAGGCAATTGACCAATTTGCTTTGGGTGCATGTTATTTGTATGTTTAATTTAAATGAACATGAATGGTAAGTAAATTTCCTGTTATGCGAACTTACTAAGCATTAAAATGCTTACTTTGTTTTCTTTCATCTGTTTTATAGTACTCAAAAGCTCATGAAGGTTGGAAAGTTAGTCGGAGTATCATCACACTATACTACAACTCGTGTTAGTATAAATAGCAAACCTATTTTGTTATAATGGCATGTATAGACTAAGTTGGCCAATGATGGTATGTAAATGGTTGGTTGTATCTAGCCATTGGGATGGCTAGTAATGGCATGTTTGATAAATATGTATGAGGTTATATCATGTTTAATATATGTGTATTTAGTATGGTTGGGTTGAATTTCGGTAAATTTATATAATTATACAATTAGGTAAGTTCGAATACATGAATATATGTAATGATATGTTATTCATAATACTTGTATTTGGCTTGGTTTAAATATTTGAAATTGGTTGGTGAATATGCTTAAGTGATGTTGCAGGTGAAAGGCAAAATGGGTGAGAAATATGGCCTTAAAAATAGCCTATTTTTGTCTACACGGGCAGAGACACGGGCGTGTGTCTCATCCGTGTGTGACACACAGCCATGCGCACGGGCGTGTGGTTTGCCCATGTGTCCCCTGCACCTAGTTTTTGAAAATTAAATTTACCACACGGCCTAGCACACAGGCGTGTGGCTGGCCGTGTGACACAAGTTAGAGAGTTACACGGGTAAGGACACAGGCTGGGACACAGCTGTGTTATCATATCGAATGCCCACATGGCCTGGAACACGATGTGTCACTTGGCTCACACGGCCTGGCCATACGGGCGTGTGTCCCCTGCATCTAGGAAAAAAATTAAAATTTGTTAAAAAATTCTCTGAGTTTCTGATTTAGTCCCGACTTCTTTCTAACTCATGAATTGGGTCTCAAGGGTCCATTTAAGGGACAATATGATTGAATATGTCTGATTTCAGATATGAATAGTAAATGACATGAATTACTTGTATTTATTCTATAAACTCCGGTAATGCTTTATAACCTTATTCCGGGAAGGGAAATGAGTTAGGGGTGTTACAAGTAACTTATATTTAGGTAATAAATGAACTAAGTAAATTACAATATGGTTGCTATAGGCTAAAAGGAGAAAATACATGAGTACTTAGAAGATTTTGTGTTTAGGGAAAATTTTCCACACAGCCTTTGTTGAGCAAGCCTTTGACACTTGAACAAGTTTTAGGAAAAAGGGAGATTGCTGAGAACTGATGTACTTGTTGTTCTTTGAATAGCTTAGCAGAATAAGTTGGTCTAGTGCGTTGGCAAAATGTTGGCATTTATGCATATTTTGCTTGTGTACAAGCAATAAATCAGGTTTGGGGTGTTATAACTCTTGAAAAGAGTTATATTTTATGTCGTTGGACCTAGTTAATTGCATGTATTTAAGTACATTTAGTAGCATGTTAGGACATTTCATTATTATTTTTAGCATTGCATTAGAACTTGGGTTGCATTCAAATATTAGGTGCTTTTAATTGTTCGTGGAAGGGTTGTGTTTTATGGTATTAGCAGGTGCACGATGAGAAACAAGAAATAAAGGAGTGACGTTTTGCTAGGGCAAAACGGGTGGTCAGATTGCCAACCAGTATGCCGTGGCAAAGTCGGGAAAGTGTCTGATCAGTATTCAATACATATTAATTTTAGCCCAACTCTATTTGTACCAGATAATTCTGCCTAGAAAAGAGGAGAAGATAAATCTTAGGGCTGTTGGAATTTTCCTGAGAAAAAGGAAAAGAAAGCAATTTACAAAGAGACAAAGGAGGAAACCCTAGACGACGAAAATGTGAGTAGAGATCCTTAAGAAGATTAGAAGGTAGCGGCTGAATAAAGAAAGAAAGAGAAAAGATGCAGGCAACCCCTCTCAACCACCTCAAGACACTGGGCAGCTGAAGTGTAAATTGGACAAGCGAACGCTGTCTTCCCGATGTTCTTCCATTATTTCAAATCTATTTCTTCATGAATTATAGTGATGAAAACGATGTTTGAGTTGAATTTTATTTGCCAACATATGAGTTAAATCTCATAGGATTGGGATTACTTTGATGAAACTTTAATTGTCTTTGATGGATAAAGTATAAATCAGAGTTATTTTACTATTTCATTCAATTATTTTACTCTTTACAATGTATGTGAGCAATCCCTAGACATAGTCGACTGTGAAGCATACCCTTAAACTAATTTAATTCAGAAAAGGTTATATTAGTTGGACCATGGTTGAATGATATGAGCAAGTACTCAATAGATACTTGTAATGTACTCTAGACATAGAGCAACGATGATACAGAGGGTAACAATGTAGAGTCCCATATTAAATGCCTATAGACTCAGGAAAGGTAACTTGTGGTTTTTTCTCTCCAAAGAGGCATGCCACTTAAGAACTCTTTTAAACAGTAGGTTAAGTATAAATTTGCTGACGCATTGCTGACAGGAAAAGTAGATTCTTAGTAATCCCGACCTTCCCACTCAATATCACATCACCCTTATCTTTGCTGAAGTAGCTTTGCCATAGCATTCTTAGTCATTTATTTATTCCTTGTAGATTATTCACATAGTTATCACACTTGCCGTTGCATTTCCAAGTATTCATTACTTCCACATATTACATACATCATTATTCCTATAAATTGCCACTTCATACTTATCATAGCTTTACCATAGCTTTAATCGCAATTTATTAATTGCCTTGATCTGATCCTCGTGGGAATGACACCCACTCACCACTTTACTTGATCCAACATGTATACTTGCACAAATTCGCATATCATATTCACACGCGACATTGGGGCGGAAATAAAGAAGAACAAAGACTAGAGAGCAAATAAGGCTAAGGGAAAATCTATTGGATAGCTTGTTCATTTTGCACAATTTACGTGTTCAACTAAACTTATCTCAAATTAATCCCTACTAATTGATGCATTTTGTGTTTAAATATTGACAGGAATGAAATTCAGGCACTTTAAATCAGAGACAAAGAAAGAAGGGATTAAATTAAAGCATTGGAAAGAGAAGAGGGACCGAATTTTAAATTTGAGACATTTGAGGGGCAAGTCATATTTTGACCTTGTAAAAGCCAAAATTAGTAAATTAAATTTGAAAATATTTTGTGTAGTTAGTGCTAGGTGGAAAAAGCATAAAATTAGTATGTGGATTTTGTATAAATAGGTAAGGTGGTGTACTTGAAAACATACCTTGAATACATTGGAAATTGATTGGATTTAATGCAATTATCCATTTTCTTCCTTTTGTTCAAAACACGTGTAGCTTATTCTTTTTCATTCTACCAATTTTTGTTTCAATAGCTTTTAACTTCTTTATTGGCTTAATTATTTTCCAAGTCCACTACCATTTAATCCTTTGCCATAAACCAACAAAAGCATGATTAATTTCATGCTTCACTGAAATTCTAACTTAGCTTTAGGCTGATATTATTTCCGGCCAGGAATCGTAAGAAATGTATCCACACTAAAGAATCCTTCAAATCGGTATTCACTATCTCTCTGGAATATTAGGATTGACAAATTCATCCCTTAAAGTTAACTCGATTTCAATTCAAAGAGTGCACGTAGGGTTGGAGTGGTTTTAGCCTACAGTTGGGAAGACGAGTTGTTCGTGCTATATTCTAATTTTTGTGAAGAAGTTAAGGAGATTGTGATCGAATTTAAACGTCTCGCATGGTTGAGGTCGTTAATCTGAGTTGAGTTCTTCAGAATGCAAGACTGTCAGGTTCTTGAATTGCGAACGCTTGTATCGCGGTTAGACAATCGGTAAGGGTTGGTTTGCAGGGTGTACCCGGATCAACTACGAGAAGAAGAATTGGCGGTTAGGACATTCTTAACCGCTATAACCAGCTTATTATTTGGAGGAGAAAACTAATTTTTGAGGATCGATTCAAAAACCAGAATCCACCGAGTCTAGGGTTAAGGCTTTCTAATTTTGTTTGCAAAAAGCCAAAATCATTTTCTAATTTAATTTTACTTTTGATCTCTCTAATTGCTTATTTCTACTATCTTAATTATTTAATTTCTACAGATTGCCAACTCCCCTTATTTATTTAATTTATTTTTTTGCAGGTCCGTTTGGAGTCATGGGCTTGCCACGATTATCAGCTCGATCGAAACTCTGTTCATAAGAACAACACGAAAGTTGTAACGCCCCTAACCCATATCCATCGTCGAAGTAGGGTTACAGGGTATTATTGATCATTACACATCATTTAACAAACACAACTCATACATTTATGCATTCATACTCAAATACCATTTAATCACAAACACATTGTCCCTTATAAGGGCCTACGAGGCCTTAAACATGCTTTAGAAGTAGTTCGGGACTAGACCGATAACATATGAAAATTTTGGAAACTTTAAAAAAAATTCAACCATACAGGGGTCACACACCCGTGTGAATAGACCGTGTGCCTCACACGGCTCCAGACACACCCTTGTCTCAGGCCATGTGGAAACAGGGCGTACATACTGACTTGGGTCACACAGGCAACCACACACCCGTGTGTCTAGCCCGTATGCCTTCAAAGTGGCCACACACGCCCGTGTACTAGGCCGTGTGCTAGGCCGTGCCAAACTTGTAGGGTATACTGACTTATGCAACACGGCCAAGTCACACGCTCGTATGCTAGGCCGTGTGCCAATTAGGGGGTATACTGACTTGTACCACACGACCAGTCACACGCCCGTGTGTGAGACCGTGTCGAGCATACTCACTTCAAATCAACTTCAACACCAGGGGACACACGGCCGTGTAACATGACAGTGTGTCACACACAGCCGAGACACACGCCCGTCTCTCTGCCCGTGTGGACAAAAATAGGCCATTTGCAAGGCCAATTTGCCACCCCAACTTCAATGTACCTACACAAGAAAAAATGGTACCATTTCATCATACAATTAGGCAGCCACAATCATCAATCAAATGCACAATCCATACCATTATAATTTCATCTATTCCAATTCTCAAATCACTAACATTTACTTAGCCAAATACATGCCAAAACAATATCAAACAATATGGTTCATTTACCATAATTCACACATACATAACTTACCCTATAAATAACCAACACAACATCTAAAATCATACCTCATCAAGGCATTTTTCAAGCATTTATACTCCACAAATCAATTAACCATTTGAGCAACTATAAAACCATAACCACATTCATACCAAACATACCAAAATAAGCCATCACTCATGGCTATATATACAAACCAAAACATATACATTTATAAGCCATATCTCATGGCTATAATCAACACCAAAATACTACATCTAACCTATACATGCCATATACCATAAATGTATAATTCAAAAGTACCAACTTAGATGTTTGATAGTGCGATGATGTTCCCGACGACTCCCGGATCCGAGCTAGCCTTGATTCACTACAAAACATAGAAAAATAACACGACGTAAGCTTCATAGCTTAGTAAGCTCGTATGTGAATAAATTATTTCATTGAATAATTGCAAATCAACCAATTACACATGACAAAACCATATACACATTAACTACAAACCTTTCTCATGTCTCAAAACATGATCAAATACAAACTCATCGAACTTTCACTATTTAATACTCAAATAGGTTCTGTACGTACCTGTATCTCCTCGTACTAACCTCTTTCTTAACCACATCATTCGTTTACCCATTAAACCATTCCCAATAGAAATCGGATACTCAGGAGTCTCATACGATAAGTGCCTATACCATGGCCTGTAGCCAAATCAAGGTAACTTATCCGAAGAACTATTATCATGGCCCGAAGCCAAATCATCCGATATTCATGGCCTGAAGCCAAATCGGTATAACTCGCACCCGAATTGCTAATATCATGGCCCGAAGCCAACTCAACGTATCACTTACTGACATGTCAATAGTATCCAAAACTATTCTTAAGGTTCAACCGGGCTTTCACACTTTTTCGTTTCTATCATCGAATGCATTCGTAAAGTCGTGTTCACAATTGATATATTATCCATAATCCCGTTTTAAAAATTTATGCAATATTAAAGAATTTTAACATACATTTATAACGTAATCATCACATACGAACTTACCTCGTATTCGAAATTGACGGATCGGGTCGACTACTCGATAACCTTGCTTTTCCCCCGATCTAAATCCGAATTCTCTCCTTCTTGATCTATATGAATTCAAAATTAACTTATTTATTCATCTACTCATTCAATTAATCCAAAAATACACATTTGGGCATTTTTTACACATTAGCCCCTAAACTTTTGCATTTAATCAATTTAGTCATTATTTCACAAATACACAAAATTCACACAATTCAACAAAATCCATTCTTGACCGAATTATATATAGGTCCCCAGCAGTCCAAAACTTTCATTTATTTTACATTTCAACCACACAATTTGCACATTTCACAATTTAATCCATATTATGCATTTTCATCAAAAATCACTTAACAAAACATGTAAAATTATCATCAATCTTTCATATTTCAACATTAAACATCAAAGAACACATAGATTCAACAATGGCAACTGTCAAAATCTTTAAAAGTTTTAAAATGAAAGGTACGGGCTAGCTAGATTGAGCTGCAACGATTACAAAAAAATTGAAATCATCAAAAACCGAGCTCAAAACACTTACCAATTAAGCTATGAAGATGTTGAACCCTAATACGCATTAAAATGGTTTTTTTCACCTTGGAATTTCGGTAATGGAAAAAAGGATGAACAAAAATCATGTTTTGTTATATTTTTATTAACTTAATTACATAATTACTTACTTACCCTTAATGAATAAACATAATAATTCATAATGCATGTCCATTAATGTCCACTCATGCTAATAATGGTATAATTTCCACTTAAGGGCTTCCACATTTCTATTTCATAGCCATTAGGCACTTTAATCAATGAGAACATTACTTTTGTGTCTTATGCGTTTTAGTCTTTTTTTATCAAATTAAGCATTCAAACAACAAAATTAGTTCACGAAAAATTCACACATTCATACTTTCATACTCTAAAAACATAAAATAATTTTTTTTCAACCTCGAATTTATGGTTCCGAAACCACTATTTCAATTTAATGAAAAATGGGCTGTTACAATCTCCCTCTTTAGCGATTTTCGTCCCCGAAAATCTTACCAGTGAATATGTTCGGGTATTATTTTATCATTTCATCCTCGGGTTCCCATGTAGCTTCTTCAACCCCGTGTCGATGCCATAATACTTTCACTAATGAGATTCTCTTATTTCTCAACTCTTTGATCTCATGAGCTAAAATTCGAATCGATTCTTCAGCATATGACATATCAGACTGAATTTCAACCTTGGTCGGGGAAATGACATGTGAAGGGTCGGATCGGTATCGTCGAAGCATCGACACATGAAACACATTATGTATTTTATCTAACTCAAATGGTAAAGATAGTCGATATGCCACTGGCCCAACTCGCTCAGTAATCTCATACGGTCTGATGAATCGCGGACTCAATTTCCCTATCCGACCAAACCGCAATATCTTTTTTTCGCGGTGACACTTTCAAAATTTTTTTATCTCCGATCTGAAACTCAATATCTTTCCGTTTCAAGTTTGCGTACGATTTCTATCGGTCTGAAGTTGCTTTCAAACTATCATGAATTACTTTCACTTTTTCTTCATTCTCTCTGATCAGATCAACCTCGTGAATCTTATTTTCACTAAGCTCAGTTCAGTACAACGATGTTCTACATTTAGAACCGTATAGAGCTTCATACGATCCCATCTTTATAATCGATTGGAAGCTATTATTGTAAGCAAATTCAATCAGCAGTAGATATTTCTCCCAGCTACCTTCAAACTCAAGAATGAAACAACGCAACATATCTTCAAGTATCTGAATAAATCGTTCAGATTGACCATCCGTTTGTGGGTGAAACGTAGTGCTAAAATGCAGCTTTGAACCCAAAGCTTCTTGAAATTCCTTCCAAAATCGCGAAGTAAATCTTAGATCTCTATCCGAAACAATAGATAGGGGAACACCTTGTAATCTCACAATTTCAGAAATATACAACTCAGCTAATTTATCAAGCGAGAAATCTGTACGTATCGGAGTGAAATGAGCTGATTTCGTCAATTTGTCAACAACAACCTAGATCCCATCTTTCTTTTCGGAGATAAAGGCAAACCCGATACGAAATCTATTGTTACTCTATCCCACTTCCACTCAGGAATCATAATAGGCTGTAATAAACCTGACGACACTTGATGCTCAGCTTTGACTTGCTGACAAATCAAACATTTCGAAACAAATTCAGAGATATCTCGTTTCATGCTATGCCACCAATAAAGCTGTTTCAAATCGTTATACATTTTCATGCTTCCCGGATGTACTGATAAACAACTACTGTGTGCTTCGTTTAGAATCTTCCGAATGAGCTCAAAATTTCTTGGTACACATATTCTATCACGAAACATCAAACAGTCGCCAGGCCCTATTCAAAACTCTGAATCAGAAGTCGACTTACACTGAGCTCGTTTTGCTTGTAATTCATTATTAAATTTTTGAGCCTCACAAACCTACTGTAGAAATAACGATCTCACTTTCGACTCGGCTACTATCGAACTATCGTCAGACAAAGCTAATTGTGTGTTCAAAGTACGTAAAGCAAATAAGTACTTTTGGCTCAATGCATCAACAACTACGTTCGCTTTCCCCGGATGATAGTCAATCACTAATTCATAGTCTTTTAGCAATTCTAACCATCTTCTCTGTCGCAAATTCAAATCTTTCTGAGTCATCAAATATTTCAAGCTTTTATGGTCGGTATAAATATGGCATTTCTCACCAAAAAAGTAATGACGCCAAATTTTCAATGCGAACACTATCGCGGCTAACTCTAGATCGTGCGTCAGATAATTCTTTTCGTGCGGCTTCAACTGTCTTGAGGCATAAGCTACAACGTTGCCTTCCTGCATCAAAACACAACCCATGCCATTTATGTAACAGCCCGATTTTGGGTCTAGTCGGAACAGTGGTTTCGGGACCACAAATTCAACGAAGAAAATTTTATTTTTATTATATTTTTAAGGTCTACAGTTTTATGGAACGATTTCGCGAAAATTTCGTTCGAAAATTTTGATGTTTGGGCACTCAATTTAGTCAAAAGGACTAAATTGTAAAAAGTGCAAAAGTTGAATTCTATATGTTAGAGGTGTCCAATTGCTATGATAATTTAAATTAGAGGTTCTTAAATGGTAATTAGACCATTGGTTAAGTTGGTGGACAAAAATGGACATGGTTTGGTATGTTTTCAAAGTTTTTCATTAAGGGCATTTTGGTAATTTGGTAATTAAAATGAATTAAAAAGCAAAAATCAAGAAAAAATTTGTCCATCTTCTACCCCATGGCCAAACCTTACATGGAGAAACCATGGCTAGGGTTTTTCAAGCTTCCAAGCTTGATTGTAAGTCCGTTCTAGCCCCGTTTTTAATGATTTTTATGTTTTTTAAATCCTTGTAACGTGATCTATCTATTTCTACTACTAATTTAAGATATAATCAAAGTCTAAAATTTTACCCATGATGAATATTTGTGTATTTTGATGTTTGATGGTAGAAAATGCATGTTTATGATTTGTTAAACAACTTTTGCTAAGTGATTTTCGGTGAAAACGCCTAAAAGGACTAATTTGTAAAAGTTATAAAATGAGTAGTAAAAGTGTGATTAAATGGAAAATGTGGGTTGTTATAAGTATAAAAGGGGATCGGCTAGGCTTGGGATCGGCTAGGCTTGATTACGTGTAAGACCATTTTTGGGATATGGCATCGACATGAGACTTCGTGTAAGACCATATCTGGGATATGGCATTGATGTGAGACTTCGTGTAAGACCATAGCTGGGCTATTGGCATCGATATGAGATTACATGTAAGACCATATCTGGGATATGGCATTGGTATGGTACTGTGTGTACTAGATTCCCGAGTATCCTTTAGTATTCCAAATGGTTCAATGGGAAATTCAATGAGTATGTCAAAGATGAGAAAGCATGTGAATAAGTTATGTGATGGTACAGGTATGTACATAAGACTCATGCTTAATGAGCTCAGTATATGATGAACAATTGGTAAGACTGTGATTGGATAAGTTGTGCGTATGAAGCTTAAATGACATTTATGTTGATACGTGATATGTAATTCATATGATGAGCTATTGGTATATGACAATTATGTTGATATGTGTTATGTTGATATCAAATGACATTTATGTTCATATGACATTTATGAAGTTTAATGACATTTATATTGATATATGTTATGTTATTCATATGATGAGCTATAGGCAAGAATGTGATTGAGTAAATTATACTCATGAAGTTTAATGACATTCATGTGGAAATATGTTGTGTAATTCATATGATGAGCTGTTGGTAAGGTTGGGATTGAGTAAGTTGTGTTTGTGAATTTTTAATGACATTTATGTTAATATTTGTTAAGTTATTTATATGTCAAGTGTATGAATAATGATTTGTATTATTTGCATATGAACTTACTAAGCTATATGCATAGCTTACCCCCTTCATTTCCTATGTCTTTTAGGGTTATTAAGCTAGCTTGGGTTGGAGTTCGCTGGAGATACTATCACACTATCAAGCTATCATTTTGGGTATAAATGAATTCAAGTAGTTTAAATCTATGGCATGTATAGGGACTATGTCAATTTGTTATGTGTGTCATTATTAATTTGGCCATATGTGTTAGCTTGTAATTGCTAACGCTTCATCTTATATATGTAGCCATGAATGATGGCTTATGTTGATCATAAGTTTATTCATATGTTAATGCCCTCTTATGAATGTGAAATTAGTATGTTTTTAATGGGCTAAGTGCGATGTTATAAGCATGATAAATGATGGTATAAGAATGACATGTTATTGTTTTGTTTGTGGTTGTTTGGTTGCATTTATATGCCTGAAATTGTGCCAAGTGATGTTGTGTAGATGTATGCAAGTGAGGGTGGCAAAATGGCTTGGTAAATATACTTGTTTTTGTCCACACGGGTAGACACACGGGCGTGTGTCTAGGCCGTGTGTGACACACTGTCTGCCCCACGGGCATGTGATCCGGCCGTGTGTCCCCTGCACCTTAATTGTTACAAAATAGAATGTCGAGAATTGAGCATACGGGCAGAGACACGGGCGTGTGTCTCAGCCGTGTGTGCTACACAGCCTAGCACACGGGCGTGTGGCACAGCCGTGTGGCATAAGTCAGAGAGCACTCCTAATTCAAACATGGCCTGTAGCATGGGCGTGTCTAAGGGTCACACGGGCGTGTGAACCCTGTAACATGGAAAAAAATTTCTAAGTTTTGTAAAATCTTCTAAAGTTCTCGATTTAGTCCCGAACCACTCTAGATACATGTTTTGGGCCTCGTAGGCTCGTTTTAGGGACGATATGAATGTGTTTGAAAAGTTTTAATTTGAATGGAAATTTATGACTCAGAAATGTATGTTTGCTTGTGTTTATGTCTGGTAATGCCTCGTACCCTGTTTCGGTGTTGAATATGGGTAAGGGATGTTACAATTTAACGATGCATCACTGAAAACTACAAATTCTTTACCTGACTTAGGCTGAACTAACATTGGTGCCTCTGTCAATAATGCTTTCAACTGTTCGAAGCTCTGCTGACACTTTTCTGACCACTCAAATTTAACATCTTTTTGAAGAAATCGTGTCATCGGAGTCGCAATCATCGAGAAGCCTTTCACAAATTGTCTATAATAGCCGGCTAGTCCCAGAAAACTACGGACTTCGAAAACATTTCTCGGAGGCTTCTAATCTATAATCGAAGAAATTTTACTCGGGTCAACTCGGATACCCGCGGCTGAAACTATACGTCCCAGAAAACCAACCTATTGTAGTCAAAACTCACATTTGCTGAACTTTGCAAACAACTGTTTATCTCTCAAAGTTTGTAACACGATTCTCAAATGCTCGGCATGCTCAGATTCATCATGAGAGTAAATCAAAATGTCATCAATGAATACAACTACGAATCGGTCTGAGTACGGCCTAAAAATCCGATTCATCAAGTCCGTAAAAATAGCAGGTGTATTTGTTAGTCCGAAAGGCATAACAAGAAATTTGTAGTGTCCGTACCTTGTTTTAAATGCAGTCTTTGGCACATCTGAGTCTTTAACTTACAACTGGTAATAACCCGATCTCAAATCAATTTTCGAAAATGTGTTTCCCCTTTTAACTGATCAAACAAATCATCTATTCGTGGCAAAGGGTATTTATTCTTGATCGTCACTTTGTTAAGCTGTCGATAGTATATACACATTCTCATCGTGCCATCTTTCTTTTTCACAAATAACACTGGTGCACCCCGGGGAGAGAAACTCGGTCTAGCAAAACCTCTATCTGTCAACTCTTGCAACAGAGCTTTCAATTCTTTTAACTTTGTCGGAGCCATTCTATACGGAGCTATTGATATCGGCATTGTTCCCAATACTAATTCAATACCAAACTCAACCTCTCTGATAGGTGGTAAACCCGGTAACTCTTCGGGAAATACATCTGGATACTCACACACAACTGGTACTAATTCAATCTTTGTTTCTGTCACGTTCGTATCAAGTACATAAGCAAGATAAGCTTCACACCGCTTTCTCACAAATCTTTGAGCTAACATAGACGAGATCACAAATATTTGAGCTAACATAGTCTTATTATTCTGACATTTCAGTTCAATTGTCTTTCGCCTACAATTCACTATAGCATCATGCATCTTTAGCCAATCCATACCCAAAATCACATCAAATTCATCGAATGGCAACAACATCAGATTAGTTGGAAAACAGAAATCCCGATTCATTAATGGACAATTTTTGTAGACTTTGTCAACCAAAACACATTTGCCTAAGGGGTTCGATACTCTAATCCCAAATTCAGTAGACTCTATAGGCAAAGTCTTACTAGATACTAAATTCATACATATATAAGAATGAGTTGACCCTGGATCTATTAATGCAATCAAATTAGTATCATAGAGAGTGAAAATACCGGTGATATCATCTGGAGATGACACGTTTTCGCGAGCGCAAATAGCGTAGGCTTTAGCAGGTGCTCTGGCCTCGAATCTCACAGCTGAATCCTTTGTCGCCCCTCTACTACCATTTACATTTCTGGAAATTCTAGGTGGTCTACTTCTATTCGGCGTGTTACTTGGTCTCACATTCTGAACTTTATCTTTCTCATCCAACTCAGGGCAATCTCGGATGAAGTGACCTAGCGAACCACATTTGTAACAAGCTGTATTACTCTTATTTCAAAGATTCTCCAAAATGTCGTCTCCCACACCGACACACACGGGTTTGTTGTCTCTCACACCGCCAACACTGATCATCGATGTAGCTTAGCTTTAAAACCTGAGTATTGTTTTCTACGATCTCTGTTCGAATATTTGTTTGAAGCATTTGGGCGAGCGTACGAATCTCTGGATTTCTTTGATTAAGAATGATACGGCTTACTCATCGATCTTTTTCTCGAGTCTCTAACTCCTGAATCTACTTTTCTCTTTTCTTTGCTAAGATCCTCGGCTTTACAAGCCCTTTCAACCAGAACGACAAATTCTTTCAACTCTAGAATTTCGACTAGTAGTTTTATATCTTCGTTCAACCCATCAACGAACCGCTTACACATAATCTCTTCGATAGAAACATACTCCCTGGCATACTTACTCAACCGTACAAATTATCTTTCATACTTAGTTACAGTCATTCGGCCTTGTTTTAATTCTGGAAACTCTTTGTGCTTTTGATTGAGAAATCTTTGACTGATGTATTTCTTTCGGAATTCATATTGAAAGAACTCCCAAGTAACCCGTTCTTTTGGAACCAGAGATATCAACGTGTTCGACCATTGATACGCGGTGTCTCTCAGCAAAGATACAACACATTTAATACATTCATCAGGAGTACAAGACAATCCATCGAATACTCGAATCATATTTTCGAGCTAGAACTCAGCTCTCTTAGCATCATCATCAGCAGTAGCCCGGAACTCTTCTGTCCCATATTTACAAATCTTATCTACTGGCGGCTTGTTCAACCATATCAGATCTATAACTTGAGGAGCAATAGGGATTTGTTGAGGAATAGGTGGGGGTGGAGGGTTGTTAAGCAGCCAGATTCGTTCGAATGAACTCTGTGAACCACTCGTTCATCATTTGGAAAAAAGGCTTGTTTAGCCTCTCCCTCGTGGCTACTCATTACAGGCCTAGAATCAGATGGCGCTGCCCCTTGAGCGGGAACGGGCGCATTACTCTCTACATCATCAGCTACAGCTCGTTCGGGATCCATTACTATACGAAAACACAATTTAAGCTGTCAGGAATATCACAATATCACAGAGTATATATATGGCATGTATGGCTAGACTCTCACACAAGTTACGTTAGTCCTAGAATCGACTAAATCGTAGCTCTGATACCAGTAAAATGTAATGCCCCTAACCCGTATCCTTCGCCGGAGTAGGGTTACGAGGTATTACCTATCAATACATATCATTTAACATACATAACTTATACATTTATACATTCATACTCAAATACCATTTAATCACAAACACATTGTCCCTTATAAGGGCCTATGAGGCCTTAAACATGCTTTAGAAGTGGTTCGGGACTAAACCGATAACATATGAAAATTTTGGAAACTTTAAAAAAAATTTCAACCATATAGGCATCACACGCCCGTGTAAATAGACCGTGTGCCTCACACGGCTCCAGACACACCCGTGTCCAGGCCGTGTGGAAACAGGGCATACCTACTAACTTGGGTCTCACGGCTAACCACACGCCCGTGTGTCTAGCCCGTGTGCCCTTCGACGTGGCCACACACACCCGTGTGCCAAGCCGTGTGCTAGGCCGTGCCAAACCTGTAGAGTATACTGACTTATGCAACACGGCCAAGTCACACATCCGTATGCTAGGTCGTGTGCCAATTAGGGGTTATACCGACTTTTACCACATGGCCAGTCACACGCCCGTGTGTGAGAACGTGTGGAGCGTACTGACTTCAATTCAATTTCAACACCAGGGGACACAAGGCAGTGTAACATGACCGTGTGTCACACATGGCTGAGACACACGCCCATGTCTCTGCCCGTGTGGACAAAAGTAGGCCATTTGCAAGGCCAATTTTCCACCCCAACTTCAATGTACCTTCACAAGGCAAAATGGTACCATTTCATCATACAATTAGGTAGCCAAAATCATCAATCAAATGCACAATTCATACCATTATAATTTCATCAATTCCAATTCTCAAATCACTAACATTTACTTAGCCAAATACATGCCAAAACAATATCAAACAATATGGTTCATTTACCATAATTCACACATACATAACTTACCCTATAAATAACCAACACAACATCTAAAATCATACCTCATCAAGGCATTTTTCAAGCATTTATACTCCACAAATCAATTAACCATTTGAGCAACTATAAAACCATAACCACATTCATACCAAACATACCAAAATAAGCCATCACTCATGGCTATATATACAAACCAAAACATATACATTTACAAGCAATATCTCATGGCTATAATCACAACCAAAATACCACATCTAACCTATACATGCCATATACCATAAATGTATAATTCAAAAGTACCAACTTAGATGTTTGATAGTGTGATGATGTTTTTGACGACTCCCGGATCTGAGCTAGCCTTGATTCACTACAAAACATAGAAAAATAACACGAAATAAGCTTCATAGCTTAGTAAGCTCGTATATGAACAACTTATTTCATCGAATAAATGCAAACCAACAAATTACACATGATAAAACCATATACACATTAACTACAAACCTTTTTCATGTCTCAAAAGATGGTCAAATACAAACTCATCGAAATTTCACTATTTAATACTCGAATATGATCTGTATGTACCTGTATCGCCTCGTACTAACCTCTTTCTCAACCACATTATTTGTTTACCCGTTGAACCATTTGGTATAGAAATCAGATACTCAGGAGTCGCCTATGATAAGTACCTATACCATGGCCCGTAGCCAATTCAATGTAACTTAACCGAAGAACTATTATCATGGCCCGAAGCCAAATCATCCGATATGCATGGCCCGAAGCTAAATCGATATAACTCACACCCGAAGTGCTAATATCATGGCTCGAAGCCAACTCAACGTATCACTTACTAACATGTTAATAGTATCCAAAACTATTCTTAAGGTTCAACCGGGCTTTCACACTTTTCATTTCTATCACCGAATGCATCCGTAAAGTCGTTATTACAATTCATACATTATCCATAATCCTCTTTTAACAATTTATGCAATTAAAGAATTTTAACATACATTTATAATGTAATAATCACATACGAACTTACCTCGTATTCAAAATTGACGGATCGGGTCGACTACTCGATAACCTTGCTTTTCCCCCGATCTAAATCCGAATTCTTTCTTTCTTGATCTATATGAATTCAAAATTAACTTATTTATTCATCTACTCATTCAATTAATCCAAAAATACACATTTGGGCATTTTTTACACATTAGCCCCTAAACTTTCGCATTTAACCATTTTAGTCCCTATTTCACAAATACACAAAATTCACACAATTCAACAAAACCCATGCTTGGCCAAATTATATATAGGTTCCCAGCAGTCCAAAACTTTCATTTATTTCACATTTCAACCATACATTTTGCACATTTCACAATTTAATCCCTATTATGCATTTTCATCAAAAATCACTTATCAAAACATGTAAAATTATCATCAAGCTTTCATATTTCAACATTAAACATCAAAGAACACATAGATTCAACAATGGCAACTGTCAAAATCTTTAACAGTTTCAAAATTAAAGGTACGGGCTAGCTAGATTGAGCTACAACGATTACAAAAACATAGAAATCATCAAAAACCGTGCTCAAAACACTTACCAATTAAATATGCATAAAAATGGTGTTTTTCACCTTGGAATTTTGGCAATGGCAAAAAGGATGAACAAAAATCATGTTTTGTTATATTTTTATTGACTTAATTACATAATTACTTACTTACCCTTAATGAAAAAGATAATAATTCATAATGCATTTCCATTAATGTCCACTCATGCTAATAATGGTATAATTGCCACTTAAGGGCTTCCACATTTCTATTTCATAGCCATTAGGCACTTTAATCAATGAGAACATTACTTTTGCATCGTATGCGATTTAGTCCTTTTTTATCAAATTAAGCAATCAAACAATCAAATTAGTACACAAAAATTTCACAAATTCATACTTTCATGCTCTAACACATAAAATAATATTAAAATAATTTTTTTCAACCTCAGATTTGTGGTTCCGAAACCACTATTCTAATTTAACGAAAAATGGGTTGTTACAAAAGTTGATCATAATATCCAATCCCTGTGGACTTGACCCTACTACTCTTTACTATTGTTTAGAGTTATTTTATTTTAATAATTATTTTTGGTGGTTTCGACGCCCAACAAATTTTTGCGCCATTGCTGAGGATTGGAGATATTTTTCTAATTTTCTTGGTTACCTTATGACCAGATCAAAATTGGGGTCCCTAGAGTTTGAACCAGAAATAGAGAAGTTGGCTCGAAAACTACGAAGAGAAGCCATTCGACGTGGTAAACGACCAAATCACGGATTTGAAACCATATCTTACACCGAGGATTTTTTCTCGTTCAACGAACCTGACGAGATGGCCAAGCAAACTATACGCCAACTTGCAGCATCACCGGATGAACAACGACCCCTATGTATAACTTATCCGACGGGAGGAACGCTGATAAACCGTAAAAGTAACATATTCTAAGCCCATATTTAGTATGCTTTTGGATGATTTAAGCCCCAATTTATGTAAAAAAGTGCTCTTAATCCTTTCTTTTCAGGTCTTATACTAAGGAAAGCACCCGATGATGAAAAGAACAAGAAACGGGCTTAAAATGGACCAAATTGGGCCAAGCCACGAAATCAGCACAGCCTGGACTTCAAGCCACACGGTCGTGCCACCATTCCTACTAGAACACGGCCTTACCACGACTTACACGCACCGTGCCTCATTCAACAGATGTCGAACACGGCACGCCACGATTTACACAGAGTGTGCCATGGCCGTGCTCTCCGCCGTGGAGAAGAGCAATTTCATTCAGAAAGGATACTTAGGAGAAAGAAACGTGTTTTAAAAGCCTATAAATACACCCTAGGTACCAAATGAAAGAGGGGGGAGAGCTAGGCCAAGCCAAGTGAAAAGGTCGATTTGTGGGAATCACTCGAAGATAGCCGTTGATCCATCTCAAGAAGCCAAAATTCTACTAAAGACGGAGGATCTCCTCTTCAATTTCTTCAGGGGTTTTAGGGATTTCTTATGTTTTGTTTTATCTTTTCTCTTGAGATGTTGTCTTTTATTGTTATGAACTAAACCTTGAGATACCCGGAAGGGATGAAACCTATGAGGAATCTTGTTATTTGATTTTTTGAATTATATGATAATAACTTAGTTTGTTCTTAATTGTGTGAACTTAATCCAAATCTAATGTGCTTAGGTGGAGGAGGAATAGACCACGCTAAGAGTAGATCCAACATAATTAAGCGGAGTTGATCGCACGCCTAGAGATAGGGTGACGAGATTTTGCCGGATTAGGGTGAAACCTAATATGGGAGTCCACAGATCGATTCATCGCTATTCTAGGGGTTATTATGTTTAACGAGAGTTCCACTAATTAACCTAGGGTTAGACGTTATTCGCCTCGAGAGAGGGTTTAATATACGTTAGGAGTCTCACGGATCAAACTAAGTAATTAAATCATATGGTTCAAGGTTAGATAACAAGTGAAGTTGAGGTGGATTTTTCCTAAGGGTATCGTTTGAGTCAACTGAGTTTTCCCAAAAGTTATTTCCCGAGTTCATTCTTTTTTGTCTTTGCGTCTTAGCTTAGTAAGTAGATTAGTTTTAGTTTAAAAAATCATCACTTTATATTAAGGCTAAATAATAAAAAGACGGTGAGTATTAGTACTTTTAGTTCCTTTGGGTTTGACAATCCGATCTTGCCTAAACTGTACTACTGTTCGATAGGTGCACTTGCCTTTAGTCGTTGTCAGAGTTGGTTTCCAGGTTTGATCATTCTTTTATAAATTTTAAAACTCTGATTTACAGCGATCAATTTTTTGGCGCCGTTGCCGGGGAACTAAAATATTAAGAAAACTCTATTTTTATTACTTTAGCCATTATTTTTATTTTTCGCAATTTATTTTTATTTTTAAATTTGCTAAACTTTCTTTCTTTCTTTTCCTAGTAGGTACCTCTAGTTTATGACTAGAAGGAACCCGAGAGGACCTTTAGAATACGATGTGATATTGAAGCTACCGCTCAAGAAATCGCAGAGAAATTAGGCGAGCCCTAAATTACCAAGGAGAGCGAGAAGACAGATCCAATCCTATCAAGGGATGGACGAAAATAATCTTCCACCACAAGATGTGGGAGAAAATAATGCTCCTCGTACTATGTTTGATTATGCTAAACCTCATTTAACAGAGCGAATCTAGTATTGTTAGGCTCGCTATAGCTGCTAATAATTTTGAATTAAAGCCTAACATTATACAAATGATTCAACAGATTTGTTCAATTTGATGGTTTACTGGATTTAAGATCCAAACGCTCATATAGCTAATTTTTTAGATTTCGTGATACCTTCAAAATAAATGGCGTTTCGATGATGCCATACATCTTGGTTATTTCCCTTTTCATTAAAGAATAAAGCTAAACAAGTTGGTTAAACTTCGTTACCACAGGGTCAATCACTACATGGAAACAAATGACCGAAATTTTTTATTAAAATATTTCCCCCACCGCCAAAACGCCAAATTACGTAATGATATCTCTTCTTTTGTGCAGATGGATTTAGAGACATTATACGATGCATGGGAGAGATATAAGGATCTCTTGAGAAGGTGTCAGAACCATGGTTTACCTTTGTGGCTCCAAGTCCAAACTTTTATAATAGTGTGAATCCTTCAACGAGGCAATTAATTGATTGATCGCAGAGAACCCTGAATAATAGAACTCCGAGGTGACCTACGAGTTTATTGAAGAGATGTCACTGAACAACGATCAGTGGCAAGTTACAAGAACAAGGCCAACAAAAACAGCCGGAGTTTACAACCTCGACGCAGTAACCATGCTATCAAATTAGGTAGAATTGATGAATAAGAAGATTGATAGTTTGTGTTCTTCGTAGGTACTTCCAGTCATGCAGTGCGACGCAAGTGGAACTGTGGCGAATTCTGAGTACCCACCCTACCAACCAGGCACAGAGAGCGAACAGACGAACTATATAGGTAATAATTCCAGATCTAATAATAACCCATATAGTAATAATTATAATCCAGGTTGGAGGAACCACCCAAATTTTTCGTGGGGAGGACAAGGAAATCAAGGAATTCAAAAATAACAACCTCCTCAGAACTTCCAAAATCAGCCCTTTCCACAGGAAAAGAAGCCGAATCTTGAAGAGACGTTGAACAAATTCATGGCATCAGCAGAGGCTCACTTCCAAAAGTCTGAGACAACATTAGATAATCAACAAACATCGATCAAAATGATCGAGAGTCAAGTTGGGGAACTTATTAAGTCAATTGAACAACTTACTGAAATGGTTTCCGAAATTCGATCAGCAATTTTATCTAAAGAAACAGAACAGGTAAAGGCAGTTACACTAAGAAGTGGAAAGGAGCTAGTCGAATAAGAGAAAAGAATGCCACCCGTAGATGACAAAGCAAAGGATATGAAAATTGAGGATGTAATTCCAGTACATAAAGAAAGTAAGCCACCGATCCCATATCCAGCAAGGTTGAAGAAAGAACGATTAGACTCCCAATATGGTAAGTTTCTCGAGCTTTTTAAACAAATACATATTAACCTACCTTTTGTTGAAGCCATTTCACAGATGCCGACGTAAGCAAAATTTTTGAAAGAACTCCTGACGAATAAAAGGAAGCTTGAAGAAATATCAATGGTGGAGCTTAATGAAGAATGTTCGGCCATCCTCCAAAACAAGCTACCAACCAAATTAAAAGACCCAGGAAGTTTTACTATTTCTTATTTAATTGGCAGTTTAAATGTTAAGAAAGCATTAGCTGATCTAGGTGCCAGTATTAATTTAATGCCTTATAAGATGTTTAACGACTAGATCTCGGGGAACCAAAACCCACTAGGATGAGTATTCAGTTAGTTGATAGATCTATTAAATATCCTAGGGGAGTTATCGAAGACGTCTTGGTAAAAATTGATAAATTTATTTTTCCCGTTGATTTTGTTGTGCTTGACATGGATGAAGACATTGAGGTCCCCTTAATTCTAGGGCGCCCTTTTTTAGCTACTTCTAGGGCTGTTATCGATGTAGGTGATGGTAAACTTGCATTAAGGATAGGCGATGAGGAAATTAGTTTTCAAATTTATGATGCCATGAAATATTCTAGAGAACAAGATGATTCATGTTATTTTGTTGATACCAATGACCATCTCATTCAAAACTCATTACAGGAAATCCTGCATGAGGACACGATGGAACTGTGTCTCACTCAAGAAGAGGGGGAAGAAGATGAAGCTTCTGAGCTAAAATTATCATCAAAACAAATGGAAAAAGAAAGCATCAAATTTGATGATGATTTCAAACAAAAACTCTCTGTTGATGAACCACCCAATTTAGAATTAAAACAACTGCCAAAGCACCTAGAGTACGCATTCCTTGGGGAAAATTCCACGTTACCAGTAATTATCTCTTCAGAATTAGAACCCAAGGAAAAAGAGGAGTTGATACAGGTACTGAGAGAGCATAAAAAAGCCATAGCTTGGAAAATCTCTGACATTAAGGGAATAAGCCCAACATTTTGTACCCACAAAATTTTAATGGAAGATGAGTACAAGCCATGTGTGCAACCACAAACATGACTAAATCCAAACGTAAAAGAAGTCGTGAAAGCCGAGGTAATCAAACTTCTAGATGCTGGAATAATTTATCCTATTTCTGATAGCAAGTGGGTGAGTCCTGTGCAGGTTGTCCCAAAGAAAGGAGGAATGACCGTGGTAGCTAACGAAAAGAATGAACTAATTCCTACCAAGACAGTCACAGGTTGGAGAGTTTGCATAGATTACAGGAAACTGAATGACGCCACTAGAAAAGATCACTTTTCCCTACCCTTTATTGATCAAATGCTAGAAAGGTTATCAGGACATATGTACTATTGCTTCCTAGATGGACTCTCCGGCTATTTCCAAATCCCAATAGCACCTGAAGATCAAGAGAAGACAACGTTCACATGCCCATACGGTACGTTTGCTTATCGTAGAATGCCTTTTGGATTATGTAATGCTCTTACTACTTTTCAGCGTTGCATGCTAGCAATCTTCGATGAACTCGTCGAAGATATTATGGAAGTATTTATGGATGATTTCTCCGTATACGGTAATTCTTTCCATCTTTGTCTTAAAAATTTAAAACGAGTCTTAATGAGATGTGAGGAAACGAACCTTGTTTTAAATTGAGAAAAATGTCACTTTATGGTACAAGAGGGGATTGTACTAGGTCATAAAATTTCTAGTAAAGGGATCGAGGTAGATAAAGCAAAGATTGAAACCATAGAAAAATTACCTCCTCCCAATTCAGTTAAGGCCATTAGAAGCTTTTTAGGACATGCGGGATTTTATAGAAGATTCATTAAGGATTTTTCTAAAATAGCTATGCCTTTAACAAAATTACTAGAAAAAGATGTTCCTTTCAATTTTGATCAGGAATGGTCAGATGCATTCAATATCCTTAAGGATAAACTAATAAATGCTCCAATTATAATTGCACCTGATTGGAATCTACCCTTTGAACTAATGTGTGATGCAAGTGACTTCGCAGTAGGTGCAATTCTGGGACAACGAAGAGGCAAGCATTTTCAGCTAATTTACTACGCTAGCAGAACACTAACACCCGCTCAAGAAAACTATACCACCACAGAGAAAGAATTGCTAGCCGTAGTTTTTTCTTTTGATAAATTTAGACGATATCTAATATTGTCTAAAGTTGTCGTTTAATCGACCATTCAGCTCTTCGTTATCTTTTAAACAAACCCGATGCAAAACCCGGACTCATACGATGGATTTTACTCTTACAGAATTCGACTTAGAAATACAAGATAAGAAGGGAGCCGAGAATCTTGCAATGATCACCTTTCTAGACTTGAAAATCCACACACCAAAGAACTCGATGAAAGTGAAATAAATGATTCGTTTCAGAAGAATAACTTTTTCTATAACACATTCGAGGTACCATGGTTTACAAATATTGCGAATTATTTAGCAAACTAACGTCTTGCCAAGGAAATTAACACATCACCAAAAGAAGCGATTCTTTTGCGATGTGAAAAATTATTTTGGGAAGATCCTTTCTTTTTCACATATGTGCAGATCAGATAACTCAAGATGTGTTACAAAGATAGAAGCAAGCAAAATCTTGGAGCATTGCCATTCAGACCATCGGAGGACACTACAGCTTGTATTAAGACAAAGACACAAAATACTCGAATCAGTTTTTATTGGCCCACTCTATTTAAAGATGCCAATAGGTATGTTACCTCGTGTGATAGATGCCAAAGAATAGGTAATATTTCTAAACATGATGAAATGCCTCAAACATATATGTTATCATGTGAAATATTTGATGTATGGGGTATTGATTTCATGGGACCATTCCTAGTTCGTTTGGAAACAAGTACATCCTAGTGGCGATTGATTACATGTCAAAATGGGTAAAAGCGGAAGCTTTACCTACCAATGATGCTAGGGTAGTAGTCAAGTTTCTCAAGAAACTGTTTTCTCGATTTGGCACACCGAGAGCCATCATTAGTGATAGGGGTACTAATTTTTATAATACTCAATTTGCAAAATTCCTAAAGAAATATGGAGTATACCACAGGACAGCCACCCCATATCATCCTCAAACCAGTGGGCAAGTTGAGGTAGCAAACCGAGAACTTAAGCGCATTCTAGAAAAAACGGTTGAATCAAATAGAAAAGATTGGGCAGTTAAAGTAGATGATGCTTTATGGGCCTATAGAAAAACATTTAAAACACCTCTAGGGACATCCCCATACAAACTTATATACGGGAAAAGCTGTCATCTACCATTCGAATTAGAACACAAAGCTTTTTGGGCAATAAAATTTTTGAATTCGACCTCAAAATTGCAGGAAAGAGAAGAATGATGCAGATGAACGCAAGTGGACGAGTGGAGAAACGGAAGCCTATGAGAACTCAAAACTGCATAAGGAAGCAACAAAGCGACGCCACGATGCTCATCTCAAGAGATCAAAATAATTCGAAGTAGGAGACCTGGTCCTACTATACAACTCAAGGCTTACACTATTCCCGGGAAAGCTGAAATCAAGATGGTCAGGCCATTCATGATCAAAACAATCTTTCCATATGGCACCATCGAGGTAACCCATCCCACTAAGGGCACATTCAAGGTAAATGGTCACCGACTCAAAATTTATAATGGTACAGATTTTGGAGATATGAAAGAGGAGCTTCTACTCCATGAACCTTCTTTTAGAACTGAAAACAGGGAAAGTCTAGCTTAAGACTAAAAACGAGCGCTTCTCAGGAGGCAACCCGAGCACTAATTCACTAACATTTTATTTTCAAATTTTTATTTTTATTTTTTATTTTACTCAGCATCTAACTCCATACTAACTAAGACTAATAAAAGCGCAGGTTTTAAACCACACGGCTTTCGACACGGGCGTGCTCATGGCCGTGTGGAAGACAGGGGATAAAACACAAGCGTGCCAGTAGCCGTGCACAAATAGGGACGAAACGATTTTCCCCACACGGGCTGCGACATCAAACCACGCCCGTGCCAACCTTCCGTGCGAGGCTACTGACTTATCGAGCACGGGCTAAACACGCCCGTGGCTTACAACCGTGCGAGGCTCTGACTTATCGAGCACGGGCTAAACATGCCCGTTCAAACCAACCGTGTGAATAAACACACGGGCGTGTCATTTTCAACACGGACGTGGAGAATCCACCTAAACGCGCCTAAAATCCAAAATCGCAAAAAACACGGGCATCCAAAACAGAGCACGGGCGTGGCAATGAACCGTGCCCCTCCCCTATATATAAAATTTAATCATCACTCCCCTAAAACCTAAACCTAAAATCAGCTTTTAAACACCCTTCCTCCCAAATCCGGCCCCACATACATTCTCCCCCATCCAAAACATCCTCCCCTTGCTTTTTCTCTCCAAAAACCATCAAGAAACCGCTCGCACGCCCGTACCACAGCCGTGCCACCGAACGCCACGCCCCTACCACCGCCGTGTTCGTCCTGCAAAACTCGCACCACTGCCGTGCTCCGCCCGTGCTTGATCATCTCACACCATCAAAACCCCTGGTTCCCTTCACTACTTTAATTTCTTGACTAAAAACTTGATAAATATTATGCCATTTTGCTTTATTCCTTTTGTTTAATATTAAGCATGATTTATATTTTGATATTTCTCTCAAAAACTCATGAATACTTAGTAAAAATCTCTGATGAATTGGTTGCTGATTGGTTTCATTTTAGGAATAAACTTTTGCATTTTTGATATACTTCTTTGTTTGAAAGAATCATTACTGTCAATATCCACTAATTACCATTTGGCTTGATTTAGTGCGAAATACTTTGGCTATATTATTGTTAAGGAACTTGCTTTATATTTGATTATTTTTTCAGGTACAAATGTCGTCACCACGACCAAAGCGATCCACAGCCGCCCCAAGCAAGAAAAGAAAAGGGCCTGGATCGTCTTCCACGAGTGCTTCTTCCGAGCTTAGGCATCCATTCCTCCGATTTTCTCAGAACACTCAGGAAGAGCATTACAAAGCACTCCGGGATAGACCCCTCGGCACCGGTAGGTGTATCGATTGGGACGCATTGGAACACGTCAGGCTCGCAATCGATATTCGAGCCCTCATTTCAACTGATCCGTGGGAGCAGTTCTTTTCCATCATCGAGCCCACATACATGGAGCTTACCCTCGAGTTTTGCACCACCTTCACTTTACAAACTGTGATGGCACGGTTCGATGATCCAGGCACGGTACAGTTTCGTCTAGGGGGTACGATACGTCGACTAAGCGTACCGTAATTTGGCTCGGCCCTTGGACTATATACGCCGAAATTCATAGGAGCAAACACACTTTTAGAGTTAAACCGACAGCTCCATTGCACCCCCTCCACTGTTGGCGCAGCTTACACCCCAGCACAGGCGCCTACGATCCAAGCCGCTCCAAGGCGACAGCCCTTCTCCCACCCCTAAGGTATATTCACGCCATTCTCGCTCACACCATCACAGGACGACGTGAGAGCACCGGCATGGTTAACAAGCACGATGTATACTACTTATTGTGCATGGCAGAAGGGCATGTTTTCGACCTGGCATATTTCATCGCATGCGCAATCCAGCATCAAAGGGAGGCACATAGGAAGGGAACCAGAGATCCTCCCTCACACTGATAGGTAATATGGCACCTCAGGGCATCCAGACGATGCTACACATGAGGATGATCAAACACCGTCGAGGGACCGATCCCCCTCGGTACCGATTAGTGACACCCACAGACGAGAGGGAGGCTGAGGACATTACTGATGATGTTCCACCACCATCACAGGAGGTACCAATTTTGAGCCAGCGACGGTCCCATACAGAACCATCATTAGCGGACATCTCTGCATGGCTTGACCAGTTTGAGCTGTATTTTGCTGAAAATACTCGATGCTTTGACGGGTTAGAGGCTACCCTTCAACAAATATGCCAGCACCTTCATATCTCACCACCAGAACCACCACAGGACCCGACCGAGGATGAGGACTTTTGAGTCCTTTTATCTAGTTTTCTTTTACTTTTAAGTTTATTTTATTTTATTTTATTTTATTTTATTTTCTCGTTATTTTAATTTAATTTTGATTCGTCTTAAGTTTGAACATTTTAATCATACATTTGATAACTTTTATCATGATTATCATCAACTCCTAACCTTCGAGTATTCCTAACATTTATTTAATTACACCCCAAAAGATTTCTAACTGATGACTTAGCAGTTTCAACGAGCAATAAACCACTACTCAAGTCATCAGCCAACACCAACACCATCCCGACGCCTTCGCCGTGTTTTCCACATCCTCCAAAGAAATCATCCATTAATTCAGGGAGTGTCACTTTCTCCCCTCTCTTTTGATTTTACATATTAATTGTCATTATATATCTTTGTACATTGAGGGCAATGTACATCTTAAGTGTGGGGGGGTGAATCTTAGATATTCCAAACTTTTTGCATTATTCTTAAAACCATAAATTTAGTCTTGTTTGAAAGTAAATTACTCATATTACTAATTAGGATGGAATTTCTGATGATTTATGATTTTTATTGATATGTTTTAGATTAAGTCATTGATAACTGTGCATTGATAATTAAATTCTAAGAATACTAGAGAATCAAGCATGATAAGTCTATTTTTCAGAAATTAAAAATTTGCTAGGTTGTCAAATTGAGTTTAAACATTATCTTGAAGTTTGAAATTTACAAGGTTGACATCAAAATACCCATAAATTTTGTGAGCTTTTGAGCCTTATAGAGCATATATTCTTTTTCTTGCTCACTTTATTGATTATGAGTATGTCAACATTGATTTGTTATTCTAGAACTTGCATCCATTATACATGTCGAGACCACACCTATGATTTGATATACAGAGATGATGAAGGCACCTAGGTTTTAACCCACTTACTCCACTAAAAGCCTACCTTCACAAATTAACCCCTAGTGAACCCCTTTTAATCCTAACTACCCTATTTATTGACATAACCACTAATATTAACCCAGAACCCCTTTGTTTTTGTTATCACCATTCCTTTTGATCACCCTTATATCGAGATTTGATTTAATTAATAGCCTAACTATGTTTTTATTTTAGTAATTATGTATTTATGATTGTTCTTACAAAAAAAAACCGAAGTATATCCATTATTCATTATTAGTTATGTGATTAAATGAGCTTATACATAAATTCCAAATATCGAAGAAGAAGCTCGTATTATTAAGTACTATTAGTTTTCAATTGATGTAACTATTATTAGTTCATTAGTTCTTAGTTAGGTAATTTGTCAATTCAATCTCGATTCTAACCCTTTAATTCAGCCTTACTCCACACCTTAACCCTAGCCCCGTTACAACCCTAACAAAGACCTTTTGATTTGTGTTTTCATCTCAAATTTCAGTGGTGGAGATTTGATTTTCATGCAAGCCTATGGGATTAACTCTTCATGTTCAACCTTTGAGTGCCTATTTGTAAACCTTAAACACTTTGAGTGATTTGAGTGAATCTTTTGTAAGGATGTTAATCCTTGTCGATTTCAAATTAAAGGTAATTATCTAGATAAGGGGAGACGCCTATGTTTTCGAGCTACAAAATCTATGACTTATACTGTTTAAATTTTTAGAACACTTTGAATTGAATTATCCATGTATAAATTATCTATGAATTATGATGAGACACTATCAATGACTATTATGAATTGAGGAAAGTTCATTTTAATTGTAAGTTGAGAATTTTCCTTGAGGACAAGCAAAAGCTTAAGTGTGGGGGTATTTGACAAACCGTAAAAGTAACATATTCTAAGCCCATATTTAGTATGCTTTTGGATGATTTAAGCCCCAATTTATGTAAAAAGGTGCTCTTAATCCTTTCTTTTCATGTCTTATACTTAGAAAAGCACCCGATGACGAAAAGAACGAGAAACGGGCTTAAAACAGACCAAATTGGGCCAAGCCACGAAATCAGCACGGCCTGGACTTCAAGCCACACGACCGTGCCACCATTCCTACTAGAACACGGCCTTACCACGACTTACACGACCGTGCCTCATTCAACAGTGTCGAACATGGCCTGGCCATGATTTACACGGACGTGTGCCATGGCCGTGCCTCTGCCGTGGAGAAGAGCAATTTCATTCGGGAAAGGATACTTAGGGAGAAAGAAACGTGTTTTAAAAGCCTATAAATACACACCCTAGGTACCGGTGAAAGGGGGCGGAGAGAGCCAGGCCAAGCCAAGCCCGAAAAGGTCGATTTGTGGGAATCACTCGAAGATAGCCAGTTGATCCATCTCAAGAAGCCAAATTCTATTCAAGACGGAGGATCTCCTCTTCAATTCCTTCAGGGGGTTTTAGGGATTTCTTATGTTTTGTTTTATCTTTTCTCTTGAGATGTTGTCTTTTATTATTATGAACTAAACCTTCGGATACAGAGAAGGGGACGAAACCTATGAGGAATCTTGTTATTTGATTTTTTTGAATTATATGATAATAACTTAGTTTGTTCTTAATTGTGTGAACTTAATTCAAATCTAATGTGCTTAGGTGGAGGAGGAATAGACCACGCCTAAGAGTAGATCCAACATAATTAAGCGGAGTTGATCGCACGCCTAGAGATAGGGTGACGAGATTTTTGCAGATTAGGGTGAAACCTAATATGGGAGTCCACAGATCGATTCATTGCTATTCTAGGGGTTATTATAAGTTTAACGAGAGTTCCACTAATTAACCTAGGGTTAGACGTTATTCGCCTCGAGAGAGGGTTTAATATACGTTAGGAGTCTCATGAGATCAAACTAAGTAATTAAATCATATGGTTCAAGGTTAGATAACAAGTGAAGTCTAGGTGGATTTTTCTTAAGGGTATCGTTTGAGTCAACTGAGTTTTCCCAAAAGTTATTTCTCGAGTTCATTCTTTTTTGTCTTTGCGTCTTAGCTTAGTAAGTAGATTAGTTTTAGTTTAAACAATCATCACTTTATATTAAGGCTAAATAATAAAAATACGGTGAGTATTAGACTTTTAGTTCCTTTGGGTTCGACAATCCGGTCTTGCCTAAACTATACCACTGTTCGATAGGTGCACTTGCCTTTAGTCGTTGTCAGAGTTGGTTTCTAGGTTCAATCATTCTTTTATAAATTTTAAAACTCTGATTTACAGCGATCAAACACCGTTAGAGTTAAAGTCGAGTTTTATTCATTTACTACCCACCTTCTGTGGATTATAGAACGAAATTTCGCACACCCATCTCAAAGAATTCCATATGGTGTGCACACGCATGAAGCCTCAGGGAGTAACCGAAGACCAAATTAAACTTCATGCTTTTCCTTTCTCATTAGTCGATTCTGCTAGAAAATGGCTATTTTATTTACCTCCAAGATCTGTCAATAAATGGTCTAACATGTCTCGTTTATTTCTTGATAGGTTCTTTCCAACAGCCGAACTAAGGAGGGACATTGTAGGAATCTGTCAAAAGGACACTGAATCGCTCTACGATTATGGTACAAAAAGTTGTGTGCAAGTTGTCCACAACATGGACTGACTGAACAATCACTTTTGCAGTATTTCTATGAGGGGTCATGTAACAGTCCGATTTAGACCCTAGTGGGAATAGTAGTTTCGGGACCACAAATTTGAGTCATATAAATATTTGAATATTATTTTCTGTGCCTATGATATGTGATTAAGCATGTGTGTAAGTTTCGCTATTTAATTTGGTCGTTTACATGCTTAATTTGAGAAAAGGATTAAATCGCATAAAAGGTAAAAGTGACATGCTATTTGTTAATGTATTGAATTGACATGGCTTAATAATGGTGAAGTCCTTAAGTGGATATTAGACCACTAAACATTAAAGTGGACGGTTATGGGCATGAATTATATAGTTTTATTATTAATTCATTAAGGGCAAAAGGGAAATTAATAATTATATTTAATTAAATAAAACAAAACATGAAAATGGTTATCGTATTCAACCATTAGTGCCAAAAATACAAGAAAAATAAAGGAAGGAAGAACATCTAGGTTTCGGCTAGCTTTTAGCTTGATTCAAGGTATGTTTTGCTTTGGTTTTTGATAATTTCTACGTTTTTGTAATTGTTTCTTTGTGTACTATCAAACCCATGCTTTAATTTTAGAATTTGATGGTGATTTTGAGATATGCCATTGATGAATGTTTGAGCTTTGTGTTGTTAGTTGGTGGAATATGAAAGATATGTGAAAGATTAACATATTTTGTCTTTGAATTTTTAGTGAAATTGAGTAATTTGGGCTTAATTGTGAAAATGAGAAATTGGAGGACTAAAACGTGAAATAAATGAAATGTGTGGGCTTGTATGGACATAGGAAGAATTTGGCTAGGCATGGGTAAAGTGAAATTTTGTGTATTTTGTGATTTTGTGAAATAGAGACTAAAGTGTCGAAATGTAAAAATGTGAGGGCTATTTTGTAAAATGCCCTAAATATGTGTGTTTGGATTAAATTGAATGAATTAGTGATTGGATGAGTTAAATTTGAATATGTATAGACTAAGAGAGGAGAGATTCAGATTGAGATCGAGGCAAAGACCAAGCACTCGATTGATCGACTAGTTTCGGTATTTCGACGTCCGAGGTAAGTTCAGACATAATACGTGTCATTAAATTATGTTTTAGTATTATGGAATGAATATATAAGTGTGATTATGAAATTAGAAATGCTATGTATGGAATTGAATTAGATGGCACTAAGTGTGCGTAATTGAAATCGAGACAGAGATGAATAGAATAGCACTGTGTGTGCAAAGTTATGGAAGCTTCGGCTTTATTGATTGGCACTGTGTGTGCGATACCGAGATGTATTCGGTTTTAAGTACAAGCACTAAGTGTGCGATGACATTTATGCTCTGACTACGAAATTGGCACTAAGTGTGCGATTGAATCAAATGAATAATAAAGGTTAATCGAAATATAATATCGAGTATTGAGTAGCATGGATGGTGAATAACTATGTGTTGGCTAAGGCATGTATTGAACCTTGGTGGTTGATGAAATTGTGTATGGAAGTATGAATGGTTGAGTGAGTATATTAGCTTTGGATGAAATGGTGTGAATAATTGAGAGTAGATCTATGTGATGGAATAACTTTGTATATTGAATTTGATTTATTGACTTGAATGTATTATATTACGAACTTACTAAGCTTTAGAGCTTACTGTGTGATGTGTTTCTCTATTTTACAGTGTCAGTAAAGCTAGCTCGAATCTGGGGATCGTCAGCGACTCAATCACTCTATTGGCTATCAATTTTGGTACTTTTGAAAGATGTATAAATTTGGTATATGGCATGTATAGGCTAGTGATTATGGTATGCTTTATAATGTTTGGACCTTGCCATGTGATATGGCTTGGATGTTGAATATTGATGGTTTATATGTGAAGTTATGGAAATGATGAATGTGGTATAATTAGTGAGAGTGGAAAATGGTATATTTCATGCTTGAATTGGTTGATGAGAATGGTATTTTAAGTGTAAATTTGTGGTATGACTAGATGATGTTTAGTTATATGAATTGAGTTGAGAATATAATGTTTTGGATGGATTTATTTGAGTAGGAATTGAGTATGGAAATAAATAATGTAATAGATGATTAGTTGGTTCTTGAAATGGTATGTTTTGGTTGCATTTGAGGCATGAATTGGTATTGGTTTGATGCATATAGGTGATTCCAAAGTGTGGATGGTAATTTTTCCTTGAAAATGGCCTATAATTTCCCACACGGTTGAGCACACGGGCGTGTGGCTCGACTGTGTCCTTTGTGGTTGTGTAATTGAATCAAGTCAGACTCGACCACGGGCTAGACACACGGGCGTGTGATTGGCCGTGTGGTGCAAGTCAGTGTCGACCACGGGTGAGACACATGGGCGTGTCTCAGGTCGTGTGGACAAGTCAATATGTATGCCCTGTTTTTCCATGGCTTGGATACACGGGCGTGTCACACGGCCTACCCACACGGGTGTGTGACCTCTGTAACTTAGAAGAATGTTAGAATTTCAAAAAATTTCGTATGAGTTCGGTTTAGTCCTGACCCCCTTCTAGCATGTGATTAAGGTCTCGTAGACCTATTTAAGGGACTCATTGAATGTGATATGCTATGATTGGATATAAAATGATATTGAATGTTCTGAATTGATAGGTAATGCCTCTTAACCCTATTCCAGCGACAGTTTTGGGTTAGGGGTGTTACATTTTATTGGTATCAGAGCTACAGTTTAGTCAATTCTCGGACTAACGTAGCATGTGTGAGTTTAGCTATACATGACATATATATAATTGCTATAGTATGATGAATCCTGACAGTTACAAATGTGTTTTCATATAGTAAATGGATCCCGATCGAGCAGTTGCTGACGATGTAGAGAGTGACGCACCTGCTCCCGCTCAAGGGACGGTGCCGGCCACATCTAGGCCGAATGATAGTAGCCAAGAGGGAGAGGCTAAGCAAGCCTTTTTTCGAATGATGAGTGAGTGGTTTTCGGAGTTCCCTCGAACGATTCTGGCTGTTCCACAACTCCATCCCCACAAGTACCCATTGTGCCACAAGTTGTAGATCCGATCCGATTGAACAAACCTCCTGTAGACAAAATTTGAAAGAATGGGGCCGAAGAGTTTAGGGTCACAGCCGATGTTGATGTCGAGCGAGCTGAGTTTTGGCTCGAGAATACCATTTGAGTATTTGATGAGATGTCGTTGACTCCTAATGAATGCATCAAATGTGTTGTTTCTTTGTTGAGGGATACAACATATAATTGGTGGAAAATGTTGATATCCGTGGTTCCGAGAGAGAGAATCACTTGGGATTTCTTTCAAGCTGAATTCCAAAAGAAATATATCAGTCAACGATTTATAGATCAGAAGTATGTCAGTTACGGAGTATGAATGGGAGTTTATGAGACTGAGCCAATACGCGTGGGAATGTGTTTCGACCGAAGCTACTATGTGTAAACGTTTTATTGAAGGTTTGAATGAAGACATTAAATTACTGGTTGGAATACTTGACATAAATTAATATGTTGCGTTAGTTGAAAGAGCCTGCAAAGCCGAGGAGCTTAGTAAAGAAAAGAAGAAAGGAGATTCTGAGGCTAGAGATGAAAGAAAAAGATTGATGAGTAAGTCGTTTCAACCTTCAATGAAGAGATTTAAAGATGCAAGCAATCGTTCAAATGCTTTATTTGGACATTCGGGTAGAGATCGGGTAAGACAAAGTGTTGGTCCAAGAGTTCAAATTCTAACTGAATCAAGTGTTAGAAGTGTCAAAAGCAACAAACCTAAATTTAGACAATGTGGAAGACGACATGTGGGAGAATGTTGGGGCAAGTAGAATAATAGAACTTGTTATAAATGTGGATCACGAGATCACTTCATTCGAGACTGCCCAGAGTTATCCGAGAAAGACAATATCCAGAGTGCGAGACCAAGTAATATGACAATTAGGGGTAGACCACCCAGAAACACCGCAAATGTGAGTGGAAGTCAAAGAGGGACTACGGATACATCTGTGAGATCAGAGGCGAGAGTCCTTACCCGAGCCTATGCTATACGCGCACGGGAAGAAGCGTCATCTCCAGACATCATTACTGGTACTTTTACTCTATTTGATACTGATGTGATTGCATTGATAGATCCAGGTTCTACTCATTCTTATGTGTGTGTGAATCTAGTATCAAGTAAGTCTCTACCTGTTGAGTCTACTGAAATTGTGATTTGAGTATCGAACCCCTTAAGCAAGTGTGTTTTGGTTGATAAAGTGTGCAAGAACTGCCCGTTGATGTTTCGAGATATTTGCATTCCGGCTAATTTGATGTTACTATATTTTGATGAATTTGATTTTATTCTGGGTATGGATTGGCTCACTTTGCATAGTGCTATTGTGAATTTTAAACGGAAGAGTATTGATTTGAAAAGTCAAAATGGTGAGATAGTTCGAATTGAATCCAGTGATTTGAATGGGTTACCGGCTGTTAAATCTTCGATGAAAGCTTTGAACTATGTGAAAAAGGGTTGCAAAGCTTATCTGACATATGTGATTGATACAAAAGTATCAGAAAAGAAAGTTGAATCCGTGCCTGTGGTTTGTGAATTTCCTGATGTGTTTCCTGCAGAGTTTTCGGGACTACCTCTGATACGGGAAGTTGAATTTGGTATTGAATTAGTGCCGGGAATGACTCCTATCTCAATAGCTCCGTATAAAATGGCACCGACAGAATTGAAAGAGTTAAAGTCTAAGTTGCAAGAGTTGACAGATAGAGGATTTGCACGACTGAGTTTTTCGCCCTGGGGTGCTCCTGTGTTGTTTGTGAAAAAGAAAGATGGTACTATGAGGATGTGCATTGATTACCGACAGTTGAACAAAGTTACGATAAAGAATAAGTATTCCCTACCACGTATTGATGATTTGTTTGATCAACTGAAAGGAGCTACAGTGTTTTCTAAGATAGATTTGAGATCGAGCTACTATCAGTTGAGAGTTAAAGAATCAGATGTACCGAAGACTGCTTTCAGAACAAGGTACGGACACTATGAATTCTTAGTTATGCCTTTTAGACTAACGAATGCTCCTGCAGTGTTTATGGATTTGATGAACCGTATATTCAGACCGTATTTGGATCATTTTGTTGTGGTGTTCTTTGATGATATTCTGATTTACTCATGTGATGAGACGCAACATGCCGAGCATTTGAGAATTGTGTTACAGACTCTGCGTGAGAAGCAATTGTATGCAAAGTTTAGCAAATGTGAGTTTTGGTTGCGTGAGGTTGGTTTTCTGGGACATATTGTGTCAGTTGCGGGAATACGAGTTGATCCGAGCAAGATTTTCGCAATTTTAGAATGGAAACCTCTGAGGAATGTGTCTAAAGTCTGTAGTTTTCTGGGACTAGCGGGATATTACAGAAGATTTGTGAAAGGCTTCTCGATGATTGCGACTCCATTGACAAAGTTGCTACAAAAAGATGTTAAATTCGAGTGGTCAGAAAAGTGCCAGCAGAGTTTTGAGCAGTTGAAAGCATTGTTGACAGAGGCTCCAGTGTTAGTTCAACCCGAATCGGGTAAATAATACATAGTTTACAGTGATGCATCGTTGAATGGTTTGGGCTGTGTGTTGATGCAAGAAGGCAAAGTCATTGCTTACGCTTCGAGGCAGTTAAAGCCGCATGGAAAAAACTACCCGACTCATGATCTTGAATTAGCCGCTATTGTATTTGCATTGAAGATTTGGCGTCACTACCTTTTTGGTGAGAAATGTCATATTTATACGGATCACAAGAGCTTGAAGTACTTGATGACTCAGAAAGATTTGAATCTACGACAAAGAAGATGGTTAGAGCTTTTGAAAGACTATGAGCTTGTGGTAGATTATCATCCGAGTAAAGCTAATGTAGTTGCTGATGCTTTAAGTTGAAAGTCTATATGTGCTTTGCAAGCAATGAGTACTCAGATGGATTTATGTGATGATGGTTCAGTTTTGGCTGAGTTGAAAGTGAGGTCGATGTTCGTACGTCAGATTCGTGATGCACAGAAAAGTGATGACGAGATGATGATAAAACGAGCTCAATATGGTTTAAATCCTGATTCAGATTTTCGAGTTGATAATGATGATTGTTTGAGATTCAGAGATCAGATGTTTGTTTCGAGGAATTCAGAGTTGATTCAGATGATTTTGAACGAAGCTCACAATAATCGTTTGACTGTTCATCCGGGGAGTACAAAAATGTATAACGATTTGAAACAATTTTATTGGTGGCATGGTATGAAACAGGATATTTCAGAGTTTGTTTCGAGATGCTTGGTTTGTCAACAAGTTAAAGCTGAACATCAGGTTTTATCCGGTTTGTTGCAACCGATTATGATTCCTGAGTGGAAATGGGAGAGGATCATGATGGACTTTGTTTCGGGATTGCCTTTATCTCTGGGATAGAAAGATGCGGTCTGGGTGATAGTTGACAGATTGATAAAATCAACTCATTTTGTTCCGGTGAGAACAGATTATTCACTTGATAAATTAGATGAATTGTATATCTCTAATATTGTGAGATTGCACGGGGTGCCACTATCTATTGTATCTGATAGAGATCCGAGATTTACTTCGCGGTTTTGGAAGAAATTGCAAGAGGCTTTAGGCACAAAATTGCATTTCAGTACTGCATTTCATCTGTAAACGGATGGACAATCCGAGTGGATCATTCAGATTCTTGAAGATATGTTGAGATGTTGTATTCTTGAATTTGAAAGTACGTAAGAGAAACATTTGCCGTTGATTGAATTCGCATACAATAATAGTTTTCAATCTAGCATTAAAATGGCACCATATGAGGCACTTTATGGTCGAAAATGTCGAACTCCATTGTACTGGACTGAGCTGAGTGAGAATAAGATTCACGGAGTTGATTTGATGAAAGAGACCAAGCAGAAAGTGAAAATGATTCGCGAAAGTTTGAAAGCGGCTTCAGATCGTCAAAAGTCTTATGCAGACTTGAAACGAAAAGATATTGAATTTGAGGTTGGTAACAAAGTGTTTTTGAAAGTGTCTCCGTGGAAGAAAATACTTCGATTTGGCCAAAAAGGCAAGCTGAGTCCGAGGTTCATCGGGCCGTATGAGATCATTGAACGAATTGGGCCAGTTGCTTATAAGTTGTTGCTGCCACTTGAATTAGAGAAAATTCATAATGTATTTCATGTATCGATGCTTCGAAGTTACAGATCTGATCCGTCACATGTGATTGCTCCTACTGAGGTTGAGATTCAGTCAGATTTGTCGTATAGTGATGAGCCATTTTAAATTTTGGCATGTGAGATCAAAGATTTGAGAAACAAAAGATTTCCCTTAGTGAAAGTATTATGGCACAAACACGGAGTTGAAGAGGCTATATGGGAGCCTGAAGATGTTATGAGAGAGCAATATCTAAACCTATTCACTGGTAAGATTTTCGGGGACGAAAATCCCTAATGAGGGAGAGTTGTAACAGTCTGGTTTAGACCCTAGTCAGAATAGTGGTTTCAGGACCACAAATCCGAGTCATAAAAATATTTTAATATTATTTTCTGTGCCTATGATATGTGATTAAGCATGTGTGTAAGTTTCGCGATTTAATTTGGTCGTTTACGTGCTTAATTTAAGAAAAGGATTAAATCGCATAAAAGGTAAAAGTGACATGCTATTTGTTAATGTATTGAATTGACATGGCTTAATAATGGTGAAGTCCTTAAGTGGATATTAGACCACTAAACATTAAACTGGACGGTTATGGGCATGAATTATGTAGTTTTATTATTAATTCATTAAGGGTAAAAAGGGAAATTAATAATTATGTTTAATTAAATAAAACAAAACATGAAAATGGTTATCATATTCAACCATTAGTGCCGAAAATACAAGAAAAATAAAGGAAGGAAGAACATCTAGGTTTCGGCTAGCTTTTGGCTTGATTCAAGGTATGTTTTGCTTCGATTTTTGATAATTTCTACGTTTTTGTAATTGTTGCTTTGTGTACTATCAAACCCATGCTTTAATTTTAGAATTTGATGGTGATTTTGAGATATGCCATTGATGGATGTTTGAGCTTTGTGTTGTTAGTGGAATATGAAAGATATGAGAAAGATTAACATATTTTGTCTTTGAATTTTTAAAGAAATTGAGTAATTTGGGCTTAATTGTGAAAATGAGAAATTGGAGGACTAAAACGTGAAATAAATGAAATGTGTGGGCTTGTATGGACATAGGAAGAATTCAGCTAGGCATGGGTAAAGTGAAATTTTGTGTACTTTGTGATTTTGTGAAATAGGGACTAAAGTGTCGAAATGTAAAAATGTGAGGGCTATTTTGTAAAATGCCCTAAATATGTGTGTTTGGACTAAATTGAATGAATTAGTGATTGAATGAGTTAAATTTGAATTATGTATAGACCAAGAGAGGAGAGATTCAGATCGAGATCGAGGCAAAGACAAAGCACTCGATTGATCGGCTAGTTTCGGTATTTCAACGTCCGAGGTAAGTTCGGACATAATACGTGTTGTTAAATTATGTTTTAGTATTATGGAATGAATATATAAGTGTGATTATGAAATTAGAAATGCTATGTGTGGAATTGAATTAGATGGCACTAAGTGTGCGTAATTGAAATCGAGACAAAGATGAATAGCACTGTGTGTGCAAAGTTATAGAAGCTTCGGCTTTATTGATTGGCACTGTGTGTGCGATACCGAGATGAATTCAGTTTTAAGTACAAGCACTAAGTGTGCGATGACATTTATGCTCTGGCTACGAAATTGGCACTAAGTGTGCGATAGAATCAAATGAATAATAAAGGTTGATCGAAATATAATATCGAGCATTGAGTAGCATGGATGGTGAATAACTATGTGTTGGCTAAGGTATGTATTGAACCTTGGTGGTTGATGAAATTGTGTATGGAAGTATGAATGGTTGAGTGAGTATATTAGCTTTGGATGAAATGGTGTGAATAATTGAGAGTAGATCTATGTGATGGAATAACTTTGTATATTGAATTTGATTTATTGACTTGAATGTATTATATTACGAACTTACTAAGCTTTAGAGCTTACTGTGTGATGTGTTTCTCTGTTTTACAGTGTCAGTAAAGCTAGCTCGAATTTGGGGATCGTCAGCGACTCAATCACTCTATCTGCTATCAATTTTGGTACTTTTGAAAGATGTATAAATTTGGTATATGGCATGTATAGGCTAGTGATTATGGTATGCTTTATAATGTTTGGACCTTGCCATGTGATATGGCTTGGATGTTGAATGTTGATGGTTTATATGTGAAGTTATGGAAATGATGAATGTGGTATAAAATAGTGAGAGTGGAAAATGGTATATTTCATGCTTGAATTGGTTGATGAGAATGGTATTTTAAGTGTGAATTTGTGGTATGACTAGATGATGTTTAGTTATATGAATTGAGTTGAGAATATGATGTTTTGGATGGATTTATTTGAGTAGGAATTGAGTATGGAAATAAATGATGTAATAGATGATTAGTTGGTGCTTGAAATGGTATGTTTTGGTTGCATTTGAGGCATGAATTGGTATTGGTTTGATGCATATAGGTGATTCCAAAGTGTGGATGGTAATTTGGCCTTGAAAATGGCCTATAGTTGCCCACACGGTTGAGCACACGGACGTGTGGCTCGACCGTGTCCTTCGTGGTTGTGTAATTGAATCAAGTCAGACTCGACCACGGGCTGGACACACGGGCGTGTGACTGGCCGTGTGGTGCAAGTCAGTGTCGACCACGTGTGAGGCACACGGGTGTGTCTCAGGTCGTGTGGACAAGTCAATATGTATGCCCTGTTTTGCCACGGCTTGGACGCACGGGCGTGTCCGAGGCCGTGTGAGGAACACGGCCTACCCACACGGGCGTGTGACCTCTGTAACTTAGAAAAATGTTAGAATTTCAAAAATTTTTGTATGAGTTTGGTTTAGTCCTGACCCCCTTCTAGCATGTGATTAAGGTCTCGTAGACCTATTTAAGGGACTCATTGAATGTGATATGCTATGATTGGATATAAAATGATACTGAATGTTCTGAATTGATAGGTAATGCCTCTTAACCCTATTTCGGCGATGGTTTCGGGTTAGGGGTGTTACAGGTCACTCCCGATGGAAATAAAAATAATAGATGCTGCAAGTGGAAGAGCACTTGTTAATATGACTCCTCAGAGAGAACGAGAGTTGATTTCGATAATGGCTACTAACTCTCAACAATTCCGACCAGCTATAGAACCCAAGAGATGGGTTCATAGGTTAAGTTCTCTATCTCTAGAAGATAAAATTGATAAGTTGACTAACGTTGTTCAAAATTTACTTACAGATAAAATGGACAAGGACACCCAAATTTTTAAGTCCACATGGTTGAGGAATTAATCCTCGAAGAACCAGCTGAATAAGTTTCCAGGTCTTCGAGCTAGCGATGTTAAACAAAAGCGTTTTTTGGGAGGCAACCCAATTTTATTTTAATTTATTTAATTTTAAGTTTTAAAAAAATTAAGGTTGAAAATAAAATAAAATAAAATAAAATTTCTTTAATCTAGTTAATGTAATATTTTTAGGAACGCAATGGAGGTTGTTAATTTTTCGAAAATTGGATACTGATAGTGGCATAGGCATATCATGCTAAATGTTGACAATTATTTACCTACAAACAAAACCCAACACCCTTAACCCAAATGATTAATCCAAAACCCAAATCCACTTAACTTACCTACCCCATACCCAAATACCGACCCAAATGAAAAAACCCACACAATAAACCCAAAATAAGCCCAATTCCCCAACACCAAAACAAGCCCAAGAGGAGAAAAGAAAAGAAAGAAGATTGGGCCATACGACCAACATTGGCCCAAAGAGAAAATAAAGGAAAAAAAAGGGGAAAGAAGGCCCAACCGGCCAAAAAGAAAAATAAGGAAAAAACACCCAAACCCCAAAACACCGACCCTTATTCTTATTCACCTTTCTTCCTCTCTTCTAAATAAAAAATCCTAACCCCTTCAACATCATCACACCGCCACCATCATTGTACATCACTGCTGTCACCGCTTCCAGCAACATCGTTCGATCGACAGCCCCTCTCTCACACCACCACAACCATCGACCTGCCAAACGTCAAACCACCACGAAACCACCGGTTAAAACTCCCGCTACAACCTTAGTATCACTGACAGCATTGCCACCGTCCACCGCCGCCGTCCGTCGTAAACAAAGCCATTTATTCCTCAAGCCCATACGCAAACCATGGTTTGAACTAGAAACCAAATGACCGACAATATTCTGACTTCGCTCAATTGCAGACGAAACTGGATTTTAGCACCTCCAGTTGTCGATTTACACAATGACGAACCGTTTCCACCCCTACAAGATGAACGGCTGCGCCAATAAGAACTCGTTGCCGACAAAGCCTAACTCTGATCAAAACAGAACGATCGAACAACAACCTCTCTACTTTCAAAAGGTTAATTCCTAACATACAACCTATTTTACCCTTACTAACATATTATGCATGTTACTCGGACGAGGTCGAGACTTGACCATGGTGAAGGTTCTTCGACAAGAAATAAGTGTGTTTCTCAATGTCAAACATGATCATCCACCACTTGAGCCCATCGACCACTGATACATAAGCCAGTGATGCCTCCACACAATAGTACTGACGCTACTGGAAATTCGAGTCCACCACCTGACACGCCTGACAAAAATGTTCGACCATCACGAGATGGTAAACATAATAGGCAAGGTCGTGGCTACATTATTCCCACCGAAGGATGATTACGAGGGTCTCTAAACTTTTGGACTCCGGAGCATCACGTAAGATACGACAACATTCGACAACGTCAACTCCCTGTCTGTAAGCAAATTGATCTTTACACCCTTGATATGTTAAATATTCGTGATACTATGATGAGCTATTTTGATGCTATTGGTTGGAGCTCATTTGTAAATATCTCCTGCAATGCATATTATGAATTAATTTATGAATTCTACACAACATTTAGCTTCAATATTAATGCGTTACGAACTGCTAAAACACAAGATGTTGCCTGTTTTTGGTTACTTGGTAAAGACTTTAGGATGTCAATTTCTGATTTTAACACTGCCATGGGTTTCGTTGACCCTTACAACATACAAACTGATTCCTACCACACTACTTTGTTAGATATTCCAAGTAACTTGCTCAAGATGTTTATTGTGTTTTAACTCATTCTAGAAAATAAAATTTATAATCCAAAGATCTCTAAGGACTTGTTGGTGCATGAACTCACTTTGAGATATATTCATCGATTTTTAGTCTTTAGTTTTTCAGGTCGAAATGATTTGTCATTTGTTTTAACTAAAACTGATTTAATTTTTTTTTGTGGTGTATGCATTCTAGATTTAAAGTTAATTTAGGATATTGGTTTGCATAGAACTTTCATGCTGTTTTGTGCTCTAATAGACCACTAATAATTGTCCCTTATATTACAAACTTAACCTCTCAACTTTTTCTCTCTGAAGTCAATTTCTCGTCCTTAACATGTGCATATACTATGGATAGCCTATATGAATATTGTTTGGATTCTATGGGTTTTCTTGCTGGCATCCCTATTACATATTATTTTGTTCCTCCAGGTACAGGAATTGCTCGTGGTAATTAGGTCTTTCGCTAACATCCAAATTTCACAACTAGAGAGCAAGAGGAGCAGCTTCCTTTATCTGTAGAGGCACTTTTAACCCGAATCAAAGCTCGACTTGAAATAGTGGAAATTCAAATCTCCACAATCCTTGACAACTTGCAAAGTCATTTTTCCCAACTCCGACAACATCGTTAGAAACACATGGGGAGTATTCTTAACCTTTCTCTTTGCTTGTTTGAGTTACCATTCTTTATTGCATATTAAACATGCTTGAGGACAAGCATAGATTAAGTGAGGGGATTGAAATGGTAGGTATGCATGGTTGATTGGCTTTTGATGCATGTTTCTTTTTTGCATATGTTCAATCTTATGTCAGATTTATTCAATAATTTGTTTGACATTGAGCCTCTAATCTCATTACTTAGTCAAATTGGGCAGTAGGGTAATTTTTGAATTAAAGTGTTCAAATATCTAGATTAATCGACATGTGTGTTTTAAAGTTGATATATGTAATTAGATTTTTCATGAAAGTTGATTGCTTGGAAAAAAATTATATTTGCTTGTAAATAAATAAATAAAATAAAATGTAAATAAACAAATAAATAAAGGCTCAATTTATGAGTGGAGATTTCGGGAACGTGACCGAATTTAATAACCGGGATGAGGTGCTTGGGTTGTCATCTCATGTCGCATAAAAAGGTTCGAGTGACGAACTAAAAACTTGCAAACATTCTTCTAACTGAGCTGTTAAAAAAAAGATCGTTTGAATTGAGTAACCGGGGTAGGATGCTTGGGTTGTCATCCTAGTCCATGTAAAAAGGTTTGACTACGTCCAAAATGAAAAAAAAAAATTGTTACTGCATGATTAATTGAGAATAATACATTGGGAAAATTTTTGTTCAAACTCAATTTAGTGAAATGATTTAATTTACATGTTACAATTTTGTCTATATTGTTTGCATTGATCATGGATGCGGAAAAGAGGCTTGATTTCTACTAAGTTATTGAATAGTTTCTAATGTATGAAAGTACAATATGTTTGAGAGCAAACATGAGCTAAATAGGAGGGATGTGATAACTTGTTCCTTTTGCACAATTTACGTGTTCAACTCAACTTATTCTCGAATTGATCCTTGTTAATTGATACATTTTGTGTTTAAATATTGACAGGAATGAAATTCAGCCACTTTAAATCAGAGACAAGCAAAGAAGGGATTAAATTGAAGCATGAGAAAAAGAAGAGGAACAAATTGTAAATTTGAGATATTTTAGGGGCTAGTCAGATTTTGACTTTATAAAAGCCAAAATTAGTAAATTAAATCTGAAAATATTTTATGTAGTTAGTGGTAGGTGGAAAAAGCCTAAAATTAGTATGTGGATTTTGTATAAATAGGTGAGGTGGTGTACTTGAAAACATACCTTGAATACATTTGAAATTGATTGGATTTAATGCAATTATCCATTTTCTTCCTTCTGTTCAAAACGCCTGTAGCTTATTCTTTTTCATTCTGCCAATTTTTGTTTCAATAGCTTTTAATTTCTTTATTGGCTTAATTATTTTCCAAGTCCCCTCCATTTTCCATCAATCTCCACTACCATTTAATCCTTTGCCATAAGCCGATAAAAGCATGATTAATTTCATGCTTCACTAAAATTCTAACATAGCTTTAGGCCGGTATTATTTCCGGTCAGGAATCGTGAGAAATGTATCTGCACTAAAGAATCCTTCAAATCAGTATTCACCATCTCTCCGAAATATCAGGATTGACAAATTCATCCCTTAAAGTTAACTTAATTTCAATTCAAAGAGTGCACGTTGGGTTGGAGTGGTTTTAACGTACAATTGGGAAGATGATTCGGCCTTGCTATATTTGGATTTTTGCGAACAAGTTAGGGAGATTTTGATCGGGTTTAAATGTCTCGCGTAGTTGAGGTCGTTAATCTCAGGTGGGTTCTTTATAATGCAAGGCTGCCGAGGTCTTGAATTGGGAATACTCGTATCGCAGTTAGACAATCGGTAAGGGTTGGTTTGCAAGGCGTACCGGGATCATCTACAAGAGGAAGAATTGGCAGTTAAGACATTCTTAACCGTTATAACCAGCTTATTATTTGGAGGAGAAAATTATTTTTCGAGGATCAATTCAAAAACCGAAATTCGCTGAGTTTAGGGCTAAGGCTTTCTAATCCTGTTTGCAAAAATCCAAATTCATTTTCTAATTTAATTTTACTTTCGATCTCTTTAATTGCTTATTTCTACGATCTTAATTATTTAATTTCTACACATTGCCAACTCCCCTAATTTATTTAATTTATTTTTCAGCAGGTCCGTTTGGAGTCGTGGCCATGACTATTACCATGATTATCGGCTCGACTGAAATTCTAAACACAAAAGTTGATCATAATATCAAATCCCTGTGGACTTAACCCTACTACTCTTTACTACTATTTACAGTTATTTTATTTTAGGAATTATATTTGGTGGTTTCGACACCCATATTGAGTTTGAACCAAAATTTGCAAGATATTATTCTCAATTAATCATGCACTAACAATTTTTTTTATTTTGGACGTAGTCAAACGTTTTTACGCGAACTAGGATGAAAATCCAAGCACCCTACCTCGATTACTTAGTTCAAATGGTTGTTTTCTTAATAGCTAGATTAGAGGAATGTTTGATAGTTTTCGGTTCGTCACTCAAACCTTTTTACGCGAGATGAGTTGACAACCCAAGCACCTCATCTCGGTTACTAAATTCAGTCACTTTCCCAAAATATTCACTTATAACTTGAGCCTTTATTTATTTATTTATTTACATTTTATTTTATTTATTTATTTACAAGAAAATATAATATTTTTTCCAAACAATCAACTTTCATGAAAAATCTAATTGCATATATCAACTTTAAAACACACATGTTGATTAATCTAGATATTTGAACACTTTAATTCAAAAATTACCCAACTATGCAATTTAACTAAGTAATTAGATTAGAGGCTCAATGTCAAACAAATTATTGAATAAATCCAGCATAAGATTCAACATATGCAAAAGAGAAACGTGCAACAAAAGCCAATCAACCATGCATACTTACCATTTCAACTATGGATTTGGAGGGAAATTGTAACAGCCCGCCTGATGTTGTCTGAAACACCCCAAACCTGGCCCACATGCCCAGACCGGATCTGGTATGTTCCTTGAGTAAAACGTTTCAAATTTATGTTTATTACTTTGGAAAATTTGGGTGGTTTTAAAAAATATGCCGAGTTGTTTTGGAGTTAATCTTTAATTCGAAAATCGTTTGTGTTTAGGTGTCTAAACATTTACAATTTATTTTTAAGAAAAGTTGCTTAAACTTTAAATTGATAAAAATTGTACCATAATAAAATAAATAAAAATGCATGCATAATCAATTTATAGCTATGGCCTTATTACATTAAAACAAAAACCTGAATAAATCCAAAATACTTAGCAATAAAAAGTCCAAAATTAAAATAAAGTCTGAGTTGAACATGGCCACCACTAAGCTCCTGCCGACCCGGTCCGTTACTGAGTGTCACCTGAAAAATATCCCACAACGGGGTGAGTCAAACAGACTCAGTGTGTATAACCAACACTAAGTCCCAACGATTCAGGCATATCATATCATATCATACGTATGTATATAGCAGATAGAAATAATGATGCAAACCCGAACCCATACCTAGATAACCATCCGCTATACATCACCCGTACCAACCATCACACCGTGGGGACTATTAAGTCGACCCTCCATCCGCTACACATCATCGAAGGTAGTCGCTGCAGACGACTTGCTCATTGCCCTTATAAATTTTGTGGCATAGCCACCAGACATTATTTCGTGACATAAGTCACCACATTCAGATTTCGTGACATGAGTCACCACATTCAGATATTGTGGTATAAACCTCCAGATCACTTCCCCTTTCCATATAACCCGTATGCCCCATGTCACACAGAATATGCAATATCATGCCTTATGCCTTATTCCACATTCTTATCGATATTCACATATGAACCATATTCCAAATATTCATATCATAATATTATTCATATCATTTATTAACATAATGTTAAGGTTACTTACCTGAGTACTTTGTACCATCACATGGTACCTTTGCCCACTTTTCACATTATTATAAACACATATATTAAATTGATGCCATAAATCTATTAAGAGTTAGTGTGGGGTACACACCTGGTTTACTTAATGCTTTCACTAAAATCCCGAAAATCTATCGAAATCGATTGTATTCCCTCCTATAGACCATAGTTTAAAAATCGATCAACTTTTAACAAATAAAAAGGCCTTGGCCGAATATCAAAACTCCCTTACCTCGATTATCTAGATCCCGAAATCGCTATCTGTTAATGGAGATGTCGAAATGCCTACATGATCTATGTTAGATCCGATTCTAACACTTAATGATCATCATAAATGGCCTTTGGCCTAATATTACACTTTACTTACCTTAGATATCTAAATCCCGAATGATCTTCTCTTGTAGTCGACTTAGCAGAATTCTCGAAATCCTCCTTCAAAGATTCGATCAAAGAGCATTAATGGGATTAAAGCCTTGATTTTCGACAGTTAGAGAAAGAAAAGAATAAGAGTTCGGCCAAGAGAGATCCTTACCAATAGAATGATCAAAACGCAATTGGCTCACCAACTTGAAGTGCCGACAAGAGGAAGGAAGTGTTTGAATTTCGGCTTTTGATCTAGTGAAGGAATCGACCCCAAAAAAAAGATGCAATCGGCTATGGCCCCCAAAATAGGAGATTCGGCTTTTGGAGAATTGCAAAAAGAAAAAGAGAATGAAGTGCAGAGAGATTCGACCAAAGTGAGAGGAGGGAATGGGAGTATGGTATTCGACTTTGGCTTTTAAGAAAAAGGATTGAAGGGAGTTTCAACAAGAATGGAAAAAGAAGGAGAACTTTCGGCTTTGAAGAAGATAAGAGAAGAAGAGAAGATTTGCTAAAGAATTCGGCAGAGGCACAATTGAAAAGAAAAGAATGAAAATGGCCTCACTTCTTCCCTTTGGCCGAAAATACCACACCTAGATCCCCCTATTCGGCCAACTCCTCATCTCTCTATCCAATCCCTTGTTATTTTCCTATTTTTCCTCTTCTTTACCCTTTCAAAAATAAATTGAATAAATCAATAATTGTCTCGCTACCTTAGCCGAATTTTAAAGGGAATTTGACCACATCTAGTGCTCATCTCCTTAGTGTTTTAATGCCGTCCAACTCCCTCTTAGCTTGACGCAAAAAACAGCTCAAAATTGCTCCCTTCTTTGCTCGAACCTAGCCCCCTTGTACCGCTTGTGGCGTCACTTACTAGGGCTTTAAGTGGCGCCTCCTTGCCACTTTAACAAGCCTATTTTTGTGTCTAAATTCTCCTACAAATTCTCTTAAGGCCTCTTTTGTTCAATTCCCTTCAATACTTAAAATTTAATATTTTCTAAGGCATTCTTCTATATTCTAAGGTTCTAAAATTCATAAAACATATTTACAACACACACAGCATTCTACTTCACATAATTACGTTAATAATGCACAAGCCCAAAATCCGGATATTACAGTTCTACCCCCCTTAAAATAATTTCATCCTCGAAATTACCTGGCTAAAATAGGTGAGGGTATTACTATCGCATTGCTTCTTCCGGCTCCCAAGAAGCTTCCTCCGATCCATGATTACGCCATAACACTTTGACTAAAGGAACTGATTTCCTTTGTAATACCTTCACATCTCGTTCTAAGATCTGGATCGGCTCCTCCTCGTAGGACAAATCTGGCCTTAGCTCCACCTCCTCAACCGGCACTACATGAGATGGATCCGATCGGTAATGACGTTGCATAGAAACATGGAACACATCGTGCATTTGCTTCAACTCCAGAGGCAACTCTAACTGGTATGCCACTGGTCCAACCCGCTTCAATACCCAATAAGGTCCTATAAACCTGGGACTTAACTTCCCTTTGCGACCAAATCTCATCACCTTCCTCCAAGGCGAAACCTTAAGAAACGCTCGATCTCCCACAGCAAATTCTATTTCCTTTCGCTTAAGATCCGCATACGACTTCTGCCTGTCAGATGCCTCCTTTAATCGTGCCCGAATTAACTTAACCTTTTTTTCGGATTCTGCCACAATCTCTGGACCCAAAACTTGACGTTCTCCTAATTCTGTCCAACACGTAGGAGTGCGACACTTCCATCCATATAGCGCTTCATACGGTGCCATCCGAATACTGGCTTGATAGCTATTATTATATGCAAATTCTGCTAAAGGCAAATATTCTTCCCAACTTCCTTTGAAGTCTATCACACAGCCCCTCAACATATTTTCCAACACTTGGATCACTCGCTCAGATTGACCGTCCGACTGTGGATGAAATGCCGTAGTGAAATCCAATCTGATGCCCAAAGCTTGATGTAGTGCTTTCCAAAACCGAGACGTAAATCTTGGATCCCTATCTGAAATAATCGACACCGGCACTCCATGCAACCTCACAATTTCTGCCACATATAACTTCGCCAACTTCTGTAAAGAATAGTCAACCCGTATCGGAATAAAATGCACGGACTTTGTCAATCGATCCACTATCACCCATACCGAGTCCTTCTTAGTAGGCGTAAGAGGAAGCCTACTAACGAAGTCCATGGTGATTCTCTCCCACTTCCACTGCGGAATCTTTATCGGCTGAAGCAATCCTGACGGAACTTGGTGTTCACCTTGACTTTGTCGACACGTTAAGCACTTCCCTACAAATTCTGTAACTTCCCTCTTAAGACCAGGCCACCAAAACTGTTCCCTTAGGTCTCTATACAACTTACTACCTCCAGGATGCATAGCATAAGGGCTACCATGCGATTCCTGAAGAATCCTCTGCCTTAACTCCTTATTCTTAGGCATACAGACCTTGCCATGAAGACACACTCCTTCTTTTATTAACACCATTGTTTTCCAACTCCCCACTCTGCACTTGTCGCAACTTAGCACTTAGATCATCGTCTGCCAACTGTCCTTCTTTCACCTCCTCCAACCATGTCGGCTTAACTTGTAATTCTGCCAGCAGACTTCCATCGTCATACAAGCTCAGATGTGCAAACATTGCCCTCAGATCTGACACCACTTTTTGACTTAGGGCATCCGCCACTACATTCGCCTTGCCCGGGTGATACTCTATGGAACAATCGTAGTCTTTCAATAATTCCACCCACCTTCGCTGACTCAGAATCCGAATCTGGTATGTCACTAAGAAAAATTTTGAAAGAACATGTCGTATTTTCAGAAAAATATTTTTTTCTAAAGTTTATCTTCTTATTCGAGAGAAATTTAATAGTTGATAGTTTAAATAAAACATGCCTTTATAAATTAAAAACCTAAATTTAAATAGATACATTAGTTCAATAAGAATTTAAATAACTAAAAGTAATTAAAGCCCAAAATAAAACAAAACATAAACTAGTGGCCCATAGCCTTATTACAACGAGATTTAAAATCCATTAATTAAAAATATAAAGTATTAACTTAAGACTTTTCTTTGGATCCAGTTGGTCTTTTGCATGGCCACCTTGCGTTCCTCTCCATTCCGGTCCAAGCACTAGGTATCACACGAAAGGTTAATTAATAGGGTGAGTCGCGAGACTCGATGTGCAACCCTCATGCACCACTAGATTTTGGCCTTAGGCCCATAAAATGCATTAATAATTCCATTTATAAAAAAAGAAATAGCAAATAATATGCAAGGCCCAACCCATTTGCCTAGGTTTCCATCCGCTACACGCCCCGCACTCACCATTCACACCATTGGGGATTTCTACAATCGACCCACACCGCTACATGCCAAGATGGCAGTCATGCTGCTCATCAACATATTATGGCCGAAGCCCTTATAACAGATCACGGCATTAGCCGCTACAACATATAACAGATCACAGTATAAACCGCTACACATAAAACGTATAACTTCCTCCTTTCATCAACCCAACCCATGCAGTCATAAAATCAATATGCTTTTATCATATAAAGTCAAACATTCACTGACCTGGTGATTTGCTTCACCCTTCACGGGTTTCCAACATTAAATCGAGATATCGATATTTATCACAACATATAAACATATGAGCATACATTAATAATCAGATCTAGACGGTGGGGAAGTATTACACACCTGTTATCGCGAAGTACTAAACTCTTAGTCGGTATCCTTGCTATCCGGATTTATAACTTGGTTCAACTAAAAGCCGGAAAATCACGAAAATTGACCTCCCCTATAATCGGCCAAAGGTTAGTAAATCTCAAATTTTCACACTAAAATCAATAGATCTCCTTACCTTGAAATCCCGAAATTAGAGACTAACGATTTTTGGCTTTTAGATCTAGACGACCAAGTTTCCTTTAAATCCCGAAATGCCGCCCAACATAGAACCATTAAACTATTAGCTTTTCGGCTTTTGCCTTTTAAAAACCGAAATAGAACGTGAGAGCTTAACAGAAGTCGACGCTTACCTTAACATGGGGATTTGGCTAGCACTAGAGAGAAGATTCGGAAATGCCAAAGGAGAAGATTAAATGCCAAAAGAATAGAACTATTCTCACAAATGGGATGAGTAGAGAAAAACTATGAAGATTTCGGCTTTTTAGAGAAATCGGCTCAAGAGAAAAAAAATGGAGAAGAGAGTGAAAGGAGAGGTTTCGGCTTTTGAAAAAAATAAGAGAAGAAGAGAAGATTTGCTAAAGAATTCGGCAGAGGCACAATTGAAAAGAAAAGAATGAAAATGGCCTCACTTCTTCCCTTTGGCCGAAAATACCACACCTAGATCCCCCTATTCGGCCAACTCCTCATCTCTCTATCCAATCCCTTGTTATTTTCCTATTTTTCCTCTTCTTTACCCTTTCAAAAATAAATTTAATAAATCAATAATTATCTCCCTACCTTAGCCGAATTTTAAAGGGAATTTGACCACATCTAGTGCTCATCTCCTTAGTGTTTTAATTCCATCCAACTCCCCTCTTAGCTTGACGCAAAAAGCAGCTCAAAATTGCTCCCCTTGCTGCTCGAACCTAGCCCCCCCCTTGTACTGCTTGTGGCGTCACTTACTAGGGCTTTAAGTGGCGCCTCCTTGCCACTTCAACAAGCCTATTTTTGTGTCTAAATTCTCCTACAAATTCTCTTAAGGCCTCTTTTGTTCAATTCCCCTTCAATACTTAAAATTTAATATTTTCTAAGGCATTCTTCTATATTCTAAGGTTTTAAAAATTCATAAAACATATTTACAACACACACAGGCATGCTACTTCACATAATTACGCAATAATGCACAAGCCCAAAATCCCGGATATTACATTGTCCTACTTGGTGGGTTGTGTAGGTGGATTTTTGGCTAAGTATAAGCCATAGAAGGTTGATTTATGCCCTATCCGTCAAGTTAATTTAGTGTTTATTATTGGGCTATGATTGGTGCATTATTTGGCTACCATGCTATGTCTGTAAAGATGTCGTAAAAGGTTAGCCTTTTGGCAAAATGTTGGTTATTGATCTATTCATCTTGGCGTGTTCGATATGGATAACCTACTAATCAACAGATTCCCTTGGCGAGCCTTGTGTTGGCGGACCCTTCTAATCGTATCCGCCAGTGGCAGATAGTTAGGTCATGGACCGAACAGTTTTCCTTATGAGCATATGGGTATGCTGTTCAATTTTAGTTGGTTTCTTGTTAAGATTTAGTTGGGAATTAACTAGAGTACTGTAAATGACAGGTTAATGTGTTTAAATAACTAAATAACTAGTTTAGTTGGTTGCTTTAGTAAAAGCAAAGTGTACCACTCTAATCAATGGTGTTTGGTAGAAAGGATTTGTCTAGAAATTATTATGTCGGCCACAAAATGGTGTTGAGTCAACTTTGATGGTTGTCCACATGTAGGGTTATTGTGAAACTATGTGGGCTATAAGTAATGATGTAGCTGTTGTAGTGGAGGTTCATTTCTTTTCTTTTCTTTTCTTTCTTTTACCTTGTTTTATTCATGTACCCCAAGAAAAGAGAGAATAACCTCACTGAAGAAGAACGAACGTGTGTCTGAATAACAAGTAAAGGCTATGGAGTGTAGAAAAAGACTTATGGTGTAGCCAACTACCTTGAAATCTTCTGTGAATATCTAGTTTGTGTTAATTGCCTGTGAGTTTCTTCCTAGTCTTTGTAAACTATTAAGTTCTAGTCATCATATTTAAAGTTTATGCATTCAGGTGAAACTATCCTCATGAAATATGGTAAGTTGTTGCATGTAATCATCTACATGTGTATGTAAGTGATAGGAAACACACATGACTTCCTTGGTGTAGAAACTCAGTATCCAGTTAAGATGGGCCACTTGTAGGGCATGTTAGTTGCTAACCAAATGGGCAAATAAGGTGGGCCACTGGTAGGGCATGTTAGTTGCTAACCAGATTGGCGTGAGTGCTGGGTCTCTAGTGGGGCATGTTAGTTGCTAACCAACCTGGCATTATAGGTTCCGTCATCGGTAGGGCATGTTAGTTGTTAACCATGGAAAAAAGCCATGAACTTACGCGAACAAACATGTGTTCAAAATAATATGTGTTATGATATCTGTTTTGATGTGTAAATATAGGATCTAAAGTTAGCACAAAGAAGAGCGAGAAAAAGAGTAAGAAAATGTAAATTCTTATTTGTTGTTTGTAATGGATGTTATGCATATTTGAAGAGAGGAATGAGATGTTTAGTAGGAATGTTTGATAATGTAATTGTAGTTGATGATAATATTGCATGATAAGTGGTAATTCTTAATCCTATTACTGAGTTGAGTACGTAGCGTATCCACTAAGTTGTTGTGCTTGGCGTGTATTATTTGCCCTAGTGAAATTGAATTCAGTAGGTGTGTAAGTACTAGTCGATCGAAATGTCTGAGATGATAAGGGTAAGAATTGGTAGCATTCGTGTTCCTTAAGGAAAGTATTTGGTCTGTTATTGTTAAGGCAACTATTCTCTAGGAAATTGGTTGCATACTATATTCGAAAAATGATAGAGTCTACTAGGGATAAGTATCTGCCATTGTCGTAAATAAGAGGGTAGAAGCCCAATTGTATCTGCGGGAAGTCTGTTAACTTATTGTTATTTGTATATGTATATATATACGCCTAAACATTTCCTGTTCATGGAACTTTTTTTTGAAAGGGATGAGCATTTTTATTGCTAGAGCTTGCTAAGTTCTTTCAAACTTACTCCCTTTCTTTCCCTTTTTTCTAGGTGGTAGCTCGGTGTAAAAGGGCTTGTAGTAGGACTCAGCCATATAAAGCGATCTTTGTTGTAAGCCTTGCCTATTTTTTTCTTTTGTAAAATGCATATACTTTCATTTTAGGCGAGTGGCGTGTAGCTCTATTTTGTAACCAAGATTTGTAATAATTTATATCTTTCGCCAAATCACTATTTTAAGAGAATGTTTATGTACTTGCAAAGTATAGGTTAAACCTTTTTGAATTATGGTTTATGACATCATCTTTTAATCGTATACGTCGAACTGATTTAAACAATGTTTAACTACCAGTGATGAACTTGAAACTTTTCTGTGAGAAAATAACTCACCTAGCGTTTTATATGAACATGTCGACTTTTGTAAGGCTTCCATTGAAAATTTGTTTTCAATAATGTTTTATATTATATGGCATATCCCTGATTTGATTGTTTTATGATTTAAAATTTTTGGGTTAACGCTCCAGTTTCGAGGGTATATGCCAAAACCTCAGTAAAAGCACAAACCAAGTTTAAATTGCTTTCAGTATAACACCTCAGTCCGATAGTAGGGGTTGGGGTGTTATAGAAACTTAGTCGATAAGGAATTGAAGAGTAATTTCTGATGAAAGGCCTCTCTTCTTGATGTATTGATTTAAATAGCCAAGCGTCTAAGGGAAGTTTCAGAATATTTTGAAATAAACTATTTGAATCCTCGAATCCATAAATGACACTTGTCTAATCGAAAAAGGTTTTTTCTTAAACCCCTTGATAACCAAAAAAGCGGGAGTGTCTGCCAAAGTCAATCGTTTAACAAGTATACGTCATATGAACCCTGTTAATGTTGTGCGGAGATATGGTTGGCTGACAGAGTAAGTAAGGATCCGCTAGAATAGGTACACTGTAAAAAAAAATAAAAATAAAAAAAATTCCCAAAGAGTTAGGGTAGAGCCATCAATGAGCGGGATGAGACTTAGACGAAACTTAGGACAATAAAGTAGCAACATATCCCCAAAAAAGATAACAGAGACTATCTTTAATTATGTAGAGAATTTTCGAAGACAAGAGGAAATAAAATGGGCATTACCTCAGGAGAACTTAAGTAAGAAAGGAAATTTTGAAGACAAAATTTTCTTTAAGGGTGGGGGAGTTGTCACACTCGGTTACCCTAATTGAGCTGGGAATTTGGGAAAGCTAGGATTAAATTGAGAAGACTAGAAAATTACCAAGGAGAATATATATAGGGGAGAGAGTGGAGACAGAAATTTCTTAATTATGTTTCTAAGTCTTCACCTCCCCCTAGCACCATCTTCTTCAGTCATTTTGAAGAAGAAGGGAATGTGGATGAAGGAACATCTGCATGTCGTATTAAAGGCATGAACCTAATCCTAGTGATGGTGAAATTGAGGAACAAGTACACTTAGACTCTCAAAGCTTTTATATAATTTAAGATTTTGGGTTTCTAAGAATTTACCACCATTAGTTTAACCACAATATGGTTGTCATGTGTAGCCGCCATGACAAAGAAGGCTCTAGCATTTTGGATGAGCTAAGTTGCCAAGGATGAGGAAAACAAGTTCTCAAGTGCTATATGCAGTTATGACAAATTGCCATGTTCTTGATTATTTTAATATTAGGTGATTGATGAATTGTTATCTGGTGTAATACATTGCTTACTGATGTTTTGCATGCTATGTATGATTGATGTATACTTATTATTAAAGGGGATATACTAACTATGGGTTAGGCAAAGTTAGGAGCGGGAAAAAGGGATGGTTCTGTTAGATACCATCACACAATGTTGTTCTATGCACCCCTAATGTGTAAAGCTTCGAGCTTTGCAGAGGTGACACTAGGTGTTTGAGCCTCAAGGTATAGGATGGTTAAATGGACGTATGGATGGAATGATTTGGGATGAGTGATTAGGAAAGATCATGAATTGGTTAACGGTGGAACGCAAATTGTAATATGTAAGACGATAAAAAGATTAGTCAAGGTATTTGATAAATTGATCGGAATCTTCGAAGGATGAAACGTATATCCCAAGCCAAACAGCCAACAAAGTTTGTCAAGGGATAGTGGGAAACAAAGGTCAGACATGGCCATCGGGAGCCGCAAGGATTGTGTGGAGCTTTTACAGGTTGGAACAACATGTACTAAGAAGCCTCCATGAGAAATAGGTCGATAAGGTTATGAAATTCTGGTAATGTTAGGGAGCCCTAGTACTTTATAGTGTATAGGTAGTTAAATATGGGGAAAGTCCACAAACTTCAAAGTCACTTAGGTAGTCCCAAATTGCATCTGCCAGAAATACTAAATGCGAATAACATGGAGTAAAATTTTGAGTTGGATGCATTGCATTTTCCTTAAATTTTGTATATAGATCTCACTAGGTTCTCCCGAACTTATAAGTTTTCTACTTAAATGCAAGATAGTTAAAGATTCATACATCGCCAAGGACCAAGCTAGACTTCGCTGGGAGCGAAGCAAAATGCATATGCTTACATAAGTATAGAGGGGTACCCAAAGAGGCTCCGCCTCAGGGTCTTAGTTTCCATTTTATGTTTTCGAGTCTTAGCCCAAAACTTTTGTAATTTATTGATGACAATGGAGCTTAAAAGTTTTTATCATTGGATAATATAAATTGAATAAGTAGTTTAATTCAAGAAATATATTTTTTAATAAGTAATTCGGGTTATTGTGGCATTCGATACCTGGACTCGATGAATGGTTCAGGCATCGAGTGCTACATTTTAAACCCTAGGAGTGACAATAGGGTTAAAAATAAGGGAAATGCCAAAATTCTAAAAAAATGCAAACGAAGAGATTTGAACTTGGGTTTTAAGGACAATTTCACTACCACTTAACCATACACTAGTAACTCCTTTATGCTTAATAAAACCAACAAGAAAAAATAAATCGCGTTGTGAGTCCCCTTCGCACATCACGGTTTGCACTCAGCAACACCAGTTTGTAGAATCTAGCAAGTGTTCTATTTTCCCTATCCATCCACCCACACCTTCATTTTGACATTTCTACCTTAATGCTCGAACATCACAGTGTCCCTTCTGTAAGGCTCGGAGCTTCGCACATCACGGTTTGCACCCAGCAACACTGAATGGCGAAATCTAATGGAATCTCCCTTTTTCCAACCATCCACCCAATCCTAGCTTCATTTAACTCATCAATACATCTCCCTCCATACTTCAAATTTCATAAACACGTAGACACAGTCATGCAATTTATCATTTCACATACATTACGCAGATTAACTAATCATCCATGAACAGCCATAAATAGGCAACCAACAACTAGAAAATAATCACACAGTTGTTGTATATACACAACCTACTCTTTCATCCCGTACACACACACCATGAACTCATGTCATCTCAATACATATTCAACATTGTTCATGCAACAACATAACGACATTCTATCACCTAAAAATCAAGGAACAGATACTCACCTCACTTCCTTATCCTTGACAGCTTAGCTTGTCCAAACGTCAAAGCCTCATTTGTCCTAGCAACTAAGCATGATAACCATTTATCGGTTAAACTAAAGGGGTTTATGTAGCAGCCTGGTTTAGACCCTAGTGGGAACAGTGGTTTTGAGACCACAAATCCGAGGTCAGAAAAAAATATTCTAAAATTATTTTTGATGTTTATAATGTGTGATTGAGCCTGTGTGAAAGTTTCGTGTGAAAATTTTATCTACTGTGTGTCGAATTGTGAGAAAGGGCTTAATAGCATAAAGAGTAAAATGCTGTGTGCTGATTGTTAAGTGTTTAATTGTTGTTGTCTTTATAATTTGGAGGAATTATGTTGCAATTAGACCATTTTATAGTTAGTGGAAGATGATAGCATGGCATAAGGTGTTATTATTAATTTTTATTAAGGGTAAAATGGTAAAATGCCAAATAAGTTAATATTAATTAAACAAGCATGAAATTGGTGGCTATAATGTTCATCTTCCACCGAATTTGAGAAAGAAAAATAGGGTTTGAAGCTTTTTCAATTTCGGCACAATCATAGCTCAATCGGGTATGTGTTTTTGATAGGTTTTTGATAATTTCTACGTTTTTGTGATCGTTGCTTCATGCTCTTTCAAACCCATGCTTAAATTTTAGAAATTAATGGTGATTTTGAGATATGCCATTGATGAATGCTTGATCCATGTGTTAGTTGATAGTGAAATATGAAAGATATGTGAAGGATGAACATGTATTGTCTTTGAATTTTTAGTAAAATTGAGTAATTTGGGCTAAATTGAAGGACTAAAATGTGAAATAAATCAAATGTGTGGGCTTGTATTAGCATGGGGAGAATTCGACTAAGCTTGTGTGAGTAGAAATTTGGTGTATTTTATGATTTTGTGAATTAGGGACTAAAGTGTCAAAATGTGAAAATGTGAGGGCTATTTTACAAAATGCCCTAAATATGTGTGTTTGGACTAAATTGAATGAATTGGTTATTGAATGAGTTAAATTTGAATGTGTATAGACCAAGAAAGGAGAGTTTTGGATCGAGATCGAGGCAAAGACAAAGTACTCGATTAATCGACCGTTTCAGTATTTCGACATCTGAGGTAAGTTCGGATATAATAATAGTTGTAACTATATCTATGTAATGTGAATTGAATGAATATATATAACTATGAGATTAGAAATGCCATGTGCGGAATTGAATTAGAGAGCACTAAGTGTGCGAAATTAGAAGCGAGACAGAGATGATTAGCACTGTGTGTGCGAAAAGATAGAATCTTCAACTTATCGAATTGGCACTGTGTGTGCGATACCGATATAAGTTCGGTTTAACATAATGGCACTAAGTGTGCGGTGAAGATTATGTTTCGGTTATGAAATTGGCACTAAGTGTGTGAATAAATCAAAGGAATAACAAAGGTTGAACGAGAGGTAATATCGAGCAATTGAGTAGCATAAATGGTGGGTAACTATGTGTTGGTCAAGGTATGTTTGAACCTATGTGGTTGATGATAGCCTTAATAGTTGAATGAATAGATACTTGAGCATATGGTTGAGATTGATGATGAGCCTAATTGTGTATTTATCTATGTGATGGTTTAATTATGTATTGATGTGGTATTATTGAGTATTATGTATTATATTACAAACTTACTAAGCTTTTGAAAACTTACTGTGTGATTTGTTTCTCTGTTTTACAGTGTCAGTAAAGCTAGCTCGGATCTGAGGATCGTCAGCATCTCTATCACACTGTCAGTAATCTATTTTGGTAGTTTTGAATATGTGTATATTTGAATAAGGCATGTATAGGCTAGTTGTGTTGAAACATGTTTGAGATGTGTAAATAGCCATGTGATGTGGCTAGATAAATGTTGGTAATATGCATGAATGAGTATGATATATGAAGTATGTTTTGGTATGGCTTGATGGCAATGAAATGGTCTGAAGAATGGTAAATTTATTGATGGTCTGATGCCATAGTGATTTAGTGAAATTGTGGATGAATCATGCTTGGTTTTACATGTGAATTAGTTAAGCTATTTAGCATATAAGTTGACATGACTAGAAATGAGATTGGATGGGATGATATGTTGATCATTTGACATGTATTTGGTTGCCAATTGTGTGTGGAAATAGGCTTGTATGTGGTTGTTGGTATGACCTAAGTGTGGGTGGCATTTTGGCCTTGCAAATGGCCTATTTTGCATACACGGCTAAGGGACACGGGCGTGTGTCTCTTCCGTGTGGCTCAAGAGTCACTTCGAAGTGTGCCTGGATAGGGTACACAGCCGTGGCACACGGGCGTGCCTGGTGGCTGTGTGACCAAGTCAGTAGCTAGCTTAATTTTGCACGGCCGTGGCACATGGGCGTGTTTGGCGGCCGTGTGTACAAGTCAATATGTATGCCCTATTTTGACACGACTTAGATACATGGGCGTGTCGAGGCCGTGGGAGGCACACGGCCTTTCCACACGGGCGTGTGACCTTTGCAGTTTGGGAAAATCTTTAATTTTTTGAAAATTTTTGTAAGTGTTCGGTTTAGTCCCGACCTCTTTCTAACACGTGGTTAAGGTCTTGTAGACCTCAATAAGGGACTAAAATGTTTATATTTGAATATGTTTGATTGATTATTGACTTTGTGTCGTGAAATGGATGTGAAATGTTCTGATTGATCGGTAATGCCTCTTAACCCTATTCCGGCGACGTTTTTGGGTTAGGGGTGTTACATTTAATTGGTATCAAAGCTACGGCTTAGTCAATTCTCGGACTAACGTAGAGCGTGTGAGTCTAGTTATACATGCCATATATGAAATTGCGATAGTGTGATGAATCCTGACAGTTATAAATGTGTTTTCATATAGCAAATGGATCCCAATCGAGCAGTTGCTGATGATGTAGAGAGTAACGCGTTTGCTCCCACTCAAGGGACAGTGTTGGCCACATCTAGGCCGAATGATAGTAGTGAGGGAGGAGAGGCGAAGCAAGCCTTCTTTCAAATGATGAGTGAGTGGTTTTCGGAGTTCGTTCGAACGAATCCGGCTGGTCCACAACCTTCACTCCCACAAGTACCTATTGTACCATAAGTGATAGATTCGATTGGACTGAATAAGCCTCCTGTGGATAAAATCCGTAAGTATGGGGCCGAAGAGTTTAGAGCCACAGCTGATGATGATGCTGAGCGAGCTGAGTTTTGGCTCGAGAATACAATTCAAGTGTTCGATGAGATGTCGTTGAACCATGATGAATGTATTAAATGTGCGGTTTCTTTGTTGAGAGATACGGCTTATAATTGGTGGAAAATGTTGACATCCGTGGTTCCGAGAGAAAGAATCACCTGGGGTTTCTTTCAAGCTGAATTCCGAAAGAAATATATTAGTCAACGATTCATTGATCAGAAACGTTAAGAGTTTCTAGAACTGAAATAGGGCCGTATGTCAGTTACAAAGTATGAATGAGAATTTGTGAGATTGTGCCAATACGCGAGGGAATGTGTTTCGACTGAAGCTACTATGTGTAAACGCTTCATTGAAGGGCTAAATGAAGACATTAAATTATTGGTTGGGATACTTGACATAAATGAATTTGTCGTATTGGTTGAAAGAGCTTGCAAAGCCGAGGAGCTTAGCAAAGAAAAGAAGAAAGTCGATTCTGAGGCTAGAGATGAAAGAAAAAGATCGATGAGTAAGACGTCTCCACCTTCGACAAAGAGATTTAGAAATGCAAGCAATCGTTCAAATGTTTCATTTGGACATTCGAGTAGAGACCATGCAAGACAAACTATTGGTCCACGAACTCAAGCTCCGATTGAATCAAGTGTTGGAAGTGTTAAAAGCAACAAGCCTGAGTGTAGACAGTGTGGAAGACAACATGTGGGAGAATGCTGGGGCAAGTACAATAATTGAACTTGCGACAAATATGGATCACGAGATCACTTTATTCGAGATTGCCCAAAGTTAGCTGAGGAAGAAAATGTTCAGAATGTGAGATCGAGCAATGTGATGGCTAGGGGTAGACCACCCAGAAACACCGGGAATGTGAGTGGAAGTCAAAGAGGGACTACCGATACAACTGTGAGATCAGAGGCGAGAGCACCTGCCCGAGCCTATGCTAGACGCGCACGAGAGGAAGCGTCATCTCCAAACGTCATCACTGGTACTTTTACTCTATTTGATACTGATGTGATTGCATTAATAGATTTAGGTTCTACTCATTCCTATGTGTGTGTGAATCTAGTATCAAGTAAGACTCTACCTGTTGAGTCTACTAAATTTGTTATTAGAGTATCGAACCCCTTAGGCAAGTGTGTCTTGGTGGGTAAAGTGTGCAAGAACTGTCCGTTGATGTTTCGGGATGTTTGTTTTTCGGCTAATTTGATGTTACTACCATTCGATGAATTTGATATAATTCTGGGTATGGATTGGCTCACTTTGCATAATGCCATTGTGAATTGTAAAAGAAAGAGTATTGAATTGAGAAGTCAGAACGGTGAGATAGTTCAAATTAATCCAGTGATATGAAAGGGTTACCAGCTATTGTATTTGCGATGAAAGCTTTGAACTATGTGAGAAAGGGTTGCGAAGCTTATCTGGCATATGTGATTGATACGAAAGTGTCAGAAAAGAAAGTTGAATCTGTGCCTGTGGTTTGTGAGTTCCCAGACGTGTTTCCTGAAGAATTACCGGGATTACCTCCGATATGAGAAGTTGAATTTTGTATTGAATTAGTATCGGGGACTACTCCTATCTCAATAGCTCCGTATAGAATGGCACCAATGGAATTGAAAGAGTTGAAGTCTTAATTGCAAGAGTTGACTGATAGAGGATTTGCACGACCGAGTTTCTCGCCCTGGGGTGCTCCTGTGTTGTTCGTGAAAAAGAAAGACGGCACTATGAGGATGTGTATTGACTATAGACAGTTGAACAAAGTGACGATAAAGAATAAATATTCGTTACCCCATATTGATGATTTGTTTGATCAGTTGAAAGGAGCTACAGTGTTTTCTAAGATAGATTTGAGATCGGGCTACTACCAGCTACGAGTCAAAGAATCAGATGTACCGAAAACTGCATTCAGAACGAGGTACGGACATTATGAATTCTTAGTTATGCCTTTTGGACTAACGAATGCTCCTGCAGTGTTTATGGATCTGATGAATTAGAAATTCAGACCGTATTTGGATCATTTTGTTGTAGTGTTTATTGATGACATTCTGATTTATTCATGTGATGAGACACAACATGCCGAGCATTTGAAAGTTGTATTACAGACTCTACATGAGAAACAATTGTATGCTAAATTTAGCAAATGTGAATTTTGGTTGCGTGAGGTTGGATTTCTGGGGCATATTGTATCAGCTGCGGGAATACGAGTTGATTCGAGTAAAATTTCAGCTATTCTAGAATAGAAACCTCCAAGAAATATGTCTGAAGTCCGTAGTTTTCTGGGACTAGCGGGATATTATAGACGGTTTGTGAAAGGCTTCTCGATGATTGCGACTCTGTTGACGAAGTTGCTACAGAAAGATGTTAAATTCGAGTGGTCAAAAAAGGGCCATCAGAGTTTTGAGCAGTTGAAAGCGTTGTTGACGGAAGCACCAGTGTTAGTTCAACCTGAATCGTGCAAAGAATTCATAGTATACAGTGATGCACCGTTGAATGGTTTGGGCTGTGTACTGATGCAAGAAGGAAAAGTCATTGCTTATGCTTCGAGGCAGTTAAAGCCGCATGAAAAGAACTACCTGACCCATGATCTTGAATTAGCCGCGATTGTGTTTGCGTTAAAGATTTGGCGTCACTACCTATTTGGTAAGAAATGTCATATTTATACCGATCATAAGAGTTTGAAGTATTTGATGACTCGAAAGAATTGAATTTGAGAGGCAGAGGAGATGGTTAGAATTGTTGAAAGATTACGAACTTGTAATTGATTACCATCAGGGCAAAGCTAATGTGGTTCTTTGATGCCTTGAGTCGAAAGTCTTTATGTGCTTTGCGAGCTATGAGTACTCGAGATAGATCTATGTGATGATGATTGTTTTGGCCGAGTTGAAAGTAAGGCCGATGTTAAATCGCGTCGATTTGTAATGCCGGAAAAGTGATGATGAAATGATAGCAAAACGAGCTCAATGTGATTTGAATTCTGATTCAGAATATCGAGTTGATAGTGATGATTGTTTGAGATTCAGAGATCGGATTTGTGTTTCGAGGAATTCAGAGTTGATTTAGATGATTTTGAATGAAGCTCACAATAGCCGTTTGACTGTTCATCCGGGGAGTACAAAAATGTATAATGATTTGAAACAGTTTTATTGGTGGCATGGTATGAAAAGAGACATCTCTGACTTTGTATCAAAATGTTTAATTTGTCAGCAAGTTAAAGCTAAACATCAGGTTTCATCTGGATTGTTACAACCGATTATGATTCCTGAGTGGAAATGGGAGAGAATCACAATGGACTTTGTGTCGGGTTTGCCTTTATCTCTGGGAAGGAAAGATGCAATCTGGGTGATAGTTGACAGATTGACGAAATCAGCTCATTTTGTTCCGGTGAGAACAGATTATTCACTTGACAAATTAGCCGAATTGTATATTGCTGAGATTGTGAGATTGCACGGGGTGCCACTATCTATTGTATCTGATAGAGATCCTAGATTTACTTCGCGATTTTGGAAGAAATTTAAGAGGCTTTAGGCATAAAATTGTATTTCAGTACTGCATTTCATCCGCAAACGGATGGTCAGTCCGAGCAGATTATTCAGATTCTCGAAGATATGTTGAGATGATGTATACTTGAGTTTGAAAGTACGTGGGAAAAACATTTGTCGTTGATTGAGTTTGCGTACAATAATAGTTTTCAAACTAGTATCAAAATGGCACCATATGAGGCTCTTTACGGTCGAAAATGCCAAACTCCATTGTATTGGACTGAGCTGAGTGAGAATAAGATTCACGGGGTTGATTTAATAAAAGAGACTGAGCAGAAAGTGAAAGTGATTCGTGACAGTTTGAAAGCGGCCTCAGATCATCAGAAGTCTTATGCAGACTTGAAACGGAAATATATCGAATTTGAGATTGGTGACAAAGTGTTTCTGAAAGTGTCTCCGTGGAATAAAATACTTCGATTTGGCCGAAAGGGCAAGTTGAGTCCGAGGTTCATAGGACCGTATGAGATCATTGAACGAGTTGGGTCGGTTGCTTATAGATTGCTGTTGCCACCTGAATTAGAGAAAATTCATATTGTGTTTCATGTGTCGATGCTTCGACGGTACAGATCTGATCCGTCTCATGTGATTGCTCTTACTGAGGTTAAAATTCAGTCAGATTTGTCGTATAGTGAAGAACCGATTCGAATCTTAGCACGAGAGACCAAAGAGTTGAGGAATAAAAGAATTTCCTTAGTGAAAGTGTTGTGGCACAAACACGGAGTAGAAGAGGCTATGTGGGAGCCTGAGAACATTATTAGAGAGCAATATCTACACCTATTCACTGGTAAGATTTTCGGGGACGAAAATCCCTAAGGGGGAGAGTTGTAATAGCCCGATTTAGACCCTAGTCGGAACAGTGGTTTCGAGACCAAAAATCCGAGGTCGAAAAAAATATTTTAAAATTATTTTTGATGTTTATAATGTGTGATTGAGTCTGTGTGAAAGTTTCGTGTGAAAATTTTATCGACTGTGTGTCGAATTGTAAGAAAGGGCTTAATCGCATAAAGAGTAAAATGTTGTGTGCTGATTGTTAAGTGGTTAATTGTTGTTGTCTTTATAATTTGGAGGAATTATGTTGCAATTAGCCCATTTTATAGTTAGTGGAAGATGATAGCATGGCATAAGGTGTTATTATTAATTTTCATTAAGGGTAAAATGGTAAAATGCCAAATAAGTTAATATTAATTAAACAAACATGAAATTGGTGGCTATAATGTTCATCTTCCACTGAATTTGAGAAAGAAAAATAGGGTTTGAAGCTTATTCAATTTTGGCACAATCATAGCTCAATCGGGTATGTGTTTTTGATAGGTTTTTGATAATTTATACGTTTGTGATCGTTGCTTCGTGCTCTTTCAAACCCATGCTTAAATTTTAAAAATTAATGGTGATTTTGAGATATGCCATTGATGAATGCTTGAGCCATGTGTTAGTTGATAGTGAAATATGAAAGATATGTGAAGGATGAACATGTATTGTCTTTGAATTTTTAGTGAAATTGAGTAATTTGGGCTAAATTGAGAAAAGTGTAAATTGAAGGACTAAAATGTGAAAGAAATGAAATGTGTGGGCTTGTATTAGCATGGGAAGAATTCGGCTAAGCTTGTGTGAGTAGAAATTTGGTGTATTTTGTGATTTTGTGAATTAGGGACTAAAGTGTCGAAATGTGAAAATGTGAGGGCTATTTTGCAAAATGCCCTAAATATGTGTGTTTGGACTAAATTGAATGAATTGGTTATTGAATGAGTTAAATTTGAATGTGTATAGACCAAGAATGGAGAGGTTTGGATCGAGATCGAGGCAAAGACAAAGTGCTCGATTAATCGACCGTTTCGGTATTTCGACGTCCGAGGTAAGTTCGGATATAATACTAGTTATAAACTATATCTATGTGATGTGAATTGAATGAATATATATATAACTATGAGATTAGAAATGCTATGTGCGGAATTGAATTAGAGAGCACTAAGTGTGCGAAATTAGAAACGAGACAGAGATGATTAGCACTGTGTGTGCGAAAAGATAGAAGCTTTGGCTTATCGAATTGGCACTGTGTGTGCGATACTGATATAAGTTTGGTTTAACATAATGGCACTAAGTGTACGGTGAAGATTATGTTTCGGTTATGAAATTGGCACTAAGTGTGCGAATAAATCAAAGGAATAGCAAAGGTTGAACGAGAGGTAATATCGAGCAATTGAGTAGCATAAATGGTGGGTAACTATGTGTTGATCAAGGTATGTTTGAACCTATGTGGTTGATGATAGCCTTAATAGTTGAATGAATAGATACTTGAGCATATGGTTGAGATTGATGATGAGCCTAATTGTGTATTTATCTATGTGATGGTTTAATTATGTATTGATGTGGTATTATTGAGTATTATGTATTATATTACGAACTTACTATGCTTTTGAAAGCTTACTGTGTGATTTGTTTTTCTGTTTTACAGTGTCAGTAAAGCTAGCTCGGATCTGGGGATCGTCAGCATCTCTATCACACTATCGGCAATCTATTTTGGTAGTTTTGAAGATGTGTATATTTGAATATGGCATGTATAGGCTAGTTGTGTTGAAACATGTTTGAGATGTGTAAATAGCCATGTGATGTGGCTAGATAAATGTTGGTAATATGCATGAATGAGTATGGTATATGAAGTATGTTTTGGTATGGCTTAATGGCAATGAAATGTTCTGAAGAATGGTAAATTTATTGATGGATTGATGCCATAGTGATTTAGTGAAATTGTGGATGAATCATGCTTGGTTTTACATGTGAATTAGTTGAGCTATTTAGCATATAAGTTGACATGACTAGAAATGAGATTAGATGGGATGATATGTTGATCATTTGACATGTATTTTGTTGCCAATTGTGTGTGGAAATAGGCTTGTATGTGGTTGTAGGTATGACCCAACTGTGGGTGGCATTTTGGCCTTGCAAATGGCCTATTTTGCATACACGGCTAAGGGACACGGGCGTGTGTCTCTGTAGCAGTGGCTCAAGGGCCACCGAAGTGTGCGGGCGGGGTACACACGGCCGTGGCACACGGGCGTGCCTGGTGGCCGTGTGACCAAGTCAGTAGCTAGCTTAATTTCGTACGGCCATGGAACACGGGCGTGTTTGGCGGCCATGTGGACAAGTCAGTATGTATGCCCTGTTTTGACACGGCTTAGATACACGGGCGTGTCGAGGCCGTGGGAGGCACACGGCCTTTCCACACAGGCGGGTGACCTTTGCAGTTTGGAAAAATCTTTAAATTTCTAAAAATTTTTGTAAGTGTTCGGTTTAGTCCCGACCTCTTTCTAACACGTGATTAAGGTCTTATAGACCTCAATAAGGGACTAAATGTTTATATTTGAATATATTTGATTGATGATTGACTTTGTGTCGTGAAATGGATGTGAAATGTTCCGATTGATCGGTAATGCCTCTTAACCCTATTCCGGCGACGGTTTCGGGTTAGGGGTGTTACAGTTTAACCCTTAAAACTCATAATCCATCATCATATTAAAGCTTTTAGAGGTCTTACTCTAGTTCTTTCTTCAATTCACACCAGTTCTTCAATTTCTCTACTACTAGTCTATAGTTCATACGAGTGTTGCGACATGTAGAGCTTCCTTTAGCTACATCCTCTTCTTTTTCATAGCGACTGGAGAATGTGATGCTATGGAGAGAAAAAAATTGTTAACAGAATTGAGGAAATTTTGTCTCCACACACACCTATATATATACACTCTTCTGGCCCGATCTTCACTGACCATCACAACCATTCATCCTTAATCATTTTGTCTCCCACTACTAAACCGGTCAGTTCCAATCTAACTAAACAGAATTGAAATCCAACTAATCAGAATTCAACCACTAAAATTTCTAAATTTCTCAGTGGAGTTCGAGAATTTGCTAATCCTTTCAATTTAATCCTATCTTTCCTTAAATTTAAAGTCAATAAAGATAACCAGGTGTTAAAGAGAGCATCTAGGATCCGTCTAGCCCAAAACACAGGTACTATTTCGAGAAACTTTTTATTGTTATAAATATCACAAATCGGCTCAGTTTTCAAAATTTTATTTTTCTACTGTGCAAGAAAACTGGTTTCGAACCAATTTTTTTCCAACACTTAGCATGTGTGATGGTAGCCATTTTTAAAGGATGAATGCAGATGTTGGATAACATTCTCATGTAAATCTTGAGTGAAGTGAAGCTAAGTTATGAAGGTGGGGAAAAAAACAGATCATACCAAGTTGAATTATGAAAAGAGAATAAGAGATTTAATATGTAATGGAAAGTGACAAAAAAAAAAAAATCAAGGAATGAATATAATCGGGAATAAGTGTCGTCGTATATTTTGGGACTCGATAAAGATTGAAAGTATATATGGCATTCGATACATTGAACCAAAAGAAGAATTTAGATTGAAGATTAAATTAATACGTGAGATCATAGGAATATTTGGATGAGAAACTTTTCACTACTGATAGAATTTATATCTAATAATAGACTTCAAATAAGTTTACATATAACATCGTGTAAAATACTATGAGGAAGTAGGAGTCGAAAATCTATGTATTAACTTGAGTTGTAAGATATGAATTGAATTGATTAATAGGTAACATTAAATATACATGAGTTTTATGCTATCTGATGGGAAAGCGGTTATAGTATAGCTAAGCTTATTCTTCTAGGGAAAGACGATGGGGATATAATTTCAAGAAGCGCAATAGTTCAGAAATAAGTGTATACTATTAGTAAGGAGTTGCAAAGAATATTATAGAAACCCTGTCTATTTCCTAGTAAATTTTAAGGTGGAAATTCATAAAGGAGGGGAGAAATGTAATAACTCGATTTTTTGTTAGTAACGAAAAATTCAGTTCCGGGATCGAATTCTTCGAATCTAGTAAGTTCAGAATTCTAAGGTAGAGTTTGGCATGATGGAAAATAATCACTTTTCTAAATGTTTAATCAATTGGAATCTGATTTCAACGTTTGGTGTGTCATGTTTTATTTACTTTTTCTTAGAATCTAATTTCCCCTTGGGTGTTATTTTCCCATAAACATGACAATGTGATTCCCATGATAAAATGTGAGAAAGTTACTTTCTCATGTATATTGAAAAGTTAGAAAAAATTATCAAGACAAAATTAACCCTATTTTATATTGATTTAGGGTATCTTTCTATTAATAAACGTAAAAGAAAAAAAGAAATTGTTGGCTTCTTCCTACTACTTGATTTGCTCTACTACTTCAAGGGATTCTTCATAAGTAAGTTTTGCTCCTTGATTTTATTTTTTTCCTAGCTACAAATTTGATTTAGAACTTGTATTTATGTGAAATATTTATTATTTTTTGTAGAATATAAGTAGACCGCCTATGATTTTACATTCCAATGATTTAATTATTTGTAATTTTGCTCATAGCAATGTATGGAATCAACTATTTTTTTTATATTCTTATGTGTTAGCTTTTAGCTAAAACAAACATGATTTCTAGTATTTTTTTTTTAATTTATTCCAAAACAAGTTTTATATATCCATTACTTTATATATGCATTATTATATTTAGAAAATATATGTTAGACAAATTTGAAATAATTTTTCTTTCAATTAAAATTAATTTTAAAATTTAAAAAATAATTTGAAAAATATCAATTAAAATTTATTATTAAATATTTATTCCAAATATTTTTAATAATAAAATTTATTATAAAAAATAAATACATGAATATTATCTTTTATTTAATATGGTTAATGATCTTAATGCTCCTTTTGTATTCTATCGGACCTCTTGTATAAATCCACTGGCGTCTGCATTTATTACACCATCCTGCAAATGTTAATGGACAAGTGTTGAGAAGAGCCGAATGGTCATCACTCGTGGACTCAATCACTAGTTGCATGTTGTCTGCAACATTGTTTGTTGGTGATAAGATAACTGATAAAACACCTTGGCCATCTTGATCTTCAATACGGTCATCCTTTTTGAATACACGATGTGATGGCGTATCTATAACAAGCGCAGAAGACAGAAGCTGGTTTCTCTTTGTCAAGGTGAGTTCATAGTTTCCATTTTCGCTGATGAGGTTTCCATGATTCAGACTTTAAAGCAATCCAATGGCAGTGTCCCGACCACCTCTTATGGTACAACTAAGACAAGCATGAGCACCACCATGCAAATTTTGACGTCAAAAAGAAATATTTCCCAAGTGAGATAATGGTACAGCAAACACAGAAACAATAAATGTCTATTTTGCGATTATATTATCAAAAATTATATAATTGAATTTAAATTAAGTTTAAAATATTTAAAAAGAAAAAATCATTAAAAAAATTCAAGACCAAGATAAAAATTTAATTATTAATCATTCATGACAGTTTTTAAAAATAAACTTACATGATACTTACATTATATTTAACATATATTAGAATATAGTTTAAGAACAAATTAATTTAATAATAAATAAAATAATTTTATAACTAATTTGATTTTCGTTAAAAAGTCTTGAATAAAGATAATAAAATAACAAATTGAATAATAGTAATATTTTTAAATAAGTTAATGTATTTTCATTAAACAAGTGATTACTTTCAAATATAATAAGTGTATTTCTATTAAATTTTAGAAAATATTTTTTACTTTTCCCTCCATAATATTAATTGGAATCCACAAATGACAATTGAATAATGTCATTATATATCCAACATTTTACAATTTATTACTGTGTCAATGCAGAAGGGTGTTAAACTTATTAGAAAGGAGAAATTATGAAAGGTGAAAATTGACTGGGACTGGGGTTGAAAGGCTATTACCTAGACTATTAGATGGGAAAGAGACACTTTCGAAATCATTGCCACCGAGCCCTATCTTTTTCTTTAAAAATCCAAAACCAAAATCAATACGGATTGTATCTGCCCCCCATTTGTAACATGATTTAAAATCCCACCTTCAGACCCACCAACTAAATAATGCTATCTACACCACTGAAGCGAGAAAAACGAAAAAAAAAAAAGCAAGCAATCCTTTTAGTGGATAAATTTTATAAGAGGATGGAACTGTGTTTGTCCTAGTTGTGAACAACACCTCTTTTTAACTACAGTTTTGTGCATAGATCCCACGTTGTTGGGTCTATCAGTATCATGGGATTTGATTTTTTTTGGTCTTTTTAGTTTGCTGTATGCTTTTTGGAGAGACCAACTAAATTTGCCCCCACCCTTTTATCTGCGTTCATCACATTGTGATTGTTGACAACTCCACCATCATGTTAGATGTTACTTGCCTAACTGTCTAGTAATGGACCTCTCTTTTCCCATCCTTTATTTTTTTCTCCTCGGTCCTCTAATTTGGTTTTCTCAGTAGGAATCCCAACAACTCCTCAACTCATCGGGTTCCTGCCCTCCCTCATTTTATAGGAGTTTTTTTTTTTTTTAAAAAAAGGGACGAATTTTCCATTACATTTTTTAGATCGAGTTAGAGTCGAATGGAAGTAAAATTTCAGGTGGCTTGGGTTGAATTAGAAAAATCATTTCGGGGTAAAGGTCTAAGATTGAGACTAAAATATGAAAAACATAAATGCAGGCATAGAATGTATAACGTCGAATAAAAAAAAATAAAGTCTTACTTTTAAAAAAATATTATGTATTTTTAAGGATTGGTAAAAAAACTTCTTTAGTAAAATAAAAAAAGGAAATCTAAGTTTTGAAATTAAGAATTTAAATTGCTTCAAAACAAATTGTAATTAAAATTTTAGAAATCAATATAATATAAATCTAAAATCTCATTTTTATTCACTCATGGATGCACAGCTAACAGTATTTATTTTCTAATAAAATAGTTATTGAAGAAACAATTAATTTTTGCGAGTTGATAAGAAAGTCATTATACGAGCAGCTATAACTTAAGCAACTTGCAAGTGAAGAACAACACCACCAAAATATTGGTTACATAATTTAGTTTCCATCTATGTATGTGAGACCTTTACTAGAGAGAGAATCCACTATCTTCAAACACGTAAAAGTAATTATTTAAGTTTTATCACTCACCATGTAGCAACCTCAACCAAGATCTAAATCACTTTCCATTAAGTTTTTTCGTTGAAAATTCAACTATAAAAACAAGTGACTCACATGTATTTTACTTACAAAATGCACTCATTGGATGATTCCTAACAGAATAGTATAAAGTTTCTAACTCTCTCGTACAAACTATATAAATCAACCCTATCATATATAAGAGTTTTGGGCCTGTTGAAGTACAGATTAATTATAATACCACTTCCCACCAAAATAGCCTTCTAAGTAGGACTACAATTATCCTAATAATGACTACGATAAATAATAAGATGTTCAAGATATTCTTCATTACACACAATCCAATCTCTATAAAACAAGAACTCTTATTTATATTATCTGGTTCAATTTGATCATAAATTTCTCCATAAGATCAATCCTTAAAGAAGGGCAATGAATTCTTCCAACAAAATATTAGTTCAAGATTAAAATAGATTTGGTTCAAAAGATTGCCAACTCCAAACAAGATAGGTAATGGTTTAAGCCCAACTACAATAGAAGTTGCTGCAACATCCCATACCCAACCCGATTGCTAGGTCCAGATTATAGGATGCTACACTTCAATTTTTAAAAAATAAATACGACTTTCGACATTATTATCTGCAATTAATAAAAGAATGAAGACAACGAGTATATCTAATACTACTACTAAGAGATTTCCAAATTTACAAAAATCTATGTTCATGATAAAACTTTGATTTAATATACAACAATTTCATCAAGTTAACTTTAATATGTTAAAGTAATCACTTAGTATTAAAACAATTTGTATTCTGACCATTTAATTTCATTTACAACAAACACCTTGAGACTCCCCCTATGGGTATCCCTGTTATATGCATATTACAACTACGAAGCAAAATTTGTCTATGCATGATGATCTCTGGCCTGGTCCCTTCTTAAACTTCCATAGTTTCCTATCTACCTACCATGCATAACAACACAAGTAAGTTATAAAGAACTTAATGAGTTTTCATACCTTACTAACACAACGCTAATATGATTGCATTTCGTGGCTAGGACTTCATGATTGTCTTGCCCGTATTAAGACAACACGCCATCCTCTTTGTCACATTAGATGAATCATTGGCAATTTTCCCTCATTGATTCCATTATTACTAGTTGTCTTCATGGCTCCTTATGCATCTATCACCTCGAAAGGAAAAACCTCATGAATTCTTACTTGTGAACTGTAAGAGATAATCCAGAAATAATCCCCATGACACGCCTTGCACCAATGACTATAGATGTTCACATAAGACCATTCTTGGCGAATATTCCCTATTACGGACTATTAATAGTGGATTGTCTTAGAGAACTCAAACTCATGTTGCAATCCTCCTAGATCCATGATAACAGGACGACCACAACTCAATGTAGAAACTCCATTCATCCCAAGAAAATAGATAGATCGTGTAACACCCTATACCGACCCGATCATCGAGTCTGGGTGCCAAATGTCACAATTAAACCGTATTACTTAACAACCTTCCTAACTTGATTTATTTACAACTTAAACAATGCCAAATTTTAATCCATATTTACCATACAACTTTATTCTAGTTTCTTAGATTACAATATGTCTCCAAATTTAACTTCAAATAAATTTGTAACAACCCAAACCCGGCCCAAACATTACGACCGAATTTGATTTGTTACGGAGAAAAACCTTGTGAACACCATTTCGATACCTATTTAATTTTTATTGAAAACTTCTCGTTTTCGGTTATCTTGCCAAAGCTACACTTAGAGTTAATTTGGAAATTTAATTAAGTCCGATTATTATACCAGTTTCAAGTGTGTCCGATGGCACGATAAAACTTTTTCGTGTTAACTTAAGAAAACATGTGATTTTAGTTCAATTTAATAATATAGTTTAAAGTAAATATCCAACATCCAAAAAAAAACAAATAAAGTTTATGGAGGCCTTATTACAACCAAAGTAAAAATAACCAAATTTAAAATTCTATAAATTTAAATCCACTGCATGGCCACCTCGAGTCCAACCGGCTCCTCAACCGCCATCTACGAGTCACCTGAAAAATGTTAAAGGAGAAGGTGAGTCACCAAGACTCAGTATGTAACCCTTCCCCCGTTTAAAAACAACATTTCATACACAACATATAACAGTTAATATGCAGAGTATCCTGTGCCCAACCTAGCCAACCGAACGCCTTTGTCTACCCCATGTGGTACCAAACCACTGGTGACCGTAGTCACAATGTGTTACCAAAACACTGGTGGTGCCAAACCACTGGTGACATATAGTCACGATGTGCTACCAAAGCACTGGTGTCCGTAGACACAAATCGGGTGATGGGGCCAACCCATCGTGTGATACCAAATCACTGGCAGACGATCCCATATCTCAAGTGGGGCCAACCCACGGTGGTGTTAACCACAAGGACAAGTCGCTATGAGGTGCCAAACCTTTGGAGGTACCAAACCTCTGCGGTGACATATAGTCACAAGTGTGTTACCAAAACACGGTGCTCACAAGACGAAACATCACCGCCCCCTCCTCTCATATAGCCCATAGTAGGTAAACGATTAACAATGAGATCTCATGCATTCATCACATGTATCAATAAACCATGCTTCCCAAAAGCATTAAAGTAATCTCATATCAACAGAGACTTACGGGATCCTCACTTGTACCGTTAAGGTACCAATCTGCATCTACATCAAGCGATTTACATACAAAATATATATAACACAACATTAATCGCTATAAGTGTGTATGTACACACCTGTCACCCACGAATAATCTAAATCCCGAATGAAGAAGTCGGCCACCTTAGATCCACTAGCCCCTATATTCGGCCAAGATAGTGTTAGTGATATGGGCCATTCGGCCAAACCAAATAATCCTTTTAGGGTTATTGCTTGATCCCGAATCCTTACCTACTCGCTTTGAATACTAGTCTCAAGACCCAAATCACGAATCACTGGTTCACACCTTAGAATCGGTCAATGGACAATGTCAGTAGCCTCGGCTTTAATCAAATACCAACTAAATGAAATCTTCTTACCACTACTACCAAAACCGATTCTTTGGAGATTAGGGCTTGGGTCAATCGCTTCACAATCTTGGGGTACCTAGCAGGATCAATTCCGAAAGCATTTAGAAACCACGATTACCATTGCCGAAATCGGCACTTATCCCCTAATAGAAATCGACAAAAACACAGAGGAGGAGAAAGATGGCATTGGCCATACCTACCTTCACCAATCGTTTGAAAAGAAATCCCGGAGAGACTTATGTTACTCCTAATATTCGGCCAAAGTGCTTCTAGATAGGAGAAGGGAATTTGGCACAAGGTAGGGAGTAGATTCGGCTAATAGAGAAAGAGAAGAGAATGGGAAAAGAAGATAGGGATTCGACGAAGAAAGGGTAGAGAGAGTTTCGGTTTCTACAACAAGAAGAGAAGAGGGTAGGGATTAATGGTGGTTTCGGTTTTGAGAAAAGATGAAGAAGAAGGAAAAGGGGTGGGAGATGAGAAAATGCCTAGCCGAAATTGTCAAGTAAGAGACTAAGAGAATTCGGCCTCCCCCTCTACATAGTTCCCTTGCCGATTACTTCTCTCCAACAAGGAGTCCTAGATTCGGCCAACACCCTGAATTACTCTAGGCCAATTGTTTAAAACCATTCAAAAGAAGTTGAATTAATCAGGTTCCTACTTTTTCTCTCTGCCAACTTTTAAACAAATATTCAAATAAAATCCAAATAAAATCCTTATTATCCTGAAGTGTTTGAATTGAGCATTTCTCTCTCTCTTTTGCCGTCCAAAATAAAGAGCAAAAAGGAGGATTTTGTGACTCGAACCAAGGCTCTCCCTTGCTCCTTGGTGGCGTCACATGCTAGCTCTTAAGTGGGCTTGCTTTGCCACTTATCCAAGGCCTAATTAGTGTCGATTACACCTATTTATTCTTATAACACCCCTCTTGCTAAGGCTCCTTCTTTTAGAATTAAAAATTGAAATTTTTCTATCAAACGGAGCACACTCAAAGCCTTAAATTAAGCTTCTATTATTCCATTAATAATATCACAAATAGATTCATAACAGAAAATAATCAAATTCCAAATAACCCCATATTTGGGATGTTACGATTCTACCCTCTTAAAATAAATTTCGTCCTCGAAATTCCTTGATCAAAAGAGGTGGGGGTATTCTTTGCCGCATCACCTCCTCGGGCTCCCCACGTAGCTTCTTCCACTCCGTGGTTCCGCCATAACACTTTCACTAAAGGCACTGCCTTCCTACGTAGAACTTTCACACCTCGGTCTATAATCTGAACCGGTTCTTCTTCAAAAGATAAATCCGAGTTCACCTCAATTTCTGCTACTGGCACAACGTGCGAAGGATCTGACCGATACCGTCTCAGCATTGATACATGAAATACGTCATGAATCTGATTCAGTTCCGCCGGCAGCTCTAGCTGATAAGCCACTGGTCCTACTCGCTTCACAACAGTATATGGCCCGATGAACCTTGGGCTTAACTTCCCTTTCCGTCCAAATCTCAACACCTTTTTCCAAGGCGACACCTTCAGAAAGACTTTGTCTCCCACAGCATACTCCATTTCCTTGCGTTTGAGATCGGCATAAGACTTCTGCCTATCCGATGCTTCCTTGAGACGAGACCGAATCACCTTGACTTTGTCCTCAGTCTCTGTTACCAGTTCTGGACCCAGAACTTGTCTCTCTCCCAACTCCGTCCAACATGTAGGAGTACGACACTTTCGTCCATATAGGGCCTCGTATGGAGCCATTTGAATACTCGCTGATAACCATTGTTATAAGCGAATTCCATAACGGTAGGTACTCCTCCCAACTACCACTAAAATCCAAGACACGACCTCTTAACATGTCTTCTAAAATCAGTATCACCCTTTCCGATCGTCCGTCGATTGTGGATGGAAAGTCTTGAAATCTAACCGTGTACCTAAAGCTTGATGCAACGCTTTCCAAAACCTTGACGTGAATCGGGATCCCTATCCGAGATAATCGACATCGGCACGCCATGCAACCTCACTATTTCACCCACATACAGCCTTCGCTAGCTTCGGAGTGAGTAATCCATTCTTATCGGCATGAAGTGAGTGATTTAGTCAAAGCGATCCACAATTACCCAAAGCGCATCCTTCTTGGTGGGCGTGAGGGTAGCCCACTAACAAAATCCATGGTGATCCTCTCCCATTTCCATTGAGGATCTTTATCGGTTGAAGTAGTCCCGATGGTAATCGATGTTCAGCCTTAACTGCCTTGGCACGCGAGACACTTCCCTACGAACTCGTTATCTCACGCTTCAACCTGTGCCACACGAGGCTGTTTTGCAAATCTCCATACATCTTGCTTCCTCGGGATGCATAGCGTATGGGCTGCTATGTGCATCTTGGAGAATTTTCTCGCTTTAATTTCGTATCTTTTGGCATACATACTCGTCCTTGAAAACAAAGCACTCCATCACTAGACAAGCTGTGCCCTTCCAAGCCACCATCCCGAACTTGTACCCTCTTAGCGCTCAAGCCTTCATCTACTAACCGCTTTTCCTTAATCTCCTCAATCCATGTCGGCTTTACTTGAAGTTCCGCCAAAAGACTCCCATCATCATCTGAGACTTAACCGAGCGAACATTGCTCTTAAGTCCGTCACCACCTTCCGGCTCAATGCGTCGGCTACCACATTAGCCTTACCGGATGGTACTCGATTGAACAATCATAGTCCTTTAGTAGTTCAATCCACCGACGCTGTCTCGATTCAGATCCTTCGAGTCGAAGATACCTCAAGCTTTTGTGATCCGTGTAGACCATCGACTTCTCCCCATACAGGTAATGTCTCCATATCTTGAGCGAAGACGACGACCGCGCTAACTCCAAGTCGTATGCGTTGGGTAGTTAACCTCATGCGATCTTAATCGGCGAGATGCATAGGCTACTACCTTCCCATCTCGCATCAACACACATCCCAAACCGGTGTGAGATGCATCACAATAAATCGTGAATAATTTTCCCGCTTCAGTGTACCAAAACCGGAGCTTCAGTCAAAATCTTCCTTAACTTATCAAAGCTTTCTTGCTGCTTCTCCGTCCATACAAATGGGACACCTTTCCTTAGTAACTTGGTCAACGGCGCTGCTAAAAGAGAGAATCCTTCCACGAATCTCCGATAGTACCTCGCTAAACCAGAAAACTTCGTATTTCACCCACCGCCCTAGGTGGTTTCCACTCCAATCTTTGCTTCAATCTTGCGAGGGTCTACTCTAATTCCTTCAGCTGACACTACATGACCCAAGAAAGCCACTTCCCTAAGCCAAAATTCACACTTACTGAATTTGGCATATAACTGCTTCTCCCTCAATACTTGCAGAACTATCCGTAAATGCTTGTCATGCTCCTCTTACGTCTTTGAGTAAACCAATATGTCGTCTATGAACACCATGATGACGATCGGGTCCAAGCTTCGCTGGAATACTCTATTCATCAAGTCCATAAATGCCGCGGCGCATTAGTCAACCCGAATGGCATCACCAAGAACTCGAAATGCCCATACCGAGTTCGGAATGCCGTTTTGTGAACATCACCTCCTTCACCCTTAATTGGTGATAACCCGACCTAAGGTCTATCTTTGAAAACACCGAGGCACCCTTCAGATTGATCAAACAAGTCGTCAATCCGAGGCAATGGATACTTGTTCTTGATCGTTAACTTATTTAATCGACGGTGAGTCGATGCACATCCGCATAGATCCGTCCTTCTTCTTGACAAACAACATAGGCGCTCCCCACGGAGATATACTTGGTCGTATAAACCCTCTATCCAAGAGCTCCTGAATTTGAGCCTTTAGCTCCACCAATTCCTTTGGTGCCATTCGGTATGGTGCTATGGACACAGGTGCCGTTCCAGGTAGCAAGTCTATACCGAATTCGACTTCTCGATCCGGAGGCAAACCCGGAAGTTCTTCTGGGAACACATCAGCAAATTCCCCAACCGTTCGGACCTTTTCAATTACTAACCCCTTAGCTTCCAAAGCACAGATTTGAACCAAATACGCCTCACAACCCTTCTTGACCATCTTTTCAGCCTTCAAGGCAGTCACTACATTGGATAGATAATTCCTTCGATCTCCTATCATAACCACTTCATCACCTTCAGCCGTTTTAAGGACCATGCGCTTAGCACGCATAATCCAAACTCGCTTGGTACTTAACCAACCAATCCATACCAAGGATCAAATCGAACTCCCAAATGGTAGTTCCATTAGATCACTACAAATACTACCCCTTGAAGTTCTAGGGTACGCCTCTATAAAGTCTATCTACGACTACGGAGTGACCTAAGGGGCTAACTACTGGTCATCTCCCTAGAAGCGGTTTGAGTTTAGGTCCATAGTTCCTACCACACTACTAGCAATGTGCGTGTAAAGGCCGAGCCCACATCAATCGGTGCAACATAAGGAAAACCGAAAATTAGAAACGCATCGGTTATGACATCCGGTGCGTCACCTTCTTCGCGACACCTTGTCTGCGTAAACTAAGCCAGTGCCTAGCCTCGTGTTGCCCTGAACCTCGCCTTGAGTTCCACGACCTCGGTTAGGACCGTTGTTTCTCTCGCCATTACCACGACCCCTCCGTGGTCCTACATTTCTATCACGAGCACGGTTACGCCCTTCCGCCGCTTCTTAACTAGTTTTCGGGGACAATCTCGACGCGATGCTCCAAAGACCCACACTCAAAACATCCTTTGTCACCGGTCCAACAACCTCCCCAATGGGTCTTTCCACGGCGATTGCACCGAGTCGGCCTCGATTAGCGATCGTGGGCCTTAACGCTGATTGGGCCCACTTGGCCTAGCCTTTTCTCAGCACTTCCGCTTGATCCAGCTGACCCAAAACTTCTCTTTTGATTGTTCTTACTATAGCTTTGCCTCACAGCCTCCTTGATCCCTTCGGCTACCTTAGCCTTCTCCACTAGGGATGAGAACTCACGAACTCTTTGTGGGGCAATCAAGAACCTTAAATCATCTCGAGTCCGTCCTCAAAGCGGACACAACGCTCATGTTCAGTAGACACGATGCCTCTCGCGTATCTACTCAGCCCTAGAAATTCCGCCTCATATTCCGACACGGACTTAGTTCCTTGCACTAATCCCAGAAAAGCCTTTCTCTGTGGCGTCGGTGTAGCTAATGCCCACATACTTTTTCTCGATAGGTGGTTCGAAATACTCCTGTGTCAAATCATCTGCTTTGTAGCCCCATCTCGAACCGTAAGCCACCACCGATACGCTTCATCCTTTAGAAGCGACACCGCCTCTTCACCTTCTCTTCCTCGGTCAAAGTCAAGGTCATCCATGATTCTTTCGATTGACTCTAGCCAAGATTCCATTGCAGACCGGGTGCCACTCCCGACACACCTCGGAATACCTCCGCACCGTTAGATCGGAGTCGCCGGGGATGATTTCCGAGCTCCCACATTTCCACCAGCCCCGACCACCATCTCCAAGACTCGCAACACGACTTGCGATACCGACTCGCCACCGGTGCGCTCCGGCTCCTCACTCTAAAAGTAGGAGGTGGTGGTGGCGAGTGGTACCTCATTTTCTCGAACCTTGTCCCGACTGACGGGGTTCGGACACCGTCATCCTACCCCTACCACGCCCACGGCGTCCACGTCCTCTAGAGCTCATTCTATCTACCGCGCTTTTAATCGATTAAGAAAAATTTTATGCGTTAGCATTTGTTTCACTTTATTACTCGCGAAGAAATTTTATGGATGAGGTTTAATCGGAGAGATTCTTTCGAGTAAACAATGTTTCAGATTTCCTATCCTAGTTCACACAAAGAAGTTCATGCATCCATTCCTTAATACTTTCCATACCTATTCGCTCATCGGACATTTTCGCCCATTTCTAACCCGAGGTATTTTCGTCTTTTTCCTACTGTGGGTATTTTCGTAATTTTTCGAACCAAGATATTTTACTTGATGATTTCCAAAGCTAAGTTATTGAATATTTGTAAAATAGCTGAAATTTTTGGGCAAAACCATCGAATTAATATTTTATGGGTCGGGGGCATTTTGGTAATTTTACTCCTAAGGGTATTTCGTAATTTTTCACAAGTTAAATTTTTCCGAGAAAACGTTGTAAACGTAATGTTCAAGGGTTTAAGAGAGTTATGGGACAAGTTTTGAAAACATTAGGGCTTGTTATTTCATTTCATTTGAAAAACAAGGCTAATTCCCTTTTCGGTTTTAATCATTGTGTTTAGCCCATGACCGAGCCCTCCCGGTCGGGGTGAACCAAAGCTACGCACAGGCGCAAGTCGAGTGAAGAGGAGGTGGGTCACGCGGACCGCTTAAATACCAAGCTCTCACTCGAACCTTTCTAGACATGCGCATGCAGGTTGCCACACCACCGAGCCCTGCGAGTTAGGGTGAACCAGGAAGCTACGCACTGCAGTAGGATACTGCGAAGAGGAGGTGAGTCACGAGGACCGCTTAAATACTGTGCTCTTCCGGATCCAATCCTAGACATGCGCACAGGGTTACCACACCCTAGCTCATTGACTAAGTCATAGGTTGGTTTAGTTCTTTAAGTCTTATGCTTTGTTTGTGTTTGAGCAATCTAGCCTTGGGGTCCAAGTCCTATAAGTCTATCTACGTTCCTCGCTTCCTACCCTTCTCACGAATATAATTCACAAAGAGGTTTAGATGTACTTACAGGCGGATCGGTGTCGGAGACTCGGGCCATGCTGCTTAAAACCCAAAAACAATTCAAAAGGTCTACTAAAACATTTTTGGGCCTTGGGCCCCCACAGCTGAGCTTTGAACCTGGCTCGATACCAATTCAAGAACAACCCAAACCGGCCCAAACATTACGACCGAATTTGATTTGTTACGGAGAAAAACCTTGTGAACACCATTTCGATACCTATTTAATTTTTATTGAAAACTTCTCGTTTTCGGTTATCTTGCCAAAGCTACACTTAGAGTTAATTTGGAAATTTAATTAAGTCCGATTATTATACGGGGGTTTCAAGTGTGTCCGATGGCACGATAAAACTTTTTCGTGTTAACTTAAGAAAACATGTGATTTTAGTTCAATTTAATAATATAGTTTAAAGTAAATATCCAACATCCAAAAAAACAAATAAAGTTTATGGAGGCCTTATTACAACCAAAGTAAAAATAACCAAATTTAAAATTCTATAAATTTAAATCCCTTTGCATGGCCACCTCGAGTCCAACCGGCTCCTCAACCGCCATCTACGAGTCACTGAAAAATGTTAAAGGAGAAGGTGAGTCACCAAGACTCGATATGTAACCCTTCCCCGTTTAAAAACAACATTTCATACACAACATATAACAGCTTAATATGCAGAGTATCCTGTGCCCAACCTAGCCAACCGAACGCCTTTGTCTACCCCATGTGGTACCAAACCCATGGTGACCGTAGTCACAATGTGTTACCAAAACACTGGTGGTGCCAAACCACTTTGGTGACATATAGTCACGATGTGCTACCAAAGCACCGTGTCCGTAGACACAAATCGGGTGATGGGGCCAACCCATCGTGTGATACCAAATCATCGCGACGATCCTATATCTCAAGTGGGGCCAACCCACGGTGGTGTTAACCACGAGGGACAAGTCGCTATGAGGTGCCAAACCTCCGGAGGTACCAAACCTCACGGTGACATATAGTCACAGTGTGTTACTAAAACACTGGTGCTCGTCAAGACGTAAACATCACCGCCCCCTCCTCTCATATAGCCCATAGTAGTAGGTAAGCGATTAACAATGCAGATCTCATGCATTCATCACATGTATCAATAAACCATGCTTCCCAAAAGCATTAAAGTAATCTCATATCAACAGAGACTTACCGGGATCCTCACTTGTACCGTTAAGGTACCAATCCGCATCTACATCAAGCAGATTTACATACAAAATATATATAACACAACATTAACTGCTATAAGTGTGTATGTACACACCTGTCACCCACGAATAATCTAAATCCCGAATGAAGAAGTCGGCCACCTTAGATCCACTAGCCCCTATATTCGGCCAAGATAGTGTTAGTGATATTGGCCATTCGGCCAAACCAAATAATCCTTTTAGGGTTATTGCTTGATCCCGAATCCTTACCTACTCGCTTTGAATACTAGTCTCAGCACCCAAATCACGAATCTGGTTCACACCTTAGAATCGGTCAATGGACAATGTCAGTAGCCCTCGGCTTTAATCAAATACCAACTAAATGAAATCTTCTTACCACTACTACCAAAACCGATTGCTGGAGATTAGGGCTTGGGTCAATCGCTTCACAATCTTGGGGTACCTAGCAGGATCAATTCCCGAAAGCATTTAGAAACCCTGATTACCATTGCCGAAATCGGCACTTATCCCCTAAAAGAAATCGACACAAAAACACAGAGGAGGAGAAAGATGGCATTCGGCCATACCTACCTTCACCAATCGTTTGAAAAGAAATCCCGGAGAGACTTATGTTACTCCTAATATTCAGCCAAAGTGCTTCTAGATAGGAGAAGGGAATTTCGGCACAAGGTAGGGAGTAGATTCGGCTAATAGAGAAAGAGAAGAGAATGGGAAAAGAAGATAGGGATTCGACGAAGAAAGGGTAGAGAGAGTTTGGTTTCTACAACAAGAAGAAGAGGGTAGGGATTAATGGTGGTTTCGGTTTTGAGAAAAGATGAAGAAGAAGGAAAAGGGGTGGGAGATGAGAAAATGCCTAGCCGAAATTGTCAAGTAAGAGACTAAGAGAATTCGGCCTCCCCCTCTACATAGTTCCCTTGCCGATTACTCCTCTCCAACAAGGAGTCCTAGATTCGGCCAACACCCTGAATTACTCTAGGCCAATTGTTTAAAACCATTCAAAAGAAGTTGAATTAATCAGGTTCCTACTTTTTCTCTCTGCCAACTTTTAAACAAATATTCAAATAAAATCCAAATAAAATCCTTATTATCCTGAAGTGTTTGAATTGAGCATTTCTCTCTCTCTTTTGCCGTCCAAAATAAAGAGCAAAAAGGAGGATTTTGTGACTCGAACCAAGGCTCTCCCTTGCTCCTTGGTGGCGTCACATGCTAGCTCTTAAGTGGGCTTGCTTTGCCACTTATCCAAGGCCTAATTAGTGTCAGATTACACCTATTTATTCTTATAACACCCCTCTTGCTAAGGCTCCCTTCTTTTAGAATTAAAAATTGAAAATTTTCTATCAAACCGGGCACACTCAAAGCCTTAAATTAAGCTTCTATTATTCCATTAATAATATCACAGCAGTTCATAACAAGAAAATAATCAAATTCCAAATAACCCCATATTTGGGATGTTACAAAATTCTTTATTATTCAAGTACTAAAGTTCTTAAAATTATTTTTCCCTACCGGGCATGTTGATAACTCTTGAAAAGAGTTAATTTCATTCCTCTAGACCTAGCTAATTGCTTGTACTTGGGTACATTTAGAGGCATTTTAGGACATTTTATTAGTATTTTTATCATTTGCATTAAGAGCTTAGACTGTGTTGACATGTTAGATTCTTTTAATTGCGCATGGAAAGGTTGTGTTTTTGTGGTTGGACAGGTGCAAGATGTGGAGAAGGGAGTAATGGAGTGAAGGTTTGCCGGGGCAAAAGATTGGATAGTTTGCCACCTTGTATTCCGTGGAAATTTTAGGAAGATGACCGAGTCAACACGCAAAGCATACCAGTTTCAACCCTACTTTACTTGTACTAAAAAAATTTGCCTAAAGAAAAGGAGAAGATATCGTGGGCTATTGGAGTTACCCTAGGGAGAAATGCTTATAAAAAGCCAAATTAGGAAGCCCTAATGGTAGAGAAATCTAGAGGCAACAATAGAGGGTACCGGCTAAGTAGAGGCGGAAAGAGGAAACCGAAGGCAGTCTCTCTCAGCCACCACAGAACACTGTGTTACTGGATTGCGGACTAGTTTGGCAATAACCATCTTTCTATGTTCTTCCGTTATTTCTTATTTTGTTATCCCGTGAATTGAATTGATCGAAACGATGTTGGGTGTTATTTCGAACTTGAATTTTAATTACCAAACCATGAGCTAAATCTCATAGGGTTGTGATTACATGATGGATACTTTTATTTTCTTTAATGGTTGAAGCATATAGTTTATTTAATCTACTATTTCATTTAATTGTTTCTATCTCCTAATTGTATGCGTACATTCCCTAGACATAGATGACTGTGCAGTATGCCCATAAATTGAATCTAATCCTGAAAAGGTTGGAATAGTTGGACTGAAGTTGAATGATACAAGTGGGTATTCGACCGAATATCTGTAGTAAACTCTAAACATAGAGCAACGTTTGTATTGAATGGAGACAAAACAGTGCTGTAACACCCCTCACCCATATTCAACGTCGGAATAGGATTTCAGAGCATTACCGGACTTACGAAACAATTAAACAACTATTTCACTTACTCAAATATAAACCAAAACAACATCAATAATATAGTTCATTTACCATAATTCACATATACAATTCAATCAACTAAACCCTTCCATACATACATTATCAATCATCAATTCTCAAGCACATAGCTTTCCAATTTACCTAATATCATTTAGCATTATAGATTCAACATTAACCACACGATATAGGTCAATTGCCATACTCCAAATAGAACCATTTGCAAATTTATAAACATCATCAACTTTCATTATCATAAGCCAACTCAATAGCTCAAAATACATGTTCATCAAAAATACCAAAATGACTCAAGCCTATACATGCCATATACCATATATAAACAACTCAAAAGTACCAAGTAGATGGTTGGATAGTGTGACGTAATCTCCGACGATCCCCGAATCCGAGCTAGCTTTGAAATCACTATAAGACATGGAAAAATAAAAAAAAAAGTAAGCTTTATAGCTTAGTAAGTTCGTACTAAATATTCTTAACAGTTCATAAAACACAAATCATTAATTTGAACTAGATAATGTATAATTCATGATAATATCAAACTTTCCATAAGCTTATTCATATACTTATATGCAAAGTCATCACCTTTCCTATTTGATCTTCATACTTACATGTACATACCTGTACAAATTCATAACAAAATCATACCTTCCCGTAATACTGTCGAATACTCGATGTTTCGCACAATAAGTGCCATCGCATAGCCCAAGCTATTATAATTCCGCACACTAAGTACCTTACTCAATGTTTCGCACACTAAGTGCCATTGCATAGCCGAAGCTATTATAATCCCGCACACTAAGTGCCTTACTCGATGTTTCCCACACTAAGTGCCATCGCATAGCTGAAGCCATTAAAATACCGCACACTAAGTGCTAAACACAGTTGATTTTGTCGTCGAACATGACCGTAGTCTCACATATACAATTTATGCAATCTCAAAGCATTAAAAACATAATTGTAACAATGTTTATCATTTACGAACTTACCTCGGATGCTAAAACGGCAAATCGAGTCGATTAGTCGATAACTTTCATTTTTCCCCGATCCTGATCCGAATTCTATTCTTCTTGATCTAAATATATTCAAAATTAACTTATTCAATCATCTATTCATTCAATTTAGTCCAAAACATGCTTTAAGGCATATTTACCCTTTTACACCTAAACTTACACATTTTTCACAATTTAGTCCTTGTTGCATAAAATCACAAATTCATACAATTTAATCCAATTTCATGATAGCCGAATTTAACTAGTGTCCATATTAGCCCATTTTTCTAATTTATTTCACATTTTAACCACACATTTCTCACATTTCACAATTTAGCCCCTAATATGCATTTTCATCAAAAATCACTTAACAAAACATGTAAAACTATCATCAAGCTTTCATATTTCAACATTAAACATTAAAGAACACATAGATTCAACAATGGAAATTCTCAAAATCTTTAACAATTTCTAAATTAAAGGTACGGGCTAGCTAGATTGAGCTGCAACAATTACAAAAACATAAAAATCATTAAAAACCGAGTCAAAACAGACTTACAATTAGAGCATGTATTAGCCGAACCATAACAAGCTTCAATTATTTCTTTTTCCTTTGATATTCGGTCACCAAGGAAGAAGATGAACATAATTTCATGTTTTGTTATAATTTTATTAACTTAATTTATCAATTTAACTTTTTACCCTTAATGAATAAACATAGAAATTTATAATGCATGTCCATTAATGTCCATTAACACTACCAATGGTATAATATCATCATAAGGACTTTTAATTTAATTAATCATAGCAATTAGACACCTTTAACAAGTAGAATGCAACTTTTTCATTTTACGCGATTAAGTCCTTTTTATCAAATTGACCAACTAAACGATAAAATTTCTTAACGAAATTTTCACACATACACTCAATCATGCTGTAAACATTGAAATAATAATAAAATAAATATTTTGACCTTGGATTTGTGGTCCCGGAATTACTGTTTTGATTTTGACTAAAAACGGGCTGTTACAAGTGCAGGGTACCATGCTAAGGCCTATAGCATAGGCCAGGTAGCTTGAGGTCTTGCTCTAGAAAGAAGCAGTTCATTTTAGGTGTCTTCTGAGCAGTAGATTAAGTACGATTATATTGAGGCATTACTAAAAGTAAGGGCAGATTCTTAGTAATCTGAACCTTTCAAATCGACATTGTAGACCTTCAATCCGTTACTACAATATCTTTTCCATAGCATTCTTAGTTATTTATTCGTTCATATTTAATTCACATAAATATTCTCATAATTTCCATTACATTTTTACTCTTTCTTTACCTTAACATTTTCCAATATTAGTTAGTTCATATTTAATTCACATAAATATTCTCGTAATTTCCATTACATTTTTACTCTTTCTTTACCTTAACATTTTCCAATATTAGTTAGTATACATTTTGCACTTATCCATATTATTTTAATTTACCGCTGAGTACTTAAATAGTTTTTCCATAACATTAATCATTATCATAACTTGACCATTTTTATACCTAATCTGATCTCTATGGAGATGATCTCACTTATCACTTTATTACTTGATTTGACGTGTATACTTGCACAATTCACATATCATATTCACACGTGACAAGTTTTTGGTGTCGTTGCTGGGGATCGACAATTTGGTGTAATTTGGTTTGGTTATTTCACTTAATTTCGTTAGTCTTATTCAACTTAGTTATATTTACTTTCTACAGGTTTGCCATTAGTATATGATAAGAGGTATTCTTACTAACAAAGAATATCCTTTTGACCCAGAGATCGAAAGTATTTTATGAAGAAGGTGGAAAGAACTGCGAAAAATGGCTAGAAACGGGAATGATCCTGGCCTCAATGATAATTCGAATGGTCAAAATGCTAATCCTCCTATTTGTAGGGTGATACCTAGTCTAAATCATAATTTAAATGGTCAGGCCGCTAATCCTCATGTTCGTAGGGTAATAGATGGTCAAGATTGACCAATCTGAGAGCATGTTCTGCCAATTTTGGATTACCTGAATCCAGGGATAGTCAGACCACAAATACAGGCTAAACAGTTTGAGTTGAAACCGATAATGTTTCAGATGTTACAAACAGTAGGACAGTTTGGTGGACTACCCACTGAAGATCTAAGACTGTATTTACGAATTATTCTAGAGGTTTGTGACTCGTTTAGGCAATAGGTGTTCCTGAAGACACTCTACGAATTAAATTATTTCCATATTCTTTAAGAGATCGTGCAAGAGCTTGGCTGAATGCTTTGCTGTCGAGAATAATGGCATCATGAAATGATCTTTGCCAAAGGTTTTTGCTACGGTATAATTGATGCAATCCTAGCTAGGGAAGCTGCTGCTGATCCCATAGAGCTACCCCAAGGTCCTATTACTCGATCACGTTCTAAGAAGTTCCAAGAAGCCCTTACAAGTTATATTGATCGGGCATGGGGAAAGGAAGTGGCCGAACTGATTGATCACTCTTGGACCAGCTCACCAAGTGTAGTTTGCAACCTCTTGCAAGCTGACCTAGCTCGACCCAGCTCAATTGAGCTCAATTCGACTTGATTCTAGCTCATTGAGCTTGATTTTATTTAATTTTATTTTATGCGTTTTAAGCTGCTGGAATAAACTTAGCTATTTAATTAAGTTAGTTAATATAGTTAAGTTCAACTCAAATAATTAGTTGCGTTTTAATGTGTCAAAATTTTGGACATTTTAATTCAGTTTAAATGTGTCTTAGTTAATACATAATTATTGTCTATTTTTAATGTGTTAAGTCTAGGACAAATTTATTTCATGTTGCTATTTAATATGTCCAACCGAATTTAATTAATTAAATTTGTCCTAGCTGTAGCCGACTTTATGATGTCTTAAGCTGATTTAGTTTGCTTAATTAAAATTGTTTTTAGGTACATGTATGGGATGACATGAACATGGACAGCTGATGATTGATATGGCCAGCACCTCTTCGTGGACACCAATGGTCAAGAGAGCTGATGCTTACTTTCTTCCAAGCTGATCGTCCAGCTCTCCAAAGCAACTTGAAAGCTTTCACATTGCTGGAAATCCTTTTCACATGGAATGGCCATTCGGTTATGTGCGTTCACACCTAAGAGTCTGCTCATATTCGGCCTTTCACACCTATTGGTCATTGAAGTACTCAAGAAGCTATTAAACTACTCAAGGCTATTCAGCTAATCAAAACAGCACAATTAAGCTTGTTCTTCCCTCTTGGTCGAACCTAAAGTGACTAATCAGCTCAACACTTAATTCCACCAGCTTGGGAGCTTCAAAGGACGTCCTAGGAAACTTCAAGGAAATTTCAGTTTCCTTAAGCTGTTATTTGCTGTCCATTTAGCTCACTAAAATGCCTATTCGGCTAGCTCATGTAATGGCTATAAATATTTAGCTCATTTCATTTTGTACGGACTTTTGATCATTTGATGAACTATTTTGTTCTTTTGAGAATTCAATTCTCTTTGTTCTCTTTAGGACTGGACTAACTTATCAAGCTTAGCCTTGTGGCATCAATTCCTTCCTTGTTTCCGAACTTATCACTTCCGAGTGTAGCGTTCGAATATACCTTTGGTTCCTATCTTGCTAGATAGCGAGTCAAGGTTCCGTTATCAATTTCCCAAAACTGAATCACCTAAGAGCTATATAAGACACGGGTCAACAATTCTCTTATTGTTGGTTCTATCTTAGCCCTTAGCCGAAACCCATCCATTTTTTCCATTCTATTTTCTATCTTTTTCCAGCCATCTTTAAAACGAGCCAAGACTTACTCAATTTCTCGATCGGGCAACCATTACGACTCGAAACAACAACAACCAAGATCGTATCATTTGGTATCAGAGCTGGTAAAATTGAAGTAAGTATCGACGTTTTCGGTATTCCTGAGATTGTATTTTGCTGAAAAAAATTTGAAAAAAAAGTTCATGAAAAAGAAAAGAAAAGAGAATATGTATTTGAAGTGCAAAAATTTGGAACTATTAAAAAAAAGAAGAATTACGAAAATATATATAAAAAAAAAAAGAAAAAGTTGTACAAGTATTTTTCTGCCCGAAAGCATTCACTTCTCCATAATACCAATCGACCACACTTCCATCCTTTTTATTTTTTCTAGCCTACCCTTGTCCGAACATCTATCCTACCCAAACCCGACCATCACTTTTGCAAACCGACTCTATATCGACTGTTGTTAAGTCTAAGTAGACCATAGTTGAAAGACAATATGGCACTGTATACCCCAAAAATTACTACAGTAAGAAAGTAAGATATTATCCTTGATATAGTAAAATAAGGAAATAAAGTGAGAAAAAAGGGAATTTTGAGTTATGTCAACATTGGGAAGTATATTATGATATATTAATTCAAGAAAGGACTAAATCGTAAAAGTGAGAAAAGTTTTGTTACCCAAGAGTAAATACTCAAAATTTGAGGGGTTAAAGTGTAAATATGAAAAAAGTTGAAGGACCAATAGTGTAAATATTTTAAGGGTGGAATGATCTAGAAACTAAGGAAAATGGATGAATTAGGACCAAATTGAATAGGTGAAGAATTATGAGGGACTAAATCGCAATTTTACTAAATTAACTGATGACTGAAGGATGGAATTTTAAAAGATCATAAAGGGCAAAATGGTCATGTAGAAAGAGAGAGAAATATAGAAGGCAATGATGATGTTGGTGATATTTTAGATTAATTAACTAAATAAACATTAGTTTATTAATATTTTAATGAGATATTTTATTATTATTATTTTATTTAATATATAAGGAGAGAAAGATGAAGAATTCTCTTCATCTTTCATGCAACCAACGTGAGAAAGAGAAAAAAAAGAAAGAAATTTTCTTTTCTTACAATTTGGTCCTTTCATAAAATATACACCATTTTCACTTAGAAATCAAAATAATTTCCATAGCCATCAAGAGAGAAAGATAATAAGAAGACTATGGGGAGCTAGAATATCAAGTTAGATTTAAGAAATAGAAGCTGGAGGAGAGAGAAAATTAAGTTAAATATTAAAATCAATAGTACAAGGTAAGAACATCAAGACTCCAACATATTTTTTTTAAGTTGGTATTATTGAAAAAGCATGAAAATGATGTTAAAGTAGATTTTTTTAAGGTTCTATGTTCTTGATATGTTAGTTAAGTGAAGTAAGAGGAAGTGATGGGAAATATTGTAGAGAAAGAAAATAAGTGTGTTATAAACTTGGTAATCAACATTTAGCATTAAAACAATTTTGGACAGCAGCAGTAGTCTAACTTTGAAATATAACCAAAAATTGTGAAAATCGAATTAGAGGTTGAATAAAATATGAAATTAAATTTTATTGAGTCTAGTTGTTCATAGAAGAAACGATGTAAGCAATGGAATTGTAAATTATGAGATATAATAAATTTTGTGAGACAAGGTTAGAATGATTTCGGGTTCCCCTGTTCTGACTTTGGAAAATCATTAAAAATTGTAAAAAAAATAATTAGGGGTTTAAATTTATATTCTTAAATTCTTAATAAGTCTATTTTCAAGATAAATAAACAAAAAACATCATTCAAACCCCGTACCAAGAGATAATTAATTTTTAGTAAAGAAAGGTCGAAGCTGTCAAACAGAAGAACATGGATAAATTTGAAGATTTACTGTACTTATTGGCTAAATTATAAATTCTGAAACTTTTATGGTAGAAAAATATTTGAGCCTAGTTTCAAAAACATCAAGCGGATCTTAATATAGAATTATGTAGCTTAAGACATAAATAATTTAGTGACTATGACTCAAATGGACAACTTGATATGAACATATAAGTAAATAGTGGAATTATATATACATTAAGGATGTGAAATGGAGAGGAGGAGGAGGAAAATATATGAATATTCAGCTAGCATGAGTTTATATTAAAAATGGCTAATTTGCATGTTTTAGGCTCAGGGACTAAATTGAATAAAAGTAAAACTTTAGGGGTAATTTTGTAAAAATTTCAAAAATGACCAAATTGCATGAAATGAATTGTTTTATTATTTAAATTAATAAATTTAATGCAATTATTAATTTAGATCAAGATCGGATGGAAAATAGAGGAAAATAGAAAATTTCTAAAATGCTCCTAAATCTTGATATTTCTGCAATTTAGCCAGGTAAGTTTGTGTAACTAAATTGTGCTTATTTTTATGCTTGAATTGATTGTGGTACGTGTTTATGTGAACTATATAGATGTTATAATGTATAAAATAATCACATGTCCGTTAATGTCTGAAAAATGTTAAGTTTCGTTTGAATAATGAAATTCGATGGATACATGATTTCCCGTATTGAATGTGGTCATGCATATGTTGCGAACAGAATATAGCTCGGACGAGCAATCCTGTTATAAGCCCTCTCGAGTGTCCTGTCATATATTTCCTGCGAGCATCTTGATCAGTAGTGATCCTACATGTGTTGCGCACTCTTTGTGAGTGTCCTATTACATGATCGGTTGTGATCCTGCATACATTGTGGACACAAACGCAGCTCTTCGTGAGCATCCTGATATAAGCTCTTATGAACTTCCTGATATGGCTCGCTTGAACTTCCTGTTATGCTATCCGGAGTTCCCTGTTAATAACTCTTCGGAGTTACCTGTTAAGCTCAATGAGCTTCCTGTTCTAAACTCTTATGAGTTTCCTGTTTAGCCCGGATAAGCGACCTGTTACATGGCTCATCTAAGCATCCTATTATACGGCTCGAGAGTGTGCTTCCTGATTATGCACCCTAAAGGGTACCCCTGAATATGAATTGATGGATCACTGATTTGTATACCTCGTGTATTCTACCTAGGTATCCATCTATATTTCAATGATTCAATGGGCAAAACTCCTGATGTGAGAAAATATGAGTTTAATATAATTTATTTCTTAAATATCCCTGAAATACATGGAAATGATATTTATTTGATATATTGAAACATGACATGGAAAATACATGTGTATGAAACTTACATGATAATTATGTATATTCACGATTATGAACTGTTTCTAGAATAAATATATACGGAATTTATGAAAATGATGGTATATGAAATATTGATATAATGAAATGAACGATATATGTTTATGAAGAAACGACAAGAGAATGGTATGTATCATGACATGTAAATATGTGACTATCTTTGATATGTTGATACAAGGAAATTATGTAAGTTGAAACGAGTAATAAACTCAAGTGTGACATGTAGAGAAAATAAGTTTATCAATGTTGAATTTATATGAAATATGTGCAAGTACGCTAACAAGTGTTGTTGTTGATGCTTAGGCAAGTGCCAAGCTATTGGTTGAATGGTAATATGTTTATTTATATGAAGCACTAAAATGGTAAGTACTCAAGAGAAAATATGCTAATGCTCATGAAAGAGTGGTAAGGTTTAAATTGTGCAATTTCTTATGAAATGAGTTATCATGTGATTAATTCGAAAAAGGTCTATGTTTAAATGCACTAGCTTGTAGCTATGATGGAATGATATGCTTATGACTGGTGTGTTATGCATACGGTATGAATGTGGAAAAGTTAAAGTTGCTTAAAATCCTACCATGCTAGGAATAATATGTACAAGTGATACTGTAGATTATTCACTTGGTGAGTTGTTAAATATAACTTCAAGAGTATTGTGGTATCAATAATGGATTATTCTTGATATAAATAAATTTTATATTTGAAAAGAAGTATTACGATCAAAGATTATACGAGCTTACTAAGCATTCATTGCTTACCTATTTGTTTATAATTACCTTACAGATTATCGGAAGCTCGAATGGGTGGGAAGCTTGTCGGAGCTATATCACACTATCCATCGGTTCTATTGATAATTTTGGATAATCTAATTCTTGTTATAATGGCATGTATAGGTTATTTTGATTAAACATTAGCCTATATGTGTTTTGGTATTTTGGTATATGCACAATTTGCCTTATAATGATGATGTTCTAAAATGCTTGGTTAGTTTGATGACAAGTTTGGTAAGAAATGAGGCTAGGAAAAATGGCATATTTCGTCCACACGGGTAGAGACATGGGCATGTGTCTCAGCCGTCTGTGACACACAGCTAGATGATACGGCCGTGTGTCCACTATATCTTGTAATCTATACAAAACAGAATGCCCACACGGTGTAAGACACGGGCGTGTCTCGCTCACACGGCCGTGTGACCCCTATACTATTGAAATTTTAAATATTTCTGAATTTTTTTTTTTTGAGTTTTTGGTTTAGTCCCGATATGTTTCTAATGTATATTTTGGGCCTCGATGGCTCACATAAGGGATGTTATGATTAAATTTGATTGATTTCTGGTATGAATGTTATATGAAGTGAAATTTCTGTTAAATGATCTGTAAATTTTGGTAATGTTCCAAAACCCTGTTTCGACGACGGATACATGTTAGGGGTGTTACAGGCACCATACTAGAAATAAGTCCCTCTAAATGCGGAGGAGGAGGATATCACCCCTAACAAGGGTGGACCAGGACTATCTTTACCAAGATCTAAGGCACTGATGCTGCCAGGGCATCTTAGTAGAGTCATGCTACCACTTCCTCAACTGCGCATACTCCTACGACAGCACCTCCAGTTTCTCGTAGCTCCCTTGAATAGTAAATAGTGCTCTCATTGAAGTAGTTAGAGTAAAGGATGTCCCTCTTTGAAATCTAGCAGTTTCACATAGCTGAGGAGATATCACAGGCCTAGAAACAGGAAGCTGAATATTGGGCTTATGTGAGGAGTAGGGATTTAGCTCTAAGGAAATCCCTGCAAAAGAATTTTACAAAACTAATGCCAGAATTTCCTATCTTCCCAGTCACATTGCTCCCATTTGTTAATGTTGCCAAGGAACCCACTCAAGTTGCTACTGAGGCACCCACTCAACCTACTACCGAGGCACCTACTCACACTATTACTGAAGAGCCCGAAAAGGCGGCATCATTAAATGTTTAGAAGGAGGAAGAAGGAGAAAAGGATTATACTGCCACCACTACCACCACAAAAGGGAAGGACCCTGTTTCACCTTCACCCCCAGCCTTGGTAACCACACTGGACCGTGGCATTGATCGTCTGATTGATGAGTTAACTAAAATTGACAAGGAATGGGAAGAAATGACCCTTAAAAGGAGGAAGTAGCGGTACAAGGTTAGTGCCCAAAAATCCACTCGTCGGGTAGAATGAAGTATCTACATACTAGTCCAAGCCAGCTATGTTTTTTTTTCTTTCTTGCATGCATCTTGTATTTCATTTTCTTTTTCCATGGCATTTGTTGTATAAATTTCTCTTTTAGTTGTTCTCTTCTGTATTTGGTCATGCATTGAGAGAAAAATTCAATCATTTTGCCTTGCCATTATTTAATAAAGTACAGTAGGCACTCCAAAGCTTAGAATTGCCGAGTAAGTCAGCACCACTTTGTTTGCTCCATGTTGTTGATTAAAAAGGTAAGTTTAAGTGAGAGTGTGTAATAGACAGTAAATAAATTTGGGGCACTCCACTGTAGTAAGGGTTAAGTAGCTAAGGAAGTAATTGTTTGCTCCATTCATCTTTTAAGTCAAAATCCTTAGCTTCAAGAGTGATTTCTGTTTAAACTGTGACATGAGTGAGTATTAGTTAATTCGGTGTATGCTTCATTGTGATTATCAAGTAAAAGAATTTTGTGACATGCTAAATCCCTTAATATACTAAATATTATATTAAAAAACACAAATGTAAATGGTTTATTGTAACGTCCCAAAATTTTTTATGTTTGTTTCTGTATAATTTTAACACAATTGTGTATCTGCTTCAGTGGTTAAGTGTTCTGGGTGTGTGGGAGAGGTCCCAAGTTCAAACCCTAGCTTTAGCAAATTTTGCTTCTTTTTGGAATTAAGCCTTATCCTTTATCAGCAGGCTTATATTAATTGCCTGTAATTTCATATCAGAATGAGCTTGCCGGTTTGAGTGGTAAGGGAGTTTGTGTTTTGTGTGGAGGTCCTATGTTTGAATCCCTGCGTTGGCGAGGTTGATGTTTTTGCTCAATTTTGTGTCAGTATTTTGATGGAGCTGGGATTCTGCGGGAGTCATGAGTAGTAGGGGATTGTGGGAGTAAATTAAAGGACTATAGAGATTTTTGGGGACTATTTTCCTCTGTTCAAATTTTCTCTTTCATCCAAATAAGAATTTGACGCAAACCCTTCCTTGGATTTTCTTTTTGGCAATGGGTGGAAACTCCCTCTTGTTCTTCGTGCTGTTCTCGTGTTTTTGGTGCTTGCTATGGGGTTTAGGTAAGGGGGTCACTTTCGTTTTGATTTTCGGTAACTATTGGATATACCTTCCCTTATAATGTGATTTCGGCACGGTTAGAGGTTTGATTCTTGCAGTATTCTGGTGTAGGTGAAGGTAGTGGAGAAGGAAACTCATTTTGATGATTTAACCGTGTTCTTATCTGTGCTAGTCGTTGATAAGTTACTTCCGCTGTTTTGGGTTTTGTAGTGACTCGTAAGTTGGTGGATTGGTGACCAATGGATTTTTTTTCTTAGGTTTCAGAGGGCTCGTGGCTACTATAGCGTCTTAAATGAACCAGGTGTGTACCCAAAATGCAGAAAAATAGGATCGACGAAAGCTGAAATTGTAATCTATCGATGCCACACGGCCGTGTGGTAAGCCGTGTGGTAGGCCGTGTGCGATGACACGACCGTGTGAATGACGAAGGCTAGGCCGTGCGCAAGACACGACCGTGTGATGGCTGGGGTGTGGCCGTGTGAGCCACACGGGGTAGGCCAAATTAGGCATGTGGGCCGCATGGGTATGCGGGCCCACACGGGCATGTGGTATCTTGGCCAGCCGCGTGATGCACACGGGCAAGGCCAATCTGGGCGTGTGGGCCCATTACACTAAGATTTTTCGTAGGGTCGCACGGGTCATCCTAATCGACTGTGGGCCTATCGTAAGGTCGGTAAATGCTATCTATGTAACATCCCCAAACCCGGCCCACAAGTCTCGTCCGGATCTGGTTATGTCACTGCGGAATGACGGTTAAAAATCTTTGTCTTTAGAGTAAAACTTGAAAATTTTGTTAACTTTCGGGAAGTAGGTCTATTAAAAATTTTTAAATACTATAAGCTTGGTTTGAAAACTTCCGAATTAAAACATTGTTATAAATTACTATAATATGAACCTTTTGAAAAAAAAAATATCTCTGAATATAATGTAAACTTCAACAAAATTAAATAGAGTACTTTAATCATAGTGGCCCTTATTACATCAAATAAATTAAACCAAGTACTTCAAATTAAAATGCTTGAAATAAAAATATTCAAAACGTCTACTTCTGCATGAAAATCTGCTTCTGCATGGCCACCTTTGTATCTACTCCAACCCGTCCACTAATCACGACTCACTGCGATGATTAAAAGTTGGGTGAGTCATACTGATTCGAGTGTGTAAGTTAACCACTGAAATCCACCCACATGCTAGCCACTTAATATCCCAATTATCAAATGCAACAAGTAATATATATTCATTTTAACAATTACCACAATCTGGGCTTGGCCCACATTCAAATCATACTCAAATCTTTGGGCTAGGCCCATTTCTCAATAAACCACATATCAAGCTGGGCTTGGCCCATTTCCACGTATGTTCCCAAAACATACCTATCCACATGTCATATTGGGCTTGGCCCATTCCCATATTATTACAAAAATAATGCAACATGATTCCCAACCCTACCTAGGGTCCATCCGCTACACACCCCCTTATCCGACCTACCACACACCGGGGACTATCGAGTCACCCTCTCCTTTTCCCTCCAAAAGGCAACCAATGCCATCCACGATGTAGCGTATAGCTAACATCAAACCACGATGGAGCACACAAAGCAATCCATCAAGCCACGATATGGCATAAAGCCCATATCAATCAAGGTAACCACGCGAACTAAATCGCAAAGATCCACAACGCGACCTCGATCAGCGCCAATCCACGATGTAGCACAAAGTCGACATCAACCACGCACTCGAAGTACACCCGCACCTTCTTTTCATAACCCACCCATGCACATGCCACATAAAATATAATCGTGATCATGCATGCACATGCTTATTAATGTCCATAAACATACTCATAAACAAATAATCACACCGCAATAGATCCGATACTAACTGGTCATCGCTATACCCTTTAGGGGTATATATGGCACACTTATTAATGCACTTGTTAGTAAAACATATAACACATAAAACCCGTAAAGCAAGTGGGTTAGTTACACACCTTATTACTAGGAGTTCTAGACTCTCGATCCTCGACGCTATCGTCTAGCGAAACTACGGCTTTTGCCTAACGCATTCTTTGGCCCACACCACGGTGGCCAATCTCGCATATAGAGAAACGGATCTTTTCTTAAACTTTGGGATGGGGACCTTCCCTTTCCCTTCTTGGACTGGTATTGGCCTCCATCGAAAGTCACTTAATCGTAACCACACGATTAATCAACGAAGTCATAATCAACTAATTCTAAGTCACTTACTACTATCCTTACCGAAATAACCGAGATCCCGAAGGCTTCCTTTGCTCTTGTCGATATGCCCCTAAAAAGAACATAGCCACTCTTGGTCAACACAATATTACATAATAAGGCCTAAGGCCGAATACCTTACCACTCTTACCTTGATGAGTCCAAACAATTCGAGACCTTCCTTTAGACTCCTTGGCGCTGGCTACAAACAAGCAAAACACATCACTTATAACCTATAGAGCATTCGGCCAACCAACACTAAGGCCAACCATTCGGTTTTGGCCTCTAACCAATTAACTAGGATACTTACCTACAATCTTTAGATGTCGACAGCACCACACTTCACCGGTTCGGCTTCAAACTTGATAAAGTAGAAGAGAGATGGAGGGCTAAAGATTTCGGCTATCAATGGATTAAAAGAAAACAAAAGAAATATTTGACTACAAAGGCCAAAGGAGAAATCGGCACACCAAGAGGGAGAGGGAGAGATTTGGCAAAAGACTTGAAGAATAATTGGCACTCTACCCCCCCTATTTATAGCATTCGGCCAACTAATTCAAATCAATTTGAATTAGTTCAATTCAAAAACAATTTGAATTGTTCCACTATTATCCCACTTATCAAAAATAAATAATAGATAAATAAAAATAAATAAAAAAAAACACATTATCCTCATCTAAATAAGAGTCTTCTAGCCGTCCAACACCTTCAAAATTGCTGCCAAAAAGGAATAAAAATTCAAACTCCAAAACGCAGCTCTCTTGGTTCGAACACAGGACCCGGTCTGGCCGCACACCTTGCCCCAACGCCTGTGCCACTCGGCCACTTTGATTTTTATGCTAGAAACCCCCAACGTTTATTTTTAAACCCTTCTTATCTCAGCCCATAACCGCACAAAAATAGAAACGCCAACATGCAGCTCCAGGCGCTCGAACCTGCGCCCTTGCTCTCCTCCAGCGCCTAAGTAGCGCATGAGAGCCACTTCACCAGCCCATCTTTCTTGTCCGAATTCCTCACCATATATCTTTAAGGCCTTACAAAGCCCAACGCCCAAAACAAAAATAAAACGCCAAATGCTTCTCCGGCCCCTCGAAACCACGACCTCACTCCCCTCCAGCGCCTAAGTAGCGCATGAGTGCCACTTTGCCACTGGACTTTCATGCCCATCATACCTGCCCCTTTATTTTTAAGGCCTACCTAGCCCAGTCCCCTGACGCGAAAATAAAACAAAATTGCTGCCGCTTGGACTCGAACCCAAGCCCCCCACTGGCGCTACTTCCAGCCCCCTAAAGCAGCGCATGAAGCCACTTTGCCAGATCCTTTCTTGTGCCTTAAACGCCCAATTAATTCTTTTAAACCCTCAGAAACCAAGCCCCCTCTTTATTACTTAAAAATCCAAAAATTTCCACAGCTTTCCCCTATTATCCGAGCATTCTTAAACCTCTAAAACACATCCAAAAACACCCAAAAACCTTCCAACACTGGAATTATACCCAAATTGCATAGCCCCTAAATCAGGGTGTTACAATTCTACCCTCCTTAAAAATAATTTCGTCCTCGAAATTACTTTACTAACAAACGTCCATACAACCTTTCTTACCACCTTACGCTTATGCTGCGCACTCTGATCTTACTAAGGCTATCGTACCTACACAACCTCTAAGTTCATGCTCAAAATTCAAACACTCTCTTAGCAACACGTAAAAGGCTAACTCATAAGCAAGCAAAGTAATTAAAACATGTACCAAAGCAAAGGAGCTTACCTAATATCACATCCTTGGTTGACTCAGACTAGAACCATTCCTTCCATGACTTGAACCACGACCCCTCGTCGCCGAGGACAATTCTTAACCGGATGTGCCTTAGATCCACACCGAAAAGCATTCTTTACTATTTCCCCAACACTCTCCCTGTGTGAGGTCTTCCACATCGAACACAAGAACGATTCCGATCCATTGGGGCAAGTGCATGCACAGGATTCTCGATCCTTGGTCTTTTACGGACATTACCAAACGATGCCGACGGTCCAATATTTCTCTTATCCTCGCTCCTATTCTTCTCTCGGTTTTCTCTTATAGTCTTTTTAACCTCTTCAACGATCCGAGCTTTCTCCACTAGCACCGCTGAAGTCTCTCTCCTCTCGGAGCAATCAAGATTCGAAGTTCATCTCGCAATCCGTCCTCAAACCGGACGCACCTCTCATAATCAAGTGGCCACAATTCCCTTAGCATACTGGCTTAACCGCACAAATTCCGCCGACTCACTATCGACTTACTTCCTTGCACTAGATTTAGAAACGCTTTCCTTTGCGAGTCCAAATAAGCGGCTCCTACGCACTTTCCTTCAAACTTTTCCTTAAAGTACTCCCAATCTAATCGATCTGCTGCGGTACACCTTGTTTGTGATGAGCCACCAACGATAAGCTTCATCCCGAAGAAGTTTAAACAAAGCACCTTTTAGCTTTTCCTCTGGGTACAATCTAAGTCGTCCATAATTCTTTCGACTCCTTCTAGCCAATACTCTGCTACATTCGGAGCTACTCCAGATACTCCCCTAAAAACTTCAGCCCCATTCGACTGAGCCTCTCGGACACCGACTTCCGAGTTCCATTTCCCCTACTAGCTCTTGCCACTTGTCAGAGCACTCGTAGCATGGCTTGCGACAACTCGTGGTCATCTTCTTCCGTCTCGATCTTGCTCCTCCGCGACCACTGCTTGGCGGTGGCACTTCACTTCGACCCATGGCCGGACCCTACCGATTCAAGCCGCCATTCTACCTCTACGCAAGGTCCCCTAGAACTCATCTCTATCGCCGTGATTTAACTGATTTAAGAATTTTTATGCATTAGAAATTTTGTTCCACTATTTAACCACGAGCAAATTTTATGAAGGAAGGGTATTTAGAAGTAATTCTTTCGATCACGCAAAAGTTCAGTTCAAGTTTACTACTCTAGTTTAAGAATCACATTCACACACACATTCATTCGTCCACAAGAACGCATTTCTCCCTCAATAGAGGCACATTCAGTGGTATCTACCACCAACATTCACTATTCGGACCTTTCTGCCCGTTTCTACCCCAGGGGTATTTTGGTAATTTTGTCAATCAGGGTAATTTTGTGAATTTCCAAAGTCAGGGTTATTATTTTGAAATACAGGAAATTGGATACTTTTGCAAAGTAAGAAAATTTTATTAAACTTGGGGTTAAACCAGAAATTTTAAAAGTCAGGGCATTTTAGTAATTTTCAACTTAGGGGTATTTTTGTAATTTCTCCGCTAGGGTATTTTGATAATTTTGGTAAATTGAGAAAACGTTTTTCAGAATTAGATTTAGTGTTTACAAACCAAAGGGGTAAATTTTGGAAATTTTAAAACTAAGGGTTTTAAAACAGTGAGGCAAATCCCTTTCGGGTTTTAATAATTGGTTTAGCCTATGAACAAGTCCTCTTGGTTAAGGTGAACCGTAGCTACGCACAGGTAGGATTCCAGCGAAGAGGAGGTGAGTCACGAGGATCGCTTAAGTACTGTGCTCTTCCGGATCCACTCCTAGACATGCGCACAATGGTTGCCACACCTTAACTCGGCGACTTAATCACAGGTTTGTTTAGTAGCCTTAAGTCTTATGCATATGTTTGAGTAGACTAGTCCTAGGGTTCAATAGCCCTAATATTCTAATCTACGAGCCCAACTAAGCCCATAACAGTTCATATATCAAACTACTTCACAAGTCTGAAGTACTTACCTGGTGGACTCGGGCCGGAGGTACAGGTGCCATGCCAGAAAAACCTGAAACGTTTCTTAAAAGCCCATATTTTTAAAAAGCCCATTTTGAAAATGTTTTCGGGCCCAAAAACCCTCAAAGTCGAGTTTTGAACCGGGCTCTGATACCAAACTGTAACATCCCCAAACCCGGCCCACAAGTCTCGTCCGGATCTGGTTATGTCACTGCGGAATGACGGTTAAAAATCTTTGTCTTTAGAGTAAAACTTGAAAATTTTGTTAACTTTCGGGAAGTAGGTCTATTAAAAATTTTTAAATACTATAAGCTTGGTTTGAAAACTTCCGAATTAAAACATTGTTATAAATTACTATAATATGAACCTTTTGAAAAAAAAATATCTCTGAATATAATGTAAACTTCAACAAAATTAAATAGAGTACTTTAATCATAGTGGCCCTTATTACATCAAATAAATTAAACCAAGTACTTCAAATTAAAATGCTTGAAATAAAAATATTCAAAACGTCTACTGCATGAAAATCGCTCGCATGGCCACCTTTGTATCTACTCCAACCCGTCCACTAATCACGACTCACTGCGATGATTAAAAAGTTGGGTGAGTCATACTGCACTCGATGTGTAAGTTAACCACTGAAATCCACCCACATGCTAGCCACTTAATATCCCAATTATCAAATGCAACAAGTAATATATATTCATTTTAACAATTACCACAATGCAGGCTTGGCCCACATTCAAATCATACTCAAATATCGGGCTAGGCCCATTTCTCAATAAACCACATATCAACTGGGCTTGGCCCATTTCCACGTATGTTCCCAAAACATACCTATCCACATGTCATATTGGGCTTGGCCCATTCCCATATTATTACAAAAATAATGCAACATGATTCCCAACCCTACCTAGGGTCCATCCGCTACACACACCCCTTATCCGACCTACCACACACACGGGGGACTATCGAGTCACCCTCCTTTTCCCTCCAAAAGGCAACCAATTCCATCCACGATGTAGCGTATAGCTAACATCAAACCACGATGGAGCACACAGCAATCCATCAAGCCACGATATGGCATAAAGCCCATATCAATCAAGGTAACCACGCGAACTAAATCGCAAAGATCCACAACGCGACCTCGATCGGCGCCAATCCACGATGTAGCACAAAGTCGACATCAACCACGTACTCAAGTACACCCGTACCTTCTTTTCATAACCCACCCATGCACATGCCACATAAAATATAATCGTGATCATGCATGCACATGCTTATTAATGTCCATAAACATACTCATAAACAAATAATCACACTGGAATAGATCCGATACTAACCTGGTCATCGCTATACCCTTTAGGGGTATATATGGCACACTTATTACTGCACTTGTTAGTAAAACATATAACACATAAAACCCGGAAACAGTGGGTTAGTTACACACCTTATTACTAGGAGTTCTAGACTCTCGATCCTCGACGCTATCGTCTAGCGAAACTACGGCTTTTTGCCTAATGTTTTCTGTTGCTGGCCCACACCCTGGTGGCCAATCTCGTACAGCAGAAACGGATCTTTTCTTAAACTTTGGGATGGGGACCTTCCCTTTCCCTTCTTGACTGGTATTGGCCTCCATCGAAAGTCACTTAATCAGAACCACACGATTAATCAACGAAGTCATAATCAACTAATTCTAAGTCACTTACTACTATCCTTACCGAAATAATCTGAGATCTCGAAGGCTTCCTTTGCTCTTGTCGATATGCCCATAAAAAGAACATAGCCACTCTTCGGTCAACACAATATTACATAATAAGGCCTAAGGCCGAATACCTTACCACTCTTACCTTGATGAGTCCAAACAATTCGAGACCTTCCTTTAGACTCCTTGGCGCTGGCTACAAACAAGCAAAACACATCACTTATAACCTATAGAGCATTCGGCCAACCAACACTAAGGCCAACCATTCGGTTTCGGCCTCTAACCAATTACCTAGGATACTTACCTACAATCTTTAGATGTCGACAGCACCACACTTCACCGGTCCGGCTTCAAACTTGATAAAGTAGAAGAGAGATGGAGGGCTAAAGATTTCGGCTATCAAGGGATTAAAAGAAAACAAAAGAAATATTTGACTACAAAGGCCAAAGGAGAAATCGGCACACCAAGAGGGAGAGGGAGAGATTTGGAAAAAGACTTGAAGAATAATTGGCACTCTACCCCTATTTTATAGCATTCTACCAACTAATTCAAATCAATTTGAATTAGTTCAATTCAAAACAATTTGAATTGTTCCACTATTATCCCACTTATCAAAAATAAATAATAGATAAATAAAAATAAATAAAAAAACACATTATCCTCATCTAAATAAGAGTCTTCTAGCCATCCAACACCTTCAAAATTGCTGCCTAAAAGGAATAAAAATTCAAACTCCAAAACGCAGCTCTCTTGGTTCGAAACTCGGGACCATCACGCACACCTTGCCCTCAACGCCTGTGCCACTCGGCCACTTTGATTTTTATGCTAGAAACCCCCAACGTTTATTTTTAAACCCTTCTTATCTCAGCCCATAACCGCACAAAAATAGAAACGCCAACATGCAGCTCCAGGCGCTCGAACCTGCGCCCTTGCTCTCCTCCAGCGCCTAAGTAGCGCATGAGAGCCACTTCACCAGCCCATCTTTCTTGTCCGAATTTCTCACCATATATCTTTAAGGCCTTACAAAGCCCAACGCCCAAAACAAAAATAAAACGCCAAATGCTTCTCCGGCCCCTCGAAACCGCGACCTCACTCCCCTCCAGCGCCTAAGTAGCGCATGAGTGCCACTTTGCCACTGGACTTTCATGCCCATCATACCTGCCCTTTTATTTTTAAGGCCTACCTAGCCCAATCCCCGACGCGAAAATAAAAAACAAAATTGCTGCCGCTTGGACTCGAACCCAAGCCCCCACCTCGGCGCTACTTCCATTTCTAAAGCAGCGCATGAAGCCACTTTGCGGATCCTTTCTTGTGCCTTAAACGCCCAATTAATTCTTTTAAACCCTCAAAACCAAGCCCCCTCTTTATTACTTAAAATCCAAAAATTTCCACTGACTTTTCCCTATTATCCGAGCATTCTTAAACCTCTAAAACACATCCAAAAACACCCAAAAACCTTCCAACACTGGAATTATACCCAAATTGCATAGCCCCTAAATCAGGGTGTTACAATCTAACCCTAAAATCAAGTGATCTATTAGACTGAAATATGGATATGAGCATGCCTATGTTTGTATATTTTTTATCTGTTATAAAACCATGTTAAGTATGATATGTATGTTATGTTATCTAATATTAGAGATGGGTTGATATATATTGGAGGAAGTGTTTTGAAAGGCACTTCTGCCTATTATCTGGCAGCATGGCTGCATTATATCTGTTATGTGCCACATCGGTACAATATGGTGTGTAGGGCCGGGTGGGTGTTTTAAAACCCACATGGTGTGTAGGGATGGACGGAGATGGTGTGTAGAGGATGGGGGTAGGATATCTAATTTCTGATTCTGATATGTGCAGTTGTATCTGTATCTGTATCTGTAATGGGCTTAGGCCTGAAATAGTATCTGACTAATTCTGATATTCTGTTTGTGTGCATGCTTAATTTTGTGGGGTTACACACTGAGTTTACGTAAACTCACTCCTTTTTGTTTATTCTGTACAGATAACCCTCAGTCTTAGATAGATCGGTGCTGCGGAGTCCCTCGGTGACCACATGTTCAAACTGGTTATAGTTATAACTAAATTTTTATGTACTGGTTTATTATGGATTTATTTTATGTAATTTGGACTTTACGGACTGTTTTATTTTGATTTGGGATAAACTGCAATTTTTATGATTTTATAACTACAAAAATTGTTATAACTTAGATTTTACCAAAAATAAGGGTTTTTCTAAAATCTTCAACAGTTTTCTAAACACGACGTACTTGTTCTAAAGCTTTCGCTACGAATACGTTTTACCTCTAAACAGTTAAAAGATTAGGAGTTTTGAAATGGATAATAGTGACAAAGTATGGTTTAACTTAATGGCAACGGGTTTCAACCCCATTTCATGTGACATATTTGGATACGGCCATAACGTCTAGGCTAGGTTTGGGGTGTTACATTTAGTGGTATCAGAGCCAGGTTGCAAAACTCGACTGTGAATTTTGGGTTCCAAAATCTTGTTTTCTATAGGTATTCGGTTTGAAAATTATTTGAGTAAAATAGGCAAGTAGGTGGCTCACCGAGTCTTCGGCGCCGATCCTATAAGTATTTTTGTACTTAGTTAAAACTGTTCTGAAACACTAGAGTTAGTACCTTTTGAAACTGTACTGAGCTAGTTAGAAGACTAATTTTTTTGAAACGATTCTAAACTTTTGATACTTATTACATAAAATATCTAATAATAAATATTGAACTGATGCATAAAACTCTTAATGTAGATAAACTCGAATTAGACAATGAGCGCATGAGGTATCCGTGGACGTGGTACTCGAGGCCAAGGTAGAGGGCCGTAGGGGGCTCGAGCTAAGTCCTCATCTCTGGGCAGCATGTCAAATCTGGACACTAGTGAGACACCTGTGTCACATGCTACTAAGACTGGGTCTTAGAATCATTCGGCTGGGGACGACGCACTGTCTCAAGCCATGTTGAGGATATGAGAGAGGGTCGCTGGGCCCAATTCTAGATTTGGAGGCCGAGGGTCAGTAACTGAGCGACTCCGGTCTAATGGAGTTGTGTTATTTAGGGGTGTCACAGGAGTCGCCCCTAATGTGGCTGAGTACTGATTGGAGGCCACCGAGAGAATTATCGATGACCTGGACTGTAACCCTGAGTAGAAATTAAAGGGTGCAGTCTCCTTGCTTCGCGACGAAGCATATCAGTGGTGGTTAACAGTTAAGGAGGGCACTCAGCCTGATCGTTTGACTTGGGACTTCTTTAAGACTACTTTCCAGAGTAAGTATGTGGGAGCAAGCTATGTAGATGCTCGTGGGTGTGAGTTCTTGAACCTCACGCATGGTGACTGATCTGTGGCCGAGTATGAGGCTGAGCCGCTATGCTCGAGGTATGGTGGCATCGGAATATGAGAGGTGTGTTCATTTTGAGGATGGGTTGAGAGATAATCTGAGGGTTTTGATTACTCCACAGAGGGAGCGCGAGTTTTCTATTTCGGTGGAGAAGGCGAAGATCACTGAGGATGTTAAGCGCACGGAGCGCCAGAATAGAGATATGGAGAGAGGTAAGAACAAGAGGGATTCGGAGCCCTCGAGTTCTGTATAGAGGCCGAGGAAAAAGGCCAGATCTGGTGGGCTAGTTAGAGTGGGAGCTCCTGTTGCTTCAGCTGGGTTGCAGCCTTGTGGTGATTATGGTAGGTGCCATTCGGGCAAGTGTTAGAGGAGGATTAGGGCTTGCTTGAGGTGTGGGTCTCTTGAGCACCGTATTAGAGAGTGTCCACAGCGGGCAGATCAAATGCAAGCTTAAGCTTTGAATACTGTACAGCCTCAGAAGGTAGTTCAACAGCCACCTAGGGCCCGTGGTCAGGTTAGGGGTGGTAATGGTATGGGCCGAGGACAGAGAGTGCTGGGTAGAGGTACTGGTCAGACTGAGGTGAGACATCCTACTTTGGTGTATGCTACACGTCGTCAAGAGGACAGAGATGCTCCTGACGTCATCACTTTTACGTTCTTTATATTTGATGTACCTTACTTGGCTTTGATAAACATAGGGTCTACCCACTCTTACATATCTAGTTCAGTATCTGAGACTTTGGGGATTTCTGTGGAGAGCACTGCTAGTCAGGTTACTATACTGAGTCTATTGGGGCAGTCTGTTCGGGTTAGTAAACTCTATAAGGATGTTCTGTTGGAGGTATAAGGGATTGTTTTTCTGGCTAATCTAATGGAGCTTCCGTTTGGAGAGTTCAACCTAATTCTGGGTATGGATTAGTTGGTGGAGCACTGGGTTAGTTTGGACTTGCGACTAAGAGGGTTGTTTTGAGGACTGAGGATGATAAGGAGGTGGTGGTGATTGGCGAGCATCGAGATTATCTGTCCAATGTGATCTCCGCTCTTGTGGCTGAGAAACTTGTGCGAAAAGGGTGTGAGGCGTACTTGGCCTATGTAAGTGTTTCTAATTCTAGGGACTCTTCTATTGGAAATATTAGAACAGTAAAGGATTTTCTAGATGTCGGGATTACCTCCTAATTGGGAAGTGGAGTTTGGGATTGAACTTCTTCCGGGTATAGCTCCGGTGTCCATCGCTCCCTATCGTATGGCCCCGAAAGAGCTTACAGAGCATAAGGCTCAACTACAAGAGTTGTTGGACCGTGGTTTCATTCGTCCTAGTGTGTCTCCATGGGGAGCACCAGTTCTGTTTGTTAAGAAGAAGGATGGAACCATGAGGATGTGCATTGATTATCGGCGGTTGAATAAGTTGACCGTGAAGAATAAGTATCCGCTTTCGAGGATTGACAACTTGTTTAATCACTTTAGAGGGGCTTCTGTGTTTTTAAAGATCAATCTGTGTTCAGGGTATCATCAATTGAGGGTTAAGGAGGCTGATGTACAAAAGACTGCATTTAGGACTCGTTATGGGCATTACGAGTTCTTAGTTATGCCTTTTGGGTTGACGAATGCACCGACCGCATTCATGGACTTGATGAACCGAGTGTTTCGGCCCTATCTGGATCAGTTCGTTGTAGTCTTCATCGATGACATTCTGTTTTATTCTAAGACTGAGGATGAGCATGATAAGAACCTTAGAGTAGTGCTTTAGATTCTGCGTGAGAAGCAGCTTTACGCGAAGCTAAGCAAGTTTGAGTTCTGGTTGCGTGAAGTCACTTTTCTAGGGCAAGTGGTGTAACAGTCCGATTCATACCCTAGTTGGAACAGTGGTTCGGGACAACAAATCCGAGTCAGAAAAATATTTTAATATTATTTTCTATGCTTTTGATATGTGATTAAGCATGTGGTAACATTCCGTAAGTTAATTTGTCTGTCTGTGTGTTTAATTTGATAAAAGGACTAAATCGTGTAAAATGTAAAAGTAGCCTTCTAATTGATTGAGTACCCTAATTGTTGTGTCTCCTTAAATAAGAGGATTTATGTGGCAATTTAGCCAATTGTAAGATTAGTGGACGGTGGTGGACCTTGATTTTAAGGTTTATGAATTATTTTATTTAAGGTTAATAAAATAGAAATTGTTATAATAATATGTATGATATAATATACAAATATTAGAAAGCCATTATATTGATATAATATAAACAAAGAAAAGAAAAAGAGAATAAGAAGGCTAGGGTATTCGGCATTTCTAAGTTCAATTCAAGGTATGATTTTAGTCAGTTTTTGATAATTTCTACGTTTCTGTAATCATTGCTTAATCTACTATCAAACCCATGTTTCAATTTTATGAATTGATGATGTTTATGAGTTGTGCCATTGATGAAATGGTGAGCTTTGTGATGATTATTGGTGTTAAATGAAAGATATGTGTTTAATGAACATGTTTTGTTCTTAAATTTTAGATGAATTTAGCTAATTAGGGCTAAATTGTGAAAATAGCATTTTGAGGGACTAATTTGTGAAATAGTTGAAATGTATGGACTTGTATGTGATACATGAGTATTCGGCTAAGCATGGGTATATGATGATTTTGTGTATTTGATGATTTTGTGAAATAGGGACTAAAATATCCAAATGTGAAAATATGAGGACTAGAGTGTAAATTGCCCTAAATATGTGTTCTTTGATTGAAATGAATGAATTAGTGAATAAATGGATTATATTTGAATATGTATAGATCAAGAACCGAAGAAAACGGACATAGATCGCGGGAAAGCGAAAGTAACAGAGTAGCCGTTTCCATTTTCGTTAAATCGAACTCGAGGTAAGTCGATATACAAATAAATGCGTTGTTGTAAATTATGATTGTTCATATGATTATTAATGATGATAAACGCATATGAGATGTTGAATATATGAACTCCGAGATAAGATCGACCTAGTGTTAGCATCCGAGAAGTCCCGTTTGAATCTAGGAATAGATAAGATTAACTATGTTATGACATAGGTGTCTGTTCTGAAATATCATGTAAGACCACGTCTGGGACATCGGCGTTGATATGAAATTACGTGTAAGACCATGTCCAGGACATTGGCATCGTATTAATTCGAGTAAGACCCTGTCTGGGACAGTGGCATCGATATTTGTTTACGTGTAAGACCATGTCCGGGACATTGGCATCATATTAATTCGAGTAAGACCCTGTCTGGGACAGTGGCATCGATATCTGTTTACGTGTAAGACCATGTCCGGGACATTGGCATCGTATTAATTCGAGTAAGACCCTATCTGGGACTGTGGCATCGATATTTGTTTACGTGTAAGACCATGTCAGAGACATTGGCATCGCATTAATTCGAGTAAGACCCTGTCCGGGACAGTGGCATTGATATCTATTTACGTGCAAGACCATGTCCGGGACAGTGGCATCGTATTAATTCGTGTAAGACCCTGTTTGGGACAGTGGCATCGATATCCAATTACATTTAAGACCACGTCTGGGACATTGGCATTGTATAACTATTCCGGGCACTCTGCGTATTTTATTAGATTCCGAACGGTTCAATGGTCAAGTTCAAGAAATGAATGATTATGTGAATTGTACATATGTTTCAGGTATGTTTGATAAGTACACTTTGTGTGTATAAGAAGGTAAGTATTTTCTTAAACTTACCTAGATGAATTATGCATTTGAATATGAGAATGTAAGTGTGTTATACGAATAGAAAAGCTATGAGCTAATAGAGTATATAGTGATATGCAAGACTGAAAGATGTATGGCCTAAGTGTATGTACTAAGAAGAATTATGATTGTGCAACTGAGCCATTAGAGAACTTAGATTGATTATATGTTTTGAATGCTTATATGTTAAGTTTATTTGTATATGGCTTACTAAGTTTTGGAAAGCTTACTCTGTGTGTGTGTTTTCTCTGTTTTATAGGTCGTTAAAGCTACTGAAGGCTCGAGACCGTCAAGGATAAATCATCACACTACTAAACTCATTTTTGTACACTTTGGAAATGTATATAGCTAGATATGGCATGTATAGGCTACTATTTGATATGAGTTTGTTATATGAATTTAACCATGTTATTTGGCTAGTTATGAGTTGAGAATTTGCTTGAATAAATGTGATGTGTGAAGTATGTTTTTGGCATAGTTTTTTTTTATACATGAAATGGTCAAGTTTTGATTAAGCAAATGAATGAATTATGCTTGTGATGAGATGAGTTTTAGTCTTGTAATTTGGATGGTTATTTTGGTATGTTCTTGGTTGCCAGATAGGCATGAGATGTCTTAATGATTTTGCTTGTAGGTAAGACCCATTGGGTGGCATTTTGGCCTTGCAAATGGCCTATTTTGCCACACGGTTGTGGCACACGGGCGTGCCTAGTGACCGTGGGGCTCAGTCAGTAGCTAGCCTAGGAGCACACGGCCAAGACACACGGGCGTGTCTAGTAGCTGTGTGAAAGAGCCAGTATATGGCCTTAGGTACACGGCCTTAGCACACGGGCGTGCTTGGTGGCTGTGGATGTAAAGTCAGATTCGACCACGGCCATGGTACACGGGCGTGCTTGGTGGCTGTGGATGTAGAGTCAGATTCAACCACGGCCAAGGTACACGGGCGTGCTTGGTGGCCTTGGAGTAAAGTCAGATTCAACCACGGGGAGGACACACGGGGGTGTCCAGCAACCGTGGGAGGCACACGGCCTGCCTACACGGGCGTGTAACCCCTGAAACTTAGGAAAGTTTTAAATTTTCGTGAACTTTTGTATATGTTCCGGTTTAGTCTCGACCCGATTTATAAACATGTTTTAGGCCTCGATGGCCTACTAAGGGGACATTATGTTTGAGGTTGATATATAATTGTATGACATTTCTGTAAATATTTCCGATCTGTCCTGTAACGCCTTTAACCCTAGTCCGGCGACGGATACGAGTTAGGGGTGTTACATTTGGTTGGTATCAGAGCTACGGTTTAGTCGATTCTCAGACTAACGTAGAGTGTCAGAGTCTAGCTATACATGCCATATGTCTGAACTGTGCTAGTGTGATGAATCCTGACGTATAAAATGTGATTTTCGTATAGTAATGGATCCCGAAAGAGCCGTAGCTGACGACGTAGAAATTAATGCGCCTATTCTCGCTGAAGGGACAGCGCCCTCTGATCCGAGACCGATTACGAGCGGTCAAGAGGGAGAAGCTAAACAAGCTTTCTTCCAGATGTTGAGTGAATGGTTCACTCAATTCGTAAGAAATAACCCGACTGTTTCGCAACCTCCGCCCCCGGTTAATCCCCCTCAGACTACAGTTGTGCCACCGGTTATGTATCCGAATCTGTTGAATAAGCCTTCGGTTGACAAGATCCGTAAATATGGGGCTGAAGAGTTTAGGGCTACTAGTGATGATGATGCCGAAAAGGCCGAGTTCTGGTTAGAAAACACAATCCGGGTATTCGATGAAATGTCGTTGAGTCCTGAAGAACGTATTAAATGTGTTGTATCTTTGTTACGAGACGCGGCCTATCGATGGTGGAAAATTTTAATTTCGGTTGTTCCTGAAGAACGGATCACATGGGATTTCTTTCAGTCTAAGTTCAGAAAGAAATACATTATTCAGAGATTCATTGATCAGAAACGAAAAGAATTTTTGGAATTGAAACAAGGTCACATATCTGTCACTGAATACAAACGAGAGTTTGTGAGATTAAGTCAGTATGCTCGAGAATGCGTTTCGACTGAAGCAATAATGTGTAAAAGATTCGAAAATGGCCTAAATGAAGATATCCAATTACTAGTTGGTACTCTAGAGATACAAGAGTTCGTAGTGCTAGTTGGCCGAGCATGCAAAGGTGAGTCTGAAGCCAGAGATATGAAAAAGAGATTTTTGAGCAAATCATTTCAGTCTGCCTCGAAGAAATTCTGAGATGAACATAGCCGTTCAAAGGCTAATGTGAGGCATTCGAGTAGAGATCGAGCTAGATCACAATTGAGCTCCAAAGCTCCGGTAACTTCAGTAGCAAGTGTTGGGAATGTTCGATCCGAACGACCTGGGTGCAAGCATTATGGTAAAAGACATCCGGGAAGTTGTAGATTGAATGACCGGGCTTGTTTCAGATGTGGATCATTAGATCATTTCATTCGTGATTGCCTAGAGTCTGTTGAGCCAAAGACTATTCAGAATCCGAGATCAGATAATGCTCCAGTGAGGGGTAGACCTTCGCGAAATACAAGAAATGTTAGTGGTAGTAAGAGAACTACGAGAGATACTGTGGCGAGATATGAATCTAGAGCGCCTGCCAAAGCATATGCCATCTGAGCTCGTGAGGAAGCTTCATCTCTTGATGTTATAACTGGTACTTTTATACTTTATGATATTTCTGTGATTTCATTGATAGACCCTGGTTCTATTCATTCGTATATATGCATAAATTTAGTATCCAGTAAGACTTTTCCTGTAGAGTCTACTGAATTTGTTATAAAAATATCGAACCCCTTAGGTAAATGTATCCTGGTTGACAAAATATGCAAGAACTGTCTGTTAATGTTTCGAGATATCTGTTTCCCTGCTAATCTGATGCCATTACCGTTTGATGAGTTTGATATAATTCTGGGTATGGACTGGTTGACGTTGCATGATGCTATTGTGAATTGTAAAAGAAAGACTATTAATTTGAGTTGTCAGAATGGTAAAATAGTTCGTATTGAGTCGGATGATTTAAATGGATTGCCTACTGTGATATCTGTGTTGAAAACTCAGAGTTATATGAAAAAGGGTTACGAAGTTTATTTTGTTTATGTGATTGATTCGAAAGTGTCTGAAAAGAAAGTTGAATCAGTGCCAGTTGTTTATGAGTTTTTTGATGTATTTCTGGAAGAATTGTCGGGACTGCCTCCGATACGTGAAGTTGAATTTGGTATTGATTTGTTGCCTGGTACGACACCTATTTCGATAGCTCCGTATAGAATAGCACCAACTGAGTTGAAAGAATTGAAGTCACAACCACAAGAATTGACTGATAGAGGGTTCGCTAGACCGAGTTTCTCACCTTAGGGTGCTCCCGTTCTATTTGTGAAAAAGAAAGATGGCACGATGAGAATGTGCATTGACTATCGTCAGTTGAACAAAGTGACCATAAAGAACAAATACCTGTTGCCCAGGATTGACAATTTATTTGATCAGTTAAAAAGGAGCTATTATGTTTTCGAAGATAGATCTAAGATCGGGTTACTACCAGTTGCGAGTAAAAGATTCAGACATTCTAAAAACTGCTTTCAGAACAAGGTACGGGCATTATGAGGTTTTAGTTATGCCTTTTGGACTAACAAATGCTCCTGCTATTTTTAATGGATCTGATGAACATAATTTTCAGACCGTACCTAGATCGATTTGTTGTTGTATTCATTGACGACATTTTGATTTATTCACGGAATGAAACTGAACATGCTGAATATCTGAAAATTTTGTTGCAAACTCTGAGAAAAAAACAATTGTATGTGAAAATCAGCAAATGTGAATTCTGGTTGCGTGAAGTTAGTTTCTGGGACATATAGTATCAGCCTCTGGAATACGAGTTGATCTGAACAAGATTTTTGCTATTCTGGATTGGAAACCTTCGAAGAATGTGTCTGAAGTCCGTAGCTTTCTGGGACTAGCTGGTTATTATCGCAGGGTTGTAAAAGTATATTCAGTGATAGCAACTCCGTTAACCAGATTACTACTGAAAGATGGGAGATTTGAATGGTCTGATAAATGTCAGAAAAGTTTTGATCAGTTGAAAACTCTTTTGACTGAAGCTCCGGTTTTGATATAGCCAGAAACGGGCAAAGAATTTATAATATATAGTATTGCTTCGTTGAATGGTCTGGGATGTGTATTGCTGCAAGAAGACAAAGTAATAGCTTATACCTCAAAATAATTGAAGTCGCATGAAAAGAATTATTCGACACATGATCTTGAGCTAGCTGCATTCTTGAGTTTAACGATGCGTGGGAAATGTGATTTACCATCGATTGAATTTGTTTATAATAATGGTTTTCAGTCAAGCATCAAATTGGCACCTTATGAAGCTTTGTCTGGACGTAAATGTCGTACACCTCTGTATTGGACTGAACTCAATGAAAATAATCCACACGGGGTTGATTTGATAAAAGATACTGAACATAAAGTAAAAGTAATTCGTGATAATCCGAAATCAGCATCTGATTGTCAGAAGTCTTACACAGACTTGAAAAGAAAAGATATAGAATTTGAGATCAGTGACAAAGTGTTTTGAAAGTAACTCCATGGAAGAAAGTGTTCTGATTCGGACGTAAAGACAAGTTGAGTCCGAGATTCATCGAACTGTATGAGATTATCGAGCGAGTTGGGCCAGTTGTATACAGATTATTGTTACCTTCTGAACTAGAAAAGATACACAATGTATTTTATGTATTGATGCTCCGTAGATACCGATCCGATCCGTAACATGTGATTGTTCCGTCTAAAATTGAAATCCGATCTGATATGTCATATGAGGAAGAACCGATCCGTATCTTAGCTCGTGAAGTGAAATAATTGCGAAATAAAAGAATTCCGTTAGTTAAAGTGTTATGGCATCGACACGAAGTAGAAGAGGCTACGTGGGAGCCTGAAGATTTATTGAGACAGCAATATCCGAATCTGTTTAATGGTAAGATTTTTGGGGACGAAAATCCCTAAGGGGGGAGAATTGTAACAGTCCAGTTTATACCCTAGTCGGAACAGTGGTTTGGGACCACAAATCCGAGTCAGTAAAATATTTTAATATTATTTTCTATGCTTTTGATATGTTATTAAGCATGTGGTAACATTCCGTAAGTTAATTTGTCTGTCTGTGTGTTTAATTTGATAAAAGGACTAAATCGTGTAAAAGGTAAAAGTAGCCTTCTAATTGATTGAGTAGCCTAATTGTTGTGTCTCCTTAAATAGGAGGATTTATGTGGAAATTTAGCCAATCGTAAGATTAGTGGACGGTGGTGGACCTTGATTTTAAGGTTTATGAATTATTTTATTTGAGGTTAATAAAATAGAAATTGTTATAATAATATATATGATATAATATACAAATATTAGAAAGCCATTATATTGGTATTCATCTTTCTATTAGAACAGAAACAAAGAAAAGAAAAAGAGAATAAGAAGGCTAGGGTATCGACCATTTCTAAGTTCAATTCAAGGTATGATTTTAATCGGTTTTTGATAATTTCTATGTTTCTGTAATCGTTGCTTAATCTACTATCAAACCCATGTTTCAATTTTATGAAATGATGATGTTTGTGAGTTGTGCCATTGATGAAATGGTGAGCTTTGTGATGATTATTAGTGTTAAATGAAAGATATGTGTTTAATGAACATGTTTTGTTCTTGAATTTTTGTTGAATTTAGCTAATTAGGGCTAAATTGTGAAAATAGCATTTTGATGGACTAATTTGTGAAATAGTTGAAATGTATGGACTTGTATGTGATACATGAGTATTCGGCTAAGCATGGGTATATGATGATTTTGTGTATTTGATGATTTTGTGAAATAGGGACTAAAATATCCAAATGTGAAAATATGAGGACTAGAGTGTAAATTGCCCTAAATATGTGTTCTTTGATTGAAATGAATTAATTAGTGAATAAATGGATTACATTTGAATATGTATAGATCAAGAACCAAAGAAAATGGACTTAGATCGCGGGAAAGCGAAAGTAACTAAGTAGCTGATTCCATTTCCGTTAAATCGAACTCGAGGTAGGTCGATATACAAATAAATGCGTTGTTGTAAATTATGAATGTTCATATGATTATTAATGATGATAAATGCATATGAGATGTTGAACATATGAACTCCGAGATAAGATCGACCTAGTGTTAGCATCCGAGAAGTCCCGTTTGAATCTAGGAATAGATAGGATTAACTATGTTATGACATAGGTGTCTGTTCTGAAATATCATGTAAGACCACGTCTGGGACGTCGAAGTTGATATGAAATTACGTGTAAGACCATGTCTAGGACATTGGCATCGTATTAATTCGAGTAAGACCCTGTCTGGGACAGTGGCATCGATATCTGTTTACGTGTAAGACCATGTTCGGGACATTGGCATCGTATTAATTCGAGTAAGACCCTGTCTGGGACAGTGTCATCGATATCTATTTACGTGTAAGACCATGTAGGGACATTGGCATCGTATTAGTCGGGTAAGACCCATGCGGGACAATGGCGTCGATATCGCTTACGTGTAAGACCATGTCGGGACATTGGCATCGCATTAATTCGAGTAAGACCCTGTCTGGGACAGTGGCATCGATATCTATTTACGTGTAAGACCATGTCCGAGACAGTGGCATCGTATTTATTCATGTAAGACCCTGTTTGGGACAGTGGCATCGATATCCAATTACATTTAAGACCATGTCTGGGACGTTGGCATTGTATAACTATTTTGGGCACTCTGCGTATTTTATTAGATTCCGAAGGGTTCAATGGTCAAGTTCAAGAAATGAATGATTATGTGAATTGTACATATGTTTCAGGTATGTTTGATAAGTACACTTTTTGTGTATAAGAAGGTAAGTATTTTCTTAAACTTACCTATATGAATTATGCATTTGAATATGAGAATGTAAGTGTGTTATACGAATAGAAAAGCTATGAGATAATAAAGTATATAGTGATATGCAAGACTGAAAGATGTATGGCCTAAGTGTATGTACTAAGAAGAATTATGATTGTGCAATTGAGCCATTAGAGAACTTAGATTGATTATATGTTTTGAATGCTTATATGTTAAGTTTATTCGTATATGGCTTACTAAGTTTTGGAAAGCTTACTCTGTGTGTGTGTTTTCTCTGTTTTATAGGTCGTTAAAGCTACTGAAGGCTCGAGACCGTCAAGGATCATCATCACACTACTAAACTCATTTTTTGTACACTTTGGAAATGTATATAGCTAGATATGGCATGTATAGGCTACTATTTGATATGAGTTTGTTATATGAATTTAACCATGTTATTTGGCTAGTTATGAGTTGAGAATTTGCTTGAATAAATGTGATGTGTGAAGTATGTTTTTGGCATAGTTTTTTTTTTTTATACATGAAATGGTCAAGTTTTGATTAAGCAAATGAATGAATTATGCTTGTGATGAGATGAGTTTTAGTCTTGTAATTAGGATGGTTATTTTGGTATGTTCTTGGTTGCCAAATAGGCATGAGATGCCTTAATGATTTTGCTTGTAGGTAAGACCCATTGGGTGGCATTTTGGCCTTGCAAATGGCCTATTTTGCCACACGGTTGTGGCACACGGGCGTGCCTAGTGACCGTGGGGCTAAGTCAATAGCTAGCCTAGGAGCACACGGCCAAGACACACGGGCGTGTCTAGTAGCCGTGTGAAAAAGTCAGTATATGGCCTTAGGTACACGGCCTTAGCACATGGGCGTGCTTGGTGGCTGTGGATGTAAAGTCAGATTCGACCACGGCCAAGGTACACGGGCGTGCTTGGTGGCTGTGGATGTAAAGTCAGATTCGACCACGGCCAAGGTACACGGGCGTGCTTGGTGGCCGTGGAGTAAAGTCAGAATCAACCACGGGGAGGACACACGGGGGTGTCCAGTAGCCGTGGGAGGCACACGGCCTGCCTACACGGGCGTGTAACCCCTGAAACTTAGAAAAGTTTTAAATTTCCGTTAAATTTTGTATGTGTTCCAGTTTAGTCCCGACCCGATTTATAAATATGTTTTAGGCCTTGATGACCTACTAAGGGGACATTATGTTTGAGATTGATATGCAATTGTATGACATTTCTGTAAATATTTCCGATCTATCTGGTAACGCCTTTAACCCTAGTCCGGCGACGGATACGTGTTAGGGGTGTTACACGTGGTTTCTGCTGAGGGGATTTGTGTTGATCCTTGAAAGATTGAGGCTATGTTGGATTGGAAACAACCTAAGAATTTGTCTAAGATCCGCAGCTTTCTGGGTTTGGCGGGATATTATCGTTAGTTTGTCGAGGGTTCTCTTTGATTGTAGCTCCTCTTACTAAACTTCTGCGTAAGGGTGTCCCTTTTGTCTAGACTGATGCACAGTAAGGGAGCTTTGAGAAGCTCAAGTCTATTCTAACTCAGGCTCCTGTTCTGATACAGCCTGAATCTGGCAAGGAGTTTGTAGTGTACAGTGACACGTCGCATGTCGGTTTGGGATGTGTTCTGATGTAGGATGGTAAGGTTGTGGCTTATGTGTCCCGTCAGCTTAAGACACACTAGGGGTACTACCTGACGCATGATCTCAAGTTGGCTGCAATGGTCTTTGCGTTGAAAATCTAGAGACATTATTTGTATGGTGAAAGGTGTATCATCTACACCGATCACAAGAGTCTCAAGTACCTCCTTACTCAGAAGGAGTTGAACCTTAGGCAGCGTCGATAGATTGAGCTGCTCAAGGATTACGACTGCACAATAGAGTATCATCCTGGTAAGGCCAATGAGGTGGTCGATGCTCTAAGTCGTAGGGCGATGTCTGATTTGAGGGCGATGTTTGCTTGTAACACCCCTAACCCGTAACCATCGCCGGTCTAGGGTTAAGAAGCATTACTGGACATAACAGATCATTTACTATCATTTATCAAACATAAATACATCAACAGCATATCATAGAAAATTATATACATAGAGTCCCTTTAAAAAGGTCTACAAAACCTTAACTTGCATTAGGAAGGGGTCGGGACAAAGCCAAGCACATACATTTTTTTTTCGAAAATCAAACATTTTTCAAAGTTACAGAATTCACACGCCCGTGTGAGTAGGCCGTGTGCTTGACACGGCACCAGACATGTAACGCCCCAAATTTGGGCCTAGTAGATTTGGGCCTATTGGGTTGTAACGCCCCAAAAATCCTGAAACTTTATATTTTTGTGCACTGAGGTTGGTATGTATGAGTAGCACTTAGAATAATAATTTTATGGTATCATCGGGATTATTTGAAATCTTAGAGATAGGGAAGACCATAGGGAAAATTTTATTTTTCATGCTTTAGTGGACCCTAGTCTCAGGCATTAGGCCTCTTAAGCAGATTAAGGGGAAAATAGGACACAGATGGGCCTGTGGTCCAGTGGCAAGGTGGCGTCACTAGGGGAGCTACAAGGTGGCGTGAAGAGGTCCAAGGTTCGAGTAGTGGTAAAGTGTTTTTGGAGTGTTTAATTTTGCATAGTGGACGGCCAGAGTTGTGTGGAATTCGGACTCTTTCGTTGAAGTGTTTGAATTGGTCTTGTGAACTGATAAAAGAGGGAATTTCGGATGAGATAAGGGAGATATCATGGAGAAAAATTAGGAGATGAGAAGTGGGAAGAGTTGGTGCCGAATTGGATTGTGGGGGAAGGTAGGATTCGGCTGTTGGCTATAAAAGGAGGTGCCGAATTCCTTTGAGAGGTTCCTTGGGTTCCATTACTTTTCTTTTTCTCCCCCTCAGCCGAATTCTTCCATTTGCCGAAAAAAAAACCTATCATTCCTTTGCCGAAATTTTGGTTTCTCTCTAGCCGAATTCCCCATACCTTCTCTTCTTAAATTCCTTTTCTTGTTCACCTTTAGTTCTAGCCGATCACTTCTCCTCTTCTTCTCCCTATTGGCGTCGAATTGTCTATGTCACCATACTAATCTCAAAAGTTGAATTTAGCCCGCAGGATTGAAAGTGGATTTGGTAAGTATTCAGTTAACCTCTCTTGTACGTTTTGCTAAAATGCGAAGGGCTATCTAACTGTCCTATCATTAACTCTGTGGTAACAAGGATAAGGTTCAAAGATCGCAAGCGTGGTAGGATCGTTAGCAAGGGTAAGTGTTCCTTACTTAGGTTTAAGGGTTGGCCGAATGGTCATATATGTTGTGAGGGTGACTTGTGTTGGATGCAAGTCATCTATTACTTAGGCTCTAATGTTTAAGTTGGTACAGATCTAGGGTCTAATCGCAGTTGGTGTTAAAGAAATGAGCTATTATGGCTTGTCGCACATGGTAAGGCTACGGTGAGGTTTTGATTTTTGATAAAGTTTGTATTTAGCCTATGATTAATGGTTAAGGAATATCGAATGTAGGTTCGTGACTAAGAGGAATTCACAGCACGCGCTATTACTAGGTGTGTACAAACACTACAAACACGATATCGGCAATGCCAAAAAGCCAAAAAGCCAAAAGTGGCTAAATAGGCCTGCTGACCTTGTGGGCCCAAAATGGCAATGGTTGATATGTGAGCATGAATGATTAGTTGGAATGATCGGTTGTATGATTTGATCGTATTCGAGACCAATGGGCTATATGAGCATGAAATTGGCTTAATGGGCTATATGAGTAGGAAATTGGCATAATGGGCTATATGAGTAGGAAATTGGCTTAATGGGCTATATGGAACGAAATGGGCTTAATGGGCCTTATGTGTTTTTAGAAATATATGTTAGGGTTTAATGAACTCTAGGCCTAGTTTGACAAACTCTTGAATAACATAAAATTCTTGTAATAATTAAACATGTCCGTGGACAAGTCGCTGGGTTAGAGTGTGGCAACAAACATATGCATGTCTCGTAGTGGATCTAGGGAGAGCTTGGTACTTAAGCGGTCCTAGCGGCCCACCTTCGATTTTCTTAGATCCTACCTGGTGCATAGTGTTTGTTTACTTTAACCGCGAGGACATGTTGATGGGCCAAAGTTCATAACTAAAACCCGAGAGGGACCAAATACCCCTGATTTAAAATTTACCAAAATGCCCTTAGATTTGTAAAATTAGTAAAATATCCTTAATTCAAAAATTACCAAAATACCCTTAGTTTGAAAATTACCAAAATATCCTTAGATTTGTTAAATTACTAAAATACCCCTGATTGTAAAATTACCAGAATACCCTTGATTGTGAAATGACTAAAATACCCCTATGTGACGAGTATGAGTTTTATGGATGTTACTCATGTGCATGCCGAATTCATATGATATTCTGTTTAGGATGCATATGGGTGGGAATTATGGTACGGAGGAAGAATTTGAGGATCGCATAGATGCTTGACGATCGTGGATCCACCGGTGGCTTTAAGCCCATTATATGATTAGCAGCTTTGCTGTAACGTTGAGTTGTGTCGCTGTGAGTGCTACCATTGGTGTGTAGTGGAGGGGTGGGTTGAGCTAGAATTCCCCACAGGTGTATAAGGTTGGAAGGGAAATGGTGTGTAGTGGATGGATTTTTGGGGAGGGTTTTGCATTACCTTATTTTGCGTATGATATGATATGATATGATCTGATATGAGGTCATTATGGGCTGAGGCCCAAGACCACCAATTTTGATAGGGCTTAGGCCCAATGTGATAATTGTATATTAAATTGATTGCCAAGGGTCGTACACACTGAGTTTCGAAACTCACACCCTTTATTTAATGTTTCAGGTGATGCTCAATAGACGGCTCGACGTGGATCGGAACTCGGAGATGGCCACATTGCAAGTTATTTAGATGTTTTATTACTTTATTACATACGACATGATTATTTTAATTACTTTATTTCCATTGGGTTGTAAAAAGGCCGTGTAACTCCAATTTGACGTTACTTATGGGTTTAATTATTGTTTCCGTTCTTTTACTTTTATTGTTTTAACTGTTTATTTAATAGACTTAAATAAATTTTTAAAGTTTAAGAAGGTTTTCAAAATATCTATAACCTATGGGCTTTTATTTAAAAGATGGGCTTTCTTCATAACTTAACAAGATTCAAGGATTTTGGGCTTTTGGGTCTTAAATTTTTACTTAGCAAAATCGTTTTGAATTATGCCTTTGATGTGACATTCTCGGATTTGGCCATAACGTCTGGGCCGAGTTTAGGGGTGTTACATTTAGTGGTATCAGAGCCCGATTACAAAACTCGGGCTGTGAAATGGGCCTTAGATTTTGGGTTTTTAAAATAAGTGGATTAAAGAGTTTTTGTAGGATCTTGTAGTGTGTTTCACCGAGCCCTTGACGTCGAGCCAAGTAAGTTGTTCTGTTATTACACTTGTTTAAATTACTGAACTATAATTAGATATTGGGCTACTTTAAACAATAGGTTCTTAGAGACTAAAGCCCGTAGGGAACTTAAGCCTGTAGTGGATTTACGACCGCGAAACAACTTTTAAATTATCACTCGCATAAGACATGTGTTTTAAACAGTGGAACTATGCACTAATTTCATAAAATTCTAACCCAAAAATACGCACGCAACGATGAGCGCTAGAAGAAGTGCAAGGGGTCGCGACAGAGGCCGTGGAAGTGTTAGGGCTGATGTGCTGATTCAGCTAGTTAGGGAGGTACTGGAGAAGGTTAAAGAAATTGGTGAAACACTTCGGGTTAGATGCGTGGACTGTAAGAAAAAAAGAGATCGCAGTTTTCTAGGGCTGCAATCTCGTTCTGTGAAGCATGTTAAGGTACGTCCAAACTTTTTGTCTTGCGAATATTGCAGAAGGTGTCATCCGGGTGAATGTTGGAGGAAGTCAGGAGCGTGTTTAAGATGCGGGTCTAAGAAGCATAAGGCTCGGGATTGTTTAATCACCATTAAGTCGGGTATGTTTTGTGTGGATGCGATATTTTTGGGTATAAAAATAGTATGTGGGCAATGTTTTTGTGTTATTAAATCAGAGTGCGCAGCGAAAGCGTAGTGGTGAGACTTAGGTAGTACGATTAATAGTTAGCTGGAAATTTCGAGGACCAAATTTCTTTAAGGAGGGTAGAATTGTAACGCCCCGAATTTGGGCCTAGTAGATTTGGGGCTATTGGGTTGTAACGCCCCAAAAATCCTGAAACTTTAAATTTCTGTGCACTGAGGTTGGTATGTATGAGTAGCACTTAGAATAATAATTTTAAGGTATTATCGGGATTATTTGAAGTCTTAGAGGTAGGGAAGACCATAGGGAAAATTTTATTTTTCTTGCTTTAGTGGACCCTAGTCTCAGGCATTAGGCCTCTTAAGCAGATTAAGGGGAAAATAGGACACAGATGGGCCTGTGGTCCAGTGGCAAGGTGGCGTCACTAGGGGAGCTACAAGGTGCCGTGAAGAGGTCCAAGGTTCGAGTAGTGGTAAAGTGTTTTTGGAGTGTTTAATTTTGCATAGTGGACGGCCAGAGTTGTGTGGAAATCAGATTCTTTCGTTGAAGTGTTTGAATTTGTCTTGTGAGCTGATAAAGAAGGGAATTTCGGATGAGATAAGGGAGATATCATGGAGAAAAATTAGGAGATGAGAAGTGGGAAGAGTTGGTGCCGAATTGGACTGTGGGGGAAGGTAGGATTCGGCTATTGGCTATAAAAGGAGGTGCTGAATTCCTTTGAGAGGTTCCTTGGGTTCCATTACTTTTGTTTTTCTCTCCCTTAGCCGAATTCTTCCTTTTGCCGAAAAAAAACCCATCATTCCTTTGCCAAAATTTTGGTTTCTCTCTAGCCGAATTCCCCATACCTTCTCTTCTTAAATTCCTTTTCTTGTTCACCTTTAGTTCTAGCCGATCACTTCTCCTCTTCTTCTCCCTATTGGCGCCGAATTGTCTCTGTCACCATACTAATCTCAAAAGGTAAATTTAGGCCATAGGATCGAAAGTGGATTTGGTAAGTATTCGGTTAACCTCTCTTGTACGTTTTGCTAAAATCCGAAGGGCTATCTAACTGTCCTATCGTTAACTCTGTGATAACAAGGATAAGGTTCAAAGATCGCAAGCGTGGTAGGATCGTTAGCAAGGGTAAGTGTTCCTTACTTCGGTTTAAGGGTTGGCCAAATGGTCATATATGTTGTGAGGGTGACTTGTGTTGGATGCAAGTCATCTATTACTTAGGCTCTAATGTTTAAGTTGGTACAGATCAAGGGTCTAATCGCAGTTGGTGTTAAAGAAAGGAGCTATTAAGGCTTGTCGCACACGGTAAGGCTACGGAGAGGTTTTGGTTTTTGATAAAGTTTGTATTTAGCCTATGATTAATGGTTAAGGAATATCGAGTGTAGGTTCGTGACTAAGAGGAATTCGCAGGACGCACTATTACCAGGTGTGTACAAACACTACACACACGATATCGACAATGCCGAAATGCCAAAAAGCCGAAGGTGGCTAAATGGGCCTGCCGACCTTATGGGCCCAAAACAGAAATGGTTGATATGTGAGCATGAATGATGAATTGGCATGATCGGTTGTATGATTTGATCGTATTCGAGTCCAGTGGGCTATATGAGCATGAAATTGGCTTAATGGGCTATATGAGTAGGAAATTGGCTTAATGGGCTATATGAGTAGGAAATTGGCTTAATGGGCTATATGGCATGAAATGGGCTTAATGGGCCTTATGGGTTTTTAGAAATATATGTTAGGGTTTAATGAACTCTAGGCCTAGTTTGACAAACTCTTGAATAACATAAAATTCTTGTAATAATTAAACATGTCCGTGGACAAGTCGCTGGGTTATAGTGTGGCAACAAACATATGCATGTCTAGGAGTGGATCTATGGAGAGCTTGGTACTTAAGCGGTCCTAGTGGCCCACCTCCGATTTTCTGAGATCCTACCTGGTGCATAGTATTTGTTCACTTTAACCGTGAGGACATGTTGATGGGCCAAAGTTTATAACTAAAACCCAAGAGGGACCAAATACCCCTAATTTAAAATTTACCAAAATACCCTTAGATATGTAAAATTAGTAAAATACCCTTAATTCAAAAATTACCAAAATACCCTTAGTTTAAAAATTACCAAAATATCCTTAGATTTGTTAAATTACTAAAATACCCCTGATTGTAAAATTACCAGAATACCCTTGATTGTGAAATGACTAAAATACCCCTATGTGACGAGTATGAGTTTTATGGATGTTACTCATGTGCATGCCGCATTCATATGATATTCTGTTTAGGATGCATATGGGTGGGAATTATGGTACGGAGGAAGAATTTGAGGATCGCATAGTCGCTTGACGACCGTGGATCCACCGGTGGCTTTAAGCCCATTATATGATTAGCGACTTTTTCGCAACGTTGAGTAGTGCGGCTGTGAGTGCTACCATTGGTGTGTAGCGGAGGGTGGGTCGAGCTAGAATTCCCCCACGTGTGTATAAGGTTGGAAGGAAATGGTGTGTAGCGGATGGATTTTTGGGGAGGGTTTTACATTACCTTGTTTTATGTATGATATGATATGATATGATCTGATATGAGGTCATTGTGGGCTAAGGACTAAGACCACCGATTTTGATAGGGCTTAGGCCCAATGTGATAATTGTATGTTAAATTGATTGCCAAGGGTCGTACACACTGAGTTTCGGAACTCACACCCTTTATTTAATGTTTCAGGTGATGCTCAGTAGACGGTTCAACGTGGAAAGGAACTCGGAGATGGCCACATTGCAAGTTATTTAGATGTTTTATTACTTTATTACATACGACAAGATTATTTTAATTACTTTATTTCCATTGGGTTGTAATAAGGCCGTGTAACTCCAGTTTGACGTTACTTATGGGTTTAATTATTGTTTCCACTACTTTACTTTTATTGTTTTAACTGTTTATTTTTTAGACTTAAATAAATTTCTAAAGTTTAACAAGGTTTCCAAAATATCTATAACCTATGGGCTTTTATTTAAAACATGGGCTTTCTTCATAACTTAACAACATTCAAGGATTTTGCGCTTTTCGGTCTTAAATTTTTACTTAGCAAAATCATTTTAAATTATGCCTTTGATGTGACATTCTCGGATTCGACCATAACGTCTGGCCCGGGTTTGGGGGTGTTACATTTAGTGGTATCAGATCCCGGTTGCAAAACTCGGGCTGTGAAATGGGCCTTAGATTTTGGGTTTTTAAAACAAGTGGATTAAAGAGTTTTTGCAGGATCTTGCAGTGTGGTTCACCGAGCTCTTGACGTCGAGCCAAGTAAGTTGTTATGTTATTACACTTGTTTAAATTACTGAACTATAATTAGATATTGGGCTACTTTAAACAATAGGTTCTTAGAGACTAAAGCCCGTAGGGAACTTAAGCCTATAGTGGATTTACGACCGCGAAACAACTTTTAAATTGTCACTCGCATAAGACATGTGTTTTAAACAGTGGAACTATGCACTAATTTCATAAAATTCTAACCCAGAAATACGCACGCAACGATGAGCGCTAGAAGAATTGCAAGGGGTCGCTTCAGAGGTCGTGGAAGTGTTAGGGCTGATGTGCTGATTCAGCTAGTTAGGGAGGTACTGGAGGAGGTTAAAGAAATTGGTGAAACACTTCGAGTTAGGTGCGTGGACTGTAAGAAAAAAAGAGATCGCAATTTTCTAGGGCTGCAGTCTCGTTTTGTGAAGCATGTTAAGGTACGTCCAAACTTTCTGGCTTGCGTATATTGCAGAAGGTGTCATCCGGGTGAATGCTGGAGGAAGTCAGGAGCGTGTTTAAGATGCGGGTCTGAGGAGCATAAGGCTCGGGATTGTTCAATCACCATTAAGTCAGGTATGTTTTGTGTGGATGCGATATTTTTGGGTATAGAAACTGTATGCGTGCAATGTTTATATGTTATTAAATCAGAGTGCGAAGCGAAAGCGTAGTGGTGAGACATGGGTAGTACGATTAATAGTAGTTTGAAATTTCGAGGACGAAATTTCTTTAAGGAGGGTAGAACTGTAACACCCCGAATTTGGGCCTAGTAGATTTTGGCCTATTGGGTTGTAACGCCCCAAAAATCCTGAAACTTTAAATTTCTGTGCACTGAAGTTGGTATGTATGAGTAGCACTTAGAATAATAATTTTAAGGTATTATCATGATTATTTGAAGTCTTAGAGATAGGGAAGACTATAGGGAAAAATTTATTTTTCTTGCTTTAGTGGACCCTAGTCTCAGGCATTAGGCCTCTTAAGCAGATTAAGGGGAAAATAGGACACAGATGGGCCTGTGGTCCAGTGGCAAGGTGGCGTCACTAGGGGAGCTACAAGGTGCTGTGAAGAGGTCCAAGGTTTGAGTAGTGGTAAAGTGTTTTTGGAGTGTTTAATTTTGCATAGTGGACGGCCAGAGTTGTGTGGAATTTGGACTCTTTCGTTGAAGTGTTTGAATTGGTCTTGTGAGCTGATAAAGGAGGGAATTTCGGATGAGATAAAGGAGATATCATGGAGAAAAATTAGGAGATGATAAGTGGGAAGAGTTGGTGCCGAATTGGACTGTGGGGGAAGGTAGGATTCGACTATTGGCTATAAAAGGAGGTGCCAAATTCCTTTGAGAGGTTCCTTGGGTTCCATTACTTTTGTTTTTCTCCCCCTTAGCCGAATTCTTCCATTTGCCGAAAAAAACACATCATTCCTTTGCCGAAATTTTGGTTTCTCTCTAGCCGAATTCCTCATACCTTCTCTTCTTAAATTCCTTTTCTTATTCACCTTTAGTTCTAGCCGATCACTTCTCCTCTTCTTCTCCCTATTGGCGCCGACTTGTCTCTGTCACCATACTAATCTCAAAAGCCAAATTTAGGCCACAGGATCGAAAGTGGATTTGGTAAGTATTCGGTTAACCTCTCTTGTACGTTTTGCTAAAAGCCGAAGGGCTATCTAACTGTCCTATCTTTAACTCTGTGATAACAAGGATAAGGTTCAAAGATCGCAAGCGTGGTAGGATCGTTAGCAAGGGTAAGTGTTCCTTACTTCGGTTTAAGGGTTGGCCGAATGGTCATATATGTTGTGAGGGTGACTTGTGTTGGATGCAAGTCATCTATTACTTAGGCTCTAATGTTTAAGTTGGTACAGATCTACGGTCTAATCGCAGTTGGTGTTAAAGAAATGAGCTATTAAAGCTTGTCGCACACGGTAAGGCTACGGTGAGGTTTTGGTTTTTGATAAAGTTTGTATTTAGCCTATGATTAATGGTTAAGGAATATCGAATGTAGGTTCGTGACTAAGAGGAATTCGCAGCATGCACTATTACCAGGTGTGTACAAACACTACACACACGATATCAGCAATGCCGAAAAGCCGAAAAGCTGAAGGTGGCTAAATGGGTCTACCGACCTTGTGGGCCCAAAACGACAATGGTTGATATGTTTGCATGAATTATGAATTGGCATGATCGGTTGTATGATTTGATCATACTCGAGTCCAGTGGGCTATATGAGCATGAGATTGGCTTAATGGGCTATATGAGTAGGAAATTGGCTTAATGGGTTATATGAGTAGGAAATTGGCCTAATGGGCTATATGGCATGAAATGGGCTTAATGGGCCTGATGGGTTTTTAGATATATATGTTAGGGTTTAATGAACTCTAGGCCTAGTTTGACAAACTCTTGAATAACATAAAATTCTTGTAATAAATAAACATGTCCGTGGACAAGTCGCTGGGTTATAGTGTGGCAACAAACATATGCATGTCTAGGAGTGGATCTAGGGAGAGCTTGGTACTTAAGCGGTCCTAGTGGCCCACCTCCAATTTTCTGAGATCCTACCTGGTGCATAGTGTTTGTTCACTTTAACCGCGAGGACTTGTTGATAGGCCAAAGTTCATAACTAAAACCCGAGAGGGACCAAATACCCCTAATTTAAAATTTACCAAAATTCCCTTAGATTTGTAAAATTACTAAAATACCCTTAATTTGAAAATTACCAAAATACCCTTAGTTTGAAAATTACCAAAATATCCTTAGATTTGTTAAATTACTAAAATACCCCTGATTGTAAAATTACCAGAATACCCTTGATTGTGAAATGACTAAAATACCCCTATGTGATGAGTATGAGTTTTATGGATGTTACTCATGTGCATGCCGTATTCATATGATATTCTGTTTAGGATGCATATGGGTGGGAATTATGGTACGGAGGAAGAATTTGAGGATCGCATAGTCGCTTGACGATCGTGGATCCACCGATGGCTTTAAGCCCATTATATGATTAGCGACTTTCTTCGCAACGTTGAGTAGTCTTCTTTGTGAGTGCTACCATTGGTGTGTAGCGGAGGTGGGTCGAGCTAGAATTCCCCACAGGTGTATAAGGTTGGAAGGGAAATGGTGTGTAGCGGATGGATTTTTGGGGAGGGTTTTACATTACCTTGTTTTATGTATGATATGATATGATATGATATTATATGAGGTCATTGTGGGCTAAGGCCCAAGACCACCGATTTTGATAGGGCTTAGGCCCAATGTGATAATTGTATATTAAATTGATTGCCAAGGGTCGTACACACTGAGATTAAATTGATTTCCAAGGGTCGTACACAATGAGTTTCGAAACTCACACCCTTTATTTAATGTTTCAGGTGATGCTCAGTAGACGGATCGACGTGGAAAGGAACTCGGAGATGGCCACATTGCAAGTTATTTAGATGTTTTATCACTTTATTACATACGACATGATTATTTTAATTACTTTATTTCCATTGGGTTGTAATAAGGCCGTGTAACTCCAATTTGACGTTACTTATGGGTTTAATTATTGTTTCCGCTGCTTTACTTTTATTGCTTTAACTGTTTATTTATTAGACTTAAATAAATTTCTAAAGTTTAACAAGGTTTTCAAAATATCTATAACCTATGGGCTTTTATTTAAAACATGGGATTTCTTCATAACTTAACAAGATTCAAGGATTTTGGGCTTTTGGGTCTTAAATTTTTACTTAGCAAAATCGTTTTGAATTATGCCTTTGATGTGACATTCCCAGATTCGGCCATAACGTCTGGCCCAGGTTTGGGGGTGTTACAAGACACACCCGTGTGTCCAAGCCGTGGCAAAAAAGGGCATACATACTGACTTGTCCACACGGCCGAAGACGCGCCCGTGTGCTTGACCCGTGGGCAACACTGACTTAATTCACACGGCCTGTCACACGCCCGTGTGTCTGACCCGTGTGTGAGACTGACTTATTTTGAAATACAATCTTAAGAGACACAGTCGAGACAAACGCCCGTGTGCTCAACCGTGTGGGCAAATATAGGCCATTTGCAAGGCCAAATTGCTACCCAAATTTTGGGTCACACCTACAAGCATCAATCCATTCTAAATTCATATCTCAAATGCATCCAAAACATACATTTTAACCATCATTCCCATCAACCAATTCAAGCATGAAACCTACCGCTTACATATCACCCAAAACATATCAATATGATCATTCACACAACATCACTTATACACATTATATCAATCATTTTCACGTATTCAAAACACAAACTAAAGTCATTCAACATTCAACCCATACCACATGGCAAGAACTATACATCTCAAGACATTCCATAATTACTAGCCTATACATGCCATATACCCAATATATAGCTTCCAAAAGTACCAAAATAGATGGCCGATAGTGTGATTGAGTCGCTGATGATCCCCGGATCTGAGCTAACTTTAATGACACTGTAAAATAGAGAAAAACTTCACAGAGTAAGCTTTAAAGCTTAGTAAGTTTGTAATATAACACATTTATCTCAACAATTCAAATTCAATATACAAAGATAACTATCACATGGTTTAATTCGCATTAATACTTAATCTCATCCATAGTTAATACTCACATAAACATCCATTTATCCCATATACAATATCATCAACCACATAGGTTCCGTACATACCTGTACCATCATGTAATTATCAATCACATTTACCATTCAATGCTCAATACCATAATTCGTTCAGTCCTCTTTCAACCTTCAATGAATTCGCACACTCAATGCCATTTAATTAGCCGAAGCTACGATAGTATCGCATACTTAGTGCCATCACTTAAAATTGAAGATATCTCAATATCGCACACACAGTCCCAACTATTATAACCAATGCATTTCTTTATCTCGCACACTCAGTGCAATTTATCGTATTAGCCATTATATTTACGCACACCTAGTGTTACATTTCTTTGAATTCACATTTCACATTTCTAGTTCAACAATCATATTTCTATTCATTTCATAACAAATAAACATTGTTTAAATAGTTTGTATTATACACGAACTTACCTCGAATGTAGAAACACGATACAAGTCAATCAATCGAGCACCTTGTTCTTACCTCGATCTAAGTCCAAATTTCTCTTTTCCTGATCTATACATATTCAAGTTTAACTCTTTCATTCATCAAATTATTCAATTTAATCCAAATACACATATTTAGGGCATTTTACATAATAACCCTCACATTTTCACATTTTGACATTTAAGTCTCTATTTCATAAAATCACCAAATACACATAATTTTATTATAAACATGCTTAGCAAAATTTTCCCCTAGCTCATATAAGCCCACATATTTCATTTATTTCACACTTTAATACCTCAATTTCTCATTTTCACAATTTAGCCCAAAATAGTCAAATTCATCTGAAATTCAAAGACAAAATATGTTAATCTATCACATATCTTTCATATTTCATCATCAACTATCACAAAGCTCAAGCATTCATCAATGGCATTTTACAAAATCACCAACAAACTCAAAAATTAAGACATGGGCTAGCTAAAACACGAAGCAACGATCACAAACACGTAAAAATATCAAAAACCGAGTTCAAAACATACCTCAATCAAGCTATATGCTAGCCGAAACCTAAAACAACATTTTCTTCTTCTTCTTCTCTTGATATTCGGTTATGGATGATGATAATGGAGCTAATTTTTGTTTTGTTTTATTAATATTAACATTAATATTCATTTTACAAATTTACCCTTAATGAAACCATTTTATAAACACCTAATATATGCCCATTTATGTCCATCCCCACTTTCAATGGTCTATTCACAACATAAGGACTTCTCATTTAATAAGACATGGCAATTAAGCACTTCAACAATTAGCACACAGCTTTTGCATTTTTTGCGATTAAGTCCTTTTTCGTAATTCGACACACAAACAATAAAAATTTTCACAAAGAATTTTCACACATGCTTAATCACATACTGTAAACACTAAAAATAATATTAAAATATTTTTTCCAACCTCGGATTTGTGGTCCTGAAACTACTATTCTGACTACGGTCTAAATTGGGCTGTTACAACTCTCCCCCTTTAGGGATTTTTGTCCCCGAAAATCTTACCTGTGAATAAATTCGGATATTGCTCTCTCATAACATCTTCAGGCTCCCATGTAGCCTCTTCAACTCCATGTTTGTGCCACAACACTTTCACTAAATAAATTTTCTTTATTTCTTAACTCTTTGATCTCACGTGCCGGAATTCGAATCGGTTCTTCGTTATACGATAAATCAGACTGAATCTAAACTTCAGAAGGGGCAATCACATGTGATGGATCAGATCTGTATCGTCTAAACATCGATACGTGAAACACATTATGAATCTTCTCTAACTCAAGTGGCAACAATAATCTATAAGCAACCGACCCAATACGTTTAATAATCTCATACGGCCCAATGAACCTCGGACTCAATTTGCCTTTTCTGCCGAAACAAAGTATTTTCTTCCACGAAGACACTTTCAAAAACACTTTATCACGGATCTCAAATTCAATATCTTTTCGTTTTAAATCTACATAAGACTTCTGAAGATCTGATGCCGCTTTCAAACTGTCACGAATCACTTTTACTTTCTGCTCAGTCTCTTTTATCAAATCAACTCCGTGAATCTTATTCTCACTAAGCTCAGTCCAAAACAATGGAGTTCTGCATTTACGACCGTAAAGAGCCTCATATGGTGCCATTTTAATGCTTGATTGAAAACTATTATTATACACGAATTCAATCAACGGCAGATGCTTTTCCCATGTACTTCCAGACTCAAGAATACAACATCTCAACATATCCTCGAGATTTTGAATGATCCGCTCGGATTGACCATCCGTTTGCGGATGAAATGCAGTACTAAAATGCAGCTTCGTACCTAAAGCCTCTTGCAGTTTCTTCCAAAACCGCGAAGTAAACCTCGGATCTCTGTCAGACACAATGTGTAACACCCCCAAACCCGGCCCATTTACTACGACCGAATCTAGTTATGTCACTGGGAAAGACGGTTGGAAATCTTTGACTTTAGAATTAAACTTGAAAATTTATTATCTCTGAAAATCGTGTCCATTTAAAATTTAATAAATAATATAGCTTGTTGAAAACTTCCGAATTAAAACATTATTATAAGTTGCTATAATATGAATCTTTTATGAAAATATTCCTAAATGTAGTGTAAACTTCAACATTAATAAATAGAGTACTTTAAATCAAAGAGGCCCTTATTACATCAAATAAAATTCCAAAATATAAAATACTTAAATAAAGTAAAACATCTTACGTATGAAAATCTCCTTCGCATGGGCCACCTTGTATCCACTCCCACCCAGGTCCATTACTCGCGACTCACTGCGATGGTTGAAAATAATTGGGTGAGTCATACTGGACTCAGTGTGTAAGTTAACCACTTGAAATCCACCCACATGCTAGCCACATACTATCCCAATTATCAAATGCAGCAAGTAATATATATATTCATTTTAACAATTACCACAATCTGGGCTTGGCCCACATTCAAATCACATCACATACTGGGCTTGGCCCATTTCTCAATAAACCACATATCATCTGGGCTTGACCCATTTCCACGTATGTTCCCAAAACATACCTATCCACATGTCATATTGGGCTTGGCCCATTACCATATTATTACAAAAATAATGCAACATGATTCCCAACCCAACCTAGGGTCCATCCGCTACACACCCCCTTATCCAAACCTACCACACACCAGGGGACTATCGAGTCACCCTCTCCTTTTCCCTCCAAAAAGGCAACCAATGCCATCCACGATGTAGCGTATAGCTAACATCAAACCACGATGGAGCACACAGCAATCCATCAAGCCACGATATGGCATAAAGCCCATATCAATCAAGGTAACCACGCGAACTAAATTGCAAAGATCCACAACGCGACCTCGATCGGCGCCAATCACGATGTAGCACAAAGTCGACATCAACCACGCACTCAAGTACACCCGCACCTTCTTTTCATATCCCACCCATGCACATGCCACATAAAATATAATCGTGATAATGCATGCACATGCTTATTAATGTCCATAAACATACTCATAAACAAATAATACACTGCAATAGATCCGATACTAACCTGGTCATCGCTATACCCTTTAGGGGTATATATGGCACACTTATTATCGCACTTGTTAGTAAAACATATAACACATAAAACCCGGAAACAATGGGTTAGTTACACACCTTATTACTAGGAGTTCTAGACTCTCGATCCTCGACGCTAACGTCTCAGCGAAACTACGGCTATTTGCTTAACGTTTTTCGTTGCACGCCCACACCCCGGTGGTGATCTCGCATGTGCAGTAAACGGATCTCTTCTTGAACTTTGGGATGGGGACTTTCCTTGCCCACCTTGGATCGGTACTCGAATCCACGTCCATCGTAATCACTTAATTAGAACCCTTTGGTTAAACGTCATAACACAAAATCTCAAGCGAACAACTACAATTTAACTACTTCATCAAACGATCTAAAATCACAAAGGCTCCTCTCAGATTTTTTGTCGATTTGCCCCTTGATGAGTCCAAACAATTCGAGACCTTCCTTTAGACTCCTTGGCGCGGCTACAAGCTCTAAATGTCGACAAAGACTACTCCTCACTGAGGTTCGGCACCAAGCTTGGCTAAATAAAAGAGAAAAGGTTTCGGCTTCACTACCAAATGAAGTTGGAGCATTCGCCAACACAAGGTCTTTGTTATGGAGTTTTGAAAAGAGTTTGAGAAAGGAATGGGAGTTCGGTCAAAGCACAAATAGGGAAGGGAAAGAAGAAAACAAAAGAAATATTGACTACAGAGGCCAAAGGAGAAATCGGCACACCAAGAGGAGAGGCAAAAGACTTGATGAATAACTAGCACTCTACCCTCCCCTATTTATAGCATTCGCCAACCCCTTGAAGACTCCAAGATTTGGCCAACACCTTCCTAGCCACTAATTCAATTCCATTTGAATTAGTTTAATTCAAAACAATTTGAATTGTTTTACTATTATCCCACTTATCATAATAAATAAATAAAAATAATAATAATTATCCCACACTTAAATAGATAAATAAAAAAAAAGAAAATAAAAACAAAATCCTCATCAAAATCAAAGTCTTCTAGCCGTCCAACACCTCCAAATTTGCTGCCCAAAATAACAAAAAAAAATCAAAACTCCAAATGCCACACACCAGGTTCGAACCTGGGACCAACTGCCGCACTCCTTGCCCCCAACGCCCAGGCCATTCGGCCACTTTGATTTTTATGCTAGAAACCCCCAACATTTTATTTTAAACCCTCTCTACTCAAGCCCATAACCACCAAAAAAAAAATAAAACGCCAAATGCTTCGCGCAGCCCTCAAATCGCGACCTCCCTCCCCTCAGCGCCTAAGTAACGCACGCTAGCCACTCCGCCAATTGGACTTTCATGTCCATCAACTTGGACATTTATTTTTAAGGCCTACTTAGCCCAAATCCCTTGACGCGAAAATAAAACACAATTCTTTGCCGTTTGGACTCGAACCCAAGCCCTCAATGGCGCAACTTCCAACCCCCTTTAGCAACGCATTGAGCCACTTTGCCAAATCTCTCTTATGCCTTAAACGCCCAATTAAATCTTTTAAACCCTCAAAACCAAGCCCCTCTTTATTACCTAAAAATCAAAAAATTTTCTAAGGCATTCCTTGCCTTCTAGGGTTCTCCAAACCCCTAAAAATTCCTCCAACATGACCATAAGCCCACTAACTGCTCGGGCTATGCTCCAAGCGCATAACCCCTAAACTAGGGTGTTACAATTCTACCCTCCTTAAAATAATTTCGTCCTCGAAATTACTTTACTAACAACCGTCCATACAACCTATCTTACCACCTTACGCTTATGCTGCGCACTCTGATCTTACTAAGGCTATCTTACCTACACAATCTCTAAGTTCATGCTCAAAATTCGAAGCAACACAGAAAAGGCTAACTCATAAGCAAACAAAGTAATTAAAGCATGTACCCAAAGCAAAGAAGCTTACCTAATATCACATCCTTGGTTGAATCCGACTAGAACCATTCCTTCCATGACTTGAACCACGACCCTCTCGCCGCCGAGGACAATCCTTAACCGGATGTGCCTTAGATCCGCACAGAAAACATTCTTTACTATTTCCCCAACACTCTCTCGTGTGAGGTCTTCCACACCGAGCATGAGATACGATTCCGATCAGCTGGTACAAGTGCACGCACAGGATTCTCGGTCCTTGGTCTCTTCTGGACATTACCAAACGATGCTGACGGTCCAATATTTCTCTTATTCTCGTTCCTATTCTTCTCTCGGTTTTCTCTTATAGTCTTTTTAACCTCCTCGGCAATCCGAGCTTTACCAAACATGGCAAAATCCCTTTCTCTTTGTGGCGCGATCGGCTCCCGCAACTCATCTCGCATGACCCATCTTGAATCGAACACTCCTTTCATAATCGTGAGCTACGATTCCTTTATGCATCGACTTAGTCGCACAAACTCGCCTTCATACTCTGCTATCGACTTATTCCCTTGTACTAGGTTAAGAAACGCTTTCCTTTGCGCTGCCTAAGTAACTTGCTCCAACGTACTTTCCTTCAAACTTTTCCTTAAAGTACTCCCAATCCAATCGATCTGCAGGTACACCTTGTTTGATGGTGAGCCACCAACGATAAGCTTCATCCCGAAGAAGCGAAACAAAGACCTTTAGCTTTTCTTCTTTGGTACACACCCAAATCGTCCATAATCTTTCAACTCCTTCTAGCCAATATTCTCGCTATATTCGAGCCACTCCGGATACTCCTCTAAATATCTCGGCTCCGTTCAATCTAAGCCTTCCGATCATCGACTTTCGAGCCCGCTTCCTACACTAGCTCCTGCTACTCGCTCGAGCACTCGCAACATGGCCCGCGAAACTTCGTCATCTTCACCTATCTGATCTTGTTCCTCCGCGACCACTGCTGGTGGCGGCACTTCACTTTCTGACCCATGGCCAGACCCTACTGGTTCCGATGCGGCCATTCTACCTCTACCGCGTCCCCTAGAGTTCATCTCTATCGTCGCAATTTAATCTGATTAACAAGTTTTATGCATTAGAAATTGTTCCACTATTTAACCACGAGCAAATTTTATGGAATGAAAGATATTTAGAAGTAGTTCTTTCGATCACACAAAGTCTCAGTTCAAGTTCCCTATTCTATCTCAGAATATCACCCACACATCCGTTCATCAACAAGACACATTCCTTCCTCATCAGAGGCACATTCAGTGGTATCTACCACCCACATTCACTATTCGGACCTTTCTGCCCGTTTTTTTCCCCAGGGGTATTTCCATCATTTTGTCCTACAGGGACATTTTCGTCATAAACCAGAGCGATTCAAAACTTTAATAGGTCAGGATCTTTTTGAAATTCCCAAAATTGAAGAGTATTTTCGAAAATTTCGCAAATTGAAGGTATAACAGGATTTTGGTAACCAGGGGTATTTTGGTAATTTTCAACATAGGGGTAAATTTTGGAAATTTTAAAACTAAGGATTTTAAAATGTTGAGGCAAATCCCTTCGGGTTTTAATAATTGGTTTAGCCTATGAACAAGTCCTCTTGGTTAAGGTGAACCGTAGCTACGCACTGCAGGATTCCAGCGAAGAGGAGGTGAGTCACGAGGATCGCTTAAGTACTGTGCTCTTCTGGATCCACTCCTAGACATGCGCACAATGGTTGCCACACCTTAAACTCGGCGACTTAATCACAGGTTTGTTTAATGGTCCTTAAGTTTTATGCAATTGTTTGAGTAGTCTAATCCTAGGGTCCAACAGATCCTAGTACTCTATTCTACGAGCCCAAACTAAGCCCAATCAATTCATCACAAATTACTTCAAATGTAACATCCCGAAATTGGGCCTAGTAGGATTGGGCCCAATGGGCCTTGTTTTTAAATTTTTGAGAACGGCATTAATGCAAGTTAGACTTATTAGGTAAGTTATTTTGGAAGGTTAGAGGGCTTCTATGAAGTCCCGGGATCAAATATTAGCTTTGGGGAAATTTTGGTTTTAGGTGAAAAAAAAAAACCCTGGAAGTTGGCAGGTAGGCCTTAAGAATAAAATGTGGGGAAAAATGACACAAGTGGAGTGTGTGGTGTAGTGGCAAAGTGACGCCACTTAAGGAACAAGGGGGTGACGCCACAAGGAAGGAAGGAGGTCCAAGGTTCAAGTCTTGGCTTTTGCATTTTGGTTTTCTTTTTACTTGGACCTCAGAATTTGGCTATAGATTTATATTTAGTTGCGCATGGTTTAAGACACAAGAGGAGCTTGTGGCTTGGTGGCAAGTGGCGTGTTGAACTATTGAAGGGAGCTTGGTTTCGAATCTCATGAGAAGCAAGGGAGTATTTATTTTGCGGTCTGGACGGGAAGAGTTTCAGTTGAATTTAAACTCTCATCGACGAAGGGATCCCACATCGGAAAGATACAAAGAAGGAAGGTGAAGAGCTAGCTATATAAAGAGCATTCCAGGAGGAGGGTTGACACACCTTGGAAGGCGTTTGGGCACAGGAGTGGTCGGAGCGCGGATTAACACGAGTCCTATCGGTGTGTAACTCTCTACTCTAGTTGTAGAGCGGCAAATGCCGAAGCGTGCTGGCCACGGCAATAGTAGCCACACGAGCGCGCGCGAGCGAACGGTGGGGCTTCGACGCGATAGTTGAGGCCATAAGTAGTATTCTTGTGGGTTGAAATTTGCTGGGGCGCGATGGGCCGAAGTGGGCCCAATGGGCCCGTGGGCCCTTATGAGTAAATTGTGCGATTGTGTAGTATATAATGAACTAGACTAGGTGGAACTTATATACATGGCTAGATTTGTGCTAGGTGGGCCACACGAGCGTGTGGGCCCGAATGGGCCAGAATCGAGTTTTAGGCCCAATCGTCCGGTACGACCGGAAATGGTAGCTGAGTCGCTCGGGGTGACATTTGGGCCTTTGGGAAAGGCCATTCCAGGTACGAAATTATCGATATACCCTTGGTGGGTAAATTACGAAAATACCCTTGGTGGGTAAATTACCAAAATACCCCTGAAGGGTATATTACTTAAAATACCCTTAGTAGGTAAATTATGAAATACCATCAAGGGTAAATTATGAAAATGCCCTTGGTGGGTAAATTACCGATATACCCTTGGTGGGTAAATTACGAAAATGCCCTTGGTAGGTAAAATTACTTGTTATACCCTTAGAGGTTGATTAGGGTGATTATGTTGTTTTATGTCTATCCGATTATGATGGTAATTCATGTTATACTTATATTTGATATATGTCTAGCATACATGACATATCGCATACACGAATTATTATGTCATATTGCATGGGTATGATGAGAGGAGGGGGAAGATTGATATCCGTGTCTTTGGGACACCAAAGTGGTTTGGCACCACCAAGTGGTTTGGTACCACAGATTGATTATTGTGACTTTGGGTCACGAGAGGTTTGGCACCTCGCGTCTCGTCCAGTGGCTTAGCACCACAAGTGGGTTGGCCCCACAGCTGATTATACGGGATTGACGCCGGTGATTTGGTATCACACGATGGGTTGGCCCCATCATTGGATTCGTGACTTCGGTCACCACGGTGATTTGGTATCACATTCGTGTCTTTGGGACACCGCAGAGGTTTGGCACCTCATAGCGTCTCGTCCCAGTGGCTTAGCACCACAGTGGGTTGGCCCCACAGTTGATTATACGGGATTGACGCTAGTGATTTGGTATCACACGATGGGTTGGCCCCATCATCGGATTTGTGACTGCGGTCACCGGTGATTTGGTATCACATCGTGTCTTTGGGACACCGAGAGGTTTGGCACCTCATTGCGACTCGTCCCTGTGGTTAACACCACCGTGGGTTGGCCCCACTTATGAGATACGGGATTGTCGCTAGTGATTTGGTATCACGCGATGGGTTGGCCCCATCAATGGATTATTCGTGACTTTGGGTCACCAAAGTGGTTTGGCACCACACTTATGGATATCGTGACTTTGGGTCACGGTGGTTTGGCACCACCAGGTGGTTTGGTACCACACGGTAGAGAAAGGAGCATTGGATGGCTAGGTTTGGGTGCATGATATGCATATTTTCATATGAAATTGTGTAAGGGCTCGTTGGATGGGGATTTACACACCGAGTCTCGATGACTCACCCCTTAGTTAAATTTTTGGTGATCATTAGATCGCGGATTTGGGAGCCGAGGTGGACTCGTGGAGGCCATACATATGTTCACTCAGTAAATTCGTTTCTTTTATTTGGACTTATTTTTATTTGAGTTTTTGTTATGTAATAAGGCCTTGGGTATTTTATTTGGTTTCAGCTTTTCAATTTGTTTATTGCTTGTTATTAAATGATCAATATGGGATTTTCCTAAAATGATAATAAACCATTTCTTATTCAAAATTACTTAAACTCGATTTCTCACCACAACTATAAAGAATATGAGCTTTTAACGAATGCACAGCTTTTTAGACATTCCTTTCATGTGACATGCCGATTCGGTCGTAACGTTTAGGCCGGGTTTGGGGTGTTACAATTATGGTATCGAGCCAAGTTCAAAAACTCTACTGTGGGTTTGGGTTCAAAAAATGTTTTCAAAAGATGGTTTGGAAAATGGTTTAGAAAAATATATATCTGTTCTTTTTGTTGAAATATGGCACCGAGTCTCCGGCACCAATCCACACCGTAAGTTTCTGATACTTTTCTTTGTTATATGTCTGTATTTTGAATATCTATTCTGTGTGTTTGGGTTGGATGTGATGTTCGGATATAGAGTTGATTGTGCATTTAAATATTTGTCCGCTTTAATGGTTAGTTTTTTTAGTATGTGTAGGATTTCTAAATTCTAGTTAAAAGTATATTAGGGTTATTGGAATCAGAGTGCAGCGTGAGCACAGCGTTGTAGGTTAGGTTGTACGAATGTTCTCAGAGTTGGAAATTTTGAGGACGAAATTTCTTTAAGGAGGGTAGATTTGTAACATCCAGAAATTGGGCCTAGTAGGATTGGGCCCAATGGGCCTTGTTTTTAAATTTTTGAGAACGGCATTAATGCAAGTTAGACTTATTAGGTAAGTTATTTTGGAAGGTTAGAGGGCTTCTATGAAGTCCCGGGATCAAATATTAGCTTTGGGGAAATTTTGGTTTTAGGTGAAAAAAAAAACTTGGAAGTTGGCAGGTAGGCCTTAAGAATAAAATGTGGGGAAAAATGACACAAGTGGAGTGTGTGGTGTAGTGGCAAAGTGACGCCACTTAAGGAACAAGGGGGTGACGCCACAAGGAAGGAAGGAGGTCCAAGGTTCAAGTCTTGGCTTTTGCATTTTGGTTTTCTTTTTACTTGGACCTCGTAATTTGGCTATAGATTTATATTTAGTTGCAAGATGGTTTAAGACACAAGAGGAGCTTGTGGCTTGGTGGCAAGTGGCGTGTTGAACTATTGAAGGAGCTTGGTTTGAATCTCATGAGAAGCAAGGAGTATTTATTTTTATGATGCTGACGGGAAGAGTTTGATTGAATTTAAACTCTCATCGACGAAGGGATCCCACATCGGAAAGATACAAAGAAGGAAGGTGAAGAGCTAGCTATATAAAGAGCATTCCGGAGGAGGGTTGACACACCTTGGAAGGCGTTTGGGCACAGGAGTGGTCTGAGCGCGGATTAACACCGAGTCCTATCGGTGTGTAACTCTCTACTCTAGTTGTAGAGCGGCAAATGCCGAAGTGTGCGGTCCACGGCAATAGTAGCCACACGAGCGTGCGAGAGAACGTGTGGGGCTTCGACGCGATAGTTGAGGCCATAAGTAGTATTCTTGTGGGTTGGGGCTGCTTGGGCCGCGATGGGCCGAAGTGGGCCCAATGGGCCCGTGGGCCCTTATGAGTAAATTGTGCGATTGTGTAGTATATAATGAACTAGACTAGGTGGAACTTATATACATGGCTAGATTTGTGCTAGGTGGGCCACACGAGCGTGTGGGCCCGAATGGGCCAGAATCGAGTTTTAGGCCCAATCGTCCGGTACGACCGGAAATGGTAGCTGAGTCGCTCGGGGTGACATTTGGGCCTTTGGGAAAGGCCATTCCAGGTACGAAATTATCGATATACCCTTAGTGGGTAAATTACGAAAATACCCTTGGTGGGTAAATTACCAAAATACCCCTGAAGGGTATATTACGAAAATACCCTTAGTAGGTAAATTCATGAAATACCACCAAGGGTAAATTATGAAAATGCCCTTGGTGGGTAAATTACCGATATACCCTTGGTGGGTAAATTACGAAAATGCCCTTGGTAGGTAAAATTACTGTTATACCCTTAGAGGTTGATTAGGGTGATTATGTTGTTTTATGTCTATCTGATTATGATGGTAATTCATGTTATACTTATATTTGATATATGTCTAGCATACATGACATCTCGTGATACACGAATTATTATGTCATATTGCATGGGTATGATGAGAGGAGGGGGAAGATTGATATCCGTGTCTTTGGGACACGGTGGTTTGGCACCACCCGGTGGTTTGGTACCATTGATTGATTATTGTGACTTTGGGTCACCAGAGGTTTGGCACCCGGCGCCTCGCCCCAGCTGGCTTAGCACCCACGGTGGGTTGGCCCCACGATTGATTATACGGGATTGACGCCGGTGATTTGGTATCACACGATGGGTTGGCCCCATCATTGGATTCGTGACTTCGGTCACCGGTGATTTGGTATCACATTCGTGTCTTTGGGACACCGCAGGTTTGGCACCTCATAGCGCCTCGCCCCGGTGGCTTAGCACCACGCTGGTTGGCCCCACGGTTGATTGATTATACGGGATTGACGCTAGTGATTTGGTATCACACGATGGGTTGGCCCCATCATCGGATTTGTGATCGCGGTCACGGTGATTTGGTATCACACCGTGTCTTTGGGACACCGCAGGTTTGGCACCTCATTGCGACTCGCCCCCGTGGTTAACACCACCCGGGTTGGCCCCACTTATGAGATACGGGATTGTCGCTAGTTATTTGGTATCACGCGATGGGTTGGCCCCATCATTGGATTATTCGTGACTTTGGGTCACCAAAGTGGTTTGGCACCACACTTATGGATATCGTGACTTTGGGTCACCGGTGGTTTGGCACCACCGGTGGTTTGGTACCACACGGTAGAGAAAGGAGCATTGGATGGCTAGGTTTGGGTGCATGATATGCATATTTTCATATGAAATTGTGTAAGGGCTCATTGGATGGGGATTTACACACCGAGTCTCGATGACTCACCCTTAGTTAAATTTTGCAGTGATCATTAGATCGCGGATTTGGGGGAGCCGAGGTGGACTCGTGAGGCCATACATATGTTCACTCGTAAATTCGTTTCTTTTATTTGGACTTATTTTTATTTGAGTTTTTGTTATGTAATAAGGCCTTGGGTATTTTATTTGGTTTCAATTTTTCAATTTGTTTATTGCTTGTTATTAAATGATCAATATGGGATTTTCCTAAAATGATAATAAACCATTTCTTATTCAAAATTACTTAAACTCGATTTCTCACCACAACTATAAAGAATATGAGCTTTTAACGAATGCACGCTTTTAGACATTCCTTTCATGTGACATGCCGATTCGGTCGTAACGTTTAGTAGGGTTTTGGGTGTTACATCAAAAGTCCAAGTACTTACCGTGGACTCGGTCTGAGGTACAGTGCCATGCCGTAATAACTGAAAAATTTCTTAAAAGCCCATATTTTTTAAAAGCCCATTTTGAAACGTTTTGGGCCCAAAACCCTCAAAGCCGAGTTTTGAACTGGCTCGATACTCAAATCAGAACACCCCAAACCCGCCCATTTACTACGAATTAATCTGGTTATGTCACTGGGAAAGACGGTTGGAAATCTTTAACTTTAGAATTAAACTTGAAAATTTATTATCTCTGAAAATCGTGTCCATTTAAAATTTAATAAATAATATAGCTTGTTGAAAACTTCCGAATTAAAACATTATTATAAGTTGCTATAATATGAATCTTTTGCAAAAATATTCCTAAATGTAGTGTAAACTTCAACATTAATAAATAGAGTACTTTAAATCAAAGAGGCCCTTATTACATCAAATAAAATTCCAAAATATAAAATACTTAAATAAAGTAAAACAACTTCTGTATGAAAATCTCCTTCTGCATGGGCCACCTTGTATCTACTCCCACCCGGTCCATTACTCGCGACTCACCTGCGATGGTTGAAAATAATTGGGTGAGTCATACAGACTCAGTGTGTAAGTTAACCACCGAAATCCACCCACATGCTAGCCTACATACTATCCCAATTATCAAATGCAGCAAGTAATATATATATTCATTTTAACAATTACCACAATCTGGGCTTGGCCCACATTCAAATCACATCACATACTGGGCTTGGCCCATTTCTCAATAAACCACATATCATCTGGGCTTGACCCATTTCCACGTATGTTCCCAAAACATACCTATCCACATGTCATATTGGGCTTGGCCCATTACCATATTATTACAAAAATAATGCAACATGATTCCCAACCCAACCTAGGGTCCATCCGCTACACACCCCCTTATCCAAATTTACCACACACTGGGGACTATCGAGTCACCCTCTCCTTTTCCCTCCAAAAAGGCAACCAATGCCATCCACGATGTAGCGTATAGCTAACATCAAACCCACGATGGAGCACACAAAGCAATCCATCAAGCCACGATATGGCATAAAGCCCATATCAATCAAGGTAACCACGCCGAACTAAATCGCAAAGATCCACAACGCGACCTCGATCGGCGCCAATCCACGATGTAGCACAAAGTCGACATCAACCACGCACTCAAGTACACCCGCACCTTCTTTTCATATCCCACCCATGCACATGCCACATAAAATATAATCGTGATAATGCATGCACATGCTTATTAATGTCCATAAACATACTCATAAACAAATAATACATCGCAATAGATCCGATACTAACTCGGTCATCGCTATACCCTTTAGGGGGTATATATGGCACACTTATTATCGCACTTGTTAGTAAAACATATAACACATAAAACCGGAAACAAAGTGGGTTAGTTACACACCTTATTACTAGGAGTTCTAGACTCTCGATCCTCGACGCTAACGCCCAGCGAAACTACGGCTATTTGCTTAACGTTTTCGTTGCACGTCCACACCCCGGCGGGCTCCTCGCATGCAGTAAACGGATCTCTTCTTGAACTTTGGGATGGGGACTTTCCTTGCCCACCTTGGATCGGGTACTCGAATCCACGTCCATCGTAATCACTTAATTAGAACCCTTTGGTTAAACGTCATAACACAAAATCTCAAGCGAACAACTACAATTTAACTCCTTATCAAACGATCTAAAATCACAAAGGCTCCTCTGTACTTTTGTCGATTTGCCCCTTGATGAGTCCAAACAATTCGAGACCTTCCTTTAGACTCCTTGGCGCTGGCTACAAGCTCTAAATGTCGACAAAGACTACTCCTCACAAAGTTCGGCACCAAGCTTGGCTAAATAAAAGAGAAAAGGTTTCGGCTTCACTACCAAATGAAGTTGGAGCATTCGCCAACACAAGGTGTTTGTTATGGAGTTTTGAAAAGAGTTTGAGAAAGGAATGGGAGTTCGGTCAAAGCACAAATAGGGAAGGGAAAGAAGAAAACAAAAGAAATATTGACTACAGAGGCCAAAGGAGAAATCGGCACACCAAGAGGGAGAGGCAAAAGACTTGATGAATAACTAGCACTCTACCCTCCCCTATTTATAGCATTCGGCCAACCCCCCCTTAAAGACTCCAAGATTTGGCCAACACCTTCCTAGCCACTAATTCAATTCCATTTGAATTAGTTTAATTCAAAACAATTTGAATTGTTTTACTATTATCCCACTTATCATAATAAATAAATAAAAATAATAATAATTATCCCACACTTAAATAGATAAATAAAAAAAAAGAAAATAAAAACAAAATCCTCATCAAAATCAAAGTCTTCTAGCCGTCCAACACCTCCAAATTTGCTGCCCAAAATAACAAAAGAAAAAATCAAAACTCCAAATGCCACACACCAGGTTCGAACCTGGGACCAACTGCCGCACTCCTTGCCCCCAATGCCCAGGCCATTCGGCCACTTTGATTTTTATGCTAGAAACCCCCAACATTTTATTTTAAACCCTCTCTACTCAAGCCCATAACCACCAAACAAAAATAAAACGCCAAATGCTTCTGCAGGCCCTCAAAACCGCGACCTCCCCTCCCCTCCAGCGCCTAAGTAACGCACGCTAGCCACTCCGCCAATTGGACTTTCATGTCCATCAACTTGGACATTTATTTTTAAGGCCTACTTAGCCCAGTCCCTTGACGCGAAAATAAAACACAATTGCTGCCGTTTGGACTCGAACCCAAGCCCTCAATGGCGCAACTTCCAGCCCCTTTAGCAACGCATTGAGCCACTTTGCCAAATCCTCTCTTATGCCTTAAACGCCCAATTAAATCTTTTAAACCCTCAAAACCAAGCCCCCTCTTTATTACCTAAAAATCCAAAAATTTTCTAAGGCATTCCTTGCCTTCTAGGGTTCTCCAAACCCCTAAAAATTCCTCCAACATGACCATAAGCCCACTAACTGCTCGGGCTATGCTCCAAGCGCATAACCCCTAAACTAGGGTGTTACACAATGAATAATGGTACCCCGTGCAATCTCACAATCTCAGAAATATACAATTCAACTAACTTATCAAGTGAATAATCTATTCTCATCGGAATAAAATGAGCTGATTTCGTTAATCTATCAACTATCACCCAGATTGCATCTTTCTTTCTCGGAGACAGGGGCAATCCCGACACAAAGTCCATCGTGATTCTCTCCCATTTCCACTCACGAATCAAAATCTGTTGTAACAAACCAGATGGTACCTGATGTGCAGCTTTGACTTGTTGACAAACTAAACATCTCGAAACAAAATCTGAGATATCCCGTTTCATACCATGCCACCAATAAAACTGTTTCAGATCATTGTACATTTTCGTACTTCCCGGATGAACAGACAAACGACTATTATGAGCCTCCTTCAAAATCAACTAAATCAACTCTAAATTTCTTGGAATACAAATCTGATCTCTAAATCTCAAACAACCATCACCATCAACTCGAAATTCTGAATCAGGATTTAAACCACACTGAGCCCGTTTTGCCATCATCTCAGCATCAATTTTCTGGGCATCACAAATCTGACGTATAAACATTGGTCTCAGTTTCAATTCAGCCAAAACCGAACCATCATCACACAGATCTGTCTGAGTACTCATTTCTCGTAAAGCAAATAAAGACTTTCGGCTCAAAGTGTCAGCAACAACATTAGCTTTTCCCGGATGATAGTCAATTACTAATTCATAGTCTTTTAGTAATTCTAACCATCTTCGCTGCCTCAAATTCAATTCTTTCTGAGTCATCAAATATTTCAAGCTCTTGTGATCAATATAAATGTGACACTTCTCACCAAATAAGTAGTGACGCCAAATCTTCAATGCAAATACAATAGTTGCTAATTCAAGATCGTGTGTCAGGTAGTTCTTTTCATGCGGTTTTAACTGTCTCGAAGCATAAGCTATAACTTTTCCCTCTTGCATCAACACACAACCTAAACCATTTAGCGATGCATCACTGTAAACTATGAATTCTTTACCCGATTCAGGTTGAACTAACACTGGTGCTTCTGTCAATAATACTTTCAACAGTTCAAAACTCTGCTGACACTTTTCTGACCACTCGAATTAAACATCTTTCTGTAGCAATTTCATCAACGGAGATGCAATCACCGAGAAGCCTTTCACACACTGTCTATAATATCTCGCTAGTCCCAGAAAACTGTAGACTTCAGACACATTTCTCGGAGGTTTCCAATCTAAAATTGCTGAAATCTTGTTCGGATCAACTCGTATCCCCGCAGCTGACACTTTATGTCCTAGAAAACCAATCTCGCGCAACCAAAACTCACATTTACTAAACTTTGCATACAATTGCTTCTCACGCAAAGTTTGTAATATGATCCTCAAATGCTCGGTATGTTGTGTCTCATCATAAGAATAAATCAAAATATCATCAGTAAACACAACGACAAATCAATCCAAATACGGTCTAAATATCTGGTTCATCAAATCCATAAATACTACAGGAGCATTCGTTAGTCTGAAAGGTATAACTAAAAATTTATAATGTCCGTACCTCATTCTGAAAGTAGTTTTCGGCACATCTAATTCTTTAACTCTCAACTGATAATATCCCGATCTCAAATCTATTTTCGAAAACACTGTAGCTCCTTTTAACTGATCAAACAAATCATCAATTCGCGGTAGAGGATATTTATTCTTTATTGTTACTTTATTCAACTATCGATAATCAATACACATCTTTATAGTACAATCTTTCTTTTTCACAAACAACACAGGAGCACCCCAGGGCGAGAAACTTGGTCGAACAAATTCTCTATTGGTCAACTCTTGCAATTGAGACTTCAACTCTTTCAATTCTGTCGGTGCCATTCTATATGGAGCTATTGAGATAGGAGTCATTCCCGGCACTAAGTCAATACCAAACTCGACTTCTCGTATTGGAAATAATCCCGGTAGTTTTTCAGGAAAAACATCAGGGAATTCACAAACCACAGGCACAGATTCAATTTTCTTTCCCGTCACTTTTGTATCTATCACGTATGCAAGATAAGCTTCACATCCCTTTTTCACATAATTCAAAGCTTTCATTGAAGATATTACAATCGGTAGTCCATTCAAATCACTGGATTCAATTCGAACTATCTCACCATTCTGACTTCTCAAATCAATACTCTTCCGTTTACAATTCACAATAGCATTATGCAAAGTTAGCAAATCCATACCCAGAATTATATCAAATTCATCAAAGGGTAGCAGCATCAGATTAGCCGGAAAACAAATATCCCGAAACATCAACGGACAATTCTTGCACACTTTATAAAGCAGAACACACTTGCCTAAGGGGTTTGATACTCTAATTACAAACTCAGTAGACTCAACATATAGAGTCTTACTAGATTCTAGATTCACACACACATATGAATGAGTAGATCCTGGATCTATCAATGCAATCACATCAGTACCGAAAAGAGTAAAAGTACCAGTAATGACGTCTGGAGATAACGCTTCTTCTCGAGCACGAATAGCGTAGGCTCGGGCAGGTGCTCTCGCTTTAGATCTCACAGCTGTATCTGTTGTTCCTCTCTGACTACCACTCACATTTCCAGTGTTTTTGGGTGGTCTACCCCTAGCTGTTGTGTTACTCGGCCTCGCACTCTGAACATTATCTTTCTAAACTAACTCTGGACAATCCTGAATAAAGTGATCTCGTGATCCACATTTATAGCAAGCTTTATTAATATACTTGGCCCAGCATTCTCCGATATGACGTCTCCCACACTGTCTACACTCATGCTTATTGCTTCTGACACTTCCAACACTTGATTCCATTGGGGTTTGAGTTTTAGGACCAGTATTTTGTTTCACACAATCTTTACTCGAATGTCCAAACGAAACATTTGAGCGATTGTTTGCATCTTTGAATCTCTTTGACGAAGAATGATATGACTTACTCATCTACCTTTTTCTTTCGTCTCTAGCTTTTGAATCTGCTTTCTTCTTTTCTTTAATAAGCTCCTAAGCTTTGCAGGCTCTTTCAACCAATACCAAAAATTCATTCAAATAAAGAATTCCAACCAGAAGTTTAATGTCTTCATTTAACCCTTTAATGAATCATTTACACATAATAGTTTCTGTCGAAACACATTCCCGTGCATACTGACTCAATCTCACAAATTCTCGCTCATATTTCGTAACAGACATACGACCCTATTTAAGCTTAAGGAACTCTTTACGCTTCTGATCTATAAACCGTTGACTGATATATTTCTTCTGAAATTCAGTTTGGAAGAAATCCCAGGTGATTCGTTCTCTCAGAACCACAGATAGCAATGTTTTCCACCAATGATATGCCGTATCTCTTAACAATGAAACAACACATTTTAGGCATTCATTAGGAGTACATGATAATTCATCAAACACTCTAATGGTATTCTCAAGCCAAAATTCAGCTCGCTCAGCATCATCATCAACTGTGGCCCTGAACTCTTCAGTCCTGTACTTTTGAATTTTATCCACAGGAGGTTTACTCAATCGAATTGGGTCTGAAACTTGTGGCACTATAAGAACTTGTGGGGGTGGAGGTTGTTCAGCAGCCAGATTCGTTCGAACGAACTCCGTAAACCACTCACTCATCATTTGGAAGAAGGCTTGTTTTGCCTCTCCCTCATGGCTACTAGCAATTGGCCTAGATTCAGCCGGCGCTGTCCCTTGAGCGGGAACAAGGGCATTACTCTCAACATCATCAGCAACTGCTCGATTGGGATCCACTTACTATATAAAAACACATTTTTAACTGTCAGGAATCATCACACTATCGCAAATATATATATGGCATGTATAGCTCTGTCAGGAATCATCACACTATCGCAAATATATATATGGCATGTATAGCTAGACTCTCACATGCTACGTTAGTCCTAGAATCAATTAAACCGTAGCTCTGATACCAATAAAATGTGACACCCCTAACCCGTAACCATCTCCGGTCTAGGGTTAAGAAGCATTACCAGACATAACGGATCATTTACTATCACTTCTTAAACATAAATACATCAACAGCATATCATAGCAAAGTATATACATAGAGTCCTTTTAAAAAGGTCTACAAAACCTTAACTTGCATTAGGAAAGGGTCGGGACTAAACCAAGCACATACAATTTTTTTTCAAAAATTAAACATTTTTCAAAGTTACAGAAGTCACACGCCCGTGTGAGTAGGCCGTGTGCCTCACACGGCATCAGACACACCCGTGTGTCAAAGCCATGGCAAAACAGGGCATACATACTGACTTGTCCACACGGCCGAAGACACGCCCGTGTGCTTGACCCGTGGGCAACACTAACTTAATTCACACGGGCTTTCACACGCCCGTGTGCAAGACTGACTTATTTCAAAATACAATCTTAAGAGACACAGTCAAGACACACGCCCGTGTGCTCAACCGTGTGGGCAAATATAGGCCATTTGCATGGCCAAATTGCCACCCAAATTTTGGGTCACACCTACAAGCATCAATCCATTCTAAATTCATATCTCAAATGCATCCAAAACATACATTTTAACCATCATTCCCATCAACCAAATCAAGCATGAAACCTACCACTTACATATCACCCAAAACATATCAATATGATCATTCACACAACATCACTTATACACATTATATCTATCATTTTCACATATTCAAAACACAAACTAAAGTCATTCAACATTCAAGCCATATCGCATGGCAAGAACTATACATCTCAAGACATTCCATAATTACTAGCCTATACATGCCATATACCCAATATATAACTTCTAAAAGTACCAAAATAGATGGCCGATAGTGTGATTGAGTCGTTGACGATCCCCAGATCCGAGCTAACTTTAAAGACACTGTAAAACAGAGAAAAACTTCACATAGTAAGCTTTAAAGCTTAGTAAGTTCGTAATATAACACATTTATCTCAACAATTCAAATTCAATATACAAAGATAACTATCACATGGTTCAATTTGGATAAATACTTAATCTCATCCATAGTTAATACTCACATAAACATCCATTTATCTTATATACAATATCATCAACCACATAGGTTCCGTACATACCTGTACCATCACGTAATTATCAATCACATTTACCATTCAGTACTCAATACCATAATTCGTTCAGTCCTCTTTCAACCTTTAATGAATTCACACACTCAGTGCCATTTAATTAGTCGAAGCTACGATAGTATCGCACACTTAGTGCCATTTAATTAGCCGAAGCTACGATAGTATCGCACACTTAGTGCCATCACTTAAAATCGAAGATATCTCAATATCGCACATGCCAACTATTATAACCAATGCATTTCTTTATCTCGCACATTTAGTGCAATTTATCGTAGTAACCATTATATTTACGCACAAATAGTGTTACATTTCTTCGAATTCACATTTCACATTTCTAGTTCAACAATCACATTTCTATTCATTTCATAACAAATAAACATTGTTTAAACAGTTTGTATTATACATGAACTTACCTTGGACGTAGAAACATGATACAAGTCAATCAATCGAGCACCTTGTTGTTGCCTCGATCTAAGTCTAAATTTCTCTTTTCTTGATCTATACACATTCAAATTTAACTCTTTCATTCATCAAATCATTCAATTTAATCCAAATACACATATTTAGGGCATTTTACAAAATAGCCCTCACATTTTCACATTTTGACATTTAAGTCTCTATTTCATAAAATCACCAAATACACATAATTTTATTATACACATGCTTAGCCAAATTTTCCTCTAGCTCATATAAGCCCACATATTTCATTTATTTCACACTTTAATACCTCAATTTCTCATTTTCACAATTTAGCCCAAAATAGTCAAATTCATCTGAAATTCAAAGACAAAATATGTTAATATATCACATATCTTTCATATTTCATCATCAACTATCACAAAGCTCAAGCATTCATCAATGGCATTTTACAAAATCACTAACAAACTCAAAAATTAAGACATGGGCTAGCTAAAACACGAAGTAACGATCACAAAAACGTAAAAATCATCAAAAATCGAGTTCAAAACATACCTCAATCAAGCTATATGCTAGCCGAAACCTAAAACAACATCTTCTTCTTCTTCTCTTAATATTCAGTTATGGATGATGATAATGGAGCTAATTTTTGTTTTGTTTTATTAATATTAACATTAATAATTATTTTACAAATTTACCCTCAATGAAACCATTTTATAAACACCTAATATATGCCCATTTATGTCCATACCCACTATCAATGGTCTATTCACAACATAAGGACTTCTCATTTAATAAGACATGGCAATTAAGCACTTCAACAATTAGCACACAGCTTTTGCATTTTTTGCGATTAAGTCCTTTTTCGTAATTCGACACACAAACGATAAAATTTTCACACAGAATTTTCACACATGCTTAATCACATACTATAAACACTGAAAATAATATTAAAATAGTTTTCCAATCCTCGGATTTGTGGTCCCGAAACCACTATTCTGACTAGGGTCTAAATCGAGCTGTTACATTGCTCGCTTTAGTCTATTCGATGATGGAAGTCTATTAGCCGAGTTGAAGGTTAACCCGACTTGGATTAATCAATTTTGAGATAAACAGTTAGTGGATGAGACTCTAAGTGTGTAGTTCTGTCAGATTGAGAATGGTACTACTGCTGATTTTTGGTTAAACAGTGATGGTGTGTTATGTTTTCGAGGATGGATCTGTGTGCCTAACGATTCTGGTCTGAGGAATTTTATTCTGAGGAGGTGCATAGTAGCCCTTACGCTATGAATCCCGATGGTAGTAAGATGTATTGTGACTTTCGTGAATTGTATTGGTGGCTGGGGTTGAAGCATGAGGTTACCAATTACATTGCTCATTGTTTGACTTATCAGCAAGTTAAGGCTGAGCATCAGTTGCCTTCGAGTTTGTTGCAGCCAGTTAGGATTCCCTTGTGGAAATGGGAACAAGTGACTATGGACTTCATTAGAGGGTTGCCCTTGACACCCACTAAGAAGGATTTTGTTTGGGTCATCGTGGATCGATTGACCAAATCTGCTCACTTCATTCCTGTTGGGATGGACTTTTCTCTTCAAAAGTTGGCAAAGCTGTATATCTCCGAGATAGTTAGACTGCATGGGGTTCCAGTGTCGATTATTTCTGACAAAGATCCTCGTTTTACGTCTCGATTTTGGAAGAAGTTACACGAGGCTCTGGGTTTGAGATTGGACTTCAGTACTGCGTTCCATCCTCAGACTGATGGTCAATCTGAGAGGGTGATTCAGATACTTTAGGATATGCTTTGGAGTTGTGTGATAGATTTCTGAGGTAGTTGGGAGGATTATCTGCCGCTAGCTGAGTTCGCTTACAATAATAGTTTCCAAGCTAGTATTCAGATGGCACCTTACGAGGCCCTGTATAGTCGTAAGTGTCGCACTCATTTGTGTTGGGTCCTGAGTTGGGTCCTTAGTTGGTTTTTAACACGGAGGATAATGTTCGACTGATTCGGGATCATCTGAAGGCGGCTTCTGATAGACAAAAGTCTTATGACGATTTAAAGAGGTGAGAGATTGAGTACTCGGTGGGGGACTTTGTTTTTCTCAAGGGTTCTCCATGGAAGAAGGTTCTAAGGTTCAATCGTAAGGGCAAGTTGAGCCTAGGTTTATTGGACTGTACCGAATTTTGAAGCGTGTAGGACCAGTTGCTTATCAGTTGGAGCAACCCCTTGAGCTGGACCACATCCACGATATCTTTCACGTCTCGATGTTGAGGCGGTATCAGTCTGATCCTTCTCATGTGGTTTCTGTTGAGGAGATTGAGGTTAGGCTGGACTTGACTTTTGAGGAGGAGCCGGTTCAGATTCTGGATCGTGACATCAAGGTTCTGAGGCAGAAGTCCATTCCTTTAGTGAAGGTTCTGTGGCAGAATCATGGCTCTGAGGAGGCCATGTGGGAACCTGAGGACTCGATGCGTCAGTAATATCCTCATCTATTCTGATCAGGTAAATTTCAAGGTTGAAATTTCTTTTAAGGGGTAGAGTTGTAACGCCTCAAAATTTCTTATGTTTCTTTCTGTATAATTTTAACACAATTGTGTATCTGCTTCAGTGGTTAAGATTTCTGGGTGTGTGGGAGAGGTCCCAAGTTCAAACCCTAGCTTTAGCAAATTTTCTTCTTTTTAGAATTAAGCATTATCCTTGATCAGCGGGCTTATACTAATTGCCTGTAATTTTATATCAGAATGAGCCTGCTGGTTCAAGTGGTAAGGGAGTCTGTGTGTTGTGTGAAGGTCCTATGTTCGAATCCCTGCGTTGGCGAGGTTGATGTTTTTGCTCAATTTTGTGTCAATATTTTGGTGGAGTTGGGATTCTGCAGGAGTTACGAGTAGTGGGATTAAATCAAGGGACTGTAGAGATTTTTGGCGATCATTTTCCTCTGTTTAAATTTTCTCTTTCATCCAAAGAAGAATCTGAAGTCAAACTTTTTTCTGTTTTTCTTTTTCTAACGTGAACCCTTCCTTGGCTTTTCTTTTTGGCAATTGGTGGAAATTCCCTCTTGTTCACCATGTTTGTTCTCGTGTTTTTGGTGCTTGCCATGGGGTTTAGGTATGGGGATCACTTTTGTTTTGATTTTCGGTAACTGTTGGATATACCTTCCCTTGTAATGTGATTTCGGAACGGTTAGAGGTTTGATTCTTGCAGTATTCTGGTGTAGGTGAAGGTAGTGGAGAAGGAAATGTGATTTGACGATTTAACTAAGTTATTATCTGTGCTAGTTGTCGGTAAGTTGCTTTCGCTGTTTCAGGTTTTGTAGTTACTCGTAAGTTCGTGTATTGGTGACCAATGGATTTCTATTTCTTAGGTTTCGGAGGGCTCGTGTGATACGGGCACGCCCGGGGCACCCACGAATTCCAAGTTGATGAAGCTCGACTCCAATGCCCCAAGTGCCGTGAAGTTGATATGCGTTGTGGTGCACTTCCAAATTGAGCCGGATTAGCACATTTGAGCTCAATTTGAGCTCACTCGATCTCACTCCAGCGCATTGAGCTGATTGCTTAAATAAATTGAACATTTAATTTATTAATTTTTCTACAGCCAATTAATATGTCTAAATATTTTATTTGGTGTCTAAATTAATTTGTCTAAGCCTAAATCAATTTGTCAGATTTTATTGCATGTTCTAAAGTTGTTTTAAAACTAAATTAAATGTGCAGGTTTTTCTAGTTAATTAGGGGTTGCCGAAATTCAATGTGTCCTAAATGAAGAGTTTAATTTGTCCAAAGTGTCCATTAATGTGTCCATAGCATGTATTTAATTTTATTCAGCTGATTTGAAGTGATTTAATGAATGTTCATGCTCATTGTAGGTTCAGCCGAATTTCCCAAAGCATTAAAGGAAGGGTCATGCACTTAAGTGCAATATATTTGGCCGAATGCTTCAATGCACATTGGTAGATGCATGTTCGGCTGGGCAAGGTTTTATTGCTGCTGATTATTGGATTATCAAGGCACCATTTGGCTGGAATAGTAAACAAATTGAAGACAAAATAATGAAGGATTAAAAGCAAGCATGCTAGCCGAAATAAATGTGATGTTGGTGCTTGGTTGGGACGGCAATTAAAGCCATTTGTTGTTGATTTCTTTCCCAAAGCAAGTGAGCCGAATTTAATGTACTTTTGTGGACAAAATTAATAGCTTGGGCGGCACAATAAAAGAGCTGATTGTTCAGCTCTTCAAAGCATCTTTTCGAGAACAACAAGACCATTAATGTGCTGCTGATGCATGGAACATCATTTAATGAAGAGATGGTGCATTAATTTGCTGCATCTTTGTTGGACAAAATTGATGATATGTTTGGCATGCATGAACGCCATTAATGAGCTGCTGGTGCTTTTTCGAGTAGACCAAAAGACAAGGGAATTAATCCCATCGTGGAGCTTAAAAAGAGCTGCTGATTGGAGTGCCCAAATGGCCATTCGGCCAAACATAAATAGCATGCATGAAACGACAATTAAAGGGGTTGTCTACATGCATGGGGACGTTATTTATGAGCTGTTGTTCAGCTTTTTCAAAGCACATAATTTCATGAACAACAAAGGAATTAATTTGCTGCATGGACAAGTTCCTTGGACAGCACAAATGGAAGTTAATGTGCTGCTGATGGTTGGCATCTCCAAGGTGATTAATCAGCCAATTTTTCCTCTCCATTAAGAAGGCTTTTGGCGTCCCAAGAGGCTGAATTTGAACCATCTAGAGGCTGCCCTTTTCTCTCCCACATTCAACCGAAATTTGCCAAGCAAACCAAGGGATTTAATTCTAGATTTTTCTAGTCATTTCTAGCTAAAATTTACTTAGCCTTTAAGCCATGTTAATGACCATTCGACTAGCCTTTGTTAGATTATAAACATTTTGATATTTTCATTTGTCATTAGTTTTTGACTTTGATATATTTTATGAACTCATGTTCTTGAGTGAGATTTATCTCCTCTTCATTTTCGTACAAGTTTCCTAGACTTATTAATTACTTGTGGCGTCTAGACTTGTCCTTCCATTAATCTATACCAAGGGTTCTTACTTTGATAAGTAACGGGTCTTTGGTCCACCATTGATTTTTCCATAATTTCCACCTTAAAAAAAATAGAAACCGGGGTGACACTTTCCTGGTGTTGAATCGTTTCTGTGTTTAAGTTCATTCTCCATCCCCCATCAAACTATCACCTATCACTTATCCATCTTCCTTCATTCCAATCTACCGAGCCATCTCCAAACTCATCATCTTTCTTTCATAGTAAAAACTGAACCTATTTTCTCATTTTCCAAACCATCTCCAACACTTAACCACCTCCATTCCTAACTTATGTCCATCATCTAAATAAATTCATTTCAAAGCTTCCGCAAACTCTTCCATAATTCCTTGTTATTTTACCGAAGGCTTATCTCCTCCTCGTAGACGATTGGGCAACTCGCATACGTTTCGACTCATCTCGAGGTAGACCGTATCATCTGGTATCAGAGCTACCAAATGAGGATTTTTGATGACGTTCGTGAAGTCGGAAGTTAGTTCGTAAGTTAAAAAAATCAAAAAAAAAGTTCGAACAAAAAAAATTCAAGTTGTAATTTTTATTTTTTTTGTTTCTTCAGCATATAGTATATTTGATAAACCAAAATAGTAACATATTTTAGGCCCACATTTAGCAAACTTTTGGATGATTTATCCCTTGATTTATGTAAAAAGGTGCTCTTAATCCTTTCTTTTCATGTCTTATACTCAGGAAAGCACCCAAGAATAAAAAGAACGAGAAACAGGTTCAAAACAGAGCAAAATGGGCCAAAGAAGAAATCGACACGGCCTGGACTAAAGCCCACACGACCGTGCCTCCTAAAATATACTAGAACACGGCCACAACCACGATTTACATGGCCGTACCTCACTAACAGAGTCCAACACGGCCTGACCTCGATTCACACGGGCGTGTGCCATGGCCGTGCCCCTGCCGTGGAGGAGAGTAATTTCACTCGGATTTGGATACTTAGGGGCAAGGAAACACATTCCAAAAGCCTATAAATACACCCTAAGTATGACCTAAAAGGGGGGGTCGAAGGGGGTCGACGGGCGGTTAGCTAGGCCAAGGAGCCGAGCCGAAAAGGTCAGATTTGTGGGAAACTCTCAAGGGAGAGCCAGTTGATCCATCTCAAGAAGTCGAAATTCTACTCAAGACGGAGGATCTCCTCTTCAATTCCTTCAGGGGGTTTTAGGGATTTCTTATGTTTTGTTTTATCTTTTCTTATGAGATGTTTTTCTTTATTATTATGAACTAAACCCCTTCAGATACCTGAACGGGGATGAAACCTAGATGAATCTTATTATTGTTTTCTGAACTATATGTTAAATACTTGATTTGTTCTTAATTATGTATGCTTAATTCTTGTGTTGATATTTCGCGGATATTAATTCAAGTATGATGTGCGTAGGTGGTGGAGCAAAAGTCCCTACTTAAGAGTAGATCTAGCATAATTAAGCGGAGTTGATCGCGCGCCTAGAGATAGGGTGACGAGATTTTTCCGGATTAGGGTGAAACTTAATATGGGATGTCCATAGATCGATTTACTGCTATTCTAGGGGGTTATTAATGGGAAAGAGATTTTAATTAATTAACCTAGGGTTAGACGTTATTCGCCTCGAGAGAGGGTTTAATATACGTTAGGGAGTCCTACGAATCAAGTCAAGTGAATAAATCATGCAGTTCGGTGTTAGATAACAAGTGAAGTCTAGGTGGATTCTTCCTAAGGGTATCGTCTTAATCAACTGAGTTTTTCCTAAGTATTTCCCCAATTCATTCTTTTTGTCTTTGCGTCTTTAGCTTAGTAATTAGTTAATTTAGATTAATAAACAACTTCACTTATTTTAGGCTAAATAATAGAAAGAAAGTTAGTATTAGTACTTTTAGTTCCTTTGGGTTCGACAATCCGGTCTTGCCTAAGCTATACTACTGTTCGATAGGTGCACTTGCCTCAATCGTTGTCATAGTTAGTTTCCAGGTTCAATCATTATCTTTATAAATTTTAAAACTCTAACTTCACAGCGATCAAGTTTTTGGCGCCGTTGCCGGGGAACTAAAATATTAAGAAAGCTCTATTTTTATTACTTTAGCCATTATTTTTTTTTATTTTCTGTAATTTATTTTTATTTTTAGTTTTAAATTTACTTTGCTAAATTTTTCTTACTTTCTTTTCCTAGCAGGTACCTCTAGTTTATGACTAGAAGGAACCACTAGTATACGACAGTAATATTGAAGCTACCGCTCGTAGAAATCGCAGAGAAATTAGGCGAGCAATAAATTACCAAGAAGAAGAGCGAGAAGACAGATCCAATCCTACTGAAGGGATGGACGGAAATAACCCACCACCACAAGATGTGGCAGAAAATAATGCTCCACGTACTATGTATGATTATGCTAAACCTCATTTAACAGGAGCCGAATCTAGTATTGTTAGGCCTGCTATAGCTGCTAATAATTTTGAATTAAAACCTAACACTATACAAATGATTCAACAATTTGTTCTATTTGATGGTTTGCAGGACGAAGACTCGAACACTCATATAGCTAATTTTTTAGAGTTCTGTGATACCTTCAAAATAAATGGCATTTCTGATGATGCCATAAGGCTTCGGTTATTTCCCTTTTCATTAAGGAATAAAGCCAAACAGTGGTTACACTCGTTACCACGAGGGTCAATCACTACATGGGAACAAATGACCGAAAATTTTTATTAAAATATTTCCCACCGGCCAAAATGGCCAAATTACGGAATGATATCTCTTCTTTTGTGCAGATGGATTTAGAGACATTATATGACGCATGGGAGAGATATAAGGATCTCTTGAGAAGGTGTCCGCACCATGGTTTACCCTTGTGGCTCTAAGTCCAAACTTTCTATAACGGTGTAAACCCCTCAACGAGGCAACTAATTGATTCAGCCGCTGATGGAACCCTGAACATTAGAACTCATGAAGTAGCCTACGAGTTTATTGAAGAGATGTCACTGAATAACTATCAGTGGCAGGTTACAAGGACAAAACCAACAAAATCCGCTGGAGTTTTCAACATGGATGCAGTAACGATGCTATCAACACAGGTAGAGATGATGAATAAAAAGCTTGATAGTTTGTGTTCTTCGCAGTACATCCAAAGAATGCAAAGGCGACGCAAGTGGAACTGCGTGGCTAATCCGAGTACCCACCCTACCAACCAAGCACGAGAACGCGAACGGATGAACTATATAGGTAACAATTTCAGATCTAATAATAATCCTTATAGTAATAATTATAACCCAGGTTTGAGGAACCACCCAAATTTTTCGTGGGGAGGTCAAGGAAATCAAGGAAATCAAGGAAATCAAAGACAACAACCTCCTCAAAATTTCCAAAATCAGCCCTATCCACAGGAGGAGAAGCCGAACCTTGAAGAGATGCTGACAAGATTCATGGCATCCACAGAAAACCGTCTCCAAGACACTGAAACCACCCTTAAGACCCAACAAGCATCGATCAAAGGGATCGAGAGACAAGTTAGGGAAGTCACTAAGTCAGTTGAGAAAGTTTCTAAGACAGTGGGACAACTTACTAACATAGTTGGACAGCTTGCAAAGATAATTTTTGAACGACCGCAAGGGCGTCTACCAAGCAACACTGAGATTAATCCAAAGGAGCAAATCCAAGCCATAACAGCTCAAGAAAGTGAAGGATTAGATGAACCCAGTCCAATACAAAGAAACGAGGTAGAAAAAGGTAAAGTTGAGGTAACACAAGAGAAACCAAAACCGGTAATCATGGAGTACCAACCTTGCATACCATATCCCGAAGCATTAACGAGAGACGACACAGAGGAACAGTTCGATAAGTTTCTTAAACTTTTAAAGAAATTACATATTAACTTACCACTACTTGAAGCTCTTTAACAGATGCCAGATTCGAAGAAATTTTTAAAACATCTCTTGATGAACAAACGCAAATTAGATGAGGATCCACATGTGGAATTAAACGCAGTATGCTCAGCAATGTTATAGAATAGACTACCACAAAAATTAAAAGATCCAGGGAGTTTTATAATTCCATGCTTAATTGGTAGTTTATCTATTGATAATGCGTTTGCCGATCTAGGGGCAAGCATAAATGTCATGCCTTATAAATTGTTTAAACAACTGGGTCCTAGGGAAACCCAAGCAAACTAGGATGAGCATTCAATTAGCTGATAAAAGTGTCAGAATTCCTAGGGTAATTATCGAAGATGTTCTTGTAAAAATTGACAAATTCGTTTTCCCAGTAGATTTTGTTGTCTTAGACATGGATGAGGATAATTCAATTATCTTAATATTAGAAAGACCATTTTTAGCAACTGCCAGGACTAATATTGATATTGATGCAGGAGAACTCATACTTCGTGTAGGTAACGAGACAGTCACCCTCAAGGCTCTCGACTCAGCCAGAACATTGAGTAATCAAGGTGAGAACGTAAATTCTACCAATAACCATTCGGTTAACCCTTATTTTCAGGAAGCACCACAAAAGAATACAACTGAACCCGATCCTAAACCCCATGCCAACAAGGAAGTAGTTTATGAAGATCAAAGGATTCAGATCGATGATCTAGACGAGTGGAAGGCACACTTCAAGGAAAAATTAGGGTTACACGATGAAGAACCGGAACCACACAAGGTAAAACCGAAGGAGCCCCCAGAAGAGCTCATAGGAACAACAAACCACCTCAAAATAGGAGACCAGGTACTGTTAGATAAGGCAAATCCTCGAATATCTCCTCCGGACCCTAACACAAATAAAAAAATACCTTTTAGGGTAACCAGTGTTTTCCCATATGGAATAGTCGAGGTAAGTAATCCTATTTTTGGTACTTTTACTATAAACACATCTCGACTTAATTTTTTTCACGAGGATACAATTGATAGCATGAGGAAGGACTATCAACTCTTCAAACCACCCTGATGATGCAAACGAGAGGTAAAGTCTAGCTTAAGATTATAAACGAGCGCTTCTCGGGAGGCAACCCGAGCACTAACCCCATTAACTTTTACATTTTTATTTTTTCTTATTTATTCTATTTTACCCTTTCTTTATAGTATCTAGCTTTAAACTAAAAAAAAAGTGCAGATTTCTAGGCCACACGGCCTAGCACACGGCCGTGGCCGTGACCGTGTGGATGCCCCGGATCACCGTACTCACATGGCAGAGGTGGTACGAGTCAGAGAGAATCAAATCTTCAAAGTCATGGACTCCAACCACTGCCCCACGGGCACCGACAGAAAGCCACGACCGTGCGACGCGACCGTGGACGACACTGACTTATCACCAACGGGCGTGGCAATCTGTAAAACGGGCGTGGGTGAACCAACACACCTAGACACACGGCCGTGCGAGGCGGCCGTGTGAATCGACACGCCTAAGGAGCACGGGCGTGGGATGGTACCAGGTTTGAAAATCTATTTAAACCCCCTCCCTTCCCTATTCTCCTACTAACTTTCAACCTTCAACTTTTCATTTTCTTTCCTACCCCTTTTCTCTATACCCTTGAGCTACACCAAAACAATGCCAAAGAAGCGGAAGAAGCCAAGCACAGTCTCCCTCATGGAGACCAATCTACATAAGTTCATGCCGACCGCTTCAATCACTCGCCAAGCCAAGGGTCTTTGAGACCAATTATCTGTTCTTTTATTTTTATCTTCTCCTTTATTTTCCTTCTCTTTAACACTCTTATGCTTAAGTTAGTTTATTTTATCTTAATTTCTTAATTTTAGGTTCTAAAGGCTGCTAGGGAATCACGCCAATTCTGCCACCACCAGCACCTCCGTAGCCTTAGAGGTCACACCCACCTCGCGAACCATCCAACAATAAGGACCCTACGGTCCATTTATCTTTTCTTTTAATTTTAGTTTCATCTTTATTTTTCTTCACTTTAGCTTGCTTTTCTTTAATTATTTAATTAGTATAGTTTTAATTATTATTATTATATCATGGGTAATCCTCCACGAGCTACCCAATTTCTTCATCTAGCACAGGATCGTCATCCAGACCGGCCCCTCCAACTTATCTTTCACCTCCGACTCAAGGAATCCATCCAAAATTCAGGGAGTTTCACTTCTCTCAATATCTTATGATTTTAGTATTATTGTCGATATATTTAACATTGTACATTGAGGGTAATGTACATCTTAAGTGTGGGGGGTGAACAACCTAAAAAGGTGCCTAACTTTTTTCATTATTCTCAATTTTCTGAAATTAGGTGTCAAACTTTTTGCATTGTTCTCAAAATCCTAAATTTAATCTTATTTTTAAGTAAATTCCTCATATTACTAATTAGGATGAAATTTCTAATGATTTATGATTTTTATTGATATGTTTTAGATTAAGTCATTGATAATTGTGCATTGATAATTAAATTCTAAGAATACTAGAGAATCAAGCATGATAAGTCTATTTTTCAGAAATTAAAAATTTTCTAGGTTGTCGAACTAAGTTTAAATATTACTTTGAAGTTTGAAACTTACGAGGTTGATATAAAAAATACCCATAATTTTTTTGAGTTTTTGAGCCTTATAGAGCATATATTCTTTTTCATGCTCACTTTATTGATTATGAGTATGTCAACATTGATTTGTTATTCTAGAACTTGCCTCGTTTATACATATCGAGACCACACCTATGATTTGATATACAAAGATGATTAAGGCACCTAGGTTTTAACCCACTAACTTCATTAAAAAGCCTACCTTCACAATTAACCCCTAGTGAACCCCTTTGATCCTAACAACCCTTTTTATTGACTTAACCGCTAATATTAACCCAGAAACCCTTTGTTTTTGTTATCCCCATTCCTTTTGACGAGCCTTATATCGAGATTTGATTTGATCAATAGCCTAACTATGTTTCTTATTTTTGTAATTTCTCCTTTGTTATGTATATTTATAATTTGTGTGCTTAAAAAAAAATCAATCAAAGTATATTCATTATTCATTATTAGTTGTGATTAAATGAGCTTATACGATTGAATTCCTAATATTGAAGAAGAAGCTCGTATTATTAGTATTATTAGCTTTCAGTTGATGTAATTACTTTTATTCAGTTTATTGTTTCTAGTTATGTATTTTATCAATTCAATCTCGATTCTAACCTTCTAATTCAGCCTATATCCACACCTTAACCCTAGCCCCGTTACAACCCTAATTAAAGACCTTTTGAGTTGTGCATCATCTCATATTATAGTGGTGGAGACTTGATTTTCAGGCAAGCCTATGGGATTAACTTTTCATGTTCGACTTTTGAGCGCTTTTTCCTGAACCTTAAACACTTCGAGTGATTTGAGTAAATCTCTAGTGAGGATGTCAATCCTTGTCGGTTTTGAATTAAAGGTAATTATTTAGATAAGGGGAGATGCCTATATTTTTGAGCTACAAATCTATGACTTAGATTGTTTGAATCCTTAGGACTCTTTGAATTGAATTATCCATGTATGAATTATCTATGAATTATGATAAGACATTGTTGATAGGAATTATGAATTATAGAAAATTCGTTTTAATTGTAAGTTGAGAATTTTGCTTGAGGATAAGCAAAAGCTTATGTGTGGGGGTATTTGATAAACCGAAATAGTAACATATTTTACGCCCACATTTAGCATACTTTTGGATTATTTATCCCTTGATTTATGTAAAAATGTGCTCTTAATCCTTTCTTTTCATGTCTTATACTCAGGAAAGCACCCAAGAATAAAAAGAATGAGAAACGGGCTCAAAACGGACCAAAATGGGCCAAAGAAGAAATCGACACGGCCTAGACTAAAGCCCACACGACCGTGCCTACTCAAATATACTAGAACACGGCCACAACCACGATTTACACGGCCGTGCCTCACTAACGGAGTCCAACATGACCTAGCCTCGATTCACACGGGCGTGTGCCATTGCCGTGCCCCTACCGTGGAGGAGAGTAATTTCACTCGGATTTGGATACTTAGGGGAAAAGAAACACATTCCAAAAGCCTATAAATACACCCTAAGTATGACCTAAAAGGAGGGGTCGAAGAGGGTCGACGGGCGGTCAGCTAGGCCAAGGAGCCGAGCCGAAAAGGTCAGATTTGTGGGAAACTCTCAAGGGATAGCCAATTGATCCATCTTAAGAAGCCAGAATTCTACTCAAGATGGAGGATCTCCTCTTTAATTCCTTCAGGGGGTTTTAGGGATTTCTTATGTTTTGTTTTATCTTTTCTTCTGAGATGTTTTTCTTTATTATTATGAACTAAACCCTTCAGATACCTGAAGGGGGATGAAACCTAGATGAATCTTGTTATTGTTTTCTGAACTATATGTTAAATACTTGATTTGTTCTTAATTATGTGTGCTTAATTCTTGTGTTGATATTTCGCAGATATTAATTCAAGTATGATGTGCTTAGGTGGTGGAGCAAAAGTCCCTGCTTAAGAGTAGATCTAGCATAATTAAGCGGAGTTGATCGCGCGCCTAGAGATAGGGTGGCGAGATTTTGTCGGATTAGGGTGAAACCTAATATGGGATGTCCATAGATCGATTTACTGCTATTCTAAGGGGTTATTAATGGGAAAGAGATTTCAATTAATTAACCTAGGGTTAGACGTTATTCGCCTCGAGAGAGGGTTTAATATACGTTAGGAGTCCTACGGATCAAGTCAAGTGAATAAATAAATGCAGTTCGGTGTTAGATAACAAGTGAAGTCTAGGTGGATTCTTCCTAAGGGTATCGTCTTAATCAACTGAGTTTTTCCTAAGTATTTCCCCAATTCATTCTTTTTGTCTTTGCGTCTTTAGCTTAGTAATTAGTTAATTTAGATTAATAAACAACTTCACTTATTTTAGGCTAAATAATAGAAAGAAAGTTAGTATTAGTACTTTTAGTTCCTTTGGGTTCGACAATCCTGTCTTGCCTAAGCTATACTACTGTTCGATAGGTGCACTTGCCTCAATCGTTGTCATAGTTAGTTTCCAGGTTCGATCATTATCTTTATAAATTTTAAAACTCTGACTTCACAGCGATCAATATTTGATGTAAAAAAAACAAAAAAAAAAGAGAGAATTACGAAAATTCAAAAAAAAAAATATTCGAGTTAAAAAAAAAGGTGAAAGTTTTGCAAGTTTGTTTTTCATTCTCTTCTACTATTTCCCATCACCGAGATCAGATTTTGCTCCCACTCCTTCAAAACCACAACGCCGCACACACCTAAAATTTTTCTTTGTTTAGCCTATCCGAATACCCGAGCATTTATCCCTTGTAACTATTTTTTTCCAACCTACAAGCCGCGATGAGTCTATCGAAACGAAGTACGGATTTGTGAGACGAGAAAGAGCGGTAAAAGGCACGAGTGTATTCATCAAAGAAAAAGCCATAAAACGAGTGAAACACGAGTGGAGTGATTTTCTTTGTGAGTGACTTGTGAGTTTTGTAGTAAGGTGTTATCTTTATTTTGTTTTAACAATCATTCTTTTCAGAAAATAAACATGAATCAAGAAGCGTTGTCCGAATCTGATTATCAATACTTGTTGAACGAGATGCGAAGAATCGTGAACACCATGTTTGACAAGTTGCATAAGCGATTGGATCGAATTGAGGAACGAGACCAACAAGAACGACTTTCTTCAAGTCGAAGGACGGAGTCAAGATCATCTCGAAAGCACGCATTTGAAGATCATTCAAGAAGATATTTTGACCGAGATTTTTATTGCTCAAGAAGTTCGAGACGGTATGAAACAAACTGTGAATGTGAGACCGTTCGTGACTACCATCGAGAAGGTATGAATTTTTCTTCATATGTTTCAACATATCCATCTGTGGAGAAGTCTTTACGAAAAGGTGAACGTGGTTCATATGCATCGAAGTATTCATCCACGAAAGAACGTTCTCGAAGTGGTTCACATCATGATTCCTATTCGATGAGGAAATCAAGGCAAAGCAAAGCGAATAACGAGTTTGAAGCCTTTTACGAAGATGAACAAGAAAGCACGAGTTATTCATCATATGATTCAAAGAAGTCCCGCACGAAGAATCTTTCGCGAAGAATCGATCGTGATATCTATGAAAATATTTCCTCGATCCTTGAGTCAAATCCTTCTCTTTTCAACTCTTTTGAATCATCTTCTTGTTGTAATCAAAACAAAAAAGAAAAATCAAGTGAAAAAGAAGAAAAAGAAATCGAGAACGTAAGAGAAAAAGAAAATAAAGAAAAAGAAATTGAAAAAGAGTTCGAGAGAAAAGAAAATAAAAATGAGAGAAAAGAAACTGAAATTGAAAAAAAAAGTGAAAAAGAAAAAGATGTTGAAAAAGAAAGAAAAGAACCCGAGATAGAAAAAGAAACGAAAGAAAAGAACGAGCCAGAAAACGTGAGGAGTATTTTAACTAACTCCCTTAAACTTTGCTCTTCTTCTGTTTCTTCTTTTCAGGTTCTCGATAAATCGTACGATGACCTTCAACTACAATACCTTTCCGATGAGCGACGTTTTCATATGATCGAAAAAAAGGTAAATTACATGAGCCGGAAGGTAAGGAAGGTAAGTGCTTTGGAACAATTCAGACTCCACTAAAAATTTCTAATGACTGTGATTATGTGGATAACATCGTCAATTACCAACCGTCGATCATTTTTGATGTTTTAAAAGATGATAAGACGAATTTTTCTAACAAAAATAATTGCGAAAGTGGAGTAATGTATGTTCAGAAAATGCAAGACTTGAAGAGGGATGACAATGACTTTTCTCTTAAATTCAACCTACTTGATTGTGATAATAACGAGATTCGTTCATTGTCCAAAGTGAAATCCTTGGGTTTTTGCAAATCTGTTTTGGAGTATGTCAAGAGTTTTGATTGTTCAATCTTGAGTATGCATAAGTCCAATTGGTTTAACTTGTTTGATTTATCGAAACCATTGCTACATTTTGACTCAAATAATCAAACGCATGTTTTTAAACCGGGAATATGTTCTGACTTGTGTTGTGGACAAATCGAGTATCATCAATTGTGTGTGAGAAATTACTATTGTTTTGATATTTGGTTCTTGGATAAGGTAATGAAATTTGTTCATTTTGTTTTCAATTTTTATTCGTTCCTTAAGCAAATTTTGTGGTTGTACATGGAATTCGTGTACATGGAGTTCCCATTTCGTTTGAAAAAGGTTGATTTGCTAGCAAAGCCATGACTACACTACGATTCCAAAGAAAGAAGGTTTGTATTGCTCGAACAAGGTAAGAGTGATTTTTGTCTTTTCGCGTATCAAGGTAAGTCTACTGAAATTGTTGATGCCTTCTTGCTTTCTTCTGATGGTGACAAGCTTTGCATTGATAAATTGGGTTTTGCAAAATAATTAGATCATGATATGCTTAGCTGTTCCAAATTGCTTGTTTATGATCTATCTGTTCTGGATGTTGATAGAAATTATGCTAGTGTTTTTCCTTTTGTACATCATTCGGATCAAGATATGTTTGAATGTACTATTGTGCCTATTAATGGTCTATCTGTTTTAATGATTAACAAAAGGATTCTTGTGACCGATACTTGTTATCATTCATGTGTGAGTAAGTCCACATACCGAACAATGCAAGGTTTGGTTGTTCAACTACGTGTGCCATTTGAATTTTATCACCTATCTGCTTGTGATGCTTATGTATATCATTTGATTTACTATTCGCATAATAAGCATGAATTGTGGACTCTATTCAAATTGTATGCATGCCATGAAGCCTATTCAATTTTGATTTAAACATTTGATAAGGCTTTATTCCTTTTATATGATAAAGTGATTATACCCGATTGTGTGCCATTTACTTGTTTTGTTTTGTTCACATTTGGGTTGCAAATCTGTTTGACACAACTATTGCTAACTCAAGGTTATCTCTTTCAGGAGATTCAAAAGCTATCCGCCACATTTGACCGAGGTAAACTGAGCCAAAAGGAATTTTGTTCGAAAAACCAACGGCTCGATTCGAGGACGAATCATCTTGAAGAGGGGGGATAATACGGGCACGCCCGGGGCACCCACGAATTCCAAGTTGATGAAGCTCGACTCCAATGTTCCAAGTGTCGTGAAGTTGATATGCGTGGTGCACTTCCAAATTGAGCCGGATTAGCACATTTGAGCTCAATTTGAGCTCACTCGAGCTCACTCCAGCTCATTGAGCTGATTGCTTAAATTTCATGCTTTAAATAAATTGAACATTTAATTTATTAATTTTTCTACAGCCAATTAATATGTCTAAATATTTTATTTGGTGTCTAAATTAATTTTTCCAAGCCTAAATCAATTTGTCACATTTTATTACATGTTTTAAAGTTGTTTTAAAACTAAATTAAATGTGCAGGTTTTTGTAGTTAATTAGGGGCTGCCGAAATTCAATGTGTCCTAAATGAAGAGTTTAATTTGTCCAAAGTGTCCAATAATGTGTCCATAGCATGTATTTAATTTTATTCAGCTGATTTGAAGTGATTTAATGAATGTTCATGCTCTATGTAGGTTCAGCTGAATTTCCCAAACCATTAAAGGAAGGGTCATGCACTTAAGTGCAATATAATTGGCCGAATGCTTCAATGCACATTGGTAGATGCATGTTCGGCTGGGCAAGGTTTTATTGCTTCTGATTATTAGATTATCAAGGCACTATTCGGCTGGAACAGCAAACAAATTGAAGACAAAATAATGAAAGATTAAAAGCAAGCATGCTAGCCGAAATTAATGTGATGTTGGTGCTTGGTTGGGACGGCAATTAAAGCCATTTGTTGCTGATTTCTTTCCCAAAGCAAGTGAGCCGAATTTAATGTGCTTTTGTGGACGAAATTAATAGCTTGGTCGACACAATAAAAGAGCTGATTGTTCAGCTCTTCAAAGCATCTTTTTGAGAACAACAAGACCATTAATGTGCTGCTGATGCATGGAACATCATTTAATGAAGAGATGGTGCATTAATTTGCTGTATGTATGTTGGACGAAATTAATGATATGTTGGGCATGCATGAATGCCATTAATGAGCTGTTGGTGCTTTTTCAAGTAGACCAAAAGACAAGGGAATTAATCCCATCGTGGAGCTCAAAAAAAGCTACTGATTGGAGTGCCCAAATGGCCATTTGGCCAAACATAAATAGCATGCATGAAACGACAATTAAAGGGGTTGTCTACATGCATGGGGACGTTAATTATGAGCTGTTGTTCAGCTTTTTCAAAGCACATAATTTCGTGAACAACAAAGGAATTAATTTGCTGCCTGGACAAGTTCCTTGGACGGCACAAATGGAAGTTAATGTGCTGCTGATGGTTGGCGTCTCCAAGGTGATTAATCAACCAATTTTTCCTCTCCATTAAGAAGGCTTTTGGTGTCCCAAGAGGCTGAATTTGAACCATCTAGAGGCTGCCCTTTTCTCTCTCACATTCAACCGAAATTTGCCAAGCAAACCAAGGGATTTAATTCTGGATTTTTCTAGTCATTTCTAGCTAAAATTTACTTAGCCTTTAAGCCATGTTAATGACCATTCGGCTAGCCTTTGTTAGCTTATAAATATTTTGATATTTTCATTTGTAATTAGTTTTTGACTTTGATATATTTTATGAACTCATGTTCTTGAGTGAGATTTATCTCCTCTTCATTTTCGTACAAGTTTCCTAGACTTATCAATTGCTTGTGGCATCTAGACTTGTCCTTCCATTAATCTATACCAAGGGTTCTTACTTTGATAAGTAATGGGTCTTTGGTCCACCATCGATTTTTCCATAATTTCCACCTTAAACAAAAATAGAAATCGGGGTGACACTTTCATGGTGTTGAATCATTTCTGTGTTTAAGTTCATTCTCCATCCCCCATCAAACTATCACCTATCACTTATCCATCTTCCTTCATTCCAATCTACCGAGTCATCTCCAAACTCATCATCTTTCTTTCATAGTCAAAACTGAACCTATTTTCTCATTTTCCAAACCATCTCCAACACTTAACCACCTCCATTCCTAACTTAATTCCATCATCTAAATAAATTCATTTCAAAGCTTTCACAAAGTCTTCCATAATTCTCTGTTATTTTACCGAAGGCTTATCTCCTCCTCGTAGACGATTGGGAAACTCACATACGTTTCGACTCATCTCGAGGCAGACCGTATCATCGTGGCTGTTGTAGCGTCTTAAATGAACCAGGTGTGTACTCGAAACGCAGAAAAATAGGATTCGGTGAAAGCTAAAATTGTAATCTGTCGACACTGCATGACAATGTGGTAGGCCGTGTGCGATAACACAGCCATGTGATCGACGAAGGCTAGGTCGTACGCAAGACACGGCTGTGTGATGGCTGGGGTGTGGCCGTGTGAGCCACACGGGGTAGGCCAAATTGGGCGTGTGGGCCCACACGGGCGTGTGGTATCTGGGCCAGGCCGTGTGATGCACACGGGCAAGGCCAATCTGGGCGTGTGGGCCTACATAGGCGGGCCACACGGGCGTGTGGGCCATTACACTGAGATTTTTTGTAGGGTCGCACGGGTCATCCTAATCAACTGTGGGCCTATCGTAGGGTCGGTAAATGCTATCTAACCCTAAAATCAAGTGATCTGTTAGACTGAAATATGGATATGAACATGCCTATGTTTGTATATCTGGTATCTGTTATAAAAGCATGTTAAGTATGATATGTATGTTATGTTATCTGATATTGGGGATGGGTTGATATATACTTGAGGAAGTGTTCTGAAAGGCACTTGTGCCTATTATCTTGCAGCATGGCTGCATTATATCTGTTATGTGCCGCATCAGTACAATATGGTGTGTAGGGCTAGGTGGGTGTTTTAAACCCCACATGGTGTGTAGGGATGGACGGAGATGGTGTGTAGAGGATGGGGATAGGATATCTGATTTCTAATTCTGATATGCATATTTGTATCTGTATCTATAACGGGCTTAAGCCCAAAACAATATCTAACTGATTCTGATATTCTGTTTGTGGGGACGCTTAATTCTTTGGGGTTACACACTGAGTTTACGTAAACTCACTCTTTTCTGTTTATTCTATACAAGTAACCCTTAGTCTTAGGCGGATCGGTGCTTTGAAGTCCATCGGTGACCACATGTTCGAACTGGTTATAGTTATAACTAATTTTTTATGTATTGGTTTATTATTGATTTATTTTGTTTAATTTGGACTTTACGGACTATTTTATTTTAAGTTGGGATAGACTGCAATTTTTATGATTCTATAATTGCAAAAAGTGTTATAACTCAGATTTTACCAAAAACAAGGGTTTTTCTAAAATCTTCAACGGTTTTCTAAACACGGCGTACTTGTTCTAAAGCTTCCGCTACGAATATGTTTTACCTCTAAACAGTTAAAAGATTGGGAGTTTTGAAATGGATAATAGTGACAAAGTATGGTTTAACTTAACATCAACAGTTTTCAACCTCATTTCATGTGACACATCCAGATACGGCTATAACGTCTAGGCCGGGTTTGGGGTGTTACATTTATACAAGTATGCTTAGAGAAAGAGTGACTTGAGTTTAGGTAAAAAATGAACTGAGTAAGCTAGGAGTTATTTATTATGGCCAGAACATACATGGAACTTAGAAAATCTTGTTTTTAGGGAGCAATTTTCTGCACTACCTTTGTTAAATAAAAACTTTGAAACTCGAACAGGATTTTAAAAAGAGAAGAGGGCTGAGAACTTATGTAAATATTGGTCTTCGAATAGATTAACAGCACAAGATGGGTACATGCACTGGCAATGCAGCTGCATACATGCATTTATGCATATTTTTCTTGAGGATAAGTAATAACTCAAGTTTGGGGGTGTGATAACTCTTGAAGAGTTATATTTCATTCCTCTAAACCTAGATAATTGCTTGTACTTGGGTACATTTAGTGGCATTTTAGGACATTTTATTAGTATTTTTATCATTTGCGTTAGGAGCTTGGACTGTGTTGACTTGTTAGATTCTTTTAATTTGTAACACCCCCAAACCCGGCCCACGAGCCTTGACTGGATCTGGTGTGTCACTGAGAAAAACATTTGAAAAGATTTCGTCGTAAGAGTGAAGACATGAAAATTTGTTGTCATTTGTAAACCATTATATATTTTAATATTGTAAGTTGCTGAAAATAAAGTCATTTCCAAATAGTAATTTAATCGGCAATCCAACCAAAACATATTAATAAACTTCAACTACCTTAAAGTGGCCCTTATTACATCAAATAAATATCCAAAATACTGAAAATATTAAAGTACGTAAACAAATAACTTCTGCATGGAACAAATAAAATTAACTTCTGCATGGCCACCTTTGTATCCTCTCCAACCCGGTCCAAGAATCCCGTATCACCTGCGATGTTGATAATTATTTGGGTGAGTCACACGGACTCAGTGTGCAATTAGTCCACTGAATTCCACCCACATATCAAACCACATATCAACCCACATAACAGATAACAAGGCTATTTATTCACATAATATCACAATTCGGGCTTGGCCCATATCCATACCACATATCGGATCATAATGTAATTAACCACATGATTCCACATATCGGGCTTGGCCCATTCCACACACTGCTCCACATTCACATATTGGGCTTGGCCCATAACCACATCAATAACCACAATGCCACACATAATCATGCAAAGTGCACCTAACCCAACCTAGGGTCCATCCTCTACACACCCCCGTATCCAGCCACCACACACCAGGGGATTCCTAAATCACCCTCCAACCGCTACACACCATTTCGGCAATTAATACCGTCCACGATGTAGCTCGTAGCTAACATCAAACCACGATGGGGCACATAGCCACTCATCAACCACGATATGGCACTAAGCCGATATCAACCACGATGAGGCACAGAGCCACTCATCAACCCACGTGAACTTAATCACAAGTAATCCACAACGCAACCTCAGTCAGCGCCAATCCACGATGTAGCTCATGGCTAACATCAAACCACATACTCGAAGTACACCCTGTCCTTCTTTCACATTCATATCCCATCCCATGCACATGCAACGTACAATAGTGACATAATAAAATAGTGCATGTACATGTTATTCATGCATTCAATCATATTCACATTCATAACCACATTTCATCAGTTTTGGTACTGACCTGATTATCGACATACCCCCTTAAGGGTATCCATTTCATAATTGCCACTGCACTTATCAGCACATATATAACACATATACAACACATGCAAGTATCACATAAATCCCGAAAAACAGTAGGCTAACTACACACCTGATAACTTGAAGCACTACGCTCTCAATCCCGATGCTATCACTAAGCGAAACTACCGCTATCTGCTTACTCTCTTGCTCTGCTGCTGGCCCACACCTTGGTGGCCAATCTCGTACCGCGGAGACGGATCTCCTCTTAAAATTAGGGATAGGAACTACCCCTTTTCCTTCTTGACTGGTTCCCACATCCATCGAATACGCTTAATCAGAAAATCCCGATTAATACAAGATTTTAAACAAATAAAAACTACTACTAAACATCCTTACCCAAATCGATCTTGAATCCCGAAGGCTCCTGCTTACTCCTTCTGTCGAAATCCTACCTACACATCATAGTTAGAATCGGCCTTACTTAATAACCAATATGGCCTATGGCCGAATATCACAAAACCTCCTTACCTTACTAATCTAAATCCCGAATCACCACTTACCTTATGAAGTCGTCGAGATCCCTATATGCCACATGTTAGATTCGGCTTTAATACAAATCTATGGAAAAATGGCCCTTGCCCAAATAGTACATATCACCTTACCTTGGTGAATCGAATCCCGAAATACTCTTTTAATGCTCCATAACGTTGGCACATACAAAAGAAACACTACATTATGGCTTATGAATATTCGGTTAACCCAAAACCAAAGGCTAAACACTTGATTTCGGCACATCCATGAAAAGAAGATAAAACCGATTACTAAAAGAAGTACTTACCACCAACGCTTGCTTGTGAAGACTAAAAGAGAATAGATTTCGCTAATCTGTTTTGGCTTTTAAGGCTTTGCATGCATAAGAGAGAAAATAGGCACTTTGAGATTCGGCTAGGCTTTTTCAAATGGTGCTTGAATATTTGGCTAACCAAAAAGAAAAGAAGAGAGTTTGAGAAAGAGATGTGAATTCGGCCAAGAGAGCAAATGGATCAAAGTGATCAAAGTTTCGGCTATAGTTTTAAATGACAAAGAATCATTCGGCCATTCAAGAAAAGGTGTAGAATTGGGGTTGAAAGAAAAGAGAATAGGAAGAGAGGAAATTCGGTAAGGCAGAGAAAGAAAAAGATGAATGCTCACCACTTAAAGTTCGGCACACACTCCTTAACACTCTTCAAAGCCGAAAAAGCAAGCCCCTAGAGTCCTATATTCGGCCACCACATTCTCTCTTATCAAATCCCATAATTTTCTCCTATATTTTCTCTTCAACACCCATTCAAAATAAATTGAATAAATCAACACTTATCATTCTCTTTTAGCCGAATTTAAAAAGAAAACCAAAGCTTATCCTTCATCCTTTCAAAGTCCATATGCCGTCCATCACTCCCCCTCTCCCTTAACGCCAAAATGCAAAATAATAGCCACACTTTATGCTGCCAACATGACTCGAACCAAGGCCCTTGCCCACGGCATATGGCGTCACTTACCAAGGCCCTAAGTGGCGCCTTCAAGCCACTTTACCAAGCCCAATCTCATGTCTAAAAGTTCTTACAAATTTTCTTAAGACCTCCTTATCCTAGCTCCCATTTTAAACTTAAAATATAATAATTTTCCAAAGCATTCTCTTTCATCCTAGAGTTTTAGGAACCCCTAAAACACATCCAAACATACACCAAGCCCACTAACACTTGCACTATGCACTAAATGCATAACCCCTAAATCCTGGATGTTACATAATTGCATGTGGAAGAGTCGTGTTTTGAGGGTTGAGCAGGTGCAGGATATGGAGAAAGAAGTAACGAATTGAAGGTTTTTTGGGGAAAAATATTGGACAGTTTGCCACCTTATTTGTAATGACAATTTTAAGAAGATGACTGAGTCAACACGCAACGCATACCAGTTTTAGCCTAACTTTACTTGTACCAGAAAATTCTTCTCAAAAAAGAGGAGAATATATCATGGGCTGTTGGAGTTACCCTAGGAAGAAATGCTTATAAAAAGCCAAAGGAGGAAGCCCTAAGGGCAGAAAAAATCTGGAGGCAACAATAGAGGGTAGCAGCTAAGTAGAGACGGAAACAGGAAACTGAAGGCAGTCCTTCTCAGGCACCACAGGACACCGTGCTGCTAGATTCCGGACTGGTTTGGCGACAACCATCTTCCTACGTTCTTCCATTTTTTCTTATTTTGTTCTCCTGTGAATTCAATTAACCGAAACGATGTTGGGTGTTATCTCAAACTTGAATTTTAATTACCAAACCATGAGCTAAATCTCATTGGGTTGGGATTACATGATGGAAACTTTTATTTTCTTTAATGGTTAAAGCATATAGTTGATTTAATCTACTATTTTATTCAATTGTTTTTATTCCTGAATTGTATGCATACATTCCCTAGATATAGATGAGTGTGCAGTATGCCTATAAATTGATCTAATTCTAAAAAGGTTGGATTAGTTGGACTAAAGTTGAAAGATACAAATAGGTATTGGATCGAATACCTGTAACAGACTCTAGACATAAAGTAGCGTTTGGATAGAATGAAGACAAAATAGTGCAGGGTACCGTGCTAAGGCCTATAGACACAGATTAAGTACAATTATGCTGAGGCATTACTGAAAGTAAGGGCATATTTTTAGTGATCCCAACTTTCAAAACAGACATTGTAGACCTTCAATCCATTGCCGCAGTATATTTGTCATATCATTCTTAATTATTTATTTATTCGCTCGCATTTGATTCACGTTATTATTCTCATAATTGATATTGTATTTTTACTCTTACTTTACCTTAACATTTTCCAATATTAGTCAGTATGCATTTTCCACTTATCCTTATTATTTTAATTTACCACTGCGTACTTAACTCGGTTTTGCCATAACATTAATCACTATCATAACTCCTAAACCCTAAACCCTAAACTCTAAACTCTAAACTCTCACATAGCATTCACATTTCAACATCATCATAACATTCATTTCATAGCATTTAACATAACTAAATATTCATATTATGTCCGAACTTACCTCGGACGTTGAACTATCGAAACGGTCGGTCAATCAAACACTTTATCTTTGCCTCGATCTCGATCCGAACCTCTCCTCTCTTGGTCTATATACATTCAAATTCAATCCATTCAATTACCAAATCATTCATTTTAGTCCAAACACACATATTTAGGGCATTTTACATAATGGCCCTCACATTTTCACATTTCGACACTTTAGTCCCTAATTCACAAAATCATCAAATTCACATAATTTCTTTCCACACAAGCCTAGCTGAATTTTCCTTGTGTTCATACAAGCCCACATATTTCATTTATTTCACATTTTAATCCTTCAATTTCACATTTTCTCAATTAAGCCTAAAATGCTCAATTTCACTAAAAATCCCAATACAAACTATGTTAACCCAACACCAAGTTTTCATATTTCACTATCAACTAGCACATAGCCCAAGCATTCATTAATGGCTCATCACAAAAACATCATCAATTCACAAAATTACAACATGGGTTATCTAGAGCACGAAGCAATGATTACGAAAACGTAGAAATTTACAAAAACCGAGCTCAAATATACCTTAAATCAAGTTCTAAACTAGCCGAAACCTTCAAAGCTCTTAAGCCTTTCTTTTTCTTCTAATTTTAGTGGATGAACACCATTAAAATGTCACCATTATGTCTTTATTTAATTATAATAACATTGTTTATTCATTTACTTATTTAGCCCTTATTAAACATATATAACATATATACACTAAGGCTATTTTTGTCCATTGTCACCCACTATCACTAATAATGGTCAAATTGCATCTTAAAGCCTCCATATTAAAATGACAACCACAATTAAGCTCTTTTAAATCAGCACACAGCTTTTGCATTTTATGCGATTAGATCCTTTTTCTTAATTCGGCACACAATCGATAAATTATCACATAGAATTTTCACACAGGCTATTTCACATATAATCAACACCAAAAATAATATTAAAATATTATTCCGACCTCGGATTTGTGGTCTCAAAACCACTATTCCGACTAGGGTCTAAATGGGGATGTTAAATTAAATCGAGACTTAGATTCGATGACTTTGTTATCACACAAAGGATCTCTTGGATTTTCATTGTTTGGTCACTACTCAACAATACTGTGAGATCGTTGACAAGTCTTGACGAAGGAGCGGGGAGATTTAACGATCTACAAAAATATATGATCGATGAGTCTTGAACACAGAATAATTAAAATAAGATAATTGAATCCTTAGAGAAGATGGGAGAGATTGAAAGGGAAAGAAAGAGGGGAAAATGCAACACCCCTAGCCCGTATCAGTCACCAGATTAGGGCTATAGAGTATTACCGGAGCACAACATTATAAAAAGAACCTTTTATCATCACAACAAATCACAACATACTACATATAAATATCATATAAAATCATACATACGGTCTCTTTTATGATCCCTCAAGGCCCTAAAATGACATTAGAAATGAATTGGGACTAAATCGAAAAAATATGAATTTTTTTGGAAAAAGACAAAATTTTTCAAACTGCAAGGGTCACACGGCCGTATGGCCAAGCCGTATGACTCACAAGGCCAATAGACACGCCCGAGTCTTAGGTTGTGCACGCATTCAAAATAGGAACACATGGCCGTGTCCCAGTTTCACACCCCTAACCCGTAACCATCGCTGGTCTAAGGTTAAAAGGCATTACCGGACAATCAGTAACTTTTACGGACATTTCATTACTTAATTTGGCAAATCACATCAAGGTGTCCAATAAATAGTCTTTGAGACCTTTTGCATGCTTTAGAATAGGGCCGGGACTAAACCAAATACATATGGAAACTTTCAAAAATTTAAAATTTTTTCTAAGTTACAAAGGTCACACGCCCGTGTGGGCAGGCCGTGTGCCTCCCACGGCCTCAGACACGCCCGTGTGTCTAAGCCGTGTCAAAACAGGGCATACATACTGACTTGTCCACACGGCCGTGGACATGCCCGTGTGCCTCACCCGTGGTCGCTACTGACTTGCACCACACGGCCAGTCACACGCCCGTGTGTCCAGCCCGTGGTCAAGCCTGACTTGTTTTGAAATACAACCACGAGGGACACGGTCGAGCCACACGCCCGTGTGCTCAACTGTGTGGGCAATTATAGGTCATTTTCAAGGCCAAAATGCCACCCACACTAAGAGCTATCCCTACAAGCATCATACCAATTCAATTCATGCCAAATTAACCAACTTTTCCAAACATTCAAAGGCATCTCAATCACAACATCTTATGCAACAATTAGCTCAACTAAATAATAACCATTTCTAAGCTAGTTTCATCCACAATCTTACCAATACAATATGACATCCTCCCATCAATATGATTCCAACTTTTCTTCATAAACATACCACCATAATATGCTAATTATGCATCAATAACTTACCATTCATATGACCATTCCATTTGCTATCAAGCTATACCAAAACTAAGCATCATAGGACATGACTAGTCATTCATATCACAAACATTTATCTAGCCATATCACATGGCCATATACATATCTCAAACATATTCCAAAACAACCAGCCTATACATGCCATATTTAACTATATACACATTCAAAAGTACCAAAGTAGAGATTGATAGTGTGGTGATGATTCTCGATGATTCCCGAGCCTTTCGTATTTTGACGATCTATAAAACAGAACAAACACATACAAAGTAAGCCTTCAAAAGCTTAGTAAGTCATATACAAATAAACTTAGCATGTAATCATATGTATAAACATAGCAAATTAAATTCATTAACATATCTTCATTTCAATCACATAGATATCTCTTTGGCTCAATTGGTTTGCCATTGCTTACCAACATTTCATATCTCAAATTATCACTTTTGCTCATAACCCATTCAAACACATCACATATTGTCTCATCAAATCTATACACATATTCACCTTGATAAGATCATGCATATACTTACCTTTCATACACTTACTTAGTGTACAATTCAAACGTACCTGACTTGTTTATACATTTCACATAATCTTTCATTTCTCGAACTTGCCCGTTGAACCGTTCGGAATCAAATAGGATACTCAAAATGCTCGGAATAGTCGTACAATGCCAGCGTCCCAGACGTGGTCTTACATGTAACAAGATATCGATGCCACTATCCCAGATAGGGTCTTACACGAATCAATACGATGCCAATGTCCCAGACATGGTCTTACACGTAAATCTCAAATCAATGCCAACGTCCCAGACGTGGTCTTACACGATATCACATATCGAACACCTATGTCATGACATATGTAATCCTATCTATGCCTAGGTTCGTACGGGACTTTTTCGGATGTTGACATCATGTCGATACTATCTCGAATTTCATATTCTCATCATCTCGTACACATACATCATTATGAATTTTCATATGAACATACATATATCAATGTAAATACATTTATTTGTATATAGACTTACCTCGGATTCGGATAAACGAAAAAGAACTCGGCTACTCAACTACTTTCGATTTCCCACGATCTAAGTCTGTTTTCTTCGGTTCTTGATCTATACATATTCAAATTTAACTCATTTATTCACTAATTCATTCAATTCGAGCCAGAAACACATATTTAGGGCAATTTACAAATTAGCCCCCATATTTTCACATTTTGACATTTTAGTCCCTATTTCATAAAATCACAAATTACACAAAATCTCTATACACCCATGCTTAGCCAAATTCTCTATAGGTCCCTAGAAACCCATATTTTTCATTTATTTTATGATTTAGTCCCTCAAAATATTATTTTCTCAATTAAGTCCAAATTACTCAAAATCATCAAAAATTCAAAGACAAACTATGTTAATCTAACACATATATTTCATATTTCATCATAAAACTTCACAAAACTCATGAATTCATCCATGGAATATTTCAAATTCATCATCAATTCACAAAATTTAAGCATGGGTTTTGAAGAACACGAAGCAACGATTACAAAAACGTAGAAATTATCAAAAACCGAAGCAAAACATACCTTTAATCAAGCTTAGACTTAGCAGAAACCTAGTTGTTCTTCCTTTCTTTATTTTCTTTGTATTTTCGGCACTAATGGATGAATATGACAACCATTTTCATGTTTTGTTTTAATTATAATAGCTTAATTAATTCATTTACTAAATTAACCTTTAATAAACATATAAGACATATATAATTCAAGGCCATTAATGTCCATTAACCATATTAATGGTTTAATTACTTCATAAGGCCACCACATTTATAAAGACATGACACTTAGGTGCTTTTAACTTATGACATGCTAATTTAGCATCTTTCACAATTAAGTCCTTTTATCAAATTAAGCACACAAACGGATAAATTAATTCACAGAAATTTCACACATGCTTAGTCATATAATGTAGACACAGAAAATAGTATTAAAATAATTTTTTGACTTGGATTTGTTGTCCCAAAACCACTATTCCGACTAGGGTCTAAACTGGACTGTTATAATTCTCCCCATAGGGATTTTCGTCCCTGAAAATCTTACCGTTGAAAGGTTCAGATATTGTTGTCTCATTGTATCTTCAGGCTCCCACGTAGCCTCTTCAACCCCGTGTCGATGCCACAGTACTTTAACTAACAAAATTTTATTATTTCGCAATTCTTTCACTTCACAGGCTAAGATACGGATCGGTTCTTCTTCGTAAGTCATATCAGATCGGATTTCTATCTCAGATGGAGGAATCACATGTGATGGATCGGATCTGTATCGACGAAGCATTGACACGTGAAAAACATTATGAGTCTTTTCTAGCTCAGGTGGCAACAACAATCTATATGCAACAGGTCCAACATGTTCGATAATTTCGTACGGTCCAATGAACCTCGGACTCAATTTGCCCTTATGTCCGAGTCTGAGTACTTTCTTCCACGGAGATACTTTTAAAAATACATTATCACCGATTTTGAATTCAATGTCTTTTCTTTTCAAGTCTGCATAGGACTTCTGACGATCAGACGCTGCTCTCAGACAATCACGGATTACTTTCACTTTCTGTTCAGTGTATTTTATCAAATCAACCCTGTGTATCTTATTTTCATTGAGCTCAGTCCAATACAGAGGTGTTCGGCATTTACGTCCATACAAAGCTTCATAAGGTGCCATTTTGATGCTCGACTAAAAACTATTATTATATGCAAATTCAATCAATGGCAAATATTGTTCCCATGTACCATTAAACTCAAGGATGCAACATCTCAACATATCCTCGAGAATTTGAATAATCCGTTCGGACTGACCATCCGTCTGTGGATGAAAAGCTATACTGAAATGTAATTTTATACCTAAAGCTTCTTGCAATTTCTTCCAGAATCGTGATGTAAATCTCGGATCTCTATCAGACACAATAGACAATGGCACTCCGTGCAGTCTCACAATATCAGAAATATAAAGCTCAGCTAACTTATCAAGTGACTAATCAGATCGTACCGGAATAAAATAGGCAGATTTCGTCAATCGACACTACGACCCAAATTCTATCTTTCTTTCTCGGAGTCAATGGCAATCTAGAAACAAAGTCCATCGTCACTCTATCCCATTTCCACTCGGTAATCAGAATCGGTTGTAGCAAACCAGATGGAACTTGATGTTCAGCTTTAACTTGCTGAAAAACTAAACATTTCGACACAAAATCAGAGATATCTCTTTTCATACCAGACCACCAATAGTGTTGCTTCAAATCATGATACATCTTTGTACTACCCGGATGAACATATAAACAATTGTTATGAGCTTCATTCAAAATTAACTGAATCAACTCTGGATTCCTCGAAACACAAATCTGATCTCAGAATCTCAAACAATCATTATTATCAACTCTAAATTCAAAATTGAAATTCGAATCACACTGAGCTCGTTTCGCTAACATTTCGTTATCAATTTTCTGAGCATCACATGCATGCTGTAAAAACAACGGTTTCATTTTCAATTTAGCTAATACTGAACCATCATCAGATAAATCTAAATGAGTATTCACTGCACGTAATGCAAATAGTGATTTCCAGCTCAGTGCATCAGCAACAACATTTGCCTTACCCAGATGATAATCTATCACAAGCTCGTAATCTTTCAACAGCTCTAACCATCTTCTCTGTCGCAGATTCAAGTCTTTCTGAGTCATTAGGTACTTCAAACTTTTATGATCTGATAACTCGTGGCATTTCTCACCGAAAAGATAATGACGCTAAATCTTTAATGCAAAAACAATTGCAGCTAGTTCAAGATCATGTGTCAGATAATTCTTTTCATGCGGATTTAATTGTCTCGAGGCATAAGCTATAACTTTGCCTTTCTGCATCAGAACACATCCCAGACCATTTAACGAAGCATCACTATAAATCACAAAATCTTTACCCGATTCAGGTTGTACCAAAACTGGAGCTTCAGTCAATAGAGTTTTCAACTGATCAAAGCTTTTCTGACATTTATCAGACCATTCAAGCCTCACATCTTTCTGAAGCAATCTAGTCAACGGAGTAGCTATCATTGAAAAGCCTTTTACAAACCGACGATAATAACCAGCTAGTCCCAGAAAACTACGAACTTCAGACACATTCCTTGGAGGTTTCCATTCCAGAATAGCAGAAATCTTACTTGAATCAACTTGTATTCCAGTGGCTGATACAATATGTCCCGGAAAACCAACTTCTCACAACCAAAATTCACATTTACTGAACTTTGCATACAATTGCTTATCTCGCAGAGTTTGCAAAACAATTCTCAGATGCTCAGCATGCTCAATCTCATCACGTGAATAAATCAAGATGTCGTCAATGAATACAACAACAAATTGATCTAAGTACGGTCTAAAAATTCTGTTCATCAGATCCATAAAAATAGCAGGAGCATTTGTTAGTCCAACAGGCATAACTAAAAACTCATAATGCCCGTACCTCATTCTGAAAGCAGGCTTCAAAATATCTGTATCTTTTACCCGAAATTGGTAGTGTCCCGATCTCAGATCTATTTTTGGAAACACAGTGGCTCCTTTAAGCTGATTAAATAAATCATCAATTCTGGGCAGAGGATATTTGTTCTTTATAGTCACTTTGTTCAACTGACGATAATCAATGCACATTCTCATCGTGCCATCTTTCTTTTTCACAAACAGAACAGGAGCACCCCAACGTGAGAAACTCAGTCTTGCAAACCCTCTGTTAGTCAATTCTTGCAACTGTCACTTTAACTCTTTCAACTCTGTTGGTGCCATTCTATACGGAGCTATCGAAATAGGAGTTGTTCCTGGTAACAATTCAATACCAAATTTAACTTCACGTATCGAAGGTAATCCCGGCAATTCTTCAGGAAATACATCAGGGAATTCACAAACCACTGGTACTGATTCAACTTTCTTTTTAGTCAGTTTTGAGTCAATCACACAAGCAAAATAAGCTTCATATCCCTTTTACACATAACTCTTAGCTTTCATCACTAATATCACAGCTGGTAGTCCATTCAAATCATTAGATTCAATCCAAACTATTTCATCATTCTGACATCTCAAATCAATAGTCTTTCTTTTGCAATTCACAACAGCATCATGTAGTGTCAACCAGTCCATACCCAAAATTATATCAAACTCATCAAATGGTAATAGCATCAAATCAGCAGTTAAAAAAACATCTCTAAACATCAACGGACAATTCTTGCATACTTTATCAACCAAGACACTTTTACCTAAGGGGTTCGATACTCTAATAACAAATTTAGTAGACTCTACAGGCAAAGTCTTACTGAATACTAAGTTCATGCATATATACGAATGTGTAGAACCTAGATCTATCAATGCAACCACAGAAGTATCATAAAGAGTAAATGTACCCGTTATAACGTCCAGAGATGAAGCTTCTTCTCGAGCTCAGATGGCATATGCTCTGGCAGGCGCTCTAGCTTCAGATCTCACAACAGTGTCTTTCGTAGTTCTCTGGCTACCACAAGACTGTGAAAAGAATTATTTATGACTGCAATTTAAAACACTTTGGTGAATAAAAATATTTTGATTTAGAAAAATGATTAAAAACTAAAGAAAACAAAGTAAAATAAAATAAAGTTCTAATGCATGATTTCAAAAGCTGATTTTAATCAAGATGATATAATTGTGTTGGATTAATTACATTTCTTACCTTAGAATTATTAAACTTATGCTTATACCTGTTACGAATAAATCACGACAACTCGGTAATTTGCTAACTTATGAACATATTTACAAATCAAAAATCCATTCATCTTTCGTACATATTTCTATGTTCATTCGATTAAACAGATTTATAAAGGTAAACATGTTATTGCACATACATACTTATTAAATTAAACAATCTTTCGCATATTTCTATGTCGATTCAAACGATTAATTCAACCTAATAAGCATATAAAAGACTTTGTGAAGTAACAAAGTGGAATTACCTTGAAACAATTTAATCACAACAATCTTGCAAGTTATGCAAGGCATATGTATTGCCAAATACAATGCTAATTTAATCTTCAGCTACCTTAGAAGAATTAAACATGCACTAATTAAGTATTGTGTCCATTAATTACAATTTCAATGCGTTTAAATAATTAATTCATTAGCTATCTAAACAATTATAATGCCAAAATAACTTAAGCATGATTTTACTTAATCAAGCATTTTACCGAGACCTATAACAGCATAAACATAAATTTAATAATTCACAAGGACGTCATGCAATCAACCCAACACGAATTAAATTCAAGCCAAATTGATTAAAATAAACATTTCAACAACAATAATATTCATAGATATGTTCATTGTATAAACAACAGAAATTAAAAAGATAGGGAACAAGAGGAAAATCTGGTGTTTCTCCGAGGCTTGACTGGTTGTTCTGTCCTTCGTCTTCGTTGTCCTCGCCGAGCAAGGCTTCTATGAATACTTGATTTCTGCCCAAGATGGCTGAAGAAAACCTCTTTTCCAAGAGGAGAAATCGGCACAATCGAAAGGGGAAATGGAATGGAAAAGAAGAGAGAAAACTTGAGACAAGAGAAGAGAGAATGAGAGAATGTTGTTGGTGTGAGGGATGCTTTGAATGATCAGAAAGGGGTGGCTTTTATAGCTGATTGTGGCTGCTAAAAATAGCAAATCCCATCAGCCAAAGAGACCCCCTTGTCCGGCCATCTATGTGGCAAAGTTGATGGATTCAACTTTGCTAAATATGGCATGGGGCAAATCTACAAAGCCACTAATTGTGGAGGGGGTTGAATGCAAGTTTGAAAAGTCTTCAAGGGCTTCTTTGCAAGCTTAATTAATCAGCTAATAAGCTGATTTGGGTCAGCATTATGGACGGTTTGGGCTGCCCAATTGGTGGCTAGTTCGGTTCACTGAATTCGGTTCAACCAGTGCGGTTCAACTGGGCCCTTTTTCCATAATTAATTAAGATTAATTTTTTTAGCCCAATTTATATTGGGAATAAATTAAAATTAATTAATTTATGATTTAATATTCATACTCAGACCGTCTTGGGCTGGAAATAAATTTGCCTCGATACTTCAAATTGCTTCTTGGTTTTATTCTTCGAGCAGTGTCTGCCGAGCCAATTTTTGCTCTTTGTGCGAATCTGTCAAAAATAGTCAAAATTAATCAAAATTTACTATAAAATTAATTAAAATTCATCATGTTCATATTTTTAGCACAATTTAATTATTTTATAAAAATTAATTATTTTCTGACAAGAATTTAATCGAAACTGCATAAATTTGAGTTAAAAAGGGCATGAAAAAGTGTATAAATTTTTGTGTTTCCAGTGATCTCACATAAGACCAGGTCTGGGACATGGCATTGGTAATGATGCGTGATTCCATGTAAGACCACGTCTGGGACCTGGCTTCGGTATGAAATCGTGTAAGACCATATCTAGGATACGGCATCGGCTTCGATATGAGTTTTCATGTAAGACTGTATCTGGGATATGGCATTGGTATTGATATGAGATTTCGTGTAACACCCCAAACCCGGCCCAAACATTACGACCGAATTTGGTATGTTACAGAGGAAAACATTTTGTAAAATCCCTTTTAGTCGACTTAAGTTTTGTCGAAAACGTTTCATTTTATATGGTTTTGTTAAAACCATTGAGGTGTGTGAAGAAACCTCACTTAGATTTATTTAAAGATCCATTAAGTCAGGTTGTTACCGATTTTGAATGTACCCGATGGCACAATAAAACATTTTGCGTTAAATTTAAGAAAACGTGTGTACCCATTTTAAAGTCATTAAGTAATTTAAACAAATTATCCAAAATATGTAAAGTAAGCAAAATAAAAATCTTAGGAGGCCTTATTACAACTTGAACAAATAAATCCAAAAAAAAAAAAATAATTCAAAGTTCGTTTAAATCATATTCCCACTGCATGGCAACCTCGAGTCCATCCAGCTCCTCATCCGCGATCTACGAGTCACCTGAAAAAGTTAAAGGAGAAGGTGAGTCACCAAGACTCAATGTGTACCCCCTTCCCCCAATTTAGTGCAACATCATACACAATTTATAACTAAGTTAACATGCACTAAATTTAACATGTACCCAACCTAGCCATCCAATGCACCTTTCTCTACCCCGTGTGGTACCAAACCACTGGTGGTGCCAAACCACTGGTGTCCAAAGACACGATATCCATCCATATTGTGGTGCCAAACCACTGGTGACCCAAAGTCACAAATAGTAGTGATGGGGCCAACCCATCGTGTGATACCAAATCACTGGCGTCAATCCCGTCATATTATCTGTGGGGCCAACCCACTGTGGTACCAAACCACTGGGACGAGAAGCTATGAGGTGCCAAACCTCTGGTGACCGTAGTCACGAAATGTGGTACCAAACCACTGGTGTTCGTAGACACGGATATCACTTCCCCCTCCACTCGTTTAACCCACATCAATTAATGATATGCACATAATGTAAATCATGCCAACATGTTTAGTTAACAACATCCACTGGATTTATCATCAGCTATATATTATATGCCACATATACCAAATATGTCATGCTTTCATAAGCATCATAAAGAACACATAACGACAAGGACTTACGAGTCCTTGCTTATACCAAGATGGTAATAAATCCCATTCTACATCAATTGGTTTAGCATATACAATGCATTTAGCACGATTATTAGTTATAAAGTGTGTATGTACACACTGTTACTAACGATAGCCCAAATCCCGAGAAGAGTCAATCGGCCACACTAGGTTCCTTGCCCCTATATTCAGCCATACATGAAAGTTAGTGTCTTTGACCATTCGGCCAAACCAAATTAAACCCAAGGGGTTATCATTTGAAACCCGAGACCTTACCTACACGTCCTTTGAATATTAGCCACCACACACTATGTGTTTTTGACTTCCCTACAATCGGCAACCATCCATATTAATAGCCTTCTTGGCTTTTCCATCACTAAAAATATAATCTATTAAAATAGATCCTTACCACCCCCTTACCAACCGATTGCTAACGAATGAAGGCTTGGTTTGATTACCTCAAAATCCCGGAGTACCTAGATAAAATCGATTCCAACAAGAATAATTAACACCTTACTCTCAAATACCGAAATCGGCTCTTACTCTTTTAGAAGTCGACAAAGACCAAGAGAGGAGAAGAAATAGGCATTCGGCTATAAGCACTTACCTTCCCAAACCGATTGAAAGAAGATTCCCAAAGAGATCTATGCCACTTTTAACATTCGGCCAAAGTGCTTCTAGATAGGAGAAGGAATTTCGGCACAAAGGTAGGGAGTAGATTCGGCTATGGTTGATTAAAATAACAATCAAGGTTGGCTTTGAGTGAAAAAGAGAAAGAAGAAGAAGTGAAATAGAAGTTTTCACCAAAGGGTTGAGGAGAGAAAAGAAAGGTATAAGGGAGAGTGTTTTTTGGTTTAACCAAAATAGAGGAGAAAAGAGAGGGATAAGAGAATAGGTGATTCGGCCAAGGGTCAAAAAGTAGAAAAGATGAAGATGGCAATGGGGTTTTGGTTTTGAGAGAGAGTGAAAAGAAAGAAAAAGAGATGAAATGCTAGCCGAATTTGTCAAGTGAAAGACTAAGAGAATTTGGCCTCCCCTCTACATAGTTCCCTTGCCGTCCACTCCTCTCCAAGGAGTTCAAATTAAGCCAACACCTTGAATCACTCTTGGCCACTAGTTTAAAATTATTTCAAAAGAATTTGAATTAAACAAATGCCTACCTTTTCTCTTTGCCACCCTTTTAAAATTATTCACATAAAATCCAATTAAAATCTCAATAATATCCTTATTATCCTGAAGTTTAAAATTGAGCATTTCTCCTCTCTTTGCCAGTCCAAAATAAAGAGAAAAAGGGGACTTCTCATGACTCAAACATAGGCTCCCTTGCTCCCCTTGTGGCGTCAATTTCAGCTCCTAAGTGGCCTCCTTTGCCACTTTTCCAAGGCCTTTTAGTGACAACTTTCCCTTCATTTAACTTGTAACCCCTACTTACTAAGGCTCCTATCTTTAAAGCTTACAAATAAAATTTTCTACTACTTAGGCTGCTCTAGACTTACAACTAAGTCTTGAAACATCTCGCACAACGACACCACACCCAAACACAAGCAAAACAATGCAATCTAAAATTAACCCCCAATTTAGGATGTTACAGTTCTACCCCCCTTAAAATAAATTTCGGCCTCGAAATTACATGATTAGAAGAGCTGGGGGTATTACTGCCTCATCAGATCCTCGGGTTCCCACGTGGCCTCTTCCGTACCATGGTTTACGCCATAGTACTTTCACCAAAAGTCTCGACTTTTCTGCGCAGAACTTTGACACCTCGGTCCAAGACCTGGACTGGTTCCTTCTCGAAAGATAAGTCCGAGTTTACCTCAATCTCTGCTACTGGCACAACGTGTGACAGATCTGACCGATATCGCCTAAGCGTTGACACATGGAAGACGTCATGAATTTGTTTTAACTCTGCCGGCAGCTCGAGCTGATAAGCTACCGGTCCCACTCGCTTCAACACTTTATACGGCCCAATAAATCTAGGGCTTAGTTTCCCTTTTCGCCCAAATCTTAACACCTTCTTCCAAGGTGACACCTTCAGAAAAACTTTATCCCCTACTGCGTACTCCATTTCTTTGCGCTTAAGATCAGCGTAGGACTTCTGCCTATCCAACGCTTCCTTGAGACGAGCTCGAATTACCTTAACCTTGTCTTCAGTTTCTGTCACCAACTCTGGACCCAAAACTTGTCGTTCACCCAACTCCGTCCAACATGTAGGAGTACGGCACTTTCGTCCATACAGTGCTTCATATGGTGCCATCACGGGTACTCGCTTGATAACTATTGTTATAAGCGGAGTTACGCTAACGGTAGGTACTCCTCCCAACTACCACCAAATCCAAAACACATCCTCTCAAAGATATCCTCTAAAATTTGAATGACCCTTTCCGATCGCCCGTCCGATTGTGGATGGAATCTTTCAGATGAAATCGATCGTGTGCCCAAAGCTTGATGCAACGCTTTCCAGAACCTTGATGTGAACCTCGGATCCCTATCCGAGATAATTGATACTGGCACGCCATGCAATCTTACTATTTCCGACACATACAGCTTAGCTAGCTTCTGAAGTGAGTAATCCACCCTTACCGGTATGAAGTGAGCTGATTTAGTCAGACAGCCCACAATCACCCAAAGCTGCGTCCTTCTGGCGGGCGTGAGGGGTAGCCCACTGACAAAGTCCATAGTGATCCTTTCCCATTTCCACTGAGGGATCTTCACTGGTTGGAGTAACCCTGATGGCAACTGGTGTTCAGCCTTAACCTGCTGACACGTCAGACACTTTCCCACAAATTCAGTTACCTCACGCTTCAACCCCGGCCACGTAAGCGCTTCGCAAATCTCCATACATCTTGCTACCTCCGGGATGCATGGTGTATGGGCTGCTATGTGCATCTTGAAGAATTTTTGCCTCAATTCCACATCCTTTGGCATCTGAGCTCGTCCTTGAAAACATTGTACACCATCACCGGACAAACTATACCCTTCCAAACCACCATCTTGAACTTGTAACCTCCGCGCACTCAAACTGTCATCTACCAATTGTTTTTCCTTAATCTCTCGATCCAAGTTGGCTTAACTTGCAGCTCTGCCAAAAGACTTCCATCATCGTATAGACTGAGGTGAGCAAACATCGCTCTTAAGTCCGTCACGACCTTCCGGCTCAACGCGTCAGCCACCATGTTAGCCTTGCCCGGATGGTACTCAATTGAAAAGTCGTAGTCCTTCAACAGCTCAATCCGTCGATGCTGCCTCAAGTTCAAATCCTTCTGGGTCAAAAGATACTTCAGACTTTTGTGATCCGTGTAGACTATCGACTTCTCCCCATACAAGTAATGCCTCCATATTTTTAAAGCGAAGACTACTGCCGCTAACTCCAAATCGTGAGTTGGATAGTTAACCTCATGCGGTCTTAGCTGACGGGATGCATAAGCCACTACTTTCCCTTCTTGCATTAACACACACCCCAAACCAGTATGGGATGCATCACAATAAACTGTGAACAACTTTCCACCTTCAAAGTCGAACGTAACCGGAGCTTCCGTCGGAATCTTCCTTAGCTTGTCAAAGCTTTCTTGTTGTTTCTCCGTCCATACAAATGGAACTCCTTTTCTTAATAACTTAGTCAAGCGTACATCTGCGATTAAAGAGAATCCTTCCACAAATCTTCGATAGTACTGCGGACCCGTAAAACTTGAATTTCGCCCTTGCCCTAGGCGGTTTCCAATCCAACACCGCCTCAACCTTACGAGGTCCACTCTAATCCCTTGGTGACGACACCACGTGACCTAAGAAAGCCACCTCCTAAGCCAAAATTCACACTTACCGAATTTGGTATATAATCGCTTCTCCCTTAGTGCTTGTAAAACTATACGCAAATGCTGTCATGCTTCTCCTCCGTCTTTGAATAGACCAATATGTCGTCTATAAACACCACGACAAATCGATCCAAGTCTTCTTTGAAACACCCTATTCATTAAGTCCATAAATGCTGCCGGTGCGTTGGTCAACCCAAATGGCATCACCAAAAACTCGTAATGCCCATACCGAGTACGGAATGTCGTCTTGTGCACATCAACCTCCTACACCTTAAGTTGATGATAACCCGACCTAAGATCTATCTTCGAGAACACCGATGCACCCTTCAGTTGGTCAAACAAGTCATCAATCTGGGGCAACGGATTCTTGTTTTTGATCGTTAACTTGTTTAGCTGACGGTAGTCGATACACATTCGCATTGAACCGTCCTTTTTCTTGACAAACAACACAGGTGCTCCCCACGGAGATATACTTGGTCGGATAAACCCTCGGTCCAAGAGTTCCTGAATTTGAGCCTTCAGCTCCACCAATTCCTTTGGTGCCATTCGGTACGGTGCTATAGACACAGGTGCCGTTCCGGGCAACAAGTCTATACCGAACTCAACTTCTCGATCCGGAGGCAGACCCGGAAGTTCTTCCGGAAATACATCGAATTCCCCTACTGCTCGAACCTTCTCAATCTGCGACTCCTTAGCTTCCAAGGCACATATATGAATCAGAAACGCCTCACAACCCTTTCTGACCATCTTCTCAGCCTTCAAAGCAGATACCACGTTAGATAGGTAATCTCTTCTATTGCCTATCATGACCACTTCATCACCCTCACCATCTTTAGAACCATGCGCTTAGTGTATGATCCAACCTTGCACGATACTTAACCAACCACCCATTCCAAGAATCAAATCGAACTCCCCAAACGGCGGTTCCATCAGATCGACCATAAATACTACCCCTTGGAGTTCTAGGGTACATCTCTATATAGCTTGTTCACAACTACAGAGTGACCTAGAGGGCTAATCATCTGTCATCTCCCTAGAAGCGATCTCGAGTCTAAGTTCATAGTCTCTACCACACTACTAGCAACGTATGAATGCGTCGAACCCACATCAATTAATGCAACATATGGAAGACCAAAATTAGGAACGCATGGTTATAACGCGTGCAGTGCGTCACCCTCCTCTCGACGCCTTTGCTGCGTAGACTAAACCAGCTGTCTTGCCTCGTGTTGCTCGCACCTCCGCCGGTGTACCGCGACCTCGACTAGAACCATTACCTCCTCTACCATTACCACACGACCCTCCGTGGTGGTCCTTCGTTCTAACCCGAGTACGGTTTTCGACCCTCCGGTCGATTCTTAGCTAACTTCCGAGGGCAGGTCCCTCACACGGTGATCCAACGATCCACATTCAAAGCATCCTCTTTCACCGGTCCAACATCCTCCCCAATGTGATTTCACGCGATTACACCGAGTCTGGTCTCTCGACATGACCATGGGCCTTCCCGCTTGATTCGGCCCACTCTGCCTAGCCCTCTTCTATGCATTACTACCCAATCCAGATGACCCAAAGCCTCTTTTCTGCTTATTCCTATCATAGTTCTGTCTCACGGACTCCTTGACCCCTTCGGCTACCTTAGCCTTTTCCACTAGAACAGCAAACTCACGCTCCTACTGTGGAGCAATCAGCAACCTTAACTCATCCCTAAGTTCGTCTTCAAAGCGGACACAATGATCATGCTTTGTTGACACAATTCCCCGAGCATAGCGGCTCAGCCTCAAGAATTCTGCTTCATACTCCGACACGGACTTATTTCCTTGTACCAACCCCAGAAGAGCTTTCCTCTACGCATCAGTGTAGCTGGTGCCCACATACTTTTTCTGATAAGCAGTTTTGAAATACTCCCAAGTAAGATCATCTGCCGTAGCACCATCCCAAACCGTGAGCCACCATTGATATGACTCATCCTTTAGAAGCGACACTGCTCCTTTCAGCTTCTCCTCATTCGTCAGGTCAAGATCATCCATGATTCTCTCGGTCAATTCTAACCAATATTTCGCCGCACTGGGTGCCACTCCCGATACACCCCGAAATACCTCCGCTCCGTTGGCTCGGAGTCGCTCGGGTACAGACTTCCGAGCTCCCGAATTTCCTCCCGCACCAGCCACCAACTCTAGAACTCGCGAAGACACTGCGATAGCAAGCGTCATCCCCCGTTTGGGCTTGCTGCTCAACGCCCACAGCTGGGGGTGGTGGTGGCGGTGGTGCCTCATTGTCCGATCCCTGACCCGACCTAACGGGTTCCGACACGGTGATCCTACCTCCACCGCGTCCACGACGGCCACGTCCTCTAGAGCTCATTCTAACTATTACGCTTTAATCTGATTAAAAAAAAAATTTATGGATTAGTACTTGTTTCACTTGGTTATCTGCGAAGAAATTTTATAAAGAGAGTTTAATAGAGATTCTTTCGATCAATCAAAGGTTTAAGTCCTCTATCCTAGTTTACACAGAAGAGCACATCCATTCCCTAATACCTTTCATACTTATTCACTCATCCCAGGGGTAGTTTCGTCTTTTTCCAATAGGGGTATTTTCATAAATTTCCAAAGTCAGGGTATTATTTATTGTGTTTGGCCTATGACCGAGTCCTCTTGGTTAGGGTGAACTGAAGCTACGCACCAGGTAGGAATCCTGTGAAGAGGAGGTGAGTCACGAGGACTGCTTAAGTACCAAGCTCTTCCGGATCCAATCCTAGACATGCGCACAAGGGTTACCACACCCTAATTCAGCGTCTTGGTCGTAGGTTTGTTTAATTAAGCATTTAAAGTCTTATGTCTTTTGTTGGACTGGGCTAGTCCTAAAGTTCAAACACCTATCATATTATCTACGTTCCATACCTACCCTTCTACCAATAATAATTCATACAGAAGTCAGAAGTACTTACCTCGGCGGATTGGTGCCGGAGACTCGGGCCATGCTGTTCAAAACCAAAAATATTTCAAAAAGGCCTACCAAAACATTTTGGGCCTTGGGCCCCCACAGTCGAGTTTTGAACTTGGCTCTGATACCAATTTTGTAACACCCCAAACCCGGCCCAAACATTACGACCGAATTTGGTATGTTACAGAGGAAAACATTTTGTAAAATCCCTTTTAGCCGACTTAAGTTTTGTCGAAAACGTTTCATTTTATATGGTTTTGTTAAAACCATTGAGGTGTGTGAAGAAACCTCACTTAGTTTTATTTAAAGATCCATTAAGTCAGGTTGTTTCCAATTTTGAATGTACCCGATGGCACAATAAAACATTTTGCGTTAAATTTAAGAAAACGTGTGTACCCATTTTAAAGTCATTAAGTAATTTAAACAAATTATCCAAAATATGTAAAGTAAGAAAAATAAAAATCTTAGGAGGCCTTATTACAACTTGAACAAATAAATCCAAAAAAAAAATAAAAATAATTCAAAGTTCGTTTAAATCATATTCCCACTGCATGGCCACCTCGAGTCCATCCAGCTCCTCATCCGCGATCGACGAGTCACCTGAAAAAGTTAAAGGAGAAGGTGAGTCACCAAGACTCAATGTGTACCCCCTTCCCCCAATTTAGTGCAACATCATACACAATTTATAACTAAGTTAACATGCACTAAATTTAACATGTACCCAACCTAGCCATCCAATGCACCTTTCTCTACCCCGAGTGGTACCAAACCACTGGTGGTGCCAAACCACTGGTGTCCAAAGACACGATATCCATCCATATTGTGGTGCCAAACCACTGGTGGTGCCAAAGCACTGGTGACCCGAAGTCACAAATAGTAGTGATGGGGCCAACCCATCGTGTGATACCAAATCACTGGCGTCAATCCCGTCATATTATCTGTGGGGCCAACCCACTGTGGTACCAAACCACTGGGACGAGACGCTATGAGGTGCCAAACCTCTGGTGACCGTAGTCACGAAATGTGGTGCCAAACCACCTGGTGTCCGTGAGACACGGATATCACTTCCCCCTCCACTCGTTTAACCCACATCAATTAATGATATGCACATAATGTAAATCAAGGCCAACATGTTTAGTTAACAACATCCCATCTGGATTTATCATCAGCTATATATTATATGCCACATATACCAAATATGTCATGCTTTCATAAGCATCATAAAGAACACATAACGACAAGGACTTACTTGAGTCCTTGCTTATACCAAGATGGTAATAAATCCCATTCTACATCAATTCAGTTTAGCATATACAATGCATTTAGCACAGTTATTAGTTATAAAGTGTGTATGTACACACCTGTTACTAACGATAGCCCAAATCCCAGAAGAGTCAATCGGCCACACTAGGTTCCTTGCCTCTATATTCGGCCATACATGAAAGTTAGTGTCTTTGACCATTCGGCCAAACCAAATTAAACCCAAGGGGTTATCATTTGAAACCCGAGACCTTACCTACACGTCCTTTGAATATTAGCCACCACACACTATGTGTTTCAACTTTCCTACAATCGGCAACCATCCATATTAATAGCCTTCGGCTTTTCCATCACTAAAAATATAATCTATTAAAATAGATCCTTACCACCCCTTACCAATCGATTGCTAAAGAATGAAGGCTTGGTTTGATTACCTCAAAATCCCAGAGTACCTAGATAAAATCTATTCCAACAAGAATAATTAACACCTTGCTCTCAAATACTGAAATCGGCTCTTACTCTTTTAGAAGTTGACAAAGACCAAGAGAGGAGAAGAAATAGGCATTCAGCTATAAGCACTTACCTTCCCAAACCGATTGAAAGAAGATTCCCAAAGAGATCTATGCCACTTTTAACATTCGGCCAAAGTGCTTCTAGATAGGAGAAGGGAATTTCGGCACAAAGGTAGGGAGTAGATTCGGCTATGGTTGATTAAAATAACAATCAAGGTTCGGCTTTGAGTGAAAAAGAGGAAGAAGAAGAAGTGAAATAGAAGTTTCGGCCAAAGGGGTTAAGGAGAGAAAAGAAAGTTATGAGGGGAGAGTGTTTTCGGTTTAGCCAAAATAGAGGAGAAAAGAGGGGGATGAGAGAATAGGTGATTCGGCCAAGGGTCAAAAAGTAGAAAAGATGAAGATGGCAATGGGGTTTCAGTTTTGAGAGAGAGTGAAAAAGAAAGAAAAAGAGATGAAATGCTAGCCGAATTTGTCAAGTGAAAGACTAAGAGAATTTGGCCTCCCCCTCTACATAGTTCCCTTACCGTCCACTCCTCTCCAAGGAGTTCAAATTCCGGCCAACACCTTGAATCACTCTTGGCCACTAGTTTAAAATTATTTCAAAAGAATTTGAATTAAACAAATGCCTACTTTTTCTCCTTACCACCCTTTTAAAATTATTCACATAAAATCCAATTAAAATCTTAATAATATCCTTATTATCCTGAAGTTTAAAATTGAGCATTTCTCCCTCTCTTTGCCGTCCAAAATAAAGAGAAAAAAAGGGACTTCCGCGACTCGAACATAGGCTCCCCTTGCTCCCCTTGTGGCGTCAATTCCAGCTCCTAAGTGGCCTCCCTTTTGCCACTTTTCCAAGGCCTTTTTAGTGACAACTTTCCCCTCATTTAACTTGTAACCCCTACTTACTAAGGCTCCCTATCTTTAAAGCTTACAAATAAAATTTTCTACTACTCAGGCCTGCTCTAGACTTACAACTAAGTCTTGAAACATCTCAAACAACGACACCACAGCCCAAACACAAGCAAAACAATGCAATCTAAAATTAACCCCCAATTTAGGATGTTAAATTTCGTGTAAGACCATAGCAAGGCTATGGCATCGTGATGACATGTAAGATAATAGCTGGGCTATGATGTTGTGATACGAGTAAAACCATAGTTGGACTATGGCAATCAAGTAAACGACGTACTAAAACCCGTAAGACATTCTCTAAATTGATAAGTAATGGCAAGAGAAATTAGGGTTTAAGGTTGAGTACTCGAGTAGACATTAAGGTGGAACTTGAGTAAGTGAAGTCACTGTTCAAGATTATGGGTGATAGAAACCATTGTAGCATGAGTAAGCATGAAAACTCACCTGGAGCGAGTTGTGTGACTACGATGATATTTCATTAATGATGATTATTAAATCATATGTATGTAGTCACGAGAATCAAGTTAGGGGATCTACAACCTCACCCCCTTACCACTGTTGAATTATGATAAGATATTTATGAGAGTCAAGTTGAGTAAGTTTGTATGTGATTAATGAAATATTTATGTTAGCATAATTGAGAATGCTTTGTATCACATTGATACATGATGCTCTACTAAATAGAGTAATTGTTGTTGAACATAAGGTTGAAGTCCTAGAGGACTATAATAAAAAGGCTATCATTGAGATATGAAATAGATAAGGTCCCGTATAAGACCATGTCCGAGACATGGCCACAGCACCAAGTTATGATTCCGTATAAGACCATATCCGGGATATGGCTTTGGTAATGAATATGAGAATCGTATAAGACCATATTTGGAATATGGCATCGATACTTGATGTGAAAGTCCATATAAGACCTTATCCAGGATATGGTGTTAGCATTTAGAGGTGATTCCATATAAGACCACCTCTAGGACGTGGCATTGGCTTTGTATTTGAGTATCCCTAGTACTCAATGGGATAAGTAGATGAGTTAGAAGTAGAAATAAAATTAGTACTAAAGTCATGTGAAGGAGTGAATACAGGTATTCGTGAATGAATCACGAAGAGACGATTACGATATGTGGCATGGAACGTGTTATATAAGGGCAAGTGTGAGTAAGTTTGCTCGAAGCCTGTGGCTTGTGCATGGTTAATTAATGCCATGAAAGGATTATAATGATTTCCTTGTGTATTATAACTTAAAGGTTGTTGGTGAGAGAAACTTGAGGATAAGTTGATTTACGATTTTGAAGAGTTGATGGATACATTTTAAGAATGTTGGTAGCAACTCCTACTGATAAGATTTTCGGGGACGAAACTCCCTAAGGGGGGAGAATTATAACAGCCCGATTTAGGGGCTAGTCAGAATAGTGATCTTGGAATCACTAATCCGAGTTTAGAAAAATTATTTTCATGTTATTTTATGTGTTATAACATGTTTATAAGGATGCATGAAAATTTTGGTGCTTTAATTTTAGCGATTTCTTTCTTAATCGCGAAAAAGGACTAAATCGCCTAAAGTGCGAAAGTTCTATTTTATTTGCTAGAGGTTCCAAATAGCTATGGATTATAAATTGGAAGTCCCAAATATGCAATTTGGCCTTGTTAAGAGAGTTGGCCGGCCATAGGGTGCATAGGGGACAAGTGCATTTATTATGATTTAAAAGTTGGTGATATTAGTTGGAAAGATGAATAAAATAAGATGATATAAGAAAAAGTTATCATCTTTTTATTTAGTCTTCTTCTCCAACCGAAAATATCAACCATGGGAGGGCTTTGAAAGCTTGAAAATTTCAGCAGCTCATTTTCTCTACAAATCAAAGAAAACGAGATTCAGACCTAGAACGGGTGAAAAGAGAAATGTGGGCAAAAAGTCCCTTTCGACCCTTTCGACATCGAGGTAAGTTCATATGCTAAATTATGAAATTTAAGTGAAGTACTTAACATTTGGATGTTGTATGGATTGTTTAATTGCCTCTTTGGATACGTTAAGTACGTTTTGACGGAATGTCGAGAAATGAGAGTCTTATTTTAAATTTAACACTAGTGGGAAAAGAAACTAGCATGATATGATGATAATTTAGGTTCCGTGTAAGACCATATTGGAATATGGCCTCGGTGTAAGAATTTGTATAAGACCATGTCGGGGACATGGCATCGATATGTTAATGCGTGTAAGACCCTATCGGGGTATAATGTCAATATGACATTATGTGTATGAGACTCAAGAGTATTATTTAACAATTTGAGTGATTCAACGGGTATGTTGAAAGAGAGAAAGTATGTGGTTGTACCATGAAAAGCACAAGTATGTGTTAGGACTGAATTGAGGTAAATTCAGTATATGATGAACCCCTGGTGGGTTATGTGTAATCAATGCACCTCAGATGCATAAGTTATATTTATAAATGCATTGTGTGAATGCGAACGAATATCGTAGAAAGTTAAGTAAGAATTGTAGTGTGTGAGGATGTTCCCGGATGAACATTTGACATAGAGAAATACATGTGGATAACTATTCATGAATGTATAATAACGGTGAGCTATGTGCGATACCACCTTATTGATGGTTAGTGATAGGCTGTGTGCGATACCATCAATTATATTATTAACGGTGGGCTGTGTGCGTTAACCCCTGATTAATCATTAATCGATGGGTTGTGTGCGATACCATCGCTTATAAAAATCATTTGGTGGGCTAAGTGCGAAACCACCGTAAGTATAAATCATTGGTAGGCTATGTGCGATACCACCCTATTAGAGATTGATGGTGGGCTAAGTGCGAAACCACCGAGAGATTAGTAGTATGAGTGGCTTATTGAAAATGCTTGATGTGTTGTTTTATGTGACGATGTGGTGACCAGTGCAAGAATGTATGCAAATTAACACGAGCAACTAGCTTGTGGCATGGTTAGAATGTGGTAAGAGATAGAATGAGTAAGTTTCAAGAATGGTTGAGTAAGTAACCATGAGTTTATGAGTAAAACTCATTATAATACCTTGTGGTTGGGTATATTCAATGAATATCAGTATTTTTCAGTTATATGCAGATGAACTTACTAAGCATTATTGCTTACTCCTTTCCTTTTTCCCATCTCTTATAGGTTAATTTAACTAGCTTGGGTTGGAGGCCGCCGTAGATGTTTTCACACTATCGAGTAGACGGTTGGTATGATGTTTCAAGTTCTTATGAGTCATGGCATGTATAGGAACCTCTTTTAAAGTTGACTAAGTCATAGTTAATATAGCCAAATGTGTTGGCCTAAGTGAGTTATGATTTGGTTGTGAATAGCCATAGATGATGGCTTAAGTTAATTGTAATCATGGTAGAAATGGTTCTTCCTTGTGTTTGGGATGAAGATTTCATTGTATGAATTAAATGTCTTTAATTCAAGAGTTATATTGATGCTATGTGAAGTTATGTGATGATGTATGAATGTATGCAAATGAGAGTGGCAAAGGCTTGGTAGATAGCCTGTTAATCTCCCACATGGGTAGACACACGGGCGTGTGTCTAGACTGTATCGGAGGCACGGTTAGCACATGGGCGTATGCCCCAAGCCATGTGGATAAGTCAGAATGCCAAGGTTTGGCACAGGGGCCAGGGCCACGGGCGTGTCAAGGCCATGTGTATTTAGTCAATGTCGACCACGGGTGGAAGACACGGGCATGCCTTAGGGGTACACGGGCGTGTCCTTAGCTCAACACGGGCGTGTGGCCCCTGTTTTGATGAAAATTTTCTCGAGTTCGTAAAAGTTTCGGGACTAGTTCCAAAACCTCTCGGAGGTATGTTTAAGGCCTCGTAGGCCGAGATTGATTAAGTGATAGGTTTAAATAAAATTTTATAGCCTGTTTCGAGGTAATGCCTAAACCCGGTCCCGGCTTTGGACACGGGTAAGGGGTGTTACACATAATCACTCCCCACTTTTGTATGGGTATTTTCTTATTTTTTATTTTCTTTTTCCTCTTGAGAACTCTCCAGTTTTAAGTCATGGATTTTCACTCACCAAATTTGGAGCATCAAGTAGACTTTTATCACTCAAGGTCTCTTTTCTCTCGGTCTTTTCATATGATTTTTCCTCACTTCCCATATCCCCCTCACAAGTATTATGAATATTCAATTCAGTACAATACATCTCAATAGGAGAACATGACGTTTCTATCTCATCTAACTCCACAGATTCGAGGAAAATTTTCTCACTATCATCTTTTTTCGGTTCACAAAGTTCGCCATCACATATCTCTTTTCTACTAAAGTAAGAATGAACAAAAGGTACAAAGTCATACTTATTTTCTTCTCTTATTGGATATTTAATTGGACATTGGAAACCTTATGATCTTTTGAACTACACCAACAACATTGCACAAAAGGTGAAAGCTCAATCTTATTCTCTCTGTTTGAATATTTAATTGGACATCAGAAACCCTCGTGATCTTTTGAACTACACTAATAACATTTCACAATAGGTGAGAGATCAATCGTACTCCTTTTTTCATTTGACCATCTCCCCTTGTCTAATAGTTCCTCTATTTGGCTTTGCTACTTCCTAATCATAGTATCGCAAATCATTATGAAAGCCTAAAAAGAACACAACACTCAAGGAAAGAAAAATTAAACAAACCTCACTGTTATGCACTCAGAAACAAAATTCAAATTCCCAATGAGGTAAGAATTAATCTTGTGAGTCATTTAGGAGTATTTATAACAATCAATTAGAATGTTAAAGAATCTAGCTACAAAATATCCTAATGGCACTAGGAGTCCAAAAGTGGCTAGACACCAACGGTTTGTGTTGCACGGAGGAAGGAATGTGCAACGTTCGTTAACCTACTAACACATGAAACAATAAAAAGAAAAAACAAATGAAAACCTAAGGCTAGGAATCAATAAAAATGGCTAAAACCCAAAAACCCAAAAAATTGCGAAACAACTTAACAAACTTCATTCAAGGAGTTCCCGATTTCGAAAAATAACAAAATTTAAACTAGAACCTCCTCAAATAATGTAGATCTGATCTGGAAAGTTTTGGCAAAAAATTAAACCCATAAAATATTTTTTATTTTTTATTTTCTTTTCGTATTTTCTTTTTCTGTACTTTTTCAATCACTTTTTTTCGTGGGAAATATTTTTTTATATTGTAATATAGTGCCAAGAATCAGTATATAAAATTTCATATCAATTGAAAAATGTTTACACACTCAAAAATATTTTTTTTCGAATATATTCTAGGTAAAAACTACTTATGGGCTGTTTTGGAATGGAAATCAGTTAAGAAATCAACCATGAACACCCAAAATGCCCAAATCTGATACCAAATGATAAAGAATGATACGACGTGCGTGTTAAATAGGATCGTAGCTTGTCTAAGTTGCGAATTTACCCTAAATCTCTAGACGCACGTAACCTAAAATGAGAAACAACAAAAACAAATTAGTTGTCACAAAAGAGAGTCAAACGAAAGTAAATCAAAAGAAAGGTGAACCGGCTGGTAAAATGTCCAAAAGAGAATGAATTTAAGATCAAACTATTTAAGCAAAAAATGATAAATTAAGGATAGAAAAGAAAAGATGACGTCCTAAAAAGCCTTGGAAACAATAAGAATCCAAAAATCCTTTCAATGGTTCTAATTCCCCCTCAAAGAAAGAGATCTTGGCAAGAAAAAGCTTGAAGATGATTCCCACAACCTGAAAGATTGTTAAAACAACTTCTAAAACAAACTCAAGAGCAATTCTTGAATAAAAACTCAAAGAGAATTATTATTAACTCAAAAAAAAAACATAAATCAATTGTATATGTATAAGGGTGAACGTCCATGAAAAAGGAAATTCCTTCATGATGCCAAGCAATATTACTAGGACGAGCCATTTCTATTCAAGCACTGTGCAAATCAAGTAATTCGAAAATGTATTCCAAATGATGAATTTCAAAGTATCTTGCATCACTGTCATTCTACACCTTATGGTGGACATTTCGGAATCATGAGAACTGCTGCAAAGATTCTCCAATCTGGTTTTTATTGGCCACCATGTTTAAAGATGCTGATGAGTTTTGTAAAAACTGTGATCGTTGTCAAAGAACTGGTAACTTATCAAGAAGACACGAGATGTCGCTGTAAAATAGTTTAGAGGTGGAATTATTTGATGTTTGGGGAATTGATTTCATGGGTCCATTTCCACCATCCTAGGTAAAAATCTATATTCTTGTCGCTGTGGATTATGTCTCCAAATGGGTTAAAGTTGTGGCTTTACCTACAAATGATGCTGTATCAGTTCTGAGATTCCTGCATACAAATATTTTTACCAGGTTTTGTACCCCTCGTGCTTTAATTAGTGATGAAGGCTCACATTTTGACTGGAGATTAGTTACCAACGCTCTGGGTAGATATGGGGTTAAACATAAAATTTCCACGAGATATCAACCTCAAACAAATGGACAAGCTGAGATTTCCAACAGAGAAATCAAGCAAATTCTGGAGAAAGTTGTCAATCTCAGCCGCAGGGATTGGTCAGTAAGGTTAGATGAAGCCTTGAGGGCTTATCGCATAGCTTTCAAGACACCGTTGGGAATGTCACCTTTCAAGCTTGTCTATGGTAAACCATGTCATTTACTAGTTGAGCTAGAACACAAAGCATTTTGGGCAATCAAGAAACTGAACATGGACTGGGGTGTTGCTGCTACTCATCACCTACTGGAGATTAATGAGATGGATGAATTTCAAACTGAAGCTTATGAGAATGGGAGACTGTACAAAGAAAAGATAAAGCGTTGGCATGACAAGAAAATTTTGCCACGGTGATTTGTACCTAGACAATAAGTCTTGCTTTTCAGTTCCAGACTTAAACTATTTCCTGGCAAATTATAGTCGAGATGGTTTGGACCATTCGAAGTCATGCGTATATACTCTCATGGAGCTGTCAATGTGAAATATGGAAAAACAGGATCCACTTTCAAAGTCAATGGTCAACACTTGAAACATTATTTTGGAGCTCCTATAATGTGTGACAAAAATTTCAGTTCTCTTTGAAATACTTAATAATTGTTCTTTTGTAGAATTTTTTCTTTGATTATTTTATTTTTACTTGTTACCCAATAAGTTTATTTAACTGTTTATTTTCTTTTGTTACAGGTTCTTTCAGCCATGGTGAAAGAAAATTTGAAAGTAGTGCCTTCTTCATTTATGCAATTTTATTTAATAATCTTGTTATTACTTTTCTGATTCCCGCTCAATTTACTTCTGTGCTGTGTCAGGTAAATCTTTTCAACCATGACACTGTACTATTTTCTCTCACTATCTGAACTTCGATAATTATTTTTTCCTTCAAAAGTATCCCTAGTTCTTGTCTTTGTTACTTTCCTCTGTTAGTTCTTCACCTTCATCACTGTAAGCTCTCAACAATTTTGTCACAGTTTACATTCCATTGTCCTAATGGCTCGTAATACACCATCTTCCTCTACATCCTTACCTACGAAGACCTTTTTCAACAAAAATGCTAAAGAAAAAAATTTGAAAAACCTAGTCCAAAGAACATTGTGGTTTCAAAAAAGGCTTCCTTTTTCAAGACTCAACCTTCTTGGGTTATGATACCTCTAATTCTTTGATAATGGAAAACCATGGCTGGAAACTATTTTGCTCACACCCGGGTGACGTTCTTCCTAAAGTGGTAAGAGAATTTTATGCGCATTTAAATCTCCTAACAATGCTTTTATCTATGTCAGAGTTGTTTTTGTTCGATTTGATGAAGATTCTATTAATGCCCATTACAATTTCCCTGAGGGTCCTGATGAACATTCCGAGTTTATGTCAAAGATTACAATAGAATGGTTACAACAAGTTCTTCAAGATCTTTGTATTGAGGGAACTAAATGGACTATATCTCATCATAATTGTCACACTGTTGATAGAGTTGCCTTGAAGCCTCATTGTAGAGTATGGTGTCACTTTTTGAAATCCCGACTGAGTCCCTCCACTCACAATTCTACTATTTCCAAAGAAATGATGTTAATACTACATTAAATTATGTTTGGTAGAAGAATCAATGTTGGAAGAATAATTTTCTAGGAAGTTCATCGTTGCACGCAAAAGAATGCCAACGGTTTAAATTTCCCGACTCTTCTCACAGCCCTTTCTCAACGCGCCAATGTCCGTTTATGTAACACCCCAAACCCGGCCCAAACGTTACGACCAAATTTGGTATGTTACAGAGGAAAACATTTTGTAAAAATTCCTTTAGCCGCTTAAGTTTGGGTGAAAACATCTCATTTTATATCGTTTTGTTAAAACCATTCAGGTGTGTGAAGAAACCGCACTTAGTCATATTTAAAGATCTATTAAGTCAGGTTGTTACCGATATTGAATGTACCCGATGGCAAAATAAAACATTTTTGCGTTTAAATTTAAGAAACCGTGTGTACCCATTTTAAAGTCATTAAGTAATTTAAACAAATTATCCAAAATATGTAAAGTAAGCAAAATAAAAATCTTAGGAGGCCTTATTACAACTTGAACAAATAAATCCAAAATAAAATAAAAATAATTCAAAGTTCGTTTAATCACATTCCCATCGCATGGCCACCTCGAGTCCATCCAGGCTCATCATCCGCGATCTACGAGTCACTGAAAAAGTTAAAGGAGAAGGTGAGTCACCAAGACTCAATGTGTAACCCTTCCCGATTTAGTGCAACATCATACACAATTTATAACTAAGTTAACATGCACTAAATTTAACATGCACCCAACCTAGCCATCCAATGCTCCTTTCTCTACCGTGTGGTACCAAACCACCGGTGGTGCCAAACCACTAGTGTCCAAAGACACGATATCCATCAATATTGTGGTGCCAAACCACTTTGGTGACTCGAAGTCACGAATAGTAGTGATGGGGCCAACCCATCGTGTGATACCAAATCTTTGGCGTCAATCCCGTTGTATTATCGTAGGGCCAACCCATCGTGGTACCAAACCACTGGGACGAGACGCGCTATGAGGTGCCAAACCTCTCGGTGACCGTGAGTCACGAAATGTGGTACCAAACCACCGGTGTCCGTGAGACACGGATATCACTTCCCCTCCACTCGTTTAACCCACATCATCAATGATATGCATTTAACAAAAATCATGCCAACATGTTTATTTAACAACATATACCAAATATGTCATGCTTCCCAAAAGCATCATAAAGAAAACTCATAACAACAAGGACTTACCTGAATCCTTGCCTATACCATGATGGTATTAAATCCCATTCTACATCAAATCAGTTTAGCATATACAATGCCTTTAGCATAGTTATTAGTTATAAAGTGTGTATGTACACACCTGTTACTAACGATAGCCCTAAATCCCAAAGAGTCAATCGGCCACACTAGATTTCCTTGCCCCTATATTCGGCCATACATGAAAGTTAGTGTCATAGACCATTTGGTCAAACCAAATAAATCCAAAGGGTTAACATATGAACCCGAAACCTCACCTAAATGCCCTTGAGTACTAGCCACAGCACACGTTTTGGTGAATCTGCTTTACTACCCTACAATCGGTAATTATTAGTAGCCACCATAATAGCCTTCGGCTTTCGATTACTTAAAAGAATTAATGATCTTAAAATGGATCCTTACCACCCTTACCAAAGCCGATTGTCAGAGAATAGAGGTTTGGATTGTGCACTTCAAAATCCCGGAGCACCTTCTAAGAAATCGGTTCCAAATGAGAAGAATAGTTAGCCACACACCATCAACATGTGCCAACCTTCGGCTTCCCATTCATCCAAGTCGACAGAGAACAAAAGATTGTGGGAGGAGGGTTTCGGGAATACTTACCTTCACCAATCGATTGAAAAAGAAATCCCGAAGAGACTTATGCTACTCCTAATATTCGGCCAAAGTGAGTCTAATAGGAAAAATTAAAGAATTTCAGCACAAAGGTAGGGAGTAGATTCAGCTAATAGAGAAAGAGAAGAGAAGGGGAAAAGAAGATAGGGATTCGGCGAAGAAAGGGTAGAGAGAGTTTCGGTTTTGAGAAAGAATGAAAAAGAAGGAAAAAGAGGTGGAAGATGGGAAAAATGCTTAGCCGAAATTGTCAAGTAAAAGACTAAGAGAATTCGGCCTCCCCCTACTACAGTTCCCTTGCCGATTACTCCTCTCCAATAAGGAGTCCTAGATTCGCCAACACCTGAATTACTCTTGGCCAAACGTTTAAAATCATTCAAAAGAATTTGAATTAATCAAGTTCCTACTTTTTCTCTCTCGCCAACTTTTTAAACAAATATTCAAATAAAATCCAATTAAAATCCTAATAATATCCTTATTATCCTGAAGTTTAAATTGAGCATTTCTCTCTCTCTTTTTCCGTCAAAATAAAGAGCAGAAAGGGAACTTCCGCGACTCGAACATAGGCTCCCCTTGCTCCCCTCGTGGCGTCAATTCCAGCTCCTCAGTGGTCTCCCTTTTTGCCACTTTTCCAAGGCCTTTTTAGTGACAAATTTCCCCTCATTTAACTTGTAACCCCTACTTACTAAGGCTCCCTATCTTTAAAGCTTACAAATAAATTTTTTTCTACTATCCGAGCCTACTCAAGATCCATGATTAAGCCTTATTACACCGCAACAACATCATAACAATCCAATCAGAAGCAAAATAATTCAATCATAAATAACCCCAATTTTAGGATGTTACAGTTCTACCCCCCTTAAAAATAATTTCGGCCTCGAAAATACCTGATCAAAAGAGATGGGGGTATTACTGTCGCATCACATCCTCGGGTTCCCACGTAGCTTCCTCTGCACCATGGTTTCGCCACAGCACTTTCACCAAAGGTATTGACTTTCTACGTAAAACCTTGACATCTCGATCTAAGATCTGAACTGGTTCTTCCTCAAAAGATAAGTCCGCATTTACCTCAATCTCTGCTACTGGCACAATGTGTGATGGATCTGACCGATATCGCCTAAGCATTGACACATGGAAGACGTCATGAATCTGACTCAACTCTGCCGGCAGCTCGAGCTGATAAGCTACCGGTCCCACTCGCTTTAACACTGTATATGGGCCGATGAACCTTGGTCTCAGCTTCCCTTTTCGCCCAAATCTCAATACTTTCTTCCAAGGCGACACCTTCAGAAAAACTTTATCCCCTACTGCGTACTCCATTTCTTTGCGCTTAAGATCAGCGTAGGACTTCTGCCTATCCGACACTTCCTTGAGACGAGCTCGAATTACCTTAACCTTGTCTTCAGTTTCTGTCACCAACTCTGGACCCAAAACTTATCGTTCACCCAATTCCATCCAACATGTAGGAGTACGGCACTTTCGTCCATACAGTGCCTCATATGGTGCTATCTGGATACTCGCTTGATAACTATTGTTATAAGCGAATTCTGCTAACGGTAGGTACTCCTCCCAACTACCACTGAAATCCAAAACACATCCTCTCAGCATATCCTCTAAAATCTGAATGACCCTTTCCGATTGCCCGCCGATTGTGGATGGAATGTTTGATCTTGAAATCGATCGTGTGCCCAAAGCTTGATGCAACGCTTTCCAGAACCTTGATGTGAACCTCGGATCCCTATCCGAGATAATTGGTACTGGCACGCCATGCAATCTTACTATTTCTGACACATACAGCTTAGCTAGCTTCTGAAGTGAGTAATCCACCCTTACCGATATGAAGTGAGCTGATTTAGTCAGACGGTCCACAATCACCCAAACTACGTCCTTCCTGCTGGGCGTGAGGGGTAGCCCACTGACAAAATCCATAGTGATCCTCTCCCATTTCCACCGAGGATCTTTCACCGGTTGAAGTAACCCGATGGCAACCGGTGTTGGCCTTAACCTGCCGACACGTCGACACTTTCCCACAAATTCAGTTACCTCACGCTTCAACCCCGGCCACCAGAACTGCTTCCGCAAATCTCCATACATCTTGCTACCTTCAGGATGCATAGCGTATGGGCTGCTATGTGCATCTTGAAGAATCCTTTGCCTCAATTCCACATCCTTTGGCATACAGGCTCGTCCTTGAAAACATAGTACACCATCACCAGACAAACTATACCCTTCCAAACCACCATCTTGAACTTGTAACCTCCGTGCACTCAAAACTGTCATCTACCAATTGTTTTTCCTTAATCTCCTCGATCCAAGTTGGCTTAACTTGCAGCTCTGCCAAAAGACTTCCATCGTCGTATAGACTGAGGTGAGCAAACATCGCTCTTAAGTCCGTCACGACCTTCCGGCTCAATGCGTCAGCCACCACGTTAGCCTTGCCCGGATGGTACTCAATTGAACAGTCGTAGTCCTTCAACAGCTCAATCCATCGACGCTGCCTCAAGTTTAAATCCTTCTGGGTCAAAAGATACCTCAGACTTTTGTGATCCGTGTAGACTATCGACTTCTCCCCATACAAGTAATGCCTCCATATTTTCAAAGCGAAGACTACTGCCGCTAACTCCAAATCGTGAGTTGGATAGTTAACCTCATGCGGTCTTAGCTGACGGGATGCATAAGCCACTACTTTCCCTTCTTGCATTAACAAACACCCCAAACCAGTATGGATGCATCACAATAAACCGTGAATAACTTTCCAGCCTCAGTGAACTGTAACCGAGCTTCGTGAATCTTCCTTAGCTTGTCAAAGCTTTCTCGCCGCTTCTCCGACCATACAAATGGAACTCCTTTTCGTAATAACTTAGTCAACGGCGCTGCGATTAAAGAGAATCCTTTCACAAATCTTCGATAGTACCCTGCCAGACCCAGAAAACTTCGAATTTCTGCCACTAACCTAGGCGGTTTCCATTCCAACACCGCCTCAACCTTACGAGGGTCCACTCTAATCCCTTCACTAATACTACGTGACCTAAGAAAGCCACCTCCTAAGCCAAAATTCGCACTTCATCGAATTTGGCATATAAATCGCTTCTCCTTAGTACTTGTAAGACTATACGCAAATGCCTGTCATGCTCCTCCTCCGTCTTTGAATAGACCAATATGTCGTCTATAAACACCACGACAAACCGATCCAAGTTCTTTGAAACACCCTATTCATTAAGTCCACGAATCTTTGCGGTGCGTTGGTCAACCCAAATGGCATCACCAAAAACTCGTAATGCCCATACCGAGTACGGAATGCCGCCTTGTGCACATCAACCTCCTTCACCTTAAGTTGATGATAACCCGACCTAAGATCTATCTTCGAGAACACCGATGCACCCTTCGCTTGGTCAAACAAGTCATCAATCCGGGGCAGCGGATACTTGTTTTTGATCGTTAACTTGTTTAGCCGACGGTAGTCGATACACATTCGCATTGAACCGTCCGTTTTCTTGACAAACAAACACAGTGCTCCCCACGAGAGATATACTTGGTCGAATAAACCCTCGGTCCAAGAGTTTCGAATTTGAGCCTTTGGCTCCACCAATTCCTTTGGTGCCATTCGATGCGATGCTATAGACACAGTGCCGTTAGGGCAACAAGTCTATACCGAACTCAACTTCCGATCCGGAAGCGGACTCGGAAGTTCTTCTCCGAAATACATCGTGAATTCCCTTCTGCTCGAACCTTCTCAACTATTGACTCCTTAGCCTCCAAGGCACATATACGAACCAGAAACGCCTCAAAACCCTTCTTGACCATCTTCTCAGCCTTCAAAGCAGATACCACGTTAGATAGGTAATCTCTTCTATTGCCTATCATGACCACTTCATCACCCTCAGCCATCTTTAGAACCATGCGCTTAGCAGCGCAATCCAACCTTGCTTGATACTTAACCAACCAGTCCATTCCAAGAATCAAATCGAACTCCTCAAACGGCAGTTCCATCAGATCAGCCATAAATACTACCCCTTGGAGTTCTAAGGGTGCATCTCTATATAGCTTGTCCACAACTACAGAGTGACCTAGAGGGCTAATTACTGTCATCTCCCTAGAAGCAGTCTCAAAGTCTAAGTTCATAGTCTCTACCACACTACTAGCAACGTATGAATGCGTCGAACCCACATCAATTAATGCAACATATGGAAGACCAAAAATTAGGAACGTACCGGTTATGACGTCCGGTGCGTCACCCTCCTCTCGACGCCTTGCTGCGTAGACTAAACCAGGCTGTCTCGCCTCTGTGTTGCCTGTACCTCTGCCCAGTGTACCGCGACCTCGACTAGAACCATTACCTCCTCTACCATTACCACGACCCCTCTGTGGTGGTCCTTCGTTTCTAACCTGAGTACAGTTCTGACCCTCTGGCTGATTCTTAGCTAACTTCCAAGGACAGTCCCTTACACAGTGATCCAACGATCCACATTCAAAACATCCCCTTTCACCGGTCCAACAACCTCCCCAATGTGATTTCCCACGGCCGATTACTAATCGAGCTGGTCTCGATTAGCAGTGCCATGGGCCTCCTCGCCTGATTTGACCCACTCGCCTAGCTCTCTTCGTGCATTACTACCCGATCCAGACGACCCAAAGCCTCTTTTCTGCTTATTCCTATCATAGTTCTGTCTCACGGACTCCTTGACCCCTTCGGCTACCTTAGCCTTTTCCACCAAAACAGCAAACTCATGCTCCTGCTGTGGAGCAATCAGCAACCTTAACTCATCCCTAAGTCCGTCTTCAAAGCGGACACAACGATCATGCTCTGTTGACACAATTCCCCGAGCATAGCAGCTCAGCCTCAAGAATTCTGCTTCATACTCCGATACAGACTTATTTCCTTGTACCAACCCCAGAAAAGCTTTCTTCTGGGCATCAGTGTAGCTGGTGCCCACATTCTTCTTCTGATAAGCAGTTTTGAAATACTCCCACGTAAGATCATCTGCCGTAGCACCATCCCGAACCGTGAGCCACCATTGATATGACTCATCCTTTAGAAGTGACACCGCTCCTTTCAGCTTCTCCTCATTCGTCAGTTCTAGATCATCCATGATTCTCTCGGTCGATTCTAACCAATATTCTGTCGCACTAGGTGCCACTCTCGATACACCCCGGAATACCTCCGTTCCGTTGGATCGAGTCGCCGGCACTGAACTTCCGAAGTTCCCGAATTTCCTCCCGCACCAGCCACCAACTCTAGAACTCGCAAAGACACCGCGATACACGTCATCCCCGTTTGGGCTCGCCGCACAACGCCTTACGGTGGGGGTGGTGGTGGCGGTGGTGCCTCATTGTCCGATCCTTGACCTGACCTAACGGGTTTCGACACGGTGATCCTGCCTCCACCGCGTCCACGACGGCCATGTCCTCTAGAGCGCATTCTAACTATTGCGCTTTAATCTGATTAAGAAATTTTCATGGATTAGTACTTATTTCACTTGGTTATCCGCGAAGAATTTTATAAAGAGAGTTTAATAGAGATTCTTTCGATCAATCAAAGGTTTAAGTCCTCTATCCTAGTTTACACAGAAGGGCACATCCATTCCCTAATATCTTTCATACTTATTCACTCATCCCAGGGGTAGTTTCATCTTTTTCCTACAGGGGTATTTTCGTAAATTTCCAAAGTCAGGGTATTATTTATTGTGTTTGCCCTATGACCGAGTCCTCTTGGTTAGGGTGAACCGAAGCTACGCACCAGGTAGGAATCTGCGAAGAGGAGGTGAGTCACGAGGACCGCTTAAGTACCAAGCTCTTAGGATCCACCCTAGACATGCGCACAAGGGTTACCACACCCTAACTCGCGACTTGGTCGTAGGTTTGTTTAATTAAGCATTTAAAGTCTTATGTCTTTTGTTGGAGTGGGCTAGTCCTAAAGTTCAAACACCTATCATACTATCTACGTTCCATACCTACCCTTCTACCAATAATAATTCATACAGAAGTCGAAGTACTTACAGGCGGATTGGTGCCAGGAGACTCGGCCCATGCTGTTCAAAACCAAAAATATTTCAAAAGGCCTACTAAAACATTTTGGGCCTTGGGCCCCCACAATGAAGTTTTTTGGCTGGGCTCGATACCAATTTTGTAACACCCCAAACCCGGCCCAAACGTTACTTAATCGAATTTGGTATGTTACAGAGGAAAACATTTTGTAAAAATTCCTTTAGCCGCTTAAGTTTGGGTGAAAACATCTCATTTTATATCGTTTTGTTAAAACCATTCAGTGTGTGTGAAGAAACCGCACTTAGTCATATTTAAAGATCTATTAAGTCGGGTTGTTACCGATATTGAATGTACCGATGGCACAATAAAACATTTTTGCGTTTAAATTTAAGAAACCGTGTGTACCCATTTTAAAGTCATTAAGTAATTTAAACAAATTATCCAAAATATGTAAAGTAAGCAAAATAAAAATCTTAGGAGGCCTTATTACAACTTGAACAAATAAATCCAAAATAAAATAAAAATAATTCAAAGTTCGTTTAATCACATTCCCCATCGCATGGCCACCTCGAGTCCATCCGGCTCCTCATCCGCGATCTACGAGTCACCTGAAAAAGTTAAAGGAGAAGGTGAGTCACCAACACTTAATGTGTAACCCTTCCCCAGTTTAGTGCAACATCATACACAATTTATAACTAAGTTAACATGCACTAAATTTAACATGCACCCAACCTAGCCATCCAATGCTCCTTTCTCTACCCCGTGTGGTACCAAACCACTGGTGGTGCCAAACCACTAGTGTCCAAAGACACGATATCCATCAATATTGTGGTGCCAAACCACTGGTGACTCGAAGTCACGAATAGTAGTGATGGGGCCAACCCATCATGTGATACCAAATCATCAAGCGTCAATCCCTTTGTATTATCTGTGGGGCCAACCCCATCGTGGTACCAAACCACCGGGACGAGACGCTATGAGGTGCCAAACCTCTCGTGACCGTAGTCACACGAAATGTGGTACCAAACCACCGTGTCCGTATACAAGGATATCACTTCCTCCACTCGCTTAACCCACATCACCAATGATATGCATTTAACAAAAATCATGCCAACATGTTTATTTAACAACATATACCAAATATGTCATGCTTCTCAAAAGCATCATAAAGAAAACTCATAACAACAAGGACTTACTCGAATCCTTGCTCTATACCATGATGGTATTAAATCCCATTCTACATCAAATCGCTTTAGCATATACAATGCCTTTAGCACGCTTATTAGTTATAAAGTGTGTATGTACACACACATTACTAACGATAGCCCTAAATCCCAAAGAGTCAATCGGCCACACTAGATTTCCTTGCCCCTATATTCGCCATACATGAAAGTTAGTGTCATAGACCATTCGGTCAAACCAAATAAATCCAAAGGGTTAACGTATGAACCCGAAACCTCACCTAAACGCCCTTGAGTACTAGCCACAGCACACATTTTGGTGAATCTGCTTTACTACCCTACAATCGGCAATTATTAGTAGCCACCATAATAGCCTTCAGCTTTCGATTACTTAGAAGAATTAATGATCTTAAAATGGATCCTTACCACCCTTACCAAAGCCGATTGTCAGAGAATAGAGGTTTGGATTGTGCACTTCAACATCCTGGAGCACCTTCTAAGAAATCGGTTCCAAAGGAGAAGAATATTTAGCCACACACCATCAACATGTGCCGACTTTCGGCCTCCCATTCATCCAAGTCGACAGAGAACAAAAGATTGTGGGAGGAGGGTTTCGGCAATACTTACCTTCACCAATCGATTGAAAAAGAAATCCCGAAGAGACTTATGCTACTCCTAATATTTGGCCAAAGTGAGTCTAATAGGAAAAATTAAAGAATTTCGGCACAAAGGTAGGGAGTAGATTCGGCTAATAGAGAAAGAGAAGAGAAGGGGAAAAGAAGATAGGGATTCGGCGAAGAAAGGGTAGAGAGAGTTTCAATTTTGAGAAAGAATGAAAAAGAAGGAAGAAGAGGTGGAAGATGGGAAAAATGCTTAGCCGAAATTGTCAAGTAAAAGACTAAGAGAATTCGGCCTCCCCCTCTACACAGTTCCCTTGCCGATTACTCCTCTCCAACAAGGAGTCCTAGATTCGGCCAACACCCTGATTTACTCTTGGCCAAACGTTTAAAATCATTCAAAAGAATTTGAATTAATCAAGTTCCTACTTTCTTTCTCTGCCAACTTTTTAAACAAATATTCAAATAAAATCCAATTAAAATCCTAATAATATCCTTATTATCCTGAAGTTTAAATTGAACATTTCTCTCTCTCTTTGCCACAAAATAAAGAGCAAAAAGGGAACTTCCATGACTCGAACATAGGCTCCCTTGCTCCCCTTGTGGCGTCAATTCCAGCTCCTCGGTGGCCTCCCTTTTGCCACTTTTCCAAGGCCTTTTTAGTGACAAATTTCCCCTCATTTAACTTGTAACCCCTACTTACTAAGGCTCCCTATCTTTAAAGCTTACAAATAAAATTTTTTCTACTATCCGAGCCTACTCAAGATCCATGATTAAGCCTTATTACACCGCAACAACATCATAACAATCCAATCACAAGCAAAATAATTCAATCACAAATAACCCCAATTTTAGGATGTTACAGTTTCCATAACAATAAAGAGACTATAAGCACCAAAGACGTCATAAAAAAATTAATTGTCGTGTGTTTCTTGGGCAAGGATTTGCCATAACCATCTGGGCTAGCATCTACATCATCACCCCCACCTGAAGCCCCACACACTTTTCCTGATATGTTGGAACATCAAGTAATAAATACTCACAAGCAACTCCAACATCAGTTCGATATGGTGGAAAAGCAGCAAAATCAAATCTCTATTGATTTTGTAACACCCCTAACTTGTATCCATCACCGGAATAGGGTTGAGGAGGATTCCCGTAAAATTGTAACATAAAAACATACATTCCCAATCATTTCATTAAACATAGCAAAGTCCATTCATACACATGCATACCGTCCCTTAATCAAGCCTTCGAGGCCCTAGAAACACTTTAGAAACAATTTGGGACTAAATCAGAAACATTTGAAACATTAACGAAAAAGTTAGAAAAATTTAAACTGCAGGGGTCACAAGGTCATATGGTTAGGCCGTGTGACTCACACGACTAAGACACACGCCTGTGTCTCAAGCCGTTTAACATTCGAAATAGGGACACATGGCTGTGTCTCAATGTAACACCCCTAACACGTATCCGTCGCCAGAATAGGGTTAAAAATATTACCGGACAGATCGGAAACTTTTACAGACATTTCATAAAACAAGCCATCAATTGCAATAAAAAAACACACTAAATGGTCACCATTTTATCCCATTCAATCTCATTTCTAAATATGCCAATTTGCACAATCAATTCACATGTAAATCCAAGCATAACTCATCCATAATTTCACTAATTCACTATGGCATCAATTCATCAACAAGCTTACCTTTCATAAGGCCATTTCATTGCCATCAAGCCATACCAAAACATGCATCACATACCATATTCACTCATGCACATTACCATCATTTATCTAGCCAAATCACATGGCTATTTATAACTCAAACTTATACCAAATGACTAGCCTATACATGCCATACTTAGAAAATACATTTCCAAAAGATACCAAAATGAGTTGAGTAGTGTGATGACGATCCTTGACAGTCCCCGAGCCTTCAGTAGCTTTGACGATCTATAAAACTGAGCAAACACACACAGAGTAAGCTTTCAAAAGCTTAGTAAGCCATATACAAATAAACTTAGCATAAAATGCATATAACCATATTGACACAATGACATTATTGGTTCTCATAGCAAATTCATCACATATATTCTTTGGCTCATTTGTTTAGCCATATCTTACCAATTTCTTCAACTCAAATGTCACACATACACATGGCTCATTCAAGCATAACTTCTCATATAATCTCATCATTTCATATACATAATCATCTTAGTAAGTTCATATAGATACTTACCTTTCATACACACTTAGTGTACATACCAAACGTACCTGAAACAGATATACCATTCACATTGTCATTCGTATCTCAAATTTTCCCGTTGAACCGTTCAGAATCTAATAGGATACTGAGAGTGCTCAGAATAATCGTACAATGCCAACGTCCAAGATGTGGTCTTACTTGTAATCTGATATCGATGCCACTGTCCCTAACAGGGTCTTACACGAATCAAATACGATGCCGATGTCCCAGACATGGTCTTACACGTAAATCTCATATCGATGCCAACGTCCCAGACGTGGTCTTACATGAAATCTTGAATCAACGCCAATGTCCCAGACGTGGTATTACATGATACCACATAACAGACACCTATGTCATGACATATACTATCCTATCTATTCCTAGGTTCAAACGGGACTTCTCGGATAATGACACTAAGTCGATTCTATCTCAGAATTCACGTGCACACCATCTCATATGCATTCATCCTTAAAAATAGTCATATGAACATATATAATTCAATACAAATACATTTATTTGTATATCGACTTACCTAGGATTTGAATATTCATTCGGATTCGGTTATTCGACTACTTTCGCTTTCCCGCGATCAAAGTCCGTTTTATTCGGTTCTTGATCTATACATATTCAAATTTCACTCTTCTATTCACTAACTCATTCATTTCAAACAAAGAACACATATTTAGGGCAATTTGAAAATTAGCCCTCACATTTCACATTTGGACAATTTAGTCCCTAATTCACAAAATCACAAATTACACAAAATTACTATATACACATGCTTAGCTGAATATTCATGTATCTCATACAAGTCCATACATTTCATTTATTTCATAAATTAGTCCCTCAAAATGCTACTTTCACAATTTAACCCTAATTAGCTAAATTCATCAAAAATTCAAGAACAAGACATGTTCATTAAACACATATCTTTCATTTAACACCAATACTCACTACAAAGCTTACCATTTTATCAATGGCACATCTCACAAACATCATCAATTCTTCAAATTACAACATGGGTTTTATAGAATACAAAGCAACGATTGCAAAAACGTAGAAATTATCAAGAACGAATCAAAAACTAACCTTGAATTAAGCCAAAACCATGGCCGAACCCTTGTTTACTCTTTTTCTTTCTTTTCTTTCAATATTCAGCTAGGTGAAGGATGATAATGGCTTATTTTAAGCCTTTTGTTTTATGAATAATAGTTTAATTATTCATTTCCTATTTTACCCATTTATTAATCATATAGGACAATTAAACACTATGGTTATTATGTCATTTAATCATCCACTAACCAAATAATGGTTTAATAGCAACATAAGGCCACCAACTTTAAAAAGACATGACACTTAAGTGCTTTTAACTTATGGCATGCTATTTTAGCGTTCAATGCAATTTAATCCTTTTTCTCAATTTAAGCACTCAGACGGATAAATTAACTTACGAAATTTTAACACATGCTTAATCTCGTATCAAGGACACAGAAAATAATATTAAAAATAATATTCAAACTCGAATTTGTGGTCCTGAAACCACTCTTTCGACTAGGGTCTAAACCGGACTGTTACAATTCTCCCCCCTTAGGGACTTTCGTCCCCAAAAATCTTACCGTTAAACAGATTAGGATATTGTTGCCTCACTAAATCTTCAGGATCCCACGTAGCCTCTTCTATTCCGTGTCGATGCCACAATACTTTGACTAACGAAACTTTCTTGTTTCTCAACTCTTTTACTTCACGAGCTAAAATACGGATTGGTTCTTCTTCGTAAGTCATATCTGATCAAATTTCAATTTCAAACGGAGCAAGCACATGTGACGGATCGGATCGATATCTACGGAGCATCGAAACATGAAATACATTATGTACCTTTTCTAGCTCAGGTGGCAACAATAATTTGTATGCAACTGGTCCAACATGCTCAATAAATTCATACGGTCCGATGAATCTCAGACTCAACTTGCCTTTGCGTCCAAATCAGAGTACTTTCTTCCACGGAGACACCTTCAGAAACACTTTGTCACCGATCTCGAATTCAATATCTTTACGTTTCAAATCTGCATAGGATTTTTGACGATCAGACGCTGCTTTCAGACTATCGCAGATTACTTTCACTTTTTGTTCAGTGTCTTTTATCAGATCAACCCCGTGTAGCTTATTTTCACTGAGTTTGGTCAAATATAGAGGTGTTCGACATTTACGTCCGTACAAAGCTTCATAAGGTGCCATTTTAATGCTCGACTGGAAACTATTATTGTATGCAAATTTAATCAGTGATAAGTACTGTTCCCACGTACCATCAAACTGAAGAATGCAACATCTCAACATATCCTCTAGTATCTGAATAATCCGTTCAGACTGACCATCCATCTGTGGATGAAATGCTATACTGAAATGCAATTTTGTGCCTAAAGCTTCTTGTAATTTCTTCCAAAACCTTGATGTAAATCGTGGATCTCTATCATACACAATAGACAATAGCACTCCATGCAATCTCACAATCTCAGAAATGTAAAGTTCAGCTAACTTTTCAAGTGAAAAATCAGATCGTACCGGAATAAAATGGGCGGATTTCGTCAAACAATCAACTACGACCCAAATCGCATCTTTCTTTCTTAGAGTCAAAGGTAGTCCAGAAACAAAATCCATCGTCACTCTATCCCATTTCCACTCGGGAATCAGAATCGGTTGCAGCAAACTAGATGGAACCTGATGTTCAGCCTTAACTTGCTGACAGATTAAACATTTCGACACAAAGTCAGAAATGTCCCGTTTCATACCAGACCACCAATAGTGTTGTTTTAGATCATGGTACATCTTCGTACTTCCCGGATGAATAGATAGACGACTGTTATGTGCTTCATTCAAAATCAACTAAACTAACTCTGAGTTTCTCGGAACATAAATTCGATCTCGAAATCTCAAACAATCATCAACATCAACTCGAAATTCAGAATCAGAATTTGAATCACACCGAGCTCGTTTTGCTATCATTTTATTATCAACTTTCTGAGCATCACAAATTTGTTGTAAAAACTACGGCTTCGCTTTTAATTCTGCCAACACTGAACCATCATCGGACAGGTCTAAATGAGCATTTATTACATGCAATGCAAACAATGATTTCCGACTCAATGCATCGGCAATGACATTAGCTTTACCCGGATGATAATCTATCACAAGCTCAAAGTCTTTCAACAGTTCTAGCCACCTTCTCTGTCGCAGATTCAAATCTTTCTAAGTCATCAGGTATTTCAAACTTTTATGATCTAAAAACACGTGACATTTTTCACCGAAAAGGTAGTGACGCCAAATTTTTAATGCGAATACAATCGCAGCTAGCTCAAGATCGTGTGTCGGATAGTTCTTTTCATGAGGCTTTAGTTGTCTCGAGGCGCAAGCTATTACTTTGCCTTCTTCCATCAGTACGTATCCCAGACCATTCATCGAAGCATCACTGTAAATTACAAACTCTTTGCCTGATTCTGGCTGTACTAAAACTGGAGCTTCAGTCAACAGAGTTTTCAATCGATCAAAACTTTTCTGACATTTATCCGACCATTCATACCTCACATCTTTCTGAAGCAATCTAGTAAACGGAGTAGCTATCATCGAAAAGCCTTTTACAAACCTTCGATAATAACCAGCAAGTCCCAAAAAATTGCAAACTTCAGACACGTTTTTTGGAGGTTTCCATTCCAGAATAGCAGAAATCTTGCTCGGATCAACTCGTGTTCCAGAGGTCGATACAATATGTCCCAGAAACCAGAGGCCGATACAGTTTGTCCTAGAAAACTAACTTCACGCAACCAGAACTCACATTTGCTAAATTTCGCATACAATTGCTTTTCTATCAGAGTTTGCATCACAATTCTCAGATGTTCAGCATGTTCAATTTCATCACGAGAATAAATCAAAATGTCATCAATGAATACGACAACAAATCGATCTAGGTACGGTCTAAAAATTCTGTTCATCAAATCCATAAAAACAGCAGGAGCATTTGTTAGTCCAAAGGGCATAACTAAAAACTCATAATGCCCATACCTCGTTTTGAACGCAGTTTTCAGAATGTCTGAATCTTTTACTCCCAACTGGTAATATCCCGATCTCAGATCTATCTTAGAAAACACAGTGGCTCCTTTTAGCTGATCAAGCAAATCATCAATTCTGGGCAACGGATATTTGTTCTTTATTGTCACTTTATTCAACTGACGATAATCTACACACATTCTCATTGTGCCATCTTTCTTTTTCACAAATAGAACAGGAGCACCCCAAGGTGAAAAAATCAGTCTTGCAAACCCTCTGTCAGTCAACTCTTGCAACTGTGACTTTAACTCTTTCAACCCTGTTAGTGCCATTCTATACGGAGCTATCGAAATAGGTGTCGTACTAGGCAACAGATCAATACCAAATTCAACTTCACATATTGGAGATAATCTCGGCAATTCTTCAGGAAATACATCAGAAAACTCACAAACAACTTGCACTGATTCAACTTTCTTTTTAGACACTTTCGAATCAATCACAAAAGCAAAATATACCTCATATCTCTTTTTCACATAACTTTGAGATTTCAACACAGATATCACAGTAGGCAATCCATTCAAATCATTAGACTCAACCCAAACTATTTCATCATCCTGACATCTCAAGTCAATCATCTATCTTTTACAATTCACAACAGCATCATGCAATGTCAACCAATCCATACCCAGAATGATATCAAACTCATCAAATGGTAATAGCATCAAATCAACAGGAAAATAGATATCTCAAAACATTAACGGACAGTTCTTGCATACTTTGTCAACCAGGACACTTTTACCTAAGGGGTTCGATACTTTTATAGCAAACTAAGTAGACTCTACAGGCAAAGTCTTACTGGATACCAAATTCATGCATACATATGAGTAAGTAGAACCAGGGTCTATCAATGCAATCACAGAAGTATCATAAAGTGTAAATGTACCCGTTATAACATCCAGAGATGAAGCTTCCTCACGATCTCGGATGGCATACGCTCTGGCAGGCGCTCTAGCTTCAGATCTTGCAATAGTATCTCTCGAAGTTCTCTGACTACCACTGACATTTCTTATATTTCGGGAAGGTCTACCTCTCACTGGAGCATTATCTGATCTCGGATTCTGAACAACCTCTGGCTCAACAGACTCTGGGCAATCACGAATGAAATGATCTAACGATCCACATCTGAAGCAAGCCCGGTCATTCAATCTACAACTTCCCAGATGTCTTTTGCCACAATGCTCACACTCAGGTCGTTCGGATCGAACATTTCCAACACTTGACATTGATGTTGCTGGAGCTTTAGAACTCAAGTGTGATCTAGCTCGATCTCTACTAGAATGTCCCACATTAGTCTTTGAATGGCCATGTTCATCTCTAAATTTCTTCGAAGCAGACTGAAATGATTTGCTCGGAAATCTTTTTCTCAGATCTTTAACTTTAGATTCAGCTTTTCTTTTATCTTTCTCAAGTGCCTCTACTTTGCACGCTCGATCAACAAGTACAACGAACTCTTTTATTTCCAGAATCTCAACTAGCAAACGAATATTTTCTTTAAGACCATCTTCGAATCTTTTGCACATTATTGCTTCGGTGGATACACATTCACGAGCATACTGACTCAGTCTCACGAACTCTTGTTCGTATTCAGTAACAGACATACGGCCCTGCTTCAAGTCCAGAAATTCCTTTTGTTTCTAATCAAGGATTCTCTCACTGATGTATTTCTTCCGAAACTCAATCTAAAAGAAATCCCATGTCTCTTGTTATTTCAGAACAATAGAAATTAGAGTTTTCCACCACTGATAGGTCGCGTCTCGTAACAAAGAAACAACACACTTTATGCATTCCTCGGGACTCAGTGACATTTCATCAAATACCCGGATAGTGTTTTCTAACCAGAACTCAGCTTTTTCGGCATCATCGTCACTGGTAGCCCTGAACTCTTTAGCCCCATACTTACAAATTTTGTCGACCGAAGGCTTGTTCAACAGATTTAGATTCATAGTCTGAGGCATAGCAGATGTCTGAGGGGAATTAACCGGGGGCGGAGGTTGCGTAAAAGTCAAGTTATTTCTTACAAATTGAGTGGACCATTCACTCATCATCTGGAAGAAAGCTTGTTTAGCTTCTCCCTCTTGACCGCTCGTAGCCGATCTCAGATCAGATGGCGTTGTCCCATGAGCGGGAGCAGGCGCATTGCTTTCTACTTTGTCAGCTACAGCTCTTTCGGGATCCATTACTATACGAAAATAACGTTTCACACGTCAGGATTCATCACACTATCACAGTTCAGATATATGGCATGTATAGCTAGACTCTGACATGCTACATTAGTTTGAGAATCGACTAAATCGTAGCTCTGATACCAACCAAATGTAACACCCCTAACCCGTATCTGTCGTCGGATTAGGGTTTAAGATATTACCGAACAAATCAGAAACTTTTACAGACATTTCATAAAACAAGTCATCAATTGCAATAAAAAACACACCAAATGGTCATCATTTTATCCCATTCAATCTCATTTCTAAATATGCCAATTTGCACAATCAATTCACATGTAAATCCAAGCATAACTCATCCACAATTTCACTAATTCACTATGGCATCAATTCATCAACAAGCTTACCTTTCATAAGGCCATTTCATTGCAATCAAGCCATACCAAAACATGCATCACATACCATATTCACTCATGCACAATACCAACATTTATCTAGCCAAATAACATGGCTATTTACAACTCAAACTTATACCAAATGACTAGCCTATACATGCCATACTTTGAAAATACATTTCCAAAAGATACCAATATGAGTTGAGTATTGTGATGACGATCCTTGACAGTCCCCGAGCCTTTAGTAGCTTTGACGATCTATAAAATAGAGCAAACACACACAGAGTAAGCTTTCAAAAGCTTAGTAAGCCATATACAAATAAACTTAGCATAAAATGCATATAACCATATTGACACAATGACATTATTGGTTCTCATAGCAAATTCATCACATATATTCTTTGGCTCATTTGTTTAGCCATATCTTACCAATTTCTTCAACTCAAATGTCACATATACACATGGCTCATTCAAGCATAACTTCTCATATAATCTCATCATTTCATATACATAATCATCTTAGTAAGTTCATATAGATACTTACCTTTCATACACACTTAGTGATAAGGCGTTGCTTGGCAAAACAACGATCCTTGAGTGTTTCCCGATCTAGGATTGTAGCAAGCACTTCCCTGCAATTAAACAAAAACAAAGAGGTTGGTTTTAGACTTAAAACACACACGAAATTGAACAGATTTGAAGAAGAAAAGATGTTGCTGGAATTTTTAGACAGATTTGAAGAAGGTAGAAGATGAATGCTTCAAAATTCATCCATGGCAGCCTTGAACAATTCAAAAAAAAATGGCAGAAATAATGCTGGAGGCGGGTGGGAATTTGAACAACGAAGAACTCGAAAGAACTCGCACAATCTGTTATGCAAACCAGAATCGAATCTGTTCTACGTCAACGGACTTGGACCCACTAGATAGCGATCTAGGAACCTGAAGTATCACAAGATTGACACAACAATTCAGAATTGAAATTTCAAGAAAGAAGTTAAAAAAAAAAACCAAATTTGAGAGAAAACTCACAAAGTAATTTTTATTTCAAATAGTCTACGTTTTAACAATGTTTGAAGGACAAATATATAGAAGAATGAAGAGGTGGCCGAATTACATTGTGTGGTTAACATTAAAGGAGTTTAAAAATTAAATTTGAATTGAAATAACTCCTTTTGGGCAAAATTAATTTGCAGGCAAGTAAAAAAGAGGGAGTTGGCATGTTTATCACTTTAAACATGTGTTAATTTCGTTTGAAATTCAAACACACAACTTCCCTTGTCCTTATCTCATTAATTGCCGCACAAATGCACTAGAACGGGCTAGTTTTTGGTCACACATGTGCACCACATGTGTACAAGGCTGGCACATGCACATCCACATGCTTGGATGCCACCTAGGCTGCCACATGTGCACTGGTGTACTCCTCGACACGTAGGACACTATTCAGCTACTTCTGGACTTGTCAGCTGAAATTGAGCTAGTGGAGCCGGAGGTGAGCTGACTTGAGCTAAACTGAGCTGAATTCAGCTAGTTAGAAGTGAAATGAGCTGACATGAGCTAGTGTAGAGCGCTCTGAGCTGAGTTGAGCTGGGAACAAGCCTCTCGAGTGACTTGAGTGAAGGTGAGCCGTGCATATACTCGTAAGTTGGAGTCCTTTTGTGTACATGTTACAAAACAATATAACACTTATCAAAGCTATGTAAACTTTATATAACATAGTCTAATAAGTTGTAAACAAGTGCACACTTATTCGTTAACACACAAAAAACTTGAAGACAATACAAATACTATCAACCCAATCCAAAAACATACTTAGCATAATATATACATTCTAAACACACCAATATAAGTAGTATGGCATAAGTATGTCACATATCAGCATGCAACACACTATAAAACTTATCTTCTAAGGCACATTCACTTTCGAAAGAGTCAGAAACTTTAGCACAAGTGAAAGAAAGAACTTCCCTGAATTTCTTTGCCTTAGATCGTGTGATAGGTCCTAATGGCAAGACCTCTGGATTAGCCTCCGTGATTGGCTTGGATGTGCCCACATCAGCCCCCCTTCGTGAAAAGGATTTGTCCTCAAATCTGCAGAATTATAATAAGGGGTTAAGTCCGAATCATTAAATTTTGCACTTACATTATATTACCCGATAAGTCAAATTTGTAGGCGTTGTCATTCACTTTCTCCAACACCCTTAAAAGGACCATCTCCTCGCGGTAACAGCTTAGACCGTCTTTGGGCTGGAAAACGTTCCTTTCAAAAATGAACCCAAACCCAATCACCAACATCGAAGGTGACTCGCTTTCTTCCTTTGTTTGCTTGCTTTTCGTACTGCTGAGTCCTCCATTCTAAGTTCTCCTTAACTTGTTGATGCAACTTCTTCACATATTCTGCTTTCGATTTACCGTCCCTGTTCGTCACCTGTTCTTGTGGCAAAGGCAACATATCTAGAGGAGTAATAGGATTAAATCCATAAACAACCTCAAATGGTGACATCTTAGTAGCAGAATGTACAACGTGATTATAAGCAAATTCAACATATGGCAAACAATCTTCCTAAGTTTTTACGTTCTTTTTAATTATGGAACGAATTAAAGTAGATAAAACCCTATTAACAACCTCAGTTTGTCCATCAGTCTGGAGATGACAAGTAGTAGAAAACATAAGTTTCGTACCTAATTTGCTCCAAAGAGTCCTCCAGAAGTGACTCAAAAACTTTACATACCTGTCAGAAACAATTGACCTAGGAATACCATGTAAACGAACAACATCCCTAAACAACAAGTTAGCCACATTTACAGCATCATCAGTTTTATGGCAAGCAATAAAATGTGCCATCTTTGAGAACCTATCAACCACAACAAATATACTATCTCTACCGGTCCTAGTTCGAGGCAATCCCAAAACAAAATCCATATAAATATCAGTCCAAGGGGAATCAAGAATAGGTAAAGGCAAGTACATACCATGTGGTGAAACTTTCGATTTTGCTTTCTTACACGTCAGACAACGTTCACAGTACCGTTCAACATCCCTACGCATTTTAGGCCAAAATAGATGCTCCATTAATGTCTGTAACATTTTGGTGACTTCAAAATGACCCATTAGTCCACCTTCATGTGCTTCATGGATCAGAATACCACGCATGGATCCTTGTGGAATGCATATCCTGTTCTCTTTGAAAAGATAGCCATCATGCCTATAAAATTTTCCTTCTCGCACCTTTTAGCGCAAGCATTAAACTTATCTCTAAAATCGGGATCATCGATTGTATAGCTCACTTAATATATGCAAATCAAATCAAATGAGAATCAACGTAATTTAAAAGTGCATACCTGCGTGATAAAGCATCAGCAACGACATTGTCTTTACCTTTCTTGTAACGAATGACATAAGGGAAAGACTCAAGAAATTCAACCCATTGAGCATGTCGTTTGTTTAATTTATGCTGACCTGTGATATATCGCAAAGCCTCATGATCAGTGTGAATCACGAACTCCTAATGCTGCCAAGTTTCCAATGCCCGAATCAGTGCATACATCTCCTTATCATAGATAGGATAGTTCAACGTCGCTCCACTAAGCTTCTCACTGAAATATGCAACGGGCCTCTTTTCTTGTGACAAAACAACACCTATGCCAACTCCAGAAGCATCACATTCAACTTCAAACATTTTATCAAAGTTAGGTAATGCTAAAATAGGTGCTTTTGTCAAACACTCCTTTATTTTTAGAAAGGCGTCCTCTTGTTCTTTACCCTATGAGAAGACTGAATTCTTCTTTATAATCCCGGTCAAGGGGGCGGTAATAGAATTGAAATGGGGAACAAATCGACGGTAGAAGCTAGCTAAACCATGAAAGGATCTAACTTGACTAACCGATATCGGTCGTGGCCACTCTTGAATCGCCTTAATCTTCTCAGGATCAACTTCAACTCCCTGAGAACTAAAAATATAACCAAGAAATATAAGCTTATCAGTACAAAACACACATTTCTCCATGTTACCAAACAATCTCTCTTCTCGCAAAGTCTGCAAAATAGCTCGCAAATGTTTTACGTGATTCTGCAAAGTCTTGCTATAAATAAAAAATGTCATCAAAGTACACAACACAAAACTTACCAATAAAAGATCGCAGAACATGATTCATCAAACGCATAAAAGTACTAGGAGCATTAGTTAAACCGAAAGGCATCACTAACCATTCATACAGTCCTAGTTTCGTCTTGAAGGATGTCTTCCACTCGTCACCTTCTTTCATAAGAATTTGATGATATCCACTCTTCAAATCAATTTTGGAGAAGGTAGTCGCTCCGCACAACTTATCCAACATGTCATCAAGGCGAGGAATGGGATATCAATACTTGATTGTAATCCGGTTCACTGCTCGACAATAAATACACATCCTCCAAGTTCCATCCTTTTTGGGTACCAACAACACTGGTACAACACACGGACTCAAACTCTCTTGAATGTACCCCTTGTCCAACAACTCAGAAATCTGTCTTTGAACTTCCTTCATCTCTTCAGGGTTACTACGGTATGCTGGTCTATTCGAAATCGTGGCTCCTAGAATAAAGTCAATATGATGTTCGATGCCACAAATAGGGGGTAAACCCTTCAGTGTTTCATCAGGAAACACATCCTCGAATTCCTGCAAAAGAGATGAAATAGAAACAAGCAAATCACTAGGAATCTCAGCTAATAAACAATTATCTTTAAACAACAAAATAAGCATAGAATGCTGAGAGGAAAGACATTTCCTGATTTCCTTGCTGCTAGCGTACACATTCATCTTCTTTTTCCCTCGAGCTTTTTCGATATTCTTTCGCAATCTCACTTGGTCTTCTTGCACTTGGCTCAGTGTCAAAGGTGCTAAGATGATATTTTTATCTGCTTGAACAAAAGAATACCTGTTTGTAAAGCCATCATGTATCGCCCTCTTGTCAAACTGCCATGCGCGTCCCAACAGTAAATGGCTCGCATCCATCGAAACGACATTGCAAAGTACTTCATCTTTGTACTTTCCAATGGCAAACGGCACAAGAACCTGCCTAGTCACTCTAATTTCTCCTCCGTCATTTAGCCACTATAACTTGTAAGGATTTGGATGCCGTGTCATCTTCAAACCCAACTTATCAACCATCACAGAACTAGCAACATTAGTGCAACTACCACCATCGATAATTACAACACATACCTGTCATTGATGAGACATCTCGTGTGAAAGATGTTCTCTCGTTGCTGTTCATCTTGAATCGGTTGAGTATTTAGACTCCTCTTGACAACAAGTGCTTCACTGGTGGCAAATGTCTGCACATTATCATCATCTTTTTCAACGTCCACTGTAGAGGGCTCCTGTTCGTCTTCTTCGGACTCAGATTCAATCTCGCCACTATCCAACAACATCATGGTCCTCCGATTTGGGCACTGAATGGCAACATGCCCTCGACCAAGGCACTTGAAACACAGAATGTCCCTCGAACGTTCTTGTGTCACCACCTGCTTGTCACGACTATTTTTAGTAATAGGAGTCTTTGGTTTGCTTGACTCTGCCTTATCTCAAATCTGAAGTGGTGCTTGTGGTGTAGGCTTCCTGAAATTATTAGGAGTAGATAAAGGATTTGAAAATGATTTAAATGGAGTATTACCTCGATTTGAAGACTTCCTACGTTGTTGTCGTTCAACTTTTATCGCCATATGCACCATGTCCTCCAACTCGACATAATGCTGCAACTCAACAACATTAGCAATCTCAGAATTCAAACTTGCAAGAAAATGTGCCATAGTAACCTCTCGATCCTCAACAATGTTGGCTCACATTATGGACACTTCCATTTCCTTGTAGTAGTCTTCAACACTCCTACTCCCCTGTTTCAACGTTTGCAACTTCTGGAATAAGTCACGATGGTAATGAGAAGGAACAAATCTCTTACGCATGATTTGTTTCATTTCATTCCATGTTCTCACTGGACCTTCACCGGTGCGTCTCCGACTAATTAGCAATTGATCCCACCAGATCAAAGCATAATCAGTGAATTCCATCGCAGCCAAATGAACCTTCTTCTGTTCTGAGTAATTGTAACACTCAAAAACATGTTCGACTTTGCTTTCCCAAACGAGATAAGCATCAGGGTCTATTCGTCCTTGAAATGATGGAATAGCAACTTTAATGTTAGATAGATTACCATCAAGTTGTATATGTCTTCTCAGATTCTGCCTCGGAGACTGATCAACTTCATTCTCGTCATTTCCTTCATTAGGGACTGATTGGGAACCACCACCGTCAATTCTGTCCATCCTCGATTGTAGGGGTTTGAGTTCTTGTCTTAAAAGACACTGAAGTTCACGTGTTATGGCCTGCATTTACAAGTTTGGTTGCCGGCCATCCGGGTTGCTCTCATTAGAACCTGTCATTTTAAATAATAATTATAAAAAAAGAAACAAGCAAAAACACTATTAAAGGTTAGTGAAAATAAAGGAATGGATCTCACAGGACACTCAACACAGTCTCACAGATCGCTCCCAAAGAAAGAACACTCAATAATTTCACTCAGCGCTCGTGTTTCACTCGGGAGAAAACTTTAAAGGCTCTTTTTGTCTCCCCCTCTGATCTCACACGCTCAATTGCCTTTTCCACTCAATCTCTCATAATTAGTTCTTTAAAGGAACTAATTTCGATCTTTCAGAATCTGTTTACCGCGTCAACTTGTAAGAAACAACAAGGATAAAGAATCAAGGGTTAGAATGAAAATAGGGCTGGAAAAAAATGAGATATAAAGGCTGAAAACAATGAAATACATGGCTGGAAAATTAACAAACAAAATGAAGAAAACAAGGATGAAAATAAGAAGGAAAAAAAATCAACAACTTACTGCAACAGAAATGCTTACAATGAACCTATCACCGAACAGACAAGAATAAGTTGTTTCGGTTGATTTCCAAGCATTTCATGGCATAATATGAGCATCTTTTATCATTTCAACAAATTCGCACACTTTCTTTTTTCTTTTGTTTCTGTTTTGTTGTTGTGCTTCAAATCTGATTTTTTTTTGTGTGTTTTTTTTTGTTTTGAATTTTCAAATTTTTTTAACTTTTTATTTTGTTTTCTTGATTTTGAGTGCAGAATGTGCTAAAAAATCCAACCTGGGCTCTGATACCATATGATAAGGCGTTTCTTGGCCAAACAACGATCCTTGAGTGTTTACGGATCTAGGATTGTAGCAAGCACTTCCCTGCAATTAAACAAAAACAAAGAGGTTGGTTTTAGACTTGAAAAACACATGAAATTTAATAGATTTGAAGAAGAAAAAATGTTGCTGGAATTTCTAGACAGATTTGAAGAAGGTAGAAGATGAATGCTTCAAAATTCATCTATGGCAGCCTTGAACAATTCAAAAAAAAATAGCAGAAATAATGCTGGAAACTGGCTGGGAATTTGAACAACGAAGAACTTGAAAGAACTCGCACAATTTGTTATGCAAACCCGAATCGAATCTATTCTACGTAACAGACTTGGACCCACTAGATAGTGATCTAGGAACCCGAAGTATCACAAGATTGACACAACAATTTAGAATTGAAATGTCAAGAAAGAAGTTCAAAAAAAAAACCGAATTTGAGAGAAAACTCACAAAGTAATTTTTATTTCAAATAGTCTACCTTTTAACAATGTTTGAAGTACAAATATATAGAAGAATGAAGAGGTGGCCGAATTACATTGTGTGGTTAACATTAAAGGAGTTTAAAAATTAAATTTGAATTGAAATAACTCTTTTTGGACGGAATTATTTTGTAGCCAAGTAAAAAAGAGGGAGTTGGCATGTTTACCACTTTAAACATGTGTTAATTTCGTTTGAAATTCAAACACACAACTTCCCTTGTCCTTATCTCATCAATTGCCGCACAAATGCACAAGAACGGGTTGGTTTTTGGTCACACATGTGCACCACATGAGTACAAGGCTGGCACATGCACATCCACATGCTTGGACGCCACCTAGGCTACCACATGTGCACTGGTGTACTCCCCGACACGTAGGACACTATTTAGCTACTTCTGGACTTGTCAGCTGAAATTGAGCTAGTGGAGCCGGAGGTGAGCTGACTGGAGCTAAACTGAGCTGAATTTAGCTAGCTAGAAGTGAAATGATCTGACATGAGCTGGTGTAGAGCACTCTGAGCTGAGTTGAGCTGGGGAACAAGCCTTTGAGCTGACTTGAGCTGAAGGTGAGCAGCATATACTCTCGTAAGCTGGAGTCCTTTCGTGTACATGTTACAAAACAATATAACACTTATCAAAGCTATGTAAACTTAATATAACATAGTCTAATAAGTTGTAAACAAGTGCACACTTATTCGTTAACACACAAACAACTTGAAGACAATACAAATACTATCAACCCAATCCAAAAACATACTTAGCATAATATATACATACTAAACACACCAATATAAGTAGTATGGAATAAGTATGTCACATATCAGCATGCAACACACTATAAAACTTATCTTCTAAGGCACATTCACTTTCGAAAGAGTCAGAAACTTTAGCACAAGTGAAAGAAAGAACTTCCCTGAATTTCTTTGCCTTAGATTGTGTGATAGGTCCTAATGGCAAGACCTCTGGATTAGCCTCCATGATTGGCTTAGATGCGCCCACATCACTTAGTGTACATACCAAACGTACCTGAAACAGATATACCATTGACATTGTCATTCGTATCTCGAATTTGCCCGTTGAACCGTTTGGAATCTAATAGGATACTCAGAGTGCTCGGAATAATCGTACAATGCTAACGTCCCAGACGTGGTCTTACATGTAATCTGATATCGATGCCACCGTCGACTTCATTGCGGTCTTACGAATCAAATACGATGCCGATGTCCCAGACATGGTCTTACACGTAAATCTCATATCAATGCCAATGTCCCAGACGTGGTCTTACATGAAATCTCGAATCAACGCCAACGTCCCAGACGTGGTCTTACATGATATCACATAACAGACACCTATGTCATGACATATACTATCCTATCTATTCCTAGGTTCAAACGGGACTTCTCGGATGTTGACACTAAGTCGATTCTATCTCAAAATTCATGTACACACCATCTCATATGCATTCATCCTTAACAATAGTCATATGAACATATATAATTCAATACAAATACGTTTATTTGTATATCGACTTACCTAGGATTTGAAATTCGTTCGGATTCGGTTATTCGACTACTTTCGCTTTCCCGCGATCAAAGTCTATTTTCTTCGGTTCTTGATCTATACATATTCAAATTTCACACTTTTATTCACTAACTCATTCATTTCAATCAAAGAACACATATTTAGGGCAATTTGCAAATTAGCCCTCACATTTCACATTTGGATAATTTAGTCCCTAATTCAAAAAATCACAAATTACACAAAATTACTATATACCCATGCTTAGCCGAATATTCATGTATCTCATACAAGTCCATACATTTCATTTATTTCACAAATTAGTCCCTCAAAATGCTACTTTCACAATTTAACCCTAATTACCTAAATTCATCAAATATTCAAGAACAAGACATGTTCATTAAACACATATCTTTCTGATCGTATGTCTGTCGAGTCTTAAAATTTATAAAGAGAATGATCGAACCTGGAAACTAACTCTGACAACGATTGAGGCAAGTGCACCTATCAAACAGTAGTATAGCTTAGGCAAGACCGGATTGTCGAACCCAAATGAACTAAAAGTACTAATACTAACTTTCTTTCTATTATTTAGCCTAAGAATTAAGCGAATGGTTGTTTAATCTAAATTAATTTTATACTAGACTAAAGACTCTAAGACAAAGAAGAATGAATTTGGGAAAATACTTGAGGAAAAACCAATTAATTAAGATGACACCCAAGGAAGAATCCACCTAGACTTCACTTGTTATCAAACTCTGAACCAGACGATGTACTCACTTGACTTGATCCGTAGGATTCCCTAATTTATATTAAACCCTCTCTCGAGGCGAATAACGTCTAACCCTAGGTTGATTAATTGAAATCTCTTTCTAATTAAAACCCCTAGAACTTCATTAACTCGATCTATGGACTCCCATATTAAGTTTCACCCTAATCCGGTAACGCCTCGTCACCCTATCTCTAGGCGCGCGATCAACTCCGCTTAACTATGCTAGATCTACTCTTAGGCAGGGACTTTTGCTCCTCCACCTAAGCACATCAAACTTGAATCGATATCCGCAAAATATCAACACAAGAATTAAGAACACATAATTAAGACCAAATCAAATATTTATCATATAGTTCAGCAAACGATAAAAAGATTCATCTAAGTTTCATCCCCCTCAGGTATCTGAGGGTTTAGTTCATAACAATAAAAGAAAACATCTCAGAAGAAAAGATAAAACAAAACATAAGAAATCCCTAAAACCCCTGAAAGAATTGAAGAGGAGATCATCTATCTTGAGTATAATTCCGGCTTCTTGAGATGGATCAACTGGCTATCCCTGAGCGAATCCCCACAAATCTACCCTATCTGGCCTAGCAAGATGCCCCTAAACGATAGCTTTGGGCTCGCCCTTTCAGGTCATACTTAGGGTGTATTTATAGGCTTTTGGAATGTGTTTCTTTGCCCTAAGTATCCAAATATGATTTAAATTACTCTTTTCCACGGCAGGGCACAGCCTCTGGCACACGCCCATGTAAGTCGTGGCCAGGCCGTGTGGACTTCGTTGATGAGGCACGGCCGTGTAAATTGTGGCCAGGCCGTGTTTGAGATTATAAAGGAGGCACGTCCGTGTGGTCTTAGGTCCAGGCCGTGTCGATTTCATGCTTTGGCCCATTTGGCCCGTTTTAAGCCCGTTTCTTGTTCTTTTCATCCTCCGGTGCTTTCCTGAGTATATAACATGAAAAGAAAGGATTAAGAGCACCTTTTTACATAAAATAAAGGATAATTCATCCAAAAGCATACTAAATGTGGGATTAAAATATGTTATTTTTACGGTTTATCAAATACCCCCACACTTAAGCTTTTGCTTGTTCTCAAGCAAAATTCTCAACTTTGAATTAAAATGAACTTTCCATAATTCATAATAGTCATTAATAATGTTTCTTCATAATTCAAGGATAATTTATACATGGATAATTCAACTCAAAGAGTCCTAAAGATTCAAAGCAGTCTAAGTCATACATTTGTAGCACAAAACATAGGTGTTTCCCCTCATCTAAATAATTACTCTGCAGTTCAAAACCGACAAGAATTGACATCCTTACTAAAGATTCTCTCAAATCACTCGAAGTGTTTAAGGTTCAGAATTAAGCACTCAAACGTCAAACATGAAGAGTTAATCCCATAGGCTTGCATGAAAATGAAATCTCCACCACTATAAAATGAGATGATACACAAATTAAAATGTCTTTAACAGGGTTGTAATGGGGCTTGTGTTAAAGGTGTGGTTAAAGGCTGAATTAGAGGGTTAGAATTGAGATTGAATTGATAAATTAACTAACCAGAAACAATGAACTAAGTAAAAGTGATTACATCAATTTGAAAAAAATACTAATACTACGAGCTTCTTCTTTAATATTTGAAATTCAAACATATAAGCTCTTTAATCACAAAACTAATAATGAATAAACTATTTTTTTACATCATAAATACATAACAAAGGATAATTTACTGAAATAAAAATCATAGTTAGGCTATTAATCAAATCAAATCTCGATATAAGGGTAGTTAAAAAGGATGGTGATAACAAATACAATGGGTTTTTGGGTTAGTATTAGTGGGTAAGTCAATAAAAAGGTTGTTAGGATTAAACAGGGTTCACTAGGGGTTAATTATGAAGGCATGCTTTTAGTGGAGTAAGTGGGTTAAATCCTAAGTGCCTTTATCATCTCTGTATATCGAATCAAAAAGTGTGGTCTCGACATGTATAATCGATGCAAGTTCTAGAATAACAAATCAATGTTGATACACTCATAATCAATGAAGTGAGCAAGAAAAAGAATTTATGCTCTACAAGGCTCAAAATATCACAAAAATTATGGGTATTTTGATGTCCACCTCGTAAATTTCAAACTTCAAAGTAATATTCAAATTCAGGTAGACAACCTAGAAAATTTTTTATTTTCTTGAAAAATAGACTTATCATGCTTGATTCTCTAGTATTCTTAGAATTCAATCATCAATGCACAATTATCAATGACTTAATATAAAACATATCAATAAAAATCATAAATCATGGAAATTTCATCCTAATTAGTAATACGAGAAAATTACTTAAAACAAGACTAAATTCAGGGATTTGAGAATAATGCAAAAAGTTAGGCATCCTTAAGATTCACCCCCCCACACTTAAGATGTACATTGCCCTGAATGTACAAAGATAGATAATATCATTATAAAATCATAAGATATGGGAAGAAGTGAAACTTCCTGAATTTTCGGATGGCATCCTTGGTTTGAAGGTGAAAGATAGGTCGGAGGGGTCGGTCTGGATGACTATCCTGCGTTAGATGAAGAAATTGGGTAGCTCATGGAGGATTAGCCAGGATAAAATACTAAAAATTAAAACTATACTAATTAAATAATTAAAGAAAAGCAAACTAAAGTGAAGAAAAATAAAAATGAAACTAAAATTAAAATAAAAGATAAATGGACCGTAGGGTCCTTATTGTTGGATGGTTCGCGAGGTGGGTGTGACCTCTAAGGCTGCGGAGGTGCTGGCGGTGGCGGAAGTAGCGTGATTCCCAAGCAGCCTTTTGAACCTGACACTAAGAAACTAAAATAAAAAAAAACTAAATTAAGCATAAGATAGTCAAAGAGAAGGAAAATAAAGGAAAAGAGTAAAGAAGAAGAAAAATTGAATGGTCTCAAAGACCCTTGGCTTGTCGAGTGATTGAAGCGGCTCGCATGAACTTATATAGACCGGTCTCCAAGAGGGAGACTATGCTGGGATCCTTCCGTTTCTTCGACATGGCCAAAAGATTGAGAAGAATGCTATAAGAATGAAGAATGCTAAGAATGTATGGTGTAAGGGTGTAAGGGAGGAAGAAAGGTGAGAAAGAGGTGAGAAGAGGGAGGGGTGGGTGGTTTAAATAGAATTCTCAAATCAGGTACAACCCCACGCCCGTGTCTTGTGGGCATGTTGTTTCACACGGTCGCATCGCACGATTGTGGTGGGCTTCATTCATTTCTTCCACGCCTGTTTCTGGTAAGTCAGTGTCGTCCACGGCCGCGTCGCACGGCTGTTGCATTTTGTCAGTGCCCGTAGGGGTGATTGGAGTCTGTGACTCGAAGATTTGATTCTTTCTGACTTGTACCTCTTCTGCCATTGTCAGTATGGAGATTCTGTGCTTCCACACGACCACGGACACGGCCGTGTGTAAGGCCGTGTGGCCTTGAAATTTGCACTTTTGGTTAGTTTAAAGCTAGGTGTTTAAGACTAAGAGAAGAAAAAAAATGAAACAAAAGCAAAAGTAACTAGGGTTAGTGCTCGGGTTGCCTCCCGAGAAGCGCTCGTTTAAAGTCTTAAGCTAGACTTACCTCTCGTTTGTATCGTCAGGGTGGTTTAAGGAGTTGAAAGTCCTTCCTCATGCTATCAGTTTTATTATCATGATAGAGTTCAAGTCGAGATGCGTTTATATTGAAAGTACCAAAAATAGGATTACTTACCTTGACTGTTCCGTATGGGGAAGCACTGATTACCCTAAAAGGGATTTCTTTGTTTGTGTTTATGTCTGATGTGATGATGCGAGGATCTGCTTTATCTAACAGCACCTGGTCCCCTATTTTGAAGTGGTTTGTTGTTCCTATGAGCTCTTCTGGGGGCTCCTTTGGTTTTACTTCGTGTGGTTTCGGTTCTTTTTTGAATTGTATTTCCCACTCTTCTGGTTCGTTGACCTAAGGCTTCGTTCATTATGTAATTCTTCTTTGTTGGCATGGGGTCCATGACTCGGATCAGGTTTGTAACCTTGTGGTGTTTCCTGTGGTGAAAGTTGAACAACTTGGTTATCAACTGAATTTACTTTCTCACCTTCATCAATTGTTGTCCATGCTAAGTCAAGAGCTTGTAAACTGATTGATTCGTTACCTACACGAAGTATGAGTTCTCCTGTACCAACATCAACTTTTACTGGGAATCGGATTATTCTAGCAGTTGCTAAAAAGGGTCTTCCGAAAATTAAGGGAATCGAATTATCCTCATCCATGTCTAAGACAACAAAATCTACTGGGAAAATGAATTTATCAATTTTTACAAGAACATCTTCGATAATACCCCTAGGAATTCTAACAGTTTTATCAGCTAATTGAATGCTCATCCTAGTTTGTTTGAGTTTCCTTAGACCTAGTTGTTTGAAAAAATTATAAGGCATGACATTTATGCTTGTCCCTAAATCAGCTAACGCATTATCAACAGTTAGTCTACCAATTAAAGATGGAATTGTAAAACTCCCTGGATCTTTCAGCTTTCGCGGTAGTCTATTCTATAACATTGCTGAGAATACTGCGTTTAATTCCACATGTGGCTCCTCATCTAACTTACGCTTGTTTGTCAAGAGATGTTTTAAAAATTTCCTCGAATCTGGCATCTGTGAAAGAGCTTCAAGAAGAGGTAAGTTGATATGTAATTTCTTTAAAAGTTTAAGAAACTTACCGAACTGTTCCTCTGTATCGTCTCTCTTTATCGCTTCGGGATAAGGAATGAGAGGTTGGTACTTTTTGATTACTTGTTTTGGCTTTTCTTGTGTTACCTCAACTTTACCTTTCTCTACCTCATTTTCTTGTATTGGATTTGGTTCATCTAACCCTATACTATCATGAGCTGTGATGGCTTGGATTTGCTCCTTTGGGTTAATCTCAGTGTTGCTTGGTAGACGCCCTTGCGGTCATTTGGAAATTATCTTTGCAAGTTGTCCAACTGTGTTATTAAGTTGTCCAACTATCTTAGTGAGTTCCCCAACTTGGCTCTCGATCCCTTTAATTGATGCCTGTTGGTTCTTAAGGGTGGTCTCAGTGTCTTAGAGACGGTTATCTGTAGCTACCGTGAATTTTGTCAGCATCTCTTCAAGGTTCGGCTTCTTCTCCTATGGATAGGGCTGATTTTGGAAATTTTGAGGAGGTTGTTGTCTTTGATTTCCTTGATTTCTTTGTCCTCCCCATGAAAAATTTGGGTGGTTCCTCCAACCTGGATTATAAGTATTACTATAAGGGTTATTATTAGATCTGAAATTGTTACCTATATAGTTCATCTGTTCGTTCTCTGTGCTCGGTTGGTAGGGTGGGTACTCAGGATTCGCCACAGTTCCACTTGCGTCGCACTGCATTACTGGATGTACCTGTGAAGAACACAAACTATCAAGCTTTTTATTTATCATCTCTACTTGTGTTGATAGCATGGTTACTACATCGATGTTGAAAACTCCGGCTGATTTTGTTGGTTTTGTCCTTGTAACCTGCCACTGATAGTTATTCAGTGACATCTCCTCTATGAAATCGTAGGCTGCTTCAGGAGTTCTGTTGTTTAGGGTTCCACTGGCGGCTGAATCAATTAGTTGCCTCGTTGAGGGGTTTACATCGTTATAGAAAGTTTGGACTTGAAGCCACAAAGGTAATCCATTGTGTGGACACCTTCTCAAGAGATCCTTATATCTCTCCCATGCGTCATATAATGTCTCTAAATCCATCTGCACAAAAGAAGAGATATCATTCCGTAATTTAGCCGTTTTGTCCGGTGGGAAATATTTTATTAAAAATTTTTCGGTCATTTGATCCCATGTAGTTATTGACCCTCGTGGTAACGAGTTTAACTACTGTTTGGCTTTATTCCTCAAAGAAATGGGAAATAACCAAAGTCGTATGGCATCATCAGAAACGCCATTTATTTTGAAGGTATCACAGAACTCTAAAAAATTAGCTATATGAGTGTTTGGGTCTTCGTCCTGCAAACCATCAAATTGGACAAATTGTTGAATCATTTGTATAGTGTCAGGCTTTAATTCAAAATTATTAGCAGCTATAGTAGGCCTAACAATACTCGATTCGGCTCCTGTTAAATGAGGCTTAGCATAATCATACATAGTACGTGGAGCATGATTTTCTGCCACATCTTGTGGTGGTGGATTATTCTCATCCATCCCTTCAGTAGGATTGGATTCGTCTTGTTGTTCTTCTTCTTGGTAATTTAGGGCTCGCCTAATTTCTCTGCGATTTCTACGAACGGTAGCTTCAATATCACTATCGTATACTAAAGGTCCTCTCGGGTTCCTTCTAGTCATAAACTAGAGGTACCTGGAAGGAAGAAATAATAAAAGAAGAAAAATTAGCAAATAAAATAAGGAATAAAATTAAATTGCAAAAAATAAAAATGGCTAAAGTAATAAAAATAGAGTGTTCTTAATATTTTAATTCCCCAACAATGGCGCCAAAAACTTGATCGTATGTCCATTTAGTCTTAAAATTTATAAAGAGAATGATCGAACTCGAAACTAACTCGACAATGATTGAGGAAAGTGCACCTATCGAGCAAAGAGTATAGCTTAGGCAAGACCGGATTTTGAACCCAAAGGAACTAAAAGTACTAATACTAACTTTCTTTCTATTATTTAGCCTAAGAATTAAGCGATTGGTTGTTTAATCTAAATTAATTAACTACTAGACTAAAGACTCTAAGACAAAGAAGAATGAATTTGGGAGAATACTTGAGGAAAAACCAATTAATTAAGACTACACCCAAGGAAGAATCCACCTAGACTTCACTTGTTATCTAACTCTGAACCAGACGATGTATTCACTTGACTTGATCCGTAGGATTCCCTAATATATATTAAACCCTCTCTCGAGGCGAATAACGTCTAACCCTAGGTTGATTAATTGAAATCCCTTTCTAATTAAAACCCCTAGAATTGAATTAACTCGATCTATGGACTCCCATATTAGGTTTCACCCTAATCTGGAAACGCCTCGTCACCCTATCTCTAGGCGCGCGATCAACTCCGCTTAACTATGCTAGATCTACTCTTAGGTAGGGACTTTTTCTCCTCCACCTAAGCACATCAAACTTGAATCGATATCCGCGAAATATCAACACAAGAATTAAGAAAAAATCAAACATTTATCATATAGTTCAGCAAATGATAACAAGATTCATCTAAGTTTCATCCCCCTCAGGTATCTGAGGGTTTAGTTCATAACAATAAAAGAATACATCTCAGAAGAAAAGATAAAACAAAACATAAGAAATCCCTAAAACCCCCTGACAGAATTGAAGAGGAGATCCTCCGTCTTGAGTATAATTTCGGCTTCTTGAGATGGATCAACTGGCTATCCCTGAGCGAATCCTCACAAATCTGCCCTCTCTGGCCTAGCAAGACGCCCCTAAACAATAGCTTTGGGCTCGCCCTTTCAGGTCATACTTAGGGTTTATTTATAGGCTTTTTGAATGTGTTTCTTTGCCCCTAAGTATCCAAATCCGATTGAAATTGCTCTTTGCCACGGCAGGGGCACGGCCTCTGGCACACGCCCGTGTAAGTCGTGGCCAGGCCGTGTGGACTTCGTTGATGAGGCACGGCCGTGTAAATCGTGGCCAGGCCGTGTTCGAGATTATAAAGGAGGCACGGTCGTGTGGTCTTAGGTCCAGGCCGTGTCGATTTCGTGCTTTGGCCCGTTATAAGCCCGTTTCTTGTTCTTTTCATCCTCCGGTGCTTTCCTGAGTATATAACATGAAAAGAAAGGATTAAGAGCACCTTTTTACATAAAATAAGGGATAATTCATCCAAAAGCATACTAAATGTGGGATTAAAATATGTTACTTTTACGGTTTATCACTTTCATTTAACACCAATACTCACTACAAAGCTTACCATTTTATCAATGGCACATCTCACAAACATCATCAATTCTTCAAATTACAACATGGGTTTTATAGAATACGAAGCAACGATTGCAAAAACATAGAAATTATCAAGAACGAATCAAAAACTAACCTTGAATTAAGCAAAAACCATGGTCGAACCCTTGATTACTCTTTTTCTTTCTTTTCTTTCAATATTCGGCTAGGTGAAGGATGATAATGGCTTATTTTAAGCCTTTTGTTTTATGAATAATAGTTTAATTATTCATTTCCTATTTTACCCATTTATTAATCATATAAGACAATTAAACACTATGGTTATTATGTCATTTAACCATCCACTAACCAAATAATAGTTTAATTGCAACATAAGGCCACCAACTTTAAAAAGACATGACACTTAAGTGCTTTTAACTTATGGCATGCTATTTTAGCATTCAATGCAATTTAATCCTTTTTCTCAAATTAAGCACTCAGACGGATAAATTAACTTACAGAATTTTAACACATGCTTAATCTCATATCAAGGACACAGAAAATAATATTAAAAATAATATTCAGACTCGGATTTGTGGTCTCGAAACCACTGTTCTGACTAGGGTCTAAATCGGACTGTTACACTCAGCCTGTGTTCATGCCCGTGTAACTCTCTGACTTGGGTCACACGGCCAAGCCACACGCTTATGTGCCACGCCGTGTAGCCTTTGAAATGGCCTCACACACTTGTGTGCCAGGCCGTGTGCTAGGACATGTAACTTTCGAAAAAAACCTTTAAAACCTACAGGGGACACACGGCCGTGTCGCATGGCCTTGTGTCACAAACGGCTGAGACACACGCCCGTGCCTTAGTCCCTGTGGACAAGAAATTGGCCAAATTCGAGCCATTTCCATCACCCTTACAAGCATGTTCCTACAAGAAATTTGCATCCATAACAAAAGCATCAAAAACATACCAAAACATGCACAAATCAACCAATTCAAATGACCAAATTACATTCAACCAATATGCCATATAGGCTCCTTATTCACAATCAAACTAACATGCCTAAACATAAGCTGTAACACCCCTTACCCGTATTCGACGCTGGAATAGGGTACGAGCCATTATCGGAACACATACACTTGTAAACGTATTAAACCGAGTCATAAAATTTCATCCAAATTAACACTTTTCAATTTTCATCACAAAGTCCCTAATATGGACCTACGAGGCCCAAAACATACTTTGGAAGCAGTCCGGGACTAAACCGAGAGCTTTGGAAAATATTAAAAAATTTCTTGAAAAATAGGGGCACACGCCGGTGTCCCAAGTCGTGTCCTTCTCACAACCATTCACATGCCACACTTTTCTTATTTAATCATCATACACTCATTTACCCAAATCATGCATCTCATAAATTGCATCATCACAAACATATAATTTGAATAATACTAGGCAACATCAATGGCCTTATACAAAATGAACTACTAAATATTAAAGGCCAACATTTTAGGCCCAACCAATTATGACACATACAAATGACTAAGTCCCCTATAAATGCCATAAACTTAATAGGTTTGTATTCACTTTTACCCCACGAAGATAGCTTGATAGTGTGATAACATCTCCGGCGATCTCCAACTCGAGCTAGCATACAACCCTATAAGATATGGGAAAGGAAGGGGAGTAAGCTACAAAGCTTAGTAAGTAAGTATGTAAATAATAAACAATTTATTGACATACTTTTAACAATTCTCATAATATGTACTCAAGATAATACAATCATAATTGCACAAAGTTCCACTATTCACTTATGTTCATCTTAAGCTGTCTACTCGAGTCACAATCACTAAATTGTTTATATCTCGAGCTACAGAACTCCAAATTAAGATCCGCTAATTTCTCTAAAACTAAACTCACATATCTTCTTACCATAAAATTTTTAGAATTTTGGTTTATCCAATAACTACAGTTTATTCTTTAAAGTCTCCCCTATTCTGCTGTCTGACAGTTTTGACCCTTCTTCACTAAAAATTAATTATCTCTTTGTACAGAATTTGGATAATGTTTCCGTCTATTTCTGTAGAAATTAGACTCATTAAAAAATTTAAAAATATAAATTATAAACCATAATTATTTTTATACAATATTTAGTGATTTTCCAAAGTCAGAACAGGGGATTCCGAAATCATTCTGACCCTGCCTTACCAAAATTCAAATATCTCAGAATATGAAATTCTTTTTGTAACACCCCTTACTCGTATTCAACGCCGGAACCGGGCACGAGGCGTTACCGAATTAAAGAACTCAAGATCGCCACTTAGGCACAACATGACCACTCTCTTTGGCCATCAAAACAACCTCAATCCTGACCTACGACGCCTCTCTCATACACACGAGGGCTCTCGAGACCATATCGAAAACTCTTACGATCTTAATATTTTTCCATCTATACAGGGCTCACACACCCGTGTAAGATTTGGCATGCCCGTGGATGTCACACACGCCCATGGTCACTACCCGTGCATGAAAACTCAAGCATTCTGCCAATACCCCATGATTAGGGAACACGCCCGTGCCCTCCGCCCGTGGTGCACACTGACTACCTTAACACGGCCTAGACTCTGACACACGCCCGTGTAGCTAGCCCGTGGCCAACACTGATTAACACACACGTTCTAGGTACACGCCCGTGTGACTAGTCCGTGGTCTATTCTGATTTTAAATACTAACATGCAGGGGACACACGGCCAAGTCACACGCCCATGGGCTGACCGTGTGTCACACATGGCCTAGACACACGCCCGTGTGTCTACCCACATGGACAAGAACAAAGCTATTTGCCAAGTTCTTTTCACCCTTCTAGCATACACAATCATGCACTCATACAACACATCCATAATCAACTCAAAATCTTACAATCTCACATAGATAACCACATCTTCTCATATAATAAAGTGCCAACAACTATGGCATTATACAAAATAGATTATCCATCTAAAGGCCAACACATCATAGCCATATACAACAAAATTCACTAACTTGTCTAGCCCCTATACATGCCATATACAAAACATTGAGTCTAATGTACCAGAGTGTGCGGATAGTTTGGGCGATCTTCCAATTGATCCTCGTATCTCGACTCAACACTTTTGCTCTATAAGACAAGGGAAAAGAAAGAGAGCAAGCTTTGAGCTTAGTAAGTTTACACATAAACAATTAAGCAACATAGTATAAGCTAAACAACAATTAGAATTATACTAACATATAATGTACTACTATGCTTACTCTTTCTGTCCCTTACCACATTTTCAACACATCATGAGTCACTTACTTGTAACCATTGACATGCACCCCTGCATTTAATATCACATTTACACAATATACAACACATCATTATTTCTCAATAATACATCCACACAGCTATTCTCCTCACTATCACATCCACACAGCAAATCTCTCGGTGGTTCCGCACTAAGCCCACCGCAATCAATTAATAAGGTACTATCGCACTTAGCCTACCAACTAGGTATTCATAGTGGTTTCGCACATAGCCCACCAGATAATATACCTAACGATAGCATCGCACATAGCCAGCTCATCGTTAATATGCATTAGGATGGTATCGCACTTAGCCCACCATTTAGCATTATCACAACACATTCACAAATCTACTTACTTAATCATTCATCCATTCATTTCACTTGAACCACATAGGTTCTCAATCATTCTCAACCATGCTATACACTATCTAGCATTAACAATTTGTAAGTATGAATGCATTATTTATGCATAGACTTACCTCGATACACAAAAGTATAGGAACGTGTAATTTAGCCCACCACTTTGCTCTTGCCTCGGTTTCGATCCGGGCTTTGTCTTTCTTGATCTATAATGAATAAATCAGCTTATTCAATACACACATTGACCAAATTGACCCACATCTCATACTTTGGCAAAATTACTCTTTTGCCCCAAATCTTTCTCATAAATACACTATTGCCCCCAAGGCTCGTAAAGTGATTTTTATTCAACTTTCTAGCCTTTCATGCTTAGCCGAATCACTTACTTAACTAAAGCAATCATCAATTCTCATCACAACACACATGTATGACCAAACTCCAGATTTTTACAAACTAGTCCCTACATGCATTTTCTATGGAAACTCATTTAGCAAAAGATGTTTCTACTACATCAAGCTCTCATAATCTTCCATAAAACATCAAAATACATTCATGTCATACATGGCCACATTTTTTAACATCCATCATAGCTCATCAAATAGCTAAAAATAGCTTACTCATGCAACAAGGACTTCAAAAATACAAAGAATATCAGAAACAAGGCTAGATGCACTTACTAGCAAGCTTGAAATTTTTGAAGAACCATAACAATGGCTCTTGAAAATTTCGGCAGCCTTGGAGAAGAAGATGAGTGAATTTTGTCATATTTTCTCCTATTTTAATCACTTAATTGTTAAATGACCAAAATGCCCTTTTTGATAAACTTTCTATTTTAACTCATCCATGCCCAATTTTGTCCAAATATTAGAAATTGGGAAAATTGCTATTTAAGGACCTCTAATTCATATTCTAAAGCTATTTCACACAAATAGCTTCTAGAATCTCACATTTTGCAACTTTTGAAATTTAGTCCTTTTGGACAATTCAACCGAAATTTCACAAAATTGCTTCATGAAACTTTCACACTAGCATGCATACATAGCATAAACCTCAAAAAATCATTCATAAACCTCGGATTCATGGTCTCGCACCACTATTCCGACTAGGCCCTAAATTGGGATGTTACAACTCTCCTCCTTTTAGAGATTTTCGCCCCTGAAAATCTTACCAGTAAAGAGGTTTGGATGTTGCTCTCTCATAGCTTCTTCTATTTCCCACGTAGCCTCTTCCGAACCGTGTTTCTGCCATAACACTTTCACTAGTGCTATGCTCTTATTTCTAAACTGTTTCACTTCTCGAGCCAAGATCTTAATCGGCTCCTCAACATAAGACATATCCGGTCTTATCTCAATTTCCGTCGGAGGAATAACATGTGAAGAATCGGAGCGATACCGTCGCAACATCAACACATGGAACACATTATGAATCTTTTCCAACTCTACCGGCAAAGCCAACCGGTATGCTACTGGCCCAACTCTACCTGTAATCTCATACGGCCCTATGAATCTTGGACTCAATTTTCCTTTTCGTCCAAATCTCATAATCTTCTTCCATGGGGACACTTTCGAAAACACTTTGTTGCCCACTTCAAACTAAATTTCTTTTCTTTTCAGATCCGCGTACGAATCCTGTCGGTCCGAGGCAACTTTCAGACTATTACGGATTATTTTCACTTTTTTTTCGGTCTCTTTTACTAGATCGACCCCATGGATCCACTTCTCACTAAGCTCGGTCCAATACAGACGAGTCCGGCACTTATGACCATACAAGGCCTCATACGTGCCATCTGTATACTCGACTGATAACTGTTGTTGTAAGCAAATTCAACTAAAGGTAGATATCTCTCCCAACTACCCTCGAATTCTAACACACAGCATCGAAGCATATCTTCGAGAACTTGAATCACTCTTTCAGACTGACCATCGGTTTGTGGATGGAACGCAGTACTGAAATTCAACTTTGTTCCCAAAGCCTCTTGCAACCTTTTCCAAAACCTCGAAGTGAACCTCGGATCCCTATCCGATATTATAGACACAGGTACACCATGTAACCTCACTATCTATGCAACATACAACTCAGCTAACTTATCCAGTGAATAATCAACACGTACTGGAATAAAGTGAGCCGACTTCGTTAGTCTATCCACAATGACCCACACAGCATCTCTCTTTTTCGGAGTCATCGGCAACCCCGTCACAAAATCCATGGTAACCCGATCCCACTTCCATTCAGGTACCATCACTAGCTGAAGCAATCCCGAAGGCACTTGATTCTCAGCTTTCACTTGTTGACAAATTAGACACTTTGTCACGAACTCTGAAATATCTCTTTTCATACCCGGCCACCAATAAGACTTCTGCAAGTCATTATACATTTTCGTACTGCCCGGATGTACTGACAAACATCCACTGTGGGCCTCCTGCAAAATATTTTGGATTAACTCCTCATCTCTAGGTACACAAATTTTGTCACGGTACAACAAACAACCATTCGAGCCCACTCAAAAATCGGAATCACTTTCTGACTCACGCTTATCTCTCTTAGCTGACATCTCACTGTCATTTCTTTGAGCTTCACATAACTGTTGAACAAATAGTGGCTTAGCTCTCAACTCTGCCAGAATAGCACCATCATCAGACAATGCCAAACTCGTCCTCATAACTCTTAGAGCATACAAGGATTTCCTACTCAGGGCATCCGCAACCACATTCGCTTTTCACGGGTGGTAATCAATGACCAACTCATAGTCTTTCAACAACTCAAGCCACCGTCTCTGTCGCAAATTCAGATCCTTCTGATCCATCAAATATCTCAGACTCTTGTGATCTGTAAAGATTCGGCACTTCTCACCATATAAGTAATGTCGCCAAATCTTTAACGCGAAAACAATCGCACCCAACTCTAAATCATGAGTCAGATAATTCTTCTCTTATGGTCTCAACTGTCTCGAGGCGTAAGTGACTACCTTACCTTCTTGCATCAGCACGCAACCAAGACCATTAAACGACACGTCACTGTAAACCACGAACTCTTTCCCCGATTCTGGTTGAACAAAAACTGGCGCCTCAGTCAATAATGTCTTCAGTCTCTAAAAACTCTATTGACATGTCTTAGTCCATTCAAACTTGACATCTTCGTGCAATAGTTTCGTCATCGGGGTAGCAATCACAGAGAACCCTTTTACGAAATGTCTGTAATATCCTGCTAATCCTAAGAAACTTCTGATTTTCGACACGTTCCTCGGCGGTTTCCAATCCACAACAGCTGATATCTTACTCGGGTCAACTCTAACACCAACACCCAACACAATGTGTCCTAGGAATCCGACCTCTCGGAGCCAAAACTCACTCTTGCCAAACTTAGCGTACAACTGCTTATCTCTTAAAGTTTGCAAGACAATTCTCAAATGTTCTTCATGATCATTCTCATCCTGAGAATATATCAATATGTCGTCAATGAAGACAACTACAAACTTGTCCACATATGGTTTGAAAACACGGTTCATCAGATCCATAAAAATTATCGGTGCATTCGTCAAACCAAACGGCATAACCAAAAACTCATAATGGCCATACCTCGTCCGAAATGCGTTTTCAACACATCCCGCTCTTTCACTCTCAATCGATAATAACCCGGACCTCGTGTCTATCTTGGAGAACATCTTGTAGCTCCTTGAGTTGATCAAAAAGACCATAAATCCTTGGTAAAGGATACTTATTCTTAACCGTCACTTTGTTAAGCTGTCTATAATCTATACACAACCTCATAGACCCATCTTTCTTCTTCACAAACAATACCGGAGCACCCCACGGTGAGTAGCTCGGTCTTGCAAAACCCTTATCTGTCAACTCTTGCAACTGAACCTTCAGTTCTTTCAACTCTAAAGGTGCCATCCTATATGGAGCAATCGAAATAGGTGCCGTTCCCGGAACTAAGTCATTCCCAAACTCAACCTCTCTCACTGGAGGTAATCCGGGTAACTCTTCCGGGAATACATCCGGATACTCACATACCATTGGCACTGTTTCAAACTCTACTCCAACCTCTCGAGTATTCAACACAAAAGCAAGATAGGACTCACACCCTTTTCTCAAGCATTTATCAGCCACTAATGAAGAAATCATCATTGGTAGACTATCCGATCCACCTGATTGAACCCGAACCACATCTCCACTCTCACATTTCAAATCAATAAAGTTATTACCACAGTTCACTAAGACACTATGGGTAGTCAACAAATCCATGCCTAGGATTAAATCAAATTCATCAAACAGCAACAACATTAGGTTTGCCGGAAAGCAATGACTCTCAATCATCAAAGGAAAATTCTTACACACCTTATCCATTAACACATGCTTACCTAACGGGTTTGACACCTTAACCACAAAGTCCGTAGACTCAACAGTCATACTCAAACTAGATGCCAATCTTATGCAAATATAAGAACTAGTAGACCCTGGATCTATTAAAGCAATAATAAGGGTGTTAAAGAGAGAAAAAGTACCCGTTATCACATCAGGGGAGGATGCCTCTTCGCGAGCGCGAATGGCATACGTCCTCGCAGGTGCCCGACCCTCCGGTCTCACAGCAGAGTCTCTAGATGCACCTCTACCACTATTCCTGCCTCTCGGTTCCTTGGTGGTCTACCTCTTGCAGACACATCATTGGAACTCATCTCTTGCTTCTCTTCCTTATCATTCCTCTTGGGGCAATTTCAGATAAAATGGTCGGGGGAACCACACTTATAACAGTTTCGACTGTTACCCCAACACTCTCTGGTGTGATATCTACCACAACTTGGACACTCCGGTTCGCTCTTCGGATTGCCCACACTTTCCATCGAGGTAGCTTGGACTCTCGAACCCGAACGAGTATTGCCCAAGTCTCAATGCGAATAACCCACTGGTGCTGTCGTCCTAGGACTCACTTCCTTGGACCTTTTCGACTGGGCTTGATACGACTTGCCCATCAGCCTCTTTCTAGCATCTCGAGCTTCACTCACAGCCCTTCTCTTTTCTGTACTCAACTCTTCGGCCTTACTTGCCCTTTCGGCCAACACCACAAATTCTTTCAACTCCAAAATACCCACTAGGAGTTTGATGTCCTCATTCAGCCCATCTTCGAACCTCTTACGCAATATGGTCTCTATCGATACACATTCTTGAGTGTATTTACTAAGCCTAACAAACTCACGCTCATATTCTGCTACTGACATTCTTCCTTGCTTCAACTCAAGGAATTCCTTCCTTTTTCGATCAGTAAACCTCTGGCTTATATACTTCTTCCGAAACTCTTACAGAAAGAAGTCCCACGTCACCCGCTCTCTCGGGACCACTAATGTCAACGTCTTCCACCAGTGGTAAGCCGAGTCCCTCAGTAAGGATACGACACACTTCAAGCTCTCTTCAGGAGTACAAGAGAGTTCATTGAATACTCTCATCGAGTTCTCTAACCAGAACTCTGCCCTCTCAGGGTTATCATCACCGTTAGCTCTAAACTCCTCAGCCCCATGTTTCTAATCTTATCTACCGGGGGTTTCGATATCCTCACTACATCAATACCTTGAGGATAGGAGGAGGAGGTGGAGGAGGTTGAGCATTAGGGTTCGCTCGAACAGAATCCGAGTACCAATTACTCATCATCTGGAGAAAGGCTTCTCGAGCCCCTTCCCCTTGACCCCTAGCCTCGGGTCCACTTTGAACAGGCATGGTTCCTTGCGCAGGAGCCGGCGCATTACTAGCTGATTCATCAGCAGTCAATGGATCGGAATCCATATTCTATATAAAATAAGATTTAAAATCATCAGAAGCCACCACACTATCATTGTACACTTATGGCATGTATAGCTAGACTCTTACACCCGCTACGATAGTCCTAGAACTGACTAAACCATAGCTCTGATACCACTAAATGTAACACCCCTTACCCGTATTCAATGCCAGAACCGAGCACGAGGTGTTACCGAATAAAAGACCTCAAGATCGCCACTTAGGCACAACATGACAACTCTCTTTGGCCATCACAACAACCTCAATCCCGACCTATGAGGCCTCTCTCATAGACACGAGGGCTCTGGAGACCATATCAAAAACTCTTACGATCTTAAAATTTTTCCATCTATACAGGGGTCACACGCTCGTGTAAGATTTGGCACGCCCGTGGATTTCATACACGCCTATGGTCACTACCCGTGCATGAAAGCTCAGGCATTCTGCCAATACCCCACGGTTAGGGAACACGCCCGTGCCCTCTGCCCGTGGTGCACACTGACTACCTTAACACGGCCTAGAGTCTAGACACACGCCCGTGTAGCTAGCCTGTGGCCAACACTAATTAACACACACATTCTAGGCACACGCCCGTGTGACTAGTCCGTGGTCTATTCTGATTTCAAATACTAACATGCAGGGGACACATGGCCAAGTCACACGCCCATGGGCTGATCGTGTGTCACACATGGCCTAGACACACGCCCGTGTGTCTACCCACATGGACATGAACAAAGCTATTTACCAAGTTCTTTTCACTCTTCTAGCATACACAATCATGCACTCATACAACACATCCATAATCAACTCAAAATCTTACAATCTCACATAACCACATCTTCTCATATAATAAAGTGCCAACAACTATGGCATTATACAAAATAGATTATCCATCTAAAGGCCAACACATCATAGCCATATACAACAAAATTCACTAACTTGTCTAGCCCCTATACATGCCATATACAAAACATTGAGTCTAATGTACCAGAGTGTGCTGATAGTTTGGGCGATCTTCCAATATATCCTCGTATCTCGACTCAACACTTTTGCTCTATAAGACAAGGGAAAAGAAAGAGAGTAAGCTTTGAGCTTAGTAAGTTTACACATAAACAATTAAGCAACATAGTATAAGCTAAACAACAATTAGCATTATACTAACATATAATGTACTACTATGCTTACTCTTTTTGTCCCTTACCACATTTTCAACACATCATGAGTCACTTACTCATAACCATTGACATGCACCCCTGCATTCAATATCACATTTACATAATATACAACACATCATTATTTCTCAATAATACATCCTCACAGCAAATCTCTCGGTGGTTCCGCACTAAGCCCACCATAGTCAATTAATAAGGTAGTATCTCACTTAGCCTACCAACTAGGTATTCATAGTGGTTTCGCACATAGCTCACCAGATAATATACCTAACGATAGCATCGCACATAGCCAGCTCATCGTTAATATGCATTAGGATGGTATCGCACTTAGCCCACCATTTAGCATTATCACAACACATTCACAAATCTACTTACTTAATCATTCTTCCATTCATTTCACTTGAACCACATAGGTTCTCAATCATTCTCAACCATGCTACACACTATCTAGCATTAACAATTTGTAAGTATGAATGCACTGTTTATGCATAGACTTACCTCGATACACAAAAGTATAGAAACGTGCAATTTAGTCCACCACTTTGCTCTTGCCTCGATTTTGATCTGGCCTTTGTCTTTCTTGATCTATAATGAATAAATCAGCTTATTCAATACACACATTGACCAAATTGACCCACATCTCATACTTTGGCAAAATTACTCTTTTGCCCCAAATCTTTCTCATAATTACACTATTACCCCAAAGGCTCATAAAGTGATTTTTATTCAACTTTCTAGCCTTTCATGCTTAGCCGAATCACTTACTCAACTAAAGAAATCAATAATTCTCATCACAACACACATGTATGACCAAACTCAAGATTTTTACAAACTAGTCCCTACATGCATTTTCGATGGAAACTCATTTAGCAAAAGATGTTTCTACTACATCAAGCTCTCATAATCTTCCATAAAACATCAAAATACATGCATGTCATACATGGCCACATTTTTGAACATCCATCATAGCTCATCAAATAGCTAAAAATAGCTTACTCATGCAACAAGGACTTCAAAAATACAAAGAATATAAAAAACAAGGCTAGATGCACTTACTAGCAAGCTTGAAATTTTTGAAGAACCCTAACAATGGCTCTTGAAAATTTTTGTGATTTTTTAGAGAAGAAGATGAGTGAATTTTGTCATCTTTTCTCCTATTGTAATTACTTAATTGTTAAATGACCAAAATGCCCTTTTTGATAAACTTTCTATTTTAACTCATCCATGCCCAATTTTGTCCAAATATTAGAAATTGGGAAAATTGCTATTTAAGGACCTCTAATTAATATTCTAAAGCTATTTCACACAAATAGCTCCTAGAATCTCACATTTTGCAACTTTTGCAATTTAGTCCTTTTGGACAATTCAACCAAAATTTCAAAAAATTGCATCATGAAACTTTCACACTAGCATGCATACATAGCATAAACCTCAAAAACTCATTCATAAACCTCAGATTTATGGTCTCGCACCACTATTTCGACTAGGCCCTAAATCGGGATGTTACACTTTTGCTTACACCATTTCTTTTATGAAAAAATAGACTCAATAAGCTTTTATTTAATATCTTATTCAACTTCTAATTCGATTTCCACCATTTTTGGTGATTTTTCAATGTCACACAACTGCTGCTGTCCAAAACTGTTTTATTTCTAAATTTCACTCTTTCATGTTTTCTTTATAGTAACTTTCATTGTAACACTTACTCCGTATCAATCTTACCAAAGTTCGATCACATATCGAGCACATTGCTCATAAGTTTACACACATATACCTGTACTTATTCATCACATAATCACAATCATTTACACTTAGTCATTTCCCGCTGAACACATCAGAATATTAATGGATACATCGAAATATTGCACATAGTGCCACACTTGTAGCCAAAGCTACTTCACATCACTTATCACACATAGGCTCGTTCTCGAGCTATTCACATTCGCGGGTCTGCTCACACAAGCTGTCGGTCATATGTAACTACTCAGTTCTACTCACACAAGTTATCAGGTATCCGCAACACATGCCGGATCACCCAGCCACTGGTAGAACTTATAAGACCAACACCCGTTTCACATAGTCACAATCTCGAGTCTGCTCACACAAGCTATCGGTCATGACGAAACTACACGGTGCTGCTTACACAAGCTGTCGAGTATCCGTAACACATGCCGGATAACTCAGCCATCGGTAGAACGTACGGACCAGCACCCGGATCACTTATTTCACTTAGATTTCACATAGGTTTCTAGTGAACATGTCATTCGTATCCATTTTTATTCCTAAGGTTCAACCGGGAAATTTCTCACATTTCGATACTTTGTCAATTTCGTTCAATATTCAGCCACATCTCATAAAATATATCAAAACATAAAAACGTAAGTAAAAACGATGCATTATTTACATACAAACTTACCTCGGTGCAAAATATGACGAATTTGCAATTTAGTCCACAACCTTTTCTTTTCCCCGATCAAGGTCGATTCCTCGTCTTTCTTGATCTATAATATCACATTTAGTCTATTTATTAGTCACATTATTCAATGTGATCAAAAAATCATATTATGGAAAAATTACATTTTTGCCCCTAAAGTTTCACACATTTACACTTTTACCCCTAGGCTCGTAAAATGATTTTCATTCAATTTCTTTGTATTTTAAGCCTAGCCGAACCATTTTCATAACTACAACAGCCCACAATTTCCACTAATTCACACTTTTATGACAAATTTTATAACTCTTCCAAATTAGTCCTTTTTAGCATCTTTACCGAAAATCACTTAGTAAAAGTCGTTTATCTAACCATAAACATGCATAATCTACCTTTAAAAATCAAAATACACACATATTCATCATGGGTCAAAACCCTAGACTTCAACCATATCTCAAAATATTGGTAGAAATAGATAGATCTTGTTACGAGGATTTCAAAAACGTAAAAATCATTAAAAACGGGGCTAGAACGGACTTACAATCGATGTTGGAAGCTTGAAAAACCCTAGCCATTGTTTCTCCATGCAAGTTTCGGCCATGGGTTGAAGTTGGACAAAAATTTGGCTTTTAATTTTGTTTTTAATTCATTTTAATTACTAAATGACCAAAATGCCCCTAACTTAAAAATATTCTATTTCACCTATTTCATGTCCATTTTTGTCCAACAAATTAACCATTGGTATAATTATCATTTAAGGACCTCAAATTTGAAATTTAATAACACTTGGACACCTCTAAGAAGTAGAACTCAACTTTTGCACTTTTTACAATTTAGTCCTTTTGACTAAATTTAGTGCCCAAACGTCGAAATTTTCAAACAAAATTTTCACGAAATCATTTCGTGAAATCGTACACCCTAAAAGTGTAATAAAAATAATTTTTTTCCTCATCAGATTTGTAACGCCCCTAACCCGTAACCGTCACCGGTTTAGGGTTGAGAGGCATTACCAGAGATTCAGAAACTTTTACGGACATTTCAAAACATAATTCGACAAATCACATCAAAGTGTCCCTTAAATAGGTCTTCGAGACCTTAAACATGTTTTAGAATAGGGCCGGGACTAAACCGAACACATACGGAAATTCTCAGAAAGTTAAAAAATTTCTAAGTTACAGAGGTCACACGCCCGTGTGGGCAGGCCGTGTGCCTCCCACGGCCTCAGACACGCCCTTGTGTGTAAGCCGTGTCAAAACAGGTCATACATACTGACTTGTCCACACGGCCATGGACACGCCCGTGTGCCTCACCCGTGGTCGAGCCTGACTTGCACCACACGGCCAGTCACACGCCCGTGTGTCCAGCCCGTGGTCGAGTCTGACTTGATTTGAAATACAACCATGAGGGACACGGTCGAGCCACACGCCCGTGTGCTCAACCGTGTGGCCAAATATAGGCCATTTGCAAGGCCAAAATGCCACCCACACTTGAGTCATCCCTACAATCACAATTAGGCATCAATCCAAGCATCAAAGGCAACCAATACATACCAAATGATTATCATTCTCAACTCATTCAAGAGCATTTCATCACAACAAATTATATGTCATTTAGCTCAACCAAATCACAAGTACACCTAAGTGATATTCACCCATAAACTTACCAATCCATTATGGCATTACTCCATCAACATTATATCAACTTTTCATCTCCAAAACATAGATCAATATTACCATATGCTCAACCATTAACAAAACTCACATAACATAGCTTATCTACTTATTCATATTATATATCATTAACTAGCCATATCACATGGCTATTCATATATTCCCAAACATAATTCAAAGTGACTAGCCTATACATGCCATACTTTAGTATTTACAGTTTCAAAAGGTACCAGAATATGATTGAGTAGTGTGATGACGATCCTCGACGATTTCCCGATCCTTCAGTAGCTTTGACGATCTATAAAATAGAACAAACAAACACAAAGTAAGCTCTCAAAAGCTTAGTAAGCCATATACAAATAAACTCAACATAAAATGTACATATCCACATTGATACAATAACATTAATGTTTCTCATTTGCAAATTTATCACATATCCTTTGGCTCATTTGTTCATCCATTACTTACCCACATTCCATAGCTCAAAGTATCACTTTAGTCATAGCTCATTCAAGTTTGTATCACATATTATCTCATCAAATCTATACACATATTCATTTTAGTAAGCTCATTCGAACACTTACCTTTCCAACGTACCTGAATCATTTATACATTTCACATAGACATTCATTTCTCGAACTTGCCCATTGAACCGTTCGAAACTAAATAGGATATTCAGAATGTTCGGAATAGTCATACAATACCAACTTCCCAGACGTGGTCTTACATGTAACCGAATATCGATGCCACTGTCCCAGACAGGGTCTTACACGAATCAATACGATGCCAATGTCCCAGACATGGTCTTACACGTAAATCTCATATCGATGCCATCGTCCCAGATGTGGTCTTACACAAAATCTTGAATCAATGCCAACGTCCCAGACGTGGTCTTACATGATCTCACTTATCGGAAACCTATGTCATGACATATGTAATCCTATCTATTCCTAGGTTCGTACGGGACTTCTCAGACATAAATACACTGTTGAAACTATCTCGAATTCCATATACATAACATCTCGATCATATTCAACACAAGATAAATTTTATATATGCACAATTAACTCAATTCAAATGCATTTATTTGTATATCGACTTACCTCGGATTCGGTTAACATAAGGACTCGACTATTCGATCACTTTTGACTTTTCGCGATCTAAGTCTGTTTTCTTCGGTTCTTGATCTATACATATTCAAATTTAATCCATTTATTCACCAAATCATTCAATTCAATCAAAAAACACATATTTAGGGCAATTTACAAATTAGCCATCCTATTTTTACATTTTGACATTTTAGTCCCTATTTCATAAAATCACAAAATACACAAAATCTCAATGTACCCATGCTTAGCCGAATATCAACCATGCTCATACAAGTCCACACATTTCATTTATTTCACAATTTAGTCACTCAAAATATTATTTTCTCAATTAAGTTTAAATTACTCAAATTCATCAAAAATTCAAAGACAAACTATGTTAACCTATCACATATTTTTCATAATTCATCTTCAAACATCACAAAATTCATGTGTTCATCAATGCCACATTTCTAAACTTTCATCAATTCACAAAATTTAAGCATGGGTTTTGTAGAGAACGAAGCAACGATTACAAAAACATAGAAATTATCAAAAATCGAACAAAAACACATACCCGATTTATGCTTAAACCATGGCCGAATGCTTCAAAGCTTTCATTATTTCTTTTCTTTCAATATTCGGTGCACAAATATGAGTATAATGGCTTATTTTAGCCTTTTATTTTATTATAATTACTTTAAATATCAAATTCCAAATCTAACCTTTTTATTATCATTTAAAACATATATGTACATTAAGGTTATTTTGTCATTTACCACCCACTAAACTTAATAATGGCCAAATTGCAACATAAATCCTCATATATAAGAAGACACATCAATTAAGCCACTCAATTAAATAGAAGGCTACTTTTACCTTTTATGCGATTTAGTCTTTTTCTCAAATTAAGCATACAAACGGACAAATTCATTAACAAAAATTTCACACATGCTTAATCACATATCATAGGCACGAAAAATAATATTAAAATATTTTTATGACTCGGATTTGTGGTCTCGAAACCACTATTCTGACTAGGGTTTAAACCAGACTGTTACAATTCTCCCCCCTTAGGGATCTTCATCCCCAAAAATCTTACCGTTAAACAGGTCCGGATGTTGCTGTCTCATAGAATCTTTAGGCTCCCACGTAGCCTCTTCAACTCCATGTCGATGCCACAGTACTTTAACTAATGGAATTTTCTTATTTCGCAAATCTTTCACTTCACGAGCTAAGATACGGATCGGTTCTTCTTCGTAAGTCATATCAGATCGAATTTCTATCTTAGAAGGAGGAATCACATGTAATGGATCAGATCTGTATAGACAAAGCATTGACACATGAAATACATTATGAATCTTTTCTAACTCAGGTGGCAACAACAACTTATAAGCAACCGGCCCAATGCGTTCGATGATTTCATACGATCCGATGAACCTCGGACTCAATTTTCCTTTACGTCCGAATCGAAGTACTTTCTTCCACGGAGATACTTTCAAGAAAACTTTATCACCGATTTCGAATTTAATGTCTTTTCTTTTCAAGTCTGCATAGGACTTTTGACGATCAGACGCTGCTTTCAAACTATTACGGATCACTTTCACTTTTTGTTCTCTATCTTTTATCAAATCAACCCTGTGCATCTTGTTTTCACTGAGCTCAGTCCAATACAGAGGTGTTCAACATTTACGTCCGTACAAACCTTCGTAGGGTGCCATTTTGATGCTCGACTAAAAATTATTATTATATGCAAATTCAATCAATGGCAAATATTGTTCCCACGTACCATTAAACTCAAGGATGCAACATCTCAACATATCCTCAAGAATCTGAATAATCCGTTCAGACTGACCATCCGTCTGTGGGTGAAAAGCTGTACTGAAATGCAATTTCGTACATAAAGCTTCTTGCAATTTCTTCCATAATAGTGATGTAAATCTCATATCTCTATCAGACACAATAGACAAAGGCACTTCGTGCAATCTCAAAATATTAGAAATATAAAGTTCAGCTAACTTATCAAGTGAGTATTCAGATCGTACCGGAATAAAATGGGCAGACTTTGTGAATCGATCAACTATGACCCAAATTGCATCTTTCTTTCTCAGAGTCAAAGGCAATCCAGAAACAAAGTCCATCGTCACTCTATCCCATTTCCACTCGGGAATCAGAATCGGTTGTAGCAAACCAGATGGAACCTGATGTTCAACTTTAACTTGCTGACAGACTAAACATTTCGACACAAAATTAGAGATATCTCTTTTCATACCAGACCACCAATAATGTTGCTTCAAATCATGATGCATCTTTGTACTACCCGGATGAACAGATAGGCGACTATTATGAGTTTCATTCAAAATTAACTGTATTAACTCCGGATTTCTTGGAACACAAATTTGATCTCGATATCTCAAACAATCATCATCATCAACTCAAAATTCAGAATTAGAGTTCAAATCACACTGAACTCGTTTCGCTATCATTTCATTATCAGTCTTCTGAGCACCATATATTTGTTGTAAAAACAATGGTTTCGCTTTCAATTCAGCTAACACTGAACCAACATCAAATAAGTCTAAAGGAGCATTTATAGCACACAATGCAAACAGTGATTTCTGACTCAATGCATTAGCAACAACGTTTGCCTTACCCGGATGATAATCTGTAACATCCTGAAAAGGGCCTATGCATTTTTGGTTTAATTGTACGAAATGACATGTCTTATGTGTTATGAATGAATTTTTGAAACCTGGAAATGTATAGAAATGTTAAGTTTAAAGTGGACATTTTTGGAAACTAGGAAATGTAAGGAAATGATTTAGAAATGATTCAAAAGAGGAAAGCGAACATTTTTGGAAACTTGGAAATATAAGGAAATGTTAGGTTAAAGGAGGGAAACGAACGTTTTTGGAAACTTGGAAATATAAGGAAATGACTTAGAAAATGTTGAGTTTTCAAGTCTAAAAGAGGAAACTAAGGCAAGGTGGCCTTAACAGAAAATGTATGTGAAATATGACACATAAATGGGCTTGGAAAAGTGGCCTGAAGATGCCACTTAGGGCCCCTGGAAATGGCGCCACATACAGGAGTATTGGGCCAAGGTTCGAGCTGCAGGGGAAGCAAAATAAAAGAGTTTTATTTTGCTGTAAGGAGCAAGGGAGTTGGACGGCAACAAGGCTTTTAAAATAGGAGTTGTATTCTCTTTAAATTTCCGCTAAGGGTGGATAAATAATGGATTTATTTTAGATTATTTTTAAGAGAGATAAATGAGGATTTATTCTTTAATTTTTAAAAATTAAAGAGATAAAGCTATCAAAATAAGGGAGAGTGGTGCCAAGTAAGGAACTCTAGCTAGTAATTTCGGCTACTAGAGGAAAAGAGGCCATTCATTCATTCACTCTTCCTTTGCCGAATTTCCTAAGCAAATTCTCCTCTCTCTGCCGAAATTCCCTAGAGCCTTGTTCTTCTTCTTTTTTGTTAGCCAAAGCCAAAAATTCAAGATACCACTATAGCCGATTTCTTTTCTTTCCAATCCATCAAAAGCTGAAACCTCAAAGACAATCCCCCCTAGCCGATTGTCCATCAACCTCAAAAGCTGAAACCTTTTTGATCACTATCTAGTCTCCATAGCCGAATCTTTGTGGAGCTTCAAGCAAGAGTGGGTCGACTTCTGTAGTAAGGGTAAGGATCTATCCTTATATTTCTTTTCTTCAAGCCCAAGATTAAGATTCTGATGCCATTTGTATCTCTTGGCCGAAACTACAACAGATCTTTCGGGATTTTGTATAGTGTCGACTACCAGGAAGAAGAGACTACTTTTCGGGATTTCAAGGAATTCGTTAAGCATATCAGGTGTGTACCTCACACTATTTCTTAATATAGTTATGGCAATAATTAATCTATATGTGATTATAAGAATGTGCAAGAATATGGCTAAGGTACCATGTTATGGTACAAAGTACTCAGGTACGTTTCCTACTCCTACTAGGATTATGAAATATGTTATATTTAACATGTGATAAGTTATAAGAATGTGAAAGTTGGCATGTTTAATGCATAATAAGTATGATATGGGGCATATGGGTTATTGAAATGGGGAAGTGAATGTGGTGACCTAAGACCACGATATTTGAATGTGGTGACCTAAGACCACGGTATTTGAATGTGGTGACCTAAGACCACGATATCTGAATGTGGTGACCTAAGACCACGATGTCTGAATCTGGTGACCTAAGACTACAAATATTTATAAGGGCGATGAGCACGTCGACTGCAGCGACTGCCTTCGATGGTGTGTAGCGGATGGAGGGTCGACTTAGTAGTCCCCACGGTGTGCAGGTTGGTACGGGGATGTGTAGCGAATGGCATATAGGTTTGGGTTTGGGATTGCATCATTATTTTGATCTGTTATAAGAATTGATATGTGATATGATTATGTATGCCTAAGTTGTTAAGATTTAGTGTTGTAGTACACATTGAGTCTGTTGACTCACCCCGTTGTGGGATCATGTTTCAGGTGACAATCAGTAACGGACCGGGTCGGCAGAAGCTTAGGGATGGCCATGCTCAGCAAGGAATTTATTTTATTTCATTTAAGTACTTTAAATTATTTGGGTTTGTTTTGATGTAATAAGGCCGTTAATATGAACTGTTTTATGCATGCTTTTTTTTTATTGGAGTTTATTACTATATGATTAAGTTTAAATCCAGGTTAAATGGTTTTTCTAAAAAAAAAATTATATACAAGGTTTTCAATTGAACCCAACACAAGCAAATCCATCTTCAAACCACATGAATTTTTCCTAAGTAACAAACGGACTTTCAAATGTTTACTCGAGGAACATACCAGATCCGGTCAGGACTCGTGGGCCAGGTTTGGGGTGTTTCAGTTTGGTATCATAGCCCGGTTCAAAACTCGGCTCTGGGGTTCTTGGGCTCCAAAACGTTTTTTGAAATGGGCTCTTGAAAGGATAACAGGTCTGTTAGCTCAGCATGGTACCTAAGTCTCCGACCCGAAGTCCGCCAGGTAAGTACCCTAAACCATTGTGTAATATACATGTGGGCTTTATGGGCTTTATGGGACGTAGACTAGTTTAAATAGACTCTGATGGACTATAGGCTTAGTTTAAACCACTTCTTAAACTTTCATAAGACTTAATTTCACTAAACAAACCCGTTAACGAGCCATAAGACTAGGGTGTGGTAAGTAAATCAGACGCATGTCTAGGATTAGATCAGGAAGAGCTTGGTATTTAAGCGATCCTAGTGACTCACCTCCTCTTCGCTGGAATCCTACCTGGTGCGTAGTGACTGTTCACCTTAGTCGAGTTAGGGTGTGGCAATAGGCAGACGCATGCCTAGGAGTGGATTCAGGGAGAGCTTGGTATTTAAGCAGTCCTAGCGACTTACCTCCTCTTCACTGGAATCCTACGGTGTGTGGTGACTATTCACCCTAGTTATGAGGACTCGTTGATGGGCTAAACCTTATAATTAAAACCCGAAAGGGACCAGCCACCCTAGTTTGAAAAAAAATACCGAAATACCCCCGGAATTCAAAATTTCCAAAATACCCCCGGAAATGCAAAGTACCAAAATACCCTTATTGAAAAAATCACCAAAGAACCTCATTTTGAAAAAAATTACGAAAATACCCCTATAGGACAAATTACGAAAATACCCCTGGGGTAGGAATAGATAAAAATATAGAAACAGAGAAAGTGTGTGATGGATGTTATTGAATGGATGTTTGAATGAATGTACTTCTCTGAATTAGGATAGAAGATTTGAACTTTGATTGATCGAAAGAACCACTATTAAACTTCTTTCATAAAATTTCTTTGCGAATAATAAGTGAAACAAGGACTAATTCATAAAACTTTTTAATCAGATCACGACGATAGAAATGAGTTTTAGAGGACGTGGACGTAACGTGTGAGGACGCGGTAGAGGTAGAACGACCGTGTCGGAACCCGTTAGATCGGGTCAAGGGTTTGACAATGAGATACCATCGCCGCCACCACCCCTAGCTGTTGGCGTTGAGCAGCAAGCTCAGACGGGGGACGATGATGTGTCGCAGGCTGTGCTGCGAGTTCTTGAGTTGGTGGCTGGTGCAGGAGGAAATTCGAGGAGCTCGAAAGTCGGTACCGAGCGACTTCGTGCCATGAGCCGAGGTGTTACGTGGAGTATCGGTTTGGCACCAGTCTGCATCCCGAGTATTGGTTGGAATCAACCGAGCGGATTATGGATGAACTAGATCGACCCCAGGAGAAGCCGAAAGGAATGGTGGCATTCCTACGCGATGAAGCGTACCAATGGTGGCTTACTGATTCGTGATGGTGCCACGGTGAGGATCTAACGTGGGACTATGTTAAGACGGCCTATCGGAAGAAGTATGTCGATTGCAGGTATCTTGATGAGCAAAGGAAGGCATTTATGGGGTGGTTCAAGGAACAAGTCCGTGGCGAATATGAAGTCGAGTTTTTGAGGTGAGCCGTTATGCTCGAGGAATGGTGGCTACGAGCATGAAGCGGTGTGTCCGATTTGAGGACGGTTTGAGGGATGATTTAAGGTCGTTGATAGCTCGCATCGGGAATGGGAGTTTTTCGCTCTAGTAAAGAAAGCTAAGGTAGTTGAAGGGATTAAGGACTCTACAAAGCGTAACTTCGGACCAAAAGCAGCAGAAAAGAGGCTTTGGATCATCAAGATCATCCGGGAATAAAAGGCCTAGAGTTGATAGGTCTGCGAGGTCGACAAGTCGCTACGGGAGGGCGATGATCGCACTTGTGACCAGTGTGGGAAGAAACACTTAGGAGAGTGTTGGAAAAAGACGGGAGGATATTTTAGGTGTGGGTCCAAGGACCATATGATCAAGGATTGTCCTATGAAACCGGATGGAAATCGGCCCGTAGCTCGAATGTTAATCAAGTGGTAGAGGTGGAGCAGCCGACCTCGGCCGAGGTCGTGGTCCGAATAATAGAGGTAATGGTGCCGACAGAGGACGTGGAACACCGCGCAGAGGTCTTTGCTATCATCGAGGCAAGGCAACCGGGTTTGGTTTATGCAGTTCACCGGAGGGAGGATGGAGATGCGCCGGATGTCATAACCGGTACATTTCTTGTATTTGGAAAACCTTATTATGCTCTGATTGATGTGGGCTCGACTCACTCCTATGTTGCATGTAGTGTAGTGGAAACACTAGGCCTAGACTCTGAACTTTCTGATAGGGAGATGACTGTAGTAAGCCCACTAGGTCAAACTGTAGTGGTGAATAAGATCTTTCGGAGTGTACCCTTGGAAATCTAAGGCGTAGTATTTCCTGCTGACTTAATGGAACTACCCTTTGGAGAATTCGATCTCATACTTGGTATGGATTGGTTAGTAGAGCACCGAGCCGTGTTGGATTGTGCGGCTAAATGAATGGAACTAAGAACCTCGGAGGGTGAGGTGATTATCATGATAGGAGAAAGAAAAAACTATTTGTCTAATGTAGTTTCGGCACTAAAGGCTGAAAGGATGGTTCGAAAAGGGTGCAAGGCGTTTTTAGCCTTCATAAGTTCGTTAGATAGAAAGGAGGAAGGAGTCAATGGAGTTAGAACGGTAAGGGACTTCGTGGATGTGTTTCCAGAGGAATTACCAGGAATACCCCCAGATAGGGAGGTGGAATTTGGAATAGACTTGCTACCAGGAACAGCTCATGTGTCAATCGCTCCATACCGAATGGTGCCAAAGGAGTTAGTTGAGCTCAAGGCTCAGATTCAAGAATTGCTGGATCGTGGGTTCATCTGACCCAGTGTGTCTCCGTGGGGAGCACCGGTCCTGTTTGTGAAGAAGAAGGACGGAACTATGCGAATGTGCATAGATTATCATCAGTTAAATAAGCTGACCATCAAGAACAAGTATCCTTTGCCACGAATAGACGACTTGTTCAATCAGCTTAAGGGGGCCGCCGTATTTTCAAAGATCGATCTAAGGTCTGGATATCATCAGTTGAAGGTGAAGGAGGTAGATATCCATAAAATGGCCTTTAGGACAAGGTACGGCCATTTTGAGTTTGTGGTAATACCGTTTGGGTTGACGAACGCCCCAGCCGCGTTCATGGATATGATGAATCAGGTTTTTAAACCCTACTTGGATCGGTTCGTTGTTGTGTTCATCGACGATATCCTAGTATACTTTAAGTCTGAGGAAGAACATGACGAGCATCTCCGGAAAGTGTTGCAAGTGTTAAGGGAGAAGAAGGTATATGCCAAATTCAGCAAGTGCGAGTTTTGGCTTAAGGAGGTTGCATTCTTAGGGCATGTGGTGTCTGCGGAAGGAATAAGGGTGGATCCTAGGAAGATCGAAGTAGTGTTGGATTGGAAACCACCTAGGTCCGTGGCTGAGATTCGTAGTTTCTTAGGTTTGGCAGGCTATTACCGAAGGTTCGTGCAAGGGTTCTCGTCAATAGCCGCGCCTTTGACAAAGTTGTTAAGGAAAGAAGTACCCTTTGTATGGACGGATAAGCAACAGGAGAGCTTCGAGAAGCTTAAGAGGGTTTTGACCGAGGCACCAGTTCTGATTCAGCCTGAGGCAGGAAAGGATTTTGTGGTGTACTGTGATGCTTCGCATACGGGATTAGGCTATGTTCTAATGCAAGATGGAAAGGTGGTAGCTTATGCGTCTCGACAACTAAGGCCTCACGAGGTTAACTACCCGACGCATGACTTGGAACTGGCGGCAAAGGTCTTTGCTCTTAAGGTGTGGAGGCACTACCTTTATGGAGAAAAGTCAGTGATCTACACAAACCACAAGAGCCTCAAGTACTTGTTGACTCAGAAGGAGTTAAACTTGAGACAGCGAATGTGGGTAGAATTATTGAAGGACTATGATTGTTTGTTAGAGTATCATCCAGGCAAGGCAAATGTAGTGGCGGATGCCCTGAGTCAAAAGGTTGTATCGGATCTGAGGGCGTTGTTCGTACACTTGAGTCTGTATGATGATGGCAGCCTATTGGCAGAATTACAAGTCAAACCAACATGGTTAAATGAGGTAAAGGAACGTCAGTTGGTGGATGAGGATCTAAGTGTTAAGTTACAACAAGTACGGAACGGAGAGTTAGAGGATTATGGTGTTAATGATGAGGGAGTATTGTGCTTCAAGGAAAGGTATGTATGCCTAAGGGCAAGGACCTAAGACGGAGGATTCTTCGGGAAGCGCATAGTAGCCCTTATGCTATGCATCCCGGAGGCACTAAGTTGTCTGAGGATCTAAAGGAGCATTTTGGTGGCCTGATCTTAAACGGGAAGTTATCGAATTCGTGGGAAAATGTCCGACGTGTCGCCAAGTTAAAAGTGAACACCAAGTTCCATCGGGATTACTTCAGCCAATCGAGATTCCGTAGTGGAAGTGGGAGAGGATCACCATAGACTTCGTTAGTGGGCTTCCCCTTACGCCTACCAAGAAGGACTCGGTATGGGTAATAGTGGACCGTTTGACCAAGTCCGCGCACTTCATTCCGGTGAGAGTAGACTATTCTCTTCAGAAGTTGGCAAGATTGTACGTGGCGGAAATTGTAAGGTTGCATAGAGTGCCAGTGTCAATTATTTCGGATAGAGACCCAAGATTTACGTCTCGATTTTGGAGGGCACTTCATCAAGCGTTAGGCACTAAGTTGGATTTCACTACGGCCTTTCATCCACAGTCGGACGGGCAGTCCGAACGAGTAATCCAAGTGTTAGAGGATATGTTGAGGGGTTGTGTGATGGACTTCAGAGGAAGTTGGGAGGAGTATTTGCCTTTAGCAGAGTTTGCATACAACAACAGCTATCAAGCCAGCATTCGGATGGCACCGTATGAAGCGTTGTACGGTCGGAGGTGTCGAACTCCTACGTGTTGGACTGAGTTAAGAGAACGTCGAGTTGTGGGTCCAGAGTTAGTGGCAGAATCTGAAGAGAAGGTTGAGACAATTCGGGCACGGTTGAAGGAAGCATCTGATAGACAAAAGTCGTACACGGACCTCAAACGGAAGGAGATAGAGTTTGAAGTGGGGGATCAAGTGTTTCTAAAAGTCTCGCCTTGGAAGAAGGTGATGAGGTTTGGTCGTAAAGGGAAGTTAAGCCCAAGGTTTATAGGGCCTTATCGAGTGTTGAAGCGAGTTGGACCAGTGGCGTATCAGTTAGAGTTGCCACCGGAGTTGAAACAGATGTACGACGTATTCCATGTTTCCATGCTACGTCGATATCGATCGGATCCATCTCACGTAGTACCGGTTGAAGAGGTAGAGCTAAGGCCAGACTTATCCTACGAGGAAGAGCCGATTCAGATCTTGGAACGAGACGTGAAAGTGTTACGGAGGAAGTTAGCTCCTCTAGTCAAAGTGTTATGGCGCAACCACGGATCGGAGGAAGCTTCGTGGGAGCCAGAAGAGGGAATGCGACAGCAATACCCTCATTTATTTTAGCCGAGCAATTTCGGGGACGAAATTATTTTAGAGGTAGAAGCGTAACATCTCGAAAAGGGCCTATGCATTTTCGGTTTAATTATGCGAAATGACATGTCTTATGTGTTATGAATGAATTTTTGAAACACGGAAATGTATAGAAATGTTAAGTTTAAAGTGGACATTTTTGGAAACTAGGAAATGTAAGGAAATGATTTAGAAATGATTCAAAAGAGGAAAGCGAACATTTTTGGAAACTTGGAAATGTAAGGAAATGTTAGGTTAAAGAAGGGAAACGAACGTTTTTGGAAACTTGGAAATATAAGGAAATGACTTAGAAAATGTTGAGTTTTCAAGTCTAAAAGAGGAAACTAAGGCAAGGTGGCCTTAAGAGAAAATGTATGTGAAATATGACACACAAATGGGCTTGGGAAAGTGGCCTGAAGATGCCACTTAGGGCCCCTGGAAATGGCGCCACATACAGGAGTATTGGGCCAAGGTTCGAGCTACAGGGGAAGCAAAATAAAAGAGTTTTATTTTCTTTTGCAAGGAGCAAGGAGTTGGACGGCAACAAGGCTTTTAAAAGAGGAGTTTTATTCTCTTTAAATTTCGCTAAGGGTGGATAAATAATGGATTTATTTTAGATTATTTTTAAGAGAGATAAATGAGGATTTATTCTTTATTTTTAAAAATTAAAGAGATAAAGCTATCAAAATAAGGGAGAGTGGTGGCCAAGTAAGGGACTCTAGCTAGTAATTTCGGCTACTAGAGGAAAAGAGGCCATTCATTCATTCACTCTTCCTTTGCCGAATTTCCTAAGCAAATTCTCCTCTCTCTGCGAAATTCCCAGAGCCTTGTTCTTCTTCTTTTTGTTAGCCAAAGCCGAAAATTCAAGATACCACCATAGCCGATTTCTTTTCTTTCCAATCCATCAAAAGCCGAAACCTCAAAGACAACCCCTAGCCGATTGTCCATCAACCTCAAAAGCCGAAACCTTTTTATCACTATCTAGTCTCCATAGCCGAATCTTTGTGGAGCTTCAAGCAAGAGTGGGTCGACTCACGTAGTAAGGGTAAGGATCTATCCTTATATTTCTTTTCTTCAAGACCAAGATTAAGATTCTAATGCCATTTGTATCTCTTGGCCGAAACTACAAATGATCTTTCGGGATTTTGTATAGTGTCGACTACCGGGAAGAAGAGACTACTTTTGGGATTTAAAGATTCAAGGTAAGATATGTGAATATTCGGCCAAAGGCCATTTATTATGTTTAAGGATGAAATCGAATCTAATATAAGCCTATAGGTATTTCGACAACTCCCTAAGCAAGTGATTCTTTTGGGATTTGATTTTTAATCCAATCGGCACAAGGTAAGTTTTGGTTACAATAATCCTTGGGATTTAGTCTTATGGTCGAATAAGCTTTTACTAAATAGTAAGTGATTGATCAAATGTAGGAACTTAAGATCTAAAAGCAAGCAGATCGGTTTCGGGATTTCAAGGAATTCGTTAAGCATATCGGTGTGTACCTCACACTATTTCTTAATATAGTTATGGCAATAATTAATCTATATGTGATTATAAGAATGTGCAAGAATATGGCTAAGGTACCATGTTATGGTACAAAGTACTGCACGTTTCCTACTCCTACTAGGATTATGAAATATGTTATATTTAACATGTGATAAGTTATAAGAATGTGAAAGTTGGCATGATTAATGCATAATAAGTATGATATGGGGCATATGGGTTATTGAAAAGGGGAAGTGAATGTGGTGACCTAAGACCACGATATTTGAATGTGGTGACCTAAGACCACGGTATTTGAATGTGGTGACCTAAGACCACGATATCTGAATGTGGTGACCTAAGACCACGATGTCTGAATGTGGTGACCTAAGACCACAAATATTTATAAGGGCGATGAGCACGTCGACTGCAGTAACTGGCTTCGATGGTGTGTAGCGGATGGAGGGTCGACTTAGTAGTCCCCACGGTGTGCAGGTTGGTACGGGGATGTGTAGCGGATGGCATATAGGTTTGGGTTTGGGATTGCATCATTATTTTGATCTGTTATAAGAATTGATATGTGATATGATTATGTATGCCTAAGTTGTTAAGATTTAGTGTTGTAGTACACATTGAGTCTGTTGACTCACCCCCTTGTGGGATCATGTTTCAGGTGACGATCAGTAACGGACCGGGTCGGCAGAAGCTTAGGGATGGCCATGCTCAGCAAGGAATTTATTTTATTTCATTTAAGTACTTTAAATTATTTGGGTTTGTTTTGATGTAATAAGGCCGTTAATATGAACTGTTTTATGCATGCTTTTTTTTATTGGAGTTTATTACTATACGATTAAGTTTAAATCAAGGTTAAATGGTTTTTCTAAAAAATATATATATATACAAGGTTTTCAATTGAACCCAACACAAGCAAATCCATCTTCAAACCACATGAATTTTTCCTAAGTAACAAACGGACTTTCAAATGTTTACTCGAGGAACATACCAGATCCGGTCAGGACTCGTGGGCCGGGTTTGGGGTGTTTCATAATCTATTACAAGTTCGTAGTCTTTCAACAACTCTAGCCATCTTCGCTGTCGCAAATTCAAATCTTTCTGGGTCATCAAGTACTTCAAACTTTTATGATCCAAAAATACATGACATTTTTCACTGAAGAGATAGTGACGCCAATTCTTTAAAGCAAACACAATCGCAGCTAACTCAAGATTGTGAGTCGGATAGTTCTTTTCATGCGGCTTCAATTTGCTCGAGGCATAAGCTATAACTCTGCCTTCTTGTATCAGAACACATCCCAGACCATTTAACGAAGCATCGCTATAAATCACGAATTCTTTACCCGTTTCTGGCCGTATCAAAACTGGAGCTTTAGTCAAAAGAGCTTTCAATTGATCAAAGCTTTTCTGACATTTATCAGACCATTCAAACCTCACATCTTTCTGAAGCAATTTAGTCAACAGAGTAGCTATTATCGAGAATCTTTTTACAAACTGACGATAATAACCAGCTAGTCCCAGAAAGCTACGAACTTCAGACACATTCTTCGGAGGTTTCCATTCTAGAATAGCTGATATCTTTCTCGGATCAACTCGTATACCAGATGCTAACACAATATGTCCCAGAAAACCAACTTCACGCAACCAGAATTCACATTTACTGAACTTTGCATATAATTGCTTATCTCGCAGAGTCTGTAACACGATTCTCAGATGTTCGGCATGCTCAGTTTCATCACGTGAACAAATCAAGATGTCATCAATGAATACAACAACAAACTGATCTAAGTACGGTCTGAAAATTCTGTTCATCAGATCCATAAAAACAGCAGGAGTATTGGTTAGTCCGAAAGGCATAACTAAAAACTCATAATGCCCGTACCTCGTTTTGAAAGCAGTTTTTGGAATATCTGAATCTTTTACTCGCAACTGGTAGTATCCCGATCTCAGATCTATCTTTGAAAACACAGTGGCTCCTTTAAGTTGATCAAATAAATCATCAATTCTGGGAGAGGATATTTTTTCTTTATAGTCACCTTGTTCAACTGACGATAATCAATGCACATTCTCATCGTGCCATCTTTCTTTTTCACAAATAGAACAGGATCACCCCAAGGTGAGAAACTCGGTCGTGCAAATCCTCTATCGGTCAACTCTTACAATTGTGACTTCAACTCTTTCAATTCTGTTGGTGCCTTTCTATACGGAGCTATCGAAATAGGCATTGTCCCCGGCAATAGATCAATACCAAATTCAACTTCACGTATCGAAGGTAATCCCGGTAATTCCTCAGGAAATACATCAAGGAACTCACAAACAACTGGTACTAATTCAACTTTCTTCTCAGATACTTTCGAGTCAATTACATAAGCAAAATGAGCTTCATAACCCTTTCTCACATAACTCTGAGCTTTTAACACTGATATTACAGCCGGTAATCCATTCAAATCATTAGACTCAATCCGGACTATTTCATCATTCTGACATCTAAAATCAATAGTCTTTCTTTTGTAATTCACAATAGCATCGTGTAGTGTCAACCAGTCCATACCCAAAATTATATCAAACTCATCAAATGGTAATAGCATCAGATCAGCTGGAAAACAAACATCTCTAAACATCAACGGACAGTTCTTGCATACTTTATCAACCAAGACACTTTTACCTAAGGGGTTCGATACTCTAATAACAAATTCAGTAGACTCTACAAGCAAAGTATTACTGGATACTAAGTTCATGCATATATACGAATGTGTAGAACCTGGGTCTATCAATGTAATCACAGAAGTATCATAAAGAGTAAATGTACCCGTTATAACATCCGGAGATGAAGCTTCCTCATGAGCTCGAATGGCATATGCTCTGGCAGGCGCTCTAGTCTCAGATCTCGCAACTAAGTCTTTAGTATTTCTCTGACTACCACTGACATTCCTTGCATTTCGGGAAGGTCTACCTCTCGCTGGAACATTATTAGATCTCGGATTCTGAATAATCTCTTGCTCAACAGACTCTGGGCAATCACGGATGAAATGATCTAATGATCCACATGTGAAACAAGCTCGATCATTCAATCTACAACTACCTGGATGTCTTTTACCACAGTGTTTACATTCAGGTCGTTCAGATCAGACATTTCCCACACTAGCTATCGATGTAGCTGGAGCTTTAGAATTCGACTGTGATCTAGCTCGATCTCTCGGATTCAAATGTCCCACATTACTTCTGGAACGGCTATGCTCGTCTATGAATCCCTTTGAAGTAAACTGAAATGATTTGCTCGAAAATCTCTTTCTCGAATCTCTGACTTCAGACTCAGCTTTTCTTTTGTCTTTCCCGAGTGCCTCAGCTTTGCACGCTCGATAAACAAGCACAACAAACTCTTTTATTTCCAAAATCCCAACAAGCAAACGGATATCTTCATTAAGGCCATCTTCAAATCTTTTGCACATTATTGCTTCAGTCGATACACATTCTCGAGCATACTGACTTAATCTCATGAACTCTCTTTCATACTCGGTGACAGACATGCGGCCCTGTTTCAGTTCCAGGAATTCCTTTCGTTACTGATCTATGAATCTCTGACTAATGTATTTCTTCCGAAACTCAGATTGGAAGAAATCCCAAGTAACTCGTTCCTTTGGAACCACAGAAATCAAAGTCGTCCACCACTGATAAGCTGCGTCTCGTAGCAAAGAAACAACACATTTTATGCATTCTTCAGGACTCAGTGACATCTCATCAAATACCCGAGTAGTGTTCTCTAACCAAAACTCAGCTTTTTTGGCATCGTCATCACTAGTGGCCCTGAACTCTTCAGCTCCATACTTACAGATTTTGTCGACCAGAGGTTTATTAAACAAATTCAAACTCATAACCGGAGGTATAGCAGAGTTCTGAGGAGGGTTAAACGGGGGCGGAGGTTGTGAAACAGCCAGACTATTTCTTACAAACTGAGTGAACCACTCACTCATCATTTGGAAGAAAGCTTGTTTAGCTTCTCCCTCTTGACCGCTCATAGCCAGTCTCCAATCAGATGGCGCTGTCCCTTGAGCGGGAGTAGGCGCATTGCTTTCAACGTCATCAGCTACGGCTCTTTCGGTATCCATTACTATACGTTAAACACATTTTTCACGTCAGGATTCATCACACTATCACAGTTTGGATATATGGCATGTATAGCTAGACTCTCACACGTTACGTTAGTCCAAGAATCGACTAAACCGTAGCTCTGATACCAATCAAATGTAACACCCCTAACCTGTAACCATCACCAATTTAGGGTTAAGAGGCATTACCGGACATTCGAAAACTTTTACGGACATTTCAAAACATAATTCAACAAATCACATCAAAGTGTCCCTTAAATAGGTCTTCGAGACCTTAAACATGTTTTAGAATAGGGCCGAGACTAAACCAAACACATACGAAAATTCTCAAAAATTTTAAAAAAATTCTAAGTTACAGAGGTCACACGCCCGTGTGGGCAGGCCGTGTGCCTCCCATAGCCTCAGACACGCCCATGTGTGTAAGCCGTGTCAAAACAGGGCATACATACTGACTTGTCCACACGGCCATGGACACGCCCGTGTGCCTCACCCGTGGTCAAGCCTGACTTGCACCACACGGCAAGTCACACGCCCGTGTGTCCAGCCCGTGGTCGAGTCTGACTTGATTTGAAATACAACCATGAGGGACACGGTCGAGCCACACGCCCGTGTGCTCAACCGTGTGGCAAAATATAGGCCATTTGCAAGGCCAAAATGCCACCCACACTTGGGTCATCCCTACAATCACAATTAGGCATCAATCCAAGCATCAAAGGCAACCAATACATACCAAATGATTATCATTCTCAACTCATTCAAGAGCATTTCATCACAACAAATTATATGTCATTTAGCTCAACCAAATCACAAGTACACCTAAGTGATATTCACCCATAAACTTACCAATTCATTATGGCATTACTCCATCAACATTATATCAACTTTTCATCTCCAAAGCATAGATCAATATTACCATATGCTCAACCATTAGCAAAACTCACATAACATAGCTTATCTACTTATTCATAATATATATCATTAACTAGCCATATCACATGGCTATTCATATATTCCCAAATATAATTCAAAGTGACTAGCCTATGCATGCCATACTTTAGTATTTAGACTTTCAAAAGGTACCAAAATATGATTGAGTAGTGTGATGACGATCCTCGACGATTTTCTGAGCCTTCAGTAGCTTTGACGATCTATAAAACTTAACAAACAAACACAAAGTAAGCTTTCAAAAGCTTAGTAAGCCATATACAAATAAACTCAACATAAAATGTACATAGCCACATTGATACAATAATATTAATGTTTCTCATTTGCAAATTTATCACATATCCTTTGGCTCATTTGTTTATCCATTACTTACCCACATTCCATAGCTCAAAGTATCATTTTATCCATAGCTCAATCAAGTTTGTATCATATATTACCTCATCAAATCTATACACATATTCATTTTAGTAAGCTCATTCGAACACTTACATTTCCAACGTACCTGAATCATTTATACATTTCACATAGACATTCATTTTTTGAACTTGCCCGTTGAACCGTTCAGAACTAAATAGGATATTCAGAATGCTTGGAATAGTCATACAATGCCAACATCCCAGACGTGGTCTTACATGTAACCGAATATCGATGCCACTGTCCCAGACAGGGTCTTACACGAATCAATACGATGCCAATGTCCCAGACTTACACGTAAATCTCATATCGATGCCAACGTCCCAGATGTGGTCTTACACGAATTCTCGAATCAATGCCAACATCCCAGACGTGGTCTTACATGATCTCACTTATCGGAAACCTATGTCATGACATATGTAATCCTATCTATTCCTAGGTTCGTACGGGACTTCTCAGACATAGATACACTGTCAAAACTATCTCGAATTCCATATACATAACATCTTGATCATATTCAAAACAAGCTAAATTTCATATATGCACAATTAACTCAATTCAAATGCATTTATTTGTATATCGACTTACCTCGGATTCGGTTAACGTACGGACTCGACTATTCAATAAATTTTGACTTTCCGCGATCTAAGTCCGTTTTTTTGGTTCTTTATCTATACATATTCAAATTTAATCCATTTATTCACCAAGTCATTCAATTCAATCCAAAAACACATATTTAGGGCAATTTACAAATTAGCCCTCCTATTTTTACATTTTGATATTTTAGTCCCTATTTCATAAAATCACAAAATATACAAAATCTCAATGTACCCATGCTTAGCCGAATATCAACCATGCTCATACAAGTCCACACATTTCATTTATTTCACAATTTAGTCCCGCAAAATATTATTTTCTCAATTAAGTCCAAATTACTCAAATTCATCAAAAATTCAAAGACAAACTATGTTAATCTATCACATATCTTTCATAATTCATCTTCAAACATCACAAAATTCATCATTGGCACATTTCTAAACTTTCATCAATTCACAAAATTTAAGCATGGGTTTTGTAGAGAATGAAGCAACGATTACAAAAACATAGAAATTATAAAAATCGAACAATAACACATACCCGATTTATGCTTAAACCATGGCCGAATGCTTCAAAGCTTTTATTCTTTCTTTTCTTTCAATATTCAGTGGACAAAGATGAGTATAATGGCTTATTTTAGCCTTTTGTTTTATTATAATTACTTTAATTATCAAATTCCAAATCTAACCTTTTTATTATCATTTAAAACATATATATACATTAAGGTTATTTTGTCATTTACCACCCACTAAACTTAATAATGGCCAAATTGCAACATAAATCCTCATATATAAGAAGACACATCAATTAAGCCACTCAATTAAATAGAAGGCTACTTTTACCTTTTATGCGATTTAGTCCTTTTCTCAAATTAAGCATACAAACAGACAAATTCATTCACAGAAATTTCACACATGCTTAATCACATATCATAGGCACGAAAAATAATATTAAAATATTTTTATGACTCGGATTTGTGGTCCCAAAACCACTATATCGACTAGGGTCTAAACCGGACTGTTACAGGATTTGTGGTCCCGAAACCACTGTTCTGACTAGGCCTAAAATCGGGTTGTTACAACTTTCCCCCCTTAGGGATTTTCGTCCCCGAAAATCTTACCAGAAGAAATTTCTTTCAACTCTCATGAATCACTTTCACTAATTTTCCAGAATCGCAAATCATATCAACCTCGTATATCTCTTTCTATTCACCTTGAACTTTAACATACAGTGTCGGAGCATATTGTCAAAGTTTTGAACTACTCTCTCAAACTTACCACTGATTTACAGGTGTATTCCCGTGCCAAGATGTAACTGCGCATTCATATTTTCCTGTAGCTTTTTCCATAATTGGGATATAGCCCTCAGATCTCAATCCAAAATAATGGGGACTGGCACTCTATGAGAGCTAACAACCTCAGAAACATATAACTCGGCCGATGTGTCAAATGAGAAACACGATCGCCAAAACATCTATTCAAACAACTGCACATTTGATTACTCCCAGAATGAACCAACGAGCTACTACTGAGCTTCGTACAAAAATTTCCTGCATAAGCTCTGAATTCATCTGCACACAATTTCTATCTCAGAACAATAACATCAATCATCAGGTCAGACCTGAAATTCTGAATAAAAAATTGACTCATACTGAACTCGTTTAGCTTACCATTCATTAACACATTTCTGAGATTCTCAATCTTGCAATGAAAACATCGCTTTAGCTTTTAATCTAACTAAAATCGGATCATCATCAATTAAGATCAATCGTGTAACCCACTCACAAAATAAACAAGGATTTTTTTTTCATTAAGCATCTGTAACTATATCTGCTTGCCTAGAGATTAATCAATAACCACTCGCGATCTTTCAATAGCTCAAGTCTTTAACACTATCTTAACTTCAGGTCTTTCTATGACATTCGATACTTAAATTCTTAAAATTAGGGAACATGAGACACCTTTCGTCGAATAAACGATATCACCAAATTCTCAATACGGACATAAAAGTAACCGTCTCTAAATCACTAGTCGAACAGTTTCTTTTTAATGTGACATTAACCGTCTGAAAACATGAACCATCACTTTATATTCTAGCAATAAAACTCATTCTAATCCGTTCACTAGTGCATCACTGAAAAATCATAAATTCATTACTGAATTCCAACTGAACTCAAAACCAGAGCATCGGTTAATAATACCTTCAATTGCTTTAACTTTTCTAGCATGCCCAGACCATTCAAACTTTCAAAATTGGGATAACTTTATTAATAGAACAACTTCAGAACGACATCACCCATTTAAAACAAACCTAATAGGTATTTTTCTATATCATGCTTTCAAGAATACCAATTCTTCATTCTGACTACCCGTCTATACACTCGTGAATGCACAAAATTCATTCTCTTGGCTGAGGACATACTTAAATACATATAACTCAAATCACATCCCAACAAATCAGCTCATTTTGATAAAAACGGTTGAGTCGGTCTCAACTATAGAATAACACATCTTAAAATACTTCGTTCTTCATGCTATTAAAACATCTCAAGCACACAATCTTTTAAAATTCTCTTATCATGCTAATCAAAGGCCTTTACAATCGCATTAGCTCAAAGAAACAAAGACATCTCAATTGAATGCATTAACTTTAATCAACTTACCTGAGAAAGAAATCCATCATATGATTTTAGTTTGTGCTTCCATCATTTATACCGTTGCCAAAGTCAATTCCTTACACGAAAATTAGAGAAATCTAGATACCTGGGTCACCATGTTCATATGATCAAACCAGAAATACAACCATAATAGACATAGTAATCACAAGTCGAAGAACACTATTTCAAGATGAGCCATGGTCGATAATTCACGAAATAAGAATGATAGGAAAACCGAGATAAAGAAATCCAAGATACGATACCATATCGGAAGTCCAAGAACATAACTCATAAGAAAATAACAGAGATCCTGATGATTCCTCAGGGAAACCCAGTAGAAAAACAATGCTTACCAGCTCTGGACTTCCACCATAACAGAGATAATATATTTTCCGTATATATAAAACAAAACCATAATCAGTAGAAACATAAGAATAGTCTCACATAAATTTTTTTACAATCGACTTCATTCCAACATATTTGAATAGAATTCTAAAGAGATAAAGAAATACCGATCATAAACCAACCAGACCAACAGGGCTTTCGTCTAACATCATAGTTAGCTTCTCACAACATAAGAACTCCATCAGAAACTGAACAATCACACACATCTCTCTGAGGATAAAAGAATATATAGAATACCTAGAAAAGATCATCATATTCATTTCAACTGTAACTGTCACACACACAGACATCTTTACTACTCAATTATCATTTCTTTGACTAATTCTATCATCATGAACCCCGTATTATTCCACTCACTAATGAAAATCAATTCGAGAAATTTTTTAGCAAACACATACTTTAGACATCATATCTGAATAAGTCGATTAGCCGGGACTAACTTCTCCTTTATCCGTGACATTGAATAATCTGTATAATCTTTAAAACATTCTGATATCCTTCCAAAATTGTTTCCACTTTCCAAACTATTCTTATCTCTGTACGCATTACTAATTATTTCACCACTAAACTCTTTAGTTTCACATTTATGGACTTATTCCTCGTGGTTCTTGTGAATTTTCGTTATAAAGCAACACTGGTAAGGGGGTGAGGTCGTAAAGCCTCTAATTTGACTCTCATTAGTACACACATATGACTTAGCATTCATCACCAAGATCATATCATCACAATTACATAATTCACTTTAAGCTAATTAACATACATAGTCATGTTACACAAACTTTTTCGATTATCTTATTCAAACAAGTGTACATAAACACACATTCCGTCAATTTGAGTAAATTTATTTATCGTATTCACTTAATCAAATATGTTGGCACATAACTTCATATGCATGCAAACAAACATGGATGGGCTTATCACCATATAAACTTTCATTTCATTCCACTTTTCACATTTCTCAAATTGTGGTTATCTCATTTCGTACATTAACACATACATATCGTGAACTTCTATTCATACCTTTCCAAATTTCGGCACATCATAAGCACATTTCAATCATTTCAATATCATTATCAGCATTATCGAAAAATAGCTCGGTTGGAAGTCATCTCTGTCTTAACAAAACAATTTTGTCAGAGTCGGGAGATATCACACTATCACAAGTAGTAATATGGCATGTATAGCTAGACTCACATACGCTATGTTATTCCGAGAATTGACTAAACCATAGCTCTGATACTACTAAATGTAACACCCCTTACCCGTATTCGACGCCGGAATAGGGTACGAGGCATTACCGAAACACATACACTTGTAAACGTATTAAACCGAGTCATAAAATTTCATCCAAATTAACACTTTTCAATTTTCATCACAAAGTCCTTAATATGGACCTACGAGGCCCAAAACATACTTTGGAAGCAGTCCGAGACTAAACCGAGAACTTTGGAAAACATTGAAAAATTTCTTGAAAAATAGGGGCACACACCGGTGTCCCAAGTCGTGTCCTTCTCACAACCATTCACATGCCACACTTTTCTTATTTAATCATCATACACTCATTCACCCAAATCATGCATCTCATAAATTGCATCATCACAAACATATAACTTGAATAATACTAGCCAACATCAATGGCCTTATACAAAATGAACTACTAAATATTAAAGGCCAACATTTTAGGCCAAACCAATTATGACACATACAAATGACTAATTCCCCTATACATGCCATAAACTTAAGAGGTTTGTATTCATTTTTACCCCACGATGATAGCTTGATAGTGTGATAACATCTCCGGTGATCTCAAACTCGAGCTAGCATACAACCCTATAAGACATGGGAAAGGAAAGGGAGTAAGCTACAAAGCTTAGTAAGTAAGTATGTAAATAATAAACAATTTATTAACATAATTTTAACAATTCTCATAATATGTACTCAAGATAATACAATCATAATTGCACAAAGTTCCACTATTCACTTATGTTCATCTTAAGTTGTCTACTCGAGTCACAGTCACTAAATTATTTATATCTCGAGCTAAAGAACTCCAAATTAAGATCCGATAATTTTCTCTGAAACTAGACTCACATATCTTCTTACCATAAAAGTTTCAGAATTTTTTATTTATTCAATAAGTACATATTATTCTTTAAAGTCTCCCCTGTTCTGCTGTCTGACAGTTTTGACCCTTCTTCACTAAAAATTAATTATCTCTTCGTACAGAATTTGGATAATGTTCCCATTTGTTTCTATTAAAATTAGACTCATTAATAAATTTAAGCATATAAATTTTAAGCCATAATTATATTTATAAAATATTTAGTGATTTTCCATAGTCGAAACAGGGGATTCCAAAATCATTCTTACCTTGTCTCACAAAAATTCAAATATCTCAGAATATGAAATTCTTTCGCTTACACCATTTCTTTTATGCAAAAATAGACTCAATAAGATTTTATTTCATATCTTATTCAACTTCTAATTCGATTTCCACCATTTTTGGTGACTTTTCAATGTCACACAACTGCTGTTGTCCAAAACTGTTTTATTTCTAAATTTCACTCTTTCATGTTTTCTTTATAGTAACTTTCATTGTAACACTTACTCCGTATCAATCTTACCAAAGTTCGATCACATATCGAGCACATTGCTTAGAATTTTACACACATATACCTGCACTTATTCATCACATAATCACAATCATTTACAATTAGTCATTTCCCGTTGAACACATCGGAATATTAACGGATACATCGGAATATTGCACATAGTGCCACACTTGTAGCCAAAGCTACTTCACATCACTTATCACACATAGGCTCGTTCTCGAGCTATTCACATTTGCGGGTCTGCTCACACAAGCTGTCGGTCATACGTAACTACTCGGTCTTTGCTCGGACAAAGCCGTCGGTATCCGCAACACATGCCGGATTACCCAGCCACTGGTAGAACTTATAAGACCAGGACCCGTTTCACATAGTCATAATATCAGGTCTGCTCACACAAGCTGTCGGTCATGACGAAACTACACGGTGCTGCTTACACAAGCTGTCGAGTATCCGTAACACATGCCGCATAACTCAGCCACCGGTAGAACGTGCACGGACCAAACACCGGATCACTTATTTCACTTAGATTTCACATAGGTTTCTAGTGAACATGTCACTCGTATCCATTTTTATTCCTAAGGTTCAACCGGGAAATTTCCCATATTTTGATACTTTGTCAATTTCGTTCAATATTCAGCCACATCTCATAAAATATATCAAAACATAAAAACGTAAGTAAAAACGATGCATTATTTACATACAAACTTACCTCGGTGCAAAATATGACGAATTTGTAATTTACTCCACAACCTTTTCTTTTCCCCGATCAAGGTCAATTCCTCATCTTCGTTAATCTATAATATCACATTTAGTCTATTTATTAGTCACATTATTCAATGTGATCCAAAAATCATATTATGGCAAAATTATGTTTTTGCCCCTAAAGTTTCACATATTTACACTTTTGCCCCTAGGCTCATAAAACTATTTTCATTCAATTTCTTTGTATTTTAAGCCTAGCTGAACCATTTTCATAACTACAACAGCTCACAATTTCCTTTAATTCACACTTTTATGACAAATTTTATAACTTTTTCAAATTAGTCCTTTTTAGCATCTTTACCGAAAATCACTTAGTAAAAGTCGTTTCTCTAACCATAAACATGCATAATCTACCTTTAAACATCAAAATACACACATATTCATCATGGGTCAAAACCCTAGACTTCAACCATATCTCAAAATATTGGTAGAAATAGATAGATCTTATTACGATGATTTCAAAAACATAAAAATCATTAAAAATGGGGCTAGAACGGACTTACAATCGAGCTTGGAAGCTTTAAAAACCCTAGCCATGGTTTCTCCATGCAAGTTTTGGCCATGGGTTGAAGATGGACAAAAATTTGGCTTTTAATTTTTTTAATTCATTTTAATTACTAAATGACCAAAATGCCACTAACTTAAAAATATTCTATTTCACCTATTTCATGTCCATTTTTGTCTTACAAATTAACCAATGGTCTAATTATCATTTAAGGACCTCAAATTTAAAATTTCATAACAATTGGACACCTCTAACATGTAGAACTTAACTTTTTCACTTTTTACAATTTAGTCCTTTTGACTAAATTGAGTGCCCAAACGTCGAAATTTTCGAACGAAATTTTCACGAAATCAATTTGTGAAATCATAGACCATAAAAGTGTTATAAAAAATTTTTTTTTCCTCGTCAGATTTGTGGTCCCCAAACCACTGTTCCGACTAGGCCCAAAATCGGGCTGTTACATAAGCATATTTAATAACATTGCTACCATTTCAAAACATACATACTTGACCAATACCATGTCAATATAATCTTACCATTTAGACCATTACTCACATGCATCAAAAATCACATAAGTGACACAAACCAACCATTTCCAAATAGTACCAAACAACCAATATATACATATACCATATTTCGATCATGCACATCTAATTCAAAACTTTTCCAAAGCATACCATATATTGACCATGTTGAGGTCTATTCATCACATACCACTTTGGCCATACAAACATGAATTAACACATTGTCAAAATAACACACATCAACAAGGCACCAAAAGTACCAAGGTTATATCAACCAAAGTGATATGTACATCAACTAACATTCAACTAATCATGAACCGTAAGTCCACTTATACATGTCATTATAACCTTAACCAACATATCAAAGTTACCAATATAATTGTTGGATAGTGTGGTAGTTCTCCGATGAGCTTCTAAATCGATCGAGCTTTTGATAATCTGTAAAGTAAAGGAAAAATAACTATGTAAGCAATGAATGCTTAGTAAGCTCATATAAACTTTAAACATAACATTTCATTTCAATAATGAACTTTATGGGGTAATTATAAACCTATACCAATTCTACAAAGTTTATCAAACTTTATAACCATCAATTCATAAATGAGTAAGTTCATCAATATCACATATTGTAACACCCCTCACCCGTATTCAACGTCGGCATAGGGTACGGAGCATTATCGAACTTATTAAACAATTTAAACATTCATTTCACCTACATTTTTAATATCATATAATCATCATTCAACACTATTCACATCGTCCCTATTACGAGCCTACGAGGCTCAAAACAAGCTTTAGGAGTGATTCGGGACTAAACCGGTAACCCAGGAAAATTTTTATGAAACTTAGAAAATTTTTCAAACTATAGGTGACACACGCCCATGTGGCCAGGCCGTGTGTCTCACACGGCCAAAGACATGCCCGTGTCACAGGCTGTCAAAATGAGATCACATGTTCGTGTCCCAGCCCATGTCCGACCCCATGTAACTTCCTGACTTAGGTCATACGGCCAACCACACACCCATGTGATTAGCCCGTGTGCCCTTTCGAAATGGCCTCACACGCCCATGTGCCTGGCCGTATGCTAGGCCGTGCCAAACCTGTAGGGTATACTGACTTATGCCACACGGCCAAGTCACACGCCTGTGTACTAAGCCGTGTGGAGCATACTGACTTGATTTTTAATTCAACACTAGGGGACACACGGCCGTGTAACCTGACTGTGTGTCACACACGGCTGATACACACGCCCGTGTGGACAAAAATAGGCTATTTACCAAGCCATCTTGCCACCCAATTTTGTATATACCTACACCAATCAAAATGGCACCAAAACATGTCATAAATAGGCATTCAACCAACTTCACCCAAGAAAAAATCATACCATTTCAATACCAACAAATACAAAACATACCAATACAATAATATGTCAATCAATTCCATACCAAAAATCACTTTCACAAATCATCAAAATAACCAATTTCAAATATGCATTATTTTACTAGATTCACTCTCATACCAATGTTCAAAACTCAACCATTTGATATCCATAATACCTATTATCAACAAGTATCACATATCCATCATCAAACACATCACACAAGCCATATGCACATATATATACATGATCAAATATACCAAAATAAGCCAAATCTCATGGCTATATACATAACCAAACACTTAATATTTACAAGCCAATTCAAATGACTAAATTCATTAACAACACATATACCAAAATGACCAAAGTTCCTATACATGCCATATACTCAAAATACTTAGTTCAAAAGTACCAAAGTGATAGTTGGATAGTGTGATGAAGTCTCTGACAATTCCCGAATTTGAGCTAGCTTTAATTTCACTACAAAACACGGAAAATAAACAAAGTAAGTTATAAATCTTAGTAAGTTCATATAGCAATAAAATTAACTTACCAAATATGCACAAATTAAGCAATTAAAACAAATCATAACATAACTTATTTTTAATAATCAACCTACCACAATTTCCATTCCAAAAATTAGACATAAATTTCACAAGTTTCTTTAATTCAATGCTTGTACGGTTTATGTACATACCTGTACCACCTCGTATCAACATTAGCACAACCACATCTCTGATATACCCATTGAACCATTCAGAATACTATCAGATACTCGGGAATCTCGCACGCTAAGTGCCACATACATAGCCGAATCTAAATCAATCTTGTATCACATATAATGCTCACTCTCGAGCTACCAACGGGTCTACTCACACAAGCTGACGGTCATGACGAAGCTACACGGTGTTGCTTGTAACACCCCAAACCCGGCCTAGACGTTATGGTCGAATCTGGCGTGTCACGTTAAAGTGTCTTTTTAAAATTGGACTTGATGGTAGAAATTCATTTCTTAGTTGAAATCTCTTTGTTAAAAATAAAATCATCTTAAGCATTTAGTTAACCATTTAAAACGTCTTTATTTTAAAAACATTATTTGTTGCGGAAGCAATATCCAAAAATGTTGCGAAAACGTGGTGTTTTGAAAACATCTAATCTTTTTGAAAACCAGCGTTCCATCACTATCAGTTAAGTATCAAATAAATCAAGCCAAAATAACATAACTTAGGTTTAAGAGGCCTTATTACAGAATCAATAGCCCAATAAGAAATTTAAATAAATAAGTCTAAAGTAGAACACCAGTGATCGTGTGGCCACCTCCGAGTCCCTCGTGGCTCCAAATCGTCTAAGGCTGGGGATTGCCTGTACAGTTGAAAGAAAGGGTGAGTTTACGAAAACTCAGTGTGTAATCCCCTATCAGTAAGTCAGTAATAATATATGCAGTAACAGTCTGGGCCTGAGCCCTATTCAGTAACAATGCAGTGTGAGCCTTAGCCCATTAAAGTAACAGTGTGGGCCTAAGCCCAATACAGTATCAGTACAGTGCAAACATGCAACCCACCCCAATCCAGCCAACACACCACCCGTACCAACCAATACACCATGTGGGGATAAAATCGACCCACCCAGCTAGCACACCAATATCGCAGCATATTGCGCCAAGACAATAACGCAGCAGAGTGCGCGATATGATATATGTGGCAACGCCACCGATGTGATGAATGTGGCGAGCCACCAAGATCTGATACTTCCTCCATATCAGAATCCCAACCCCATGCAGTATGTCATGTCATAAATAGTTTGTGTATGCAAAGTGTCCTACTCAGTACAGTCGTATAAATAACATACACTCATCAGTCAACCTATCTCTAGGGGTAAAATGGTCATTTCCATCTATTAGGGGTAAAATAGTAGTTTTACCCTTTGGGGGTATTTTGGTCACTTTACTTATTTTGGGGTCTCGGTGCAGATAATGACCACTCCAAAGGTCTACAGTCACCTCGAGCGACACAGATAACCTAAGTGCTCATAGCGGTGTAAATGGCCCCAAGGCCCATTATTCGGTCCAAGTGGGCCCACACACTCGTGTGGCCCATTTAGCCCAAATTCAGTCACGGCTATCCGAACTACATAGCCCAGTCCAGCAATTGCCACTTATCATGGATTTTATCTTTGTGGGGCCCACGAGCCCATTGGGCACACACGGCCCCTTTCAGCCCAACGTGGCCTATTACAGCCTAAGCCCATAAAAATGCTCATGGGGGCCTCTATAGTCTATCGCCCATGATTTGTGGGTTTGGCTTACCACACGAGCGATCGCACGCTCGTGTGGTCTCAAACGCCGTATTTTCGGCTTTTCAGCTTTTGCCGTTCTACAGTTATAGTGGGGTGTTTACACACTTTACCAGCTTTTACGCCTATTACCGTTTGCAGGGTACTGTTACACACATATTTTGTGAAACCGTGCTAAGATCCATGAGCACCAAACCTTGTTTGAACTAGGGTGAATTTAGTCCTCTAAAATCGCTGTTCAGAAACGATCACGCGCCCTTGTTGATTTTCTTAATTGAGTAATAGAAGAAAATGGTTTTGATTTCCTGAGTAACACTTGCACTCATTCACTTCTCGAGAATACCTAGAACCCAATGAACCTCCAATCGCGAGGAAGGGACAAAACCGCAATCAACGAACATAAAAAGAAGTCACATTCGGCTTTTTAGAAAAAATAAAAGAGAACATAATTGTAGACATAAAGAACGATTAGGGAAACAGAAAAGGGAAAATATGAGTACCTACCGGTTTGTTACCACTCTTGCAAAACCGAAATCACAACACCAATAGGAAAAAATAAGGGAGATAATCGGCCTAAGTTGAGGGATATGGAATTTGACCAAGTATCCAATATGGAAAAATGAAGGATCAGCGTTCAGAGAATGGCTAGATAGTTTGGAAGAGGGAAGAAAAGATGAGAGAAAAGAAAATGGAGAGGAAAAGAAAAGAAGAGAATCATCCACCACAAATATTAGCAAGGAAATGAATTCCATTATCACCAGACAACAGTATTCGGCCTAAAAGAGTATTATGGAAAGAGAAGAAAATTGAGTAAACGGAAAGAGTAGAAAAGAGAGGAAAGCAAATCGCTAAATGTGGTATTAGAGGAACAAGTAAAACCGAAGGCCAAAACTCCTAACAGTAGTCGGTATAGTAACAAAATGCAACAAAGTATGATGGAAAACCGAAATGGAGAGAACACTAAATCCCAACTCATTTTCTTCAGTTCCCATACTCCCCATACGACACAACTCTTTTCCCCAAACCAATATTCCTTGATTTTCTCCACAATTTCCTCCTAAAAATCCTCCTTTATCTCCTCTATGATTTTCTCCATATAAGCCTTATTCAAACTCCACCTTACAGAGTTTCAGTCCAACTCTGCTACTCATACAACGAGAATGTAAAATAAATACTCCTTTGTGCATCATGAGACTCGGACTTGAGCTCCTTTGTAGCCTTAACCACGCGACTGCCACTGGACTACAAGCTCAACTTGTGTCACAATTCCGCCATAATTCCTTTTAAAGCCTACATGCTAACACCAAGGTTCACTTAAGAGAACCAAAATTTTGAAAAAGCAAGGGCTTGAACCCGAGACTTCTCAGACACTCCCAAACACTCCTAAATCGCTTAACCACTGAAGCAAACAAGTAGTTGTATCATTTTCTTGCACACATAAACTTTTATGTGTTCCCACGCTCAAGACATATTTCCTTCTAGGCCTAAATTTGGGGCGTTACAATTCACCCCTCCTTAAAGAAATTTTGTCCCTAAAATTTCCAACTGTCAGAATAGTCGTACCACACAGACTTCACCATGACGCTCTCGCTGCGCACTCTGATCTCAAAACATTATTACAGCCTCTTGAACCACGTCTGCGTGTATCTCTTGTGCCCATTGTCTATTAGTGTTTTATCAGAACTAACAGTTTTATGCAGATCGAAGTTTCACTACAGTTTCAGTCCCCTTTAGCTTCAGTTTGCTCTATCTAGAGTGGTATAGTCTAATTTCTAAAGTAGTCACAGTATTTCCTAACTTACCGCATTTCAACTTCTAAAAAGACAAAAGTAGATTTGGCACTGGAGACTCGGTGTGCCACACTTTTCAGAAGAAGTATCTCAAAACACTTCACATATTCGAAAACAACCTTTTGAAATCTAAAAATTTGAAAACCTATTCCACAATCGAGTTTTGCAACTTGGCTCTGATACCACTAAATGTAACACCCCAAACCCGGCCTAGACATTATGGCTGAATCTGGCGTGTCACGTTGAAGTGTCTTTTGAAAATTGGACTTGATGGTAGAAATTCGTTTCTGAGTTGAAATCTCTTTGTTAAAACTCAAATCATCTTAACCATTTACTTAACCATTTAAAACGTCATTACTTTAAAAAAATTATTTGTTACGGAAGTAATATCCAAAAATGTTGCGAAAACGCGGTGTTTTAAAAAAGTTAATCTTTTTAAAAACCAGCGTTCTATCACTATCAGTTAAGTATCAAATAAATCAAGCCAAAATAACATAGGTTTAAGAGGCCTTATTACAGAATCATTAGCCCAATAAGAAATTTAAATAAATAAGTCTAAAGTAGAACATCAGCGATCGTGTGGCCACCTCCGAGTCCCTCGCAGCTCCAAATCATCTAAGGCTGAGGATTACCTGTACAGTTAAAAGAAAGGGTGAGTTACAAAAACTCAGTGTGTAATCCCCTATCGATCGATCGGTAAAAATATGCGATATGATGCGGTCACGAGCCCTATTCGATGAATGATGCGGTGTGAACCTTAGCCCATTAAAGTAACAGTGTGGGCCTAAGCCTAATACAGTATCAGTACAGTGCAAACATGCAACCTACCCCAATCCAGCCAACACCCCACCTGTACCAACCAACACACCATGTGGGGTTAAAATCAACCTACCCAGCCAGTACACCAATATCGCAGCATAGTTGCCGAGAATAATAACGCTTGATAGAGCCGCCAAGATAATAACGCAGCGCAGCAGAGCTGCCAGTAATAGTATATGTGGCAACGCCACCAATAACAGTGAATGTGGCAGAGCCACCAGTATAGTACCTCATCCATATCAGAATCCCAACCCCATGCAGTATGTCATGTCATAAATAGTTCATGTATGCAAAGTGTCCTACTCAGTACAGTCTTTTAAATAACATACACTCATCAGTCAACCTACCTCTAGGGGTAAAATGGTCATTTCCATCTATTATGGGTAAAATAGTAGTTTTACCCTTTAGGCGTATTTTGGTCACTTTACTTATTTTGGGGTCTCGGTGCAGATAACGACCTCTCTGAAGGTCTACAGTCACCTCGAGTGACACAGATAACCTAAGTGCTCATAGCGGTGTAAATGGCCCCAAGGCCCATTATTCGGCCCAAGTGGACCCACACGCTCGTGTGGCCCATTTAGCCCAAATTCAGTCACGGTTATGCGAACTACATAGCCCAGTCCAGCATTTGCCACTTATCATGGATTTTATCCGTGTGGGGCCCACGAGCCCATTAGGCCCACACGGCCCTTTTTGGCCCAACGTGGCCCATTACAGCCTAAGCGCATGAAATGCTCATGGGGCCATAAAAATGCTCTTGGAGGCCTCTATAGTATATCGCCGATGATTCTTGGGTTTGGCTTACCACACGAGCGATCGCACGCTCGTGTGGTCTCAAACATTATATTTTTGGCTTTTCAGCTTTTGCCGTTCTACAGTTATAGTGGGGTGTTTACACACTTTATCGGCTTTTACGCCTATTACTGTTTGCAGGGTACGGTTACACACCTATTTTGCGAAACCGTGCTAAGATCCACGAGCACCAAACCTTGTTTGAACGAGGGTGACTTTAGTCCTCTAAGACCGCTATTCAGAAATGATCACACGCCCTTGTTGATTTTCTTAATTGAGTAATAGAAGAAAATGGTTTTCTTTCCTAAGTAACACTTGCACTCCTTCACTTCTCGAGAATACCTAGAACCCAATGAACCTCCAACCGTGAGGAAGGGACAGAACCGCAATCAACGAACATGAAAAGAAGTCACATTCGGCTTTTCAGAAAAAATAAAAGAGAACAGAATTGTAGACATGAAGAAAGATTAGGGAAATAGAAAAGGGAAAATATGAGTACCTACCGGTTTGTTACCACTCTTGCAGAACCGAAATCGCAACACCAATAGGAAAAAATAAGGGAGACAATCGGCCTAAGTTGAGGGATATGGAATTCGACCAAGTATCCAATATGGAAGAACGAAGGATCAGCATTCAGAAAATGGCTAGATAGTTTGGAAGAGGGAAGAAAAGATGAGAGAAAAGGTAATGGAGAGGAAAATGAAAGCAGAGAATCGACCACCACAAATATTAGCAAGGAAAGGAATTCCATTCTCACCAGACAATAGTATTCGACCTAAAAGAGTATTATGGAAAGAGAAGAAAATTGAGTAAACAGAGAGAGTAGAAAAGAGAGGAAAGCAAATCGCTAAATGGGGTATTTGAGGAACAAGTAAAACCGAAGGCCAAAACCCATAACAGTAGTCGGTATAGTAACAAAAGGCAACAAAGTATGATGGAAAACCGAAATGGAGAGAACACCAAATCCCAAAATGTTTTCTTCAGTTCCCACACTCCCCATACGGCACAACTCTTTTCCCCAAACCAATATTCCTTGATTTCCTCCTAAAAATCCTCATTTATCTCTTCCATTATTTTCTCCATATAAGCCTTATTCAAACTCCACCTTGCAGAGTTTTAGTCAAACTCTGCTACTCATACAACGAGAATGTAAAATAAATACTCCTTTGCGCATCATGATACTCAAACTTGAGCTCCCTTGCAGCCTTAAACACGTACTGCCACTGGACTACATGCTCAACTTGTGTCATAATTCCACCATAATTTCTTTTAAAGCCTACATGCTAACACCAAGGTTCACTTAAGAGAAAACCAAAATTTTACAAAAGCCAGGGCTTGAACCCAGGACTTCTCAGACACTCCCAAACACTCCTAAATCACTTAACCACCGAAGCAAACAAGTAGTTGTGTCATTTTCTTGCACACATAAACTTTTATGTGTTCCCATGCTTAAGACCTATTTTCTTCTAGGCCCAAATTCAGGGCATTACACTATTCACACAAGTTGACAAAAATCCACAACACATGCCAAATAACTCAGCCACCGGTAGGACGTACGGACCAGCACCCAAATCACATAATCCCTAATGACATGTCATTCATTTCCTAATCTATTCCTAAGGTTCAACCGAGATTTTGCATTTGTCGATTCATCGTCGAACATGTTCGCACGGTCGTATTCACAATTTATGCAATATCAAAGCATTTAAAACACAAATATAATAATGTTTATCTGTAACAGTCATTTTTAGTCAAATTAGAACAATGGTTTTGGGACCACAAGTTCAAAGTAAAAATATTTATTTTATTAATAAATCAAGGTCTATAGCATGGTAATATGTTTGTGTGAAAATTTCGTTAAGAAATTTTATCGTTTGATTAGTCAATTTGATAAAAAGGACTAAATCGCGTAAAGTGCAAAAGTGAAGTTCTAATAGCTAAAGGTATCTAATAGCTATGGAACCTTAAAGTAAATGTCCTTATGTAGTAAATATACCATTTTTAATGTTAGTGGACTTTTATGGACATGCATTAAGTGTTTTTAAATGGTTTATAATAAGGTTAATTAAGTAATTTAGAATTTAATGTTAAAATTAAAAGAAATAAAATAGGATATCATCTTTTCTTCTTCATCTTTCAACCGAAAATAGGGAAAAGAAACACCATTTTTATCTTCTTCATTCGGTCAAGCTTTAATAGCTCATTAAGGTACGATTTTTGTCTCGTTTTTAATGATTTTTATGTTTTTGAGATCGTTGCAACTAGTTCTAGCTAGCCCAGGGACTATTTTGCAAAATTGTGAAAGATTTTAGATGTTTCCATTGATGAATACATGAGTATTTTGATGTTTAATGATAGATTATCAATGTTTGATGATAGTTATACAAGTTTTGTTAAGTGATTTTTAGTGAAAATGCAAATTAGGAATTAAATTGTGAAATGTGGAAACTTTGTGGTTAAAATGCGAAATAAATGAAAAATATGGGCTAATATGTGCACTAGGGAAATTCGGCTAGCATGGGTTTGTATTAAATTGCATGAATTTGGGATTTTATGAAATAAGGACTAAATTGTAAAAATGTGAACATTAGGGGCAAATGTGTAAAAGTGCCTTAATGTGAGTTTTGGACTAAATTTAATAGAGAGATGATTAAATAAGTTAATTTTAATTACATATAGATCAAGAAAAGAGAAATTCGGATCTAGATTGGGGGAAAAACAAAGTACTCGACTAATCAACCTATTTCACCATTTTAGCGTCCGAGGTAAGTTCGTGTGTAATAAGCATTATTACATTTATGTTTTAAATGCTTCAATATGGAATAAATTGTGAATTATGATCTTGCGGACACATTCGACGAAGATTCTGCATTGGAAATCCCTGTTGAACCTTTGGAATAGGTTAGGATACTAATGACATGTCATTCGAGAATACATTGAGTTGGCTTTAGGCCATGATATTGGCACTTCGGGTGCGAGATACATTGATTTGGCTTCGGGCCATGATATTGGCACTTCGGGTGCAAGTTACATTGATTTGGCTCCGGGCCATGATATTGGCACTTAGGGTGCGAGACTCCCGAGTATCCGAATTTTATTCTGAATGGTTCAACGGGTATATTGAAGATGTGAAATGGTGAGAAATAGATACGTATCGGTACAGGTATGTACAGAAAACTATACGAGCAATGTGTCTAAGGAAGTTGTGAGATGTACAGAAAACTATACGAGCAATGTGTCTAAGGAAGTTGTGAGCTTATGATCAATTTTTTGATTAAAATACATGTTAACTTTGTGATTAATGTATTGTTGCATATTATGTCATTTAATTTGAAACTTAAATGAATGGTGAGATTTGGTTATTATTTTCATACGAGCTTACTAAGCTATAAAGCTTACTTTGTTTATTTTACCATGTTTTATAGTGATTTCAAAGCTAGCTCGGATTCGGGGATCGTCAGAGACTTCATCACACTATCTAGCTTTGGTACTTTTGAAACTAAGTTTTTGGTCATATGGCATGTATAGGAGTTTGGTCATTTTGATATGTATTTGGTGTTGGATGTAGCCATTTGAGTTGGCTTAGTTTGGTTGATTTGATTTTGTGTATTGCCTTGTAATTTGTCTTATTTTGGAAAATATGGTGATGTAAATATATGTGTTAACTCTCTTTGGTGATGATGTTTATATTTTCTTAATGAATGCCTAGATGAGATATGGTAGTGAAGGTAGCAAATTGCTTAGTGTATGCCTTATTGTGGATTGGTATATTGAGTACTATATAGATGCAATAAGAGTTATGATGTACATTTGGTTTTAGGTAAAGTTGTGCACAATTGAAAGTGACAAATTAGGTGTTTTGAGATTGTGAAAATTGTATGCTTTGAATTGGCATGTTTTGGTCTTAGTTATGCTTGAATTGGATGCCCATATATGCTTTGATTATGTGCCATTTGAGTTGTATAGGTGTGTGTAAATTTGGGTGGCAAGATGGCTTGGTAAATAGCCTATTTTTGTCCACACGGGAAGAGACACAAGCGTGTGTCTCAGCCTTGTGTGATATACGGTTATGTTACACGGCCGTGTGTCCCCTGGTGTTGAAATAGAAATCAAGTCAGTATGCTCCACACGGCCTCACACACAGGCGTGTGACTTGGCCGTGTGGCATAAGTCAGTATACCCTACAGGTTTGGCACGGCCTAGCACACGGCCTGGTACACGGGCGTGTATGGCCATTTTTAGGGCACACGGGCTAGTCACACGGGCGTGTGCGTTGGCCGTGTGACCCAAGTCAGAGAGTTACACGGGGTCGAACACGGTCTGGGACACAACCATGTGCTCCCATTCCAAATGTCCACACGGCTTGCGACACGGGCGTGTCTTTGGCCGTGTGAGACACACAGCCGAACCACATGGGCGTGTGTCCCCTGTATATTGAAAAATTTTCTAAGTGTTCGAGAAGTTTCTAAAGTTATCGGTTTAGTCTCGAACCACCCCGAATGCATGATTTGGGCCTAATGGGCTCGTTTTAGGGACGATATGAATGTTGTTGATTGATGATTATATGAAATTTGAAAATGTATGTGAAATGTATGTGTAAGTGTATGATATGTCCGGTAACACTCCGTAACCCTATTTCGGCGTTGAATACGGGTGAAGGGTGTTACATTATCACATATGAACTTACCTCGAATGTAAAAACGACGAAACGAGTCGATTTGTCCAAAATTTTGTTCTTTCCCTGATCTAAATCCGTATTTCACTTTTCTTGATCTAAATGTAATCAAAATTAACTTATTTAATTATCACTCTGTTCAATTTAGTCCAAATACACATTAAGGCAATTTTACACTTTTTCCCCTAATAATTCATATTTTTACAATTTAGTCCTTATTTCATAAAATTATAAATTCATGTAATTCAACCAAAACGCATTCTAGCCCAATTTCAATTAGGTCCCTAGCAGTCCATATTTTTCATTTATTTCATAATTTAACCTCAAAATTTACACATTTCACAATTTAATCCCTAATTGGACATTTTACTAAAAATCACTTAACAATTGTTGTTTATCTAACAACAAGCATGCATTTTCTATCATCAAACATCAAAACACACATAGATTCATCAATGGCAAAACCCTAAACCTTTAACAGTTTTGCAAAATAGTCCCTGGGCTAGCTAGATTAAGCTACAACGATATCAAAAACATAGAAATCAATAAAAACGGGACAAATTATCTTACCAGTCAAGCAAAACAAGCATGGCCGAACCCTAGCTATGGTTTTTCCTTGTTAGAATCGGTTAAGGTGCTTTTGTGAAGAAGATGTACATAAAATTCTAATATTATTTTATCAATATTAATTATTTTACCTTTATAACCTTAAAAAATATTACTAATTTCAAGTAAACCAACCTCATAAATGTCCACTAACGCACTAATGGTATAATTACCACTTAAGGACCTCCACTTTAAAGTTCTATAGCTATTAGACACCTTTAGCTAATAGAACTCCACTTTTACACTTTACGCGATTTAGTCCTTTTTATCAAATTAAGCATTCAAACGATAAAATTTCTTTACGAAATTTTTACACAATCATATTATCATACTGTAGAATTTAAAATAATAATAAAATAATTATTTTGACTTCGTATTTGTGGTCCCAAAACCACCAGTTTGATTTGACTAAAAACGGGCTCTTACAACTCTCCCCCCTTAGGGATTTTCGTCCCCGAAAATCTTACCAGTAAAGAGGTTAAGGTACTATTTTCTCATAGCTTCGTCGGGTTCTGACGTGGCTTCTTCGACACTGAGTCGTTGGCACAAGACCTTTACTAAAGCTATGCATTTATTTTTCAACTCTTTAACCTCTCGAGCTAAAATTCTGATCGATTCTTTGTTATATGTCATATCAGATTGAATCTCAATCTTTGCCGGAGAAATTACATGTGACGGATATGATCTATATTTGCGCAACATCGACACATGAAACACATTGTGGATATTTTCTAATTCTGACAGTAACGCTAGTCGATATGCTACTGGCCCTATTCTTTCAATGATCTCATACGACCCGATAAATCGCAGACTCAATTTGCCTTTCCGAAAAAACGAAGGATTTTCTTCCACGGAGATACTTTCAGAAATACTCTGTCGCCGATCTGAAATTCAATGTCTTTTCGTTTCAAATCTGCATACGATTTCTGTCGATCTGAAGCTGCTTTCAAACTATCGCAAATTAATTTCACTTTATCTTCAGTGTCTCTAATCAAATCAACCCCGTGAATCTTTTTCTCACTCAGCTCGGTCCAATACAATGGAGTTCGGCATTTACGACCATACAATGCTTCATAAGGTGCCATTTTAATGCTCGATTGAAAACTATTGTTATACGCGAATTCAACCAACGGCAAATATTTCTCCCAATTGCGTTCAAACTCTAAAACACAATAACGAAGCATATCTTCGAGATTTTGTATTACTCTCTCAGACTGACCATCAGTTTGCGGATGAAATGCAGTACTAAAGTTTAACCTCGTACCCGAAGCTTCTTGCAATTCCTTCCAAAATTGCGACGTAAACCTTTTATCTCAAACCAAAATAATCGAAACTGGTACCCTGTGCAATCTAACGATCTTGGAAATGTACAATTCAGCAAATTTATCAAGTGAATAGTCAGTACGTACCGGAATGAAATGTGCAAATTTCGTCAGTCGATCAATGACAACCCAAATGGCATCTTTCATCTTCGGAAACAGGGGTAGTTTCGATACGAAATCCATCGTAACTCTATCCCATTTCCACTCTGGTATCGTCATAGGCTTTAGTAATCCTGAAGGCACTTGATGTTCGACTTTTACTTGTTGAAAAACCAAACATCTCGATACATACTCTGAAATGTCTCGTTTCATGCCCGACCACCAATACAACAGTTTCAAATCATTGTACATTTTTGTAACACCCCAAACCCAGTCAATACACCACGACCGAATCTGGCATGTTACGGGGAAAATCGTGTTTGAGGGGTTAGGTTTCAGGTTAAAGATTCGATGAAAAACTCTTTGTCATATTTTATACTTGTCAAAATCTTGGGCATGATTGCTTTAAAACTGGTAGTGAATTTTGAAACCCGGAAATTTGAAAACTTGGTTGACTCCATAAGTAAGACAAATCCATATCGTTTGAGAATCCCAAGTAATCTCCTTCTTGATGCTTAAAAACATTTTGAGCTTAGTGTGGAAAAAATCTCTAGTTTTAGAAAACGTTTGAGTTGCATTTATTTTTAATTTATAGTGTGATACCCGATGGTAAAATTTAAAACATATTGCTTTGTAGTTTTGAAAACCTCATTTTATATCCAAGTTTTTATTCGATAATAATCCATAATTTATTAGGACATAATTGAAATCCAATCAAAGCATGTGAATAATCAAAACATAATTTTAAGAGGCCTTTTACAATCCCAACAAAACCATATGGAATAAAAGAAATTAAGTACCAAGTCTAAATCGGTGAAATTTGAATTTATTCATGGCATGGTCACCTCGAGTCCACCCGGCTCCATGTCCGCAATCTAAGTGTCACTGAAATGATAAGGAGAAGGTGAGTCGCAAGACTCGGTGCATAAATCCCTCTCCCGATTAATGCAACATGCTAACACACATCATAGCAATGCAATACAAGTAATGCACCCAATCCTAGCCATCCGTACTCCATTTCTACCCGTGTGGTACCAAAACCACTGGTGGTGCCAAACCACTGGTGACCCAAAGTCACGATATCCATAATTGTGGTGCCAAACCACTTTGGTGACCCAAAGTCACGAATAATCCAATGATGGGGCCAACCCATCGTGTGATACCAAATCACTTTGGCGTCAATCCCGTATAATCACGTGTGGGGCCAACCAGCCCAGCGTGGTACGAAAAGCCACGGGACGAGACGCTATGAGGTGCCAAACCTCGGTGTCCCAAAGACACGAATGTGATACCAAATCACTTTGGTGACCGAAGTCACGAATCCAATGATGGGGCCAACCCATCGCGGTGATACCAAATCACTTTGGCGTCAATCCCGTATAATCAATCGTGGGGCCAACCCTTTGTGGTGCTAAGCCACTGGGACGAGATTTGAGGTGCCAAACCTCTGGTGACCCAAAGTCACAATAATCAATCTGTGGTACCAAACCACTGGAGGTGCCAAACCTCTGGTGTCCCAAAGACACGGATATCATATTCCCCCTCCTCTCATATCACCCATAACATATATCATACTAATGCAAAACGTGCAATACATGTAATCATGCTAACATGTTTAACATTGCATCTCATATCACTTACATCATCGATCATGATATCATATACCATTAATAGAACTCGTAATGAAACGGGCTTACCCGAATCCGTGCACATACCCCATAGGGTATCATATCAATCAACCACACTGTTTGACAATCAGGTTTATTAAACATATTACTACCCAATGAGTGTGTTAGTTTACACACCTGTTAAAACGCAAGCTTTTAAACCAAACGAACCGATCTAAGATCCTCAAATACCTTGCTCCTATAATCGGCCAAACATAGATTAGCCACTTATACCATTCGGCCAAAACCATTAAACCAAAGGGGTTAACAATTGAATCCCTTACCTTTCACTTGGTTTGGTTTCCTACCAAAACCCGAACCAACCAATGCTTCCTTAGCCAATCGGCCACACCCTAACAAAGAACTCGTTAATTTTTTGATGTCTTTGATTAACGAAAACTAAAAGAATGCACTACTAGAACCAATCCCTTACCACCACTTACCAACGATTAACCGAGAAAGAAGACTCCTCTTGCTTGCTTCCAAAATCCAAAGGCCCTATAACGTAATAGTTAACAAAGATTAACTCCTTTCAACCAAACCCAAAATCGAACCAGAACAAGGGAGAGGAGAAATAACCATTCGGCCAAGCACTTACCTAACACCAACCAATATTCGGCCAAGAACCACTAGGAGAGAGGAAAGATTCGGCCAACTCTTAAACAAGATGGAAAAAGAGGATTCGGCTAGGGTGGTTTGTAATAATCACACAAGATTCGGTCAGAGTGAAAGAAAAGAGAAAACGAAATGCAAAAGGATAGGGGTTGATATTCGGCCAACAATAGAAATGGGGAAAAGAAGAAGAAATGGAAAGGTTTAGAAGGGTGAAGTTTCGGCTTGCAAAAGAAAGAATGGAGAAAGTGTTTTGGAGAATGGAGTTTTGAAACACACAAATGAAGAGAAAAGAGAGAGAGCAAAGAACATTCGGCTACCAAGAAAATTGAGAGGGACAAAGCAAATTCGGCAAGGCTATAGGGTTTGGTCTTCTGGTTTCAAGAAGTAAAGAAAATGAGAGAAAGCTCTCTTGTAATTTTGGCTACTATTGACAAAAGAGAGGAATTTGGCTTGACACAAAGTGACCGAAAAATGCACAAAAGTGCCTAAGTGAATTTCGGCTAACACCCCTCCCCACTTACCAAAACCGGCCACTCTCTCTACAAACTCCCCAACATTCGGCCACTACCCACAATTACTCCAAGCCACACATTCAAACTAGTTTGAACTAGTCTCCCTCCTAAATTCGCTCTCCACCCACCATTTAAACATTTGACTTGGTCCATGGCAGAGTTTGAACTGCCCACAACTCTCCTCCTCCATGCCGTCAAAATGAGAGCAAAAAATGTGGGATTTTCGCAGCTTGAACACAGGACCTCCTCCCCTGCAAGTGATGCCAAACACAATCCCCAAGTGGCGCATGCTTTGCCATCTTACTAGCTCAACTCTTGTGCTAACTTTTCACCTAAAATTATTTATAAACCCCAGCTCCTTCAGCTCCTCTCACATAAAACTTAAAACCAAAATTTTTCCTACCACTCCGGCTTATACTAAGCCCCAAAACAACACAAAAGCAACATTGCAAAACAACCACATGCAAAACAATGCAATAACAAAATAGCCCCTATCCCTGGATATTACAATTTTAGTACTCCCCGGGTGAACAGATAAACAACCACTGTGTGCTTCGTGTAAAATTTTCTGAATAAGCTTGGAATTCTTTAGTACGTAAATTCTACCTCGAAGCATTAAGCAATCATCGGATCCGATTTGATAACCTGAATCAGTAGTCGACTCGCTTTGTCCTCTTTTAACTTGCAACTCGTTGTCACACTTTTGAGCTTCACAGATTTGTTGAAGAAATACCAGTTTAGCTTTTAATTCAGCAAAAATCGAACCATCATCACACAAGATTAACTGCGTATTCATCGCTCGCAAAGCAAATAAAGATTTTCTACTCAGAGCATCCGTGACTACATTTGCTTTCCCAAGATGATAATCAATCACTAACTGTAACACCCTCACCCGTATTCAATGCCAAAATAGGGTTACGGAGCATTACCAGATTTATAGAACAATTAAAAATTAATTTCACATACATTTTCAAATCCATACAAATGGTATTCACAAACAACCAAATTGTCCCTAATACGAGCCTACGAGGCCCTAAACATGCTTTAGAAGTGGTTTGGGACTAAATCAATAGCTCAAGAAATTTTTGAAACATTTAGAATATTTTCCAAAATACAGGGGACACACGCCCGTGTGGCCCGACGGTGTGTCTCACACGGCCAAAGACACTCGTGTCACAGGTCGTGTGGACATTTGAAATGGGATCACATGGCCGTGTCCCAGCCCATGTCCGACCCCATGTAACTCTCTGACTTGGGTCACACGACCAACACACATGCCCGTCTGACTAGCCCATGTGCCCTACAAATGGCCACACATGCTCGTGTGCTAGGCCGTGCCAAACCTGTAGGTTATACTGACTTATGCCACACGGACATGACACACGCCCGTGTGCTGGGCCGTGTGGAGCATACTGACTTAATTTCAAATTCAACACCAGGGGACACACGGCCATGTAAGATAATCGTGTGTCACACACGACTGAGACACACGCCCGTGTCTCTGCCCGTGTGGACAAAAATAGGCTATTTACCAAGCCATTTTGCCACCCAAATTGCATGTACCTACACCAACTCAATTGGCACGAAAACATAGCATATATATGCATTCAAACTAACTAATTCAAGCCTAATTCATGCTAATTCTTTACCACCATTCACAATACACACAAGTCACAAAAATAGACCATTCCATTTATACCAAAATCACATATACAATTCAACTATTTAGACAATTCAAACATGCATCATTATGCTCAAACTCACAAACGTATATCTTCCCTAATATCAACCATTTAACATCAACCATACCTATAACCCATAAGCATCATATATCCATCAATATAAGCTCACAACATAAGCCATACACACATATATAAACAGAACCAAACCAAACAAATTAAGCCAATTCTCATGGCTATATACAAAACCAAACTCATATTATTTACAAGCCATTTCAAATGACTAAATTGATTAGCAGCACATACACCAAAATGACCAAAGTCCCTATACATGCCATATACTCAAAATATTTAATTTCAAAAGTACCAAGGTGATAGTAGGATAGTGTGATGAAGTCTCTGACGATCCCCGAATCTGAGCTAGCTTTGATTTCACTATAAAAACACAGAAAAATAAACGATGTAAGCTATAAAGCTTAGTAAGCTCGTATGAAATAATAAGCAAAGCTCACCATTCACTTATCATTCAATAATATGAACATAACAAACTACAAACCCTTTAACCACAATGTTAACATGTATTCAATCACATAATTAACCATGAACTTACAATTTCCATAGATTCGATGCTTATGTAGTTTTCGTACATACCTGTACTGATACTTATCTATTCCTCACCATTTCATATCTTTGATATACCCGTTGAACCATTTGGAATACTATCAGATACTAGGGAATCTCGCACCCTATGTGGCAATATAAATATAGCCAAAGCTATCTCGATAAATCTCGCACCCGAAGTGCCAATATATATAGCCGAAGATATCTCGATAATGCTCACTCTTGAGCTATCAACGGGTCTACTCACACAAGCTGAAGGTCATGACGAAGCTACACGGTGTTGCTCACACAAGCTGACGAGAATCCGCAACACATGTTGGATAACTCAGCCACCGGTAGGACGTACAGACCAACACCCAAACAATAATAACCCCTAATGACATGTCATTTGTATCCTAATCTATTCCTAAGTTTCAATCAGGATTTCTCGTTGCCAAATCGTCATCGAATGTGTCCGTAAGGTTGTATTTACAATTTATACAATATCAAAGAATTTAAAATACAATTATAACAATGCTTATTACATACGAACTTACCTCGGAAGCAAAAATGATGAAACGGGTCGATTAGTCCAAAACCTTGTTCTTTCCCCGATCTAAGTCCGTATTTCACTTTTCTTGATCTAAATGTAATCAAAATTAACTTATTCAATAATATCTCTATTCAATTTAGTCCAAAATTCACTTCAAGGAAAATTTACATTTTTGCCCTAACATTTCAACATTTTTACAATTTAGCCCCTATTTCATAACATCACAAATTCATGCAATTCAACCACAACCCATGCTAGCCAAATTTCAATTAGGTCCCTGGCAGTCCATATTTTTCATTTATTTCACGATTTAACCACAAAAATAACACATTTCACAATTTAATCCCTAATTGGACATTTCACTAAAAATCACTTAACAAATGTTGTTTATCTAACAACAACCATGCATTTTCTATCATTAATCATGACAACACATGCTCACTCATCAATGGAAAAACTCTAAATCTTTAACAGTTTCACAAACTAGTCCCTAGGCTAACTAGATTAAGCTGCAAAGATCTCAAAAACATAGAAATCATTAAAAACGAGACAAAAACCATACCTAAATGAGCATGAGAAGCATGGCCGAATGTCAAGCCCTAAACATGGCTATTCTTCCTTCAAAATTCGATGGAAGAAGATGACTATGAGTGGAAATTTTGTTTTATTTATTTTATTAACCTTATTTACTAAATACCAAAACTAACCTTATTACTAATTAAAAATTTCAATAATGCCAAGCCATTAACATCCATTATTACATTAATAGACTATTTACCACATAAGGACCTTTACTTTAAGGTTCTATAGCTATTAGACACCTTTAGCTATTAGAACACTACTTTTGCACTTTATGCGATTTAGTCCTTTTTATCAAATTAAACACTCAAACGATAAAATTTCTAAACGAAACTTTCACATAATCATATTATCATGCTGTAGACATTAAAATAATAATAAAATAATTATTTCAACTTCAGATTTGTAGTCCCAAAACCACTGTTCTGATTTGACTAAAAATGGGCTGTTACACTAACTTATAGTCTTTCAATAGCTCGAGCCATCTCCGTTGCCACAAATTCAAATCTTTCTGATTCATTATATACTTCAAGCTTTTGTGATCGGTAAAGATGTGACACTTTTCACCGTATAAATGATGTCGCCAAATTTTTAATGCAAAAACAATAGCGGCCAACTCTAAATCGTGCGTCGGATAATTCTTTTCATGTGGTTTCAACTGTTTGGAGGCATAAGCTATCACTTTGCCTTCTTGCATCAAAACCAAACCCAAACCGTTCAATGACGCGTCACTAAAAATCACAAACTCTTTAACCAATTTAGGCTGAAATAAAACTGGTGCTTCAGTTAACAATGTATTCAACTTTTCAAAACTCTGTTGGCATTTCTCGGACCACTAGAATTTCACATCTTCCTGTGGCAATCGAGTCATCGGTGTAGCAATCATCGAGAATCCTTTTACAAAACGCCAATAGTAACCAGCTAATCCCATAAAGCTTCTAACTTCGGATACGTCTCTTGTTGGTTTCCGATCAACAACTACTGAAATCTTGCTCGGATCAACTCAGATACCTTCCGCTGAAACAATATGCCCCAAAAATCTAACCTCTCGAAGCCAAAACTCCCATTTGCTAAATTTAGCAAGTAATTACTTATCTCTCAAAGTTTGTAACACAATCCTCAAATGTTCGGCATGCTCAGATTCATCTTGAGAATAGATCAAAATGTCATCAATGAATACAACAACAAATGTGTCCAAATACGGTCTAAAAATTCTATTCATCAAATCCATAAAAACTGCAAGAGCATTTGTTAATCCGAATGGCATAACAAGAAATTCATAATGCTGTGCACAGTTACAACGCAGTCTTCAAAGACATCGGAATATTTAACTCAGAATCGTAATAGCTTGGATCTCAAATCAATCTTCAAAAATACTGTTTCTCCTTTCAACTGATCAAATAAATCATCGATTCTCGACAAAGGATACTTATTCTTAATCGTAACCTTTCTAAGCTGATGATTATCAATACACATTCTCATCGATTCGTCTTTCTTATTTACGAACAGAACTGGTGCACTCCAGGGTGAAAAACTAGGTCGTGCAAAACCTCTATCTGTTAACTCTTGCAACTGAGCTTTCAATTCTTTCAATTCTGTCAGAGCCATTCTGTATGGAGCTATTGATATCTGTGATGTTCCCGGTACTAATTCAATAGCAAACTCGACCTCTTTGATCGGTGGTAACCCAGGCAACTCTTCTGGAAACACATCCGAATATTCACATACCACTGGTACTGAGTCAATCTTCGATTCAAATACTTTTGTATCCAGTACATATGCCAGATAAGCATCATAACCTTTTCTCACATATCTCTAAGCTGACATTGACGAAATCACAACAGGTAACCCACTCAACTCATCTGATTCAATTCGAAGGATTTCACTATTCTGATATTTCAATTCAATAGCCTTTCGTCTACAATTCACAACAGCATCATGCAGCGTCAACCAATCCATACCCAGAATTACATCAAATTCATCAAATCAAATCCTATCTAATCTTTACAAGATATGATTCCCTATATCTTCTAAGATTTGTTACCAAATCAGCCTAAGTTGCCATATCTTCGCTATCGGGCCAACCAGGCTTCATTCTGACAGGCTTCTCCAATAGTTCCTTGAATCGGGCCAGTTCTCGTGGGCCAAATGATCCCATAGCATAAAATTAGCCAGAAAATGGTAATCCCGAGTCATTAAAGGACAGTTCTTGCAAACTTTGTCAACTAGAACATACTTGCCTAAGGGATTCGATACTTTAATCACAAATTCAGTAGACTCAACAGGGAAATTCTTACTAGACACTAAATTCTCACAAACATATGAATGAGTCGATCCAGGATCAATCAATGCAATTACATTAGTGTCATATAAAGAAAATGTACATGTGATAACATCGGGTGACGACGCATCTTCGCGAGCGTGAATAGGTAAGCTCTAGTAGGTGCTCTGGCCTTTGATCTCATAGCTGAATCTTTTGTTACACCTTTACTACTAGTTACATTCCCCGTATTTCCCGGTAGCCTCCCTCTAGTAGCCATGTTGCTCGATCTTGCATTCTAGAATTTATCTTTCTCAACTAACTCGGGACAATCTCGAATGAAATGATCTTGTGAACCACTTTTAAAACAACCTCTATTATTCATCGAGCATTCACCAAAATGTCATCGTCAACAATGTCGACAATTGGGTTTATTGTTTCTCACGCTGCCAACACTCGATACTGATGTAGCTTGAGTTTTAGGACTTCAGTATTGCTTTCCACGATCTCTGTTTGGATACCCGATTAAAGCATTCGAACGAGTGTATGAATCTCTTGATTTCTTAGACGAAGACTGATATGGTTTACTCATCGATCTCTTTCTCGCATCTCTAACTTTGAATTTAGCTTTTCTCTTTTATTTGCCCAATTCTTCAGCTTTGCAAGCTTGATCGACTAATACCACAAATTCTTTCAATTCTAAAATCCCGACCAACAGTCTGATGTCTTCATTCAACCCATCTTCGAATCTTTTACACATAATGGCCTCAGTTGAAACACATTCTCAAGAATGGTTACATAGTCTAACAAACTCTCGCTCATACTTGGTTACAAACATACGGCCCTGTTTTAGCTCCAAAATCTCTTTGTGCTTCTGATCAATAAATCGTTGACTGATGTATTTCTTTCTGAACTCAGCTTGAAAGAATTCCCAGGTGACCCTTTCTCTCGGCACCACTGATACTAGAGTATTCTACCACTGATACGCTGTGTCTCTTAGAAGTGATACAGCACATTTTAAACACTCAGCCGGTGTGCAAGAAAGCTCATCAAATACCCAAATCGTATTTTAAAGCTAAAACTTAACTCTCTCAGGATCATCGTCAATAGTAGCTCTGAACTCTTCGGCCCCATATTTTCAAATCTTATCAACTGGCGGCTTATTCAATCTTAAAAGTTCCACACCTTGAGGAGCTATGGGAACTGGTTGGGGATTACATGGGGGTGGAGGTTGTTATGTAGCTGGAGGTTGTTAAGAAGGCTTCTTTAACCTCTCTTCCTTAGCTACCCGTTACGGGTCTCGACTCAGATTGCGTTACTCCGTGAATGGAGGCTGGCGCATTACTTTCAACATCATTAGCTATAGCTCGATTGGGATCCATTTACTATATAAAACACGATTTAAAACTATCAGGAGATAACACACTATCACAGGTTATATATGGCATGTATAGCTAGACTCTCACATACGCTACATTAGTCCTAGAATCGACTAAACCGTAGCTCTGATACCAATAAATGTAACACCCCTCACCCGTATTCAACGTCAAAATAGGGTACGGAGCATTACCAAAATTATTAAACAATTTAAACATTCATTTCACATACATTTTCAATATCATATAATCAACATTCAGCACTATTCACATTGTCCTTATTACGAGCCTACGAGGCTCAAAACAAGCTTTAGGAGTGGTACGGGACTAAACTGGTAACTCAGGAAAATTTTACGAAACTTAGAAAAAATTTCAAACTACAGGGGACATATGCCCGTGTGGCCCGATCGTGTGTCTCACATGGCCAAAGACACGCCGTGTCACAGGCGGTGTGGACATTTCAAATGGAATCACATGGTCGTGTCCCAGCCCGTGCCCGACCCCGTGTAACTCCCTGACTTAGGTCACATAGACAACCACACGCCCGTGTGACCATGTAACACCCCTAACCCGAAACCGTCACCGGAATAGGGTTAAGAGGCATTATCGATCAATCGGAACATTTCATATCCATTTCACGACACAAAGTCAATCATCAATCAAACATATTCAAATACAAACATTTAGTTCCTTATTGAGGTCTACAAGACCTCAATCACGTGTTAGAAAGAGGTTGGGACTAAACCAAACACTTACAAAAAATTTCAGAAATTTAAAGATTTTTCCAAACTGCAAAGGTCACACGCCCGTGTGGAAAGGTCGTGTGCCTCCCACGGCCTCGACACGCCTGTGTGTCTAAGCCGTGTCAAAACAGGGCATACATACTGACTTGTCCACACGGCCGCCAAACACGCCCGTGTGCCATGGCCGTGCAAAATTAAACTAGCTACTGACTTGATCACACGGCCACCAGGCATGCCCGTGTGCCACGGCCGTGTACCCTGCCCAGGCACACTTCAAAGTGGCCCTTGAGCCACATGGCAGAGACACACACACGTGTCCCTTAGCCGTGTATGCAAAATATGCCATTTGCAAGGCCAAAAATGCCACCCATACTTGGGTCAAACCTACAAGCACATACAAGCCTATTTCCACACACAATTGACAACCAAATACATGTCAAATGATCAACATATCATCCCATCCAATCTCATTTCCAGTCATGTCAACTTATATGCTAAATAGCTCAATCAATTCACATGTAAAACCAAGCATGATTCATCCACAATTACACTAAATCACTATGGCATCAATCCATCAATAAATTTACCATTCTTCAGACCATTTCATTGCCATCAAGCCATACCAAAACATACTTCATATACCATAATCATTCATGCATATTACCAACATTTATCTAGCCACATCACATGGCTATTTACACATCTCAAACATGTTTCAACACAACTAGCCTATACATGCCATATTCAAATACACACATCTTCAAAAGTACCAAAATAGATTGCCGATAGTGTGATAGAGATACTGACGATCCTCAGATCCGAGCTAGCTTTTCGACGACAATTGTAAAGCGGAGAAACAAATCACACAGTAAGCTTTCAAAAGCTTAGTAAGTTCGTAATATAATACATATTACTCAATAATACCACATCAATACATAATTAAACCATCACATAGATAAATACACAATTAGGCTCATCATCAATCTCAACCATATGCTCAAGTATCTATTCATTCAACTTTTAAGGCTATCATCAACCACAAAGGTTCAAACGTACCTTGATCAACACATAGTTACCCACCATTCATGCTACTCAATTGCTCGATATTACCTCTTGTTCAACCTTTGCTATTCCTTTGATTTATTCACACACTTAGTGCCAATTTCATAACCGAAACATAATCGTCACCGCACACTTAGTGCCAATATGTTAAACAAAACTTTTATCGGTATCACACACACAATGCCAATTCGATAAGCCGAAGCTTCTATCTTTTCGCACACACAGTGCTAATCATCTCTGTCTCGTTTCTAATTTCAACTACGCACACTTAGTGACACATTTCTCAATCTCATATTTAACATTTCTAATTCAACAATTATACATTCATTCAATTCACATCACATAGATATAATTCATCAACAAGTATTATATCTGAACTTACCTCGGACGTCAAAATATCGAAACGGTCGATTAATCGAGCACTGTAACATCCCAAAGATGGGGCTATTTGGAATTAAATTATTTTTCCTTATGTATGAACTACTGTGATATTATTTATGGAATAATAGAGCTTAATTAAGGCTTTGAGTTGGCACGGCTTGGTAGAAATTTCAGTTTTTTTTAACTTTAAAGGCAGGGAGCCTTAGCAGGAGGGTGTTATAAGAATAAATGTGGATAATTTGACACAAAAATCAGCTTGGGAAAAGTGGCAAAAGGAGGCCACTTAGGAGCTACATGTGACGCCACAAGGGATAAGGGAGAGCCTTGGTTCGAGTCACAAGATTCTCCTTTTTGCTCTTTAAGTGGGACGGCAATAAGAGGGAGAGTTTTTCTCTCTTTAATCTCTTTTTATTTATTTATTTAGATAATAAGATGATGGAAGATAAAGAGGGATATTATGGATAATATTAGCTTCTTATTAAATTTTCATTTAGATTATTATGGGATTAACTCAAGTTATTTTGAATTAGTTTCAACAATTGGCCAAGAGGAATTGTAGGAGGTTAGCCGAAATTTGAACTCCTCATGAGAGGAGTGGACGGCAAGTAGGAGGGGGGTGCCGAATGCCTATAAAAACCTCAACCTACCACCTTGTTTTCTTTTTTAGCTATTAGTCGAAATTCCTAACCTCTTCCCTCCTTGTTTTCTTTTTTTTCTATTCTCTCAAGACCTTGGCCGAAACTCCTCCCATACTTCTTCTTCATTCCCTTTTTCCACTCAAGAGCAAGCCTTGATCAATATTGAAATCAACCTTAGCCAAACCTACACCTTACCCTTTGCCGAAATCCCCTTTTCTCCCTGTTAAACTCTCTCTAGCTGAACCTACCCCCTAGACATAACCGAATGTTCCTCCTCCATATTTTGAAGTCTTGGCTGAATATTAAAGCAAGGGTAAGTATGTCGAAACTCCTCTCCCATACCCCTTCTCTCTGTCGACTTGATTAAATGGAAAAGCCGAATTATTTCAGTGGCTAATTAGTGATGGAATCGATTCTGTTTAGGTCTTAGGGATCTTAAGGTATACGATCCAAGCCCATTCCTGTCAAGTGACTTTGGTAAGGATCTATATTTATTTACTATTCGTTTAAGCCAAGGCTAATAACTCTAGTGATGGCCGAATGTAGGAGTGAAGCAGGAATCACATATCAAGTACCGAAGTGAGTACTCAAGGGGTGATAGGTAAGGTTTCGGGTTCACAAGGAACCCTTCTCAATTTGGTTTGGGCCGAATAGGCCATGGTACTAACCTATGTATTTGGCCGAATATAGGGACAAGTAGATCTAGGGTGGCCGACATCTCTTTTCGGGATTTAGACGATTCGGTGGTGACGGTGTGTACATACACACGTATAACTTGTTAATGTCTTTGATTGTTGTGAATGCTATCTTGATTTTATGTAGCATTGGATAATATACCATATCGGTATAGATGGTGATTGAGTAAGTACTGTTAATATGAATTTGTTATTCGATGCTTTTGGGAAGCATGATGTATTGATACATGAGATTTAAGTATGTGATGACATGAAACATATACATATGTGGTGATGTGGGATTGATGAGTGGAGGGGCAAGATTAATCGTGCCGACAGGCGGCGATGTTTTGGTAACACACCGTGACTACGGTCACGAGAGGTTTGGTACCTCCGGAGGTTTGGTACCTCATAGCGACTCGCCCCCGTGGTTAACACCACCGTGGGTTGGCCCCACTTGAGATATGGGATCGTCGCGGTGATTTGGTATCACACGATGGGTTGGCCCCATCAATCGATTCGTGTCTACGACACACAGTGTTTTGGTAACACATCGTGACTATATGTCACCGGTGGTTTGGCACCACCGGTGGTTTGGTACCACAGGGTAGACAAGCATGGCGTTTGGTTGGCTAGGTTGGGGTACATAATATTCGCATATTAATTGTTATATGTTGTGTATGGAAATGTCTTTAAAACAGGGGAAGGGTTACATACTGAGTCTTGGTGACTCACCTTCTCCTTTACATTTTTCAGGTGACACGTAGATCGCGGATGTGGAGCCGGGTTGACTCGAGGTGGCCATGCGGTGGATTTAAATTAAATGAACTTTAATTTTAGTTATGATAAATTTTATTTCCGGTTTTTGGTTTTTATTTGGATGTAATAAGGCCTCTTGATATATATATATATATATTTTTTCTTATTTTTCATATGTCGAATAATTGTTTTGAACTATGATTACCAATATTAAATTAAAGTCACATGTTTTCCCAAATTAACACGAAAATGTTTTCATCGTGCCATCGGGCACACTCGATATTTTATAATAACTTGGTTGAATTAATTTTAAATAAATTCTAAGTAAGGTTTAACATAACAATCAATTGAAAAGGTTTTCGGCAACTAAGAATTTTTACTTTCCAAAAGTGTTTTCCAAAATATTTTCCACTGTAGCAACTAGATTCGGCCATAGTGTTTGGGCCGGGTTTGGGTTGTTACAAAATTGGTATCAGAGCCCGGTTGAAACCTCGGCTGTGGGGGCCCAAGGCCCAAAAATGTTTTGGTAGGCCTTATGGAATGATTTTTGGTTTTTTGAACAGCATGGCCCGAGTCTCCGACACCGATCCGCCCAGGTAAGTACATCAAAACCTCTTTGTAAATTATATTCTGTAGAAGGGTAGGAAGCATGGAACGTAGATAGACTTATAGGAACTTGAACCCTAGGATTAGATTACTCAAACACATAAACAGAACATAAGACTTAAGGAACTAAACCAACCTATGACTTAGTCAATGAGCTAGGGTGTGGTAACCCCTGCACGCATGTCTAGGAGTGGATGCGGAAGAGCACGGTATTTAAGCGATCCTCGTGACTCACCTCCTCTTCGCGGTATCCTACAGTGCGTAGCTTCGGTTCACCCTAACTCGGAGAGGGCTCGGTGGTGTGGTAACCTCTGTGCGCATGTCTAGAAAGGTTCGGTGAGAGCTTGGTATTTTAGCGATCCGCGTGGACCCACCTCCTCTTCACTCTGAATTCGCACAGTGCGTAGCTTTGGTTCACCACGACTAGGAGGGCTCGGTCATAGGCTAAACACAATGATTAAAACCCGAAAAGGGAATTAGCCATGTTTTCAAAAAGAATGAAACAACAAACCCTAATGTCTTCAAAACTTGTGCAATAATCTTTTTTCAAATCCGAGAACCTTATTTTTACAACGTTTTTCTCGAAAAACTTGATTGTGGAAAATTACAAAAATGCCCTTAGGGGGTAAAATTACTAAAATGCCATCGGTTCATAAAATATCGGTTCAATGGTTTTGCTCAAAAATTTCAACTATTTTACAAATATTCAACAACTTAGCTTTGGAAATCATCAGCAAAATATTTTGGTTCTGGAAAATTACGAAAATACCCCTGTAGGAAAAAGACGAAAATACCCCTGGGTTAGAAATGGGCAGAAATGTCCGATGAGCGAATAGGTATGGAAAGTATTAAGGAATGGATGCATGAACTTCTTTGTGCGAACTAGGATAGGAAACTGAAACCTTGTTTGCTCGAAAGAATCTCGACTAAAACTCTATCCATAAAATTTCTTCGTGAATAAGAAAGTGGAACAAATGCTAACGCATAAAATTTTTCTTAATCAGTTAAAAGCGCGGTAGATAGAATGAGTTCTAGAGGCGTGGGACGCCGTGGGACGCGGTAGGGGTAGGATGACGATTGTACGAACCCGTCAGTCGGGACAAGGTTCGAAAATGAGGTACCACCGCCACCACCACCTCCTACTTTTAGAGCGGAGGAGCAGGATCAGACCGGTGGTGAGGTGGTATCGCAAGCTGTTTTGCGAGTCTTGGAGATGGTGGCTGGGGCTGGTGGAAATTTGGGAACTCGGAAATTTGTCCCCGAGCGACTCCGATCTAACGGAGCGGAGGTATTCCGGGGTGTGTCAGGAGTGGCACCGGTCTGTGCGTGAGATCATCTTGGCTAGAGTCAACTGAAAGGATCATGGATGATCTTGTCCTGACTGAGGAAGAAAAGCTGAAAGGGGCAGTGTCACTTCTAAAGGATGAAGCGTATCAGTGGTGGCTTACGGTTCGAGACGGGGCTCTGCAGATGATCGACTTGGGAGTATTTCAAAACCACCTATCGGAAGAAGTATGTGGGCACCAGCTACACTGACGCGCAGAGAAAGGCTTTTCTGGGATTAGTGCAAGGAACTAAGTCAGTGTCGGAGTATGAGGCGGAGTTTTTAAGGCTGAGTAGGTATGCTAGAGGCATCGTGTCTACTGAGGATGAGCGCTGTGTCCGCTTTGAGGACGGACTCCGAGATGATTTGAGGTTACTGATTGCCCCGCAGCAGGTTCGTGAGTTCTCATCTCTAGTGGAAAAGGCTAAGGTAGACGAAGGGATCAAGGAGGCTGTGAGGCAAGGTTATAGTAGGAATAATCGGAAGAGAGGATTTGGGTCATTTGGATCAAGTGGTAGTGTTCGAGAAAAAGGCTAGGCCAAGTGGGCCAAATCGGTGACAAGACCCACGACTACTAATCGTGAGGTGACTCGGTGTAACATTGTGAAAAGACCCATTGGGAGGTTGTTGGACCGGTGATAGAAGATGTTTTGAGTGTGGGTCTTTAGAGCATCGTGTCGAGAGATTGTCCCCGGAAACTAGCTAAGAATCAGCCGAGAGGCGGCGAATCGCACTCGAGGATAGAAATGTGGGACCACGGAGGGTCGTGGTAATGGCGAGAGGAAACAACGGTCCTAACCGAGGTCGTGGAACTCGGGCGCGAGGTTCAGCAACACAGAGAGGCTAGGCGGCTGGCTTAGTTTACGGAGCGAGGCGTCGCGAGGAGGGTGACGCACCGGATGTCATAATCGGTATGTTTTAATTTTGATCTTCCTTATGTTGCATTAATTGATGTGGGTTCGACGCACTCGTACATTGCTAGTAGTGTGGTAGGAACTTTGGACCTAAACTCAAACCGCTTCTAGGAGATGATCGTAGTTAGCCCTTTAGGTCACTCTGTAGTGGTAGACAAACTTTATAGAGGCGTACCCTAGAACTTCAGGGGGTAGTATTTGTGGCTGATCTCGATGGAACTACCGCTTTGGGAGTTCGATTTGATCCTTGGAATGGGGTGGCTGGTTAAGTATCGGCGAATTTGGATTGCGCGCTAAGCGCATGGTTCTTAAGGCAGTGAAGGTGATGAAGTGGTTATGATAGGGGATAGAAGGAATTACCTATCCAATGTAGTATCGCCTTGAAGGGTGAAAAGATGGTCAAGAAGGGTTGTGAGGCGTATTTGGTTCGAATCTGTGCTTTGGAAGCTAAGGGTCGAGAGTTGGAAAGGTCCGAACGGTTGGGGAATTTCTTTGATGTGTTCCCAGAAGAGCTTAGGGTCTGCCTCCGGATCGGGAAGTCGAATTCAGTATAGACTTGCTACAGGCGGCACTGTGTCTATAACACCATACCGAATGGCACCAAAGGAATTGGTGGAGCTAAAGGCTCAAATTCGGAGCTCTTGGATAGAGGGTTTATTCGACCAAGTATATCTCTCGTGGGGAGCACTGTGTTGTTTGTCAAGAAGAAGGGCGGTTCTATGCGGATGTGCATCGACTACCGTCGATTAAACAAGTTAACGATCAAAAACAAGTACCCGTTGCCTCGGATCGATGATTTGTTTGACCAACCGAAGGGTGCGTCGGTATTCTCAAAGATTGACCTTAGGTCGAGTTATCATCAATTAAGGGTGAAGGAGGTGATGTTCACAAGGCGGCATTCCGAACTCGGTATGGGCATTACGAGTTCTTAGTGATGCCATTCGGGTTGACCAATGCACCAGCGGCATTTATGGACTTAATGAATAGGGTATTTCAACGATTACTTGGACCAATTCGTCGTGGTGTTCATCGGCGACATATTGGTTTACTCAAGGTCGGAGGAGGAGCATGACAAGCATTTGCGAGTAGTCCTACAAGTGTTGAGAAGCGATTATACGCCAAATTCGATAAGTGCGAATTTTGGCTTAGGGAGGTGGATTTCTTAGGTCATGTAGTATCGGTGAAGGAATTAGAGTAGACCCTCGCATGATTGAAGCAAGTATTGGATTGGAAACCACCTAGGTCGGTGGGTGAAATACGAAGTTTTAGGTTTAGCGGGTACTATCGGAGATTCGTGGAAGGATTCTCTCTAATAGCAGCGCCGTTAACTAAGTTACTAAGGAAAGGTGTTCCATTTGTATGGACGGAGAAGCGACAAGGAAGCTTTGATAAGCTAAGGAAAATTTTGACGGAAGCTCGGTTTTGGTACGACTGAAGCGGGGAAAGTTATTCACGAGTCTATTGTGATGCATCTCACTTTGGTTTGGGATGTGTGTTGATGCTGAGGATGGGAAGGTAGTAGCCTATGCATCCCGTCGATTAAGACCGCATGAGGTTAACTACCCAACGACGACTTGAGTTAGCGGCGATGCGTCTTTGCTCAAGATATGGAGACATTACGTATGGGGAGAAGTCGATAGTCTACACGGATCACAAAAGCTTGAGGTATCTTCGACTCGAAGGATCTCGAATCTGAGGCGGCGTCGATGGATTGAACTACTAAAGGACTACGATTGTTCAATCGAGTACCATCCGGTAAGGCTAACGTGGTAGCCGACGCATTGAGCCGGAAGGTTGTGACGGACTTAAGAGCAATGTTCGCTCGGTTGAGTCTATATGATGATGGGAGTCTTTTGGCGGAACTCCAAGTTAAGCCAACATGGATTGAGAGATTAAGGAAAAGCGGTTAGTGGATGAAGGCTTGAGCGCTAAGAGGGTACAAGTTCGGGATGGTGGTTTGGAAGGGTGCGGTCTGTCTAGTGATGGAGTGCTATGTTTTCAAGGGTAAGCATGCATGCCGAAGGATGAAGAGTTGAGGCGGAAAATTCTCCATGATGCACATAGCAGCCCATATGCTATGCATCGGGAGGAAGCAAGATGTATGGAGATTTGCAGCTTGATTACGGTGGCCGGGGTTGAAGCGTAAGATAAGCGAGTTCGTAGGGAAGTGTCGACATGCCCGGCGGAGTTAAGGTTGAACATCGATTACCATTGGGACTACTTCAACCGGTAAAGATTCCTCAATGGAAATGGGAGAGGATCACCATGGATTTCGTTAGTGGGCTACCCCTTACGCCCAACAAGAAGGATGCGGTTTGGGTAATTGTGGATCGCTTTGACTAAATCAGCTCACTTCATGCGGTGAGAATGGATTACTCACTCCGAAGCTAGCGAAGTTGTATGTGGGTGAAATAGTGAGGTTGCATGGTGTGCCATGATCGATTATCTCGGATAGGGATCCCGATTCACGTCAAGGTTCCGAAAGCGTTGCATCAAGCTTTGGGTACACGGTTAGATTTGAGACGGCTTTCCATCCACGATCGGCGGACTGATCGGAAAGGGTGATCTGAGATCTTAGAAGACATGTTAAGAGGTTGTGTCTTGGATTTTAGTGGTAGTTGGGAAGAGTACCTACCATTAACGGAATTCGCTTATAACAATAGTTATCAAGCGAGTATTCAGATGGCTCCATATGAAGCCTTATATGGACGAAAATGTCGTACTCCTACATGTTGGACGGAGTTGAGGAACGACAAGTTCTGGGTCTAGAATTGATAACAGAGACTGAAGACAAAGTCAAGGTAATTCGGTCTCGTCTCAAGGAAGCATCAGATAGGAAGAAGTCTTATGCCGATCTCAAACGCAAGGAAATGGAGTATGCTGTGGGAGACAAGGTCTTTCTGAAAGTGTCGCCTTGGAAAAAGATGTTGAGATTTGGGACGAAAAAGGAAGCTAAGCCTAAGGTTCATCGGGCCATATACGATTGTAAGCGAGTAGGACCGGTAGCTTATCGGCTAGAGTTGCCGGCAGAATCGAATCGAGATCCATGGCGTATTTCATGTATCGATCTTTGAGCGGTATCGGTCGAGATCCTTCGCACGTTGTGCCGATGAGCGAGAGATTGAGGTGAACTCGGATTTATCTTTTGAAGAAGAACCGGTTCGGATCTTAGATCGAGATGTGAAGGTTCTACGTAGAAAGTCGGTGCCCTTAGTGAAAGTGCTTTGGCGGAACCATGGTGTGGAAGAAGCTACGTGGGAATCGAGGATGTAATACGCAAAGCAATACCCCCATCTGTTTTAGCTAGGTAATTTCGAGGACAGAAATTTATTTTAAGGGGGTAGAATCTGTAACATCCCAAAGATGGGGCTATTTGGAATTAAATTATTTTTCCTTATGTATGAACTGGCTTTGTGATATTATTTATGGAATAATAGAGCTTAATTAAGGCTTTGAGTTGGCACGGCTTGGTAGAAATTTCAGTTTTTTTTAACTTTAAAGGCAGGGAGCCTTAGCAGGAGGGTGTTATAAGAATAAATGTGGATAATTTGACACAAAAATCAGCTTGGGAAAAGTGGCAAAAGGAGGCCACTTAGGAGACGCCACAAGGGATAAGGGAGAGCCTTGGTTCGAGTCACACGATTCTCCTTTTTGCTCTTTAAGTGGGACGGCAATAAGAGGGAGAGTTTTTCTCTCTTTAATCTCTTTTTATTTATTTATTTAGATAATAAGATGATGGAAGATAAAGAGGGATATTATGGATAATATTAGCTTCTTATTAAATTTTCATTTAGATTATTATGGGATTAACTCAAGTTATTTTGAATTAGTTTAAACAATTGGCCAAGAGGAATTGTAGGAGGTTAAATAAATTTGAACTCATCATGAGAGGAGTGGGACGGCAAGTAGGAGGGGGTGCGAATGCCTATAAAAACCTCAACCTACCACCTTGTTTTCTTTTTAGCTATTAGTCGAAATTCCTAACCTCTTCCCTCCTTGTTTTCTTTTTTTTCTATTCTCTCAAGACCTTGGCCGAAACTCCTCCCATACTTCTTCTTCATTCCCTTTTTCCACTCAAGAGCAAGCCTTGATCAATATTGAAATCAACCTTAGCCAAACCTACACCTTACCCTTTGCCGAAATCCCCTTTTCTCCCTGTTAGACTCTCTCTAGCCGAACCTACTCCCTAGACATAACCGAATTTTCCTCCTCCATATTTTGAAGTCTTGGCCGAATATTAAAGCAAGGGTAAGTATGTCGAAACTCCTCTCCCATACCCCTTCTCTCTGTCGACTTGATTAAATGGAAAAGCCGAATTATTTCAGTGGCTAATTAGTGATGGAATCGATTCTGTTTAGGTGCCGGGATCTTAAGGTATACGATCCAAGCCCATTCCCTGTCAAGTGACTTTGGTAAGGATCTATATTTATTTACTATTCGTTTAAGCCGAAGGCTAATAACTCTAGTGATGGCCGAATGTAGGAGTGAAGCAGGAATCGCATATCAAGTACCGAAGTGAGTACTCAAGGGGTGATAGGTAAGGTTTCGGGTTCACAAGGAACCCTTCTCAATTTGGTTTGGGCCGAATAGGCCATGGTACTAACCCATGTATTTGGCCGAATATAGGGACAAGTAGATCTAGGGTGGCCGACATCTCTTTTCGAGATTTAGACGATTCAGTGGTGACAGGTGTGTACATACACACGTATAACTTGTTAATGTGCTGATTGTTGTGAATGCTATCTTGATTTTATGTAGCATTGGATAATATACCATATCGGTATAGATGGTGATTCAGGTAAGTACCTGTTAATATGAATTTGTTATTCGATGCTTTTGGGAAGCATGATGTATTGATACATGAGATTTAAGTATGTGATGACATGAAACATATACATATGTGACTGATGTGGGATTGATGAGTGGAGGGGCGTGATTAATCGTGCCGACGGGCACCCGATGTTTTGGTAACACACCGTGACTACGGTCACACAGAGGTTTGGTACCTCCGGAGGTTTGGTACCTCATAGCGACTCGTCCTCGTGGTTAACACCACCGTGGGTTGGCCCCACTTGAGATATGGGATCGTGCGCGGTGATTTGGTATCACACGATGGGTTGGCCCCATCAATCGATTCGTGTCTCACGGACACCGGTGTTTTGGTAACACATCGTGACTATATGTCACCGGTGGTTTGGCACCACCGGTGGTTTGGTACCACAATGGGGTAGACAGATGGCGTTTGGTTGGCTAGGTTGGGGTACATAATATTCTCGCATATTAATTGTTATATGTTGTGTATGGAAATGTCTTTAAAGCGGGGAAGGGTTACATATCGAGTCTTGGTGACTCACCTTCTCTTTTACATTTTTTGGTGACACGTAGATCGCGGATGTGGAGCCGGGTTGACTCGAGGTGGCCATGCGGTGGATTTAAATTAAATGAACTTTAATTTTAGTTATGATAAATTTTATTTCCGGTTTTTGGTTTTTATTTGGATGTAATAAGGCCTCTTGATATATTTTTTTTTTGTTATTTTTCATATGTCGAATAATTGTTTTGAACTATGATTACCAATATTAAATTAAAGTCACATGTTTTCCCAAATTAACACGAAAATGTTTTCATCGTGCCATCGGGCACTCTCGATATTTTATAATAACTTGGTTGAATTAATTTTAAATAAATTCTAAGTAAGGTTTAACATAACAATCAATTGAAAAGGTTTTCGGCAACTAAGAATTTTTACTTTCCAAAAGTGTTTTCCAAAATATTTTCCACTGTAGCAACTAGATTCGGCCATAGTGTTTGGGCCGGGTTTGGGTTGTTACAAGCACTTTGTCTTTGCCTCGATCTCGATCCGAACTTCTCCTTTCTTGGTCTATACACATTTAAATTTTACTCATTCAATCACCAATTCATTCAATTTAGTCCAAAGACACATAATTAGGGCATTTTACAAAATAGTCCTCACAATTTCACATTTCGACACTTTAGTCTGTATTTCATGAAATCATCAAATACACACAATTTCAAATCACATATGCTTAGACGAATTATTCCCATGCTAATACAAGCCCACACATTTCATTCATTTCACATTTTAGTCCTTCAATTTACACTTTTCTCAATTTAGCCCAAATTACTCAATTTCACTAAAAAATCCAAGACAAAACATGTTTATCTTTCATCTATCTTTCATATTTCATCATCCACTATCTAAAAACTCAAGCACTCATCAATGGCATATCTCAAAATCACTATCAATTTCTAAAATTAAAGCATGGGTTGGCTAGAGCACAAAACAGCGATCACAAAAACGTAAAAATTATCAAAAACCGAGCTCAAAGCATACTTTAATCAAGAGTAACAATGGCTGAATACTTCAAGCCCTATTTATTTCTTTTTCTTTTTCACATTCAGCTAAGAAAAGATGAGAATGGTCATCTTTAATGTTTTGTTTTATTATTATTAACTTAATATACATTTTACCATTTTTCCCTTTACTATTAATATTATATAACACATGATAGTTGGTTATAATTGTCCAACTACCATCCACTCACTATATAATGGCTAAATTGCTTTATAAGGCCACTTCATTTAAAAGCCATAACACATAGATACTTCAACAATCAGCACGTAGCATTTTACACTTTATGCGATTAAGTCCTTTTCACAAATTAAACATACAATCGATAAAACTTTCACACGAAACTTTCACACAAGCTAAATCACATATAATAAACACAGAAATTAATATTAAAATATTTTTTTGACCTTAGATTTGTGGTCTCAAAACCACTGTTCCGACTAAGGTCTAAACCGGGCTGTTATAGACCAGCCCGCATGCCCTTTCGAATCGGACTCACATGCCCATATGCCAGGCCGTGTGCTAGGCCGTGCCAAACTTGTAGGGTATACTAACTTATGCCACACGGCCAAGTCACACGCCCGTGTGCTAGGCCGTCTGAAGCATACTGACTTGATTTTTAATTTAACACCGGGGGACACACGACCGTGTAACCTGACCGTGTGTCAAACACGGCTGAGACACATGCCCGTGTCTCTGCCCGTGTTGACAAAAATAGCCTATTTACCAAGCCATCTTGCCACCCAAATTTATATATACCTACACCAATCCAAATGGCACCAAAACATGTCGTAAATAGGCATTCAACCAACTTCACCCAAGCAAAGTCATACCATTTCAATACCAACAAATACAAAACATACCAATACCACAATATGTCAATCAATTCCATACCAAAACTCACTTTGACAAATCATCAAAATAGCCAATTTCAAATATGCATTATTTGCCTAGATTCACTATCATACCAATGTTCAAAACTCAACCATTTGATATCTATAATACCTATTATCAACAAGTATCACATATCCATCATCAAACACATCACACAAGCCATATGCACATATATATACATGATGAAATACACCAAAATAAGCCAACTCTCATGGCTATATGCATAACCAAACACTTAATATTTACAAGCCATTTCAAATGACTAAATTCATTAACAACACATATACCAAAATGACCAAAGTTCCTATAAATGCCATATACTCAAAATACTTAAGTTCAAAAGTACCAAAGTGATAGTTGGATAGTGTGTTGAAGTCTCTGACAATTCCCAAATCCGAGCTAGCTTTGATTTCACTATAAAACACGAAAAATAAACAAATTAAGCTATAAAGCTTAGCTAGTTCGTATAGCAATAAACTTAACTTACCAAATATGCACAAATTAAACAATTAAAATAAATCATAGCATAACTCATTTTGAACCATCAACCTACCACAATTTCCATTCCCAAAATTAGACATAAATTTCACAAGTTTCTTCAATTCAATGCTTGTACGGTTTATGTACATACCTGTACCACCTCGTATCAACATTAACACAACCACATCTCTAATATACCTGTTGAACCATTCAGAATACTATCGGATACTCGGGAATCTTGCACCCTAAGTGCCACATACTTAGCCGAAGCTATCTCAATCTCGTATCATATATAATGCTCACTCTCGAGATATCAACGGGTTTGCTCACACAAGCTGACGGTCATGACGAAGCTACAGAGTGCTGCTCACACAAGCTGGTGAGAATCCGCAACACATGCCAGATAACTCAGCCACCGTAGGACGTACGGACTAGCACCCAAATCACATAACCCTTAATGACATGTCATTCGTATCCTAATCTATTCCTAAGGTTCAACCGGGATTTCACATTTGCTGAATCATCATCGAACATGTCCCAAGGTTGTATTCACAATTTATGCGATATCAAAGCATTTAGAACACAAATATAATAATGTTTATCACATACAAACTTACCTTGAATGTAAAAATGACGAAACGAGTCGATTAGTCCAAAATCTTGTTCTTTCCCCGATCTAAATCCGTATTTCGCTTTTCTTGATCTAAATGTAATCAAAATTAACTTATTTAATTATCACTCTATTCAATTTAGTCCAAATACACATTAAGGCAATTTTACACTTTTGCCCCTAATAATTTGCATATTTACAATTTAGACTTTATTTCATAAAATTACAAATTCATGCAATTCAACCAAAACCCATGCTAGCCCAATTTCAATTAGGTCCCTAGTAGTCCATATTTTTTATTTATTTCACAATTTAACCCCAAAATTTACACATTTCGTAATTTAATCTCTAATTGGACATTTTACTAAAAATCACTTAACAATTGTTGTTTATCTAACAAAAAGCATGCATTTTCTATCATTAAACATCAAAACACACATAGATTCATCAACGGCAAAACCCTAAACCTTTCACAGTTTTGCAAAATAGTCCTTGGGCTAGCTAGATTAAGCTACAACGATCTCAAAAACATAGAAATCAATAAAAACGGGACAAAATATCTTACCAATCAAGCAAAATAAGCATGGAAGAACCCTAGCTATGGTTTCTCCTTGTTAGAGTCGATTAAGGTGCTTTTGTGAAGAAGATGGACATAAAATTCTTATGTTATTTTATCATTATTAATTATTTTACCTTTATAACCTTATAAAATATTACTAATTTCAAGTAAACCAACCTTATAAATGTCCACTAACACACTAATGGTCTAATTACCACTTAAGGACCTCCACTTTAAAATTCTATAGCTATTAGACACCTTTAGCTAATAGAACTCCACTTTTACACTTTACGCGATTCAGTCCTTTCTATCAAATTAAGCACTCAAACGATAAAATTTCTTATCGAAAATTTTACACAATCACATTATCATACTGTAGACATTAAAATAATATTAAAATAATTATTTCAACTTCAAATTTGTGGTCTCGAAACCACTATTTTGATTCGACTAAAAACAGGCACTTACACATATACTTTTCATTCCTAACATAATAGGATTTATAAAACATACTACTCAATCATTAACCTTTTCATAATACTATGAACCACTCCATTTACTTTCTTACCATTCTATTTACTTACTTCCCATTTCATTTACTTAGCATAAACTTAAATAACAACATCAATTCACTAATTAGTATATTTGTTCATGAACTAGGTAATTTCATCTATAGCATACGTAAGTTTCTCACATATAAGTACATCATTCAACTCATCAATCCTTTTTTCATCATATTACATCTCAACTCTAGACTTACCATTTCGTTACCTTTTCTTACTTGTTTCATTTGCATAATACAAGACGTAAGCATAAACATCAACCACATGATCAACCATTTCATTAGAAAATACATACCTTGATTCTTACAACCCTCTCATGAACATAAGCATATATCCATTTGGACACTTACCATTTCAATGCATAACTTTTAAAATTAAACATAATACAATCCAACCAATAGCTTGGCACAAGCCTAAGCATCATCAACAGCACATGTTAGCATATTCAAACACAATCCACATGAATTTAACATAGATAAGCCATTTCACACGAATATAATTCATTTGAACTCATCATTTTCCTTAACATATCATACTTTCAATGAAACTTCCATTTCAACCTTTTCATAAATACATGACATAGTTTCTTATGATCACTTACCATTCCTTTCCTTTTCATGCTCGTTGAACCATTTAGAATACCGTTGGATACGCGGGATAGCTCACACGAAGTGTGCAAAACATATAACCGTAACCTTTCCTTTCCTTTACATCATTGTTCACACGAGCTGTGATGTAACGACCCGAAATTGGGCCTAGTAGAATTGGACCTATTGGGCCCATTGGACCTTGAGCGTAGAAGCATTTTAAAATTTATGGGAATTTGAAGAACGACATTATTTCAAGTTGGACTTATTAGGAAGGTGATTTTGGAAATTTACGAGGTTTCTAGGAAGTTTCGGGTTCAAGATGGGCTATAGGAAAAATTTTGTGTTTAAGCATTTAAGAAGAGTAGGCAAGTAGCATCAAGACTTAAGGAAATAAGTGTGCATTTTTCTAGCACAAGGAGTCTGTTGGTAAAGTGGCAAGTGGCGTGTGGAGTGTACTAATGGTCTGAGGTTCGAATCCCACCTAGTGCAAATATTTTGGATTAAAATTTTTGTGCTATATGGTAAGTGTCGGCCAAGGCTTAAATATGGTAAGTAAGACTTTTTAATTATGGTATGATGGCTAAGGAAACAAGGAAAGGATGAAGGTAAGGAAAGGAATCAAAAGAAAAAGGCAAGATAATGGAGCATGTTGGCCTTTTTCATGGGTGATGTTTTGGAAAGATTTTGTTGGTCAATGTTCATCTTTTTGGTAAACATGAATACAAGGTTTTGGTTAGGGAATGGGGGTAGCCGAATTTTCTTGGGGTCATTTTGCAAAGCTTTGTACATGATAAGGTTTTAGTTCTTTTAGCATTTTGGGTACTCTTCTTTGCCAACATCTTTTTCCCTTTTGTTTTGGCCTAAATACCTAGTGCATTTGTTCATCTTACTCCTTTGTTTTGCCTTAACCCTCAATTCATTTTTAGTTCGTCTTCTTTAGTTGGCCGAAACTAACAAAAACTCTATCCTCCATCTCTTCTTTTCTTTTTACCATTTCTTCAAATTTCACCTTTTCTCTCTAATCGACACAACTTTGTTTGGCCAAGCCTTCTTAATTCTTTTCTCATCAATAGCCGAATTTCTATCATCCTTTCTTCTCCATCTTGCGAGTTGAACACATCTTCTTTGATTGAATCGGTAAGTGGCTCTATTCTATCATTGTATTTTCTTTTCTTCATGCCAAATTTTGTGCCCTTGTCATGGGATGGTTTTCTTAACCGAAAACATCATTTCTTCTACACTCTCTAAACGTGATCATCTTTTCTTTCGTAGCGTTCTAGTGTGTGGGTGGAAAGCACACTCTTGCCGATCCCTCTCTAGTCTTAAGTCAATCGATTGAAGTCGGATCTATCATCATTAAGGTAAGGGGTTCATTTTTGGATTTTTCGTTATATCTTTATTTGGCTATGTTGCAAATCGGATTGAAGTTTCGACTAATCGATGATGTTTTAGGGACGAAATCACTCGATATATTCTATTTGCAAATTCTTCTGATATAGTGGTAAGTGATTCAAGTGTAAGCAATGCGTTGAGTATGAATCTTTTGGAAATCCGAGGCTAACTTTTGGTTGGTATTGTTCTAGGATCAACGGAGAATGGTTCTTTAGGAAATCAAAATAAGGTGTGTAATCCCGTACCCTTCCGAATACATGTTTGAAATGGTGTGTGTTCTCACATATCTCTGATTGTTTGCATGAAATGTTCTGTGATTTGGTTGTAATACCAAAGAAAACCGAAAACTGGCTTCTGTGATCACTCGGGCGTGCGTAGGTTCATAGTGGTAACCATATTTTTGCAATGAAACAGTTTTGGTCAGCAACTGTGACATGATTTTGAAAAATCACAGAAAATAGGAGAAAAGGTATTAATAAGTGAATAAGATTTCTAATTAAAGATTGATGTGTCTATTTTTATATGGAAGAAGAGGAGAAGGAAAAGGAATTTTAAAGTCTGTGATATTTTAATTTTAGTGAGACTGGTTCTGAATGACTTCATGGTTCCCTGATCTATCTTGGAAAAATCGTATAAAATTGTACAAAGTGAATTAAGAGTTATAATTAATATGTATGGATTTCTTAGTGAACCTATTTTCAATAGAAACAACTGAGAGCAGCATATAAAAACTGTACAGTAAGATATTTGAAATTAAGATAAGAGAGGTCAGAATCGTTGGACAGTGAAACAAGGGAAAATTTAAGGAATAAACTGTACTAAATGGTTAAGTCAAAAATTCTGGAAAAATTATCGTAAGAATATATGTGAGTCTAGTTTCACGGAAAATTTACGGATCTAAATTTTGAGATTTCTAACTCGAGTTATAGTCAGTTTAGTCAGTATGACGCAGATGGACAGTTTTGATCTTTTTGCCCCAAATTAGTAATTAAGTCTGGGTTGCGAATTTACCAGAATACCCTTAGAGGGTAAATTACCGAAAACCCCTGGGTTGCGAGACTACCAAATTACCCTTAGTGGGTAAGATTACCGAATTACCGAAATGTCCTTATGGACCGATTTACCGAAATGCCCTATGGGCCAAATTACGGAAATGCCCCTAAAGGGCCGAATTGTTATATTGCCTTAACGGGCCGAATTGTTATATTGCTTAATGGGCCAATTTGTTATATTGCCTTAATGGGCCGAATTGATTGATTTCCTTAATGGGTCGAATTGATATACTGCTTAATGGGCCGAATTGATTTGCTGCTTAATGGGCCGATTTGATATATTGCTTAATGGGCCAATTTGTTATATTGCCTTAATGGGCCGAATTGATTGATTGCCTTAATGGGCTGAAATGATATACTGCTTAATGGGCCGATTTGATATATTGCTAAATGGGCCAATTTGATACATGGCTTAATGGGCTGATCTGATAAAATGCCCTAATGGGCCGATTTTGTAAACTGTTAATGGGCCAAATTGTTTGTAATAAATCTCTAAGTTATTAATTATCGTGGTTATATTGTAAATATTATGATTTACGATGTATGTTTCATTTACATAAGTTGCATGGGATTGGGATATTGATGATCGGGGAAGTGTAATTTGGTGGCTCGCCACATATGCAGTGACTCTGTCACATTTTGTGTCAGTGGCTAAGCCACGTATAATCTGTTATTCTGGTGGCTTGTCCACAATTTGAATTTGATATAAATGGCTAAATGCCTGCGATTGGTGTGTTGGCGGGGTGGGTTGACAAAAGATCCCCACAGGTGTGATGGATGGTACGGGTGGTGTGTAGCGGATGGATTATTAGGTTGGTTTGGGTTTGCATACATTCATACATTGCATATATATAAATATATTCTATTTTGTAAATGGGTTTCGGTCCAAGTGATTGTTAAATGAGCTTAAGCCCAAGATAATGCTATATGGGTTCGAGCCCAGTGGATGTGACAGTGAGGATTTCACACTGAGTTCTTGTAACTCACCCCCCTTTTTCTTAACCCTTGTAGGTAATGCTCTGTGACGAGGACTTGGGGCCATGGATGACTCGGTGGAGGCCATACTTCAGAAATGGTGTTTATTTTGAACTTTAGATTTCTATTTCCGTTCACTTTACTATTTTGGTTTTTATGATGTAATAAGGCCTCTGGAGTATTTATTTTTGCTTTATGTTGACGTACTTTAAGTTTGCTTGAATTGTTTTTAAATGGGAATTTTTCTAAAAACTTAAATAAAGATTTTCCAAAATTGATTAACAAAAGGATTTCATAACAAACTTTTATAAATAATTTTAACTCAGATTTTCTTTAAAATTATCAATGACATTTTCAAAAGTCACGGTTTTAAAAGAATACTAGTTCGATTATCGATTTATCAAACAACCTCTCAAAATACTTGTATTTTATCTACGTTTCCGCAACGTTTTCAAAATGCTTCTGCAACTCTATTTATAAACGTCACATTTTCGTAAATTATTTATTACAAATATGCTTCCGCAAACGAAAAGGTTTTTAAAGATTATTGCATTTTCAAGTAGTTAACAATTGCTTAAGTGTTTTTAGTTTTAACAAAGAGGCTGTATTTCTCAAGCAAGTTTTTAATAATCGCAAAGATGGTTTTTACTTCCATGTGACACACCAGATTCGGGCCTAACTTCTAGGCCGTGTTTGGGGTGTTACATTTTATGGTATCAGAGCCAGGTTGCAAAACTCGACTGTGGTTTGGGTTCAAACACGTTTTCAAAGCCGTTTAAAATTTTAAATTATACATGTATGTTCCAAAGGAAGTATGGCACCGCGGGTATCCGGCACCAAGTCAAGTAAGTATGTGTTTTTATTTTATGATTATTGTGTTAGTACTGTGGTAAGAGAATTCCACAAAATAGAATACTCTAGAACTTTTAGTTTTAGGAGCTGAAACTATAGAGATTGAGACTTTAGGATGCGTATTGCGAAAACAACTTTACTTTGTATACTCCATAAAACATTGTTTAATAAACACTGAAATAGCATACTGATTCATAAAACTCGTAATAAGATTAAGTCGACATTAGTGAACATGAATGCTAGAAGACGTGGATGCGGTAGACGTGGACGTGGTAGAGGACGAGGTGCTAGGGCTAGATCTTCAGCATCGGGGCATGTTTCCGAATGGAAGGCGCTGGCATCGCCAGTAGTTGAGAAGGGATCTCATGATCGAGCTGGGGTTGATGAGCTAACTCAGATAGTTAAGGAAGTATTGGAGGAGGTTAAAGGAATCAGTGAAGCACTTCGAGTTGAGTGTGTGGATCGTAAGAAGAAAAGAGATTGCGGTTCTTTTGGTCGTGATCTCGCTCACGTAAAAGCGCATTAAGGCACGCCCAAACTTTTTAAACTTGCGATTATTGCAGAAGGCGTCATCCAGAAGAATGTTGGAGAAGGTCAGGAGCATGCTTGAGATACGGGTGTAAGGAACATAAGGCTCGGGATTGTTTCATCACTATCAAGTCAGGTATGTTTTGGTTGGACGTGATGATTGAATGTAGAAAATTTTAGGTATAAGTGGTAGATAACGACTTACTTCTGTGGTTAGATGTTTGGTTGTGTGAAAGAGGATTCAAGATTAAGTTAAAAAGTACATTAGTGTTATTAAGATCAGAGTGCGCAGCGAAAGCATAGTGGTGTGATTTGAACGGTGCGTTTAGTAGTTGGCTGGAAATTTCGAGGACGAAATTTCTTTAAGGAGGGTAGAATTGTAACGACCTGAAATTGGGCCTAGTAGAATTGGACCTATTGGGCCCATTGGGCCTTGAGCATAGAAGCGTTTTAAAATTTATGGGATTTTGAAGAACGACATTATTTCAAGTTGGACTTATTAGGAAGGTGATTTTGGAAATTTACGAGGTTTCTAGGAAGTTCTGGGTTCAAGATGGGCTATAAGAAAAATTTTGTGTTTAAGCATTTAAGGAGAGTAGGCAAGTAGCATCAAGACTTAAGGAAATAACTGTGCATTTTTCTAGCACAAGGAGTCTATTGGTAAAGTGGCAAGTGGCGTGTGGGGTGTACTAATGGTCTGAGGTTCGAATCCCACCTAGTGCAAATATTTTGGATTAAAATTTTTGTGCTATATGGTAAGTGCCGGCCAAGGCTTAAATATGGTAAGTAAGACTTTTTAATTATGGTATGATGGCTAAGGAAACAAGGAAAGGATGAAGGTAAGGAAAGGAATCAAAAGAAAAAGGCAAGATAAGGGAGCATGTTGGCCTTTTTCATGGGTGATGTTTTGGAAAGATTTTGTTGGTCAATGTTCAACTTTTTGGTAAAGATGAATACAAGGTTTTGGTTAGGGAATGGGGGTAGCCAAATTTTCTTGGGGTCATTTTGCAAAGCTTTGTGCATGGTAAGGTTTTGGTTCTTTTAGCATTTTGGGTACTCTTCTTTGCCAACATCTTTTTCCCTTTTGTTTTGGCCTAAACACCTAGTGCATTTGTTCGTCTTACTCCTTTGTTTTGCCTTAACCCTCAATTCATTTTTAGTTCATCTTCTTTAGTTGGCCAAAACTAACAAGCACTCTATCCTCCATCTCTTCGTTTCTTTTTACCATTTCTTCAACTTTCTCCTTTTCTCTCTAATCGACACAACTTTGTTTGGCAAAGCCTTCTTAATTCTTTTCTCATCAATAGTCGAATTTCTATCATGCTCTCTTCTCCATCTTGCGAGTTGAACACATCTTCTTTGATTGAATCAGTAAGTGGCTCTATTCTATCATTGTATTTTCTTTTCTTCATGCCGAATTTTGTGCCCTTGCCATGGGATGGTTTTCTTAATCGAAAACATCATTTCTTCTACGATCATCTTTCCTTTCGTAGTGTTCTAGTGTGTGGGTGGAAAGCACATTCTTGCCGATCCCTCTCTAGTCTTAAGTCAATTGATTGAAGTCGGATCTATCATCATTAAGGTAAGGGGTTCATTTTTGGATTTTTCGTTATATCTTTATTTGGCTATGTTGCAAATTGGATTGAAGTTTTGACTAATTGATGATGTTTTAGGGACAAAATCTCTCGATATATTCTATTTGCAAATTCTTCCGATATAGTGGTAAGTGATTCAAGTGTAAGCAATGCGTTGAGTATGAATCTTTTGGAAATCCGAGGCTAACTTTTGGTTGGTATTGTTCTAGGATCAACGGAGAGTGGTTCTTTAGGAAATCAAAATAAGGTGTGTAATCCCGTACCCTTCCGAATACATGTTTGAAATGGTGTGTGTTCTCACATCTCTCTGATTGTTTGCATGAAATGTTCTGTGATTTGGTCGTAATACCAAAGAAAACTAGAAACCGGCTTCCGTGATCACTCGGGCATGCGTAGGTTCATAGTGGTAACCATATTTTTGCAATGAAACAGTTTTGGTCAGCAGCAGTGATGTGAATTTGAAAAATCATAGAAAATAGGAGAAAAGGGATTAATAAGTGAATAAGATATCTAATTAAAGCTTACTGTGTCTATTTTTATATGGAAGAATAGGAGAAGGAAAAGGAATTTTAAAGTCTGTGATATTTTAATTTTAGTGAGACTGGTTCTGAATGACTTCATGGTTCCTTGACCTGTCCTGGAAAAATCGTATAAAATTGTACAAAGTGAATTAAGAGTTATAATTAATATGTATAGATTCCTTAGTTAACCTATTTTCAATAGAAACAAGTGGTAGCAGCATATGAAAATCGTACAGTAAGATATTTGAAATTAAGATAAGAGAGGTCAGAATCGTTGGACTGTGAAACAAGGGAAATTTAAAAAAAAAAACTGTACTAAATGGTTAAGTCAAAAATTCTGGAAAACTTATCGTAATAATATATATGTGTCTAGTTTCAAGGAAAATTTACGGATCTAAATTTTGAGATTTCTAACTCGAGTTATAGTCAGTTTAGTCAGTATGACGCAGATGGATAGTTTCAATCTTTTTGCCCCAAATTAGTAATTAAGTCTGGGTTGCGAATTTACCAGAATACCCTTAGAGGGTAAATTACCGAAAAACCCCTAGGTTGCGAGATTACCAAATTACCCTTAGTGGGTAAGATTATAAAATTATCGAAATGTCCTTATGGACCGATTTACCGAAATGCCCTATGGGCCGAATTACGGAAATGCCCTTAAAGGGCCGAATTGTTATATTGCCTTAACGGGCCGAATTGTTATATTGCTTAATGGGCCAATTTGTTATATTGCCTTAATGGGCCGAATTGATTGATTGCCTTAATGGGCAGAATTGATATACTGCTTAATGGGCTGAATTGATATGGTGCTTAATGGGCCGATTTGATATATTGCTTAATGGGCCAATTTGTTATATTGTCTTAATGGGCCGAATTGATTGATTGCCTTAATGGGCCGAATTGATATACTGCTTAATGGGCCGATTTGATATATTGCTAAATGGGCCAATTTGATACATGGCTTAATGGGCCGATTTGATAAAATGCCCTAATGGGTCGATTTTGTAAAGTGTTAATGGGCCAAATTATTTGTAATAAATCTCTGAGTTATTAATTATCGTGGTTATATTGTAAATATTATGATTTACGATGTATGTTGCATTTAGATAAGTTGCATAGGATTGGGATATTGATGATCGGGGAAGTGTAATTTGGTGGCTCTGCCACATATTATGGTGACTCTGCCACATTTTGTCTGGTGGCTAAGCCACGTATATTCTGTTATTCTGGTGGCTTGTCCACAATTTGAATTTGATATAAATGGCTAAATGCCTGCGATTGGTGTGTTGGCGGGGTGGGTTGACAAAAGATCCCCACAGGTGTGATGGATGGTACGGGTGGTGTGTAGCGGATGGATTATTAGGTTGGTTTGGTTTTGCATACATTCATACATTGCATATATATAAATATATTCTGTTTTGTAAATGGGTTTCGGTCCAAGTGATTGTTAAATGAGCTTAAGCCCAAGATAATGCTATATGGGTTCAGGCCCAGTGGATGACGGTAAGAGGATTTCACACTGAGTTCTTGTAACTCACCCCCCTTTTTCTTAACCCTTGTAGGTAATGCTCCGTGACGAGGACTAGGGGCCATGGATGACTAGGTGGAGGCCATACTTCAGAAATGGTGTTTATTTTGAACTTTAGATTTCTATTTCCGTTCACTTTACTATTTTGGTTTTTATGATGTAATAAGGCCTATGTATTATTTATTTTTGCTTTATGTTGACGTACTTTAATTTTGCTTGAATTGTTTTTAAATGGGAATTTTTCTAAAAACTTAAATAAAGATTTTCCAAAATTGATTAACAAAAGGATTTCATAACAAACTTTTACAAATAATTTTAACTCGGATTTTCTTTAAAATTATCAATGACATTTTCAAAAGTCACGGTTTTAAAAGATTACTAGTTCAATTATCGATTTATCAAACAACCTCTCAAAATACTTGTATTTTATCTACGTTTCCGCAACATTTTCAAAATGCTTCTGCAACTCTATTTATAAACGTCACATTTTCGTAAATTGTTTATTTCAAATATGCTTCCACAAACGAAAAGGTTTTTAAAGGTTATTACGTTTTCAAGTAGTTAACAATTGCTTAAGTGTTTTTAGTTTTAACAAAGAGGTTGTAATTCTCAAGCAAGTTTTTAATAATCGCAAAGATGGTTTTTACTTCCATGTGACACACCAGATTCGGGCCTAACTTCTAGGCCGAGTTTGGGGTGTTACATGTGAAATGGACCTGCTGACATGAGTTGTGGGTTGGAATGAGCTACATGATGCTACTCACAATAGTTGTGGAGTATCCGCAACAAATGCAGGACCTCGGCCATTAGTAGGACATTCAAGACTAGCACCTGAAACATGAAAACCATAATGACAAGTCTTTGTATCCTATGAATTCCTAAGGTTCAAATGGGGCTCGGTAATCTTCGTGACATTGTTAGATTTACATCGTTTCATGACATGATAAATTACATTATAACATATATATTGATTTATTTATATTAGAACAACATATTAAACATTCAATTTAATTAACATTATAATGATTACAGTCCATACAAACTTACCTGGCTAAATTGTAGAAATGTCGAAGTACTCGCTCTTGATCTAAATTAATAATTTCATTAAATTTATTAATTTAGACAGCAAAACTAATTCATTTTATGCAATTTAATCCTTTTAACATTTTTACATAATTGCCCCCAATATTTTATTTTTATTTAAATTAGTCCCTGAGCCTAAAATATGCAAATTAACCATTTTTATTGAAAACTCATGCCAACCGAATATCCATATCTTACATTTCAGCCCTTTTTGCAATAGTTTCACATCAAGTCCTTGAACTATTACTATTTCAATAATTTAGTCCCTAATTGGCAAATTCATTAAAACTCACTTAAAAAAACACTTTTAAACACCAACTAACACTTCAAATTCATCATTTAACATCTGAAATCACAAAGAATCATCAATGAAAACATTCAAAATCTTTAACAATTTTAATAATGAAGGTACAGGCTAGTTGGACCCAATTGTAACGATATCAAAAACATAAAAATTATTAAAAACGGGTGAAAAATGGCTTACCATGCATAAATTGAAGCATGGTTGAACCTTGGTTCTTCTTGCCATGGTGTTTCGGTGAAGAACAAGACAATTGAAGAAGAAAACCTTTTGTTTTCTTATTTTATTAACCTTTTATTCTTTATTTTAATAATATAATAACATATAAAACATTAAAATTAAAAGAAATTAAAGCATCAAACCGTCCCACTATTTTAAGGATGGTTTAATTATCCATTAAGGCCATCCAGTTTTAATTCTTTAATCAATTATCACCTTTAAACTAATAGCGATTGACTTTTTCAACTTTTACAAATTAGTCCTTTTTGCTTAATTAACTATTGAAACATTAAAATTTCATAATGAAACTTTAATACAACCTTAATTGTAACACCACTCACTTGATACCGTTGTCGGAGTCGAGCACGAGGCGTTATTTAACTTCACTTACTACTTTGGGTATAAAAATAATTTATTTCATCATTCACAATAAATCTGTCCTTCTGCACAACGGTCATTAATTTAATTATAACTCGAGTTACGAAACTCGAAATTTAGATCCGCAAAATTTTCCCTGAAACTAGACTCATATATCTTCTCACCATAAAAGTTTCATAATTTTTGGTTCATCCAGTTAGTACAGTTTATTCATTAAAGTCTCCCCTGTTTGTAACAACCCAAACCCGGCCCAAACACTACGACCAAATCTGAGTTATTACGAGGTAAAACCTTGTGATCGCTTTTTCGAAAAACATTTAATTTTCTATTGAAACCTCCTCGTTTCGGTTGTCTTGTTAAGCTAACCTTAGATCCAATTTGGGATTTTAATTAAGCCCAATTATTTTATCGATTTCAAGTGTACCCGATGGCACGATTAAACTTTTTCGTGTTTACCAAAAGAAAACATGTGATTTAATTTAATTTAATGATATAGTTTAAGTCGACATCCAACATATAAAAAAACCGCAACTATAGTTTATGGAGGCCTTATTACAACCCAAAATAAAAATTAAACAACTTTAAAGTTCTGTAAATTAAAATCCTTTGCATGGCCGCCTCGAGTCCCACCGGCTCCTCAACCGCCATCTACGAGTCACCTGAAAAATATTAAAGGAGAAGGTGAGTCACCAAGACTCAGTATGTAACCCTTCCCCCGGTTAATACAACATTTCATACACCACATATAATGATCAATTAAGCAAAGTATCGAGTACCCAACCTAGCCAACCAAACACCTTTGTCTACCCCACGTGGTACCAAACCACTTTGGTGACCGATCACGATGTGTTACCAAAACACTGGTGGTGCCAAACCACTGGTGACATATAGTCACGATGTGCTACCAAAGCACTGGTGTCCGTAGACACAAATCGGGTGATGGGGCCAACCCATCGTGTGATACCAAATCACTGGCAGACGATCCCATATCTCAAGTGGGGCCAACCCACGGTGGTGTTAACCACAGGGACAAGTCGCTATGAGGTACCAAACCTCTGGAGGTACCAAACCTCACGGTGACGTATAGTCACGAGTGTGCTACCAAAGCACCGGTGCTCGTCAAGACGAATACACCGCCCCTCCACTCAATCAACCCACATAGTCATCGGTCACATATAGATTTATCATATGTATTATCACGACATGCTTCCCAAAAGCATAAAATAGCAATCATATGCATGTGTACTTACAGATTACCCCATATACCGTTATGGTATTCAAGCCATTGCTACATACATCAAGCTAGCAATCACATTACTTAGCATAATTAACAAGTTAAATGGTGTGTATGTACACACTGTCACCAACAAGGAGTCTAAATCCGAGAAGAGAAGTCGGCCACACTCAAGTCTTTGCCCCTATATTCGGCCAACTCTCAAGGTTAGTGATATGGCCCATTCGGCCAAACCAAACAATTTAAAGGGGTCATACTTTGTACCGAATCCTTACCCAATCGCTTCGAGTACTAGCCTTAGCGTCCGATTTGCGAATCTGGTTTACAACCTTGGTTAATTAATAACACTAATAACCACACCTTGGCTTTTAAACACCAATATAAGCCTTACCTATACTTACCTGCAGATCGAATTCTAGAGATCGGCTTTGAGTTGACTGCTTTACGTTCTCGAGCACCTAGAGGAAATCGGTTACCACTTATTTAAAGGCCTTATAACCATTGCCGAAATCGGCACTTCCTTTATAGAAATCGATGGGATATAGAGAAGAGAAAACCATAAGTATTCGGCCAAACTCACCTTCACAATCGAGAGGAATCCAAAAGCCTCAATGCCAAAGAGGAAGTAGGGAAGAGGAGGTAGAGTTTCGGCAAAGATCGAAGAATGGGAGAGTGAATGTTAATAGGATTTTCGGCTTGAGAGAACTTGAAAGAGAATAGTAAAAGATGGGATGTAGGCTTGCCGAAATTTTATGAAGTAAGTCACCAAGGCATTCGGCTTTGTGTAAGGTTGAGCAAAACGAAAATAGGGTGCTAGGTATGTGCTTTATATAGGATTGGCCCCCCTTTCAAGCTTGCCGTCCAACCTTGGCAACAAGGAGTCCAACCCCTAGCCAACTCCTCTTTACCAAGGAGCCCCACTTTCGGCCATCACCTATTTTTGCTCCAAGCCACCCATTTAATTTAATTCAAATAATTTTGAATTAGCCACCTAATAATCCCTTTAAAATAAAAATATCCTTGATGCAATTATCATATCTCTTATATTATCAAAAAGGTTTAAGCAAATTAAAACTAATTAAAATGCTTAAATTATCCTTTGATAATTACACCTAAAAAAAGAGTTTGAAGGGAGAAAAACTCTCCTTGTGCCGTCCAAATAAAACAAAAACAAAAGGGGATTTCCGTGACTCGAACACAAGCTCTCCCTTGCTCCTTGGTGGCGTCACATGTAGCTCTTAAGTGGGCTTCTTTTTGCCACTTATCCAAGGCCTATTTTGTGTTAAAAATACCCACATTTATTCTTATAACACCACTTACCAAGGCTCCCTTCTTTTTAAAAGTTAAGAACTAAAATTTTCTACCAAAATGAGACAACTCAAGGCCTTAATTTAAACTCTCTTATTCCATAAGTAATATCCCAGTAGTTCATACATAAGAAAATAATGAAATTTCAAATAACCCCGTTTTTGGGATGTTACAGTTCTACCCCCCTTAAAATAAATTTCGTCCTCGAAATTCCTTAACTAGAAAAGGTGGGGGTATTGCTGCCTCATTACATCCTCGGGTTCCCACGTAGCTTCCTCTATACCATGGTTCCGCCACAGCACCTTCACCAAGGGCACTGACTTCCTACGTAGAACTTTCTCATCTCGGTCTAAGATCTGAACTGGCTCCTCTTCAAAAGATAAATCTGGATTCACTTCGATTTCTGCTACTGGCACAACGTGCGAAGGATCTGACCGATACCGTCTCAGCATTGACACGTGAAAGACGTCATGAATCTGACTCAGTTCCGCCGGCAACTCTAGCTGATAAGCCACTGGTCCTATTCGCTTCACAACAGTATATGGCCCAATAAACCTTGGGCTTAACTTCCCTTTCCGTCCAAATCTCAACACCTTTTTCCAAGGCGACACTTTCAGAAAGACCTTGTCTCCCACAGAGCATACTCCATTTCCTTGCGTTTGAGATCGCATAAGACTTCTGCCTATCCGATGCTTCCTTGAGACGACCGAATCACCTTGACTTTGTCTTCCGTCTCGGTTACCAGTTCTGGACCCATAACTTGTCGTTCTCCCAACTCCGTCCAACATGTAGGAGTACGGCACTTTCGTCCATATAGGGCCTCGTATGGAGCCATTTGAATACTCGCTTGATAACTATTGTTATAAGCGAATTCCGCTAATGGTAGGTACTCCTCCCAACTACCACTAAAATCCAAGACACATTTCTTAACATGTCTTCTAAAATCAGTATCACCCTTTCATTTGTCCGTCCGATTGTGGATGGAAAGCCATCTTTGAAATCTAACCGTGTACCCAAAGCTTGATGCAACGCTTTCCAAAACCTTGACGTGAATCGGGATCCCTATCCGAGATAATCGACATCGCACGCCATGCAACCTTACTATTTCACCCACATACAGCTTTGCTAGCTTCGGAGAGAGTAATCCATTCTCACCGGCATGAAGTGAGTCGACTTAGTTAGGCGATCCACAATTACCCAAATCGCATCCTTCTTAGTGGGCGTAAGGGTAGCCCACTAACAAAATCCATGGTGATCCTCTCCCATTTCCATTGAGGATCTTTATCGGTTGAAGTAGTCCCGATGGTGTGATGTTCAGCCTTAACCCGCTGACACGTCGGACACTTTCCTACCAACTCGTTATCTCACGCTTCAACCCCGCCACCAAAAGCTGCTTCCGCAAATCTCCATACATTTTGCTTCCTCCGTGGTGCATAGCGTATGGGCTGCTATGTGCATCTTGGAGAATTTTCTCGCCTTAAACTGGATCCTTTGGCATACAGACTCGCCCTTGAAAACAAAGCGCTCCTTCACTAGTCGGTGTACCCTTCCAAACCACCGTCTTGAACTTGTACCCTCTTCGAACTCAAGCCTTCATCCACTAACTGCTTTCCCTTAATCTCCTCAATCCATGTCGGCTTAACTTGAAGTTCTGCCAAAAGACTCCCATCGTCATATAGACTTAACCGAGCGAACATCGCTCTTAAGTCCGTCACCACCTTCCGCTCAATGCGTCGGCTACTACATTAGCCTTTACCGGATGGTATTCAATTGAACGATCGTAGTCCTTTAGTAGTTCAATCCATCGACGCTGTCTCAGATTCAGATCCTTCTGAGTCAGAAGATACCTCAAGCTTTTGTGATCCGTGTAGACCATCGACTTCTCTCCATACAGGTAATGTCTCCATATCTTCAGAGCGAAGACGACCGCTGCTAACTCTAAGTCGTGAGTTGGGTAGTTAACCTCATGCGATCTTAATTGACGGGATGCATAGGCTACTACCTTCCCATCTTGCATCAACACACATCCCAAGCCGGTGTGAGATGCATCACAATAAACTGTGAATAACTTTCCTGCTTCAGGCTGTACCAAAACCGGAGCTTCCGTCAAAATCTTCCTTAACTTATCAAAGCTTTCTTGCTGCTTTTCCGTCCATACAAATGGGACACCCTTCCTTAGCAACTTAGTCAACGGCGCTGCTATTAGAGAGAATCCTTCCACGAATCTCCGATAGTATCCTGCTAAACCCAGAAAACTTCGTATTTCAGCCACCGTCCTAGGTGGTTTCCACTCCAATATGCCTCTCAATCTTGCGGGGTCTACTCTAATTCCTTGGTGACACTACATGACCTAAGAAAGCCACCTCCTTCAGCCAAAATTCACACTTCACGAATTTGGCATACAAATCGCTTCTCCTCAATACTTGCGTAACTATCTGTAGATGCTTGTCATGCTCCTCTTACGTCCTTGAATAAACCAATATGTCGTCTATGAATACCACACGAACTGGTCCAAATCTTTCTTTGGAATACTGTTCATCAAGTCCATGAATGCCGCCGGCGCATTAGTCAACCCAAATGGCATTACCAAGAACTCAAAATGCCCATACCGAGTTCGAAATGCCGTTTTGTGAACATCAGCCTCCTTTACCTTAAGTTGATGATAACCTGACCTAAGGTCTATCTTCGAGAACACCGAGGCACCCTTCAGTTGATCGAACAAGTCGTCAATCCGAGGCAACGGATACTTGTTCTTGATCGTCAACTTATTTAACTGACGGTAGTCGATGCACATCCGCATAGAACCGTCCTTCTTCTTGACAAACAACACAGCGCGCCCCACGGAGATATACTTGGTCGTATAAACCCCTATCCAAGAGCTCCCGAATTTGAGCCTTTAGCTCCACCAATTCCTTTGGTGCCATTCGGTATGGTGCTATGGACACAGGTGCCGTTCCAGGTAGCAAGTCTATACCGAATTCGACTTCCCGATCCGGAGGCAAACCCGGAAGTTCTTCTGGGAACACATCAGCAAATTCCCCAACCGTTCGGACCTTTTCAACTTCCAACTCCTTAGCTTCCAAAGCATAGATTTGAACCAAATACGCCTCACAACCCTTCTTGACCATCTTTTCAGCCTTTAAGGCGGTCACTACGTTGGATAGATAATTCCTCCTATCTCCTATCATAACCACTTCATCACCTTCCGCCGTCTTAAGAACCATGCGCTTGGCCGCGCAGTCCAACCTTGCTTGGTACTTAACCAACCAATCCATGCCAAGGATCAAATCGAACTCTCCAAATGGTAGTTCCATTAGATCGGCTACAAACACTACCCCTTGAAGTTCTAGGGGTACGCCTCTATAGAGTTTATCTACGACTACGGAGTGACCTAAGGGGCTAACTACAGTCATCTCCCTAGAAGCAGTTTCAGAGTCTAGGTCCATAGTTCCTACCACATTACTAGCAATGTACGAGTGTGTCGAGCCCACATCAATCAATGCAACATAAGGAAAACCAAAAATTAAAAACGCACGGTTATGACATCCGGTGCGCCACCTTCTTCGCGACACCTTCTTTGCATAGACTAAGCCAGGCTGCCTAGCCTCTGTGTTGCCTGAACCTCTGCCTTGAGTTCCACGACCTCGGTTGGGACCGTTGTTTCCTCTACCATTACCACGACCCCTCTGTGGTCCTACATTTCTATCTTGTGCACGGTTCGCCTTCCGTCGCTTCTTAGCTAGCTTTTGGGGACAATCTCGACGCGATGCTCCAAAGACCCACACTCAAAGCATCCTTTATCACCGCCCAACAACCTCCCAATGGGTCTTCCCACAGCGATTGCACCGAGTCGGCCTCGATTAGCGAGTTGTGGGCCTTCTTTGCCTGATTGGGCCCACTTGGCCTAGCCTTTTTCGAGTACTACCGCTTGATCCGGTGACCCAAAACTTCTCTTCGATTGTTCTTACTATAATTCTGCCCCCAAGCCTCCTTGATTCCCTCGGCTACCTTAGCCTTCTCCACTAGGGATGAGAACTCACGAACCTGCTGTGGGGCAATCAGCAACCTTAAATCATCTCGGAGTCCATCCTCAAAGCGGACACAGCGCTCATGTTCAGTAGCCACTATGCCTCTCGCATACCTACTTAGCCTTAAAAATTCCGCCTCATATTCCGACACGGACTTAGTTCCTTGAACTAATCCCAGAAAAGCCTTTCTCTGCGCGTCAGTGTAGCTAGTGCCCACATACTTTTTCTGATAGGCGGTTCTGAAATACTCCCAAGTCAAATCATCGGCTGTAGCCCCATCTCGAACCGTAAGCCACCACTGATACGCTTCATCCTTTAGAAGCGACACTGCCCCTTTCAGCTTCTCTTCTTCAGTCAGGTCAAGGTCATCCATGATCCTCTCAGTTGACTCTAGCCAGTATTCCGCTGCACTGGGTGCCACTCCTGACACACCTCGGAATACCTCCGCTCCGTTAGATCGGAGTCGCTCGGGGACAGATTTCCGAGCTCCAACATTTCCACCAGCCCCAGCCACCATCTCCAAGACTCGCAACACAGCTTGCGATACCGATTCGCCACCGGTCTGCTCCGGCTCCTCAGCTCTAAAAGTAGGAGGTGGTGGTGGCGGTGGTACCTCATTTTCTGAGCCTTGTCCTGACCTGACGGGTTCAGACACCGTCATCCTACCCCTACCACGTCCACGGCGTCCACGTCCTCTAGAACTCATTCTATCTACCGCGCTTTTAATCTGATTAAGAAAAATTTTATGCGTTAGCATTTGTTTCACTTTATTACTCGCGAAGAAGTTTTATGGATGAGGTTTAATCAGAGATTCTTTCGAGCAACCAATGTTTCAGTTTCCTATCCTAGTTCACACAAAGAAGTCCATGCATCCATTCCTTAATACTTTCCATACCTATTCACTCATCGGACATTTCTGCCCATTTCTAACCCAGGGGTATTTTCGTCTTTTTCCTACAGGGGTATTTTCGTATTTTTTCCGGGGCCAAGATATTTTACTGATGATTTCCAAAGCTAATTATTGAATGTTTTATAAAAATAGTTGAAATTTTTAGGCAAAATCATTGAATCAATATTTTAGGGTCGGGGGCATTTTGGTAATTTTACTCCTAGGGTATTTGGTAATTTTTCACAAGTCAAGTTTTCCGAGAAAACATGGTATACCTAGTGTTCTAGGGTTTAAGAGGGTTATTGGATACGTTTTTAAAACATTAGGCTTATTATTCCCTTCTTTTTTGAAAATATGGTGATTCCCTTTTTTTGGGTTTTAATCATTGTGTTTAGCCTATGACCGAGCCCTCCTGGTCGGAGTGAACCAAAGCTACGCACTGTGCAGAATTCAAGTGAAGAGGAGGTGGGTCACGCGGACCGCTTAAATACCAAGCTCTCACCGAACCTTTCTAGACATGCGCACAGAGGTTACCACACCATCGAGCCTTACGAGTTAGGGTGAACCGAAGCTACGCACTGTAGGATACTGCGCGAAGAGGAGGTGAGTCACGAGGACTGCTTAAATACCAAGCTCTTCCGGATCCAATCCTAGACATGCGTACAGGGGTTACCACACCCTACCTCATTGACTAAGTCATAGGTTGGTTTAGTTCTTTAAGTCTTATGCTTCGTTGTGTTTGAGTAATCTAACCCTAGGGTCCAAGTCCTATAAGTCTATCTACGTTCCATGCTTCCTACCCTTCTACGAGAATATATTTCACACAAAGGTTTAGATGTACTTACCTGGGCGGATCGGTGCGGAGACTCGGGCCATGCTGCTTAAAAACCCAGAAATCATACCATAAGGCCTACCAAAAACATTTTTGGGCCTTGGGCCCCCACAGCCGAGCTTTGAACTGGGCTCTGATACCAATTCTGTAACAACCCAAACCCGGCCCAAACACTACGACCAAATCTGAGTTATTACGAGGTAAAACCTTGTGATCGCTTTTTGAAAAACATTTAATTTTCTATTGAAACCTCCTCGCTTTTGGTTGTCTTGTTAAGCTAACCTTAGATCCAATTTGGGATTTTAATTAAGCCCAATTATTTTATCGGATTTCAAGTGTACCCGATGGCACGATTAAACTTTTTCGTGTTTACCAAAAGAAAACATGTGATTTAATTTAATTTAATGATATAGTTTAAGTCGACATCCAACATATATAAAAAAAAACCGCAACTATAGTTTATGGAGGCCTTATTACAACCCAAAATAAAAATTAAACAACTTTAAAGTTCTGTAAATTAAAATCCTTTGCATGGCCGCCTCGAGTCCCACCGCTCCTCAACCGCCATCTACGAGTCACTGAAAAATATTAAAGGAGAAGGTGAGTCACCAAGACTCGAGATGTAACCCTTCCCGGTTAATACAACATTTCATACACCACATATAATACCAATTAAGCAAAGTATCGAGTACCCAACCTAGCCAACCAAACACCTTTGTCTACCCCACGTGGTACCAAAACCTTTGGTGACCGCGAGCCACGATGTGTTACCAAAACACTGGTGGTGCCAAACCACTGGTGACATATAGTCACGATGTGCTACCAAAGCACCGGTGTCCGTGAGACACAAATCGGGTGATGGGGCCAACCCATCGTGGTGATACCAAATCACCGCGCAGACGATCCCATATCTCAAGTGGGGCCAACCCACGGTGGTGTTAACTACAGGGACAAGTCGCTATGAGGTACCAAACCTCCGGAGGTACCAAACCTCCTGGTGACGTATAGTCACGATTGTGCTACCAAAGCACCGGTGCTCGTCAAGACGAATACACCGCCTCCACTCAATCAACCCACATAGTCATCAGTCACATATAGATTTATCATATGTATTATCACAAAGATGCTTCCCAAAAGCATAAAATAGCAATCATATGCACAGTACTTACCAGATTACCCCATATACCGTTATGGTATTCAAGCCATTGCTACATACATCAAGCTAGCAATCACATTACTTAGCATAATTAACAAGTTAAATGGTGTGTATGTACACACTGTCACCAACAAGGAGTCTAAATCCGAGAAGAGAAGTCGGCCACACTCAAGTCTTTGCCCCTATATTCGGCCAACTCTCAAGGTTAGTGATATGGCCCATTCGGCCAAACCAAACAATTTAAAGGGGTCATACTTTGTACCCGAATCCTTACCCAATCGCTTCGAGTACTAGCCTTAGCGTCCGATTTGCGAATCTGGTTTACAACCTTGGTTAATTAATAACACTAATAACCACAGCCTTCGGCTTTTAAACACCAATATAAGCCTTACCTATACTTACCCAGAGATCGAATTCTAGAGATCGGCTTTGAGTTGACTGCTTTACGTTCCTGAGCACCTAGAGGAAATCGGTTACCACTTATTTAAAGGCCTTATAACCATTGCCGAAATCGGCACTTCCCTTTATAGAAATCGACAGGATATAGAGAAGAGAAAACCATAAGTATTCGGCCAAACTCACCTTCACAATCGAGAGGAATCCAAAAGCCTCAATGCCAAAGAGGAAGTAGGGAAGAGGAGGTAGAGTTTCGGCTAAAGATCAGAAGAATGGGAGAGTGAATGTTAATAGGATTTTCGGCTTGAGAGAACTTGAAAGAGAATAGTAAAAGATGGGATGTAGGCTTGCCGAAATTTTATGAAGTAAGTCACCAAGGCATTCGGCTTTGTGTAAGGTTGAGCAAAACGAAAATAGGGTGCTAGGTATGTGCTTTATATAGGATTCGGCCCCCCCCCTTTCAAGCTTGCCGTCCAACCTTGGCAACAAGGAGTCCAACCCCTAGCCAACTCCTCTTTACCAAGGAGCCCCACTTTCGGCCATCACCTATTTTTGCTCCAAGCCACCCATTTAATTTAATTCAAATAATTTTGAATTAGCCACCTAATAATCCCTTTAAAATAAAAATATCCTTGATGCAATTATCATATCTCTTATATTATCAAAAAGGTTTAAGCAAATTAAAACTAATTAAAATGCTTAAATTATCCTTTGATAATTACACCTAAAAAAAGAGTTTGAAGGGAGAAAAACTCTCCTTGTGCCGTCCAAATAAAACAAAAACAAAAGGGGATTTCCGTGACTCGAACACAAGCTCTCCCTTGCTCCTTGGTGGCGTCACATGTAGCTCTTAAGTGGGCTTCTTTTTGCCACTTATCCAAGGCCTATTTTGTGTTAAAAATACCCACATTTATTCTTATAACACCACTTACCAAGGCTCCCTTCTTTTTAAAAGTTAAGAACTAAAATTTTCTACCAAAATGAGACAACTCAAGGCCTTAATTTAAACTCTCTTATTCCATAAGTAATATCCCAGTAGTTCATACATAAGAAAATAATGAAATTTCAAATAACCCCGTTTTTGGGATGTTACACTGTTTCACTGTCCAACGGTTCTGACCACTCTTCACTAAAAATAAATTTTCTCATTGTACAATTTTTATATGTTTATCCCACTTGTTTCTATTGAAATTAGACTCACTAAGGAATCTATAAATATAAATTATAACTCATAATTATGTTTGTACAATTTTAAATGATTTTCTAAATTCTAAACAGGAGACTTCAAATACCATTCTGACCCTGTCTCACTAAAATTCAAATATCACAGAATATAAAATTCCTTTTCTTACAGTGTTTCTTTAATATGAAAGTAGACACAATAATATTTAATTATATATCTTATTCACTTTCTAACTCCATTTCTCCTATTTTTGGTGACTTTTCAAAAATCATGTCACTGCTGCTATCCAAAAACTGTTTCATTGCAAATTTTTACTTTTTCATACTTTCTTTGTAGTAAATATCACTTAGGTATCCATACAAAATAATTCGATCCCTATACATGCCATAACTTAAAACATTTCAAAAGCATTTATATACCAAAGTAAAGGCTTGATAGTGTGATACGAGGCTCCGACGATCTTTAATCCAAGTAAGTTCAGCACACTATAAAACAAAGGAAAGAAAAAGAACGAGTAAGCTACTAATAGCTTAGTAAGTTACATGTAAACAATAACCACTCAATTAATAATTAACATTTTTATATATAACTAATCAATATCCTTCTTAGCAAATTCAATCACTTACACATGTACAATCTTACCAATTCACTTGCACATACATTTATATACTTACCCTTTATCACGTATGCTCATTCTTTCAATTATACACACTTCATCTCATATTCACTTTAATTCATTATTAATCCCGTTGAACACTCGGAATATACATGGATACATAGAGAATTAGCACATAAGTGCCACACTGATATGTAGCCGAAGCTACCACTGATATGTAGACGAAGCTACCACTGTAATGTAGCTATGTAGCTACCAGTGAATTGTAGCCGAAGTTACCATCGTAATGTAGCCGGCTACCATCGATCAATAACACTCGAATGTCCACGGCCCGCTCACACAAGTCGTCAGTGTCTGCAACACATGCTAGATCACCCAGCACCCGGAACTCACTGCAACACTGTAACACTGGTCTCTAGTGATATATCACTTGTATCCACTTCTATTCCTAAGTTTAATCGGGAATTTACTCTTAACACTTATTTTAAACACTTTATCACTTGAATAATTCATGAACAATTTTCCTTCCACATTCAATATTAATTCACATATCAAATATAATTCACAATTTATAAAAATATATTGCTATTATTTACACATAACTTACCTCGGATGCAAAACGACTATTTTCGTAAATTAGTCGATAATCTTCTCTTTTCCCCGATCAGTTTCACTATTCCTTCTTTCTTGATCTATATTAGCACAATTTAATACATTTTATCAACATTCCATTCAAATACAATTCATACACAATATTTTTTTGGCAAACTTGCATTTTTTCCATAACTTTTCAAAAATTACACTTTTGTCCTAAAGCTCGTCAAAATAAAATTCACTAAATTTCTTAAATTTCAAACTTCACTAAATCATATTTCATGCTCATAACAGCCCTCAATTTCACAAAATCACAACTTTATGCACACTTTATTATCTTTCACCATTTAGTCCCTTTTCAACATTTTTATTGAAATTTATCTAGTAAAACTCGTAATTAGCACTTCAAACATTCATTATCTATCATCACTCATCAAATTACAACTATATCATGAATGGGTCAATTTTTAAACTTTAATTTCATTTAAAATAAATGGTAGAAACATGAAATTCAAGCTCCAATAAGCATATAAATACGAAAACAATTAAAAACGGGGCAAGAAATCACTTACAATTGAGCTTAGAAAAATCAAAAACCCTAGCTATGGTGACATGAAATTTTCAGTAGCAAGGGGTCTAATTTGAAGAAGATGAACACTTATTTTCATCTTATTTTGTCTTTTATTCAATTTTGACAACAATGCCCTTAACCCACTTACTTAAATATTTTTCTAGAATTACCCTTATGTGTCCATAACACTAATTTATGGTCTATTTGCCACATAAACACTTCCAATTTCATGCAATAATTCAATTAAATCCTTTAATCACTAATTAGACACACTTTGCATTTTTCTCAATTTAGTCCTAAAAATTCAATTAGGCACTAAATCATTAAAATTTCCTATCCATATTTTCACACAATATTTCAATCAATCAGTAATTCATAAAAATTTATAAAATTAAACTATTTCACTTCAGATTTGTGGTTACGAAACCACTTGTAACATCCCCAAACCCGGCCCATTCACTACGACCGAATCTGGTTATGTCACTGGGAAAAGACGGTTGAAAATCTTCTTAATTTAAAATAAAACATCGTTAATCTTTGGAATAAAACTTTGCTATTAAACTCATTCATTTTTAAAACTTTAGTTTATAATATCCAATTTGAATAAATAGGTTGCAAACCATAAATCATTTTCACGTAGCAATTTAATTTAAATAAACCATAGTTAAAGTAATACCAAAAACATAAAATGGCCTTTATTACAACCCAACAATTCAAATAAAGTACTTATATCAAAATCAAACATGAAATAATTGAACATCATCTTCGGCATGGGCCACCTTGTCCTCTCCGATCCCGGTCGACTTTATGCACTACTCGAAATGGTTAAGGAAAAGGTGAGTCACCTGGACTCAATGTGCTACCCTTTTTCCCGGATTAGCAAAATATCACATACAAACATAATCATGATCATCATGCATCCCAATCATATGCACCCAATCCTAACCGTCCATACATCTTTTCTACCCCGTGTGGTACCAAACCACTGGTGGTGCCAAACCACTGGTGACGTATAGTCACAAATGTGATGCCAAATCACTGGAGGTGCCAAACCTCTGGTGTCCGAAGACACAATCTATTGATGGGGCCAACCCATCGTGTGATACCAAATCACTGGCAGACGATCCCATATCTCAAGTGGGGCCAACCCACGGTGGTGTTAACCACAGGGACGAGTCGCAATGAGGTGCCAAACCTCCGTGTCCTAAAGACACAAATGTGGTACCAAACCACGGTGACCGTAGTCACGATAATCGAGTGATGGGGCCAACCCATCGTGGTGATACCAAATCATCGGCGTCAATCCTCAATACCGCCTTGTGGGGCCAACCCAATCGTGGTGGAAAACCACGGGACGAGACGCCGAGGTGCCAAACCTCCGGAGGTGCCAAACCTCCGTGACCCAAAGTCACAAAGTTGTGTTACCAAAACACGGTGCTCGTCAAGACAAAATATCACCGCCCCTCCACTCATATCACCCATCATCATACCAACTCATGTATAGTATTCAAATCATGCAAACATGTTTAACGTTGCATCTCATAGCACATACATCATAAATCATGACATCATGTATCAATAATAAAGATACTCATAATGAAACGGACTTACGAATCTGCGTGCACATACCCCATAGGGTATCATATCACTCAACCATACTATTTCGGTTTTACCAATCAATCAGTTTATCAAACATATACAAAGCAAGAAGTGTGTTAGTTTACACACACGATTACTAATGCGACTATCAAATCCCGTAGATCAAGATCTAACGCACTAGATCCCCATTCCTTAACACTTTTCGAGCACTAGCCACAACCCGAGATATGCGAGATCAAGCCTTCCCTACAATCGCCAAAACTAAACAACATAATCATGCTAATCAACCTTTAAGGGTATAATCGTAATTTTACCTACTAAGGGTATTTTCGTAAATTCACACCGCAATGGCCTTTCGAAGGCCTAATGTCGCCACTAGCGACTCGGCTACCACTTCTAGGTTGTGCTTGGGACTATTGGGCCTAAAACCCGATTTGGCCCATTCAGCCCACATGCTCGTGTGGCCCACCTAACACAAATCTAGCCACGATATGAGATTCACCTAGTCTAGTTCACTATATACTACACCATCATACATTTTATTCAATTGGGCCCACGGGCCCATTGGGCCACTTTCGCCCATCGTGGCCCAAGCAAACCCCAACCCACGAGAATACTACGATGGCCTCAACTATCGCGCCGAAGCCCCACACGCGCGCCGCACGCACGTGGTGGCTACTATTGCCGTGGACGCACTTCGGCATTTGCCGCTCTACAACTAGAGTAGAGAGTTACACACCGATAGGACTCTGGGGCTAATCGCGCTCCGATCACTCTTGTGCCCAAACGCCTCCAAGATGTGTTTACTCTCCTCCTAGGATGCTCCTTATATAGCTAGCTCTTCACCTTCATTCTTTGTATCTTTCCAATGTGGGATCCTTCGTCAAGAGAGTTTAAATTCAACTGAAACTCTTGCCGCCCAATCCGCAAAATAAATACTCCATTGCTTGTCATGAGATTCGAACCTGTGCTCCCTTGCTGCTGCACGCCTTACTTCCAACGCCTGTGCCACTCGCCACTTTGATTTTTATGCCATAAAATCACACCTTTTAATCTTTAAACCCTTCCTACTCCAGCCCATAACCGCCTAAAAATAAATCACGCCCAAAATGCTGCTCCAGCCCTCGAACCCGCGCCTTATCACTCCTCCAGCGCCTAAGTGCCGCACGAGCACCACTTGGACCACCGCTTCTTGTGTCAAAACACGCCCCACTTCTTTTTAAGGCCTCCCGCCTTGTAACGCCAAGATCCAAAAATTAAAACTAGCTCGCACGCCTCTTTGATTCGAACCCAAGACCCTCAAAGGCGCTACTTCCAGCCCTTTAAGCAGCGCATGAAGCCACTTTGCCAAAGCCTCTCATGTGTCCTATTCTCCCAATTAATTCCTTTAAGGCCTCCCAAAGCCAAGCTCCCCTTTATTACTTAAAAATCCAAAATTTTCCAAAGCCTTCCCCTTTCATCCAAACATTCTTAAAACCTCTAAAACTCACCCAAGCACTCCCAAAAACCTACTAACACTTGATTTATACCCCATATGCACAGCCCCTAAACCAAGGTGTTACAATTCTACCCTCCTTAAAAATAATTTCGTCCTCGAAATTACTTTACTAGCGAACGTCCGTGCAACCTATCTTACCACCTTACGCTTATGCTGCGCACTCTGATTAACAAGTTTTATGCATTAGAAATTTGGTTCCACTATTTATCCACGAGTAAATTTTATGAAAAGAAGTTTTCGAGAGTAGTTCTTTCGAGCAATCAAGTTTCCTTCCCTACCCAGGGGTAATTCCGTCATTTTTCCTATAGGGGTATTTCGGTAACAACTCAGGGTCAATTTTGAAAATAATTTTGTTTTTCCAACCAGGGGTATCACAAAAATTTCGGAAATCAGGGTTATTTTTGCAATTTTGAAAATCAGGGGCATTTTAGTAATTTTCGACACAGGGGTATTTTGTAAATTTTCCCAAATCGGAGTATCTTGATATTTTGAAAGCTAGAGATTTTAATATTTTGCAAAGTAGAAATCTTTTTAACAAAAGTTGAGGGTCGTGCGGTAATGTTACAATACTGAGGGTTTGCAATTTTGCCGCTTAGGCATTTTGGTAATTTTGGTAAATCGAAAAACGTCTTTCAAAATCAAATTTAGGGTTTATAGACCAAAGGGGTAAAGTTGAAAATTTTAAAACAGGGGATTTTTAAAAAAAAAAACAGCAAGGCTAATTCCCTTTCGGGTTTTAATAATCGGTTTAGCCTATGAACAAGTCCTCTTGGTTAAGGTGAACCATAGCTACGCACCAGGTAGGATTCTGCGAAGAGGAGGTGAGTCACGAGGACTGCTTAAGTACCAAGCTCTTCCGGATCCAATCCTAAACATGCGTACCAAGGTTACCACACCTTAACTCGGTGACTTACTTTACAGGTTTGTTTAAGAGCTTTAAGTTTTATGCAATTGTTTGAGTAGTCTAATCCTAGGGTCCAACAGATCCTAGTATTCTATTTTACGAGCCCAAACTAAGCCCAAATCAATTCATACAAACAAATCACTTCAAGAAAGTCCGAAGTACTTACCTGGTGGACTTCGGGCCGGAGACACAGGTGCCATGCCTGAAAAATTTCTTAAAAGCCCATATTTTTGAAAAGCCCATTTTGAAAATGTTTTTGGGCCCAAAACCCTCAAAGCCGAGTTTTGAACCGGGCTCTGATACCAAACTGTAACATCCCCAAACCCGGCCCATTCACTACGACCGAACGGTTATGTCCTTTGGGAAAAGACGGTTGAAAATCTTCTTAATTTAAAATAAAACATCGTTAATCTTTGGAATAAAACTTTGCTATTAAACTCATTCATTTTTAAAACTTTAGTTTATAATATCCAATTTGAATAAATAGGTTGCAAACCATAAATCATTTTCACGTAGCAATTTAATTTAAATAAACCATAGTTAAAGTAATACCAAAAACATAAAATGGCCTTTATTACAACCCAACAATTCAAATAAAGTACTTATATCAAAATCAAACATGAAATAATTGAACATCATCTTGGCATGGGCCACCTTGTCCTCTCCGATCCCGGTCCACTTTATGCACTACTCCGAAATGGTTAAGGAAAAGGTGAGTCACCTGACTCGGTGTGCTACCCTTTTTCCCGGATTAGCAAAATATCACATACAAACATAATCATGATCATCATGCATCCCAATCATATGCACCCAATCCTAACCGTCCATACACCTTTTCTACCCCGTGTGGTACCAAACCACTGGTGGTGCCAAACCACTGGTGACGTATAGTCACAAATGTGATGCCAAATCACTGGAGGTGCCAAACCTCTGGTGTCCGAAGACACAATCGATTGATGGGGCCAACCCATCGTGTGATACCAAATCACTGGCAGACGATCCCATATCTCAAGTGGGGCCAACCCACGGTGGTGTTAACCACAGGGACGAGTCGCAATGAGGTGCCAAACCTCTGGTGTCCCAAAGATACAAATGTGGTACCAAACCACTGGTGACCGTAGTCACGATAATCGAGTGATGGGGCCAACCCATCGTGTGATACCAAATCACTGGCGTCAATCCCTCAATACCGCCTTGTGGCACGGGGACGAGACGCCGAGGTGCCAAACCTCCGAGGTGCCAAACCTCCGTGACCCAAAGTCACAAAGTTGTGTTACCAAAACACCTGGTGCTCACAAGACACAAAATATCACCGCCCCCTCCACTCATATCACCCATCATCATACCAACTCATGTATAGTATTCAAATCATGCAAACATGTTTAACGTTGCATCTCATAGCACATACATCATAAATCATGACATCATGTATCAATAAAATTACTCATAATGAAACGGACTTACGAATCCGTGCACATACCCCATAGGGTATCATATCACTCAACCATACTATTTCGGTTTTACCAATCAATCGGTTTATCAAACATATACAAAGCAAGAAGTGTGTTAGTTTACACATCCGATTACTAATGCGACTATCAAATCCAGTAGATCAAGATCTAACGCACTAGATCCCCATTCCTTAACACTTTTCGAGCACTAGCCACAACCCGAGATATGCGAGATAAAGCCTTCCCCTACAATCGGCCAAAACTAAACAACATAATCATGCTAATCAACCTTTAAGGGTATAATCGTAATTTTACCTACTAAGGGTATTTTTGTAAATTCACACCTGCAATGGCCTTCTCGAAGGCCTAATGTCGCCACTAGCGACTGGGCCTACCACTCCAGGTTGTACCGGACTATTGGGCCTAAAACCCGATTTCGGCCCATTCAGGCCCACATGCTCGTGTGGCCCACCTAACACAAATCTAGCCACGTATATGAGATTCACCTAGTCTAGTTCACTATATACTACACCATCATACATTTTATTCAATTGGGCCCACGGGCCCATTGGGCCCACTTCGCCCATCGTGGCCCAGCGACCCCAACCCACGAGAATACTCACGATGGCCTCAACTATCGCGCCGAAGCCCCACACGTGCGCCGCGACGCTCGGTGGCTACTATTGCCGTGGACCGCACTTCGGCATTTGCCGCTCTACAACTAGAGTAGAGAGAGTTACACACCGATAGGACTCGGGGCTAATCCGCGCTCCGATCACTCTTGTGCCCAAACGCCTCCAAGATGTGTTTACTCTCCTCCTAGGATGCTCCTTATATAGCTAGCTCTTCACCTTCATTCTTTGTATCTTTCCGATGTGGGATCCTTCGTCGAGAGAGTTTAAATTCAATGAAACTCTTTGCCGCCCAATCCGCAAAATAAATACTCCATTGCTTGTCATGAGATTCGAACCAGTGCTCCCTTCTTCTGCTGCACGCCTTACTTCCAACGCCTGTGCCACTCGGCCACTTTGATTTTTATGCCATAAAATCACACCTTTTAATCTTTAAACCCTTCCTACTCCAGCCCATAACCGCCTAAAAATAAATCACGCCCAAAATGTTGCTCCCCTCGAACCCGCGCTTTATCACTCCTCCAGGCGCCTAAGTGCCGCAGACGAGCACCACTTGGACCAGCTACTTCTTGTGTCAAAACACGCCCCACTTCTTTTTAAGGCCTCCCGCCTTGTAACGCCAAGATCCAAAAATTAAAACCACCTTTGCCTCTTTGATTCGAACCCAAGACCCTCAAAGGCGCTACTTCCACCCCTTAAGCAAGCGCATGAAGCCACTTTGCCAAAGCCTCTCATGTGTCCTATTCTCCCAATTAATTCCTTTAAGGCCTCCCAAAGCCAAGCTCCCCTTTATTACTTAAAAATCCAAAATTTTCCAAAGCCTTCCCCTTTCATCCAAACATTCTTAAAACCTCTAAAACTCACCCAAGCACTCCCAAAAACCTACTAACACTTGATTTATACCCCATATGCACAGCCCCTAAACCAGGGTGTTACACCACTATTTCGATTAGGCCCTATTTCAGGCTATCACATTAATAACACTCTGTAAATATTTATAAAAATATTTAAGGCTCGGTTTATAGAAATGAGGTCCTGATACCTTATTTTCTACAACCACTTGACTTTAGGGTCTTACAACTTGAACCTAATTAATCATTCATATAACATAAATTACCATATCAAAAACCTTTTTAAAATCATATTTGACTCATAAATATTAAATAATAATATTTATAAACTTACTCATCAGATTTGTGGCCTCGAAACCACTATTTTTGACACTATTGAAAAACAGGTTGTTATAGATTTTGCCACATCAAAAGCCAAAATGAACTTATATTGGGAGTATGTGAAGAAACGCGATGCTGCACTCAAGAAACCTCTTGAGAACAACTTCACTAAGGCAATGCCTATGTTTCCTTTGTTTCTTGAAGAACTTTTATCTGATGATGAAGAAGAAGATAAAGAACATACCACTACACACAAGCATACCAAAGAGCCTGGGAGAGATGAATAACCGATAGAGTTTGTACACCTTGACTCTGACAAGAAGGACAATGATCGACAACACACTTTTACACCAACCACCACTGCTAAAGCACCAAAATCCAAGGCACCAATGACTGACCAAGAACATGAACTCACGATGTCAGATACTGACGATGCCGATGAGGTGCCCATCAACCAGCTTCAAAGAAAAAGATTCGAAAAGGCTGCAGAAAAAATAGCCCAAGAAGATGTTGTTTTAATAGAAAAGAAACAACGTTACAAGAGAGCTGCTAGGAAATCCACCCAACCTAAGTGAAGTAATTTCTTTACCGTCCAAGCTTTGATTTTTATATTTTCTGATCCTTCATTTTAGTTTTTATCTGTTTCATGCATTCATGTAGCTTTTAATCATTTTATTTTGTCATGTTTATGCATTGAGAACAATGCATCCCCTAGGTTTGGGGGTGTGTTGTGCATATAGATTGCATTATTAATTGTTTAGATAGTCCTATTGCCATAACATTCAATTTCCATTCAACTGCCTGATTATGTGAGTATATGGTTATCAATGATGTTCAATGAGGATAATAACTTTTCTTTATAAACTTAGAAAATACGGTGATAGTTGTTTAGGCATATTTAACATAGGAGAGTTGTTGAAAACAACTTTCTAAAAGTAGACTAATTGAAATATAAATGCAATTAGGCTATAGTAGCATTCTTTGAATAAATTTAGGTTTTCTTAACTTAATTTTAGTATAGTAAAATGGTATAATTTTTTAATGGTAAAATAATATGAATACTCCAATGTTTGAACCTGTTGAGTAGGTCGGTAACATTTTGTTTGCTCCATTATATTGTTGACCAAAAAAAATGAGTTCAAATATGAGTGTTTGTCTAAAAATATATATATGCACATATTCTAGGGACACTCCACTGAATCTTAAGGCTAAATTGCTAAGAAGGTAGTTGCTTGCTCCATCCATCTTTTTAATTAAAAGCATTAGTTTCATGAGTGATTTATATTCAAATTGTGACACGATATAATAGGCGGCAGTCTAGTGTATGCTCCATTGAGGTTCTCAAGTATATAATCATATGACAATATGAATTCCTTAGGAAATTTTGTGTTGACAATTGAATAATTGCTTTTTTTTAAAAAAAAAACTGATTTAGGAGAGAGATAACCTAAGTATATTTAGAGGATCTATAGTTTTAATTGCTGAAATTTTTAGAAAATTTTACCTTTAGAAACCATTTTCTACACATTTTTTGCTAAATAGGTTACAACAATTGTAAGCATTTTTTCTTGATTTCAATAGAAGATTGGTGAGAATAGAGGTACACAGTATGCTTATTACGATTTGGCAGTACATTTGGTGACTAATTGTTTTGGCAATTCCATGCTTTCATGCATATTCAAACATCATTTGCTTGAGGAGAAGAAATGATTCAGGTTTGGGGTTGTTATAACTCTTGGAAAGAGTTATATTTAAGGCCTCTAAATAGAATTAATTGGTTGTAATTAAGTGAATACATTTTCATTTTTAGGATATTTTTAGAATATTGCATAGAAAAGATTGGATTGTGATATAATGGTAATTATTTATTAATTTTATCACTTGGGGAGGAAAGGTGTGCTGTGGTGTGAATAAAGGTGTAGAAAGAGCAAGAAGATGAAGAGGGAAAATAAGGGAAGTGAAACATTTTCATGGCAGTTGGTGAGATTGATTGCAAACAAAATTGCCATGGCAATTCTGGGAAAATGACTTAGCACTCTATCCACATCACTCTCAGCCAGCTGGACTTGTACCAGAAAAACCAACCTGAAAAGAGGAATGAAAAGTGTGTGCTGAGGTGGGATGGATCTACCGAATAAAAAAATGAGAGATAATAAGAAAAAGGAAGGAGAATTTGTGTGAGAAAGTGACTGGTGACAACAATCCTCTCTTTGCACAGAGAAAAAAACTACATTGGAGAATTTCAGAGGAAGAAAGGGTAGCAGCTACAGAGAGCAAAATACAGACGTGAAGAAGGGGAAGAGACATCTATTCTGGATTCACGTACGATCGGAAGATAAAAGAGAAGCTAGAGTGTGGCGAGAAATCTTGTAGTTCTGCCTTTAGTTTTCTTGCTTTCTGTTATTCAAACTTATTTAAATGTTGATGAATGATTTAAATTCGGTGTTTACTATTTGTAACATCCTGATTTAGGGCCTAGTCAGAATAGTGGTGCGAGACCACAAATCCGAGGATTTTGAATGAGTTTTTGAGGTTTATGCTATGTATGCATGCTAGTGTGAAAGTTTCATGAAGCAATTTTGTGAAATTACGGTTGAATTGTCCAAAAGGACTAAATTACAAAAGTTGCAAAATGTGATATTCTAGAAGCTATTTGTGTGAAATAGCTTTAGAATATTAATTAGAGGTCCTTAAATAGCAATTTTTCCAATTTCTAATATTTTGACAAAATTGGGCATGGATGAGTTAAAATAGAAAGTTTGTCAAAAAGGGCATTTTGGTCATTTATCAATTAAGTGATTAAAATAGGAGAAAAGATGACAAAATTCATTCATATTCTTCTCCAAGGCTGCCGAAATTTGAGAGAGCCATTGTTAGGGTTCTTCAAAATTTTCAAGCTTGCTAGTAAGTGCATCTAAGCCTCGTTTTTTATATTCTTTGTATTTTTGAAGTCCTTGTAGCATGAGTAAGCTATTTTTATCTATTTGATGAGCTATGATGGATGTTCAAAAATGTGGCCATGTATGACATGCATGTATTTTGATGTTTTATGGAAGATTATGAAAGCTTGATGTAGTAGAAACATCTTTTGCTAAGTGAGTTTCCATAGAAAATGCATGTAGGGACTAGTTTGTAAAAGTCTTAAGTTTGGTCATACATGTGTGATGTAGTGAGAATTAATGATTTCTTTAGTTGAGTAAGTGATTCGGCTAAGCATGAAAGGCTAGAAATTTGAATAATAATCACTTTACAAGCCTTGGGGCAATATCGTAAATATGAGAAAGTTTAGGGGCAAAAAGGGTAATTTTGCCAAAGTATGAGATGTGGGTCAATTTAGTCAATGTGTATATTGATGAGTTGAATTATCATTATAGATCAAGAAAGACGAAGCCAGGATCGAAACCGAGGCAAAAGCAAAGTGGTGGACTAAATTGCACGTTTCTATACTTTTGAGTATCGAGGTAAGTCTATGCATAAACAATGCATTCATACTTACAATTTGTTAATGCTAGCTAGTGTGTAGCAGCATGATTGAGAACGAATGAGAACCTATGTGGAATGAATGTGGTAGAAATCGTGAATGGATGTATGATTGAGTACGTAGATATGTGAATGTATAGTGATAATGCTAAATGGTGGGCTAAGTGCGATACCATCCTAAGGCATAATGACGATGAGCTGGCTATGTGCGATGCTATCATTAGGTATATTATCTAGTGGGCTATGTGCAAAACCACTATGATTACCTTCATGGTAGGCTAAGTGCGATACTACCTTATTAATTGATTGTGGTGGGCTAAGTGCGAAACCACCGAGACATTAGCTGTGTGGATTAGCTGTGTGGATTAGCTTTGTGAATTAGCTTTGTGGATGTATTATCGAGAAATAATGATGTGTTGTATATTGTGTAAATGTGATATTGAATGTAGGGGTGCATGTCAATGGTCATGAGTAAGTGACTCATGATGTGTTGGAATAAATGTGGTAAGGGATAGAAAGAGTAAGCATAGTTGTACATTATATGTTAGTATAATGCTAATTATTGTTTAGCTTATACTATGATGCTTAATTGTTTATGTGTAAACTTACTAAACTCAAAGCTTACTCCCTTTCTTTTCCCTTGTCTTATAGAGTAAAGTGTTGAATCGAGATACGAGGATCAATTGGAAGATCGCCCACACTATCAGCACACTCTGGTACATGATACTCAATGTTTTGTATATGGCATGTATAGGGGCTAGACAAGTTAGTGAATTTTGTTGTAAATGGCTAAGATGAGTTGGCCTTTAAATGGATAATCTATTTTTTATAATGCCATAGTTGTTGGCTACTTTATTATATGAAAAGATGTAGTTATCTATGTGAGATTGTAAGATTATGAGTTGATTATTGGATGTGTTGAATGAGTGCATGTTGTGTATGCTAGAGGGGTGAAAAGAACTTGGCATAAAGCTTTATTCTTGTCCATGTGGATAGACACACGGCCAGCCCACGGGCGTGTGACTCAGCCGTGTTTTCCCTGCATGTTAGTATTTTAAGTCAGAATAGACCACGGACTAGCCACACGGGCGTGTGTCTAGGGCGTGTGGGATTAATCAGTGTTGGCCACGGGCTAGTCACACGGGCGTGTGTCTAGACTCTAGGCCGTGTTAAGGTAGTCAGTGTGCACCACGGGCGGATGGCACGGGCGTGTTCCCTAACCGTGGGGCACTGGCAGAATGCTTGAGTTTTCATGCACGGGTAGTGACCATGGGCGTGTGTGACATCCATGGGCATGCCAAATCTTACACGGGCGTGTATGCCCTGTATAGATGGAAAAATTTTAAAGATCGTAAGAGTTTTCGATATGGTCTCGAGAGTCCTAGTGTGTTTGAGAGAGGCCTCGTAAGTCGGGATTAAGGTTGTTGTGATGGCCAAAGAGAGTGGTCATGTTGTGCCTAAGTGGCGATCTTGAGGATTTTATTACGGTAACGCCTCGTGCCCGGTTCCGGCGTTGAATACGGGTAAGGGGTGTTACACTTTTCCACCCTAAATCTTGTTCGGATTGGAGTTATTTGGGTGGTTGCTTATTATCTTAAATGTTCATGATTTGAGGTTTCCTATATCATTGTTTATTCGATTTATGCTTAGTTTAACTACATGCATGCAAGCTCTAGACATAGCTGATTGTATGTTGTGTTCATAGATGTGTTTTTAATTTTAAAAAGGTTAAATATACTGGATCTAGAATTGTTTGATGCAAGGGAATATTCGACAAAATAGTCGTACCACTCTAGACATAGATGTGCAAATTGTGCAGAGAAGAACATTCATTTGAGTTATTAATCCAGAGTTCTGTCGACATACAATAACTTTGATTTTTAGCTTAAATCTAGCTATTGAAAGAGGCAAGTTACAGTAGTAATTCTTTGAGCAAATGATTAGACAATATTTTGCCATGAAATTATTTTGATATGAGCATTTCACCTGAATAATTCCAACCCTGTTCACTCAACAACAGAATTGCTCTTGCTTTTCTCTGTAATTTGCCACTACATTTTATTTGCCATATCAATTTTCTGTTTTTAGCATTAAATTACATTAATTCATTATACCAACTTCTTATTCAATTTAAATGTATTTCCTGCTATTTAGTATAGTTAATAGGATTATAATAACTTAATCAATTTCTTACCAATTTTTGATCCTTGTGGAGACGATACTTACTTATCACTTTATTACTTGAATGACGTGTACACTTGCACAATTACATTAGTTATTTACACGCAACAATACCCTAGGCTGAAATGACATGACTAAGACAAACCACCTCTCGAAGCTAGAACTCACACTTGCTTAACTTGGCATGCAGTTGCTTCTGCCTCAAAACATGAAAAACCACCCTCAAATGCTCGTCGTGCTCATCCTCTGATTGAGGATACACCAATATATCATCTATGAAAATAACAATGAACCGAACCAGATAGGAATGGAATACACGATTCATCATGTCCATAAATGTGGCAAGTGCATTCGTCAACCCGAATGGCATGACAAGAAACTTAAAATGCCCATAATGAGTCCTAAATGTCGTCCTCATAACACCCGCATCCTTCACCTTCAACTGATAGTACCCAGATCTCAGATTAATCTTCGAGAAAACTGAAGCTCCCTAAAACTGGTCAAAAAAATCGTCGATCCTCGAAAGTGGGTACTTATTCTTGACGGTCAACTTATTCAACTGGGGATAATCAATGGACAGCCTCAAAGTCCCATCCTTCTTCTTCACAAAAAGAACCAGTACTCCGCACAACGACACACTTGGTCGAAACAAACCCCATGTAACACCCCAAACCCGGCCTAGACGTTACGACCGGATCTGACGTGTCACATCAAGTGACGTTTGTAAACCAACAATGTAACAGCCCGATTTTGGGCTTAGTAGGAACAGTGGTTTCGGGACCACAAATTCGATGTTGAGAAATTTATTTTATTTATATTTTTATGGTCTACAATTTCACGGAATTATTTCGTGAAAATCTCATTCGAAAATTTTGATGTTTGGGCACTCAATTTAGTCAAAAGGACTAAATTGTAAAAAGTGCAAAAGTTGAGTTCTACATGTTAGAGGTGTCCAATTGTTATGAAATTTTAAATTGGAGGTCCCTAAATGATAATTAGACCATTGGTTAAGTTGGTGGACAAAAATGGACATGGATGGGTATGTTTCAAAAGATTTTTTTAAGGGGCATTTTGGTAATTTAGTAAATTAAATGAATTAAAAACAAAATTTAAATGCCAAATTTGTCCATCTTCAAGCTTAGGCCGAATTTAACATGTGGGAAGCCATGGATAGGGTTTTAAAGCTTTCCAAGCTTTATGGTAAGTCCATTCTAGCCCCGTTTTTCATGTTCTTTACGTTTTTGGAGTCCAGTAACTTGATTTAGCTTATTCTAGCAATAATTTAACCTAGGGTTCATATTTGGAAAAATACCCATAGGTGAAATGTGTTTATTTTGATGCTTTATGGCAGAATATGAAGTTTAGAATTATGTTAAACAACTTTTACCAAACGATTTTAAGTGAAAACGAGTAAAACGACAAAATTGGCCAAAGTACCTAATGTACATAAGTGCATGTTAGAGCAAGAATTTGATGTTGCCATAGAAGGGAAAAATGATCAGCATGTTATAAAATATAAGAATAAGGGATGAAGTTTAATTTTCGAGCCTAGGGGAAAAATCATAATTATGCAAAAGTTTAGGGGCAAAATTGTAAATTTTCCAAAGTTTGAGTTAGGGACTGTTTTGAGTAGTAAATTAATTAAATAAGTGAAATGTGATGTCTTAGACACCGAAAAATGAGATTTGGACCTAGAACGGGAGAAAAATCAAAAATCGGGAAAGTTGGTAAAATGACCGTTTTGGTATCAAGGTAAGTTCATATATTTAATAAGCATTTAATTATGCATATTTGAATGATAAATTGATATTTTGGCCATAAATACTTTAGTATTAAGTTTTAGATATAATGATTAATGTTCGATAATAATTCGATATTGGAAAGAGAACTTGTATGATTTATATGTAAGACCATATTTTGTATTATGGCTTTGTATGATAACAAGAAAGTATTGACTAGCATAGTTTGATGAGAATAAGTTAAGTTGATGATATGATGAGATTGAGAATGTAAGTATGTAAGTTGAGTAGCATTTTTTTATTATGCAATTATTGTTATTAGTAATGTTATTATTGAGTTATGCGACTAACCTTGAGAATTTGAGCAAGTATGTTTCAGCTATGACTTGACAAGGCATTGATATCTCAAAGTCCATGGCTATACCATGGCAATTAAAGAAAAATTGACGGAAAAGTCCATGTTCATAACATGGCATTTAAGGAGGAATTGACGGTTAAGGATACCATGTAAGACCATGTCAAGACATGGCATTGGTAAGGCAAGGATCCCGTGTAAGACCATGTCAAGACATGGCATCGACATTTGTTAAGGACTCCATGTAAGACCACATCAAGATGTGGCATTGGCACTAAAACAAGGATACCATGTATGACCATGTTTGGAACATGGCATTTGGTAAGATAAGGATATCATGTAAGACCATGCCAAGGCATGGCATTGATAAGTTCTATAAGGCAAGGAAATCATGTAAGACCATGTCAAGACATGGCATTGATGAGTTACTATAAGGCAAAGGTCCCATGTAAGACCATGCCAAGGCATGGCATTGGTGAGTTCATAAGGCAAGGATACCACGTAAGACCATGTCAAGACATGGCAATGGTAAGTTCAAAAGGAAAAGGTTCCCGAGTAATCCAAAGAGTAAGTCAAAGAAATGACAAGGTGAGAACATGAAGAAAGAGTACAGTATGCATTTAAGGCTTATTTAATATTGAGATTGTAAGTAATTGAGATTATCAAGTATTAAGTAAGTGATGAGTTTTCATTATGCTTGTGACACTTTATGACATGATTGGCAATATGCCTATATTATGAAAGAGTACTCATGTGTTAAGTGAGATGTTGCAGGTATGTAAGCAAGCTATTAAGTAAGGTGCCTTTTGTATTCGAGCCTTTGGTAAGGTTCTGGATGAGTTCAACGGGAAATTTACTAAGTGAAAATACATGTGATCCTGTAACGACTAAGTGTAACTGAATATAATTATGTGATGAATAAGTGTAGGTATAAGTGTGAAAATTTATGAACAATGTACTCGATATTTGATCGAACCCTCGGTAAGATGAGATCTAATAAGTGAAATTATGAAAGAGTAAATTTAGCAATAAAACAGTTTTGGACAGCAGCAGTTGTGTGACTTTGAAAAATCACCAAAAATGGTGTAAATTGAATTAGAGGTTGAATAATATATGAAATTAAATTTGAATTAGTCTATTTCTACATAAAAGAAACGGTGTAAACAAAATAATTTCATATTCTGTGATATTTGAATTTTTGTGAGACAGGGTCAGAATGATGTTGGAATCCCCTGTTCTGACTTTAGAAAATCATTAAAAATTGCAAAAAAATAATTATGGGATATAATTTATATTCCTGAAATTTTGAATGAGCCTAGTTTCAAATTAACAAAACAAGAAGGTCATCTGAATTCTGTATGAGGAGAAAATTGATTCGTAGTGAAGAGAGGTCAGAATAGTCGAACAGTGAAATAGGGGAAATTTTAATGAATAAACGGTACTAATTGGAAAGACCAAAAATTCTAGAAATTTTATGGTATAAATATACGTGAGTCTAGTTTCAGGGAAAATTAGCGGTTTGTAATTCAGATCTCTATAGTTCAAGAAATAAATAATTTAGTGACAGCGATTCAAGTAGATAGATTAATTTGAACATGAGTAATAAGGTATAAGCATGTGATTTAATGATTGTATCAATTTGAGAACTTGTTGTGAGGATTTTTCTCGTTGAGGCTTTGGTAAGGCTACAAATGAGTAAGTTGAGAAAGTAAGAACTTAGCATTATTTATGCAAGTTATGACAGCTTAGTAGTAAGCTAAATTCATTGCTAATGCCTATTATTTTTACATGTGAACTTACTAAGCTTTATAAGCTTACCCCTTTTCTTTCCCATGTTTCAGTGTCCTATTAAACAAGCTCGGGCTGAAGGTCGTCGAAGATCGCTTCACACTATCAAGCTATCTATGGGTATCTTTATTTATAAATGATTTAAGTTATGGCATGTATAGGGGCTTGACTAAGTCATTTTGTATATGTGTTAATTAATTTGATCAAATGTATTGCTTCATAATGGTAATAAGGATTATTCTGTATTTAGCCACGAGTTGTGGATCATATTGATCATGGAGTTATAATGCTTGTGTATGCATGTGTTTGTTAAAGTTTAAATTATAAGTGAAATTTTGTGGCTCGGGATTTGGTAGAATGTATTGTTAAGTCTGGTAATGGCTCGTACCCGGTTCTGGCGTAGTATACGGGTAAGGGGTGTTACATTTAGTGGTATCAGAGCTATGGTTTAGTCGGTTCTCAGACTACCATTGTGAGTGTGAGAGTCTAGCTATACATGCCATATTGAACTGTGATAGTGTGACGACTCCCGACCCTGATGTAAATTATTTTATTAGACAGATGTGCACTTCAACCGAGCTAAATTTAATAGCGCAAATAATGTGTTTATGATGAGTTGAGACTCGTAAAAAGTAAGAACAATAATTTATAATGTTTATGTGATGATGAATAAATTGTGGATAGGAATTTCTCTTGAAATATGAAAGATGAGATGAAAGGAAAGTTTATACTATGATAAGTGTTCATGTTTGATTGGCATTTGTATGATGCTATGAGTATAACTTGTGAAATTAAGTGAATGTTATGAGTAATTTTACTCGAGATTTATGAATGAAAGTATAAGTGCACTTGTTTGTATAAGATGATAGCAAGGTTGTGTAAAATGAGTATGCATGTTAAGTTACTTGAAACAAAATATATATATTGATGAGTGTTAAGTTATATGCATGAGTATATAAAAGGCAAGTCAGAGGCGTTACAACCTCACCCCCTTCCAATGAGGTATGTTATAAAGAAATTTCATGAAATTCAGACAGAATGGGTTTACAAGTGGAAGACTAAAGAGTTGAGGTGTAGATTAATTAAAACATGATCAGAGTTGAGAATGGTTTAGTAAATGAACACAGTTGCAGAAAAGATGTTAGATTAATATGAAGATCATTCGGATTCCGAAATGTTATAGTTAAAGAAAGGTCAAGCTCAGCTAATTAATTCATCCAGGTATGAGGCCTAAAGTATGTGATTGCTGGAATTTATTCTGAATTTATTTCTGTTTGCAATTGGAATAATATCAAATTAGTAATGACAGAATTAGATAGTGCAATCATGATCAAGATGTATTAATGACTGAATGCAGTGTTTATGGTTGAGAAATTACAGCAATCTCTTTCGACTATTATATGTTTCCATTTACTCTCAGAGGTATATATATCTGCAAGATTTCGAATGAAATTCCTATTGTATGAGAATGTCAGGTAAATTTACAGGTAGATGAAAGAGTTGTAGTCTATTTGAGCTGTGATCGAAATTGCTCTATCTTTTCTGGTTTTCTGCATCATGCACAGATAGAAAGTAGACGGTAAGGTCCGTATGATGTTAGCGTCCCATTTTACTAGCTATTGCTCAATGAAAATAAATGAAGATTGTGTGGCTTTTGTTAAGATTCTTTTCAGTACTTATGAGTATTTTCTGTGTAGCCCCATGTTATGAGATTTTGTTACTTCAGTTTCCTTAATAAATTATTGTTCAAAGTATCAGCCATGAGATATCAGTAGGAAATGTTCTATTGATGAAAATGGTTTCTTCTTGTTATTAAAATGCTTATGATGATTATAAGTTTTGACTTGACGGCGAGAGTACTTTGATACAGTTACCAGAGGTATAAAGATTATGCTTTTGTATTGGTTGTTATGGAAATTTGTGTTTAAATTTCTCCAATGATCGAGATGTTTTGTTTTCAACCGGGACATTATCTACTAGAGTAATTGAGAAGTTAGTCTTGTTATGGCACTATGATTTTTAAGCTGTATGAGTATTGTGGCATTAGTATAGTTAAGTGCTTCGACGAGTAACAGTTGAAGTAAATTCTATTATAAGTTTAATCTTTCTCTAGATTTGAGAAGAAATTGAAGTTGGCAAAGTGTGAATGATAGGAAGTTCAACTTAGACCTATGTATTGGTTTTCATTTTTCAAATGATCTTGATACATATATCCGCGAGTTAAAGATAGAATGTTACGATGTCTAGCACAGTGATAATTATCTGTTTATTTAAGAAGTAAGATGTTGAAGATGCCGAGACTATATGAGAAGCTGAAAGTGACTTGTGAAATTAGACCTAAATCCATTAACTGGTGAGATTTTAGGGGACTAAAGGGGGGAAGAGTTGTAACAACCCAATTTTGGGCTTAGTCGGAACAGTGGTTTCGGGACCACAAATTTGATGTTGAGAAATTTATTTTATTTATATTTTTATGGTCTACAATTTCACGAAATGATTTCGTGAAAATCTCATTCGAAAATTTTGACGTTTGGGCACTCAATTTAGTCAAAAGGACTAAATTGTAAAAAGTGCAAAAGTTGAGTTCTACATGTTAGAGGTGTCCAATTGTTATGAAATTTTAAATTGGAGGTCCTTAAAGGATAATTAGACCATTGGTTAAGTTGGAGGACAAAAATGGACATGGATGGGTATGTTTCAAAAGATTTTTTTAAGGGGCATTTTGGTAATTTAGTGAATTAAATGAATTAAAAACAAAATTTAAATGCCAAATTTGTCCATCTTCAAGCTTAGGCCAAATTTAACATGTGGGAAGCCAATGATAGGGTTTTCAAGCTTTCCAAGCTTCATGGTAAGTCCATTCTAGCCCCATTTTTCATGTCCTTTACGTTTTTGGAGTCCCGGTAACTTGATTTAGCTTATTCTAGCAATAATTTAACCTAGGGTTCATATTTGGAAAAATACCCATAGGTGAAATGTGTTTATTTTGATGTTTTATGGCAGAATATGAAGCTTAGAATTATGTTAAACAACTTTTACCAAGCGATTTTAAGTGAAAACGAGTAAAACGACATAATCGGCAAAAATACCTAATGTACATAAGTGCATGTTAGAGCAAGAATTTGATGTTGCCATAGAAGGGAAAAATGATCAGCATGTTATAAAATATAAGAATATGGGATGAAGTCTAATTTTTGAGTCTAGTGGCAAAATCATAATTATGCAAAAGTTTAGGGGCAAAATTGTAATTTTGCCAAAGTTTGAGTTAGGGACTGTTTTGAGTAGTACATTAATTAAATAAGTGAAATGTGATGTCTTTGACCCCAAAAAATGAGATTTGGACCTAGAACGGGAGAAAATCGAAAATCGAGAAAGTTGGTAAAATGACCGTTTTGGTATCGAGGTAAGTTCATATATTTAATAAGCATTTAATTATGCATATTTGAATGATAAATTGATATTTTGGCCATAAATACTTTAGTATTGAGTTTTAGATATAATGATTAATGTTCGATAATAATTTGATATTGGAAAGAGAACTTGTATGATTTATATGTAAGACCATATTTTGTATTATGGCTTTGTATGATAACAAGAAAGTATTGACTAGCATAGTTTGATGAGAATAAGTTAAGTTGATGATATGATGAGATTGAGAATGTAAGTATGTAAGTTGAGTAGCATTTTATTATTATGCAAGTATTGTTATTAGTAATGTTATTATTGAGTTTTGAGACTAACCTTGAGAATTTGAGCAAGTATGTTTCAGCTATGACTTGACAAGGCATTGATATCTCAAAGTCCATGGCTATACCATGGCAATTAAAGAAAAATTGACAGAAAAGTCCATGTTCATAACATGGCATTTAAGGAGGAATTGACAGTTAAGGATACCATGTAAGACCATGTCAAGACATGGCATTGGTAAGGCAAGGATCCCGTGTAAGACCATGTCAAGACATGGCATCGGCATTGATTAAGGACTCCATGTAAGACCACATCAAGATGTGGCATTGGCACTAAAACAAGGATACCATGTATGACCATGTTTGGAACATGGCATTTGGTAAGATAAGGATATCATGTAAGACCATGCCAAGGCATGGCATTGATAAGTTCTATAAGGCAAGGAAATCATGTAAGACCATGTCAAGACATGGCATTGATGAGTTACTATAAGGCAAAGGTCCCATGTAAGACCATGCCAAGGCATGGCATTGGTGAGTTCATAAGGCAAGGATACCACGTAAGACCATGTCAAGACATGGCAATGGTAAGTTCAAAAGGAAAAGGTTCTGAGTAATCCAAAGAGTAAGTCAAAGAAATGACAAGGTGAGAACATGAAGAAAGAGTACAGGTATGCATTTAAGGCTTATTTAATATTGAGATTGTAAGTAATTGAGATTATCAAGTATTAAGTAAGTGATGAGTTTTCAGTTATGCTTGTGACACTTTATGACATGATTGGCAATATGCCTATATTATGAAAGAGTACTCATGTGTTAAGTGAGATGTTGCAGGTATGCAAGCAAGCTATTAAGTAAAGTGCCTTTTGTATTCTGAGCCTTTGGTAAGGTTACCGATGAGTTCAACGGGAAATTTACTAAGTGAAAATACATGTGATCGTGTAACGACTAAGTGTAACTGAATATAATTATGTGATGAATAAGTGTAGGTATAAGTGTGAAAATTTATGAACAATGTACTCGATATTTGATCGAACCCTCGGTAAGATGAGATCTAATAAGTGAAATTATGAAAGAGTAAATTTAGCAATAAAACAGTTTTGGACAGCAGCAGTTGTGTGACTTTGAAAAATCACCAAAAATGGTGTAAATTGAATTAGAGGTTGAATCAGATATGAAACTAAATTTGAATGAGTCTATTTTTACATAAAAGAAACGGTGTAAAAAAAATAATTTCATATTCTGTGATATTTTAATTTTTGTGAGATAGGGTCAGAATGATGTTAAAATCCCCTGTTCCGACTTTAGAAAATAATTAAAATTTACAAAAAAATAATTATGGGATATAATTTATATCCCAGAAATGTTGAATGAGCCTAGTTTCAAAGGAACTAAACAAGAAGGTCATCTGAATTCTGTATAAGGAGAAAATTTATTCGTAGTGAAGAGAGGTCAGAATAGTCAAACAGTGAAATAGGGGAAATTTTAATGAATAAAATGTACCAATTGGAAAGACCAAAAATTCTAGAAATTTTATGGTATGAAAATACGTGAGTCTAGTTTCAGGAAAAATTAGCGGTTTGTAATTCGGAGCTCTGTAGTTCAAGAAATAAATAATTTAGTGACAGCGATTCAAGTAGATAGATTAATGTGAACATGAGTAATAAGGTATAAGCATGTGATTTAATGATTGTATCAATTTGAGAACTTGTTGTGAGGATTTTCTCGTTGAGGCTTTGGTAAGGCTACAAATGAGTAAGTTGAGAAAGTAAGAACTTAGCATTATTTATGCAAGTTATGACAGCTTAGTAGTAAGCTAAATTCATTGCTAATGCTTATTATTTTTACATGTGAACTTACTAAGCTTTTTATAAGCTTACCCTTTTATTTCCCATGTTTGAGTCCTATTAAACAAGCTCGGGTGAAGGTCGTGGAGATCGCTTCACACTATCAAGCTATCTATGGGTATCTTTATTTATAAATGATTTAAGTTATGGCATGTATAGGGGCTTGACTAAGTCATTTTGTATATGTGTTAATTAATTTGATCAAATGTATTGCTTCATAACGGTAATAAGGATTATTCTGTATTTAGCCACGAGTTGTGGCTCATATTGGTCATGGAGTTATAATGCTTGTGTATGCATGTGTTTGTTAAATTTTAAATTATAAGTGAAATTTTGTGGCTCGGGATTTGGTAGAATGTATTGTTAAGTCTGGTAATGCCTCGTACCCAGATCCGGCGTAGTATACGGGTAAGGGGTGTTACAGGCAAGCTCGGAAAAACCCAACACAAAACATTTATTCTCTTTAAGACTTTTGGGATAGTAATTTTGTAAACACGTTATTTTCTTATTAATTAAATCACTTGTTATACAGATTTAAGAATCGCGGAAGCACGCTTGAGTTGTATATTTTTATTATTTTTTTTAAGGTTTGAAAATCGTAATATCCTTTAAAAAACCATTGTCGTTTTAAAACTCGCGTTTCTTAGTCTAGCAGGTAGTAATGAAAAGAAAATACCAATTAAAAGTTAAAAATCCCCAATTGGCCTTATTACAGAATCATTAGCCTAATATATTAAAACTAAATTAAGTAAAATAACTAAGTTTCCGATTAACACATATCGAACGTGTGGCCACCTCCGAGTCCCTCGCGGCCCCAAATCGTCTAAGACTGAGGATTACCTGCACAGTCAAGGAAAAGGGTGAGTTACGAGAACTCAGTGCGTAATCCCCTACTGATGTCGGTCAGGCCTAAGCCCTAATCAATACAGATTGATGCCGGGCCTTAGCCTATCTGAGAATCAGTGGGTCCAAGCCCAATATCATGTCAATGCAAACAGAATGCAGCCCAACCCAGTCCAACCATCACACCACCCGTACCAACCCTACACACCATGTGGGGACCAAGTCGACCCACCCAGCCCTACACACCAATAACGCAACCGAGCTACTATTATCAAATCAGTAAAGCTACTAATAACAGTAAATGTGGCTGAGCCACTAGAATCAGTATACGTGGCAAAGCCACTAAATCAGTAAATCGTGGCATAGCCACCAATACAGTACTTCCTCCAAAATACAGAACCCAACCCAATGCAGCATGTCATGTCATATATAACCCATGTATGCAGTATATCACAATCATAACCAGTCATACAAAATACACATACATCACTTATACTACCACTAAGGGTATAATGGTCATTTGGTTGGTTGGGGGTAAAACATTTACACCTCGGGGGTATTCCGGTAATTTTACCCATCGAGGGTATTTTAGTAATTTAGTCATCTAACGGCCTCTCCAAAGGCCTACAATTGCATCGAGATACAGAAGTACCCTTTCAAGTCAAAACGGTGCAATTGGGACTAAAGCCCAATTTTCAGCCCAAGCGGGTCCACATGCTCGTGTGGCCCATTCAGCCCATTTTCGGTCACGGTTCTGTGAACCTCGTAGCTATATCTATTACCCGACACATACCATTGATTTTGCTCCTGTGAGCCCATTAGCCCATTGGGCCCACTTTGGCCCAACAAGGCCCATTACGACCTAGGCCCACAAGAAAATTTGTGGCATTCCCCACGGTCTATCGCCAACGATTGTGGCTCGGTTTACCTCTACGAGCGCTCAGACGCTCGAGTGATCTCGGATGCTGAAGTTTCGGCTTATCGATTTTCGACTTTAGCCGATTCACTGTTCATCAGGGTGTGAGTGCACACCTTCATTCATCGCATTGACAGAAACTAGAGTGGGTGTACGATTACACACCTGCTTTGGATTGCGGTTTGAGACACTTCCCGAGGCACCTATGATAACAATTGACCATTAGTTAGTCTCAACGCCCTTGGAGATCCACAATATTGAAATACTCTACTCAACTAACTTCACTTACCACGAGAGGCGATCTCCTACAGTGCAACGGTAATCGGCTCTATTCCTTGGCTAATGAAAACGAGTCCCTAGCAATATTTGATGAACAACAGAGCGTTAGCAACCATCCAACATTCGGCCCCCACAGAGAAAAGAGAGAGACCGATGTTTACTCATGAAGTCACCAGAATTCTAACTAGCCACGAATTAAGAAAATATTTGCATTACTCCACCCTTACCAACACCAATGAGCAGCGACAATCGTCGCGGTCGTCGACAATGAAGTCGGCCCCAACCACAGAGAATAAAAGATTCAGGATGAAGAGAGTATGTAGATTCGGCTTACAAGATTCGGCCAGCAGAAGGAGAACCAAAGCTTTAAGAAGAATTGTATTCGGCTAAAGGAAAATCGAAAAGGGAGAAGTGTAGCTATACGGCTTAGAGGAAAAGGAAAGAAAACGGACGAAATGTAAAGAGAAATAGGAAGAAGGGTAAAGATTCGGCCAACCAAATGTTTGTAAACGAAAAGCTAAATCGAGTAACAAAAGTATATGAAAGGCTATTAGCAAGAAGAGAAAAATGCACAAAATGCTTCAGAGAAGAAATCCTGAAATGCTTCCCCAAAAAACCCTTCATCCAAAATTTGCTTCATACAAATCCCCTAGCTGAAATTCTCTTCCTACCTAGACTCCTAATTTCGGCCAACACTCCCACACACATCCACTTCCCCGATTTTCTCCACACCAATGTCCTAAAATTCCTCCCATCCTTCCATTTGAAATTTTTGACCAAGTCTTCAACCTCCCTTGTAGAGTTTGATCCAAACTCTACTTCTTCCACTCCCATGACATAAAATAAAAGCTCTCATTTGCTTTCCATGGGATTCAAACCCCACTCCCGCATGCTACTTCATTGACGCCACAGCCACAAGTCACATGCTCATCTTGTGACACCTAAACGCACACAAATATACTTAAGTCCTACTGCTAACAGCCCTCTCCTCATAAGGGCCAAAAACTAAAATTTTTCCAAAGCTCAGACTCGAACCCAGGCCTCCTTAGAACCCCCAAATACACTCAAATAGCTAGCTGTTCAAGCACAACATGAATTTTAAAAAAAAATCACAGCCCCTAATTTTTGGGACGTTACAACTCTACCCCCTTTAAAAAAAATTTTGGCCTCAAAATTTACCTGATCAGAAGAGGTGAGGGTATCGCTGCCGTATTGCCTCATCAGGCTCCCATGTGGCTTCCTTTGAACCGTGATTACGCCAAAGCACCTTGACTAACGGGACAGATTTTCTTCTTAACACTTTAACATCACGATCCAATATTTGCATCGGTTCTTCCTCAAAAGTCAGATCAGGTCTTACCTCGATCTCCTCCACCGGCACTATATGAGAGGGATCGGAACGGTATCACCTCAGCATAGAGACGTGGAACACATCATGTATACGATTTAACTCAGGAGGCAGCTCCAGCTGATAGGCGACCGGTCCCACACGCTTTAATATCCGGTAAGGCCCGATGAATCGAGGGCTCAGCTTGCCTTTCCGTCAAAATCTTAGAATCTTCTTCCACGGTGAGACCTTTAAGAAGACAAACTCCTCCACCGTGTACTCAATCTCTTCACGCTTTAAATCAGCATTCGACTTCTACCTATCAGATGCTTCTTTTAACCGATCCTGAATCAACTTAACTTTTTCCTCGATTTCAGAAACTTGTTCTGGTCCCAACATTCACCGCTCACCCAGTTCTGTCCAACAAGTAGGGGTACAACACCTACGACCATATAACGCCTCGTATGGTGCCATCTGAATGCTGGATTGGTAGCTGTTGTTATAAGCAAATTTCGCTAGTGGCAAATAGTCTTCCCAATTGCCCTTGAAATCGATTACACAGCTTCTTAGCATGTCTTCCAAAATCTGAATTACTCTCTCTGACTGTCCATCAGTCTGAGGATGAAATGACGTGCTGAAATCTAACCTTGTACCCAAAGCTCCATGTAACACTCTCCAGAACCGTGATGTGAATCTAGGGTTCCTATCCGAAATGATAGACACTGGTACCCATGCAGCCTCACAATCTTAGCCACTTATAACTTGGCCAACTTCTACAACGAATAATCAGTGCGAACCGGTATAAAGTGGTCGGACTTAGTCAGTCGATCAACAATAACCCATACTGAATTTTTCTTAGTAGGCATCAGGGGTAGCCACTAACAAAATCCATGGTTACCCTCTCCCACTTCCAGAGTGGAATTTTAATGAGTTGCGATAATCCAGATGCGGTTGATGCTCAGCCTTCACTTGCTGGCATGTCAAACACTTACCTACGAAATCGGTAACCTCACGCTTAAGCCCTGGCCGCCAGTATAGTTCACGCAGGTCTCGGTATAACTTGCTCCCACCAGGATGCATAGCGTATGGACTACTATGTGCCTCTCGCAATATAGACTGCCTTAACCCAAAATCCCTCGGTACACAAACTCTCCCACGAAAGCATAATACTCCCTCACTATTCAGCCCAAAGTCCACAGTCTCTCTCTTCTTCACTTGTCGGAAACGAGGAATCAACGATTCATCCAGCAACTGCTTCTCCTTAATTTGCTCAATCCAAGTCGGTTTCACTTGAAGTTTAGCTAACAGACTACCATCCTCAAACAGGCTGAGACGAGCAAACATTGCTCTTAGATCAGATACAACCTTACAGCTCAATGCATCCGCTACTACGTTAGCTTTTCCCAGATGATACTCAATCGATCAATCATAATCCTTAAGCAACTCTATCCATCTTCGTTGCCTAAGATTCAACTCCTTCTGAGTAAGGAGGTACTTGAGGCTTTTATGGTCAGTCTAAATGATCGACTTCTCCCCATACAAGTAGTGCCTCCATATCTTCAGTGCAAATACCACCGCAGCTAATTCCAAGTCATGAGTGGGGTAATTTAGCCTGCGTGCGAGTCTAAGGCGACGCGACGCATACGCCACCACCTTACCCTCTGCAAAGCACACAACCCAAAACGAAGGTGCGGCGCATTCTGATGAACAATAAATTCCTTTCCGGACTGGTTGTATTATCACGGGCTTGATCGAGAATCTTCTTCAGTTTCTCAAAACTCTCCTGCTGTTTATCAGTCCAATTAAACGGTACCCCTTTAAGCAACAACTTAGTTAGGGGTACAACAATCAGTGAGAATCCCTCAACGAACCGTTTGCAATACCCAGCCAGACCTAGAAAACTCCGAATCTCAGATACAGTCTTTGGTGGTTTCCAGTCCAATACAGCCTCAATTTTCTGAGGATCAATCCTAATCCCCTCGGCAGACACTACATGACCCAAAAATGTCACCTCTCGCAGCCAAAACCCGCACTTGTTGAACTTGGTATAAAGCTGCTTTTCTCTCAGTATTTGCAAAACAATTCGGAGATGCGAATCATGATCCTCCTTGGTTCTTGAATACACCAGGATGTCATCTATAAACACCACTACGAACCGTTCCAAATAGGGTTGGAAAACCCAGTTCATCATATCCATGAAAGCAGTTGTTGCATTTGTCAACCCAAACGGCATAACCAAAAACTCGTAATGTCCATAACGAGTCCTGAATGCAGTCTTGTACACATCTGCCTCCTTAACTCTTAGCTGATGGTACCCCAATCTAAGATATATCTTGGAGAAGCCTGAAGCTCCTCGCAGCTGGTCAAACAGATCGTCTATCCTTGGTAATGGGTACTTGTTCTTAATCGTCAGTTTATTCAATTAATGATAATCAATACACATGTGCATGGACCCATCCTTCTTCTTCACGAACAATACTGGTGCTCCCCAAGGAGACACACTCGGTCGGATGAATCCTCGGTCTAGTAGCTCTTGGATTTGAGCCTTTAACTCTACCAACTCCTTCGGCGCCATCCTATAAGGGGCGATGGACACCGGAGCCGTTTCAGGTAGAAGCTCAATGTCGAATTTGACCTCACGATTTGGAGGCAACCCCAGAAGCTCTTCAGGGAATACATCCGGAAACTCCTTTACAGTTCTTACATTCCCAACTGACGGACCCACAGAATCAAAAATGCTGACATAAGCTAATAATGTCTCACAACCCTTGCGAATCAGTTTTTTGGCCCTTAGTGCTGAGATTACATTAGTTAAATAATCCCTTCGCTCCCCTATCACAATCACCTCCTCATCCTCCGAAGACTTTAATACCATACGCTTAGCAGCGCAATCCAAATTCGCACGGTGCTTCACTAACCAATCCATGCCCAAAATAAGATAAAATTCGCCAAACGGCAGTTCCATCAAATCCGTCGAAAAGACAACCCCTTGGACCTCTAGGGGTACATCTCTAAATAGTTTATTCACTCTAACCGATTGTCCCAGTGGACTTACCATTGATGTTTCTCTGTCAGTAATTTCGGACTGTATACCCAACAACCCCGACACAGTACATGCAACATACGAATGTGTAGACCCAATATCAATTAAAGTGGTATATGGTACATTGTAAATGAGGAACATACCAGTTATGACATCAGGGGCGTCGCCATCCTCTTGGCGCCGAGCAGTATAGACCAACGCTGACTGTCTCGCCTCCGTGTTACCAGCACCTCTGCCCAGTGCTCCACGACCTCGTCCCAAACCAGTACCCCTACGGCTCGACCCGGCCTCTCGGTGGGCTGTGACCACCTCTCCTCCTGGTTGAACATAGCCACGACCGCGGCTTGCATCGGCCTGGGCCTCTGAGTACTGATCTTTAACCCTGTGGTCCCTAGACCCACATCTCGAAGCACGCTCCAGTTCTTTTCAAAGACTCACCACTGTGCGATCTTCCACACACAGCGCAAAGGTGAGTGGTCCGACAACTTGAGTAGGAACCCCAGCTCGAACTAGCCCATCGAATCTAGGCCTCTTCTTAAGCCCACCAGAAGAACTTGAGGGCCCAAAATCCCTCTTATTTCTGCCCCTTTTTCTTCTCACTATTTTGACGCTCTGAGCATTTCACATCCTCGGTAATCTTTTCCTTCTCAATCAGGGCAGCAAAGTCTCTTTCCCTCTGCGGATCTATCAGCACTCGCAACTCATCTCGGAGACCATCCTCGAAATGCACACAACGCTCATACTCAGTCACGACTATGCCCCGAGCATACCAGCTGAACCGCAGAAACTCCGCCTCATACTCTGCTACAGACTTATTCCCCTGGATCAGACTCAGAAATTCCTTCCTCCAGGCATCCACATAACTTGCCCCGACATATTTTCCTTGGAAGGCCATCTTAAAGAAGTCCCATGACAAACGGTCGACCTGCGTGCCTTCCCTCACGGTAAGCCACCATTGGTACGCCTCATCTCGCAGTAAAGACACTGCTACTTTCAATTTTTCCTCAGCCGTACAATCAAGGTCATCCATTATTCGCTCGACAGCTTCCAACCAATATTTTGCCACGTTCGGGGCTAAACCAGAGATGCCCCTAAAATTTCTGTCCCATTCGACCGGAGTCGTTTAGAAATTGACCCTCGGCCCACTGACCCAGTAGTTGCTCCAACAACCCTTTCCAAAACCCGCAACATCGCTTAGGACAGGGCATCATCCCTACCGGCTCGATCATGAGACCTGTCTCGATCCACCGGTGGGTGGCGCTTCCTAGCAGGGCATGTGTCACGATCTTTGAAGACCCAGCCCTAGCACCTCGGCCTCTACCACGACCACGTGTACCCCTTCCGCGACCTCTTGTGCTCATATCGGTATAGCGTATTTATCTACTTTAAGAGTCTTATGCATCAGCTTATAATTCTCATAATTATTAACATATATCTTATGATGAACAGTAATTAGGGTTGTTTTCGTAGATCAAATTTTTACTACAATTTTCAGTCTCCTATGGTCTCAGTTTTTCTAACTAAAGAGTTTCAGTATACTACTACTATCCCTAGTAGTTTCTCAGTATAGTCATTTCAAGATATATAGCAGTGCTGGTGTTAGAGAACTGACAGATTTGGTACCGGAGACTCGGTGTGCCACACCTTCGGTAACGACATTACTTTCCAAACAAAAATTTAAGCAGATTAGAAAATTTTCAAAACCCAATCCAAAGTCGAGTTTTGCAACCTGGCTCTAATACCACTAAATGTAACACCCCAAACTCGGCCTAGACATTACGACCGGATCTGACGTGTCACATCAAGTGATGTTTGTAAACCGACAAGCTCAGAAAAACCCAACACAAAACATTTTTTCTCTTTAAGACTTTTAGGATAGTAATTTCGTAAACACATTATTTCCTTATTAATTAAATCATTTTTTATACAGATTTAAGAATCGCGGAAGCTCGCTTGATTTGTATATTTTTTTTAAGGTTTGAAAATCGTAATATCCTTTAAAAAACTGTTGTCATTTTAAAACTCGCGTTTCCTAGTCTAGCAGGTAGAAATGAAAAGAAAATACCAATTAAAAGTTAAAAATCCCCAATTGGCCTTATTACAAAATCATTAGCCCAATATATTAAAACTAAATTAAATAAAATAACTAAGTTTGCGATTAACACATATCGAGCGTGTGGCCACCTCCGAGTCCCTCGCGGGTCCAAATCGTCTAAGACTAGGGATTACCTGCACAGTTAAGGAAAAAGGGTGAGTTACGAAAACTCAGTGTGTAATCCCCTACTACTGATGTCGATGCAGGCCCAAGCCCTAATCAATCTGATTCGATCAGGCCTTAGCCCTATCTGAGAATCAGAGTGGGTCCAAGCCCAATATCATGTCAATGCAAACAGAATGCAGCCCAACCAAGCACAACCATCACACCACCCGTACCAACCCTACACACCATGTGGGGGACCAAGTCGACCCACCCAGCCCTACACACCAATAACGCAGCTGAGCTGCTAATATCAACGCAGGAAAGCTGTAAACAACAGTAAATGTGGCTGAGCCACTAGAATCAGTATACGTGGTAAAGCCACTAAATCAGTAAACCATGGCATAGCCACCAGTACAGTACTTCCTCAGAAATACAGAACCCAACCCAATGCAGCATGTCATGTCATATATAACCCATGTATGCAGTATATCACAATCATAATCAGTCATACAAAATACACATACATCACTTATACTACCACTAAGGGTATAACGGTCATTTGGTCGGTTGGGGGTAAAACGGTAATTTACCCCTCGAGGGTATTTCGGTAATTTTACCCATCGAGGGTATTTCAATAATTTAGTCATCTAACGGCCTCTCCAAAGGCCTACAGTTGCATTGAGCGACATAGGTACCCTTTCCAGTCAAAATGGTGCAATTGGGCCTAAAGCCCAATTTTCGACCCAAGCGGGTCCACATGCTCATGTGGCCCATTCAGCCCATTTTTGGTCACGGTTCTACGAACCTCGCAGCCGTATCTATTATCTGACACTTACCATAGATTTCACCCCTGTGAGCCCGTTAGCCCATTGGGCCCACTTCGGCCCAACAAGGCCCATTATGACCTAGGCCCACAAGAAAATTCGTGGCATTCCCCACGGTCTATTGCCAATGATTGTGGCTCGATTTACGTCTACGAGCGCTCGCACGCTCGAGTGATCTCGGATGCCGAAGTTTTGGCTTATCAGTTTTTGGCTTTAGCCAATTCACAGTTCATCAGGGTGTGAGTGCACACCTGCATTCATCGCATTGATAGAAACTAGAGTGGGTGTACAATTACACGCCTGCTTTAGATTGCGATTTGAGACACTTCCCGAGGCACCTATGATAACAATTGACCATTAGTTAGTCTCAATGCCCTTGGAGATCCATAATATTGAAATACTCTACTCAACTAACTTCACTTACCACGAGACGCGATCTCCTACAGTGCAACGGTAATCAGCTCTATTCCTTGGCTAATGAAAACGAGTCCCTAGCAATATTTGATGAACAACAGAGTGTTAGCAACCATCCAACATTCGGCCCCCACAGGGAAAAGAGAGAGACCGATTTTTACTCATGAAGTTGCCAGAATTCTAACTAGCCACGAATTAAGAAAATATTTGCATTACTCCACCCTTACCAACACCAGTGAACAACGACAATCGTCAGTTGTCTGACAACAGGATTCGACCCCAACCACCGAGAACAAAAGATTCAGGATGAAGAGAGTATGTAGATTCAGCTTACAAGATTCGGCCAGCAGAAGGAGAACCAAAGCTTTAAGAAGAATTGTATTCGGCTAAAGGAAAATTGAAAAGGGAGAAGTGTAGCTATACGGCATAGAGGAAAAGGAAAGAAGACGAACGAAGTGTAAAGAGAAATAGGAAGAAGGGTAAAGATTCGGCCAACCAAATGTTTGTAAACGAAAAGCTAAATCGAGTAACAAAAGTATATGAAAGACTATTAGCAAGAAGAGAAAAATGCACGAAAGGTAAGAGAAAAATGCACGAAATGCTTCAGAGAAGAAATCCCGAAATGCTTCCCCGAAAATCCTTCAGCCGAAATTTGCTTCAGACAAATCCCCTAGCCAAAATTCTCTTCCTACCTAGACTCCCAATTTCAGCCAACACTCCCACACACATCCACTTCCCCAATTTTCTCCACCCCAATCTCCTAAAATTCCTCCCATCCTTCCATTTGATATTTTTGACCAAGTCTTCAACCTCCCTTGTAGAGTTTGATCTAAACTCTACTTCTTCCACTCCCATGACATAAAATAAAAGCTCTCATTTGCTTTCCATGGGATTTGAACCCCACTCCCCCATGCTACTTCATTGACGCCTCAGCCACAAGTCACATGCTCATCTTGTGAAACCTAAACGCACACAAATATACTTAAGTCCCACTGCTAACAGCCCTCTCCTCTTAAGGGCCAAAAACTAAAATTTTTCCAAAGCTCAGACTCGAACCCAGGCCTCCTTAGAACCCCTAAATACACTCAAATAGCTAGCCGTTCAAGAACAACATGAATTTTAAACAAAATTACAGCCCCTAATTTTTGGTACATTACAGCCCAGTCCAACAACTCTTGCAACTGACGCTTCAACTCCTTTAATTCCTTAGGTGCCATATTGTAAGGCGCAATTGACACTAGAGCTGTACCAGGATAGAGTTCAATACCAAACTCAACTTCTTTATCTGGTAGTAATCCAAGCAACTCTTTAGGAAAAACATTCAGAGAATAATAGACTACACGACTCTAATCCAATCTTAACTCCCTATTATTAGCATTTAAGACATATGATAGATAAGCTTCGCAACCTTTCTGGACCAACTTCTCGGTTCTAAGAATAGAAACCACATTAGAAAGTAACTCGGACCTCTCTCTACCAACAACAATCTTAGAGCAATCAGCACAACACAAAGTCACCAACTGCGCCTTACAATCGACCTTCACTCGATGCTCGATCAACCAATCCATCCCAAGGATAGCATCAAACCCCCAGAATGAAAAATCTAAAAAATCTACCGAAAACACTTGACCCTGAACCATCAGAGGACAATGACGGTAAACCCCATCTACCACTACACACTATCACCTAGCGGACTCTTAACAGTAGCATCCAACCAAGATGGCTCTACACAAATCCCCAACTTTCTAGATACATCCCACAGAATAAACGATCTCGTAGCACCCGGATCTACTAAAACTAGAAGAGGAAAAGACTGTAGCATGAAAGTACTTGTGATGACATCCATGGCCTCCCTAGTTTGGGTCTCTCTAACTGCATAAAATCTAGTTTGACCTCCATTTCCACCTTGAGCAGCTTCGCGTTGACTAACTCCTCTACCACCATCACTTCTGCCATAGCCCCTCCCTCGAGCCAGAGCAGGTGCAACAGCAACGATAATAGCAGTAGTAGGTTGGTCTCTAACCACAATTGCTCTCTTAGGACAATCACTAACACGGTGCTCCATTGATCTGTAACCAAAAGAGGAACCAGTCATCCTCTAACACTCTCGAGGATGTCGATGGTTACAATGCTCACACAACATCCATGAAGTACATCCCTAATCATCCGTACCAGTCTCAGCTCCCGTGGCCTGCCTAACCTGACCCTGGCCTGTAACAACTCGTCGTCCAGACCTCTTAAAACGACCTCTCTTGCCCTTCTATCCAGATCCACTAGAAGACTTAGACGATCTCTTAGTAGTACCAGCAGTAATAGCTTTGGGCTCCTCCCCCAAAGTCTCCTCTAAAGTATGGGCTTTCTCAACCAACTTGTCGAAGACCTCAGCAGACTGCGCAACAAGATAAAACTTAATATCTCGGTTCATTCTAATCCTGAACCTCTTACAATGACTCGCCTCATGAGCCACCAACTCAGGTGCATATTAACTCAAACACACAAAATTTTCTTCGTACTCATCCATAGACAAAGTACCCTGGACGAAATCCATGAACTCGTGTCTCCTCACCTCCAGATATTGCTCTCCCATGAACTTCTTCAGGGAAGACACTAGGAAAAAGTCCCAATTCACTCTCTCCAGTGCAGTACCACGTTCGACTGTCATCCACTAGCGATAAGCCTCATCAACTAGCAATGACACGATGTAACCAAGCTTATCCTCGTTAGAATAGCCCATCTGACAAAGGATACGGTTAACTCCTTCCAACCAATATTCAGCACAAGCAGGGTCTCCACCCCTAACTCCTCGAAATTCCTTGCCACGTAGAGCTCACAAACGCTCTAATGGTAATCCCTGAAAAATAAGAGCAGCATTGGCACCACCAATACACTATAATACCCCCATCATCTCAAACATAAAGTGCTCAACTCAACCCATATGAGCATCATCATGTGGCTGCGGCGGTGCGTCCTCATCTTGACTACCCCATTCACGTCTCGGAGGCATAACGTAAATCGAATACTATAGTAAAAGTAGAGAAAACATACCAGGAGTGAATAGCAGCAAGTGATCTAAGGCTTAACTGAGTATAATTTCCTATAGAGCATTGTTTTCCGAATTCCTAACCCTATAAAACAATTTATAAAACAAAGAACACGCAAAGGTAAAACATGCAATTTCAAGCAATATTATCAGATAAGCTAGACTTCACTATTACAAAATCCACGACCTCTTATGTTTAACAAAACCTGGATCTAATACCACAAATTGTGACACCCAAAACCTGATCGGGATGGGCCGACCCATTTCAAAGCGACCCAATAGCCACCGAAGTGACTCTCCAGCTCAAGAGCACCCAAAACACACCCCAACCTTATAACACCTCAATATTAACTAATTAACTATCTAATTTTAATGCGAAAGCAATTTTGTGAACCATTTCAAAACTATTTCTAATTATATATGTAACACCCCTCACCCGTATCCAACGCTGGAATAGGGTTACGGAGCATTACCAGACTTATTTTATAAATAAACATACATTTCACATACATTTTCAATTTCCAAACAAACATCATTCATAATCAACCACATTGTCCATAATACGAGCCTACGAGGCCCAAAACATGCATTAGGAGTGGTTTGGGACTAAACCGATAACTTAGGAAACTTTTAGAAAGCTTAGAAAATTTTTCAAAATACAGGGGACACACGCCCGTGTGGCCCAGCCGTGTGGATATTCGAAATGGGATCACATGGCCGTGTCCAAGCCCGTGGCTGACCTCGTGTAACTCCCTAACTTGGGACACATGACCAACCACAAACCTGTGTGACTAACCTGCGTGCCCTTCGAAATGGCCAGACACGCCCGTGTGCCAGGCCGTGCGCTAGGCCGTGCCAAACCTGTAGGGTATACTGACTTATGCCACACTGCCAAGTCACACGCCCGTGTGCTGGGTTGTGTGGAGCATACTACCTTGGTTTCTAATTAAACACCAGGGGACACACGACCGTGTCACCTGACCAACTGTCACACGCCCGTGTCTCTGTCCGTGTGAACAAAAATAGGCTATTTGCCAAGCCATCTTTCTCACCCAAATTTCATACACCTACATTAAACCAATTGGCACATAACATGGCATAAATAGGCATTCAACTAATCTCAACCAAGCATAATTCATACCATTTCAATACCAACAACAATAGGGCACACATGTACCACAATATATGCTATTTCATTCATGCCAATTTCATATTCTCAAATCACTTAAATGGTCACTTTCATTTATGCATTACTTTACCTAAATCACAAGCATACCAATTCTCAATTATCAATTGTATGATACTCAAATTACCAATTCACAAACAACCATTCACCACAAGCATTTACATAGTAATTACCCAATGCATAACAAAGCCATTTGCACATGTATATATACACAACCAAAATCAACCAAAATAAGCCAAATCACATGGCCAAATACATATCAAACCATTCATCATTTACAAGCCAACATCCATTACTAACATATACTAAGATGACCATAATTCCTATACATGCCATATAACCAAATACATAAGTTCAAAAGTACCAAAGTGATAGCTTGATAGTGTGATGCAATCTCGGACGACTCCCAATCCGAGCTAGCTTTGATAATCACTATAAAACATGGAAAAGTAAACAAAGTAATGCTAATTAAGTACACTTCTAACCAATAATTTAATAACATAAACATCATATAATGCCATTCAAATTTGAAGCATAACTTAACACATATAATCAATCCAAAGATTAAACACAATTTCCATCAACTTCTTCGATTTGATGATTGTATAGTTCACGTACATACCTGTACAAACTCGTATCAATCTTATACTCATCCATATCCTTGATATACTCGTTGAACCATTTGGAATACTATTGGATACTCAGGAATCTCGCACCCTAAGTGCCAACACATAGCCGAAGCTATCTCAATCTCATATCACATATAATGCTCACTCTCGAGCTATCAACGGTCTGCTCACACAAGCTGACGGTCATGACGTAGCTACACTGTGCTACTCACAAAAGCTGGCGAGAATCTGCAACACATGTCAGATAACTCAGCCACCAGAAGGACGTACGGACCAGCACCCAAATCACATATCCCCTAATGACATGTCATTCGTATCCTAATCTATTCCTAAGGTTCAACCTAGATTTCTCATTTTCTGAATCGTTAACGAACATATCCGCAAGGTCGTATTCACAAATAATTCAATAATGAAGCATTCAAAACACAATTATATTAATGCTTATTAACACACAAACTTACCTCGATTCACAAAAAAAAATGACAAAATGAATCGATTAATCCAACACTTTGTTCTTTCCCCGATCTAGATCCGAACTTTGCTTTTCTTGATCTATATGTAATCAAATTTAGCTTATTTAATTATCATTCTATTCAATTTAGCCCAAAATGCATATTATGGCAACTTTACACTTTTGCCCTGAATATATCAACATTTTTACAATTTAGTCCTTAGCTCATAAAAATACAAATTTTTGAAATTTAATTTCAACCCATCACAGCCGAATATCAATTAAGTCCCTAGTAGCCTAAATTTTTCATTTATTTCACATTACTACCACAAAATTTCTATATTTCTCAATTTAATCCCTAATTGACAATTTTACCAAAAATCACTTTATAAATGTTGTTTATCTAACAACAAGCATACATTTTCTATCATCAAACATCAAAATACACCTATATTCATCAATGGAAAAACCCTAAACCTTTAACATTTTTGCAAAATAGTCCTTGGGCTAGCTAGATTAAGCTGCAACGATCTTAAAAACATAGAAATCATTAAAAACGGGACAAAAATCACTCACCAGTTGCATACACAAGCTTGGTCAAATGTAAAGGATGAAAATGGCTTCTTTTCACCCTAGGTTCGGTTCAAGATGGAGAAGAAAAAGATGATATGTGGTTTTATTTCATTTAATTAATCTTTATTAACTAAATTACAAAATTAACCTTAATGAACATTTAATATTTCACTAAATGCCAAGACATTATCATCCATTAACTCATTATTGGGTTAATTACCACTTAAGGACCTTCTCTTTAAGGTGTTATAGCTATTAGACACCTTTAGCTAATAGAACTCAAGTTTTACACTTTACGCGATTTAGTTCTTTTTATCAAATTGAGCATTCAAATGACAAAATTTCTTAACGAAATTTTTACACAATCCTACTATCATGCAATATACATTAAAATAAGAATAAAATAATTATTTTAACCTCCGATTTGTGGTTCTGAAACCACTGTTCTGATTTTACTAAAAACGGGCTGTTACAACTCCCCCTTAGGAATTTTCGTCCCCGAAAATCTTACCAGAAAATAGGTTAGGATACTGTTTTGTCATAACTTCCTCGAGTTCCCACATTGCTTCTTCGACACTGTGCCATTGCCAGAAAACCTTCACTAAAGCTATGCTTTTATTTCTCAACTCTTTAATCTCTTGATCCAGAATTCTGATCGGTTCTTCGTTATACGTCATATTAGGCTGAATTTCAATCTCTGACGGAGAAATTACGTGTGACGGATCTGATCTATATCGATGCAACATCGAAACATGAAATACATTGTGAATCTTTTTTAATTCTGAAGGTAAAACTAGTTGATATGCCACTGGCCCTATTCTCTCGATAATTTCATACGGCCCGATAAATCACAGACTCAATTTTCCTTTGCGACCAAGCCGAAAAATATTCTTCCACAGAAATACTTTCAAAACTACTTTGTCGCCAATTTGAAATTCAGTGTCTTTGCGTTTCAAATCTGTATACGATTTCTGTCAATCTGAAGCTGCTTTCAAACTGTTGCGAATTACTTTCACTTTCTCTTCGGTCTCTCGGATCAAATCAACCCCGTGAATCTTTTTCTCACTAAGTTCGGTCCAGTACAACGGAGTTCGAAATTTGCGACCATACAATGCTTCATATGGTGCCATCTTTATACTCGATTGAAAACTGTTGTTATATGCGAATTCAACCAACGGTAAATAATTTTCCCAATTCCCTTCGAACTCTAAAACACAGCAACGAAACATATTTTTGAGAATCTGAATTACTCTCTCAGACTGACCGTTGGTTTAGGGATGAAATACGATACTAAAGTGCAATCGTGTACCCAAAGCTTCTTGCAATTTCTTCCAAAATCGTGACGTAAACCTCAGATCTCTATTCGAAATAATAGAAACTAGTACCCCGTGCAATCTAACGATCTCAGAGATGTACAACTCAGCTAGTCTATCAAGCGAAAAATCTGTACGTACAGGAATGAAGTGTGCAGATTTCATCAGTCAATCAACGATAACCCAAATAGCATCTTTCTTTTTCGGAGGCAGGGGTAATCCAGATACAAAATCCATCGTAACTCTATCCCATTTCCACTCTGGTATCATCACAGGCTGTAGTAATCCCGAAGGCACTTGTTGTTCAGCTTTGACTTGTTGGAAAATCAAACATCTCGACACAAACTCTGAAATGTCTCGTTTCATACCCGATCACCAGTACAACTGTTTTAAATCATTGTACATTTTAGTACTTCCTGGATGAACAAATAAACAACCACTGTGTGCTTCATGTAGAATTTTCTGAATAAGCTCAAAATTTCTCGGTACACATATTCTACCTCAGAACATTAAACAATCATCGGATTCGATTTGATACTCTAAATCAGTAGTCGACTCGAACGACACTCTTTTAGCTTGCAATTCATCGTCACATTTTTTAGCTTCACAAATTTGCTGAAGAAATAATGGTTTAGCTCGTATGCAAGGATCGCGTAAGCTCTGGTAGGATCTCGACCTTCGGATTGATTTGTTTTATCTTTTTCCCACTTCTACTTACTCCAGTGGTGCCACTATTTCTTGGCCATCTACCTCTAGTGGAAGTAACAACAAGTTTTCCATTCTAATCTCTATTCAATTCAGCTCGGTTTAGGTAATCTTTCATAATATTATTGGGAGATCCACGCATAAAATAGGACCAATCTTTCAATCTACACACTCCAGGATAATTTCAATGATAATGACTACACTTAGGTCTATTTACATTTCGAACGCTACCTGCACTAGCTACTGAAGGCATTGGTGATTTCATACTATTATGTTTTATTTGATCTTCGCTGGAAAACCCTGATGGTGCTAAAAAATGGCTACTCAATTCATTCATTTTCTTCTAAGTGGAAGCAGAAAATGTTTTGGATATGTTACATTTACTGAAATCTCGAGTTTTCGTTTCATTATGTTTCTTGTGGTGTAAACTTCATCACTTTTCTAGGCTCAGACAGATAAAACTACAAACTCTAATTTTCATCGCTCTAATTAACAGCTTGATCTCGTTGTTTAAACCATTCTCAAACCATATACATATTTCTTCCTCAGAAGATACAATTTCACGAGCATATTTATCGAGTAGAACAAACTCACGCTCATATTCCACAACTGATTGGTTACCTTGTTTCAACTCATGAAATTCTTTTTTTTATCGAGATATCTTTTACTGATGTATTTCTTTTAGAACACAATTTTGAAGATTTCCCAATTCATTCATTCCTTAGGTACAACCCAAACTAGAGTCGTCCACCAGTAAAAAGCTTCCTCTTATAACAATGACAGAGTACATCTCAAGAAGTCATCTAGATGACACAACAGTACATCTCAAGCAGTCATTTGGATGACACAACATCTCATCTAGAACAATCTGAGTATGCTCTAACCAATATTCAGCTCTGGCTAGATCATCACCCACCTTACCATGGAACTCCTCAGCTCTACATTTTTGGACCTTATTAATAGAAATTCTTTGGATATTCGGTCATAAAGGACTTTAAGGACGGGGGTGGAGGTTGTCGAGCCGCGAGATTAAATCCCATGTACATTTGGAACATATCTTGTATCATATGGAAAAAGGCTTTGGGAGCCTCTTGAAACTCTGGTATGTTATGAGTAGCCCTTTGATCGGTGGCTAGAATATTACTTTGAGCATCATCAGAAACTGAACGATTGGAATCAGTTGACATCTTTAATCTATAAGAAACATGAAAAACTGATTAAGAGTCATCACACTATCACAGGTTAAAAAGTGGCATGTATTTCTCGATTAAATACATGCTATGTTTAGTCCTAGAATCGACTAAATCGTAGCTCTGATACCACTAAACGTAACACCATATACCCGGTCTAGTCACCGACCTAAGCTATAAGGTATTACAACTATAAAACTTTAAAGTTATTCATAATTTAATCAAACATAACAAAAATAATTCATATGAAATCATTTTTATGCTATTCAATCAAATATGGATGTAAATTGAGCATACGAGATGATTAAAACAAACATGATGAAATTGTAACTTCTACAAAATTCTAAGTAAAAAGTGTAAACAGGGGTCACATGGTCGTGTGGCCGGGCCGTGTGAAAGAGGCTACCTTGTGTGCCCCCAAGCTTGCTTGTGGGGCTACTCCATACGCTCGTGCTCTTAGGCTGTGTACAATTCGAATATAGGGTCACACAGTCGTGTTGCTAGGCCGTGTAACTCTCTGAGACCGTGTGCATAATCCTGCACCAAAAATTAAAGACTCGTGCGACCGTTCCATATGACCGTGTGGGGCATACGGCCGTGTGACAGCCCGTGTCCAAGTCGTGTATGCCCAAAACAACCTTATAAAACAAGCCATTTCACATTCAAATGCTTGGTCTCAAAGCTAGGCAACAACCAACAATCAACACTATTCAAAGTGTGACTAAACATGCTAAAATATAACAATTCACAAGTAAGATATGTGTTTAATCAATATGCCCTCATTGGCACCACAACTTAAACATTGAAACATAATCCATTCAAATACTACTTAACATTTCATACTTATTCAACTATCAAATATACCTCATTTATCATGACCAAGATCATCAACCAAGGTTTCTTAAGCTTGTTACACCCCAAACTCGGCCTAGACGTTATGGTCGTATCTGACAATGTCACACGATAGTGTTTTTGAAACCTCGTTATTACGATGAAAACATTCCATGTTATTATCTTTAGTAAACCTTTGTTAGAACTTAGGAATTTGTCTTTATTCATTTAAAACATTTGTTTTGAAACATCCCTCGTTGTGGAAGCTTTAATAAAACAGTCTAGGTGATCATGCGTTTAGAAATTACTTTAACTTTTTGAAAACCGAATTTCCTACGACCAGCAGGTATAAATCCATAAAGTAAAATAAATAAATAAAAACCCAAATTTAAAACCAAAGTCCCAGAGGGTCCTTAAGTTACAACCCAAATAATCAATAATAGTCAAATCATAAATCGTAAAAACCATGAAGTCCAAAAATTACTGTGGTCATCGCTGAGTCCTCCGTTGCACTGATCCGTCTAAGTCTGGGGATTACATGTGCACATTAAACAAAAAGGGTGAATTTACGTAAACTCAGTGTGTAATCCCGCAGAAACAAACAAATAATCAGTATTCATAGTGCACAGTTGAACAGTCTTGGGCCTAAGCCCTTTTCAGTATCAGTGATAGTTTGGGCCTTAGCCCATCTCAGTACAGTGTAAAAAATGCAGTAGGGCCTTAGCCCATCACAGTATCAGTAGTAGTAAAAGTTATGTAGTAGCAAAATCCTACCCAACCAGCCTGTACACACCATCTCCATCCAACCCTGCACTCCAAGTAGTACCGAATGCGCACTGTCTGATAGTTCTGGTGAAGTTGCCGATAAATTAGGCTTAAAGCCTTTCAGTACACTTCCTCTGAATAATAACCCCCAACCCAATGCAATGCAACACACAATGGATGACATGCTATTATGCAATTTTGAGTACATATATTCATTTCAGATATTAACATGCCCAGTACAGATATCATTCAGTCAATTTCACACATTTAGGGGTCTAATAGCGCTTACCGACCCTACAGTAGGTTCACAGTCGACTTGAGCGACCCGTGCAACCTTAAAAACATTTCAATAAAAATGGGCCTATACGCCCATGTGATTTGCCCGCACACTCGGCCCAAATTGGCCTTGACCGTGTGATCAATTTTTAAAGTAACCCATGCTAGCTCAATACTCATATATGTTTTCACAATTTACTTATATGTTCATTCAAAGCTGTCTACTTGAGTCATTATCACTAAATTATTTGTATCTTGAGCTACAGAATTCCAAATTAAGATCCGCTTGATGTTTTTGAAACTAGACTCAAATACCTTTCTACCATAAAATTTTCAGAATTTATAGTTTATCAAATAAGTACAGTAAAATCTTTAAATTTATCCCTATTCTGTTGTTTGACAGCTTCGACCTTTCCTTACTAAAAATTATTTATCTCTTATGTTTCCGTTTGTTTCTCTTAAAAATAGACCCATTATGGATTTAAACATATAAATTTAAGCCCATAATTATTTTTTTACAATTTTTGATGATTTTCAAAAGTCAGAACAGGGGAACCCGAAATCATTCTGACCTTGTCTCACAAAACTTATTATATCTCATGATTTACAATTCCATTGCTTACACTGTTTCTTCCATGAAAAACTAGATTCAATAATATTTAATTTCATATTTTATTCAACCTCTAACTCAACTTCCACTATTTTTGATAATTTTTAAAAGTTAGACTACTGCTGCTGTCCAAAACTATTTTAGTGCAAAATGTTGATTTCCAAGTTTATAATACCCTTATTTCCTTTCTCTACAATTTTTCGCATCATTTTCTCTTATTTCTATTATTTCTCGACAACAAGCAATTTTGGCTTTTCATCGAATCCCATTTTTTGCTTTTCAGGTACACACCTGATATCGTTTTGATGCCTAATCACTCCCGAGCACTTCAAGGCCTAAAATCAAGATACTCAACATCAATTTAACGGATTTACAAGCAAATTGACAACCAAGAACAAACAGAAACCCAACTTACTACCAATGATAACACTCCGTTTAACTATTGTTAAGAAGAGAACACTAAATTCACCAGTCCAAGCCTCCCTCTACGCCCAAATCGCAGACAAAAACATTACAATTTCAGTCGCTAAGAGATTCATGAAAGAAACAAAGAGAATCACTTACCGAAACTAACCGAGCACTAACCGTGTGCAAAAATGAAGGAAAATAAATGGATTAGGGAAAAACCAAGAAGAAGAAAAAAAATAGAAAGATGGAAAAACTAAGAGAATTTCGGCAAGAGGAGAAGGAGAAGAATAGACGGCAGAATTTTTTTTGGAAAAGGGAGCCAAAATTTGGTTATGGGAAAAAATAAAATAAAATCTCGATAACCCCCAAAATCCCTTAATCTTCTCCCCTAATTCCCACTTCACATCCACTACTCAAAATCCCCCTATTACACAACTCTGTCTCGAAATCTGAGCAAAAAAATAATACCCTTGCCGGCGCAGGAATTCGAACACAAGACCTCCACCATAATAACACACCACTTAACCACCAGACCAGCAGACCCATTCTAATGTAATTTACCCAACATTTAAACTTAAGCCCTTTAGGCCAGGTTAAGGCTTTATTTATAAAAATTCTAAAATTTGCCCAAGTCATGACTTGAACTTGGGACCTCCCACACACACCCAATACATATAACTACTAAAGCAGACAGTTATTTGTGTCACACATACACAAAATCAAAATTTAAAATTTTGGGGCGTTACAATTCTACCCCCTAAAAGAAAATTTCACCCTCGAAATTTACCCGGTCAGAACAGATGAGGATATTGCTGACGCATCGTATCCTCAGGCTCCCATGTAGCCTCTTCAGTGCTATGATTACGCCAAAGAACCTTAACCAGTGGAATAGATTTCCTCCTCAGTACTTTTACATTTCGATCCAGAATCTGAACCGGCTCCTCCTCAAAGGTCAAGTCTGGCCTAACCTCAATCTCCTCAACCGAAATGATGTGAGTAGGATCAGAGCAGTAGTGCCTCAACATTGAGACATGGAACACGACATGGATACAATCTAACTCTGGAGGTAGCTCCAACTGATAAGTGACTGGTCCCACTCGCTTCGAAATACGGTAAGGTCTAATAAACCTAGGACTCAACTTGCCCTTACGACCAAACCTCAATACCTTCTTCCATGGCGAGACCTTAAGGAATACAAAGTCCCCCACCGAATACTCAATCCCACGTCGCTTCAGTCCGTGATACGATTTACCTGCGCGAGAAGCCGCTTTCAGTCGATCCTGAATCAGTCTAACCTTATCCTCTGTCTTAGAAACCAACTCAGGACCCAGAACACGTCGCTCGCCCAAATCAGTCCAACATAAAGGAGTGCGACACTTACGACTATACAGTGCCTCGCAAGGTGCCATCTGGATGCTAGACTGGAAACTATTATTATAGGCGAACTCCGCTAGCAATATATAATCCTCCCAACTGCCTCAAAAATCAATAGCACAGCTCCTGAATGTGATCCTTAAGCTCCACAAGCTCATTCGGTGCCATTCGATAGGGAGCGATAGACACCGGAGCTGTAGCTAGAAGTAGCTCAATCCAAAATTCCAACTCACGATTTGAAGGTAACCCCGATAGCTTCTCAGGAAAGACATCCAAAAATCCTTTACCGTTCTGATATCCTTAACTGTAGAATCCCCAGAATCTGAAACACTTACGTAGGCCAAGAATGCCTCACATCCCTTACGAACCATCACATTAGATAAGTAATTCTGGCGTTCTCCAATCATGACTACCTCATTATCCTCCTTAGTCCTTAGTACGACCCTCTTAGTCGCACAGTCCAAGCTAACACGATGCTTGACCAACCAGTCCATCCCCAGAATTAGGTCGAACTCCCCAAATGAAAGCTCTATCAAATTAGCCAGGAAGATTGCCCCTTGTAGCTCTAAAGGAACGTTCCTATACAGTTTGCTAACTCTAATAGATTGCCCTAACGGGCTCAGTACCGTAACCTCACTCGTAGTGCTCTCAACTGAAATCCCCAAGTTTCAAGACACAGTACAGGCTATATAGGAGTGAGTGGATCCTATATCTATCAATGCAATATAAGGTACATCATGAATAAGGAACGTACCCGTGATGATGTCTGGAGCATCTTCATCCTCTCGGCGATGTGCAGCATATACTAGAGCCGACTGCCTCGCCTTAATCTGTCCAGCACCTCTGTCCGGTGTTCTCTGCCCATGGCCCAAGCCATTACCACCCCTAGCCTGACCACAACCTTTCGGTGGCTGTTGTAGTACCCTCTATGGCTGTGCATTACCAGTACCCTGAGCTTGCATCTGATCAGCCCTCAGTGGACACTACCTGATACGGTGATCCAATGATCCACACCTCAGACACACCCTAGTCCTCCCCCAACACTCGCCCTGGTGGCGTTTACAACAATCAACACACGACTGCTGTCCAGTAGCAGCAATAGGGGGCCCAGCTCTAACTGGTCCATTAGCTCTGGCCTTTTTCTTAGGCCTCTATACAGAACTCGAGGGCTCCGAATCCCTCTTGTTCCTACCTCTCTCTCTATCGCGATTTTGGCGCTCAATGCGCTTAATTTCCTCGGCGATCTTTGCCTTCTCGACCAAGGCAGAAAAATCTCGCTCCCTCTACGAAGCTATCAAAACCCTCAAGTTATCCCTGAGGCCATCCTCAAAGTGAACACATCACTCATACTCCGATGCCACCATACCTCGCGCATAGCGGCTCAGTCTCAGATACTCAGCCTCATACTCGGCCATTGATCGATCTCCCTGTGCCAGATTCAGAAAGTCCCTCCTACGGGCGTCCACATAACTGGCTCCCACATATTTTCCCTAGAAGGAGGTCTTAAAGAACTCCTAGGTCAAACGTTCGGGCTGAGTGCCCTCCTTAACAGTAAGCCACCACTGATAAGCCTCATCCCGCAACAGTGAGACTGCACCCTTTAATTTCTGCTCAGGGGTGCAATCTAAATCATCCATAATCCTCTCCGTGGCCTCAATCCAGTACTCGGCCACATATACAAAACACATAAATTCATCATGTCATGAGCATTATAAGTAAATAGATTTAAGACTCACATTTTATTTTAAATGTCTATATCCAATGTTCCATTTCACTTATCTATTTTCATATAACCGAACATAACATGTCAATAATCAAATATCAAGATATAAATCATCATATCTTTCTATTCTATTTCCATTTCGATAATTAACTGTTTTCCCCGGAGAATAAGGGTAAATTAACTTCGGATACACGAAAAGGTAATGCTCACACAAGCTAACATAAGGACATTACCCGATACACAGTGGTGCTCATACAAGCTTCAGAGAATCTGCAACACATGTAGGATCTCAAGCCATCGGTATGGTATCTATCACTAGTACAAAGTACCTGCTAAATATAACACCAGCACAGAGTGTCTGCTACAGAAAACACTGGCACGAAGCCTGCTAAATATACACCGTATAAAGACTACTACGCTCTAATGACAAGTCATTTGTATCCTAGTTATTCACTAAGTTAAGAAGGGCTTATCGTGTATTCTATAACCTATATATGCTTACAACTTTTGCCTTGATCACATACATTCCATAATCTTTCCATCTTTATAACATAATACCATATTTGACAAGATCAACGCATACCATTTGTTAATATAATTCATTATCAATTTGTAACATTCTTATACTTTACATTTTGATCCATTACTGTTCAAATTCAATTCATACATATACCTTTGCCATATTTTACAAATTGGTTCTTTATTTAAATTTTCAAAACTTACCTTCCTTAACCATGTACATCATAAATACATACAAATCCATATTTATATACCTAATCACATATATTAAATTTTAAATTGAAAACATCAATAGACATAACCAAAATCTAATACGAACTTACCTAAACTGATTCTACAACAAAAACAACTCCAAAGTCTAATCAGCAAAATTTTCTTTTCCGCGTTTGTCTATTGATTGATCTATTTCTTGGTCTATATAATAATTGAATTCAATTATCCTATTCAAATACTTTTAAATACTAAATTAACAAATTAAACATTTTATCAATATTTTACACTTTTACCCTAACCTTTTACCTTTTCTTCAATTTAGTCCTTTAACCCAAAACTTTCAAATCTATCACAATTATACACATTTTTTACTAGCTAAATTTTTCCCTATGCAATCAAAACCCATATTTATTAAAGTATAACAAAAAATTCATGCGAAGTTTATTAATTTATCAATTTAGTTCTTAAACTTAAAACTAACCAAAATCATTTAACAAAATAGTCCTAAAACATTTCACATGTACCACCCTATACCCGACCTAGTCGCCAAGCCCGAATATGGGATGCCACACCACCGTCTCGTGTCATATACAACAAGTAAGAGTTCATTCTAAATGAATAGCATTCCAGTTTAGTATTCGTATACGTTTTAAGTTAATTATACTTGTTAGTTATCAATGTTACATGCTAACCATTCATCAAATAGTCTTCTAATAATAACAAAACATGCCTAAGGTCCATTTAACGAAATCTCAAAAATGTCACGTAGGTATCGATACTAACACTAGGGTATCGATATTTTCTTTAAGTGGTATCGACACCACTTGGAAAAACGATACCAAACATACATTATGTTTCTCGATTAAATGCTAAAGTCTCAAAATTATCGGTACCTGCCATGAAATATCGATATTTTAACCTCGAGTATTGATACTCGAGCAAAGGTATTGATACCAAATCTCTATTCTGACTCCCTGCACATTTCAAAACAAAGAAGTATCGATTATAAAACCCGATTATCAATACCTCTACTCCAGACCTCAAAAGTGCATCATACATAAGCAATTAATCCATTCCAATTTAGTTCCTAAACATCATATATCAATTACTCCGACAAATAACGACCTAATTAACAACTCAATTTTGCAAAATTGTGTTCGAGTAAGTAGCGACAATCCATCCTTATGTTCATGAATCCAAACATAACAGTAACATGTAATCCTTATAAACCAAACCAAAAACCAGCAAAATGTCTAGAAGTTAACATGGCTATAAACAAGTCTACCATATTGGCTTATTCCCCAAAACGTAAATAAATATAGAACACCTATGAAATAAAAAATAGACTTGCTTGGATCACCTCTCGAAAACCACACTGCTCACACCGACACACAACTAATCTGTAATGGTTTAAAAGGAGTGGGTGAGCTTAACAAGCTCAGTGAGTGCCTAGAATAACTACTATACAAATAATTCATCAAGCATAAATGAAACAACCATATAGCACAACATCAACAGTTCCAACACTAGTGTCATAATTTACCTACTCATGCATTATTTTCTAGTTCTTTTACATGGTAAACATATTGACTTTTAAGCATATATCCTATTACACATATAATCACCAAACATTCAAGCATAGATCAAAAACTCATATAATCACATAACATTCAAACATATATCACGATATACATTTAATCTTATAACATTTAAGCATATATCACAACCCTCGTATAATCACATAACATTCAAGCATATACCACAATATAGATATAATCTCATAGCATTTAAGCATATATCACAAAACTCAAAAACATCTTTATAGATAAATTGCATAATGGTCACATGTCATATAAACACATATCACAATACACACATATTCATAATTTAAGATAATTTAGCACTTTAGCTATGAAACTTAAAAGTGAGCTCTATCATCACTCATTTGATACACGAATCTCCAACACACCAATCATAGACTCATGTCCCGTTGAATGGAGCTTAGCTTAGGTCCTCTTATTCCTCCAACATGTCCCAGGACCTCAATGCCCAAAATCACTGTACTTATAGGTAAGTACTCACAATCCTATGGCATGCCAGCTATATCCAACGGTTTCAAGATCACAAGGCCAAAATATCCGTAGTCAAACACATATCACTTACCGATTATCCGTGCACAATCACTGTATATTTGCATCTTTAGCAAAACACTGTCACTAAAATTTAACATTTACAGAACATGTACATATCTGCACTTTCACAATAGTTATCATAACCACATATCACATGTTATAGCAACTTATCTCAATTCACATATTCACAAACATATAAGCACTTTATTCACAAGATAACATACTATGGTAAAGCTTACACTCTAAATTTAGAGTAGGGCTTTTGGCTACTACTAAATTCCCAAATAGCGCATTGAATCATGTCCACAAGAAATTATTCCAAACACTCACCAATTACGCTTTCGTCAAAAAGCCGAAAGCTCAAACTAGTTTTTCCTTGACTTTATCTTAACTCATAAAAGGTCCTATCAAATCTGGAACCTCAACGAAATAATGCATTCAATAATCAGCTAAGAACTCACATTAATCAATTCGAAACACAAGCCTAAGTTAGGTTCTTATGTAACCGAAACCTTTAACATAGAAAACTTAAAACTAGTTTCATTTAACTAATTATTCATCTACGACAAATTCCAAAACCTTAATCTATATATAATACTCAATTCATAGTATCGACTTTTTTGACGTGTTTTCTGGCTATTTTTCAAAAATTCATTAAAACTCAAGAATTCTGAAATGAAATGTCAAAAGTAAGTTTAAAACCTTCCAATAATGTTAAAACAAGTTGTAAAACACTTTAAAACCATGTTATTATGCAAAATCCTAAAATCCACCATTAATGACCCAATTTTAAGCTTTTATTCCAAACATGCGATTTAATGGCTAAAAACTTTCTTTAAAGACTAAATAACATTTAAAACTAACGGGAAGATGAATCGTTACTTTAGTTGATGAAAAACTGAGCGTTTGATCGAAAACCCAAAAAACTCGAAAGCTTGACAATGGAGAAAACTATGGTGATTTTGGGTGTTTTTCTTGGTATTTAATGGAGATATTTGGCTTTGGTGATGATACAAATCAAGATAATTAAGGTTGAAGAAGAAAAAGTGGAAGAGAGGAGCTTTAAGAGCAAGGGACGGCTAAAGCATGAAGATGGAGAAGACAAACGTGAAATTTATAGGTGGGGGATGATATTAGGGTGATTTTTAAAATTTGGTTTATTTGTTTCATATACACACAGAATTTTGACCCTTTTACAAATCAGTCCCTAATTCAAAATTGAATGTCTTTAAAACTCTTTTTCAAAAATTTATTTAATTTTTTGAAAAACATAGTAAAAAACATTACTGATAAACCATGTCGTAAAGTTTCGAACACTCTAAAGCTAAAATCCCTAAAATACCCCTAAAACTCCTAGGCCCTATTTTGGGTTGTTACAATTCTCCCCATCTAAACAGAATTTCGTTCTCAAAATTCCCTGCTAACACGTTACATGCTTATCCACAAAATATGCTATTTCTACTTTTAAACAAACTATCACACTTTCACTATGCACTCTGATTCTTATTCTCTCTAACTTTCTACTACTTTTCTTAATTATCCTATTCACTACAACGAACTTATTCTACAATAACTTTGCTAATAGATTTCTCTACTCACTACGACACTCTCGTCTAAAGGACTTGTAACCAATTTTCCTAATTCACTAGTCTTTATTAGGATTCTCTACTTATTAGCTAATTCAATTGAATTTTACGAGGGCACAGAACCTAAATCTATCAATGAGAATAAAAGAAGGGATTATAATGCAAAAATACACTTAATCTCAACGTTTGAATCTTGACCATGTGGTTTCTTAATAGCATAAACTCGAGCTGGGCCTCTAGACTCAACCAATGTAGCAATAGTATGAGCAACAATTCACTACCCAATTGGTCTCCCATTACCTCTATCGTGACCACGGCCTCTAGTAGGTGTAGAAGTAGGTGCCAAACTTTGAGCCTGCGAAACGTCAACTCTATTTGGGCAATCCCTTAGAAAATGTTCTTTTGAACCACACTTAAAAAAACCACCTGTCAACTTACGACACTCACCCGAATGCCTACACCCACAATATGCACAATGTAGCCATCCAGAACCACCTTACGAACCACCAGTACTAACTACAACACTATCTTGTTGCCCAGACTAACTTGGTCATAACTCATGTCATGCACTCCCACCAGAACCCTGAATATCACGTCTTCTCTTAGACAGTCATCTAGATGCATCATCAGAAGTCCTCTTACCCAATTCAGTTACCACAGAATGAGGCAGCTCGGCCAAAGTCTCCTCAACTACTTTGGCTTTCTCAACTAACTCATCAAACTTCTCCATGTTCTAAGTTACCAAGTAAACCCAAATCTCACGATTAAGCCCAAATTGGAACCTCGTACATCAATCACTCTCAGAAAGTATCATCTTAAGAGCATACTGACTAAGTCGCACGAATTCAGCCTCATAATCAACCACTGACAAATCTCCCTAAACCAAATCCAAAAACTCACTCTTATGAGCCTCTATATACTGCTCACCCATAAACTTCCTCATAAAAACCTCGAGAAAGAAATTCCATGTCAATTTATCAAAAATAGTACCTCTCCTAATCGTATTCCACCAACGATGAGCCCCACAGTCGAGTAAGGACATAACACAACCCAACTTCTCCTCAACAGAATAGGACATCTGCTCGAGAATCCTTTCAACTCCCTCCAACTAGTACTCAGTGACGGTCGAACTAGTACCTTTTACGCCATAAAACTCTTTACCACCCAATGTCCAGAGACCTTCAAGCGGTAACCCACGACTAACAGGTGTAGGATTGGCAGGTGCATGAGTAGGGTTAGCACCAGCAATCCGTTGAAACGCTCCTATTATTGCTTCCATTAGAGGGCCTACACCCTCATTAGGTATATTCACTCTACGCGGTGGTACATGAGCTGCAGAAGATGTACCATCCTCTTGAGCACTAACTCTAATATTAACATGTCTACGAGCCATATATAATAATCTAACACACAAACAAATGGTGTGAGTGATGAGGAGATTATCCAAGTCTCATTCCTACAAGAAAAATTTAGGTTTAAGACAATGTGTTCTCGTTCCTACCCCACATTCAATTCAATCAAAGACATTTCAATCATTCCATGCAATTCATATAGAGTTATGTCACAATTCCAAGAAAATAGAGAAACTTAGTCTCATGAGTTTCGAAACTTCAAACACACAACAATCACCTAAGTCTGAGAGTTAATAAACCTAGAGCTCTGATACCATCAAATATAACACCCTATGTAACACCCCAAACTCGGCCTAAAAGTTAGTCCCAAATCTGGCGTGTCACATTGAAGGAAGTTGAAAAGCTAATCAATTGTTTAGAAAAATTTTATCGGATTTTTAAACTTCGAGTTCGTTATTTGTTTGAGAAAAATGCGATTTGCTAAATGACCGTTTAAAAGTTGTTATTATTTTGAAAAACTGTTTTGTTATGAAAGTTGAACTTGCATCATTGCGTAAACATGATATTTTAGAAAATGATTGCTAATGTTTTAAGAAAACCCCGTATTTATAAGTTTAACAGTTATAAATGAAAACATAAAAAAATAAACCAATGGCCTTATTACAAAATATTAACCCAATATAAATAATCTTAAAATAAGGTAAAAATCAAAATTACTAAAGTTCACGAGTAGTATCTTCGATGTATAGCCACCCCCGAGTCCTCCACGGCTCCCAATCCTCTATCGCTGGGAATTACCTGAAACATTTAATAAAAAAAGGGGGTGAGTTTACGAAAACTCAGTGTGTACAACCCTTATCGGTTAGAACATGCATCACAATAATCCGGGCCGAAGCCCATTACAGTAACGGTGGCAATTGGGCCTTAGCCCAAAATAGCCTCGGTTGAGCCTTAACCCATATCATATGTCACAGCAGATAATGTATGCAATGCGATGCAAACCCAGCCCAACCTAATTTTTCCATCCGCTACACACCACCCATTCCTGCAAAACACACCAGTGGGGATTTCTACAATCGACCCTCACCGCTACACACCAAGGGTAGCCCAGTTGCGATACTACCGTACGTTGCAGCAAAGCTACTTAATCACATACATTGGGCTTAAAGCCTTCGGCGGATCCATATCATACGGCCATGCGATCCTGGATCCATACCATACGGTAATGCGATCCTCACATATTGACACAAAGTCATCAATATATATATGTTAGGCACATAGCCACAATAAATATGATTGGCACAAAGCCATAATAACAGCACAAAGCCTTCGGTATTGGCACAAAGCCCATAATTACGGCACAGAGCCCATAATTACGGCACAAAGCCTTCGGTATTGGCACAAAGCCCATAATTACGGCACGAAGCCCATATTAATGGTACACAGCCCTCGGTAACATTATCGGTACAGCATGGCTGCTCGGTGGCTAAAAAGCCTGTGGTGGATCCATACCATACGGCCATGCGATCTTGGATCCATACCATATGGCCATGCGATCCTGGATCCATACCATACGGCCATGCGATCCTCAAATCTTCTTCCGTACCATAATTCCCACCCATGCAATATGTCGTGTATGTCATGCTCAATCATTACACGTGTATGCAAAATGGACATGCTCAGTAACAATTATTTAAACATGTAATAAAAGCATATCAGTCATAAAACCACAGACAAATTAGACAACTTATTGCACAAATCGATCATTTACCTACAAGGGCAAATTAGTCATTTTACCCTATAAGGGTATTTCAGTAATTCCACCCTATAGGGGTAGTTTGGTAATTCTACTCATAACCAATCCATGTAAGCAACGCATCTCAAACATAATCAATCATACAATTAACACATACAACGCTAGTACTACCACGAGGGTACAACGATCATTTTATCGTGTAGGGGTAAAACGATAATTTCGCAAACCGGGGGTATTTCGGTAATTTTGCAAACCAGGGGTATTTCAGTAATTTTACAAACTAGTGGTATTTCGACAATTTTGTAAACTGGGGGTATTTTAGTAATTTCGCGAACCAGGGGTATTTCGGTAATTTTACAAACTGGGGGTATTTTGGTAATTTTGCAAACCAGGGGTATTTCGATAATTTTACAAACCAGGGGTATTTCGATAATTTTTCAAACCGAGGGTATTTTGATAATTTTATGAACCAGGGTATTTCAGTAATTTTACAAACCAGGGGTATTTCGATAATTTTGCAAATCGGGGGTATTTCGGTAATTTTACAAATCAAGGGTATTTTAGTAATTTTGCACTTAATGGCCTTTCCGACGGCCTACTGTCGCCTCGAGCGACACGGATACATTTTCTTATCGAAATGGTGCAATTGGACCTAGGGCCCATTCTCAGCCCAAATGGGCCCACACGCTCGTGTGGCCCATTTAGCCCAAATCTAGCCACATATATTAGATTCACATAGTCTAGTCCAATTTCTACTACACAGTCATACAATTTATTCATATGGGCGCACGGGCCCATTGGGCCCACCTTGGCCCATCATGGCCCAAGCAGCCTCAACCTATAAGAATACTCATGGTGGCCTCGACTATTACGTTGAAGCTCCCACACGTGCGCTCGCATGCTCGTGTGGCTACCATTGCCATGTGACCGGCTTTTCGGCATTTGTCGCTCTACAGCTAGAGTAGAGGGAAGTACACACCTGATAGGAATCTGATACTAATCTACGCTCCGATCACTCCTGTGCCCAAACGCCCACCAAGGTATCTTAACCCTCCTCATAGACTGCTCTATATATAGCTAGCTTCTCACCTTCCTTCTTTGTATCTTTCCGATGTGGGATCCCTCCGTTAGCAGAGTTTAAATCCAACTCAAACTCTTTCTGCCCCAACTTAGCAAAATAAATAATCTCTTGCTTTCCATGAGATTCGAACCCAGGCTCCCTTGTAGCATAATCCACACCGCTAACCACTTGGCCACAAACTCCTCTTGTGTCTAAAATCATGCGCAACTAAATATAACACTATGGCAAAATTCTAGAATCCATTTAAAAAAAAAACCAAAATGCAAGAGCCAAGACTTGAACCTTGGACCTCCTTCCTTCCTTGTGGCGTCACCCCCTTGTCTCTTATGTGGCGTCACTTTGCCACTACACCAGACACTCCACTTGTGTCATTTTTTCCACATTTTATTCTTAAAGCCTACCTACTAACTCCCAGGGTTTTATTCACCTAAAATTAAAATTTCCCTAAAGCCAATGTTTGAACCCGGGACTTCATAGAAGCCCCCTAACCTTCCAAAATCCCTCACCTACTAGATTCAACTTGCACTAAACCCGTTCTCTTATTCTCAAAAATTTTAAACGCTCCTACGCCTAAGGCCCATTGGGCCCAATCCTACTAGGCCCAACTTTCGGATGTTACAAATCTACCCTCCTTAAAGAAATTTCGTCCTCGAAATTTCCAGCTATAGAAACAGTCGCACATCCTAACCCACAACACTACACTCACGCTGCGCATTCTGATTCTAAAACAGTAATACACTTTCTAACTTAAGCTTGGAACCTCTTCACACAACTAAATATGTAATACATAAGCAAACAGATATTTAACACTCATACATAAAAAAATTTCATTCAAACATCACATCCAAAACATACACAGAATAAATACAGTCATTATAGCATATAATAAGTAAGGGGACTTACGGATTTGGTGCCGGAGACTCGGGTGCCATACTTCCAATAAATTTTTTTTAAACCAAATTTCAAATAACTCTGAAAAAAACATTTTTGAACCCATTCCATACCTGAGTTTTGCAACCCAGGCTCTGATACCATAATTGTAACCCCACAAACCCAGCCTAGAAGTTAGGCCCGAATCTGGCGTGTCATATTGAAGGAAGTTAAAAAGCTAAGCAATTGTTTAGAAAAGTTTTATCGGATTTTTGAACTCCGAGTTCGTTGTTTGTTTAAGAAAAACGTGATTTGCTAAATGACCGTTTAAAAGTTGTTATTATTTTGAAAAACTGTTTTGTTATGAAAGTTGAACTTACATCGTTGCGTAAACATGATATTTTAGAAAACGATTGCTAATGTTTTAAGAAAACCCCATATTTATAAGTTTAACAGTTCTAAATGAAAACTTTAAAAAAATAAACCAATGGCCTTATTACAAAATATTAACCCAAAATAAATAATCTTAAAATAAGGTAAAAATCGAAATTACTAAAGTTCACGAGTAGCATCTCCGATGTATAGCCACCCGAGTCCTCCACGGCTCCCAATCCTCTATCGCTGGGAATTACCTAAAACATTTAATAAAAAGAGGGGGTGAGTTTACGAAAACTCAGTGTGTACAACCCTCATCGGTAAGAACATGCATCACAACAATCCGGGCCAAAGCCCATTACAGTAACGGTGGTAATTGGGCCTTAGCCCAAAATAGCCTCGGTTGAGCCTTAACCCATATCATATGTCACAGCAGATAATGTATGCAATGCGATGCAAACCTAGCCCAACCTAATTTTTCCATCCACTACACACCACCCATTCCTGCCAAACACACCAATGGGGATTTCTATAATCGACCCTCACCGCTACACACCAAGGGTAGCCCGGTTGCGGTACTATCGAACGTTGCAGCAAAGCTGCTTAATCACATACATTAGGCTTAAAGCCTCCGGTGGATCCATACCATACGGCCATGCGATCCTGGATCCATACCATACGACCATGCGATCCTCATATATTGACACAGAGTCATCAATATATATATGTTAGGCACATAGCCACGGTAAATATGATTGGCACAAAGCCATAATAACAGCACAAAGCCTTCGATATTGGCACAAAGCCCATAATTACGGCACAAAGCCTTCGGTATTGGCCCAAAGCCCATAATTACGGCACAAAGCCTTCGATATTGGCACAAAGCCCATAATTACGGGACGAAGCCCATATTAATGGCACACAGCCCTCGGTAACATTATCGGTGCAGCATGGCTGCTCAGTGGCTAAAAAGCCTGTGGTGGATCCATACCATACGACCATGCGATCCTGGATCCATACCATATGGCCATGCAATCCTCTAATCTTCCTCCGTACCATAATTCCCACCCATGCAATATGTCGTGTAAGTCATGCTCAATCATTACACGTGTATGCAAAATGGACATGCTCAGTAATAATTATTTAAACAAGTAATAAAAGCATATCAGTCATACAACCACAGACAAATTAGACAACTCATTGCACAAATTGATCATTTACCTACAAGGGCAAATCAGTCATTTTACCCTATAAGGGTATTTCGGTAAGTCCACCCTACAGGGGTAGTTCGATAATTCTACTCATAACCAATCCATGTAAGCAACCCATCTCAAACATAATCAATCATACAATTAACACATACAACACTAGTACTACCACGAGGGTACAACGATCATTTTGTCGTGTAGGGGTAAAATGATAATTTTGCAAACCGAGGGTATTTCGGTAATTTTGCAAACCAAGGGTATTTCGGTAATTTTATAAACCAGGGGTATTTTGGCAATTTTGCAAACTGGGGGTATTTTGGTAATTTCACGAACTAGGGGTATTTCGATAATTTTACGAACCAGGGGTATTTCGATAATTTTGCAAATCGGGGGTATTTCGGTAATTTTACAAACCAGGGGTATTTCAGTAATTTTGCACTTAATGGCTTTTCCGACGACCTATTGTCGCCTCGAGTGACACGGATACCTTTTCTTATCGAAACGGTACAATTGGGCCTAGGGCCCATTCTTAGCCCAAATGGGCCCACACGCTCGTGTGGCCCATTTAGCCCAAATCTAGCCACAGATATTAGATTCACATAGTCTAGTCCAATTTCTACTACACAGTCATACAATTTATTCATATGGGCCCACGGGCCCATTGGGCCCACCTTGGCCCATCATGGCCCAAGCAGCCTCAACCTACAAGAATACTCATGGTGGCCTCGACTATTGTGTCGAAGCTCCCACACGCAGCGCCGCACGCGCTCGTGCGGCTACCATTGCCATGTGGTGGCTTTTCGGCATTTGTCGCTCTGACTAGAGTAGAGTGAAGTACACACTGATAGGAATCGATGCTAATCCGCGCGCGACCACTCCTCTCGTGCTTAAACGCCCACCAAGGTATCTTAACCTCCTCATAGATCGCTCTATATATAGCTAGCTTCTCACCTTCCTTCTTTGTATCTTTCCGATGTGGGATCCCTCCGTTAGCAGAGTTTAAATCCAACTCAAACTCTTGCCGCCCCAACTTAGCAAAATAAATACTCTTTTACTTTCCATGAGATTCGAACCCAGGCTCCCTTGTAGCATAATCCACACCGCTAACCACTTGGCCACAAAATCCTCTTGTGTCTAAAATCATGCGCAACTAAATATAACCCTATGGAAAAATTCTAGAATCCATTTAAAAAAAGAAACCAAAATTCAAGAGCCAAGACTTGAACCTTGGACCTCCTTCCTTCCTTGTGGCGTCACCCCCTTGTCTCTTATGTGGCGTCACTTTGCCACTACACCACACACTCCACTTGTGTCATTTTTTCCACATTTTATTCTTAAAGCCTACCTACTAACTCCCAAGGTTTTATTCACCTAAAACCAAAATTTCCCTAAAGCTAAAGTTTGAACCCGGGACTTCATAGAAGCCCCCTAACCTTCCAAAATCCCTCACCTACTAGATCCAACTTGCACTAAAGCCGTTCTCTTATTCCTAAAAATTTTGAACGCTCCTACGCCTAAGGCCCATTGGGCCCAATCCTACTAGGCCCAACTTTGGGATGTTACACCCTATACCCGACATGGTCGCCACACCCGAATACGGGATGCCACACCATTGTCTCATATCATATACAACAAGTAAAAGTTCATTCTAACCGAAGCAACTTCCATTTTAGTATTCATATAGGTTTTAAGTAAATTATACTTGTTAGTTATCAATGTTACATGCTAACCATACATCAACTAGTCTTATAATAATTTTTAAACATGTATAAGGTCCATTTAAAAAAATCTCAAAACTGTCACATAGGTATTGATACTGACACTAGGGATCAATATTTTCTTTAAGTGGTATCGATACCACCTGGAAAAACTATTCCAAACTTGCATTTTGTTTCCCAATTAAAAGCCAAAGTCTCGAAAATTATTAATACCTGCCACAAAATATCGATATTTTAACCCTCGAGTATTGATACTCAAGCAAAGGTATCGATACCAAATCTCTATTCTAACTCCCTACACATTTCAAAACATAGAGGTATCGATTTTAAAACCCGATTATTGATATCTTTGCTCCAGACCTTAAAAATACAGCATACATAAGTAATTAATCAATTCCAATATAGTTCTTAAACATCATACATTAATTCCTTAGACAAGTAATCATTCAAGGGCCTAATTAACTATTCAATATCGCAAAATCGTATTCGAGCAAGTAGCGACAATCCATCCTCATGTTCATGAACCCAAGCATAACAATAACATCTAATCCTTATAAACTAAACCAAAAACCAACAAAATGTCTAGAAGTTAACATGGCTATAAACAAGTATACCACATTGCCTTGTTCCCCAAAATGTAAATAAAAATAGAAGACCTACACAATAACAAATAGACTTGCTTGGATCACATCTCGGAAACCACATCGCTCACACCGGTACACAACAAATCTACAATGGTTTAAAAGGATTGGGTGATCTTAACAAGCTCAATGAATGCCTAGAATAACTGCCATGCAAGCAATTCATCAATCATCAACGAAACAACCTTATAGCACAACCTCAACAGTTCCAACACTAGTGTCATAATATACCTACTCGTGCTTTATTTTCTAGTTCTTTTACATGGTAAACATATTCACTTTTAAGCATATATCACAATACTCATATAATCACATAACATTCAAGCATATATCACAATAAACATATAATCTCATAACATTTAAGCATATATCACAATACTGAAAAACATCTTTATAGATAAATTGCATTATGGTCACATATCATATAAAAACATATCACAATACATACATATTCATAATTTGAGATAATTTGGCACTTGAGCTATGAAACATAAAAGTGAGCTCTATCATCACTCATCGGATACATGGATCTCCAACACACTAAACATAGACTTATAGAGTCAAACATGTCCCAAAAGTGAAGCATAAAGCTAACACTCTCCTTATTTCCCCTCACATGTCCCGTTGAGTGAAGCTTAGCTCACATCACCTTACCCCTCCAATAAGGGCCTCAACGCCCAAAAGCACTGTACATATAGATAAGTACTCACAATCCTATAGCATGCCAACTATATCCAATGGTTTCAAGGTCACAAGGCCAAAATATTCGAAGTCAAACACATATCACTTACTGATTACCCATGAACAATCACTGCATATTTGCATCTTTAGCAAAACACTGTCACTAACATTTAAACATGTAACAACTCATTTTTAGTCAAATCAGAACAGTAGTTTTAGGACCACAAATCTGAATTCAAAATAATTATTTTATTATTATTTTAATGTCTACAGTATTATAATATAATGATGTGAATTTTTTTAAGAAATTTTATTGTTTGATTGCTCAATTTGATAAAAAGGACTAAATCGCCTAAAGTGTAAAAGTTGTGTTCTATTAGCTAAAAATGTCTAATAGCTATGGAATATGAAAGTGGAGGTCCTTATGTGAAAATTAACCCATTTATGAGTTAGTGGATGATAGTGGCTTGGTATTTGGTGTAATTAATATATGTTTTAAATGTTAATTATGTAATTTGGTAATTAAATGATAAATTAAATTAAGTAAAACAAACTATCATCTTTTATTTTCTATCTTCAACTGAAAATAAGTGAGAAAGAAAGCCATGGGAGCTTGAGGTTTCAAAAAAATGAATTTACCTTGCATTGGTATGTATTTTGACTTGGTTTTTAATGATTTCTATGTTTTCGGAGTCGTTGTAGCTTAATCTAGCTAGCCCGGGGACTAGTTTGTAAAATTGTTAAAGGTTTAGGGTTTTGCCATTGATGAATGTTGATGTATTTTGATGTTTAATGGTAGAAAATGCATGGTTGTTGATAGATAAACAACATTTGTTAAGTGATTTTTAGTAAAATGTCCAATTAGGGATTAAATTTTGAAATGTGTAAATTTTGTGGTTAAATTGTGAAATAAATGAAAAATATGGACTGCTAGGGACTTAATTAAAATTTGGCTAGCATGAGTTTTGGTTGAATTGCATGAATTTGTGATTTTATGAAATAAGGACTAAACTGTAAAAATGTGAAATATTAGGGGCAAATGTGTAAAATTACCTTAATGTATAATTTGGACTAAATTGAATAGAGGGATTATTAAATAAGCTAAATTTGATATTATTTAGATCAATAAAGGTGAAATACGGACTTAGATCGAGGAAAGAACAAGGTTTCGGATTAATCGACTTAATTCACTGTTTTCGCATTCGAGGTAAGTTCGTTTGTAATAAGCTTTGTTATAATTGTATTTTAAATGTTTTGATATTGTACAAACTGTGAATATGACTCTACGGACAGGTTCGACGATAATTCGACAAGTGTGAAATCCCGATTGAACCTTAGGAATAGATTAGGATATGAATGACATGTTATTAGGGTTATTATTGTTTTGGGTGCTGGTCCGTACGTCCTACCGGTGGCTGAGTTATCCAGCATTTGTTGTGGATTCTCGTCAACTTGTGTAAGCAGCACCGTGTAGCTACGTCATGGCTATTAGCTTGTGTGAGCAGACCCGTTGATAGCTCGAGAGTGAGTATTATTAAGATATGATATTGAGATAGCTTCGGCTACGTATTGGCACTTCGGTGCAAGATTTCATTGAGATAGCTTCAGCTATATATATTGGCACTTAGGGTGCAAGATTCCCGAGTATCCTGTATTATTCCAAATTGTTCAACGAGTATATTGACAATATGAAATGGTGAGAAATTGATATGTATCAGTACAGGTATGTACGAAAACTATATAAGCATCGAATCTATGGAAATTGTAAGTTCATGGTTAATTATGTGATTGAATACATGTTAACATTGTGGTTAAATTTTTTGTAACATGTTATGTTCATATTATTGAATGATAATTGAATAGTGAGCTTTGCTTATTATTTCATATGAGCTTACTAAGCTTAATAGCTTACTTCGTTTATTTTTCCGTGTTTTATGGTGAAATCAAGCTAGCTCTTATTCGGGGATCGTCGAAGACTTCATCACACTATCCAACTATCACTTGGTACTTTTGAACTCAAGTATTTTGGGTATATGGCATGTATAGGGTTATGGTCATTTTGATATATAGTTTGGTAATGAATTTAGTCATTTGAAATGGCTTGTAAATGTTAAGTATTTGGTTTTGTGTATAGCCATGAGAGTTAGCTTATTTTGGTCAATTAAGTTGTTTAAATATATATGCAAATGACCTTTGTATTATGTTGATAATTGTTATATTAATGCTTGTAGTGAATGGTTGATATTTGGGAAGTTATATGCTTGTGAGTATAGGTAAAATAATGCATGTTTGAAATGTAACCATATTGATGATTTAAGAATGTGATATTTTGGTATAAAGTGAATGACATATTATGATATTGTGTGCCTTATATTTGTTAGTATTGAAATGGTGTAAATGGTTGAGGTTCTTATAATGCTTATTTATGTCTTGTTTTGGTGCAACTTGGTTTGGTGTAGGTTTATACAATTTGGGCGGCAAAATGGCTTGGTAAATAGCCTATTTTTGTCCACACGGGCAGAGACACGGGCGTGTGTCTCAGCCGTGTGTGACACACGATCAGATTGCACGGCCGTGTGTCCCCTAGTGTAGAAATATAAATCAAGTCAGTATGCTCCACACGGCCCAACACACAGGCGTGTAACTTGGCCGTGTGGCATAAGTCAGTATACCCTACAGGATTGGCACGGCCTAGCACACAGCCTGGCACACGGGCTTGTGTGGCCATTTCTAGGGCACACGGGTGTGTGTGTTGGTCGTGTGACCCAAGTCAAAGAGTTACACGGGGTTGAACACGGGCTGGTACACAGCCATGTGATTCCAATTCGAATGTCCACACGGCCTGTGACACGGGCGTGTCTTTGGCCGTGTGAGACACACGGCTAGGCCACACGGGCGTGTGTCCCCTGTAGTTTGAAAAATTTTCTAAGTTTTGTAAAAATTTCTTGAGTTATCGGTTTAGTCCCGAACCACCCCGAATGCTTGTTTTGGGCCTCGTAGGCTCGTATTAGGGATGATGTGAATGATATTGAATGTTGATTATACGATTCTGAAAATGTATGTGAATTGGATGTTTATTTATGTTATAAGTTCGGTAATGCTCTGTAACCCTATTCCGGCGTTGAATACGGGTGAGGGGTGTTACAAAACATGTACATATTTGGACTTCCACAACAGCTATCATAACCATATACCACATGTTATAGCATCTCATCTCAATTCACATATTCACAAACACTTAAGCACTTTATTAACAAGGTAACATAGGTATGAGAAAGCTTACGCTCGAAATTTAGAGTAGTGGCTTAGGCTAGTACTAAATTCCTAAATGGTGCATTGAATCATGTCCACGAGAAATTATTCCAAACACTTACCAATTACGCTTCCATCGAAAAGTCAAAAGCTCAAACTAGTTTTTCCTTGCCTTTATTTTTACTCGTAGAAGGTCCTATTGAATTTGGAACTTCAACACAACAATGTATTCAATAATCAGCTAAGAACTCACATCAAACAATCCAAAACACAAGCCTAAGATAGGTTCTTATGTAATCGAAACCTTTAACATAGAAAACTTAAAACTCAAATATCTCGATCCATACTCAATCTTTTTTCCTAAAATTATTTTCATTCATCTAATTATTCATCTATGACTAATTCTCGACCCTTAAACTACAATAAAATTGTAATACCCCTACCCGTATCCATCGCCGGACTAGGGTTATGAGATATTACCGGTCGAGTCATAACATCTAACAACCATTGCTCAAACATCAGCATATCATAGTTAATCAATAACACAAAGTCCCTTTAGAGGGTCTACGAGACCCTAAACATTCTTTAGAAAAGGTTCGGGACTAAACCGATCACATTTAAAACTTTTACGTAACTTAGAAAAAAATTTCTTTCAAAACAGGGCACACGCCCATGTGGCTAGGCCGTGTGCCTTACACGGCCATGCCTTAGACCATGTCTTACCCCGTGTGCAACACTGACTTGGGTTACACGGCCTATCACACGCCCGTGTGTCTGGCCCGTGTGCAATACTAACTTGAAACACACGGCCTGTCACATGCCCGTGTGTCTGGCCGTGTGCAAGTCTGACTTGCTTTGAATTGGGACATTGAAGGACACGGTCGAGACACATGCCTGTGTGTCTGGCTCGTGTGCAAGTTTGACTTGCTTTGAATTGGGACATTGAATGACAAAGTCGAGACACACGCTCGTATGCTCAACCGTGTGGGAAATTATAGGCAATTTACAAGGCCAAATTGCCACCCATTTTGGGTCATTCCTACAAGCATTACTCTATACTCAATTCTTTCCGAATTAATGGTTAAAACTCTACCAAAACATGCACAATTCATGCTACAATATCCTCATTCATTTCCATGTACAATTCCAACTCAAAACATTTTCATTTCATGAACCAATTCCATACCAAAAGCATAGGATTCACATCTCATTTCAAATCATTTCAAACATGCAATATATTCACCATCTCAACTACCAAATCAAGTATGAAACATAATATTTCTATTTCACTAGAGCATACCATAATGGCCATACACACAAGACCATATATACACATCACATACACCATTTTCACATAGCAAAACATATACCAAAATCAATCCAAAGTCTCATCCATTATCAAGCAATATCACATGGCAAGATTTATACATCTCAAAACATTCCACAACCTCACTAGCCTATACATGCCATATACCATAAATACAACTTTCAAAAGGTACCAAAATAGATGTCCGATAGTGTGATTGAGTCACTGACGATCCCCGGATCCGAGCTAGCTTTAAATACCACTATAAAACAGAGAAAGACTTGACACAGTAAACTTTAAAGCTTAGTAAGTTCGTAATATAACACAATTAACTCATCAATTCAAATTCAATATGCAAAATTAACTAACACTTAGTTCCATCCACATCACTAATCAATCTCATCAATGGCTTTTACTCACTTTCATACCATATCTATAGGTTCATATACAAGCATTTATAATGCTACTCAATCCAATTCTTTTCATCATTCATTCACATAATCTTCCATCTATCTCATACACAATATCATCAACCATTTAGGTTCTGTACATACCTGTACCATCACGTATTTATCTATCACATTTACCACTTCAATGCTCGATGCCATAATTCATTCGATCCTCTTTAAACGTTCGACGAACTCGCACACTTAGTGCCAAATAATTAGCCAAAACTATAGTAATATCGCACACTTAGTGCCATCACATTAAACCGAATTTGTCTCGGTATCGCGCACGTAGTGCCAAATAATACAGCCAAAGCTTTCTAAATGTAACACCCCAAACCCAGTCTAGACGTTACGATCGAATCTGACGTGTCACATCGAAGTGATTTTTGAAATTTGGACTTGTTGAAAAATATCTATATTTAAGTTAAAACCTATTTAGTTTTTATTGCTTGAGAAAATTCGGCAAATTAAGTTATTACAATCTAAAATCAGCTTATCAAAACGATTGCCATATTTGTTACCATTGGTTTCTTAAACTTAATAAAACCGCAGAAGCTTCTTTAATTAAAACCTTGAAGTTTAAAATACGAGTTGTTCTTGAAAACAGTTATTATTTTGAAAACTCCTTTATATCAGTTTGGCAGTTTAAAATACGAAATCAAAGCCCAATTAAAAATTAAATCCACCAATGGCCTTATTACATAATCAATAGCCCAATATGAAATTTAAATAAGTAAGTCTAAAGCAGAACATCAGCGATCGGGTGGGCACCTCCGAGTCCCTCACGACTCCAAATCGTCTAACGCGGGGGATTACCTATATAGATAAAAGAAAGGGTGAGCTTACGAAAACTCAGTGTGTAATCCCCTATCCATCAGTCAGTAACAATATATGCAGTAACAGTCTAGGCCTGAGCCCTATTCAGTAATAGTGCAGTGTGAGCCTTAGCCCATTAAAGTAACAGTGTGGGCCTAAGCCCAATACAATATCAGTACAGTGCAAACATGAAACCCACCCAAATCTAGCCAACACACCACCCGTACCAACCAACACACCATGTGGGGATGAAATCGACCCACCCAGCCAGTACACCAATATTGCAGTATAGCTGCTAGTAATAATAACGCAGCAGAGCCGCCGAGAATGATATATGTGGCAACGCCACCCGATGTGATGAATGTGGCGAGCCACCGATCTGATACTTCCTCCATATCAGAATCCCAACCCCATGTAGTATGTCATGTCATAAATAGTTCGTGTATGCCAAGTGTCCTACTCAGTAAAGTCTTATAAATAACATACACTCATCAGTCAACCTACCTCTAGGGGTAAAATGGTCATTTCCATCTATTAGCGGTAAAATAGTAGTTTTACCCTTTAGGGGTATTTTGGTCACTTTACTTATTTTGGGGTCTCGATACAGATAACGACCTCTTCGAAGGTCTACAGACGCCTCGAGTGACACAGATAACCTAAATGGTCATAGCGGTGTAAATGGGCCCAAGGCCCATTTTTTGGCCCAAGTGGGTCCACATACTTGTGTGGCCCATTTAGCCAAAATTCAGTCACGGCTATGCGAACTACATAGCCCAGTCTAGTATTTGCCACTTATCATGGATTTATCCGAGTGGGGATCACGAGTCTATTGGGCCTCCATGGCCCCTTTCGGCTCAACGTGGCTGATTACAGCCTAAGCCCATGAAAATGCTCATGGGGGCCTCTACAATCTATCGCCCATGATTCGTGGGTTTGGCTTACCACACGAGCGATCGCACGCTCGTGTGGTCTCAAACGTCGTATTTTTGGCTTTTCAGCTTTTGTCGTTCTACAGTTACAGTGGGGTGTTTACACACCTGATTGCGGAACGTGCTTTGATCCACGACCACACCAACCCTTGGTAGATCTACTGCAACTCTTACACCTACTCCTTTACAAGAGATGGTCTACGACCCCCCATTTAGAGGTATCATGAAATACAACTAAATCTTTAACAATCATATCCATTAACTGATCGACCAAGGATAAACATCACTGTATCGCACTTACCGAAACGTAGATCAGAAGTAAAGAGAACCCATAATCGGTCACCCAGAGTATGCCCCGAATCCAAGGCACAAAAAGAACACCCACCCCTGAGATGGAAGATTCGGTCATTCCCAAGAGTGAGAAGGGAAAAGTAACCGAATAAGAGAGACTTTAGGAAAACAGTATTAACAAAATAACCTACTTGGCAAAAGTTGAAAGGACTTACCAAAATCGATGACAGAAAAGAGAGTTGCGCGAAAGAATCCATCCGATTGCCAGAGAATAGTTAAGAGACACAGTATTCGACTTAATACCAAAAGAAAGAGTGATGATAGAATTGGTTAGAAAATGATAGGTGTATTCGACCAAGCACAATAGAGAGAGGAGATGATAAAATGAAAGTACTTGAAAGGCCTAAGATGTGTTCGGCTAGGATTGTGAAGGAATGGGAAGCAGAGAAGAAAATGAAGAAAGGTGGAGAGAAGATTCGGCTTAGAAGAGAGTCCGAAAGTAGAAGAATTAAAGAGAAATGAGAGAAGCACTATTCGGTTTTGAGAAATAGAGAAGTAGAAAGAATTTGAAGAAGAAAGACGATTAGGCAAATATTGAAAAGTGAATTCGGCAATAGTAACCAGTTTTCCCCAAACGGTCAATTCGGCAAAACTTCAACAACCAAAACGGAGAACAGAATACTGTTTTCGGCACTTAAGAATTTAAAGCAACCGACCTAAACAAGAATATCCAAAAATTGAACCAAAATGAAAGGAGAAAGTCTCATAGCCAAATTTCCCATACACCAACATACCAGTCGGCACATCCTTCTACAACTCAAACTCCTCCTTTCTCTCCACGATCCACTCCTAAAAATCCTCCCTGATATCCTCCACATATCACTCCACATATCACTCTAATCTCTCATCTATCAGAATTTTACTGCAACTCAACTACTAGCCGAACCCTCAGCAAAATAAATACCCCATCATGCTATGCCAACACTCGAACCTCAGACCCCTTTGCCACACTTCTAACGCCACAACCACTGCACCAATAGGCTTTTTGTGACTTAAAACAAGCACAATAATTAATAAGACCTATGTGCCAGTGTCCAAATTCTTTTAAGAGCAAATTTAAAAAATTCTGCAAAAGCCAAGACTCGAACCCAGGCTTCTTAAACACTCCCATACACACCCAAATCACTTAGCCATTAAAGCAAACAAGCAACTTGTGTTAGAACATGCAAAATTAAAGACCCAATATTTTTTGGGAGTTACAACTCTACCCCCTGAAAGAAATTTCGGCCTCAAAATTTACCTGGTCAGAATAGGTGAGGGTATTGTTGTCGCATCGCCTCCTCAGGTTCCCACGTGGCTTCCTCTGTACCGTGATTATGCCAAAGCACTTTAACCAGTGGAATAGATTTCTTCCTTAGTACCTTAACCTTATGGTCCAATATCTGTACTGGTTCTTCCTCGAAGGTCAGATCTAGCCTAACCTAGATCTCCTCAATAGGCACTACATGCGTAGGATCAGAGCGGTAACGTCCGAGCATGGAGATGTGGAACACATCATGAATCCTGTCTAATTCTGGAAGCAACTCAAGCTGATAAGAAACTGGCCCCACACACTTCAGTATTCGGTAAGTCCCAATAAATCTAGGGCTCAGTTTGCCCTTCCGTCCAAACCTCAAAATTTTCTTCCACGGTAAGACCTTAAGGAAGACATAATCCCCCACAGAGTACTCAATCTCCTTACGCTTCAAGTCTGCATATGACTTTTGCCTATCACACGCTTCCTTTAATAATCTCGAATCAACTTTACCTTGTCCTCGGTATCAGAAACTAACTCTGGCCCCAGAACTCGCCGGTCACCCAGCTCAATCCAACATGTAGGAGTACGACACCTACGACCATACAATGCCTTGTACGGTGCCATCTGAATACTAGACTGGTAGCTATTATTATACGCGAACTCTACTAGCGGCAAATAGTCTTCCCAGCTGCCTCGAAAATCAATTACACAACTTCTTAACATGTCCTCCAGTATCTGAATCACCCTCTCGATTGACCACCAATGCGAGGATGGAGGAAGCGATGCTTGAAGTTCAACCTAGTACCCAAAGCCTCGTGTAATTTATTCCAGAACCTAGATGTGAATCATGGGTCTCTGTCGGATATGATGGAAACCGGTACCCCATCCAGTCTTACAATCTCAGCCACATACAACCTTGCCAGCTTCTGCAATAAGTAATCAGTACGGACTGGTATAAAATGGGTAGATTTAGTCAATCTGTCTACAATAACCCATACCGAATCCTTCTTAGCAGGCGTTAAGGGCAGCCCACTCACAAAATCCATGGTTACCCTCTCCCACTTCCAAAGTGGAATTTTAACTCGCTGTAGTAACCCTGAAGGCAGCTGATGCTCAGCCTTAACATGCTGGCACGTCAAGCACTTACTCACAAAATCAGTAACTTTGCGTTTCAGTCCTGGCCACCAGTATAGCTCACGAAGATCTCGGTATAACTTGTTTCCGCTAGGATGCATAGCATATGGACTATTATGCTTGTCCTGCAGTATAGGCTGTCTTAGATCAGAATCCCTCTGTACGCAGACTCTCCCACGGAAACACAGTACCCCTTTACTATTCAGCCCAAAATCTAAAGTTTCCCCATTCTCAAACTGCCGAAAACGAGGAACCAGTGACTCATCCAACAACTATTTACCCTTAATCTGTTTAGTCCATGTCAGTCTAACATGTAGCTCAGCCAACAAGCTACCATCATTAAACAAGCTGAGACGAGCAAACATTGCTCTCAAATCGAATCTGACCCTACTGACTCGATTGTGTCGGCTACCACGTTAGCCTTACGGTGATACTCAATCGGCGGTCATAATCCTTAAGCGACTCTATCCATCTTTGTCGCCTAAGATTTAGCTCCTTACGAGTAAGGAGGTATTTGAGGCTCTTGTGATCTGTGTAAATAATACAGTTCTCACTGTATAAGTGGTGCCTCCAAATTTTCAGTGCAAAAACCATTGCGGCTAACTTCAAGTCATGAGTTGGGTAATTCGCCTCGTGAGGCTTAAGCTGGCGAGACACATAAGCAACCACCTTACCCTCCTGCATCAGTACACAACCCAATCCAATGTGTGATGCATCACTGTAGATAGTAAATTCCTTCCCAGACTCTGGCTGTATTAAAACAGGGGCCTCAGTCAGAACTTTCTTCAATTTCTCAAAACTTTCCTGCTGCTTATAAGTCCAGTTAAACGGTACCCCTTTACGCAACAACTTAGTCATAGGTGCAGCAATCAAGGAAAACCCCTCAAAAAAACGTTTGTAATACCCTGCCAGACCCAGAAAGCTTCGAATCTCAAATACGGTCTTAGGTGGTTTCCAATCCAGTACAGCTTCAAATTTTCGAGGATCAACCTTAATCCCCTCGGCAGATACCACGTGACCCAAAAATGTCACTTCTTGCAGCCAGAACTCACATTTGCTTAACTTAGCATACAATTGTTTCTCCCTTAAAATCTGTAAAACAATTCGGAGATCTGCATCATGTTCATCCTCGGTTCTCGAATACACTAAGATATCGTCTATAAATACCACCACGAACCGATCCAGGTAGGACTGGAATACTCGATTCATCAGGTCCATGAAGGCAGCCGGTGCATTCGTCAGCCCAAACGACATCACTAGGAACTCATAGTGACCGTAACGAATCCTAAACGCAGTCTTATACACATCAACCTCCTTAAGTCTTAGCTGATAGTACCTAGAACGAAGATCTATTTTGGAGAAAACCGAACTCCTTGCAGCTGATAAAATAGATCATCTATCCTCGGCAAAGGATACTTATTCTTGATAGTCAGTTCATTCAATTGCCGATAGTCGATGCACATGCGCATGAACCCATCCTTCTTCTTTACGAACAACACTGGTGTTCCCCATGGAGACATACTAGGTCAAATGAATCCTCGATCCAGCAGTTCTTGGATTTGAGCTTTTTACTCCACCAGCTCCTTCGGTGCCATCCTATAAGGAGCGATGGACACTAGAGTTGTTCTAGGCATGAGCTCAATACCAAATTCAACTTCGCGGCTCGGAGGCAACCTAGGGAGCTCATCAGGAAATACATCAGAAAAATCTTTAACTATTTTAATATCTCCAACAGAAGGACCCTTAGAATCAGATACACCAGTATAGGCTAGAAATGCCTCACAATCCTTGCGAACCAGTTTTTCGACCCTTTGTAACACCCCTAACCCGAAACCATTGCCAGAATAGGGTTAAGAGGCATTACCTATCAATTCAGAACATTCAATATCATTTCATATCCAAACATAGCAATTCACACTCAAATTGTCCATTAATGAGGTCTACGAGACCTTAAACATGTGTTAAAAAGGGGTCGAGACTGAACCGAACACATACAAAAATTTTTAGAAATTCAAACAATTTTCTAAGTTACAGAGGTCACACACCAGTGTGGCTAGGCCATGTGCCTCACACGGCCTCGGACACGCCCATGTGTCCAAGCCATGGCAAAACAAGGCAAACCTATTGACTTGTCCACACGGTCTGAGACATGCCCGTGTGCCTCACCTGTGGTCGACGCTGACTTGCACCACACGGCCAGTCACACGCCCGTGTGTCCAGCCCGTTGTCAAGTCTGACTTGAATCAAAATACAAACTCGAAAGACGCGGTCGAGCCACACGCCCGTGTGCTCAACCGTGTGGGCAATTATAGGCCATTTTTCAAGGCCAAATTACCATCCACACTTTGCAATCACCTATAAGCATCAAACCAATACTAATTCATGCCTCAAATGCAATCAAAACACACCAATACAAGTACCAACTAATTATCTTCCACATCATTTATTTCCATACTCAATTTTTACTTAAATAAATCCATCTAAAACATCATCTTCACAACTCAAATCTAATAAACTAAGCATCATCTAGTCATACCACAAATTCACACTTAAAACACCATTCTCATCAACCAATTCAAGCATAAAATATACCATTTCCAATCTCACTATTTCATACCACATTCATCATTTGCATAACTTCATATATGAACCATCAACATTCATTTTCCATGCCATATCAGATGGCAAGGTCCAAACGTTACAAAACATACCATAACCACTAGCCTATACATGCCATATACCAAATATATACATCTTTCAAAAGTACCAAATTAGATAGCCGATAGTATGATTGAGTCGCTGACGATCCCCAGGTCCGAGCTAGCTTTACCGACACTGTAAAATAGAGAAACAAATCACACAGTAAGCTTAAGAGCTTAGTAAGTTCGTAACATAATACATTCAATTTAATAAATCAAATGCAATATACAAAATGAATCCATCACATAGATCAATTCTCAAATGTTCACACTATACCATTCATAGCTAATATACTCACTCATCCATTCATAAATCCATACACAATTTCATCAACCACAAAGGTTCAATACATACCTTAGCCAACACATAGTTATTCACCATCTATGTAAATTTATGCTCGCTATTGCTTTTTGATCAACCTTTGTTATCCATTTGGTTTAATCGCACACTTAGTGCCAATTTCGTAGCAGAAGCAATATTTTCATTCCACACTTAGTGCCTATACTTTAAACTAAACTTATCTCGGCATCGCACACACAGTGCCAAATCAATAAGCCGAAGCTTCTATTATTTCGCACACACAGTGCTAATCATCTCTGTCTCGTTTCTAATTTCGCACACTTAGTGCCTCATTACTCGATTTCATATGTAATACATTTCTATTTCATTAACTATACATTCATTCAATTTTCATCACATAGATATAAATTTAACAACTTGTATTATATCCGAACTTACCTCGGACGTCAAAATACTGAAATTAGTCGATCAATCGAGTACTTTGTCTTTGCCTCGATCTCAATCCGAATCTCTCCTTTCTTAATCTATACATATTCAAATTTAACTCATTCAATCACCAATACATTCAATTTAGTCCAAACACACATATTTAGGGCATTTTACAAAATAGCCCTCATAGTTTCACATTTCAACACTTTAGTCCCTATTTCACAAAATCACAAAATACACAAAATCTCACTTCACCCATGCCTAGCCGAATTTTTCCTATGTCCATACAAGTCCACACATTTCATTTATTTCACATTTTAGTTCTCCAATTTCTTATTTTCATAATTTAACCCAAACTACTCAATTTCACCAAAAATTCAAATACAAACTATGTTAACCCAACATTAAGCTTTCATATTCCACCAACTAACAACACAAAGCTCACATATTCATCAATGGCATATCTCAAAATCACCATTAATTTCTAAAATTTAAGCATGGGTTTGATAGAACACAAAGCGGCGATCACAAAAACGTAGAAATCACTAAAACCGAGCTCAAAACATACCTTAATTAAGCTATAAGTGTGTCGAAACCTAAAATGCTTCAATGGCTATTCCTTTCTTCAATATTCTGTGGAATTATACATGAAAAAGATGAGCACTTAGCTTTGTTTTAATTATTATTAACTTAATTTACATTTTACTATTTTACCATTTTATGAATAACATTTAAATTCCACTAACTTAGGCATTTTTGTCCATCCATTTAGCATATGGAATAATAACAACATAAGGACTCCTCACTTTATAAGTCATAACAATCTAGCACTTTAACATTCAGCACACAACTTTTTCATTTTATGCGATTAAGTCCTTTTTGCTAATTCGACACACAAACGATAAAATTTTCACACCAAATTTTCACACATGCTCAATCACATATTATAAACATAAAAAATAATATTAAAATTTTTTTTTGACCTTGGATTTGTGGTACCGAAACCACTATTCTGACTAAGGTCTAAACCGGGCTGTTACAACTCTCCCCCTTAGGGATTTTCGTCCGCGAAAATCTTACTAGCGAATAGGTTCGGATATTGTTCTTTCATAACATCTTCAGGCTCCCACGTAGCCTCTTTAACTCCGTGTTTGTGCCACAACACTTTAACTAAAGAAATCTTCTTATTTCTCAACTCTTTGATCTCACGTACCAAAATTCGAATCGGTTCCTTACTATACGACAAATCTGACTGAATCTCAACCTCAGTAGGAGCAATTACATGTGAAGGATCAGATCTGTATCGTCGAAGCATCGATACGTGAAATACATTATGAATCTTTTCTAATTCGGGTGGCAACAGCAATCTATAAGCAACTGGCCCAACTCGTTCAATAATCTCATACGGCCCGATGAACCTCAGACTCAGTTTGCCTTTTCGGCCAAATCGAAGTATTTTCTTCCATGGAGACACTTTCAAAAACACTTTGTCACCAACCTCAAGTTTGATATCTTTTCGTTTTAAGTCTGCATAGGACTTCTGACGATCTGACGCTGCTTTCAAACAGTCACGAATCACTCTCACTTTTTGCTCAGTCTCTTTTATCAAATCAATCCCATGAATCTTATTCTCACTTAGCTCAGTCCAATACAATGGAGTTCGACATTTTCGACCATAAAGAGCCTCATACAGAGCCATTTTAATACTAGACTAAAAGCTATTATTGTATGCGAATTCAATCAAAGGTAAATGCTTTTCCCACGTACTCTCAAATTCATGAATGCAGCATCTCAACATATCTTCAAGAATCTGAATGATCTGCTCAGATTGTCCATCCATTTGCAGATGAATTGCAATACTAAAATGCAGCTTCGTGCCTAAAGCCTCTTGCAATTTCTTCTAGAACCGCGAGGTAAATCTCGGATCTCTGTCAGATGCAATAGATAGTGGCACCCCGTGCAATCATAAAATCTCAGAGATATACAATTCAGCTAATTTATCAAGTGAATAATCTGTTCTCACCATAACAAAATGAGCTGATTTCGTCAATCTGTCAACTATCACCCAGATTGCATCTTTCTTTCTCAGAGTTAGAGGTAGTCCCGACACAAAGTCCGTCGTGATTCTTTCCAATTTCCACTCAAGAATCATAATCGGTTGTAACAAATCGGATGGAACCTGATGTTCAGCTTTAACTTGCTGACAAACAAAACATCTCGAAACAAACTCTGAGATATCCCGTTTCATCCCATGCCGCCAATAAAACTGTTTCAAATCGTTATACATTTTTGAACTCCCAGGGTGAACAGCCAAACGACTATTGTGAGCTTCGTTCAAAATCATCTTAATCAACTATGAATTCCTCGAAACAGAAATCTGATCTCTGAATCTCAAACAATCATCATTATCAACTCAAAATTCTGAATCAGAAGTTATGCTACATTGAGTTCGTTCGACTAATACAACAAATTCATTTTTGTCAAGTACTCCAACCAGTAATTTAATGTCTTCATTTAGCCCTTCAATGAAACGTTTACACATAGTAGCTTAAGTCGAAACACATTCCCGCGCGTCTTGGCTCAGTCTCACAAACTTCCTTTCATACTCCGTAACTGACATACGGCCCTATTTCAGCTCTAGAAACTCTTTACGTTTCTGATCTATAAATCGTTGACTGATATACTTCTTCCGAAATTCAGCTTGAAAGAAATCCCAGGTAACCCTCTCTCTCGAAACTACAGATATAAATGTCTTCCACCAGTTATATGCCGTATCTCTCAACAAGGAAACAACACATTTAATGCATTCATCAGTAGTTAACGACATCTCGTCAAACACTCGAATGGTATTCTCGAGCCAAAACTCAGCTCGCTCGGCATCATCATCAGTTGTGGCCCTAAACTCTTCGGCCCCATATTTTCAAATTTTATCTACAGGAGGCTTATTCAATCGGATCGAATCTGTCACTTGTGGCACAACGGGTACTTGTGGGGGTGGAGGTTGTGGAATAGCCGGATTTGTTCGAACGAACTCTGAAAACCACTCACTCATCATTCGGAAGAAGGCTTGCTTAGCCTCGCCCTCTTGACTACTATCATTCGGTCTTGATGTGATCGGCGCTGTCCCATGAGCGGGAGCAGGCACATTGCTCTCTACATCATCAGCAACTGCTCGATCGGGATCCATTTACTATATAAAAACACATTTTAACTGTTAGGATTAATCACACTATCGCAATTATATATATGGCATGTATAGCTAGACTCACACACGCTACATTAGTCCGAGAATCGACTAAACTGTAGCTCTGATACCAATAAAATGTAACACCCCTAACCCGAAACTGTTGCCAGAATAGGGTTAAGAGGCATTACCTATCAATTCAGAACATTCAATATCATTTCACATCCAAACATAGCAATTCACATTCAATTGGTCCCTTAATGAGGTTTACGAGACCTTAAACACCTGTTAAAAAGGGGTCGGGACTGAACCGAACACATACGAAAATTTTCAAAAATTTAAACATTTTTCTAAGTTACAAAGGTCACACGACCGTGTGGGCATGTGTCCAAACCATGGAAAAATAGGGCATACCTATTGACTTGTCCACACGGTCTGAGACACGCCCGTGTGCCTCACCCGTGGTCGACACTGACTTGCACCACAGGGCTAGTCACACGCCCGTATGTTCAGCCCGTGGTCGAGTCCGACTTGAATCAAATTACAAACACGAAAGACACGGTCGAGCCACACGCCCGTCTGCTAAACCATGTGGGCAATTATAAGCCATTTTTCAAGGCCAAATTACCATCCACACTTTGCAATCACCTATAAGCATCAAACCAATACTAATTCATGCCTCAAATGCAATCAAAACACACCAATACAAGTACCAACTAATCATCTACCACATCATTTATTTCCATACTCAATTTCTACTCAAATAAATCCATCCAAAACATCATCTTCACAACTCAAATCAGATAAACTAAGCATCATCTAGTCATACCACAAATTCAAACTTAAAACACTAGTCTCATCAACCAATTCAAGCATAAAATATACCATTTCCAATCTCACTATTTCATACCACATTCATCATTTGCAAAACTTCATATATGAACCATAAACATTCATTTTCCAAGCCATATCACATGGCAAGGTCCAAACGTTACAAAACATACCATAACCACTAGCCTATACATGCCATATACCAAATATATACATCTTTCAAAAGTACCAAATTAGATAGACGATAGTGTGATTGAGTCGCTGACGATCCCCGAATTTGAGCTAGCTTTACCGACACTGTAAAATAGAGAAACAAATCACACAGTAAGCTTAAGAGCTTAGTAAGTTCGTAACATAATACATTCAATTTAATAAATCAAACACAATAAACAAAATGAATCCATCACATAGATCAATTCTCAAATGTTCACACCATACCATTCATAGCTAATATACTCACTCATCCATTCATAAATCCATACACAATTTCATCAACCACAAAGGTTCAATACATACCTTAGCCAACACATAGTTATTCACCATCCATGTAAATTTATGCTCGATATTACTTTTCGATCAACCTTTGTTATCCATTTGGTTTAATAGCACACTTAGTGCCAATTTCGTAGCCGAAGCAATATTGTCATCGCATACCTAGTGCCTATACTTTAAATAGAACTTATCTCGGCATCGCACACACAGTGCCAAATCAATAAGCTGAAGCTTCTATTATTTCGCACACACAGTGCTAATCATCTCCGTCTCGTTTCTAATTTTGCACACTTAGTGCCCCATTACTCGATATCATATGTAATACATTTCTATTTCATTAACTATACATTCATTCAATTTTCATCACATAGATATAAATTTAACAACTTGTATTATATCCGAACTTACCTCGGACGTCGAAATACCAAAATTAGCCGATCAATCGAGTACTTTGTCTTTATCTCGATCTCGATCCGAATCTCTCCTTTCTTGGTCTATACATATTCAAATTTAACTTATTCAATCACCAATTCATTCAATTTAGTCCAAACACACATATTTAGGGCATTTTACAAAATAGCCCTCATATTTTCACATTTCGACACTTTAGTCCCTATTTCACAAAATCACAAAATACACAAAATCTCACTTCACCCATGCCTAGCCGAATTTTCCCTATGCCCATACAAGTCCACACAATTCATTTATTTCACATTTTAGTCCTCCAATTTCTTATTTTCACAATTTAACCCAAATTAATCAATTTCACCAAAAATTCAAATACAAACTATGTTAACCCAACATTAAGCTTTCGTATTCCACCAACTAACAACACAAAGCTCACATATTCATCAATGGCATATCTCAAAATCACTATAAATTTCTAAAATTTAAGCATGGGTTTGATAGAACACAAAGCAACGATCACAAAAACGTAGAAATCACTAAAAACTGAGCTCAAAACATACTTTAATTAAGCTATAAGTGTGCCGGAACCTAAAATGAAACACCCCAAATCTGGCCCACGAGATTTTCCCAGATTTGGTATGTTCCTCAAGTAAACCGGTTTCAAAATTCTTTCGTTACCTAGAGAAAACTTGTACGATTTTGAAAAAAAAAACATTGTTTGGGTTGGGCTTGTGTTGAAAACGAATTCAATTCTTTATATAAAAAATTTTACTTAAACTTTAATAGGTAAAACTCATAATCATAATAAATAGAAATAAATGGAAAACAATTAAACTATGGCCTTATGGCCTTATTACATCAAATAATTTCCAAGTAATTCAAGTACTTAAATAGAAATAGTAGTTCATAAAATAAAAACTTCATGTTGAGCATGGCCACCACAAGTTACGTCGTCAGGTCCATCACTTTGTTCATCACACGAAACATGGTCCCACAATGGGGTGAGTCAAAGCGGACTCAATGTGTACACGACACTAAGTCATAATAGAATCGGGCATACGAGGAGTTAGACCTTGAAACATAGAATACAAGTTATGATGCATTCCCAAACCCAAACCTAATTGTCCATCCGCTACACACCCCATACCAACCATGCACACCGTGGGGACTACTAAGTCGACCCTCCTTCCGCTACACTCCAAATTGCGGTCTTAGGTCACCGCATTCGTGGTCTTAGGTCGCCACGTTCGGACATCTGTGGTCTTAGGTCACCACTTTCAGATTCATTGTGGTCTTAGGTCACCACTTTCGGATATCATCGTCTTAGGTCACCGTGTTCGTGGTCTTAAGTCACCACATTCACTTCCCCTTTCAAACAAACCCATATGCCCCATATAATGATGATATGCATAAATATGCCGAGTTCTCATTCTTATCATATTCTCATATTACTAATGACCTTTTTCATGTTCTTTGTAGAAGTAGGAAGCGTGCACTGAGTACTTAGTACCATAACATGGTACCCTAGCCACTTTCATATTCTTAATATCACATATTGTAATAAAGCAGGCCATGAAACATATTAAGAAGTAGTGTGGGGTACACACTGATTTGCTTAACCACTTCTTTGAAATCCCAAAATCGATCTATCGCCTTATATCTCAAGTTCCTACAATTGATTAATCACTTACTATTTAGCACAAAGCCTATTCGGCTAGAAAACCAAATCCTAGTAGGATTTGTATTCTTAAAGCTTACCTTGGTGACGATTTGATGATTTAATCAAATCCCGAAACTCGTATTTTCCCCTTTGAAATTGGCTAGTCACTAAATCCCTTGAATTGGTTAGTTTTAGAAACTTAAAACACATAATAATAGATCTACTACTAAAATAGGCCTTGGCGAATTTACCTTTGTTCTTACCTTCCAAATCTTAAATCCGAATTGGATCCTTGCTTCTTTATTTGTGTCGAAATCCCTATGTACCCATGTTAGATCCAATCTAACATTAAATCATAATAATATAGCTTATGGTCGAATGGTATTCATAACTTACCTTAGATCTTAGAAGTTCAGAAAGATACCTTCTTGTAGTTGACAATTTCTTAAATCCAGAAAACACCCTTCCATAACTCGGCCAAAATCCATAATAGAGATTAGTCCCTAAATTTTAGATAGGTTTAAAATATAAAAGAATTGAAACCAAAATTTGGATCTTACCCTTTTAAGAAATCGGTAGCACCCTTGTTAAAAGCCCCTTAAAGAATCGGCCTTGATGACTAGATGATAAAGTTTGGCTTTTGGGATTTAATGGAGAAGTCGACTAGAGGTTCTCTTGGGGTATTTGGTTTCCACGAAAATAAGGAAAAGAAACTTGAGAATTTTGGCAATGGTGGACTATAGATTCGGCTTGACAAAAGAAAAGAGAAGAGAAGAGAGGAGAGCACTCGGAAATTCGGCGAGAGAGAGGAGGAGGAAGAAAAATTGATGAGTAGCCCTATTTCCTTCCTTTTATATAGCGAAACTACTCCTCAGAATCCCTTACTTGGCCACCACTCTTCTTTATTTGATAGCTTTATCTCTTAATTTAAAATAATTAGAGAATAATCCTTTATTATCTCTTCAAAAATAATCCAAATTAAATCCCTTATTTATCACCTTATTAATCGAATATTAAAGAGAATAAAACTCCTCCTTTCTAGAAGGCTTGTGCCGTCCACCTCAGAGCTTCTGGAAGCAAAAATAAAACTTCTTTTATTTGCTTCCCAAGTGACTCGAACCTAGGCCCAACACCTTGCATGTGGCGCAATTTCTAGAGGCCCTAAGTGGCATCTTCAGGCCACTTTTCCAAGCCTGTTTGTGTGTCAAATTTCACAAACTTTTTCTTTTAAGGCCACCTTGCCTTAATTTTTTCTTTTAAACTTTAAAACTCGACATTTCTAAGTCATTTCTAAGTTTCCAAAAATTTTCGTTCGGCTCTGTAAACTTGACATTTTCTTACATTTCCAAGTTTCCAGAAATGTGCACTTTCCTATTTTGAATCATTTCCAAATCATTTCCATCCATTTCCAAGTTTCCAAAATGTTCACTTTCCATTTTTTTAACTTAACATTTCCATACATTTTCAGGTTTCCAAAATTGTTCAAAATTTATTCTTAGTACATAAAACATGTTACTTTGTACAATTAAAGCTGAAAATGCATAGGCCCTTTCGAGGATGTTACAATTCTACCCCTTAAAATAATTTCATCCTCAAATTTTCTAACTAAAATAATTGAGGGTATTGTTGTCGCATTGCCTCTTACTGGTTCCCCTGAAGCTTCTTAGATCCATGATTGCGCCATAACACCTTGACTAGAGGAACCGACTTCCTCGTAGCACTTTCACATCACGTTCCAATATCCGAATCGGCTCTTCCTCGTAGGATAAGTCTGGCCTTAGCTCTACTTCTTCGACAGGTACCACATGAGACGGATCCAATCGGTAATGACATAGCATGGATACATGGAATACGTCGTGCATCTGCCGCAACTCTGGTGGCAACTCCAATTGGTATGCCACTGCTCTAACTCGCTTTAGTACTCGATAGGGCCCTATAAACCTTGGGCTTAACTTCCCCTTGCGACCGAACCTCATTACCTTTTTCCAAGGCGAGACTTTCAAAAACACTTGGTCTCCCACTTCAAACTCTATTTCCTTCCGCTTAAGGTCTGCGTACGACTTCTGCCTATCAGAGGCTTCCTTTAATCGTGCTCGAATCATCTCAACCTTCTCTTCAGTTTCGGCCACTAACTCTGGACCCAAAACTCGACGTTCTCCTAACTCAGTCCAACAAGTAGGAGTTCTACACTTCCGACCATACAATGCTTCATATGGTGCCATCCGAATGCTAGCACGATAGTTGTTGTTGTAGGCGAACTCGGCTAAAGGCAAATAGTCTTCCCAACTTCCTCGAAAATCCATCACCTGACCTCTCAACATATCCTCCAACACTTGTATAACTTCGTTGATGCCCGTCGATTGTGGATGAAAAGCCGTAGTGAAGTCCAACTTAGTGCCTAAAGCTTGATGAAGTGCCCTCCGAGCGAGACGTAAACCTTGGGTCTCTGTCGAAGATGATCGATCTTTGGTACACCATGTAACCTCACAATTTACGCCACATATAACTTAGCGACTTACAAGAGAATAGTCAACTCTTACAGGGATGAAGTGCGCAGACTTAGTCAAGCGGTCCACTATCACCCATATCGAGTCCTTCTTAGTAGGCGTAAGGGAAGCCCACTAACAAAATCCATGGTAATTCTCTCCCACTTCCATTGCGAGAATCTCGATTGGTTGAAGCAATCTGATGGAACTTGGTGTTCAACCTTAACTTGGCGACACATCAAACATTTCCCCACAAATTCGGTCACTTCTTGCTTAAGATCGGACCACCAAAATTGTTCCCTTAGATCTCTCATGCGACTTAATGCCTCGGGATGCATAGCATAAGGGCTACTATGTGCCTCGAAGAATCCTTTGTCTTAACTCCTTGTCCTTCGACATACAGACTTTTCCTTTGTAAAACAATACTCCTTCATAATTAACGCCATAATCCTTTAATTCCCCATTCTGCATTTCTTCGTAACTTAGCACTTAGATCCTTATCAACCAAGCGTCCCTCTTTCACCTCCTTGACCATGGGCTTGACTTGCAACTCGCCAGCGAGCTTTCATCATCGTACAAACTTAAGTGAGCAAACATAGCCCTTAGATCCGACACAACCTTCCGACTTAGGGCATCAGCTACCACATTCGCCTTGCCCGGATGATATTCTATTGAACAGTCGTAGTCCTTCAACAACTCCACCCACCTTCGTTGCCTCAAGTTCAACTCCTTCTGAGTCAACAGATACTTAAGGCTCTTGTGGTCTGTGTAGATCACTGACCTTTCTCCATAGAAGTAGTGCCTCCAAACCTTAAGGGTGAAAACCACTGCTGCCAGTTCCAAGTCATGAGTTGGGTAGTTAACCTCATGAGGCCTTAACTGTCGAGACGCATAAGCGACCACTTTTCCATCTTGCATTAGAACACACCCTAATCCCGTATGCGAAGCGTCATAGTATACCACAAACTCCTTTCCCGCCTCCTATTTGAATTAACACTGGAGCTTGGTCAAGACCTTCTTGAGCTTCTCAAAGCTCTCTTTGTTGCTTATCCGTCCATACAAAGGGTACTTCCTTACTCAATAACTTTGTCAAAGGCGCGGCTATTGGCGAGAACCCTTCTACAAACCTCTCCTGTAATAGCTTTGCCAAACCCAAGAAACTTTGGTTTCAGCCACGGACCTAGGTGGTTTCCAATCCAACACTTGCCTCGATCTTCCTAGGATCCACCCTTATTCCCTCTGCGGATACCACATGTCCTAAGAATGCCACCTTCTTAAGCCAAAATTCACACTTGCTGAATTTGGCATAGAGCTTCTTTTCCCTTAATACTTGTAGCACTATCCGTAGGTGCTCATCATGCTCACCCTCTGACTTCGAGTATACTAAGATATCATCGATGAACACAATAACGAACCGATCCAAGTAGGGTTGAAAAACCCGGTTCATCATATCCATGAATGCGGCTGGAGCGTTCGTCAACCCAAACGGCATTACTACAAACTCATAATGGCCATATCTTGTCCTAAAGGCGGTCTTATGGATATCTGCCTATCAGAGAGTTCAGAGTCTAGGCCTAGTGTTTCCACTACACTCTCCTAAGTTTTTCTTCCCACACTGGTCACAAGGACGATACTGCCCTCCTTTAGCAGCTTGCTAACCTCGCGGCCTATCAACTCTAGGCCTTTTATTCCCGAGATGATCTGGCGAACCAAAGCCTCTTTTACTCACATTGCGGTCGAAGTTCCGCTTTGTAGAATCCTTAATCCCCTCAGCTACCTTAGCTTTCTCTACTAAAGCAGAAAACTCTCGTTCCTAATGCGGAGCTATCAACATGTAATATCCTAAAAAAATTGATTGAGTATCATCTTGTTACTTGTGTTAGCTCGAGTATGATTATTATTATGTGCTTAGTATAGTTTTATGAAGGCTTGGAATTATTAGCTAAGCTAGAATGATTTTTAGTATTGAAAATATAGTGAAGTGGATTAGATGAACTTGACACTTAAGTTAATTTAAGTGTTAAACTCTAACACAAGAGGAGTTAATGGCATAATGGATAAGGCGCATGAAAGGTTGCTTGAGGGAAGTGGTTCGAGTAGCATGGAAGGCATATTAAGGATTTTTTTATGCATCCTAGCATTAAGTGTCGGTCAACTATTCATATGGATAAGATGGACAATTTTCTTTTTATGGAAAGAAGACTTAAGGTTATGGTAAGCATGAAATAAGGGATAGAATTGCTAGATTTTGGGGATAAAATTTCTTCAACTTTGGGAATGTAGAGGATTTCAAGGCTTGGCTTAAGGGTGTTGTTTTGGAAACTCTCCTATGGCCATTAGTGCATGAATGTGGACGGCATGTGTGGCTAGGGGTGGCCGAATGTTGATAGGAAGTTTGGGGGAATAGTTGGCCAACTTTAGCATTTTGTGCATCATTTGGCATTTTCTCTTCCTCTCCAAAAACTCCCTCTTTGGCGAATGTATCTTAGGCATTTTGGTGCAATTTTGCTTTTGATTTAGCTCTCATTTGTGTTTGAACCAAAATCTAATTTCTTCCTCTCATTTCCCTTTTGAAACCGAAACCACAATTTGCATTTTTGTGCACTTTTCTTTTCTAAGAAACTAGGTGTTTGGCGAACCTCTTTCTCCCATCTCTCTCTTTTCTTTCTTTTGATACTTGCTCAAAAACCACATTTCCTTTTTCACTTCCTCTTGGCTGAATCTTCCTCCTTCCCAAATCCCATCTCTTTCATTTTTTTTTTCAAAGTTAAAAACATCCATTACCATTCTATTTTCATTTTCTATTTTCTTCTTTCTTTCATTTTCGAATCATCGTTCTCCTATTTCACTTTCACTTTTATTTTTCCTTTCTTTTTACTCCACCATAGCCAAATCTTCTTTTTCTCTTTTGGTGTTATATTGGCCGAATATCATCAAGGGTAGATAATCTTTGGGTTTTCTTCAATCAGTTTTGGAAGATAGGTAAGTGTTCATGGCCGTATTTCCGTTATTTCCTTCTCCTTTCTAAGTCGTTTTCTTGTGGACAAAGGCCGAATCCTTGGTCATTTGTTTGCAAGGTTCTAACCATTATTTAGGAACTGATTTTTCCTTTAGGCTCTTTGGGACGTTGGAAGTAATCGATCTAAGCCATTCCATTAGCAATCGAAGTTGGTAAGTCAAGTGGTAAGATTCATGTCGATTCATTATTCTTTTTGAGGATAAAGACTAAGGCCATTGGGATTAAGATGTGATGTTGGCCGAATGGATTTTTGCTTATTGTTTTGTGGTATGGCCGAATGTAGGACAAGGTGATCTAGTGCAGTAGATCGGATCTTCGGAAGTTAGTATTTGCGTTAGTGAAAGGTGTGTACCTTACACACTTTATAACTCGGTATATATATATATGTGTGTGTTAATAACTATTCATGTTGTTAAAGCCGAAAACTATGAGATCTTGAAATGATACCTTGATGGGTATGGGCAAAGATACGGGTAAGTCCGTTTCGATATGATGTTGATATATGTTGTTAATATCACGATCTACAATATATATTGGTTATATGTTTATATCAAAGTATAATGACATGATTTGTTATCTATTGCATTGGTATGGGCGATATGAGAGGAGGGGGAAGATTGATATCCGTGACTTTAGGACACCAGAGGTTTGGCACCTCTAGTGGTTTGGTACCACATATTTCGTGTCTTTGGGACACCAGAGGTTTGGCACCTCATAGCGACTCGTCCCAGTGGTTTCACACCACCGTGGGTTGGCCCCACATTTGATGTATTGGGATCATTGCCAGTGATTTGGTATCACACGTGGGTTGGCCCCACAACTTGATTATTCGTGACTTTGGGTCACCAGTGATTTGGCATCACATTATTGGATATCGTGACTTTGGGTCACCAGTGGTTTGGCACCACCAGTGGTTTGGTACCACACAGGGTAGAAAAGGAGTTTTGGATGCCTAGGTTGGGTGCATTATATATATATTGCTTGGTTATAATTTGTGTAAGTATGTGGCATTTACCCGGGAGAGGGATTATCCATCGAGTCTTGGTGACTCACCTTCTCCCTTATTTTTCAAGTGATTAAAGTAAAATCGTGGATGAGGAGCCGGATGAACTCGAGGAGGCCATGCAATAAAATTTGGTTTTACATGAACTTCCATTTGGGTACTTTATTTTAATTCGTTTTCATCTTTTTATGGATTTGTAATAAGGCCTCTTTAATTATATTTTGGATTATTTATATGCTTTGGATTTGTTTTAAATATGGCTTATAAATTACATGGTTGATATAATAATTTCAGCACAAAGTTTTCTAAACTACTAAACGCTGATGGTTTTAAAAGCGTTACCATCGGGTAACATAAATCAATTGATATTATTTAACAACTTAAGTATTTTTGATAACTCATACTATTTTCCAAAACTCGAGTTTCCAAATTTCTATTAGATACGGTTTTTAACCTAATCGCTTTAGTTTCTTTTCAATTTATAAAAGGTTTACAAATCTAAGTTTGCAACTAAGTTTTAAAGATTTATTTTAGGATTTCAAAGTAAATTATCGTTTTTAATTTATTATACACACTGATTTCTACGAACTTAGAACAACAAAGAGTTTTTCACTAAAATTTAATCGGTAACTCGTTTTCCTCAAAACATTTTCCCTGTGACATACCAAATTCGATCGTGGCGTATTGGACTGGGGTTTGGGGTGTTACAAATTGATATCGAGCCAAGTTCAAAAGCTCGATTGTGGGCCCAAGGCCCAAAATGATTTAAAGTATGATCTTAAAATGTTTTTGTTTAAAATTATATGATCACAAAGGCATGGCAGAGTCTCACACACCGATTCCACTGGTAAGTACTTTAAAGCGTTGATCTTGATGATATGATGATGTTAGTATGGTGATTAGTAGTAGAAACTACTCTAGAGACCCAAACTATAGGTTGAATGTACTGCATGAAATAACTTCTTATTAAAATTATTCATAAAGCGTGTTTTAAAGAAAGTGGAATAATGACTAATGCATAACACTTTTAAATCGGATAAGTCGAGACTTTAGACATGAGTACTCGAGGTCGGGTCGTATTACTCGTGGACGCGGTCGGGGTAGGATGGTTGTGTGCGAGCCGGTGAGGTGCGGTCAAGGATCAGAAAATGAGGTACCACTACCCCACCACCACCCGGTTGGAGTTGAGCATCCCGGATCAAGCGGGGATGACACGGTGTCTCTCGGCGATCTTTGCGAGTCCTTGAGAGGGTATTTGGAATAGGTGGAGGCGTGGAAGCTCGTAATCTGTACCCGGCGACTCGAGCCAATGGGCCGAGGTATTTCGAGGTGTTTGGTGTGGCTCGATGACGGCGAGTATTGGTTAGAGGCGACGGAGCGAATCATGGATGACTTGGATCGAATCGAGGAAAAGTGAAAGGGATAGTGTCGCTTCTTTGGGATGAGTCATATCGGTGGTGGCTCACAGTGCGGAATAGTCTTTGCGATGGAGGATCTCACTTGGGATTATTTTAAGGCGCGTATCGGAAGAAATATGTTGGGTCTAGTTACATTGATGCACAGCGTAAGGCATTTCGAGTTTGGTCCGGGAAGTAAGTCCGTATTAGAATATGAGGGGAATTTTTAAGATTGAGCCAGGTATCTTTGGAGGTATCGTGGCTTGAGCACGAGCGATGTGTCGGTTTGAGGATGGATTGAGGGCGAACTAAGATTGCTGATTGCTCCACATCGGGAGCGAGAGTTTCTTCGCGCTAGTTGAAAAGACTAAGATAGCGAGAGGGATAAAGGAATCGTAAAAGCGAGGCACGGCAAGAATAAACATAAGAGAAGTTTTGGATCATCCGGTCGGTGGTAATTCTCGTAAGAGGGTTAGGCGAGTGGGCGAATCAACTGGGAGGCACATTCATCGCTGTCGGGGACCGGCCACGAGTGTAACCGATGTGGAAAATTTCATTGGGGCAAATGTTGGACCGGAGGAAAGGATGTTTTGAGTGTGGTTATTTGGATCATCGTGTGAGAGACTCGCCCACGTAAGCTAGCCAGAATCGGTCGAGGTCAAGGTCGTGCTCGATTCAGAAATGAGGGACCGTCACCGCAAAGAGGTCGTGGTAATGGTAGAGGAGGTAATGGTTCAGTCGAGGCCGCGGAGGATCTGGCAGAGGTCTTGGCAACACCGAGGCAAGACGGCTGGTTTGGTGTATCTGTGAGGCGTCGAGAGGAGGCGACGCACCGGACGTCATAAGCGAGTACGCTCTTAATCTTTGGTGAACCATATCTTTGCTTTGATAGATGTGGGTTCGACACATTCGTATGTTGCTAGTAACATAGTAGAGACTATGAATCTAGACTCTGAGACTACTTCTAGGAAGATGGCGGTACTTAGCCCTGCAGGTCACTCTGTAGAAGTAAATAAGTTTGTATAGAGATGTACCCCTAGAACTCCAAGGGGTAATGTTTGTAGGCGATCGATGGAAGCGCCATTTGAGGAGTTCGATCCGATTCTTAGGATAATTTGGTTGGTCAAGTATCAAGCAAGTTTGGATTGCGACTGCGAAAGCGCATGGTTTTGAAAAGCGGTGAGGGCAAAGAGGTGGTTATGATAGGTAATAGAAGAGATTATCTATCCAACGTGGTATCTGCGTTGAAAGTTTGTGAAGTTGGTCGGGAAGGGTGTAAGGCATTTGTGGTTCATGTGTGTGCGTTGGAGGCTAATGAGTCTCTTTTGTGGGGAATGTCCGAGCGGTAAAGGAATATGTTGATGTATTTCTAGAAGAACTTCCGGGATTGCCTTGGATCGTGAAGTTGAATTTGGTATAGATCTCATTGCAGAAACTGCGCATGGTGTTTATTGCTCCGTATAGGATGGCACCCAGAAGGAATTAGGGAATTGAAGGCTCAAATTCAAGAGTTGTTGGATCGAGGTTTTATCCAACCAAGTGTTTTGCCTTGGGGAGCACCGGTACTTTTTGTCAAAAAGAAGGATGGATCGATGCGGATGTGTATAGACTATCGCCAGTTGAATAAGCTGACGATCAAAAACAAGTATCCTTTGCCGAGGATAGATGACTTGTTTGATCGGCTTAAGAGGGCGGCGGTTTTCTCTAAGATTGATTTAAGGTCCGGATATCATCAACTGAAGGTGAAAGAGGCTGATATCCATAAGACGGCATTTCGCACTCGGTATGGGCACTACGAGTTTACGGTAATGCCGTTTGGGTTGACTAACGCTGTTGGCAACATTCATGGACATGATGAATTGGGTATTCCGGCGCAGTTTTGGACCGATTTGTTGTGGTATTTATAGACGATATTTTGGTATACTCCAAGTCGAGGAGGAGCATGATGCGCATTTGCGAGTAGTGTTGCGATTTTGAGGGAAAAACGACTTTATGCAAAATTTAGTAAGTGCGAGTTTTGGCTTAGGGAGGTGACTTTCTTGGGTCACGTAGTATCGGTGAGGATTAGAGTGGATCCTCGAAAGATTGAGGCGATGTTGGATTGGAAGTGCCTAAGTCGGTGGTGAGATTCGGAGTTTCCTAGGTGCAGCGGGGTATTAGAAGATTTGTGGAAGGATTTTCTTTGATAGCAAAGCACCTATGACTAAGTTATTGAGGAAAGGAATTCCATTTGTGTGGACCGAGAAGCGACAAGGAAGTTTTGACAAGTTGAAGAAGATTCGATTTGAAGCTCGGTTTTGATTCAACTGAGGCGAGCAAGGAATTCACGGTTTCTTGTGATGCATCACATCTTGGTTTGGGATGTGTCTTTGTCTGCAGAAGGGAAGGTAGTGGCTTATGCATCTCGGCAGTTGAGACCACATGAAGTTAACTATCCGACGCATGACTTGGAATTAGCTACTGATGGTTTTTGCTTTGAAGATATGGAGACACTATTTGTATGGAGAGAAGTCGATAGTCTACACGGATCACAAGAGTCTTAAGTATCTTTTGACTCGGAAGGATTTGAACTTGAGGCGTAGATGGATAGAGTTGTTGAAGGACTACGATTGTTCGATTGAGTATCATCCGGGCAAGGCTAACGTGGTGGTGGCGACGCGTTGAGCCGAAAGGTTGTATCGGACTTAAGATCGATGTTTGCTCATCTTAGCTTATATGACGATGGGAGTCTTTTGGGTGAATTGCAAGTCAAGCCGACTTGGTTAGAAGCGAGATCAAGGAGAAGCAGTTAGAGGATGATGGTTTGAATGATCGGAGGTTCTGAGTGTTGAGAATGGTGGTTTAGAGGATTATAGTTTGTCCAAGGATGGAGTATTGTGTTTTAAAGGAAGAGCTTGTATGCCAAAGGATGTTGAGTTGAGGCAAAAGATTCTTTGGGGCGCACATAGCAGCCCATACGCTATGCATCTGGAGGTAGCAAGATGTATCGGGATTTAAGAGAAGCGATTTTAGTGGCGAGTGCAAGCGTGAGGTGGCGAGTTTGTGGGTAAATGTCGGACGTGTCGGCGAGTCCGGTCAAGGTAGAGCATCGGTTGCCGTGCAGGTTACTTGATCGGTGAAGATTCCATAGTGGAAGTGGGAAAGGATCACTATGGACTTTGTCGATGGATTACCCCTACGCCAAGTAAGAAGGACTCGATTTGGGTGATTGTGGATCGTCGACTAAGTCACTCATTTTATTACGGTAAGGGTGGATTACTCGCTTGAAGTTAGCTAAGTTGTATGTGGCGGAGATAGTAAGGTTGCACGGTGTACCGGTGTCGATCATCTCGAGACGAGAGATCCTAGATTTACGTCGAGGTTTTGGAGAGCGTTACATCGGGCTTTGGGTGCGTGGTTGGATTTTAGTACCGCATTTCATCCACGATCGACGGCAATCAGAAAAGAGTTATCTGATTTTAGAGGATATGTTGAGAGGTTGTGTATTGGACTTGAGGCGGTGGGAAGAGTTTTTACCATTAGCGAGTTCGCATACAACAATAGTTATCGAGCAAGCATTAAGATGGCACCATATGAGGCGTTGTATGGTAGGAGGTGTCGCACACCTACATCTTTGGACCGAGTTGAGTGAGCGTCAAATGTTAGGACCAGAGTTGGTTGCAAAAACCGAAGATAAGGTGAATTTGATTCAAGCTCGGTTGAAGGAAGCTTGGATAGGCGAAGTCATATGCCGATCTCAAGCGGAGGATATAGAATTTTCCGTGGGTGACAAAGTTTTTTCGAAAGTCTCGCCATGGAAGAAAGTGTTAAGATTTGGGAGAAAAGGCAAGTTAAGTCCAAGGTTTATTGGGCGTATAAGGTGTTGAGACGAGTGGGACCAGTGAGCCTATCACTCGAGTTGCCATCGAGTGAGTCGATTCACGATGTGTTCCATGTCTCCATGCTTAGACGCTATCGTTCGATCCATCGCATGTTGTGGCGAGAGGAAATAGAGGTGAGTCCAGATCGGCGGAAGAAGAAGAACTGTGCGATTCTAGACCGAGATGTGAAAGTTTTGCGTAGGAAGTCGGTTCCTTTAGTGAAGGTTTTATGGCGGAACCATGGCGTAGAAGAAGCTACGTGGGAACCGGAGGATGTGATGAGGTAGCGGTTTCCTCAACTCTTGTGAGCAGGTAATTTCGAGGACGAAATTTTCTTAAGGGGGTAGAATTGTAATATCCTAAAAAAATTGATTGAGTATCATCTTGTTACTTGTGTTAGCTCGAGTATGATTATTATTATGTGCTTAGTATAGTTTTATGAAGGCTTGGAATTATTAGCTAAGCTAGAATGATTTTTAGTATTGAAAATATAGTGAAGTGGATTAGATGAACTTGACACTTAAGTTAATTTAAGTGTTAAATTCTAACACAAGAGGAGTTAGTGGCATAGTGGATAAGGCGCATGAAAGGTTGCTTGAGGGAAGTGGTTCGAGTAGCATTGAAGGCATATTAAGGATTTTTTTATGCATCCTAGCATTAAGTGTCGGTCAACTATTCATATGGATAAGATGGACAATTTTCTTTTTATGGCAAGAAGACTTAAGGTTATGGTAAGCATGAAATAAGTGATAGAATTGCTAGATTTTGGGGATAAAATTTCTTCAACTTTGGGAATGTAGAGGATTTCAAGGCTTGGCTTAAGGGTGTTGTTTGGAAACTCTCCTATGGCCATTAGTGCATGAATGTGGACGGCATGTGTGGCTAGGGGTGGCCGAATGTTGATAGGAAGTTTGGGGGAATAGTTGGCCAACTTTAGCATTTTGTGCATCATTTGGCATTTTCTCTTCCTCTACAAAAACTCCCTCTTTGGCCGAATGTATCTTAGGCATTTTGGTGCAATTTTGCTTTTGATTTAGCTCTCATTTGTGTTTGAACCAAAATCTAATTTCTTCCTCTCATTTCCCTTTGAAACCGAAACCACAATTTGCATTTTTGTGCACTTTTCTTTTCGGCAAACTAGGTGTTTGGCCGAACCTCTTTCTCCCATCTCTCTCTTTTCTTTCTTTTGATACTTGCTCAAAAACCACATTTCCTTTTTCACTTCCTCTTGGCAGAATCTTCCTCCTTCCCAAATCCCATCTCTTTCATTTTTTTCAAAGTTAAAAACATCCATTACCATTCTATTTTCATTTTCTATTTTCTTCTTTCTTCCATTTTGAATCATCCTTCTCTATTTCACTTTCACTTTTATTTTCCTTTCTTTTTACTCCACCATAGCCGAATCTTCTTTCTCTCTTTTGGTGTTATATTGGCCGAATATCATCAAGGGTAGATAATCTTTGGGTTTTCTTCAATCGGTTTTGGAAGATAGGTAAGTGTTCATGGTCGTATTTTCGTTATTTCCTTCTCCTTTCTAAGTTGTTTTCTTGTGGACAAAGGCCGAATCCTTGGGCATTTGTTTGCAAGGTTCTAACCATTATTTAGGAACCGATTTTTCCTTTAGGCTCTTTGGGACGTTGGAAGCAATCGATCTAAGCCATTCCATTAGCAATCGAAGTTGGTAAGTCAAGTGGTAAGATTCATGTCGATTCATTATTCTTTTTGAGGATAAAGACTAAGGCTATTGGGATTAAGATGTGATGTTGGCGAATGGATTTTTGCTTATAGTTTTGTGGTATGGCCGAATGTAGGACAAGGTGATCTAGTGCGGTAGATTGGATCTTCAGAAGTTAGTATTTGCGTTAGTGAAAGGTGTGTACCTTACACACTTTATAACTCGGTATATATATATATGTGTGTGTTAATAACTATTCATGTTGTTAAAGTCGAAAACTATGAGATCTTGAAATGATACCTTGATGGGTATGAGCAAGGATACGGGTAAGTCATTTCGATATGATGTTGATATATGTTGTTAATATCACGATCTACGATATATATTGGTTATATGTTTATATCAAAGTATAATGACATGATTTGTTATCTATTGCATTGGTATGGGCGATATGAGAGGAGGGGGAAGATTGATATCCGTGTCTTTGGGACACCATAGGTTTGGCACCTCCAGTGGTTTGGTACCACATATTTCGTCTCTTTGGGACACCAGAGGTTTGGCACCTCATAGCGACTCGTCCCAGTGGTTTCACACCACCGTGGGTTGGCCCCACATTTGATGTATTGGGATCGTCGCCAGTGATTTGGTATCACACGTGGGTTGGCCCCACAACTTGATTATTCGTGACTTTGGGTCACCAGTGGTTTGGCACCACCAGTGGTTTGGTACCACACGGGGTAGAAAAGGAGTTTTGGATGGCTAGGTTGGGTGCATTATATATATATATTGCTTGGTTATAATTTGTGTAAGTATGTGGCATTTACCAGGAGAGGGATTATGCATTGAGTCTTGGTGACTCACCTTCTCCCTTATTTTTGGGTGATTCGTAAAATCGCGGATGAGGAGCCGGATGAACTCGAGGAGGCCATGCAATAAAATTTGGTTTACATGAACTTCCATTTGGGTACTTTATTTTAATTCGTTTTCATCTTTTTATGGATTTGTAATAAGGCCTCTTTAATTATATTTTTGGATTATTTATATGCTTTGGATTTGTTTTAAATATGGCTTATAAATTACATGGTTGATATAATAATTTGAGCACCAAGTTTTCTAAACTACTAAACGCGATGGTTTTAAAAGCGTTACCATCGGGTAACATAAATCAATTGATAGTATTTAACAACTTAAGTATTTTTGATAACTCATACTATTTTCCAAAACTCCGGTTTCCAAATTTCTATTAGATACGGTTTTCAACCTAATCGCTTTAGTTTCTTTTCAATTTATAAAAGGTTTACAAATCTAAGCTGCAACTAAGTTTTAAAGATTTATTTTCGGGATTTCAAAGTAAATTATCAGTTTTTAATTTATTACACACCTGATTTCTACGAACTTAGAACAACAAAGAGTTTTTCACTAAAATTTAATCGGTAACTCGTTTTTCCTCAAAATGTTTTCCCCTGTGACATACCAAATTCGGTCGTGCCGTATTGACTGGGTTCGGGGTGTTACACAACAGCCTTAAATCATCCCTCAAATCGTCCTCAAATCGGACACACCGTTCATGCTCTATAGCCACCACTCCTCGAGCATAACGGCTTAGCCTCAGAAACTCAGCTTCATACTCTGCCACGGACTTGTTCCCTTGAACCAGCCCCATAAATGCCTTCCTTTGCTCATCAGCATACCGGGTACCGACATACTTCTTCTGATAAGCCGTCTTAACATAGTCCCACGTCAGATCCTCAGCTGTGGCACCATCATGAACTGTGAGCCACCATTGGTACGCTTCATCGCGTAGGAACGCCACCATTCCTTTCACCTTCTCTTCAGGGGTTAGATCTGGTTCATCCATGATCCGCTCGATTGATTCCAACCAATACTCGGTGATGCTGGGTGCCCTCTCGACACTCCACGGAACACCTCACTCGTTGGCACGAAGTCGCTCAGTACCAACCGGGCTCCCAAATTTCCTCCGCACCACCACCAACTCTAGAACTCGTATACGACTGTGACACACGACATCATCCCATGCGTGCTTGCCGCTCAACACCAAGAGTGGGGTGGTGGTGGCATCTCATTGTCGGACCACGACTGATCTAACGGGTTCCGACACGGGTCATTCTACCTCTATTGCGTCCTCAAATGCGTTACGACCCACGCCCCTAGAGCTCATTTCTACCGTCGCGATCGATTAAAAAGTTTTATGAATTAGTGCTTGTTTCATTTATTACCCATGAAGAAGTTTTATGAAAAGAAATTTTAGGAGTGGTTCTTTCGTATTCATACATGCACACAGTCTTTGCATTCATACATCCATCAATCAATTATGAACTTTCGTTCATTCAGAGAAATGTTGTAGTTTCCTTTGTTGTTGTTTTTTTTCTTCCACTACCCAGGGGTATTTTCGTAATTTTTCAAAAGGAAAAAGTTTATTGGTGATTTTGTCATAAAGTATTTTGGTATTTTTAAATTTTTGGGTATTTTGAAAAATTTTGAAATCCGAGGGTATTTCGGTGATTTTGGACCCTGGGGTATTTTGGTGATTTTTTTCCAAGCAGGGTAAATTTGTAAAATCTTATAAATCAGGATATTTCAAAGGTTGCAAAACTTTGAGGTTTTTTTGAGAATTGTACTTTTCAAAGCGGTGATGTTGCAAAAATTTTGGAAATCGGGTCATTTTTGTAATTTTATAAGTTAGGGGCAATTTTTAAATTTCCAAAATTCAAGGTATTTTTGATAATTTGCAAATTAGGGTTTTTTGAACATTGATAAAATAATGAAATTTTGGCAAAACTGTTGGGTAGTTGGTCATTTTATAAACCAAGGGTATTTTGGTAATTTTACCACTAGGGGCATTTTTGTATAAATCAGAAATCTTTCGAAAAATTTTGTAAAGATGGTTTTCATGAATTTAGAAGAAAGTTTTAAGAGTTCTAAAACTCGGGTTTTATTGTTTTTATAAAAACACGGCTAATTCCCTTTCGGGTTTTAGTTATTGTGTTTAGCCTATGACCGAGTCCTATTGGTCGGGGTGAACCAAAGCTACGCACTGTGCATGATTCGAGTGGAGAGGAGGTGAGTCACACGGATCGCTTAAATACCAAGCTCCCACCGAAACCATTCCTAGACATGCGCATGAGAGGTTGCCACACCTCACCGAGCCCTGCAGGTTAGGGTGAACAGGAAGCTACGCACGGGTAGGATTTCTGCGAATAGGAGGTGAGTCACTAGGGATCGCTTAAATACTGTGCTCTTAGGATCCAATCCTAGACATGCGCATGTGGGGTTACCACACCTTAACTTAGTAACTTAGCCATGGGTTTGTTTAACGTTCCTTAAGTCTTATGTGTTTGTGTTTGAGTAGACTAGTCCTAGGGTTCAAGTTCCTATCATGCTATTCTACGTTCCATTCCTTTTCTACCCTTCTAATATTCATTACACATAATCACACAAATAGTTAGGGTACTTTACGGTGGATCATGGTCGGAGACTTTAGGTGCCATGCCGTAAAACTCGCTTGTTTCATAAAATATTTTCAAAAAAACTCATTTGGGCTCGCTTTGAAAATGTTTTGGGCCTTGGCCCACAAAGCCGAGAGTTTTAAAAGCGGGCTCGATATCAAATCGAAACACCCCAAACCGGCCCATGAGATTTGCCCATTTGGTATGTTCCTCAAGTAAATCGGTTTCAAAATTCTTTCGTTACCTAGAGAAAACTTGTTCGATTTTGAAAAAAAAAAACATTGTTTGGGTTGGGCTTGTGTTGAAAAGCTAATTCAATTCTTTATATTAAAGATTTTACTTAAACTTTAATAGGTAAAACTCATAATCATAATAAATAGAAATAAATGGAAAACAATTCAACTATGGCCTTATGGCCTTATTACATCAAATAATTTCAATGTAATTCAAGTACTTAAATAGAAATAGTAGTTCATAAAATAAAAACTTCATGTTGAGCATGGCCACCACAAGTTACGCCATCCCGGTCCATCACTTTGTTCATCACTCAAACATGGTCCCACAGCAGGGTGAGTCAAAGCGGACTCAATGTGTACACGACACTAAGTCATAATAGAATCGGGCATACAGGAGTTACACCTTCAAAACATAGAATACAAGTTATGATGCATTCCCAAACCCAAACCTAATTGTCCATCCGCTACACACCCCCGTACCAACCATGCACACCGTGGGGACTACTAAGTCGACCCTCCTTCCGCTACACTCCAAATTGCGGTCTTAGGTCACCGCATTCGTGGTCTTAGGTCGCCACGTTCAGATTACTGTGGTCTTAGGTCACCACTTTGATTCATCGTGGTCTTAGGTCACCACTTTCAGATATCACGGTCTTAGGTCACCGTGTTCGTGGTCTTAAGTCACCACATTCACTTCCCCTTTCAAACAAACCCATATGCCCCATATAATGATGATATGCATAAATATGCCAGAGTTCACATTCTTATCATATTCTCATGTTACTAATGACCTTTTTCATGTTCTTTGTAGAAGTAGGAAGCGTGCACTGAGTACTTAGTACCATAACATGGTACCCTAGCCACTTTCATATTCTTAATATCACATATTGTAATAAAAGCAGGCCATGAAACATATTAAGAAGTAGTGTGGGGGGTACACACTGATTTGCTTAACCACTTCTTCGAAATCCCGAAATCGATCTCTCGCCTTAGATCTCAAGTTCCTACAATTGATTAATCACTTACTATTTAGCACAAAGCCTATTCGGTTAGAAAACCAAATCCTAGTAGGATTTGTATTCTTAAAGCTTACCTTGGTGTCGATTTGATGATTTAATCAAATCCCAGAAACTCGTATTTTTCCCCTTTGAAATCGGCTAGTCACTAAATCCCTTGAATTGGTTAGTTTTCGGCTTAAAACACATAATAATAGATCTACTACTAAAATAGGCCTTGGCGAATTTACCTTTGTTCTTACCTTCCAAATCTTAAATCCCGAATTGGATCCTTGCTTCTTTATTCTTTGTCGAAATCCCTATGTACCCATGTTAGATCCAATCTAACATTAAATCATAATAATATAGCTTATGGCCTAATGGTATTCATAACTTACCTTAGATCTTAGAAGTTTCGAAAGATACCTTCTTGTAGTTGACAATTTCTTAAATCCCGAAAACACCCTTCCATAACTCGGCCAAAATCCATAATAGAGATTAGTCCCTAAATTTTAGATAGGTTTAAAATATAAAAGAATTGAAACCAAACTTTGGATCTTACCCTTTTTAAGAAATCGATAGCACCCTTGTTAAAAGCCCCTTAAAGAATCGGCCTTGATGACTAGATGATAAAGTTTCAGCTTTTGGGATTTAATGGAGAAGTCGACTAGAGGTTCTCTTGGGGTATTTGGTTTCCACGAAAATAAGGAAAAGAAACTTGAGAATTTTGGCAATGGTGGACTATAGATTCGGCTTGACAAAAGAAAAGAGAAGAGAAGAGAGGAGAGCACTCGAGAAATTCGGCGAGAGAGAGGAGGAGGAAGAAAAATTGATGAGTAGCCCTATTTCCTTCCTTTTATAGCGAAACTACTCCTCAGAATCCCTTACTTGGCCACCACTCTTCTTTATTTGATAGCTTTATCTCTTAATTTAAAATAATTAGAGAATAATCCTTTATTATCTCTTCAAAAATAATCCAAATTAAATCCCTTATTTATCACCTTATTAATCGAATATTAAAGAGAATAAAACTCCTCCTTTCTAGAAGGCTTGTGCCGTCCACCTGAGAGCTTACGGAAGCAAAAATAAAACTTCTTTTATTTGCTTCCCAAGTGACTCGAACCAGTGCCCAACACCTTGCATGTGGCGCCATTTCGGAGGCCCTAAGTGGCATCTTGAGCAACTTTTCCAAGCCTGTTTGTGTGTCAAATTTCACAAACTTTTTCTTTTAAGGCCACCTTGCCTTAATTTCCTCTTTTAAACTTTAAAACTCGACATTTCTAAGTCATTTCTAAGTTTCCAAAAATTTTTGTTCGGCTCTGTAAACTTGACATTTTCTTACATTTCCAAGTTTCCAGAAATGTGCACTTTCCTATATTGAATCATTTCCAAATCATTTCCATCCATTTCCAAGTTTCCAAAAATGTTCACTTTCTATTTTTTTTAACTTAACATTTCCATACATTTTCAGGTTTCCAAAATTGTTCAAAATTTATTCTTAGTACATAAAACATGTTACTTCGTACAATTAAACCGAAAATGCATAGGCCCTTTCCAGGATGTTACATAAAATGCTTCAATGTCTATTCGTTTCTTCAATATTCGGTGGAATTATGCATGAAAAAGATGAGCACTTAGCTTTGTTTTAATTATTATTAACTTAATTTACATTTTACTATTTTACCCTTTTATGAATAACATTTAAATTCCACTAACTTAGGCATTTTTGTCCATCCATTTAGCATATGGAATAATAACAAGATAAGGACTCCTCACTTTATAAGCCATAAAAATCTAGCACTTTAACATTTAGCACACAACTTTTGCATTTTATGCGATTAAGTCCTTTTTGCTAATTCGACACACAAACGATAAAATTTTCACACCAAATTTTCACACATGCTCAATCACATATTGTAAACGTAAAAAATAATATTAAAATGTTTTTCTGCCTTCAGATTTGTGGTCCCAAAACCACTTTTCTGACTAAGGTCTAAACTGGGCTATTACAACTCTCCCCCCTTAGGGATTTTCGTCCCCGAAAATCTTACCAGCGAATAGGTTCGGATATTGTTCTTTCATAACATCTTCAGGCTCCCACGTAGCCTCTTCAACTCCGTGTTTGTGCCACAACACTTTCACTAAAGAAATCTTCTTATTTCTCAACTCTTTGATCTCACGTACCAAAATTCGAATCGGTTCCTCACTATACAACAAATCTGACTGAATCTCAACCTCAGTAGGAGCAATTACATACGAAGGATCAGACCTATATCGTCGAAGCATCGATACGTGAAATACATTATGAATCTTTTCTAATTCGGGTGGCAACAGCAATCTATAAGCAACCAGCCCAACTCATTCAATAATCTCATACGGCCCGATGAACCTCGAACTCAGTTTGCCTTTTCAGCCAAATCGAAGTATTTTCTTCCACGGAGTCACTTTCAAAAACACTTTGTCACCAACCTCAAATTTGATATCTTTTCGTTTTAAGTCTGCATAGGACTTCTGACGATCTAACGCTGCTTTCAAACTGTCACGAATCACTCTCACTTTCTGCTCAGTCTCTTTTATCTAATCAATCCCATGAATCTTATTCTCACTTAGCTCAGTCCAATACAATGGAGTTCGTGTAATAGCCCGATTTAGGGTCTAGTCGGATTAGTGGTGCGAGACCACAAATCCGAGTTAGTAAAATGAGCTTTTAAGGTATTTGAAATGTTTGCATGATATTATGAAAGTTTCATGTGGAAATTTTATGAAAATTTCCATTAAAGGGTCCATTAGGACTAAATTGCAAAAGTTGCAAGATATGAGTTTCTAGAAGCTTTTTGTATAAAATAGCTTTGGATTAGTAATTAGAAGTCCTTAAGTAGCAATTTGCCCAAATTATAATTTTTGGACAAAAATGGACATGAGTTAGTAATTTTTGAAAGTTTAGTAAAAAGGGCATTTTGGTCATTTGGTTTTTTATTGATTAAAAAGGATGAAATAAGTCAAAATTTATGTTCATCTTCTTCAAGCTTGGTCGAAACTTTGAAGAACTCTATAGCTAGGGTTTATTCAAATTTTCAAGCTCATTGTAAGTGCATTCTAGCCTCGTTTTTAATATTCTTCGTATTTTTGGAGTTCTCGTAACATGAATTAGCTATTTTTAGCTATAAGATGAGCTAAGATGCATGTTCAAAATTCTACCCATGTATGGTATATTTGTAAAATGATGTTTTATGGAAGATTGTGAGAGTTTGATGTTAGATAAACATCTTTTTCTAAGTGAATTTCATGAGAAATGCTAGTAGGGACTAGTTTGTAAAATTTATGAAATTTGTCATACATGGTAGAAATTGTAAGAATTTGATATTGCAATAGTTGAAACTATTAATCAGCTAAGCATGAAGTATTAGAAAGTTGAGTGAAAATCACTTTACGAGCCTTGGGGTAAAAGTGTAATTATGAGAAAGTTTAGGGGAAAAATAGTAATTTCGTCAAAGTATGTGTTAAGAGGCAATTTAGTCAATATGAGTATTAAATGAGTTAAATTATTATTATAGATCAAGAAAAACAAAGCCCAGACTGAAACCGAGGCAAGAACAAAGTCGAGGACTAAATTGCATATCTACCTATATTTTGTACATTGAGGTAAGTTTGTATGATTTCTAAGCTTTATGATTAATGTCATTGAATTGCTTAGTATAATGTACAATATTACCATGAAAATGTTTAATGATATGTTAACAAAGAAATCAATGAGATTAAGCATGAGAAAGTCCCAGTTGAGGTTGAATTACTTAGGATACTCGATTTATCACATGAGACAAGAAAGTCCGTATAAGACCAAGCCAAGGCATGGCATCGGCAATTAAGCAAGTTATCATGTAAGACCAAGACAAGTCTTGGCATTGAGGAGTAATTATGAGATGAAGACCCATATAAGCCCAAGCCAAGGCATGGCATTGGTAAGTCTCCAAGCAAAGATGTCATGTAAGTCCAAGACAAGTCTTGGCATTGAAAAGTTATCATGAGATAGAGATTTCATGTAAGCCCAAGCCAAGGCTCGACATTTACCAGTTCACGAGTAAAGATACCAAATAAGACCATGTCAAGACATGGCAATTGTAAGTTCCCAAGGGAACATATAAGTAAGACTTTGTGTAAGTCCATGTCAAGGCATGGCATCGATACCAAGATGAGAGATCCCATGTAAGACCATATCTAGGATACGGCTTTGGCATCGAGTTATATGTGAGATGAGATTCAGTATCCTCGGTTATTCATAGTAATTCATCGGGCAAAATAAGTAAAGCTATTATCAAGTTGAAAATGAGTATTATTCATGTTATGAATGATAAATTAGAGATTATGATTATTATAGTAAAGTATACTGATCTATGCGATCAAGTGATACAGGTACCTTGTTTATCTCACAAGCATGAGACTAGTAAGAATCATGAGATATGTAACAATCAGTAAGAGTAAGTAAGCTTTAATAGCTAAAATTTATGATGCCAAATGGTTTATGTTAAGCGAGTATGTTTCTATGTGCATTATTTGCAAACTTACTAAGCTAAATGCTTACGTCTTTATTTCTTTCTTTCCATGTAGTCCCGCCAAGCTAATCTCGTGGATCATCGTCATCAGAGCTCGAAGCACACTATCAATTGCTATTTTGGTATAGCCAAGTTGTTCATATTAAGTATGGCATGTATAGGAAACATTTCATTTTGAGAATATGTCTTAAAAAGGGGCAATAGTATGGGCTATCAAGTTCATTATTCTTTTGTATATGGCTAAGCGATTTGCCAAGATTGACTAAGTATGTATGTTTATTGATATCAATGAATCATGTAGTGTTGTTCATGAAAGATGTAGTAATTTGAGTTGTTGAATTGAGTATGAGATTGGTCATGATTCAGGGTGGCAGTTTGCTTGGTAAATAGCCCACATGTGCCCACATGAATGGACACACGGGCGTGTGTCTAGGCCGTACGTCCCTTGCACCTTAGTACCTTAAGTCAAAATAGGCTACGGGCTAGTCCCACGTCCGTATGTTTAGGCCGTGTGTGACACACGGTTAGCACATGGCGTGTGCCCTGGCCGTGTGAAGTCTGCACCTTGTACTTGTAAATTGGATTGTCACACGGCTGAAGTACACGGGCGTGTGTATGGACCGTGTCGATAAGTCAGAATGCCAAATTTTAGCACACGGGCCATAGCCACGGGCGTGTCAAGGCCGTGTGAAATTAATCAGTGTCGACCACGGGTGGAAGACACGGGCATGTCTTAGGGGTACACGGGCGTGTCCCAATTTACATGGGTGTGTGACCCCTGTTTCAAGGAAAAGTTCCCGATTGAGTTTCGAATGTTTTCGGATAGATGTTTAAGGCCTCGTAGGCCTATGAAACGCATGTTTTGATTAAGAAAGAGGAGTTTCTGTTTCGAAACAAAATTTTACAGCCCGTAAGTTCATGTTTCCTTAAGATCAAATATGGTAATGTCTCGTATCCAGTCTCAGTCTCGGACGTGGGTATGGGGTCTTACAGTTCGACATTTTCGACCATAAAGAGCCTCATACGGTGCCATTTTAATACTAGACTGAAAGCTATTATTGTATGCGAATTCAATCAAAGGTAAATACTTTTCCCACGTACTCTCAAATTCAAGAATGCAGCATCTTAACATATCTTCAAGAATCTGAATGATCCGCTCAGATTGTCCATCCGTTTGCGGATGAAATGCAGTACTAAAATGCAGCTTCGTGCCTAAAGCCTCTGGCAATTTCTTCCAGAACCGCGAGGTAAATCTCAGATCTCTGTCAGATACAATAGATAGTGGCACCCCGTTCAATATCACAATCTCAGAGATATACAATTCAACTAATTTATCAAGTGAATTATTTGTTCTCACCAGAACAAAATGAGCCGATTTCGTCAATCTTTCAACTATCACCCAGATTGCATCTTTCTTTCTCAGATTTAGAGGTAGTCCCGACACAAAGTCCATCGTGATTATTTCCTATTTCCATTCAGGAATCATAATCGGTTGTAACAAACCGGATGGAACCTGATGTTCAGCTTTAACTTGATGACAAACCAAACATCTCGAAACAAACTCTGAGATATCCCGTTTCATACCATGCCACCAATAAAACTGTTTCAAATCGTTATACATTTTTGAACTCCCAGGGTGAATAGCCAAACGACTATTGTGAGCTTCGTTCAAAATCATCTGAATCAACTCTGAATTCCTCGAAATAATAATCCGATCTCTGAATATCAAACAATCATCATTATCAACTCAAAATTTTGAATCAGAATTTATACTACATTGAGCTCGTTTTGTCGTCATCTCATCATCACTTTTTCTGGGCATCACAAATCTGACGTATAAACACCGGCCTAACTTTCAACTCAGCAAAAATCAAATTTTCATCACATAAATCTATCTGAGCACTCATTGCTCGCAAAGCACATATAGACTTTCGGCTCAAAGCATCAACAACAACATTAGCTTTACCCGAATGATAATCTATCACAAGCTTGTAGTCTTTCAAAAGCTCTAACCATCTTCTTTGTCGCAGATTCAAATCTTTCTGAGTCATCAAGTACTTCAAGCTCTTGTGATCGGTATATATATGGCATTTCTCACCAAATAGGTAGTGACGCCAAATCTTCAATGCAAATACAATCGCGGCTAATTCAAGATCATGCGTGTAACACCCCAAACCCGGCCCAGAAGTTAGGCCCGAATCTGGCGTGTCACACAAAAAAAACTCGTTTGAAAATTTCAGCCTCTTTGTTAAAACCCAAAAAACTTAAGCAATTTATTAACTACTTGAAAACATAATTATCTTTAAAAACCTTTTCGGTGGCAAAAGCATATTTGAGATAAACAATTTACAAAAATGTGATGTTAGAAATAGAGTTGCAGAAGTATTCTGAAATCATTTCGGAAATGTAGATAAAATACAAATATTTTTGAGAGATTGATTGATGAGTCAACAATCAAGGTAGTGAACTTAAACCGTGACTTTTGAAAATATTGTTTGATAGTTCGAGAAAATAACTTTCGTGTTAAAATATTTATAAAGTTTATTATGAAATCCATTTGTTAATCGATTTTGGAAAACCTTTATTTAAGTTTTAGAAAAATTCTCGTTTTAAACAATTTAAGCAAAATAATAAGTATATCAACCATAAAGCGATAATAAAATACTCCAGAGGCCTTATTACAACTTAAACCAAAATAGCAAAATAATAAAATAAACGGAAATAGAAATTTAAAATTCAATAACACCATTTTCAAGTATGGCCTCCACCGAGTCATCCATGGGCCCAAGTCCTAAATCACTTGAGCATTACCTACAAGGGTTAAGAAAAGGGGGGTGAGTTACAATAACTCAGTGCGAAATCCTCTTACCGTCATCCACTGGGCCTGAACCCATATAGCAATGATCTTGGGCCTAAGCCCTTTTGCATAACAATCTTAAAATGAAGCAAATGTATGAATGTATGCAACCCAACCCAACCTAGATATCCATCCGCTACACACCACCCGTACCATCCATCCATCACACTGTGGGGATCTTTTTTCAACCCACCCTGCCAACACACCAATCATAGGCATTTAGCCATTTATATCAAATTCGAATTATGGACAAGCCACCAGAATAACAGAATATATGTGGCTTAGCCACCAGACAAAATGTGACAGAGTACCCAGATTATGTGGCAGAGCCACCAAATTTCACTTCCCCGATCATCAATATCCCAATCCCATGCAACTTATGTAAATGCAACATACATAGTAAATCATGATATTTACAATATAACCACGATAATTAATAACTCAGAGATTTATTACAAACAATTTGGCCCATTAACACTTTGCAAAATCAGCCCATTAGGGTATTATATCAAATTGGCTCATTAAGCCATATGTCAAATTGGCCCATTAAACAATTTATCAGATCGGCCCACAAAACAATATATATCAAATCGGCCCATTAACAATACATCAGATCGGCCCATTAGGGGCATTTTCGTAATTCGGCCCATAAGGGCATTTCGATAAATTAGTCCATAAGGAAATTTCGGTAATTCGGTAATCTTACCCACTAAGGGTAATTTGGTAATCTCGCAACCTAGGGGTTTTTCGGTAATTTACCCTCTAAGGGTATTATGGTGATTTCGCAACCCAGACTTAACTACTAATTTGGGAAATAAAAATTGAAACTGTCCATCTGTGTCATACTGACTAAACTGACCATAACTCGGATTAGGAAACTCAAAATTTAGATCCGTAATTTTTTCTTGAAACTAGACTCATATATATTCTTACGATAATTTTTCCAGAATTTTTGACTTAACCATTTAGTACAGTTTATTCCTTAAAGTTTCCATTGTTTCACTGTCCAATGATTCTGACCTCTCTTATCTTAATTTCAAATATCTTCTTGTCTTTGTTTTCATATCTTTGCTCCCACTTGTTTCTATTAAAAATAGGCTCAATAAGGAATCTATACATATTAATTATAACTCTTAATTTACTTTGTACAATTTTATACATTTTTCCAAGACAGAATAGGGAACCACAAAGTCCATCAGAACCAGTCTCACTAAAATTAAGATATCTCAGAATATAAAATTCATTTTCCTTCTCCGTTTCTTCCATATCAAAATAGACACAGTAATATTTAATTCAATATCTTTTTCACTTTCTAATTCTCTTTCTCTTATTTTTCATGCTTTTTCGAAATCACGTCACTGCTGCTGACCAAAACTGTTTCATTGCAAAAATATGGTTACCACTATGAACCTACGCACGCTCGAGTGATCACGGAAGCCGGTTTCCGGTTTTCTTTGGTATTACGACCAAATCACATAATATTTCATGCAAACAATTAGAGAGATGTGAGAACACACACCATTTCAAACATGTATTCGGAAGGGTACGGGGATTACACACCTTATTTTGATTTCCTAAAGAACCACTCTCCGTTGATCCTAGAACAATACCAACCAAAAGTTAGCCTCGGATTTCCAAAATATTCATACTCAACGCATTGCTTACACTTGAATCACTTACCACTATATCCAAATAATTTGCAAATAGAATATATCGACTGATTTCGTCCCTAAAACATAATCGATTAGTTGAAACTTCAATCCGATTTGCAACATAGCCAAATAGAGATATAACGAAAAATCCGAAAATGAACCCCTTACCTTAATGATGATAGAACCGACTTCAATCGTTTGACTCATGACTAGAGAGGGATCAACAAGAATGTCCTTTACGACTACACACTAGAACACTACTAAAGGAAAGATGATCACGCTTAGAGAGAATAGAAGAAATGATGTTTTCAGTTAAGAAAACCATCCCAAGACAAGGGCACAAAATTCGGCATGGAGAAAAGAAAAATATAATGATAGAATAGAGTCTCTTACCGATCTGATTAAGAAGAGTTTTTTCCCACACGATGGTGAACGAAATGATGACGGAATTGGATGATAATGGGTTCGGCTATCAAAGGGAAAAGAAGCAAAGATGCCTTTAGGGTTTCGGTCAAAATAAGAGAAAAAGATGCTCTCTTTTTGGCTTTGGAGTTTCGGCAAAGAGGGAAAAATTGGAGAAAACAAAAGACACCAAAATGTTGAGGAGAAAACAACCTCTTCAAGCACCAAAAATTTGCAAATTCCTATAGAAAATTCGGCTATCACAAACCCCCTCCAAAACCATTATCATCTTTTCCAAAAGATGAACATTAACCAATTAAAATCTTTCCAAAACACCTTCCACACTATATGCCAACATGTTCCCTTATCCTTCCTTTTCTTTCATTTCTTTCCCCTCTTTTTCCCTTATCTTCCTCCTTACCATATTCCTTAGCATCCCTTCCAAAATTAAAAAGTCTTCCATACCATATTAAAGCCTCGGCCGACACTTACCTTATTAGTACAAAAATTTAATCCAAAATATTTGCACTTGGTGGGATTTGAACCTCTTCCCTTAAAGTCCTTCATGTGGCATCATATCCTCTTTACCAATTGCTCATTTATGCAAGCAAATTACTCACTTATTTCCATAAGCCTTGATGCCACTTACTATCTCCCCTTAAAGTGCTTAAACACAAAATTTTTCCTATAACTTAACTTGAACCCGGAACTTCCTAGAAACCTCGTAACTCTCCAAAATCACCTTCCTAATAAGTCCAACTTGAAATAATGCCGTTCTCAAATTCCCATGAATATTAAAACGGTTCTACGCTCAAGGTCCAATGGGACCAATAGGCCCAATTCTACTAGGCCCAATTTTGGGATGTTACAATGCGTCGGATAGTTCTTTTCATGCGACTTTAACTACCTCAAAGCATAAGCGATGACTTTGCCTTCTTGCATCAACACACAACCCAAACCATTCAACGGTGCATCACTGTAAACTATGAATTCTTTACCAGACTCAGGTTGAACTAACACTGGCGCCGCTATCAACAATGCTTTCAACTGCTCAAAACTCTGCCGACACTTTTTTGACCACTCGAATTTAACATCTTTCTGTAGCAACTTCATCAACGGAGTCGCAATCATCGAGAAGCCTTTCACAAACTGCCTATAATATCCTGCTAGTCCCAGAAAACTACGGACTTCAGACACATTTCTCGGAGGCTTCCATTCTAAAATTACAGAAATCTTTCTCGGGTCAACTTGTATTCCCGCAGCTGACACAATATGCCCCAGAAAACCAACCTCACTCGGCCAAAACTCACATTTGCTAAACTTTGCATACAATTGGTTCTCACGCAGAGTCTGTAACACAATTCTCAAATGCTCGGCATGTTGCATCTTATCACATGAGTAAATCAGAATATCATCAATGAACACCACAACAAAACGATCCAAATACGATCTGAATATCCGGTTCATCAAATCCATAAACACTGTAGGAGCATTCGTTAGACCAAAAGGCATAACTAAGAATTCATAATGTCTGTACCTCGTTCTGAAAGCAGTCTTCGGTACATCCGACTCTTTAACTCTCAACTGATAATAGCCCGATCTCAAATCTATCTTAGAGAACACTGTAGCTCCTTTCAGCTGATCAAATAAATCATCAATACGTGGTAGGGGATACTTATTATTTATCGTCACTTTGTGCAACTGTTGGTAGTCAATACACATTCTCATAGTACCATCTTTCTTTTTTCACAAACAACATGGGAGCACCCCAGGGCGAGAAACTCGATCGTGCAAATCCTCTATCTGTTAACTCTTGCAACTGAGACTTTAAATCTTTCGATTCTGTTGGTGCCATTCTATACGAAGCTATTGAGATAGGATTCATCCCCGACACTAATTCATTACCAAATTCAACTTCCCGTATCGGAGGTAATCCTGATAGTTCTTCAGGAAACACATCTGGGAGCTCACATACTACAGATACAGGTTCAACTTTCTTTTCAGTCACTTTTGTATCTATCACATATGCTAGATAAGCTTTACAACCCTTTTTCACATAGTTCAAAGCTTTCATCGAAGATATAACAGCCGGTAACCCATTCAAATAACTGGATTCAATTTGTACTATCTCACCATTCTGACTTCTCAAATTAATAAAATTCCCAATAGCATTATGCAAAGTGAGCCAACCCATACCCAAAATAATATCAAATTCATCAAAAGGTAGCAACATCAAATTAGCCAGAAAGCATATATCCCGAAACATCAATGGGCAGTTCTTAAACACTTTATCAACCAAGACACACTTGCCTAAGGGGTTCGATACTCTAATCACGAATTCAGTAGACTCAACAGGTAAAGTCTTACTTGAAACTAGATTCACACACACATAGGAATGAGTAGAACCTGGATCTATCAATGCAATCAAATCAGTATCAAATAGAGTAAAGTACCAGTAATGACATCTGGAGATGATGATTCTTCTTGTACGCGTATAACATAGGCTCGGGCAGGTGTTCTCGTCTTGGATCTCACAACTATATCCGTAGTCTCTTTCTGACTTCCACTCACATTTCCAGTGTTTCTGGGTGGTCTACCCCTAGCCGTCGTATTACTCGGTCTCACATTCTGAACATTGTCTTTCTCAGCTAACTCTTGGCAATCTCGAATAAAATGGTCTCGTGATCCACATTTGTAGCAAGTTCTATTATTGTACTTGCCCCAGCAATCTCCAACGTGTCGTCTTCCACACTGTCTACACTCAGGCTTATTGCTTTAAACACTACCAACACTTAATTCAATGGAAGCTTGAGTTCTTGGACCAACACTTTGTCTCATCCGATCTCTACCCGAATGTCGAAACGAAGCATTTGAACGATTGCTTGCATCTTTAAATATCTTCATCGAAGGTGGAGACATCTTACTCATCGATCTTTTTCTTTCATCTCTAGCATCAGAATCTGCTTTCTTCTTTTCTTTGCTAAGCTCTTCAACTTTGCAGGCTCGTTCGACCAACACAACAAATTCATTTATGTCAAGTATTCCAACCAGTAATTTAATGTCTTCATTTAGCCCTTCAATGAAATGTTTACACATAGTAGCTTCGGTCGAAACACATTCCCGCGCGTATTGGCTCAGTCTCACAAACTTTCGTTCATACTCCGTAACTGACATACGGCCCTGTTTCAGCTCTAGAAACTCTTTACGTTTCTAATATATAAATCGTTGACTGATATACTTCTTCCGGAATTCAGCTTGAAAGAAATCCCAGGTAACCCTCTCTCTCGGAACTACAGATATCAATGTCTTCCACCAGTTATATGTCGTATCTCTCAACAAAGAAACAACACATTTAATGCATTCATCATGAGTTAACGACATCTCGTCAAACACTCGAATGGTATTCTCGAGACAAAACTCAGCTCACTCGGCATCATCATCAGTTGTGGCCGTAAACTCTTCGGTCCCATATTTTTAGATTTTATCTACAGGAGGCTTATTCAATCAGATCGGATCTGTCACTTATGGCACAACGGGTACTTGTGGAGGTGGATGTTGTGGAGATGCCGGATTCGTTCGAACGAACTCCAAAAACCACTCACTCATCATTCGAAAAAAGGCTTGCTTAGACTCTCCCTCTTGACTACTATCATTCGGTCTATATATGACCAGTGCTGTCCCTTGAGCGGGAGCAGGCACATTGCTCTCTATATCATCAGCAACTGCTCGATCGAGATCCATTTACTGTATAAAAACACATTTTTAACTGTCAGGATTCGTCACACTATCGCAATTATATATATGGCATGTATAGCTAGACTCACACACGCTACGTTAGTCCGAGAATCGACCAATTCACACTTATAAACTAAGCATCATCTAGTCATACCACAAATTCACACTTAAAACACCATTCTCATCAACAAATTCAAGCATAAAATATGCCATTTCCAATCTCACTATTTCATACCACATTCACCATTTGCATAACTTCATATATGAACCATCAACATTCATTTTCCAAGCCATATCACATGGCAAGGTCCAAACGTTACAAAACACACCATAACCACTAGCCTATACATGCCATATACCAAATATATACATCTTTCAAAAGTAGCAAATTAGATAGCCGATAGTGTGATTGAGTCGCTGACGATCCCCGGATCTGAGCTAGCTTTACTACCGACATCAGAAACAGAGAAACAAAGCACACAAAAAGAAGCTTAAGAGCTTAGTAAGTTCAGTAACATAATACATTCAATTTAATAAATCAAATACAATAAACAAAATGAATCCATCACATAGATCAATTCTCAAATGTTCACACCATACCATTCATAGCTAATATACTCACTCATCCATTCATAAATCCCTACACAATTTCATCAACCACAAAGGTTCAATACATACCTTAGCCAACACATAGTTATTCACCATCCATGTAAATTTATGCTCGATATTACTTTTCGATCAACCTTTGTTATCCATTTGGTTTAATCGCACACTTAGTGCCAATTTCGTAGCCGAAGCAATACTGTCATCGCACACTTAGTGCCTATACTTTAAACCGAACTTATCTCGGCATCGCACACACAGTGCCAAATCAATAAGCCGAAGCTTCTATTATTTCGCACGCACAGTGCTAATCATCTCTGTCTCGTTTCTAATTTCGCACACTTAGTGCCCCATTACTCGATATCATATGTATTACATTTCTATTTCATTAACTATACATTCATTCAATTTTTATCACATAGATATAAATTTAACAACTTGTATTATATCCGAACTTACCTCGGACGTCAAAATACCGAAATTAGCCGATCAATCGAGTACTTTGTATTTGTCTCAATCTCGATCCGAATCTCTCCTTTCTTGGTCTATACATATTCAAATTTAACTTATTCAATCACCAATTCATTCAATTTAGTCCAAACACACATATTTAGGGTATTTTACAAAATAGCCCTCATAGTTTCACATTTCGACACTTTAGTCCCTATTTCACAAAATCACAAAATACACAAAATATCACTTCACCCATGCCTAGCCGAATTTTCCCTATGTCCATAAAAGTCCACACATTTCATTTATTTCACATTTTAGTCCTCCAATTTCTTATTTTCACAATTTAACTCAAATTACTCGATTTCACCAAAAATTCAAATACAAACTATGTTAACCCAACATTAAGCTTTCATATTCCACCAACTAACAACACAAAGCTCACATATTCATCAATGGCATATCTCAAAATCACCATCAATTTCTAAAATTTAAGCATGGGTTTGATAGAACACAAAGCAACGATCACAAAAAACGTAGAAATCACTAAAAACCGAGCTCAATACATACCTTAATTAAGCTATAAGTGTGTCGAAACCTAAAATGCTTTAATGTCTATTCCTTTCTTCAATATTTGATGGAATTATGCATGAAAAATATGAGCACTTAGCATTGTTTTAATTACTATTTACTTAATTTACATTTTACTATTTTACCCTTTTATGAATAACATTTAAATTCCACTAACTTAGGCATTTTTGTCCATCCATTTAGCATATGGAATAATAGCAAGATAAGGACTCCTCACTTTATAATCCATAGCAATCTAGCACTTTAACATTCAGCACACAACTTTTGCATTTTATGCGATTAAGTCCTTTTTGCTAATTCGACACACAAACGATAAAATTTTCACACCAAATTTTCACACATGCTCAATCACATATTATAAACATCAAAAATAATATTACAATGTTTTTCTGACTTCAGATTTGTGGTCCCAAAACCACTATTCTGACTAAGGTCTAAACCGGGCTATTACAACTCTCCCCCCTTAGGGATTTTCGTCCCCGAAAATCTTACCAGCAAATAGGTTCGGATATTGTTCTTTCATAACATCTTCAGGCTCCCACGTAGCCTGTTCAACTCCGTGTTTGTGCCACAACACTTTCACTAAAGAAATCTCTTTGATCTCACGTACCGAAATTTGAATCGGTTCCTCACTATACGACAAATCTGACTGAATCTCAACCTCAGTAGGAGCAATTACATGCGAAGGATCAGATCTGTATCATCGAAGCATCGATACGTGAAATACATTATGAATCTTTTCTAATTCGGGTGGCAACAACAATCTATAAGTAACCGGCCCAACTCATTCAATAATCTCATACGACCCGATGAACCTCAGACTCAGTTTGCCTTTTCAGCCAAATTGAAGTATTTTCTTCCACAGAGACACTTTCAAAAACACTTTGACACCAACCTCAAATTTGATATCTTTTCGTTTCAAGTCTGCATAGGACTTCTGACGATCTGACGCTGCTTTCAAACTGTCACGAATCGCTCTCACTTTTTGCTCAGTCTCTTTTATCAAATAAATCCCATGAATCTTATTCTCACTTAGCTCAGTCCAATACAATGGAGTTCGTGTAACAGCCCGATTTAGGGTCTAGTCAGATTAGTGGTGCGAGACCACAAATTCGAGTTAGTAAAATGAGCTTTTAACGTATTTGAAATGTTTGCATGATATTATGAAAGTTTCATGTGGAAATTTTATGAAAATTTCCATTAAAGGGTCCATTAGGACTAAATTGCAAAAGTTGCAAGATATGAGTTTCTAGAAGCTTTTTGTATAAAATAGCTTTGGATTAGTAATTAGAAGTCCTTAAGTAGCAATTTGCCCAAATTATAATTTTTGGACAAAAATGGACATGAGTTAGTAATTTTTGAAAGTTTAGTAAAAAGGGCATTTTGGTCATTTGCCTTTTTATTGATTAAAAAGGATGAAATAAGTCAAAATTTATGTTCATCTTCTTCAAGCTTGGCCGAAACTTTGAAGAACTCCATAGCTAGGGTTTATTCAATTTTTCAAGCTCATAGTAAGTGCATCCTAGCCTCGTTTTTAATATTCTTCGTATTTTTGGAGTTCTCGTAACATGAATTAGCTATTTTTAGCTATAAGATGAGCTAAGATGCACGTTCAAAAATCTACCCATGTATGGTATGTTTGTAAAATGATGTTTTATGGAAGATTGTGAGTGTTTGATGTTAGATAAACATCTTTTTCTAAGTGAATTTCATGAGAAATGCTAGTAGGGACTAGTTTGTAAAATTTATGAAATTTGTCATACATGGTAGAAATTGTAAGAATTTGATATTGCAATAGTTGAGACTATTAATCAGCTAAGCATGAAGTACTAGAAAGTTGAATGAAAATCACTTTACGAGCCTTGGGGCAAAAGTGTAATTATGAGAAAGTTTAGGGGCAAAATAGTAATTTTGCCAAAGTATGTGTTAAGAGTCAATTTAGTCAATATGAGTATTAAATGAGTTAAATTATTATTATAGATCAGGAAAAACAAAGCCCAGACCAAAACCGAGGCAAGAACAAAGTCGAGGACTAAATTGCATATCTACCTATATTTTGTACATTGAGGTAAGTTTGTATGATTTCTAAGCTTTATGATTAATGTTATTGAATTGCTTAGTATAATGTACAATATTACCATGAAAATGTTTAATGATATTTTAACAAAGAAATCAATAAGATTAAGCATGAGAAAGTCCCGATTGAAGTTGAATTACTTAGGATACTCGATCTATCACATGAGACAAGAAAGTTTGTATAAGACCAAGCCAAGGCATGGCATCAGTAATTAAGCAAGTTATCCTGTAAGACCAAGACAAGTCTTGGCATTGAAGAGTAATTATGAGATGAAGACCCATATAAGCCCAAGCCAAGGCATGGCATTGGTGAGTCTTCAAGCAAAGATGTCATGTAAGTCCAAGACAAGTCTTGGCATTGAAAAGTTATCATGAGATAGAGATTTCATGTAAGCTCAATCCAAGTCTCGACATTTACCAGTTCACGAGTAAAGATACCAAATAAGACCAAGTCAAGACATGGCAATGGTAAGTTCCCAAGGGGACATATAAGTAAGACTTTGTGTAAGTCCATGTCAAGGCATGGCATCGATACCAAGATGAGAGATCCCATGTAAGACCATATCTAGGATACGGCTTTGGCCTCGAGTTATATGTGAGATGAGATTCAGTATCCTCGGTTATTCATAGTAATTCATTGGGCAAAATAAGTAAAGCTATTATCAAGTTGAAAATGAGTATTATTCATGTTATGAATGATGAATTAGAGATTATGATTATTATAGTAAAGTATACTGATCTATGCGATCAAGTGATACAGGTACCTTGTTTACCTCACGAGCATGAGACTAGTAAGAATCATGAGATATGTAACAATTAGTAAGAGTAAGTAAGCTTTAATAGCTAAAATTTATGATGCCAAATGGTTTATGTTAAGCGAGTATGTTTCTATGTGCATTATTTGCAAACTTACTAAGCTAAATGCTTATGTCTTTATTTCTTTCTTTCCATGTAGTCCCGCCAAGCTAATCTCGTGGATCATCATCATCGGAGCTCGAAGCACACTATCAATCGCTATTTTGGTATAGCCAAGTTGTTCATATTAAGTATGGCATGTATAGGAAACATTTCATTTTGAGAATATGTCTTAAAAAGAGGCAATAGTATGGGCTATCAAGTTCATTATTCTTTTGTATATGGCTAAGCGATTTGCCAAGATTGACTAAGTATGTATGTTTATTGATATCAATGAATCATGTAGTGTTGTTCATGAAAGATGTAGTAATTTGAGTTATTGAATTGAGTATGAGATTGGTCATGATTCAGGGTGGCAATTGGCTTGGTAAATAGCCCACATGTGGCCACACGAATGGACACATGGGCGTGTGTCTAGGCCGTGCCTCCCCTGCACCTTAGTACCTTAAGTCAGAATAGGCTACGGGTTAGTCCCACGGCCGTATGTTTAGGCCGTGTGTGACACACGGTTAGTGTAACAGACCAATATTGACCCTAATCGGAACAGTGGTTTCGGGACCACGAATCCGAGCCTGAGTAATATTTTAATATTATATTTCGTGTTTATTATATGTGATTTAGTGAGTGTGAAAGTTTCGTAGAAAAATTTAGTCATTTAAGTGCTCAATTTGATAAAAAGGATTTAATCGAGAAAAGAGCAAAAGTTGCATACTAAAGTGAAAGGTACTAAATTGATTGTGGCTTTTTAAGTGGATGTTCCAAAAGGGCAATTAGCCCATTAACCATATTAAGGGACGGCAATGGGCCTTTATAAGTCCAAATTATATGTTAATTTAGTTTATTATATAGTTATATTAATGTGTTAAAATAATGTTAATAATATGTGTTTGTTTTATCATTAAATAATAAAAACAAGTGGGGAGAAAGAGAACATACCTTGTTCTCTTCTTCTTGGCCGAATGTAGAAAGTAGAAACTCCATTGTTGAAGCTTGATTTTCGGCAAGATAAGGAGCTTGATTGAGGTATGGTCGGTTTTTGGTTTTGATAATTTTTACGTTTTTGAGATCGTTGCTTCGTATATTATCCGACCCATGTCTAAATTTTTGAAAATACCATGTATATAAGATTCGGCCATTAACATGTTTAGATAGTTTTGATGTTTAATGGTTCTAGATTAAAGGTATGTTAAGGATTTACAAGTTTTGTATTGGAGTTTTTGGTGATTTTGAGTATATAGGGCTAAATTGAAAAGAATAAATTTGTGAAAAATTAAAATGTTAAATAGATGAAATGCATGGACACCCATGGTTATGGGGAAGATTCGGCCTAGCCATGGTGTTAGAAAATTTTGCATATTTTGAGTTTTGTGTAAATTGGACCAATTTGTAAAAAATGGGAAACATTAGGGGCAAAATAGTAAATTTCCCATTTGTGTGTTTTGGGACTAAATTGAGATGAAATGCGATTAAATGAGCTAAATTCTAATGTGTTTTAGATCAAGAGCAAAGAAAAACGGAATTAGACAGGGGGAAGACGAAGGTTCTCGAATAGCCGATTCGCACGGACTATCGACAACCGAGGTAAGTCCTTTAGCTAAAATATGTAAATAAATTAATTATGAACTTAGTGAATGATGAATTGTGGAAATTTAGAGTATAAATTCATGATATAGTCGAATGTGAATGTATAGTATTGAAGTGAATTTATTTTGGTTAATGCAAGGTGTATAAGTAAATTCTTGAGCTACCTTATGTTTAAAGGTTAATTACAAATCTAATGAATGATAGAATTTGTATAAGTTTGGTGTAAAACCATGAGTTGGCGAATGTGATGATGATGGATTGGATTGATTTCAAATATATTTTATGCAATGTGAATAAATGCATATGGTTCGATATGTGATAGTGAAATGTGAAAAGCATGTAAAATTATTCGACATTCGGGCTTGAGCCTAGCAGGCCTTGTGCCGGTGACAAAATCGGGCTTTATGCCTAGCGTGCCTTGTGCCGGTGACAAAATCGGGCTTTATGCCTAGCGTGCCTTGTGCCGGTGTTACTTTTCGAGCTTTTATGCCCAGCGTGCCTTGTGCGGTGTTATTTATCGGGCTTTACGCCTAGCGTGCCTTGTGTTGGTGTTATTTATCGGGCTTTACGCCTAGCAGGCCTTGTGCCGGTGTTATTTATCGGGCTTTACGCCTAGCAGGCCTTGTGCCGGTGTTACTTTTCAGGCTTTTACGCCTAGCAGGCTTGATGCCGGTGATGTAATTTATAAAAGAGAAATTGAATCTTTGTTCAAGACAACTTAAAGCTAATTTATTGAGTATACGGTTCAGGTAAGCATGTAAGGTATGCTATGCTTAATATTACTTGGGTCAAATTAATATTATGAGAATTGTGTTATATGTGTTCGAAGTTAATATTGATGGATGTAATATAATGGAATTCGAGCTTAGAATGTGCTATTATGGAACAATTGGTTTTCAAGTTTAAATGTTAAGAAAGGAGATTTTCATGCGATATGCTTATATGAACTACAAAGAAATGTAGGTTGAAGGAAATGATTCCTAATTTACTTGGGTTAATGAATTACTAGTATCTGGCTTTGTATAAATAATTTACTTAATTGCCTATGTGAAATGCCATAAGTTGATTGCTTTCATTTCGTAAATAATTAAATGTTTTATTATCATGAGATAGGACTTACTAAGCTAGTAAGCTTAATTATGTGAAATGTTCTCCTTTGTTTTATAGATTTTGGTCACGTCGCGGGCTCGTAAAGGATCTTCAAGAAGTCAACCACACTATCGCCTTCCTTTGGTATTTTGAATTTTGGTTACGAATTAGAAGGCATGTATAGGCTAGATGAAGTTTTAGAAACATATGATGTTTGACCTTGTATATAATAGCCATGCGATTATGGCTAAATTTTTAGTTAAGTACGCTGTTGTGTCTTGATGTGTACGTTGGTTCATGATGGTAATGTTTATGCATTCTTAATCAAAGTTTAATCGTTTTTGTTAAGGAAATGTTTGTATACGAAATGAATCCTTGAATTAGGGATGTAGGTAGGTTCGGTTAGAAGCTAGTCTTTCATAAAATGCAACAAAACAGCTTGTAGTAGCAGCAGTGATGTGAGTTAGAAAAATCACCAAAAATAGGGTATATTGAATTAGAAGATGAATGAGATATGATATTAAACCTCATTGTGTCTATTTTTACATGAAAGAAACAGGGTAGGCAAAAGATTTATATATTATGAGATAATTAAGTTCCAGTGAGACCTGCCCTGAACGAATTCGGGAGTCACTGTTCTGTTTTAGAAAAATTGTCAAAAATTGTACAAAAATAATTAAGAAGCATGGTCTATATTTGTAGAACCCTTAATGAGTCTATTTTTAATTGGTATAAACAAGAACATTATAGGAAATTTTTGTAATGAGATAACTGTATTTTTGTAGAGACAGGTCAGAATTGTCAAGCAGTGTATAAGGGTAATTTTGATGAATAAACTGTACTAATTGGCCACATGAAAAATTCTGGAAAAATTATGGTGAAAATATATGTGAGTCTAGTTTCAAGGAAAATTTACGGATCTAAATTTTGAGTTTTGTAACTCGAGTTATGATCAATTTAGTCAGCATGATGCAGTTTGACAGCTTTAAATTTTTATGTTCCGAACTTGTAGTCGAGTCTTGTAATGCCACATACTCGACCCCGGAAAAGGTCTCGGGTATGGGGTGTTACATTTGATTGGTATCAGAGCTTACGGTTTAGTCGATTCTAGGACTACCGTATGCGCGCGTGTGAGTCTAGCTATACATGCCTTTTATATATATTGATAGTGTGGTGACTTCGACACTGAACTTTGTTTTATATTGTAAATGGACACCGATCCCGAAAGAACCGTGGCTGATGATGTAGAGAGTGTAGCGCTCGACCGCACACGGATCAGCGCCAGTAGACTCTCGACCTGTTTCGGTAGCCACGAAGGAGAGGCTAAACAAGCCTTTTATCGGATGATGAATGAGTGGTTTGCCCAATTTATTCAAAATAACCCATTTGTACACCAACCTCCACCCCGAATAATCCAACTCCGGTTCTTCAAGACACCCCCGATGATAGATCCGGTGAGATCCAGTAGGCCCCCAGTTGATAAAATCCAAAAATTTGGGGCCGAAGAATTTAAAGCCAATGATGATGATGATGCAGAGAGAGCCGAAATGTGGCTCGATAACACTATTCGGGTACTTGATGAGCTATCTTGTACTCCGGATGAATGCCTAAAGTGTGCTATATCTTTACTGCGGGACACTGCATATCACTGGTGGAACACACTAGTATCAGTGGTTCCGAAAGAAAAAGTGACATGGGATTTCTTCCAGAATGAATTTCGTAAGAAGTACATCAGCCAAAGATTCATTGATCAAAAACGAAAGGAGTTCCTTGAATTGAAACAGGGGCGAATGACCGTAACAGAATATGAAAGAAAATTTGTCAGGCTCAGCAGATATGCTAGAGAGTGTGTTTCTACCGAAGCAATTATGTGTAAAAGATTTGAAGACGGCCTAAATGAAGATATAAAGATGTCTGTTGGCATTCTTGAAATTCAAGAGTTTGTAACTTTAGTTGAGAGAGCTTGCAAAGTCAAGAGCTCGGGAAAGAGAAAAGAAAGGTTGAGACAGAAGCTAGAGACATCCGAAAAGGTCTTGGGTAAAGTCTTTCATTCCACGACCAAGAAGCCCGAGAGATGACTACAGTGACATGAAAGCTACTACAGATCCACCTAGACGGATCGACCCTATGAGCTCTCGAGCTACCTCGATAGCTTGATGTTGGTAACGTTCCCGAATAGAGTAGAATGCAAGCAATTGTGGAAAATGGCACTCAGGAGTTGTAGATTTCATGATCGGTCTTGCTATAAATGTGGATCGTCAGATCATTTTATTAGAGAATGTCCAGAAACAAATTGAATCGATATCGGTTGTATGTGAATACCCGATGTGTTTCTGAAGAACTACCGGTTTACCCCGATCTGCGAGAGATTGAGTTTGGCATTGAGTTAGTGCCGGTGCGACTCCGATTTCGATAGCTCCGTACCGAATGGCGCCTACTGAATTAAAAGAATTGAAAACGCAGTTGCAAGAGTTGACAGATAGGGGCTTGAACGACCGGAGTTTCTCTCCTTGGGGTGCACCGGTTTTATTTGTGAAAAAGAAGGATGGGACTATGAGAATGTGTATCGACACGGCAACTAAATAAGGTAACTATAAAGAATAAGTACCCGTTACCTCGGATTGATGATTTATTTGATCGGTTGAAGGGGCTTGGTGTTTTGAAGATAGATTTGAGATCGGGCTATTATCAGTTGCGAGTAGTCGAGATTCAGATGTGCCGAAGACTGCATTCCGAACGAGGTACGGACATTATGAGTTTTTAGTTATGCCTTTTGGACTCACTAATGCACCTGCTATTTTTATGGATCTAATGAACCGAGTCTTCCGACAGTTTTTGGATCGGTTTGTAGTAGTGTTTATTGATGATATATTGATCTACTCCAAAAATGAAGCGGAACATGCTGAGCATTTGAGAGTAGTACTACAAACTTTGAGAGATCAACGGTTGTATGCAAAATTCAGTAAGTGTGAGTTCGGATGAATGAAGTCAGCTTCTTGGGTCATGTTGTTTCGGTGTCAGGTGTTCGGGTAGATCCAAACAAGATAGCAGCTATACTCGATTGGAAACCACAAAAGAATGTTTCGAGATCCGAAGTTTCCTAGGCCTTGCATGGGTATTACAGACAATTTGTAAAAGGTTTTTTCGCAATAGCTACACCTTTGACGAGACTACTACGAGAAAGATGTCAAATTTGAGTGGTCGGAAAAGTGTCGAGAAAAGTTTTGAATAGTTGAAAGCCCTTTTGACCGAGGCTCCAGATTAACTCACTGAATCGGGTAAAGAATTTATTATTTTTAGTGATGCTTCCTTGAATGGGTTGGGTTGCGTTTTAATGCAAGAAGGCAGGGGTGATAGCCTACGCTCGAGACAATTGAAGCCGCATGAGAAAAATTATCCAACTCATGATCTAGAGTTAGCGACCATTGTGTTCGCATTGAAAATTTGGCGTCACTATTTATTCGGCGAAAAATGTCATATTTATTCAGATCACAAAAGTTTAAAATATTTGATGACTCAGAAAGATCTAAACTTGAGACAACGCAGATGGTTAGAATTGCTAAAAGACTATGAATTAGTGATTGACTACCATCGGGAAAAGCTAACGTTGTTGCGGATGCATTAAGTCGAAAATCATTGTTTGCTCTTCGTGCAATGAACGCGCAGATTGCTATGTGTCGGTGATGGTTCGATCATAGCCGATTTACAAGCAAGACCGATGTTTATTCAAAGCAAATTTGTGATGCACAGAAAGTTGACAAAGATTTGATTACTAGTCGAATTCGGTGTGAAAAGGTGCGAATCGATTTTTGATTGATGCAAATGATCGCTTGAAATTTAAAAGCCGAATGTGTGTTCAGAAGAACTCGATTTGATCTGATGATTCTCGAGTGAGGCCCATAGTGGTGCGACTATCGATACATCGGGTAGCACAAAAATGTATAACGATTTGAAACAATTCTATTGGTGGCTTTGGCATGAAACGGGATATATCTCGAATTTGCTTGAAATGCTTAGTTTGTCGCAAGTAAAAGCCGAGCATCAAGTGCCATCTGGACTACTTGACCAATCATGATACCCGAATGGAAATGGGATAGAATTACAATGGATTTTGTATCCGGTCTCCCTATGACACCGAGTAAGAAAGATGCCGTTTGGGTTATAGTTGATAGATCGACCAAATCAGCTCATTTTGTACCGATTCATATGCAGACTATTCACTCGATAAACTTGCGAATTGTATGTATCACAGATTGTGAGATTGCATGGTGTACCGAGTTCCATTGTTTTGACAGAGACCCGAGATTCACATCGCGGTTTTGGAAGAAGTTGCAAGATGCTTTAGGCACTAAACTTCATTTTAGTCTGACCTTTCATCCGCAGATGGATGGTCGATCCGAGCGAACTATTCGGATACTTGAGGACATGTTGAGATGTTGCGTTTCGAGTTTGAAGGTGCGTGGGAACGATACCTACCTTTGATTGAATTTGCTTACAATAATACCTTTCAATCTAGTATCAAAATGGCACCTTATGAAGCCTTATAAGGGTGAAAATGTCGAACACCATTATATTGGGTGAGCTCACGAGAATAAGATACACGGGGTTGATTTGATTAAAGAAACCGAACAAAAAGTGGTCGTGATCGTAAATACTTTGAAAGTCGCCTCGCATCGACAAAAGTCTTATCTTGACTTAAAGCGTAAAGATATTGAATTTCAAATCGAGATCGAGTATTCTTGAAAGTTTCTCCATGGAAAAAGGTATTCCGATTTGGTCGGAAAGGCAAACTTAGTCCGAGATTCATCGGACCTTATGAAATCACCGAACGTATTGGGCACATTGCTTATAGGTTGAAGTTGCCCTCGAGTAAGAAAAGATACATGATGTATTTCATGTTTCGATGCTTCGTAAGTACTGATCAGATTCGTCTCATGTGATCACACCGACAGAGATTGAAATCCAATCGATTTGACATATGATGAAGAACCGATCCGTATCCTAGCTCAGAAATAAAAGAGTTGAGAAATAAAAAGAATTCCATTAATAAAGGTTTTATGGAATCGTCACGGAGTTGAAGAGGCTACGTGGGAGCACTGAGGAGTCAATGAGGCGGCAATATCCGACCTTGTTTAACGTTAAAATTTTCGAGGACGAAAATTCTCAAGGGGGGAGAGTTGTAACAGACCAATATTGACCCTAATCGGAACGGTGGTTTCGGGACCACGAATCCGAGCCTGAGTAATATTTTAATATTATATTTCGTGTTTATTATATGTGATTTAGTGAGTGTGAAAGTTTCAGTAGAAAAATTTAGTCATTTAAGTGCTCAATTTGATAAAAAGGATTTAATCGAGAAAAGAGCAAAAGTTGCATACTAAAGTGAAAGGTACTAAATTGATTGTGGCTTTTTAAGTGGGTGTACCAAAAGGGAAATTAGCCCATTAACCATATTAAGGGACGGCAATGGGCCTTTATAAGTCCAAATTATATGTTAATTTAGTTTATTATATAGTTATATTAATGTGTTAAAATAATGTTAATAATATGTGTTTGTTTTATCATTAAATAATAAAAACAAGTGGGGAGAAAGAGAACATACCTTGTTCTCTTCTTCTTGGCCGAATGTAGAAAGTAGAAACTCCATTGTTGAAGCTTGATTTTCGGCAAGATAAGGAGCTTGATTGAGGTATGGTCTGCTTTTTGGTTTTGATAATTTTTACGTTTTGAGATCGTTGCCAGTATATTATCAGACCCATGTCTAAATTTTTGAAAATACCATGTATATAAGATTGGCCATTAACATGTTTAGATAGTTTTGATGTTTAATGGTTCTAGATAAAAGGTATGTTGAGGATTTACAAGTTTTGTATTGGAGTTTTTGGTGATTTTGAGTATATAGGGCTAAATTGAAAAGAATAAATTTGTGAAAAATTAAAATGTTAAATAGATGAAATGCATGGACACCCATGGTTATGGGGAAGATTCGGCCTAGCCATGGTGTTAGAAAATTTTGCATATTTTGAGTTTTGTGTAAATTGGACCAATTTGTAAAAAATGGGAAACATTAGGGGCAAAATAGTAAATTTCCCATTTGTGTGTTTTGGGACTAAATTGAGATGAAATGCGATTAAATGAGCTAAATTCTAATGTGTTTTAGATCAAGAGCAAGGAAAAACGGAATTAGACAGGGGGAAGACGAAGGTTCTCGAATAGCCGATTCGCATGGACTATCGACAACCGAGGTAAGTCCTTTAGCTAAAATATGTCAATAAATTAATTATGAACTTAGTGAATGATGAATTGTGGAAATTTAGAGTATAAATTCATGATATAGTCGAATGTGAATGTATAGTATTGAAGTGAATTTATTTTGGTTAATGCAAGGTGTATAAGTAAATTCTTGAGCTACCTTATGTTTAAAGGTTAATTACAAATCTAATGAATGATAGAATTTGTATAAGTTTGGTGTAAAACCATGAGTTGGCCGAATGTGATGATGATGGATTGGATTGATTTCAAATATATTTTATGCAATGTGAATAAATGCATATGGTTCGATATGTGATAGTGAAATGTGAAAAGCATGTAAAATTATTCGACATTCGGGCTTCGAGCCTAGCGTGCCTTGTGCCGATGACAAAATCGGGCTTTATGCCTAGTGTGCCTTGTGCCTGGTGTTACTTTTCGAGCTTTTATGCCTAGCGGTGCCTTGTGCGGTGTTATTTATCGGGCTTTACGCCTAGCGTGCCTTGTGCGGTGTTACTTTTCGTGCTTTTACGCCTAGCAGCTTGATGCGGTGATGTTATTTATAAAAGAGAAATTGAATCTTTGTTCAAGACAACTTAAAGCTAATTTATTGAGTATACGGTTCCTGTAAGCATGTAAGGTATGCTATTCTTAATATTACTTGGGTCAAATTAATATTATGAGAATTGTGTTATATGTGTTCAAGTTAATATTGATGTATGTAATATAATGGAATTCGAGCTTAGAATGTGCTATTATGGAACAATTGGTTTTCAAGTTTAAATGTTAAGAAAGGAGATTTTCATGCGATATGCTTATATGAACTACAAAGAAATGTAGGTTGAAGGAAATGATTCCTAATTTACTTGGGTTAATGAATTACTAGTATCTGGCTTTGTATAAATAATTTACTTAATTGCCTATGTGAAATGCCATAAGTTGATTGCTTTCATTTCGTAAATAATTAAATGTTTTATTATCATGAGTTAGGACTTACTAAGCTAGTAAGCTTAATTATGTGAAATGTTCTCCTTTGTTTTATAGATTTTGGTCACGTCGCGGGCTCGTAAAGGATCTTCAAGAAGTCAACCACACTATCGCCTTCCTTTGGTATTTTGAATTTTGGTTACGAATTAGAAGGCATGTATAGGCTAGATGAAGTTTTAGAAACATATGATGTTTGACCTTGTATATAATAGCCATGCGAATATGGCTAAATTTTTAGTTAAGTACGCTGTTGTGTCTTGATGTGTACGTTGGTTCATGATGGTAATGTTTATGCATTCTTAATCAAAGTTTAATCGTTTTTGTTAAGGAAATGTTTGTATACTGAAATGAATCCTTGAATTAGGGATGTAGGTAGGTTCGGTTAGAAGCTAGTCTTTCATAAAATGCAACAAAACAGCTTGTAGTAGCAGCAGTGATGTGAGTTAGAAAAATCACCAAAAATAGGGTATATTGAATTAGAAGATGAATGAGATATGATATTAAACCTCATTGTGTCTATTTTTACATGAAAGAAACAGGGTAGGCAAAAGATTTATATATTATGCGATAATTAAGTTCCAGTGAGACCTGCCCTGAACGAATTCGGGAGTCACTGTTCTGTTTTAGAAAAATTGTCAAAAATTGTACAAAAATAATTAAGAATCATGGTCTATATTTGTAGAACCCTTAATGAGTCTATTTTTCATTGGTATAAACAAGAACATTATAGGAAATTTGTGTAATGAGATAACTGTATTTTTGTAGAGACAGGTCAGAATTGTCAAGCAGTGTATAAGGGTAATTTTGATGAATAAACTGTACTAATTGGCCACATGAAAAATTCTGGAAAATTATGGTGAAAAGTTATGTGAGTCTAGTTTCAAGGAAAATTTACGGATCTAAATTTCGAGTTTTGTAACTCGAGTTATGATCAATTTAGTCAGCATGATGCAGTTTGACAGCTTTAAATTTTTATGTTCCGAACTTGTAGTCGAGTCTTGTAATGCCACATACTCGACCTCGGCAAAGGTCTCGGGTATGGGGTGTTACAGTTAGCACATGGGCGTGTGCCCTGGCCGTGTGAAGTCTGCACCTTGTACTTGTAAATTGGATTGTCACACGGCTGAAGTACACGAGCGTGTGTATGGACTGTGTGGATAAGTCAGAATGCCAAAGTTTAGCACACGGGCGTGTCAAGGCCGTGTGAAATTAGTCAGTGTCGACCACGGGTGGAAGACACGGGCATGTCTTAGGGGTACACGGGCGTGTCCCAAGTCACATGGGCGTGTGACCCCTGTTTCAAGGAAAAGTTCCCGATTGAGTTCTGAATGTTTCTGGATAGATGTTTAAGGCCTCGTAGGCCCATGAAACGCATGTTTTGATTAAGAAAGAGGAGTTTCTATTTTGAAACAAAATTTTATAGCCCGTAAGTTCATGTTTCCTTAAGATCAAGTATGGTAATGTCTCGTACCCAGTCTCAGTCTCGGACGTGGGTATGGGGTGTTACATTTAGTGGTATCAGAGCTACAGTTTAGTCGGTTCTAGGACTAACGTAGCATGAGCACGAGTCTAGCTATACATGCCATACGTAAGAATGTTTTTATAATGATAGTGTGACGACTCCTGATGACTTAAATTATGTTTATACATATAGTAAATGGATCCCGAAAGAGCTGTAGCAGATGACGTAGAAAGTAACGCGCCAGCTCCCGTTGAAGGGACGGTGCCTAACGAGAATGTGAATAGACCCACTACGGTGAGTCAGAGGGGAGGAGAAGAAGCTAGAGAAGACTTCCTCCATATGATGAACCCATGGTATACGGAGTTCGTTCGCACAAACCCGAATGCTCAAACCCCTCCACCTCCGCCTATTCCTCAACCTATCCCAGTAGCCCCTTAAGTAGTAGAGGTGGTATGAGGAGAGAAGCCACTGGTCGATAGGATCAGGAAACATGGGGCAGAAGAGTTCCGGGCCAGAAAGGATGATGATCCGGAAAAGGCTGAGTTCTGGTTGGAAAATACCATCAGGGAATTCAATGAATTGTCATGCACGTCTGAGGAATGCATAAAGTGTGTAGTCTCTCTTTTAAGAAATTCTGCTTACCAATGGTGGAACACCTTAGTGTGAGTGGTACCAGATCACGTGGGAGTTCTTTCAAGAAGAGTTCAGAAAGAAGTATATCAGTCAAAGATTTGTCGATCAGAAGAGAAAGGAATTTCTAGAACTGAAGCAAGACAAGATTTTCGTAACTGATTATGAGGGTGAGTTTGTACGACTCAGTAAATACGCTCGAGAGTGTGTATCCACCGAGGCCATCATGAGCAAGAGATTCAAAGATGGGCTAAATGAGGACATCAAATTGTTTGTTGCTGTCCTAGAACTGAAGGAATTCGTTGTGCTAGTAGAGAGGGCTTGTAAAGCCGAATAACTAGTAAAAGAGAAAAAGAAGGTTGAGATTGAGTCTCGTGACTTGAAGAAGAGACAGTGGAATAAGTCATTCCAATCTTCTTCCAAAAAGCCAAGAGATTTTCCCCCCCGATCAGCTTCATCTAACGGGTTTTCAAGTAGAAACAAGAGTAAATCGTATTCGGGAAATAAGGCACAGACTACTTCAGTTGCTAGTGTGGGGAACATCTGATCGGATAGACTCAAATGCCTACAGTGTGGCAGACGTCATCTTGGAGAATGCTGAGCGCATGAAAATTCATGTTTTAGATTTGGTGCCCAAGACCACTACATAAAAGATTGTCCTGAGACGACGAAAGAAGAGAGAACTCAAAACCCGAGATTCGAGAATATGGTCAGAGGAGGACCGCAGAGAAACCTTGGAAGTGGGGCAAGAGGAAGAGGTAACCCTAGAGACCTGAGGGTAGGGCGCCTGCAAGGACTTATGCCATTCGCGCTCACGAAGAGGCATCTTCCCCGGATGTTATTACGGGTACCTTTTCTCTTCATGATATTAAAGTTATTTCTTTAATAGATCCTGGATCCACACACTCTTATGCTTGCATGAAACTAGTATCCAGTATGAGTATGCCTATAAAGTTTGCAGAATTCGTGATTAAGGTGTCTAATCCTTTAGGCAAAAGTGTTTTAGTTGATAAAGTGTGTAATGATTGCCCATTGATGATTAGAGGTCATTATTTTAAAGCAAACCTTATGTTGTTACCATTTGATGAGTTTGACATCATTCTTGGTATGGACTGGTTGACCACCCATGATGTAATAGTTAATTGTGGGAAGAAATACATTGAGATGAGATGTGAGAATGGGGATATTCTCCATGTAGAATCAGATGATCAAGGTAGATCGCCGGTAATGATTTCTCATATGACGGCACAGAAATACATAAGAAAAGGGTATGAGGCATATCTAGCCTTTGTGATGAATGATAGAGAAATAGAATTAAAGATTGAGTCAGTACCGATAGCATGTGAGTACCTGGATGTTTTTCCCAAGGAATTACCAGGATTACCACCAGTTAGAAAGGTTGAATTCAACATTGAGCTAGCTCCTGGTACTGCACCAATATCTATTACTCCTTATAGAATGGCTCCAACAGAGTTGAGAGAGTTGAAGTCACAGTTGCAAGAATTAATGGATAAAGGCTTTCCAAGATTAAGTTGTTCTCCATGGGGTGCTCCAATTTTTTTTTGTGAAAAAGAAAGATGACACCATGAGATTGTGCATAGATTACCGTCAGCTTAATAAAGTGACAGTAAACAACAAGTACCCCTTGCCTAGAATTGATGACTTATTCGATCAATTGAAGGGAGCTAATGTGTTCTCCAAAATAGATTTGAGATCAGGGCACTACCAGTTGAGAGTAAAGGATTCAGATGTATCCAAGATCGCTTTTCGAACAAGGTATGGGCATTACGAGTTCTTAGTCATGCCCTTTGGATTGACTAATGCTCCTGCGGTATTCATGGACTTAATGAACCGCATCTTTAAACCATACCTCGACAATTTTGTAGTCGTTTTTATTGACGACATATTGATTTATTCCGAGATGAGAATGAGCATCTTTGAGCATCTACGAAACGGTTTTACTGAGACTCTACGAGAAAAACAATTGTATGCCAAATTCGAAGAAAAGTGAATTTTGGCTCAAGGAAGTAGGATTTCTTGGACATATTGTCTCGGGAGAAGGAGTTCGAGTAGACCCAAGTAAGATTTTGGCTATAATGGACTGGAAGCCATTGAAGAATATCTCTGAGATTAGAAGTTTCAGAGGCCTAGCTGGCTATTACAGACGATTCGTTAAGGGGTTTTCCATGATTGCAACCCCAATGACGAAGTTGTTACAAAAAAATGTGAAGTTTGAGTGGACAGAAAGATGCCAACAAAGTTTCGAGAAACTGAAAGCATTGTTAACTGAAGCTCCAGTTTTAGTACAACCCGATTTGGGGAAAGAATTCGTAATTTACAGCGATGCATCCTTAAATGGATTAGGATGTGTGCTTATGCAAGAGGGAAAAGTGATTGCTTATGCCTCAAGACAGTTGAAGCCTCATGAGAAGAATTATCTGACACACGATCTAGAGTTGGCTGCCATAGTCTTCGCATTGAAGATATGGAGACACCATCTATATGGTGAGAGATGTCAGATTTTCACCGATCACAAAAGTCTAAAATACTTGTTGACGCAAAAAGAGTTGAACTTAAGGCAACGGAGATGGTTAGAGTTAATAAAAGACTATGAGTTGGTCATTGACTACAATCGGAGAAAGGCGAATGTGGTCACCGATGCTTTAAGCAGAAAGTCCCTATTTGCATTAAGGGCAATGAATTCACGGATGACTTTATTCAATGATGGTTCTATTCTAGCTGAGTTGAGAGCAGGACCAGTATTCTTCAAAGAGATCTTTGAGGCTCAGAAAGAAGATAGCGAATTGCAAGCCAAGAGAGCTCAGTACGATTCAGGTGTTGAATCTGACTTTCAGATTAATTTCGATGGATGGTTGATGTTTAAAGATAGAGTTTGTGTACCAAGAAAGGAAGAGCTTATTCAGAGAATTTTGCATGAGGCACATAACGGATGTTTATCTATAAATCCGGGTGGTACCAAGATGTATAATGACTTGAAGCAACAGTATTGGTGGCTGAGAATGAAGAAAGATATTTCAAAATTTGTTTCCAAATGTATGATTTGTCAGCAAGTAAATGCTGAACACCAAGTACCTTCGGGTTTGCTTCAACCCATTTTGGTTCCTGAATGGAAATGGGACCGTATCACCATGGATTTTGTAACGAGTTTACCGTTATCAACAAGTAAGAAAGATGATATATGGGTTGTAGTTGATAGACTCACGAAGTCAGCCCATTTTCTACTTGTACGAGTGGATTACTCACTCGACAAGTTGGAAAACTTGTATGTTTCTGAAATAGTAAGGCTTCACGGAGTTCCCTTGTCAATCATATCGGATAGAGATCCGAGATTCACATCCAGATTTTGGAAGAAGTTACAAGAGGCCCTGGGTACAAAGTTGAACTTTAGTACAGCTTTTCATCCTCAAACTAACGGCCAGTCAGAGAGGTTAATACAAGTACTTGAGGATATGCTCCGGTGTTGTATTCTTGAATTCCAAGGCAGTTGGGAAAAGTTTCTCCCATTGGTAGAATTTGCCTACAATAATAGCTTTCAGTCAAGCTTAAAGATGGCGCCCTATGAGGCTCTATATGGGCGTAAGTGCAGAACGCCTTTATATTGGATTAAACTCAAGGAAAACCGAATTCACGGGGTTGATTTGGTTAGAGAAGCTGAATAGAAAGTGAAAGTGATACGAGAGTGTTTAAAAGCTGCAGCGGACAGACAGAAATCCTACTCGAATTTAAAGAGAAAAGAGATAGAGTATCAAGTCGGGGATAAAGTTTTCTTGAAAGTGTCACAATGGAGAAATGTTCTCAAATTCAGCCGGAAAGGCAAGTTGAGTCCACGTTTCATTGGGCCATATGAGATTACCGAGAAAGTTGGGCCGGTAGCTTACCGATTGGCTATGCCATCTGAGTTAGAAAAGATACATGATGTGTTTCACGTATCTATGTTGCAACGCTACCGATCCGATTCTTCACATATAATTGCCCCGTCAGAGATAGAGATTCGTCCCGACATGACTTATGGTGAAGAACCAGTTAAGATTTTAGCTCGGGAGGTTAAGCAGCTAAGAAATAAAAGTATTGCCCTAGTAAAAGTATTGTGGCAAAGACATGGGATAAAAGAAGCTACATGGGAACCAGAAGAGAGCATGAGAAACCAGTACCCAAACCTATTTGCTGGTAAGATTTTCGTGGACGAAAATCCCTAAGGGGGAAGAATTGTAACAACCCGATTTAGGGTCTAGTCGGATTAGTGGTGCGAGACCACAAATCCGAGTTAGTAAAATGAGCTTTTAAGGTATTTGAAATGTTTTCATGATATTATGAAAGTTTCATGTGGAAATTTAATGAAAATTTCCATTAAAGGGTCCATTAGGACTAAATTGCAAAAGTTGCAAGATATGAGTTTCTAGAAGCTTTTTGTATAAAATAGCTTTAGATTAGTAATTAGAAGTCCTTAAGTAGCAATTTGCCCAAATTATAATTTTTGGACAAAAATGGACATGAGTTAGTAATTTTTGAAAGTTTAGTAAAAAGGGCATTTTGGTCATTTGGCTTTTTATTGATTAAAAAGGATGAAATAAGTCAAAATTTATGTTCATCTTCTTCAAGCTTGGCCGAAACTTTGAAGAACTCCTTAGCTAGGGTTTATTCAATTTTTCAAGCTCATAGTAAGTGCATTCTAGCCTCGTTTTTAATATTCTTCGTATTTTTGGAGTTCTCGTAACATGAATTAGCTATTTTTAGCTATAAGATGAGCTAAGATGCATGTTCAAAATTCTACCCATGTATGGTATGTTTGTAAAATGATGTTTTATGGAAGATTTTGAGAGTTTGATGTTAGATAAACATCTTTTTCTAAGTGAATTTCATGAGAAATGCTAGTAGGGACTAGTTTGTAAAATTTATGAAATTTGTCATACATGGTAGAAATTGTAAGAATTTGATATTGCAATAGTTGAGACTATTAATCAAATAAGCATGAAGTATTAGAAAGTTGAATGAAAATCACTTTACGAGCCTTGGGGCAAAAGTATAATTATGAGAAAGTTTAGGGGCGAAATAGTAATTTTGCCAAAGTATGTGTTAAGAGTCAATTTAGTTAATATGAGTATTAAATGAGTTAAATTATTATTATAGATCAAGAAAAACGAAGCCCGGACCGAAATCGAGGCAAGAACAAAGTCGAGGACTAAATTGCATATCTACCTATATTTTGTACATTGAGGTAAGTTTGTATGATTTCTAAGCTTTATGATTAATGTCACTGAATTGCTTAGTATAATGTACAATATTACCATGAAAATGTTTAATGATAGGTTAACAAAGAAATCAATGAGATTAAGCATGAGAAAGTCCCGATTGAAGTTGAATTACTTAGGATACTCGATCTATCACATGAGACAAGAAAGTCCGTATAAGACCAAGCCAAGGCATGGCATCGGCAATTAAGCAAGTTATCATGTAAGACCAAGACAAGTCTTGGCATTGAAGAGTAATTATGAGATGAAGACCCATATAAGCCCAAGCTAAGGCGTGGCATTGGTGAGTCTCCAAGCAAAGATGTCATGTAAGTCCAAGACAAGTCTTGGCATTGAAAAGTTATCATGAGATAGAGATTTCATGTAAGCCCAAGCCAAGGCTCGGCATTGACCAGTTCACGAGTAAAGATACCAAATAAGACCGTGTCAAGACATGGCAATGGTAAGTTCCCAAGGGAACATATAAGTAAGACTTTGTGTAAGTCCATGTCAAGGCATGGCATCGATACCAAGATGAGAGATCCCATGTAAGACCATATCTAGGATACGGCTTTGGCATCGAGTTATATGTGAGATGAGATTCAGTATCCTCGATTATTCATAGTAATTCATTGGGCAAAATAAGTAAAGCTATTATCAAGTTGAAAATGAGTATTATTCATGTTATGAATGATGAATTAGAGATTATGATTATTATAGTAAAGTATACTGATCTATGCGATCAAGTGATACAGGTACCTTGTTTACCTCACGAGCATGAGACTAGTAAGAATCATGAGATATGTAACAATCAGTAAGAGTAAGTAAGCTTTAATAGCTGAAATTTATGATGCCAAATGGTTTATGTTAAGCAAGTATGTTTCTATTTGCATTATTTGCAAACTTACTAAGCTAAATGCTTACGTCTTTATTTCTTTCTTTCCATGTAGTCCTGCCAAGCTAATCTCGTGGATCATCGTCATCGGAGCTCGAAGCACACTATCAATCGCTATTTTGGTATAGCCAAGTTGTTCATATTAAGTATGGCATGTATAGGAAACATTTCATTTTGAGAATGTCTTAAAAAGGGGCAATAGTATGGGCTATCAAGTTCATTATTCTTTTGTATATGGCTAAGCGATTTGCCAAGATTGACTAAGTATGTATGTTTATTGATATCAATGAATCATGTAGTGTTGTTCATGAAAGATGTAGTAATTTGAGTTGTTGAATTGTGTATGAGATTGGTCATGATTCAGGGTGGCAATTGGCTTGGTAAATAGCCCACATGTGCCCACACGAATGGACACACGGGCGTGTGTCTAGGCCGTGCGTCCCTTGCACCTTAGTACCTTAAGTCAGAATAGGCTACGGGTTAGTCCCACGGCTGTATGTTTAGGCCGTGTGTGACACACAGTTGTCACACGGCTGAAGTACACGGGCGTGTGTATGGACTGTGTGGATAAGTCAGAATGCCAAAGTTTAGCACACGGGGCATAGCCACGGGCGTGTCAAGGCCGTGTGAAATTAGTCAGTGTCGACCACGGGTAGAAGACACGTGCATGTCTTAGGGGTACACGGGCGTGTCCCAAGTCACATGGGCGTGTGACCCCTGTTTCAAGGAAAAGTTCTCGATTGAGTTCCGAATGTTTCCGGGTAGATGTTTAAGGCCTCGTAGGCCCATGAAACGCATGTTTTGATTAAGAAAGAGGAGTTTCTGTTTCGAAACAAAATTTTACAGCCCGTAAGTTCATGTTTTCTTAAGATCAAGTACGGTAATGTCTCGTATCCAGTCTCAGTCTCGGACGTGGGTATGGGGTGTTACAGTTCGACATTTTCGGTCATAAAGAGCCTCATACGGTGCCATTTTAATACTAGACTGAAAGCTATTATTGTATGCGAATTCAATCAAAGGTAAATGCTTTTCCCACGTACTCTCAAATTCAAGAATGCAACATCTTAACATATCTTCAAGAATCCGAATGATCAGCTCAGATTGTCCATCCGTTTGCGGATGAAATGCAGTACTAAAATGCAGCTTCGTGCCTAAAGCCTCTTGCAATTTCTTCCAGAACCGCGAGGTAAATCTCGGATCTCTGTCAGATACAATAGATAGTGGCACCCTGTGCAATCTCACAATCTCAGAGATATACAATTCAACTAATTTATCACGTGAATAATCTGTTCTCACCGGAACAAAATGAGCTAATTTCGTCAATCTATCAACTATCACCCAGATTGCATCTTTCTTTTTCAGATTTAGAGGTAGTCCCGACACAAAGTCCATCGTGATTCTTTCCCATTTCCACTCAGGAATCATAATCGGTTGTAACAAACCTGATGGAACCTGATGTTCAGCTTTAACTTGATGTCAAACCAAACATCTCGAAACAAACTCTGAGATATCCCGTTTCACACCATGCCACCAATAAAACTGTTTCAAATCGTTATACATTTTTGAACTCCCGGGGTGAACAACCAAACGACTATTGTGAGCTTCGTTCAAAATCATCTAAATCAACTTTGAATTCCTCAAAACAATAATCCAATCTCTGAATATCAAACAATCATCATTATCAACTCGAAATTCTGAATCAGAATTTATACTACATTGAGCTCGTTTTGTCGTCATCTCATCATCACTTTTCTGGGAATCACAAATCTGACGTATAAACATCGGCCTAAATTTCAACTCAGCAAAAATCAAATTTTCATCACATAAATCTATCTGAGCACTCATTGCTCGCAAAGCACATATAGACTTTCAGCTCAAAGCATCAGCAACAACATTAGCTTTACCCGGATGATAATCTATCACAAGCTCGTAGTCTTTCAAAAGCTCTAACCATCTTCTTTGTCGTAGATTCAAATCTTTCTGAGTCATCAAGTACTTCAAGCTCTTGTGATCGGTATATATATGACATTTCTCACCAAATAGGTAGTGACGCCAAATCTTCAATGCAAATACAATCGCGACTAATTCAAGATCATGCGTCGGATAGTTCTTTTCATGCGGCTTTAACTACCTCGAAGCATAAGCGGTGACTTTGCCTTCTTGCATCAACACACAACCCAAACCATTCAACCGTGCATCACTTTAAACTATGAATTCTTTACCAGACTCAGGTTGAACTAACACTAGCGCCGCTATCAACAATGCTTTCAACTGCTCAAAACTCTGCTGACACTTTTTTGACCACTCGAATTTAACATCTTTCTGTAGCAACTTCGTCAACAGAGTCGCAATCATCGAGAAGCCTTTCACAAACTGCCTATAATATCCTGCTAGTCCCTAAAAACAACGGACTTCAGACACATTTCTCAGAGGCTTCCATTCTAAAATTGCAGAAATCTTGCTCGGGTCAACTTGTATTCCCGCAGCTGACACAATATGCCCCAGAAAACCAACCTCACTCAGCCAAAACTCACATTTACTAAACTTTGCATACAATTGGTTCTCACGCAGAGTCTGTAACACAATTCTCAAATGGTCGGCATGTTGCGTCTTATCACATGAGTAAATCAGAATATCATCAATGAACACCACAACAAAACGATCCAAATACGGTCTGAATATCCGGTTCATCAAATCCCTAAACACTGCAGGAGCATTCGTTAGACCAAAAGGCATAACTAAGAATTCATAATGTCCGTACCTCATTCTGAAAGCAGTCTTCGGCACATCTGACTCTTTAACTCTCAACTGATAATAGTCCGATCTCAAATCTATCTTAGAGAACACTGTAGCTCCTTTCAGCTGATTAAATAAATCATCAATACGTGGTAGGGGATACTTATTATTTATCGTCACTTTGTGCAACTATCGGTAGTCAATACACATTCTCATAGTACCATCTTTGTTTTTCACAAACAACACGGGAGCACCCCAGGGCGAGAAACTCGGTCGTGCAAATCCTCTATCTGTCAACTCTTGCAACTGAGACTTTAAATCTTTCAATTCTGTTGGTGCCATTCTATACGGAGCTATTGAGATAGGATTCGTCCCCGACACTAATTCAATACCAAATTCAACTTCTCGTATCGGAGGTAATCCCGATAGTTCTTCAGGAAACACATCTAGGAACTCACATACTACAGATACAGGTTCAACTTTCTTTTCAGTCACTTTTGTATCTATCACATATGCCAGATAAGCTTCACAACCATTTTTCACATAGTTCAAAGCTTTCATCGAAGATATAACAGCCGGTAACCCATTCAAATAACTAGATTCAATTCGTACTATCTCACCATTCTGATTTCTTAAATTAATACTCTTCCGTTTACAATTCCCAATAGCATTATGCAAAGTGAGCCAACCCATACCCAAAATAATATCAAATTCATCAAAAGGTAGCAACATCAAATTAGCCAGAAAGCATATATCCCGAAACATCAACGGGCAGTTCTTACACACTTTATCAACCAAGACACACTTGCCTAAGGGGTTCGATACTCTAATCATGAATTCAGTAGACTCAATAGGTAGAGTCTTACTTGATACTAGATTCACACACACATATGAATGAGTAGAACCTGGATCTATCAATGCAATCACATCAGTATCAAATAGAGTGAAAGTACCAGTAATGACGTCTGGAGATGACGATTCTTCTCATGCGCATATAGCATAGGCTCGGGCAGGTGCTCTCGCCTCAGATCTCACAGTTGTATCCGTAGTCCCTTTCTGACTTCCACTTACATTTCCAGTGTTTCTGGGTGGTCTGCCCCTAGCCGTCGTATTTCAGCTTGAAAGAAATCCCAGGTAATCCTCTCTCTCAGAACTATAGATATCAATGTCTTCCACCAGTTATATGTCGTATCTCTCAACAAAGAAACAACACATTTAATGCATTCATCATGAGTTAACGACCTCTCGTCAAACACTCGAATGGTATTCTCGAGCCAAAACTCAGCTCGCTCATCATCATCATCAGTTGTGGCCCTAAACTCTTCGGCCCCATATTTTTGGATTTTATCTACAGGAGGCTTATTCAATCGGATCAGATCTGTCACTTGTGCCACAACAGGTACTTGTGGGGGTGGAGGTTGTGGAGCAGCCAGATTCGTTCGAATGAACTCCAAAAACCACTCACTCATCATTCAGAAAAAGGCTTGCTTAGGCTCTCCCTCTTGACTACTATTATTCGGTCTAGATGTGACCAGCGCTGTCCCTTGAGCGGGAGCAGGCACATTGCTCTCTAAATCATCAGCAGCTGCTCGATCGGGATCCATTTACTATATAAAAACACATTTTTAACTGTCAAGATTCATCACACTATCGCAATTATATATATGGCATGTATAGCTAGACTCACACACGCTACGTTAGTCCGAGAATCGACCAATTCACACTTATAAACTAAGCATCATCTAGTCATACCACAAATTCACACTTAAAACACCATTCTCATCAACCAATTCAAGCATAAAATATGCCATTTCCAATCTCACTATTTCATACCACATTCATCATTTGCATAACTTCATATATGAACCATCAACATTCATTTTCCAAGCCATATCACATGGCAAGGTCCAAACGTTACAAAACACACCATAACCACTAGCCTATACATGCCATATACCAAATATATACATCTTTCAAAAGTACCAAATTAGATAGCCGATAGTGTGATTGAGTCGCTGACGATCCCCGGATCCGAGCTAGCTTTACCGATACTGTAAAATAGAGAAACAAATCACATAGTAAGCTTAAGAGCTTAGTAAGTTCGTAACATAATACATTCAATTTAATAAATCAAATACAATAAACAAAATGAATCCATCACATAGATCAATTCTCAAATGTTCACACCATACCATTCATAGCTAATATACTCACTCATCCATTCATAAATCCCTACACAATTTCATCAACCACAAAGGTTCAATACATACCTTAGCCAACACATAGTTATTCACCATCCATGTAAATTTATGCTCGATATTAATTTTCAATCAACCTTTGTTATCCATTTGGTTTAATCGCATACTTAGTGCCAATTTCGTAGCTGAAGCAATATTGTCATCGCACACTTAGTGCCTATACTTTAAACCGAATTTATCTCGGCATCGCACACACAGTGCCAAATCAATAAGCCAAAGCTTCTATTATTTCGCACACACAGTGCTAATCATCTCTGTCTCGTTTCTAATTTCGCACACTTAGTGCCCCATTACTCGATATCATATGTAATACATTTCAATTTCATTAAATATACATTCATTCAATTTTCATCACATAGATATAAATTTAACAACTTGTATTATATGCGAACTTACCTCGGACGTCGAAATATCGAAATTAGCCGATCAATCGAGTCCTTTGTCTTTGCCTCGATCTCGATCCGAATCTCTCCTTTCTTGGTCTATACATATTCAAATTTAACTTATTCAATCACCAATTCATTCAATTTAGTCCAAACACACATATTTAGGGCATTTTACAAAATAGCCCTCATATTTTCACATTTCGACACTTTAGTCCCTATTTCAAAAAATCACAAAATACACAAAATCTCACTTCACCCATGCCTAGCCAAATTTTCCCTATGTCCATACAAGTCAACACATTTCATTTATTTCACATTTTAGTCCTCTAATTTCTTATTTTCACAATTTAACCCAAATTACTCAATTTCACCAAAAATTCAAATACAAACTATGTTAACCCAACATTAAGCTTTCATATTCCACAAACTAACAACACAAAGCTCACATATTCATCAATGGCATATCTCAAAATCACCATCAATTTCTAAAATTTAAGCATGGGTTTGATAGAACACAAATCAACGATCACAAAAACGTAGAAATCATTAAAAACTGAGCTCAAAACATACCTTAATTAAGCTATAAGTGTGCCAAAACCTAGAATGCTTCAATGGCTATTCCTTTCTTCAATATTCAGTGGAATTATGCATGAAAAAGATGAGCACTTAGCTTTGTTTTAATTATTATTAACTTAATTTACATTTTACTATTTTACCCTTTTATGAATAACATTTAAATTCCACTAACTTAGGCATTTTTGTCCATCCATTTAGAATATGGAATAATAACAAGATAAGGACTCCTCACTTTATAAGCCATAACAATCTAGCACTTTAACATTCAGCACACAACTTTTGCATTTTATTCGATTAAGTCCTTTTTGCTAATTCGACACACAAACGATAAAATTTTCACACCAAATTTTCACACATGCTCAATCACATATTATAAACATAAAAAATAATATTAAATTTTTTTTTCTGACCTCAGATTTGTGGTCCTGAAACCACTATTCTGACTAAGGTCTAAATCGGGCTGTTACAACCTTAATGCAGAGATCACATTAGACAGATAGTCCCTTTGCTCCCCAATCACAGCCACCTCCTCATCATCCGTAGTCTTCAACACCATGCGCTTAGCAGCACAATCCAAACTCAGACGGTGTTTTACCAGCCAATCCATCCCCAAGATTAAGTCTAATTCACAAAACGGCAGCTCCATCAAATCTGCTAGAAATATAACTCCTTGAACCTCTAGGGGAACATCTCTGAACAACTTGTCTACTCTTACTGATTGTCCCAGTGGACTTAACACCGTCATCTCATTAACAGTACTCTCACACATGATACCCATGGTGCCAGACACAGCGCATGCAATGTATGAATGCGTAGACCCTATATCAATCAGGGCAGTGTAAGGTACCTTATGAATTAGAAATGTACCGGTTATAACATCTGGAGCGTCACCATCCTCTCGGCGACGAGCAGCATAGACCAGAGCGGGCTGCCTCACCTCAGTGTTACCAGCACCTCTGCCTGGTGCTCCACGACCTCGTCTCATACCGTTTCCACCTCTGGCCTGCCCACGACCTCTCGGTGGCTGCTGACCACCTCTCACTGGCTAAACATGACCCTATCCTGTAGCTTGCATCTGAACAGGCCTCTGAGGACAATTCTTAACCTGATGATCCATGGACCCGCATCTGAAGCACGCCCCAATCCTCTTCCAGCACTCACCCTGGTGAGATCTCCCACAATCAGTGCAAGGCTGCGGTCTAGCAACAGCAATAGGAACTCTAGCCCGAACTGGCCCATCAAACCTGGCCTACTTCATAGGCCTTCCAGAAGAACCTGAGGGCCCAGAATCCCTCTTATTTCTTCCCCTATCTTTCTCGCGATTCTGGCGCTCAAAGCACTTCACATCCTCAGCAATTTTTTCTTTTTCTACAAGGGCAGCAAAGTCTTGCTCCCTCTATGGAGCTATCAATACTCGTAACTCATCTTGAAGGCCGTCCTCAAAATGCACACAACGTTCATACTCAGTTGCTACTATCCCACGAGCATATCAAATCAACCGTAAGAACTCTGCCTTATATTCTGCCACTGTCTTATTCCCTTGGGCCAGGCTCAGAAATTCCCTTCTTTGGGCGTCCACATAACTTGTGCCTACATACTTCCCTTGAAAGGTCGCCTTAAAGAAATCCCATGTCAACCGGTCGGCCTACGTACCCTCTCTTACGGTGAGCCACCACTGGTAGGCTCTCGCAGTAATGACACTGCTCCTTTTAACTTTTGTTCCGCAGTACAGTCGAGGTCGTCCATTATTCTTTCAGTGGCCTCCAGCCAGTATTCTGCCACATTAGGGGCCACTCCAGAAATACCCCTTAAAATTTTTGCTCCATTAGACCGAAGTCTTTCTGAAATTGACCCTCGGCCCACTGCATCAGTATTAGATCCAGCAACCCTCTCTAAAATGCGGAGCATAGCTTGAGACAGGGCATCATCCCCAGCCACTCGATCGTAAGACCCCGTCTCGATCACCGATAAAGCTGGTACCTCTCTAGCAGGCATGTGACCCGATGTCGATGACCCAGCCCAAGCACTTCTTCGGCCTCTACCGCGGCCCCGTGTACCCCTTCTACGAGTACCTCTTGTGCTCATTTCGATATACGCTTTATCTATTTTAAAATTCTTATGCATCAGATTATAATTTCAGTAATTATTAACAAATGAGTTATGAAAGACAGTCATTAGGGGTTTGTTTTCGCAGATCGAGATCTCACTACAGTTTTTAGTCTTCTACGGTCTCAGTCTATAATAGTAAAAAGTATTAGAGGACTTACAGATTTGGCGCCAGAGAATCGGTGTGCCACACTTGTGAATCTTCCAAAACGTTTTCAATCTTTAAAATCCACTTTCAGAAAAACTTTTCAATAACCCATTCCACAGTCGAGTTTTACAACTTGGCTCTGATACCACTAAGTGTAACACCCCAAACCTGATCTAGATGTTACGACCAAATCTGACGTGTCACATCGAAGTGATTTTTGAAATTTGGACTTGTTGAAAAAATATGTATTTAAGTTAAAACCTATTTAGTTTTTATTGCTTGAGAAAATTTGACAAATTATGTTATTACAATCTGAAATCAGCTTATCAAAACGATTGCCATATTTGTTACCGTTGGTTTCTTAAACTGAATAAAATCGCGGAAGCTTCTTTAATTAAAACCTTGAAGTTTAAAATGCGAGTTGTTCCTAAAAACAGTTATTATTTTGAAAACTCATTTATATCAGTTCGGCAGTTTAAAATACAAAATCAAAGCCCAATTAAAAATTAAATCCACCAATGGCCTTATTACATAATCAATAGCCCAATATGAAATTTAAATAAGTAAGTCTAAAGCGAGAACATCATCGATCGTGTGGCTGGCCACCTCGAGTCCCTCGCGGCTCCAAATCGTCTAAGGCGGGGGATTAATCATGCGAGATAAAAGAAAGGGTGAGTTTCTGAAAACTTCGTATGTAATCCCCTATCCGTCGATCGGTAACAATATATGCGATAATATGTGTGGGCCTAAGCCCAATCTGATAGCGACAAAGAAAGGCAAAAATGCAACCCACCCAAATCCAAATTAACACCTTTGTAACACCCCTTACCCGTCTTCAAGCGGGACAGGTTCGAGGCATTACCTAACTAATCTTGCTTAAACATCTCAAATAGGGTTACAAAGTCTCGTTTAAACCCATCACTTACTTATACTTAGCCTAAGAGGCCCAAAACATACTTCTGAGAGGTATCGGGGCTATTCCGGGGACATTTACACGATCGAGAAACTTTTCAACAAAACAGGGATTACACGCCCGTGTGAGTCTAGGGACACGCCCGTGTTCCCCTAAGACATGCCCGTGTCTACCACACGTGGTCGAAACTGACTAATTTCACATGGCCTTGACACGCCCGTGGCTTTGGCCCGTGTGCCAAACCATGGCATTCTGACTAATCCACACAGCCCACACACACGCCCGTGTGTTTCAACCGTGTGGCGATTTAAATTCCAAGTGCATGGTGCAGACTTCACACAGCCTGGGCACACGCCCATGTGCTAGCCGTGCCGCTCACATGGTCTAGACACACGCCCGTGTGTCTACCCTTGTAGAAAATTAGAAGGCTATCTACCAAGCCCTTTGCCACCCTACATTGCAAACATACATACTCCAATTCAATTCAACGTAATTCATGACCCAAAGACACATCTAAATACTCAATTCAACATTCATACACAAGGGCATACACTTCAAGAAAATCACTTTCATTAAACAAAAGAATTTGCCTAACTTAAGGCCATTTACAAAATGACTTTAGTAACATACATAGCCAACACTTTGTCTAACAATTACAACTTAACAGAATACTCGAGTCCTATACATGCCATACTCAAAATAAGTTTAAATTGTTATACCAAAGTGATGTCGATAGTGTGATTTTTGAACTCCTACATCCACGATCCTCGAGTTATCTTGGCAATACTACAAGGAAGAAGGGCAATGAAAGGGGTAAGCATAAAGCTTAGTAAGTTTGCATTAATATAAATAGCAACAATAAGCTCAAAAAATAATCCATCCATGATATTAACTAACCATACACAAGTCATAGGCATCATGCCATACTTACTCACAATTTCCCTTATTTAGCACATACCATGCCACATGTCGTAAACGTTTCTTCGTGACTCATTCACGAGTACCTGTATTCACTCATTCATATAACTTTAGTGCAAATCTCATTTCTACTTTTAAACTCATCTACTTATCCCTTTAATCACTAGGGATAGTTAAAGATGTATATTCGACGTCGTTCATGTAGAGACGAAGCCAATGCCACATCCCCGATGTGGTCTTACATGAAGTTACTTCTAAATTCCAATGCCATATCCCAGATATGGTCTTATATGGACTTTCACATCAATTATCGATGCCACATCTCGAATGTGGTCTTAACGAGTTTCTTATTCTTTTCTGAAGCCAAATCTCGGATATGGTCTTATACGGGATCTTAACTCGGTGCCGAGGCCATGTCCCGAACATCGTCTTATACGGGACTTTATCTGATTCACATCTCGATGATAGCAATCCCATATTCATTATAGTCCACTAGGACTTCAAAATCATACTTAACATCAATTTCTCATTTCAATGAAGTATCATACATCAATGTGATACCAAGCATTTTCAATTATGCTAACATAAATATTTCATTAATCACATACAAACTTACCTCGATTTCAAAATGAGCTAGCTCGACAATTTAGGCCGAGACTTTGTTCTTTCCCCGATTGAGGCAGATCCTCAGTTCTTCTTACTCTAAAACAATAATTTAGCTCATTTTAATCATCTCATTAATAAAGCATTTCAATAATCATGCTTAGGAAAAAATACTATTTTGCCCCCAAACTTTGGCAAATTAACCATTTTGCCTCGAGGCTCAGAAATAATTTCTAATCACATTTATACCTTAAACAAGTCTAGGTGAACATTTAATACTGTTATAGCTATCATCAAAACTCAACATTTCACATATTTACTACAATTTTGAAACCTTTTCATCAAGGTCCAAATTAGGTGTTTTCAAGATAACACCTTTCACAAAAGTTGTTCATCCAACAACTAAGACTCATTTTCTTCCATAAAAATACGGCAAATAGCAATGAAAGCTTAAGTTCTAGGGGTCTTAAAAGTACAATTATCATAAAGAAAAATCATCAAAATCACTTACTAGAATGGAGGAGAGCTTGCTAAAAATTGTGAGCTTTCTGATAAACCGTAAAAGTAACATATTTTAAGCCCACATTTACCATGCTTTTGGATGAATTATCCCTTGATTTATGTAAAAAGGTGCTCTTAATCCTTTCTTTTCATGTTATATACTTAGGAAAGCACCGGAGGATGAAAAGAACAAGAAACGGGCTTAAAACGGTCCAAATGGGCCAAAGCACGAAATTGACACGGCCTGAACCTAAGACCACACGGCCGTGTCTCCTCAATAATCTCGAACACGGCCTGGCCACGACTTACACGGGCGTGTGCCAGAGGCCGTGCCCCTGCCGTGGCAAAGAGCAATTTCAATCAGATTTAGATACTTAGGGGCAAAGAAACACATTCCAAAAGCCTATAAATACACCCTAAGTATGACCTGAAAGGGGGACCCAAAAGCTATCGTTTAGGGGCATCTTGCTAGGCCAGAGAGGGCAGATTTGTGGGGATTCACTCAGGGATAGCCAGTTGATCCATCTCAAGAAGCCGGAATTATACTCAAGACGGGGGATCTCCTCTTCAATTCCTTCAGGGGGTTTTAGGGATTTCTTATGTTTTGTTTTATCTTTTCTTCTGAGATGTTTTATTTTATTGTTATGAACTAAACTCTCAGACACCTGAGGGGATGAAACTTAGATGAATCTTATTATCGTTTGTTGAACTATATGATAAATATTTGATTTGTTCTTAATTCTTGTGTTGATATTTCGCGGATATCAATTCAAGTTTGATGTGCTTAGGTGGAGGAGAAAAAGTCCCTGCCTAAGAGTAGATCTAGCATAGTTAAGCAGAGTTGATCGTGCACCTAGAGATAGGGTGACGAGGCATTGTCGGATTAGGGTGAAACCTAATATGGGAGTCCATAGATCGAGTTAATGCAATTCTAGGGGTTTTAATTAGAAAGAGATTTCAATTAATCAACCTAGGGTTGGACATTATTCGCCTCGAGAGAGGGTTTAATATAAATTAGGGAATCCTACGGATCAAGTCAAGTGAATACATCGTCTGGTTCAGAGTTAGACAACAAGTGAAGTCTAAGTGGAATCTTCCTTGGGTGTCGTCTTAATTAATTGGTTTTTCCTCAAGTATTCTCCCAAATTCATTCTTTCTTGTCTTAGAGTCTTTAGTCTGGTAGTTAATTAATTTAGATTAAACAACCATTCGCTTAATTCTTAGGCTAAATAATAGAAAGAAAGTTAGTATTAGTACTTTTAGTTCTTTTGGGTTCGACAATCCGGTCTTGCCCAAGCTATACTACTGTTCGATAGGTGCACTTGCCTCAATCGTTGTCAGAGTTAGTTTCTAGGTTCGATCATTCTCATTATATAAATTTTTAAGACTCTGGCATAACGATCAAGTTTTTGGCGCCGTTGCCGGGGAACTAAATTAATTATTATTATTATTATTTTTTACTTTGCTAAATTTTCTTTTATTTGATTTTGGAGATAGAGGATATGGGCTTTGAATAACTATCGGTGGCAAGTTATGAGGACAAAGCCAACAAAAGCGCCGATATCTACAACCTCGACCCAATAACCGAAGCTATCAAACCGAGTTAGAGATGTTAAATAAAAAGTTTGATGATTTGTGTTCTTCGCAGATACATCCAGTTATGCGAAGATCTGAAACAAGCGGAGGCGTGGCGAATCTTGAGTACCCACCCTACAGATATGGCATGGAAAGTGAACAAGTCAACTATATGGCTAACTATGCTAGACCTCAAAATAATTTTTATGATAACACTTATAATGCGAGTTGGAGGTACCATCCCAATTTCTCGTGGGATGATCAAAGTAGCCAAAGACCGGAACTTCCTCCAAATTTTCAACAACCACCTCACCAACTTGAAGAGAGAGTCGAACCTTGAGGAGATCTTGACAAAATTCATGGCGACTACAGATAACCGTCTCCAAGACACCGAGACATCCCTTAAGAATCACGAGGCATCAATCAAAGGGATCGAGAGCCAAGTTGGGGAACTTACTAAGATAGTTGGACAACTTACTAACACAGTTGGACAACTTGCAAAGATAATCTCGAACAACTACAAGAAAGCTTGCCAAGCAATCACGAAACTAACCTAAAAGAGCAAATTCAAGCCGTATGTGACTCATGACGGTGAAAGGTTAGTGGAATCGACCCAAGGCAAGAGCCTACGGTAAGTGAAGGTAAGGTTGAGGTAAGCCATGATTTACCAAACCCGGTGATTACAGAGTACCAACCCCGTGTGCCATACCCCGATCGACAAAGAAAGACCACGGAGGAACAACTCGGTAAGCCTCTTAAACTTTCAAAGAAATTTCATATTAACTTGCCATTTTTAGAAGCTCTTTCGCAGATGCCAGATCCTAGACCTCGTGTCGATAAAGAAGAAATTCATGAGGAACGAAGGCTTTGGATCGATGAACTACACGAATGGAAGACACACTTCAAGGAGAGACTAAAAACACAAGAAGCAAAAACGAGGCAACTCCAAGACAAACTTAATAATGGGAAAACCCAGCTTAAGATAGGAGATCAAGTACTCAAAATCTTCCTAGATGGAACAGTCGAGGTAACACATTATAATTTCGGCACTTTTGAGGAAAACATTACTCGAATTAAATTATTTATCAAAAACCGAATTGATTGCATGAGAAAGGATTTTCACCTCCTCAAACCACCATGACCATACGAATGAGAGGTAAAGTCTAGCTTAAGACTATAAACGAGCGCTTCTCGGGAGGCAACCCGAGCACTAACCCAATTAATTTTTACATTTTTAATTTTTTTTACTTTTATTTTTCCTTTTTAGCACCTAACTATAAACTAACCAAAGTCTGATTTCGGACCACACACGGCCTTACACACGGCCGTGGTCGTGGTCGTGTGGCCACCACAGAGAAGTACAAGGGCTGGGAAACCACCAGATCCATAATCTCTATTTAGTCCCCCTTATTCCTTTTTCTTTTTCAGTTTTCTTTCTTCTTTCATTTTCCATTATTTACTTTTATTTTTATTTTTATTTTTATTTTTATTTTTATTTTTATTTTTACTTTCTTTATTATTTTCTTCTTATTTTTCATGCCACTTAGATTTAGCTTAGGATATAATAAAATTAGGCTGGCTGATTCAAAGATTCAAATTCAAACGGTTCAAGGCGCTTTCCCACGTTCACCTCCAATTCCTATTCGGTTTCTTTTCATTTACTCCATCCAAAATTCAGGAAGTTTCACTTCTCTCCCTATCTTATGATTTTATTTTGCTATTATCTATCTTTGTACATTGAGGACAATGTACATATTAAGTGTGGGGGGAGAATCTTAAGGATGCCTAACTTTTTGCATTATTCTCAAATCCCTGAATTTAGTCTTGTTTTTAAGTAATTTTCTCATATTACTAATTAGAATGAAATTTCCATGATTTATGATTTTTGTTGATATGTTTTAGATTAAGTCATTAATAATTGTGCATTGATGATTAAATTCTAAGAATACTAGAGAATCAAGCATGATAAGTCTATTTTTCAAAAAAATAAAATTCTAGGTTGTCTACCTGAATTTGAATATTACTTTGAAGTTTGAAATTTACGAGGTTGACATCAAAATACCCATAATTTTTGTGAGATTTTGAGCCTTATTGAGCATAAATTCTTTTTCATGCTTACTCTTTTATGAGTGTGTCAATGTTGATTTGTTATTCTAGAACTTGCACCGATTATACATGTTGAGACCACATCTTTGATTTGATATACATAAATGATAAAGGCACCTAGGATTTAACCCACTTACTCCATAAAAAGCCTACCTTCATAATTTACCCCTAGTGAACCCCTTTGATCCTAACAACCTTTTTTATTGACTCACCCACTAATATTAACCCCAAACCCTTTGTATTTGTTATCACCATTCTTCTTGACTACTCTTTTTGTCGAGATTTGATTTTGAGCAGTTGCCTAACTATGTTCTATATTTTATTTGTTAAAGTATTTTCTTATTATTGTAAATATTTGATGATTTGTTCTTAAAAAAAATTGAAGTATATTCAGTATTAGTATGATGAAAAGCGAGCTTGTACAATTAACGTCTATTTATTGAAGAAGAAGCTCGTATTATTAGTTTCGAAGTTTCAATTCATGTAATTATTTACTTTTCAGTTCGTTGTTTCTAGTTAGGTAATTTTTTAGGTCGATCTCGATTCTAACCCTCTAATTCAGCCTTTATCCATACCTTAACCCAAGCCACGTTACAACCCTGATAAAGACCTTTTGATTTGTGCATCATTTCATATTACAGTGGTGGAGATTTGATTTTCATGCAAGCCTATGGGATTAACTTTTCAGGTTTGACGTTTGAGTGCTTAATTCTGAACCTTAAACACTTCTAGTGATTTAAGTGAATCTTTTGTGAGGATGTCAATCCTTGTAGGTTTTGGATAAGAGGTAATTATTTAGATGAGGGAAAACACCTATGTTTTGTGCTACAAATGTATGACTTAGACTGTTTGAATCTTTAGGACTCTTTGAGTTGAATTGTCCATGTATAAATTATCCTTGTATTATGATGAAACATTATTAATAAATATTATGAATTATGGAAAGTTTGTTTTAATTCCAAGTTGAGAATTTTGCTTGAGGACAAGCAAAAGCTTAAGTGTGGGGGTATTTGATAAACCGTAAAAGTAACATATTTTAAGCCCACATTTACCATGCTTTTGGATGAATTATCCCTTGATTTATGTAAAATGGTGCTCTTAATCCTTTCTTTTCATGTTATATACTCAGGAAAGCACCGGAGGATGAAAAGAACAAGAAACGAGCTTAAAATGGGCCAAACGGGCCAAAGCACGAAATTGACACGACTTGGACCTAAGACCACACAACCGTGTCTCCTCAATAATCTCGAACATGGCCTGGACACGACTTACATGGGCGTGTGCCAGAGGCCGTGCCTCTGCCGTGGCAAAGAGCAATTTCAATCGGATTTGGATACTTAGGGGCAAAGAAACACATTCCAAAAGCCTATAAATACACCCTAAGTATGACCTGAAAGGGGGAGCCAAAAGCTATCATTTAGGGGCGTCTTGCTAGGCTAGAGAAGGCAGATTTGTGGGGATTCGCTCAGGGATAGCCAGTTGATCCATCTCAAGAAGCCGAAATTATACTCAAGACGGAGGATCTCCTCTTCAATTCCTTCAGGGGGTTTTAGGGATTTCTTATGTTTTGTTTTATCTTTTCTTCTGAGATGTTTTATTTTATTGTTATGGACTAAACTCTCAGATACTTGAGGGGGATGAAACTTAGATGAATCTTGTTATCGTTTGCTGAACTATATGATAAATATTTGATTTGTTCTTAATTATGTGTTCTTAATTCTTGTGTTGATATTTCACGGATATCGATTCAAGTTTGATGTGCTTAGGTGGAGGAGCAAAAGTCCCTGCCTAAGAGTAGATCTAGCATAGTTAAGCGGAGTTGATCGTGTGCCTAGAGATAGGGTGACGAGGCGTTGCCGGATTAGGGTGAAACCTAATATGGGAGTCCATAGATCGAGTTAATGCAATTCTAGGGGTTTTAATTAGAAAGAGATTTCAATTAATCAACCTAGGGTTAGACGTTATTCGCCTCGAGAGAGGGTTTAATATAAATTAGGGAATCCTACGGATCAAGTCAAGTGAATAAATCGTTTGGTTTAGAGTTAGATAACAAGTGAAGTCTAGGTGGATTCTTCCTTGGGTTTCGTCTTAATTAATTGGTTTTTCCTCAAGTATTCTCCCAAATCCATTCTTCCTTGTCTTAGAGTCTTTAGTCTAGTAGTTAATTAATTTAGATTAAACAACCATTCGCTTAATTCTTAGGCTAAATAATAGAAAGAAAGTTAGTATTAGTACTTTTAGTTCCTTTGGGTTCGACAATCCGGTCTTGCCTAAGCTATACTACTGTTCGATAGGTGCACTTGCCTCAATCGTTGTCAGAGTTAGTTTCCAGGTTCGATCATTCTCATTATATAAATTTTTAAGACTCTGACAAAACGATCACTTTCAAACCCCTATTTTGCTTGCAAAATTTCGATGGAGAAAGATGGAGAGAAAGATGATATTTTCTCTTTCTTTATTCTAATATTAAACTAGTCAAACAAGTCACCAACTATCAACTACTTTGACCAATTTTTTGTCCATCTTTGTCTCCTATGCTAGTCCATGGCCGGCCAAGCATATATTGGGGGTCTAATTGCCATTTAAATACCTCCAATTAACATTCTAAGGCTATTTGTTACCTTTATCTTATAGAATGGAACTTTCACACTTTATGCGATTTAGTCCTTTTTCGCGATTAAACGTGAAATCGCTAAAATTAAAGCACCAAAATTCTCATGCACATATACTATCATGCTCCGACTCATAATATAACATGAAAATAAATTTCTCAAGTCTCAGATTAGTGACCCCGAGATCACTATTCTGACTAGCCCCTAAATCGGGCTGTTACAATTCTCCCCCTTAAGGATTTTCGTCCCCGAAAATCTTACCGGTAAAAAGGTTGGGATATTGGTTTCTCATCATTTACTCGGGCTCCCATGTAGCCTCTTCTATTCCGAACCTTTGCCATAAAACTTTCACAAGGGCTATGCTTTTGTTTCTCAACTACTTGACCTCTTACGCCAAAATCTTAACCGGCTCTTCACCATAAGTCAAGTCCGGTTGTATCTCTACCTCTGTTGGTACAATGACATGTGAAGGATTTGAACGGTATCGGTGCAACATGGATACGTGAAAGACATCATGAATCTTTTCTAGTTCAGGTGGCAAGGCCAACCGATAAGCTACCGGTCCTATCCTCTCGGTAATTTCATAAGGTCCAATAAAGCGCAGACTTAATTTGCCCTTCCGGCCAAATCTGAGGACTTTCCTCTAAGGTGATACTTTCAAGAACACTTTATCACCGACTTTGAATTCTATCTCTTTCCTTTTCAAATCTAAATAGGACTTTTGCCTATCTGAGGCAACTTTCAGACAATCACGTATCACTTTTACTTTTTCTTCAGTTTCCTTAACCAAATCGACCCCGTGTATCTGTTTCTCTCTGAGTTCTGACCAATACAAGGGCGTGCGGCACTTATGCCCATACAATGCCTCATAAGGCGCCATCTTCAAACTTGACTGAAAACTGTTGTTGTAGGCAAATTCCACCAACGGTAAGTATTTCTCCCAACTAACTTGGAATTCTAAAACACAACATTGAAGCATGTCCTCAAGTATCTAGATTACCCTCTCCGACTGTCTGTCGGTTTGTGGATGGAAGGTTGTACTGAAATTTAATTTAGTGCCCAAGGCTTCTTGCAACTTTTTCCAAAATCGTGACGTGAATCTCGGATCTCTATCCGAAATGATCGAAAACGGTACACGATGGAGTCTTACTATCTCTGACATGTACAAGTCTGCCAATTTATCAAGCGAATAGTCGACTCGTACTGGTATAAAATGGACTGACTTTGTGAGTCTATCAACCACTACCCATATCGCATCTTTCTTTTTTGGAGTCAACGGTAAGCCCGTCACGAAGTCCATGGTAATACGGTCCCATTTCCACTCAGGAACCATAATGGGCTGAAGTAAACCCGAAGGTACTTGATGTTCAGCCTTCACTTGCTGACAAATCAAGCATTTCGATACAAACTCGAAAATGTCTTTCTTCATACCAAGCCACCAATACCATTTCTTCAAACTTTGTGCTGCCTGGGTATACATTCAAACATCTGCTATGCGTTTCATGCAAGATTTTATGAATAAGCTCGTCATTTCTGGTTACACAGACCCTATCTCGAAATGTCAGACATCCATCAGGATTTACCCGAAATTTTGACTCCACGCTCGACTCACATAAAATTCTCTTGGCTTGCAAACAGTTATCATCTTTCTGAGCTTCATAGATTTCTTGGAGAAACAAGGGTTTAGCCCTCAATTCGGCTAAAACGGAACCATCATCCAACAAGGTCATCTAAGTACTAATGGCTCTTAGTGCAAACAATGATTTTCTGCTCAAAGCATTGGCGACTATGTTCGCCCTTCCCGGATGGTAGTCAATTTCCAACTCATAATCCTTAATCAACTCTAACCACCTTCGTTACCTCAAATTCAATTCCTTTTGAGTCATCAAATATTTTAGGCTTTTATGGTCGGTGAAAATTTGACACCTTTCACCATATAAATGATGCCTCCAAATTTTTAATGCAAACATAATTGCAGCCAACTCTAAATCATGAGTCGGGTAATTCTTCTCGTGCGGCTTCAATTGCCTAGAGGCGTAAGCAATCACCTTACCCTCTTGCATGAGTACACAACCCAATCCGTTCAAGGACGCGTCACTATAAACCACAAATTCTCTTCCGGCTCAAAGTTGCACCAAAACAGGGCCTCGATCCAACAATGTCTTGATTTCTCAAAACTCTGTTGACACTTTTCTGTCCAATCGAACTTCACATCTTTTTGCAAAAGTTTAGTCATCGGGGTAGCTATCATGGAAAACCCCTTGACAAAACGCCTATAATAGCCAGCTAGGCCTAGAAAACTCCTTACTTCAGTTACACTCCTCGGCGGTTTCCATTCAACAATTGTTGAAATCTTACTCGGGTCGACTCTAATCCCGTCTCCCGAGACAATGTGTCCCAAAAATCCAACTTCCTTGAGCAAAAATTCACTCTTACTGAATTTGGCATACAATTGTTTTTCTCTCAAAACTCGCAGAACCATAATCAAATGCTCGACATGTTCGTTCTCGTCCCGAGAGTAGATTAGTATGTCGTCGATGAAAACCACAACAAATTTATCCAAGTATGGTCGAAAAATGCGATTCATCAAATCCATGAAGATCGCCGGGGCATTTGTTAGACCAAAAGGCATGACCAAATATTCATAGTGGCCATATCTAGTCCTAAACGTGGTTTTCGACACATCCGAGTCCTTGACGCTCAGCTGATAGTACCCTGACCTCAAATCTATCTTGGAAAATACCGTGGCTCCCTTCAATTGATCGAATAGATCGTCGATCCTCGACAACGGGTACTTGTTCTTCACAGTTACCTTGTTAAGTTGCCGATAATCTATACATAGTCTCATGGAACCATCTTTCTTCTATACGAATAAAACGGGAGCACCCCACGGAGAAAAACTCAGCCTTGCAAAACCTTTATCCGATAGCTCTTGCAACTGTTCTTTTAGCTCCTTTAGCTCGGTTGGAGCCATTCTATAGGGAGATATAGAAATAGGGGCAGTACCGAGAGCTAACTCAATCCCAAATTCGATCTCTCTAACTGGAGGTAGCCCTGGTAACTCTTCCGGGAAAACATCTGGGTACTCGAATACTATGGGTACCGACTCCATTTTCAATTCAGCCTCTTTAGTGTTCAACACAAAGGCAAGATAGGCCTCGTATCCCTTCTTTAAATACTTCTGAGTCGACAAGGTTGACATCACTACTGGTAGCCTATTTAGCTTATCTGATTCAACACGAATAATATTACCATTTTCATATCTCAACTCAATATGCTTCTTCCCACAATTCACAACTACTCCACGAGTAACTAACCAATCCATCCCAAGGATGACATCAAACTCATCAAACGGTAATAACATAAGATCGACCGGGAAACCATGACCCTTAATCATCAAAGGGCAACCTTTGCAAACTCTATCAACCAACACACACTTGCCTAGGGGATTAGACACTCTTATTATGAATTCGGTAGACTCTATAGGCATGCTCATGATAAAGACTAATTTCATGCATATGTATGAGTGGGTGGATCCCGGATCAATTAAAGCTATAACACGAGTATTATGGAGAGAAAAGGTACCCGTGATTACGTCGGAGGAAGATGCCTCTTCACGAGCACGAATGGCATATGTCCTCGCTGGTGCTCTACCCTCGACTCTAGCAGCTTGCTCTCTAGATGGATTCTTGCTACCCATCTCATTTCCCGAGTTTCTCAGTGGTCTTCCCCTAGCAATACTTCCCGATCTTGCATACTAAGGCTTTTCTTTCTCGCCCACCTCGGGGCAGTCTCTGATAAAGTGGTCTAAGGACCCACATCTGAAGCAAGCTTTCTTATTAGCTCGACACTCACAAGAATGGCATCTGCCACACTGAGGGCATTCCAGTTTACTTGGTCGGACGTTGCCCACAGTAGCAACTGATGTGGTCTGCCCTTTCGACCCCGAAAATTGCTTGCCTTTACTTCGGGTTGAAAACCCCGCTGAAGTGACTGATCGAGTAACGAAATCCCTCGATTTCTTAGATGAGGATTGGTGAGACTTATTCAGTTGTCTCTTCCTCGAGTCATGAGACTCATTCTCAACTCTTCTATTCCCTTTAGCCAACTCTTCGGCTTTACAGGCTCTATCTACCAACACTACAAATTCCTTTAGTTCGAGGACTCCCACGTATAAACGGATATCTTCATTTAATCCGTCCTCAAATCTCTTGCACATGATGACTTTGGTAGACATTCACTCCCGTGCATACTTGCTAAGCCTTACAAACTCCCGTTCATAGCCGGTTACTGACATACGGCCTTGCTTCAGTTCCAAGAACTCCTTCCTCTTATGGTCGATGAATAGCTGACTGATGTACTTTTTTCAGTATTCCTCTTGAAAAAATTCCCAGCTAACTCTCTCCCTTGGCACCACCGACACCAGGGTGTTCCACCATCGATAGGCTGAATCTCTCAGGAGAGACACCGCACACTTTAAGCACTCCTCAGGTGTGCAGGATAACTCATCGAATACCCTGATGGTATTCTCGACCCAGAATTCTGCTTTCTCCGGGTCATCGTCCTTATTTGCCCGGAATTCCTCGGCTCCTTACTTCTGGATCTTATCCACCGGAGGTCTTTCTCTTCTCACCACCTCAACTATTTGAGGAGCTACTGGAGCAGGTTGAGGGATTGGTGGGGGTGAAGGGGGTTGAGCTTTTGGATTTGCTCAAGCCTCTTCCTCCTGACACAAGGTCTCGGGTCTACTATTAGTTGGAGCGGTCCCTTGAGCGGGAGCCGGCGTATTACTTGCAGCATCATCGGCTGCAGTTCAGTCTAGATCAAAATCCATATACTACATAAAACACAATTTCATACGTCAGGAGCCATCACACTATCATTACTCAGACACCCTTACATATGGCATGTATAGCTAGACTAGTACTTACGCTACGTTAGTCCTAGAACCAACTAAACCGTAGCTCTGATACAAATAAATGTAACACTCCTTACCCGTCTTCAAGCTGGGACAGGGTTCGAGGCATTACCTAACTAATCTTGCTTAAACATCTCAAATAGGGTTACAAAGTCTCGTTTAAACCCATCACTTACTTATACTTGGCCTAAGAGGCCCTAAACATACTTCCGAGAGGTATCAGGACTATTCCGGGGACATTTACACGATTGAGAAACTTTTCAACAAAACAGGGGTTACACGCCCGTGTGAGTCTAGGGACACACCCGTGTGCCCCTAAGACATGCCCGTGTCTACCACCCGTGGTCAAAACTGACTAATTTCACATGGCTTTGACACGCCCGTGGCCTTGGCCCGTGTGCCAAACCTTGGCATTCTGACTAATCCACACGGCCCACACACACGCCCGTGTGTTTCAACCATGTGGCGATTTAAATTCCAAGTGCAAGGTGCAGACTTCACACGGCCTGGGCACACGCCCATGTGCTAGCCGTGCCGCTCACACGGTCTAGGCACACGTCCGTGTGTCTACCCATGTAGAAAATTAGAAGGCTATCTACTGAGCCCTTTGCCACCCTACATTGGAAACATACATACACCAATTCCATTCAACGTAATTCATGACCCAAAGACACATCTAAATACTCAATTCAACATTCATACACAAGGGCATACACTTCAAGAAAATCACTTTCATTAAACAAAAAAATTTGCCTAACTTAAGGCCATTTACAAAATGACTTTAGTAACATACATAGCCAACACTTTGTCTAACAATTAAAACTTAACAGAATACTCGAGTCCTATAAATGCCGTACTCAAAATAAGTCTAAATTGTTATACCAAAGTGATGTCGATAGTGTGATTTTTGAACTCCTACGTCCACGATTCTCGAGTTATCTTGGCAATACTACAAGGAAGAAGGGTAATGAAAGGGGTAAGCATAAAGCTTAGTAAGTTTGCATGAAAATAAATAGCAACAATAAGCTCATAAAATAATCCATCCATGATATTAACTAACCATACACAAGTCATAGGCATCATGCCATACTTACTCACAATTGCCCTTATTTAGCACATACCATGCCACATGTAAGTAACGTTTCTTCGTGACTCATTCATTTAGCACTGTATTCACTCATTCATATGACTTTAGTGCAAATCTCATTTCTACTTCTAAACTCATCTACTTATCCCTTTAATCACTAGCGATAGTCAAAGACGTATATTCAACGTCGTTCATGTAGAGACGAAGCCAATGCCACATCCCCGAGATGGTCTTACAAGGAGTTACTTCTAAATGCCAATGCCATATCCCGGATATGGTCTTATATGGACTTTCACATCAATTATCGATGCCACATCCCGAATGTGGTCTTAACGAGTTTCTTATTCTTTTTCGAAGCCATATCTCGGATATGGTATTATACGGGATCTTAACTCGGTGCTGAGGCCATGTCCCAAACATGGTCTTATACGGGACTTTATCTGATTCACATATCAGTGATAGCAATCCCATATTCATTATAGTCCACTAGGACTTCAACATCATACTTAACATCAATTTCTCATTTCAATGAAGTATCATACATCAATGTGATACCAAGCATTTTCAATTATGCTAACATAAATATTTCATTAATCACATACAAACTTACCTCGATTTCAAAATGAGCTAGCTCGACGATTTAGTCCGAGACTTTATTCTTTCCCCGATCGAGGTGGATCCTTGGTTCTTCTTGCTTTATAACAATAATTAAGCTCATTTTAATCATCTCGTTAATAAAGCATTTCAATAATCATGCTTAGGCAAAATTACTATTTTGCCCCTAGACTTTGGCAAATTGACCATTTTGCCCCTAGGCTCGGAAATAAATTCTAATCACATTTCTACCTTCAACAAGCCTAGGTGAACATTTAATACTCTTATAGCTATCATCAAAACTCAACATTTCACATATTTACTAAAATTTTGTAACCTTTTCAGCAAGGTCCAAATTAGGTGTTTTCAAGACAACACCTTTCGCAAAAGTTGTTCATCCAACAACTAAGACTCATTTTCTTCCATAGAAATGCAGCAAATAGAAATGAAAGCTCTCATGGTAAAACTCTAAACTTTGCATCATATTGCACAATAGTCCTCTCATTTGAAAGCTTATGTTCTAGGGGGTCTTAAAAGTACAATTATCATAAAGAAAAATCATCAAAATCACTTACTAGAATGGAGGAGAGCTTGCTAAAAATTGTGAGCTTTCAAACCCCTATTTTGCTTGCAAAATTTCGGTGGAGAAAGATGGAGAGAAAGATGATATTTTCTCTTTCTTTATTCTAATATTAAACTAGTCAAACAAGTCACCAACTATCAATTACTTTGACCAATTTTTTGTCCATCTTTGTCTCCTATGCTAGCCCATGGCCGGCCAGGCATATATTGGGGGGTCTAATTTCCTTTTAAAGACCTCCAATTAACATTCTAAGGCTATTTGGTACCTTTATCTTATAGAATGGAACTTTCGCACTTTATGCAATTTAGTGCTTTTTCGCGATTAAACGTGAAATCGCTAAAATTAAAGCACCAAAATTCTCATGCACATATACTATCATGCTCCGAGTCATAATATAACATGAAAATAAATTTCTCAAGTCTCAGATTAGTGACCCTGAGATCACTATTCTGACTAGCCCCTAAATCGGGCTGTTACACACACCACCCGTACCAACCAACACACCATGTGGGGATAAAATCGACCCACCCAGCCAGCACACCAATATCGCAAAGATAGCGCGCATAATAAAAATGTAGCAGAGCGACAAGAATATGATATATGTGGCAACGCCACCGATGTGATGAATGTGGCGGACCCACCAAGATCTGAGACTTCCTCCATATCAGAATCCCAACCCCATGCAGTATGTCATGTCATAAATAGTTCGTGTATGTAAAGTGTCATACTTGATACAGTCTTATAAATAACATACACTCATCAGTCAACCTACCTCTAGGGGTAAAATGGTCATTTCCATCTATTAGGGGTAAAATAGTAATTTTACCCTTTAGGGGTATTTTGGTCACTATACTTATTTTGGCGTCTCGGTGCAGATAACGACCTCTCCAAAGGTATACAGTCGCCTCGAGCGACACAGATAACCTAATTGGTCATAGCGGTGTAAATGGGCCCAAGGCCCATTATTCAGCCCAAATGGGCCCAGACGCTCGTGTGGCCCATTTAGCTCAAAATCAATCACGGCTATGCGAACTACATAGCCCAGTTCAGTATTTTCTACTTATCGTGGATTTTATTTGAGTGGGGCCTACGATCCCATTAGGCCCCCACGCCCCCTTTTGGCCCAACGTGGCCCATTACGGCCTAAGCCCATGAAAATGCTCATGGGGGCCTCTATAGTCTATCGCCCATGATTCGTGGGTTTGGCTTACCACAGGAGCAATCGCATGCTCGTGTGGTCTCAAACATCGTATTTTTGGCTTTTCAGCTTTTACCGTTCTACAGTTACAGTGAGGTGTTTACACACCTGATTACGGAACGTGCTTTGGTCCACGAGCACACCAACCCTTGGTAGATCTACTACAACTCTTACACCTACTCCTTTACAAGAGATAGTCTACGACCCCCCTTTAGAGGTATCCTGAAATACAACTGAATCTTTAACAATCCTATCCATTAACTGATCGACCAAGGATAAACATCACTGTATCGCACTTATCAAAATGTAGATCAGAAGTAAAGAGAACCCATAATTGGTCACCCAGAGTATGCCCCAAATCCAAGGCACAAAAAGAACACCCACCCCTGAGATGGAAGATTCGGTCACTCCCAAGAGTGAGAACGGAAAAGAAACAAAATAAGAGAGACATTAGGAAAACAGTATTAACAAAATAACCTACTTGGCAAAAGTTGAAAGGACTTACCGAAATCGACGACAGAAAAGAGAGTTGTGCGAAAGAATCCAACCGATTGCCAGAGAATAGTTAAGAGACATAGTGTTCGGCTTAATACCAAAAGAAAGAGTGATGATAGAATCGGTTAGAAAAGGATAGGTGTATTTGGCCAAGCACAATAGAGAGAGGAGATGATAAAATGAAAGTACTTGAAAGGCCTAAGATGTGTTCGGCTAGGATTGTGAAGGAATGGGAAGTAGAGAAGAAAATGAAGAAAGGTGGAGAGAAGATTCAGCTTAGAAGAGATTCCGAAAGGATAAGAATTAAAGAGGAAGGAGAAAAGCACTATTCAGTTTTGAGAAACAGAGAAGTAGAAAGAATTGGAAGAAGAAAGATGATTCGGCATGTAACACCCCAAACCAGGCCTAGAAGTTAGGCCCGAATCTGGCGTGTCACATTGAGGAGTTTTTCGAAAACCGCATTTTCATTGAAAACCCTTCTTGATATTCAAAAACTAAAGTCCCAGTTTTGCAATTGTTATTAATAATCGACATTTATTAAGAAGTCATTACCTTCAAAACCTTGTTCGATGCGGAAGCTTAATTTAAAAAAATTGACTTATGAAAACGTGATATTTACAACTCAATTGCGAAAGCGTAGTGTTTTGAAAATAGATATTGTTTTGGAAAACCGCGATTAAATGTTGAGCAGATTTAAATCATAATAAACTAAAAATCCCAAACTAAAAATCGAAATTTAAGAGAGGCCTTATTACAAAATATGAACAAGTAGAATACGAAAATCTGAAACTGGTCGTAGTGTGGCCACCTCCGAGTCCTCCAGTACGTTGAACCGCCTACTGAGGATTACCTGAAACATTTAATAAAAAGAGGGGGTGAGTTTACGAAAACTCAGTGTGTACAACCCTCATCAGTAAAAACATGAATCACAACAATCCGGGCCGAAGCCCATTTCAGTAACGGTGGCAATTGGGCCTTAACCCATATCATATGTCACATATCATAAATATCTGGGCTTAAGCCCATCTCAATAATTAATCTGTATGTGCAATGCATTAATGCCCATACCAGCCCTGCACTCCATCTCCTGTCCAACTGTGCACTCCTGTGGGGATTTAATCGACCCACCCATCCGTACACTCCTTATGTAGCACCGGTTGCGGCACTAACTTATCGGTGCAGCATGGCTGCTCGGTTGCTAAAAAGCCTTCGGTGGATCCACAGTCGTCAAGCGACCATGCGGTCCTGTTAGCACTTTCTCCGTATCAATAATCCCATCCCCATGCAACATAGTAATGCATGAATGCATCATACAATAATAAACATACCATATAATCATAAATCGCATACAATAATCACCATATAACATGTAGGGGCGTTTTCGTCATTTTGTTCTTTAAGGGCATATCGATCATTTTACCCTTCAAGGGTAATTCAGTAATTTCACATATAACGGCCTTTCTGGAGGCCTATTGTCGGCTCGAGCGACTCGAGATCCTTTTTAGGTCTCTACGGAACTATTGGGCCAAAAATCCATTTTAGGCCCAAACGGGCCCACACGCTTGTGTGGCCCATTTCGCACGATTTCGGTCTCAGATTTCTAGATTTGGCATTCGGAGTAGTCACTCGACAATTTTTCTAACAGTTTTGCCCAAGTGGGTCGGATAGCCCGCAGGGCCCATTTGGCCCGTTTTGGCCCGGTTAGGCCCGTTACAGTCTCAGTATCGCGAGAGTGCTCGTGACACTCTCAACGACTTAACGTCACGATTCGTATCTCGATTTTCTACTACGAACGCTCGAATGCTCGAGTGGGCACAGTTATCAGCTTTTCGACATTTGTCGATCTATAATCAGAATGGTGTGAGTACACACCTGATACGAGCGTAGATTGAATCCTCGAGATTACGCACCAAGAATGTCGGCAACTCCTTGGTATGCTAGCACGCTTGACTACTCCCTTTGATTACGAAGTTAGGTTCCAAAGTGTCACAGAATCGATAGTTGCACAACCCGGATCTCGACTTCTACACAAAAGAAGAGTGAACGAGTACTCAAGATGGAGCAGGTTTCAGATTCGGCCTTGTGCTCACAGCGGTGCCAAAAAGCCAAGGTAGATTCGGCAGAAAAATAGTTCCTCACGCTTCAGGCTACTCAAGAAGCACCGATTCGAAATGGGGGAAAACAGAGGTTCAGTTAGTGGAGAAAAAGTAGAGAAGCAACGAAGAAGAGAAGGAGAAGTAGAAAAAGAGAGGTTCGACTTTTGAAGAATTGGAGAAAGAGATGAGAGGAAACGTGTGAAGGAGATGGTAAAGTTAGATTCGGCCAAGTCCCCAAAGAAAGATAATCAAGAAGGGAGAAAATAAATTGAGAGAAGAAAAGCAATATGCCAAAGGAAAGAACCCGAAAATGCTTGAATATCAAAAGCCAAAAATGCAAAAATGCCTAGGGAGACTAAAGAAATTCAGCACCTACTCCATACTAGCCGAAAATGCCAAAACACCAACCCTTAGCCATATTTTCTTCCCCCCAACACTTCCCATATTCGGCCAACCACTACTACACTCCACCATCCCCTGATTCTCTCCCATTTTTACTCCCCAACATGCTCTCCATCACCCATTCAAACTATTTGACCATGTCTTCCCTCTCTCCTACAGAGTTTGATCTCCATTCAGCCACCTCCCTTACCTGAGCACAAAAATAAAGCTCCTCTTTGCAGCAGGTGGTATTCGAACACTCTCCCCATTCCATGCTCCCTTGTGACGCCACCCACTAGGCCACCTTGCTCCTTATGTCACTTAAACACACAAAATTAAACTTAAGTCCTACTTTCCATAGCCCTCTCCACTAAAGACCAAAAATCCAAAATTTTTCCAAGGCTCAAACTCGAACCCAAGCCTCTATAGGACCCCCAAACACACTCAAATAGCAAACCAATTAAGCACAACATGGATTTACACAAAACTACTACCCCTAACTTTAGGGATGTTACAATTCTACCCCCTTTAAGAAATTTCGTCCTCAAAATTTCCAACTATCTATTAGCCATACAATACCGGTTATACCACTATGCTTCTGCTTCGCACTCTAGTCCTAATTGCAACCTAGATAAATAGCACATTACGGAATAGCACATTACGAGTAAAGTACGTACCAGTATTCACATCTGGAGCGCCTCTGTCCTCTCGGCGACGTGCTGCATAAACCAATGCTGGCCATCTCACCTCCGCATGACCAGCACATCCACTCGGAGCTCCACAGCCCAAACCGTTTCCACCCCTTGCATGCCCACGGCCCCTATGCGGTTGCTGTCCACCCCTCAGTGGCTGTACGTTACCCCTACCAAAAGCCTGCCTCAGATCCGGTCTTCTGGGACACCCTAAGAGACGATGATCCATGGAACCACAACTCAGACAAGTCCCTGTCCTTTTCCAGCACTCGCCCACATGACCTTTCCCACAAGTAGTATAAGGTAATAACCCAGTAGCAGCAACAGGGGGCCCAGCTCTGACTGACCCGTCTACTCTAGCCCTTCTCTTAAATCTCTGATCAGAATCGGAATGCTTAGACTCCCTATTATTTTTGCCCCTTTCTCTTTCCCTATATAAACGCTCAGAGCACTTTACATCCTTGGCGATCTTAGCTTTTTCTACTAATGCAGCGAAGTCCCGCTCCCTTTGTGGAGCTATCAACACTCGGAGACTGTCCCTAAGGCCATCTTCGAACCTAACACAACGGTCATACTTCGTTGCCACAATTCCTTGAGCATACCAGCTAAGTCGCAAAAATTCAGCCTCACTCAGCCACAGGCTTGTCACCCTGAACCAGATTCAAAAATTCTTTCCTACGAGCGTCGACATAGCTAGCACCTATATACTTTCCTTGAAATGTGGACTTGAAGAATTTCCAGGTCAATGGATCAGACGAGGTACCCTCTTTTACCGTAAGCCACCACTGGTAGGCTTCATCCCTCAGCAAAGACACAACACCTTTCAACTTCTGTTCCGGCGTGCAGTCGAGGTCCTCCATAATTTTTTCGGTGGCCTCTAACTAGTACTCTGCCACACTTGGGGCCACCCCAGAAACTCCCTTGAAGTTCTCTGCTCCATTGGACCGGAGTCGTTCCGTAATCGACCCACGGCCCCTAACAACGATATTAGGCTCAATAGACCCAGCAACTCTCTCCAAAATACGAAGCATTGCCTAAGATAGCGCGTCATCCCCAGCCGCTCAGTCAAACGACCCTGCCTCGGTTACCGGTAAAGCTGGTGCTTCTCTCGCCTCGACATTGGGCATGTGGTCTGACGCCGAAGACCCATCCCTAGCACTTCCACGACCTCTACCGCAGCCTCTTGCACCCCTTCTAGCGCTCATTATCACTTCGCGTATTATCTGAATTAGAAATTTTATGAATTTAGCTCATAGTTCCAGTAATTAAACAAATTTTTTTATGGAAGTAGTAGTTAAGAGTTATTTTCGCAATCGCAAGCTCACTACAGTTTTAGTCTCCTACGGGTGACATTTTTACTCTAACTAAGAGCCTTAGTATAGTCTATCATCTAAAGTAAGCCCAGTAACTATCTACAGCATAACAGTTTAAAACAAATAGGAGAACTTACTTGGTTCGACGCCAGAGACTCGGTGTGCCACACAAAAATCTTCTAAAACCACTTCAGAATCATTTGTAAACATCTTTAAAATAAAACTAAAGCCAATTTCACAGCTCGAGTTTTGCAACTTGGCTCTGATACCACTAAATGTAATACCCCAAACCCGGCCTAGAAGTTAGGCCCAAATCTGGCGTGTCACATTGAGGTGTTTTTTGAAAATTGCGTTTTCATTGAAAACCCTTCTTGATATTCAAAAACTAAAGTCCCTGTTTTGCAATAGTTATTAATAATCGACATTTATTAAGAAGTCATTACCTTAAAAACCTTGTTCGATGCAGAAGCTTAATTTAAAACAATTGACTTATGAAAACATGATATTTACAACTCAGTTGCGAAAGCGTAGTGTTTTGAAAATAGATATTGTTTTGGAAAACCGCGATTAAATGTTGAGCAGATTTAAGCCATAATAAACTCAAAATCCCAAACTAAAAACCGAAATTTAAGAGAGGCCTTATTACAAAATATGAACCCAAAATAAAAAAATAAGTAGAATACGAAAAACTGAAACTGCTCGTAGTGTGGCCACCTTCGCGTCCTCCAGTACGTCGAACTGCTTACTGAGGATTACCTGAAACATTTAATAAAAAGAGGGGGTGAGTTTACGAAAACTCTGTGTGTACAACCCTCATCAGTAAGAACATGAATCACAACAATCCGGGCCGAAGCCCATTTCAGTAACGGTGGCAATTGGCCCTTAACCCATATCATATGTCACATATCATAAATATCTGGGCTTAAGCCCATCTTAATAATATAATCTGTATATGCAATGCATTAATGCCCATACCAGCCCTGCACTCCGTCTCCTGTCCAACCTTGTACTCCTGTGGGGATTTAATCGACCCACCCATCCATAAACTCCTTATGTAGCACCGGTTGCGGCACTAACTTATCGATGCAGCATGGCTGCTCGGTAGCTAAAAAGCCTTTGGTGGATCCACAGTTGTCAAGCGACCATGCGATCCTGTTAGCACTTTCTCTGTATCAATAATCCCATCCCCATGCAGCATAGTAACGCATGAATGCATCATACAATAATAAACATACCATATAATCATAAATCGCATACAATAATCACCATATAACATGTAGGGGCGTTTTCGTCATTTTGTTCTTCAGGGGCATATCGATCATTTTACCATTTGAGGGTAATTTAGTAATTTCACATATAACGGCCTTTCTGGAGGCCTATTGTCGCCTCGAGCGACCCGGGATCCTTTTTAGGTCTCTACGGAACTATTGGGCCAAAAATCCATTTTAGGCCCAAACGGGCCCACACGCTCGTGTGGCCCATTTCGCACGATTTCGGTCTCAAATTTCTAGATTTGGCATTCGAAGTTATCACTCGACAATTTTTCTAACAGTTTAGCCCAAGTGGGCCGGATAGCCCGCAGGGCCCATTTGGCCTGTTTCGGCCCAGTTAGGCCCGTTATAGTCTCAGTATCGCGAGAGTGCTCGTGACACTCTCAACGACTTAACATCACGATTCGTATCTCGATTTGCCACTACGAGCGCTCGAACGCTCAAATGGGCACTGTTGCCGACTTTTCGGCATTTGTCGATCTATAATCAGAATGGTGTGAGTACACACCTGATACGAGCATAGATTGAATCCTCGAGATTACGCACCAAGAATGTCGGCAACTCCTTGGTATGCTAGCACACTTGACTACTCCCTTTGGTTACGAAGTTGGGTTCCAAAGTGTCACAGAATCGATAGTTTCACAACCCGGATCTCGGCTTCTACATAAAAGAAGAGTGAACGAGTACTCAAGATGGAGAAGGTTTCAGATTCGGCCTTGTGCTCACAACGGTGCCGAAAAGCCAAGGTAGATTCGACAGAAAAATAGTTCCTCACGCTTCAGGCTACTCAAGAAGCACCGATTCGAAATGGGGAAAAACAGAGGTTCGGTTAATGGAGAAAAAGTAGAGAAGCAACAAAGAAGAGAAGGAGAAGTAGAAGAAGAGAGGTTTGACTTTTGAAGAATTGGAGAAAGAGATGAGAGGAAACGTGTGAAGGAGATGGTAAAGTTAGTTTTAGCCAAGTCCCCAAAGAAAGATAATCAATAAGGGAGAAAATAAACCGAGAGAAGAAAAGCAATATGCCAAAGGAAAGAACCCGAAAATGCTTGAATATCAAAAGCCAAAAATGTAAAAATGCCTAGGGAGACTAAAGAAATTCAGCACCTACTCCATACTAGCCGAAAATGCCAAAACACCAACCCTTAGCCGTATTTAAACAATACGTATTATACACGAACTTACCTCGGACTTAGAAACGACGAGATTAGTAGATCAATCGAGCACTTTGTTTTTGCCTCGATCTAGATCCGAATTTCTCCTTTCTTGATCTATATAATATCAAATTCAACTCATTCAATCACATTTTCACTCAATTTAGTCCACAACACATAATTAGGGCATTTTACACATTAGCCCCCTAATTTCCATATTTTTATCAATTTAGTTCTTTTTGCATAAAATCACAAATTCAATAAATTTCCTAGCAACCCATGCTAGCCGAATTTATCACCTACTACTAGCAGCCCATAACTTTCATTTATTTCACATTTTAGCCACTCAATTTCTCATTTTCAAAATTTAATCCTTAATAGGCAATTTCACAAAAAATCATTATACAAAACATATATATCAAACATCAAACACTTAGTTTACATCATCAAACATTACAAAACTCAATTATTCAACAATGGTACTTCACAAAATCATCATCAATTCCAAAAATCAAGGTACGGGCTAGCTAGTACTCAAAGCAACGATCACAAAAACATAAAAATCATCAAAAACCGAGCTCAAAACATACGTCGTGCAAGCTCAACAAGTGCCGAATGCTCAAAGCTCATAAACCCTATCTATTTCTTCAATTTTCGGTGATGAATGCATGAAAAAGATGAGTATTTGGATTTGTTTTAATAATAATATCATGATTTATCAATTACCAAAATTAACCTTTCATAAACACATTAAAAATCCACTAATTTAAACCCATTTTTGTCCATCCAAGCTATTATAGGTCTAATAACAATGTAAGGACCTCTCATTTAATAAGACATAGCATTTAAGCACTTTTAACAACTAGCACACAGCTTTTGCATTTCACGCGATTAGGTCCTTTTTTACAAATTGGCACATAAATGATAAAATTTTCACACAGAACTTTCACACATACTTTATCACATGCCATAAACATCAAAAATAATATTAAATTATTTCTCTAACCTCGGATTTGTTGTCCCAAAACCACTATTCTGACCAGGGTATAAATCGGGCTGTTACAACTCTCCCCCCTTAGGGATTTTCGTCCCCGAAAATCTTACCAGTGAATAGATTAGGGTATTGCTCTCTCATAGAATCCTTAGGCTCCAACATAGCCTCTTCAATCCCGTGTCTGTGCCACAACACTTTCACTAAAGCAATTTTCTTATTTCTCAACTCTTTAACCTCGCGAGCTAAGATACGGATTGGTTCTTCTTCATAAGTCATATCGACGTGAATCTCTATCTCAGACGGAGAAATTACATGCGAGGGATCTGATCTGTATCGTCGAAGCATCGATACATGAAACACATCATGAATCTTCTCTAACTCAGGGGACAATAACAATCTATAAGCAACCGGCCCAATACGCTCAGAAATCTCATACAGCCCGATAAACCTCGGACTCAATTTGCCTTTTCTGCCGAATCGAAGTATTTTCTTCCACGGAGACACTTTCAAAAACACTTTATCACCGATCTCAAATTCAATATCGTTTCATTTCAAATCTGCGTAAGACCTCTGACGATCTGATGCCGCTTTCAAACTATTTCGAATCACTTTCACTTTTTGCTCAGTCTCTCTGATCAAATCTACCACGTGAATCTTACTCTCACTAAGCTCAGTCCAGTACAATGGTGTTCTGCATTTACGACCATAAAGATCCTCATATGGTGCCATTTTGATGCTTGATTGAAAGCTATTATTATACGTAAAATTCAATCAACGGCAGGTACTTTTCCCACATACCTTCAAACTCAAGAATACAACATCTCAACATATCCTCGAGAATCTAAATGATCTGTTCGGATTGACCATCCGTTTGCGGATGAAATGCCGTACTAAAGTGTAATCTCGTACCCAATGCATCTTGTAATTTCTTCCAAAATCGTAATGTAAACTTCGGATCTCTATCCGGCACTATAGAATTAGGCACCCTGTGCAATCACACAACCTCAGAAACATACAATTCAGCTAACTTATCAAGCGAGTAATCCGTTCTTACCGGAATAAAATGAGCTGATTTCATTAATCTGTCAACTATCACCCATATTGCATCTTTCTTTCTCGAAGATAGGGGCAATCCTGACACAAAGTCCATCGTGATTCTCTCCCATTTCTACTCAGGAATCATGATCGGCTGTAATAAGCCCGAAGGTACCTGATGTTCAGCTTTGACTTGCTGAAAAACTAAAAATCTCGAAACAAACTCTAAGATATCCCGTTTCATACCAGGCCAGCAATAAAACTATTTCAGATCATTGTACATTTTCATACTTCCCGGATGAACCGATAAACGACTGTTATGCGCTTCACTCAAAATCATCTGAATTAACTCTGGATTTCTCGAAATACAAATTCTGTCTCAAAATCTCAAATAATCATCATCATCAACTCAAAATTCTGAATCAGGATTCAAATCAAATTGAGCTCGTTTTGCCATCATCTCGGTATCATTTTTCTGGGCATCACAAATCTGCTGTAAAAACAACAGCCTCACTTTCATCTCAGCTACAATCGTACCATCATCACACAAATCTATCTGAGTACTCATTGCTCGTAAAGAGAATAAAGACTTTCGACTCAAAGCGTCATCAACAACATTAGCTTTTCCTGGATGATAGTCAATTACTAATTCATAGTCTTTTAGCAATTCTAACCATCTCCGCTGTCTCAAATTCAATTCTTTCTGAGTCATCAGATATTTCAAGCTCTTAATCAGTATAAATATGACATTTCTCACCAAATAAATAGTGATGCCAAATCTTCAATGCAAATACAATAGCTGCTAATTCAGGATCGTGCCTCGGGTAGTTCTTTTCATGTGGTTTTAACTGCCTCAAAGCATAGGCTATAACTTTGCCTTCTTGCATCAACACACAGCCTAAACCATTCAACGATGCATCACTGTAAACTATGAATTCTTTACCAACTCAGGTTGAACTAACATTGGTGCCTCTGTCAACAATGCTTTCAACTGTTCAAAACTCTACTGACACTTTTTTGACCACTGAAATTTAACATCTTTCTGTAGCAATTTCATCAACGGATTTCCAATCATCGAGAAGCCTTTCACAAACCGTTTATAATATCCCACTAGTCCCAGAAAACTACGGACTTCAGACACATTTCTCAGAGGTTTCCAATCTAAAATTGCTGAAATCTTACTCGGATCAACTCGTATCCCCGCAGCTACACTATATGTCCCAGAAAACTAACCTCGCACAACCAGAACTCACATTTACTGAACTTTGCATACAATTACTTATCACACAGGGTCTGTACCACAATTCTCAGGTGCTCAGCATGTTCCGTCTCATTACTAGAATAAATCAAAATGTTGTCAATAAACACAACGACAAATCAATCCAAATACGGTCTGAATATCCGGTTCATCAAGTCCATAAATACTACAAGGGTATTCGTTAGTCTGAAAGGCATAACTAAAAATTCATAATGCCCGTACATCATTCTGAAAGCAGTTTTCAAAATGTCTGAATCTTTTACTCGTAACTGACAGTATCCCGGTCTCAGATCTATCTTTGAAAACACAATAGCTCCTTTCAGCTGATCGAACAAATCATCGATTCTGGGCAGAGGATATTTGTTCTTAATAGTCACTTTGTTTAACTGACGGTAATCAATGCACATTCTCATCATGCCATCTTTCTTTTTCACAAATAAAACGGGAGCGCCCCAAGGAGAAAAGCTCGATCGTGCACAACCTCTGTCTGTCAATTCTTGTAATTGAGACTTCAATTCTTTCAATTCTGTTGGAGCCATTCTATATAGGGCTATTGAGATAGGGGTCGTCCCCGGCACTAACTCAATGCCAAACTCAACTTCTCGTATCGGAGGTAATCCCGGTATTTCTTTAGGAAACACATCAGGAAACTCACAAACCACAGACACAGATTCAACTTTCTTTTCTGTCACTTTCGTGTCAATCACGTACGCAAGATAAGCTTCACATTCGTTTTTCACATAATTCAGAGCTTTCATCGAAGTTATTACGGCTGGTAGCCCATTCAAATCACTGGATTCAATTTGGACTATCTCGTCATTCTGACTTCTCAAGTCAATAGTCTTCCATTTGCAATTCACAATAGCATTATGCAAAGTTAGCCAATCCATACTGAGAATTCTATCAAATTCATCAAAGGGTAGTAGCATCAGATTAGTCGAGAAACAGATATCACGAAACATCAACGGACAATTTTTGCACACTTTGTCAACCAGAACACACTTGCCTAAGGGGTTCAATACTCTAATTACAAATTCAGTAGACTCAACAGGTAGAGTCTTACTAGATACTAAGTTCACACACACATATGAATGAATAGATCATGGATCTATCAATGCAATCACATCAGTATAAAAAAGAGTGAAAGTACCAGTAATGACGTCTGGAGATGACGCTTCTTCGCGTGCGCGAATAGCGTAGGCTCTGGCAGGTGCTCTCTCCTCAGATCTCACAGCTGTATCCGTTGTTCCTCTCTGACTACCACTCACAATTCCTGTGTTTCTGGGTGGTCTACCCCTAGCTGCCGTGTTACTCGGCCTTGTACTCTGAGCATTATCTTTTTCAGCCAACTCCAGGTAATCCCGAATGAAGTGATCTCGTGATCCACATTTATAAAAAACTCTATTATTATACTTTCCCCAACATTCACCAATATGACGTCTCCCACACTGTCTACACTCAGGCTTATTATTTCTAACACTGCCAACACTTGATTCTATTAGAATTTGAGCTTTAGAACTCGTATATTGTTTCACACAATCTCTACTCGTATGTCCAATCGAAGCATTTGAGCGACTGGTTGCATCTCTGAATCTCTTTGAGGAAGAGTGATATGGCTTACTCATCGACCTTTTTCTCTCGTCTCTAGCCTCTGAGTCTACTTTCTTCTTTTCTTTACTATGCTCTTCGGCCTTACAAGCTATTTCAACCAATACCACAAATTCAGTCAAGTCAAGAATTCTGACCAGAAGTTTAATATCTTCATTCAACCCTTCAATGAATTGTTTACACATAGTAGTTTCTGTCGAAACACATTCTTGTGCATACTGGCTCAATCTCACAAATTCTCACTCGTATTCCGTAACAGACATACGACCCTGTTTCAGCTCAAGAAACTCTTTGTGTTTCTGATTTGTAAATCGTTGACTGATATATTTCTTCCAGAATTTAGTTTGGAAGAAATCCCAGGTGATTCGTTCTCTCGGAACCACAGATATCAATGTTTTCCACCAATGATACGCTGTATCTCTCAATAGTGAAACAACACACTTAAGACATTCATCAGGAGTACATGATAATTCATCAAACACTCTAATGGTATTCTCAAGCCAGAATTTAGCACGCTCGACATCATCATCAACTGTGGCCCTAAACTCTTTGGCCTCATACTTACGAATCTTATCAACTGGAGGTTTACTCAATCGAATCGGATCTATAACTTGTGGAGCTACAGGAACTTGTGGGGGTGGAGGTTGTTGAGTAGCCAGATTCATTCGAACGAACTCCATGAACCACTCGTTCATCATTTGGAAGAAGGCTTGCTTTGCCTCTCCCTCATGACTACTAGTAGTCGACCTAGATTCAGTCGGCGCTATCTCTTGAGTGGGACAAGGTGCATTACTCTCAACATCATCAGCTGCAGCTCGATCAAGATCCATTTGCTATACGAAAACACATTTTATCTACCAGGATTCATCACACTATCACAGTTTGTATATATGGCATGTATAGCTAGACTCTCACATGCTATGTTAGTCCTAAAATTGACTAAACTGTAGCTCTGATACCAATCAAATGTAACACCCCTAACCCGTATCCATCATCGGACTAGGGTTATGAGATATTATCGGTCGAGTCATAACATCTAACAACCATTGCTCACACATCAACATATCATAGTTAATCAATAACACAAAGTCCTTTAGTGGGTCTATGAGACCCTAAACATGCTTTAGAAAAGGTTCGGGACTAAACCGATCACATTTAAAACTTTTACATAACTTATAAATTTTTTTCTTTCAAAACAGGGAACACGCCTGTATGGCTAGGCCGTGTGCCTCACACGGCCATGCCTTAAACTATGTCTTACCCCGTGTGCAACACTGACTTGGGTCACATGGCCTGTCACAAGCCCGTGTGTCCGGCCTATGTGCAACACCGACTTGAAACACACGTATTGTCACGCGCCCGTGTGTCTGGCCTATGTGCAAGTCTAACTTGCTTTGAATTGGGACATTGAAGGACACGGTCGAGACACACGCCCGTATGATCAACCGTGTGGTCAATTACAGTATCAGTAATAAGTACAGTATCAAAATATGCATTATACAAGTCCTACCCAGCTAGCCTCAACACTCCATATCCGTCCAACCCTACACCCTATGTAGGGATATAGTCAACCCACCCATCCCTACACTCTAAAAAGTACCGAATGTGGCACTAGACAGTAGTTTGTAGCTGAGCTGCCAGTAGGTTAGGCTCGAAGCCTTTCAGTACACTTCCTCCGATGCATATAAACCCATCCCAATGCAATGCATCATACAATCATGACATGCCATATCATGGTATCATATCTGTATTCAGTACCGTTTTAACAGCATACTCAAAATACAGTCGGACATGTATATATATAAAGTACATGGATCTAACAGTCATTTAGTCAATTAGGGATCTAGGTAATCTTACCGACCCTACAGTAGGTCCACAGTTGACTCGGGCGACCCGTGCAACCTTAGTAATCAAAACAGTGAAAATAGGCCCACAAGCCCATGCAATTTGCCCATGTGGGCCCACACGCCCGTGTGGCCTACAAGGCCCAAAATGGCTTTAGCCGTGTGGATCACACGGCCAGACCCAATAATCCCACATGCCTGTGCGGTTCACCCGTGTGGGGCCCATACACCCGTATGGCCCATACGACCTAATTCGGCACGGCCCATGAATCGCACATGGCCTGCCTCGTCGATCACATGCCCGTGTCTAGTCACATGGCCTACCACACGGGCAGCCGCACACCCGTGTGGCATCGACTTTCATGTTTTCTGGCTTTTCACCGATTTCTATTTCCAGAGTCGTGTTTACACACCTGGTTACAAAATATGCGAACACAGTCCTCGATCACTCCAGAACCTATGTTCATCCATAAACACTCGATTAATTGCATATCAATCAAATTTAAAACGAACCCTATTCAGTACACTTATCAACTTGATCGACAGCCACTTACCTTGTTTGAACAACCGAATCCCTACGCACTTAACCCGTCGGAAAAAGATGATCACTAGCTCCTGGGTTATTACCTGCAATCTAGCTGAAACCCTTATTAACAATTATCTATAAGAAAAGTTAAGCCAAATCGAATACAAACTTACCAAAAGAGCAAACCCGTAGAATAGAAATGGAACACTAAATCGGAAGAGAGCAATAAAGAAAAGAATCAACACAGTGAGGGTAGAACAAGGAGAGACAATTAGCAAGAAAGGAGGAGGGAGCGTTTGCCTTAAGAAGGGACAAAACTGAAAGGGAAAAGAAATCAACAGAAAATTGAATAGCAATAATTGGCACCAAAGAACAAGGAACAGCCGACAGAAGGTTGAGAGAATCAAAAGCCAAAGCCAAAATTGGGAAGAAAGCAAATATGATTCGGCTAGGGGGACAAAAACAAATCCAATCGCAAATTTGGTAGCAAAAGAAGGGTTTGAGGAAGAGAATGGTAGCAAAGTGGAGAGGGAAAAGAAGAAATTTTGGCAATGGATTCTTGGGAAAGAGAAAAACAAAATCGAAATTGCAAAAATAAAACAAAATAAGAGGAAGGGAAATTAGCAGAAGTTTCGACAGAGAACTTTCAGAAACAAAAAAAGAAAATTTCGGTAATGGGTAAACCAAGCATCAGAGGGAAAATTGACAGAAATGAAAGAGTGAGGGGAAAGCCAAACTTGCAACCATAGTTTGAATGCTCTCCAACTCCTCACTCCTTAATTTTCTCACCATATCCCTTAATCCTCTCCCCAAAACCGTCCACCCCTCCCTCAACCACCTAATTCAAATTCCATTCAAACTCTTCAGTATTTCGGCTAAACTAGAACACCCACATGGCACAAGCAGCAAAATGAAACACTCCCCCGCGCACACCAGGACTCGAACTCAAGACCACCAGCACTTTGCCACTCGACTTAGCCACCAGACCAGCAGGCCCATTCTGACATATTTTACCAACATTTATTTATAAGCCTACTGATTAGAGATAGGGGTTTATTCATTTAAAAAAATAAATTTCCCAAGCTAAGGCTTGAACTTGGGACCTCTCAGTTACTCCCAGAACACATAGCCACTAAAGCAGATAATTATTTATGACACAAACATACGAAAATAAATATCTAAGGGATTTTTGGGGCGTTACAAAGTATTTCGGAAGGTTTTGCCTTGGAAAAAGGTGTTGAGGTTCGGTCATAAGGGTAAGCTGAGTCAGAGGTCTGTTGGACATTATGAGGTTACCAAGAGGATTAAGTCAATAGCATATCGACTCAGGTTGTTGACTAAACTTAAGCGTATCCATGATGTGTTCCATATGTCTATGTTGCGAAAATACAAATTTGATCTGTCACATGTGGTTCAGGTTGAAGAGTTCGAGGTTCGACCTGATCTAACGTATAAGGAGGAATTGATTGAGATTTTGGCACATGAGGCGAAGGTGTTGTGGAATAAGAGCGTACCTTTGGTTAAGGTTTTATGGCATAATCACAAAACTGAAGAGGCTACTTGGGAAGCCGAGGACATTATGAGACATCAATATCCTTATCTGTCCAGTTCAAGTAATTTCGAGGATGAAATTCTTTTTAGAGGGGGATAGTTTGTCACATCCCAAAAATCGGGCTAGTAGAATCGAGGTTAGTAAATCGAGGGTGAATGAACCAAAAATTGAAATTAGGTTAGATAATTAAAATAAGTAGGAACAAATAAAAAAAGTATTAAAATAATTAGAAGTAAAAATTAAGGTTAATAAATTAAAAAACATAGGTGTTCAGGAAATAATTTGGTTAAAACCGATTTTTAAAATGTGATCGGATTTGGAAATAATTTAGAAAATAAGTTTTAATTGAAAATAATGACCTATTTGAAAATGAGAAAAAACTAGAGGTGATTGAAGGGGCAATGGCCAATTTTTAAAAAATTATTGCCTATTTAACGACCCCTACCGTCCCTTCCTTCTAATTTCTCTTTTCATTCAAACCTTTCCAAAACACCAAATTAAAGCTTTTTTGTAGCATCTTGAGCACTCACTAAGCTTGGTTAAGATCACACTATCTTGTATTTATTCTTCTGTTGAGAAATAGCATGTGTGGAGTCGAGAAGTGAACAAGTTTGAGATCCCAAGGCCAAGCTACTTATTTGTGTATGTGAGATGGTTTTTTTTTGGACAATAAAGGATAGCATTGTAAGTTCATTTAGAGTGATTAGATTCTAGTTTTTGTTTTTGGGTTCTAAATGGACTTTCCATAGACTGCTTAAGGACTTTTATAACGGGTTTTTGGATGCTTTTATTGCTTGAATTGTTGCATGAATAATTCTATATGAATGGTTAGGCTATATGTTTATTAGCATGCATGTTCCTTAGTGAATTGTGACTATTGATGCTTAAATAACTTATTGAATGCTTGGACAGATGCAAATTGACCAAATGGCAATGTATGGACCTATAATGCACTTTAAATTTTCTTATATGCAAATTTGGTATGTTGTGTAAATTGAATTGAGAATTTAGGAAGCATGCTAGCATAAGTAATATGATTGAATGCTACAGTATGTTAATGTATGTGTAACACCCCAAACCCGGCCTAGACGTTATGGCCGAATCTGGCGACATCACGTCATAGTGCTTTGGAAAAACATAACTATGTTAAAACCATTTGTAGATATCTTGGGCTTTCGTCAAAACGTGTCATTTAATTATTCATTATCCATTTTCAAAACATTATATGTTGCGGAAGCTTTAAACATAATTTTTGAGTTCGTGTATTTTTTTTATAAAACATTGATTTATTTTGAAAATCCGCGTACTACTAGCAGTTTATAAAATAATAATCCCAAATTTTAAACAAAAATCCATAAAGGCCATGTTACATAAAACCTGCCCAAATATAATCAGAACTATAAATGAAAAACAGTTAAAGGTCCAGAACTGTGGTCACCGCTAAGTCCTCCGCTGCACCGATCCGTCTACTGCTGGGGATTACCTGAACAGATTAAACAGAAAAGGGTGAGTTTTCACAACTCAGTGTGTAATCCCCACAAAAAACATACACACAGTCATATCAGAAAACAAACATAAATTCATAGTTCGGGTCTGAGCCCATTACAGAAACGGTGTGGACTTTAGCCCACTCAGATACAGAATCAGACATATTATAGGGCCTTGGCCCATTTCAGACAGAATATGTAGAAAATAGAGTCCTACCCACCAGCCTCTGCACACCAGCTCCGTCCAACCCTACACACCATGTGGGAATAAAATCAACCCACCTGACCACTACACACCAAAGTTGTACCAAATCGGCACATAATCGTAAATTTGTAGCCGAAAGTGCAAGATAACAGGCTTAAGAGCCTTTCAGATTCTTCCTCCAATCATAATCAACCCACCCCGATGCAATGCAACATACAAGAATAACATGCTATTATGCAATTAACTCATATATTCAGATCAGTATACATGCTTAGTATATAAATCATGTAACATCCCGATTTAGGGCCTAGTCAAAATAGTGGTGCGAGACCACAAATCTGAGTTATTAAATTGAGTTCTTAAGGTTTATGACATGTTTGCATGATAGTATTAAAGTTCCAAGTAGAAATTTTGTGAAATTGACATGGAATGATCAAATAGGACTAAATTGCAAAAGTTGCAAAATATGAGTTTCTAGAAGCTTTTTGTATGAAATAGCTTTAGAATATTAATTAGAAGTCCTTAAATAGCAATTTTCCCAAATTATAAGTTTTAGACAAAAATGGACATGAGTTAGTAAAAGGAAATTTTTAAAGAGAAGGGCATTTTAGTCATTTGTCTAATAATTGATTAAAATAGGAAAAAGATGATAAAAATCTATTAATCTTCTTCCTCTTGTGCCGAAAATTTGGAGACTTCATAGCTAGGGTTCTTCATTTTTTTCAAGCTTGCTAGTAAGTTCATCTTAGCCCCGTTTTTAATATTCTTCGAGTTTTTTAAGTTCTCGTATTATAAATTAGCTATTTTTAGCTATAAAATGAGCTAAGATGCATGTTCAAAAATCTACCCAAGAGTGACATGCTTGTAAAATGATATTTTATGGAAGTTTATGAGAGTTTGATGTTAGATAAACATCTTTTTCTAAGTGAACTTCATGAAAAATGCTAGTAAGGACTAGTTTGAAAAAGTTATGGAATTGGTCATACCTATTAGAAATAGTGGGAATTGATGATTCCTATAGTAAAGAAAATGAATCAGCTAATCATGAAGTTTAAGAAAGACGAATGAGATTCATTTTACGAGCCTTGGAGCAAAAGTGCAAATATGAGAAAGTATAGGGGCAAAATAGTAATTTTTCCAAAGTATGTGTTAAGAGTCATTTTAGTCAATGTGAGTATTAAATGATCTATTTGTGATTATAGATCAAGAAAAACAAAGCCCGAATCGAAACCGAGGCAAGAACAAAGTCAAGGACTAAATTGCATATCTACATACATTTTTGTATATAGAGGTAAGTTTGTATGATTTCTAAGCTTTATGATTAATATCATTGAATTAAGTTTGTATGATTTCTAAGCTTTATGATTAATATCATTGAATTGCTTGGTATAATGTATAATATTATCATGAAAATGTTTAATGTCATGTTAAACAAAGAAATCAATAAGATTAAGCAAGAGAAATTCCCTATTGAAGTTGAATTACCAAGGATACTCGATCTACCACATGAAATGAGAAAGCCCGTATAAGACCAAGCCAAGGCATGGCATCGGGAACCAAGCAAGTTATCATGTAAGACCAAGACAAGTCTTGGCATTGAAGAGTCTTTATGAGATGAAGACCCATGTAAGTTCAAGCCAAGGCATGGCATTGGTGAGTCTCCAAGCAAAGATGTCATGTAAGTCCAAGACAAGTCTTGGCATTGAAAAGCTCTCAAGAGATAGAGATCCCATGTAAGTCCAAGCCAAGGCATGGCATTGGTGAGTAACAAGAAAGAATTCATGTAAGTCCAAGCCAAGGCTCGGCATTGACCAGTTCATGAGTAAAGATACCAAGTAAGACCATGTCAAGACATGGCAATGGTAAGTTCCCAAGGGAACTCACGAGAAAGACTTCGTATAAGTCCATGTCAAGACATGGCCTCGACCCCAAGATGAGATATTCCATGTAAGACCGTATCTAGGATATGGCTTTGGCATCAAGTTATATATGGAGTGAGATTTAGTATCCTCGGTTATTCATAGAAATTCATTGGGCAAACAAGTAAAGTTTAAATGAGATATCAAGTATGAGTAAGTAAGAAGAGTTATCATCAAGTTGAGAATGAGTATTATTCATGTTATGAATGATAAGTTAGAGATTATGATTATTATGCTAAAGTATGCTGATCAATGTGATCAAGTGATGCAGGTACCTTGTTTACCTCTCAAGTATGAGACTAGTAAGTTTCATGAGATATGTATGAATCAAGTATGAGTAAGTAAGCTTTATAGCTGAAATTTATGATACCATTGTTTATGTCAAATGGTTTATATTAAGCAAGTATGTTGCTATGAACATTATGCAAACTTACTAATCTAAATGCTTACGTCTTTTATTCTTTCTTTCTATGTAGTCCCGCCAAGCTAACTTGTGGATCATTGAAGTTGGAGCTCAAAGAACACTATCAATCCTCATTTTGGTATAGCCAAGTTGAAATTATATTAAGTATGGCATGTATAGGAAACATTTCATTTTGAGTATATGTCTTAGAAAGGGCAAAAGTATGGGCTATCAAGTTTATTATTCTTTGTAAATGGCTAAGTGATTGGCCAAGATTGACTAAGTATGTATGTTATTGATATCAATGAAGCATGTTGTATTGTTCATGAAAGATGTAATACTTGAGTTCTTTGAATTGAGCTTGAGTTTGGTCTTGATTTCGGGGTGGCAATTGGCTTGGTAAATAGCCTCTAAGTGCCCACACGGATGGACACACGGGTGTGTGTCTAGGCCGTGTGCACCCTGCACCTTTGTATCTTAAGTTAGAATAGACCACGGATTAGTCACACGGGCGTGTGTTTAGACTCTAGGCCGTGTTAAGGTAGTCAGTGTGCACCACGGCTGGTAAGCACGGGTGTGTGCCATGGCTGTGGGGCATTGGCAGAATGCTGGGGTTTTAGGCATGGTTTAGGGCCACGGGCGTGTCCAGGCCGTGTGTAATTTGCCAGTATCCACCACGGGTGAAAGACACGGGCATGTTTTAGGAGTGCACGGTCGTGTCCCATACAACTTGGGCGTGTGACCCCTGCTCTATAGAAAAGTTTCTGAATAAGTTCTGAAAGTTTTAGATAAGTGTTTAAGGCCTCGTAGGCTCATAAAAGGTATGAATAGACTGAGAAAGAGAAGTTTTTAATTCGAAACAAAATTTTATAGCCCGTAAGTACATGTTTAAGTGAGTTCAAGCATGGTAATGTCTCGTATCCAGTCTTGGTCTCAGACTCGGGTATGGGGTGTTACATTTAGTGGTATCAGAGCTACGGTTTAGTCGGTTCTAGGACTAACGTAGCACGAGTACGAGTCTAGCTATACATGCCATACATAAGAATATTTTTATAATGATAATGTGATGACTCCTGACGACTTAAATTATGTTTATACATTTAGTAAATGGATCCCGATAGAGCTGTGGTGGATGACATAGAAAGTAACGCACCGGCTCCCGCTGAAGGGATGGTGCCGAACGAGAATGAGAATAGACCCACTACGGTGAGTCAAGAAGGAGGAGAAGAGGCTAGAGAAGCCTTCCTCCATATGATGAATACATGGTATACGGAGTTCGTTCGTACGAACCCGAATGCACAACCCCCTCCACCCCCACCTATTCCTCAACCTACCCCAGTAGCCCCTCAAGTAGTAGAGGTGGTAAGAGGAGAGAAGCCTCCAGTCGATAGAATCAGGAAACATGGGGCAAAAGAATTTCAGGCTAGAAAAGATGATGATCCGGAAAAAGATGAATTCTGGTTAGAAAATACGATCAGGGTATTTAATGAGTTGTCATGCACACCTAAGGAATGCATGAAGTGTGTAGTCTCTCTTTTAAGAGATTCTGCTTACCAATGGTGGAGCACTCTTGTGTCGATGGTACCGAGGGAAAGGATCACATGGGAATTTTTCCAAGAAGAGTTCAAGAAAAAGTATATCAGTCAAAGGTTTGTGGACCAGAAAAGAAAGGAATTCCTATAACTGAAGCAAGGAAAAATGTCTGTGACTGATTATGAGCGCGATTTTGTGCGACTCAGTAAATACGCTCGAGAGTGTGTATCCACCGAGGCCATCATGAGCAAGAGATTTGAAGATGGGCTAAATGATGACATCAAATTGTTTGTTGCTATTCTAGAACTGAAGGAATTTGTTGTGCTAGTAGAGAGAGTTTGTAAAGCCGAAGAACTAGTAAAGGAGAGGAGAAAGTCTGAAATGGAGTCTCGTGACTCTAAAAAGAGACAATGGAATAAGTCTTTCCAATCCTCATCCAAGAAGTCAAGATATTTCTCTACCCGATCGGCTACATCCATTGGGTTTTCAAGGAAGGACAAGAGTAAGCAGTATTCGGGAAGTAAGGCACAGATGACCTCAGTTGCTAGTGTGGGAAACATCCAATCGAATAGACCCGAATGTCTACAGTGTGGCAGACGTCATCTTGGAGAATGCCGAGCGCATGAAAATGCATGTTTTAGATGTGGTTCCCAAGACCACTATATAAAAGATTGTCCAGAGACGACAAAAGAAGAAAGAACTCAGAACCCGAGATCTGGGAATATGGTCAGAGGAAGACCGTAGAGGAACCCATGAAGTGGGGCAAGTGGGAGAGGTAACCCTAGAGAGCAGGCTGCGAGACTCGAGGGTAGAGCGCCTGCGAGAACTTATGCCATTCGCGCTCGCGAAGAGGCATTTTCCCATGATGTTATTACGGGTACCTTTTCTCTTTATGATATCAAATTTATTGCTTTAATAAACCCCGGATCCACACACTCTTATATTTGTATGAAACTAGTATCCAGTATGAATATGCCTATAGATTCTATAGAATTTACGATTAAGGTATCTAATCCTTTAGGCAAGAGTGTGTTAGTTAGTAAAGTATGTAAAAATTGTCCATTAATTATTAGAGGTCATTATTTTAAAGCAAATCTTATGTTGCTACCATTTGATGAGTTTGACATCATTCTTGGTATGGACTGGTTGACCACCCATGATGTAATAGTTAATTGTGGGAAGAAATACATTGAGATGAGATGCGAGAATGGGGATACTCTTCATGTAGAATCAGATGAGCAAGGTAAATTACCGGTAATGATTTCTAATATGACGGCACAGAGATATATAAGAAAGGGGTATGAGGCATATTTAGCCTTTGTGATGAATGATAAAGAAACAGAGTTAAAGATTGAATCAGTACCGATAGTATGTGAGTACGTGGATGTTTTTCTCGAAGAATTACCAGGACTACCACTAGTTAGAGAGGTTGAGTTCAGCATTGAGCTAGCTCCTAGTACTGTACCGATATCTATTACTCCTTACAGAATGGCCCCAACGGAGTTGAAAGAGTTGAAGTTACAGTTGCAAGAATTAACAGATAAAGGCTTTGCAAGATCAAGTTGTTCACCATGGGGTGCTCCGATTTTATTTGTGAAAAAGAAGGATGGCACCATGAGATTGTGCATAGATTACCGTCAGCTTAATAAAGTGACAATAAAGAACAAGTACCCATTGCCAAGGATCGATGATTTGTTCGATCAATTGAAGGGAGCCACTGTGTTCTCTAAGATAGACTTGAGATCGGGGTACTACCAGCTGAGAGTAAAGGAATCAGATGTGTCCAAGACAGCTTTTCGAACAAGGTATGAGCATTATGAATTTTTAGTCATGCCTTTTGGTCTGACCAATGCTCCTGCGGTGTTCATGGACTTAATGAACCACATTTTTAGACCATACCTCGACAAGTTTGTAGTCGTTTTCATTGACGACATACTGATTTATTCCGAGATAAGAATGAGCATGCTGAACACCTACGGATAGTTTTACAGACTCTTCGAGGAAATCAATTATATGACAAGTTCAGTAAAAGTGAATTTTGGCTCAGGGAAGTAGGATTTCTGGGACATATTATCTCGGGAGAAGGAGTTCGAGTAGACCCCAATAAGATTTTGGCTATTATGGACTGGAACCCACCGAAGAATATCACTGAGATTAGAAGTTTTCTAGGCCTAGCCGGCTATTATAGAAGATTCGTCAATGGGTTTTCTATGATTGCAACCCCGATGACTAAATTGTTACAGAAAAATGTGAAGTTTGAGTGGACAGAAAGATGCCAACAAAGTTTCGAGAAACTGAAAGCGATGTTGACAGAAGCTCCAGTTCTAGTACAACCTGAGACAGGGAAAGAATTTGTGATTTACAGTAATGCATCCTTGAATGGATTAGGCTGTGTACTTATGCAAGAAGGCAAAGTGATTGCTTACGCCTCAAGACAGTTGAAGCCACATGAGAAAAATTATCCGACCCACGATCTACAGTTGGCTGTCATAGTCTTCGCATTGAAGATATGGAGACACCACCTATATGGTGAGAGATGTCGGATCTTCACCGATCACAAAAGTTTGAAGTACTTGATGATGCAGAAAGAGTTGAACTTAAGGTAGCGGAGATGGTTAGAGTTGATAAAAGACTATGAATTGGTCATTGACTACCATCCCGGGAAGGCGAATGTGGTCGCCGATGCTTTGAGCAGAAAGTCCCTATTTGCATTAAGGGCAATGAATTCACGGATGACTTTATCTAACGATGGTTCTATTCTAGTTGAGTTGAGAGCTGGACCAACTTTCCTCCAAGAGATCATTGAAGCTCAAAAAGAAGATAGTGGATTGCAAGTCAAGAGAGCTCAGTGCGAGACGGATGTTGAGTTTGATTTCCGGATTAGTCCCAATGGAAGTCTGATGTTCAAAGATAGAGTTTGTGTACCGAGAAAGGAAGAGCTTATTCAGGGAATTTTGCGTGAGGCCCATAACAGATGTTTGTCTGTACATCTGGGTGGTACCAAGATGTATAATGATTTGAAGCAATGATGATTGGTGGCGAGAATAAAGAAAGATATTTGAGTTTGTTTCAAATGCTTGATTTGTCGCCAAGTAAAGGCTAAACATCAAGTAACTTCGGGTTTGCTTCAACCCATTTTGGTTCCGGAGTGGAAATGGGACCGTATTACTATGGATTTTGTAACGGGTCTACCATTATCTCCAAGCAAGAAAGATGCCGTATGGGTTATAGTTGATAGACTCACGAAGTCGGCTCATTTTATACCTGTTCGAGTTGATTACTCATTAGACAAGTTGGCAAACTTGTACATTTCAGAAATAATAAGGCTTCACGGTGTTCTGTTGTCAATCATCTCGGATAGGGATCCGAGGTTTACATCCAAATTTTGGAAGAAGTTACAAGAGGCCTTGGGTACAAAGTTGAACTTTAGTACCACTTTTCATCCTCAAACTGACAGTCATTCGGAGAGGTTAATTCAAGTACTCTAGGATATGATCAGATGTTGTATTCTTGAATTCCGAGGCGTTGGGAAAAGTTTCTCCCATTGGTAGAGTTTGCCTACAATAATAGTTTTTAGTCGAGTTTAAAGATGGCGCCTTATGAGGATCTATATGGGCGAAAGTGCAGAACACCTTTATTTTGGACTGAACTCAAGGAAAACCAAATTCATTGGGTTGATTTGGTTAGAGAAGCTGAAGAGAAAGTGAAAGTGATACGAGAATGTTTAAAAGCTGCATTAGACAGACAGAAGTCCTATTCGGACTTAAAAAGAAAAGAGATGGAGTATCAAGTCGGAGATAAAGTTTTCTTGAAAGTGTCACCATGTAGGAAAGTTCTCAGATTTGGCCGGAAAGGCAAGTTGAGTCCACATTTTATTAGACCATACGAGATTCCTGAAAGAGTTGGGCCGGTAGCTTATCGATTGGCTTTGCCATCAGAGTTAGAAAAGATTCACGATGTGTTTCACGTGTCAATGTTGAGACGCTACCGATCAGATCCTTCACATGTAATTACCCCGTCAGAGATAGAGATTCATCCCGACATGACTTATGGTGAAGAACCAGTTAAGATTTTAGCTCAGAAAGTCAAGCATCTAAGGAATAAAAGTATTGCCCTGGTAAAAATATTGTGGCAAAGACATGGAATAGAAGAAGCTACGTGGGAACCAGAAGAAATCATGAGAAACCAGTATCCAAACCTGTTTGCTGGTAAGATTTTCGAGGACGAAAATTCCTAAGAGGGGTAGAATTGTAACATCCCGATTCAGGGCCTAGTCGAAATAGTGGTGCGAGACCACAAATCTGAGCTAGTAAATTGAGTTCTTAAGGTTTATGACATGTTTGCATGATAGTATGAAAGTTCCATGTAGAAATTTTGTGAAATTGACATGGAATGATCAAATAGGACTAAATTGCAAAAGTTGCAAAATATGAGTTTCTAGAAGCTTTTTGTATGAAATAGCTTTAGAATATTAATTAGAAGTCCTTAAATAGCAATTTGCTCAAATTATAAGTTTTGGACAAAAATGGACATGAGTTAGTAAAAGGGAAATTTTTAAAGAGAAGGGCATTTTGGTCATTTGTCTAATAATTGATTAAAATAGGAAAAAGATGTTAAAAATCTATTCATCTTCTTCCTCTTGTGCCGAAAATTTGGAGACTCCATAGCTAGGGTTCTTCATTTTTTTCAAGCTTGCTAGTAAGCTCATCTTAGCCCCGTTTTTAATATTCTTCGTGTTTTTGAAGTTCTCGTATTATAAATTAGCTATTTTTAGCTATAAAATGAGCTAAGATGCATGTTCAAAAATCTAACCAAGAGTGACATGCTTGTAAAATGATATTTTATGGAAGTTTATGAGAGATTGATGCTAGATAAACATCTTTTTCTAAGTGAACTTCATGAAAAATGCTAGTGAGGACTAGTTTGTAAAAGTTATGGAATTGGTCATACCTATTAGAAATAGTGGGAAATGATGATTGCTATAGTAGAGAAAATGAATCAGCTAAGCATGAAGTTTAAGAAAGACGAATGAGATTAATTTTACGAGCCTTGGGTCAAAAGTGCAAATATGAGAAAGTATAGGGGCAAAATAGTAATTTTGCCAAAGTATGTGTTAAGAGTCATTTTAGTAAGTGTGAGTATTAAATGATCTATTTGTGATTATAGATCAAGAAAAATGAAGCCCGGATCAAAATCGAGGCAAGAACAAAGTCGAGGACTAAATTGCATATCTACCTACATTTTTGTATATTGAGGTAAGTTTGTATGATTTCTAAGCTTTATGATTAATATCATTGAATTGTTTGGTATATTGTATAATATTATCATGAAAATGTTTAATGTCATGTTAAACAAATAAATCAATAAGATTAAGCAAGAGAAATTCCCTATTGAAGTTGAATTACCTAGGATACTCGATCTACCACATGAAATGAGAAAGCCCGTATAAGACCAAGCCAAGGCATGGCATCGGTAACCAAGCAAGTTATCATGTAAGACCAAGACAAGTCTTGGCATTGAAGAGTTTTTATGAGATGAAGACCCATGTAAGTCCAAGCCAAGGCATGGCATTGGTGAGTCTCCAAGCAAAGATGTCATGTAAGTCCAAGACAAGTCTTGGCATTGAAAAGCTATCAAGAGATAGAGATCCCATGTAAGTCCAAGCCAAGGCATGGCATTGGTGAGTAACAAGAAAGGTTTCATGTAAGTCAAAGCCAAGGCTCGGCATTGACCAGTTCATGAGTAAAGATACCAAGTAAGACCATGTGATGTGGGCACATCCAAGCCAATCAAGGAGGCTGATCCAGAGGTCTTGCCATTAGGACCTATCACACAATCTAAGGCAAAGAAATTTAGGGAAGTTCTTTCTTTCACTTGTGCTAAAGTTTCTAACTCTTTCGAAAGTGAATGTGCCTTAGAAGATAAGTTTTATAGTGTGTTGCATGCTGATAAGTGATATACTTATTCCATACTACTTATATTGGTGTGTTTAGTATGTATATATTATGCTAAGTATGTTTTGGATTGGGTTGATAGTATTTGTATTGTCTTCAAGTTGTTTGTGTGTTAACAAATAAGTGTGCACTTGTTTACAACTTATTAGACTATGTTATGTTAAGTTTACATAGCTTTGATAAGTGTTATATTGTTTTGTAACAAGTACACGAAAGGACTCCAGCTTAAGAAAGTATATGCAGCTCATCTTTAGCTCAAGTCAGCTCAGAGGCTTGTTTCCCAGCTCACCTCAGCTCAAAGCACTCTACACCAGCTCATGTCAGCTCATTTCACTTCTAGCTAGCTGAATTCAGCTCAGTTCAGCTCCAGTCAACTCACTTCCAGCTCCAGTAGCTCAACTTTAGCTGATGAGTCCAGAAGTAGCTGAATAGTGTCCTACGTGTCGGGAGTATACCAGTGCACATGTGGCAGCCTAGGTGGCGTCCAAGCATGTGGATGTGCATGTGCCAGCCTTGAACACATGTGGTGCACATGTGTGACCAAAAACCAACCCATTCTTGTTCATTTGTGTGGCAATTGAGGAGATAAGAACAATGAAAGTTGTGTGTTTGAATTTCAAACGAAATTAGCACATATTTAAAGTGATAAACATGCCAACTCACTTTTTTTTTTTACTTGGCTACAAATTAATTCCGCCCAAAAGGAGTTATTTCAATTCAAATTTAAATTTTAAACTCATTTAATGTTAGCCACACAATGTAATTTGGTCACCTCTTCATTCTACTATATATTTGTACTTCAAACATTGTTAAAAGATAGACTTTTATTTTGAAATAAAATTTACTTTGTGAGTTTTCTCTCAAATTTGGTTCTTTGTTTGAACTTCTTTCTTGACATTTCAATTCTGAATCGTTGTGTCAATCTTGTGATACTTCGGGTTCCTAGATCGCTATCTAGTGGGTCCAAGTCCATTGACGTAGAACAGATTCAATTCGGGTTTGCATAACAAATTATGCGAGTTCTTTCGAGTTCTTCGTTGTTCAAATTCCCAGCCAGTTTCTAGCATTATTTCTACCTTTTTTTTTTGAATGTTCAAGGCTGCCATGGATGAATTTTGAAGCATTCATCTTCTACCTTTTTCAAATCTTTCTAGAAATTCCAACAATATTTTTTTTCTCTCTTCTTCAAATCTATTCAATTTCGTGTGTTTTTAAGTCTAAAACCAACCTCTTTGTTTTGTTTAATTGCAGGGAAGTGCTTGCTATAATCCTAGATCCGTAAACACTCAAGGAATGTTGTTTTGCCAAGCAACGCCTTATCATTTGGTAATCAGAGCCTAGGTTGGATTTTTTTTAGCACATTCTGCACTCAAAATCAAGAAAACAAAATAAAAAGTAAAAAAAAGTGAAAATTAAAAAAAAACAAAAAAAAATCAGATTCGAAACAGCAAAACAGAAAAAAAAGAAAAAAAGGTGTGCTAATTTGTTGAAATGATAAAAGATAATTGTTTATTAGCTGAGATTCCTAGTGATTTGCCTGTTTCTATTTCATCTCTTTTGCAGGAATTCGAGGATGTGTTTCCTGATGAAACACCGAAGGGTTTACCCCCTATTCATGGCATCGAACATCAGATTGACTTTATTCCAGGAGCCACGATTCCGAATAGACCAAGATATCAGTTGTAACCACTCAAGAGACAAAGGAACTTCAAAGATGATTACGAGTTGTTGGACAAGGGGTACATTCGAGAGAGTTTGAGTCCGTGTGCTGTACCAGTGTTGTTGGTACCCAAAAAGGATGGAACTTGGAGGATGTGTGTTGATTGTCGAGCAGTGAACCAGATATAATCAAGTATCGACATCCCATTCCTCGACTTGATGACATGTTGGATGAGTTGTGCGGAGCGACTATCTTCTCCAAAATTGATTTGAAGAGTGGATATCATCAGATTCGCATGAAAGAAGGTGACGAGTGGAAGACAGCCTTCAAGATGAAGCTAGGACTGTATGAATGTTCTCAGGGAGTTGAAGTTGATCCTGAGAAGATTGAGGCGATTCAAGAGTGGCCACGACCGACATTGGTTAGTCAAGTTAGATCATTTCATGGTTTAGCTAGTTTCTACCGTCAGTTTGTTCCCCATTTCAGTTCTATTACCGCCTCCTTAACCGGGATTATAAAGAAGAATTCAGTCTTCTCATGGGGTAAAGAACAAGAGGACGCCTTTTTGAAAATAAAGGAGTGTTTGGCAAAAGCACCTGTTTTAGCATTACCTAACTTTGATAAAATGTTTGAAGTTGAATGTGATGCTTCTGGAGTTGGTATAGGTGTTGTTTTGTCACAGGAAAAGAGGCCCGTTGCATATTTCAGTGAGAAGCTTAGTGGAGCGACGTTGAATTATCCTATCTATGATAAGGAGATGTATGCACTGATTCGGGCATTGGAAACTTGGCAGCATTATTTGTTGCCGAAGGAGTTCGTGATTCACACTGATCATGAGGCTTTGCGATATATCACAGGTCAGAATAAATTAAACAAACGACATGCTAAATGGGTTGAATTTCTTGAGTCTTTCCCTTATGTCATTCGTTACAAGAAAGGTAAAGACAATGTCGTTCTTTGATGCTTTATCACGCGGTATGCACTTTTAAATTATCTTGATTCTCATTTGATTGGATTTGCATATATTCGTGAGCTATATGTTGATGATCCCGATTTTAGAGATAAGTTTAATGCTTGCGCAAAAGGTGCGAGAAGGAAAATTTTATAGGCATGATGGCTATCTTTTCAAAGAGAACAGGATATGCATTCCACAAGGATCCATGCATGGTATTTTGATCCATGAAGCACATGAAGGTGGGTGATGGGTCATTTTGGAGTCACCAAAACGTTATGGACATTAAAGGAGCATCTATTTTGGCCTAAAATGCGTAGGGACGTTGAACGGTACTGTGAACATTGTGTGACATGTAAGAAAGCAAAATCGAAGGCTTCACCACATGGTATGTACTTGCCTTTACCTATTCCCGATTCCCCCTTGGTGATATTTCAATGGATTTTGTTTTGGGATTGCCTAGAACTAGGACCGGTAAAGATAGTATATTTGTTGTGGTTGATAGGTTCTCGAAGATGGCACATTTTATTGCTTGCCATAAAACTGATGATGCTGTAAATGTGGCTAACTTATTCTTTAGGGATGTTGTTCGTTTACATGGTATTCCTAGGTCAATTGTTTCTGACAGAGATGTAAAGTTTTTGAGTCACTTCTGGAGGACTCTTTGGAGCAAATTAGGTACGAAACTTATGTTTTCTACTACTTGTCATCCCTGCATGATGGACAAACCGAGGTTGTTAATGTGGTTTTATCTACTTTACTTTGTTCCATAATTAAAAGAACATAAAAACTTGGGAAGATTGTTTGCCACATGTTGAATTTGCATATAATCACGCTGTACATTCTGCTACTAAGATGTCACCATTTGAGGTTGTTTATGGATTTAATCTTATTACCCCTCTAGATATGTTGCCTTTGCCACAAGAATAGGTGATGAACAGGGACGGTAAAGCAAAAGCAGAATATGTAAAGAAGTTGCATCAATAGGTTAAGGAGAACCTAGAATGGAGGACTTAGCAGTACGAAAAGCAAGCAAACAAAGGAAGAAAACGAGTCACCTTCGATGTTGGTGATTGGGTTTGGGTTCATTTTCGAAAGTAACGTTTTCCAGCCCAAAGATGGTCTAAGTTGTTACCGTGAGGAGATGGTCCTTTTCAGGTGTTGGAGAACGTGAATGACAATGCCTACAAATTGGACTTACCAGGTGAATATAATGTAAGTGCCACATTTATTGTTTCAGACTTAACCCCTTATGACAATTCTGTAGATTTGAGGACAAATCCTTTTCACGAAGGGAGGCTGATGTGGGCACATCCAAGCCAATCAAGGAGGCTGATCCAGAGGTCTTGCCATTAGGACCTATCACACGATCTAAGGCAAAGAAATTCAGGGAAGTTCTTTCTTTCACTTGTGCTAAAGTTTCTGACACTTTCGAAAGTGAATGTGCCTTAGAAGATAAGTTTTATAGTGTGTTGCATGCTGATATGTGACATACTTATGCCATACTACTTATATTGGTGTGTTTAGTATGTATATATTATGCTAAGTATGTTTTGGATTTGGTTGATAGTATTTGTATTGTCTTCAAGTTGTTTGTGTGTTAACGAATAAGTCTGCACTTGTTTACAACTTATTAGACTATGTTATGTTAAGTTTACATAGCTTTGATAAGTGTTATATTGTTTTGTAACATGTACACGAAAGGACTCTAGCTTAAGAAAGTATATACAGCTCATCTTCACTCAAGTCACTCAGAGGCTTGTTTCCCACTCACCTCGGCTCAGAGCGGTCTACACCACTCATGTCACTCATTTCACTTCTAGCTAGCTGAATTCAGCTCAGTTTAGCTCTAGTCGGCTAACCTCCGGCTCCAGTGAGCTCAACTTTAGCCGATGAGTCCGTATAGCTGAATAGTGTCCTACGTGTCGGGAGTATACCCGGTGCACATGTGGTAGCCTAGGTGGCGCCAAGCATATGGATGTGCATGTGCCAGCCTTGAACACATGTGGTGCACATGTGTGACCAAAACCAGCCCATTCTTGTGCATTTGTGTGGCAATTGAAGAGATAAGAACAAGGGAAGTTGTGTGTTTGAATTTCAAACGAAATTAGCACATATTTAAAGTGATAAACATGCCAACTCACTCTTTTTTTTTACTTGGCTACAAATTAATTCTACCCAAAAGGAGTTATTTCAATTCAAATTTAAATTTTAAACTCCTTTAATGTTAGCCACACAATGTAATTTGGTCACCTCTTCATTCTACTATATATTTGTACTTCAAACATTGTTAAAAGATAGACTTTTATTTTGAAATAAAAATTACTTTGTGAGTTTTCTCTCAAATTTGGTTCTTTGTTTGAACTTCTTTCTTGACATTTCAATTCTGAATTGTTGTGTCAATCTTGTGATACTTCGGGTTCCTAGATCGCTATCTAGTGGGTCCAAGTCCATTGACGTAGAACAGATTCGATTCGGGTTTGCATAACAGATTGTGCGAGTTCTTTCGAGTTCTTCGTTGTTCAAATTCCCAGCCAGTTTCTAGCGTTATTTCTGCCAATTTTTTTTGAATGTTCAAGGCTGCCATGGATGAATTTTGAAGCATTCATCTTCTACCTTCTACAAATCTGTCTAGAAATTCCAGCAACATTTTTTTCTCTCTTCTTCAAATCTATTCAATTTCGTGTGTTTTTAAGTCTAAAACCAACCTCTTTGTTTTGTTTAATTGCAGGGAAGTGCTTGCTACAATCCTAGATCCGTAAACACTCAAGGAATGTTGTTTTGCCAAGCAACGCCTTATCACCATGTCAAGACATGGCAATGGTAAGTTCGCAAGGGAACTCACGAGAAAGACTTCGTATAAGTCCATGTCAAGACATGGCCTCGACCCCAAGATGAGATATTCCATGTAAGACCGTATCTAGGATATGGCTTTGGCATCAAGTTATATGTGGAGTGAGATTTAGTATCCTCGGTTATTCATAGAAATTCATTGTGCAAACAAGTAAAGTTTAAATGAGATATCAAGTATGAGTAAGTAAGCAGAGTTATCATCAAGTTGAGAATGAGTATTATTCATGTTATGAATGATAAGTTAGAGATTATGATTATTATGCTAAAGTATGCTGATCAATGTGATCAAGTGATGTAGGTACCTTGTTTACCTCTCAAGTATGAGACTAGTAAGTTTCATGAGATATGTAAGAATCAAGTATGAGTAAGTAAGCTTTATAGCTGAAATTTATGATACCATTGTTTATGTCAAATGGTTTATATTAAGCAAGTATGTTGCTATGAGCATTATGCAAACTTACTAAGCTAAATGCTTACGTCTTTTATTCTTTCTTTCTATGTAGTCCCGCCAAGCTAACTTGTGGATCGTTGAAGTCGGAGCTCGAAGCACACTATCAATCCTCATTTTGGTATAGCCAAGTTGAAATTATATTAAGTATGGCATGTATAGGAAACATTTCATTTTGAGTATATGTCTTAGAAAGGGCAAAAGTATGGGCTATCAAGTTTATTATTCTTTGTAAATGGCTAAGTGATTGGCCAAGATTGACTAAGTATGTATGTTATTGATATCAATGAAGCATGTTGTATTGTTCATGAAAGATGTAATACTTGAGTTGCTGAAACTTGAGCTTGAGTTTGGTCTTGATTTCAGGGTGGCAATTGGCTTGGTAAATAGCCTCTAAGTGCCCATACGGATGGACACACAGGCGTGTGTCTAGGCCGTGTGCACCCTGCACCTTTGTATCTTAAGTCAGAATAGACCACGGACTAGTCACACGGGCGTGTGTTTAGAGTCTAGGCCGTGTTAAGGTAGTCAGTGTGCACCACGGGTGGTAAGCACGGGTGTGTGCCTTGGCCGTGGGGCATTGGCAGAACGCTAGGGTTTTAGGCACGGTTTGGGGCCACAGGCGTGTCCAGGCCGTGTGTAATTTGCCAGTAACCACCACGGGTGAAAGACACGGGCATGTTTTAGGAGTGCACTGTCGTGTCCCATACAACATGGGCGTGTGACCCCTGTTCTAAAGAAAAGTTTCTGAATAAGTTTCGAAAGTTTTAGATAAGTGTTTAAGGCCTCGTAGGCTCATGAAAGGTATTAATAGACTGAGAAAGAGAAGTTTTTAATTCAGAACGAAATTTTATAGCCCGTAAGTACATGTTTAAGTGAGTTCAAGCATGGTAATGTCTCGTATCAAGTCTTGGTCTCGGACTCGGGTATGGGGTGTTACAAATCAGATAGACACATCATTCATTTAAGGGTCTAACTATTGCTTACCGACCCTACTGTAGGTCCACAGTCGACTTGGGCGACATGTGCAACCTTACAGAGTTTTTCAGTAAAATGGGCTCACACACCCATGTGGCCCGCCCGTGTGGGCCCACATGCCCGTGTGGCCCACACGGCCTAAATTGGCCTTGGTCGTGTGGATCACACGGCATGGCCAAGAATCTCGCACGGCCCAATTGGTCGAGCTCGTGTGTCACACACGTCCTCACACGGTGCGCACGACCGGGCTCGTCGATCACACGGCTGTATGGTGACTTACAGTCCTGCACACGGCCTACCACATGGGCGACCACACGCCCATGTGGCGTCGATAGAAAGGTTTTTGGATTTCACCAAAACCTCGTTTTCTATGTTTTCAGGTAGACACCTGGTTCGATTTTGACGCGTAATCACTCCTGAGCACAGCGAAACCTAAAATCAACAATCCAAGGCCCAATTTCAGTCACTTAAATTGATACTAAACCGAATCAGTATGAACAGACAATTCTTAAATCTTACCGCTGACCCCTACCTTAGCGAACAGTGACGAATCCGCACCTCGTCGGCACCGACTGGAAATCCATAACCTCTTAAGGATCTCCTAAACATCACATAAAACCCTTCTTTACTAATTAATCATGAGGAACAGTTAAAAATGATTGAAAACATCACTTACCGAATACGCGAAGAGAGCATTGTGCAAGCAAGAAACAAAATAAAAATCGAAAAGAAAGGGGAGGAAAAAGAGAAGAAAACGACAGCAAGGAATTTGGGGAAAAGAAAGGAAACGGCAGGAAAAGAGAAGAGAGAGAGCCGAATTTTTGCCTAATTGAACCTCTGATCAGATTTTGATAACTCCCCGCTCTCAACTGCTTAATTGTCTCCTTCAAACACTCCCCCATCAGTGTTTAACTAAAACTAAAACTCTTACACAACATTAGCAGCAAAATAGTTCCCTTGCTCGCATAGGGATTCGAACTCCAAACTTCCCACAACCTTTACACTCCACTTAGCCACTAGACCAGCAGACCCATTCTGCTAATTACTTACACCCTGTTACTTATAAGCCTACCAACCAGAGTTTGGGCTTTACTCATAAAAATACCAATTTTTTTCCCAAGTCAAGGCTTGATCTTGGGACCTCTCAGACACTCCCAAAACACTTAACCACTGAAGCAGACAGATATTGGTGTCTCAAAATTACAACACTGAAATTTACGAAAAATTGGGGCGTAACAGTATGTTTAAATGTAAATGATCATGTTCTGAGTGATCTAAATATGCCATTGATATTTTAGGATAGGGTAACAAGCATGAAAACACGAATTGGTATCTGTAATGGCGTGTCAAACTGTCATACGCAAGTTGTTGTAATTTTTTTGCAAATTTCAAAGTTATCGTCGTGGCGAGCTTTAAACAATGCTGTGACGAGGGATCATCATTGAGACACTATTTATCAGATTATCGGACAAAGACACCCTTCCAAGCGATATTATGACGCGAAAAATCGCATCTCAACGTGTTTGGCTGAGTTCTTGGGCATGTTTTGTTAACTTTGCAATTATGTCGTGATTTTTAAGCAATACAATTGGAGGCCTTAAACACCACGAAATGCTTTTAAATTTTACGTGAAAAGGTTTATACGTGGAATTTTCAATTGCTATCTTCAATTTCATAAAAAGGTTTTCCTGGATATTCTGTAAAACTTACATTTTAGTCCCTAAACTTCACTTCGAAATTGACTAAGATTTAATCATCGTTTTGAATTGAATTTTTCAAATATAGTTTTAAATAAAATGCTCAAAGCACTTGTTGGTATAATTTCATGATTTATGAGTATTTCACGTACATTATGCAAAAAGTGACTTTTTACCCCTGTTCTTATTTTGCTATATCGTGATATTCGAAACATGACTTAGGATTGTATGATTGGTTTTAATGGTTAACTGAGTAATATGCATGTATTGTGTGGTTTAATTGGCGGTTCCATGTTGTGTTTTGGTGGTCGATAAGAAGAGTCACAACTGCTTAATTCTCTCCTTCAAACACTCCACCATCAGTGTTTAACTAAAACTCAAACTCTTACACAACATTAGCAGCAAAATAGTTCCCTTGCTCGCAGAGGGATTCGAACTCCAAACTTCCCACAACCTTTACACTCCACTTAACCACTAGACCAGCATGCCCATTCTGCTAATTACTTACACCCTTTTACTTATAAGCCTACCAACCAGAGTTTGGGCTTTACTTAAAAAAATACATAATTTTTCCCAAGTCAAGGCTTGAACTTGGGACCTCTCAGACACTCCCAGAACACTTAACCACTGAAGCAGACAGATATTGGTGTCTAAAAATTACAAAACCGAAATTTAAGAAAAACTGGGGTGTTACAACTCTACCCCCTAAAAGAAAATTTCGTCCTCAAATTTTTACCTGGTCAGAGAAGGTGAGGATACTGCTGCCGCATTGAATCCTCCGGTTCCCAAGTGCCCTCCTCAGTACTATGATTCCGCCACAGCACCTTCACTAAGGGGATAGATTTTCTCCGCAAAACCTTAATGTCACGCTCCAGAATCTGAACCGGCTCCTCCTTAAATGTCAGATCTGGTCTAACCTCGATGTCCTTAATAGGAACAACATGCGTGGGATCAGAGCGGTAGTGTCTCAACATTGAGACGTGGAACACATCATGTATGCGATTTAACTCCGAAAGAAGCTCTAACTGATATGCGACTGGCCCCACTCGCTTCAAAATACGATACGGCCCAATAAACTGAGGGCTCAGCTTACCCTTGCGGCCGAACCTCAAGACCTTCTTCCATGGTCAGACCTTGAGAAAAACTAAGTCCCCTACAAAATACTCGATATCCTTTCTCTTCAGATCAGCGTAGGACTTCTGCCTATCAAATGCTACTTTCAGTCGATCTCGAATCAAGCGGACCGTATCTTCAGTTTCTGAAACCAGTTTAGGACCCAATACACGTCGCTTACCCAACTTAGTCCAACATAAGGGAGTGCGACAATTACGACCGTACAAGGCCTCGTAAGGTGCCATATGAATGCTAGACAGATAGCTGTTGTTATAGGCGAACTCTGCCAACGGCAAATACTCCTCCCAAATACCTCGAAAATCTATAACACAGCTCCTTAACATATCTTCCAGTGCTTGAATCACCCTCTCCGACAGACCATCTGTCTGAGGATGGAAAGTAGTACTTGTAACACCCCTAACCCGTAACCATCGCCGGTCTAGGGTTAAAGGAATTACCGGACAAATCAGATTCTTTTACGGACAATTTACATCATAATATAGAAATTCAAATCAAAGTGTCCCTTAAATAGGTCTACGAGACCTTAAACATGCTTTAGAAAGGGGTCGGGACTAAACCGAACACATACGAAATTTTCAAAAATTTAAACATTTTTCAAAGCTACAGAGGTCACACGCCCGTGTGTCTAAGTCGTAGCAAAACATGGCATACATACTGACTTGTCCACACGGCCGAGGACACGCCCGTGTGCCTCACCCGTGGTCGCTAATGACTTGCACCACACGACCAGTCACACGCCCGTTTGTCCAGCTCGTGGTCGAGTCTGACTTGTTTTGAAATGCAACAACGAGGGACATGGTCGAGCCACACGCCCGTGTGCTCAATCGTGTGGGCAATTATAGGCCATTTTCAAGGCCAATTTGCCACCCACACTTTGGTTTTTACCTACAAGCACAATTAAGCATCAATCCAAGCATCAAAGGCAACCAAAACATACCAAAATGTTCATCATTTCTAACCACTTGTAAGCATAACAATCAAACCAACTTATGTGCCATTTATCTCAATCCAATCATAAACATTTCAAAGTAACATCCATCCACAAACTTACCAATTCTTTATGACATCTTTTCATCTATAATATACAAACTTTGCATCACAAAACATAGATCAAATATCAACATATGCACATCCATTTACAAGCCATATCACATAGCTTATATATATATACAACTCAAAACATAATTCCAAAACTACTAGCCTATACATGCCATACTTAACAATGTACACATTCAAAAGGTACCAAAATAGAGTTTGATAGTGTGGTGATGATCCTCGATAATCCCCGAGCCTTTTGTAGCTTTGACCACCTATAAAACAAAGTAAACACACACAGAGTAAGCTTTCAAAAGCTTAGTAAGTCATATACAAATAAACTTAACATATAGCATACATAATCATATCAAATACAAGATCATTAAAGTTTCTCAATTGCAATTTCATAAATCTTCTTTGGCTCATTTGTTTAGCCATTTGCTCACCAGCAAACACATCTCCATGTACACCATTAGATCATAGCTTATTCATACACATATCACAACTTGTCTCAACAAATCTATACACATACCTCATAATTGCAAGCTCATATGTACTTACCTTTCATCATCAAATATTATGTACATTTCAAACGTACCTGAATCGGTTACACATTTCACATAATATTTCATTTCTCAGATTTTCCCGTTGAACAATTCGAAATCAAATAGGATACTCGGAATACTCCGAATAATCGTACAATGCCAATGTCCCAAACGTGGTCTTACATGTAACCAAATATCGATGCCACTGTCCCAGACAGGGTCTTACACGAATCAAATACGATGCCAATGTCCCGAACATGGTCTAACACGTAAATCTCATATCGATGCCAACGTCCCAGATGTGGTCTTACATGATATTTCATATCGGAAACCTATGTCATGACATATAAAATCCTATCTATTCCTAGGTTCGTACGAGACTTCTCGGATATTGACACTTGGTCGATACTTTCTCGGATTTCATGTATATATCATATCATAAACATTCATCACAATTAAATTTCATAGATACATAAACAAACCAATTCAAATACATTTATTTGTATATAGACTTACCTCGGATTCGGATAAACGGACAGATTCGACTACTCGATCACTTTCGATTTCCCTCGATCTAAATCTGTTTTCTTTGTTTCTTGATCTATACATATTCAAATTTAACTCTTTTATTCACCAATTCATTCAATTCAATCCAAGAACACACATTTAGGGCATTTTACAAATTAGCCCTTACATTCACATTTTGACATTTTAGTCCCTATTTCATAAAATCACAAAATACACATAATTTCATATTACACATGCTTAGCCGAATTTTCACAAGCTTCATACAAGTCCATATATTTCATTTATTTCACATTTTAGTCCCTCAAAATATTATTTTCTCAATTTAATCCTAATTACTCAAATTCGCCAAAAATTCAAAAACAAACTATGTTAATCTATCACATATCTTTCATATTTCATCCTCAAAAATCACAAAACTCATGAATTCATCAATGACACATTTCAAAATCATCATCAATTCACAAAATTAAGACATGGGTTTTGAAGTATTCGAAGCAACGATTAAAAAAATGTAGAAATTATCAAAAACTGAACAAATTACATACCTTAATCAAGACTTGTAATGGCCGAACCCTATTTTGTTTTCTTTCTTTTATTTTTCTTCAAATTTGGCACAAAGATGAGCATTATCTCATCATTTTAATGTTTGTTTTATTATAAATTATTTTATTAACTCAATTACCAATTTAACCTTATTATTAAACATATAAATTTATATTATACAAGCCCATAACCGTCCACTACTATGTTTATTGGTCTAATATCTACTTAAGGACTTCACTTTTAATAAGCCATATCAATTCAACACATTAAGATATGAATTGCCACTTTTACCTTTTATGCAATTTAGTACTTTTCTCAAATTAAACACACAAACGATAAAATTTTCATATGAAACTTTCACACATGCTTAATCACATACTGCAAACACGGAAAATAATATAAAAATATTTTTTAGACTCAGATTTGTGGTCCCGAAACAACTATTCTGACTAGGGTCTAAACCGGACTGTTACAGTACTGAAGTCCAACCTTGAACCCAGAGCCCCGTGCAATTTCTTCCAGAATCGAGACGTGAAGCGAGGATCCCTATCGGAGATGATCGAGACGGGAACCCCATGTAGTCTCATAATTTCAGAAACATATAGCTTAGCCAACTTCTAGAGAGAAAAGTCTATCTTGACCGGAATGAAATGTGCGGACTTGGTCAGTCGATCCACGATGACCCAGATAGAATCCTTCTTAGTGGGTGTTAAAGGCAATCCACTAACGAAATCCATCGTTACTCGCTCCCATTTCCACATTGGAATCTTTACAGGTTGTAGCAATCTCGAAGGCAGCTAATGCTCAGCCTTAACCTACTGACAAGTCAGACAACGAGCAATGAAATCTGTGACATCTCGCTTCAACCCTAGCCACCAGTAAAACTCTCAGAGATCTCGGTACATCTTGTTCCCACCGTGATGCATAGCATAAGGGCTACTATGCGCTTCCCTCAGAATCGATTGTCTTAAATCCTCATCCTTCAGTACACAGATCCGACCGCAAAAACAAAGTACCCCATCACAGTTAATCTCGAAATCGGTAGTATCCCCATTCTCAATCTGACGGAACCACAACTCAAGCGACTTATCCACCAATTGTTTACTCCGGATCTACTCAATCCATGTGGGCTTAACCTGAAGTTCTGCTAACAGACTTCCATCGTCGAATAAGCTGAGTCGAGCGATCATCGCTCTCAAATTGGTCATAGCCCTACGACTCAAAGCGTCTGCCACCACATTAGCCTTACCCGGATGGTACTCGATGGTGCAGTCATAATCCTTAAGCAGTTCAACCCATCTACGCTGCTTAAGGTTTGACTCCTTCTAAGTGAGGAGATACTTGAGGCTTTTGTGATCAGTGTAGATGGTACACTTCTCACTATACAAGTAATGCCTCCAAATCTTCAGAGCGAAGACTACAGTAGCCAGCTCCAAATCGTTCGTCGGATAGTTAGCCTCATGTGTTTTAAGCTGATGAGACACATAAGCTACCACTTTACCATCCAGCATCAGAATGCAACCCAGACCCACATGCGATGCATCACTGTATACGACGAAATCCTTCCCAGATTCAGGCTGTATCAGAACTGGAGCTTGCGTTAAAACAGATTTGAGCTTCTCGAAGCTCTCTTGTTGCTTATCGGTCCAGACAAAGGGAACTCCCTTACGCAGAAGCTTGGTCAATGGTGCTGCGATCAAAGAGAACACTTCTACGAAGCGTCGATAGTACCCCGTTAGCCCCAGAAAGCTACGGATTTCAGGCACGTTCTTTCGCTGTTTCCAATCCAACACAGCCTCAATCTTACGAGGATCAACACAAATCACCTCCGTAGAAACCACATGCCCCAAAAAGGTTACTTCCCAGAGCCAGAACTCACACTTACTGAACTTTGCGTATAACTGTTTCTCACGCAAAGTCTGTAATACCAGTCGGAGATGTTCATTGTGCTCATCCTCAGTCTTCGAATACACCAGAATGTCATCAATGAAGACTACAACGAATCGATCCAGATAGGGCTGGAACACTCGGTTCATCAGATCCATAAAAGCTGTTGGTGCATTAGTTAGTCCAAATGGCATTACTAGGAACTCGTAATGGCTGTACCGAGTCCTAAATGTCGTCTTATGCACATCGGTCTCTTTAACCTTAAGTTGGTGGTATCCAGATTGTAAATCGATCTTAGAGAAAATAGAAGCCCCTCTGAACTGGTCAAATAAATCATCTATTCTCGGTAGTGGGTACTTGTTCTTAATGGTCAGCTTATTCAATTGGCAGTAGTTGATACACATACGCATGGATCCATCCTTCTTTTTCACAAACAGCACAGGTGCTCCCCATGGAGACACACTAGGGCGGATAAACCCACGATCCAGTAACTCTTGAATCTGAGCCTTAAGCTCCACAAGCTGCTTCGATGCCATTCTATAAGGGGCGGTGGACACCGGAGCTGTACCAGGAAAGAGCTCAATTCCAAACTCTACCTCTCGGGTCAGAGGCAAACCCTGTAGTTCCTCGGGAAAAACATCTGAAAAGTCCCTTATAGTTCTGATGTCCCTAACAGAAGAGTCCCCAGAATTTGAAACACTAATGTAGGCCAAGAATGCCTCACATCCTTTCCGTACAAGCTTTTTCGCCACCAACGCAGAAATCACATTCGCCAGATAATCCCGACGTTCCCCAATCACCACTACCTCGTTATCCTCCTCGGTTATCAGAATAACCCTTTTTGTAGCACAGTCCAGACTCACCCGATGCTTGACCAGCCAGTCCATTCCCAGAATCAAATCGAACTCCCCAAATGGAAGCTCCATCAGATCAGCCAGAAATACTGTCCCTTGAACTTGTAGTAAAATGTCTATAAACAATTTACTAACCCGGATAGATTGCCCCAACGGACTCACAACAGTTATCTCGCTCGAAGTACTCTCAACCGGAATCCCCAAAGTTTCAGACACAGATCTAGCTACGTAAGAGTATGTAGAGCCTATGTCTATCAATACAGTGTATGGTACATCAAAAATTAAGAACGTACCCGTAATGACATCTGGAGCATCACCATCCTCTCGGCAATGTGTAGCATAAACCAGTGCAGGCTGCCTCGCCTCAATTGGTCCCGTAACTCTACCCGATGCTCTCTGTCCTCGGCCTATGCCATTACAACCCCTGGCCTAACCTCGGCCCTTAGGTGGCTGCTGAGCTACTCTCGGTGGTTGCGTAGTACCAGTACCCGCACCTTGTATTTGATCAGTCCTCTGTGGACAATCCCAGACATGATGCTCAGTCGACCCAGATTTCAAACATGCCCCAGTCGTTCTCCAACACTCGCCCGGAATGCGTCTACCACAGTGCCCATACAGCGCTACCCCAACAGGTGCAACAGGAGGCCCAACTCTCACTGGCCCATCCAGTCTGGCCTTTTTCTTAGGCCCCATCATAGAATTCGAGGGCTCCGATTCCTTCTTATTCTTTCCTTTCTCAGGATTTTGGCACTTAGCGCGCTTAAACTCCTCGGCGATCTTCTCCTTATCCATCAGAGCAGAAAAATTGCGCTCCTTCTACGGAGCTATCAGAACCCGTAGGCTATTCCTGAGTCCATTGTAACACCCCAAACCCGGCCCATTCGTTACGACCAAATTTGAGATGCCACTGCAAAAAAAATGTTTGAAGACTGATTTCACTTTTGGGAAAAACATTAAGAATTTTGTCATTTGAAAACCATGTCCAATTAAAAATTCTAAATAATATAAGCTTGACAAAAATATCCAAATTAAAAGCACTTCCAAATAATAATTTAATGGTCATTTAGCTTAAACATAATAAAAATGCTCAAATAGAAATACTTAAATACTTTAACTGGGCCTTATTACAACAAATAATTAAACAAAAGTTCTTAGTAATAAACTGAATAAAATAAAGAAGATGTCTTCTGCATGGGCCACCTCGTATCCACTCCAACCCGGTCCAATCACCACGAATCATCTGCGATGTTTAATAGAAATTGGGTGAGTCATACGGACTCGGTGTGTAATTAGTCCTTTGAATTCCACCCACATGTTAACCACATATTAACTCATATATCGGATATCAATTATCAAATTCACATGTTATCACATTACAGGCTTGGCCCATATTCATATCACATTCATCTAATAGGGTAGTTAACCACATAATTTCCACATCTTTGGGCTTATCCCATTTCCACACCGATCCACATTCATATACTGGGCTTTGCCCATTTCCACGATAATCCACATATCATATTGGGCTTGGCCTATTTCCACATATGTTCACATATGAAATCATGCAATTATGAAGCCCAACCCAAACCTAGGGTCCATCCGCTACACACCCCCTTATCCGACCTACCACACACGGGGATTATCAAATCACCCTCTCCTTTTCACTCCAAAGGCAATCATCGCCGCCCACGTGCAATTAAGCACAATAGTCCACAGTGCGACCTCCGTCGGCGCCAATCCACGATGTAGCCGTAGCTAACACCAAAACCACGATGGGACACATAGTCACTCATCAACCACGATATGGCACATAGCCGATATCAACCACGATGAGGCACATAGCCACTCATCAAGCCACGCGAACTAAATCGCAATTAATCCACAACGTGACCTCAGTCAATGTCAATCCACGATGTAGCTCAAGGCTAACATCAAAAACCACGATGGGACACATAGTCACTCATCAACCACGATATGGCACATAGCCGATATCAACCACGATGAGGCACATAGCCACTCATCAAGCCACGCGAACTAAATCGCAATTAATCCACAACGTGACCTCAGTCAACATCAATCCACGATGTAGCTCAAGGCTAACATCAAACCACGTACTCGAAGTACACCCGTACCTTCTTTCATATCCCAACCCATGCACATGTCACATAAAATAATGATACAATGTAATGATGCATGAGCATGTTCATCAAGCATATTATCACATATTCATATTAATAATCACATATCATCAGGTTTAGTACTTACCGGATTATCAACATACCCCTTGAGGGTATCCTTATCACAATTTCCACTGCACTAGTTAGCACATTCATAATACATACACATTTCACATACATATCATATACTCGGAAAGCGGTGGGTTAATCACACACCGATCACTTGGAGAACTATGCTTTCGATCATGGTGCTATCACTAGGCGATACTACGGCTATTTGCCTACTTTCTTGTTCGATATTTGGTCCACACCCGGTGGCCAATCCCTAAGCGCGAGACAGATCTCTTCTTAAACTTCGGGATAGGGACCTTCCCTTTCCCTTCTTGAATGGTATTTGCCTCCATCAACACACTTAATCAGAACAATCGATTTAATCATCAATATACGAATTCTTAACCAAATATCCACAACTTATCATACTTAAGAAAGGGTCTTGAAATCTGAAAAGCTTGATCTAATGCTTAGATCCTTAATCCCTACATTTGATTAATCACCTACTACTTTAATAAAAAGCCATTCGGCCATAAATCCAAATCCTAGTAGGATTAGTATACTTAAACTTACCTTGTTGCCGTTTGACTTAAGAATCAAGTCTTGAAATCTCTGCTATACTCTTCTTGCATTCGGCCAAGCATTGAATCAATTAACTTGGTTAGTTTTTGGCTTTTGAATAATTAATGAACGCATATATTTACCAAACATGGCCTTGGCCGAATACTATAGACACTTACCTTGTGGATTTTAAATCTCGAAACTCACCGAATAACTAGGGAACACGTGGCCTATGGTGTACCTTCGGGAAAAGAACTTCTCCTTCCTTGTAGTCGACACTTAGTAAATCCTGAAAGATCTCTTCAAAGTTTCGGCAACAAGATATTAATGGGGTTAGTCCTAGATCTCGGCAAATCTTAAGAAAAAAGGATGAAACCGAATGAGATCTTACCCTTACTTAAAGAAATCGATTGCACCTTCACTTCAACCTTCAGAGATTCGGCTATGGCTAGATGATGATCTCACAACTTTCGGCTTTTGGAGGGATTTAGAAAGAAAAGAGAAGGAAGAATAAAGATGGAGGATTCGGCTAGATCACAAGGTATTTCGGCTTGGCAAAAATAAAAGAAGAAGAAGATTTGGTGAAGAGAATTGCAGAGGCTTTCAAAGAGCAGATAATAATGCAGAATGGCCTCTCTTTTCCTTTTATAGCCGATATTACTAACTTAGAATCCCTTACTTGGCCATCACTCTTCTATTTTAATAGCTTTATCTATTTAATTATCACTTAAAATAAAAGATAATTCAGCAACTATCCTTACTTAGCCGAAATTATTAAACTCAAAGTCCCTTACTTGGCCATCACTTCTCCCTTATTTTCCTCTTTAACTCTTTATTCAAATTAAAAGAATTTAATCCAACAATTATCTCTTGAAAATAATGATAAATAAATCCCTTATTTATCCACTATTTATAAAAAAATAAAAGCTCCTAATTTATAGCCATGTGTCGTCCACCTCTCTACTCCTTGTAGCAAAATAAAATTTCTTTTATTTGCTTCCCATGTGACTCGAACTTAGGCCCATTCCTCTTGCATATGGCGCCATTTTCATAAGCCCTAAGTGGCATCTTCAGACCACTTTTCCAAGCCTGTTTGTGTGTCAAATTTCACAAACTTTTCCTTTTAAGGCCACCTTGCCTTAATTTCCCCTTTTAAACCCTAAAACTCGTCATTTCTAGGTCATTTCTAAGTTTCTAAAAATTTTCGATCGGCTCTGTAAACTTGACATTTCCTTACATTTCCAAGTTTCCAAAAATGTTCACTTTCCATTTTCCTTACATTTCCTAGTTTCTAAAAATGTTCACCTTCCATTTTTAAACTTAACATTTCCATACATTTTCAGGTTTCCAAAAATGTTCAAAATTTATTCATAATACTTAAAACATGTCACTTCATACAATTAAACCGAAAATGCATAGGCCCTATTTTAGGATGTTACATCCATCCTCTAAATGGACGCATCGTTCATATTCAGTTGCCACCATGCCCCGGGCATAATGGCTCTGTCTCAGAAACTCGTCCTCATACTCGGCCACTGAATGGTCTCCCTAGGTGAGATTAAGAAACTCACGCCTCCTAGCATCGATGTAGCTGGCTCCCACATACTTATTCTGGAAAACCATCTTAAAATAATCCCAAGTCAGACGGTCGGGCTGAGTGCCCTCTTTAACAGTCAGCCACCACTGGTAAGACTCGTCGTGAAGCAGGGAAACAGCCCCCTTAAGCTTCTGATCAGCAGTAAAATCCAGATCATCCAAAATTCTTTCCGTGGCCTCCATCCAATACTCAGCCACGCTAAGGGTGACTCCACTGACGCCCCTGAATAACTCAGCCCCATTGGACCAAAGTCGTTCTGTAACCGACCCTCGGCCCCCAGATTTAGTGTTGGGTCCAGCGACCCTTTCTAAAATCCGTAACATGGCTTGGGATAGTGCGTCATCCCCAGCCTCACGATCATGAGACCCAGTCTCTGTAGTAGGTGAGATTGGTGTCTCGCTCGTATCCAGATTGGGCAGATTCTTAGATGCAGAGGACTCAGCTCGAGCCCCTTACGACCTCTACCACGGCCTCTAGTACCCCGTCCGCGGATACCTCGTGCGCTCATCGTATATTTAGAGTTTATCTATATTAGCAGTTTTATGCATTAGTTTACAGTTCCAATATTTATTAACAAATATTTTATGTAGAATAGTATTAGAATTTCAAAGTTCGTTATCTCGAATCGCAGTTTTACTTCGATTTTTAGTGTCGCTACAGTTTTCAGTTTACACTACCTAAAGTGTTTCGGTACAGTATACTACATAAGGCTATTTCAAGCATACAAGTAGTATTTTAGACAAATTTAAACAGAATTCAGAATACTTACAGGATCGGTGCCGGAGACTCGGTGTACCACATACCCAATTAAAAAATATTTCGAATCATTTTAAAAAAAATCATTCCAAAAAAAAGTATTTTAAAAACCCAAACCACAGCCGAGTTTTGCAACCTGGCTCTGATACCACTAAATGTAACACCCCAAACCCGGGCTAGACGTTATGGCCGAATCTGGCGACGTCACATGATAGTGCTTTGGAAAAACATAACTATGTTAAAACCATTTGTAGATATCTTGGGCTTTCGTCAAAACGTGTCGTTTAATTATTCATTATCCATTTTCAAAACATTATATGTTGCGGAAGCTTTTAACATAATTTGCGAATACGTGTATTTTTTTATAAACATTTATTTATTTTGAAAATCCGCGTCTTATCCTACTACTAACAGTTTATAAAATAATAATCCCAAATTTTAAACAAAAATTCATAAAGGCCATGTTACATAAAACTTGCCCAAATATAATCAGAACTATAAATGAAAAACTATTAAAGGTCCAAAACTGTGGTCACCGCCAAGTCCTCCGCTGCACTGATCCGTCTACTGCTGGGGATTACCTGAACAGATTAAATAGAAAAGGGTGAGTTTTCGCAACTCAGTGTGTAATCCCCACAGAAAACATACATACAGTCATATCAGAAAACAGACATAAATTTATAGTTCGGGTCTGAGCCCATTACAGAAACGGTGTGGACTTTAGCCCACTCAGATACAGAATCAGACATATTACAGGGCCTTGGCCCATTTCAGACAGAATATGCAGAAAATAGAGTCCTACCCACCAGCCTCTACACACTAGCTTCGTCCAACCTCACACACCATATGGGAATAAAATCAACCCACCCAGCCCTACACACCAGGTTGTACCGAATACGGCACATAATCAAAAATTTGCGGTGTACGCGGATAATGAGCTTAAGAGCCTTTCAGATACTTCTTCCAATCATAATCAACCCATCCCGATGCAATGCAACATATAAGAATGACATGCTATTATGCAATTAACTCATATATTCAGATCAGTATACATGATTAGTACAGAAATCAGACAGACAAATCATTCATTTAGGGGTATAAGTATTGCTTACTGACCCTACGATAGGTCCACAGTCGACTTGGGCGACCCGTGCAATCTTACAGAGTTTTTCAGAAAAATGGGCTCACACGCCCATGTGGCCCGCCCGTGTGGCCCACACGGCCCAACCTGGCCCAGAATCCTACACGCTCGTGTGGTTCAGTCGTGTGGGCCTACACGTTTGTGTGGCCCACACGGCCCAATTGGTTGAGCCCGTGTGTCGCACACAGCCTCGGTCGGCCCTCACATGGCAGTGCGCAAGCGCACGGCTGGGCTCGTCGATCACACGACCGTGTCGATCACACGACCACAAGCCCGTGTGGCATCGACAGAAAGGTTTTCGGCTTTCATTGAAACCTTATTTTTTGCATTTTCGGGTACACACCTGGTTCGATTTTGACATGTAATCACTCCTGAGAACAGTGAAACCTAAAATCAATAATCCAAGGCCCAATTTTAGTCACTTAAATCAATACTAAACCGAATCAGTATGAACAGACAATTCCTAAATCTTACCGCTGACCCCTACCTTAGCGAACAGTGACGAATCCGCACCTCATCGGCATCGACTGGAAATCCACAGCCTCTTAAGGATCTCCTAAACATCACATAAAACCCTTCTTTACTAATTAATTATGAGGAACAGTTAAAAATGATTGAAACCATCACTTACCGAATACGCGAAGAGAGCGTTGTGCAAGCAAGAAACAAAATAAAAATTGAAAAGAAAGGGGAGGAAAAAGAGAAGAAAACGGCGGCAAGGAATTTGGGGAAATGAAAGAAAATGACAGGAAAAGAGAAGAGAGAGAGCCAAATTTTTGCCTAATTGAACCTCTGATGAGATTCTGATAACTCCCCCCTCTCAACTGCTTAATTCTCTCCTTCAAACACTCCACCATTAGTGTTTAACTAAAACTCAAACTCTTACACAACATTAGCAGCAAAATAGTTCCCTTGCTCGTACAGGGATTCGAACTCCAAACTTCCCACAACCTTTACACTCCACTTAGCCACTAGACCAGCAGGCCCATTCTGCTAATTACTTACACCCTTTTACTTATAAGCCTACCAACCAGAGTTTGGGCTTTCCTCATAAAAATACCAAATTTTTCCCAAGTCAAGGCTTGAACTTGGGACCTCTCAGACACTCCCAGAACACTTAACCACTGAAGCAGACATATATTGGTGTCTCAAAATTACAAAACTGAAATTTAAGAAAAATCAGGGTGTTACAGTATGTTTAAATATAAATGACCATGTTCTGAGTGATCTAAATATGCCATTGATATTTTAGGATAGGGTAACAAGTATGAAAACACGAATTGGTATCTGTAATGGCGTGTCAAACTGTCATATGCAAGTTATAATTTTTTTGCAAATTTCAAAGTTATCGTCGTGACGAGCTTTAAACGATGCTGTGACGAGGGATCATCGTTGAGACACTATTTATCAGATTATCAGATGAAGACACCCTTCCAGGCGATATTGTGACGTGAAAAATTGCGTCTCAACGTGGTTGGCTAAGTTCTTGGGCATGTTTTGTTAACTTTGCAATTACGTCATGATTTTTAAGCAATGCAATTGGAGGCCTTAAACACCACGAAATGCTTTTAAAATTTACGTGACAAGGTTTTATACGTGGAATTTTCAAGTGCTATCTTCAATTTCATAAAAAGGTTTTCCTGAATATTCTGTAAAATTTACGTTTTAGTCCCTAAACTTGGCTTCGAAATTGACTAAGATTTAATCATCGTTTTGAATTGAATTTTTCAAATATAGTTTTAAATAAAATGCTCAAAGCACTTGTCGGTATAATTTCATGATTTATGAGTATTTCACGTACTTTATGCAAAAAGTGAGTTTTTACCCCTGTTCTTATTTTGCTATATCGTGTTAGTCGAAACATGACTTAGGATTGTATGATTGGTTTTAATGGTTAACTGGGTAATATGCATGTATTGTGTGGTTTAATTAGCGGTTCCATGTTGTGTTTTGGTGGTCGACAAGGAGAGTCACATAAGTGGCTAATGTAATATTTTGGATCCGGGTTGGACCATCCCAATCGGGTTTGGGGCGCCACAAAAACTGTGTGGCCCTTGGCAAAGTTTCTTTGGCTAACCATTACATCTTTTTGTTAGGATTCGGCTTTAGGATAACTTATTGGATAATGTCAAACTTTAAGTACGCAATTTAAATTTCTTTTATATAAATATTACATTGTGGTATAATGTTATTTTAGGGGGTAATTTATATATTAAGCATTTTCAGAAACCTTATGCAAGAGTTTTATAAAACCTCGTACTCACATTTCTAGCACCTCAATGTGTGGTTCTTTTCTTTTCTTTTTTTGTCCTTTTTTAAATGATATAGTTGAATGTGGCTTCTTTGAAGTGAATAAAACAAAAACAAAGATTAAGCACAAGGGTTAACATGAATGGGAATGGTGAAGTATTGATTCAAAAGAGAAAAACATATCATAGTCAAAACCTACATTATAGTTAGCTTCTATATGTAAAGCGCTGAAACATGAGATTGAAGCTATTGTTTCAAACAAACAGGCGTTTCATTATGGCTTTTCAATTATGAGTCAATAAGTTCAAGTGGAGCAAGTAGTTATCATCCTAGGATTTGCTTGAATTTTAATTTATATCAATTTAAGAGATAGTTGTATTCCACTATATACATGCTTTGCGCATATCATATATATTTAGTTTGACTGCTATAGTGTAAAACATTTAAGTACAAAAGATACTATTGGGTTATCATTGAAAGTAAGAAACAATGAAGCAAATAAATTAGAGATAAAGCGTAATAATCTTTCTAGGTCAACTAAGGTGTTGTTAAAAAAGTCAACTAAGGTAATATCTCTATTACACTACTTGTCTATGTAATTCAGTTTATATATAGTGTACACCACTTAATATATCAAACATTTGACATATGTGAGTGGGAAAAAAATATTTGTAAGAATATTTATAAAATATTATATTAAAATTAAATAAGGTTTTGATTATGTTGATAAAGTTCAAAGTTTAAATTTCATATGTTTTAAGTTTAAATTCCATTATAATATTATTTAATTTAAAAAACATTAAACAAAAAATATTTTTATATTAATATTTATTACTTTGCATATAAAAAAAATATTTTATAATTTTCTAATTAAATCAGTGTCCGACTAATTCGTGACACTGACTGAATCAAGATTTAATAAAAGTATAGTGCCTAATATAAATAATGATGTAATTTAACAAAAATATTTAATATATAAATTTTCTTAATGTACTTTTAAATTTCTGAACGAAGAAGCCATTCTATATTCATATGTAAATCACCCCCATAAATTTCACCGTCTTAATTCTAGAAATTCTATTATAACATCGATTATTGCATTACAAATGCATAAAACTCTTTCGAATATTACTAATAGAATTGGGAAACTCGAAAAAGGCAAATTACAAGGATGATTGATCAAAATAGAAAATGCTTTAAAAGTTATTTTTTTTTCATTATTTGAAGTAATGCTTTAGTTTTGTTGAGCATTATAGAAGTGATCAATCTTCTTCACGAGATATTGTCGGGGATATGTGAAAGGAAAGTGGTTAATGGGATTGTTAGGGAGATGGAGAAATCTATGATTTTGGTTTGAAAATTTTGAGGAGTGGACCTCTAATCTTGAGGAGGTTTTTCCCCCTCTGTATGAGCTAAGTTCCTTTTTTTCTAAAAATAAAAATAAAAGTTAATGTCATGAATTATAAGTTGGATGGGCTTACTTACATTCTTGTTTTGGGTAAACAACACAATTATTTTCCTAATTTTATAAGTTTTTATTTTAGTAATTAAAAATAAAAAAAATTTATATTTTAAGTAATGTGGTTAACATATGTTTTCATTTTGGTCACCCACTATTAATTTAAGGTTAGGTAATATTATTTTACACTCATTTTAGTCCATCAACTTTAGTACGTTTTTATTTTGGTCATTTCTTTTTAGAACATTAATTTTTTGTGTAAACTATAGAGAATTAGTCACCCAGTTATTAGCGTGTTTTTGTTTTGATCACCCAACTATGAATATTTTCAATTTAATCACTAATGTTTTGTATCATTTCTATTTTAGTCACTCATGTTTTAGATTGTTTCTATTTTGGACACTCTCCATTAAATGGTTAACGGAAGTGATGGTGTGGTTTTTTTTAGCTAGTATAATAGCACATTTACTCCATAATATTTATGCATTCTATCAATTTGATTTTCAAACATATATAACTAAATAGAAATTATATATTATGAAAAAGTACAGAGTATATTATTATTTATATAAATATATATAAATAATATTTTATGTGTTTATACTTAATTATAATCATAAGGCTCAAATATATATTTTAACTCTCCAACCTTGACTCTTTCTCCTAAGTTAGCAATTGAATTTTTATTCTCCTAAGAGTTTTGGTATTTTTTTTGTACCAATATTAAATATAAAACACAATACACTCTTATGTTGTGAAGCATGACACTGATTTTCCCTATCCTTCCTACATAATTCTGTAGCAGCCAGTAGGTACAAAGAAAGATCATATCCTACATGAATCCAATTATTACAAGGTTTCAGTTAATACATGAAAAACTAACACTCATAGTTTGCCATTTCTTTGAACAACCAATCTCTTGTCCTAATATTGAGGATCCTCGGTATTCAAAGTTGCCTGAACATACAGTAAATACAGCCATCAACGTATATTATATCCCATCACTTCATTAAACCATTTTTTCGACATATACTAGACATTAAAGAACAAAAGCATAATCTTAATAGTAAATTAGTCATACCAATATCAAGAATAATACTCTATTGAATTATATTGACTCATATAAACAAGCCCTAAGACTCTCCCATGGATACTACCTCACCGACTCTCGAACGACCTGGCTCTCTGATTGTAACGTCCAGGAATTAGGGGCTCTGCATTTTGTGTTTGTTGTGTGTTGGCATGCTCAGTTTGTTAATTTAATATGTTTAGGGGTCCCGGGAAGGCTCAAGGTTAAGCTTGAGCCTTGGTGAAAATTTTGTTTTTAGGCTCTTTAGGGGAAAGCTGGTTGAGGCAGGTCTTAAGGGTAATTTCTTGTGTTTGTTGACATAAGAAGATGTGTGGTGGAGTGGCAAGAAGGCGCCACTTAAGGTGCAGGGTAGTGGCGTCACAAGGGAGCAGCAAGGGGAAGGAGTTCGAGTCTCGTCAGCAGCATTCAGGAGCTTTATTTTTTTGTGCTTAAGGAGCTAAGGAAGTGGCTTTTGGCTGGACTCTCCAAGGTTGTTGGTTGAATGAGTCAAGCCATTTGAATGGGTGGCCTTGAGGTGTTTGTGGGATTTGAACAGGTCAACAAGTTTGAATGGGAGAAGGAGAGTGAAAGTAGGAGGGAATCATGGGATTTGATGTTGGTGGAAGTGGTTGGCCGAATGTGGGGATTGTGGGAAGGAGAAATTCGGCTAGGGGGCATGAGGAAGCATTTTCGATTTAGCTACTTGAGGTGTTCCAAATTTTCCTAGTGCATCTAAGGTCTTTTCGTGTGGAATTCCTTTTGGCTCTTCCCAACCCCTTTTCATATCTTTTCATTTTTGGGTTGTCAACCTTTTCCATTTGTGCATTGCTTTTCTTCAAGGTTACCAAAGTCACTTTGGCCGAATCTCTCCTCCTTATTCATCCAACTTTTTCTTATTTGTGCTACACTTTTCTCCAAAGCCGAAACCTTCTTCTTCACCTTGTCTTCTTGCACTTTACTTTCTTTTCTCCTCTGACCGAAGCTTACTCCTTATCATCCTCTCTTTGTGTTTCGTCCTACATCTTTCACCATAACTGAATCTCCATCTCTCCTTTCTATTTCTCTAGTAAACCGACACTCCTACTCCTCTCGGTTCTTGGCTAGTTTTCACCATATCCGAATCTTCTTGTGTGCCAATCGGTATCTCTGCTTAAGGTAAGGTTCTTTCTTTTATTTTCTTTTGGACAATCTCTTCTTTCTTTCTTTTTAAGAGGAAGTCGAATCTCTCCTTGAGTAAGCTAAGTCTTTTCTGTAACACCCCAAACTCGGCCCATGCGTTATGAGCAGATTTGGTATGTCACACGAGCAAAACATGTTAAACCCTTTTTGTTCGTACTAAAATATTGCTTTGTTAAAAATCAAGAAAACAAGTTTGATTTGATAAAATACTACTAACCTCAAAGATTTGATTGATAAATCGATAAATTTGAACTAATGATCTTACAAAACCATGACTTTTGAAAACGACGTTGAAAATTCGAAAGAGAATCCAAGTCTTTAGAAAATATCGTTAATAGTTCGAGAGAAAATATTCGTGTTAAAAATATTTGTAAAAGTTTATTTTGAAATCCATTTGTTAATCGATTTTGGAAACCATTGTTTTAAGTTTTTAGAAAATTCCCCTTTTTAAACAATTTAAGAAAAATAATAAAAACATCCCAACCAAAAAGCAAAAATAAAAATAGTCCAGAGGCCTCATTACAACATTTAACCCAAAATAGTAAAGTAATAAAATAAACGAGAAAGAAGTCTAAAGTCCAAATAAACCATTTCCGAAGTATGGCCTCTCTCGAGTCATCCATAGCCCAAGTCCATATCATCAAGCATTACCTACAAGGGTTAAGAGAAAGGGGGGTGAGTTACAAGAACTCAGTGTGAAATCCCCTTACCGTTATTCATTAGGCCGGAACCCAATTAGCAATATTTTGGGCCTAAGCCCATTTACAACAATAATAATGTATCAAATATAATATGCATATGATATGCAATTCCCAAACCAAACCTAGTTTTCCATCCGCTACACACCACCCGTACCAACCGGCACACTGTGGGAGCTTTAGTCACCCACCCCGCCAACACACCAAGCGTAGGCATTAAGCCGATTATATCAAATTTGTGGACAAGCCACAGATTAACAGAAATTTACATGGCATCGCCATTTTTTCATATTTGTGCAGAGCCACGAATTATATAGCAGAGCTACCAGAACTTCTCTTCATCATTATCCCATCCCATGCAAATCATGTATATAATGCATAGCCATTCACAACAATTTATTCAGATATTTATTACAAAATTATGGCCCATTACAACAATTAATCAAAAAGCCCATTAAGCAAAATATCAGATTGGCCCATATAGCAAAATATCATATTGGCCCATATAGCAAAATATCAGATCGGCCCATTTATCAAAATATCAGATTGGCCCATTTATTAAAATATCAGATTGGCCCATTTATCAAAATATCAGATTGGCCCATTTATCAAAATATCATATTGGCCCATATAGCAAAATATCAGATCGGCCCATATAGCAAAATATCAGATCGGCCCATTTATCAAAATATCAGATTGGCCCATATAGCAATTTCGTAATTCGGCCCTTTAGGGGCATTTTTTTAATTTCGATAATTTACCCACTAAGGGTAATTTCGCAACCTAAGGGTATTTTGGAAATTTCGCAACCTAGTCTTAACTACTAATGTGGAGCATAAAAATCGAAACTGTCCATCTGCGTTGTACTAACTAAATTGACTATAACTTGAGTTAGGAATCTCGAAATCTAACTCCGTAAATTTTCCTTCAAACTAGACTCATATATCTTCTTACTATAATTTTTCCAGAATTTTTTACTTAGCCATTTAGTACAGTTTATTCCTTAAAGATTCCCTTGTTTCACTGACCAACGATTCTGACCTCTCTTAACCAAAATTCAAATATCTCACTGTACAGTTTTCATATGTTGCTCCCACTTGTTTCTATTGAAAATAGACTCACTAAGGAATTAGTAAATATAAACTATAACTCATAATTCACTTTGTACAATTTTATAAGATTTTTCCAAGACAGATCAGGGAACCACGAAGTCATTCAGAACCAGTCTCACTAAAATTAAGATATCTCAAAATATAAAATTTCTTTTCCTTCTCCGTTTCTTCCATATCAAAATAGACACAGTAATATTTAATATGATATCTTATTCACTTTGTAATTCCTTTTCTCCTATTTTTCGTGATTTTTCAAAAACATGCCACTGCTTCTAACCGAAACTATTTTATTACGAAATACGTTTACCATTACGATCATACGCACGCCCGAGTGATCACGGATGCCGGTTTTCGATTTTCTTTGGTATTTTGACCAAATCACAGAACATATCATACAAACTTTCAGAGAGATGTGAGATTACACACCATATCAAACATGTATTCGGAAGGTACGGGATTACACACATTGATTAGGATTCCCTAAAGAACCACTCTTCGTTGACCCACTATATCCGAAGGATTTGCAAATAGGATATATCGAGTGGTTTCGTCCCTAAAACATAATTGATTAGTCAAAACTTCAATCCGATTTGCAACATAGCCAAATAGAGATATAACGAAAAATCCAAAATGAACCCCCTTACCTTATCGATATTGGATCCAATTTTCACCGTTTGACTTCGGCTAGAACAATACACGGTCTCCCACTTAAAACACTATGAAAAAGAGAAAATAATCTCGTTTGAGAGGGTAGAATAAAATGGTGGTCTCGGTAGAAAGGACCATCCCATGCCAAGACATATATTCGGCTAGGAGAAAGAAAAAATAAAAAAATGTTTGAATAGAACCACTTACCGATTGATTAAAGGAGTGAGTGTTAATACGGATGAGAAGAGCGATATAAAGAAGAAATGAAGGGTTCGGTTTTCCAAAGGAAAACAGTGAACAATTTGATCTCCAAGGCTTAGGTACTTTCGGCAACAAGGAAGAAAAGAAGAAACAAAAATGCACACTAAAGGCTTGAAAATTTGGCAAAGAAAAGAGGAAATTTGGAGAGAAAGAGAATGATACAAAAAAACTAAAGAGAACAACCTCTCAAGCACTAGCTTTGCCAAAAACTCCTAGCAAAATTCGGCTATCACCCCCTTTAGCCCCAAAACCGTCCACATTCATGTCCCTAATAGTCAAAATTTTTCCAACCACCCTTTCCATAATACATCCCTTGAAAAAGGCCACATGTTCCCCCTACTTTCTCCTTTCTCTTGATTTCTTTCCTCACATTCATCCTTTCCTATTTTCCTTAGCCATCTTGCCAAAAATAAAAGTCCACCTTGCCTTATTTACATTCTTGGCCGACACTTAAGGAAAGAGTGCAAAAATAATAGTTAAAGTTTGCACACAATGGGATTTAAACCTCTTCCCTCAAAGTCCATCACTTGATGCCATAACCTCTTTACCAATAGCTCATTTATGCAAGCACATTACTCATTTATTTCTATAAGTCTTGAAGCTACTTACCATCTCTCCCTAAAGTGCTAAAATACCAATTTTTTTCCTAAGGCCCAATTAAACCCGAGACTTCATAGAAACCTCGTAACCTTCCAAATTCACTTAACTAATAAGTCCAATTTGCAATAATGTCATTCTCTTGTTCTCAAAATTTTAAACATTCCTACACTCAAGGCCCATTGGGCCCAATCCTACTAGGCCCAATTTCGGGATGTTACATTTTCTTTCCATCCTATGCTTTAAGCCGAATCTCAGAAAGCAAGGTGCTTGTGACTGCTGAAGGTTCTCTTCGATCAGAGTTCGTTTGTGCAAGGTAATCGAAGATTCTATCACCCTTCTTTGTGTTTTCGGTCCTATGTGGGGTCATAGCCGAAGTGGCTATTGTTGTCTCTTTTAGAAGTCACGGCTAACCCTTTTAACTTTCTTTCAACATGGCGTGATTGCTCTGAAATAAAGTTGATAGCCGAATCTCTTCAGCTGACTTTAGGAGTCTTTCTTAGACCGTAGCCAGCCTGGTGTGGTCTGACTTCTTGATAACCAAGGTAAGGGATTATCTTCTCAGATTCCTTAGTTAGTATTCTCCTTTGTGTTTTGGTTGCCTTAATCAACATTTCCTTAATAGACAATCGACGTCTCTCTGACCTCTGATCAAGTCTGTTTCATGGATGCAAGAAGCAGTCAAGCTGAGGTGGAGAGTGTATCCGTAATCCCTACTCCTAAGTTTAAAAGGCGTGTTGTGTCGGCGGTTCGAGATTTTCCTCCAGGCTGGGGTAGAGAGCCAACGTCTGCATGGGATAGGCAAATAGCCGTTGTCCCTGCTAGTGAAAGTGTCGACGTAGAGAGTTTAGTGTTACGCGTTATTAGGTGTGTAATTCTCACACTTTGTTTGTTAAAATTACGTTATTAAGCGAAATTTGGTGAAAGCAGGAAATGACCTATTTAGGCGGTCAAGATACCCTAAATGGGTAAGGTTGGTGACTTTGGTAAGTATCTATCTTTGTTCTACTTTTGAATATAGGAATGTATGATATAATTCACCACTGTGCTTTGGGAGCATGTTTGCATTCATCTCGATTTGTAACATGTGCATGGGCTTGGGGTATGATGTGAAGAGGGAAATGTGATTCTAAAAGATTGTCACAGTGGTTTGGTACCACACGTGGATTGGCCCCACATAATTTTATCCAGTGACTATGTCTCAGTGGTTTGGTACCACAATGGTTTGGCACCACATATATTATTTCCGTGACTCGTCCCAGTGGTTTGGTACCACAGTGGGTTGGCCCCACATATATTATAATTTGTGACTCTGTCACCAATGGTTTGGAACCACCGGTGGTTTGGTACCACAGATGGCTTGGTGCCTGAGCGTTTGGATGATTCAGTGTGTAGAGGATGGAAAACTAGGTTGGGTGAAATTTGCATTGCATACATGTGATATATGCTATATTGAGTGGGCTAAGGCCCAATGTGCATCTGGGGGCTTAAGGCCGATTGTGTTATAAGGGGAATTACACTTTGAGTCTCGGTGACTCACCCCTCGCTTAATTTGCGGTGTCGATAGATGGGCGAGCGGACTCGAGGTGGCCATGCAGTATTTTCTAGTAATTTCGTCTTCTTTATTTTAAATTTTCACTATTAAGTTTGGGTTTTGGTATTGTAATAAGGCCACTTTATCTTTAATTTGGGTTTTGTTATAATGTTGATATCGCATGTCTAATAAACTAAAGAAGATGGAGTTTTTTTGCAATTAAAAACTTTGAACAAGGGTTTTCAAATGGCCAACGAAAGATGGATATCGAGTAACAAATTGATTCAGAGATTTTGCTTAAAAACCGCAACATCGTTTTCAACTGGCAAGTTTAAATGGAATTTCTTAAAATTCGATTTTCGACAAATGAACCTGACTTTGAAATTCAGACTAAGTTAAACAATTGCTTCAAATTTTTGCTAAGGGTACAAAAATGAAACGCAAAGTTTTTCCAACCCATGATATTTTGTTAGTTTTCCCAAATTTCTTTTCCTGTAGCATACCAGATTTGGTCGTAGCGTATTGATCAAGTTTGGGGTGTTACAATTGTGGTATCAGAGCCTAGGTTTCAAAAACTCGGCTGTGGGTGTGAGGTTCAAAAATGTTTTTGAATGTTGGTTTAGAAAATGATTTAGAAAAAAAAATTACATGTTTTCTGGAAGCATGGCACCCGAGTCTCCGTCACCAAATCTGCACGGTAAGTCTTCTGACTATTGGTTGTTTTGCATGAAGTAATTGTATTGTGCTATGATTGCTAGTACTAAGAAATTCAGCTTTAGAGACTGAGACCTATAGGTGTATATGTTTTTACAAGAACTACTTCTAATGCTATTTCCCATAAGACTGTTCGGTAATAAACAGTGAAAGAAGTACTAATTCATAAAACTTTTAATCAAATTAAGTCAGATTAGTAGTCATGAGCGCTAGAGGTCATGGACGTGGTATGCGAGGCCGTGGAAAAGGCTAAGGTGTCGGGGATGAACCTTCAGAATCTGGGCATGGGCCGGAAGGTGAAGTGCCAGCATCGCCGGTGGCGGAAGCAGAATTACAGGATCAAACTAGTGGAGATGATGGTGTGTCTCAGACTATGTTATGTGTTTTGGAGCGAGTCACCGGAGCAAGCACGGGATCGATGGCTCGAAAATCGTATGCGGCGACTACGAGCTACGAAATTTGAAATGTTTAGGGCACTTACGGTGTGGCTCTTAATGTAGCGGAGTACTGGCTGGAAGCAGTGGAATGGATCATGGATGATCTTGACTGTACCGCAGAAGAGAAATTGAAAGGAGTGGTGTCTCTTCTTCGAGATGAAGCATATCAGTGGTGGCTTATGGTAAGGGATGGTACAGCAGCTGATCGCATTACTTGGGACTTCTTTAAATCAGCATTTCAAGTAAAGTATATTGGGTCGAGCTATGTGGACGCTCAACGGAAGGCATTCCTAAACTTGGTTCAGGGGAGTAAGTCTGTGGCCGAGTATGAGGCAGAATTACTATGTCTAAGCCGTTATGCTCGAGGTATCGTTGCAATAGATCATGAGCGTTGTGTCTGATTTGAAGATGGTCTGAGGGATGAGTTGCGAGTACTGATAGCTTCGCAACGGGAAAGAGAATTTGCTATTTTAGTTGAGAAGACTAAGATAGCCGAGGAGGTGAAGCGGTCCAAAAAGCAGAATCAGGACAGGGACAATGGTAGGAATAAAAGGAATTTTGGGTCGTCTGGATTTGCTAGGGGTTTCTGGAAGAGGCCTAGGTTAGATGGGCCGAGTCGTGTTGCGCGGCTTTATTCTTTGATTAGTTGGCCTCGCATGGTTCTCGATGTGGGAAATTTCATTCGGGAGTCTTTGGGCGGTAATAGAGGATGTTTGGTGTGGGTCTATGGATCATCGGATAAGGGATTGTCCATGGGAGCGATCGAGGCGTAGTCGGAAGGTCGGAAATGCGCGGTCGGAGAAGAAGTGGACAGCAACCACAGAGAGGTCGTGGTTCGACTAGTGGAGGAAATGGCTTTGGTCGGGGACGGGAGCAGGGCGAAATGTTGGGAATCTGGATGCAAGGCGGCTGGGTTGGTCTATGCGACTAGACACCGAGAGGAGGGCGATGCACCGGACGTCATAACCGGTACGTTCCTTATTTTTGATTCACCCTTTACAAAGACCTTGATAGATATTGGGTCTCACGCATTCTTATGTTGCTAGCACGTATGCGGAACTTTGAACATAGAATGCGAGATTGCTTCTAGAAAGATGAGCGTGATTAGCCCTTTAGGACAATCCGTAGTGGTGAACAAACTTTTTAGGAGTGTGCCTTTAGAAGTTCAAGGGATAGTTTTTCCGGCTGACTTGATGGAACTGCCGTTCGATGAGTTCGATTTGATCTTAGACATGGACTGGTTAGTAAAGTATCGAGTGAACTTGGATTGTGCGACTAAGCGCATGATGTTGAGAACTTTCGAGGATAATGAGGTGCTAGTGATAGGTGAAAGAAGGAATTATCTGTCCAATGTAGTGTCTGCTCTTAAGCCTGAAAGGATGGTGAGAAAAGGATGCGAGGCTTTCTTAACTTTTGTCAGTGCGTTGGACGCCAAAGAATTGTCTGTAAAGGATGTTAGAACAGTGAAAGAATTCTCTGATGTTTTTCCAGAAGAGCTTCCAGGGTTACCTCCGGATCGCGAGGTAGAGTTCGGTATTGATCTTCTTCAGGGAATAGCTCCAGTATCCATTGCACCATATAGGATGGCGCCAAAGGAGCTGGTGGAACTAAAAGCTCGATTCGGGAGGCTGTTGGACAGGGGTTTTATCCGACCAAGTGTGTCTCCATGAGGGGAGCACGGTGTTGTTCGTCAAGAAGAAGGGCGGGTCAATGCGGATGTGCATTGACTATAGGCAACTGAACAAGTTGACGATTAAGAACAAGTACCCGTTGTCGAGGATTGACGACTTGTTTGATCAACTGCGAGGCACTTCGATTTTCTCAAAGATTAACTTGAGGTCAGGATATCATCAGCTTAAGGTCAAGGAGGCAGATATTCATAAGACAGCCTTTCGAACTCGTTATGGTCACTACGAGTTCCTAGTGATGCCGTTTGGGTTGACGAATGCACCAGCTGCGTTTATGGACATGATGAACCGGGTATTCCAACCCTATCTGGATCGGCTTGTCGTGGTGTTCATAGATAATATCTTGGTTTATTCAAGGACGGAGGAGGAGCACGATTCGTATCTTCAAGTGGTTCTGCAGATTCTGAGAGAGAAGCAGTGGTACGCCAAATTAAGTAAGTGTGAATTTTGGTTGAGAGAAGTTACTTTTCTGGGACATGTTGTGTCTGCCGAGGGGATTAGGGTTGATCCCCGGAAGATTGAAGCCGTGTTGGGTGAAAGCGCCTAAGTGCGTGGCAAAAATTTGAAGTTTTCTTGGTCATTTGGGTACTCTGAGAAGGTTTGTTGAGGGGTTCTCGTTAATAGCTGCACTGTTAACCAAGCTATTACAGAAAGGGGTACCATTTGTCTGGTCAGACAAGCAGCAGGAAAGTTTTGAGAAGTTGAAGAGAATCTTGACTGAAGCACCAGTGTTGATTCAGCCTGAGGCTGGAAAGGAGTTTGTTGTCTACTGTGATGCGTCGCACATAGGGTTAGGATGTGTGTTGATGTAAGAGGGGAAAGTGGTAGCATATGCGTCTAGGCAATTGAGACCACATGAAGTAAACTATCCCACGCATGATCTGGAGTTAACTGCGATAGTGTTCGCTCTGAAGATCTGGAGACACTACCTGTCTAGGGAGAAGTCCATTATCTATACAGATCACAAGTGCCTGAAATATCTCCTTACCCAGAAGGAGTTAAATTTAAAGCGCGAGAGGTGGATTGAGCTGTTGAAGGATTATGACTGTTCGGTCGAGTACCACCCAGGTAAAGCTAACGTAGTGGCAGATACGTTGAGTCGTAAGGTAATATCAGACTTGAGAGCAATGTTTGCGCATCTCAGCTTGTATGATGATGGGAGTTTGCTAGCAGAACTTCAAGTGAAGCCTTCTTGGGTCAGTCAGATTAGAGAGAAGCAGTTATCTGATGAATCGCTAAGTTCCAAATTTTAGTTAGTGGTAGGGGGTGAGGCAGAAGATTTTAGTGTGAACAGTGATGGGGTTTTGTGCTTTCGGGGAAAGGTTTGTATGCCAAAGGATTCCGAGTTAAGGCAGAAGATTTTGCAGGAAGCGCATAGTAGTCCATACGCTATGCATCCTGGTGGGAGTAAAATGTATCGGGATCTACAGGAACAGTTTTGGTGGCCGGGTCTGAAACAAGAGGTGACCGATTTTGTGAGTAAGTGCTTAACGTGTCAGCAGGTGAAGACGGAACATCAGTTGCCTTCGGGGTTGCTACAGCCAGTGAAAATTCCACTTTGGAAGTGGGAGAGGATAATGATGGACTTTGTTAGTGGGCTACCCCTTACGCCTACGAAGAAAGATCCAGTGTGGGTAATTGTCGATCGGTTGACGAAGTCCAGTCACTTCATACCGGTTCGGGTTGATTATTCACTACAGAAGTTAGCCAAGTTGTATGTGGCAGAGATCGTAAGGTTGCATGGGGTACCTGTGTCTATCATATCAGACAGAGACCCCAGGTTTACATCGCGATTCTAGAAGGTGTTGCATCAAGCCTTGGATACAAGACTGGATTTCAGCACAGCGTTTCATCCACAGACTGATGGTCAGTCTGAGAGGGTAATTCAGATCTTGGAAGACATGTTGAGAGGCTGTGTTATCGACTTTAGGGGTAGTTGGGAGGATTTTCTATCATTGGCAGAATTCGCATACAACAATAGTTATCAATCCAGCATTAAGATGGCACCTTACGAAGCGTTGTATGGTCGTAAGTGTCGTACACCTACCTACTGGACAGAGTTGGGTGAACGATAGTTGTTGGGATCGGAATTGGTTTCAGAGACAGAGGAAAAGGTTAAGTTGATTCGGGCTCGGTTGAAAGAAGCTTCTGACAGGCAGAAATCTTATGCAGATCTGAAGCGTAAGGATATAGAATTTGCAGTGGGTGATCAGGTTTTCCTAAAAGTTTCACCGTGGAAGAAGGTTTTAAGGTTTTGACGGAAGGGCAAGTTGAGCCCAAGGTTCATCGAGTTACATGTCAGTGTTGAAGCGTGTGGGACCGATGGCGTATCGGTGGAGTTACCTTCAAAATTGAGGCAGATACATGATGTATTCCATGTCTCGATGTTAAGGCGCTACCGATCGGATCCATCTCACATAGTGCCGGTGGAAGAAATTGAAGTAAGACCTGATTTATCCTTTGAGGAGGAACCAGTTCAGATCTTGGACCGAGATGTTAAAGTATTGAGAAGGAAGACGGTTCCATTGGTTAAAGTGTTATGGCGAAATCACGGTTCAGAGGAAGCCACGTGGGAGCCAGAGGATGTGATGCGACAGCAATACCCTCACCTCTTTTGATCAGGTAAATTTTGAGGCTGAAATTTCTTTAAGGGCGTAGAACTGTAACATCCAGGAATTAGGGGCTCTGCATTTTGTGTTTGTTGTGAGTTGGCATGCTCAGTTTGTTAATTTAGTATGTTTAGGGGTCCCGGGAAGGCTCGGGGTTAAGCTTGAGCCTTGGTGAAAATTTTGTTTTTAGGCTATTTAGGGGAAAGCTGGTTGAGGCAGGTCTTAAGGTTAATTTCTTGTGTTTGTTGACACAAGAAGAAGTGTGGTGGAATGGCAAGAAGGCGCCACTTAAGGTGCAGGGTAGTGGCGTCACAAGGGAGCAGCAAGGGGAAGGAGTTCGAGTCTCGTCAGCAGCATTCAAGAGCTTTATTTTTTTGTGCTTAGGGAGCTAAGGAAGTGGCTTTCGGCTGGACTCTCCAAGGTTGTTGGTTGAATGAGTCAAGCCATTTGAATGGGTGGCCTTGAGGTGTTTGTGGGATTTGAACAGGTCAACAAGTTTAAATGGGAGAAGGAGAGTGCAAGTAGGAGGGAATCATGGGATTTGATGTTGGTGGAAGTGGTTGGCCGAATGTGGGGATTTTGGGAAGGAGAAATTCGGCTAGGGGGCATGAGGAAGCATTTTCGGTTTAGCTACTTGAGGTGTACCGAATTTTCCTAGTGCATCTAAGGTCTTTTTGTGTGGAATTCTTTTTGGTTCTTCCCAACCTCTTTTCATCTCTTTTCATTTTTGGGTTGTCAACCTTTTCCATTTGTGCATTGCTTTTCTTCAAGGTTACCAAAGTCACTTTGGCTGAATCTCTCCTCCTTATTCATCCAACTTTTTCTTCTTTGTGCTACACTTTTCTCCAAAGCCGAAACCTTCTTCTTCAGCTTGTCTTCTTGCACTTTACTTTCTTTTCTCCTCTGACCGAAGCTTACTCCTTATCATCCACTCTTTGTGTTTTGTCCTTTCACCATAACCGAATCTCCATCTCTCCTTTCTATTTCTCTAGTAAACCGACACTCCTACTCCTCTCGGTTCTTGGCTAGTTTTCACCATATCTGAATCTTCTTGTGTGCCAATCGGTATCTCTGCTAAAGTTAAGGTTCTTTCTTTTATTTCCTTTTGGACAATCTCTTCTTTCTTTCGTTTTAAGAGGAAGTCGAATCTTTCCTTGAGTCAGCTAAGTCTTTTCTTTCCATCCTATGCTTTAAGCAGAATCTCAGAAAGCAAGGTGCTTATGACTGTTGAAGGATGTCTTCGATTAGAGTTCGTTTGTGCAAGGTAATCGAAGATTTTATCACCCTTCTTTGTGTTTTCGGTCCTATGTGGGGTCATAGCCGAAGTGGCTATTGTTGTCTCTTTTAGAAGTCGTGGCTAACCCTTTTAACTTTCTTTCAACATGGCGTGATTGCTCTGAAATAAAGTGGATAGCCGAATATCTTCAGCCGACTTTAGGAGTCTCTCTTAGACCGTAGCCAACCTGGTGTGGTGTGACTTCTTGATAACCAAGGTAAGGTATTATCTTCTCAGATTCCTTAGTTAGTATTCTCCTTTGTGTTTTGGTTGCCTTAATTAACATTTCCTTAATAGACAATCGACGTCTCTCTGACCTCTGATCAAGTCTGTTTCATGGATGCAAGAAACGGTCAAGCTGAGGTGGAGAGTGTATCCGTAATCCCTACTCCTAAGTTTAAAAGGCGTGCTGTGTCGGTGGTTCGGGATATTCTGCCGGGCTGTGGTAGAGAGCCGACGTCTGCCTGGGATAGGCAAATAGCCGTTGTCCCTACTAGTGAAAGCGTCGACATAGAGAGTTTAGTGTTACGCGTTATCAGGTGTGTAATTCTCACACTTTGTTTGTTAAAATTACGTTATTAAGCGGTGTTTGAAAGTTGAAATAGTATTTAGGCGATCGAGATACCCTCGTGGGCAAGGTTGGTGACAGGGTAAGTATCTATACTATTCTACTTTTGAATATAGGAATGTATGATATAATTCACCACTGTGCTTTGGGAGCATGTTTGCATTCATCTCAGTTTGTAACATGTGCATGGGCTTGGGGTATGACGTGAAGAGGGGAAATGTGATTCTAAGACTGTCACACGAGTTGTTTGGTACCACACGTGGGTTGGCCCCACATAATTTTATCCGGTGACTATGTCTCAGTGGTTTGGCACCACAGTGGTTTGGCACCACATATATTATTTCCGTGACTCGTCCCAGTGGTTTGGTACCACAGTGGGTTGGCCCCACATATATTCATCGAGGATTGTCACGGTGGTTTGGTACCACAAGTGGGTTGTCCCCACATATATTATAATTTGTGACTCTGTGCGCGGTGGTTTGGAACCACCGGTGGTTTAGTACCACAGTGGCTTGGTGCCACGGGCGTTTGGATGATTCAGTGTGCTGAGAGGATGGAAAACTAGGTTGGGTCAATTTGCATTGCATACATGTGATATATGCTATATTGAGTGGGCTAAGGCCCAATGTGCATCTGGGGGCTTAAGGCCCGATTGTGTTATAAGGGGAATTACACACTAAGTCTCGGTGACTCACCCCTCTGCTTAATTTGCAGGTAATTGATAGATCGCAGATTTGGAGCCGAGGCGGACTCGAGGTGGCCATGCAGTATTTTCTAGTAATTTCGTCTTCTTTATTTTAAATTTTCACTATTAAGTTTGGGTTTTGGTATTGTAATAAGGCCACTTTATCTTTAATTTGGGTTTTGTTATAATGTTAATATCGCATGTCTAATAAACTAAAGAAGATAGTGTTTTTCTGCAATTAAAAACTTTGAACAAGGGTTTTCAAATGGCTAACGAAAGATGGATATCGAATAACAAATTGATTCAGAGATTTTTCTTAAAAACCGCAACATCGTTTTCAACTGGAAAGTTTAAATGGAATTTCTTAAAATTTGATTTTCGACAAATGAACCTGACTTTGAAATTCGGACTAAGTTAAACAATTACTTCAAATTTTCGCTAAGGGTATAAAAATGAAACGCAAAGTTTTTCCAACACATGATATTTTGTTAGTTTTCCCAAATTTCCTTTCCTGTAGCATACCAGATTTGGTCGTAGCGTATTGACCGAGTTTGGGGTGTTACACTGATCCCATCAGAGATGGAAAGAGCAACCAAGAAGGTGTGGAACAAGGACTTAAATGTGAATTCTCCAAGGGACCTAACTATGGAGGATTTTGACAAGGGTAAAAAATCTTTCAAGGAGATTCTTATGGTGAATGTAGGTAATAAGGTGGTCGTACATATGCAATATTAAAGAATGAAGATTTGGAAATAGCTGAAGAAGATGTAAGAGTCTTGTTGGAAGGTCCGTATTGTAACAGCTCGGTTTTAGCTAAATCAGAATGGTGGTTTCAGAACCACAAATCTGAGGTCAGAAAATTATTTTAATATTATTTTTGGTGTTTATAGCATGTGATTATATATGTGTGAAAGTTTCGTGAAATAATTTTAGCATTTGAATGCTTAATTTGATAAAAGGACCAAATCACGTAAAATGCAAAAGTTGCATTCTATTTGTTAAAAGTGTTTAATTACTATGATTTATTAAATGAAAAGTCCTTATGATGATATTAGACCATCTCTAGTGGAATTTGACATAAATGGGTATGTATTTGATGTTTTAAATGTTATTTAACTAAGGTTAATTTGGTAATTAAATAAAATAATGTATATTAAATAAAACAAAAGATGAAAACATGTTCATCTTTGTTTATTTCAACTGAAAATAGAAAAGAAAACCTAGAATTGGGGAGCTTTAAGTTTCAGCACCTTTGAAGCTAGATTAAGGTATGGTTTTAGCTCGGTTTTTGATGATTTTTACGTTTTTGAGATCGTTGCTTTGTATTTTAACTAGCCCATGCCTTAATTTTTGAAGTTGTCAATGATTTTGTGAAGTTCCATTGATTAGTGCTCGAGCTTTTGAATGTTTTATGATGAAAAATGAATATTTGTTAATAGTTACACAAGTTTTGTTAAGTGATTTTTGATAAAAATGTCAAATAAGGTTTTAATTGTGAAAAGTGTAAATTGAGGGGTTGAAATGTGAAATAAATGAAACTTTTGGGCTGCTAGAGACGTATAAGAAATTTAGCTAGGCTTGGGTTTAATGAAATTTCATGAATTTTGTGTATTTGTTAAATAGGGACTAAATTGTAAAAATGTGGAACTTCAGGGGCTAAAGTGTAAAAATGCCCAAATATGTGTTTGTGGAATGAATTGAATGATTTGATGGATAAATGAGTTAATTTTGAATGTATATAGATTAAGAACCAAAGAAATCGGATTTAGATCGGGGAAAATCAAAGGTTATCGAATAGTCGATCCAGTCCATTTATCTTGAATAAGAGGTAAGTTCATATGCAAATGAATATCTTTGAATTGAATTATGTATGGTTAATTGTTATTGAACTGCTATGAATGTTGAATGATCAAATACGAACAAGAATCGACATGTAACATCCCAAAATTGGGCCTAGTAGAATTGGACCTATTGGGCCCATTGGGCCTTGAGTGTAGAAGCGTTTTAAAATTCATGGGAATTTGAGAACAGCATTATTTCAAGTTGGACTTATTAGTTAAGTGAATTTGGAAGGTTACGAGGTTTCTAGGAAGTTCCGGGTTCAAGATAGGCTATAAGTAAATTTTTATATTTAGGCACTTTAAGGAGAGAAGGCAAGTGGCATTATGACTTAAGGAAATAAGTGAGCATTTTGCTAGCATAAATAAGCATTTGGTAAAGAGGATGTGGTGTCACTTGTAGGAGCATGAAGGGAAAGGGTTCGAATCCCATCTATTACAATTGTGGATTTAATTTTTTTTTTTTGTGCTTTCTTTCCAAGTGTCGGTCATGGTAATATTTAAGGCAAGGGAAGACTTTTTAATTATAGGAAGGTGGCTAAGGAAATATGGTAGGGAGGTAAATTAGGAGAAGTGAAGGAAAGAACTAAAAGAAAATGGCAAGAGAAGGGAACGTGTTGGCTAATATTGTGGGTGATGTTTTGGAAAGATAATTGGGTCAACATCTATCCTTTGGACAAAAGATGCCACACGGTTTGTTAGGGAAAAAAAGGAAAGCAGAATTTTCTCTTTTCTCTTTAGTCATTTTGCTAAGTTTTAGTGCATGAGAGGTATTTTTCTCTTTGAGCAATTTGTGTCTCTTTTCCAAACTCTTTTCCCTTTTTGCTTTGGCCGAAATCTCCTAGTCCATTTGTCCATTTTTTTCTCTTTTTGTTTTGGCCAAAATCTTCAATGCATTCTTGGTCATTTCTCTTGATAGCTGAATTTCAATCATCTTCTCTTCTCCATCTTGCGAGTTGAACACATCTTCTTTAATCGAATCGTGTTCTAGTATGTGGTCGTAAAGCACATTCTTGCCGATCCCTCTCTAGTCTTAAGTCAATCGATTGAAGTCGGATCTATCATCATTAAGGGACGAAATCACTCGATATATTCTATTTGCTAATCCTTCGGATATAGTGGATCAAAGAAGAGTGGTTCTTAAGGAAATCCAAATAAGAAAATCGGAAATCGGCATCCGTGATCACTTGGGCGTGCGTATGTCCGTAGTGGTAACCATAGTTTACAATGAAACAGTTTTTGGTCAGCAACAATGACATGATTTTGAAAAATCACATAAAATAGGATAAAAGGGATTAATAAGTGAATAAGATATAGAATTAAATCTTACTGTGTCTATTTTTATATGGAAGAAGCGGAGAAGGAAAAGGAATTTTAAAGTCTGTGATATTTAAATTTTAGTGAGACTGGTTCTGAATGACTTCGTGGTTCCCTGATCTGTCTTGGAAAAATTGTATAAAATTGTACAAATTGAACTAAGAGTTATAATTAATATATATGGATTCCTTAGTGAACCTATTTTCAATAGAAACAATTTGGAGCAGCATATGAAAACCGTACAGTAAGATATTTGAAATTAAGATAAGAGAGGTCAGAATAGTTGGACAGTGAAAAAAGGGAAACTTTAAGGAATAAACTGTACTAAATGGTTAAGTCAAAAATCCTGGATAAATTATCGTTAGAATATATATGAGTCTAGCTTCAAGGAAAATTTACGGATCTAAATTTCGAGGTTTCTAACTCGAGTTATTGTCGATTTAGTCGAGTATGACGCAGATGGACGATTTCAATCTTTTTGCCCCAAATTAGTAATTAAGTGCAGGTTGCGAATTTACCAAATTACCTTTGGAAGGTAAATTATCGAAATACCCCTGGGTTGCAAGATTACCGAATTACCCTTAGTGGGTAAGATTATCAAATTACGAAAATGCCCTATGGGCCGAATTACGAAAATGCCCCTAAAGGGCTGAATTGTTATATTGCCTTAACGGGCCGAATTATTATATTGCTTAATGGGCCAATTTGTTATATTGCCTTAATGGGCCGAATTGATTGGTTGTCTTAATGGGCCGAATTGATATACTGCTTAATGGGCCGAATTAATATACTACTTAATGGGTCGATTTGATATATTGCTTAATGGGCCAATTTAATATATTGCCTTAATGGGCCGAATTGATTGATTGCCTTAATGGGCCGAATTGATATACTGCTTAATGGGCCGATTTGATATATATTGCCTTAACGGGCCGATTTGATATATTGCCTTAACGGGCCGATTTGATATATAGCCATAATGGGCTGATTTGATATAAAGCCCTAATGGGCTGATTTTGTAAAGTGTTAATGGGCCAAATTGTTTGTAATAAATCTCTGAGTTATTAATTATCATGGTTATATTGTAAATATTATGATTTACGATGTATGTTGCATTTACATAAGTTGCATGGGATTGGGATATTGATGATCGGGGAAGTGAAATTTGGTGGCTCAGCCACAAATATTATGAAATGGCATCTTGCCTGTGAATTAAATGGCATCTTGCCTGCGAATTATATAAATGGCTAAATACTGCGATTGGTGTGTTGGCGGGGTGGGTTGACAAAAGATCCCCACGGGTGTGTTGGTTAGTACGGGTGGTGTGTAGCGGATGGATTATTAGGTTGGTTTGGGATTGCATTACATTCATATGAATTATTTGATACATTATTATGCATAAAGGGCTTAGGCCCAAGATATTGCTTTATGGGCTCAGGCCCAAATTTTTGCTAAATGGGTTCGGACCAGTGGATGACTGTAAGGGATTATACTGCTTTGAGTTCTTGTAACTCACTCCCCCTTTTCTTAACCCTTGTAGGTAATGCTCAGTGATGTGGACTTGGGCCATGGATGACTCGGTGGAGGCCATACTTCAGAAATGGTGTTTATTTTAAACTTTAGATTTCTATTTCTGTTCACTTTACTATTTTGGTTTTTATGATGTAATAAGGCCTCTGGAGTATTTATTTTTTCTTTATGTTGACGTACTTTGATTTTGCTTGAATTGTTTTTTTAAATGGGAATTTTTCTAAAAACTTAAATAAAGATTTTCCAAAATTGATTAACAAAAGGATTTCATAACAAACTTTTACAAATAATTTTAACTCGGATTTTCTTTAAAATTATCAATGACATTTTCAAAAGTCACGGTTTTAAAAGATTACTAGTTCGATTATCGATTTATCAAACAACCTCTCAAAATACTTGTATTTTATCTATGTTTCCGCAACGTTTTCAAAATGCTTCTACAACTCTATTTATAAACGTCACATTTTCGTAAATTGTTTATTTCAAATATGCTTCCGCAAACAAAAAGGTTTTTAAAGATTATTACATTTTCAAGTAGTTAACAATTGCTTAAGTGTGTTTGGTTTTAACCAATAGGCTGTATTTCTCAAGCAAGTTTTTAATAATCGCAAAGATGGTTTTTACTTCCATGTGACACACCAGTTTCGGGCCTAACTTCTAGGCCGGGTTTGGGGTATTACACGACATGGTTACAATACCGAAAGTCTCGTATGAACCTTAAGAATAGTATAGGATACGAATGTCATGACATTAGGATTAACGAGATGTGGTTATGTGTAAGACCATGTCTGGGACATTGGCATCGTTATTTGATTTCGTGTAAGACCATAGCTGGGCTATCGGCATCGATATGTGATAACATGTAAGACCATATCTGGGATATGGCATTGTACGAGCTATATGTTACTTTATAGTATCCTTAACAATTCCAAAAGGTTCAACAGGCAAATTCAAGTCAAGAAAGATTGTGTGAATGAGTTAAGTGACTCAGGTACGTACGAGATTCATACAAGTATTGAAAAGGGAAGTAGTTGATAAATTCACTTGTGATATTGAATATGTATACATTGGGAAAGGTTTGTGAACTTTCATGTGCTTATGCATAGTTTGCCTATTGAAGAAAATGATGTTGATTCATGTGGTAATTTTATTTGTATATGGCTTACTAAGCTTTTAAAGCTTACTTGGTGTGTTATTTCCCTGTTTTATAGATAATCGAAGCTAGCTCGGACTCGGGGATCATCAGGAACATTGTCACACTATCGATCAACTTGTTGGTACTTTTGATGCTTTGTTAATATGGTATATGGCATGTATAGGCTAGTGTTATGATGATGTTTTTTGAGATATGATATTAGCCATGAGATTTGGCTCATGAATGATGTAAATGTTGATGTGTATTTGGCCATTTAAGTTGGCTTAAATCATAAGTTTGATAAGTGATATATGATTTATATATTGCCTTGTATTTTGGCATGTTTGGGATAGATGTTGTGATGGTTATATGGTTTTTCAATTAGCTAGTTGTCAATTAGTGTATTATTGCTTAAAAAATGACATGTTGTGGCTTGATTTGAAGATGATGAAATGGATGGATTTTAAATGGCATGATTTGTATATGAAATAGCAGGTTTTGGTTGCCTATATATATATGTTGAAATGGTTTTATTTTAGTTGTTTAGGTGAACATGAGAAAGGATGGCAAATTGGCCTTGCAAATGGACTATTTTTGTCCACAATGGCAAAGACACGGGCGTGCGTCTTAGCCGTGTGTGACACACGATCATGCTACACGGCCGTGTGTCCCCTGGTGTTGAAATTGAATTAAAGTTAGTATGCTCTACACGGGTGTGTGACCGGCCGTGTGGCACAAGTCAGTATACCCCCTAAATGGCACACAACTTAGCACACGAGCGTGTGACTTGGCCGTGTTGCATAAGTCAGCATACCCTACAGGATTGGCACGGCCTAGCACACGGTCTGGCACACGGGCCTGTGTGGCCATTTCAAAGGGTACACGGGCTAGACACACGGACGTGTGGTCAGCCATGTGACCCAAGTCAGTATGTATGCCCTGTTTTCACACATGCGTGTCTGGAGCCGTGTGAGGCACACGGCCTGTTCACACGGGCGTGTGACCCTGGTATGTTTGAAAAATTTCTAAGTTTTCAAGAATTTTTGTATGTTATCGGTTTAGTCCCAAACTATTTCTAAAGCATGTTTAAGGCCTCGTAGGCCCTTATAAGGAACAATGTGATTATGATTGAATGGTGTTTGAGAATAGATGCATAAATGTATGATGTATGTTGTGATTTGATAGGTAATGCCTCGTAACCCTATTCTGGGGATGGATATGGGTTAGGGGTGTTACATTTATTGGTATCAGAGCTATGTTTTAGTCGATTCTAGGACTAACGTAACATGTGTGAGAGTCTAGCTATACATGCCATATATACTCTGCGATAGTGTGATGATTCCTGACAGCTTAAATTGTGTTTTCGTATAGCAATGGATCCCGAAAGAGTTGTAGCTGATGATGTAGAGAGTAACGCGCCCACTCTTGCTCAAAGGATAGCACAATCTGACTCTAGGCCTGTATCTAGTAGCCATGAGGGAGAGGCTAAACAAGACTTTTTCCAGATGATGAGTGAGTGGTTTACAGAGTTTGTTCGAACGAATCTGGCTGCTCAACAACCTCCACCCCCACCTGTTCCTCAACAAATCCCTATTTTTCCTCAAGCTATAGATCGATACGATTGAACAAGCCGCCAATAGATAAGATTCGGAAACATGGGGCTGAAAAGTTTCGGGCTACTATTGATGATGATACGAAGAGAGCTGAGTTCTGGCTCGAAAACACGATTCGAGTATTCGACAAATTGTCTTGTACTACTGAGGAATGTATCAAATGTGTTGTATCTTTGCTAAGAGATAATGCGTACCATTGGTGAAAAACGATGATATCTGTGGTTCCTAGAGAACGGGTTACTTGAGAGTTTTTCCAATCTGAATTCTGAAAGTACATCAGTCAAAGATTCCTTGATCAGAAGCATAAAAAGTTTCTAGAGTTAAAATAAGGTCGAATGACTGTCACTGAGTATGAAAGAGAATTCGTATGGTTAAGCAAGTATGCCTGGGAATATGTTTCCACTAAAGAAATCATGTTGAAACAATTTGTAGATGGATTGAATGAAGATATAAAATTACTAGTCGGAATTCTAGATTTGAAAGAATTTGTTGTTCTAGTCGAGAGGGCTTGTAAAGCCGAGGATCTTAGTAAAGAAAAGAGAAAGGCAGATTTAGAAGCTAAAGACTCGAGAAAAAGATCAATGAGTAAGTCGTATCAATCTTCATCAAAGAAATTCCAAGACTCATTTAATCGTTCTAATGCATCAGTGGGACATTCAAACAGAGATCGTGAAAGGCAGCATTCGAGCTTTAAAGCTTCGACTATCTCGATAGCTAGTGTCGGGAGTGCGAAACCAAATTGACTCGAATGTAAACAATGTGCAAAACGGCATTTCAGTGATTGTAGATTGAATGATCGGGCTTGTTTTAAATGTGGATCGTTAGATTATTTTATCAGAGATTGCCCGAGTTATTTGAAAAGATAACGCTTTCAGTATGAGGCCGAGTAACACTTTGCGGATTAGAGGAGACCACCGAAATCACGGTAATGTGAGTCGTAGTCAAAGAGCGACAAAAGACTCTACTGTGAGGTCTGAGGCCAGAGCACCTACACTAGCCTACGCTATTCGCGCTCGCGAAGAAGCGTCATCTCCAGATGTTATCATCAATACTTTCACTCTCTATGATACTAATGTGATTGCATTGATGGATCCAGGATCAACTCATTCTTATATATGCATGAATTTAGTATCCAGTAAGACTTTGCCTGTAGAGTCTACTGAATTTGTGATTAGAGTATCGAACCCCTTAGGCAAGTGTGTTTTGGTTGATAAAGTGTGCAAGAACTGTCCATTGATGATTCGGGATTTTTGTTTTCCGGCTGATCTGATGTTGTTGCCATTTGATGAATTTGATATAATTCTGGGTATGGATTGGCTAACGCTACATGATGCTATAGTAAAATGTAAAAGAAAGACGATTGATCTGAGATGTCAGAATAATGAGATTATTCGAATTGAGTCAGATGATTTTATGGTTTACCAGCAGTGATTTCATCGATGTTAGCTCAAAAATATGTGGGAAAGGGTTGCGAAGCTTATTTTGCTTATGTGTTTGATACGAAAGTGACGGAAAACAAGATCAAATCAGTGCCAGTTGTGTGTGAGTATTCGGATGTGTTTCCTAAAGAGTTACCAGGTTTACCACCGATCCGAGTGGTTGAGTTTGGCATTGAGTTAGTGCCGAGAACTACACCAATATCAATAGCTCCGTATAGAATGGCCCCGACAGAGTTAAAAGAATTGAAAGCTCAGTTGCAAGAGTTGACAGATAAAGGTTTTGCTAGACCGAGTTTCTCTCCCTGGGGTGCACCGGTGTTGTTCGTGAAAAAGAAAGATGGCACGATGAGAATGTGTATTAAATGCAGATAGTTGAATAAAGTGACTATAAAGAACAAATATCCTCTACCGCGAATTGATGATTTGTTTGATCAGTTGAAAGGGGAAACAATGTTTTCGAAAATTGATTTGAGATCGGGTTATTACCAGTTGTGAGTAAAAGACTCGGATGTGCTAAAGACTGCATTTAGAACAAGGTATGGACACTACAAATTTCTTGTTATGCCTTTTGGATTACTGAATGCACCTGCTATTTTTATGGACATGATGAATAGGATTTTCAGGCCGTATTTAGATCGATTTGTAGTTGTGTTCATTGATGACATATTGATTTACTCTCATGATGAATTTGAGCATCCTGAGCATTTGAGAATCGTACTACAAACTTTGAGAGATAAACAGTTGTTTGAAAAGTTTAGCAAATGTAAGTTTTGGCTATGAGAAGTTGGATTTCTAGGACATATTGTTTCAGCTGATGGTATCCGAGCTGATCCGAGTAAAATATCTGCTATTATAGATTGGAAGCCTCCAAGAAATATTTCTAAGGTCCGCAGTTTTCTGGGGCTAGCGGGATATTATAGACGGTTTTTAAAAGGCTTTTCAATGATTGCAACTACGATGACAAGATTGCTTCAAAAAGATGTTAGATTTGAGTGGTCAGAAAAGTGTCAGCAGAGCTTCGAACAGTTGAAAGCATTATTGACAGAGGCACCAGTGTTAGTTCAGCCTGAGTCGGGTAAAGAATTTGTAGTTTACAGTGATGAATTGTTAAATGGCTTGGGGTGTGTTTTGATGCAGGAAGGAAAAGTTGTAGCTTATGCCTCGAGACAGTTGAAACCATACAAAAAAAATTATCCAATGCACGATCTTGAGTTAGCCGCGATAATGTTCGCATTGAAAATCCGGCGTCATTATTTGTTTGTTGAGAAGTGTCATATTTATACTGATCACAAAAGTTTGAAATATCTGATGACTCAGAAAGAATTGAATTTACGACAGCGGAGATGGTTAGAATTGCTAAAAGACTATGAATTAGTGATTAACTATCATCCGGGGAAAGCGAACGTAGTTGCTGATGCTTTTAGCCAAAAGTCCTTGTTTGCTTTAGGTGCTTTGAATAAACATTTGTCTTTGTCCGGCGATGGTTCGTTAGTAGCCGAGTTGAAAGTGAGACCATTGTTTATACAGCAAATTTATGAGGCTCAAAAGCTTGATAATGAACTACAAGCAAAACAGGTTTAGTGTGAGTCAAATTCTGATTCAAAGTTTCAAATTAATTCCAATGATTGTTTGAGATTCAGAGATCGAATATGTGTTCCAAGAAATTCCAAATTGATTCAGATGATTTTGAATGAAGCACATAGTAATTGTTTATCAGGACACCCGGGAAACTCGAAAATGTATAATGATTTGAAACAGTTTTATTGGTGGCATGGCATGAAAAAGGATATCTCAGAATTTGTTTCGAAATGTTTGATTTGCCAGCAATTCAAAGCTGAGCATCAAGTGTCGTTAGGTTTATTACAGCCTATCATGATTCTTGAGTGGAAATGGGACAGAGTAACCATGGATTTTGTTTCGAGTTTTCCCTTAACTCCGAGAAAGAAAGAAGCAATCTGGGTTGTTGTTGACAGATTAACGAAATCTGCGCATTTCATTCCGGTGCGTACAGATTGCTCGCTTGATAAATTAGCTGAGTTGTTTATCTCAGAGATTGTTCGATTACACGGAGTGCCACTATCTATTGTTTCGGATAGAGACTCGAGGTTCACATCACAATTTTGGAAGAAATTGCAAGAAGCTTTAGGTACAAAGCTACATTTTAGCACTGCATTTCACCCGCAAACGGATGGTCAATCCGAGCGAGTTATTCAGATACTTGAAGATATGTTGAGATGTTGCATTCTTGAGTTTGAAGGTAGCTGGGAGAAATATCTTCCATTGATTGAATTTGCTTATAATAATAGCTTTCAATCGAGTATAAAGATGGCACCATACGAAGCTCTATACGGTCGTAAATGCCGAACACCGTTGTATTGGACTGAGCTTAGCGAGAATAAAATTCACGGGGTTGATCTGATCAGAGAGACTAGTAATTCGCGATAATTTGAAAGCAGCATCGGATCGACAGAAATCTTATGCAGACTTGAAACGGAAAGATATTGAGTTTCAGATTGGTGATAGAGTATTCTTGAAAGTTTCACCGTGGAAGAAAATACTCAGATTTGGTAGAAAAGGAAAGTTGAGCCCGAGATTCATTGGACCGTATGAGATTACTGAGCGAGTTGGGCCTGTGGCATATCGTCTAGCATTGCCATCTGATTTAGAAAAGATTCATAATGTATTTCATTTATTGATGCTATGACGATACAGATCTGATCCTTCGCATGTCATTTCCCCAATCCAAGTTGAAATTCACCCAGATTTATCGTACAGTGAAGAACCGATCTGAATTTTCGCTCATGAGATCAAAGAGTTGAGAAATAAAAGAATAGCGTTAGTGAAAGTATTATGGCATCGAAACGGGGTTGAAGAAGCTACGTGGGAACCCGAGGATGCTATGAGAAAGCAATATCCAAACCTATTCACTAGTAAGATTTTCGGGGACGAAAATCCCTAAGGGGGAAAGTTGTAACAACCCAGTTTTAGCTAAATCAAAATAGTGGTTTCGAAACCACAAATTCGAGGTTGGAAAATTATTTTAATATTATTTTTGGTGTTTATAGCATGTGATTATATATGTGTGAAAGTTTCGTGAGATAATTTTAGCATTTGAATGCTTAATTTGATAAAAGGACTAAATCGCGTAAAATGCAAAAGTTGCATTCTATTTGATAAAAGTGTTTAATTGCTATGATTTATTAAATGAAAAGTCCTTATGATGATATTAGACCATTGATAGTGGAATTTGACATAAATGGGTATGTATTTGATGTTTTAAATGTTATTTAACTAAGGTTAATTTGGTAATTAAATAAAACAATGTATATTAAATAAAACAAAAGATGAAAACATGTTAATCTTTGTTTAGTTCAACCGAAAATAGAAAAGAAAGCCTAGAATTGGGGAGCTTTAAGTTTCGGCACCTTTGAAGCTTGATTAAGGTATGGTTTTAGCTCGATTTTTAATGATTTTTACATTTTTGAGATCGTTGCTTTATATTCTAGCTAGCCAATGCCTTAATTTTTGAAGTTGTCAATGATTTTGTGAAGTTCCATTGATGAATGCTTGAGATTTTGAATGTTTTATGATGAAATATGAATATTTGTTAATAGTTACACAAGTTTTGTTAAGTGATTTTTGACAAAAATGTCAAATAAGGTTTTAATTATGAAAAGTGTAAATTGAGGGGTTGAAATGAGAAATAAATGAAAGTTTTGGGCTGCTAGGGACCTATACGAAATTCAGCTAGGCTTGGGTTTAATGAAATTTCATGAATTTTGTGTATCTGTGAAATAGGGACTAAATTATAAAAATGTGGAACTTTAGGGGCTAAAGTGTAAAAATGCCCAAATATGTGTTTTTGGAATGAATAGAATGATTTGATGAATAAATGAGTTAATTTTAAATGTATACAGATCAAGAACCAAAGAAATCAGATTTAGATCGGGGAAAATCAAAGGTTATCGAATAGTCGATCCAGTCCATTTATCCCGAATAAGAGGTAAGTTCATATGCAAATGAATGTCTTTGAGTTGAATTATAAATGTTTAATTGTCATTGAACTACTATGAATGTTGAATGATCAAATACGAACAAGAATCGACAGGGTTACAATACCGAAAGTCCCATACGAACCTTAGGAATAGTATAGGATACGAATGTCATGACATTAGGATTAACGAGATGTGATTATGTGTAAGACCATGTCTGGGACATTGGCATCATTATGTGATTACGTGTAAGACCATGTCTGGAATATTGACATCATTATGTGATTATGTGTAAGACCATGTCTGGGACATTGGCATCATTATGTGATTACCTGTAAGACCATGTCTGGGATATTGGCATCATTTTTTTGATTTTGTGTAAGACCATAGCTGGGCTATCGGCATCGATATGTGATAACATGTAAGACCATATCTTGGAAATGGCATTGTACGAGCTATATATGATTTCCGAGTATCCTTAACAATTCCAAAAGGTTCAACGGGAAAAGTCAAGTCAAGAAAGAATGTGTGAATGAGTTAAGTGACTCAGGTTCGTACGAGATTCATACAAGTATTGAAAAGGGAACTAGTTGATAAATTCACTTGTGATATTGAATATGTATACATTGGGAAAGGTTTGTGAACTTTCATCTGCTTATGCATAGTTTGCCTATTGAAGAAAATGATGTTGATTCATGTGGTAATTTTATTTGTATATGGCTTACTAAGCTTTTAAAGCTTACTTGGTGTGTTCTTTCCCTGTTTTATAGCTAATCGAAGCTAGCTCAGACTCGGGGATCATCAGGAACATCGTCACACTATTGATCAACTTGTTGGTACTTTTGATGCTTTGTGAATATGGTATATGGCATGTATAGGCTAGTGTTATGATGATGTGTTTTGAGATATGATATTAGCCATGAGATTTGGATCATGAATGATGTAAATGTTGATGTGTATTTGGCCATTTAAGTTGGCTTAAAACATAAGTTTGATAAGTGATATATGATGTATTATTGCCTTGTATTTTGGCATGTTTGGGATGGATGTTGTGATGGTTATATGGTTGCTCAATTATCTAGTTGTCAGTTAGTGTATTATTGCTTGAAAAATGACATGTTGTTGCTTGATTTTAAAATGATGAAATGGATGGATTTTAAATGGCTTGATTTGTATATGAAATAGCATGTTTTGGTTGCCTATATATGTGTTGAAATGGTTTTATTTTGGTTGTTTAGGTGAACATGACAAAGGGTGGCAAATTGGCCTTGCAAATGGCCTATTTTTGTCCACATGGGCAGAGACACGGGCGTGTGTCTCAGTCATGTGTGACACACAGTCATGCTACACGGCCGTATGTCCCCTGGTGTTGAAATTGAATTGAAGTCAGTATGCTCCACACGGGCGTGTGACCGGCCGTGTGTCACAAGTCAGTATACCCCCTAAATGGCACACGGCCTAGCACACAGGCGTGTGACTTGGCCGTGTTGCATAAGTCAGTATACCCTATAGGATTGGCATGGCCTAGCACACGATCTGGCACACGAGCGTGTGTGGCCATTTCGAAGGGCACACGGGCTAGACACACGGACTTGTGGTCAGCCGTGTGACCCAAGTCAGTATGTATGCCCTGTTATCACACAGCCTGGGACATGGGCGTGTCTGGAGCCGTGTGAGGCACACGGCCTGTTCACACGGGCGTGTGACCCTGGTATGTTTGAATAATTTCTAAGTTTTTGAGAATTTTCGTATGTTATCGGTTTATTCCCAAACTATTTCTAAAGCATGTTTATGGCCTCGTAGGCCCTTATAAGGGACAATGTGATTATGATTGAATGGTGTTTGAGAATGGATGCATAAATGTATGTTGTATGTTGTAATTTTAAAGGTAATGCCTCGTAACCCTATTCCGACAACGGATACGGGTTAGGGGAGTTACACGTATCCTAAGATTTTCTTTTCCGATCAGGAGCAAGAAATACTTGTAACAGCCCGTTTTTAGTCAAATCAAAATAGTGGTTTGGGACCACAAATATGAAGTCAAAATAATTATTTTATTAATATTTTGAGGTCTACAGTATGATAAAATGGTTGTGTAAAAATTTCGTTAAGAAATTTAATCGTTTGAATGGTTAATTTGATAAAAAGGACTAAATCGCGTAAAGTGTAAAACTTATGTTCTATTAGCTAAAGATGTCTAATAGCAATGGATTAATAAAGTGAAGGTCCTTATGTGATAATTAGACCATTTTTAATGTTAGTGTACAAAGATGGACATCTTTTAAGTGTTTTTAATGAATTATAACAAAGGTTAAATATGAAATTTAATAAATAAACATAAGTAAAATAACATAAAAGTTAAGCCTATCATCTTTCTTACTTTTCTTCAATCAAAAAATAGCAAGAAGCAAGCCATTAAAGAACACCAAACATTCGGTCATAGTTCATCCTTGCCTCGTTTTTGTCTCTTTTTTAATGATTTCTATGTTTTTGAGATTGTTGCAGCTTAATCTAGCTAGCCCAGGGACTAATTTGCAAAATTTTTAAAGGTTTAAGGTTTTTCTATTGATGAATATAGGTGTATTTTTATGTTTGATGATAGAAAATATATGCTTGTTGTTACTTAAACAACATTTGTAAAGTGGTTTTTGACAAAATTGTCATTTAGGGATTAAATTGAGAAATATGAAAAATTTGTGGTCAAATTGTGAAATAAATGAAAAGTATGGGCTGCTATGGGTCTATTTGAAATTTGGCTAGCATGGGTAGGACCTAATTGAATGAATTTGTATTCTATGTGATAAGTACTAAATTGTAAAGATGTTGAAATATTAGGGGCAAAAGTGTAAAGTTGCTATAATGTGCATTTTGGGCTAAATTGAATAAATTGATGATTGAATAAGTTAAATTTGATATTATATAGATCAAGAAAAATGAAGTTTGGATTTAGATCGGGGGAAAAACAAAGTTCTGGATTAGTCAATCAGTTTTGTCGTTTTTACATTCGAGGTAAGTCTGTATGTAACAAGCATTACTACATTTGTGTTTTAAATGTTTTAATATTAAATAAACTGTGAATACGACCTTGCGGACATATTCAACAACGAATCAGCAAATGTGAAATCCTGGTTGAATTGTGGACATATTCAACGACGAATCGGCAAATGTGAAATCCGGGTTGAACCTTAGGAATAGATTAGGATACGAATCACACGTCATTAGGGGTTATGTGATTTGGGTGCTGGTCCGTACGTCCTACCGGTGGCTGAGTTATCCGGCATGTGTTACAATTCAAATGCGCTTGTGTGAGCAAAGACCTTTCTAGCTAACCGTCATGACCGTCAGCTTGTTTGAGTAGACCCGTTGATAGCTCGAGAGTGAGCATTATATGTGATATGAGATCGTGATAGCTTCGGCTATGTATTTGCCACTTAGGGTGCGGGATTTCCCGAGTATCCAATAGTATTCCAAATGGTTCAACGGGTATATTAGAGATACAGATGAGTATGAGATTGATACAAGATGGTACAGGTATGTACATGAACCGTACTAGCATTTAATCGAAGAAATTGTGAAATTCATATCTAACCTTGTGAATGAATATGTGATAGGTTTGTGTATCAATATGAATTATATCATGATTTGTTAAATTGCTTAAATTGTGTATGTATGGTAAGATGAATTTATTGTTATACGAACTTACTAAGGTTTATAGCTTCTGTTTACTTTTTTTTCGTGTTTTATAGTGATATTGAAGCTAGCTCGGATTTAAGAATCATCGGAGATCTCATCACATTATCAAGCTATCAATTTGGTACTTTTGAATCTATGTTTTTAGTTATATGGGGCGTATAGGAATTATGGTCATTTTGGTATATGTTGGTATTGGATTTAGCCATTTGAGTTGGCTTGTAAATGTTAAGTGTTTGGTTTTGTATATAGCCATGAGAGTTGGCTTATTTTGGTATTTGGTGATGTATATAAATGTGCAAATGGCCTTTTTTATGAGTTTGGTAATTGCCATGTGAATACTTGTTATGATTGGTTGTTTGTGAATTGGTAGTTTGATCATTAAAGGGTTGAATTTGAGATTGGTTTGCTTTTGGTTTTAGGTAAAGAGATGCTTAATTGAAAGTGACCATTAGGGTGATTTATGAATGTGAATTTGGTATGAAATTGTATGACACATCTTGACACATGTGGGTCTTATGGTTAATGGTATGGAATTAGCATGAATTAGGCTTGGTTGAGATTTGTTTGAATGTCTATTTATGCCTTGTTTTGTGCCAATTGGTTTGGTATAGGTGTATGCAAATTGGGTGATCAAAATGGCTTAGTAAATAGCCTATTTTTGTCCACACTGATACAGACACGGGCATGTGTCGCAGTCATGTGTCCCCTGGTGTTTAATTAGAAATCAAGTCAGTATGCTCCACACGGCCTAGCACACGGGCGTGTGACTTGGCAATGTGGCAAAAGTCAGTAGACCTTACAGGTTTGGCACTGCCTAGCACACGGCTTGGCACACGACCTGGTGTACGGCCAACCATATGCCCATGTGACCCAAGTCAGGGAATTACGCAGGGTTAAACACGGGCTGGGACACGGCCATGTGATCCCATTTCAAATGTCCACACGGCCTGTGACACGGGCGTGTGTCCCCTGTATTTTGCAAAATTTTCTAAATGGTCCAAAAATTTCTTGAGTTATCGGTTTAGTCCCGAACAATGTGATTGATTATGAATGATGTTTGTTTGGAAATGGAAATTGTATGTGAAATGTATGTTTATTTATGAAATAAGTTCGGTAATACTCCGTAACCCTATTCTAGCGTTGAATACGGGTGAGGGGTGTTACATTTATTAGTATCAAAGCTACGATTTAGTCGATTCTCAGACTAACGTAGCGTATGTGAGAGTCTAGCTATACATGCCATATATAACATGTGATAGTGTGATATCTCCTGACAGTTTAAATTGTGTTTTCATATAGTAAATGGATCCCAATCGAGCTGTGGCTGATGATGTTGAGAGTAATGCACTAGCCTCCGTTCAAGGAGTAGCGCAATCTAAGTCGAGACCCGTATTGAGTAGTTAGGGAGGAGAGGCTAAGGAAGCCTTCTTCCAGATGATGAACGAGTGGTTCACTGAGTTTGTCTGAACTAATCTGTAACACCCCAAACCCGGTCTAGACGTTATGACCGAATCTAACGTGTCACATCAAAGTGATTTTTGAAATTTGGACTTGTTGAAAAAATCCGTGTTTAAGTTAAAACCTATTTAGTTTTTATTGCTTGAGAAAATTCGGCAAATTATGTGTAACATCCCAAATATGGGGTTATGTGGAATTTGATTATTTTTATATTGTTAATGGAAGAATAGAACTTAATTTAAGGCTTTGAGTATGCCCAGTTTGATAGAAAATTTCAGTTTTTAATTTTAAAAGAAGGGAGCCTTAGTAGGTGGGTGTTATAAGAATAAATGTGGGTAATTTAACATTAATTAGGCCTTGGTAAAGTGGCAAAAAGAAGCCCACTTAGGAGGCGGCATGTGACGCCACATCAAGAGGAAGGAGAGCCTTGGTTTGAGTCACAAGGATCCCTCTCTTTTTGCATTATGGATGGGCGGCACATGTGGAGAGTTTTTCTCCGTTGGATTCTTTTTTTATTTTGGATAATAAAGGGGTTAATATTATTATTAATAAGGGATAATTTAAGCACTTTAAATTGGTTTTAAATTGCTTAAAATTGGTGATAATAAGGGATTTTATTATATTGATATAAAGAGGATATTGGTTGGATTATTATTTGATTAAAGGAATTAATTCAAATTAATTTGAATTAATTTAAATGAGTGGCAGGAGAAGTTGTAAGTGTTTGCAGAAATCAAAACACTTCATGGAGAAGTGGACGGCAAGGCCACTAGGAGGGGGTGCCGAATGCCTATAAAAGCCCCAACCTACCACCTTGTTATTCTTTTCTTTCATTTGAGTGAAACCCTCAATCTTTCTTTCTTTGTTTTCGATATTTTCTCCATTCTCTCAAACCCTTGGCAGAAACACCCTCTACTTCTCTTTGCCGAATTCCCATCTTCAATCCCTCCTTTCTTTTATTTTCTTTCTTTGGTCGAATATCCACTCCTTTAGCCAACACTCTTATCACCCTCTCTTGCCATTAATTTCCTTCATAAAAACCGATACACCCATATTGAAGTGCTAGGAATTCTCTTTTTCTTTTGGTAGCATCTTGGCCGAATAGTAGAAGCAGTATAGATCTCTTTGGATTTTCGTGGTCAATCGCTTTGGTGAAGGTAAGTTGTGCCGAAACTTCATGGGTTCCTTCACTATTCTTTGTCGACTCTTTATTTGGGGGTAAGTGCCGGATTTAGTGATGGCTAGCAAGACTTCTAAATGTTTTAGTAATCGATCTCTTCTAGGTACCCCAAGATCGTGAAGCAAGCGACCCAAGCCCTAATTTCTAACATTCGATTTTGGTAAGTTTGGGTAAGGTCTATGTTGGTTTTCAAAAGCCGAAAAGCTTTGGTTATGAGTAATGTTCATTAATCGATTATTTGGTAAAGCAGATCGTGAATCGAGTCTTTGTGGATAGTAGCAAAGAGTTAAAGGTAAGGTTTTGGGATCAAAAGATAAACCCTAGGATTGTTTGGGTTGGCGAATAGGCCATGGTACTAACCCATGTGTTTGGCGAATATAGGGACCGATGAGATCTGGGTGGCCGACATCTCTTTTCGGGATTTAGGCGATTCGGTGGTGGACACGGTGTGTACATACACACTTATAATAGTTAATAAAGTGTATTAAGTGTATGTTATGTGTAAATCTGCTCTATGTAGATATGGCATTAGTGCCTTAATGGTACAAGCGAGGATCCGGTAAGTCTCTATTTGGATGAGATTGATAATAATGCTTTTGGGAAGCATGGATTATTTGATACATGTGATATATGTATGTTCTGTTATTAAGCGCTTGACATGGGTTGATGAGAGGAGGGGCGAGTGATATCGTCTTGACGAGCACCAGTGTTTTGGTAACACACCTTTGTGACTATATGTCACCGAGAGGTTTGGTACCTCAGAGGTTTGGTACCTCATAGCGACTTGTCCACGTGGTTAACACCACCGTGGGTTGGCCCCACTTGAGATATGGGATCGTGCGCGGTGATTTGGTATCACCACGATGGGTTGGCCCCATCACCCGATTTGTGTCTCTACGGACACGGTGCTTTGGTAGCACATTGTGACTATATGTCACCGGTGGTTTGGCACCACCGGTGTTTTGGTAACACATCGTGACTACGGTCACCGGTGGTTTGGTACCACATGGGGTAGACAAAGGCGTTTGGTTGGCTAGGTTGGGTACACGATACTCTGCATAATTAAGCATTGTTATATGTTGTGTATGAAATGTTGTATTAACAGGGGAAGGGTTACATCTGAGTCTTGGTGACTCACCTTCTCCTTTAACATTTTTCAGGTGACTCGTAGATGGCGGTTGAGAGCCGGTTGGACTCGAGGTGGCCATGCAGTGGATTTAAATTTATAGAACTTTATATTTCCTTATTTTTACTTTGGTTGTAATAAGGCCTCCATAAACTATATTTGTGTTATTTTCTTTTATGTTGGATATTTGCTTAAACTATACCTTTAAATTGAACTAAAACCACACGTTTTCTTAAATTAACACGAAGATGTTTTATCGTGCCATCGGGCACACTTGAAAGCCCAGTATAATAATCGGACTTAATTAAAATTCCAAATTAAACCCAAGGGTAGCTTTGACAAGATAACCGAAAGCGAGAAGTTTTCAATAAAAATTTAATAGGTATCGAATGGTGTTCACAAGGTTTTCTCCGTAACAAATCAAATTCGGTCGTAGTGTTTTGGGCGGGTTTGGGTTGTTCTGAGAATTAATATCGAGCCAGTTCAAAGCTCGGTAGTAGGGCCCAAGGCCCAAAAATGTTTTAGTAGGCCTTATGGAATAATTTTTGGTTTTTGAACAGCATGGCCCGAGTCTCGACACCGATCCGCCCGGTAAGTACTTTTAAACCTCTTGGTGAATTATATTACGTAGAAGGGTAGGAAGCATGGAGCGTAGATAGACTTATAGGACTTGGACCCTAAGGCTAGATTGCTCAAACACGAACGAAGCATAAGACTTAAAGAACTAAACCAACCTATGACTTAGTCAATGAGCTAGGGTGTGGTAACCCACTGCACGCATGTCTAGGATTGGATCCGGAAGAGCTTGGTATTTAAGCGGTCCTCGTGACTCACCTCCTCTTCGCGGTATCCTGCAGTGCGTAGCTTCGGTTCACCCTAACTCGAGAGGGCTCGGTGGTGTGGTAACCTGCGTGCGCATGTCTAGAAAGGTTCGGTGAGAGCTTGGTATTTAAGCGGTCCGCGTGACCCACCTCCTCTTCACTCAGTGCACTGGTGCGTAGCTTGGGTTCATACGACCGGGAAGGCTCGGACATAGGCTAAAAACAATGATTAAAACCCGAGAAGGAATTAGCCTTGTTTTTGAAATGGAATGAATAACTTGACCCTAATGTTTTCAAAACTTGTCCAATAACCCTTTTCAACCCTAGAACACTATGTATACAATGTTTTCTCGGAAAACTTGACTTGTGGAAAATTACAAAAATACCCTTAGGAGTAAAATTACCAAAATGCCCCTGACCCATAAAATATTGATTCGATGGTTTTGCCCAAAAATTTTAGCTAATATTCAATAACTTAGCTTTGGAAATCATCAGCAAAATATTTTGGGTTCTGAAAAATACGAAAATACCCTGTAAGAAAAAGACGAAAATACCCACAGGTTAGAAATGGCGAAATGTCAGATGAGTGAATAGGTATGGAAAGTATTAAGGAATGGATGCATGGACTTCTTTGTGTGAACTAGGATAGAAAGCTGAAACATTGTTTGCTCGAAAGAATCTACGATTAAACCTCATCCATAAAACTTCTTCGCGAGTAATAAAGTGAAACAAATGCTAACGCATAAAATTTTTCTTAATCAGTTAAAAGCGCGGTAGATAGAATGAGTTCTAGAGGACGTGGATGCCGTGGACGTGGTAGGGGTAGGAGGATGACGATTATCGAACCCGTCAGTCGGGACAAGGTTCGGAAAATGAGGTACCATGCGCCACCACCACCTCCTACTTTTAGAGCCGAGGAGCCGGAGCGCACGGTGGCGAGTCGGTATCAAGTCGTGTTGCAGTCTTGGAGATGGTGGTGGGGCTGGTGGAAATGTTGGAGCTCGGAAATCTGTCCCCGGCGACTCCGATCTAACGGAGCGGAGGTATTCGAGGTGTGTCGAGTGGCACCGGCAGCTTGTGGAATCTTGGGTGGAGTCAACCGAAAGAATCATGGATGACCTTGACCTGACTGAGGAAGAGAAGCTGAAAGGGGCAGTGTCGCTTCTAAAGGATGAAGCGTATCAGTGGTGGCTTACGGTTCGAGATGGGGCTCTACAGCAGATGATTTAACTTGGGAGTATTTGAACCGCCTATCGAGGAAAAAGTATGTGGGCATTAGCTACACTGACGCGCAGAGAAAGGCTTTTCTGGGATTAGTGCAAGGAACTAAGTCCGTGTCGGAATATGAGGCGGAATTTCTAAGGCTGAGTAGATATGCGAGGGGCATCGTGGCTACTGAACATGAGCGTTGTGTCCGCTTTGAGGACGGACTCCGAGATGATTTAAGGTTACTGATTGCCCCACAGCAGGTTCGTGAGTTCTCATCCCTAGTGGAGAAGGCTAAGGTAGCCGGAAGGAATCAAGGAGGTCGTGAGGCGAGAACTATAGTAAGAACAATCGAAGAGAAGTTTTGGGTCATTTGGATCAAGCGGAAATGCTCGAGAAAAGGCTAGGCCAAGTGGGCCCAATCAGCAAACAAGGCCCACATCGCTAATCAAAGGCCGACTTCGGTGCAATCGCTGTGGAAAGACCCATTGGGAGGTTGTTGGACCGGTGACAAAGGATGTTTTGAGTGTGGGTCTTTGGAGCATCGCGTCGAGATTGTCCCCAAAAACTAGCTAAGAAGCGACGGAAGGGCGAGCCGTGCTCGAGGATAGAAATGTAGGACCCACGGAGGGTCGTGGTAATGGTAGAGAAACAACGGTCCTAACAGAGGTCGTGGAACTCAAGGCGAGAGGTTCGGGCAACACGAGGCTAGGCGGCTGGCTTAGTTTACGTGAGCAAGGTGTCGCGAAGAAGGTGACGACCGGATGTCATAACCGATGCGTTTCTAATTTTCGGTTTTCCTTATGTTGCATTGATTGATGTGGGCTCGACGCACTCGCACATTGCTTGTAGTGTGGTAGGAACTATGGACCTAAACTCAAAGCGCTTCTAGGGAGATGACCGTAGTTAGCCCCTTAGGTCACTCCGTGAGTCGTAAATAGACTTTATAGAGACGTACTTCTAGAACTCCAAGGGGTAGTATTTGTAGTCGATCTAATGGAACTACCGTTTGGGGAGTTCAATTTGATCCTCGGTATGGATTGGTTGGTTAAGTACCAAGCAAGGTTGGCTCGCGCGACCAAGCGCATGGTTCTTAAGGCGGTGGAAGGGGATGAAGTGGTTATGATAGGAGGTAGGAGGAATTACCTATCCAACGTAGTGACCGCCTTGAAGGCTGAAAAGATGGTCAAGAAGGGTTGTGAGGCGTATTTGGTTCAAATCGTGCTTTGGAAGCTAAGGGGTTAGTAATTGAAAAGGTCCGAACGGTTGGGAATTTGTTGATGTGTTCCCGGAAGAACTTAGGGTTTGCCTCCGGATCGAGAAGTCGAGTCGGTATAGACTTGCTACCGGAACGGCACTGTGTCCATAGCACCATACCGAATGGCACCAAAGGAATTGGTGGAGCTAAAGGCTCAAATTCGGGAGCTCTTGGATAGAGGGTTTATACGACCAAGTATATCTCCGTGGGGAGCACTGTGTTGTTTGTCAAGAAGAAGGACGGTTCTATGCGGATGTGCATCGACTACCGCCGATTAAATAAGTTAACGATCAAGAACAAGTATCCGTTGCCTCGGATTGACGACTTGTTTGATCAACCGAAGGGTGCCTCTGCAAGAGTTTTGAAGATAGACTCGAGGTCGAGGATATCATCAACTTAAAGTAAAGGAGGTCGACGTTCACTAGCGGCATTCGAACTCGGTATGGGCATTTCGAGTTCTTGGTGATGCCATTCGGGTTGACCAATGCACCAGCGGCATTTATGGACTTGATGAACGAGTATTCCAACAAGACTTGGACCAGTTTCGTGCGTGGTGTTCATAGACGACATATTGGTTTATTCAAAGACGTAAGAGGAGCATGACAAGCACTTACGGATAGTTCTCGCAAGTATTGAGGGGAAGCGATTATATGCCAAATTCAGTAAGTGTGAATTTTGGCTTAGGAAGTGGCTTTCTTAGGTCATGTAGTATCGGTGAAGGAATTAGGGTAGACGCTCGCAAGATTGAAGCAAAGTATTGGAGTGGAAACCACCTAGGGACGGTGGTGAAATACGAAGTTTTCAGGTTTAGCAGGTACTATCGGAGATTCGTGGAAGGATTCTCTCTAATAGCAGCCAGTTGACTACGTTGCTAAGAAGAAAGGTGTCCCATTTGTATGGACGGAAAAGCAGCAAGAAAGCTTTGATAAGTTAAGGAAGATTTTGTGGAAGCTCCGGTATTGAGTACAAACTGAAGCAGGAAAGTTATTCACAGTTTATTGTGATGCATCTCACACCGGCTTGGGATGTGTGTTGATGCAGGATGGGAAGGTAGTAGCCTATGCATCCCGTCAATTAAGACCGCATGAGGTTAACTACCCAACTCACGACTTAGAGTTAGCAGCGGTCGTCTTCGCTCTAAAGATATGGAGACATTACGTATGGGGAGAAGTCGATGGTCTACACGGATCACAAAAGCTTGAGGTATCTTCTGACTCAGAAGGATCTGAATCTGAGACAGCGTCGATGGATTGAACTACTAAAGGACTATGATTGTTCAATCGAGTACCATCCGGGTAAAGCTAATGTGGTAGCTGACGCATTGAGCCGGAAGGTGGTGATGGACTTAAGAGCAATGTTCGCTCGGTTAAGTCTGTATGATGATGGGAGTCTTTTGGCGGAACTCAAGTAAAGCCGACTTGGGTCGAGGAGGTTAAGGAAAAGCGATTAGTGGATGAGGGCTTGAGCTCTAAGAGGGTACAAGTTCAAGACGGTGGTTTGGAAGGGTACGATCTGTCTAGTGATGGAGTGCTTTGTTTTCAAGGGGCAGTATGTATTCCAAAGGATCTGAGAATTAAGGCGAAAATTCTCCAAGATGCACATAGCAGCCCATACGCTATGCATCCCGGGGAAGCAAGATGTATGGAGATTTGCGAGCTTGATTACAGTGGCACAGGTTGAAGCGTGAGATAACGAGTTCGTAGGAAGTGTCGGACGTGTCGCCAGTTAAGGTCGAACATCGGTCACCATCGGGACTACTTCAACCGATAAAGATCCTCGGTGGAAATGGGAGAGGATCACCATGGATTTTGTTAGTGGGCTACCCTTACGCCCACCAAGAAGGATGCGATTTGGGTAATTGTGGATCGCTTAACTAAATCGGCTCACTTCATGCGGTGAGAATGGATTACTCACTCCGAAGAAGCTAGCGAAGGCGTATGTGGGAGAAATAGTGAGGTTGCATGGCGTGCGATGTCGATTATCTCGGATAGGGATCCCGATTCACGTCAAGGTTTTGGAAAGCGTTGCATCAAGCTTTGGGTACACGGTTAGATTTCGAAGATTGGCTTTCCATCCACAAATCGACGGACGATCGGAAAGGGTGATACTGATTTTAGAAGACATGTTAAGAGGTTGTGTCTTGGATTTTAGTGGTAGTTGGGAGGAGTACCTACCATTAGCGGAATTCGCTTATAACAATAGTTATCAAGCGAGTATTCAAATGGCTCCATACGAGGCCCTATATGGACGAAAGTGTCGTACTCCTACATGTTGGACGAGTTGGGAGAAAGACAAGTTCGGGTCCAGAAGCGTAAAGCGAGACGGAAGACAAAGTCAAGGTGATTCGGTCTCGTCTCAAGGAAGCATCGGATAGGCGAAGTCTTATGCCGATCTCAAACGCAAGGAAGTGGAGTATGTTGTAGGAGATGAGTCTTTACGAAAGTGTCGCCTTGGAAAAAGGTGTTGAGATTTGGACGGAAAGGAAGTTAAGCCCAAGGTTCATCGGGCCATATCTTTGTTGTGAAGCGAGTAGGACCGGTGGCTTATCGACTTGAGTGCCGTAAGAAGCGAGTCGATTCATGACGTATTCCATGTATCAATCTTGAGGCAGTATCGGTCGAGATCCTTCGCACGTTGTGCCGATGAGCTTGAGATTGAGGTGAACACGGATTTATCTTTTGAGGAAGAACCGGTTGATTGTAGATCGAGATGTGAAAGTTCTACGAAGGAAGGCGGTGCCTTTAGTAAAAGTGTTATGGCGGAACCACGAGTGGAAGAAGCTACGTGGGAGCCCGAGGAGGTGATGCGGCAAACAATACCCCATCTCTTTTGATCAAGGAATTTCGAGGACGAAATTTATTTTAAGAGGGGTAGAAGCTGTAACATCCCAAATATGGGGTTATGTGGAATTTGATTATTTTTATATTGTTAATGGAAGAATAGAACTTAATTTAAGGCTTTGAGTATGCCGGTTTGATAGAAAATTTCAGTTTTTAATTTTAAAAGAAGGGAGCCTTAGTAGGTGGGTGTTATAAGAATAAATGTGGGTAATTTAACATTAATTAGGCCTTGGTAAAGTGGCAAAAAGAAGCCCACTTAGGAGCTGGCATGTGACGCCACATCAAGAGGAAGGGAGAGCCTTGGTTCGAGTCACAAGGATCCCTCTTTTTGCATTATGGATGGACGGCACATGTGGAGAGTTTTTCTCCGTTGGATTCTTTTTTTATTTTGGATAATAAAGGGGTTAGTATTATTATTAATAAGGGATAATTTAAGCACTTTAAATTGGTTTTAAATTGCTTAAAATTGGTGATAATAAGGGATTTTATTATATTGATATAAAGAGGATATTGGTTGGATTATTATTTGATTAAAGGGGAATTAATTCAAATTAATTTGAATTAATTTAAATGAGTGGCCAGGAGAAGTTGTAAGTGTTTGCCGAAATCAAAACACTTCATGGAGAAGTGGACGGCAAGGCCACTAGGAGGGGGGTGCCGAATGCCTATAAAAGCCCCAACCTACCACCTTGTTATTCTTTTCTTTCATTTGAGCCGAAACCTCAATCTTTCTTTCTTTGTTTTTCGATATTTTTCTCCATTCTCTCAAACCCTTGGCCGAAACACCCTCTACTTCTCTTGCCGAATTCCCATCTTCAATCCCTCCTTTCTTTTATTTTCTTTCTTTGGCCGAATATCCACTCCTTTAGCCAACACTCTTATCACCCTCTCTTGCCATTAATTTCCTTCATAAAACCGATACACCCATATTGAAGTGCCGGAATTCTCTTTTTTCTTTTGGTAGCATCTTGGCCGAATAGTAGAAGCGAGTATAGATCTCTTTGGATTTTCGTGGTCAATCGCTTTGGTGAAGGTAAGTTGTGCCTTAGAAACTTCATGGGTTCCCTTCACTATTCTTTATCGACTCTTATTTAGGGGTAAGTGCGATTTTGCAAAGTGGCTAGCAAGACTTCTAAATGTTTTAGTAATCGATCTCTTCTAGGTACCCCAAGATCGTGAAGCAAGCGACCCAAGCCCTAATCTCTAACATTCGATTTTGGTAAGTTTGGGTAAGGTCTATGTTGGTTTTCAAAAGCCGAAAAGCTTTGGTTATGAGTAATGTTCATTAATCGATTATTTGGTAAAGCAGATCACGTGAATCGAGTCTTTGTGGATAGTAGCAAAGAGTTAAAGGTAAGGTTTTGGGATCAAAAGATAAACCCCTAGGATTGTTTGGGTTGGCCGAATAGGCCATGGTACTAACCCATGTGTTTGGCCGAATATAGGGACCAGAGATCTCGGGTGGCCGACATCTCTTTTCGGGATTTAGACGATTCGGTGGTGACGGTGTTTACATACACACTTATAATAGTTAATAAAGTGTATTAAGTGTATGTTATGTGTAAATCGCTTCTATGTAGATATGGCATTAGTGCCTTAATGGTACAAGCGAGGATCCCGGTAAGTCTCTATTTGGATGAGATTGATAATAATGCTTTTGGGAAGCATGGATTATTTGATACATGTGATATATGTATGTTCGTTATTAATCGCTTGACATGGGTTGATGAGAGGAGGGGGCGTGATATCGTCGGCGACGAGCACCGGTGTTTTGGTAACACTGCTCGTGACTATATGTCACGAGAGGTTTGGTACCTCCAGAGGTTTGGTACCTCATAGCGACTTGTCCCCGTGGTTAACACCACCGTGGGTTGGCCCCACTTGAGATATGGGATCGTCGCCGGTGATTTGGTATCACACGATGGGTTGGCCCCATCACCCGATTTGTGTCTACGGACACCGGTGCTTTGGTAGCACATTGTGACTATATGTCACCAAAGTGGTTTGGCACCACCGGTGTTTTGGTAACACATCGTGACTACGGTCACCGAAGGGTTTGGTACCACATGGGGTAGACAAAGGCGTTTGGTTGGCTAGGTTGGGTACACGATACTACTGCATAATTAATCGTTATATGTTGTGTATGAAATGTTGTATTAACCGGGGAAGGGTTACATATCGAGTCTTGGTGACTCACCTTCTCCTTTTACATTTTTCAGTGACTCGTAGATGGCGGTTGAGGAGCCAGTTGGACTCGAGGTGGCCATGCAAAGTGGATTTAAATTTATAGAACTTTATATTTCCTTATTTTTACTTTGGTTGTAATAAGGCCTCCATAAACTATATTTGTGTTATTTTCTTTTATGTTGGATATTTGCTTAAACTATACCTTTAAATTGAACTAAAACCACACGTTTTCTTAAATTAACACGAAGATGTTTTATCGTGCCATCGGGCACACTTGAAGCCCTAGTATAATAATCGGACTTAATTAAAATTCCAAATTAAACCCAAGGGTAGCTTTGACAAGATAACCGAAAACGAGAAGTTTTCAATAAAAATTTAATAGGTATCGAAATGGTGTTCACAAGGTTTTTCCCCGTAACAAATCAAATTCGGTCGTAGTGTTTGGGCCGGGTTTGGGTTGTTACATTATGTTATTACAATTTGAAATCAACTTATCAAAACGATTGCCATATTTGTTACTGTTGGTTTCTTAAACTGAATAAAACTGCGGAAGCTTCTTTAATTAAAACCATGAAGTTTAAAATGCGAGTTGTTCCTGAAAACAATTATTATTTTGAAAACTCATTTATATCAGTTTGGCAGTTTAAAATGTGAAATCAAAGCCCAATTAAAAATTAAATCCACCAATGGCCTTGTTACATAATCAATAGCCCAATATGAAATTTAAATAAGTAAGTCTAAAGCAGAACATCAGCGATCGTGTGGCCACCTCCGAGTCCTTCGCGGCTCCAAATCGTCTAAGGCGGGGGATTACCTGTACAAATAAAAGAAAGGGTGAGTTTACGAAAACTCAGTGTGTAATCCCCTATCCGTCAGTCAGTAACAATATATACAGTAACAGTCTAGGCCCGAGCCCTATTCAGTAATAGTGCAGTGTGGGCCTTAGCCCATTAAAGTAACAGTGTGGGCCTAAGCCCAATATAGTATCAGTACAGTGCAAACATGCAACCCACCCAAATCCAACCAACACACCACCCGTACCAACCAACACACCATGTGGGGATAAAATCGACCCACCCAGCCAGCACACCAATATCGCAGCATAGCTGCCAGCAATAATAATGCAACAGAGCTGCCAGTAACAGTATATGTGGCAACGCCACTAGTAACAGTCAATGTGACAAAGCCACCAGTACAGTACTTCCTCCATATCAGAATCCCAACCCCATGCAGTATGTCATGTCATAAATAGTTCATGTATGCAAAGTGTCATACTCAGTACAGTTTTATAAATAACCTATACTCATCAGTCAACCTACCTCTAGTGGTAAACTGGTCATTTCTGTAACGCCCCAAATTTTGGGCCTAGGAGAAATGGGCTTCGAGTATCAGAGCAATTGGATTTTAGTTGTGTGAGGAAATTTCACTAATTACATGTTTAGTCTAGTGGCTAAGTGATTTGAGAAGAGTTGGGAGTGTTGGAGAAGTCCTAGGTTCAAACTAGAGCTCTGGCAAAATTTTTAGTTTTTCCTTAAAGGGGAGTTGGCGTTAGTTGGAAGGCCTTATAAATTTGTTTGGTTAAAATATGACACAAGGAAGTGAGTGATCTAGTGGCAAGGCGTCATTAAGGTTGCAAGAGAGCATGGGTTCAAGTCTGGGCGCGTGCAATTCATTTTGATTTCCTTTTAAATGAACTTAGACTTTGGCCCATAGGCATATATTGAGTTGTGCTTGTTTTGTTACAAAAGGAGCTAGTTGGTAAGGTGGCTAGCGGCGTGGATTAAGTTACAGGGGAGCCTGAGTTCGAAACCCCTTGCATGCAAAATGTGACTATTTTGCTAATTTGGAACGGTTTTGGAGGATTGATGGAGGGATCCCACATCGGGAAGCTAACATGAGGTTGGGCGAGAAGTTGGTTTTAAATAGAGCGATCTATGAGGAGAGTAAGCATACCTTGGTTGGCGTTTGGGCATAGGAGTGTTCGGAGTGCGGATTAACTCCAGATTCCTATCAGGTGTGTATTTTGTACTACTCTAGCTGTAGAGCGGCAAATGCCGAAATGCCGGTCACATGGCGATGGTAGCCACACGAGCGTGCGAGTGCACGTGTGGGAGCTTCGACGCGATAGTTGAGGCCATCATGAATATTCTTGTGGGTTTAGGCTGTTGGGCCACGATGGGTCAAAAAGGGGCCACGTGGGGCCAATGGGCCTGTGGGCCCAATCGGATAAGTTGTATGATTGTGTAGTAAATATTGGACTGGACTATGTGAATCTCATATCTGTGGCTAGATTTGGCCTAAATGGGCCACACGAGCGTGAGGGCCTATTTGGGCCAAGAATGGGGCCTAGGCCCATTCGCATCGTTATCTCTGTTTACAATACCCTCGGTTTGCAAAATTACTGAAATACCCTCGGTTTGCAAAATTATTGAAATACCCTCGGTTTGCAAAATTACTGAAATACCCTTGGTTTGAAAAATTACTGAAATACCCCTGTAGGGTAGAATTATTGAATTACCCTGTAGGGTAGAATTACCAAAATACCCCTGAAGGGTAGGATTACCGAAATACCCTTATAGGGTAAAATGACTATTTTGCCTCTGAGGGTCAATGACTGATTTTGTGCCATGACTTGACTGTGATCGTATGACTGTGTTTTAACTGACTTGACTGTGGTCGTGTGACTGATATGCTTGTAATATATGTTAAATGATTGTTACTGAGTATGGTCATTCTGCATACACCTGTGATGATTGAGCATGACATACACGACATATTGCATGGGGTTGGGACAAAGTTACGGAGGAAGTGTACGGCCCATTGCCATTCTGTACAAGGCTTTCAGCCTTTCTGTGATATTTATGGCTTTTAGCCGTTCTGTTAACCGGCAGCGATGCTGCGATATTTATGGCTTTTAGCCATTCTATTAACCGACAGCGATGCTGCGATATTTATGGCTTTTAGACGTTCTGTGCGATGCTGCGATAATTATGGCTTTTAGCCGTTCTATTAACCGGCAGCGATGCTGCGATATTTATGGCTTTTAGCCATTCTGTTAATGGGCAGCGATGCTGCGATATTTATGGCTTTTAGCCGTTCTGTTAACCGGCAGCGATGCTGCAATATTTATGGCTTTTAGCCGTTCTATTAACATACAGCGATGCTACGATATTTATGGCTTTTAGCCGTTCTGTTAACCGGCAGCGATGCTGCGATATTTATGGGTTTTAGCCATTCTGTCTACGGCGCCGAGCCGTTCTGTTGACTTAGTGCCGCAACCGGTGCTATGCTTGGTGTGTTGGCTGGGTGGGTCGATTTTATCCCCCCATTGTGTGTTGGTTGGCACGGGTGGTGAATGGGTTGGATTGGGCTGGATTTCTGTCTGCATATCTGCATTTGGTACTGGTTCTATTATGGGCTAAGACCCACTTGATACTGTGTTTGTGATGAGCTCAGGCCCAGTCTGTTTTTTGCATACCGTATATCTGACTGTTTGTATTATAAGGGATTACATACTGAGTTTTTGCAAACTCACCCTTCTGTCTAACTGTATAGGTAATCCCCAGACTTAGTGGATTTGGAGCTGCGAGGGACTCGGAGGTGGCCGCAGTACTACTCCTGTTTTCGTTTACTTGGCTTTTATTTACTATTAGTGTTTTTCTGGATTTTTTTTATATTTGTAATAAGGCCTTTCCAATTTTATAGTTTTCAATCTGAGGTTTTAATCATTATGATTTATACATGTTAGAAGTAGAACGCGGTTTTCCCAAAACGATAACTGTTTTCAAAACACTATGTTTCTGCAACAATCGCAAGTGTTCACAATCGCAACAAGTAATAAAGTGACAAGTAAATGTCGAGTTATCGTACCGATAGGGACTGTGAAAAGAATTATTTATGAATGCAATTTAAAACACTTTGGTGAAGAAAAATATTTTGATTTGAGAAATGATTAAAAACTAGAAAACAAAACAAAACAAAACAAAACAAAATAAAATAAAATAAAGTTCTAATGCACGATTTCAAAAGCTGACTTTAATCAAGATGATTTGATTGTGTTGGATTAATTATATTTCCTTACCTTAGAATTATTAAACTTATGCTTTTACTTGTTACGAATAAATCACGGCAACTCAGTAATTTGCTAACTTATGAACATATTTACAAATCAAAATCCATTCATCTCGTGTACATATTTCTATGTCAATTCGACCGATTAAACATATTTATAAAAGTAAACATGTTATTGCACATACATACTTATTAAATTAAACAATCTCTCGCATATTCCTATGTCGATTCAAACAATTAATTCAACCTAATAAGCATATAAAAGACTATGTGAGGTAATAAAGTATCCTTACCTTGAAACAGTTTAATCACAATAATCTTGCAAGTTATGCAAGGCATATGTATCGCCAAATACAATGCTAATCTAATCTTCAGCTACCTTGGAAGAATTTTGTCCATTAATTACAATTTCAATGCATTTAAATAATTAATTCTTTAGTTATCTAAACAATTATAATGCCAGAATAACTTAGGCATGATTTTACTAAATCAATCATTTTACCGAGGCCTATAACAGCATAAACACAATTTTAATAATTTAAGATGACGAAATGCAATCAACCCAACACGAATTAAATTCAAGCTAATCTGATTAAATTAACCATTCCAACAATGTAAATATTCATAGATATGTTCATAATAAAAACAACAAAAATTAAGAGATAGGGAACCTGAATCAAATTCGGTGGTTTTTTTGTGGCTTGACTAGGTTGCTCTGTTCTTCCTTCTTTGCTTTCCTCGCCGACCAAGGCTGCTATGAACACTCAATTTCTGCTCTAAAATGGCTGAAGAAGACCCCTTTCCCAAGAGGAGAAATCGGCACAAGAGCAAGGAACTTTGAATGGGAAAATGAGAGAAAAAGTGAGAGAGGAGAGAAGAGTTGTGAGAGAAGCGATGTGAATTGAGGGATGCTTTGAATGATCAGCCAAGGGGGGTTTTATAGCTGAATGTGGCAGCTGAAATTTGCTAAAAATAGCAGCCAAAGAGCCAACCCTTGGCCGGCCACCTATGTGGCAAAGTTGATGGCTTCAACTTTGCTAAATATGCCTTGGGGCAAATCTACAAAGCCACTAATTGTGGGGGAGGGGTTGAATGCAACTTTTACAAGTCTTCAAGGGCCTCTTTGTAAGCTCAATTAATCAGCTAATAAGCTGATTTGGGTCAGCATATGGACGGTTCCGGGCAGCCCAATTGGTGGTTGGTTCGGTTCACTAAATTTGGTTCAACTAGTGCGGTTTAACTGGACCCTTTTTTCCATAATTAATTAATAATAATTTATTTAGCCCAAATTAAATTGGGAATAAATTAAAATTAATTATATTATGATTTAACATTCAAAATCAGACCGTCTTGGGCTGGAAATAAATTTGCCTCGATACTTCAAATTGCTTCTTGGGTTTATTCTTCGAGCAGTGTCTGCCGAGCCAATTTTCGCTCTTTGTGCGAATCTGTCGAAAATAGTCAAAATTAATCAGAATTAACTATAAAATTAATTAAAATTCATCATGTTCATATTTTTAACACAATTTTATTATTTTATAATATTTAATTATTTTTCGACAAGAATTTAACCGAAATAGCATGATTTTAAGTTAAAAAGGGCATGTAAAAACACGTAAATTTTCGTGTTTCCACACCCCCAAACTTAATTCATTGCTCGTCCCGAGTAATGCACAAATTTGAAAAGAATTTTCTCAGAAACACTTTTGAAAAACTTCTTCAAAACAACATTCTTCCCAAAATCATGAAATCAATATACTTTATGCTCAAAAACAAGAAATTTGATAATTATGCTACTCAAGTATATATGTCGTTCAAATTAATCTCAAAAATTACTATAATAGCAAAATTAGACTAAATGTTTCTTAATAAAGACATGTTAATCCCTACCATTTTGATTTTGATTCCTTATTCAAAATTAAACTACAATCATTAAGCTTAACTAATGTCTTCATATGTTGAACAGAGCAATTTCTCTCCACTAATGTAGGTAACATTGGAACTTTGAATCAATAGGTCTTTAACAGGGTTGTAACGTGGCTGGGCTTAGAGGTAGGTAAAAGATAGATAATTTTAGGTTTTAAAACCCTAGACTCGTAAAATCGAACCTTCGTAATTTTTACCCTTGATACACCAACTTATGCTTTTTTGTACATCTATTTTATTTTGAGTGCATGTTTTTTTTTAACTTCAACTTCGAGCACTCGCTTCATGTACTACAATTTTCGAGCAATTGATACTTCTTTTCAACTCCCCCAAACTTATTTTCAAAGAATACTCTGAATAGTACTGAGTCTAGTGTTTGGGACATTTTGAAGATAATTAAGAGAAGTGATGGCTAATTTTGTAAGGGTTCAAATAAAATTAGGCCATGAAGTCTCAAAGTTAGGGTTCAAAGGATAAAAATTTCATCATGGTTAGCTTGAAAGGCTCAAACGGTCCAAACAACAGTTGCCTAAATCATTTTCAACGCTCCATGCTTCCTAGGATTTCGCCTCAAGAAACTACTAAGTCAATTCTAAAGGCTTAAACTTTCATGCATGTCTAATTTTTTTTTTCATAGGGAACTAAAAATTTTATGGTACGAATTTGCATGCTTTATTAAAAATACATACATATCATTATTAAGCTAACATAATAGCTTATTGAAATAATATAACTTTATTAATACTGAAGTTTAGCATACTTAACAAAATTTCAAATTATTGAACAAAATATATCCTAATCATAATTAAAAGAAAATTTTATTCTGAGCGGAATTAATTCAAATTTTCGGTCCCCCTACTTAAAGTGAACAATGTCCTCATTGTTTAAAGTGAATAGATACTATACACCAAGTAGGGTTTTAGGAAAGAGGAGGTGAGTCAAATAGGCTACTTAAGTACCAAGCTCTCTCTAAATCCAATCCTAGACATGTATATACATATTGCCACACTTTAGCCTTTGTGACTTGCTCAGATTTTATTCATGATTCCTATCTCTTGTTTTATTGTGCACAAATTAAAATTCCTAATTAACCTAATCCTAAAATATTAAATAACCTAGGAAAGAAAATGAAATAAAGTAAAGATCCCTCTTTTTATTTATTTGTAGATCCCTCAAAATTTGACTCATCTTTTCCCTTCCTCGACATTGGAGTCCATGGTTCGAGTATAAAGTCTGGAAATTCAGGCACAAAAATAAACGGGTTATGAAATATATATTTTAAATGCATATCTGATTGAGTCATCCCGTACTTTTGAGGGTCCATGTGTTGCACCATAGCCATTATACCAAACTGTTCACTTCGTAGAATGGTGCTAGATAAAGGGACTCTCAGTGTCGAACTTAGAAAATCTGTTAAGGGTGGTTTCAGTTTCGGGCAGGTGGTTGAGTAGCCGATGGTAAGGTTTAGAGTTGAAGAGGGTGGCAATTTTAAGGATAGTTTAGGTGCGATTGTTGGTGACTTCGAATAAAGGTGTTTGGCGTGGCGATTCAAGGAGTTAAGGGTGAAACATTAAGGGGTTAAGTGAGATGCACTATTTGGCTACTTGGGAGTGGCGGTGGAGCAAGGTAAGGGCTATAGGTTTGTGCGGAAAAGGGTTCAATATTTCCCTTTTTAGCAGTGTCTTAAGCCCAATGGTAGCTCCTTTTTGGATCCTAAGCTCCTGTACTGAAAGTAAGCTGAAATTAGTGCTTTGTAACACCCCAAACCCGGCCTACACGTTACGACCGGATCTGGTATGTCACAAGGAAAGGTAGTTAAAAAAATTCGCGATCGTTTAAAAATTTCGAGTTTTGATTATCAGTAGTTTGTGAACCATTCATTAATATTTTGGAAAACAGTTATTTGTGTTTTTAGGAAAACTCCATATTGATCATTTAATCATAGATAATAACCGCATTAAAACAAAAACCAAATTAAAATCCCAGTGGCCTTATTACAAAACATTAACCCAAAATAAATAATCTTAAAATAAGGTAAAAATTGAAATTACTAAATTTCACTTGTAGTATCTCTGATGTATAGCCACCCCCGAGTCCTCCACGGCTCCCAATCCTCTATCGTTGGGAATTACCTGAAACATTTAATAAAAAGAGGGGATGAGTTTATGAAAACTCAATGTGTACAACCCTCATCGGTAAGAACATGCATCACAACAATCTGGGCCGAAGCCCATTATAGTAACGGTGGCAATTGGGTCTTAGCCCAAAATAGCCTCGGTTGAGCCTTAACCCATATCATATGTCACAGCAAGAGATAATGTATGCAATGCGATGTAAACCCAGCCCAACCTAATTTTTCCATCCGCTACACACCACCCATTCCCGCCAAACACACGGTGGGGATTTCTACAATCGACCCTCACCGCTACACACCAAGGGTAGCCCGGTTGCGTACTTACTGAGCGTTGCAACAAAGGCGCTTAATCACATACATTGGGCTTAAAGCCTCCGGTGGATCCATAACATACGGCCATGCGATCCTGGATCCATTCCATACGGCCATGCGATCCTCAAATATTGACACAGAGTCATCAATATATATGTTAGGCACATAGCCACGGTAAATATGATTAGCACAAAGCCATAATAACAGCACAAAGCCTTCGGTATTGGCACAAAGCCCTCGGTATTGGCACAAAGCCCATAATTACGGCACGAAGCCCATATTAATGGCACACAACCCTTGGTAACATTATCGGTGCAGCATGGCTGCTCGGTGGCTAAAAAGCTTGTGGTGGATCCATACCATACGGCCATGCGATCCTGGATCCATACCATACGGCCATACGATCCTGAAATCTTCCTCCGTACCATAATTCCCACCCATGCAATATGTCGTGTATGTCATGCTCAATCATTACACGTGTATGCAAAATGGACATGCTCAGTAACAATTATTTAAGCATGTAATAAAAGCATATCAGTCATACAACCGCAGACAAATTAGACAACTCATTGCACAAGTCGATCATTTACCTACAAGGGCAAATCAAACATTTTACCCTATAAGGGTATTTCGGTAATTCCACCCTACAGGGGTAGTTCGGTAATTCTACTCATAACCAATCCATGTAAGCAACGCATCTCAAACATAAGCAATCATACAATTAACACATACAACGCTAGTACTACCAGAAGGGTACAACGATCACTTTGTCGTGTAGGGGTAAAATGGTAATTTCACAAATCGGGGGAATTTCGGTAATTTCACAAACCAGGGATATTTTGGAAATTTTACAAATTAGGGGTATTTCGGCAATTTTACAAATCGGGGGTATTTCGGTAATTTTGCGAACCATGGGTATTTCGGTAATTTTGCAAACCAGGGGTATTTCGGTAATTTTGCAAACCAGGGGTATTTAGGTAATTTTACAAACCAGGGGTATTTCGATAATTTTATAAACCGGGGGTATTTCGATAATTTTACAAACCAGGGGGTATTTCAGTAATTTTGCACTTAATGACCTTTTCGACGGCCTACTGTCGCCTCGAGCGACACGGATACCTTTTCTTATCGAAACGGTGCAATTAGGCCTAGGGCCCATTCTCGGCCCAAATGGGCCCACACGCTCGTGTGGCCCATTTAGCCCAAATCTAGCCACAGATATTAGATTCACATAGTCTAGTCCAATTTCTACTACACAGTCATACAATTTATTCATATGGGCCCACCTTGGCCCATCATGACCCAAGCAGCCTCAACCTACAAGAATACTCATGGTGGCCTCGACTATTGCGTCGAAGCTCCCACACGTGCGCTCACACGCTCGTGTGGCTACCATTGCCATGTGACTGGCTTTTCGGCATTTACCGCTCTACAGCTAGAGTAGAGAGAATTACACACCTGATAGGAATCTAATGCTAATCCGCGCTCCGACCACTCCTGTGCCCAAGCGCCCACCAAGGTATCTTAACCCTCCTCATAGACTGCTCTATATATAGCCAGCTTCTCACCTTCCTTCTTTGTATCTTTCCGATGTGGGATCCCTCCGATAGCGAGTTTAAATCCAACTCAAACTCGGCGTCCAATCATAAAATAAATACTCCCTTGCTGATCCCGAGACTTGAACCTCAGACCTCTTGCCAGCTGTAACGCCACCTTGCCACTAGGCCACAAGCTCCTCTTGTGTCTATAACCATGCGCAACTAAATATAAGTCTATGGCCAAGGTCTAAATCCATTTAACAAAATAATCTAAAAGAAATACAAGTTCCATGCCTTGAACCTTGGACCTCCTTCCTTCCTTGTGGCGTCACCCCCTTGCTTCCTAAGTGGCGTCACTTTGCCACTACACCACACACTCCACTTGTGACATTTTTCTCCACATTTTGTTCTTAAAGCCTACCTACTAACTCCCAGGGTTTTTTTCACCTAAAACCAAAATTTTCCTAAAGCTCAAGTTTGATCCCAGGACTTCATAGAAGCCCCCTAACCTTCTAAAATCACTCACCTAATAGGTCTAACCTGCCTTAATGCCGATCTCTTGATCTCAAAAATTTTAAATGCTACTACGCTCAAGGCCTATTGGGCCCAATCCTACTAGGCCCAACTTTGGGATGTTACAAATCTACCCTCCTTAAAGAAATTTCATCCTCGAAATTTGCAGCTATAGAAACAGTCGCACATCCTAACCTACAACACTACACTCACGCTGCGCACTCTGATTCTAAAACAGTAATACACTTTCTAACTTAAGCTTGCAACCTCTTCACACAACAAAATATCTAATACAGAAGCAAACAGATATTTAACACTCATACATAAAAAAATTTCATTCAAACATCACATCCAAAACATACACAGAATAAATACAGTCATTATAGCATATAATAAGTAAGGGGACTTACGGATTTGGTCTTTGGAGACTCTAAGTGCCATACTTCCAATAAAGATACTTTTTTTAAACCAAATTTCAAATAACTCTAAAAAAACATTTTCGAACCCATTCCACAGCTGAGTTTTGCAACCCAGGCTCTGATACCATATTGTAACACCCCAAACCTGGCCTACACGTTATGACCGGATCTGGTATGTCAGAAGGAAAGGTAGTTAAAAAAATTTGCGATCGTTTAAAAATTTCGAGTTTTGATTATCAGTAGTTTGTGAACCGTTCATTAATATTTTGGAAAACAATTATTTGTGTTTTTAGGAAAACTCCGTATTGATCATTTCATCATAGATAATAACCGCATTAAAACAAAAACCAAATTAAAATCCCAGTGGCCTTATTACAGAACATTAACCCAAAATAAATAATCTTAAAATAAGGTAAAAATTGAAATTACTAAATTTCACGAGTAGTATCTCTGATGTATAGCCACCCCCGAGTCCTCCACGGCTCCCAATCCTCTATCGCTGGGAATTACCTGAAATAGTTAATAAAAAGAGGGGGTGAGTTTACGAAAACATAGTGTGTACAACCCTTATCGGTAAGAACATGCATCACAACAATTCGGGCTGAAGCCCATTACAATAATGGTGGCAATTGGGTCTTAGCCCAAAATAGCCTCGGTTGAGCCTTAACCCATATCATATGTCACAGTAGATAATGTATGCAATGCGATGTAAACCCAGCCAAACCTTATTTTTCCATCCGCTACACACCACCCATTCCTGCCAAACACACCAGTGGGGATTTCTACAATCGACCCTCATCGCTACACACCAAAGGTAGCCCGGTTGCGGTACTACAGAACATTGCAGCAAAGCTGCTTAATCACATACAATGGGCTTAAAGCCTCCGGTGGATCCATACCATACGGCCACGCGATCCTCAAATATTGACACAGAGTCATCAATATATATGTTAGGCACATAACCACGGTAAATATGATTGGCACAAAGCCATAATAACAGTACAAAGCCTTCGGTATTGGCACAAAGCCCATAATTACGGCACAAAGCCTTCGATATTGGCACAAAGCCCATAATTATGGCACGAAGCCCATATTAATGGCACACAGCCCTCGGTAACATTATCGGTGCAGCATGACTGCTCGGTGGCTAAAAAGCTTGTGGTGGATCCATACCATACGGCCATGCAATCCTGGATCCATACCATACGGCCATGCAATCCTCAAATCTTCCTCTGTACCATAATTCCCACCCATGCAATATGTCGTGTATGTCATGCTCAATCATTACACGTGTATGCAAAATGGACATGCTCAGTAACAATTATTTAAACATGTAATAAAAGCATATCAGTCATACAACTGCAAACAAATTAGACAACTCATTGCACAAGTCGATCATTTACCTACAAGGGCAAATCAAACATTTTACCCTATAAGGGTATTTCGGTAATTCCACCCTACAGGGGTAGTTCGGTAATTCTACTCATAACCAATCCATGTAAGCAACGCATCTCAAACATAAGCAATCATACAATTAACACATACAACGCTAGTACTACCACGAGGGTACAACGATCATTTTGTCGTGTAGGGGTAAAACGGTAATTTCACAAATCAGGGGATTTCGGTAATTTTGTGAACCAAGGGTATTTCGATAATTTTGCAAACCAGGGGTATTTCGGTAATTTCATAAACCAGGGGTATTTAGGTAATTTTACAAACCAGGGGTATTTCGATAATTTTACAAACCGGGGGTATTTCGGTAATTTTACAAACTAGGGGTATTTCAGTAATTTTACACTTAATGGCCTTTTCGACGGCCTACTGTCACCTCGAGCGACACGGATACCTTTTCTTATCGAAATGGTGCAATTAGGCCTAGGGCCCATTCTCGGTCCAAATGGGCCCACACCCTCGTGTGGCCTATTTAGCCCAAATCTAGCCACAGATATTAGATTCACATAGTCTAGTCCAATTTCTACTACACAGTCATACAATTTATTCATATGGGCCCACGGGCCCATTGGGCCCACCTTGGCCCATCATGACCCAAGCAGCCTTAACCTACAAGAATACTCATGGTGGCCTCGACTATTGCGTCGAAGCTCCCACACGTGCGTTTGCACGCTCGTGTGGCTACCATTGCCATGTGACCGGCTTTTCGGCATTTGCCGCTCTACAGCTAGAGTAGAGAGAAGTACACACCTGATAGGAATCTAATGCTAATCCGCGCTCCGACCACTCCTGTGCCCAAACGCCCACCAAGGTATCTTAACCCTCCTCAGTCTCTATATATAGCCAGCTTCTCACCTTCCTTCTTTGTATCTTTCCGATATGGGATCCCTCCGATAGCAGAGTTTAAATCCAACTCAAACTCTGGTCGTCCAATCCGCAAAATAAATACTCCCTTGCTGATCCCGAGACTTGAACCTCAGACCTCTTGCCAGCTGTAACGCCACCTTGCCACTAGGCCACAAGCTCCTCTTGTGTCTATAACCATGCGCAACTAAATATAAGTCTATGGCCAAGGTCTAAATCCATTTAACAAAATAATCTAAAAGAAATGCAAGTTCCACACCTTGAACCTTGGACCTCCTTCCTTCCTTGTGGCGTCACCCCCTTGCTCCCTAAGTGGCGTCACTTTGCCACTACACCACACACTCCACTTGTGACATTTTTCTCCACATTTTATTCTTAAAGCCTACCTACTAACTCCCAGGGTTTTTTTCACCTAAAACCAAAATTTTCCTAAAGCTCAAGTTTGATCCCGGTACTTCATAGAAGCCCCCTAACCTTCTAAAATCACTCACCTAATAGGTCTAACTTGCCTTAATGCCGATCTCTCGATCTCAAAATTTTTAAACGCTACTACGCTCAAGGCCCATTGAGCCCAATCCTACTAGGCCCAACTTTGGGATGTTACATGCTTGGCTTAAAAGTTGACCCTTTATTTAACAAAACAAATACTTAAATTCTTCGGCCTACTAAGAAGAATACTTTTCGAAAAATTACATTAAATTAAACTCCCAAGAAAGACTGGAAAGGTTACAGATGGTCCTGCTTAAGTCCCAATCTCCTAGACAGAGTTTTAATTAATGTAATTAAGCAAATAAAATTTTATCTAAGTCTACCATTTTGTTCAAATGAGAAAAAAACTAAAAATATAAAATAACGATAGAGAAAGTGAATAGAACTCCCTCCATTTTATTCAGGATCGTCATTGGCTATGGTGGTGTCAAATGGCCATTTGTCATACCAACCATAACCATCTAGGAAGTATTCATATTCTTTCCCATCAAATCTATCCAACATCTTATTAGGGAAAGAAAACCCGTAATGGTCTTTCCTGGTGGCCTTGTTTAACTCCCTATAATTCCTACAAATCCTCAAAGCCGTGACTCGAATATCTGCAATAATCCATCCGACACCCTTTATGTGCTTTTCCAAAACAACAAATGACTCTTCTTTTTGATTCTTGGTGAACTCAACTGAAATCATGATAGGTAAAAATAGAGATAAACCCAAACAATCATATTTCAAATGAGGAGGCAAAGTCTTCAGTTCCAATTTGACTGGCTCTTTAATCAACACTTTTGGTTGTGTGTACTCCCAAGATAATAACTCTAATGATTCCAGTGGAACTTCCTGAGTGAATCCCTTCATTTTAGCTTCCAATAAAGCCAAACATTCCTCGTCTTCATCATCACTTGGCAAATCTTCTAGCAGAATACATTCTAACGGATCATTTATAGAATTGAGCTCCAGCTCTGTAGAAGCCAGTGATTCCATCTTGGAAATAGTAGAACAGTCTTCAACTACATCCGGGGATTTAGCAGTATCGAAGTCATTAAAAGTCACCTTGTCATCAAAAATTTCTTTCAACTGAGTATCTCGTTGCTGCTTCTGGAATCGTTGAGGATATGGAAATGGTGGAATATTAGCTTTAACCAAACAACTCTTCTGTGGAAATTTTTCTGCATCTGGCAAGGGTGTTAGATAATCAGAACTAACTGGTTTAGAGTTTACCTCATCAAGAATCACTGAATCTGACTTCTGTGATACAAGAGTTTCAACACTTGGTTGAACTTCCTCTTTGACTTGAGCTACAACAGGCTCATCTTGAACCTCAACCACATTGGGCTCCAATGTCTTTCCACTTGGCAAAGAGACTGCTTTGCAATGTTCTTTGCCCAAAATTCTTAGATTTTCTATGTCGCTTGGCCAAATACCTTGGGGTTTATTTCGAAGTTCATTGGTTAGCTGACCCATTTGATTCTCCAGATTTCTTGAAGTGGTACCATTTTTCACTATGTATGCCTTAAGCAGATTCTCAAGATCACTTGAAGATTTAGTTGGTGGGGGCTGTTGCACTTGTTGAGAATATTCTGATGGATAATTTGGTCGAAATGGCATAACAGAGTCGCTATGGTCTGCCCATTGATTACTCCATGGAGAAATTGAATGATTCTTCCTTGAAGAGTTGTAAAAATTTGATTACAGACCATTCCAATTCTGATTTCCTATGTAATAATTTGACTCTTGATTCGATGGGCAATTTTCAAAGAAATGGCCATCTCCACAGTATTCACAAGAAATATTCTCGAACTGGTTCGCCTGCTGACCTGATAGATTACCATTGAAACCATTAACAATTATATTCTTAAGCATAGAAGACATAGAGGATACTTGGGCTGCCAAAGAAGTAAGTGTGTCTGCTTCATGTACTCCTACTGCTCGTCTTTCTAAGGCTGCTCGGTTGGTTGGCCACTAATAGTTATTGCTGGTAATTCTTTCAATAATCTCGTAAGCATCGTTATAAGACTTAGAAAGAAGGGCTCCGTTTGCGGAAGCATCCACCATCATTCTAGTATGAATATTGAGACCAATATAGAAAGTCTCCATTTGAACGCAGTAAGGAATGCCGTGATGAGGGAACTTACATAATAACTCCTTAAACTGCTCCCATGCCTCATATAAAGATTCTTCATCAAGTTGCTAAAATGAAGTGATTTCATTTCGGATCTTGGCGGTTAAAGATGGAGGGAAATATTTCATTAAGAAACGTTCAACCAACTCTTACCATGTAGTTATGGAACCAGACGGTAGGGAGTTCAACCACGCTCGTGCTCTATCTCTTAAGGAGTATGGAAATAATCTCAGTCTCAAGGCTTCCTCAGTCACTCCGACTAGTTTTAATGAGTCACTCACTTCCATGAATAGTTGAAGATGAAGATGTGGATTTTCAGTAGGAATCCCACTAAATTGACCCATGTTTTGCAACATTTGGAACATGACCAGCTTCAGCTCGAATTGTTGTGCCTTGATTTCGAGTCTCCTAATACTCGAATTGAGCTCGTTGAATAGAGGAATGGCATATTGTTGAATGGCACAGTTTCTATCATCGGCAACAATGATCAGATTGTGAGTATTATAAGCGAATGTTCCTCCTAGATTTTGGTTTTGATTTTCAAATTTCATATCTTCAGTCCTTCTTTGGTTCGCTTGTCTTCTCCTTTGTCATAAAGTCCTTTCAATTTCAGGGTTTACGGGAAGTAAGTCAATAATTTGATCAATACTCATAAACACTTGAAACAAAAACAAAAAAAAATGGAATTTAAATTTAACAGAAAAAAATAGACCAAAATGCAAAATTAACAATTCCACAAATAATTTATTTTAAAACAGTCCCTGACAACGGTGCCAAAAACTTGGAACGGTGGAAATGTACAAGTGTACACAATCGCAACAAGTAATAAAGTGACAAGTAAATGTCGAGTTGCCGTGATTTATTCGTAACAAGTATAAGCATAAGTTTAATAATTCTAAGGTAAGAAATATAATTAATCCAACACAATTATATCATCTTGATTAAAATCAACTTTTGAAATCGTGCATTAGAACTTTATTTTATTTTACTTTGTTTTCTAGTTTTTAATCATTTCACAAGAGCAAGGAATTTTGAATGGGAAAATGAGAGGAAAAGTGAGAGAGGAGAGAAGAGTTGTGAGAGAAGAGATGTCAATGAGGGATGATGGGTCTTCTTCAGCCACTATTGAGCAGCAATTAGAGTGTTCATAAGCCACCTTGATAGCCGAGGACAACGGAGGACGAAGAATGGAGCAATCAGTCAAGCCACGGAGAAACATCGGATTTGTTTATTGTTCCCTATCTCTTTAAATTTCGTTGTTGTTTTGACAAACATGTTTATGAATATTTATGCTATTGGAATGGTTAATTTAATCAGCTTAGCTTGAATTTAATTCGTGTTGGGTTTATTGCATTTTGTCCTCTTAAATTATTAAAATTGTGTTTATGTTGTTATAGGCCTCGGTAAAATGCTTGATTAAGTAAAATCATGCCTAAGTTATTCTGGCATTATAATTGTTTAGATAACTAAAGAATTAATTATTTAAACGCATTGAAATTGTAATTAATGGACACAGTACTTAATCAATGCATGTTTAATTCTTCTAAGGTAGTTGAAGATTAGATTAGCATTGTATTTGGCGATACGTATGCCTTGCATAACTTGCAAGATTTTTGTGATTAAACTGTTTCAAGGTAAGGATACTTTGTTACCTCACATAGTCTTTTATATGCTTATTAGGTTGAATTAATCATTTGAATCGACATAGGAATATGAGAGAGATTGTTTAATTTAATAAGTATGTATGTGCAATAACATGTTTACTTTTATAAATCTGTTTTATCGGTCGAATTGACATAGGAATATGTACAAGAGATAAATGGATTTTTGATTTTTAAATATGTTCATAAGTTAGCAAATTACCGAGTTGCCGTGATTTATTCGTAACAAGTATAACCATAAGTTTAATAATTCTGAGGTAAGAAATGCAATTAATCCAACACAATTATATCATCTTGATTAAAATCAACTTTTGAAATCGTGCATTAGAACTTTATTTTATTTTATTTTGTTTTGTTTTTTTTAGTTTTTAAATATTTCTTAAATCCAAATATTTTCCCTTCACGAAAGTGTTTGAAATCATTTTCATAAATAATTCTTTTACAGTCCCAGTGGGTACGATAACTCGACATTTACTTGTCACTTTATTACTTGTTGCGATTGTGTACACTTGCACATTTCCACCGTTCCAAGTCAGTTTATCAGATATTTAAATTTTCTTATTTTTAATAAATTATTTAGGGTATATTTTTGGGTTTATTATGTTTAAATAAATTCTGTCTAGGAGATTGGAACTTAAGCGGGACCGCTTTTGACCCCTCCAATCTTCATGGGAATTGATTTTTACATAATTTTCCGAGAAATTATTCCCTAAATGACAAAATAAATTTTTAATATTCCAAATAAAAGGGTCAAATTTTGATCCAAGTTTTAATTAGCAACTTAATTTTAAATTTTCATTAAGTCTAGGGACTTAATTGAAGTATTTTTAAAACTTAATTTCTCTTTTTTTAATAAAAATTTAGGTGCCTCTCTTTGTAAATATTTTTAAAAGGCATCTAGAATAAATATTTTTACTTAATATTATATATTTATAAATTATTAATAAACTTTAATATATAATTATATCCATTATAATTTATATATTAATTTTTATCAACTTAGCTTAGAATTAAGATTAATTTTATTTAATTATATTTTATGTTTATTTTAATAATTTAATAGCAATTGATAATTTCATATGAATATATTTAATTATTAATTGTTGTTAACTTTGAGTAGGACTAGACTTAGAATATTTAGATTATTAAATTTCTCTAAGAATTTCACTCTACTTCCTACTCCTTCCATTATATATTCCATCCATCTATTCTATTCTTCTCATCCATTCAACACCTAAAACCTCAAAGCACCCAAACCTTTGAGTGCCGAAAAGTCCCTAAGCAGTCGGCCAGCACATCTGCCTCACACACTGCCGCCTGTGCCTGCGCCTCACGCCGCCGCCTCCGCCTCACCACGTCGTGACGCACCAAATGCCCAAAGACACAGTGTCCGCTTGCCGAAGCTCCCTGCTACGCGTGTTGCTTGTTGCCACACCATCTCCCCACACATCCGGACTAGCCCTTGTGCACGCTACCTACTTCATCCCCACGTATGCTGCTGCTTGTTGCTTTGCACACTTGTGCAGCACACCTCCTTTACCCACACACCAAGCTCTTAAGCCTCCAACCCTCCTTTTAAATTACCATCTATTTCTTCATTATTATTTTTAAGAGTTCTTACATTTTTTGTCAAAAAAAAGGTGGTAAGACCTAAATTTCTTTATGAATTATTAATAATTTTTAATTAAATTTTTGAGAAAATATTTTATTCCATTTTATGTTCAGGTCAATTATGCCTCGCAAGAGAACTCGTGCCTCCACCCAAATCGATGAAACACAAAATAAGTTCCACTGTGAAGAAGCCAAAGTAAGATACGAAATTATCATCAAAAATCAACAGATGCATCCAAAGAAAGGCTTCACATTGAAGGAAAGCAACTACAGAGACTTTATGGCACGTATTCGTCAAGTTGCTGAAGCCCTCAATTGGGAATTGTTTTGTGAAAATAGACCAAGTGGGGATGAGGAACTAGTTCGTGAATTCTATGCAAACTTAACCTCAAGCGAATTGACCGAAGTTCCAGTTCTCGAAATCAAGGTACCAATAAATTCAAATGCTATTAATGAGTTCTTTGAATTACCAGATTTCAAAAACGATGAATATTCTTCTTTGTTGAGCAACATTAAGCCTGAAAATTTGCAAGAAATTCTCGAGGAACTTACAGTTCTAGGTTCTATGTAGACTATGTCAAAGCAAGGAATCCACATGTGTCGAAGAGAATATTTGACACCACTTGCAAAGGTATGGTTCTATTTCATCCGTTTCAGCCTTATGCCTAGTTCACATGGGACTACAATCTCATTAGAGCCAATGGTCCTATTATACTCGATTCTAACTGGAAAGACCATTGATGTGGGCAAAATCATCCTAAGAGAAATGCGAAATTGTGCCATTAGACATTCTTGCCCAGCCTATTTCCCCTTTACGATAACAACTCTGTGCTTAAAAGCAAAAATTCTTGTGAACGTAAAGAAGACAGGGTATAGTCAGGGCACAATCACCGATTGGAACCTCTACCGAGTAGCTGGAGATTCTGTTCTACAACAATGAGTTGAAGAGAGTGAGGATCCCGAAGAAGCAGAAGATGACCCCACAGAGATCCCGCTACAACAATCAACTGAAGTCCCTAATGAGGCAGAACCAATGGAACCAAAAGCTGAACCTGATACCGAAACCTCAATGTTTGGAGCTCTACCGCCTAGCCTAGATCTTCGAGATGAGCTGTCAAAGCTGATGGACTTAATGCAACACATGCAATGGCAGCAACAAGCCTACTGGAGATACTCAAAAATAAGGGATGACTCGATGAGGAGTTCCCTTAGGAAAATTTATAATGACCCATTTATTTTTGTGCCTGAGTTTCCAGATCTCATATTTGAACCATGGAGTTCATTATCGAAGAGGGAGCAAAGCGATTCATGCAAAGACAATAATGATGGAGCAAAACATGAGTCGAATTCGGAAGGATCGGCAAACAAATAACAAAGGGAGGACCTCAACTTTATTTTATTTTTATTCTTAAGTTATTTTAGGATTAGGTTAATTAGGAATTTTTATTTTTGCACAATAAAACAAGAGATAGGAATCATGAATAAAATCTGAACAAGTCACAAAGGCTAAAGTGTGGCAATAGGTATATACATGTCTAAGATTGGATTTAGAGAGAGCTTGGTACTTAAGCAGTCAATTTGACTCACCATCTCTTTTCTAAAATCCTACCTGGTGTATAGTATCTATTCACTTTAAACAATGAGGACATTGTTCACTTTAAGTGGGGGAACGAAAATTTGAATTAATTCCACTCAAAGTAAAATTTTCTTTTAATTATGATTAGGATATATTTTGTTCAATAATTTGAAATTTTGTTAAGTATGCTAAACTTCAGTATCAATAAAGTTCTATTATTTCAATAAGTTATTATGTTAGCTTAATAATGATATGAATGTATTTTAATAAAGCATGCAAATTCGTACCATAAATTTTTTAGTTCCCTACGAAAAATTAGGCATGCGTGAAAGTTTAAGTCTATAGAATTGACTTAGTAATTTCTTGAGGCGAAATCCTAGGAAGCATGGAATATTGAAAATGATTTAGGCAATTATTGTTTGGACCGTTGGAGCCTTTCAAACCGACCATGATAAAATTATCCTTTGAAACCCAACTTTGAGACTATATGGCCTAGTTTTATTTGGACCTTTGCAATATTTAGCCATCACTTTTCTCTTAATTATCTTTAAAATTGTCCCAAACACTAGACTCAGTACTATTCAGAATATCGTTTGAAAATAAGTTTAGGGGAATTGAAAATAAGTATCAATTGCTCGAAAATTGTAGTACATGAAGCAAGTGCTCGAATTTGAATTAAAAAAAAAAAACACATGTACTCGAAAAAAATAGATGTACAAAATAGCATGTGAAAGTAAAATAAGTTGGTGTATCGAAGGTAAAAATTCCAAAGGTTCGATTTTACGCTGAGTCTAGGGTTTTTAAGCCAAAATTTATCTATCTTTTACCTACCCATAGCCTAGCCACGTTACAACCTTATTCAAGTTTCTATGCTACCTACATTAGTGGAGAGAAATTGCTAAGATCAACATATGAAGACATAAGTTAAACTAATGATTGCAGCTTAGTCTTGAATAAGGGAATAAAAAATTCAAATTGGTAAGGGTTAACATGTCTTTGTTAAAGAGGCGTTTAGTCTAATTTTGCTTTTATCATAGTTGTTGGATGTAATTTGAACGATATGTATACTTAAGTAGCATAATTATCAAATTTTTTATTTTTGAGCCTAAGTATATTAAATTCATAATTTTGAGGAGAAAGTTTTTCTGAAGGAGTTTTTCAAAAGTATCTCCGAGAAATTCTTTCCGAAATTTGTGCATTACTTAGGACGAGCAATGATTTAAGTTTGGGGGTGTGGAAACACTAAGATTAATATACTTTTTCATACATAATTTTACTTAAAATCATGCATTTTCGATAGAATTTTTGTCATAAAATAATAATTTTTTTATAAAATAATTAAATTGTATTAAAAATTTGAACATGTTAATTTTTAGTCAATTTTACAATTATTTTTAGTGAATATTGATTATTTTTGACAGATTCGTACAAAGGGCGAAAATTGACCCGGCAGACACCGTTAGAAGAACAAAACCGAGAAGCAATTTGAAGTAACAAGGAGAAATAATTTCTAGCCTAAGACTGTCCAAATATGTGAATTGATTCATAATATAATTAATTTTAATTTATTCCCAATTTAATTTGGGCTAAATAAATTAATTTTAATTAATCATGGAAAAAGAGCCCAGTTGAACCGCACCAGTTGAACCAAATTGAGCGAACCGAACCAGCCACCAATTAGGCAGCCCAGAATCGTTCAAATGCTAACCCAAATCAGCATTTTATCTGATTAAATGAGCTTGCAAAAAGGCCCTTGGAAGACTTCCAAATTGCATTCAAACCCCACCTTAAATTAAGGCTTTACGGATTTGCCCCAGGCTAATTTTAGTAAAGTTGAAAGTCTCAACTTTGCCATGTAAGATGGCCAGCCATGAGGGGGCTCTTTGGCTGTTGAAATTTGCTATTTTTAGCAGCCATCCTCAGCTATATAAACCCGCCTTTGCTGCCCATTCAGATCATCCCTCAACACTCTCATTCTCTCATCACTTCTCTTCTCTCCATTCTCTCTTTTTCTCTAAAAAAAACCAAGCCTTCTTGTGCCGATTTCCCCTCTTGGAAAAGAGGTGTTTTCTCAGCCATTTGGGGCAGCAAGTGAGTGTTCGTAGACGCCTTGATCGGTGAGGACAATAGAGACAAAAGAAGGAGCAATCAGTCAAGCCACAGAGAAACACCGGATTTGCTTCTTGTTCCCTATCTTTTTAATTTCTGTTGTTTTTATTATGAACATATCTATGAATATTCATGTCTCTGAAATGGTTATTTTAATCAATCTAGCTCGAATTAAGTCGTGTTGGGTTGATTGCATTCCGTCCTCTTGATTTGTTAAATTTATGTTTATCCTATTATAGGCCTCGGTAAAATGCTTGATTAAGTAAATCATGCCTAAGTTATTCTGGCATTATAATTGTTTAGATAACTAAAGAATTAATTTTTTAAACGCATTGAAATTTTAATTAATGGACACAGTACTTAATCAGTGCATGTTTAATTCTTCTAATGTAGCTGAAGATTAGATTAGCATTGTATTTGGCGATACATATGCCTTGCATAACTTGCAAGATTATTGTGATTAAACTGTTTCAAGGTAAGGATACTTTGTTAGCTCACATAGTCTTTTATATGCTTATTATGTTGAATTAATCATTTGAATCGACATAGGAATATGCGAGAGATTGTTTAATTTAATAAGTATGTATGTGCAATAATATGTTTACCTTTATAAATATGTTTAATCGGTCGAATTGACATAGAAATATGTACAAGAGATGAATGGATTTTCTGTTTGTAAATATGTTCAAAAGTTAGAAAATTACCGAGTTGCCGTGATTTATTCGTAATAAGTATAAGCATAAGTTTAATAATTCTAAGGTAAGGAAATATAATTAATCCAACACAATTATATGATCTTGATTAAATCATATTTGGCATCTTGCACTAGAATTTCTTTATTTTATTTTAATTATTTCACTTAGTTTTTATTATCTCTTTTTAAAACCAAATATTTTTCTTTCACCAAGGTGTTTAAAATTACTTTCATAAATAATTCTTTTATAGTCCCTGTGGGTACGATAACTCGACATTTACTTGTCACTTTATTACTTGTTGCGATTGGGTACACTTGCACATTTCCATCGTTCCAAGTTTTTGGCGCCGTTGTCGGGGACTGTTTTTCAAAGCCATTATTTGTGAATCTGTTTTACATTTTGGTTTATTTATTTTCCTATTGAAAGTTTTACTTACTTAATTTTTCTGTGACTGTTTCAGGTGTTTATGAGTATTGACCAGATTATTGACTTACTCCCTGTAGACCTTGAGATAGAACGAACCTTTCGACAGCGAAGAAGAAAAGCGAACCAGAGAAGGACCAAAGAGATGAACTTCAAGAATATGAATCAAGGAAACAGAGTAAACCTTGCTTAGAATCCTATCCTTATTGCTGATGATAGGGATAGGGCCTTAAGACAATATGACGTGCCAGTGTTCAATGACCTTAATCCGGGTATTAGAAGACCTGGAATCGAGGCACAACAATTTGATCTGAAGCCAATCATGTTCCAGATGCTTCAGACAGTGGGCCAATTCAGTGGAATGCCTACTGAAGATCCTCATCTTCACTTAAGACTATTTATGGAAGTGAGCAATTCTTTCAAGTTAGCCAGAGTTCCCAAAGATGCCTTACGATTGAAGTTGTTCCCATATTCACTAAGGGACAGAGCTCGTGCCTGGTTGAACTCATTTCCACCGAACTCCATTTCTACATGGCAAGAATTAGCCGAGAGATTCCTCATGAAGTATTTCCCGCCAAGCAAGAATGCTAAGCTGAGGAACGAGATCACTACCTTCCACCAAATGGATGATGAGTCCTTGTATGAGGCATGGGAAAGATTTAAAGAGTTATTACGAAAGTGCCCTCATCATGGAATCCCACATTGCATCCAACTTGAGGCGTTTTACAATGGTCTCAACGCTCACACGAGGATGGTAGTGGACGCTTCTGCTAACAGTGCTCCCCTTTCTAAGTCTTATAATGAGGCTTATGAAATTATCGAGAGGATTGCTAGCAATAATTATCAATGGCCAACCAGTCGAGCAGCGTCAGGAAGACGAGTTGCTGGAATACATGAAGTAGACGCTCTTACTTCACTCGCATCTCAGGTATCATCAATATTCTCAATGCTTAAAAATCTTACTACTAATGGGTCTAATAGTTTTGCAGCACAGCCGCCTAATCAATTTGAGAATATAGCCTGTGTCTATTGTACGGAGGGATATTTGTTTGAAGAATGTCCGTCAAACCCAGAATCTGTATACTACATCGGTAATCAGAACCAAAATCGAGGAAGGCAAGGGTTGCAATCAAATTTTTATAACCCATCGTGGAGAAACCACCCGAATTTCTCCTGGAGTAACCAAGGGGCTGGAACCAGTACCACTTACACCCAACCTAGACCAACCCAGCCGCCTAACTTCCCGCAACAAGTTAAGAAACCAGTTCAAGCTGAAGCATCCAATAGCTTGGAGAGTTTGCTGAAGACATACATGGCAAAGAATGACGCCTTAATCCAGAGCCAAGAAGCTACATTGAAGAATTTGGAGAATTAAGTTGGCCATCTTGCAACTGAACTTAGGAACCGACCGCAGGGTACCTTACCCAGTGATACGGAAAATTCTAAAAATCTGGGAAAGGAGCATTGCAAAGCGCTAACACTGAGGAGTGGAAAGACGATAGAGCCCAATACCATTGAAGCTGGAAAAGAGCCAACTGACACTCAAGATTCAGAAGAAGTTCAACCAAGTGTTGAAATCCCAGTTTCCCCAGAACCAAAATCTACAAAACCCAACAAAGTAACCTCAGGACCAGCTAATTCTGATCAACTAACAACTTCGTTAGGTGCAGAATTGCCGACAAAGATGAATCAATCAGAATCAGTTCCAGAAATGAAACCACCACCACCCTACCCTCAAAGACTTCAGAAGTAGAAGTAGGAGATTCAATTCAAGAAGTTCCTTGACGTACTCAAGCAACTTCACATCGACATCCCGTTGGTTGAAGCACTTGAGCAAATGTCGAACTACGTCAAGTTCATGAAAGATATCTTGTCTAAGAAACGAAGGCTTGGAGAATTTGAGACGGTAGCTCTGACGAAAGAATGCAGTGCATATCTTCAAGACAAACTTCCCCTAAAATTGAAGGATCCTAGATGTTTTACCATACCGTGCAACATTGGAGCAACATATTATGGTAAGGCATTATGTGACTTAGGTGCAAGTATCAACTTGATGCCTATGTCAATATTTAGGAAGTTGGGGATAGGAGAAGTTAGACCAACTACAATTACGCTTCAACTAGCAAATCGATCCTTAGCACATCCAGAAGGAAAAATCGAGGATGTATTGGTACGTATAGATAAGTTTATCTTTCCTGCTGACTTTGTAATTCTAGATTTTGAAGCAGACAAAGAAGTACCAATCATCCTAGGAAGGCCGTTCCTAGCAACTGGAAGGACCCTTATTGATGTCCAAAAGGGCGAGCTCACTATGCGTGTTCAGGATGATCAGGTAACATTTAACGTCTTTAAGTCTATGTGATTTCCTGACACAGTTGATGATTGCTCTGCGATTTGTCTCGATTTAGAGGATTTAATAGTGGAGAAGGAACTCAAGCGTGTTGAGGACCTTTGGAAAGAATTTTGACATCGGATCCCCCAAATGATGAAGAGGAGGATGAATACTTAGCTTTGCTAGAAGCTAATCAAAGGGGATTTCATCCGTAATCCCGTTTGGAATCTTTGGAGTTAGAAAAGAGGGACTATTCCCAACCAAAAGCGTCGATCGAGGATCCACCTAAATTAGAACTCAAGGTATTACCTTCTCATTTAAAATACGTTTATTTAGGTAACGCTTCTACTCTGCCTGTGATTGTTTCAGCAGAATTGACCACTAAGCAAGAAGAGAAACTTATCTTAGTTTTGAAACAATTCAAGAAGGCCATCAGATGGACCATAGCCGATATTCGCGGTATTAGTCCGCCTGTATGCATGCACAAGGTTATCCTAGAAGACGGCGAAAAAGGGACGATCGATGGACAGCGGAGACTGAACCCATCATGAAGGACGTAGTAAAAAAAGAGATCATCAAGTGGTTAGATGTGGGTATTATCTATCCCATCTCAGACAGTTCATGGGTAAGTCCGGTCCAGTGCGTGCCAAAAAAAAGAACTATCACAGTCATAGAGAACAAGAACAACGAGTTGATACCGACTAGAACGATTACGGGATGGAGAATCTGCATCGATTATCAGAAGCTAAACAAGGCAACTAGGAAAGATCACTTTCCTTTGCCATTTTTGGATCAGATGCTGGATAGACTCGCAGGACGAGATAACTACTATTTTCTCGATGGATACTCAGGGTATAATCAGATTACAGTAGCACCAGAAGATCAACACAAAATGACATTCACCTGCCCATACGGTACGTTTGCATTTAGACGCATGCCATTTGGTTTATGTAATGCACCTACTACATTTCAAAGATGTATGATGTCTATTTTTACTGACATGGTTGAGAAGTATATGGAAGTTTTTATGGATGATTTTTCGGTATTTGGAATTACTTACAATGATTGCTTAGCAAATCTAGCTAAGGTACTAAGGCGATCCGAAGAAACGAATCTCGTACTCAACTGGGAAAAGTGCCATTTTATGGTACGAGAAGGAATTGTTCTAGGCCATCGGATAACGAGACATGGGATCGAGGTAGACAAAGCAAAGGTAGACGTTATTGAGAAACTCCCACCTCTAACATCTGTAAAAGGTGTTAGGAGCTTTTTGGGCCACGCCGGTTTTTATCGAAGATTTATCAAGGACTTCTCCAAAGTGGCTAAACCCTTATGCAAACTATTGGAGAAGGACTCGATATTCAAGTTTGATGAGGAATGCTTAAAAGCCTTCAACGATTTGAACAGTCGATTAGTCACGGCACCCATAATCGTCACGCCAGACTGGGATTTTCCATTCGTATTGATGTGTGACACAAGTGACTTAGCAATGGGAGCTGTCTTGGGCCAACGAAGGAACAAAGTTTTTCATCCCATCTACTACGCAAGTCGAACTCTAACCGGAGCTCAACTGAATTATACGGTAACAGAAAAAGAGTTACTTGCTATTGTGTTTGCTTTCGACAAGTTTTGATCTTATCTTGTAGGTACCAAAGTGATTGTCTATACGGACCACTCGGCAATTAAATATTTATTGGCCAAGAAAGACGCTAAGCCAAGATTGATCCGGTGGGTACTACTACTTCAAGAGTTCGATCTAGAAATTCAAGATCGAAAGGGAGTAGAGAACCAAGTAGCAGATCACTTATCTAGATTGGAGCCGTAAGAGGGAAATTCTCCACTTGTACCGATCCAGGAGACATTTCCAGATGAACACATACTGAATGTAAATCATGTCCATAATATTCCTTGGTTTGCTGATATTGCTAACTATTTAGCTTGTGGTTTGATGTCGATTGATAAAATGTATCAACAAAGGAAAAAGTTTCTTCATGATGCGAAGTACTATTTCTGGGAAGAGCCATATTTGTTTAAAAAGTGTGCAGATCAGATGATCAGGAGATGTGTGGCAGAAGATGAAATATCAAAGATTCTATACCACTGTGACTCATCTCCGAGTGGGGGACACTTTAGAGGTACACGTACAACGGCCAAAGTATTGCAAGCTGGATTCTTTTGGCCAACACTATTCAAGGATGCATACGCTTACGTAAAGAGTTGTGATCGATGCCAGAGGGTTGGACATGTCACCAACAGAAATGAGATGCCTCGAACAAATATCATTGAGGTAAAATTATTCGATGTTTGGGGTATTGACTTTCTTGGTCCTTTCTCTCCGTCTTTTGGTCACAAGTACATATTGGTAGCAGTAGATTATGTGTCCAAGTGGGTCGAGGCTGAAGCTTATCTGACGAACGATGCTAAGGTTGTGATGAAGTTCTTGCAGAAACACGTGTTCACAAGGTTCGAAACCCCAAGAGCTATTATCAGCGATGAAGGAACCCATTTTTTGAACAAGTGGTTAAAATGGTTTTTAGATAAACACGGAGTAAAACATAAGGTTGCTACAGCTTACCATCCGCAGAAAAATGGGCAAGCTGAGCTTGCGAATAAGGAGATTAAAGGCATACTTGAGAAGGTAGTTTGCCCGAACTGATGAGATTGGTCCAAGAGACTAGATGATGCTTTATGGGCTTACAGAACAGCATACAAGACACCTTTAGGAATGTCACCCTACAGGTTAGTCTTTGGGAAAGCCTGTCATCTACCTCTGGAGTTAGAGCACAAAGCTTACTGGGATCTGTGATGACTCCACTTGGATCTTAAACTTGCTAGAGAGAAACAGATGCTCCAACTCAACGAGCTAGAAGAATTCCGAATGTTCTCATACAAAAATGCCAAATTACTCAAAGAAAGACTCAAGAAATGGCATGACAAGCACATTCTAGTTAGAGAATTTGAAGCAGGTCAACAAGTCTTGTTATTTAATTCCAGATTGAAGTTCTTCCCAGGTAAGTTAAAATCACGTTGGTCTGGTCCATTTACGATTCATCGTATCTATCCATATGGAGTTGTTGAACTCTAAGGTAAGAGAGGTAATTTTCAAGTCAACGCTCAGCGTTTGAAACATTACTACGGAGAAAAACCTTAACGAGTTCAAATCTTGTTCAGTTTATCAGATATTTAAATTTTCTTGTTTTTAATAAATTATTTAGGGTATATTTTTTGGGTTTATTATGTGTAACGCCCCGAATTTGGGCCTAGTAAAATTGGGCCCATTGGGCCTTGGGCACGGGAGTGTTTAAAAGTTTTTGAGAACAAGAGAACGACTTTAATGCAAGTTGGATCTATTAGGTGAGTGATTTTGGAGGTTAGAGGGCTTTTATGAAGTCTCGGGTTCAAACTTTGGCTTTAGGGAAATTTTGGTTTTAGGTGAATAAAACCCTGTGTAACATCCCGAAATTGGGCCTAGTAGAATTGGGCCCAATGGGCCTTGAGCGTAGTAGCGTTTAAAATTTTTTAGACCAAGAGATCGGCTCTTATGTAAGTTGGACCTATTAGGTGAGTGATTTTGGAAGGTTAGGGGGGCTTCTATGAAGTCCCGGGATCAAACTTGAGCTTTAGGAAAATTTTGGTTTTAGGTGAAAAATAACCCTAGGAGTTAGTAGGTAGGCTTTAAGAATAAAATGTGGAGAAAAATGACACAAGTGGAGTGTGTGGTGTAGTGGCAAAGTGACGCCACTTAGGGAGCAAGGGGGTGACGCCACAAGGAAGGAAGGAGGTCTAAGGTTCAAGGCGTGGAGCTTGCATTTCTTTTAGATTATTTTATTAAATGGATTTAGACCTTGGCCATAGACTTATCTTTTGTTGGGCATGTTTTAAGACACAAGAGGAGCTTGTGGCTTAGTGGCAGGTGGCGTGAATTGGCTGATGGGAGAGCTTGGGTTTGAATCTCATGACAACCAAGGGAGTATTTATTTTGCGGATTGGACGGCCAGAGTTTGAGTTTGATTTAAACTCTGCTGACGGGGGGATCCCACATCAGAAAGATACAAAGAGGGAAGGTGAGAAGCTGGCTATATATAGAGCTATCTATGATGGGAGGAAGCACACCCTGGTTGGCATTTGGGCACAGGAGTGGTCGGAGCGCGGATTAGCAGCTTCAGTTTCCTAACAGGTGTGTATTCTCTCTACTCTAGTTGTAGGGCTGCAAATGCCGAAATACCGGTCACACGGCGATAGTAGCCACACGAGCGTGCGAGCGCACGTGTGGGGGCTTCGACGCGATAGTTGAGGCCATCGTTAGTATTCTTGTGGGTTGATGTTGTTTGGGCCACGATGGGCCGATAGGGGCCGAGTGGGCCCAATGGGCTCGTGGGCCCATATGAGTAGATTGTATGATTGTGTAGTATATATTAGGCTAGACTAGGTGAATCTCATATCTGTGGCTAAATTTGTGCTAGTTGGGCCACACAAGCGTGTGGGCCCGAATGGGCCGAAATCGGGTTTCAGGCCCAATAGTCAGGTAACAACCGAAAATGGTAGCCGAGTCGCTCAGGGCGACATTAGGCCTTCGGAAAGGCCATTGCAAGTGCGAAATTACTGAAATACCCTCGATAGGTAAATTACAAAAATACCCTTGGTAGGTAAAATTACTGTTATACCCTTAGAGGTTGATTAGCTTGATTATGTTGCATTCTGTTTATTTGATTATGATGGTAATTCATTTTATACTTTATATTTGATATATGTTTTGCATACATGACATACTACATACACGAATTATTATGCCATATTGCATGGGCTTTGGGTTGTGAATGAAGGGGAAGTGTGATTATGTGACTCTGTCACGGTGGTCTGGAACCACGGTGGGCTAGCCCCACGTATTTATTCAGTGACTGATGTCACGATGGTTTAGGACCACGGTGGTTTGAAACCACGTATACATATATCAGTGACTTGTCTCGGTGGTCTGGGACCACAGTGGGTTGGCCCCACGTATATTATTTAGATATCGTCACGGTGGTCTAGAACCACGGTGTGTAACGCCCCGAATTTGGGCCTAGTAGAATTGGGCCCATTGGGCCTTGGGCACGGGAGCGTTTAAAAATTTTTTTTGAGAACAAGAGAACGGATTTAATGCAAGTTGGACCTATTAGGTGAGTGATTTTGGAAGGTTAGGGGGCTTCTATGAAGTCCCGGGATCAAATTTAGGCTTTAGGAAAATTTTGGTCACACCCCAAACACGGCCCAAACATTATGACCGAATTTGGTTTGCTATAGAGAAAACATTTTGAAAACCATTTTAAAACCGATTTTAAATTTAGTCGAAATGCCTTTCATTTTAAATTTTTATTTGCTAAAAACCATACTTAATTTGTTTAAAAATATTTGTTGAGTCGAGTTATTTACAAATTTCAAATGTACCCGATGGTACTTTAAAACATTTTGCGTTTAATTTGAGAAAACATGTGCATCCGTTTTAACATCATCAAATAGTTTAAACAAAACATTCAAAACATGCAAGCAATAATAAAATAATCCTAGGAGGCCTTATTACAATTAAGCAACATAAACCCAAAGAAAGATAGATAAAATCCAAAATTCATTTATTTAAAATCTCCTTTGCATGGCCACCTCGAGTCCATCCGGCTCCTCACCCGCGATCTACGAGTCACTGAAAAATTAAAGGAGAAGGTGAGTCACCAAGACTCAATGTGTAACCCTTCCCGATTTAGTGCAACAACATACTCAAATCATAACCAATTAACATGCATAAGTTTAAAAATGCACCCAATCCTAACCATCCAAACACCTTTCTCTACCTCGTGTGGTACCAAACCACTTTGGTGGTGCCAAGCCACTTTGGTGACGTATAGTCACGGATGTGATGCCAAATCACCTTTGGAGATACCAAATCTCGGTGTCCAGAAGACACAAATCGAATGATGGGGCCAACCCATCGTGTGATACCAAATCACCGTAGACGATCCCATATCTCAAAGTGGGGCCAACCCACGGTGGTATCAACCACGAGGGACAAGTCGCTATGAGGTGCCAAACCTCCGAGGTACCAAACCTCCGGTGACCGTAGTCACAATGTGTTACCAAAACACCGGTGTCCGTCGACACAAATATCACCGCCCCTCCACTCATCAACCCATATCAACAATTATATACTTTTCTTTGAAATCATGATAATAGGTTTATTTAACAACGTTCATAGATTTATCATTACCATAAACCAAATATTGCACATACCAAATGTGACATGCTTCCCAAAAGCATCAAATAATAATCTCAAAGTAATAAAGACTTACCCGTGTCCTTGTTAATACCATGATGGTATAACATCCATGTCTACACAAACCGATTAGGCATAATATAACACTTAGCATATTTAAAAGATTATAAGATGTGTATGCACACACACTGATACTAACGAGAGTCCTAAATCCCGAATAGACAAATCGGCCACACAAGTTTTCCTTGCCCCTATATTCGGCCAAAAACTAGATTAGTGCCATGGCCTATTCGGCCAAACCAAAATAATTGAGAAGGGTTCCTTGTGAACCGAAACCTTACCCAAAAGCCTTGAACACTAGCCAACACACTCCTAAATGTGAACCGGTCTCACTTCCCTACAACCAACCATCATCATTAAGGTTATTAGCCTTGGCTTAAACGAAAACTTAAAAGAATAATCCTTTGAAATAACCCTTACCACCTTACCAAAATCAATTGATAGAAAAGTCCCGAGGAAAACTATGCTACCTTTAATATTCGGCCAAAGTGATTCAAGATAGGAGAAGAAAATTTTAAGCACAACAAAGAGGTATATTCGGCTAAAGAACAAAAAGAAAATAATAGGAAAAAGGGAATAGAGTTTGGCAAAGAAGAGAGTATAGAAGATTTTTGGTGTTTAAGCAAAACAAATAGGAGAACAAGATGTTGATGAATGTTTCGGTTTTGAGAGAATGAAATGGAGAAAATAGAAGATGAGCAAAAGAAATGACCAAATGGTCAAAAGAGTTTAGGCTTATCACAAGGTAAAATTCGGCCAAAAGAAAAGAAAAGAGATTGAGAGAGAATTGCAAACCTTTTCACCAAATGCTAGGAATGACCAAAACACTCCTAAACCTTACCAATTACTAGCATATTCGGCCAAATCCTCCCCTTAGCCACATTGCCGTCCAAGTTCATGGTCAATTGGCCATGAGTTAGTTTCCAAAACATTTTCCACAAACCAAGCCTTTTGTCCCCTCAATTTACCATAACTTCAAGATATCCTTCCATAACCTTAGGAATCTTATCCCTTATTCCATGCTTTCCTTTAAAATAAATTCAACTTACCAAAATGAAAGTCCAACCTATCATAATCATAGGTTGACCGGCCATTAATGCTAACATACAAAATAAACTTTTTTTTTAAAAAATGCTAAACATACTACTCGAACCTCTAACCTCAAGCTATAAGTTCAAACACCATAACCACTTTGCCATTAATTCCTTATGTGCTTTAATTAACACTTAAATTAACTTAAGTGCTAACCTCACATAATCCACTTCATTAAATAAGCCATACTAAGAATTATCCTACTAAACCGAGCTTACTCAAGACCCCTAATTAAGTCTTATAACACCACAAATAATATCACAGAGATTTAAACACAAGAAAAATAATTCAATCACAAATAGCCCCAATTTCAAGGATGTTACGGTTCTACCCCCTTAAAATAATTTCGTCCTCGAAATTACCTGATCAGAAAAGATGGGGATATTGCTGCCTCATCACATCCTCGGGTTCCCACGTCGCTTCCTCCGTACCATGGTTTCGCCATAATACTTTCACCAAAGGTACTGACTTCCTACGCAGAACCTTGACATCACGATCTAAGATGCAGGCGGCTCCTCCTCGAAAGATAAGTCCGAATTAACCTCAATCTCTCGCCACAGCACAACGTGACGATGGATCGGACCGATATCGCCTAAGCATTGACACATGGAAGACATCGTGAATTTGCCTTAACTCTACCGACAACTCGAGCTGATAAGCTACCGGTCCCACTCGCTTCAACACTGTATATGGCCCAATGAACCTAAGGCTTAGCTTCCCTTTTTTCCCAAATTGCAACACTTTCTTCCAAGGCGACACCTTGAGAAAGACTTTATCTCCTACCTCGTATTCCATTTCTTTGCGCTTGAGGTGGCATACGACTTTTGCCTATCGATGCCTCCTTGAGACGAGTCCGGATTAACTTAACTTTATCTTGATTTCGCTACCAAATCTGGACCCAAGACATGTCGCTCTTTTAATTCCGTCCAACACGTAGGAGTGCGGCACTTCCGTCCATACGATTGCCTCGAATGGTGCCATTTGAATGCTCGCTTGATAACTGTTGTTATAAGCGAATTCCGCCAATGGTAGATACTCTTCCCAACTACCACTGAAATCCAAAACGCAACCTCTCAGCATATCTTCTAAAATCTGTATCACTCTTTCCGATTGTCCGTCAGTTTGCGGATGAAAAGCTGTACTGAAGTCCAACCGCGTACCCAAAGCCTGATGCAACGCTCTCCAAAACTTCGATGTAAATCTGGGATCCCTATCCGATATAATCGATACTGGCACACCATGCAATCTTACTATCTCGGCTACATACAACTTAGCTAGCCTTTGAAGCGAATAATCTACCCTTACTGGTATGAAATGCGCTGACTTAGTTAGTCGATCCACAATTACCCAAACCGAGTTCTTCTTACTAGGCGTGAGGGGTAATCCAGCGACAAAATCCATAGTGATCCTCTCCCATTTCCATCGAGGAATCTTCACGGTTGGAGTAACCACGATGGCAAGCGATGTTGGCTTTAACTTGGCGACACGTGGACACTTACCCACAATTGATTACCTCACGCTTCAACCTGTGCCACCAAAAGCATTCGCAAATCACCATACATCTTGCTACCTCCGGATGCATAGCGTATGGCTGCTATGTGCATCTTGGAGAATTCTTTGCCTCAACTCCACATCTTTCGGCATACAAGCTTGCCCTTGAAAACATAACACTCCCTCGCTGGACAAAGCTGCACCCTTCCAAACCACCGTCTTGAACTTGCAACCTCCTTGCATTCAAACCGTCATCCACCAACTGCTTTTCCTTAATTTCCTCGATCCAAGTTGGTTTAACTTGCGATTCGCTTAAAAGACTTCGTCATCGCATAGGCGAGATGAGCAAACATCGCTCTTAAGTCATCACGACTTTTCGGCTCAAGGCATCAACCACCACGTTTGCCTTACTCGGATGGTACTCAATCGAACAAATCGTAGTCTTTTAACATTCAATCCACCGATTTGCCTCAAATTCAAATCCTTACGAGTCAAAAGATACCTTAAACTTTTATGATCCGTGTAGACTATTGACTTTTCCCCATACAAGTAATGTCGCCATATTTTCAAAGCGAAAACTATCGCCGCTAACTCCAAGTCGTGCGTTGGATAGTTAACCTCATGCGGTCTTAGCCGCGGGACGCATAGGCCACTACCTTCCCTTCTTGCATCAATACGCATCCCAAACCAAAGTATGGGACGCGTCACGAAGAAACCGTAAACAACTTTCCCGCCTCAGTTTGTACCAAAACCGAGCTTAGTCAAAATCTTCCTTAGCTTGTCAAAACTTTCTTGTTGCTTCTCCGACCATACAAATGGAACTCCCTTTCTTAACAACTTAGTCAACGGTACTGCGATTAAAGAGAATCCTTCCACAAACCTCCGATAATATCTGCGGACTCCAAAAAGCCAATTTCTCGCCATCGACCTAGGGGTTTCCAATCCAACACCGCTTCCACCTTGCGAGGATCTACTCTAATCCCTTCCACGACACCACATGACCTAAGAAAGCCACCTCTCTAAGCCAAAATTCACACTTACCGAATTTGGCATATAATCGCTTCTCTCTCGAGTACTTGTAGAACTATACGCAAATGCATGTCATGCTCCTTCTCCGTCTTTGAGTAAACCAATATGTCGTCTATAAACACCACGACAAATTGATCCAAGTATTGTTTGAAACACTATATTCATTAAGTCCATGAATCTTCTTTGGTGCATTAGTCAACCCAAAAGGCATCACCAAAAACTCGTAATGCCCATACCTTGTTCGGAATGCCATCTTGTGCACATCAACCTCTTTCACCTTGAGTTGATGATATCCCGACCTAAGATCTATCTTGAAAATACCGATGCACCCTTTGGTTGGTCAAACAAGTCATCAATCTGAGGCAGCGGATACTGTTCTTGATCGTTAACTTGTTCAATTGGCGGTAGTCGATACACATCTGCATTGAACCATCCTTCTTCCTAACAAACAACACAGGTGCTCCCGAGGGAGATATACTTGGTCGGATAAATCCTTGGTCCAAAAGCTCCTGAATTTGAGCCTTCAGCTCCACCAATTCCTTTGGTGCCATTCGGTAAGGTGCTATTGACACAGGTGCCATTCCAGGTAGCAAGTCTATACCAAATTCAACTTCCCGATCTGGAGGCAGACCCGGAAGTTCTTTTGGGAACACATCAGCGAATTCCCTTACTGTTCGGACCTTCTCAACCGCTGACTCCTTAGCTTCCAAAGCACAAATTCGAACCAAAAACACCTCGCAACCTTTCCTGACCATCTTTTCAGCCTTCAACGCAGACACTACATTAGATAGGTAATCTCTTCTATTACCTATCATGACCACTTCATCACCCTCAGCCATCTTAAGAACCATGCGCTTAGCAGCGCAGTCCAACCTTGCCTGATACTTAACCAACCAGTCCATACCAAGGATCAAATCGAACTCCCCAAACGGCAGTTCCATCAGATCAGCCACAAACACGACCCCTTGGAGTTCTAGAGGTACATCTCTATATAGCTTATTAACAACTACAGAGTGACCTAAAGGACTAATTACAGTCATCTCCCTAGAAGCAGTCTCGAAGTCTAAGTTCATAGTCTCTGCCACACTACTAGCAACGTATGAATGCGTCGAACCCACATCAATCAAAGTAGTATATGGAACACCAAAGATTAAGAACGTACCGGTTATAACGTCCGGTGCGTCACCTTCCTCTCGACGCCTCGCCGCATAGACTAGACCAGCCGCCTTACGTGTGTTGCCTGCCTCTCGCCCGAAATTCGCGACCTCGATTAGATCCATTTCCTCCTCTACCATTACCACGACCCTCTCCGTGGTGGTCCTACATTCCTAGCACGAGCAGTTACGATCCTCCGACCGATTCTTGGCTAACTTTCGAGAGACAATCCCTTACACGGTGGTCCAAAGACCCACATTCAAAGCAACCCTTCTCACCGGTCCAACAACCTCCCAAATGCGATTTGCCCACGGCTGACATAAAGTGAGCGGTCTCTCGGTTAGCGACCATGGGCCTTCTGCTCGATTCACCCCCACTGCCTCGCCCTTTTCTAAACATTACCACCCGATCCAGACGACCCAAATCCTCTTTCTCGCTTGTTCCTATCATAGTTACGTCTCACGGACTCCTTGACCCCTTCGGCTACCTTAGCCTTTTCCACTAAGATAGCAAACTCACGCTCCGCTGCGGAGCAATCAGTAACCTTAACTCATCCCTAAGTCCGTCTTCAAAGCGGACACAACAATCATGCTCCGTTGACACTATACCCTGAGCATAGCGGCTCAACCTCAAGAATTCTGCTTCATACTCCGACACAGACTTATTTCCTTGCACCAACCCCAGAAAAGCTTTCCTCTGAGCATCAATGTAGCTTGAGCCAACATACTTCTTCTGATAAGAATTTTTGAAATACTCCCAAGTAAGATCATCTGCCGTAGCACCATTTCGAACCGTGAGCCACCATCGATATGACTCATCCTTGAGAAGCGACACTGCTCCTTTCAGTTTTTCCTCATTCGTCAGATCTATCTCATCCATGATTCTTTCGGTCGATTCTAGCCAATACTCAGCCGTATTGGGCGCTACACCAGACATACCTCGGAAAAATTCAGCTCCGTTAGCTCGAAGTCTCTCAGGTACCGACTTCCGAGCTCCTCCACCTCCACTTATTCCAGCTACCCTTTCCAGAACCCGCAGCATTGCTTGTGACACAGCGTCATCACCCGTCTGATCCTGCTCCTCAGCTCCAAAGGTTGGGGGTGGTGGTGGCGGTGGTATCTCGTTCTCAGATCCCTGACCCGACCCGACAGGTTCTGACACAGTCATCCTACCCCTTCCGCGTCCACGACGGCCACGTCCTCTAAAGCTCATTCTAACTATCGCGCTTTAATCTGATTAGGAAATTTTATTAATTAGTACATGTTTCACTTGATTATCCGCGAAGAAATTTTATGAAAAGAGTTTAATCGAGATTCTTTCGATCAACCAAGGTTTTAAGTCTTCTATCCTAGTTACACAAAAAAAAAATACATCCATTCCCTAATACCTTATGCACTCTTCGGGCATTACTGTCCGTTTCTATCCCAGGGGTATTTTCATCATTTTCCTATAGGATATTTTTGTAATAAACCTAAGAAATTTGAAACTTTAATAAATCGAGATATTTTGAAATTTCTAAATCTGAGGAGTATTTTTGAGAGTTTCTCAATTTGAAGATATAACAAAATTTTGAAAACCAGGGGTATTTTGGTAATTTTGTCAATCAGGGGTAATTTTGTAATTTCCAAAGTCAAGATATTATTTTGAAATGCAAAATTTTCGAGTACTTTTGTAAAATAAAATTTTGATCAAAATTGGAGTAATATGGTAATTTTAGAAACCAAGGGCATTTTCGTAATTTTGCCACTAGGGGCATTTTGGTAATTTTGGTAAACCGAGATTATTTGAAAATTTTCGAAGATAAATTTGTCCTACTATCTAAAAGAGATAATTTACTGATTTTAAAACCGAAGTTTTCCTCAAAACATAGCTAGTCCCTTTCGGGTTTTATTTAGGGTTTTGCCTATGACCGAGTCCTCTTGGTTAGGGTGAACCGAAGCTACGCACCAAGTAGGAATCCCGCGAAGAGGAGGTGAGTCACGAGGACTGCTTAAGTACCAAGCTCTTCCGGATCCAATCCTAGACATGCGCACCAAGGTTACCACACCCTAACTCGGCGACTTGGTTCTAGGTTTGTTTAATTAGGCTTTTAAAGTCTTATGTCTTTATTTGGGGTAAACTAGTCCTAAAGTTTAAAATACTTATCACTATCTACGTCCCATGCTTCCTACCCTTCTACAGTAAATAATTCATACAAAAAGTTAGTGGTACTTACCTGGGCGGATCGGTGCCGGAGACTCGGTGCCATGCTTATTCAAAACCAAAATATTTCAAATAGACCTACCAAAACATTTTTGGGCCTTGGGCCCCCACAGCCGAGCTTTGAACTTGGCTCTGATACCAATTTTGTAACACCCCAAACCCGGCCCAAACATTATGACCGAATTTGGTTTGCTACAGAGAAAACATTTTGAAAACCATTTTAAAACCGATTTTAAATTTAGTCGAAATGCCTTTCATTTTAAATTTTTATTTGCTAAAAACCATACTTAATTTGTTTAAAAATATTTGTTGAGTCGAGTTATTTACAAATTTCAAATGTACCCGATGGTACTTTAAAACATTTTGCGTTTAATTTGAGAAAACATGTGCATCCGTTTTAACATCATCAAATAGTTTAAACAAAACATTCAAAACATGCAGCAATAATAAAATAATCCTAGGAGGCCTTATTACAATTAAGCAACATAAACCCAAAAGAAAGATAGATAAAATCCAAAATTCATTTATTAAAAATCTCCACTGCATGGCCACCTCGAGTCCATCCGGCTCCTCACCCGCGATCTACGAGTCACTGAAAAATTAAAGGAGAAGGTGAGTCACCAAGACTCAATGTGTAACCCTTCCCGATTTAGTGCAACAACATACACAAATCATAACCAATTAACATGCATAAGTTTAAAAATGCACCCAATCCTAACCATCCAAACACCTTTCACTACCCAGTGTGGTACCAAACCACTAGTGGTGCCAAACCACCTGGTGACGTATAGTCACGATGTGATGCCAAATCACCGAGATACCAAATCTCGGTGTCAGAAGACACAAATCGAATGATGGGGCCAACCCATCGTGTGATACCAAATCACCGCGGACGATCCCATATCTCAAAGTGGGGCCAACCCACGGTGGTATCAACCACGGGGACAAGTCGCTATGAGGTGCCAAACCTCTGGAGGTACCAAACCTCACGGTGATCGTAGTCACAATGTGTTACCAAAACACCGGTGTGCGCCGACACAAATATCACCCCTCCACTCATCAACCCATATCAACAATTATATACTTTTACTGAAATCATGATAATAGGTTTATTTAACAATGTTCATAGATTTATCATTACCATAAACCAAATATTGCACATACCAAATGTGACATGCTTCCCAAAAGCATCAAATAATAATCTCAAAGTAATAAAGACTTACCCGTGTCCTTGTTAATACCATGATGGTATAACATCCATGTCTACACAAACCGATTAGGCATAATATAACACTTAGCATATTTAAAAGATTATAAGATGTGTATGCACACACACGATACTAACGAGAGTCCTAAATCCCGAATAGACAAATCGGCCACACAAGTTTTCCTTGCCCCTATATTCGGCCAAAAACTAGATTAGTGCCATGGCCTATTCGGCCAAACCAAAATAATTGAGAAGGGTTCCTTGTGAACCCGAAACCTTACCCAAAAGCCTTCGAACACTAGCCAACACACTCCTAAATGTGAACCGGTCTCACTTCCCTACAACCAACCATCATCATTAAGGTTATTAGCCTTCGGCTTAAACGAAAACTTAAAAGAATAATCCTTTGAAATAACCCTTACCACCTTACCAAAATCAATTGATAGAAAAGTCCCGAGGAAAACTATGCTACCTTTAATATTCGGCCAAAGTGATTCAAGATAGGAGAAGAAAATTTTCGGCACAACAAAGAGGTATATTCGGCTAAAGAACAAAAAGAAAATAATAGGAAAAAGGGAATAGAGTTTCGGCAAAGAAGAGAGTATAGAAGATTTTTGGTGTTTAAGCAAAACAAATAGGAGAACAAGATGTTGATGAATGTTTCGGTTTGAGAGAATGAAATGGAGAAAATAGAAGATGAGCAAAAGAAATGACCAAATGGTCAAAAGAGTTTAGGCTTATCACAAGGTAAAATTCGGCCAAAAGAAAAGAAAAGAGATTGAGAGAGAATTGCAACCTTTTTCACCAAATGCTAGGAATGACCAAAACACTCCTAAACCTTACCAATTACTAGCATATTCGGCCAAATCCTCCCCTTAGCCACATTACCGTCCAAGTTCATGGTCAATTGGCCATGAGTTAGTTTCCAAAACATTTTCCACAAACCAAGCCTTTTGTCCCCTCAATTTACCATAACTTCAAGATATCCTTCCATAACCTTAGGAATCTTATCCCTTATTCCATGCTTTCCTTTAAAATAAATTCAACTTACCAAAATGAAAGTCCAACCTATCATAATCATAGGTTGACCGGCCATTAATACTAACATACAAAATAAACTTTTTTTTTAAAAAATGCTAAACATACTACTCGAACCTCTAACCTCAAGCTATAAGTTCAAACACCATAACCACTTTGCCATTAATTCCTTATGTGCTTTAATTAACACTTAAATTAACTTAAGTGCTAACCTCACATAATCCACTTCATTAAATAAACCATACTAAGAATTATCCTACTAAACTGAGCTTACTCAAGACCCCTAATTAAGTCTTATAACACCACAAATAATATCACAGAGATTTAAACACAAGAAAAATAATTCAATCACAAATAGCCCCAATTTCAGGATGTTACAATTTTGGTTTTAGGTGAATAAAACCTTGGGAGTTAGTAGTAGGCTTTAAGAATAAAATGTGGAGGAAAATGACACAAGGAAGGGAGTGGTCTAGTGGCAAGGCGTCATTAAGGGGATAAGTGAGTGCTTGGGTTCAAGTCTTGGCGCTTGCATTTCATTTTTATTTATTTTTAAGTGAACTTGGACTTTGGCCCATAGATTTATATTTAGTTGCGCATGATTTTAAACACAAGAGGAACTTGTGGCCTAGTGGCTAGCGGCGTAGATTATGCTACAGAGGAGCCTGGGTTCGAATCTCATGAGTAGCAAAAAGGGTATATTTATTTTGCTAAGTTGGGGTGGCAAGAGTTTGTGTTGGATTTAAACTCTATTGAAGGAGGGATCCCACATCGGAAAGCTAGCAAGAGGGAATGTGAGAAGCTGGCTATAAATGGAGCTGTCTATGAGGAGAGGAAGCATACCTGGTTGGCGTTGGGCATAGGAGCATTCGGAGTGCGGATTAGCTTCAGATTCCTATCAGGTGTGTATTTTGCCCTACTCTAGCTGTAGAGCGGTAAGTGCCGAAATGCCGATCACACAGCAATGGTAGCCACACGAGCGTGCGAGCGCATGTGTGGGAGCTTCGACGCGATAGTTGAGGCCACCATGAGTATTCTTGTCGGTTAGGCTGTTTGGGCCTCGATGGGCCGAAAGGGGCTAAGTGGGCCCATATGATTAGGTTGTACGATTGTGTAGTGGATGTTGGATTAGTCTATGTGAACCTCATATATGTGGCTAGATTTGGGCTAAATGGGCCACACGAGCCTATGGACCCATTTGGGCCGAGAATGGGCCTTAGGCCCATTCGCATCGTTATCTCTGTTTAGGATACCCTTGGTTTATAAAATTACTGAAATACCATTGGTTTATAAAATTACTGAAATACCCTTGGTTTACAAAATTACTGAAATACCTTTGGTTTACAAAATTACTAAAATACCTCCGGTTTACAAAATTACTGAAATACCCCCGGTTTACAAAATTACCGAAATACCCCCGGTTTACAAAATTACTGAAATACCCCCGGTTTACAAAATTACCGAAATACCCCTGATCTGCAAAATTATCGAAATACCCCCGATTTGTGAAATTACCGAAATACCCTCGGTTTGCAAAATTACTGAAATACCCTTGGTTTACAAAATTATTGAAATACCCTTGGTTTACAAAATTACTGAAATACCCTTGGTTTACAAAATTACTTAAATATCCTTGGTTTACAAAATTACTGAAATACCTTTGGTTTACAAAATTACTAAAATACCCCCGGTTTATAAAATTATCGAAATATCCCTGATTTGCAAAATTATCAAAATACCCCTGATTTATGAAATTACCGAAATACCCTCGTTTGCAAAATTACCGAAATACCCCCAGTTTGCAAAATTACAGAAATACCCCCAGTTTATGAAATTACCAAAATACCCCAGTTTATGAAATAACTGAAACACCCTCGATGGGTAAATACCGAAATACCCCAAGGGGTGAAATTACCGTTTTGCCCCTAAACGACAAAATGACCATTGTACCCTCGTGGTAGTACTAGCGTTGTATGTGTTAATTGTATAATTGATTATGTTTGAGATGCATTGCATACATGGATTGGTTATGAGTAGAATTATCGAACTACCCCTGTAGGGTAGAATTATCGAAATACCCTTATAGAGTAAAATGACTGATTTGTCCTTGTAGGTAAATGATCGACTTGTGTAATGAGTGGACTAATTTGACTGTGGTTGTATGACTGATATGCTTTTATTACATGATTAAATAATTATTACTGAGCATGGCCATTTTGCATACACGTGTAATGATTGAGCATGACATACACGACATATTGCATGGGGTTGGGATTATTAATACGGAGGAAGTGCTAATAGGATCGCATGGTCGCTTGACGATTGTGGATCCACCGAAGGCTTTATAGCCACCGCAGTTTTTAGCCACCGAAAGCGACCATCTTTGCGCACCGATAATGTTACTGAGGGCTGTGTGCCATTAATATGGCTTCGTGCCATAATTATGGGCTTTGTGCCAATACCGAAGGCTTTGTGCCGATATTATGGCTTTGTGCCAATTACCGTGGCTATGTGCCTAACTTATATATCGATGACTCTGTGTCGATCGTATTTACCCAAGGCTGTGTGCCGATTATATTACCGTCGCTGATGGCTTTGTGCCAAATATAATACAGTCACTGATGGCTTTGTGCCAATTGTAATACCGCTACTGAAGGCTTTTTAGCCACCGAGCAGCCATGTTGCACCGATAATGTTAGTGCCGTAACCGGTGCTACATAAGGAGTGTATAGATGGGTGGGTCGATTAAATCCCCACATGAGTGTACGGTTGGACAGGAGACAGAGTGCAGGGTTGGTATGGGCATTAATGCATTACATATATGGTTTTTAATATTGAGATGGGCTTAGGCCTAGATAAATATGATATGTGACGTTTGGTACGGGTTAAGGCCCAACTGAGGCTTTTATGGGCTAAGGCCCAATTGCCACCGTTACTGAAATGGGCTTCGGCCCGGATTGTTGTGATTCATGTTCTTACTGATGAGGGTTGTACACACTGAGTTTTCATAAACTCACCTCCTCTTTTTAATTTTTCTCAAGTAATCCTCAGTAGGCGGTTTGACGTACTGGAGGACTCGGAGGTGGCCACACTATGAGCAGCTTGAATTTTAGTATTCTATTTTACTTTATTTAAATCATTTTCTTATTGGGTTGTAATAAGGCCTCTCTTAAATTCCGGTTTTTAGTTTGGGATTTTTAGTTTATTATGTTTTAAATCTGCTCAACATTTAATCGCGGTTTTCCAAAATAATATCTGTTTTCAAAACACTACGCTTTCGCAACTGAGTTTTAAATATCACATTTTCATAAGTCAATTGTTTTAAATTAAGCTTCCGCATCGAACAAGGTTTTAAAGGTAATGACTTCTTAATAAATGTCGATTATTAATAACAAGCGTAAACTGGGACTTTAGTATTTAAATATCAAGAAGGGTTTTCAATGAAAATGCAGTTTTCGAAAAACACCTCAATGTGACACGCCAGATTCAGGTCTAACTTCTAGGCCGAGTTTGGGGTGTTACACGGTGGGTTAGCCCCACAATTATATATCATGTGACTTTGTCACTAGTGGTCTGGGACCACGGTGGTCTAGAACCACGGTGGCATAACACCACGGGTGTTTAGCTGATTCGGGAGACCTAGAGGATGGAAAACTAGGTTGGGTTGGGCTGCATTGCATACATGTTTAATATGTTGTATTGTGTGGGCTAAGGCCTAATGTGCATCTGTGGGCTCAAAGCCCAGATTACGTTAAAAGGGGTTTTACACACTGAGTCTCGATGACTCACCCCTCTGCTTAATTTTGCAGGTAATCCGTAGCTTGAAGATTTGGAGCCGAGACGGACTCTGTGGTAGCCATACATTATTGCTTAGTACATTTCGTTTTACTTTACTTTAAATTCTATTTTAATTTGGGATTATGTTTTGTAATAAGGCCACTGGGATTTTATTTTGGTTTTTATTTTAATGCGGTTAGTACCTATTATGGAATGATCAATACGGAGTTTTTCCTAAAAATGTAAATAACTATTTTCCAAAATATTAAACGGTTCACAAACTACTGATAATCAAAACTCAAAAATTTTAAACGATCGTGAATTTATTTATTTTACCTTTCCTTGTGACATACCAGATCCGGTCGTAACGTGTAGGCCGAGTTTGGGGTGTTACACCCTGGGAGTTAGTAGTAGGCTTTAAGAATAAAATGTGGAGAAAAATGACACAAGGAAGGGAGTGGTCTAGTGGCAAGGCGTCATTAAGGGGATAAGTGAGTGCTTGGGTTCAAGTCTTGGCGCTTGCATTTCATTTTGATTTATTTTTAAGTGAACTTAGACTTTGGCCCATAGGTTTATATTTAGTTGCGCATACTTTAAGACACAAGAGGAGCTTGTGGCCTAGTGGCTAGCGGCGTAGATTATGCTACAGGGGAGCCTGGGTTCGAATCTTATGAGTAGCAAAAAGGGGATATTTATTTTGCTAAGTTGGGGCGATAAGAGTTTGTGTTGGATTTAAACTCTACTGAAAGAGGGATCCCACATCGGAAAGCTAGCAAGAGGGGAGGTGAGAAGCTGGCTATAAATGGAGCTGTCTATAAGGAGAGGAAGCATACCTAGTTGGCGTTAGGCATAGGAGCATTCGGAGCGCAGATTAGCTTCAGACTCCTAACAGGTGTGTATTTCGCCCTACTCTAGTTATAGAGCGGCAAGTGCCGAAATGCTGGTCACACGGTGATGGCAGCCACACGAGCGTGCGAGCGCACGTGTGGGGGCTTCGACGTGATAGTTGAGGCCATCATGAGTATTCTTGTGGGTTAGGCTGTTTGGGCCTCGATGGGCCTCGATGGGAAAAGTGGGCCTAATGGGCCCGTGGGCCCATATGAATAAGTTGTATGATTGTGTAGTAGATGTTGGATTAGACTATGGGAATCTCATATTTGTGGCTAGATTTGGGCCAAATGGGCCACACGAGCGTATGGGCCCATTTGGGCTGAGAATGGGCCCTAGGCCCAATCGTCTCATTATCTCTGTTTAGAATACCCCTAGTTTATGAAATTACCGAAATACCCCGATTTACAAAATTACTAAAATACCCTCGGTGGGTAAAATTACTGAAATACCCTCGATGGGTAAAATGACCGAAATGCCCCTGAAGGACAAAATGTCGATAATGCCCCTACATGTTATATGGTTATCCTTGTATGCGATTTATGATTGTTATCGTATGGTTATTATTTTATGTTGCATTCATGTGTTATTTTGTTGCATGGGGACGGGATTATTATTACGGAGGAAGAGCTAATAGGATCGCATGGTCGCTTGACGACTTTGGATCCACCGAAGGCTTTTTAGCCACCGAGCAGCCATGCTGCACCGATAAGGTAGTGTCGTAACCGGTGCTACATAAGGAGTGTACGGATGGGTGGGTCGATTAAATCCCCACAGGAGTGCACGGTTGGACAGGAGACAGAGTGCAGGGCTGGTATGGGCATTAATGCATTGCATATACAGATTATATTATTGAGATAGGCTTAAGCCCAGATATTTATGTTATGTGACATCTGATATGGGTTAAGGCCCAATTGCCACCGTTACTGAAATGGGCTTCGGCCCGGATTGTTGTGATTCATGTTCTTACCGATGAGGGTTGTACACACCTTGAGTTTTCCAGAACTCGCCTCTTTTATTAAATGTTTCAGGAAATCCTCAGTAGGCGGTTCGACGTATTGGAGGACTCGGAGGTGGCCACACTACGAACAGTTTCAGATTTTCGTATTCTACTTATTTTTATTTTATTTTGGGTTCATATTTTGTAATAAGGCCTCTCTTAAATTTCGATTTTTACTTTCGGATTTTTAGTTTATTATGTTTTAAATCTGCTCAACATTTAATTGCGGTTTTCAAAAATAATATCTGTTTTCAAAACACTAAGCTTTCTCAACTGAGTTGTAAATATCACGTTTTCATAAGTCAATTGTTTTAAATTAAGCTTCCGCATCGAGCAAGGTTTTGAAGGTAATGACTTCTTAATAAATGTCGATTATTAATAATAATCGTAAACTGGGACTTTAGTTTTTGAATATCAAGAAGGGTTTTCAATGAAAACGCGATTTTTGAAAAACACCTCAATGTGACACGCCAGATTCGGGCCTAACTTCTAGGCCGGGTTTGGGGTGTTACATTTGGTGGTATTAGAGCCCAGTTGCAAAACTCGGGCTGTGAAATGGGCTTTAGTTTTTATTTTAAAGATGTTTACAAATGATTCTGAAGTGGTTTTGGAAGATTTTTGTGTGGCACACCGAGTCTCCAGCGTCGGACCAAGTAAGTTCTCCTATCTGTTTTAAACAGTTATGCTATAGATAGTTACTGGGCTTACTTTAGATGATAGACTATACTAAGACTCTTAGTTAGAGTAAAACTGAGGCCCGTAGGAGACTAAACCTGTAGTGAGCTTGCGATTGCGAAAACAACTCTTAACTACTACTTCATAAAACATTTGTTTAATTATTGGAACTATAGGCTTATTCATTAAATTTGTAATTCAGATAATACGCGAAGTGATAATGTGCGCAGCAAAAGCGTAGTGGTATAACCGGTAGTGTGCGGCTATTAGATTATTGAAAATTTTGAGGACGGAATTTCTTTAAGGGAGGTAGATTTGTAACGCCCTGAATTTGGGCATAGTAGAATTGGGCCCATTGGGCCTTGGGCACGGGAGTGTTCAAAATTTTTTGAGAACAAGAGAACGGCTTTAATGCAAGTTGGATCTATTAGGTGAGTGATTTTGGAAGGTTAGAGGGCTTCTATGAAGTCTTGGGTTCAAACTTTGGCTTTAGGGAAATTTTGGTTTTAGGTGAATAAAACCCTGGGAGTTAGTAGTAGGCTTTAAGAATAAAATATGGAGAAAAATGACACAAGGAAGGGAGTGGTCTAGTGGCAAGGCGTCATTAAGGGGATAAGTGAGTTCTTGGGTTCAAGTCTTGGCGCTTGCATTTCATTTTGATTTATTTTTAAGTGAACTTAGACTTTGGCCCATAGGTTTATATTTAGTTGCACATACTTTAAGACACAAGATGAGCTTGTGGCCTAGTGGCTAGCGGCGTAGATTATGCTACAGGGGAGCCTGGGTTCGAATCTCATGAGTAGCAAAAAGGGGATATTTATTTTGCTAAGTTGGGGTGGTAAGAGTTTGTGTTGGATTTAAACTCTAATGAAGGAGGGATCCCATATCAGAAAACTAGCAAGAGGGGAGGTGAGAAGCTAGCTATAAATGGAGCTGTCTATGAGGAGAGGAAGCATACCTGGTTGGCCTTGGGCATAGGAGCATTTAGAGCGCGGATTACCTTCAGACTCTTAACAGGTGTGTATTTCGCCCTACTCTAGCTATAGAGTGGCAAGTGCCGAAATGCTGGTCACACGACGATGGCAGCCACACGAGCGTGCGAGCGCACGTGTGGGGGCTTCGACGCGATAGTTGAGGCCATCATGAGTATTCTTGTGGGTTAGGCTGTTTGGGCCTCGATGGGCCAAGTGGGCCTAATTGGCCCGTGGGCCCATATGAATAAGTTGTATGATTGTGTAGTAGATGTTGGATTAGACTATGGGAATCTCATATCTGTGGCTAGATTTGGGCCAAATGGGCCACACAAGTGTATGGGCCCATTTGGGCTGAGAAGGGGCCCTAGGCCCAATCGTCTCATTATCTCTTTTTAGAATACCCCTAGTTTATGAAATTACCGAAATACCCCGATTTGCAAAATTACTGAAATACCCTCAGTGGGTAAAATTACTGAAATACCCTCGATGGGTAAAATGACTGAAATGCCCCTGAAGGGCAAAATGTCGATAGCGCCCCTACATGTTATATGGTTATTATTTTATGTTGCATTCATGTGTTATTTTGTTGCATGGGGATGGGATTATTATTACGGAGGAAGTGCTAATAGGATCGCATGGTCGCTTGACGACTGTGGATCCACCGAAGCCTTTTTAGCCACTGAGCAGCAATGCTGCACCGATAAGGTAGTGTCGCAACCGGTGCTACATAAGGAGTGTACAAATGGGTGGGTCGATTAAATCCCCACAGGAGTGCACGGTTGGAAAGGAGACAGAGTGCAGGGCTGGTATGGGCATTAATGCATTGCATATACAGATTATATTATTGAGATGGGCTTAAGCCCAGATATTTATGTTATGTGACATCTGATATGGGTTAAGGCCCAATTGCCACCATTACTGAAATGGGCTTCGGCCCGGATTATTGTGATTCATGTTCTTACTGATGAGGGTTGTACACACTGAGTTTTCGTAAACTCACCCCCTCTTTTTATTAAATGTTTCAGGAAATCCTCAGTAGGCGGTTCGACGTACTGGAGGACTCGGAGGTGGCCACACTACGAGCAGTTTCAGATTTTCGTATTCTGCTTATTTTTATTTCATTTTGGGTTCATATTTTGTTATAAGGCCTCTCTTAAATTTCGATTTTTAGTTTGGGATTTTTAGTTTATTATGTTTTAAATCTGCTCAACATTTAATCGCGGTTTTCCAAAACAATATCTATTTTCAAAACACTACGCTTTCGCAATTGAGTTGTAAATATCACGTTTTCATAAGTCAATTGTTTTAAATTAAGCTTCCGCATCGAACAAGGTTTTGAAGGTAATGACTTCTTAATAAATGTCAATTATTAATAACAATCGCAAACTGGGACTTTAGTTTTTGAATATCAAGAAGGGTTTTCAATGAAAACGCGGTTTTTGAAAAACACCTCAATGTGACACGCCAGATTCGGGCCTAACTTCTAGACCGGGTTTGGGGTGTTACATTATGTTTAAATAAATTCTGTCTAGGAGATTGGAGCTTAAGCGGGACCGCTTGTGACCCCTCCAATCTTTCCTGGGAATTGATTTTTACATAATTTTCCGAGAAATTAGTCCCTAAATGACAAAATAAATTTTTGGTTTTTCAAATAAAAAGGTCAATTTTGACCCAAGTCTTAAATTGCAACTCAATTTCAAATTTTCATTAAGTCTAAAGACTTCATTGAATTATTTTTAAATTTTTGTTGGTATTTTCGTAAATAATTAAAACTAGGTGCCTCTTTTTGTAAAAATTTCCAAAAGGCATCTAAAATAAATATTTCTACTTAATATATATTTTTATATGTTAATAATAATATGATAAACTTTAATATATAATTATATCCATTATAATTTATATATTAACTTTTATCAACTTAGCTTAGAATTAGGATTAATTTTATTTAATTATATTTCATGTTTATCTTAATAATTTAATAGCAGTTGATAATTTCATATGCATATTATTAATTGTTGTTAACTTTGAGTAGGATTAGAATTAGAATATTTTAATTATTAAATTACTCTAAAAGTTATACTCTAATTCCTATTACTCTCACTATAAATTCCACCCATGCCTCTTCCCATTCATTCATCACTCAAAATCAAAAACCCAAGTGTCGAAATCTCCTAGCTGAAACACCTAGCCGCACGCCCAAGCGTCCAGCAGCTCGCGCACACAGGCGCGCCAGTGGCCTCCCCGTACCATTACACTTGCTGCTCTAGCCCAGCTGCCCAGGCCATGTCCTACTCCTTTGCGCCGCACCTAGGCATGCACGTGGCCTGCTTGCCGCAAGGCCTTGCCCATTGCTGCTTGTGCGCAGCCCCTACCACGCATTACATCTTGCTTCTGCACCCATCCGCCTGCGCACCTAGCAGCACCTGACCAGCACGTCTCTTTCACCCACACATCAAGACCTTAAGCCTTCAACCTTCCTTTTAAATTTCCATCTTTTGTTTCATAAGTATATTTTAGTTTAGGAGTTCTTAATTTTCACAAGGAAGGTGGTAAGAACAAATTTTTTTTCTTAAGTTTAATTTTATTCAAGTATGTAATTTTTCAATTTATTGAAATATTAGTAATTTTTATTAATTAAATTTTTGAAAAAACATTTTCCAATATTATTTTTAGGTAAATCATGCCTCGTAAGAGAACTCGTGCTTCCGCTCCAATCGATGAAACGCAAAATAAGTTCCACTGTGAAGAAGCCAAAGTAAGATACGAAAGTATCTTCAAAAATCAAAAGATGCATCCAGCGAAAGGCTTCACATTGAAGGAAAGCAACTACAGAGACTTTATGGCACGTATTCGCCAAGTTGCTGAAGCCCTCAATTGGGAATTATTTTGTGAAAAGAGACCAAGTGTGGATGAGGAACTAGTTCGTGAATTTTATGCGAACTTAACCTCAAGTGAATTGACCGAAGTTCCAGTTCGCGAAATCAAGGTACCAATAAATTCAAATGCTATTAATGAGTTCTTTGAATTACCTGATTTCGAAAACGATGAATATTCTTCTCTGCTGAGCAACATTAAGCCTGAAAATTTGCAAGAAATTCTTGAGGAACTTACAGTTCCAGGTTCTAAGTGGACTGTGTCAAAGAAAGGAATCCACACATGTCGAAGAGAGTATTTGACACCAATTGCTAAGGTATGGTTCTATTTCATCCCTTTCAGCCTTATGCCTAGTTCGCATGGGACTACAATCTCATTAGAGCGAATGGTCCTATTATACTTGATTCTAACTGGAAAGACCATTGATGTGGGTAAAATTGTAACACCCCAAACCCGGCCCAAACACCATGACCGGATCTGGCATGTCACTTAAGGAGATTTTAAAAGATGTCGCAATTTCGGAAAATATTTTTCTTGAGTTTAACACTTTATTCGAGAAAACTAAATGGTTGGATGATTTGTAAAAGATATACATTTTATATTTATGCCTTATTGGATTAAAAACCGAAATTGATACATGCCTTAACTTAATTAAAACGTAAAATGTAAATGTCTAATAATAATAAAAGCCCAAAACAAACGAAAATATGAAGCTAGTGGCCCATGGCCTTATTACAATGAAATTTAAACCCACTAATTAAAAATATTAAAAATAAATAAACTAGTAAAGTCTTTTGCTGAATCAAAATAATCCCTCGCATGGCCACCTTGCGCTCTTCTCCAACCCGATCCGTTACACTAGGTGCTACCTGAAAGATGTTAAATAATGGGGTGAGTCACGAGACTCAGTGTGTAACCCTCGTGCACCATCAGATTGGGCCTTAGCCCTACAGAACAGATAGCAGAGTATAATATATCAGAAGATATGCAAAGCCCAACCCAATCCTAGGTTTCCATCCGCTACACACCACCCTTACCTGCCAATCACACCATTGGGGATTTGTACAATAAACCCACACCGCTACACACCATCGATAGCAGTCATGCTGCAGATAGCTGCTTATCGTCAGATCATGGCAATAGCCACTACAACAGATCATGGTATTAGCCAGTACAACAGGTCATGGCAAAAGCCACTACAACAGATCATGGCAAAAGCCACTATAATAGAATACTTCCTGTAACATCCTAGATTAGGGGTTATGCGTTGGATGTATAATTCAGGTGTTAGTAGGCTTTGGGCTATGCTTGGATATGTTTTAAGGGTTTTGAGAACCCTAGGATGTAGGAAAGTTCATTGGAAAAATTTTGGATTTTTAGTTAGTAAGGGGGAGCAAGGCCAGGGAGGCCTTAAGGGAAAAATATAGGTGTTTTTGAACGTGAACTTGGTCTTAGTAAAGTGGCTTGGGACGCTACTTTAGGGGCCTTGGAGGCTTCCGGCAATGAGGGCCAGGTTCGAGTTGCAGAGGAAGCGAATGGGATTTTATTTTTATGCGTCAAGTAGGAGCTTAGCTTGGGAGGTCTTAAAAGAATTTCTGGCGGGTTTATGTCATAAAAACCGCCACGGCAGAGTGGCTTGGAGCGCTATATGCGGCTTGCGGCAACAAGGGCCTTGGTTCGAATCACGGCGGCAGCGAGCGTGTTTTTATTTTAGTTTTTAGCGTTGAGACAAGGGAGCTTGGGAAAGAGGTGTTAAAAGAAATTCAGGGTGAATTATATCACAAAGAGGGGCCTTGGCACAGTGGCCTGGGGCGTTACCTGCAGTGAAGCTCCAGCAGGTATTGAGTTCGAGGAGTGGGAGTAGCAGTTGGGTGTTTTAATTTTGGCTTTTGGCGCCAGGAGAGAAGGAAGCAGTGGGATGGCATATGGACTCCAACAAGATGAGATAAGGCTTGTTTTTTTTTTATTTATTCGGCTAGAGGGGTAGGATAATTGTAGATTTATTTATTTTTAAATGGGAAGATAAGGGATAATGTGATGGATTATTTTTATTTTTATTTGAGAGATAAATGTTGGGTTTATTTAATTTATTTTGAATGAGAGGTATGGAGAGAATATAGGAAAGAAATAAGGGGATATGAATGGAGGGTGAGCTAGTGGCCGAATATAGGGAGTGGGTGGATGGCATTTTCGGTTTTGAGGTGAGATAGGTGTGGATTTATTTTATTTAGTTTAAATAGGTAGATAATTGGGATTTTGTTTGATTTATTTTAAATGATAGGATAAGACATAAAAAGGAGATATAGTTTTTATTTTATTTATTTATTTTGAATATGTGTTCAAGAGTTATTATAGGAGAAGGAAGTGGAATTTGAGAGGAGGTAGGAGTGCCGAATTTGAGTAGTATAAATAGGGGTGACCATCCTTTAGCTATTCTTTTCTTCATTTTATTTTCCTTGGCCGAAAGTTGTTCCATTAATTCTCTCTTTGAGCCGAATTGCTTCTCACTTCTTCTCCCTATTCTTTCTCTTTTCTTCAACTTTAATTCTACATATTTTCTTGGATAGCCGAATAACCCCTTGCCATTTAGAAGCCATAGTCGAATCCCATAGTGGCCTCATTCTCTCTTCTTGTCGCAAGACTTAAGAACCGAAAGCGTTAGTGTGAGTCTTTCTTCTAGCCTCTTCAAGTAACGTGTAATGGTTGGCCGAATGTCATAGGGTCACAAGATGGTATTTATTTGTTGTAGCTAACGTCAAGGTGCATTGAGGGAGCCTCTCGTGGTTTCAATTCTTCAAGGGATTTCGATAGCTTCATAACCAGTGGTGATTCGGGAATAGTTAGCAAGGTAAGTGATGGTTAGCATTCGGCCTTAGGCCATTTTTGGTATTTAAGTGGCTAACTGATTCTGTCCATGATGGATTAGGGGCTAACCGACAGGCATAAGGGAAAGTTTTGGGATTCTAGATTGTGTTAGATTCAATAGAACGGGATCTCGCTAGATAAATCAAGTGCGTAGTTATCGCACTGTCTTTTGATTGATTTAACTATGTTAGTATGTATATGTGATATGTTGTGAATGAAAGCCGAAGTAATGGCTAAGATGGTGGATACCTAGTGGGTAATCGATTAATCAGGTCAGTGCTCTATTTTGCCTATGATATATGTGTGATATTTGTGGTGAGCATGTGATGAATATTTACTCTAAATGTTAATCTGACATGATACACATATATGCATGGGACTTGGGATAAGATCAAAGAAGGAAAGGGGTGTACATATTTATGTACGTGGTCTAATGTTAGCCTTGTGCTACATTAGCGCTTGATGTTAGCTATGTGCTTCATCAAGGGAGGTGTTGGCTAGGTGCCCACCTCGGCGGTTGATAGTGTGTGTGCATCACCGTGGGTGAATGATATGTGGGATCACTTAGGTGATCGGTGGCTCACCACGGCCTTGAGCAACAAGTCTACCAAGGTAAGATATGTGGATCACTATGTGATCGGTGGTGGATTAGCCACGGCCTTGAGCAGGGTCCGCTAAGGTAGGTGAAATGGATGGACCCTAGGTTGGGATGGGCTTCATAATTGCATATTTATGTGTATGGATTTGTGTGGATGTGGGCCAAGCCCATATGTGGAGACATGTGAAATGACTATGCACCGAGTCGGTTTGACTCACCCAATATTTTATTAAACCTTTCGGGTGATGCGTAAAGCTTGGACCGGGTTGGAGCGGATACAAAGGTGGCCATGCGATGTGATTTTCATGCAGAAAGATATTTTTAATTAATTAAGCATTCATATTTCAAGACTTTGATTATTCAATTATTGTAATAAGGCCCTAAAAGTATTTAAAGTTTGTTTAAGTGTTTTTCATTAAGTTTATTATTATGTTTTATTATGGATTGACAATTGAGGAATTATTTGCAAACGATTTTATTATAATCTATATATACTAAAGTTTTAATCCGGATATTTTTATAAACACCACATCTCACTTAAGAATTTTAATGAACACTATTTTCTAAACTTAACAAAATTTTCATGTTTTATCCTTGAGTTCAAATTTGTTTCAAACGTTTGTCGCAGTGGCATTTCAAATTCGGTCGTAGTGAATGGGCCGGGTTTGGGGTGTTCTGATTTAGTATCGAGCCGAGTTCAAAACTCGGCTTTGAGGATTTGGGCCAAAAACGTTTTTCAAAATGGGCTTTCCAAAAATATAAGAATTTATGAACTATTTCAGGCTATTCTGGCATGGCACCTATATATCCGGCTCGAAGTCCACCAGGTAAGTACTTCTAATTGTTGAAGTGACTTGTTTATGTGAACTGTTATGGGCTTATTTGGGCTCGTAGATTAGAATATTAGGGTTGTTGAACCCTAGGACTAGTCTACTCAAACACATGCATAAGACTTAAGGATTATTAAACAAACACGTGAAGTAAGTCACCGAGTTAAGGTGTGGCAACCATTATACGCATGTCTAGGATTGGTATTCAGTGAAGAGCTTGGTATTTAAGCGATCCTAGCGACTCACCTCCTCTTTACTCGAATCCTACCAGTGCGTAGCTACGGTTCACCTTAACCAAGAGGACTTATTCACGGGCTAAACCCGCTAATTAAAACCCGAAAGGGACTAGCCATGCAGATTTTATAAAATTTCTAGTTTTAAAATCCTAAATTACCCTTTTAATTGTAGTAAAGGACTATTAGTAAATTTTTTCCAAAATATCTCCGATTTACAAAATTACAAAAATGCCCCTGTATTGTAAATTACTAAAATACCCTCAACTTTTGCTAAAATATTTCTACTTTACAAAAATACCAAAAACTTACATTTTACAAATATCAAGATATCTGACTTGGAGAATTTACTGAAAATGCCCCTAACTTCCAAAATTACCAAAATAACCCCAATCTCTGAAATTTTTGCAACACCTCTGATTTGGAAAACAAATTTTCAAGATAACCCCCGAGGTTTTGTAAATTCTGAAATACCTTTGATTTGTAAAAAAAAAAAAATTTCAAGTGACCCCGATTTATTACCAAAATACCCTATAGGACAAATGACGAAAATATACAGGATAGGAAGGCGAGAAATGTCTGGATAGTGAATGTGTGTGGTAGATACCACTGAATGAATGTGTTCTTATGTTGCTAATGAAGTGTATGGAACCTTGGATGTGAACTTAGAAATTGTGCCTAGGAAGTATGATGGTTTTATTAAGATCAGAGTGCGCGGCGTAAGCGTAGTGCGGTAAGTTAAGATGTACGATTATTCGTTAGTAAGTAATTTCGAGGACGAAATTATTTTTTTAGGAGGGTAGAACTGTAACATCCTAGATTAAGGGTTATGCGTTGGATGCATAATTCAGGTGTTAGTAGGCTTTGGGGTATGCTTGGATATGTTTTAAGGGTTTTGAGAACCCTAGGATGTAGGAAAGTTCATTGGAAAAATTTTGGATTTTTAGTTAGTAAGGGGGAGCAAGGCCAGGGAGGCCTTAAGGGAAAAATATAGGCGTTTTTGAACGTGAACTTGGGCTTAGTAAAGTGGCTTGGGACGCTACTTTAGGGGCCTTAGAGGCTTGCGGCAATGAGGGCCAGGTTCGAGTTGCAGAGGAAGTGAATGGGATTTTATTTTTATGTGTCAAGTAGGAGCTTAGCTTGGGAGGTCTTAAAAGAATTTCTGGCGGGTTTATGTCATAAAAACTGCCACGGCAGAGTGGCTTGGAGCGCTATATGCGGCTTGCGGCAACAAGGGCCTTGGTTCGAATCACGGTTGCAGCGAGCGTGTTTTTATTTTGGTTTTTGGCGTTGAGACAAGGGAGCTTGGGAAAGAGGTGTTAAAAGAAATTCAGGGTGAATTATATCACAAAGAGGCGCCTTGGCACAGATGGTTCAGGGCGTTACTGCATGAAGCTCAGCAGGTATTGAGTTCGAGGAGTGGGAGTAGCAGTTGGGTGTTTTAATTTTGGCTTTTGGCGCCAGGAGAGAAGGAAGCAGTGGGACGGCATATGGACTCCAACAAGATGAGATAAGGCTTGTTTTTTTTATTTATTCGGCTAGAGGGGTAGGATAATTGTAGATTTATTTATTTTTAAATGGGAAGATAAGGGATAATGTGATGGATTATTTTTATTTTTATTTGAGAGATAAATGTTGGGTTTATTTAATTTATTTTGAATGGGAGGTATGGAGAGAATATAGGAAAGAAATAAGGGGATATGAATGGAGGGTGAGCTAGTGGCCGAGAATATAGGAGTGGGTGGATGGCATTTTTCGGTTTTGAGGTGAGATAGGTGTGGATTTATTTTATTTAGTTTAAATAGGTAGATAATTGGGATTTTGTTTGATTTATTTTAAATGATAGGATGAGAGATAAAAAGGAGATAGAGTTTTTATTTTTTTTATTTATTTTGAATATATGTTCAAGAGTTATTATAGGAGAAGGAAGTGGAATTTGAGAGGAGGTAGGAGTGCTGAATTTGAGTAGTATAAATAGGGGTGACCATCCTTTAGCTATTCTTTTCTTCATTTTATTTTCCTTGGCCGAAAGTTGTTCCTTTAATTCTCTCTTTGAGCCGAATTGCTTCTCACTTCTTCTCCCCATTCTTTCTCTTTTCTTCAACTTTAATTCAACATATTTTCTTGGATAGCCGAATAACCCCTTGCCATTTAGAAGCCATAGTCGAATCCCATAGTGGCCTCATTCTCTCTTCTTGTCGCAAGACTTAAGAACCGAAAGCGTTAGTGTGAGTCTTTCTTCTAGCCTCTTCAAGTAACGTGTAATGGTTGGCCGAATGTCATAGGGTCACAAGATGGTATTTCTTTTTTGTAGCTAACGTCAAGGTGCATTGAGGGAGCCTATCGTGGTTTCAATTCTTCAAGGGATTTCGACAGCTTCATAACCAGTGGTGATTCGGGAATAGTTAGCAAGGTAAGTGATGGTTAGTGTAACATCCTGAAAAGGGCCTATGCATTTTTGGTTTAATTATACGAAATGACATATCTTATGTGTTATGAATATATTTTGAACACTTTTGGAAACCTGGAAATGTATGGAAATGTTAAGTTTAAAAGAGGAAAGTGAACATTTTTAGAACCTTGGAAATGTAAGGAAATGTCTTGTAAGGAAATGTCATGGAAATGTAAGGAAATGTCTTGGAAATGTAAGGAAATGTCTTGTAAGGAAATGTCATGGAAATGTAAGGAAATGTCAAGTTTACAGAGCCGATCGAAAATTTTTGGAAACTTAGAAATGACCTAGAAATGACGAGTTTTAAGGTTTAAAAGGGGAAATTAAGGCAAGGTGGCCTTAAAAGAAAAAGTTTGGTGAAATTTGACACACAAACAGGCTTGGAAAAGTGGTCTGAAGATGCCACTTAGGGCCTATGGAAATGGCGCCATATGCAAGAGGAATGGGCTGAGTTCGAGTCACTTGGGAAGCAAATAAAGGAGGTTTTATTTTTGCTTCCAAAGAAGAGATTTGGACGGCACATGGCTATAAATTAGGAGCTTTTATTATTTTATAAATAGTGGATAAATAAGGGATTTATTTATCATTATTTTCAAGAGATAATTGTTGGATTAAATTCATTTAATTTGAATAAAGAGATAAAGAGGAAAATAAGGGAGAAGTGATGGCCAAGTAAGGGACTTTGAGTTTAATAATTTTAGCTAAGTAAGGATAGTTGCTGAATTATCTTTTATTTTAAGTGATAATTAAAGGATAAAGTTATCAGATAGAGGAGTGGTGGCCAAGTAAGGGACTCCTTAGATGATAATTTCGGCTATAAAAGGAAGGAAGGAGGGCTACTCATCAATTTGTGCTTCCTCCTTTCTCTGCCGAATTCTTAGTGCTCTCTTCTCTTCTTTTCTTTCTTTTCTTTTGTCAAGTCGAGATTAAGCAATTGTTGGAACCTAGCCGAATATTTTTCCTCTCCATTAGAAGCCATAGCTGAATCCTCCATCTTTATTCTTCCTTCTCTTTTCTTTCCAATCCATCAAAAGCCGAATCTTTGAGGGGCTTCAAGCATAGGTGCTGTCGATTTCTTCAAGAAAGGGATTCTTTCGGGGTTTTTGCCATAGTCGACTATAAAGGAAAAGATCTTTGGGATTTGACCATCAAGGGATTTCGACAGAAGCTATAACTAGTGGATAATTTCGGGATTTAAGATCCTTAAGTGATTAGCCGATTTCAAAGGGAAGAATACAAGTTTCCGGATTTGATTAATTATCAAATCGGCAGCAAGGGATTTAGGATCTAAAGCGATAGATCGGTTTTTCGGGATTTAAGTGAACCGCTAAGTGTATCAGGTGTGTACCCCACACTAATTCTTAATATGTTTTATGGCTGTGTTTAATTAAAATATGTGATATTAAGAATATGAAAGTGGCTAAGGTACCATGTTATGGTACTAAATACTCTGCACGTTTCCTACTTCTACTAGGAATATGAAAAATGTTATTTGTAACATGAGAATATGATAAGAATGTGAACTCTGGCATATTATGCATATTATTATATGGGGCATATGGTTTTGTTTTGAGAGGGGAAGTGAATGTGGTGACCTAAGACCACAAACACGGTGATCTAAGACCGTGATATCTGAAAAGTGGTGACCTAAGACCACAGTATGCGGTGACCTAAGACCGCAGATTTGGAGTGTAGCGGAAGGAGGGTCGACTTAGTAGTCCCCACGGTGTGACTAGCAGGTACGGGGGTGTGTAGCGGATGGACAACTAGGTTTGGGTTTGGGAATGCATCATAACCTGTATTCTATGTTTTGAATGAGTAATATGTGATATGCCTGATTCTATTATGATTTAGTGTCGTGTACACATTGAGTCTGTTTGACTCACCCTGTTGGGGAACATTTTTCAGGTAATGAACAGTGATGGACCGGGACGACAGAACTTGTGGTGGCCATGCTCAACATGAAGTTTATATTTTTGAGGACTCTTGAATTTATTTTAGTACTTTGAATTATTTTGGGAATTATTTGATGTAATAAGGCCATAAGGCCATAGTTGAATTACTTTACACTTATTTTTATTTATTATGATTATGAATTTTATCTATTAAAATTTAATTAAAATTTCTTTTAAACTAAACCCTAAATATTTTGTCACTTAAGATAAAAGGGATTTCAATATAAAACGAACCTGTTTTCAACACAAGCCCAACCCAAAACAATATTTTTTTAAAATCACACAAGTTTTCCTAAGAACAAAAGAATTTTGAACCGATTTACTTGAGGAACATACCAAATCTGGTCAAAGCTCGTGGGCCGGGTTTGGGGTGTTTCAGTTTGGTATCGAGCCCAATTTTAAACTCTCGGCCCTGTGGGCTAAGGCCCAAAACATTTTCAAATCGAGCCCAAATGAGTTTTATGAAAGTATTTTTGAAGATGAGCGGGTTTTTCGGCATGGCACCTAAGTCTCAGACCATGATCCACGGTAAGTACCCCTAACTATTTGTGTGATTATGTGGTTTATGTTATTAATTATGGAAGGGTAGAAGAGGAATGGAATGTAGAATAGCATGATAGGAACTTGAACCCTAGGATTAGTTTACTCAAACACAAGTGCATAAGACTTAAGGACTATTAAACAAACCTGTGAAGTAAGTCGCCGAGTTAAGGTGTGGCAACCATTGTACGCATGTCTAGGATTGGTATTCAGTAAGAGCTTGCTATTTAAGTAGTCCTAGCGACTCACCTCCTCTTTACTCGAATCCTACCTGGTGCGTAGCTACGGTTCACCCTAACCAAGAGGACTTATTCACGGGCTAAACCCGATAATTAAAACCCGAAAGGGACTAGCCATGATAAAAACCCTAGTTTTAAAATCCCTAAATTACCCTTTTAATTGTAGTAAAAGATTATTGTGAAATTTTTTTCCGAAATATCTCCGATTTACAAAATTACAAAAATGCCCCTGTATTGTAAATTACTAAAATACCCTTAGTTCTTAAGATTTTCAGAAATATCCTCGACGTTTGCTACAATATTTCTACTTTACAAAGATATCAAAAACTTCTATTTTACAAATAACAAGATACCCTAATTTGGAAAATTTACGGAACTGCCCCTGACTTCCAAAATTACCAAAATAACCTCGATTTCTGAAATTTTTGCAACACCTCTGATCTGGAAAACAAAATAACCCAGAGATTTTGTAAATTCTGAAATACCTCTAATTTGAAAAATATTTTCGAATTGACCCCGATTTATTACCAAAATACCCTGTAGGGAAAATGACGAAATTACACAGGTAGGGAAATGGATGGAATGGCCATAAAAGTGTAGTGAATGATGTTGTGAATGAATGTGACTTCATGGAGAAATGAATGTGTCTCGCTTATGAATGTGAATGTGACTCTCGAGTTAGAATAGTGAACTTGAACTGAACCTTTGTGTAATCGAAAGAACTACTTCTAAATACTTTACTTCATAAAATTGTTCGCGGTTAATAAGTGGAATAAAATTCGATGCATAAAACTATTTAATCGGATAAGTCGCGACGTTAGAAATGAGTTTTAGGGACGTGAACTTAAAAAATTGTGCCTAGGAAGTATGATGATTCTATTAAGATCAGAGCGCGTGAGATAAGCGTAGTGCGGTGAGTTAAGATGTACGATTATTCGTTAATAAGTAATTTCGAGGACGAAATTATTTTTAAGGAGGGTAGAAGCGTAACACATCTGAAAAGGGCCTATGCATTTTTGGTTTAATTGTACGAAATGACATATCTTATGTGTTATGAATATATTTTGAACACTTTTGGAAACACGGAAATGTATGGAAATGTTAAGTTTAAAAGAGGAAAGTGAACATTTTTAGAACCTTGGAAATGTAAGGAAATGTCTTGTAAGGAAATGTCATGGAAATGTAAGGAAATGTCTTAGAAATGTAAGGAAATGTCTTTTAAGGAAATGTCATGGAAATGTAAGGAAATGTCAAGTTTACAGAGCCGATCGAAAATTTTTGGAAACTTAGAAATGACCTAGAAATGACGAGTTTTAAGGTTTAAAAGGGGAAATTAAGGCAAGGTGGCCTTAAAAGAAAAAGTTTGGTGAAATTTGACACACAAATAGGCTTGGAAAAGTGGTCTGAAGATGCCACTTAAGGCCTATGGAAATGGCACCATATGCAAGAGGAATGGGCCTGAGTTCGAGTCACTTGGGAAGCAAATAAAGGAGGTTTTATTTTTGCTTCCAGCAAGAGAGGTGGACGGCACATGGCTATAAATTAGGAGCTTTTATTATTTTATAAATAGTGGATAAATAAGGGATTTATTTATCATTATTTTTAAGAGATAATTGTTGGATTAAATTCATTTAATTTGAATAAAGAGATAAAGAGGAAAATAAGGGAGAAGTGATGGCCAAGTAAGGGACTTTGAGTTTAATAATTTCGGCTAAGTAAGGATAGCTGCTGAATTATCTTTTATTTTAAGTGATAATTAAAGGATAAAGTTATCAGATAGAGGAGTGGTGGCCAAGTAAGGGACTCCTTAGATGATAATTTCGGCTATAAAAGGAAGGAAGGAGGGCTACTCATCAATTTGTGCTTCCTCCTTTCTCTGCCGAATTCTTAGTGCTCTCTTCTCTTCTTTTCTTTCTTTTCTTTTGTCAAGTCGAGATTAAGCAATTGTTGGAACCTAGCCGAATATTTTTCCTCTCCATTAGAAGCCATAGCCGAATCCTCCATCTTTATTCTTCCTTCTCTTTTCTTTCCAATCCATCAAAAGCCGAATCTTTTGAGGGCTTCAAGCATAGGTGCTGTCGATTTCTTCAAGAAAGGATTCTTTCGGGATTTTTGCCATAGTCGACTATAAAGGAAAAGATCTTCGGATTTGACCATCAAGGGATTTCGGCAGTGAAGCTATAACTTGATGGATAATTTGGATTTAAGATCCTTAAGTGATTAGCCGATTTCAAAGGGGAAGAATACAAGTTTCCGGATTTGATTAATTATCAAATCGGCAGCAAGGGATTTAGGATCTAAAGCGATAGATCGTTTTTTGGGATTTAAGTGAACCGCTAAGTGTATCAGTGTGTACCCCACACTAATTCTTAATATGTTTTATGGGTGTGTTTAATTAAAATATGTGATATTAAGAATATGAAAGTGGCTAAGGTACCATGTTATGGTACTAAATACTGTGCACGTTTCCTACTTCTACTAGGAATATGAAAAATGTTATTTGTAACATGAGAATATGATAAGAATGTGAACTCGGCATATTATGCATATTATTATATGGGGCATATGGTTTTTTTTTTTTTAGAGAGGAAGTGAATGTGGTGACCTAAGACCACGAACACGGTGATCTAAAATCGTGATATCTGAAAAGTGGTGACCTAAGACCACAAAAGATGCGGTGACCTAAGACCATGATTTGGAGTGTAGCGGAAGGAGGGTCGACTTAGTAGTCCCACGGTGTGACTAGCGTGCACGGGGTGTGTAGCGGATGGACAACTAGGTTTGGGTTTGGGAATGCATCATAACCTGTATTCTATGTTTTGAATGTGTAATATGTGATATGCCCGATTCTATTATGATTTAGTGTCGTGTACACATTGAGTCTGTTTGACTCACCCTGCGTTGGGAACATTTTTCAGTGATGAGCAATGTGATGGACCGGGACAGCGAGAACTTGTGGTGGCCATGCTCAACATGAAGTTTATATTTTTGAGGACTCTTGAATTTATTTTAGTACTTTGCATTATTTTGGTAATTATTTGATGTAATAAGGCCATAAGGCCATAGTTGAATTACTTTACACTTATTTTTATTTATTATGATTATGAATTTTATCTATTAAAATTTAATTAAAATTTCTTTTAAACTAAACCCTAAATATTTTGTCACTTAAGATAAAAGGGATTTGAATATAAAACGAATCTGTTTTCAACACAAGCCCAACCCAAAACAATATTTTTTTTAAAATCACACAAGTTTTCCTAAGAACAAAAGAATTTTGAACCGGTTTACTTGAGGAACATACCAAATCTGGTCAAAGTTCGTGGGCCGGGTTTGGGGTGTTTCAGTTTGCATTCAGCCTTAGGCCATTTTTGGTATTTAAGTGGCTAACCGATTCTGTCCATGATGGATTAGGGGCTAATCGACAGGCATAAGGGAAAGTTTCGGGATTCTAGATTGTGTTAGATTCAATAGAACGGGATCTCGCTAGATAAATCAGGTGCGTAGTTATCGCCATGTCTTTTGATTAATTTAACTATGTTAGCATGTATATGTGATATGTTGTGAATGAAAGCCGAAATAATGGCTAAGATGGTGGATACCGTAGTGGGTAATCGATTAATCAGGTTAGTGCTCTATTTTGCCTATGATATATGTGTGATATTTGTGGTGAGCATGTGATGAATATTTACTTTAAATGTTAATCTGACATGATACACATATATGCATGGGGCTTGGGATATGATCAAAGAAGGAAAGGGGTGTACATATTTATGTATGTGGTCTAATGTTAGCCTTGTGCTACATTAGCGCTTGATGTTAGCTATGTGCTTCATCAAGGGAGGTGTTGGCTAGGTGCCCACCTCGGTGGTTGATAGCTGTGTGCATCACCGTGAACTGAAAGATATGTGGGATCACTTAGGTGATCGGTGGCTCAGCCACGGCCTTGAGCAGCAAGTCTGCCAAGGTAAGATATGTGGATCACTATGTGATCGGTGGTGGATTAGCCACGGCCTTGAGCAGGGGGTCTGCTAAGGTAGGTGAAATGGATGGACCCTAGGTTGGGATGGGCTTCATAATTGCATATTTATGTGTATGGACTGTGTGGATGTGGGCCAAGCCCATATGTGGAGACATGTGAAATGACTATGCACTGAGTCGGTTTGACTCACACAATATTTTATTAAACCATTCAGGTGATGCGTAAAGCTTGGACCGGGTTGGAGCGGATACAAAGGTGGCCATGCAGAAGCAGATTTTCATGCAGAAAGATATTTTTAATTAATTAAGCATTCATATTTCCAGTACTTTGATTATTCAATTATTGTAATAAGGCCCCTAAAAGTATTTAAAGTTTGTTTAAGTGTTTTTCATTAAGTTTATTATTATGTTTTATTATGGATTGACAATTGAGGAATTATTTACAAACGATTTTATTTAAATCTATATAGACTAAAGTTTTAATCCGGATATTTTTATAAACACCACATCTCACTTAAGAATTTTAATGAACACTATTTTCTAAACTTAACAAAATTTTCATGTTTTATCCTTGAGTTCAAATTTGTTTCAAACATTTTCCGCAGTGGCATTTCAAATTCGGTCGTGGTGAATGGGCCGGGTTTGGGGTGTTACACTTCCCCTTTCATCAATCACCCAACCCCATGCAATCACAGAAACCGGCATACATGTTCATCATACCAAATCGACAGAAACATTCACTGTAGAATGACAGAGATCACTAACCTGGTGATTCGCCTTTACCCTCCTCGGGTTTTCAACAGCCATGCCGGCATTTCGACATTTAGCAGAATATAACAGATTTATAAACATATACTAACAAGCAATCTAAATGGTGTGAGAATGTTACACACCTGATTAATACGTAGGACTACCCTCTATGTCGATACCCTCGCTAATCGGATCTACTACCCTTTGTCTACAACTTTGCTCAAAAGCCGGAAGAACGCGAAGATAAGGCCTCTCCTTGAAATCCCAAAAGTGATACGATCCAAGGGCTACTGAACTCTGGCTTAGAAATCTAAGCGATTGAATCCCCTCTACAGATGATTTCGGCTACCCCCTTGCAGAAAGATTCGGCAATCCCAGAAGAAGATCGAAGCATAGAAGAGTATAGATCTAGGAATTTCGGCTTTTAAGAAAATCCCGAAAAGATGAACTAGATGTGTTTTTGGCTTTTAGAAGAACAAAGAATTGAAAAGATGGGCAAGGAACAGACAGAGAGATTCGGCAGTGAGTATTAAAGAAAAGAGAAGGTGAATGGCAGAGTTTCGACACTTGGTGAGGCCTTAGGGGTTTCGATTTCTAATAGAAAAGAAAAGAAGAAGAGATGATTCTTATTTGCCGAAAGAGAGAAAAACTAATAGCTATTCTCAGATAAGACAAATGAAAAATTCGGCACACCCCTTGCCATACTAAACCAATTCTCTTCCCCCTCTCCTGTGTTTGATTTTCGGCCAACTCTGCAACCAAATGATAACTCCTATCTTTCTTCCTTATCTTAATCTACTAACTCCTCCAAAATAGGCCTAATATCCACATATTATATACATTAAAAATCCCTAAATTTTAGCCTTGTTGCCGTCCCCTCTCTAGCTCTTCTTGGGCTGCCGAAATTAGCCCAATTTCTTGGGCTCCAAGCGGCCACACTGCGGCCCCCTTCTTTTGCCTATTGGCACCACTTATAGCTCCCTCCTACTGCGCCTCTTGTTCCTGGGCCACAAGCCCATTATGCCTATTTCACTCTCAATACTTTATTTAAACCCCATAGTCCCTAAACAAAATATTTAGCCAAGACCTCGGCCTATTCCCGAGCCCAATTTGCACCTCTAATACTTAAATTAACACATTAAACGTATCCACCCATTAAATACATAGGCCCAAAAATTCAGGATGTTACAGTTCTACCCCCTTAAAGAAATTTTGTCCTCGAAATTTCCAACTAACTATTAATCATACCACCCAAGTCTCACCACTATGCTTCCGCTGCGAACTCTAATTCTAAAGCCAAAAGAAACACTTAGGATAATATGATAGAGTACGCACCGGTATTCGCATCTAGAGTGTCCTCGTCCCCTTGCACTCATTCTTCCGATTGACGTTTATCTGGTTAGAAATTTTATGAATTAATAGTTTTCTTCCGCTGATTAACCACGAACAGTCTTACGAACAGTAGTTTAAGAGTAGTTCTTTCGAATTCGAAATTACATCTACAAGTTTCAGTCTTAAGTTTGTCTCCTAGTTCTAGGAACCACACACATCAACCATCCACATATAGACGACATCCATGAACCCACATTCAACACATAGGGTATTTTAGTCATTTCACTACCCATGGTATTTTTGTAATTTTATCCTACAGGGGTACTTTCATAATTTTTCAAAATAGGGTTCCTTGGTGATTTTAGGAAAGAAGGGTATTTTGGTAATTTTGCAATCCGGGGGTAGTTCGGTAAATTTACAATCCGGGGGTATTTTGGTAATTTTACAAATCAGGGATATTTTGGTCATTTATAAATCAGGGGTAATTTAGTAGTTTTACAAAATAGAGTGGCTGGTCCCTTTCGGGTTTTAGTTATAGATTTTGGCCTGACAACAAATCCTTGTGGCTAGGGTGAACAGTCACTATGCACCAGGTAGGATTCCAGCAAAAAGGAGGTGAGTCACTAGGACTGCTTAAGTACAAAGCTCTCCCTGAATCCAATCCTAGACATGCGTATGCCTGTTGCCACACCCTAGTCTTGTGACTTGTTTACAGGTTTGTTTGGTTGAATTAATTCTTATGAATTTAGAGAGTTGTTTAAACTAAGCCTAAAGTCCATCAAGTTCTAATTAAAATAATCTACTTCCCTTAAAGCCCATCAAGCCCACATATATATATAACACACAGTGAGTTCTGAATACTTATCTGGCGGACTTGGGCTGGAGACGCAGGTGCCATGCCGAGAAAACCCTCCTGTGTTATTTATAAACATGCATGTTTTCAAAAACCCAACTTTAGAAAATGATTTGAGCCCAAAACCCCAAAGTCGAGTTTTGAATCGGGCTCTGATACCAATTTGTAACACCCCAAACCCGACCCAAACACCATGACCGGATCTGGCATGTCACTTAGGGAGATTTTAAAAGATGTCGCAATTTTGGAAAATATTTTTCTTGAGTTTAACACTTTATTCGAGAAAACTAAATGGTTGGATGATTTGTAAAAGATATACATTTTATATTTATGCCTTAGTGGATTAAAAACCGAAATTGATACATGCCTTAACTTAATTAAAACGTAAATGTCTAATAATAATAAAAGGCCAAAAAAAACGAAAATATGAAGCTAGTGGCCCATGGCCTTATTACAATGAAATTCAAACCCACTAATTAAAAATATTAAAAATAAATAAACTAGTAAAGTCTTTTGCTGAATCAAAATAATCCCTCGCATGGCCACCTTGCGCTCTTCTCCAACCCAGTCCGATGCACTAGGTGCTACCTGAAAGATGTTAAATAATGGGGTGAGTCACGAGACTCAGTATGCAACCCTCGTGCACCATCAGATTGGGCCTTAGCCCCACAGAACAGATAGCAGAGTATAATATATCAGAAGATATGCAAAGCCCAACCCAATCCTAGGTTTCCATCCGCTACACACCACCCTTACCTACCAATCACACCATTGGGGATTTCTACAATCAACCCACACCGCTACACACCATCGATGGTAGTCATACTGCAGATAGCTGCTCATCGTCAGATCATGGCAATAGCAACTACAACAGATCATGGCATTAGCCACTACAACAGATCATGGCAAAAGCCACTACAACAGATCATGGCAAAAGCCACTACAACAGAACACTTCCCCTTTCATCAATCACCCAACCCCATGCAATCACAGAAACCGTACATGTTCATCATACCAAATTGACAGAAACATTCACTGTAGAATGACAGAGATCACTAACCTGGTGATTTGCCTTTACCCTCCTCGAGTTTTCAATAGCCATGTCGGTATTTCGACGTTTAGCAGAATATAATAGATTTATAAACATATACTAACAGGCAATCCAAATGGTGTGAGAATGTTACACACCTGATTAATACGTAGGAGTACCCTCTATGTCGTTACCCTCGCTAATCGGATCTACTGCCCTTTGTCTATAACTTTGCTCAAAAGTCGGAAGAACGTGAAGATAAGGCCTCTCCTTGAAATCCTGAAAGTGATACGATCCAAAGGCTACTGAACTCTGGCTTAGAAATCTAAGCGATTGAATCCCCTCTACAGATGATTTCGGCTACCCCCTTGCAGAAAGATTCGGCTGTAACATCCTAAAATTGGGCCTAGTAGGATTGGGCCCAATAGGCCTTGATTTAAAATTTTTAGAGAACAAGAGATCGACTTAAATGCAAGTTGGACCTATTGGATAAGTGATTTTGGAAGGTTAGAAGGCTTCTATGAAGTCCCAGGATCAAACTTTGGCTTTAGGGAAATTTTGGTTTTAGGTGAAAAAACCACGGAAGTTGGAGTAGGCCTTAAGAATAAAATGTGGGGAAAAATGACACAAGTGGAGTGTGTGGTGTAGTGGCAAAGTGACGCCACGTAAGAGGCAAGGGGGTGACGCCACAAGGAAGGAAGGAGGTCCAAGGTTCAAGTCTTGGCTCTTGCATTTTGGTTTTCTTTTTACAAGGACTTTAATATTTGGCTATAGATTCAAATTTAGTTGCGCATGGTTTAAGACACAAGAGGAGCTTGTGGCCAAGTGGTTAGTGGCGTGGATTATGTTGCAGGGGAGACTGGGTTCGAATCTCATGAGAAGCAAGGGGTATTTATTTTGCGGATTGGACGACAAGAGTTTCAGTTGAATTTAAACTCTCTTGTGAAAGGATCCCACATCGGAAAGATACAAAGAAGGAAGGTGGAGAGCTAGCTATATATAGAGCATTCTATGATAGGAGGAAGGATACCTTGGAGGGCGTTTGGGCACAGGAGTGGTCGGAGCGCGGATTAGCACCAGATTCCTATCAGGTGTGTAACTCTCTCTACCCTAGTTATAGAGCGGTAAATGTCGAAGTGCCGGTCACGGTAATAGTAGCCACATGAGCGTGCGAGCGCACGTGTAGGGCTTCGACGCGATAGTTGAGGCCATCAGTAGTATTCTTGTAGGTTGGGGCTGCTTGGGCCGCGATGGGCCGAAGTGGGCCCAATGGGCCCGTGGGCCCTTATGAGTAAATTGTGCGATTGTGTAGAATATAGTGAACTAGACTAGGTGGAACTTATATACATGGCTAGATTTGTGCTAGGTGGTCCACACGAGCGTGTAGGCCCGAATGGGCTGGAATCGAGTTTTAGACCCAATCGTCCGGTACGATCGGAAATGGTAGCTGAGTCACTCGGGGCGACATTTGGGCCTTTGGGAAAGGCCATTACAGGTGCAAAATTACTGATATACCCTTGGTGGGTAAATTACAAAAATGCCCTTGGTAGGTAAAATTACGGTTATACCCTTAGAGGTTGATTAGCGTGATTATGTTGTTTTATGTCTATCTAATTATGATGGTAATTCATGTTATACTTATATTTGATATCTGTTTAGCATACATGACATACTGCATACACGAATTATTATGTCATATTGCACGGGTGTAATGAGAGGAGGGGGAAGGCTTGTTTCTAGACTGTCACCAGTGGTTTTGACCACAGTGTGGGTTGGCCCCGCTTTCTATATTATAATTGTGACTAAGTCTCAGTGGTTTTGACCACCAGTGGTTTTGACCACACATATACTATTTGTGACTACGGTCACCAGTGGTTTTGACCACACATGGATTGTTTGTGACTCGTCCCAGTGGTTTGGTACCACAGTGGGTTGGCCCCACATGTTGATTACAGGATTGTCATCAGTGGTTTTGACAACACGGTGGGTTGGCCCCACCATATGATTTGTGACTACGGTCACCAGTGGTTTTGACCACACTTATATGATTTGTGACTACGGTCACCAGTGGTTTTGACCACAAGTGGTTTTGACCACACGGGGTAGACACAGGAGTTTGGATGGTTAGGTTGGGTTTGCATGAATTGCATATTGACTTATGTATTGTGTAAGTGCTTTGTTATTATCGGGATGGGGATTTATACACTGAGTCTTGGTGACTCACCCCTTCCCTTACATTTTGCAGATGAGGCATAGATCGCGGATGTGGAGCCGGGGCAGACTCGAGGTGGCCATGCGTTATGTTTTCGAGTTTTATCTCATTTACTATTTTGGGTTAATTTACTTTTAAATTGGGTTTTGGATTTGTAATAAGGCCGCTAAATTCCATTATTTTGGGTTTTTTGATTATCTGCTATAAGTTTTATTATATTATGCTTAAGTTAAACAACATGGCATGTTAATAACCTGTTAACTCAATGTTTTCAAAAAGTTATACCTCTTACCGGGATTTTCAAACTTTATCATCGGGTAATAACAAACAAATGGTGTTAACGAACAACTCAGATTTTCGGCAACCTAAGTTTTACTTTAAGTTCAAATACAAAACGGTTTTCAACTTTGCATTTTAATCAAAGTCGGCATTTCCTTAAAAACAAACAGTTTTCTCAAAGGAGTTTTCTTCTTTTGTCCAAACTTTAAACAGCAAAGTGTTTTATAGCGTTATCTTCAAAATTTAAACCTACAACTTGTTTTATTCAAATTATTTTTACCCTGTGACATGCCGAATCCGGTTGTAGTGTGTTGACCGGGTTTGGGGTGTTACAATTTTGGTATTAGAGCCTAGGTTCAAAAACTCGGCTGTGGGTTTGGGTTCAAAAATGTTTTCAAAAGATGGTTTAGAAAATGGTTTAGAAAAATATATATCTATTTTTTTGAAATATGGCACTGAGTCTCCAGCACCAATCATGCACTTGTAAGTTTCACGATACTTTGCTTTGTTATATCTTTGTATTTTGAATATCTATTCTGTGTGTTTGGGTTGGATGTGATGTTCGGATATAGAGTTGATTGCGTCTGAAATATTTATGCGCTTTAATGGTTAGGTGTTTTTAAGTATGTGTAGGATTTCTAAATTCTAGTTAAAAGTATATTAGGGTTATTGGAATCGAGTGTGCAGCGTGAGCACTGATGTTGTAGGTTAGGTTGTACGAATGTTCTGTAGTTGGAAACCGAGGATGAAATTTCTTTAAGGAGGGTAGATTTGTAACATCCCGAAATTGGGCCTAGTAGGATTGGGCCCAATGGGCCTTGATTTAAAATTTTTAGAGAATAAGAGATCGGCTTAAATGCAAGTTGGACCTATTGGATAAGTGATTTTAGAAGGTTAAAAGGCTTCTATGAAGTCCCGGGATCAAACTTTGGCTTTAGGGAAATTTTGGTTTTAGGTGAAAAAAACCCTGGAAGTTGGCAGGTAGGCCTTAAGAATAAAATGTGGGGAAAAATGACACAAGTGGAGTGTGTGGTGTAGTGGCAAAGTGACGCCACATAAGAGACAAGGGGGTGACGCCACAAGGAAGGAAGGAGGTCCAAGGTTCAAGTCTTGGCTCTTGCATTTTGGTTTTCTTTTTACATGGACTTTAATATTTGGCTATAAATTCAAAATTAGTTGCGCATGGTTTAAGACACAAGAGAAGCTTGTGGTCAAGTGGTTAGCGGTGTGGATTATGTTGTTGGGGAGCACAGGTTCGAATCTCATGAGAAGCAAGGGGGTATTTATTTTATGGATTGGACTGGCAAGAGTTTGATTGAATTTAAACTCTCTCTTGTGAAGGGATCCCACATCGGAAAGATACAAAAAGAAGGAAGGTGGAGAGCTAGCTATATATAGAGCATTCTATGATAGGAGGAAGGATACCTTGGAGGGCGTTTGGGCACAGGAGTGGTCGGAGCGCGGATTAGCACCAGATTCCTATCGGTGTGTAACTCTCTCTACTCTAGTTATAGAGCGGCAAATACCGAAGTGCCGATCACGGCAATAGTAGCCACACGCGGCGTGTGGCGCACGTGTGGGGCCGGCCAGCGATAGTTGAGGCCATCGGTAGTATTCTTGTGGGTTGGAAATTTTGCTTGGGCGCGATGGGCCAAAGTGGGCCCAATGGGCCCATGGGCCCTTATGAGTAAATTGTGCGATTGTGTAGAATATAGTGAACTAGACTAGGTGGAACTTATATACATGGCTAGATTTGTGCTAGGTGGGTCCACGCGGCGTGTGGGCCCGAATGGGCAGAATCGAGTTTTAGACCCAATCATCGTCGGCGATAGGAAATGGTAGTTGAGTCGCTCGGGGCGACATTTGGGCCTTTGGGAAAGGCCATTGCAGGTGCAAAATTATCGATATACCCTTGGTGGGTAAATTACGAAAATGCCCTTGGTAGGTAAAATTACGGTTATACCCTTAGAGGTTGATTAGCGTGATTATGTTGTTTTATGTCTATCGATTATGATGGTAATTCATGTTATACTTATATTTGATATATGTTTAGCATACATGACATAACTGCATACACAATTATTATGTCATATTGCGGGTGTAATGAGAGGAGGGGGAAGGCTTGTTTCTAGGTTTGTCACCGAGTGGTTTTGACCATAGTGTGGGTTGGCCCCGCTTTCTATATTATAATTGTGACTAAGTGTCAGTGGTTTTGACTACCAGTGGTTTTGACCACACATATACTATTTGTGACTATGGTCACCAGTGGTTTTGACCACGCATGGATTGTTTGTGACTCGTCCCAGTGGTTTAGTACCACAGTGGGTTGGCCCCACATGTTGATTACGGGATTGTCATTAGTGGTTTTGACCACACGGTGGGTTGGCCCCACCATATGATTTGTGACTACGGTCACCAGTGGTTTTGACCACACTTATATGATTTGTGACTACAATCACGATGTGGTTTTGACCACCGGTGGTTTTGACCACATGGGGTAGACACAGGAGTTCGGATGGTTAGGTTGGGTTTGCATGAATTGCATATTGACTTATGTATTGTGTAAGTGCTTTGTTATTATCGGGATGGGGATTTATACACTGAGTCTTGGTGACTCACCCCTTCCCTTACATTTTACAGATGAGGCATAGATCGCGGATGTGGAGCCGGGGCAGACTCGAGGTGGCCATGCGTTATGTTTTCGAGTTTTATCTCATTTACTATTTTAGGTTAATTTACTTTTAAATTTGGTTTTGGATTTGTAATAAGGCCGCTAAATTCCATTATTTTGGGTTTTTTGATTATGTGCTATAAGTTTTATTATATTATGCTTAAGTTAAACAACATGGCATGTTAATAACCTGTTAACTCAATGTTTTTGAAAAGTTATACCTCTTATCGGGATTTTCAAACTTTATCATCGGGTAATAACAAACAAATGGTGTTAACGAACAACTCAGATTTTCACCAACCTAAGTTTTACTTTAAGTTCAAATACAAAACAGTTTTCAACTTTGCATTTCAATCAAAGTCGGCATTTCCTTAAAAACAAACGGTTTTCTCAAAGGAGTTTTCTTCTTTTGTCCAAACTTTAAACAGCAAAGTGTTTTATAGCATTATCTTCAAAATTTAAACCTACAACTTGTTTTATTCAAATTATTTTTACCCTGTGACATGCCGAATCCGGTTTTAGTGTGTTGACCGGGTTTGGGGTGTTACATCGACAATCCCAGAAGAAGATCGAAGCGTAGAAGAGTATAGATCTAGGAATTGCGGCTTTTAAGAAAATCCCGAAAAGATGAACTAGATGTGTTTTTGGCTTTTAGAAGAACAAAGAATTGAAAAGATGGGCAAGGAACAGACAGAGAGATTCGGTAATGAGTATTAAAGAAAACAGAAGGTGAATGGCAGAGTTTCGGCACTTGGTGAGGCCTCAGTGGTTTTGGTTTCTAACAGAAAAGAAAAGAAGAAGAGATGATTCTTATTTGCCAAAAGAGAGAAAAACTAATAGCTATTCTCAGATAAGACAAATGAAAAATTCGGCACACCCCTTGCCATACTAAACCAATTCTCTTCCCCCTCTCCTGCGTTTGATTTTCGGCCAACTCTGCAACCAAATGATAACTCCTATCTTTCTTCCTTATCTTAATCTTCTAACTCCTCCAAAATAGGCCTAATATCCACATATTATATACATTAAAAATCCCTAAATTTTAGCCTTGTTGTCGTCCCCTCTCTAGCTCTCCTTGGGCTGTCGAAATTACCCAATTTCTTGGGCTCCAAGCGGCCACACTGAGGCCCCCTTCTTTTGCCTATTGGCGCCACTTATAGCTCCCTCCTACTGCGCCCCTTGTTCCTGGGCCACAAGCCCATTATGCCTATTTCACTCTCAATACTTTATTTAAACCCCATAGTCCCTAAACAAAATATTTAGCAAAGACCTCGGCCCATTCCCGAGCCCAATTTGCACCTCTAATACTTAAATTAACACATTAAACGTATCCACCCATTAAACACATAGGCCCAAAAATTTAGGATGTTACAAAAATCATCCTAAGAGAAATGCAAAATTGTGCCGCTAGATGTTCTGGCCCGGCCTATTTCCCCTTTACGATAACAATTCTGTGCTTAAAAGCAAAAATCCTTGCGGACGTGAAGAAGATAGGGTATAGTCAAGGCACAATCACTGATTGGGACCTCTACCGAGTAGCTAGAGATTCTGTTCTACAGCAACGAGTTGAAGAGAGTGAGGGTCCCGAAGAAGCAGAAGATGATCCCACAGAGATCCCGCCAAAGCAATCAACTAAAGTCCCTAGTGAGGCAGAACCAATGGAACCAGAAGCTGAAGCTGATATCGAGACCTCAATGTTTGGAGCTCCACCGCCTAGCCCAAATCTTCGTCATGAGCTGTTAAAGCTGATGGACTTAATGCAACACATGCAATGGCAGCAACAAGCCTACTGGAGATACTAAAAAATAAGGGATAACTTGATGAGAAGTGCCCTCAAGAAAATTTATAATGACCCATTTATTTTTGTGCCTGAGTTTCCAGATTTCATATTTGAACCATGGATTTCATTATCGAAGAGGGAGCAAGGTGATTCATTCAAAGGCAATACTGATGGAGCAAAAGATGAGTCGAATTCGGAAGGATCGGCAAACAAATAAAAAAAGGGAGGACTTCAACTTTAGTTTTTTTTATTCTTAAGTTATTTTAGAATTAGGTTAATTAGGAATTTTTATTTTTGCACAATAAAACAAGAGATAGGAATCATGAATAAAATCTGAACAAGTCACAAAGGCTAAAGTGTGGCAATAGGTATATACATGTCTAGGATTGGATTTTAGAGAGAGCTTGGTACTTAAGCAGTCAATTTGACTCACCTCCTCTTTTCTAAAATCCTACCTGGTGTATAGTATCTATTCACTTTAAATAACGAGGACATTGTTCACTTTAAGTAGGGGGACCGAAAATTTGAATTAATCCCACTCAGAATAAAATTTTCTTTTAATTATGATTAGGATATATTTTGTTCAAAAAGTTGAAATTTTGTTAAGTATGCTAAACTTCAGTATTAATAAAGTTCTATTATTTCAATAAGTTATTATGTTAGCTTAATAATGATATGAATGTATTTTTAATAAAACATGCAAATTCATACCATAAAATTTTTAGTTCCCTATGAAAAAATTAAGCATGCATGAAAGTTTAAGTCTTTAGAATTGACTTAGTAATTTCTTGAGGCGAAATCCTAGGAAGCATGGAATATTGAAAATGATTTAGGCAACTGTTGTTGGACCGTTTGAGCCTTTCAAGCCAACCCTGATAAAATTATCCTTTGAAACCCAACTTTGAGACTATATGGCCTAGTTTTATTTGGACCTTTGCAATATTTAGCCATCACTTTTCTCTTCATTATCTTTAAAATTGTCCCAAACACTAGACTTAGTACTATTCAGAATATCATTTGAAAATAAGTTTGGGGGAGTTGAAAAGAAATATCAATTGCTCGAAAGTTGTAGTACATGAAGCAAGTGCTCGAATTTGATTTGAATTTGAAAAAAAAACATGCACTCGAAATAAAATAGATGTACGAAAGAGTATAAGTTGGTGTATCAAGGGTAAAAATTCTGAAGGTTCGATTTTACGCTGAGTCTAGGGTTTTAAAACCTAAAATTATCTATCTTTTACCTACCCCTAAGCCCAGCCACGTTACAACCTTAATAAATACCTATTGATTGAAATTTCTATGCTACCTACATTAGTAGAGAGAAGTTGCTAAGATCAACATATGAAGACATAAGTTAAACTTAATGATTGCAGCTTAGTCTTGAATAAGGGAATAAAAAAAATCAAATTGGTAAGGGTTAGCATGTCTTTGTTAAAGAAGCATTTAGTCAAATTTTGCTATTATAATATTTGTTGGATGTAATTTGAACGATATATATACTTAAGTAGCATAATTATCAAATTTCTTATTTTTGAGCATTAATATATTGATTTCATGATTTTGGGAAGAATGTTGTTCTGAAGGAGTAGTTCAAGAGTGTTTCCGGGAAAATTCTTTTCAAATTTTTGCATTACTCGGGACGAGCAATGAATTAAGTTTGAGGGTGTGGAAACACAAAAATTTACGTATTTTTACATGCCCTTTTTAACTTAAAATCATGCTATTTCGGTTAAATTCTTGTCGAAAAATAATTAAATAGTATAAAATAATTTAAATTGTGTTAAAAATATGAACATGATGAATTTGAATTAATTTTAGAGTTAATTTTGATTAATTTTGACTATTTTCGACAGATTCGCACAAAGAGCGAAAATTGGCTCGGCAGACACTGCTCGAAGAATAAACCCGAGAAGCAATTTGAAGTATCGAGGCAAATTTATTTCCAACCCAAGACGGTCTGATTATGAATATTAAATCATAATATAATTAAGTTTAATTTATTCCCAATTTAATTTGGGCTAAATAAATTATTATTAATTAATTATGGAAAAAGGGTCTAGTTAAACCGCACTGGTTGAATCGAATTTAGTGAACCGAACCAGCCACCAATTGGGCTGCCCAGAACCATCCATATGCTGACCCAGCTTATTAGCTGATTAATTGAGCTTGCAAGGAGGCCCTTGAAGACTTGTCAAAGTTGCATTCAACCCCCTCCACAATTAGTGGCTTTGTAGATTTGCCCCAAGCCATATTTAGCAAAGTTGAAGCCATCAACTTTGCCACATGGGTGGCCGGCCAAGGTGTGTCTCTTTGGCTGCTATTTTTAGTAAATTTCAGCTGCCACATTCAGCTATAAATACCCCCCTTGGCTGATCATTCAAAGCATCCCTCATCTCTTATTTACATCTCTTCTCTCACAACTTTTCTCTCCTCTCTGAATTCTTCTTTCATTTTCCTATTTCCTTGCTCTTGTGCCGATTTCTCCCCTTGGGAAAGGGGTCTTCTTCAGCCATCATGGAGCATCAATTAGAGTGTTCATAAGCAACCTTGATAGCTGAGGACAACGGAGGACGAAGAACGGAACAATCAGTCAAGCCACGGAGAAACACCAGTTTTGCTTCTTGTTCCCTATCTCTTTAAATTTCGCTGTTGTTTTGACAAACATGTTTATGAATATTTATGCTATTGGAATGGTTAATTTAATCAGCTTAGCTTGAATTTAATTCGTGTTGGTTTGATTGCATGATGTCTTTTTAAATTATTAAAATTGTGTTTATTCTGTTATAGGCCTCAGTAAAATGCTTGATTAAGTAAAATCATGCCTAAGTTATTCTGGCATTATAATTGTTTAGATAACTAAAGAATTAATTATTTAAACGCATTGAAATTGTAACAGTCCGATTTTTACCCTAGTCGGAACAGTGGTTTCGGGACCACAAATCCAAGTCAGTGAATTAATTTAATATTATTTTCTGTGCCGCTGATATGTGACTAAGCATGTGTTAAATTTCTGTAAGTTAATTTGTCCGTTTGTATGTTTAATTTGATAAAAGGATTAAATTGCATTAAATGAAAAATGTGTATGCTTTATGAAAAGAACCTATTTGTGATGTCTTTTAATAGGTGAAGGCCTTATATGGCAATTAAACCACTTTTAAGATAGTGGATAGTAGTTGGACGAATATGTCCTTATTGTTTAATTATTTCAAATGTTTATTAAATGACTAATTTGGTAAATTAATAAATTATATGTTATAATGAATAAAAGCATGAAATGAAAGCCAAAGTTATCATCTTTGGCCGAATGTGTTAAAGAAGAAGAAAAGAAAAAGAAAGCTAGGTTTCGGTTGATTTTGAGCTTGATTAAGGTGAGTTTTGACTTTAGTTTTTGATAATTTTTACGTTTTTGTAATCGTTGCTTAGTGTACTCTAAAGCCCATGTTGTAATTTGAAGAATTCATGATATTTGTGAGATGTACCATTGATGAAATGGTAAACTTTTTGATGAGTTTAATTGTTAAATGAAAGATATGTGTTAGATGAACATGCTTTGTTCTTAAAATTTTGATGAATTTAGCTAATTAGGGCTAGATTGAGGAAATAGTAATTTGAGGGACTAAATTGCAAATTTGATGGAAAATATGGGCTTGTATGATATACATAAGCATTCGGCTAAGCATGAACATGTGATGATTTTGTGTATTTGATGTTTTGAGAAAAATGGACTAAATTTATTAAATGTGCAAATGTGAGGGTTAAGTTGCAAAAAAACCCTAAATGTGTGATTTTGGATTGAAACGAATATTTTGGTTAATAAAAGGGTTAAATTTGAATATGTTTAGATCAATAACCGAGGAAAACGGACTTAGATCGCGGGAAAGCGAAAGTAACCGAGTAGCCATTTTTGTTTCCGTTAAATCGAATCCGAGGTAAGTCATTATGCAAATAAATGTATTTGTATTGAATTGAGTATATTCACATAACTATTGATGACGATGAATGTATATGAGATGTTGTGTACGTGAAATTCGATATAAGAATGACATAGTGGAAAAGTCCAAGAAGTCCCGTACGAACCTAGGAATAGATAGGATTAGCTATGTCATGACATAGGTGCCTGTTCTGAAATATCATGTAAGACCACGTCTGGGACGTCAGCGTTGATATGTGATTTTGTTTAAGACCACGTCTGGGATGTTGGCATCGATATGAGATTTACGTGTAAGACCATGTCAGGGACATTGGCATCGTATTGATTTGTGTAAGACCCTGTCTGGGACAGTGGCAATGATATCTGAGTACATGTAAGACCTCGTCTGGGATGTTGGCATTGTACGACTATTTCGAGGTTTCTGAACATCCTATTAAATTTCGAATGGTTCAACGGGCAAGTCTGTGATACGAAAGGTTACGTGGATTATAAATCCATTTCAGGTACGTTTAATAAGTACACAAGGTGTGTATGAAAGGTAAGTATCTATATGAGTTTACTAAAATGAAAACATGTGCAATGAAATGATGAGGGGATATGTGAAATTATGCTAGATGAGCTATGTGCTTATGTGGTAATGAGTTGAAGTATGTGATAAGTTATGGCTAAACAATTGAGCCAAACTCTATGTGAGATGTATAAGCTATGAGAACCATTATTGTTATTGTATAAATATGTTATGTGCATTTTAAGTTAAGTTTATTTGTATATGACTTACTAAGCTTTTGGAAAGCTTACTCTGTGTGTGTGTTTTCTCTATTTTATAGATCGTCAAAGCTACTGAAGGCTCAGAGACTGTCGAGGATCGTGATCACACTACGCAAACTTATTTTGGTATCTTTTGGAAATGTATATAGCTAGATATGGCATGTATAGGCTAGTATTTAGTATAAGAATGAGATGTGAACTTAGCCATGTGATTTGGCTAGTTATGTGTTGGCAATATACATTAATGAAAATGATATATGATGCATGTTTTGGTATGACTTGATAGCCTTTGAAATGGTTAAGTTTTTGGTTAGTAAATATGGATGAATTATGCTTATGTACACATGTGTTTTAGCCTTGTAAATTGGCATGAATGGAATTGGATTGGAATGTAGAGATTGGATGATCATTTTGATATGTTCTTGGTTGTCAAATGTGCATGAATTGCTTTGGTCATATGCTTGTAGGTTTGACCCTTATGTGGGCGGCATTTCGGCCTTGCAAATGGCCTATTTTGCCACACGGTTGTGGCACACGAGCGTGCCTGATGACCGTGGGTGTAAGTTAGTATTTAGCTAAGGGTACACGGCCATGGCACATGGGCGTGCTTGGTAGCCGTTTGGTTTAGTCAGAATCGACCACAGCCAAGGTACACGGGCGTGCTTGGTGGCCGTGGAATCAAGTCAAGTTCGACCACGGGGAAGACACATGGGCGTGTCTAGTAGCCATGGGAGGCAAACGGCCTGCCCACACGGGCGTGTGTCCTGTATACCTTAGAAAAGTTTTAAATTTCTGAGAATTTCTTTAGGAGTTTGGTATAGTCCCGGCCCTACTCTCAAGCATGTTTAAGGTCTTGTTGATCTATAGATGGGACATGATGATGATTGAAATGATGATTTATATTACGATTTGTCTGAATAAGTTTCCAATCTGTCCGGTAATACCTTTAACCCTAATTCGACGACGGATACGGGTTAGGGGTGTTACAGAAATTGTAATTAATGGACACAGTACTTAATCAGTGCATGTTTAATTCTTCTAAGGTAGTTGAAGATTAGATTAGCATTGTATTTGGCAATACATATGCCTTGCATAACTTGTAAGATTTTTGTGATTAAACTGTTTCAAGGTAAGGATACTTTGTTACCTCACATAGTCTTTTATATGCTTATTAGGTTGAATTAATCGGTTGAATCGACATAGGAATATACGAGAGATTATTTAATTTAATAAGTATGTATGTGCAATAAAATGTCGAATTGACATAGGAATATGTACAAGAGTTGCCGTGAATTTATTCGTAACAAGTATAAGCATGAGTTTAATAATTCTAAGTTAAGAAATGTAATTAATCCAACACAATTATATCATCTTGATTAAAATCAGCTTTTGAAATCGTGCATTAGAACTGTAACACCCTGATTTAGGGGTTATGCGCTTGGAGCATAACTCGAGCAGTTGGTAGGCTTATGGTCATGTTGGAGGAATTTTGAGGGGTTTGGAGAACCCTAGAAGGCAAAGAATGCCTTAGAAAATTTTTAGATTTTTAGGGTAAAAAGGAATTGGGCCAAGGGAGGCCTTAAGATTAATTTTTGGTAATTTTTGGCACAAGTGAGGCTTTGGCAAAGTGGTGTGTCTTGTGATTTAAAGGGTGGAGGTAGCGCTGTGAGGGTCTTAGGTTCGATCCAAGAAGGCAGCGAGATGGGTTTTAATTTTTGGAGTATGGCGTTGCAGGGTAGAAGGCCTTAAAATATTTTGGGGCGTGTTTGGTCGCAAGGAGCGGTGGTCAGTGGTGCTGTCTGCGGAACTTAGGCGCTGAAGGTGCGAGGGCGCTGGTTCGAGTGATAGAAGCGGCATTTTGGTGTTTTATTTTATATGCGGTTATGGGCTGGCGTAGGAAGGGTTTAAAAATTAAATGGTGTGGCTTATGGACATGAAAGGCGGTGGGCGGAGTGGCTAAGGCGCTACTTGAGAAGGGGCTTTGTGCGGTCGCGGGATCGAGAGGGTGGAGGCGACATTTGGCATGTTTTATTTTATGCGGATATGGACTGTAGTATGAAGGCCTTAAAAATAAAATCTTTGGGGGTTTCTAGCATAAAAATCAAAGTGGCCGAGTGGCCCTGGCGCTGGGGAGAAAGGGAGCACTTGGTCCCGAGTTCGAGCCAAGGAAGCTGCATTTTGGAGTTTGAATTTTTGATGCTTTTTGGCAGCAATTTTAGGAAGTGTTGGACGGCTAGAAGACTTTGATTTTGATAAGGATTATGTTTTTATTATTTTTTTTATTTATTATTTATTATTAAATTAAGTGGGATAATTATTATTTATTTTTTTTGGGATAATATGAGCATTATTATTGGATTTTTATTTGGTTAATATTAAGGATAATATGAGTTTTTTTTAGGATTATTATAGGAGATAATCAAGGATATTATGAAGATTAAAAGAATTATTATTGGATTATTAGTGAAGTGTTCAAGTGGAATTAAATTAGTGAGGTGTTGGCCAAATTTTGGAGACTTCAAGGGGTTGGTAGAATGCTATAAATAGGGGAGGGTAGAGTGCTAGTTGTTCATCAAGTCTTTTGCCTCTCCCTCTTGGTGTGCCGATTTCTCCTTTGGCCTTGTAGCCAAGTATTTCTTTTATTTTCTTTTAGCCCTTGATAGCCGAAATCCTTAGCCCTCCATCTCTCTCCTACTTTATCAAGTTTGAAGCCGAACTGGTGAGGTGTAGTGCTGTCGACATCCAGAGCTTGTAGCCAGCGCCAAGGAGTCTAAAGGAAGGTCTTGAATTGTTTGGACTCATCAAGGGGCAAGTCGACAAAAGTACAGAGGAGCCTTTGAGATTTAAGATCGTTTCGGTAAGTAGTTAAATTGTAGTTGTTCGCTTGAGATTTTGTATTAAGGTGTTTAACCAAAGGGTTCTAATTAAGTGATTACGATGGACGTGGGTTCGAGTACCAGTCAAGGTGGGCAAGGGAAAGTCCCCATCCCAAAGTTCAAGAAGAGATCCGTTTCTGCTTTGTTCGAGATTGGCCACGAGGTGTGGGCCAACAAAGAAGAAAGCGTTAGGCGAAAAGCCGTAGTTTCGCTAGACGATAGTGTCGAGGATCGAGAGTCTAGAACTCCTAGTGATAAGGTGTGTAACTAACCCACTGTTTCCGGGTTTTATGTGTTATATGTTTTACTAACAAGTGCAGTAATATGTGTGCCATATATACCCCTAAAGGGTATAGCGATGACCCGAGTTAGTATTGGATCTCTGCAGATTGTGATTATTTGTTTATAAGTATGTTTATGGACATTAATAAGCATGTGCATGCATGATCATGATTATATTTTATGTGGCATGTGCATGGGTGGGTTATGAAAAGAAGAATGCGGGTGTACTTGAGTACGTGGTTGATGTCGACTTTGTGCTACATCGTGGATTGGCGTGATCGAGGTCGCGTTGTGGATCTTTGCGATTTAGTTCGCGTGGTTACCTTGATTGATATTGGCTTTATGCCATATCGTGGCTTGATGGATTCTTTGTGTGCTCCATCGTGGTTTGATGTTAGCTATACGCTACGTCGTGGATGGCATTGGTTGCCTTTTTGGAGGGAAAAGGAGAGGGTGACTCGATAGTCCCGGTGTGTGGTAAATTTGGATAAGGGGGTGTGTAGCGGATGGACCCTAGGTTGGGTTGGGAATCATGTTGCATTATTTTTGTGATAATATGGAAATGGGCCAAGCCCAATATAACATGTGGATAGGTATGTTTTGGGAACATACATGGAAATGGGCCAAGCCCAGTTGATATGTGGTTTATTGAGAAATGGGCCTAGCCCAGTATTTGAGTATGATTTGAATGTGGGCCAAGCCCAGATTGTGGTAATTGTTAAAATGATATATGTTACCTGTTGCATTTGATAATTGGGATATTATGTGGCTAGCATGTGGGTGGATTTCAGTGGTTAACTTACACACTGAGTCATTGTGACTCACCCAATTATTTATCCATCATTGCAGGTGAGTCGTGATTAGTGGACGGGTTGGAGTGGATACGAGGTGGCCCATGCAGAAGCAGATTTTCATGCAGAAGAAGATGTTTTACTTTATTTCAAGCATTTTAATTACTTGGTTTCAATTTATTTGATGTAATAAGGGTCACTTTTGATTAAAGTACGCTATTTATAGTTGTTAAAGGTTATAACGTATTTAGCAATATTTTTACAAAAGAGTTATATTATAGTAAATTATAATAAAGTTTTAATTCATCCCAAGCATATATTACTTAATAATTTTAAATGGACATGACTTTACCGAAGATAATAAACTTTCATGTTTTAAATTCTAAGTAAAGAAACATATTTTCACTAACATAACCAGATTCGGTCGTAGTGAATAGGCCGGGTTTGGGGATGTTACAAGAACTTTATTTTATTTTATTTTACTTTGTTTTTTTTAGTTTTTAAATACTTCTTAAATCCAAATATTTTCCCTTCACCAAAGTGTTTGAAATCATTTTCATAAATAATTCTTTTACAGTTCCTGTGGGTACGATAACACGATATTTACTTGTCACTTTATTACTTGTTGCGATTGTGTACACTTGCACATTTCCACCATTTCAAGTTTTTGGCATAAGATGTTGGACAGATTTGATGGGAAAGAATATTGTGGAAACACGAAAATTTAGGTGTTTTTACAGGCCCTTTTTAACTTAAAATCAGGCTATTTCGGTTAAATTCTTGTCGAAAAATAATTAAATATTATAAAATAATTAAATTGTGTTAAAAATATGAACATGATGAAATTTAATTAATTTTATAGTTAATTTTGATTAATTTTGACTATTTTCGACAAATTCGCACAAAGAGCGAAAATTGGCTCGGCAGACATTGCTCGAAGAATAAACCCGAGAAGCAATTTGAAGTATCGAGGAAAATTTATTTCCAGCCAATACGGTCCGATTATGAATATAAATAATAATATAATTAATTTTAATTTATTCCCAATTTAATTTGGGCTAAATAAATTATTATTAATTAATTATGGAAAAAAAGGGTCCAGTTAAACCGCACTGGTTGAACCGAATTTAGTGAACCGAACCAGCCACCAATTGGGCTGCCCAGAACCGTCCATATGCTGACCCAATTCAGCTTATTAGCTTATTAATTGAGCTTGCAAATAGGCCCTTGAAGACTTTTCAAAGTTGCATTCACCCCCCTCCACAATTAGTGGCTTTGTAGATTTGCCCCAAGCCATATTTAGCAAAATTGAAGCCATCAACTTTGCCACATAGGTGATCAGCCAAGGGGTGGCTCTTTGGCTGCTATTTTTATCAAATTTCAGCTGCCACATTCAGCTATAAAACCCCCCTTGGCTAATCATTCAAAGCATCCCTCATCCCTCATTCACATCTCATTCTCTCTTCTCCTCTCTCACTTTCTCTCAACTATCATTTTTCTATTTCCTTGCTCTTGTGCCGATTTCTCCCCTTGGGAAAGGGGTCTTCTTCAGCCATCATTGAGCAGCAATTAGAGTGTTCATAAGCCACCTTGATAGCCGAGGACAACGGAGGACGAAGAATAGAGCAATCAGTCAAGCCACGGAGAAACACCGAATTTGCTTCTTGTTCCCAATCTCTTTAAATTTTGTTGTTGTTTTGACAAACATGTTTATGAATATTTATGCTATTGGAATGGTTAATTTAATCAGCTTAGCTTGAATTTAATTTGTGTTGGGTTGATTGCATGCCGTCCTTTTAAATTATTAAAATTGTGTTTATGTTGTTATAGGTCTCGGTAAATTGCTCGATTAAGTAAAATCATGCCTAAGTTGTTCTGGCATTATAATTATTTAGATAACTAAAGAATTAATTATTTAAACGCATTAAAATTGTAATTAATGGACACAGTACTTAATCAGTTCATGTTTAATTCTTCTAAGGTAGTTGAAGATTAGATTAGCATTGTATTTGGCGATACATATGTCTTGCATAACTTGCAGGATTTTTGTGATTAAACTGTTTCAAGGTAAGGATACTTTGTTACCTCACGTAGTCTTTTATATGCTTACTAAGTTGAATTAATTTTTTTAATCGACATAGGAATATGCGAGAGATTGTTTAATTTAATAAGTATGTATTTGCAATAACATGTTTACCTTTATAAATATGTTTTATCGGTCGAATTGACATAGGAATATGTACAAGAGTTGAATGGATTTTGAATTGTAAATATGTTCATAAGTTAGCAAATTACCGGGTTGCCGTGATTTATTCGTAACAAGTATAAGCATAAGTTTAATAATTCTGAGGTAAGAAATGCAATTAATCCAACACAATTATATCATCTTGATTAAAATCAGCTTTTGAAATCGTGCATTAGAACTTTATTTTATTTTCTATTATTTTTATTTTAGTTTTTTTAAATATTTCTTAAATCCAAATATTTTCCCTTCACCAAAGTGTTTGAAATCATTTTCATAAATAATTCTTTTACAGTCCCTGTGGGTACGATAACTCGACATTTACTTGTCACTTTATTACTTGTTACGATTGTGTACACTTGCACATTTCCACCGTTCCAAGTTTTTGGCGCCGTTGCCGGGGACTGTTTTAAAATACATTATTTGTGAAATTATTAATTTTGTTTTTTGGTCTATTATTTTCTGTTAAATTTAAATTCCATTTTTTTTTGTGTTTATTTCATGTGTTTATGAGTATTGATCAAATTATTGACTTACTTCCCGTAAAACCTGAAATTGAAAGGACTTTCTGACAAAGGAGAAGACAAGCGAACCAAAGAAGGACTGAAGATATGAATTTCGAAAATCAAAACCTAAATCCAGGAGGAACATTCGCTTATAATACTCACAATCCGATCATTGTTGCCGATGATAGAAACTGTGCCATTCAACAATATGCCATTCCTCTATTCAACGAGCTCAATCCGAGTATTAGGAGACTCGAAATCAAGGCACAACAATTCGAGCTGAAGCCGGTCATGTTCCAAATGTTGCAAAATATGGGTCAATTTAGTGGGATTCCTACTGAAGATCCACATCTTCATCTTCGACTATTCATGGAAGTGAGTGACTCATATAAACTAGTCGGAGTGACTGAGGACGCCTTGAGACTGAGATTATTTCCATACTCCTTAAGAGATAGAGCACGAGCGTGGTTGAACTCCCTACCGTCCGGTTCCATAACTACATGGTAAGAGTTAGTTGAACGTTTCTTAATGAAATATTTCCCTCAATCTTTAACCGCCAAGATCCGAAATGAAATCAGTTCATTTCAGAAACTTGATGAAGAATCTTTATATGAGGCATGGGAGCGGTTTTTACGTAAGTGCCCTCATCACGGCATTCCTTACTGCGTTCAAATGGAGACTTTCTATATTGGTATCAATATTCATACTAGAATGATGGTGGATGCTTTGAAAAATGGAGCCCTTCTTTCTAAGTCTTATAACGATGCTTACGAGATTATTGAAAGAATTACCAACAATAACTATCAGTGGCCAACAAACCGAGTAGCCTCAGAAAGACGAGCAGCAGGAGTACATGAAGCGGACACACTTGCTTCTTTGGCAGCCTAAGTATCCTCTATGTCTTCTATGCTTAAGAACATAATTGTTAATGGTTTCAATGGTAATCTATCAGGTCAGCAGCCAAACCAGTTCGAGAGTATTTCTTGTGAATACTGTGGAGATGGCCATTTCTTTGAAAATTGCCCATCAAATCAAGAGTCAAATTATTACATAGGAAATCAGAATTGGAATGGTCCGCAATCAAATTTTTACAACTCTTCATGGAAGAATCATCCAATTTCTCCATGGAGTAATCAATGGGCAGACCATAGCGACTCTGTTATGCCATTTCGACCAAATTATCCATCAGAATATTCTCAACAAGTGCAACAGCCCCCACCAACTGAATCTTCAAGTGATCTTGAGAATCTGCTGAAGGCATTAATAGTGAAGAATGATACCACTTTAAGAAATCTGGAGAGTCAAATGGGTCAGCTACCCAATGAACTTCGAAATAAACCCCAAGGTATTTGGCCAAGCGACATAGAAAATCTAAGAATTTTGGGCAAAGAACATTGCAAAGCAGTCTCTTTGCCAAGTGGAAAGACATTGGAGCCCAAGGTGGTTGAGGTTCAAGATGAGCCTGTTGTAGCTCAAGAAAAAGAGGAAGTTCAACCAAGTGTTGAAACTCCTGTATCATAGAAGTAAGATTTAGTGGTTCTTGATGAGGTAAAATCTAAACCAGTTAGTTCTAATTATCTAACACCCTTGTCAGATGCAGAAAAATTTCCACAGAAGAGTTGTCTGGTTAAAGCTAAGATTCCACCATTGCCATATCCTCAACGATTCCAGAAGCAGCAACAAGATACTCAGTTGAAAGAAATTTTTGATGACAAGGTGACTTTTAATGACTTCAATACTGCTAAATCCCCGGATGTAGTTGAAGACTGTTCTACTATTTCCAAGATGGAATCACTGGCTTCTACAGAGCTGGAGCTCAATTCTATAAATGATCCGTTAGAATGTATTCTGCTAGTAGATTCGCCAAGTGATGATGAAGACGAGGAATGTTTGGCTTTGTTAGAAGCTAAAACGAAGGGATTCACTCAGGAAGTTCCACTGGAATCATTAGAGTTATTATCTCGGGAGTACACACAACCAAAAGTGTTGATTGAAGAGCCAGTCAAATTGGAACTGAAGACTTTGCCTCCTCATTTGAAATATGATTGTTTGGGTTTATCTCCATTTTTACCTATCATGATTTCAGTTGAGTTCACCAAGAATCAAGAAGAAGAGTCATTTGTTGTTTTGGAAAAGCACAAGAAGGGTGTCGGATGGATTATTGCAGATATTCGAGTCACGGCTTCGAGGATTTGTAAAAATTACAGGGAGTTAAACAAGGCCACCAGGAAAGATCATTACGGTTTTCTTTCCCTGATAAGATGTTGGACAGATTTGATGGGAAAGAATATGATTACTTCCTAGATGGTTACAGTTGGTATGACAAATGGCCATTTGACACCACCATAGCCAATGACGATCCTGAATAAAATGGAGGGAGTTCTATTCACTTTCTCTATCGCTATTTTATATTTTTAGTTTTTTTCTCATTTGAATAAAATGGTAGACTTAGATGAAATTTTATTTGCTTCATTACATTAATTAAAACTCTGTCTAGGAGATTAGAACTTAAGCGGGACCATCTGTGACCCCTCCAGTCTTTCCTGGGAGTTTAATTTAATGTAATTTTTCGAAAAATATTCTTCTTAGTAGGCCGAAGAATTTAAGTATTTGTTTTGTTAAATAAAGGGTCAACTTTTAAGCCAAGCACTAATTTCAGTTTACTTTCAGTACAGGAGCTTAGGATCCAAAAAGGAGCTGCATTGGGCTTAAGACACTGCTAAAAATGGAAATATTGAACCCTTTTCCGCACAAACCTATAGCCCTTGTAACACCCCATACCCGAGTCCGAGACCAAGATTGGATACGAGACATTACCATGCTTGAACTCACTTAAACATGAACTTACGGGCTATAAAATTTTGTTCCGAATTAAAAACTCCTCTTTCTCAGTCTATTTAATACTTTTCATGAGCCTACGAGGCCTTAAACACTTATCTAAAAACTTTCGGAACTTATTCAGAAACTTTTCTTTAGAGTAGGGGTCACACGCCTATGTTGTATGGGACATGCCCGTGTCTTTCACCCGTGGTGGATACTGGCAAAATACACATGGCCTGGACACGCCCGTGGCCCCAAACCGTGCCTAAAACCCTAGCATTCTGCCAATTGCCCCACGTCCAAGGCACATGCCCGTGCTTACCACCCGTGGTGCACACTGACTACCTTAACATGGCCTAGAGTCTAAACACACGCCCGTGTGACTGGTCTGTGGTCTATTCTGACTTAAGATACAATGGTGGAGGGTGCACACGGCCTAGACACACGCCCGTGTGTCCATCTGTGTGGGCACTTAGAGGCTATTTACCAAGCCAATTGCCACCCTGATATCAATAAATCAAGACCAAACTCAAGATCAATTCAACAACTCAAGTATTACATCTTTCATGAACAATATAACATGCTTCCTTGATATCAATAACATACATACTTAGTCAATATTGGCCAATCACTTAACCATTTACAAAGAATAATAAACTTGATAGCCCATACTTTTGCCCTTTCTAAGACATATACTCAAAATGAAATGTTTCCTATACATGCCAAACTGAATATAATTTAAACTTGGCTATACCAAAATAAGGATTGATAGTGTGCTTCGAGCTCCGACTTCAACGATCCACAAGTTAGCTTGGCAGGACTACATAGAAAGAAAGAATAAAAGACGTAAGCATTTAGCTTAGTAAGTTTGCATAATGCTCATAGCAACATACTTGCTTAATATAAACCATTTGACATAAACAATGGTATCATAAATTTCAGCTATAAAGCTTACTTACTCATACTTGATTCTTACAAATCTCATGATACTTACAAATGTCATACTTGTGAGGTAAACAAGGTATGTGTATCACTTGATCACATTGATCAGCATACTTTAGCATAATAATCATAATCTCTAACTTATTATTCATAACATGAATAATATTCATTTTCAACTCGATAATAACTTTGCTTACTCAACTTTCTTATTATCTCATTTGAGCTTTACTCGTTTTCCCCGATGAATTTCTATGAATAACCGAGGATACTAAATCTCACTCCACATATAACTTGATGCCAAAGCCATATCCTAGATACGGTCTTACATGGAATATCTCATCTTGGGTTTGAGGCCATGTCTTGACATGGACTTATACGAAGTCTTTCTCGTGAGTTCCCATGGGAACTTACCATTGCCATGTCTTGACATGGTCTTACTTGGTATCTTTACTCATCAACTGGTCAATGCCGAGCCTTGGCTTGGACTTACATGAAATCTTTCTTGTTACTCACCAATGCCATGCCTTGGTTTGGACTTACATGGGATCTCTATCTCTTGATAGCTTTTCAATGCCAAGACTTGTCTTGGACTTACATGACATCTTTGCTTGGAGACTCACCAATGCCATGCCTTGGCATGGACTTACATGGGTCTTCATCTCATAAAAACTCTTACATGATAACTTGCTTGGTTGCCGATGCCATGCCTTGGCTTGGTCTTATACGGGCTTTCTCATTTCATGTGGTAGATCGAGTATCCTAGGTAATTCAACTTCCATAGGGAATTTCTCTTGCTTAATCTTATTGATTTCTTTGTTTAACATGACATTAAACATTTTCATGATAATATTATACATTATACCAAGCAATTCAATGATATTAATCATAAAGCTTAGAAATCATACAAACTTACCTCAATATACAAAAATGTATGTAGATATGCAATTTAGTCCTCAACTTTGTTCTTGCCTCGGTTTCGATCCGGGCTTCATTTTTCTTGATCTATAATCACAAATAGATCATTTAATACTCACATTGACTAAAATGACCCTTAACACATACTTTGGCAAAATTACTATTTTGCCCCTATACTTTCTCATATTTGCACTTTTTCCCCAAGGCTCGTAAAATGAATCTCACTCAACTTTCTTAAACTTCATGCTTAGCTGATTCATTTTCTCTACTATAGCAATCATCAATTCTCACTATTTCTAATAGCTATGACCAATTCCATAGCTTTTACAAACTAGTCCTTACTAGCATTTTTCATGAATTTCACTTAGAAAAAGATGTTTATCTAACATCAAACTCTCATAAAATTCCATAAAATATCATTTTACAAGCATGTCACTCTTGGGTAGATTTTTGAACATGCATCTTAGCTCATTTTATAGCTAAAAATAGCTAATTCATAATACGAGAACTTCAAAAACACGAAGAATATTAAAAACGGGGCTAAGATGAACTTACTAGCAAGCTTGAAAAAAATGAAGAACCCTAGCTATGGAGTCTCCAAATTTTCGGCACAAAAGGAAGAAGATGAATAGATTTTTATCATCTTTTTCCTATTTTAATCAATTATTAGACAAATGACCAAAATGCCCTTCTCTTTAAAAATTTCCCTTTTACTAACTCATGTCCATTTTTGTCCAAAACTTATAATTTGGGAAAATTTATATTTAAGGACTTCTAATTAATATTCTAAAGCTATTTCATACAAAAAGCTTCTAGAAACTCATATTTTGCAACTTTTGCAATTTAGTCCTATTTGATCATTCCATGTCAATTTCACAAAATTTCTACATGGAACTTTAATACTATCATGCAAACATGTCATAAACCTTAAGAACTCAATTTTACTGACTCGGGTTTGTGGTCTCGCACCACTATTACGACTAGGCCTTGAATCGGGATGTTATAATTCTCCCTCTCTTAGGAATTTTCGTCCTCGAAAATCTTCCCAAAGAAATGAGTTTGAATCTTTGTTTTCTCATGATTTCTTCTGGTTCCCACGTAGCTTCTTCTATTCCATGTCTTTGCCACAATACTTTTACCAGGGCAATACTTTTATTCCTTAGCTGCTTGACTTCCCGAGCTAAAATCTTAACCGGTTCTTCACCATTAGTCATGTCGGGATGAATCTCTATCTCTGACGGGGCAATTACATGTGAAGGATCTGATCGGTAGCGTCTCAACATTGACAAGTGAAACACATCGTGAATCTTTTCTAACTCTGATGAAAAAGCCAATCGATAAGCTACTGGCCCAACTCTTTCAGTAATCTCGTATGGTCCGATAAAATGTGGACTCAACTTGCCTTTCCGGCCAAATCTGAGAACTTTTCTCCATGGTGACACATTCAAGAAAACTTTATCTCCGACTTGATACTCTATCTCTTTTCTCTTTAAGTTCGAATAGGACTTTTGTCTATCTGATGCAGCTTTTAAACATTCTCGTATCACTTTCACTTTCTCTTCAGCTTCTCTAACCAAATCAACCCCATGAATTTGGTTTTCCTTGAGTTCGATCCAAAATAAAGGCGTTACGCACTTTCCATATATAGAGCCTCATAAGGCCCATCTTTAAACTCGACTGAAAACTATTATTGTAGGCAAACTCTATCAATGGGAGAAATTTTTCCCAACTGCCTCAGATTTCAAGAATACAACATCTGAGCATATCCTCGAGAACTTGAATTAACCTCTCCGACTGACCGTCAGTTTGAGGATGAAAAGCGGTACTAAAGTTCAACTTTGTACCCAAGGCCTCTTGTAACTTCTTCCAAAATCTGGATGTAAACCTCGGATCCCTATCCGAGATGATTGACAACAGAACACCGTGAAGCCTTATTATTTCTGAAATGTACAAGTTTGCCAACTTGTCTAGTGAGTAATCAACTCGTACATGTATAAAATAAGCTGACTTCGTGAGTCTATCAACTATAACCCATACAGCATCTTTCTTGCTTGGAGATAATGGTAGACCCGTTACAAAATCCATAGTAATACGGTCCCATTTCCACTCCGGAACCAAAATGGGTTGAAGCAAACCCGAAGGTACTTGATGTTCAGCCTTTACTTGCTGACAAATCAAGCATTTGGAAACAAACTCTGAAATATCTTTATTCATTCTCGGCCACCAATACTGTTGCTTCAAATCATTACACATCTTGGTACCACTCGGATGTACAGACAAACATCCGTTATGGGACTCACGCAAAATTCCCTGAATAAGCTCTTCCTTTCTCGGTACACAAACTCTATCTTTGAACATCAGACTTCCATTGGGACTAATTCAGAAATCAGACTCAACATCTGTCTCGCACTGAGCTCTCTTGACTTGCAATTCACTATCTTTTTTTGGAGCTTCAATGATCTCTTGGAGGAAAGTTGGTCTAGCTCTCAACTCAGCTAGAATAGAACCATCGTTGGATAAAGTCATCCGTGAATTCGTTGCCCTTAATGAAAATAGGGACTTTCTGCTCAAAGCGTCGGCAACCACATTCGCCTTCCCGGGATGGTAGTCAATGACCAATTCATAGTCTTTTATCAACTCTAACCATCTCCGCTGCCTTAAGTTCAACTCTTTCTGCGTCATCAAGTACTTCAAACTTTTGTGATCGGTGAAGATCCGACATCTCTCACCATATAGGTGGTGTCTCAATATCTTCAATGCAAAGACTATGGCAGCCAACTCTAGATCGTGGGTCGGATAATTCTTCTCATGTGGCTTCAACTGTCTTGAGGCGTAAGCAATCACTTTGCCTTCTTGCATAAGTACACAGCCTAATCCATTCAAGGATGCATTGCTGTAAATCACAAATTCTTTCCCTGTCTCAGGTTGTACAAAAATTGGAGTTCTGTCAACATCGCTTTCAGTTTCTCGAAACTTTGTTGGCATCTTTCTGTCCACTCAAACTTCACATTTTTTTGTAACAATTTAGTCATCGGGGTTGCAATCATAGAAAACCCCTTGACGAATCATCTATAATAGCCGGCTAGGCCTAGAAAACTTCTAATCTCAGAGATATTCTTTGGTGGCTTCCAGTCCATAATAGTTGAAATCTTACTGGGGTCTACTCGAACTCCTTCTCCCGAGACAATATGTCCCAGAAATCCTACTTCCTTGAGCCAAAATTCACTTTTATTGAACTTGGTTTATAATTGATTTCCTCGAAGAGTCTGTAAAACTGTCCGTAGGTGCTCATCATGCTCATTCTTATCTCGGGAATAAATCAGTATGTCGTCAATGAAAATGACTACAAACTTGTCGAGGTATGGTCTAAAAATGCGGTTCATTAAGTCCATGAACACCGCAGGAGCATTGGTCAGACCAAAAGGCATGACTAAAAATTCATAATGCCCATACCTTGTTCGAAAAGCTGTCTTGGACACATTTGATTCCTTTACTCTCAGCTGGTAGTACCACGATCTCAAGTCTATCTTAGAGAACATAGTGGCTCCCTTCAATTGATCGAATAAATCATCGATCCTTGGCAATGGGTACTTGTTCTTTTTTGTCACTTTATTAAGCTTACGGTAATCTATGCACAATCTCATGGTGCCATCCTTCTTTTTCACAAATAAAACTGGAGCACCCCATGGTGAACAACTTGATCTTGCAAAACCTTTATCTGTTAATTCTTGCAACTATAACTTCAACTCTTTCAACTCCGTTGGGGCCATTCTGTACGGAGTAATAGATATCGGTACAGTACCAGGAGCTAGCTCAATGCTGAACTCAACCTCTCTAACTGGTGGTAGTCCTAGTAATTCTTTGGGAAAAACATCCACGTACTCACATACTATCGGTACTGACTCAATCTTTAACTCTGTTTCTTTATCATTCATCACAAAGGCCAAATATGCCTCATACCCCTTTCTTATATATCTCTGTGCCGTCATATTAGAAATCATTACCGGTAATTTACCTTGCTCATCTGATTCTACATGAAGAGTATCCCCATTCTCACATCTCATCTCAATGTATTTCTTCCCATAATTAACTATTACATCATGGGTGGTCAACCAGTTCATACCAAGAATGATATCAAACTCATCAAATGGTAGCAACATAAGATTTGCTTTAAAATAATGACCTCTAATCATTAATGGACAATTTTTACATACTTTACTAACTAACACACTCTTGCCTAAAGGATTAGATACCTTAATTGTAAATTCTGTAGAATCTATAGGCATATTCATACTTGATACTAGTTTCATACAAATGTAAGAGTGTGTGGATCCGGGGTCTATTAAAGCAATAACTTTGATATCATAAAGAGAAAAGGTACCCGTAATAAAATCATAGGAAGATGCCTCTTCGTGAGCGCGAATGGCATAAGTTCTCAAAGGCGCTCTACCCTCGGGTCTCGCAGCCTGCTCTCTAGGGTTACCTCTCCCACTTGCCCCACTTCCTGGGTTCCTCTGCGGTCTTCCTCTGACCATATTCCCAGATCTCGGGTTCTGAGTTCTTTCTTCTTTTGTCGTCTCTAGACAATCTTTTATATAGTGGTCTTGGGAACCACATCTAAAACATGCATTTTCATGCGCTCGGTATTCTCCAAGATGACATCTGCCACACTGTGGACATTCGGGTCTATCCGATCGGATGTTCCCCACACTAGAAACTGAGGTCGTCTGTGCCTTACTTCCCGAATACTGCTTACTCTTGTCCTTCCTTGAAAACCCAATGGATGTAGCCGATCGGGTAGAGAAATCTCTTGACTTCTTGGATGAGGATTGGAAAGACTTATTCCACTGTCTCTTTTTACAGTCACGAGACTCCATTTCAGACTTTCTCTTCTCCTTTACTAGTTCTTAAACTTTACAAGCCCTCTCTACTAGCACAACGAATTCCTTCAGTTCTAGAACAGCAACAAACAATTTGATGTCATCATTTAGCCCATCTTCAAATCTCTTGCTCATGATGGCCTCGGTGGATACACTCTCTCGAGCGTATTTACTGAGTCGAACAAACTCGCGCTCGTAATCAGTCACAGACATCTTGCCTTGCTTTAGTTCTAGGAATTCCTTTTTTTTTGGTCCACGAACCTTTGACTGATATATTTTTTCTTGAACTCTTCTTGGAAAACATCCCATGTGATCTTTTCCTTTGGTACCACCAACACAAGGATGTTCCACCATTGGTAAGCAAAATCTCTTAAAAGAGAGACTACACACTTCATGCATTCCTCAAGTGTGCATGACAACTCATTAAATACCCTGATAGTATTTTCTATCAAGAACTCAGCCATTTCCGAATGATCATCTTTTCTAGCCCGAAATTCCTCTGCCCCATGTTTCCTGATTCTATCGTCTGGAGGCTTCTCTCCTCTTACCACCTCTACTACTTGAGGGGCTACTGGGATAGGTTGAGGAATAGGTGGGGGTGGAGGGGGTTGTGGATTCCGGTTCGTACGAATGAACTCCGTATACCATGTATTCATCATATGGAGGAAGGCTTCTCTAGCCTCTTCTCCTCCTTCTTGACTCATCGTAGTGGGTCTATTCTCATTCTCGTTCGGCACCGTCCCTTCAGCAGGAGTCGGTGCGTTACTTTCTACATCATCCGCCACAACTCTATCGGGATCCATTTACTAAATGTATAAACATAATTTAAGTCGTCAGGAGTCATCACACGATCATTATAAAAACATTCTTACGTATGGCATGTATAGCTAAACTTGTGCTCGTGCTACGTTAGTCCTAGAACTGACTAAACCGTAGCTCTGATACCACTAAATGTAACACCCCATACCCAAGTCCGAGACTGGATAAACATGAACTTACGAGCTATAAAATTTTGTTCCGAATTAAAAACTCCTCTTTCTCAGTCTATTCATACCTTTCATGAGCCTACGAGGCCTTAAACACATATCTAAAAAATTTCAGAACTTATTCATAAACTTTTCTTTAGAGCAGGGGTCACACGCCCATGTTGTATGGGACACGCCCGTGCACCCCTAAAACATGCCCGTGTCTTTCACCCGTGGTGGATACTAGCAAAATACACACGGCCTGGACACGCCGTGGCCCCAAACCGTGCCTAAAACCCCAGCATTCTGCCAATTGCCCCACGGCCAAGGCACACGCCCGTGCTTACCGCCGTGGTGCACATCGACTACCTTAACACGGCCTAGAGTCTAAACATACGCCGTGTGGTGGTCCGTGGTCTATTCTCGACTTAAGATAAAATGGTGCAGGTGCACACGGCTAGACACACGCCGTGTGTCCATCCGTGTGGCACTTAGAGGCTATTTACCAAGCCAATTGCCACCACGAAATCAAGACCAAACTCAAGCTCAATTCAACAACTCAAGTATTACATCTTTCATGAACAATATAACATGCTTCCTTGATATCAATAACATACATACTTAGTCAATCTTGGCCAATCACTTAGCCATTTACAAAGAATAATAAACTTGATAGCCAATACTTTTGCCCTTTTTAAGACATATACTCAAAATGAAATGTTTCCTATACATGCCATACTTAATATAATTTCAACTTGGCTATACCAAAATAAGGATTGATAGTGTGCTTCGAGCTCTGACTTCAACGATCCACAAGTTAGCATGGCGGGACTACATAAAAAGAAAGAATAAAAGACGTAAGCATTTAGCTTAGTAAGTTTGTATAATGCTCATAGCAACATACTTGCTTAATATAAACCATTTGACATAAACAATGGTATCATAAATTTCAGCTATAAAGCTTACTTACTCATACTTGATTCTTACAAATCTCATGATACTTACTAGTGTCATACTTGCGAGGTAAACAAGGTACCTGTATCACTTGATCAAATTGATCAGCATACTTTAGCATAATAATCATAATCTCTAACTTATCATTCATAACATGAATAATACTCATTTTCAACTCGATAATAACTTTGCTTACTCAACTTTCTTATTATCTCATTTGAGCTTTACTCGTTTTCCCCGATGAATTTCTATGAATAACCGAGGATACTAAATCTCACTCCACATATAACTTGATGCCAAAGCCATATCCTAGATACGGTCTTACATGGAATATCTTATCTTGGGTTCGAGGCCATGTCTTGACATGGACTTATACGAAGTCTTTCTCGTGAGTTCCCTTGGGAACTTACCATTGCCATGTCTATACATGGTCTTACTTGGTATCTTTACTCATCAACTGGTCAATGCCGAGCCTTGGCTTGGACTTACATGAAATCTTTCTTGTTACTCACCAATGCCATGCCTTGGTTTGGACTTACATTGGATCTCTATCTCTTGATAGCTTTTCAATGCCAAGACTTGTCTTGGACTTACATGACATCTTTGCTTGGAGACTCACTAATGCCATGCCTTGGCTTGGACTTACATAGGTCTTCATCTCATAAAAACTCTTCAATGCCAAGACTTGTCTTGGTCTTACATGATAACTTGCTTGGTTGCCGATGCCATGCCTTGGCTTGGTCTTATACGGGCTTTCTCATTTCATGTGGTAGATCGAGTATCCTAGGTAATTCAACTTCAATAGGGAATTTCTCTTGCTTAATCTTATTGATTTCTTTGTTTAACATGACATTAAACATTTTCATGATAATATTATACATTATACCAAGCAATTCAATGATATTAATCATAAAGCTTAGAAATCATACAAACTTACCTCAATATACAAAAATGTATGTAGATATGCAATTTAGTCCTGGACTTTGTTCTTGCCTCAGTTTTGATCCGGGCTTCATTTTTCTTGATCTATAATCACAAGTAGATCATTTAATACTCACATTGACTAAAATGACCCTTAACACATACTTTGGCAAAATTACTATTTTGCCCCTATACTTTCTCATATTTGCACTTTTTCCCCAAGGCTCGTAAAATGAATCTCACTCAACTTTCTTAAACTTCATGCTTAGCTGATTCATTTTCTCTACTATAGCAATCATCAATTCCCACTATTTCTAATAGGTATGACCAATTCCATAACTTTTACAAACTAGTCCTTACTAGCATTTTTCATGAATTTCACTTAGAAAAAGATGTTTATCTAACATCAAACTCTCATAAACTTCCATAAAATATCATTTTACAAGCATGTCACTCTTGGGTAGATTTTTGAACATGCATCTTAGCTCATTTTATAGCTAAAAATAGCTAATTCATAATACGAGAACTTTAAAAACACGAAGAATATTATAAACGAGGCTAAGATGAACTTACTAGCAAGCTTGAAAAAAAATGAAGAACCCTAGCTATGGAGTCTCCAAATTTTCGGCACAAGAGGAAGAAGATGAATAGATTTTTATCATCTTTTTCCTATTTTAATCAATTATTATACAAATGACCAAAATGCCCTTCTCTTTAAAATTTCCCTTTTACTAACTCATGTCCATTTTTGTCCAAAACTTATAATTTGGGAAAATTGCTATTTAAGGACTTCTAATTAATATTCTAAAGCTATTTCATACAAAAAGCTTCTAGAAACTCATATTTTGAAACTTTTGCAATTTAGTCCTATTTGATCATTCCATGTCAATTTCACAAAATTTCTACATGGAACTTTAATACTATCATGCAAACATGTCATAAACCTTAAGAACTCAATTTTACTGACTCGGGTTTGTGGTCTCGCACCACTATTCCGATTAGGCCCTGAATCGGGATGTTACAGCCCTTACCATGCTCCACTGCCACTCCCAAGTATCCGAATAGTGCATCTCACTTAACCCCTTAATGTTGTAGCCCTTAACTCCCTGAATCACGACACCAAACACCTTTATTCGAAGTCACCAACTACCGCACCTAAACTATCCTTAAAACTGCCACCCTCTTCAACTCTAAACCTTACCATCGGCTACTAAACCACACCGCCCAAGCCGAAACCACCCTTAACAGATTTCCTCGATTCGACCATCGAGAGTCCCTTTATCTAGCACCATTCTACGAAGTGAACAGTTTGGTATAATGGCTATGCTGCAACACACGGATACTCAAAAATAAGGGATGACTCGATGAGGAGTGCCCTTAAGAAAATTTATAATGACCCATTTATTTTTGTGCCTGAGTTTCCAGATTTCATATTTGAATCATGGAGTTCAGTATCGAAGAGGGAGCAAAGCGATTCATGCAAAGGCAATAATGATGGAGGAAAAGGTGAGTCGAACTCGGAGGGATCGACAAACAAATAAAAAATGGAGGACTTCAACTTTATTTTATTCTTAAGTTATTTTAGGATTAGGTTAATTAGGAATTTTTATTTTTGCACAATAAAATAAGTGATAGTAATCATGAATAAAATCTGAACAAGTCACAAAGGCTAAAGTGTGGCAATAGGTATATACATGTCTAGGATTGGATTTAGAGAGAGCTTGGTACTTAAGCAGTCAATTTGACTCACCTCCTCTTTTCTAAAATCCTACCTGCTGTATAGTATCTATTCACTTTAAACAATGAGGACATTGTTCGCTTTAAGTAGGGGGACCGAAAATTTGAATTAATTTCACTCAGAATAAAATTCTCTTTTAATTATGATTAGGATATATTTTGTTCAATAATTTGAAATTTTGTTAAGTATGCTAAACTTCAGTATTAATAAAGTTCTAGTATTTCAAAAAGTTATTATGTTAGCTTAATAATAATATGAATGTATTTTTAATAAATCATGCAAATTCGTACCATAAAAATTTTAGTTCCCTACGAAAAAATTAGGCATGCATGAAAGTTTAAGTCTTTAGAATTGACTTAGTAATTCCTTGAGTTGAAATCCTAGGAAGCATGGAATATTGAAAATGATTTAGGCAATTATTGTTTGGACCGTTTGAGCCTTTCAAGCCGACCATGACAAAATTATCCTTTGAAACCCAACTTCGAGACTTTATGGCCTAGTTTTATTTGGACCTTTGCAATAATTAGCCATCACTTCTCTTAATTATCTTAAAAATGTCCCAAACACTAGACTCTGTACTATTCAGAGTATTCTTTGAAAATAAGTTTGGGGGAGTTGAAAAGAAGTATCAATTGCTCGAAAATTGTAGTACATGAAGCGAGTACTCGAAATTGAATTTAAAAAAAGGAAAAAAACATGCACTCGAAATAAAATAGATGTACAAAAGAGCATAAGTTGGTGTATCAAGGGTAAAAATTCTGAAGGTTCGATTTTACGCTGAGTCTAGGGTTTTAAAACCTAAATTTATCTATCTTTTACCTACCCCTAAGCCTAGCCATGTTACAACCCTGTTAAAGACCTATTGATTCAAAGTTCCAATGTTACCTACATTAGTGGAGAGAAATTGCTCTGTTCAACATATGAAGACATCAGTTAAGCTTAATGATTGCAGTTTAATTTTGAATAAGGGATTAAAATAAAAATGGTAGGGATTAACATGTCTTTATTAAAAAATATTTAGTCTAATTTTGCTATTATAGTAATTGTTGAGATTAATTTGAACGACATATATACTTGAGTAGAATAATTATAAAATTTCTTGTTTTTGAGCATAAGTATATTGATTTCATGATTTTGGGAAGAATGTTGTTCTAAAAGAGTTTTTCAAAAGTGTTTCCGAGAAAATTCTTTTCAAATTTGTGCATTACTCGGGACGAGCAATGAATTAAGTTTGGGGGTGTGGAAACACGAAAATTTACGTGTTTTTACATGCCCTTTTAAACTTAAAATCATGCCTTTTCGGTTAAATTCTTGTCGAAAAATAATTAAATATTATAAAATAATTAAATTGTGTTAAAATATGAACATGATGAATTTTAATTAATTTTATAGTTAATTTTGATTAATTTTGTCTATTTTCGACAGATTCGCACAAAGAGCGAAAATTGGCTCGGCAGACACTGCTCGAAGAATAAACCCGAGAAGCAATTTGAAGGATCGAGGCAAATTTATTTCCAGCCCAAGACGATCCGATTATGAATATTAAATCATATTATAATTAATTTTAATTTATTCCCAACTTAATTTGGGCTAAATAAATTATTATTAATTAATTATGGAAAAAAAGGGTCCAGTTAAACCGCACTAGTTGAACCGAATTTAGTGAACCGAACTAGCCACCAATTGGGCTGCCTAGAACCGTCCATATGCTGACCCAAATCAGCTTATTAGCTGGTTAATTGAGCTTGCAAAGAGGCCCTTGAAGACTTGTCAAAGTTGCATCCAACCCCCTCCACAATTAGTGGCTTTGTAGATTTGCCCCAAGCCATATTTAGCAAAGTTGAAGCCATCAACTTTGCCACATAGGTGATCAGCCAAGGGGTGGCTCTTTGGCTGCTATTTTTAGAAAACTTCATCTGCCACATTCAGCTATAAAAACCCCCCTTGGCTGATAATTCAAAGCATCCCTCATCCCTCATTCACATCTCATTCTCTCTTCTCCCCTCTCACTTTCTCTCAACTATCATTTTTCTATTTCCTTGCTCTTGTGCCGATTTATCCCCTTGGGAAAGGGGTCTTCTTCAGCCATCATTGAGCAGCAATTAGAGTTTTCATAAGCCACCTTGATATCCGAGGACAACGGAGGACGAAGAACGGAGCAATAAGTCAAGCCACGGAGAAACACCGGATTTGCTTCTTGTTCCTTATCTCTTTAAATTTCATTGTTGTTTTGACAAACATGTTTATGAATATTTATCCTTTTGGAATTGTTAATTTAATCAGTTTAGCTTGAATTTAATTCATGTTGGGTTGATTGCATGCCGTCCTTTTAAATTATTAAAATTGTGTTTATGTTGTTATAGGTCTCGGTAAATTGCTCGATTAAGTAAAATCATGCCTAAGTTGTTCTGGCATTATAATTATTTAGATAACTAAAGAATTAATTATTTAAATGCATTAAAATTGTAATTAATGGACACAGTACTTAATCAGTGCATGTTTAATTCTTCTAAGGTAGTTGAAGATTAGATTAGCATTGTATTTGGCGATACATATGCCTTGCATAACTTGCAAGATTTTTGTGATTAAACTGTTTCAAGGTAAGGATACTTTGTTACCTCACATAGTCTTTTATATGCTTATTAAGTTGAATTAATCATTTGAATCGACATAGGAATATGCGAGAGATTGTTTAATTTAATAAGTATGTAAGTGCAATAACATGTTTACTTTTGTAAATCTGTTTCATCGGTCGAATTGACATAGGAATATGTAAAAGAGATGAATGGATTTTTTATTTGTAAATATGTTCATAAGTTAGCAAATTACCGAGTTGCCGTGATTTATTTGTAACAAGTATAAGCATGAGTTTAATAATTCTAAGTTAAGAAATGTAATTAATCCAACACAATTATATCATCTTGATTAAAATCGGCTTTTGAAATCGTGTATTAGAACTTTATTTTATTTTACTTTGTTTTTTTTAGTTTTTAAATATTTCTTAAATCCAAATATTTTCCCTTCACCAAAGTGTTTGAAATCATTTTCATTAATAATTCTTTTACAGTCCCTGGGGGTACGATAACTCGACATTTACTTATCACTTTATTACTTGTTGCGATTGTGTACACTTGCACATTTCCTCCGTTCCAAGTTTTTGGCGCCGTTGCCGGGGACTGTTTTAAAATACATTATTTTTGAAATTGTTAATTTTCCATTTTGGTCTATTTTTTTGTGTTAAATTTAAATTCCAATTTTTTTGTGTGTGTTTGTTTCAGGTGTTTATGAGTATTGATCAAATTATTGACTTCCCGTAAACCCTGAAATCGAAAGGACTTTCTGACAAAGGAGAATACAAGCGAACCAAAGAAGGCCTGAAGATATGAATTTCAAAAATCAAAACCAAAATCTAGGAGGAACATTCGCTTATAATACTCACAATCCGATCATTGTTGCCGATGATAGAAACTGTGCCATTCAACATTATGACATTCCTCTAATCAACGAGCTCAATCCGTGTATTAGGAGACTCGAAATCAAGTCACAACAATTCGAGTTGAAGCCGGTCATGTTCCAAATGTTGCAAAATATGGGTCAATTTAGTGGATTCCTACTGAAGATCCATATCTTCATCTTCGACTATTCATGGAAGTGAGTGACTCATTTAAACTAGTCGGAGTGACTGAGGACGCCTTGAGACTGAGATTATTTCCATACTCTTTAAGAGATAGAGCACGAGCGTGGTTGAACTCCCTATCGTCTGGTTCCATATCTACATGGCAAGAGTTGGTTGAACGTTTCTTAATGAAATATTTCCCTCCATCTTTAACCGCCAAGATCCAAAATGAAATCGCTTCATTTCAGCAACTTGATGAAGAATATTTATATGAGGCATGGGAGCGGTTTAAGGAGTTATTACGTAAGTGCCGTCATCACGACATTCCTTACTGCGTTCAAATGGAGACTTTCTATATTGGTCTCAGTATTCATACTAGAATGATGGTGGATGCTTCGGCAAACGGAGCCCTTCTTTCTCTGTCTTATAACGATGCTTACGAGATTATTGAAAGAATTGCCAGCAATATCTATCAGTGGCCAACCAACTGAGCAGCCTCAGAAAGACGAGCAACAGGAGTACATGAAGCGGACACACTTGCTTCTTTGGCAGCCCAAGTATCCTCTATGTCTTCTATGCTTAAGAACATAATTGTTAATGGTTTCAATGGTAATCTGTCAGGTCAGCAGCCAAACCAGTTCGAGAATATTTCTTATGAATACTGTGGAGATGGCCATTTCTTTGGAAATTGCCCATCGAATCAAGTGTCAAATTATTACATAGGAAATCAGAATTGGAATGGTCCGCAATCAAATTTTTACAACTCTTCATGGAAGAATCATCCAATTTCTCCATGGAGTAATCAATGGGCGGACCATAGCGACTCTGTTATGCCATTTTGACCAAATTATCCATCAGAATATTCTCAACAAGTGCAACAACCCCCACCAACTGAATCTTCAAGTGATCTTGAGAATCTGCTGAAGGCATACATAGTGAAGAATGATACCACTTTAAGAAATCTGGAGAATCAAATGGGTTAGCTAACCAATGAACTTCGAAATAAACCCCAAGGTATTTGGCCAAGCGACACAGAAAATCCAAGAATTTTGGGAAAAGAACATTGCAAAGTAGTCTCTTTGCCAAGTGGAAAGACATTGGAGCCCAAGGTGGTTGAGGTTCAAGATGAGCCTGTTGTAGCTCAAGACAAAGAGGAAGTTCAACCAAGTGTTGAAACTCTTGTATCATAGAAGTCAGATTTAGTGATTCTTGATGAGGTAAACTCTAAACCAGTTAGTTTTGATTATCTAACACCCTTGTCAGATGCAGAAAAAATTCCACAGAAGAGTTGTCTGGTTAAAACTTGGAACGGAGGAAATGTGCAAGTGTACACAATCGCAACAAGTAATAAAGTGACAAGTAAATGTCGAGTTATCGTACCCACAGGGACTGTAAAAGAATTATTTATGAAAATGATTTCAAACACTTTGGTGAAGGGAAAATATTTGGATTTAAGAAATATTTAAAAACTAAAGAAAAAACAAAGTAAAATAAATTAAAATAAAGTTCTAATGCACGATTTCAAAAGTTGATTTTAATCAAGATGATATAATTGTGTTGGATTAATTACATTTCTTAACTTAGAATTATTAAACTCATGCTTATACTTGTTATGGATAAATCACGGCAACTCGGTAATTTGCTAACTTATGAACATATTTAAAAATAAAAAATCCATTCATCTCTTGTACATATTCCTATGTCAATTCGACCGATAAAACAGATTTATAAAAGTAAACATGTTATTACACATACATACTTATTAAATTAAATAATCTCTAGCATATTCCTATGTCGATTCAAACAATTAATTCAACTTAATAAGCATATAAAAGACTATGTGAGGTAACAAAGTATCCTTACCTTGAAACAGTTTAATCACAAAAAACTTGCAAGTTATGCAAGGCATATGTATCGCAAAATACAATGCTAATCTAATCTTCAACTACCTTGGAAGAATTAAACATGCACTGATTAAGTATTGTGTTCATTAATTACAATTTCAACACATTTAAATAATTAATTCTTTAGTTATCTAAACAATTATAATGCCAGAATAACTTAGGCATGATTTTACTTAATCAAGCATTTTACCGAGACCTATAATAGCATAAACACAATTTTAATAATTTAAAAGGACGGCATACAATCAACCCAGCACGAATTAAATTCAAGATAAGATGATTAAATTAACCATTCCAATAGCATAAATATTCATAAACATGTTTGTCAAAACAACAACGAAATTTAAAGAGATAGGGAACAAGAAGCAAATCTGGTGTTTCTCCGTGGCTTGACTGATTGCTCCTTTCTTCGTCCTCCGTTGTCCTCGGTTATCAAGGTGGATTATGAACACTCTAATTGCTGCTCAATGATGGCTGAAGAAGACCCCTTTCCCAAGGGGATAAATCGGCACAAGAGCAAGGAAATAGAAAAATGATAGTTGAGAGAAAGTGAGAGAGGAGAAGAGAGAATGAGATGTGAATGAGGGATGAGGGATGCTTTGAATGATCAGCCAAGGGGGTTTTTATAGCCGAATGTGGTAGATGAAATTTGCTAAAAATATCAGCCAAAGAGCCACCCCCTGGCTGATCACCTATGTGGCAAAGTTGATGGCTTCAACTTTGCTAAATATGGCTTGGGGCAAATCTACAAAGCCACTAATTGTGGAGGGGGTTGGATGCAACTTTGACAAGTCTTCAAGGGCCTCTTTGCAAGCTCAATTAACCAGCTAATAATCTGATTTGGGTCAGCATATAGACGGTTCTGGGCAGGCCAATCGGTGGCTGGTTCGGTTCACTAAATTCGATTCAACCAGTGCGGTTTAACTGGACCCTTTTTTTTCCATAATTAATTAATAATAATTTATTTAGCCCAAATTAAGTTGGGAATAAATTAAAATTAATTATATTATGATTTAATATTCATAATTGGACCGTCTTGGGCTGGAAATAAATTTGCCTCGATCCTCCAAATTGCTTCTCGGGTTTATTCTTCGAGCAGTGTCTACCGAGCCAATTTTCGCTCTTTGTGCGAATCTGTCGAAAATAGTCAAAATTAATCAAAATTAACTATAAAATTAATTAAAATTCATCATGTTCGTATTTTTAACACAATTTAATTATTTTATAATATTTAATTATTTTTTGACAAGAATTTAACCGAAATGGCATGATTTTAAGTTAAAAAAGGCATGTAAAAACACGTAAATTTTTGTGTTTCCACACCCCCAAACTTAATTCATTGCTCGTCCCGAGTAATGCACAAATTTGAAAAGAATTTTCTCGGAAACACTTTTGAAAAACTCTTTTAGAACAACATTCTTCCCAAAATCATGAAATCAATATACTTATGCTCAAAAACAAGAAATTTGATAATTATGCTACTCAAGTATATATGTCGTTCAAATTAATCTCAACAATTACTATAATAGCAAAATTAGACTAAATATTTTTTAATAAAGACATGTTAATCCCTACCATTTTGATTTTAATCCCTTATTCAAAATTAAACTGCAATCATTAAGCTTAACTGATGTCTTCATATGTTGAACAGAGCAATTTCTCTCCACTAATGTAGGTAACATTGGAACTTTGAATCAATAGGTCTTTAACAAGGTTGTAACGTGGCTGGGCTTAGGGGTAGGTAAACGATAGATACTTTTAGGTTAAAACAACCCTAGACTCAGCTTGTATTGGACCTTTCGAAATAATTACCTTCAATACATCAACTTTTCTTTTCATATGGTCTTTAGTGCAATTTACTTCGAGTACATATGCTTTATTATTATTATTTTTTTTACTGTATGTACTACAATTTTTAGAGCATTTCATACTTCTTTGCAACTCCCCCAAACTTATTTTCAAAGAATACTCTGAATAGTACCGAGTCTAGTGTTTGGGACATTTTTAAGATAATTAAGAGAAGTGATGGCTAACTTTGTAAGGGTTCAAATAAAATTAGGCCATAAAGTCTCAAAATTGGGTTTCAAAGGATAAAAATTTCATCATGGTTGGCTTGAAAGGCTCAAACGGTCCAAACAACAGTTGCCTAAATCATTTTCAACGTTCCATGCTTCCTAGGATTTCGCCTCAAGAAACTACTAAGTCAATTCTAAAGACTTAAACTTTATGCATGCCTAATTTTTTCGAAGGGAACTAAAAATTTTATGGTATGAATTTGCATGCTTTATTAAAATACATTCATATCATTATTAAGCAAACATAATAACTTATTGAAATAATTGAACTTTATTAATCCTGAAGTTTAGCATACTTAACGAAATTTCAAATTATTGAACAAAATCTATCCTAATCATAATTAAAAGAAAATTTTATTCTGAGTGGAATTAACTCAAATTTTCGGTCCCCCTACTTAAAGTGAACAATGTCCTCATTGTTTAAAGTGAATAGATACTATACACCAGATAGGATTTTTAGAAAATAGGAGGTGAGTCAAATTGACTGCTTAAGTACCAAGCTCTCTCTAAAATCCAATCCTAGACATGTATATATCTATTGCCACACTTTAGCCTTTATGACTTGTTCAAATTTTATTCATGATTCCTATCTCTTGTTTTATTGTGCAAAAATAAAAATTCCTAATTAACCTAATTCTAAAATAACTTAAGAATAAAAATAAATTAAAGTTGAAGTCCTCCCTTTTTTTTTATTTGTTTGCCGATCCTTCCGAATTCGACTCATCTTTTGCTCCATCCGTATTGCCTTTGCATGAATCGCCTTGCTCCCTCTTCGGTGATGTAATCCATGGTTCAAATACGAAATCTGGAAACCCAGGCACAAAAATAAATGGATCATTATAAATTTTCTTGAGGGCACTCCTCATCGAGTCATCCCTTATTTTTGAGTATCACTAGTAGGCTTGTTGCTGCCATTGCATGTGTTGCATTAAGTCCATCAGCTTTAACAGCTCATCACAAAGATCTGGGCTAGGCGGTGGAGCTCCAAACATTGAGGTCTCGATATCAGGTTCAGCTTCTGGTTCCATTGGTTCTGCCTCACTAGGGACTTCAGTTCATTGCTCTGGCGGGATCTCTATGGGATCATCTTCTGCTTCTTTGGGATCCTCACTCTCTTTAACTCGTTGGTGTAGAACAGAATCTCCAGCTACTCGGTAGAGGCCCCAATCGGTGATTGTGCCTTGACTATATCTGTAACGCCCCGAAATCCTGAAACTTTAAATTCTTGTGCACTGAAGTTGGTATGTATGAGTAGCACTTAGAATGGTAATTCTAAGGTATTATCGGGATTATTTGAAGTCTTAGAGATAGGGAAGACCATAGGGAAAAATTTATTTTCTTACTTTAGCGGACCCTAGACTCAGGCATTAGGCCTCTTAAGCAGATTAAGAGAAAATAGGACATAAATGGGCTTGTGGCCCAGTGGCAAGTGGCGTCACTTGGGGAGCTATAAGGTGCGTGTTGTCAGCTGAGGAGGTCCAAGGTTCGAGCATTAGGAGTGGTATTTTTTGAGTGTTTTATTTTGCATAGGTGGACGGCCAGAGTTGTGTTGAATATGAACTCTTGCGTTGGAGTGTTTGAGTGGTAAGGGGAACTGATAATGGAGGGAAATTCGGATAAGGCTAAGGTGTTATTAGGGAGGAAAGTTAGGAGATGAGGAGGGGGAAGAATTTGTGCCGAATGGGACTGTGGGGAAAGGAGTATTCGGCTTGTGGCTATAAAAGGAGGGGGCCGAATGCTTTGAAAGGTTTTTTTAGCTTTCATTAGTTTTTCTTTTCTTCCCTTAATTGGTTTTTCTATAGCCGAATTCTCCCTATTGCCGAAATCTCCTATAGCCGAATTCTCTTTGCCGAATTCTCTCATAGCAAAACTCTCCTATTGTCGAACTACCATCAGCCTTCCTTGCCGAGATTCCTATTTGTGCCAAAACCTTGTTGTTTTCCTTTATCACAAATCGATTGGTATCTACTCTCAGTCAAAGTTAAAAGTCGAATTTAGGCCGCAGGATCAAAAGTTGATTTGGTAAGTAATCGGTTAACCACTTTTGTACATTTTTCTAAAAGCTGAAAGGCTATCTAACTGTCCTCTCTTTAACACTGTGATAACAAGGATAAGGTTTAAAGATCACAAGCGTGGTAGGATCGTTAGCAAGGGTAAGTATACTTAACTCGATTGTGGTTTAAGTGAATGGCCGAATGTGAGTTTGATCTATAGGGGTGACTTGTGTGGATTGTGAGTCACTCGAATCTTGATGGTGTGTGTGTGAGTGCAGATCTAGGGGATACTCCTGATTAGTAGCTAAGGAAGGGCTATTAGAACCCGGTGGCACACGGTAAGCTTACGGTAAGGTTTCAGCTTTTGGTAGATATTTTATTTAAGTATGGGTGATTGATTGAAGGTCAGTTGGTTGTAGGTTCAAGACCAAGGATAGTATAGCACGTCGCAGTAACCAGGTGTGTACAAACACTACACACACGATACCGACAATGCCGAAAAGCCGGAAAGCTGAAAGTGGCTAAAGGGGCCCGATGGGCCCTGAGGCTAAGTTTGATGAAATTGTTTGGTTTGGTCATGCGTATTGAGTTAGTCATGCATGTTACATGATTTGGAATTGCTTTGGGTCTAATAGGCCATATGCATGAGATTTTAGCCTAATGGGCCGTAAGGATGTGATTTGGGCTTGATGGGCTGCATGGGGACGTACAAAAGTATGTTAGGGTTTAATGGACTTTAGGCCTAGTTCTGAACAACTCTTAATCTGCATAAGACTTAATCTAATAATTAAACATGTCCGTGGACAAGTCATTGGGTTAGAGTGTGGCAACAGACATATGCATGTCTAGGATTGGATCTAGGGAGAGCTTGGTACTTAAGCGATCCTAGTGGCCCACCTCCTCTTCTCTGGAATCCTACCTGGTGCATAGTGTCTGTTCACTTTACCCGAAAGGACTTGTTAATGGGCCAAAGTTCATAACTAAAACCCGAGACGAACCAAAATACCCTTAGATTTGTAAAATTACTAAAATACCCCTGATTTAAAAATTACCAAAATACCTTTAGTTTGAAAATTACCAAAATATCCTTAGATTTGAAAAATTACTAAAATACCCCCGAATTGTGAAATTACCAAAATACCCTTGATTTGCAGAATTACCAAAACATCCCTGATTTACAAAATTTCAAAAATACCTCTGTTTTGCAAAATCACCTAAATACCTCTGTAGAGTAGATTTACAAAAATACCCCTAGGTAGTGAAATGACTAAAATACCTCTAAGTGCCGAATGGGTGGCAATATGTATGTTGCATTCATGGAATATATGTTGCACTTGGGTGGGTTTTGATGGTACGGAGGAAGATTTGAGGATCGCATAGTCGCTTGATGACCATGGATCCACCGGTGGCTTTTAGCCCACTATAGCAGCTTTCCTGCAACATTTGAGTAGTGCCGCTGCTGGTGCTACCTTTGGTGTGTAGGGATGGGTGGGTTGATATTTATATCCCTACAGGTGTGTAGGGTTGGAAGGGAAATGGTGTGCAGGGTTGGATTTGGGATGGGTGCATAGCATTCATGTGACTCTGATGTGGTATGAGGTCATTGTGGTCTAAGGCCTAAGACCACTGATTTTGATAGGGCTTAGGCCCAATGTAATATTTGTATGTTGATTTGGTTGCCAAGGGTCGTACACACTGAGTTTTGAAACTCACACCCTTTTTATTAAATGTTTCAGGTGATCTTTAGTAAATGGCTCGACGTGGGAGAGGACTTGGAGATGGCTACACTACAAGACATTTAGAAGTTTTATTTATTTGTTTCAAAAGACATGATTTTAATTGCTTTATTTTCATTAGGTGTAATAAGGCCTTGTACTCCGTTTTGACTTTGGATTTTGAGTTTTGTTGTTTCAACTGTTTACTTAATTATTAAACCTGAGTAATTTCTTATGTTTAAACATGGTTTTCGGGATACTTAAAATAATTAAAAAGGCTTTTATCGCTACTTAACAATGTGTCAAGGATTTTGGGCTTTTAGGCCTTAAATTTTAACTTAGCAAAATTGTTTGATATTATGTCTTTGATGTGACATTCTCGGATTCAGCCATAACGTCTGGGCCGGGTTTGGGGTGTTACATGGCTATGAAATGGGCCTTAGATTTTGGGTTTTAAAAAAAAAATTTTGCAGGATTCTTGAAGTGTGGTTCATCAAGCCCTCGACGTTGAGCCAAGTAAGTTTTTTGTACTACATTTGTTTAAATTACTGAACTATATAGATAATGGGCTACTTACAAATAGGCTTTTAGAGACTAAAGCCTGTAGGAAACTTAAACCTGTAGTGGATTCTCGACTGCGATATAACTTTAAAAAAAATTGTTACTTACATAAGACATGCGCTTAAAATAGTGGAATTACGAACTAATTTCATAAAAAATTTAATTCAGAAATACGCAACAATGAGCGCTAGAAGAGGTGCAAGAGGCCGCGGCAGAGGCCGTGGAAGTGTTAGGGCTGGGTCATCGGCATCGGGCTATATGCCTAACGTTGGAGTAGGGGAGGCTCCAGCCACACCAGTAGCTAAAACGGGACCATATGAATGGGCTGACGCTACGGAAGATATAGTATCGCATGTCATGTTAAGGATCTTAGAAAGGGTCGCTGGGCCCAATAATGGTACAGGAAATCGTGGGTCGATCGCGGAGCGACTCCGAGCAAATGGGGCAGAGATCTTCAAAGGAGTAGCTGATGTGGCCCCGAATGTGGCAGAGTACTGGTTGGAAGCTATGGAAAGGATAATGGACGACCTGGATTGCATGACGGAACAAAAGTTGAAAGGGGCGATATCCCTACTTAGGGAAGAAGCTTATCAGTGGTGGTTGACCGTAAGGGAAGGCAACCAACCGGAGCAGATCACCTGGGAGTTCTTCAAGTCGACTTTCCAGGGGAAGATATTGGGGCGGGATATGTGGATGCCCGAAGGAAGGAGTTTTTGAGTCTGACTCAGGGAGAAAAGTCGGTAGCAGAGTACGAGGCCGAGTTTCTGCGCCTTAGTCGATATGCCAAAGAGATAGTCGCAACAGAGTATGAAAGATGCGTACGGTTCGAGGATTGATTAAGGGATAACCTTAGGGTACTTATAGCTCCACAGAGGGAGCGGGATTTTGCGGTTTTGGTGGAGAAAGCAAAGATAGCAGAGGAGGTAAAGCGCACGGAGTGCCTCAACTGAGAGAAAGAGAAGGGCAAGAACAAGCGGAATGTGGAATGTAACACCCCAAACTCGGACAAGACACCACGACCGAATCTGGTATGTTACGGGGAAAAACGTCTTTGAGTGATCTTTTTTTTTCGCTTAAAAGTGGGGCGAAAACATAGTGAACTTGAGGAAAATTTGAGTAGGCTTGTTTGATTAGATTTTGAAAGCTTATCCGAAGTATATAGTTAAAACGAGTTGATTTCATTTAGCACCTCCAATAGTTTCTTAGTGCCATTTTGACACATTTTAGACTTAGCAGGAAAATCAAGTTTGATTCGGAAATCATTTGAGTTGATTGTATAGTAAAACATAGCGAGATACCCGATGGTATAGTTTAAAACACATTGCGATATAATTGTGAAAACGTTGCCTTTCCAAGTTTTAGTAAAATTTCATGCCAAGTTATTTGTTAAGCAGGTTGAGAATCTAATTAAAACATACCCATCATAAAACATAATTTAAAGGCCTTTTACAAATCCAAATTAAAACCCAAACAAAAGTAAATAAGCTAAAGTACCCAATTTGATTAGTCCGAGCAAAACTTTTATTAAGGCATGGCATGAGCACCCGAGTCCATCCGGCTCCATGTCCGCTTCACGAGTCACTGAAATGTCAAAGGAGAGGGTGAGTCGAAAGACTCGATGCATAAATCCCGCTCCCGATGAAACAACATGCTAACACACATCATACATAGCAACATGATTAATGCAACCCGATCCTAACCATCCAGTATCACCTTTTTCTACCCCGTGTGGTACCAAACCACTGGTGGTGCCAAACCACCTGGTGACATATAGTCACAATGTGTTACCAAAACACTTTGGTGTCCCAAAGACACAAATGTGCTACAAAAGCACTGGTGACCGTAGTCACAAATCAATTGATGGGGCCAACCCATCGTGTGATACCCAATCACTAGTAGACGATCCCATATCTCATGTGGGGCCAACCACGCATGTGGTGTTAACCACGTGGACAAGTCGCAATGAGGTGCCCAACCTCGGTGTCCCAAAGACACAAATGTGCTACCAAAGCACCGTGACCGTAGTCACAATAATCGAATGATGGGGCCAACCCATCGTGTGATACCCAATCACTAGTGAGCACGATCCCATATCTCAAAGTGGGGCCAACCCACGGTGGTGTTAACCACGGGGACAAGTCGCAATGAGGTGCCCAACCTCCGTGTCCCAAAGACACAAATGTGCTACCAAAGCACGGTGACCGTAGTCACAAGGTGTGTTACCAAACACCGTGGTGCTCGTCGACACAAAATCATCACGCCCCTCCACTCATATCACCCATCAACAAACCAACTCATGTAATCATGCATATCATACAAATTATGCATATCATGCTAATATGTTTGACTCATGCCCCATATCACATACATACATAGTCATGATACCATATAGATCATCAAGTAATCTAGTAACAATACCGACTTACCCGGATACGTACACATACCCCGTTTGGGTATCCAATAATCCATCATCTTGTCATGATTTTAATAGGCAAACAGGTTTATTAATAATATTACTAAATATCGGTGTGTTAGTTTACACACAGTAATACTGAGTCTAGAAATCGACAAAAGCGATCTAAGTCCCTCGATTACTAGCTCCTACACTCGGCCAAACACATGGGTTAGGCATCTATAACATTCGGCCATCAACAATTAACCAAAGGGGGTTAATATCGAACCCTTACCTTTTAAGATGATTTGGTTTCTACCAAACCGAATCAAACAATGATTCTCCTTAAGCAATCGGCTACACCATAAAAAGATGAAGCAGTTAATCCACTTGAATCCCTATCTTATTGAAATCCAAAAGAATAGACTAACAAATAATCTTCTTACCACCACTTATCAAATGGTTAAACCAAGGTAGAAAGCTCCACTTATGCGCTTCAAAGTCCCCGTCGTCCTATGATGCAATCGGTTCCAACATAAGAGATAACACTCATCAATAGTTGTCATATACGATTCTTAAACAACTTAAATCGATTAAGAAAAAGAGAGAAACTAGATGACCATTCGGCCAAGGCTTACCAATCTCCAAACGATTGAAGCAAGAGACCCAACACTCTATATTCGGCCACCCAACACAAGAAGAGTACCACAAGCGATTCGGCCAGGACTTATGCCAAAAGAAGAATCAAGGATTCGGCCAAGGTGATTTATACCAATCACGATTTTCGGTCAGAGTTGAAGAGAAGAGTAAACAAAATGCAAAGAAATAGTGTTGATATTCGGCCAAGTAACAAAATAGAACAAAGAGATAAAAGGTACTTCTGATTTGAAGAAAAAGAAAAGATGAATGGTATTTGAGAGAATGGGGGTTTCAGTTTACAAGGTTTCAAAAACAAGAAAAGAAAGTTGAGAAGAGGAGAGGCTAGCTTCGATTTACACAAAGGAAAAAGAAGAGAAAAGTGTAAGGGACATTCGGCTTCACCCTACTCAAGAGAACAAAGAATTTCGACACACCTTTGAAAATTTGGTCTTTCGGTTTCAAAAGATGAAGAACAAAATGAGGAGAGTTCACTAGGAAATCGGTATTCAAAAGACAAAATAAAAACCCTTAGAACAATCGGCTAACCAAAGACCAAAGAAGAGGTTTTCTTGCTTGATATCCAAAGACCGAAATTGCACCCAAAATGCCAAAAATGCAAAAATGCATTTCGGCTAGCACCTCACCCCACTATGCCGTCCACTTCCCCCACTCCAACACCCCACAAATTCGGCCACACTCCCCAAACACACTCACCAACACTGGACCTCCACCTCATGTAGATGACGCCACACCAAGCTCCCCATGTGACGCATGCCTTGCCACTCTGCCAGCTCTTCACTTGTGCAATAAAACACCAAAAAAAACCCTTATACCCTAGCTCCTACAGCTCCCCTGACTTAACACCCAAAAAAATCAAAATTTTCCCATTCACTCAGGCATACACCTAGACTTCAATTAAGCCCCTAAGACACCAAAATAGCAACACAGCACACTAAACACATGCAACAACAAAATAGCCCCTAACCCGGGATATCACAGTTCTACCCCCTTTAAAAATAATTTCGGCCCCGAAATTACCTGGTCAAAAGAGTTGCGGGTATTCTTTGTCTCATCATATCCTCGGGTTCCCACGTAGCTTCTTCTACGCCATGATTCCGCCAAAGAACCTTAACCAAAGGCACAGATTTCTTACGCAGAACCTTCACATCTCGATCAAGAATCTGCACAGGTTCCTCCTCCATAGTCAAGTCTGGATTTACCTCGATCTCTTCCATTGCTACTACATGCGATGGATCGAACGATAACGTCGAAGCATCGAAAGCGTGGAAAATGTCGTGAATCCGACTAAGCTCTGCGGCAACTCAAGCCGATACGCCCGCTGGTCCAACTCGTCTCGATACCTTATACGGTCCAATAAACCTCGGACTTAGCTTGCCTTTCTTCCCGAACCTCAACACCTTCTTCCAAGGTGAGACCTTCGAAAACACTCGATCCCCACGGCCGAACTCTATATCTCTTCGCTTAAGATCGGCATAAGACTTCTGCCGGTCCAAGCTTCCTTCAATCGAGAGTGAATCAGCTTAACCTTGTCTTCTGGTCTCAAGAACCAACTCGGGTCCCAACAAGCGACGTTCACCTAACTCCGTCCAACACGTAGGTGGCGACATTTCCTACCATACAACGCCTCATACGGTGCCATCTTAATGCTCGCTTGGTAATCGTTGTTGTAGGCAAACTCACTAATGGCAAAACTCCTCCCAACTACCTCTCGAAATCCAGACACAACCTCTCAAAGATATCCTCTACGATCGGAATGACCCTTTTCGATTGACCGCCGATTGCGGGTGAAAAGCCGTCTTTGAAATCCAAACGAGTACCCAGAGCCCGATGCAACGCTTTCGAACCTTGACGTGAATCTAGGATCCCTATCCGAGATTATCGAAGCGCACGCCGTGCAACCTCACTATCTCGAAACATACAAACCGCTTCAGCTAGCCTCAAGTGAGTAGTCAACCCTCACCGGGATAAAGTGAGTCTGATTTAGTCGATCGATCCACCACTACCCAAATCGAATCTTTCTTGCTTGGCGAAGCGGTAACCCACTAACGAAATCCATGGTTATCCTTTCCCACTTCCATCGAGGAATCTTCACAGTCGAAGCAACCCCGACGGCAATCGATGTTCGACCTTGACCTGACTTGGCAAGTCGACACTTCCCAACAAACTCTGTCACCTCTTTCTTCAAGCCGTGCCACCAAAATCGCTCTCTAAGATCCTTATACATCTTGCTACCTCCGTGGTGCATAGCATAAGGAGGCGCTATGTGCGCCCTGAAGAATCTTCTCGCCTCGACTCAACATCTTTAGGCATACAAGCCTTACCTTGAAAACACGTAACCTCGTCACTAGACAGTGTAACCATCCAAACCACCATCCTCGCACTCTGCAACCTTCGCGCACTCGTAACCTCATCCAATAATCTGTTTCTCTCCGATCGCTCAACCCAAGTAGGCTTAACTCGCAACTCGCTGCGAATACTTCCATCGTCATACAAGCTCAAGTGGGCAAACAATGCTCTTAACTCCGAAACAACCTTACGACTCAACGCGCGTCGCCCACCACGTTAGCCTTGCCGGATGATACTCAATCGAACGATCGTAATCTTTCAAAGAACTCGACCCATCTGCGCTGCCTCAAATTTAAATCCTTCCGAGTCGGTAGATACTTCGGACTCTTGTGATCTGTGTAGACTATCGATCTCTCTCCGTATAAGTAGTGCCTCCAGATCTTTAAAGCGAAGACTACTGTTTGCTAGCTCCAAATGCGTGCGTCGGATAGTTGACCTCATGTGGCCTCACTGCCGAGAAGCGTAAGCCACAACCTTACCTTCTTGCATCAAGACACAACCCAAGCCCGTATGTGATGCATCGCAATAGACGTGAATTCCTTACCGACCTCAAAGTTGAATTAGAACCGAGCCTCGGTCAAAATCTTCTTTAACTTGTCGGGCTTTCCGCCGCTTCTCAGTCCATACAAACGGAACTTCTTTCCTCAAAGAAACTTGGTCATCAGTTGGCGCTATCAACGAGAAACCTCAACAAACCTTCTGTGAGTATCCGACCAAACCCAGAAAACTCCGAATCTCAGCCACCGACTTAGGCGGCTTCCAATCCAAAACTGCCTCAATCTTACGAGGATCTACTCGAATCCCCTCCGCCGACACTACATGACCCAAGAAAGTCACTTCTCTAAGCCAGAACTCGCACTTACTGAACTTAGCATAGAGTCGCTTTTCCTCAAAATCGCAACACCACTCGCAAATGCTTATCATGCTCTTCCCTCCGCCCTTGAGTACACCAAGATGTCGTCTATGAAAACCACGACGAATCGATCCAAATCTTTGTTGAAACACCCTATTCATCATGTCCATAAACGCTGCCGGTGCGTTAGTCAACCCGAACGGCATTACCAGAAATTCGTAGTGCCCATACCGAGTCCGAAACGCTGTTTTATGGATATCAGCCTCCTTAACCTTCAACTGATGATACCCAGACCTCAAGTCGATCTTCGAAAATACCGCAGCACCCCTCAGCTGATCAAACAAATCGTCTATCCGTGGCAACGGATACTTGTTTTTAATCGTCAGCTTGTTCAACTGGCGGTAGTCTATGCACATCCGCATTGTGCCATCTTTCTTCTTGACAAAGAGTACCGGCGCACCCCACGGCGAAACACTAGGCCTAATGAAACCTCTATCCAATAACTCCTGGATCTGAGCCTTAAGCTCCACCAATTCCTTTGGCGCCATCCTATACGGAGCAATAGACACTGGCGCAGTTCCGGGTAACAGATCTATCCCGAACTCCACCTCGCGATCTGGCGGCAAACCCGAAGCTCCTCAGAAAAACATCAACCAAACTCCTTAGCAGTGCGAACCTTCTCCACACCGACTCTTTAGCCTCCAAGGCATACACATGAACTACATACGCCACGACCTTTCTCGACCATCTTCTGCGCTTCAGAGCAGATACCACATTAGATAAGTAATCTCTCCTATTACCTATCATAACCACCTCTTCACCCTTAACCGTCTTAAGAACCATGCGCTTGGCGCGCAATCCAACCTCGCCTGGTACTTGACCAACCAATCCATCCCAAGAATCGATCGAACTCCCCAAACGGCAGTTCCATCGGATCGCAAAGCAAACACTACCCCTTGGAGTTCTAAGGGTACCTCTCTAAACAGTTTATCTACTACCACGAGTGACCTAGCGGGCTAATCACGGTCATCCGCCTAGAAGATATCTCGAGTCTAAATCCATGGTCTCTACTATACTATCGGCAACATAAGAGTGCGTTGAACCCACATCAATCAAAGCAAGATAAGGAGAACCAAAAATCAAGAACGCACCGATTATGACGCCCGGCAAGCGTCGCTTCTCCTCTCGGCGCCAAAGATACACTAATCCAGTCGTCTAGCATCGAGCTACTCGCACTCCGCCGGTGCTCCACGGCCCGACCGAACCATTACCACCTCTCGCCATTACCACGGCCCCTCTGCGGTGGCGGTCCACTACTCGAACCGACACGCCCCGACTCTCGGTGAATCCTAGCCAACCCACGCGGACGGTCCCTCACACGGTGTTCCAGAGAACCACACTCAAGCAACCTTTTCCTCCGGTCCAAAGAACCACCCCAATGAGATTTTCCGCGATCGATCACATCTGCGGCGGGCCCTCGCCTAGCAAAGAACAAACCTAGCAGTGGTTGGCCCACTCGGTCTAGCCTCTTCTCGCGGATTACCCGACGATCCGAGAAGACCCAAAGCTCCTCTTATGTCTATTTCTCGCCCATGCCTTGTCTCATCGACTCCTTAACACCCTCGGCTACCTTAGCCTTTTCAACTAAGACAAACAAACTCGCGCCCGGCGAGGAGCAATCAGCAGACCTCAAGTCGTCTCAGACCATCCTCGAAACGAACACACCTCTCATGCTCGGTGGCCATAATGCCCTCGGCATACCTACTCGGCCCGGGAACTCGGCCTGCGTACTCAAGAACCGATTTACTCTCCCTCGAACAAGCCTCGTAAAAGCCTTTCACTGGGAGTCGATATATCTAGCTCCGATGTACTTCTTTTGATATGCGCCACGAAATAATCCCATGTCAAATCTCTGCGCCGCCACACCGTCTCGAACCGTGAGCCACCACCGATATGACTCATCACGGAGAAGCAATACTATGCCCTTCGCTTCTCTTCATTTGTCAAGTCCAGATCATCCATGATCCGCTCAGTTGCCTCTAGCCAAGATTCAGCGATCTTTGAGCAACACACGAAACACCTCGGAAGAATTCGGCCCCATTTGCCCGAAGTCGCTCAGAACAGATTTCCTAACTCCCGCGCCACCACCAACTCCTCGCTACCCTTTCCAACACTCGCGGCGATCGCTGTGACATCTGCGTCGCCCCCGCCCCGATCTTGGAACTCACCACCTCCGCTGGCGGCGGAACCGGTATCTCATTTTCTCGAACCCGACCTGGATCCTATGGGCTCGTAAACTATCATCCTACCACGACCTCGCCCACGACCACGTCCACCTCTAGCGCTCATGACTAATCTTCCTACGATTCGATTAAAAATTTTTATGCATCAAGATTTATTCCACTTGTTTAAAAGCAAGTCTTATGAATATTTTAAGAGGATTTGTTCTCGCGAGTTCACAAAATCCTATCGATTTCAATCTCTAAAGTAGTATACTATTGCTATTCATCAGATCATATCACATCCAATCAATTCACAAGCAATAGTACGGGTACTTACGGGCGAAACCTGGTGCCAGGAGACTCGGTGCCATGCCTTTCAAACCATACTTTAAGAATAAAGATTAACAAAATAACCTTTTGAAAACATTTTGGGCCTCGGGCCCACAAATGAAGCCTTTGAACTTGGCTCGATACCACAATTGTAACACCCCAAACTCGGACAAGACACCACGACCGAATCACGGTATGTTACGGGAAAACGTCTTTGAGTGATCTTTTTTTTTCGCTTAAAAGTGGGGCGTAAAACATAGTGAACTTGAGGAAAATTTGAGTAGGCTTGTTTGATTAGATTTTGAAAGCTTATCCAAGTATATAGTTAAAACGAGTTGATTTCATTTAGCACCTCCAATAGTTTCTTAGTGCCATTTTGACACATTTTAGACTTAGCAGGAAAATCAAGTTTGATTCGAAATCATTTGAGTTGATTGTATAGTAAAACATAGCGAGATACCCGATGGTATAGTTTAAAACACATTGCGATATAATTGTGAAAACGTTGTCTTTCCAAGTTTTAGTAAAATTTCATGCCAAGTTATTTGTTAAGCAAAGTTGAGAATCTAATTAAAACATACCCATCATAAAACATAATTTAAAGGCCTTTTACAAATCCAAATTAAAACCCAAACAAAAGTAAATAAGCTAAAGTACCCAATTTGATTAGTCCGAGCAAAACTTTTATTAAGGCATGGCATGAGCACCCGAGTCCATCCGGCTCCATGTCGCGTCTTCACGAGTCACCTGAAATGTCAAAGGAGAGGGTGAGTCGAAAGACTCGATGCATAAATCCCGCTCCCGATGAAACAACATGCTAACACACATCATACATAGCAACATGATTAATGCAACCCAATCCTAACCATCCGTATCACCTTTTTCTACCCCGTGTGGTACCAAACCACTGGTGGTGCCAAACCACTGGTGACATATAGTCACAATGTGTTACCAAAACACTGGTGTCCCAAAGACACAAATGTGCTACCAAAGCAGCATCGTGACCGTAGTCACAAATCAATTGATGGGGCCAACCCATCGTGTGATACCCAATCACTAGCAGACGATCCCATATCTCATGTGGGGCCAACCCACGGTGGTGTTAACCACGGGGACAAGTTGCAATGAGGTGCCCAACCTCCGTGTCCCAAAGACACAAATGTGCTACCAAAGCATCGTGACCGTAGTCACAATAATCGAATGATGGGGCCAACCCATCGTGTGATACCCAATCACTAGCGCAGACGATCCCATATCTCAAAGTGGGGCCAACCCACACGGTGGTGTTAACCACGGGGACAAGTCGCAATGAGGTGCCCAACCTCGGTGTCCCAAAGACACAAATGTGCTACCAAAGCAATGGTGACCGTAGTCACAAGGTGTGTTACCAAAACATTGGTGCTCGTCAAGACAAAATCATCAACGCCCCCTCCACTCATATCACCCATCAACAAACCAACTCATGTAATCATGCATATCATACAAATTATGCATATCATGCTAATATGTTTGACTCATGCCCCATATCACATACATACATAGTCATGATACCATATAGATCATCGGTAATCTAGTAACAATATCGACTTACCGGATACGTACACATACCCCGTTTGGGTATCCAATAATCCATCATACTGTCATGATTTTAATAGGCAAACAGGTTTATTAATAATATTACTAAATATCAGTGTGTTAGTTTACACACCTAGTAATACGAGTCTAGAAATCCTGACAAAAGCGATCTAAGTCCCTCGATTACTAGCTCCTACACTCGGCCAACACATAGGGGTTAGGCATCTATAACATTCGGCCATCAACAATTAACCAAAGGGGGGTTAATATCGAACCCTTACTTTTTAAGATGATTTGGTTTCCTACCAAATCCGAATCAAACAATGATTCTCCTTAAGCAATCGGCTACACCATAAAAAGATGAACAGTTAATCCACTTGAATCCCTATCTTATTGAAATCCAAAAGAATAGACTAACAAATAATCTTCTTACCACCACTTATCAAATGGATAAACCAAGGTAGAAAGCTCCACTTGTCTGCTTCAAAGTCCCCGTCGTCCTATGATGCAATCGGTTCCAACATAAGAGATAACACTCATCAATAGTTGTCATATACGATTCTTAAACAACTTAAATCGATTAAGAAAAAGAGAGAAACTAGATGACCATTCGGCCAAGGCTTACCAATCTCCAAACGATTGAAGCAAGAGACCCAACACTCTATATTCGGCCATCCAACACAAGAAGAGTACCACAAGCGATTCGGCCAGGACTTATGCCAAAAGAAGAATCAAGGATTCGGCCAAGGTGATTTATACCAATCACGATTTTCGGTCAGAGTTGAAGAGAAGAGTAAACAAAATGCAAAGAAATAGTGTTGATATTCGCCAAGTAACAAAATAGAATAAAGAGATAAAAGGTACTTACGATTTGAAGAAAAGAAAAGATGAATGGTATTTGAGAGAATGGGGTTTTAGGTTTACAAGGTTTCAAAAACAAGAAAAGAAAGTTGAGAAGAGGAGAGGCTAGCTTCGATTTACACAAAGGAAAAAGAAGAGAAAAGTGTAAGGGACATTCTGGCTTCACCCTACTCAAGAGAACAAAGAATTTGCACACCTTTGAAAATTTGGTCTTTCGGTTTCAAAAGATGAAGAACAAAATGAGGAGAGTTCACTAGGAAATCGGTATTCAAAAGACAAAATAAAAACCCTTAGAACAATCGGCTAACCAAAGACCAAAGAAGAGGTTTTCTTGCTTGATATCCAAAGACCGAAATTGCACCCAAAATGCCAAAAATGCAAAAATGCATTTCGGCTAGCACCTCACCCCACTATGCCGTCCACTTCCCCACTCCAACACCCCACAAATTCGCCACACTCCCCAAACACACTCACCACCACTCATTTCAAATGAGTGGACCAAGTCCTCCTCCACAATTTGCTCTCCACCTTACATTTGAAAGTGAAGACCAAGTCCAAGTAGAATTTCACTAGCCTTCTACCTCTCCTCCATGCCGTCCCAAAAGAAGCCAAAATGGGGACTCTGCAGCTCGAACACTGGACCTCCACCTCATGTAGATGACGCCACACCAAGCTCCCCATGTGACGCATGCCTTGCCACTCTGCCAGCTCTTCACTTGTGCAATAAAACACCAAAAAAAACCCTTATACCCTAGCTCCTACAGCTCCCCTGACTTAACACCCAAAAAAAATCAAAATTTTCCCATTCACTCAGGCATACACCTAGACTTCAATTAAGCCCCTAAGACACCAAAATAGCAACACAGAACACTTAACACATGCAACAACAAAATAGCCCCTAACCCGGGATATCACATGGAACCTATGGGAGCCGGACAAAGGCCCATGAGGAGGGCCAGAGTGAATGGGCCGGTTAGAGCTGGGGCCCCTGTTGCTGCTGCTAATAGCGGAATACCACTTTGTGCTGGGTGTGGAAAAAGGCATCCGGGCAAATGTTGGAGGAGGATGGGAGCGTGTTTGGGCTGTGGATCTATGGAACATAGGAGTAGGGAGTGCCCGAGAAGGCCGGATCAGGTGCGAGCCTAGGGCAGATGTGATTTCCAGCCACAGAGGGGTGGTCAACAACCACCAAGGGGCCATGGTCAAGCCAGAGGTGGCAATGGTGCAGGACGAGGACGTGGAGCACCGGGCAGAGGTGCAGGTCAGGTAGAGGCGAGACAGCCAGCGTTGGTTTATGCTGCTCGTCGCAGAGAGGAAGGTGATGCACCAGATGTGATAATGGGTACGTTTCTTATTTGTGAGCTACCTTATATTGCGCTAATTAATGTGGGGTCGACACATTCGTACATTGCATGCAATAGGACAGAAACTGTAGGGGTTGAGTTTGAAACCATTGTGAATGAAATGACGGTGTTAAGTCCTTTAGGGCAGTCGGTAAAAGTTAGTAAGTTGTTTAGGATTGTACCATTGGTAGTTCAAGGAGTTACTTTCTTAGCGAACTTGATAGAATTACCATTTGGTGAGTTTGACCTCATCTTGGGCATGGATTGGTTGATGAGGCACCAAGCAACTCTAGATTGTGATGCAGAGAGGATGATGTTAAGAACTATAGAAGGTGATGAAGTAGTAGTGATCGAGGAGCGACGTGATTACTTGTCAAACATGATTTCAGCTTTAAGGGCAGAAAAAGTTGGTAAGGAAGGGCTGTGAAGCTTATTTAGCTTATATTAGTGATTTGGAATCTAAGAGTTTTACTGTCAAGGATTTGAAAATAGTAAAAGAATTCCCTGATGTTTTTTCGGAGGAATTGTCGGGGTTACCTCCCAATAGAGAGGTGGAGTTTGGAATATAGTTGTTACCTGGTACGGCTCCAGTGTCTATTGCACCTTATAGGATGGCACCAAAGGAGCTGGTGGAGTTGAAGGCCAAGATTCAGGAGTAATTGGATCGCAGATTTATTAGACCAAGTATGTCTCCATGGGGAGCACCGGTATTATTCGTGAAGAAGAAGGACGGGTCCATGAGGATGTGCATTGACTATAGGTAGATAAACAAGTTAACCATTAAGAATAAGTACCCTCTGCCTAGGATAGATGACCTCTTCGATCAACTTAGGGGAGCCTCAGTTTTCTTGAAGATTGACTTACATTCAGGGTACCATCAACTGAGGGTTAAGGAAGCAAATGTGCATAAGACAGCTTTCAGAACTCGTTATGGACATTACGAGTTTTTGGTAATGCCGTTTGGGCTAACGAACACACCTGCTGCTTTTATGGATCTTATGAACCGGGTCTTTCAACCGTATCTAGACCAATTCGTAGTAGTGTTCATAGATGACATCTTAGTATACTCAAGAACAGAGGATGATCATGATGTACACTTAAGGATAGTGTTGCAAATTCTAAGGGAGAAGCAACTCTATGCTAAGTTTAGCAAGTGCGAATTCTGGCTAAGGGAAGTCACTTTCTTAGGGCATGTGATTTCCGCAGAGGGAATTAGGAGTTGACCCTCGGAAAGTGGAAGCGGTGTTGGATTGGAAACAACCTAAGATGGTGTCAGAAATTTTGAGTTTTCTAGGCCTGGCAGGGTACTATAGGCAGTTTGTTGAAGGGTTTTCCCTAATCGCTGCACCCTTGACCAAGCTACTACAGAATGGGGTCCCGTTTGTGTGGATGGATAAACAGCAAGAAAGCTTTGAGAAGCTTAAGAAGGTTTTAACGGAGGCCCCTGTTTTGATTCAACTGGAGCACGGGAAGGAGTTTACAGTTTATAGCGATGCGTCACACGTGGGCTTGGGCTGTGTTTTGATACAGGAAGGAAAGGTGATTGCGTATGCATCACGCCAACTTAAGGCTCACGAGGGGAATTACCCAACCCACGATTTGGAATTGGCGGCAGTGGTGTTCGCACTTAAGATTTGGAGACACTATTTGTATGGAGAAAAGTGCACCATCTATACGGATCATAAGAGTCTAAAGTACCTTTTAACTCAGAAGGAGTTGAACTTGAGGCAGCACAGATGGATTGAGCTATTAAAGGATTATGATTGCATGATCGAATATCACCCGGGCAAAGCAAATGTGGTGGCTAATACGCTAAGCCGTAGGGCTATGTTGGACTTGAGAGCAATGTTTGCTCGGTTAAGTTTGTATGACGACGGGAGTTTGTTAGCCGAGTTGCAAGTGAAGCCACTGTGGATTGAGCAGATAAAGTTAAGCAGTCATTGGATGAAACTCTAGGTGCTCGATTCAAGCAAATTGAGAATGGGGTAACAACGGATTTTGGGATAAATATGACGGGTTGTTGTGTTTCTGTGGTAGAATTTGTGTGCCAGGGGACGAAGAGCTAAGGAAGTCTATACTAGGGGAAGCGCATAGTAGTTCCTATGCTATGCACCCCGGAGGTAACAAGATGTATCGGGATTTACGAGATCTTTATTGGTGGTCGGGATTGAAATGCGAGGTTATGGAGTTTGTGCACAAATGCTTGGTATGTCATCAAGTGAAAGAGGAACATCAACTACCATCAGGGTTACTCCAACTAATTAAGATTCCACTTTGAAAATGGGAGCGGGTTACTATGGATTTTGTTAGTGGGCTACCCTTGACGCCTACTAGGAAGGACTCTATGTGGGTTATAGTGGATCGGTTAACTAAGTCTGCTCATTTTATACCAGTCCACACCGACTACTCATTACAAAAATTGGCAAGGTTGTATGTGGCGGAGATTGTGAGGTTGCATGGAGTTCTGATTTCTATTATATCTAATAGAGACCCTCGTTTTATGTCTCGCTTTTGGAAGAAGTTGCATGAAGCACTGGGTACGAGGTTGGATTTTAGTACAACATTTCACCCTCAGACTGATGGTCAGTCGGAGAGGGTAATTCAAGTATTGGAGGATATGCATAGAGGGTGTGTAATTGAGTTTCGAGAAAGTTGGGAGGATTACTTGCCGTTAGCTGAATTTGCTTATAACAATAGTTATCATGCAAGTATTGGAATGGCACCATATGAAGCACTGTATGGACGAAGATGTCGTACTCTGACTTGTTGGACCGAGTTGGGTGAGCGGCGCGTATTGGGTCTGAAGTTGGTAGCAGACACCAAAGATAAGGTAAAGTTGATTCAGGATCGGTTGAAGGAGGCGGCGGATAGAAAGAAGTCGTATGCTGATCTCAAACAAAGGGAGATTTAGTATGCGGTGGGGGACTTGGTTTTTCTCAAGGTTTCCCATTGGAAGAAGGTGTTAAGGTTTGGTCGAAAGGGCAAGTTAAGGCCTAGATTCATCGGGCCATACCGGGTATTGAAGCGAATTGGGCCAGTTGCCTATCAGCTTGAATTGCCTTCTGAACTGAGCCAAATACACGATGTGTTTCATGTATCAATGCTAAGATGTTATCGCTCAGACCCTTCTCACATCGTGTCAGTCGAAGAGATCGAGGTTAGACCAGACCCAACTTTTAAAGAGGAGCCAGTTCAAATAATTGATCAAGATGTTAAGGTGCTAAGAAGGAAATCTGTCCCTTTGGTCAAAGTGCTATGGCGTAACCATACTGCCGAGGAGACTACTAGTGAACCCGAGGAGGAAATGCAACGACAATACCCTCACTTGTTTCAAACAGGTAAATTTCGAGGCCGAAATTTTTTTTAAGAGGGGTAGAGTTGTAACGCCCTGAAATCCCGAAACTTTAAATTCCTGTGCACTGAAGTTGGTATGTATGAGTAGCACTAGAATGGTAATTCTAAGGTATTATCGAGATTATTTGAAGTCTTAGATATAGGGAAGACCATAGGGAAAAAATTATTTTCTTGCTTTATTGAACCCTAGACTCAGGCATTAGGCCTCTTGAGCAGATTAAGAGAAAATAGGACACAAATGGGCTTGTGGCCCAGTGGCAAGTGGCATCACTTGGGGAGCTATAAGGTGGCATGTTGTCAGCTGAGGAGGTCCAAGGTTCGAGCATTAGGAGTGGTATTTTTTGAGTGTTTTATTTTGCATAGGTGGACGGCCAGAGTTGTGTTGAATATGAACTCTTGCGTTGGAGTGTTTCAGTGGTAAGGGGAACTGATAATGGAGGGAAATTCAGATAAGGCTAAGGTGTTATTAGGGAGGAAAGTTAGGAGATGAGGAGGGAGGAGAATTTGTGCCGAATGGGACTGTGGGGAAAGGAGTATTCGGCTTGTGGCTATAAAAGGAGGGGGCCGAATGCTATGAAAAGGTTCTTTGAGCTTTCATTAGTTTTTCTTTTCTTACCTTAATCAATTTTCCTATAGCCGAATTCTCCCTATTGCCGGAATCTCCTATAGCCAAATTCTCTTGGCCGAATTCTCTCATAGCCAAACTCTCCTATTGTCGAATTACCATCAGCCTTCCTTGCCGAAATTCCTATTTGTGCCAAACCCTTGTTGTTTTCCTTTATCACAAATCGATTGGTATCTACTCTCAGTCAAAGGTTAAAGCCGAATTTAGGCCGCAGGATCAAAAGTTGATTTGGTAAGTAATCAGTTAACCTTTTTTGTACGTTTTGCTAAAAGCCGAAAGGCTTTCTAACTGTCCTGTCGTTAACTCTGTGATAACAAGGATAAGGTTCAAAGATCGCAAGCATGGTAGGATCGTTAGCAAGGGTAAGTGTACTCAACTCGATTGTGGTTTAAGTTAATGGCCGAATGTGAGTTTGATCTATAGGGGTGACTTGTGTGGATTGTGAGTCACTCGAATCTTGATGGTGTGTGTGTGAGTGCAGATCTAGGGGATACTTCTGATTAGTAGCTAAGGAAGGGCTATTAGAACCCGGTTGCACACGGTAAGGTTACGATAAGGTTTTGGCTTTTGGTAGATATTTTGTTTAAGTATGGGTGATTGATTGAAGGTTGGTTGGTTGTAGGTTCAAGACCAAGGATAGTATAGCACGTCGCAGTAACCAGATGTGTACAAACACTACACACACGATATCGGCAATACCGGAAAGCCGAAAAGCCGAAAGTGGCTAAAGGGGCCCGGTGGGCCCTGAGGCTAAGTCTGATGAAATTGTTTGGTTTGGTCATACGTATTGAGTTAGTCATGCATGTTACATGATTTGGAATTGGTTTGGGTCTAATAGGCCATATGGATGAGATTTGAGCCTAACGGGCTTTAAGGATGTGATTTGGGCTTGATGGGCTGCATGGGGACATAGAAAAGTATGCTAGGGTTTAATGGACTTTAGGCCTAGTTCTGAACAACTCTTAATCCGCATAAGACTTAATCTAATAATTAAACATGTCCGTGGACAAGTTGTTGGGTTAGAGTGTGGCAACGAACATATGCATGTCTAGGATTGGATCTAGGGAGAGCTTGGTACATAAGCGGTCCTAGTGGCCCACCTCCTCTTCTCTGGAATCCTACCTGGTGCATAGTATCTGTTCACTTTAGCCGCAAGGACTTGTTAATGGGCCAAAGTTCCTAACTAACCCGAGAGGGACAAAAATACCACTAGATTTGTAAAATTACTAAAATACCCCTGATTTCAAAAGTACCAAAATACCCTTAGTTTGAAAATTACCAAAATATCCTTAGATTTGCAAAATTACTAAAATACCCCCGAATTGTGAAATTACCAAAATACCCTTGATTTGCAGAATTACCAAAACATCCCTAATTTACAAAATTTCCAAAATACCTCTGTTTTGCAAAATCACCTAAATACCCCTGTAGAGTAGATTTACGAAAATACCCCTTGGTAGTGAAATGACTAAAACACCTCTAAGTGCCGAATGGGTGGAAATATGTATGCTGCATTTATGGAATATATGTTGCACTTGGGTGGGTTTTGATGGTACGGAGGAAGATTTGAGGATCGCATAGTCGCTTGACGACCGTGGATCCACCGGTGGCTTTTAGCCCACTATAGCAGCTTTGCTGCAACGTTTGAGTAGTGCCATTGCTGGTGCTACCTTTGGTGTGTAGGGATGGGTGGGTTGATATTTATATCCCCACAGGTGTGTAGGGTTGGAAGGGAAATGGTGTGCAGGGTTGGATTTGGGATTGGTGCATTGCATTCATGTGACTCTGATGTAGTATGAGGTCATTGTGGGCTAAGGCCCAAGACCATTGATTTTGATAGGGCTTAGGCCCAATGTAATATTTGTATGTTGATTTGGTTGCCAAGGGTCGTACACACTGAGTTTCGATACTCACACCCTTTTTATTAAATATTTCAGGTGATCTTCAGTAAACGGCTCGATGTGGGAGAGGACTTGGAGATGGCCACACTACAAAACATTTAGAAGTTTTATTTATTTGTTTCAAAAGACATGATTTTAATTGCTTTATTTTCATTAGGTGTAATAAGGCCTTGTACTCCGTTTTGACTTTGTATTTTGAGTTTTGTTGTTTCAACTATTTACTTAATTATTAAACCTGAGTAATTTCTTATGTTTAAACATGGTTTTTGGGATACTTAAAATAATTATATGGGCTTTTATCGCTACTTAACAAGTTGTCAAGGATTTTGGGCTTTTAGGCCTTAAATTTTAACTTAGCAAAATTGTTTGAGATTGTGTCTTTGATGTGACATTCCCGGATTCGGCCATAACATCTGGGCCGGGTTTGGGGTGTTACAATATCCTGTCTTCTTCACGTCCGCAAGGATTTTTGCTTTTAAGCACAGAATTGTTATCGTAAAGGGGAAATAGGTTGGGCCAGAATGTCTAACGGCACAATTTCGCATTTCTCTTAGAATGATCTTGCCCACATCAATGGTCTTTCCAGATAGAATCGAGTATAATAGGACCATTCGCTCTAACGAGATTGTAGTCCATGTGAACTAGGCATAAGGCTGAAACGGATGAAATAGAACCATACCTTAGCAATTGGTGTCAAGTACTCTCTTCGACACGTGTGGATTCCTTGCTTTGACACAGTCCACTTAGAACCTGGAACTGTAAGTTCCTCGAGAATTTCTTGCAAATTTTCAGGCTTAATGTTGCTCAAAAGAGAAGAATATTCATCGTTTTCGAAATCAGGTAATTCAAAGAACTCATTAATAACATTTGAATTTATTGGTACCTTGATTCCGCGAACTGGAACTTCGGTCAATTCGCTTGAGGTTAAGTTCGCATAAAATTCACAAACTAGTACCTCATCCACACTTGGTCTCTTTTCACAAAATAATTCCCAATTGAGGGCTTCAGCAACTTGACGAATCCGTGCCATAAAGTCTCTGTAGTTGCTTTCCTTCAATGTGAAGCCTTTCTCTGGATGCATCTATTGATTTTTGAAGATACTTTCGTATCTTACTTTGGCTTCTTCACAGTGGAACTTATTTTGCGTTTCATCAATTTGAGCGGAAGCACGAGTTCTCTTGTGAGGCATGATTGACCTGAACATAAGATGGGAAAAATTATTTTCAAAAATTGTAATATAAAAATTACTAATATTTTAATAAATTGAAAAATTAAATAATTGAATAAAATTAAAACTTAAGAAAAAAAAATTTCTTACCACCTTCCTTGTAGAAATTAAGAACTCCTAAGCTAAAATATACTTATGAAACAAAAGATGGAAATTTAAAAGGAAGGTTGAAGGCTTAAGGGCTTGATGTGTGGGTGAAAGAGATTTGCTGGTCGGGTGTTGAAAGGCTGCTAGGTGCGCGGGCGGATGGGTGCGGAAGCAAGCTGCAACGCATGGTAGGGGCTGCGCGCAAGCAGCAGCGTGCAAGGCCTTGCGGCAAGCAGGCCACGGGCGTACACAAGTGCGGTGCACAGGAGCAGGACACGGCCTGGGCAGCTGGGCTGGAGCAGCAAGTGTAGCGGCACAGGAGGCCAGCAGCACGCCTGCGTGCGCGAGCTTACGGACGGCAGGCGGCACGGCGAGGTGCTTCAGCTAGGAGGTTTCGGCACTTGGGTTTTGGGTTTTGAGTGATGAATGAATGGGAAGAGGCATGGGTGGAATTTATAGTGAGAGTAATAGGAATTAGAGTAAAACTCTTAAAGTAATTTAATAATTAAAGAAAATTATCATTCTAATCCTACTCAAAGTTAACAACAATTAATAATATGCATATGAAATTATCAATTGCTATTAAATTATTAAGATAAACATAAAATATAATTAAATAAAATTAATCCTAATTCTAAGCTAAGTTGATAAAAGTTAATATATAATTTATAATGGATATAATTATATATTAAAGTTTATCATATTATTATTATCATATAAATATATATATATATATATATATTAAGTAAAAGTATTTATTTTAGATGCCTTTTGGAAATATGTACAAAAAGAGGAACCTAATTTTTATTATTTACGAAAATAGCAACCAGATTTTAAAAATAATTCAATTAAGTCCCTAGACTTAATGAAAATTTGAAATTGAGTTGCAATTTAAGACTTGGGTCAGAATTGACCTTTTTATTTGAAAAACTAAAAATTTATTTTGTCATTTAGGGACTAATTTCTCAGAAATTTATGTAAAAATCAATTCCCAGGAAAGATTGGAGGGGTCACAAGCTGTCCCGCTTAAGTTCTAATCTCTTAGACAGAATTTATTTAAACATAATAAACCAAAAAATATACCCTAAATAATTTATTAAAAACAAGAAAATTTAAATATCTGATAAACTGAACGAGATTTGATCTCGTTCAGGTTTTTCTCCGTAGTAATGTTTCAAACGTTGAGCATTGACTTGAAAATTACCTCCCTTACCTTGGAGTTCAACAACTCCATATGGATAGACGCGATGAATCGTAAATGGACCGGACCAACGTGATTTTAACTTACCTGGGAAGAACTTCAATCTGGAATTAAATAATAAGACTTGCTGACCTGCTTCAAATTCTCAAACTCGAATGTGCTTGTCATGCCATTTCTTGAGTCTTTCTTCGAGTAATTTGGCATTTTCATATGAGATCATAAGTAATTCCTCTAGCTCGTTAAGTTGGAGCATCCGTTTCTCTCTAGCAAGCTTAATATCCAAGTTGAGTCGTCGAAGGGCCCAGTAAGCTTTGTGCTCTAACTCCAGAGGTAGATGACAGGCTTCCCCAAAGACCAACCTGTAGGGTGACATTCCTAAAGGTATCTTGTATGCTGTTCTGTAAGCCCATAAAGCATCATCTAGTCTCTTGGACCAATCTCGTTGGTTCGGGCAAACTACCTTCTCAAGTATGCCTTTGATCTCCTTATTCGCCAGCTCAGCTTGCCAATTTGTCTGCGGATGGTAAGCTGTAGCAACCTTGTGTTTCACTCCATGTTTATCTAACAACTATTTTAACCACTTGTTCACAAAATGGGTCCCTTCATCGCTGATAATAGCTCTTGGGGTTCCAAACCTTGTGAACACGTGTTTCTGCAAGAACTTCATCACAACTTTAGCATCGTTCGTCAGATAAGCTTCAGCCTCGACCCATTTGGACACATAATCTACTACTACCAATATGTACTTGTGACCAAAAGACGGAGGGAAAGGACTAAGAAAGTCAATACCCCAAACATTAAACAATTCTACCTCAATGTTATTTGTTCGAGGCATCTCATTTCTGTTTGTGACATTTCCAACCCTCTGACATTGATCACAGCTCTTTACGTAAGCGTATGCATCCTTGAGTAGTTTGGGCCAAAAGAATCCGACTTGCAATACTTTGGCCACTGTACGTGTACCTCCGAAGTGTCCCCCACTCGGAGCTGAGTGGCAGTGGTATAAAATCTTCGGTATTTCATCTTCTGCCACACATCTCCTGATCATCTGATCTGCACACTTTTTAAACAAGTATGGCTCTTCCCAGAAATAGTACTTCGCATCGTGAAGAAACTTTTTCCTTTGTTGATACATTTTATCAATCGACATTAAACCACAAGCTAAATAGTTAGTAATATCAGCAAACCAATGAATATTATGGACATGATTTACCTTCAGTATGTGTTCATCTGGAAATGTCTCCTGGATCGGCATAAGTGGAGAATTTCCCTCTTGCGGCTCCAATCTAGACAAGTGATCTGCTACTTGGTTCTCTACTCCCTTTCGATCTCGAATTTCTAGATCGAACTCTTGAAGTAGAAGTACCCACCGGATCAATCTCGGCTTAGCGTCTTTCTTGGCCAGTAAATATTTAATTGTCGAGTGGTCCGTATAGACAATCACTTTGGTACCTACAAGATAAGATCGAAATTTGTCAAAAGCAAACACAATAGCAAGTAACTTTTTTTTTGTTACCGTATAATTTAGTTGAGCTCCGGTTAGAGTTCGACTTACGTAGTAGATGGGATGAAAAACTTTGTTCCTTCGCTGGCCTAAGACAGATCCAATTGCAAAGTCACTTGCGTCACACACCAATACAAAGAAAATCCCAGTCTGATGTGATGATTATTGGTGCCGTAACTAATCGACTCTTCAAATCGTTGAAGGGTTTTAAGCATTCCTCATCAAACTTGAATATCGATTCCTTCTCCAATAATTTTTAGAAGGGTTTAGCCACTTTGGAGAAGTCCTTGATAAAATTTCGATACAAACCGGCGTGGCCCAAAAAGCTCCTAACACCTTTTACAGATGTTGGAGGTGGGAGTCTCTCAATAATGTCTACCTTTGCTTTGTCTACCTCGATCCCATGTCTCGTTATCCAATGCCCTAAAACAATTCCTTCTCGTACCATAAAATGGCACTTTTCCCAGTTGAGTACGAGATTCATCTCTTCGCATCACCTTAGTACCTTAGCTAGATTGGCTAAGCAATCATCGTAAGTATCTCCGAATACTGAAAAGTCGTCAATAAAAACGTCCAAATATTTCTCAACCATGTTAGTGAAAATAGATATCATACATCTTTGAAATGTAGCAGGTGCATTAATAAACCAAATGGCATGCGTCTAAATGCAAACGTACCGTACGGGCAAGTGAATGTCGTTTTGTGTTGATCTTCCGGTGCTACTATAATCTGATTATACCCTGAGTATCCATCGAGAAAACAGTAGTAATCTCGTCCTGCGAGTCTATCCAGCATCTGGTCCAAGAACGGCAAAGGAAAGTGATCTTTCCTAGTCGCCTTGTTCAGCTTCCGGTAATCTATGCAGATTCTCCATCCCATAACCATTCTAGTCAAATCAACTCGTTGTTCTCATTCTCTACGACCGTGATACCTCCTTTTTTTGGTACGTACTAGACCGGACTTACCCATGAACTGTCTGAGATGGGATAGATAATACCCGCATCTAACCACTTGATGATCTCCTTTTTTACTACGTCCTTCATGATGGGGTTCAGTCTCCGTTGTCCATCGATCATCCCTTTTTCTCCATCTTCTAGGATAATCTTGTGCATGCATACAGACGGACTAATGCCGCGAATATCAGCTATGGTCCATCCGATTGCCTTCTTGAATTGTTTCAAAACTAAGATAAGTTTCTCTTCTTGCTTAGTGGTAAATTCTGCTGAAACAATCACAGGCAGAGTAGAAGCGTTACCTAAATAAACGTATTTTAAATGATAAGGTAATACCTTGAGTTCTAATTTAGGTGGCTCCTCGATCGATGCTTTTGGCTGGGTGTAATCCCTCTTTTCTAACTCTAAAGATTCAAAATGGGATTGCGGATTAATTCCCTTTTGATTAGCTTCTAGCAAAGCTAAGTAGTCATCCTCCTGTTCATCATTTGGAACGATGGAAATGTGCAAGTGTACACAATCGCAACAAGTAATAAAGTGACAAGTAAATGTCGAGTTATCGTACCCACAGGGACTGTAAAAGAATTATTTATGAAAATAATTTTAAACACTTTGGTGAAAGAAAAATAATTGGATTTCAGAAATGATTAAAAACTAGAAAACAAAGTAAAATAAAATAAAATAAAATAAAGTTCTAATGCACGATTTCCAAAGCTGATTTTAATCAAGATGATATAATTGTGTTGGATTAATTATATTTCCTTACCTTAGAATTATTAAACTTATGCTTATACTTGTTACGAATAAATCACGGCAACTCGGTAATTTGCTAACTTATGAACATATTTACAAATAAAAAATCCATTCATCTCTTGTACATATTTCTATGTCAATTCGACCGATTAAACATATTTATAAAAGTAAACATGTTATTGCACATACATACTTATTATATTAAACAATCTCTCCCATATTCCTATGTTGATTCAAACAATTAATTCAACCTAATAAGCATATAAAAGACTATATGAGGTAACAAAATATCCTTACCTTGAAACAGTTTAATCACAATAATCTTGCAAGTTATGCAAGGCATGTGTATCGCCAAATACAATGCTAATCTAATCTACAGCTACCTTAGAAGAATTGAACATGCACTGATTAAATACTGTGTCCATTAATTACAATTTCAATGCGTTTAAATAATTAATTCTTTAGTTATCTAAACAATTATAATGATAGAATAACTTAGGCATGATTTTACTTAATCAAGCATTTTACCGAGTCCTATAACAGCATAAACACAAATTTAATAATTTAAGAGGACAAAATGCAATCAACCCAACACGAATTAAATTCAAGCTAAGCTGATTAAATTAACCATTCCAACAACATAAATATTCATAGATATGTTCATCATAAAAACAACAAAAAGTAAAGATATAGGGAACAAGAATCAAATCCGGTGTTTCTCCGTGGCTTGACTGATCGCTCCTTCTTTCGTCTCTGTTGTCCTCGCCGATCAAGGCTGCTATGAACACTCAATTTTTACTCCAAAATGGCTGAAGAAGACCCATTTTTCAAGAGGAGAAATCGGCACAAGAGCAAGGAAATTTGAATGGGAAAATGAGAGAAAAAGTGAGAGAGGAGAGAAGAGATGTGAATGAGGGATGCTTTGAATGATAAGCCAAGGGGGGTTTTTATAGCTGAATGTGGCAGCTAAAATTTGCTAAAAATAGCAGCCAAAGAGCCACCCCTTTGCTGATCACCTATGTGGCAAAGTTGATGGCTTCAACTTTGCTAAATATGGCTTGGGGCAAATCTACAAAGCCACTAATTGTGGAGGGGGTTGAATGAAACTTTGACAAGTCTTCAAGGGCCTCTTTGCAAGCTCAATAATCAGCTAATAAGCTGATTTGGGTCAGCATATGGACGATTCTGGGCAGCCCAATTGGTGGCTTGTTTGGTTCACTAAATTCGGTTCAACCAGTGTGGTTTAACTGGACCCTTTTTTCCATAATTAATTAATAATAATTTATTTAGCCCAAATTAAGTTGGGAATAAATTAAAATTAATTATATTATGATTTAATATTCATAATCGGACCTTCTTGGGCTAGAAACAAATTTTCCTCGATACTTCAAATTGCTTCTCAGGTTTATTCTTCGAGCAGTGTCTGCCGAGTCAATTTTTGCTCTTTGTGCGAATCTATCGAAAATAGTCAAAATTAATCAAAATTAAATATAAAATTAATTAAAATTCATCATGTTCATATTTTTAACACAATTTAATTATTTTATAATATTTAATTATTTTTCGACAAGAATTTAACCGAAATAGCATGATTTTAAGTTAAAAAGGGCATGTAAAAACACGTAAATTTTCGTGTTTCCACAAGGTTTTAGAAGTAATGACATCTTAAATTGATTAACAAAATGCTGGTTTAATATGGTTTTACGAAGAGGCTTCAACCTCCAAACGAGTCTTTTTTTTCAACAAGGAAAAAAAGGGTTTCCAAAAAGCACTCCAATGTGACACCGCCAGATTCGGCCATAACTTCTAGGCCGGGTTTGGGGTGTTACAATTTCCATCTATTAGGGGTAAAATAGTAGTTTTACCCTTTAGGGGTATTTTGGTCACTTTACTTATTTTGGGGTCTCGGTGCAGATAACAACCTCTTCGAAGGTCTACAGTCGCCTCGAGCGACACAAATAACCTAAATGGTTATAGCAATGTAAATTGACCCAAGGTCCATTATTCGTCCCAAGTGGGCCCACACGCTCGTGTGGCCCATTTAGCCCAAATTCAGTCACGGCTATGCGAACACTACAGTAAAACAGACTTCTAACAGCATTTTTTTAGACTTTTAGCGGCGTTTATAAGCGCCACTAATAGTATTTGCGGCGCTTTTAAAAGCGCCGCAAAAAACGCCGCTAAAAATAACGCCGCAAACTTTAGCGGCGTTTATGAGAAAAAAACGCCGCTAAAGGTCATGACTTTTAGGGGCGCTTCTCCCACAAACGCCGCTAAAAGTCATGATTTTAGCGGCGCTTCTCCCACAAACGCCGATAATGGTCATGACTTTTAGCGGCGCTTCTCCCCCAAACGCCGCTAAAGGTCATGATCTTTAGCGGCGCTTATCGAAAAACGCCGCTAAAGAACATGACCTTTAGCGGCGCTTTTCCTAAAAACCCCCACTAAAAGTCATGAAAAATAAAAAAAATTAAAAATTATATAAAAGAGCAGCACTATTATCACAGCACACAAACAAGCTTTAATTGGATAACAGTTTATATACAAATCCATTCCTATCCCTCTACCTGCTTAAGCAAATCCTTTAGCATTACTTTGATAACATTTACTATGCAAATCCATTTATGTTCCAGGGGGAAAAATCTATTTAACAAACAAATAGAAACTCAACCAATACACAAGAAATTTCATAAGTCTATATTATGTTACGAGTTTATCCAACTCACAAGAAAAATCAGGCTCCTGCCACTGAAAATAGGTGGTGTCAAATCCAAAGACCAAAGACAATTAAACAAATAGCCTATTAAACAATTAAGCTGAGTAAAATCCAACTCCAAATTGTCCAATCATGCTAACATCAGCACCAGCAGCCAATGCCTCAATGAATTCCTTAGTCCCGGACCTAGCAATGGTACCAAGATTATTCACCAAATCTGAATAAAAAGACACAATCTCATTAGAACCTCTCTCTTGATTAAAATTCAGTGAATAACTGAATGCACAAGAAGAAATAACAAAACTTACCGGCCTTAGTCATGCGAATACCGCTATCAATGATCGATAGAGTATTGTTTGTCTTATTGGGGACAATGTGGATAAACAACTCGGGTTGAGCATCAAGTTTGCTCTTGTCCGTCAAACTCTTGAATCTAATCTTGTCCAATGCCTAAAACCACAATTTTTAATAATTAAATTAAATGATACTAGATTTAAATTTATCATAAAACCTAAAATTAAAACCCACTTATATGCTAACAATTTGCAGGTTTAATCAAACTTCAAAACCATAGATTCAAAGAGTACCATTTGCATTTCAATCTTAAACTTTCATACTATAAATTCCTAAAATTATAATAAACAAATCAAATGACAGAATGACAGCTTTTATTAACAAATTTAATTTTCAATTAAAATAAACAACCAACAGAGCACTGCCTATAAATTAAAAACAAAGAGAAAATAAAAACCCAAATTTTGTTTCCATACAAAAAAAGCAAACAAAACCAACAAGCATTAAAGCAAAAAAAATTAGATCCAATTAACCATACCTTAAAATTATAATAAAGTAATTAAAAAAACATCTCCATATTGACGACTAAAAAAAGTTAAAGCAGAGAAGAGCGGGACTTACATCGAAGCATTGTTGATGAGCTCACGAAGAAAGATCTCCTTGTTCTTTGTAGAAAGTGTTGATAATTAAACTAAGAAGCTGGTTAATCTCAGCTTGAAAAGCAAACGTCTTTGTGTCCGCCATTGATGAATAACTCAAAACCCCAACTCAAAAGTACGCAGGAAAAACCGTAAGCAAAATATTATATTCAGGTGTTTAGAGTTCTAAAGAGAAATTACAGAGACAATAAGTAGCGCGTCACGATATTATTATATAGAAATTGCTTCATTAGGGTTTCTAGATAAATAAAATAGCCTATTAAACAAATATAAAATGTACATGCAAAACAAATTTAGTCTTACACTAGTATATGTGATAGCCTATTATCCATAGGCAGGTAGCTACCTGACAAAACGAAAACAAACAACAATTAATCCATCAGTCTTAATTTATCAAATGTTAAGAAAATCATAATGGATTATTCAATCATCTGCAGAGCAACAAAACCAGGCTTTTAGCATTTACAAAATTTAAATAATAAAGTTTACAAAGTTTAAATAATAAAGTTTATGATTACAGTTTTTACTTAAAACCGAAAACTATGAAGTGAGATATATAGTGCACCCATTTTCATGAAACAAAAGATAACAGTTATTTGAAACGGTTGTAACAGTCCGATTTTGGCCCTAATCAGAACGGTAGTTTTGGGACCACGAATCTGAGTTAGAAAAATATTTTATATTATATTTGATATCTATGATATATGTTTGAGCATGTGTTAAAATATCGTGGGTTAATTTGTCTGTTTGTGTGTTCAATTTAAGAAAAAGGACTAAATTGTATAAGTGGTAAAAGTAGCTTTTTATGTAATTGAGTGGCTTAATTAATGTGTCTTTTTAAAGAGGAGGTTTTATGTTGCAAATACCCCTTTTTATTAGTATAGTGGACGGCAATGTGCCTTTATAATATATTTATATGTTTGTTTTATATGTTAAATTTATATTAATGATAAATTATATATTAAAAACATATTATAATAAAACAAAAACAAGGAAAAAGGTTGCATGCTCATCTTTTTTATTCATTTGACTGAAACTAAAAAGAGAAAAGAATAGAGAAAAACTTCAAGGGTTTCGGCACTTCTCAAGCTTGATTAAGGTATGATTCGGTTTTAGTTTTTGATAATTTTTACGTTTTTGAGATCGTTGCTTAGAAATGAACAAAACCCATGTTTTAATTTTTTATTATGATGATGATTTTGTGTGATGCCATTGAAGGAAGCTTGATATTTTTGTTGTTTGATGATATGTGATAAATTAGTAAGTGTTGTTCTTGAATTTTGGATGAAATTTAGTGATTTGGATTAAATTGCAAAAATAAATTTTTTGAAGGATTAAAATGCAAAATAAATGAATTGTATGAGCTTGTTATGGGATGATGAAGATTCGACCCTAAAGAAGTATGGCTAGATTTTGAGTATTTTGTGTTTTATGAAATAGGGACTAAATTGTAAAAATTGTAAATGTCATGGGTAAAATTGTAATTTGCTCGATTATGTGTTTTTGGATTAAATTGAAAGAGAAAAATGTTAAATGAGCTTAATTTGAAATTATTTAGATCAAGAACAAAAAGAATCGGGATTGGATCGGGGAAAAGCGAAGTTGAATGAATAGCCGAGAAAATCTAATTCGTCGATTTCCGAGGTAAGTTTTTAAGAAATTGGGTTGAATTGAATTTTAGTTTATATTAATGTGCATATCTTAAATGGTAGTAAGTGTGTTTAATTTCATAGTGCCGAATGTGATAATGAATTAAATATGTATTGGCTAAATGTAAGGTTGATATATATATATATATATATAAGTTTTGATCCTTTGAGTTGGATGAATATATATATATGTATTAAGAGAAAGTTAAATGTTGAAATGATAGGAGAAATGGTTGTATTTGAATAGGTGGATATATATATGTGTTTTGAATATTGCCGAATATGGTGGTATTGAGTGGGAGGAATAAGTTGTTTTGAACATGTACATATATATGTGTATATATGAATAAAAAAAATGAGATCGGTTAAGGGGCACTATGTGTGCGAGCTTAAATACCGAGCACTGTGTGTGCAAAATCGGTTGTCTGGCACTAAGTGTGCGGAAAATAAGTAATGGCACTAAGTGTGCGATACATTACAAGTAAATGGCACTATGTGTGCACTTTGTCAAAGTAACGGCACTAAGTGTGCGATACGTTACATGATTTGCATTATGTGTGCGGGTTTACAGATCCTTCAAGGATATCAACTAATGAATGGTGATAAACGAGAGGAAATAAACAGGTAAGTGATGCATGATAGTTGAATAATTTAGTACTAATGAGGTAAGTCATTCTTGTTTATGAAACTAAAGAAATGAATTGTGATTATTAATTTATTGAGTTTGTTTGAGGTGGAATGAGGATATATGAGTATTCGGTTCTGAGATTACTAACTATGGTAGTTATTGAATGGTGATATGACGTATATTTACGGTTATGAGTTCGTTGATGATTATGTTTGATTGATTTAATTTGTATAATGATTAATTGAATATTTTACCATTGCTTATAACTTACTAAGCTATGTTAGCTTACTATATGTGTTCATTTGACTATTTTATAGATTTTGAAGTCTACGTTCGAGCTCGGGGATCATCGTCAAAGTCAATCACACTATCAATTATCTTTGGTACCCTTTTTATAAGTTGAACTTTTTGGAACAATGGCATGTATAGGCTATGCTACTCTTTTGAGTTTATTTTTAATTTGATGTATAAAATGCCATGCGAAAATGGCTTTACTTCCATGTTTGAGGTTGGGTTAGTTTTAAATTGTTGATCATGATGATAATGTTTGTGTATGTTCGGTTTTGTGGTAAGCTTAATTTGGAAGTTTATACCATGATATTATATATATGTTATCTATGAATGCATGAGTATGGTTTGAGTGAGACTTATAGTATGTTTCGAATGGTGGATGAACTTATGTGTATATATATTTACATATATACTTACATGTTATGTTAAGTTATGATATAACTATGTTATACTTTACATAGGTGACTATTGGATGTGTTATAATAATGATCATATTGTAGTATATCCATTTTATAGATTCGATCATGGTATCCATGAAATATTTGAATATGAGTTTATTTAGCCTAAAACGTTTAGTGCATTGTTGGTAAAATGAATATAACATCATATGCATATTCGGCCTTGCTTCTAAAATGACCAAATGAATAGTGACTTTTTATATAGATGATATAAGTATATACTTATATGCATGTATTTGATTGAATATGTTTAAGTTGAGAGCATATTTGTTTAATAACCCATGAAATTAAATCATTTTTAGTTAAGTGTTTGGTTGCAATTATATACATATACACAGGAATTATTTCGTTATGGTCTTTGCTATGTATAGTAATGTCCAGAAACCCTTATCCGGTGACAGATGTGGGTTAAGGGTGTTACATTTTAATTGGTATCAGAGCTACGGTTTAGTCAGTTTTTGGACTAACGTAGCGCGTGTGAGTCTAGCTATACATGTACATATTTTATACTGTGATAGTGTGATGACTTCTGACAGTGAAATGTGTTTTCCCTCTTTCGTATAGTAAATGGATCCTGATCCCGAGCGAGTCATAGCCGATGATGTCAAGAGTGTGGCACCTGTTCCCGCGCAAGGGACTGCGCCGAATGAATCTCAACCAGCTGGGAGTAATCTTGATGAGGGGGCTAAACAAGCCTTCTTTAGTATAATGAATGATTGGTTCAATCAATACATTCGGACCAATCCGGCTATTCAACAATCCCCGAATCCAAATACTCCACTTGTAGCACCGGTGGTACCCCCGACCATTAACCCTGAGAGAATAAATAAGCCTCCGGTCGACAGAATTAGAAAATACGGGGCTCAAGAGTTTAGAGCCGAAGATGATGATGATGCTGAACGAGCTGAATTTTAGCTCGATAATACAATTCGTGTTTTTGATGAACTCTCCTATACGCCTGATGAGTGCCTGAGATGTGCTGTATCTTTATTACGAGATTCTGCCTACTATTGGTGGAACACTCTCGTATCGGTTGTTCCAAAGGAACGAGTTACTTGGGACTTTTTCCAAACAGAGTTTCGCAAGAAATACATCAGCCAGCGATTCATAGATTTGAAACGCAAGGAATTTCTTGAGCTTAAACAGGATCGTATGATCGTATCTGAGTATGAGCGTAAGTTTGTAAGACTTAGCCGATACGCCCGTGAGTGTGTTTCATCTGAGGCTACTATGTGCAGAAGATTTGAAGAAGGGTTAAACAAAGATATAAAACTACTGGTTGGCATACTTAAAATAAATGAGTTCGTGGTACTTGTTGAGCGAGCTTGTAAAGCCGAAGAGCTGGGGAAAGAAAAACAAAAAGCTGAGTTTGAAGCTAGAGATTTTCGTAAGAGATCAACGGGTAAATTTCCTCAACCATCATCAAAGAAGTTCAAAAATGACAGCAGCCGATCCAAAGCTAATACAGGGATCTCTATACGAGAATGACCACCAGTGAGTTCACGAGCTACCTCGATTGCTAGTGTCGACAATGCTCGACCAAATAAACCCGAGTGTTAGCAGTGTGGTAGACGACATTTTGGTGAATGTTGGGGCAAACCCAACAACCGGGCTTGCTACAAGTGTGGTTCGCAGGATCATTTCATTCGGGATTGCCCGGAGATAAATGAAAAAGACAATGCTCAGAGTGCAAGATCGAGCGGTACTGTAGCTAGAGGTAGACCATCCCAAAATGTGGGAGGTAGGAGCGGAACTCAGAGAGGGGCTTCGGATACAGCTATTCAATCAGAGGCTCGTGTGCCAGCTAGAGCCTATGCCATTCGTGCCAGAGAGGAAGCTTCATCTCCAGATGTTATCATCGGTATATTTACTCTCCTTAATACTAGTGTAATTGCTCTGATTGATCCCGGTTCAAACCATTCCTACATGTGTGAAACATTAGTATCTAGTAAGACTCTACCTGTTGAGTCTACTGAGTTTGTGATTCGAGTTTCGAACCCCCTGGGCCGGTGTGTGCTAGTTGATAGAGTGTGCAAGAATTGCCCTTTAATGATTCGAGATTCATGTTTTTCGGCTGATTTGATGTTATTACCATTTGATGAGTTTGATATTATCCTCAGTATGGATTGGTTAACTTGCACGATGCAGTAGTAAATTGTAGACGAAAGACTATTGATCTGCGGTGTCAGAATAATGAGATAATTCGAATAGAATCTGCGAATTTGAATGGGCTACCAGCAGTGATATCTTCGATGTTGGCTCGACAGTATTTGAGAAAGGGTTGCGAAGGTTACTTTGCTTATGTGATCGATAGTAAAGTAACCGAAAAGAAGATAGAACCTGTACCAGTTGTATGTGAGTATCCGAATGTGTTCCCGGAGGAATTGTCGAGATTGCAACATGTTCGGGAGGTAGAGTTTGGTATTGAGTTAGTGCCAGGGACGACCCCGATCTCGATAGCTTTGTATAGAATTGCACCGACCGAATTAAAAGAGTTGAAAGCTTAGTTACAAGAATTGACAGATAGAGGTTTTGCTCGACCGAGTTTCTCTCCCTGGGGTGCGCCAGTTCTATTTGTTAAAAAGAAAGACGGAACTTTGAGAATGTGCATCGACTATCGACAACTCAATAAAGTAACTATAAAGAATAAATATCTGTTGCCACGTATCGATGATTTATTTGATCAGCTAAAGGGCGCTTCAGTATTTTCGAAAATTGATCCGAGATCAGGTTATTATCAGCTACGAGTTAGAGACTTAGATGTACCTAAGACTGCTTTTCGGACGAGATACGGCCATTACGAGTTTTTGGTGATGCCGTTTGGACTCACTAATGCCCCTGCTATTTTCATGGATTTGATGAATCGGGTATTTAGACCCTATCTAGATCGGTTTGTGGTTGTATTCATAGATGATATTTTGATCTATTCGCGTGACGAAACCGAGCATGCTGAACACTTGAGACTTGTGTTACAGATTTTGCGGGATAAGCAGTTGTACGCGAAATTCAGCAAATGTGAGTTTCAGTTGAATTAAGTCAGTTTCCTAGGGCATGTTGTTTCAGCATCAGGCATTCGGGTTGACCCGAGTAAAATTTTGGCTATACTTGATTGGAAACCTCCACGAAATGTTTCTGAAGTTCGAAGTTTTTTGGGTCTTGCCGAGTACTATAGATGCTTTGTGAAAGGGTTTTTTATGATTGCAGCTCCGATGACAAAGCTATTACAGAAAGACGTTAAATTCGAGTGGTCAGAGAGGTGTCAGAAGAGTTTTGATCAGCTAAAAACCTTGTTAACGGAAGCTCTAGTGCTTGTTCAGCCAGAGTCAGGTAAAGAGTTCGTTATCTTCAGTGATGCATCCTTAAATGGTTTGGGCTGTGTTTTGATGCAGGAGGGTAAAGTTGTAGCCTACGCCTCGAGACAGTTGAAACCGCACGAAAAGGACTATCCGACACACGATCTCGAATTGGCTGCCATAGTCTTCGCTTTGAGAATATGGCGTCACTATCTATTTGGTGAAAAATTTCATGTCTATTCCGATCACAAGAGTCTAAAATACTTAATGACTCAGAAAGATCTGAATTTAAGACAGCGACGGTGGTTGGAATTATTAAAAGACTACGAGCTCGTGATTGATTATCACCAGGGAAAGGCTAATGTGGTTGCTGATGCACTAAGCCAAAAATCACTTTTTGCTCTACGAGCAATGAATGCGGATATAACTATGACTGATGATGGTACGAATATTGCAGAGATGAAAGCGAGACTGTAACATCCTAAATTAGGGCCTTTGCATTTTACATGTTTGTATGTGAATGATATGTTTGTCATGTTAGTTTAGGGTACTTTAGGGTCTAGGAATGACTTAGGGGTAAGCCGGAGCCTTAGTGAAAATTTTCGTTTTGGGCACTCTAGGGGTGAGCTGATTAGGAGTAGGACTTAAGGGGTTTTAGGTTGCGATTGGTGACACAAGAAAAGGGATGGCAGAGTGGCAATGAGGCGTGATGCTGGTAAGTGACGCCACAGAGAGGGGGAGAGGGAGCAAGTTCGAGTCGCAAGGAGTTCATTTTAGAAGTTCTTTTTGGCGTCAAGGGGAGCAGAGGTAGAAATCAACTGAAACACCTCAGGATAGGGGAGTGGACTGAGTGTTCAAAATGTTTCAAATAAGTGGTCAGGAGTGGTTTAAGGAGAAAAACAAGGGATTGAGTAAGGGGTGGTAGTGTTGGCCGAATTTCAAACTCTTAGTAGGGGGAAGGATCGGTTTTTGTGTGGCTAGAGTGTGCCAAATTTCTGTCTAGCCAAGTAGGAATTCTTTTCTCATTTTTGGCATTTGTATTTTTGGCATTTGAAGTTCCTACTTTCTCTTCATCTCTTTTCTGCTAGAACCGAACCCTCCTTTCATTCTGTTTCTTTTCTCTTCTCTCAATTTCTTCTTAGGGCCGAAACCCCCTAACTCTCTTCTCATCTCCAATTTCTTGCAAGAGCCGAACACCCCTTGCCCCATACTTTCTTTTTCCAAAACCGAATCTCCTAGCCATTCTTGCGTTTTCTCTCAATCTCCCTAAAAGCTAAAACCTGCTTTCCATCTTTTTCCTTCTCTATTTGTTATTCTCAAAACTGAAACCTCAAACTTCCATTCCCTATTCCATTTTTCCCTAAAAGCCGAAACCCCTAAGTGTAACATCCCAAAATTTGAGTATTATTTGTGTTGGCTCGGGTATGAATTTTTGTGTGTTAGCATAGTCTTGTGAAGGCTTGATTCTATTTAGGAAGATAGAATAATTTTTAGTATGGTTTATTTAATGAAGTGGATTAAGTGAGCTTAGCACTTAAGTTAATTTAAGTGTTAATTAAAGAATAAGAGGAGTAAGTGGCAAGTTGGTTAAGGAGCTTGAAAGGTGGCTTGAGGTTAGAGGTTCGAGTATCATGGAAAGCATTTTTGAAGACTTTATTTTGTGTTCTAGCATTGATGGACGGTCAACCTATGTTTATGATAGGTTGGACCTTAAGTTTTTGGTAAGTTGAATTTTGGAAAAGGAAAGCATGAAATAGGGGATAAGAATCTTAAGGTTATGGAAGGTTGGGAGACATAAGGCTTGGTTGTAGGAAAATGTTTTGGAAAGTATTCCAAGGCTTTTAGTGAATGTATGTGGACGGTATGGGTGTCTAAGGGGGTGGCCGAATTTTGTTAGGTAGCTTGGGGGGGATAGTTGGCCAATTTTTCCTATTGAACATCTTTTTGCATTTTTGTTTTTCCTCTCCAAAAACTCCCACCTTTGGCCGAATGTCTATGGTACTTTTGGTGCAAAATTGCTTTTGGTTTTAGCCTCATTTTGTTTGAAACAAATACCACTTTTTTTTTCTTTCTTTCATTTGTCCTTTTGAACCAAAACTACATTTTTGTATTTTGTGCATTTTCTTCTTTGGTAAAATAGGTGTTGACCGAATCTCATTTCTCCCATCCCTCTTCTTTTCTTCTTTTGATATTTGCTCAACCACATTCCCTTTCTCTTTCTTTTTGGCCGAACCTTCTCTTCCCTATCTTTACTTGATTTTTCTTCCATTATTTACTAAAACCGAATTCTCTCTCTCATTTTATCTTCTCTTCTACTTTCGTATTTCATATCCTATTAGACTCAAATCAATTGTTTTCTTTTCCTCATAACCAAATAGCCGAATCTTCTACTTCCTTTTAGTTTAGTTTGGCCAAATATTCAAGGGTAGACTCTCTTTGGTTTCTTCAATCGATTTTGGTTAATAAGTAAGTATTCTTGGCCGATTTTCCTATTATTTCTTTTCTCCTCTCTATGTTATTTTCTTGTGAACAAGGGCTGAATCTATGGGCATTTGTTGCAAGGTTTTAACCATTTTAGGAATCGATTTATTTTAGGCTCCTCGGGACGTTGGAAGCAATCGATCTAAGCCTCGTATCTTTATCGATCGTTTTGGGTAAGCCTTTAGGTAAGATTGGTATTTCGAAGGATAACTCTTTGGGATTTTGATGTTGGTCAAATGGCCTTTGTTCATAATCTTAGTATTGACCGATTGTAGGACAAAGTGATCTAGTGCGGTAGATCGGATCATCGGATTTTAGTATTGCTTTGGTGAAAGGTGTGTATCTTACACACTTTATAACTTGGTTTATATATGTATATTTGTGTGTTATAACTAATCATATTATGAAAGTGGGTAAATCGATGAGATCTGGATATGATACCATGATGGTATGAATGAAGATTCGGGTAAGTCCGTTTCAATATGTTGTTAATACATGTGGATTGAAATCATGATCTACGATTTATGATATATTTGTTATGAGATACATATCAAAGTTTATTGACATGATTTGTTTATCTATTGCATTGGTATGGGCAATATGAGAGGAGGGGAAGATTGATGATTCGTGTCTTGGACACCGGTGGTTTGGCACCACCGGTGGTTTGGCACCACCGGTGATTTGGTATCACATTCGTGTCTTTGGACACCGGAGGTTTGGCACCTCATAGCGACTTGTCCCCGTGGTTAATTCCACCGTGGGTTGGCCCCACTTTTGAGATATAGGATAAATCGCGGTGATTTGGTATCACACGTGGGTTGGCCCCACAACTTGATGATTCGTGTCTTTGGACACCGGTGGTTTGGCACCACCGGTGATTTGGTATCACATTCGTGTCTTGGACACCGAGGTTTGGCACCTCATAGCGACTTGTCCCTCGTGGTTAATTCCACCATGGGTTGGCCCCACTTTTGAGATATGGGATCGTCGCCGGTGATTTGGTATCACACGTGGGTTGGCCCCATAGATGGATTATTCGTGACTACGGTCACCGGTGATTTGGTATCACATTTGTGTCTTTGGACACCGGTGGTTTGGCACCACCGGTGGTTTGGTACCACACGGGGGTAGAAAAGGAGTTATGGATGGCTAGGTTGGGTGCATTATACATATATGTTGCTTTGTTATAATTTGTGTAAGTATGTGGTATTTACCCGGGAGAGGGAATATGCACTGAGTCTTGGTGACTCACCTTCTCCCTTATATTTTCAGGTGAATCGTGAGATCGCGGATTTGGAGCCGGATGAACTCGAGGAGGCCATGCAATAAAGTTTGGTTTTACATGAACTTCCATTTGGGTACTTTATTTTAATCTGGGTTTTCATATTTTATGGATTTGTAATAAGGCCTCTGTAACACCCCAAACCCGGTCAATACACCACGACCGAATCTGGTATGTTACGGGGAAAACGTACTTGAGAGGTTTAGGTTTTTCGTTTAAAGGCAGGATGTAAACACTTCACTATCTAGTGTATTTGAGGAAAATTTGAGTAGGCTTGTTTGAAATCAGGTGGTGCATTCAGAAAGCCCAAATCTGAAAGCTTAACCAAAAGATGTAATTAAAACGAGTTCATTCCATTTCATTATTCAAATAGTTTCTAATGCAAGTCATGGTGAGATACCCGATGGTATAGTTTAAAACACTTTGCGTTATGGTTTTTAAATCATTGTCTTTCCAAATTTTAATAAAATTCCAACCCACTTATTTTGTTAAGGCATATTAAAATCTATTTAAAGCATAAACATCATAAAACATAAATTAAAGGCCTTTTACAATCCAAAACCAAACCCAAATAATAAAAAAAAACAAGCAAAAGTACCCAAATTTATAAAGTCTGAGTAAAACTTTATTAAGCGTGGCATGAGCACCCCGAGTCCATCCCGGCTCCATGTCCGCGTCTAAGTGTCACCTGAAATGTCAAAAGAGAGGGTGAGTCGTATGACTCAGTGCATAAATCCCGCTCCCGATGAAACAACATGCTAACACACATCATACATAGCAACATGATTAATGCAACCCGATCCTAACCATCCATATCGCCTTTTCTACCCCGTGTGGTACCAAACCACTGGTGGTGCCAAACCACTGGTGACCCAAAGACACAAATGTGATACCAAATCACTGGTGACCGCAGTCACAAATCCGATGATGGGGCCAACCCATCGTGTGATACCAAATCACTAGCGACGATCCCATATCTCAAAGTGGGGCCAACCCACGGTGGTGTTAACCACGGGGACGAGTCGCAATGAGGTGCCAAACCTCACGGTGTCCCAAAGACACAAATGTGATACCAAATCACTTTGGTGACCGTAGTCACAAAATCAATCTGTGGTACCAAACCTTTGGAGGTGCCAAACCTCTGGTGTCCCAAAGACACGGTGTCCCAAAGACACGGATATCATCATCATCCTCCTCCACTCATAATACCCATCATCATGCCATACTCATGTGATCATGCATCCCGTACAAGTCATGCATATCATGCCAACATGCCAAGCATTATATCTCATAGCATACATAACATAGATCATAATATTGAGTATACATCGGTAGAGAACTCGTAATGCTACGGACTTACAGGATCCGTACATATACCCCACTTGGGTACCAATTAATCCATCATCTTGCTTTTGGTTTTACAAAGCAATCGAGTTATTAATAATATTACTAAGTGTGGGTGTGTTAGTTACACACCTGTTCAAACACAAGCTTAAAACTCAACGAACCGATCTAAGGCCCTCGAATCCTTGCTCCTATGATCGGCCAAACATAGATTAGTCACCTATACCATTCGGCCAAAACCAAATAGATCAAGAGGGTTAACGCTTAACCCTTACCTTACACTTGATTTGGTTTCCTACCAAACCCGAACCAATAATGGTTCCTCCTAAAGCAAACGGCACACCCTATTAAGAAGAAATATTAGTCTCTTGTAACTTGACTAAACGAGAACTAAGAGAATAGACTTGATAACATCAACTCTTGGCCACCACTTACCAACGATTAACAGAGAAAGAAGACTCCTCTTGCTTGCTTCCAAAATCCAAAGGCCCTATAATGCAATGATTAACAAAAGATTAACTCCTTTCAACCGAACCCAAAATCGGCTCTTAACCAACCCAATCACAATAAAGCACAAGAGAGAGGAGAAATGGCCATTCGGCCAAGCACTTACCTAACTCCAATCGATTGAAAACAAACCCCAACAAGATCAACACTTCTCTAGAATTCGGCCAAGATGAACACCACTAGGAGAGAGGGGAAATTCGGCTAACACACTAAGCAAAAGAAAAGAGGATTCGGCCAAGGTGTTTAACACACCTATGTTCGGCTTTGAGTGCAAAGAGAGAAGATGAGAAATAGGTAAAGTTTCGGCTAAGGGTATAGGGAAAAGAAAGAAAATAAAATGAAGGTTTAAGGAACAAGATGATAAGGTTTGGTTTAATGAAATGATAAGAACAATTAGAAGTTTTGGCTAAAGAGGAGATATGGATTCGGCACAAGAGTTGTAGAAGAATGAAAATATGAGAAAGAAAGATTACTAATTTCGGTTTCAACCAATGAATAAAAGAAAGGGAGATGGTTGGGAACTTTCGGCCACCAACTCAAGAGGCAACACAATTCGGCAAAAGAGAGATTGAGCTTTCGGTTTGCAAAAGAAAGTATGAAGAACTCACTTAGAATTTCGGCTTGAAGGAGTGAAGAAAATGAGAGAAATGCTTTAGAAGAATCGGCTTACTTTGACAAAAAGAGAGAACTTGCTAACTCAAGACCGAAATCACCAATAATGTCAAAATGACATTCGGCACACCCAAAATCCCATACCAAGCCGTCCACACTCCCCCCCCAAAACTCCTAAAATTCGGCCAAGATCCCCCTAAACACTCCAAGCCACCATTTCAAATCACCTTGACCAAGTCCTCCTCCACAAATCACTCTCCACCCTCCAAGCCGCCATTTGACCAAGTCCAAGGAGGAATTTAAACTTCATCCAACTCTTCCCTCCTATGCCGTCCAAAATGAACCAAAATGTGAGGTCTTTGCGGCTTGAACACAAGACCTCCACCTCATGCAATTGACGCCACACCTAGCTCCCAAGTAGCGCATGCCTTGCCACCTTGCCAGCTCCTCTTTTGTGCAACAAAACAACAAAATAAAATTCTTAAACCCCACTCTTTCACTCCTCTCACCTAAGCCCAAAACTAAATTTTTCCCATTCACTCGAGCATACTCCTAGCCTACAATTAAGCCCCTAAAACACACAAAAATAGCACACAAAGACACTAAACACATGCAACATCATGCAACAACAAAATAGCCCCGACCAGGGATATTACAGATTCTACCCCCTTAAAAATAATTTCGACCTCGAAATTACCTGATCAGAAGAGTTGCGGGTATTGCTGTCTCATCATATCCTCGGGTTCCCACGTAGCTTCTTCCACGCCATGATTCCGCCAAAGTACCTTAACCAAAGGCACGGACTTCCTACGCAGAACCTTCACTTCCCGATCCAGAATCTGCACAGGTTCTTCTTCCATGGTCAAATCTGGATTTACCTCGATCTCTTCCACTGCTACCACATGCGATGGATCCGAACGATAACGTCGAAGCATCGACACGTGAAATACGTCGTGAATCTGACTAAGCTCTGCTGGCAATTCCAGTTGATACGCCACTGGTCCCACTCGTCTCAAAACCTTATACGGCCCAATAAACCTCGGACTTAGCTTGCCTTTCTTTCCGAACCTCAAAACCTTCTTCCATGGCGAGACCTTCAGAAACACTTGATCCCCCACAGAAAACTCTATGTCTCTCCGTTTAAGATCGGCATAAGACTTCTGCCGGTCCGAAGCTTCCTTCAACCGAGCCTGAATCAACTTAACCTTGTTTTCGGTCTCAGCAACCAACTCGGGTCCTAACAACTGGTGTTCACCTAACTCCGTCCAACACGTAGGTGATCGACACTTCCTACCATACAACGCCTCATATGGTGCCATCTTGATGCTCGCTTGGTAACTGTTGTTGTAGGAAAACTCAGCTAATGGTAGAAACTCTTCCCAACTACCTCTAAAATCCAGGACACAACCTCTCAGCATATCCTCTAAGATCTCGAATAACTCTTTTCGATCGCCGTCCGATTGCGGGTGAAAAGCCGTCTTTGAAATCCAACGCGCACCGCAGCCTCGATGCAACGCTTTCAGAACCTCAGCGTGAATCGGGATCCCTATCCGAGATGATCGGCGCACACCGTGCAACCTTACTATCTCTCGAAACATACGGCTTTGCCAACTCAAGTGAATAGTCAACCACGACCAGGAATAAAGTGAGTGATTTAGTCGATCGATCCACCACTACCCAAACCGAATCCTTCTTGCTTGGCGTAAGCGGTAACCCACCGACAAAATCCATGGTTATCCTTTCCCACTTCCATCGAGGAACCTTCGCGGTGAAGCAAACCCGACGACAAGCAATCGATGTTCGACCTTGACCTGGCGACAAGTCGAGGCACTTCCCAACAAACTCTGTCACCTCTTTCTTCAAGCCGTGCCACCAAAATTGCTCTCTAAGATCTCTATACATCTTGTCGCCTCCGGGATGCATAGCATAAGGCTGCTATGTGCGTCTGAAGAATCTTCTGTCTCGACTCAACATCTTTAGGCATACAAGCCTTACCTGGAAACACAGAACCTCATCACTAGACAAGTCAGAACCCTCCAAACCACCATCCTGCACTTGCAACCTTCGCGCACTCAGAACCTCATCCCCTAACTGTTTCTCTCTGATCTGCTCAACCCAAGTAGGCTTAATCTGCAACTCTGCCAGAATACTTCCGTCGTCATACAAACTCAAGTGGGCAAACATCGCTCTTAAGTCCGAAACAACCTTGCGGCTCAACGCGTCTGCCACCACGTTAGCCTTGCCCGGGTGATACTCAATCGAACAGTCGTAGTCTTTAAGCAACTCAACCCATCTGCGCTACCTCAAATTCAAATCCTTCTGAGTCAAGAGGTACTTCAGACTCTTATGATCGGTGTAGACTATTGATCTCTCTCCGTACAAGTAGTGCCTCCAAATCTTCAACGCAAAGACTACAGCCGCTAACTCCAGATCGTGCGTCGGATAGTTGACCTCATGTGGCCTCAGCTGCCGAGATGCGTAAGCCACAACCTTACCTTCTGCATCGATCACACACAACCCAACCCCGTATGTGATGCATCGCGATGAGACCGTGAATTCCTTACCGACCTCGGGTTGAATTAAAGCAGAGCTTGGTCAAGATCTTCTTTAACTTATCAAAACTCTCCTGCTGTTTCTCACCCAAACAAACGGAACTTCTTTCCATAATGACTTAGTCATCGGCGTGTTGCTATCAACGAAACCCTCAACAAACCTTTGGTAGTATCCGGCCAAACCAGAAAACTCCGAATCTCAAACCCATCGACTTAGGCGGCTTCCAATCCAAAAGCGCCTCAATCTTACGAGGATCTACTCAATCCCTCCGCCGACACTACATGACCCAAGAAAGTCACTTCTCTAAGCCGTAACTCGCACTTCATCGAACTTAGCATAGAGTGCTTTTCCCTCAAAATCTGCAAAGACAACTCTCAAATGCGCATCATGCTCTCCCTCTGTTCTTGAATACACCAAGATGTCGTCTATGAAAACCACGACGAACCGATCCAGATCATCTTTGAAACACTCTATTCATCATATCCATAAATCTTCTGCCGGTGCGTTAGTCAACCCGAACGGCATTACTAAAAATTCGTAGTGCCCATACCGAGTCCAAACGCTTTGTCTTACGAATATCCGCTTCTCTCATCTTTAATCGGTGATACCCGGACCTCGTGTCAATCTTAGAAAATACCGCCGCACTCCTTCTTGGTGATCAAACAAGTCATCTATCCGTGGCAGCGGATACTTGTTTTTAATCGTCGACTTATTCAATCGGCGGTAGTCTATGCACATCCGCATCGTACCATCTTTCTTCTTAACAAAAGTACCGCGCGCGCACCCCATGCGAAACACTAGGCCCGATAAAACCTCGATCCAATAATTCCACGAACCGAGCCTTAAGCTCCACCAATTCCTTTGGCGCCATCCTATACGGAGCAATAGACATTTGCGCGCGATTACGCAATAACAGATCTATCCCGAACTCTACCTCACGACCGGCGGCAAACCGGAAGCTCCTCAGAAACACATCAGCAAATTCCTTAATAGTTCGGACTTTTCTACAAAGCAGACTCTTTAGTCTCCAAGGCATACACATGAACCACATACGCCTCACGGCCCTTCCCGACCATCTTCTCCGCGCCTTGAGCGGATACCACATTTGATAAGTAATCTCTCCTATTACCTATCATAGCCACTTCATCACCCTCAGTCGTCCTTAGAACCATGCGCTTAGCCGCGCAATCCAACTTCGCCTGGTACTTAACCAACCAGTCCATCCCAAGAATCAAATCGAACTTCCCCAAACGGCAGTTCCATCAGATCAAGAAACAAACACTACCCTTGGAGTTCTAGGGGTACGTCTCTAAACAACTTATCTACTACCATAGAGTGACCTAAAGGGCTAATCACAGTCATCTGCCTAGAAGATATCTCAGAGTCTAGATCCATGGTCTCTACTATACTACTGGAAACATAAGAGTGCGTTGAACCCACATCAATCAAAGCCAGTATAAGGAGAACCAAAGATCGAAATGTACGGTTATGACGTCCGGCAAGTGCGTCGCGCCTCCTCTCGGCGCCTTGCTTTGCATACACTAATCCAGCCGTCGGCATCGAACTACCGCACCTCGCCGGTGCTCCACGGCCCCGACCAGATCCATTACTACCTCGCCATTACCACGGCCCCTCTGCGGTGGCGATCCACTACTCGAACCGAGTACGGCCACGACTCTCGGGCCGAATCCGCCAACTTACGCGGGACGGTCCCTCACACGGTGATCCGAGAACCACACTCAAAACAACCTTTTCCACCGGTCCAAAGAGCCTCCCCAATGATATCTCCCACAATGGTTACAACTGCGGCGGTCCCACGACTAGCAAGCAACAACCCTACCAGGCCGATTCGCCCACTCTGTCTAGCCCTTTCTCGAGGATTACCCGACGATCCGTAAGACCCAAAGCTCCTCTTATGCCTGTTTCGCCCATACCCGCCTCACGGACTCCTTAACACCCTCGGCTACCTTAGCCTTCTCAACCAGGCGGCAAACTCACGCTCCTCTTTGTGGAGCAATCAGCGATCTCAACTTGTCTCTCGGACCATCCTCAAACGAACACACCTCTCGTGTTCGGTCGCCACAATACCTCTGCATACCTGGCTCACCAAGAACTCACCTCGTACTCAAACAGATTTACTTCGAACAAGCCTCGTAAATGCCTTTCACTGAGAGTCAATATAACTAGCTCCGATGTACTTCTTTTGATACGCGCCACGAAATAATCCCATGTCGAGATCCTCTGTGCCGCCACACATCGTCTCCGAACCGTGAGCCACCACCGATATGACTCATCCCGGAGAAGCGATACGATGCCCTTGACTTCTCTTCAAGTCAAGTCCAGATCATCCATGATCCGCTCGGTTGCCTCCGGCCAATACTCAAGAAGACGGGAGCAACACCGAAACACCTCGAAGAATTCGCCCCGTTTGCGGAGTCGCCAGAATGCATTTCCTAACTCCCGCACCACCACCTACACCGGCTACCCTTTCCAACACTCGCAAAGATCGCTCGTGACACTGCGTCATCTCGGCTGATCTTGGAACTCACCACCTCGGTGGTGGCGGAACCAGTATCTCATTTTTCGACTTTCGACCGGATCCTACGGGTTCGAAACGGTCATCCTACCACGACCTGCGCCCACGACCACGTCCACCTCTAGCGCTCATGACTAAATTCTCTACGTATTCGATTAAAGAGTTTTATGCATCAAGATTTATTCCATTGTTTTAAAGCAAATCTTATGAATATTTAAGGAGATTTATTCTCGCGAGTTCACAGAATCCTATCGGTTTCAATCTCTAAAGTAATGTACTATTGCTAATCATCAAATCACCTCACATCCAACAAATCACGTGCAATAGTAAGGGGTACTTACAGGCGAACTCAAGTGCGGGAGACTCGGTGTCATGCCCTTCAAACCATTTATTTCAAACAAAACACTTAAAATGCAGACTTTTGAAAGCATTTTGGGCCTCGGCCCACAAATGAGCCTTTGAACTTGGCTCTGATACCACAATTGTAACACCCCAAACCCGGTCAATACACCACGACCGAATCTGGTATGTTACGGGGAAAACGTACTTGAGAGGTTTAGGTTTTTCGTTTAAAGGCAGGATGTAAACACTTCACTATCTAGTGTATTTGAGGAAAATTTGAGTAGGCTTGTTTGAAATCAGGTGGTGCATTCAGAAAGCCCAAATCTGAAAGCTTAACCAAAAGATGTAATTAAAACGAGTTCATTCCATTTCATTATTCAAATAGTTTCTAATGCAAGTCATGGTGAGATACCCGATGGTATAGTTTAAAACACTTTGCGTTATGGTTTTAAATCATTGTCTTTCCAAATTTTAATAAAATTCCAACCCACTTATTTTGTTAAGGCATATTAAAATCTATTTAAAGCATAAACATCATAAAACATAAATTAAAGGCCTTTTACAATCCAAAACCAAACCCAAATAATAAAAAAAAAAAAACAAGCAAAAGTACCCAAATTTATAAAGTCCGAGTAAAACTTTATTAAGCGTGGCATGAGCACCCCGAGTCCATCCCGGCCCATGTCCGCGTCTAAGTGTCACTGAAATGTCAAAGGAGAGGGTGAGTCGTATGACTCGAGTGCATAAATCCCGCTCCCGATGAAACAACATGCTAACACACATCATACATAGCAACATGATTAATGCAACCCGATCCTAACCATCCATATCGCCTTTTCTACCCCGTGTGGTACCAAACCACCGGTGGTGCCAAACCACTGGTGACCCAAAGTCACGATATACATAAGTGTGGTGCCAAACCACCGTGGTGACCCAAAGTCACGATATACATAAGTGTGGTGCCAAACCCTTTGGTGACCCAAAGTCACGAATAATCCAATGATGGGGCCAACCCATCGTGTGATACCAAATCACTAGCGAGCGATCCCATATCTCAAAGTGGGGCCAACCCACGGTGGTGTTAACCACAGGGACGAGTCGCAATGAGGTGCCAAACCTCGGTGTCCCAAAGACACAAATGTGATACCAAATCTTTGGTGACCGCGATCCCACAAATCGATGATGGGGCCAACCCATCGTGTGATACCAAATCACTAGCGACGATCCCATATCTCAAAGTGGGGCCAACCCACGGTGGTGTTAACCACGAGGACCAGTCGCAATGAGGTGCCAAACCTCCGGTGTCCCAAAGACACAAATGTGATACCAAATCACTTTGGTGACCGTAGTCACAAAATCAAGCTGTGGTACCAAACCACCTGGAGGTGCCAAACCTCGGTGTCCCAAAGACACGGTGTCCCAAAGACACGGATATCATCATCATCCTCCTCCACTCATAATACCCATCATCATGCCATACTCATGTGATCATGCATCCCGTACAAGTCATGCATATCATGCCAACATGCCAAGCATTATATCTCATAGCATACATAACATAGATCATAATATTGAGTATACATCAGTAGAACTCGTAATGCTACGGACTTACCCGGATCCGTACATATACCCCACTTGGGTACCAATTAATCCATCATCTTGTTTTGGTTTTACAAAGCAATCGAGTTATTAATAATATTACTAAGTGTGGGTGTGTTAGTTACACACCTGTTCAAACACAAGCTTAAAACTCAACGAACCGATCTAAGGCCCTCGAATCCTTGCTCCTATGATCGGCCAAACATAGATTAGTCACCTATACCATTCGGCCAAAACCAAATAGATCAAGAGGGTTAACGCTTAACCCTTACCTTACACTTGATTTGGTTTCCTACCAAACCCGAACCAATAATGGTTCCTCCTAAAGCAAACGGCACACCCTATTAAGAAGAAATATTAGTCTCTTGTAACTTGACTAAACGAGAACTAAGAGAATAGACTTGATAACATCAACTCTTGCCACCACTTACCAACGATTAACAGAGAAAGAAGACTCCTCTTGCTTGCTTCCAAAATCCAAAGGCCCTATAATGCAATGATTAACAAAAGATTAACTCCTTTCAACCGAACCCAAAATCGGCTCTTAACCAACCCAATCACAATAAAGCACAAGAGAGAGGAGAAATGGCCATTCGGCCAAGCACTTACCTAACTCCAATCGATTGAAAACAAACCCCAACAAGATCAACACTTCTCTAGAATTCGGCCAAGATGAACACCACTAGGAGAGAGGGGAAATTCGGCTAACACACTAAGCAAAAGAAAAGAGGATTCGGCCAAGGTGTTTAACACACCTATGTTCGGCTTTGAGTGCAAAGAGAGAAGATGAGAAATAGGTAAAGTTTAGAAGCTAAGGGTATAGGGAAAAGAAAGAAAATAAAATGAAGGTTTAAGGGAACAAGATGATAAGGTTTCGGTTTAATGAAATGATAAGAACAATTAGAAGTTTTGGCTAAAGAGGAGATATGGATTCGGCACAAGAGTTGTAGAAGAATGAAAATATGAGAAAGAAAGATTACTAATTTCGGTTTCAACCAATGAATAAAAGAAAGGGAGATGGTTGGGAACTTTCGGCCACCAACTCAAAAGGCAACACAATTCGGCAAAAGAGAGATTGAGCTTTCGGTTTGCAAAAGAAAGTATGAAGAACTCACTTAGAATTTCGGCTTGAAGGAGTGAAGAAAATGAGAGAAATGCTTTAGAAGAATCGGCTTACTTTGACAAAAAGAGAGAACTTGCTAACTCAAGACCGAAATCACCAATAATGTCAAAATGACATTCGGCACACCCAAAATCCCATACCAAGCCGTCCACACCCCCCAAAACTCCTAAAATTCGGCCAAGATCCCCCTAAACACTCCAAGCCACCATTTCAAATCACCTTGACCAAGTCCTCCTCCACACATCACTCTCCACCCTCCAAGCCGCCATTTGACCAAGTCCAAGGAGGAATTTAAACTTCATCCAACTCTTCCCTCCTATGCCGTCCAAAATGAACCAAAATGTGAGGTCTTTGCGGCTTGAACACAAGACCTCCACCTCATGCAATTGACGCCACACCTAGCTCCCAAGTAGCGCATGCCTTGCCACCTTGCCGCCTCCTCTTTTGTGCAACAAAACAACAAAATAAAATTCTTAAACCCCACTCTTTCAGACTCCTCTCACCTAAGCCCAAAACTAAATTTTTCCCATTCACTCAGGCATACTCCTAGCCTACAATTAAGCCCCTAAAACACACAAAAATAGCCACACAGCACACTAAACACATGCAACATCATGCAACAACAAAATAGCCCCCGACCCGGGATATTACAGCCTCTTTAATTATGGTTTTGGATTATTTATATGCTTTGGGAATTATTCTAAACGTGTTTAAGCTTGTCACTTGGTTAATCTAATAATTGAGCTCAAAGTTTTCTAAACTAAAAACTCGCAATGGTTTTAAAAATCTTACCATCGGGTAATATGAATAGTTCGATAGAAAAATTACAAGTTAAGAGTTTTTCACAAAATTTAATTGTTAAGTCGATTCATTCAAAAATATTTTCCTTAGTGACATACCAGATTCGGTCGTGGCGTATTGACCGGGTTTGGGGTGTTACAAATTGGTATCAGAGCCAAGTTCAAAAGCTCGGCTGTGGACCCGAGGCCCAAAATGTTTTAAAGAATGGATTTTAAAATGTTTTGTTGAAAATTATATAGTTGGAAAGGCATGGCCTCGAGTCTCCGACATCAATCCGCCCTGGTAAGTATATCAAACGATTTTGATGATATGATATGATGATGTTGGCATGACTGTATAGTAGTAGGAACTACTTTAGAGACCCAAAACTATAGGTTGAATGTACTCGCAAAACAACTTCTTAAAATTATTCATAAAACTGTGTTTTAAGAAAGTGGAATAATGACTAATGCATAACGCTTTTAAATCAGATAAGTCGAGACTTTAGACATGAGTACTCGTGGTCGAGGTCGTATGATTCGTGGACGCGGTCGGGGTAGGATGGCTGTGTCTGAGCTAGTGAGGTCCGGTCAAGGATCCGAAAATGAGGTACCACTACCCCCACCACCAGCAGTTGGAGTTGAGCAACAGGATCAAACGGGGGATGACGCAGTGTCTCAGGCGATGCTGCGAGTTCTTGAGAGGGTAGCTGGAATAGGTAGAGGCGCGGGAATTCGTAAACCGTGATTCGAGCGACTTGAGCCAATGGAGCTAAGGTATTTCGAGGTGTTTCTGGCGTGGCTCCTAGTGCGGCTGAATATTGGCTAGAGGCGACGGAGCGAATCATGGATGATTTGGATCTGAATGCCGAGGAAAAGCTGAAAGGGATCGACGCTTCTTGGGATGAGTCATATCGGTGGTGGCTCACGATGTAATGGTGCCGCAATGGAGGATCTCACTTGGGATTATTTCAAGGCGCAGACGCGGAAATACGTTGGGTCTAATTACATTGATGTGCAGCGTAAGGCATTTTTGAGTTTGATCCAAGGTAGTAAGTCCGTGTCGAATATGAGGCGTAATTTTTAAGACTGAGCGGTAGATTTCGGAGGTATTGTGGCATCTGAGCACGAGCGATGTGTTCGATTCAAGATGGTTTGAGGGACGAGCTGAGATTGTTGATTGCTCCACATCAGGAGCGAGAGTTTGCTGCTTTGGTTGAAAAGGCTAAGATAGTCGAAGGAATCAAGGAATCTGCAAGGCAGAGTTAAACCGGAACAAGCATAAGAGAGGTTACAGATCATCGGGATCTGCCGGTAATTCTCAAAAGAGGGCTAGGCAAAGTGGGCTGAATCAGTCTGGGAGGCCTGTTACTGCTAATCAGGGACCAGCACGGTGTAACCGATGTGAGAAATATCATTGGGGCGAATGTTGGACTGGAGGGAAACGATGTTTCGAGTGTGGCTCGCTGGATCATCGTGTGAGAGACTGTCCACGTAAGCTAGCCAGGAATCAGTCAGAGGGTCAAGGTCGTGCTCAGTTCAGAAATGAGGGACTGCCACCACAGAGAGGTCGTGGTAATGGTAGAGGAGGTAATGGTTCTGGTCGAGGCCGCGGAGCATCTGGCAGAGGTGCTGGCAAGACTGAGGCAAGATAGCCTGGTTTGGTGTATGCAGCGAGACGTCGAGAGGAGGGCGACGCAACGGACGTCATAACCGGTACGTTCTTAATCTTTGGTGAACCATATAACGCTTTGATAGATATGGGTTCGACACATCTGTGATGTTGCCGTAACATAGTAGAGACTATGAATCTACACTCGAGACTACTTCTAGGAAGATGACAAAGATTTTAGTCCTCTCGGGTCACTCAGAAGTAAATAAGTTGTATAGAGATGTACCCCTAGAACTCCAAGGGGTAGTGTTCGTAGCTGATCTGATGGAATTGCCATTTGAGGAGTTCGATCTGATACTTGGGATGGACTGGTTGGCCAAGTACCAAGCAAGTTTGGATTGCGTTTGCTAAGCGCATGGTTTTGAAGTCGATTGAGGCTAAGAGGTGGTCATGATAGGTAATAGAAGAGATTATCTATCCAACCTCGGTATCTGCGTTGAAAGTTTGTAAAGTTGGTTAGGAAGGCCGCGTGAGGCATTCGTGGTCCATGTGTGTGCGTTGGAGGCTAAGGAGTCTAATGTGGGGAATGTCCGCACGGTAAAGGAATATGTTGACGTATTTCTGAAGAACTTCCGGACTACCTCCGGACCGTGAAGTTGAATTTGGTATAGATCTCACATTGCTCTAACGGCGCCAAGTGTCTATAGCACCGTATAGGATGGCACCGAAGGAATTGATGGAATTAAAGGCTCAGATTCAGGAGTTATTGGATCGAGGTTTCATTCGACCAAGTGTTTCGCCATGGGGAGCGCCGGTACTTTTTGTCAAGAAGAAAGATGGTACGATGCGGATGTGTATAGACTACCGCCAGTTGAATAAGCTGACGATCAAAAACAAGTATCCTTTGCCGAGGATAGATGATTTGTTTGATCAGCTTAAGGGGGCAGCAATTTTCTCCAAGATTGATTTAAGGTCTGGATATCATCAGCTAAAGGTGAAAGAGGCTGATATCCATAAGACGGCATTTCGCACTCGGTATGGGCACTACGAGTTTCTGGTAATGCCGTTTGGGTTGACTAACGCGCCAGCAGCATTCATGGATATGATGAATCGAGTATTCCAGCAGTTTTTGGATCAGTTTGTTGTGGTTTTTATAGACGATATTTTGGTATACTCAAAGTCAGAGGAGAAGCATGATGCGCATTTGCGAGTAGTGTTGCAGATTCTGAGGGAAAAGCAGTTGTACGCCAAATTTAGTAAGTGCGAGTTCGGCTTAGGAGGTGACTTTCTTGGGTCACGTAGTATCACCGTGAGGATTAGAGTGGATCCTCGGAAGATTGAGGCGATGTTGGATTGGAAGTCGCCTAAGTCGATGGTCGAGATTCGAGTTTTCTAGGTCTGGCGGGGTATTACCGAAGATTTGTAGAAGGATTTTCTTTGATAGCAGCACCTATGACCAAGTTATTGAGGAAAGGAGTTCCATTTGTATGGACCGAGAAGCAGCAGGAAAGTTTCGACAAGTTGAAAAAGATTCTCGATCAAGCTCAGTTTTGATTCAACTTCGAGGCGTGCAAGGAATTCACGGTTTATTGTGATGCATCGCATATTGGTGCAGGATGTGTCTTTGATGCAAGAAGGGAAGGTAGTGGCTTATGCATCTCGGCAGCTTGAGACCACATGAGGCTAATTATCCGACGCATGATCCGGAATTAGCTGCAGCGGGTTTTCGCTCAAGATTTGGAGACACTATTTGTATGGAGAGAAGTCGATAGTGTACACGGATCACAAGAGTCTTAAGTATCTTTTGACTCAGAAGGACTTGAACTTAAGGCAGCGTAGATGGATTGAGTTGTTGAAGGACTACGACTGTTCGATCGAATATCATCCCGACAAGGCTAACGTGGTGGCAGACGCGTTGAGCCGTAAGGTTGTATCGGATTTAAGACCGATGTTTGCTCGTCTTAGCTTATATGATGATGGGAGTCTTTTGGCTGAACTGCAAGTCAAGCCGACTTGGTTAGAGCAAATCAAGGAGAAGCAGTTAGAGGATGATGGTTTAAATGATCGGAGGTTACAGATTCAGAACGGATGTTTAGAGGAATATAGTTTTTCCAGCGATGGAGTACTGTGTTTTAAAGGGAGAGCTTGTATGCTGAAGGATGTTGAGTTGAGGCAAAGGATTCTTCGGGATGCACATAACAGCCCATATGCTATGCATCCTGGAGGAAGCAAGATGTATCGGGATTTAAGAGAGCAGTTTTGGTGGCCAGGTCTGAAGCGTGAGGTAACTGAGTTTGTGGGTAAATGTCTGACGTGTCAGCAGGTCAAGGCGGAGCATCGATATCGGCCCAGGTTACTTCAATGGTGAAGATTCCACTGATGGAAGTGGGAAAGGATCACTATGGACTTTGTCAGTGGATTACCTCTTACGCCTAGTAAGAAGGATTCAGTTTGGGTGATTGTGGATCGTCTGACTAAGTCAGCTCATTTCATTCCGGTAAGGATGGATTATTCGCTTCAGAAGTTAGCTAAGTTGTATGTGGCAGAGATAGTGAGGTTGCACGGTGTACCAGTGTCGATCATCTCAGACAGAGATCCTAGATTTACGTCGAGGTTTTGGAGAGCGTTACATTAGGCTTTGGGTACGCGGTTGGATTTTAGTACCGCATTTCATCCACAGTCTGACGAGCAGTCGGAAAGAGTTATTCAGATTTTAGAGGATATGTTGAGAGGTTGTGAATTGGAGTTCAGAGGCAGCTGGGAAGAATTTTTACCATTAGCTGAGTTTGCATACAACAATAGTTACCAGACAAGCATTAAGATGGCACCATATGAGGCGTTGTATGGTAGGAGGTGTCGCACACCTACTTGCTGGACAGAGTTGGGTGAGCGTCAGATGTTAGGACCAGAGTTGGTTGCAAAGACTGAGGATAAGGTTAAGATGATTCAGGCTCGTCTGAAAGAAGCTTCGGATAGGCAAAAGTCGTATGCCGATCTCAAGCGGAGGGATATAGAGTTTGCCGTGGGTGACAAAGTTTTTCTGAAGGTCTCACCATGGAAGAAAGTGTTAAGATTTGGGAGAAAAGGCAAGTTAAGTCCAAGGTTTATTGGGCCGTTTAAGGTGTTGAGACGAGTGGGACCAAGAGCTTATCAGCTTGAGTTGCCAATGAATCGAGTCGATTCACGATGTGTTCCATGTCTCCATGCTTAGACGCTATCGTATCCATCGCATGTTGTGGCAGTAGAGGAAATAGAAGTGAGTCCAGATCTGACGATAGAAGAAGAACCTGTGCAGATTCTAGATCGAGATGTGAAAGTTTTGCGTAGGAAGACAGTTCCTTTAGTGAAGGTTTTATGGCGGAATCATGGCGTGGAGGAAGCTACGTGGGAACCGGAGGATGTAATGAGGCAGCAGTATCCTCAACTCTTTTGATCAGGTAATTTCGAGGACGAAATTTTCTTAAGGGGGTAGAATTGTAACATCCCAAAATTTGAGTATTATTTGTGTTGGCTCGGTTATGAATTTTTGTGTGTTAGCATAGTCTTGTGAAGGCTTGATTCTATTTAGGAAGATAGAATAATTTTTAGTATGGTTTATTTAATGAAGTGGATTAAGTGAGCTTAGCACTTAAGTTAATTTAAGTGTTAATTAAAGAATAAGAGGAGTAAGTGGCAAGTTGGTTAAGGAGCTTGAAAGGTGGCTTGAGGTTAGAGGTTCGAGTATCATGGAAAGCATTTTTGAAGACTTTATTTTGTGTTCTAGCATTGATGGACGGTCAACCTATGTTTATGATAGGTTGGACCTTAAGTTTTTGGTAAGTTGAATTTTGGAAAAGGAAAGCATGAAATAGGGGATAAGAATCTTAAGGTTATGGAAGGTTGGGGAGACATAAGGCTTGGTTGTAGGAAAATGTTTTGGAAAGTATTCCAAGGCTTTTAGTGAATGTATGTGGACGGTATGGGTGTCTAAGGGGGTGGCCGAATTTTGTTAGGTAGCTTGGGGGGGATAGTTGGCCAATTTTTCCTATTGAACATCTTTTTGCATTTTTGTTTTTCCTCTCCAAAAACTCCCACCTTTGGCCGAATGTCTATGGTACTTTTGGTGCAAAATTGCTTTTGGTTTTAGCCTCATTTTGTTTGAAACAAATACCACTTTTTTTTTCTTTCTTTCATTTGTCCTTTTGAACCAAAACTACATTTTTGTATTTTGTGCATTTTCTTCTTTGGTAAAATAGGTGTTGGACCGAATCTCATTTCTCCCATCCTCTTCTTTTCTTCTTTTGATATTTGCTCAACCACATTCCCTTTCTCTTTCTTTTGGCCGAACCTTCTCTTCCCTATCTTTACTTGATTTTTCTTCCATTGTTTACTAAAACCGAATTCTCTCTCTCATTTTATCTTCTCTTCTACTTTCGTATTTCATATCCTATTAGACTCAAATCAATTGTTTTCTTTTCCTCATAACCAAATAGCCGAATCTTCTACTTCCTTTTAGTTTAGTTTGGCCGAATATTCAAGGGTAGACTCTCTTTGGTTTCTTCAATCGATTTTGGTTAATAAGTAAGTATTCTTGGCCGATTTTCCTATTATTTCTTTTCTCCTCTCTATGTTATTTTCTTGTGAACAAGGGCTGAATCTATGGGCATTTGTTGCAAGGTTTTAACCATTTTAGGAATCGATTTCTTTTAGGCTCCTCGGGACGTTGGAAGCAATCGATCTAAGCCTCGTATCTTTATCGATCGTTTTGGGTAAGCCTTTAGGTAAGATTGGTATTTCGAAGGATAACTCTTTGGGATTTTGATGTTGGCCGAATGGCCTTTGTTCATAATCTTAGTATTGACCGATTGTAGGACAAAGTGATCTAGTGCGGTAGATCGGATCATCGGATTTTAGTATTGCTTTGGTGAAAGGTGTGTATCTTACACACTTTATAACTTGGTTTATATATGTATATTTGTGTGTTATAACTAATCATATTATGAAAGTGGGTAAATCGATGAGATCTGGATATGATACCATGATGGTATGAATGAAGATTCGGGTAAGTCCGTTTCAATATGTTGTTAATACATGTGGATTGAAATCATGATCTACGATTTATGATATATTTGTTATGAGATACATATCAAAGTTTATTGACATGATTTGTTTATCTATTGCATTGGTATGGGCAATATGAGAGAGAGGGGAAGATTGATGATTCGTGTCTTGGACACCGCTGGTTTGGCACCACCGGTGATTTGGTATCACATTCGTGTCTTGGACACCGAGAGGTTTGGCACCTCATAGCGACTTGTCCCCGTGGTTAATTCCACCGTGGGTTGGCCCCACTTTTGAGATATAGGATCGTCGCCGGTGATTTTGTATCACACGCGGGTTGGCCCCACAACTTGATGATTCGTGTCTTCGGACACGGTGGTTTGGCACCACCGGTGATTTGGTATCACATTCGTGTCTTGGACACCGAGAGGTTTGGCACCTCATAGCGACTTGTCCCTGTGGTTAATTCCACCGTGGGTTGGCCCCACTTTTGAGATATGGGATCGTCTGCCAGTGATTTGGTATCACACGTGGGTTGGCCCCACAGATGGATTATTCGTGACTATGGTCACCAGTGATTTGGTATCACATTTGTGTCTTTGGACACCAGTGGTTTGGCACCACCAGTGGTTTGGTACCACACGGGGTAGAAAAGGAGTTATGGATGGCTAGGTTGGGTGCATTATACATATATGTTGCTTTGTTATAATTTGTGTAAGTATGTGGTATTTACCCGGGAGAGGAATATGCATCGAGTCTTGGTGACTCACCTTCTCCCTTATATTTTCAGGTGAATCGTGAGATCGCGGATTTGGAGCCGGATGAACTCGAGGAGGCCATGCAATAAAGTTTGGTTTTACATGAACTTCCATTTGGGTACTTTATTTTAATTTGGGTTTTCATATTTTATGGATTTGTAATAAGGCCTCTTTAATTATGGTTTTGGATTATTTATATGCTTTGGGAATTATTCTAAACATGTTTAAGCATGTCACTTGGTTAATCTAATAATTGAGCTCAAAGTTTTCTAAACTAAAAACTCGCAATGGTTTTAAAAATCTTACCATCGGGTAATATGAATAGTTCGATAGAAAAATTACAAGTTAAGAGTTTTTCACAAAATTTAATTGTTAAGTCGATTCATTCAAAAATATTTTCCTTAGTGACATACCAGATTCGGTCGTGGCGTATTGACCGGGTTTGGGGTGTTACACTAAGCCTCCATTTGAAGTCTTTATTTCTATTTTTGGTTTTTTATCTGATTCTCTTTTACTCTAGCCTTTGTCGAATCTTCTCTAGGGTGGTGTGGTGTCGATTCTTCCTAGGTGTTGAACGAATCTGTGGATTAAGGTGGAAGTGGTGTCACTTTTTCTTGGAGACTTTTGGGATTCATTTGACTTATGATTCAAGCCTAAAGCCTCAGCTTTTATCAATCTAGCGATTCTAGGAAGGGGGTTAGACCTGTAAACCCAGCCCCTAAGTTTATGAAGCGAAGCGTGTCGTAGATTCGAGATTGGCCACGGGTTGTGGGCGACGACCGAAGCGAGTAGTAGGCAGATAGTGGTAGTGCCTGTCAACGATAGTATCGACGTAGAAAGTATTGTGTTACGCGTTATCAGGTGGGTAACTCTCACACACTTCATGTGTTATTTTATTAGTTGCTAGCATGTCTGAAAGCCGAAGTGACGTTTTGGTCACTAAAATACCCTTGTGGGTAAAAGCAAGGATTTCGGGTAAGTCTATTATGTTCTGCTATCAGTAAATGCATACGTTAAAAACCTGAATGTGCCATGTCAACTAATCGTTAAGCATGATCATATCATATTAATTATTGTACATGAGTTTGGGATATGAGATGAAGAGGAAGGAAACATGATCTTTCAGACTGTCACCAGTGGTTAGGTACCACAAGTGGGTTGACCCCACATATTATCATTTTGTGACTAAGTCTCGGTGGTTTGGAACCACCAGTGGTTAGGTACCACATATATTTCTGTGACTCGTCCCAGTGGTTTGGTACCACAGTGGGTTGGCCCCACGTATTGATATAAGGGATTGTCACCAGTGGTTAGGTACCACAAGTGGGTTGGCCCCACATACTATTATTGTGACTTTTGTCACCAGTGGTTAGGTACCACCAGTGGCTAGGTGCCACAAATGTTGGGTAGACACAGGAGATGCGGATAGATATCTAGGTTGGTTGGGTTGCATGACATACATATTTTGCATATGAATCTATGGGAGAGTCTAAGTTCGATTGGACGGGGATTTACCCACTGAGTCTTGGCGACTCACCTCTTCCGTTATTTTTACAGGTAATCCTTAGATCGCGGATGTGGAGCCGAGGTGGACTCGAGGTGGCCATGCACGATATTTCAGTTTTTATTTCAGTTATTTCGGATTTATTTTACTTTAAGTTAGATTTTGGGTAATGTAATAAGGCCATCTAAATTTTAACTTGGATTTATTTATTTTGTTAATTCTCTTAATTTTGCTTTGATCGTTAAGGCATGCCTAAAAGATTATGAAAGGGATGTTTTCAAAACTTAAATAATTGCGTGATTTTAAAGATTTCACAATTGGGAATTTAGCAATCGAGTATTGATAACAAGACAACTCAGCTTTTCAAACTAAATCTCAAAATGGTTCAACTAGTCACTCAATTCAAACTCTGTTTTTATAAATTCCAAGGTTTCCTTTCCTCTTCAAGGCAAAAATGTATTATTCAAATACTCGAGGATATGTTGAGATGTTGTGTTCTTGAGTTCGAGGGTACGTGGGAACGATACTTGCCTTTGATTGAATTTGCATACAATAATAGCTTTCAATCGAGTATCAAAATGGCACCATACGAGGCTTTGTACGGTCGTAAATGTCGTACACCTTTGTATCGGACCGAGCTAAGTGAAAGTAAGATACACGGGGTTGATCTAATCAAAGAGACTGAACAGAAGATAAAAGTGATCCGCGAAAGTTTGAAAGCAGCGTCAGACCGTTAGAAATCTTATGCGGATTTGAAACGTAAAGATATAGAGTTTCAAATTGGTGACCGAGTATTTTTGAAAGTCTCGCCGTGGAAGAAAATACTTAGGTTTGGTCGCAAGGGAAAACTGAGTCCGAGATTTATTGGGCCGTACGAGATTATTGAACGTATCAGGCCGGTTGCGTATAGGTTGATGTTACCACCTGAGTTAGAAAAGATCCACAATATTTTCCATGTTTCGATGCTTTGACGATATAGATCCGATCCTTCTCATGTAATTAGTCCGTCAGATATTGAGATACAGTCTGATTTGACTTATGAGGAAGAACCGATTCATATTTTGGCTCACGAAGTGAAAGAGTTGCGTAGTAAGAAAATATCGTTGGTGAAAGCACTGTGGCATAAGCACGGGATCGAAGAAGCAACTTGGGAGCTTGAGGATTCGATGAAAGAACGATACCCAAACTTGTTCACCGGTAAGATTTTTGAGGACGAAAATCCTTAAGGGGGGAGAGTTGAAACAGTCCGATTTTGGCCCTATTCGAAACAGTGGTTTTGGGACCACGAATCCGAGTTAGAAAAATATTTTTATATTATATTTGATCTATGATATATGTTTGAGCATGTGTTAAAATATCGTGGGTTAATTTGTCTGTTTGTGTGTTCAATTTAAGAAAAAGGACTAAATTGTATAAGTGGTAAAAGTAGCTTTTTATGTAATTGAGTGGCTTAATTAATGTGTCTTTTTAAAGAGGAGGTTTTATGTTGCAAATACCCCTTTTTATTAGTATAGTGGACGGCAATGTGCCTTTATAATATATTTATATGTTTGTTTTATATGTTAATTTTATATTAATGATAAATTATATATTAAAAACATATTATAATAAAACAAAAACAAGGAAAAAGGTTGCATGCTCATCTTTTTTATTCATTTGACCGAAACTAAAAAGAGAAAAGAATAGAGAAAAACTTCAAGGGTTTCGGCACTTCTCAAGCTTGATTAAGGTATGATTCGGTTTTAGTTTTTGATAATTTTTACATTTTTGAGATCGTTGCTTAGAAATGAACAAAACCCATGTTTTAATTTTTTATTATGATGATTATTTTGTGTGATGCCATTGAAGGAAGCTTGATATTTTTGTTGTTTGATGATATGTGATAAATTAGTAAGTGTTGTTCTTGAATTTTGGATGAAATTTAGTGATTTGGATTAAATTGCAAAAATAAATTTTTTGAAGGATTGAAATGCAAAATAAATGAATTGTATGAGCTTGTTATGGGATGATGAAGATTCGGCCCTAAAGAAGTATGGCTAGATTTTGAGTATATTGTGTTTTATGCAATAGGGACTAAATTGTAAAAATTGTAACTGTCAGGGGTAAAATTGTAATTTGCTCGATTATGTGTTTTCGGATTAAATTGAATGAGAAAAATGTTAAATGAGCTTAATTTGAAATTATTTAGATCAAGAACAAAAAGAATCGGGATTGGATCGGGGAAAAGCGAAGTTGAACGAATAGCCGGGAAAATTTAATCCGTCGATTTTCGAGGTAAGTTTTAAAGAAATCGGGTTGAATTGAATTTTAGTTTATATTAATGTGCATATGTTAAATGGTAGTAAGTGTGTTTAATTTCATAGTGCCGAATGTGATAATGAATTAAATATGTATTGGCCGAATGTAAGGTTGATATATATATATAAGTTTTGATCCTTTGAGTTGGATGAATATATATATATATGTATTAAGAGAAAGTTAAATGTGAAAATGATAGGAGAAATGGTTGTATTTGAATAGGTGGATATATATATATATGTGTGTTTTGAATATTGCCGAATATGGTGGTATTGAGTGGGAGGAATAAGTTGTTTTGAACATGTACATATATATGTGTATATATGAATTAAAAAAATGAGATCGGTTAAGGGGCACTATGTGTGCGAGCTTAAATACCGAGCACTGTGTGTGCGAAATCGGTTGTCTGGCACTAAGTGTGCGGAAAATAAGTAATGGCACTAAGTGTGCGATACATTACAAGTAAATGGCACTATGTGTGCACTTTTTCAAAGTAACGGCACTAAGTGTGCGATACGTTACATGATTTGCATTATGTGTGTGGGTTTACAGATCCTTCAAGGATATCAACTAATGAATGGTGATAAACGAGAGGAAATAAACAGGTAAGTGATGCATGATAGTTGAATAATTTAGTACTAATGAGGTAAGTCATTCTTGTTTATGAAACTAAAGAAATGAATTGTGATTATTAATTTATTGAGTTTGTTTGAGATGGAATGAGGATATATGTAACACCCCAAACCTGGCCTAGAAGTTAGGCCCAAATCTGGTGTGTTACATGGAAATAAAAAAAAAACCATATTTGTGATTATTAAAAACTTGCTTGAGAAATACAGCCTCTTTGTTAAAACCAAAAACACTTAAGCAATTTTTAACTACTTGAAAACGTAATAATCTTTAAAAAAACCTTTTTGGTAGCGAGAGCATATTTGAAATAAACAATTTACGAAAATGTGATGTTTAGAAATAGAGTTGCAGAAGCATTTTAAAAACGTTGCGGAAACGTAGATAAAATACAAGTATTTTTGAAAGATTGATTGATGAGTCAGCAATCAAGGTAGTGAACTTTAAAACCATGACTTTTGAAAATATCGTTTGATAGTTCGAGTGAAAACTTCCGTGTTAAAATATTTATAAAAGTTTATTATGAAATCCATTTGTTAATTGATTTTCGAAAAACCTTTATTTAAGTTTTTAGAAAAATTCCCATTTAAAAACAATTCAAGCAAAATTAAAGTACGTCAACATAAAGCAAAAATAAATACTCCAGAGGCCTTATTACATCATAAAAAAACCCAAAATAGTAAAGTGAATGGAAATAGAAATCTAAAGTTCAAAATAAACACCATTTCTGAAGTATGGCTTCCACCGAGTCATCCATGGCCCAAGTCTACATCACTGAGCATTACCTACAAGGGTTAAGAAAAAGGGGGGTGAGTTACAAGAACTCAGTGTGAAACCCCTTACCGTCATCCACTGGGCCTGAATCCCATTTAGCAATATTTTGGGCCTAAGCCCATTTAACATGCACTTGGACCGAAGCCCATTTACAAAACAGAATATATTTATATATGTGCAATGTATGAATGTATGCAAACCCAAACCAACCTAATAATCCATCCGCTACACACCACCCGTACCATCCAACACACCGTGGGGATCTTTTGTCAACCCACCCCGCCAACACACCAATCGTAGGCATTTAGCCATTTATATCAATTCGAATTGTGGACAAGCCACGAATAACGAGAATATACGTGGCTTAGCCACTAGACAAAATGTGACAGAGTCATTGCAATATGTGGCAGAGCCACCAAATTTCACTTCCCGATCATCAATATCCCAATCCCATGCAACTTATGTAAATGCAACATACATCGTAAATCATGATATTTACAATATAACCACGATAATTAATAACTCAGAGATTTATTACAAACAATTTGGCCCATTAACACTTTACAAAATCGGCCCATTAGGGCATTATAACAAATCAGCCCATTTAGCCATGTATCAGATCGACCCATTTAGCAATATATCAGATCGGCCCATTAAGCAATATATCAAATCGGCCCATTAAGCAATATATCAAATCGGCCCATTATGGCTATATATCAAATCGGCCCGTTAAGGCAATATAACAATTCGGCCCATTAAGGCAATATAACAAATCGACCCATTAAGGTAATATAACAAATCGACCCATTAAGGCAATATAACAATTCGACCCTTTAGGGGCATTTCCGTAATTCAGCCCATAGGGGCATTTTTGTAATTCGGTAATCTTACCCACTAAGGGTAATTTGGTAATCTCTCAATCCAGGGGTATTTCGGTAATTTACCCTATAAGGGTATTATGGTAATTTCGCAACCTAGACTTAACTACTAATGTGGGGCATAAAAATTGAAACTGTCCATCTGTGTCGTACTGGCTAAATTGAATATAACTCGAGTTAGGAACATCGAAATCTAAATCCGTAAATTTTCCTTGAAACTAGTCTCATATATCTTCTTACTAAAATTTTCCAGAATTTTTGGCTTAACCATTTAGTACATTTTATTCCTTAAAGTTTTCCTTGTTTCACTGTCCAACGATTCTGACCTCTCTTAACCGAAATTCAAATATCTCACTGTACAATTTTCATATGTTGCTCCCACTTGTTTCTATTGAAAATAGGCTCACTAAGGAATCCATACATAAAACTTATAACTCATAATTCTATTTGTACAATTTTAAACGATTTTTCCAAGACAGAACAGAGAACCGCGAAGTCGATCAGAACCAGTCTCACTAAAATTAAGATATCACAGAATATAAAATTCCTCTTCCTCCTCTGTTTCTTTCATATAAAATAGACACAGTAAGCTTTATTTCGATATCTTTTTCACTTTCTAACTTCCTTTATCCTATTTTTCGTGATTTTTCAAAATCAAATCACTGCTGCTGACCAAACTGTTTCATTGCAAAAATATGGTTACCACTACGAATATACGCACGCCCGAGTGGTCACGGATGCCGGTTTCCGGTTTTCTTCGGTATTTCGACCGAATCATAGAACATATCATACAAACATTCAGAGAGGTAAGATATTACACACCATTTCAAACATGTATTCGGAAGGGTACGGGATTACACACCTTATAAGGATTCCCTAAAGAACCACTCTTTGTTGCCCCCTAAAAATAAAATCGATCAAAAGTTAGCCTCGATTTCTTAAAAGTTCCAAAAGTCCAAAAGTACTCACTCACAAGAGTCACTTACCACAATTGCGATCCTTCCCTACTAGATTCTAAAATCCGGTCTTGCATATTGGCTATTGCAACGAGTCCCAATCAACTTTCGAAACCAAGGCTAGGAGAAAGATAAGTAGCAGCAAGGATGGCTTGATTCGGCCTTCATCAAAAGAGGATAAGAGGAGTTTAAAATAACAACAAGTGGCTAGATTCGGCTTAGCCAAGGGATGAGAGTTTCGGCTTAGCCAAGTCAAGAGAAGAAAGAACAAACAACATGAATAAGAAGAAAGAACCTTTACCTTAATAATAGGGATAAACCGAAATGAAAAACACGGTTTGGCACTAGTAGCAAGACAACAAGGAAGGATCGGTAGTTTCAGTTTTCAAGAGAAGGTAAGTGAACAAATTTTTGGTCTCAATGGTTTGGGTACATTCGGCAACAAGAAGAAAGAAAAGAGAGAATATGCACACTCAAAGCTTGAAGATTCGACAAGAAGGAGAAGGAAATTTGGAGAGAAAAGAAAAATGACACAAAAGTTGCAAATAGGAGTTTTTGGCCAAAACAACACCAAAACTTTTACCAATTGCCATAGAAAATTCGGCTACCTCCCTCTACACCCAAAACCATCCACATTCATGACCATAATGGTCAAAAATTGGCCAACCACACTTTCCATAACACTTCCCTTGAAAAAGGCCACATGTTCCCCTTACTTTCCCCTTCCTCTTGATTTCTTTCCTCACCTTCATCCTTTCCTAATTTCCTTAGCCATCTTGCCAAAAATAAAAAGTCCACCTTGCCTTATTTACATGCTTGGCCGACACTTAGAGAAAGAATGCAAAAATAATAGTCAAAATTTGTACATAATGGAATTTGAACCTCTTCCCTCAAGGTACTTCATGTGGCGCCATAACCTTCTTACCAATTGTTCAATTATGCTAGCACATTACTCATTAAATTCCATAAACATTGAGGTCACTGACTATCTCTCCTTAAAGTGCTTAAACACAAAATTCTTCCTATAACTTAACTTGAACCTGGAACTTCCTAGAAACCTCGTAACTCTCCAAAATCACCTTCCTAATAAGTCTAACTTGAAATAATGCCCTTCTCAAATTCCCATGAATTTTAAAATGCTTCTACGCTCAAGGCCCAATGGGCCCAATAGGTCCAATTCTACTAGGCCCAATTTTTTGGATGTTACAATTCTACCCCCTTAAAGAAATTTCGTCCTCGAAATTTCCAACCAACTACTAAACGCATCGCTCAAATCACACCACCATGCTTTCGCTGCGCACTCTAATCTTAATAACACCAATGTACTTTTAACAAAATCTTGAATCCTCTTTCACACAACCAAACACCTAACCACAGAAGCAAGCAGTTATCTACCACTTATTCCTAAAATTTTCTACATTCAATCATCATGTCCAACCATAACATACCTGACTTGATGGTGATGAAACAATCCTGAGCCTTATGCTCCTTAGACCCGCATCTCAAGCATGCTCCTGACCTCCTCCAGCATTCTCCCGAATGATGCCTTTTGCAATAATCGCAAGCCAGAAAGTTTGGACGTGCCTTAACACGTTTTACGGAACGAGACTGCGACCTAAAAGAACTGCGATCTAATTTCTTCTTACAGTCCACAAACCCAACTCGAAGTGCTTCACCGATTCCTTTAACCTCCTCCAATACTTCCTTAACTATCTGAGTTAGCTTATCAACCCCAGCTCGATCATGAGATCCCGTCTCAACCACTAGCGATGCCAGCGCCTCCCTTTTGGAAACATGCCCCGATGCTGAAGATCTAGCCTTAGCACCTTGGCCTCTACCACGTCCACATCTATTGCGTCTACGTCCTTTAACGCTCATGTTCACTAATGTCGACTTAATCTTATTACGAGTCTTATGAATCAGTATAATTATTCAATGTTTATTAAACAATGTTTTATGGAGTATCGTGGTTGCATTTTAAAGGCAAGTCAGGCTCGACCATGGGCTGGACACACGAGTGTGTGACTGGCCGTATGGTGCAAGTCAGGCTCAACCACGGGTGAGACACACGGGCGTGTCCACGACCGTGTGGACAAGTCAATATGTATGCCCTGTTTTGACACGGCTCAGACACACGGGCATGTCTGAGGCCGTGGGAGGCACAAGGCCTACCCACACGGGCGTGTGACCTCTGTAACTTTGAAAAATTCTTAAATTTCTGAGAATACCTGTAAGTGTTCGGTTTAGTCCTGGCCTCTCTCTAAAGTATGATCAAGGTCTCGAAGACCTATTTAAGGGACACTTTGATGTGTTTTGTCATATTTTGCCATGAAATGTCAGTAAAAGTTTCTGATCAGTCTGGTAATGCCTTTAACCCTATATCGATGATGGTTACGGGTTAGGGGTGTTACGTTAGCCATTAAAGTAACAGTGTGGGACTAAGCCCAATACAGTATCAGTACAGTGCAAACATGCAACCCACCCAAATCTAGCCAACACACCACCCATACCAACCAACACACCATGTGGGGAAAAAATTGACCCACCCAGCCAGCACACCAATATCGCAGCATAGCTGCCAATAATAATAACGCAGCAGAGCTGCCAGTAACAATATATGTGGCAACGCCACCACGAATGCTTGATGAATGTGGCGGCGCCACCATCTGAAAGATTTCCTCCATATCAGAATCCAAACCCCATGCTGTATGTCATGTCATAAATAGTTTGTGTATGCAAAGTGTCCTACTCAGTACAGCCTTATAAATAACATACACTCATCAGTCAACCTACCTCTAGGGGTAAAATGGTCATTTCCATCTATTAGGGGTAAAATAGTAGTTTTACCCTTTAGGGGTATTTTTGTCACTTTACTTATTTTAGGGTCTCGGTGTAGATAAAGACCTCTCCGAAGGTTTACAGTCGCCTCGAGCGACACAGATGACCTAAATAGTCATAGCGGTGTAAATAGGCCCAAGGCCCATTATTCGGCCCAAGTGGTCTCACACGCTCGTGTGGCCCATTTAGCCCAAATTCAGTCACGGCTATGCGAATTACATAGCCCAGTCCAATATTTACCACTTATCATGGATTTTATCTGAGTGGGGCCCACGAGCCCATTGGGCCCCCACGGCCCCTTTCGGCCCAACGTGGCCCATTACGGCCTAAGCCCATGAAAATGCTTATGGGGGCCTCTACAGTCTATCGCCCATGATTCGTGGGTTTGGCTTACCACACGAGCGATCACACGCTCGTGTGGTCTCAAACGCCGTATTTTCAGCTTTTCGGCTTTTGCCGTTCTACAGTTACAGTGGGGTGTTTACACACCTGATTGCAGAATGTGCTGTGATCCACGAGCACACCAACCCTTGGTAGATCTACTGCAACTCTTACACCTACTCCTTTACAAGAGATGGTCTACGACCCCCCTTTAGAGGTCTCCTGAAATACAACTGAATCTTTAACAATCGTATCCATTAACTGATCGACCAAGGATAAACATCACTGTATCGTGCTTATCGAAATGTAGATAAAAGTAAAGAGAACCCATAATCGGTCACCCAGAGTATGCCCCAAATCCAAGGCACAAAAAGAACACCCACCCCTGAGATGGAAGATTCGGTCACTCCCAAGAGTGAGAAGGGAAAAGAAACTGAATAAGAGAGACTTTAGGAAAACAGTATTAACAAAATAACCTACTTGGCAAAAGTTGAAAGGACTTACCGAAATCGATGACAGAAAAGAGAGTTGTGCGAAAGAATCCAACCGATTACCAGAGAATAGTTAAGAGACACGGTATTCGACTTAATACCAAAAGAAAGAGTGATGATAGAATCGGTTAGAAAAGGATAGGTGTATTCGACCAAGCACAATAGAGAGAGGAGATGATAAAATGAAAGTACTTGAAAGGCCTAAGATGTGTTCGGCTAGGATTGTGAAGGAATGGGAAGCAGAGAAGAAAATGAAGAAAGGTGGAGAGAAGATTCGGCTTAGAAGAAAGTCCGAAAGGAGAAGAATTAAAGAGGAAGGAGAGAAGCACTATTCGGTTTTGAGAAACAGAGAAGTAGAAAGAATTGGAAGAAGAAAGACAATTCGGCAAATATTGAAAAGTAAATTCGGCAATACTAACCAGTTTTCCCCAAACGGTTAATTCGACAAAACTTCAACAACCAAAATGGAGAACAGAATACTATTTTCGGCACTTAAGAGCCAAATTTCCCATACACCAACATACCAATCGGCACATCCTTCTACAACTCAAACTTGTAACACCCCTTACCCGGGTTCTACATCGAAACCGGGCCCGAGGAGTTACCAAACTCAAACCACTTGATCGCCACTTAGGCTCGTCGTAACTACTCTCTGAGGTCATCACAACAACCTCATTCTTGACTTATGAGGCCTCACTCATACACACGAAGGCTCTCGAGACTAAATCAGAACTTTTCCCAATCTTAAAAATTTTCCTTTTTCAACAGGGCTCGCACGCCCGTGCAAGATTAGACACGCCCGTGCATGGACACACATGCCCATGTCCCCAAATCGTGCCTAAAAACCCCAACATTCTGCAAATGCCCCACGGCCAAGGCACACGCCTGTGCTTACCACCTTTGGTACACACTGCCTACCTTAACAAGGCCTAGAGTCTAGACACACGCCCGTGTGGCTAGCCCGTGGCCAACACTGATTAATCCCACACACCCTAGACACACGCCCGTGTGGCTAGTCCTTGGTCCATTATGATTTAAAATACTAACATACAGGGGACACACGGCTGAGTCACATGCCCGTGGCCTGGCCGTGTGTCACACATGGCCTAGACACATGCACGTGTGTCTATCCACATGGACAAGAATAAAGCTATTTGCCAAGTTCTTTTCACCCTTCTAGCATACACAATCATGCACTCATCTAACACAATCATAATCAACTCAAATTCAATTGCAATCTCACATAGACAACTATAACTTTTCATATAGCATAAAATAGCCAACAACTATGGCATTATACAAAATAAGCTATCCATCTAAAGGCCAACACATCTTAGCCATTTACAATGAAATTCACTAACTTGTCTAGCCCCTATACGTGCCATATACAAAACATTGAGTCTCATGTACCAGAGTGTGCTGATAGTGTGGGCGATCTTCCAATTGATCCTCGTATCTCGGTTCAACACTTTTACTCTATAAAACAAGGGAAAAGAAAAGGAGTAAGCTTTGAGCTTAGTAAGTTTACACATAAACAATTAAGCATCATAGTATAAGCTAAACAACAATTAGCATTATACTACCAAAAGTAATGAACAACTATGCTTACTCTTTCTAACCCTTACCACATTTCCAACACATCATGAGTCACATACTCATAACCATCGAAATGCACCCCTGCATTCAATGTCACATTTACACAATATACAACACATCATTATTTCTCAATAATTCATCCACACAGCTAATCCACACAGCTAATGTCTTGGTGGTTTTGCACTTAGCCCACCACAATCAATTAATAAGGTAGTATCGCACTTAGCCTACCATAAAGGTAATCATAGTGGTTTCGCACATAGCCCACTAGATAATATAATTAACGATAGCATCGCACATAGCCAGCTCATCGTCCATATGCATTAGTATGGTATCGCACTTAGCCCACCATTTAGCCTTATCACTACACATTCACATGTCTACTTACTCAATTAAACATCCATTCACAATTCTACTACATTAATTCTACTTGAACCACATAGGTTCTCAATCAATCTATAACAAGCTACACACTAGCTATCATCAACAAATTGTAAGTATGAATGCATTGTTTATGCATAGACTTACCTCGGTACTCAAAAGTATTGAGACTTGCAATTTAGTCCACCACCTTACTTTTGCCTCGGTTTCGATCCGGGCTTTGCCTTTCTTGATCAATAATGAATAAATCAGCTTCTTCAATACACACATTGACTAGATTGACCCTTATCTCATACTTTAGCAAAATTACTATTTTACCCCTAAACTTTCTCATATTTACACTTTAGCCCCAAAGGCTCGGAAAGTGATTTTTATTCAACTTTCTAGTCCTTCATGCTTAGTCGAACCACTTATTCAACTAAAGCTATCATCAATTCTCACTAAAACACACATGTATGACCAAACTTCAGATTTTCACAATCAAGTCCCTACATGCATTTTCATGGAAAATCACTTAACAAAAGATGTTTCTACTACATCAAGCTTTCATAATCTTCCATAAAATATTAACATACATGCATGTCATACATGACCACATTTTTGAACATCCATTTTAGCTCATCAAATAGCTAAAAATAGCTTACTCATGCTACTAGGACTTAAAAAATACAAAGAATATAAAAAACGAGGCTAGATGCACTTACTAGCAAGCTTGAAAAATTTGAAGAACCCTAACAATGGCTCTTGGAATTTTCGGCAGCCTTGGGGAAGAAGATGAATGAATTTTTTCATCTTTTCTCCTATTTTAATCACTTATTTGATAAAGTATCAAAATGCCCTTTTTGATAAACTTTCTATTTTAACTCATCCATGCCCAATTCTGTCCAAATAATAGAATTTAGATAAATTGCTATTTAAGGACCTCTAATTAATAATCTAAAGCTATTTCACGCATATAGCTTCTAGAAACACACATTTTGCAACTTTTGTAATTTAGTCCTTTTGGACAATTCAACAATAATTTTACAAAATTGCTTCATGAAACTTTCACACTAGCATGCATACAAGGCATAAACCTCAAAAACGCATTTATAACCCTCAGATTTGTGGTCTCGCACCACTATTCTGACTAGGCCCTAAACTGGGATGTTACAACTCTCCCCCCTTTAGAGATTTTCGCCCATGAATATCTTACCGGTAAAGGGGTTTGGATGTTGCTCTCTCATAGCTTCTTCCATTTCCCACGTAGCCTCTTCCACACCATGTCTCTGCCATAACACTTTCACTAGTGCTATGCTCTTATTTCTAAACTGTTTCACTTCTCGAGCCAAGATCTTAATCGGCTCCTCTTCATATGACATATCCGGTCTTATCTCAATTTCTGTCGAAGGAATCACATGTGAAGGATCGGAGTGATACCGTTGCAACATCGACACATGGAACACATTATGAATCTTTTCCAACTCTACCGGCAAAGCCAACTAGTACGCTACAAGCCCAATTCTGTCTGTAATCTCATACGGTCCTATGAATCTTGGACTCAATTTCCCTTTTCGTCCAAATCTCATAATCTTCTTCCACGGGGACACTTTCAAAAACACTTTGTCGCCCACTTTAAACTCAAATTCTTTTCTTTTCAAATCCGCGACGACTTGATCGTCCGGCACGACTCTCGACTATTACGGATTACTTTCACCTTCTCTTCGGTTTCTTTCACTAGATCGACCCCATGGATCTACTTCTCACTAAGCTCGGTCCGATACAAAGGAGTCCGACACTTACGACCATACAAAGCCTAATACGGTGCCATCAGATACTCTGATCGATAATTGTTGTTATAGGCGGTCGACCAAAGGTAGATATCTCTCCCAACTACCTTCGAATTCTAACACACAAAGATCGAAGCATATCTTCAAGAACTTGAATCACTCTTTCAGACTGACCATCGGTTTGCGAATGGAACGCAAAGATCGAAATTCAATCTCGCACTCCATGGCCTCTTGCAACTTCTTCCAAAATCTCGAAGTAAACCTCGGATCTCTATCCGATATAATAGACATAGGCACACCATGCAACCTCACTATCTCTGCCACATACAACTCAGCTAACTTGTCCAGTGAATAATCAACATGTACTGGAATAAAGTGAGCCGACTTCGTCAATCTATCCACAACAACCCACACAACATCTCTCTTTCTTGGAGTCATCGGCAACTCTGTTACAAAATCCATGGTAATTCGATCCCACTTCCATTCGGGTACCATTACTGGCTGAAGAAATCCCGAAGGCACTTGATGCTCAGCCTTCATCTATTGGTAAATCAGACACTTTGTCACAAACTCTGAAATATCTCTTTTCATACCCGGCCACCAATAAAACTTCCTAAAGTCGTTGTACATTTTCGTACTTCCCGGATGTACTGAAAAACATCCACTGTGGGCCTCATGCAAAACCTTTTGGATTAACTCCTCATCTCTAGGTACACAAATTCTGTCACGGTACGTCAGACAACCATTCAAATCCACTCAAAAATCAGAATCACTTTCTGATCCGCACTTAGCTATCTTAGCTTGCATCTCACTGTCATTTCTCTGAGCCTCACATGTTTTTTAAACAAATAGCGGCTTAGCTCTCAATTCTGCCAAAATAGTACCATCGTCAGACAATGCTAAACTCGTGCTCATAACTCTTAAAGCATACAAGGATTTCCTACTCAGGGAATTCGTGACCACATTCGGTTTTCCCGGGTGGTAGTCAATGACTAACTCATAGTCTTTCAACAACTCAAGCCACTGTCTCTATCGCAAGTTCAGATCCTTCTGATCCATCAAATACTTCAAACTCTTGTGATCCGTAAAGATTAGGCAATTCTCACCATACAAGTAATGTCGCCAAATCTTTAACGCGAAAATAATCGCAGCCAACTCTAAATCATGAGTCAGATAATTCTTCTCGTGCGGTTTCAACTATCTCGAGGCATAAGCGACTACCTTACCCTCTTGCATCAACACGCAACTGAGACCATTAAATGACGTGTCACTGTAAACCACGAACTCTTTTCCCGATTTTGGTTGAACCAAAACCGGTGCCTCAGTCAATAATGTCTTCAGTCTCTCGAAACTCTGTTGACATGTCTCAGTCCATTCAAACTTGACATCTTTGTGCAACAACTTCGTCATCGGAGTAGCAATCACGGAGAACCCCTTTACGAAACGTCTGTAATATCTTGCTAATCCCAAGAAACTTCTGATTTCAGACACGTTCCTCGGCGATTTCCAATCTACAACACCCGATATCTCACTCGGGTCAACTCTGACACCATCACCTGACACCATGTGTCCTAGGAATCCGACCTCTCGGAGCCAAAACTCACTCTTGCTAAACTTAGCATACAATTGCTTATCTCTCAAAGTTTAAAAGATAATTCTCAAATGCTCTTCGTGATCGTTCTCATCCCAAGAATAGATTAATATATCGTTAATAAAGACAACTACAAACTTGTCCACATATGGTCTGAAAACACTGTTCATCAGATCCATAAAAATCGTAGGTGCATTCGTCAAACCAAGCGGCATAACCAAAAACTCATAATGGCCATACCTTGTCCGAAATGCAGTTTTCAACACATCTTGCTCTTTCACTCTAAGCTGATAATAACAAGACCTCAAGTCTATCTTGGAGAACACTGTAGCTCCCTTCAGTTGATCAAAAAGATCATCAATCCTTGGTAAAGGATACTTATTCTTCACCGTCACCTTGTTGAGTTGTCTATAGTCTATACACAACCTCATAGACCCATCTTTCTTCTTCACGAATAATCTTTGGAGCACCTCTACACGGCGAGTAGCTCGGTCTTGCAAAACCCTTATCTGTCAACTCTTGCAACTGAACCTTTGCTTCTTTCAACTCTACAGTGCCATTCTATATGGAGCAATTGAAATTGGTGTCGTTCCCGGAACCAACTCAATTCCAAACTCGACCTCTCTCACTGGAGGTAATCTGGGTAACTCTTCCGAAAATACATCTGGATACTCACATACCACTGGCACTGTTTCAAAATCTACTCCAACCTCTTGAGTATTCAACACAAAAGTAAGATAGGACTCACATCCTTTTCTCAAACATTTCTCAGCCACTAGGGAAGAAACCATCACTGGTAGACTATTCGATCCACCCGATTCAACCCGAACCACATCTCCACTCTAACATTTCAATTCAATAAACTTACTACCACAGTTCACTAAGACACTATGGGTAGTCAACCAATCCATGCCTAGGATTAAATCAAACTCATCAAACGGCAACAACATAAGGTTTGCCTAAAAACAATGATTCTCAAACAATAAAGGACAATTCTTACACACTTTGTTCACTAACACATGCTTTCCTAACGGGTTTGACACCTTAACCACTACGTCCGTAGACTCAACGGTCATACTCAAACTAGATGCTAATCTCATGCAAATATAAGAATGAGTAGACCCTGGATCTATTAAAGCAATAACAAAGGTGTCATAGAGAGAAAATGTACCCGTTATCACATCTGGGGAGGATGCTTCTTCGCGAGCGCGAATAGCATACGTCCTCGCAAGTGCCCGACCCTCTGGTCTCACAGCAGAATCTCTAGGCGCACCTCTACCACTATTCTCGCCTCTCGGGTTCCTTGGTGGTCTACCCCTTGCAGACACATCGCTAGGTCTCATCTCTTGCCTCTCTTCCTTATCATCCTCTCTAAGGCGATTTGGATAAAATGGTCGGAGGAACCACACTTATAACAGTTTTGACTGTTACCCCAACACTCTCCAGTGTGATATCTACCACAACTTGGACACTCCGGTTTACTCTTCGGATTGCCCACACTTTCCATCGAGGTTGCTTGGACTCTCGAACCTGAACGAGTATTGCCCAAGTCTCGATGCGAATAACCCACTGGTGCTGTCGTCCGAGGATTCACTTCCTTAGATCTTTTCGATTGGGCTTGGTATGACTTGCCCATCGGCCTCTTTCTAGCATCTTGGGCTTCACTCACAGCCCTCCTCTTTTCTGAACTCAACTCTTCGGCCTTGCTTGCCCTTTTAACTAACACCACAAACTCTTTCAACTCCAAAATACCAACTAGGAGTTTGATGTCTTCATTCAGTTCGTCTTTGAACCTCTTACACAAGATGGTCTCTGTCGACACACATTCTTGAGCGTATTTGCTAAGCCTAACAAACTCACGCTCATACTCTGCTACTGACATTCTTCCTTGCTTCAACTCAAGAAATTCCTTCCTTTTCCGATCAGTAAATCATTGGCTTATATACTTCTTTCGAAATTCTTCCAGAAAGAAGTCCCACGTCACCCGCTCTCTCGAGACCACTGACATCAACGTCTTCCACCAATGGTATGCCGAGTCCCTCAGCAAGGATACGACACACTTCAAGCTCTCTTCAGGCGTACAAGAGAGTTCATCGAATACTCTCATCGAGTTCTCTAACCAGAACTCTGCCCTCTCAGGGTCATCATCATCTACCTTAGCTCTAAACTCCTCAGCCCCGTGCTTCCTAATCTTATCCACCGGGGGTTTCGATATCCTCACTAAATCCATACCTGGAGGAGCCACTGGATTTGGCTGAGGTATAAGAGGAGGTGGAGGAGGTTGAGCATTAGGGTTCGCTCGAACATAGTCCGAGTACCAATTGCTCATCATCTAGAGAAAGGCTTCCCGAGCCCCTTCCCCTTGACCCCTAGCCTCGGGTCCACTTTGAACAGGCACAGTTCCTTGCGCAGGAGCCGGCGCATTACTAGCTGCTTCATCTTCATCGTGATCAAGGGATCGGAATCCATATACTATATAAAACAAGATTTAAAATCATCAGAAACCACCACACTATCATTGTACACTTATGGCATGTATAGCTAGACTCTTACACCCACTACGGTAGTCCTAGAACCGACTAAACCATAGCTCTGATACCACTAAATGTAACACCCCTTACCTGGGTTCTACGCCAGAATCGGGCTTGAGGCATTATCGAACTCAAACCACTTGATCGCCATTTAGGTTCGTTGATAAACCGTAAAAGTAACATATTTTAATCCCACATTTAGCATACTTTTGGACAATTTATCCTTTGATTTATGTAAAAAGGTGCTCTTAATCCTTTCTTTTCATGTTTTATACTCAGGGAAGCACTGGAGGATGAAAAGAACAAGAAACGGGCTTAAAATGAGCCAAATGGGCTAAAGCACGAAATCAACACGGCCTGGGCCCAAGACCACACGGCCGTGCCTCCTTAATAATCTCGAACACGGTCTAGCCACGAGATACATGGCCGTGCCTCATTAATGAAGTCCGAACACGGCCTAAAGATGATTCACACGGGCATGTGCCATGGCCGTGTCCCTACCGCGGAAAAGAGTAATTTCAATCGGATTTGGATACTTAGGGGCAAAGAAACACATTCCAAAAGCCTATAAATACACCCTAAGTATGACCTAAACAGGGGGAGTCGACGGGAGCCTAAAGCTACCATTTAGGGGCGTCTTGCTAGGCCAGAGAAGGCAGATTTGTGGGGATTCACTCGGGGATAGCCAGTTGATCCATCTCAAGAAGCCGGAATTCTACTCAAGACGGAGGATCTCCTCTTCAATTCCTTCAGGGGGTTTTAGGGATTTCTTATGTTTTGTTTTATCTTTTCTTCTGAGATGTTTTCTTTTATTGTTATGAACTAAACCCTCAGATACCTGAGGGGGATGAAACTTAGATGAATCTTGTTATCGTTTGCTGAACTATATGATAAATATTTGATTTGTTCTTAATTATGTTTTCTTAATTCTTTGTTGATATTCCGTGGATATTGATTCACGTTGGATGTGCTTAGGTGGAGGAGCAAAAGTCCCTGCCTAAGAGTAGATCTAGCATAGTTAAGCGGAGTTGATCGCGCGCCTAGAGATAGGGTGACGAGGTATTGCCGGATTAGGGTGAAACCTAATATGAGAGTCCATAGATCGAGTTAATGCAATTCTAGGGGTTTTAATTAGAAAGAGATTTCAATTAATCAACCTAGGGTTAGACGTTATTCGCCTCGAGAGAGGGTTTAATATAAATTAGGGAATCCTACGGATCAAGTCAAATGAATAAATCGTCTCGTTCAGAGTTAGATAACAAGTGAAGTCTAGGTGGATTCTTCCTTGGGTGTCGTCTTAATTAATTGGTTTTTCTTCAAGTATTCTCCCAAATTCATTCTTCTTTGTCTTAGAGTCTTTAAATTTAATAGTTAATTAATTTAGATTTAAACAACAACTTCACTTATTTTAGGCTAGATAATAGAAAGAAAGTTAGTATTAGTACTTTTAGTTCCTTTGGGTTTGACAATCCGGTCTTGCCTTAACTATACTACTGTTCGATAGGTGCGCTTGCCTCAAATCGTTGTCATAGTTAGTTTCTAGGTTCGATCATTATCTTTATAAATTTAAAACTATAACTTCACAGTGATCACTCGTCGTAACTACTCTCTGAAGTCATCTCAACAACCTTATTCTCGACTTACGAGGCCTCACTCATACACACGAGGGCTCTCGAGACTAAACTGGAACTTTTTCCAATCTTAAAAATTTTCTCTTTTGAACAGGGCTCACACGCCCGTGCAAGATTAGACACGCCCGTGCCTGGACACACACGCCCATGTCCCCAAATCGTGCCTAAAAACCCCAACATTCTGCCAATGCCCCACGGCCAAGGCACACGCCCGTGCTTACCACCCGTGGTACACACTGGCTACCTTAACACGGCCTAGATTCTAGACACACGCCCGTGGCCAACACTATTTAATCCCACACGCCCTAGACACACGTCCGTGTGGCTAGTCCGTGGTCTATTCTGATTTAAAATACTAACATGCAGGGGACACACGGATGAGTCACACGCACATGGCCTAGACACACGCCCGTGTGTCTATCCAAAGGGACAAGAACAAAGCTATTTGCCAAGTTCTTTTCACCCTTCTAGCATACACAATCATGCACTCATCTAACACAATCATAATCAACTCAAATTCAATTGCAATCTCACATAGACAACTATAACTTTTCATATAACATAAAATAGCCAACAACTATGGCATTATACAAAATAAGCTATCCATCTAAAGGCCAACACATCTTAGCCATTTACAACGAAATTCAATAACTTGTCTAGCCCCTATACATGCCATATACAAAACATTGAGTCTCATGTACCAGAGTGTGCTGATAGTGTGGGCGATCTTCCAATTGATCCTCGTATCTCGGTTCAACACTTTTACTCTATTAGACAAGGGAAAAGAAAAGGAGTAAGCTTTGAGCTTAGTAAGTTTACACATAATCAATTAAGCATCATAGTATAAGGTAAACAACAATTAGCATTATACTACCAAAAGTAATGAACAACTATGCTTACTCTTTCTAACCCTTACCACATTTCCAACACATCATGAGTCACATACTCATAACCATCGAAATGCACCCCTGCATTCAATGTCACATTTACACAATATACAACACATCATTATTTCTCAATAATTCATCCACACAGCTAATCCGCACAGCTAATCCACACAGCTAATGTCTTGGTGGTTTCGCACTTAGCCCACCACAATCAATTAATAAGGTAGTATCGCACTTAGCCTACCATAAGGTAATCATAGTTGTTTCGCACATAGCCCACTAGATAATATACTTAACGATAGCATCAGGCATAGCCAGCTCATCGTCCATATGCATTAGTATGGTATCACACTTAGCCCACCATTTAGCATTATCACTACACATTCACATGTCTACTTACTCAATTAAACATCCATTCACAATTCTACTACATTCATTCTACTTGAACCACATAGGTTCTCAATCAATCTCTAACAAGCTACACACTAGCTATCATCAAAAAAATGTAAGTACGAATGCATTGTTTATGCATAGACTTACCTCGGTACTCAAAAGTATTGAGGCTTGCAATTTAGTCTACCACCTTGCTTTTGCCTCGGTTTCGATCCGGGCTTTGCCTTTCTTGATCTATAATGAATAAATCAACTTATTCAATACACACATTGACTAGATTGATCCTTATCTCATACTTTAGCATAATTACTATTTTGCCCCTAAACTTTTACATATTTACACTTTAGCCTCAAAGGCTCGTAAAGTGATTTTTATTCAACTTTCTAGTCTTTCATGCTTAGTCGAAAAACTTATTCAACTAAAGCTATCATCAATTCTCACTAAAACACACATGTATGACCAAACTTAAGATTTTCACAATCAAGTCCCTACATGTATTTTCATGGAAAATCACTTAACAAAAGATGTTTCTACTACATCAAGCTTTCATAATCTTCCATAAAATATCAACATACATGCATGTCATACATGACCACATTTTTGAACATCCATTTTAGCTCATCAAATAGCTAAAAATAGCTTACTCATGCTACTAGGACTTAAAAAATACAAAGAATATAAAAAACGAGGCTAGATGCACTTACTAGCAAGCTTTGAAAATTTGAAGAACCCTAACAATGGCTCTTGGAATTTTTGGCACCTTGGGAAGAAGATGAATGAATTTTTCATCTTTTCTCCTATTTTAATCACTTATTTGATAAAGTATCAAAATGCCCTTTTTGATAAACTTTCTATTTTAACTCATCCATGCCCAATTTTGTCCAAATAATAGAATTTAGATAAATTGCTATTTAAGGACCTCTAATTAATAATCTAAAGCTATTTCACGCATATAGCTTCTAGAAACACACATTTTGCAACTTTTGTAATTTAGTCCTTTTGGACAATTCAACCATAATTTTACAAAATTGCTTCATGAAACTTTCACACTAGCATGCATACAAGGCATAAACCTCAAAAACTCATTTATAACCCTCGAATTTGTGGTCTCGCACCACTATTCCGATTAGGCCCTAAACCAGGATGTTACAAAACTCCTCCTTTCTCTCCACGATCCACTCCTAAAAATCCTCCCTGATATCCTCCACATATCACTCCAATCTCTCATCTATCAGAATTTTACTGTAACTCAACTACTAGCCGAACCCTCAGCAAAATAAATACCCCCTCATGCTGTGCCAACACTCGAACCTCAGACCCCTTTGCCACACTTGTAACGCCACAACCACTGCACCAATAGGCTTTTTGTGACTAAAAACAAGCACAATAATTAATAAGACCTCTGTGCCAGTGTCTAGATTCTTTTAAGAGTAAATTTAAAAAATTCTGCAAAAGCCAAGACTCGAACCCAGGCTTCTTAAACACACCAAATCACTTAGCCATTAAAGCAAACAAGTAACTTGTGTCAGAACATGCAAAATTAAAGACCCAATATTTTTAGGGTGTTACATAATTCGGCTGCTCAGCAACCTCCACCCCCACCTATTCCCCAACTGGTTCTCATAGTTTTTCAAGTTGTGGAACCTTTACGATTGAATAAACCTTCTGTTGATAAAATCCAAAAATACGGGGCTGAAGAGTTTAGAGTTACTGTTAATGACGATCCAGAGAGAACCGAGTTTTGGCTTGAGATTACGATCAAAGTATTTGATGAACTATCTTACACACCAACTGAATGTGTAAAATACGTCGTATCACTTCTGAGAGACACTTCGTATCAATGGTGGAATACTTTGGTATCTATGGTGCCGAGAGAATGGGTCACCTGAGAATTCTTTGAAACCAAGTTCAGAAAGAAATAAATAAGTCAACGGTTTATCAACAAAAAGCAAAAAGAGTTTCTGGAGTTGAAATAGGGTCGAATGTCTGTGACCGAGTATGAAAGAGAGTTTGTAAGACTCAGTAAGTATGCTCAAAAATGTGTTTCAACTGAGGCAATTATGTGTAAAAGATACGAAGACAGGTTGAATAAAGACATCAGACTGCTAGTCAGGATTTTACAATTAAAAAAAATTGTGGTGCTAGTCGGCAGAGCTTGTAAAGCCGAGGAACTTGGAAAAGAAAAGACAAAAGCTTATCATGAGGCTAGAGATTCGAGGAAGAGGTTGATGAGTAAATCCTATCACTCTCTGTCAAAGAAATCATGGGATTCGTATACTCGTTCGAATGCTTCAGTGGGGTATCCAAATAGAAATCATGGAAAGCAATACTCAAGTCCTAAAGCTCAAGCTACATCAGTATCGAGTGTCGGTAGTGTGAGAAACAATAAACCCGAGTGTCAACAGTATGGACGATGACATTTTGGAGACTGTTGGATGAATAATAAAGCTTGTTTCAAATGTGGTTCGTTAGATCACTTTATTCGAGATTGCCCTGAGTTAACCGAGAAAGATAAATTTTAGAATGCAAGATTGAGAAACACAACTGCTAGAGGGAGACCACCTAAAAATAAAGGAAATGTGACTAGTAGCAAAGGAGCGACAAAGGACTCTGCTGTGAGATCCGAGGCTAGAGACCAGCCAGAGCTTACGCTATTCACGCTCGCGAAGATACGTCGTCACCAAATGTTATCATCGGTACATTTTCTCTGTATTACACTAATGTAATTGCCTTGATTGAACCTGGATCGACTCATTCACATATCTGTATGAATTTAGTGTCTAGTAAGAGTTTTCCTGTTGAGTCTACCGAAGTTGTGATTAAAGTATCGAACCTCTTAGGCAAGTATGTCTTAGTTGATAAAGTTTGCAAGAATTTTCCTTTGATGACTCGGGGTTACTGTTTTCCATCTAATTTGATTCAATTACCATTTGATGAATTCGATGTGATTCTGGGTATGGATTGGTTGACTTTGCATGATGCTGTTTGAACTGTAGACGAAAGACTATTGAATTGAAATGTCAGAATAGTGAAATCCTTCGAATTGAATCTGATGAATCGAGTGGATTGCCTGTTGTAATATCATCGATGTTAGCTCAGAAATATGTGAGAAAAGGTTGTGATGCTTACCTTGCGTATGTACTGGATACGAAAGTGTCTGAATCAAAGATTGAATTAGTGCTAGTAGTCTATGAGTATCTGTATGTGTTTCCAGAAGAGTTACCTGGGTTGCCACCGATCAGAGAGGTTGACTTTTCTATTGAATTAGTATTGGGAACATCATCGATATTGATAGCCCCGTACAGAATGGCTCTGACAGAATTGAAAGAGTTGAAATCTCAGTTGCAAGAGGTAACAGATAGAGGTTCTGCACGAACTAGTTTTTCACCCTGGGGTGCACCAGTGCTGTTCGTAAAGAAGAAAGATAGATCGATGAGGCTGTGTATCTATTATCGTCAGCTCAACAAGGTTACAATTAAGAATAAGTATCCTTTACCGAGAATTGATGATTTGTTTGATCAGTTGAATGGAGCAACAATGTTTTTAAAGATTGATCTGAGATCTGCCTATTATCAATTGTGAGTTAAAGATTCGGATGTGCTGAAAACTACGTTCAGAACAAGGTATGGGCATTATGAATTTCTTGTTATGCCTTTCGATTAACTAACGCTCCTGCAATTTTTATAGATTTGATGAATCGAATTTTTAGACAGTATTTAGATAGATTTGTTGTTGTGTTTATTGATGACATTCTGATCTATTCCCGAGATGAGTCTGAGCATGCTGAACATTTGAGAATTGTATTGCAAACATTGAGAGATAAGCAATTATTTGCTAAATTTAGTAAATGCGATTTTTGGCTTCGAGAGGTTTGATTTTTGGGATATATTATTTTAGTGGAAGGCATACGAGTTGATCCGAGTAAGATTTTGGCAGTTGTTGACTGGAAACCACCAAGAAACGTATCTGAAGTTAGAAGCTTTCTGGGATTAGCTGGCTACTATCAGCGTTTTGTTAAAGGATTCTCGATGATTGCTACGCTGATGAATCGATTGCTACAAAAAGATGCGAAGTTCGAATGGTCCAAAAAATGCCAAAAGAAATTTGAAAAGTTGAAAGCATTGTTAACTGAAGCACCAGTTCTAGTTCAACCTGAGTCGGGTAAAGATTTTGTGATTTTTTAGTGATACGCCATTTAACGATTTGGTTTGTGTTTTGATGCAAGAGGGTAAAGTGATAGCTTATGCTTCCAGACAGTTGAAACCGCACGAAAAGAATTATCCGACGCACGATTTAGAGTTGGTCGCTATTGTATTTGCATTGAAAATTTGGCGACATCATTTATACGGTGAAAAGTGTCATATCTTTACTGATCACAACAGCTTGAAGTATATAATGACTTAGAAAGATTTGAATTTATGACAACGAAGATGGCTCGAGCTATTTAAAGACTATGAACTAATAATTGATTATCATCCGGGGAAAGCGAATGTAATCGCAGATGCTCTGAGAAGAAAATCTTTGTTTGCGTTGAGAGCGATGAGTACACAGTTAACCTTATCTGATGATGGTTCAATTTTGGCTGAGTTAAAAGCTAAACTGTTATTTCTTTAGCAAATTTGTGAAGCTCAGAAATGTGATAACGAGTTGCAAGCTAAAAGAGTGCAATGTGAGTCGATTACTAATTTAGAGTATCATATCGGATCCGATGATTGTTTAATGCTCCGAGGTAGAATATGTGTACCGAGAAATTCCGAGCTTGTTCAAAAAATTCTACATGAAACACACAGTGGATGTTTATCTATTCATCCGGGGAGTACTAAAATGTACAATGATTTAAAACAATTGTACTGGTGGTCGGGTATGGAACGAGACATTTCAGATTTTATATCTAAATGCTTAGTTTGTTCACAAGTCAAAGCCAAACATCAAGTTCCTTCGGGATTACTACAACCTATGATGACACCAGAGTGGAAATGGGATAGGGTTATGATGGATTTCGTATCGGGATTACCCCTATCTCTGAAAAAGAAAGATTCTATTTGGGTTGTTGTTGATCGACTAACAAAATCGGCACATTTCATTCTGGTACGTACAGACTTTTTGCTTGATAGATTAGCTGAGTTGTACATCTATGAGATCATTAGATTGCACGGGGTGCTAATTTCTATTATTTCGGATAGAGATCCGAGGTTTACGTCACGATTTTGGAAGAAATTTCAAGAAGCTTTTGGTACGGGTTGCACTTTAGTACTGCATTTCATCTGCAAATTGACGGTCAGTCTGAGAGAGTAATTCAGATTCTTGAATATATGCTTCGTTTTTTTGTTTTAGAGTTTGAAGCCAACTGGGAGAAATATTTACCATTGGTTGAATTTACGTATAATAACAGTTTTCAATCGAGCACAAAGATGGCACCGTATGAAGCATTGTATGGTCGCAAATGCCGAACTCCGTTATACTAGACTGAGCTTAGTGAGAAAAAGATTCATGGGGTTGATTTGGTTAGAGAGACTGAAGATAAAGTGAAAGTAATTCACGACAGTTTGAAAGCAGCTTCAGATCGACATAAATCATATGCAGATTTGAAATGTAGAGACATTGAATTTCAAATCGACGACAGAGTATTTTTGAAAGTATCTCCATGGAAGCAGATTCTTCGTTTTGGTGGCAAAGGAGAATAGAGTCCGCGATTCATTGGGCCGTATAAGATTATCGAAAGAATAGGGCCAGTGGCATATCAACTAGCTTTACTATCAGAATTAGAAAAGATCCATAATGTGTTTCATGTGTCGATGCTACGCCGATATAGATCAGATCCGTCACACGTAATTTCTACGGCAAAGATTGAAATTCAACCTGATATGACGTATAGCGAAAAACCGATCAGAATTCTAGCTCGAGAGATTAAAAAGTTGAGAAACAAAAACATAGCTTTGGTGAAAGTTTTGTGGCAACTTCATGGGATTGAAGAAGCTACGTGGGAACCTGAGGAAGCTATAAGAAAACCGTACCCTAACCTCTTTTGTGGTAAGATTTTAGGGGACGAAAATTCCTAAAGAGGAGAGTTATAACAACCCATTTTTAGTCAAATCGGAACATTGGTTTTTAGACCAAAAATTTGAACTCAAAATAATTATTTTATTATTATTTTGAGGACTAAAGTATGATAAAATGTTTGTGTAAAAATTTCGTTAAGAAATTTAATCGTTTGAGTGCTTAATTTGATAAAAAGGACTAAATTGCGTTAAGTGTAAAACTTATGTTCTATTAGCTAAAGGTGTCTAATAGCTATGGATTCATAAAGGGGAGGTTCTTATGTGGTAATTAGACCATTGTTAATGTTAGTGGACAAAGATGGACATCTTTTAAGTGTTTTTAATGAATTATAACAAAGGTGAAATATGTAATTTAATAAATAAACATAAGTAAAATAACATAAAAGTTAAGGTTATCATCATTCTTACTTTTCTTCAACCGAATAATAGCAAGAAGAAAGCCATTAAAGAACACCAAACATTCATACATAGTTCATCCTTGCATGTAAGTTCATTTTTGTCCCGTTTTTAATGATTTCTATGTTTTTGAGATCGTTGCAGCTTAATCTAGCTAGCCCAGGGACTAATTCGCAAAATTGTTAAAGGCTTAAGGTTTTTCCATTGATGAATATAGGTGTATTTGATGTTTGATGATAGAAAATATATGCTTGTTGTTAGATAAACAACATTTGTAAATTGATTTTTGACAAAATTGTCATTTAGGGATTAAATTGAGAAATATGAAAATTTTGTTGTTAAATTGTGAAATAAATGAAAAATATGGGCTGCTATGGGTCTATTTGAAATTCAGCTAGCATGGGTAGGGACCTAATTGCATGAATTTGTAACTTTATGTGATAAGAACTAAATTGTAAAGATGTTGAAATTTTAGGGGCAAAAGTGTAAAGTTAAATTGCATTTTGGATGTTGAAATAAGTTAAATTTGATATTTTATAGATCAAGAAAAATGAAGTTTGGATTTAGATCGGGGGAAAAACAAAGTTCTGGATTAGTCGATCAGTTTCTCGTTTTTACATTCGAGATAAGTTCTTATGTAACAAGCATTACTATATTTGTGTTTCAAATGCTTTAATATTAAATAAATTATGAATACGACCTTACGAACATATTCGACAATGAATCGAAAAATGTTAAATCCCGGTTGAACCTTAGGAATATGTTAGGATACGAATGACATGTCATTAGGGGTTATGTGATTTGGGTGATGGTCCGTACGCCCTATCGGTGACTAAGTTATCCGGCATGTGTTGCGGATTCTCATTAGCTTGTGTGAGCATCACCGTGTATCTTCGTCATGACCATCAGCTTGTGTGAGTAGACCCGTTGATAGCTCGAGAGTGAGCATTATATGTGATATGAGATCGTGATAGCTTCAACTATGTATTTGGCACTTAGGTGCGAGGTTTCCCGTGTATCCGATAGTATTCCAAATGGTTCAACGGGTATATTAGAGATGCGAATGAGTATGAGATTGATACGAGATGGTACAAGTATGTACATGAACCGTACTAGCATTGAATTGAAGAAATTGTGAAATTCATATCTAACCTTGTGAATGAATATGTGATAGGTTTGTGTATCAATATAAATTATATCATGAAATGTTAAATTGCTTAAATTTTGTATGTATGGTAAGATGAATTTATTGTTATACGAACTTACTAAGATTTATAGTTTACTCAGTTTACTTTTTTTTCTGTGTTTTATAGTGATATCGAAGCTAGCTCGGATTTGAGAATCGTCGGAGATCTCATCACACTATCAAGCTATGAATTTGGTACTTTTGAATCTATGTTTTTGGTTATATGGCATGTATATGAATTATGGTCATTTTGGTATATGTTTGTATTGGATTTAGCCATTTGAGTTGGCTTGTAAATGTTAAGTGTTTGGTTTTGTATATAGCCATGAGAGTTGGTTTATTTTGGTATATTTGGTGATGCATATAAATGTGCAAATGGCCTTTGTTATGAGTTTGGTAATTGCCATGTGAATACTTGTTATGATTGGTTGTTTGTGAATTGGTAGTTTGATCATCAAATGGTTGAATTTGAGATTGGTTTGCTTGTGGTTTTAGGTAAAGAGATGCTTAATTGAAATTGACCATTAGGGTGATTTACGAATGTGAATTTGGTATGAAATTGTATGACACATCTTGACACATGTGTGTCTTATGGTTAATGGTATGGAATTAGCATGAATTAGGCTTGGTTGAGATTTGTTTGAATGCCTATTTATGCCTTGTTATGTGCCAATTGGTTTGGTGTAGGTGTATGCAAATTGGGTGAGCAAAATGGCTTGGTAAATAGCCTATTTTTGTTCACACGAGCATAGACACGGGCGTGTGTCTCAGCCGTGTGTGGCGCACGGTCAGGTGACATGGCCGTGTGTCCCCTGGTGTTTAAATAGAAATCAAGTCAGTATGCTCCACACGGCCTAGCACACGGGCGTGTGACTTGGTCGTGTGGCATAAGTCAGTATACCCTACAGGTTTGGCACGGCCTAGCACACGGCCTGGCACACGGCCAAGCGCACGGCGAACCATATGCCCGTGTGAACCAAGTCAGGGAGTTACACGCAATCGGACACGGGCTGGGACACAGCCATGTGATCCCATTTCGAATGTCCACACGGCCTGTGACACGATCGTGTCTTTGGCCGTGTGAGATACACGGGTGTGTGTCCCCTGTATTTTGCAAATTTTCTAAGTATTCCAAAAATTTCTTGAGTTATCGGTTTAGTCCTGAACCACTCCTAATGCATCATTTGGGCCTTGTTGGCTCGTATTAGGGACAATGTGATTGATTACGAATGATGCTTGTTTGGAAATAGAAATTGTGTGTGAAATTTATGTTTATTTATGAAATAAGTCTGGTAATACTCCGTAACCCTATTCCGACGTTGAATACAGGTGAGGGGTGTTACAATACTAGAAAAAAATATGGAATAGACACACGGCCGGGCCACACGGGTGTAATATCCCGGGTTAGGGGCTGTTTTGTTGTTGCATGATATTGCATGTGTCTAGTGTGCTGCGTGGCTACTTTTATGTTTTGGGGGCTTAATTGAAGTCTAAATGTATGCCCGAGTGTAGGGAAAATTTTGGTTTTGGGTGTTAAGTGAAGGGAGTTGAGGAAGTCGGGTTTTAATTTATTTCGGTATTTCTTAGCACAAATGAAGAGTGGCAAAATGGCAAGGCATGCGTCACTTGGGAGCTTGGTGTGGCGTCATCTTCTGTGTGAGGGAGGTCCAGTGTTCGAGCTGTAGAGTCCCCATTTTGTCACTTATTTTTGGACGGCATGGAGGAAGAGGTTGAGAGCAATTTGGATTCTACCTTGGACCAAGTCTTCACATTCAAATGGTGGGTGGAGAGTGGATTGAGGAGGAAGACTTGTTCAACTCATTTGAAATGGGTGGAGAGGAGTGTTTGGGGGGATATGGCCGAATGTTGGGGAAGTGGGGAGTGTTTGGCCGGTTGTGGTAAGTGAGTAGGAAGGGGGTGCCGAATTTCATTTTTGGCATTTTGGTGTTTCGGTCAAAAGTTTATGAGCAAACTTCTTCTTTTTGTCTTGAGCCTGTTTAAAATTCTAAAGAGTCTTGCCTCGGTTTCTTTGTTTCTTTTGGAACCGAAAGTCCAAGTAGTCTTATTGCCGAATTTGACTATTGTTTTCTCTCAATATCCTTTGACAAGCTAACCTAGCATCCCATCTCCATTTTCTTCTCTTTTTGAAACCTTGTGTGTTTAAACTCCATCTCTCCAAACCATTCTTTTCCATTTCTTCTCTTACTAGCCGAAACTCAATTCACTAAAAGCACATCTTCATCTTCTTTCATTGACAACCGAAACTACCTTCATTCCATCCACTTCTCTTCTTCTCAATTACCTTTGCCGAAATTTCAAGAGGAGTTCTTCCATTTTTTTCATCTTGAAACCGAAAGACCAAACCTCTCAAGAACTTGCCGAAATTTGCTTGTTTTTCTCCTAACTTTCTTTGCTAATGAATGCTCCTTCCCATTTTTTCTTCTTCTTTCTTTTCTTGTGTGTTGAGCCGAAACCATTACCCTAGTGTTCTCATATCTTCTTTCTCCTATTAGCACCTTGTTGGCCGGATCTTTTGTTCTTCTTTTTGGTGCAAGGCTTGGCCGAATCTCTTTTTGTTCTCTCCTAGTGTGGTTGACCGATTGGTGGTTGGTGTTGGGGGTAAGTTCTTGGCCGAATGGCCATTTCCCACTCTCTAAGAGCTATGTTGTTTTTTCGGTTTGACTAAGAGCCTATGTTGAATTCGATTGGAAGGAAATAATCATTTGTTGAACATTTCGATATAGGGCATTCGGGATTCTGAGCAATCGACAAAACTTTTATCTGGATTTGATTGATCGGTAGGTGTTGGTAAGATGTTATTCATGGTTTATTCATTTAGTCTTGATTGAGTCTAAGGTTTCAAGAGATTAACTATTTGTCTTAATAGGGTGTGCCGATTGTTAAAGAATAACCACTATTGGTTCGAGGTCCGTAGGAAACCAAACCATCCGCAAGGTAAGGATTAAGCGATACACCCTTTGGTTTAATTGGTCATAGCCGAATGATCTTGGTTACTAACCCCTGGTTTGGCCGATTCTAGGAGCAAGTTGATCGAGGGTTTTAGACGGGGTCTTTGGGATTTAGACTTGCGATTTACCAGGTGTGTAAACTAACACACTATACCTAGTAATATTGTTATTAAACCTGTTTGCCTATTAAAAGCTATGACAGTATAATGGATTATTGGGTACCCCAAGCGGGGTATGTGTACGTATCCGGGTAAGTCAGTATTGTTACCAGACATCGATGATCTATATGGTATCATGACTATGTATGTATGTGATATGGGGCATGAGTCAAACATATTAGCATGATATGCATGACTTGTATGATATGCATGATTACATGAGCATGGTATGTTGATGGGTGATATGAGTGGAGGGAGCATGATATTTTGTGCTGACGAGCACCAGTGTTTTGGTAACACACCTTGTGGCTTTGGGTCACCAGTGCTTTGGTAGCACATTTGTGTCTTTGGGACACCAGAGGTTGGGCACCTCATTGCGACTTGTCCCTGTGGTTAACACCACCGTGGGTTGGCCCCACTTTGAGTTATGGGATCGTCTGCTAGTGATTGGGTATCACACGATGGGTTGGCCCCATCATTCGATTATTGTGACTGCGGTCACCAGTGCTTTGGTAGCACATTCGTGTCTTTGGGACACCAGAGGTTGGGCACCTCATTGCGACTTGTCCCTGTGGTTAACACCACCGTGGGTTGGCCCCACATGAGATACGGGATCGTCTGCTAGTGATTGGGTATCACACGATGGGTTGGCCCCATCATTCGATTATCGTGACTACGGTCACCAGTGCTTGGGTAGCACATTGTGTCTTTGGGACACCAGTGTTTTGGTAACACATTGTGACTATATGTCACCAGTGGTTTGGCACCACCAGTGGTTTGGTACCACAAGGGGTAGAAAAGGAGATACGGATGGTTAGGATCGGGTTGCATTAATTATGTGGCTATGTATGATGTGTGTTAGCATGTTGTTTCATCGGGAGCGGGATTTATGCACTGAGTCACTCGACTCACCCTCCCCTTTGACATTTCAGGTGACTCGTAGGCGCGGACATGGAGCCGGGATGGACTCGGGGTGCTCATGCCATGCTTGATAAAGTTTTACCTCAACACTAACATTTGGGTACTTTAGTTAAATGACTGTTATTTGGTTTTAATTTGGATTTGTAAAAAGGCCTTTAAATTTTGTTGTATGATGGGTATGTTTTAATTAGATTCTCAACCTGCTTAATAATTAACTTGGCATGAAATTTTACTAAAACTCGGAAAGACAACGTTTTCAAAATTATATCGCAATGTGTTTAAAACTATACCATCGGGTATCTCGCTATGTTTCGTTATTCAATACACTCAAATGATTTTTAAATCAAACTCGATTTGCTACTAAGTCTAGAAGGTTTCAAAACGGCACTAAGAAACTAGTGGAAGTACTAAAATGAAATCAACTCGTTTTAACGATATACTTGGATAAGTTTTCAAAATCTAACCAAACAAGCCTACTCAACTTTCCTCAAATTCACTATGTTTTCACCCCACTTCTAAACGAAAAAACCGGTCACTCAAAGACGTTCTTCCCCGTAACATACCGCATTCAAGCGTGGTGTCTTGTCCGGGTTTGGGGTGTTACAATTGTGGTATCGAGCTAAGTTCAAAAAGCTTACTGTGGGCCCGAGGCCCAAAATGTTTTCAAAAGATTGCTTTGTTAGTTTTTATTCTCAAAGTATGGTTTGAAAGGCATGGCACCGAGTCTCCTGCACCAGATTCCGCCTGTAAGTACCCCATACTATTGCTTGTGAATTGATTGGATGTGATATGATGTGATGAATAGCAATAGTATATTACTTAGAGATTGAAATCGATAGGATTCTCGTGAACTCGCGAGAACAAATCCTCCTAAATATTCATAAGACTTGCTTTTAAACAAGTGGAATAAATATCGATGCATAAAAATTCTTAATCGACACGAGAAAGATTAGTCATGAGCGCTAGAGGTGGACGTGGTCGTGGACGCAGGTCGTGGTAGGATGACGGTTTTTCGAGCTCGTAGGATCTTGTCGTGGTTGAGAAAATGAGATACCGGCCCGACACACCGGTGGAGGTGGTGAGTTCCAAGACCGCATCGGGACGACGCAGATGTCACAGCGATGCCGCGAGTGTTGGAAAGAGTAGCTGGTGTTGGTGGTAATGCAGAGTTAGGAAATTCATTCTCGAGCGACTTCGGGCCAATGGGGCCGAATTCTTCCGAGGTGTTTCGGTGTTGCTCCCAAGATCGCCGAATCGCTAGAGGCGCATCGAGCGGATCATGGACGATCCGGACTTGATCGCCAAGAGAAGTCGAAGGGCATCGACGCTTCTCCGGATGAGTCATATCAGTGGTGGCTCACGGTTCGAGACAGTGTGGCAGCAGAGGATCTAACATGGGATTATTTCAGGGCTGCATATCAAAAGAAGTACATCGGAGCTAGTTATATTGACTCCCAGCGGAAGGCTTTTCTGAGGCTTGTTCAGGGGAGTAAGTCCATTGGTCGAGTACGAGGCCGAGTTCCCTGGTCGAGTAGGTATGCGCGGGCATTGTGGCCACTGAGCATGAGAGGTGTGTTCGTTTCGAGGATGGCCTGCGAGACGACTTGAGGCTGCTGATTGCTCCTCAGCAGGAGCGCGAGTTCGCTGTCTTAGTTGAGAAGGCTAAGGTGGCCGAGGGGGTTAAGGAGTCAGTGAGACAAGGCATGGACAGAAATAGACATAAGAGGAGCTTTGGGCCTTCTGGGTCGTCGGGTAATCCGCAGAAGAGGGTCAGACCGAGTGGGTCGAACCAGCCTGCTAGGTTTGTTGCTGCTAGGCAGGGACCGCCGCAGCATGGTGATGATGCAGGGAAATCTCATTGGGGTGGTTTGCCGGATCGAGGAAAAGGTTGCTTCGAGTGTGGTTCTCTGGAGCATCGTGTGAGGGACTGTCCGCGTAGGTTGGCCAGGATTCAGTCTGAGAGGCAGGGCCGTAATCAGTTCAGAGATAATGGACCGCCACCACAGAGGGGCCGTGGTAATGGCAGAGGTGGTAATGGTTCTGGTCGGGGCCGTGGAGCACCGGGCAGAGGTGCGAGTAGCTCTGATGCTAGACAGCCGGGATTAGTGTATGCTGCGAGGCGCCGAGAAGAGGGCGACGCACCGGACGTCATAACCGGTACGTTTTTGATTTTTGGTTCTCCTTATACTGCTTTGATTGATGTGGGTTCAACGCACTCTTATGTTGCCAGTAGTATAGTAGAGACCATGGATTTAGACTCTGAAATATCTTCTAGGCAGATGACTGTGATTAGCCCTCTAGGTCACTCTGTAGTAGTAGATAAACTGTTTAGAGAGGTACCCTTAGAACTCCAAGGGGTAGTGTTTGCTGCTGATCTGATGGAACTGCCGTTTGGGGAGTTCGATCTGATTCTTGGGATGGATTGGTTGGTCAAGTACCAGGCGAGGTTGGATTGCGCGGCCAAGCGCATGGTTCTTAAGACGGTCGAGGGTGAAGAGGTGGCTATGATAGGTAATAGGAGAGATTACTTATCAAATGTGGTATCCGCTCAAAGCGCAGAAGATGGTCGGGAAGGGCCGTGAAGCGTATGTAGTTCATGTGTGTGCCTTGGAGGCTAAGGAGTCTCGCTGTGGAGAAGGTTCGCACGTTAAGGAGTTTGTTGATGTTTTTCCGAGGAGCTTCCGTGTTTGCCGCCAGATCGCGAGGTGGAGTTCGGGATTGATCACATAATCCGAATCGCGCGGTGTCTATTGCTCCGTATAGGATGGCGCCAAAGGAATTGGTGGAGCTTAAGGCTCGAGATCCAGGAGTTATTGGATCGAGGTTTTATTAGGCCAAGTGTTTCGCCGTAAGTGCGCTAGTACTCTTTGTCAAGAAGAAAGATGGCACAATGCGGATGTGTATAGACTACGCGCCGATTGAACAAGCTGACGATTAAAAACAAGTATCCGTTGCCACGGATAGATGATTTGTTTGATCAGCTGAAGGGTGCTGCGGTATTCTCGAAGATCGACTTGAGGTCTGGGTATCACCAATTAAAGGTTAAGGAGGCGGATATCCATAAAACAGCGTTTCGGACTCGGTATGGGCACTACGAATTTCTGGTAATGCCATTCGGGTTGACTAACGCACCAGCGGCGTTTATGGACATGATGAATAGGGTGTTTCAAAGCAATATCCTGGATCAGTTTGTCGTGGTTTTCATAGACGACATCTTGGTGTACTCTGGCGACAGAGGAAGAGCATGATAAGCATTTGCGAGTGGTGTTGCAGATTTTGAGGGAAAAGCGACTCTATGCTAAGTTCGGTAAGTGCGAGTTCGCTTAGAGAAGTGACTTTCTTGGGTCATGTAGTGTCGGTGAGGGGTTCGAGTAGATCCTCGTAAGATTGAGGCGATTTTGGATTGGAAGCCGCCTAAGTCGCTGGGTGAGATTCAAGTTTCTCTGGTTTGGCCGGATACTACCGAAGGTTTGTTGAGGGTTTCTCGTTGATAGCGGCCGATGACCAAGTTGCCGAGGAAAGAAGTTCCGTTTGTATGGACCGAGAAGAAGCAGGAAAGCTTCGACAAGTTAAAGAAGATTTTGACCGAGGCTCGGTGCTCTAATTCAACCCGAGGTCGGGTAAGGAATTACGCCTTTTGCGACGCGCCACATACGGGCTTGGGTTGTGTGTGCGATGCAAGAAGGTAAGGTGGTGGCTTACGCTTCTCGGCAGGTGAGGCCACATGAGGTCGATTATCCGACGCATACGATTTGGAGCTAGCATTTGTAGTCTTCGCTTTAAAGATTTGGAGGCACTACTTGTACGAAGAGAGATCGATAGTCTACACGCATCACAAGAGTCCAAGTATCTACCGACTCGTAAGGATTTGAATTTGAGGCAGCGCAGATGGGTCGAGTTGTCGAAAGATTACGATCGCTCGATTGAGTATCATCCGGCAAGGCTAACGTGGTGGCGCACGCTTGAGCCGTAAGGTTGTTTCGGACTTAAGAGCGATGTTTGCCCATTTGAGTTTGTATGACGATGGGAGTATTCTCGCAGAGTTGCGAGTTAAGCCTACTTGGGTTGGAGCGGATCGTAGAGAAACAGATTATTGGATGAGGTTCCGAGTGCGCCGAAGGTTGCAGTGCGGGGCGGTGGTTTGGATGGTTACACCGTCTAGTGACGAGGTTCTCGTGGTTTTCGTGGTAAGGCTTGTATGCCTAAAGATGTGGAGCCGAGGCAAAAGATTCTTCAGGACGCTTTATAGCGCCCTTATATGCTATGCATCCCGGAGGTAGCAAGATGTATAGGGATCTTAGAGAGCGCTTTTGGTGGCTCGCTTGAAGAAGGAAGTGACAGAGTTTGTTGGGAAGTGTCCGACTTGTCGGTAGTCAAGGCCGAACATCGATTGCCGTCGGGTTTGCTTCACTGCGTGAAGATTCCCTCGTGGAAGTGGGAAAGGATAACCATGGATTTCGTCGGTGGGTTACCGCTTACGCCAAGCAAGAAAGATTCCGTTTGGGTAGTGGTGGATCGACCGACTAAATCACTCACTTTATTCCGGTGAGGGTTGACTACTCACTCGTGAAGCCAGCGAGTTGTATGTGTCGAGATAGTGAGGTTGCACGGTGTGCCGCTTTGATAATCTCGGATAGGGATCCCGATTCACGCCAAGGTTCGGAAAGCACCGCATTAGGCTCTGGGTACTGCTTGGATTTCAAAGACGCTTTTCACCCCGCAAATCGACGGTCAATCGTAAAGGGTTATTCAGTTTTAGAGGATATGCCGAGAGGTTGTATCTTGGATTTCAGAGGTAGTTGGGAGGAGTTTCTACCATTAGCCGAGTTTGCCTACAACAACAGTTACCAAGCGAGCATCAAGATGGCACCGTATGAGGCGTTGTATGGTAGGAGGTGTCGCCACCACGTGTTGGACGGAGTTGGGTGAACGCCGCTTGTTGGGACCCGAGTTGGTTGTCGAGACCGAAGGCAAGGTTGTCGATTCGCCTAGATTGAAGGAAGCCGGACCGCAGAAGTCTTATGCCGATCTTAAGCGAAGAGATATAGAGTTCGCTGTGGGGGATCGAGTGTTCCTGAAGGTCTCGCCTTGGAAAAAGGTGTTGAGGTTCGGGAAGAAAGGCAAGCTAAGTCCGAGGTTTATTGGGCCGTATAAGGTATTGAGACGAGTTGGACCAGTAGCGTATCAACTTGAGTTGCCGCAGCAGATGAGTCGATTCATGACGTTTTTCACGTTTCGATGCTTCGACGTTATCGTTCTGATCCATCCATGTAGTAGCAATGGAAGAGATCGAGGTAAATCCAGATTTGACCATGGAGGAGGAACCCGTGCCAGATTCTTGATCGAGATGTGAAGGTTCTGCGTAAGAAGTCTGTGCCTTTGGTTAAGGTTCTTTGGCGGAATCATGGCGTAGAAGAAGCGACATGGGAACCCGAGGATACGATGAGACAGCAATACCCGCAACTCTTCTGATCAGGTAATTTCGAGGTCGAAATTATTTTAAGGGGGTAGAACTGTAATATCCGGGTTAGGGCTGCTTTGTTGTTGCATGATATTGCATGTGTCTAGTGTGTTTGCGTGGGCTACTTTTATGTTTTAGGGGCTTAATTGAAGTCTAAATGTATGCCCGAGTGTAGGGAAAATTTTGGTTTTTGGGTGTTAAGTGAAGGGAGTTGAGGAAGTGGGGTTTTAATTTATTTCTCGGTATTTCTTAGCACAAATGAAGAGTGGCAAAATGGCAAGGCATGCGTCACTTGGGAGCTTGGTGTGGCGTCATCTTCGTGTGAGGGAGGTCCAGTGTTCGAGGTGTAGAGTCCCCATTTTGTCACTTATTTTTGGACGGCATGGAGGAAGAGGTTGAGAGCAATTTGGATTCTACCTTGGACCAAGTCTTCACATTCAAATGGTGGGTGGAGAGTGGATTGAGGAGGAAGACTTGTTCAACTCATTTGAAATGGGTGGAGAGGAGTGTTTGGGGGATATGGCCGAATGTTGGGGAAGTGGGGAGTGTTTGGCCGGTTGTGGTAAGTGAGTAGGAAGGGGGTGCCGAATTTCATTTTTGGCATTTTGGTGTTTCGGTCAAAAGTTTATGAGCAAACTTCTTCTTTTTGTCTTGAGCCTAAGCCAGAAAATTCTAAAGAGTCTTGCCTCAGTTTCTTTGTTTCTTTTGGAACCGAAAGTCCAAGTAGTCTTATTGCCGAATTTGACTATTGTTTTCTCTCAATATCCTTTGACAAGCCGAACCTAGCATCCCATCTCCATTTTCTTCTCTTTTGAAACCTTGTGTCGAAACTCCATCTCTCCAAACCATTCTTTTCCATTTCTTCTCTTACTAGCCGAAACTCAATTCACTAAAAGCACATCTTCATCTTCTTTCATTGACAACCGAAACTACCTTCATTCCATCCACTTCTCTTCTTCTCAATTACCTTTGCCGAAATTTCAAGAGGGAGTTCTTCCATTTTTTTCATCTTGAAACCGAAAGACCAAACCTCTCAAGAACTTGCCGAAATTTGCTTGTTTTTCTCCTAACTTTCTTTGCTAGCCGAATGCTCCTTCCCATTTTTTCTTCTTATTTCTTTTCTTGTGTGTTGAGCCGAAACCATTACCCTAGTGTTCTCATATCTTCTTTCTCCTATTAGCACCTTGTTGGCCGGATCTTTTGTTCTTCTTTTGGTGCAAGGCTTGGCCGAATCTCTTTTTGTTCTCTCCTAGTGTGGTTGACCGATTGGTGGTTGGTGTTGGGGGTAAGTTCTTGGCCGAATGGCCATTTCCCACTTCTCTAAGAGCTATGTTGTTTTCGGTTTGACTAAGAGCCTATGTTGAATTCGGTTGGAAGGAAATAATCATTTGTTGAACATTTCGATATAGGGCATCTGGATTCGGAGCAGTCGACAAAACTTTTATCTGGATTTGATTGATCGGTAGGTGTTGGTAAGATGTTATTCATGGTTTATTCATTTAGTCTTGATTGAGTCTAAGGTTTCAAGAGATTAACTATTTGTCTTAATAGGGTGTGCCGATTGTTAAAGAATAACCACTATTGGTTCGAGGTTTGGTAGGAAACCAAACCATCTCGCAAGGTAAGGATTAAGCGATACACCCTTTGGTTTAATTGGTCATAGCCGAATGATCTTGGTTACTAACCCCGGTTTGGCCGATTCTAGGAGCAAGTTGATCGAGGGTTTTAGACGGGTCTTTGGGATTTAGACTTGCGATTTACTGTGTGTAAACTAACACACTATACCTAGTAATATTGTTATTAAAACCTGTTTGCCTATTAAAAGCTATGACAAAGATAATGGATTATTGGGTACCCTAAGCCGGGTATGTGTACGTATCCGGTAAGTCAAGATTGTTACCAGACATCGATGATCTATATGGTATCATGACTATGTATGTATGTGATATGGGGCATGAGTCAAACATATTAGCATGATATGCATGACTTGTATGATATGCATGATTACATGAGCATGGTATGTTGATGGGTGATATGAGTGGAGGGAGCATGATATTTTGTGCTGACGAGCACCAGTGTTTTGGTAACACACCTTGTGGCTTTGGGTCACCAGTGCTTTGGTAGCACATTTGTGTCTTTGGGACACCAGAGGTTGGGCACCTCATTGCGACTTGTCCCTGTGGTTAACACCACCGTGGGTTGGCCCCACTTTGAGTTATGGGATCGTCTGCTAGTGATTGGGTATCACACGATGGGTTGGCCCCATCATTCGATTATTGTGACTGCGGTCACCAGTGCTTTGGTAGCACATTCGTGTCTTTGGGACACCAGAGGTTGGGCACCTCATTGCGACTTGTCCCTGTGGTTAACACCACCGTGGGTTGGCCCCACATGAGATACTGGATCGCCTCGCTAGTGATTGGGTATCACACGATGGGTTGGCCCCATCATTCGATTATCGTGACTACGGTCACCGGTGCTTGGGTAGCACATTGTGTCTTTGGGACACCAAAGTGTTTTGGTAACACATTGTGACTATATGTCACCAAAGTGGTTTGGCACCACCCGGTGGTTTGGTACCACAAGGGGTAGAAAAGGAGATACGGATGGTTAGGATCGGGTTGCATTAATTATGTGGCTATGTATGATGTGTGTTAGCATGTTGTTTCATCGGGAGCGGGATTTATGCATCGAGTCACTCGACTCACCCTCCCCTTTGACATTTCAGTGACTCGTGAGGCGCGGACATGGAGCGGGATGGACTCGGGGTGCTCATGCCATGCTTGATAAAGTTTTACCTCAACACTAACATTTGGGTACTTTAGTTAAATGATCATTATTTGGTTTTAATTTGGATTTGTAAAAGGCCTTTAAATTTTGTTGTATGATGGGTATGTTTTAATTAGATTCTCAACTCGCTTAATAATTAACTTGGCATGAAATTTTACTAAAACTCGGAAAGACAACGTTTTCAAAATTATATCGCAATGTGTTTAAAACTATACCATCGGGTATCTCGCTATGTTTCGTTATTCAATACACTCAAATGATTTTTAAATCAAACTCGATTTGCTACTAAGTCTAGAAGGTTTCAAAACGGCACTAAGAAACTAGTGGAAGTACTAAAATGAAATCAACTCGTTTTAACGATATACTTGGATAAGTTTTCAAAATCTAACCAAACAAGCCTACTCAACTTTCCTCAAATTCACTATGTTTTCACCCCACTTCTAAACGAAAAAAAAACTGGTCACTCAAAGACGTTCTTCCCCGTAACATACCAGATTCGGGCGTGGTGTCTTGTCCGGGTTTGGGGTGTTACAACGGGCGTGTGTCCCCTGTATTTTGCAAAATTTTCTAAGTATTCCAAAAATTTCTTGAGTTATAGGTTTAGTCCCGAACCACTCCTAATGCATGATTTGGGCCTTGTAGGCTCGTACTAGGGACAATGTGATTGATTATGAATGATGTTTGTTTGGAAATGGAAATTGTATGTGAAATGTATGTTTATTTATGAAATAAGTCCGGTAATACTCTGTAACCCTATTCCAGCGTTGAATACGAGTGAGGGGTGTTACAATACTGGACAAAAATATGGAATAGACATTGGTGGTGAAGCTCTTGGGACGTTCGATTGGTTACAAAACCCTCCTCAATAGAATACAAGTACTTTGGAAACCGGTTGAGTCATTCCAAGTGATTGATATTGACAATGACTATTTCCTGGTTAAGTTTGCCATGAACCAATACTACACAAAGGCTCTAACAAAAGGGCCTTAGATGGTTTACAGGAACTACTTTACGGTTTAGCCTCGGAGTCGTGATTTCTCCACTAAGGAACAATATCTCTCTAAAATAGTTGTGTGGATGCGATTATTAGGACTTCCTTACAAGTACTATAATAACAAGCTTTTGAGGATCATAGTAGGGACGTTAGGAAAGATGGTTAAGATAAACTACAATACAACAATAGGAATGTAACACCCCTAACCCGAATCCATCGCCGGAACAGGGTTACGGAGCATTACCGGAGTTTACAATTCAAACAAACAGAAAATTTAAACATTTCACATCATATAATATTCATGTCAGAAACCAATCAAAATCATACATATTGTCTCATATACGAGCCCTCGAGGCCCAAAATATGCGTTAGAAACAAGTCGGGACTAAATCAGAAACTCAGAGAATTTTTCAGAATACATTAAAAATTTTCAAAGCTGTAGGGGTCACACGGCCAAGAGACACGCCCGTCTCTTAGGCCATGTGGGCATTCCAAATAGGGACACACGACCATGTCTGTGCCTATGTAACTCTCTGACTTGGTCACACGGCCAAGCCACACGCCCATGTGCTAGGCCGTGTACCCTTCAAAGTAACCTCACATGCCCGTGTGCCAGCCCATGTGCTAGGCCGTGTAACAGCCTGACTTGCAACCCTTTAAAAACTATAGGGGACACACGGTCGTGTCACCTGGCCATGTGTCACACATGACTGAGACACACGCCCATGTCTTTGACCGTATGGAGGAAAATAGGCCATTTTACAAGCCATATTTCTCACCCAAATTGGCATCCACCTACACTCAACATTGTGCATATAAACAAGCCATATTAAGACATCCAAAACAAGCAAAATCAAGCCTTAAACATGTAGTATATTCACATACAACGAATATGCTCTTAGGCACCTCAAATGACAATTCATAAACATGTGCAAATATAAACACAATTTGATCATTTAACCAACAAAAGCTTGACCAAAGCTAAGCCATATTATGTCACTTGATTTACCCTCTAAAAACATAAAAAAATTTACCATATATGTCATACAAAAACTAGCTCCAAATGGTCCTAAAATTCACATATAACTTGTGCACTAAAAATACCAAATAAGTTATTCAAACAAGTACCAATTCACAACCATTCAAAGCTTACACAAACTACATATTCAACCACCATTTTATCTTCCATCATTCTACCATATCAACCCATACCTCAACTATATAAGACAACTTATATGCATATCAAAATATATCATTTCATCAATTAAATACCAAATCCCAAGCCAAGTCATATGGCCATAAACATAACAAAACATAAAGGCTATCATTAGCCAAAATAACCTATACATGCCATTATAACCAAAATGTAACCAACTAAAAGTACCAAAAGAGCCGATGGATAGTGTGATATAGCTCCGACAAGTTTCCAACCCGAACGAGCTTCCGAATCACTATAAAATAGGAAAAATAACACAGAGTAAGCATTTAAGCTTAGTAAGTTCATATAACATAGAATTTAAGTTACCATTTAATCACAATTTAGGTAAGTAAACATAGCATGTCGCAACTCAATTTGGCCAAATTCCTAAGCACATATTCACCAACATGTTAGTCATGTGAAACACATATAATAGCCAATACACATGGATGAACTCAACAATTATTCAAGTTGCCTATACATGTATCATCCATTTTATATATCAATGTATCATGTAACATCATTTCCATGTATTTCCTGTAAATACCAGTAGTTGTTCGTATCAAACCCATATAATCTCATAACAGAACTGTGCTCATTGAACCATTTAGAATATCGTTGGATACTCGGGTAGCACACACAAGGTGTACTGAACTGTAATCCGTTAATTCTTGTACATGTATGCTCATACGGTCTCTGAATTTGTATGCTCTTACGAGCTATATATAGGTAAGCTCATGCGAGCTAAATATAGGTAAGCTCATGCGAGCTAAATATCGGTAAGCTCTCTCGAGCTGAGAATCGGTAACCCTAATGACATGTCATTTGTATCCAACAAATTCCTAAGGTTCAAATGGGACTCGGTAATTGTCATATGTCGTCAGATATGCTATCGGTATTCATATATGAAAACAATGCAAATCACATACATATAATTCATATATGACGAGTATACGTAGATATGGAGGCAATTAATTCGAGATTTTCTCTTTTCTCCAATCTAACTCCGTACGAGGTCTGACTGGATCTATACGAATAAATTTAATCCAATTCAATATATTTCACATTCAATTTAGTCCAACACATATTTTTTGCAAAACTACTATTTTTCCCCTGTACTTTTAATTTCTTTGCAATTTAGTCCCTAGTTCATAAAAATGGAAATTTACACAATTTCACCATAACCCACCATGGCCAAATATCAAATATGTCCTTAGCATGCACTATACTTCAATTATTTCACAATTTCACCATGTAATATTTCCTATTTTTCAATTTAGTCCCTATTTGACAATTTTACTAAAAATTCCTTTACAAAAGTTGTTTATCTAACAACAACCATTCATTTTCTATCATCAAACTTCAAAACTCAAGCATGTTCATCAATGGTAGAACCCTAATATTTTAAAATTTTCACAAATTAGTCCCCGGGCTAGCTAGATTAAACTACAACGATCTCAGAAACATAGAAATCATAAAAAAGGGACAAAAATGCATACCTAATTGAAGGAAATAGGCTTACAGAACCTAGGTCTCCAAAAATGGCTTCTTCACTTGTGAATTTGGGTTGCAATTTGATAATGAAAGGTAATGATAATTTGGTTTTATTTTAATGAACCTTTTATTTACTAATTTACTTATTTAACCTTTTAATACTTTAAAAATTACACAAAATGCCAAACCATTATAATCCACTATCACTATTATGGTCTAATTACCATATAAGGACCTCCAATTTAAAGTTCTATAGCTATTAAATACCTTTAGCTTTTAGAACTCAATTTTTGCACATTACGCGATTTAGTCCTTTTTATTAAATTGAACATGTAAACGATAAAATTTCTTAACAAAATTTTTATGCAGTATTTCCATCATGCTGTTGTAACAGTCCGGTTTAGACCCTAGTTGGAACAGTGGTTTTGGAACCACAAATTTGAGGTCAAAAAATATTTTAATATTATTTTCTGTGTTTACAGTATGTGATAAAGTATGTGAGAAAGTTCTGTGTGAAAATTTTATCGATTGTGTGCCGAATTGTGAAAAAGGACTTAATCACATAAAATGCAAAAGTTGTGTGCTAATTGTTAAAGTGCTTAATTGCCATGTCTTATTAAATGAGAATTCCTTATGTTGTTATTAAACCATTAATAGATTGGATGGACAAAAATGGGTTAAGTTAGTGGAATTTTAAATGAATTAATAAAAGGGCAAAATGGTAAAACATGAATTAATGTATAATAAATAAAGCAAAACATAAATTAAAGGCCACTATCATGTTCATCTTACCGAAAATCACAAGAAAAGAAAAGAAAAAGATTAAGCTAGGGTTCGGCCATTGTTGTCTTTGATTGAGGTTGTTTCGAGCTCGATTTTTGATGATTTCTACGTTTTTGTGATCATTGCTTTGAGTACTAGCTAGTCCGTACCTTGATTTTTGTAATTGATGATGATTTTAAAATGTGTAATTGATGCATATATGAACTTTTTGTTGATAGTTGGTGAAATATGAAAGATATGTGATAGATTAACATATTTTGTCTTTGAATTTTTGATGAATTTGACTATTTTCGGCTAAATTGTGAAAATGAGAAATTGAGGTACTAAAATGTGAAATAAATGAAATATGAGGGCTTATATGAGCTAAGGGAAAATTTGGCTAGGCATGTGTGTAATGAAATTATGATTATTTTGTGATTTTATGAAATAGGGACTAAAATGTCAAAATGTACAAATTTGAGGGCTAAAATGTAAAATGCTTTAACTATGTGTTGTAGATTGTTTTGGATGAAAATGTAATTGAATGAATTGAGTTTAATATTATATAGATCAAGAAAAAAAAGATTCGGACCGAGATCGAGGCAAGAATAAAGTGCTCGATTGATCGACTTGAATCATTATTTTTACGTCCGAGGTAAGTTCATGTGTAATACAAACTGCTTAAATAATGTTTAATTGTTATGAAATAAATAGAAATGTGATTGTTGAACGAGAAATGTGAAATGTGAATTCAAAGAAATGTAGCACTATGTGTGCGTAAATAAAATGGTTAATACGATGAATTGCACTAAGTGTGCGGAATAAAGAAGTGTATTGGTTATAATAGTTGGCACTGTGTGTGCGATATTGAGATATCTTCGATTTAAAGTGATGGCACTAAGTGTGCGATACTATTGTAGCTTCAGCTAATTAAATGGCACTGAGTGTGCGAATTCATCAAAGGTTGAAAGAGGACCGAACGAATTATGGCTTGGAGCATTGAATGGTAAATGTGATAGATAAATACGTGATGGTACAGGTATGTATAGAACATATGTGGTTGATGAAGTTGTGTATGAGATATGGATAATTATGTGAATGAATGATGGAAAGAGTTAGATTGAGTAGCATCTTAAATGTGTGTACATGAACATATAGTTATGTATAAAATTTAGGAATTGTTATAGATGATATTGAGTAATGAGGTAAATTGAACTAGGTGATCGTAATTTTGCATATTGAATTGGAATTGTTGAATTAATTGTGTTATATTACGAACTCACTAAGATTCAAAGCTTACTGTGTGAAGTCTTTCTCTTTTTTACAGTGTCATTAAAGCTAGCTTGGATCCGGGGATCGTCAGCGACTCAATCACACTATCGACCATCTATTTTGGTACTTTTGGAAGTTGTATATTGGGTATATGGCATGTTTTGAGATGTATATGGCTAGTGATTATGGAATGTTTTGAGATGTATAGTTCTTGACATGTGATATGGCTTGATAATGAATGAATTTAGTATGTGTTTTGAATATGTGAAAATGATAGTTATAAGGTGTATATGTGAAGATGTGTGAATGATCATATTGATATGTTTTGCTGATATGAAAGTGGTATGTTTCATGCTTAAATTGGTTGATGGGAATGATGGTTAAAATGTATGTTTTGAATGTATTTAAGATATGAATTTAGAATGGATTGATGCTTGTAGATGTGACCCAAAATTTGGGTGGCAATTAGGCCTTGCAAATGGCCTATATTTGCCCACACGGTTGAGCACACGGGCTTGTGTCTCGACCATGTCTCCTAAGATTGTATTTCAAAATAAGTCAGTCTCGTACACGGGCCAGACACACGGGCGTGTGACAGGCCATGTGAATTAAGTCAGTGTTGCCCACGGGTCAAGCACACGGGTGTGTCTTCGACCGTGTGGACAAGTCAGTATGTATGCTATGTTTTGCCACGGGTTGGACACACGGGTGTGTCTGATGCCGTGTGAGGTACACGGCCTATTAACACGTGTGTGTGACCTCTGTAACTTTGAAAAATGTTTGATTTTTGAAAAAAATTTGTATGTGTTTGGTTTAGTCCTGACCCCTTCCTAATGCCTGTTTAAGGTCTCCTAGACCTTTTAAAGTTATGTAAGCATGCCCGGGTCAACCGAGGATTTGAATTCCGATGCTCTCGAGCTTCCTAAAGGTCTAATAACTCGAGCTTGAGCTAAGCGAATGCACGAGGCCGTGGCAGCTTTAACGAGTCAATTTTGGAGTGAGTCCTAACCCGAAGATGATGGACCAGCTAAGAATTTTTATTTTGAGCAAGCCTTGCACCTTAGTGCAAGCTTACTTCAGCTCGTTGCAGCTCGATTTCAGCTCCCTGAGCTCCGTTCAGCTCAATTCAGCTCATTTGAGCTCATTTAAGCTGGTTTGAGCTCGAATCAGCTTCTTTCCAGCTCATTTCTTTTATCTTTTAAATAAATTAAGTGTTAGTTTTATTAATTTAGTTTGATACAGCTCATAACCGAATTCCCTAGCTCAAATCAGTTCATTAATTATTTTCACATGTTTTGAGCTAGCCGAATTTAATTAGTTAGCTAAGCTACCATTAATTATGTCTTAATTTAATTAATATGTTAATTATTGTGTCCAAAGCATGAATATACTTGGTTCAGCCGAATTTGGCTTGTTTTAATGTTGGTTCATGTCATTTGTAGGTTCAGCCAAATGTAGGAGTGCATTAAAGGCAAGGTGCATGCATATTTGAGGTTCAATGGACGACATTCAATGGGACACATGCATGTGGGATGTTCATGCAAGAGTGGGATGATAAATGTTCATGTATTTAAAGATTCATGGCCTGTATTTATGGAGGAACATATCTTGGGACGTTTCATGCATGTTCCATGCATTTTCAAGGTGACCATTCAAGTGTTCAAGGCACTTTAAAGCTCCATTCGGCCAAGGGAGATGTTGGAACATTAAATGGCTGCACATTCATGGAATTGAAGTTTTCTTCAAGGTTAAGGATGCATGAATGCATCAAGTGAAGCAACATGATGGTTCGGCCGATCCATGCACCATCTCTAATCATGAACCGAATTTTCAATGCTTCATTAAGATGCCCCATTAATGTTCATATGTTTTCAGCAAAGAGTTGTAATTAAATGAGCTCATAAAGCCCCATGGCCGAACCTAGACTTGTGCTTTGCATCTATCAACATTCCAAGTACATGCAATCTGATTTGCTTAAGCATGAAGCTTCCTTTTGAAGATCCATTCAGCTGAATCTAGCCATTGGTGTTTAATGATTTCTTGTAGAATATTCTAGCATATTCATGGCTGAATTTCTTAGCCATTAAGTTGTCCATTCGGCTATCCTAAGGAAGCTATAAATAGCTTGTTAATTCATTTGTAAAAGGACTCTATGTATATGATTTGCTATAATATGATGATGATGTATTTATGTTTGAGAAAAGATCGTAAAAGTCCCGTTATGTCTGATAACGCTTCTTAACCCTAGACTGGAAATGGTTGCGGGTTAGGGGAGTTGCATTTTATTGGTATCAGTGCTACGGTTTAGTCGGTTCTAGGACTAACGTAGCGTGTAAGAGTCTAGCTATACATGCCATATATATACCTGCGATAGTGTGATGATTCCCAACAGTTAAAAATATATTTTCGTATAGTAAATGGATCTCGATCGAGCAGTTGTTGATGATGTTGAGAGTAATGCGCTTGCTCCCGTGCAAGGGACAATGCCGGCTGAATCTAGGCCAATTTCTAGTGGTCACGAGGGAGAGGCTAAGCAAGCCTTCTTCCAAATGATAAGTGAGTGGTTTACGGAGTTCTTTCGAATGAATCCGGCTGCTCAACAATATCCACCCTCGCAAGTTTCTGTAGTGCCACAAGTTACAGACCCGCTCTGATTGAGTAAACCTCTAGTTGATAAAATTCGTAAGTATGGGGCCGAAGAGTTCAGGGCCACAGTTGATGATGATGCCGAGCGAGCTGAATTTTGGCTTGAGAATACCATTAGAGTGTTTGATGAATTATCATGCACCCCTGAGGAATGTCTTAAGTGTGTTGTTTCATTGTTGAGAGATACGACATATCATTGGTGAAAAACATTAATATCTGTGGTTCTAAGAGAACGAATCACCTGGGATTTCTTTCAAACTGAATTTCAGAAGAAATATATCAGTCAACTGTTTATAGATCAGAAACAAAAAGAGTTCCTAGAGCAAAAATAGGGTCGTATGTCTGTTACGGAATATGAGCAGAAATTTGTAAGATTGAGTCAGTATGCGTGAGAATGTGTTTCGACAGAAAATATTATGTGTAAACGATTTGTCGAAGGATTGAATGAAGACATTAAACTTCTGGTCAAAATTCTTGATTTGAATGAATTTGTGGTATTGGTTAAAAGAGCCTGCAAAGCCGATGAGCTTAATAAAGAAAAGAAGAGAGCGGATTCAGAAGCTAGAGACAAAAGAAAAAGGTCGATGAATAAGTCGTATCATTCTTCGTCAAAGAGATTCAGAGAAGCAAACAATCGCTCAAATGTTTTGTTTGGACATTCGAGTAAAGATCGTGTGAAACAAAATACTAGTCCTAAAACTCAAACTCCAATGGAATCAAGTGTTGGGAGTGTTAGAAGCAATAAGCCTGAGTGTAGACAGTGTGAGAGACGTCATATCGGAGAATGCTTGGGCAAGTATAATAATAGAGCTTGCTATAAATGTGGATCACAAGATCACTTTATTCGGGATTGCCCAGAGTTAGCTGAGAAAGATAATGTTCAGAGTGCGAGGCCGAGTAACACAACAGCTAGGGGTAGACCAACCAGAAACAATGGAAATGTGAGTGGTAGTCAGAGAGGATTAACGGATACATCTATGAGATATGAGGCGAGAGCACCTGCCCGAGCTTACGCTATTCGCGCTCGCGAAGAAGCGTCATCTCCAGACGTCATTACTATTACTTTTACTCTTTTTTATACTGATTTGATTGCATTGATAGATCTAGGATCTACCCATTCATATGTGTGTGTGAACCTAGTATCTAGTAAGACTCTACCTGTTGAGTCTACTGAGTTCGAAATTAGAGTATCAAACCCCTTAGGCAAGTGTGTTCTGATTGACAAAGTGTGCAAGAATTGTCCGTTGATGTTTCGGGATATTTGTTTTCCGACTAATCTGGTGCTGCTACCCTTTGATGAATTTGATATAATTTTGGGTATGGATTGGCTAACTTTGCATAATGCTATTGTGAATTGCAAATGAAAGAGTATTGATTTGAGAAGTCAGAATGGTGAGATAGTTCGAATTGAATCCAGTGATTTGAATGGGCTACCGGCTGTAATATCTTCAATGAAAGCTTTGAATTATGTGAAAAAGGGGTGTGAAGCCTATCTTGTGATAGATACAAAAGTGACAGAAAAGAAAGTTGAATCTGTGCCTATGGTTTGTGAATTCCCTGATGTGTTTCCTGAAGAACTACCAGGATTACCTCCAATACGAGAAGTCGAGTTTGGTATTGACTTAGTGCCGGGGACGACTCCTATCTCAATAGCACCGTATAGAATGGCACCGACAGAATTGAAATAATTGAAGTCTCAGTTGCAAGAGTTGACCGATAGAGGATTTACTCGACCAAGTTTCTCGCCCTGGGGTGCTCCTGTGTTGTTTGTGAAAAAGAAAGATGGTACTATGAGGATGTGTATTGATTACTGACAGTTGAATAAAGTGACAATAAAGAATAAATATCCTCTATCGTGAATTGATGATTTGTATGATCAGTTAAAAGGAGCTACGGTGTTTTCGAAAATAGATTTGAGATCGGGATATTATCAGTTGAGAGTCAAACAATCAGATGTGCCGAAAACTGCATTCAGAACGAGGTACGGACATTATGAATTCTTAGTTATGCCTTTTGGACTAACGAATGCTCCTGCAGTATTTATGGATTTGATGAACCAGATATTCAGACTGTATTTGGATCGATTTATCGTTGTGTTTATTGATGATATTTTGATTTATTCTTGTGATGAGACGTGTTAAACCGAAATAGTAACATATTTTAATCCCACATTTAGTATGCTTTTGGATGATTTATCCCTTGATTTATGTAAAAAGGTGCTCTTAATCCTTTCTTTTCATGTCTTATACCCAGGAAAGCACCCAAGGATAAAAAGAACGAGAAACGGGCTCAAAACGGACCAAAATGGGCCAAAGAAGAAATCGACACGGCCTGGACCTTAGCCCACACGGTCGTGCCTCACTGATCATCTAGAACACAGCTTGGACAACGATTTACACGGCCGTGCCTCATCAATGAAGTCCACATGGCCTGGCCACGATTCACACGGGCGTGTGCCATGGCCGTGTCCTACCGCGACCAAGAGGAGTTTCACTCGGATTTGGATGCTTGGAGGCAAAGAAACACACTCCAAAGTCTAATTAAACCCCCAATTAGGAATTACACTCAAATTAGGATACTTGGAGGCCAAGCAAGGCATCTCAAAGCCTATATAAACACCATAGGGGCAACTTATTCGGGAGTTCACGGAAGCCTTTCTCGCCGGGGGCTTTTGTCGGAGGTGTGAGCTAGGCCATGGAGCCAAGCCGAAAAGGTCAGAGTTGTGGGAATCACTCGAAGGTAGCCAGTTGATCCATCTCAAGAAGCCGGGATTCTACTCAAGACGGCGGATCTCTCCTTCAATTCCTTCAGGGAGTTTTAGGGATTTCTTATGTTTTGTTTTATCTTTTCTCTTGAGATGTTTTCGTATTTAGTTATGAACTAATTCCTTCAGATACCTGAAAGGGATGAAACCTATGATGAATCTTGTTATTATTTTCTAAATTATATGATAAATACTTAGTTTGTTCTTAATTATGTGAGCTTTATCCAAATTTAATGTGCTTAGGTGGAGGAGGAATAGACCCTGCCTAAGAGTAGATCTAGCATAATTAAGCGGAGTTGATCGCACGCCTAGAGATAGGGTGACGAGATTTTGTCGGATTAGGGTGAAACCTAATATGGGAGTCCATAGATCGACTTACTGCTATTCTAGGGGGTTATTATAAGAGAACGAGAGTTCAACTAATTAACCTAGGGTTAGACGTTATTCTCCTCGAGAGAGGGTTTAATATATATTAGGGAGTCTTACGGATCAAGCTAAGTAAATAAAATCATATGGTTCAGTGATAGATAATAAGTGAAGTCTAGGTGGATTCTTCCTGAGGGTATCATCTAAATCAACTGAGTTTTTCTAAAAGTTATCTCCCCAATTTTAAGTTTTTTTTCGTCTTTGTGTCCTTAGCTTAGTAGTTCGTTAATTTTAGATTAAAAGCAACTTCACTTATTTTAGGTTAAATAATAAAAAGAAAGTTAGTATTAGTACTTTTAGTTCCTTTGGGTTCGATAATACGGTCTTGCCTAAGCTATACTACTGTTCGATAGGTACACTTGCCTTTAATCGTTGTCAGAGTTAGTTTCCAGGTTCGATCGTTATTTTTATAAATTTTAAAGCTCTGATTCACAGCGATCAAGTTTTTGGCACCGTTGCCGGGGAACTAAAATATTAAGAAAACTCTATTTTTATTACTTTAGCCATTTTTTTTATTGCAAGTTATTTTCATTATTATTATTATTATTATTTCTTATTTTTATTTTTACTTTTCTAATTTTTCCTCTATTTTGCTTTTGGCAGATAATTTTAGTCTATAGAGAAGATGGCACTGAATAATTATCAGTGGCAAGCGATGAGGACAATTCCTACTAAAGCAGCCAGTGTCTTCAACCTCGACGTGGTCACCAGGTTATCTAATCAGTTAGAGATGATGAATAAAAAAATTGATGGTTTGAATAGTCTCTCGTAGGTACACCCAGAAATACATTATGATCCGAATTTAGGAGGCGTGGCGAATCCTGAGTACCCACTCTACGGATATGGCATGGAAAACGAGCAAGCTCAATATACGGGTAACTATTCTAGACCTCAAAATAATTTTTATAATGTCACTTATAATGCAGGTTGGAGGTACCATCCAAATTTCTCGTGGGATGATCAAAGTAGCCAAAGACCGGAACTTCCTCCAAATTTTCAACAACCACCTTACCAATAGGAAGAGGAGTCGAACCTCGAGGAGATGCTGAAAAAATTCATGGCAGCCACAGATAACCGTCTCCAAGACACTAAAACCACCCTTAAGACCCAACAAGCATCGATCAAAGGGATCAAGAGCCAAATTAGGGAAGTCACTAAGTCAGTTATACAACTTGCTAAGCTGATCTCAGAACTACCACAAGGAAGCTTGCCAACAATGCTGAAACTAACCCGAGAGAGCAAAATCAAGCCATTTACGATAGTGAAGGGTTAGACGAACCAAACCCAAGGGAAGAACCTGTGGTAAGTGAAGGTAAGGTTGAAGTGTGCCATGATATACCAAAACTGGCAATTACAGAGTACCAACCTCGTGTGCCATATCCCGATGCAATAAAGAAAGACCACACAGAGGAAGAAGTCGGTGAACTCACACTTCGTGTAGACGATGAAACAATCACTCTTCAAGCTCTTGACTCGGCTAGGACATCGAGTAATAAAGGTACGAACGTTAATTCTATTGATAACCATTTGGTTCAACCTTCTTTACAAGAAGCATCACGAAATCACCTAGATGAGCTAGATCTTAGACCTCGTACCCATAAAGAAATAATTCATGAAGAACTAAGGCTTCAGGTCGATGAACTAGACGAGTGGAAAACACACTTTAAAGAGAAACTAGGAATACACGAAGTGAAACCGAAGGAAACCCCAGACGAGCTAATAGGAACAACAAATCACTTCAAAATAGGGGATCATGTATTGTTGAATAAGGAAGACCCTTGAATCACCAATTCAGACCTCAAGACAAACGAATAAATCACTTTTGAGGTACTTAATGTCTTCCTATACAGCACAGTCGAGGTAAGCAATCCGAAATTCAACACTTTTGAGGTAAACATTACTCGACTTAAACTTTATATCCACAACCGAATTGATCGCATGAGAAAGGATTTTCACCTCCTCAAACCACCTTGACCATACGAATGAGAGGTAAAGTCTAGCTTAAGACTATAAACGAGCGCTTCTCGGGAGGCAACCCAAGCACTAACCCCATTAATTTTTACATTTTTTTCTTCTTTTACTTTTATTTTCCCTTTTTAGCACCTAACTATAAACTAACCAAAGTGCAGATTTCGCACCACAGCCTTACACACAGCCGTGGTCGTGGTGGTGGCCACCACAGAAGGTACAAGGGCGGGGCAACCACCAGATCCATAATTCTTATTTAACCCCCTTCTTCCTTTTTCTTTTCCAGTTGTTTTTCTTCTTTCATTTTCCATTATTTACTTTTATTTTCCATTATTTACTTTTATTTTTATTTTTATTTTTATTTTCTTTATTATTTTCTTCTTATTCTTCATACCATTTAGATTTAGCTTAGGATACAATAAAATCAGACCGGCTACCTTGAGGATTCAAGTTCAAACGATTCGAGGCGCTTCCCCACGTTCACCTCCAATCCTATCCAGTTTCTTTTCATTAACTTTATCCAAAATTCAGGAAGTTTCACTTATCTCCACATCTTATGATTTTATGATTTTATTTTGCTATTATCTATCTTTGTACATTGAGGGCAATGTACATCTAGTGTGGGGGGTGAACAACCTAAAAAGGTGCCTAACTTTTTTTTCATTATTCTCAAATTCCTGAAATTAGGTGCCAAACTTTTTTCATTGTTCTCAAAATCCTGAATTTAGTCTTATTTTTAAGTAAATTCCTCATATTATAATTAGGATGAAATTTCTAATGATTTATGATTTTTATTGATATGTTTTAGATTAAGTCATTGATAATTGTGCATTGATAATTAAATTCTAAGAATACTAGAGAATCAAGCATGATAAGTCTATTTTTTAGAAATTTAAAAAATTGTCTAGGTTCTCGAACTGAGTTTAAATATTACTTTGAAGTTTGAAATTTACAATGTTGATGTCAAAATACCCATAATTTTTGTGAGATTTTGAGCCTTATAGAGCATAAATTCTTTTTCTTGCTCACTTTATTGATTATGAGTGTGTCAGCATTGATTTGTTATTCTAGAACTTACATCGGTTACACATGTTGAGACCACATCTTTGATTTGATATACAGAAATGATAAAGGCACCTAGGATTTAACCCACTTACTCCACTAAAAACCCACCTTCATAATTAACCCCTAGTGAACCCCTTTGATCCTAACAACCCTTTTTATTGACTCACCCACTAATATTAACCCAAAACCCTTTGTATATTTGTTATCACCATTCCTTGACTCCCTTTTTGTCGAGATTTGATTTTGAGCAGTTGCCTAACTATGTTCTATATTTCAGTTGTTAAAGTTCTTTATTATTACTTGATTTGTTCTTAAAAAAAATTGTAGTCTATTCATTATTAGTTATGTGATTAAGTGAGCTTATACGTTTGAATTCCAAATATTGAAGAATAAGATCGTATTATTAGTTTCAAAGTTTCAATCCATGTAATTATTTATTTATCAGTTCATTTTTCTAGTTAGGTAATTTATCAATTTAGTCTCGATTCTAACCCTCTAATTCAGCCTTATTCCACACCTTTAACCCAAGCCCCGTTACAACCCTTTCAAAGACCTTTTGATTTGTGTTTCATCTCATATTTTAGTGGTGGAGATTTGATTCTCATGCGAGCCTATGGGATTAACTCTTCATGTTTGACTTTTGAGTGCCTAATTTTGAACCTTAAACACTTTGAGTGATTTGAGTGAATCTTTAAGTGAGGATGTCAATCCTTGTCGATTTTAAATCAGAGGTAATTATTTAGATGAAGGGAAACACCTATGTTTTGTGCTACAAATGTATGACTTAGACTGTTTGAATCTTTAGGACTCTTTGAGTTGAATTATCCACGTATGAATTATCTCTGAATTATGATGAAACACTATTAATGACTATTATGAATTGAGGGAAGTTCGTTTTAATTATGAGTTGAGAATTTTGCTTGAGGACAAGCAAAAGCTTAAGTGCGGGGGTATTTGTTAAATCGAAATAGTAACATATTTTAATCCCATATTTAGTATGCTTTTGGATGATTTATCCCTTGATTTATGTAAAAAGGTGCTCTTAATCCTTTCTTTTCCTGTCTTATACCCAGGAAAGCACCCAAGGATAAAAAGAACGAGAAACGGGCTCAAAACGGACCAAAATGGGCCAAAGAAGAAATCGACACGGCCTGGACCTTAGCCCACACGGTCGTGCCTCACTGATCATCTAGAACACGGCCTGGACCATGATTTACACGGCCGTGCCTCATCAACGAAGTCCACACGGCCTGGCCATGATTCACACGGGCATGTGCCATGGCCGTGTCCCTGCCGTGGCCAAGAGGAGTTTCACTCGGATTTGGATGCTTGGAGGCAAAGAAACACACTCCAAAGTCTAATTAAACCCCCAATTAGGAATTACACTCAAATTAGGATACTTGGAGGCCAAGCAAGGCATCTCAAAGCCTATATAAACACCCTAAGGGGCAACTTATTCGGGGAGTTTGGCAGAAGCCTTCTGCAAGGGCTTTTGTCAGGGCGGTGAGCTAGGCCAAGGAGCCAAGCCAAAAATGTCAGAGTTGTGGGAATCACTCGAAGGTAGCCAGTTGATCCATCTTAAGAACCCGTGATTCTACTCAAGACGGCGGATCTCTCCTTCAATTCCTTCAGGGAGTTTTAGGGATTTCTTATGTTTTGTTTTATCTTTTCTCTTGAGATGTTTTCTTATTTAGTTATGAACTAATTCCTTCAGATACCTGAAGGGGATGAAACCTATGATGAATCTTGTTATTATTTTCTAAATTATATAATAAATACTTAGTTTGTTCTTAATTATGTGAGCTTTATCCAAATTTAATGTGCTTAGGTGGAGGAGAAATAGATCCTGCCTAAGAGTAGATCTAGCATAATTAAGCGGAGTTGATCGCACGCCTAGAGATAGGGTGACGAGATTTTTCTGGATTAGGGTGAAACCTAATATGGGAGTCCATAGATCGATTTACTGCTATTCTAGGGGGTTATTATAAGAGAACGAGAGTTCCACTATTTAACCTAGGGTTAGACGTTATTCACCTCGAGAGAGGGTTTAATATACGTTAGGGAGTCTTACGGATTAAGCTAAGTAAATAAAATCATATGGTTCAGTGATAGATAATAAGTGAAGTCTAGGTGGATTCTTCCTGAGGGTATCATCTAAATCAACTGAGTTTTTCTAAAAGTTATCTCCCCAATTTTAAGTTTTTTTTCATCTTTGTGTCCTTAGCTTAGTAGTTCGTTAATTTTAGATTAAAAGCAACTTCACTTATTTTAGGTTAAATAATAAAAAGAAAGTTAGCATTAGTACTTTTAGTTCCTTTGGGTTCGATAATCCGGTCTTGCCTAAGCTATACTACTGTTCGATAGGTACACTTGCCTTTAATAGTTGTCAGAGTTAGTTTCCAGGTTAGATCATTCTTTTTATAAATTTTAAAGCTCTGATTCACAGTGATCAAGACGCAACATGCTGAACATTTGAGGATCGTGTCATAGAGTCTGCGTGAGAAGCAATTGTATGCAAAGTTTAGTAAATGTGAGTTTTGGTTGTGCGAGGTTGGTTTTCTGGGACATATAGTGTCAGCTGCGGGGATACGAGTTGATCCGAACAAGATTTCAGTAATTTTAGATTGGAAACCTCCGAGAAATGTGTCTGAAGTTTGTAGTTTTCTGGGACTAGCAGGATATTATAGACGGTTTGTGAAAGGCTTCTCGATGATTGCAACTCCATTGACAAAATTGCTACAGAAAGATGTTAAATTTGAGTGGTCAGAAAAGTGTCAGCTGAGTTTTGAACAGTTGAAAGTATTGTTGACAGAAGCACCAGTGTTAGTTCAACCTGAATCGGGTAAAGAATTCATAGTTTATAGTGATGCATCGTTGAATGGTTTAGGCTATGTGTTGATGCAAGAGGGCAAAGTTATAGCCTATGCTTCGAGATAGTTAAAACCGCATGAAAAGAAATACTCGACGCACGACCTTGAATTAGCAGCTATTGTATTTGCATTGAATATTTTGCGTCACTACTTATTTGGTGAGAAGTGTCACATTTATACTGATCACAAGAGCTTGAAATATTTGATGACTCAGAAAGAATTGAATTTGAGACAGCGGAGATGGTTAGAATTACTAAAAGACTATGAATTAGTAATTGGCTATCATCCGGGAAAAGCTAATGTTGTTATTGACGCTTTGAGCCGAAAGTCTTTATTTGCTTTACGAGCAATGACTACTCAGATAGATCTATGTGATGATGGTTCGGTTTTGGTTGAATTGAAAGTGAGACCAATGTTTATACGTCAGATTTGTGTTGCTAAGAAAATTGATGCTAAGATGATGGCAAAACGAGCTTAGTGTGGTTTGAATTCTAATTCAGAATTTTGAATTGATAATGATGGTTGTTTGAGATTCTGAGATCTAATTTGTATTCCAAGAAATTCAGAGTTGATTCAATTGATTTTGAAAGAGGCTCATAATAGTTGTTTGTCTGTTCATCCGGGAAGTACAAAAATTTACAATGACCTGAAACAGTTTTATTGGTGGCATGGTATGAAATGAGATGTCTCAGAGTTTGTTTCGAGATGCTTAGTTTGTCAACAAGTCAAAGCTGAACATCAGGTTCCATCCGGTTTATTACAACCAATCATGATTCCTGAGTGGAAATGAGAGAGAATCACGATGGACTTTGTGCCGAGATTGCCCCTATCACCGAGAAAGAAAGATACAATCTGGGTGATAGTTGACAGATTAACGAAATCAGCTCATTTTATTCCGGTAAGAATAGATTATTCACTTGATAAGTTAGCTGAATTGTATATTTCTGAGGTTGTGAGATTACACGGGGTACCATTATCTATTGTGTCTGACAGAGATCTGAGGTTTACTTCGCGGTTTTGGAAGAAACTGCAAGAGGCTCTAGGTACGAAGCTGCATTTTAGTACTGCATTTCATTTGCGAACGGATGATCAATCCGAACGGATCATGCAAATTCTCGAGGATATGTTGAGATGTTGTATTCTTGAGTTTGAAAGTACATGGGAAAAGCATCTGACGTTGATTGAATTCGCGTATAATAATAGTTTTCAATCAAGCATTAAAATGGCACCATATGAGGCTCTTTACGGTCGTAAATGCAGAACTCCATTGTATTGGACTGAGCTTAGTGAGAATAAAATTCACGGGGTTGATTTGATTAAAAAAACTGAACAAAAAGTGAAAGTGATCCGTGACAGTTTGAAAGCAGCGTCAGATCGTCAGAAGTCTTATGCAGATTTGAAACGAAAAGATATTGAATTTGAGATCGGTGATAAAGTGTTTTTGAAAGTGTCTCCGTGGAAGAAAATATTTCGTTTTGGAAGAAAATGTAAATTGAGTCCGAGGTTCATTGGGAAATATGAGATTATTGAACGTATTGGGCCGGTTGCTTATAGATTGTTGTTGCCACCTGAGCTAGAAAAGATTCATAATGTGTTTCACGTATCGATGCTTAGACGATACAGATCCGATCCATCACATGTGATTGCCCCTACTGAAGTTGAGATTTAGTCTAATCTATCGTATAATGAAGAACCGATTCGAATTCTGGCACATGAGATCAAAGAATTGAGAAATAAGATAATTTCTTTAGTGAAAGTGTTGTGGAACAAACACGGAGTTGAAGAGGCTACGTGGGAGCCTGAATATGTTATGAGAGAGTAATATTCGAATCTATTCACTGGTAAGATTTTCGGGGACGAAAATCCCTAAGAGGAGAGAGTTGTAACAGTCCAATTTAGACCCTAGTCGAAACAGTGGTTTCAGGACCACAAATCTGAGGTCAAAAAAATATTTTAATATTATTTTCTGTGTTTACAGTATGTGATAAAGTATGTGTGAAAGTTCTGTGTGAAGATTTTATCGATTGTGTGCCGAATTATGAAAAAGGACTTAATCGCATAAAATGCAAAAGCTGTGTGCTAATTGTTAAAATGTTTAATTGCCATGTCTTATTAAATGAGAAGTCCTTATGTTGTTATTAAACCATTAATATATTGGATGGACAAAAATGGGTTAAGTTAGTGGAATTTTAAATGAATTAATAAAAGGGCATAATGGTAAAACATGAATTAATGTATAATAAATAAAACAAAACATAAATTAAAGGCCATTATCATGTTCATCTTGCCAAAAATCACAAGAAAAGAAAAGAAAAAAGACTAAGCTAGGGTTCGGCCATTGTTGTCTTTGATTGAGGTATGTTTCGAGCTCGATTTTTGATGATTTCTACATTTTTATGATCGTTTCTTTGAGTACTAGCTAGCTCGTACCTTGATTTTCGAAATTGATGATGATTTTAAGATGTGTCATTGATGGATATATGAACTTTGTGTTGATAATTGGTGAAATATGAAAGATATGTGATAGATTAACATATTTTGTCTTTGAATTTTTGATGAATTTGACTAATTTGGGCTAAATTGTGAAAATGAGAAATTGAGGTACTAAAATGTTAAATAAATGAAATATGGGGGCTTATATGAGCTAAGGGAAAATTCGGCTAGGCATGTGTGTAATGAAATTATGATTATTTTGTGATTTTATGAAATAGGGACTAAAATGTTAAAATGTACAAATTTGAGGGCTAAAACGTAAAATGCTTTAACTATGTGTTGTGGATTGTTTTGGATGAAAATGTAATTGAATGAATTGAGTTTAATATTATATAGCTCAAGAAAAGAGAGATTCAGACTGAGATCGAGGCAAGAACAATGTGCTCGATTGATCTACTTGAATCGTTATTTCTACGTCTGAGGTAAGTTCGTGTATAATACAAACTGCTTAAATAATGTTTAATTGTTATGAAATAAATAGAAATGGGATTGTTGAACTAGAAATGTGAAATGTGAATTCAAAGAAATGTAGCATTATGTGTGCGTAAATAGAATGGTTACTACGATGAATTGCACTAAGTGTGCGGAATAAAGAAGTGTATTGGTTATAATACTTGGCACTATGTGTGCGATATTGAGATATCTTCGATTTAAAGTGATGGCACTAAGTGTGCGATACTATCGTAGCTTCAGCTAATTAAATGGCACTGAGTGTGCGAATTCATCAAAGGTTGAAAAAGGACCGAACGAATTATGGCTGGAGCATTGAATGGTAAATGTGATAGATAAATACGTGATGGTACATGTATGTATAGAACATATGTGGTTGATGAAGTTGTGTATGAGATATGGATAATTATGTGAATGAATGATGGAAAGAGTTAGATTGAGTAGCATCATAAATGCGTGTACATGAACATATAGTTATGTATGAAATTGAGGAATTGTTACAGATGATATTGAGTAATGAGGTAAATTGAACTAGGTGATCGTAATTTTGCATATTGAATTTGAATTGTTGAATTAATTGTGTTATATTACGAACTTACTAAGCTTCAAAGCTTATTCTGTGAAGTCTTTCTTTGTTTTACAGTGTCATTAAAGCTAGCTCAGATCTGGGGATCTTCAGCGACTCAATCACACTATCGGCCATCTATTTTGGTACTTTTGGAAGTTGTATATTGGGTATATGGCATGTATAGGCTAGTGATTATGGAATGTTTTGAGATGTATAGTTCTTGACATGTGATATGGCTTGATAGTGAATGACTTTAGTATGTGTTTTGAATATGTGAAAATGATAGTTATAAGGTGTATATGTGAAGATGTGTGAATGATCATATTGATATGTTTTGGTGATATGAAAGTTGTATGTTTCATGCTTAAATTGGTTGATGGGAATGATGGTTAAAATGTATGTTTTGGATGTATTTGAGATATGAATTTAGAATGGATTGATGCTTGTAGGTGTGACCCAAAATTTGGGTGGCAATTTGGCCTTGAAAATGGCCTATATTTGCCCACACGGTTGAGCACACAGGTGTGTGTCTCGACCGTGACTCCTAAGATTGTATTTCAAAATAAGTCAATCTCGCACACGGGCCAGACACACGGGCGTGTGACAGGCCGTGTGAATTAAGTCAGTGTTGCCCACGGGTCAAGCACACGGGCGTGTCTTCGGCCGTGTGGACAAGTTAGTATGTATGCCCTGTTTTGCCACAGCTTGGACACACGAGTGTGTCTGATGCCGTGTGAGGCACACGGCCTATTCTCACGGGCGTGTGACCTCTGTAACTTTGAAAAATGTTTGATTTTCGAAAAAAAATTATATGTGCTCTATTTAGTCCCGACCCCTTCCTAATGCAGGTTTAAGGTCTCGTAGACCTTTTAATGGGACTCTATGTATATGATTTGCTATAATATGATGATGATGTATTTATGTTTGAGAAATGATCATAAAAGTCCCATTATGTCTGATAACGCTTCTTAACTCTAGACCGGTGATGGTTACGGGTTAGGGTTAGGGGTGTTACAGTTGTAGATAATAAAATAATGATAAAAAAATTTATAACCTCAAATTTGTGGTCCCGAAACCACTGTTTTGATTTCACTAAAAACGGGTTGTTACAAGGAAGACGAGGGAAGTTCGCTAGGTTTGCACTGGTGTTAGACCTGAAGAAACCACTACAAGACTTTATTAGTAGTAATGGTATTCCTTATTGTGTTGTGCATGAGGTGTAACAGCCCGATTTTGGGTCTAGTCAGAATAGTGGTTTCGGGACCACAAATCCAACGTAGTAAAGTTTATTTTTATTATATTTTTATGGTCTACAATTTTATGGAATCGTTTTGTGAAAATTTCGTTCGAAAATTTTGACGTTTGGGCACTCAATTTAGTCAAAAGGACTAAATTGTAAAAAGTGCAAAAGTTGAGTTCTACATGCTAGAGGTGCCCAGTTTTTATGAAAATTTAAATTGGAGGTCCTTATATGGTAATTAGACCATTGGTTAAGTTGGTGGACAAAAATTGACATGGTTAGGCATGTTTCTAAAGTTTTTCATTAAGGGCATTTTGGTCATTTAGTTATTAAAATTAATTAAAAACAAAATTAAAAGCCAATTTTCGTCCATCTTCATCCCCTTGGCCAAAACTTGCATGGAGAAACCATGGCTAGGGTTTTTCAATCTTCCAAGCTCGATTGTAAGTCTGTTGTATCCCCGTTTTTAATGATTTTTACGTTTTTGAAATCCTCGTAACAAGATCTATCTATTTCTACCATTTACTTGAGATATGATGAAGGTGTAGGGTTTGACACATGTTAGAAATTTGTGTATTTTGATGTTTAATGGTAGATTATACATGTTTGATGTGTGAGAAATGACTTTTACTAAGTGATTTTCGGTGAAATTGTCAAAAATGACTAGTTTGTAAATAGTTGTAAAATGTGTATAAGTGTGTGAATAAATGGAAATTGTGGACTGCTATAGTTATGAAAATGGTTCTTCTAGGCTTAAAATGCAAGGAAATTGAATAAAACTTATTTACGAGCCTAGGGGTAAAATCGTAATTTTGTGAAACTTTAGGGGCAAAATTGTAATTATTGCCATAGGATGTTTTTGGGCTGATTTAAATAATGTGAGCATTTAATAAGTCAAATGTGTTACTATAGATCAAGAAAGACGTGGAATCGACCTTAATCGGGGAAAGGAAAAGATTGTGGACTAAATTGCAAAATTACTATATTTTGCACCGAGGTAAGTTTGTATGTAAATAATACATCGTTTTTATTTATGTTTCAATATTTTATTATATTATATGAGATATGGTAGAATATGGACTAATTATTTGATGTAAATTATGAATTGTGATTGACTATGGATGAATTGGTAAAATGTTGAAAAGTGAGAATTCTCGGTTGAACCTTCGGAATAGAAAGATACGAATGAGGTAGTTAGGTCACATGTGTGGTACTAAGTGTAGGCCACTATGTGTACAAGAGAGCTACGAGATGGTTTTAGGTCACGTGTGTAGTACTAAGTGCATGCTACTACGTGTACCAGACGGAGAGGTCGCATGTGTAGTACTAAGTGCAGGCTACTATGCGTACCCGATAGTTTCGATCAAATGTGTGGTACTAAGTGCAGGCCACTATGTGTAAGTGATGGTTCTGGTCACATGTGTTGTACTAAGTGTAGGCTACTATGTGCACCAGATAGCTTCGGCTACAAGGGTGGTAGTATGTGCAGACCACCGTGTATCTGTTATTATTCCAATGAGTTCAATGGGAAATTGACTAAGTGAAAATACATGTGATCATGTAACGAATAAGTGTCATTGAATATGACTATGTGATGGATAAGTGCAGGTATAAGTGTAAAAATTTATGAACAATGTGCTCGATATTTGAGCGAACCTTTGGTAAGACGAAATGGAGTAAGTGAAATCATAAAAGAGTAAATTTAGCAACAAAACAGTTTTGGACAGCAGCAGTTGTGTGACTTTGAAAAATCACCAAAAACGGTGGAAATCAAATTAGAGGTTGAATAAGATATTAAATTAAAGCTGAATGAGTCTATTTTTACATAAAAGAAACGGTGTAAACAAAATAATTTCATATTCTGTGATATTCGAATTTTTGTGAGACAGGGTCAAAATGATTTCGGAATCCCCTGTTCTGACTTTGGAAAATCATTAAACATTTTATACAAAAATTTATGGTTTATAATTTATATTCTTAAATTTATTAATGAGCATACTTTCAAGAGATATAAATGCAAACATTATAAAAATTCTGTATGATGAGATAATTAATTTTTAGTGCAGAGGGGTCGGAACTATTGGACTGTGAAATAGGGGAAATTTTAATGAATAAAATATACTTATTGGCTAAACCAAAAATTCTGGGAATTTTATGGTAAGGAGATATATAATTTTATTTTCATGGAAAATTATTGGATCTTAATTTGGAGTTCTGTAGCTCCAAATAAAAATAATTTAGTGACTATGACTCAAATAAACAACTTGTTTGAACTTGAATAAATAGTGAATCTATGTGCAGTTATGATTGTATTAATTTGAAAGCATGTTAGTAATTTGCTTATTATTTACATACTTACTTACAAAGCTATATGCTTACTCTCCTCTCTTTTCCCTTGTTTTATAGTGTCACCAAGCTAGCTCGGGATTCAGAGATCATCGGAGGTCCATCCACACTATCAACACTCTTTTGGTATTTTGAAATCAATATTTTGAATTATGGCATGTATAGAGGACTTGGTTATTTTGTTATGTGTCATAATTGATTTGGCCCAAAATGTTGGCCTATGTTATTTGATAGTTCATTTTGTATAAGGCCACTATTGTTGGCTATTATTGATCAAGTTATATGTTTATGATGATGCATGACTAGGTTGAATGAGTGTGTGATGAAAATTGAAAAGTTTTAAATTTGGATGTAAATTTTATGTCTCGGTTTAATACGACTGTATATGTTTTGTTTCAGTAATGCCTCGTACCCTGTTCCAATGTCGAACACGGGTAAGGGGTGTTACATGAGGGACTTCCCTTGATCTGCCACAAATGTGGGTTTGATGGTCATGCTCAAGAGCGGTGTCTGTTGGAAGTGAATGAGGTTGAGTCGGATCAATCTGTTGTAAGCAAATTTCGACCATCTCCACCCACTGTCAAGAAGATAGCAAAGGGAGATAATTTTTTTGGTCCTTAGATACAAGAACTGAGCCAATAATGGCGACCGACTAGACAAACAACAACAAACAATAATGGTAAGATTGCTACCGGTGTGAATGAGTTACCGGAAAACACTAGATTTGATAGCCTGGTGGATTTTGAGGATGCGAGTGACAATAATAAGAAGAAAATAATGACTGTTAATGGAAGTGGATATGGAAAGAAGGGTACAGGAGGAGTTGAAATTCAAATAAAATAGGTAACAGTGGCTAGAAAAAAGGTTTGAATAAAAAGAAAGAAGTGGTTGTTGTTCAGGTGTAACACCCCTAACCCGTACCCGTCGCCGGATTAGGGTTATAAAGCATTACCGGACTCAATACAGATCATTACAGCCATTTATCACAATTCATATGTTTATTAAACTCAAAGAGATTTAATTCATGCTTGTACAAATCAACCGTTGAATTAAAGATTATATGTCATTTAAATGTTTATCATAAGTTTGAGTATGCGCCTATCACTTTATGCATATGCAGTAACATAAATATAACTATCACTTATTCAATTATCAACTTGTCATTTCATAACTCATATGCACATGCATAGTTAATCATAAACTCTCATATCATTTTATAGTATATCTGCACACATACAAAAGACTCAATCTAGGTTCGCATTTACCACTATTTATAAACTCATCATCTTTACCATTTCAAACTTATCATTTAATCAACCACATATTCGAATTCCACATAATACAAACCTATTTCTTTCATTTCATTTCATAACATTTAAACATTATAGTTTCATGCACTTCTAACCCAATGTAACATCCCCAAACCCGGCCTATTCACTACGACCGAATCTGGTTATGTTAGTGAAAATATGTTTCTTTACTTAGAATTTAAAACATGAAAATTTACTATCTTTGGAAAATTATGTCCACTTAAAAATTAATAAATAATATAAGTTTGTTGAAAATTTACGGAATAAAATATTATTATAAGTATAATATGAATCTTTTATGAAAATATTACAAGTATAGTATTAACTCCCACAATCATAAGCAGTACTTTAAATCAAAGGGACCTTATTACATCAAGTAAAATTCCAAAATATTGATAATATAAAATACTTAAATGGAGTAACACATCTTCCACATGGGCCACCTTGTGTCCTCTCCGATCCCGGTCCAATCTACGCATCATCTGAAATGGTTAATGAAAAGAGTGAGTCCACTGACTCAAAGTGCATAATCACAACACGGGTTTTCTCGCGTATGGGCTTGGCCCCATACCAAACAATTCACATAGCAAGTCATGCACATATGCATCTCAGCCCAACCCACTCCAACCGTAACACCAACCTTAGCAGACTCCCTGCTTAAGGCCGTGGATAAACCACCACTGATCACATCGTGATCCATAAATCTTACCTTGGCAATCTCCTTGCTCGAGGCGTGGCTGAGCCACCGATCAACCAAAGTGATCTCAACATCAATAACCTGCCTACGGTGATGCACATAGCAATCAACCGCCGAGATGGGCACCAAGCCAACATCTCCCTTGAGGTAGCACAAAGCTAACCATCAAGCGCTAATGTAGCCGGAGCTATCATTAGACCACGTACACCTCGTGTACACTTCCTCCTTCATCGAATCAAACCCCACCTCATGCAAATATATAGATGCTTCATGTTAAGTCATTGTATCACATAGGTATATAAATATACACATATACAATTATACATCACAAACAATCTTACCATCACCAGGTACTCATCACTTAAGCCATTATAAATGGCTACCACACCTAACACACAGGTTTAAACGTTAGCAATCAAACCGAGTAATAGTGCGATGATTACGCACCTAAATGATACCAAACCCAAACGCGACGCTTCTCGCATGCAGACTAACGGACTTACAAAAGGTTTCAAAGCGATAGGCTCCTCTCCCTACAATCGGCCTTGGCATAAAAACAATGAACACTTAGGCCATTCGGCCAAGACAAAAACTATAGCACAAAGAAAACTAACACACCCTTACCTTGCTAACCACTACCCTTTGCTCTAACAAGAATCCACCACCACCGGGAAGTTCGGCTCGTGGACTTGCAACAAAAGTGGAGTAAGAGAATAAATGGTGATTCGGCAATGACTCTAAAATGGTGTTGAGATATTCGGCAATGGCAGGCTTTTAAGGGTGATTTCGGTTTGAAGCAAGGTCAAAGAAAAGGGGTGAAGGAGAGGGAAAAATGGATAAGCCAACTTCCGGCTTTGGCTACAACAAAATGAAAGGAAAAGAAAGGGTGTTCTTGACTTATTTTCGGCAAGAGACTAAGGGAAAATAAAATAGAAAAAGCAAGAACTTTTAGTGAGGGAGAAAGCAAATGGTGAATGAATAATGAGCACCTCCCCCCCTATTTATACTATTCGGCCAAGCTCCAAGCTCCCAAAAAAAATCCTCAAAACTCTCCTAAAACACCTCCCTTCCATCCATTCAAAATAATTTGAATGGGTCAAACTTACCTAGCCAAATTTAAAAAGAGAAGACCAAGTCTTCCTCCACCTTTCAAGCCTCCCAAAACCGTCCAATACCCCCTCCTCCATGACGCCAAAAAAACAACCCACAATGCCATCCTTGCAACTCGAACACTGGCCCCCTTCCCCTTCAAGTGGCGTCACTTCTCCATGCTCTAAGTGGCGCCTCCTTGCCACTCTGCCACTCCAATCTTTGTGCCAAAACCCCACCAAAAATTCTCTTAAGGCCCTCTCCATCCAAACTCCCCCTTTTAGCCCCTAAAACAAAAAATTTACCAAAGCAATCTACCACCACCTAGGGTTCTCAGGACCCCTAAAACTTACCCAAACACACACTGTAGTGTGCCAACACCCGAGCTAAGCACCAAAAATCTAACCCCTAAAACCAGGGTGTTACACCCAAACTTACTACTCAATTAATTTATCCGAACATATAATGCATGCACATATGCTCTTATCTAATTTTCCCATTTATGACAAAGATATCCCAGAATCCATAGATTTATGAAGCATAAATATAAGAATCGATCATTCCATTTTATAACCTGCAAGCCGAGACACTTATTCATTTTCACACCCACTCTTCATAAAAAAAATACACTTCTAATAACTTCATTTCATAACCGAGCAACCATAATACTAATTATTACTCAGAACTTATTTATAAACCAAATAGTTTCATGGATATATGTCATAAATCCTACCTATTCAGCATGAAACATATATAAATATAATTATACCTATATCATGCATTCATTTATTTATCCAACCGAAACATGCACGCATCACGCACCAAGGATAGATTTACATCATTTAATATTAACATTAAGAACTAGCCATTTTCGCATGGCTATTATAATACATCATCAAAATAATATTCAGACATAGAGTTAGTCTATACATGCCTCTTTATTTAAAAACCAAATATATAAGTACCAAAAGGAGTTGATAGTGTGGTTGATACTTCCGACGATCCTTTGAGCCTGTAGCTTAAACGAAATCTATAAAACAAACAAGGGTTACACGCAAGGTAAGCATGCTAGCTTAGTAAGTCTTAAGCAACCTCAATATGACAATCGAGTATACAAGCATTCAATAGAACATTTCCTAACATGAAACATCCAAAACTTAATATTTAATTTACCCAAACCGAATATCTTTTCTCCCTGTACATATATCAACTTTCATTTCTTCACCGTAGTATATTATATACTGAATAAAATAATTATCCACTTATACTTATAATTTTACTTATACAAATATTTACTACTTTCATGCTTTTCTATAAACATTTCAATCATAGTATACATCATAATTACATTCCATCTATTATAAACACACCACTTTCTTTCACCATTTCATTTACTTAGCAATATAGCATATAATCCTAACATTAAAGTATGCTTAATACATACCTTATAACCGAATTGTAAATTCACTCCCAAAAGCTTAAACATACTTAATTCATTAGCTAGATATTACTAACATTACCTGAATCTCACACATACCGGCACTAAGCCTGCTGATTCGAGGTCCAAAATCATAAGACCGGCATTAAGCCTGCTAGGCACTAAGCCCGAATTATGTCACCGGCACGAGGCCTACTAGGCACAAAGCCCGAATATCAGTGTGGTTATTCTTCAATTCACAGTCCATAGGGCTAACTTTACAACAACTCATATATCACCAATTATTTTCACATATCCAATCAAAAATTTTATTTGTTCACATCACATTTTATAACACTTCAATCAATTCAATTTAGCACCTTTGTATTCGGCTAGTTCACATATTCATGCCAAAAGTATTCAAATTTTATCATTCAATATAATTATAAATCATTTATTAACATATATTCGCTTAAAGACTTACCTCTACTGTCGATAGACCGTGTAAATCGGCTATTCGAGAACCTTCGTCTTCCCCGATCTAATTCCGTTTTTCTTTGCTCTTGATCTAAAACACATTAAATTCAGCTTATTCAAGTACAAATCACTTCAATTTAGTCCCAAAACACATCAACATGCAATTTACTATTTTACCCCTACTATTTCAAAATTTTGCATTTTGGTACTAATTACACAAAACAAAAAATACTCCCAATTTGCCAAGACTATACAAGGGCTGAATATTCCTAGGGGCTTTACAAGCCCTTCCATTTTATTTATTTTTCAATTAAACCCCTCTAAAATTTTATTTTTACAAATTGGCCCTAAAAACAAAAATTTATCAAAACTTCCAATACATAAAATACTAATCCTTAAATTATCTTTTATCTAAAATCATCAAACATCAAAAACCATATGAACCTATCAATAGCCGAACATCAAGCATGCTTAGATTCAAAAATTTTAACATGGGTCAGATAGTATACGAAGCAACGATCACAAAAACGTAAAAATTATCAAAAACCGACTAAAAATACATACCCGATTTAGCTTGAATGTATGACCGAATGCTCAAAACCTTTAAACCTTTATTTCCTAGCTCACATACGGCAATGAAGAAGAAATAACAAAAATGATGGCTTTTAATTTCATATTATTAAACATATAATAACATTTTTTTAATGTTTTACTATTTTAACCTTTAATAAAAAATAAAAACAACATATAAATTAAGGTCAATCTTGTCATATGCCACCCACTAACTTAAAAATGGGCTATTTTCCCTTTTAATACCTCATATTAAAAAGCCATCATCATTCTAGCACTTTTCACTATAGTATGCAACTTTTACTCTTTACGCGATTAAGTCCTTTTGTCAAATTGAACACACAAACGATAAAATTTTTCAACGAAATTTTCACACACATTAATTCACGCATAATAAGCACAGAATATAATATTTAAATATCTCTTAGACTCGGATTCGTGGTCCCGAAACCACCGTTCCGATTAGGGTTAAATTCAGACTGTTACAACTCTCCCCCCTAAGGGATTTTCGTCCTCGAAAATCTTACCATTAAACAAAGTCGGATATTGTTGCCTCATTAAATCCTCGGGCTCCCACGTAGCCTCTTCCACTCCATGCCGATACCATAGTACCTTCACTAATGGGATTCTTTTGTTTCTTAACTATTTCATTTCCTGAGCTAAAATATGGATCGGTTCTTCCTCGTATGTCATATCGGGTCGGATTTCAATCTCAGATGGAGCAATCACATGTGACGGATCTGATCTATATCTACGAAGCATCGAAAGCGTGAAATACATCGTGTATCCTTTCCAACTCGAGAGGGTAACCTCAATCTTTTGCAACAGGTCCAATACGTTCGATGATTTCATACGGTCCGATAAATCTCGGACTCAACTTGCCTTTTCGACCAAATCGGAGTACTTTCTTCCACGGAGAAACTTTTAAGAATACTCGATCTCCGACCTGAAATTCAATGTCTTTACGTTTCAAATTAGCATAGGACTTTTGACGATCCGGCAGCTTTCAAATTGTCTCTAATGATAGCTACTTTTTCGCTCTGTTTCTTTAATCAAATCAACCCGTGTATCTTATTCTCGTGAGCTCATCCAATTATAATGGTGTTCGACATTTTCGCCCGTACAAGGCTTCATAAGGTGCCATTTTGATACTAGATTGAAAGCTATTATTGTAAGCAAATTCAATCAAAGGTAGGTATCGTTCCCACGTACCTTCAAACTCAAGAACGCAACATCTCAACATGTCCTCAAGTACGAATAGTTCGCTCAGATCGACCATCCATCTGCGGATGAAAGGTCAGTACTAAAATGAAGTTTAGTACCTAATGCATCTTGCAAATTCTTCCAAAACCGCGATGTAAATCTCGAGTCTCTGTCTGAAACAATGGAACTCGGTACACCATGCAATCTCACAATCTATGATACGTACAATTCAGCCAGTTTATCGAGTGAATAGTCTGAACGAACTGGCACAAAACGAGTTGATTTAGTCAGTCTATCAACTATAACCCAGACGGCATCTTTCTTACTTGGTGTCAAAGGGAGACCGGATACAAAATCCATTGTAATTCTATCCAATTTCCATTCAGGTATCATGATTGGCTGAAGTAATCCGGATGGCACTTGATGCTCAGCTTTTACTTGCTGACAAACTAGGCATTTGAAACAAATTCGAGATATATCCCGTTTCATGCCCGCCACCAATAGAATCTGCTTTCAAATCATTATACATCTTTGTGCTACCCGAATGTATTGATAATCGACCACTATGAGCCTCGCTCAGAATCATCTGAATCAAATCAGCATTTCTCGGTACACACAATCGGCCTTTATAGCTCAAACAGTCATTTTTATCAATTCGAAACTCTACCTCTGAATCATTTTTACATTGTGCTCGTCTAGAAGTCATATCTTTGTCAACTTTCTGTGCATCGTAAATTTGCTGAATAAACAACGGTCTAGCCTTCATTTCAGCTATGATCGGCCCATCTCTAGATATAACCACATGTGCGTTCAACTTACGAAGAGCAAACAATGATTTTCGACTTAGTGCATCCGCAACAACGTTAGCTTTTCCCGGATAATAGTCAATTACCAATTCGTAATCTTTTAGCAATTCCAACCACCTGCTATTGTCTTAAATTCAGGTCTTTTGAGTCATCAAATACTTGGACTTTTGTGATCCGAGTAAACATGGCATTTCTCGCCGAATAAGTAATGACGCCAAATATTCAGTGCAAACACAATGGCTGCAAGCTCTAAATCATGCGTCGGATAATTTCTTTCATGCGGCTTCAATTGTCTCGATGCGTAGGCTACTACTTTGCCTTCCTGCATCAATACGCAACCCAAACCAATTAAGGAAGCATCAGAATACACGACAAATTCCTTACCCGATTCAGGCTGAGCTAAAACTGGAGCTTCAGTCAACAGGGCTTTCAACTGATCGAAACTCTTCTGACATTTTTTCGACCACTCGAACTTTACATCTTTCTGTATTGTCAAAGGTGTAGCTATCACAGAAAAACCTTTCACAAACCGTCTGTAGTAGCCTGCAAGTCCCGTAAAGCTTGAATCTCGAAACATTTTTGGTGGCTTTCAATCAAGTATAGCGAGATTTTGTTGGATCAACTCGAATACGATCTTTGAAACAACATGTCCCAAAAAGCTAACCTCTTTCATCCGAACTCACACTTACTAAACTTTGCATACAAGCGTTGATCTCTCAAAGTTTGTAGCACTAATCTCAATTGCTCGGTATGCTCGGTTTCATCTTTGGAGTAGATCAAGTATATCATCAATAAACACTACTACAAACCGATCCAAAAGCTGCCTCAAGACTCGATTCATTAGATCCATAAAAATAGCGGGTGCATTAGTGAGTCCAAAAGGCATAACCAGAAACTCAAAATGTCCGTACCTCGTCAGGAATGCGATCTTTGGCACATCTGTATCTCTCGACTCATGAATCGATAATAGCCCGATCTCAAATCTATCTTCGAAAATATCAAGCCCCTTTCAACCCGATCAAACAAGTCATCAATCCGAGGTAACGGGTACTTATTCTTTATAGTTACCTTATTCAGTTGCCGATAATCAATACACATTCGCATCGTTCCATCTTTCTTCTTCACAAAAAGAACTGGTGCACCCCAAGGGGAAAAGCTTGGTCGTGCAAAACCCCTATCTGTCAACTCTTGCAACTACGCTTTCAACTCTTTTAACTCAGTAGGTGCCATCCGATACGGAGCTATCGAAATTGGAGTCGTTCTTGGTACTAATTCAATGCCGAACTCAATCTCTCGTACTGGTGGTAAACCCGGTAGTTCTTTCGGAAACACATCTGGGTATTCACACACAACCGGTACAGATTCAATATGCTTTTCAAACACTTTATTATTCAGTACATAGGCCAAATAAGCTTCACACCCTTTTCTCACGTACTTTAGGGCTAACATCGAAGATATTACTGTAGGAAACCCACTTAAATCACTGGATTCGATTCTAATGATCTCTCCGTTCTGACATCTCAAATCAATAAGCTTTCTTTTGCAATTCACCACTGCATCATGTGAAGTTAACCAGTCCATTCCCAAAATTATATCGAACTCATCGAAGGGCAACAACATTAAATCAGCTGGGAAGCAAGAATCCCGAATCATCAACGGGCAACCTCTACACACTTTGTTAACAAGCACACATCTACCCAAAGGGTTGGACACACGAATCACAAACTCAGTAGACTCAACTGGCAGAGTCTTACCGAATACTAGAGTTTCACACACATATGAATGAGTCGAACCAGGATCAATCAATGCAATCACAGTAGTATCATAAAGGGTGAAAGTACCGGTAATGACATCGGGGGAGGAAGCATCCTCTCGGATCGTGTAACATAAGCTCTAGTGGAGCTCTAGCCTCGATTGAGCTCGGTGTTGTTCTTCGTTCCTCTCTGACTACCACCTACATTACCTGAATGTCTGGGTGGTCTACCTCGCGCTGACGTGTTGCCCGACTTAATGTTCTGAACTGTATTCTGCTCAACTAACATCGGACATTCCCTAATAAAATGATCTGACGATCCACACTTAAAACAAGACCGATCACGGAATCTACAACTCCTGGAATGCCATTTCCCACAGTGCTTGCATTCAACTCGATTCTGTGGAGCGTTACCAACACTGGCCATCGAGGTAGCTCGGGAGCCCACTGGAGGTCGATCTCGTCTAGGTAAGTCTGAAGTAGCTTTATGTCGGCTGAAGTCATCTCTGAACTTCTTAGATGTAGAATGGAATGTCTTACCCGACGATCTCTTACGAGTGTCTCTAGCTTCTGTCTCAGCCTTTCTTTTCTCTTTCCCGAGCTCTTTAGCTTTGCAAGCTCGCTCGACTAGAGTCACAAACTCTTTGATTTCAAGAATACCAACAAGCAACTTTATATCTTCATTCAAACCGTCTTCGAACCTTTTGCACATAATGGCTTCAGTAAAAACACACTCTCTAGCATATCTGCTGAGCCTGACAAATTTCCGTTCATATTACATCACGGTCATTCGCCTGTTTCAGTTCAAGAAATTCTTTTCGTTTTTGATCAATGAATCTTTGATCGATATATTTCTTTGCGTAATTCATTCGGAAGAAATCCCACGTCACTTTTTCTTTCGGAACCGCGATACTAGTGTATTCCACCGGTGATATGCAACGGTGTCGAAGTAAAGATATAGCACACTTCGTGCATTAAATCGGAGTACAAGATAGCTCATCAAGTACCCGAATAGTGTTATCAAGCCACATTTCGACTCGCTCTGCGTCATCATCATCATTGGCCCTGAATTCTTCGGCCCCAAATTTCCTGATTTTATCAACTGGATGCCTACTAGATCTCATCGGATCTATCATCTGGGGAAGTCTTTGAAAGTATCGGAGTTGGATTATTCGGGGGTGGAGGTTGTTGTACAGCCGGGTTAGTCTGAATAAACTGGGTAAACCACTCGTTCATCATCTGATAGAAGGCTTGTTTGGCCTCCCCTCGTGGCTACCTACGGCTGGTCGAGTCTACCGCAAGATCGATCCTCGTGCACGGTCAGCGCTACACTCTCTACATCATCCGCTACGGCTCTTTCAGGATCAGTGTCCATTTACTATATAAAACACAGTTCAGAATGTCAAAAGTCACCACACTATCAATATGTAACAAAGGCATGTATAACTATACTCTAACGCTCTACGATAGTCCTAGAATCGACTAAACCGTAAGCTCTGATACCAATAAAAAGTAACACCCCTAACCCGTACCCGTCGCCGAATTAGGGTTATAAAGCATTACCGGACTCAATACAGATCATTACAGCAATTTATCACAATTCATATGTTTATTAAACTCAAAGAGATTTAATTCATGCTTGTACAAATCAACCGTTGAATTAAAGATTATATGTCATTTAAATGTTTATCATAAGTTTGAGTATCCGCCTATCACTTTATGCATATGCAGTAACATAAATATAACTATCACTTATTCAATTATCAACTTGTCATTTCATAACTCATATGCACATGCATAGTTAATCATAAACTCTCATATCATTTTATAGTATATCTACACACATACAAAAGACTCAATCTAGGTTCGCATTTACCATGATTTATAAACTCATCATCTTTACCATTTCAAACTTATCATTTAATCAACCACATATTCGAATTCCACATAATACAAACCTATTTCTTTCATTTCGTTTCATAACATTTAAACATTATAGTTTCATGCACTTCTAACCCAAACTTACTACTCAATTAATTTATCCGAACATATAATGCATGCACATATGCTCTTATCTAATTTTCCCATTTATGACAAAGATATCCTGAATCCATAGATTTATGAAGCATAAATATAAGACTCGATCATTCCATTTTATAACCTGCAAGCCGAGACATTTATTCATTTTCACACCCACTCTTCATAAAAAAAATACACTTCTAATAACTTTATTTCATAACCGAGCAACCATAATACTAATTATTACTCGTAACTTATTTATAAACCAAATAGTTTCATGGATATATGTCATAAATCCTACCTATTCAGCATGAAACATATATAAATATAATTATACCTATATCATGCATTCATTTATTTATCCAACGAAACATGCACGCATCACGCACCAAGGATAGATTTACATCATTTAATATTAACATTAAGAACTAGCCATTTTCGCATGGCTATTATACATCATCAAAATAATATTCAGACATAGAGTTAGTCTATACATGCCTCTTTATTTAAAAACCAAATATATAAGTACCAAAAGGAGTTGATAGTGTGGTTGATACTTCCGACGATCCTTTGAGCCCGTAGCTTAAACGAAATCTATAAAACAAACAAGGGTTACACGCAAGGTAAGCATGCTAGCTTAGTAAGTCTTAAGCAACCTTAATATGACAATCGAGTATACAAGCATTCAATAGAACATTTCCTAACATGAAAAATCCAAAACTTAATATTTAATTTACCCAAACCGAATATCTTTCTCTCCTGTACATATATCAACTTTCATTTCTTCACCGTAGTATATTATATAATTGAATAAAATAATTATCCACTTATACTTATAATTTTACTTATACAAATATTTACTACTTTCATGCTTTTCTATAAACATTTCAATCATAGTATACATCATAATTACATTCCATCTATTATAAACACACCACTTTCTTTCACCATTTCAAGTTACTTAGCAATATAGCATATAATCCTAACATTAAAGTATGCTTAATACATACCTTATAACCGAATTGCAAATTCACTCCCAAAAGCTTAGGCATACTTAATTCATTAGCTAGATATTACTAACATTACTGAATCTCACACATCTGGCACTAAGCTCGCTATTCGAGGTCCGAAATCATAACACCAGCATTAAGCTCGCTAGGCACTAAGCCCGAATTATGTCATGCAACACGAGGCACGCTAGGCACAAAGCCCGAATATCGGTGTGGTTATTCTTCAATTCATAGTCCATAGGGCTAACTTTACAACAACTCATATATCACCAATTATTTTCACATATCCAATCAAAAATTTTATTTGTTCACATCACATTTTATAACACTTCAATCAATTCAATTTAGCACCCTTGTATTCGGCTAGTTCACATATTCATGCCAAAAGTATTCAAATTTTATCATTCAATATAATTATAAATCATTTATTAACATATATTCGCTTAAAGACTTACCTCTACGTCGATAGACCGTGCAAATCGGCTATTCGAGAACCTTCGTCTTCCCCAATCTAATTCCGTTTTTCTTTGCTCTTGATCTAAAACACATTAAATTCAGCTTATTCAAGTACAAATCACTTCAATTTAGTCCCAAAACACATCAACATGCAATTTACTATTTTACCCCTACCATTTCAAAATTTTGCATTTTGGTACTAATTACACAAAACACAAAATACTCCCAATTTGCCAAGACTATACAAGGGCTGAATATTCCTAGGGGCTTTACAAGACCTTCCATTTTATTTATTTTGTAATTAAACCCCTTAAAAATTTATTTTTACAAATTGGCCCTAAAAACAAAAATTCATCAAAACTTCCAATACATAAAATACTAATCCTTAACTTATCTTTTATCTAAAATCATCAAACATCAAAAACCATATGAACCTATCAATAGCCGAACATCAAGCATGCTTAGATTCAAAAATTTTAACATGGGTCGGATAGTATACTGAAGCAACGATCACAAAAACGTAAAAATTATCAAAAACCGACTAAAAATACATACCCGATTTAGCTTGAATGTATGACCGAATGCTCAAAACCTTTAAACCTTTATTTCCTAGCTCACATACGGCAATGAAGAAGAAATAACAAACATGATGGCTTTTAATTTCATATTATTAAACATATAATAACATTTTTTTTAATGTTTTACTATTTTAACCTTTAATAAAAAATAAAAACAATATATAAATTAAGGTCAATCTTGTCATATGCCACCCACTAACTTAAAAATGGGCTATTTGCCCTTTTAATACCTCATATTAAAAAGCCATCATCATTCTAGCACTTTTCACTATAGTATGCAACTTTTACTCTTTACGCGATTAAGTCCTTTTGTCAAATTGAACACACAAACGATAAAATTTTTCTACGAAATTTTCACACACATTAATTCACGCATAATAAGAACATAATATAATATTTAAATATCTCTCAGACTCGGATTCGTGGTCCCAAAACCACCGTTCCGATTAGGGTCAAATTTAGACTGTTACATCAGGAGTTAAATAAGAGTGTGGGAAAGGGTCAGCTGGTCCTAGTGGAGTCTTGGAGAAACCAATAGGTGGGCCTAGTATTAATAAAATGGTGGGGTTTGTTCATTAAGCTACATAAGTTTTTGAAAGAAAACAACACTCGCCAATACACATAATAATGTTGTCGGGGTTGAGGAAAGCAATGTGTATTTTGAGGTTGCACGTGGCGTGCATGAATCGGGCATAGAGAAGGGTATTTCAATGCATAAAAACAAGGTTCTAACCATGAAGGATATTACCAAGAAAGGGCATAGAGTTCACAAAAGACTAGAGCAAAAACAACCTACCAAACCAGTTCTAGTGGAATGGATTGAATCACTATCGAAAGAACTTGATAAGTGGAGTAATGATATTAGTGCAGGGTATGGTTATGTGGCTCATATGGAAGTGATGTCGTTGGGGATTGTAAGCGAGGGAGTGGGTCCTGTAGAGAGGAGTTCGGTTGGAGAGTCTGCTACAACAAAAAAAGTGATTACTCCAGCATCTGGCGAGTTGGCTTTGGGATAGTAAAGGTACTATGCTTTTGTGTTGTAATAAATCCTTGTTTATGGATATTAAAATCATATGTTGGAACTTTCAAGGAGCTACGAGCTCTAAATTTGGTGCTATCTTATATACTATGCTGAGGTATCACAAACCGGATATTTTGGTTTTACTAGAGATAGGAATAAGTGGGAAAAAAGTGGATGAGGTTGTAAGGAGAACAAAGTTTGATTGTTCTTTCAAAGTGGAAGAAAAGGGATTTTCTTGTGGTATTTGGGTCCTCTGGAAGGAGAATTTGATGATTGATATTGTTGAGATATCGAATCACGTCGTTATTGTCACAGTTTCAGACAAGGTATAAAACAAAGTATCATTTTTACTGCTATTTATGCTAGTCCAAATGCTTCTAAGCATAAGTTATTATAGAACCATCTTGCATCATTGTGGCCCCAAGAGAATATTCTGTTGCTCCTTGGGGGAGATTTTAATACGATTGTCTCAGGTGATGCAAGGAAAGGAGGAGCGAGGATGTGTTTCGATATTGATGTGCTTTTTTGGGATTTTATTTTTGAGCATGGAATGATCGATTTGGGTTATAAATGGTCGTCGTTCACTTGGAATCAGGGTTTGCTCATCCAACATTTGGATCAATTCAATTGTAATGCAGATTGGATGGAATCATTTCCTAATTCATTTGTAGTGTATCTTCAACATATATGTTCTGATCATCGGTCGATTTGTCTCTCTACTGTGCTTTAGAGTCTCCGTAATATGCTAACGCCTCTACATGGTTCTTTATAAAATTGTTTCAAAAGTTATTGTGAATAGGTTGAGGCCATTGATGAATAAATGGGTTCTTCTAAATCAATCCAATTTCATCCCTCGAAGAAGCATAACAGATAATATTATTTTTTCCCAAGAAATCATCCACTCTATACTTGGAAAGGTTGAAAGAAAGGGTGGATGGCTACGAAAATTGATCTGGAAAAAGCATATGATAGGGGAAATTGTTAATGATACATTAGTTGATAGTGGTTTTCTAGTAAATTACACAAGCTTATGATGCACTGTAACACCCCTAACCCGTATTATTGCCGGAATAGGATTAAGAATTTCATAGAAAAATATAGAATTTTTCACACTGTATGGGTCACACGGCCGTGTGTCTCAGGCCGTGTGGACATTTGAAGTAGGGACACACGGCTATGTCTGTGCCCCTGTAACTCTCTGACTTGGGTCACACGGCCAAGCCACACACCCCTATGCCAAGCCGTGTAACACTCAAAATAGCCTCACACGCCCGTGTCAGGCCATGTGCTAGGCCATGTAACTGCCTAACTTGCAACCATTTGAAACCTACAGGGGACACACGGCTGTGTCGCATGGCCATGTGGACAAGAAATAGGCCATTTTCAAGCTATTTCTTTCACCCAAACCATGCTCACACCTACAAGCCAATTGCACATAATTTCAAGCTACAAAATATACCTAAAACATGCATAATAAAGCCAGTTCAATATGATATCTATCCAGACAACCAATATGCCAAAAGGCACCTCAATCACATAGCATCAATTTAACTTACATATAAGCATAAATTAGCCATTCATCAACCAAACATCTATAATCTATTTACTTACCAAGCCATAGCACCAATGACCATATGCCAAACCACATCAAAACATACCAAATTAGTCATTCAAAACACAATTTCACTTGACCTTATTAACACCAACCATTAAAGCATTAAAATGCCAAAAGATCATCAACCAAAATACCACATTTTCAAGCCAAACATAATGACCATCTCATCAAACACAATTCACCTATACATGCCATTATAACCATGACTCAAAACATCAAAATCTATCGATATAGTCGGTGGATAGTGTGATAGGTCTCCGACGAGCTTCCAAACTGATTGAGCTTTCGATAATCTATAAAACATAGAAAAAAACCACAACGTAAGCATATAATGCTTAGTAAGTTCGTAAATCATGAACAATGCTTACCATTTGAATGCATAAGCTTAAAAATAAACATGAATCAATCCAACACAAACTTGTCACAATGCCTAAACATCACCAACAAAACAAGTTAGTGCTTAATCACATATCTTAGCAAAAATCACCACTTTGTAAGATAGCTTTCATGAATGTAGCATATAAGCGTTCATACTTTTTAGAAACATAACTGTATACATACCTTGATCATCAACAATTTGTACCTTTCAATAAATTCATGACATTGCTAAATGGAACACTTACCATTGCTTCCCTTTCAATGTGTAGTACTAAGTGCAGGATACTATGTGCACCAGATAGCTTCGGCTACAAGGGTGGTACTATGTGCAGGCCACCGTGTATCTATTATTATTCCGATGAGTTCAACGAGAAACTGACTAAGTAAAAATACATCTGATCATGTAACGAATAAGTGTAATTGAATATGACTATGTGATGGATAAGTGCAGGTATAAGTGTAAAAATTTATGAACAATGTGCTCGATATTTGAGCGAACCTTTGGTAAGACGAAATGGAGTAGGTGAAATTATGAAAGAGTAAATTTAGCAACAAAACAGTTTTGGATAGCAGCAGTTGTGTGACTTTGAAAAATCACCAAAAATGGTGAAAATCAAATTAGAGGTTGAATAAAGTATGAAATTAAAACTGAATGGGTCTATTTTCACATAAAAGAAACGGTGTAAACAAAAAAAATTTCATATTCTGTTATATTCGAATTTTTGTAAGATAGGGTCAGAATAATGTCAGAATCCCCTGTTCTGACTTGGAAATTGTAAAAAAATAATTACGGGTTATAATTTACATGCTTAAAATCCTTAATGAGTTTACGTTCAAGAGAGACAAACAAAAACATTATCCAAATTCTGTATGATGAGATGATTAACTTTTAGTGCAGAGGGGTCAGAACTGTCAGACAGCAAAATAGGGGAAACTTTAAAGAATAAACTATACTTATTGGCTAAACAAAAAATTCTGGAAATTTTATGGTAAGGATATATATGAGTCTAGTTTCAGAGAAAATTTGAGGATCTTAATTTAGAGTTCTGTAGCGCAAGATATAATTAATTTACTGACTGTGACTTGAGTAGACAGCTTGTTTGAACTTGAATAAATAGTGGATCTATGTGTAGTTATGATTGTATTAATTTGAAAGCATGTTAGTAATTTGTTTATTATTTACATACTTACTTACTAAGTCATATGCTTACTCCCCTCTCTTTTCCCTTGTTTTATAGTGTTACCAAGCTAGCTCGGGATTCGGAGATCGTCGGAGATCCATCCACACTATCAACACTCTTTTGGTATTTTGAAATCAATATTTTGAATTATGGCATGTATAGAGGACTTGGTTATTTTGTTATGTGTCATAATTGATTTGGCCCAAAATGTTGGCCTATGTTATTTGATAGTTCATTTTGTATAAGGCCATTGATGCTGGCTATTATTGATCAAGTTATATGTTTATGATGATGCAATTTATGAGATGCATGACTAGGTTGAATGAGTGTGTGATGAAAATTGAAAAGTTTTAAATTTGGATGTAAATTTTATGTCTCGGTTTAGTACGACCATATATGTTTTGTTTAGGTAATGCCTCGTACCCTGTTCCAGCGTCGAACACGGGCTAATTATATCATTATCTGGCCATATCACATGGCTAATTATACACCTTTTAATACTTAACCATATCAACTAGACTATACATGCCATACTTAATATATACATATTCAAAAGGTACCAAAACGTGTTTTGATAGTGTGGTGTCGATTCTCGATGATCCCCTAGCCTTCAGTAGCTTTAACGATCTATAAAACAAAGCAAACACACACAAAGTAAGCTTTCCAAAAGCTTAGTAAGCCATATACAAATAACTTAACATAAATGGCACATAATCATATTAATACAATGTCATTAATGTTTCTCAATTGTAAATTCATAACATTTTCTTTGGCTCATTTGTTTAGTCATAGCTTACCAACAAATCATATCCCAAGCATCACTTTTTCTCATATCATAGTCATACATATATCACATTTTATCACATTACGTCTATGCACATATTTCTCTTTTGCAAGTTCATAAATACTCACCTTTCATGCTTAAAACAAAACATACACATCAAACGTACCTGAAACAGATACACAATTCACATAGTCTTTCATTTCTCGGATTTTCCCGTTGAACCATTCGAAATCAAATAGGATACTCGGAATACTCGGAATAGTCGTACAATGCCAACGTCCCTGACATGGTCTTACATGTACCAAATATCGATGCCACTGTCCTAGACAGGGTCTTACACGAAATCAGATACGATGCCGATGTCCCAAACATGGTCTTACACGTAAATCTCAAATCGATGCCAATGTCCCAGACGTGGTCTTACACGATATCACATATCAGAAATCTATGTCATGACATTGTAATCCTACCTATTCCTAGGTTTGTACGGGACTTCTCGGACATTGATACATTGTCAATACTACCTCAGATTTCATTTATATATCATCTCATACACATTCATCACAATTAAATTTCATATGAACATGCATAAATCAACACAAATACATTTATTTGTATATAGACTTACCTTAGATTCGGATAAACGAACGGACTCGACTACTCGATCACTTTCGACTTTCTGTGATCTAAATCCGTTTTCTTTGGTTCTTGATCTATACATATTCAAATTTAAATCTTTTATTTACCAATTCATTCAATTCAATCCAAGAACACACATTTAGGGCAATTTACAAATTAGCCCCTATATTTTCACATTTTGACATTTTAGTCCTTAATGCACAAAACACAAAACATGCAAAATTTGCACACATCATGCTTAGGCCAAATGTTACCCATGCTCATAAAAATCCATACATTTCATTTATTTCACATTTTAGTCCCTCAAAATATTATTTTCTCAATTTAGTCCAAATTACTCAAATTCACTAAAAATTCAAAGACAAAACATGTTAATCTATCACATATCTTTCATAATTCATCTTCAAACATCACAAAACTCATGAGTTCATCAATGGCACATTTCAAAATCATCATCAATTCACAAAATTAAGACATGGGTTTGGAAGAACACGAAGCAACGATTACAAAAACATAGAAATTATCAAAAACCGAACAAAAATCTTACCTTAATCAAGACTTGTAATGGACGAATATCATAAAAGCTTAAAACCCTTTCTCTTTTCTTATTTTTGGCACCCAGAAGATGAAAAACTCCACCATTTTCATTTTTTTTGTTTTATTACTGTAACGACCCGAAATTGGGCCTAGTAGGATTGGGCCCAATGGGCCTTGGCCGTAGGAGTGTTTAAAATTTTTGAGAACAAGAGAACGGAATTATTTCAAGTTGGACTTATTAGGAAGGTGATTTTGGAAAGTTACGAAGTTTCTAGGAAGTTACGGGTTCAAGTTAGGCTATAGGTAAATTTTTGTATTTGAGCACTTAAGGGGAAAAGGCAAGTGGCATCAAGGCTTAAGGTAATAAGTGTGTATTTTGCTAGCATAAGAGAGCATATGACAAGGAGGTTAAGGCATCAAGTGGAGAGCATGGAGGGAAGGGGTTCAAATCCCATCTTTTGCAAATTTTGGATTTATTTTTGTGCTATTCATATAAAGTGTCGGTCAAGGCTTTAATAAGGTAAGAAAGACTTTTTAATTTGGGAAAAATGGCTAAGGAATATGGTAAGGAGGAAGACTAGGGAAAAAGAGGGAAAGAAATGAAGGAAAAAGGTAAGAGAAGGGAACATGTTGGCCTATTATGTGGAGGATGTTTTGGAAAGATTATTTTGGGTCAACATTCATTTTTTGGTAAAGATGATACATGGTTTGGGAGGTGTGTTTAGGGAGCATATTCGGCCATTAGTATGCGAGTGTGCTGAAAGTTGTTTGCATTTTTGTGCATTTTGAAGACTTTTACTTCAAGCTTTTTGGGTTATTTTTCTCTCAACTTGTGTTGTCAAATTTCTTTGTGATATTTATTACTATTCTCAACCCTTTCTTCAGTCTTCTTTTTCCTTCAACCCATAACCGAAACATCAACTTCATCTCATAGCCGAAACTTGGTTTTTGTGGTTACCGAAGCTTCTTTGCCTTCTCGGGTTTTCGGTGGTTGCAAGGCCGAATCTATTCCTTGCTACTTCCATCTTCTTGGTTCTCTTAGTGTGGGCCGAATCGGTAGAGTGTTGGCTTACACTCTCATCATCTTTTTAGCCTTAAGGAAATCGATAGAAGGGGATCTATTATTGTCAAGGTAAGGGATTCGTCATGGTTCTTTTTGACCTTTTTCATTGATCGGTTAGTTTGCTAAACGGTATAGAGGTGATGACTAATCGTTTATTTTTAGGGACCAAATCGCTCGATCACATATCCCATGTAATAGAGACTCAGATTTTTGGTAAGTGATATAGATTGTTAATCAATCGCAATACTTGGTTGAATTTGAAAATTGGGATTTGGACTAATTGTTAACCGATTGTACCTTTAGGTGCTGCAGAGAGTATCGTGTTACGGATTCCAAATAAGGTGTGTAATTCCGTAACCTTCCGAATACCTGTTTGAAATGGTGTGTAATCTCATACTCCTCTGAAATTTTGCATGAAACATTATGTGATTCGGTCGAAATACCAAATAAAAACTGAAAATCGGCATCCGTGACCACTCGGGCGTGCGTATGTTCGTAGTAGTAACCATATTTTGCAATGAAACAGTTTGGTCAGTAGCAGTGATGTGATTTTGAAAAATCACAAAAAGTAGGAGAAAGGGAATTAGAAAGCGAATAAGATATCGAATTAAATCTTACTGTGTCTATTTTCATTTAAAAGAAACGGAGTAGAAAGAGGAATTTTATATTCTGTGATATTTTAAATTTAGTGGGACTGGCTCTGATTGACTTTATGGTTCCCTAATCTGTCTTAGAAAAATCATTTAAAATTGTAAAAATTGAATTATGAGTTACAATTTATATGTACAGATTCCTTAGTGAGCCTATTTTCAATGGAAACAAGTGGGAGCAACATATGAAAATTGTACAGTTAGATATTTGAATTTCGGGTAAGAGAGGTCAGGACCATTGGTCAGTGAAACAAGGGAAACTTTAAGGAATAAACTGTACTAAATGGTTAAGCCAAAAATTCTGGAAACATTTTAGTAAGAAGATATATGAGCCTAGTTTCAAGGAAAATTTACGGATTTAAATTTTGAGTTTCCTAACTCGAGTTATAGTCAATTTAGCCAGTATGACGCAGATGGATAGTTTCAATTTTTATGCCCCAAATTAGTAGTTAAGTCTGGGTTGTGAAATTACCATAATGCCCTTAAAGGGTAAATTACCGAAATACCCCTGGGTTGCGAGATTACCAAATTACCCTTAGTGGGTAAGACTACCGAATTACGAAAATACCCCTATGGGTTGAAATTACGAATATGGGCCGACTTGATAGAATGCCTTAATGGGCCGAATTGCAAAGTGTTATTATGGGCCGATTTATCGTAACAAATCTCTGGATTAATAATTGTTGTTTATATTTGTAAATATTATGCCTTACTATGAATGTTGCATTTACATAATTTTGCATGGGATGGGAAAAATGTTGAAGAGAAGTGTAGCCTGGTGGCTTTGCCACAAATATTATGAAAAGCAGTTTGACTGCAATGATATATTTCGATTCGATGGCTCGCCACAGTGCATCGTGGCTATGCCACGTATAATCTGTTATTCGGTGGCTCGCCACAAATTCTGATAATGGCTATGTGTCAACCTAAATATGGCTTTGTGCCATCGTGATTATGGCTTTGTGCTAAACGTACTTACCGGGGCTATGTGCCTAACATATGAATTAACGACTGCGTGTTCGGCCATATTTACCCAAGGTTGTGTGCCGATTATATTACCGTATATGATATTTCGGTGGCTCGCCACAATCAGATAGTGGATATGCCACGATAATTATGACTCGTGGCTCGGCCACAAATATTATGAAATGGCAACTTGCTGCGATTGGTGTGTTTGGCGGGGTGGGTTGACTTGATCCCCAGGTGTGATGGGATGGATGCGGGTGGTGTGTGTAGCGGATGGATATCTAGGATGGGTTGGGATGCAATCATTCATATCATTTTAAATATTGTTATGAAAATGGGCTCCGCCCAAGATTATGCTTTATTGGCTCAGCCCAAATTTTTGCTATATGGGTTCGAAGCCCAAAGTGGATGTGAAGAAGGGGTTTGACATCGAGTTCTTGTAACTCACTCCCCCTTTTCTTAACCCTTGTAGGTAATGCTCAAGTGGTGTGGATTTGGGCCATGGATGACTCGATGGAGGCCATACTTCAGTAATGGTGTAACATCCCAAATATGGGGTTATTTGGAATTTGACTATTTTCTTGTTATGAACAGCTGCGATGTTATTAATGGAATAATAGAACTTAATTTAAGGCTTTGAGTGTGCCGGTTTGTTTGGGAAATTTCGTTTTTTTTTTAATTTTAAAAGAAGGGAGCCTTGGTAAGTGGTGTTATAAGAATAAATGTGGGTATTATTAACACTAAATGGGCCTTGGTAAAGTGGCAAAAAGAAGCCCACTTAAGAGCTACATGTGATGCCACCAAGGAGCAAGGGAGAGCTTGTGTTCGAATCACGGAAATTCCCCTTTTTGTTTTTATTTGGACTGCACAAGGGGGGAGAGTTTTTCTCCCTTCAAACTCTTTTATTAAATAGTATTAATAAGAGATAATATGAGCATTGAAATTAGATTTTTAATTGTTTAATCTCAAGGATAATGGGAGATAAATGAGGTTTACTAGGAGATTATTTTTTATTAATTCAAAAGTGTTTGAATTAAATCAAGTGGGTGGCCTAGAGAAAAACTAGGTGATGGCCGAATGTGGGACTCCTTGTTGAAGAGGAGTGTACGGCTAGGAGACTGAGTATAGGGGGAGAAGAGTGCCTAAGTTTTCTTTTACTTCTTTTCCTATTAGCCGAATTCCCTAGCCCCTCTTTTGCTCTTTGCTTTCACCATTCTCTCAAGCTCTCAAAGCCGAATCTTCTACCACCTTCCTCCCCTATTATTTTCTTTCCCTTGGCCGAATATGCTCTAGTGGTGTACCAAAACTCTCTTTCCCTCTCTGTTTCTTTTCTTTCTTCTCAAAACCGAATCCCTATCTCCCTTTTCTCACTATTTTCTTTCCACTTTAGCCGAATTCTTTTCTCCTTATTTTGTGAAGTTTTGGCCTAATATCAAGCAAGGGTAATCCCTTTTAGTTTTTCCAATCGGTCATAGAAGAAAGTAAGTATGCCGAAACTCTTCTCCCACATTCTTTTCTCTATCGACTATCAACAAGGGTAAGAGCCGATCTCGGCATTAGATTGCAAGTATGAATCATCCGATTCGAATCGGTTGTTGTAGGGCCTTCGAGGTGTTGATCTAGTGAAGCCGTCACCTTCGAGCAATTGGTTGGTAAGTCGTGGTAAGGATGTGTTAATAGTTTAATCTCTTTAAGTGTTATAAGTCAAGGCTATTAAGTGGCTATTAATGGTTGCCGATTGTAGGGTGGAAACGGAGGTGTAAAAAGTGTACTAAGTCTAGCACCAAGGTATTAGGTAAGGTTTTGGGTTCAATAATTAACCCTTTGATATGGTGGTTTGGCCGAATGGACAAAGGACACTAAACCTTTGAGTTTGGCCGAATATAGGAACAAGAAAAGAAAGCAGGAGGTGGCCGATTGACTCTTTGGGATTGGGAGTTAGCATTTGAATCAGTGTGTGTACATACACACTTATAATAGTTAATAAAGTGTATTAAGTGTATGTTATGTGTAAACCTACTCTATGTAGATATGGCAATAGTACCTTAATGGTACAAGCAAGGATCCGGGTAAGTCTCTATTTGTATGAGATTGATAATAATGCTTTTGGGAAGCATGGATTGTTTGATACATGTGATATATGTATGTTCGTTATTAAGCGCTTGACATGGGTTGATGAGAGGAGGGGGGGCGTGATATCGCGGTCGACGAGCACCGTTGCTTTGGTAGCACACATCGTGACTATATGTCACCAGAGGTTTGGTACCTCCCAGAGGTTTGGTACCTCATAGCGACTTGTCCCTCGTGGTTAACACCACCGTGGGTTGGCCCCACTTGAGATATGGGATCGTCGCGCTGATTTGGTATCACACGATGGGTTGGCCCCATCACCCGATTTGTGTCTACGGACACCGGTGCTTTGGTAGCACATTGTGACTATATGTCACCAAGTGGTTTGGCACCACCGGTGTTTTGGTAACACATCGTGACTACGGTCACCAAAGTGGTTTGGTACCACATGGGGTAGACAAAGGTGTTTGGTTGGCTAGGTTGGGTACACGATACTATGCATAATTAATCGTTATATGTTGTGTATGAAACGTTGTATTAACCGGGGAAGGGTTACATATCGAGTCTTGGTGACTCACCTTCTCCTTTAACATTTTTCAGTGACTCGTAGATGGCGGTGGAGGAGCCTGGTTGGACTCGAGGTGGCCATGCAATGGATTTAAATCTATAGAACTTTAAATTTTGCTTATTTTCACTTTGGTTGTAATAAGGCCTCCATAAACTATATTTGTGTTATTTTCTTTTATGTTGGATATTTGCTTAGACTATACTATTAAATTGAATTAAATCACATGTTTTCTTAAGTAACACGAAAAAGTTTATTCGTGCCATCTAGCACACATGAAACCAGTATAACAAACGGACTTAATTAAAATTCCAATTTTAAATCTCAGTGTAGCTTTGACAAGACAACCGAAAACGGGGAGTTTTCAATAGAAATTAAATGTTTTTCGAAATGGTATTCACAAGTTTTTACTCCGTAACAAATCAAATTCGGTCGTAGTGTTTGGGCCGGGTTTGGGTTACAGACTGGTACCTGAGCCAAGTTCAAAGTTCTACTGTGGGCCCAAGGCCCAAAAATGTTTTGGTAGGCCTCATGAAATGATTTTGGGTTTTAAGCAAAGATGGCCCGAGTCTCCTGCAGACCGATCCGCCTGTAAGTACATCTAAACCTTTCGTGAATTATATTCTGTAGAAGGGTAGGAAGCATGGAACGTAGAATAGTCTTATAGAACTTGGACCCTAAGGTTAGATTACTCAAACACAACGAAGCATAAGACTTAAAGAACTACACCAACCTATGACTTAGTCAATGAGCTAGGTGTGGTAACCCTCTGACGCATGTCTAGGATTGGATCCGGAAGAGCTTGGTATTTAAGCAGTCCTCGTGACTCACCTCCTCTTCGCAGTATCCTACCAGTGCGTAGCTTCTGGCTCACCCTAACTCGTAAGGCTCGGTGGTGTGGTAACCTCTGTGCGCATGTCTAGAAAGGTTGGTGAGAGCTTGGTATTTAAGCGGTCCGCGTGACCCACCTCCTCTTCACTTGAATTACGCTGGTGCGTAGCTTTGGTTCACCCCGACTGTGAAGGCTCTGGTCATAGGCTAAAAACAATGATTAAAACCCAAAAAGGAATTAGCCTTGTTTTTTCAAAATAGAACGAGACAACAAGCCCTAATGTTTTCAAAACTTATCCAATAACCCTCTTAAACCCTAGAACACTAGGTATACAATGTTTTCTCAGAAAACTTGACTTGTGAAAATTACGTAAATACCCTTAGGAGTAAAATTACCAAAATGCCCCGATCCATAAAATATTGATTCGACGGTTTTGCCCAAAAATTTCAACTATTTTATAAAACATTCAATAACTTAGCTTTGGAAAGCATCAAGTAAAATATATTGGTTCTGGAAAATTACTAAAATACCTCAGTAGGGAAAAAGACGAAAATACCCCGGGTTAGAAATGCGTAAATGTCCGATGAGTGAATAGGTATGGAAAGTATTAAGGAATGGATGCATGGACTTCTTTGTGTGAACTAGGATAGGAAATCAAACATTGTTTGCTCGAAAGAATCTCTGATTAAACCTCATCCATAAAACTTCTTCGCGAGTAATAAAGTGAAACAAATGCTAACGCATAAAATTTTTCTTAATCGATTAAAAGCGCGGTAGATAGAATGAGTTCTAGAGGACGTGGACGCCGTGGACGTGGTAGGGGTAGGATGATTCAGATTCGAACCCGTCAGTCGACAAGGTTCGGAAAATGAGGTACCATCGCCACCACCACCTCCTACTTTTAGAGCCGAGGAGCGGAGCGCACGGTGGCGAGTCGGCATCGCAAGTCGTGGTTGGCAGTCTTGAAGATGGTGGTGGGGCTGGTGGAAATGTGGGAGCTCGTAAACTGTCTCCGAGCGACTCCGATCTAATGAGAGCGGAGGTATTCCGAGGTGTGTCGAGTGGCACCCACCGTGCAATGGACATGGCTAGAGTCAATCGAAAGAATCATGGATGACCTTGACCGACCGAGGAAGAGAAGTCGAAAAGGGCGATTTCGCTTCTAAAGGATGAAGCGATCGTTGGTGGCTAACGGTTCGAGATGGGGCTACACCGATGATTTGACTTGGGAGTATTTTCGAACCGCCTATCGAGAAAAAGTATGTGGGCATTAGCTACACCGACGCTTGCAGAGAAAGGCTTTTTCCGGGATTAGTTCAAGGAACTAAGTCCGTGTCGGGATATGAGGCGGAATTTCTAAGGCTAAGTAGATATGCGAGAGGCATCGTGGCTACCGAACATGAGCGCTGTGGTCCGCTTTGAGGACGGACTCGAGATGATTTGTTACCGATTGCCCCACAAAGAAAGTTCGTGAGTTCTCATCTCTAGTGGAGAAGGCTAAGGTAGCCGGAAGGAATCAAGGAGGTCGTGAGGCGTAACTATAGTAAGAACAATCAAGAGAAGTTTTGGGTCATTTGGATCAAGCGGAAGTGCTCGTAAAAGGCTAGCCAAGTGGGCCCAATCAGCAAAGAAGGCCCACGATCGCTAATCGAGGCCGACTCAGTGCAATCGCCGTGGAAAGACCCATTGGGGAGGATGTTGGACCGGTGATAAAGGATGTTTTGAGTGTGGGTCTTTGGAGCATCGCGTACGAGATTGTCCCCGTAAACTAGCTAAGAAGCGGCGCCTGTATGACGTAACCGTGCTCGGGATGGAAATGTAGGACCACAGAGGGTCGTGGTAATGGTAGAGGAAACAACGGTCCTAACCGAGGTCGTGGAACTCAGGCAGAGGTTCAGCAACACAGAGGCTAGGCACCGCTTGGCTTAGTTTACGCAATGAGGTGTCGCGAAGAAGGTGACGACCGGATGTCATAACCGCACGTTTCTAATTTTCAGTTTTCCTTATGTTGCATTGATTGATGTGGGCTCGACGCACTCGCACATTGCTTGTAGTGTGGTAGGAACTATGGACCTAAAAATCAAATCGCTTCTAGGAGATGACCGTAGTTAGCCCCTTAGGTCACTCCGTAGTCGTAGATAAACTCTATAGAGGCGCACTCCTAGAACTTCAAGGGTAGTATTTGTAGTCGATCTAATGGAACTACCGGTTTGGGGAGTTCGATTTGATCCTTGGTATGGATTGGTTGGTTAAGTACCAAGCGAGTTTGGATTGCGCGCTAAGCGCATGGTCCTTAAAACGGCCGAAGGTGATGAAGTGGTTATGATAGGAGATCGAATGAATTATCTATCCAATGTAGTAACTGCCTTGAAGGCTGAAAAGATGGTCAAGAAGGGTTGTGAGGCGTATTTGGTTCAAATCTGTGCTTTGGAAGCTAAAGGGTTAGTAATTGAAAAGGTCCGAACGGTTGGGGAATTTGCTGATGTTTTCCCGTAAGAACTTCCGGTTTGCCTCTCGGATCGAGAAGTCGAATTCGGTATAGACTTGCTACCTGGAACGGCACCTGTGTCCATAGCACCATACCGAATGGCACCAAAGGAATTGGTGGAGCTAAAGGCTCAAATTCAGGAGCTCTTGGATAGAGGGTTTATACGACCAAGTATATCTCCGTGGGGAGCACCTGTGTTGTTTGTCAAGAAGAAGGACGGTTCTATGCGGATGTGCATCGACTCACCGTCGTTGAACAAGTTAACAATCAAGAACAAGTATCCGCTGCCTCGGATTGGCGACTTGTTTGATCAATCAAGGGTGCCTCGGTGTTTTCAAGATAGACCTTAGGTCGATATCATCAACTTAAGGTAAAGGAGGTCGATGTTCACAAAACGGCATTCGAACTCGGTATGGGCATTTTGAGTTCCCGGTAATGCCATTCGGGTTGACCAATGCACCGGCGGCATTCATGGACTTGATGAATAGGGTATTCCAAAGAAGATTTGGACCCATTCGTCGTGGTGTTTATAGACGACATATTGGTTTACTCAAAGACGTAAGAGGAGCATGACAAGCATTTACGGATAGTTACGCAAGTATTGAGGGGAAGTAGCTTATATGCCAAATTCAAAGTAAGTGTGAATTTTGGCTTAGGAGGTGGCTTTCTTAGGTCATGTAGTATCACCAAGGAATTAGGTAGACCTCGCAAGATTGAAGCAAAGATTAGAGTGGAAACCACCTAGGACGGTCATTTGAAATACGAAGTTTTCTGGTTTAGCAGGATACTATCGGAGATTCGTGGAAGGATTCTCTCTAGTAGCGCGCAAGTTAACTAAGTTGCTAAGGAAAGGTGTCCCGTTTGTATGGACGAAAAGCAAAGCAAGAAAGCTTTGATAAGCTAAGGAAGATTTTGACTAAGCTCCGGTTTTGGTACAAAGCCAAGGAAAGTTATTCACGATTTATTGTGATGCATCTCACACCGGTTTGGGATGTGTGTTGATGCAGATGGGAAGGTAGTAGCCTATGCATCCCGCCGCTTAAGATCGCATGAGGTTAACTACCCAACGCACGACTTAGAGTTAGCAATGGTCGTCTTCGCTCTCAAGATATGGAGACATTACCGTATGGAGAGAAGTCGATGGTCTACACGGATCACAAAAGCTTGAGGTATCTTCGACTCGAGAAAGATCCGAATCGAGAGACAGCGTCGATGGATTGAACTACTAAAGGACTATGATTGTTCAATCGAGTACCATCCCGAAAGGCTAATGTGGTAGCTGACGCATTGAGCCGGAAGGTTGTGACGGACTTAAGAGCGATGTTCACTCGGTTAAGTCTATATGACGATGGGAGTCTTTTGGCAGAACTTCAAGTTAAGCGACATGGATTGAGGAGATTAAGGAAAAGCAAGTTAGTGGATGAAGGCTTGAGTTCAAGAGGGTACAAGTTCAAGACGGTAGTTTGGAAGGGTACAATGCATCTCGTGAAGGAGTGCTTAGTTTTCAAGGACGAGTATGTATGCCAAAAGATCCGAACTAAGGCGTAAAATTCTCCAAGATGCACATAGCAGCCCATACGCTATGCATCCCTGGGGAACCAAGATGTATGGAGATTTGCGGAAATAGTTAGTGGCACAGGTTGAAGCGTGAGATAACGGAGTTCAGAGGGAAGTGTCCGACGTGTCGCCAGTTAAGGCCGAACATCGGTCACCATCGGGACTACTTCAACCAATAAAGATCCTCAATGGAAATGGGAGAGAATCACCATGGATTTTGTTAGTGGGCTACCCTTACGCCCACCACCAAGAAGGATGCACCGGGTAATTGTGGATCGCCTAACTAAATCACTCACTTCATGCCAGGTGAGAATGGATTACTCTCTCCGTAAGCTAGCAAAGTCGTATGTGGGTGAAATAGTGAGGTTACATGGCGTGCAAATGTCGATTATCTCGGATAGGGATCCCGATTCACGTCAAGGTTTTGGAAAGCGTTGCATCAAGCTTTGGGTACACGGTTAGATTTCAAGACGGCTTTCCATCCACAAATCGACTGACGATCTGGAAAGGGTGATACTGATTTTAGAAGACATGTTAAGAGGTCGTGTCTTGGATTTTAGTGGTAGTTGGGAGGAGTACCTACCACTAGCGGAATCGCGCTATAACAATAGTTATCAAGCGAGTATTCAAATGGCTCCATACGAGGCCCTATATGGACGAAAGTGTCGTACTCCTACATGTTGGACGGAGTTGGGAGAAAGACAAGTTCGGGTCCAGACTGGTAACCGAGACGGAAGACAAAGTCAAGGTGATTCGGTCTCGTCTCAAGGAAGCATCGGATAGGCGTAAGTCTTATGCCGATCTCAAACGCAAGGAAGTGGAGTATCTTTGTGGGAGACAAAGTCTTTACGAAAGTGTCACCTTGGAAAAAGGTGTTGAGGTTTTGACGGAAAGGGAAGTTAAGCCCAAGGTTCATCGGGCCATATATTGTTGTGAAGCGAGTAGGACCAAGTGGCTTATCACCAGAGTCGCCTGCAGAATCGATTCGATTCATGACGTATTCCATGTGTCAATGTTGAGACGGTATCGGTCAGATCCTTCGCACGTTGTGCCAGTAGCAGAGATCGAGGTGAACTCGGATTTATCTTTTGAGGAAGAACCGGTTCAGATAGTAGATCGGGATGTGAAAATTCTACGTAGGGAAGGCAAAGGCCTTTAGTAAAAGTGTTATGGCGGAACCACGGAGTGGAAGAAGCTACGTGGGAGCCCGAGGAGGTGATGCGCAAAGCAATACCCCCATCTCTTTCGATCAAGGAATTTCGAGGACGAAATTTATTTTAAGGGGGGTAGAACTGTAACATCCCAAATATGGGGTTATTTGGAATTTGACTATTTTCTTGTTATGAACAGCTGCGATGTTATTAATGGAATAATAGAACTTAATTTAAGGCTTTGAGTGTGTGCGGTTTGTTTGGGAAATTTCATTTTTTTAATTTTAAAAGAAGGAGCCTTGGTAAGTGGTGTTATAAGAATAAATGTGGGTATTATTAACACTAAATGGGCCTTGGTAAAGTGGCAAAAGAAGCCCACTTAAGAGCTACATGTGACGCCACCAAGGAGCAAGGAGAGCTTGTGTTCGAATCACGGGAAATTCCCTTTTGTTTTTATTTGGACGGCACAAGGGGGGAGAGTTTTCTCCTTCAAACTCTTTTATTAAATAGTATTAATAAGAGATAATATGAGCATTGAAATTAGATTTTTAATTGTTTAATCTCAAGGATAATGGGAGATAAATGAGGTTTACTAGGAGATTATTTTTATTAATTCAAAAGTGTTTGAATTAAATCAAGTGGGTGGCCTAGAGAAAACTAGGTGATGGCCGAATGTGGGACTCCTTGTTGAAGAGGAGTGGACGGCTAGGAGACCGAGTATAGGGGAGAAGAGTGCCTAAGTTTTCTTTTACTTCTTTTCCTATTAGCCGAATTCCCTAGCCCTCTTTTGCTCTTTGCGTTTTCACCATTCTCTCAAGCTCTCAAAGCCGAATCTTCTACCACCTTCCTCCCCTATTATTTTCTTCCCCTTGGCCGAATATGCTCTCGGTGTACTGAAAACTCTCTTCCCTCTCTGTTTCTTTTCTTTCTTCTCAAAACCGAATCCCTATCTCCCTTTTCTCACTATTTTCTTTCCACTTTAGCCGAATTCTTTTCTCCTTATTTTGTGAAGTTTTGGCCGAATATCAAGCAAGGGTAATCCCTTTTTAGTTTTTCCAATCGGTCATAGAAGAAAGTAAGTATGCCGAAACTCTTCTCCCACATTCTTTTCTCTATCGACTATCAACAAGGGTAAGAGCCGATCTCGGCATTAGATTGCAAGTATGAATCATCTGATTCGGAATCGGTTGTTGTAGGGCCTTCGAGGTGTTGATCTAGTGAAGCCGTCACCTTCGAGCAATTGGTTGGTAAGTCGTGGTAAGGATGTGTTAATAGTTTAATCTCTTTAAGTGTTATAAGCCGAAGGCTATTAAGTGGCTATTAATGGTTGCCGATTGTAGGGTGGAAACGGAGGTGTAAAAAGTGTACTAAGTCTAGCACCGAAGGTATTAGGTAAGGTTTTTGGGTTCAATAATTAACCCTTTGGATATGGTGGTTTGGCCGAATGGACAAAGGACACTAAACCTTTGAGTTTGGCCGAATATAGGAACAAGAAAGCAGGAGGTGGCCGATTGACTCTTTGGGATTGGGAGTTAGCATTTGAATCAGGTGTGTACATACACACTTATAATAGTTAATAAAGTGTATTAAGTGTATGTTATGTGTAAACCTGCTCTATGTAGATATGGCAATAGTACCTTAATGGTACAAGCAAGGATCCGGGTAAGTCTCTATTTGTATGAGATTGATAATAATGCTTTTGGGAAGCATGGATTGTTTGATACATGTGATATATGTATGTTCTGTTATTAATCGCTTGACATGGGTTGATGAGAGGAGGGGCGGTGATATCGCGGTCGACGAGCACGGTGCTTTGGTAGCACACTGCTGTGACTATATGTCACCAGAGGTTTGGTACCTCCAGAGGTTTGGTACCTCATAGCGACTTGTCCACTGTGGTTAACACCACCGTGGGTTGGCCCCACTTGAGATATGGGATCGTCGCGGTGATTTGGTATCACACGATGGGTTGGCCCCATCACCCGATTTGTGTCTCACGGACACGGTGCTTTGGTAGCACATTGTGACTATATGTCACCAGTGGTTTGGCACCACCGGTGTTTTGGTAACACATCGTGACTACGGTCACCGGTGGTTTGGTACCACATGGGGTAGACAAAGGTGTTTGGTTGGCTAGGTTGGGTACACGATACTATGCATAATTAATCGTTATATGTTGTGTATGAAACGTTGTATTAACTAGGGGAAGGGTTACATATCGAGTCTTGGTGACTCACCTTCTCCTTTAACATTTTTCAGTGACTCGTAGATGGCGGTGGAGGAGCCTGGTTGGACTCGAGGTGGCCATGCGGTGGATTTAAATCTATAGAACTTTAAATTTTGCTTATTTTCACTTTGGTTGTAATAAGGCCTCCATAAACTATATTTGTGTTATTTTCTTTTATGTTGGATATTTGCTTAGACTATACTATTAAATTGAATTAAATCACATGTTTTCTTAAGTAACACGAAAAAGTTTATTCGTGCCATCGGGCACACATGAAAGCCCAGTATAACAAAGCGGACTTAATTAAAATTCCAATTTTAAATCTCAGTGTAGCTTTGACAAGACAACCGAAAACGGGAGTTTTCAATGGAAATTAAATGTTTTTCGAAATGGTATTCACAAGTTTTTACTCCGTAACAAATCAAATTCGGTCGTAGTGTTTGGGCCGGGTTTGGGTTGTTACAAATGGTGTTATCGAACTTTAGATTTCTATTTCCGCTTATTTTACTACTCTTACTATTTTGGTTTTTATGTTGTAATATGGCCTCTGGAATATTTTATTTTTGCTTTATGTTTGTCGTACTTGCTATTTTGCTTGAATGATTTTAAATGGGTATTTTTTTTTTCTAAAACTTAAATAAAGGTTTTCCCAAAATAGATTAACAAATGGATTTCATAACAAACTTTTACAAATATTTTAACTCGAAAAGTTTTTCTCGAACTATCAACGATATTTTCAAAAGTCACGATTTATAAAGATTTTTAGTTCAAATTATTGATTTATCAAACAACCTTCGAGGTTAGTAGTACTTTATCAAATATTTCAAATCAACTCATTTTCTCAAAAGGATTTAACATGTTTTTCTCATGTGACATGTCAGATCCGGTCTTAACGCATGGGCCGAGTTTGGGGTGTTACATTTTATGGTATCAGAGCCCGGTTGTAAAACTCAGCTGTAGTTTGGGTTCAAACACGTATTTAAAGCCGTTTAAAATTTTAAATTATACATTTATGTTCTAAAGGAAGTATGGCACCACGGGTATCCGGCACCAAGTCAAGTAAGTTTATGTTTTCAATTTATGATTATTGTGGTATGACTGTAGAAATACTCTAGAACTCTTAGCTTTAGGAGCTGAAACTATAGAAATTGATACCTTAGATACGTACTACGAAAACAACTTTACTTCCTATACTCCATAAAACATTGTTTAATAAACACTGAAATAGTATACTGATTCATAAAACTCGTAATAAGATTAATTCGACATTAGTGAACATGAACGCTAGAAGACGTGGACGCGGTAGACGTGGACATGGTAGAGGCCGAGGTGCTAGGGCTAGATCTTCAGCATCGGGGCATGTTTCCAGAAAGGAGGTGTTAGCATTGCCGATGGTGGGTCGAGACGAGTCTTATGACCGAGCTGGAATTGATGAGTGACTCGACTAGTTAGGAGCTTGTGGAGGAGGTTAGAGAAATTGGTCGAACACTTCGAGTTGGGCGCGTGGACTGTAAGAAGAAATTAGATCGTGATTCTTTAGGGCCGCAGTCTCGTTCTGTGAAGCGTGTTAAGGCACGTCCAAACTTTCCAGCTTGCGATTATTACGTAAGGCGCCATCGGAGAATGCTTTGGAGGAGGTCGGGAGCATGCTTGAGATGCGGGTCTAAGGAGCATAAGGCTCGGGATTGTTTCATCACCATCAAGTCAAGTATGTTATGGTTGGACGTGATGATTGAATGTAAAAAATTTTCGGTATAAGTGGTAGATAGCGCTTGCATTCGTGGTTAGATGTTTGGTTGTGTGAAAAGGATTCAAGATTATGTTAAAAGTACATTAGTGTTATTAAGATCAGAGCTTGCTTGTGAAAGCATAGTTGTGTGATTTGAGCGATGCGTCTAGTAGTTGGTTGGAAATTTCGAGGACGAAATTTCTTTAAGGAGGGTAGAATTGTAACGACCCAAAATTTGGCCTAGTAGGATTGGGCCCAATGGGCCTTGGGCGTAGGAGTGTTTAAAATTTTTGAGAACAAGAGAACAACATTATTTCAAGTTGGACTTATTAGGAAGGTGATTTTGGAAAGTTACGAGGTTTCTAAGAAGTTACGGGTTCAAGTTAGGCTATAGGTAAATTTTTGTATATGAGCACTTAAGGGGAAAAGGCAAGTGGCATCAAGGCTTAAGTTAATAAGTGTGTATTTTGCTAGCATAAGAGAGCATATGGCAAGGAGGTTAAGGCATCAAGTGGAGAGCATGGAGGGAAGGGGTTCAAATCCCATCTTTTGCAAATTTTGGATTTATTTTTGTGCTATTCATCCAAAGTGTCGGTCAAGGCTTTAATAAGGTAAGAAAGGCTTTTAATTTGGGAAAGATGGCTAAGGAATATGGTAAGGAGGAAGACTAGGGAAAAGAGGGAAAGAAATGAAGGGAAAAGGTAAGAGAAGGGAACATGTTGGCCTATTATGTGGAGGATGTTTTGGAAAGATTATTTTGGGTCAACATTCATTTTTGGTAAAGATGATACATGGTTTGGGAGGTGTGTTTAGGGAGCATATTCGGCCATTAGTTTGTGAGTGTCTTTGAAAGTTGTTGGCATTTTTGTGCATTTTGAAGACTTTTACTTCAAGCTTTTTGGGTTATTTTTCTCTCAACTTGTGTTGTCAAATTTCTTTGTGATATTTATTTCTATTCTCAACCCTTTCTTCAGTCTTCTTTTCCTTCAACCCATACTTGAAACATCAACTTCATCTCATGCGAAACTTGGTTTTTGTGGTTACCGAAGCTTCTTTGCCTTCTCGGGTTTTCGGTGGTTGCAAGGCCGAATCTATTCCTTGCTACTTCCATCTTCTTGGTTCTCTTGGTGTGGGCCGAATCGGTAGAGTGTTGGCTTACACTCTCACCATCTTTCTAGCCTTAAGGAAATCGATAGGAGGGGATCTATTATTGTCAAGGTAAGGGATTTGTCATGGTTCTTTTTGATCTTTTTCGTTGATCGGTTAGTTTGCTAAACGGTATAGAGGTGATGACTAATCGTTTATTTTTAGGGACCAAATCGCTCGATCACCTATCCCTCGTAATAAGAGACTCGGATTGTTGGTAAGTGATATAGATTGTTAATCAATCGCAATACTTGGTTGAAGTTGAAAATTGGGCTTTGGACTAATTGTTAACAGATTGTACCTTTAGGTGCTGCGGAGAGTATCGTGTTACGGATTCCAAATAAGGTGTGTAATTCCGTACCCTTCCGAATACCTGTTTGAAATGGTGTGTAATCTCATACTCCTCTGAAAGTTTGCATGAAACATTCTGTGATTAGGTCGAAATACCAAAGAAAAACTTAAAATCGACATCCGTGACCACTCGGGCGTGCGTATGTTCGTAGTAGTAACCATATTTTGAAATGAAACAATTTGGTCAGCAGCAGTGACGTGATTTTGAAAAATTAAGAAAAATAGGAGAAAGGGAATTAGAAAGCGAATAAGATATCGAGTTAAATCTTACTGTGTCTATTTTCATTTAAAAGAAACAGAGTAGAAGAGGAATTTTATATTCTGTGATATTTTAAATTTAGTGGGACTAGCTCTGATTGACTTCGTGGTTCCTTGATCTGTCTTAGAAAAATCATTTAAAATTGTAAAAAAGTGAATTATGAGTTATAATTTATATGTATAGATTTCTTAGTGAGCCTATTTTAAATAGAAACAAGTGGAAGCAACATATGAAAACTTTACAGTTAGATATTTGAATTTCGGGTAAGAGAGGTCAGAACCGTTGGTCAGTGAAACAAGGGAAACTTTAAGGAATAAACTGTACTAAATGGTTAAGCCAAAAATTCTGGAAACATTTTAGTAAGAATATATATGAGCCTAGTTTCAAGGAAAATTTACGGATTTAAATTTTGAGTTTCCTAACTCGAGTTATAGTCAATTTAGTCAGTATGACGCAGATGGATAGTTTCAATTTTTATGCCCTAAATTAGTAGTTAAGTCTGGGTTGCGAAATTACCATAATGCCCTTAAAGGGTAAATTACCGTAATACCCCTGGGTTGCGAGATTACCAAATTACCCTTAGTGGGTAAGACTACCGAATTATGAAAATGCCCCTATGGGTTGAAATTACGAAAATGCCCCTATGGGCTGATTTGATAGAATGCCTTAATGGGCCGAATTGCAAAGTGTTATTATGGGCCGATTTATCGTAACAAATCTCTGGATTAATAATTGTTGTTTATATTTGTAAATATTATGCCTTACTATGAATGTTGCATTTACATAATTTTGCATGGGATGGGAAAAATGTTGAAGAGAAATGTAGCCTGGTGGCTTTGCCACAAATATTATGAAAAGCAGTTTGACTGCAGCGATATATTCTGATTCCGATGGCTCTGCCACAATTCTGTGTAGTGGCTATGCCACGTATAATCTGTTATTCTTGTGGCTCTGCCACAAATTCTGATAATGGCTATGTGTCAACCTAAATATGGCTTTGTGCCATCGTGATTATGGCTTTGTGCTAAACGTACTTACCCGGGGCTATGTGCCTAACATATGAATTAACGACACTGTGTTGGTCATATTTACCCAAGGCTGTGTGCCGGTTATATTACCGTATATGATATTCTGGTGGCTCTGCCACAATCTATGTAGTGGCTATGCCACGCATAATTATGACTCTGGTGGCTCAGCCACAAATATTATGAAATGGCAACTTGCCTGCGATTGGTGTGTTTGGCAGGGTGGGTTGACTTGATCCCCACAGGTGTGATGGGATGGTACGGGTGGTGTGTAGCGGATGGATATCTAGGATCGGTTGGGATGCATTCATTCATATCATTTTAAATATTGTTATGAAAATGGGCTCCGGCCCAAGATTATGCTTTATTGGCTCAGGCCCAAATTTCTGCTATATGGGTTTAGGCCCAGTGGATGATGGTAAGGGGTTTCACACTGAGTTCTTGTAACTCACTCCCCCTTTCTCTTAACCCTTGTAGGTAATGCTCAGTGGTGTGGATTTGGGCCATGGATGACTCGATGGAGGCCATACTTCAATAATGGTGTTATCGAACTTTAGATTTCTATTTCCGCTTATTTTACTACTCTTACTATTTTGGGTTTTTATGTTGTAATATGGCCTCTGGAATATTTTATTTTTGCTTTATGTTTGTCGTACTTGCTATTTTGCTTGAATGATTTTAAATGGGTATTTTTTTTTCTAAAACTTAAATAAAGGTTTTCCCAAAATAGATTAACAAATGGATTTCATAACAAACTTTTACAAATATTTTAACTCGAAAAGTTTTTCTCGAACTATCAACGATATTTTCAAAAGTCACGATTTATAAAGATTTCTAGTTCAAATTATTGATTTATCAAACAACCTTCGAGGTTAGTAGTACTTTATCAAATATTTCAAATCAACTCGTTTTCTCAAAAGGATTTAACATGTTTTTCTCATGTGACATGTCAGATCCGGTTTTAACGTATGGGCCGGGTTTGGGGTGTTACATTTTATGGTATCAGAGCCCATTTGCAAAACTCGGCTGTAGTTTGGGTTCAAACACGTTTTTAAAGCCATTTAAAATTTTAAATTATACATGTATGTTCTAAAGGAAGTACGGCACCACGGGTATCCGGCACCAAGTCAAGTAAGTTTATGTTTTCAATTTATGATTATTGTGGTATGACTGTAGAAATACTCTAGAACTCTTAGGTTTAGGAGCTGAAACTATAGAAATTGATACCTTAGATACGTACTACGAAAACAACTTTACTTCCTATACTCCATAAAACATTGTTTAATAAACACTGAAATAGTATACTGATTCATAAAACTCATAATAAGATTAATTCGACATTAGTGAACATGAACGCTAGAAGACGTGGACGCAGTAGACGTGGACGTGGTAAAGGCCGAGATGCTAGGGCTAGATCTTCAGCATCGGGGCATGTTTCCGAAAGGGAGGTGTTGGCATTGCGCGTGTCGAGAGCGAGTCTTATGACCGAAATTTGGAATTGATGAGCTGACTCAGCTAGTTAGGGAGCTTGTGGAGGAGGTTAGAGAAATTGGTCGAACACTTCGAGTTGGGCACGTGGACTGTAAGAAGAAATTAGATCGCGATTCTTTAGGGCCGCAGTCTCGTTCTGTGAAGCGTGTTAAGGCACGTCCAAACTTTTTGGCTTGCGATTATTGCAGAAGGCGTCATCCGGGAGAATGCTGGAGGAGGTCAGGAGCATGCTTGAGATGCGGGTCTAAGGAGCATAAGGCTCGGGATTGTTTCATCACCATCAAGTCAGGTACGTTATGGTTGGACGTGATGATTGAATGTAGAAAATTTTAGGTATAAGTGGTAGGTAACTGCTTGCTTCTGTGGTTAGATGTTTGGTTGTGTGAAAAAGGTTCAAGATTATGTTAAAAGTACATTAGTGTTATTAAGATCAGAGTGCGCAGCGAAAGCATAGTTGTGTGATTTGAGCGATGCGTTTAGTAGTTGGTTGGAAATTTTGAGGACAGAATTTCTTTAAGGAGGGTAGAATTATAGCGACCCAAAATTGGGCCTAGTAGGATTAGGCCCAATGGGCCTTGGGCGTAGGAGTGTTTAAAATTTTTGAGAACAAGAGAACAGCATTATTTCAAGTTGGACTTATTAGGAAGGTGATTTTGGAAAGTTACGAGGTTTCTAGGAAGTTACGGGTTAAAGTTAGGCTATAGGTAAATTTTTGTATTTGAGCACTTAAGGGGGAAAGGCAAGTGGCATCAAGGCTTAAGTTAATAAGTGTGTATTTTGCTAGCATAAGAGAGCATATGGTAAGGATGTTAAGGCATCAAGTGGAGAGCATGGAGGTAAGGGGTTCAAATCCCATCTTTTGCAAATTTTGGATTTATTTTTGTGCTATTCATCCAAAGTGTCGATCAAGGCTTTAATAAGGTAAGAAAGACTTTTTAATTTGGGAAAGATGGCTAAGGAATATGGTAAGCAGGAAGACTAGGGAAAAAGAGGGAAAGAAATGAAGGAAAAAGGTAAGAGAAGGGAACATGTTGGCTTATTATGTGGAGGATGTTTTGGAAAGATTATTTTGGGTCAACATTCATTTTTTGGTAAAGATGATACATGGTTTGGGAGGTGTGTTTAGGGAGCATATTCGGCCATTAGTATGTGAGTGTGCTGAAAGTTGTTGGCATTTTTGTGCATTTTGAAGACTTTTACTTCAAGCTTTTTGGGTTATTTTTCTCTCAACTTGTGTTGTCAAATTTCTTTGTGATATTTATTTCTATTCTCAACCCTTTCTTCAGTATTCTTTTTCCTTCAACCCATAACCGAAACATCAACTTCATCTCATAGACGAAACTTGGTTTTTGTGGTTACCAAAGCTTCTTTGCCTTCTCGGGTTTTCGGTGGTTGCAAGGCCGAATCTATTCCTTGCTACTTCCATCTTCTTGGTTCTCTTGGTGTGGGCCGAATCGGTAGAGTGTTGGCTTACACTCTCATCATCTTTCTAGCCTTAAGGAAATCGATAGAAGGGGATCTATTATTGTCAAGGTAAGGGATTCGTCATGGATCTTGATCTTTTTCGTTGATCGGTTAGTTTGCTAAACGGTATAGAGGTGATGACTAATCATTTATTTTTAGGGACCAAATCGCTCGATCACCTATACCTCGTAATAAGAGACTTGGATTGTTGGTAAGTGATATAGATTTTTAATTAATTGCAATACTTGGTTGAAGTTGAAAATTGGGCTTTGGACTAATTGTTAACCGATTGTACCTTTAGGTGCTGCGGAGAGTATCGTGTTACAGATTCCAAATAAGGTGTGTAATTCCGTACCCTTCCGAATACCTGTTTGAAATGGTGTGTAATCTCATACTCCTCTGAAAGTTTGCATGAAACGTTCTGTGATTCGGTCAAAATACCAAAGAAAAACCGAAAACCGGCATCCGTGACAACTCGGGCGTGCGTATGTTCGTAGTAGTAACCATATTTTGCAATGAAACAGTTTGATCAGCAGCAGTGATGTGAATTTGAAAAATCACGAAAAATAGGAGAAAGGGAATTAGAAATCGAATAGGATATCGAATTAAAGCTTACTGTGTCTATTTTCATATGAAAGAAATGGAGTAGAAAGAGGAATTTTATATTCTGTGATATTTTAAATTTAGTGGGACTGGCTCTGATTGACTTCGTGGTTCCCTGATCTGTCTTAGAAAAATCATTTAAAATTGTAAAAAGTGAATTATGAGTTATAATTTATTTTTATGGATTCCTTAGTGAGCCTATTTTCAATAGAAACAAGTGGGAGCAACATATTAAAACTGTACAGTTAGATATTTGAATTTCGGCTAAGAAACGTCAGAACCGTTGGTCAGTGAAACAAGGAAAAACTTAAGGAATAAAATGTACTAAATGGTTAAGCCAAAAATTCTTGAAAAATTTTAGTAAGAAGATATATGAGACTAGTTTCAAGTAAAATTTGCAGATTTAAATTTCGAGTTTCCTAACTTGAGTTATAGTCAATTTAGTTAGTATGACACAGATGGACAGTTTCAATTTTTATGCCCCAAATTAGTAGTTAAGTCTGGGTTGCGAAATTACCATAATGCCCTTAGAGGGTAAATTACCGAAATACACCTGGGTTGCGAGATTACCAAATTACCCTTAGTGGGTAAGATTACCAAATTACGAAAATGCCACTATGGGTTGAAATTACGAAAATACCCCTATGGGCCGATCTGATAGAATGCCTTAATGGGTCGAATTGCAAAATGTTATAATGGGCTGATTTATCGTAACAAATCTCTAGATTAATAATTGTTGTTTATATTTGTAAATATTATGCCTTACTATGAATGTTGCATTTACATAATTTTGCATGGGATGGGAAAAATGTTGAAGAGAAGTGTAGCCTGGTGGCTTTGCCACAAATATTATGAAAAGCAGTTTGACTGGAGCGATATATTTCGATTTGGTGGCTCGCCACAGTACATCAGTGGCTATGCCACGTATAATTTGTTATTCGGTGGCTCGCCACAAATTTCGATAATGGCTATGTGCCAACCTAAATATGGCTTTGTGCCATCGTGATTATGGCTTTGTGCTAAACGTACTTACCCGGGGCTATGTGCCTAACATATGAATTAACGACTCTATGTCAGTCATATTTACCCAAGGCCGTGTGCCGATTATATTACCGTATATGATATTCTGGTGGCTCTACCACAATCTTTATAGTGGCTATGCCACGCATAATTATGACTCTGGTGGCTTAGCCACAAATATTATGAGATGGCAACTTGCCTGCAATTGGTGTGTTTGGCGGGGTGGGTTGACTTGATCCCCACAGGTGTGATGGGATGGTACGGGTGGTGTGTAGCGGATGGATATCTAGGACGGGTTGGGATGCATTCATTCATATCATTTTAAATATTGTTATGAAAATGGGCTCTGGCCCAAGATTATGCTTTATGGGCTCAGGCCCAAATTTTTGCTATATGGGTTCAGGCCCAGTGGATGACGGTAAGGGGTTTCACACTGAGTTCTTGTAACTCACTCCCCCTTTTTCTTAACCCTTGTAGGTAATGCTCAGTGGTGTGGATTTGGGCCATGGATGACTCGATGGAGGCCATACTTCAGTAATGGTGTTATCGAACTTTAGATTTCTATTTCCGCTTATTTTACTACTCTTACTATTTTGGGTTTTTATGTTGTAATATGGCCTCTGGAATATTTTATTTTTTTCTTTATGTTTGTCGTACTTACTATTTTGCTTGAATGATTTTAAATGGGTATTTTTTTTCTAAAACTTAAATAAAGGTTTTCCCAAAATAGATTAACAAATGGATTTCATAACAAACTTTTACAAATATTTTAACTCGGAAAGTTTTTCTCGAACTATCAACGATATTTTCAAAAGTCACGATTTATAAAGATTTCTAGTTCAAATTATTGATTTATCAAACAACCTTCGAGGTTAGTAGTACTTTATCAAATATTTCAAATCAACTCGTTTTCTCAAAAGGATTTAACATGTTTTTCTCATGTGACATGTCAGATCCGGTCTTAACGCATGGGCCGGGTTTGGGGTGTTACAATTACATTCATATTATTAGATTATTTACTATATTAACCTTTTAGTTAATATTTGAAACTTATATACATTAGGGTCATATTTGTCCAGTGCTATCCACTAACTTATAAAATGGCTTAATTAGTTCATAAAGCCACATATTTATAAAGACATAACACATAGATGCTTTTACATATAACATGCTAATTTTGTATTTTACGCAATTAGATCCTTATGTCTAATTAAGCACACAAACAACGAAATTAATTCACGAAACTTTCACACATGCTTAATCACATGCTGTGGACACAGAAAATAATATTAAAATATTTTTTTGACTCGGATTTATGGTCCCAAAACCACTATTCTGACTAGGGTCTAAATCAGACTGTTACAAGTACGACCGTATATGTTTTGTTTCGGTAATGCCTCGTACCTTGTTCCAGCGTCGAACACGGGTAAGGGGTGATACATTTAACGATATCAAAGCTATGGTTTAGTCGATTCTCGGACTAACATAGCGTGTGCAAGAGTCTAGCTATACATGCCATAAGTGAACTATGATAGTGTGATATCTCCCGACTACGATGAAATTTGTTTTGGTTAAAGCAGGGATGCTTTCCAACCGAGCTACCATCGATAATGTTGAAAAGGGGTTAATTAAGTTCGTGTAACTTAGTGAATATATTGATTTGCCTGAATTGATTCTCTATGATTTGTGATGATATGTATGTGTTAATGGATACAATGAATTAACCATAAGTTGAAGAATATGGATAAAGTGTTATCGTTCCGATTGAACAATGCATTTCGATAAATTAGAGTGACTTTTTGTAGTGAATAACATGAAAAATTTGTTTTGAGATGAGCTTATTACTATTGGTTGATATTCATATGTGATAATGCTGAATGTGTTACTAAGATATTTGAAAATGTGTTCATGATTAGTAGAAACCTAGAGATGTGTAATCAAAGTACATGATATTGTGTTGGTATTGAATGCTATGCTATATGCGTGTATGTATGAGAGTCAGAAATTTAAAGGCTTTACAAACTTCACCCCCTTACCGGTATAGTGTTATATGACGAAGTTCACGAGATTTACATTGAATAAGCTCACAAGTAGGGAACTAAAGAGTTCAGTGGTGGAATAATTAATAATGTGATCAGAGATGGGAATGACTTAGTGAGTAGAAAACAATTTTGAGAGAGATATCAGATTATTCTAAAGATTATTTTGAATGTACAATGCCACGGTTAGAGGAGAAGTTAATCTCGATTAATCGACTCATTCACGTATGATGTCTAAAGACTGTACTTACTGGGAATTCTTTTGAATTGATTTTTGTTAATGAATGGAATATTATGGAATTAGTGACGATAAAATTAGTCAGAAGAACGATGTTTGAATTGTAAAGATGTTTGAGTATGACAAACTACTGATTGAGTAATTTATGACTATCTCTTTTGGGTATTCTATGTATTCTTACATTCTTAGAGGTATTTGTAATTGCTCGTTTTTTGATGAAAGCATCGTTGGTCTAATTGATTTATGATCGGCATTCCTCTATATTCTATTGGTATTCTATTCCGTTACGTCTGAGATAAAAAGTTGACGGTGAATTCATATGAAACTATTCTTCTATTTCTTCTGGCTATTGTTCTGTTTATATCTGTATGGAATATATATTATCTCTGTCACAATTGATTTTAGAATGTATGACAGTGTTTCTCTTTCTTCTGGTTTTCTCTGAGGAATCATCAGGATCTCTATTATTTCATATGAGTAGTATTCTCGGGCATTCAATATGGTTTTGTATCTTGGATTTCATTATCTTGGTCTTCTTATCATTCTTATTGGTTAATTGATCAAGCATGGCTTATCTTTAAAGTTGATATCGGCAAAAGTGTGGATTATGACAATTCAAGTTTAAATTGTATATTGATTTTCTTTCTTCGGGTAATTCTAATTATTATCAGTGAGTTCAAACAAGATGTCATGTTTCGTCTGAGTTAATGCAGTTAGTAAATATATGTGACTAGCATGTTGAAAGATTTTGTGTGAATATTGACTTACCTTTGGGTAAAGCAGAAATACTTGCAGATACTTGAATGAAAAATCTTTGCTTATTTTGTGAGTGTGGTTTCAAGATTTACCTTATTGGTGGTGTCCGGATTCTAGCTAAACTGAAAGCTAAAACGATGTTGCCATTATAAATCAGAAGAGCTCAGAAATGGAATGGTAACTGGTAAATTAAATAAATACAGTATGACCCGACTTTTGATTCTGAAGTTTGGATCAGATCTGATTACTATTACTATTATCCCGAGATAGAATTTATGTACTGGAGAACTCAGGGCTTATGCAGAGAGTTTTCGTTCAGAGCTCACCATAATATCTTGTCTGTTCATCCTAAGAGAAATAGAAAGTACAGTGATTTGAAGTAAATGTTCTGGTATACGGATATGAAACCGATATTTCTGATTTCTGTGTTCAAATGTCATTTTTTTCGTCAGAGTAAGGCCGAATATCAAATGCAATCAGGACTACTATGGTCCACGAGGATACTGGTGTAATGTTGGGAAAAAGATACCATGGATTTTGTATCGGGATGTCTCTTATCCCCGGAAAAAGAGAGATGCTACTTGAATTATGATTGATGGATGATAAAAATCCGTAAAACTATTTGGAAATTTGAGGGTTATATCATCGGCTATGGAAAAAGCTACAGGAAATTCTGAGCACGAGGTTGAATTAAAATGTGATTTTGATAAAAAGGTAGAAGCAATTTGTAAAAGTTGAAAACAATTTCAGATGGACGTAAAAAGCTATACAGAAGCAAAACATAAATATATTGGATTCCAGATCGATGACAGAGTGTTTTTTAAAGGATCGCCCTCGAAGAGGATTATTCGGTAACGTGTTGGAAACTTTGTGAAAAGATGCTAAACCTCAATCTGGTAGGATTTTCGGGGACGAAAATCCCTAAAGGGGGGAGAATTGTAACAGCCTGAACTTGGGCCTAGTTGGAATAGTGGTTTCGGGACCAAAAATCTGACGAGGAAAAAATTATTTTTATTATATTTTTATGGTCTACAATTTCATGCAATGATTTCGTGAAAATTTCGTTCGAAATTTCGACGTTTGGGCACTCAATTCAGTTAAAAGGACTAAATTGTAAAAAGTGCAAAAGTTAAGTTCTACATGTTAGAGGTGTACAATTGTTATGAAATTTTAAATTGGAGGTCCTTAAATTGTAATTAGACCATTGGTTAATTTGTTGGACAAAAATGGACATGAAATAGGTGAAATAGAATATTTTTAAGTTAGGGGCATTTTGGTCATTTAATGATTAAATGATTAAATAAACAAAATTAAAAGCCAATTTTTGTCCATCTTCAACCCCATGGCCGAATTTTACAAGGGGAAACCATGGCTAGGGTTTTTCAAGCTTCCAAGCTCGATTGTAAGTCCATTCTAGCCCCGTTTTTAACTATTTTTACGTTTTTGAAATCCTCGTAACAAGATCTATCTATTTCTACCACTAATTTGAGATATGGTTAAAGTATAGGGTTTTGACCAATGATTAATATGTGTGTATTTTTGTGTTTAATGGTAGAAAATGCATGTTTATGGTTAGAGAAACGACTTTTACTAAGTGATTTTCGGTGAAAATGCCTAAAAGGACTAGTTTGTAAAAAGTTGTAAAATGTGTGTAAGTGTGTGAATAAGTGCAAATTGTGGACTGTTATAGTTATGAAAATGGTTTGGCTAGGCCTAAAATTCAAGTAAATTGAATAAAAATTATTTTATGAGCCTAGGGGCAAAATCGTAATTTTTTGAAACTTTAGGGGCAAAATTGTAATTTTTGCCATAGGATGTTTTTGGGCTGATTTGAATAGTGTGAGCATTGAATAAGTCAAATGTGTTATTATAGATCAAGAAAGACGTGGAATCGACCTTGATCGGGGAAAGGAAAAGATTGTGGACTAAATTACAAAATTATTATATTTTGCACCGAGGTAAGTTCGTATGTAAATAATACATCATTTTTATTTATTTTTTAATATTTTATTATATTATATGAGATATGGTTCAATATGGAGTAATTATTTGATGTAAATTATGAATTGTGATTGATTATGGATGAATTGGTAAAATGTTGGAAAGTGAGAATTCCCGGTTGAACCTTCGGAATAGAAAAGATACGAATGTGGTAGCTAGGTCACATGTGTGGTACTAAGTGTAGGCCACTATGTGTACAAGAGAGCTACAAGCTGGTTTTAGGTCACGTGTGTAGTACTAAGTGCAGGCTACTACGTGTACCAGACGGATAGGTCGCATCTGTAGTACTAAGTGCAGGCTATTATGCGTACCCGACAGTTTCGATCACATGTGTGGTACTAAGTGCAGGCCACTATGTGTAAGTGATGGTTTTGGTCACATGTGTAGTACTAAGTGCAGGCTACTATGTGCACCAGATAGCTTCGGCTACAATGGTGGTACTATGTGCAGGCCACCGTGTATCTGTTATTATTCCGATGAGTTCAACGGGAAATTGACTAAGTGAACATACATGTGATCATGTAACGACTAAGTGTAAATGAGTATGACTATGTGATGGATAAGGGTAGGTATAAGTGTGAAAATTTATGAACAATGTGCTCGATATTTGAGCGAACCTTCGGTAAGACGAAATGGTGGTAATCAAATTAGAGTAAATTTAGCAACAAAACAGTTTTGGACAGCAACAGTTGTGTGACTTTGAAAATTCACAAAAGATGGTGGTAATAAAATTAGAGGTTGAATAAGATATGAAATTAAAACTGAATGAGTCTATTTTTACATAAAAGAAACGGTGTAAACAAAAGAATTTCATATTCTATGATATTTGAATTTTTGTAAGACAAGGTCAGAATAATGTTGGAATCCCCTGTTCTGACTTGGAAAAATAGTTAAAAAATTGTAAAAAAATAACTATGGGTTATAATTTACATGCTTAAAATCCTTAATGAGTTTAATTTCAATAGAGACAAATGGGAACATTATCCAAATTTTGTACGATGAGATAATTAATTTTTAGTGCAGAGGGGTCGGAACTGTCAGACAGCAAAATAGGGGAAACTTTAAAGAATAAACTTTACTTATTGGCTAAACAAAAAATTCTGGAAATTTAATGGTAAGGATATATGCGAGTCTAGTTTCAGAAAAAATTAGTGGATCTTAATTTGGAGTTCCGTAGCTCAAGATATAAATAATTTACTAACTCTAACTCGAGTAGACAGCTTGTTTGAACTTGAATAAATAGTGAATCTATGTGTAGTTATGATTGTATTAATTTGAAAGCATGTTAGTAATTTATTTATTATTTACATACTTACTTACTAAGTTATATGCTTACTCCCCTCTCTTTTCCCTTGTTTTATAGTGTTACCAAGCTAGCTCGGGATTCGGAGATCGTCGGAGATCCATCCACACTATCAACACTCTTTTGGTATTTTGAAATCAATATTTTTAATTATGGCATGTATAGAGGACTTGGTTATTTTGTTATGTGTCATAATTGATTTGGCCCAAAATGTTGGCCTATGTTATTTGATAGTTCATTTTGTATAAGGCCATTGATGTTGGCTATTATTGATCAAGTTATATGTTTATGATGATGCAATTTATGAGATGCATGACTAGGTTGAATGAGTGTGTGATGAAAATTGAAAAGTTTTAAATTTGGATGTAAATTTTATGTCTCGGTTTAGTACGACCGTATATGTTTTGTTTAGGTAATGCCTCGTACCCTGTTCCGGCGTCAAACACGGGTAAGGGGTGTTACAGTTCACACGGTCACATGGCCAAGTCACACGCCCATGTGCCTGGCCGTGTGGGCATTCGAAGTAGAGACACATGGCTGTGTCCCAGCCTGTGTAACTCTTTGACTTGGGTCACACAGCCAAGCCACGCACCCGTGTACCAAGCTGTGTACCCTTCGAGATGGCCTTGCACGCTTGTGTGCTAGCCGTGTGTCTCACACGGCCAAGTCACACGCCCGTGTGTCTGGCCGTGTGGACCTAAAATGTGCCTTAAACAACAAAATTACCATTTCCTACATGCTTGGGCATCATTAAACAACTTAAAAACCATTCGTTTAATCTATTCAAAACATGATCAAACACATTCAAAACATGCGAAAACAATCATCCTAGGTGCTTAACCAATGTACCCTCATTGGTACCACATTTATATCAACAAAACATATCATCAATGCATCATTCAAATTAAAATTATAAATATGCCAAAACCCATCAATTTAGCCTAGCTCATATCTACCTAAAACATTAACTTAAATTCACATGCACATACCAAGCTTTGGTTCAATTTACCATACCATACTATGGCTTTAAACACAAACACATGCTTATATATATACCAAACCAACATTACACTTATAACCTCATTTACAATCCATCCACAAAATAACTATCATTTAGACATCCTAGGTACATGCAGACACGAAAGATAAACATCACCACATTTGAGTTCGGGATTGTTGTTGGATGCTGAATCGGCAATCAAAAGAGAAGTACTTATCATGCGCATGGAAAAACAAAATTGTACGTTGAGTAAAACTCAGTGATATTTCTATGATCTGAATATTTAAAGACAAGAGATTACAAATGTATAATTGAAATATAAACACATAATAATATTTAGAAATCACAACTACCATATGTCAACCCTTTGAATTCATACATAATAGAATATCATTTCATACTATATTCAACTTACACATGCTATCATATTTCATTTGTTTAACAAATATCCCAATTCTCATACTTGCTATATAAATAGCTTTTCACATATCAAACCACATTTCATTTTAACAATTGAATTATCCATTCCATATCCACTTCATGAGTACATAACTCATGTATCTCATTTAATCACAACATATCTCATTTTCATGTTTCAAATCACTATCCCATTTTCAATTCTCATACAATATCATCCAATATCAATCATAGAACCGTTTTAGTTAATTACCCCTATTAACATGACTCGGACTAAGACGGATACACAGATCCAACCAGCACACCAGTTTAGCACCCAGTGCCTCATCGAATAAATCTACTACGCCCAGTGCTATATAAATTGACATGCAGTGTCTCATTGGTTAAACCGAAGCAAATTGGCATATAGTGCCTCATCGACTCGAAATCGAAGAAATCCCTGAACTCTTCCTATCCTATGGCATGCCATCTATATCTGACTCAGCCCGATACAATTAATAGGGTTCCAATTCACTTTCCACATACAACCAGTATCCAATTATCATATTTGCACATTATCACATTTACACATATATATTAATTTCAATTCAAATAATCAACACATTCATAATATATATATCAATTCAATCCATTTTAATCAACTTTAATTCAATTTATTATCAAAGTGCCAAATACTCACCTCAACCACTTACCATATGCATTAAATCAAAATACAAAAACTAGTAACTAGGTTCAGATTATAGAAATACAAATCGTGAATTTCGAGCTATTCGACGTCGATTTTATCCTTCCCCTTTTTAGTCGAGGATTCTGGTACAATGTTAGCTACGGAATTAGAAAAATTAAAATTCATCAATACAACACATGTAATATCCTGATTTTAGGGGTCTATGCATTGGGGGTGTTACATGGCTAAGTTAGTAGGCTAAGGCTTCATGGGGTGGATTGGGCTCAGGTTTGGACTTTAAAACCTGGGTTAAATGGCTGATAAATAGTGTTAGTAGTAATGGATGTTGGATTATTAAATTAAGTAGCAAGTTGGGCTTGCGACCCAAAAATTTATTACTGCCAAATTGGGCATGAGGGTGGCGTCACTTAGGGGGGATGATTTGGGCCTAGTATGGCCGCATGGAGCCCAAATTAAAGGGTTAAAATTCGGTACTCCTAGGGTAAGGGGTGTGGACGACACAAGGCTATATTTTAGGAGCTTAAATCCTCCTATTTTTAAGTGATAAATGGGGATAATTAAGAAAGGTAAGGATTAGATAAATGAGGGTTATGATAATGAAAGAATAAAGTTATCAGAAGAGGGAGAGTTGGCCGAATATCCAACACTGAGTGTGAGGTGGTGTATAGCCGAAATTTTGAAGCCTAGTGTTTATCTTCTTCATTTGATTTCTTTTCTCTCCTTTTCTCAAAGTTTTCTCTCTAGCCAAAAATTCTCTTCTCTAGTTTTCTCAATTCTTTCATTGCCGTAACTTCTCAACATATTCATCCCTTCATTCCTCCTTTCAAAAAAAAAAACTGAATACCCTAGTCTCTATCATCTCCTTACATTACCGAATCTACAAGGTGAGATTTCCTTTCCCGAAGGTGCACCATAGCCGCATACACCTCTCTAGTTTGGTAAGTTTTCAGGATTTTCTTCGTTGTGGTTTCTCTCTTCTTTAATGAGTTTCTAAACTGAATCTCCTTTGATCATACTCCTTCTTCCCTAGCCGATTATTCAAAGGGTGGTTTGATTTTCCCGAAGGTGCACCATAGGCCGCATGTTTCTTAGTGATTCGGTAAGTTTCGGGATTTCTTTCCTCTGCGATTTCTTCCTTTCTTTTCATCTAGATCTAACCCGAATCAATTGTTTTATGCCTATCGATTTCTTCTCTCAATCCCTAAAAGCCGAATCCTGTCTTGCTATAGCCAGAAGTCCTGATTTTGGAAAGTTGAAGGTGAATGTGTAACACCCCAAACCCGGTCAATACGCCACGACCGGATTTTATATGTCACAGGGGAAAACGTTTTGAGGAAAAATGAGTTAGCGATTAAATTTTAGTGAAAAATTCTTTGTAATTCTATATTTGTAGAAATCAGATGTTTAATAAGTTTAAAAACTGGAAATTTACTTTGAAATTCCATAAATAAAACTTTTAAACTAAGTGGATAAATCATAGGTTAGAAAACATTTGTTTCATTTTAAGAAAACTCGAATTAATACTTTGAAACCGTTTGCATTTGAATGTAGAAACTTAAAATTTTGGAAATCATTTAAGTTGTAGAAAAACACTTAATTTATAATTTTATTATCAACAATTTAAATTACACGATGGTAAGATAAAATACCATATAGCGTTTTTATAGTTTAGAAAACTTTAGCTCAATTATTAAATTAATCAAGTGATATACTTAAACATTTTTAGAATAAATCCCAAAGCATATAAATAATCCAAAACCATAATTAAAGAGGCCTTATTACAAATCCATAAAATATGAAAACCCAAATTAAAATATAATAAGGTACCCAAATGGAAGTTCTTGTAAAATCAAATTTTATTGCATGGCCTCCTCGAGTTCATCCGGCTCCACATCCGCGATCTCACGAATCACCTGAAAAGATAAGGAGAAGGTGAGTCACCAAGACTCAGTGCATATTCCCTCTCCGGGTAAATGCCACATACTTACACAAATTATAACCAAGCAATGTATATATATGATGCACCCAACCTAGCCATCCGTAACTCCTTTTTCTACCCCGTGTGGTACCAAACCTTTGGTGGTGCCAAACCACCGGTGTCCGAAGACACAAATGTGATACCAAATCTTTGGTGACCAAAGTCACGAATAATCAAGTGTGGGGCCAACCCCACGTGTGATACTAAATCACCGGCGACGATCCCATATCTCAAAAGTGGGGCCAACCCGTGGTGGTGTTAAACCACGAGGGACGAGACGCTATGAGGTGCCAAACCTGCGGTGTCCAGAAGACACGAATGTGATACCAAATCTTTGGTGACTCAAAGTCACTAATAATCCATCCGTGGGGCCAACCCACGTGTGATACCAAATCACTGGCGACGATCCCATATCTCAAAAGTGGGGCCAACCCACGATGGTGTTAACCACAGGGACGAGTCGCTATGAGGTGCCAAACCTCTGGTGTCCCAAAGACACAAATGTGATACCAAATCATTGGAGGTGCCAAACCTCTGGTGTCCGAAGACACGAATATCAATCTTCCCCCTCCTCTCATATTGCCCATACCAATGCAATAGATAGACAAATCATGTCAATATACTTTGATATAAATCACATAATGAAAATATCATAAATCGTAGATCATGATTTCAATCCACATATATCAACAACACATATAGAAACGGACTTACCCGAATCCTCATTCATACCATCATGGTATCATATCAAGATCTCATCGTATTTCCCACTTTAATAATATGATCAGTAAATTAATAATATTATAAGTACATATACAAAACCGAGTTATAAAGTGTGTAAGGTACACACCTTTCACCAACGCAAGAACTAACTTCGAAAAATCCAATCTACCGCACTAGATCACCTTGTCCTACAATCGGTCAATACTAAGATTATGAACAAAGGCCATTCGGCCAACATCAAAATCCCAAAGAGTTATCCTTCGAAATACCAATCTTACCTAAAGGCTTACCCAAAACGATCGATAAAGATACGAGGCTTAGATTGATTGCTTCCAACGTCCCGAGGAGCCTAAAAGAAATCGATTCCTAAAATGGTTAAAACCTCGCAACAAATGCCCATAGGTTCGACCCTTGTCCACAAGAAAATAACATAGAGAGGAGAAAATAATAGGAAAATCGGCCAAGAATACTTACTTATTAACCAAAATCGATTGAAGAAACCAAAGAGAGTCTACCCTTGAATATTCGCCAAACTAACACTAAAAGGAAGTAGAAGATTCGGCTATTTGCTTATGAGAAAAGAAAACAATTGATTTGAGTCTAATAGGATATGAAATACGAAAGTAGAAGAGAAGATAAAATGAGAGAGAGAATTCGGTTTTAGTAAACAATGGAAGAAAAATCAAGTAAAGATAGGGAAGAGAAGGTTAGGCCAAAAGAAAAGAAAGGGAATGTGGTTGAGCAAATATCAAAAGAAGAAAAGAAGAGGGATGGGAGAAATGAGATTCGGTCAACACCTATTTTACCAAAGAAGAAAATGCACAAAATACAAAAATGTAGTTTTGGTTCAAAAGGACAAATGAAAGAAAGAAAGTGGTATTTGTTTCAAACAAAATGAGGCTAAAACCAAAAGCAATTTTGCACCAAAAGTACCATAGACATTCGGCCAAAGGTGGGAGTTTTTGGAGAGGAAAAACAAAATGCAAAAAGATGCACAAAAAGAAAAGTTGGCCAATTATTCCCCCCAAGCTACCTATCAAAATTCGGCCACCCCCTAGCCCTACATGCCGTCCACATACAAGCACTCAAGACCTTGGAATACTTTCCAAAACATCATCCTACAACCAAGCCTTATGTCTCCCCAACCTTCCATAACTTTAAGATTCTTATCCCCAATTTCATGCTTTCCTTAAACCAACATTCAACTTACCAAAAGATGAAAGTCCAACCTATCATAAACATAGGTTGACCGTCCATAAATGCTAGGATTCAAAAATAAAGTCCTCAAAAAGCTAAACATGCTACTCGAACCTCTAACTTCAAGCAACCTTTCAAGCTCCTTATCCACTAAGCCACTAACTCCTCATGTGCTTAATTAACACTTAAATTAACTTGAGTGCTAAGCTCACTTAATCCACTTCATTAAATAAACCATACTAAAAATTATTCTAACTTCCTAAATAAAATCAAGCCTTCATAAGACTATGCTAACACACAAAATTCATACCCGAGCCAACACAAATATTATTCAAATTTTGGGATGTTACAATTCTACCCTCCTAAAAAAAATTTCGTCCTCGAAATTACCTGCTCAAAAGAGTTGAGGGTACTGCTGCCTCATCGCATTTTCCGGTCCCCACGTAGCTTCTTCCACGCCATGATTCCTCCATAAAACCTTCACTAAAGGAACGGACTTCCTACGCAAAACTTTCACATCTCGATCTAGAATCTGCACAGGTTCTTCTTCTACCGTCAGATCTGGACTCACCTCTATTTCCTCTACTGCCACAACATGCAATGGATCAGAACGATAGCGTCTAAGCATGGAGACATGGAACACGTTGTGAATCTGACTTAGCTCTGATGGAAACTCGAGCTGATAGGCTACTGGTCCCACTCGTCTCAACACCTTATACGGTCCAATGAACCTTGGACTTAACTTGCCTTTTCTCCCAAATCTTAACACTTTCTTCCATGGCGAGACCTTCAGAAAAACTTTTTCACCCACGGCAAACTCTATATCCCTCCGCTTGAGATCTGCATATGATTTCTGCCTATCCAAAGCTTCCTTCAGACGAGCCTGTATCGTCTTAACCTTATCCTCAGTCTCTGCAACCAACTCTGGTCCTAACATCTAACGCTCACCCAACTCGGTCCAGCATGTAGGTGTGCGACAGCTCCTACCATACAACGCCTCATATGGTGCCATCTTAATGCTTGTCTGGTAACTATTGTTGTATGCGAACTCGGCTAATGGTAAAAACTCTTCCCAGTTGCCTCTGAAGTCCAAAACACATCCTCTCAACATATCTTCTAAAATTTGAATAACCCTTTCCGACTGCCCGTCAGACTGTGGATGAAATGCGGTACTGAAATCCAACCGCGTACCCAAAGCCTGATGTAACGCTCTCCAAAGGATCTCTATCTGAGATGATCGACACTGGCACACTGTGCAACCTCACTATCTCCGCTACATACAACTTAGCTAACCTCTGAAGCGAATAATCCATCCTTACCGGAATGAAATGAGCTGACTTAGTCAGACGATCCACAATCACCCAAACTGAATCCTTCTTACTAGGCGTAAGAGGTAATCCACTGACAGAGTCCATAGCGATCCTTTCCCACTTCCACTATAATCTTCACCTGCTGAAGTAACCCAGACGGTAGCTGATGCTCCGCCTTAACCTGCTGACACATCAGACATTTGCCCACAAACTCAGTTACCTCACGCTTCAGACCTGGCCACCAAAACTGCTCTCTTAAATCCCGATACATCTTGCTACCTCCAGGATGCATAGTGTATGGGCTGCTATGTGCGTCCCGAAGAATCCTTTGCCTCAACTCAACATCCTTTGGCATACAAGCTCTTCCTTTAAAACACAATACTCCATCCTTAGACAAACTATAATCCTCTAAACCACCATTCTGAACCTGTAACCTCCGATCATTCAAACCATCATCCTCTAACTGTTTCTCCTTGATTTGCTCTAACCAAGTCGGCTTGACTTGCAATTCAGCCAAAAGACTCCCATCGTCATATAAGCTAAGACGAGCAAACATCGATCTTAAATCAGTCACAACCTTACGGCTTAACGCGTCTGCCACCACGTTAGCCTTGCCCGGATGATACTCAATCGAACAGTCGTAGTCCTTCAATAACTCAATCCATCTACGCCGCCTTAAGTTCAAATCCTTACGAGTCAAAAGATACTTAAGACTCTTGTGATCCGTAGACTATCGACTTCTCTCCATACAAATAGTGTCTCCAAATCTTCAAAGAAAAACCACTGCGGCTAATTCCAAGTCATGCGTCGGATAGTTAACTTCATGTGGTCTCAACTATCGAGATGCATAAGCCACTACCTTCCCTTCTGTGATCAAGACACATCCCAAACCAGTATGTGATGCATTACTGATGAAACCGTGAATTCCTTGCCTGCCTCAGGTTGAATCAAAATCGGAGCTTCAGTTAGAATCTTCTTCAACTTGTCAAAACTTCCTTACTGCTTCTCGGTCCACACAAATGGAACTCCTTTCCTCAATAACTTAGTCATAGGTGCTGCTATCAAAGAAAATCCTCTACAAATCTTCTGGTAATACCCGCTGGACCTAGAAAACTCCGAATCTCACCCACCGACTTAGGCGGCTTCCAATCCAACACTGCCTCAATCTTCCGAGGATCCACTCTAATCCCCTCAGCTGATACTACATGACCCAAGAAAGTCACCTCCCTAAGCCAGAACTCGCACTTACTAAATTTGGCGTACAACTGCTTTTCCCTTAGAATCTGCAACACTACTCGTAAATGCGCATCATGCTCCTCCTCTGACTTTGAGTATACCAAAATATCGTCTATAAATACCAGAACAAACTGGTCCAAAAACTGCTGGAATACCCAATTCATCATGTCCATGAATGCTGCCGGCGCGTTAGTCAATCCAAACGGCATTACCAGAAATTCGTAGTGCCCATACCAAGTGCGAAATGCCGTCTTATGGATATCGACCTCTTTCACCTTGGTGATGATATCCGGACCTTAAATCAATCTTGAGAAAACCGCTACCCCTTAAGGTGATCAAACAAGTCATCTATCCTCGGCAAAGGATATTTGTTTTTGATCGTCAGCTTATTCAACTGGCGATAGTCTATACACATCCGCATCGATCCATCCTTCTTCTTGACAAAAAGTACCGGTGCTCCCCAAGGCGAAACACTTGGTCGAATGAAACCTCGATCCAACAACTCCCTGAATCTGAGCCTTTAATTCCATCAATTCCTTGATTGCCATCCTATACGGAGCTATAGACACGGCGTCGTTAAGGTAACAGATCAATACCAAATTCAACTTCACGGTCCGGAGGTAGTCCCGAAAGTTCTTCAGGAAATACGTCAACATATTCCTTTACCGTGCGGACATTCCCCACATTAGACTCCTTAGCCTTCAACGCACACACATGGACCACGAATGCCTCACACCCTTCCTAACCAACTTCACGACTTTCAACGCAGATACCACGTTGGATAGATAATCTCTTCTATTACCTATCATGACCACCTCTTCGCCTCAATCGACTTCAAAACCATGCGCTTAGCGGCGCAATCCAAACTTGCTCGGTGACAGCCAACCGGTCCATCCCAAGTATCGATCGAACTCCTCAAATGGCAATTCCATCGGATCACTACTTAACACTACCCCTTGGAGTTCTAGGGGTACATCTCTATACGATTTATTTACTTCTACTGAGTGACCTGGAGGGCTAAATCATCATCATCTTCTTAGAAGTATTCTCGAGTCTAAGTTCATGGTCTCTACAATACTACTAGCAACATACGAATGTGTCAAACCCACATCTATTAAAGTCGTATATGGTTCACCAAAGATTAAGAACGTACCAGTTATGACGTCCGGTGCGTCGCCCTCCTCTCGACGTCTCGCTGCATACACCAAACCAGGCTGTCTTGCCTCAGTGTTGCCAGCACCTCTGCCAGATGCTCCGCGGCCTCAACCGAACTATACCCCTCTACCATTACCACGACCTCGCTGCTACCGGGCGGCCCTCATTCTGGCCCGAAAGCACGACCTTGACCCTCAGACTGGTTCTTGGCTAGCTTACGTGGACAGTCTCTCACGCGATGATCCAGCGAACCACACTCGAAACATCCTTTCCCTCCGATCCAACATTCACCCCAATGAAATTTCTCACATCGGTTACACCGTGCTGGTCCCTGATTAGCAGTAACAGGCCTCCCAGACTGATTCGGCCCACTCTGCCTAGGCCTCTTCTGAGAATTACCGGCTGACCCGGATGATCCATAACCTCTCTTATGCTTGTTCCGATCGTGACTCTGCCTTACAGATTCCTTTATCCCTTCGGCTATCATAGACTTTTCGACTAGAGCAGCAAACTCTCGCTCCTGATGTGGAGCAATCAGCAATCTCAGCTCATCTCTCAAACCGTCCTCGAACCGGACACATCGCTCGTGCTCCGAAGCCACGATACTCCAAAGATACTGGCTCAATCTTAAAAATTCTGCCTCATATTCTGATACGAACTTATTACCTTGGACCAAACTCAGAAATGCCTTACGCTGTGCATCAATGTAACTCGACCCAACATATTTCTTCTCATACGCTGCCTTAAAATAATCCCAAGTGAGATCCTCCACTGCAGCACTATTCCGTACCGTGAGCCACCACTGATATGACTCATCCCGAAGAAGCGATACAATCCCTTTCAGCTTTTCCTCAGCACTCAGATCCAAGTCATCCATGATTCGTTCCATCGCCTCTAACCAATATTCAGCCGCACTAGGAGCCACGCCTGAAACACCTCGAAATACCTCCGCTCCATTGGATCGGAGTCGCTCAGATACGGATTTCCGAACTCCCGCACCTCCACCTATTCCAGTTACCCTCTCAAGAACTCGCAGCATCGCCTGAGACACTGTGTCATCCCCCGTTTGATCCTGAAGCTCAACTCCAACCGCTGGTGGTGGGGGTAGTGGTACCTCATTTTCGGATCCTTGACTGCACCTCACCGGCTCGCATACGACCATCCTACCCCGACCACGTCCACGAGTAATACGACCTCGACCACGAGTGTAACATCCCCAAACCCGGCCCATTCACTACGACCGAATCTGGTTATGTTATGGGAAAAACTTATTATTAAAAACAAAGTTGCCATTTAACTTTTTGTCTAAACTCCTTTAGAGTAGTTTTACTTGCAGAAATCTTGGGCATGTTTGTTTGCAAACCGTTAGGTTACTTTGAAATCTCGGGGTTTCGTCTTTAAAACTCTTAGTTGTCAATTTCCTTAGGTTGGAAAACGTTTAAAACATCCGACTCAAGTGGTTTAAGCTTAATTCATAAAAGTAACATTATTCCCAAATCTCTTTAGACATAAATTACCAAAAGAAAACCAAATAACTTAAGAGGCTCTTATTACAACATAATGATTCCAAGTACTTGGTAATAAAGTGCATAAAGAAAATATTAAAACGTCCTTTGCATGGGCCACCTTGTATCCACTCCAACCCGGTCCGATCATCCTTTCACTGCGATGTTGGATAAGAGATTGGGTGAGTCACAATGACTCCAGTGTGTAACTAAACCATCGAAATCCACCCACATGCTAACCACATAACATCCCAGTTATCAAATGCAACATGCAAGTATAATTATTTAGACATTACCACAACTGGGGCTTGGCCCACCTTCAATTATTACAAATACTGGACTAGGCCCTTTTCACATTAGTCCACTGATCACTGGGTTTGGCCCATGTCCACGTATGTCCCCAAAACATACCTATTCATTGGGCTTGGCCCATTTTCATATTATTACAAAAATAATGCAACATGATTCCCAACCCAACCTAGGGTCCATCCGCTACACACCCCCTTATCCAGCCTACCACACACCAGGGGACTATCGAGTCACCCTCTCCTTTTCCCTCCAAAAAGGCAACCAATGCCATCCACGATGTAGCATATAGCTAACATCAAACCACGATGGAGCACACAGCAATCTATCAAGCCACGATATGGCATAAGCCGATATCAATCAAGGTAACCACGCGAACTAAATCGCAAAGATCCACGACGCGACCTCAGTCAGCGCCAATCCACGATGTAGCACAAAGCTGACATCAACCACGTACTCGAAGTACACCCGTACCTTCTTTTCATATCCCACCCATGCACATGCCACATAAAATATAATCGTGATAATGCATGCACATGCTTATTAATATCCATAAACATACTCATCAACAAATAATCACATTGCAACAGGTCCGATACTAACCTGATCATCGCTATACCCCTTAAGGGTACCATTTTCACATTTAACTGCACTTGTTAGCAAACATATACAATAGGCAAATATCACGCAAATCCGGAAACAATGGCTAACTACACACCTTATTACTAGGAGTTCTAGACTCTCGATCCTCGACGCTATCGTCTAAGCGAAACTACGGCTATTTGCTTAACGTTTTACATTGTTGGCCCACACACGTGGCCAATCCCGACTTTGAAACCGCTCTTTTCTTGAACTTTGAATAGGGACCTTCCCTTGCCCACTCGACTGGTTGTGGCCTCCATCAAAAGCTTAATCAGTAAACAGTTAACCCCAAAACACCACTTAAGCATTTAACCTTAATAAATAACCTTACCTCCACTTGATCAAACCTGATTGCTACAAACGGAGGCTTGGCCAACCACTAAAACCCCAGAGTATCTCAGTCACGGAACCCGAAAAGATCTAAGTTAACATTCGGCCCAAGTGCTATCAAGTTGAGAGAAAGAAATTCGGCAAAGGGATGATGGATGTAGATTCGGCTATTAATTAAATCAAGGGGTAGGGAACATTGGTTTCAGCCAAAGAGAGGAGAAAGAAAGGTGTGGGGTGTACTTTCGGTTTTGAAGTGAAAAGGAAGGGAAATAGGGAGAGTGAAGGGTTCGGCCACTTGGAAAAAATGTGAGAGAAGAAGAACAACAAGCTTTGGAGAAAAGGTTTCGGTAACCAAGGAAATGGGGAACAAAATTCGGCAAGGAGAGAAGGCGGATGGTGAATGAATAATGAGCACTTCCCCTATTTATACTAAAAGGCCAAGCTCCAACCCCCAAAAATAATCCTCAAAATTCTCCTAAAATACCTCCTTCCACCTATTCAAAAAGTTTGAATGAGTCAAACTTTTACCTAGCCAATTTCAAAAAAAATTGACCAAGTCTTCTCCACCTTTTAAGCCTTTCAAACCGTCCATCCACCCCACCAAGATGACGCAAAAACAATGCCCATCTCTTTGCTCTTGCGAATCGAACACCGAGCCTCTTCCCCCTCGCAAATGGCGTCACACACACAAGGCCTTAGTGGCGCCTATCCTGCCACTCCACCAGCTCCTTTCTTGTGACATAAACTCCCAAATAATTCTCTTAAGACACCCCCTCGCCAAGCTCCCCTTTTAACCCCTAAAACTAAAAATTTTCTAAGGCAACCTACCACCACCTAGGGTTCTCAGGACTCCTAAAACTTACCCAACCACACACTAGAGTGTGCCAACACCCGAGCTAAGCACCAAATGCCTAACCCCTAAAACCAGGGTGTTACAACGAGTACTCATGTCTAAAGTCTCGACTTATCTGATTTAAAAGCGCTATGCATTAGTCATTATTCCACTTCCTTTAAAACACAGTTTTATGAATAATTTTAATAAGAAGTTGTTTCGCGAGTACATTCAACCTATAGTTTGGGTCTCTAGAGTAGTTCCTACTACTATACAGTCATGCCAACATCATCATATCATATCATCAAAATCAATAGTTTGATGTACTTACCAGGGCGGATTGATGTCGGAGACTCGAGGCCATGCCTTTCCAACCATACAATTTTCAACAAAATCATTTTAAAACCATACTTTAAAACATTTTGGGCCTCGGCCCCACAACCGAGCTTTTGAACTTGGCTCTGATACCAATTTGTAACACCCCAAACCCGGTCAATACGCCACGACCAAATTTGATATGTCACAGAGGAAAACGTTTTGAGGAAAAACGAGTTAGCGATTAAATTTTAGTGAAAAATTCTTTGTAATTCTATATTTGTAGAAATCAGATGTTTAATAAGTTTAAAAACTGGAAATTTACTTTGAAATTCCATAAATAAAACTTTTAAACTAAGTGGATAAATCATAGGTTAGAAAACATTTGTTTCATTTTAAGAAAACTCGAATTAATACTTTGAAACCGTTTGCATTTGAATGTAGAAACTTAAAATTTTGGAAATCATTTAAGTTGTAGAAAAACACTTAATTTATAATTTTATTATCAACAATTTAAATTACCTGATGGTAAGATAAAATACCATAGCGTTTTTATAGTTTAGAAAACTTTAGCTCAATTATTAAATTAATCAAGTGATATACTTAAACATGTTTAGAATAAATCCCAAAGCATATAAATAATCCAAAACCATAATTAAAGAGGCCTTATTACAAATCCATAAAATATGAAAACCCAAATTAAAATATAATAAGGTACCCAAATGGAAGTTCTTGTAAAATCAAATTTTATTGCATGGCCTCCTCGAGTTCATCGGCTCCACATCCGCGATCTCACGAATCACCTGAAAAGATAAGGGAGAAGGTGAGTCACCAAGACTCAGTGCATATTCCCTCTCCCGGGTAAATGCCAAATACTTACACAAATTATAACCAAGCAATGTATATATATAATGCACCCAACCTAGCCATCCGTAACTCCTTTTTCTACCCGTGTGGTACCAAACCCTTTGGTGGTGCCAAACCAACGGTGTCCGAAGACACAAATGTGATACCAAATCACTGGTGACCAAAGTCACGAATAATCAAGTGTGGGGCCAACCCACGTGTGATACCAAATCACCGGGCGGCGATCCCATATCTCAAAAGTGGGGCCAACCCACGGTGGTGTTAAACCACGAGGACGAGACGCTATGAGGTGCCAAACCTCACGGTGTCCGAAGACACGAATGTGATACCAAATCTTTGGTGACTCAAAGTCACTAATAATCCATCTGTGGGGCCAACCCACGTGTGATACCAAATCACCGGCGGCGATCCCATATCTCAAAAGTGGGGCCAACCCACGGTGGTGTTAACCACGAGGGACGAGTCGCTATGAGGTGCCAAACCTCCGGTGTCCCAAAGACACAAATGTGATACCAAATCACCTGGAGGTGCCAAACCTCACGGTGTCAGAAGACACGAATATCAATCTTCCCCCTCCTCTCATATTGCCCATACCAATGCAATAGATAGACAAATCATGTCAATATACTTTGATATAAATCACATAATGAAAATATCATAAATCGTAGATCATGATTTCAATCCACATATATCAACAACACATATAGAAACGGACTTACCCGAATCCTCATTCATACCATCATGGTATCATATCAAGATCTCATCGTATTTCCTACTTTAATAATATGATCAGTAAATTAATAATATTATAAGTACATATACAAAACTGAGTTATAAAGTGTGTAAGGTACACACCTTTCACCAACGCAAGAACTAACTTCAAAAAATCCGATCTACCGCACTAGAGCACCTTGTCCTACAATCGGTCAATACTAAGATTATGAACAAAGGCCATTCGGCCAACATCAAAATCCCAAAGAGTTATCCTTCGAAATACCAATCTTACCTAAAGGCTTACCCAAAATGATCGATAAAGATATGAGGCTTAGATTGATTGCTTCCAACGTCCCGAGGAGCCTAAAAGAAATTGATTCCTAAAATGGTTAAAACCTTGCAACAAATGCCCATAGGTTCGGCCCTTGTCCACAAGAAAATAACATAGAGAGGAGAAAATAATAGGAAAATCGGCCAAGAATACTTACTTATTAACCAAAATCGATTGAAGAAACCAAAGAGAGTCTACCCTTGAATATTCGGCCAAACTAACACTAAAAGGAAGTAGAAGATTTGGCTATTTGCTTATGAGAAAAGAAAACAATTGATTTGAGTCTAATAGGATATAAAATATGAAAGTAGAAGAGAAGATAAAATGAGAGAGAGAATTCGGTTTTAGTAAACAATGGAAGAAAAATCAAGTAAAGATAGGGAAGAGAAGGTTCGGCCAAAAAGAAAGAGAAAGGGAATGTGGTTGAGCAAATATCAAAAGAAGAAAAGAAGAGGGATGGGAGAAATGAGATTCGGTCAACACCTATTTTACCAAAGAAGAAAATGCACAAAATACAAAAATGTAGTTTTGGTTCAAAAGGACAAATGAAAGAAAGAAAGTGGTATTTGTTTCAAACAAAATGAGGCTAAAACCAAAAGCAATTTTGCACCAAAAGTACCATAGACATTCGGCCAAAGGTGGGAGTTTTGGAGAGGAAAAACAAAATGCAAAAGATGCACAAAAAGAAAAGTTGGCCAATTATTCCCCCAAGCTACCTATCAAAATTCGGCCACCCCCTAGCCCTACATGTCGTCCACATACAAGCACTCAAGACCTTGGAATACTTTCCAAAACATCATCCTACAACCAAGCCTTATGTCTCCCCAACCTTCCATAACTTTAAGATTCTTATCCCCAATTTCATGCTTTCCTTAAACCAACATTCAACTTACCAAAAGATGAAAGTCCAACCTATCATAAACATAGGTTGACCGTCCATAAATGCTAGGATTCAAAAATAAAGTCCTCAAAAAGCTAAACATGCTACTCGAACCTCTAACCTCAAGCAACCTTTCAAGCTCCTTATCCACTAAGCCACTAACTCCTCATGTGCTTAATTAACACTTAAATTAACTTAAGTGCTAAGCTCACTTAATCCACTTCATTAAATAAACCATACTAAAAATTATTCTAACTTCCTAAATAAAATCAAGCCTTCATAAGACTATGCTAACACACAAAATTCATAACCGAGCCAACACAAATAATATTCAAATTTTGGGATGTTACAGAATGGTTGTAGGTGGCCGAATGGCCCTTTCCTGTTCTTTTCTTTTTGGCCGAATGCCATATAGGCTAAGCTAGTTGTGATTTACAGTTTGTTGATATTTGAAGGATGGCCGAATGTAGGTAAAGTAGAGGTGACGATTTCTTGAAGGCTTTCGGGACTTGAAAGTAGGTAAGAATTCTTTTAAACATTATTATTTATTAGATCCTATTGATCTAAATAGTTTAAGTGACCAAAGGGTTATTATGGCCGCTAATAATGATCCAAGCGAGAAAAGGGGTTGGATCTGTAAACCCAACGCCAAAGTAGCATAGAAGCAAAGAAAGGTGTAATACTTAAAATCAGGTGTGTAACTCTTACACACTTTCATTCTTAATATGTTAAATGTTATGTGTTGTTAAAAGCCGGAGTGACGACTATGGTTGTTGAAATACCCTTGTGGGTAAAAGCAAGGATGCCGGGTAAGTTATGATGATTTTTGTATTGACTGTAATTTATGAAAGCATGATAATTTGAAAAATGATACTTGCATGTTGAGCATGATCATACTAGTACAGTTAGCATAACTATGTGTTATGGGAGATGAGAGGAGGGGGAAGTATGATCTATTAGAATGTCACCAGTGATTTGGTATCACACAGTGGGTTGGCCCCACATACTATAAATTGTGACTAAGTCTCAGTGGTTTGGTACCACATATGATATTTTGTAACTTCGGTTACCAGTGGTTTGGCACTACCAGTGGTTTGGTACCACATATGATATTTTGTAACTTCGGTTACTAGTGGTTTGGCACCACCAGTGGTTTAGTGCCACAAGGGGTAGAAAAGGGAGACCCGGATGGATGCTTAGGTGGGTTGCATGGCTTGCATATTATTGTGTGAACTTGTGTAAGAGTATGATTTTCTTGGGATGGGGATTTACACACTAAGTCCCGGTGACTCACCCCTTCCTTTACATTTTTGCAGATCAGACTTAGATCGTGGATATGGAGCTGGAGCGGACTCGAGGTGGCCATGCTCAGTAGTTATTTTGCTTTAAAGTTTTCTTTTGAACTTAGTAGCTTTACTTTAGTTCTTGGTTTTTACATCGTTGTAATAAGGCCGCCTAACTTTTAATTTTTTGATGCTATATTTGGTTGTCTTTTACGATTTTTGACAGACATACTTGATAAACCTAAAATTTGTTGTTTTCTTAAAATCACGCGGAGTACGTTATTTATTTTAAAATACTCACTGATTAAGTAAATGAGATGGATTACCAACCAAGCAATGAATTTTCTAAAAATAAAAGAGTTTTCCAAGGGTTTCTTCCCCCCAATAAAGTCGACAAACTGGTTTCTAAAAGCACTTTCTTTCAGTAGCACGCCAGACTCGGGTGTAGCATTTAGATCGGGTTTGGGGTATTACATTTTTGGTATCAGAGCCAGGTTCAAAAGCTCGGTTTTGGGTTTAAGGCCCAAAATATGTTTTAGGGTTTGTGAAAAGGGCTATTTTTCTAAAAAGCATGGCACCTGAGTCTCCGGCGCCGATCCACCTAGGTAAGTACCCTAACTTTTGTTGTGATATATTTGTTGGGCTTTGTGGGCTTTAGACGTAGCTAAGCATGATAGTACTGATGGACTCTAGGTTTAGACAAACAACCTTTCTAATCCATAAGACTTAACTTTATTAAACAAAACCTGTAAACGAGTCATAAGGCTAAAGTGTGGCAACAAGCATATGCATGTCTAGGAGTAGATCCGGAAGAGCTTGGTATTTAAGCAGTCCGAGTGACTCACCTCCTCTTATTTGGAATCTTACGGTGCATAGTGATTGTTCACTTTAGCTATGACAGGGTGTGGCAATAGGCATATGCATGTCTAGGAACAGATTCAGGGAAAGCTTGGTATTTAAGCAGTCCTAGTGACTCACCTCCTTTTCACTAGAATCCCACTTGGTGCATAGTGATTATTCACCTTAGTCACGAAGACGTGTTGACAGGCCAAAACTTACAACTAAAACCCGAAAGGGACCAGCCACGCTGTTTTGTAAAAACCCTAGTTTGAAATTACCAAACTACCCCTAGATTTGTGGAAACTACCTTAGATTTGAAAAATAACCAAAATACCCTTGGTTTGTGGAAAATTACCAAATTGCCCCAGACTTAAAAATTTTCCCTCAAATTTATAAAATTACCAAAATACCCCCAGATTTACAAAATTACCAAAACGCCCCCGAGTTTGAGAAATTACCAAAATACCCTTCTTCGTAAAATCACCCGAGATCATATTTTGAAAATTACGAAAATACCCCTATAGGTTAAAATTACGAAAATACCCCCGGGTAGTGAAATGACGAAAATGCCCCCACTCATTGGTTGTGGTCTGTGGACATTGTTTGTGTGATGGATGTACTTAGAACTAGGAGATAAGCCTGAAATTGGAACTATAGGTAGATTCGACTTCGAAAGAATCACTTCAAAAACTATTTCTCATAAAATTGCTCGTGGGGAAACAGTGAACAGTATTAATAATGCATAAAATTCTTAATCAGATAAACGCGAACGAGAAGAATGAGTACAAGAGGTCGTGGACGTCCGCCGCGTGGCCGTGGTAGGGGTAGGATGACCTTGTCGGAGCCAGCAGGGTCTGGTCATGGGTTTGGAAATGTGATGCTGGATCTGCCGGCGGCGGAAACTGAGTTTCAAGATCAGACGGGTGGTAACGATGTAGTATCTCAAGCTGTATTTCGAGTTTTGGAACAAGTTGCCGAGGTCGGCGCGGGTGTAGGAGCCCGAAAATCTGTGGTTGAACGACTCCGGGCTAACGGAGCAGAAGTATTTAGGGGAGTTTTTGGGGTGGCTCCCAACTGAGTATTGGTTGGAGGCAACTGGATGAATAATGGATGATTTGGACTTCTCGGCTGAGGAGAAGTTAAAGGGGATAGTGTCTCTTCTCCAGGATGAGTCGTACCAGTGGTGGCTCACGGTCCGAGAGGGTGCAGTGATCGGTGATATCACCTGGGATTATTTTAAGGCAGCGTATCAGAGGAAGTATGTGGGGGCTGGTTATACTGATGGGCAGCATAGGGCGTTCTTAAATTTGGTGCAAGGGAATAAGTTGGTACCCGAGTATGAGGCTGAATTCTTGAGGTTGAGTAGGTATGCTCGGGTATGGTGGCTACAGAACATGAGAGCTGTGTTAGGTTCGAGGACGGGTTGAGAGATGAGCTGCGGGTGTTAATTGCACCTCAGTGCGAAAGGGAATTTACCATTCTTGTGGAAAAGGCTAAGGTAGCTGAAGAGGTGAAGCGAACTGAGAGGCGGAATCAGGACAGAAGTAGGGATAAAAGGAGTTTTGGGCCTTCAGGGTCTACTGGAAGTTCGCAAAAGAGGGCTAAATTTGGTGGACCAGAAAAGCCGGAAAGCCTGCTACTACTCGGTGGCCACCTCAGTGTGCTAGATGCGGGAAGTCCCATTCAGGAGAATGTTTGGCTGGAAGTAGAGGGTGCTTTGAGTGTGGATCAATGGAGCATCGGGTAAGGGATTGTCCGCGGAAGTTAGCTAGGACTCAAGCTGAGGGTCAAGGACGCGGTCAATTCAGGAGGGAAGGTCAGCAACCACAGAGGGGTCGAGGTGCAGCTAGGGGTAATGGTAATGATAACGGACGAAGCTGAGGAGCACCTGGCCGAGGTGTTGGAGGCGCTGATGCTAGACAGTCGGGGTTGGTCTATGCAACCAAACGTCGAGAAGAGGGCGACGCACCGGACGTTATAATCGGTACGTTTATAATTTTTGGGTTACCTTATACTGCTTTAATTGCTACTGGTTCAACAGACTCATACGCTGCTAGTAGTATAGTGGGAACTTCAAACTTAGTTAGTGAGACTGCTGTTAGGAAGATGACGGTAGTTAGCCCTTTAGGACTCTCTGTAGTAGTGGACAAACTGTATAAGGATGTACCTCTAGAACTCCAAGGGGTCGTGTTTCAAGCAGATTTGATGGAACTACCCTTCGGGGAGTTCGATTTAATCTTAGGAATGGATTGGTTGGTAAATTACCAAGCAGAACTAGACTGTGCAGCTAAGCGTATGGTGCTGAAGTCGGTTAAGGGGGAGGAGGTGGTGATGATAGGGGAGAGAAGGAATTACCTATCAAATGTGGTGTCCGCACTAAAGGCGGAGAAGATGGTAAGGAAGGGATGTGAGGCAGTTATGGTCTACGTATGTGCTTTGGAAGTTAAGGAATCAAGAATGGAGAATGTGCGAACGGTAAAAGACTTTGTTGATGTTTTTCCGGAAGAGCTCCGGGTTTACCCCCCGGATCGTGAAGTGGAGTTGAGAATAGATCTTTTACCGGGACAACGCCGGTGTCTATCGCTCCATACGTAATGGCACCAAAAGAATTGGTGGAGTTGAAAGAGCGATTCAGGAGTTGTTGGATTGGGGTTTTATTCGCCAAGTGTGTCTCCGTAGGGGAGCACCTGCACTCTTTGTAAAGAAGAAGGACGGGTCGATGCGGATGTGCATAGACTACCGTCGATTGAATAAATTGACGATTAAGAACAAGTATCCTTTGCCTAGGATAGATGACCTGTTCGACCAGCTTAAGGGAGCATCGGTCTTTTCCAAGATAGATTTAAGGTCGGGGTATCACCAACTTAAGGTGAAGGAGGCAAATATCAATAAGACAGCATTTCGTACTCGATATGGGCACTATGAATTCTTGGTTATGCCGTTTGGGTCGACGTAATGCACCCGGCAAATTATGGATATGATGAACCGGGTGTTCCAACCGTATTTGGATCGGTTCATTGTGGTATTTATCGATGATATTCTGGTATACTCGAAGTCGGAAGAGGAGCATGACGCACATTTGCGAGTGGTGTTGCAGATTCTTAGGAAAAGCGTTTATACGCCAAGTATAGTAAGTGCGAGTTTTGGTGAAAGAGGTTACTTTCTTGGGGCATGTGGTGTCGGTGAGGGGATTAGAGTGGACCCTCGGAAGGTTGAGGTCGTTTTTAGATTGGAAGCCACCAAGTCCGTGGCGGAGATTCAAGTTTCCTAGGTTTAGCAGTGGTATTATCGGAGGTTTGTAGAAGGGTTTTCTTTGATTCTGACTCCATTGACCAAGTTCTTTGAGGAAAGGGTTTTTTTCGTGTGGTCGACAAGCAAGCAGGAAAGTTTTGAGAAGCTAAAGAGGATTTTGACAGAAGCTCCAGTGTTGATTCAACCAGAAGCCGAAAAAGAATTTACGGTTTATTGTGATGCGCCCTATACAGGATTGGGATGTGTGCTGATGCAGGAGGGGAAGGTGGTAGCATACGCTTCCCGACAGTTAAGACCTCACGAAGTGAACTACCCGACGCACGATCTGGAGTTGGCGGCAGTGGTTTTTGCCCTAAAAATTTGGAGGCATTATCTATATGGAGAGAAGTCTGTAGTATATACAGATCATAAGAGTCTTAAGTACCTTCTCACGTAGAAGGAGTTAAATTTGAGGCAGAGAAGGTGGATTGAACTGTTAAAAGATTATGACTGTTCGATTGAGTACCACCCGAGAAAGGCTAATGTGGTAGTGGATGCCCTGAGCCGTAAGGTGGTGGCGGATTTGAGAGCCATGTTTGCTCACCTTAGCCTATATGAGGATGGAATCTTGTTAGCGGAATTGTAAGTAAGGCCAACCTAGATTGACGAGGTTAAGGAAAAACAGCTGGAAGACGAAGCTTTAAGTGCTTGTGGTTTGCAAGTGCAGAGTGGTGGATTGGAGGGGTATAGTTTGAGCAATGATGGAGTGGTATGTTTCCGAGGGAAAGTGTGTATGCCTAAGAATGTGGAGTTAAGGCAGAAAATCTTGCAGGAAGCACATAACAGTCCCTATGCTATGCACCCAGGCGGTAGTAAGATGTATCGAGATTTGCGAGAGCAGTTTTGGTGGCCGGGTCTTAAGCGGGAGGTGACGGAGTTTGTGGGTAAATGTCTGACGTGTCAGCAAGTCAAGGCTGAACATCAAGTACCCTCGGGGTTGTTGCAACCAATTAAGATTCCACAATGGAAGTGGAAAAGAATTACAATGGATTTTGTGAGTGGGCTACCTCTTACGTCGACCAAGAAGGATTCAGTGTGGGTAATTGTGGACCGTTTGACGAAGTCGGCTCATTTCATACCAGTGCGTATGGATTATCCTCTTCAAAAGTTGGCAAAACTATACATAGCAGAGATTGTAAGGTTGCACGGAGTGCCAGTGTCGATTATTTCAGACAGAGACCCTAGATTTACGTCAAGGTTCTGGAAGGCGTTACATCAAGCTTTGGGTACGAGGTTGGATTTTAGTACGGCATTCCATCCCCAGTCAGATGGACAGACGGAGAGGGTGATTCAAATTTTGGAGGACATGCTAAGGGGATGTGTCATGGATTTCAAGGGCAGTTGGGAGGAATTCTTACCATTGGCGGAATTCGCGTACAACAATAGTCATCAGGCAAGCATTCAGATGGCACCATACGAAGCATTGTATGGTCGGAAGTGTCGTACCCCTACATGTTGGACGGAGTTGGGAGAATAGCAGTTGTTGGGTCCGGAGCTGGTTACAGAGACAGAAGATAAGGTGAAGCTGATTAGAGCTCGTTTGAAAGAAGCCTCGGATAGGCAGAAGTCTTATGCCGACCTCAAACGGAAGGATATAGAGTTTGCTGAAGGTGATAAGGTTTTCTTGAAGGTATCGCCGTGGAAGAAGGTTCTAAGGTTTGGTAGGAAGGGCAAGTTAAGCCCTAGATTCATTGGGCCCTATCAAGTGTTGAAACGAGTAGGACCCGTGGCGTACCAGCTTGAATTGCCACCTGAGTTGAGACAAATCCACGACGTGTTCCATGTTTCCATGCTAAGACGCTACCGCTCGAATCCGTCACATGTGGTGCCAGTGGAGGAAATAGAGGTGAATTCAGACTTATCTTTTGAGGAGGAACCAGTGCAGATCCTAGATCGGGATATTAAGGTTTTGCGCAGGAAATCAGTCCCTCTGGTGAAGGTATTATGGCGGAACCATGGATCGAAAGAAGCGACATGGGAGCCGGAGGATACTATACGGCAGCAATACCCTCAACTTTTTGGACCAGGTAAATTTCGAGGTCAAAATTTATTTTAAGGGGGGTAGAACAGTAATATCCTGATTTTAGGGGTCTATGCATTGGGGGTGTTACATGGCTAAGTTAGTAGGCTAAGGCTTCATGGGGTGGATTGGGCTTAGGTTTGGACTTTAAAACCTGGGTTAAATGGCTGATAAATAGTGTTAGTAGTAATGGATGTTGGATTATTAAATTAAGTAGCAAGTTGGGCTTGCGACCCACAAATTTATTAATGCCAAATTGGGCATGAGGGTGGCGTCACTTAGGGGGGATGATTTGGGCCTAGTATGGCCGCATGGAGCCCAAATTAAAGGGTTAAAATTCGGTACTCCTAGGGTAAGGGGTGTGGACGGCACAAGGCTATATTTTAGGAGCTTAAATCCTCCTATTTTTAAGTGATAAATGGGGATAATTAAGAAAGGTAAGGATTAGATAAATGAGGGTTATGATAATGAAAGAATAAAGTTATCAAAAGAGGGAGAGTTGGCCAAATATCCAACACTGAGTGTGAGGTGGTGTATAGCCGAAATTTTGAAGCCTAGTGTTTATCTTCTTCATTTGATTTCTTTTCTCTCCTTTTCTCAAAGTTTTCTCTCTAGCCGAAAATTCTCTTCTCTAGTTTTCTCAATTCTTTCTTTGCCGCAACTTCTCAACATATTCATCCCTTCATTCCTCCTTTCAAAAAAAAAAAACCGAATACCCTAGTCTCTATCATCTCCTTACATTGCCAAATCTACAAGGTGAGATTTCCTTTCCCGAAGGTGCACCATAGCCGCATACACCTCTCTAGTTTGGTAAGTTATTGGGATTTTCTTCTTTGTGGTTTCTCTCTTCTTTAATGAGTTTCTAAACCGAATCTCCTTTGATCATACTCTTTCTTCCCTAGCCAATTATTCAAAGGGTGGTTTGATTTTTCCCGAAGGTGCACCATAGGCAGCATGTTCCTTAGTGATTCGGTAAGTTTCGGGATTTCTTTCCTCTGTGATTTCTTCCTTTCTTTTCATCTAGATCTAACCCGAATCAATTGTTTTATGCCTATCGATTTCTTCTCTCAATCCCTAGAAGCCGAATCCTATCTTGCTATAGCCAGAAGTGCCGAGTTTGGAAAGTTGAAGGTGAACGGTTGATGGTAGGTGGCCGAATGGCCCTTTCCTATTCTTTTCTTTTTGGCCGAATGCCATATGGGCTAAGTTAGTTGTGATTTACAGTTTGTTGATATTTGGAGGATGGCCGAATGTAGGTAAAGTAGAGGTGACGATTTCTTGAAGGCTTTCGGGACTTGAAAGTAGGTAAGAATTCTTTTAAACATTATTATTTATTAGATCTTATTGATCTAAATAGTTTAAGTGACCAAAGGGTTATTATGGCCGCTAATAACAGTCAAGCAATAAAAGGGGGTTGGATCTGTAAACCCAACGCCAAAGTAGCATAGAAGCAGTAAAGGTGTAATACGAAAATCAGGTGTGTAACTCTTACACACTTTCATTCTTAATATGTTAAATGTTATGTGTTGTTAAAAGCCGGAGTGACGGCTATGGTTGTTGAAATACCCTTGTGGGTAAAAGCGAGGATGCCGGGTAAGTTGTGATGATTTCTGTATTGACTGTAATTTATGAAAGCATGATAATTTGAAAAATGATACTTGCATGTTGAGCATGATCATACTAGTACAGTTAGCATAACTATGTGTTATGGGAGATGAGAGGAGGGGGAAGTATGATCTATTAGACTCATCACAAAGTGATTTGGTATCACACACAGTGGGTTGGCCCCACATACTATAAATTGTGACTAAGTCTCAGTGGTTTGGTACCACATATGATATTTTGTAACTTCGGTTACCAGTGGTTTGGCACCACCAGTGGTTTGGTACCACAAAGGGTAAAAAGGGAGACCCGGATGGATGCTTAGGTGGGTTGCATGACTTGCATATTATTGTGTGAACTTGTGTAAGAGTATGATTTTCTTGGGATGGGGATTTACACACTGAGTCCCGGTGACTCACCCCTTCCTTTACATTTTTGCAGATCAGACTTAGATCGTGGATATGGAGCTGGAGCGGACTCGAGGTGGCCATGCTCAGCAGTTGTTTTGCTTTAAAGTTTTCTTTTGAACTTAGTAGCTTTACTTTTTTTCTTGGTTTTTAGATCGTTGTAATAAGGCCGCCTAACTTTTAATTTTTGGATGCTATATTTGGATGTCTTTTACGATTTTCGACAGACATACTTGATAAACCTAAAATTTGTTGTTTTCTTAAAATCACGCGGAGTACGTTATTTATTTTAAAATACTCACTGATTAAGTAAATGAGATGGATTACCAACCAAGCAAGGAATTTTCTAAAAACAAAAGAGTTTTCCAAGGGTTTCTTCCTCCCAATAAAGTCAACAAACTGGTTTCTAAAAGCGCTTTCTTTCAGTAGCACGCCAGACTCGGGTGTAGCGTTTAGACCGGGTTTGGGGTGTTACAACACAATTCAATTTCATATTGAATATTTCAATTTTTACTCAATATTAGCCTAAATTCCAATTTAGTCCCCAAACCAAGACTAATTTTTATTCTTCATATTTAATCTTATATTTTTATACTAATTTAAATTTAAGCTAAATTTAGCTCCCTATTTTAAATTAAAACCTCAAATTTTGAATTTTTTACAATTAAGTCCCTATTACTCAAAATTTACAATTTGTTCTACAATTTATTCTTTTTCTATTTCTAGCTTAAAAATCTATCAATTTAATCCCTAATACTAAAACTATTAAACGTTAACAACATTTAAAAACTTAATCAATGCTAAAATTTCAACATGGGTCGGATAGCCCTAGTTACCGGGATTCCAAAAACATAAAAATTACAAGAAAAGGGGACTAAATTGACTAACCAATTGAACTTTGAACCTTAAAAACCCTAAGGCCGTGCGTTGAACCTTCTTTTCTTTCTATTCTTTTTTCTTTTTACTATATTAATTATTATTATATAATACATATATACATTTAATTAATTATTAAGATTTCTTAATATTTTAACATATTTTAACATTAATTATTATATATATAAAATAAATTTACATATAAGTTATATATATAATTCACTAATGCCATCCCACTTAAAGAAACAATGGTGTAATTGCTTCTTCAGTCCATTTAATTATTTTTAAATCATACATTAACCTGTACCTTAAACGCGATTTAGTCCTTATACTATAATAACTCTTAATTCATGCAAATTCACTTAAACAAAACCTAATTAACTACACAACTAGCTTTGTAAATATTTATTAAAAATATTTACGAGTCTGATTTATGGGAACAGAGACCCGAGAATGCACTTTCTGACACTCTCGACTATCGGGTCGTTACAGGTGGTAACCCGAGTAACTCTTCTGGGAACACATCGGGATAGTCACAAACTGCAAGCACTGATTCAAGTTTCAACTCAGACACTTTAGAATCCAGAACATGTGCAAGGTACAGTTTGCAACCTTTTCTCACGTATTTTTGTGCTAACATAGCTTAAATAACGATAGGCAACTCATTCAAAACATCTGATTCAATTCGAAGTGTCTCACCATTCTGACATTTCAGTACAAAAAGCTTTCATCTACAATTCACTATAGCGTCATGCAGAGTCGGCAATCCATACCCAGAATCACGTCAAACTCGTCAAATGGAAAAAGCATCAGATTGGCCAGAAAGTTATAACCCAGAGTCATCAAAGGATAGTGCTTGCAGAATTTATCAACTAACACATATTAACCTAGAGGGTTCGATACTTTAACCACAAATTTAGTGGACTCAACAGGTAAATTCTTGCTTGACACTAGATTCGTGCACACATACAAATGAGTTGATCCAGGATCAATCAAAGCAGTAACTTTTGTGTCAAAGATAGAAAAAGTACCAGCAATAACATCTGGAGCAGAAGCTTCCTCACGCGCATGGATCGCATATGCTCTTGCTGGTGCTCGTGCCTCAGACTCACAACAGAGTCCTTAGATGCACTACGGCTATTATCCACATTTCTAGGGTTCCTCGGTGGTCTCCCTCTCGCAACTGTATTACTCAGTCGAATAGTTTGAATCTTGTGTTTTTCAGGTAACTCAGGACAATCCCGAATAAAATGTTCTTGCGAACCACATCTAAAAGGTGCTCTGTCTTTCATCCTGCATTCTCCAAAATGTCTTCGTCCACATTGCTGACAATCAGGCTTGTTGGCCTTAACACTGCCAGCGCTCACTACTGATGTTGCTTGAGCTTTAGAACTCACGTGTTGCTTACCTCAATCTCTGCTAGGATATCCCACTAAAGCAGCCGAATGATTATGGTATTCTTTTGATCTTTTTTACGATGAATTATATGATTTTCCAGTTGATCTCTTTCTTGAATCTCTAGCTTCAAAATCAACTTTTCTTTTCTCATTACTAAGCTCCTCAGCTTTATGTGCTTTGTCAACCAAAACAACTGTAACACCCCAAACCCGGCCCATACGCCACGGCCGAATTTAGAATGCCACTGCGGAAAACGTTTGAAAAATATTTTGGCTTAGAGTGAAAACATAAAAATTTATTGTTTTAATAAAGCATTGTATATTTATAAATCCAAATAAAATCAAGTTGTTACAAATTCTTCGATTTGTAATTTTAACATATATCTTTAAGATATGAGTTTCTAAAAATATAACATATCCAAATAATAAAAATTGTCAATCCACTTTAAAACATAATAATAAACTTCAAAACCTTTTAAGTGGCCCTTATTACAATAACCAAATATTCGCAAATTCTAAAAATATGTATAATATATATATAAAATAAGGAAAATAACTTCTGCATGGGCCACCTCGTATCCACTCCAACTCGGTCCAAGCTTTATGCATCACTGTAAGGTTTGAGAAAAATTGGGTGAGTCACACTGCACTCGGTGCATAGTTATTACACATGTCCCCACATATGGGTTTGGCCCATATCCACACTGATCCACATGCAAAATTATGCAAAATGAAGCCCAACCCAACCTAATTCCATCCATTACACCTACCTTGGCCGCCGCCCAAGGCCGTGGCTAATCCACCGATCACCTAAGTGATCCCACATAACTTACCTCGGCAGACTTCTTTGCTCCAAGGTCGTGGCTAAGCCACCGATCACATAATGATCCACATATTCTGTATCCACAAGGTGACTCGAGGTCATCCTCAATCTACGGTGATGCACACGGCTATCATCCGCCGAGATGGGCACCTAGCCAACACCTCCCTTGATGAAGCACATAGCCACCATCAAGCGCCAATGTAGCACAAGGCTAACATCGGACCACGTACATAATGTACACCCTTTCCTTCGATAGTCACATCCCAAGTCCCATGTATCATGCCACAATATCATTAAAATAAGCATATATCACATGCCATCACATTTTCATACATAGATCATATGTAAATTAAAATCATAAAATACCGACCTTGTCAATTGATTACCCAACATAGGCATCCACCCTTTTTAGCCATTAATTGGCTACCATGCACATCATATACATATTTATATATTAAAACACATACACACAACAAAAAGAACAAAGGCGATAACTACGCACCTTTTTGCACTGATCGGCTAAAACCCGAGATCACGTTTGCACCTAAAAGTCTCACAGAAATCCCTAAATGGAACCATATTAGTTTGGCCTCTACACCAAAAAGCATTAGAAAGTGGCCTTTGCCCTCAAGAAAACGACATAGAAAAGAGAAAGGAAATACGACCATGAATACTTACCTATCTTCCAAAACCGATTGAAGAAAACCAAATGAATGCCTTCCCTTGATGATATTCGGCCAAAACAATACTAAAAGGAAGTGGGAAGTTGTGGAAATATGGTTAAAAGGTGAAGGGAATTTCGGCTATGGTTGATTTGTAATAACAAAAGGATTTGACTAGAGTGGAGAAAGAGAAAAAGAAAGAAATTGCAATAGGAGAGGAATGTTTTCGGTTTTGACCAAAAGTGGAAGAAAGAAAAAGAGAAATGGAGGGAAGGAAGGTTCGACTAACCACTAAAGATGAAAAAGAGATGAAGAGAAAAGAGTTGGTTTTAGGCTACAAAGAAAATAAAATATGAGAGAGACTCAAATGAATATTCGGCCAAATGCCTAAAAGAAAATTCAGTAAACCACAATGGTCCTTTCGTCTTTGACACTAAACAAGAAAGCAATGCCAAAACTAAAACAAAAATTGTACCAAAAGCCCAAGACACAATCGGCTAAGGAGGAAGATTTTGGGGAGGAAAAGAAAAATGCAAAAGATGTACAAAGTGCTACCCAAATTCCTATCAACATTCGGCCAACACCCCTAGACACCCATACCGTCCACATTCATGTCAAACTTTCTACACAAAATTTTCCATAGCATAACACCTTACAACATGCCTTATGTTCTCACATCAACCTTTAATCAAATGATTTCTTTCCCAAACATCAAGCTTACCTAAACTATCATTCAACTTACCATAAAAATATAAAGTCAAACCTACCAAAGCCTCCAACAAAAACGGTCAACCCTCCCCCTAGACCAAAATGCCGTCCACATACATGGACTAATGGCCATAGAAGAGTTTCCAAAACACTCTCCAACATTCAAGCCTTTTGTCCCCCCATCCTTCCTTAATTCTTAAGATTCTTATCCCCAATTTCATGCTTTCCTTTTCCAAAATTCAACTTTACCAAAAACTTAAGGTCCAACCTATCATAAACATAGGTTGACCGTCCATCAATGCTAGAACACAAAATAAAGTCTTCAAAAATGCTTTCCATGATACTCGAACCTCTAACCTCAAGCCACCTTTCAAGCTCCTTAACCAACTTGCCACTTACTCCTCTTATGCTTTAATTAACACTTAAATTAACTTAAGTGTCAAGCTCACTTAATCCACTTCATTAAATAAACCATACTAAAAATTATCTAACTTCCTAAATAAAATCAAGCCTTCACAAGACTATGCTAACACACAAAATTCATACCCGAGCCAACACAAATAATAATACTCAAATTTTTCCTAAAGCTCAAGGTCCAATCTTACTAGGCCCAATTTCGGGATATTACAACAACAGATTCTTTCAACTTGAGAGTCCCAACTAGAAGCTTTATGTCATCGTTTAGTCCATCTTCAAACTGTTTACACATAGCAACTTCAGTTGGAATGCATTCTCGGGCATACTTTGTAACACCCCTCACTCGTATTCAACGCCGGAATAGGGTTACGAAGCATTACCAGACTTATTACACAATTAAACATACATTTCACATACATATTCAAATTTCATGTCCCTAATATGAGCCTACAAGGCTCAAAACATGCATTAAGAGTGGTTCGGGACTAAACCAATAACTTAGGAAATTTTTAGAAAACTTAGAAAAATTTGTAAAATACAGGGGACACACGCCTGTGTGGCCCGGCCATGTGTCTCACACGGCCAAAGACACGCCCGTGTCACAGGCCGTGTGGACATTCCAAATGGGATCACATGGCCGTGTCCCAGCCCGTGCCCGACCCCGTTTAACTCCCTGACTTGGGTCACACGGCCAACCACACGCCTGTGTGACCAGCCCGTGTGCCCTTCGAAATGGCCTAACACGCTCATGTGCCAGGTCGTGTGCTAGGCCATGCCAAACCTGTAGGGTATACTGACTTATGCCATACAACCAAGTCACATGCCCGTGTGCTGAGCCGTGTGGAGCATACTGACTTGATTTCTAATTACACACCAGGGGACACATGGCCGTGTCACTTGACCGTCTGTTACATGCGGCTGAGACACACGCCTGTGTCTCTGCATGTGTGGACAAAAATAGGCTATTTACCAAGCCATTTTGCTCACCCAATTTGCATACACCTACACCAAACCGATTGGCACACAACAAGGCATAAATAAGCATTCATCCAATCTCAAATAAGCTTAATTCATGCAATATCAATACCAACAATGCAAGGTGCACAATTACCACAATATGCCATTCAATTTCATACCAAAACTCATATTCTCAAATAATCAATAAGACTACACTCATTTAAGCATAATCTTGCCTAAAATCACAAACATACCAATCTCAAATGTCAACATTTGATACTCCAACTACCAATTCACAACAAGCATCTAAATGGAAATTATACACAACATTTCAAAAGGCCCTTCTCACATATATACAACCATCATCAAACATACCAAAATAAACCAAATCTCATGGCTACACATAACAAACCACATAACATTTACAAGCCAATTCAAATGGCGAAATTCATTACTATCATATATACCAAAATGACCATACTCCTATACATGCCATATAACCAAATACATAGATTCAAAAGTACCAAAGTGATAGCTTGATAGTGTGATGAGGTCTCCGACGATTCCCAAATCTGAGCTAGCTTTGATTTCACTATAAACACAAAAAAATAAACAATGTAAGCTATAAAGCTTAGTAAGCTCGTATGAAATAATAAGCAAAGCTCATTCAATTACCATTCAAGAATATGAACATAACATACTACAAAACATTGAATCACAATGTTCACATATATTCAATCACATAATTAACATGAACTCACAACTTCCATAGATTCAATGCTTATATAGTTTCTATACGTACATGTACTGATACGTATCTATTTCTCACCATTTCATATCTTCGATATACCCGTTGAACCATTTGGAATACTATCGGATACTCGGGAATCACGCACCCTAAGTGCCACATATATAGCCGAAGTTATCTCAATCTCATATCACATATAATGCTCACTGTCGAGCTATCAACGGGTCTGCTCACACAAGCTGACATTTATGACGAAGCTACACGGTGCTGCTCACACAAGCTGACGAGAATCCACAACACATGCCGGATAACTCAGCCACCGGTAGGACGTACGGACCAGCACCCAAATCACATAACCCCTAATGACATGTCTTTTGTATCCTAATCTATTCCTAAGGTTCAACCAGGATTTCACATTTTTCGAATCGTCGTCGAATATATCCGTAATGTCGTATTCACAATTTATGCAATATTAAAGCATTTAAAATACAATTATAATAATACTTATTACATACGAACTTACCTAGATTGCTAAAACGACAAAATGGATCGACTAGTCCAAAACCTTGTTTCCCCCCCAATCTAAATCTGAATTTCGCTTTTCTTGATTTATATGTAATCAAATTTAACTAATTCAATCATCATTGTATTCAATTTAATCCAAATATCACATTATGACCACTTTACACTTTTGCCCCTAATATTTCAATTTCTATACAATTTAGTCCTTATCTCATAAAAATACAAATCCATGCAATTAGGTCCCTACCCATGCAAGCCGAATTTCATATAGACACATAGCAACCCATATTTTCCATTTATTTCACAATTTAACCACAAAATTTACACATTTCACAATCTAATCCCTAATTGGAAATTTTATCAAAAATCACTTTACAAATGTTGTTTATCTAACAACAAACATACATTTTCTATCATCAAACGTCAAAATACACCTATATTCATCAATGTAAAAACCCTAAACCTTTAACAGTTTTGCAAATTAGTCCCTAGGCTAACTAGATTAAGCTGCAACGATCTTAAAAACATAGAAATCATTAAAAACGGGACAAAAATGAACTTACATGCAAGAGATTAGTGTAGTCGAATGTCAAAGCTTCTTCAATGGCTTTTTCTCAAGCTAATTTCAGTGTTAATATCAACTAAAGAAGATGATACCTTTTGTTTATGTTATTTTACTTAACTTATTTATTAATTTACTAATTTAACCTTATAAAGTATCCTTTAAAAACATCTATTTAGTGTCCATACATGTCCACTTACTATAACAATGGTCTAATCACCACATAACTCCCTTAACTATTTAATTTCATAGCTAATTAGTACCTTTAGCTAATAGAACACAAGTTTTACACTTTACGAGATTTAGTCCTTTTTATCAAATTAACCATTCAAATGATAAAATTTCCTAACGAAATTTTCACACAATCATACTATCATGTTGTAGACATTAAAATAATAACAAAATAAATATTTTGACCTCGAATTTGTGGTCCCGAAACCACTATTCCAATTTAACTAAAAATAGATTATTACATACTTGCTCAACCTGATGAATTGTCTTTCATATTCGGATACTGTCATACGACCCTGTTTAAGTTCAAGAAATTCTTTGCGCTTTTGATCGAGAAATCTCTAACTTATATATTTCTTCGTGAACTCGGTTTGGAAAAATTCCCAGTCTACCCACTCTCTTAGATTAACAAAAACCAACATATTCCACCATTGATAGGCTGAATCTTTTAGTAGAGTTACGACACATTTAACACATTCGGCTAGTGAACAAGATAACTCATCAAAAACTCAAACCGTATTCTCTAACTAGAACTCAGCTCTCTCAACATCATCATCAACAGTAGCTTTGAATTCTTCAACCCCATATTTACGGATTTTATCAATAGACGACTTACTCAGGTGTAAAGGTACAGATTGGGGAACAGGTGGGGGTTGAGGTCATTGAACAGCTGAATTTGTTCGAACAAATTCTGAAAACCACTCGTTCATCATTTGGAAGAAGGCTTCCTTAGCCTCTCCTCTCGGCCCTCAAATACGGGCCTAGAACCAAAAGATGCTGCTCCGTGAATAGAGGCTTGCGCGTTGCTTTCTACTTTATCGGAGTCAGCTTGGTTAGAATTCATTACTATACAAAAATAATATTCAAAACGTATCAAGAGTTATCACACTATCACATGTTATATAAAGGCATGTATATCTAGACTCACATACACTATGTTCAGTCCGAGAATCAACTAAATCTTAGCCCTAATACCAATAAATGTAACACCCCTAGCCCGTATCCCTCCCCAGATTAAGGCTACGGAGTATTACCTGAGTATAACATCATATAACAAAAAATTTCTTATTAAAAATAAACTGGAACTTAAATAATAGTAATATCAACAAAAATGATACTTAACTCACTGACTTGGGTCACACGGCCAAGCCACACGCCTGTATGCCAGGTCGTGTACCCTTCGAAATAACCCCACACGCCCGTGTGCTAGCTGTGTGCTAGGCAGTGTAACAGCCTGACTTCCAACCTTTGAAAGCTATAGGGGACAGATGGCTATGTCGCCTGGCCGTGTGTCACACATGGCTAAGACACACGCCTGTGTTTTTGCCCGTGTGGACAAAAAATAGGCCATTTCCAAGTCACCAATTTGCATAAATAATCATCAAAAAATAAATTAAGAACGGGATTGAAATATGTTACTTTTATCACTTACCAGTGATTTTATCGCATTATTTGCTATTCAGTAGATTTTTTGCATTTATGTTATATGGTGGTTTTTACCACATCGAGCTTTGCTCCCATTCGTTGGAGTTTGGCAGAAGTGTTCTAGGGAACTCGTGGTCTGTAGTAGATGGTTAGCATATGGACCTTTTTGCATTGCATCATGATAACAACATACTCGAATGTTATTGATTTATGCTACGTATTGTATTGTGTTGTATTGAATGGTATCAAAATTAATGATTGTTACTCGAATGAATGATGACCCATTCTCACACACCGTTTGACATCAATTTTATAGTGGCTATGTATTGATATGAAATTCCAATGATGGTTTTGTCTTCCTCTATTAATGCTAACATGTTTCACTGTATTTGATATTTATGTTCGTTTAAATAATTGTTCAACTCACACTAAGCTTTCATAAGCTCACCCCCCATAGTGTTTAACTTTTCAGGTAAACTTCAAAACTAGGACCGGACTCGGCATACGGAGAATCACCTTGGACTGTAGGCTATTTTTAATAAGTATTAATGAGTCTCTATTGGTTTTGGTTTGTAATTTTTTAATTATTTCTAGTTTGTGGCTTGGTAACTTTTCATTTGAGGATTTTTGCATACATGGATTACTCAAGCATAATAACCGGAAAATGCATGATATCGGACTTGAAAAATAAATCAATAAGGCAAATAGGTTTCCAAAATGACTTGAAAAATGTTTTTTTTCTGCTGCATTAGTTTAACATCGATTTTTTACAAGGAAGAGCGACAGGCAAATGATTTTTTTTCTAAAATAGCACTATCAATAATAAAATGAATCTTAAGTACTGTTGACCTAATAAATGAATTTTTAAACTAACACAAAAGTAAAACTACGATTTTTCTCTAAAATGAATTTATTTAAGGTCTTCAAAAGTAACGTAAGTTAGCTTAGCCATTTTAGCTTAGCCATTTCTGTGGCTAATGTAGCCTTCTCAATGTAGACATAATGTCTAGGCCGGGTTTGGGAGGTTACACCCAAACAACTGATCTGCTAAGAAAACCCTGCATAACAATCAATTAATCATACCTCCACTCGCTAATCCCCCATTAGAGGATTAGTTCACCATGGATCTCAAAAACATAATAAATATGACATAAAAGATGAACATTAATTACAGATTAAGAGATGAAGGTTTAAGAGAATCCTGAATTGTATTTAATTGAAGCACAAAATCCACAAAGAGTTAATCAAGTTCTATAAATCAGACCTCCTAACAAACGCAAAATTGACAATGATCTAAAGCCTAAGAAAACAAAAGGAAAAACTAAAAACTGAAATTACAAAGAAAATTATAAGGTATGAAAAGTTGTCCATCACAAGTGTTAAATGAGCCTATTTATAGAGTTAGGGTTGCCTTCGTTCTCAACCCTAGGTCAGTTGATGCTCTCATGTTTAATATTTGATTGTGCATATCAAAACATCCTTGGCTCATAAGTTCTTCCCATACAGGACTTATGTCGCAACACCTTAGTTCTTGTGTTGTGACATCGAAGGCAATATGCTCATACTCATTGTAGCTTCAAGGGTAAGTCGCGACATTGTAGGCATTTTTGAAATTCTTACTCTCTGCTCCCTATGTTGCGACCTCAAACTCCTAGTTTTGCAACACAACGATGAATATTGAGTGGTACGCCCTCTAATGGTCTCCTACACACTCACAAAGTATATTAACTCACCCTTAGGCCTCATTCGGCCCCTAAGGTCCGTAAAAGGACTCAAAGTACACTTTTTTATTGAATGTAATTAAAACTAGGAAAACTTAATTAAAACATATTAAAAGTGCTTATATTCAAGCTCCTTAAGTGCGGAAACTAGTTTAATCTGCTACACCGAATTATGACAGATCAAACTCCCCCACACTAAAGTCGTTGCTTGTCCTCAAGTGAAGTAAACAAAAGTAATAATTAAAAGAAGACCCTTAAACAAATATGGTACAGATGTTTGTTTTGGACCACATGACTAGGCATTTCATATTTACACATAATCTTGGCATGATATAAAACTGACTTACCACTTTTGATATCAAGCACCTGAGTTCAGTATATTACAAAGCATAGAAACATTAGGAGTTTCAAATGTAAGGATCAATCAATAAGTTGTATAGGTAATTTGATTATCCTAGAAGAATACAAATAGTCGTAAATACAATTATTTAGCATGATGTTAATTAATAAATAAGTTTACCTAGATCACATAGGGTTTTTCTGTAACACCCCAAACCTGGCCCAAACACCATGACCGGATCTGGCATGTCACTTAGGGAGATTTTCAAAGATGTCGCAATTTTGAAAAATATTTTTCTTGAGTTTAACACTTTATTCGAGAAAACTAATTGGTTGGATGATTTGTAAAAGATATTCATTTTATATTTGTTCCTTAGTGGATTAAAAACCAAAATTTGATACATGCCTTAACTTAATTAACACGTAAAATGTAAATGTGTAACAATAATAAAAGCCCAAAACAAACGAAAATATGAAGCTAGTGGCCCATGGCCTTATTACAATGAAATTTAAACCCACTAATTAAAAATATTAAAAATAAATAAACTAGTAAAGTCTTTTGCTGAATCAAAATAATCCTCACATGGCCACTTTGCGCTCTTCTCCAACCTTGATCCGATGCACTAGGTGCTACCGAAAGATGTTAAATAATGGGGTGAGTCGCGAGACTCGTGTGTGCAACCCTCGTGCACCATCAGTTGGGCCTTAGCCCCACGAGCAGATAACAGAGTATAATATATCGAGAAAATATGCAAAGCCCAACCCAATCCTAGGTTTCCATCCGCTACACACCACCCTTACCGCCAATCACACCATTGGGGATTTCTACAATCAACCCACACCGCTACACACCATCGATGGCGGTCATGCTGCGAGATAGTTGCTCATCGTCCGATCATGGCAAAAGCCACTACAACGGATCATGGTAAAAGCCACTACAACAGAACACTTCCCCTTTCATCAATCACCCAACCCCATGCAATCACGTAAACCGGCATACATGTTCATCATACCAAATCGCGAAACATTCACTTTAGAATGACAGAGATCACTAACACGGTGATTCGCCTTTACCCTCCTCGGGTTTTCAACAGCCATGCCGGTATTTCGGCATTTAGCAGAATATATCTGATTTATAAACATATACTAACAATCAATCCAAATGGTGTGAGAATGTTACACACCTGATTAATACGTAGGACTACCCTCTATGTCGATACCCTCGCTAATCGGATCTATTGCCCTTTGTCTACAACTTTGCTCAAAAGTCAGAAGAACGCGAAGATAAGGCCTCTCCTATATTCGACCAAGGGTTAGTGTTTTACCCAAATTATATGCTTAAATTAATAGATCTCCTTACCTTGAAATCCCAAAAGTGATATGATCCAAGGGCTACTGAACTCTGGCTTAGAAATCTAAGCGATTGAATCCCCTTCAAATCCCGGAATGCCGCAAATGATAGAAAACACCCGATTAGTTAACCATATACCCATTCGGCTAAGATCTCTAAAAGTCAAAAAATAATACACAAATTGACATTTACCTCTACAGATGATTTCGGCTACCCCCTTGCAGAAAGATTCGGAAATCCCAGAAGAAGATCGAAGCGTAGAAGAGTAAAGATCTAGGAATTTTGGCTTTTAAGAAAATCCCGAAAAGATGAACTAGATGTGTTTTTTCGGCTTTTTAGAAGAATTGAATGAGGATTTTCGGCTTTTAGTGAATGGGAGAAGAATAACAATGGGGATCAGAAGATTCGACTAAAAGGAAGTTTCAAAGAAAAAGAAAGAAAAGGTGAGGGAGGTGGTGATTTTTGGCTTTTGTAAGAGAAAATATGAGAAAAGAAAACAAGTGAGATGGCCTTCAAATTTTTGGCACACCCCTTGCCATACTAAACCAATTCTCTCCCCCCTCTCCTGTGTTTGATTTTCGGCCAACTCTGCAACCAAATGATAACTCCTATCTTTCTTCCTTATCTTAATCTACTAACTCCTCCAAAATAGGCCTAATATCCACATATTATATACATTAAAAATCCCCTAAATAATAGCCTTGCGCCGTCCCCCCTAGCTCCTCTTTAAGTGCTGAATTTGGCCCAATAACTTGGGCTCCAAGCAACCAAAACTTGGGCCTTCTCCATCCACTAGTGACGCCCCCCTTTTCTCCTCTATGGCGCCACCCTACTTTGGGACCACAAGCCCAATTTGACATTTTAAACAACCAAAACCTTATTTTAAGCCCTAGAGTATCTTAACAGAATATTTAATCAAGGCCTCCGCCCAAACCTGAACCCAATTTGCACCTCAAATTCTCAAACCAACACATTAAACCTACACACACCAAAATGCAGAGGTCCACTAATTCAGGATGTTACAGTTCTACCCCCTTTAAAAGAAATTTCATCCTCGAAATTTCCAACTAACTATTAATCATACTACCCAAGTCTCACCACTATGCTTCCGATGCGAACTCTAATTCTAAAGCCAAAAGAAACACTTAGGATAATATGATAGAGTACGTTCCGGTATTCGCATCTGGAGCATCCTCGTCCCCTTGGCGACGTGCTGCATAGACCAAAGCTAGCTGCCTCGCCTCAGCATAACCTGGACCTCCACCTGCTGTTTTTCGGTCCACACAAACGGTGCTCCCTTCCTCAAAAACTTAGTTAAAGGTGCCGCTATTAACGAGAACCCTTCCACAAACCTCCTATAATACCCCGCCAATCCAAAGAAACTTCGAATCTCCGCCATCGACTTCGGCAGTTTCCAATCCAATACAACTTCTATCTTTCGAGGGTCAACTCTAATTCCCTCTACAGAAACCACATGTCCTAAGAAAGTTACTTCCCTTAGCCAGAACTCACACTTGCTGAACTTAGCGAACAACTGCTTCTCCCTCAGAATTTGAAACACCACACGAAGATATGCATCATGCTCCTCTTCAGACTTGGAATAAACCAGAATATCATCGATGAACACCACCACAAACTGATCAAGGTATGGCTGAAACACCCGATTCATCATATCCATAAATGCTGCTGACGTGTTTGTTAATCCGAACGGCATCACCAAAAATTCATAATGTCCGTAGCGAGTTCGAAACGCTGTCTTATGAATGTCTCCTAGTTCTAGGAACCACACACATCAACCATCAACATACAGACGACATCCATGAACCCACATTCAACACATAAGGTATTTTAGTCATTTCACTACCCAGGGGTATTTTCATAATTTTATCCTACAGGGGTATTTTCATAATTTTTTGAAATAGGGTTCCTTGGTGATTTTGTGAAATAAGGGTATTTTGGTAATTTTGCAATTCGGGGGTATATTGGTAATTTTACAAATCAGGGATATTTTGGTCACTTATAAATCAGGGGTAATTTAGTAATTTTACAAAATAGGATGGCTGGTCCCTTTCGGGTTTTAGTTATAAATTTTGGCCTGTCAACAAATCCTCGTGGCTAGGGTGAACAGTCACTACGCACCAGGTAGGATTCCAGTGAAGAGGAGGTGAGTCACTAGGACTGCTTAAATACCAAGCTCTCCCTGAATCCAATCCTACACATGCGTATGCCTGTTGCCACACCCTAATCTTGTGACTTGTTTACAGGTTTGTTCGGTTGAATTAAGTCTTATGGAATTGAAGAGTTGTTTAACTAGGCCTAAGGTCCATCAAGCTCTAACTAGAATAATCTACGTCCCTTAAAGCCCATCAAGCGCACATATATATATATAACACACAGTGAGTTCTGAATACTTACAGCGGACTTAATGGAGACGCAGTGCCATCTTTGAGAAAACCCTCCTGTTATTTATAAACATGCATGTTTTCAAAAACCCAACTTTAGAAAATGTTTTGAGCCCAAAACCCCAAAGCTGAGTTTTGAACTAGCTCTGATACCAATTTGTAACACCCCAAACCCGACCCAAACACCATGACCGGATCTGGCATGTCACTTAGGGAGATTTTAAAAGATGTCATAATTTCAAAAAATATTTTTCTTGAGTTTAACACTTTATTTGAGAAAACTAAATGGTTGGATGATTTGTAAAAGATATACATTTTATATTTTCGCTTTAGTGGATTAAAACCAAAATTTGATACATGCCTTAACTTAATTAACACGTAAAATGTAAATGTCTAATAATAATAAAAGCCCAAAACAAACGAAAATATGAAGCTAGTGGCCCATGGCCTTATTACAATGAAATTTAAACCCACTAATTAAAACTATTAAAAATAAATAAACTAGTAAAGTCTTTTGCTGAATCAAAATAATCCTCGCATGGCCACCTTGCGCTCTTCTCCAACCCAATCCGATGCACTAGGTGCTACACGAAAGATGTTAAATAATGGGGTGAGTCGCGAGACTCAGTGTGCAACCCTCGTGCACCATCAGATTGGGCCTTAGCCCCACAGAACAAATAACAGAGTATAATATATCAAAAAATATGCAAAGCCCAACCCAATCCTAGGTTTCCATCCGCTACACACCACCATTACCGCCAATCACACCATTGGGGATTTCTACAATCAACCTGCATCGCTACACACCATCGATGACGGTCATGCTACTGAGATAGTCGCTCATCGTCGAGATCATGGCAATAGCCACTACAACGAGATCATGGCATTAGCCACTACAATGCATCATGGCAAAAGCCACTACAATGCATCATGGCAAAAGCCACTACAACAGAACACTTCCCCTTTCATCAATCACCCAACCCCATGCAATCACAGAAACCAAGCATACATGTTCATCATACCAAATCGACTGAAACATTCACTTTAAAATGACAGAGATCACTAACCTGGTGATTCACCTTTACCCTCCTCGGGTTTTCAACAGCCATGTCGGTATTTCGGCATTTAGCAGAATATAACAGCTTTAGAAACATACACTTACAAGCAATCCAAATGGTGTGAGAATGTTACACACCTGATTAATACATAGGACTACCCTCTATGTCGATACTCTCGCTAATCGGATCTACTTTCCTTTGTCTACAACTTTGCTCAAAAGTCGGAAGAACGCGAAGATAAGGCCTCTCCTATATTCGGCCAAGGGTTAGTGTTTTACCCGAATTATATGCTTAAATTAACAGATCTCCTTACCTTGAAATCTCGAAAGTGATACGATCCAAGGGGTACTGAACTCTGGCTTAGAAATCTAAGCGATTGAATCCCCTTCAAATCCCAGAATGCCGCAAATGATAGAAAACACCCGATTAGTTAACCATATAGCCATTTGGCTAAGATCTCTAAAAGCCGTAAAAGAATACACAAATCGACATTTACCTCTACAGATGATTTTGGCTACCCCCTTGCAGAAAGATTCGGTAATCCCAAAAGAAGATCGAAGCATAGAAGAGTATAGATCTAGGAATTTTGGCTTTTAAGAAAAACCCGAAAAGATGAACTAGATGTGTTTTTTTGGCTTTTTAGAAGAATTGAATGAGGAGTTTTGGCTTTTAGTGAATGGGAGAAGAATAACAATGGGGATCAGAAGATTCGGTTAAAAGGAAGTTTTAAAGAAAAAGAAAGAAAAGGTGAGGGAGGTGGTGATTTTCGGCTTTTTGAAGAGAAAAAATGAGAAAAGAAAACAAGTGAGATGGCCTTCAAATTTTCGGCACACCCCTTGCCATACTAAACCAATTCTCTTACCCTTCTCCTGCGTTTGATTTTCGGCCAACTCTGAAACCAAATGATAACTCCTATCTTTCTTCCTTATCTTAATCTACTAACTCCTCCAAAATAGGCCTAATATCCACATGTTATATACATTAAAAATCCCCTAAATAATAGCCTTGCATCGTCCCCCCTAGCTACTCTTTAAGTGCCGAATTTGGCCCAATAACTTGGGCTCCAAGCAACCAAAACTTGGGCCTTCTCCATCCACTAGTGACGCCCCCCCTTTTCTCCTCTATGGCGCCACCCTACTTTGGGACCACAAGCCCAATTTGACATTTTAAACAACCAAAACCTTATTTTAAGCCCTAGAGTATCTAAATAGATTATTTAATGAAGGCCTCAGCCCAAACCTGAACCCAATTTGCACCTCAAATTCTCAAACCAACACATTAAACCTACACACACCAAAATGCACAGGCCCACTAATTCAGGATGTTACATTTTCGACTTGTAACATTTTGAGGCTCAGGACATGTATGGAATTCAAGAATAGTAAGCATCAAATAGTTTCTAGCACAAATATAGTTTGGCACATCTTATTGGTTCCTATTCTCCCACTTAGTGACCCTTACACGCTCACCACCTTATTTCTGCTTCTCTAACCTTCCTTATTTCTCCACATAGAAGATCATAGCATAATACAACAACTATGGATAGCTTACGAGTTTTTGTGCACTAATGAACAAGTCTTTCTATTTTTTTGGTGACTTTTTTCTTTCTTCTTTTTCAATACATTTCTCATTAACGAATGCTTTTACTTTCAAGAACTTTTTCTACTCATTTTTTTTATTTTCTTTTCAAATGTTTCTTTTATTGCACAAATTGGCTAACCTATAATCACTCTATCACTAATCCTTCCTATTTCACTCTATTTTTACTAAATTCCACCGTAATGTATCTACTTAACCCTCATTACGTATGGCCTGATGTCTATATTCGTGTAGTTTAGGACCAAAGAAAAGTGGCAAATACAAATTAACAATTTTGGCTCCAATTTTGCATGAAGGTTCATCAAGATATGTTTTCTTGATCAAATATAGGTGTTAAGGATGAATAAATAGGGCTAGCTTTTTTGCTCTGGGTGTATAGCAAATAATGCCTTAGGTATCTCATTAGTTAAAAATTTAGTCAACCAAAGAATCACAAATTCAACAATTTATCATACATACTAGCATGCTCAATTCCCTGTATTTCTATATGTATGGTACATTCAATTGCTCAATGCCTATTTACAGTGTAATATATAGAACTTAGTAGCATGATAATAAAAAATTTAAAATCATCTACTATCATGTCTAATTTATAGTAACTGTAATTAACATATATACATGCTCTTAGCCAATCACTTGTATTTCTAAAAGCTTAAGCACATAATTGACAATAAAAAATAAAAGAAAAACAAAAAAAAAAGTTGAAACCAATTTTCTATGTTACCCCCCACACTTTAGATAACACATTGTTCTCAATGTGTAGCCCTGAAAGGATAAAGAAAGAAGTTATTCAATTGATCATGGTATTGCAATGGTCTTATGGTGGGTGCCTCCTTCTATGTTTATTTTGAGTTTGGATATGTTGTGTTTCTTTTATGTGGGTTTCGTGCACAGAAAACTCCAAGCAAAACAAATATATAAAATCTAATGTTAGTCATATTCCTAAAACTATTCAAAATTAATTACAATCTTTTAAAATAAAAGGATCATTTGAATCTTCTTCCTTATCTTCTTCTGCCTCTTATCCTTCCTCTTCATTATCACCTCCTTCTTCACTCTCTTACTCTTCTTCTTCATGATGAGTTGGCATTGGATCAAGCAGGTCCAACTGATAATTAGGAACTCTTATGTTGTTCCTCTGTGTGAATTCTTGAAGGACCGGACTCGTTTCTTGTATCCATTGTATCATTCCATCTATTTTTGCTTCACAACTCTCACCCATTTTTCTTTGGGGCGTTAGCTTTCCTTTTCTTTTGTGCAAGGCAAGGACATCCATCTTTTCCTTTCTCCTCTAGTTCCAGTCTATATCTACTTTCGATTGAGTTACACATACTGAGTGTACATAGAATCACCAATTAAACTCTTTGTTGGGTGCATGAATTGCTTGTTCTCTTTCATAGGAACCTCTACGCTTTTGCAAAGTGTCGTCACGAGATGGGGAAATAAAATCCCAACATTCTGGTCACTGAAAAAATGCTTTATACTTTGATAGATCCATTTCCCTATGCATATCTGTTTCCTCTTTAAAATGCCATATAATAGAATAGCTCAGAATGCATTGACATTAGAAACATTAAGAGTAGGTGTAATTCTAGTGAAAATAAATTGCATCCACATTTTAGCTATTGGAAATATTATAGCTTGATTAAAACTGGTCGGTAGTTCAGTATTTGGTCGGAGATTCCATTCACCTTGATTTTTAATTAGATACTTAACAATGCTTTCCATATCAACATCTTGAAATCGCGTAAGATCAGTATTTTCTAAATAGTCAAAATCATAATATGGAGCATCATAATATTTGCAAATCCTTTTCGGGGAGAATTTCAAATCCTTCCCTTTTACTGTTACAGTTTTCCATATGACTCCATGTGGCCTCCGGGTTTCCTCATGCCTAAGAGCAGTATAAAATTCCTGAATGAGTGGGATAATATCATTTTGTTTCGAGATCGATCAGAAATGTTGCCATTTATGATATCATACTAAGGACCAAATTTCATTGCAAAAAACCATCTATGGTTTTAATCTCCTTTCCTGAATAAAATTTTTACCTTAAAGCTCGAGAAAATACTTCTCGGCATTTTGGTTTCAAAATTTTAAAGGATTCGAAACCACCAATGGTTTTTGCACGTTAGTTTTTCAACTATTCCTAGGAGGCATATCCGATATTAAAACTTTAGAAAAACTAATTAAAGTTAAGCAATGTATTTCACAAGCAATGGAACAGTAAAATTCAAGTTTGGAACTTTTAAGCTCATATAATTTATTCATAATTCCTTGAAAGCTCGCTCATTGTCGTTCCTTTGATTGTTTTCCTCTTGTTTCTACAACAAATCAGCTTAAAAGAAGAAAGAATGTGCAACAAAACAATTACACAAAGTGAAAAGAGGTTTAGGGTTTAAAATGTTTTAAGAAAATTTGAAGGATTTGAGAGAATTTAAATGTTAAGAGAGTTTTAATCTTTGGTTAAAATAGTTTTTAGTTTTTTAAAATGGTGTTTTAAGGCTAAAAATTTGGGTTAAAACATGGTTTATGCCATTGGGTTGCACGACCGTGTCGGGTCAACCTTTTAGAAAATTGCAACAATGTTGCGACACACGGGTTCTATGTCACGACATCCCTGAAAGTTTGCCATTGTTGCGACATTGGGGTTCAATGTCGTGACACACTATGAAATTTTGAAAACCTGGGTATATTGTCTTTTGTGTCGTGACACGGAGATGCTATGTCGCGACATCGGGATAATTTTCTTGATTTTATCGATTCTAGATGCAGTGTTGCGACAGGAGGTTCTATGTTGTGACACTTACTCTATTTCAACCCAAATTTCCAATTTTCAATGTGTCTCGGTGTATGTTTAAACAAAAAAATTAATAAAATCTAAACTAATTAGTTAGTTAAATATACAATAATATACATAGAATCAAAATTTTAAATTAAAAAATTTCAAGTTTTGTTGCCGGATTCATTCGTCAACTCTGTTAGTATACCCATGGATGCTTCTTTGGTTATATCAGAATTCGTCCAACGTCCATCATGTCGCTCCACCTTCTTTATTTTATTCTGTTCTTGACACTTGTTCTTCCGACCTATATTAATTACAAAGAACACTTTCTGTGACTTAGGGTAGTTAGACTTTTGGATAGATATTTCATAACATTGTCTCCCTAATCTCTTTCAGTTTACGTCATCTTGTTGGTAATCACATTTAAAAAATTCAATTTCACTATTGATCTTCATGGTTAATTCATTTTTTTCCAAATCAATGGTGGATTTTGACGTTGCTCAAAATGGCCTGCCTAACAAGATAGGTATTTCATGGTCTTCCTCGAAATCGAGTATCACAAAATCTGCTGGAATGATGAAGTTGCACACTTTGACCAACACATCTTCCAATACTCTTTTTGGATGCGCTAAAGATTTGTTAGCCATCTGTAATGTGATCTGAGTGTTTTTCAGTTCCCCTAACCCAAGTTTTTCATATATAGGTAGAGGTATTAAATTTATGCTTGCTCCTAAATCACATATGGCTTTACTAAAGTGAATATTCCCAATTTCTATGGGGATTGTAAAACTTCCAAGTCTTTTAGTTTTTGAGAAACCTGTCTAGATGTGATCGCACTACATAAGGTGCTTATGTTAACTTGCTCCCTTGTTTTAATTTTCCTATGCCTAGACGTGATTTCTTTTAGGAACTTGGCGTACATAGGGACTTTTTCAATTAAATCAATGGAAGGCAAGTTAACATTTAACATTTTGAATAAGTTTAGAAAACTTAAAAATTCATCTTCATCTCATCTTTGTTTTTCCTCCAACCATTAAGGGAATGGTACTTTTGCAAGTAGTGGTTCATCTTTCGACTCAGCTGCTGGTTTGGCTATCTCCTCTGGTTTCGGTTCTTCGTCAGCTTCTTGGGGGTCCTCTTGAAGATCTTTAGCATCCTCTTTGGTTTTGTCTTGTGTTAGGGTCTCTGGGCTACTCAGTACTTTTTTAGAACGAAGCGCAATTACTTTAACATGCTCTTTCCCTTCCATTCGAGGATTATCCTCAGTATTACTAAGAATGAAAGTGTCAATTTGTCTCTTAATGTCTCTATCACGTCTTAGATTTTATTTATTATTTTTTACTAATTTATGTCACAAGGAATAAATTGTCTTAGTGGTTAAGTGTGCCAAATGTTTCCAAAATTTCCCAAGTTCAAGCCCCCACAAGCATATCTTTTTAATTAAAATTTTGACAAATTTAGTTATGTGTGAACACCCTTCTCATCCAACTCATATTGCCATACTAGAGAAGATTCTTTCCTTGATTATAAGGTCAACATTCCTATTTTGCTCCCCTTTTCACTCCCATGATCCACTTTTAGTGCCATTGTCCACTTTTAGTGCCATTGTTCCCTCAACTTACCAAAAATCTCCCCTTACCTTACCTTGGCCGGCCATGCACCTAGACTCATTTGAGGTTTTATTTTTTTCTCATCCTCTTTCTCCTCCACTTCCTTTTGTCACCCCTTCTCCTTGCTCCTCCAGTTTCTCTCTTTTTTTTCTTTTTTTTTCACCACCTAAAAGACCTTTCCCCCACCACACTATCGCCGTCGACCACCACCCAAAATTTTTATTTTTCTTCTTTTCTTCCCTTCTTCTCGTAATGAATTTCTTTAACATCTGAAATCTAATTTTTATTTATCTAAGGGTTATTCTCAACCAAATTTTCTAACTTTTTCTTTTATTTATCATAATGTTGAATCCTCCTCTTTAGACAACCTTTCGTGAAAAGTTGTTCAACCCTTTTCCTCTATTATAGCATAAGTATCTTACCAAATAGATTAATTGAAGGTTATTTATTTGTTAACTTGTACTAATACGTGTGTAGGTCTTAACCATAGGGACTCAAAAATTGAGCTCTCTCGTTTGAAGTTGGAATTAGGATCTTTGTGTTTTGATCCAAGATGTGGGGATTTATTTTATTTGTAACACCCCTAACCCGTATCCGTCGCCAGAATAGGGTTATAAAGCATTACCGCTGTAACAACCCGATTTTGGGCCTAGTCAGAATAGTGGTTTTGGGGCCACAAATCCGACGAGGAAAATCTTATTTTTATTTTATTTTTATGGTCTACGATTTCATGGAAAGATTCGGTGAAAATTTTGTTCGAAAATTTTGACGTTTGGGCACTCAATTTAGTCAAAAGGACTAAATTGTAAAAAGTGTAAAATTTGAGTTCCACATGTTAGAAGTGTCCAATTTCTATGAAATTTTAAATTGGAGGTACTTAAATGGAAATTAGACCATTGGTTAATTTTTTGGGCAAAAATGGACATTAGATAAGTGAAATAGGATATTTTTAAGTTAGGGGCATTTTGGTAATTTGGTAATTAAATGGAATAAAAGACAAAATAAAAGCCAAAAACCTTTTTCCATCTTTTTCCTTGGCCGAATTTAGCATGGGGGAAGCCATGGCTAGGGTTTTCAAGCTTTCAAACTCAATAGTAAGTGCATCCAAGCCCCGTTTTTAATGTTCTTTACATTTTTGAGATCCCCGTAACTCGGTTTAGCTATTTCTACCATTATTTTGGGCTAGGGTTTGAGTTTAAAAATTTACCCATGGATGAAATACATGTGCTTTTATGTCTAATGGTAGAATATGAATGCTCAGTGTGTAGTAAACGACTTTTACTAAGTGATTTTCGATGAAATCACATAATAGGACTAATTTGTAAAAAGTTGAAAAATGTATAAAAATGTGTGAATGAATGCAAATTGTGGACTGCTATAGTTATTAAAATGGTTTGGCTAGGCCTAAAATACAAGAAAATTGAATAAAAATCATTTTACGAGCCTAGGGACAAAAGTGTAAATATGACAAAGTTTAAGGGCAAAAATGTAATTTTGCCATAGTATGATTTTTGGGTCACAATGAATAATTTGACTAATAAGTAAGCTAAATGTGATGTTATAGATAAAAGAAAATGGGGTTCGGATTTAGAACGGGGGAAAAACGAGTAACTGACGGTTAGGTCCCTTTTTGCCATTTTGGTACCGAGGTAAGTTTGTATGAAACTAAAGCTTCATTGTGTTTTTATATTTTAAATTGCTTAATATCATGATGATGAATGTCATCCCTATGAAAATCGACTAAGGATGCCTCAAAGAGAAAATAATGAGAATATGTCAAGTTGAAGTCCTTGTAACAGTCCGGTTTAGACCCTAGTCAGAACAGTGGTTTCGGGACCACAAATATGAGTTTGAATATTATTTTAATACTATTTTCTGTTTCCTTGATATGTGATTAAGCATGTGTTAAAATTTCGTAAGTTAATTTATCTGTCTGTGTGCTTAATTTGACAAAAGGACTAAATCGCATAAATTGTAAAAGTGGCTTTCTATTAGATTAATGGTCAATGTGAGGTGGCTTTTAAATTAGGAGGCCTTAAGAGGCAATTAATCCAAAACTATGGTTAGTGGATGGCATTAGGTGATGATATGCATATATTATATGTTTATTTTATAAGTTAGATTATTAACATATATTATAAGATATTATAATAAAACAAAAGACATTAAATAAAGCCATTCTCATCCTATATAGCCGAAAACCAAACAAAAGAAAAATAAATAAGAAGTTAGGGAATTCGACACTCTTTGAGCTTGATTAAGGTATGATTTTGACTCAGTTTTTGATAATTTCTATGTTTCTGTAATCGTTTCATCGTATGCTATAAAACCCATGTCTTAATTTTGAGAAATGATGATGTTTTTTAGATGACCCTTTGATGAAATCATGTGTTTTATGATGTTTGATGGTGAAAAATGAAAGATATGTGTTTGGGTATCATAGTTTGTATTTGAAGTTTTGTTGAATTTGAGTATTGTGGACTCAATTGAAAGAATAATGTTTTGAGGGACTAATTTGTGAAAAAAATGAAATGTATGGACTCATGTGAGTATGAGTGAAATTTGGTTAGACATGGGTACATGTTAATTTGAAGTATTTGGTGATTTTTTGAAATAGGGACTAAATTGATAAAATGTGCAAATGTGAGGGCTAAGTTGCAAATAGCCCTAAATGTATGTTTTTGGATTGAATTGGATGAATTAGTGAATAAATGGATTAAATTTGAATATGTATAGATCAAGAACCGGGGAAAACGGACTTAGATCGCGGGAAATCAAAAGTAATCGAGTAGCCGTATCCGTCTCTGTTAAACCGAACTCGAGGTAAGTTGATATTCAAATGAATGTATTGGTATTGAATTATATATGTTCATATGACTATTGTTAAGGATGAATGTATATGAGATGGTGTGTACGTGAATTCTAAGATAGAATCGACTTAGTGTCAACATCCGAGAAGTCCCGTTTGAACCTAGGAATAGATAGGATAATATATGTCATGACATAGGTGTCTGTTATGTGATATCATGTAAGACCACGTCTGGGATGTTGGCGTTGATTTGAGATTTTGTGTAAGACCACGTCTGGGACGTTGGCATCGATATGAGATTTTGTGTAAGACCACGTCTGGGACGTTGGCATCGATATGAGATTTATGTGTAAGACCATGTCTGGGACATCGGCATTGTATCTGATTCGTGTAAGACCTTATCTGGGACAGTGGCATCAATATCTGATTACATGTAAGACCACGTCTGGGACGTTGGCATTGTACGACCATTTCGAGCACTCTGAGTATCCTATTAGATTCCGAATGGTTCAACGGGCAAATCCGAGATACAAATGACTATGTGAATTGTATATCCGTTTCAGGTACATTTGGTATGTACACTAAGTGTGTATGAAAGGTAAGTATTTATATGAACTTACTAAGATTATTATGTATATGAAATGATGAGATTATATGAGAAGTTATGCTTGAAGGAGCTATATGTGATATTTGAGTTGAGAAATATGGTAAGATATGGCTAAGCAAATGAGCCAAAGACTATATGTGATGAATTTGCTATGAGAATCAATAATGTAATTGTGCCAATATGGTTATATGCATTTTATGCTAAGTTTATTTGTATATGGCTTACTAAGCTTTTGAAAGCTTACTCTGTGTGTGTTTGCTCTGTTTTATAGATCGTCAAAGCTACTGAAGGCTCGGGGATCGTCAAGGATCGTCATCACACTACTCAAACTCATTTTGGTACCTTTTGGAAATGTATATACTAAATATGGCATGTATAGGCTAGTGATTTGGTATATGTTTGAGATGTAAATAGCCATGTGATTTGGCTAGTTAATGTTAGTAATGTGCATGAGTAATTATGGTATATGATGCATGATTTGGTATGACAAGTTAGCTATTGAAATGGTCAAGACCATGGTAAACTTATGAATGCATTATGAGTAGGTATGTTTGATCAATGGAATGGTTACATGGAAGATAAATGTGGTTGAATCATGCTTGGATGTATAAGTGTTTTAGTTGTGCAAATTTACATGTTTGAAAATGAGATTAGATACAAAGCTTGGTTGATTAGATGATATGTTTTTGGATGTCAATTGTGCATAAAATGAATTGGTATGTTGCTCGTAGGGTAAACCCAATTGTGGGTGGCATATTGGCCTTGCAAAGGGCCTGTTATGCCTACACGGCCATGGTACATGGGCGTGCCTGGTGGCCGTGGGGATGAGTCAGTATACATGCCCTGTTTTGGCACGGCCAGGACACATGGGTGTGTCTAGTAGCCGTGGGAGGCATACGGCCTGACTGCACAGGCGTGTGACCTCTGCAGTGTTCAAAAAGTTTTAAATTTCTGAGAATTTCCGTATGTGTTCGGTTTAGTCCTGACCCTCCTCTAACGCATGCTCAAGGTCTCGGTGACCTATTTAAGGGACACAATGATTGCAATCGATGACTTGTATTATGAAATGTTTGTAAACGTTTACGATCCATCCGGTAATACCTTTAACCCTAATCTGGCAACGGATACGGGTTAGGGGTTTTACAGTCCCGGTTGAAGATTCAGACTAACGAGGATACCTATGTCACCACATGAGATAAGGAAGGTCCCGTATAAGACCATGTCTGGGACATGGCATCAGTACCGAATGTAGGTCCCGTATAAGACCATGTCTGGGACATGGCATCGGCATCGAATGTAGGTCCCGTGTAAGACCATGTCTGGGACATAGCATCGACACTGAATGTAGATCCTGTATAAGACCATGTCTGGGACATGGCATCGACATCGAATAAGGAAGGTCCCGTGTAAGACCTTGTCTGGGACATGGCTTCGGCACCAAAGGAAGATCTCATGTAAGACAATGTCTAGGACATGGCATCGACATTGAGCTAAGAGATCCCGTGTAAGACCATATCTGGGATATGGCATCGGCATCAAGAGGTGATCCCATGTAAGACCATATCTGGGATATGGCATTGGCATTGTGATACATGTATGATGAGATTGAGTATCCTCCGATATTTCAAATAGTTCAACGGGCAAAAGAGCTAAGCATGTAAAGATGATAAAGAGCTAAGTTTATGCATCAATGACAAAGAGCTAAGTCCATGCTTATGATGTAAGAATATGTGGGAAATGTGAATTGTGATCATGTGTGAGGCTTTTAAGGCAAATTGAATTGAGAAATTAAATGTTCAAGTTTTTGTTGTTGATGTATAAGTTAAATTGGCCAATAAATGGCTTGTAAATATTTGATGATGACTAGCTATTGGCATGGCTAACTATGGGTATGCTTTAGTGATATAAGTGTGTAAATGAGAATTAATACAAAGAAAACATGATAGAGTAAAATTGTAACATCCTTAAATAGGGGCTATGATGATGAACTGTTTGCATGTGTATGGCTTGGTTGTGATGTTAATTGGGATGTTTTAGGGTCTAGGTATAAGCCAAGGTTAGGCTCGGACTATAGGAAAATTTTTATTTTTAAGCTTTGGTTAAGGGGAGCTGAAGGAGCTAGGGGTTAAGAATATTTTGTGGTAAACTTTAGCACAAGAATTTCCTTGGTAAAGTGGCAAGGAGGCGCCACTTAGGGCCTTAAGCAGTGACGCCACAAGCAGGGGAAGGAGAGCTTGGGTTCGAGCTGAAGAAGTCCCTTGCTGCTAATTCTTTTTGACGCCAGAGAGGGAAGAGTTATGCTCGCTCAAACTCGATGGATAATCTGTTGAACAAGTCAATGATTCAAACGGGTGGAGAAGAGAGAATTTAGGAGTTTGAGCAATTCAAACTCGTTTGAACGAGTGGCCAGGAGAAGTTTGAGTAGTTGGCCGAATTTTGAATTGTGTGAGGTGGAGTGTTCGGCTGAAAGACTTAGCGGGAGTGCCGAAATTCCTTAGTCAGGCTAGGTAGACATTTTCGGCTAGGCATGCTCTAGTGCATTCGGTTGTGAACCAAAAGCTGAAATCCTTTAGCCTTGTCGATTTTCCCTTAGTGCACATTGTTGAAGCAAAAGTCGAAAGCACTTTAGGCTCTTGTCGATTTCTCTCTTAGGCATTGAGCCGAATCTCCATTTGAACTCCTCTCTTATTTTTTTTGAAGCCGAAACATTATTCTCCCTAAACCTCATTTCATTTGCTCTCTACTCTCATTTGGTTTGACCGAATCTTCTTATTTCTCAAGCCACTCTTTTTCATTGTTTCTCTCGTCTCCTTCTCACCATCATTCAAACCGAATACTTCCTTTCCATTCTCTCATTTCGTTTTGGCCGAATCTCTTTTGATTTCTTTTCTTAGGCCATAGCCGAAATCACCTTGATTATTCCATCACCATTGCCGAAATCTCCCTTTACTCTCCTCTCTTTGTTCTAACGTTTTGGCCGAACATCAATCAAGGGTAGATCTCTCTTGTCTTCTTCTCTAATCGGTCTTGGAGTAGGTAAGTTATCATGGCCGAATCTCTTCTATCTTCTTTTCTTTCCCTATTCACTCATATGGAACAAAAGCCAAATTTCAGCATTTGTCATGATTCTTAATCACCTATGGAATCGATTTCTCCTAGGTTCTTCAGGATTTTGAAGCAGTGGATCGTGGTCATCTACTCTCTACCAATCGGTTTCGTTAAAGACCGTGGTAAGGTTACATGTCGATTTAACCATTCCCTTATTCATTTGAAAAGCTGAAGGCTATTAAGTTTATGTTGTTTAGTGTTGGCCGATTGTAGGGAAAGGCTTAATCTCGCATACCTCAAAGTTGTGACTAGTGCTCAAAGGCGTTAAGGTAAGGATTGTGGTTACGTATGCTAACTCTTGGGATTTACAAGTGAAGCCGAATGGCTTTTTACTAATAGTGTGATATTGGTGAATGTAGGAAGGGGGAACTTGTGCGTTAGATCGTGATCTACGGGGTTTGGTAGTCTCATTAGTAACTAGGTGTGTAACTTACACACTTCATAATCGTTGTAAACTTGTTAATAACCTAAACTATGTTAAAAGCCGAAACTATGTAGATTTTGATATGATACCTTTATGGGTATGAGCAAGGATTTCGGGTAAGTCCGTTTTGTTGAGATTACGGTACATGATTTCTGATGATGTTATCTATGTATGTTCGATATACGTCTAATGATTAAGCATGATGGCATGATTTGTATGTGCATTGCATTATTGTGGGTGATATGAGAGGAGGGGGAAGATTGATATCTCGTGACTTTGGGTCACTAAAGTGGTTTGGCACCACCAGTGGTTTGGTACCACAGTTGATTTCGTGACTTTGGGTCACCAGAGTTTGGCACCTCATAGCGACTCATCCCAGTGGCTTAGCACCACAGTGGGTTGGCCTCACATTTGATAAAACGGGATTGTCGCCAGTGATTTGGTATCACAATGTGGGTTGGCCCCACAATTGGATTATTCGTGACTTTGGGTCACCAGTGGTTTGGCACCACATTATTATTGATATCAGTGACTTTGGGTCACCAGTGGTTTGGCACCACCAGTGGTTTGGTACCACACGGGGTAGAAAAAGGAGTTGTGGATGGCTAGGTTTAGGTGCATGATATGTTTGCTTGATTATGATTTGTGTAAGCATGTTGCAATAATCGGGAGGGGGATTATGCACTGAGTCTTTGTGGCCACCTTCTCCCTTATCTTTTCAGGTGATTCGTAGATCGCGGATGAGGAGCCGGGTGGACTCGAGGTGACCATGCGATAATTGTTCCGGTTTTACATGGACATTTGATTTGGGTATTTTACTTTAAAATTCCAGTTTTTATTTATTTACTTTAAATTTGGTTTAGGTTTTGTAATAAGGCCGCTAAGTAATATTTTGGGTTTTTTTTTATTACTTGCTTTTATTTGATTTATATTATGCATGTGTTTAATAATTTGATTTGCTTAAATAACCGGTAAAAAGCAACATTTTCAAATTAAATTTCTTAAACAACTCCAAAGACAAATGGTTCTTAACTCGACTATGCTTAACTCACTTGGTTTTTAATAAGTATCGAAAGGTTTTCCAAAACTATAAACAACAAATGGAATTCCAACAAAAAGAGATTCTCCGGGTTTTAAAGCAACGCTAAAATGATTTCAACAGTACTCTACACGGGTTTCTTTTTAAACTCATGTTTTGTGTAGAAATAAATCACAAATTGATTTAATTCAAAATGTTTTTACTCTGTAACATGCTAGATTCGGTCGTGGTGTGTTGACCGGGTTTGGGGTGTTACAATTATGGTATCAGAGCCAAGTTCAAAAGCTCGGCTGTGGGCTCGAGGCCCAAAATGTTTTAAGATAAGGTTTCAAAGAGTTTTACTGGAGAATGTATGGTCTGTAAAGCATGGCACCGAGTCTCCGGCACCAATCCGCCCAGGTAAGTACCCCTACTGATGTTTGCATATGATTATGATTTTTGATGATATATGCTATGAACGGCTAATGATAGTGGACTATCCTAGTGATCAAAACCTATATGACTCTATGATGACGCAAAAACAAAAACTCGTGATAGAAACTGCTCATAAGATCGTGCCTTTAATAATAGTGGAATAAAGATCGACGATAAAACTTTTAAATCGATAAGTCGAGACGTTAGACATGAGCACTCGAGGTCGGGTCGATTACGCGTGGACGCGGTTGGGGTAGGATGATCGTGGTCCGAACCGGTGGGATCCGGGTCGTGGGTCGAGAATGAGATACCACCACACCACCACCACCGCTTTGGTGTTGAGTACCGTGATCGACAGGGGAATGCAGTATCCCAGGCGCGATGCCGCGAGTTCTTGAGAGGGTGGGTGGAGCAGGTGGAGGCACGGGAGCTCATAAGTTCAGATTCGAGCGACTCCGAGCCCATGGAGCCGAGGTTTTCCGAGGTGTTTCTAGTGTGGCGCCCAATACGGCTGAGTATTGGTTGGAGGCAATGGAGTGTATCATGGACGACTTGGATCTGACTGCTGAGGAGAAACTGAAAGGGATAGTGTCGCTTATTCGGGATGAGTCATACCAGTGGTGGCTCACGGTTCGGGATGGTGCTGTAGCGGATGATCTCACGTGGGACTATTTTAAGGTAGCGTACTAGAAGAAGTATATTGGGTCCAGTTACATTGATGCGCAGCGAAAGGCGTTTCTAAGACTGGTTCAGGGGAGTAAGTCCGTATCGGAGTACGAGGAAGAATTCTTAAGGTTTAGCCGGTATGCTCGAGGTATCGTGGCTACGGAGCACGAGCGATGTGTCAGGTTCAAGGATGGATTGAGGGATGAGCTGAGATTGCTAATTGCTCCACAACAGGAGCGAGAGTTTGCCGTGTTAGTAAAAAAGGCTAAGATAGCCGAAGGGGTAAAGGAATCTGTGAGAGGCGTCGGGTGACAGAATAGACATAAGAGAGGTTTTGGATCATCTGGGTCGGTCGGTAATTCTCAGAAAAGGGCTAGGCATGGTGGGCCAAATCTATCCAGAAGGCACATTCATCGCTAATCGTGGTCCGCCAGTAGCGATGTAATCTCGGTGTGGGAAATCTCATTGGGGAGAATGTTGGATATGTGGAAAAGGATGCTTTGAATGTGGCTGTTGGATCATCGTGTGAGGGATTATCCACGAAAGTTAGCCAGATTCATCCCGAGGGGCAGTGGTCGTGCTCGCTTTAGGAATGAGGACCGCAACCGCAAAGGGTCGTGGTTTCGTAAAGGAGGTAATGGTTCGCAGTCGGGCCGCGGAGCACCGGGCGAAGTGTAGGCAACACCGAGGCGAGACAGCCTGGATTGGTATATGCAGCGAGGCATCGAGAGGAGGGCGACGCACTGCACATCATAACTGCACGTTCTTAATCTTTGGATTACCATATCGCTTTGATAGATATGGGTTCGACGCATTCGTGTATGTTGCTAGTAGCATAGTAGAGACCATGAACCTAGACTTTGAGACTACTTCTAGGAGATGATGTGAATTAGCCCTCTAGGTCACTCGCAGAGAAGTAAATAAGTCAGATAGGGATGTACCCCTAGAACTCCAAGGGGTAGTGTTTGTGGTCGATCCGATGGAACCGCCGTTTGGGGAGTTCGACCGATTCTTGGGATGGACTGGCTCGTGAAGTACCAAGCGAGTTTGGATCGCGCGCTAAGCGCATGGTTTTGAAAACGGTTGAGGGTGAAGAGGTGGTGATGATAGGTAATAGAAGAGATTACTTATCCAATGTGGTGTCCGCTTTGAAAGCTGAGAAAATGGTCAGAAAGGGTTGTGAGGCGTTTATGGTTCATGTGTGTCCCTTGGAGGCCAAGGAGTCAGTTGTAGAGAATGTCCGAATGGTGAATGAATTTTTTGACGTATTTCCGTAAGAACTTCCGTGTCCGCTCCGGATCGGGAAGTTGAATTTGGTATAGATCTCATTACCGGAATCGCGCGTTGTCTATCGCCCGTATAGGATGGCGCGCAGAAAGAATTGGTAGAGCCAAGGCTCATATTCGTGGAGTTGTTGGATGGAGTTTTATCCGCCAAGTAAGTGTTCGCTTGGGAGCACTCGTGCTTTTGTTAAGAAGAAGGATGGTACAATGCGGATGTGTATAGACTATCGCTAATTGAATAAGTCGACGATCAAGAACAAGTATCCGCTGTTTAGGATAGACGACTTGTTTGATCACCCAAGGGGGCATCGATTTTCTCAAAGATCGATCTAAGGTCGTGGTATCATCACCTAAAGGTGAAAGAGGTGATATCCACAAGGCGGCGTTTCGACTTCGGTATGGGCACTACGAAGTTTCGTAATGTCGTTTGGGTTGACTAACGCGCACGGTAGAATTCATGGACATGATGAATCGGGTGTTCCAACGCATTTTTGGGCCGCTTTGTCGTGGTGTTTATAGACGACATTTTGGTGTACTCAAGGTCCGAGGAGGATCATGATGCGTATTTGCGGATAATTTCGCAGATTTCGAGGAGAAGCGATTATTTGCCAAGTTTAGTAAGTGCGACTCGCTTAGGAGGTGACTTTCTTGGGTCACGTGGTGTCACGGAAGGGATTAGAGTGGATCCTCTCAAGATTGAGGCGAGATTGGACCGAAACCGCCTAAGTCGGTGCGCGAAGTTTAGAGTTTTCTACGTGCGGCGTGATATTACCAAGATTTGTAGAGGATTTTTTTCGATCGCAAAGACCGTTGACCAAGTTCTTTGAGGAAAGGAGTTCCATTTGTCCGGTCCGAGAAGCAACAGAAAGTTTTGACAAGTTGAAGAAGATTCTCGATCAAGCTCGGTTTTGATCCACTGAGGCGGGGAAGGAATTCACGGCCTCATCGTGATGCATCACATAATCGCTTGGGATGTGTCTTTGATGCAGGAAGGGAAGGTAGTGGCATACGATCTCGGATACCGAGACCGCATGAGGTTAACTATCCGACGCATGACTTGGAATTAGCCGCAGAGTTTTCGCTACTGAAAGTATGGAGGCACTATTTGTACGAGAGAAGTCAATAGTCTACACGGATCACAAGAGTCTGAAGTACCTTATGACTCAGAAGGATTTGAACTTGAGACAGCGCAGATGGATTGAGCTGTTGAAGGACTACGACTGTTCAATTGAGTATCATTCGGGCAAGGCTAACGTGGTGGCAGACGCGTTGAGCCATAAGGTAGTATCGGACTTGAGAGCGATGTTTGCTCATCTTAGCTTTTATGACGATGGGAGTTTATTGGCAGAATTACAGGTAAAGCCGACTTGGGTAGAGCAGATTAAGGAGAAACAGTTAGTGGATGAGGTTTGAATGCTCTGAGGTTGCAAGTTCGAGAATGGTAGGTTGGAAGGTTACTGACTGTCCGATGGCGGAGTACTTTGTTTTCAAGGGAAAACTTGTATGCCGAAGGACGTCGAGCTAAGGCAGAGGATTCTTCAGGATGCACATAGCAGCCCATACGCTATGCATCCTGGAGGTAGCAAGATGTATCGAGATTTGCGAGAGCAGTTTTGGTGGCCAGGTCTGAAACGGGAAGTAACTGAGTTTGTGGGTAAATGTCTGACGTGCCAGCAAGTCAAGGCTGAACATCATTTGCCGTCGGGTTTACTTCAGCCGGTGAAGATTCCACAGTGGAAGTGGGAAAGGATTACCATGGACTTTGTCAGTGGGCTACCCCTTACGCCTAGTAAGAAGAACTCAGTCTGGGTGATTGTGGATCGCTTGACGAAATCAGCTCATTTTATACCGGTTCGGGTTGATTACTCGCTTCAGAAGTTAGCTAAGCTGTATGTGGCAGAGATAGTGAGGTTGCACGGTGTGCCAGTGTCGATTATCTCGGATAGGGATCCTAGATTCACGTCGAGGTTCTGGAAAGCCTTGCACCAGGCGTTGGGTACGCGGTTAGATTTTAGTACGGCATTTCATCCGCAGTCAGATGGACAGTCAGAAAGGGTTATTCAAATCTTGGAAGATATCTTTGAGAGGTCGTGTTTTGGACTTCGTGAGGCACCGGGAAGAATTTCTACCGTTAGAATGAATTCGCATACAATAATAGTTACCAGTGCAAGCATTAAGATGGCACCATATGAGGCGTTGTATGGTAGGAAGTGTCGTGACACCTACATGCTTTGGACAGAGTTAGGTGAGTCGCCGATGTTGGGTCCAGAGTTGGTTACGGAAACTGAGGATAAGGTCAAGTTGATTTGGGCTCGTTTAAAGGAAGCTTCGGACAGGCAGAAGTCGTATGCCGATCTCAAGCGGAGAGATATGGAGTTTGCCGTGGGAGACAAGGTCTTTTTGAAGGTCTCACCGTGGAAGAAAGTGCTGAGATTTGGAAGGAAAGGCAAGTTAAGTCCAAGGTTTATTAGCCCATATAAGGTGTTGAGACGAGTGGGACTAGTAGCTTATCAGCTCGAGTTGCCAGCAGAGCTGAGTCAGATACATGACGTGTTCCACGTCTCCATGCTTAGACGCTACCGTTCCGACCAATCGCATGTTGTATCAGTGGAGGAAATTGAGGTGAGCCCAGATTTGACCATGGAAGAGGAACCAGTGCAGATTCTAGACCGGGATGTGAAAGTTTTATGCAAGAAGTCAGTTCCATTAGTGAAGGTGTTGTGGCGAAACCATGGCGTGGAAGAAGCTACGTGGGAACCAGAGGATGTGATGAGACAGCAATACCCTCAACTCTTTTGACTGTAATTTTGAGGTCGAAATTATTTTTAAGGGTGGTAGAACCGTAACATCCTTAAATAGGGGCTATGATGTTTGAACTGCTTTGCTTGTGTATGGCCAGTTGTGATGTTAATTGGGATGTTTTAGGGTCTAGGTATAAGCCAAGGTTAGGCTGGACTATAAGAAAATTTTTATTTTTAACCTTTGGTTAAGGGGAGTCAAGGAGCTAGGGGTTAAGAATATTTTGTGGTAAACTTTAGCACAAGAATTTCCTTGGTAAAGTGGCAAGGAGGCGCCACTTAGGGCCTTAAGCAGTGACGCCACAAGCAGGGGAAGGAGAGCTTGGGTTCGAGCTGTAGAAATCCCTTGCTGCTAATTCTTTTTGACGCCAGAGAGGGAAGAGTTGTGCTCCGCTCAAACTCTGATGGATAACTGTTGAACAAGTCAACAGATTCAAACGGGTGGAGAAGAGAGAATTTAGGAGTTTAAGCAATTCAAACTCGTTTGAACGAGTGGCCAGGAGAAGTTTGAGTAGTTGGCCGAATTTTGAATTGTGTAAGGTGGAGTGTTCGGCTGAAAGACTTAGGGGGAGTACCGAAATTCCTTAGTCAGGCTAGGTAGAAATTTTTAGCTAGGCATGCTCTAGTGCATTCGTTTGTGAACCAAAAGCTGAAATCCTTTAGCCTTGTCGATTTTCCCTTAGTGCACATTGTTGAAGAAAAAGCCGAAAGCACTTTAGGCTCTTGTCGATTTCTCTCTTAGGCATTGAGCCGAATCCCCATTTGAACTCCTCTCTTATTTTCTTTGAAGCCGAAACACTATTCTCCCTAAACCTCATTTCATTTGCTCTCTACTCTCATTTGGTTTGACCGAATCTTCTTATTTCTCAAGCCACTCTTTTTTATTGTTTCTCTCGTCTCCTTCTCACCATCATTCAAACCGAATACTTCCCTTCCATTCTCTCATTTTGTTTTGGCCGAATCTCCTTTGATTTCTTTTCTTAGGCCATAGCCTAAATCACCTTGATTGTTCCATCACCATTGTCGAAATCTCCCTTTACTCTCCTCTCCTTGTTCTAACATTTTGGCCGAACATAAATCAAGGGTAGATCTCTATTGTCTTCTTCTCTAATCGGTCTTGGAGTAGGTAAGTTATCATGGCCGAATCTCTTCTATCTCCTTTTCTTTCTCTATTCACTCATATGGAACAAAAGCCGAATTTCGGCATTTGTCATGATTCTTAATCACCTATGGAATCAGTTTCTCGTAGGTTCTTCGGGATTTTGAAGCAGTGGATCGTGGTCATCTACTCTCTACCAATCGGTTTCATTAAAGACCGTGGTAAGGTTACATGTCGATTTAACCATTCCCTTATTCATTTGAAAAGATGAAGGCTATTAAGTTTATGTTGTTTAGTGTTGGCCGATTGCAGGGAAAGGCATAATCTCGCATACCTCGGGTTGTGACTAGTGCTCGAAAGGCGTTAAGGTAAGGATTGTGGTTCTGTGCGTTAACTCTTTGGGATTTACAAGTGAAGCCGAATGGCTTTTTGCTAATAGTGTGATATTGGCCGAATGTAGGAAAGGGGAACTTGTGCGTTAGATCGTGATCTACGGGGTTCGGTAGTCTCATTAGTAACCAGGTGTGTAACTTACACACTTCATAATCGTTGTAAACTTGTTAACAACCTAAACTATGTTAAAAGCCGAAACTGTGTAGATTTCGATATGATACCTTTATGGGTATGAGCAAGGATTTCGGGTAAGTCCGTTTTGTTGAGATTACGGTACATGATTTCTGATGATGTTATCTATGTATGTTCGATATACGTCTAATGATTAAGCAAGATGGCATGATTTGTATGTGCATTGCATTATTGTGGGTGATATGAGAGGAGGGGGAAGATTAATATCTGTGACTTTGGGTCACGGTGGTTTTAGCACCACCAGTGGTTTGGTACCACGATTGATTTCGTGACTTTGGGTCACCGTGAGGTTTGGCACCTCATAGCGACTCGTCCCAAGTGGCTTAGCACCACAAGTGGGTTGGCCCCACATTTGATAAAACGGGATTGTCGCCAGTGATTTGGTATCACAATGTGGGTTGGCCCCACAATTGGATTATTCGTGACTTTGGGTCACCAGTGGTTTGGCACCACATTATTATTGATATCAGTGACTTTTGGTCACCAGTGGTTTGGCACCACCAGTGGTTTGGTACCACACGGGATAGAAAAGGGAGTTGTGGATGGCTAGGTTTGGGTGCATGATATGTTTGCTTGATTATGATTTGTGTAAGCATGTTGCAATAATCGGGAGGGGGATTATACACTGAGTCTTTGTGGCTCACCTTCTCCCTTATCTTTTCAGGTGATTCGTAGATCGCGGATGAGGAGCCGGATGGACTCGAGGTGACCATGCGATAATTGTTCTGGTTTTACATGGACATTTGATTTGGGTATTTTACTTTAAAATTCCGGTTTTTATTTATTTACTTTAAATTTGGTTTCGGTTTTGTAATAAGGCCACTAAGTATTATTTTGGGTTTTTTTTATTACTTGCTTTTATTTGATTTATATTATGCACGTGTTTAATAATTTGATTTGCTTAAATAACTGGTAAAAAGCAATGTTTTCAAATTTAATTTCTTAAACAACTCCAAACACAAATGGTTCTTAACTCGACTATGCTTAACGCACTTGGTTTTTAATAAGTATCGAAAGGTTTTCCAAAACTATAAACAACAAATGGAATTCCAACAAAAAAGAGATTCTCCGGGTTTTAAAGCAACGCTAAAACGATTTCAACAGTACTCTACACGGGTTTCTTTTTAAACACATGTTTTCGGTAGAAATAAACTGTCAAATTGATTTAATTCAAAATGTTTTTACTCTGTAACATGCTAGATTCGGTCGTGGTGTGTTGACCGAGTTTGGGGTGTTAAAAAAATTAGCAATAAAACAGTTTGGACAGCAGCAGTTGAATCACTTTGAAAATTCACCAAAAATGGTGGAAATTGAATTAGAAGTTGAATAAGATATGAAATTAAATCTTATTGAGTCTATTTTCGCATAAAAGAGACGGTATAAGCAAAAGAAATTCAGATTATGAGATATTAGAAATTTTATAAGACATGGTCAGAATGATCTCGGAATCCCCTGTTCTGACTTTGAAAATTCATTAAAAATTGTAAAAATAATAATAAAGAGATAAAATTTATATTCTTGAATTTATTAATGAGACTATTTTCAAGAGAAACAAACGGGAATGTCTTTTGAGTTCTTTTCAATGAGAAAATAAATTTCTAGTGAAGAGGGGTCAGAACTGTCAAACGGCAAAAAATGGGAGACTTTAAAGAATAAACTGTACTGATTAGCTGAACCAAAAATTCTGGAAATTTTATGGTAAGAAGATATGTGAGTTTAGTTTCAACTAAAGTTAGCGGATCTTAATTTGGAGTTTCGTAACTCCGGATAAAAATAATTTAGTGACTATAAGTCGAATAGACAGCTCAAGATGAACATAAATGAATTGTGAAATTTTATGCAATTATGATTGTATTACCTAGAGAACATATTGTGAGAATTGGTGAAAAACATGTTAATAAGTTGCTTATTATTTGCATACAAACTTACTAAGCATTTTAGCTTACTCCCCTTCCTTCCTCATATCTTATAGGGTTTTATGCTAGCTCGAGTTAGAGATTGTCGGAGATGCTATCACACTATCAAGCTATCATCGTGGGGTAAAAGTGAATACAAACCTCTTAAGTTTATAGCATGTATAGGGACATAGTCAATTGTGTATGTGTCATTTGATTTGGCCAAATGTGTTGGTTCATAATGGTAATATGATTCATTTTGTATATGGCCATGAGATGTGGCTTATATTGGTTAATGAGTTGTAAGGCCTATTTATATGTGTGTTCTTATACTAAAGGTTTCATGTGATGTGGTTATGTGTGTTTGGTATGGTTGGATTAAGTATGTGTTGATGATAATTATGCCATGAAAGATGCCATTGAGATTGTGTTTAAGTATGTGCAAATGAGGGTGCCAAATGGCTTGGTAAATAGCCATTTTCTTGGCCACACGGGCAGAGACACGGCCGTGTGTCTCAACTGTGTGGAGGACACGGCCCCAGGACATGGGCGTGTACCCAGGGCGTGTGAAGTCTGCATCTATTTTTTAAAATTTAATTCGCCACACGGCCTAAGCACACGGGCATGTGACTTGGCCGTGTGACCCTATTTGGTTGATGACGTCATAAACAGAGAGTTACACGGGCTAAGGAAATGGGCGTGTGTGACCACACAACCAACCCACACGGGCGTGTCCCAAGCCACACGGGCGTGTGACCCCTGTTTTGATAAAAAAATTTCTAAGTCTTCTTAGAGTTTCCTAAGTTCTCGGTTTAGTCCCGAATAGTTCCCAATGTATGTTTTGGGCCTCGTGGGCCCATATAAGGGGCGATTTGCATGTGAATGAGAAATTTTAAATTGAATGAAATTTTATAGCCCGATTTTGTATAAATGTTTTTGTTTAAGTCTGGTAATGCCTCGTATCCTGTCCCGGCGTCAGACACGGGTAATGGGTGTTACAACCGCAAAATCGTAACATCAAAACATTCATTCGAAATCATTTCATGAATCACATCATATTCCATTCAACACATGCATATCGTCCCTTAATCGAGCCTTCGAGGCCTTAAAAAAAACTTTAGAAATGGTTTGGGACAAAATTGGAAACATTTAAAACTTCATGAAAAATGGAAAAATTCACACTGCATGGGTCACATAGCCGTGTCACTTTCGAAATGCAACCTTTAAAAACCTAGAGGAGACACACAGCTGAGACACATGCCCGTGTCTTGGACTCTGTGGAGGAAAAATAGGCCATTTTCAAGCCATTTTCCTCACCCAAAACTTGGTCACTTATACAAGCCAAAAACACCTATTTTCATGCATCCAAATTGTACCTAACACATATATATTCAAGCTAGATCATCATACTATTTAATCATACAACCAATATGCCTAAAAGGAACTTCAATCACACAATCAAACTTGATTATACATTTGCTAAGTGTAACACCCCGATTTTTCTTTAATTTAGGCTTTTGTAAATTATGACACAAAATGTGTATCTGGTTTAGTGGTTAAGTGACTCAGGTACGTACGAGATTCATACAAGTATTGAAAAGGGAAGTGTTTGATTAATTCACTTATGATATTGAGAATATGTATACATTGGAAAAGGTTTGTGAGCTTATATGTGCTTACTCATAGTTTGCCTATTGATGGAAATGATGTTGATTCATGTGGTAATTTTATTTGTATATGGCTTACAAAGCTTTTAAAGCTTACTTTGTGTGTTCTTTCCCTATTTTATAGTTTTACGAAGCTAGCTCGGATCCGAGAATCATCAGAGACTTCATCGCACTATCGATCATCTACTTTGGCACTTCTGAAGCTATGTATATATGGTATATGGCATGTATAGGCTTGAGTCATTTTGGTAAGTTTGATGAATGTGTAATTTGGCCATTGTGTTGGCATAAAATGATGAACTTGATGATGCTTATGAATATGCAAATTGATCTACTTTTAATGTTTGGTAATAGACCTATAATGGATGAATGGGATTGTGGTGGTTATGAATGTTTGGATTAGCCTTGTCAAATGAATTATAATGTGAATTATGCTTAGAAAAGCAAGTTAAATTGCTTAGTATTTGAATAGGTAAATGATATGAAATTGAGTATTGAAATGGTTGAAATGGATTAGGTATGTTTATGTATTGGTTGATGAACTTTTGGTTGCATATTTGTGTCTTAAAATGGTGCCATTTGAGCTTGTGTAGGTATGTACAAAAAGGGTGGCAAATTGGCTTTACATATGGCCTATTTTTGTCTACACGGGCAGAGACACGGGCGTGTGTCTCAGCCGTGTGTGACACACGGTCATGCTACACGGCCGTGTGTCCCCTGGTGTTATTATTGCAGTGTAGTCAGTATGCTCCACACGGTCTCACACACGGGCGTGTGACTGGCCATGTGGTATAAGTCAGTATACACCCCTAAATGGAGCACGGCTTAGTACATGGGCGTGTGTGGCCATTTCGTAGGGTACACGGGATAGACACACGGACGTGTGGTTGGCCGTGTGACCCAAGATAGTATACTCTCCAGATTTCACAGGCTTGGCACACGGGCGTGTCTACTAACCGTGTGAGGCACACGGCCTGTTCACATGGGTGTGTGACACTTATATGATTGAAAAAATTTCTAAGTTTTTCGAAATTTTCGTTTGTTATCGGTTTTGTAACGCCCCTAACCCGTATCCATCGCCGGATTAGGGTTAAAGGTATTACCGGACAGATCGAAAACTTTAATAGGTAATTTGTAAAATAAATCATCAATCACACTCATCATCTGACATCATAGTGTCCCTTTCATAGGTCTACGAGACCTTAGACATGCTTTAGAGTAGGGCCGGAACTATGCCGAACTCTTACGAAATTTCTCGAAAATTTAAAACTTTTCTAAGTTATGCAGGACACACGCCCGTATGGGCAGGCCGTGTGCATCCTACGACTGCTAGACACGCCCATGTGTCTTCCCCGTGGTCGAACCTGACTTAACTCCATGGCCACCAAGCACGCCCGTGTACCTTGGCCGTGGTCGATTCTGACTAAACCACACGGCTACCAGGCACGCCCGTGTGCCATGGCCGTGTACCCTTAGCTCGCTACTGACTTACTCCCACTGTCATCAGGCACGCCCGTGTACCACAACCGTGTGGCAAAACAGGCCATTTGCAAGGCCAAAATGCCACCCACATAGAGTCAAACCTACAAGCATAGGACCAAAGCAACTCATGCACATTTGACAACCAAGAACATACCAAAATAATCATCCAATCTCTACATTCCTGTAACACCCCTAACCCGAGACCATCGCCGGAGCAGGGTTAAGAGGTATTACCGATCAATCAGAACATTTAACATCTAGAATTTACGACACAAAGTCAATCATCTTCAATCTCATTCAATTACTGTAATATCCCGGGTTAGGGGCTATTTTGTTGTTGCATGATATTGCATGTGTTAAGTGTCTTTGTGTTCTTTGTTTGTGTAGTTTCGGGGCTTAATTGTAGGTTAGGAGTGTGCCTGAGTAGGTAGGAGAATTTTTGTTTTTAGGCTTTATAGGAGAAGAGCTGAGGAAGCTGGGGTATAAGAGTTTTATTTGGGGTTTTGTTGAACAAAAAGGTGAGTGGCAAAGTGGCAAGCATGCGTTACTTGGGAGCTAGGTGTGGCGTCAAATGCATGGGGTGGAGGTCTAGTGTTTGAGCTGCAAAGTCCCCATTTTGGTTCCCATTTTGGACGCGGCATGGGAGGAGGAAGTAGAAGGCAATTCAAATTCTTCTTTGGACTTGGTCAAACCGTTCAAATGGTGGGAGGAGAGTGAGTTTAGGAGGAAGACTTGGTCATGCTTGTTTGAATGTGTGGAGTGGAGTGTTGTGGGGATTTGGCCGAATTTAGGGGAGTTGGAGGGGAGTGACGGCTTAGTGTGGGGAAAGAGTGTGCCGAAATGCACTTTTCATTTGGTGCATTTTCGGTCATATTGGGTAAAAAGGAAGTTCATTCTTTTTATCAAAGGGTAGTGATTCTTTCTAAAGAATTTCTCTCATCTTCTACACTTCTTGAAACTAGAAAACATCAAACCCCTTTAGTTGCCGAAAAAGTTGCTTTGTTCTCTTGAATTTGAGCTTGTGGCCGAATGTCCCTTCCACATCTTCTTCCTTCTTCATTGGAGTAAGTAAAATTATAACTCTCTTCTCTCCATACTCTTTTCTTTGTTTTGAAACCTTGATAAATGAAACCCCATTCTCCAAAATACCTTTCTCCATTGCTTCCTCTTTCCAACCGAAAGCACTTTTCTTTTCTTTGTTCCTTTTTGTTAATTAGCCGAATATCAACCCCTTGTTTCCCCACTTTTCTCTTGAGTTCTCTTCCTTGGTGTGAAGCCAAACTTCTTTCCCCTCTTTGCTAAGGTGTTAGCCGAATCTTTTCCTTCTCCTAGTGGTTCTTCTTGGCCGAATATTAGGTGTTAATCTCGTGTTTCTATTCTCTTCGTTATAGGATCATTGGATTGTGGAAGCAAGCAAGAGGAGCCTGTTTTCTTCTCACAATTGATTAGTAAGGGGTAAGTGGTTGGTTGTTGTTAGTTTAATCGTCTGGTTTCGATTAAATCGTGAATGATAAAGGATTAATCGTTATTCTTTTCAAGGTGGTGGCCGATTGTCTTAGAAGGACCATTGAGGTTCGGGGTTGGTTGGAAACCAAGTTAAGAAGTGAAGGTAAGGGTTTGAGATGACTTCTCTTGGTATAAAGCCTTTGGCCGAATGGTTTTTTGTGTACTAACCCCTATGTTGGTCGATTATAGGAGACAGTTAATCAAGGGACTTAGATCACTTTTGTCAGGATTTCTAGACTCGTATTACCAGGTGTGTAAACTAACACACTATACCTAGTAATGTTATTAATAAACCTGTTTGCCTGTTAAAAACTATACCAGTATGACGGATAATTGGATACCCAAACGGGGTATGTGTACCTATACGGGTAAGTCTAATTTATTACCAGTTCTATTATGGATACCTTGGGTATTATGATCTATGTTATGTATGCTATGAGATGTAATGCTAGACATGTTGGCATGATATGCATGACTTGTATGATATGTATGATCACATGAGTTGGTATGTTGATGGGTGACATGAGTGGAGGAAGCAGTGATGTTTTAGCCGACGTGAGCACCAAAGTGTTTTGGTAACACACTTTGTGACTTTGGGTCACCAGTGCTTTGGTAGCACATTTGTGTCTTTGGGACACCGGAGGTTGGGCACCTCATTGCGACTTGTCCTCGTGGTTAACACCACCGTGGGTTGGCCCCACTTTGAGATATGGGATCGTCTCGCTAGTGATTGGTATCACACGATGGGTTGGCCCCATCATTTGATTATCGTGACTACGGTCACCGGTGCTTTGGTAGCACATTTGTGTCTTTGGGACACCGGAGGTTGGGCACCTCATTGCGACTTGTCCCCGTGGTTTGACACCACCGTGGGTTGGCCCCACATGAGATATGGGATCGCTCGCTAGTGATTGGGTATCACACGATGGGTTGGCCCCATCATTCGATTATCGTGACTACGGTCACCGATGCTTTGGTAGCACATTGTGTCTTTGGGACACCAAAGTGTTTTGGTAACACATTGTGACTATATGTCACCAGTGGTTTGGCACCACCGGTGGTTTGGTACCACACGGGTAGGAAAGGAGATACGGATGGTTAGGATTGGGTTGCATTAATTATGTTGCTAAGTATGATGTGTGCTAGCATGTTGTTTCATCGGGAGCGGGATTTATGCATCGAGTCATTCGACTCACCCTCTCCTTTGACATTTCTGGGTGACTCGTGAGACGCGGACATGGAGCCAGGGATGGACTCGGGGTGCTCATGCCATGCTTAATAAATTTTTACTCAAACTCTATCATTTGGGTCCTTTAGTTTAATTACTTTTATTTGGGTTTTAAATTGGATTTGTAAAAGGCCTTTAAATTATGTTTTTTGATGGTTATGTTTTAATTAGATTCGCAACCTGCTTAACAAATAACTTGGTATGAAATTTTACTAAAATTTGGTAAGATAATGTTTTCAAAATTATAACGCAGTGTGTTTTAAACTATACCATCGGGTATCTCACTATGCTTTGCTACAAAGTAAACTCAAATGAGCTTCAAACCAAACTCGATATTCTCATCGAGTCAAAAATGTTTCAAAATAGCACTAAGAAACTATTGGATATGCTAAATGAAATCAACTCATTTTAACTATATACTTTGGATAAGTTTTCAAAATCTAATCAAACAAGCCTACTCAAATTTTCCTCAGATTCACTATGTTTTCACCCCGCTTTTAAACGAAAAAAATCTGATCACTCAAAGACGTTTCCCCAGAACATACCGATTCGGTCGTGGTGTCTTGTCCGAGTTTGGGGTGTTACAATTGTGGTATCGTGAGCCAAGTTCAAAGGTTTTGTGCAGGCCCGAGGCCCAAAATGTTTTTAAAAGTCCGCTTTAGGTGTTTTGTTTTGAAAGTATGGTTTGAAAGGCATGGCACCGAGTCTCCTGCACCATTCGCCGCCTGTAAGTACCTGCACTATTGCTTGTGAATTGATTGGATGTGATATGATTTGATGAATAGCAATAGTATACTACTTTAGAGATTGAAACTGATAGGATTCTCGTGAACTCGCGAGAACAAATCTCCTTAAATATTCATAAGACTTGCTTTTAAACAAGTGGAATAAATATCGATGCATAAAATTCTTAACCGTGATACGTAGAAAGTTTAGTCATGAGCGCTAGAGGTGGACGTGGTCGTGGACGAGGTCGTGGTAGGATGACGCTTCGAGCCCGTAGGATCTGGGTCGTGGTTCGTAAAATGAGATACGGCTCCGCCACCGGTGGAGGTGGTGAGTTCCAAGATCGACTCGGGACGATGCAAAGGTCACAGCGATCCGCGAGTGTTGGAAAGAGTAGCTAGTGTAGGTGGTGGTGCAGGAGTTAAGAAATCTGTTCCTGAGCGACTTCGGGCAAATGGGGCCGAATTCTTCCGAGGTGTATCTGGTGTTGCTCCCAAAGATCGCCGAGTACCGGGTGGAGGCAACCGAGCGGATCATGGATGATCCGGACTTAACACCAAGAGAAGTCAAGGGCATCGTGACGCTTCTTCGGGATGAGTCATATCGGTGGTGGCTCACGGTTCGGACAATGTGGCGAGAGGATCCGACATGGGATTATTTCGTGGTCGCATATCAAAAGAAATACATTGGAGCTAGTTATATTGACTCCCAATGAAGGCATTTCGAGGCTTGTTCGGGGAGTAATCGCATTTCGAGCATGAGGTCGAAGTTCTTGAAGTCGAGTAGGTATGCCGTGGGCATTGTGGCCACCGAGCATGAGAGGTGTGTTCGTTTCGAGGATGGTCCATGAGACGACTTGAGGTCGCTTGATTGCTCCTCAGGAGCGCGAGTTTGCTATCTTGGTTGAGAAGGCTAAGGTAGCCGAGGGTGTTAAGGAGTCCGTGAGACAGGCATGGGACGTAAATAGGCATAAGAGGAGTTTTGGGTCTTCGGATCGCCGTAATCATGAGAAGAGAGCTAAACCTAGTGGGCCGAACCACTGCTAGGTTTGTTGTCGCAAGGTGGACCGCCCTAGATGTGATCGGTGTGGGAAATCTCATTGGGGTGGTTGCCGGATTGGAGGAAAAGGTCGCCGAGTGTGGTTCTACGGAGCACCGTGTGAGGGACCGCCCGCGAGGTTGGCCAGATTCGGGCCCGAGAGTCGGGGCCGAATCGCTCAGAGGTAATAGACCGCCACCGCAGAGGGGCCGTGGTAATGGCGCAGGTGGTAATGGTTCTAGTTGGGGCCGTGAGCACCGGGCGAGGTGCGGGTAGTTCGATGCTAGATACTGGATTAGTGTATGCCGCGAGGCGCCGAGAGGAGGGCGACGCACCGGACGCCATAACCGCAGACGCTTTTTGATTCTTGGTTCTCCTTATTATCGCTTTGATTGATGTGGGTTCAATGCACTCTTATGTTGCCGAGTATAGTAGAGACCATGGATTTAGACTCGAGATATCTTCTAGGCGGATGACCGTGATTAGCCCTCTAGGTCACTCTATAGTAGTAGATAAACCTGCTTAGAAATGTACCTCTAGAACTCCAAGGGATAGTCTTTCTTCGTTGATCCGATGGAACCGCCGTTTGGGGAGTTCGATCCGATTCTTGGGATGGATTGGTTGGTCAAGTACCAGCGAGGTTGGATTGCGCGCCAAGCGCATGGTTCTTAAGACGGTCGAGGGTGAAGAGGTGGCTATGATAGGTAATAGGAGAGATTACTTATCAAATGTGGTATCCGCTTTGAAAGCAGAGAAGATGGTCGAAAGGGCCGTGGAAGCGTATGTGGTTCATGTGTATGCCTTGGAGGCTAAGGAGTCCTTTGTGGAGAAGGTTCGCACTGCTAAGGAGTTTGTTGATGTTTTTCCCGAGGAACTTCCGGTTTGCCGCCAGATCGCGAGGTAGAGTTCGGGATAGATCTATTACCCAAATCTGCGCCGCTGTCTATTGCTCCGTATAGGATGGCGCCAAAGGAATTGGTGGAGCTTAAGGCTCGCATCCAGGAGTTATTGGATCGAGGTTTTATTAGGCCTAGTGTTTCGCGTGGTAAGCGCGCTTGCGGTATTTTTGTTAAGAAGAAAGATGGCACGATGCGGATGTGTATAGACTATCGCCGCTTGAACAAGTGACGACGAAAAACAAGTATCCGCTGCCACGGATAGATGACTTGTTTGATCACCGGGTGCTGCGGTATTCTCGAAGATCGACTTGAGATCCGGGTATCACCGCTAAAGGTTAAGGAGGCCGATATCCATAAAACAGCGTTTGGACTTGGTATGGGCACTACGAACTTCGTAATGCCGTTCGGGTTGACTAACGACCTGCAGCGGCGTTTATGGATATGATGAATAGGGTGTTTTAGCAAGATCTCGATCGGGCCTCGTCGTGGTTTTCATAGACGACATCTTAGTGTACTCAAAGACAGAGGAAGAGCATGATAAGCATTTGCGAGTGGTGTTGCGTGTTTTGAGGAAAAGCGACTCTATGCTAAGTTCGGTAAGTGTGAGTTCGCCAGGAAGTGACTTTCTTGGGTCATGTAGTGTCGGCTGAGGGGATTCGAGTAGATCCTCGTAAGATTGAGGCAGTTTTGGATTGGAAGCCGCCTAAGTCAGTGGCTGAGATTCGAGTTTTCTGGGTTTTGCCGGATACTTACCGAAGGTTTGTTGAGGGTTTTCGTTGATAGCAAAGCCACGATGACCAAGTTGCTGAGGAAAGAAGTTCCGTTTGTATGGACTGAGAAACAGCAGGAAAGCTTCGATAAGTTAAAGAAGATTTTGACTGAGGCTCCGGTTTTGATACAACCTGAGGCTGGTAAGGAATTCACAGTGTATTGTGACGCATCACATACGGGTTTGGGTTGTGTGCTGATGCAAGAAGGTAAGGTTGTGGCTTACGCTTCTCGACAGCTGAGGCCACATGAGGTCAACTATCCGACGCACGATTTGGAGCTAGCAGCTGTAGTCTTCGCTTTAAAGATTTGGAGGCACTACTTGTATGGAGAGAGATCGATAGTCTACACAGATCATAAGAGTCTGAAGTATCTGCTGACTCAGAAGGATTTGAATTTGAGGCAGCGCAGATGGGTTGAGTTGTCGAAAGATTACGATCGCTCGATTGAGTATCATCCGGCAAGGCTAACGTGGTGGTCGACGCGTTGAGCCGCAAGGTTGTTTCGCATTTAAGAGCATTGTTTGCCCACTTGAGCTTGTATGACGATGGGAGTATTCTCGCGAGTTGCAAGTTGCTTCTACCGGGTTGAGCAGATCGAGAGAAACAAGCTTATTGGATGAGGTTCCGAGTGCGCGAAGGTTGCAAGTGCGTGTGATGGTGGTCCGGAGGGTTACAAACTTGTCCGTGATGGGGTTCGTGTGTTTTCAAGGTAAGGCTTGTATGCCTAAAGATGTTGAGCTAAGGCAAAGATTCTTCAGACGCACATGCATAGCCTCCTTATGCTATGCATCCCGGAGGTAGCAAGATGTATAGGGATCTTAGAGAGCGATTTTGGTGGCCTGGCTTGAAGAAAGAGGTGACAGAGTTTGTTGGAAAGTGTCCGACTTGTCGCAGTCAAGGTCGAACATCATTTGCCGTCAGGTTTGCTTGACTGTGAAGATTCCTCGATGGAAGTGGGAAAGGATAACCATGGATTTTGTCAAGGTTATCGCCACGCCAAGCAAGAAGGATTCAGTTTGGGTAGTGGTGGATCGATCGACTAAATCACTCACTTTATTCCGGTGAGGGTTGACTACTCACTTCGTGGCCAGCTAAGTCGTATGTGTCGAGAGATAGTGAGGTTGCACGGTGTGCAGCCGCTTTGATAATCTCTGATAGGGATCCCGATTTACGCCAAGGTTCGGAAAGCATTGCATCAAGCTCTGGGTACTCGCTTGGATTTCAAAGACGGCTTTTTCACCCTGAACCGACGGTCAATCGTAAAGGGTCATTCAGTCTTAGAGGATATGCCGAGAGGTTGTATCTTGGATTTCGTGAGGTAGTTGGGAGGAGTTTCTACCATTAGTCGAGTTTGCCTACAACAACGCTTATCAAGCGAGCATCAAAATGGCACCGTATGAGGCGTTGTATGGTAGGAAATGTCGCTCACCCACGTGTTGGATGGAGTTAGGTGAACGTCGGTTGTTGGGACCCGAGTTGGTTTTGAGACCGAAGACAAGGTTAAGTTGATTCAGTCTAGATTGAAGGAAGCTTCGACCGGTAGAAGTCTTATGCCGATCTTAAGCGGAGAGATATAGAGTTTGTTTGTAGGGATCGAAGTTTTCTGAAGGTCTCACCTTGGAAAAAGGTGTTGAGATTCGGGAAGAAAGGCAAGCTAAGTCCGAGGTTCATTGGGCGTATAAGGTTCCGGAGACGAGTTGGACCGAGAGCGTATCGCCTTGAGTTGCCAGCAGAGCTTAGTCGATTCACGACGCGTTTTTTCACGCTTCGATGCTTCGGAGGTATCGCTCGAGATCCGTCGCATGTGGTAGCAAAGTGGAAGAGATCGAGGTAAATCCGGACTTGTCTATGGAGGAGGAACCCGTGCGCATTCTTGATCGAGATGTGAAGGTTCTGCGTGAAGAAGTCCGTGCCTTTGGTTAAGGTTCTTTGGCGGAATCATGGCGTAGAAGAAGCTACGTGGGAACCCGAGGATATGATGAGACAAAGAATACCCGTAACTCTCCGATCGACGTAATTTCGAGGCCGAAATAATTTTTTAAGGGGGTAGAACTGTAATATCCCGGGTTAGGGGCTATTTTGTTGTTGCATGATATTGCATGTGTTAAGTGTGCTGTGTTGCTGTTTGTGTAGTTTCGGGGCTTAATTGTAGGTTAGGAGTGTGCCTGAGTAGGTAGGAGAATTTTTGTTTTTAGGCTTTATAGGAGAAGAGCCGAGGAAGGGGTATAAGAGTTTTATTTGGGGTTTTGTTGAACAAAAAGGTGAGTGGCAAAGTGGCAAGCATGCGTTACTTGGGAGCTAGGTGTGGCGTCAAATGCATGGGGTGGAGGTCTAGTGTTCGATTTGTAAAGTCCCCATTTTGGTTCCCATTTTGGACGGCATGGGAGGAGGAAGTAGAAGGCAATTCAAATTCTTCTTTGGACTTGGTCAAACCGTTCAAATGGTGGGAGGAGAGTGAGTTTAGGAGGAAGACTTGGTCATGCTTGTTTGAATGTGTGGAGTGGAGTGTTGTGGGGATTTGGCCGAATTTAGGGGAGTTGGAGGGGAGGACGGCTTAGTGTGGGGAAAGAGTGTGCCGAAATGCACTTTTCATTTGGTGCATTTTCGGTCATATTGGGTAAAAAGGAAGTTCATTCTTTTTATCAAAGGGTGTTTCGATTCTTTCTAAAGAATTTCTCTCATCTTCTACACTTCTTGAAACCGAAACATCAAACCCCTTTAGTTGCCTAAAAGTTGCTTTGTTTTCTTGAATTTGAGCTTGTGGCCGAATGTCCCTTCCACATCTTCTTCCTTCTTCATTGGAGTAAGTTCTAAATTATAACTCTCTTCTCTCCATACTCTTTTCTTTGTTTTGAAACCTTGATAGCCAAACCCCATTCTCCAAAATACCTTTCTCCATTGCTTCCTCTTTCCAACCGAAAGCACTTTTCTTTTCTTTGTTCCTTTTGTTAATTAGCCGAATATCAACCCCTTGTTTCCCCACTTTTCTCTTGAGTTCTCTTCCTTGGTGTGAAGCCGAAACTTCTTTCCCCTCTTTGCTAAGGTGTTAGCCGAATCTTTTCCTTCTCCTAGTGGTTCTTCTTGGCCGAATATTAGGTGTTAATCTCGTGTTTCTATTCTCTTCGTTATAGGATCATTGGATTGTGGAAGCAAGCAAGAGGAGCCGTTTTTCTCACAATTGATTAGTAAGGGGTAAGTGGTTGGTTGTTGTTAGTTTAATCGTCTGGTTTCGATTAAATCGTGAATGATAAAGGATTAACTGTTATTCTTTTCAAGGTGGTGGCCGATTGTCTTAGAAGGACCATTGAGGTTCGGGGTTGGTTGGAAACCAAGTTAAGAAGTGAAGGTAAGGGTTTGAGATGACTTCTCTTGGTATAAAGCCTTTGGTCGAATGGTTTTTGTGTACTAACCCCTATGTTGGCCGATTATAGGAGACGCTTAATCAAGGGACTTAGATCGCTTTTGTCGATTTCTAGACTCAGATTACTGTGTGTGTAAACTAACACACTATACCTAGTAATGTTATTAATAAACCTGCTTGCTCTGTTAAAAACTATACCAAGATGACGGATAATTGGATACCCAAGCGGGGTATGTGTATATACTGTAAGTCTAATTTATTACCAGCTTTCTATTATGGATACCTTGGGTATTATGATCTATGTTATGTATGCTATGAGATGTAATGCTAGACATGTTGGCATGATATGCATGACTTGTATGATATGCATGATCACATGAGTTGGTATGTTGATGGGTGACATGAGTGGAGGAAGCGGTGATGTTTTGTGCCGATTTGAGCACCAAGTGTTTTGGTAACACACTTTGTGACTTTGGGTCACCAAAGTGCTTTGGTAGCACATTTGTGTCTTTGGGACACCAGAGGTTGGGCACCTCATTGCGATTTTTTCCCGTGGTTAACACCACCGTGGGTTGGCCCCACTTTGAGATATGGGATCGTCGCTAGTGATTGGATATCACACGATGGGTTGGCCCCATCATTTGATTATCGTGACTACGGTCACCGGTGCTTTGGTAGCACATTTGTGTCTTTGGGACACCGCAGGTTGGGCACCTCATTGCGACTTGTCCCCGTGGTTTGACACCACCGTGGGTTGGCCCCACATGAGATATGGGATCGTCTCGCTAGTGATTGGGTATCACACGATGGGTTGGCCCCATCATTCGATTATCGTGACTACGGTCACTGCTTTGGTAGCACATTGTGTCTTTGGGACACCGGTGTTTTGGTAACACATTGTGACTATATGTCACCAAAGTGGTTTGGCACCACCAAAGTGGTTTGGTACCACACGGGGTAGGAAAGGAGATACGGATGGTTAGGATTGGGTTGCATTAATTATGTTGCTAAGTATGATGTGTGCTAGCATGTTGTTTCATCGGGAGCGGGATTTATGCATCTTTGAGTCATTCGACTCACCCTCTCCTTTGACATTTCGGGTGACTCGTAGAGACGCGACATGGAGCCGGGATGGACTCGGGGTGCTCATGCCATGCTTAATAAAGTTTTACTCAAACTCCATCATTTGGGTCCTTTAGTTTAATTACTTTTATTTGGGTTTAAAATTGGATTTGTAAAAGGCCTTTAAATTATGTTTTTTGATGGTTATGTTTTAATTAGATTCGCAACCCGCTTAACAAATAACTTGGTATGAAATTTTACTAAAATTTGGTAAGATAATGTTTTCAAAATTATAACGCAGTGTGTTTTAAACTATACCATCGGGTATCTCACTATGCTTTGCTACAAAGTAAACTCAAATGAGCTTCAAACCAAACTCGATATTTTACTAAGTCAAAAATGTTTCAAAATAGCACTAAGAAACTATTGGATATGCTAAATGAAATCAACTCATTTTAACTATATACTTTGGATAAGTTTTCAAAATCTAATCAAACAAGCCTACTCAAATTTTCCTCAGATTCACTATGTTTTCACCCCGCTTTTAAACGAAAAAAATCTGATCACTCAAAGACGTTTTCCCCGTAACATACCAGATTCGGTCGTGGTGTCTTGTCCGAGTTTGGGGTGTTACAATTACAATCATGGTGTCCCTTATCAAGGTCTACGAGACCTAATTCACATGCTAAAGAGGGGTCGGGACTAAATTGAAACACATACAGAAATTCTCAGAAATTTAAAACATTTTTAAGATACAGGGGAGACACGCCCATGGAAGGAGGCCGTGTGCCCTCCACGGCTACTAGACACCCCCGTGTGTCCATCCGTGTCTATATACTGACTATATTAACACGGTCACTAGGCACGCCCGTGTGTCATGGCCGTGTTCTACTAAGCCATATACTAACTTCCTCACCACGGCTACCAAGCACGCCCGTGTGCCATGGCCGTGTACTCTTAGCTAGCTACTGACTTGTACACCACGGCTAGCTAACACCCCCGTGTCAAGGCCGTGTGATACTAAGCTACATTCGCGCAATTCACCCACGGTCTTTAGGCACGCTCCAGGCGCCTCGACTGTGTGACATTATAGGCCATTTACAAGGCCAAAATGCCACTCATAAGGGTCAAACCTACAAGCCATATTAACCAAGACATCTCATGCACACATTACCACCAAAAACATACCAAAATAGTCATTCAAACCAATTCCAACCATGACAATTTTAAAGATTAAAACTCATATCATCACAAGCATAATTCATTCATTACCAAACATCATCCTTTTTCAATTTCACTAATTCATACTTGCATTTTACCAACACAAAGTTACCATTCATAAGTAAATTTCTCAACTCATAATCCATACCAAAAGATTCATCACATATACCAAAACCATTCTTGCTAAAACTAGCACATATCTAGCCACATCTCATGGCTACTTACAAATATCAAACATGATTCAAATGACCAGCCTATACATGCCATATTTAACTATGTACATCATTCCAAAATACCCCAAAATAGATTGCCGATAGTGAGACTGAGATGCTGACGATTCCCCGATCCGAGCTAACTATACTGACACTGCAAAGCAGAGAAACAAATCACACAGTAAGCTTTCTAAAGCTAAGTAAGTCCGTAATATAATACATGTAATTCAATAATTCAAATTAATATACAAAAATAAGCCATCACTTAGATTAATTTATCAATGCTACACCAACTCAACTATACTCAATGTTCACATAGCACTCCATCCATCTACTTTCAAAATCCACCAACACATAGATATCATACATACCTTAATCAACACATAGTTATCATACATACCTTAGCTAATATGTAGTTATCATACATACCTTTGCCAACACATAGTTACTCACCAACCAAGCTACTTAATTGCTCGACTTTACATTTCGATCGATCTTTACTATACTTTTGATTTATTCGCACACTTAGTGCCAATTCGTAATCAAAACTTATATATCATCACACACTTAGTGCCAGTTCGTTAAACCGAACTTGTATCGGTATCGCACACACAGTGCTAATTCGGTAAGCTAAAATTTAATTAACATTGCACACACAGTGCACCCATATCAATCCGATCTTAAATCGATATCGCACACACAGTGCCAACCACAAAGTCTGAGCTTATATCAATTCGCACACACAGTGCCAATCATCTCGATCATATTTCCGAATACGCACACTTAGTGCCACATAACTCAAACTCTCACATAGCATCCACATTTCAATATCATTATAACATTCATTTCATAGCAATTAACATAACTAAGTATTCATATTATGTCCGAACTTACCTCGAACGTCAAAATACCGAAACGGTCGATTAATCGAGCACTTTTTCCTTGCCTCTATCTCGATCCGAACCTCTCCTTTCTTGGTCTATGCACATTCAAATTCAATCCATTCAATCACCAAATCATTCATTTTAGTCCAAACACACATATTTAGGGCATTTTACAAAATAGCCCTCACATTTTCATATTTTGACACTTTAGTCCCTAACTCACAAAATCATCAAATTCACATAATTAGCTTGCACCCATGCCTAGCCGAATTCTCACTATATTCATACAAGCCCACACATTTCATTTATTTCACATTTTAATCCTTCAAAATGCTATTTTCTCAATTTAGCCCTAATTAGCTAAATTCATCAAAAGTTCAAGAATAAAACATGTTCATTAAACACATACCTTTCATTTAACACCAACACTCATCACAAAGCTTACCATTTCATCAATGGCACATTTTATAAAAATCATCAATTCACAAAATTTAAGCATGGGTTTTGTAGAGCACAAAGCAGCGATTAAAAAAATATAGAAATTATCAAAAACCGAGCTCAAAACACTTACCAATTAAAGCTCACTATTGCCGAAATTCACAAAGCCTCAAACCCTCATCTTCTTTTCTTATTTTCTGTTGATGGAAACAAAGATGAGCACCATTTAGCTTTTGTTTTATTTTAATATCAACTTGTAACACCCTGGTTTTAGGGGTTAGGCATTTGGTGCTTAGCTCGGGTGTTGGCACACTCTAGTGTGTGGTTGGGTAAGTTTTAGGAGTCCTGAGAACCCTAGGTGGTGGTAGGTTGCCTTAGAAAATTTTTAGTTTTAGGGGTTAAAAGGGAGCTTGCAGTAGGGTGTCTTAAGAGAATTATTTGGGAGTTTATGTCACAAGAAAGGAGCTGGTGGAGTGGCGGGATAGGCGCCACTAAGGCCTTTGTGTGTGTGACGCCATTTTGTGGGGAAGAGGCTCAGGTTCGATTCGCAAGAGCAGCAGATGGGCATTGTTTTTTGCGTCATCTTGGTGGGGTGGATGGACGGTTTGAAAGGCTTAAAAGGTGGAGAAGACTTGGTCAATTTTTTTTTGAATTTGGCTAGGTAAAAGTTTGACTCATTCAAACTTTTTGAATGGGTGGAAGGGAGGTATTTTAGGAGAATTTTGAGGATTATTTTTGGGGGGTTGGAGCTTGGCCTTTTAGTATAAATAGGGGGGGAAGTGCTCATTATTCATTCACCATCTGCCTTCTCTCCCTTGCCGAATTTTGTTCCCCATTTCCTTGGTTGCCGAAACCTTTTCTCCAAAGCTTGTTGTTCTTCTTCTCTCACATTTTTTCCAAGTGGCCGAACCTTCACTCTCCCTATTTCCTTCCTTTTCACTTCAAAACCGAAAGTACACCCCACACCTTTCTTTCTCCTCTCTTTGGCTGAAACCAATGTTCCCTACCCCTTGATTTAATTAATAGCCGAATCTACATCCATCACCCCTTTGCCGAATTTCTTTCTCTCAACTTGATAGCACTTGGGCCGAATGTTTAGATCTTTTCGGTTCCGTGATCGAGATACTCTGGGGTTTTAGTGGTTGGCCAAGCCTCCGCTTGTAGTGATCAGTTTGATCAAATGGAGGTAAGGTTATTTATTAGGTTAAATGCTTAAGTGGTGTTTTGGGGGTTAACCTGTTTACCTGATTAAGCTTTTGATGGAGGCCACAACCAATGAGTGGGCAAGGGAAGGTCCCTATTCCAAGTTCAAGAAAAGAGCGGTTTCAAGATTCGGGATTGGCCACGGGGTGTGGGCGTGGCGGGGAGATAGCTATAGGCAAATAGTCGTAGTTTCGCGCTAGACGATAGCGTCGAGGATCGAGAGTCTAGAACTCCTAGTAATAAGGTGTGTAGTTAGCCATTGTTTCCGGGATTTGCGTGATATTTGCCTATTGTATATATTTGCTAACAAGTGCAGTTAAATGTGAAAATGGTACCCTTGAGGGGTATAGCGATGATCAGGTTAGTATCAGACCTGTTGCAATGTGATTATTTGTTGATGAGAATGTTTATGGATATTAATAAGCATGTGCATGCATTATCACGATTATATTTTATGTGGCATGAAATGGGCCAAGCCCAATGAATAGGTATGTTTTGGGGACATACGTGGACATGGGCCAAACCCAGTGATCAGTGGACTAATGTGAAAAGGGCCTAGTCCAAAGATTTGTAATAATTTGAAGGTGGGCCAAGCCAGCATTGTGGTAATGTCTAAATAATTATACTTGCATGTTGCATTTGATAATTGGGATGTTATGTGGTTAGCATGTGGGTGGATTTCGATGGTTTAGTTACACACTGAGTCATTGTGACTCACCCAATCTCTTATCCAACATCGCAGGTGAAAGGATGATCGGACCGGGTTGGAGTGGATACAAGGTGGCCCATGCAAAGGACGTTTTAATATTTCCTTTATGCACTTTATTACCAAGTACTTGGAATCATTATGTTGTAATAAGAGCCTCTTAAGTTATTTGGTTTTCTTTTGGTAATTTATGTCTAAAGAGATTTGGGAATAATGTTACTTTTATGAACTAAGCTTAAACCACTTGAGTCTGATGTTTTAAACGTTTTCCAACCTAAGGAAATTGACAACTAAGAGTTTTAAAGACGAAACCCCGAGATTTCAAAGTAACCTAACGGTTTGCAAACAAACATGCCCAAGATTTCTGCAAGTAAAACTACTCTAAAGGAGTTTAGACAAAAAGCTAAATGGCAACCTATTTTCGCCAATAGGTTTTCCCATAACATAACCAGAGACATTACCACAATCTGGGCTTGGCCCACCTTCAAATTATTACAAATACTGGACTAGGCCCTTTTCACATTAGTCCACTGATCACTGGGTTTGGCCCATGTCCACGTATGTCCCCAAAACATACCTATTCATTGGGCTTGGCCCATTTTCATATTATTTCATAAACGGAATAATGCAATCATGAAACCCACCCAAACCTAGGGTCCATCCGCTACACACCCCTTATCCAAACCTACCACACACCGAGGGGACTATCGAGTCACCCTCTCCTTTTTCCTCCAAAAAGGCAACCAATGCCATCCACGATGTAGCATATAGCTAACATCAAACCACGATGGAGCACACAAAGCAATCCATCAAGCCACGATATGGCATAAGCCGATATCAATCAAGGTAACCACGCGAACTAAATCGCAAAGATCCACAACGCCGACCTCGATCAGCGCCAATCCACGATGTAGCACAAAGTCGACATCAACCACGCACTCAAGTACACCCGCACCTTCTTTTCATACCCCACCCATGCTCATGCCACATAAAATATAATCGTGATAATGCATGCACATGCTTATTAATATCCATAAACATTCTCATCAACAAATAATCACATTGCAACAGTCCGATACTAACTCGATCATCGCTATACCCCTCAAGGGTACCATTTTCACATTTAATCGCACTTGTTAGCAAACATATACAATAGGCAAATATCACGCAAATCCCTAAACAATGGCTAACTACACACCTTATTACTAGGAGTTCTAGACTCGATCCTCGACGCTATCGTCTAGCTTAAACTACGGCTATTTGCCTATAGCTATCTCCGCCACTGGCCCACACCCTGTGGCCAATCCCGAATCGCTGAAACCGCTCTTTTCTTGAACTTCGGAATAGGGACCTTCCCTTGCCCACTCACGATCGGTTGTGGCCTCCATCAAAAGCTTAATCAGTAAAACAGTTAACCCCAAAACACCATTTAAGCATTTAACCCTAATAAATAACCTTACCTCCACTTGATCAAACCGATCACACAAACGGAGGCTTGGCCAACCACTAAAACCCCAGAGTATCTCAGTCACGGAACCCTAAAAGATCTAAACATTCGCCCAAGTGCTATCAAGTTGAGAGAAAGAAATTCGGCAAAGGGGTGATGGATGTAGATTCGGCTATTAATTAAATCAAGGGGTAGGGAACATTGGTTTCAAGCCAAAGAGAGGAGAAAGAAAGGTGTGGGGTGTACTTTCGGTTTTGAAGTGAAAAGGAAGGAAATAGGGAGAGTGAAGGGTTCGGCCACTTGGAAAAAATGTGAGAGAAGAAGAACAACAAGCTTTGGAGAAAAGGTTTGGCAACCAAGGAAATGGGAACAAAATTCGGCAAGGGAGAGAAGGCGGATGGTGAATGAATAATGAGCACCTCCCCTATTTATACTAAAAGGCCAAGCTCCAACCCCAAAAATAATCCTCAAAATTCTCCTAAAATACCTCCTTCCACCCATTCAAAAGTTTGAATGAGTTAAAACTTTACCTAGCCAAATTCAAAAAAAAATTGACCAAGTCTTCTCCACCTTTTAAGCCTTTCAAACCGTCCATCCACCCCACCAAGATGACGCAAAAACAATGCCCATCACGCTGCTCTTGAATCGAACTCGAGCCTCTTCCCCCCCGCAAATGGCGTCACACACACAAGGCCTTAGTGGCGCCTATCCCGCCACTCCACCAGCTCCTTTCTTGTGACATAAATTCCCAAATAATTCTCTTAAGACACCCCTCGCCAAGCCCCCTTTTAACCCCTAAAACTAAAAATTTTCTAAGGCAACCTACCACCACCTAGGGTTCTCGGGACTCCTAAAACTTACCCAACCACACACTAGAGTGTGCCAACACCCGAGCTAAGCACCAAATGCCTAACCCCTAAAACCAGTGGTGTTACAATTCTACCCTCCTTAAAATAATTTCATCCCCGAAATTACTTGTCTAAACTAATGATCCAATTCCTCCCGCTACGCTATATGGTCGCAAGACTCGATCTTAAAGAGCTAACATACTTCCCAATCATAGCCTCTAAGTTCGCACTCAAAATTCAAGCAACTCGTAAAAGAGCTATTCCCACAAGCAAGCAAAGCAATTAAAGCATGCACCCAAAGCAGAGGAGCTTACCCGATATCACCTCCTTGGTTGATTCTGACTCGAACCATTCCCTCCATGGCTTGAACCATGACCCCTCGTTGATCGAGGACGGTTCTTAACCGGATGTGCCTTAGATCCGCACCGAAAAGCATGTTTTACTATTCCCCAACACTCTCTCGTGTGAGGTCTTCCACATCGAGCACAGAGACAATCCCGATTCTCAAAGAATCGTACGGGTGTATGTACCGTATTCCCAACTCTTGGTCTTTTCTGAGCATCTCCAAACGATGTTGACCATCCAACACTTCTCTTATTCTCGTTCCTACTCTTTCCTCGGTTTTCCCTTACCGTCCTCTTAACTTCTTCGGCTATACGAGCTTTCTCCACTAGCACCGCGAAGTCTCTTTCCCTCTGCGGAGCGATCAGCACTCGAAGTTCATCTCGCAATCCGTCTTCAAACCGGACGCACCTCTCATAGTCGGTGGCCACAATTCCCTTAGCATACCGACTTAGCCGCACAAACTCGTCAGATTCCGCTATCGACTTATTTCCTTGCACCAGATTTAGAAACGCCTTCCTTTGCGCATCTAAGTAGCTTGCTCCAACGTATTTTCCTTCAAACTTTTCCTTAAAGTAGTCCCAATCCAATCGATCTACCGGTACACCTTGTTTGACAAATGAGCCACCATCGATAAGCCTCATCCCGTAGCAAAATAAACAAAGACCTTTCAACTTTTCCTCCTGGGCACAATCCAAGTCGCCCATAATTCTCTCGACTCCTTCTAGCCAATACTCGCCACGCTCGAGCCGCTCCCGACACTCCTCTAAAAACTTCACCCCGCTCGATCTAAGTCTCTCGACACCGACTTCCGAGCTCCATTTCCCCTACTAGCTCTTGCCACTTGGTCAAGCACGCCAGAACATAGCTCGCGACATCTGCGCCCTCTTCACTTATCGGATCTTGTTCCTCTACATCCACTTTGCTGGCGACTTCGCTTTCGACCCATAGCCGCACTCCTACTGGTTCCGAAGTCGTCATTCTACCTCTACCAAGGCCCCCTAGAACTCATCTCTAGCGCTTCGATTTAATCTGTTTAGAAAGTTTTATGAATTAGAAATTATTGTTTCACTGTTTTATTCACGAGCAATTTTATGCAATGAAGGTTCCGAGAGTAGTTCTTTCGAGCAATCAAGTTTCCTTTTCCTACCCAGGGGTAATTTCGTCATTTTTCCTAAAGAGATATTTCGGTAATAACTCAGGGTCAATTTTGAAAATAGTTTTCCAACTTAAAGATATTTCAAAATTCACAAAATCTCAGGGTCATCTTGAAAATTTTGTTCAAACCCGAGGTATCGCAAAAATTTCGGAAATCAGGGTTATTTTTGTAAAAAAAAAATTTTGAAATCATGGGCATTTCCGTAAATTCTCAAAATCGAGATATCACAATATTTCACAAAATAAGATTTTCTGATATTTAGTAAAATAGGAATATTTTAGTAAAGATCGAGAGAAATTTGAAAACTTAGTACCGAGGGCATTTCGGTAATTTTATCAACCAGGGGTATTTTCGTAAATTTCCGCAACCAAAGTATCTTAATTTTGAAAACTCGAGATTTTGGTATTTTACCAAGTAAAAAGCATTTTATTAAAAATTGAGGGTAAAACGGTAATTTTATAACACAGGGGCATTTTTTTGTAATTTTGCCACTAGGGCATTTTGGTAATTTTATAAATTGAAAAAAACATCTTTCAAAATCTGATTTAGAGTTTCACAAACCAAAGGGGTAAGTTTGAAAAATTTTAAAAATGTAAAATTTTAAAACAAAGAAGGCTAATCCTTTCGGGTTTTAATAATTGGTTTAGCTTCTATGAACAAGTCCTCTTGGTTAAGATGAACCGTAGCTACGCACTGTAGGATTCCAAATGAAGAGGAGGTGAGTCACGAGGATCGCTAAGTACTGTGCTCTTAGGATCCACTCCTAGACATGCGCACAATGGTTGCCACACCTTAACTCTCGGCGACTTAATCATGTGTTTGTTTAGTAACCTTAAGTCTTATGCATGTGTTTGAGTAGACTAATCCTAGGGTCCAACAGATCCTAGTATTCTATTCTACGAGCCCAAACTAAGCCCAAATCAATTCATACAAACAGATCACTTCAAGAGAGTCCGAAGTACTTACCTGGTGGACTTCGGGTCGGAGGTACAGTGCCATGCCAGAGTAACTCAAAACCTTTTTATAAAAGCCCCTATTTCAAAAGCCCGCTTTGAAAATCAAGCTTTGAGCCCAAAACCTCAAAGCCGAAGTTTTGAACCGGCTCGATATTAAATCAGAACATCCCCAAACCCGCCCATTCACTACGACCGAACCTGGTTATGTTATGGGAAAACCTATTGGCGAAAAACAGTTGCCATTTAGCTTTTTGTCTAAACTCCTTTAGAGTAGTTTTACTTGCGTAAATCTTGGGCATGTTTGTTTGCAAACCGTTAGGTTACTTTGAAATCTCGGGTTTCATCTTTAAAACTCTTAGTCTGTCAATTTCCTTAGGTTGGAAAACGTTTAAAACATCGACTCAAGTGGTTTAAGCTTAGTTCATAAAAGTAACATTATTCCCAAATCTCTTTAGACATAAATTACCAAAAGAAAACCAAATAACTTAAGAGGCTCTTATTACAACATAATGATTCCAAGTACTTGGTAATAAAGTGCATAAAGAAAATATTAAAACGTCCTTTGCATGGGCCACCTTGTATCCACTCCAACCCTGGTCCGATCATCCTTTCACCGCGATGTTGGATAAGAGATTGGGTGAGTCACAATGACTCAAAGGTGTAACTAAACCATCGAAATCCACCCACATGCAAACCACATAACATCCCAATTATCAAATGCAACATGCAAGTATAATTATTTAGACATTACTACAACTGGGCTTGGCCCACCTTCAAATTATTACAAAACATGGACTAGGCCCTTTTCACATTAGTCCACCGATCACCGGGTTTGGCCCATGTCCACGTATGTCCCCAAAACATACCTATTCATTGGGCTTGGCCCATTTTAATATTATTTCATAAACGGAATAATGCAATCATGAAACCCACCCAAACCTAGGGTCCATTCGCTACACACCCCTTATCCAAAATTTACCACACACTGGGGACTATCGAGTCACCCTCTCCTTTTTCCTCCAAAAAGGAAACCAATGCCATCCACGATGTAGCATATAGCTAACATCAAACCATGATGGAGCACAAAGCAATCCATCAAGCCACGATATGGCATAAGTCGATATCAATCAAGGTAACCACGAACTAAATCGCAAAGATCCACAACGCGACCTCGCCCGGCGTCAATCCACGATGTAGCACAAAGTCGACATCAACCACGCACTCAAGTACACCCGCACCTTCTTTTCATACCCCACCCATGCTCATGCCACATAAAATATAATCGTGATAATGCATGCACATGCTTATTAATATCCATAAACATTCTCATCAACAAATAATCACATTGCAACAGTCCGATACTAACTCGATCATCGCTATACCCCTCAAGGGTACCATTTTCACATTTAAATGCACTTGTTAGCAAACATATACAATAGGCAAATATCACGCAAATCCGGAAACAATGGCTAACTACACACCTTATTACTAGGAGTTCTAGACTCTCGATCCTCGACGCTTATCGTCTCAGCGAAACTACGGCTATTTGCTTAACGTTTTTCGTTGTTGGCCCACACCCGTGGCCAATCCCGAATTGTTGAAACCGCTCTTTTCTTGAACTTTGAATAGGACCTTCCCTTGCCCACTGGACTGGTTGTGGCCTCCATCAAAAGCTTAATCAGTAAACAGTTAACCCCAAAACACCACTTAAGCATTTAACCTTAATAAATAACCTTACCTCCACTTGATCAAACCGATTGCTACAAACTGAGGCTTGGCCAACCACTAAAACCCCAGAGTATCTCAACCACGGAACCCTAAAAGATCTAAGTTAACATTCGCCCAAGTGCTATCAAGTTGAGAGAAAGAAATTCGGCAAAGGGGTGATGGATGTAGATTCGGCTATTAATTAAATCAAGGGGTAGGGAACATTGGTTTTCAGCCAAAGAGAGGAGAAAGAATGGTGTGGGGTGTACTTTCGGTTTTGAAGTGAAAAGGAAGGGAAATAGGGAGAGTGAAGGGTTCGGCCACTTGGAAAAAAAATGTGAGAGAAGAAGAACAACAAGCTTTGGAGAAAAGGTTTCGGCAACCAAGGAAATGGGGAACAAATTCGGCAAGGGAGAGAAGGCAGATGGTGAATGAATAATGAGCACTTCCCCCCTATTTATACTAAAAGGCCAAGCTCCAACCCCCCAAAAATAATCCTCAAAATTCTCCTAAAATACCTCCCTTCCACCCATTCAAAAAGTTTGAATGAGTCAAACTTTTACCTAGCCAAATTCAAAAAAAAAAAAAAAAAAAAATTGACCAAGTCTTCTCCACCTTTTAAGCCTTTCAAACCGTCCATCCACCCCACCAAGATGACGTTAAAAACAATGCCCATCTCTTTGCTCTTGCGAATCGAACCTGAGCCTCTTCCCCTCGCAAATGGCGTCACACACACAAGGCCTTAGTGGCGCCTATCCCGCCACTCCACCAGCTCCTTTCTTGTGACATAAACTCCCAAATAATTCTCTTAAGACACCCTCGCCAAGCTCCCCTTTAACCCCTAAAACTAAAAATTTTCTAAGGCAACCTACCACCACCTAGGGTTCTCGGGACTCCTAAAACTTACCCAACCACACACTAGAGTGTGCCAACACCCGAGCTAAGCACCAAATGCCTAACCCCTAAAAACTGTGGTGTTACAATTCTACCCTCCTTAAAATAATTTCATCCCCGAAATTACTTGTCTAAACTAATAGTCCAATTCCTCCCGCTACGCTATGGCTGCAAGACTCGATCTTAAAGAGCTAACATACTTCCCAATCATAGCCTCTAAGTTCGCACTCAAAATTCAAGCAACTCGAGTAAAAGAGCTATTCCCACAAGCAAGAAAAGCAATTAAAGCATGCACCCAAAGCAGAGGAGCTTACCCGATATCACCTCCTTGGTTGATTCTCGACCGAACCATTCCCTCCATGGCTTGAACCATGACCCTCGTTGATCGAGGACGCTTCTTAACGGATGTGCCTTAGATCCGCACCAAAGCATGTTTTACTATTCCCCAACACTCTCCTCGTGTGAGGTCTTCCACATCGAGCACAGAGACAATCCCGATTCTCAAGAATCGTACGGGTGTATGTACCGTATTCCCAACTCTTGGTCTTTTCTCGAGCATCTCCAAACGATCGACCATCCAACACTTCTCTTATTCTCGTTCCTACTCTTTCCTCGGTTTTCCCTTACCGTCCTCTTAACTTCTTTCGGCTATACGAGCTTTCTCCACTAGCACCGCGAAGTCTCTTTCCTCTCATGGAGCGATCAAGACTGAAGTTCATCTCGCAATCCGCCTTCAAACCGGACGCACCTCTCATAGTCAAGGCCACAATTCCCTTAGCATACCGACTTAGCTGCACAAACTCGTCAGATTCCGCTATCGACTTATTTCCTTGCACCAGATTTAGAAACGCCTTCCTTTGCGCATCTAAGTAGCTTGCTCCAACGTATTTTCCTTCAAACTTTTCCTTAAAGTAGTCCCAATCCAATCGATCCGCGGCACACCTTGTTTGTGATGAGCCACCATCGATAAGCCTCATCCCGTAGCAAAATAAACAAAGACTTTCAACTTTTCCTCCGGGGCACAATCCAAGTCGCCCATAATTCTCTCGACTCTTTCTAGCCAATACTCCGCTACGTTCGAGCCGCTCCCGACACTCCTCTAAAAACTTCACCCGCTTGACCTAAGTCTCTTGGACACCGACTTAGAGCTCCATTTCCCTACTAGCTCTTGCCACTTGGTCAAGCACGCAGCGTAACATAGCCTCGCGACATCTGCGTCCTCTTCACTTATCGGATCTTGTTCCTCTACATCCACTTGCTGGCGGCACTTCGCTTCGACCCATAGCCGAGGACCCTACGGTTTCGAAGTCGTCATTCTACCTCTACCGCGTCCCCTAGAACTCATCTCTAGCGCTTGATTTAACTGTTTAGAAAGTTTTATGAATTAGAAATTATTGTTTCACTGTTTTATTCACGAGCAATTTTATGCAATGAAGGTTCCGAGAGTAGTTCTTTCGAGCAATCCAGTTTCCTTTTCCTACCTGTGGGTAATTTCGTCATTTTTCCTAAAGAGATATTTCTGTAATAACTCAGTGGTCAATTTTGAAAATAGTTTTTCCAACTTAGAGATTTTTTCAAAATTTGCAAATCTCAAGAGTCATCTTGAAAATTTTGTTTCTCAAACAAAGTGTGTTGCAAAAATTTGAGTAAAGTAGGGTCATTTTCGTAATTTTGGAAATCATGGGCATTTTCAGTAAATTCTCAAAATCGAGATATCACAACATTTTACAAAATAGAATTTTTTTCGATATTTAGTAAAGTAGGAATATTTCAAATAGAAGTTGAGAGAAATTTGAAAATTTAGAAACCAAGGGCATTTTTGTAATTTTGTCAACTGTGGGTATTTTCGTAGAATTTCCACAAGTCGAGTATCCTAATATTTTGAAAACTCTGATTCTAGTATTTTGCAAGGTAAAGAGCATTTTATCAAAATTTGAGGGTAGTCTGAAGAATTTTGCAATACTGAGGGCATTTTGGTAATTTTGCCACTAAGGGCATTTTGGTAATTTTGTAAATCAAAGAAAAACGTCCTTCACAATCAGATTTAAGGTTTCGCAAACCAGAGGGGTAAATTTGAAAATTTAAAAACAGGGAATTTAGAAAACAAAGAAGGCTAATTCCCTTTCGGGTTTTAATAATTAGTTCACTGTGAACAAATCCTCTTGGTTAAGGTGAACCGTAGCTACGCACTGTAGGATTCGAGTAAAGAGGAGGTGAGTCGCTAGGGACCGCTTAAATACCAAGCTCTTCATTGAATGCCACTCCTAGACATGCGATGCATGGTTACTACACCTTAACTCGGCGACTTACTTCACAAAGGTTGTTTACGAGTTTTAAGTTTTATGCAAGTGTTTGAGTAGACTAATCCTAGGGTCCAACAGATCCTAGTATTCTACGAGCCCAAACTAAGCCCAAATCAATTCATACAAACAGATCACTTCAAGAGAGTCCAAGTACTTACGGTGGACTTTGGTCGGAGGTACAGTGCCATGCGAGTAAACTGAAAACCTTTTTATAAAAGTCCCTATTTCAAAAGCCCGTTTTGAAAATCAATTTGAGCCCAAAACCCTCAAAGCCGAGTTTTGAACCGGGCTCGATATTAAGCGTAACATCCCCAAACCGGCCCATTCACTACGAATCGAATCCGGTTATGTTATGGGAAAACCTATTGGCGAAAAAAACAGTTGCCATTTAGCTTTTTGTCTAAACTCCTTTAGAGTAGTTTTACTTGCGAGAAATCTTGGGCATGTTTGTTTGCAAACCGTTAGGTTACTTTGAAATCTCGGGGTTTCGTCTTTAAAACTCTTAGTTGTCAATTTCCTTAGGTTGGAAAACGTTTAAAACATCGGACTCAAGTGGTTTAAGCTTAGTTCATAAAAGTAACATTATTCCCAAATCTCTTTAGACATAAATTACCAAAAGAAAACCAAATAACTTAAGAGGCTCTTATTACAACATAATGATTCCAAGTACTTGGTAATAAAGTGCATAAAAGAAATATTAAACGCGTCCTTTGCATGGGCCACCTTGTATCCACTCCAACCCGGTCCGATCATCCTTTCACTGCGATGTTGGATAAGAGATTGGGTGAGTCACAATGACTCGTGTGTAACTAAACCATCGAAATCCACCCACATGCTAACCACATAACATCCCAATTATCAAATGCAACATGCAAGTATAATTATTTAGACATTACCACAATGCGGGCTTGGCCCACCTTCAAATTATTACAAATCTTTGGACTAGGCCCTTTTCACATTAGTCCACCGATCACCGGGTTTGGCCCATGTCCACGTATGTCCCCAAAACATACCTATTCATTGGGCTTGGCCCATTTTCATATTATTTCATAAACGGAATAATGCAATCATGAAACCCACCCAAACCTAGGGTCCATCCGCTACACACCCCCTTATCCCGACCTACCACACACTGGGGACTATCGAGTCACCCTCTCCTTTTTCCTCCAAAAGGCAACCAATGCCATCCACGATGTAGCATATAGCTAACATCAAACCACGATGGAGCACAAAGCAATCCATCAAGCCACGATATGGCATAAGCCGATATCAATCAAGGTAACCACGCGAACTAAATCGCAAAGATCCACAACGCGACCTCGATCGGCGCCAATCCACGATGTAGCACAAAGTCGACATCAACCACGCACTAAGAAGTACACCCGCACCTTCTTTTCATACCCCACCCATGCTCATGCCACATAAAATATAATCGTGATAATGCATGCACATGCTTATTAATATCCATAAACATTCTCATCAACAAATAATCACATTGCAACAGGTCCGATACTAACCTGATCATCGCTATACCCCTCAAGGGTACCATTTTCACATTTAACTGCACTTGTTAGCAAACATATACAATAGGCAAATATCACGCAAATCCCGGAAACAATGGCTAACTACACACCTTATTACTAGGAGTTCTAGACAAAAAGCTAAATGGCAACCTGTTTTCGCCAATAGGTTTTCCCATAACATAACCAGATTCGGTCGTAGTGAATGGGCCGGGTTTGGGGATGTTACACAACTTATTTCATGTTTTACCAATTTTCCCTTAATGAATCAACCATTTATCAAGCAAATATTAGGCCATTTATGTCCATCTACCATCCACTAATTTTAATAATGGGCTAATTACCTCATAAGGCCTTCACTGTAACACCCCAAACTCGGACAAGACACCACGCCCGAATCTGGTATGTTACGGGGAAAAACGTCTTTGAGTGATCAGATTTTTTTTTTTCGTTTAGAAGTGGGGTGAAAACATAGTGTATTTGAGGAAAAATTTGAGTAGGCTTGTTTGACTAGATTTTGAAAACTTATCCAAGTATATAGTTAAAGCGAGTTGATTTCATTTAGCGCTTCCAATAGTTTCTTAGTGCCATTTTGAAACATTTTAGACTTAGTAGAAAATCGAGTTTGATTTGGAAATCATTTGAGTTTATTGTATAGCAAAACATAGCGAGATACTCGATGGTATAGTTTAAAACACATTGCGATATAATTTTGAAAACGTTGTCTTTCCAAGTTTTAGTAAAATTTCATCCCAAGTTATTTGTTAGGCAGGTTGCGAATCTAATTAAAACATACCCATCATAAAACATAATTTAAAGGCCTTTTACAAATCCAAATTTAATCTCAAATGAAAATAAATAAGCTAAAGTACCCAAAGTGAATAGTCAGGCGAAACTTTTATTAAAGCATGGCATGTGCACCCCGAGTCCACCCCGGCTCCATGTCCGCGCTCACGAGTCACTGAAATGTCAAAGGAGAGGGTGAGTCGAATGACTCAAAGATGCATAAATCCCGCTCCCGATGAAACAACATGCTAACACACATCATACATAGCAACATAATTAATGCAACCCGATCCTAACCATCCGTATCTCCTTTTTCTACCCCGTGTGGTACCAAACCACCGGTGGTGCCAAACCACGGTGACATATAGTCACAATGTGTTACTAAAACACCGGTGTCCTAAAGACACAATGTGCTACCTAAGCACCGTGACCGTAGTCACGATAATCGAATGATGGGGCCAACCCATCGTGTGATACCCAATCACTAGCAGACGATCCCATATCTCATGTGGGGCCAACCCACGGTGGTGTTAACCACAGGGACAAGTCGCAATGAGGTGCCCAACCTCTGGTGTCCCAAAGACACAAATGTGCTACCAAAGCACTGGTGACCGTAGTCACAATAATCGAATGATGGGGCCAACCCATCGTGTGATACCCAATCACTAGCAGACGATCCCATATCTCAAAGTGGGGCCAACCCACGGTGGTGTTAACCACAGGACAAGTCGCAATGAGGTGCCCAACCTCCGTGTCCCAAAGACACAAATGTGCTACCAAAAGCATTGGTGACCCAAAGTCACAAAGTGTGTTACCAAAAACACCGGTGCTCAAAGACAAATCATCACCGCCCTCCACTCATATCACCCATCAACAAACCAACTCATGTAATCATGCATATCATACAAATTATGCATATCATGCTAATATGTTTGACTCATGCCCCATATCACATACATACATAGTCATGATACCATATAGATCATCAAGAATCTAGTAACAATACCGACTTACCGGATACGTACACATACCCCGTTTGGGTATCCAATAATCCATCATCTTATCACACGATTTTAATAGGCAAACAGTCTAATAACAATATCACTAAGTGTAGTGTGTTAGTTTACACACTCGCTAAAGCGCAACCTTTAATACTAAAAGAAACGATCTAAAGCTCCTTGTATCCTTGATCCTACAATCGGCCAAATAGGAGTTAGACATCTAACATTCGGCCAACAATAGTTAACCAAAGGGGTTAATGTTGATCCCTCACCTTGCTATTGGTTCGGTTTCTTAGCAAACCCGAACCACAATGATTCCTCCTTTAGCAATCGGCAAACAATCGAGTTCAGATAACGACCGTTGGATCGCTTCAATCCGAAAGCCCTAAAAAGAATTCGGTCAAGACATAAGAGATCAACACCCTTCAACCAATGCCGAAAGTCAACTTTGAACCTCCCCAAAATTGGTAGAAAACTAGGGAGAGAAAAGAAATGAGCATTCGGCCAGCCACTTACCTTGCTCCAACGTTTGAAAGAAGACAAACGAGATTACTCCCCCACTCAAAATTCGGCTACAAAGTACTACTAGAAGAGGGAAGATTCGGCTAGAACTTAAACAAAAGAAAAGAGAATTCGGCTTGAGTAAAAAAACAAGAAGGATAAAGTTAAATGAGAATAAAGTTTGGCAAAATGGTTTTAAGGAGAAACAAAAATGAGCAGGAGAAGGTACCTTTGGGTTTTGAAAGAAAAGAGATGAAGAATGTGTTTTTGGAAGAGAGTTTTGGCTACAAAGTTTTTAAGAAAGAAAGAAAAATCAAAAATGCAAGAAGAGAGATTAGAGGTTTTGGTTTACACACTTGAAAAGAAAAGAGGAAATGGGAAGAGATATTCGGCTACCCCTACTCAAGAGAACAAAGAAATTCGGCACATGTGCTTGCATTTTCGGTTGCCAAAAGAAAACAAAAGGTGAAACTTACTATGAAATTCGGCTTGTTTTGACAAAAATGAAAGAGCTATGTTGCTACCCTCCTAAGACCGAAAATGCACCAACAAACCAAGGGAAATTCGGCACTAGTCCCCTAACACACTCACCAACCGGCCACTCCCCAACAAGCTTCCCAAGTTACGCCAACACCTCCAAACATCCCAAAATTTCGCCACCACTCCCCATTAACTCCCTACCACACATTCAAATTAGCTTGACCAAGTCTACCTCCACAACTTGCTCTCCACCTTCCATTTGAATGGGTGGACCAAGTCCAAGGAAGAATTCGAATTGCCTTCTAACTCTTCCTCCATGCCGTCCAAAATGAGAGCCAAAATGGGGAACTCAGTGACTTGAACTCAGGATCTCTCCCCCTTGTAGTTGATGCCACACTCAAGCCCCAAGTGGCACATACTTTGCCACTTTGCCGCTCCTCATTTGTGCAACCAAACACCAAATAATATTCTTATACCCTAGCTCCAACGGCTCCCGACTTAACACCCAAAACCAAAATTTTCCCATTCACTCAGTGCATACACTTAGACTTGATTAAGCCCCAAAACATAGAAATAGCCACGCAAACACACTAGACACATGCAATATCATGCAACAACAAAACAGACCCCTAACCGGGATATTACAGTTCTACCCCCTTAAAAATAATTTCGACCTCGAAATTACACGACGTAAGAGTTGCGGGTATTCTTTGTCTCATCATATCCTCGGGTTCCCACGTAGCTTCTTCTACGCCATGATTCCGCCTAAAGAACCTTAACCAAAGGCACAGACTTCTTACGCAGAACCTTCACATCTCGATCAAGAATGCGCACGAGGTTCCTCTTCCATGGTCAAATCTGGATTTACCTCGATCTCTTCCATTGCTACCACATGCGGCGGATCCGAATGATAACGTCGAAGCATCAAACGTGGAAAACGTTGTGAATCGACTAAGCTCTGGCGGCAACTCAAGCGATACGCCATGGTCCAACTCGTCTCGTAACCTTATACGCCCAATAAACCTCGGACTTAGCTTGCCTTTCTTCCCGAACCTCAACACCTTCTTCCAAGGCGAGACCTTCAGAAAACTCAATCCCCACGGCGAACTCTATATCTCTTCGCTTAAGATCGGCATAAGACTTCACGGTCCAAGCTTCCTTCAATCGGGGTGAATCGACTTAACCTTGTCTTCGGTCTCAGCAACCAACTCGGGTCCTAACAACTGACGTTCACCTAACTCCGTCCAACACGTAGGTGAGCGACATTTCCTACCATACAACGCCTCATACGGTGCCATCTTGATGCTCGCAGTAATCGTTGTTGTAGGCAAACTCGGCTAATGGTAGAAACTCCTCCCAACTACCTCAAATCCAAGATACAACCTCTCAAGATATCCTCCAAGATCTGAATGACCTTTCGATTGACCGTCGATTTGCGGGTGAAAAGCCGTCTTTGAAATCCAAACGAGTACCCGAGCTCGATGCGGTGCTTTCCGTAACCTTGACGTGAATCTAGGATCCCTATCCGAGATTATCGAAACTGGCACGCCGTGCAACCTCACTATCTCTGACACATATAGCTTCGCTAGCTTCTGAAGTGAGTAGTCAACCCTCACCGGAATAAAGTGAGCTGATTTAGTCAGTCGATCCACCACTACCCAAACCGAATCTTTCTTGCTTGGCGAAGCGGTAACCCTTCGACGAAATCCATGGTTATCCTTTCCCACTTCCATCGAGGAATCTTCACAGTGAAGCAACCCCGACGGCAAGCGATGTTCGGCCTTGACTGCCGACAAGTCGACACTTCCCAACAAACTCTGTCACCTCCTTCTTCAAGCCGAGGCCACCAAAATCGCTCTCTAAGATCCCTATACATCTTGCTACCTCCGGGATGCATAGCATGAGGCTGCTATGTGCGGCCTGAAGAATCTTTCGCCTCACTCAACATCTTTAGGCATACAAGCCTTACCTTGAAAACACAGAACCCCATCACTGGATAAGTCGTAACCCTCCAAACCACCATCCTGCACTTGTAACCTCCGCGCACTCGTAACCTCATCCAATAATCTGTTTCTCTCGATCCGCTCTACCCAAGTAGGCTTAACACGCAACTCGCTGGAATACTCCCATCGTCATACAAACTCAAGTGGGCAAACAATGCTCTTAACTCCAAAACAACCTTACGGCTCAACGCGTGCGCCACCACGTTAGCCTTGCCCGGATGATACTCAATCGAGCGGTCGTAATCTTTCAAAGCCTTTCGACCCATCTGCGCGCCTCAAATTCAAATCTTCTACGAGTCGTGTAGATACTTGGACTCTTGTGATCTGTGTAGACTATCGATCTCTCTGCATGCGGTAGTGCCTCCAAATCTTTAAAGCGAAGACTACAATTGCTAGCTCCAAATCATGCGTCGGATAATTGACCTCATGTGGCCTCACCGCCGAGAAGCGTAAGCCACAACCTTACCTTCTTGCATCAAAGACACAACCCAAGCCCGTATGTGATGCGTCGCAATAGACTGTGAATTCCTTACGGCCTCGGGAATGCCTTCCGGCGAGAGTCGACATAACTAGCTCCGATGTACTTCTTTTGATATGCACCTGAAATAATCCCATGTTAGATCCTCTCACGCCACATCTGTCTCGAACCGTGAGCCACCACCGATATGACTCATCACGAGAAGCGTACGATGCCCGCCGACCTTCTCTTCAAGAGTCAAGTCCGGATCATCCATGATCCGCTCGGTCGCCTCTAGCAAGATTCAGCAAAGATCTTTGGGAGCAACACCGAAACACCTCGGAAGAATTTGGCCCCATTTGCCCGAAGTCGCTCGAGAACGATTTCCTAACTCTGCGTTACCACCAACACCGGCTACTCTTTCCAACACTCGCGGCATCGCCGCTTTGTGACGCGGCGTCGTCGATCGATCTTGGAACTCACCACCTCCAGCTGGCGGCGGAACCGGTATCTCATTTTCTGAACCCTGACCAGATCCTACGGGCTCAGAAACTGTCATCCTACCACGACCTCGTCCACGACCACGTCCACCTCTAGCGCTCATGACTAAACTTCCTACGTATCTGATTAAGAATTTTTATGCATCAGTATTTATTCCACTTATTTAAAAGCAAGTCTTATGAATATTTTAAGAGGATTTGTTCTCGCGAGTTCACAGAATCCTATCAGTTTCAATCTCTAAGTAGTATACTATTGCTATTCATCAAATCATATCACATCCAATCAATTCACAAGCAATAGTAAGGGTACTTTCCTGGGCGAACTGGTGCCGGAGACTCGGTGCCATGCCTTTCAAACCATACTTTAAGAATAAAGACTAACAAAACAATCTTTTGAAAACATTTTGGGCCTCAGGCCCACAGTAAAAGCCTTTGAACTTGGCTCGATACCACAATTGTAACACCCCAAACTCGAACAAGACACCACGCTTGAAACGGTATGTTACGGAAAACGTCTTTGAGTGATCAGATTTTTTTTTTCGTTTAGAAGTGGGGTGAAAACATAGTGTATTTGAGGAAAAATTTGAGTAGGCTTGTTTGACTAGATTTTGAAAACTTATCCAAGTATATAGTTAAAGCGAGTTGATTTCATTTAGCGCTTCCAATAGTTTCTTAGTGCCATTTTGAAACATTTTAGACTTAGTAGAAAATCGAGTTTGATTTGGAAATCATTTGAGTTTATTGTATAGCAAAACATAGCGAGATACTCGATGGTATAGTTTAAAACACATTGCGATATAATTTTGAAAACGTTGTCTTTCCAAGTTTTAGTAAAATTTCATGCCAAGTTATTTGTTAGGCAGGTTGCGAATCTAATTAAAACATACCCATCATAAAACATAATTTAAAGGCCTTTTACAAATCCAAATTTAATCTCAAATGAAAATAAATATGCTAAAGTACCCAAAGTGAATAGTCTGGTGAAACTTTTATTAAAGCATGGCATGTGCACCCCGAGTCCACCCGGCTCCATGTCCGTGTCTCACGAGTCACTGAAATGTCAAAGGAGAGGGTGAGTCGAATGACTCGATGCATAAATCCCGCTCCCGATGAAACAACATGCTAACACACATCATACATAGCAACATAATTAATGCAACCCGATCCTAACCATCCGTATCTCCTTTTTCTACCCCGTGTGGTACCAAACCCTTTGGTGGTGCCAAACCACCGGTGACATATAGTCACAATGTGTTACCAAAACAACGGTGTCCCAAAGACACAATGTGCTACCTAAGCATTGGTGACCGTAGTCACGATAATCGAATGATGGGGCCAACCCCATCGTGTGATACCCAATCACTAGCGACGATCCCATATCTCATGTGGGGCCAACCCACGGTGGTGTTAACCACAGGACAAGTCGCAATGAGGTGCCCAACCTCCGGTGTCCCAAAGACACAAATGTGCTACCAAAGCACTCGTGACCGTAGTCACAATAATCGAATGATGGGGCCAACCCATCGTGTGATACCCAATCACTAGCGCAGACGATCCCATATCTCAAAGTGGGGCCAACCCACGGTGGTGTTAACCACAGGACAAGTCGCAATGAGGTGCCCAACCTCTGGTGTCCCAAAGACACAAATGTGCTACCAAAGCTTTGGTGACCCAAAGTCACAAAGTGTGTTACCAAAACACTGGTGCTCAAATCGGCACAAATCATCATCACTTGCCCCCTCCACTCATATCACCCATCAACAAACCAACTCATGTAATCATGCATATCATACAAATTATGCATATCATGCTAATATGTTTGACTCATGCCCCATATCACATACATACATAGTCATGATACCATATAGATCATCAAGTAATCTAGTAACAATCTTGACTTACCCGGATACGTACACATACCCGTGTGGGTATCCAATAATCCATCATCTTGTCATGATTTTAATAGGCAAACAGGTCTAATAACAATATCACTAAGTGTAGTGTGTTAGTTTACACACCGCTAAAGCGCAACCTTTAATACTAAAAGAAACGATCTAAAGCTCCTTGTATCCTTGATCCTACAATCGGCCAAATAGGAGTTAGACATCTAACATTCGGCCAACAATAGTTAACCAAAGGGGTTAATGTTGATCCCTCACCTTGCTATTGGTTGGTTTCTTAGCAAACCGAACCACAATGATTCCTCCTTTAGCAATCGGCAAACAATCGAGTTCGGATAACGACCGTTGATCGCTTGAATCCCGAAAGCCCTAAAAGAATTCGGTCAAGACATAAGAGATCAACACCCTTCAACCAATGCCGAAAGTCAACTTTGAACCTCCCAAAATTGGTAGAAAACTAGGAGAGAAAAGAAATGAGCATTCGCCACCACTTCACCTTGCTCCAACGTTTGAAAGAAGACAAACGAGATTACTCCCCACTCAAAATTCGGCTACAAAGTACTACTAGAAGAGGAAGATTCGGCTAGAACTTAAACAAAAGAAAAGAGAATTCGGCTTGAGTAAAAAAAAACAAGAAGGATAAAGTGAAATGAGAATAAAGTTTTGGCAAAATGGTTTTAAGGAGAAACAAAATGAGCAGGAGAAGGTACCTTTGGGTTTTGAAAGAAAAGAGATGAAGAATGTGTTTTTGGAAGAGAGTTTCGCTACAAAGTTTTTAAGAAAGAAAGAAAAATCAAAATGCAAGAAGAGAGATTAGAGGTTTGGTTTACACTTGAAAAGAAAAGAGGAAATGGGAAGAGATATTCGGCTACCCCTACTCAAGAGAACAAAGAAATTCGGCACACATGTGCTTGCATTTTCGGTTGCCAAAAGAAACAAAAGGTGAAACTTACTATGAATGTAACACCCCAAACCGGACAAGACACCACGTCCAGAACGGTATGTTACGGGGAAAATGCTTTTGGGAGATCAGATTTACTGTTTAAAAGTCAGGTGAAAACACTGGGGTCCTTGAAACAAATTTGAGTGGTCTTGTTTGAAAAGCAGTTGATGTATTTGAAACCCGGAGATTTTGAAAACTTAGCCAGAATTTGTAGTTAAAACGAGTTTAACCATTAAAACCTCATTAGTTTCTTAGTGACACATAAAACACTTTTAAACTTAGGAGAACTACAAGTTTGAATTTGGAAACCAGTTGTTTTGTTTATCAAAAAGGCTTAGTGTGATACCAGATGGTATAGTAAAAAAAAAAACAAAGTGTGTTATAGTTTTGAAATCATTATCTTTCCAAGTTTTAGTGAAATTTATTCCAAGTTACTTTGTTTAAGGCATGTCAAAATCAACTTAAAACATCAACAACATAAAACATAACTTTAAAGGCCTTTACAAATCCAAAATAAAACCCAATTAAAAGTAAATAAACTAAAGTACCCAAATAGTAGAGTCTGAGTAAAACTTTATTAAAGCATGGCATGTGCACCCCGAGTCCATCCGGCTCCATGTCGCGTCTCACGAGTCACTGAAATGTCAAAGGAGAGGGTGAGTCGAGTGACCCGATGTGCAAATCCCGCTCCAGAAGAAACAACATACTAACACACATCATACATAGCAACATAATTAATGCAACCCGATCCTAACCATCCATATCGCCTTTTCTACCCCGTGTGGTACCAAACCACTGGTGGTGCCAAACCACTGGTGACATATAGTCACAATGTGTTACCAAAACTTTGGTGTCCCAAAGACACAATATCCGTCATTGTGGTACCAAACCACTGGTGTCCCAAAGACACGATGTGCTACCAAAGCATCGGTGACCGTAGTCACAAATCTAGTGATGATGGGGCCAACCCATCGTGTGATACCAAATCACTAGCAGGCGATCCCATAACTCAAGTGGGGCCAACCCACGGTGGTCAAACCACGGGGACAAGTCGCAATGAGGTGCCAAACCTATGGTGTCCCAAAGACACAATGTGCTACCAAAGCATTTGGTGGCCCGTAGTCACAAATGCGGTGATGATGGGGCCAACCCATCGTGTGATACCAAATCACTAGCGACGATCCCATAACTCAAGTGGGGCCAACCCACGGTGGTCAAACCACGAGGACAAGTCGCAATGAGGTGCCAAACCTCTGGTGTCCCAAAGACACAATGTGCTACCAAAGCACCGGTGACCGTAGTCACGAATGCGGTGATGGGGCCAACCCATCGCGTGTGATACCAAATCACCTGGCGTCAATCCCGTATCTCACAAGTGGGGCCAACCCACGGTGGTGTTAACCACGAGGGACGAGGCGCTGAGGTACCAAACCTCTGGAGGTGCCAAACCTCTCACAGTGACCCAAAGTCACAAAGTGTGCTACCAAAGCACCTGGTGCTCGTCGGCACAATATACCACTTTGCTCCCTCCTCTCGTATCACCCACACATATCATACTCATGGGATTATGCATCTCATACAAGCCATGCATATCATGCCAACATATCAAGCATTACAACTCATAACATGCATAACATAAATCATGATATCATGTGTTATCATTAATACTCATCATAGAACGGACTTACGAATCGTACACATACCCCCTTTTGGGTATCCAATTATCCTTCTCACTGTTTCAATCTTATTAAGCAATCAAGTTTATTAGCAGCGTTACTAAGTAGAGAGTGTGTTAGTTACACACTGGTAAAACCGAGTCTAAAGATCCCCACGAATCACTCTGAGTCCCTTGATTATCAAGCCCTTACTCTTGATTTGATTCCTTACCAAATCCGAATCAAGCAATGATTCTTCTTCCAACAATCGGCACTCTAATAAACAAATAGTTAATCACCAATCACCTTTATCTAAACGAAAACTAATAAATGGACTAACAACAATACCAACCCTTACCACACTTACCAATCGGTTCAAAGAGTCGAAGGCTCTTCACGGCTACTACGATATCCAAGACCCTATCACAAAATGATAATCCAAAAGGTTAACACCCTTCCCAACCTGACCATAATCGGCCCTTAAGCAAACCATAACCAACAAAGAACCAAAAGAAGGAGATATGGCCATTCGGCCTTGCACTTACCAACACCCAATATTCGACCAACTAGGACTTCTAGGAGGGAACCACAAGAGATTCGGCCAAGGCTTGCAAAGAGAGAAAAAGAATCGGTTTTAAGTGTTTATCACCTTTAATGTTCGGCTTGAGTGGAGGAGAAAGAAAAGAAGTGTGAGAAGAATGTAGTTTCGGCAATGGCAATTTGAGAAAGAGAAAAGTGAGTGAAATGGAAGTAGTTTCAGTTTGCCAAAGGAAGAAATGAAGAGAGAAAGAAAGAAAACAAGGCACAATCGGCTACCAAGAAAGTTGAGAGAAACAAATCAATTTCGACAACTAGGTGCTTGCACTTTTGGCTCCAAAGAGAAAATGAGAGAAACTCCTTAGAATTTCGGCTTGTTTTGACAAAAATGGAAAAAAGAAAGTGTGGCCTTACCAATTGTTTCATTGCCGAAAAACACCCAAAATGCCAAGGCACATTCGGCACTACCCAAACCCCATGCCAAACCGTCCACACTCCCACTTCAACACCCACAAATTCGGCCACATCCCCTAATTCACTCACATCCACACATTCAAACATCAAGACCAAGTCTCCCTCCTACAATTGCTCTCCACCCTCCTTTTGAATGTGAAGACTTGGTCCAAGTTAGAGTTTCACTAGCCTTCTACCTCTCCTCCATGCCGTCCCAAAAAGAAGTCAAAAGGAGAACTCTGTAGCTCGAACACTGGACCTCCCTCTCCTGAAGATGACGCCACATCAAGCTCCCCCATGTGGCGCATGCTTTGCCTCTAAGGTAGCTCCTTATTTGTGCAACAAAACCTCAATTAAAACTCTTAAACCCCGCTTCCTCGGCTCCTTCACTTAACACCCAAAACCAAAATTTTCCCATTCACTCGGGCACACTCCTAGCCTACAATTAAGCTCCTAAAACAGAAATAACCACACAAGACACACTAAACACATGCTATAACATGCAACAACAAAATAGCCCCTAACTTGGGATATTACAGTTCTACCCTTTCTTAAAAATAATTTCGGCCCCGAAATTACAGTCAAAAGAGTTGCGGGTATTCTTTGTTTCATCGTATCCTCGAGTTCCCATGTCGCTTCTTCTATACCATGATTCCGCCAAAGTACCTTAACCAAAGGCACGGACTTCCCACGCGAGAACCTTCACATCCCGATCAAGAATGCGCACGGGTTCCTCTTCCTGCAGACAAGTGCGGATTTACCTCGATCTCTTGCTTTGCTACCACATGCGACGGATCCGAGCGATACCTCAAGCATCGAAACATGGAAAGCGTCGTGAATCGACTAAGCTCACTGGCAACTCAAGCCGCGTCGCTCATGGCCCAACTCGCCTCAATACCTTATACGGCCCAATGAACCTCGGACTAAGCTTGCCTTTCTTCCCGAACCTCAATACCTTCTTCCAAGCGAGACCTTGGAAAACTTTATCCCCTACTGACCAAACTCTATATCTCTTCGCTTAAGATCGGCATAAGACCTGTAGGTCGAAGCTTCCTTTAATCGAGCACGAATCACTTTGACCTTGTCCTCGGTCTCGGCTACCAACTCGGGTCCCAACAAGCGGCGTTCACCTAACTCCAGTCCAACAAGTAGGTGAGCGACACTTCCTACCATACAACGCCTCATACGGAGCCATCTTGATGCTCGCTTGGTAATGTTGTTGTAGGCAAACTCGGCTAACGGTAGAAACTCCTCCCAACTACCTCTGAAATCCAAGACACAACCTCTCGGCATGTCCTCTAAGATCACGAATAACCGCTACGATTGTCCGTCGATTTGCGGGTGAAAAGCCGTCTTTGAAATCAACGAGTACCCAAAGCCCGATGCGGTGCTTTCCGAACCTTGGCGTGAATCGGGATCCCTATCCGAGATTATCGAAAGCGGCACACCGTGCAACCTCACTATCTACGAAACATACGACCGCTAACCACAAGTGAGTAGTCAACCCTCACCAGGAATAAAGTGTGGTGATTTAGTCGACGATCCACCACTACCCAAACCGAATCCTTCTTGCTTGGCGTAGCGGTAACCCACCGACAAAATCCATGGTTATCCTTTCCCACTTCCACCGAGGATCTTCACGGTGAAGCAAACCCGACGGCGACAGCGATGTTCGACCTTGACCTGGCGACAAGTCGGACACTTCCCAACAAACTCTGTCACCTCCTTCTTCAAACCAGCCACCAAAAGCGCTCTCTAAGGTCCTTATACATCTTGCTACCTCCGGGATGCATAGCATAAGGGCTGCTATGTGCGTCTGAAGAATCTTACTGTCTCACTCAACATCTTTAGGCATACAAGCCTTATCTTGAAAACACAGAACCTCATCACCGGACAAGTTGTAACCCTCCAAACCACCATTACGCACTTGTAACCTTCGCGCGCACTCAGAACCTCATCCTCTACTTTTTTTCTCTACGATCCGCTCAACCCAAGTAGGCTTAACTCGTAGCTCTGCGAGAATACTCCGTCATCATACAAGCTCAAATGGGCAAACAAAGCTCTTAAGTCCGAAACAACCTTACGGCTCAGCGCGTGCGCCACCACGTTAGCCTTGCCGGATGATACTCAATAGAGCGATCGTAATCCTTGAGCAACTCAACCCATCTCGGCGCCTCAAATTCAAATCCTTACGAGTCGGTAGATACTTGGACTCTTATGATGCGTGTAGACTATCGATCTCTCTCCATACAAGTAGTGCCTCCAAATTTTTAAAGCGAAAACTACACCGTAGCTAGCTCCAAATCGTGCGTCGGATAGTTGACCTCATGTGGCCTCGGTGCCTAGAAGCGTAAGCCACAACCTTACCTTCTGCATCAACACACAACCCAATCCCGTATGTGATGCATCGCGATGAGAGCTGTGTATTCCTTACCGGCCTCGAGGTTGAATCAAAGCGGAGCCTCGGTCAAAATCTTCTTTAACTTATCGAAGCTTTCTGTTTGTTTCTCGGTCCATACAAGCGGAACCTCTTTCCTTAACAACTTGGTCATCGTGTATTTGCTATTAACGAGAAACCCTCAACAAACCGCCGGTGAGTATCCGGCCAAACCAGAAAACTCTCGAATCTCGACCAGCGACCTGGCGGCTTCCAATCCAAAAGCGCCTCAATCTTACGAGGATCTACACGAATCCCCTCGGTAGACACTACATGACCCAAGAGCGTCACTTCTCTAAGCGAACTCGCACTTCTCGAACTTAGCATAGAGTTGCTTTTCCTCGAATCTGCGGCACCACTCTCAAATGCGCATCATGCTCTTCCTCGTCGCCAGAGTACACTAAGATGTCGTCTATGAAAACCACCACGAACTGATCCAGATCTTTCTTTGAAACACCCTATTCATCATATCCATAAGCGCTGCAGGTGCGTTAGTCAACCCGACGGCATTACCAAAAATTCGTAGTGCCCATACCGAGTCGAAGCATTTGTTTTATGGATATCCGCTTCCTTAACCTTCAACCGATGGTACCGGACCTCGGATCAATCTTAGAGAATCCGCATTTGCACCCTTCGGTGATCAAACAAGTCATCTATCCGTGGCAGCGGATATTTGTTCTTAATCGTCGACTTGTTCAATCTGGCGGTAGTCTATGCACATCCGCATCGTACCATCTTTCTTCTTGACAAAAGAAGGCGCGCACTTACGGTGAAACACTTGGCCCGATAAAACCTCGATCCAATAACTCCTGGATCGAGCCTTAAGCTCCACCAATTCCTTTGGTGCCATCCTATCACGGAGCAATAGACACCTGGCGGCGCGTCGGGTAACAGATCTATCCCGAACTCTACCTCGCGATCTGGCGGCAAACTGGAAGCTCCTCGGGAAAAACATCAGCAAACTCCTTAACGGTACAAACCTTCTCCACTGGCGGACTCTTTAACCTCCAAAGTATACACATGAACCACATACGCCGCAACCCTTCACGACCATCTTCTCGCTTTCAAAGCGGATACCACATTTGATAAGTAATCTCTCCTACTACCTATCATAGCCACCTCATCACCATCAACCGTCTTAAGAACCATGCGCTTAGCGCGCAATCCAACCTCGCTGGTACTTAACCCGCCAATCCATCCCAAGGATCGGATCGAACTCCCCAAGCGGCGGTTCCATCGGATCGCGACAAATACTACCCCTTGGAGTTCTAGAGGTACATCTCTAAGCGACTTATCTACTACTACTGAGTGACCTAACGGACTAATCACGGTCATCCGCCTAGAAGATATCTCGAGTCTAAATCCATTGTCTCTACTATACTCGGCAACATAAGAGTGCGTAGAACCCACATCAATTAAAGCGGTATAAAAGTACCAAAAATCAAAACGTCACAGGTTATGGCGTCCGGTCGTCGCCTCCTCTCGGTGCCTCGCGAAGCATACACCAATCGGTGTCTAGCATCGAACTACCGCACCTCGCGGTGCTCCACGGCCCCGACCGGATCCATAACCATCTCTCGCCATTACCACGGCCCCTCTGCGGTGGCGATCTATTACCTCTCGAGCCCGATTACGGCTCGACTCTCGGCCGAATCACGGCCATCTACGCGGACAATCCCTAATGCGATGATCCGAGACCCACACTCGAAGCAACCTTTACCTCCGGTCCAACAACCACCCCAATGAGATTTCCCTGCGATTACAACTGCGGCGGTCCACGCCTAGCAAGCAATAAACCTAGCGAGCACTGATTCGGCCCACTCGGTCTAGCCCTCTTCTGCGCAGACACCGACGATCCGAAGACCCAAAACTCCTCTTAAGCCTACTCCTGTCCATGCTGCGTCTTCACCGGCTCTTTAATACCCTCGGCTACCTTAGCCTTCTCAACTAAGGCGACAAACTCGCTCCTGGCGAGGAGCAATCAGCGACCTCAACTCGTCTCATGAGACCATCCTCGAAACGAACACACCTCTCATGCTCGGTGGCTACAATGCCCACGGCATACCTACTCACCAGGAACTCGGCCTCGTACTCGACCAACGGACTTACTCCCGAACAAGCCTCGAAATGCCTTTCTTTGGGAGTCGATGTAACTAGCCCCGATGTACTTCTTTTGATATCTTTGCCGAAAATAATCCCATGTCAAATCCTCTACGGCCACACTATCCCGAACCGTGAGCCACCACCGATATGACTCATCCCGGAGAAGCGTCGATACCCTTCCGGCTTCTCTTCACCGTCAAGTCCGGATCATCCATGATCCATTTCGGTTGCCTCGGCCAATATTCAGCGGTGCTAGGAGCAACACGGATACACCTCGAAAGAATTCAGCCCCATTAGCCGAGTCGCTCAGAACCGATTTCGACTCTGCACCACCACCGCCCGGCTACCCTTTCCAACACTCGCGACATCGCGCTGTGACGCTGCGTCGTCTCGGTCGATCTTGGAACTCACCACCTCCGGTGGTGGCGGGCCGGTATCTCATTTTACGAACCTGCCCGGATCCTACGGGCTCGTAAACCGTCATTCTACCCCTACCTCTACCACGAGTATTACGACCACGTCGCCTCGAGTGCTCATGACTAATCTTTCTCGTATCGATTAAAGAATTTTATGCATCGATGTTTATTCCACTTGTTTAAAAAGCAAGTCTTATGAATATTTAATGAGGATTTGTTCTCATGAGTTCACGAGAATCCTATCGGTTTCAATCTCTAAAGTAGTATACTATTGCTATTCATCGAGATCATATCATATCCAATCAAATCACAAAGAATAGTCAGGGGTACTTACAGGCGGCCAGTGCTTGGAGACTTCGGTGCCATGCCTTTCAAACCATATATTTAAACCCAAAACACTTATGACATCCTTTAAAAACATTTTGGGCCTCGGGCCCACAGTAGAAACCTTTGAACTTGGCTCGATACCACAAATGTAACACCCCAAAGCCGGACAAGACACCACGTCCGACCGGTATGTTACTGGGAAAATGCTTTTGGGAGATCAGTTTACCGTTTAAAAGTGGGTGAAAACACGGGTCCTTGAAACAAATTTGAGTGGTCTTGTTTGAAAAAGCAGTTGATGTATTTGAAACGGAGATTTTGAAAACTTAGCGAATTTGTAGTTAAAGCGAGTTTAACCATTAAAACCTCATTAGTTTCTTAGTGACACATAAAACACTTTTAAACTTAGGAGAACTACAAGTTTGAATTTGGAAACCAGTTGTTTTTGTTTATCAAAAGGCTTAGTGTGATACCCGATGGTATAGTAAAAAAAAAAAAAAAACCGGTGTGTTATAGTTTTGAAATCATTATCTTTCCAAGTTTTAGTGAAATTTATTCCAAGTTACTTTGTTTAAGGCATGTCAAAATCAACTTAAAACATCAACAACATAAAACATAACTTTAAAGGCCTTTACAAATCCAAAATAAAACCCAATTAAAAGTAAATAAACTAAAGTACCCAAATAGTAGAGTCTGAGTAAAACTTTATTAAAGCATGGCATGTGCACCAGAGTCCATCCGGCTCCATGTCGCGTCTACGAGTCACTGAAATGTCAAAAGAGAGGGTGAGTCGAGTGACCCAGATGTGCAAATCCCGCTCCAGAAGAAACAACATACTAACACACATCATACATAGCAACATAATTAATGCAACCCGATCCTAACCATCCATATCGCCTTTTCTACCAGTGTGGTACCAAACCTTTGGTGGTGCCAAACCACTTTGGTGACATATAGTCACAATGTGTTACCAAAAACTTTGGTGTCCCAAAGACACAATATCCAGTCATTGTGGTACCAAACCCTTTGGTGTCCCAAAGACACGATGTGCTACCAAAGCACTTGGTGGCCGTAGTCACAAATCACGGTGATGATGGGGCCAACCCATCGTGTGATACCAAATCACTAGCGAGGCGATCCCATAACTCAAGTGGGGCCAACCCACGGTGGTCAAACCACGGGGACAAGTCGCAATGAGGTGCCAAACCTCACGGTGTCCCAAAGACACAATGTGCTACCAAAGCCTTTGGTGGCCCCGTAGTCACAAATCGGTGATGATGGGGCCAACCCATCGTGTGATACCAAATCACTAGCGAGACGATCCCATAACTCAAGTGGGGCCAACCCACGGTGGTCAAACCACGGGGACAAGTCGCAATGAGGTGCCAAACCTCTGCGGTGTCCCAAAGACACAATGTGCTACCAAAGCACTTGGTGACCGTAGTAGTCACGAATGCGGTGATGGGGCCAACCCATCGTGTGATACCAAATCACTTTGGCGTCAATCCCAGTATCTCACAAGTGGGGCCAACCCACGGTGGTGTTAACCACGGGGGCGAGACTGAGGTACCAAACCTCTGGAGGTGCCAAACCTCTGGTGACCCAAAGTCACAAAGTGTGCTACCAAAGCAACTTTGGTGCTCGTCGGCACAATATACCTTTGCTCCCTCCTCTCGTATCACCCACACATATCATACTCATGGGATTATGCATCTCATACAAGCCATGCATATCATGCCAACATATCAAGCATTACAACTCATAACATGCATAACATAAATCATGATATCATGTGTTATCATTAATACTCATCATAGAAACAGACTTACCGAATCGTACACATACCCCCTTTTGGGTATCCAATTATCCTTCTCCTTTGTTTCAATCTTATTAAGCAATCAAGTTTATTAGCAAGCGTTACTAAGTAGAGAGTGTGTTAGTTACACACTGGTAAAACCGAGTCTAAAGATCCCCACGAATCACTCTGAGTCCCTTGATTATCAAGCCCCTTACTCTTGATTTGATTCCTTACCAAATCCGAATCAAGCAATGATTCTTCTTCCAACAATCGGCACTCTAATAAACAAATAGTTAATCACCAATCACCTTTATCTAAGCGAAAACTAATAAATGGACTAACAACAATACCAACCCTTACCACACTTACCAATCGGTTCAAAGAGTGAAGGCTCTTCACGGCTACTTACGATATCCAAGACCCTATCACAAAATGATAATCCAAAGGTTAACACCCTTCCCAAATGACCATAATCGGCCCTTAACCAAACCATAACCAACAAAGAACCAAAAGAAGGAGATATGGCCATTCGGCCTTGCACTTACCAACACCCAATATTGGCCAACTAGGACTTCTAGGAGGGAACCACAAGAGATTCGGCCAAGGCTTGCAAAGAGAGAAAAAGAATCGGTTTTAAGTGTTTATCACCTTTAATGTTAGGCTTGAGTGGAGGAGAAAGAAAAGAAGTGTGAGAAGAATGTAGTTTCGGCAATGGCAATTTGAGAAAGAGAAAAGTGAGTGAAATGGAAGTAGTTTGGTTTGCCAAAGGAAGAAATGAAGAGAGAAAGAAAGAAAACAAGGCACAATCGGCTACCAAGAAAGTTGAGAGAAACAAATCAATTTCGACAACTAGGTGCTTGCACTTTTGGCTCCAAAGAGAAAATGAGAGAAACTCCTTAGAATTTCGGCTTGTTTTGACAAAAATGGAAAAAGAAAGTGTGGCCTTACCAATTGTTTCATTGTTGAAAAACACCCAAAATGCCAAGGCACATTATTTTCTACCCAAACCCCATGCCAAACCGTCCACACTCCCACTTCAACACCCACAAATTCGGCCACATCCCCTAATTCACTCACATCCACACATTCAAACATCAAGACCAAGTCTCCCTCCTACAATTGCTCTCCACCCTCCTTTTGAATGTGAAGACTTGGTCCAAGTTAGAGTTTCACTAGCCTTCTACCTCTCCTCCATGCCGTCCCAAAAGAAGTCAAAAGGAGAACTCTGTGGCTCGAACACTGGACCTCCCTCTCACGAAGATGACGCCACATCAAGCTCCCCATGTGGCGCATGCTTTGCCTCTAAGGTAGCTCCTTATTTGTGCAACAAAACCTCAATTAAAACTCTTAAACCCCGCTTCCTCGGCTCCCTTCACTTAACACCCAAAACCAAAATTTTCCCATTCACTCAGGCACACTCCTAGCCTACAATTAAGCTCCTAAAACACAGAAATAACCACCACGACACACTAAACACATGCTATAACATGCAACAACAAAATAGCCCCCTAACCCGGGATATTACAATGAAATTCGGCTTGTTTTGACAAAAATGAAAGAGCTATGTTGCTACCCTCCTAAGACCAGAAAATGCACCAACAAACCAAGGAAATTCGGCACTAGTCCCCTAACACACTCACCAACCGGCCACTCCCAACAAGCTTCCCAAATTACGGCCAACACCTCCAAACATCCCAAAATTTCGACCACCACTCCCCCATTAACTCCCTACCACACATTCAAATTAGCTTGACCAAGTCTACCTCCACAACTTGCTCTCCACCTTCCATTTGAATGGGTGGACCAAGTCAAGGAAGAATTCGAATTGCCTTCTAACTCTTCCTCCATGCCGTCCCAAAATGAGAGCCAAAATGGGGAACTCTGCGACTTGAACTCGGGATCTCTCCCCCTTGTAGTTGACGCCACACTCAAGCCCCAAGTGGCACATACTTTGCCACTTTGCCAGCTCCTCATTTGTGCAACCAAACACCAAATAATATTCTTATACCCTAGCTCCAACAGCTCCCCTGACTTAACACCCAAAAACCAAAATTTTCCCATTCACTCAGGCATACACTTAGGCTTCGATTAAGCCCCCAAAACATAGAAATAGCCACGCAGCACACTAGACACATGCAATATCATGCAACAACAAAACAGCCCCTAACCCGGGATATTACATTCACATTAAAAAGACAACCACACTTAGGTACTTATAAATCAGCACATAGCTTTTACTCTTTACGCGATTAAGTCCTTTCTCTTAATTCGGCACACAATCGATAAAATTATCACACAGAATTTTCACATAGACTATGTCACATAGAATCAACACAAAAAATAACATTAAATTATTATTTTGACCTCAGATTTGTGGTCTCGAAACCACTATTTTTACTAGGGTCTAAACCGGGCTGTTACAATTCCAATCCAATTCCATTTATGTCAATTTACAAGGCTAAAACTCATGTGTACATAAGCATAATTCATCCATATTTGCTTACCAAAAACTTAACCATTTCAAAGGCTATCAAGTCATACCAAAACATGCATCATATATCATATTCATTAATGCATATTGCCAACACATAACTAGCCAAATCACATGGCTAAGTTCACATCTCATTCTTATACCAAATACTAGCCTATACATGCCATATTTAGCTATATACATTTCCAAAATGTACCAAAACAAGTTGAGTAGTGTGATGACAATCCTCGACAGTCCTTGAGCCTTCAGTAGCTTTGACGACCTATAAGACAGAACAAATATACACAGAGTAAGCTTTCCAAAAGCTTAGTAAGCCATATACAAATAAACTTATAATAAAATGTAAATAACTAAGTTGATACAATAACATTAATGGTTCTCATAGCAAATTGATCTCATATATTTCTTGGCTCAATTGTTAAGCCATTTCTTACCACATTCTTCAATTCAAATATTACATATACATATGACTCATTCAATCATATCTTCACATATTATCTCATCATCTCAATTCACATATTCATCATAGTAAGTTCATATAGACACTTACCTTTCATACACACTTAGTATACATATCAAACGTACCTGAAACAGATATACTGATCACATAACTGTTTGTTCCTCAGACTTACCCGTTGAACCATTCGGAATCTAATATGATACTCAGAAAGTTCAGAATAGTCGTACAATACGAACATCCCAGACGAGGTCTTACATGTAACCAGATATCGATGCCACTGTCCCAAACAGGGTCTTACACGAATAAAATACGATGCCGATGTCCCAGACATGGTCTTACACGTAAATCTCATATCGAAGCCAACTTCCCAGACGTGGTCTTACACGAAATCTCTTATTGATGCCAACGTCCTAGACGTGGTCTTACACAAAATCTCAAATCAACGCCAACGTCCCAGACGTGGTCTTATATGATATCACACAGCAGACATCTATGTCATGACATATACTATCGGGACTTCTCGGACTTTGACACTATGTCGATTCTATCTCAGAATTCATGCATACATCATCTCATATGCATTCACCATTATCAATAATCATATGGACATTCATAATTCAATACAGATAAATTTATTTGTATATTGACTTACCTCGAATTCAAATAACAGAAACGGATACGGCTACTCGATTACTTTCGCTTTCTCGCGATCTAAGTCCGTTTTCCACGGTTCTTGATCTATACATATTCAAATTTAACCCTTTTATTTACCAACATATTCATTTAAATCCAAAATCACACATTTAGGGCAATTTGCAAATTAGCCCTTACATTTGCATAATTTATCAATTTAGTCCATTTTTCTCAAAACATCAAACACACAAAATCATCACATACTCATGCTTAGTGGAATGCTTATGAATATCATACAAGCTCATATATTTCATCAAATTCACAACTTAGTACTTCAAATTTCTATTTTCTCAATTTAGCCCCAATTAGCTAAATTCATCAAAATTTCAAGAACAAAATATGTTCATGTAACACATATCTTTCATTTAACAACTAAACTCATCATAAAGCTTATCAATTCATCTATGGCACAATTCACAATTATCATAAATTCTTCAAATTACAACATGGGCATGATAGTAGACTAAGCAACAATCTCAAAAACATAAAAATCATCAAAATCTAAAGCCCAAACATACCTAAATTTGAACATGAAATGGCCGAAACCCTTGAAGCTTTTGTTCTATCTTTTTCTTTCAATATTCGGTGAAAAATGGATGAACATCCCACTTCATTCTTTCTTTTTTTGTTTTTATTAATATCATATATAATATGTTTTCTATTATTATAACTTAACAAATAAAATAAACATATAAAAACATAATATAGATATACATGTTGCCGTCCACTAACTTGCTAAATGGCCAATTTATAACATAAGGCCTCATATATAAGAGGACACATCAATTAAGCCACTAAATCAAATAAAGGCCACTTTTACCAATTATGCAATTTAGTCATTTGCTCAATTAATCACACATATGGACAAATTAACTGACAGAGATTTATCACATGCTTAATCACATATCATAGGCACAGAAAATAATATTAAAATAATTTACTGACTCAGATTTGTGGTCCCGAAACCACTGTTCCGACTAGGGTATAAACCGGACTGTTACAATTCTCCCCCTTAGGGATTTTTGTCCCCGAAAATATTACCGTTAAATAGACTCAAATATTGCTGTCTCATTGAATCTTCAGGCTCCCACGTAGCCTCTTCTATTCCGTGTCGATGCCACAACACTTTCACTAACGAAATTTTCTTGTTTCGCAATTCTTTCACTTCACAAGATAAGATACGGATTGGTTCCTCTTCATAAGTCATATCAGATCGGATTTCAATGTCAGACGGAGTATCACATGTGACGGATCAGAACGGTATCTATGGAGCATCGAAACATGGAATATATTATGTATCTTTTCTAGCTCAGAAGGCAATAACAATCTATACGCAACTGGCCCAACTCGTTCAATAACCTCATATGGCCCGATGAACCTCGGACACAACTTGCCTTTACGTCCGAATCAGAGTACTTTCTTCCACTGAGACACTTTCAGAAATACTTTTTCACCGATCTCAAATTCAATCTCTTTTCGTTTCAAATCTGCATAAGACTTCTGACGATCAGATGCTACTTTCAAACTATTACGGATTACTTTTACTTTCTGTTCAGTGTCTTTTATCAAATCAACCCCGTGTAGCTTATTTTCACTGAGCTCGGTCCAATACAGAGGTGTTCGACATTTACGTTCGTACAAAGCTTCATAAGGTGCCATTTCAATGCTCGACTGAAAACTATTATTATATGCAAACTCAATCAATGGCAGATATTGTTCCCACGTACCATTAAACTCAAGGATGCAACATCTTAACATATCCTCAAGAATTTGAATGATCCGCTCAGATTGACCATCCGTTTGCTGATGAAAAGTTGTACTAAAATGCAGTTTCGTGCCTAAAGCTTCTTGCAATTTCTTCAAGAATCTTGATATAAATCTCGGATCTCTATCTGACACGATGTATAGTGGCACCCCGTGCAATCTCACAATATCAGAAATGTAAAGCTCGGCTAACTTATCAAGTGAATAATCAGATCTCACCGGAATAAAATGGGCAGATTTTGTCAATCTATCAAGTACGACCCAAATTGCATCTTTTTTTCTCGGAGTCAGAGGCAATCCAGAAACAAAATCCATTGTCACTCTATCCCATTTCCACTCGGGAATCAGAATAGGTTGTAACAAACCAGACGGAACCTGATGTTTAACTTTTACTTGCTGACAGTTTAAACATTTCGACACATAGTCAGAAATATCTCGTTTCATACTTGACCACCAGTAGTGTTGCTTCAAATCGTGATACATTTTAGTGCTTCCCGGATGAATAGATAGACGACTACTATGAGCTTCACTCAGAATTAGCTGTAACAACTCAAAGTTTCTCGGAACACAGATACGATCTCGAAATCTCAAGCAATCATCAACAACTCTGAATTCAGAATCAGAATTCGAATCACACTGGGTTCGTTTTGCTAACATTTCATTATCAACTTTCTAAGCATCAACTATTTATTGCAGAAATAACGGTTTCACTTTCGTTTCAGCTATCACAGAACTATCATCAGACAGGTCTAATTGAGCATTCAAAACACGCAATGCAGACAGTGATTTCTGACTCAGTGCATCGGCTACAACATTAGCTTTAACCGGATGATAATCTATCACAAGTTCGTAGTCTTTCAACAACTCTAGCCATCTTATCTATCGCATATTCAAATCTTTTTGAGTCATCAGATATTTTAAACTTTTATGATCCGAAAATACATGACATTTCTCACCAAACAAATAATGTCGCCAAATTTTTAATGCGAACACAATCGCAGCTAGCTCAAGGTCGTGTGTCAGAGAATTCTTTTTATGAGGCTTCAGTTGTCTCGAGGCATAAGCTATTACTTTGCCTTCTTGCATCAGTACACATCCCAGACCGTTTAACAAAGCATCACTGTATATTACAAATTCTTTGCCTGATTCCGATTGTACCAACACTGGAGCTTCAGTTAACAGAGTTTTCAACTGATCAAAGCTTTTTTGACAATTATCGGACCATTCAAATCTCACATCTTTCTGAAGCAATTTAGTCAACGGAGTAGCTATCGTCGAAAAGCCTTTTACAAATCTGCGGTAATAACAAGCAAGCCCCAGAAAACTACAAATTTCAGAGACATTCTTTGGAGGTTTCCACTCCAGTATAGCAGAAATCTTGTTTGGGTCAACTCTTATTCCAGAGGCCGATACAATGTGTCCCAGAAAATTGACTTCACGCAACCAGAATTCACATTTGCTGAATTTCACATATAATTGCTTTTCTCTCAGAGTTTGCAACACAATTCTCAGATGTTCGGCATGTTCAGTTTCATCCCGCGAATAAATCAGAATATCGTCTATGAATACAATAACAAATCGATCTAGGTACGGTCTAAAAATTCTGTTCATCAGATCCATAAAAACTACAGGAGCATTTGTTAGTCCAAATGGCATAACTAAAAATTCATAATGCCCATACCTCGTTATAAAAGTAATTTTTGGAATATCTGAATCTTTTACTCGCAACTAGTAGTAACCCGATCTCAGATCTATCTTCGAAAACACTGTAGCTCCTTTTAACTGGTCAAACAAATCATCAATCCTGGGCAGCGGATATTTATTCTTTATGGTCACTTTGTTCAAATGACGGTAGTCAATGCACATTCTAATCCTGCCATCTGTCTTTTACACAAATAGAACGGGAGCACCCCATAGTGAGAAACTCAGTCTAGCAAACCCTCTGTCAGTCAGCTCTTGCAACTGTGACTTTAACTCTTTCAATTCTGTTGGCGCCATTCGATACGGAGCTATCGAAATAGGTGTAGTACCAGGCAAAATTCAATTCCAAATTCAACTTCACAAATCGAAGGCAATCCTGACAATTCTTCAGGGAAAACATCAGAGAACTCACAGTCTACTGGCACCGAATCAACTTTCTTTTCAGACATTTTCGAATCAATCACATAAGCAAAATATGACTCGTATCCCTTTTTCATATTGCTCTGAGCTTCCAATACAGATATCACAGTAGGTAATCTATTCAAATCATTAGACTCAACTCTGACTATTTCATCATTCAGACATCTCAAATCAATAGTTTTTCTCTTACAGTTTACAACAGCATCATGCAATGTCAAACAGTCCATACCCAGAATGATATCAAACTCATCAAATGGTAATAGCATTAGATCAGCAGGAAAACAGATATCTCGAAACATTAACGGGCAGTTCTTGCATACTTTGTCAACAAGGACACTTTTACCTAAGGGGTTCGATACTTTTATAACAAACTCAATAGACTCTACAGGCAAAGTCTTACTGGATACTAAATTCATGCATATATACGAATGCGTAGAACCAGGGTCTATCAATGCAATCACAGAAGTATCATAAAGTGTAAAAGTACCAGTTATAACATCAGGAGATGAAGCTTCCTCACGAGCTTGGATAGCATATGCTCTAGCAGGTGCTCTAGCTTCAGATCTCGCAACAGTGTCTCTAGTAGTTCTCTGGCTACCACTGATGTTTCTCGTATTCTGCGAAGGTCTACCTCTCGCTGGTGCATTATCAGATCTCGGATTTTGAACAGTCTCCGGCTCAACAGATTCCAGACAATCTCGAACAAAATGATCTAATGATCAACATCTAAAGTAAGCCCGATCATTCAATCTACAATTTCCCGGATGCCTTTTTTCATAATGCTTACACTCGGGTCTTTCAGAATAGACATTTCCAACACTTGCTATTGAAGTTGCCGGAGTTTTGGAGCTCAAATGTGATCTGCCTCGATCTCTATTCGATTGTCCCACATTAGCCTTTGAACGACTATGCTCATCTCAGAATTTCTTTGAAGCAGACTGAAATGATCTACTCTGAAATCTCTTTCTCACATCTCTAGCTTCAGACTCTGCTTTTCTTTTATCTTTCCCGAGTGCTTCAGCTTTCCACGCTCGGTCAACTAGCACAACGAACTCTTTTATCTCTAAAATCCCGACTAGTAAGCGGATATCCTCATTAATGCCATCTTCGAATCTTTTACACATTATTGCCTCAGTGGATACACATTCACGAGCATATTGACTCAGATTTACGAACTCTTGTTCATATTAAAGTATGAGACATTGGCCTACTGCTTTGATTCCAAAAATTCCTTTCGTTTCTGATCGATGAATCTCTCACTGATATATTTATTTTGAAACTCAATCTGAAAGAAATCCCACGTGACTCGCTCTTTAGGAACAACAGAAGTTAGGGTTTTCCACAACTGATAAGCTGCATCCCGTAATAGTGAAACAACACATTTAATACTTTCATATGGAGTTAAAGACATTTCAGTAAATACCCGGATTGTGTTTTCTAACCAGAACTCGGCCTTTTCAGCATCATCATCATTAGTAGCCATGAACTCTTCAGCTCCATATTTACGGGTCTTGTCAACCGGAGGCTTATTCAACAGATTCGGATACATAACAGGTGGCACAACTGTAGTCTGAGGGGGATTAATTGGGGGCGGAGGTTGCAAAACAGTCGGGTTATTTCTCACAAATTGAGTGAACCACTCACTCATCATCTGGATGAAAGCTTGTTTAGCTTCTCCCTCTTGACCGCTCGTAGCCGATCTCGGATCAGAGGGCGCTATCCCTTCAGCGGGAGCAGGCGCATTACTTTCTACGTCATTAGCTACGGCTCTTTCAGGATCCATTACTATACGAAAATCACATTTTACACATCAGAATTCATCACACTATCACTGTTCAGATATATGGCATGTATAGCTAGACTCAAACATGCTACGTTAGTCTGAGAATCGACTAAACCTGGCTCTGATACCAACAAAATGTAACGCCCCTAACCCGTATCCATCGCCGGATTAGGGTTGAAGGTATTACCGAACAGATCAGAAACTTTAACAGGCAATTTGTAAAATAAATCATCAATCACACTCATCATCTGACATCATAGTGTTCCTTTCATAGGTCTACGAGACCTTAGACATGCTTTAGAGCAGGGCCAGAACTATGCCGAACTCTTACGAAATTTCTTGGAAATTTAAAAATTTTCAAAGTTATGTAGGACATACGCCCGTGTGGGCAGGCCGTTTGCCTCCTACGGCTGCTAGACACGCCCATGTGTCTTCCCCGTGGTCGAACCTGACTTAACTCCACGGCCACCAAGCACACCCGTGTACCTTGGCCATGGTCATTTCTGACTAAACCACACGGCTACCAGGCACGCCCGCGTGTGCGGTGGCGTGTACCCTTAGCTCACATCGACTTACTCCCACGGTCATCAGCACGCGCAGTATGTACAACCGTGTGGCAAAACAGCCCATTTGCAAGGCCAAAATGCCACCCACATAGAGTCAAACCTACAAGCATAGGACCAAAGTAACTCATGCACATTTGACAACCAAGAACATACCAAAATAATCATCCAATCTCTACATTCCAATCCAATTCCATTCATGTCAATTTACAAGGCTAAAACTCATGTGTACATAAGCATAATTCATCCATATTTACTTACCAAAAACTTAACCATTTCAAAGGCTATCAAGTCATACCAAAACATGCATCATATATCATATTCATTAATGCATATTGCCAACACATAACTAGCCAAATCACATGGCTAAGTTCACATCTCATTCTTATACCAAATACTAGCCTATACATGCCATATCTAGCTATATACATTTCCAAAATGTACCAAAACAAGTTGAGTAGTGTGATGACAATCCTCGTGAGTCCACGATCCTTTGAGTAGCTTTGACGACCTATAAGACAGAACAGATATACATAGAGTAAGCTTTCCAAAAGCTTAGTAAGCCATATACAAATAAAATTATCATAAAATGTAAATAACTAAATTGATACAATAACATTAATGGTTCACATAGAAAATTGATCTCATATATTTCTTGGCTCAATTGTTAAGCTATTTCTTACCACATTCTTCAATTCAAATATTACATATACATATGACTCATTCAATCATATCTTCACATATTATCTCATCATCTCAATTCACATATTCATCATAGTAAGTTCATATAGACACTTACCTTTCATACACACTTAGTATACATATCAAACGTACCTGAAACAGATATACTGATCACATAATTGTTTGTTCCTCAGACTTACCCGTTGAACCATTCAAAATCTAATAGGATACTTAGAAAGTTCAGAATAGTCATACAATGCCAACGTCCCAGACGAGGTCTTACATGTAATCAGATATGGATGCCACTGTCCCAGACAGGGTCTTACACGAATTAAATACGATGCTGATGTCCTAGACATGGTCTTACACGTAAATCTCATATTAATTCCAACGTCCAAGACGTGGTCTTACACGAAATCTCTTATTGATGCCAACGTCCCAGACGTGGTCTTATATGATATCACACAGCAGACATCTATGTCATGACATATACTATCCTATCTATTCCTAGGTTAACACGGGACTTCTCGGACATTGACACTATGTCGATTCTATCTCGAAATTCTTGCATACATCATCTCATATGCATTCACCATTATCAATAATCATATGGACATTCATAATTCAATACAGATAAATTTATCTATATATTAACTTACCTCGGATTCAAATAACAGAAATGGATACGGCTACTCGATTACTTTCGCTTTCCCGTGATCTAAGTCCGTTTTCCTCGGTTCTTGATCTATACATATTCAAATTTAACTCTTTTATTTACCAACATATTCATTTTAATCCAAAATCACACATTTAGGGCAATTTGCAAATTAGCCCTCATATTTGCACAATTTATCAATTTAGTCCATTTTTCTCAAAACATCAAACACACAAAACCATCACATAGTCATGCTTAGCTGAATGCTTATGACTATCATACAAGCCCATATATTTCATCAAATTCACAACTTAGTCCTTCAAATTTCTATTTTCTCAATTTAGCCCCAATTAGCTAAATTCATCAAAATTTCAAGAACAAAATATGTTCATGTAACACATATCTTTCATTTAACAACTAAACTCATCATAAAGCTTATCAATTCATCTATGGCACAATTCACAATTATCATAAATTCTTCAAATTACAACATGGGCTTGATAGTAGACTAAGCAACAATCTCAAAAACATAAAAATCATCAAAATCTAAAGCCAAAACATACCTAAATTTGAACATGAAATGGCCGAAACCCTTGAAGCTTTTGTTCTATCTTTTTCTTTCAATATTTGGTGAATAATGGATGAACATCCCACTATATTCTTTCTTTTTTTGTTTTTATTAATACCATATATAATATGTTTTCTATTATTATAACTTAACAAATAAAATAAACATATAAAAACATAATATAGATATACATGTTGCCATCCACTAACTTGCTAAATGGCCAATTTATAACCAAAGGCCTCATATATAAGAGGACACATCAATTAAGCCACTAAATCAAATAAAGGCCACTTTTACCAATTATGCAATTTAGTCCTTTGCTCAATTAATCACACAGATGGACAAATTAACTCACAGATATTTATCACATGCTTAATCACATATCATAGGCACAGAAAATAATATTAAAATAATTAACTGACTCAAATTTTTGGTCTCAAAACCGCTGTTCCGACTAGGGTATAAACTAGACTGTTACAGGTTTAGTCCCGAACCACTTCAAAAGCATGTTTAAGGCCTCGTAGGTCCTCATAAGGGACAATATGAATATGATTGAATGGCAATTGAGTATGAATGCATAAATGTATGAATTATGTATGTTAAATGATGTTGATTGATTGGTAATACCTCGTAACCCTATTCTGACTGTGAATACGGGTGAGGGGTGTTACATTTATTGGTATCAGAGCCAAGGTTTAGTCAATTCTAGGACTTACGTAGCGTTTGTGAGAGTCTAGCTATACATGCCATATATACTTTACGATAGTGTGATGATTCCTAACAGCTTAAATTATGTTTTCGTATAGTAATGGATCCTGAAAGAGCTGTAGCTGATGATGTAGAGAGTAACGCGCCTGCTCCTGCTCAAGGGGCAGGGCCATCTGATACTAGGCCTGTATCGAGTAGTCATGAGGGAGAGGCTAAATAATTCTTTTTCCAGATGATGAGTGAGTGGTTCACGGAGTTCGTTCGAATGAATCCGGCTGTTCAACAACCTCCACCCCCACCGATTCCTCAATAAATCCTTATTTTTCCTCAAGTTATAGATCCAATACGATTGAACAAGCCGCTAATAGATAAGATTCAAAAACATGGGGCTGAAGAGTTTCGGGCTACTGTTGATGATGATGCGAAGATAGCTGAGTTCTGGCTCAAAAATACAATCAGAGTATTTGATGAATTGTCTTGTACTCTTGAGGAATGTATCAAATGTGTTGTATCTTTACTGAGAGATAATGTGTACCATTGGTGGAAAATGTTGATATCTGTGGTTCCTAGTGAACATGTTACTTAGGAGTTTTTCCAATCCGAATTCCGAAAGAAGTACATCAATAAAAAATTCCTTGATCAGAAGCATAAAGAGTTTTTGGAGTTAAAACAAGGTTGGATGATTGTCACTGAGTATGAAAGAGAATTCATACGTTTAAGCATGTATGCTCGAGAGTATGTGTCTACTGAGGAGATTATGTGTAAACGGTTTGTTGATGGGTTGAACGAGGATATAAAACTATTAGTTGGGATTCTTGAATTGAAAGAATTTGTCGTGCTGGTTAAAAGGGCTTGTAAAGCTGAGGATCTTAGAAAAGAAAAGAGAGAAGTAGATTCAGAAGCTAGAGACTCGAGAAAAAGATCGATGAATAAGCCGTATCACTCTTTATCAAAGAAACCTCGAGATTTGTTTAGCCGATCAAACACACCAGTGGAATACTCTAATAGAGATCGTGGGAAGCAAATTACGAGTTCAAAAACTCCAGCTGTGTCAGTGGCTAGTGTGGGTAATGTTAGATTAAATAAACTGAAATGTGGACGTTTTGGAAAATGACATTTTGGAGAGTGTAGATTAAATGATCAGGCTTGTTTTAAATGTGGATCGTTAGATCATTTTATCAGAGATTGCCTAGAGTTAGCTAAAAAATATAACGCTTAGAGTATGAGGCCGAGTAATACTGCAGTTAGAGGGAGACCACCCATATATGCTGGTAATGTTAGTGGTAGTCAGAGAGCAACAAAAGACTCTACTGTGAGGTCTAAGGCATGAGCACCTGCCCGAGCTTATGCTATCTGTGCACGGGAGGAGGCATCCTCGCCAGACGTGATTACCAGTACTTTCACTCTCTATGATACTAATTTGATTGCATTGATAGATCCAGGATCAACTCATTCTTATATATGCATGAATTTAGTATCCAGTAAGACTTTTCCTGTAGAGTCTACTGAATTTGTGATTAGAGTATCGAACCCCTTAGGCAAATGTGTTTTTGTTGACAAAGTCTACAAGAATTATCCGTTAAGGCATCGAGATTTCTATTTTCCAGCTAATCTGATGTTGTTGCCACTCGACAAATTTGATGTGATTTTGGGTATGGATTGGCTAGCGATGCATAGTGCTATAGTGAATTGTAGACGAAAGATAATTGAATTGAAATGTCAAAATAATAAGACTATTAGAATTGAATCTGATGATCTGAATAGTTTTCCAGTTGTAATCTCGTCTATGTCAGCTCAGAGATTTGTGAGAAAGGGATGTGAAGCTTATGTACTTGATACAAAAGTGACAGAAACAAAGATTAAATTAGTACCAGTTGTGTGCGAGTATCCAGATGTATTTCCCGAAGAGTAACCGGGTTTACCACCTATCAGAGAAGTTGAATTTGGTATTGAATTAGTACCGGGTACAACACTGATATCGATAGCTCCATACAGAATGGCTCCGACAGATTTAAAAGAATTGAAAGCTTAGTTTCAAGAGTTGACAGATAAAGGTTTTGCTAGACCGAGTTTCTCTCCCTAGGGTGCATCAGTGTTATTTGTGAAAAAGAAAGATGGCACAATGGGAATGTGTATTGACTATAGACAGCTGAATAAAGTGACTATAAAGAACAAATACCCTCTACTGAGGATTAATGATTTTTTGATCAGTTAAAAGGGGCAACAGTGTTTTCAAAAATTGATTTGAGATCGGGTTATTACCAATTGCGAGTGAAAGACTCAGATGTGCCAAAGACTGCATTTAGAACAAGGTACGGACACTACGAATTTCTTGTTATGCCTTTCGGACAGACAAATGCACCTGCTATTTTTATGGACCTAATGAACCAAATTTTCAAGTCGTATTTAGACTGATTTTTTGTTGTATTTATTGATGATATTTTGATTTACTCCCATGATGAATCTGAACATGCCGAGCATTTGAGAATCATATTAAAAAAATTGAGAGATAAATAGTTGTTTGCAAAGTTTAGAAAATGTGAATTTTGGCTACGAGAGGTCAATTTTCTGGGACATATAGTTTCAGCCGCGAGTATGAAAGTAGACCCGAGCAAAAATTTTTGTTGTTATAGATTGGAAGCCTCCGAGTAATGTAACCGAAGTCCATAGTTTTCTGGGACAAGCTGGCTATTATAGATGATTTGTGAAAGGATTTTCGATGATTGCGACTCTGACGATGCGATTGCTTCAAAAAGATGTTAGATTTGAGTGGTCAGAAAAGTGTTAGAAGAGCTTCGAACAGTTGAAAGCATTAATGAAAGAGGCACCATTGTTAGTTCAGCCTGAGTCGGGTAAAGAATTTGTAGTTTACAGTGATGCATCGTTAAATGGCCTGTGTTGTGTTTTGATGCAGGAAGGCAAAGTTGTAGCTTATGCCTCGAGACAGTTGAAACCACACGAAAAGAATTATCTGACCCACGATCTTGAAGCCGTAACAGTGTTCGCATTGAAAATTTTGCGCCATTACTTGTTTGGTGAGAAATGCCATATTCATACCGACCACAAAGGCTTGAAATATCTGATGACACAGAAAGACTTGAATTCACGACAACAGAGATGGTTAGAATTGCTAAAGACTATGAATTAGTAATTAACTATCATCTGAGAAAAGTGAATGTAGTTGCTGATGCTTTGATTCAAAAGTCCTTATTTGCTCTACGTGCTTTAAACACACAGTTAGCTATGTCTGATGATGGCTCGATAGTAGCCGAGTTGAAAGTGAGCCTGTTATTTCTACAGCAGATTTGTGAAGCTCAAAAATTTGATAATAAATTGCAAGCAAAACAAGCTCAGTGTGAGTCGACTTCTGATCTCGAGTTTCGAATAGGGTCTGATTACTATTTGATGTTTCATGATAGAATATGTAACGCCCCAAAAATTTAAGTCTTTAATTTTTGCCTGTTATGACACAAATTGCTTGTTTGCTTTAATGGCTAAGTGATTTTGGTGTGTATGGGGGTGTGTGAGAAGTTTGGGTTCAAATCCTGGCTTTTGCAGAATTTTTAGTTTGGCTCTTAAATGAATCTAGACGCTGGCATTTAGGCTTTATAAATAATAGTGCTTATTTTATGACACAAAAAGAACTGGTGATCTAGTGGCAATGTGGCGTGTTGTGTCACTGTGGGGTTTGAGGTTCAAGTCCTGGGTTGCACAATGGAATGATTATTTTGCTGCTTGAGCTGTGTAGGTAGTGGAGTTGGACGGAAACACAACTAAGGGGAGTTAGAATAGAATTTGAATGGAGTTTGAACTGGTCATGGAGAGGTTCAAGGAGGGATAAGGGGAGAGATTCTAGGAAAATATCAATGAGTTTGGGTGAGGGGAGGAGTTGTGCCGTTTGGGGGAACTCAAGCCTAGAGAATTTGGCTGGGGGGAGAATGTTGGTCATTTTCGGCATTAAGTTAACATCTGCCGAATGTGGTAGGCTTTTTTGACACTTTTCTCTGCTCATTTTTTTATTTTTCTTTCTTCTCCTCTGTCGAATTCCCTTTTCTTCCCTTCCATTCATCGGCTTTTGGTTCATTCATCCCTTATCTTTTCGGTCAATAGGTCAATTTTGTGAGAAACTCTTCCTTTCTTTCTCCCTTTTTCTCTTCCTCAAGCTGTACTCTCTTTTGGCCGAATAACCCTTGCCTTCCAATCGGTTTACCTTGTCTGAATATTTCTCCTTCTACCATCCAGTTTGGCCAAATATCACCTTTTACTTTATCACTCTCTACGCCGGTCTTCTTTTCACTGTTTCTTACTGTTCCAGTGCTGCAAGTGTTTCTGATTATCGGTAAGTGTTTATACTCCTCACTTTGTGATTAAACCTATTCGTCTCTAGTCTTTTTCTTAAAACCAAATACCCTCCTATTCATCTTTTGATTATCGACTGTTGTTTCCTTCTTCACGGTGGGTTACTCATTGCGGTTCTAGGGTTTCCCTTGAGGAGTGGTGGAGTGTAAGTGGTTTTGAAATAGTCGCAACCCTCATTCTCAGCGTTCAATCAAGGTAATGCGTTATCTGACTTTTGGATTTTAGGCCATATACTGATTATGTTCTTGTAGAGATCATTTGTGGATTGAGGCCACTTATATGGCCTATCGTGGTTAATGAGATCAGTGTTGTTAATCTATAGAGGCGTGTGATCACTTCTGGTTAGCGGTCTTGGAGGACTAAAGTCGCCTCATTCAAGCAAGGTAAGGATGGTGGTTTTGGATTAAGTGTCAATAAGAGGATGTTTTACCCTAACGATTAAGGGACTGACATTGGGTCATGTTTGAATCTAGATTGGGTGCTGTGAGGGACTTGGATGTGGCCACACAACCGCAGCTGTTGATACTTGCTTTTACTTAAATCTAAAATTTATGTTGGGTTTTGTTTATGTAATAAGGCCATTTATGCTGGTTTAAGTTTTTTATTGGGCTGAGTTTACTTATTTTAAACTGCTAATTTAGGAGAAGACAAATTTTTAAAATAATTTTCGTTTTCAAAGACACGAAATTTAAACATCAAATTTTTCAAAATTTTTAAAATCAACCTACTATAACAAGAGTAGATAATAAGGCAAATGTTTGACTAAATGATTGGTTAAATAATAAAGAGGTTTTTAAACTTAGAAATGAATTTTTACCTACAAGTCAAATTTTCGAAAGACACTTCAATGGGACACGCCAGATTCAGCCGTAACGTCTAGGCCGGGTTTGGGGTGTTACATTTAGTGGTACCAGAGCCAAGTTACAAAGCTCGACTGTGAAATGGGTTTTGAAAATATTTGGAATTTTTGGGGAAAACTATTTTTGAAGTGTTTTTGAAGGTTTACAAGTGTGGCACACCGAGTCTCCAGTGCCGTACCCGTAAGTTTTCTTTATATTGTAGACTGCTTAAAACTCTTTAGTTAGAGTAAACTAAGACTGTAGGAAATTAGAAACTGTAAGGAGACCTTGATTTGCAAAAACAAAACTCTGATCACTGCTTTTCATAAGACATCTATTAATAATTACTGGAATTATAAACTGATACATAAAACTTTGTAAACAGATAATACGTTATGAGCACTAGTGGTACTCGTGGAAGGGGTACACGAGGCTGAGGTAGAGGCTGAGGAGGTGCTAAGGCTGGGTCTTCGGCATCAGGCCAGATGCCTGATGTTGAGGCTAGGGAGACACCAGCTTCACCGGTGACTGAGATGGGATCGTACGACCGAGCGGCTGGGGATGATGCACTATCCCAAGCTATGCTCCGTATTCTAGAAAGGGTCGCAGGGACCAGTACTGGTGCTGTGGGTCGTGGGTCGATTTCAGAATGACTCCGGTCGAATGGAGAGGAAATCTTTAGGGGTATTTCTGGAGTAGCCCCTAATGAGGCTGAGTACTGGTTGGAAGCCACATAGAGGATAATGGACGACCTCGACTGCACTTCTGAACAAAAACTAAAAGGTGCAGTGTCTTTACTGCGAGACGAGGCCTATCAGTGGTGGCTTACCGTGAGAGAGGGTACTCAGGCCGACCGATTAACGTGAGATTTCTTTAAGGCGGCATTCCAAGGAAAGTATGTGGGCGCAAGTTATGTGGACGCCTGAAGAAGGGAATTTCTGAGCTTGACCCAGGGGAATAAAACTAATGCAGAATATGAGGTAGAGTTCCTGCGACTGAGTCGCTTTGCTAGTGCGATAGTGGAAACTGAATACGAACGCTGTGTGTAATTTGAGGACGGCCTCCGAGATGAGTTACGAGTCTTAATAGCTCCACAGAGGGAGTGAGATTTTGCTGCCCTAGTAGAAAAGGCAAAAATCACCGAGGACGTGAAGTGCTCTGAGCGCCAGAACCGTGAGAAGGATAGGGGCAGATATAAGAGAAATTCAGAGCTCTCAAGTTCTTCTGGAGGGCCAAAAAAGAAGGCCAAGTTTGATGGGCCAATCCGAGCTGGGGTTACTGTTGCAAGATCACAGCCCTGTACTGATTGTGGGAGACATCACCTGGGTGAATGCTGGAAGAAGATTGGGGCATGTTTCAGATGTGGGTCTATGGAGCATCAAGTCAAGAATTGTCCCCAGAGGCCTATTCAGATGCAAGCTGCAGGTCAGGGTTATGTTCAGCCAGCGAGAGGAGGTCAGCAGCCACCAAGAGGTCGTGGGTAGGCCAGGGGTGGAAATGGTGTGGGACGAGGTCGTCGAGCACCAGGCAGAGGTGCTGGTAACATTGAGGCGAGGCAGCCAGCACTGGTCTATGCTGCTCGCCGCCGAGAGGATGGTGATGCTACAGATGTTATAACCGGTACCTTTCTAATTCATAATGTACCTTACACTACTCTGATTGATATAGGGTCTACGCATTCATACATTGCATACACTGTGTCTGGCACCTTGGGCATCATGTGTGAGAGTACTGTTAATGAGATGACTGTGTTAACTCCACTGGGACAATAAGTAAGAGTAGACAAGTTGTTCAGAGATGTGCCCCTAGAGGTTCAAGGAGTTATATTTCCAGCGGATTTGATGGAGCTACCGTTTGGTGAATTCGACCTAATCTTGGGGATGGATTGGCTGGTAAAACACCGTGCAAGTTTGGATTGTGCTGCTAAGCGTATGGTATTGAGGACTACTGAGGATGGGGAGGTGGTTGTGATTGGGGAGCGAAGGGATTTTCTGTCTAATGTGATCTTTGCATTAAGGGCCGAAAAACTGGTTCGCAAGATTTGTGAGGCATTTCTAGCCTATATTGGTGTATCTGATTCTGAGGGTCCTTCTGTTGGAGATATCAAAACAGTTAAGGATTTTTCTAATGTATTTCCTGATGAGCTCCCTGGGTTGCCTCCGAACCGCAAAGTTGAATTTGGTATTGAGCTCCTGCCTGGAACAGCTCCAATGTCCATCGCTTCTTATAGGATGGCACCGAAGGAGCTGGTGGAGTTAAAAGCTCAAATCCAAGAACTACTGGATCGAGGATTCATTCGACATAGTGTGTCTCCATGGGGAGCACCAGTGTTGTTCGTAAAGAAGAGAGGATGGGTCCATGTGCATGTGCATCGACTATCGGCAATTGAATAAACTGACCATCAAGAATAAGTACCCTTTACCGAGGATAGGTGATTTATTTGATCAGCTGTAAGGAGCTTCAGTTTTCTCCAAAATAGATCTTCGTTCTGGGTACCATCAGCTGAGAGTTAAGGAGGTTGATGTGTATAAGACTGCGTTTAGGACTCGTTATGGTCATTACGAGTTCCTAGTAATGCCATTTGGGCTGACGAATGCACCAGCTGCCTTCATAGACCTGATGAACTGAGTATTCCAGCCCTACCTTGACCAGTTCATGGTGGAATTTATAGATGACATCTTGGTGTATTCGAGAATCGAGGATGAACATGATGCACATCTCTGAATTGTTCTACAGATTTTAAGGGAGAAACAAATGTACGCTAAGTTTAGCAAGTGTGAGTTTTGGCTGCGAGAAGTGACATTTCTGGGTCACGTGGTATCTACCGAGGGGATTAGGGTTGATCCGCGAAAAATTGATGTCGTACTGGATTAGAAACCACCTAAGACCGTATCTGAGATTCAAAGCTTTCTGGGTTTGGCAGGGTATTACAGACGTTTTGTTGAGGGGTTTTCCTTGATTGTTGCACCTCTGACTAGGTTGTTGCGTAAAGGGGTACTGTTTAACTTGACTGATAAGCAGCAAGAAAGTTTTGAGAAACTGAAGAAAGCTCTGACTGAGGCCCCTGTCTTGATACAGCCAGAGTCTGGGAAGGAATTCACTATCTACAGTGATGCATCACACGTTGGTCTGGGTTGTGTGCTGATGCAGGAGTGTAAGGTGGTTGCTTATACGTCTCATCAGCTTAAGCCTCACGAGGCGAATTACCCTACTCATGACTTGGAGTTAGCCGCGGTGGTGTTCTCACTGAAAATTTTGAGGTACTATTTATACGGTGAGAAGTGTATTATCTACACAGATCACAAGAGCCTCAAGTACCTCCTCACTCAAAAGGAGCTTAATCTTAGGCAGCGAAGATGGAGAGCTGCTTAAGGATTATGATTTCTCGATTGAGTATCACCCTGGTAAGGCTAACGTGGTAGCTGACGCACTGAGCCGTAGGGCTGTATCTGATTTGAGAGCAGTGTTACTCGTCTCAGCTTGTTTGATGATGGTAGCTTGTTGGCTGAGCTGCAAGTTAGACCGACGTGGACTGAATAGATTAAGGGTAAACAGTTGTTGGATGAGTCACTGGTTCCTCATTTTCGACAGGTTGAGAATGGGGAAACTTCAAATTTTGGGCTGAATAGTAAATGAGTACTGTGTTTTCGTGGGAGAGTCTGTGTACCGATGGATTACGACCGAGGCGGTATATCTGCAGACGCGCATAGTAGTCCATATGTTATGCATCCTAGCGAAAACAAGTTATACCGAGATCTTCGTGAGCTATACTGGTGGTCAGGACTGAAACGCGAAGTTACTGATTTTTTGAGTAAGTGCTTGACGTGCAAGCAAGTTAAGGCTGAGCATCAGCTGTCTTTAGGGTTACTGCATCCAGTTAAGGTTCTACTTTGGAAGTGGGAGATGGTAACCATGGATTTTGTGAGTGGGCTACCCTTAACGCCTACTAGGAAGGACTCGGTATAGGTTATTGTAGACCGATTGACTAAATCTGCCCATTTTGTACCAATCGCATCGATTACTCGTTGCGCAGAAGTGGCAAAGTTGTATGTAAATTTGAGATTGTGAGAGGCGCATGGGGTACCGATTTCCATCATATCGACAGAGACCCACGATTCACATCTCGATTCTAGAAGAGATTACACGGGGCTTTGGGTACTAGGTTGAACTTCAGTATTGCGTTCCATCATTAGAAGATGGCCAGTCAGAGAGGGTGATTTAGATACTGGAGGACATGTTAAGAAGTTGTGTAATTGATTTTCGAGGCAGCTGGGAAGACTATTTGCCGCTAGCAGAGTTCGCGTATAATAATAGCTATCAGTCCAGTATTCAGATGGCACCGTACGAGGTGTTATATGGTCGTAGGTGTCATACTCCTACCTGTTGGACTGAGCTGGACGAGCGGCGAGTTTTAGGGCCAGAGTTTGTTTCTGATACTGAAGAAAAGGTAAAACTGATTCGAGACTGGTTGAAGGAAGCATCTGATAGACCAAAGTCTTATGCGGATCTTAAACGTCGAGAGATTGAGTATTCTATGGGGGACTTCATATTTCTCAAGGTCGCCCCATGGAAAAAGATACTGAGGTTTGGACAGAAGGGTAGGCTTAGCCCTAGGTTCATTGGGCCTTATCGTATACTGAAGCATGTGGGACCGGTCGCCTATCAACTTGGGTTGCCTCCAGAATTAACCGGATTCACGATGTGTTCCACGTCTCCATGCTGAGGCATTATCGCTCTGATCCCACACATATAATACCAGTAGAGGAGATCGAGGTTAGGTCAGATTTGACCTTCGAGGAGGAGCCAGTACAGATATTGGACCGTAAGGTTAAAGTACTGAGAAAGAAATCCATTCTGCTAGTCAAAGTGCTTTGGCGCAATCAAAGTTCAGAAGAAGCCACGTGGGAAACTAAAGAGGCAATGCGACGGTAATACCCTCATCTTTTCTGATCAGGTAAATTTTGAGGCCGAAATTTCGTTAAAGGGGGTAGAGTTGTATCGCCCCAAAAATTTAAGTCTTTAATTTTTGCATGTTATGACACAAATTGCTTGTTTGCTTTAATGGCTAAGTGATTTGGGTGTGTACGGGGGTGTGTGAGAAGCACAGGTTCAAATCTCGGCTTTTTGAATTTTAGTTTGGCTCTTAAATGAATCAGACATGCTGGCATTTAGTGCTTGTTTTATGACACAAAAAGAACTGGTGATCTATTGGCAAGGTGGCGTGTTCTGTAACCGTGGGGTCTGAGGTTCAAGTCCTGGGTTGCACAATGGAATGATTACTTTGCTGCTTGAGCTGTGTAGGTAGTGGAGTTGGACTGAAACACAGCTAAGGGGAGTTGGAATAGAATTTGAATGGAGTTTGGACTGGTAATGGACAGGTTCAATGAGGGATAAGGGGAGAGATTCTAGGAAAAAATCAAGGAGTTTGGGTGAGGGGAGGAGTTGTGTCATTCGGGGGAACTCAAGCCTTGAGAATTTGGCTGGGGGGAGAATGTTGGTCATTTTCGGCATTGAGTTAGCATCTGCCGAATGTGGTGGACTCTTTTGACACTTTTCTCTGCTCAATTTTTGCATTTTTCTTTCTTCTCCTCTGTCGAATTCCCTTTTCTTCCATTCCATTCATCTACTTTTCGTTCATTCATCCCTTTTCTTTTCGGCCAATAGGTCGATTATGTGAGAAACTCTTCCTTTCTTTTCTCCCTTTTTCTCTTCCTCAAGCTGTACTCTCTTTTGGCCGAATAACCCTTGCCTTCCAATCGGTTTACCTTGTCTGAATATTTCTCCTTTTACCTTCCAGTTTGGCCGAATATCACCTTTTGTTTTATCACTCTCTTCACCGATCTTCTCTTCGCTGTTTCTTGTTGTTCTAGTGCTGCAAGTGTTTCTGATTATCGATAAGTGTTTATACTCCTCACTTTGTGATTAAACCTATTCTTCTCTAGTCTTTTTCTTAAAATCGAATACCCTCTTATTCATCTTTTGATTACCGACTGTTGTTTCCTTCTTCACGGTGGGTTACTCGTTGCGGTTCTAGGGTTTTCCTTGAGGACTGGTGGAGTGTAAGTGGTTTCGAAATAGTCGCAACCCTCGTTCTCAGCGTTCAATCAAGGTAATGCGTTATCTCATTTTTGGAGTTTAGACCATATATTGATTATGTTCTTGTAGGGATCATTTGTGGATTGAGGCCACTTATATAGCCTACCGTGGTTAATGAGATCGGTGTTGTGGTACAGATAATCTATAGAGGCGTGTGAGCACTTCTAGTTAGCGGTCTTGGAGGACTAAAGTCGCCTCATTCAAGCAAAGTAAGGATGGTGGTTTTGGATTAAGTGTCAATAAGAGGATGTTTTACCCTAACGATTAAGGGACTGACATTGGGTCATGTTTGAATCTAGGTTGGGTGTTGTGAGGGACTCGGAGGTGGCCACATAACCGCAGCTGTTGATACTTGCTTTTACTTAAATCTAAAATTTATGTTGGGTTTTGTTTATGTAATAAGGCCATTTATGCTGGTTTAAGTTTTTAATTGGACTGAGTTTACTTATTTTAAACTGCTAGTTTAGGAGATGACGAATTTTTAAAATAATTACCGTTTTCAAAGACACGAAATTTAAACATTAAATTTTTTAAACCGTGAATTTAAATCAACCTACTATAACAAGAGCAGATAATAAGGCAAATGTTTGACTAAATGATTGGTTAAATAATAATAAAGAGGTTTTTAAACTTAGAAACAAATTTTTACCAATAAGTCAAATTTTCGAAAGACACTTCAATGGGACACGCCAGATTCGGCCATAACGTCTAGGCTGGGTTTGGGGTGTTACAGAATATGTGTACCAAAGAATTTCGAGCTCATTCGGAAGATTCTAAACGAAGCACACAGTAGTCATTTTTCAGTACATCTGGGAAGCACGAAAATGTATAATGATTTGAAACAATTTTATTGGTGGCATGGCATGAAAAGAGATATCTCAGAATTTGTTTCGAAATGTTTGGTTTGTCAGCAAGTCAAAGCTGAGCATCAAGTGCGGTCAGGTTTATTATAGCCTACTATGATTATTGAGTGGAAGTGGGATGGAGTAACAATGGATTTTGTATCGGGATTGCCTTTATCTCTGGGAAAGAAAGATGTGATCTGGGTTGTTGTTGATAGATTGACGAAATCGACTCATTTCATTCCTGTACGTACGAATTATTCACTTGATAAATTGGTTGAGTTGTATATTTTAGAGATTATTCTATTGCACGAAGTGCCACTCTCTATTGTTTCGGATAGAGATCCGAGGTTCACATCGTGATTTTGGAAGAAATTGCAAGAAGCTTTAGGTACAAAGCTACATTTTAGCACTGCGTTTCACCCACAAACGGGTGGTCAATCCGAGCGAGTTATTCAGATACTTGAAGATATGTTGAGATGTTGCATTCTTGAATTTGAAGGTAGTTGGGAGAAATATCTACCGTTGATTGAATTTGCTTACAATAATAGCTTTGAATCGAGTATAAAGATGGCACCATACGAAGCGCTATACGGTTGTAAATGTCAAACACCATTGTATTGGAGTGAGCTCAGCAAAAATAAGATTCATGAGATTGATCTTATCAGAGAGACTGAAGAAAAAGTGAAAGTAATTCGCGATAGTCTGAAAGCAACTTCGGATCGACATAAATCTTACGCATACTTGAAACGGAAAGATATTGAGTTTCAGATCGGGGATAAAGTGTTTCTGAAAGTATCACCGTGGAAAAAGATATTGCGGTTTAGTCAAAAAGGGAAATTGAGTCCGCGATTCATCGGACCGTACGAGATTATCGAGCGAGTTGGGCCAGTGGTGTATCGACTATCTTTACCGTCTGAGTTAGAGAAAATACATAATGTGTTTCATGTGTTGATGCTTCGACGATACCGATCCGACCCTTCACATTTCATTACCCCGACCGAGGTTGAAATTCAGTCTGATTTGTAATATGCTGAAGAACCGATTCAAATTTTAGCTCGTGAGATCAAAGAGTTGAGAAATAAGAAAATTGCATTAGTGAAAGTATTATGGCATCGAAACAGGGTTGAAGAAGCTACGTGGGAATTCGAGGATGCTATGAGAAAACAATACCCGAACCTATTCACTGGTAAGATTTTCAGGGACGAAAATCCCTAAGGGGGGAGAGTTGTAACAACCTGATTTTAGCTAAATCAGAATAGTGGTTTTGGAACAAAAAATTTGAGGTCAAAAAATTATTTTAATATTATTTTATGTGTTTACAGCATGATAGCATGTATGTGTGAAAATTTCGTGAGCTAATTTTATCGTTTAATAGCTCAATTTAAGAAAAATGACTAAATCGCGTAAAATGCAAAAGTTGCATTCTACTTGATAAAGGTGTTATATAGCTATGGTTTATTAAATGAAAGGTCCTTATGATATTATTAGACCATTGATAGTGGAATTTGACATAGTTGGCCTTATACTAGATGATTTAAACGTTTATTTATAAAGGTTAAAATTGGTATTTAGTTATTAAATGATATATTAATAAAACAAAAAGAAATTTTGTCCATCTTTCTTCATGTTGGCCAAAAATTAGAGAAGAAGAAAGCCAAAGTTTTAGGTTTTCATTCGGCTAGGTTAATTCAAGCAATTAAGGTATGGTTTTTTATCCATTTTTGATGATTTTTACGTTTTTGAGATCGTTGCTTTGTATTCTAGCTAGCCCATGCCTTAATTTTTTAATTTGTTAATGATTTTGTGAAGTGCCAATGATGAGTACTTGAGTTTTTGAATGTTTGATGATGATAAATGAAAGCTTGATGATAGTTTTACATGTTTTGTAAAGTGATTTTTGACAAAAATGTCAAAAAGGGATTTAATTGTGAAAAGTGTAAATTGGGTGGATGAAATGTGAAACAAATTAAAGTTTTGGGCTGCTAGGGACTTATATGAAATTCGGCCAAGCATGTGTATTGTTGAATTGTGTGAATTTTGTGTATTTGTGAAATAGGGACTAAATTGTATAAATGTGGAACTTTAGAGGCTAAAGTGTAAAAATGCCAAAATATGTGTTTGTGGACTGAATTGAAGGATGTGATGAATAAATGAGTTAATTTTGAATGTATATAGATCAAGAACGAAAGAAATCGGATTTAGATCGGGGAAAATCAAAGGTTATCGAATAGTCGGTCCAGTCCGTTTATCCCGGATAAAAGGTAAGTTCATATGCAAATAAATGTATTTAAATTGAATTATATATGTTTAATTGTCATTGAACTACTATGAATGTTGAATGATCAAATATGAGCAAGAATCAACAAGGTTACAATATCTGAAAGTCCCGTACGAACCTTAGGAATAGTATAGGATACGAATGTCATGACATTTGGATTAACGAGATGTGATTATGTGTAAGACCATGTCTGGGACATTGGCATCATTATGTGATTACGTGTAAGACCATGTCTGGGACATTGGCATCGTTATTTGATTTCGTGTAAGACTATAGCTGGGCTATCGGCATCGATATGTGATAACATGTAAGACCAGATCTGGGATATGGCATTGTACGAGCTATATGTGATTTTTGAGTATCCTTAACAATTCCAAAAGGTTCAACAAGAAAAGTCAAGTCGAGAAAGAATGTGTGATTGAGTTAAGTGACTCATGTACGTACGAGATTCATACAAGTATTGAAAAGGGAAGTATTTGATGAATTCACTTATGATATTAAATATGTATACATTGGGAAAGGTTTGTGAGCTTATATGTGCTTACTCATAGTTTGCCTATTGATGGAAATGATGTTGGTTCATGTGTTAATTTTATTTGTATATGGCTTACTAAGCTTTTAAAGCTTAGGTTGTGTGTTCTTCCTTGTTTTATAGTTCTACAAAGCTAGCTCGGATCCGGGAATCGTCAGAGACTTCATCGCACTATAGATCATCTACTTTGGTACTTTTGAAGCTATGTATATATGGTATATGGCATGTATAGGCTTGAGTCCTTTTGGTATGTTTGATGAATGTGTAATTTGGCCATTGTGTTGGCATAAAATGATGAACTTGATTATGCTTATGAATATGCAAATTGATCTACTTTTAATGTTCGGTAATAGACCTATAATGGATGAATGGGATTGAGGTGGTTATGAATGTTTGGATTAACCTTGTCAAATGTATTATAATGTGAATTATGCTTGGAAAAGCAAGTTAAATTGCTTAGAATTTGAATAGGTAAATGATATGAAATTGAGTATTGAAATGGTTAAAATGGATTAGGTATGTTTATGTATTGGTTGATGAACTTTTGGCTACATATTTGTGTCTTAAAATGATGCCATTTGAGCTTGTGTAGGTATGTGCAAAAAGGGTGGCAAATTGGCTTTACAAATGGCCTATTTTTGTCCATACAGGCAGAGACACGGGCGTGTGCCTCAGCCGTGTGTGACACACTGTCATGCTACACAGCCGTGTGTCCCCTGGTGTTGTAATTGAAGTGAAGTCAGTATGCTCCACACAGTCTCACACACGAGCGTGTCACTGGCCGTGTGGTATAAGTCAGTATACCCCCCTAAATGGCACACGGCTTAGCACATGGGCGTGTGTGGCCATTTCCTAGGGTACACGGGCTAGACACACGGGCGTGTGGTTGGCCGTGTGACCCAAGACAGTATACTCTCTAGATTTCACAGGCCTGGCACACGGGCGTGTCCTTGGCCGTGTGTTGCAAGTCAGTATGTATGCCCTATTTTCACACGGGTGTGTCTACTAACCGTGTGAGGCACACGGCCTGTTCACACGGGCGTGTGACCCTTAAATGATTGAAAAAATTTCTAAGAAGGGCAGTCCACACGTCTATGTACAATTGGGAATTTAGGGTTTTCGATGGTTTTTGGTTCCACACGGCCTGGCCACACGGGCGTGTGAGATCTCCACACGGCCGTGTGAGATCTCCACACGGCCGTGTCTCCTTTATTATTTATTTTTTGCATTTTGTAGAGTGAGTTACACGGGCTACTCACACGAGGTGTGTCTCATCCACATGGGCGTGTAGGCCTCCACACGGCCGGGGCACACGGCTTTGTGGCTCTATTTTGCAGAATTATATTTTTGAGTCATAAACGATCTATTTTATGTTTCTATGTAATCTGAGCCTTGTTCAAGCCTCGGTAAGTGTGTTTGGGACACGATTTAGTTTGTTTCGTGTATATATATGCGTTTATGGGCTTTAATTTTATTGTTCGTTTATATGATGAATAAGTATGAGTTTATTATTGTTGTCGTAACTGAATATTAGAATACAAGTGTAATCAAATCTGAATCTATTCAAACTGGAAATGTTAATGTCTATTTCTGTATATTTTCGGCGTAATGTGTGCATTTTTACATAGCATGGAAATTTTGGGATCTGGTTATGTAGAGAAGGAAGACAGACTTAGAAGTTTTAAATGCGATACTTTTGTTTAGCGGTTTACCGAACTATCCTATAAGTATATCAGCTCAGCTATATACTGTTACTCAAGTGGCATAGTTCCACGTTATGGAGTGTAGGGTGGATGAACTTATTATGGTTCTATGTGGTGTGCATGGTGGACGGGCCTACCATAGCCCTTATGTGGTGTGCTGGATGGATGAAGAGGTGTTTGGTTGGTGAGGTAGGATTTTGGACTTGTGCATCCGTTCGCATCTGAATATACGTCTGTTTGTCAGAACATTTTGTCTATTTGTGTGAACTTTTTGTTATTGACAATATAGTTAATGCCATGTAATATGTTCTGATTATTGCGTATGATTGGATCATCATTTCTATGGTTTGATATTGTATTTGACATACCGATTGAGACTTTCGTAAGTGATATTTTTATACATATGCTTGTCTGAAGTATATATTGTGTCACTCCGTCTTTTTTCATCTGTTCATATTTCGGACTCACACTGAGCTCGCGTAGCTCATCTCTGTAGTGTTTTTCCTTTCAGGTACATTCCGTGTTTTGGAGTTGGACTCGGCATACCGGAGGTCTCAGAAAGATATGGTTTGATTCGGTTTAAGTAAAATCTCATAAGTTTTATACGGTTAATTTTAAGTCAATTTGTAAAATGATTATATAAACTGTGGTACAAGTTTTTTATGGTGGACTTTCATAAGGTGTTATTTGGATTGAACTTTAGAAACTGTGGATTTTATTTCCGAATGTTTGACGTCGGATTAATATTGTTTCAAACATAATGAACAAAAAGGTTTTCTTGGTTTGAAGTAAAGTTTTTGTTTTCGCCACTTTTCGTGGCCAATGTATCCTCCAGGATTCGGTCTAAACTTCTAGGCCAAATTTTGGGGTGTTACAAAAACCAAAAATATTATAAGAATTTAGCCTTTTGTTTTTATTTATTTTAATTTAATTGATCAAATTACCATTTTAACATTGGTTAATAATTAAATAAAACACCAAAACCATGCCCATAATTGTCCACTAACTCCTTGAATAGTTTAATTACCATTCAAGTCCCTTTACCTTTATTCAATAAGCCATTTAATCACTCAAATCAAATAGTGATCAAAATTTACATATTTTACGATTTAGTCCTTTTTAATTAATTAACTATCGAAACGTTAAAATTTTTCAACGAAACTTTAATACCACCTTAATGACACTCTGTAAATATTTATGAAAATATTTACGGCTCGGTTTATAGAAATGAGGTCCCGATACCTCATTTTCTAAAATCACTTGACCTTAGGGTCTTACACTTGAACTTAATAAATCGTTTAAATAACATAATTTATCAAATCAAGAACCTTTTCAAAGCCACATTTGACTCGTAAATATTAAATAATAATATTTACGAACTTACTTGTCGAATTTGGTGGCCCCGAAACCACTAAAAAATGGGTTGTTACATTATTAATAATGATTGATATTATTTTTTATCAAGATATTAATAATATGAATAATATTTAATTACCATATATATAATTCTCTAATAAATGAGATATTGGGAGAATATGTTAGTATTCATAAGGATTGATAAATCCAATAAAAGAGGATTCCAAGTAAGTATTTCAAAACTTAAGGTCTGTATTGTTAATATGTGGTTTGGTGATTTTTTTTGTCAAATATGATAGTACGTGATTCCTATTAATCATGATATGTGATATATGGCGATTTGAATATGTATGTATAATAAATTTAATATTGAATTATTGATATTTTGATTCGCATGTTAAGCATGTCATGTTTCTGATTCTGATTCGCATGTTAAGCATGCCACATTTCTGATTCTGATTTGCATGTTAAGCATGCCACTATGATAATTCATATTGAGATCTGAATTCGCATGTAAAGCATGCCTACTGAAAATAAGTTTTGTATGACATATCACATGCATGAGGTTTGGAAAATGTGTACAAAGGAAGTATATGCAATAAATTTGCACTATCTGGTGGCTTGTCTACAATATTCTATGCCTGACAGTGAATCTGCATTATTTGGTGGCTAGACTACAATATTTTGTTTTTGGCAGCTCGACTGCAGTCTTTGGTGGCTTTTCCTTAATATTGGTGTGTTATTGGATGGATGAGTTCTAATGAACTCATTATGGTGGGTAGTGGAGATGGGTAGATTTTTTTTTTTTTGAAAAACTGCATCAATTTCTGAAAAAGTGTTGCATTGACACAGTCACTATGCATTCTGATAATTTTTATTATGTGACTCAATAGTTAATATGTTTATGATCTATTTCAAGAATTGTTGTTATGTGTTAAATTCTGTTATTATGATTTGTAACCCATACTAGGCTTTTTAAAGCTCAGCAGTTTAAATTCTGATTTTTTCAGATAATAATCGAGGTTAGGATGGGTTCGGCTATGGAGGTGCTCTCGGAATTTTTTTACAAAACTACATATTTTGGTATTTGATATTTTGGTATGTGTATAATTACTTTGGACTTTAGTTTTTAGTCTTGGACTTTGGTTTTGGACTTTAGATTTTGGATATGGATTTTTCTGCATTGATTTAGGTTTTAAAAACTATCATTCAAGAGATTTGTGAAAATGACAATCTACGATGGATTTTTCATAATAATGTCATAAAAAGCTCAATAAGGGTGATTTGAAAATTCAATACTTTGCTTTCAAAAATTGATACTATCTGTTCATTAAACTAATATTTTACGAGATAAATGTTTAATCCACGTTTCAAAATGATATACGAGTTTGACAATTTATAAATTGTTCGCTACGATGTTTTGATCGAAATACAATGTTTTTTTTCAAAACTATCAAAACTTGAGTTTTCTAAAGCTAAACAATATCAACTAAATTTGGTTTTTCTTAAATAAATTGTAAGGATGCTTTTAGGAACGATGATTTTTAAGAGAAAACTTCTAAATGTTTTACTGCGTCATTACCATGGACAATGTGATCTTCGAGATTCAGCCATAACGTCTAGGTCGGGTTTAGGAGGTTACGGCCTCCCATCATATTCATCAATTGGCTCATCTGATCTTCTAGTCAAGTCAAGGTTTTTGCAGAATTGGTGCACTCAAATTGCACATGTTTCACTTCTATCCTCATTGAATGTATTTCCCCTAAGATCCGATCCATGCGTTGACCATATATACAGTATGGTCATTTGGGTTAGCCCTATCTTGAGGCTTTTGCAAATAAGGAGGTTGATAATTAGTATTCTTAACTTGGTTAGAGTTACTATCTCCTCCTTGATTTCCGCCCAATCTGAAGTTCGGGTGGTCTCTCCATCTGAGATTATAAGTATTCGAATAAGAGTTTCCACCTCAATTCCCGAAGTAATTAGCATCCTCAGTAGGATTATTGATGTAATGGAAGAGAGGTTTGTCTCCTCTATATATCGATGACGCACTATATGAGGACTCTATACGTTTAACCTGTCCACCATCTGTTGGTATCTATCAGCCATATGTATAATGCTCTGTTGGCCACTGGAAGGAATTCATTGCCTTACTCTCTATTAATTCATATGCATCATTGTATGTCATGTTCAACAAGGCTCCTCTTGCGGCTCCATCTAGTCCTGACCCTGCGTGTGCATCCAACCCACTATAAAACATTTGCAACCATTGTAACAGCCCGTTTTCAGTAAAATAAAAATGGTTTCGAGACCACAAATTTGAAGTCAAAAAATTTATTTTATTATTATTTTATTTCCTACAGCATGATAGTAGTACCTATAAAAATTTCGTTAAGAAATTTTACCGTTTACATGCTCAATTTGATAAAAAGGACTAAATCGCGTAAAGTGCAAAAGTTGAGTTCTAGTAGCTAAAGGTATTAAATAGCTATAGAACCTTAAAGTGAGAGTCCTTATGTGGTAACTAGACCACTAATGAAGATAGTGGAATGTGATCGCTTGCCATTTGTGTAAAATTTAAAGGATATAATTGTAAATTTGTAATTAAATGATAATTAAAATAAGAAGAAGGCATTCATCCTCTTCATTCATCAAGCCACCATTGAAATTTCTTGTTCTTATAAGCTAGGGATTCGAACATCTTCATTGTTGCTAATTTTGTATTAATTTTTGTCCCGTTTTAAATTATTTTTATGTTTTCGGGATCGTTGTAGCTTAATCTAGCAAACCCAGTGTAACAGCCCGATTTTGACCCTAATCGAAATAGTGGTTTCAGGACCAAAAATCTGAGTCTGAAAAATATATTAATATTATTTTGTGTTAATTATGTGTGAATTTACATGTGTAAAAGTTTCGTGAATTAATTTTATTGTTTGTGTGCTTAATTTGAGAAAAGGGCTTAATCGCGTAAAATGAAAATTTGATGGTTAAATAGGAAAGTGTCTAATTGTTGTTGCCTTTATAATTTGGAGGTTTTATGATGCAATTAGCCCAATAATAATGGTAGTGGACAGAATTATGGTTAATATATAGTTTTTATATATCAATTATATAAGTTAAAATAATAAATAACATAATATAATGTTAATATAATAAAACAAAACATTAAAAGCCATGTTTTTTCATCTTTCTTTGAATCGAAACAAAGAGAAAATAAAAAGAAATAAGAAAGCTTAGAGTTCGGCCCTTGTTCAAGCAAATTGAGGTATGTTTCGATTTCGATTTTTGATAATTTCTACGTTTTTGTAATCGTTGCTTCGAATACTGCAAGACCCATGCTTGAATTTTTGAAATTGATGATGATTTTGTGTTATGCCATTGATGATAGCTTGTGATTTTTGTTGTTTGATGATGAAATGTTAAAGATATGTGAAGGATTAACATGTTTTATCTTGGAATTTTTGATGAATTTGAGTAATTAGGGCTAAATTGTAAAAATAAATTTTTGAGGGACTAAAATGTGAAATAAATGAAATTTATGGTATTGTAAGGGCATGGGTGATATTCGGCCTAGCTATGGTGATGTGAAATTTTGTGTATTTTTTGTTTTATGCGATAGGGACTAAATTGCAAAAAGTGTAAAACGTCAGGGGCAAAATGGTAATTTGCCCATTTGTGTGTTTTTGGATTAAATTGAATGAATGTGTGATTAAATTAGTTAAATTTGAATTTATTTAGATCAAGAACGGAAGAAAACGGAATTAGATTGGGGGAAATCGAAAGTAGACGAATAGTCGATTAAACCGTCCGACAACATCCGAGGTAAGTCTATAATCATTTAAATGTCGTTATATTCAAATATATATATAAATGTTATGTGATAAATTGAATTGTTTGAATATATAAGCCTTGGTCGAATGTGAATATCAGATAGGGAACTATGTTTCGAGTTTGATTCGATCGAGATTCAACGTCCGAAAGTCCCGTACGAACCCTAGGAATAGATAGGATACATATGTCATGACATAGGAATTCTGATATGTGTTATCGTGTAAGACCACATCTGGGACGTTGGCATCGACTTGTGTTTACGTGTAAGACCATGTTTGAGACATTGGCATCGTATTTGATTCGTGTAAAACCCTGTCTGGGACAGTGGCATCGGTATGTGATTACATGTAAGACCACATCTGGGACGTTGGCATTGTACGAGCTTCTGACTATCCGCGTATCCTTTTTAATTCCGAACGGTTCAACGGGCAATGTGAAGTTAAGACCGAATATGAAATCAAATTACAGGTTCAGGTATGTGTTAGTTAAATGTTTATAAAGAGACAAGGTAAGTTGGTTACTTGTATTGATATTATGTTATGTGAATATGAATCATGTGTTAACATATTTGAACATATAAGTGATTCGTCCATATGATATATGTATGTGAGGTTTAAATGTGAAATAGTAGTAAATGATAACTTGTATTCGATATTATGCAAAGTTGACCTTGTTTACAAATTGTTAATATGTAACTGTTGTTATATAAATGTTTTTGCTTATGACTTACTAAGCTCAAGTAGCTTACTGTGTGTGTGTTTTTGTTTCCCTCTGTTTTATAGATTTTGGAGTCGTTACGAGCTCGGGGATTGTCAGCAAAGCTTATCACACTATCGACTGTTTCTTTCGGTATTTTACTAAAATGAATTTGGGCATATGGCATGTATAGCATAGATGGAATGTTTGATTTTGGGACATGTATATATATATAGCCATGCAAAAATGGCTAAATATGATGTTTAAGTTTAGTGAGTTTTGGCAATGATATATATGTGTGATATGCTTAGTATGATTTGCTATGGTGGGTTGCTATAATTTAATTCAAAAGAATTAGGTATGAATAAGGAATGAGTGTTATGTATATAGCTATGTGATAAGTCTAGATAAATGGTGGTGGTATGAATGAATAGTTATGTCTTAGAATGCTTAGTTTTGGTAAGGTTTGATGGTTAGTGAAATGGTCAAAATTATGGAAAGCTTATTGATGCAAAGTAAGTATATAGATATTTGATGGACGGATGTCATAATGAAATGGTAAATTTGTGATGGATCATTTTAGAAATAATTGTGAATAAGTTAAGCTAAATAGTATATAAGATGGTATGATTGAAATGTTCTTGAATAGTTAGGGATGATGAATATTTGGTATGTATTGGTTGCCTTGGAAGCTTGGTTGGATGTATAATTGTGCTTATAGGGAAGACTCAAAGTGTGGGTGGCATTTTGGCCTTGAAAATAGCCTATAATTGCCCACGCAGTTGAGCACACGGGCGTGTGGCTCGACCATGTCCTTCGTGGTTGCATTTTAAAACAAGTCAGACTCGACCACGGGCAAGATACACGGGCGTGTAACTGGCCGTGTGGTGCGAGTCAGTGTCGACCACAGATGAGGCACACGGGCGTGTCTCAGGCCGTGTGGACAAGTCAGTATGTATGCCCTGTTTTGACACGGCTTAGACACACGGGCATGTCTAAGGCCGTGGGAGGCAAACGGCCTGCCCACACGGGCGTGTGACCTCTGTATCTTTGAAAAATTTTTAAATTTTCGAGAACTTCCGTATGTGTTCAGTTTAGTCCCAGCCCATTTCTAAAGCATGTTTAAGGTCTCGTGGACCTATTTAAGGGACACTTTGATTTGTTTTGTTGAATCATGATATGAAATGTCCGTGAACGTTTTCGTTTGTCCAGTAATACCTCTTAACCCTTTTCCAATGATGGTTACGGGTTAGGGGTGTTACATTTGATTGGTACCAGAGCTACGGTTTAGTCGATTCTAGGACTAACGTAGCGTGTGTGAGTTTATCTATACATGCCATATTTTATACTGCGATACTGTGATGACTTCTGACATCTGAAAATGTGTTTTCGTATAGTAAAGGATCCCGATCGAGCCGTAGCTTATGATGTCGAGAGTATAGCGCCTGCTCCCGCGCAAGGGACAGTGCCGGTTGATTCTTGACCGACTTTGAGTAACTAGGAGGGAGAGGCTAGACAAGCCTTTTACCAAATGATGAACGCCTGGTTTACTCAATATATCTGGACTAATCCGGCTGCAAAATAACCTCCACCCCCGACTAATCCATCTTCAATACCCGTTATCCCTCAAGTGAGTGATCAGTTGAGATTGCCCAAGCCTCCTGTTGATAAAATTAGAAAACACGGAGCCGAAGAGTTCAGAGCCACTGATGATGATGATGCTGAGCGAGCTAAATTCTGGCTCAATAATACTATATGGGTGTTTGACGAGTTATCTTGCACCCATGATGAGTGCTTAAAATGTGCCATATCTTTACTACAAGACACTGCACATCACTGGTGGAAAACACTAGTATCGGTGGTTCCAAAAGAACGAGTGACCTGGGAATTCTTTCAGACTGAGTTCTGTAAGAAATACATCAGCCAGAGGTTTATCGACCAAAAACGCAAAGAATTTCTTGAATTGAAATAGGGTCGGATGACTGTTACAGAGTATGAGCGGAAATTCGTGAGACTCAGTCGGTATGCCCGAGAGTGTGTTTCGACCGAAGCTATAATGTGCAAAATATTTGAAGATGGGCTGAACGAAGACATTAAACTGTTAGTTGGCATACTTGAGATAAAAGAGTTCGTGGTACTTGTTGAGCGAGCTTGCAAAGCCGAAAAGCTTGGGAAAGAGAAAAGAAAAGCTGGCTCTGAAGCTAGAGATTCACGTAAGAGACCATTCAGTAAGTCATTTCAGTCGACATCAAAGAAGTTCCGAGATGATGCTAGCAGTTCAAAGACTACTGCGTGTAATTCTAGACGTGATCAGGATAGACCACCTGTGAACTCGAGAGCTACCTCAGTAGCTAGTGTGGGTAATGTCAGATCAAATCAACCCGAGTGTGGACATTGTTGTAAACGACATCCCGGCAGTTGCAGATTGCATGATCGGGCCTGTTTTAAATGTGGATCGATGGATCATTTCATTCGTGAGTGCCCAGAGTTAGCGGAGCAAAAGCTGGTAAAGAGTACAAGATCAGGTAACACTACAGCTCGAGGTAGACCACCCAGAAATACGAGTAATGTGAGTGGCAGTCAGAGAGGGACCAAAGGTACAGCTGTTAGATCCGAGGCTCGTGCACCTGCCAGAGCCTATGCTATTCGCGCACGGGAGGAGGCCTCATCCCCGGATGTTATTACTGGTATTTTCACTCTCTATGATACTAGTGTTGTTGCATTGATTGATCCTGGTTCGACTCATTCTTATGTGTGTGAGACTTTAGTATCCAGTAAGACTTTGCCTGTAGAGTCTACTGAGTTTGTGATTAAAGTATTGAACCCCTTAGGCCGGTGTGTTTTAGTTGATAAAGTGTGCAAGAATTGTTCGTTGATGATTCGAGATTCATGTTTTCTAGCTGATTTGATGTTGTTGCCATTTGACGAGTTTGATATAATTTTTGGTATGGATTGGTTAACTCTGCATGATGCTATTGTGAACTGCAAATGGAAGACTATTGATTTACGGTGTCAGAATGATGAGATTATTTGGATTGAATCTAATGATCTGAATGGTTTACCAGCAGTGATATCTTCGATGTTAGCTCAGAAATATGTAAGAAAAGGTTGCGAAGCTTACTTTGCATATGTGCTTGATAATAAAGTAACTGAAAGAAAGATTAAATCAGTACCTGTTGTGTGCGAGTATCCGGATGTGTTTCCTGAAGAATTATCGGGTTTGCCACCTTTTTGAGAAGTTAAATTTGGTATTGAATTAGTGTCGGGGACGACTCCGATATCGAACGCTCCGTACAGAATGGCACCTACAGAATTAAAAGAACTGAAAGCTCAGTTACAAGAGTTGACAGATAGAGGTTTTGCGCGACTGAGTTTCTCTCCCTAGGGCGCACCAGTTTTATTTGTTAAAAAGAAAGATGGAACTATGAGAATGTGTATCAACTACAGACAGCTAAATAAGGTGACTATAAAGAAAAGGTATCCGTTGCCACGGATTGACGATTTATTCGATCAGTTGAAAGGGGCTATAGTATTTTCAAAAATAGATTTGAGATCAGGCTACTATCAGTTGCGAGTTAAAGACTCTGATGTACCAAAAACTATTTTCCGAATGAGGTACGGACACTATGAGTTTCTGGTTATGCCTTTCGGACTTACTAATGCACCTGTTGTTTTCGTGGATTTGATGAATCGGATCTTCAGACAGTATCTGGATCGGTTTGTGGTAGTATTCATAGATGACATTTTGATTTACTCCCGTGATGAAACCGAACATGCCAAACATCTGAGACTTATGTTACAGACTTTACGAGATAAATAGTTGTATGCAAAGTTCGTTAAATGTGAGTTTTGGTTACGCAAAGTCAGTTTTCTGGGCCATGTTGTATCAGCATCGGGTATTCGGGTTGATCCGAGTAAAATTTTAGCTATACTTGATTGGAAACCTCCGAGAAATGTTTCTGAAGTTTGAAGTTTTCTGGGACTAGCTGGTTACTATAGACGGTTTGTAAAAGGTTTCTCAATGATTGCAACTCCGATGACACGACTACTTCAGAAAGATGTTAAGTTCGAGTGGTCAGAAAAGTGCCAGAAAAGTTTTAATCAGTTGAAAGCTCTTTTGACCGAAGCTGCAGTGCTAGTTCAGCCAGAATCGGGTAAAGAATTTGTTATTTATAGAGATGCATCTTTGAGTGGTCTGGGTTGTGTTTTGATGCAGGAAGGCAAAGTCATAGCTTATGCCTCGAGACAGTTAAAGCCTCATGAAAAGAACTACCCAACACACGATTTGGAATTGGCAACTATTGTGTTTGCATTAAAGATATGGCGTCACTATCTGTTCGGTGAAAAATGTCATGTTTATTCTGATCATAAAAGCCTGAAGTATTTGATGACTCAGAAAGATCTGAATCTGAGACAACGTCGATGGTTAGAGTTGTTAAAAGACTACGAGCTTGTAATTGACTATCATTTGGGAAAAGCTAATGTTGTTGCTGATGCTTTAAGTCGAAAATCATTATTTGCTTTGCATGCAATGAATGCGCATATGGTTCGATAATAGCCGAATTAAAAGCGAGACCATTGTTTGTTCAACAAATTTTTGATTCTTAGAAAGTTGATAATGATTTGTTAGCAAAGCGAGCTCAATGTGAATCGAATGTGGAATCTGAGTTTCGAGTTGATACTAATGGTTGTTTGAGGTTCAGAAATCGAATATGTGTTCCGAGAAATTCAGAGTTGATTCAGATGATTTTGAATGAAGCTCATAGCATTCGGTTATCTATTCACCCTGGGAGTACGAAAATGTATAATGATCTGAAACATCTTTACTGGTGGCATGGTATGAACGAGACATTTCTGACTTTGTTTTGAAATGTTTAGTTTGTCAGCAAGTAAAAGTCAAGCATCAGGTACCTTCTGGGTTACTTCAGCCGATTATGATACCCGAGTGGAAGTGGGACAGAGTCACAATGGACTCTGTATCTGGTTTACCGTTGAAACCAAACAAGAAACATGCAATCTGGGTTATTGTGGATAGATTGACTAAATCGACTCACTTTATTCCGGTTCGTACAGATTATTCGCTTGATAAACTGGCTGAATTATATGTTTCTCAGATTGTGAGATTGCACGGGGTGCCTATTTCTATTGTTTCAGACAGAGATCCAAGGTTCACATCGTGCTTTTGGAAGAAACTACAAGATGATTTAGGTACGAAACTGTACTTTAGCACAGCTTTCCATCCGCAAACAGATGGTGAGTCCGAACGAATCATTCTGATACTTGAGGATATGTTGAGATGTTGCATTCTCGAGTTTGAAGGTATGTGGGAACGATACTTACCTTTGATTGAATTTGTATATAATAATAACTTTCAATCTAGTATTAAAATGGCACCTTACGAGGCTTTGTACGGTCGTAAATGTCGTACACCATTGTATTGGACTGAGCTCAGTGAAAATAAGATACACGGATTCGATTTGATCAAAGAGATTGAACAGAAAGTAAAAGTGATTCGCGATAGTCTGAAAACAACATCGGATCGTCAGAGATCATATGCAGACTTGAAACGAAAAGATATAGAGTTTCAGATCAGAGATAAAGTGTTTTTGAAAGTCTCACCGTGGAAGAAAATACTCAAATTCAGTCATAAAGGCAAATTGAGTCCGAGATTTATTAGGACGTATGAGATTATAGAGCGTATCGGGCCGGTTGCTTATAAACTACTGTTGCCACCTGAGTTAGAAAAGATTCACAATGTATTCCATGTTTCGATGCTCCGTAGATATCGATCTGATGCCTCACATGTGATTAGTCTGACAGAGGTTGAAACTAAGCCCAATATGACATATGAAGAAGAACCGATTCGTACATGCCATGACTCATAAGGACTTGAAACCTCATACCAAGTGTCTGCTCGATAGTGTGAAAACATTCTCGGCGATCTCCAACCCGAGCTAGCTAAATTAACCTATAAGAGATGAGAAAGGAAGAGGAGTAAGCAATAATGCTTAGTAAGTTCATATGCATATAATAATCAGATATTGATAACCATTAGTTATATACCCAACTGTAAGGTATTATAATGAGTTTTACATCTTAAACTCATACTTACCTACACAATCACCCTTGAAGCTTACTCATTCTGTCTCTTACCACTTTCTAACCATGCCACGAGCCAGATGCCCATATTAATTAGCATGCATCCCTGCACTTGTCACCATATAATCGCGTAAAACATTTTCAATAAATCACTCATACCGCCCATTACTCGTGATACCACACATTATGAATTCTCACTAATCCATCCACAATGCTAAATTACTCGATGGTTTCACCTAGCCTACCAAAAAGGGTAATTATAGTGGTATCGCACATAGCCCACTAGATAATATGCTTAACGATAACATCGCACACAGCCCATCGTAGTTAAGCATTTAGGGTGGTATCAGACTTAGCCCACCAATCATTTATAATTACGGTGGTATCGCACTTAGCCCACTAACTGGAATAAATAAGTGATGGTATCGCACACGGCCCATCGTTTAATAATTAATAAGGTGGTAACGCACATAGCCCGCCGTCATTGTACATTCATGGATAGTTATCCACATGAGTTTATCTATTTCAAATGTTTACCCGGAACATCCTCACACACTACCATTCTTACTTAGCTTTCTACTATAATCGTTTGCATTCACACAATGCATTAATAATTATAACTTATGCAACCAAAGTGCATCATTTACACATAACCCTTTATGGGTTCATCATATACCGAATTCATCTCAATTTAGTTCTAACACATACATGTACCTCTCATGGTACAACACATTCATCCTCAATTTCAAAATACTTGTTGAGTCATTAAAATTGTTAAGTAACTCCCTTGAGTCTTATACACATAATGTCACATTGACATCATACCCCCGATAGGGTCATACATGAACTAACATATCGATGCCATGTCCTCGACATGGTCTTATATGAAATATCACATCGATGCCATGTACCTGACACGGTCTTATTCAATATCTCATACCGAGGCCATATTCCAATATGGTCTTACGTGGAACCTTAACTATCATCATTTCATATCATTTGCATTTCTTACTATTCTTAGATTATATCTAAGAATTTCATTTATTGACATCTCGCCAAAACGTATTTAATGCATACATGAAGGCAACATAAAATTTATACTACATTGAATATTAAATATCTCACGTAAGATTTCATTATTTGCATACGAACTTACCTCGATACCGAAAAGGGTAAAAAGGGAGTCTATTTGCCCACATTTCTCTTTCTTCTGTTCTAGGTCCGAATCTCATTTTCTTCTATCTAGAACAATAAAATTTACTCATTTAATCACTTAATGATCATATTACAACATAATCTCTACTTAGGCAAAAATGACCATTTTGCCCCTATACTTTGGCAAAATTATGATTTTGCCCCTAGGCTCGTAAATAAATTTTCATCCATCTTCTTTACAAATCAAGCCTAGCCGAATCATATTCTCTTCTATAGCAACTCAAAATTTCAACTATTTCATGCACTTATTACCAATTTGCAACATTTACAAATTAATCCTAATTAGGTGTTTTCATAACAACACCTTTCACAAAAGTTGTTTCTCATCTTTCTATCATTCATTTTCTTCCATAAAAACTCTTCAAACAACATAAACTCTATCATGGTAAGTCCCTAGACTTTCAACCATGTTGCAAACTAGTCCTCTCATTAGCTAGCTTAAGCTTTGAGGGCTCCAAATATACAAAAATCATCAAAAATAAACACCAAATTGACTAACTTGTAAGGATGATATGTAGCTGAAATTTTCAAGCTTTCAAACCCTTAAGCTTGCTGATATTTTTGGTGGAGAAGAAGGCAAAGTGAAAAGATGATAGCCTTGGCTTATTTCATCTTATTTTATTCATTTGTCAACTAATATCACCAACTTTTGACCAACATTTAATGCCTTTGTCCCCCTAGCTTCCTATGGCCGGCCAACACTAATTCAATGGCCTAATATCCCTTTAAGGACCTCCAATTTATAGTCTTTAGCTATTAGATACCCCTAGCAAATAAAATAGAACTTTCGCACTTTATGCAATTTAGTCCTTTTTCGCAATTAAGCCCTCCTTCACTAAAATTAAAACACCAAAATTCTCATGCATCCTTATAAACATGTTATAACACATAAAATAACATGAAGATAATTTCTCTAACCTCAGATTAGTGATCCCGAGACCACTATTGTAACACCCCCAACCCGTATCCATCGCCGGATTAGGGTTAGAAGGCATTACCAAAAGACACAGCTCAAAACAGGTATTCATGTATTTCATGTTTCAAAAATTAGTCACATCACTATACGTGTATATTAAACTTAATAATAAGTATCTCTCAGCTTACAAACCAAAGTACATTCGACAATAGCAATATCACAATATGGTCAAACATAAAATTTAAAATGTATCAAAGTCATGTGCACATTTTACTTAATCAATATTGACCATTTAAGAAAATACATAATTCAAATCATAGCCAACTCAAGTTGCAAATTCTTTAACCAAGCCAAACCACATATATATACTATGCCATTCATCTCATGAACTATTCGGCTAGCATATTATTCAATTTAAAATATCCACACGGCATACTAGGCATAAAAATAAATGTATATTACCCGTAGACAAGTATTTTTTAAGAACCAATTATACCTCTTCTCTTATCACAAATATATGCGCATATGACCATATCAATTGAGTTGCTTTGAGTAAAATAATAACTAAAAATTCGCCCAATTCGCATGCTAATTACTATGCCCAAAATATATATACACATAACTAATCAATAAACTACACATACATATTCGGTCAACCATAACAACTTCCATACAAAATATTTAAACTATAATCGTGATTTACCATTCCTAATTTCGAGCTTAATTAGCTAACCATTCAAGCACAATTTATACACATTTTTATCAAAATAATCGAATAGTATATTCATTTCATAATTCACCAACATAAAACAAATCATTGACCGAACATACATTCATCCAACGAAAGCATATATTAATATTAGTTAACTTATAAGTCATTCATGACACATTCAATCGAATCATATAAATAAAATACCATTTATGAATTCATGAAACATACATACCAAAACAAACTTATACCAAGACCGAAAATGCACAAACATATACATTACTTTAAGCCATTTTCGCATGGCTCATTTTTACATATATTCACCATTCAAAATCAATTCGAAAGTGACTTAGCCTATACATGCCATAGTTTCAAAAGAAATACTACTAAAAACAAAGTACCAAAATCGGTAGATAGTGTGATAGACTTTGACGATGATCCTCGAGCTCGTATTTAGACTTCAAAATCTATAAAACAATCAAATAATCACACACAGTAAGCTAACATAGCTTAGTAAGTATTAAGCAATTGTAAAGGTATACAATTTAACATTATACTAATTAAATCAATCTATCATAATCATCAACAAAACTCATAACCATAGGTATAAATCATATCACCATTCATTAACTATCATATTTAGTAGTCTCAAGACCTAATACTCAAACATTCCTTACTAGATTTCACCTCAAACTATGAACCATTATCTCATTTCAAGACAAACTCACAAGCAAATAATTACCTCACATTTCTTTAGTTTCATATGTAAATATCACTTACCGCATTTGTACTAAATTTCCAAACCATCATACATCACATACCTGATCATTTCATTTATTGTTTATCACAATTCACTAATCGATATCCTTGGAGAATCCACAAACCCGCACACTTAGTGCAAAACCATGTAACGTATCGCACACTTAGTGCCGTTACTTTAACATAGCGCACACATAGTGCCAATTACTTGTAATGTATCGCACACTTATTGCCATTACATTATATTCCGCACACTTAGTGCCAAATGACCGATTTCGCACACATAGTGCTCGGTATTTAGATTCGCACACTTAGTGCTCTACTTGAAACTATTATTCACTTCAAATAACACATATATAAATACACATTCAATTTAACTTATCACATCTATATTTCAACATCACATTCGGTTATACTAACAATTTACAAATATACATTACATTCGATCAATTTCATCTCTTAAATCAATATCTCGCATAGCTATCATTATTATATATGTATACATCTCATTCAACTAAATTCAACTTCCATCCATCATTACATTCGAAATTACCATATAGTCCATATTTACCTCTAATAAATACATATACATCATTATAGATAGATATTCAATTCAACCCAATTGCTTAAAAACTTACCTCGAGTATCGACGGACTTTATTATTCCGGCTATTCAATTATTTTCTCTTTTCCCCGATCCAATCTCGATCCTTTTTGTTCTTGATCTAAATCAATTTCAAATTAAACTCATTCAACATATTTTCATTCAATTTAGTCCAAAAACACATAATCAGGCAAATTACACTTTTACCCATGACATTTACAATTTTTACAATTTAGTCCCTATTGCATAAAATACAAATTACACAAAATTTTGCTACATTTCCTGAGGGCCAAATATTCATTGTATTATTACAAGCTCATACATTTCATTTATTTCACATTTTAGTCCCTCAAAAATTTATTTTTGCAATTTAATCCAAATCACTCAATTTCTTCAAAAATTCAAGAACAAAACTTGTTAATCTAACACTTATAATCAATATTTCATCATCAGACTACAAAAGCAACAAGCTTTCTTCAATGGCAATTCACAAAATACACAACCAATTCAAAAATTCAAGCATGGGCTAGCTAAATCACATAGCAACGATCTCAAAAACGTAAAAATTATCAAAAATCGAACTCAAATCACTTACCTATTGAGCTTGCAAAGGGCCGAATGTTTTTTAAGCTTTCTTCCTCTCTTTTCTTTCTTATTTTCGGCACCAAGAAGATGAACACTCCACTATCTTATTTCTTTTACTTTTATTATAATTAACATATAATATAATATAACATAAAACATAAAATATAATAAAAATTTCAATTCACTATTACATGCAAATTATGACCGGCCACTACGTTCATTTTATGGTCAATTTGCTATTTTAAACCTCCAATTTATAAAGACATCATCAATTCAGTACTTACACATTTAACCACCAAATTTTCTTTTTTATGGGATTAAGCCCTTTTTCACAATTAAGCACCAAAACAATCAAATTTTAATACGAACTTTTCATACACACCAATTCACACATAATAAGCATAGAAAATAATATTAAAATATTTTTCAACTCGAATTCGTGGTCCCAAAACCACCGTTCCGATTAGGGTCAAAATCGGCCTGTTACAACTATTCCGACTAGCCCTTAAATCGGGATTTTACAATTCTACCCCCTTAGGGATTTTCGTCCCCGAAAATCTTACCAGGAGAAGTTGCTTTTAACATTCCTGAAACGTTTCCACCAACTCATCAAAATCACAAATCAATTTATCCTCAAGTTTCTCTCGCCAACAACCTTTAAGCTGTAGTACACAAGGTTGAAGCACAACTTGGGACCTAGATTACTCTTCCTCCCGGGCACATATATTCAGAAATCTTACAACTGTGAACTCGGCACATGCTAAAATGATCATTTGTATCTTTATCGCACACTTCACTAAAATTCGGATGACATTCCCCTCCTTGGAAATCAAGTCACTTCAAATTTGAAATCTATTGTATTTTATCTCATTCTATCACTAGGATATTCACCGACTGTAATAGTCCTGACTTGCATGCTTAGAAAATTCAGCTTTTAGTGGTTGACTACTTCTGACCATAAACTCAATCATTTCATAAAATGTACTCAGTTGTCAAAACATTTATGCATATAATTGCATCTTTTCTTAGTGTTGCATGAGTAGACCTGCTATTACTAAGTCTCATACCAAAACCTTCTGTATAAGTTCTGAATTCATCAATATACACATTCTACCTTAAGGTAACATCAACAATGGAAATCTTATTCGACCTGAATTTTAACGTCTTAGTCAAACTCACTCAGAGCTTATTTAAAATACAATCCATGGCATTAACTAACCATACACAAGTCATAGGCTTCATGCCGTACTTACTTACAATTGCCTTTATTTAGCACATACCGTGACACACATCATACTCGTTTCTTCGTGACTCATTCACGAGTACCTTTATTCACTCATTCATATGACTTTAGTACAATTCTCATTTCTACTTCTAAACTCATCTACTTATCCCATTAATCACTAGGGATAGTCAAAGACGCATATTCGTAGTCATTACTGTAGGTACAAAGCCAATGCCACATCTCCGAGGTGGTCTTACATGGAGTCACCTCTAAATGCCAATGCCATATCCCGGATAAGGTCTTATATGGACTTCCACATCAAGTATCGATGCCATATCCTGAATATGGTATTATACGATTCTCATTTTCATTACCGAAGCCATATCCCGGATATGGTCTTATACGGGATCTCAACTCGGTGCCGAGGCCATGTCCCGAACATGGTCTTATACGGGACCTTATCTATTTCATATCTCAATGATGGCATTTTCATATTCAATATGGTTCACTAGGACTTCAACATCTCATTCAATATTAACTAATCAATTTAGTAAAACATTATACATCAATGTAATGCCAAGCATTCTCAACATGCTAGTATAAATGTTGCATAATCACATACAAACTTACAAACTCTTTTTCTCGATTCACACTGAACTCAATACTAAAACTTTCAGTTAATAGTACCTTTAATGACTTCTAACCTAACCATCACGGTTAAAATGTTTCAATGAGCATACCTTTGTATCATGCTCCACACTCATGTACACATAGAATTTTATTCTCCTTATTGATTCATGCGTAAATATACACTTAACTAGAATCATATCTCAATACATCAATCTACTCTTTTCTCCTCACTGAGAATATATTTCAAACACACTCTCGTTTGAGTTTCTCTTGATGTGCTAATTTAAAACCTTTACTATCGTCATATCTCAGGATAGCAGAGACATGTCAATCAAGTGCATTAACTCTATCCGGTTTACCCGAAAACCCATCGCACAACGTGAAACTTGTGATTTCACCACTTATACTAGAATTATCACCTCTTATACTAGAATTATCACCTTTCTATGATCAAATCAAAAGCGCAATCATAGTAAATATAACTACCACAACTCAAAGAACATGCACTTTAAAGATAACCATGATCAACAGAAATATAAGAGAAATCTCACATAAAGATTTATCACTAACTTCCTCCTCAAAGTACCAGAATAAGGTTACGAAGAGATAAAGGAATGTCGATTTCAATTGATTAAATCAACAACTATTTTTTTTCTAATCTTACAGTCAGCTAACATTCTCACACGATCACGATTCATGGAAAGAACAACTACATCACCCCTGAAAGGCAACAAATATTAATACGAAGTACTCAAAGAGATCATTATGGTCCATACAACTATGGTTGTCATGGTCAAACACTTTCACAGTTCAAATATTGTTTCTCTAACCATTTCTGTTATCAAAACTTTTTGACTATTCCTTTTCATTAGTGAACATCAAATCAGAAAGGTCTCGATAAGCGTACACCTCAGGCTTCCTACTCAATTGAGTCAAATAGCCTAGGCCAACTTTGTCTTTACTCTTAACATTGCATAATCAGTGCAATCTTTAAAACATTTAGATATTCTTCTCAAAGCTATTCTCACTTTCTAACTACCCTTATCTCGATATACAATACTACTTGTTTTGCCACTAAACTCTTTCATTTCGTACTCATGAGCTTATTCAACTTAACCCTCGTAAGGATCTCATTATAAATCAATAGTAATAAGGGGGTGAGGTCATAAAGCCTCTAACTTGACTCTCATGACTACATACATATGATTTAACATTCATCATTATTGAAATATCATCGTAGTCACATAACTCGCTCCAGGCGAATTTTTACACTTACTCATGCTACAATTGTTTCTATCACCTATCATCTCGAACTGTGACTTCACTTACTCAAGTTCCACATTAATGTCGACTCGAGTACTCAACATTAAACTCTGATTTCTCTTACCATCACTTATCAAATTAAAGAATGTCTTATGGGTTTGAGTACATCGTTTACTTAATTTTCATAGTCCAACTATGGTCTTACTCGTATCATAATGTCATAGTCCAGTGATTACCTTACATGTCGTCACGATGCCATAGCCACGCTATGGTCTTACACAAAACCTCATACCAAAACCAATGCCATATCCCAGATATGGTCTTACATGGGAAACTCATGTTGATACCGATGCCATATCCTGGATATGGTCTTGCACGAGATCTTATATCAATATCAATGCCATATCCTAGATATGGTTTTACACGATTTCATGCCAAAGCCAGGTCCCGGACGTGGTCTTACACGGAATCATTATTTGATGCCGATGCCATATCCCAGATATGGTTTTAGACGGGATCACATATCGTTGCCAATGCCATGCCCCAGACATGGTCTTATATGGGATCACATGTATTGCCATGGTCCAACCATGGTCTTATTCATCAATTTACCAATAAACGACTGTACTCATCTCCTGCATCCTACTTAGTCAACTTCTCAGTTTAACTCCCACACTATAATATGTGTGGCTTCATAACAGAGTCATAAAACAAAGCATCATACATTCTCTACTTTAACGGTCACACATAAGATTCAACTATGTGGACATATTGTTCATACATCATTCAATCAGTCATAAATACACACATATCCCATTCTCTGGATATATGTATTACTCACTATATACACCTAACTCAAAGGTCGAGTATATAACACCATATGCATATCAAGTCAATACAGATAAGCTTATCACTTTATAACATTATTGGATTTAGCTCGGGTAGGAATAATCTCTGTCTTAACAAAATAATTTCGTTAGAGCCGGGAGATATCACACTGTCACGGTCCACCTATGGCATGTATAGCTAGACTCTTACTCAAGCTAGGTTAGTCTAAGAACCGACTAAACCATAGCTCTCATACCACTAAATGTAACATCCCTTACCCGTATTCAAGCCGAAATAGGGTTTGAGGCATTACCTAACTGATCTTTCTTAAACATCTTGATCGGGGTTATAAAATTTCGTTTAAACTCATCACTTGTACATACTCGACCTAGGAGGCCCTACACATACTTCTAAGAGGTACCGAAACTATCCTGAGAACTTTTACGAATTCGAGAAACTTCTCAATAAAATAGGGCCCACATGCCCATGTGAAGTGGGACATGCCCGTGTGGGCAGGCCGTGTGGTCACACACGCCCATGTCCCTACCCCGTGTATTAAATCATGAGTATTCTGTTTGTGTCACACGGCCTAGGCACACGCCCGTGTGACTAGCCCGTGGGCGACACTGACTAATTTCACACGGCCTTGACACGCCCGTGGCCATGGCCGGTGTGCTAAAACTTAGCATTCTGACTTATCCACATGGCATATACATACGCCCGTGTGCTTCAGCCGTGGGTAAATTAAATTCCAAATGTAAAGTGCAGACTTCACACGGCTTGGGCACACACCCATGTGCTAGCCGTGCCTCCGACATGGTCTTGACACATGCCCGTGTGTCTACCCATATGGACAATTATTAGGCTATCTACCAAGCCTTTGCCACTCTACATTGCACACATACAAATTCCATTACAAAAACTCCACACATCATCAATTACAAATCTAGGATTATCACATTTAGCGATCTCAACTATGACTTAATCAACCTTAAATACTAGCCCTATACATGCCATGACTCATAAGGACTTGAAACCTCATACCAAGTGTCTGCTCGATAGTGTGAAAACATCCTCGGCGATCTCCAACCCGAGCTAGCTAAATTAACCTATAAGAGATGAGAAAGGAAGAGGAGTAAGCAATAATGCTTAGTAAGTTCATATGCATATAATAATCAGATATTGATAACCATTAGTTATACCCAACCATATGGTATTATAATGAGTTTTACATCTTAAACTCATACTTACCTACACAATCACCCTTGAAGCTTACTCATTCTGTCTCTTACCACTTTCTAACCATCCCACGAGCCAGATGCCCATATTAATTAGCATGCATCCTGCACTTGTCACCACATAATCGCGTAAAACATTTTCAATAAATCACTCATACCGCCCATTACTCGTGATACCACACATCATGAATTCTCACTAATCCATCCACAATGCTAAATTACTCGATGGTTTAACACTTAGCCCACCACAATCAGATAGAAGGGTAGTATCGCACCTGGCCTACCAAAAAGGGTAATTATAGTGGTATCGCACATAGCCCACTAGATAATATGCTTAATGATAACATTGCACACAGCCCATCATAGTTAAGCATTTAAGGTGGTATCGCACTTAGCCCACAAATCATTTATAATTCCGGTGGTATCGCACTTAGCCCACCAACTGGAATAAATAAGTGATGGTATCATACACGGCCCATCGTTTACTTATTAATAAGGTGGTAACACACACAGCCCACCGTCATTGTACATTCATGGATAGTTATCCACATGAGTTTATCTATTTCAAATGTTTACCCAGAACCTCCTCACACACTACCATTCTTACTTAGCTTTCTACTATAATCGTTTGCATTCACACAATGCATTAATAATTATAACTTATGCAGCCAAAGTGCATCATTTACACATAACCCCCTATGGGTTCATCATATACCAAATTCATCTCAATTCAGTTCTAACACATACATGTACCTCTCATGGTACAACATATTCATTCTCAATTTCAAAATACCTGTTGAGTCATTAAAATTGTTAAGTAACTCCCTTGAGTCTTATACACATAATGTCACATTGACATCATACCACCGATAGGGTCATACATGAACTAACATATCGATGCCATGTCCCCGACATGGTCTTATACAAAATATCACATCGATGCCATGTCCCTGACACGGTTTTATTCAATATCTCATACCGAGGCCATATTCCAATATGGTCTTACGCGGAACCTTAACTATCATCATTTCATACCATTTGCATTTCTTACTATTCTTAGATTATATCTAAGAATTTCATTTATTGACATCTCGTCAAAACGTATTTAATGCATACATGAAGGCAACATAAAATTTATACAACATCGAGTATTAAATATCTCACGTAAGATTTCATTATTTGCATACGAACTTACCTCGATACCGAAAAGGGTAAAAATGGAGTCTATTTGCCCATATTTCTCTTTCTTCCGTTCTAGGTCCAAATCTCATTTTCTTCGATCTAGAACAATAAAATTTACTCATTTAATCACTTAATGATCATATTACAACATAATCTCTACTTAGGCAAAAATGACCATTTTGCCCCTATACTTTGGCAAAATTATGATTTTGCCCCTAGGCTCGTAAATAAATTTTCATCCATCTTCTTTACTAATCAAGCCTAGCCAAAACATATTATCTTCTATAGCAACTCAAAATTTCAACTATTTCATGCACTTATTACCAATTTGCAACATTTACAAATTAGTTCTAATTAGGTGTTTTCATAACAACACCTTTCACAAAAGTTGTTTCTCATCTTCCTATCATTCATTTTCTTCCATAAAAACTCTTCAAACAACATAAACTCTATCATGGTAAGTCCCTAGACTTTCAACCATGTTGCAAACTAGTCCTCTCATTAGCTAGCTTAAGCTTTGAGGGCTCTAAATATACAAAAATCATAAAAAATAAACACCAAATTGACTAACTTGTAAGGATGATATGTAGCTGAAATTTTCAAGCTTTCAAACCCTTAAGCTTGCTGATATTTTTGGTCGAGAAGAAGGCAAAGTGAAAAGATGATAGCCTTGGCTTATTTCATCTTATTTTATTCATTTGTCAACTAATATCACCAACTTTTGACCAACATTTAATGCCTTTGTCCCCCTAGCTTCCTATGGCCGGCCAACACTAATTAAATGGCCTAATATCCCTTTAAGGACCTCCAATTTATAGTATTTAGCTATTACACACCCCTAGCAAATAAAATAGAACTTTTGCACTTTATGCGATTTAGTCCTTTTTCGCAATTAAGCCCTCCGTCACTAAAATTAAAACACCAAAATTCTCATGCATCCTTATAAACATGTTATAACACATAAAATAACATGAAGATAATTTCTCTAACCTCGGATTAGTGATCCTAAGACCACTATTTTGACTAGCCCCTAAATCGGGATGTTACATATCCTTTTTAATTCCGAACGGTTCAACGGGCAATGTGAAGTTAAGACCGAATATGAAATCAAATTACAGTTTCAGGTATGTGTTAGTTAAATGTTTATAAAGAGACAAGGTAAGTTGGTTACTTGTATTGATATTATGTTATGTGAATAGGAATCATGTGTTAACATATTTGAACGTATAAGTGATTCGGCCATATGATATATGTATGTGAGGTTTAAATGTGAAATAGTAGTAAATGATAACTTGTATTCGATATTATGCAAAGTTGACCTTGTTTACAAATTGTTAATATGTAACTGTTGTTATATAAATGTTTTTGCTTATGACTTACTAAGCTCAAGTAGCTTACTCTGTGTGTGTTTTTGTTTACCTCTATTTTATAGATTTTGGAGTCGTTACGAGCTCGGGGATCGTCAGCAAAGCTTATCACACTATCGACTGTTTCTTTCGGTATTTTACTAAAATGAATTTGGGCATATGGCATGTATAACATAGATGGAATGTTTGATTTTGGGACATGTATATATATATATATAGCCATGTGAAAATGGCTAAATATGATGTTTAAGTTTAATGAGTTTTGGTTATGATATATATGTGTGATATGCTTAGTATGATTTGCTATGGTGGGTTGCTATAATTTAATTCAACAGAATTAGGTATGAATAAGGAATGAGTGTTATGTATATAGCTATGTGATAAGTCTAGATAAATGGCTGTGGTATGAATGAATAGTTATGTCATAGAATGCTTAGTTTTGGTAAGGTACGATGGCTAGTGAAATGGTCAAAATTATGGAAAGCTTATTGATGCAAAGTAAGTATATATATATTTGATGGATGGATGTCATAATGAAATGGTAAATTTGTGATGGAGCATGTTTAGAAATACTTGTGAATAAGTTAAGCTAAATAGTATATAAGATGGTATGATTGAAATGTTCTTGAATAGTTAGGGATGATGAATATTTTGTATGTATTGGTTACCTTGGAAGCTTGCTTGGATGTATAATTGTGCTTATAGGGAAGACTCAAAGTCTGGGTGGCATTTTGGCCTTGAAAATGGTCTATAATTGACCACACGGTTGAGCACACGGGCGTGTGGCTCGACCGTGTCCTTTATGGTTGCATTTCAAAACAAGTCAGACTCAACCACGGGCAAGACACACGGGCGTGTGACTGGCCGTGTGGTGCAAGTCAGTGTCGACCACGGGTGAGGCACACGGGTGTGTCTCAGGCCGTGTGGACAAGTCAGTATGCATGCCCTATTTTGACACGGCTTAGACACACGGGCATGTCTAAGGCCGTGGGAGGCACACGACCTGCCCACACGGGCGTGTGACCTCTATATCTTTGAGAAATTTTTAAATTTTTGAGAACTTCCGTATGTGTTCAGTTTAGTCCTGGCGCATTTCTAAAGCATGTTTAAGGTCTCGTAGACCTATTTAAGGGACACTTTGATTTGTTTTGTTGAATCATGATATGAAATGTCTATAAACGTTTTCGTTTGTCCGGTAATACCTCTTAACCCTATTTCGGCAATGGTTACGGGTTAGGGTGTTACACCCAAGGTCTAATTTGTAAAACTGTTAAACTATTAGGGTTTTTACATTGTTGAATATGCATGATTTTTGATGAGTTATTGAAGAAAATGGATAGTTGTTGTTAGATAAACAACTTTTGTTAAGTGATTTTTTATGAAAATGTCAAATAGGGATTAAATTAAAAAATAGAAACTTTTACATGGTGAAATTGTGAAATAAATGAAATATAGGGCTTGCTAAGGACCTAATTGATATTCGGCTATAGTGGGTTGTGGTGAAATTGCATAAATTTCCATTTTTATGAGCTAGGGACTAAATTGTAAAGGAATTAAAAGTATAGGGTAAAATGGTAATTTTTCTAAATATGTTTTTGGGCTAAATTGAATGAATTATACATTAAATTGAGTTAAATTTATTTATATAGATCAAGATAGACCTCGTACGACTTTAGATCTGGGCAAAGAGAAAATCTCATATTTATCATCTCCGTATCTATGTATACTTGTCGAGGTAAGTTTGTGTGATTAAATTGTGTTTATATGTTTATATTGAATTATTTATGAATTGTGAGTTGTTATAAATATAAATGGTTGCATATCCAATGAAGTTCGACAAATACCCAGTCCCGTTTGAACCTTAGGAATCCGTAGGATACAAATGACATGTCATTAGGGTTTACATGATTTGAGTACTGGTCCTGAACATCCTACCAATGGCTGAGGTCCTGCAAGTGTTGTGGATACTCCACAGCTCATGTGAGCAGCATCGTGTAGCTACGTTTCGACCCACAGCTCGTGTGAGCATACCAATTTATATCTCATGAGAGCATACAGATCTACAGCTCGAGTGAGCATACCGATTCACAGCTCGTATAAGCATACCTGTACTTGAATTGATAGATTACAATTATATGAGCTAGCACACTATGTGTGAGCTATCCCAGGTATCCAATGGTATTCTGAACGGTTCAACGGGCAATATTCTGATACGAAATGGTAAGAGTTTGATACAGACTATTACTAGATCACATATGATTTTACATGAAAAATATGGTTATATGATATATGGAAAAATGAAATGGATGATACATGTATATGGAACTTGATCAATGGTTATGTCCATCTATATTTATTGGCTTATATATGTAATTACATGGCTAACATGGTTGGTATATATGTGCTTAGGCATTTGGCCAAATTGTATTGGGATATGCTTGTTTACTTACCTATTATATGACTAAATGGTAAGTTAAATTCTATGTCATACGAACTTACTAAGCTTAAATGCTTTGTAACAGCCCGTTTTCAGTGAAATCAGAACAGTGGTTTTAGGACCACAAATCCGAATCAGAAAGAAAATTTATCTTAAAATTATTGCATGGTTTTCATCATAATAAGAAAGACGTATGAAAATTTTGATAAGAAAATTTTACCAATTTCATGTTTAATTATAGAAAGGACCAAATTGCATAAAATGCAAAAGTTGAGTTCTAGTAGCTATAAGTGTAACACCCCTAACCCGTAACTGACACCGGAATAGGGTTAAGCGGCATTATTGATCAATCCGAAATATTTACTAACATTTTAACAACACAAAGTCTATCATTGTCCAAACATAACAAAATATAAACATATAGTCCCTTATGATGTGATCCGGCCCGGGTTATTCGAGTCGTTTCATGAAGTTGCCCAATCGTCGACGAGGAGAATGTTTGGTGTGTTGAAAATACAAGTTTGGCTACGATATGTGGAAGCTAAAAAAGTGGTTTTGAAATGAATTGGTAGGTTTGGAAAGATGTAGTAGGCTCGGTTTAACAAAAATAATAAAGATAGATAATTTTGGGATTAATGGTGGGGATGGAAAATGAACTTAACGGAAGAAAGATTCAACACTATATCATAGTGTCACCCCGTTTCTTATGTCGTTAAGGTGGTAGGATGGAGATAGTAGAATGAACGCCACATCAATGGAGTTGGAGATAAGTTCAAACAAGTCGGGAAGACGCCACTAGCAACGCTAGATAAGTCAAACAAGACTTGTACGAAATAGGAGATGAGGTAAACTCACTCGTGAACAAAATGTTCATAAAATTTAATCAAAGTTCAAAAAGTCCTTTTACAAATGAATTAACAAGCTATTTATAGCCTACTTAGGATAGTCGAATGGACAACTTAATGGCTAAGAAATTCAGCCATGAATATGCTAAAATATTCTAGAAGAAATAATTAAACACCAATGGCTAGATTCGGCTGAATGGATCTTCAAAAGGCAGCTTAATGCTTAAGAAAATAAGATTGCATGTACTTGGAATGTTGATAGATGCAAAGCACAAGTCTAGGTTCGGCCATGGGGATTTATGAGCTCATTTAATTGTAACTCTTGGCTGAAAAGATATGAACATTAATGGGGCATCTTAATGAAGCATTGAAAATTCGGTTCATGCTTAGAGATGGTGCATGGATCGGCCGAACCATCATGTTGCTTCACTTGATGCATTCATGCATCCTTAACCTTGAAGAAAACTTCAATTCCATGAATGTGCAGCCATTTAATGTTCCAACATCTCCCTTGCCCGAATGGAGCTTTAAAGGGCCTTGAACACTTGAATGGTCACCTTGAAAATGCATGGAACATGCATGAAACGTCCGAAGGTATGTTGCTCCATAAATACGGGCCATGAATCTTCAAATACATGAAAATTATCAGCCCCCTCTTGCATGAACGTCCCACATGCATGTGTCCCATTGAATGCCGTCCATTGAACCTCAAATATGCATGCAGCTTGCCTTTAATGCACTCCTACATTCGGCTGAACCTACAAATGACATGAACCAACATTAAAACAAGCCAAATTCGGCTGAACCAAGTATATTCATGCTTTGGACACAATAATTAACATATTAATTAAATTAAGACATAATTAATGGTAGCTTAGCTAACTAATTAAATTCGGCTAGCTCAAAACATGTGAAAACAATTAATGAACTGATTTGAGCTGGGGAATTCGGTCATGAGCTGTATCAAGCTGAATTAATTAAAACTAGCACTTAATTTATTTAAAAGATAAAAGAAATGAGCTGGAAAGAAGCTAATTCGAGCTCAAACGAGCTTAAATGAGCTCAAGTGAGCTGAATTGAGATAAACGGAGCTCGGGGAGCTGAAATCAAGCTGAAGTCAGCTTGCACTAAGGTCCAAGGCTTGCTCAAAATAAAATTCGAGCTGGTCCATCATCTTCGGGTTGGGACTCTCTCCAAAATTGACTCGTTAAAGCTGCCACGGCCTCGTGCATTCGCATAGCTTGAGCTCGAGTCATTGGACCTTTAAGAAGCTCGAGAGCATCAGAATTCGAATCCTCGGTTGCCCCGAGTATGCTTACATCACCTTAATGAGGTCTACGAGACCTAAAACACCTGTTAGAAAGGAGTCGAGACTAAACCGAACACATACTGTAACATCCCAAATATGGGGTTATTTGGAATTTGACTATTTTCTTGTTATGAACAGCTGCGATGTTATTAATGGAATAATAGAACTTAATTTAAGGCTTTGAGTGTGCCGGTTTGCTTGGGAAATTTCGTTTTTTTTTAATTTTAAAAGAAGGGAGCCTTGGTAAGTGGTGTTATAAGAATAAATGTGGGTATTATTAACACTAATTAGGCCTTGGTAAAGTGGCAAAAGAAGCCCACTTAAGAGCTACATGTGACGCCACCAAGGAGCAAGGGAGAGCTTGTGTTCGAATCACGGAAATCCCCTTTTGTTTTTATTTGGACTGGCACAAGGGGGAGAGTTTTTCTCCTTCAAACTCTTTTAATAAATAGTATTAATAAGAGATAATATGAGCATTGAAATTAGATTTTTAATTGTTTAATCTCAAGGATAACGGGAGATAAATGAGGTTTACTAGGAGATTATTTTTATTAATTCAAAAGTGTTTGAATTAAATCAAGTGGGTGGCCTAGAGAAAAACTAGGTGATGGCCGAATGTGGGACTCCTTGTTGAAGAGGAGTGGACGGCTAGAGAGGCGAGTATAGGGGAGAAGAGTGCCCAAGTTTTCTTTTACTTCTTTTCCTATTAGCCGAATTCCCTAGCCCTCTTTTGCTCTTGCGTTTTCACCATTCTCTCAAGCTCTCAAAGCCGAATCTTCTACCACCTTCCTCCCCTATTATTTTCTTTCCCTTGGCCGAATATGCTCTAGTGGTGTGCTTGAAAACTCTCTTTCCCTCTCTGTTTCTTTCCTTTCTTCTCAAAACCGAATCCCTATCTCCTTTTCTCACTATTTTCTTTCCACTTTAGCCGAATTCTTTTCTCCTTATTTTGTGAAGTTTTGGCCGAATATCAAGCAAGGGTAATCCCTTTTAGTTTTTCCAATCGGTCATAGAAGAAAGTAAGTATGCTGGAACTCTTCTCCCACATTCTTTTCTCTATCGACTATCAACAAGGGTAAGAGCCGATCTCGGCATTAGATTGCAAGTATGAATCATCCGATTCGGAATCGGTTGTTGTAGGGCCTTCGAGGTGTTGATCTAGTGAAGCCGTCACCTTCGAGCAATTGGTTGGTAAGTCGTGGTAAGGATGTGTTAATAGTTTAATCTCTTTAAGTGTTATGTCGAAGGCTATTAAGTGGCTATTAATGGTTGCCGATTGTAGGGTGGAAACGGAGGTGTAAAAGTGTACTAAGTCTAGCAACCGAGGTATTAGGTAAGGTTTTGGGTTCAATAATTAACCCTTTGGATATGGTGGTTTGGCCGAATGGGCAAAGGACACTAAACCTTTGAGTTTGGCCGAATATAGGAACAAGAAAGCGAGAGGTGGCCGATTGACTCTTTGGGATTGGGAGTTAGCATTTGAATCAGTGTGTACATACACACTTATAATAGTTAATAAAGTGTATTAAGTGTATGTTATGTGTAAATCGCTTCTATGTAGATATGGCAATAGTACCTTAATGGTACAAGCAAGGATCAAGGTAAGTCTCTATTTGTATGAGATTGATAATAATGCTTTTGGGAAGCATGGATTATTTGATACATGTGATATATGTATGTTCTGTTATTAAGCGCTTGACATGGGTTGATGAGAGAGGGGGCGGTGATATCGTCGACGAGCACCGGTGCTTTGGTAGCACTGCTCGTGACTATATGTCACGTGAGGTTTGGTACCTCCAGAGGTTTGGTACCTCATAGCGACTTGTCCCGTGGTTAACACCACCGTGGGTTGGCCCCCACTTGAGATATGGGATCGTGCGCGGTGATTTGGTATCACACGATGGGTTGGCCCCATCACCCGATTTGTGTCTACGGACACCGGTGCTTTGTAGCACATTGTGACTATATGTCACCAGTGGTTTGGCACCACAAGTGTTTTGGTAACACATCGTGACTACGGTCACCAGTGGTTTGGTACCACATGGGGTAGACAAAGGTGTTTGGTTGGCTAGGTTGGGTACACGATACTATGCATAATTAATCGTTATATGTTGTGTATGAAACGTTGTATTAACCGGGGGAAGGGTTACATACTGAGTCTTGGTGACTCACCTTCTCCTTTAACATTTTTCAGGTGACTCGTAGATGGCGGTGGAGGAGCCGGTTGGACTCGAGGTGGCCATGCAGTGGATTTAAATTTATAGAACTTTAAATTTTGCTTATTTTCACTTTGGTTGTAATAAGGCCTCCATAAACTATATTTGTGTTATTTTCTTTTATGTTGGATATTTGCTTAGTCTATACTATTAAATTGAATCAAATCACATGTTTTCTTAAGTAACACGAAAAAGTTTATTCGTGCCATCGGGCACACATGAAACTGAGTATAACAAACGGACTTAATTAAAATTCCAATTTTAAATCTCGGTGTAGCTTTGACAAGACAACCGAAAACGGGAGTTTTCAATGGAAATTAAATGTTTTTGAAATGGTATTCACAAGTTTTACTCCGTAACAAATCAAATTCGATTCGTAGTGTTTGGGCGGGTTTGGGTTGTTCTGACTGGTATCGAGCCAAGTTCAAAGCTCATTTGTGGGGCCCAAGGCCCAAAAATGTTTTAGTAGGCCTCATGAAATGATTTTTGGGTTTTTAAGCAGCATGGCCCGAGTCTCCGGCACCGATCCGCCCATGTAAGTACATCTAAACCTTTCTGTGAATTATATTCTTTAGAAGGGTAGGAAGCATGGAACGTAGAATAGTCTTATAGGACTTGGACCCTAAGGTTAGATTACTCAAACACAACGAAGCATAAGACTTAAAGAACTACACCAACCTATGACTTAGTCAATGAGCTAGGGTGTGGTAACCCCTGTACGCATGTCTAGGATTGGATCCGGAAGAGCTTGGTATTTAAGCAGTCCTCGTGACTCACCTCCTCTTCGCAGTATCCTACCCGGTGCGTAGCCTGGTTCACCCTAACTCGGAAGGCTCGGTGGTGTGGTAACCTCTCGTGCGCATGTCTAGAAAGGTTGGTGAGAGCTTGGTATTTAAGCGGTCCGCGTGACCCACCTCCTCTTCACTTGAATTTCTCGCCTGGTGCGTAGCTTTGGTTCACCCCGACTGTGAAGGCTCGGTCATAGGCTAAAAACAATGATTAAAACCCAAAAAGGGAATTAGCCTTGTTTTTTCAAAATAGAACGAGACAACAAGCCCTAATGTTTTCAAAACTTATCCAATAACCCTCTTAAACCCTAGAACACTAGGTATACAATGTTTTTCTCAGAAAACTTGACTTGTGAAAATTACAGAAATACCCTTAGGAGTAAAATTACCAAAATGCCCCTGATCCATAAAATATTGATTCGACGGTTTTGCCCAAAAATTTCAACTATTTTATAAAACATTCAATAACTTAGCTTTGGAAAGCATCAGTAAAATATATTGGTTCTGGAAAATTACGAAAATACCCCTGTAGGGAAAAAGACGAAAATACCCCTGGGTTAGAAATGGGCAGAAATGTCCGATGAGTGAATAGGTATGGAAAGTATTAAGGAATGGATGCATGGACTTCTTTGTGTGAACTAGGATAGGAAACTGAAACATTGTTTGCTCGAAAGAATCTCTGATTAAACCTCATCCATAAAACTTCTTCGCGAGTAATAAAGTGAAACAAATGCTAACGCATAAAATTTTTCTTAATCAGATTAAAAGCGCGGTAGATAGAATGAGTTCTAGAGGACGTGGACGCCGTGGACGTGGTAGGGGTAGGATGACGGTGATCCGAACCCGCCAGTCGGGACAAGGTTCGGAAAATGAGGTACCACCGCCACCACCACTTCCTACTTTTAGAGTCGAGGAGCCGGAGCGCACCGGTGGCGAGTCGGTATCGCGTCGCGTGTTGCGAGTCTTGGAGATGGTGGTCGGGCTGGTGGAAATGTGGGAGCTCGGAAATCGTCCCCGAGCGACTCCGATCTAACGGAGCGGAGGTATTCCGAGGTGTGTCGAGTGGCACCCGGTCTGTGGAATCTTGGCTAGAGTCAATCCCAAAGAATCATGGATGACCTTGACCTGACCGAGGAAGAGAAGCCGAAAGGCGATGTCGCTTCTAAAGGATGAAGCGATCGTTGGTGGCTAACGGTTCGAGATGGGGCTACACCGATGATTTGACTTGGGAGTATTTCGTAACCGCCATCGAGAAAAAGTATGTGGGCATTAGCTACACCGACGTAGCAGAGAAAGGCTTTTTCGGGATTAGTTCAAGGAACTAAGTCCGTGTCGGAATATGAGGCGGAATTTCTAAGGTCGAGTAGATATGCGAGAGGCATCGTGGCTATCGAACATGAGCGCTGTGTCCGCTTTGAGGACGGACTCAGAGATGATTTAAGGTTACTGATTGCCCCACAGCAGGTTCGTGAGTTCTCATCTCTAGTGGAGAAGGCTAAGGTAGCCGAAGGAATCAAGGAGGCTGTGAGGCAGAACTATAGTAAGAACAATCAGAAGAGAAGTTTTGGGTCATTTGGATCAAGCGGAAGTGCTCGAGAAAAGGCTAGGCCAAGTGGGCCCAATCAGTGACAAGGCCCACGATCGCTAATCGAGGCCGACTCTGCAATCGCTGTGGAAAGACCCATTGGGGAGGATGTTGGACCGGTGATAAAGGATGTTTTGAGTGTGGGTCTTTGGAGCATCGCGTCGAGATTGTCCCGAAACTAGCTAAGAAGCATGCGGAAGAGTAGGCGACGTAACCGTGCTCGGGATGGAAATGTAGAACCACACGAGAGGGTCGTGGTAATGGTAGAGGAAACAACGGTCCTAACCGAGGTCGTGGAACTCAAGGCGAGGTTCAGCAACACGAGGCTAGGCACTGGCTTAGTTTTTACGCAATGAGGTGTCGCGAAGAAGGTGGCGCGACCGGATGTCATAACCGATGCACGTTTCTAATTTTCGGTTTTCCTTATGTTGCATTGATTGATGTGGGCTCGACGCACTCGCACATTGCTTGTAGTGTGGTAGGAACTATGGACCTAGACTCAAACCGCTTCTAGGGAGATGACCGTAGTTAGCCCTTAGGTCACTCCGTAGTCGTAAATAAACTCTATAGAGGCGCACCCCTAGAACTTCAAGGGGTAGTATTTGTAGTGATCTAATGGAACTACCGTTTGGGGAGTTTGATTTGATCCTTGGTATGGATTGGTTGGTTAAGTACCAAGCGAGTTTGGATTCTTGCGGCTAAAGCGCATGGTCCTTAAAGCGGTAGAAGGTGATGAAGTGGTTATGATAGGAGATCGAAGGAATTATCTATCCAATGTAGTGATCGCCTTGAAGGTGAAAAGATGGTCAAGAAGGGTTGTGAGGCGATTTGGTTCAAATCGTGCTTTGGAAGCTAAAGGGTTAGTAATTGAAAAGGTCCGAACGGTTGGGAATTTGTCGATGTTTTCCCGTAAGAACTTAGGGTTTGCCTCGGATCGAGAAGTCGAATCGGTATAGACTTGCTACCGAACGGCACCGTGTCCATAGCACCATACCGAATGGCACCAAAGGAATTGGTGGAGCTAAAGGCTCAAATTCGGAGCTCTTGGATAGAGGGTTTATACGACCAAGTATATCTCCGTGGGAGCGCTGTGTTGTTTGTCAAGAAGAAGGACGGTTCTATGCGGATGTGCATCGACTACCGTCAGTTGAACAAGTTAACGATCAAGAACAAGTATCCGTTGCCTCGGATTGACGACTTGTTTGATCAACTGAAGGGTGCCTCGGTGTTTTGAAGATAGACACGAGGTCGGGATATCATCAACTTAAGGTAAAGGAGGTCGATGTTCACAAAAGCGGCATTCGAACTCGGTATGGGCATTTTGAGTTCCTGGTAATGCCATTCGGGTTGACCAATGCACCGGCGGCATTCATGGACTTGATGAATAGGGTATTCCAGCAGTACTTGGACCAGTTCGTCGTGGTGTTTATAGACGACATATTGGTTTACTCAAAGACAGAAGAGGAGCATGACAAGCATTTACGGATAGTTCTGCAAGTATTGAGGGGAGCGATTATATGCCAAATTCAGTAAGTGTGAATTTTGGCTTAGGGAGGTGGCTTTCTTAGGTCATGTAGTGTCAGCTGAAGGAATTAGGGTAGACCCTCGCAAGATTGAAGCAGTATTGGAGTGGAAACCACCTAGGACGGTGGCTGAAATACGAAGTTTTCTGGGTTTAGCAGGATACTATCGGAGATTCGTGGAAGGATTCTCTCTAATAGCAGCGCCGTTAACTAAGTTGCTAAGGAAAGGTGTCCCATTTGTATGGACGGAAAAGCAGCAAGAAAGCTTTGATAAGCTAAGGAAGATTTTGACGGAAGCTCCGGTTTTGGTACAGCCTGAAGCAGGAAAGTTATTCACAGTTTATTGTGATGCATCTCACACCGGTTTGGGATGTGTGTTGATGCAGGATGGGAAGGTAGTAGCCTATGCATCCGTCGATTAAGATCGCATGAGGTTAACTACCCAACGCACGACTTGGAGTTAGCAATGGTCGTCGTCTTTGCTGAAGATATGGAGACATTACCTGTATGGAGAGAAGTCGATGGTCTACACGGATCACAAAAGCTTGAGGTATCTTCTGACTCAGAAAGATCTGAATCTGAGACAGCGTCGATGGATTGAACTACTAAAGGACTATGATTGTTCAATCGAGTACCATCCGGGAAAGGCTAATGTGGTAGCTGACGCATTGAGCCGGAAGGTTGTGACGGACTTAAGAGCGATGTTCGCTCGGTTAAGTCTATATGACGATGGGAGTCTTTTGGCAGAACTTCAAGTTAAGCCGACATGGATTGAGGAGATTAAGGAAAAGCAGTTAGTGGATGAAGGCTTGAGTTCGAAGAGGGTACAAGTTCAAGACGGTAGTTTGGAAGGGTACAGTCTGTCTGGTGAAGGAGTGCTTTGTTTTCAAGGACGAGTATGTATGCCAAAAGATCCAGAATTAAGGCAGAAAATTCTCCAAGATGCACATAGCAGCCCATACGCTATGCATCCTGGGGGAAGCAAGATGTATGGAGATTTGCGGAAACAGTTCTGGTGGCCTGGGTTGAAGCGTGAGATAACGGAGTTCGTAGGGAAGTGTCTGACGTGTCAGCAGGTTAAGGCTGAACATCAGTCACCATCGGGACTACTTCAACCAATAAAGATCCCTCAATGGAAATGGGAGAGAATCACCATGGATTTTGTTAGTGGGCTACCCCTTACGCCCACCAAGAAGGATGCAGTTTGGGTAATTGTGGATCGCCTAACTAAATCAGCTCACTTCATGCTTGGTGAGAATGGATTACTCACTCCGAAGTTAGCGAAGTGTATGTGGGTGAAATAGTGAGGTTACATGGCGTGCGATGTCGATTATCTCGGATAGGGATCCCGATTCACGTCAAGGTTTTGGAAAGCGTTGCATCAAGCTTTGGGTACACTGTTAGATTTCAAGACGGCTTTCCATCCACAAATCGACGGACATCGGAAAGGGTGATACTGATTTTAGAAGACATGTTAAGAGGTCATGTGTCTTGGATTTTAGTGGTAGTTGGGAGGAGTACCTACCACTAGCGGAATTCGCCTATAACAATAGTTATCAAGCGAGTATTCAAATGGCTCCATACGAGGCCCTATATGGACGAAAGTGTCGTACTCCTACATGTTGGACGGAGTTGGGAGAAAGACAAGTTACGGGTCCAGAATTGGTAACCGAGACGGAAGACAAAGTCAAGGTGATTCGGTCTCGTCTCAAGGAAGCATCGGATAGGCGTAAGTCTTATGCCGATCTCAAACGCAAGGAAGTGGAGTATTTGTGGGGAGACAAAGTCTTTCTCGAAAGTGTCACCTTGGAAAAAGGTGTTGAGGTTTGGACGGAAAAGGAAGTTAAGCCCAAGGTTCATCGGGCCATATATCTTTCGTTGTGAAGCGAGTAGGACCAAAGTGGCTTATCGGCTAGAGTCGCCGGCAGAATCGAGTCGATTCATGACGTATTCCATGTGTCAATGTTGAGACGGTATCGGTCGAGATCCTTCGCGTTGTGCCGAGAGAGCAGAGATCGAGGTGAACTCGGATTTATCTTTTGAGGAAGAACCGGTTCAGATAGTAGATCGGGATGTGAAAATTCTACGTAGGAAGGCAGTGCCTTTAGTAAAAGTGTTATGGCGGAACCACGGAGTGGAAGAAGCTACGTGGGAGCCCGAGGAGGTGATGCGCAAAGCAATACCCCATCTCTTTCGATCAAGGAATTTCGAGGACGAAATTTATTTTAAGGGGGGTAGAACTGTAACATCCCAAATATGGGGTTATTTGGAATTTGACTATTTTCTTGTTATGAACAGCTGCGATGTTATTAATGGAATAATAGAACTTAATTTAAGGCTTTGAGTGTGCCGGTTTGTTTGGGAAATTTCGTTTTTTTAATTTTAAAAGAAGGAGCCTTGGTAAGTGGTGTTATAAGAATAAATGTGGGTATTATTAACACTAATTAGGCCTTGGTAAAGTGGCAAAAGAAGCCCACTTAAGAGCTACATGTGACGCCACCAAGGAGCAAGGGAGAGCTTGTGTTCGAATCACGGAAATCCCCTTTTGTTTTTATTTGGACGGCACAAGGGGAGAGTTTTTCTCCTTCAAACTCTTTTAATAAATAGTATTAATAAGAGATAATATGAGCATTGAAATTAGATTTTTAATTGTTTAATCTCAAGGATAACGGGAGATAAATGAGGTTTACTAGGAGATTATTTTTTATTAATTCAAAAGTGTTTGAATTAAATCAAGTGGGTGGCCTAGAGAAAAACTAGGTGATGGCCGAATGTGGGACTCCTTGTTGAAGAGGAGTGGACGGCTAGGAGACTGAGTATAGGGGGAGAAGAGTGCCCAAGTTTTCTTTTACTTCTTTTCCTATTAGCCGAATTCCCTAGCCCTCTTTTGCTCTTGCGTTTTCACCATTCTCTCAAGCTCTCAAAGCCGAATCTTCTACCACCTTCCTCCCCTATTATTTTCTTTCCCCTTGGCCGAATATGCTCTAGTGGTGTACCGAAAACTCTCTTTCCCTCTCTGTTTCTTTCCTTTCTTCTCAAAACCGAATCCCTATCTCCCTTTTCTCACTATTTTCTTTCCACTTTAGCCGAATTCTTTTCTCCTTATTTTGTGAAGTTTTGGCCGAATATCAAGCAAGGGTAATCCCTTTTTAGTTTTTCCAATCGGTCATAGAAGAAAGTAAGTATGCCGGAACTCTTCTCCCACATTCTTTTCTCTATCGACTATCAACAAGGGTAAGAGCCGATCTCGGCATTAGATTGCAAGTATGAATCATCCGATTCGAATCGGTTGTTGTAGGGCCTTCGAGGTGTTGATCTAGTGAAGCCGTCACCTTGAGCAATTGGTTGGTAAGTCGTGGTAAGGATGTGTTAATAGTTTAATCTCTTTAAGTGTTATAAGCGGGAAGGCTATTAAGTGGCTATTAATGGTTGCCGATTGTAGGGTGGAAACGGAGGTGTAAAAAGTGTACTAAGTCTAGCAATCAAGGTATTAGGTAAGGTTTTTGGGTTCAATAATTAACCCTTTGGATATGGTGGTTTTGGCCGAATGGGCAAAGGACACTAAACCTTTGAGTTTGGCCGAATATAGGAACAAGAAAGCAGGAGGTGGCCGATTGACTCTTTGGGATTGGGAGTTAGCATTTGAATCAGGTGTGTACATACACACTTATAATAGTTAATAAAGTGTATTAAGTGTATGTTATGTGTAAATCGCTCTATGTAGATATGGCAATAGTACCTTAATGGTACAAGCAAGGATCCGGTAAGTCTCTATTTGTATGAGATTGATAATAATGCTTTTGGGAAGCATGGATTATTTGATACATGTGATATATGTATGTTCTGTTATTAACTGCTTGACATGGGTTGATGAGAGGAGGGGGCAGTGATATCGTGCTGACGAGCACCAGTGCTTTGGTAGCACACTCGTGACTATATGTCACCGGAGGTTTGGTACCTCCAGAGGTTTGGTACCTCATAGCGACTTGTCCCCGTGGTTAACACCACCGTGGGTTGGCCCCACTTGAGATATGGGATCGCCTCGCCGGTGATTTGGTATCACACGATGGGTTGGCCCCATCACCCGATTTGTGTCTACGGACACCGTTGCTTTGGTAGCACATTGTGACTATATGTCACCAAAGTGGTTTGGCACCACCAGTGTTTTGGTAACACATCGTGACTACGGTCACCAAAGTGGTTTGGTACCACATGGGGGTAGACAAAGGTGTTTGGTTGGCTAGGTTGGGTACACGATACTATGCATAATTAACTGTTATATGTTGTGTATGAAACGTTGTATTAACCGGGGGAAGGGTTACATATCGAGTCTTGGTGACTCACCTTCTCCTTTAACATTTTTCAGTGACTCGTAGATGGCGGTGGAGGAGGAGCCAGTTGGACTCGAGGTGGCCATGCAGTGGATTTAAATTTATAGAACTTTAAATTTTGCTTATTTTCACTTTGGTTGTAATAAGGCCTCCATAAACTATATTTGTGTTATTTTCTTTTATGTTGGATATTTGCTTAGACTATACTATTAAATTGAATCAAATCACATGTTTTCTTAAGTAACACGAAAAAGTTTATTCGTGCCATCGGGCACACATGAAACTGGTATAACAAACGGACTTAATTAAAATTCCAATTTTAAATCTCAGTGTAGCTTTGACAAGACAACCGAAAACGGGGAGTTTTCAATGGAAATTAAATGTTTTTCGAAATGGTATTCACAAGTTTTTACTCCGTAACAAATCAAATTCGGTCGTAGTGTTTGGGCCGGGTTTGGGTTGTTACACATACAAAAATTTTAGAAAATCAAACATTTTTCAAAGTTACAGAGGTCACACGCTCGTGTGGGTAGGCCGTTTGCCTCACACGGCCTCAGACACGCCCGTGCGTCCAAGCCGTGGCAAAACAGGGCATACATACTGACTTGACCACACGGCCTGAGACACGCCTGTGTGCCTCACCTATGGTCGACACTGACTTGCACCGCACGGCCAGTCACACGCCCGTGTGTCCAGCCCGTGGTCGAGTCTGACTAGTTTCAATAGGCAAACTTAAATGACACGATCGAGCCACACGCCCGTGTGCTCAACCGTTTGGGCAATTATAGGCCATTTTCAAGGCCAATTTCCCATCCACACTTTGAAATCACCTACAAGCCTCAATTCATATGCATAAATACTTCAAATAACAACCAAAACATACCATTATGAGCACCAATTAATCATCAAGTATACCATTTACTTCCATAATCAATTACATTTCCAATAAGTCAATCTAAAATACAAACTTCACATCCCAAAATATATAAGTCAAGCATCATATAAATCATACGACAAGTTCACATTTAAACCACAATTTTCATCAACCAATTTATGCATAAAACATACCATATTCATCATTAACATAATTCACACTTATAAACCAACATTATTCAACTATCAAGCCATATCACATGGCTAAGCTTATACACTTCAAAACATACCATTACTACTAGCCTATACATGCCATATTCAAATATATACATCTTTCCAAAAATACCAAAATAGATAGCCGATAGTGTGATTGAGTCACTGACGATCCCCGGATCTGAGCTAGCTTTAAATACACTGTAAAACAGAGAAACACTTCACACAGTAAGCTTTAAAGCTTAGTAAGTTCGTAATATAATACATTTAACTCAATAATTCAATTATAATACACAAGTTAAACCATCACATAGATCAATTCACAAATATATATACACCATATCTTCTATAACTAATATGCTCTCTCATTCATCCATATAACCATTTACAAAATAATCAACCAAATAGGTTTCATTCCATACATACCTTAGCCAACACATAGTTATTGATCATTCTTGCTACTCAATGCTCAATGCCACATTTTGATCAACTTTCGTTATTCATTCGATTTAATCGCACACTTAGTGCCAATTTCTGAGCCGAAGCTTAAATATCATCGCACCCTTAGTGCCTTTACTTTAAACCGAATTTAACTTGGTATCGCACACACAGTGCCAATCAATAAAGCCAAAGCTTCCATTATTTCGGACACACAGTGCTATTCACTTCTATCCCGATTCTAATTATGCACACTTAGTGCCACATTTCTCAATTTCACATATAACATTTCTATTTCAATAACCACACATTCATTCATTTCATAACATAACGATATGAATTTAACAATTTGTATTATACCCGAACTTACCTCGGACGTCGAAATAACAAAACGAGTCGATTAATTGAGCACTTTATCTTTGCCTCGATCTCGATCCAAATCCCTCTTTTCTTGATCTATACATATTCAAATTTAACTCATTCAATCACCAAATCATTCAATTTAGTCAAAACACACATATTTAGGGCATTTTACAAAATAGCCCCCACATTTTTATATTTCGACACTTTGGTCCTTATTTCATAAAATCACAAAATACACAAAATTTCATTATACCATGCTTAGTCCGAATTCTCCTTATGCTCATACAAGCCCATATATTTCATTTATTTCACATTTTAGTCCTCCAATTTCTCATTTTCATAATTTAGCCCAAATTACTCAATTTCACCAAAAATTCAAAGACAAAACATGTTAATCTATCACATATCTTTCATATTTCATCACCAACTATCACAAAGCTCAAGCATTCATCAATGGCACATCTCAAATTCTTCATCAAATTCTAAAATTAAAGCATGGGTTTGATACTACGCTAAGCAACGATCACAAAAACGTAGAAATTATCAAAAACCGATCAAAAATCATACCTTGATTGAACCAATTTCTAACTGAAACCTAACAAGCTTCCTTTCTTTCTTTTTCTTTCAATTTCAAAAAGAAAATATGAGAATATGGCTTATTTTTTTCTTATTTGTTTTATTTAATATACATTATTAATCAATTTCCAATTCTATCCTTATTATTAACATTAAAAATCCCACTAACATATAACCATGACCGTCCATGCATACTTTCAAAGGTAAAATTTCAATTTAAGGACTCCAAATTATAAAAACAATAGCAATGTAGCACTTTAACAATCAGCACACAGCTTTTGCATTTTATGCGATTAAGTCCTTTTTACAAATTAAGCACACAATCGATAAAATTTTCACACAGAATTTTCACACATGCTTAATCACACACTGTAAACACGAAAAATAATATAAAAATATTTTTCTGACCTTGGATTTTTTGTCCCGAAACAACTATTTCGATTAGGGTCTAAATCGGGCTATTACAATAAGTATCAAATAGCTATGGAATTCAAAACTTGATGTCCTTATATGGTAATTAGACCATTAAGAGAAGTTAGTAGATATTTTTGATGATTCATCCATAGAAATTTAGAAAAAAAAAAGGACTAAATTGGAATTTGGAATAAATAAAGATGATAATAGCCTAATATCATCTTATTTCATCATCTTCTTCCCCAAAATTCTATGGAAACTCTAGGAAAGAGAAAGAAAAATAAACAAGCCTAATTAGGTAAGTAACCATGTCCTATTTTTAGTATTTTTTACATTTCCGAGATCGTAACAACCTAATCTATCTATTTTGGGGATTAATTTTCAAAGTTATCAAAGTATCAAATTTTTTCCATGGATGAATATGCTGAATTTCTGAAATTTGTGGTAGAAATTGAAAGGTTATTGATAGATAAATAACTTTTGTAAAGTGAATTTTCATGAAATTGTGATTTAGGGACTAAATTGTAAAGATGTAAAATTCATGGAAATTTTCTAATTTTTATGAAATATATGTGTTGTAAATGTTATTTGTAAAAATTGGTTAGGATTGGAATAATGATTGAATTGTATGAATTTCATTTTCCGAGCCTAGGGATGAAATCGTCATTTATGGAAAGTATGGGGGAAAATGAAACACCCCTCACCCGTATTCAACGTCGAAATAGGGTTACGGAGTATTACCAGACATCCAATAAATTTAAACATACTTTTCTCATACATTTAATCAATACATGCAATCCTCATTCAATCTCAATCACTTTGTCCCTAATACGAGCCTGCGAGGCCCTAAACAAGCATTGGGAGTGGTTCGGGACTAAACCGATAACCCGAGAAATTTTTCAACACTTAGAAATTTTTTCTCAAAACAGGGAACACACGCCCGTATGGCCAGCCCGTGTGTCTCACACAGCCACCAGACACGCCCGTGCCTCAGGCCATGTGAACATTCGAAATGGAAGTACAAGGCCGTGTCCCAGCCCGTGTCTTATCCCGTGTCCAAACAAGTGAGCTTACTAACTTGGGTCACACGGCCAACCGCACGCCCGTGTGTCTAGCCCGTGTGCCCATCGAAGTGGCCGCACACGATTGTGTGCCAGGCCGTGTGCTAGACTGTGTCGAACCTGTAGGGTATACTGACTTATGCAACACGGCCAAGTCACACGCCCGCGTGCTAGGCCGTGTGCAAATTAGGAGGTATACTGACTTGTACCACACAACCAATCAGACGCCCGTGTGTGAGACCGTGTGGAGCATACTGACTTCATTTCAATTTCAACAACAGGGGACACACGGCCGTGTGACATGATTGTGTCACACACGGCTGAGACATACGCCCGTGTGGACAAAAATAGGCTATTTACCAAGACAATTTGCCACCCACAATCTCATGTACCTAAACAAACCAAATGGCACCAATTCATAGCATAATTGAACATCCATTTTAGCCACATTCAAGACAATTTCATACCATTTCCAATACTAATAACCAATATGCTTATACCTCAAATTTTACTCAACCAAAACATATACATTTACAAGCCATCTCAAACAGCACAACTCACTACCAAATCATAACCAACATGACCATAGTCGCTACACATGCCATATACTTAAAATACCAAGTTCATAGGTACCGAGTGAAAGGTGGATAGTGTGAAACGATCTCTGACGATCCTCGAACGCGAGCTAGCTTTGATAACACTACAAAACATGGGAAAAACGAATAAAGTAAGCTTTATAGCTTAGTAAGCTCGTATGAAGTAAAATCAACTAATCATAAATACAGAAATCATCAATTTGAACTTGTTAGCTTGTAATTCATAAATACTAACAAACCTTCCACATGCTTAATCATATGCTTATATGCAAACTTCATAACTTCTTCGGTTTTAAGCTCGTATGACTCATATACATACCTGAACCAATCCGTAACAAACTCATACCCAAACAGAATGATGTCGAATACCCGAATTCTCGCACACTAAGTGCTAATACATAGCCGAAGCTACTTTAATCTCGTACACTAAGTGCCATACATAGCCGAAGCTATCTCGAATCGCACACTAAGTGCTATACATAGCCGAAGCTATCTCGAATCGCACACTAAGTGCCATATATAGCCAAAGCTATCTCGAATCGCACACTAAGTGCCAGATATAGCAGATTTGTCGTCAAACATGACTGTAATCTCGTATACAAAATTTATGCAATATCAAAACATTTAAAGCATAATTATAATAATGCTTATTACATTCGAACTTACCTCGGATGTAAAAACGATAACGCGAGTCAACTAATCTGAAACCTTGCTCTTCCCCCGATCTAAGTCCGTATTTCACTTTTTTGATCTATATAATATCAAATTCAACTAATTTAATCATCCATTTAATCAATTTAGTCCAAATTTCACTTTAAGGCATTTTTACATAATTGCCCCTAATATTTCACATCTTTTAAAATTTAGTCCTTATTTCATAAAATCACAAATTCATGCAATTTAACCACAACCTGTAACATCCTAAATCAGGGCCTTTGCATTTTATGTGTTTGTATGTGATTACTATGTTTGACATGCAAGTTTAGGGTACTTTAGGGTCCAGGAATGAGTTAGGGGTAAGCTGGAGTCTTGGTGAAAATTTGCTTTTTGAGCACTTTTAGGGAAGCTAGCTGAATTGGGCCTTAAGGGGATATTGTTTGTGTTGGATGACACAAAGGAGTGCCTTAGCAAAGTGGCAAGGAGGGGCCACTTAGAGCTCAGGGAAGTGACGCCTCAGGAAAGCTGGAGGGACTTGGTTCGAGCTGCGGGAATTCCCTTTTTGGGGATTTCTTTTTCACGCTAAGGCAAGGAAGAGTTGTAGTCAGCATGGTCTCTGGTGGATGAGTGTTGAATGGGTCAATATCTTTGAATAAGTGGAAGAGAGCAATTCAAGGAGTTTGAATTATTCAAACAAGTTTTAATTATTCAAACAAGTTTGAATGTGTGATCAGGAGAAAATTAAGGAGAAAAACAAGGGATTGAGCAAGGGGTGTAAGTGGTGGCCGAAATTCAAATGTTTTGTGTAGGAGGGGGGATCGGTTTGGCCTATTTTGGAGTGTGCCGAAATTTACATTGGCCATAGTACCCTGTAGTGTCATTTTTTTGTGCAAATTTTGGGTTTGGGAGGTAGGTGCCGAATGTGGTTTGTTTTGCCTTGTGCCGAAAGTGTCTAAGATGTCCAAGTGGGTTCTTCTTGTTTTGAGTTTTATTTCTCTTCTTATTTTCTTTTCTCTGAAACACAAATCTCTCACTATTGCTAAAATTCTCTTGACTCACACTCTCCATGATTCTTTCTTCTTCTTCTTCTTTTTGTTCTCTCTGAAAGTTAAAACCCTTTTTCCCTTTTCTTCATTTTCCTTTGAGCACCATAACCGCATCTATTATCCATCTTTTCTTCTTTTTCCTTTTTCTATTTCGATTCCAAAAACCCTTAACTCCATTCTCATCTTCATTCTCTGTACAATAGCCGAATATCCCCATCCAAAGTTCTCTTCTATGATTTCTCTCTACAATCCAAATCTTCATGGCCTTCTCTTCTTCATCTTTTCTTTTGATCACTTCTAAAACCGAAAACTCCTAAGTTCCATTGGTAGTTCTTTTTCAGCTCTTTCATCTTCTTCCCTGCTTTGCCGAATCTTCTCTTCTACCGTGCTAGTGTTGAATCCTCTTAGGTGATAACTGGATCTCCTGTGTTAAGGTTAGTGGCGATTTCTTCTGTATCTTTATCTTCTCTTTCAGTTTGGGGAGCCAAAGCCGAATGGCTAATTGGCCTAATGTTTGGGGGCTTGGCCGAATGTAGGTGGAAGGGGGTGTCGCATTCCTTTGGAGACTATCGGGATTCGCTTGACTTGTGGATCAAGCCTAAAGCTTCGACTTTTGTCGATCTAAGTAAGGAGTTCTTTTCTGCTAACGTGTTAATCTATTCACATTTACCCTATGTGTTAACTCGGTCTTCTGACCAAGATTTGTTCCATGGACTCGAATACCAAAGCAATTTAATGAGGGGTTGGACCCGTAAACCCAAACCCTAAGTTTAAGAAGCGAGCGATGTCGTTAGATTTGGGATTGGCCACCGGGTTGTGGGCGGCTTTCAATGTAAATGTAGGCAGATAGCTTTGGTTTCGATTAGCGATAGTGTCGATGTAGAGAGCGTGATATTACGTGTTATCAGGTGTGTAACTCTCACACACTTCATATGTTATTTTGTTAGTTGTTAGTATGTCTGAAGGCTGAAGTGACGTTCTGGATCACTAAAATACCCTTGTGGGTAAGAGCGAGGACTCCGGGTAAGTCTATTATGTTTTGCTATCAATAAATGCATATATGGAAACCTGAATGTGCCATGTTAATTAATCGTTAAGCATGATCATACCATAAGGTAAAAGATGTACATGAAAATGGGATACGATGAGAAGAGGGAAGAAACATGATCTTTTTAGACTGTCACCAGTGGTTAGGTACCACAAGTGGGTTGGCCCCACATATTATCAATTTGTGACTAAGTCTCAGTGGTTTGGAACAACCAATGGTTAGGTACCACATATATCTTATTTCTGTGACTCGTCCCAGTGGTTTAGTACCACAGTGGGTTGGCCCCACGTGTTGATATAAGGGATTGTTACCAGTGGTTAGGTACCACAAGTGGGTTGGCCCCACATATGATTATTTGTGACTTTTGTCACCAGTGGTTAGGTACCACCAGTGGCTAGGTGCCACAAATGTTGGGTAGACACAGGAGATACGGATGGATGCCTAGGTTGGTTGGGTTGCATGGCATACTTACTTTGCATATGAACCTGTGTGAGGGCCTAATATCTTTTGGACGGGGATTTACACACTGAGTCTCGATGACTCGCCCCTTCCGTTAATCTTTGCGGGTAATCCTTAGATCATGGATACTGAGCCGAGGTGGACTCGAGGTGGCCATGCATAATATTTTAGATTTTACTTTAATAGTTAATTTGGAGTTATTTTTCTTTAATTTGGATTTTGGGTAATGTAATAAGGCCATTTAAACGTTGGTTTGGTTTTTACTTATTTTATAAATTTTCTTCTACTTTATCAGATTATTAAGACACATTTAATATGGTTTCGAAATGGGTGATTTCCAAAATTTAAAGAACTTCATGATTTTCAAGATTTTACAATTGAGTAATTTAACATTCAGGTTTTTAATAACAAGGCAACTCAACTTTTCAAGCTAAGATTCAAGATTGTTTTCAAATGATCACTCAGTACAAACTCTGTTTCTATAAAATCAAAGATTTTTCCCAACTCATGACAATAACTCGGTTCTCAAAAAATGTTTTCTTCCCTGTGACATGCCAGTTTCAATCGTAGTGTTTTGACCGGGTTTGGGGTGTTACAATTGTGGTATCAGGGCCAGGTTCAAAAGCTCGGCTGTGGGTATAAGGCCCAAATTATTTTTCAATAGAGGGTTTGCAAAATGGTTTCGATGAAATACATGTTTTTGGGAAGCATGGCACCTGAGTGTCCGGCACCGATCCGTGACGGTAAGTTTTCTAATTATTGATTGTATGATTTAATTGTTTTGTGATATGATTGTATCGAGATAGGATTACTAGTATTAGAAAACCCTACTTTAGAGATTGAAGCCTGTAGGAATGTACGTACTAGCGGAAAAATTACTCTGAATATATACTCATAAGACAGTTCTGTAATAAACAGTGGAGGAAGCGAATTCATAAAATTTTCCTAAATCAGATTACATCGTGAACGTTAGTCATGAGCACTCGGGGACGTGGGCTAACGTACGTGGTCGTGGTAGGGGTAGGATTACTGTATCAGAACCAGTAGGGTCTGGCCATGGGTCAAAGAATGAGGTGCCGCCACCGCCAGCAGTGGAACCAGAGTTTCAGGACCAAATGGGTGGAGACGACGCGGTGTCTCAAGCGATGCTACGGGTCTTGGAGAGAGTTGCTGGAGCAGGCATGGGTACGGGGGTTTGAAAATTTGTGTCTGAACGACACCGAGCCAATGGAGCGGAAGTGTTTAGGGGTGTTTCTGGTGTAGCCCCCAACGTAGCTGAATACTAGTTAGAGGCGACTGAGCGCATAACGGATGATCTTGACTTCACGGCTGAGGAGAAGTTGAAAGGGATCGTGTCTCTTCTTCGGGACGAATCCTATCAGTGGTGGCTCAGGGTCAGGGATGGTGCGATGGCCGATGATATCACCTGGGATTTCTTCAAAGCGGCATTTCAGAGGAAGTACGTCGGGTCTAGTTATGTGGATGCGCAGCGTAAGGCATTTTTGAATCTAGTTTAGGGGAGTAAGTCAGTGTCCGAGTACGAGGCAGAATTCTTACGGTTAAGCCGTTATGCCCGGGGTATTGTGGCTACGGACCATGAGCGCTGTGTTAAGTTTGAGGACGAGTTGAGAGATGAGCTGCGGGTGTTGATTGCTCCACAGCGAGAGAGGGAATTTGCTGTCCTTGTGGAAAAGGCCAAGATAGCCGAGGAGGTGAGGCAGTCCGAGAAACAGCATCAGGACAGAAATAGGAATAAAAGGAGTTTTGGGCCATCAGGGTCTGCTGGGGGTTTTCAGAAAAGGGCTAGATTAGGCGGGCCGAGTCAGGCAGCAAAGCCTGCTGCTGCTCAGTGGCCACCGCAGTGTGCTCGATGCGGGAAGTTTCATTCGGGAGAGTGTTGGACAGGTAACAGAGGATGCTTCGAGTGTGGGTCGATGGACCATCGGATAAGGGATTGCCCGCGGAGGCCAGTTAGGACACAGTCTGAGGGTCAGGGCGACGTGCACAATCTGTAAGAGATGGTCAAGAATCGCAGAGGGGTCGTGGTCAGCGAGGAGGGTAATGGTTTCGGTCGAGGTCGTGGAGCACCGGCAGAGGTGCTGGGAGTACGGATGTAAGACACTGGGTTGGTCTATGCGGCTAGGCGTCGAGAGGGGTGACGACCGGACATCATAACCGAGACGTTTTAATTTATGGGTTGCCTTATACCGCTTTGATTGATATTGGTTCGACGACTCTTATGTTGCTAGTAGTACTACATGGGAACTCGAACTTAAACTATGAGACTTCTTCTAGGGAGATGACTGTAATTAGCCCTCTAGGTCAATCTGTAGTAGTGAATAAACTGTATAAGGATGTACCCCTAGAACTTCAAGGGGTAGTGTTTTCGGCTGATCTGATGGAACTGCCATTTGGGGAGTTCGATTTGATCTTAGGTATGGATTGGTTAGTAAAATATCAAGCAAGTTTGGACTGTGCAGCCAAGCGCATGGTGTTGAGAACTGTCGAGGGTGAAGAGGTAGTGGTGATAGGTGAGAAAAGGAACTACCTATCTAGTGTGGTATCCGTTTTGAAGGCTGAGAAAATGGTGAGGAAAGGATGTAAGGCGTTTGTGGCTTATGTTTGTGCTTTGGAGGTTAAAGAATCAACTGTGGGGGATGTCCGAACGGTAAAGGAATTTTCTGATGTTTTTCCAGAAGAGCTTCCAGGATTGCCTCCAGATCGCTAGGTTGAGTTTGGTATTGACCTTCTACCCAGAATAGCGCCAGTGTCTATTGCCCCATATAGAATGGCACCGAAGGAGTTAGTGGAGCTGAAAGCGCAGATTTAGGAGTTGTTAGACCGGGGTTTTATCCGGCCGAGTGTATCGCCTTGGGGAGCACCCGTGCTTTTTGTTAAGAAGAAGGACAGATCGATGCGATTGTGTATTGATTGCCGTCAGTTGAATAAGTTGACGATCAAGAATAAGTATCTGTTGCCGAGGATAGATGACCTGTTCGACCAACTTAAGGGAGCATCAGTCTTTTCCAAGATAGATCTGAGGTCGGGGTATCACCAGCTTAAGGTTAAGGAGGTGGATATTCATAAGACGGCGTTTCGTACTCGCTATGGTCACTACGAATTCTTGGTGATGCCGTTTGGATTGACCAACGCACCAGCAGCATTTATGGATATGATGAATCGGGTTTTTCAACCGTATCTGGATCAGTTCATCGTAGTGTTTATAGACGATATTCTGGTGTACTCGAAGTCCGAGGAGGAGCATGATGCACATCTTCGTGTGGTTTTGCAAATTCTGAGGGAGAAGCAGTTATTCGTAAAGTTTAGTAAGTGCGAGTTCTGGCTAAGGGAAGTTACCTTTTTGGGTTATGTGGTGTCAGCTGAGGGAATTAGGGTGGACCCTCGAAAGATTAAAGCTGTGTTGGATTGGAAACCACCTAAGTCTGTGGCGGAGATTCGGAGTTTTCTTGGTCTAGCGGGGTATTACAGAAGGTTTGTGGAAGGGTTTTCTTCGATTGCAGCACCGTTAACCAAGTTGTTAAGGAAAGGGGTTCCGTTTGTGTGGTCTGACAAACAACAAGAAAGTTTTGAGAAGTTAAAGAGGATTTTGACGGAAGCTCCAAAGTGTTGATTCACCAAGCGGGGAAAGAGTTTATCTTGTCTATTGTGATGCGTCACATACAGGGTTAGGATGTGTGCTAATGCAAGAGGGGAAGGTAGTAGCGTATGCTTCTCTACAGTTGAGGCCTCACGAAGTGAATTATCCGACACATGACCTGGAGCTAGCTGTAGTGGTTTTCGCCCTAAAAATCTGGAGACATTACTAGTATGGAGAGAAGTCTATTGTTTACACGGATCACAAGAGTTTGAAATACCTCCTTACGTAAGGAGTTGAATTTAAGGCAGCGAAGGTGGATCGAGCTGTTGAAGGATTATGATTGCTCGATTGAGTATCATCCGGGTAAGGCTAACGTAGTGGCAGATGCGTTGAGTCGTAAGGTTGTATCAGACTTAAGAGCAATGTTTGCCCGCCTTAGTTTGTATGATGACGGAAGTTTGATAGCGGAACTGCAAGTGAAACCGACATGGGTAAATCAGGTTAAGGAGAAACAACTAGTAGATGATGTCTTGAGCGCCGATTTTTGTAAGTGTGAGAATGGTGGATTAGAGGGGTATAGCATGAATAGCGATGGAGTTTTATGTTTCCATGGGAAGGTTTGCATGCCAAAAGATGTGGAGTTGAGGCAGAAGATTCTTCAGGAAGCACATAGCAGTCCATACGCTATGCATCCGGAGGTAGTAAGATGTACCGGATTTATGAACAGATTTTGGTGGTCGGGTTTAAAGCGAGAGGTAACAAAATTTGTGGGTAAGTGTTTGACGTGTCAGCAGGTAAAGGCGGAACATCAGTTGCCTTCGGGGTTGTTGCAACCGGTCAAGATTCCGCAGTGGAAGTGGGAAAGGATCACCATGGACTTTGTCAGTGGGCTACCACTTACGCCTACTAAGAAGGATTCGATTTGGGTAATAGTTGACCGGTTGACAAAGTCGCCTCATTTCATACCTGTGCGTATGGATTACTCTCTTCAGAAGTTAGCTAGAATATATATAGCAGAGATTGTAAGGTTGCATGGGGTACCAGTGTCTATCATCTCAGACAGGGACCCTAGGTTCACGTCAAGATTTTGGAAGGCGTTGCATCAAGCTTTGGGTACAAAGTTGGATTTCAGTACAGCGTTTCATCCACAGTCTGATGGGCAGTCAGAGAGGGTAATTCAGATTATGGAGGATATGTTGAGGGGCTATGTCTTAGACTTCAAAGGTAGTTGGGAAGAATTTCTACTGCTAGCGTGACTCGCAGATAACAATAGCTACCAGTCGAGTATTCAGATGGCGCCGTATGAAGTGTTATATGGTCGGAAGTGTCGCACACCTACGTGTTGGACAGAGTTGGGTGAGCGTCAGTTGTTGGGTCCAGAGTTGGTTGCTAAAACGGAAGACAAGGTTAAGCTAATTCGAACTCGATTGAAGGAAGCTTCGGACAGGTAGAAGTCCTATGCTGATCTTAAGCGGAAATATATAGAATTTGCAGTGGGTGACAAGGTTTTCTTAAAGGTGTCGCCGTGAAAGAAGGTGCTGAGATTTGGTCGGAAGGGCAAGTTGAGCCCCAGGTTTATCAGGCCTTATCGGGTGTTGAAGCGTGTGGGACCAAGAGAGCTCATCACCTTGAGTTACCTTCAGATTTGAGTCAAATCCATGACGTATTTCACGTCTCTATGCTTAGACGCTATCGTTCGGATCCGTCTCATGTTGTGCTAGTAGAAGAAATTGAAGTAAGCCCAGACTTATCTTTTGAGGAGGAACCAGTGTAGATCTTAGATCGGGATGTCAAAGTATTGCGTAGGAAATCAGTCCCTTTGGTGAAGGTGTTGTGGCGGAACCATGGATCAGAAGAAGCCATGTGGGAGCCAGAGGATGTTATGCGGTAGCAATACCCTCAACTGTTTTGACTAGGTAATTTCAAGGCCGGAATTATTTTAAGGGGGGTAGAACTATAACATCCTAAATAAGGGCCTTTGCATTTTATGTGTTTGTATGTGAATACTATGTTTGACATGCTACTTTAGGGTACTTTAGGGTCCAGGAATGAGTTAGGGGTAAGCCAGAGTCTTGGTGAAAATTTGCTTTTTGAGCACTTTTAGGGAAGCTAGCTGAATTGGGCCTTAAGGGGATATTGTTTGTGTTGGATGACACAAAGGAGTGCCTTAGCAAAGTGGCAAGGAGGCGCCACTTAGAGCTCAGGGAAGTGACGCCTCAGGGAAGCTGGAGGGACTTGGTTCGAGCTGCGGGAATTCCCTTTTGGGGATTTCTTTTTGACGCCAAGGCAAGGGAGAGTTGCACTCAGCATGGACTCTAGTGGATGAGTGTTGAATGGGTCAATATCTTTGAATAAGTGGAAGAGAGCAATTCAAGGAGTTTGAATTATTCAAACAAGTTTGAATGTGTGATCAGGAGAAAATTAAGGAGAAAAACAAGGGATTGAGCAAGGGGTGTAAGTGGTGGCGAAATTCAAATGTTTGGTGTAGGAGGGGATCGGTTTGGCCTATGTTGGAGTGTGCGAAATTTACATTGGCCATAGGACCCTGTAGTGTCATTTTTTTGTGCAAATTTCGGGTTTGGGAGGTAGGTGCCGAATGTGGTTTGTTTTGCCTTGTGCCGGAAGTGTCTAAGGTGTCCAAGTGGGTTCTTTTTGTTTTGAGTTTTATTTCTCTTCTTATTTTCTTTTCTCTGAAACACAAATCTCTCACTATTGCCAAAATTCTCTTAACCCACACTCTCCATGATTCTTTCTTCTTCTTCTTCTTCTTGTTCTCTCTGAAAGTCGAAACCCTTTTTTCCCTTTTCTTCGTTTTCTTTTGAGCACCTTAACCGCATCTATTATCCATCTTTTCTTCTTTTTCCTTTTTCTATTTCAAAGCCGAAAACCCCTAACTCCATTCTCATCTTCATTCTCTGTGCAATAGCCGAATATCCCCATCCAAAGCTCTCTTCTCTGATTTCTCTCTACAAACCGAATATTCATGGCCTTCTCTTCTTCATCTTTTCTTTTGATCACTTCTAAACCCGAAAACTCCTCAGTTCCATTGGTAGTTCTTTTTCAGCTCTTTCATCTTCTTCCCTGCTTTGCCGAATCTTCTCTTCTACTGTGCTAGTGCTAAATCCTCTTAGGTGATAACTGAATCTCCTGTGTTAAGGTTAGTGGCGATTTCTTCTATATCTTTATCTTCTCTTTCGGTTTAGGGAGCCAAAGCCGAATGGCTAATTGGCCTAATGTTTGGGGGCTTGGCCGAATGTAGGTGGAAGGGGGTGTCGCATTCCTTTGGAGACTTTCAGGATTCGCTTGACTTGTGGATCAAGCCTAAAGCTTCGGCTTTTGTCTATCTAAGTAAGGAGATCTTTTCTGCTAACGTGTTAATCTATTCACATTTACCCTATGTGTTAACTCGGTCTTCTGACCAAGATTTGTTCCATGGACTCGAATGCCAGCAATTCTAAGTAGGGGGTTGGACCCGTAAACCCAGCCCTTAAGTTTAAGAAACGAGTAGTGTCAGCAGTTTGGGATTGGCCACCGGGTTGTGGGCTGGCTACTGAACAGAATCGTAGGCAGATAGTTGCGGTTTCGATTAGCGATAGTGTCGATGTAGAGAGCTTGATATTACGTGTTATCAGGTGTGTAACTCTCACACACTTCATATGTTATTTTGTTAGTTGTTAGTATGTCTGAAAGCCAAAGTGACATTCTGGGTCACTAAAATACCCTTGTGGGTAAGAGCGAGGACTCCGGGTAAGTCTATTATGTTTTGCTATCAATAAATGCATATATGGAAACCTGAATGTGCCATGTTAATTAATCGTTAAGCATGATCATACCATAATGTAATGCATGTACATGAAAATGGGATACGATGAGAAGAGGGAGGAAACATGATCTTTTCAGACTGTCACCAGTGGTTAGGTACCACAAGTGGGTTGGCCCCACATATTATCGATTTGTGACTAAGTCTCAGTGGTTTGGAACCACCAGTGGTTAGGTACCACATATATCTTATTTCTGTGACTCATCCCAGTGGTTTGGTACCACAGTGGGTTGGCCCCACGTATTGATATAAGGGATTGTCACCAGTGGTTAGGTACCACAAGTGAGTTGGCCCCACATATGATTATTTGTGACTTTTGTCACCAGTGGTTAGGTACCACCAGTGGCTAGGTGCCACAAATGTTGGGTAGACATAGGAGATACGGATGGATGCCTAGGTTGGTTGGGTTGCATGGCATACTTACTTTTCATATGAATCTGTGTGAGGGCCTAATATCTTTTGGACGTGGATTTACCCACTGAGTCTCGGTGACTCACCCATTCCGTTAATCTTTGCAGGTAATCCTTAGACTGCGGATACGGAGTCGAGGTGGACTCGAGGTGGCCATGCATAATATTTTGGATTTTACTTTAATAGTTAATTTGGAGTTATTTTTCTTTAATTTGGATTTTGGGTAATGTAATAAGGCCATTTAAACGTTGGTTTGGTTTTTACTTGTTTTATAAATTTTCTTCTCCTTTATCAGATTATTAAGACACGTTTAATACGGTTTCGAAATGGGTGATTTCCAAAATTTAAAGAACTTCAGGATTTTCAAGATTTTACAATTGAGTAATTTAACATTCGGGTTTTTAATAACAAGGCAACTCAACTTTTCATGCTAAGATTCAAGATTGTTTTCAAATGACCACTCAATACAAACTCTGTTTCTATAAAATCAAAGATTTTTCCCAACTCATGACAATAACTCGGTTCTCAAAAAATGTTTTCTTCCCTGTGACATGCCAGATTCGGTCGTAGCATTTTGACTGAGTTTGGGGTGTTACACAACCATGCTAGCAGAATTTCTCTAGTACTCATATTAGCCCATATATCTCATTTATTTCCCATTTTAACCACAAATTTTTAACATTTCTCAATTTAATCCCTAATTTACATTTTTACTCAAAATCACTTAACAATACTTGTATAACTATCTTCAAACATTCAAAATCTATCATTAACTATAAAAATACATGATTATTCATCAATGGCAACTTTTGAAATCTTTAACAGTTTTGCAAATTAGTCCCTGGGCTAGCTGGACTAAGCTGCAATGATCTCAAAAACATAAAAATCATTAAAAATGGAGTCAAAATCACTTACCAAATAAGCAATGAAATGACCGAACCCTAAATGGCCTTTCATGGATGTTTTCTTCATCTCAAATTTGAATAGGTTGAAGAAGATGAACAAAAAATGGCTTTATTTTACTTATTTAATCATTTAATTTCTAAATTTACTAAAATAACCTTAATGTATAATAATTATAATTCACCTAACGATGTCCATCTTTGTCCACTCGTATTTCAAATGGTCTAATTACAACATAAAGACCTAAACTTTAAGGTTCTATAGCTATTTAACACCTTTAGCTAATAGAACAGCACTTTTGTATTTTACGCGATTTAGTCCTTTTTATCAAATTGACCAATCAAACGATAACATTTCTTAATGAAAATTTCACACCAACATAATATCATACTGTAAACATTTAAATAATAATAAAATAAATATTTTGACCTCAAATTTGTTGTCCTAAAACCACTGTTTCGATTTGACTAAAAATGGGCTGTTACAACTCTCCCCCTTAGGGATTTTCGTCCCCGAAAATCTTACCAGTGAATAGGTTAGGGTACTATTTTCTCATAGCTTCCTCGGTTTCCCACGTGGCTTCTTCGACACTGTGTCATTTGCACAAAACCTTCACCAAAGCTATTTGTATATTTATCAACTCTTTAATCTCTCGAGCTAGAATTCTGATCGGTTCTTCGTTGTATGTCATATCAAGTTGAATCTCAATCTTTGACGGGGAAATCACATGTGAGGGATTCGATCGATATCGACACAATATTGACACATGAAACACATTGTGGATTTTCTCTAACTCAATCGGTAAAGCTAGCCGATATGCCACTGGACCTATTCTTTTGATGATCTCATATGGCCCGATAAATCGCGGACTCAGCTTGCCTTTACGACCAAATCGAAGTATTTTCTTTCATGGAGATACTTTCAAGAACACTTTGTCACCGATCTGAAATTCAATATCTTTTCGTTTCAAATCCGCGTACGATTTCTGACGATCTGAAGCTGGTTTCAAACAGTCGCAAATTACTTTCACTTTCTCTTCAGTTTCTCTAACCAAATCAACCCCGTGTATCTGTTTTTCACTAAGCTCTGTCCAGTACAATGGAGTTCGGCATTTGCGACCATACAAAGTTTCGTATGGTGCCATTTTGTACTCGATTGAAAGCTGTTGTTATACGCAAATTCAACCAGTGGCAAATATTTCTCCCAGTTGCCTTCAAATTCTAAAACACAACATCGGAGCATATCTTCAAGGATCTGAATTACTCGTTCAGACTGTCTGTCAGTTTGTGGATGAAAAGCTGTACTAAAATTCAACTTCGTACCAAGAGCTTCTTGTAATTTCTTCCAAAATCGCGACGTAAACCTTGGATCTCTATCTGAAATAATCAAAACTGGCACCCCGTGCAATCTAACGATCTCAGTAATGTACAATTCAGCTAATCTATCGATGAATAATCAGTACGTACTGGTATAAAATACGCTGATTTTGTCAATCTATCAACTACAACCCAAACAACATCTTTCTTTTTCATAGTCAGGGGTAACCCCGATAAAAAATCCATCGTAACTCGGTCCCATTTCCACACTGGTATCATCACAGGCTAAAGAAAACCTGAAGGCACTTGATGTTCAGCTTTGACTTGCTGACACACTAAACATCTCACTACAAATTCAGAAATGTCTCGTTTCATACCTGACCACCAATACAGTTGTTTCGAATCATTGTAAATTTTAGTACTTCCAGGGTGAACAGATAAACAACCACTATGTGCCTCGTATAAAAATTTTTGAACCAACTCTGGATCTTTCGGTACACAGATTCTATCTTGGAACATCAAACAATCATCAGATTTGATTTGGTACTCTGAATCACTAGTCAACTCGCATTGTACTCTTTTAGCTTGCAAATCACTATCACATTTTTGAGCTTCCCAAATTTGCTGAAGAAATACTGGTTTAGCTTTTAACTCAGTGAGAATCGAACCATCATCAGATAATGTTAACTGGGTACTCATTGCTCTCAAGGCAAACACCGACTTTCTTCTCAAAGCATTCGCGACTACATTCGCTTTCCCCGAGTGATAATCAATCACTAACTCATAGTCTTTGTAACACCGCAAACCCAGCCTAGAAGTTATGGCCAAATCTGGCATGTCACATTCAAGTGTTTTTCGAAAACCATGTTTTCATTGAAAACCCTTCTTGAAATTTCAAAATTTTTTCCATTTAAAACTTGTACAAAACCTCAGTTTGTGTTTGTTTATTTTCAATCGAGGTTTATTAAAAAGTTATTCCCTTTTTAAAACGTTATTACCTTTAAAACCTTATTTGTTGCGGAAGCTTCATTTAAAACAAATGATTTACGAAAACGTGATATTTAAAAATTGAGTTGCGAAAACGTAGCGTTTGAAAATAATTATTGTTTTGGAAAACCGTGTTCTACTTCTAGCAGATATAAATCACAATCGATAAAATCCCAAATTTAAAATCCAGAAATTATAGAGGCCTTATTACAACCCGAATCAAAATCAAAGTGCTTAAGTAAATGAGCAAAACAGAATAAAACATGTGCAGTTGTGTGGCCCCCTCTAAGTCCCTCGCAGCTCCAAACCGTCTAATGCTGGGGATTAGCTGAAAGGTTAAAAACGGGGTGAGTTTATGAAAAACTCAGTGTGTAATCCCCTTATTAAAGAAATAGTCAAGATCTGTAAAATGTAATTAGTCCGAACTCGAGCCCTTTAACAAGAATGATGCAGTGTGGGCCTTAGCCCATTACAGTAATGGTGGCAATTGGGCCTTAGCCCATCAGCCTCGGTTAGGCCTGAGCCCATATCAAAAGACACATATCACATATATCTGGGCCTAAGCCCATCTCAATATCAGATCAGTATATGCAATGCATAAATACCCAAACCAACCCTGCACTCCGTCTCCTTTCCAACAACCTACCAAATGTCGAAAAAGAAAAAGAAACACAAGGGAGAGGCAAAGATGGAGTTCGGCTGAGACAACAGTCAATAAGCCAAAGAAATGAAAAGGCAGTGGACCGAAACTTGAAAAGAGCAGAGAAGAAGGGAGTTTCGGTAGAGGTTGATAAAAGAGAAAGAAAGAAAGTAATGGTCAATTGAAAGAGAAAGAATAGCAGGAACCGAACAACAGAGATGCATGAGTGGTAAGTTGCAATTTCGGCACAAGAGAACAGAGAAATAAAAGAGCCTTCACCCTTTCAGAAACCGACGACAAACTTACCAAAACTGAGAGAAAACCCCTCAGCCAAATTCCTTAAGGCCTTAGAGTCCCATTTTGGTACCACTACTCCCACCAAATTCGAATTCCCCTCTTTCCTCCTAAAATCAATCCTGTTCACAAACCTTAACAACCAAAATTCCCCCTTTTCACTCCCCAAATTCGGCTAACACAACCCCATTCAAATCTATTCAAACTTTTGGTGTTTCAGTCAAACACAAACTCCTCTCATGGCCAACAGTAAAAATAATCTCCATTTGCATAAACAGGGATTCGAACCTCAGACCACTAGTACACTCCACACGCCACTTTCCACCTTTACCAGCAGACTCCTTGTGTCATTATTTCACCAAAAATATTTATAAAGCCTTCAAGCTAAGGCCAAGATTCACTTAAGAGCAAAAAGAAAATTTTTTGCTAAAGCCCAGGTTTGAACCCAGGACTTCTCCAACACTCCCAACTCTTCCTAAATCACTTAGCCACTAAAGTAAACAAGCAAGTTGTCATTTCCTTGCACACATAAATTTTTATGTGTTCCCATGCTCAAGACCTATTTCCTTCTAGGCCCAAATTCGGGGCGTTATAGTCTTTTAGTAGCTCGAGCCATCTTCGTTGTCGCAAATTCAAATATTTCTGAATCATAATATACTTTAAGCTTTTATGATCGGTAAAGATGTGGCATTTTTCACCATACAAATGATGACGACAAATTTTCAATGCGAAAACTATAGCGGCCAACTCTAAATCGTGCGTCGGATAGTTCTTTTCATGCCGTTTCAACTGTCTAGAAGGATAAGCTATAAGTTTTCCCTCTTGCATCAATACACAACCCAAACCGTTCAATGATGCGTCGCTGCAAATCACAAATTCATTACCCGATTCTGGTTGAACTAACATTGGTGCCTCAGTTAACAATGCTTTCAATTGATCGAAGCTTTGTTGAAATTTTTTGGACCATTCAAACTTGACATCTTTCTGTAGAAGTCTGGTCATCGGTGTAGCAATCATCGAAAATCCTTTTACAACATGTCGATAGTAACCCGCCAATCCTAGAAAGCTTCTGACCTCAGATACATTTCTAGGTGGTTTCCATTCAATAACTACGGAAATCTTGCTCGGATCAACTCGAATGCCATCTGCCTAAACAATATGTCCCAAAAATTTGACTTTTCGGAGACAAAACTCACATTTTCTAAATTTAGCATACAATTGCTTATCTCTCAAGGTTTGCAACACAATCCTCAAATGCTCAGCATGCTCAGACTCATCTCGAGAGTAGATCAGAATATCGTTAATGAACACAACAACAAATCTGTCTAAATACGGTCTAAAGATCCGATTCATCAAATCCATAAAAATGACAGGAGCATTAGTCTAAAAGGCATAACAAGGAATTCATAGTGTCCGTACCTCGTTCTAAACGCAGTTTTCGACACATCTGAGTCTTTAACTCGCAACTGATAATAGTCGGATCTCAAATCAATATTTGAAAATACTGTTGCACCTTTCAACTGATCAAATACATCGTCTATTCTTGGTAACAGATACTTATTCTTTATTGTAACCTTGTTGAGCTGATGATTATCAATACACATTCTCATTGATCCGTCTTTCTTCTTTACAAATAATACTGGCGCACCCTAGGGTGAAAAAATCGGTCGTGCAAAACCTCTATCTGTTAACTCTTGCAACTGAGCTTTCAACTCTTTCAACTCTGTCGGAGCCATTCTATACGGAGCTATTGATATCCGTGAATTTCTCGATACTAACTCAATAGAAAACTCAACCTCTCTGACTGGTGGCAACCTAGGTAATTCTTCTTGAAATATATCTGGATATTCACAAACTACAGGCACCGATTCAATCTTCATTTCAGACACTTTAGTATCTAAAACATATGCTAGATATGCATCACAACCTTTTCTCACATATCTCTGAGCCGACATCTACGAAATCACTATAGGCAATCCACCCGACTCATCAGATTCAATCCGAAGAATTTCACTGTTCTGACATTTCAATTTAATAGTCTTTCATCTACAATTCACAACGGCATTGTGCGGAGTCAACCAACCCATACCCAAAATCACATCGAATTCATCAAATGGTAAAAGCATCAAGTCAGCAGGAAAATAGTAACCCCGAGTCATTAGAGGACAGTTCTTGCATACTTTATCAACTAGAACATACTTGCCTAAGGGGTTCGATACTTTAATCAAAAACTCAGTAGACTCAACGGGCAAACTCTTATTAGACACCAAATTCATACATATATACGAATGAGTTGATCCAGGATTAATCAATGCAATAACATTGGTGTCGTAAAGAGAAAATGTACCGGTAATGACATCTGGTGATGACGCATCTTCGCGAGCGCGAATAGCGTAAGCTCTAGCAGGTACTCTGGCCTCAGATCTCACTGTAGAATCTCTCGTTGTACCATGATTACCACTTGCATTTCCCGCATTTCATGGCGGCCTTCCTCGAGTAGCTGTATTGTTTGATCTTGCATTCTGAGATTTATCTTTTTCATTTAACTCGGGACAATCTCGGATAAAATGATCTCGTGAACCACAACTGTAACAAGCTCTTTTATTATATTTCACCCAACAATCTCCAAAATGCTGTCTTCCACACTGTTGACACTCGGGTTTGATGTCTTTCACGTTGCCAACACTCGATATTGATGTGGCTTGAGCTTTAGGACTAGTGTATTGCTTTCCACGATCTCTATTGGAATATCCAACTAAAGTTGCTGATCGATTAAAATGGTCTCTAGATTTCTTTGACAAGGAATGATAAGGTTTACTGATCGATCTCTTCCTCAAATCTCTTACCTCTGAATTAGCCTTTCTCTTTTCTTTGCTAAGTTCCTCGGCTTTGCAAGCTCTGTCGACTAAAACCACAAATTCCTTCAGTTCTAAAATTCCAACTAGAAGTTTGATGTCCTCATTCAACCCATCAACGAACCGCTTGCACATGATTTCTTCAGTAGAAACATATTCCCGAGCATACTTGCTCGACCGTTCAAATTCTCTTTCTTACTCTGTCATAGTCATTTGACCCTGTTTCAACTCTAGAAACTCTTTATGCTTTTGATCAAGGAATCGCTGACTTATATATTTCTTTCAGAACTCAGTCTGAAAAATTCCCAGGTTACTCGCTCTCTCGGTACTACAGACACTAAGGTATTCCACCATTGATATGATGTGTCTCTCAACAAGGAAATGGCACACTTCAAACATTCAACTGGCGTGCACGAAAGTTCATCGAATACCCGAATAGTGTTTTCAAGCCAAAATTCAGCTTTCTCACGATCATCATCAACAGTAGCTCTAAACTCTTTGGCCCCGTACTTACGAATTTTATCAACCGGCGTCTTATTCAGTCTTTGATGTTCCACAACTTGAGGAGCTACGGGTATAGGTTGGGGATTAAGAGGGGTGGAGGTTGTTGAGCAGCCGAGTTCATTTGGATATATTGCGTGAACCATTCTTTCATCATTTGGAAGAAAGCTTCTCTAGCCTCTCCTCCCTGGCTGCCCGTTAAGGGTCTAGAATCAGACGGCATATCCCTTGAGTGGGAGCGGGCGCATTACTCTCAACCTCATCAGCTATGGCTCGATTAGGATTCATTTGCTATATAAAAACACATTTTAAAATGTCAGGAGTCATCACACTATCACAGATTATATATGGCATGTATAGCTAGACTCTCACACATGCTACCTTAGTCCTAGAATCGACTAAACCGTAGCTCTGATACTAATAAATGTAACACCCCTCACCTGTATTCAATGCCAGGATAGGGTTACGGAGTATTATTGAACATACAACACATTTAAACATACTTTTCTCATACATTTAATCAATACATGCAATCATCATTAAATCTCAATCACTTTGTCCCTAATACGAGCCTACGAGGCCCTAAAAGTGCATTGGGAGTGGTTTGAGACTAAACCGATAACCCGAGAAATTTTTCAACACTTAGAAAATTTTTTTCAAAATAGGGGACACACACCCGTGTGGCCAGGCCGTGTGTCTCACACGGCCACCAGACACGCCAGTGTCTCAGGCCGTGTGAACATTTGAAATAGAAGCACATGGCCGTGTCCTAGCCCGTGTCTTACCCTGTGTCCAAACAAGTGAGCTTACTGACTTGGGTCACACGGCCAACCACACGCCCGTGTGTGCAACACCCCAAACCCAGCCCAAACGCCACGACCGGATCTGGTATGTTACGGCTTAAAGTTTAAAAATTTCGCTTTGAAGGGATTTGAAATCTCGGTTGATTTGTAGAAGTATTCGTTAAATAAGTGTTATTTGAAGAAAACCTTTGTAATATTTTTATTTTTTCAATACAAATTACTTGTTTGAAAATCCCATTTTTATTTCTTTCTATAAATAAAGCTTCGAACATACATTTATAAATGTAAACATCACCAAATATAAATCAAAACACCAAGTTAGGGAGGCCTTATTACAAAAGAATAGTCCCAAATTCAAACTTAAAGAAAAACCGGAAATAGTTTAAGAAATTAAATGGCGTGATGGCCCCTCGAGTCCACCTCGGCTCCCATGTCCATGATCTACTGCTCATCTGAAAGAGTAGAGAAAAATGAAAGGGTGAGTCACCAAGACTCAGTGTATAAATCCCGAAACACACAACGACCTGAGGCCCACAAACACATTATGGGCCTTGGCCCATACGTTATGGCAATAATCACACAGACATATTAAATGATGAATGGTAAATGGCCCAACCCATCCTAAAAGTTCATCCTCTACACACCAACCCGTATCAGCCAGCACACCTCAGGGATTTCTACAATCAACCCACCAACCGCTACACACCATATCGACAGCCGTACTGCCTATTCCTATTAATCAGGAATCATTTAAGTGTGGCATTGCCACCGATCACTATGTGACCTAACATTTGAATTCGTGGTTTAACCACCGATCACCAAGTGACCTATCATGCTCTCCCCCTTCATTATCATAATCCCACCCCATGCATACACACATGAAAAATTGAAAACATCATACCATCTTTAAGGTAAGAGGCTTTCATATGTATCGATACCCATAGAGAGATTTCTATGATTACGTACCTAGCATCCTTTGCCTAACCCTTTTCAGGTTTTATTCGACTGTCTACATAGCCTCTTTCCGGCTTTTTAGCCCACAACATACATATTACAGATAACTAGTATGTTAGAGATCTACACACCTGTTTACCCATAAAATGATACTTTCTATGTCGACGCTGCTATCTGCCTAAGGTGTTGTTCAGAAGCCGGTCCACAACTCGGTGGCCAATCCTGAACTGCTGACACCGCTCGTTTCTTAAACTTAGGGATTGGTTTGACAGATCTAATCCCCTCCTTCGCCTGATCGATATTTGATTCCATTAAAAGACCTTATCAGTTGCTACCATCATAACATATGGTTGTTAATCCTTATCATAAAGCTAAGATTATAACTACGATGAACGAACCTAACGAAAATCTAAAGAGAACCCCTTACCTTGAAATCCCAGAAGAAGATTGAGACTCAGAGACTAGTAGTTTCTGGATTTTAGATCTAAACGATCTACTTCGATTCCCGAAGTTGCCCAAAAAGAAAACATCAAACCATTAATCAAACGTCAACCTTACCAATCTCAATAGCCTTTCGGCTTTAACTTCCAAAAATCAAAAGAGAATGGTGAAGAGAAAAAGATCGGTACTTACCCTATCACAGGAGATTCGGCTACACCCAGAAGATTTTGGCTTTTGAGAAGATCAAAAAGAGAAGATGATAGGAAGAGATCTATGTAGATTCGACTTTTAGTGAAGAGATCGAAAAAAGAGAAAAAGCAAAGAACAATGAATATTTGGCATATAGAAAAAGAATGGAGAAGAGAATTAAAATCAAGAGTTTCAGTTTTTTGCATAAAAGTGAAGATGAGAGAATGGGATTTAGGGATTTTGGCTTTGGCAGAGAATGGGAGAAAAGCTTTAAAAGAATGGGGTTCAAATGCCGGAATTGAAGAGATACCCCCTATTTATAGAGAATTTCGGCACTTACCTATCAAAAACCGAAAGTGCCCTTCCTACTAACTAACAACTAACCCAATAGTAGGGGAAATTTCGGCACCCCTCCAAGAGATGGAAATTCGGCCAACACTGCACTCAGGAGATAATTCCTATCTTTTCTCCTCTATCTTAATCCATTCACACCTTCAGAAAAAGCCTAGATAACACCACCTCTTCCTTCCTTTATCAGCTCATTATCCCCATTATCCATGTCATTTAATCCACCTATTTTCTAGCCCCATTGCCATCCCAACTAGCCCCCCTTTCATTGCCAAAAATGGCCCAAATACATGGGCTCCATGCGGCCAACACTTGGGCTCTCTTTCCATCTACTAGTGACGCCACACTCTAGCTCCTTGCAGCGCCACCTAACATTGGGCCACAAGCCCACTTTGGTATTTTAAACACAGATACCACCTTTTAAACCCTATAGTGCCCAAACAGAGAATTTAACCAAGGCCTCAGCCCAAAATTGAGCCCAACTTGAACTCCTAACACTCAAATTTACACATTAAACGCATAGGCCCATTAATTCTGGATGTTACAGTGTGTCTAGTCCGTGTGCCCTTTGAAGTGGCCACACACGCCCGTGTGCCAGGCTGTGTGCTAGGCCATGCAAAACCTGTAGGGTATACTGACTTATGGAACACAGCCAAGTCACACGCCCGTGTGCTAGGCCGTGTGCAAATTAGGGGGTTTACTGACTTGTACCACACGACCAATCACATACCCGTGTGTGAGACCACGTGGAGCATACTGACTTCACTTTAATTTCAACAACAAGGGACACATGGCTGTGTGACATGACCGTGTCACACATGGCTGAGACACACGCCCGTGTCTCTGCCCGTGTGGACAAAAATAGGCTATTTACCACGCCAATTTGCCACCCACAATCTCATGTACCTAAAAAAACCAAATGGCACCAATTCATAGCATAATTGAACATCTATTTTAGCCACATTCAAGACAATTTCATACCATTTCCAATACTAATAACCAATATGCTTATACCTCAAATTTTACTCAACCAAAACATATACATTTACAAGCCATCTCAAATGGCACAACTCACTACCAAATCATAACCAACATGACCATAGTCCCTATACATGCCATATACTTAAAATACCAAGTTCATAGGTACCGAGTGAAAGGTAGATAGTGTGAAACGATCTCCGACGATCTTCGAATGCGATCTAGCTTTGATAACACTATAAAACATGGGAAAAACGAACAAAGTAAGCTTTATAGCTTAGTAAGCTCGTATGAAATAAACTCAACTAATCATAAATACACAAATCATCAATTTGAACTTGTTAGCTTGTAATTCATAAATACTAGCAAACCTTCCACATGCTTAATCATATGCTTATATGCAAACTTCATAACTTCTTCGATTTTAAGCTCGTATGATTCATATACATACCTGAACCAATCTGTAACAAAATCATACCCAAACAGAATGATGTCGAATACCTGAATTCTCGCACACTAAGTGCCAATACATAGTTGAAGCTATTTTAATCTTGCACACTAAGTGCCATACATAGGCGAAGCTATCTCGAATCACACACTAAGTACCATATATAGCCGAAGCTATCTCGAATCGCACACTAATGCTAGGTATAGCAGATTTGTTGTCAAATGTAGTCTCGTATACACAATTTATGCAATATCAAAACACTTAAAGCATAATTATAACAATGCTTATTACATACGAACTTACCTCGAATGTAAAAACGATAACGCGGGTCAACTAACCCGAAACCTTGTTCTTCCCCTGATCTAAGTCCGTATTTCACTTTTCTTGATCTATATAATATCAAATTCAACTCATTTAATCATCCATTTATTCATTTTAGTCCAAATTTCACTTTAAGGCATTTTTACACAATTTCCCCTAATATTTCACATTTTTTACAATTTAGTCCTTCTTTCATAAAATCACAAATTCATGCAATTTAACCACAACCCATGCTAGCCGAATTTCTCTAGTACTCATATTAGCCCATATTTCTCATTTATTTCCCATTTTAACCACAAATTTTCAACATTTCCCAATTCAATCCCTAATTTGCATTTTTACTCAAAATCACTTAACAATACTTGTATAACTATCTTCAAACATTCAAAATCTATCATCAACTATCAAAATACATGCTTATTCATCAATGGCAACTTTCTAAATCTTTAACAGTTTTGCAAATTAGTCCCTGGGCTAGCTAAACTAAGCTACAACGATCTCAAAAACATAAAAATATTAAAAACGGAGTCAAACTCACTTACCAAATAAGCAATGAAATGACCGAACCCTAAATGGCCTTTCATGGATGTTTTCTTCATCTCAAATTCGTCTAGGTTGAAGAAGATGAGCAAAAATTGGCTTTATTTTACTTATTTAATCATTTAATTTCTAAATTTACTAAAATAACCTTAATGTATAATAATTATAATTCACCTAACCATGTCCATCTTTTTCCACTCGTATTTCAAATGGTCTAACTACAACATAAGGACCTAAAATTTAAGGTTCTATATCTATTTAACACCTTTAGCTAATAGAACAGCACTTTTGCATTTTACGTGATTTAATCCTTTTTATCAAATTGACCAATCAAACGATAAAATTTCTTAACAAAATTTTCACACCAACATAATATCATACTGTAAACATTAAAATAATAATAAAATAATTATTTTGACCTTAGATTTGTGGTCTTGAAACCACTATTCTGATTTGACTAAAAACGGGCTGTTACAGAAAATGGTAATTTTGCCTAGGATGTGAGTTGAATTAAATTGAGTATGAAATGTATTGAATTGATGTTAAATTCATTTATATAGATTCGAATAGACTTAGTACGGAGTTGGATCGAGTAAAACAAAAAGTATCAATTAGTAGATCCTTGTATATGAACGTTTATCGAGGTAAGTTTGTGTAACTAAATTGTGTATATTTATATGCTTGAATTAAATATTGTGTATGTGAATTTTATAAATGCCAAATATATGAAATTGGTTACATATCTGAAAAAGCCCGATAAATATTAAATCTCGTTTGAATAATGCAATTCGATGGATATAGGATTTCCCGATTGGTTGTGGTCCTGCATGTGTTGCGGACACACTATAGCTCCTACAAGCATCCCGTTATAAGCCCTCTCGTGCTTCCTATTATATGGTTCCTGCTAGCATCCTAATCGGTAGTGATCCTGCATGTGTTATATGAGCGTCCTGTTATATGATCAGTTGTGATCCTGCATATATTGCAGACATAAACGTAGCTCTTTATGAGCATCTTGATATAGGCTCTTTGTGAGCTTCCTAACATGGCTCGCTTGAACTTCCTGTTATATGGTTATCCGGAGCTCCCTGATAATAACTCTTCGAAGTTACCTATTAAGCTCAATGAGCTCCCTATTTTAAACTCTTATGATTTTCCTGATTTAGCCCCAATAAGCTTTCTGTTACATGGCTCACATGAGCATCCTAATATAAGGCTCGAGAGAGTGCTTCCTGATTATGTGCCCTAATTGGGTACCCCTGATTATGAGTTGACGATTTTCAGATTTGTACACTTCAAGTGTACTACATGAGTGTATCCATTGATATTTCAAATAAAATTCAACGGGTAAAGTCCTGACATGTCTAAATTGAACTTGAAATGAAATGTAATGGATATGTACATGTAATATGGAAGTATGATATGGAAAGTATATGTATATGAAAGTTACTATATGATGAGCTCATCTTTGATACTTGAAATTTATGTGGAATAATGACTAACATGTTTGATGAAGTTGTGTGTTTTAAGCTACTAGCCAAATTGCATGGATGCATCTTTATATGCTTACCTTAAATGTAAATGTATGGTAAGTTACATTCCCGTTATGCGAACTTACTAAGCATTAAATGCTTACTTTGTTTTGTTTTCTTCTGTTTTATAGTACTCGGAGGCTTGTGAAGGTTGGAACTTGGTCAGTCATATCACACTATTCCTTGGACCTCTCGGTATATGAAACAAGCTAACTTTTTATATAATGGCATGTATAGGCTAAATAGATTAAGTGATAAAATATTTTGGTTGTAACTAGCCATTGGAATGGCGAGTGTTAGGCATACTTTGATGTAAATATATATACGGCCTTATCATGTTTGGTGTGTATAGAAAATGGCTTTATGGTGAAAGGTATATAAATCATATGATGAATGGATTTGAATTAGTATAATTGGTAAAAGTTGCATATATTCATAAGTGAAAATTTGGTAATTTTAATCACTTGAACATATATGCTAATATGTTATACACAATATTTGTATTTGGCTTGATTTAAATGACTTAAATTGGTTTAGAAACACCTTAAAATGCTAATGTAGGTACAAAGAAAAATTTGGGTGAGAAATAAGGTTTGGAAATGGCCTTATTTTGTCCACACGGGTAGACACACGGGCGTGTGTCTCAACCGTATGTGACACACAGCCATGCGCATGGGCGTGTGGTTTGGTCGTGTGTCCCTTGTATCTTAAAAATTTAGAAACAGAATGCTTCGAATTGTTCACACGGGCAAAGACACGGGCGTGTGTCTCAGCCGTGTGTGACACACAGCCTAGCACACGGGCATGTGTCTCAGCCGTGTGTGACACAAAGCCTAGCACACGGGCGTGTGTCTTGGCTGTGTGAATCCTGCACCTAATTTTTGAAAATTAAATTGTCCACACGGTCTGGCACACGGGCGTGTGATTGGCCGTGTGACCCAAGTTAGAGAGTTACACGGGTAAAGACACGAGCTGGGACACGGTCGTGTGCCTCAGATCGAATGCCTACAAGGCCTAAGACACGGGCCTGTCACTTGGCCATGTGAGCCACACGGCCTACCCACACGGGCGTGTGACCCATATATTTAAGAAAAATTTTGAAATTTCGTGAAAAATTCTCTAAGTTCCCGATTTAGTCCCGACTTGTCTTGAATGTTTTAATTGGGCCTCGAGGGTTCATTTAAGGGACAATATGATTAAATATAATTGATTTCTAATATGAACAGTATATGACATAAATTAACTATATTTGTTCTGTAAACTCCGGTAATGCTCTGTAACCCTATTCTGGCGAGGGATATGGGTTAGGGGTGTTACATTTATTGGTATCGGAGCCATGGTTTAATCGATTCTTGGACTAACGTAGCAAATACGAGTTTAGCTATACATGCCATTATATATAATTTGTGATAGTGCCAAGCTTATGTTGGATTGATTCATATTTAGTTTATAAGGTTTTGCATTGAAATGGTAAGCTATGTTCATGATTTACGAACTTACTAAGCATTATATGCTGACGTAGTTTTCTTTCCTATGTTTTATAGATTATTGGAAGCTCGATTAGTTTGGAAGCTCGTTGGAGATCTATCATACTATCCAGCGATTATATCGGTAGAATTTGATGTTTTGGTCAAGGTTATAATGGCATGTATAGGTGGACATGTGTTTAATGCTAGTTGATGTTTATGGCATGTAAATGTTGCTTAGAATTTGTGGTACTTATGGGACTTTGAAGCCTTGATAGTTGGTGTTGATATGGCTAAGTTGATGTATGTTTTGAATGACCAATTTGGTACATGATGATTTAGTTTGGAATGTGGTTAATTGCGGTATGTTTTGGTATGGAAATAAGTAGATGTTTATTGTAACACCCCTAACCCATATCCATCGCTGGAATAGGGTTACAGAGCATTACTGGGGTTAACAGAACAAATACAGTTAATTTATATCATTTACTATTTATATCCAAAATCAATCATATTCAATCATATTGTCCCTTAATTGGACCCTCAAGGTCCTATTTATACATTAGAAACAAGTTGGGACTAAATCACAAACTCAGAGAACTTTTCACAAAATTTCAAAAATTTTCCTAGATGCAGGGGACACATGCTCGTATCTCAGGCTATGTGGGCATTCGATGTGAGGCACACGGCCTTGTCCCGGGACTAATAACTTTATGTCTTCATTTCATCCCTCTTCAAACCGTTTACAAATGGCAACTTCAGTCGGGATACACTCTCTGGCATATTTGCTTAACTGAACAAATTCTCGTTCGTACTCAGATACTGTCATTTTTCCCTGTTTAGGCTCTAAAAATTCTTTCTTTTTCTGATCAAGGAATTTCTGGCTAATATACTTATTTTTTGATTTTGTTTGGAAAAATTCCCATGTAACATTCTCCCTCGGTACAACATAAATCAAGGTATTCCACCACTGATAAGCTGAATCTTTTAACAAGGATACAACACATTTCAAACATTCTTCGGGTGTACAAGACAATTCATCCAGAACCTTGATAGTATTTTCCAACCAAAATTTAGCCCTTTCCGGATCGTCATCAGCTATTGCTCTAAATTCTTCTGCCCCATGTTTACAGATTTTATCTACCGGAGGCTTACCAGTTCTAACAAGTTCAGCACCTGTACCTTGTGGCATATCAGGAACCGGTTGAGGAGCAGGAGGGGGAGGTTGTTGTATAGCAAGATTTGTTCTTAAGAATTCTGTGAACTACTCATTTATCATTTGAAAGAAGGCTTCTTTAGACTCATCACCTCGGCCCTCAAATACGGGCCTTCTACTACTACTAAATACAGCTCTTTGAACTGATGCTGGAGTATTGCTCTCAGCTTTCTCGAATTTTTCGCGAAATTTCAAAAATTTTCGTAGATGCAAGGGACACACGCCTGTGTGGGTAGGCTATGTGGCTCACACGGCCAAATGACACGCCCATGTCTCAAGCCATGTGGGCATTCGATGTGAGGCACATGGCCGTGTCCCAGCCTGTGTCTATACTCGTGTAACTCTCTGACTTGAGTCATACGGCCAGTCACACGCCCGTGTGCCAGGCCATGTGGGCAATTTAATTCTCAAAAATTAGGTGCAGCATTCACACGGCCAAGACACATGCCCGTGTGTTGGGCCGTGTGTATCACACGGCTGAGAAACATGCCCATGTCTCTGCCCGTGTAACCAATTTTGAGCATTCTATTTCTCAAATTTTAAGATGCAAGGGACACACGGCCAAACCACATGCCCGTGCGTATGGCCTGTATCACACACGGCCGAGACACACGCTCGTGTCTCTGCCCGTGTGGACAAAATAAGGCCATTTTTAAGCCTTATTTCTCACCCAAATTTTTCCTTGTACCTACATTAACATTTTAACCCATTTCCAAACCAATTCAGATGTGATCCGACCCGGGTTAATCGAGTCGTTTCACGTAGTTGCCTGATCGTCGATGAGGAGAATGTTCAGTGTGTTGAAAATGAAAGTTTGGCTAAGATATGCGGAAGCTAACAAAGTGGTTTAGAAAAGAATGGTAGGTTTAGAAAGATGTAGTAGGCTCGATTTAACAAAAAATAACAAAGATAGGTAATTTGGAATAATTGATGGGGATGGATAACGAACCTAACGAAAGAAAGATTCAACACTATATCGTAGAGTCACCCCGTTTCTTATGTCGTTAAGGTGGTAGGATGGAGATAGTAAAATGAATGCCACACCAATGGAGTTGGTGATAAGTTCAAACAAGTCGAGAAGACGCCACTAGCAACGCTAGATAAGTCAAACAAGACTTGTACGAAATAGGAGAGAAGTATTTCTCACCAAATGAACAGAGTTTCATTAAAATGTCTAAAAGTGCCTTTCAAAATGGCTGGTTACACATATTTATAATGATAGAAAAGCTAGCTGAAAGGTCACATCTTAATGTGCTAATTAAAACTGAAATTAAACTCAAAACTCTTGATATTCTTGTAACAATTTACTCCATGCTTGAATTCACTTTAAATCAGCTTGAATGATCATCCTTAAATGCTTAAAATGTATCTTGAGTTGTCCCTTGGCTAGCTGAAAAGACACCAGCAACTAAATGGTGTTTTGAATGCTTGTTTTCATTTTTAAATGAGCAAAAACTACTGGTAGGTGAAAGGGTGTTGTTGTTGAATTTAAGAGGAGTTAAAATTCTCCTTAAAACTCCTTAATTGATGTATTAAACATCCCTTGTAACAACCACTTCATTTGTAACCGAAAATCACCTAAAAAGTCACTTTAATTAAGTTGTAACAGCCTTGAAATGTAACGGTTGTGAGCTAAAGAGACACCTGCAATAAGCACATTAAAATGAACTTATTAAACACATTTAAACACTAATTAAACTCAAACACATTAAACACTTGACTTCAATAAATGAACTAATAGTAAAAACATCGACTAATGCAGCAACTAGTTTAATTAAAGAAGAAGAATTAAATAAACTTAAACTCATGCTCCATTAAATAATCCTAGTAACTAGATTAATTAAGAGCAACACTTATTAAATAAAGTTCAACAAAACACTTATTAATTAAACTAAGATGAGTTGAATAAATGTCCAGCAACTCATTTATTAAACTAAGATGCTTAAATGCATGGTTTGAAATGCAAACTAAATGAACAAATGAGTTACTTAATGCAAGAGTTAATTTAATGATGCAGACTTAAACTAACATGGGAATTACATAATGCATAACTTTATTAAATGCAGAACACACAAAGTGCAAATCTAAAATTAAAAATATGCAAACTTATTAATTTAAATAAAACTATATTAAATTAAAAAGTCCTTAAAACATTGGCCCAATAATCAATCAGGTCTATGAGATGTTTCATCTTGCACTTGGGCCCTTTAAGTTTAGGCCAATTCTGAGGTCGGCGAGTTGTGTTGAAACATGATGCGATCGGGTTCGCATCATACCCTCCCTCTTGAAGACGATTTGTCCTCAAATCGGGCCATTTGCTCGCGAAAAATTTTTCACCGTCACAAACTTGGAAACTACACAAGTCTCGAAAATGAAACAGATTAGACTCTTGCCCTCCCTCTTTAGGAGGAATCCATTTCCAAATGTCACCTTCACAAAAATGAAAAATATTAGTGACAGCATTAATGATGAACTTCGAAGAACTTTCGAAATCGTTATGTACAATTTGAACATATGTATCAATGCCGGGATCAAAAACAGAAATTGAATTTTCCTTTTTCCTTTAAGGAAACAAACCAGAATCATGGAGCATTCGAAAGTCATACTTTTGGACAACAAAAGTCCATGACTCAAATCTTTTGAACAATGATAAAGAACAATGATCTCCAGGATCAAAAATAAGAATCTTTTTATCACCAATCAAAACAGATAAATCATGTTCAAACAAAACAGAACAGTTAATCACATCACGATCTAAGTAATTTTCAAAAACTAAGTCATCAACACGATTGTTAACACCATCTGAGGAGAACAAAATCATTTCAAAACTCTCATGTGCCTTACCTTTATGAGCAAGAAAATAAAGATCATTTTTACCTTGCTCGATCAACACAAACCTTCGCTAATACAGCCCGCCTCGAGATGAGTCGAAACGTATGCGAGTTACCCAATCGTCTACGAGGAGGAAAATGAGCCTTCGAAAGATAATAGAAAATGTAGTTAAATTTTCGGAAGCTATTGAATGAATTTATTAAGATAAGGGAAAATGATGGAAGTGATTTGAATAGGGAAGAATTAGGTTCGGCTAAGGTTGATAAAAAAAAGATAGAAATCGGTTGAATAGATTCAAATAGGGATAGATGGATAGAAGATAGTTAGGTGATAGTTGGGTGGAAATGGAGAGTAGGACTTAAACACAGAAACGATTCAACACAAAAAGATGTCACCCTGGTTTCTATAGTTGTTTAAGGTGGACGATGGAAAATGAAGATGGACCAAAGACCCGTTACTTATCAAAGTAAGAACCAATGGTATAGATAAATGGAAGAGGACGTTTGACGCCACAAGCAAGCTTGATAAGTCAAAACAAAACTCGTACGAAAACGAAGAGGAGATAAACTCACTCAAATGAACAAGGTTCATATAATATATTCAAAGTTCAATAATCAAAAGTCTTCATCTTACAAATGATAGTTAGCAAATATTTATAGGCTAATGATAGGGCTAGCCGAATGGTCATGAAGCACTTAATGACTAAATTAATTTTTAGCCATAATTTGCTGGAAAAATCTAGAAAGAAAACCATCAAACTCCATGGCTAAATTCGGGTGATTAGTAGCCAAATGGACAGCTTCTAGATGAGTGAAGTCACTTGGAAAATGAAGGCTTGTGGACATGTCCTTGTTCAGCTTCTTGGGACCCCAAAAGCCACCTTAGTTGAGAAGGAAATGAGATGATTGTATTTGGACAGCAAGGGCACTCCAATGGACGTTTTATAGAAGGATGAATGTGCAAGAATTAACTCAAAATTCGTCCAAGTTAATAGGCAGCCTTTGGGAACGTCAAGGGGCATCTTTCTAGAATGGGAAATGTATTTTTAAGCCCTCAAAGATGCATGCAGCAGCTAGGTACGTCCCTTGCCTTAATTAGGCTCTTAAAATGACACCTTTTGATGAAAAATTAGCAACCGAATAGCCCTTGAATTTGTGCAGCAAATGTGAACATCATTGATGTGCATTGGGGAGACATTCGGCCACCTTGGGGTCTTGAATGGGCTGGTGCCTTTTTGGATGAATAGGTGTGTTTGGAGAGTAAAAAATGAACAGCCAACATGCATGTTCCAGCCGTCCCATGCACCTCCAAGATTCATTGATGTATTCGGCCAAGTACATTGCACCTAGGTGCATGTATCTTCTTAAATGTGCTCCATAGATTCGGCTGAACCTACAAAGGCCATGAATTCACATTAAATCAAGCCAAATCAGCTGAATATAATTAATTACATGCTATGGACACATTAATGGACGTTTTAGACAACTTAAAGACACCATTAGGACACATGCTAAATTCGGCAGCCCCTAATTAAACTGGAAAAATCTGACATTAATTTTAACTTTAAAACATCTTAAAAACATGTAATAAAATGTGACAAATTAATTTAGGCTTAGACAAATTAAATCCAACACTAAATTAATTATTTAGACATATTTAATTTGCTGTAGAAATTTTAATAAATTAAATACTCAATTTATTTAAAGCATTAAAATGATGTAATCAGCTCAAGGAGCTGGAGCGAGCTCGAGTGAGCTCAAATTGAGCTCGAATGAGCTAATCCGGCTCAATTTGGTAGTGCATGAAGATGCACATGAGCTCCACGGTTTTTGGGACTTGGGCCTCAAGCTTCATCAACTTGAAAATCGATGGTGCCCCGGGTGTGCCCGTATCATTCGCTCCTCAAGGGTATAGTGTAGTCGGAACTTCGTGGTTGAATTAGCCTTTTTCAAATGAAACGCAAACTTCATGTACAACCACAGAAAACAATCAAGGAATGATTTTAAATCGAAAACAAAATTGTCAAACTTCATTACCTTATTTAAAAACCAAGTATCAAACAGATAGAAACTGTTCGCACACAATTGATGATGCTTGACTTTCCCGCAAAATGAACCAAAAAATATTCCGGGTTTAAAAACATGATTTTGATTACTTATGCCAAAGTGTAGCAAAGGGTTTAGTAAATCAAACATGTCAAATTGAAAGGATTTTTGCATACACAGGATCAAACAATCAAAATTTTTTGCCATCATCAAAATAGATTTGTATAAATTCAAATATTTTACAAAAAACTTTAGTGAACACGCGTTAATATCATATTCAAACAATTTATGCGTTTTTCGTGAAAACCCATTATCACGCAAAATCAAATTTTTGGTTTGTGGATCGGACCGAACAACATCAACAAGGTTTTCTTCGCAAGACAAATCAAGAGAAAATCTCATTGTGCTTTCTTTTGGAACGAGTTCATTAACCACAACCATGGAATAGTAATTGATCGGATGAATATAAGGGAATCTTTTAAAAGTTAAGTCACCGAAAATGTTATCGAAAACTTTCAAACATATTTTTCGTGACTCGATTGTTAAAGTTTCCTTACCTCGCTTACCTTTGGGCTCGTGTGGGTCGATTTCATCTTCAACCTTACCTTTTGTTGTCATGCGAAAATGTCATTCGTCAGGAAGGTATTGAAGTTGATACTCGTAACTCGGCCTTTCGGAAACCTGAAAAGAAAGAATAGAACAAGAACAGATTTCATGTGGGTTAGTTGAAACACTCCTCACCTTTTCTTGTTCACTTGCCTCTTTTTCTCTCATTTCTTTTTTCTTTTCAATTTTCTCTTTTTCCTCACACTTTTGTTTGATCTCAATCTCGTCTTTCTTTTTCTCACTCTCTTGTTCTTTCTCAAATTCTGTCTCTTTTTCAACTTCTTTTTCTTTTTCTTTTTCTTTTCAATTTCTTTTTCAACTTCTTTTTCTTTTTCTTTTTCGATTTGATTACAACATGAAGATGTAACAAAAGAATCGAAAAGATGGGTGTTTTCCTCAAAGAAAGAAAAAGTATTATTGTAGGTTTCTCGATCAAGTCTTCGTGAACGTTTCTCCGAGTGGAACTTCTTTGAGGTATACGAGGAATAACTCGTACTTTCTTGTTCGTCACTTCGAAAAGTCTCAAACTCAAAGTTTGCTTCTCTTTGTCTCAAAGGCCTTGTTGAATAGGACTCTTGATAAGAGTCTTTTCTCGAATAGTGTCGTCGTGATGAACTTAACTCCGTGTCTCGACTCGATGGAGTTTGCTTCCGTCAGATTATTGCTCGAGGTGCTTGCTTGTCTTGAATGGGCTTAATCTTTCGGTCGAGCATATTCTCCATTTCTTTCAACAAGTATTGAAATTCGTCGGCTGAAAATTCTTCTCGAGACATTATTTTATTCACTGAAAAGAAGAAATATTAAAAACAAAAGCAGAAAATGATTACCTCACCACAAAAACCTCGCAAATTCACTCGGAACGAAAATAGATGATTTTTCACTCCGCTCATGTTTTCTCTCGTTTTTTTTAAAGGCTTTTTCCAACACTCTATTGAGCTCACACACACTTGCCTTTTTCCACTCGACCTCTCTCTTGCAATTTCCTATTTCGTCTCAAAAGACCTATTTGCTTGCTTCAGGGTCGGTTCCAAAGGGTTTAACAAAGGATAAGTGTTTTGTGTAAGGTAGGCTGAACAAAAGAAATTTTCGGGTATGAGTGGCGTTTAAGGTAGAAGAATTGGGGTTAGAAAAATCAATCTTGATGATCGGGAAACAGAATAGAAGAAATGAGAACATAAACTTACAAAAACGTCACTTTTTTTTAATACTCGTTTTTTTTTCATTTTTTTTCTTTTTTTTTTCACTTCAAATATAATATGCTGATTTCAAAACAAATAAAATACAACTTGAAGAATTTTTTTTCGATTTTTTTCATTATGAACCTACTCTGGGATCTTCATGAACATCGGCGCTCATCGTTTTAGTAGCTCTGATACCAAATGATGTGATCTGGCACGAGTTAATCGAGTTGTTTCACGTTGTTGCCCGATCATCGACGAGGAGAATGTTCGGTGCGTTGAAAATGCAAGTTTGGCTAAGATATGCGGAAGCTAACAAAGTGGTTTAGAAAAGAATGGTAGGTTTAGAAAGATGTAGTAGGCTCGGATTAACAAAAATTACAAAGCTAGGTAATTTGGAATAATTGATGGGGATGGATAACAAACTTAACGGAAGAAGGATTCAACACTATATCGTAGTGTCACCCCGTTTCTTATGTCGTTAAGGTGGTGGGATGGAGATAGTAGAATGAATGCCACACCAATGGAGTTGGTGATAAGTTCAAACAAGTCAGGAAGAAGCCACTAGCAACGCTAGATAAGTCAAACAAGACTTGTACAAAATAGGAGAGGAGGTAAACTCACTCGAGAACAAAAGTTCATAAAATTTAATCAAAGTTCAAAAGTCCAAAAGTGCCTTTCAAAATGTCTGGTTACACATATTTATAAGGATAGAAAAGCTAGCTAAAAGGTCACATCTTAATGTGCAAATTAAAACTGAAATTAAACTCAAAACTCTTGATATTCTTGTAACAATTTACTCCATGCTTGAATTCACTTTAATTCTGCTTGAATGATCATCCTTGGATGCTTAAAATGTCTCTTGAGTTGTCCCTTGGCTAGCCGAAAAGACACCAGCAACTAAATGGTGTTTTGAATGCTTGTTTTCATCTTTAAATGAGCAAAAACTGCTGGTAGGTGAAAGGGTGTTGTTGCTGAATTTAAGAGGAGTTAAAATGCTCCTTAAAACTCTTTAATTGATGTATTAAACATCCCTTGTAATAGCCACTTCATTTGTAACTGAAAATCACCTAAAAAGTGACATCAATTAAGTTGTAACAGCCTTGAAATGTAACGATTGTGAGCTGAAGAGGCACCTGCAATAAACACGTTAAAATGAACTTATTAAACACATTTAAACACTAATTAAACTCAAACACATTAAACACTTGACTTCAATAAATGAACTAATAGTAAAAACATCAATTAATGCAGCAACTAGTTTAATTAAAGAAGCAGAATTAAATAAACTTAAACTCATGCTCCATTAAATAATCCTAGTAACTAGATTAATTAAGAGCAACACTTATTAAATAAAGTTCAAAAAAACACTTATTAATTAAACTAAGATGAGTTGAATAAATGTCCAGCAACTCATTTATTAAACTAAGATGCTTAAATTCATGGTTTGAAATGCAAACTAAATGAACAAATGAGTTACTTAATGAAAGACTTAATTTAATGATGTAGACTTAAACTAACATGGGAGTTACATAATGCATAACTTTATTAAATGCAGAACACACAAAGTGCAAATCTAAAATTAAAAATATGCAAACTTATTAATTTAAATAAAACTATATTAAATTAAAAAGTCCTTAAAACATTGGCCCAATAATCAATCAGGTCTATGAGATGTTTCATTTTGCACTTGGGCCCTTCAAGTTTAGGCCAATTCTAAGGTCGACGAGTTGTGTTGAAACATGATGCGACCGGGTTCGTATCATACGGGCCTTCTACTACTACTAAATACAGCTCTTTGAACTGATGCTGGAGCATTGCTCTCAGCTTCCTCGGATATTTCGCGAAATTTCAAAAATTTTCCTAGATGCATGGGACACGCGCCTGTGTGGGTAGGCTATGTGGCTCACACGGCCAAATGACATGCCTGTGTATCAAGCCGTGTGGGCAATCGATGTGAGGCACACTGCCGTGACCCAGCCCATATCTATGCCCGTGTAACTCTCTAACTTGAGTCATACGGCCAGTCACACGCCCGTGTGCCAGGCCATGTGGGCAATTTAATTCTCAAAAATTAGGTGCAGGATTCACACGGCCAAGACGCACGCCCGTGTGTTGGGCCGTGTGTTTCACACGGCTGAGAAACACGCCCGTGTGACCAATTCTGAGCATTCTGTTTCTCAAATTTTATGATGCAGGGGACACACGGCCAAACCAAATGCCCATGCATATGGCCGTGTATCACACACGGCTGAGACACACGCCCGTGTCTCTGCCCGTGTGGACAAAATAAGGCCATTTTTAAGCCTTATTTCTCATCCAAATTTTGCCTTGTACCTACATTAACATTTTAACCCATTTCCAAACCAATTCAAGACATTAAAACCAAGTCAACATTAACATTATACATGATATATCATCACTTGTATTCAAACTTACCTTTTGTAAAACATATATTTATACCATAATTCAATTTAACCATACCAAGCAAACATATATTAACCATATTATAACTCATATATGTTCACTAAACATACCATCATTAGCCATTCCAATGGCTAGATTACAAACAACCATTTATATGCCAACATTGGTCAAGTTAGCCTATACATGCCATTATACCAAAATAAGTTTGCTATTTATACCAAAACAAGCTGAGGGATAGTGTAATGATGCTCCGAATAATTCCAATCTTTACGAGATTCCGAGCACTATAAAACAATGAAAAGAAAAATTGAGTAAGCATTTTAAATGCTTAGTAAGTTCGTACAACAGGAATTTTAACTTACCATACATTTACATATAAGGTAAGCATACAAAAATGCATCCAAGAAATTTTGGCTAATAGCCTAAAACACACAACTTCCTCAAATATGTTAGTCATTATTCCACATAAATTTCAAAAATCAAAGATGATCTCATCATATAGTTACTTTCATATACATATACTTTCCATATCATACTTCCATATTACATGTACATTTCCATGACAATTCATTTCAAGTTCAATTTAGACATGTCAGAACTTTACTCGTTGAATTTTATTTGAAATATCGATGGATACGCTCATGTAGTACACTTGAAGTGTACAAATCTGTAAATCGTCAACTCATAATCTGGGGTACCCAATTAGGGCACATAATCAGGAAGCACTCTCTCGAGCCTTATATCAAGATGTTCATGTGAGCCATTTAACAGGAAGCTTATTCGGGCTAAATCAGGAAACTCAAAAGAGTTTGAAACAGGAAGCTCATTGAGCTTAATAGGTAACTCTGAAGAGTTATTATCAGGGAGCTCCGGATAGCCATATAACAGGATGTTCAAGCGAGCCATATCAGGAAGCTCACAAAGAGCCTATATCAGGACGCTCATAAAGAGCTACGTTTGTGTCTGCAATATATGGAGGATAACAACCGATCATATAACAGAAAGCTCACAAAGAGCTACGGTTGTAACACCCCAAACCCGGCCTAGAAGTTAGGCCCGAATCCGGCGTGTCACATTGAAGTGTTTTTGCGAAAACCTTGTTTTCATTGAAAACCCTTCTAGAGAAAAGTTAAGTAAAATCCATTTAGCTTTCAAAACGAGGTGTAGCCAAAAACATTTCCTTGTTACTATGTAAAAATTTCCTTTGACAGCGGAAGCTCGTTCTTAAAACACAATTATTTTCAAAAAAACTTGAAATATGCCTAAAAGAAATAAATCCAAGTTCCGTTTCAAAATTACAAAGCCTAGTGGAAGTAATGGAATAATAACAAGAGGGAAAACCTTATTACAATCCGAAATAACTTAAAATAAACAACTTAAAATCAAGAATTTAGATATTGAGGAAAACAAGTCTAATCGTCTTACTAGTTGGCCACCTCTGAGTCCCTCCATCCGTCGAACCGCCTACTGAGGATCAGCTGAGAAAAAATAAAAGAGGGAGTGAGTTTTCGAAAACTCAGTGTGTACGACCCCCGTCAAAAAAATAGCATACATATCATAATAATAACATAATAGTATCATTCATGCAATGCAATCCAAACCCTCCCCAAATAATCCATCCGCTACACAACATTTCCCTTTCAACCCTACACTCTTGTAGGGATTTCTAAATCGACCCACCCATCCGATACACATCAAGGGTAGCCCGGTTGCGGTACTACCAAACGTTGCAGCAAGGCTGCTAAGCATATAATGGGCTTAAAAAGCCATCGGTGGATCCACAGTTGTCAAGCAACCATGCGATCCTCATATACTCCATCCGTTCCATAATTCCCACCCATATGCATCCTAAACCGAATATCATATGAATGCAGCAAATGTACATGTAACATCCATAAATCTTACATTCAACACATAGGGGCATTTTAGTCATTTTCTCCCTTAGGGGCATTTCGATCTTTTCTCATTGTTATGGGTCTATTACTTACCTTGGTGTGTTATGAAGTCCTCGCTGGCTAAAGTGAATAGATACTATGCACCAGGCAGGATTCCAGAGAAAAGGAGGTGAGTCATTAAGACCGCTTAAGTACAAAGCTCTCCCTAGATCCAATCCTAGACATGCATATACCCACTGCCACACCTTAACCTTATGACTTGTCCACGGTCACAATTAGTTAATAATTAAAGTTTTATGTAAGGTTAAGCAATTTACATATTACTAAGCCCAAGACCCTTTACAAAGCCCATACAAATTCACATACGTTCATATGGCCAATCAGGCCCAATGTCATTTGTATCGCCCACTAGGCCCAAATCACATTCGTATGGCCCATCTGGCCCAAATCACATTCATATGGCCCATTAGTCCCGATCATAATCAAATCATACAACCATCCATATCAATCCATCATTCAATTTCACATATCAACTCTTGCCGAATTGAGCCCACGAGCTCGGCAAGCCCATCTAACCCCTTGTGGCCCGGTTGGCCAACAGTGGCCTGACACCATGAGATCGCTCTCTTGGTCCCGGTAATCGTATCAGTGTTCCCACACGAATGTTCGCACGCTCGTCTGGTTGTCGGCGCAAACCTTTTAGCTTTTCAGCTTTTTGGCATTCCAGTTTTTCGGTATTTCGGCTTTTGCCGATTTGTCGAGTGTGAAGTGTATGTACACACCTGGTAAATGAAACGTGTTACACTATCCTCAGCCTTGAACCTACAACCAATACCAACCTCCAATCAATCACACACTTAACCACAATATTTACCAAAAACTGAAGCCTTACCATAACCTTACCGTGTGCCACAGTCCTAATAGCCCTTTCTTAGCTACTCATCGGCGAATATCCCCGGATCTGCATCAATCTTAATCGTTAAAGACAAAATAATAGGTGACTTGTAACCAATTAAGTCACCCTTTCCCTTACTATAGACTATTCATCCAACTTATCCCAAAATCAAGAACACTTACCCCAAAAGCCGAAACGTATGGATAACTTTTCGGAAGAGACTTGTAGATCCAAGCTTAATTCTAATTTTTCCAAGATCCGGTCCACCAAAAATCAAAGGAATGATGCTAGCACGACAGAGATTTGGTCACTAGAGTATTCAGCACAAGGTTTGGGGCGATGAAGAAATCAGCTTCAAGAGCAAAGGTTTTCGGCTTTTGAAGTCACGAATATTTGGTCCCCAACAATTGAGATGAAGGTGGGACGGCACAAGCAATGGAGAAAGAAGAGAATGATATTCGATTTAAGGCTTTAGGAGAGAAGAAAAGAAAACACATAAGGAAGAGGTGAGGTTTAGAACAGAAAAAGTGGAGGAGAATTCGACAGAGCACTATAGTTGTCGAAATAGCACAAAGGGAATTCCAATTGCCAAAATAGCACAGAGGGAATTCGGCACCACCTATTTATACACAAACCGAAACTCTGAAAAGTCCCAATCGACTCCAAATCTTCCCCATCCCATCTCCTCATTTTTCTCCCTGCTAACTCCCCAATCCTTTTCCCAAATTTTCTCTTCTGATCACTCTCCTTAGAGTCCATCACCACACCACTTCTAACCTTCTAGAAGGCCAAAATTAAACTCCTAAAAAAATACTAAGCTAGGATTCGAACCTAGGATCTCCTTGCTAGCCCAAAATGCCACCTCCCTATACCCTAAGTGGCGTCACTTAGCCACTCCACCACAAGACTCTTTGATGCCATTTTTCCCTATTTTTATTTAAAAGCCCAACTACTCACCGCCCTGGTTCCTTTAATAATTAACTAAAAATTCCTTCTCCTCAAAGTTCGAACCCAGAACTTCTCCAACACCCCTAGACACTCCAAGTTTATTAAACCCTTAAAGCCAACATGTCATTTGTCATTTTCTTGCTTTAAAAAAATTTATGAGACCCAAAGCCCAAAGCCCAATTCATCTAGGCCCAAAATTTGGGGCGTTACAATTCTACCCCCTTAAAGAAATTTCATCCTCGAAATTTCAAACTAACTATTAATTGCACTGCTCAAGTCACACCACTATGCTTTCGCTGAGCACTCTGATTTTAATAACACTAACACACTTTAGCTCTAATGTTTTATGATAGTATTAGGTAAAGAGGTTGTTTTCGTAAATCCTCTACAGTTTCAAGTTCCTACGGGCTTTAGTTTCACTCTAACTAAAAAGCTTTAGTATAATCATCTAAAGTAGCCCACTAACTATCTACAGTATATCAAGTTAAACAAGCTTAATAATAAGAGAACTTACTTGGTTCGACGTCGGAGACTCGGTGTGCCACAACACAAGAATTTCCAAAACATTTCGATCCAATCCAAAATAGTTTTTTTTAAACCCAAGTAATAAAGCCCATTACACAGCCCGAGCTTTGTAACCTGGCTCTGATACCACCAAATGTAACACCCCAAACCCAGCCCAGAAGTTAGGCCTGAATTCGGTGTGTCACGTTGAAGTGTTTTTGCGAAAACCTTGTTTTCATTGAAAACCCTTCTAGAGAAAAGTTAAGAAAAATCCATTTTGCTTTCAAAACGAGGTGTAGCCAAAAACCATTTCCTTGTTACTATGTAAAAATTTCCTTTGACAGCGGAAGCTCGTTCTTAAAACACAATTATTTTCAAAAAAACTTGAAATATGCCTAAAAGAAATAAATCCAAGTTCCGTTTCAAAATTACAAAGCCTAGTGGAAGTAATGGAATAATAACTAGAGGAAAAACCTTATTACAATCCGAAATAACTTAAAATAAACAACTTAAAATCCAGAATTTAGATATTAAGGAAAAAAAGTCTAATCGTCTTGCTAGTTGGCCACCTCTGAGTCCCTCCATCCATCGAGGCGCCTCACGAGGATCGGTGAGAAAATAAAAGAGGGAGTGAGTTTTCAAAAACTCAGTGTGTACGACCCCCGTCAAACAAATAGCATACATACCATAATAATAACATAATAGTATCATACATGCAATGTAATGCAAACCCTTCCCAAATAATCAATCAGCTACACAACATTTCCCTTCCAACCCTACACTCATGTGGGGATTTCTAAATCGACCCACCCATTCGATACACATCAAGGGTAGCCCAGTTGCGGTACTACCAAATGTTGCAGCAAGGCTGCTAAGCATATAATGGGCTTAAAAAGCCATCGGTGGATCCACAGTTGTCAAGCAACCATGCGATCCTCATATACTTCCTCCGTTCCATAATTCCCACCCATATGCATCCTAAACAAAAATATCATATGAATGCGGCAAATGTACATGTTACATCAATAAATCTTACATTAAACACGTAGGGGCATTTTAGTCATTTTTGCCCTTAGGGGCATTTCGGTCTTTTCTCATTGTTATGGGTCTATTACTTACCTTGGTGCGTTATGAAGTCCTCGCTGGCTAAAGTGAACAGATACTATGCACCAGGCAGGATTCCAGAGAAGAGGAGGTGAGTCATTAAGACCGCTTAAGTACCAAGCTCTCCCTAGATCCAATCCTAGACATGCATATACCCACTGCCACACCTTAACCTTATGACTTGTCCGCGGTCACAATTAGTTAATAATTAAAGTTTTATGTAAGGTTAAGAAATTTACCAATTACTAAGCCCAAGACCCCTTACAAAGCCCATAAAAATTCACATACGTTCATATGGCCCATCAGGCCCAATTTAATTCATATGGCCCACTAGGCCCAAATCACATTCGTATGGCCCATCTAGCCCAAATCACATTCATATGGCCCATTAGGCCCGATCATAATCAAATCATACAACCATCCACATCAATCCATCATTCAATTTCACATATCAACTCTTGCCGAATTGAGCCCACGAGCTCTAAGCAAGCCCATTTAGCCCCCTTCTCGCCCGGTTGGGTTGTAACAAGGGCTCGAGACCATGAGATTACTCTCTTGGTCCTGGTAATCGTATCGGTGTTCCCACACGAATGTTCACACGCTCTTGTGGTTGTCGGTGCGAACCTTTTGGCTTTTCAGCTTTTCGGCATTCTGATTTTTTGGTATTTCAACTTTTGCCAATTTGTCGTGTGTGAAGTGTATGTACACACCTGGTAAATGAGACGTGTTACACTATCCTCAGCCTTGAACCTACAACAAATACCAACCTCCAATCAATCACACACTTAACCACAATATTTACCAAAAACCAAAGCCTTACCATAACTTTACCGTGTGCCACCAATCCTAATAGCCCTTTCTTAGCTACTACTCACGAATATCCCCTAGATCCACATCAATCTTAATCGTTAAAGACAAAATAATAGGTGACTTGTCTCCACTTAAGTCACCCTTTCCCCTGCTATAGACTATTCGGCCAACTTATCCCAAAATCAAGAACACTTACCCCAAAAGCCAAAACGTATGGATAGCTTTTCGACAGAGACTTGTGGATCCAAGCTTAATTCTGATTTTTCCAAGGTCCGGTCCACAAAAAATCAAAGGAATGATGCCAGCACGACAGGTATTTTGTCTCTAGAGTATTCGGCACAAGGTTTGGGGTGATGAAGAAAACGACTTTAAGAGCAAAGGTTTTCGGCTTTTGAAGTCACGAATATTTGGTCCCCAACAATTGAGATGAAGGTGGGACGACACAAGAAATGGAGAAAGAAGAGAATGATATTCGATTTAAGGCTTTAGGAGAGAAGAAAAGAAAACACATAAGGAAGAGGCAAGGTTTAGAATAGAAAAAGTGGAGGAGAATTCGACAGAGCACTATAGTTGCCGAAATAGCACAAAGGGAATTCCAATTGCCAAAATAGCACAGAGGGAATTCGGCACCCCCTATTTATACACAAACCGAAACTCTGCAAAGTCCCAATCGGCTCCAACTCTTCCCCATCTCATCTTCTCGTCTTTCTCCCTGTTAACTCCCCAATCCTTTCCCTAAATTTTCTCTTCTGATCACTCTCCTTAGAGTCCATCACCACACCATTTCCAATCTTCTAGAAGGCCAAAATTAAACTCCTAAAAAAATACTAAGCTAGGATTCGAACCTAGGGTCTCCTTGCTAGCCCATAACGCCACCTCCCTATACCCTAAGTGGCGTCACTTAGCCACTCCACCACAAGACTCTTTGATGCCATTTTCCCTATTTTTATTTAAAAGCCCAACTACTCATCGCCCTGGTTCCTTTAATAATTAACTAAAAATACCTTCTCCTCAAAGTTCAAACCCAGAACTTCTCCAACACCCCTAGACACTCCAAGTTTATTAAACCCTTAAAGCCAACATGTCATTTGTCATTTTCTTGCTTTAAAAAAATTTATGAGACCCAAAGCCCAAAGCCCAATTCATCTAGGCCTAAAATTCAGGGCGTTACAACGGTAGTCCGCAACACATGCATGATAACTACCGATCAGGATGCTCGCAGGAACCATGTAGCGAGAAGCTCGAGAGGCCTTATAACGGGATGCTCGTAAGAGCTTTGGTGTGTCTGCAATACATGAAGGACCACAACCAATCGAGAAATCCTGTACCCATCGGATTCCATTATTCAAACGGGATTTAATATTTTTCTGGCTTTATCGGACATGTGATCAATTTCATACATAAGATAAGAAATTTATACAATTCACACATAGACAACATTCAATTCAAACTTATTAATATACATGATTTAGTTACACGAACTTACCTCGTCACTTGTTCGTATACGAAAATCTACTAATCCGATACTTTTTGTTTTCCTCGATCCAACTCTGTACTAGGTCTATCCAGATCTATATAAATGAATTTAACATCAATTCAATCCATTTCATACTCAATTTAATTCAATTTACACCCTAGGAAAAGTTACCATTTTGCCCCTATACTTTTCATAAATAACGATTTCGTCCCTAGGCTCGGAAAATGAAATTCATGCAATACAATCCTTATTCCAAGCCTAACCAATTTTTACATATAACATTTACAACACATATATTTCATAAAAATTAGAAATTTTCCATGAATTTTACATCTTTAAAATTTAGTCCCTAAATCACAATTTCATGAAATTCACTTTACAATAGTTATTTATCTATCAACAACCTTTCAATTTCTACCACAAATTTCAGAATTTCAGCATATTCATCCATGGAAAAATTTCAATACTTTGATAACTTTACAAATTGATCCCCAAAATAGCTAGATTAGGTTATTCCGATCTCAAAAATATAAAAATTAATAATAATGGGACATGATTACGTACCTAATTAAGCTTGCTTGATTTTCTTTCTCTTTCGTAGGGTTTCCATAGAAATTTTGGGGAAGACGATGATATGAAATTATTTTATTCATTTAATTAACTTATCATCCATTAATTTTTCAACTTTCCAATTTAGTCCTTTTCTTTTTCTAATTTTCCATGGATGAATCATCATAAATATCTACTAACTTTTCTTAATGGTTTAATTACCATATAAGGACCTCAAATTTTGAATTCCATAGCTATTTAATCCTTCTAGTTACTAGAATTCAACTTTTGTACTTTATGCAATTTGGTCCTTTCCTCCTAATTAAACACAAAATCGGTAAAATTTTCTTATCGAAATTTTCACACGTCTTTCCTATCATGATGCAGACTGTAACACCCCAAACCCGGCCTAGACGTTATGGCCGAATCTGGCGTGTCACATTGAAGTGTCTTTCGAAAGTTTGACTTGTTGGTAAAAATCTGTTTCTAAGTTTAACAACCTCTTTCTTATAATTTAACAAATCATTCAGTCAAACGTGTGCCTTATTAGTTGCTCTTGTTATAGTAGGTTGATTTAGATTCTCAGAAGCTTTTGAAAAATTAAATATCTAAATTTTCGTGTCTTCGAAAACGGTAATTATTTTGAAAACTCGTCTTCCCTAAACTAGCATTTTAAAATAAGTAAACAAAGCCCAATTAAAAACTTAAGCAAATACCAATGGCCTTATTACATAAACAAAACCCAACATAAATTTTAGATTTAAGTAAAAGAAAATATAAAACAGCTGCAGTTGTTTGGCCACCTCCGAGTCCCTCACAGCACCAAATCGCCTATGGCTGAGGATTACTGCGAAATAAAAGGAAAGGGTGAGTTTACGAAAACTCGAGTGTGTAATCCCTTATCATCGACCAAGTATATAACAATATATGCAAGAACGATGCGGGCTTGAGCCCTATTCAAGAACAAATGCAGTGTGGGCCTTAGCCCATTCAAGAATGATTTGGGCCTAAGCCCAAACTGTTACTCTACGGTGCAAATATGCAACCTACCCCAATCCAGCCAACACACCACCTGTACCAACCAACACACCATGTGGGGATAAAATCGACCCACCCAGCCAAAGACACCAATATCGCAAAGATAGCCGCCAAGATAAGATCGCAAAGAAAGCGATGCCAAGAATTGATTAAAAAGAAAGTCGCCAAGAACAGATATGTGGCAAAGCCACCAAGATCTGATATACTTCCTCCATAACAGTATCCCAACCCCATGCAGTATGTCATGTCATAAATCACACATATATGCAGAATGTCATACTCAGTAACGGTCATATACAAATCATGAACACATCAGTCCACCTACCCTTAGGGGTATAACGATAATTTCTATCTATTAGGGGTAAAATAGTCATTTCACCCTTTAGGGGTATTTTGGTCATTTTACCTACTTTTGGGGTCTCGGTGCAAATATCAACCTCTCAGAAGGTCCGCAGTCGCCTCGAGCGACTCCGGTAACCTAAATGGTCATAACAGTGTAAATGGGCCCAAGGCCCATTACTCGGCCGAAGTGGGCCCACACTCTCGTGCGGCCTGATCAGCCCAAATTTCGCCACGGCTATGAGACCTACATAGCCCAGTGCAGTATCTACCACGAATCGTTGATTTCATCCGTGTGAGGCCCATGGGCCCATTGGGCCCACACGGCCCCTTTTGGCCCAACGTGGCCCATATCGGCCCAAGAGCACGAGAACGCTCGTGGTGGCCTCTACAGTCTATCGCCCACGATTTGTGGCCTAAATTTACCACACAAGCTATCACACGCTCGTGAGGCCTAAAATGCCAAAGTTTTGGCTTTTCGGCTTTTGTCGATTCACAGAAGAGAGGGGTCTGACTACACACCTGTTTGCGCAACGAATAGATTACCCCACGCGCGATCAACCTACAATCATCCCAACACAATCAATCTCTCATCCTTTAGATCATTAACACTAAAGCCCCAAACCGATATCACCACTTACCTTGACTGAAAGTTATGCGATTATTACTCTTAGATCGCTGGTTGAAAACGATCACCCCCTTCTTCTCGATTTACTGCGCATAAGACAGATTTCATTAGCAATAATCGTTTAATACAAGGCTTGAATTGATACCCATAGTCCAAAGAATTAGAGTTAGAGCAGATTAGGTATTCGGCCAATACTACAAAACAAACCTACTTACCTCACAGTATTCACCCAAAGAGGTATTCGAAGAAGAAAGCAGAGATGTGCAGAGAAGCAAGGCAGTCAACACTCCACCGATTGTCATAGACTATCATCCACAGGGTTTCGAAATAACAAAACAAGATTTATAACATTCAGTCAATATTGGAAAAGCAGAGAAACAAAAGAGAGGGGAAAAGAGGAGATGTAGGATTCGGCTTACCACATTGTTATGAACAGAAGAAGAGATCGTCGCCCACTACCAAACTGACTGGCATAACAGAGAAAGAAAAAGAGAGTCGGCCACTCAGCCAGAGAGGAAAGGAGAAAAGTTGAGAAAAGGTGAAGGAGAAATAAGGGAGAAGAATGAATTCGGCTGAAAGGAAGAATAGAAGAGAAAAAGGAACCTAAAATGTACCGAGAGGCACTTGACTTACTAGGAATTGACCAAAGTGACTTACGATGCCAAGACACAAAAGGACAATTTGGCCAGGAAAAACAAAAAGAAGAAAACAAAAATGCCAAAAGAAAGAAGCCGAACAAGGACTATACCAAAAGAAATCTCTACCGAATTTCTGAGTAGCTAGACACCAAATTCGGTACAACTCTCCCCACAACCCAACTCCTTGATTTCCTCCTAAAATCTCTCCCCAATCCTCTTCATGATTTGCACCACAATCCACTCCTCAAATCTCTCCAACCTCTCATCTATCAGAATTTTACTACTGTAACACCTCTTACTCGAGTTCTACGCCGGGAACCGGGCCCGAGGCGTTACCGAACTCAAACCGCTTAATCGCCACTTAGGCTCAACATCATTACTCGCTATAACCTCATTCTCGACTTACGAGGCCTCACTCATACACACGAGGGCTCTCGAGACTAATCCGGAACTTTTACGATCCTTAAAATTTTTCTCTTTTATACAGGTCTCACATGCCCGTGCAAGATTAGACACGCCCGTGCATGAGCACACACGCCCATGTCCCCAGACCGTGCCTAAAAACCCAATCATTCTGCCAAATGCCCCACGGCCATGGCACGGCCGTGCTCCCCAACCGTGGTGAACACTGACTTCCCTCGCACGGCCTAGAGTCTAGACACACGCCCGTGTGGCTAGCCCGTGGGCAAAAATGATTAATCCAACACGCCCTAGGCACACACCCGTGTGACTAGTCCGTGGTCTATTCTGTTTTCAAATATTAACATGCAGGGGACGCACGGCCACAGTACACGCTCGTGGGCTGACCGTGTGTCACACATGGTCTAGACACACGCCCGTGTGTCTACCCACATGGTCAAGAACAAGACTAAGTGTCAAGTTCTTTTCACCCTTATAACATACACAACATATACTCATCTAACACCATCATAATCAACTCAAATTGAAGTGCATTCTGACATAGAAAACTACATCTTTCTTTCATATAATGTAATAGCCAACAACCATGGCATTATACAAAATAAGCTATCCATCTAAAGGCCAACACATCTTAGCCATTTACAACAAAATTTACTAACTTATCTAGCCCCTATACATGCCATATACAAAACATTAAGTTTCATGTACCAAAGTGTCTTTGATATGTGGGTTATCTTTCGATGATCCTCGTATCTCGGTTCAACGCTTTTAATCTATAAGACAAGGGAAAAGAAAGAGAGTAAGCTTTGAGCTTAGTAAGTTTACACATAAACAATTAAGCATCATAGTATAAGCCCAACCACAATTAGCATTATACCAACATATAATATAAAACTATGCTTACTCTTTCTATCCCTTACCATATTACCAACACATCATGAGTCACATGCTCATAATTATTAAAATGCACCCCTGCATTCAATATCACATTTACACAATATACAACACGTCATTATTGCTCAATAATACATCCACATAGCTAACTCACATAGCTAATCCACACAGCTAATCCACATATCTTATCCACACAGCTATTACACACAGCTAATATACACAATTAATCCACACAGCCAATATCTCGGTGGTTTCGCACTTAGCACACCACAATCAATTTAAAAGGTGGTATCGCACTTAGTCTACCACAAAGGTAATCATCGTGATCTCGCACATAGCCACTAAATGATATACCTAACGATAGCATCGCACATGCTTGACTCATCGTCAATATGCATTTGGATGGTATTGCACTTAGCCCACCATCTAGCATTATCACAACACAAGCACAAGTCTATTTACCCAATTATTCATCCATTCACATCTATATTACATTCATTCTACTTGAACCACCTAGGTTCCCAATCATTCTCATTCATTCTCATTCATGCTACACCCTAGCTAGCATTTACAAATTGTAAGTATGAATGCATTGTTTATGCATAGACTTACCTCGATACTCAAAAGTACTGAAATGTGCAATTTAGTCCACCACATTGCTTTTGCCTCAGTTTCAATCCGGGCTTCGTCTTTCTTGATCTATAATGAATAAATCAGCTTATTCAATACATACATTGACTAAATTGACCCACATCTCATACTTTAGCAAAATTACTATTTTGCCCCTAAACTTTCTCATATTTACACTTTAGTCCCAAAGGCTCGTAAAGTGATTTTTATTCAACTTTCTAGCCTTTCATGCTTAGCCGAACCACTTACTCAACTAAAGCATTCAACAATTCTCACTAAATCACCTGTATGACCAAACTTAAGATTTTCACAACTAAGTCCCTACATGCATTTTCATGGAAAATCACTTAGCAAAAGATGTTTCTACTACATCAAGCTTTCATATTCTTCCATAAAACATCAAAATACATGCATGTCATACATATGTACCTTTTTGAACATCCATAATAGCTCACCAAATAGCTATAAATAGCTTACTCATGCTACTAGGACTTCAAAAATACGAAGAATATCAAAAACTGGGCTTAGGAGCACTTACTAGCAAGCTTGAAAAATTGAAAGAACCCTAACAATGGCTTCTCAAATTTTCGGTAGCTATGGGAAGAAGATGAATGAATTTCTATCATCTTTTCACCTATTTTAATCACTTAATTGATAAATGACCAAAATGCCCTTTTTGATAAACTTTCAATTTTAACTCATCCATGCCTATTTTTTTCAAAAAATTAGAATTTGGATAAATTGCTATTTAAGGACCTCTAATTAATAATCTAAAGCTATTTCACACATATAGCTTCTAGAAACACACATTTTGTAACTTTTGCAATTTAGTCCTTTTGGACAATTAAACCACAATTTCACAAAATTGCTTCATGAAACTTTCACACTAGCATGCATACATAATATAAGCCTCAAAAACTCATTCATGACCCTCAGATTTGTTGTCTCGAACCACTATTCCGACTAGGCCCTAAATCGGGATGTTAAAACTACAACTCAACTACTAGTCGAACCCTCAGCAAAATAAATACCCCCTCATGCTATGCCAACACTCAAACCTCAGACCCCTTGCCACACTTGTAACGCCACAACCACTGCACCAATAGGCTTTTTGTGACTTACAACAAGCACCATAATGAATAAGACCTATACGCCAGTGTCCAGATTCATTTAAGAGCAAATTTTAAAGAATTCTGTAAAAGCCAAGACTTGAACCCACACTTCTCAAACACTCCCATACACACCCAAATCATTTAGCCATTAAAGGAAACAAGTAATTTGTGTCCGAATATGCAAAATTAAAGACCCTATATTTTTTGGGGCATTACACAGACCATGCAATAATATTAAAATAAATTTTCTTTCTGACTCGAATTTGTGGTCTCGAGACCACTGTTCTAATTTCACTGAAAACGGGTTGTTACAACTCTCCCCTTTAGAGAATTTTCGTCCTTGAAAATCTTACCAGTAAAGAGGTTCGGGTATTGTTTTCTCATTGTTTCCTCCAGTTCCTAGGTAGCATCTTCTATTCCATGTCGTTGCCAAAGAACTTTTACTAGAGCTACCTTTTTATTCCTTAACTCTTTTGTTTCACGTGCTAAAATTTTGATCGATTCTTCACTGTAAGTCATGTCAGGCTGAATCTTCACTTCTGTCAGAGAAATAACATGTGAAGGATCTAACCGATACCCTCGTAACATAGACACATGGAAAACATTGAGTTTTATCAAGCTCAGGCGGTAATGTCAATCTGTATGCAACAGGTCCAATCCTTTCAATGATTTCATATGGTCCGATGAACCGCGGACTTAGTTTTCCTTTACGACCAAATCAGAGAACTTTCTTCCGAGGTGATACTTTTAAGAATGCCTTATCACTGATCTAAAATTCAATCTCTTTTCGTTTAAGATCGGCATAAGACTTTTGACGATCAGAGGATGCTTTCAAACTATTCCAAATCACCTTCATCTTTTCTTCTCAGACTAAATCAACTCCGTGTATTTTTTTCTCACTGAGCTCTGTCCAATACAACAGAGTTCTACATTTACGACCATACAGAGCCTCGTACGGTGCCATTTTAATGCTAGAATGATAGCTATTATTGTATGTAAATTCAACTAAAGGCAAATACTTTTCCCAGTTACCTTCGAATTCTAAAATACAACACCGAAGCATATCTTCAAAAATCTGTATAACACGTTCAGATTGTCCATCAGTCTGAGGATTGAATGCAGTACTGAAATGCAATTGAGTACCCAGAGCTTCTCGCAACTTATTCCAAAATCAGGATGTAAATCGAGGATCCCTGTCTGAAATAATGGAAACTGGTACCCCATGTAATCTAACAATCTTAGAAACATATAACTCCGCTAACCTGTCCAAAGAGAAATCCATACGTACTGGAATAAAGTGTGCAGACTTTGTTAATCGGTCGACGATAACCCAAATGGCATCTTTCTTTTTCGAAGATAAGGGTAATCCTGATACAAAGTCTATGGTAACTCTTTCCCATTTCTATTTCGGTATCGTAATTGGCTGTAATAATCCCGAAGGTACCTGGTGTTTAACTTTAACTTGTTGACATATCAAACATCTAGATACAAATTCAAAAATATCATGATTCATTCCCGGCCACCAGTACATCTTTTTCAAATCATTGTATATTTTGTTACTCCCCGGATGCACAAACATAATACCATTATGAGCTTCATTCAAAATCTTCTGTACAAGTTCTGAATTCTTTGGTACACATATTCTACCTCTGAATAACAGACAACCATCAGATCCAATCTAAAATTTTGAATCAAAATTTGACTCACATTGTACCCGTTTAGCTTGTAATTCATCATCACTCTTCTGAGCTTCACAGATCTGTTGCAAGAATATTGGTTTAGCTTTTAACTCAACTATGACTAAACCATTATCTAATAATAACAACTGGGTAATCATTGCTTGTAAGGTAAATAAATATTTTCTGCTTAGAACATCAGCAACTACATTTGCTTTTCCCGGGTGATAGTCGATAACTAGGTCATAATCTTTCAATAACTCAAGCCACCTGCGCTGTCTCAGATTCAAATCTTTTTGCGACATCAGATAATTTAAACTTTTATGGTCGGTGAATATATGACATTTTTCACCAAACAGATAGTGTCGCCAAATTTTCAATGCAAACATAATGGCTGCCAATTCTAGATCATGTATCAGGTAGTTCTTTTTGTGTGGTTTTAGCTGTCTAGAAGCATAAGCTATTACTTTACCTTCTTGCATCAAAACATAGCCTAAACCATTTAATGACGCGTCACTTTAAATTACAAATTCTTTACCCAATTCAGGTTAAACTAGTACAGGTGCTTCAATCAACAAGGCTTTCAACCTGTCAAAACTTTGCTGGCATTTATCGGTCCATTCAAATTTCACATCTTTCTGCAACAAACGTGTCATCAGAGAAGCTATCATCGAAAACCCTTTTACAAATCTCCGATAATATCCTGCTAGTCCTAAAAAACTTCTAACTTCAGACACATTCTTTGGTGGTTTCCAGTTAACAAGAGCTAAAATTTTATTGGAGTCTACCCTGATGCCTTCAGCAGATACTATATGTCCAAGAAAACCAACTTCTCGAAGCCAAAATTCACATTTAGTAAATTTGGCATACAATTGTTTCTCATGTAGAGTTTGCAATACAATTATTAGATGATCAGCATGTTCAGTTTCATCCCGAGAATATACCACAATATCATCAATAAACACCACAACAAATCTATCCAGATATGGTTTGAAAATTCTATTCATTAAATCCATGAATACTATAGGTGCATTTGTCAAATCAAACAGCATCACAAGGAACTCATAATGTCCGTACTTGGTTTTGAAGGTTGTCTTCGGTACATCTGAGTCTTTTTGTAACAACCCAATTTTGGTCAAATCAGAACAGTGGTTTCGGGACCATGAATCTGAAGTTGAAATATTTAGTTTTTTTATTATTTTAATGTCTAAAACATGATAATATGTTTGTGTGAAAATTTTGTTAAGAAATTTTAATGTTTGAATGGTCAATTTGATAAAAAAGACTAAATCGTGTAAAGTGCAAAAGTGATGTTCTAATAGCTAAAGGTGTTTAATAGCTATAGAACCTTAAACTTAAGGTCCTTAAGTGGTAATTAGACCATTAATTAGATAGTGGATGTTATTGGCTTGGTGTTATTGAAATTTTGAAATAATTTTAAGGTTAGTTTGGTAAATTGATTATTAAATGATAATTTAATAAAATAAAAACCATTTTTATTCATTATCATCTTAATCTAGCCAATTTTACAAAGGGGAGAAGCCATTTTCTTAGCTCCAATATTCAGCCATGCTATCTATGCACAATTAGGTACGATTTTTGTCTCGTTTTTAACAATTTCTATGTTTTGTTGCAGCTAGTACTAACTAGCCTAGGGACTAATTTGCAAAATTGTTAAAGATTTTGAATGATTCCATTGATGAATGTGTATGAGTTTTGATGTTTCATGTTTGATGATAGATTATGAATATTTTTTGTGAGTATTATAGGTTTTGTTAAGTGATTTTTAGTGAAAATGAAAAATAGGGATTAAAGTGAGAAATGTTGAAATTTTGTGGTTAGATTGTGAAATAAATGAAAATTATTGTCTGCTAAGGGCATAAGTGTAATTCGGCTAAGCATGGGAGTTGTGAAATTTACATGAATTTGTGATTTTGTGTTTTGAGGACTAAATTGTAAAAATGTGAAAGTTTAGGGGTAAATGTGTAAATATGCCTTAAAGAGTGTTTTGGACTAAATTGAATGAGTAGATGATTAAATAATTTAATTTTGAATATATTTAGATTAAGAAAAGTGAAATGCAGACTTGGATCGGGGAAAAGATAAAGTTATCGACTAGATTCGTCGTTTTCACATCTGAGGTAAGTTCGTATGTAATAAGCATTGTTATAATTATGCTTTAAATACTTTGATATTGCATAAATTGTATATAAGAGACTACAATCATGTTTGAAAATAATTCAGTTATGTATGGCACTTAGTGTACGAGATCGAGATAGCTTCGGCTATGTATGGTACTTAGTGTGTGATTTGAGATAGCTTCAGCTATGTATGCCACTTAGTGTGCAATTTGAGATAGCTTCAGCTATGTACGGCACTTAGTGTGCAAGATATTGGGTATTCAATGATATTCCGAATATGTATCAGCTTGTTACGGATTGGTACATGTATGTACATGTAAAGTATGAACGTTAGAGGTTCAAGGGACAATATTCTTGGCTGATCTGATGGAGCTTCCATTCGAGGAGTTTGATTTGATTCTGGGAATGGACTGGCTGGTCAAGCACCGAGTAAGTCTGGACTTTGCAACAAAGAGGGTGGTTTTGAGAACCGAGGAGGACAACGAGGTAGTGGTGATTGGGGAACATCGAGACTACTTGACGAATGTGATCTCTGCATTGGTGGCAGAAAAGTTGGTACGAAAGGGATGTGAGACATTCTTGGCCTACATCAGTGTTTCAGATTCTAGGGACTCTTCGGTTAAGGACATCAGAACTGTAAGGGACTTTCTAGATGTTTTTCTTGAGGAATTACGGGTCCTACCTTCGAGCCGAGAAGTAGAATTTGGGATTGAGCGCTTTCCTGGTACAGCTCCGGTGTCCATCGCCCCTTATAGGATGGCACCGAAGGAGCTTGTAGAGCTTAAGGCTCGAATTCAAGAGTTACTGGATCGTGGGTTCATCCGCCCTAGTGTATCTCCGTTGGGAGCACTTATTCTTTTTGTGAAAAAGAAGGATGGATCCATGCGTATGTGTATCGACTACCGACAGCTGAATAAGCTAACCATCAAAAATAAGTACCCACTACCGAGAATAGATGATCTGCTTGACCAGTTCAGAGGGGCTTCTGTGTTCTCCAAGATTGATCTTCGGTCAGGATATCATCAACTGAAGGTTAAGTAGGTCGAAATGCATAAGACGACATTCAAGACTCGATATGGATATTACGAGTTTCTAGTGATGCCATTTGGACTGACGAATTCACCAGCAGCTTTTATGGATTTGATGAACCGAGTGTTCCAGTCCTATCTAGATCGGTTCGTGGTAGTCTTCATAGACAACATTCTGGTGTATTCGAAGACTGAGGACGAGCATGACGAGCATCTCCGAGTGGTATTACAGATGCTTTGCGAGCAATAGTTGTATGCAAAGTTCAGTAAGTGTGAGTTCTGGCTCCGAGAAGTAACCTTTCTGGGGCATGTAGTTTCTAAGGAGGGGATTCGTGTTGATCCTCGTAAGATTGAGGCTGTGTTGGAGTGGAAACAGCCGAAGAATGTGTCTAAAATCCGCAGCTTTCTAGGGCTGGCGGGTTATTATCGATGTTTCGTAGAAGGGTTCTCTTTGATCGCAGCACCATTGACCAAGCTTTTACGTAAGGGAGTTCCCTTTGCCTGGACTGATAAGCAACAAAAGAGCTTCGAGAAGCTTAAATCTATTTTGACGCAGGCTCTGGTTCTGATACAGCCTGAATCTGGGAAGGATTTTTTGGTGTACAGTGATGCGTCGCATGTGGGTCTTGGTTGTGTTCTGATGCAGGATGGTAAAGTGGTAGCTTATACATCTCGTCAGCTCAAGACACATGAGGCTAACTATCCAACGCACAGTTTTGAGTTGACAGCGGTGGTCTTCGCTCTAAAAATCTGGAGGCACTATCTGTATGGTGAGAAGTGTACTATCTACATTGATCACAAAAGCCTCAAGTATCTCCTCATCCAGAAGGAGTTAAACCTTAGGTAGCATAGATGGGTTGAACTGCTTAAGGATTATGACTGCACCATCGAGTACCATCCTGGTAAAGCTAATATGGTGGCAGATGCTTTGAGCCGTAGGGCTATGACCAATCTTAGAGTGATTTTTGCTTGACTCAGCTTATTCGACGATGGGAGTCTGTTAGCAGAACTTCAGGTTAAGCCCACATGGATTGATGAGATCAGGAGTAAACATATGGGGGATAAATCGCTTGAGTTGTGGTTCCGTCAGGTTGAGAATGGGGATACTACCGAGTTTGGGATTAACAATGATTGGGTCTTTTGTTTCTGCGGTCGTATCTGTGTGCCGACCGATGAGGATTTAAGACAGTTGATTCTGAGGGAAGAGCATAGTAGCCCCTACGCTATGCATCCCAACAGGAATAAAATGTACTGAGATTTTTTAGAGTTATTCTAGTGGCCGGGGTTGAAGCGTGAGGTTACTGATTTCGTTGCTTGCTGTTTGACTTGTTAGCAGGTTAAGGCTGAGCATCAGTTGCCTTTGGGGTTACTGCAGCTGGTAAAGATACTGATGTGGAAATGGGAGCAAGTAACTATGGACTTCGTTAGTGGGTTGCCTTTAACACCCACAAAGAAGGATTCTGTCTGGGTCATCGTGAATCGATTGACTAAGTCTGCACATTTCATTCCGGTCAGGACGGGCTTTTCACTCCAGAAGTTGGCTAAGCTATATGTGTCTGAAATTGTGAGACTGCATGGGGTTCCTATCTCGATCATCTCCGATAGGGATCCTCGCTTCACGTCTCGGTTCTGGAAGAAATTGCACGAGGCTCTGGGTTCAAGGTTGGACTTCAGTACTACTTTCCATCCTCAGACAGATGGTCAGTCGGAGAGGGTGATTCAAGTACTGGAGGATATGTTGAGGAGCTGTGTTATAAATTTTCGAGGCAGTTGGGAGGAGTATTTGCCGCTGGCAGAGTTCGCCTATAACAACAGCTATCAGTCTAGTATTCAAATGGCACCTTACGAGGCCTTTTACGATCGTAAGTGTCACACTCCCTTGTGATGGACTGAGTTGGGTGAGCGACGTGTTCTGGGTCCGGAATGGGTTTCTAAAACTGAAGATAAGGTCCGATTGATTCTAGATCGACTGAAAGCGGCATCTGATAGGCAAAAGTCCTATGCGGATCTGAATAGAAAGGATATTAAATATTCTGTGGGGGACTTAGTCTTTCTCAAGGTCTCGTCATGGAAGAAAGTTTTGAGGTTCGGTCGCAAGGGTAAGCTGAGCCCTCGGTTTATTGGGCCGTACCATATTCTAAAATGAGTGGGGCTAGTCGTTTATCAGTTGGAGCTTCCTTCAGAGTTGGATCGCATACATGATGTGTTTCACGTCTCAATGTTGAAGTGCTACCGCTCTGATCCGACACATGTTGTTCCTATTGAGGACATTGAGGTTAGGCCAGATCTGACATTTGAGGAGGAGTCGGTTCAGATTCTGGAGCGCGACATTAAAGTTCTGTGAAGGAAGTCTATCCCCTTAGTGAAAGTGTTGTGGCGGAATCATAGCACTGAGGAGGCCACTTGGGAGCCGGAGGATTCGGTGCGTCAACAGTATCCTCACCTTTTCTGATCAGGTAAATTTCGAGGATGAAATTTTCTTTTAAGGGGGTAGAGTTGTAACACCCCAATTTTTCTTAATTTTGGCTTTTGTAGTTTTGACACAACTGTGTATCTCTTTCAGTGGTTATGTGTTCTGGGTGTGTGTGGGAGGTCCCAAGTTCAAGTCACAACTTGAGTAAATTTTGGTATTTTTATGAATAAAACCCAAACTCTGGTTAGTAGGCTTATAAATTGAAGTGTGTAAGTAATTAACAGAATGGGCCTGCTGGTCTGGTGGTTAAGTAGAGTGTTGGAGTGTTGGTGGTCCTGTGTTCGAATATCGGTGTGAGCATTATTTTTGTCTATCACATCCAAAGAGTTTGTGTTGGATTAGAAATCTGATAGTAAGGAGATTTGGGGGTTTTGGGGGTTATCAGAAAAGGAGATATCTTTTCTGTTATTTTCTTTTTGCAAAATTTCACCTTTCCCATAAGAAACCGATGTTGGTACCCTGTTTCCCTACCATTTTCCTTTTCTTTTCGCTTCCTTTTTATTTTCGGTTCCTGTTCGTCGGCCGTCACACCTCAGTTTCGTTACTTTTGTTTCGTTGCACTTTTCGGTAAGTATGGTGAGTGTGATTCTTATGTTGGTTAAGAACTTTGGGTTAATGGAATTCGTTTATGATTAGGGGGAATTCAAGGGGCTGGAGGTCTGCAATCAGCACTTTAATCGTTTTGTAAGCATCGTTGTTCGTGCTAAGGTAAGGGTTTTTGGTTATCAAAGGGTTGTCCTTTGTGAGATGTTTCGGTTTAATGTCGGTTTAAGAGACTAATTCAGAGTTTGATTGGTTAATCGTAGGTTCTGGTGGTCTCGGGAGTGCTTTTGCGCTGAAAACATACCAGGTGTGTACCCAAAAACGCAGAAAATGTGTAACATCCTAGAAATAAAAGTTCTACATTTTTGTGCTATTCTATGTGTTTGGCTCGTTTAGCTTGTTATTTTGGTGTGTTTGGGGGTCTTGGGGAGGCTCGGGTTTGAGCCAGAACTTTGGTAAAATTTTACTTTTTAGGGCACTTTAGGGGGAGAGCTAGTGGATGCAGGCCTTAAGTATGTTTGGTTGTAAATTGATGTCACAAGGAGCAAGGTGGCTTAGTGGTTGGCGTCACAAGGGAGCATGGAAGGGGGAGTGGGTTCGAATCCCACATGTTATTTTTAGGAGTTCTTTTTGTGCTCAAGGAGGGGAAGAAGTGGCTTTCAGCTGGGACTCTACCATGGAGGTTATGGAATGAGTCAAACAAATTCAAATGGATGGAGGAGAGGAACTTGGGGAGTTTGAATTGGTCAACAAATTCTAATTGGTGGTTGGAGAGTGAATGGAGGAGAAAATCGTGGGAGATGAGGAGAGAGGAGGAGTTTGGCCAAAAGTGAAGTGGTGCTAAGGGGGAGCATTTCGGTTTTAGTTAGTAGAGGTGTGTGCCGAAATTTCTTTTAGCTCTTAGGCATGTCCATCTTAGCATATTCGGTCATAGTGTGTAGGAAGAGTGCCGAAATTTCCATTAAGTGCTTTTAGCTATTCTTTTCCTTTTCTTTCAAATTTGAGCATTGTTGTTCTCTTGAGCATAGTCAAATCCTCTTCTAGTCTTTTCTCTTCTTTTAGCCGAACTTTCTCAATATTTCATCTCCTCTATTTCTTTCTTCTCTTGACCGAATCACTTTCTACACCCTTTCATTTTCTTGACTTCCTTATACCTTAGCCGAATCACTCTTCTTCTACACTTCTTCTATTTCTTCTTCTTTTCTTTTTGTATCCCTATTTCTTGCTTCACTAGCCGAACCTCAGTTGGCCACTATCTTTTCTTTTCTTTTTGTTTTTCTCTTGTTCTACTCCTGAGCCGAAACCCCTCCTGTGTCAAGCTAAACCTGTATCTTTCAACTTTTGTTATTAGCCAAACATCAAGAAGCAAGGTGCTAGGATTCCTTTGGTTGCCGGAAGTCCCGTTCCAATCGGTTTTACTTGTTGTAAGGCCGAATATAGGTACCCTCTCCACTTTGAAGCGTGCTCGTCTTTCGTAGGAAGTCGAAACTCTTGTCAGCAGTGGCCGAGTCTAAGGCATCTTGTCAAGGGGATAGAACCAATCTACGTTAAGTATTAAGGTAAGAAGATTTCTCTAGTTTCTATACGATTAGTCTCTCTTCGTTGTACTCTGCCATAACCCAACACCTTTGTTAGACAATCACTGATTTCACTGCGGTACCTTACTGATCGAACTCTCTTCAGGGATGCGAGTGCTAGCCGTTCTAAGGAGGCATCGGCAAGGGAGCCTAAAGGAAGTGGACTCGCAGTCTCCGCTCCTAAGTTCAAACGACGTGCAGTATCAGCAATCCGGGATTTTCTGCTGGGTTGTGGTAGAGATCCGACATCTGTTTGGGATACACAGATCGTAGTTGTTCTTGAGGAGTGTTTAGTCCTTCGCGTAATCAGGTGTGTAATCGACACGCCTTCATTTGTTTGTTTAGCATTAATATGTGTATTGACTAAAAGCTAGAATAACCGTAACGACGATTGAGATACCCAGTGGGTATGGTTGGAGATACCAGGTAAGTAACCGTTATGATTATGCTATTCGGATAACTTGGTATCATTATATGGGTGTTCATATTATCCGACATACATTGTTATATGTTTGCATTCATCACATTATGATTATATGTTGCATGGGATTGCGATATGATATTGATGAAAAGGGGCAGTGTACATTGGTGGCTCTGTCACATTATTTAGGTGGCTAGACCACTTATATCGGTGACTCTGTCACATTATATCGGCATTGAGTAGCATGACTGTCAGCATGACTGCCAATGAGGAGTGTAACGGATGGAGGGTTGATTGTAGAAATCCCCACAGGTGTGTTGAGGTTGGACATATGGAGCGGTGTGTAGCGGATGGAATACTAGGTTGGCCTGGGTTGCATTGCATTCACTATCTGATATGCCATGTTGTTAGGGCTACGGCCCAATTCGATACGTATGGGCTTCAGCCAAATTTATGACTGTGAGGGCTAAGGCCCAATTTGTTTCCGTGGGCTTAGACCTGATTTCGTTCGTAAGGGGAATTACACACTGAGTTCTCGTAACTCACCCCTCTGCTTAATTTTGCAGGTAATCCCTAGTTCGAGGATTTGGAGTCGATGAGAACTCTGTGGTGGCCATGCGTTACTTCTTTCGAAAACTCCATTTTTCTTTATTTTAAACTTATTTTAAATTTGGGAATTTGTTTTGTAATAAGGCCTCCGGGATTTAATTTGGTTTTTGATTTAATACGGTTATTTTATGTTATGAAATATTAAATACGGAGTTTTCTAAAATACTTTATAAACAATCTCTTTTCCAAAATATTAACAAACGGATCACAAGCAATAAAAAATTAAACTCGGGATTTGCTTGAAACTTCAAAAACTATTTCAAATAACGCATTTTTTGAAAACCACTGAATCCGATTTCTATATTATAAAACAACCTTGAAGGGTTTGTAATATTTTGCAAGAAGCATCAAATCAAGTCTGTTTTTTTAAAATTAAACCAAAGCTCAAAATTTTTAAACGATCACGAAATTCTCTAACAACCTTTCCATGTGACATGTCGAATCCGGTCGTAACGTCTAAGTCGGGTTTGGGTGTTACATTTAGTGGTATCAGAGCCAAATTACAAAACTCAGCTGTGGATTGGGTTCGACAATGTTTTTCCAAGATTGGTTTGAAATCTGGTTTAAGAAATGTATGCTTTTCTGGAAGTATGGCACCCGAGTCTCCGGCACCAAATCTGTAAGTCTTCTGGCTTTGTTTGTTATTATGAAATGATGTTAGAAACAATGTTTTATAACTGCTAGCTATAAGAGTTAAGACTTTAGAGACTGAGACATTAGGAAAATTTGATTCGCGAAAACAACTATTATACTCATTCTGCATAAGACATTGTTACTAAACATTGAAGTGAAATGCTAATTCATAAAATTTTTAATCAGATTAATTCGATCTAGTAAACATGAGCGCTAGAGGACATGGATGTGGTGTACACGGCCGTGGTAGAGGCCGGGGTGCTGAGGCTGGATCCTCAGAATCTAGGCATGTGTCAGAAGGCGAAGTGCCAGCATCGCCAGTAGTGGAAGCGGGGACTCAAGATCGAACTGGAGGGGACGATGCTTTGTCCCAAGCTATGCTGCGTGTTCTGAAGCGGGTTGTGTAACACCCCAAACCCGGCCCATAAATTTCGACCAGATCTGGTATGCTACGGGGTTTATTGTTAAAAACTTTACTTAAATTGATTTTAGAAAATCTCAGTTTCTTTACTTAGGCATTTGGTAAAAATAAGATATTTGCTGGAAACCTTTGTTTTTACGTTGAACATGTTTGGAAAACCCATTTTATTACTTTTTGAGACTTAAGTCCTTGAACATAAATTTTTAAATGTAAACATCAAAGCAAATAAAATAAAGAAAACGATAACCTAAGCCACAGGCCTTATTACATAATTAATCCCAAAAATTATAACTTAAATAAAAACCGAAATAGTCTATGAAATTAAATAACTTGATGGCCCTCGAGTCCGCCTTTGCTCCCATGTCCACGATCTACCGCTCATCCGCAGTTAGGGAAAAATAATAGGGTGAGTCACCAAGACTCAGTGTGTAAATCCCGAAAACACATCAAAGGCTTGGCCCACAAACACATTATGGCCTTGGCCCGTATAAAAGGGTAACTATATATGCATCATGGCCCATCCCAGCCTAGAAATCCATCCTCTACACACCAACCCGCACCAACCATCACACCTTGGAGATTTCTACAATCAACCCTCCAATGCTACACACCATAACGATACCGTGTGTCGCTGCCTTAAAGACCGATCACTGTGTGACCTATGTGGCAAAGCCACCGATCGCCATGCGACCTTAATAATACATCGTAGCATTTCGATAGCTGAGCTACCTATCATAAAGACCGATCACTATGTGACCTTATAATCCACTGTGGAAAAGCCACCGATCGCCATGCGACCTTAATAATACATCGTAGCATTTCGACAGCTGAGCTGCCTATCATAAAGACCGATCACTATGTGACCAATGTGGCAAAGCCACCGATCGCTATGCGCCCTTCTTCCCCTTCATCATATCAATCCCATCTCATGCACACATACATGCAGAATCAAAATAATATACTACCTAAAAGTTCACAGTCTATCACATACATCGATACACATAGAGAAGTTTCTATGATTACGTACTTGGCATCCCTTGCCTACCCTTTTTGGCTAATCCGACTGTCTATACAACCTTTTTCCGGATATTAGCCCATAACATATATTTAGTACAGATTACTATATAGCCTTTTTCCAGCTTTTAGCCCATAACATATATTTAGTACAGATTAATTAGTGTGTTAGAGATCTACACACCTAATTACCGTTAGAACGACACTCTCTATGTCGACACTATCAGAAGTCGATACAACTGCTACTTGCCTAAGGTGTTGTTCAGAAGCCGGTCCACAACCTGGTGGCCAATCTCGTAGTGTGACACAGCTCGTTTCTTAAACTTAGGGATTCTCTCCTTTGCCTGATCCATATTTAATTCCATCGCAAGTCCTTGTCAGAACTACTATCACAACATATGATCGTTAATCCACATCATAAAGTTAAGATCTCCCATGTGATGAACGAATCTAGTGAAAATCTAGGGAAAATCACCTTACCTTAAAATCTCGAAATTGGAGACTAGCGATTTTCGGCTTTTAAATCTAGATGATCAGGTTTCCTTCAAATCCCGGAATGCCGCCCAAACGCAAAAAAAGAGGAAATATTAGCTTCATTTGGTAGCCTTAACAACCAAGTGGCCATTCGGCCTTGTCTCTTAAAAACTGAAAGAGAGATTGAAGAGATAGGAAAATTGGCGCTCACCTTAACGCAGAGAATTCGACTACCCCTTAGAGATTCCAGCTTTTTGAGAAGAACAGAAGAGAAGATGATTCGAAGAAATCTATAGAGATTCGGCTTTTAGAAGAAAGAAGAGAAAAGAATAATGGGGTTTTCGGCTTTTAGAAGAAAGAAGAGAAAGAAAAGGTGGAAACCCTAAATGCCAAAAAATAAAAAAGAGAACCTTCCCTATTTATAGAAATTTCGGCACTCACCTATGAAAAACCGAAAGTGCCCTTCCTGATAACTAAAAATTAATCAAATAAAAAGGGAAAATTCGGCACCCCCTTTGCCATAAAGAAACCGATTTCTTCACTTCTCTAGGTGATGGAATTTCGGCCAACTCCTAGCCTTGTAGATAGCTCCTATCTTTTCTCCTTTTTTCTTTCCTTCCATATTATCAACTATTTTATCTACATTATCCCATTCACATAAATCCTCCTATTTTTGAGCCTTGTTGCCGTCCACTCTACCTAACCCTAATGCCGAAATTTAGCTAACTTAAATTAAAAGAGTTGGGCTCTGGTAACTTAAATTTGGGCCCTTACTCCCTTGTGTGGCGTCACCTCCTTGCTCCCTAAGTGGCGCCACTGACCACTGGGCCACAAGCCCATTTTGATATTTTAAACTCAGATACCACCTTTTAAACCCTATAGTGCCCAAACAAAAATTTAACTAAGGCTTCAGCCCAATCCTGAGCCCAATTTGGACCACTAATGCTCAAATTAACTCATTACACATATTCACCCATTAAATGCATAGGCCCAAAAATTCTGGATGTTACAGCTTCTTCTATTCTCTTAGAGAAATTTCTTCCTCGAAATTTCCAACTAACTACTAATCGTACTACCCAAGTCTCACCACTATGCTTTCGCTGCGCACTCTAATTTAATAATATATAACCATTGCACGCATACAGTTTCTATTCCCAAAAATGTAGCATCCACACAAAACATACCCGACTTAATGGTGATTGAACAATCCCGAGCCTTATGCTCCTCAGACCCGCATCTTAAACACGTTCCTGACTTCCTCTAACATTCACCCGGATGACACCTTCTGCAATATTCGCAAACCCGAAAGTTTGGACGTACCTTAACATGCTTCACAGAACGAGACTGCAACCCTAGAAAACTATGATCTCCTTTTTTCTTACAGTCCATGCACCCAACCCGAAATGTTTCACCGATTTGTTTAACCTCCTTCAGTACCTCCCTAACTAGCCGAGTCAAGACATCAGTCCTAATACTTTCCACGGCCTCGGCCGCGCCTCTTCTTCCTCTCCTAGCGCTCATCGTTGATTCTCGTAGTATCTGAATTAGAAATTTTATGAACTATTAATTTCTTTCACTGATTAACCACGAACAATCTTATGGAAAGTAGTTTTAAGAGTAGTTCTGTCAAATTCGCGATTATATCTACGATTCAGTCTCAAGTTTGTGTTTCCTAATTCTAGGGTGGACATACATTCATTCATCAATGTACAAGTGGCATCACAGTCATCATGTAAGGGTATTTTTGTCATTTCACTACCCAGGGGTATTTTCATAATTTTATCCTATAGGGGTATTTTTGTAATTTTCCAAAATAGGGTTTCTTGGTGATTTTACGAAATAAGGGTATTTTGGTAATTTTGCAATCTGGGGGTATTTCAGTAATTTTACAAATTAGGGTTATTTTGGTCATTTTCAAAACTAGAGGTGATTTTAGAAATTTTACAAAATAGGGTGGTTGATCCTTTCGGGTTTTATTTTTTTAATTTTTTTGCCAACAAGTCCTCATGGCTAAGGTGAAGCAATACCACGCACGCACTGTAGGATTCAGTGAAGAGGAGGTGAGTCACTAGGATCGCTTAAATACCAAACTCTCCTTGAATCCAATCCTAGACATGCGTATGCTGTTGCCACACCCTATCTCGCGACTTGTTCACAAAGTTTGTTTGGTTGGATTAAATTTTATGAAATCGAAGAGTTGTGTAAACTAGCCCTAAAGTCCATCAATACTATCATACTTAGTCTACGTCCATAAAACCCATCAAGCCCCACATTCATATCACATCCAAAAGTTCGAATACTTACTGCGTGGATCGGGTGCCAGAGACTCGAAGGCCATTCCTCAACCCAAACTTTTCCAAATTCTTATCAACTTTAAAATAGTACTAGACCCATTTCACAGCCCGAATTTTGAATTGGGCTCTGATACCAAAATGTAACACCCCAAACCCGGCCCATAAGTTTCGACCAGATCTGGTATGCTACGGGGTTTATTGTTAAAAACTTTACTTAAATTGATTTTAGAAAATCTCAGTTTCTTTACTTAGGCATTTGGTAAAAATAAGATATTTGTTGGAAACCTTTGTTTTTACGTTGAACATGTTTGGAAAACCGATTTTATTACTTTTTGAGACTTAAGTCCTTGAACATAAATTTTAAACTGTAAACATCAGCAAATAAAATAAAGAAAATGATAACCTAAGCCCTGGGCCTTATTACATAATTAATCCCAAAAATTATAACTTAAATAAAAAAAATCGAAATAGTCTATGAAATTAAATAACTTGATGGCCCCTCGAGTCCACCTTTGCTCCCATGTCCACGATCTCTCGCTCATCCTGCAGTTAGGAAAAATAATAGGGTGAGTCACCAAGACTCAAGTGTGTAAATCTCGAAAACACATCAAAGGCTTGGCCCACAAACACATTATGGCCTTGGCCCGTATACAAGGGTAACTATATATGCATCATGGCCCATCCCAGCCTAGAAATCCATCCTCTACACACCAACCCGTACCAACCATCACACCTTGGGGATTTCTACAATCAACCCCAACCGCTACACACCATATCGATACAATTTTGTCGCTCTGCCTTAAAGACCGATCACTGTGTGACCTATGTGGCAAAGCCACCGATCGCCATGCGACCTTAATAATACATCGTAGCATTTCGACAGCTGAGATGCCTGTCATAAAGACCGATCACTATGTGATCTTATAATCCACTGTGGTAGAGCCACCGATCGCCATGCGACCTTAATAATACATCGTAGCATTTCGACAGCTGAGCTGCCTACCATAAAGACCGATCACTATGTGACCTATGTGGCAAAGCCACCGATCGCTATGTGACCTTCTTCCCTTTCATCATATCAATCCTATCCCATGCATACATACATGCAGAATCAAAATAATAGACTACCTAAAAGTTCACAGTCTATCACATACATCGATACACATAGAGAAGTTTCTATGATTACGTACCTGGCATCCCTTGCCTACCCTTTTTGGCTAATCCGACTGTCTATACAGCCTTTTTCCGGCTTTAAGCCCATAACATATATTTAGTACAGATTACTATATAGCCTTTTTTCGGCTTTTAGCCCATAACAAATATTTAGTACAGATTAATTAGTGTGTTAGAGATCTACACACCTGATTATCGTTAGAACGACACTCTCTATGTCGACACTATCAGAAGTCGATACAACTGCTACTTGCCTAAGGTGTTGTTCAGAAGCCGGTCCACAACCTGGTGGCCAATCCCATACTGCTGACACAGCTCGTTTCTTAAACTTAGGGATTCTATCCTTTGCCTGATCCATATTTAATTGCATCACAAGTCCTTGTCAGAACTACTATCACAACATATGATCGTTAATCCACATCATAAAGTTAAGATCTCGCATGTGATGAACGAATCTAGTGAAAATGTAGGGAAAATCACCTTACCTTAAAATCTCGAAATTGGAGACTAGCAATTTTTGGCTTTTAAAACTAGATGATCAGGTTTCCTTCAAATCCCGGAATGCCACCCAAACGCAAAAGAGAGGAAATACTAGCTTCATTCGGCAGCCTTAACAACCAAGTGGCCATTCAGCCTTGTCTCTTAAAAACCAAAAGAGAGATTGAAGAGATAGGAAAATCGGCACTCACCTTAACGCAGAGAATTTGACTACCCCTTAGAGATTTTGGCTTTTTGAGAAGATCAGAAGAGAAGATGATTCGAAGAAATCTATAGAGATTCGGCTTTTAGAAGAAAGAAGAGAAAATAATAGTGGGGTTTTTGGCTTTTAGAAGAAAGAAGAGAAAAAAAAGGTGGAAACCCTAAATGGCGAAAAATAAAGAAGAGAACCTTCCCTATTTATAGAAATTTCGGAACTCACTTATGAAAAACCGAAAGTGCCCTTCCTGATAACTAAAAATTAATCAAATAAAAAGGGAAAATTTGGGACCCCCTTTGCCATAAAGAAACCGATTTCTTCACTTCTCTAGGTGATGGAATTTCGGCCAACTCCTAGCCTTGTAGATAGCTCCTATCTTTTCTCCTTTTTTTTCCATCTATATTATCAACTATTTTATCTACATTATCCCATTCACATAAATCCTCCTATTTTTGAGCCTTGTTGCCGTCCACTCTACCTAACCCTAATGCCGAAATTTAGCTAACTTAAATTAAAAGAGTTGGGCTCCATGTAACTTAAATTTGGGCCCCTTACTCCCTTGTGTGGCGTCACCTCCTTGCTCCCTAAGTGGCGCCACTGACCACTGGGCCACAAGCCCATTTTGATATTTTAAACTGAGATACCACCTTTTAAACCCTATAGTGCCCAAACAAAAATTTAACTGAGGCTTCAGCCCAATCCTGAGCCTAATTTGGACCCCTAATGCTCAAATTAACTCATTACACATATTCAGCCATTAAATGCATAGGCCCAAAAATTTAGGATGTTACAGGTTGCGGGAGCAAGCACTGGATCGGTAGCCCAAAAATCTATTCCTGAGCGACTTCGAGCAAACGGGGCTGAGATATTTAGAGGTATTTCTGGTGTGGCCCCAAACGTAGCGGAATATTGGCTGGAGGCAGTTGAGCGGATTATGGATGATCTGGACTGCACGATAGAGGAGAAGTTGAAAGGAGCCGTGTCCCTCCTTCGAGATGAGGCGTACCAGTGTTGGCTCACGGTAAGGGAGGGTACTCCAGCGGATCGTATTACCTGGGATTTCTTTAAGACAGCGTTCCAGGGAAAGTATGTTGGGGCGAGTTATGTGGACGCCCAGAGGAAAGCATTTCTGAACTTGGTCCAGAGAAATAAGTCCGTGGCTGAAAATGAGGCGGTTATTTTATGTTATGAAATATTAAATACGGAGTTTTCTAAAATACTTTATAAATAATCTCTTTTCCAAAATATTAACAAACGGATCACAAGCAATAAATAATTAAACTCAGGATTTGCTTGAAACTTCAAAAACTATTTCAAATAACGCGTTTTTCGAAAACCACCGAATCTGCTTTCTATATTATAAAACAACCTTCCGGGGTTTGTAATATTTTGCAAGAAGAATCAAATCAAGTTTTTTTTTAAATTAAACCAAAGCTCAAAATTTTTAAACAATCACGAAATTTGTTAACAACCTTTCCATGTAAAAGCCGAAAACCTTTCTGTCGACACCACACGGGCGTGTGGTCACCTGTGTGGTAGGCCGTGTGCAAGACTGTAAGTCACCACACGGCCGTACGCAAATCTCTGAGTTTAATTGCATAATAGCATGTCATTCTTGAATGTTGCATTGCATCGTGGTGGGTTGACTATGATTGGAGGAAGTATCTGAAAGGCTCTTAAGCTTTTTATCTGGCAGCTCAGCTACAAATCTTTGATTATGTGCCGTATTCGGTACAACATGGTGTGTAGGGCTGGGTGGGTTGATTTTATCCCCACATGGTATGTAGGGTTGGACGGAGTTGGTGTGTAGAGGCTGGTGGGTAAGACTCTATTTTCTGCATATTCTGCCTGGAATGGGCTAAGGCCCTATAATATGTTTGATTCTGTATCTGAGTGGGCTAAAGTCCACACTGTTTCTGTAATGGGCTCAGACCCAAACTGTGAATGCATGTCTGTTTTTTGATATGATATTGTGTGCATGTTTTCTGTGGGGATTACACACTGAGTTTGCGAAAACTCACCCATTTCTGTTTAATCTATTCAGGTAATCCCCAGCAGTAGACGGATCGGTGCAGCGAAGGACTCTACGGTGACCACGGTTCTAGATATTTATTTTATGGTTGATTTTTAATAATGATTTGGTTATATTTGGGTAAATTTCACGTAATAAGGCCTTTACGAATTTTTGTCTAAAATGTGGGATTATTATTTTTTATGAACTGCTAGCAGTAGGTCAAGACGCGATTTTTAAAAATAAACAAATGTTTTATCAAAATACGTACGTTCTGGAAAATTATTTTAAAAGCATCCACAACATATAATGTTTTAAAAATGGGAAATAATTGACTAAACGACGCGTTTTTGGCGGTAACCTAAAATATCGGAAAGGGCATTATTGTAGTTACGTTTTCTAAAGCACTTTCATGTAACGTCGCCAGATTCGGCCATAACGTCTAGGCCAGGTTTGGGGTGTTACAAATATTCAAATGGTTTAGTGATGATATGTTTGAATTACCAATTTTGTATGCTTGTGTGTGATATTGGCATGAAATGTTGCTTTGAAATTGGTGAAACTTATGTTATTTTGATACCTTGATGATTGGTGCTTATAAGATCAAATTGATGTATAGTTTGTGGCTAAAGTGATAAATGTTGGCATGGTTGCAAACTGATCATTTATGGCATGTTTTGATATAGAATTTAAATCAAATTTGTTTAGTTGAATTATGACCATTTGGAAATTAATTTGGTATGTATATATGTTGGTTGTTGGAACCATTTGAAAAGGGCTAGACAGGTAACATTTAAATGGTTGATGCATGTGAGAAGTAGTTCAAATGATAAGGTAATTTTGATATGTTTTGATACGGACACAAGTAAATGGATAAATGGTTATATATGCACATATTTAGGTATTTTTAATGTATGTGTTTGAGGTGCCCTTATGGCATATTGGTTGAATGGAATTTGGTCATTTGAAAGTGGTCATTTTATGCATGGTTGAACATGCTTTGATACATTGGTCATTTGTGCAAATGGCTTGTTTAGGTGTGCTTGAATTGGGTGAAAGAAATGGCTTGAATTTGGCCTATTTCTTGTCCACACGGCCATGTGACACGACCGTGTGTCCCCTGTAGATATTTTAAAGGTTGCATTTCGAGAGTTACACGGCCTAGCACACGGACGTGCGGCTTGGTCGTGTGAATCAAGTCAGAGAGTTACACAAGCATGGACACGGGCTAGGATACGGTCGTGTGTCCCTACTTCGAATGTCCATACGGCCTGAGACACGGGCTTGTGTCTCAGTCGTGTGACTCACACGACCGTGTGACCCCTGTACTGTGAATTTTCTAACTTTTTTTCCATGAAGTTTTAAATGTTTTTTATTTAGTCCCGAATCGTTTCTAAAGTATTTCTAACGCCTCAAGGGCTCAAATTAGGGATGTTATGCACGTGTTTGTTTGGATTTTTCAATGATTATGAAATGTTGGGAATGAATTATTTGAGTTAGGTGTTTACGGTAATGCTCCGTAACCTTATTCTGGTGATGGATACGACCTTAGGGGTTTTATAGAGAAACTAAATTGTAGAAGTCCAATGTCTATGGAGTTTTAATTAAGAAAAGGCTCGGAGACCTAGATAGAATTATCCAAAGGATTAAAAAGGTAAATAAACAAATGTTCTTTATATAGATGGTGGGATGTGATGATGATATCTATTATGCATAAGTTATAATTAAATTAAACTAAACATGTATTCATAATTAACTAAACATACTTAATTAAGTTAATTAGCTTACTAATTATACTATATATATGTTAAATGGGATGATAGAGAAAAGCTATATCATCTTATCCCAACCCATAAACACCATTGAAGAAAAGAAACAAGAAAGCATGAAACTTTTGAACATTCGAATATTCAACTTCAAGTAATTCCCTAGCCATTTTTCTTTGATTTTTATGGCAATTGAATCATGGGAGCTTGATTTAGCTAGCCCATGTACAAATTTCTGAAACTGTTAAAGTTTTTAAATGTAATATCCCGGGTTAGGGGCTTAATTGAAGTCTAGGTGTATGCCTGAGTGAATGGGAAAGTTTTGATTTTTTTTGGGTGTCAAGTCAGGGGAGCTGTAGGAGCTAGGGTATAAGGGTTTTTTTGGTGTTTTATTGCACAAGTGAAGAGCTGGCAGAGTGGCAAGGCATGCGTCACATGGGGAGCTTGGTGTGGCGTCATCTACATGAGGTGGAGGTCCAGTGTTCGAGCTGCAGAGTCCCCATTTTGGCTTCTTTTTGGGACGGCATGGAGGAGAGGTAGAAGGCTAGTGAAATTCTACTTGGACTTGGTCTTCACTTTCAAATGTAAGGTGGAGAGCAAATTGTGGAGGAGGACTTGGTCCACTCATTTGAAATGAGTGGTGGTGAGTGTGTTTGGGGAGTGTGGCCGAATTTGTGGGGTGTTGGAGTGGGGGAAGTGGACGGCATAGTGGGGTGAGGTGCTAGCCGAAATGCATTTTTGCATTTTTGGCATTTTGGGTGCAATTTCGGTCTTTGGATATCAAGCAAGAAAACCTCTTCTTTGGTCTTTGGTTAGCAGATTGTTCTAAGGGTTTTTATTTTGTCTTTTGAATACCGATTTCCTAGTGAACTCTCCTCATTTTGTTCTTCATCTTTTGAAACCGAAAGACCAAATTTTCAAAGGTGTGCCGAAATTCTTTGTTCTCTTGAGTAGGGTGAAGCCGAATGTCCCTTACACTTTTCTCTTCTTTTTCCTTTGTGTAAATCGAAGCTAGCCTCTCCTCTTCTCAACTTTCTTTTCTTGTTTTTGAAACCTTGTAAACTGAAACCCCCATTCTCTCAAATACCATTCATCTTTTCTTTTTCTTCAAATCAGAAGTACCTTTTATCTCTTTGTTCTATTTTGTTACTTGGCCGAATATCAACACTATTTCTTTGCATTTTGTTTACTCTTCTCTTCAACTCTGACCGAAAATCGTGATTGGTATAAATCACCTTGGCCGAATCCTTGATTCTTCTTTTGGCATAAGTCCTAGCCGAATCGCTTGAGGTTCTCTTCTTGTGTTGGGTGGCCGAATATAGAGTGTTGGGTCTCTTGCTTCAATCGTTTGGAGATTGGTAAGCCTTGGCCGAATGGTCATCTAGTTTCTCTCTTTTTCTTAATCGATTTAAGTTGTTTAAGAATCGTATATGACAACTATTGATGAGTGTTATCTCTTATGTTGGAACCGATTGCATCATAGGACGACGGGGACTTTGAAGCAGACAAGTGGAGCTTTCTACCTTGGTTTAACCATTTGATAAGTGGTGGTAAGAAGATTATTTGTTAGTCTATTCTTTTGGATTTCAATAAGATAGGGATTCAAGTGGATTAACTGTTCATCTTTTTATGGTGTAGCCGATTGCTTAAGGAGAATCATTGTTTGATTCGGATTTGGTAGGAAACCAAATCATCTTAAAAGGTAAGGGTTCGATATTAACCCCCCTTTGGTTAATTGTTGATGGCCGAATGTTATAGATGCCTAACCCTATGTGTTGGCCGAGTGTAGGAGCTAGTAATCGAGGGACTTAGATCGCTTTTGTCAGGATTTCTAGACTCGTATTACCAGGTGTGTAAACTAACACACCGATATTTAGTAATATTATTAATAAACCCTGTTTGCCTATTAAAATCATGTGAAGATGATGGATTATTGGATACCCAAACGGGGGTATGTGTACGTATCGGGTAAGTCAAGATTGTTACTAGATTACTGATGATCTATATGGTATCATGACTATGTATGTATGTGATATGGGGCATGAGTCAAACATATTAGCATGATATGCATAATTTGTATGATATGCATGATTACATGAGTTGGTTTGTTGATGGGTGATATGAGTGGAGGGGGCAGTGATGAGTTTGTGCTGACGAGCACCAGTGTTTTGGTAACACACCTTGTGACTACGGTCACCAGTGCTTTGGTAGCACATTTGTGTCTTTGGGACACCAGAGGTTGGGCACCTCATTGCGACTTGTCCCTGTGGTTAACACCACCGTGGGTTGGCCCCACTTTGAGATATGGGATCGTCTCGCTAGTGATTGGGTATCACACGATGGGTTGGCCCCATCATTCGATTATTGTGACTACGGTCACCGGTGCTTTGGTAGCACATTTGTGTCTTTGGGACACCAGAGGTTGGGCACCTCATTGCGACTTGTCCTCGTGGTTAACACCACCGCGTGGGTTGGCCCCACATGAGATATGGGATCGTCGCTAGTGATTGGGTATCACACGATGGGTTGGCCCCATCAATTGATTTGTGACTACGGTCACGAGTGCTTTGGTAGCACATTTGTGTCTTTGGGACACCGGTGTTTTGGTAACACATTGTGACTATATGTCACCAGTGGTTTGGCACCGCTTGATGGTTTGGTACCACACGGGGTAGAAAAAGGTGATACGGATGGTTAGGATCGGGTTGCATTAATCATGTTGCTATGTATGATGTGTGTTAGCATGTTGTTTCATCGGGAGCGGGATTTATGCATCGAGTCTTCGACTCACCCTCTCCTTTGACATTTCAGTGACTCGTGACGCGGACATGGAGCCGGGATGGACTCGGGGTGCTCATGCCATGCCTTAATAAAAGTTTTGCTCGGACTAATCAAATTGGGTACTTTAGCTTATTTACTTTTGTTTGGGTTTTAATTTGGATTTGTAAAAGGCCTTTAAATTATGTTTTATGATGGGTATGTTTTAATTAGATTCTCAACCTCGCTTAACAAATAACTTGGCATGAAATTTTACTAAAACTTGGAAAGACAACGTTTTCACAATTATATCGCAATGTGTTTTAAACTATACCATCGGGTATCTCGCTATGTTTTACTATACAATCAACTCAAATGATTTCGAATCAAACTTGATTTTCCTACTAAGTCTAAAATGTGTCAAAATGGCACTAAGAAACTATTGGAGGTGCTAAATGAAATCAACTCGTTTTAACTATATACTTGGATAAGCTTTCAAAATCTAATCAAACAAGCCTACTCAAATTTTCCTCAAGTTCACTATGTTTTCGCCCCACTTTTAAGCGAAAAAAATCACTCAAAGACGTTTTCCCGTAACATACCAGATTCGGTCGTGGTGTCTTGTCCGAGTTTGGGGTGTTACAATTGTGGTATCAGAGCCAAGTTCAAAGGCTCTGCTGTGGGCCTGAGGCCCAAAATGTTTTCAAAAGGTTGTTTTGTTAATCTTTATTCTTAAAGTATGGTTTGAAAGGCATGGCACCGAGTCTCCGGCACCGATTCGCTGAGTAAGTACCCGTACTATTGCTTGTGAATTGATTGGATGTGATATGATCTCGATGAATAGCAATAGTATACTACTTTAGAGATTGAAACCGATAGGATTTTGTGAACTCGCGAGAACAAATCCTCTTAAAATATTCATAAGACTTGCTTTTAAACAAGTGGAATAAATACTGATGCATAAAAATTTTTAATCAGATACGTAGGAAGATTAGTCATGAGCGCTAGAGGTGGACGTGGTCGTGGACGAGGTCGTGGTAGGATGACGGTTTCGAGCCCGTAGGATCCGGTCGTGGTTCGTAAAATGAGATACTGGGTTCCGCCGCCGGTGGAGGTGGTGAGTTCCAAGATCGGATAGGGACGACGCAGTTGTCACAGCGATGCCGCGAGTGTTGGAAAGGGTAGCGAGGAGTTGGTGGTGGCGCGGGAGTTAGAAAATGTTCTCGAGCGACTTTCGGGCAAATGGGGCCGAATTCTTCCGAGGTGTTTTCGTGTTTCTCCCAAAGATCGCTTTGAACATCGGCTAGAGGCAACCGAGCGGATCATGGATGATCGGACTTGACAATGGAAGAGAAGTCGAAGGGCATCGACGCTTCTCCGTGATGAGTCATATCGGTGGTGGCTCACGGTTCGAGACGGTGTGGCAGCAGAGGATTTGACATGGGATTATTTCAGGGCTGCATATCAAAAGAAGTACATCGGAGCTAGTTATATCGACTCCCAGCGAAAGGCTTTTCTGAGGCTTGTTCAGGGGAGTAAATCGGTTGCTGAGTACGAGGTGAGTTCCCGGCCGAGTAGGTATGCGGGGGGCATTGTGGCCACCGGGCATGAGAGGTGTGTTCGTTTCGAGGATGGTGCGAGACGACTTGAGGCTGCTGATTGCTCCTCAGCAGGAGCGCGAGTTTGCTGTCTTAGTTGAAAAGGCTAAGGTAGCCGAGGGTGTTAAGGAGTCAGTGAGACAAGGCATGGACAGAAATAGACATAAGAGGAGCTTTGGGTCTTCTGGATCGTCGGGTAATGGTTACAGTCGGGGCCGTGGAGCACCGGGCGAGAGGTGCGAGTAGCTCGATGCTAGACACTGGATTAGATTAGTGTATGCCGCGAGGCGAGAGAGGAGGGCGACGCACCGGACGTCATAACCGTGACGTTCTTGATTTTTGGTTCTCCTTATACCGCTTTGATTGATGTGGGTTCAACGCACTCTTATGTTGCCGTAGTATAGTAGAGACCATGGATTTAGACTCGAGATATCTTCTAGGCGGATGAGCGTGATTAGCCCGCTAGGTCACTCTGTAGTAGTAGATAAACTGTTTAGAGAGGTACCCTTAGAACTCCAAGGGGTAGTGTTTCTTCGCCGATCCGATGGAACCGCCGTTTGGGGAGTTCGATCCGATTCTTGGGATGGATTGGTTGGTCAAGTACCAAGGCGAGGTTGGATTGCGCGGCTAAGCGCATGGTTCTTAAGACGGTTAAGGGTGAAGAGGTGGCTATGATAGGTAATAGGAGAGATTACTTATCTAATGTGGTATCTCGCCTCAAGGCGCGAGAAGATGGTCGAAAGGTCATGTGAAGCGTATGTAGTTCATGTGTATGCCTTGGAGGCTAAAGAGTGGTGTGGGGAAGGTTCGCACCGTTAAGGAGTTTGCTGATGTTTTTCCGAGAGCTTCGGGTTTGCCGCCAGATCGCGAGGTGGAGTTCGGGATAGATCATTACTCTGAATCGCGCCAAAGTGTCTATTGCTCCGTATAGGATGGCGCCAAAGGAATTGGTGGAGCTTAAGGCTCGAGATCCGGGAGTTATTGGATAGAGGTTTCATTAGGCCTAGTGTTTCGCCGTAAGTGCGCGCCGGTACTCTTTGTCAAGAAGAAAGATGGCACAATGCGGATGTGCATAGACTCGCTTGATTGAACAAGTCGACGATTAAAAACAAGTATCCGTTGCCACGGATAGACGATTTGTTTGATCGGTGAGGGGTGCCGCGGTATTTTTGAAAGATTGACTTGAGGTCCAGGTATCATCGGTTGAAGGTTAAGGAGGTGATATCCATAAAACAGCGTTTGGACTCGGTATGGGCACTACGAATTTACTGTAATGCCGTTCGGGTTGACTAACGCACCCGCAAAGCATTTATGGACATGATGAATAGGGTGTTTCAACGATGATCTGGATCGATTCGTCGTGGTTTTCATAGACGACATCTTGGTGTACTCGGGGGACAGAGGAAGAGCATGATAAGCATTTGCGAGTAGTGTTGCAGATTTTGAGGAAAAGCGGCTCTATGCTAAGTTCGATAAGTGCGAGTTCGCTTAGAGAAGTGACTTTCTTGGGTCATGTAGTGTCGGCGGAGGGGATTCGAGTAGATCCTCGTAAGATTGAGGCGATTTTGGATTGGAAGCCGCCTAAGTCGGTGGTGAGATTCGAGTTTTCAGGTTTGGCCGGATACTACAGAAGGTTTGTTGAGGGTTTTCGTTGATAGCAGCGCCGATGACCAAGTTGCCGAGGAAAGAAGTTCCGTTTGTATGGACCGAGAAGCGGCGGGGAAAGCTTCGACAAGTTAAAGAAGATTTTGACCGAGGCTCGGTTCTAATTTAACCCGAGGTGGTAAGGAATTCACGATCTATTGCGATGCATCACATACGGGCTTGGGTTGTGTCTTTGATGCAAGAAGGTAAGGTTGTGGCTTACGCTTCTCGGCATTTGAGGCCACATGAGGTCAACTATCCGACGCACGATTTGGAGCTAGCGGTGTAGTCTTCGCTTTAAAGATCTGGAGGCACTACTTATACGGAGAGAGATCGATAGTCTACACGGATCACAAGAGTCCAAGTATCTACCGACTCGGAAGGATTTGAATTTGAGGCGCCGCAGATGGGTCGATTCTTTGAAAGATTACGATCGTTCGATTGAGTATCATCGGGCAAGGCTAACGTGGTGGTCGACGCGTTGAGTCGTAAGGTTGTTTCGGAGTTAAGAGCATTGTTTGCCCACTTGAGCTTGTATGACGATGGAAGTATTCTCGCGAGTTGCGAGTTAAGCCTACTTGGGTTGAGCGGATCAGAGAAAGCAGATTATTGGATGAGGTTCGAGTGCGCGAAGGTTGCAGTGCAGGATGGTGGTTTGGATGGTTACTGACTGCCTAGTGACGAGGTTCTCGTGTTTTCAAGGTAAGGCTTGTATGCCTAAAGATGTTGAGTCGAGGCGTAAGATTCTTCAGACGCACATAGCGATCCTTATGCTATGCACCGGAGGTAGCAAGATGTATAAGGATCTTAGAGAGCGATTTTGGTGGCACGGCTTGAAGAAAGAGGTGACAGAGTTTGTTGGGAAGTGTCCGACTTGCTGTCAGTCAAGGTGAACATCGATTGCCGCGTCGGGGTTGCTTGACTGTGAAGATTCCTCGATGGAAGTGGGAAAGGATAACCATGGATTTCGTCAGTGGGTTACCGCTTACGCCAAGCAAGAAAGATTCAGTTTGGGTAGTGGTGGATCGACTGACTAAATCAGCTCACTTTATCCCGGTGAGGGTTGACTACTCACTTCAGAGGCTAGCGAAGGTGTATGTTTCAGAGATAGTGAGGTTGCACGGCGTGCCAGTTTCGATAATCTCGGATAGGAATCCTAGATTCACGTCAAGGTTCTGGAAAGCGTTGCATCAGGCTCTGGGTACTCGTTTGGATTTCAGCACGGCTTTTCACCCGCATCGATCGACGGTCAATCGAGAAGGGTCATTCGGATCTTAGAGGATATCTTTGAGAGGTTGTGTCTGGATTTGAGGTAGTTGGGAGGAGTTTTGCCATTAGTCGAGTTTGCCTACAACAACAGTTACCAAGCGAGCATTAAGATGGCACCGTATGAGGCGTTGTATGGTAGGAAATGTCGCTCACCTACGTGTTGGACGGAGTTAGGTGAACGTCAGTTGTTGGGACCCGAGTTGGTTCTTGAGACCGAAGACAAGGTTGTCGATTCGGTCTCGATTGAAGGAAGCTTCGGACCGGCAGAAGTCTTATGCCGATCTTAAGCGAAGAGATATAGAGTTCGTTGTGGGGATCGAGTGTTTTCAAGGTCTCACCTTGGAAGAAGGTGTTGAGGTTGGGAAGAAAGGCAAGCTAAGTCCGAGGTTTATTGGACCGTATAAGGTACCGAGACGAGTTGGACGATGGCGATCACCTGAGTTGCAGCAGAGCTTAGTCGGATTCACGACGTTTTCCACGTTTCGATGCTTCGACGTTATCGTTCTGATCCATCGCATGTAGTAGCAGTGGAAGAGATCGAGGTAAATCCAGACTTGACTATGGAGGAGGAACCTGTGCAGATTCTTGATCGAGATGTGAAGGTTCTGCGTAAGAAATCTGTGCCTTTGGTTAAGGTTCTTTGGCGGAATCATGGCGTAGAAGAAGCTACGTGGGAACCCGAGGATATGATGAGACAGCAATACCCGCAACTCTTTTGACCAGGTAATTTCGGGGCCGAAATTATTTTTAAATGGGGTAGAACTGTAATATCCCGGGTTAGGGGCTTAATTGAAGTCTAGGTGTATGCCTGAGTGAATGGGAAAGTTTTGATTTTTTTTGGGTGTCAAGTCAGGGGAGCTGTAGGAGCTAGGGTATAAGGGTTTTTTTGGTGTTTTATTGCACAAGTGAAGAGCTGGCAGAGTGGCAAGGCATGCGTCACATGGGGAGCTTGGTGTGGCGTCATCTACATGAGGTGGAGGTCCAGTGTTCGAGCTGCAGAGTCCCCATTTTGGCTTCTTTTTGGGACGGCATGGAGGAGAGGTAGAAGGCTAGTGAAATTCTACTTGGACTTGGTCTTCACTTTCAAATGTAAGGTGGAGAGCAAATTGTGGAGGAGGACTTGGTCCACTCATTTGAAATGAGTGGTGGTGAGTGTGTTTGGGGAGTGTGGCGAATTTGTGGGGTGTTGGAGTGGGGGAAGTGGACGGCATAGTGGGGTGAGGTGCTAGCCGAAATGCATTTTTGCATTTTTGGCATTTTGGGTGCAATTTCGGTCTTTGGATATCAAGCAAGAAAACCTCTTCTTTGGTCTTTGGTTAGCCGATTGTTCTAAGGGTTTTTATTTTGTCTTTTGAATACCGATTTCCTAGTGAACTCTCCTCATTTTGTTCTTCATCTTTTGAAACCGAAAGACCAAATTTTCAAAGGTGTGCCGAAATTCTTTGTTCTCTTGAGTAGGGTGAAGCCGAATGTCCCTTACACTTTTCTCTTCTTTTTCCTTTGTGTAAATCGAAGCTAGCCTCTCCTCTTCTCAACTTTCTTTTCTTGTTTTTGAAACCTTGTAAACCGAAACCCCCATTCTCTCAAATACCATTCATCTTTTCTTTTTCTTCAAATCATAAGTACCTTTTATCTCTTTGTTCTATTTTGTTACTTGGCCGAATATCAACACTATTTCTTTGCATTTTGTTTACTCTTCTCTTCAACTCTGACCGAAAATCGTGATTGGTATAAATCACCTTGGCCGAATCCTTGATTCTTCTTTTGGCATAAGTCCTGGCCGAATCGCTTGTGGTTCTCTTCTTGTGTTGGGTGGCCGAATATAGAGTGTTGGGTCTCTTGCTTCAATCGTTTGGAGATTGGTAAGCCTTGGCCGAATGGTCATCTAGTTTCTCTCTTTTTCTTAATCGATTTAAGTTGTTTAAGAATCGTATATGACAACTATTGATGAGTGTTATCTCTTATGTTGGAACCGATTGCATCATAGGGACGACGGGGACTTTGAAGCAGACAAGTGGAGCTTTCTACCTTGGTTTAACCATTTGATAAGTGGTGGTAAGAAGATTATTTGTTAGTCTATTCTTTTGGATTTCAATAAGATAGGGATTCAAGTGGATTAACTGTTCATCTTTTTATGGTGTAGCCGATTGCTTAAGGAGAATCATTGTTTGATTCGGATTTGGTAGGAAACCAAATCATCTTAAAAGGTAAGGGTTCGATATTAACCCCCTTTGGTTAATTGTTGATGGCGAATGTTATAGATGCCTAACCCTATGTGTTGGCGAGTGTAGGAGCTAGTAATCAAGGGACTTAGATCGCTTTTGTCGGGATTTCTAGACTCGTATTACAGTGTGTAAACTAACACACCGATATTTAGTAATATTATTAATAAACTGTTTGCCTATTAAAATCATGTGATTATGATGGATTATTGGATACCCAAACGGGGTATGTGTACGTATCCGGGTAAGTCGGTATTGTTACTAGATTACCGATGATCTATATGGTATCATGACTATGTATGTATGTGATATGGGGCATGAGTCAAACATATTAGCATGATATGCATAATTTGTATGATATGCATGATTACATGAGTTGGTTTGTTGATGGGTGATATGAGTGGAGGGGGCAAAGTGATGAGTTTGTCTTTGTGAGCACCAGTGTTTTGGTAACACACCTTGTGACTACGGTCACGGTGCTTTGGTAGCACATTTGTGTCTTTGGGACACCGGAGGTTGGGCACCTCATTGCGACTTGTCCACGTGGTTAACACCACCATGGGTTGGCCCCACTTTGAGATATGGGATCGAAATCGCTAGTGATTGGGTATCACACGATGGGTTGGCCCCATCATTCGATTATTGTGACTACGGTCACGGTGCTTTGGTAGCACATTTGTGTCTTTGGGACACCGGAGGTTGGGCACCTCATTGCGACTTGTCCCCGTGGTTAACACCACCAGTGGGTTGGCCCCACATGAGATATGGGATCGTCTGCTAGTGATTGGGTATCACACGATGGGTTGGCCCCATCAATTGATTTGTGACTACGGTCACCGGTGCTTTGGTAGCACATTTGTGTCTTTGGGACACCAGTGTTTTGGTAACACATTGTGACTATATGTCACCAGTGGTTTGGCACCACCAGTGGTTTGGTACCACACGGGGTAGAAAAAGGTGATACGGATGGTTAGGATCGGGTTGCATTAATCATGTTGCTATGTATGATGTGTGTTAGCATGTTGTTTCATCGGGAGCGGGATTTATGCACTGAGTCTTTCGACTAACCCTCTCCTTTGACATTTCTCGGTGACTCGTGAGACGCGGACATGGAGCCAAGGATGGACTCGGGTGCTCATGCCATGCCTTAATAAAAGTTTTGCTCAGACTAATCAAATTGGGTACTTTAGCTTATTTACTTTTGTTTGGGTTTTAATTTGGATTTGTAAAAGGCCTTTAAATTATGTTTTATGATGGGTATGTTTTAATTAGATTCTCAACCTGCTTAACAAATAACTTGGCATGAAATTTTACTAAAACTTGGAAAGACAACGTTTTCACAATTATATCGCAATGTGTTTTAAACTATACCATCGGGTATCTCGCTATGTTTTAGTATACAATCAACTCAAATGATTTCCGAATCAAACTTGATTTTCCTACTAAGTCTAAAATGTGTCAAAATGGCACTAAGAAACTATTGGAGGTGCTAAATGAAATCAACTCGTTTTAACTATATACTTCGGATAAGCTTTCAAAATCTAATCAAACAAGCCTACTCAAATTTTCCTCAAGTTCACTATGTTTTCGCCCCACTTTTAAGCGAAAAAAAAATCACTCAAAGACGTTTTTCCCCGTAACATACCAGATTCGGTCGTGGTGTCTTGTCCGAGTTTGGGGTGTTACATTAAAGGTTTCCATCATTGAGAAATGGGTGAAATTGGTGTGAATTTGATAGAAATTAAGCTTAGATTATAAAAAAGGCTAAATTGTAAAGCTTAATTGTTAGTTTCTTACATTAGGGACCAAATTGAATAAAATGCAAACTAGAATAAAATTTCAATAGGAATAGAAAATAGAGGGTCTCTAATTAGTATATGTGAAATCAATTTTTAATCTGAAGCTTTATATTGAAAGTTATGCTTGTCTCGATTTAGGGACTAAATTGAATAATTTGCAAAATATGTTTGTCTTTGTATTTGAATGTAATATGGATGGAAATTGATGATGTGTCATTCTTGAATTATTATTCGTAGCTAAAGAAACAGCCGAGCCATCGAGAGGGAAAGGAAAGGAAAGAGCCAACAACAATGACACAAGCTTTCGATTTGTATTTTTATGATTTAGGAGCAATTTAATTATTACATATTTATGATATCTTGCATAACATGATATTGAGGTGATTTAAAAATGGTTATTTTTTAATTAATTGTGGTGATTGCTATGGTATATCGAGATAGATGACTAAATTTAATAAAATATAAAATAACATGGTTTAATTGATAAATGATATTTGGTATGAAATTAAGTTGACATGTTATATGATGTGTGGGAATGGTGAAATAATGATGAACCGAGAATGATGGAATGTGAATTGAACTATGGGATGAAATTAAAAAATTGGTTACCTTTTTAATTGTTCAAGCAGAGTCGGATATAGTTGGTATGTCGCACAATTAGATTGTGTACGAGTTTATACTTTGATTTAGCCGATGATGCACTTATGTGCCAGTATATTTGCTTCAATTTATCCGATGATGCACTATCTGTGACAATATGATGGCTTCGGTTTATCCAGTGATGCACTATGTGTGCCAGAATATTTGCTTTAGTTTATCTAATGATACGCTACATGTGCCAATATGATTACTTCGATTTATCCAATGATGCACTGTGTGCCAGTATATTTGCTTTGGTTTATTTGGTGATGTGCTATGTGTGTCAGTATGATTGCTTCGATTTAAACCAATGATGCACTATGTTTGCTAGTATATTTTCTTCGTTTAATCTCATGATGCACCATTTGTGCCAGTATGATTGCTTCAGTTTATCTGATGATGCACTATGTGTTGGATCTGGTGCCCTAAGTGTAATATTTTCATCTATGTACACTTGTAACTTTATCAAACTGATTGGTTAATAAAATTATTCATAATTACATTAATACCTTTTGTATATTTTCCTCACGTGGTTTTTGCATGTAAAGCAAAATAGAAGGAAATATTACCTCACTGGTTGTCTAATGTTTAACTAATACTATGAGGTATTACATGATTGGATCGTGACATGAAAATAAAACTTATTTTAATAGACAAACCTAAACATGCCCTTAGTGTAACTAGAAATGAGCAAACCGATTGAAAGACTAGTATGCCTTCTATCAAGTCTACTTGGGGACGTGCCTTGTCTTGGGCATCAGAGCGGATAACTCTCAGAAGATAGAGATATAGATGTGACTGACTAGACTAACAATACATCGGACTGGATTCAAGGACAATAGATCCTGAATCTGTTTATGGATTTATTCACTTGTGATGTTAATATTGCGGAATACCTTAATCATGAGTGGATGGCGGACTATGTGTGCACGAATCGTACAAATTGATGTAGGTAAAAGCCTATGTTCAAATAGATAAGGAATTGAAAGTTGTTGCATTGAGTATACGACTTCTGCAGTATGTAGCGTAATTCACAACAGTGGAATTCATAGCTTGACATATGGGTTAGACATACAGCTTAATCTAAGCGATTACATAGGCCATACAAATGGATTTAGGTGTAACCCCTCAAACCGGGCCTAGACATTACAGCTTAATCTAAGCGATTACATAGGCCATACAAATGGTGAAAACCTTTATTGACTTGGAATCATATGTCTTTGTAAAATTGAAGTTGTTGTTTCTTTCAAAAATGATGGAAAATCCTTTCTCTTTATTTTGAAAACATCCTAATGATTCTTAAGTTCATGTTCATTAAATAGAGTTTACAAAAACAATGTTATTAAGAAATTACCAATTCTTTCAATCCATAAAATAAATCCAGGCAAATTAACCAATGTTCAAAATTTAAAATACCATGCCAGAATTCAATAGTTTATCACAAAAATTAAAGCCCAAATAAAATATAAAGTCCATAAAAGTCCCAAAAAAAAATATAAGTTCATAATCATGACATCTCCAATGACTGAATCCGAGTCCTAACCACAAGGATTATCTAAAACACACAAGTAATGTGGGTGAGCTTTAAAAGGCTCAGTGTGAGATCAATAGAAGTATATTTTCCCATACAGATCATTCCATAAAAGAATCACAACATGGCAAACATCCTAATTTTCATAGATTATAACACTGATACTTATGCATGGACATATCGATGCATATATAAAAATGATGCACATTTTATAAAAGTTCCTACCCATCTACGCTACACACCACGTATTGAGTTCCCTAGAACTCGTCTATCCGAAACACCATTTGTAATAGCCCGTTTTTAGTGAAATCAGAGCAGTGGTTTTGGGACTGAATGTAATATTCGGGATTTTGGGCTTATGAATTATTGCTGAATTTTGTGAACCCTATTGTGTAGTCAAATGCCTTAGAAATTATTTGACTTCAAGTCTAAAAAGGGGGATCTAAGCTTGATAGGCCTTAAGAGAAATTGTAGGTGAAATTAGACACAGAAATGGCCTTGGTAAAGTGGCAAGGAGGCGCCACTTAGAGCCCTGGTAAGTGACGCCATGTGCAAGGTGCAAGGGCCTAGGTTCGAGCCACAAGGGATGCAAAATAGGAGTTTTTATTTTTCGGAAATGGGGAGCAGTAGTGGACGGCCTAGGGACTTTATTTAGATAAGGATTAGACTTGGTCAATCCCTTTTAAAATTCGGCTAAGATAGAGGATAAATGTTGAATTATTTTTTAATTATTTTGACTAGATGAAGAAGAGATAAAATAGGAGAAAAGCAAGGAGGAGCTAGAGTTTGTGTGTTGGCCGAATGTATGAGAGGAGTAAGGGGTTAGGAAACATTCGGTTGGAGGAAGGCTTGGTGCCGAAATCTTAAAGCTATCAAAGTGTCTCTTTGGCCATTTTCTTTAGCCGAAATTTAGCTTTATTCTCCTCTGAATTCTCACCTTTTCTTTTCCACATCTGAATCACACCAAAAACGCCTCTCTTTTCCATTTGATAGCCATTTCGAATTCTCCTAAGCCTCTTCCATTCTCCTTTTCTTTCTTATAACTTCAACTCCATACTGTTCTTTTGATAGCCGAATATTGCATCATCATTTGAAGCCATAGCCGAATCTCAAAGGGCCTTACTCTCTTTTCTTTGTCGCAAGTCCCAAAAGCCGAAATCAATTGATCAACATCTAGGCCATAGCCGAATATCTCTGTGGGTTCAAGAAAGGGTGCGATCAAATTCATCATTAGGGGTAAGGATCAATCGATGTTGTTTCTTTCTTTATTTTAGATTAATCGAAACTAGGAATCTAACCCCATTAATGTTCTTGGCGAAACTTTGAAGGAGGCTTGGGAGTTGGTTGTTGTCGACTACAAAGAGGAAATCGTTCGGGATTTCGGGATCTAAGGTGAGCAAGTGGGATTTTTGGGCGAAGGCCATTTTTATCGTGTTTAAATGATAGAATTGGATCTAACATAGTGCTTGTAGGGATTTCGGACGGATACCACAACTAGGGATCAATTTGGGTTTTAGATCCACAAGGTAAGTGAATCGATATTCGGCCAAGGCCATAAATAGTGATTTAGATATGTTTCTTATTCGTTTAAAAGCGAAACTAACCAAGTTAAGTGATTTAGCATTGGTGATTGAAAGGTAGGGATATCACGCAATTTGGGATTTGGTTAGTAATCAATCGGCAGCAAGGTAAGAAGTTGGTTACGTTAATCCTTCGAGATTTGGTCATATAGCCGAATAGGCTTTTGCTAAACATTAAGCGATTGACTAAATGTAGGAACTAAGGATCTAAAGTGTTAGATCGGGATTTTCGGGATTTCAGTGGAAGCGTTAAGTAAACCAGGTGTGTATCCCACACTGAATCTTGATTGATTTACGGTATTATTTTAATATATGTGTTAATAATAATATGAAAAGTGGGCTAAGGTACCATGCAATGGTACAAAGTACTTAGGTACTTAATCTTAACATCATGTTAATAAATGTTATGAACATGTGGAATATGGCATGTATGTGAACATTGATAAGAATGTGAAATAAGGCCTAAGCCATGATAATTGCATGATTTGTATGACATGGGGCATATGGGTTATATGGAAAGGGGAAGTGATCTGGTGGTTTATACCAGAATATTTGAATGTGGTGACTTCGGTCACATAATCTGAATGTGGTGACTTCGGTCACATAATCTGAATATGGTGACTTATGTCACAAAATATATTATCTGGTGGCTATGCCACGAATTTAAAAGGGCGATGTGCTAGTAAATGCGCAATGGCGCGCCGATGATGTGTAGCGGATGGGTGGGTCGATTTAGTAATCCCCACGGTGTGATGGTTGGTACGGTGATGTGTAGCGGATGGTTATCTAGGTTTGGGTTCGGGATTGCATCATTATTTATATTCATTATAGGTGTATGATTCGATGTGCCTAAATCGTTGGGATTGGTGTTGGTTATACACACTGAGTCTGTTTGACTCACCCCGTTGTGGGAATATTTTTCAGGTGACACTCAGTGATGGACCGGGTCGGCAGAAGCTTAGTGGTGGCCATGCTCAGCACAGGATTAATTTTATTTTGGACTTTTTATTGTTTTTAGTATTTCGAATTTATTTTGGGTTTTGTTTTCATGTAATAAGGCCACTAGTATGAAACTGATTATGCATACATTTTTATTTGTTTTATTGTGATACAAATTTTATCCATTTAAAGTTTAAGCAACTTTTCTTAAAAATAAATTTTAAATGTTTAGACACCTAAACACAAATGATTTTCGAATTAAAGATTAACTCCAAAACAACTCGGCATTTTTTTTTATAAACCTCCCAAATTTTCCAAAGTAATTAACATGAATTTGAAACGTTTTACTCGAGGAACATACCAGATTCGGTCTGGGCTCGTGGGCCAGGTTTGGGGTGTTTCAGTTTGGTATCAGAGCCCAGTTTTAAAACTCTCGGCCTTGGGTTTAAAGCCCATAACGATTTTAAAATTAAGCCCAAATAAGTTTTGTAAAAGTTTTTGTGACATGAGCAGGTTTTCTGGCATGGCACCTAAGTCTCCGACCCGAAGTCCACCAGGTAAGTACCCCTAACCGTTGTGTGAATTAATGTATGATTTGTATATGGGTATAACGGGAACGGACGAAAATGTTTGAATAGTGGAATGTGTGCGGTAGGTACTACTGAATGATTGTGTTTCTCTGAATTAGGATAGAAAACTTGGAACGAAAACTTTGAAATGATCGAAAGAACTGCTATTAAACTTCTTTTCATAAAATTTCTTCGCGGATAATCAGTGGAACAAGGACTAATGCATAAAATTCCTTAAAACAAATTAAAGCGCGATCGTAGAAATGAGTTTTAGGGGGCGCGATCGTAATGTGCGATGACGTGGTAGAGGCAAAATGACTGTATCGGAACCCGTTAGGTCTGGACAAGGGTCCGAAAAAAAGGTACCACCACCCCCACCACTAGCTGTTGGTGTTGGGCAGCAAGATCGACGGGGATGATGCGATGATCGCAGCGATGCTTTGCGGGTTCTTGAGATGGTGGCTGGAGCAGGTGGAGGTGGGGAGCTCGAAATCTGCATGCGGCGACTCCGAGCAAATGGAGTGAAGTATTCCGTGGCGTATCTGGTGTGGCACCCAACACGGTTGAGTATTGGGCTGGAGGCGGCCAGGCGAATTATGGATGAGCCGGATCTCGACCACGAGGAGGCGAAAGGAATGGTGTCGCTACTTCGCGATGAGGCATATCAATGGTGGCTCACAGTTCAGGATGGTGCCACAGCTGAGGACCTCACTTGGGAGTATGTTAAGGTGGCATACCAGAAGAAGTATGTTGGAACTAGTTATCTTGATGCATGAGAGGAAGGCATTTCTGGGGCTGGTTCAAGGGAACAAGTTCGTAGCGGAGTACGAGGCTAAATTCTTAAGGTTGAGCCGGTATGCTCGAGGTATCATGGCTACGGAGCATGAGCGATGTGTCTGGTTTGAGGACGGACTGAGGGATGACCTGAGGTTATTGATAGCTCCACAGCAGGAGCGAGTTCTGATATTGGTGGAAAAGGCTAAGGTAGCCGAAGGAGTTAAGGAATCTGTAAGGCAGAATACGAACCGGAACAGGCAAAAGAGAGGTTTTGGGTCGTCAGGGTCATCTGGGAATGCGCAGAAGAGGCCTAGAGTTGATGGGTTGCGAGGTCAGCAAGTTGTGACATGAGGACAGTATCGTACTTGTGATCAATATGGGAAGAGGCACCTAGGAGAGTGTTGGAAGAAGACAGGGGGATGTTTCAAATGTAGGTCCAAGGACCACATGATTAAGGACTGTCCTATAAAAATGGACGGGAGTCGACCAACAGGTCAGGGTTCTAATCAGGCTGGAAGAGGGGGACAGTGACCTCGGCGGGGGTCGTGGTCCGATTGGCGAGAGGAAGCGGTCTTTGGAAGAGGACATGGAACACCAGGCAGAGGTGTTGGTAATGCTGAGGCTAGACAGCCAGGACTGGTATATGCGGTTCATCAGAGGGAAGACAGCGATGCACCTGATGTTATAACGGGTAAGTTCCTTATATCGGAGTTACCCTTTATTGCTTTGATAGACATAGGGTCAACTCATTCCTATGTTGCTAGTAAAGTATTCGAAACTTTGCATGTGAACTTTGAGACTGTACCTAGGAAGATGACTGTACTTAGTCCTTTAGGGCAGACTGTGAAAGTAGATAAACTCTTTAAGGAAGTGGCTTTAGAAGTTCAGGGGACGCAGTTCCCAGCTGACTTAGTGGAAATACCATTCGGGGAATTTGATCTAATCTTAGGCATGGATTAGTTAGTGAAGTACCGTGCGAATGTGGATTGGGCCGCTAAACGTATGTCGTTAAGAACTCCCGATGATAAGGAAGTTGTGGTGATGGGCGAAAGACGGAACTATTTGTCGAATGTAGTATCCGCTCTTAAGGCAGAGAAGATGGTAAGGAAAGGATGTCTAGTTTTTCTGATGTGGGTCAGTGCCTTGGACACTAAGGAAACAAGTGTGGAAGGGGTTAGAATGGTAAGGGAATTTGTAGATGTCTTTCCGGAGGAATTAGCTGGAATACCCCCGGACAGGGAGGTGGAGTTTGGAATTGACTTGCTGCCTGGAACGGTGCCATTATCTATCGCTCCGTATAGAATGGCACCAAAGGAATTGGTTGAGCTCAAGGCTCAAATCCAAGAGTTGCTTGATCGTGGGTTTATCCGACCCAGTGTGTCTCCATGGGGAGCACCGGTCTTGTTTGTGAAGAAGAAGGACGGAACTATGCGCATGTGCATAGATTATCGTCAGCTGAATAAGCTGACCATCAAGAACAAGTACCCTTTGCTGAGGATAGACGACTTGTTCGATCAGCTTAAGAGGCAGCGAAGATTCTCAAAGATAGACCTAAGGTCCGGATATCATCGACTTAAGGTGAAGGAAGCAGATATCCATAAGATAGCTTTTCGGACAAGGTACGGGCATTATGAGTTCGTAGTAATGTCGTTCGGATTGACGAATGCCCCAGCCGCGTTCATGGATATGATGAACCGGGTTTTTCAACCTTACTTGGATCGGTTCGTTGTTGTGTTCATCGACGATATCCTAGTATACTCCAAGTCTGAGGAAGAACATGACGAGCATCTCTGGAAAGTGTTGCAAGTGTTAAGGGAGAAGAAGCTATATGCCAAATTCAGCAAGTGCAAGTTTTGGCTTAAGGAGGTTGCATTCTTAGGGCATGTAGTGTCTGCAGAAGGGATAAGAGTGGATCCTAGGAAGATTGAGGCAGTGCTGGATTGGAAACCACCTAAGTCTGTGGCTGAGATTCGAAGTTTCTTAGGATTGGCAGGCTACTACAGAAGGTTTGTGGAAGGATTTTCATCAATAGCCGCACCTTTGACGAAGTTGTTGAGAAAGGAAGTACCTTTTGTCTGGTCAGATAAGCAACAGGAGAGCTTTGAAAAGCTTAAGAGGGTTTTGACTGAAGCTCCGGTCTTGATTCAACCGGAGGCAGGAAAGGACTTTGTGGTGTACTGTGATGCTTCTCACACAAGATTAGGATGTGTTCTGATGCAAGAGGGAAGGTTGTTGCTTATGCATCTCGACAATTAAGGCCACATGAGGTTAACTACCCGACGCACGACTTAGAATTGGCGGCGATGGTCTTTGCTCTTAAGGTTTGGAGGCATTATCTTTATGGAGAAAAGTCAGTGATGTACACAGACCACAAGAGCCTTAGGTATCTGCTGACTCAAAAAGAGCTGAACCTGAGACAGCGAAGGTGGGTGGAGTTATTGAAAGACTACGATTGTTCTATAGAGTATCATCCGGGCAAGGCGAATGTAGTGGCAGATGCCCTAAGTCGGAAAGTAGTGTCGGATCTGAGGGCAATGTTTGCACATCTTAGCTTGTATGATGATGGAAGTTTATTGGCAGAGTTGCAAGTTAAACTGACATGGTTGAATGAGGTGAAGGAAAGTCAGTTAATGGATGATGATCTAAGTGCTAAGCTACGGCAAGTGCAGAGTGGAGAGTTGGAAGATTATAGTATTAATGATGAGGGAGTATTGTGTTTCAAGGGTAAGGTTTGTATGCCAAAAACTAAGGAGTTAAGGCAGAGAATTCTTCAGGAATCGCATAGTAGCCCTTACACTATGCATCCTGGAGGTAGTAAGATGTTCCGAGATCTAAGGGAACAGTTTTGGTGGCCTGGTCTTAAGCGGGAAGTTACTGAATTTGTAGGGAAATGCTTGACGTGTCAGCAAGTCAGTGAACACCAAGTTCCGTCGGGATTGCTTGACCTATAAAGATTCCGCAGTGGAAGTGGGAGAGAATCACCATGGACTTCGTTAGTGGGCTTCCCCTTACGCCTACTAAGAAGGACTCGGTATGGGTGATAGTGGATCGGTTGACAAAGTCCGCGCATTTCATTCCAGTAAGAGTTGATTATTCTTTGCAGAAGTTGGCAAAGTTATATGTGGCAGAGATTGTAAGGTTGCATGGAGTGCCGGTTTCAATCATTTCAGATAGGGATCCAAGGTTTACGTCTCAGTTTTGGAAAGCTCTACATCAAGCTTTAGGCACCAGATTGGATTTCACTACGGCATTTCATCCACAGTCGGACGGTCAATCTGAGCGAGTAATCCAAGTGTTGGAAGATATGTTGAGAGGCTGTGTAATAGACTTTAGAGGAAGTTGGGAAGAATATTTGCCTCTAGTAGAATTTGCTTATAATAACAGCTATCAAACCAGTATTCGGATGGCACCGTATGAAGCGCTGTATGGGCGGAGGTGTCGAACTCCTACGTGTTGGACAGAATTGGGGGAATGACGAGTTTTGGGTCCAGAGATTGTGGCAGAATCCGAAGAAAATGTTAAGTTAATTCGGGCACGGTTAAAGGAGGCATCTGACAGGCAGAAATCGTATGCAGATCTTAAACGGAAGGAAATAGAATTTGATGTGGGGGATCAAGTGTTTCTTAAAGTTTTGCCTTGGAAGAAGGTGATGAGATTTGGTCGCAAAGGGAAGTTAAGTCCAAGGTTTATAGGACCTTATCGGGTATTAAAGCGAGTTGGACCAGTGGCATACCAGTTAGAGTTGCCTCCGGAGTTGAAGCAGATGCACGATGTATTCCATGTTTCTATGCTACGTCATTACCGATCGGATCCATCTCATGTAGTGCTGGTTGAAGAGGTGGAGCTAAGGCGAGATTTGTCCTACGAGGAAGAGCCGATTCAGATTTTGGAACGAGATGTGAAAGTGCTACGAAGGAAGTCAGTTCCTTTAGTCAAAGTGTTATGGCGTAATCATGGATCAGAAGAAGCTTCTTGGGAGCCGGAAGAAGCAATGCGGAAGCAATACCCTCACTTATTTTAGCCAGGTAATTTCGAGGTCAAAATTATTTTAAGGGGGTAGAACTGTAATATCTGGGATTTTGGGCTTATGAATTATTGCCGAATTTTATGTGAAAGCATGCCTATGTGTATTATAAGTATGTTTTATGAATTTTGTGAACCCTAGTGTGTAGTCAAATGCCTTAGAAATTATTTGACTTTAAGTCTAAAAAGGGGGATCTAAGCTTGATAGGCCTTAAGAGAAATTGTAGGTGAAATTAGACACAGAAATGGTCTTGGTAAAGTGGCAAGGAGGCGCCACTTAAAGCCCTGGTAAGTGACGCCATGTGCAAGGTGCAAGGGCCTAGGTTCGAGCCACAAGGGATGCAAAATGGGAGTTTTTATTTTTCGGCAATGGGGAGCAGTAGTGGACGGCCTAGGGACTTTATTTAGATGAGGATTAGACTTGGTCAATCCCTTTTAAAATTCGGCTAAGATAGAGGATAAATGTTGAATTATTTTTTAATTATTTTGAATAGATGAAGAAGAGATAAAATAGGAGAAAAGCAAGGAGGAGCTAGAGTTTGTGTGTTGGCCGAATGTATGAGAGGAGTAAGGGGTTAGGAAACATTCGGTTGGAGGAAGGCTTGGTGCCAAAATCTTAAAGCTATCAAAGTGTCTCTTTGGCCATTTTCTTTAGCCGAAATTTAGCTATATTCTCCTCTGAATTCTCACCTTTTCTTTTCCACATACGAATCACACCAAAAACGCCTCTCTTTTCCATTTGATAGCCATTTCTGAATTCTCCTAAGCCTCTTCCATTCTCCTTTTCTTTCTTATAACTTCAACTCCATACATGTTCTTTTGATAGCCGAAAATTGTATCATCATTTGAAGCCATAGCCGAATCTCAAAGGGGCCTTACTCTCTTTTCTTTGTCGCAAGTCCCAAAAGCCGAAATCAATTGATCAACATCTAGGCCATAGCTGAATATCTCTATGGGTTCAAGCAAGGGTGCAGTCGAATTCATCATTAGGGGTAAGGATCAACTGATGTTGTTTCTTTCTTTATTTTAGATTAATCGAAACTAGGAATCTAACCCCATTAATGTTCTTGGCCGAAACTTTGAAGGAGGCTTCGGGAGTTGGTTGTTGTCGACTACAAAGAGGAAATCGTTCGGGATTTCAGGATCTAAGGTGAGCAAGTGGGATTTTGGGCCGAAGGCCATTTACTGTGTTTAAACGTTAGAATTGGATCTAACATAATGCTTGTAGGGATTTCGACAGATACCACAACTAGGGATCAATTTCGGGTTTTAGATCCACAAGGTAAGTGAATCTGATATTCGGCCAAGGGCATAAATAGTGATTTAGATATGTTTCTTATTCGTTTAAAAGCCAAAACTAACCAAGTTAAGTGATTTAGCATTGGCCGATTGAAAGGTAGGGATATCACAGAATTTCGGGATTTGGTTAGTAATCAATCGGCAGCAAGGTAAGAAGTTGGTTACGTTAATCCTTCGGGATTTGGTCATATAGCCGAATAGGCTTTTGCTAAACATTAAGCGATTGACTAAATGTAGGAACTAAGGATCTAAAGCATTAGATCGGGATTTTTGGGATTTCAGTGGAAGCGTTAAGTAAACCAGGTGTGTATCCCACACTGAATCTTGATTGATTTACGGTATTATTTTAATATATGTGTTAATAATAATATGAAAAGTGGGCTAAGGTACCATGCAATGGTACAAAGTACTGTCAGCACGTAATCTTAACATCATGTTAATAAATGTTATGAACATGTGGAATATGGCATGTATGTGAACATTGATAAGAATGTGAAATAAGGCCTAAGCCATGATAATTGCATGATTTGTATGACATGGGGCATATGGGTTATATGGAAAGGGAAGTGATCGGTGGTTTATACCACAATATCTGAATGTGGTGACTTCGGTCACATAATCTGAATGTGGTGACTTCGGTCACATAATCTGAATGTAGTGACTTATGTCACAAAATATATTATCTGGTGGCTATGCCACGAATTTATAAGGGCGATGTGCTAGTCGTCTACAGCGACTGCCTTCGATGATGTGTAGCGGATGGGTGGGTCGATTTATAATCCCCACGGTGTGATGGTTGGTACGAGTGATGTGTAGCGGATGGTTATCTAGGTTTGGGTTTGGGATTACATCATTATTTATATTCATTATAGGTGTATGATTCGATGTGCCTAAATCGTTGGGATTGGTGTTGGTTATACACACTGAGTCTGTTTGACTCACCCCGTTGTGGGAATATTTTTCAGGTGACACTCAGTGATGGACCGGGTCGGCAGGAGCTAAGTGGTGGCCATGCTCAGCACAGGATTAATTTTATTTTGGACTTTTTATTGTTTTTAGTTTTTCGAATTTATTTTGGGTTTTGTTTTGATGTAATAAGGCCACTAGTATGAAACTGATTATGCATGCATTTTTATTTGTTTTATTGTGATACAAATTTTATCCATTTAAAGTTTAAGCAACTTTTTCTTAAAAATAAATTTTAAATGTTTAGACACCTAAACACAAATGATTTTCGAATTAAAGATTAACTCCAAAACAACTCGGCATTTATTTTTTTATAAACCATCCAAATTTTCCAAAGTAATAAACATGAATTTGAAACATTTTACTCGAGGAACATACCAGATCCGGTCTGGGCTCGTGGGCCGGGTTTGGGGTGTTTCACTGAAAATCCAATATGAAATTATTTATTTTATTATTATTTTAGGGTCTACAAAATATTAGCCAGTTCATATTAAAATTTAGTCGAGAAATTTTATCGTTTGCATGCTTAATTTGGTAAAAAGGACTAAATTGCAAAAGGTGCAAATTTTGAGGTCTACAAGTTAAAGGAACTAAATAGCTATGGAATTAAATAGTTAAGGGATTTAAATGGTAATTTTACCTTTTATAAAGTTAGTGGACATTCTTGGACTTGTATTAAGTGATTTTAATGTTTTATAATAAGGTTATAAATGTAATTTAATAAATAAGTCAAAATTAAGTAAACCAAATCCACTGTTCTATTCATTCATCTTCTTTACCGAAATTGTAAAGGAAGATAACACCATTTTAGAGTTATTGAGCATTCGACCAAGTCTTCTTGTGCATGTAAGTGATATTTTGATCCGTTTTTAATGATTTTTATGTTTTTGAAGTCATTGAAGCTTAATCTAGCTAGCCCAGGGACTAATTTATAAACTTGTTAAAAGGTTAGGGTTTTTCCATGAATGTATCCATGTGGTTTTTGATGTTTGATGGAAGAAAATGAACCATTGTTGATAAATAAACAACTTTTGTAAAGTGATTTTTGTTGATAATGTAAATTAGGGATTTATTTGTAAAATGTGTAAAATACAAGGTGAAATGGTGAAATAATGAATTGCATGAGTTGCTATGAGTATATATTGAATTCGGCTAGCTTTATATGTGGATGAAATTGCATGAATTTCAATATACGGCTTAAGGATTAAATTGTAAAGAATTTAAAATATTAGGGGTAAAAGTGTAAATTTTCAAAAGTGTGTATTTTGGACTGATTTGAATAGAATTATTATTGCATGGATTGTATTTGATTATTTAGATCAAGTTAAACCTCATACGGATTTAGATCGAGGGAAAGATGAAGTATCGAACTAATCGACCCTATTTCATCGTTTTTGTGATCGAGGTAAGTTCGTAAGTTTAAATAGTGTTTTAATGTATTTGATTTAAATGCTATTATATTATTCATCATATTATGTCTCGACGAAAAATCCAATTACATTACGACGACTATCGAGCCCCGTTTGAACCTTAGGAATATATAGGTTACGAATGACATGTCATTAGGGTTACCATGTTCCGCTGTTGGTCCTGAACATCCTACCGATGGCTGAATTCTGGCATTTGTTGCGGATAATCATCAGCTTGTGTGTACGGCATCAGGTAGCTACGTTTTGACCGTTAACTTGTGTGAGCATGCCCATTTATGGCTCGTATGAGCGATTACGTAAAGGAAAAGGAAAGGAATGGTTTCAACCATGTGTTAGCACACTTTGTGTGAGCTTCCCGTGTATCCGATATTATTCTAAATGGTTAAACGGGCATGTAAAGGGATGAATCGATAAGGGTTCCAATTTATTACACTATGAAATTATAGAAAGGTATGAAGTATTGATGATCGAGGTATGTGTAGCCATGTTATGAAAAGTATGAATTCATATGTATTATGATTATGAGATTTACCTTACCATGTGATGAATTTGGCTAAGTTATGTGATTAAGCACTAACTTGTTTTGTTGGTGATGCTTAGGCTTGTGTCAAGCTTGTGTTGGATTGATTCATGTCTAATTTTATGATTATGCATTGAAATGGTAAGTTATGTTCATGATTTACGAAATTACTAAGCATTATATGCTTACGTCGTTTTTCTTTCCTATGTTTTATAGATTATCGGAAGCTCGATTGGTTTGGAAGCTCATCGAAGACCTATCACACTTTCCAGCGACTATTTCGGTAGATTTTAATGTTTTGAGTCATGGTTATAATGGCATGTATAGGTGAATTGTGTTTGATGAGTTAGTCATTATGTTTGGCTTGTAAATGTGGTATTATTGTTGATCATCTTTTGGCATTTTAATGCTTTGATGGTTGGTGATACGGCCATGCCCCGAGAACACCCTTGGACCAGCTCACCAAGCGAGGCTTGCCATCTTTTGCAAGCTGACCTAGCTCAATCCCATCTCGTTGAGCTCAATTCAGTTTGATTCTAGCTCATCGAGCTCGCTTTTCATCCTTCTATTTTATGCATTTTATAAGTTGCTGGAATAAATTAAATGTGCTTAGTTAAATTAGTTAAATCAGCTCAAATAATTATTATGTGTTTAATGTGTCAAAAATCTGGACATCTTAATTATGTTTTTAAATGTGTTTTATTTTAATTTATGTTTTAAATATGTCCTAGTTAATACATGTTATTAATTTGTCTTAGCCTATTACATAATTTTAATATGTTTTAGCTCCAGTCGAATTAATGTGCAGGTTTAATATGTCCTAGCTGCTGCCAAAATTATTGTGTCTTAAGACTAATTAATTTTGCTGATTTATTAGGTGCAGCTATATACATGAACGACTTGAATTAAGGTGTGCTGATGGTTCAGCTCTTCCAAGCATCTCTTCGTGTTGTCCAATGGCAGAAAGAGCTACTGATTTAGTTCCCCAAGCTGACCGTCTAACTCTCCAAGGCAGCCTTGAAAGTTTTCACACTGCTGAATATTCCTTTCATAAGACAAGGCTGTCCGATTTTATGTGTTCACACAAGGGGGCTGCTCACATTCGGTTTTCACACTTAAAGGACTATTGAAGTGCCCCAAGCTGCCTTTAATTAGCTCAACACTATTCAGATGACCAAGGCAGCTCCATTAATCAAATGCCTCCTTGGCCGAATTTAAGCATGGCCCTTCAGCTCATTTCAGCTCACCTTTCACTTCCATAAATACCCAGCTACTAGAAGCTTCAAAAGGCTATCCATTGGCGTCCCCGAAGCTACTGGAAGCTTCAAGGAAGTTTCCAGGAAATTTCCAAGAAACTTCAGATCATTTAAGCTGAAATCAATTCTCCATTTAACTTCCTTTTATGCTTATTCGGCTAGCTTAGAACTTTACTATAAATACTTAGCTAATTGCTGGTTGTATAGACTTTTGCCATTTTGAATGAATATTGAGTTATTTGTGAGTTTTTCATCTCTAAAATTTCGTCCAAGACTCAGCTTGACTTATCTGCTAGTCAGTGGCGTCAACCTGTTTCTTTTATTGAACTTATCACTCTCGTAGTGTGGCGTTCACGCCAAACTTTATACCTTTGGTTCTTACCTTTCTAGGTAACGGGTCAAGGTCCTATCCTATCTCTCAAATCACCTTAAGAGTCCTATAAGCCTTGGGTCAACACTTGTATATAGTGTTGGTTCATTCTTGAACCTTAAGCCCACTTCATTCATCAGCACAAACCATCTCATTTCTTTGTTTCCCTTGTTAGCCAAACCTATATCATCCTATAGTTAGCCATTTTAAACCTATTCTTGTCACCAAAAACTCCATACTTTGCCAAATTCAACATTACTTAAAATTTAGAACGATACTTCTTCGTTTGACGATCGGGCACAAAAATGACTCGGACAACTTAACGAAGAAGTATCGTTCTAAATTTTAAATAACTTTGAATTTGGCAAAGTATGGAGTTTTTGGTGACAAGAATAGGTTTAAAATGGCTAAGTATAGGATGATATAGGTTTGGCTTGTAACACCCCTAACCCGAAACTGTCGCCGGAATAGGGTTAAGAGGCATTACCGGACAATAAAATTATTTCACAATCCATTTACGACATGAAGTCAATCATCATCATAATACATCAAACATTAATAACTAGTCCCTTTTTAAGGCGTATAAGACCTTAAACACATGCTAGGAAGGGTTTGGGACTAAATCGGAACACATACAGAAACTTCTCGAAATTTAAAACTTTTCTAGGTTTCAGGGGATACACTCCCGTGTGGGAAAACCGTGTGCTTCCCACGGTTGCTGGACACCCCCATGTGTCCTTCCCGTGGTCAAAACTGACCTCACATCCACGGCCACCAAGCACGCCCGTGTGCCTTGGTCGTGGTCTATCCTGTTGAAACCACATGGCTACCAGGCATGTCCGTGTGCCGTGGCCGTGTACTCTTGGTCAATAATCATCATATCATCACATAGAATCTCATTTCTAAACATGCCATTTTATACAACCAAATTACATGTAAATCTAAGTATAAATCATCCATAACCTCACTAAATCACTAAGGCATTAATTCATCATTGAACTCACCATTCATATGCTAATTCATTACCATCATGACATATCAAAACATGCACCAAATACCATATTCACTCATGCACATTACCAACACTTAGCTAGCCACATCACATGGCTATTTACACATCTCAAATATGATTCAAAACAACTAGCCTATACATGCCATATTTCAACTATGTACATCTTTCCCAAAAATACCAAAATAGATTGCTGATAGTGTGATAGAGAATGCCGACGATCCCGGATCCGAGCTAGTTTTTACGACATCGCAGCGAGAGAAACAATTCACACAGTAAGCTTTCCAAAGCTTAGTAAGTTCGTAACATAAAACATTATACTAAAACTAACCATCACATAAATTAATTTACCAATAATACCCACATTCAACTATCTCCAAATTCACCAGTCACATAGGTATCATACCTACCTTTGCCAACACATAGTTACTATCCAACCATACTACTCAACTGCTCGAATTCGCATTTCGATCAACCTTTACTATTCTTTTAATTTATTCATACATTTACATATTTATATCATCACATAGATAAAAGCACAAATAAGCACATTATCAATCTCTACCACATACTCAAACTTCTATTCATTTAACTCTTAAATCTATCATCAACCACATAGGTTCAAACGTACCTTGATTAACACATAGCTACTCACCCTTCATGCTACTCAAATACTCAATATTACCTCTTGATCTATTCGCACACCTAGTGCCAATCATTTAATCAAAACATAATTGTCACCGCACACTTAGTGCCAGTATGTTAAACCGAACTTATATCGGTATCGCACACACAGTGCCATTTCGGTAAGCTAAACTTATAACTGTATCGCACACACAGTGCCAATTCGGTAAGCCGAACTTATATTTGTATTGCACACACAGTGCCAATTCGGTAAGCCGAACTTATATCTGTATCATACACACAGTGCCAATTCGGTAAGCCGAAGCTTCAATCTTTTCGCACACACAGTGCTATTCATTTCTTTATCTTTTCTAATTTCGCACACTTAGTGCCTCAACACTCGATCTCATATGTAATACAGTATTAATACAACTCTACACATTTATTCATTTCTCATCACATAGATGTAAATTTAATGACTAGTATTATATCCGAACTTATATCAATATCGCACACACAGTGCTAACCACAAAGCCGAAGTTTATATTATTTCGTACACACAATGCTAATCATCTCGGTCACATTTCTGAATACGCACATTTAGTACCACATAACTTGAACTCTCACATAGCATTTACAATTTGATATATCATACCATTCATTTCATAACATTAAGCATAGTTAATTACATGCATTATGTCCGGACTTACCTCGGGCGTCGAAATACCTAAACGATCGATTAATCGAGTACTTTGTCTTTGCTTCGATCTCGATCCGAACCTCTCTTTTCTTGGTCTATACACATTCAAATTCAATACATTCTATCACCAAATCATTCATTTTAGTCCAAACACACATATTTAGGGCATTTTATAAAATAGCCCTCACATTTTCACATTTCGACACTTTAGTCCCTAATTCATAAAATCATCAAATACGCACAATTTCATATCACAAATACTTAGCCGAATTCTTTTCATGCTAATACAAGCCCACACATTTCATTTATTTCACATTTTAGTCCCTCAATTTACACTTTTCTCAATTTAGCCCAATTTACTCAATTTCTCCAAAAATCCAAATACAAACTATATTAACCCAACACTAAGCTTTCATATTTTACCAACTATCAACACAAAGCTCACATGTTCATCAATGGCACATCTCAAAATATTCACCAATTCACAAAATTGAAGCATGGGTTTTAAAGAGCACAAAGCAACGATCACAAAAACATAGAAATTATCAAAAACTGAGCTCAAAACATACCTTGATTAAACCAATTTGCTAGCCGAACCTAACAAGTTTTCTTTCTTTCTTTTTCTTCACTTTAGGCAAGAAGAAGATGATATAATGGCTTTTAATTTCTTTTGTCTTTATTATAATAACATTATAATATAATGTTTTAACTTTTATAATTAATATATATTTATAAACTATATATATTAATCATAATGTCACCCACTATCATTATTTTTGGGCAATTTAAAACATAAAACCTCTAATTTATAAAGACAACAACAATTAGGCACTTTAACAATCAGCATACAGCTTTTACACTTTGTGCAATTAAGTCATTTCTCTTAATTAAACACACAATCGATAAAATCTTCACACAGAAATTTTACACAGGTCAATTCACATACTGTTCACACAGAAAATAATATTAAAATATCATTCTGACCTCGAATTTGTGGTCTCAAAACCACTATTCCGACTAGGGTCTAAACCAGGCTGTTACATGGCTAGCAAGGGAAACAAAGAAATGAGATGGTTTGTGGTCATGGAACGAAGTGGGCTTAAGGGTCAAGAATGAACCAACACTATATACGACTGTTGACCCGAGACTTATAGGACTCTTAAGGTGATTTGGGAGATAGGATAGGACCTTGACCCGTTACCTAGGAAGGTAAGAACCAAAGGTATAAAGTTTGGAGTGAATGCCACACTACGAGAGTGATAAGTTCGATACAAGAAACAAGTTGGCGCCAGTGACTAGCAGATAAGTCAAGCTGAGTCTTGGACAAAATTTGAGAGATGAAAACCTCACAAATAAATCAATATTCATTCAAAATGGCAAAAGTCTATACAACCAGAAATTAGCTAAGTGTTTATGGTAAAGTTCTAAGCTAGCCGAATAGGCATAAAAGGAAGCTAAATGGACAATTTATTTCAGCTTAAATGAGCTGAAGTTTCTTGGAAATTTCCTGGAAACTTCCTTGAAGCTTTCAGCAGCTTTGGGGATGCCAATGGACAGCCTTTTGAAGCTTCTAGTAGCTGGATATTTATGGAAGTGAAAGGTGAGTAGAAATGAGCTGAAGGGCCATGATTAAATTCGGCCAAGGGGGTGCATTTGATTAATTGAGCTGCCTTGGTCATCTGAATAGTGTTGAGCTAATTAAAGGTAGCTTAGGGCACTTCAATAGTCCTTTAAGTGTAAAAACTGAATGTGACCATCCCCCTTGTGTGAACACATAAAACTGAACAGCCTTGTCATGTGAAAGGAATATTCAGCAGTGTGAAAACTTTCAAGGCTGCCTTGGAGACTTAGACGGTCAGCTTGGAGAACTAAATCAGCAGCTCTTTTGGCCATTGGACTCCACGAAGAGATGCTTGGAAGAGCTGAACCATCAGCACACCTTCATTCAAGCCGTTCATGTATGTAGTTGCACGTTATAAATCAGCAAAATTAATTAATCTTAAGACACAATAATTTCGGCAGCAGCTAGGACATATTAAACCTGCACATTAATTCGGCTGGAGCTAAAACATATTAAAATTGTAACACCCCTAACCCGTATCCATCGCTGGATTAGGGTTATGAGGTATTACTGACCCCAAATTCAGATCATCACAGTTATTCATTACAAATCATACTTAAAATTTTTAATCAAAAACCCTTTGACAATTTAGTCTCATATACGAGGACCAGCTTAAACATATTTCATATATCTACAGTTCAAACTATTTAACTACCGAATCTGAAACATTCAAATATTTGGTACACATTTAAGCATTTACTATTCACTTTATATATAATAAGTATAAAGACATCAATTACTATAGTCAAATTTCAGCATATATTTCATGCCTTACTCACGAATGCATATTAACACATATCAACTTATAGCATTTTATTGGCTATCTAATCACATATATAACATTTTGAACACTGTAACATAATCGAATCTACCCTTGATGATAATACAATATGCACATTCAACCATGTCTATTATCAAACCATCTAAACATATGCACTTTGAAAACCAAACAAATGTTCATTAACATAACCAAAACATGAATAACTTATACCCATTTTCCTACTTTAAAATTTGCCTAAACCAACCATTTAAAATCATGATCTAGTACTTACAAAGGTTAACCTAAATGCTAAACTCTTGACTAATTTAATACAACGCTAGCATTACCATCCATCAACCATCAATAACGCATAATACAAAACTTGCATAAAAGAAAAGACCATAGCCAAATCATTGAAACCAAACACGTTCATCATATAGTCAAGAACAATTAAGACTGAATTTAAAACAAATAATCAAGCCATTTTTGCATGGCTATTATATACAAACAAAACATCATTCAACATTTAGTTAGCCTATACATGCCTTTGATTCAAAAACTAACTTTAAAATACCAAAAAGGGGTGATAGTGTGGTTGACTCCTCCAACGATCCTTTGAGCCCGTAGCTTGACTGGAATCTATAATACGAAACAATGAACACACACGAAATAAGCTACTAGCTTAGTAAGTCTTAAGCATTATATTATATCATTCAACCGTTTAAACATGAAATAAAATCAATTCATGACATTAGATTTACATGTCTTACTTATAACTCAACATAACAAAGTATTACTACTTAACTTGATGACTTCCAATCTCCTTAACAAATACATCAATTGCCAATTATACATAATAATCACAAAGCTAAGTATAACAATATACCTACATGAGCATTTTTAATCACACTCATGTTTCTTATTTCAAATAGCCACATAGCATATTTCATACACAAAATTCACAACCAAGTATATAACACTTTTCTTTCATCATTTTATTTGCTCACTATCATAGCATATTTATATATATATTTATAACACTAAAGTATGATAGTACATACCTTGTAGCCGAATTAACAAAGCCATTTTCAAAACTTAAGCTTTCTAGATTTGTTTCATACCTTTAATACTATATAACTGAAATTTGAAATTGAAACTCACCGGTATAGAACCTGCTAGGCTTTTGCCCTAATCGTACACACCGGCACTAGGCCTGCTAGACTTAAGGTCTGAAGTTTAAACACCGGCATTTAGCCTGCTAGGCAGTAAGCCCGAAATATTTCAGTGGCACACGGGCCTGCTAGGCTCGAAGCCGAAATAAATCACCAAGCACAAGGCCCGCTAGGCTCGAAGCCCGAATATCAACATAATTAATCCTTCAATACACATTTCTTAATGCTATCATCACAAACAAATCATATACATCATATTACATTCACATATCAAATCGAATATACTTATTCATATCACATTAAACAAAATATATTCAATCCAATATAATACCCTTACATTCGGCTAACTCATACATTTATGCTTAAAATTAATAAATTCATTCATTTACTACGTTCATAAATAATTCTTTGAAGTATATTTTCTTAAGAACTTACCTCGACTATCGACGGACAACGTAGACCGGTTATTCGATAACCTTCGCCTTTCCCCGATCCAAATCCGTTTTTCTTTGTTCTTGATCTAAACACATTAAAATTTAGCTTATTCAAACACATTTCATCTCAATTTAGTCCCAAAACACATAAATGGGCAAATTACCATTTTACCCCAAATATTTCACATTTTACAATTTAGTCCTATTTGCACAAAACACAAAATGCACAAAATTTCACTATAACACCTTAGGGCCGAATATTCATAGGGACCATATTAGTCCATTTATTTCATTTATTTTGCATTTTAGCCCCCTCAAAAATTCATTTTTGCAATTTAGCCCAAAATACTCAAATTCACTAAAATTTCCAATACAAAACATGCTAATCTTTAACATATCTTTAATATAAAATCATCAAACATCAAAAACCACAAGAACATGTAAATGGCTGAACATCAAGCATGCTCAAATTTAAAAATTCTACCATGGGTCAACTAATATTCGAAACAACGATCTCAAAAACGTAAAAATTATCGAAAACCGAACTAAAACACACCTTAAATTGAGCTAGATGATGGCCGAACACTTTAAAGTCTTTAAACCCTTATTTTCTTAGCTAACATACGGCAAATGAAAGATGAAGAACAAATAAAATGGCTTTTAATTTCATATAATTTAACATATAATAACATTTTTAATGATTTACCATTTTAACCTTTAATTAATAATAAAAACAACTTATAATTTAAGGTCACACTTGACCTTTGCCTCCCACTAAATCATAAAATGGGTTAATTACCCTTTTAATACTCCATATTAGAAAGCCATCATCATTTAAGCACTTTCCACTATAGTATGCAACTTTTACACTATACGCGATTTAGTCCTTTTTGTTAAATTAAACACTCAAACGATAAAATTTTTATACGAAACTTTCACACATCATAAATCACATATAATTTGCACCAAAAATAATATTTTAAAAAAAATTTCGGACTCGGATTCGTGGTCTCGAAACCACCGTTTCGATTAGGGTCAAATTCGGTCTGTTACAACTCCCCCTTAGGGATTTTCGTCCCCGAAAATCTTACTGTTAAACAAAGTCGGATATTGTTGCCTCATTGAATCCTCAGGCTCCCACGTAGCCTCTTCAACTCCGTGCCGATTCCATAGTACTTTCACTAATGGAATTTTCTTGTTTCTTAACTCTTTCATTTCCCGAGCTAAAATACGGATCGGTTCCTCCTCATACATCATATCGGATCGAATTTCAATCTCGGACGAAGCGATCACATGTGACAGATCTGATCTATATCTACGAAGCATCGAAACGTGAAATACATTGTGTATCTTTTCTAATTCATAGGGCAACTTCAATCTATAAGCAACAGGCCCAATACGTTCGATGATCTCGTACAGTCTGATGAATCTCGGACTTAGCTTGCCTTTCCGACCAAATCGGAGTACTTTCTTCCACGGAGAAACTTTCAAGAATACCCAATCTCCAACTTGAAACTCAATGTCTTTACGTTTCAAATCCGAGTAGGACTTTTGGTGATCTGAGGCAGCTTTCAAACTATCTCTGATTATAGCCACTTTCTGTTCAGCTTCTTTAATCAAATCAACCCCGTGTATCTTATTTTCACTGAGTTTGGTCCAATACAATGGTGTACGACACTTGCGGCCATATAGAGCTTCGTAAGGTGCCATTTTAATACTCGATTGAAAACTGTTATTATAAGCAAATTTAATCAAAGGTAAGTATCTTTCCCACGTACCTTCAAACTCAAGGACGCAACATCTCAACATGTCCTCAAGTGTTTGAATGGTTCGATTCAGATCGACCAATCTATCTCATGGATGAAAGGCTGTACTAAAGTGGAGTTTAGTACCTAAAGCATCTTGCAACTTCTTCCAAAACCGCGATGTAAATCTCGGGTCTCTGTCTGAAACGATGGAACTCGGCACACCATGCAATCTCACAATTTGAGATACATACAACTCAGCAAGTTTATCAAGCGAATAATCCGTACGAACTGGAACAAAGTGAGCTGATTTGGTCAGTCTATCCACTATAACCCAAACTGCATCTTTCTTGCCCGGGGTCGTAGGTAAACCGGATACAAAATCCATAGCAATTCTGTCCCATTTCCATTCAGGTATCATGATTGGCTGAAGTAACCCAAAAGGCACCTGATGTTCGGCTTTTACTTGCTGACAAATTAAGCACTTCGAGACAAATTCGGATATATCCCGTTTCATACCAGGCTACCAATAGAATTGTTTCAAATCATTATACATTTTCATGCTACCCGGATGTATCGACAATCGACTATTATGAGCCTCGTTCAAAATCGTCTGAATCAAATCCACATTCCTCGAAACACATATTCGGCCTTTGAAGTTCAAACAGTCATTTTCGTCAATTCGAAACTCTGACTCTGCATTACTTTCACACTGAATTCGTCTTGCCATCGTATCTTTGTCAACTCTCTGAGCATCACAAATTTGTTGCAAAAATAACGGTCTTGCTTTTAACTCGGCTACTATCGAATCATCATCAGACATATCCATATGTGCGTTCAATGCACGAAGAGCAAATAATGTCTTTCGACTTAAAGCATCTGCAACGACGTTAGCCTTTCCCGGATGATAGTCAATCACAAGCTCGTAATCTTTCAACAACTATAACCATCTACGCTGTCTCAGGTTCAAATCTCTTTGTGTCATTAAATACTTTAAACTCTTGTGATCCGAATAAACATGACATTTCTCACCGAATAAGTAATGACGCCAAATTTTCAATGCGAATACAATGGCTGCTAATTCCAGATCATGAGTCAGATAATTTCTTTCATGAAGCTTCAATTGTCTCGAAGCGTAGGCTATGACTTTGCCTTCCTGAATCAAAACGTAACCCAAACCATTCAAAGAAGCATCACTATAAACAATAAATTCTTTACCCGATTCAGGTTGAGCTAACACTAGAGCTCCGGTCAAAAGGGCTTTCAACTGATCAAAGCTTTTCTGACACTTTTTCGACCATCAAATTTAGCGTCTTTCTGTAATAGCTTTGTCAACGGGGTAGCTATTATAGAAAAACCCTTCACAAATCGTCTGTAGTAACCCGCAAGTCCAAGAAAACTTCGAATTTTAGAAACATTCTTCGGTGGTTTCCAATCAAGTATAGCCGATATTTTATTTGGATCAACCCGAATGCCTGATGCTGAAATGACGTGACCCAAAAAGCTGACTTCCTTCATCCAGAATTCACACTTACTAAACTTTGCATACAACTGTTTATCTCGCAAAGTTTGTAACACCAATCTTAGATGCTCAGCATGCTCGGTTTCATCTCTGGAGTAGATCAGAATATCATCTATAAACACTACCACAAACCGATCCAAATACTGTCTAAAAATTTGATTCATCAAATCCGTAAAAATAGCAGGTGCATTAGTAAGTCCAAAAGGCATAACCAGGAATTCAAAATGTCCGTACCTCGTTCGAAATGCTATCTTTGGCACATCGGAATCTCTGACTCGTAACTGATAATAACCCGATCTCAAATATATCTTCGAAAACACTGAAGCCCCTTTCAACTGATCAAATAAATCATCAATTCAAGGCAACGGGTATTTATTCTTTATAGTCACTTTATTCAGCTGCCGATAATCAATACACAATCGCATAGTCCTATCTTTCTTTTTCACATACAGAACCGGTGCACCCCAGGGAGACAAACTCGGTCGTGCAAAGCCCTTATCTGTCAACTCTTGCAACTGTGCTTTCAACTCTTTTAATTCAGTAGGTGCCATCCAATACAGAGCTATCGAAATCAGAGTCGTCCCCAGTATAATTCAATACCAAACTCTATCTCTCAAACTGGCGGTAAACCCGGTAATTCTTCAGGGAACACCTCTGGGTATTCATACACCACTGGTACGGATTCAATTTGTTTTTTAGACACTTTATTATCCAACACATAGGCTAAGTAAGCTTCACACCCTTTTCTCATATACTTACAAGCTAACATCGAGGATATTACTGCCGGTAACCCATTCAAGTCATTAGATTCAATCTGGATGATCTCACCGCTCTGGCATCTCAAATCAATGGTCTTTCTTTTGCAATTAACAATAGCGTCGTGCAAAGTTAACCAGTCCATCCCCAAAATTATATCAAACTCATCGAAGGGTAACAATATTAAATCAGCTGGAAAGCATGAATCCCGAATCATCAACGGGCAACTTTTACACACTTTATCCACTAGAGAACACATCGACCCAAAGGGTTTGATACACGAATCGCAAACTCAGTAGACTCAACAGGCAGAGTCTTACTGGATACTAAAGTTTCACAAACATATGAATGAGTCGAACCCGGATCAATCAATGCTATTACAGTAGTATCATAAAGAGTGAAAGTACCGGTGATAACGTCTGGGGAAGAAGCATCCTCTCTGGCACGTATAGTATATGCTCTAGCTGGTGCACGAGCCTCCGATCGAACTGCAGTGTCTTTAGTTCCTCTCTGACTGCCACCTACATTCCCTGAATGTCTGGGTGGTCTGCCTCGTGCTGACGCATTGCTCGATTTAGTGTTCTAAGTCATATTTTGCTCGGCTAGTATCGGGCACTCTCGAATAAAATGGTCCGATAATCCACATTTAAAGCAGGACCGATCATGGAATCTACAACTCCCAGAATGCCATTTTCCACAATGCTTGCACTCAGCCCGGTTCTGCTGAACATTACCAACACTAGCCATCGAAGTGGCTCGAGAACCCACAGGAGGTCGATCTCGTCTAGAGAAATCTGAAGTAGCCTTATGGCGACTAGATTCATCTTTAAAATTCTTTGATGCGGAATGAAAGGTCTTACTCGATGATCTCTTTCGAATGTCTCTAGCTTCAAACTCGGCTTTTCTTTTCTCTTTCCCGAGCTCTTCAGCTTTGCAGGCTCGTTCGACAAGTACCACAAACTCTTTGATCTCGAGTATGCCAACTAGCAATTTAATATCTTTATTCAGACCGTCTTCAAACCTTTTGCACATAATGGCTTCCGTTGACACATCTCGGGCATATCGGCTCAATCTGACGAACTTCCGCTCATACTCAGTCACTGTCATTCGACCCTGTTTCAATTCTAAAATTTTTTTTCATTTCTGATCGATGAATCTCTGAATGATATATTTCTTACGGAACTCGATTTGGAAGAAATCCAAAGTCACTTTTTCTTTCGGAACCACCGATACTAGTGTATTCCACCAGTGATATGCAGTGTCCCGTAGTAAAGATATAGCACACTTCAAGCATTCGTCTGGTGTACATGATAGTTCATCGAGCACTCGGATAGTGTTATCAAGCCACATCTCAGCTCGTTCTGCATCATCGTCATCATTAGCTTTAAATTTCTCGGCCCCATATTTTCTGATTTTATCAACGGGAGGCCTACTAGATCTTATCGGATCTAAAATCGGAGGTGCTGAAGGTACCAGAGTTGGATTATTCGGGGGTGGAAATTGTTGTACAGCCGGGTTAGTCTGAATAAATTGGGTAAACCATTCATTCATCATCTGGTAGAAAGCTTGCTTAGCCTCCCCCTCATGGCTACCCGAGACAGGTCGAGAGTCTACCGGGGCTGACCCACGTACGGGATCAGGCGCTACGCTCTCTACATCATCAGCTATGGCTCTGTTAGGATCCATTTACTATATAAAACACAATTTAAATGTCAGAAGTCACCACACTATCGTATTATAAAATTAAGGCATGTATAGCTAGACTCTTACGCGCTACGGTAGTATTAGAATCGACTAAATCGTAAGCTCTGATACCAATCAAATGTAAGACCCCTAACCCGTATCCATCGCTGAATTAGGGTTATGAGGTATTACTGACCCCAAATTCAGATCATCACAGTTATTCATTACAAATCATACTTAAAATTTTTAATCAAAAACCCTTTGACAAATTAGTCTCATATACGAGGACCAGCTTAAACATATTTCATATATCTACAGTTCAAACTATTTAACTACCGAATCTAAAACATTCAATTATTTGGTACACATTTAAGCATTTACTATTCACTTTATATATAATAAGTATAAAGACATCAATTACTATAGTCAAATTTCAGCATATTATTTCATGCCTTACTCACGAATGCATATTAACACATATCAACTTATAGCATTTTATTGGCTATCTAATCACATATATAACATTTTGAACACTGTAACATAATCGAATCTACCCTTGATGATAATACAATATGCACATTCAACCATGTCTATTAACAAACCATCTAAACATATGCACTTTGAAAACCAAACAAATGTTCATTAACATAACCGAAACATGAATAACTTATACCCATTTTCCTACTTTAAAATTTTCCTAAACCAACCATTTCAAATCATGATCTAGTACTTACAAAGGTTAACCTAAATGCTAAACTCTTGACTAATTTAATACAATGCTAGCATTACCATCCATCAACCATCAATAACACATAATACAAAACTTGCATAAAAGAAAAGATCATAGCCAAATCATTGAAACCAAACACGTTCATCATATAGTCAAGAACAATTAAAACTAAATTTAAAACAAATAATCAAGCCATTTTCGCATGGCTATTATATACAAACAAAACATCATTCAACATTTAGTTAGCCTATACATGCCTTTCATTCAAAAACTAACTTTAAAATACCAAAAAGGGGTGATAGTGTGGTTGACTCCTCCAACGATCCTTTGAGCCCATAGCTTGACTGGAATCTATAATACGAAATAATGAACACACACGAAATAAGCTACTAGCTTAGTAAGTCTTAAGCATTATATTATATTGTTCAACCGTTTAAACATGAAATAAAATCAATTCATGACATTACATTTACATGTCTTACTTATAACTCAACATAACAAAGTATTACTACTTTACTTAACTTGATGACTTCCAATCTCCTTAACAAATACATCAATTGCCAATTATACATAATAATCACATAGCTAAGTATAATAATATACCTACATGAGCATTTTTAATCACACGCATGTTTCTTATTTCAAATAGCCACATAGCATATTTCATACACAAAATTCACAACCAAGTATATAACACTTTTCTTTCATCATTTTATTTGCTCACTATCATAGCATATTTATATATATATTTATAACACTAATGTATGATAGTACATACGTTGTAGCCGAATTAACAAAGCCATTTTCAAAACTTAAGCTTTCTAGATTTGTTTCATGGCTTTAATACTATATAACTGAAATTCGAAATTGAAACTCACCGGTATAGAACCTGCTAGGCTTTTTCCCTAATCGCACACACCGACACTAGGCCTGCCAGACTCAAGGTCCGAAGTTTAAACACCGACATTTAGCCTACTAGGCAATAAGCCTGAAATATTTCACCGGCACCAGGCCTGCTAGGCTCGAAACCCGAAATAAATCACCGGCACAAGGCATGCTAGGCTCGAAGCCCGAATATCAACATAATTAATCTTTCAATACACAATTCTTAATGCTATCATCACAAATAAATCATATACTTCATATTACATTCACATATCAAATCGAATATACTTATTCATATCACATTAAACAAAATATATTCAATCCAATATAATACCCTTACATTTGGCTAACTCATACATTTATGCTTAAAATTAATAAATTCATTCATTTACTACGTTCATAAATAATTCTTTGAAGTATATTTGCTTAAGAACTTACCTCGACTATCGACGAACAACGTAGACCGGTTATTCGATAACCTTCGCCTTTCCCCGATCCAAATCCGTTTTTCTTTGTTCTTGATCTAAACACATTAAAATTTAGCTTATTCAAGCACATTTCATCTCAATTTAGTCCCAAAACACATAAATGGGCAGTTACAATTTTACCCCTAACATTTCACATTTTACAATTTAGTCCTATTTGCACAAAACACAAAATACACAAAATTTCACTATAACACCTTAGGGCCGAATATTCATAGGGACCATATTAGTCCATTTCTTTCATTTATTTTGCATTTTAGCCCCCTCAAAAATTCATTTTTGTAATTTAGCCCAAAATACACAAATTCACTAAAATTTCCAATACAAAACATGCTAATCTTTAACATATCTTTAATATAAAATCATCAAACATCAAAAACCACAAGAACATGTAAATGGCCAAACATCAAGCATGCTCAAATTTAAAAATTCTACCATGGGTCAACTAATATTCGAAACAACGATCTCAAAAACGTAAAAATTATCGAAAACAAAAGTAAAACACACCTTAAATTGAGCTAGATGATGGCCGAACACTTCAAAGTCTTTAAACCCTTATTTTCTTAGCTAACATACGGAAAATGAAAGATGAAGAACAAATAAAATGGCTTTTAATTTCATATAATTTAACATATAATAACATTTTTAATGATTTACCATTTTAACCTTTAATTAATAATAAAAATAACTTATAATTTAAGGTCACACTTGACCTTTGCCGCCTACTAACTCATAAAATGGGTTAATTACCCTTTTAATACTCCATATTAGAAAGCCATCATCATTTAAGCACTTTCCACTATAGTATGCAACTTTTACACTATACGCGATTTAGTCTTTTTTGTTAAATTAAACACTCAAACGATAAAATTTTTATACGAAACTTTCACACATCATAAATCACATATAATTTGCACCAAAAATAATATTTTAAAAAAAAATCAGACTCGGATTCATGGTCCCGAAACCACCATTCCGATTAGGGTCAAATTCGGTCTGTTACAAAAATTATGTAATAGGCTAAGACAAATTAATAACATGTATTAACTAGGACATATTTAAAACATGAATTAAAATAAAACACATTTAAAAACATAATTAAGATGTCCAGATTTTTGACACATTAAGCACATAATAATTATTTGAGCTAATTTAACTAATTTAACTAAACACATATTTAATTTATTCCAGCAACTAATAAAATGCATAAAATAGAAGGATGAAAAACGAGCTCGATGAGCTAGAATCAAACTGAATTGAGCTCAACGAGCTGGAATTGAGCTAGGTCAGCTTGTAAAAGATGGCAAGCCTCGCTTGGTGAGCTTGTCCAAGGGTGTTCTCGGGGCGTGGCCGTATCATCCACTCCCTCTTTGAAGCGATTTGTCCTCCAATCTGGCCACTCACTCGCGATAAATCTTTTGTCATCACTAGCCCCTTGATTGACGAATTGGACATAATTGCTCTCAATAACCTGAAATTCACAAATAACTCGAAAAGAAAAGCGGTTAATTAATTGCCCTCCTTCTTTAGGAGGAAACCGATTCAAAGTATCACCTACACAAAAATAGAATGAGTTAGTGACACCATGAATTAAGAACTTAAAGGAACTTTCCGAATTCTCATTCCAAACTTGAGCAAATAAACCATTGTTTGATTCGAAAAGATAGTTTGGCCTTACCTTTTCACGTTGAATCGAAAATTTTATGTCCCACGACATAGAAGAAACAAGAATCAATCTAAAGTTGTAATCAGGGTGCACAAGTTTCTTTTTCTTAGTTAAAGTCCAAACAACAATTGAGCAAAAGTCGTGCACACGTTGAGTCTCACAAAATTTAATAAGCTTGATTTCGCCCAACAACGAACCAAAATGATGAACTCCAGGTTTGAACACATGAGTTTGGCCACTCGTTCTAAGTTGCAGCATGAATTTCTTAATCTCCAATAATTCACACAAGTGAAACAAAGAGAATTTAGGCATGCATATATTCAAACAATCATACATCGTAAGTCTCATTCGAACAAACTTGCACAAACATGTGGAATTTACTCAACAAATCAGAAAATTCAAATTATCATCACTCACAAGTAGACTAGGCATTTCACATATCAACTTTTTATCACAAAGGACCAAATTTTTTGTTTGGGCTGATCTAATCTTACCTTATTAACAATCGTTCCAATGTCATACTCATTAGCAGAAAAACGTTTCGTATCACTATGTAAAACGAAATCATCATCAATCAGATTATGACTATCAACCAAATCAAGATGAGGAGCTCTTTCACAAACAAAGTCTTCGACAATCTCGTCATTATAAGTCAAGTGAGATTGTGGGGACTCAAGTACATTAGGACCCTTACTTTGCTTACCTTTGAACACTCGTGGATAAGGGTCAACTACGTTATTACCTTTGCTAATCAACTTGAACTGCCTCTCATCAAGAAGATATTGAAGTTTAAGCTCGTCACATGGATCTTTAGGAACCTGAATTAAGGAAACAATACAAAGGCAACTAGCACTTCGGTTAGTAAAAACACTCCTCACCTTTTCACTCATTTCATTTTTAATCTCTCTCTTTTTTTCTCCACTCATTTTATTCCCACAAACTTTAATCTTTTCTCTCAATTTTCCACATAATTTTTCATTTTTTGCTGGTCCTCATACACTTGCTTTGGCGTTAAAGGAGCCAAAGTCACATTTTTACCATGGTGCTCGAAGGTATAGCGGTTCGCAAAACCATCGTGTTTGACCCTTCGATCAAGCTGCCACGGTCTTCCCAAAAGCAAGTGTCCGGCATGCATTGGTACCACATCGCATAGGACTTCATCGTTGTATTTTCCGATTGAAAATGCGACTAGGGCTTGCTTGGTCACCTTCAACTCGCCGCCTTCGTTGAGTCATTGTAGTTTATATGGATGTGGGTGCTTAGTCATTGGAAGGCCTAATTTTTCCACCATTAATGTGCTGGCAACGTTGGTGTAACTCCCGCCATCAATAATCAAGCTACACACTTTGCCTTGCACATGACATCGTGTGCGAAATAGATTTTCTCGTTGTTGCTCACTTTTGGCACTTTGGATACTCAAACTCCTTTTGACAACGAGCATTTCACCTTCAACCGCATATTCCAAGTCTTCTTCTTCCTCGGTGGGTGTCCTAGACTCTTCTTCCTTCTCTTCCTTCGATTTAATTTTGTCGTTTGCTCACACCACCATAGTGCTACGGTTTGAACATTGGCTAGCAATATGCCCTCTCCCAAGGCACTTAAAGCATTTTATGTCCCTCGTTCAATTTGGATCAGCTTTGATCTTATTTTTGCTAGTTTCGCCAATGGGCTTGTTAGATTTTACTAGCACCACTTGATCATTTGCCCGACTTGGTGCGACTTCTTTGCTATTGCCTTGGCCCCATTTTGAAGTTGTGTTGGGGTTGGAATAGCCTCACACAGATGCTCTTCTTTTTATTTGCTTCTCGACCCTGATGGCCATGTGCACCATGTCAACTAATTCGACGTAATGCTGAAGCTCCACAATGTTGGCAATGTCTCTGTTGAGATCGGCTAGGAAGCGCGCCATAGTTGCCTCGCGGCCTTCTTGGGCATCCGTACGTATCATTACGATTTCCATCTCCTTGTAATAGTCTTCGAAACTCCTTGCTCCTTGGGTAAGGTTTTGGAGCTTTTGGTAGAGCTCGCAGTGGTAATAAGATGGTATAAACCGCCAGCGCATCACCGCCTTCATTTCGGCGCACGTGCTTATTGGTCGTTCACCGTTCCTTTTTCAACTCGTGGTGTGTTGGTCCCACCAAATCATCGCGTAGTCGGAGAATTCAATCGCTGCCAACTTAACCTTTTTGGTCTCAAAATAATTATGGGACTCGAACACCAACTCGATCTTTTTCTCCCACTCGAGGTAAGCCTCCGGATCCGACTTGCCTTGAAAGGGTGGAATTGAGAGTTTGATGTAATTAATATCGTCGTCTACTCACCCACGCTCTCTTTGGCCTCGGTTTCTTTGTCCCCTCCGCCTTTCACTTTGATTGGACCCTTGGTCACTTTCGGCATCACTAGGGCCATACAAATCGTCTTCGTTGAATCTTTGTTGGCCTCGATTTCTTTATGGACTTTGGGGTGTTCTCTCTCGTTGGGCTCTCTCCTCAACTTGATCTAGTCACTCTTGGATGGGCTTGAGTTTCTGATCAAACATGCACTCCATTTCGCGCATAAGAGCTTGGAGAGTTAAATCCGGCACTCCTCCTCCGGGCGCTAAGTTTCTAATCGGTGGTCATCCTCCGCCTTCCGCCATATTACCTTCTGGACTTCTAGGCATAGAAAAATAAAACCTCACAACAAAGCCTCACGTTCACTCGGGAAAAAAAAGAGTTAATGGCACTCACACTCGTGTTTACACTCTTTTACGCTTTTTCTTCTCTCTAATGCTTTCACTTTGCTCGTATCTTTTTCCACTCGTTTTTTCTCTCATGATTTTTTAAAAGACTCGTTTAGACTTTATCGTAGACTAGGGGTCTGCTTCAAATGGCTTGCAAGGGTATTGATGATTAGGTGCAGGGTTGGCTAAATGAAACAAATTTGGTTTGAGTGTTGCGTGAAGGTAGATGATGATAATAGAAAGGAATTGATGATCGGGAATACAAGAAGATGAGTACAAACATTTCAACACCTTTTTTTTTTGATAACTTCGAATCTTTTTTTTTCAATTACAATAAGATGAATACAATGGAAATACTTTGATTCACGAATTTTTTTTGAATCTTTTTTACGAACCTATTCCGGGATAGCTACGAAAGTCTGTACTTCTCATTTTTGGAAGCTCTGATACCAAATGATATGACCACGGCCTCGTTGAGTTGTCCGAGTCATTTTTGTACCCGATCGTCAAACAAAGAAGTATCATTCTAAATTTTAAATAATGTTGAATTTGGCAAAGAATGGAGTTTTTGGTGACAAGAATAGGTTTAAAATGGCTAAGTATAGGATGATATAGGTTCGGCTAACAAGGGAAACAAAGAAATGAGATGGTTTGTGGTGATGGAACGAAGTGGGCTTAAGGGTCAAGAATGAACCAACACTATATACAAGTGTTGACCCGAGACTTATAGGACTCTTAAGGTGATTTGGGAGATAGGATAGGACCTTGACCCGTTATCTAGGAAGGTAGGAACCAAAGGTATAAAGTTTGGGGTGAACGCCACACTACGAGAGTGATAAGTTTGATAAAAGAAACAGGTTGACGCCACTGACTAGCAGATAAGTCAAGTTGAATCTTGGATAAAATTTGAGAGATGAAAGCCTCACAAATAACTCAATATTCATTCAAAATGGAAAAAGTCTATACAACCAAAAATTAGCTAAGTGTTTATGGTAAAGTTCTAAGCTAGCCGAATAGGCATAAAAGGAAGCTAAATGGACAATTTATTTCAGCTTAAATGAGCTGAAGTTTCTTGGAAATTTCCTGGTAACTTCCTTGAAACTTTCAGCAGCTTTAGGGACACCAATGGACAACCTTTTGAAGCTTCTAGTAGCTGGATATATATGGAAGTGAAAGGTGAGCTGAAATAAGCTGAAGGGCCATGCTTAAATTCGGCCAAGGGGGTGCATTTGATTAATTGAGCTGCCTTGGTCATCTGAATAGTGTTGAGCTAATTAAAGGCAGCTTAGGGAACTTCAATAGTCCTTTAAGTGTGGAAACTGAATGTGAGCATCCCCCTTGTGTGAACATATAAAACTGAACAGCCTTGTCATGTGAAATGAATATTCAGCTGTGTGAAAACTTTCAAGGCTGCCTTAGAGACTTAGACGGTCAGCTTGGGGAACTAAATCAGTAGCTCTTTTGGCCATTGGACTCCACGAAGAGATGCTTGGAAGAGCTGAACCATCAGTACACCTTCATTCAAGCCGTTCATGTATGTAGCTGCACCTAATAAATCAGCAAAATTAATTAGTCTTAAGACACAATAATTTTGGCAGCAGCTAGGACATATTAAACCTCCACATTAATTTGGATGGAGCTAAAACATATTAAAATTATGTAATAGGCTAAGACAAATTAATAACATGTATTAACTAGGACGTATTTAAAACATGAATTAAAATAAAACATAATTAAGATGTTGATAAACCGAAATAGTAACATATTTTAATCCCACATTTAGCATACTTTTGGATGATTTATCCCTTGATTTATGTAAAAAGGTGCTCTTAATCCTTTCTTTTCATGTCTTATACTCAGGAAAGCACCCAAGAATAAAAAGAACGAGCAATGGGCTCAAAACAGACCAAAATGGGCCAAAGAAGAAATTGACACGGCCTGGACTAAAGCCCACACGGCCGTGCCTCCTCAAATATACTAGAACACGGCCTGATGTCGATCTACATGGCCGTGCCTCATTAACGGAGTCTAACCGGTCTGGCCATGATTCACACGGGCGTGTGCCATGGCCGTGCCCCTGCCGTGGAGGAGAGTAATTTCACTCGGAAAAGGATACTTAGGGGCAAATAAACCTATTTCAAAAGCCTATATAAAGACCCTAGGTATAACCTAAAAGAGGGCGGTTAGCTAGGCCAAGGAGCCGAGCCGAAAAGGTCAGATTTGTGGGAAACTCTCAAGGGATAGCCAGTTGATCCATCTCCGAAAGTCGAATTCTACTCAAGACGGAGGATCTCTCCTTCAATTCATTCAGGAGTTTTAGGGATTTCTTATGTTTTGTTTTATCTTTTCTTTCGAGATGTTTTTCTTTATTATTATGAACTAAACCCTTGAGATACGAAGGGGATGAAACCCAGATGAATCTTGTTATTGTTTTCTGAACTATATGATAAATACTTGATTTGTTCTTGATTATGTGTGCTTAATTCTTGTGTTGATATTTTGTGGATATTAATTCAAGTTGAATGTGCTTAAGTGGTGGAGCAAAATTTCCATCTTAAGAGTAGATCTAGCATAATTAGTGGAGTTGATCGCACGCTTAGAGATAGGGTGACGAGATTTTTCCAGATTAGGGTGAAACCTTATATGGGAGTCCATAGATCGATTTACTGCTATTCTAGGGGTTTTAATTAGAAAGAGATTTCAATTAATCAACCTAGGGTTAGACGTTATTCACCTCGAGAGAGGGTTTAATATAAATTAGGGAGTCCTATGGATCAAGTCAAGTGAATAAATCATCTGGTTCAGTGTTAGATAACAAGTGAAGTCTAGGTGGATTCTTCCTAAGGGTATCGTCTTAATCAACTGAGCTTTTCCCAAGTATTTCCCCAATTCATTCTTTTTGTCTTTGCGTCTTTAGCTTAGTAATTAGTTAATTTAGATTAATAAACAACTTCACTTATTTTAGGCTAAATAATAGAAAGAAAGTTAGTATTAGTACTTTTAGTTCCTTTGGGTTCGACAATCCGGTCTTGTCTAAGCTATACTACTGTTCGATAGGTGCACTTGCCTCAATCGTTGTTATAGTTAGTTCCAGGATCGATCATTATAAATTTAAAACTCTGAAATACAATGATCAAGTTTTTGGCGTCGTTGCCGAGGAGCTAAAATATTAAGAAAGCTCTATTTTTATTACTTTAGCCATTATTTTTTTATTATTTTCTGCAATTTACTTTTATTTTTAATTTTAAATTTTAAATTTGCTAAATTTTCTTTCTTTATTTTCCTATCAGGTACCTCTGGTTTATGACTAGAAGGAACCCTAGAGCACCACTAGTATACGACAGTGATATTGACGCTACCGTTCGCAAGAATCGCAGAGAAATTAGGCGAGCCCTAAATTACACAGAAGAAAAGTGATAAGACAGATCCAATCCTACTGAAGGGATGGACGAAAATAATCCTCAACCACAAGATGTGGGAGAGAATAATGCTCTGCGTACTATGTATGATTATGCTAAACCTCATTTAACAGGAGCAGAATCAAGTATTGTTAGGCCTGCTATAGACGCTAATAATTTTTAATTAAAGCCTAACACTATACAAATGATTCAACAATTTGTTCAATTTGATGGTTTACAGGACGAAGACCCAAATACTCATATAGCTAATTTTTAGAGTTCTATGATACCTTCAAAATAAATGGCATTTCTGATGATGCCATACGACTTCGGTTATTTCCCTTTTCATTAAGAAATAAAGCCAAACAGTGGTTAAACTCGTTACCACGAGGGTCAATCACTACATGGGATCAAATGACTGAAAATTTTTTATTAAAATATTTCCCACCGGCCAAAACGGCCAAATTACGGAATGATATCTCTTCTTTTGTGCAGATGGATTTAGAGATTATATGACGCATGGGAGAGATATAAGGATCTCTTGAGAAGGTGTCCGCACCATGGTTTACCCCTGTGGCTCCAAGTCCAAACTTTCTATAACGGTGTAAACCCCTCGATGAGGCAACTAATTGATTTAGCCGCCGATGGAACCCTAAACAATAAAACTCCTGAAGCAACCTACTAGTTTATTGAAGAGATGTCACTGAATAACTATCAGTGGCAGGTTACAAGGACCAAACCAACAAAATCATTCAGAGTTTTCAACATAGATGCAGTAACCATGCTATCAACACAAGTAGAGATGATGAATAAAAAGCTTGATAGTTTGTGTTCTTCGCAGGTACATCCAGTAATGCAGTGCGACGTAAGTGGAACCGTGGCGAATCTTGAGTACCCACACTACCAACCGGGCATAGAGAGCGAACAGATGAACTATATAGGTAACAATTTCAGATCTAATAATCTTTATAGTAATAATTATAACCCAGGTTGGAGGAACCACCCAAATTTTTCGTGGGGAGGTCAAGGAAATCAAGGAAATCAAAGACAACAACCTCCTCAAAATTTCCAAAATCAGCCCTATCCACAGGAGAAGAAGTTGAACCTTGAAGAGATGCTGACAAAATTCATGGCAGCCACAGAAAACTGTCTCCAAGACACTGAAACCACCCTTAAGACCCAACAAGAATCGATCAAAGGGATCGAGAGCCAAGTTAGGGAAGTCACTAAGTCAGTTGAGGAAGTTTCTAAGCCAGTTGGACAACTCGCGAAGCTGATGTCTGAACGATCGCAAGGGCGTCTACCAAGCAACACTGAGATTAATCTAAAGGAGCAAATCCAAGCCATAACATCTCAAGAAAGTAAAGGATTAGACGAACCCAGTCCAATACAAGTAAACGAGGTAGAAAAAGGTAAAGTTGAGGAAACACAAGACAAGCCAAAACCGGTAGTCAAGGAGTACCAACCTCGCATACCATATCTCGAAGCGTTAACGAGAGACGACATAGAGGAACAGTTCGATAAGTTTCTTAAACTTTTAAAGAAATTACATATTAACTTACCGCTACTTGAAGCTCTTTCATAGATGCCAGATTCGAAGATATTTTTAAAACATCTCTTGACAAACAAGCGCAAATTAGACGAGGATCCACATGTGGAATTAAACACAGTATGCTCAGTAATGTTACAGAATAGACTACCACAAAAGCTAAAAGATCCAGGGAGTTTTACAATTCCATGTTTAATTGGTAGACTAACTGTTGATAATGCGTTAGCTGATATAGGGGCAAGCATAAATGTCATGCCTTATAAATTGTTTAAACAATTAGGTCTAGGGAAACCCAAACAAACTAGGATGAGCATTCAATTAATTGATAAAACTGTTAGAATTCCTAGGGGTATTATCGAAGATGTTCTTGTAAAAATTGACAAATTCGTTTTCCCAGTAGATTTTGTTGTCTTAGACATGGATGAGGATAATTCGATTCCCTTAATTTTAGGAAGACCTTTTTTAGCAACTGCCAGGACTAAAATTGATGTTGATGCAGGAGAACTCATACTTCGTGTAGGTAATGAGACAGTCACCCTCAAGGCTCTCGACTCGGCTAGAACATTGAGTAATCAAGGTGAGAACGTAAATTCTACTGATAACCATTCGGTTAACCCTTATTTTCAGGAAGCACCACAAAAGAATACAACTGAACCCGAACCTAAACCCCATGACAACAAGGAAGTAGTTCATGAAGATCGAAGGATTCACATCGATAATCTAGACGAGTGGAAGACACACTTCAAGGAAAAATTAGGGATACACGACGAAGAACCGGAACCACACAAGGTAAAATCGAAGGAGCCCCCAGAAGAGCTCATAGGAACAACAAACCACTTCAAAATAGGAGACCAGTCATCTTTGTTAGATAAGGCAGATCCTCGAATATCTCCTCTGGACCCTAACACAAACAAAGAAATACCTTTTAGGGTAACCAGTATTTTCCCATACGGAACAGTCGAGGTAAGTAATCCTATTTTTGGTACTTTTACTATAAACGCATCTCGACTTAAACTTTTTCATGAGGATAAAAATGATACATGAGGAAGGACTTCCAACTCCTCAAACCAGCCTGACAATGCAAACGAGAGGAGAGTCTAGCTTAAGACTTTAAACGAGCACTTCTCGGGAGGCAACCCGAGCACTAACCCCATTAACTTTTACATTTTTATTTTTTTCTTATTTATTCTATTTTATCCTTTCTTTATAGTACCTAACCATAAACTAACCAAAAGTACAGAATTCTCGGCCACACGGCCTTGCACAAGGCCGTGGTCGTGGCCGTGTTGATGCCTCGGATTGCCGTACTGACATGGCAGAGGTGGTACGAGTTAGAGAGAATCAAATCTTCAAAGTCACGCACTCCAACCATCACCCCACGGGCACTGACAGAATGCCACGACCGTGCGACTCGGTCGTGGACGACACTAACTTATCACCAACGGGCGTGGCAATCTGTAAACGGGCGTGGGTGAACCAACACGCCTAGACACACGGCCGTGTGAGGCGGCCATGTGAATCGACGCGCCTAAGGCACAAGGGCGTGGGGTTGTACCAGGTTTGAAAATCTATTTAAACCCCCTCCCTTCCCTCTTCTCACCAATTCAGCTTATTTAGTTTTCCTTTTCTTTCTCAACCCTCTCCCTATCTTTCCTCTATAATATTTCACTAACTATCGAGTCACGCCGTCCAAATCTCGAAGAAGCGGAAGAAACCAAGCACAGCCTCCCTGAGGGAGACCGATTTATATAAGTTCATGCCGGCCGCTTCAATCACATGACAAGCCAAGGACGTTGAAGGCCATTCCATTTTTCTCTTTTGCTTCAATTTCCTTATATTTATTTTTCTTCTACTTAACTTAGTTTATTTTACTTTAGTTTCTTAATTTTAGGATCTAAAGGCTGCTACGAAAGCACCACACCTCCGCCACCGCCAGCACTTCCGTAGCCTTAGAGGATCATCATCCAGACCGACCCCTCCAACTTATCTTTCACCACGACCTCTGCCAACTCAAGGAATCCATCCATAATTCAGGAAGTTTCACTTCTCCCCATATCTTATGATTTTCTTATTATCATGCTATTATCTATCTTTGTACATTGAGGGTAATGTACATCTTAAGTATGGGGGGTGAATCTTAGACGTGCCTAACTTTTTTTCATTATTCTCAAAATCCTGAATTTAGTCTTGTTTTTAAGTAATTTCCTCATATCACTAATTAAGAAGGAATTTCTAATGATTTATGATTTTTATTGATATGTTTTAGATTAAGTCATTGATAATTATGCATTGATAATTAAATTTTAAGACACTAAAGAATCAAGCATGATAAGTCCATTTTTTCTCAATTAAAATTTGCTAGGTTGTTGAACTGAATTTAAATATTACTTTGAAGTTTGAAATTTACGAGGCTGATGTCAAAAATACCCATAATTTTTGTGAGTTTTTGAGCCTTATAGAGCATATATTCTTTTTCATGCTCACTTTATTGATTATGAGTATGTCAATATTGACTTGTTATTTTAGAACTTGCCTCGTTTATACATATCGAGACCACACCTATGATTTGATATACAGAGATGATTAAGGCACCTAGGTTTTAACCCACTAACTCCATTAAAAGCCTACCTTCACAATTAACCCCTAGTGAACCCCTTTTAATCCTAACAACCCTTTTTATTAACATAACCACTAATATTAACCCAAAACCCTTTGTATTTGTTATCACCATTCTTTTTTTACTTCCCTTATATCGAGATTTGATTTGATTAAGCTACCTAATTATTTCATCTTAGCATATGAATAGATGTATTATATATAAAAAAAAATCAAAGTATATTCAATATTAGTACGATGAAAGGTAAGCTTGTACAGTTAAAGTCTATTTATTGAAGAAGAAGCTCGTATTATTAGTTTAAAGTTTCAATCCATTATGTAATTATTCAGTTTATTATTTCTAGTTAGGTAATTTATCAATTCAATCTCGATTCTAACCTTCTAATTCAGCCTCTATCCACACCTTAACCCTAGCCTCATTACAACCTTAATTAAAGACCTTTTGATTTGTGCATCATCTCATATTACAGTGGTGGAGACTTGATTTTCAGGCAAGCCTATGGGATTAACTTTTCATGTTCGACTTTTGAGTGCCTAAATTTTGAACCTTAAACACTTTGAGTGATTTGAGTGAATCTTTTGTGAGGATGTCAATCCTTGTCGGTTTTGAATTAAAGGTAATTATTTAGATAAGGGGAGACGCCTATATTTTTGAGCTATAAATCTATGACTTAGATTGTTTGAATCCTTAGGACTCTTTAAGTTGAATTATCCATGTATAAATTATCTATGAATTATGATGAAACATTGTTGATAGGAATTATGAATTATAGAAAGTTCGTTTTAATTGTAAGTTGAGAATTTTGCTTGAGGACAAGCAAAAGCTTAAGTGTGGGGGTATTTGATAAACCAAAATAGTAACATATTTTAATCCCATATTTAGCATACTTTTGGATGATTTATCCCTTGATTTATGTAAAAAGGTGCTCTTAATCCTTTCTTTTCATGTCTTATACTCAGGAAAGTACCCAAGAATAAAAAGAACGAGAAACGGGCTCAAAATGGACCAAAATGGGCCAAAGAAGAAATCGACACGGCCTGGACTAAAACCCACACGGCCGTGCCTCCACAAATATACTAGAACACGGCCTAATGTCGATCTACACGGTCGTGCCTCATTAACTGAGTCCAACACGGCTGGCCACGATCATCACACTGCGCGCGTGTGCCATGGTCGTGATGCTCGCCGTGGAGGAGAGTAATTTCAATCGGAAAAGGATACTTAGGGGCAAAGAAACCTATTTCAAAAGCCTATATAAAGACCCTAGGTATAACATAAAAGAGGGCGGTTAGCTAGGCCAAGGAGCCGAGCCGAAAAGGTCAAATTTGTGGGAAACTCTCAAGGGATAGCCAGTTGATCCATCTCCAGAAGCCAGAATTCTACTCAAGACGGAGGATCTCTCCTTCAATTCATTCAGGGAGTTTTAGGGATTTCTTATGTTTTGTTTTATCTTTTGTTCTGAGATGTTTTTCTTTATTATTATGAACTAAACCTTTCAGATACCTGAAGGAGGATGAAACCCAGATGAATCTTGTTATTGTTTTCTGAACTATATGATATATACTTGATTTGTTCTTGATTATGTGTGCTTAATTCTTGTGTTGATATTTTTCGGATATTAATTCAAGTTGAATGTGCTTAGGTGGTGGAGCAAAAGTCCCTGCTTAAGAGTAGATCTAGCATAATTAAGCGGAGTTGATCGTGCGCCTAGAGATAGGGTGACGAGATTTTGCCGGATTAGGGTGAAACCTAATATGGGAGTCCATAGATTGATTTACTGCTATTCTAGGGGTTTTAATTAGAAAGAGATTTCAATTAATCAACCTACGGTTAGACGTTATTCGCCTCAAGAGAGGGTTTAATATAAATTAGGGAGTCCTACGGATCAAGTCAAGTGAATAAATCGTCTGGTTCAGTGTTAGATAACAAGTGAAGTCTAGGTGGATTCTTCCTAAGGGTATCATCTTAATCAACTGAGTTTTTCCCAAGTATTTCCCCAATTCATTCTTTTTTTCTGTGCGTCTTTATCTTAGTAATTAGTTAATTTAGATTAATAAACAACTTCACTTATTTTAGGCTAAATAATAGAAAGAAAGTTAGTATTAGTACTTTTAGTTCCTTTGGGTTCGACAATCCGGTCTTGCCTAAGCTATACTACTGTTCGATAGGTGCACTTGCCTCAATCGTTGTTATAGTTAGTTCCAGGATTGATCATTATAAATTTAAAACTCTGAAATACAATGATCAAATGTCCAAATTTTTGACACATTAAACACATAATAATTATTTGAGATGATTTAACTAATTTAACTAAACACATTTAATTTATTCCAGCAACAAAATAGAAGGATGAAAAACAAGCTCGATGAGCTAGAATCAAACTGAATTAAGCTCAACGAGTTGGAATTGAGCTAGGTCAGCTTGCAAAAGATGGCAAGCCTCGCTTGGTGAGCTGGTCCAAGGGTGTTCTCGAGGCGTTACCGTATCAGTTGGTGTTCAAATGGTCAAGTGAATTTATGTTTTGAATGACCAATTTGGTATGTTAAGTTGTGGTTTGGCATATGGTCAATTGTGCTATGGCTTGGTATGAAAATAGGTAGTTGTATGTGGTTGATTTATGCCCAATTATGTTTATGTTTTAGTTGTTTTGATGATTTGTGATTGAGGTGCCTTTTGGCATATTCGTTGTATGGATAAATGGAATAACGATCTATTCATTGTTAAGCATATTTTAGGTATATTTTAAAGGCTTGGTGATATGTGCAAATGGCTTGTGGGTGTGTGTGTAACAGTCTGGTTTAGACACTACTCAGAACAGTGGTTTTGGGACCACAAATTCGAGGTTGAAAAAATATTTTAATATTATTTTCTATGTTTAAAGTATGTGATAAAGTATGTGTGAAATTTCTGTGTGAAAATTTTATCGATTGTGTGCCGAATTGTGAAAAAGGACTTAATCGCATAAAATGCAAAAGCTGTGTGCTAATTGTTAAAGTGCTTAATTGCAATGTCCTATTAAATTAGAAGTCCTTACATTGTTATTAAACCATTAATAGATTGGATGGACAAAAATGGGTTAAGTTAGTGGAATTTTAAATGAATTAATAAAAGGGCAAAATGGTAAAACATGAATTAATGTATAATAAATAAAACAAAACATAAATTAAAGGCCATTATTGTAACACCCCAAACCCGGTCAACACACCACGACCGAATCTGGTTTGTCACAGAGGAAAATTGTTTGAAGAGGACAAGTTACCAATTATAGTTCGTTTTGAGAAAACTCCTTGCCATAGTTAAAACTTTGGGCATGATTGTTTTAATACCGATGGCGCATTTTACAAACCCGGAATTTGAAAACTTGGTTGAATCCGTAAGTAAAACAATTTCATACCAATTTAAAATCCAAGTAATTTCCTTCTTGATGCTTAAAAACATTTTGAGCTTAGTGTGGAAAAAATCTCTAGTTTTAGAAAACGTTTGAGTTGCATTTATTTTTAATTTATAGTGTGATACCCGATGGTAAAATTTAAAACATATCGCTTTATAGTTTTGAAAACCTCATTTTATATCCAAGTTTTTATTCGATAATAATCCATAATTTATTAGGACATAATTGAAATCCAATCAAAGCATGTGAATAATCAAAACATAATTTTAAGAGGCCTTTACAATCCCAACAAAACCATATGGAATAAAAGAAATTAAGTACCAAGTCTAAATCAGTGAAATTTCGAATTTATTCATGGCATGGTCACCTCGAGTCCACCCGGCTCCATGTCCGCAATCTAAGTGTCACCTGAAATGATAAGGGAGAAGGTGAGTCACAAGACTCAGTGCATAAATCCCTCTCCCGATTAATGCAACATGCTAACACACATCATAGCAACGCAATACAAGTAATGCACCCAATCCTAGCCATCCGTACTCCATTTCTACCCCGTGTGGTACCAAACCACCGGTGGTGCCAAACCACCGGTGACCCAAAGTCACGATATCCATAATTGTGGTGCCAAACCACCGTGACCCAAAGTCACGAATAATCCAATGATGGGGCCAACCCATCGTGTGATACCAAATCACCGGCGTCAATCCCAGTATAATCACCGTGGGGCCAACCCATCGTGGTACGGCCACCGGGACGAGACGCTATGAGGTGCCAAACCTCTCGTGTCCCAAAGACACGAATGTGATACCAAATCCTTTGGTGACCGAAGTCACGAATCCAATGATGGGGCCAACCCATCGTGTGATACCAAATCACCTGGCGTTAATCCCGTATAATCAATCGTGGGACCAACCCCTTCGTGGTGCTAAGCCACCGGGACCAGAGACGAGGTGCCAAACCTCCGTGACCCAAAGTCACAATAATCAAATCGTGGTACCAAACCACCTGGAGGTGCCAAACCTCTCGGTGTCCGAAAGACACGGATATCATATTCCCCTCCTCCTCTCATATCACCCATAACATATCATACTAATGCAAAACGTGCAATACATGTAATCATGCTAGCATGTTTAACATTGCATCTCATATCACATACATCATCGATCATGATATCATATACCATTAATAGAACTCATAATGAAACGGGCTTACCCGAATCCGTGCACATACCCCATAGGGTATCATATCAATCAACCACACTGTTTGACAATCAGGTTTATTAAACATATTACTACGCAATGAGTGTGTTAGTTTACACACCTGTTAAAACGCAAGCTTTTAAACCCAACAAACCGATCTAAGATCCTCAAATACCTTGCTCCTATAATCGGCCAAACATAGATTAGCCACTTATACCATTCGGCCAAAACCATTAAACCAAAGGGGTTAACAATTGAATCCCTTACCTTTCACTTGGTTTGGTTTCCTACCAAAACCCGAACCAACCAATGCTTCCTTAGCCAATCGGCCACACCCTAACAAGAGAACTGTTAATTTTTTGAATTCTTTGATTAACGAAAACTAAAAGAATGCACTACTAGAACCAATCCCTTACCACCACTTACCAACGATTAACCAAGAAAGAAGACTCCTCTTGCTTGCTTCCAAAATCCAAAGGCCCTATAACGTAATAGTTAACAAAGATTAACTCCTTTCAACCAAACCCAAAATCGAACCAGAACAAGGGAGAGGAGAAATAACCATTCGGCCAAGCACTTACCTAACACCAACCAATATTCGGCCAAGAACCACTAGGAGAGAGGAAAGATTCGGCCAACTCTTAAATAAGATGGAAAAAGAGGATTCGGCTAGGGTGGTTTGTAATAATCACACAAGATTCGGTCAGAGTGAAAGAAAAGAGAAAACGAAATGCAAAAGGATAGGGGTTGATATTCGGCCAACAATAGAAATGGGGAAAAGAAGAAGAAATGGAAAGGTTTAGAAGGGTGAAGTTTCGGCTTGCAAAAGAAAGAATGGAGAAAGTGTTTTGGAGAATGGAGTTTTTGGCCACACAAAAGAAGAGAAAAGAGAGAGAGCAAAGAACATTCTGGCTACCAAGAAAATTGAGAGGGACAAAGCAAATTTGGCAAGGCTATAGGGTTTGGTCTTCGGTTTCAAGAAGTAAAGAAAATGAGAGAAAGCTCTCATGTAATTTTCGGCTACTATTGACAAAAGAGAGGAATTTGGCTTGACACAAAGTGACCGAAAAATGCACAAAAGTGCCTAAGTGAATTTCGGCTAACACCCCTCCCCACTTACCAAAACCGACCACTCTCTCTACAAACTCCCCAACATTCGGACACTACCCACAATTACTCCAAGCCACACATTCAAACTAGTTTGAACTAGTCTCCCTCCTAAATTCGCTCTCCACCCACCATTTAAACATTTGACTTGGTCCATGGCGAGTTTGAAGCGCCCACAACTCTCCTCCTCCATGCCGTCAAAATGAGAGAAAAAATGTGGGATTTTCGCAGCCTTGAACACAGGACCTCCTCCCTCGCAAGTGACGCCAAACACAAGCCCCAAGTGGCGCATGCTTTGCCATCTTACTAGCTCAACTCTTGTGCTAACTTTTCACCTAAAATTATTTATAAACCCCAACTCCTTGACTCCTCTCACATAAAACTTAAAACCAAAATTTTTCCTACCACTCCGCTTATACTAAGCTTACAACTAAGCCCCAAAACAACACAAAAGCAACATTGCAAAACAACCACATGCAAAACAATGCAATAACAAAATAGCCCCTATCCCCGGATATTACGGTTCTACCTCTAAAAATAATTTCGGCCTCAAATTACCCGATCAAAAGAGTTGAGGGTATTGCTTTGTCTCATCACATCCTCAGGTTCCCACGTAGCTTCTTCCACGCCATGGTTCCGCCATAGCACCTTTACAGAGGCAGCGACTTCCTACGCAAAAACCTTCACATCCCGATCTAGGATCCGCATGTGTTCCTCCTCCATGGTCAAACCGGATTCACCTCGATCTCTTCCATCGCCACGACATGCGATAGATCCGAACGATAACGCCTAAGCATCAAACGTGAAATACATCGTGAATCGACTCAACTCGCCGGCAACTCAAGTGGTAAGCCATCTGGTCCCACTCGCTTTTGAGTACCTTATACGGCCCAATAAATCTTGGACTTAGCTTGCCTTTCCTTCCGAATCTCAATACTTTTTCTTGATGGCGAGACCTTCAGAAAAACTTGATCCCCACAAAGAAACTCTATATCTCTCCGCTTGAGATCGGCATAAGACTTCTACCTATCCAAGCTTCTTTCAATCGAGCTCGAATCAACTTAACCTTGTCTTCGGTCTCGCAACCAACTCTGGTCCCAACAAGCTGGCGTTTACCCAACTCAGCCCAACATGTAGGTGAGCGACACTTTCTACCATACAACGCCTCATATGGTGCCATTTTGATGCTTGCTTGGTAACTATTATTGTAGGCGAACTCGCAGCTAATGGCGAAACTCCTCCCAACTACCTCTGAAATCCGAACACAACCTCTCAAAGATATCCTCTAAGATCCAGTATAACCCTTTTCCGATCGCCCGCCGATTGCGGGTGAAAAGCCGTCTTTGAAACCAAGCGCGTACTCCAAAGCCTCGATGCAATGCTTTCCAGAACCTTGACATAAATCTGGGATCCCTATCCGAGATAATCGATACTGGCACACCGTGCAATCTCACTATCTCTGACACATACAGCTTCGCCAACCTCTGAAGTGAGTAATCAACCCTTACCGGAATGAAGTGAGCTGATTTAGTCAGACGGTCCACAATTACCCAAACTGAGTCTTTCTTGCTCGACGTAAGAGGTAATCCACTGACGAAATCCATAGTTATTCTTTCCCACTTCCATTATGGAATCTTCACTGGCTGAAGCAACCCCGACGGCAATCGATGCTCACCTTGACTCACCGACATGTCGGACACTTCCCTACAAACCCCGTCACTTCTTTCTTCGCATCCGCCACCAAAATTGCTCTCTTAGATCTCTATACATCTTGCTTCCTCCGGGATGCATAGCGTATGGGCTGCTATGTGCGCCCTGAAGGATCCTCTGCCTCACTCAACGTCTTTCGCATACAAGCTCGCCTTGAAAACACAACACTCCATCACTAGATAAAGCAGTAACCCTCCAAACCACCATCCCGCACTGAGACCTTTGCGCACTCAAAACCTCATCTTCCAATCTGTTTCTCTCGATCCGCTCAACCCAAGTAGGCTTAACTCGCAGCTCGCGAGAATACTTCCGTCGCCATACAAACTCGGATGGGCAAACATCGCTCTTAAGTCCGAAACAACCTTACGGCTCAACGCTGCGCTCGCCACCACGTTAGCCTTGCCGGATGATATTCAATCGAACAATCATAATCCTTGAGCAATTTAATCCATCTGCTGGCCGCCTCAAATTCAAATCCTTACGAGTCAAAAGATACTTTAGACTCTTGTGATCTGTGTAGACTATCGATCTCTCTCCGAACAAGTAGTGCCTCCAAATTTTCAAGGTGAAGACTCTGTTTGCTAACTCTAAGTCGTGCGTCGGATAATTGACCTCATGTGGCCTCAATCGCCGAGATCGTAAGCCACAACCTTACCTTACCTTCTGCATCAAAGACACAACCCAATCCCGTATGTGATGCATCGCAATACACTGTGAATTCCTTCCCGACCTCAAAGTTGAATTAAAGCAGAGCTTGGTCAAAATCTTCTTTAGTTTGTCGAAACTCTCCTGCACGCTTCTCACCCAAACAAATGGAACCCCTTTCCTTAACAACTTGGTCATTGGCGCTGCGATCAATGAAAAACCTTCTACAAATCTTGGTAGTATCCTCGCCAAACCAGTAAAACTCGAATCTCCACCCATCGACTTAGGCGGCTTCCAATCCAAAATCGCCTCAATCTTCCGAGGATCTAGCCTAATCCTCACCGACACTACATGACCCAAGAATGTCACCTCCTAAGCGAACTCGCACTTACTAAATTTTGCATAAAGTGTTTTTCCTCGTAGAATCGTAGTACTATTCGCAAGTGTGCATCATGCTTCTCCTCTGTCTTTGAGTATACTAAGATGTCATCAATAAAAACCACTACGAATCGATCCAAATCTTTCTTTGAAACACCCTATTCATCATATCCATGAAAAGCGCCGCGCGTTAGTCAACCCAAACGGCATTACGTAAATTTGTAGTGCCCATACCGAGTAGTGAAATCTTTGTCTTGTGGATATCCGCCTCCTTCACCTTCAATTGGTGATACCTGGACCTTAAATCAATTTTTGAGAATACGAAGCACCCTTGGTGATCAAACAAGTCATCTATCCGTGGCAACGGATACTTGTTTTTAATCGTCGACTTATTCAATCAAGTGAGTCTATACACATCCGCATGGTACCATCTTTCTTCTTAACAAAGAGTATCTTGGCGCTCCCCAAGGTGAAACACTTGGCCTAATAAAGCCTCGATCCAACAACTCTCGGATCTCGAGCCTTTAATTCCACTAACTCCTTTGGCGCCATCCTATACGAGCAATAGACACCGCGCGCAGATTCCGTGAATGAGATCTATCCCGAACTCCACCTCACGATCCGGTGGCAAGTCCGGAAGTTCCTCCGGAAACACATCAACAAATTCTTTAAGCTGTCCGGACCTTTTCCACAAGCAGATTCCTTAGCCTCCAAGGCATACACGTGAACCACATACGCTTTCACACCCTCCCGACCATCTTCTCCGCTTTGGAGCAGATACCACGTTGGATAAGTAATCTCTTCTATTACCTATCATGACTACCTCATCACCCTCACTGCCTTTAGAACCAAGCGCTTAGCCTTGCAATCCAATCTAGCCTGGTATTTAACCAACCAGTCCATCCCGAGAATCAGATCGAACTCCCCAAACGGCAGTTCCATCGGATCACCACAAACACTACCCCTTGGAGTTCTAGGGGTACATCTCTATACTGACTTATCTACGACTACAGAGTGACCTAGAGGGCTAATGACTGTCATCTGCCTAGAAGTAGTTTCAGAGTTTAAGTCCATGGTCTCTACTATGCTACTAGCAACGTATGAATGCATTGAACCCACATCAATTAAAGCGTATATGGAGAACCAAAGATCAAAAACGCACCGGTTATGACGTCAGGCAGCGTCGCCTCCCTCGGCGTCTGCGCTCGCATACACCAACCCAGTGTCTTGCCTCGAGCTACCGCGACCTCTGCCGGTGCTCCGCGCCCCGACGCAGAACCATTACCTCCTCGCCATTACCACGACCCTCTGCGGTGGCGGTCCATTATTTCTGAACCGAGTACGGCCACGCCCCTCGGGTGAATCCTAGTCAACTTACGCGGATAGTCCCTCACACGGTGATCCAAAGAGCCACACTCGAAACATCCTTTTCCACCGGTCCAAGCAACCTCCCAATGAGATTTCCCACAACGGTTACACTGTGCGAGTCCTCGATTACCGATGAATGCACCTACAGACCGATTCGGCCCACCTTGTCTAGCTCTTTCTGCGGATTACCCGACGACCCGTAAGATCCAAAACTCCTCTTATGTCCTGCTCCTATCCATGTTTTGCCTCACAGATTCTTTAACACCCTCGGCTACCTTAGCCTTCTCAACCAGACGACAAACTCACGCTCCTGGCTGTGGAGCAATCAGCTGATCTTAATTCGTCTCTCGGACCATCCTCGAATCGAACACACCTCTCGTGTTCGGTAGCCACAATGCCCCTAGCATACCTACTCACTTCAAGAATTACGCTCGTACTCGACTACGGACTTACTCCCCGAACTAGCCTCAAAAATGCTTTTCGTTGTGCGTCAATGTAGCTAGCTCCAATGTACTTTTTCTGATAAGCAGCCCTAAAATAATCCCAAGTGAGATCCTCCGCTGCAGCCCCGTCTCGAACCGTGAGCCACCACTGGTATGACTCATCCCGAAGGAGCGATACTATCCCCCCGGCCTTCTCCTCTCAGAGATCGGTCTAGATCATCCATGATCCGCTCCGTCGCTTCCAGCCAATACTCAGCCGTGCTGGGAGCAACACCAGACACACCTCTAAATACCTCAGCCCCATTTGCTCGGAGTCGCTTAGGCACAGATTTCCTAGCTCCTGCGCCTCCACCTACTCCAGCTACCCTTTCCAGAACTCGCAAAGATCGTCGCGACGACACTACGTCATCCCGATCGATCTCGAAATTCACCACCTCCACCTGGTGGTGGTGATGCAGTATCTCATTTTACGACCCTTGACCAGATCCTACGGGTTCAGAAACTGTCATCCTACCACGACCACGTCCACGTGTATTACGACCCCGTCCACCTCGTACGCTCATGACTAAAACTCGACTTATCTGATTTAGAAGTTTTATGCATCAGTAATTATTCCGCTATTTAAAAGCACAGTCTTATGAATATTTCTTATTAAAGAAATTTTTATTTTCGCAAGTCGTGGACCTAGTGGTTTCAGTTTCTAAAGTAATTGCTAGTCATTCAATCATATTACACCAACATCAGTAATCACAAGAATAGTAAGGGGTACTTACCTGGGCGGATTGGTGCCGGAGACTCGAAGCCATGCCTTTCAAACCATATACTTTGAAACAAAAACATTTAAAAACAAAAATTCTTAAAACATTTTGGGCCTCAGGCCCACAGTCGAGCCTTGAACCTGGCTCTGATACCACAATTGTAACACCCCAAACCCGGTCAACACACCACGACCGAATCTGGTTTGTCATAGAGGAAAATTGTTTGAAGAGGACAAGTTACCGATTATAGTTCATTTTGAGAAAACTCCTTGCCATAGTTAAAACTTTGGGCATGATTGTTTTAATACCGATGGCGCATTTTACAAACCCAGAATTTGAAAACTTGGTTGAATCCGTAAGTAAAACAATTTCATACCAATTTAAAATCCAAGTAATTTCCTTCTTGATGCTTAAAAACATTTTGAGCTTAGTGTGGAAAAAATCTCTAGTTTTAGAAAACGTTTGAGTTGCATTTATTTTTAATTTATAGTGTGATACCCGATGGTAAAATTTAAAACATATCGCTTTGTAGTTTTGAAAATCTGATTTTATATCCAAGTTTTTATTCGATAATAATCCATAATTTATTAGGACATAATTGAAATCCAATCAAAGCATGTGAATAATCAAAACATAATTTTAAGAGGCCTTTTACAATCCCAACAAAACCATATGGAATAAAAGAAATTAAGTACCAAGTCTAAATCAGTGAAATTTCGAATTTATTCATGGCATGGTCACCTCGAGTCCACTCGGCTCCATGTCCGCAATCTAAGTGTCACCTGAAATGATAAGGGAGAAGGTGAGTCGCAAGACTCAGTGCATAAATCCTCTCCCGATTAATGCAACATGCTAACACACATCATAGCAACGTTAATACAAGTAATGCACCCAATCCTAGCCATCCGTACTCCATTTCTACCCGTGTGGTACCAAACCACCGGTGGTGCCAAACCACCGTGACCCAAAGTCACGATATCCATAATTGTGGTGCCAAACCACTAGTGACCCAAAGTCACGAATAATCCAATGATGGGGCCAACCCATCGTGTGTGATACCAAATCACCGGCGTCAATCCCATATAATCGGTGTGGGGCCAACCCATCGTGGTACGGCCACCGGGACGAGACGCTATGAGGTGCCAAACCTCCGGTGTCTCAAAGACACGAATGTGATACCAAATCACGGTGACCGAAGTCACGAATCCAATGATGGGGCCAACCCATCGTGTGATACCAAATCATGGCGCCAATCCCGTATAATCAATCTGTGGGACCAACCCACCGTGGTTCTAAGCCACTGGGGACGAGACATTTGAGGTGCCAAACTCTCCGTGACCCAAAGTCACAATAATCAATGCGTGGTACCAAACCACTGGAGGTGCCAAACCTCTGGTGTCCCAAAGACACGGATATCATATTCCCCCTCCTCTCATATCACCCATAACATATCATACTAATGCAAAACGTGCAATACATGTAATCATGCTAACATGTTTAACATTGCATCTCATATCACATACATCATCGATCATGATATCATATACCATTAATAGAACTCGTAATGAAACGGGCTTACTCGAATCCGTGCACATACCCCATAGGGTATCATATCAATCAACCACACTGTTTGACAATCAGGTTTATTAAACATATTACTACGCAATGAGTGTGTTAGTTTACACACCTGTTAAAACGCAAGCTTTTAAACCCAACGAACCGATCTAAGATCCTCAAATACCTTGCTCCTATAATCGGCCAAACATAGATTAGCCACTTATACCATTCGGCCAAAACCATTAAACCAAAAGGGTTAACAATTGAATCCCTTACCTTTCAATTGGTTTGGTTTCCTACCAAAACCTGAACCAACCAATGCTTCCTTAGCCAATCGGCCACACCCTAACAAGAGAACTGTTAATTTTTTGAAGTCTTTGATTAACGAAAACTAAAAGAATGCACTACTAGAACCAATCCCTTACCACCACTTACCAACGATTAACCGAGAAAGAAGACTCCTCTTGCTTGCTTCCAAAATCCAAAGGCCCTATAACGTAATAGTTAACAAAGATTAACTCCTTTCAACCAAACCTAAAATCGAACCAGAACAAGGGAGAGGAGAAATAACCATTCGGCCAAGCACTTACCTAACACCAACCAATATTCGGCCAAGAACCACTAGGAGAGAGGAAAGATTCGGCCAACTCTTAAACAAGATGGAAAAAGAGGATTCGGCTAGGGTGGTTTGTAATAATCACACAAGATTGGTCAGAGTGAAAGAAAAGAGAAAACGAAATGCAAAAGGATAGGGGTTGATATTCGCCAACAATAGAAATGGGGAAAAGAAGAAGAAATGGAAAGGTTTAGAAGGGTGAAGTTTCGCTTGCAAAAGAAAGAATGGAGAAAGTGTTTTGGAGAATAGAGTTTTGGCCACACAAATGAAGAGAAAAGAGAGAGAGCAAAGAACATCTTGGCTACCAAGAAAATTGAGAGGGACAAAGCAAATTCGGCAAGGCTATAGGGTTTGGTCTTCTGGTTTCAAGAAGTAAAGAAAATGAGAGAAAGCTCTCTTGTAATTTCGGCTACTATTGATAAAAGAGAGGAATTTGGCTTGACACAAAGTGACCGAAAAATGCACAAAAGTGCCTAAGTGAATTTTGACTAACACCCCTCCCCACTTACCAAAACCGGCCACTCTCTCTACAAACTCCCCAACATTCGACCACTACCCACAATTACTCCAAGCCACACATTCAAACTAGTTTGAACTAGTCTCCCTCCTAAATTCGCTCTCCACCCACCATTTAAACATTTGACTTGGTCCATGGCAGAGTTTGAACTGCCCACAACTCTCCTCCTCCATGCCGTCAAAATGAGAGCAAAAAATGTGGGATTTTCGCAGCTTGAACACAGGACCTCCTCCCCTGCAAGTGACGCCAAACACAAGCCCCAAGTGACGCATGCTTTGCCATCTTACTAGCTCAACTCTTGTGCTAACTTTTCACCTAAAATTATTTATAAACCCCAGCTCCTTCAGCTCCTCTCACATAAAACTTAAAACCAAAATTTTTCCTACCACTCCGGCTTATACTAAGCTTACAACTAAGCCCCAAAACAACACAAAAGCAACATTGCAAAACAACCACATGCAAAACAATGCAATAACAAAATAGCCCCTATCCCTGGATATTACAATTATCACGTTCATCTTGCCGAAAATCACAAGAAGAGAAAAGAAAAAGACTAAGATAGGGTTCGGTCATTGTTGTCTTTGATTGAGGTATGTTTCGAGCTCGATTTTTAATGATTTCTACGTTTTTATGATCGTTGCTTTGAGTACTAGCTAGCCCATACCTTGATTTTCTAAATTGATGATGATTTTAAGATGTGTCATTGATGGATATATGAACTTTGTGTTGATAGTTGGTTAAATATATATGTGATAGATTAACATATTTTGTCTTTGAATTTTTGATCAATTTGACTATTTTGGGCTAAATTGTGAAAATGAGAAATTGAGGTACTAAAATGTGAAATAAATGAAATATGAGGGCTTATATGAGCTAAGGGAAAATTCGACTAGGCATGTGTGTAATGAAATTATGATAATTTTTTGATTTTATGAAATAGGGACTAAAATGTCAAAATGTACAAATTTGAGGGCTAAAATGTAAAATGCTTTAACTATGTGTTGTGGATTATTTTGGATGAAAATGTAATTTAATGAATTGAGTTTAATATTATATAGATAAGGAAAAGAGAGATTCAGACCGAGATCGAGGCAAGAACAAAGTGCTCGATTGATCGACTTGAATCGTTATTTCTACATCCGAGGTAAGTTCGTGTATAATACAAACTGTTTAAATAATGTTTAATTATTATGAAATAAATAGAAATGTGATTGTTGACCCAGAAATGTGAAATGTGAATTCAAAGAAATGCAACACTATGTGTGTGTCAGTAGAATGGTTACTACGATGAATTGCACTAAGTGTGCGGAATAAATAAGTGCATTGGTTATAATAGTTGGCACTGTGTGTGTGATATTGAGATATCTTCGATTTAAAGTGATGGCACTAAGTGTGCGATACTATCGTAGCTTCAGCTAATTAAATGGCACTGAGTGTGCAAATTCATCAAAGGTTGAAAGAGGGCCGAACGAATTATGGCTTGGAGCATTGAATGGTAAATGTGATAGATAAATATGTGATGGTACAGGTATGTACAGAACATATGTGGTTGATGAAGTTGTGTATGAGATATGGATAATTATGTGAATGAATGATGGAAAGAGTTAGATTTAGTAGCATCTTAAATGCGTGTACATGAACATATAGTTATGTATGAAATTGAGGAATTGTTATAGATGATATTGAGTAATGAGGTAAATTGAACTAGGTGATCGTAATTTTGCATATTGAATTTAAATTCATGAATTAATTGTGTTATATTACGAACTTACTAAGCTTCAAAGCTTACTGTGTGAAGTCTTTCTCTGTTTTACAGTGTCATTTAAGCTAGCTCGGATCTGGGGATCGTCAGCGACTCAATCACACTATCGGCCATCTATTTTGGTACTTTTGGAAGTTGTATATTGGGTATAGGCTAGTGATTATGGAATGTTTTGAGATGTATAGTTCTTGACATGTGATATGGCTTGATAGCGAATGACTTTAGTATGTGTTTTGAATATGTGAAAATGATAGCTATAAGGTGTATATGTGAAGATGTGTGAATGATCATATTGATATGTTTTAGTGATATGAAAGTGGTATGTTTCATGCTTAAATTGGTTGATGGGAATGATGGTTAAAATGTATGTTTTGGATATATTTGAGATATGAATTTAGAATGGATTGATGCTTGTAGGTGTGACCCAAAATTTGGGTGGCAATTTGGCCTTGCAAATGGCCTATATTTGCCCACACAGTTGAGCACATGGGCGTGTGTCTCGACCGTGTCTCCTAAGATTGTATTTCAAAATAAGTCAGTCTCGCACACGGGCAAGACACAAGGGCGTGTGACAGGCCATGTGAATTAAGTCAGTGTTGCCCATGGGACAAGCACACGAGCGTGTCTTCGGCCGTGTGGACAAGTCAGTATGTATGCCCTATTTTGCCACGGCTTGGACGCACGGGTGTGTCTGATGCCGTGTGAGGCACACGGCCTATTCACACGGGCGTGTGACCTCTGTAACTTTGAAAAATGTTTGCTTTTCAGAAAAATTTTGTATGTGCTCGGTTTAGTCCCGACCCCTTCGTAATGCATGTTTAAGGTCTCGTAGACCTTTTAAAGGGACTCTATGTATATGATTTGCTATAATATGATGATGATGTATTTATGTTTGAGAAATGATCATAAAAGTTCTGTTATGTCTGATAACGCTTCTTAACCCTAGACTGGCGATGGTTATGGGTTAGGGGCGTTACATTGTGCTTGTTTAGGGTGAAGGAAATGGCTTGAAATTGGCCTATTTCTCATCCACATGGCCAAAGACACGGGCGTGTCTCAGCCATGTGTGACACACAGCTGTGCGACATGGCGTGTGTCCTCTATAGGTTTCAAGAGGTTGCAAGTCAGGCAGTTACATGGCCTAGCACACGGCCTGGCACATGGGTGTGTGAAGCCATTTCAAGAGTTACACGTCCTGGCGCGCGGGCATGTAGCTTGGTCGTGTAACCCAAGTTAGAGAGTTACACGGGCACGGACAAGGGCTGGGACACGACCGTGTGTCCCTACTTTGAATGTCCACACAGCCTGAGACACGGGCGTGTGTTTCAACCGTGTGACCCCTGTAGTGTAAATTTTTTTATCTTTTTTCTATAAAATTCTAAATGTTTCTGATTTAGTCCTGAATCATTTCTAAAGTGTTTCTAAGGCCTCAAGGGCTTGAATAAGGGACATTAAGCATGTGTTGAATGAGTTATACTATGATTTATGAAATGTTTGGAAATGATTGATTTTAAGTTACGTTTTTACAGTAATGCTTCGTAACCCTATTCCGGCGATGGATACAAGTTAGGGGTGTTACATCATTTCTTGACAAGCCACCACTAATTTGCAGATAAACTATTACTGATAACAATTTTACGGACAAGCCCTAATGATATGCAGATATACTGCCACTGATATTTTTTGTGGACAAGCCACCACTGATTTGCAGATATATTGCCACTGCTCCCACCTTTCACAATTACCCACCCCATGCATGTGATATGGAAAATTAACTTTTTAACACATATGGATCACTTTTACACTTGTGCATGTAAACATCCACTCATAATCACATATCACATGATAATCACTTTTAACATGTTAAACATGCTTTTCACATTAGATCGTGGATCTCAATATTTTTAACATACGCATATATAAATCTCACATGTTTCAATCATCACGTATATCACATAAGCCATACATCACACATCATGAGGATGAGATCTACACATACATCATAGTCACAATAATAATCACATCGATTATCATGTGTTTCTTAGAATCACTCGGTTAGAGTTACTTAATTGGTGTACATCTTGATAAGTTTTTCAACTTTTCTTGAATATTTTGTGTGCTCGTGATTTATTATAATTAAGTTATTAATATAATAAGATGACAATATCACATACAAGGAATAGTAATGATCCCACACCTTTTATTGAAGATATGATTTGCCACAATCCTTACTAACGATTTCACTTTGATCTAACTCGCAAGACAAATCTAACACATGATTAACATTTATTAGTTAGGGTCCTTTAAAAATAATTTATCACTTAAAGATCATTCACTAATAGTCTCATCAACACTTACTCCATGATTTTGGACTCTCAAAAATATTATTTCTAATGCGAACTTAAGGGTCACCCCTATGATTATCATTTGGTCCTTCTAATGATATGAAATAGTATTAGTATGATAATAAATAATAAATAATAATAATATGTAACATTGTCCCTATGGCCACTATACCATTCGGCCATGATACGAAATCACCAAGAGAAGGATTTTACGATCCAAATAACCCACACTTACAACTTGGTTAAGCCAGGATGGACAATGAATCGAGAAAGGTACAAGATCGATGACTTGAGTGATCTCAAAGAATTGATAGAGCAAAGAGAAGATGTAAGTTTATTAATCTGTGAAACGAAAAAATAGAGGGAGAAAAAAGGGAAGAAATTCGGTCACCAACGGTGATGGTGATTACGGTTCGACGATGGTTCCACGGAGGTCCGATGACGAGGGAGTGGTGGTCCGACGATGGTTGCAGAGGAAGAAATTAAAGGGGTTTGACACAAATAGAAGGAGGAAGAAAGTAAAAATGAAGGAAAAAGGGGACCCGTGGTGGTGCACGATGGCGATCAAGGCGACGATGGGAAAAGAAAAATAGGAGGAGAGGAGTTGCGATGGCCACGAGGCGTGGTGAATGGTGGTTGAGGATTTGGTCATGGTGGAGGAAAAGAGCAAATATTAAAAGAAAGGGTGGTTGTTATTTTGCAAAATGGAAAGAAAATGGATGAGAAAGTAAATAAAAAATAGAGAAAATGGGAGCAATGGGGAGGTAGAGACGACAAAGGGGTAGTAAGAGCTTGGTCAACCATGACTAGGTTTAATGAACGTCAACTAAAGGCAAGGCAATAAGTTTTGCCAAGATGAGGGAGACATGGAGTGAACAGGAGGATCATGCTCCCTCAACTTAAGCTAAGTTTAACCTGTATTGGAGGAAAGGAATCCTCTTATTTATAGTGAGAATGGGGTGGACGACAAGCACTAAAAGAACATGGAAATTTTTTTAAAATTAAATAAAAGGAACTTAAGCTAAGTTTGACCTGTATTGGAGGAAAGGAATCCTCCTATTTATAGTGAGAATGGGGTGGACGACAAGCACTAAAAGAACATGGAATTTTTTAAAAAAAATTAAATAAAAGGAGTGTGAACATGGGGGCTTGAACTTAGGACCACTAGGATAGTTAAGGAGCATTAAACCACTAGACTACTACACTTCATTGTTCTCATTCTTGCGCAAATATTAATAAAACTATGGGATGTAACAACTCTACCCTCCTTAAAAATATTTCATCCTCGAAATTTATCTGATGGAAAAAGGTGAGGATATTGTTGTCGCATCGGATCTTCTGGCTCCCAGGTGGCCTCGTTAGAGCTGTGATTCCTCCACAAAAATTTCACGAGTGGAATCTGCTTCCTTCGCAAAACTTTGACGTCACGATCAAGGATCTGTATCGGTTCCTCGCCATATGAAAAATCAAGTCGAACCTAGAAATCCTCAATCAAAACTATATGAGAAGGGTCAGATCGATATCACCTCAACATGGACATGTGAAAACGTCGTGGATACGATCCAACTCTGGAGGTAACTCTAGCTAATATGCCACTAGTCCCACTCTCTTAATAATGCGATAGAGTCCAATGAACCTCGGACTCAATTTCCCCTTGCGACCAAATCTCAATACTTTCTTCCAAGGTGAAACCTTAAAGAAGTCCCAATCACCAACACTAAACTCTATATCATTCCTCTTCAAGTTAGAATATGATTTCTACTGATATGATGTTGCTCTCAAATGATCCCGAATAATCTTCACAGTATTCTCAGTTTCTTGCATTAGATCTAGTCCTAACACTTTCTTCTCCCCTAACTCAGTCCAAAAAAGAGGTGTCCTACACTTGTGTCCATAGAGAGCTTCATAAGGAGCCATCTGAATGCTCGACTGAAAGCTATTATTATATGCGAATTTGGCAAGTGGTAGATGTTCCTCCCACCTGCCTTGGAAATCAATCACACAACCTCTCAACATATCTTCAAGAATCTGAATAACCCTATCAGGCTATCCATCAGACTGCGAATGGAAAGCAGTATTGAAGCTTAATCTTGAACCAAGAGATTCATGCAGCTTTTTCCAAAATTGAGACGTGAAACGAGGATCCCGATAAAAAGGATAGAAATCGGTAACTCGTGAAGTTTCACAATTTCAGAGAACTATAATTTCGCCAACCTCTGTAACGAATAATCTGTACACATTGGTAAGAAATGGGTAGACTTAGTCAACTGATCAAAAATCACCCAAATGTCGTATTTCTTCGAAGGTGTCAAAGGTAGCCTATTATTAAAGTCCACGGTGATATGCTTCCATTTCAACTGAGGAATCTAGATAGGTTGGAGCAAACCAGAAGGAAATTGATGCTCAACCTTGACTTGTTGGCGTGTCAAGCATCTTGTCGCAAATTTGATCACATCACACTTCAGTCCTGGCCACCAATACTACTCACAAAGATCTTGATACATCTTACTCCCTCCAGGGTGCATAGCGTAAGGACTACTATGCGCTTCCCTCAGAATGGATTGCCTCAACTTTGAATCTGAAGGTACACAATATCTTTCTTGATAGCACAGAACTTCCTTAGAATTAATGCCAAAATCTGAAGTTTTACCCTGTAGCACCCTATACCCAGCTTAGTCCGAATACAGGATGCCATACCACCATCTTATGTCACATACAACAAGTAAAAGTTCATTCTAAATGAACCGTCTTCCATTTTAGCATTCGTATTGGTTTTTAAGTCAATTATAGTTGTTAGTCATCAATGTTACATCCTAACCATACATCAAATAGTCTTATAATAATAATAATTAACATGCATAAGGTCCATTTAACAAAATATCAAAACTGTCACGTTGGTATTGATACTGACACTAGGGTATTGATATTTTCTTTAAGTGGTCTCGATACCACCTAGAAACAAAATATCAAACTTGCATTCTGTTTCTCAATTAAAAGCCAAAGTCTCAAAATTTATCGGCACCTGCCCTGAAATATGGATATTTTAACCCCGAGTATCAATACTCGAGCCAAGGTATCGATACTAATTCTCTATTCTGACTCCCTGCACGTTTCAAAACATAGAGGTGTCAATTTTAAAACTCGATTGTCGATACCTCTGCTCCAGACCTCAAAAATGCAACATACTTAAACAATTAGTCCATTCCAATTTAGTTCCACAACATCATACATCAATTACTTCGACAAATAATCATTCAACGACCTAATTAACAGTTCAATAATGCAAAATCATGTTCGAGCAAGTAACGACAATCCACCCTCATGTTCATGAACCCAAGCATAACAATAACGTTCTTATAAACTGAACCAAAAACCAGCAAAATGTCTATGAATCAACATGGCTATGACAAGTCTACCACATTGTCTTATTCCCCTAAACATAAATAAATGTAGAACACATATGAAATAACAAATAGACTTGCTTGGATCACCCTCAGAACCACAACGCTCACACTGGCACACAACTAATCTGGAATGGTTAAAGAAGGGAGTGGGTGAGCTTAACAAGCTCAATGAATGGCTAGAACAACTACCATGCAAGCAATTCATCAAGCATTAACGAAAAAACCATATAGCACAACCTTAACAATCCCAACTTTAGTGTCATAATATACTTACTTGCACATTATTTTATACTTCTTTTACATGGTAAACATATTCACATTTAAGCATATACCATGTTTCACATATAGTCACCTAACATACAAGCATATATCACCATACTCATATAATCTCATGACGTTTAAGCATATGCCATAATACTCGTAAAATCGCCTAACATTCAAGCATATACCACAATACTCTAAAACATATTTATAGATAAATTGTATAATGGTAACATACTCATTTAGGCATACATCACATTACACATATATACATTTTAAGATAATTTGGCAATTGAGCTTTGAAACATAAAAGTGAGCTCTATCATCACTCACCGGATACACAGATCTCCAACACACCAAACATGGACTTATAGAGTCCAACATGTCCTAAAAGTGAAGCATAAAGCTAACACTCTCCTTATTTCCCCTCACATGTCTCATTGGATGGAGCTTAGCTCACATTCCCTTATCCCTCCAACATGTCCTAAGGCCTCAACACCCAAAATCACTGTACATATAGGTGAGTACTCACAATCCTATGGTATGCCAACTATATCCAATGGTTTCAAGATCACAAGGCCAAAATATATGTAATCAAACACATATCACTTACTAATTATTTGTGCACTATCACTGCATATTTGCATCTTTATCAAAACACTTTCACTAACATTTAACATATACATAACATGTACACATTTGCAGTTTCACAACAGTTAACATAACCACATATCACATGTTATAACATCTCATCTCAATTCACATATTCACAAACACATAAGCACATTGTTCATAAGATAGCATAGATATGAGAAAGCTTACACTTGGAATTTAGAGTAGGGGTTTCGGCTACTACTAAATTCCCAAATAACACATTGAATCATGTCCACAAGTAATTATTACAAACACTCACCAATTACGCTTTTGACAAAATGCCTAAAGCTCAAACTAGCTTTTCCTTGCCTTTAGCTCTATTCGTAGAAGGTGTACCATGATCTGCCAGTAATATTCACACGTTATCGAAGGCTACACCATGAACATACATACAGACATATCTTACCATGGGTCTCAACCACATGGACTTACACACACATTCATGTATCATGATCTCCTAATCCAGTCTTCATCTTACTAGAGGCTACACCATGAGTGTTTCCAAATCATATTAAAATGTCATGGGTCTTTACCTCATGGTCTTACACTTGTTTTCATATTGTGACCTACCAATCTGGTTAGCATTATAAATGCCCTACTAGAGGCATCACAAAGGAACTTTTTCTCAACATTCACTTACCCAGATGATCACCTTTCTATTGTATATACATCTCGTACATCAAACCTTACCTACATGCTTACCAAACATCATTCTATTTAATAGAACATCATACATATCATCAAAGCACATATCATACCTTTACATATCTTGTACTCTTACCCATTTCTATAGACATCATCATCTCATTTATTTGTATATACATGCTTCTTGCTTGAACAATTCATATAAACGAATCAAAATAGAGACTCACCTATTACTCACTTACAGCAGTTCTAAGTTCTAGACTCAAACACCCTTCCCGAACCAGCACCAACAACTGCTTAGAGAACATAAATTCATTATTACCATTCTTATATATACAGTTTTACTTATCATTTCAATCCTTGACAACCTCATGCAAAACCTTGCTCTTACAACTTACTATTCAAATACCACATATAGACTTACTCAATTAGAACTTAACATGTAGAGCTATAATACTTACCTGGAGACGAAATAACCACTCAATATCAAAAAACCATAACTTCCAACTTAATAAGGAAGTGATGAAATTAGACTTAAGAAAAAGAATCAGAGAGTACCACTTAAGGAAGAAGAAGAAGAACCTCTATTAGAACCCTTCTTACGCATATAAATATGACTTATCTTACTTAGTGGAACTTAACAAGTGTCACACATTTTCAGAAGTTCTCCTTCTTAATGGCCTACAAATTTTGAGAGAATCATAAATGAGTACCCCACATTTCCAAATATCAAACTAGTCTATCCAGTTGGTTCCTAACCAAGTTACCTTACAATCTAACTAGCACAATACTTTTGACAAACAAGGTGCATTATACCTTTACCATTAACACTTATCATAAGTACCATTTTTTGCTTAACACAATCTTTACTCTTAATTAGGAGAATAACCTTAAATAGAATCCTTACTTACTTATACGTCGGTTACTATACGCCCACACGTATAAACAAAAATAAGCAATTGGGCGGATCACAATTTGCCAAATAGACTATTTTACTACTATACGCCTGAATCTTAGACCCACCAAACTATGGTGTTATATGTTCATCGGATCTAAGTTTTCTTATGCTATGTAAGGAAGTTATTTAAATTCTATGGTTTCTACCAAATCCAAGTGTAACAATCCTAACCCGTATCCGTCACCGGATTAGGGTTACAGAGCATTACCAAACAAACAAAACATTTAAATGTACCTTTCATACATAGTCATAATTATAACATGAATTAACCATTCACATACATATAGTCCCTAAATTGAGCCCTCGAGGTACTAGAAATATATTAGAAATAATTTGTGACTAAATTGGAGACATTTGGAAAGTTTAGGAAAAAGTTACAAAATTTTGACTATAGAGGTCACACGACCATGTGGCTAGGCCGTGTGACTCATACAGCTGAGACACACACTTGTGTCTCAGTCCGTGTAACATTCAAAATAGGGACACACGGCCATGTCCCAACCCGTGTCCTTACTCGTGTAACTCTCAAAATAGCCCTGTAATAGCCAAATTTTGGGCTTAGTCGGAACAATGGTTTCGGGACCACAAATTCGATGTTGAGAAATTTATTTTATTTATATTTTCATGGTCTAAAATTTCACGGAATGATTTCGTGAAAATCTCATTCGAAAATTTTGACGTTTGGGCACTCAATTTAGTCAAAAGGACTAAATTGTAAAAAGTGCAAAAGTTGAGTTGTACATGTTAGAGGTGTCCAATTGTTATGAAATTTAAAATTGGAGGTCCTTAAATGATAATTAGACCATTGGTTAAGTTGGTGGACAAAAATGGACATGGATGGGTATGTTTCAAAAGATTTTTTAAGGGGTATTTTGGTAATTTAGTGAATTAAATGAATTAAAAACAAAATTTAAATGCCAAATTTGTCCATCTTCAAGCTTAGGCCGAATTTAACATGTGGGAAGCCATGGATAGGGTTTGAATCTTTCCAAGCTTCATGGTAAGTCCATTCTAGCCCCGTTTTTCATGTTCTTTACGTTTTTAGAGTCTCGGTAACTTGATTTAGCTTATTCTAGCAATAATTTAACCTAGGGTTCATATTTGGAAACTACCCATAGGTGAAATGTGTTTATTTTGATGTTTTATAGCAGAATATGAAGCTTAGAATTATGTTAAACAACTTTTACTAAGCGATTTTAAGTGAAAATGAGTAAAACGACATAATCGGCAAAAATACCTAATTTACATAAGTGCATGTTAGAGCAAGAATTTGATGTTTCCATAGAAGGGAAAAATGATCAGCATGTTATAAAACATAAGAATAAGGGATGAAGTTTAATTTTCGAGCCTAGGGGCAAAATGGTAATTATGCAAAAGTTTAGGGGTAAAATTGTAATTTTTCCAAAGCTTGAGTTAGGGACTGTTTTGAGTAGTACATTAATTAAATAAGTGAAATGTGATGTCTTAGACCCCGAAAAATGAGATTTGGACCTAGAACGGGAGGAAAATTGAAAATCGAGAAAGTTGGTAAAATGACCGTTTTGGTATCGAGGTAAGTTCATATGTTTAATAAGCATTTAATGATGCAAGTTTGAATGTTAAATTGAAATTTTAGTTATGAATACTTTAGTATTGATTTTCCAATATAATTATAATGTTCGATAATGACTCGACATTTTAATGAGAATTGATATAAGTTTACATGTAAGACCAAATTAGGAAGATGGCTTTGTGTAATATCAAGAAAGTATTGAATAGAATAATTTGGGGAGGATAAGTTAAATTGATGATATGATGAGATTGGGAATGTAATTATGTAAATTGTATGTAAATAATTCATTATTTTTATTGACATTTTTATATTTCAGCATATTTTATGTATTGTAGCTGATTTTTGAATCATAATTGACTATTGAAGGAATGAAATAAATTATTAGAAAGTGAAGTACTTCCAGTTTGAACCTTCGGAAAACCGAAAGATACGGACAATATGTAGCTAGGTCACACGAGTGATAAGGGACCTTCACCGTGTGCACAAGAAAGCTACGAGATGGCAAAATTTGATATGTAGCTAGGCCACATGGATGATAAGGGACTTTCACCATGTGTGCAAGAAAGCTACGGGTTATGAGTAGCTATGTCGCATGACTGGTTCCTAGTGTTGGACGCCATATAGACAAGAAAGCTACGAGATGGTTAGGTCACATGAGTGGTACTAATTGAAGGCCACTATGTGTACAAGAGAGCTTCAATTTCAAAGGTGGGTTGTGTGCGAAACCACTGTGTATCCGCTATTATTCCGAAGCGTTCAATGGGAAAATCGATTAAGTGAAATTATGTGTGAATTTGTAGTAATGAGCATGGGTATATGCATGTATAACGTATGAGCAATATGCTCGATATGTAATCGAAAATTGGAAAGATCGGTATAGGCAAGTGATGAACACAACTAAAGTGAGAGAGAGCAAAAATTTACGATAGAACTGCTTTGGACAGTAGCAGTGACATGAATTTGAAAAATCACCAAAAATAGTAGAAATTTAATTATAAGTTGGATAAGATATTGATTTAAAGATTATTGAGTCTATTTTCATATAAAAGAAAGATTGAAAACAAATGATTTGTATATTTTGAGATATTTAAATTTTTGTGAGATTGGTTCAGAATGATTACGTGATCCCCTGTTCTGACTTAGAAAAATCATTAAAATTTTATACAAATAATTATGGGATATAATTTATATGCCTGAAATCCTGAATGAGTCTAGTTTCAAATGACCTAAAAAAGAAGGTCATATAAATTCTGTAATAGGATAAAATTGATTTGTAGTGAAGAGAGGTCAGAATAGTCAAACAGTGAAACAGGGGAATTTTAATGAATAAACTGTACTAACTGGAAAGACCAAAAATTCTAGAAATTTTATGGTATGAATATATGTGAGTCTAGTTTCAGGAAAAATTAGCGGTTTGTAATTCAGAGCTCTGTAGCTCAAGAAATAAATAATTTAGTGACAGCGATTCAAGTAGACAGATTAATGTGAACATGAGTAATAAGGTATAAGCATGTGATTTAATGATTGTATCAATTTGAGAACTTGTTGTGAGGATTTGTCTCGTTGAGGCTTTGGTAAGGCTACAAATGAGTAAGTTGAGAAAGTAAGAACTTGGCATTATTTATGCAAGTTATAATGACTTAGTAGTAAGCTAAATTCATTGCTAATGCTTATTATTTTTACATGTGAACTTACTAAGCTTTATAAGTTTACCCTCTTTTCTTTCCCATGTTTGAGTCCTATTAAACAAGCTCCATTTGAAGGTCGTTGGAGATCGCTTCACACTATCAAGCTATCTATGGGTATCTTTATTTATAAATGATTTAAGTTATGGCATGTATAGGGGCTTGACTAAGTCATTTTGTATATGTGTTAATTTATTTGACCAAATGTATTGCTTCATAACGGTAATAAGGATTATTCTGTATTTAGCCACGAGTTGTGGCTCATATTGGTCATGGAGTTATAATGCTTGTGTATGCATGTGTTTGTTAAAGTTTAAATTATAAGTGAAATTTTGTGGCTCGGGATTTGGTAGAATGTATTGTTAAGTCTGGTAATGCCTCGTACCCAGTTCCGGCGTAGGATACGGGTAAGGGGTGTTACAAGCCCCACACGCCCGTGTACCAGGCTGATACGGGCACGCCCGGGGCAACAACATTTTGCAAAGTGACAAAGCTCGGATCAAATGTTCCAAATGCCGTGAAGCTGATATGCACTTTGGTGCATTTTCAAATTGAGCCGGATTAGTCTATTTGGGCTCGATTTGAGCTCATTCGAGCTCGTTCCAGCTCATTAAGCGGATTGCTTTTTAATTTAATGCTTTAAATAAATTGGACAATTTATTTATTTAATTTTCTACATCAAGTTAAGTGTCTAAATATTTTATTTAGTGTCAAATCTAATTTGCCTAAGTCTAATTTAATTTTTGTCATTTTATTACAGCTTTTTAAGTGTGTTTTAATTTAAGAATTAAAGTGCAGAATTTTTCTAGTCATTTAGGGGCTGCCGAATTTAGTATGTGTGCTAAATGTGTGTTTAATGTGTCCAAAGTGTCTATTGATGTGTCTTGGACGTGATTAATTGTTATTCAATTCATTTGGCTTGATTTAATATGCATTCATACCCTTTTGTAGGTACAGCCGAATGTACATGAAGCAATTAAGAGATACATGCACCTAGGTGCATTGTACTTGGCCGAATACATCCATGTATTTGGTGGGTGCATGGATGGTTGGAAGCATGGTTAAATGGTGATGATTTTTGGGTTATCAAGGTGCCTATTTGGTTGAGAAAATAATTCCATGAAGACACATGCATGGAGGAGTTAAATGCATGATGCATGAACAGCTAGTTTCAACGAATGAAGAAATACATGCATGGTTGGAGTCATGAACGTCCAAGGGAGTTTTAATGGCTGAATTAAACACTTGCAAGCCATTCAAAGACATGTTTAAATGCTGGAAATTCTTCAAACAAAAGGTGCAACTCATCCCCAATGTTGGCCGAACCTAGACAAGCCTTCTCAGCTCCTTTGCTGTCCAAATTCGTGTGGCCACTTTCTTCTTCATTAAAATGTCTTCAAAATGTCCCAAATGGCTGAATTTAAATATCCAAGAGGGCTACTCACGTTCTCCCTTATTGCTGGACACTTTTCAGCCAAAAGAGACCAAATTAATAGCTCAATTATTGCATGGGACGTACCTAGTGCTTTGCATGCATCTTCAAGTGACTTAAAATTCATTTTCCCTTCTAGAAAGCTGCCCATTAACATTCTCAAAGGCTGCACATGGACTTGGACAAATTTTTGGGACCATTAATCTTCTAGAAACCCATCCATTGGAGTGCCATTGATGCCATATACATCCAAACGAATTCGCAAGCACATCAAGGCCACATTCATTTAAATTTGCCAAGACACTAAGAGACTTTATTCTAGATTTTTCTAGCTTATTTTAGTTTAATTTTTACTTAGCCTTTAAGCTATGACCATTCGACTAACTCCTTCATTTGGCTATAAATATTTGTTATATTCATTTGTAAAGGTTACAACTTTTAGAACTTTAATCAAATTATATGGACTTTTGTTCATTGAGTGAGTTTATCTCCTCTTCATTTTCGTACGAGTTTCGTCTTTGACTTATCAAGTTTTGCTTGTTGCATCAATCGTTTCTCATCCATCAAATTATACCAACGGTTCTTATCTTTTTAGATAACGGGTCTTGGTCCATACTCAATTTCCATATTTCCACATTAAACCATATAGAAATTGGGGTGACACTAACTTGTGTTGAATCATTTCTTCGTTCAAGTCCATTTTGCCATTTCCAACAACTATCCTATTTTACCATCTTCTTCACTTCCATCCTAAACCGAACCTACCCATTTATCAACTAGCCATTTTCATTACAAATCCATTTCCATAACTTTCTCAATTATCATTCATTTGATAGCTTCCGCAACTTTAATCTATTTACATCCATATTTTACTACTAATTCCCGAAGGCTTGATTTACTCCTCGTAGATGATTGGGCAACTCGCATACAATTCGACTCTCCCCGAGGTAGACTGTACCATTTGGTATCGGAGCTATCAAACGAGGATTTTTGACAATGTTCGTGAAGCCGAAAATTAGTTCGTAAGTTGAAAAAGAAGTTGTAATTTATTTTATTTTATTTTATTTTTCTTGTAATCATTATATGTGTGTTTGAAGTGTTAAAAAAATAAAAAAAACAAAAATTTAAAAAAAAGGAGAAAAAAATCGAAGTTAAAATAAAAGGAAGGTGTGAAATTTTTAAAAGTTTGCAAGATTTGTTTCATTACTTCTTCCCGATCTTGAAGCCACCCTTCTTCACCCCATCGCCCCACATACTTTCTTTTCTTTTTTTTTAGCCTACCCGATACCCTAACGTTTACCCTTGTTACCCACTTTGAAGCCGACCCTCAAGCCGCAATAAGTCTTTCGAAACAAAGTACGAATTTGCAAGAGCGAGAGAGAGCGGTAAAAGGCACGAGTGTAATCATCAAAGAAAAAGCCGTAAAACGAGTGAAAACACGAGTGTGGGCGATTTTTCTTTGTGAGTGACTTGTGAGTTTTTCTGGTGAGGATTTAATTTTCTATTTTATTCCTTTTAACAATTTTCTTTTTTAGAAAAATAAACATGTCACAAGAAGGGTTCTCAGCCGCCGACTTCCAATACTTGTTGAACGAAATGGAAAGCATGTTTGACCGGAAAATGTCTTCAAGTCGAAAAACGGAATCTAGCACCCCACAAAGGTATACCTCCGAATACTACTTGAAGAAGTCCCATCGTGATGTCCTTTCGCCATCAATTCTGAGTCAAGGAGATTCATGCTATGACTCTTATTCCTTAAAGAGTTTGAGAAGAAATATCGATCACGATTCTTATTCGACAAGGAATTCAAGGCGAAGCCAAACAAATAACGAGTTTGAATCCTTTTACGGTGATGACCAAGAAAGCATGAGTTATCCATCTTATGATTCAAAGAAGTCCCGTATGAAGAAATTTTCACGAGGAATTGATCAAGATATCTATGAAAACATCGCTTCGATCTTAGAATCAAATCCTTGTATTTTTGATTCTTTTGAATCAATCTCTTATTGTAATCAAAATGAAAAAGAATATGAAAAAGAAAACGAGAGAAAAGAAAACAAACATGAGAATGAAGAGAATGAAGAAAAAGAATTCGGAATCGTGAGAGAAAAAGAAAATAAAGAAAAAGAGTTTGAAAAAGAAAATGAAGAAAATAAAATTGAAAAAGAAATTGAGAAAAAAATTGAGATAGAAAAAGAAGTGAAAGAACAAGAAAAACGAGAAAAAGAGAGAGTTGTTTCAGCTAACTCATTTGAAGTTTGTTCTTCTTCTGTTCCTTCTTTTCAGGTTCCCGACAAATTTCACGATGACCTTCAACTACAATACCTTCCCGACGAGCGACATTTTCACATGATTGAAAAAGGTAAGGTTGAATCACGCGAGATTGAAGGTAAGGAAGGTAAGTATTATGAAGCGATTCAATCCCCATCGAAATTTTCTAAAGATTGTGAGTATATGGATGATTTCGTCATTGGCCATCCCTCGAATAATTGTGATGTTTTAAATGATGATAAGACGACTTTATTCCATAGTGATCATTGTGATGCGAAGTACGACGGTGGAGTAACAAATGTCCAACAAGTACAAGGCTCGAGTAAGTATGACGATGACTTTTCTTTTAATCCCAATTTGTTTGATTGTGGTTATTACGAGATTTGTTCATTGACTAATACAGAATCTTGTAAGACTGTTTTAAAGCACGTTAAGAGTTTTGATCGTTCGATCTTGAACATACACTATTCATATTGGTTTAACATGTTTGATTCATCGAAACCATTGTCCCATCTTGTAACACCCCAAACCCGGCCCATTCGTTACGACCGAATTTGAAATGCCACTGCGAAAAAACGTTTGAAGACTGATTTCACTTTTGGGAAAAACATTAAAAATTTTGTTATTTGAAAACCATGTCCAATTAAAAATTCTAAATAATATAAGCTTGATAAAAATATCCAAATTAAAACTTTATTATAAGCTTTTAAAATATAAGTTGCCAAATTAAAAGCACTTCCCAATAATAATTTAATGGTCGTCTAGCTTAAACATAATAGAAATACTTAAATACTTTAACTAGGCCTTATTACAATAAATAATTAAACAAAAGTTCTTAGTAATAAACTGAATAAAATAAAGAAGATGTCTTCTCGCATGGGCCACCTCGTATCCACTCCAACCCGGTCCAATCACCACGAATCATCTGCGATGTTTAATAAAAATTGGGTGAGTCATACAGCACTCAAGTGTGTAATTAGTCCTTTGAATTCCACCCACATGCTAACCACATATTAACTCATATATCGGATATCAATTATCAAATTCACATGTTATCACATTCGGGCTTGGCCCATATTCATATCACATTCATCTAATAGGGTAGTTAACCACATAATTTCCACATACCGGGCTTGGCCCATTTCATCATCAACCCATATGACATGGATAATGAGTTTATGCAAAGTGCACCCAACCCATCCTAGGGTCCATCCGTTACACCTACCTTGGCGCACCCTACCCAAGGTCGTGGCTAATCCACCGATCAACTAAGTGATCCCACATATCTTACCTTGGCAGATTTACTGCTCAAGGCCGTGGCTAAGCCACCGATCACCTAAGTGATCCCACATATCTTACCTTGGCGCACTTGTCGCTCAAGGCCGTGGCTAAGCCACCGATCACCTAAGTGATCCCACATATCATTCACCCACGGTGATGCTGGCTATCAACCGCCGAGATGTGGCACCTAGCCAACACCTCCCTTGATGAAGCACATAGCTAACATCAAGCGCTAATGTAGCACAAGGCTAACATTAGACCACGTACATAAAGTACACCCATACCTTCTTTCATATCATATCCCACCCATGCACATGCCACATAAAATAATGATACAATGTAATGATGCATGAGCATGTTAATCAAGCATATTATCACATATTCATATTAATAATCACATATCATCAGGTTTGGTACTTACCGGATTATCGACATACCCTTTGAGGGTATCCTTATCACAATTTCCACTGCACTAGTTAGCACATTCATAATGCACACACATTTCACATACATATCATATACCCAGAAAATGGTGGGTTAATCACACACCTGATCACTTGGAGAACTATGCTTTCGATACTGATGCTATCACTGGGCGATACTACGGCTATTTGCCTACTTTCTTGTTCTGACGCTGGTCCACACCTCGGTGGCCAATCCCTAACTGCCGAGACAGATCTCTTCTTAAACTTGGGGACAGAGACCTTCCCTTTCCCTTCTTGAATGGTATTCGCCTCCATCAACACACTTAATCAGAACAATCGATTTAATCATCAATATACGAATTCTTAACCAAATATCCACAACTTATCATACTTACCGAAAGGGTCTTGAAATCCCGAAAAGCTTGATCTAATGCTTGGATCCTTAATCCCTACATTTGATTAATCACCTACTACTTTAATAAAAAGCCATTCGGCCATAAATCCAAATCCTAGTAGGATTAGTATACTTAAACTTACCTTGTTGCCGTTTGACTTAAGAATCAAGTCTTGAAATCTCTGCTATACTCTTCTTGTATTCGGCCAAGCATTGAATCAATTAACTTGGTTAGTTTTCGGCTTTTGAATAATTAATGAACACATATATTTACCAAACATGGCCTTGGTCGAATACTATAGACACTTACCTTGTGGATTTTAAATCCCGAAACTCACCGAATAACTAGGGAATATGTGGCCTATGGTGTACCTTCGGGAAAAGAACTTCTCCTTCCTTGTAGTCGACACTTAGTAAATCCCGAAAGATCTCTTCAAAGTTTCGGCAACAAGATATTAATGGGGTTAGTCCTAGATTTCGGCAAATCTTAAGAAAAAAAAGATGAAACCGAATGAGATCTTACCCTTACTTGAAGAAATCGATTGCACCTTCACTTCAACCTTCAGAGATTCGGCTATGGCTAGATGATGATCTCACAACTTTCGGCTTTTGGAGGATTAGAAAGAAAAGAGAAGGAAGAATAAAGATGGAGGATTAGGCTAGAACACAAGTTATTTCACTTGGCAAAAATAAAAGAAAGAAAAGAAGAGAAGAGAGCACTAAGAATTTACAGAGAAAGGAGGAAGCACAAATTGATGAGTAGCCCTCCTTCCTTCCTTTTATAGCCGAAATTATCATCTAAGGAGTCCCTTACTTGGCCACCACTCTCTATCGATAACTTTATCCTTTAATTATCACTTAAAATAAAAGATAATTCAACAACTATCCTTACTTAGCCGAAATTATTAAACTCAAAGTCCCTTACTTGGCCATCACTTCTCCCTTATTTTCCTCTGTATCTCTTTATTCAAATTAAAAGAATTTAATCCAACAATTATCTCTTGAAAATAATGATAAATAAATCCCTTATTTATCCACTATTTATAAAATAATAAAAGCTCCTAATTTATAGCCATGTGTCGTCCACCTCTCTGCCCATTGTAGCAAAATAAAATTTCTTTTATTTGCTTCCCATGTGACTCGAACTTAGGCCCATTCCTCTTGCATATGGTGCCATTTCCAGAGGGCCTAAGTGGCATCTTCAGGCCACTTTTCCAAGCCTGTTTGTGTGTCAAATTTCACAAACTTTTTCTTTTAAGGCCACCTTGCCTTAATTTCCCCTTTTGAACCTTAAAACTCGTCATTTCTAGGTCATTTCTAAGTTTCCAAAAATTTTCGATCGGCTCAGTAAACTTGACATTTCCTTACATTTCCATGACATTTCCTTACAAGACATTTCCTTACATTTCCAAGACATTTCCTTACATTTCCATGACATTTCCTTACAAGACATTTCCTTACATTTCCAAGGTTCTAAAAATGTTCACTTTCCTCTTTTAAACTTAACATTTCCATACATTTTCGAGTTTCCAAAATGTTCATTTCTAACTTATTTTCACTCATTTCGGGTTTCCAAAAATATTCAAAATTTATTCATAATACTTAAAACATGTCACTTCATACAATTAAACCGAAAATGCATAGGCCCTATTTTAGGATGTTACACATCTTGACTTAAATAGTCAAACCCATGTTTTTAAACCGGGAATACGTTCTGATTTGTTCTATGGAAAACTCAAGTATCATCAGGTACGTTTGAAACATTCCTATCATTTCGATACTTGTTTTCTAATTAAGGTAACGAATTTTGTCAACTTTTTGTTCAATTTTTATTCGTTCCTTAAACAATTCTTGTGGTTGCACTTGAAATTCATGTTCCATTTGAAAAGTGCTGATTCAAACGCGAAGCTTCGATTACGTTACTTGTCCGTAGAGAGAAGGTTTGTAATACTCGAACAAGGTAAGCCTACTGAAAGTATTGATACATTTTTTCTCTCTTTGGATGGTGCTAAGCTTTGAGTTACTGATTTCGTTGTTGTAAAACATTTAGATCATTACAGGCTTAATCGTTCTTTTCTGCCTATTTGCGATCTATCTTTTTTGATGATTGTGTTTGATAATTTTGATTCAAGTGTGAAAGAGTCCATATTGCATCACATGTGCAATCCACTTGAAGATTTTGAGATGTTTTCGTTCTTTTTGGATGTTGATAGAAATTTTGTTAATGAATCCTCTTTTGTAAATCATTTAGATCATGAATTGTTTGAATGTCCTAATTTGTTTATTGATGATCTATCTATCTTGTTCATTGACAAAAAGAATATTTTGTACGATAAATTTTATAATCCATGTGAGAGTGATTTCATAAATTGTTCAAAACAAGATTTGGATGTTCAATCTCGAGCGCCATATGCATTTTCTCCATTACTTGCTTGTGACAATTTTATCTTTCATCTGGTATGTTACTCACATGTTGATTTTGACTTGTGGAATTCATTTGAATCGTATGCATGCTTTAAAGCTTATTCACCTTTGTTGCAAGAATTTGATAAGGCTTTGTTACTTTTATATGATAAAATGTTTATGCCCGTATGCGTGCGAACTAGTTGTTTTATTTTGCTTATATTTGGCTTGCACGAATGTTTGTTAACTTGTGGTTACCTTTTTCAGGTACTATGATTATCATTCGTCCCGTTTGATCGAGGAAAGTTGAGCAAGGAGAATTTTGTTCGAGACAACCAACAGGTCGATTCGAGGACGAATCGTCTTGAAGAGGGGAGGGATGATACGGACACGCCCGGGGCAACAGCATTTTGCAAAGTGACGAAGCTCGGATCAAATGTTCCAAATGCCGTGAAGCTGATATGCACTTTGGTGCATTTTCAAATTGAGCCGGATTAGTCTATTTGGGCTCGATTTGAGCTCATTCGAGCTCGTTCCAGCACATTGAGCGGATTGCTTTTTAATTTAATGCTTTAAATAAATTGGACAATTTATTTATATAATTTTCTACAGCAAGTTAAGTGTCTAAATATTTTATTTAGTGTCAAATCTAATTTGCCTAAGTCTAATTTAATTTGTGTCATTTTATTACAGCCTTTTAAGTGTGTTTTAATTTAAGAATTAAAGTGTAAAATTTTTCTAGTCATTTAGGGGCTGTCGAATTTAGTATGTGTGCTAAGTGTGTGTTTAATGTGTCCAAAGTGTCTATTGATGTGTCTTGGACGTGATTAATTGTTATTGAATTCATTTGGCTTGATTTAATATGCATTCATACCCTTTTGTAGGTACAGCTGAATGTACATGAAGCAATTAAGAGATACATGCACCTAGGTGCATTGTACTTGGCCGAATACATCCATGTATTTGGTGGGTGCATGGATGGTTGGAAGCATGGTTAAATGATACTGATTTTTGGATTATCAAGGTGCCTATTTGGTTGAAAAAATAATTCCATGAAGACACATGCATGGAGGAGTTAAATGCATGATGAATGAACAGCCAGTTTCAACGAATGAAGAAATACATGCATGGTTGGAGTCATGAACGTCCAAGGGAGTTTTAATGGCTGAATTAAACACTTGAAAGCCATTAAAATACATGTTTAAATGCTGGAAATTCTTCAAACAAAAGGTACAACTCATCCCCAATGTTGGCTGAACCTAGACAAGCCTTTTCAGCTCCTTTGCTGTCCAAATTCGTTTGGCCACTTTCTTCTTCATTAAGATGTCTTCAAAATGTCCCAAATGGCTGAATTTACATATCCAAGAGGGATACTAACGTTCTCCCTTATTTCTGGACACTTTTCAGCCAAAAGAGACCAAATTAATAGCACAATTATTGCATGGGACGTACCTAGCTACTGCATGCATCTTCAAGTGACTTAAAATTCATTTTCCCTTCTAGAAAGCTGCCCATTAACATTCCCAAAGGCTGCGCATGGACTTGGAAAAATTTTTGGGACCATTAATCTTCTAGAAATCCATCCATTGGAGTGCCATCGATGCCATATACATCCAAACGAATTCGTAAGCACATCAAGGCCACATTCAGCCGAAATTTGCCAAGACACTAAGAGACTTTATTCTAGATTTTTCTAGCTTATTTTAGTTTAATTTTTACTTAGCCTTTAAGCTATGACCATTCGGCTAACTCCTTCAGTTGGCTATAAATATTTGTTATTTTCATTTGTAAAGGTTACAACTTTTAGAACTTTAATCAAATTATATGGACTTTTGTTCATTAAGTGAGTTTATCTCCTCTTCATTTTCGTACGAGTTTCGTTTTTGACTTATCAAGTTTTGCTTGTGGCGTCAATCGTTTATCATCCATCAAATTATACCAACGGTTCTTATGTTTTTAGATAACGGGTCTTGGTCCATACTCGATTTCCATATTTCCACCTTGAACCATATAGAAATTGGGGTGACACTAACTTGTGTTGAATCATTTCTTCGTTCAAGTTTATTTTGCCATTTCCACCAACTATCCTATTTTACCATCTTCTTCACTTCCATCCTAAACCGAACCTACCCATTTATCAACTAGCCATTTTCATTACAAATCCATTTCCATAACTTTCTTAATTATCATTCCTTTGATAGCTTCCGCAACTTTAATCTATTTACATCCATATTTTACTACTAATTCCCGAAGGCTTAATTTACTCCTCGTAGACGATTGGGCAACTCGCATACAATTCGATTCTCCCCGAGGCGGACTGTATCATAGGCCGTGCGCTAGGTCGTGTAATAGCCTGACTTGCATGAAATAGAACCTACAGGGGACACATGGCCGTGTCGCTAGGCCGTGTGTCACACACGTCTAAGACATACGCCCGTGTCTCAGGCTGTGTTGACATGAATTTGCTCAAATATCAAGCCATTTCTAACTCTAAACCATACATGCACCTAGCAACATTTTTGTGCACACAATCAAGAAATCAACCTTACAAAACCTGCATATATTGACCAATTCAATAGTCCTAAACCAATCAACCATACACATCTATTTCAATACCATCTCAAAACATACCATATCTTGACCATATTGAAACCAATTCATCACATATCATTTTAATCATTCAAACATGTATCAAAACTTAATCATATGAACAAATACTAATAAGGCATCAAAAGTACCAAACCAAGTAACTTATACAAACCAAAACATCAAACAAACATTCAAGTAAACATCATTATAAGCCCACCTATACATGTCATTATAACCCTTTGCCAAAATGCCCAAAACTACCAAATTAACTATTGGATAGTGTTGATACGATCTAGCCTCGGTGACTTGATTTGAGTCGTTTGTTGTGCCCGATTGTTAAATGGAGAAGTTTCGTTCAATTCAGAGTTTAATTGAATTTGGCTAAGTTTAGGCTTAAATGAAAGGTTTTCAAAGAATTTTAGGATAGATTAAGGATAAGATCAGCTAGATGTTGAAACAAAGGGGAATAAAGAGAAGGGCTGAAATTGGCTAAGCCAAATGATGATGGAAATGGCTAGGTGAATGAGGATGAAGATTCAGCTAAGGTTTGAAGCAAACAAATCAGAATGTTGGATAGAACAGAAAGTTGAGCTTAAGGACAATAGTGAACCAATACTATGGAGAGTATTGACCCGAAACTTATAAGTCACTTAAGGTGCTGGAAAGGACCTTGACCCGCTAACTATAAAGAGTTAGGAACCAAAGGTATCAAATGGTTGAACGCCATACTCGAGATTGAGTGATAAGTTCAAAGAAACAAGAAAGACGCCACTAGCAAGCTAGATAAGTCTACTTGAGTCTTAAACGAATTTAGAGAGTTGAATAAACTCACAAATGAATTAAAATTCATGAAAATGTCAAGGTATATTGTCTAACCTTCAAAATGTTTACAAAACAACTATTTATAGACTGAACATGTTCCAGCCGAATGGACACAAAAGGAACTAAATGGTCAGCTTTTAATTCAGCTTAATTAAGCTGAAAATAACTATTAAGCTCTTCAACACATCTCTTGAAGTATTCTGCACCTTGGTGATGCCAATGGACAGCCTCTTGGGGGTTTTTAATCAGCTGAATTTTTGTCAATAAATAAGGAGCTGAAATGAGCTGAATGGGCTTAATTAGGTTCGGCCAAAGTGATTGAATGAGCTGCCATGAAGAACTGATTAGTCTTGGACTTTAAATAGCAGCTTATGGCACTTCAATGGCCATGGAGTGTGAACCAACGAAATTGAGAAGCCTTTTGTGTGTGAAATCAAATGACCGAATGGTCACCCCATGTGAAAAGAATTTTCAGCATTATGAAAGCTCTTTATGGCTGCTTGGGGAGCTAAATGGCCAACTTGGCAAGAAGAAATAGTAGCTCTCCCTTATCCTTTGCTGTTCACGAAAGGGTGTTTGGAGAAACTAAATCATCAGCTCACATTAATCAAGTCGTCCAATGCATGTAGCTACAACATTCAATTCAGCAAATTTAATTAGTTTAAGACATGATAAATTCGGTTGAAGCTAGGACATATTAAAAACATGTAATAGACTAAGACACAAATTAAATTCAACAGCAGCTAATTAATTTGTCTCTACTTTAGACACATTTAAACCATGCATTAAACTAAGATACATTTAACACTTTAATTAATTAGAATCAGATTAAAACATAATTATTAACACATATTTATGAGCTGAAACTAAATTAATTGACTTAGCTAAAGCATGATATTATTCCAGCAACTAAAACGAATAAATTTAAAAGGATAAAATTTAGCTCAATGAGCTAGAATCGAGCTGAATTGAGCTCCATTGAGCTGGAATCGAACTAATTCAGCTTGCAAGAATTTGCAAGCCACACTTGGTGAGCTGGTCCAAGGGCATTCTCGGGCGTGGCTGTATCATCCCCTCCCTCTTAAAGGTGATTTGTCCTCAAATCGGGCCACTTGCTCGCAAAAAATCTTTCTTGGTCACGAACCTCTTGGGTGATGAATTTGACAGAAATGCTCCCAAGAACCTGAGATTCACAAATACCTCGAAAATAGAACAGGTTGTTTGCATACTCTCCCTCTTTAGGAGGAAACCATTTCGAGGTGTCACCTACACAAGAATGAAATAGTTTAGTGACACTAGAAATTATAATCTCAAGATAACTTTTCAAAATCTTATTCAAAAATTGAGCAAATAAACCAATGCCAGGATAAAAAACAGAAGTTGATTTTACCTTCCCGCAATGAATCAAAAAGTTCATCGATGACATCAAAACAGAACCACAAAGCATACGAGAGTTATAATTTTGGACAGCAAAGATCCATGTCTCAAATCCTTTGAACAGTGATATAGAACTAAAACTTTGATTTAGCATTTGCAACTTATCACAGCTCAACAACTTTGTTTTCAGATTTAAAGACAAAACACCAAGCAAGCATAAATGGTTCACACATCTATTCACACAAAATTCAGAGTGCTTGTTTTCTCTCAATAAAGATTCAGAATAACAAAGCTTTCGATAGTTATAGTCTCGAAAATCAAAATCTCTTGCTTCAAATCCCTTGGTCAATAATAAGGAACAATAATCACCGGGATCAAAGACGAGGGTTTCTCTTACCATTTCACTTCGACTTGAAAGTTTCATGACTAGCATCGTAGAAAGAACATGAAGCAATTTTAAGTCATTATCAAGCAAATCATACTCGAATCTTTTAAGCCAAAATATAGAACAATTTCCAGAATCAAAAATTTGATTTTGACTTTGCAAGCCAACGAAATTCACATGCTTTGTTTTCGAACAAAATAAAGATAAAACTCGGAGAAAATAGAAGGGGTCAACACATTGATTCAAAATACAATTTTGATACTCACCTTCACTTGACATCAACTTAGGAATACATGCTCCAGGTTTAAAAACACGGTTTTATTGGTCGTTCCGCAACGCAACAAAAATTTTATTTTCACCAAGACATCACACATGCCAAGCAAACAAGATTTAGGCATACATACATTCGAGCAATCAAACCCTTCATATTTCATTCTCAAAGGCATGCTTATACAAGAGGGTTTCGTACAAAAATATAAAGAATTCACATAACCATTTCAATTGAATAAATCAAGCTTTTTATGTGAATAATTGCTATCACGCACATCCAAAGTTTGCACAAGCTGAATTAATCCAACTTCGTCAATAGATTTTTCAATGCAAAACACATCAAGTAAATAACTCTTCATGCCTTCTCTTAAAATGAAATTGTCATCAACAAACAGAGAATGCAATCAACCAAAGAAAAATAAGGAGGTCTTTTGAAAACTATGTCACCAGCAACTTTCTCAACAACATTCAACTTTAATTGTCGTGATTGAAATACATCGATGGGTCTTACCTTTTCATGTTGAATCAAGAATTTTATAACCGGAAACATAGAATTAACAAAGAGCGATTTTAAGTTATAATCAGAGTCTTCAAGTTTCGTTTCCTTAGTTAAAGGCCAATCATCAAATAAACATGAATTGTTCCATAAAATTTAGGATGCTTAATTTCCCTTGAACCAGAATAACGAACTCCAGGTTTGAACACACGAGTTTGATTACTCGCTCCATAATGCAAAAAGAATCTCTTTATCTCCAATAATTCACATATGTTAAACAATGAGGATTTAAGCATACACATACTCGAACAAACAAACCTTTTAAATCTTAGTCGAACAGACTTGCTCAAACATGTGGATTTCGCACAACAAATTAGAGAATTCACATGATCATCACAAACAAATAGATTAGATATCAACTCTTTATCATACAAGTCCAAATTTTGTTCGTGCCGATTTAATCTTGCTTTATCATCAAACTTGCCAATGACATACTCATTAGTAGAAGAGCTCTTCATTCCATGTTTTAAAATGAATTCATAACAATCAGAGAGTGACACTTAGACAAATCAAGGTGAGGAGCTCTTTCAAAAGCTAAGTCTTCGGCAACCTTATCAATAACATTCAAGTGGGATTGTTGAAACTAAAATGCTAGGGAACCCTTACCTTGCTTACCTTTAAGCAGTTGTGGACTAAGGTCATCTACGATCTTACCTTTGCTGAACAACTTGAACCGCCTCTCTTCAGGAATATAATGAAGTTGAAACTTGTCAAACGAATCTTTAGAAACCTGAAAACAAGAAACAATACGAGGAAAACTCACATGTTGGTTAGTAAAGACATTCCTCACTTTTTCTTGTTCTCTCTCGTCTTTTTTACTCGTTTCTTTTTCTAACTCATTTTCAAATTCTCTCTCTTTTACCTCGGTCTCTTTTTTGAGAACTCGAAGACACTCGTTTCTTTCACAATTTCTTTTCTTTCTTCAGTCTCACTTTCTTTTTCAATTTACGTTTCTTACTCACACTTTTTTTCAATCTCAATCTCTTTTTTCTTTCTCTCATACTCTTTTTCCTTTTCAATTTTTTTCTTTCATCTCTCTTTTTTTTCTCTTGATTTCGTTTAAAATCCGCTCATTTTCTCGCATTAACATTTCTTGCCTCTCTTTTCTTTTTATTTCTTTTTGTCTCTTCCTTTCATTACAAGATGGAGATGATACAAATGAATCAGAACGACAAGATTTTCGTTCAAAGAAAGGGAAAGCATCTACATATGGGTCACGATCAACTCTTCGTGAATACTCCTCCGTGGATGAGTACTTTGATGCTCTTGAAGAGACATATCTACCTTCTCGTTTGTCATCTTGAAAGACCTTAGACTCGAAGCTTTCTTTCTTTCTACTCGAATGCCTCGATGAGTAGGAATCACGGTATGGATCTCTTCTCGAATAGCCATTGGATGTTAGTCTCTGTGATGATCTTGACTCCGTCTTTTGACTTGGAGACAGTCGTTCCCGTTGGTCTCTTTCCTCCAATCGGTCTAATCGTTCATGCAACCTTTCAAATTTAGATCTCATAATTCTACGCATTTCTTTCATCACATATTGAAAATCTGATTCTGAAAGCTCTTCTTGAAACATGATTTATTGATGAAAAGAAAAGTGATTAAAAACAGAAAATGAATACCTCACCAATACAAACCTCAGGAATCCACTCACAAGAAAGATAATATGGCACTTCACTCGTGTTTGCACTCTTCACTTGGCTTTTTCTTCTCTCTAATGCTATCACAACGCTCGTGCCTTTTACCACTCGATTCTCCTTTCAAAATTCGTAAATCAACTCGTTTAGACTTATAAGCTAGTCTAGGGGTCAGTTTCAAAAGGGTTCGCAAAGGAAGATGATGTTTGGTATTAGGTAGGCTAAAAGAAAAATAAATAAATAAATAAAAGTATGGTAGTGTTGCATGATGGTTGGTTTTTTGGGCAGAAATACACTTTGATGATCGGAAACGAATTTGAGCACTTTCAAAGCAACTTATTTTTTTTTACAATATATATGAATTCAATACAACTTGTACTACACTATTTTTGTAAATGTTTTTTTAATAACGAATTTTTTTTCAAAATTTTTTTTTGAAATATTTTTTTTCAAACACTTACTCCGGAAACTTTAGAACGTCAGTACTCATCAATTTTGCTAGCTCTGATACCAAATTATACGATCTCGCCTCAGTGACTTGATTCGAATCGTTTGTTGTACCCGATCGTTAAATGGAGAAGTTTCGTTCAATTCAGAGTTTAATTAAATTTGGCTAAGTGCGGGCATAAATGAAAGGTTTGCAAAGAGTTTTAGGATGGATTAAGGATAGGATCGGCTAGATGTTGAAACAAAGGGGAATAAAGAGAAGGGCTGAAATTGGCTAAGTGAAATGATGATGGAAATGGCTAGGTGAATGAGGATGAAGATTTGGCTAAGGTTTGAAGCAAACAAATCAGAATGTTGGATAGAACGGAAAGTTGAGCTTAAGGACAATAGTGAACCAATACTATGGAGAGTATTGACCCGAAACTTATAAGTCACTTAAGGTGCTGGAAAGGACCTTGACCTGCTAACTATAAAGAGTTAGGAACCAAAGGTATTAAATGGTTGAACGCCACACTCGGGATTGAGTGATAAGTTCAAAGAAACAAGAAAGATGCCACTAGAAAGCTAGATATGTCTACTTGAGTCTTAAACAAATTTAGAGAGTTGAATAAACTCACAAATGAATTAAAATTCATAAAAATGTCAAGGTATATTGTCTAACCTTCAAAATGTTTACAAAACAACTATTTATAGGCTGAACATGTTCCAGCCGAATGGACACAAAAGGAACTAAATGGTCAGCTTTTAATTCAGCTTAATTAAGCTAAAAATAACTATTGAGCTCTTCAACACATCTCTTGAAGTATTCTGCACCTTGGTGATGCCAATGGACACCCTCTTGGGGGTTTTTAATCAGCTGAATTGTTGTCAATAAATAAGGAGATGAAATGAGCTGAATGGCCTTAATTAGGTTCGGCCAAAGTGATTGAATGAGCTGCCTTGAAAAACTGATTAGTCTTGGACTTTAAATAGAAGCTTAGGGCACTTCAATAGCTATGGAGTGTGAACCAACGAAATTGAGAAGCCTTTTGTGTGTGAAATCAAATGACCGAATGGTCACCCCATGTGAAAGCTCTTTAAGGCTGCTTGGAGAGCTAAATGGCCAACTTGGGAAGAAGAAACAACAACTCTTCCTTGTTTTTTACTGTTCACGAAAAGGTGTTTGGAGAAGCTAAATCATCAGCTCACATTAATCAAGTCATCCAATGCATGTAGCTACAACATTCAACTCAGCAAATTTAATTAGTTTAAGACATGATAAATTCAACTGAAGCTAGGACATATTAAAAACATGTAATAGACTAAGACACAAATTAAATTCAACAGCAGCTAATTAATTTGTCTCTACTTTAGAACATTTAAAAACCATGGATTAAACTAAGACACATTTAACACTTTAATTAATTAGAATCAGATTAAAACATATTTATTAACACATATTTATTAGCTGAAACTAAATTAATTGACTTAGCTAAAGCATGAAATTATCCCAACAACTAAAACGAATAAATTTAAAAGGATAAAATTGAGGTCAATGAGCTAGAATCGAGCTGAATTGAGCTCTATTGTGCTGGAATCGAACTAAGTCAGCTTGCAAGAGTTTGCAAGCCACATTTGGTGAGCTGGTCCAAGGGCGTTCTCGGGCGTGGCCGTATCAAGTGTGATAGGTCTCCGACGAGCTTCCAACCAAAATCAAACCTTTTGATGATCTACAGGAAAATAAAACATCTAACGTAAGCAATAATGCCTAGTAAGTTTGTAAAAAGGCAATTTAACTACTGACATATTAGAATGTACAAGTAAGCATAATTTTTATTATACTTTAAGCTAACTTTAATTTTTTATTCACTACACCTCTCATGGATAATTGGTGTAACCTTGCATATACATGTATATATATTTTTCCTTATAAGCATTTCATATAACCACTTTACTTAAACGTTTATTATTACCATAACACTTTCACATTTAACATATAATCATTCTCTAATTCATCATTTATTTCAAACTTTCCTATAAACATATCATCCCTGAATCACTTACTTTCACTAAACAAGGTGAAAGCTAAATAAATAAATTAATCATACTGTTATTCATTTACGAAGCACTTATAGGATTAGTATTGAAAATGATTCATTGTATGCTTCATGTACTATAATAATTCAATCAAAACTCATACATATATGTATATAAACATATATCTTTAACCGAATAAACATCAATATAATGATACTGTAACACCCCTCACCCGTATTAAACGCCGAAATAGGGTTATGGAGTATTACCGGACTTATAAAACAATTAAACATTCACCTCTGCATAAATTTTCACATTACAAGCAATCATCAATCAATTTCAATCACATGGTCCCTATTATGAGCCTACGAGGCCCTAAACATGCTTTGGGAGTGGTTCAGGACTAAACTGATAACTCAAGTAACTTTCACGAAACTTTGAAAATTTTTCTCAAAACAGGGGACACACGCCAGTGTGGCTAGGTCGTATGTCTCACACGGCCACTAGACACGCCCATGTCATAGGCCGTGTGGACATTCGAAATGGGAGCACATGGTCGTGTCCCAGCCCGTGAACGACCCCGTGTAACTCTCTGACTTGGGTCACACGGCCAACACACACGCCTGTGTGCCCTAAAAATGGCCATACACGCCCGTGTACCAGACCGTGTGCTTAGCCGTGCCAATCCTGTAAGGTATACTGACTTATGCCACACGGCCAAGTCACACGCCCGTGTGTGAGGCCGTGTGAAGCATACTCACTTGGTTTTAATTTCAACACCAGGGGACACACGGCCGTGTAACATGACCGTGTGTCACACACAGCTAAGACACACGCCCGTGTCTCTGCCCGTGTGGACAAAAATAGGCTATTTACGAAGCCAATTTGCCAACACACTTATGCTCACCTAAACAACCAAAATGAAACCAATCCATACTATAAATAAACATCCAATTTAGCCACAATCAAGGCTAATTCATACTATTTTCAATACTAGCAGCCAATATACTTATACCTCAAATTTTACTCAACCAAAACATACCAAAATACATATACCAATCAACTAGTTAAACCTTTACCTAACATACATCATTTTGTACCAATTCACAAGCATGATGCCAATTCCACAAACCTCATCTTATAGGTCATTCACCTATCCATCCATGAACTCAAATATCAACCATATATGCATATATAAGCACATAACTAAATCCACCAAATTAAGCAAAATCTCATGGCTATATTTACAAGCTATTACAAATGACCAAAACCATTATCAATCCATAATCAAAATGACTCAAAATACCTATACATGCCATATACTCAAAATACCAAAGTTCAAAGGTACCAAGTGATAGGTGGTAGTGTGGAACGATCTCCGACGATCCCTGGATCCGAGCTAGCTTCGATATCACTATAAAACACAAGAAAATGCACAAAGTAAGCTATAAAGCTTAGTAAGCTCGTATGAAATAAACTTAATGCAATCACATAAATTCAATAATTTGAATCCAACAACATGTAGCTTATATTAGCTAACATACCTTTCAAATACTCATTCACAAAATTATATACTTTCATCATCATTTTCTCGATTCAATGCTAAAATAGTTTATACACATACCTGTACCATCTCGTATAATTCTCATAAACATTCTCGTCTTTCATTTACCCATTGAACCATTCGGAATAGAAATTGGATACTCGAGGGTCTCACACGATAAGTACCTATACCATGGCCCAAAGCCAAATCAAGGTAACTTATCTAAAGTACTAATATCATGGCCCGAAGCCAAATTAGCCGCTATGCATGGCCCAAAGCCAAATCGGTTTATCTCGCACACAAAGTTCTATATCATGGCCCAAAGCCAACTCACTGTATCCCCTAATGACATGTCACTGGTATCCTAAACTATTCCTAAGGTTCAACCGGGATTCCAACTGTCGAATCATCGTTGAATCATTTCCAAACTTGTCCGTAGTCACATAATCACAATTTATGCTATATCAAAGCATATAAAATACATTTGAAATGAAATTATAACATACAAACTTACCTCGGTTGCTAAAACAGCAAATCGAGTCAACTATTCCGTAACTTTGTTCTTTCCCCGATCTAAGTCCGTATTTTTCCTTTCTTGATCTAAATATATTCAAAATTAACTTATTTTATCAACTATTTATTCAATTCAATCCAAAATATACATTTGAGCTATTTTACACAATAGCCCCTAAAGTTTCACATTTTTACAATTTAGTCCTTATTACACAAAATCACAAATTCATGCAAATTTCAAAATACCCATGCTTAGCCGAATTACCATTATACCCCTAGCAGCCCATATTTTTCATTTATTTCACATTTTAACCACTAACTTTACACATTTCTCAATTTAATCCCTATTTTGTATTTTCACTAAAAATCACTTAACAAAACTTGTATAATTCATAACAAATATTCATTTTTGATCATCAAAAATCAAAGAACACATATTTTCATCAACGGAAACTTTCAAAATCTTTAACAGTTTTGCAAAATAGTCCATGGGCTAGTTAGTACTAGTTGCAACGATCACAAAAACATAGAAATCATTAAAAACCAAGCAAAAATGGACTTACAATTAAGCTCCAAAGTGACCGAATGCTTTAAACCCTTAAAGTTGTGTTTTTTTTCATGTATTTTCGGCAATGGGAAAAAGATGAAGCAAAATTGGCTTTGTTTTATTTTATTAACCATTATTTATTAATTACTATTTTAACCTTTGTTATAAAACTTAAAAATCATTTAATACTTGTCTATATTTGTGCAATCAAACCAATAATGGTGCAATTACAACATAAGGACCTTTACTTTAAGGTTCTATAGCTATTAGATACTTTTAGCTAATAGAACTCCACTTTTACAGTTTACGCGATTTAGCCCTTTTTATCAAATTAACCATTCAAACGATAAAATTTCTTAACAAAATTTCCATACAATCACTCAATCATACTATAAACATTAAAATAATAATAAAAGAAATATTTTGACCTCAGATTTGTGGTACCAAAACCACTGTTCCGATTTGACCAAAAACGGGCTGTTACAGATACTCATATATGATCAAGTAATTTATTGAACATTTAACATTTAACATTTACTAATATCTTGACTATACATTAGCCTTTAACATTAAAATAATTTTGTAAACTCCATTCACATTTAGCCCGATGAACTAGTAACTTGACTCAGATACTCAGGAAACTACATCACACCAGAAGCATCATAGATGCATAACAGGGGCACCGAAGTGCAGACAAGGGCACAAATGGGCAAATAGGGGCACCATAGTGCGAACAAGGACACCGAAGTGTATACAGGGGCACCGAAGTGCAAACAAGGGCACCGAAGTGAAAATGTAACACCCCAAACCCGGCCCATGCGTTATGACCGGATCTGACATGTCACATGAAAAAAACATGTTAAATCCTTTTTATTTGTACTAAAATAGGTATTATTTTGAAAACAAATTTGATTTGAAATAATTGATAAAGTACTACGAACTTCGAAGGTTGATTGATAAATCGATAATTTGAACTAGAGATCTTATAAACCATGACTTTTGAAAATATTGTTGATAATTCAAGAGAAAATTTCCGAGTTAAAAATATTTGTAAAAGTTTGTTATGTACTCCATTTGTTAATCTATTTTGGAAAATCTTTATTTATGTTTTTAGTAAAATTCCCATTTAAAACAATTTAAGTAAGATAATAAGTTCGTCAAACATAAAGAAAAAATAAAATATTCTAGAGGCCTTATTACAACATAAAAACCCAAAATAGTAAAAGTACTAAAGTGAACGGAAATAGAAATCTAAAGTTCAATAAAAACCATTTCTGAAGTATGGCCTCCACCGAGTCATCCATGGCCCAAGTCCACTTCACTGAGCATTACCTGCAAGGGTTAAGGAAAAGGGGTGAGTTACTAGAACTCAGTGTATAATCCCCTTACCGTCATCCACTGGGCCTGAATCCATTTAGAATTAACTTGGGCCTAAGCCCACTTACAAAATAATATTAATAAGACATGTATGCAACCCAAATTTGACCATCCAACACACCCCGCATCACCAATCACACTGTGGGGATCAAGTCGACCCACCCCGCCAATCACACCACCCGCAGCAAGTTGCCATTTATAATATTTTTATTGTGGCCAAGCCACCGATATCATACGTAAACATTTTTAATAAACATTTTATTGTGGCAATGCCACCTGGCTACACTTCTCTTCAACATTTTTCCCAACCCATGCAATATATAACATGCAACATACATAATAAAGCATAATATCCACATATATGTACAATAATCATTAATCCAATAATTTAATAAGATGAATAGGCCCATTATAAAACATTGTAATTTGGCCCACTAAGGCTTTCTAGAAGATCGGCCCATAGGGGCATTTTGGTAATTCGGCCCATAGGGGCATTTTAGTAATTTAACAATTTTAATACCGATTTTGACAAATCTTTTAAAAATAATATACTTTAAGCAAATTTTCTCATTTTATTCTATATTATGATTTTTAGCCGAATGATAATAACAATCTACTATTAAACATGTTACCGAATCACGGATCTACGGAATTATGGTGTAAGATTACACACCTGATTGCGGTAAGTATCAAACTCTCTTGATCGTCGGCACCTATGACAACATAATACTCGATTAATCTAATGAACAAGATTTTTATTAATCTAAATCTAAACCAAGCGATCTATTGAAACGCTTACCCTCGATATCGTGAACGACCACGATTTGTCTATTCTCACTAGATGATGGTCCACAACCCGGTGGGAAATCTCGAATCGCCGATACCGTTCTACGCTTGAACTTAGGAGTAGGAATCACAAATACACTCCTTTTGTGTTCTCCAATCACTTTTCCTTTCAAAACAGTACCACTTGCCTCCATTGGAAAAAGTCGTAATAAAAAATGATATTACGATGATATAAAACGATTGTCTAAGGAAAATGGTTCGGCTTACCACTATTTCCGTATGATCAACAAGTGGATAGATCGAGCGATTTAGTCCCTTAAAAAAATAAAAGATTAGTCACAACCACTATTCTGTTTAGCAACTAACCCGTCAATGAAAAAGATTAAAATGAACCATGACGAATCCCTTACCTTAATGATGATGAATTCGATTTCTATCGGTTGACTTATGGCTACGGATGAGACAAGATTATGAGAATCGGCTTTCTTCTATAACACTACACTAGAAGAAAAACATGATTTAAGAGAGTAGGAGAGATATATTTTGATAAAGAAACAAAGTGAAAAACTGATTAGTGATGGACACACATATTCGGCTAGGAAGAAAAAGAAAATGAAGATGAAAAGAGGGAAATAAAGTCACTTACCAATTCGGTCAAGAAAGGAGTGTCCAACACAAAATAAAAAGAAAAGAAGAAGAAGAGATTAGGTTTTAATAGGTTCGGCTAGTGAAGAGAAAAGAGAAAAAAAAATAGAAAAGAAGTGTTAGGGAGTTTCAGTTGACGCATAAATGAAAATGATCAAAATGGTCAAGATGATCAATATGAGATGGGTGTTTCGGCAACAAGGGAAGAATGAGTATAGATGGATTGAGAGTTTCGGCACAACAAAGGAACAAGATGAACAAAATGCAAAGAGAATTTTGGCCAAAACAAAGGAAGAGAGTTGGGAAGAGAAAACACCAATATGCTAAAAAGAAAGTAGGCCTTCCAAGCACTAATTTGCCAAATGACTAATGAAGAATTCGGCTACCCAAAACCCCCTCTCAAACCGTGCATCATCTTTACCAAAAGATGAACATTGACCAAATAAAATCTTTCCAAAACACCTTCCACACTATAAGCCAACATGTTCCCTTCTCTTTCCTTTTCTTTCATTTCATTCCTTGTTTTTCCCTTGTTTTCCTCCTTACCATATTCCCTTAGCCATCTTTCCATAAATAAAAAGTCTCCCTTACCAAAAATACTGTCATGGCCAACACTTAGGGAAGGAACACAAAAATAAATCCCAACTAGGTGGGATTCGAACTCCACCCCTCAAGCCCATACATGCAACGCCACACCACTCCTCTACTAGCTTCACTTGTGCTAGCAAAATGCACACTTATTTCCTTAAGCCTTGATGCCACTTACCTTCTCTCCTTAAAGTGCTTAAACACAAAAATTTTACTAAGGCCCAACTCAACCCCGACCCTTCTTAGGACCTTAAAACATACACAATTTATAATTTAACTAGCCTAATGCAAGATATAATGCAACACAATAAAATTCTAAATTTTAGGATGTTACAATTCTACCCCCTTAAAGAAATTTCAGCCTCGAAATTTACCTGATTAGAAGAGATGAGGATATTGTTGCCGAATCGCATCCTCTGGCTCCCATGTAGCTTCCTCTGATCCGTGATTACGGCATAATACTTTGACTAACGGTATTGACTTCCTTCTTAACACCTTAACGTCCCGATCTAAAATCTGCACTGGCTCCTCTTCAAAAGACAAATTAGGTCTTAACTCAACTTCCTCCACTGGTACAACAAGAGATGGATCCGAACGATAACGCCTTAACACAGAGACATGGAGTACACTATGAATTTGACTTAACTCCGGAGGTAACTCAAGCTGATAAGCCACTGGCCCAACACATTTCAATACACGGTATGGTCCGATGAACCTAGGGCTCAACTTGCCCTTCCACCCAAATCTAAAGATCTTCTTCCAAGGTGAGACCTTCAAACAGACCTGATCACCCACCGTAAATTCTATATCCTTACGCTTCAGATCCGCGTATGATTTTTGTCTATCCGAAGCTTCTTTTAACCGAGCCCAAATTACCTTAACTTGTTCCTCCGTCTCTGAGATCAACTCAGGACCCAATAACTATCGCTCCCCCAGCTCAGTCCAACAAGTAGGAGTACGACACCTACGACCATACAACGCCTTGTAGGGTGCCATCTGGATGCTGGATTGATAGTTGTTGTTGTATGCAAACTCTGCCAATGGTAGGAAATCTTCCCAACTACCCCTGAAATTGATCACACAGCCTCTTAACATATCTTCTAAAACCGATCCACTATAACCCACATGAAATCTTTCTTAGTAGGCGTTAAGGGTAACCCACTAACAAAGTCCATCGTTATCCTTTCTCATTTCCATAATGGAATTTTCACCGGTTGCAGCAACCCTGACGGTAGTTGATGTTCTGCCTTCACTTGCTGACATGTTAAGCACTTACTCACGAAGTTAGTAACCTCCCGTTTCAACCCTGGCCACCAATACTGCTCACGGAGGTCTCGGTGCATCTTATTTCCCCCTGGGTGTATAGCATATAGACTACTATGCGCCTCACGCAGAATCATTTGCCTCAATTATGGATCCTTGGGCATACAAATTCTTCCGCAGAAACACAATATTCCATCACTATTCAATCCAAAATCCCCTATCTCACCACCTTCCACCTGCGGAAACTGAGAACCCAAACTTTCATCTATTAACTGCTTTTCCTTAATTTGACTTACCCATGTAGGTTTCACTTAAAGTTCGGCTAACAGGCTACCATCTTCATATAGGCTGAGATGAGCGAACATTACTCTCAAATCTGATATCACCTTACGACTCAACGCATCTGCCACTATATTAGCCTTTCCGGGATGATACTCGATTGAGAAGTCATAATCCTTCAATAGTTCTATCCACCTCCGTTGTCTTAAGTTCAACTCCTTCTGGGTAAGGAGGTACTTCAGACTCTTATGATCCGTATAGATAATCGACTTCTCACCGTACAGATAGTGTCTCTAAATCTTTGGAGCAAACACCACTGCAGCTAACTCCAAGTCACGCGTGGGATAGTTCACCTCATGCGGCCTTAATTGATGAGATGCATAAGCCACCACTTTCCCTCCTTGCATCAACACACATCCCAAGCCCGTGTGTGACGCATCACAATAAACAATAAACTCCTTACCATCCTCAGGTTGAATCAATATTGGTGCTTCTGTCAGAATCTTCTTCAATTTCTCAAAGCTCACTTGCTGTTTATCTGCCCACACAAACGGTACTCCCTTACGCAACAGCTTAGTTAGGGGTGCAACAATCAACGAAAACTCCTCAACGAACCACCTGTAATATCCAGCCAACCCTAGAAAACTCCGAATTTCAGCCACTGTCTTCGGTGGCTTCCAATCCAATACAGCCTCGACTTTCTGGGGATCAACTCTTTCTTCGGCAGACACAACATGCCCCAAAAGGTCACTTCACTTAGCCAAAATTCACACTTACTGAATTTAGCATACAATTGCTTCTCCCTTAATATCTGCAATACAACTCGTAGATGCGAATCATGCTCTTCTTCAGTCTTTGAGTACACCAAGATGTCATCTATGAACACCACCACAAACCGATCTAGATAGGGTTGGAAGACTCGGTTCATCATGTCCATAAATGCAACTGGCGCATTAGTCAACCCAAACGGCATCACCAAGAACTCGTAATGCCCATAACGAGTTCGAAACGCAGTCTTATGAATATCTGCCTCCTTTACCTTAAGCTGGTGATATCCCGATCTCAAATCTATCTTCGAGAAGACCGAAGCTCCTCGCAGTTGATCGAATAGATCATCGATTCTTGGCAACAGATACTTGTTCTTGATCATCAATTTATTCAATTGCCTATAATGGATGCACATACGCATCGACCCATCCCTCTTCTTAACGAATAAAACCGGCGCTCCCCACGGTGACACACTTGGTCGAATGAATCCGCGATCCAACAACTCATGAATTTGAGCTTTAAGCTCCGCTAACTCCTTCGGCGCCATTCTATAAGGAGCAATGGACACCGGAGTCGTTCTTGGCAACAGCTCAATGCCAAACTCTACCTCCCGATCTGGAGGCAATCCTGGAAGCTCCTCGGGAAAGACGTCTTGTAATATCCTTAAATCGGGGTCTCTGCATTTTGTGTGTTTGCATGTGATGATATGCCTACTGTGCTAGTTTAGGGTGTTTTGGGGTCTAGGCATGACCTCAGATTAGGCCTGAGACATGGCAAAAAAATTTTGTTTTAGTACTTAGGAAGAGGGAGCTAAGGAAGTTAGGGGTTAAAAGAAATTGTCGGAGGGTTTAGACACAAGTATCCTAGTGGCAAAGTGGCAAAGGAGGCGCCACTAAGGTACCAGGAAGGTGACGCCACATGCAGGGAAGGAGAGCTCAGGTTCGAGCAGCAGAAATCCCACTTTTTGCTTATTCTTTTTCACGCCAAGTTGAGAAGGAGGTGTGCTCAGAAGGGACTCTGTTGGGAGGATGTGGATTAAGTTAACTGATTTAAAATATGTGGAAAGGAGAAATTATAGGAGTGGGACTCATTCAAATTTGTTTGAATGAGTGGATGAGAGGAATTCAAGGAGGGATGAAGGGGACGGCAGGTGTTTGAGTAGGAGTAGGTTGTGTAGCTGAATTTTTGGGTTGTGGAGTGAGGTTGGGAAGCATTTGATTTTGGTGCTTGGGAAGGGGGTGTGCCGAATGTCTGTGGTGGTCTTGGGGAACATTTCGGCTAGTTGGGAGAGCTCCTTTCTCTTGCCCTTAGGGTCATAAACCGAAACCCCTCTCACTTATCTTCTCATTTTTGCTTTCTTTTTTCGGCAATAGGGGGCTTGGCCGAATCACTTGTGTTACTTCTTTGGTGAGCCGAAACTTGCTTCCTTTTTCCTTCTTTCATTTTGCTTAAAAGTCGAAATCAACTCTCTCTACTTCATCTTTTTCTTTCTTTCAATCTCCTTGTGCTAAAACCTTTTTCTTGTTCCTTGCCGAATCCATCCCTTCCTATTCCATTTTCTTCTCCATCTCTTCCATCTTCAAAAGCCAAAAACCTTGTTGATTCTCTTTCGTTTCCATCAAAGTGATTGGCCGAATACCCTTAGCCTATTTTTCTTCTCTTCTCATGTGTTTTAATCCCCTTTGAAGTGCCGAAATCTATCTCTTTCTTTTGGGTCATAGCCGAATCTCTTGGTAAGTATAACTTCTTATTCTTCTTTTCTCGATTGATTTGGTTAATGCCGGATCTCACTGGCGATTCTCTTTTCCTATTTCTCCATTCGTTATAAATCGGGATCTTAAACTCTTTTCTTATTCTATATTAGTGAGGTAGCCGAAATCCCCAAATATCACTAGGGTGTGCCGAACTTTGGTGATTGGTGGCCGAATCTGTCAGTAAGGTAAGGGGGTAAGTGTTTTGCGATTTCGATATCTCCTGTTGTGATTAATACCGAAGGCTTTAATCCAATGATAGTGGTACTTGGCTGATTGTAGGAAGGAGGGTAGCCGTGTTCAGTAGATCTCCGAGATTTGTTGGCTTGTGATTTAAGCCTAAAGGCTCGGGTGTAATCGATCTTGGTAAGGGTCTTATTGTGCGTTATTTCATCCTTCGGGATTTCTAGATGAGCCGAATGGGCTTCTATTCATTAACAAGGTGTTGGTCGGATACAGGAAGGGAGAAGGCAAATGTTTCGGGATCTTCGGGTTCTATTGGTTTGGGAATAGATTGTAGTTTCAGGATTTCGCAAGATTCGCAAATAGTCAGGTGTGTAACGCTTACACACTTCGTTTGTATGATATGTTTATTATGTTACTGTTAATAGCCATTGAAACTGGTAGTTATGCCTTGTGGGCATGAGCGTGGACTCCGGGTAAGTCCCCTGATTATGGATCTCGATATATGCTATCATGTCATTGTTTAATGCTATGCCATGTGTTATTTGCATCATCATACGTTATTCTGCCACGATTGATATGGACATGATGGTGGGATTGTTGAGAGGAGGGGGAAGAATTATTTGGACTGTCACCAGTGGTTTTGACCACACGACGGGTTGGCCCCATCTTGATACTATTATTTGTGACTAAGTCCCAGTGGTTTTGACCACATATATGATATTGTGACTACGGTCACCAGTGGTTTTGACCACATATGGATATTGTGACTCATCCCAATGGTTTGGTACCACAGTGGGTTAGCCCCACATGTTGATTACGGGATTGTCATCAGTGGTTTTCACCACACGATGAGTTGGCCCCATCACTTGATTTGTGACTACGGTCACCAGTGGTTTTGACCACACTTATATATTTGTGACTTCGGTCACCAGTGGTTTTGACCACCAGTGGTTTTGACCACACGGGGTAGTTAAAGGATATCGGATTATTAGGTTATGGGGTTGCATGATTTGCATGTTTTATTAATGACTTGTGTAAGTGCTATTCTATCGGGTTGGGGATTTATACACTGAGTCTCGGTGACTCACCCCTTCCCCTATATTTTGCAGATGAGGCTTAGATCGCGAATTTGGAGCCGGGGAGGACTCGAGGTGGCCATGCAACTTATTTTCGGGTTTTGACTTTAAATTACTATTTCGGTTTTTATTTTCTTTAAATTTAGTTTTGGACTTGTAATAAGGCCGCGAAGTTATTATTTTGGGTTTTTGATTACTTGATTTTATGTTAGATATATTATGCATATGTTAAACAACTTTGCATGTTTAAATAACCGATAAAAAGCAACGTTTTAAAACTATACTCCTTATTGGGATTTTCAAACCTTACCATCGGGTAACAATATTCACAAGATGATAATAAAGTAAACTTAAATGATTTTCAAACCTAAGTTTTCCAAGCTCAAATACAAATGATTTTAAATTAACTAAGTTCAATTCACTCGGGTTTTAATAGACTTGAATGTTTTTCTAAAGTTAAGAACGACAAACGAGTTTTCAAAAAGAGATTTTCGGGTTTTCAAGGCAACATAACGTTTTCAACTATGCATACACAGGATTTCTCCAAACTCAAAGCGATAAAAGAGTTTTCAATGAAAATAACTTGTTTTCTTCAAAACGTTTTCACTCTGTAACATGCCAGATTCGGTCGTGGTGTGTTGACCGGGTTTGGGGTGTTACAATTTTGGTATCAGAGCCAGGTTCAACAGCTCAGCTATGGGCCCGAGGCCCAAAAATGTCTTAAAATGTATTATGAAAGGCTTTATGGGAAAAAGGATGGTTGGGAAAGCATGGCACCGAGTCTCCGACACCAATCCGCCCAGGTAAGTACCCCAAATTGTTGCTTATGATGATATGATTGTGATAATATTGGCATGACTAATAGTAGTAGGAAATACTTTAGAGACTTGAACTGTAGGATGGTATGAACTCGCGAAACAATCTCGGTATTAAACTTCTTATAAGACTGTGCTTTAATAAACAGTGGAATAAAGTCTAACGCATAAAACTCTTAATCAACTCGAATTATATCGATAGTCATGAGTGCACGTGGACGTGGGCGTAACACTCGTGGTCGAGGTAGGGGTAGGATGACGATTTCAGAACTGGTAGTGTCTGGACATGGGTCGAAAAATGAGGTACCACCGCCGCCAACTGTGGGCGCAGAATTTTAGGACCAGACAAGTGATGATGCAGTGTCACAGGTAATGCTGCGGGTTCTAGAGAGAGTCGCGGGTGCAGGCGCTGGAACGGAAGCTAGGAAATCTGTGTTCGAACGACTCAGGGCTAATGGTGTAGAGGTATTCAGAGGTGTATCCGGCGTGGCACCTAGTACGGTAGAATATTGGCTAGAGGTGACGAAACGCATCATGGATGACCTGGACTTCTCGGCTGAGGAGAAGCTGAAGGGTATAGTATATTTGCTTCGAGATGAGTCATATCAGTGGTGGCTCACGGTTAGGGACGGAGCGATGGTGAATGATATTACTTGGGAATTTTTTAGAGCAGCCTATCAGAGGAAGTACATTGGGGCTAGCTACATTGATGCGCAGTGCAAGGCGTTCCTGAACCTCGTCCAGGGAAGTAAGACTGTATCGAAATATGAGGCGGAATTTTTTCGGCTGAGTCGGTATGCGCGGGGTATTGTGGGCACGGAGCATGAGCGCTGTGTCAGATTTGAGGATGGGCCGAGAGACGAGCTGCGGATGTTAATTGCCCCACAAAGCAGAAAGAGAGTTTGCGGTCTTAGTGGAAAAGGCCAAAGTTCTTTGAGGAGGTGAAACAGATCAAGAAAGCGCGTAATCGTGGATAAGGGTTGGAATAAGAGGAATCTGGATCATCGTGGTCCGCTTGGGAATCAGCAGAAAAGGGCTAGGTATGGTGGGCTGAATCAAGCTGCTAGGCCTGCTGCTGCTAACAATCAATGGCCGCCACGGTGTGCTCGGTGTGGGAAATCTCACACGAGAGAATGTTGGACTAGAAACAAAGGATGTTTCGAGTGTGGATCGATGGGGCATCGAGTGAGGGATTGTCCACAGAGATCAGCTAGGCTGCAGTCTGGGGATCAGAATCGTACACAGATCAGGAGGGATGGTCAGCAGCCACAGAGGGGCCGTGGTTCAGCCAGGGGAGGTAATGGCTCTGGTAGAGGCCGTGGAACACCGGGCAGAGCTGCAGGTGGTGCAGAGGCGAGACAGCCTAGATTGGTCTACGCAGCGAGGCGTCGAGAGGAGGGCAACGCACCGGACGTCATAACTGGTACGTTCTTAATCTTTAGTCTACCTTATAATGATTTGATTGATGTGGGTTCGACGCACTCGTATGTTGCCAGTAGCATAGCGGAAACAATGAACTTAGACATTGAGATTACTTCTAGGGAGATGACAGTAATAAGCCCTCTAGGTCACTCTGTAGAAGTAAATAAACTATATAGGGATGTACCCCTAGAACTTCAAGGGGTCGTGTTTTTGGCTGACTTGATGGAACTGCCGTTTGGGGAGTTCGATCTGATTCTCGGGATGATTGGCTAGTAAAGTATCAGGCCAGTTTGGATTGCACAGTAAAGCGCATGGTGTTGAAGACAGTGGAAGGCGAAGAGGTGGTGATAATAGGTAATAGGAGAGATTACCTATCCAATGTGGTCTCTGCACTGAAGGCAGAGAAAATGGTTAGGAAAGGTTGTGAGGCATTTATGGTGCATGTTTGTGCTTTGGAAGCAAAGGATGCAGCTGTGGAGAATGTCCAAACTGTGGGGGAGTTTGCTGATGTATTCCTAGAGGAACTTTCGAGTTTGCCCCCTGACCGCGAGGTTGAGTTCGGTATAGACTTGTTACCCAGAACCGCGCCAGTGTCTATTTCCCCGTATAGGATGGCGCCAAAAGAATTGGTAGAGCTAAAGGCTCAGATTCAGGAGTTGCTGGACAGAGGTTTCATTCGGCCGAGTGTATCACCTTGGGGAGCACCTGTGCTTTTTGTTAAGAAGAAAGATGGTACTATGCAGATGTGTATAGACTACCGCCAGCTGAATAAGTTGACGATCAAAAATAAGTATCTGTTGCCCAAGATAGACGACTTGTTTGATCAGCTTAAGGGTGCATCGATATTCTCTAAGATAGATCTTAGGTCGGGGTATCATCAACTCAAGGTTAAGGAGGCTGATATCCATAAAACGGTGTTTCATACTCGGTATGGGCATTACGAGTTTCTGGTGATGCCATTCGGGTTGACCAATGCGCCGGCAGCATTCATGGACATGATGAATCGGGTGTTTCAGCCGTATTTGGATCGGTTCGTCATAGTGTTTATAGACGACATTTTGGTGTACTCGAAATCGAGGAGGAGCATGATGCGCATCTACGGGTGGTTCTACAGATTCTGAGGGAGAAGCAACTATTCGCTAAGTTTAGTAACTGCGAGTTCTGGCTTAAGGAGGTAACTTTCTTGGGTCATGTGGTATCACCTGAGGGGATTAGGGTGGATCCTCGAAAGATCAAGCAGTTGTTGGATTGGAAACCACCTAAGTCGGTTGCTGAGAGATTCAAGTTTTCTGGTTTGGCAGATACTACGTGAAGGTCTGTAGAGGTTTTTCTTTGATCGTAGCAATCGACTGACTAAGTTGTTGAGAAAAGGGGTTCCGTTTGTGTGGTCTGAAAAACAGTAGGAAAGTTTCGACAAGTTAAAGAAGATTCTGACTGAAGCTCCGGTGTTGATTCAGCCTGATGCATGAAAGGAATTCACGGTCTACTGTGATGCATCACATACTAGCTTAGGGTGTGTACTGATGCAAGACGGAAAGGTGGTCGCTTATGTGTCTCGGCAATTAAGGCCTCATGAGGGTAACTACCTGACACATGACTTGGAGTTGGCTGCAGTGGTTTTTGCCTTGAAGATTTGGAGGCATTACTTGTATGGGGAAAATTCGATAGTCTACACAGATCACAAGAGTCTGAAGTACCTCTTGACTCAGAATGATTTAAATTTGAGGCAGCGAAGGTGGATCGAGTTGTTGAAGGACTACGACTGCTCGATTGAGTACCATCCGGGTAAGGCTAACGTAGTAGCTGATGCGTTGAGCCGTAAGGTGGTAGCAGATCTGAGGTCGATGTTTGCTCACCTTAGTCTATATGACGACGGGAGTCTGTTGGCGGAATTGCAAGTAAAGCCGGCTTGGATTGATCAGGTTAAGGAGAAACAACTGATAGATGAGGTTTTGAGTGCTCGGAGGTTGCAAGTGCAGAATGGTGAATCGGAGGGTTATAGTTTGGGCAGTGATGGAGTACTATGTTTTCAAGGGAAAGTATGTATGCCCAAGGACATTGAGTTGAGACAGCGGATTCTTCAGGAAGCTCATAGCAGCCCATACGCCATGCATCCTGGAGGCAGTAAGATGTATCGTGATTTGAGGAAACAGTTCTGGTGGCCGGGTCTTAAGCGGGAAGTAACTGAGTTTGTGGGTAAGTTTTTGACATGCCAGCAAGTTAAAGCTGAGCATCGATTATCGTCGGGATCATATTGCGATCGGTAAAGATCCCGTAGTGGAAGTGGGAAAGGATTACGATGGATTTCGTCAGTGGGCTACCCCCTACGCCTAGCAAGAAAGACTCAGTTTGGGTAATTGTGGATCGTCTGACTAAATCGGCTCATTTCATACCAGTCCGAGTTGACTTTTCACTCCAGAAGTTAGCCAAGTTGTATGTGGCAGAGATAGTAAGGTTGCATGGAGTGCCAGTGTCAATTATTTCGGATAGGGATCCCAGGTTCAAGTCGAGGTTCTGGAAAGCTTTGCATCAGGCATTGGGTACGAGGTTGAATTTCAGCACAGCTTTTCACCCGCAGTCTGATGGACAGTCTAAGAGGGTAATCCAAATTTTGGAAGATATGTTAAGGGGCTGTGTTCTAGATTTCAGCGGTAGTTGGGAAGAGTATCTACCATTGGCAGAGTTTGCTTATAAAAATAGTTATCAAGCGAGTATTTAGATGGCACCATATGAGGCACTATATGGACGGAAATGTCGTACTCCGACGTGTTGGATAGAACTGGGTGAACGGAAGATGTTGGGTCCGGAGTTGGTGACAGAAACAGAGGATAAGGTTAAGGTGATTCAAACTCGTCTTAAGGAAGCGTCGGACAGGCAGAAGTCTTACGCCGATCTTAAGCGCAGGGATATAGAGTATGCGGTGGGTGACAAGGTCTTTCTGAAGGTATCACCATGGAAAAAGGTGTTGAGATTTGGGCGAAAGGGCAAGCTGAGCCCTAGGTTTATCGGGCCGTATACGGTGTTGAGGCGAGTGGGACCAGTAGCTTATCAGCTTGAGTTGCCAGCAGAGTTAAGTCAGATTCACAACGTGTTCCATGTCTCAATGCTCAGGCGCTATCGATCAGATCCGTCGCATGTTGTGCCAGTTGAGGAGATAGAGGTGAGCTCAGACTTGTCTTTTGAGGAGGAACTGGTACGGATTTTGGATCGGGATGTCAAAGTTCTGCGTAGGAATTCAGTTCCCTTGGTGAAAGTATTATGGTGGAACCATGGTACGGAGGAGGCCACGTGGGAACCAGAGGATGTGATACGGCAGCAATACCCTCAACTCTTCTGATCAGGTAATTTTGAGGCCAAAATTATTTTTAAGGGGGGTAGAACTATAATATCCTTAAATCGGGGTCTCTGATTTTGTGTGTTTGCATGTGATGATATGCCTATTGTGCTAGTTTAGGGTGTTTTGGGGTCTAGGCATGACCTCGGGTTAGCCCGAGACATGGCAAAAATTTTTGTTTTAGTACTTAGGAAGAGGAGCTAAGGAAGTTAGGGGTTAAAAGAAATTGTCGGAGGGTTTAGACACAAGTAACCTAGTGGCAAAGTGGCAAAGGAGGCGCCACTAAGGTACCAGGAAGGTGACGCCACATGCAGGAAGGAGAGCTCGGGTTCGAGCAGTAAATCCCACTTCTCGCTTATTCTTTTCATGCCAAGTTGAGAAGGAGGTGTACTGTAAAGGACTCGTTGGGAGGATGTGGATTAAGTTAATGATTTAAAATATGTGGAGAGGAGAAATTATAGGAGTGGGACTCATTCAAAATCATTTGAATGAGTGGATAAGAGGAATTCAAGGAGGGATGAAGGGGACGGCAGGTGTTTGAGTAGGAGTAGGTTGTGTAGCTGAATTTTTGGGTTGTGGAGTGAGGTTGGGAAGCATTCGGTTTTGGTGCTTGGGAAGGGGGTGTGCCGAATGTCTGTGGTGGTCTTGGGGAACATTTCGGCTAGTTGGGAGAGCTCCTTTCTCTTGCGTTTAGGGTCATAAACCGAAACCCCTCTCACTTATCTTCTCATTTTTGCTTTCTCTTTTCGACAATAGGGGGCTTGGCCGAATCACTTGTGTTACTTCTTTGGTGAGTCAAAACTTGCTTCCTTTTTCCTTCTTCCATTTTGCTCAAAAGCCAAAATCAACTCTCTCTACTTCATCTTTTTCTTTCTTTCAATCTCCTTGTGCCGAAACCTTTTTCTTGTTCCTTGCCGAATCCATCCCTTCCTATTCCATTTTGTTCTCCATCTCTTCCATCTTCAAAAGCCAAAAACCTTGTTGATTCTCTTTCGTTTCCATCAAAGTGATTGGCCGAATACCCTTAGCCTATTTTTCTTCTCTTCTCACGTGTTTTAATCCCCTTTGAAGTGTCGAAATCTATCTCTTTCTTTTGGGTCATAGCCGAATCTCCTGGTAAGTATAACTTCTTATTCTTCTTTTCTCGATTGATTTGGTTAATGCCGGATCTCACTGGCCATTCTCTTTTCCTATTTGTCCATTCGTTATAAATCGGGATCTTAAACTCTTTTCTTGTTCTATATTAGTGAGGTAGCCGAAATCCCCAAATATCACTAGGGTGTGCCGAACTTTGGTGATTGGTGGCCGAATCTGTCAGTCAAGTAAGGGGGTAAGTGTTTTGCGGTTTCGATATCTCCTGTTGTGATTAATACCGAAGGCTTTAATCCAATGATAGTGGTACTTGGCCGATTGTTGGAAGGAGGATAGCCGTGTTCAATAGATCTCCGGGATTTGTTGGCTTGCGATTTAAGCCTAAAGGCTCGGGTGTAATCGATCTTGGTAAGGGTCTTATTATGCGTTATTTCATCCTTCGGGATTTCTAGATGAGCCGAATGGGCTTTTGTTCATTAACAAGGTGTTGGCCGAATACAGGAAGGGAGGAGGCAAACGTTTCAGGATCTTCGGGTTCTATTGGTTGGGAATAGATTGTAGTTTCGGGATTTCGCTAGATTCGCAAATAGTGAGGTGTGTAACGCTTACACACTTCTTTAGTATGATATGTTTATTATGTTACTGTTAATAGCCATTGAAACCGGTAGTTATGCCTTGTGGGCATGAGCGTGGACTCCAGGTAAGTCCCCTGATTATGGATCTCGATATATGCTATCATGTCATTGTTTAATGCTATGCCATGTGTTATTTGCATCATCATACGTTATTCTGCCACGATTGATATGGACATGATGGTGGGATTGTTGAGAGGAGGGGAAGAATTATTTGGACTCTCACCAGTGGTTTTGACCACACGACGGGTTGGCCCCGTCTTGATACTATTATTTGTGACTAAGTCCCAGTGGTTTTGACCACCAGTGGTTTTGACCACATATATGATATTGTGACTACGGTCACCAGTGGTTTTGACCACATATGGATATTGTGACTCGTCCCAGTGGTTTGGTACCACAGTGGGTTGGCCCCACATGTTGATTACGGGATTGTCATTAGTGGTTTTGACCATACGATGGGTTGGCCCCATCACTTGATTTGTGACTACGGTCACCAGTGGTTTTGACCACACTTATATATTTATGACTTCGGTCACCAGTGGTTTTGACCACCAGTTGTTTTGACCACACGGGGTAGTTAAAGGAGATCGGATGGTTAGGTTATGGGGTTGCATGATTTGCATGTTTTATTAATGACTTGTGTAAGTGCTATTCTATCGGGTTGGGGATTTATACACTGAGTCTCGGTGACTCACCCCTTCCCCTATATTTTGCAGATGAGGCTTAGATCGCGGATTTGGAGCCGGGGAGGACTCGAGGTGGCCATGCAACTTATTTTCGGGTTTTGACTTTAAATTACTATTTCGGTTTTTATTTTCTTTAAATTTGGTTTTGGACTTGTAATAAGGCCGCTAAGTTATTATTTTGGGTTTTTTGATTACTTGATTTTATGTTAGATATATTATGCATATGTTAAACAACTTTGCATGTTTAAATAACCGGTAAAAAGCAACGTTTTAAAACTATACTCCTTATCGGGATTTTCAAACCTTACCATCAGGTAACAATATTCACAAGATGATAATAAAGTAAACTTAAATGATTTTCAAACCTAAGTTTTCCAAGCTCAAATACTAACGATTTTAAATTAACTAAGTTCAATTCACTTGTGTTTTAATAGACTTGAATGTTTTTCTAAAGTTAAGAATGACAAACGAGTTTTCAAAAAGAGATTTTCGGGTTTTCAAGGCAACATAAAGTTTTCAACTATGCATACATAGGATTTCGGTCGTGGTGTGTTGACCGGGTTTGGGGTGTTACACGTCTGAAAACTCTTTTACCGTTCTAACGCAATCTACCGACAACTCTTTGGCATCCAAAGCACTGATGAAGGCTAAGAATGCTCTACACCCCTTTCGCACCAACTTTTCCGCCTTTAAAGCAGATACCACATTAGACAGATAATTTCTTCTTTCACCTATCATCATCACTTCCTTATCCTCCGAAGTTCTTAGTATCATCTGCTTTGCAGCACAGTCCAAGTTCGCACGGTGTTTAACCATCCAGTCTATGCCCAAAATAAGATCGAAATTGCCAAATGGCAGTTCCATCAAATCCGCCAGAAATACTTCCCCCTGAATTTCTAAGGGCACATCCCTAAATAACATATTTACTACCACCGACTGTCCTAAAGGGCTAATCACAGTTGTTTCACTAGCAGTAATCTCAGATCTAATGTTCAAGGTTCCAGACACAACACAAGCAACATACGAATGGGTGGATCCAATATCTATCAAAGCAGTAACAGGTACATCAGCTATGAAAAACGTACCGGTTATGACATCAGGTGCATCGCCATCCTCTCGACGTCTGACCGCGTAAACCAAACCTGCTTGTCTCGCCTCCGCATTACCCCTATTACTGGTACCTCTACCCGGTGCACCCTGACCTCGTCCTACGCCATTACCACCTCGACCTGGCCCACGGCCTCTCGGTGGCTGTTGAGCGCCTCTAGCTGGCTGCGCAAAATCGTTACGAACTCCCTGAGTATGAGCAGGCTATCGAGGATAATCCTTAAACCGACGATCTTTGGAACCACATCTCAAACAACCACAAAGTTCTCTTCCAAAGATTCACCCGAGTGAAGTTTTCCACAATCCACACATGGTCAGAATCGATTAGTAGCAACTTGTACTCTCGCTCGAACTGGCTCCTCATTCCTGGGCCTCTTCTAAAAACCTCTAGCAAGACCTGAGTACCCAGGGTCTCTCTTGGTCCTGCCCCTATCCTTGTCTCGGTTTTGCCACTCCGAGTGTTTAACCTCTTCAGCTATCTTGGCTTTCTCCACCAGTGTGGCAAAGTTCCTCTCCTTCTGTGGGCCTATCAGTACCCGCAACTCATCACGCAACCCATCCTCAAAACACACACAGCGTTCATAGTCAGTCGGCACTATTCCCTAGGCATACCGACTCAGACGCAGAAATTTTGCCTCGTATGCTGCCACAGATTTACCTCCTTGGACCAGATTCAGGAATTCCTTCCTTTGGGCATCCACATAGCTAGCCCCGACATATTTTCCTTGAAATGCATTTTAAAGAATTCCCAGGTAATGCGATCGGCCTGAGTGCCTTCCCGGATAGTGAGCCACCACTGATACGCCTCGTCTCTCAGCAAAGACACCACTCCTTTCAGCTTCTGCTCGGTGGTGCAATCCAAATCGTCCATGATCCGCTCCACCGCCTCAAGCCAGTACTCTGCTACATTTGGGGCTACACCCGAGATACCCCTAAAAACCTCAGCTCTATTTGATCAGAGTCGCTCCGATATTGACCCACGAGCTGCTGATCCAGTTCTTGCCCCAGCAACCCTTTCCAGAACTCGCAACATTTCTTGGGACAAAGCGTCGTCCTCTCTCATACGATCATGTGACCCAGCTTTAGTCACAGATGACGCAGGTGCGTCCATTTCTGACATATGTCTCGATGCCTCAGATACATCTCTAGCGCCACGGCCTCTACCACGGCCACGTCTACCACGTCCACGTCCTCTAGCGCTCATATTTGCTAATTCGATTTAATCTGATTAATAGTCTTATGAATCAGTATGCTATTTTAGTGTTTATTAAATAATATTTTATGAAGTATAGGAAGTAAAGTCGTTTTCGCAAAACGCATCCTATAGTCTCAATCTCTATAGTTTCAGCTCCTAAAACTAAAAGTTCTAGAGTATTTCTACAGTCATACCACAATAATCATAATCATAAAATGATATCATATACTTACTTGACTTGGTGCCGGATACCCGTGGTGCCATACTTCCTTCAAAATGTGCATTTATAATTTAAAATTCAAACAGCTTTGGAAAACGCTTTTGAACCCAAACCACAGCTGAGTTTTACAATTGGGCTCTGATACCATAAAAGGTAACACCCCAAACCCGGCCCATGCGTTATGACCGGATCTGACATGTCACATGAAAAAAACATGTTAAATCCTTTTTATTTGTACTAAAATAGGTATTATTTTGAAAACAAGTTTGATTTGAAATAATTGATAAAGTACTACTAACTTCAAAGGTTGATTGATAAATCGATAATTTGAACTAGAGATCTTATAAACCATGACTTTTGAAAATATTGTTGATAATTCGAGAGAAAATTTCTGAGTTAAAAATATTTGTAAAAGTTTGTTATGTACTCCATTTGTTAATCTATTTTGGAAAATCTTTATTTATGTTTTTAGTAAAATTCCCATTTAAAATAATTTAAGCAAGATAATAAGTTCGTCAAACATAAAGCAAAAATAAAATATTCCAGAGGCCTTATTACAACATAAAAACCCAAAATAGTAAAAGTACTAAAGTGAACGGAAATAGAAATCTAAAGTTCAATAAAAACCATTTCTGAAGTATGGCCTCCACCGAGTCATCCATGGCCCAAGTCCACTTCACTGAGCATTACCTGTAAGGGTTAAGGAAAAGGGGTGAGTTACTAGAACTCAGTGTATAATCCCCTTACTGTCATCCACTGAGCCTGAATCCATTTAGAATTAACTTGGGCCTAATCCCATTTACAAAATAATATTAATAAGACATGTATGCAACCCAGCCCAGCCATCCAACACACCCCCGTACTAGCCAATCACACCTGTGGGGATCAAGTCAACCCACCCCGCCAATCACACCAATTCGCAGGCAAGTTGCCATTTATAATATTTTTATTGTGGCCAAGCCACCGATATCATACGTAAAAAATTTTAATAAACATTTTATTGTGGCAATGCCACCTGGCTACACTTCTCTTCAACATTTTTCCCAACCCATGCAATATATAACATGCAACATACATAATAAAGCATAATATCCATATATATGTACAATAATCATTAATCCAATAATTTAATAAGATGAATAGGCCCATTATAAAACATTGTAATTTGGCCCACTAAGGCTTTCTAGAAGATCGGCCCATAGGGGCATTTTGGTAATTCGGCCCATAGGGGTATTTTCGTAATTCAACAATTTTAATACCGATTACGGTAAGTATCAAACTCTCTTGATCGTTGGCACCTATGACAACATAATACTCGATTAATCTAATGAACGAGATTTTTATTAATCTAAATCTAAACCAAGCGATCTATTGAAACGCTTACCCTCGATATCGTGAACGACCACGATTTGTCTATTCTCACCGGATGATGGTCCACAACCCAGTGGGAAATCTCGAATCACCGATACTGCTCTACGCTTAAACTTAGGAGTAGGAATTGCAAATCCACTGCTTTTTTGTTCTCCAATCACTTTTCCTTTCAAATCGGTACCACTTGCCTCCATTGGAAAAAGTCGTAATCAAAAACGATATTACGATGATATAAAACGATTATCTAAGGAAAACGGTTCGGCTTACCACTATTTCTATATGATCAACAAGTGGATAGATCGAGCGATTTAGTCCCTAAAAAAATAAACGATTAGTCACAACCACTATTCCGTTTAGCAACTAACCGGTCAACGAAAAAGATTAAAATGAACCATGACAAATCCCTTACCTTAATGATGATGAATCCAATTTCTATCGATTGACTTATGGCTACGGATGAGACAAGATTATGAGAATCGGCTTTCCTCTATAACACTACACTAGAAGAAAAACATGATTTAAGAGAGTAGGAGAGATATATTTTGATAAAGAAACAAAATGAAAAATCGATTAGTGATGGACACACATATTCGGCTAGGGAGAAAAAGAAAATGAAGATGAAAAGAGGGGAATGAAGTCACTTACCAATTCGGTCAAGAAAGGAGTGTCCAACACAAAAGAAAAATAAAAGAAGAAGAAGAGATTAGGTGTTAATAGGTTCGGCTAGTGAAGAGAAAAGAGAAAAAAAATAGAAAAGAAGTGTTTGGGAGTTTCGGTTGACGCATAAATGAAAATGATCAAAATGGTCAAGATGATCAATATGAGATGGGTGTTTCGGCAACAAGGGAAGATTGAGTATAGATGGATTGAGAGTTTCGGCACAACAAGGGAACAAGATGAACAAAATGCAAAGAGAATTTTGGCCAAAACAAAGGAAGAGAGTTGGGAAGAGAAAACACCAATATGCTAAAAAGAAAGTAGGCCTTCCAAGCACTAATTTGCCAAATGACTAATGAAGAATTCGGCTACCCAAAACCCCCTCTCAAACCGTGTATCATCTTTACCAAAAGATGAACATTGACCAAATAAAATCTTTCCAAAACACCTTCCACACTATAAGCCATCATGTTCCCTTCTCTTTTCTTTTCTTTCATTTCATTCCTTGTTTTTCCCTTGTTTTCCTCCTTACCATATTCCCTTAGCCATCTTTCCATAAATAAAAAGTCTCCCTTACCAAAAATACTATCATGGCCGACACTTAGGGAAGGAACACAAAAATAAATCCCAAAATTTGCACTAGGTGGGATTTTAACTCCACCCCTCAAGCCCATACATGCAACGCCACACCACTCCTCTACTAGCTTCACTTGTGCTAGCAAAATGTACACTTATTTCCTTAAGCCTTGATGCCACTTACCTTCTCTCCTTAAAGTGCTTAAACACAAAAATTTTACTAAGGCCCAACTCAACCCCGAGCCTTCTTAGGACCTTAAAACATACACAATTTATAATTTAACTAGCCTAATGCAAGATATAATGCAACACAATAAAATTCTAAATTTTAGGATGTTACAGAAATTCCTGTACAAGCGCGCATTCTAACCCTATTGGCATGCCAATTGTATCCTAATCATTTACTATGTCCAAACGGGCATTTTAACAACATTATGACTTTCATGAGTCAGAGGCACTTCCATATTTCTCAATGCACATGCTGTAACAGTTCATAATCATTCTAAAATCACATATATCATATTTCATAAATATTCAATAGTCTTCTAATAAATCATTTCTCACCTTATATTCAGTTATAATATTTCAAATTTCAACTCACATTTTAAACATAATATATCAAATATATACATTCATAAATCAACAATAACATTATATATATATATGTATGTACAGTCTATACCTACGAACTTACCTCGGCAATTAGAGTTGTAAAACGAGGCCGACGACTAATCTGACACATTAGCTTTTCCTCAGTTTAGATCTATTTGATTCGCTTCTGGATCTAAATAATAATTTTTTTCATTCAATTAATATAATTCTAGCACTTAAGTGATATGTTTAATACAATTAAATCCTTCCATAAACATTTTACAAATTTATCCCAATATTTTACCTTTTATGCAATTTAGTCCCTAAACCCGAAACTTGCAAATTTACCATTTTTAATTAAAAAATCATGCTAGCTGATTTTCATAGGGTTCATGATCAGCCCATTTTTATCATCATTTCACAATATTTACCTTGAATTTTACTATTTTCACAATTTAATCCCTAATCATTAAATTCATTAAAAATCACTTAACAAAATACTTATAAATAACAACTAATACCTCAAATTCATCATTTAACATCTAAAATCACAAAGATTCATCAATGGAAGCATTCAAAATCTTGAACAGTTTCAAAAATGGAGGTACGAGTTAGTTGGACCTAGTTGCAACGATCTCAAAAACGTAAAAATTACAATAAATAAGCTCAAATTGAAAGGGGGACATTGACCGAACTTTACAAGCTTCTCCAATGGTGATTTCTTTTTCAATTTTTGATGATAACCCTATTTGGAAGATGATATTATTTTTAACTTATCTTTATTAATTTACAACATTAACCTTATTATAATCTTATAACTTAACAAATTAAAAGACCTTTAACCATCCATTTACAATTAATATGGTCCAATTTCTATATAAGTCCTGCTTCTTTTAATGATTAAACCATTTAATCATTGTAATTCTATATTGACTAGATTTTACATCTTTTACGATTTAGTCCTTTTTATTTAATTAACCATCTAAACGTTAAAATTTCTTAACGAAACTTTAATACAACTTTAATAACACTCCGTAGATATTTAATAAAATATTTACGGCTCGGTTTATAGAAATGAGGTCTCGTTACCTCATTTTCTAAAGCCACTTGACTTTAAGGTCATACCACATGAACTTAATTGTTCTCTCAAATAGCATAAATTACCAATTCAACATTTATTTTAAAACCATAATTGACTCATAAATATTATTACTTAATATTTACGAACTCGCTCGTTAGATTTGTGGTCCCGAAACCACTGTTTCTGACACCACTGAACAACAAGCTGATACACCAAGTGTTTCACGCTGTATTTAAAAAGGTTATTTGAAGTATAAGTTGTCCATCAAATCAAAGCGTTCTCGTGATATGAAATAAGATTGTGTGGGATGACTTAGAATGTATCATCCATCATAATAAGTTGTGTTCTAGGTTGAATCAAGATCTGACTAGTATCCTGATAGTTACCAAATTCATCATGAGAGTCTGCCAAGGTAGGATCTATAAGAAGTTCACCTTAAAAGATTAGTTATTATAAGAATCCACCAAAAGTAACATCTATGTGTATCGTTTGTGTAACACCCCAAACCCAGCCCATGCGGTATGACCGGATCTGACATGTCACATGAAGAAAACGTATAAAGAACATGTGATTCTTACTAAAATAGGCGTTATTTGGTCATGGTCAAGAAAACAAGTTTGGTTATAAATATTTGATAAAACACTACCAATTTCTAGAGGTTGATTGATGAATCGAAAATCGAACTAGTGAACTTTAAAATCGTGACTTTTGAGAAATGACGTTGATAATTTGAAATAGAATCCGAGTTAAATTATTAATGCATATTCATTATGAAAACCATTTGTTAATTAATTTTGGAAACCGTTATTTATGATTTTAGAAAAATCCCCATTTTAAAACAATTCAAGCAAGATAATAAGTACGACTAAACATAAAGCAAAATAAAAATATTCCAGAGGCCTTATTACAACTTAAAACCCAAATAGTAAAAATAGTGAAATAAAAAGGGAAAGTAGTTTACTAATATTTGAAAATATTATTTCCAAAGTATGGCCTCCACCGAGTCATCCATGGGCCCAAGTCCTCATTACTTGAGCATTACCGCAACGGTTAAGAAAGAAGGGGGTGAGTCACAAGAACTCGAGTGTATAATCCCCTTACAGTCATCCACTGGCCTCGAACCCGCATAGCATAATCTTGGGCCTAAGCCAATTTACATAGTAATAATTAAAATTTAGTATATGTATGCAACCCAACCCATCCATCCATCACACCTCGACCACCAATCACACCTGTGGGGATCAAGTCAACCCACCCCGCCACACACCAAATTTGCAGTCAAACCGCTATAGCATTTTATTTTTGTGGTCAAACCACTGAAATCATAATTTAGGCACAATAATATACAATTTGTGGCAATGCCACCAGGCTACACTACTCTTCATACAATTTTCCCATCCCATGCAAAATGTAAAAAAAATGCATCATACATAATTAAATAAAATATCCATATTTATATAACAACCATTTTCTATTGAACAATTTTGGTGATTCAGCCCATTAAAGCATTTTAATAATTTGGCCCACTAAGGCATTCTAGAAAATCGGCCCATAGGGGCATTTTGGTAAATCGGCCCATAAGGGCATTTTGGTAAATCGGCCCATAGGGGCATTTTGGTAAATTAGCCCATAGGGGCATTTTCGTAATTTAGCAATTTAATACCGATTTTGAAAGATCTTTAGAAATAATATTAATTTAAGCAAGTTACTCGATTTATGCCATATTACGATTTTTAACTCTGTAAATAATAACGACCTACTTTTCTAACATAATATTGAATCTCGAATCTACGGATTTCGGTGTGAGATTACACACCTGATTACGGTGAGGACTAACCCTTCTTGATCGTCGGCACCTAAATCACCATTACACTCGATTAACCAACAAACGAGATTTTATTAATCCAAAACTAAATCAGACGATCTAAAATGCTTACCCTTAGTATCGTGAACGACCACGATTTGCCTATTCTCACCGGATGATGGTCCACAACCCGGTGGAAAATCCCGAACTGCCGATACCACCCTACGCTTGAACTTAGGAGTAGGAATCGCAAAAACACTCCCTTTTTGCTCTCCTATCGATTTTCTTTTCAAATCGCTACCACTTGCCTCCATTGGAAAAGTCTTAGTCAGAACGATATTACGATGGTAGAAAACGATTGTCTAAGGAAAAGGTTTCGGCTTACCACTACTTCCGAAGGGTCAACGAGTAGATAAGAACGAACGATCTAGTCCCTATAATAATCGATTAGTCAAACTTTCAATTCGGTTAACACAATAACCGAGTAGCGATATCGAATGGACTATGAAGAGACTCCTTACCTTAAACGATGATGAACCTGATTCCCACCGATTGGACTTATGACTAGAGATGAAACGGCAATGATGTGGTATTCGGCCACCCACTATAACACTACGAAAAAGAATTGATCACAATATGAGAGTGTAGGAGAGAGTGATGTTTCAATTTAGAAACAAAGTAGAACAACCGAATAGTGATGGACACACATTCGACTAGGAAGAAAAGAAAATGGAAGAAGTAGAAATGAAATCCTTACCCGATTCAACCAAGGAGAAACGTCCAACACGCAAGAATGGAGAAGAGAGAAGATGTTAAAGATTCAGCTATTGAAGAGAAAAGGGCAAGGAAGATTCGGCCAATCAAAGTTGTGTCGATTTAAGAGAAAAGGAGAATGGTTGAGGAAATGGTAAAAAGAAAAGAAAAGAAGTGATGGACAAAGGAGTATTTGAGAGGTTCGGCTATTACCAAAAGAAAATGAACCAAAATGGATTGAGTGTTTTGGTCATTTTGTGTTTCAGCAACAAAGGAAAAAGATTGGAAAAAAATGCACAAAAATGTTAAAAAAAACCAACCTTTCATGCACAATCTTGCAAATAAGCTATATGAATTTCGGCTCTCCCTTCCCCCTAACAAAACCGTGTGCCCATAACACCCAAAAGATGATTGTTGACCAAAAATATTCTTTCCTAGACACCTTCCACAAAATCGGCCAACATGTCCCCTCCCTTACCTTTTTCCTTTATGTCTTTCCTTATTCTTCCCTTGTTTCTCTCCTTACTCTTCTCCCTTGTGTTCTTTCCTTCAATAAAAAGTCTTCCTTACCATCTTTGATGCCATGGCTGACACTTACCATATAGCACAAAAAAAATTAATCCAAAATATTTGCACTAGGTGGGATTCGAACCCAAGTTCTCCTCTCTGCCATTTCACGCCACAACCACCTTGCCAATGCTCCATTTGTGCTAGCAAAATTACATACTTAATTCCTTAAGCCTTGATGCCACTTACCTTCTCTCCTTAAAGTGCTTAAACACAAAAATTTTGCTAAGGCCCAACTCAATCCCAAGTCTCCTTAGGGCCCCTAAACATACACAATTAACACTATTGACTAGCCTATCGCATGGTATAATGTAAAACATAAATTCCCGAATTTCAGGATGTTACAATTTTACTCCTCTTAAAGAAATTTCGGCCTCAAAATTTACTTGATTAGAAGAGATGAGGATATTGCTATCGGATCATGTCCTCTGGCTCCCATGTAGCTTCCTCTGACCCGTGATTACGCCATAATACTTTGACCAATGGAACTGACTTCTTTCTCAGCACCTTAATATCCCGATCTAAAATCTGCACTGGCTCTTCTTCAAAAGACAAGTCAGGTCTTATCTCAACTTCTTCAACTGGCACAACATGAGACGGATCCGAACGATAACACCTTAACATCGAGACATGGAATACGCTATGTATCTGACCTAACTCCGGAGGTAACTCAAGCTGATAAGCCATTGGCCCAACACGCTTTAATACACGGTAAGGTCCAATGAACCTAGGGCTCAACTTGGCTTTCTGCCCAAATCTTAAGATCTTCTTCCAAGGTGAGACCTTCAAAAAGACCTGATCACCCACAGAGAACTCTATCTCCTTTCGCTTCAATCCGCGTCACGATTTACTCGCTCGTCATTCAAGCTTCTTTTAACCGTGCCCGAATTACCTTAACTTTTTCCTCCGTCTCCGAGATCAACTTTGGACCCAATAACTGTCGCTCCCCCAAATCAGTCCAGCAAGTAGGAGTACGACACCTACGACCATACAACGCCTCATAGGGTGCTATCTGGATGCTGGATTGATAGCTGTTGTTGTATGCAAACTCTGCCAACGGTAGAAAATCTTCCCAGCTACGCTTGAAGTTGATCAAACAGCTTCTTAACATGTCTTCTAGAATCTGGATTACTCTCTCTGACTGACCATCAGTCTACGGATGAAACGCCGTCCTGAAATTTAGCCTTGTACCCAAAGCTTCATGTAGAGCCTTCCAGAATCGTGATGTAAACCTAGGATCCCTGTCCGATATAATCGACACTGGTACCCCATACAACCTCATGACTTCTGCTATATACAACTTGGCCAACTTTTGCAACGAATAATCCGTACGAACAGGTAGTAATTGGGCAGACTTCGTTAACCGATCCACTATAACCCATACTGAATCTTTCTTAGTAGGCGTTAAGGGTAACCCACTAACAAAATCCATTGTTATCCTTTCCCATTTCCATAGTGGAATTGTCACCGGTTGCAATAACCCTGAAGGCAGTTGATGTTCCGCCTTCACCTGCGGACATGTCAAGCACTTGCTCACGAAGTCAGTAACCTCTCGTTTCAACCCTGGCCACCAATACTGCTCACGGAGGTCTCGGTACATCTTATTTCCTCCGGGGTGCATAGTATATGGGCTACTATGCGCCTCACGCAGAATCATTTGTCTCAATTCTAAATCCCTGGGCATACAAACTCTTCCACGGAAACACAATACTCCATCACTATTCAATCCAAAATCCCCAATCTCACCACCTTCCACTTGCTGAAGCCGAGAACTCAACCTTTCATCTGACAACTGCTTTTCCTTAATCTGGCTTACCCATGCCGGCTTCACTTGAAGTTCGGCTAATAGACTACCATCTTCATAAAGGCTGAGATGAGCGAACATCGCTCTCAAATCTGATATCACCTTACGACTCAACGCATCTACCACTACGTTAGCTTTACCTGGGTGATACTCGATTGAGAAGTCATAATCCTTCAACAATTCTATCCACCTCCGCTGTCTTAAGTTCAACTCCTTTTGGGTAAGGAGGTACTTCAGACTCTTATGGTCCGTATAGATAATTGACTTCTCCCTGTACAGATAGTGTCTCCAAATCTTCAGAGCAAACACCACTGTAGCTAACTCCAAATCATGAGTGGGATAGTTTACCTCATGTGGCCTTAATTGACAAGATGCATAAGCTACCACTTTTCCCCCTTGCATCAACACACATCCTAAGCCCGTGTGTGATGCATCACAATACACAATAAACTCTTTACCAGCCTCAAGTTGAATCAATACTGGCGCTTCTGTCAGAATCTTCTTCAGTTTCTCAAAGCTCTCTTGCTGCTTATCTGACCAACCAAACGGTACTCCTTTACGCAACAGCTTAGTTAGGGATGCAGCAATCAACGAAAACCCCTCAACGAATCGCCTGTAATACCCAGCCAAACCTAGAAAACTCTAAATTTCTGCCACTGACTTCGGTGGCCTCCAATCCAACATAGCCTTGACCTTTCGGGGATGTAACACCCCAAACCCGGTCAACACACCACGACCGAATCTGGCATGTTACAGAGTGAAAACGTTTTGAAGAAAACAAGTTATTTTCATTGAAAACTCTTTGATCGCTTTGAGTTTGGAGAAATCCTGTGTATGCATAGTTGAAAACGTTATGTTGCCTTGAAAACCCGAAAATCTCTTTTTGAAAACTCGTTTGTCGTTCTTAACTTTAGAAAAACATTCAAGTCTATTAAAACCCGAGTGAATTGAACTTAGTTAATTTAAAATCGTTTGTATTTGAGCTTGGAAAACTTAGGTTTGAAAGTCATTTAAGTTTACTTTATTATCATCTTGTGAATATTGTTACCCGATGGTAAGGTTTGAAAATCCCGATAAGGAGTATAGTTTTAAAACGTTGCTTTTTACCGGTTATTTAAACATGCAAAGTTGTTTAACATATGCATAATATATCTAACATAAAATCAAGTAATCAAAAACCCAAAATAATAACTTAGCGGCCTTATTACAAGTCCAAAACCAAATTTAAAGAAAATAAAAACCGAAATAGTAATTTAAAGTCAAAACCCGAAAATAAGTTGCATGGCCACCTCGAGTCCTCCCCGGCTCCAAATCCGCGATCTAAGCCTCATCTGCAAAATATAGGGGAAGGGGTGAGTCACCGAGACTCAGTGTATAAATCCCCAACCCGATAGAATAGCACTTACACAAGTCATTAATAAAACATGCAAATCATGCAACCCCATAACCTAACCATCCGATCTCCTTTAACTACCCCCTGTGGTCAAAACCACTGGTGGTCAAAACCATTGGTGACCGAAGTCACAAATATATAAGTGTGGTCAAAACCACTGGTGATCGTAGTCACAAATCAAGTGATGGGGCCAACCCATCGTGTGGTCAAAACCACTGATGACAATCCCGTAATCAACATGTGGGGCCAACCCATCGTGGTACCAAACCACCGGGACGAGTCACAATATCCATATGTGGTCAAAACCACTTTGGTGACCGTAGTCACAATATCATATATGTGGTCAAAACCACCGGTGGTCAAAACCATGGGACTTAGTCACAAATAATAGTATCAAGACGGGGCCAACCTCGTGTGGTGGTCAAAACCACCGGTGACAGTCCAAATAATTCTTCCTCCTCTCAACAATCCCACCATCATGTCCATATCAATCGTGGCGTAATAACGTATGATGATGCAAATAACACATGGCATAGCATTAAATAATGACATGATAGCATATATCGAGATCCATAATCAGGGGACTTACCCGGAGTCCACGCTCATGCCCACAAGGCATAACTACCGGTTTCAATGGATATTAACAGTAACATAATAAACATATCATACTAACGAAGTGTGTAAGCGTTACACACCTGACTATTTGCAAATCTAGCGAAATCCTGAAACTACAATCTATTCCTAAACTAATAGAACCCGAAGATCCTGAAACGTTTGCCTCCTCCCTTCCTGTATTCGGCCAATACCTTGTTAATGAACAAAAGCCCATTCGGCTCATCTAGAAATCCCAAAGGATGAAATAACGCACAATAAGACCCTTACCAAGATCGATTACACCCGAGCCTTTAGGCTTAAATCGCTACCCTCCTTCCTAAACACGGAGATCTACTAAACACGGCTACCCTCCTTCCTACAATCGGCCAAGTACCACTATCATTGGATTAAAGCCTTCGGTATTAATCACAATAGGAGATATCAAAACCGCAAAACACTTACCCCCTTACCTTACTGACAGATTCGGCCACCAATCACCAAAGTTCGGCACACCCTAGTGATATTTGGGGATTTTGGCTACCTCACTAATATAGAACAAGAAAAGATTTTAAGATCCCGATTTATAACGAATGGAGAAATAGGAAAAGAGAATGGCCAGTGAGATCCGGCATTAACCAAATCAATCGAGAAAAGAAGAATAAAAAGTTATACTTACCAGGAGATTCGGCTATGACCCAAAAGAAAGAGATAGATTTCGGCACTTCAAAGGGGATTAAAACACGTGAGAAGAGAAGAAAAATAGGCTAAGGGTATTCGGCCAATCACTTTGATGGAAACGAAAGAGAATCAACAAGGTTTTTGGCTTTTGAAGATGGAAGAGATGGAGAAGAAAATGGAATAGGAAGGGATGGATTCGGCAAGGAATAAGAAAAAGGTTTCGGCATAAGGAGATTGAAAGAAAGAAAAAGATGAAGTAGAGAGAGTTGATTTCGGCTTTTGAGCAAAATGGAAGAAGGAAAAAAGAAGCAAGTTTCAGCTCACCAAAGAAGTAACACAAGTGATTCGGCCAAGCCCCCTATTGCCGAAAAGAGAAAGCAAAAATGAGAAGATAAGTGAGAGGGGTTTCGGTTTATGACCCTAAACGCAAGAGAAAGGAGCTCTCCCAACTAGCCGAAATGTTCCCCAAGACCACCACAGACATTCGGCACACCCCCTTCCCAAGCACCAAAACCGAATGCTTCCCAACCTCACTCCACAACCAAAAGATTTGGCTACACAACCTACTCCTACTCAAACACTTGTCGTCCCCTTCATCCCTCCTTGAATTCCTTTCATCCACTCATTCAAACGAATTTGAATGAGTCCCACTCCTATAATTTCTCCTCTCCACATATTTTAAATCTGTTAACTTAATCCACATCCTCCCAACAGAGTCCCTTCACCTCCTTCTCAACTTGGCGTGAAAAAGAATAAGCAGAAAGTGGGATTTCTGCTGCTCGAACCTGAGCTCTCCTTCCATGCATGTGGCGTCACCTTCCTGGTACCTTAGTGGCGCCTCCTTTACCAATTTTCCACTAGGTTACTTGTGTCTAAACCCTTCGACAATTTCTTTTAACCCCTAACTTCCTTAGCTCCCTCTTCCTGAGTACTAAAACAAAAAATTTTTGCCATGTCTCAGGCCTAACCCGAGGTCATGCCTAGACCCCAAAACACCCTAAACTAGCACAGTAGGCATATCATCACATGCAAACACACAAAATGCAGAGACCCCGATTTAAGGATATTACAGGGGATCAACTCTAATTCCTTCGACAGACACAACATGCCCTAAAAAGGTCACCTCCTTCAACCAGAATTCACACTTACTGAATTTGGCATACAGCTGCTTCTCCCTCAAAATCTGTAATACTACTCGTAAATGTGTATCATGCTCTTCTTCAGTCTTTGAGTACACCAGGATGTCATCTATGAACACAACCACAAATCGGTCTAGGTAAGGTTGGAAGACTCGGTTCATCATGTCCATAAATGCAGCTGGTGCATTAGTCAACCCGAACGACATCACTAAGAACTCGTAATGCCTATATCGGGTTCGGAATGCAGTCTTATGAATATCTGCCTCCTTGACCCTAAGCTGGTGATACCCCGATCTTAAGTCTATCTTCGAGAAAATTGAAGCTCCTCGTAGCTGATCGAACAGATCATCGATCCTCGATAACGGATACTTGTTCTTGATCGTCAACATATTCAATTGTCTATAATCGATGCACATATGCATCGACCCATCCTTTTTCTTAACGAACAAAACTGGCGCTCCCCACAGTGACACACTTGGTCGAATAAATCCACGATCCAACAAATCCTGGATCTGAGCTTTAAGTTCCACAAGCTCCTTCGATGCCATTCGGTAAGGAGCAATGGACACCGAAGCCGTTCCTGGCAACAGATCAATACCAAATTCTACCTCCCGATCTGGAGGCAATCTTGGAAGCTTCTCGGGAAAGACGTCTGAAAACTCTTTCACCGTTCTAACATTCTCTACCGACGACTCTTTGACATCCAAAGCACTGATAAAGGCTAAGAACTCTCCACACCCCTTTTGCACCAACTTTTCTGCCTTTAAAGCAGATACCACATTAGACAGATAATCTCTTCTTTCAACTATCATCATCACTTCCTTATCCTCTGAAGTTTTTAGTACCATCTGCTTTGCAGCACAGTCCAAGTTTGCACGATGCTTAACCAGCCAGTCCATGCCCAATATAAGATCGAACTCCCCGAATGGCAGTTCCATCAAATCCGCCAGAAATACTTCCCCCTGAACCTCTAAGGGCACATCTCTAAATAACTTATTTACTACCATCGACTGCCCTAAAGGGCTAATTACAGTTGTTTCTCTAGCAGCAATCTCAAATTTAATATTCAGAGTTCCAGACACAGCACATGCAACATACGAATGGGTGGATCCAATGTCTATCAAAGCGGTAATAGGTACATCAGATATGAAGAACGTACCGATTATGATGTCCGGTGCATCGCCATCCTCTCGACGCCTGACCGCATAGACCAACCCTGGCTGTCTCACCTCCGTGTTACCCCTATTACCGGTACCTCTACCCGGTGCACCTTGACCTCGTCCTACACCATTACCACCTCCACCTGGCCCACGGCCTCTCGGCGGCTGCTGAGTGCCTCCAGCTAACTGCGTAAATCTATTATGAACTGCCTGAGTTTGATCCGACTTTCGAGGGTAATCCCTAAATTGATGGTCCTCGGATCCACATCTGAAACAACAACCAGTTCTCTTCCAGCATTCACACGAGTGAAGTTTCCCACAATCCACTCAAGGCAGTAACTAATTGGTAGCAACTGGAGCACCCACTCCAACTGGCCCCTCATTCCTGGGCCTTTTCTGAAATCCTCTAGCAGGACCTGAATACCCAGAGTCTCTCTTGTTCCTGCCCCTATCCTTGACTGGATTTTGCCATTCCGAATGCTTTACTTCTTCAGCAATCTTAGCTTTTTCCACCACTGTGGAAAAATTCCTCTCCTTCTGTGGGGCTATCAGTACCCGCAACTCATCACGCAATCCATCCTCAAAACGCACACAGCATTCATGATCAGTCGGCACTATACCCCGGGCATACCGACTCAGACGCAGAAACTCTGCCTCATAAGCTGCCACAGACCTACCTCATTGTACCAGATTCAGGAATTCCTTCCTTCTGGCATCCACATAACTAGCCCCAACATATTTTCCCTAGAATGCTATCTTAAAGGAATCCCAGGTAATACGATCAGCCTGAGTGCCTTCCCGAATAGTGAGCCACCACTGATACGCCTCGTCTCTCAGTAATGACACAACCCCTTTCGGGGCCGCTCACGGTGCAATCCAGATCGTCCATAATCCGCTCTACCGCCTCAAGCCGAAGACTCGCTACACTAGGGGCTACACCGAAATACCTCTAAAGACTTCACCCCATTCGATCTGAGTCACTCCGATATCGACCCACGAGCTGTCGACCCAGTTCTTGCCCCAGCAACCCTTTCCAGTACCCGCAACATCGCTTGGGACAGAGCGTCGTCCACTCTCATTCAATCATGTGACCCAGCTTCAGTCACAGGTGATGAAGGTGCGTCCATTTCCTGCATATGTCCCGATGCCTTAGATACAACTCTAGCACCTCGACCTCTACCACGGCCACGTCTACCTCGTCCACGTCCTCTAGCGCTCATGTTTGCTAAGTCGATTTAAGCTATTAAGAGTCTTATGAATCAGTATGCTTATTCAGTTTTTATTAAACAATATTTTATGGAGTATAAGAAGTAAAGTTGTTTTCGCAAAACATATCCTAAAGTCTCAATCTCTATGGTTTGAGCTCCTAAAGCTAAAAGTTCTAGAGTATCTCTATTTTGTGAAGTTTTCTTACTACAGTCATACTACAATAATCATAAAATGAAAACAAAACTTACTGACTTGGTGCCGGATACCCGTGGTGCCATACTTTCTTTGAAACATGTATTTATAAATCAAATTTCAAGCAGTTTTAGAAAACATTTTTGAACCCAAACCACAGTCGAGTTTTGCAACTGGCTCTGATACCACAAAATGTAACACCTCAAACCCAGCCCATGCGGTATGACCGGATCTAACATGTCACATAAAAAAACGTATAAAGAACATGTGATTCTTACTAAAATAGGCGTTATTTGGTCATGGTCAAGAAAACAAGTTTGGTTATAAATATTTGATAAAACACTACCAATTTCGAGAGGTTGATTGATGAATCGAAAATCGAACTAGTGAACTTTAAAACTGTGACATTTGAGAAATGACGTTGATAATTTGAAATAGAATCCGAGTTAAATTATTAATGCATATTCATTATGAAAACCATTTGTTAATCAATTTTGGAAACCGTTATTTATGATTTTACGAAAATCCCCATTTTAAAACAATTCAAGCAAGATAATAAGTACAACTAAACATAAAGCAAAATAAAAATATTCCAGAGGCCTTATTACAACTTAAAATCCAAATAGTAAAAATAGTGAAATAAAGCGGGAAAGTAGTTTACTAATATTTGAAAATATTATTTCCAAAGTATGGCCTCCACCGAGTCATCCATGGACCCAAGTCCTCATTACGGAGCATTACCTGTAATAGTTAAGAAAGAAGGGGGTGAGTCATAAGAACTCATTGTATAATCCTCTTACCGTCATCTACTAGGCCTGAACCCGCATAGCATAATCTTGGGCCTAAGCCCATTTACATAGTAATAATTAAAATGTAGTATATGTATTCAACCCAACACATCCATCCATCACACCCCCGACCAGCCAATCACACCTGTGGGGATCAAGTCAATCCACCCCGCCGCTCACACCAAATTTGCAGTCAAACTGCTATAGCATTTTATTTTTGTGGTCAAACCACTAAAATCATAATTTAGGCACAATAATATACAATTTGTGGCAATGCCACCAGGCTACACTACTCTTCATACAATTTTCCCATCCCATGCAAAATGTAAAAAAAACTGCATCATACATATAATTAAATAAAATATCCATATTTATATAACAACCATTTTCTATTGAACAATTTTGGTGATTCAGCCCATTAAAGCATTTTAATAATTCGGCCCACTAAGGCATTCTAGCAAATCAGCCCATAGGGGCATTTTGGTAAATCGACCCATAGGGGCATTTGGGTAAATTGGCCCATAGGGGCATTTTCGTAATTAAGCAATTTAATACTGATTTTGACAGATCTTTAGAAATAATATTAATTTAAGCAAGTTACTCGATTTATGCCATATTATGATTTTTAACTCTGTAAATAATAACAACCTACTTTTCTAACATAATATCGAATCTCGAATCTATGGATTTTGGTGTGAGATTACACACCTGATTACGGTGAGGACTAACCCTTCCTGATCGTCGGCACCTAAATCACCATTACAATCGATTAACCAACAAACGAGATTTTATTAATCCAAAACTAAATCAGACGATCTAAAATGCTTACCCTTAGTATCATGAACGACCACGATTTGCCTATTCTCACCGGATGATGGTCCACAACCCGGTGGAAAATCTCAAACCGCTGATACCGCCCTACACTTTAACTTAGGAGTAGGAATCGCAAAAACACTCGCTCTTTGCTCTCCTATCGATTTTCTTTTCAAATCGCTACCACTTGCCTCCATTGGAAAAGTCTTAGTCAGAACGATATTACGATGGTAGAAAACGATTGTCTAAGGAAAAGGTTTCGACTTACCACTACTTTCAAAGGGTCAATGAGTAGATAAGAACAAACGATCTAGTCCCTATAATAATCGATTAGTTAAACTTTCAATTTGATTAACAAAATAATCGAGTAGCGATATCAAATGGACTATGAAGAGACTCCTTACCTTAATCGATGATGAACCCGATTCCCATCGATTGGACTTATGACTAGAGATGAAACGAAAATGATGTGGTACTCGGCCACCCACTATAACACTACGAAAAAGAATTGATCACAATATGAGAGTGTAGGAGAGAGTGATGTTTCAATTTAGAAACAAAGTAGAACAATCGAATAGTGATGGACACACATTAGGCTAGGAAGAAAAGAAAATGAAAGAAGTAGAAATGAAACCCTTACTCGATTCAACCAAAGAGAAATGTCCAACACATAAGAATGGAGAAGAGAGAAGATGTTAAAGATTTGGCTATTGAAGAGAAAAGGGCAAGGAAGATTCGGCCAATCAAAGTTGTGTCGATTTAAGAGAAAGGGAGAATGGTTGAGGAAATGGTACAAAAAGGAAAAGAAGTGATGGACAAAGGAGTATTAGAGAGGTTTGGTTATTACCATAAGAAAATGAACCATAATGGATTGAGTGTTTTGGTCATTTTGTGTTTCGGCAACAAAGGAAAAAGATTGGAAAAAAATGCATAAAAATGTTAAAAAAAACCAACCTTTCATGCACAATCTTGCAAATAAGCTATATGAATTTTGGCTCTCCCTTCCCCCTAACAAAACCGTGTGCCCATAACACCCAAAAGATGATGGTTGACATAAAATATTCTTTCCCAAACACCTTCCACAAAATCAGCCAACATGTCCCCTCCCCTCCCTTACCTTTTTCCTTTATGTCTTTCCTTATTCTTCCCTTTTTTCTCTCCTTACTCTTCTCCCTTGTGTTCTTTCCTTCAATAAAAAGTCTTCCTTACCATCTTCGATGCCATGGTCGACACTTACCATATAGCACAAAAAAAATTTAATCCAAAATATTTGCACTAGGTGGGATTCGAACCCAAGTTCTCCCCTCTACCATTTCACGCCACAACCACCTTGCCAATGCTCCATTTGTGCTAGTAAAATTACATACTTAATTCCTTAAGCCTTGATGCCACTTACCTTCTCTCCTTAAAGTGCTTAAACAAAAAAATTTTGCTAAGGCCCAACTCAATCCCAAGTCTTCTTAGGGCCCCTATACATACACAATTAACACTATTGACTAGCCTATCGCATGGTATAATGTAAAACATAAATTCTCGAATTTCAGGATGTTACAGTTTGTAACATCCAGAATTAATGGGCCTATGCGTTTAATGTGTAAATTTGAGTGTTAGGAGTCTAAGTTGGGCTCAGGTTTGGGCTGAGGCCTTGGTTAAATTCTCTTTTTGGGCACTATAGGGTTTAAAAGGTGGTATCTGTGTTTAAAATACCAAAGTGGGCTTGTGGCCCAATGTTAGGTGGCGCTACAAGTTGCTAGAGGGTGGCGTCACTAGTAGATGGAAAGAGAGCCCAAGTGTTGGCCGCTTGGAGCCCATGTATTTGGGCCATTTTCGATAATTAAAGGGGGCTAGTTGGGACGGCCATGGGGCTAGAAAATAGGTGGATTATATGACATGGATAATGGGGATAATGAGCTGATAAAGGAATGAAGAGGTGGTGTTATCTAGGCTTCTTCTGAAGGTGTGAATGGATTAAGATAGAGGAGAAAAGATAGGAATTATCTGCTAAGTGCAGTGTTGGCCGAATTTCCATCTCTTGGAGGGGTGCCGAAATTTCCCCTACTATTGGGTTAGTTGTTAGTTAGCAGGAAGGGCACTTTCGGTTTTTGATAGGTAAGTGCCGAAATTCTCTATAAATAGGGGGTATCTCTTCAATTCTGGCATTTGAACCCCATTCTTTTAAAGCTTTTCTCTCATTCTCTGCCAAAGCCGAAATCCCTAAATCCCATTCTCTCATCTTCACTTTATGCAAAAAGCCGAAACTCTTGATTTTAATTCTCTTCTCCATTCTTTTTCTATAAGCCAAATATTCATTGTTCTTTGCTTTTTCTCTTTTGCCAATCTCTTCACTAAAAGCTGAATCTATATAGATCTCTTCCTATCATCTTCTCTTTTTGATCTTCTCAAAAGCCAAAATCTTCTAGGAGTAGCCGAGTCTCCTGTGATAGGGTAAGTGTCGATCTTTTTCTCTTCACTATTCTCTTTCGGTATTTGGAAGTTAAAGCCGAAAGGCTATTAAGATTGGTAAGGTTGACGTTTGATTAATGGTTTGATGTTTTCTTGTTGGGCAATGTCGGGAATCGAAGTAGATCGTTTAGATCTAAAAGCCGAAAACTACTAGTCTCTGAGTCTCAATCATCTTTCGGGATTTCAAGGTAAGGGGTTCTCTTTAGATTTCCGTTAGGTTCGTTCATCGTAGTTATAATCTTAGCTTTATGATAAGGACTAACAACCATATGTTGTTATGGTAGCAACTGATAAGGTCTTTTAATGGAATCAAATATTGATCAGGCGAAGGAAAGGATTGGATCTGTCAAACCAATCCCTAAGTTTAAGAAACGAGCGGTGTCAGCAGTTCGGGATTGGCCACCAGGTTATGGACTGGCTTTTGAACAACACCTTAGGCGATAGATAGCGCAGGTGTCGCCACTGACGGATGGCGTCGACATAGAAAGTATCGTTTTATCGAGAAACAGTGTGTAGATCTCTAACACACTAGTTATCCGTAATATGTATGTTGTGGGCTAAAAAGTGGAAAGAAGTCGTGTAGACAAATCGAATAAAACTTGAAAAGGGTTAGGCAAAGGATGCAGTGCGTAATCATAGAAATCTCTCTATGGGTATCGATACATATGAAAGCCTATTCCCTTAAAGATGGTATGATGTTTTCAATTTTTCATGTGTGTATGCATGGGGTGGGATTATGATAATGAAGGGGAAGAGCATGATAGGTCACTTGGTGATCGGTGGTTAAACCACGAATTCAAATGTTAGGTCACATAGTGATCGGTGGCAAAGCCACACTTAAATGATTCCGATTAATAGGAATAGGCGCGATGCAATTTGTCGATATGGTGTGTAGCGGTTGGCGGGTTGATTGTAGAAATCCCCGAGGTGTGTTGGCTGGTACGGGTTGGTGTGTAGAGGATGGACTTTTAGGATGGGTTGGGCCATTTACCATTCACCATTTAATATGTCTGTGTGATTGTTGCCATACCGTATGGGCCAAGGCCCACAATGTGTTTGTGGGCCTCAGGTCGTTGTGTGTTTCGGGATTTATACACTGAGTCTTGGTGACTAACCCTTTCATTTTTCTCTACTCTTTCAGATGAGCAGTAGATCGTGCTCATGGGAGCCGAGGCAGACTCGAGGGGCCATCACGCCATTTAATTTCTTAAACTATTTCCGGTTTTTCTTTAAGTTTGAATTTGGGACTATTTTTTTGTAATAAGGCCTCCCTAGCTTAGTGTTTTGATTTATATTTGATGACGTTTACATTTATAAATGTATGTTCGAAGCTTTATTTATAAAAAGAAATAAAAATGGGATTTTCAAACAAGTAATTTGTATAGAAGAAATAAAAATATTACCAAGGTTTCCTTCAAATAACACTTATTTAACGAATACTTCTACAAATCGACCGAGATTTCAAATCCTTTCAAGGCGAAGTTTTTAAACTTTAAGCCGTAACATACCAGATCCGGTCGTAGCGTTTGGGTCGGGTTTGGGGTGTTACACAGTTTGAGAGAAGTATTCAAAATCTATCTGTGTGAGAGTTCGTTAAATGTAAATTTGTATAAATATCTTTCTAAGGAATGTAACTGTTCTCCAAGAAGAATATGAGATCCGCGTTGAGTGATGAAATTCAAATTCTGCCTAATGTGAGATTTGTGTGTAGGATGGTCTAGTGTGAAGATTGGTGTATATGTATGCACGGATATTAGAAAAATTATTTGCCAAATACAGATAGGAAATCCATAGTCTTTAAGATGGGGAATTCAAAAACAAATGCTTCAATGTAATCTGGGTTAAAACTCACTAAGTTCGTGTGAACTTACAAGTGTTTGTTTATGTTACAGGTTCTGCTTTAAGATAGGGTACGCTAGGAGGGACCAAGCCAGGATTGTACCTATGTAGCAATTTGAGTTGCAATATTATGCATGTAGAGGGCACCTTAGGAGTATAGCGCTTAGTACACTATGGCATAAGAAGTTCGTCTTTAACAAAGTTTTAAATTGTAATGTCATATACTTATTTTGAAGATATAATGTATTGTTAAACATCCTCTTTTATTTTGAAGAATAGTAAAAGATGAAATAAGAAGTATGTTTTAGAATACTTTTACGTTGGTTGTAAATTTTTTTTCTAAGTGTTTATGTGTTATAATATCCAACATTTGGATCCGATGATTCGGGTTGGATAGAAAGTATTACAACAACTCTACACCTTCAAGACAAAACACGAAGGAGCATAGAATAATTCTTATTGCTCGGCCAATTTGGCACTTTGGTAGATCCTTTCTCTACAAATTTGTTGATTTCTCATTTGTAACCAAAAAAAAAAAAAAAAACCCCCTAAATTTAGTGCTTTTCTTTTATTTTTTTCTATTCCCTTTCCTTTTATTCTAATTTTTATAATTATATTTTTTCCTCGTTCAAATAATTTTACATGGTACGAAATTATTAACTTATTAAATGTTTATTTTTTAGTAAACATATTCAATAATTTAATAATATTCCATTTAATTATAAAGTAAATAACATATACGTAATATTTCACAGTTAATATTAAAATTATTAACATATAATGGTTATAACATGCCTGTTAATTTTGGTAATTTCAAATTAATATTTAATTTGTTAATTACAATATCTGGCTAACAACAATTAATAATTAGAAATCAAGTTTATAATGATTTTTGTCAAGAATAGCCTAAGTTTGAATTGTAGTTTTATAAAATAAACAAGAGCTAATGATTAATAATTCAATTATCCAATTTATTTTTTATGATAATATTAAAATTTGAATATTAAAATTACTATTTACTACAAATTTGGAGCAAATGCAAATAAATACTTTACATATTCATTATTCGAATTCACAATGCTTATTTGGATAACGGATGTGGATATCTAAATCCATTGCTTACAAAATACTTATAATTTTGAATATAGATTTAGGGAAAATATTTAGTATACCGTCAGCGGAGTTTTTAAACTCCGTAAGTAGGGTCAGGGGTTGACAAATATCCTATAAGGGTATAGTAAATTTTGTTTTTAATAAAAAGAGACATGACAATTTTTTTCGGTTGCTTGTGGAAAAAAAGGTACATTGTCAGTGTACCAAATACTAATCCATAAACTTATATATAAAGGATTTTAGTATATTTGAATTTAGATTTCTCCCATTGAGTTGACGAGTCATATTTTATCATCATAACTCAATTTGAATTTTATTTTTTTGGATTGAGTCGAGTGAAATGAAATTCGAGTCGAATCGAGTGAAATTGTTCGAGTTAAATTAAAAAATTAAACATGTCAAATTAAAATCTTATTACAATATAACTAATTTCATCTTAGAGCACCTATATTTGAAAACTTTTTCAAAGCAAAATAAAAAAAATACTTTAGTATGATAAACTTGAATAATTAATTAACTTATTTAGGTCTTCAAAATTATTATTCTACTAAATTTTTAATTTTCTAGCTTTCTTTAAATATATTTTATATTTTTTAAAATTTTTATGATTTTTTAAAAAATATAATTTTTGGAATTTTTTAAAATATTTTGAATTTTAAAAATTATTTTGAATTTTTAAAAATTATTTTGAATTATTTTGTAATTTTTTTAGAGAGACCAATTTGCTTATTTTCAAACTTGATAGGGACCAAAAGGGTATTTACACTAATCTATTATTCAAATTATTTGAACTGTAAAATTCAACTCGAAACTTGAATTACTTATTTATGTGAGCACAGCCAGGGCGACCCAGGATTCAAATTCTGACCCTCTCGAGATTCCAAAAGGGCCTATGACTCGAGCTTGAGCTAAGCGCATGCATGAAGCCGTGGCAGCTTTAACGAGTCAATTTTGGAGTGAATTTCAATCCGAAGACAAAGGATCAGCTCGAGCCCGAATTTTGAGCCATCCTTGCGCTTTGGTGCTAGCTGATTTCAGCTCGGTTCAGCTCACATGAGCTCGGTTCAGCTCACATGAGCTCGATTCAGCTCACATGAGCTTACTTAAGCTAATTTGAGCTCGGTTTAAGTTTAATTTAGCTCATTTATTTAATATTAAAATAAATTAAGTAATTTATTAACTTAGTTTAAATTACTACAGCTCATAATTAGTTTAAATTACTACAGCTCATAATTATGTTTTGATATATTACATGTGTTAAATGTGTCTTAGCCGAATTTAATATGTCTTGTTTAAGACTTTATTAAATTTGTCTAATTTAATCTATGTGTTAATTAATGTGTCTAAATTATATTAATGTTTGGTTCAGCTGAATTTTATGTGATTTAATTTTTTGTTCATGTGTTTTTGTAGGTTGGCCGAATGCATTAAGGAGCATTAAAGCCAAAGTACATGCACGGGCTGGTACAATGCATGGCACGGTTCATGCATGGTTCAATGCAATGTATGGGAGTTTGCATGAATGGCTGGATTCATGGATGGAGGCTCAACCATTGGTTTCCTCAAGGTGCAGCCGAATGTATAAGGAGTATTAATGCAAGGTTCATGAATGTTTAGGTTTAATGCATGGGATGATACATGCAAGTTTAGCTACAACGAACGGAGTGCTGATTATTGGTTTCCCAAGCACTTATTCGGCCAAAGAGTAGCTGCAAATTAATTCTTTGGTTGGCCGAACATCTCACCAAGACAACCAACTAACAATGACCATTCAAGCTGCCCATTTAATTAGCTATCCATTCGGCTGAACAAGACCCATTTAATTGAGCTCATTTAAGCTCAAGGACGCACCTAGACATGCCCATTCAACTCCTAATGTTTCCCAAATACATTCAGTTGAATTACTTCTTCATCAAGGTGACTTGTGGCGTTCCCAAAGGATGAACATGGACATGGAAGATTTATGGTTTTTATTCTAGAACATTCATCTTCATTCAAGTCCATTTGCTTAAGCATGAAGCTCTAATCGGCTGAACATAGACTTAGTGGATTAATGTTTTGTTCTAGGTTATTCTAGAATATTCTAGCCGAATCTTTCTTAGTCATTAAGATTAGTCTATTCGGCTATCCTAGCTTAGGCCTATAAATAGTTTTCTGTTTCATTTGTAAAAGGACTTTTGACTTTTGACAAACTTTTGAATGAACATTTGTTCTCGAGTGAGTTTATCTCCTCTCCTATTTTCGTGTGAGTCTCGAATTGACTTATCTAGCGAGCTAGTGGCGTCAACCGAACACCTTTGAACTTATCACCAGCCTTTGGTGTGGCGTTCATCCTACTATCTCCATCCGACCACCTTAACTGCATAAGAACCGGGGTGACACTTTCTTATAATGTTGAATCGTTCTTGAGTTAAGTTCACTTTCTATCCCCATCTTCCTATTTTCGATTCCCACCTTAAGCCATATAAGTCCCGGGACGCTACTCGCTATAGTATCAAATCGATCTTGCCGCTTAAGTCAATTTTCCATATCCACCATTTATCCCAAACTATCTATCTTTGTTTCATTTCTTAAACCGAGCCTACTAGATTTCATACTAAACCATCTTTCATCTCTAAACCATTTCGTTAGCTTCCGCATATTTTTCACCAAACTTACAATTTTCAATGCATCAAATTTTCTCCTCATCGACGATCGGGCAAACACGTGAATCGACTCAACTAACCCGGGCCAGTCTCACATCATTTGGCATCGGAGCTTGTAAAACGAGGAGCACTGACGTTCGTGAAGATCCCGGAGTATCTTAAAGTGAAAAAAATAAAAAAATGAAACTTAAAAAAAAATTGAAATTAAAAAAAAATTCAAGGTTGTATTTTATTCTCTTGTATTTACATTATTGTATTTGAAGTATTAAAAAAAAAGAAATACGAAAATTCAAAAAAAAAAGAGAAAAAAAAAGAAAATATGAGTATAAAAAAAAAAGAAAGTGTTGAAAGTTTATTTTGTTTCATCTCTTCCATTCCTGTTTCCCGATCATCAAAGCCATTCTACCATCACTTCCCACCCTTCCCTACGCCACACTTAACCGATTTTATTTTGTTTGGCCTAACCTACACCCGTAACATCATTTTCCCTTGCAACCAAGTTGAAGCCGACCCCAAAGATGCTAATAAGTTTATACGAGATAAAATACGAATGTAACGCCCTGAATTTGGGCCTAGTAGAATTAGGCCCATTGGACCTTGGGAATGGGAGCGTTTAAAATTTTTGGGAATAAGAAAACGGCACTAGTGCAAGTTGGACCTACTAGGTGAGTGATTTTGGAAGGTTAGGGGGCTTCCATGAAGTCTTGGATTCAAACCTAGGCTTTAGGAAAAATTTTGGTTTTAGGTGAATAAAGCCCTGGGGGTAAGTAAGTAGGCTATAAGAATAAATTGTGGAAAAAAATGACACAAAAGGAGTTATGGTCTAGTGGCAAATGGCGCCACATGGGAGACAAGGAAGTGATGCCATAGAGGAAGCAAGGGGTCCAAGGTTCAAGTCTTGGCGCTTGCAATTCTTTTTATTTTTCTTTTAAATGAACTTAGACTTTGGCCCATAGGCTTATATTTAGTTGCGCATGTTCTAAGTCACGAAAGGAGCTTGTGTTGTGGTGGCATGTAGCGTCTGGAGCATACGAGAGGGCAAGGGTTCGAATCTCATGTCAAGCAAGGGAGTGTTTATTTTGCGGATGACGGCCAGAGTTGTGTTGGATTTAAACTCTGCTGAAGGTGGGATCCCACATCGGGAAGCTAGCATGAGGATAGGCAAGAAGCTGGATTTAAATAGAGAAAACCATGAGGAGAGTAAGCATAACTTTCTTGGCTTATCCCTTTCGTTTTGTGGCGTGCTCGTTTAGGCGTTGGATCATTCGTTGATCTGTATGCCATTGGGTCGCGGTGGTGGTGACCGAAGTTGATCGACACACCCCTTGGGGGTCAAGGGTGCAATCATTGTTGGCTTCTGCGTAGAACAGTGTTCAGAGGGCGGATTAACTTCAAATTCCTATCAGGTGTGTATTTCGCACTACTCTAGCTGTAGAGCAGCAAATGCCGAAATGTCGGTCACACGACGATGGTAGCCACACGAGCGTGCGAGCGCACGTGTGGGAGCTTCGACGCGATAGTTGAGGCCATCATGAGTGTTCTTGTGGGTTTAGGCTGTTTGGGCCACGATGGGCCGAAAGGGGCCATGTGGGGCCAATGGGCCCGTGTGCCCAATCGGATAAGTTGTATGATTGTGTAGTAAATATTAGACTGGACTATGTGAATCTCATATCTGTGGCTAGATTTGGGCTAAATGGGCCACACGAGCGTGTGGGCCTGTTTGGGCTGAGAATGGGCCATAGGCCCATTCATATCATTATCTCTATTTAGAATACCTTGGTTTACAAAATTACTGAAAATTACTGAAATACCCTTGGTTTACAAAATTACTAAAATACTCTTGGTTTACAAAATTACTGAAATACCCTTGGTTTACAAAATTACTGAAATACCATTGGTTTACAAATTTACTGAATACCCTTGGTTTACAAAATTACTGAAATACCCTTGACTTGTAAAATTAATAAAGTACCATCGGTTTGTAAAATTACCGAAATACCCTTGGTTTGTGAAATTACCAAAGTATCCCTCATTTGCAAAATTACCGAAATACCCTCAATTTGGAAAATTATCGAAATACCCTCGATTTGTAAAATTACTGAAATACCCTCAGTTTGTGAAATTACCAAAGTACCCCTGATTTGAAAAATTACCGAAACACCCCTGATTTGTAAAATTATCGAAATACCCTCGATTTATGAAATTACCAAAATACCCTTAATTTGCAAAATTACCAAAATATCCTTGATTTGTAGAATTATCGAAATACCCCTGTAGGGTAGAATTATTGAAATACCTCTATAGGGATTACCGAAATACCCTTATGGGGTAAAATGACTATTTTGCCCTTGCGGGTAACTTACTGATTAGGACTATGATTGATCTAACTGTGAATGTATGATCGTGTTTTAACCGATTTGGATCGGGATTATATGGTGATATGTTTTCAATATGTGTGTAAATGATATTATGAGCATGGCCATTTTGTATACACGTGTAATGATTGAGCATGACATACGGCATATTGCATGGGGTTGGGACTTTGATCGAGAGGAAGTTACGATAGGGTCGCACGGGTCGCATGACGATCGTGGATCCGGTATTGATATGTTAAGGTCGACGGTCGCATGACGACTGTGGACCGACGGACGGTTTAAAGCCGCGTAATCTGATTATGGCTCTGTGCCAACCTAAACATGGCTCTAGGCCATCTTGATTATGGCTTTGTGCCAATCGTATTTACCCGTGGCTCTGTGCCTAACATATATACCGATGACTTTGTGTCGATCATATTTACCCGTGGCTGTGTGCCGGTTATATTACCGTAGCTGATGGCTATGTGCCGATCTTATTACAATTATTGATGGCTATATGCCAATTATGAGACCGTCATTGAAGGCTTAAAGCCGTATAAATACTAGCAGCTAGGCTGCATTATTAGAGAGATTAGCTGGATGGGTCGACGTGGTCCCCACATGGAGAGATGGTTGGTACGAGTAGAGAGTTGTCTGGATAGGGTTGGGGTACATGCATGTTTTGCATTGATATGATTTAGGGCTTAGGCCCAGATTGTTACCGAATAGGGCTTAGGCCCAAATTGTTACCGAATAGGGCTTGGGCCCAAACCATGACCGTAATAGGGGATTACACACTGAGTTTTCGTAAACTCACCCGTTTTTAACTGTGCAGGTAATCCCCGGCTTTAAGAGGATCAGTGCTGTGAGGGATTCGGAGATGGCAAAACGTCTACAGTTTCTTTATACTTTGGACTATATTTCTGAGAATCTAGTTTGGGTTTTAATTTTTGTAAGTGAAGTTGTGGGCTTTTTTGTTATGGTTTTATAATTGCTAGAAGTAGAACATGGTTTTCAAAATTAACTATTGTTTTTCAAAATATCATGCTTCTGCAACTGTTTTAAATTAAGTTTCCGCAACAAGCAAGGTTTTAAAGATAATAATGTTTTACAAGAGAATGAATTTTAATAAACCATGTTTTGAAACTAAGCAAATGAAATCTGAGGTTTTAAAGGCAGAAAGTTTTAAATTGTAAGAAGGGTTTCTAATGAAAGCATGGGTTTTAAAAAAAAACTCTTCAACGTGACACGCCAGATTCGGGCCTAACTTCTAGGTCAGGTTTGGGGTGTTACCACAAAATTACAAGAGCGAGAAGAGCGGTAAAAGGTAAGAGAGTGTGAGATCATTCGAGAGAAGAAAAAGCCTTAAAAGAGAGCGTAAACATGAGTGGAGTGAACATTCTTTATCTTTCTTTCCGAGTGACTTGTGAGATTTTGTGGTGAGGTATTTAATCTTCTGTTTTGTTCTTTTTAACATTTCTTCTTTTTAGCAAATACTCATGTCTCGAGAAGATTTTTTAGCTGATGAATTTCAATACTTGGTGAATGAGATGGGCCGAATGTTTGAAGAAAAACTAGGTCCATTACAAAAGCGGTTGGACCGAGTGGAGGAAAAGGCCCGACAGAAGCAAACTCCACCAAGTCGAGAAACGGAGTTAAGATCATCACGACGACACTAATCGAGAAGCGACTCATATCAAGAATCCTATTCGACAAGGCTTTCGAGACAAAGAGAAGCCAACTTCGAGTCGAAAATCTTTCGAGATGCCAAACGAGAAAGTATGAGTTATTCTTCGTATGCTTCAAAGACATCACGCACGGAGAATCACTTCCGAAGAGTTGATCGAGATATCTATGAGAATACTTTCTCTTTATTTTAACCAAACACTTATCTTTTTGAGTCTCTTGTATTGTCCCCATGTTGTAATAAAATCGAAAAAGAAGAAAAAGAAAAAGCAAGTGAAAAAGAAAAAGAAATAAAAAAAGTGAGAGAAAAAGAAAACGAAGAAAAGGAAATTGAAAAAGAAATTGAGATTGAGAAAGAATGTGAAAAAGAAACGAAAGAAACTGAAGATAGTGAACAAGAACAAGAAAAAGAGAGTGATGTTTTAACTAACCCACACGAGAGTTGCTCTTGTTCTGTTCCTTCTTTTTAGGTGCCTAAAACTCCATGTGGCGAATATCAACTACAATACCTTCCTGATGAAAGACGCTTTCGTATGATCAGGAAAGGTAAGGTTGAAGGTGAGAACAAACCACACGAGATCGAGGGTAAGTGCAGTAAGAATCACATAGCACTTGAATTTCCACTATCCTCGTTGAATGTTAAAAAAATTATTGTCGATGACTTCATCTTGGAAAGAGCTACGTGCCTTGATTTGTGTAATTTTCCTTCCTTGATTAAAATTGATGTTTTAAATAATGGTAGGGAAAAATTTGTTAATAAAAATCTTTGCGTTGACAAGTTTGAAGGTGAAGTAGTGTTTAATCAGCAAATGCAAAACTCGATTCTGCGTGACAATGGATTTTCATATAAGCATCTCAATTTATTTGATTGTGGTGATTATGTGAACCAATTACTACCTTGTTTGAAATCCTCGAGTTTTTACAAATCTGTTTCGAAGATCGTAAAGAGTTTTGATTGTATGTTGCCGTGTATGCAAAAATCCTTTTGGTTTGACATGTTTGACTTAATGAAACCTTTGCTACGTTTCGGCATAAGTAATCAAACTCGCGTGTTCTTAAACCCGGAATCTGTTTTGGTTCATTTTGTGGGAAAAGTAAGCATCATCGATTGTGTACGAACAATTTCTATTGTTTTGATACTTGGTCTTTGAATAAGGAAATGAAGTTTGACAATTTTGTTTTCGATTTAAAATTGTTCCTTGAATATTTTCTATGGTTGTACATGAAGTTTGCGTTTCATTTAGAAGAGGCTAATTCAACCACGAAGTTTCGACTAGACTATATTCCCGAGGAGAGAAGATTTGTGTTCATCGAACAAGGTAAAATAGATCTTTGTTTCCCTACTTCTAAAGGTAAGACTCTTGAAACTTTTGAAACGTCTTTGTTATCCTCGGATGGTGATAAAAATCGCGTTGATAATATAGTTTTTGTAAAACACTTAGATCGTAACGTGCTTAATTGTTCTATTTTGCTTGATGATGATCTATTTGTTTTGATTATTGATAAAAAGATTCTTGTTTTTGATAATTGTGATGATGCATTTGTGGGAGAGTCTATAGTCAATCATCTAATGCACGGTTTGATTGTGCCAAATCATGAACCATGTGAATCTTTTCAATTACTTGTTTGTGATGCTTACGACTACCTTTTGATTTATTACTCGCATTCCGATCATGACTTGTGGAAACAATTTAAGTTGTTTGAATGCCTTGAAATCTATTCAATTTTATTTCGAACATTTGTGATACGGGCACGCCCTGTCAAGAGCTAAGTTCGGCTCTAGACCCGATCGTGCTACCTCGAGGGTCGATTACGAGAGCTCGTACGAAGCAATTTAAGGAAGCTATTGGAGCTTTAGTTCAGCAAGCTTGGGATGACACTAAAACTAGCTCGAACTCCACTTCCAGCTCATGTCGCATATTCCTACAAGCTCACGTCCAAGATACTGAGCTCAACTTTAGCTTCAAGCCAACATCCGAGCTCCAATCCAGCAACCATCCAGCTCACGAGCTTCCCTTAGCTCGATCCTAGCTCATGCGTGCATGATGAGCTCAATTAAGGCCATTCGGCCTTAGCTAGTTAATAAGCTGAAAATATTAAATAAAATTTGGACATAATAATTATTTGTTTTAAATATGTTTACTGAATTAAATAAGTTTAATTATGTCTTAATTAGTGCATATTTAATAGTTAATATTCAATGTGTCTAGCTTAGGACAAATTTATGAGTTCTTCGCCATTTAATTTGTCTAAAGCCTAATCTAGCTAGTTAATATGTTCTAGCTCTAGCCGAAATTTAGACAAGCATTAATCAGCTCTTAATTAATTTTTTTTTCAGCTCAAACATGATTTAAATATGTCTTAAGTTGCTGGAAATTATTGAATTAACATTGATTTAATGAGCTGAATTTTGTGCATGTGCAGATGCATGTAGGGGGGACGGCATTTAAGGTGTATTTGCTGCTGAAATTTATTTCTTTGAGTGTGATGGTTTGGTCATTGCAAAGGACACCACCAGCTGCTGCTTTAGCTCCCCAAAGTATCCATTTAGCTCATCCAAGCTTCCATTGATGCCGTTCACACTAGTAGCTAAGGCGTTCACACTTGTGGACTGTTTAGCTCCTTCTTTTCACACTTATGGCTGTTGGAATCAAGTGCATTCATCAGCTGAACAGCCAGCTACTCAAAGCCAAAATTAATGAAGCTCATCAAGGCATTCAAGCCCTTTTGGCCGAATATTGAAGCACCATTCAGCCCCCCATTTTTGCTCATTAAATTCGGCTGCACCTAGCCCTTCTAGAAGCTGATTTTTGGAGTCTCTTGGCCGAATATGGACAGCTAGCCCAATGGTTTTTCTTCTAGATTAATCTAGTTGATTCATGGCTGAAATTTCCTTAGACATTAAGCATGTCTATTCAGCTAGCATGTTAGCCTATAAATAGTTGGACATGTTCTATTGCAAAAAAAAACTTTTGGCAAATTCTATAACACCCCAAACCCAGCCTAAACGTTACGACCGAATCTGGTATGTCACATGGAAGTTCAAAGAAAATTCGCCATTTCTTAAAAACTTCACATTTTGTTTTCATTTCGAAAATCGGATTTAGTTATAAGGTTTTCCTGCAAATTTTACTAGCAGCCGAAAACAGGTTTTGTGATATGAAAAAAACCCGAAACTAGTGGATTTCAGAAACGTGACATTTGAAAATAAAGTTTGTAGTTCTAAGAAAATTTCTGAATTTAATTATTCATCGGCTTGTTATTCGTTTGTTAATATTTTGGAAAATGATTGTTTATATTTTTAGGAAAACTCTGAATTTAACATTTCCTAATATATAATAACCGCATTAAAATCCAAAAACCCAAATTAAAATCTCGGAGGCCTTATTACATAACAAATTCCCAAAATTTAAAATAAGTTTAAATAAAGAAAACGAGGTTTACGAAAGAGATAATGCATGGCCACCTTAGAGTTTCCCTGGCTCCAAATCCTCGAACTAGGGATTACCTGCAAAATTAAGCAGAGGGGTGAGTTACGAGAACTCAGTGTGTAATTCCCCTTACGAATGATAACTGGGCCTAAGCCCATAGAAGCAGATTGGGCCTTAGCCCTAACAACATGGCATATCAAATAGTGAATGCAATGCAACCCAGCCCAACCTAGTATTCCATCCTTTACACTCCGCTCCATATGTCCAACCTCAACACACCTGTGGGAATTTCTACAATCGACCCTCCATCCGCTACACTCCTCATTGCCAGTCATGCTGACAGTTATGCTACTCAAAGCCAATATAATGTGACAGAGTCACCGATATATGTGGCCTAGCCACTGAAACAATGTGACAGAGTCACCGATATATGTGGCACCGAGCCATCGAAATAATGTGACAGAGTCACCGATATACACTACCCCTTTTAATCAATATCATATCCCAATCCCATGCAACATATAATCATAATGTAATGAATGCAACGTATGTCAATGTAAATCGAATAATCAGAGCATACATATATTCATGATCCAGTATATACATGACACAATCAGATGGTAACTAACCTGGAATCTCCGATTATACCCCCCAAGGGTAACTCAACAGTCGTTGCCAATGTTTCGGCTTTCAAACAATTCACATACTTATTATTAATCAACCAAACGATGGTGTGAGAATTACACACCTGATTACGCAAAGAACTAAACTCTCTTGAACATTGCTACTCTCACTAGCGGGAATAACCACTATCTGCCTATCCCAAATGGATGTCGGCTCTCTACCACAACCTGACGGGAAGTCTCGAACCGCCGAAACAGCACATCGTTTGAACTTGGGAACAGAGACTACGAGTCCACTCCCCTCAGGCTCATTTAACGCACCCTCCTTGGATCAGCTAGCACTCGCATCCATGAAGAGAGTCTTGATCAGTACAGTACTTTCAGAGAGAAATGTTGATTGTTAAACCAGAAGGTTTTGGTTATGGCAGAATAAAATGGATAGAGTCTAATCACAAATAACTAGAGAAAAACTCCTTACCTTGGTTAACAAAAAGACGTACAACACCAAGTTTGGCTATGGACTAAACCAAAGGAACCCTTAAGTCGGCTGAAGAGATTCGGCTATATATCAAGATCGAAGAAACCAAGAGATTCTCAATGAGTCCCCTTTTTTGCCACCAGTGAAATCAAAATGGCTACCCTAGCACTGAGGAGTATTCGGCCTAGAAGGAAAAATCACTGTTTGAGAAAGTTTTACGCTCGGCTCACAAAGAACTGGGAGAAGAAGAGATGAGAAGTAAGCTTCAACTAGAAGAATAGAACAAAAAGAAACAAAACGAAAAGAAAAGCAAATGGGCAAGCTGAGGTTCGGCTATGGAGAAAAGAGTGTAGAAAAAAAGAAGAAAAAGGGAATTGAACGAAAAGAAAGATAGTGAGGGAAGATTCGGCTAACAACAAGAAAATGGTTCAGTTATGGAGAAGAAAACGAATAGTAGGAGATGAAAGAGAGGTTCGGCTATGGCAATAGATAGAACAAAATGTTAAGGAGGTTCGGCTATGGTGTTTTCGACGTCTAAGGGAAAATAGTGTCTACCACAAAAAGAAGAAGAGAAAAAGAAAGAGTTTCTTGAATGATTAAGGTTCGGCAAGAAGAAATGGAAGCAACACAAAACTTAAAAATGCTCTAAGCCAAAATGCCCAAGAGGTTAATATTCTCTCAATTGAATACTTGAAGGAACGGCACTCTCCCCCCACTTATGACCGAATATGCTACCCAAATTTGCCTAAGGAACAAAAGGGAATTTTGGCACACCCACACACACTAACCAAACCGAATATGCTCTCACAAAAGACCCCTTTCTTGATCGAAATTCTCCCCTCAAAGACCCCCACATTCGGCCAACACCTCCACCAACTTGAATCCCACGATCCTCTGCTTGATTTACTCCACAATCCACTCCCCATCACCCATTCAAACCAATTTGACTGATTCAAATCCTTCCTAGAAGAGTCCAACGCCAACTCCACCACTTCTCCATCTTGACACAAAATGAAACTCCCAAAATGTAGCATGTGGGATTCGAACCTTCTCCCTTTTTGCTTCCCTTGTGGCGTCATCCCCTGGCTCCCTAAGGCATCACTTGCCACTCTACCACACTCCTCTTTGTGACATCAAATTACAACCAAACATGCTTAAGGCTTGCATCCACTAGCTCTCCCCCTAAAGTGCCTTAAAAACAAAAATTTTACCAAAGCTCTGACTCAAACCCGAGCCTCCCCAAGACCCCTAAACACACCCAAACAACAAGCATAGCTAGCCAAACGCATGAAATAGTGCAAAATGCAGAACCCCAAATTCTAGGATGTTACAGTTCTACCCCCTTAAAGAAATTTCGGCCTCGAAATTTACCTGATCAAAAGAGGTGAGGGTATTGCTGTCGCATCACATCTTCTGGCTCCCACGTGGCTTCCTCTAAACCGTGATTTCAAAATAAAACTTTGACCAATGGTACCGACTTCCTTCTCAACACCTTAACATCTCGATCTAAGATCTGCACTAGTTCTTCTTCAAAAGACAGATCGGGTCTTACTTCAATTTCCTCCACCGGTAATATGTGAGATGGATCCGAACGATAGCGCTTTAACATAGAAACATGGAATACATCATGTATCCGATTCAACTCCGGAGGTAACTAAAGCTGATAAGCTACTGGTCCCACACTTTCAACACTCGATAAGGCCCGACAAATCTGGGGCTCAACTTGCCTTTCCGTCTAAATCTTAGAACCTTCTTCCAAGGTGAAACTTTTAGAAAGACCTGATCGCCCACTGTGAATTCTATTTCCTTATGCTTCAGATCTGCATACGATTTTTACCTGTGGGAAGCTTCCTTCAACCGAGCCTGAATCAACTTAACCTTTTCTTCTATCTCTGAGATCAATTCCGGACCCAACAACTATCGCTCACCCAACTCTGTCCAGCAGGTAGGAGTACGACACCTACGACCATACAACGCCTCGTAGGGTGCCATCTGAATGCTAGATTGATGGCTATTGTTGTACGCAAACTCTGCCAAAGGTAGAAAATCCTCCCAACTACCCTTGAAGTCGATTACACAGCCTCTTAACATGTCTTCCAGAATCTGAATTACTCTCTCTGACTGACCATCAGTCTGTGGATGAAACGCCGTGCTAAAATCCAGTCTTGTACCTAAAGCTTTATGTAACGCCTTCCAGAATCGCGATGTAAACCTAGGGTCCCTGTCTGATATGATAGACACTGGTACCCCATGTAACCTCACAATCTCTGCTACATACAGCTTGGCCAACTTCTGCAACGAATAGTCGATGCGAACTGGTATGAAGTGAGCGGACTTCGTCAACCAATCGATAATCACCCACACCAAATCTTTCTTAGTAGGCGTCAGAGGTAGCCCACTAACAAAATCCATCGCTATCCTCTCCCATTTCCAAAGTGGGATCTTCACCGGCTGCAGCAATCCCGAAGGCAGCTGATGTTCTGCCTTCACTTGCTGGCAAGTCAAACACTTACTCACAAACTCAGTAACTTCCCGCTTCAACCCTGGCCACCAATACAGTTCACGTAAATCTCCATACATCTTACTTCCACCGGGATGCATTGCGTATGGGCTACTATGCGCTTCACGTAGAATCATCTGCCTCAACTGAAAGTCCTTCGGCATACAAATTCTTCCACGAAAACACAATGCCCCTTCACTATTCAGACTGAAGTCCCCTGTCTCACCACCTTCCACTTGCTGGAGTCGAGAACTTAACAATTCGTCTAACAATTGCTTCTCTTTAATCTGTCTTATCCATGTCAGCTTCACTTGCAGTTCGGCTAACAAGCTACCATCTTTATACAGACTAAGATGAGCAAACATTACTCTCAAATTCGATATCACCTTACGACTTAAGGCGTCTGCCACTACATTAGCTTTACCCGGATGATACTCAATCGAGCAGTTATAGTCTTTCAACAATTCAATCCACCTCCGCTGCTTTAAATTCAACTCCTTCTGGGTAAGGAGATATTTCAGACTCATATGATCCGTATAGATAACTGACTTTTCTCCGTACAAATAGTGCCTCCATATCTTTAGAGCGAACACCACTGCCGCCAGTTCCAAGTCATGAGTAGGATAATTCCCTTCATGTGGCCTTAATTGTCGAGACGCATGCGCTACTACTTTCCCTTCTTGCATTAGCCCACATCCTAACCCTGTGTGTGATGCATCACAATAAATGACAAATTCCTTCCCAGCCTCAGGCTGAATCAATACTGGTGCCTCCGTCAAAATCTTCTTCAACTTCTTGAAGCTCTCCTACTGCTTATCAGCCCAAACAAACGGTACCCCTTTCCGTAATAACTTTGTTAATGGTGCAGCAATCAATGAGAATCCCTCAATGAACCTTCTGTAGTACCCAACTAACCCAAGAAAACTTCAAATTTCTACTACAGACTTCGGCGTTTTCCAGTCCAGAATAGCTTCGATCTTTCGGGGATCAACCCTAATCCCCTCGGCAGAAACAACATGCCCCAGAAATGTAACTTCCTTCAGCCAAAATTCACACTTGCTGAATTTGGCATACAATTTCTTCTCTCTCAGTGTCTGCAGAACAACCCGAAGATGCGAATCATGCTCTTCTTCCGTTCTTGAGTATACCAGATGTCATCTATGAATAAAGACGAACCGGTCTAGATAGGGTTGGAAGACCGGTTCATCATCATGTCCATAAATGCGGCTGGTACATTTGTTAACCCGAACGGCATCACTAGAAACTCATAATGCCCATAATGCGTTCGGAACGCAGTCTTATTAATATCCGCCTCCTTGACCTTTAGCTGATGATACCCAGATCTCAAGTCTATCTTCGAGAAAACTGAAGCTCCTCGCAGTTGATCAAACAGGTCGTCAATCCTTGGTAACGGGTATTTATTCTTAATCGTCAACTTGTTCAACTGATGATAGTCAATGCACATACGCATCGACCCGTCCTTTTTCTTTACGAACAACACCGGCTCTCCCCATGGAGATACACTTGGTCGGATAAATCCACGATCCAACAGTTCCCAGATTTGAGCTTTAAGTTCTACCAGCTCCTTCGGCGCCATCCTATATGGGGCGATGGACACCAGAGCCATTCCTGGCAATAGTTCAATGCCAAATTCCACCTCACGATCCAGAGGTAACCCTGGAAGCTCTTCCGGAAAGATGTCCGAGAACTCTTTCACCATTCTAACATCCCTTACAGACAATTCTTTAGCCTCCAAAGCACTAATGAAAGCTAAGAATGCCTCACACCCTTTTCGCACCATCCTTTCAGCCTTTAGTGCAGACACCATGTTGGACAGGTAATTCCTTCTCTCACCTATCACCAGCACCTCCTCATCCTCGGAAGTCTTCAATATCATGCGTTTAGCAGCACAATCCAAGTTTGCTCGATGCTTAACTAACCAGTCCATACCTAAGATCAGATCAAACTCGCTGAACGGCAACTCCATCAAGTCTGCCAGGAAAACAATCCCTTGCACTTCTAAAGGCACATTCCTAAACAGTTTGTTCACCACTACAGATTGTCCTAAAGGGCTAATCACAGTCATTTCCCTAGAGACAATCTCAGATTCTATACCCAAAGTCCCAGACACAGTACTAGCAACATATGAATGTGTAGACCCAATATCTATCAAAGCTGTAAAGGGTACACCAAATATAAAGAACATACCGGTTATGACGTCCGGTGCATCGCCATCCTCTCGCCACCTAGCTGCATAAACCAATCCAGGCTGTCCTACATCTGCATTACTAGCACCTCTGTCCGGTGCTCCACGCCCTTGACCAAATCCATTTCCTCCTCTGATCGGACCACGACCTCTCGATGGCTGTTGACCACCTCTTCCGGACTATGCATACCCCTGACCTACCGACCGTGCCCTAGCTAACTCTTGTGGACAGTTCCTTATCAGATGATCCATAGATCCACACTTGAAACATCCTCTAGTTCTTACCAAACACTCCCCTGAATGTAATTTCCCACATCGAGCACATGGTCGAGACTGACCAACAGCAACAGGAATCGCAACTCGGCCCGGCCCATCAAACCTAGGCCTCTTTTGGAAGCCCCCAGCAAATCCTAACGACCCAAAACTCCTCTTATTCTTACCCCTATCCTTATCTCGATTCTGCCTCTCAGACCGCTTCACCTCTTTGGCTATTTTTACTTTCTCAACCAGAATGGCAGAATCTCTTTCTCGCTGCGGAGCTATCAGTACCCGCAGCTCGTTCCGTAGACCATCTTCAAACCGAACACAACGCTCATAATCAGTTGCAACTATTCCTCGAGAGTAACGACTTAAACGTAAAAAATCTGCCTCATATTCGGCCACAGACTTATTCCCCTGGACCAAATTCAGAAATGCTTTCCTCTGGGCGTCCACATAACTAGCCCCAACATATTTTCCCTGGAACGCTGTCTTAAAGAAATCCCAGGTAATACGATCCGCTGGGGTACCTTCCCTTACCGTGAGCCACCACTGGTATGCCTCATCTCGAAGGAGGGACACCGCTCTTTTCAACTTCTCCTCTGTCGTGCAGTCCAGATCATCCATGATCCGCTCAACTGCCTCCAGCTAATATTCTGCTACGTTTGGGGCCACACCAGATATACCTCTAAATATTTCAGCCCCGTTTGCTCGAAGTCGCTCAAGAATAGATTTTTGAGCTACCAATCCCGTGCTTGCTCCAGCAACCCGCTCCAGAACACGCAGCATAGCTTGGGACAAAGCATCATCCCCACTAGTTCGGCCTTGAGATCCTTCTCCTACTCTTGGTGATGCTGGCACTTCGCCCTCTAGCCCATGTCCTGATTCTGAGGATCCAGCCTCAACACCTTGGCCTCTACCACGGCCGCGTATACCACGTCCACGTCCTCTAGCGCTCATGTCTACTGAATCGACTTAATCTGATTAAAAAATTTATGAATTAGTATATTAACGGATAGCTTATGGAAACAGATTTAGAAGTAATTTTCGTAAATTGTATTTCTAAAGGTCTCAATCTCTAAAATTGTATCTCTTATAACTAGTAATCACAACACAATAAAAATCTTTTCATACAAATCAACCAATAGTCAGAAGACTTACAGTACGAATTTGGTGCCGGAGACTCGGGTGCCATACTTCCAGAAGGACATATATTTTCCTTAAACAATATTTCAAACCAATTTTGGAAAACGTTATCGAACCCATTCCACAGCCGAGTTTTGCAACTGGGCTCTGATACCACAAAATGTAACACCCCAAACCCGGCCTAAACGTTACGACCGGATCGGGTATGTCACATGGAAAGGGTGTTCAAAGAAAATTCACCATTTCTTAAAAACTTCGCGTTTTGTTTTCATTTCGAAAACCGGATATAAGATTTTCTTGCAAATTTTACTAGTAGTCGAAAACAGGTTTTGTGATACGAAAAAAACCAAAACTAGTGGATTTCAGAAACGTGACATTTGAAAACAAAGTTTGTAGTTCTAAGAAAATTTCTGAATTTAATTATTCATCGACTTGTTATTCGTTTGTTAATATTTTGGAAAATGATTGTTTATTTTTTTAGGAAAACTCTGAATTTAACATTTCCTAATATATAATAACCGCATTAAAATCCAAAAACCCAAATTAAAATCTCGGAGGCCTTATTACATAACAAATTCCCAAAATTTAAAATAAGTTTTAGTAAAGAAAATGAGGTTTACGAAAGAGATAATGCATGGCCACCTCAGAGTTTCCCCGGCTCCAAATCATCGAACTAGGGATTACCTGCAAAATTAAGCGAGAGGGTGAGTTACGAGAACTCGGTGAGTAATTCACCCATTTAACGATAATCGGGCCTAAGCCCATTGTAGCATTGGGCCTTAGCCCCTAACAACATGGCATATCAAATAGTGAATGCAATGCAACCCACCCAACCTAGTATTCCATCCTCTACACTCCGCTCCATATGTCCAACCTCAACACACCTGTGGGGATTTCTACAATCGACCCTCCATCCGCTACACTCCTCATTGTGGTCATCTTGTGATCATCATGCTGCTCAAAGCCAATGTAATGTGACAGAGTCACCGATATATGTGGCCTAGCCACCGAAACAATATGACAGAGTCACTGATATATGTGGCACCGAGCCATCGAAATAATGTGACAGAGTCACCGATATACACTGCCCCTTTTAATCAATATCATATCCCAATCCCATGCAACATATAATCATAATGTAATGAATGCAATGTATGTCAATGTAAATCGAATAATCAAAGCATACATATATTCATGATCCAGTATATACATGACACAATCAGATGGTAACTAACCTGGAATCTCCAATTATACCCCCCAAGGGTAACTCAACAGCCGTTGCCGATGTTTCGGCTTTCAAACAATTCACATACTTATTATTAATCAACCAAATGATGGTGTGAGAATTACACACCGACACGCTGAAGGACTAAACTCTCCCGAATGTTGCTACTCTCACTAGGGAATAACCACTATCCGCCTATCCCAAATGGATGTCACTCTCTACCACAACCGGCACAGAAGTCTCGAACGACACAAAGACGCCATTCAAATTGGGAACAGAGACTACGAGTCCACTCCCCTCGAGCTCCTTTAACGCACCCTCCTTGGATCGGCCTAGCACTCGCATCCATGAAGAGAGTCTTGATCGCACAAGATTTCAGAGAGAAACGTTGATTGTTAAACCAGAAGGTTTTGGTTATGGTAGAATAAAACGGATAGAGTCTAATCGTAAAGAACTAGAGAAAAACTCCTTACCTTGGTTAACAAAAAGTCGTACAACACCAAGTTTGGCTATGGACTAAACCAAAGGAACCCTAAAGTCGGCTGAAGAGATTCGGCTATAGGTCAAGATCGAAGAAACCAAGATATGCTCAACGAGCCCCCTTTTTTCCACCAGTGAAATCGAAATGGCTACCCTAGCACTGAGGAGTATTTGGCCTAGAAGGAAAAATCACTTTTGAGAGAGTTTTACATTCGGCTCACAAAGAACTGGGAGAAGAAGAGATGAGAAGTAAGCTTTGGCTAGAAGAATAGAACAAAAAGAAACAAAACGAAAAGAAAAGAAAATGGGCAAGCTGAGGTTCGGCTATGGAGAAAAGAGTGTAGAAAAAAAGAAGAAGAAGGGAATTGAACGAAAAGGAAGATAGTGAGGGAAGATTCGGCTAACAACAAGAAAATGGTTCGATTATGGAGAGGAAAATGAATAGTACGAGATGAAAGAGAGGTTCGGTTATGGAAATAGATAGAACAAAATGTTAAGGAGGTTCGGCTATGGTGTTTCCGACGTCCAAGGGAAAATAGTGTCTACCACAAAAAGAAGAAGAGAAAAAGAAAGAGTTTCTTGAATGATTAAGGTTCGGCAAGAAGAAATGGAAGCAACACAAAACATAAAAATGCTCTAAGCCAAAATGCCCAAGAGGTTAATATTCTCTCAATTGAAAACTTGAAGGAACGGCACTCTCCCCTCACTTATGACCGAATATGCTACCCAAATTTGCCTAAGGAACAAAAGGGAATTTTGACACACCCACACACACTAACCAAACCGAATATGCTCTCACAAAAGACCCCTTTCTTGACCAAAATTCTCCCCTCAAAGACCCCCACATTCGGCCAACACCTCTACCAACTTTAATCCGACGATCCTCTCATTGATTTACTCCACAATCCACTCCCCATCACCCATTCAAACCAATTTGACTGATTCAAATCCTCCTTAGAGGAGTCCAACGCCAACTCCACCACTTCTCCATCTTGACACAAAATGAAACTCCCAAAATGCAGCATGTGGGATTCGAACCTTCTCCCCATCTGCTTCCCTTGTGGCATCATCCCCTGGCTCCCTAAGGCGTCACTTGCCACTCTACCACACTCCTCTTTGTGACATCAAATTACAACCAAACATGCTTAAGGCCTGCATCCACTAGCTCTCCCCCTAAAGTGCCCTAAAAACAAAAAAATTACCAAAGCTTCGACTCGAACCCGAGCCTCCCCAAGACCCCCAAACACACCCAAACAATAAGCATAGCTAGCCAAACGCATGAAATAGTGCAAAATGCAGAACCCCAAATTCTAGGATGTTACAAATTCTTAATGTTATTCTGTCGAATTTGTGAGACACTTTTCTCCAATTTCGTCTAGGACTCGTTGGCTTATCTAGTGAGCTAGTGGCGTCAACCGTTCCTTGTTAACCATCCTTATACTGAGGTTCCTATCCTTTTTCGATAGTGGGTCGAGGTCAAATTATCTTCTACACCAAATTTTAAGAATCGTTTAAACATTTTGGGTCGATACCAATTTGGTGTTGGTTCGTGTTTGATTCTTGAAACCATTTCGAACCAAAATTTCATTCACTTCTAAACTCATCCATCTCCTAAACTCGAAACCATTTCCCACCCTGATTAAAACAATCAACCTTTATTTGACCATTTCGCTATACCATTTTTGAACTTAACTTTCTACACTCAACTACCCGAACCAAATCAAACTTATTCGATTCCTCTCTAAACTGAAATCATTCCCTAACTCTCTTTCTAAACCCGAACCAAATCTGAACTTCTTCTACTTAGGCTAATTGAAATTTCATTCCTTCTCACTTAGTTCTATACTTAGTCTAATTTTAATTACGTTTATCTTTTTTCTTTTCTAGCCACCTTACTTCTTGTTTACGATTGGGCAACTACGAATACATCTCGATTTCATCTCGAAGCCGAGACTGTATCATCTGGTATCAGAGCTAGTTAAAACGAGAAATACGAAGCTCCGAAGACTATCCCAAAAGCTATTTAGAGAAGATTCGAAGTAAGTTTTAAAAAAAATTGAACTAAAAAAAAAGAAATTCGTATATATAAAAAAATCCGTGAATTTAAAAAAAAAAGTTCGATCTAATTTCGAGATATCATCTTCTTCTTTGAGTTACATTCTTTCTCAACCCTATTCTACTTACCTTCATCCCACACCCATCCCCAAACTCACCTATATTCATTCTTCAGCCTACCCTATCACCCTTATGTTACGACCCTTGAGACCTTTTCGAGACCGACCCTAAGCCCCTATTAGGCCTTGGCGAGTTCGAAAACAAAATCACGAGAAAAGAGGAGAGGTAAAAGGCATGAGAGCGTGAGTCCATTCGAAGGGAGGTAAAAGCCAGACTAAGAGTGATAAACACAAGCGTGAGAGCCATTGAACTCTTTCTTTCTAAGTGAACTGTGAGGTCTTTGTTTGTGAGGATTTATTTTTGTTAAAATGTCACAAAATGCCGGACAAAATGTGGAAGAACAACAAGGAAGACAACCAGTCAGAAACGTTCCAGATTTGCAAATGCAAGACCTTTTGCGTGAGATGGAACGACTACTTGATCGGAGACTCAATCCTCTTGAAGATCGGCTCTACCAAGTTGAGAACCAAGGGCCACGCGAAGAAACACCCAAAAAAGTTAGACGAAGGCGCAGACGGCCTAATCAATGACAAGAGCGACCCCGAGTCCCCGACGATGAACTCAACAAACTTAGTGAAGATGAAAGTGATCACGAGTCTAATCTGAGTATTGGTAGAAGGGAACCTTAAATCGCGGCCAAAGAGATCGAAGGTGGGAAGATGACGACCTAAAGAACATCAAACTTACTATTTCCCATTTTCAAGGAAAGTCAGATCCCGAAGCCTACTTGGAGTGGGAGAAGAAAATCAAACTTATGCTCGATTGTCATAATTATTCCGAGAACAAGAAGGTCAAACTCGCCACAATCAAATTCTCAGACTATGCTATGATATGGTGGGATCAGTTGACCACTAGCCGAAGGCGAAATGGAGAACGTCCAATTACCACTTGGACCGAGATGAAGGCTGCCATGAGACGACAGTTCATCCCTTCCTATTACCACCGAGAGTTCCATCAACGACTCCAAAATCTCACACAAGCGACAAAGAGCATCGAAGATTATTACAAGGAAATAGAGGTGGCAATGATCCAAGCCGATATTCAAGAAGAGCGAGAAGCTACAATGGCTCATTTCCTAGCCGGACTCAATCGGGAGATCGCCAACGTTGTTGAATTGCAACATTACGTTGAGGTAGAAGACATGGTTAATATGGCCATTAAGGTGGAGAAGCAATTGAAGCATAAAGGAGCGACCCGAGGCTACTCCAATGCCAAATCCTCTAAGTGGGGCCAAAACACCAACAAGGGATTTCCAACAAACAAGTCTAAGGAGTCCACATTCATCCCTAAGACAAGCAAGCCTTTGGCCGAGACGAGCAAAGGCAAGGCTCCTGAAAGTTCCACTGCTCGTTCGAGGGACATGAAATGCTTCAAGTGCCTTGGCCGAGGACATATCGCAAGTCAATGCCCGAATAGACGAACCATGGTGATACAGGCTGACGGCGAGATAGAAACAGAAGACGAAGAAGAACATGAATCCGAATCAAATTTTGAGATCGAGGAGGACTTAGAGCAACCTGTCAAAGGAGAGTTGCTCGTCGTAAAGCAAATTTTGAGCCTCCAAAGTGTGGGAAACGAAGAGCAATGAGAGAACATTTTCCATTCGAGGTGCCAAGCACAAGGGAAAGTATGCAGTCTCATAATCGATGGAGGGAGTTGCACGAACGTAGCAAGCACCCTCATGGTGGAAAAATTAGGATTAACAACCACCAAGCATCCAACTCCGTACAAGCTTCAGTGGCTTAATGATGGTGGAGAGTTGAAAGTTACAAAGCAAGTCCTAGTGTCTTTCAGCATCGGGAAGTACTCCGACGAAGTGCTATGTGACGTGGTGCCGATGCATGCGGGCCATCTACTCCTAGGACGGCCATGGCAGTACGACCAAAGGGTGATGCACGACGGCTACACCAATCGGTATTCTTTTAAACATCTTGGAAGAAATGTGATGCTTGCACCCCTAACTCCTAAGCAAGTGTTTGAAGACCAACAAAAACTCAAAATTTCTATCGATCAAGCGAAGGAAAAAGAGAAGAGTACAAAAGAAAAAGTCAAAAAAAATGAGAGAGTGAAAAATAAAAATGCAAAAGAGAGTGAAAGAAAACGAGTGTTAGAAAAGAATGGAGATGAAAAAGAGATGGTAAAATGAGTGTTTTTGCGAGGCTTAGTGATATTCGGAGAGCAATGTTCTTGAGACAACCGATGTATGTACTTCTATACAAAGAAGTGTTATTGAATACTAACGAGTTACCCGAAAGCCTTCCTGCTTCTGTGTTGTCTTTGATACATGAATTTGAATATATCTTCCCGGAGGAGATACCAAGTGGATTGCCTCCCATCCGAGGCATAGAGCACTAGATCGACTTGGTGCCCGGAGCTGCCCTACCCAACCGCCCCGCATACCGGAGCAATCCCAAAGAGACGAAGGAACTTCAAAAGCAAATCACTGAATTACTAGAAAAGGGATACATTCGAGAGAGTTTAAGCCACTGCGCGGTACCGGTGTTACTTGTGCCTAAGAAAGACGATTTGTGGCGCATGTATGTCGATTTTCGTGCCATCAATAAGATTACTGTCAAGTATCGACATCCGATACCCTGTCTTAATGACATACTCGATGAGTTAAGTGGAGCACGAATCTTTACGAAGATCGATCTTAAGAGTGGCTATCACCAAATCAGAATGCGTGAAGGCGACAAGTGGAAATTAGCCTTCAAGACGAAGTTAGGTTTGTACGAATGGTTGGTAATGCCATTCGGACTTACAAATGCTCCGAGTACTTTCATGCGACTTATGAATCATGTATTGTGAACTTTTATTGGAAAATCATGTGTAGTTTACTTTGATGATATATTAGTGTACAACAAGACTTTGGAGGAGCATGTACAGCACTTGCTCGTGGTCTTGGAAACCTTACGACAAGAGGTATTGTACGCTAATCTTAAAAAGTGTTCATTTTGTACTGATAAAGTTGTGTTTTTAGGCTATGTAGTGAGTGCTAAAGGCCTGGAGGTGGATCAAGAGAAGGTACGCGCAATCCAAGAATGGCCACGTCCAACGACTATCAGCCAAGTCTGGAGTTTCCATGGATTGGCTTGCTTCTACCGTCGATTCGTGCCCAATTTCAGCACAATAGCTGCCCCTTTAACCAGCGTGATTAAGAAGAATTCAACATTCCATTGGTCTGACGAGCAAGAACGGTCATTTAATTCAATTAAAGAGTGTCTAGTAAAATCCCCATTGTTATCCCTTCCTGACTTTACTAAAACTTTTGAGATTGAGTGTGATGCTTCAGGTGTAGGGATCGGAGCCGTGTTGACTCAAGATGGAAGACCGGTGGCATATTTTAGCGAGAAATTGAGCGGAGCTGCCCTCAACTATCTGGTGTACGACAAGGAGATGTACGCCTTGATTCGATCGCTTGAAACATGGCAGCATTACTTAAGACCGAAGGAGTTCGTCATTCATTCTGATCATGAAGCACTCAAGTACATCAAGGGCCAACATAAGCTCGACAAATGACATGCGAAATGGATCGAGTACCTAGAGTCATTTCCATACGTAATTAAATACAATAAAGGTAAAGAGAACGTAGTGGCTGGTGCATTGTCACGAAGGTATACTTTATTGACTTTTCTTGACTCTAAACTGCTTGGTTTCCATATATGAAGGAATTGTATGTTGATGATGTTGATTTTGGGAATATATACAAAGCTTGCAAAAATGGTGCCTTTGATAAGATTTACAGGTATGAAGGGTTTCTCTTCAAAGAGAACAAGCTATGTATACCGCAAGGCTCTATTCGAGAGTTGCTCGTGTTAGAGGCGCATAGTGGTGGCCTTATGGGTCACTTCGGAAGAGACAAAACGATGCCAACCCTTCAAGAACATTTCTTTTGGCCGGGGATGCGAAAGGATGTTGAACGAATCTGCGAGCGTTGCATAGCTTGCAAACAGGCTAAATCGAGAGTTCAACCTCATGGCTTGTACACGCCCCTCCCTATTCCAGACATTCCGTGGGCCAACGTATCCATGGATTTCATCCTTGGACTACCAAAATCTAAGACAGGGAAGGATTCAATTTTGTTGTAGTCAATAGATTCTCTAAAATGTCCCATTTTATTTCATGTGCTAAAACTGACGATGCCGTACATATTGCTAATTTGTTTTTCAGAGAAAACGTACGGCTACACGGAGTTCCGGAGACGATTATTTCGAATCGAGACGTAAAGTTTCTATGTCATTTTTGGCGAACATTATGGGGAAAGATCGGGACGAAATTAATGTTTTTGACCACTTGTCATCCCCAGATGGATGGACAAACCGAGGTGGTGAACCGAGTTTTATCGACTTTGTTGCGAGCATTGGTGCGGAAGAATCTTAAGACGTAGGAAGACTGTCTACCACACATCAAGTTTGCCTATAATCGATCCGTCCACTCAGCGACTAAGTTTTATCCTTTTAAGATTGTTTACGGGTTTAATCCTCTCACTCCTCTTGATTTATTACCTCTACCTAACGATAAGTTTGTTCATTCCGATGCTAGGAAAAAGGCAAAATATGTCAAGGAACTACACCAAAAAGTACGTGAGAATATTGAAGTAAGGACCGAACAGTACGTCCAACAAGCCAACAAAGGGCGAAAGCAAGTTGTGTTTGAACCCGGGGACTGGGTCTGGGTGCATATGAGAAAAGAGAGATTTTTGGCTCGACGTAGATCCAAGTTGTCACCACAAGGAGATGGTCCCTTTCAAATCATTGAACGAATCAATGAGAACTCATATAAGCTTGATTTGCCAGGTGAGTACAACATCATTGCTAGTTTCAATGTGGCTGACTTAACTCCGTTTGATGCAGGTACTGACTTGAGGACAAGTCATTCTCAAGAGGGCGAGGATGATACGGGCACGCCCTATCAAGAGCTAAGTTCGGCTCGAGACCCGATCGTGCTACCTCGAGGGCCGATTACGAGAGCTCGTGCGAAGAAATTTAAGGAAGCTATTGGAGCTTTAGTTCAGCAAGCTTGGGACGACACTAAAACTAGCTCGAACTCCACTTCCAGCTCATGTCGCATATTCCTACAAGCTCACGTCCAAGATACCGAGCTCAACTTTAGCTCCAAGCCAACATCTGAGCTCCAATTCAGCAACAATCCAGCTCACGCGCTTCCCTTAGCTTGATCCTAGCTCATGCGTGCATGATGAGCTCAATTAAGGCCATTCGGCCTTAGCTAGTTAATAAGCTGAAAATATTAAATAAAATTTGGACATAAAAATTATTTGTTTTAAATATGTTTGCTTCATTAAATAAGTTTAATTATGTCTTAATTAGTGCATATTTAATAGTTAATATTCAATGTGTCTAGCTTAGGACAAATTTATGAGCTGCTGCCCATTTAATTTTTCTAGCCGAATCTAGCTAGTTAATATGTTCTAGCTCTAGCCGAAATTTAGACAAGCATTAATCAGCTCTTAATTAATTTATTTTCAGCTCAAACATGATCTAAATATGTCTTAAGTTGCTGGAAATTATTGAATTAACATTGATTTAATGAGCTGAATTTTGTGCATGTGCAGGTGCATGTAGGGGGGATGGCATTTAAGGTGTATTTGCTGCTGAAATTTATTTCTTTGAGTGTGATGGTTCGGTCATTGCAAAGGACACCACCAGCTACTGCTTTAGCTCCCCAAACTGTCCATTTATCTCATCCAAGCTTCCATTGATGCCGTTAACACTTGTGGACTGTTTAGCTCCTTCTTTTCACACTTATGGCTGTTGGAATCAAGTGCATTCATCAGCTGAACAGCCAGCTATTCAAAGCCAAAATTAATGAAGCTCATCAAGGCATTCAAGCCCTTTTGGCCGAATATTGAAGCACCATTCAGCCCCCTATTTTTGCTCATTAAATTCGGCTGCACCTAGCCCTTCTAGAAGCTGATTTTTTGAGTCTCTTGGCCGAATATGGACAGCTAGCCAAATGGTTTTTCTTCTAGGTTAATCTAGTTGATTCATGGCTGAAATTTCCTTAGACATTAAGCATGTCTATTCGGCTAGCATGTTAGCCTATAAATAGTTGGACATGTTCTATTGTAAAAAAAAAACTTTTGGCAAATTCTTAATGTTATTCTGTCAAATTTGTGAGACACTTTTCTCCAATTTCATCTAGGACTCGTTGGCTTATCTAGTGAGCTAGTGGCATCAACCGTTCCTTGTTAACCATCCTTATACCGAGGTTCCTATCCTTTTTCGATAGTGGGTCGAGGTCAAATTATCTTCTATACCAAATTTTAAGAATCGTTTAAACATTTTGGGTCGATACCAATTTGGTGTTGGTTCGTGTTTGATTCTTGAAACCATTTCGAACCAAAATTTCATTCACTTTTAAACTCATCCATCTCCTAAACTCGAAACCATTTCCTACCCTGATTAAAACAATCAACCTTTATTTGACCATTTCGCTATACCATTTTCGAACTTAACTTTCTACACTCAACTACCCGAACCAAATCGAACTTATCCGATTCCTCTCTAAACTGAAATCACTCCCTAACTCTCTTTCTAAACCCGAACCAAATCCGAACTTCTTCTACTTAGGCTAATTCGAATTTCATTCCTTCTCACTTAGTTCTATACTTAGTCTAATTTCAACTACGTTTATCTTTTTCTTTTCCAGCCACCTTACTTCTTATTTACGATTGGGCAACTACGAATACATCTCGATTTCATCTCGAAGCCGGGACTGTATCAATTTGACGAGGCATTGGCGAGTAAATTAGTTTGTTTGCATGATTGTAAACATGGTAATTTGAATCTGTCTATTCACATGCATTATACTTGTCTTGTTTTGATTATGCTTGGGCTGTAAATTTGTTCGGATTGCTTTTTGCTAACTCACGGATATAAATTTCAGATCACTCATTTGCCATTCACCCCTTTCGACCAAGGCAAGCCGCGCGAACGTTTTCAAGTGAACCAACGGCTCGACTTGAGGACAAGTCACTTTGAAGAGGGGGAATGATGTGAACACACCCGAGGCGACCCAGAATTCAAATTCTGACCCTCTCGAGATTCCAAAAGGGCCTATGACTCGAGCTCGAGCTAAGCGCATGAATGAAGCCGTGGCAGCTTTAACGAGTCAATTTTGGAGTGAATTTCAATCCAAAGACGAAGGATCAGCTTGAGCCCAAATTTTAAGCCATCCTTGCACTTTGGTGAACGCTGATTTCAGCTCAGTTCAACTCACATGAGCTCGGTTCAGCTCACATGAGCTCGATTCAGCTCACATGAGCTTACTTCAGCTAATTTGAGCTCGGTTTAAGTTTAATTTAGCTCATTTATTTAATATTCGAATAAATTAAGTAATTTATTAACTTAGTTTAAATTACTACAGCTCATAATTATGTTTTGATTTATTACATGTGTTAAATGTGTCTTAGCCGAATTTAATATGTCTTGTTTAAGACTTTATTAAATTTGTCTAATTTAATCTAAGTGTTAATTAATGTGTCTAAATTATATTAATGTTTGGTTCAGCTGAATTTTATGTGATTTAATTTTTTGTTCATGTGTTTTTGTAGGTTGGCCGAATGCATGAAGGAGCATTTAAGCCAAAGTACATGCACGGGCTGGTACAATGCATGGGACGGTTCATGCATGGTTCAATGCAATGTATGGGAGTTTGCATGAATGGCTGGATTCATGGAGAAAGGCTCAACCATTTGTTTCCTCAAGGTGCAGCCGAATGTATAAGTAGTATTAATGCAAGGTTCATGAATGTTTAGGTTCAACACATGGGAGGATACATGCAAGTTTAGCTACAATGAATGGAGTGATGATTATTGGTTTCCCAAGCACTTATTCGGCCAAAGAGTAGCTGCAAATTAATTCTTTGGTTGGCCGAACATCTCACCAAGAAAACCAACCAGCAATGACCATTCAAGCTGCCCATTTAATTAGCTATCCATTCGGCTAAACAAGACCTATTTAATTGAGCTCATTTAAGGATGCACCTAGACATGCCCATTCAACTCCTAATGTTTCCCAAATACATTCAGCTGAATTACTTCTTCATGAAGGTGACTTGTGGCGTTCCCAAAGGCTGAACATGGACATGGAAGATGACGTAACCCAAACCGGGGCAGCCAACGTTTGCAGTATGTTGATCATGGAAGTCTGAGGAATCAAAGGATACAAGTTGCTGTGGAATCGTTATGCACTTTGGTGCACGTTAAACTTAGCTCGGATTAGCTCATTTGAGCTCGTTCCAGCTCATTGAGTTGTTTTATTGATTTACTTAATTTTAATGCTTGAGTAAATTGAACTCATTATTTTTATTTATTTTATCACAGCAAGTTAATGTGTCTTAATGTTTTAATTAGGCTGAATTTATGTTGTCTCAATTTAATTAAATTTGTCTAATTTTACTACAGGTTTTTAATGTGTCTTGGTACAGCCGAATATTAAGTGTGTCCTAAGTAGTTGTATTTAATTTGTCTAGAGTGTCCATTATTGTGTCGTAGACATGTACTTAATTTTATTCAGCTGAATCTAAGTGAATTAATGTGTTTTTCTTATTCATGTAGGTGCAGCCAAATTTAACAAGGCCATTTAAAGAGATTCATGCACCTAGGTGCAATGTATGTGGCTGGTACATTGGACGCATGAAGCAATGTATGTTTAGCTGATTCTACATTTAATTGCTGGTCACTTTTGGCTTCCCCAAGCACCTATTCGGCTAAGAAGCTTCTAGCCATCAAGCTTCCAAAATTCCTTTCACATTGCTGTCCACATTGGAGACTATTCGGTTCAGCATGTTCACACCTTATGGACTTTTCATGGCCGGCTGTTCACACTCAAGTAGGATGCTCAATTCCCCCTTAAATGCTAGTCACTTTCAGCCAAAAGGGATCAATTTAAGAGCTTAATTAAGGCATGGGACGAACCTAGTTGCTTCCATGAATTTGCAAGAAGCTTCAAATGCATTCCACCTTCTAGAAACCGTCCAAAGAGCTTTCATTCAGCTAATCTAGCTATAGCAACTTAATAGTTTAATTCTGGAATTTTCTAGCCTAATCTAGCATAATTTTTGCTTAGTAATTAAGTATATGTTTAGGCCATTTGGCTACCTAGCTTAGGTTAAAAATAGCTTGTTGTTTCATTTTGTAAAAAAAATACTTTTGTCAATTTTATTTTATGAACTTGAGTTCAAAGAGTGAGATTACTCCTCTTTAATTTCGTACGAGTTTTCAGTTGACTTATCAAGCAAGCTTGTGGTGTCTCTGAACTTGTTTCCCAAACTTATTACCTTAACCGGTGTGGCGTTCAACCTTTTCCGACATTTTCATCGATCACCTTAAACCGTATAGAACCGGGGTGACACTACATATAGTGTTGAATCGATTCTAGAGTTTGAGTTCTATTTTCCATCACCATCAATCTATCTTTACTTATCCTACCCTAAACCGAACCTTCACGTATCTATCCTTTATCCATCTTTATTCATCCCTACTAAACTGAGTCTCCCAAATATCTTTCTGTAACACCCCTAACCCGTAATCGCCGCTGGCCTAGGGTTAAGAGGTATTAACGAATCATCGAAACATTCACAAATCATTTCACGACATAAAGTCAATCATAAATCATGCATACTCAAATTCGAACATGCAGTCCCTCAATTAGATCTACGAGACCTTAAACACGTTTAGAAAAGGGTCGTGACTAAATCAAACACAAATGAAAGTTTACAAAATTTCAAATATTCCTCAATGCTGTTGAGGTTACACGCCTGTGCAATCAGGCCGTGCATCTCACACGATCACTAGACACAGCCTTGTGTCAAGGCCGTGCCAAAACATGGCATGTATCCTGACTTTTTCACACGGCCACCAGGCACGCCCGTGTGCTAGGGCCGTGTACTCTTAGGCAATATACTGACTAATTCATACGGGTACTAGGCACGTCCGTGTGCCATAACCGTGTAGGCAAAATAGGCCATTGCAATGCCAATTTGCCACCCATACAAGGGTCTACCAACAAGCTTCATAACAAGGCTAATTCATGCTTTTAAATGCACTCAAACATTCCATTTCATGCACTCAATAACCATCAACATTACCATCTACTTCCATACCTAATGTCATCACAACTAAGTTCATCCAAAGTGACAATTATACATCTCAAAACATATGTAATTCAAGTATCATATAATCCATATCAAAACTCATCTCTTAACCACCTCTTTCATCAACCACAAAGTCATGAAATATACCACATTCATAGCTCATTCATAAATTCTACATCATACTACTTTCAAGCCAACTCACATGGCAAGGATTAAACATTTCAAAACATATCTTAACTTCTAGCCTATACATGTCATATTTCATCTATATACATCTTTCCAAAAGTACCAAAATAGATTGTCGATAGTGTGATTGATATGCTGACGATCCCCGGATCCGAGCTACCTTTACTGGCACTGCAAAGCTGAGAAACAAATCACACAGTAAGCCTTCCAAAGCTTAGTAAGTTCATAACATAATACATTTAAATCAAACAAACCGTCACATGGATTATTTCACATATGTATATATATATATCATACCATCCAAAGCTAATATGCTCATTTAACATTTCATAATCTCATTCATAGATTCATCAACCACATAGGTTCCGAGCGTACCTTAGCCAACACTTAGTAATCAATTACATTTTCTATTCAATACTCACTATTCCCTTTCGATCAACTTCCGTCTCTTCTTCGATTCAATCGCACACTTAGTGCCAAACAGTTAGCCGAAGCTTAATTAACATCGCACACATAGTGCATCTATATCAAACCGCTCTTCAATCGGTATCGCACACATAGTGTCAATCACAAAGTCGAAGATTATATTATTTCGCACACGCAGTGCTAATCATCTCAATCACATTTTCGAATACGCACACTTAGTGCCACATAACTCAAACTCTCACATAGCATCCACATTTTAATATCATTATAACATTCATTTAATAGCATTTAACATAACTAAATATTCGTATTATGCCCGAACTTACCTCGGACGTCGAGCTATTGAAACGGTCGATTAATCAAGCACCTTATCTTTGCCTCGATCTCGATCCGAACCTCTCCTCTCTTGGTCTATACACATTCAAATTCAATCCATTCAATTACCAAATCATTCATTTTATTTCAAACACACATATTTAGGGCATTTTACATAATAGCCCTCACATTTTCACATTTCGACACTTTAGTCCTTAATTCACAAAATCATCAAAATCACATAATTTCTTTCCACACAAGTCTAGCCGAATTTTCCTTGTGTTCATACAAGCCCACACATTTTATTTATTTCACATTTTATTCCTTCAATTTCTCATTTTCTCAATTAAGCCTAAAAATGCTAAATTTCGCTAAAAATCCCAATGTAAACTATGTTATTTCAACACCAACTTTTCATATTTCATTATCAACTAGCACATAGCTCAACATTCATCAATGGCTCATCACAAAAACATCATCAATTCCCAAAATTACAATATGGGTTAGCTAGAGCACGAAGCAACGATCACGAAAACGTAGAAATTATCGAAAATCGATTAAAAACATACCTTGAATTTGAATTAAAAGCTAGCCTAAACCTAGCTTCTTTTTCTTTTCATCTTCTTTTGTATTTTCGGCCAAAGATAGAGAATATGGCCACTTACTCTTGTTTTGTTTTATTGTATTATAATATATTATTAATTTATATAATAACCATTAAAATAACATATAAAACTTATACATTTAATAGCCTTGCCGCCCATTATCTTATGAAATGGCTAAATTTCAACATAAATCCTCCAATTTATAAAGACAACAACAATTAAACATATAACAATCAGCACACAGCATTTTACACTTTATACGATTTAGTTCTTTCTCTAATTCGGCACACAATCGATAAAATTATCACACAGAATTTTCACACAGGTTATATCACATATTGTTCATACAAAAACTAATATTAAAATATTATTCCGACCTCGGATTTGTGATCTCGAAAACACTATTCTGACTAGGGTCTAAACCGGGCTATTACAACTCTCCCCCCTTAAGGATTTTCGTCCCCGAAAATCTTACCAGTAAATAGATACGGATATTGCTCTCTCATAATGTTTTCAGACTTCCACGTAGCCTCTTCAATTTCGTGTTTCTGCCATAACACTTTCACTAAGGAAATTATTTTGTTTCTCAACTCTTTAGTCTCTCGTGCCAAAATTCGAATCGGTTCCTCACTAAACGACAAGTCTGACTGGATCTCAATCTCAGTAGGAGCAATCACATGAGACGGATCAGATCTGTACCGTTGAAGCATCGACACGTGAAACACGTTATGAATCTTTTCTAACTTTGGTGGTAACATCAATCTATAAGCAACTGGTCCAACTCGCTCAATGATCTTATACGCTCCGATGAATCTCAGACTCAGCTTGCCTTTCCGGCCAAATCGAAGTATTTTCTTCCACGGAGATACTTTCAAAAACACTGTATCGCCAACTTTGAATTCAATATCTTTTCATTTCAAGTCTGCATAAGACTTTTGACGATCTGAGGCCGCTTTTAAGCTATCTCGAATCACTTTCACTTTCTGTTCAGTCTCTTTAATTAAATCAATCCCGTGAATTTTATTCTCACTTAGCTCAGTCCAATACAATGGAGTTCGGCATTTTCGACCGTATAGAGCCTCATATGGTGCCATTTTAATGCTAGATTGAAAACTGTTATTATACGCAAATTCAATCAACGACAAATGTTTTTCCCATGTACTCTCAAACTCAAGAGCACAACATCTCAACATATCTTCTAGAATCTGAATAATTCGCTCGGAGTGACCATCCGTTTGCGGATGAAATGCAGTACTAAAATGCAATTTTTTGCCTAAAGCCCCTTGCAATTTCTTCCAAAATCGCGAGGTAAATCTTGGGTCTCTGTCAGATACAATAGATAGTGGCACTCCATGCAATCTCACAATTTCAGCAATATACAATTCATCCAATCTATCAAGTGAAAAATCTGTCCTCACCGGCACAAAATGAGCTGATTCGTCAATCTGTCAAATATTACCCAGATTGCATCTTTCTTTCCCGGAGACAAAGGCAATCCCGACACAAAGTCCATCGTAATTCTCTCCCATTTCCACTCAGGAATCATGATCGGTTGTTACAAACCGGACGGAACTTGATGTTCAGCTTTAACTTGCTGACAAACTAAACATTTCGACACAAAGTCAGTGATATCCCGTTTCATTCCATACCACCAATAAAATTGTTTCAAATCATTGTACATTTTCGTACTCCCCGGGTGAATAGTCAAATGGCTATTATGAGCTTCGTTCAAAATTAGCTGAATCAATTTTGAATTCTTCGGATCACAAATCCGATTTCTAAATCTCAAACAATCATCACTATCAACTCGAAATTCTGAATCAACATTCAATTCACACTGAGTTCGTTTAGCCATTATTTCAACATCACTTTTCTGGGCATCACAAATCTGACGTACAAGCATCGGCTTTACTTTTAACTCGGCCAAAACAACACTATCATCACACATATCTATCTGAGCATTCATTGCTCACAAAGCACATATAGACTTTCGGCTCAAAGCGTCAGCTACAACGTTAGCTTTACCCGGAAGATAATCAATCACAAGTTTGTAATCTTTCATGAGCTTCTAGCCATCTTCTCGTCAGAATTCAATTCTTTTCGAGTCATCGTATTTCAAACTCTTATGATCTGTATAAATATGACATTTCTCACCAAATAGATAATGACGCCAAATCTTCAACGCAAACACAATCGCGGCCAATTCAAGATCATGCATCAGATAGTTCTTTTCATACGGCTTTAGCTCCCTCGAAGCATAAGCAGTAACTTTGCCTTCTTGCATCAGCACACAGCCTAAACCATTCAACGATGCATCACTGTATACTATGAATTCTTTGCCCGATTCAGGTTGAACTAACACCGGTGCTTTCGTCAACAACATTTTCAATTGCTCAAAACTCTGATGACACTTTTCTGACCACTCGAATTTAACATCTTTCTGTAGCAACTTCGTCAACGGAGTCGTAATCATCGAGTAGCCTTTCACAAACCGTCTATAATATCCCGCTAGTCCCAGAAAACTACGGACTTCAGACACATTTCTCGGAGGCTTCTATTGCAAAATAGCTGAAATCTTACTCGGATCAACTCGTATTCCCGCAGCTGATACAATATGCCCCAGAAAACCAACTTCACGAAACCAAAATTCACATTTGCTAAACTTAGCATACAACTGTTTCTCACGTAGAGTCTGTAGCACAATTCTCAAATGTTCGGCATGTTGCATCTCATCACAGGAATAAATCAAAATATCATCAATGAACACCACAACAAAGCAATCCAAATACGGTCTGAATACTCGATTCATCAGATCCATAAACACTGCAGGAGCATTTGTTAGTCCGAAAGGCATCACTAAGAATTCGTAATATCCGTACCTCGTTCTGAAAGTAGTCTTCGGTACATCTGTCTCTTTAACTCTCAACTGATAATAGCCCGATCTCAAATCTATCTTAGAAAACACTGTAGCTCCTCTCAGCTGATCAAACAAATCACCGATACGAGGCAACAGATATTTGTTCTTTATCGTCACTTTGTTTAATTGTCGGTAATCAATACACATTCTCATAGTACCGTCTTTCTTTTTCATAAATAACACAGGAGCACCCCAGGGCGAGAAACTTGGTCGTGCAAATCCTCTATCTGTCAACTCTTGCAACTGAGATTTCAACTCTTTCAATTCGGTCGATGCCATTCTGTACGGAGCTATAGAGATAGGAGTCTTTCTCGGAACTAATTCAATACCGAATTCAACTTCTCTGATTGGAGGTAATCCCGTCAATTCTTCAGGAAACACATCTAGAAACTCACTAACCACAGGCACAGATTCAACTTTCTTTTCTGACACTTTTGTATCAATCACATATGCTAGATAAGCTTCACAACCCTTTCTCACATAGTTTAGAGCTTTCATTGCAGATACAACAGCTGGTAACCCTTTCAAATCACAAGATTCAATTTGAACTATCTCACCGTTCTCACCTTTCAAATCATAGTTCAGATACTTTTTCATTTACAATTCACAATAGCATTATGCAGAGTGAGCCAATCCATACCAAGAATTATATCAAATTCATCGAACGGTAGCAACATCAAATTAGCCAGAAAACATATATCACGAAACATCAATGGGCAACTCTTGCACACCTTATCCCCCAAGACACACTTGCCTAAGGGGTTCGATACTCTAACCACAAATTCAGTAGACTCAACAGGTAGAGTCTTATTCAATACTAGATTTACACACACATAGGAATAAGTTGAACCCAGATCTATTAATGTAATCACATCAGTATCAAATAGAGTAAAAGTACCAGTGATGACGTCTGGAGATGATACTTCCTCTCGTGCACGTATTGCATAAGCTTGGGCAGGTGCTCTCGCCTCTGATCTCACAGCTATATCGGTAGTCCCTATTTGACTTCCACTCACATTCCCAACATTTCTGGGTGGTCTACCCCTAGCCATCACATTACTCGATCTCACATTCTAAACATTTTCTTCCTCAGACATCTTTGGGCAGTCTCGAATGAAGTGATCTCGTGATCCATATTTATAGCAAACTCTATTGTTGTACTTGCTCCAGCATTCTCCCACATGTTGTCTTCCACACTGTCTACACTCAGGTTTGTTACTTTTGCCACTATCAACACTTGATTCAATTGGAGCTTGAGTTCTCGGACCAACACTTAGTCTTGCGCGATCTCTATTTTGATGTCCAAATGAAGTATGTGATCGGTTGATTGTATCTCTAAATCTCTTCATCGAAGGTTGAGAAATCTTATTCATTGATCTTTTTCTTTCATCACGAGTTTCAGAATCAACTTTCTTCTTTTCTTTACTGAGCTCCTCGGCTTTGCATGCTCTTTCGACTAACATAACAAATTCGTTTATGTTAAGTATCCCGACCAACAACTTAATATCTTTATTCAGCCCTTCAATGAAGTGTTTACACATAGTAGCTTCGGTCGAAACACATTCCTGTGCATACTGGCTCAATCTCACAAATTCTCGCTCGTACTCGATGAATCGACAAACGACCACTTTGACTCTAAAAACTCTTTACGTTTCTGATCAATAAATCGTTGACTGATATACTTCTTTCTGAACTCAGCTTGAAAGAAATCCCATGTGATTCTCTCTCTCGGAACCACGAATATCAATGTTTTCCACCAGTTATACGCAGTATCCCTCAACAACGAAACATCACATTTAAAACATTTATCAGGAGTCAACGACATCTCATCAAATACTCGAAGGGTATTCTCGAGCCAAAACTCAGCTCTCTCGGCATCATCATCGGATGTGGCCCTGAACTCTTCGGCCCCATACTTTCGAATCTTATCCACAGGAGGTTTATTCAATCTGATCGAATCTACAACTTGTGACACAACAGGTACTTGTGGGGGTGGAGGTTGTGGAGCAGCCGGATTCGTTCGAATGAACTCTGAAAACCACTCACTCATTATACGGAAGAAGGCTTGCTTAGCCTCTCCTCCCTCACTACTTTCATTCGGCCTAGATGTGGCTGGCGCTGTCCCTTGAGTGGGAGCAAGCGCATTACTCTCAACATCATCAGTAACTGCTCGATCGGGATCCATTACTAAACAAAAACACATTTATAACTGTCAGGATTCATCACACTATCGCAATTTCATATATGACATGTATAGCTAGACTCACACATGTTACGTTAGTCCAAGAATCGACTAAACCGTAGCTCTGATACTAATAAAATGTAACACCCCTAACCCATAACCGCCGCCGGCCTAGGGTTAAGAGGCATTAACGAATCATCGAAACATTCACAAATCATTTCACAACATAAAGTCAATCATAAATCATGCATACTCAAATTCGAACATGCAGTCCCTCAATTAGGTTTATGAGACCTTAAACACGTTTAGAAAAGGGTCGGGACTAAACCGAACACTAATGAAAGTTTACAAAATTTCAAATATTCCTCAATACTGTTGAGGTCACACGCCTGTGCAATCAGGTCGTGTGTCTCACACGATTACTAGACACACCCTTGTGTCAAGGCCGTGCTAGAACAGGGTATGTATCCTGACTTTTTCACATGGCCACCAGGCACGCCCGTGTGCTAGGGCCGTGTACTCTTAGGCAATATACTGACTAATTCATATGGGTACTAGGCACGTCCGTGTGCCATAACCGTGTAGGCAAAACAGGCCATTGCAATGCCAATTTGCCACCCATACAAGGGTCTACCAACAAGCTTCATAACAAGGCTAATTCATGCTTTTAAATGCACTCAAACATTCCATTTCATGCACTCAATAACCATCAACATTACCATCTACTTCCATACCTAATGTCATCACAACTAAGTTCATCCAAAGTGACAATTATACATCTCAAAACATATGTAATTCAAGTATCATATAATCCATATCAAAACTCATCTCTTAAACACCTCCTTCATCAACCACAAAGTCATGAAATATACCACATTCATAGCTCATTCATAAATTCTACATCATACTACTTTCAAGCCAACTCACATGGCAAGGATTAAACATTTCAAAACATATCTTAACTTCTAGCCTATACATGTCATATTTCATCTATATACATCTTTCCAAAAGTACCAAAATAGATTGTCGATAGTGTGATTGATATCTTGTGATCCCCGGATCCGAGCTACCTTTCATCGGCTTTGCAAGTCGAGAAACAAATCACACAGTAAGCCTTCCAAAGCTTAGTAAGTTCATAACATAATACATTTAAATCAAACAAACTGTCACATGGATTATTTCACATATGTATATATATATATATATCATACCATCCAAAGCTAATATGCTCATTTAACATTTCATAATCTCATTCATAGATTCATCAACCACATAGGTTCCGAGCGTACCGTAGCCAACACTTAGTAATCAATTACATTTTCTATTTAATACTCACTATTCCCTTTCAATCAACTTCCGTCTCTTCTTCGATTCAATCGCACACTTAGTGCCAAACAGTTAGCCGAAGCTTAATTAACATCACACACATAGTGCATCTATATCAAACCGCTCTTCAATCGGTATCGCACACATAGTGTCAATCACAAAGTCGAAGATTATATTATTTCGCACATGCAGTGCTAATCATCTCAATCACGTTTTCGAATACGCACACTTAGTGCCACATAACTCAAACTCTCACATAGCATCCACATTTTAATATCATTATAACATTCATTTAATAGCATTTAACATAACTAAATATTCGTATTATGCTCGAACTTACCTCGGACGTCGAGCTATTGAAACGATCGATTAATCAAGCACCTTATCTTTGCCTCGATCTCGATCCGAACCTCTCCTCTCTTGGTCTATACACATTCAAATTCAATCCATTAAATTGCCAAATCATTCATTTTATTTCAAACACACATATTTAGGGCATTTTACATAATAGCCTTCACATTTTCACATTTTGACACATTAGTCTTTAATTCACAAAATCATCAAATTCACATAATTTCTTTACACACAAGTTTACTTGAATTTTCCTTGTGTTCATACAAGCCCACACATTTCATTTATTTCACATTTTAATCCTTCAATTTCTCATTTTCTCAATTAAGCCTAAAAATGCTAAATTTCCCTAAAAATCCCAATGTAAACTATATTATTTCAACACCAAATTTTCATATTTCATTATCAACTAACACATAGCTCAACATTCATCAATGGCTCATCACAAAAACATCATCAATTCACAAAATTACAACATGGGTTAGCTAGAGAACGAAGCAACGATCACGAAAACGTAGAAATTATCGAAAACTTATTAAAAACATACCTTGAATTTGAATTAAAAGCTAGCCGAAACCTAGCTTCTTTTTATTTTCTTCTTCTTTTGTATTTTCGGCCAAAGATAGTGAATATGGCCACTTACTCTTTTTTTTATTATATTATCATATATTATTAATTTATATAATAACCATTAAAATAACATATAAAACTTATACATTTAATAGCCTTGCCGCCCATTATCTTATAAAATGGCTAAATTTTAACATAAATCCTCCAATTTATAAAGACAACAACAATTAAACATATAACAATCAGCACACATCATTTTACACTTTATGCGATTTAGTCATTTCTCTAATTCGGCACACAGTCGATAAAATTATCACACAGAATTTTCACACAGGTTATATCACATATTGTTCATAGAAAAACTAATATTAAAATATTATTCTGACCTTAGATTTGTGGTCTCGAAACCACTATTCCGACTAGGGTCTAAATCAGGCTGTTACACTTTCTTTCTTTAACCTATCCAAAACTGAACCTTTTTATTTCGTCTTCTAAATCTAATTCCGATAATATTAACCTCCATTCCTAACTTAAATATACTTAAAACGAAAACCTATCAAAAGCTTCCGCAATTCAACTCTTCAAACTCCTTCCTTCTGAGTTTCAATCCTCTCCTCGTAGACGATCGGCACACAAGTGAACGTCTCGACTAACCCCGGGTCGTCTCACATCAGAAGATTTATGTTTTTTATTATAGAACGTTCATCTTCATTCAAGTCCATTTGCTTAAGCATGAAGCTGACTTTTGAAGCTCTAATCGGCTGAACATAGACTTAGTGGATTAATGTTTTGTTCTAGGTTATTCTAGAATATTCCAGCCGAATCTTTCTTAGCCATTAAGATTAGTCTATTCGGCTATCCTAGCTTAGGCCTATAAAAAGTTTTCTGTTTCATTTGTAAAAGGACTTTTGACTTTTGACAAACTTTTGAATGAACATTTGTTCTCGAGTGAGTTTATCTCCTCTCCTATTTTCGTGTGAGTCTCGAATTGACTTATCTAGTGAGCTAGTGGCGTCAACCGAACTCCTTTGAACTTATCACCAGCCTTTGGTGTGGCGTTCATCCTACTATCTCCATCCGACCACCTTAACTGCATAAGAATCGAGGTGACACTTTCTTATAGTGTTGAATCGTTCCTGAGTTAAGTTCACTTTCCATCCCCATCTTCCTATTTCTGATTCCCACCTTAAGCCATATAAGTCCCGGGGCGATACTCGCTATAGAATCGAATCGATCTTGCCGCTTAAGTTCGTTTTCCATATCCACCATTTATCCCAAACTATCTATCTTTGTTTCATTTCTTAAAAGGAGCCTACTACAGTTCATACTAAAACCATCTTTCATCTCCAAACCATTTCGTTAGCTTCTGCATATTTTTCACCAAACTTACAATTTTCAACGTATCAAATTTTCCCCTCGTCGACGATCGGGCAAACACGTGAATTGACTCAACTAACCGGGGTCGGTCTCACATCACTTATTCGAGTTGAGTTGAATAATTCGAATAACTCGAATAACTTGATTCGATTAACTCGAAATTCAAAATTTTTTCTGCTTTTTTTTAATCTATTCAAGTTTTGCTCAGCCCTATTTATTAAGGTCCACATTGTATTATTTTGGAATTTTTATTTTTAAAATTTAATATTTTTATATATTATTTAAAATTTTTATTTTTTTATAATTTTTGAATACCTTTTTTTTATGAAAATTTAGAATTTATTATAATTATTTTGAACTTTTGGAAAATTTTTTTTTTTTTAAAAAATTTTGTTGAGAGGGACCAATTTGCTCATTTTTTAAATTGTTAGGGACCAAAAGGGTATTTATACCAATCTATTATTCATGTTATTCAAACTATTCGAGTTGCAAAATTCAACACGACTCGATCTCGAAAATCAAATTACTTAATAGAATTTATTTGAAAAATCAAGTAACTCGATTCGATAGATTCAAAGTTCGAAAAAAATTTAACTTTTTAAAGTTGAATCAGTATTTGCTCGCCCTTAAACTTCCTCATAACCCTTATAAAAACAGTAATGATTACTAATTATTAAAATAATAAGAAAATCCCTATACTGTATCATTTTATTTAAACAAACCCTTATATTTTTACATCTAAATAAGCCCGTAACCCTTTACCTAATATTCTGTTAAGCCCTCAATCATTAACTTATTCCCAAATAAGCATCTGCCCTTTAATTTGTAACAAAATAAACCTTAAACGTCAACAAATTTTCAGTTAAATAAGAGTTTGTTTAGATACAATAAAAAATAATAATTTCAAATCATGAGTGACAAAAATGGTAGCATATTACCTAATTTTCCAAATGACAAAACACCAACACTGCAATTTTCTCAATTGAGTAACCCTTATTTGCAAAAATAAAAATAAAAATAAAAGGATAAAGAAAAAAATTGAAGTGAAGGAGAAAAGAGGCGCCCTATAAGATTCCAATATTTGTTCTCTGATTTCCCCAATGAGAGCGGCCTTGGCTTTTCTTTCATCTCACCTCTCAAACTTATGCTCCCACTGCCCTCTCCCTCTTCTTTTTCAATAACTCCCTATTCCTTTCTCTGTCTCAACTTCATCTCTTATCCCCTTTTAACTACTCTCAAAACCACTCATATAGATATCCATCTTTGTTAGGCCTCAGCATATTTACGCTTCATGCAATGGCCATCGACTGCATCTCCAACATAGCCTCCATGACTCACCATCCGAAAGATGAAAAAAAAGATGAGCAGAAAAAGCTGGTTTTTGATGCCTCGGTGCTCAAGTTCGAATCCCAGATACCAAAAGAATTTATATGGCCTGATGACGAAAAGCCTTCCGCTAATGTACCAGAACTTCAAGTACCACTCATTGACCTAGGAGGCTTCCTTTCTGGTGACCCTGTTGCTACAATGGAAGCTTCAAGGTTTATCAGCGAGGCATGTCAGCAGCATGGTTTCTTCCTTGTAGTTAATCATGGAGTCGATGCAAAACTCTTGGCTGATGCCCACAAGTACATGGATAACTTCTTTCTATTGCCACTTAGACAAAAGCAAAGGGCTCAAAGAAAACTTGGTGAGCACTGTGGATATGCTAGTAGCTTCACTGGCAGGTTCTCGACCAAGCTCCCATGGAAGGAAACACTTTCTTTTCGCTATTCAGCTGAGAACAACTCATCCAAGATGGTGGAAGACTACCTTGTTAATAAAATGGGAAATGAATTGAGGCAACTCGGGTAAGAAATTCGGATATAGATATTTTTAAAGTGATTCAAGATTATGCTTGTCAATGCTGAAATCTTGAGTATTTTTGTTTATAGGAGGGTTTACCAGGACTACTGCGAGGAGATGAGCAAGCTTTCTCTGGGGATAATGGAGCTTTTAGCCATTAGTCTGGGCGTAGGCAGAGTACATTTCAGGGAGTTTTTTGATAAAAATGATTCAATAATGAGACTAAACTACTATCCCCCTTGTCAAAAACCAGACCTCACTTTAGGAACAGGGCCTCATTGCGATCCAACGTCTTTAACCATCCTTCACCAAGACAGAGTTGGTGGCCTTCAAGTGTTTGTAGACAACGAATGGCATTCAATTAGCCCAAATTTCGAAGCATTTGTCGTTAACATTGGCGACACCTTTATGGTAACATACTTTTTCAGTTAATCCATACATATTCTTTCACTGTAGTAGATGTTGATTAAGCTTAGTGGGGTTTTTTCAGGCACTGTCAAATGGGAGATATAAAAGTTGCTTGCACCGAGCAGTGGTGAACAGCCATAAGCCAAGAAAATCTCTGGCTTTCTTTTTGTGTCCAGAGGGGGATAAAGTGGTAACCCCACCAGCAGAGTTGGTGAGCCAGAACAGTCCCAGAGTATATCCAGATTTTACATGGCCTATGCTGCTTGAATTCACACAAAAGCATTACAGAGCTGACATGAACACTCTTCAAGAATTCTCAAACTGGGTTCAACAGAGAAACAGCTGAGGCGGTCTTGTCTCTCTCTACTGTCTAGTTAAGGTGTCGTCACAAAATACAAACAAACCTTGGCATATCACTCAGTCACTGCCCTACGACAATGAATTAATTGAAGAGATGGGATGGGTTTTTTTGCTACCAGTTAGAAGGAATGACCAAAAAGCAAAGAAATGCCCCCTTTTTTTTTTCATGTTCATGATGTCAGAGTGATAACAAGCTTGTTAGTGATGAACAAATGGCAAGACAAGAGATACAAATAAGGAACCCCCATATAGAGCTTCACTAGGTTTTCTTTTTTCTAATTTTGCATCTTCATTGATGATACAAGAAAGGCAATCAATAGATTCACCTCTCTTCTTCATGTAAAAACAAAATTAGGGTACTTGTTAATTACTACCATCTTTTTTTTAAAGTAACTTCATGCATTACCAAAGTGATTTTATATTTTATCAGAGCTCTAGACTTCTAAAAATTAGATTTGATCCATGGATTCAACGGAATGAATTGGTAAGTGGGATTATTCTATTAGGATTTGTCCAGTCGAGAATCCTTTAAACCGGTTAAAAATAGATTGAATCCATAATACTGACATCTTAAAAATTTTGAAAAATCCGTTTTAAACTTGTTTTTGAACTTCTTTTATTATGGAAAAATTAGGGTAAATTACATTAATTATCTCTAACCTTTGTTAAATTTACATTTAAGTTATCTAACTTTTAAAAGTTACATAATTGTCACTATAGTTATTAAAATGTTACATTTTTGTTTCTCATCTATTAACTTTGGTTAAGAGGGTGACGTGGCACGTTAATTTAAAGGGTTAATAGCAAAATTAGCCCCTAAACTATAACTAAAGTATCAACTTGATACTTTTAAAATTTTTCTTAATAGTAATTCTAAAAAACTTAAAGGGTAAACTACTCAAATAATCACTCAAGTTTTAACGCGTTCCTATTTTGGTCACCGATTTTGTTTTGTTAATTTAGTCACATTGTTAGATTAATTGTCATTTTTAGTCACTCTACCATTAAAAGCATTGGCCATTAAACGAAATGTTGACCTGTTTGATTGGTATAACAATAAATTTAACCCTTAACACTTTACACATTATGTCAATTTGTTCCTAATTCTAAAAAATCAAAAAATTCAAATCTTAATATTTACTTATTTTTTCAATTTAGTCCAAATTTAAAAAAATTATAATTTTAAAAACTTGAAAATATATAAAAATTTATTATAAAATGATATAAAAATATAAATTATTAAAAAATATATAAAATTACATAAAGGCTTAAATTTGAATTTGGTTGAGAGATTCAAATGAATATTTCTTGAATTTTAATAAAAAAATTTAGGGATTCAACAAAATTTAACCCTCAATTTCTCTTGAATTTTTTGAATCAATATTTCTTTTTCCTTTAGATCCCACCGAGCTAAACGAGTCATTTGAATTAATATTTTGAATCAAACACTACCAAATCCAACTAGCACCATGATCAAACAGTTGGTTGAGGGATTTAAATCAGAAAGCCTTTACTTATAGAAACATCTTTGGCTCCATTTCGACGGCAAAGTGCAGGGCTTTGAGGGATTCAAATGTTAAAGGCTAAGCGGTGCATCATTGATAAGTTTTTTTCTGATTAAAAGAAAACGCAAAACTGAGTTTAGGTGTGTCTGTAAGAAAAAAAGAAATTGACTTTGGGTGTGGGTTTAATGGTGAGTGCTCGATGATGAAGTGATGATATAATTTGGGTATGGTAAAGTTGGGTATGGATTTGGTATGATATTTGAAATTGTGAGGTTTTGGCGGGAGTATGAGAATAATGGGAAGCTTGAAGAAGAACGGGGGAGGAGATGAAGGGATGAATGTTGTTTTACAAAGTTTCTCTCTTTTGTTTGGTTGACCAAAAGATTTGGTAACACGAAGGAAAATTTTGAACCTTTTTTCTTGTAATCTTTTAATCGCAATTCTATGAGTTGCATATATCAAAAGTAGGAACATTTTGTGGGTTTTTCATGATTTTGAATTATAACTAAGAAAATTTTACTTATTTTGATTTTGGGTTTTGATTGATTATTTTTTTTAATGTTTTATATTTTTGAATATTTTATTTATATTTTTTTAGAATTAAGACCAAATAACAATTAAGCCTTTATATAAATTTATATATATTTTAAATATTTTATATTTTATGTCTTTTTATAATAAATTATATATATTTTCAAGTTCTTAAAATTATAATTTTTTTTTGAATTTTTTGAATTTAGACTAAATTGACAAAATGTGAAAATTTTGAGGTTAAATTCGTTGATTTTTTTCTAGAATTAGGTCCAACATGACAGAATGTGTAAAGAAAAGGCTCCTACATGAACATTTTGTTCAGTGACTAAGGCATTTTAACGGTGAAGTGACTAAAAATAACAATTAATCTAATGGAAGTAACTAAATTAACAAAAAAAAAAATGGTGACATAAATAGGAACGCATTAAAACTTGGGTGACTATGTTAGTAGTTTACCCTTTAAATTTTTTAGAATTATTATTGAGAAAATTCTTAAAAGTATGAAATTGATATTTTAGTTATAGTTCAGGGGCTAAATTGGTTAACCTTTTAAATTAACGTGTCACATCACCCTTTTAACGGAAGTTAACAAATGAGTGACAAAAATATAACATTTCAATAACTTTAGTGATAATTATGTAACTTTTGAAAGTTGAATGACTAAAATGTAATTTTAATCAAAGGTAAGGGATAATCGATGTTAATTAATGTATGACAATTTATTTGATAAAGAATTCCATAAGTAGCCTTTGATTTTGTATGACAATTTATTTGATTTAATAAATAATATATTTAACCAATAAATGTTAGGTGTAATAGTAAAGTACATTACACACCGAATGAGAGAATATAAGTTTGAAACTTGGATACAACATTGTTGAAAGAGACTGCCACTAACCCAAAACATTAACCACAAAACAGAAATGATTGATAAAAAAATATATATTTATATTAAATATTTTGTTAAATTTAATATTTATTTAATATTTAAATTATTTTTAACGCAATCATTCAATTCAATCGATATAAGACCTCACCTATTTGACTTTCAGATTGGTCTTTTTAAAACATTTTCATACTCTACCTTAGTCTTTTCATCTTAGGTATGTTGGTACAAATAGATAAATAATACCAATAAACTCAACCGACCCTATAAATGGACAGCCTTTGAAGTTCAAGTTGGATTTAGCGTATCAAACCCTTTATTTCACACCATCAACTTATATGCATTTAAAGGAACATAAATAATTTTTCTCCATATCTTTACCGACCATATATTGTATAATATAAAAAATATCTACATTTAAAGGAACTCAAACTTTATTAATTGAAAGAGAAACAATCAAATAACATGATCACTCATTTTCTAATAACAAATCTTGATCCCTAGATGTAATAGCTAGCAACCAATAAGCTTGATTCATTTGAAGTTCTTGGACTTACTTGGTGTAGGGCTAATGCTGTCAAATAAATGGAGGAGTATTCTGGCCCACCAAATTGCATGATTCAGAGGAACAGGGTGCTAGAATCCATTGAGGATTGGCAGACCTTTCACTGTAAAATGTATTGTTCTGCAAATATATATATATAATTTTAGATACATGTAGATTTGGAAGCTTTTGGCTATATAGAAAGCAAAGGAATACTTAGCAACATTTGTCGTGATGTTTGTCATTAAATGCTGCAACATTCTTTCATTGATATAATAATACAGCCAAATTTTTTGAAATTGAGGGCGTGTGAATGTAAGTTCCCATGTAATTATAGCCTCACTATTCATTTAACTAATAAGTGTTGCCAGTTAACCACCCATTGACCACCGCATCTAGTAGCCTCATGTGAATTAGGTGAAACTATTATTATTAGGGGATGATGAGGTGGAAGCTTAATTAGCCAATGAACATCAAAATTATTTTTTATGTGTATATACATCAAGATGATAGTTTATTTCAAATTATATTTAAGTTCCCATGTAATTATAGCCTCATCCTCATCTTCACTCTTTTTTTTGCTCCCAATCTTTGTGATGAAGCTTCATCTGGAGTACGTGATTAACATCATAATATGGATCTGGTTTATTTCAAATTATATAAAGGATCTAATAAGATAGTTAAGATACTAGTAACAAATTTGAAATTTACTGCAAATCACCATAATATCGCATACACACCTATCTAAACTATCACTCAGGTACAATATGTGGATTGATCCCACAACTCTGGGATGTGATGAAGACCCTTGGTCAATGAGCTGAATGCTGAAGTTAAACAGAATTGAAATTTAAATATCTAATATTTATAATATTGCATTTATTTCAGTTTACAATTTTTTCTACAACTATAATAATAAAGATTGTATTATGTTACAGAAATAACTTAATAATAAAAGATCAAGATTCTATGATAAAAGGTTAAGAATCTAATTACTTCATGCTATTAGAAACATTTCTTTATGGATCCCTTTGACCATCTCCCTATTAGAGTAAACCAAGAACACTAAAGCATGAACTTTCAAGAATAGATAAAATTGAAAAAAGCCTAAAATGGATATAGAGGAGAGCATTCTAGAGTTGGCATTCTTTTCAACTAAGCTATCAATACAGTGAACCGAAGCTTAAATAGACCATTTTTGTAACACCCCTAACCCGTATCCGTCATCGGAATAGGGTTTTAGAGCATTACCAGACTTATCAATTAAACAATCATACAATTCTCATATCCAAACAAACATCATTCAAATTCAATCATATAGTCCCTAATACGAGCCCTCGAGGCCTAAAACAAGCATTAGAAGTGGTTCGAGACTAAACCGAGAACTCAGGAAAATTTTGAAAAAAACATAGAAAACTTTCAAACCACAGGGGACACACGCCCGTGTCACAGGCTGTGTGGACATTCAAAATGGGATCACATGGCCGTGTCCCAGCTCGTGTCCTACCTCGTGCAACTCACTAACTTGGGTCACACGGCCAACCACACGCCCGTGTGACTAGCCCGTGTACCCTTTGAAATGGCCTAACACGCCCTTGTCCCAGGCTGTGTGCTAGGCCGTGTGAAAACTGGAAGGTTAACTGACTTATGCCACACGGCCAAGTCACACGCCCGTGTGCTGGGCCGTGTGGAGCTACTGACTTGGTTTCTAAATAAGTACCAGGGGACACATGCCCGTGTCACCTGGCCATGTGTCACACACGGCTGAGACACACGCCCGTGTCTCTGCTCGTGTAGACAAAAATAGGCTATTTTACATGCCATCTTTCTTACCCAAAGTGTTGTCAACCTAAGCATACCAAAAAGCATATAACCATATCTTCAATAGGCATTCAAAACAACCACAACCAAGTCTAATTCATATAATTCCAATACCAACAACAACAACATTACTCATAAACATCACCAATGGGCCATTCAAATTTATACCAATTTCACACCCAAAAATCACCTAAATGATCAAACTCACCTATTAGACTTTGTGCCTAAATCAACATGCATACCACATTCTCAAATTCAATCATTTTGTATTCAAAATACCAATTCACAAGAAGGCATTCACATAACAATTATAAACCAAATATCAAAGGCCATTTACACATATATACATAACCAAGTATACCAAAATAAGCCAAATCACATGGCTATACACATAACCAAAACATACATCATTTACAAGCCAAATCAATTGGCTATATACATTACAAACATATAGGCCATATTAACCACAACACCTATACATGCCATATAACTAAGTACACAAGTTCAAAAGACCAAAACAACTATTGGATAGTGTGATGAGATCTCCGACAACTCCCAATCCGAGTAAGCTTCAAAAACACTATAAAACACAAAAAGGTAAACAGAGCAAGCTATTAAGCTTAGTAAGTTCGTATAGCAATAAACTCAACTTACCATATGAACACAATTTAAGTAATCAAACATACCATAATATAACTCATATTGATCCACAAACCTATCATATATTCATTCACAAGGTTAGTGTAACAGTCCGGTTTATACCCTAGTCGGAATAGTGGTTTTAGGACCACGAATCCGAGTCTGAATAATATTTTAATAGTATTTTCCATGTCTCTGATAAGTGATTATGCGTGTGCTAAAGTTTCGTAAGTTAGTTTGTCCGTCTGTGTGTTTAATTTGACAAAAGGATTGAATTGCATTAAATGTGAAATTTGCATGTTATATGTTAAAGCACTTAATTGTTGATGGCTTTTTAAGGTGGAGGCCTTATGAGGCAATTTAACCATTTTAGAGATAGTGGATGGTAATGGACATTTATAACCACCCATTATGTATTGTTATATATTTTTATCAATGGATAATTTGGTAAATCTATTAATAATATATGTTATAATAAAACAAAATAGTGGTCATTTGGAATGGTGTTCATCCACCGAATGTAGAAAAGAAAAAGAAGGGTTAAGCTTTGTGATTTTCGGCTAACTTTAAAGCTCAATTCAAGATCAAGAACCGAGGAAAAAGGACTTAGACTGAGGGAAGGCGAAAGTAACCGAGTAGCCGTTTCTATTTTCGATAAATCGAATCCGAGGTAAGTCATATTGCTAATAAATGTAATTGTATTGAGTTGAGCATATTCATATGCCTATTGTCGATATTAAATGCTTATGAGTTGTAATGCAAATGATTTCTGAGATAAGATCGACTTAGCGACAATGTCCGAGAAGACCCGTATGAACCTAGGAATACATAGGTATCTGTTCTATTTTATCATATAAGACCACGTCTGGGACGTTGGCGTTGATTTGACATTCGTGTAAGACCACGTCTGGGACGTTGGCATCGATATTATCTTTTTGTGTAAGACCATATCTGGGACGTTGGCATCGATATGAGCTTTTCGTGTAAGACCACGTCTGGGACGTTGGCATCGATATTATCTTTTCGTGTAAGACCATGTCTGGGACATCGGCATCATATTGATTCGTATAAGACCCTATCTGGGATAGTGGCATCGTTATCTGAGTACACATAAGACCTCGTCTGGGACGTTGGCATTGTACAACTATTCTGAGCTTTCTGAGTATCCTATTAGGTTCCTATCGGTTCAACGGGCAAGTTTGTGATACGAATGGTTAAGTGAATGGTATATCCATTTCAGGTACGTTGATTTATACACTAAGTGTGTATATAAGGTAAGTGTAACATCCAGGATTTAGGGGTTATGCATTTAGTGCATAGTGCAAGTGTTAGTGGGCTTGGTGTATGTTTGGATGTGTTTTAGGGGTTCCTAAAACTCTAGGATGAAAGAGAATGCTTTGGAAAATTATTAGATTTTAAGTTTAAAATGGGAGCTAGGCTAAGGAGGTCTTAAGAAAATTTGTAAGAACTTTTGGACATGAGATTGGGCTTGGTAAAGTGGCTTGAAGGCGCCACTTAGGGCCTTGGTAAGTGACGCCATATGCCGTGGGCAAGGGCCTTGGTTCGAGTCATGTTGGCAGCATAAAGTGTGGCTATTATTTTGCATTTTGGCGTTAAGGGAGAGGGGGAGTGATGGACGGCCTATGGACTTTGAAAGGATGAAGGATAAGCTTTGGTTTTCTTTTTAAATTCAGCTAAAAGAGAAGGATAAGTGTTGATTTATTCAATTTATTTTGAATGGGTGTTGAAGAGAAAATATAGGAGAAAATTATGGGATTTAATAAGGGAGAATGTGGTGGCCGAATATAGGACTCTAGGGGCTTGCTTTTTGGCTTTGAAGAGTGTTAAGGAGTGTGTGCCGAACTTTAAGTTGTGAGCATTCATCTTTTTCTTTCTCTGCCTTGCCGAATTTCCTCTCTTCCTATTCTTTTTTCTTTCAACCCCAATTCTACACCTTTTCTTGAATGGCCGAATGATTCTTTGTCATTTAGAACTATAGCCGAAACTTTGATCACTTTGATCCATTTGCTCTCTTGGCCGAATTCACATCTCTTTCTCAAACTCTCTTCTTTTCTTTTTGGTTAGCCAAATATTCAAGCACCATTTGAAAAAGCCTAGCCGAATCTCAAAGTGCCTATTTTTCTCTTACTGTGTGCGCAAGCCTTAAAAGCCAAAATAGTTAGCCGAAATCTATTCTCTTTTAGTCTTCACAAGCAAACGTTGGTGGTAAGTACTTCTTTTAGTAATCGGTTTTATCTTCTTTTCATGGATGTGCCGAAATCAAGTGTTTAGTCTTTGGTTTTGGGTTAACCGAATATTCATAAGCCATAATGTAGTGTTTCTTTTGTATGTGCCAACATTATGGAGCATTAAAAGAGTATTTCGGGATTCGATTCACCAAGGTGAGGTGATATGTACTATTCGGCCAAGGGCCATTTTTCCATAGATTTATATTAAAGCCGAATCTAACATGTGGCATATAGGGATCTCGATGACTTCATAAGGTAAGTGGTGATTCGGGATTTAGATTAGTAAGGTAAGAAGGTTTTGTGATATTCGGCCATAGGCCATATTGGTTATTAAGTAAGGCCGATTCTAACTATGATGTGTAGGTAGAATTTCAACAGAAGGAGTGAGCAGGAGCCTTCGGGATTCAAGATCGATTTGGGTAAGGATGTTTAGTAGTAGTTTTTATTTGTTTAAAATCTTGTATTAATCGGGATTTTCTGGTTAAGCGTATTCGATGGATGTGGGAACCAGTCAAGAAGGAAAAATGGGTAGTTCCTATCCCTAAGTTTAAGAGGAGATCCGTCTCCGCGGTAAGAGATTGGCCACCAGGGTGTGGGCCAGCAGCAGAGCAAGAGAGTAAGTAGATAGCGGTAGTTTCACTTAGTGATAGCATCGGGATTGAGAGCGTAGTGCTTCAAGTTATCAGGTGTGTAGTTAGCCTACCATTTTCCGGGATTTATGTGATACTTGCATGTGTTGTATATGTGTTATATATGTGCTGATAAGTGCAGTGGCAATTATGAAATGGATACCCTTAAGGGGGTATGTCGATAATCAGGTCAGTACCAAAACTGATGAAATGTGGTTATGAATGTGAATATGATTGAATGCAAGAATAACATGTACATGCACTATTTTATTATGTCACTATTGTACGTTGCATGTGCATGGGATGGGATATGAATGTGAAAGAAGGACAGGGTGTACTTCGAGTACGTGGTTTGATGTTAGCCATGAGCTACATCATGGATTGGCGCTGACTGAGGTCGCGTTGTGGATTACTTATGATTAAGTTCACGTGGGTTGATGAGTGGCTCTGTGCCTCATCGTGGTTGATATCGGCTTAGTGCCATATCGTGGTTGATGAGTGGCTATGTGCCCCATCGTGGTTTGATGTTAGCTACGAGCTACATCGTGGACGACATTAATTGCCGAAATGGTGTGTAGCGGTTGGAGGGTGATTTAGGAATCCCGGTGTGTGTGGTGGTGGATACGGGGGTGTGTAGAGGATGGACCCTAGGTTGGGTTGGATGCACTTTGCATGATTATGTGTGGCATTATGGTTATTGATGTGGTTATGGGCCAAGCCCAATATTTGAATGTGGAGCAGGTGTGGAAATGGGCCAAGCCCGATATGTGGAATCATGTGGTTAATTACATTATGATCCGATATGTGGTATGGATATGGGCCAAGCCCGAATTGTGATATTATGTGAATAAATAGCCTTGTTATACTGTTATGTGGGTTGATATGTGGTTTGATATGTGGGTGGAATTCGGTGGACTAATTTGCACACCGAGTCCGTGTGACTCACCCAAATAATTATCAACATCGCGGTGATACACGGATTCTTGGGCGGGTTGGAGAGGATACAAAGGTGGCCATGCAGAAGTTAATTTTATTTGTTCCATGCGAAGTTATTTGTTTACGTACTTTAATATTTTCAGTATTTTGGATATTTATTTGATGTAATAAGGGCCACTTTAAGGTAGTTGAAGTTTATTAATATGTTTTGGTTGGATTACCGATTAAATTACTATTTGGAAATGACTTTATTCTCAGCAACTTACAATATTAAAATATATAATGGTTTACAAATGACAACAAATTTTCATGTCTTCACTCTTACGACGAAATCTTTTCAAACGTTTTTCTCAGTGACACACCAGATCCGGTCAAGGCTCTTTGGCCGGGTTTGGGGGTGTTACAGTTTGGTATCAGAGCCAAGTTCAAAACTTGGCTTTGAGGGTTTTGGGTCCAAAAACATTTTCTAAGATGGGCTTTTCAAAATATGGACTTTTATTTCAGGTTATTCTGGCATTGCACTTGTATCTCCGGCCCGAGGTCCACCAGGTAAGTACTTCTGACTATTGAAGTGATTTGAATATGTGAACTATGTGGGCATTAAGGGATCGTAGATTAGTAGATTAAGGCTATTGGACCCTAGGACTAGTCTACTCCAACACAGAATGCATAAGACTTAAGAATCATTAAACAAACCTGTGAACTAAGTCGCCGAGTTAGGGTGTGGCAACAGTTGTGCGCATGTCTAGGAGTGGATTCAGTAAAAGCTTGGTACTTAAGCAGTCCTAGTGACTCACCTCCTCTTTACTCGAATCCTACCTGGTGCGTAGCTACGGTTCACCCTAACCAAGAGGACTTAGTCACCGGCTAAATTCGATAATTAAAACCCGAAAAGAACTAGCCTTGCTGTTTATAAAAACCTTAGTTTTTAAATCTTCAAATTACTCTTTTAATTTGAAAACACTAAATTAGATTTTGAGAAAAACATTTTTCGAATTATTCCCGGTTGACAAAATTTCCCAAATACCCCCTGGTTGTAAAATTACTAAAATGCCCCTGGTTTATAAATTTATCGTACTACCCTCGTTTTTTACTAAAAAAAAACCTTGCTTTACAGAAATACCCAAAAACTCTATTTGAAAAATATCCAGATACCCTGATTTGGAGATTTACTAAAATACCCCTAACTTACAAAATTACCAAAATGACCCTGATTTCCAAAATTTCTACCATACCTCTGATTGAGAGAATTTTTAAAATAACCCTGAGCTTTGAAAATTTTGAAATACCTTTGTAAAGATTTTCAAATTGATCCTGATTTATTACCAAAATACCCTTATAGGATAAATGCGGAATTACCCTTGGGTTGGGAATGGATAAAATGCCATAGTAGTATGGTGGATGAATGAATGTGTCTCTATTGATGAATGTGAATGTGATTCTCGAATTAGAATAGTGAACTTGAGTGAAACTTTGATTGATCGAAAGAACTACTTCTAAAACGTCTTTGCATAAAACTGTTCGCGGATAATCAGTGGAACAAATTACTAATGCATAAAACTTTTAATCAGATTAGATCGCGACATTAGATATGAGTTCTAGAGGACGTGGTCGAACGACTGTATCGGAACCAATAGGGTCTGGCCATGGGTTAGAAAATGATGTGCCCACCGCGATGAAGCGCGGAGGATCAAGATCCGACAGGAGGAGATGACGCGATGATCGCGAGCTATCTTGCCGCATTTGCTAGAGCAAGTGGCAAGAGCTGGTATGGGAAATGGAGCTCGAAAGTCAGTATCAGAAAGACTAAGGTCAAATGGAGCTGAGGTTTTTAAAGGAGTATCCGGAGTAGCTCCGAATGTAGCGGAATATTGGTTAGAAGCGGTCGAAAGAATCATGGATAATTTTTTTATCTTCTTTCGAGGAAAAGCTGAAAGGTGCTGTCTAGTTGCTCCGAGACGAGGCTTATCGATGGTGGCTCACCGTCAGGCAAGGTGTCCCGACAGATCGATTGGATTGGGAGTATTTTAAGCTTAAGTTTGAAGGGAAGTATGTTGGAGCCAGTTACTTAGACTCGCAAAGGAAGGTGTTTCTAAACTTGGTTCAAGGAAGTAAGTCGGTGGCAGAGTATGAAGCAGAATTTGTGCGGTTAAGTCAGTATGCCAAGGGGATCGTGGCCACTGATTACGAAAAATGTGTTCGATTTGAAGACGGATTACGGGATGAGCTACGAGTGTTGATTGCTCCGCAAAGAGAAAAGGGACTTTGCTATTCTAGTGGAGAAAGCTCGAATAGCTGAAGAAGTTAAAAGGACTGAGAGACAGAGTCGAGAAAAGGATAGGAATTGGAACAAGAGGAGTTTTGGACCGTCAATGTCATCTGGGGATTTCCGAAAAAAACCAAGGACCGAGAATGCTATACGTACACCTGTACCAGTTACTGAAAATCGGAGTCGTCCATGTGCTCAGTGAGGAAGAGCTTATGCCAGAGAGTGTTGGGGGAATAGTAAAGAATGTTTCCGGTGTGGGTCTAAGGCTCATTTGGTTAGGAATTGTCCTCAGGCGACGAGGGGTCGTGGTTTGAACCATGGAGGAAATGGTTCTGGCAAAGGTCGTGGAACACCAAGCAAAGGTGCTGAAGGTTCAGAGGCGAGACAACCAAGGTTGGTTTAGGCAGTCAGTCGTCGCGAAAAGAAAGATGTGCCAGATGTGGTAAGTAGCAGATGCGTTCTTTTTTTCTGGAATACCCTTTATTGTTTTGGTTGCTATAGGGTTAGCTCATGCTTGTATTGTTGTGTAGTGCTGGAGCCTTGTATGTGAACTTAGAGACTGTGCCTAGAAAGTATGACAGTTTTATTTAGATCAGAGTGCGCGGCATAAGCATAGTGCGGTGAGTAGGATTGCACGACTGTTAATTAGTTAGCAAGTAATTTCGAGGACGAAATTATTTTTAAGGAGGTAGAAGCTGTAACATCTAGGATTTAGGGGTTATGCATTTAGTGCGTAGTGCAAGTGTTAGTGGGCTTGGTGTATGTTTGGATGTGTTTTAGGGGTTCCTAAAACTCTAGGATGAAAGAGAATGCTTTGGAAAATTATTAGATTTTAAGTTTAAAATGGGAGCTAGGCTAAGGAGGTCTTAAGAAAATTTGTAAGAACTTTTGGACATGAGATTGGGGCTTGGTAAAAGTGGCTTGAAGGCGCCACTTAGGGCCTTGGTAAGTGACGCCATATGCCGTGGGCAAGGGCCTTGGTTGAGTCATGTTGGCAGCATAAAATGTGGCTATTATTTTGCATTTTGGCGTTAAGGGAGAGGGGGAGTGATGGACGGCCTATGGACTTTGAAAGGATGAAGGATAAGCTTTGGTTTTCTTTTTAAATTTGGCTAAAAGAGAAGGATAAGTGTTGATTTATTCAATTTATTTTGAATGGGTGTTGAAGAGAAAATATAGGACAAAATTATGGGATTTGATAAGAGAGAATGTGGTGGCCGAATATAGGACTCTAGGGGCTTGCTTTTTCGGCTTTGAAGAGTGTTAAGAGAGTGTGTGCGAACTTTAAGTTGTGAGCATTCATCTTTTTCTTTCTCTGCCTTGCCGAATTTCCTCTCTTCCTATTCTCTTTTCTTTCAACCCCAATTCTACACCTTTTCTTGAATGGCCGAATGATTATTTGTCCTTTAGAACTATAGCCAAAACTTTGATCACTTTGATCCATTTGCTCTCTTGGCCGAATTCACATCTCTTTCTCAAACTCTCTTCTTTTCTTTTTGGTTAGCCAAATATTCAAGCACCATTTGAAAAAGCCTAGCCGAATCTCAAAGTGCCTATTTTCTCTCTCGTGTCATAAGCCTTAAAAGCCAAAAGCAGTTAGCGAAATCTATTCTCTTTTAGTCTTCACAAGCAAACGTTGGTGGTAAGTACTTCTTTTAGTAATCGGTTTTATCTTCTTTTCATGGATGTGCCGAAATCAAGTGTTTAGTCTTTGGTTTTGGGTTAACCGAATATTCATAAGCCATAATGTAGTGTTTCTTTTGTATGTGCCAACGTTATGGAGCATTAAAAGAGTATTTCGGGATTCGATTCACCAAGGTAAGGTGATATGTACTATTCGGCCAAGGGCCATTTTTCCATAGATTTGTATTAAAGCCGAATCTAACATGTGGCATATAGGGATCTCGACGACTTCATAAGGTAAGTGGTGATTCGGGATTTAGATTAGTAAGGTAAGGAGGTTTTGTGATATTCGGCCATAGGCCATATTGGTTATTAAGTAAGGCCGATTCTAACTATGATGTGTAGGTAGGATTTCGACAGAAGGAGTTAGCAGGAGCCTTCGGGATTCAAGATCGATTTGGGTGAGGATGTTTAGTAGTAGTTTTTATTTGTTTAAAATCTTTTATTAATCGGGATTTTCTGGTTAAGCGTATTCGATGGATGTGGGAACCAGTCAAGAAGGAAAAGGGGTAGTTCCTATCCCTAAGTTTAAGAGGAGATCCGTCTCATGATGCGAGATTGGCCACGGGGTGTGGGCCAAAGCAGCAGAGCAAGAGAGTAAGCGGATAGCGGTAGTTTCGCTTAGTGATAGCATCGGGATTGAGAGCGTAGTGCTTCAAGTTATCAGGTGTGTAGTTAGCCTACCATTTTCCAGGATTTATGTGATACTTGAATGTGTTGTATATGTGTTATATATGTTTGATAAGTGCAGTGGCAATTATGAAATGGATACCCTTAAGCGGGGTATGTCGATAATGTCAGTCGATACAAAAGCGATGAAATGTGTTTATGAATGTGAATATGATTGAATGCATGAATAACATGTACATGCACTATTTTATTATGTCACTATTGTACATTGCATGTGCATGGGATGGGATATGAATGTGAAAGAAGGATGGGGTGTACTTGAGTACGTGGTTTGATGTTAGCCATGAGCTACATCGTGGATTGGCGCTTGATCGAGGTCGCGTTGTGGATTACTTGTGATTAAGTTCACGTGGGTTGATGAGTGGCTCTGTGCCTCATCGTGGTTGATATCGGCTTAGTGCCATATCGTGGTTGATGAGTGGCTATGTGCCCCATCGTGGTTTGATGTTAGCTACGAGCTACATCGTGGGCGGCATTAATTGCCGAAATGGTGTGTAGCGGTTGGAGGGTGATTTAGGAATCCCACGGTGTGTGGTGGGTGGATACGGGGTGTGTAGAGGATGGACCCTAGGTTGGGTTGGGTGCACTTTACATGATTATGTGTGGCATTGTGGTTATTGATGTGGTTATGGGCCAAGCCCAATATGTGAATGTGGAGCAGTGTGGAAAGCGGGCCAAGCCCGATATGTGGAATCATGTGGTTAATTACATTATGATCCGATATGTGGTATGGATATGGGCCAAGCCCGAATTGTGATATTATGTGAATAAATAGCCTTGTTATCTGTTATGTGGGTTGATATGTGGTTTGATATGTGGGTGGAATTTAGTGGACTAATTGCACACTGAGTCCGTGTGACTCACCCAAACAATTATCAACATCGCAGTGATCTGGGATTCTTGGACCGGGTTGGAGAGGATACAAAGGTGGCCATGCAGAAGTTAATTTTATTTATTCCATGCAGAAGTTATTTGTTTACGTACTTTAATATTTTCAGTATTTTGGATATTTATTTGATGTAATAAGGGCCACTTTAAGGTAGTTAAAGTTTATTAATATGTTTTTGGATTGCCGATTAAATTACTATTTGGAAATGACTTTATTTTCAGCAACTTACAATATTAAAATATATAATGGTTTACAAATGACAACAAATTTTCATGTCTTCACTCATACGACGAAATCTTTTCAAACGTTTTTCTCAGTGACACACCAGATCCGGTCAAGGCTCGTGGGCCGGGTTTGGGGGTGTTACAGTAAGTGCCTATGTGATCTTACTATGATGATTATGTATATTGGAATAACATTATGATACATGAAAGTGAGCATGAATGAGCTATGTTTATATAAGACTTGAATTGATGAATGTGACAAATATGGCCAAGTACATGGATCAAAGCATATATATGATAGTTTGTTAAGTCATTAAGAAGTGCCAATGTACCGATGTATATATATGCCTTTCATACTAAGTTTGTTTGTATTATTACTTACTAAGCTTTTGGAAAGCTTACTCTGTGTGTGTGTTTTCTCTGTTTTATAGGTCGTCAAAGCTACTGAAGGCTTGGGATCGTCAAGGATCGTCATCACGCTACTAAATTCATTTTTGTACACTTTGGATATGTATATAGCTAGATATGGCATGTATAGGCTAGTATTTGATATGAGTTTGTTATATGAACTTAGCCATGTGATTTGGCTAGTTATGAGTTGAGAATTTGCTTGAATGAATGTGATATGTGAAGTATGTTTTGGCATGGTTATTTGATACATGAAATGGTCAAGTTTGATTAAGCAAAGGAATGAATTATGCTTGTGATGAGATGAGTTTTAGCCTTGTAATTTGGATGGTTATTTTGGTATGATTTTGGTTGTCAAATAGGCATAAGATGTCTTGATGATTTTACTAGTAGGTATGACCCATTGGGTGACATTTTGGCCTTGCAAATGGCCTATAATGTCACACGGTTGTGGCACACGGGCGTGCCTAGTGACCGTGGGGCTAAGTCAGTAGCTAGCCTAATAGCACACGGCCAAGACACACAGGCATGTCTAGTAGCCGCGTGAGAAAGTCAGTATATGGGCTAAGAGTACACGACCTTAGCACACGGGTGCTAGGTGGCCGTGGGTGTAAAGTCAGATTCGACCACGGCCAAGGCACACGGGCATGCTTGGTGTCCGTGGATGTGAAGTCAGATTTGACCACGGCCAAGGCACATGGGCGTGCTTGGTAGCCATGGATGTGAGGTCAGATTCGACCACGGGAGGACACACGGGGTGTCCAGCGTGGGAGGCACCTGGCTGCCTACACGGGCGTGTAAACCACGAAACTTAGAAAAGTTTTAAATTTCTGTGAAATTTTGTATGTGTTCCGGTTTAGTCCCGACCCAGTTTATAAGCATGTTTTAGGTCTCGTTGACCGTATTAAGGGACATTATGTTTGAGATTGATAGATGAATGTATGAACTTCTGAAAATGTTTCTGATCTACCCGGTAACGCTTTTAACCCTAATCTGGCGACGGATACGGGTTAGGGGTGTTACATTTGGTTGGTATCAGAGCTACGGTTTAGTCGATTCTCAGACTAACATAGCGTGTCAGAGTCTAGCTATACATGCCATATTTCTGAATTGTGATAGTGTGATGAATCCTGACGTATAAATGTGATTTCTGTATAGTAATGGATCCTGAAAGAGCCGTAGCTGATGACGTAGAAAGTAATGCGCCTGCTCCCGCGCAAGGGACAGTGCCCTCTGATCCGAGATTGACTACTAACGGTCAAGGGGAAGAAGCTAAACAAGCTTTCTTCCAGATGATGAGTGAATGATTCACTCAATTCGTAAAGAATAACCCGAATGTTTCACAACCCTCGCCCCTGGTTAATCCCCCTCAAACCTCAGTTGTGCCTCCGGTGATGGGTATAAATCTGTTGAACAAGCCTCCGGTAGACAAAATTCGCAAATACGGGGCTGAAGAATTCAGGGCTACTAATGATGATGATGCTGAAAAGGCCAAATTCTGGTTAGAAAATACGATCTGAGTATTCGATGAGATGTCTTTGACTCCGGAAGAATGCATAAAATGTGTTGTATCTTTCCTTCGAGACGCGACTTATCTGTGGTGGAAAACTTTGATCTCTGTTGTTCCAAAGGAACGGGTGACATGGGACTTATTTCAGATTGAGTTTCGGAAGAAATATATCAGTGAGAGTTTTGTTGATCAGAAACGAAAGGAATTTCTGGAATTGAAACAAGGACGTATGACTGTTGCGGAATATGAACGGGAGTTTGTCAGACTGAGTCAATATGCTCGGGAATGTGTATCATCTGAAGCAATAATGTGCAAAAGGTTCGAAGATGGGCTTAATGAACACATCTATTTATTAGTTGGGATTTTAGAGATAAAAGAGTTTGTTGTACTCGTTGATCGAGCGTGCAAAGCTGAAGCACTCGGGAAAGATAAAAAGAAAGTCGAGTCTGAAGTTAGAGATGTGAGAAAGAGATTTCAGAATAGATCGTTTCAGTCTGCTTCAAAGCAATTTAGAGATGATCAAAGCCGTTCGAGAGGTAATATGGGATATTCAAATAGAAATCGAGATAGATCACAAATGAGTTTCAAAGCTCCAGCAACTTCAGTGGCTAGTGTTGGGAATGTATGATCCGAGAAACCAGGGTGTAAGCATTGTGGGAAAAGACATCCGGGAAGCTGTAGAATGAATGACAGAGCTTGTTTCAGATGTGGATCACTTGATCATTTTATCCGTGATTGCCCTGAGTCTGTCGGGCCTGAGAATGTTCAAAATATGAAATCTGATAATGCACCTGTGAGAGGTAGACCTTCAAAGAATGTAAGGAATATCAGGGGTAGTCAAAGAACTATGAGAGAGACTGTTGCGAGATCCGAAGCTAGAGTGCCTGCCAGAGCGTATGCTATTCGAGCTTGTGAGGAAGCTTCTTCACCAGATGTTATAACGGGTACTTTTACACTTTATGATACTTCTGTGATTGCATTGATAGAACCTGGTTCTATGCATTCGTATATATGTATGAATTTAGTGTTATGTAAGACTTTGCCTGTAGAGTCTACTGAGTTTGTTATAAAAGTATCGAACCCCTTAGGTAAAAGTGTCCTGGTTGACAAAGTATGCAAGAACTGTCCATTAATGTTTCGAGATATTTGTTTCCCACTTTGATTTGATGCTTTTGCCATTTGATGAGTTTGATATCATTCTGGGTATGGACTGGTTGTTTTCGCATGATGCTATTGTGAACTGTAAAAGAAAGACTATTGATTTGAGATGTCCAAATGATGAAATTGTACGGATTGAATCTAATGATTTGAATGGTTTACCTGCTGTGATATCTGTATTGAAAGCTCAAAGTTATGTTAAAAAGGGTTATGAGGCATATTTTGCTTATGTGATTGATTCAAAAGTGTCTTAGAAGAAAGTCGAATCAGTGCCTATTGTCTGTGAGTTTTTTGATGTATTCCCTGAAGAGTTACCGGGTTTGCCTCCGATTCGTGAAGTTGAGTTTGGTATTGAGTTGTTACCTGGTACTACACCTATATCGATAGCTCCGTATAGAATGGCAACAATAGAGTTGAAAGAGTTAAAGTCACAGTTGTAAGAATTGACCGATAGAGGGTTTACTAGACCGAGTTTCTCGCCTTGGAGTGCTCCTGTTCTGTTTGTGAAAAAGAAAGATGGCACGATGAGAATGTGCATCGATTATCGTCGGTTGAATAAAGTGACCATAAAGAACAAATATCCATTGCCCAGGATTGATGATTTGTTTGATCAATTAAAAGGAGCTACTGCGTTTTCAAAGATAGATCTGAGATCAGGTTAATATCAGTTGCGAGTAAAAGATTCGGATATACCAAAAACTGCTTTCAGAACGAGGACGGGCATTACGAGTTTTTAGTTATGCCATTTGGACTAACCAATGCTCCTGCTGTTTTTATGGATTTGATGAACAGAATTTTCAGACCGTATCTAGATCGATTTGTTGTTGTATTCATTGATGACATTCTGATTTATTCACGTGATGAAACTGAACATGCTGAGCATCTGAGAATCATATTATAAACTCTGCGAGAAAAGAAATTGTATGCGAAATTCAGCAAATGTGAATTCTGGTTGCATGAAGTTAGTTTTCTAGGGCATATTGTGTCGAAACAGGATTCGAGTTGATCCGAGCAAGATTTCTGCTATTATGGATTGGAAACCCCCGAAGAACGTATCGAAGTCCGTAGTTTTTGGGTTAGTAATTTGGTTATTACCGTCGATTTGTGAAAGGATTTTCAGTGATAGCTACTCCGTTGACTAGATTGCTTCAGAAATATGTTAGATTTGAATGGTCGAACAAATGCCAGAAAAGTTTTGATCAGTTGAAAACTCTGTTAACAGAAGCTCCAGTGTTAGTACAACCAGAATCGGGCAAAGAATTTGTGATTTACAGTGATGCTTCATTAAACGATCTGGGATGTGTTTTGATGCAGGAAGGCAAAGTTGTAGCTTATGCTTCGAGACAATTAAAGCCTCATGAAAAGAACTATTTGCACTAAAGATCTGGCACCATTATTTGTATGGTGAGAAATGTCACGTGTTTTCGGATCATAAAAGTCTAAAATATATGATGACTCAGAAAGATTTGAACCTGCGTCAAAGAAGATGGCTAGAGCTATTAAAAGATTATGAACTTTTGACATATTATCATCCGGGTAAAGCAAACGTTGTTGCTGATGCATTGAGTAGAAAACCATTGTTTGCACTATGTGCTTTGAATGCTCAGTTAGATATGTCTGAGGATAGTTCTGTGATAGCTGAATTAAAAGCAAAACCATTGTTTATACAGTAAATATGTGATGCTCAGAAATTTGATAATGAGTTATTAGCAAAACGAGCTCAGTGTGATTCGAATTATGAATCTAAATTTCGAATGGTTTATGATTGCTTGAGATTCCGAGATCGTATCTGTGTTCCGAGAAATTCGGAATTGATTCAGTTGATTTTGAGTGAAGCACATAATAGTCATCTATCTGTTCATCCGGGGAGTACTAAAATGTACCATGATTTGAAGCGACACTATTGGTGGTCTGGTATGAAGCGTGATATTTCTGACTTTGTTTCAAAATGTTTAATCTATCAACAAGTCAAAGCTGAACATCAAGTTCCGTCTGGGTTGTTACAACCAATTTTGATTCCTGAGTGGAAATGAGATAGAGTAACAATGGATTTTGTTTCTGGTTTGCCTCAGACTCCGAAAAAAAAAGATGCGATTTGGGTCATAGTTGACCGATTGTGAAATCGCCCATTTTATTCAAAGAAGATCGACTACTCACTTGATAGATTAGTGAGCTATATATTTCGAGATTGTGAAATTGCACGGGTGCCACTATCCATTGTGTCAGATAGGGATCCGAGGTTTACATCGAGGTTCTGGAAGAAATTGCAAGAAGCTTTAGGCACTTAAAGCGCATTTCAATCTGACTTTTCATCCACAAACAGATGGTCAATCTGAACGGATTATTTAGATTCTTGAAGATATGTTAAGATGTTGTATACTTGAGTTTAGTGGTTCGTGGGAACAGTATTTTCTATTGATTGAATTTGCATATAATAATAGTTTTTAGTTGAGCATCAAAATGGCACCATATGAAGCTTTGTACGGTCGTAAATGTCGTACACCTTTGTATTGGACTGAGCTCAGTGAAAGTAAGCTACATGGGGTCGATTTGGTAAAAGATTCAGAATAGAAAGTGGAATTGATTCGAAATTGTTTGAAAGTAGCATCTGATCGTCAGAAGTCTTATGCAGACTTAAAACGAAAAGATATAGAATTTAAGATCGGCGACAAAGTGTTTCTGAAAGTGTCACCATGGAAGAAAGTACTTTGTTTCGAACGTAAAGGCAAGTTGAGTCCGAGATTCATCGGGTCGTATGAAATCATTGAGCGAGTTAGACCTGTTGCAAATCGATTGTTGTTGCCTTCCGAGCTAGAGAAGATACATAATGTATTCCATGTTTCGATGCTCCGTAGATATCGATCCGATCCATCACATGTGATTGCTCCATCTAAAATTGAAATCTGATCTGATATGTCATACGAAGAAGAACCGATCCGTATCTTAGCTCGTGAAGTAAAAGAGTTGAGAAATAAGAAAATTCCGTTAGAAAAAGTATTGTGGAATCGTCATGGAATAGAAGAGGCTACGTGGGAGCCGAAAGATTCCATGAAACAGCAATATTCGACTTTGTTTAATGGTAAGATTTTCGGGGACAAAAATCCCTAAGGGGGGAGAATTGTAACAGTCCGATTTATACCCTAGTCAGAACAGTGGTTTCGGGACCACGAATCCGAGTCCGAATAATATTTTAATAGTATTTTCTGTGTCTCTGATAAGTGATTATGCGTGTGCTAAAGTTTCGTAAGTTAATTTGTCCGTCTGTGTGTTTAATTTGACAAAAGGATTGAATTGCATTAAATGTGAAATTTGCATGTTATATGTTAAAGCACTTAATTGTTGATGGCTTTTTAAGGTGGAGGCCTTATGAGGCAATTTAACCATTTTAGAGATAGTGGATGGTAATGGACATTTATAACCACCCATTATGTATTGTTATATATTTTTATCAATGGATAATTTGGTAAATCTATTAATAATATATGTTATAATATTTTAAAAACAAAATAGTGGTCATTTGGAATGGTGTTCATCCACTGAATGTAGAAAAGAAAAAGAAGGGTTAAGCTTTGTGATTTTCGGCTAACTTTAAAGCTCAATTCAAGATCAAGAACCGAGGAAAAAGGACTTAGACCGAGGGAAGGTGAAAGTAACTGAGTAGCCGTTTCTATTTTCGATAAATCGAATCCGAGGTAAGTCATATTGCAAATAAATGTAATTGTATTGAGTTGAGCATATTCATATGCCTATTGTCGATATTAAATGCTTATGAGTTGTAATGCAAATGATTTCCGAGATAAGATTGACTTAGCGACAATGTCCGAGAAGTCCCGTACGAACCTAGGAATACATAGGTATCTATTCTGTTTTATCATATAAGACCACATGTGGGACGTTGGCGTTGATTTGACATTCGTGTAAGACCACGTCTGGGACGTTGGCATCGATATTATCTTTTTGTGTAAGACCACATCTGGGACATTGGCATCGATATGAGCTTTTCGTGTAAGACCACGTCTGGGACGTTTGCATCGATCTTTTCGTGTAAGACCATGTCTGGGACATCAGCATCATATTGATTCGTATAAGACCCTGTATGGGACAGTGGCATCGTTATCTGAGTACACGTAAGACCTCGTCTGGGACGTTGGCATTGTACAACTATTTCGAGCTTTCTGAGTATCCTATTAGGTTCCTATCGGTTCAACGGGCAAGTCTGTGATACGAATGGTTAAGTGAATTGTATATCCGTTTCAGGTACGTTGATTTATACACTAAGTGTGTATATAAGGTAAGTGCCTATGTGATCTTACTATGATGATTATGTATATTGGAATAAAATTATGATATATGAAAGTGAGCATGAATGAGCTATGTTTATATAAGACTTTTAAATTGATGAATGTGACAAATATGGCCAAGTACATGGATCAAAGCATATATGTGATAGTTTGTTAAGTCATTAAGAAGTGCCAATGTACCTATGTATATATATGCCTTTCATACTAAGTTTGTTTGTATTATGACTTACTAAGCTTTTGGAAAGCTTACTCTCTGTGTGTGTTTTCTCTGTTTTATAGGTCGTCAAAGCTACTGAAGGCTTGGGATCGTCAAGGATCGTCATCACGCTACTAAATTCATTTTGGTACACTTTGGATATGTATATAGCTAGATATGGCATGTATAGTTTAGTATTTGATATGAGTTCGTTATATGAACTTAGCTATGTCATTTGGCTAGTTATGAGTTGAGAATTTGCTTGAATGAATGTGATATGTGAAGTATGTTTTGGCATGGTTATTTGATACATGAAATGGTCAAGTTTTGATTAAGCAAAGGAATGAATTATGCTTGTGATGAGATGAGTTTTAGCCTTGTAATTTGGATGGTTATTTTGGTATGATTTTGGTTGTCAAATAGGCATGAGATGTATTGATGATTTTACTAGTAGGTATGACCCATTGGGTGACATTTTGGCCTTGCAAATGGCCTATAATGTCACACGGTTGTGGCACACGGGCGTGCCTAGTGACCGTGGGGCTAAGTCAGTAGCTAGCCTAATAGCACATGGCCAAGACACACGGGCATGTCTAGTAGCCGTGTGAGAAAGTCAGTATATGGCCTAAGAGTACACGGCCTTAGCACAAGGGTGCTGGGTGGCCGTGGGTGTAAAGTCAGATTCGACCACGGCCAAGGCACACGGGCGTGCTTGGTGGCCGTGGATGTGAAGTCAGATTTGACCACGGCCAAGGCACATGGGTGTGCTTGGTAGCCATGGATGTGAGGTCAGATTCGACCACGGGGAGGACTCACGGGGGTGTCCAGCAGCCGTGGGAGGCACACGGCTTGCCTACACGGGCGTGTAACCCCTAAAACTTAGAAAAGTTTTAAATTTCTGTGAAATTTTGTATGTGTTCCGGTTTATTCCCGACCCAATTTATAAGCATGTTTTAGGACTCGTTGACCGTATTAAGAGACATTATGTTTGAGATTGATGGATGAATGTATGAACTTCTGAAAATATTTTCGATCTGCCCGGTAACGCCTTTAACCCTAATTCGGTGACGGATACGGGTTAGGGGTGTTACAGTTAGATATGAAATTCACAAGTTTCATATACTCAAAGTTTATACGATTCACATACATACCTGTTACGATACATATCAATCACTTATTCTTTCATACCATCAATATACCCGTTGAACCATTGGAATAATATCAGATACTCGGGAATCTCACACCTTAAGTGCCAATACATGGTCAAAACCATCTCGATCTCATATCTCATATGTAAATGCTCATCTCGAGCTATCACTGAGTCTGCTCACACAAGCTGATGATATAGATGTAGCTACACGGTGCTGCTCACACAAGCTGACGAGTAATCGCAACACATGCCGGAAAACTCAACCATCGGTAGAACATACAGACCAGCACCCAAAACACAATAACCTCTAATGACATGTCATTTGTATCCTATCTATTCCTAAGGTTCAACCGGGATTTCACACGTAGCCAAATCTTTGTCAAACATTTCCATAAAGTCGTATTCATCAATAATGCAATTATAAAGCTTTTAAAGCACAATTACATTAATGCTTATCGACATAATGCTTATCGACATATGAACTTACCTCGGATTTATACGGAGAGAATCGAGCTATCAATTAACTATTTTGTTTTTCCCTCGATCCAATTCCGAACGTTGCTTTTATTTATCTATATATAATCAAATTTAACTTATTCAAAATACATTCTATTCAATTTAATCTAAAAATCATGTTTTGGCAAAATTACACTTTTGCCCCCTTAAATTTTAAATTATTTACAATTTAGTCCCTAGCTCATAAAAATGCAAATTCATGCAATTGAGTCCGCACCCATGCTAGCCGAATTTCATTTATACTCATAGCAGCCCAAACATTTCATTATTTCATACATTTCACCATATAATTTTCACATTTTACAAATAAATCCCTAATTGACATTTTCAACCAAAATCACTTGTTTATCTAACAACAACCATTCATTTTCTACCATTATACTTCAAAACACATACACATTCAAAAATGGTGAAACCCTAGACTTTTAACAATTTTTCAAATTAGTCCCTAGGCTACCTAGATTAAGCTACAACAATTCTGAAAACATAGAAATCATTAAAAACAGAACAAAAATGCACTTACATGCAATGAGACTATGGTCGAACCTTCAAAAGCACAACAATGGAGTATTTTCTTCCTTATTTTCGGTTCATGAAGAAGAAAGAAAGATGATATCTTTCTTTTACATTAATTTAATTTATGCTATTTTATTCATTTACCAAATTAACCTTATTCATTAACTTAAAATTCACCTATTTAATGTCCATCTTTGTCCACTCAAATAAAAAATGGTCTATTTATCATTTAAGTACTCATACATTTAAGTTCTTTAGCTATTTAATGCCTTTAGTATATAGAACTTTAATTTTGCACCTTTTGCAATTTAGTCCTTTTTATCGAACTGAGCATTCAAACGATAAAATTTCTTAACAAAATATTTAGACTATCATACTATCATGCTATAGACCTCAAAATAATAATAAAATAAATGTTTCGACCTCAAGTTTATGGTCCCAAAACCACTGTTCTGATTTGACTAAAAACGGGATGTTACAACTCTCCCCCTTATGAAAATTTTCATCCCCGAAAATCTTTCCAGAAAATAGGTTATGTAACACCCCAAACCCGGCCTAGACGTTACGACCGGATCTGACATGTCACATCGAAGTGTTGATCTAAAAACTGGTCTTGTCGATGAAAATTAGTGACTAAAGTTTTAAATCCTTTTTAAAACTAATTACTATTCAAAACGTTGGGGTTGCAAAATCAAAACTTGTTAAACACTTATTGGTCATATCATTTATTACAAGTTTATTATTCTAAAAAAAAAACCGCGGAAGCTCTTCTAATTGTAAACCTTAAAATTTGAAATGCGTGCTTTTCTTTGGAAACAATTATTATTTAAAAAAAAACTATTTTCCCTAATCTAGCAGGTAGAAATAAGAAGTTAAAACCAAATAAAAGTTAAACCTCAAATGGCCTTATTACATATTCAAACCCAAATATAAATTAAAAATATTTAAGTCTCAAGCGAAAAATCAGTGTTTACGCGGCCACCTCCGGGTCCCTCGCGGCTCCAAATCGATTAAGGCTGGGGATTACCTGTACAGTTAAAGAAAGGGTGAGTTTGCGAAAACTCAGTGTGTAATCCCCTATCAGTCAAATAACAATCGCTGCAAGCAGAAACAGACTGGGCCTAAGCCCTATACAGTAACAGATCAGTCTAGGCTTTAGCCCTATACAGTAGCAGTGTGGGTCTAAGCCCAAAATAATAACAGAACAGAATAGAGATGCTGTAACATCCCGATTTAAGTCCTAGTCGGAATAGTGGTGCGAGACCACAAATTCGAGGTATATGTATGAGTTTTGAGGTTTATGCTATGTTTGCATGTTAGTGTGAAAATTTCAGGAAGCAATTTTGTTAAATTACGGTTGAATTGTCCAAAAGGACTATATTGCAAAAGCTGCAAAATGTGAGATTCTAGAAGCTATTTGTATGAAATAGCTTTGGATTATCAATTAGAGGTCCTTAAATAGTAATTTTCCCAAATTCTAATTTTTGGACAAAAATGGGCATGAATGGATGGTATTGGAAAAGTTTGACTGAGGGGCATTTTGGTCATTTGTTAATTAAGTGATTAAAAAGAGAAGAAGATGACAAAATTTCATTCATCTTCTTCTCCAAGCTGCTGAAAATTTCAAGAAGCCATTGTTGGGGCTCTTTAATTTTTCAAGCTTGCTAGTAAGTGCATCCAAGCTCCGTTTTTGATATTCTTCGTATTTTTGAAGTCCTAGTAACATGAGTAAGCTATTTTTAGCTATATGTTAAGCTAGGATTGATGTTCAAAAATGTAACCATGTATGACATGCATGTATTTTGATGTTTTATGGAAGAATATGAAGGCTTGATGTAGTAGAAACATCTTTTGCTAAGTGAATTCCATGAAAAATGCATGTAGGGACTAGTTGTGAAAGTCTTGAGATTGGTCATAGTTTACGTATGAACAATGCATTTATGCATATACATTGTTAATGTTAGCTAATGTGTAGCATAATTGAGAACCTATTCAATTCTAGTGGAATGAATGAGATAGTAGTTGTGAATGGATGAATGTATTACAAGTAGACATGTGAATGTGCAGTGATAATGCTTGATAGTGGGCTAAGTGCGATACCACCTTGATACTTAACAATGATGGGCTGTGTGCGATACTATTGTTAAGCATATTATTTAGTGAGCTATGTGCGGAATCACTATAATTATCCTTTGTGGTAGGCTATGTGCGATACTACCTTATGATCTGATTGTGGTGGGCTAAGTGCGAAACCACCGAGTAATTTAGCTGTGTGGATGTATTATTGAGAAATAATAATGTGTTTTATTTTGAGTAAATGTGCTATTGAGTGCAGGGGTGCATGTCAATGATCATGAGTATGTGACTCATGATGTGTTGGAGATATGGTAAGGCATAGAAAGAGTAAGCATAGTAGTGGATGTGAATTACATATGTTAGTATAATGCTAATTGTTGTTTAGCTTATACTAGAATGCTTAAATTGTTTATGTGTAAACTTACTAGGCTCAAAGCTTACTCCTTTCTTTTCCCTTGTCTTATAGAGAACAAGGATTGAATCGTGATACGCGGATTAATCGGAAGATCGCCCACACTATCAGCACACTCTGGTACATTTGACTTAATGTTTTGTATATGGCATGTATAGGGGCTAGATAAGTTAGTGAATTTTGTTGTATTGGCTAAAATGTGTTGGCCATTAGATGGATAAACTATTTTTGTATAATGCCATGGTTGTTGGCTACTTTATCATATAAAAGATATAGTTATCAATGTAAGATTGTGTTTCAAAATTAGTTGATTATGGATGTGTTGAATGAGTACATGTTGTGTATGTTAGAGGGGTGAGAAGAGCTTAGCAAATAGCTTTGTTCTTATCCATGTGGATAGACACACGAGCATGTGTCTAGGCCGTGTGTGACACACGGCCAGCCCACGGGCGTGTGACTTGGCTGTGTCACTTTGGCAGATTCGAGTGTTATAGCCCACGGGCTAGCCACACGGGCATGTGTCTAGGCTTTAGGCCGTGTAAAGTAGTCAGTGCTCACCACAGGTGGAGAGGGACTTTGGCAGAATGCTTGAGTTTTGTGCACGGTTTGTGGACATGGGCGTGTGTGACTACTCACGGGCGTGTGGCCCTGTTGGAATGGAAAAATTTTAAATTCGTAAGAGTTTTCGATATGGTCTCGAGAGCCCTCGCGTATATGAGTAAGGTCCCGTAAGTTGAGAATGAGGTCGTTATAGTGACTAAGAGAGAGTAGTCATGTTGAGCCTAAGTGGCGATCAAGTGGTTTTATTTCGGTAATGCCTCGGGCCCGATTCTGGCGTAGAATATGGGTAAGGGGTGTTATATTTAGTGGTATCAGAGCTATGGTTTAGTCAGTTCTAGGACTACCATAGTGGGTGTAAGGGTCTAGCTATACATGCCATAAGTGTACAATGATAGTGTGGTGGTTTCGATGATTTTAAACCTTGTTTTATATAGTATATGGATCCCGATCAATCATTCACGATGAAGCAAACTAGTAATACGTGGCTCCCCGCGCAAGGAATCGCGCCTGTTGAGAGTGGACTCGAGGTTAGGGGTCAAGGGGAAGAGGCTCGGGAAGCCTTTCTCCAAATGATGAGTAATTGGTACTCAGATTATGTTCGAGCGAACCCTAATGCTCAACCTCCTCCTATACCTCAGCCAATTCCAGTGGCTCCTCAAGGTATTGATGTAGTGAGGATATCGAAACCCCCGGTGGATAAGATTAGGAAACACGGGGCTGAGGAGTTTAGAGCTAAGGTAGATGATGACCCCGAGAGGGCAGAGTTCTGGCTAGAGAACTCAATGAGAGTATTCGATGAACTCTCTTGTACACCTGAAGAAAACCTGAAGTGTGTCGTATCTTTGCTGAGGGACTCGGCATACAATTGGTGGAAGACGTTGACGTTGGTAGTCCCAAAAGAACGGGTGACGTGGGACTTCTTTCTGGAAGAGTTCTGGAAGAAGTATATAAGCCAACGATTTACTGATCGGAAATGGAAGGAATTCCTTGAGCTGAAGCAAGGAAGAATGACAGTAGCAGCATATGAGCGCGAATTTGTTAGGCTTAGCAAGTACACACAAGAATGTGTATCGACAGAGACCATCTTGTGTAAAAGGTTCGAAGATGGACTGAACGAGGATATTAAGCTCCTAGTGGGTATTTTGGAGTTGAAAGAGTTTGTTGTGTTGGTTGAAAGGGCAAGTAAGGCCGAGGAATTGAGTAAGGAAAAGAGAAGGGCTGTGAGGTGAAGCTCGAGATGCGAGAAAACAACCGATGGGCAAATCATATCAAGCCCAGTCGAAAAGATCCAAGGAAGTGAATCCTCGGACGACAACACCAGTGGGATATCCACGTTGAGACTTGAACAACACTCGTTCGGGCTCGAGAGTCCAAGCCACCTCGATGGAAAGTGTGGGCAATCCGAAGAACAAACCGGAGTGTCCAAGTTGTGGTAGGTATCATACCGGAGAGTGTTGGGGAAATAATCAAATTTGTTATAAGTGTGGTTCCCCCGACCATTTTATTTGAAATTGCCCCGAGAGGGATGATAAGGAAGAGAAGCAAGAGACAAGACCTAGCGATGTGTCTGCAAGGGGTAGACCACCAAGGAACCCGAGAGGTGGGACTAGTGGTAGAGGTGCGTCCAAAGACTCCGCTATGAGACCGGAGGGTTAGGCACCTGCGAGGACGTATGCCATTCGCGCCCGCGAAGAGGCGTCATCCCCAGATGTAATAACGAGTACTTTTTCTCTTTTTGACACCTTTGTTATTGCTTTAATAGATCCAGGGTCTACTCATTCTTATATTTGCATGAGATTGGCATCTAGTTTGAGTATGACCTTTGAGTTTACGGATTTTGTGGTTCAGGTGTCAAACCCGTTAGGTAAGCAAGTGTTAGTGGAAAAGGTGTGTAAGAATTGTCCTTTATTGATTAAGAGTCATTGCTTTCCGGCAGACCTTATGTTGTTGTCGTTTGATGAGTTTGACTTAATCCTTGGCATGGATTGGTTGACTACCCATAGTGTCTTAGTGAACTGTGGTAGTAAGTTTATCAATTTGAAATGTGAGAATGGAGATGTTGTTCGGGTTGAATCAGGTGGATCGGATAGTCTACCAGTGATGATTTCTTCCCTAGTGGCTGAGAAATGTTTGAGAAAAGGGTGTGAGTCCTATCTCGCCTTTATTTTGAATACTCAAGAGGTTGGAGTAAAGTTTGATACAGTGTCGGTGGTATGTAAGTATCCGAATGTATTCCCGGAAGAGTTACCCTGATTACCTCCAGAGAGAGAGGTCAAGTTTGGGATTGAGTTAGTTCCGAGAACGGCACCTATTTCAATTGCTCCGTATAGGATGGCACCTTTAGATTTGAAAGAACTAAAGGTTCAGTTGCAAGAGTTGACAGATAAGGGTTTTGCAAGACCGAGCTACTCACCGTGGGGTGCTCCGGTACTATTTGTAAAGAAGAAATATGGGTCTATGAGGTTGTGTATAGACTATAGGCAACTCAATAAAGTGACGGTGAAGAATAAATATCCTTTACCAAGGATTGATGATCTTTTTGATAAATTGAAAGGAGTTACACTGTTCTCCAAGATCGACCTGAGGTCTGGTTATTACCAGTTGAGAGTGAAAAAGCAAGATGTGTTGAAAACTGCATTTCGGACAAGGTATGGCCATTATGAGTTTTTAGTCATGCCGTTTGGTTTAACGAATGCACCTGCGATTTTTATGGATTTGATGAACTGTGTCTTCCGACCGTATGTGGATAAGTTTGTAGTTGTCTTTATTGACGACATATTGATCTATTCTCGGGATGAGAATGATCACGAGGAACATTTGAGAATTGTCTTGCAAACTTTAAGGGATAAGCAGTTGTATGCTAAGTTTAGCAAGAGTGAGTTTTGGCTCCGAGAGGTCGGATTCCTAGGACACATTGTGCCGGGTGATGGTGTCAGAGTTGACCCATGTAAGATATCGGCTGTTGTGGATTGGAAACAGCCGAGGAACGTGTCAGAAGTCAGAAGTTTCTTGGGATTGGTACGATATTACAAACGGTTCGTAAAGGGGTTCTCTGTAATTACTACCCCGATGACGAAATTGTTGCATAAGGATGTCAAGTTTGATTGGACTGAGACATGTCAACAGAGTTTTGAGAGATTGAAAACATTGTTGACTGAGGCACCGATTTTGGTTCAACCAGAATCGGGGAAAGAGTTCGTGGTTTTTAGTGACGCATCGTTTAATGGTCTCGGTTGTGTGTTGATGTAAGAGGGTAAGGTAGTCACTTACGCCTCGAGGCAGTTAAAACCGCATGAGAAGAATTATCTGACTCATGATTTGGAGTTGGCTGCGATTGTTTTCGCGTTAAAGATTTGGCGACATTATTTATATGGTGAGAAGTGTCGAATCTTTACGGATCACAAGAGTTTGAAGTATTTGATGGATCAAAAGGATTTTAATTTGCGACAGAGGCGGTGGCTCGAGTTATTGAAAGACTATGAGTTTCTCATTGATTACCACCCAGGAAAAGCGAATGTGGTTGCGGATGCCTTGAGTAGGAAATCCTTGTATGCTCTAAGAGTTTTGAGCACAAGTTTAGCATTGTCTGATGATGGTGCTATATTGGCAGAGTTGAGAGCTAAGCCGCTATTTGTTCAACAGATATGTGAGGCTCAGAGAAATGATACTGAGATGCAAGCTAAGAGAGCTAAGTGTGGATCAGAAAGTGATTCTGATTTTCGAGTGGGATCGGATGGTTGTTTTGTAACATCCCAAAAAAATTAGTGGTTATAATTTTTTTCTTAAATGCATGTTGTGCTTGCTCAGCGAGTTATTTTAGGGTGTTTGGGGGTTCTAGAGAGGTCCGAGTTCAAGTCCAAGCTCCGGAAAAATTTTGGTTTTTGGCCCTTTAGTGGAGAGGGCTGTTGAAAGCAGGACTTATGTAAATTAGAGTGTGTTTTACTAACACAATTGAGCTAGTGGCAAGTTGGTGGTGCCGTCACTAGGGGACAAGAGGGAGTGGAGTTCGATTCCCTTGGCAAGCAAATTAAGGCATTTATTTTATGCTTTGGGAGAGGAAGAAGTAGAGTTGGGATCAAACTCTGCTATGGGAGTTGGAGTATTGGTCAAACTTTTCAAACGAGTGAAGGAGAGCATAATTAGGAGGAAAAGGTAGAGGAAATCAAGGGACAGAGGAGTGCATGGGTGTTGGCCGAATGTGGGTATTAGGTGTTAGGCAATTTCGGCCAAGGTTGTGTGTGGAGAGTGCCAAATTTTCCTTGGTGTTTTGGTAGCATTTTCGGTAGGGAGAGTTGTGAGTGTGCCATTTTCTCTAGTTTTCTTTTGAGAGAATTTGCATTTTGGGTCTTTTGACTATAGCATCTCAGGTCATTTTTTCTCCTTAATTCTCCTATTGCCGATTTTTCAACTCCTCTTTTTCTCTTCTTCTCACTTTCCACATATTCTTCTTTGCTTGTTATTAGCCTAAACACTTGTTGGCCGAAATTCTTCTTCCCATCTCTTCTCATCCGTTTCTTTTCTTTTTCATCTCATCCCCTTTTCTTGTCTTTTCTCCATAACCGAATACATACTTCCTTTCTATTGTTACTCTTCAACTAGCTTCTTTGATCTTCATCTACGGTTCTGCCAGGAGTGTGTCAATCGGTAAGTTGTAGTTCTCTCTTTGTTTATAACTTGGATTTCATTCGGTTTCTTTTATAGTGGTGTGTTCTTCTTTCTCTTTCGTTGGGTCTAAGATACGTTCTTTTTGTGTTGTGGCCATCGTTGGGCTTAGGGTTTTCAACAAGGTGAAGGGGCGCAAGTGATTTGTATTAACCAAATCTCTACCTTTAACTCATCAAGCAAGTGAGGGACTTGATAGCTAAGAGATAAGGCCGATTATTTGGTACAATGAAGGAGACCATGTTCGTGGTAAGTAAAGTTAGTCTAGTAAGGCGCTTCAAGTTAAGGTTTTTAAGGTTGAGACTAACCACTTGATTAACTATCACTATAGGTGTTTTGGAAGCGTTGGAAAACACAACTCGTAATCAGGTGTGTAATCTCACACCATTGTTTGTGATAGTATGTGATGTTCTGTGATTTGGCCATAAGCCGAAATGCCGAAAAGCCGGAGTATCAGCAACCGAGGCACTCGAGCGTGCAAGCTCTCATAGTGATAACCGAGCCACTAGTGATGGCGGTAGACCATTGAGAGGGTCACGAACACCCTCGTGATTCTGAGGCTGTAATGGGCCTTATTGAGCCGAAACGGGCTAAGTGGGCCTAATGGGCTAACGGGCCCACATGAGCAAAACCGATGGAAAATTTCCAAATGACTGATACGACTGTGAAGTCTGAAAAATGAGACCGAAAACGAGCTAAATGGGCCACATGAGTGTGTGGGCTCGTTTGGGTTGGAATGGGATTTTAGGCCGAATTACACCGTAGAGACCTAAAAGGGGTCCCATGTCGCTCGAGGCGACAGTAGGCCTCCGAAAAGGCCGTTAGATGACTAAAATTACCTAATTACCCTTGATGGGTAAATTACCTAAATTACTGAAATACCCTTAGTGGGTAATTTACCGAAATACCCTCGATGGGTAAATTACCGAAATACCCCCAAAGGGGTGAAAATTACCGTTATACCCTTAGGTGACAAAATGACCGTTATATCCTTGATTGTGGTTAAATATCGTGTATGTGATTTTATATATATCTTTTTATAGTTGTAATACACTGCATTCATATCATGTTGCATGGGTTGGGTTGATGATTGGAGCAAGTACCGTTTTAGTGGCTCTGCCACATACTGTTCGAGTGGCATCGCCACCTACCATTTTAGTGGCTCAGCCACATATACCGTGATTAGCAGCTTGACTGCAATATTGGTGAGTTTTGGCTGGGTGGGTTGACATGGTCCCCACATGTTGTGATTGGTTGGTACGGGTGGAGAGTTAGTCGACTGGTAGGATTGGGGTGGGCACATATCCACATACATTGAGATGATTTTGGGGCTTAGGCCCAGCTTGTTACCGAATAGGGCTCAGGCCCAGACCGATACCGTATGGGCTCAGGCCCAGATAGTAACCGTCATAGGGGATTACACACTTAGTTCCCGTAACTCACCCCTTTTTTTTAACCGTACAGGTAATCCCCAGCGTTAGAGGATTTGGAGCTGTGGAGGACTCGGAGGTGGCCATACGTCGGATTTGCTTCTTAACGAAACTTAGTAATTTTGGTTTTAATTTATTTTATATTATTATTTTTTGGTTAATATTTTGTGTAATAAGGCCATTGGATTTTTTTCTTTTTAAACTTTCATTTGGTAATCCTGCTAGTTATGAATTGTTAAACGATTAAATGCTGGTTTTTAAAACATTAACAACTGTTTTCAAAATATCACGTTTCCGCAAATCTTTAAGTCAGACTTCTGCAACAAACAAAGTTTTTGAAAATAATAACATCTTTACAAGAATACACTTTAAGCAAATCTTATTTTTTACAAACAACGAAGTTCGGAGTTTCAAAAAGGATACAAAGTTTTTAACGAAGGCATAGCTTTTAAACAACCTTTTGATGTGACATGCTAGATCCGACCATAACGTCTAGGCCGAGTCTGGGGTGTTACATTTAATGGTATCAGAGCCAGGTTGCAAAACTCGGATGTGGACTGGGTTTGAAAATTTTTCCGAATCTGTTTAAACTTTGGTTTAGAAAAAGTGATATTGTTACTGGAAGTATGGCACACCGAGTCTCCAGCACCAAATCCGTAAGTTTCCTGATCTTATACTTTGTTATACGCTATAGCGACTGTACTGAAAAACTACTAAGGATAGTAGTAGTATACAGAACTCTTAGTTAGGGAAACTGAGACTATAGAGACTGAAACTTTAGTAAAATCGATCTGCGAAAACTACTCTTATTACTATTTTCTTTTCATAAAATATTTGTTAATAATTACATGAACGATAAGCTGATGCATAAAACTCTTAAACAGATTAATATGTTACACCGATATGAGTACAAGAGGTCACGAAAGGGGTACACGTAGCCGTGGTAGAGGCCGGGGTGCTAGGGCTGGATCCTCAACATCAGGGCATATGCCTGAAAGGGAGGCACCGGCATCACTAGTGACTGAAACGGGGTCTCATGACCGAGCCGGAGGGGATGATGCTTTGTCTTAAGTGATGCTACAGGTTTTGGAAAGAGTAGCTGGAGTGAGTACTGGGTCGGTGGCCCGAGGGTTAATTTCTGAGCGGCTCCGGTCAAATGGGGCAGAAATATTTAGGGGCATCTCTGGTATAGCCCCGAATGTAGCAGAGTATTGGTTAGAGGTAGTAGAGCGAATCATGGATGACCTAGATTGCGCAGCAGAACAGAAACTGAAAGGAGCAGTGTCTTACCTGCGGGATGAGGCATATCAATGGTGGCTTACCGTGAGGGAAGGCACGCAGGTCGATCGATTAACATGGGATTTCTTTAAGACGGCCTTCCAAGGGAAATATGTCGGGGCAAGTTATGTAGACGCCCGGAGAAAGGAATTTTTAAATCTGGTTCAGGGGAATAAGTCCGTTGCGGAAGATGAGGCAGAGTTCCTGCGCTTGAGCCAGTACGCTCGAGGCATAGTTACGACTGAATACGAGCACTGTGTGCGGTTTGAGGATGGTCTTCGGGATGAGTTGCGGGTACTGAGAGCCTCGCAGAGGGAAAGAGACTTCGCTGCCATGGTAGAGAAGGCTAAGATTGCCGAGGACGTGAAACGCTCTGAGCGTCAAAATTGTGAGAAGGAAAGGCGCAGGAATAGGAGAGATTTTGGGTCTTCAGGTTCTTCAGGGGGATTTCATAAGAGGCCTAGGTTTGATGGGCTAGCCCGAGTTGGGATTCCAGTTGTTGTTGGTCGACCGCAACCATGCGTTGAGTGCGAGAAACCACATTCGGGAGAGTGTTAGAGAAGAACTAGCGGGTGTTTTAGATGTGGGTCCAAGGATCATCGGTACAGAAACTGTCCTCGGGAGCCTGTTCAGACGCAAGCAGTAGGTCAGGGCTATGTGCAGCCAGGGAGAGATGGTCAGCAGCCATCGAGAGGTCGTGGTCCACCCAGAGGGGGAAATTGGTTAGGACGAGGTCGTGGAGCACCGGGCAGAGGTGCTGGTAATATAGAGGTGAGACAGCCAGGATTGGTTTATGCTGCTCGGCGTCGAGAGGATGGCGACGCACCTGACGTTATAACTGGTACGTTCCTCATTCATGATGTACCATTTTTTGCTTTAATTGATATTGGGTCGACGCACTCGTATGTGGCATGTACTGTGTCTGGAACTTTGGATATACAATTCGAACTTGCTGATAAAGAGATGTTTGTGATTAGTCCTTTAGGACAGTCTATTGTAGTGAATAAGTTGTTTAGAAATGTGCCTCTCGAGATTCAAGGGGTTGTCTTTTTGGCGGATTTGATGGAACTTTCGTTTGGCGAGTTTGATCTCATTCTGGGCATGGACTGGTTAGTGAAACACCGCACAAATTTGGATTGCGCTGCTAAGCATATGGTATCGAAGTCTTCAGAGGATGAGGAAGTGATTGTAATAGGGGAGTGAAGGGATTACATATCCAATGTAATCTCAGCATTAAAAGCCAAAAAGTTGGTTTGCAAAGGTTGTGAGGCGTTCATAGCCTATGTCAGCACATCTGAGGTTAAGAGTTTGTCATTTGAGAATGTCAGGACTGTAAAGGAGTTCCCGGATGTATTTCCTGAAGAGCTTCTGATATTGCCTCCAAACCACGAGGTCGAATTCGGTATTGAGCTTTTATCGGGAACGGCTCCGGTGTCCATCGCCCCTTATAGGATGGAACTGAAGGAGCTGGTGGAATTAAAGGCTCAGATCCAAGAGCTTTTAGATTGAGGATTTATCAGACCAAGTGTGTCTCCGTAGGGAGCATCGGTATTGTTCGTGAAGAAGAAGAATGGGTCAATACACATGTGTATTGACTATCGTCAGTTAAACAAGCTAACGATTAAGAACAAGTATCCGCTACCAAGGATAGATGATCTGTTTGATCAGTTGCGAGGAGCTTCGGTTTTCTCTAAAATAGATCTAAGGTTGGGGTACCATCAATTAAGGGTTAAGGAGGCATATGTTCAACACAGCATTCAGGACTCGTTATGGACACTACGAGTTTCTGGTCATGCCGTTTGGGTTAATAGATGCACCAGCTGCTTTCATGGATATGATGAACCGGGTCTTCCAACCCTACCTAGACCAGTTCGTGGTGGTGTTCATAGATGATATTCTGGTGTACTCAAGAACTGAGGAGGAGCATGATTCACATCTCTGAGTTGTTCTGCAGATATTGAGGGAAAAACAACTCTATGCCAAATTCAGCAAGTACGAGTTTTGGCTACAAGAAATGACATTTTTAGGGCATGTCGTGTCTTCTGAGAGAATTAGGGTTAATCCTCGGAAGGTTGAGGCCGTATTGGATTGGAAGTCACCAAAGTTAGTATCTGAGATTCAGAGTTTTCTGGGTCTGGCCGGGTATTACAGGCGTTTCGTTGAGGGGTTTTCATTGATTGCTGCACCCTTAACTAAGTTACTGCGTAAGGGGGTACCGTTTGTTTGGACTGATAAGCAACAGAAGAGTTTTGAGAAACTGAAGAAGATTTTGACTGAAGCACCGGTGTTAATTTAGCCAGAGGCGGGAAAAGAATTCGATGTCTATTGTAATGCATTGCACACGGGTTTGGGTTGTGTGCTGATGCAAGAAGGGAAAGTGGTGGCTTATGCGTCTCGTCAGCTTAGGCCACACGAGGTCAACTACCCCACTCATGACTTGGAATTAGCTGCGGTAGTGTTCGCACTAAAGATATGGAGACATTATTTGTACGGGGAAAAGTCGATCATCTACACCGACCATAAGTGTCTTAAGTATCTCCTTACCCAAAAAGGAGTTGAATCTTAGGCAACGAAGATGGATAGAGTTGCTGAAGGATTATGATTGCTCGATCGAGTATCACCCGGGAAAAGCTAACATGGTAGCGGATGCACTGAGCCGTAAGGTTGTGTCTGATTTAAGAGCAATGTTTGCTCATCTCAGCCTATTTGAGGATGAAAGTTTATTAGCAGAGCTGCAGGTGAAACCAACTTGGATTGGTCAGATTAAAGAGAAACAAATGTTGGATGAGTCGTTGGCTTCTCGTCTCCAATAGGTGAAGAAGGGCGAGACTGAGGATTTTGGGCTGAATAGTGAAGGGGTATTATGTTTTCGGTGAAGAGTTTGTGTACCGAGGGACTCAGAGTTAAGACAGTTGATTCTGTGGGAGGCATATAGTAGCCCATACGCTATGCATCCCGGTGGAAACAAATTATATCGAGATCTGCGTGAACTGTACTGGTGGCCAGGACTTAAGCGTGAGGTTACCAACTTCGTAAGTAAGTGTTTGACATGCCAGCAAGTGAAGGCTGAGCATCAACTACCTTCTGGATTACTGCAACCGGTGAAAATTCCACTTTGGAAGTGGGAGAGGGTAACCATGGATTTTGTTAGTGGGCTACCCCTGATGCCTACTAAGAAAGAATCAGTGTGGGTAATTGTGGATCGGCTGACTAAATCTGCTCATTTCATACCGGTTCGCATGGATTACTCGTTGCAGAAGTTAGCCAAATTATATGTGGCGGAGATTATAAGACTACATGGGGTACCAGTGTCTATCATCTCAGACAGGGACCCTAGATTCACATCCCGATTCTGGAGAGTGTTACATGAAGCTCTAGGTACAAGGTTAGATTTCAACATAGCATTTCATCCGCAGACTGATGGTCAATTAGAGAGGGTAATTCAGATTTTGGAAGACATGTTAAGAAGCTATGTGATTGATTTCAAAGGTAGTTGGGAGGACTATTTGCCATCGGCGGAATTTGCTTACAACAACAGCTACCAATCCAGCATTCAGATGGCACCATACGAGGCATTATATGGGCGTAGGTGTCGTACCCCTACTTGTTGGACAAAATTGGGTGAGCGGCGACTGTTGGGTCCAGAGCTAATTTCAGAAACTGAGGAGAAGGTGAAGTTGATACGGGGTCGGTTAAAAGAAGCTTCTAACAGGCAGAAGTCATATGCAGATCTAAAGCGTAAAGAGATCAAGTACTCGATGGGAGATTTTGTCTTCTTGAAAGTTTCACCCTCGAAGAAGATTTTGAGGTTTGGACGGAAGGGCAAGCTAAGCCCAAGATTTATCAGACCTTACCGGGTATTAAAACGTGTTGGACCAGTCGCCTATCAGCTTGAGCTGCCTCCTAAGTTAAACCGGATACATAACGTATTCCACGTTTCTATGCTGAGACGCTACCGTTCGGATCATTCTCATATAGTTTCAGTGGAGGAGATCGAGGTAAGAGCTGATCTGACATTTGAAGAAGAACCGGTGCAAATTTTTGACTGTGATGTTAAGGTGCGAAGGAGGAAATCTGTTCCATTAGTCAAGGTACTATGGCGTAATCATGGATCAGAGGAAGACACATGGGAGCCTGAGGAGGCAACACGACATCAATACCCTCATCTCTTTTGATCAGGTAAATTTCGAGGCCGAAATTTCTTTAAGGGGGTAGAATTGTAACATCCCAAAAAAATTAGGGGTTATAAATTTTTGCTTAAATGCATGTTGTACTTGCTCAGCGAGTTATTTGAGGGTGTTTGGGGGTTCTAGGGAGGTCCATGTTCAAGTCCAAGCTCTAAAAAAATTTTGGTTTTGGCCCTTTAGTGGAGAGGGTTGTTGGAAGCAGGACTTATGTAAATTAGAGTGTGTTTTACTAACACAATTGAGCTAGTGGCAAGTTGGTGGTGGCATCACTAGGGGACAAGGGGGAGTGGAGTTCGATTCCTTTGGTGTAACAGTCTGATTTTGACCCTAATCGGAATGGTGGTTTCGGGACCATGAATCCGAGTCAGAAAAATATTTAAATATTAGTTTCTGTGTTCTGATTGTGTGAATCTGTTGGTGTGAAAATTTTGTTTTAGAATTTGATTATTTTGATGCTAAATTGTAAAAAGAGTAAAATATCAGGGGTAAAAATGGTAATTAGCCCATTTATGTGTATTTGGACTAAATTCAATGGAATTATATTTGAAATTTATTAGATCAAAAACAAAAAGGATCGGGATTGGATCGGGGGAAGGCAAAGTTAGTTGAATAGTAGAGAAATATGATCCGTCGATATTCGAGGTAAGTTTTTAAGCAATTGAGTTGAATTGAATTTATTTATAATGTTGTACATGAGTTTAATGGAAGTGTATATATATGTATTTGCTATTGCCGAATGTGATAATGATTTATGAGATGAATGAGTTGATTTGAAAATTTATATATATATATGATTGAAGTTAAGTTTATGTGTTTATGTATGAATGAGGAGCAAGTTTGAGAGATGCACTAATGTGCAAATTTAACACCGAGCACTATGTGTGCGAAATCAATCATTTAGCACTAAGTGTGCGAATTGAACTTCCGAGCACTAAGTGTGCGAAATCGGTTAATGAGCACTAAGTGTGCGAATTGAACTTCCGAGCACTAAGTGTGCGAAACCGGTTAATGAGCACTAAGTGTGCGAATTGAACTTCCGAGCACTAAGTGTGCGAAACCGGTTAATGAGCACTAAGTGTGCGAATTGAACTTCCGAGCACTAAGTGTGCGAAATCGGTTAATGAGCACTAAGTCTGTGAGTAAATTTTAAAGCTCAAAGATTGAATTTGGTTAGTTATAAAACTATGAGATGTCATTATTTGAAATCAAGTGTAGGTGATTAATTGCGGATTGAATGGAATATTTCTTTTAAATGTATAGTTCGGATGATATAAGTTGATATGGGAGAAGTTTACAAAGAAATCATGTTGATTGTTATATGAATTTCAAAATGTAATTCGACCATGTAAAATTCGTATAAGGTGTTCTTTTGAATAGTTTGGACTTGAAAATGTGGATAAGACTTGAGAATGTAATTATTATATTGGATTCGATTTTGAATGGGAGAAATATGAATTGTTATGCGATTGTACAAGTAGATGGGTATATGATAAATTCTTGTCTATAATTTTAGTTAAAAATCATTTTTAAAAGTAATTGATAGATTCTTTAATTGCTTACAACTTACTAAGCTGTTAAAGCTTACTTGGTGTGTTGGTTGCGATACTTGGTTTGTGAGTAAGGTTGCGAAATTTGTTCATTTTGTTTTTAATTTTTATTCACTCCTTAAACAAATTTTATGGATGCACTTAAAATTCACTTTCCATCCGAAAAGGTTCGAACCGAACATGAAGCTTCGACTACACTACATGCCTACGGAAAGAAGGTTTGTAATGTACGAACAAGGTAAGAATGATCTTTTTCCTTCTGCGCATAAAGGTAAGATTTCTGAAATTGTTGATGCATTTTTACCCTCTTTGGATGGTGATAAGCTTTGCGTTGCTGATTTCGTCTTTGTGAAACATTTAGATCATGATATGCTTAATCGTTCTATTTTGCCTGTCTGTGATCTACTTGTTGACAAAAGGAATATTGTGTTTGATAATTTTTATTTATATGTGAGTAATTTCATAAATCGTCCAATTCAAGATGTGGATGTTCACTTTCGAGTACCATATGCATTTTCTCAACTACTTGCTTGTGACGATTATATCTATCACTTGATGTGTTACTTGCATGTTGATTTTGACTTGTGGAATCCATTCGAATCGTATGCATGCCATGAAGCTTATTTCATTAAGTCTCAAACATTTGAAAAAGCATTGTTCCTTTTATATGATAAAGTGTTTATGCCCGTGTGCGTGCGAACTATTTGTCTTGTTTTGCTCATATTCGGGTTGCAAGTATGTTTAAAACATTTCTTGCTAATTCTTGAATTTTCTTTTCAGGTGATTCGAAAACCATCCGCCCCATTTGACCGAGGTAAACCGAGTCAAAAGAAGTTTTGTCCGAAAAACCAACGGGTCGATTCGAGGACGAATCGCCTTGAAGAGGGGGGATGATGTGAGCTCGCCCAACAAGCTAGGAGCCGAATCTTTGGAGCTACCCTCGGGTCCCATCACTCGAGCTCGTGTTAAGAAATTCCAAGAAGCCGTAGCAAGCTATATTGGCTGAGTGTGGGAAGATGGAGTTGCCGAACACAAAGTGCCCAGCTCAACTAGCTTGATTTGCACCTTTCTTCAAGCTGACTTAGCTCGTGTTAGCCTAGTTCAGATCCATTTGGCATTCAACTAGCTCAATGAGCTGAATGTGTTTTAATTTTAATAAATATGAATTAGTTTAGTTAGTTAATTCAGCTCAAGTTAATTTATTAAATAAATCTGGACATTTTAATTATTAAGTATTAAATATGTGTTTTTAATTAATGTGTGTTATTATTGTGCCTTAAATTTAGACATGAATTAATTATGTCTAGTTTAATCACACAATTTTGATGTGTCCAAACTTAAGATAAATTTATTAGCTGCTGTTAATTAATTTGTCTTAGTTCAATTAATATGTCTTAAATTAATTCATGTATTTTAGTCTAATTAAGTTGTTTAGCCGAATTTAATATGTTTAAGCATCATTTAATTGCTGCCAATTAATTCTTTGCAGCATGCATGGATGGACGACAAAGGGTGAGCTTAAAGTGTGCATGAATGGAAATCAAGGGCTGCAGCCATTAAAGAACATGCTGGCCGAATTTAAGAAGGTGTTGGCACAAGGTTCGGACGGCATAAATGAGCTGATGATTCAGCTTTTCGAGGCCCTTTTTCATGTGCAGCAAAAACACCATTAATGTGCTGGAATTCTTCATGCATGAACATCATTTATGAATATGTTGGAGCTTGGAACGGCAATAAAAGCATTGTCCAGTATGAATGGACGAAATTAATGCATTAATGTGCAACATTTTTTTTGTTGGCCGAATTTAATGACTTGTTGGGCATGCATGAATGCCATTTAATGGTTGTTGGTGCCTTTTTCGTAAACATAAGGGGACAAGGTATTAAATTTGGCTAGTGCATCTTGAGAACATCAAAGTAGCTGCTGTTGTAGCTTTTCAAGGGGACCAATTCGTGGAGTGCAAGAGCCATCAAATGGACACACTTATTCAAGGATGGCTATTTCTCTTCTCCAAGGCAGCAATTAAATGCCATTTAAAGCCAAAACAAAATATGGATACATTCAACTAAGTTCTGTCAAACTTTCCATTTCTAGAAGCAAGACCATTCAGATTTTTAAGTCTAATTTCTTCTAGAATATGTGTTAGGAAACTACTAGGAAATTTCCTAGGAAGCTTAAGGATTAAGGGTTGGATAAGAGACTATTCGGCTAGCCTTTGTCTAACTTATAAATAGGCTATGTAATCTTCATTTTGGGGACAATGAACATTTTTATAACTTTGATATATATTGTGAGGTTGTTTTCAACTCTCAATTATCTCCAAAGACTCATTGACTTATCAAGCATTCACTTGTGGTGTCATCCTTGTCTTTGATTACCGAACTTATCACTTTAAAAACCCCCAAAGTGTGGAGTTCAATCATACCAAGGTTCCTATCATTAGTTGATAATGGGTCAAGATTTTCCATTATTACCTTAGCCTTCCACCGAACCCTTTTTCTCAACCTAGGAGTTCACTTAAGACTCGGGTTAACACACATCTTATTGTGTTAGTTTGGCTTTGAACCCTTAGCTAAATATGCCTTTCATCTTTACCCATACATTTTACCAAATCACAAATTCATTTGAACCAATCCTTCTTTTTGTTGAACCGTTCTTTGAATTTGAAGCCTTTTACTTACTCCAATTTATTATCGGGCACGTAATACGACTCGAACCTTCAATGTATCGAGGCCATATCATTATTTCAGCATCAGGTATTCGGGTTAATCCGAGTAAGATTTTGGCTATACTTGATTGGAAACCCCCACGGAATATTTATGAAGTTCAGAGTTTTCTGGGACTTGTCGGTTATTATAGACGCTTTATGAAAGGTTTCTCAATGATTGCGACTCCGATGACAAAGCTACTTCAGAAAGATGTTACATTCGAGTGGACGGAAAGGTGCCAGAAGAGTTTCGATCAATTGAAAACTTTATTGACTGAAGCTCCAACGCTTATTCAGCCAGAGTCGGGTAAAGAGTTCGTTATCTTCAGTGATGCATCCTTGAATGGTTTGGGCTGTGTTTTGATGTAGGAGGGTAAGGTTGTAGCCTACGCCTCGAGACAGTTAAAGCCACACGAAAAGAACTATCCGACACACGATCTCAAATTAGCCGCTATAGTTTTTGCACTGAAAATATGGCGCCACTATCTATTCGGTGAAAAATGCCTTCTCTATTCCGATCATAAAAGCCTAAAGTACTTAATGACTCAGAAGGATCTGAATCTGAGACAACGACGATGGTTGGAATTATTAAAAGACTACGAGCTTGTGATTGATTATCACCCGGGAAAGGCTAATGTGGTTGCCTATGCCCTAAGCTGAAAATCACTGTTTGCTTTACGTCCAATGAATGCAGATATGGCTATGACTGACGATGGTGCGATTATAGCAGAATTGATAGCAAGACCGTTATTTGTTTAGCAGATTTGCGAAGCTTAGAAGGTTGATGATAACTTGATTGCAAAAAGGAATCACTGTAATTTGAATGCGGTTCAAAAATCGAATATGTGTACCAAAGGATCCTGAGTTGATTCGAATGCTTTGTAATGAAGCTCATAATAGTAAACTGTCTATTCACCCGGGTAGCACGAAAATGTACAATGATTTGAGACAGCATTACTGGTGGCACGGTATGAAACGAGATATTTTAGATTTCGTGTCGAAATGTTTGATATGTCAGCAAGTAAAAGCCGAGCATTAGGTGCCATCTGGATTACTTCAGCCGATTATTATACCCGAATGGAAATGGGATCGAGTCACGATGGATTTCGTATCTGGTTTACCGTTGACACCGAGCAAGAAAGATGCAATCTGGGTTATTGTTGATAGATTGACGAAGTCGGCTCACTTTATTCCGGTCCGTATAGATTACTTGCTCGAAATGCTAGCTGAATTGCACATTTCTCAGATTGTACGATTACACGGAGTACCTATTTCTATTGTTTCGGATAGAGATCCGAGGTTTACATCGCGGTTTTGGAAGAAACTGCAAGATGCATTAGGTACTAAATTACATTTTAGCACCACTTTTCACCCTCAGACGGATGGTCAATCTGAGAGAATTATTCAAATACTTGAGGATATGTTGAGATGTTGTGTTCTCGAGTTCGAGGGTACGTGGGAACGATACTTGCCTTTGATTGAATTTACATACAATAATAGCTTTCAATCGAGTATCAAAATGGCACCTTATGAAGCTTTGTACGGTCAAAAATACCTTTATATTGGACTGAGCTCAGTGAAAATAGGATAGGGTTGATTTGGTTAAAGAAACTGAACAGAAAGTAAAAGTGATCCGTGAAAGTTTAAAAGCAGCGTCAGATCATCAGAAATCATATGCGGACTTAAAACGTAAAGATATAGAGTTTCAGATTGGTGATCGAGTGTTTTTGAAAGTCTCACCGTGGAAGAAAATACTCAGATTTGGTCGCAAAGGCAAATTGAGTCCAAGATTTATTGGACCATATGAGGTTTTGGAGCGGATTGGGTCGGTTGCATATAGATTATTATTGCCACCCGAACTAGAAAAGATCCACAATGTTTTTCATGTGTCGATGCTCCGACGATATAGATCTGACCCTTCTCATGTGATTAGTCCATTAGAGGTTAATATACTGTCTGATTTAACTTATGAGGAAGAATCGATCTGTATTCTGGCTTGAGAAGTGAAAGAGTTGCGAAACAAGAAAATATCGTTGGTAAAAGTGCTTTGGCTTAAGCATGGAATCGAGGAAGCAACTTGGGAGCTTGAGGATTCAATGAAAGAACGTTATCCAAACCTATTCACCGGTAAGATTTTCGGGGACGAAAATCTCTAAGGGGGGAGAGTTGTAACAGTCTGATTTTGACCCTAATCAAAATGTTGGTTTCGGGACCATGAATCTGAGTCAGAAAAATATTTAAATATTAGTTTCTGTGTTCTGAATGTGTGAATTTGTTGGTGTGAAAATTTCGTTTTAAAATTTGATTGTTTTGATGCTAAATTGTAAAAAGAGCAAAATATCAGGGGCAAAAATGGTAATTAGCCTATTTATGTGTATTTGGACTAAATTCAATGGAATTATGTTTGATTTAGCTAAATTTTAAATTTATTAGATCAAGAACAAAAAGGATCGGGATTGGATCGGGGGAAGGCAAAGTTAGTTGAATAGTCGAGAAATATGATCTGTCGATATTCGAGGTAAGTTTTTAAGTAATTGAGTTGAATTGAATTTATTTATAATGTTGTACGTGAGTTTAATGGAAGTATATATATATATATATATGTATTTGCTATTGCCTAATGTGATAATGATTTATGAGATGAATGAATTGATTTGAAAATGTATATATATATGATTGAAGTTAAGTTTATGTGTTTATGTATGAATGAAGAGCAAGTTTGAGAGATACACTAATGTGAAAATTTAAAACCGAGCACTATGTGTGCGAAATCGGTCATTTAGCACTAAGTGTGCGAATTAAACTTTCGAGCACTAAGTGTGCAAAATTGGTTAATGAGCACTAAGTGTGCGAATTGAACTTCCGAGCACTAAGTGTGCGAAACCGGTTAATGAGCACTAAGTGTGCAAATTGAACTTCCAAGCACTAAGTGTGCGAAATCGGTTAATGAGCACTAAGTGTGCGAGTAAATTTTAAAGTTCGAAGATTAAATTTGGTAAGTTATGAAACTATGAGATGTCATTATTTGAAATCAAGTGTAGGTGATTAATTGTGGATTGAATGGAATATTTCTTTTAAATGTATAGGTCGGATGATATAAGTTGATATGGGAGAAGTTTACAAAGAAATCACGTTGATTGTTATATGAATTACAAAATGTAATTCAGCCATGTGAAATTTGTATAAGGTGTTCTTTTGAATAGTTTGGACTTGAAAATGTGGATAAGACTTGAGAATGCAATTATTTTATTGGATTCGATTTTGAATGTGAGAAATATGAATTGTTATGCGATTGTACAAGTAGATGGGTATATGACAAATTCTTCTCTATAATTTTAGTTAAAAATCATTTTTAAAAGTAATTGATAGATTCTTTAATTGCTTACAACTTACAAAGCTGTTAAAGCTTACTTGGTGTGTTGGTTGCTCTTGTGATTTAGATTTTTGAGTGATCGTTACGTGCTCAGGGATCGTCGGTAAAGCTCGTCATGCTATCATCAATAATTTGGTACCTTTTTGAAGTTAAATTCAAATTTTATGGCATGTATAGGCTATGTTACCCTTTTGAGTACACTATGAATGTGATGTATATAAATGCCATGAAAAAATGGCTAAATCTTGATATTTTGGGCTTATGTGAATTCGGCCTTGGTATTAACTTATGATGGAAGTATAAGTTTGGTTATATGGTTTGATTGATTTTTGAGTTGACTAATAGTTGTGTAATTTCGACCATGGTATTTGCATGATTCGATAAATAAGTTTCATGATATGTATGAATGGTGTTATAAACTATATATCTTGGTTATGTAAAATCGGTCATGAAATATATATGTGTGTGTACAATGAACTTGGATTTATATGTTCTTGGTTAAATGTAAAATAGGTTTGGTTTTGATGATTCGACTATGTTAATTATAAGAGATATGATATATAAAATGGTTGGATGTATTTGGCAATTGGTATGTCTTAGATTCGGTTAAGCAAGGTTTAGGCAGATAAATGTATCATAGTTCTTATTTGGTTGTTATGTCCGGCTAATAGGAGTTGTGGAAATGATTATGATGATTACTCATGATTAAAGTTATTTTGGGAATTTTAAACGGATAAATGTGAGTGTGATGCATATTTGAGCATGGTGTATTGATATTTATATGTTTTAAGGTATTAGGTATATTTCAGGTTATTAGAAATTGAGGATATGTATCTTTGACTTTGGTAATTTGATAACTTGTTTTAGTAAAGTGATTATGAGCATGATGTGCATATTCGGCTAATGTAAATTTCAATGACTAAATGAGTAGTAACTTTTGCTATTTGATGAATAATGCTTATATGAGAATTTGGCTAAATAGTTTTAAGATATGTGCGTAAATGCTTAAGCGTACTATGAAGGTACATCATTATTCATAATGCATTCGATTATGACCATATGAATAGTAAATATTTGCTATGATCTTTGCTATGTTTGGTAATGCCTTGTAACCCTAATCCGGTGACGGGTATGGGTTAAGGGTGTTACACTTGGCAAGCAAATTAAGGCATTTATTTTAAGCTTTGGGAGAGGAGGAAGCAGAGTTGGGATCAAACTCTGCTATGGGAGTTGGAGTATTGGTCAAACTTTTCAAACGGGTGAAGGAGAGCATAATTAGGAGGAAAAGGTGGAGGAAATCAAGGGATAGAGGAGTGCATGGGTGTTGGCCGAATGTGGGGATTAGGTGTTAGGCAATTTCGACCAAGGTTGTGTGTGGAGAGTGCCGAATTTTCCATGGTGTTTTGGTAGCATTTTCAGTAGGGAGAGTTGTGAGTGTGCCGTTTTCTCTAGTTTTCTTTTGAGAGAATTTGCATTTTGGGTCTTTTGACTATAGCATCTCGGGTCATTTTTTCTCCTTAATTCTTCTTTTGCCGATTTCTCAACTCCTCTTTTTCTCTTCTTCTCACTTTCCACATATTCTTCTTTGCTTGTTATTATCCTAAACACTTGTTGGCCGAAATTCTTCTTCCCATCTCTTCTCATCCGTTTCTTTTCTTTTTCATCTCATCCCCTTTTATTGTCTTTTCTCCATAGCCGAATACATACTTCCTTTCCATTGTTACTCTTCAACTAGCTTCTTTGATCTTCATCTACGGTTCTTCAAGGAGTGTGTCAATCGGTAAGTTGTAGTTCTCTCTTTGTTTATAACTTGGATTTCATTCGGTTTCTATTGTAGTGGTGTGTTCTTCTTTCTCTTTCGTTGGGTCTAAGATACGTTCTTTTTGTGTTGTGGCCATCGTTGGGCTTAGGGTTTTCAACAAGGTGAAGGGGCGCAAGTGATTTGTATTAACCAAATCTCTACCTTTAACTCATCAAGCAAGTGACGGACTTGATAGCTAAGAGATAAGGCCGATTATTTGGTGCAATGAAGGAGACCGTGTTCGTGGTAAGTAAAGTTAGTCTAGTAAGGCACTTCAAGTTAAGGTTTTTAAGGTTTAGACTAACCACTTGATTAACTATCACTATAGGTGTTTTGGAAGTGTTGGAAAACACAACTTGTAATCAGGTGTGTAATCTCACACCATTGTTTGTGATAGTATGTGATGTTCTGTGATTTGGCCATAAGCCAAAATGCCGAAAAGCTGGAGTACCGGCAACCGAGGCACTCGAGCGTGCGAGCGCTCGTAGTGATAAACTGAGCCACTGGTGATGGCGGTAGACCGTTGAGAGGGTCACGAACACTCCCGTGATTCTGAGGCTGTAATGGGCCTTATTGAGCCAAAACGGGCTAAGTGGGCCCAATGGGCTAATTGGCCTACATAAGCAAAACCGATGGAAAATTGCCAAATGACTGATACGACTGCGAAGTCTACAAAACTGAGACTAAAAACGAACTAAATGGGCCACATGAGCGTGTGGACCCGTTTGGGCCGAAAAGGGATTTTAGGCCCAATTACACCGTAGAGACCCAAAAGGGGTCCCGTGTCACTAGAGGCGACAGTAGGCCTCCGGAAAGGCCGTTAGATGACTAAAATTACCGAATTACCCTTGATGGGTAAATTACCTAAATTACTGAAATACCCTTAGTGGGTAATTTACCGAAATACCCTCGATGGGTAAATTACCGAAATACCCCAAAGGGGTGAAAATTACCGTTATACCCTTAGGTGACAAAATGACCGTTATATCCTTGATTGTGGTTAAATATCGTGTATGTGATTTTATATATATCTGTTTATAGTTGTAATACACTGCATTCATATCATGTTGCATGGGTTGGGTTGATGATTGGAGGAAGTATCGTTTTAGTGGCTCTGCCACATACCGTTCGAGTGGCATCGCCACCTACCGTTTTAGTGGCTCAGCCACATATACCGTGATTAGCAGCTTGATTGCAATATTGGTGAGTTTTGGCTGGGTGGGTTGACATGGTCCCCACAAGGTGTGATTGGTTGGTACGGGTGGAGAGTTAGTCGGCTGGTAGGATTGGGGTGGGCACATATCCACATACATTGAGATGATTTTGGGGCTTAGGCCCAGCTTGTTATCGAATAGGGCTCGAGCCTGCATCGACACCGTATGGGCTCAGGCCCAGATAGTGACCGTCATAGGGGATTACACACTGAGTTCTCGAAACTCGCCCCTTTCTTTTAACCGTGCAGGTAATCCCCAGCGTTAGAGGATTTGGAGCTGTGGAGGACTCGGATGTGGCCATACGGTAGATTTGCTTCTTAACGAAACTTAGTAATTTTGGTTTTAATTTATTTTATATTATTATTTTTGGGTTAATATTTTGTGTAATAAGGCCATTTGATTTTTTTTTCTTTTTAAACTTTCATTTGGTAATTCTGCTAGTTATGAATTGTTAAACAATTAAATGCTGGTTTTTAAAATAATAACAACTATTTTCAAAATATCACGTTTCCGCAAATCTTTAAGTCAGACTTCTGCAACAAACAAAGTTTTCGAAAATAATAACATTTTTACAAGAATACACTTTAAGCAAATCTTGTTTTTTACAAACAACGAAGTTCTGAGTTTCAAAAAGGATACAAAGTTTTTAACGAATGCATAGCTTTTAAACAACCTTTTGATGTTACATGCTAGATCCGGCCATAACGTCTAGGCCGGGTCTGGGGTGTTACATGTTTGTTGTACCATGACAGAATTTGTGTACCTAGAGATGAAGAAATGATCCAAAAGGTTTTGCATGAGGCACATAGTGGTTATTTGTCAGTACACCCGGGCAGTACGAAAATGTACAATGACTTGAGGAAATTTTATTGGTGGCCAGGTATGAAAAGAGACATTTCTGAGTTTGTGGCGAAGTGTCTGATTTGTCAACAGGTAAAAGTTGAGAATCAAGTACATTCGGGATTGCTTTAGCCAGTGATGGTTCCCGAATTGAAATGGGATCGGGTTACCATGGATTTTGTGACGGGGTTGCCTTTGACTCTGAAAAAGAGGGGCGCTGTGTGGGTTGTTCTGGATAGATTGACAAAGTCGGCTCATTTTATTCCAGTACGTGTTGATTATTCACTGGACAAGTTAGCCGAATTGTATGTTGCAGAGATAGTGAGTGTAACATCCTAGAATTAGGGGTTCTGCATTTTATGTTTTTCTGTGTGCTTGGCTTGTTCTGCTTGTTATTTAGATGTGTTTGGGGGTCCTGGGGAGGCTCGGGTTCAAGCCAGAGCCTTGGTGAAATTTTGGTTTTTGGGCTTAAGGGGGGAGAGCTAGTGGAGGTAGGCCTTAAGGTTATTTGCGTGTGCTTATAGACACAAGAGGAGCTTGTGGCCTAGTGGCAAGGTGGCATTACAGCTGGCAAGAGGTCTGAGGTTCAAGTCTTGGGATCAGCACGGGAGTATTTATTTAGCGGATTGGATAGCCAGAGTTTGAGTTGGATTTAAACTCTGCTGACGGAGGGATCCCACATCGGAAAGTTTTCTATATGGCGATGTTTCTTTAAAATTTTCAAAACTATCTTTCCCTGTGACATACCAAATTCGGTCGTAATGTTTAGACCGGGTTTGGGGTGTTACAATTATTGTATCAGAGCCCAGTTGCAAAACTCGGCTGTGGAATGGGTTCAAAAATGTTTTCAAGTTGGTTTGAAATATGATTTAGAAAAATACATGTTTTCTGAAGGTATGGCACCCGAGTCTCCGGCACCAATCCATACTGTACGTTTTTTCATTATTGCCTGATTTCTTATGAAAAGATTATATTATGTTGTGATTGATAGTTTTAAGAGATTCAACTTTAGAAATTGAGACCTTTAGAAATATGTTTTGCGAAAAAAAAACTACTTCTAATTCTATTTTCATAAGACTATCCGGTAATAAACAGTGAAAGATATACTAATTCATAAAATTGTAATCATATTAAGTTGATTCCCTAATCATGAGCGCTAGAGGACGTGGACATGGTATGCGCGATCGTGGTAGAGGCCGGGGTATTGAGGCTGAACCCTTGGAATCATGGCATGGGCTGCAAGGCGAAGTGCCATCATCACCCGAGAGCGTAGCGTGGTCTCGTGGACCGAACCGGGGGACGACGCTGTGTGTGTTCTAGAGCAAAGTTGTTGGGAGCAAGCACGGATCGTGAGCTCGGAAATCTATTCTGAGCGACTCGAGCTAATGGGGGCCGAGATATTCAGGGTATTTACGGTGTGGCTCCTAACGAATGAGCAATCGGGCCGGAAGCGATTGAACGAATCATGGACGATCTTGACTGTACCATAGAGGAAAAGTTGAAAGGAGTAGTGTCCCTCCTTCGAGATGAGGCATACCAGTGGTGGCTCACGGTAAGAGATGGTACATCAGCAGACCGTATTACCTGGGATTTCTTTAAGACAGCGTTCCAAGGAAAGTATTTTGGGGCGAGTTACGTGGACGCCCAAAGAAAGGCATTTTTAAACCTTTTCCAGGGGAATAAGTCAGTGGCTAAGTATGAGGTGGAGTTCCTGCGTTTAAGTCATTATGCCCGAGGTATCGTCGCAATCGATCACGCAGCGTTGTGTCCGATTTGAGGATGGTTCGAGGGATGAGTTGCAGTAGTACCGATGATAGCTCGCAACGGAAAGAGAGTTTGCTATTCTGGTTAAGAAGGCAAAGATAGTCAAGAGGTGAAGTGGTCGAGAGACAGTAATCGGGATAAGGATAGGGGTAGGAATAAGAGGAACTATGGGTCGTCGAGGATCGCTGTGGGTTTCCAAAAGAAGCCTAGGTTTGATGGGTCGGTCGAAAGTTACTGGCTCATATCGTTGGTCGGTCTCAACCATGTGCTGGATGTGGGAATTTTCATTTGTGGGAGTGTTGGGCATGAAATAGAGAATGCTTCAGTGTGGATCTATAGATCATCCGTAAGGGAGGCGCCCACAAGAGCCAAACAGGGCACGACCAAAGAGGTCGGGGATATGTGTCTGATCCTGGAAGAGGTGGGCGGCAACCACCGAGAGGTCGGGTCCGGCCAGAGGAGGAAATGGTTTTGGTCTAGGGGCGTGGAGCACCGAGTAGAGGTCTTTGGGAATACTGGATGCAAGATACTGGGTTGGTTTATGCACTAGACGTCGAGAGGATGGAGATGCACCGGACGTCATAACCTGCAGATGCGTTCTTATTTTTGGTGTGCCCTTTTCAGCTTTGATAGATATTTGGTCTACACATTCATATGTTGCTAGTACTATGTCTGGAACTTTGAATATAGAATCTGAGGTTGCTTCTAGAGAAATGACTGTGATTAGCCCTTTAGGACAATTTGTAGTGGTGAACAAACTATTTAGGAGTGTGCCTTTAGAAGTGCAAGGGATTGTTTTTCCGGCTGATTTGATGGAATTGCCATTCGGCGAGTTTGACTTGATTTTAGGCATGGACTGGTTAGTTAAGTATCGAGCAAACTTGGATTGTGCTGCTAAGCGCATTATATTGAAGACACTTGAGGATAAGGAGGTACTGGTAATAGGTGAGAGAAGGAATTACCTGTCCAATGTGGTGTCTGCTTTAAAGGCTGAAAGGATGGTGCGAAAAGGGTGTGAGGCATTTCTAGCTTTCGTCAGTGCTTTGGAGGCCAAAGAATTGTCTGTAAGAGATGTGAGAACGGTGAAGGATTTCTTGGACGTTTTTCCAGAAGAGCTTCCAGGGTTACCTCCGGATCGCGAGGTGGAGTTCGGCATTGATCTACTTCCAGGAACAGCTCCGGTGTCCGTTGCCCCATATAGGATGGCGTTGAAGGAGCTGGTGGAGCTTAAAGCTCAGATTCAAGAATTGTTGGGCCGTGGTTTTATTCGACCAAGTGTGTCTCCATAGGGAGCACCGGTGTTATTTGTTAAGAAAAAGGACGGGTCGATGCGGATGTGCATTGACTACAGGGAATTGAACAAGTTGACGATTAAGAACAAGTACCCGTTGCCAAGGATTGACGACTTGTTCGATCAGCTGCGAGGTACTTTGGTCTTCTCGAAGATAGACTTGAGGTCAGGTTATCATCAGCTTAAGGTCAAGGAGGTGGATATTCATAAGACTATTTTTTGAACTCGTTATGGTCACTATGAGTTCTTAGTGATGTCGTTCGGGTTGACGAATGCACTAGCTACATTTATGGATATGATGAACCAAGTATTCCAACCCTACCTAGACTGGTTTGTCGTAGTGTTCATAGACGATATCTTGGTAAATTCAAGGACGGAAGAGGAGCATGATTCGCATCTTTTAATAGTTCTGCAAATTTTGAGAGAGAAGCAACTGTATGCCAAATTCAGCAAGTGTGAATTTTGGTTGAGGGAAGTTACCTTTTTGGGACATGTTGTTTCTTCCGAGGGGATTAGGGTGGATCCCCGAAAGATTGAAGCTATTTTGGATTGGAAACCACTGAAGTCGGTAGCAGAAATTCAAAGTTTCCTTGGGTTAGTTGGATACTATAGAAGGTTCGTTGAGGGATTCTCGTTGATTACTGCACCATTAACCAAGCTATTACGGAAAGGGATGCCGTTTGTTTAGACAGATCAACAGCAGGAAAGCTTTGAGAAGTTGAAGAAGATTTTGACGGAGGCACCCGTATTGATTCAGCCCGAGGCTGAAAAGGAGTTTGTTGTCTATTGTGATGCGTCACACACAGGGTTAGGATGCGTATTGATGCAGGAAGGGAAGGTGATAGCGTATGCGTCTCGGCAATTAAGACCGCATGAAGTGAATTATCCTACTCATGATCTGGAATTAGCTGCGGTAGTGTTTGCCCTGAAGATTTGGAGACACTACTTGTATGGAGAGAAGTCGATTATCTACACCGATCATAAGAGCTTGAAATATCTCCTTACCCAGAAGGAGTTGAATTTAAGGCAGCGGAGGTGGATTGAATTGTTGAAGGACTATGACTGCTCGATTGAGTATCACCCAGGTAAAGCTAACGTAGTGGCGGATGCGTTGAGCCGTAAGGTGATATCAGATTTGAGGGCAATGTTTGCTCATCTCAGTTTGTATGAAGATGGAAGCTTGTTAGCCGAACTTTAAGTGAAGCCTTCATGGGTAAGTCAGATTAAAGAGAGACAGATGTCAGATGAATTGTTAAGTTCTCGACTTCAGCAAGTGGAAGGTGGTGAGACAGAAGATTTTGGTCTGAACAGTGATGGAGTGTTGTGCTTCCGTGGAAAAGTTTGTATGCCAAAGGATTCTGAATTGAGACAGAGGATTCTGCAGGAAGCGCATAGTAGCCCATCCGCTATGCATCCCGGTGGGAGTAAAATGTATCGAGACTTGCGTGAACAATTTTGGTGGCCAGGTCTGAAGCAAGAAGTTACCACGTTTGTGAGTAAGTGCTTAACGTGTCAGCAGGTGAAGGCAGAACATCAGTTGCCTTCGGGGTTGCTATAGCCAGTGAAGATTCCACTTTGGAAGTGGGAGAGAATAACGATGGATTTTGTTAGTGGGCTACCTCTTACGCCTACTAGGAAAGATTCAATGTGGGTAATTGTCGATCGGTTGACGAAGTCCGCTCACTTCATACCGGTTCATGTTGATTACTCACTACAGAAGTTAGCCAAGCTATATGTAGTAGAGATTGTGAGGTTACATGGGGTACCAATGTCTATCATATCAGACAGAGACCCTAGGTTTACATCGCGATTCTGGAAGGCGTTACATAAAGCGTTGGGTACAAGATCGGATTTCAAAGACGGCGTTTCATCCATGCATCGATGGGTCATGTAGAAAGGGTAATTCAGATTCTGGAAGATATGTTGAGAGGCTGTGTTAACGACTTCAGGTTCGCATACAACAATAGCTATCAATCCAGTATTCAGATGGCACCCTATGAAGCGTTGTATGGTCGTAAATGTCGTACTCCTACCTGCTGGATAGAATTGGGTGAGCGACAGTTGTTGGGTTCAGAATTGGTCTCAGAGACGGAGGAAAAGGTTAAGTTGATTCGGACTCAGTTGAAATAAGCTTCCGACAGGCAGAAATCATATGCAGATCTAAAGTGTAAAGAAATAGAATTTCCAGTGGGTGATCAGGTTTTTCTGAAAGTTTCACCTTGGAAGAGGGTTTTAAGGTTTGGACGAAAAAGCAAGTTGAGCCCCAGATTCATCGGGCCTTATCGAGTGTTGAAACGTGTTGGACCAGTAGCGTATCAGCTTGAGTTACCGCCGGAGTTTAATCGGATACATGATGTATTTCATGTTTCAATGTTAAGGCGCTATCGTTCGGATCCATCTCACATAGTACCGGTAGAGGAAATTGAAGTAAGACCTGATTTTTCTTTTGAAGAAGAACAAGTGCAGATCTTAGATCGAGATGTTAAAGTGTTGAGAAGTAAGTCAGTTCCGTTGGTTAAAGTTTTATGGCGGAATCACGGTTTAGAGGAAGCCACGTGGGAGCCAGAGGATGTGATGCGACAGCAATACCCTCACCTCTTTTGATCAAGTAAATTTCGAGGCCGAAATTTCTTTAAGGAGGGTAGAACTGAACATCCTAGAATTAGGGGTTCTGCATTTTATGTTTTTCTTTGTGCTTGGCTTGTTCTGCTTGTTATTTAGATGTGTTTGGGGGTCTTAGGGAGGCTCGGGTTCAAGCCAGAGCCTTGGTGAAATTTTGGTTTTTGGGCTTAAGGGGGGAGAGCTAGTGGAGGTAGGCCTTAAGGTTATTTGCGTGTGCTTATAGACACAAGAGGAGCTTGTGGCCTAGTGGCAAGGTGGCGTTACAGCTGGCAAGAGGTCTGAGGTTCAAGTCTTGGGATCAGCACGTGAGTATTTATTTTGCGGATTGGACAGCCAGAGTTTGAGTTGGATTTAAACTCTGCTGACGGAGGGATCCCACATCGGAAAGTTTTCTATATGGCGATGTTTCTTTAAAATTTTCAAAACTATCTTTCCCTGTGACATACCAGATTCGGTCGTAATGTTTAGACCGAGTTTGGGGTGTTACAGTGAGGTTACATGGTGTGCCTGTGTCTATAATATCGGATAGAGATCCGAGGTTTACTTCAAGGTTTTAGAAGAAGTTTCAAGAGGCCATGGGTACGAGGTTAAATTTCAGTACTGCGTTCCATCCACAAACAGATGATCAGTCTGAAAGAGTGATTCAAGTTCTCGAAGATGTGCTTCGATGCTGTGTGTTAGAATTCGAAGGTAGTTGGGAGAGGTATCTACCTTTGGTTGAGTTTGCCTACAACAACAGTTATCAGTCGAGTATAGAAATGGCACTGTATGAAGCTTTGTATGGTCGTAAGTGTCAGACTCCTCTGTATTGGACCTAGCTGAGTGAGAAGCGGATCCATGGGGTCGATCTAGTAAAAGAGACTGAGGAGAAAGTGAAAGTAATTCATAATAGTCTAAAAGTTGCTTCAGACCGACAGATTTCGTACGCAGATTTGAAAAGAAAGGAAATTGAGTTTGAGGTGGGTGACAAAGTGTTTTTAAAAGTGTCCCCGTGGAAAAAAATCACGAGATTCGGACGAAAGGGGAAATTGAGCCTAGATTCATAGGGTCGTATGAGATTACTGATAGAGTTGGGCCAGTAGCATACTGGTTGGGACAAGATCCATAATGTGTTCCATGTGTCGATGTTGCGACGGTATTGCTCCGATCCTTCACATGTGATTCCTTCAACGGAAATTGAGATAAGGCCGGATATGTCTTATGAAGAGGAGCCGATTAAGATCTTGGTTTGAGAAGTGAAACAGTTGAGGAATAAGAGCATAGCCCTAGTGAAAGTGTTATGGCAGAAACACGGTGTGGAAGAGGCTACGTGAGAACTGGAAGAAAACATGAGAGAGTAACATCCAAACCTTTTTACTGGTAAGATTTTCGAGGGTGAAAATCTCTAGAGGGGGAGAGTTGTAACATCCTGATTTAAGGCCAAGTTGGAATAGTGGTGCGAGACCACAAATCCGAGGTATATGTATGAGTTTTGAGGTTTATGCTATGTTTGCATGTTAGTGTGAAAATTTCATGAAGCAATTTTGTTAAATTGCGGTTGAATTGTCCAAAATGACTATATTACAAAAGTTGCAAAATGTGAGATTCTAGAAGCTATTTGCATGAAATAGCTTTGGATTATCAATTAGAGGTCCTTAAATAGTAATTTTCCCAAATTCTAATTTTTGGACAAAAATAGGCATGAATGGATGGTATTGGAAAAGTTTGACTGAGGGGCATTTTGGTCATTTGTTAATTAAGTGATTAAAAAGAGAAAAATATGACAAAATTGCATTCATCTTCTTCTCCAAGCTACCGAAAATTTCAAGAAGCCATTGTTAGGGCTCTTCAATTTTTCAAGCTTGCTAGTAAGTGCATCCAAGCCCCGTTTTTGATATTCTTCATATTTTTGAAGTCCTAGTAACATGAGTAAGCTATTTTTAGCTATATATTGAGCTAGGATTGATGTTAAAAAATGTAACCATTTATGACATGCATGTATTTTGATGTTTTATGGAAGAATATGAAGGCTTAATGTAGTAGAAACATCTTTTGCTAAGTGAAATTTCATGAAAAATGCATGTAGGGACTAGTTGTGAAAGTCTTGAGATTGGTCATACATGAGTGATTTAGTGAGAATTGATGATTGCTTTAGTTGAGTAAATGATTCGGCTAAGCATGAAAGGCTAGAAAGTTGAATGAAAATCACTTTACGAGCCTTGGGGCAAAAATATAAATATGAGGAAGTTTAGGGGCAAAATGGTAATTTTGCTAAAGTATGAGATAAGGGTCAATTTAGTCAATGTGTGTATTGAGCGAGTTGATTTGTCATTTTAGATCAAGAAAGACGAAGCCCAGATCTTAACCGAGGCAAGGGCAAGGTCGTGGACTAAATTGCACATCTCCATACTTTTTTAGTACCGAGGTAAGTTTACGTATGAACAATGCATTTATGCGTATACATTGTTAATGTTAGCTAATGTGTAGCATAATTGAGAACCTATTCAATTCTAGTGGAATGAATGAGATAGTAGTTGTGAATGGATGAATGTATTACAAGTAGACATGTGAATGTGTAGTGATAATGCTTGATAGTAGGCTAAGTGCGATACCACCTTGATACTTAACAATGATGGGCTGTGTGCGATACTATTGTTAAGCATATTATTTAGTGAGATATGTGCGGAATCACTATAATTGTCCTTTGTGGTAGGCTATGTGCGATACTACCTTATGATCTGATTGTGGTGGGCTAAGTGCGAAACCACCGAGTAATTTAGCTGTGTGGATGTCTTATTGAGAAATAATGATGTGTTGTATTTTGAGTAAATGTTCTATTGAGTGTAGGGGTGCATGTCAATGATTATGAGTATGTGACTCATGATGTGTTGGAGATGTGGTAAGGGATAGAAAGAGTAAGCATAGTAGTGGATGTGAATTACATATGTTAGTATAATGCTAATTGTTGTTTAGCTTTTACTAGAATGCTTAAATTATTTTTGTGTAAACTTACTAGGCTCAAAGCTTACTCCTTTCTTTTCCCTTATCTTATAGAGAACAAGGATTGAATTATGATACGCGGATTAATCGGAAGATCGCCCACACTATCAACACACTCTAGTACATTGGACTTAATGTTTTGTATATGGCATGTATAGGGGCTAGATAAGTTAGTGAATTTTTTTGTATTGGCTAAGATGTGTTGGCCATTAGATGGATAAACTATTTTTGTATAATGCCATGGTTGTTGGCTTCTTTATTATATAAAAGATGTAGTTATCCATGTAAGATTGTGTTTCAAAATGAGTTGATTATGGATGTGTTGAATGAGTACATGTTGTGTATGCTAGAGGGGTGAGAAGAGCTTAGCAAATAGCTTTGTTCTTGTCCATGTGGATAGACACACGGGCATGTGTCTAGGCCATATGTGACACACGACCAGCCCATGGGTGTGTGACTTGGCCGTGTCACTTTGGCAGATTCGAGTGTTATAGGCCTCGGGCTAGCCACACGGGTGTGTGTCTAGGCTTTAGGCCGTGTAAAGTAGTCAGTGCTCACCACGGGTGGAGAGCACGGGCGTGTGCCCTAGCCGTGGGACTTTGGCAGAATGCTTGAGTTTTGTGCACGGTTTATGGACATGGGCGTGTGTGACTACACACGGGCGTGTATCATCTTACACGGGCATGTGGCCCTGTTGGAATGGAAAAATTTTAAATTCGTAAGAGTTTCTGATATGGTCTCGAGAGCCCTCATGTATATGAGTAAGGTCTCGTAAGTTGAGAATAAGGTTGTTATGGTGACTAAGACATAGTAGTCACGTTGAGCCTAAGTGGTGATCAAGTGGTTTTATTTCGGTAATGCCTCGGGCTCGGTTCCGGCATAGAATACGGGTAAGGGGTGTTACAGATGCAACCCAACCCAATCCAGCCAACACGCCACCCGTACCAACCAACACACCATGTGGGGACTAAGTCGACCCACCCAGTCAACACACCAATATCGCAGCATCGATGTTAATAGTAACGCAAAGCAAAGTCCGCATAACACGTGAATCGTGGCCCACCCACTAAGATCGTAATACGTGGGCGGCCACTAGAACAAAAAGAAAACGAGCGAGAGCCACTCAGCACGATTTCTCCAAATCATAATCCCAACCCCAATGCAGAATGTCGTGTCATAAATATTACGTGTGTGCAGTATGTCATACTCACAATCAGTCATATGGATATCATATACACATAAATTAAACTACCACCAGGGGTATAATGGTCATTTCGTCTGTTAGGGGTAAAACGATAATTTCACCCCTCAGGGGTATTTTGGTGATTTAACTACTTTTGGAGTCTCGGAACAGATGACGAATCTTTGGAAGGTCTACAGTCGTCTCGAACGACTCAGATAACCTATATGGCCAAAACAGTGTATTTAGGCCCAAGGCCCATTACTCGGCCCAAGTGGGCCCACACGCTCGTGTGGCCCGTTAAGCCCAAATTTCCTCACGGCTATACAAACTTCGCAGCCCAATCCATTATTATTCGCTTACCGTGGATTTTACCCATGTGGGGCCTATGAGCCTATTGGGACCACGTGGCCCATCTCGGTCCAACAAGGCCTATTACGACCCAAGCCCACGAGAACGCTCGTGGTGGCCTCCACCACCTGTCGCCAACGATTTGTGAGCTTGGTTTACCATACGAGCGTTCGTACGCTCGTACGGCCTCAGATGCCGAAGTTTCAACTTTTCGGCTTTTGCCGATTCACAGTAGTACAGGGGTGTGAATACACACCATTGTCCATCGTTTTAACAGTAACAAAATTGGGTGTATGATTACACACCTTTTAGCGACCACTTGCGAGATTCCAAAAGCACCAACCTAGATTCAATCCAAAAGATTTCAACCAGTTCTCAAATCGATCATAAGATTCGCAACCCTGAATCTCTACACTGTCTTTACCACTAAACTTGGCAAACAAGAGTATAGCCTTTAATCCTAAAATCGCTTGGCTAGACTCCCACAATTGCTGACTGACCGCTCACTGTATAACAACAGATCTCGTTAGAGGGTTGATTAAGGATGTCATTTACACCCATCAACAATAACCTGAGGAAGACAGAGAACAACTTACCAAGTCCCTAAGAACCGAATGCTGACTTAGAGGGGTGGCACACGTGAGCAGATTATCGCGTACGATCTAAAAAGAATAAACTGAAAGGAGATCATTGAATAGCAACCACGATAATCCTAATAGGGAAAATCACAAAGTAACAAGAAACAACCCATTTACTTAGCCCAATATTCGGCTTGTCAGAGCTTTAAGAGATGTGAGGAGGAGGCAAGGTATTCGTCTATTACTCAAGAAGAGAGGAACAGAAGAACTTAACTCGGTTTAGCCCAAAGAGAAGAAGAAGAATACCCAATCGGCAGAGAGAAAATGTGCAGAAGAAAAGAAGGGTTTCAAGGGAGAATTCGGCACTTGGTATATGTGTTTCGGAAAAAGTGAACTGAAAAGGGAAAGACCTGAATGGTCAAAAATGCTCCACGAGATGCCACAAAGAGAAAAAACCCAAAACGAAAAAAAGAAAATCCCAAAACTGCAGAGAAGGAATTCGGCTTCTACACTCTCACCTTACCAAAAATGCACCAAATGGTCTCCCCTAGCCGAATTTGCACATAGAAGCTGCACAATTCGGCTATAACACTCCTCTGCTCCAAGTCCCTTGAAAATCTCCACCGATTTCTCCTTGATTCACTCCAAACCCCCCATTCAAATCCATTCAAATTTGATGACCAAGTCTCCAACCACCTCTGCAGAGTTTGAATCAAACTCTACCTCTCACGCCACAGAGATATAAAATAAAACCCCCCTTTTTGCATGCCATGGGATTCAAACCCACTCCCTCTTAAATGCCCAATACGCCACTTGCCACCCCAACACAAGATCTCCTGTGTCACAAAACAAACACAACTTATTATATGCCCTTTAGGCTAACATCCAGGTTTCCAAAAGAGAAAAAATCAAAATTTTTCCAAAGGCCATACTTGAACCCAGGCTTCGTAAAATCCCCAAAACATGCCCAGATCACTTAGCCATTAAAGCAAACAATTTATTTGTCAAAACATGAAAAATTAAAGACCCTATATTTTTAGGGCGTTACAGGTTAGGGTATTGTTTTCTCATAGCTTCCTTGGGTTCCCATCTTCAACACCGTGACGTTGCCAAAGAACTTTCACTAAAGCTATGCTTTTGTTTCTCAATTCTTTAATCTCACTAAGCTCGATCCAATACAACGGAGTTCGGCACTTACGACCATATAAAGCTTCATACAGTGCCATCTTTATACTCGATTGAAAGCTATTGTTATATGCAAACTAAACCGATGGTAAATATTTTTCCCAGTTGCCCTTAAACTCTAAAATAAAACAACGAAGTATATCTTTGAGAATCTGAATTACTCTCTCAGACTGACCATCGGTTTGAGGAAAAATGCAGTACTAAAATGTAACCGCGTACCCAAAGCTTCTTGCAATTTCTTCCAAAATCGTGACGTAAACCGCGGATCTCTATCTGAAATGATGGAAACTGGCACTCCGTGCAATTTGACAATCTCAGAGATTTCGTCAGTCGATCAACAACAACCCAAATAACATCTTTCTTTTTCGGAGATAGGGGTAACCCCAATACGAAATCCATCATAACTCTATCCCACTTCCACTCAGGTATCATTACTGGCTGTGGTAGTCCCAAAGGCACTTGATGTTCGGCTTTAACTTGTTAACAAATCAAACATCTCGACACAAATTCTGAAATGTCTTGTTTCATGCCCGACCACTAATACATCTATAACAGTCCAGTTTAGACCCTACTCTGAATAATGGTTTCGAGACCACAAATTTGAGTCAAAAAATAATTTAATATTATTTTCTGTTTTTTTTAGTATGTGAATTGACATGTGTGAAATTTTCGTGACTAAATTTGATCGTTTGTGTGCTTAATTTGTAAAAAGGATCTAATTGCATAAAAGGTAAAAGTTTTGTTCTAATTAGTTATATGCCATATTGACATGGATTATTAAAGATGGGATCCTTATGTTGCAATTTGACCATTAATGTAACACCCCAAACCCGGCCTAGACGTTACGACCAGATTTAACGTGTCACATCAAGTGACGTTTGTAAACCGGCAAGCTCGAAAAAACCCAACACAAAACATTTATTCTCTTTAAGACTTTTAGGATAGTAATTTCGTAAACACATTATTTCCTTATTAATTAAATCATTTGTTATACAGATTTAAGAATCGCGGAAGCTCGCTTGAGTTGTATATTTTTATTATTTTTTTAAGGTTTGAAAATCGTAATATCCTTTAAAAACCCTTGTCATTTTAAAACTTGCGTTTCCTAGTCTAGCAGGTAGTAATGAAAAGAAAATACCAATTAAAAGTTAAAAATCCCCAATTGGCCTTATTACAGAATCATTAGCCCAATATATTAAAATTAAAATAAATAAAATAACTAAGTTTGCGATTAACACATATTGAGCGTGTGGCCACCTCCGAGTCCCTCGCGGCTCCAAATCGTCTAAGACTGGGGATTACCTGCACAGTTAAGGAAAAAGGGTGAGTTACAAGAACTCAGTGTGTAATCCCCTACTACAGTATCAGTCTGGGCCCAAGCCCTGATCAATACAGTTCGCTCTGGGCCTTAGCCCTATATAGAATCAGAGTGGGTCCAAGCCCAATATCATGTCAATGCAAATAGAATGCAGCCCAACCCAGTCCAACCATCACACCACCCGTACCAACCCTACACACCATGTGGGGACCAAGTCGACCCACCCAAATTTACACACCAATAACGCAATGAGTGCTAATATCAACGCAAAGAAAGCCGCTAATAATAATAGAAACGTATCGAGCCACTAGAATCAATATACGTGGCAAAGCCACTAAATCAGTAATCGTGGCATAGCCACTAGTACAATACTTCCTCCAAAATACAAAACCCAACCAAATGCAGCATGTCATGTCATATATAACCCATGTATGCAGTATATCACAATCATAATCAGTCATACAAAATACACATACATCACTTATACTACCACTAAGGGTATAACGGTCATTTGGTCGGTTGGGGGTAAAACGATAATTTACCCCTTGGGGGTATTGAGGTAATTTTACCCATCAAGGGTATTTTAGTAATTTAGTCATCTAACGGCCTCTCTAAAGGCCTACAGTCGCATCGAGTGACACAGGTACCCTTCCTGGTCAAAACGGTGCAATTGGGCTTAAAGCCCAATTTTTGGCCCAAGCGGGTCCACATGCTCGTGTGGCCCATTCAGCCCATTTTCTATCACGGTTATACGAACCTCGCAGCCGTATCTATTATCCAGTATTTACCATGGATTTCTCCCCTGTGAGCCCTTTAGCCCATTGGGCCCACTTCGGCCCAACAAGGCCCATTACGACCTAGGCCCACAAGAAAATTCGTGGCATTCCCCACGGTCTATCGCCAACGATTGTGGCTCAGTTTACCTCTACAAGCCCTCGCACGCTCGAGTGATCTCAGATGTCAAAGTTTCAGCTTATCGGTTTTCGGCTTTAGCCGATTCACAGTTCATCAAGGTGTGAGTGCACACATTCATTCATCGTATTGACAGAAACTAGAGTGGGTGTACGATTACACAGCTGCTTTGAATTGCGGTTTGAGACACTTCTCGAGGCACCTATGATAACAATTGACCATTAGTTAGTCTCAACGCCCTTGGAGATCCATAATATTGAAGTACTCTACTCAACTAACTTCACTTACCACGAGATGCGATCTCTTATAGTGCAACGGTAATCGACTCTATTCCTTGGCTAATGAAAACGAGTCCCTAGCAATATTTGATGAATAAGAGAGTGTTAGCAACCATCCAACATTCGACCCCCACAGAGAAAAGAGAGAGACCGACGTTTACTCATGAAGTCACCAGAATTCTAACTAGCAACGAATTAAGAAAATATTTGCATTACTCCACCCTTACCAACACCAATGAACGACGACAATTGTCAGTTGTCTGACAACAGGATTCAGCCCCAACCACCAAGAACAAAAGATTCAGGATAAAGAGAGTATGTAGATTCGACTTACAAGATTCGGCCAGCAGAAGAAGAACCAAAGCTTTAAGAAGAATTGTATTCGGCTAAAGGAAAATCGAAAAGGGAGAAGTGTAGCTATACGACTTAGAGGAAAAGGAAAGAAGACGAATGAAGTGTAAAGAGAAATAGGAAGAAGGGTAAAGATTCGGCCAACCAATTGTTTGTAAACGAAAAGCTAAATCGAGTAACAAAAGTATATGAAAGGCTATTAGCAAGAAAAGAAAAATGCACGAAAGGTAAGAGAAAAATGCACGAAATGCTTCAGAGAAGAAATCCCGAAATGCTTCCCAAAAAACCCTTCAGCCAAAATTTGCTTCATACAAATCCCCTAGCCGAAATTCTCTTCCTACCTAGACTCCCAATTTCGGCCAACACTCCCACACACATCCACTTCCCCAATTTTCTCCACCCCAATCTCCTAAAATTCCTCCCATCCTTCCATTTGAAATTTTTGACCAAGTCTTCAACCTCCCTTGTAGAGTTTGATCCAAACTCTACTTCTTCCACTCCCATGACATAAAATAAATGCTATCATTTTCTTTCCATGGGATTTGAACCCCACTCCCCCATGCTACTTTATTGACGCCACAGCCACAAGTCACATGCTCATCTTGTGCAACCTAAACGCGGACAAATATACTTAAGTCCTACTGCTAACAGTCCTCTCCTCTTAAGGGCAAAAAACTAAAATTTTTCCAAAGCTCAGACTCGAACCCAGGCCTCCTTAGAACCCCCAAATACACTCAAATAGCTAGCCATTCAAGCACAACATGAATTTTAAACAAAATTACAGTCCCTAATTTTTGGGACGTTATAATTAAACTATGGGATGGACGGTTATGGGCTTATATTATGTGGTTTTCTAATTAAATTTCAAAGGTTAATTTTGTAATTGGTTTGTTAACGATATTATAATTAAAACAAATCATAAAAATGGCCATTATGTTCGTCCATTTTGCCGAATTTGAAAGAAAAAGAAATAAAAGAAGGCAAGTTAGGTTCGGCCTTGATGTTCTTTGATTAAGGTATGCGTTTTGCTCGATTTTTGATAATTTTTACGTTTTTGAGATTGTTGCTATGTAATCTATCAAGCCCATGTCTCAATTTTTGAATTTGATGATGATTTTGTGTTTTTACATTGTTGAAAGCTTGTGGTTTTTGTTGTTTGATGATGGAAAATAAAAGATATGTGATAGATTAATATATTTTATCTTTGGATATTTGATGAATTTGAGTAATTTGGGCTAAATTGTGAAAATAATAAATTGAGGGACTAAAATGTGAAATAAATGAAATGTGTGGACTTATATGAACTATATGAATATTCGACCAAGCATGGGAAATATGAAATTTTTTGTATTTTGTGATTTTATGAAATAGGGACTAAAATGTCAAAAATGTGAATTTTAAGGGCTAAAGTGTAAAATGCCCTAAAAATGTGTTCGTGGATTAAATTGAATGTTTTGGTGAATAAAATAGTTAAATTTGAATGTATTTAGATCAAGAAAAGAAGAAATCGGATTTGGATCGGGGAAAATTTAAAGTTGTCGAGTAGTCGTTCCGATTCGTCCGTTTTTACCGAGGTAAGTTCATAAGTAAATAAATGTTGTTAAATTTGTTTGTATATATATATATTTTACTTGCATCGAATTGAATTACTATTTTTATATTATGTGGATGCCGAATTGGTAAAAGTGAGGAAGAAATGTCTACAAGCCTGAAATCGATCGAGATACGATGTCCGAAGCCCCGTACGAACCTTAGGAATAATTAGGATACATATGTCATGACACAGGATTCCGATATGTGTTATCATGTAAGACCACGTTTGGGACGTTGGCATCGACTTGTGTTTACGTGTAAGACCATGTCTGGGACATTGGCAGCGTATTTGATTTCGTGTAAGACCCTGTCTGGGACAGTGGCATCGATATGTGATTACATGTAAGACCACGTCTTGGACATTGGCATTTTACGAGCTTTCTGACTATCCAAGTATCCTTATTAATTCCGAATGGTTCAATGGCCATTATCGAGTTAAGATCGAATGTTGAAATGAACTAAAAGGTTCAGGTACGTGCTATGTTATATGAATTAGACATGGTAGAAGAGAAATTTATATGTGCTTATGAGTATATGTGCATTTGTCCATTAATGTTTTAGTGCTATTGTATATGTGATAAAGTTTGAGTTTGCAAGCATAATAAATGTACATTTGGTTAAGGTTTGTTTGATTTGGCTAGTTGATTTAATGCTAATGTTTATTTGATCTTTATTTGCTTATGACTTACTAAGCTATGAAAGCTTACTTTGTGTGTGTGTTTGTTCATTGTTTTATAGATTATTAAAGCCACAGGAAGCTCGGGGATCGTTGAGGATCATCACCACACTATCGAACTATATTTTGGTACCTTTTGAAAATGTATATATTTAAGTATGGCATGTATAGTCTAGAGAACTTTGATAATGTGTAAATATAGCCATGTGATATGGCTTGATAGTGAATGTCTTTATGAATGAGTAGTTCAGGCTATATAATGCATAAGTTGGTATGGTTTAATGTGCTAATGGTTGGCCTAATGAAATGGTCAATTTCGGTAAGTTTTATAGTCGATATGGAAATTGATATGATGAGAAATTCTATGAATTGAATTGGATTAAAATGATGCATGATTCATATATTTTAGATGTGAAGTTGGTGCTTGAATTGATATATTTGAGTTAGATTTGTATACAGAATTGAACAATGTGTTGTTAAGGGACAATTTATGCATGATTTGATATGTTTTTGGTAGCCTTTGGGACATGAATTGAGTTTTGTTGATGCTTGTAGGTATGACTCAAAATAAGGGTGGCAAATTGGCCTTGCAAATGGCCTATACTTGCCCACATGGTTGAGCACACGGGCGTGTGTCTCGACCGTGTCTCTCAATTTTGTAATTCGAAACAAGTCAGACTTGCACACGGGCCAGACACATGGGCGTGTGACAGGCTGTGTGAATTAAGTCAGTGTTGCCCACGGGCCAAGCACACGAGCGTGTCTTAGGCCATGTGGACAAGTCAGTATGTATGCCCTGTTTTGCCATGGCCTAGACACACAGGTGTGTCTAATGCTGTGTGAGGTACACGGCCTACCCACACAGGCGTGTCACCTTTGTAACTTTGAAAAAAGTTTAATTTTCAAAAATTTTTTTGTATGTGTTTGGTTTAGTCCCGACCCCTTCCTAACGTATGTTTTAGGTTTCGTAGACCTTCTAAAGGGACTCTATGTGTAATTCTGTTATGAAATGTTAGTGATTGTTGGATGTTATGAAACATTTGTGTTATGATTCGATATGTCCGATAATGCCTTTTAACCTTAGTGCGGCGACGGATACGGGTTAGGGGTGTTACAACATTTGTTTCAGATCACTGTACATCTTAGTACTCCCCGGATGAACAGTCAAGCAACCACTGTGTGCTTCGTGCAAAATTTTCTATATAAGCTCGGGATTCATCAGCACACAAACTCTACCATGGAACAGTAAACAATCATCGATCTCGACCGATACTCAATCGATGAGTCAACTCGCGACCGCATCGCTTTTAGCTTTCAACTCATTGTCACATTTCTGAGCTTCACAGATTTGCTGAAGAAACACCGGTTTAGCTTTTAACTCAGCTAAAATCGAACCATCATCAGATAAGGTCAACTGTGTGTTCATTGCCCGCAAAGCAAACAAAGATTTCCTACTTAAAGCATCCGCGACTACATTCGCTTTCCCCGGATGATAATCAATCACTAACTCATAGTCTTTCAATAATTCAAGCCATATTCGTTGTCGCAAATTCAAATCTTTCTAAGACATTAGATACTTCAAGATCTTGTGGTCAGTAAATATGTGGCACTTCTCACCGAATAAATGACGTCACCAAAATTTTAATGCGAAAACAATAGCAGCCAACTCTAAGTCGTGTATCGGATAATTCTTTTCATGTTGTTTTAACTATCTTAAAGCATAAGCTATTACTTTGCCTTCTTGCATTAAAACACATCCCAAACCATTCAATGACGCATCACTGAAAATCACAAATTCTTTACCCGACTTAGGCTGAACTAAAACTAGTGCTTCAGTTAACAGTGCTTTCAACTGATCAAAACTCTGTTGACATTTCTTAGACCACTCAAACTTCACATCTTTTTGTAACAATCGAGTCATCGGTGTAGCAATTATCGAGAACCCTTTTTGTAACACCCCTAACTCGTATCCATCACCAGAATAGGGTTATAGAGCATTACCGAACTAATCTCACAAACAAACATACAATTTGAATTACAATTCTCATACCAATTAAAAACCATTCAAATACAATCATATAGTCCCTAACACGAGCCCTCGAGGCCCAAAACAAGTATTAGAAGTGGTTCGGGACTAAATCGAATACTTAATAAATGTTTAGAAAAACATAGAAAATTTTCAAAGTACAGGGGACACACGCCCGTGTGAACATTCGAAATGGGATCACATGGCCATGTCCCAGCCCGTGTCTGACCCCGTGTAACTCTCTGACTTGGGTCACACGGCCAACCACACACCCGTGTGACTAGCCCGCGTACCCTTCGAGATCGCCTCACGCGCCCGTGTGCCAGGCCGTGTGAAAACTAGAGGGTATACTGACTTCTGCGACACGGCCAAGCCACACGCCCGTGTGCTAGGCCGTGTGAAGCTACTAACTTGGTTTCTGAGTAAACATCAGGGGACACACGGCTGTGTCACCTGGCCATGTGTCAGACATAGCTGAGACACACGCCCGTGTCTCTGCCCGTGTGGAAAAAAATAGGCTATTTTCCAAGCCATCTTTCTCACCCAAATTGGCACCAACCTATACATACCAAATAGCATATGACCATAACATCAATAGGCATTCAAACCACTATCAACCAAGTCCAAATCATGCTATACCAATACAAATAACCATAATACTCATAAACATTACAATCTACCATTTCAAATCATACCAATATCACTTTCAAAACTCACCTAAATGGTCACTTTCATATAGGCATTATTTTACCTAATACTTAGCATGTTAATACATTCTCAATTTTAACCATTTGCTACCTTAAATACCAATTCACAACAAGGCATTCACATAGCAATTATAAACCACATATCAAAGGGCCATTTATACATATTTACATCAACAAGTATATCAAAATAAGCCAAATCACATGGCTAAACATATAACCAAAAAATCATGAGACATATAGGCCACATTAGCCAAAACACCTATACATGCCATATAACCTAAATACACTGTAACATCCCTAACCCGTAACCGTCGTCGGAATAGGTTAAGAGGCATTACTGGACTAGTAACTCAGTTTAGAACAATCATTTATCAAATATCATCTCATTTCAGTAAATATCATTCATTCACATTCAATATGTATTTAAAGCGATCATACAAAGCTTTAATCATGCATTCGGGACTAAATAGGTAACATATTAAAATTTTGGAAACTTAGAAAAATTTCAACATTACAAGTATCATACGCCCGTGTGAACAGGCCGTGTGCCTCACACGGCTAGTAGACACGCCCGTGTCTTAGACCATGTGAAAACAGGGCATACATACTGACTTGTGTCACACAGCCGAGGACACGCCTATGTGCTAGGCCGCGTGAAAACTGGAGAGTATACTGACTTGGGTCACACGGCCAACCACACGCCCGTGTGTCTAGCCCGTGTGCCCTTCGAAATGGCCACACATGCTCGTGTATTAGGCCGTGCCAAAACTGTAGGGTATACTAACTTATCAACACGGCCAAGCCACACGCCCGTGTGCTAGGCTGTGTGCCATTTAGGGGGGTATACTGACTTGTACCACACGGCCAGTCAAACGCCCGTGTGTGAGGCTATGTGGAGCATACTAACTTCAATTCCATTTCTACACCAGGGAACACACGGCCGTGTACTTAACCGTGTGTCACACACGGCTGAGACACACGCTCGTGTGGACAAAATTAGGCTATTTTAAAAGCCATTTTGCCACCCTATTTCCACAAGCTTATACAAGCATAAATGACCACATTTCATAACCCAATTGGCAATCATTCCATAACATTTCATACACATAATATACCAATTCAACTTGATATTCAATTACTTAATTAATACTATGCATAATTCATTCATAAATCAACTACATATCAAGAATTCACTTACACATTTTCATTCCATCCATTCCTTACTAAAACACACCATAATTGAACACTTAAACTCAACCAAAACATAGTACCAAAATAAGCTAAATCACATGGCTTAACTTATACACAAAAACCTACCAAAATCCTGATATCAAGTAATATAACTAACATATTTTAAACTAGCCTATACGTGCCATATTTACATATATCCACAAGTTCAAAAGTACCAATCGGCAATTGGATAGTGTGATGTGCAACACTGACTTGTCCGAAACGAGCGAGCTAACGAACCTCTATAAAACATAGAAAAAGAAACAGAGTATGTTTTATAGCTTAGTAAGCCCGTATAATTTAGAATTAAACTTCCTATTTATACATAATCAAGGTAAATAACTAAAGTAAACTCCATACAATTTCCAAATGCCTATCACAAGCATTCATCCATAGGTTAGACATGTTAATACATGAAACCATCCATTATCAAAATTCAATAACCAATATAACTAGCATTCAGCATTTCATTCTCAATCATATAACCAATAATCCATTCAATAACAATACTCATTCGTATAAACAGAATTTATGCCCGTTGAACCTTTTAGAACTCCAAAGGATACTCGGGTGATATATAACAGTAATCCGTCAATTCATTATCATTTTTGCTCTTTCGAGCCATGATCGGTAAGCTCCTCCCGAGCTGATGAATAGTAAGCTCTATTGAGCTAAAACGGTAAGCTTTATTGAGCTAAATAGTAAGCTCATACGAGCTGAAACAGTAAGCTCCAATGAGCTGAAAAAAGTAAGCTCTTACGAGCTGATGTATCGGTAAGCTCATATGAGCTGTGGTGAGTCCACAACAAATGCAGGAGCTCGACCAAAATGGTAACCCTAGTGACATGTCACTCGTATCCTACGAATTCATACGGTTCAAACGGGGCTTGGTAACAAATAGATTATATCGATGTGGCATTCATATTTCAAGTATATCAATGATTCAATTACATACATTCATTTCAAATAATTATAAGTATCTAAAAGTTCGATTCTAATTATATGAACTTACCTCGTATTGCTCGGATAAAAACTGTCGGCTATTCATCGATCTTTCCTTTTCCCCGATCTAAACTCGATCTCGACTTATCTTGATCTATATATTATCAAATTCAGTACATTCAGCATTCAATCTATTTAATTTAGTCTGTAATTCCTATTTTGGCAAATTTACACATTTGTCCCTATACTTTTCAATTTTTACAATTTAGTCCTTATCACATAAAATTGCAAATTCATGCAATTTAGTACCTACCCATGTCTAGCAAAATTTCATAGGGACTCCTAGTAGCCCATATCTTTCATTATTTCACACTTTTAACCACCACATTTTACATTTTTACAAATTAATCCCTTTTTGACATTTTTGTCAAAAATCACTTTACAAAACTAGTTTAACTATTAACAAATATTCAAAATTCATCATCAAACATAAAATAACTCAAATATTCAACAATGGCACTTCACAAAATCATGAAGAAATTCAAAAATTAAGGCATGCGCTAGCTAGAATACAAAGCAACGATCTCAAAAACGTAAAAATCATCAAAAACCGAGCTCAAACCATACCTTAATCAAGCCAAATGTGTGCCGAACCCTAATATTTCTTATTTGGCTTCTTTTTCTTTTGTTAATCGGTTATGAAGAGGAAAAATTATGATAATATGGCTTTTGTTTTATTTAATCTTTACTTATTTAACATTTTACCATATTAACCTTAATTAAAACATTAAAAACATGATTAATATATGTCCATACATGTCCATTTTCATTATACATGGTCTAACTTCATAATAAGGACATTTAATATAATAAGCCATAGCCATTATATACATTTAACTAATAGCACACAAGTTTTACACTTTACGCGATTAAGTCCTTTTTACCGAATTAAGTATTTAAACAGTAAAATTTATTTGCAAAACTTTTACATAATTAATATATCATGCAGTAAACCTTATTTAAATAATAAAATAATATTTTAACCTCAGATTTGTGGTCCCGAAACCACTATTTTGATTTGACTGAAAAACGGGATGTTACAACTTTGTCCCCGAAAATCTTACCGGCAAAGAGGTTAGGGTACTATTTTCGCATAGCTTCCTCGGGTTCCCACGTAGCTTCCTCAATCCCATGTTTATGCCAAAGAACCTTCACTAGAGCTATACATTTATTTCTCAACTCTTTGATCTCACGGGCAAGAATCCTGATAAGGTTCTTCATTATACGTCAAATCAACTTGTATCTCAACATCCATCGGAGAAATCACATGTGACGGATCAGATCTATATCAACATAGCATAGAAACGTGAAAGACATTATGGATCTTTTCAAGTTCAGATGGTAACGATAATCGATATGCTACAGGCCCTATTCTTTCAATGATCTCATACAGCTCGATGAATCGCGGACTCAGTTTCCCTTTACGTCCGAAACAGAGAATCTTCTTCCACGGTGACACTTTTAAAAACACTTTGTCTCTGACTTGAAATTCAATTTCTCTACGTTTCAAATCTGTGTAGGATTTCTGTCGATCTGAAGCTTCTTTTAAACTATCGCAAATCGTTTTCACTTTTTCTTCAGTTTCTCTGATCAATTTAATCCCGTGAATCTTTTTCTCACTCAATTCAGTCCAGTATAGTGGAGTTCGACATTTGCGGCCATATAATGCTTCATACGGTGCCATCTTTGTACTCGTTTAGAAACTGTTGTTATACGCGAATTCAATCAAAGGTAAGTATTTTTCCCAACTGCCCTCAAACTCAAAAATACAACATCTCAACATGTAACACCCCTAACCCGTATCCGTCGCCAGATTAGGGTTAAAGGCATTACCAGACAGATTGGAAACTTTTACAAACATTTCATATTGTAAATCATCAATTGCAATCACTATGTCCCTTAGATAGGTCACCGAGACCTTAAGCATGCTTTAGAGTAGGGCCGGGACTATGTCGAACTCTTACAGAAATTCTCAGAAAATTAAAACTTTTCTTTGTTATACAGGACACACGCCCGTGTGGGCAGGCCGTGTGCCTCCCACGACTGTAAGACACACCCATGTGTCTTACCCGTGGTCGAGCTTGACTTGTCACCACGGCCACCAAGCACGCCCGTGTACCTTGGCCGTGGTCGATCTTGACTAAACCACACGGCTACCAGGCACATCCGTGTGCCAAGGCTGTGTACACTTAGTTAGCTACTGACTTATTCCCACGGTCATCAAGCACGCCCGTGTGCCTTGACCGTGTAGGTAAAACAGACCATTTGCAAGGCCAAAATGCCACCCACATAGGGTCAAACCTACAAGCAAATTACCAATGCAACTCATGCACATTTGGAAACCAAAAACATATCAAATAACCATTCAATCTCTATATTCAAAACCATTTCCAAACATACCAATTCACACAACAAAAACTCAAGTATAATTCATCCCTATTTACCTTTCATGAGCTCATTCTTTTGTTTAAACATATATGCTTAAATTTCATCCATATACTTACCATAACATTGATCATTATAATAGCTAACTTGCCATACCAAAACATTGCATCATATACCACATTTACTCATGCACATTACTAACATTAGCTAGCCAAATCACATGGCTATTACAATTCAAATCTATACCAAATCACTAGCCTATACATGCCATACTTCATATATATACATTTTCAAAAGGTACCAAAATGAGTTTGAGTAGTGTGATGATGATCCTCGACGGTCCCGAGCCTTTAGTAGCTTTGACGATCTATAAAACAGAACAACACACACAGAGAGTAAGCTTTCCAAAAGCTTAGTAAGCCATATACAAATAAACTTAGCATAATATATACATAACCAAAATGATATAATAACATTATTGATTCTTATAGCAAAATCATCTCATATATTCTTTGGCTCAATTGCTAGGCCATATCTTACCATAATCATCAACTCAAATATTACATACACATATGGCTCATTCAATTATATCTTCACATAATATCTCATCATTTCAATTCACATATTCATCATAGTAAGTTCATATAGACACTTACCTTTCATACACACTTAGTGTACATATCGAACGTACCTGAAACGGATATACTGATCACATAATTGTTTGTTTCTCAGACTTGCCCGTTGAACCGTTCGGAATCTAATAGGATACTAAAAAACTCGGAATAGTCGTACAATGCCAACATCCCAGACGAGGTCTTACATGTACTCAGATATCGATGCCACTGTCCCAGACAGGGTCTTACACGAACCAATACGATGCCAATGTCCCAGACATGGTCTTACACGTAAATCTCGTATCGATGCCAACGTCTCAGACATGGTCTTACACGAAAATCTCAAATCAAAGCCGACGTCCCAGACGTGGTCTTACATGATACCTCAGAACAGACACCTATGTCATGACATAGCTAATCCTATCTATTCCTAGGTTCATACGGGGCTTCTCGGACATTATCATTAAATCGATCTTATCTCGGAATTCGTATACACAACATCTCGTAAGCATTTATCATTATCAATAGTCACATAAACATACATAATTCAATACAAACACGTTTATTTGTATAATGACTTACCTCGGATTCAATTTAACTGAAACAGAAACGGCTACTCGGTTACTTTTGCTTTCCCGCGATCTAGGTCTGATTTCTTCGGTTCTTGATCTATACATATTCAAATTTAACCCATTCATTCATCAATTCATTCAATTCAATCCAAATTCATATATTTAGGGCAATTTACACTTTAGCCCTTTCATTTTAACATTTGGACCTTTTAGTCCTTATTACACAAAATCATAAAATATACCAAATTTCATTTTACTCATGCTTAGTCGAATGTCACCCATGCTCATATAAGTCCTCACATTTCATTTTTTTCACAATTTAGTCCTTCAAAATACTATTTTTATGATTTAGCCCTAATTAGCTAAATTCATCAAAAATTCAAGAACAACACATGTTCATTAAACATATATCTTTCATTTAACACCAATAATCATCACAAAGCTCACCATTTCATCAATGGCACATCTCATAAACATCATCAATTCATAAAATTGAGACATGGGCTTGATAGTAGACTAAGCAACGATTACAAAAACGTAGAAATTATCAAAAATTGAAGTCAAAACTTACCTTAATCAAGCTTAAAACCAACCGAAACCTAGCTTTCTTTTTCTTTTCTTCTTTTCTTTGTTTTTCAGCCAAGATGATGAAAATGGCCTTATTTAATGCATTTTATTTTATTATAATAACTTATAAAATATAATATTAATCTAACATATAATATAAACTTATACAAACATATAATATGTGCATAACCACACTTAATACCATCCACTATAACCAAAAATCGACTATTTTCCTTTTAACGACTTCAAAATAATAAAGCCACATCAATTTGGCCATTAATCAAATAGAAAGCCACTTTTACGAATTATTCAATTTAGTCCTTTACTCAAATTAAGCACACAAACAGACAAATTTTCATACGATACTTTCACACATACTTAATCACATATCAACGGCACAGAAAATAATATTAAAATATTATTTAGGCTCGGATTTGTGGTCTCAAACCACTGTTCTAACTAGGGTATAAATTAGATTGTTGCACAACATGTCTTCGAGAATCTGAATAACTCTCTCGGTCTGACCGTCCGTCTGAGGATGAAAAGCAGTAAAATTAAAGTTGGTTCCCAGAGCCTCTTGCAGTTTCTTCCAGAATCGCGATGTAAATCTCGGATCTCTATCAGAAATAATAGATAGTGGTACTCCATGTAACCAAACAATTTCAAAAATGTACAACTCAGCTAATCTATCAAGTTAGTAATCTGTTCGTACTGGTATGAAATGAGCAGCTTTCGTTAGTCGATCAATGACAACCTAGATAGCGTCTTTCTTTTTCGGAGTTATAGGCAATCCCGACACAAAATCCATTGTAATTCTATCCCATTTCCACTCAGGAATCATCACAGGCTACAGTAATCCCAATGGTACTTGATGTTCAGCTTTTACTTGCTAACAAATCAGGCATTTTGATACAAACTTTGATATACCCCGTTTCATACCCGACCACCAGTACAGTTGTTTCAGATCGTTATACATCTTGGTTCTTCCCGGATGAATAGATAAGCAGCTATGGTGTGCATCGTGCAAAATCTTTTGAATGAGTTCTGAATTTCTCGGTACACAAATTCTATTTCGGAACATTAAACAGTCATCAGTTCCAATATGAAATTCTGAATCAGAATTAGACTCACATTGAATTCGTTTAGCTTGTAAATCACTGTCATCTTTTTGAGCTTCACAGATTTGTTGTAGAAATACTGGTTTAGCTTTTAATTCAGCTAAAATAGACCCGTCATCACAAATCATCAACTGCTGTTCATTGCTCATAATGCAAACAAAGATTTTCGGCTCAAGGCATCAGCAACAACATTAGCTTTTCCCGGGTGATAATCAATCACAAAGTCATAATCTTTCAATAACTCGAGCCATCTTCGTTGTCGCAAGTTCAAATCTTTCTGTGACATCAAATATTTCAAAATCTTATGATCCGTATAAATGTGACATTTTTCACCGTATAAGTAGTGTCGCCAAATTTTTAATGAGAACACAGTTGCGGCCAACTCAATGTCGTGCGTCGGATAATTCTTTTCATGCGGTTTCAATTATCGAGAAGCATAAGCTATAACTTTTCCTTCTTGCATCAGAACACATCCCAGACCGTTTAATGACGCGTCGCTATAAATCACAAATTCCTTCCCCGATTCCAGTTGAACCAATACAGGTGCTTCAGTTAACAGTATTTTCAACTGTTCAAAACCTTGCTAGCATTTTTCTGACCATTCAAACTTCACGTCTTTTTGAAGCAGTCGTGTCATCGGTGTTGCAATTATTGAGAATCCTTTCACAAATCTTCGGTAATATCTCGCTAAGCCCAGAAAACTACAGACTTCAGACACATTTGTCGGAGGTTTCCAATCAATAATAGCAGAAAATTTACTCGGATAAACTTTAATAGCGTCAGCTGAAACAATATGCCCCAAAAATCCAACCTTTTTGAGCCAAAACTCACATTTACTGAATTTTGCAAATAACTGCTTATCACGTAGATTTTGTAACACAATTCTCAAGTGGTCGATATGCTCAGATTCATCTCGTGAATAAATCAGAATGTCATTAATGAATACAACAACAAATCTGTCTAAATACGGTCATAATATTCGATTCATCAAGTCCATAAAAATGGCAGGAGCATTAGTTAAACCAAAAGAAATAACAAGGAATTCACAATGACCATATTTTGTTCTGAATGCGCTTTTCGACACATCCGAATCTTTAACTCGCAACTAATAATAACCCGATCTCAAATCAATCTTTGAAAATACTGTAGCCCTTTTCAACTGATCAAATAAATCATTAATCCACGGTAAAGGATATTTGTTCTTTATAGTCACTTTATTTAGCTGTCTGTAGTCGATACACATTCTCATCGTGCCATCTTTCTTTTTCACAAACAATACCGGTGCACCCCAGGGAGAATAACTCGGTCGTGCAAAACCTCTATCTGTCAGTTCTTGCAACTGAGCTTTCAATTCTTTTAATTCTGTTGGAGGCATTCTGTATGGAGCTATCGATATCGATGTTGTTCCCGGTACTAATTCAATACCAAATTCAACTTCTCTGATCGGTGGCAAACTTGGTAATTATTCTGAAAATACATCTGAAAACTCACAAACAACAGGTACAGATTCAATCTTTCATTCAGACGCCTTCGTATCCAGTATGTATGCAAAATATGCATCATAGCCCTTTTCAAATATTTCTGAGCTAACATAGGTGATATCACAGTAGGTAATTCATTCGAATCATCAGATTTAATCTGAAGAATCTCACCATTTTGACATTTCAATTTGATAGTCTTCTGTCTATAATTCATAATCGCATCGTGCATAGTCAACCAGTCCATTCCATGAATCACATCAAACTCATCGAATGGTAGAAGCATCAAGTCAGCCCAAAAACAATAACCCTGAATCATCAAAGGAGAATTCTTACAAAATTTATCAACTAAAACAGATTTGCCTAAGGGTTTTGATACTTTGATTACAAACTCTGTAGACTCGACATGTAAACTCTTTTTAAATACTAAGTTCGTACTGATATATGAATGAGTTGATCCAGGATCTATCAATGCAACTATATCAGTATCAAAAACAGAAAAAGTACCAGTAATAACATCTAGCGATGATGCCTCCTCCCGTGCACGAATAGCATAAGCTCTGGCAGGTGCTCGCGCTTCAGATCTCACAGTCGAATCTCTCGTAACACCTCAGTTACCACTCATATTTCCAGTGTTTCAGGGTGGTCTCCCTCTAGTAGCCGTATTACTTAATATCGCTGGTTGTTCTCTTTTAGCTGTAAACTTTTCTGAACAGTCCAAGAGATAATGATCAAGAGATCCACATTTAAAGAAAGCTCCGCTCACTAATCTACATTCACCATAATGTTTCTTATTGCAATGTTTACATTCAGGTCCAGCATTTCTAATGCTTCCCACACTGGTAACGGATGTCGCCTGAGGTTTAGAACTGAAATGTCGCACATATCTGTCTCTAATCGAAATTCCCGCAGATGCCGTAGAACGAGGATGATTTTCTCTATATTTCTTTAATGCTGACTGATGTGGTTTGCCCGCAAATCTCTTTCTAGAATCTCTAGCATCAGAATTGGCTTTTCTTTTCTCTTTGCAAAGCTCTTCTGCTTTACAAGCTCGGTCAAATAAAACAACAAACTCTTTTAGCTTATAAATTCCAACTAACACTCTGATTTCATCATTCAATCCATCCTCGAATCTTTTACACATTATAGCTTCAGAAGATACACATTCACGGGCATTTTACTGAGTCGTACAAACTCTCTTTCATATTCTGTGACTGACATACGTCCTTGCTTCAATTTAAGAAATTCCTTTCTTTTCTGATCGATGAACCTTTGGCTAATGTATTTCTTTCTAAATTCAACTTGAAAGAAATCCCAAGTAATTCTTTCTAACGAAACTACGGATATCAAGGTATTCCACCACTGATACGCAGTGTCTCTCAATAGTGATAGAGCACATTTTAAACATTCTTCAGGTGTGCAGGACTGTATGATACGATCTCGGTTCCATAAAATTATTCTGAGTCGTGAAGTTGCCCGATCGTTAAACAAGAAGGTTTCGTTCGATTACGGAAAAGTTTAGAAAGTCCGAGTTTAGAAGAGTCGGTGAACAAAAATGGGTTCAACGGATGAAAGGCTTCTGGTTTAGAGAGGCTCGGTTATGGAAGAAAAGTGAAAAGTTCAGGATTATCGGATAATCGGGTTAGAAAGGTTCGAGATTAATCGAAATGGAAAAGTTCAGGATTAGATGGTAAATAAAAACTTAAAGTTAAGAATGAACCAATCTTCAGATGAAGGTTGACCCGAAACTTATAAGACCTAAGTTGGATTACGAATGGATATTACGAGACCTCGACCCGCTATCTAAAGAGATAGGAACCTTGGTATAAGGGTTTCGAACGCCACACGAGAAACGTGATAAGTTCAGTTAAACAAAGAATCGATTGACGCCACTAATTTAGATAGATAAGTCAACGAGTCTTTGCACGAAATTTGAGAGAAGAATTCTCACAAAAATTTGGCAACAATTCATTACGGTTCAAAAAGTTCCTTTTTACATTAAAAATTAACTAGTATTTATAGGCTAAGCACATGCGAACCGAATGGTCACTTAAGAGTCCTTAAAGGCTAAGTAAAAGTTATCTAGAATAGCCTTGAAAGTTTTAGAATGAAGCCCCTTGATTTCTTGGCTAAATTCGGTGGATGGGAGCTCCAATGGACAACTTAATGAACAAGCAAAACCACTTGGGAAAGATGAATGCATTGGAAGTAGAATGGCCATGTCTAGGTTCGGCCATGCCTCTTTAATGGCTCATAAATTTGCAACTCTTGGCCAAATAGGTAGCAGCAATAAAGAGGGGAATTGGGCAGCCATTTGAGTGTGAATAGGCGTCCATGAAGAGTCCTTGTGGTGTGAACACATTCAGCAAAATGGTAATGGGTGTGAAAGCATGGTGTGAACTCAAATGTGCTCCATTGGGCATTAGACCGGCCAAGCTTAATCATGAAGTGAATGTTCATCTCCTTAGCTAAATAGTCACCTAGGGAAGCTAGTTGTATCAGCCACCATTCATGGAATGAAACCATTCATGCACCATCCCCATACATTGCATCTAACATGCATGCACCTTGAATTAATGCCCTCCACATTCGGTAACCATAAAAGAGAATGAACTCAATTAGTTCATTTTAATTTCAGCTATTTGACATTAATACTTATTTTAAACACTTTCATTAGCACCTTAAATAATTTATTGGATACTAATTAAGACACATTAAAATTCTGCTGGACTCTAGACACATTAAAAACATGTTTGAACTAGGACACATTAAATCCTTGTAATGTTTAGGACATAATAAACCCATGAAATAAATCTAACATAATTAATATGACACTAATTAATTTAAATTTAAATGGTTGTAACTAAATTAAATAATAATTTATTTAATTAAGTTCAACAATTTAGCTAATTTATTCCAGCAATTAACGCATGCATCATGAGCTAAAGATGAGCTTATTGAGCTGAGTTTAGAGCTAGCCGAGCTTGGAGGATGTTGCATGGTCGGTTGAATTCAACGTTCTCGAGTTGTCCAGCCATGACGCTGCTCCATATTTTGTCTACAAGAGCCGAAAAATCCTCCTTGAACCTTTTAGCACGAGCACGAGTGACCGGCCCCTTTGGTAGCTCCAAGGGATCTTCGGTAGCTTTAGAGGATGCCCGAGCCACGGTCGTATCATCCCCTTCCCCTTCGAAATGACTTGTCCTCAACTCGTCACCTACATCATATGGAGACAAATCAGACACATTAAAACTAGCTCTCACGCTATACTCACCTGGGAGATCGATTTTATAAGAATTATCATTGATCTTTTCCAAAACTTGAAAAGGACCATCGCCTCTCGGCATCAATTTGGATTTTTGTTGGGCTAGGAACCTTTCCTTCCTCATGTGCACCCACACCCAATCTCCGGGCTCAAAGGTAACTCTCTTGCGTCCTTTGTTAGCCTTTTACTCATATTGCTTGGTCTATTCCTCGATATTCCTTCGCACCTTCTCATGCAAGCCTTTCATGAACTCGGCCTTCCTTTTGGCATCTGCATTCATAAATTATTCGTTAGGCAACGGAATTAGATCTAAAGGTGTTAAAGGATTAAAACCATAAATAATTTTGAAGGGAGAGTGTTGAGTAGCCAAATGGGTAGAACGGTTATAGGCGAACTCAATGTGCGATAGGCACTCCTCCCATGATTTGAGATTCTTCCGAATGATGGCACGCAACAATGTCGACAAGACTCGATTCACAACTTCGGTTTTCCCGTCCGTCTGAGGATGGCAAGTAGTCGAAAACAATAGTCTCGTGCCAATATTTCCCCAAAGCGTTCTCCAAAAATGGCTTAAGAACTTCATATCCCGATAGGAAATAATAGTCCTCGGCACTCCATGTAGGCGTACCACTTCCCTGAAAAACAGGTTAGCTACAAGCAAAGCATCGTCAGTTTTGTTACATGCAATGAAGTGTGCCATTTTTGAAAACCTATCTACAACAACGAAAATTGAGTCTTTTCCATTCTTGGTTCTAGGAAGACCTAGAATAAAGTCCATTGAGATGTCGATCTAAGGTCCTTCCGGGATAGGCAACAGTGTGTACAGTCCATGGGGTTGAACTTTCGATTTGGCCTTCTTGCAAGTGATACAACGATCACACACCTGCTCAACGTCTCTCTTCATTTTTGGCCAATAGAAATGTTCACGCAAGGTTGCCATCATCTTGGCGATCCCGAAATGGCCCATGAGGCCTCCGCTATGCGCCTCATTCACCAAAATGCTCCAAATGGATCCTTGAGGGATACAAAGCTTGCCTTCTCGAAATAGATAATCATTGCATCGATAGAATTTATCACAAGTACCAGATTCACAAGCTTTGTAAATTTCAGCAAATTCAGGTCCAGTAGCATAAAGTTCTTTCAAATACGCAAAACCCATCAATTTAGACTCTAAGGAATTAAAAAGGGCATACCTTCTCGACAAGACGTCCGCCACTACATTTTCTTTACCTTTCTTATATTTGATGACGTACGGAAATGACTTGAGGAATGCCATCCACTTGGCATGCCGCTTGTTCAATTCGTGTTGTCCCTTGAGGTGTTTCAAGGCCTCGTGGTCCGTATGGATGACAAATTCTTTGGGCCACAAGTAGTGCTGCCATGTCTCCAAAGCCCGAATCAACACGTACATCTCTTTATCGTAAGTGGGGTAGTTAAGTGTCGCCCCGTTCAACTTTTCACTAAAGTACGCTATTGGGCATCCTTCTTGCATAAGCACGGCTCCAATGCCTAATCCCGAGGCATCGCACTCAATTTTAAATGTCTTCTAGAAATCTGGCAACACAAGTAAAGGAGCGTTAGCTAAGAGTTCTTTAATAGAATTAAAAGCACGCTCGTGTTCATCATTCCAAAAGAAAGCAGCATTTTTCTTAATGACACTAGTTAATGGCGTGACAATGGTGCTAAAATTTTGAATGAAACGCCTATAGAAGCTCGCCAAGCCATGGAAGCTTCGAACTTGGCTGATACTAATGGGTCTCGACCACTCACGAATTTCTTTGACCTTCTCTTGATCCACTTCGAGCTCTTTCGCGCTAATGACAAATCCTAAGAAGACAACTTGGTTAGAACAAAATGTGCACTTCTTAAGATTAGCATACAATGTCTCCTTACGCAAAATTTCTAGCATGGCTCACAAATGGTTTATATGGTCCTCCAACGATCTGCTATAAATAAGAATATCGTCAAAATATACAACGCAAAATTTTCCAATGAAAGCACGTAGAACATAATTCATTAACCGCATAAAGGTACTAGGTGCGTTAGTTAAGCCGAAAGGCATAACCAACCACTCATACAAACCATGCTTAGTTTTAAATGCCGTTTTCCACTCATCTCCTTTTCGCATTCGGATTTGATTATATCCGCTCTTAAGGTCGATTTTGGAGAAGAGTTGCGACCCACTTAATTCATCCAACATGTCATCAAGGCGTGGAATGGGATGCCGATACTTGATGGTGATCTTATTGACCGCACGGCAATCTACGCACATACACTAAGTACTGTCTTTCTTGGGCACCAAAAGCATAGGAATAGCGCACGGGCTTAGACTTTCCCGAATGTAGCCTTTGGACATCAACTCTGATACTTGTTGTTGCAATTATTTTGTTTCTTCTGGGTTGCTTCGATATGCTGGATGATTTGGTATTGTGGCTCCAGGAACGAAGTCAATCTGGTGCTCGATCCCTCGAATAGGTGGGAGGCCACTAGGGATGTCGTCCGGAAAGACATTTTCGAAATCCTGCAAAAAAGATACAATCGAAGATGGAAGTGAAGCATCCAATTCATTAGTATTAAGGAAATTCTCCTTATACATAAGAACAACCATTGGTTGTCGAAGTAACAGCATTTTTCGAATCTCTCGTTCTTTTGCATACACACTCAATTTTGCAATGTAACATCCTAGAATTAGGGTTTCTGCATTTTATGCTATTCTATGTGTTTGGCTTGTTTAGCATGTTATCTTGGTGTGTTTGGGGGTCCCGGGGAGGCTCGGGTTCAAGTCAGAGCCTTGGAAAAATTTTGCTTTTGGGCATTTTAGGTGGGAGAGCTAGTTGAGGCAGGCCTTAAGTATATTTACTTGTGTTTGTTGACACAAAAAAAGGTGAGTGGTGTGGTGGCAAGGTAACGCCACTTGAGGAGCATGGAAGTGGCGTCACAAGGGAGCAGTAGGGGGAAGGAGTTCGAGTCTCATCTGCAGCATCTAGAGCTTTATTTTTGTGCTCTAGGAGAGGAAGAAGTGGCATGCGGCTGGGACTCTTCAAGGTGGTTGTTGAAAGGGTCAAATGCATTTGAATGGATGGAGGAGAGGTGCTTGAGGAGTTTCAACCGGTCAACCGATTTGAATTAGTGGATGGAGAGTGAATGGGGGAGAAAATCGTGGAAGGTGGAGAGAGAGGGGGAGTTGGCCGAAAGTTGGAAGTGTGTGGGGGGAGTGAATTCGGTTGAGAGAAGTAAATGAGAGAGGGTCCTTTTTGAGCATTTTCGGATTTTGCTAGTAGGAGTGTGTGTCGTTTTCTTTCAAGTTTAGCTAGTGTGCAATTTTGGTCTCAGCGATTTGGGAAGGCATTTTCTTTCTTTTTCTTTACCGAAACCTTTAGTGATCACTCTGATTGTTCTCCTTTTTCTCTCTTGTGCATTCAAGCCGAAACCCCTTTCTGGTTCTGAAGTATTTCTTCTATTCATCTCTTTCACCCTTCTCTTCTAAAAGTTGAAACTTCCTACTTCTTTTACTATTTCCTTTTTCTTCTTTTTCTAGCCGAAACCTCTCCTAACCTTTTCTCTTCTTTTGCTGAAATCTCCTTCTAGTTCATCTTCTCTCTTCTTTGCTTTTTCATTTTTGTCCCCACAGACCGAACCTCAGTTACTTATTCCCTTTTTGTTCCATTTCTTCTTATTCTAGGGATTAAGCCGAAACCTTCTTGACATTGACTGCTTGTGCCGAATCTCTTAGGACTTCATTCGGTTTCTCTCTGTCTAAGGTAAGGAACTTTTCTTTCTCTTCATCTCCTTACTTTAGCTAAGGAAGCCGGCCACTCATTCTTTAAGCATAAATCGGTTTTGGGTTCTCTTCCTTAGCGGATTACTTCATCTTTTGTAACCCGTTTCTGTCATCTTTCATTATTAGTAGCCGAATATTAAGAAGCGAGGTGCTAAGACTTCTTTTATTGCCGAAAGTCCCTTTCCAATCGGTCTTGCTTGTCCGCGTGAGTAACAAAGGTAAGGAGTTTCTCTCTAGTCCTATACGATTAGTCTCTCTTCGTTGTTCGTTGCCATAGTCCAACATCTTTGTTAGATAATCGTTGTTTTCATTATAGTACTGTATTAATCAAGATTCTTTCATGGATGCCAGTGCCAGTCAAACTAAGGAGAGGAGTGGACTCGTAGTCCCTGCCCCTAAGTTCAAACGGTGTGCTGTGTCGACGGTTCGGGATTTTTAGCCGGGTTGTGGTAGAGAGCCGACATCGGCTTGGGATAGGCAGATCGCTGTTATTCCTGCTAGTGAGAGTGTCGACGATATTGAGAGTCTAGTTCTTCGCGTAATCAGGTGTGTAATTCTCACAACTTTTCTTTATTAATTTGCATTAACAACTGTATTGGCTGGAAGCCGAAATGACAAGATATGACAAATCGAGATACCCTCATGAGTAAGGTGGGAGACATCAAGTAAGTACTCTTGTAATTTTTCCTGTCGAATGACATAGCCTAAAATATATGTATGATTTGATTATTGGTTATACAATGGAATATGCTTGCATTCATCATAATATGATAATATGTGCATGGGTTTTGGGATATGATATTGATCAAAGGGGCAGTGTATTTTGGTGGCTTTGCCACATGATTCGGTGACATGGTCACATAATTTCGGTGGCTTTGCCATATATTTCGGTGACGTTGTCACATTATTTCGGTGGCTATGCCACATATTTCAATGATGAGTATTGATCGCAAAGACGATCGCCATCGATGGTGTGTAGCGGTGAGGGTTGATTGTAGAAATCCCCACTGGTGTGTTTGGCAGGAATGGGCGGTGTGTCCAGATGGATAACTAGGTTGGGTTGGGTTTGCATCATATTGCATCCATCTGCTATATTGTGCTAATAGGGCTAAGGCCTAGTTCGTTTCTGAATAGGCTTCTCCCAATGTGATTTTGTAAGGGCTAAGGCCCAGATGGTATTTGAATGGGCTCGGGTCCAGTTATGGTTCATCTGGGGAAATTACACACTGAGTCTTCTTGACTCACCCCCTCTGCTTAATTTTTGCAGGTGATTCTTAGTTCAGCGAATATGGGCCGGGGTGGACTTCGTGGTGGCCATGCACTATTTTAGTAAACTCGATTTTACTTATCTTTAAATTTATTTTAATTTGGGATTCTGTTATGTAATAAGGCCACTGATATTTTAATTTGGTTTTATTTTAAACGCATTAATTATCTTTATGAATTAATCAGAATGGGGTTTTCTTAAAAAAAACATAAATAACTATTTTCCAAAACGTAATGAAACAATTTACAAACAGTAATGGATAACACGTCGGTTTCACTTAAAGCATCAACAAGTGTGTTCAAAATATCACCTACCCACAATAGTTCAAGTTTGATTTTCACAGTAAAGGAAATTTCCAAATTAATTACAAGTTTTCAAAAATATGAACACTGAGTTTTCAAACGACCAACCCAACTTGGAATTTTTAAGAGAGAGAGATTCAAACATTTTTAAACGATTGCGAAGTTGCATGAAAAACCTTTTATGTGACGCACCAGATCTGGTTGTAACGTCTAGGCCAGATTTGGGGTGTTACAATTGTGGTATCAGAGCCCAGTTGCAAAACTCGGCTGTGGAATGGGTTCAAAAATGTTTTCAAAAACTGGTTTGAAATATGGTTTAGAAAATATATGTTTTCTGGAAGTATGGCACCCAAGTTTTTGGCACCAAATCCGTATGGTAAGTCTTTTGACTATTGGTTGATTTGTATGAAAAGATTATATTGTGTTGTGAATGCTAGTGTTAGGGATTCAATTCTAGAGATTGAGACTTTTAGAAGTTCGATTTGCGAGAACCACTCTTAAATATGAATTCATAAGATACCCGTTAATAAACAGTGGAATAATTTACTAATTCATAAAATTTGTAATCAGATTAAGTTGATTCTGTAATCATGAGTGCTAGAAGACGTGGACGTGGGTTGCGCGACCGTGGTAGAGGCTGGGGTATTGAGGCTGGACCCTCAGAATCAGGGTATGGGCCAAAAGGCAAACTGCCAGCATCACCAGTGGCGAAAGCGGGGTCCCAAGACTGAATCGGAGGGGACGATGCTTTGTCCCAAGTGATGTTGCGTGTTCTGGAGTGGGTTGCTGGGGCAAGCACTAGATCAGTAGCTCGTAAGTCTATTCCTGAGTGACTTCGAGCAAATGGGGCAGAGATATTTAGGGGTATTTCTGGTGTGGCCCCAAACGTAGCTGAATATTGGCTTGAGGCAGTTGAGCGAATTATGGACGATCTGGATTGAACGACAGAGGAGAAATTGAAAAGAGCGGTGTCTCTTCTTCGAGATGAGGCATATCAATGGTGGCTCACGGTAAGGGAGGGTACTCCAGCGGATCGTATTACCTGGGGTTTCTTCAAGATAGTATTTCAAGGGAAATATGTTGGGGCAAGCTATGTGGATGCCCATAGGAAAGCACTCCTGAATCTGGTTCAAGGGGGTAAATCCGTGGTTGAATACGAGGCAGAATTTCTGCGCTTGAGTCATTACGCCCGAGGGATAGTTGCGACCGACTATGAGTGTTGTGTACAGTTCAAAGATAGATTGCGAGACGAGTTGCGAGTACTGATAGCTCCACAGCAGGAGAGAGATTTTACCATTCTGGTTGAAAAAGCTAAAATAGCCGAAGAGGTAAAGCGGTCGAAGAGGCAAAACAGGGATAAAGATAGGGGTAAAAATAATAGGAGTTTTGGGTCGTCGGGATCGTCAGGGGGTTTTCAAAAGAGGCCTAGGTTTGATGAGCTAGCTCGAGTTGCGATGCCTGCTACGGTAGGTCAGTTTCGATCATGTGCTCTATGTGGGAAAATGCATTCGGGGGAGTGTTGGAGAAGAACTGGGGGATGTTTCAAGTGTGGATCTAAAGATCATATGATAAAAGACTATCCACAAGAATTAGATAAGGTGCGGCCAATAGGTCAGGGTTTTGCCCAGTTCAGGAGTGGTGGTCAGCAGCCGCCGAGAGGTCATGGTCCGGCCGGATGGGGAAATGGTTTTGGTCGAGGTTGTGGAGCACCGGGCAGGGGTGGCAGTAATGCAGATGCAAGACAGCCAGGTTTAGTCTATGCAGCTCGACGGTGAGAGGATAGCGATGCACCAGACATCATAACCGGTACGTTCATATAGTTGATAAACCATTTACTACTTTGATTGATATTGGATCGACCCATTCATATGTTGCTTGTACCGTGTCTGAGACTTTGAGCATTAATTCTGAAATTGCTGCTAGAGAAATGTCTGTGGTTAGCCCTTTAGGACAATCTGTAGTAGTGAACAAGTTGTTTAGGGATGTGCCTTTAGAAATTCAAGGAGTAGTATTTCCGACAGACTTGATGGAATTGCCATTCGGTGAGTTTGACCTTATCTTAGGCATGGACTGGCTGGTTAAGCATCATGCAAATTTGGATTGCACTGCTAAGCGTATGGTGTTAAGAACTTCGAGGATAAAGAAGTAATTATGATAGAGGAAAGAAGGAATTATTTGTCCAATGTGGTTTCTGCACTAAAAGCTAAAAGGATGATGCGAAAAGGGTGCAAGGCGTTTCTAGATTTTATTAGTGCTTTGGAGGCAAAAGAGTTGTCTGTAAAGGAGGTTAGAATGGTGAAGGAATTCGTGGATGTCTTTCCTGAAGAGCTTCCGGGGTTACCTCCGGATCGCGAAGTGGAATTTGGAATTGAGCTACTTCCGGAGACGGCTCCGGTGTCCATCGCCCCATGTAGGATGGCACCGAAGGAGCTGGTAGAACTTAAAGCTCAGATCCAGGAGTTGTTGGACCATGGTTTTATCTGACCAAGTGTATCTCCGTGGGGAGCGCCAGTGTTGTTCGTGAAGAAAAAGGACGGGTCAATGCGTATGTGCATTGACTATCGTCAGCTGAACAAGTTGACTATTAAGAACAAATACTCGTTACCAAGGATTGATGATTTGTTTGATCAGCTAAGAGGAGCTTCGGTGTTCTCGAAGATAGATTTGAAATCTGGGTATCATCAGCTAAAGGTCAAGGAGGCAGATATTCATAAGACTGCTTTTCGAACTCATTATGGGCACTACGAGTTCTTAGTAATGCCGTTCAGGTTAATGAATGCACCAGCTGCATTTATGGATATGATGAACCGGGTATTCCAACCCTATCTGGATCGGTTTGTCGTAGTGTTCATAGATGATATCTTGGTATATTCAAGGACGGAAGAGGAGCATGATTCGCACCTTCAGGTTGTTCTGCAGATATTAAGAGAGAAGCAACTGTATGCCAAATTTAGCAAGTGTGAATTTTGGCTGAAGGAAGTCACCTTCTTATGGCATGTTGTTTCTGCATAGGGGATTAGGGTTGATCCCCGAAAAATCGAAGCTGTTCTGGACTGGATGTCACCGAAGTCTGTAGTAGAAATTTGAAGTTTCTTGGGTTTAGCTGGGTACTACAGAAGGTTCATTGAGGGATTCTCCTTGATTGCGGCACCATTAACCAAGTTGCTACGGAAAGGAGTACCATTTGTTTGGGCTGATAGGCAGCAGGAAAGCTTCGAGAAGTTGAAGAAGATTTTGGCAGAGGCACCAGTGTTGATTCAGCCTGAGGCTAGGAAGGAATTCCTCATTTATTGTGATGCATCACACATCGGGTTAGGATGTGTGCTAATGTAAGAAGGGAAGGTAGTAGCGTATGCATCTCGACAGTTAAGACCACATGAGATGAATTATCCCACTCATGACTTGGAGCCAGCTGCGGTAGTGTTCGCCATGAAGATTTGGAGACATTACCTGTACGGAGAAAAGTCGATTATCTACACAGACCATAAGATCCTGAAGTATCTCCTTACCCAGAAGGAGTTGAATTTAAGGCAGTGGAGGTGGATTGAGTTGTTGAAGGATTATGACTGCTCGATTGAGTATCACCCGGGTAAAGCTAACGTAGTGGCGGATGCGTTGAGTCATAAGGTAATAACGGATTTGAGGGCAATGTTTGCTCATCTCATTCTGTATGAAGATGGTAGCCTGTTAGCCGAATTTCAAGTGAAGCCGACATGGGTAAGTCAGATTAAAGAGAAGCAGTTATTGGACGATGTGTTAAGTTCTCGACTCCAGCAAGTGCGGAATGGTGAGGTAGGGGATTTTAGTCTGAACAGTGAAGGGGCGTTATGTTTTCATGGAAAGGTTTGTATACCGAAGGACTTTGAATTAAGACAGATAATTCTGATGGAAGCGCATAGTAGCCCATACGCTATGCATCCTGGTGGAAGTAAGATGTATCGAGTTTTGCGTGAACAGTATTGGTGGCCAGGTCTGAAGCGGGAAGTTACCAAGTTTGTAAGTAAGTGTTTGACTTGTCAGTAGGTGAAGGCGGAATATCAGTTACCATCGGGGTTGCTAAAGCCGATGAAGATTCCACTCTGGAAGTGGGAGAGAATAACGATGGATTTCGTTAGTGGGTTACCCCTGACGCCTACTAAGAAAGATTCAGTGTGGGTGATTATCGATCGGTTGACGAAGTCTGCCCACTTCATACCCGTCCGTGTTGACTATCCATTGTAGAAGTTGGCCAAGCTATATGTAGCAGAAATTGTGAGGTTGCATGGGATACCAGTGTCTATCATATCGGACAGGGACCCTAGATTTACATCTCGATTATGGAAAGCATTACATGAAGCTTTGGGTACAAGGCTAGATTTCAATACAGCATTTCATCCACAAATTGATGGTCAGTCGGAGAGGGTAATCCAGATTCTGGAGGACATGTTAAGGGGCTGTGTGATTGACTTCAGAGGTAGTTGGGAAGATTATCTACCGTTAGCAGAATTTGCATACAACAACAGCTACCAATCCAACATCTAGATGGCACCCTACGAGGCGCTGTACGGTCGTAGGTGTCGTACCTCTACCTGTTGGACAAAGTTAAATGAGCGGCAGTTGTTGGGTCCAGAATTGATCTCAGAAACTGAGGAAAAGGTTAAGCTAATTCGAGCTCGGTTGAAAGAAGCTTCCGACAGGCAGAAATCATACGCAGACTTGAAGCGTAAGGACATAGAATTTTTGTGGGTGATCAGGTTTTTCTGAAAGTATCACCTTGGAAGAAGGTTTTAAGGTTTGGACGGAAGGGCAAGTTGAGCCCCAGGTTCATTGGACCTTATCGGGTATTGAGACGTGTGGGTCCAGTCGCGTATCAGCTTGAGTTCCCTCCAGAGTTGAATCAGATACATGATGTTTTCCATGTTTCGATGCTGAGGGCTGCCGTTCAGATCCATCTCACATAGTGCCGGTGGAGGAAATTGAGGTTAGACCTGATCTGTCATTTGAAGAAGAACCAGTGCAGATCTTAGATCGAGATGTTAAGGTGTTGAGGAGAAAGTCAGTTCCGTTGGTCAAAGTATTATGGCGTAATCATGGTTCAGAAGAAGCCACGTGGGAGCCGAAAAAGGCAATGCGACAGTAGTACCCTCATCTCTTTTGATCAGGTAAATTTCGAGGCCGAAATTTCTTTAAGGGGGTAGAACTGTAACATCCTAGAATTAGGGGTTCTGCATTTTATGCAATTCTATGTGTTTGGCTTGTTTAGCATGTTATCTTGGTGTGTTTGGGGGTCCCGAGGAGGCTCGGGTTCAAGTCAGAGCCTTGGAAAAACTTTGCTTTTGGGTACTTTAGGGGGGAGAGCTAGTTGAGGCAGGCCTTAAGTATATTTACTTGTGTTTGTTGACACAAAAAAAGGTGAGTGGTGTGGTGGCAAGGTAACGGCACTTGAGGAGCATGGAAGTGGCGTCACAAGAGAGCAGGAGGGGGGAAGGAGTTCGAGTCCCATCTGCAGCATCTAGAGCTTTATTTTTGTGCTCCAGGAGAGGAAGAAGTGGCATGCGGCTGGGACTCTTCAAGGTGGTTGTTGAAAGGGTCAAATGCATTTGAATGGATGGAGGAGAGGTGCTTGAGGAGTTTGAATCGGTCAACCGATTTGAAGTAGTGGATGGAGAGTGAATGGGGGAGAAAATCGTGGAAAGTGGGGAGAGAAGGGGAGTTGGCCGAAAGTTGGAAGTGTGTGGGGGGAGTGAATTCGGTTGAGAGAAGTAAATGAGAGAGGGTCCTTTTTTTAGCACTTTCGGCTTTTGCTAGTAGGAGTGTGTGTCGTTTCCTTTCAAGTTTAGCTAGTGTGCAATTTTGGTCTCAGCATTTTGGGAAGGCATTTTCTTTTTTTTTCTTTACCGAAACCTTTAGTGATCACTTTGGTTGTTCTCCTTTTTCTCTCTTGTGCATTCAAGCCGAAACCCCTTTCTGGTTCTGAAGTATTTCTTCTATTCATATCTTTCACCCTTCTCTTCTAAAAGCCGAAACTTCCTACTTCTTTTACTACTTCCTTTTTCTTCTTTTTCTAGCTGAAACCTCTCCTAACATTTTCTCTTCTTTTTGCCGAAATCTCCTTCTAGTTCATTTTCTCTCTTCTTTGCTTTTTCATTTTTGTCCCCACAGACCAAATCTCAGTTGCTCATTCCCTTTTTCTTCCATTTCTTCTTGTTCTAGGGATTAAGCCGAAACCTTCTTGACATTGACTGCTTGTGCCGAATCTCCTGGGACTTCATTCAGTTTCTCTCTGTCTAAGGTAAGGAACTTTTCTTTCTCTTCATCTCCTTACTTCACCTAAGAAAGTCGGCCACTCATTCTTTAAGCGTAAATCGATTTTGGGTTCTCTTCCTTAGCGGATTACTTCATCTTTTGTAACCCGTTTCAGTCATCTTTCATTATTAGTAGCCGAATATCAAGAAGCGAGGTGCTAGGACTTCTTTGGTTGTCGAAAGTCCCTTTCCAATCGGTCTTGCTTGTCCGTGTTAGTAACAAAGGTAAGGATTTTCTCTCTAGTCCTATACGATTAGTCTCTCTTCGTTGCTCGTTGCCATAATCCAACATCTTTGTTAGATAATCATTGTTTTCATTATAGTACTGTATTGATCAAGATTCTTTCATGGATGCGAGTGCCAGTCAAACTAAGGAGGGGAGTGTACTCGTAGTCCCTGCCCTTAAGTTCAAACGACGTGCTGTGTCGGCGGTTCAGGATTTTTTGCCGGGTTGTGGTAGAGAGCCGACATCAGCTTGGGATAGGCAGATCGCTGTTATTCCCGCTAGTGAGAGTGTCGACGATATTGAGAGTCTAGTTCTTCACGTAATCAGGTGTGTAATTCTCACACCTTTTCTTTATTAATTTGCATTAACAACTGTATTGGCTGGAAGCCGAAATGACGGTATTGACAATCGAGATACCCTCATGAGTAAGGTGGGAGACATCAAGTAAGTACTCTTGTAATTTTACCTGTCGAATGACATAGCCTAAAATGTATGCATGATTTGATTATTAGTTATACAATGGAATATGCTTGCATTCATCATAATATGATAATATGTGCATGGGTTTTGGGATATGATATTTATGAAAGGGGCAGTGTATTTTGGTGGCTTTGGCACATGATTCGGTGACATGGTCACATAATTTCGGTGGCTTTGCCACATATTTCGGTGACGTTGTCACATTATTTCAGTGGTTATGCCACATATTTCGGCGATGAGCAGCTGACTGCAGTACGACTGCCATCGATGGTGTGTAGCGGTGAGGGTTGATTGTAGAAATCCCCACTGGTATGTTTGGCAGGAATGGGCGTTGTGTAGCGGATGGATAACTAGGTTGGGTTGGGTTTGCATCATATTGCATCCATTATCTGCTATATTGTGCTAATAGGGCTAAGGCCCAGTTATTTCTGAATGGGCTTCGCCCAATGTGATTTTGTAAGGGCTAAGGCCCAGATGGTATTTGAATGGGTCGGGCCCAGTTATGGTTCATGTGGGGAAATTGCACACTGAGTCTTCTTGACTCACCCCATCTGCTTAATTTTTGCAGGTGATTCTTAGTTCAGCGGATATGGGCCGGGGTGGACTTCGTGGTGGCCATGCACTGTTTTAGTAAACTCGATTTTACTTATCTTTAAATTTATTTTAATTTGGGATTCTGTTATGTAATAAGGCCACTGATATTTTAATTTGGTTTTATTTTAAACGCATTAATTATCTTTATGAATTAATCGGAACGGGGTTTTCTTAAAAACACGTAAATAACTATTTTCCAAAATTTAACGAAACAATTTACAAACAGTAATGGATAACACGTCAGTTTCACTTAAAGCATCAACAAGAGTTTTCAAAATATCACCTACCCACAATAGTTCAAGTTTGATTTTCACAGTAAAGGAAATTTCCAAATTAATTACAAGTTTTCAAAAAAATGAACACTGAGTTTTCAAACGACCAACCCAACTTGGAATTTTCAAGAAAGAGAGATTCAAACATTTTCAAACGATTGCGAAGTTGCATGAAAAACCTTTTATGTGACGCACCAGATCTGGTTGTAACATCTAGGCCGGGTTTGGGGTGTTACATGCAATTCCTCCCTCATCTCGTTTTTCATGCTCTTTGCTCACTTTTACCTCTTTCTCTTTGTTTTTACCTCTTGATTTTACCTCACTCTTTTCCTTTTTTTTTCACTCTTTGTTTCTCTTGTTCTCATTTGCTGTACAGAACTTTTCAAATGGACTTGATCCTCTTAAACTTGCTTAGGAGTCATTGGAGCCAAAGTCACAGTCTTGCCAAGATGTTGGAAAGTACATCGGTTTGTATATCCGTCATGGATGGCTCGCCGACCGAATTGCCATGGTCTTCCCAATAGTAGGTGGCTCGCATGCATTGGGACCACATCGCAAATGACCTCGTCACTATACTTGCCAATAGAAAAAGGAATAACAGCTTGTTTAGTGACTTTCAATTCGCCTCTATCATTCAACCATTGTAGCTTGTATGGCTGAGGGTGTTCCGTTGTTGGCAAGTCTAACTTTTCAATGAGCATGCTGCTAACAACATTCGTGCAGCTTCCCCCGTCGACGATCATGCTGCATACTTTGCCACGAATATGACATCTCGAGTGGAAGATGTTTTCCCGTTGGAGTTTGTCTTCGGTACTTTGAATACTGAGACTACGTTTTACCACGAATAATTCTCCTTCAATGGCAAATTCAAGTTCCTCTTCATTTTCTTCTTCAGTATGTGGGTCGGGTTCAACTTCTTCTTCATCTCCCGATTCGATCTCACCGTCGGGTCTCACAATCATCACCCGCCGATTTGGACACTAACTTGCTTTATGGCCCCTACCGAGACACTTGAAACACTTGATCTCTCGAGTGAAATTGCGCCCGGCCTCATTGTTAGGTTTGCTTGTTTCCCCACTGTGTTTGTTAATCTTCGGACTTGCAACATTTTCTCATGCCCGAAAGGGGGTTTCCTTCTTACCATCTCCTTGGTTCCACTTTTGGGTAGGAGTGGAGTTTGGATAGGCACCGTGAGCGAGACCTTTCCTCTTAAGCTGCTTCTCCACTTTGATGGCCATGTGCACCATCTCTTCGATCTCGACATAGTGCTGGAGTTCAACTACGTTCGCTATGTCTTTGTTTAATCCAGCCAAAAATCTCGCCATGGTTGCCTCACGGTCTTCTTCGATGTTGGCTCGGGTCATGGCTATCTCCATCTCCTTGTAATAGTCATCCACACTCCGACTACCTTGGGAAAGATGTTGCAATTTCTGGTTCAACTCCCGGTGGTAATATGCTGGGATGAACCTCTTGTGCATCAATGCTTTCATCTCGGCCCAAGTATTGATTGGCTGCTCCCCGTTCCTTCTCCGGCTAGTGGTTAGTTGATCCCACCAGACCATTGCATAATCAGAGAACTCGATGGCCGCTATCTTTACCTTTTTTCCTTTCGAGTAATTATGACATTCGAACACCAACTCGATCTTCTTTTCCTATTCTAAGTACACCTCCGGATCGAATTTGCCTTGAAATGGGGGTATGGACAATTTGATGTTCTTCAAATCATCATCTATTCGAACACGATCTCGTTGACCACGTGGTTGTTGGCCTCTCCGTCGCCCGCTTTGATTGGAACCATGTTCACTTTCAGCTTCACTTGGCTCGGTCCAATGTTCTTCGAGTACTCGTTGCCTTCCTCGTCGCCTGGGTGGACTTGGAGGCGTTCTTCCTTATTGGGCATGTTCTTCGACTTGGTCGAGCCTTTCTTAGACTGGCTCGAGTTTACGGTCGAACAATCGTTCTACTTCTCATAACAAGGCTTGTAGATTGAGATCAGGTACATTTCAAACAGGTTGTCTATCCGTTCTTTCGGCCATGTTGCGTTTCGGGCTTCGGGACATGAATAAAATTTTAAAACCTCACTACAAATCCTCTCGATCACTCGGAAAGAAAGAGTAGATATCACTCACACCCGTGTTTGCACTCTATTCGGCTTTTACCTCTGCTTTATTGTGCTCACACACTCGTGCCTTGTTCCGCTTGTTTCTTCTCTCGTGATTTCGTATAAGACTCGGATGACCAATTCTGCTAGATTAGTAGGTCGGCTTCAAAGGGGTTAACAAATATTAAAGTGTTATGGTACGGGTAGGCTGAACGAAAGAATAAGTTTGGAGAAGTGTGGCGATGGGTTCGAAACGTTAGGAATGAATAGATGGAGGATCGAGAATTAAACAAAGAGAAAAAAAAACTAATTCAACCTTTTTTTAATATTTCGTAATTCTTTTTTTTAATTCGTATTTTCTCTTCTTTTTTTTAACTTTGAATATTTTTTTCTTTTTTTTCGATTTCCTTTTTTTTAAATTTAGTACGTACCTAACCCGGGATTGTTTCAATTGTCTGAGCTTTTCATTTAATTAGCTCTGATACCAAATTATACGATCTCGGTTCCGTAAAATTATTCTGAGTCGTGAAGTTGCCCGATCGTTAAACAAGAAGGTTTCGTTCGATTATGGAAAAGTTTAAAAATTCTGGGTTTAGAAGAGTCGGTGAACAAAGATGGGTTCGACGGATGAAAGGCTTCTGGTTTAGAGAGGCTCAGTTATGGAAGAAAAGTGAAAAGTTTGGGATTATCGGATAATCGGGTTAGAAAGGTTCGGGATTAATTGAAATGGAAAAGTTCGGGATTAGATGGTAAACGAAAACTTAAAGTCAAGAATGAACCAATCTTCGGATGAAGGTTGACCCGAAACTTATAAGACTTAAGTTGGATTACGAATGGATATTACGAGACCTCGACCCGCTATCTAAAGAGATAGTAACCTCGGTATAAGGGTTTCGAACGCCACACGAGAAACGTGATAAGTTCGGTTAAACAAAGAATCGATTGACGCCACTAATTTAGATAGATAAGTTAATGAGTCTTTGGACGAAATTTGAGAGAAGAATTCTCACAAAAATTTGGTAGCAATTCATTAAGGTTCAAAAAGTTCCTTTTTACATTGAAAATTAACTAGTATTTATAGGCTAAGCACATGCAAACCGAATGGTCACTTAAGAGTCCTTAAAGGCTAAGTAAAAGTTATCTAGAATAGCCTTGAAAGTCTTAGAGTGAAGCCCCTTGATTTCTTGGCTAAATTCGGCTGATGGGAGCTCCAATGGACAGCTTAATGAACAAGCAAAACCACTTGGCAAAGATGAATGCATTGGAAGTAGAATGGCCATGTCTAGGTTCGGCCATGCCCCTTTAATGGCTCATAAATTTGCACCTCTTGGCCAAATAGGTAGCAGCAATAAAGAGGGGAATTGGGCAGCCATTTGAGTGTGAATAGGCGTCCATGAAGAGTCCTTGTGGTGTGAACACATTCAACTGAATGGTCATGGGTGTGAAAGCATGGTGTGAACTCAAATGTGCTCCATTGGGCATTGGACCAGCCAAGCTTAATCATGAAGTGAATGTTCATCTCCTTAGCCGAATAGTCACCTAGAGAAGCTAGTTGTATCAGCCACCATTCATGGAATGAAACCATTCATGCATCATCCCCATACATTGCATCTAACATGCATGCACCTTGAATTAATACCCTCCACATTCGGCCGAACCTACAAAAGAGAATGAACTCAATTAGTTCATTTTAATTTCAGCTATTTGACATTAATACTTACTTTAAACACTTTGATTAGCACCTTAAATAATTTATTGGACACTAATTAAGATACATTAAAATTCGACTGGACTCTAGACACATTAAAAACATGTTTGAACTAGGACACATTAAATCCTTGTAATGTTTAGGACATAATAAACCCATGAAATAAATCTATCATAATAAATATGACACTAATTAATTCAAATTAAATGGCTGTAACTAAATTAACTAATAATTTATTTAATTAAGTTCAACAATTTAGCTAATTTATTCCAGCAATTAACGCATGCATCATGAGCTAAAGATGAGCTTCTTGAGCTGAGTTTAGAGCTAGCCGAGCTTGGAGGATGCTGCATGGTCGGTTGAATTCAACGTTCTCGAGTTGTCCAGCCATGACGTTGCTCCATATTTTGTCTACAAGAGCCGAAACATCCTCCTTGAACCTTTTAGCACGAGCACGAGTGACCGGCCCCTTAGGTAGCTCTAAGGGATCTTCGGCAGCTTTAGAGGATGCCCGAGCCACGGTCGTATCACTGTAACACCCCTAACCCGTAACCATTGCCGGTCCAGGGTTAAGAAGCATTATCGGACATAACGGAACATTTACTATAATTTCTCAAACATAAATACATCATCAGCATATCATAGCAAATCATATACATAGAGTCCCTTTAAAAAGGTCTACAAGACCTTAACTTGCATTAGGAAGGGGTCAGGACTAAACCGAGCACATACAAAATTTTTTCGAAAGTCAAACATTTTTGTAAGTTACAAAGGTCACACGCCCGTGTGAGTAGGCCGTGTGCCTCACACGGCATCAGACACACCCGTGTGTCCAAGCCGTGGCAAAACAGGGCATACATACTGACCTATCCACACGGCCGAAGACACACCCGTGTGCTTGACCCGTGGGCAACACTGACTTAATTCACATGGCCTGTCACACGCCCGTGTGTCTGGCCCGTGTACGAGACTGACTTATTTCGAAATACAATCTTAAGAGACACGATCGAGACACACGCCCGTGTGCTCACCCGTGTGGGTAAATATAGGCCATTTGCAAGGCCAAATTGCCACCCAAATTTTGGGTCACACCTACAACCATCAATCCATTCTAAATTCATACCTCAAAAACCTCCAAAACATACATTTTAACCATCATTTCCATCAACCAATTTAAGCATGAAACATACCACTGTCATATCACCAAAACATATCAATATGATCATTCACACAACATCACATATACACCTTATAACTATCATTTTCACATATTCAAAACACATACTAAAGTAATTCAACTATCAAGCCATATCACATGTCAAGAACTATACATCTCAAAACATTCCATAGTCACTAGCCTATACATGCCATATACCCAATATACAACTTCCAAAAGTACCAAAATAGATGTCTGATAGTGTGATTGAGTCGCTGACGATCCCCGAATCTGAGCTAGCTTTAAAGACACTATAAAACAGAGAAAGACTTCACACAGTAAGCTTTAAAGCTTAGTAAGATCGAAATATAACACAATTAACTCAACAATTCAAATTGATTATGCAAAATTTACTAACACTTAGTTCCATTCACATCACTACTCAATCTTATCCATGGTTTTACTCACTATCATACCATATCTATAGATTCATATACAAGCATTTATAATGCTACTCAATCCAACTTATCTCATCATTCATTCACATAATCTTCCATCTATCTCATTCATAATATCATCAACCACATAGGTTCTGTACATACCTGTATCACCAAGTATTTATCTATCACATTTACCACTCAATGCTCAATGCCATAATTCGTTCGATCCTCTTTAAACGTTCGATGAATATGCACACTCAGTGTCATTGAAGTAGCCGAAGCTACAATAATATCGCACACTTAGTGCCATCACATTAAACCGAAGATGTCTTGGTATCCCACACACAGTGCCAACTAATATAGTCGAAGCTTTCTTTATCTCGTACACTTAGTGCCATTCATCACTGTAACGGATCTATTTACGCATACTTAGTGCCATCCATCTTTGAACTCAAAATCCACATTACCCAAATCCACAATTTACATTTCCTTTCATTTCATCACATAAGAACATTAGTTAATCAATATGTATTATACACGAACTTTCCTTAGACGTAGAAATGACAACACTAGTCGATCAATTGAGCACTTTGTTCTTGCCTCGATCTAAGTCCGAATTTCTCTTTTCTTGATCTATATAATATCAAACTCAACTCATTTAATCACACATTCATTTAACTAAATTCTCAAACACATAATTAGGGCATTTTGCACTTTAGCCCTTATAATTTCACACTTTAGCATTTTAGTCCTTATTTCAGAAATACATCAAATTCACAAAATCACATTTAATCAATGCTCAATCAAATTACCATAGTACCCCTAGCAGCCCATATTTCACATTTATTTCACATTTCAACCCCTCAATTTACATATTTCACAATTTAATCCTTTTTTGACATTTTTGTCAAAAATCACTTTACAAAACAATAAAATCTAACAACAATTATTCATTATTCATCATCAACTATCAAAAAGCTCAAGCATTCATCAATGGCATTTTACAAAATCACCAACAAACTCAAAAATTAGAGCATGGGCTCGCTAGAACACGAAGCAACGATCACAAAAACATAAAAATCATCAAAAACTGAGCTCAAAACATACCTCAATCAAGAACAACTATGGCCGAATGAATAAAAACTCAAAACCCTTTCTTTTTTTCTTCTAAAATCGGTGAAAGAAGATGATAATGGCCATTAAAATATTTTTGTTTTATTTAATCATATATTGATTTGCCATTTACCAAATTATCCATACTAAATAAACAAAAACATCACTTAATGGTTGTCCATAAAAGTCCATTAACCATGTTAATGGTCCATTTGCAACATAAGGACCTCATATTTAAAGAGACATAACAATTGAGTACTTCTAATAACTAACACACAGCTTTTACATTTTATGCAATTAGATCCTTTTTCACAAATCAGCACACAGACGATAAAATTTTCACACATACTTTATCACATACTGTAAACACGAAAATTAATTTAAAATTATTTTTCTGACCTCGAATTTATGGTCCCGAAACCACTATTCCGACTAGGGTCTAAACCAGGCTGTTACAACTCTCCCCCCTTAGGGATTTTCGTCCTCAAAAATCTTACCAGTGATTAGATTCAGATATTGCTCTCTCATAACATCTTCAGGCTCCCACGTAGCCTCTTCAACTCCGTGTTTGTGCCACAACACTTTCACTAAAGAAATTTTCTTATTTCTCAATTCTTTGATCTCATGTGGCCGAATTCGAATTGGTTCTTCATTATTCGATAGATCAGACTGAATCTCTACTTCAGTAGGGGCAATCACATGTGATGGATCAGATCTGTATCGTCTAAGCATCGATACGTGAAACACATTATGAATCTTCTCTAGCTTAGGTGGCAACAATAATCTATAAGCAACCGGCCCAATACGTTCAATAATCTCATACGGCCCGATAAACCTCGGACTCAATTTACCTTTTTCTGCCGAAACAAAATATTTTCTTCCACGGAGACACTTTCAAAAATACATTATCACTAATCTCAAATTCAATATCTTTTTGTTTCAAATCTGCATAAGACTTCTGACGATCTGACGCTGCTTTCAAACTGTCACGAATCACTTTCACTTATTGTTCAGTTTTTTAATCAAATCAACCCCGTGAATTTTATTCTCACTAAGCTCAGCCCAATACAATGGAGTTCCGCATTTACAACAGTAAAGAGCATCATATGGTGCCATTTTAATGCTTGATTGAAAACTATTATTATACGTAAATTCAATCAACGACATATGCTTTTCCCATGTACTTTCAAACTCAAGAATACAACATCTCAACATATCCTCGAGAATTTGAATGATCCGCTCGGATTGACCATATGTTTACGGATGAAATGCAGTACTGAAATGCAGCTTCGTACCTAAAGCCTCTTGCAGTTTCTTCCAAAATCGCAAAGTAAACCTCGGATCTCTGTCAGACACAATGGATAACGGTACCCCGTGCAATCTCACAATCTCATAAATATACAATTCAGCTAACTTATCAAGTGAATAATTTGTTCTCATCGGAATAAAATGAGCTGATTTCGTTAATCTGTCAACTATCACCCAGATTGCATCTTTCTTTCTCGGAGATAAAGGCAACCCCGACACAAAGTCCATTGTGATTCTCTCACATATCCACTCAGGAATCATGTTCGGTTGTAATAAATCGGATGGAGCCTGATGTTGAGCTTTGACTTGTTGAAAAACTAAACATCTTGAAACAAACTCTGAGATATCCCGTTTCATACCATGCCGCCAATAAAACTGTTTCAGATTATTGTACATTTTCGTACTTCCCGGATGAACAGACAAACAACTATTATGAGCCTCGTTCAAAATCAACTGAATCAACTCTGAATTTCTTGGAATACAAATCCGATCTTGGAATCTCAAACAACCATCATTATCAACTTGAAATTCTGAATTAGAATTCAAACCACACTGAGCTCGTTTTGTCATCATCTCAGCATCAATTTTACGTGCATCACAAATCTGACGTATAAACATTGGTCTCACTTTCAATTCAGCCAAAATTGAACCATCATCACACAGATCTATCTGAGTACTCATTGCTCGTAAAGCAAATAAAGACTTTCGGCTCAAAGCATCAGCAACAACATTAGCTTTTCCCGAATGATAGTCAATTACTAATTCATAGTCTTTTAGTAATTCTAACCATCTCCGCTGTCTCAAATTCAATTATTTCCGAGTCATCAAATATTTCAAGCTCTTGTGATCAGTATAAATGTGACACTTCTCACCAAATAAGTAGTGACGCCAAATCTTCAATGCAAATAAAATAGCTACTAATTCAAGATCATGTGTCGGGTAGTTCTTTTCATGCGATTTTAACTGTCTCGAAGCATAGGCTATAACTTTGCTCTCTTGCATCAACACACAGCCTAAACCATTCAACGATGCATCACTATAAACTATGAATTCTTTACTCGATTTAGGTTGAACTAACACTGGTGCTTCTATCAATAATACTTTCAACTGTTCAAAACTCTGCTGACACTTTTCTGACCACTCAAATTTAACATCTTTCTATAGCAATTTTGTCAACGGAGTTGCAATATTCTAGAAGCCTTTCACAAACCGTCTATAATATCCCGCTAGTCCCAGAAAACTACGGACTTCAGATACATTTCTCGGAGATTTCCAATCTTGTTCAGATCAACTCGTATCCCCGCAGCTGACACTATATGTTCCAGAAAACCAACCTCGCACAACCAAAACTCACATTTACTAAAATTTGAATACAAATGCTTCTCACGCAGAGTCTGTAACATGATCCTCAAATGTTCAGCATGTTGTATCTCATTGCAAGAATAAATCAAAATATCGTCAATAAACACAACGACAAATCGATCCAAATACGGTCTGAATATTTAGTTCATCAAATCCATAAATACTGCAGGAGCATTCGTTAGTCCGAAAGGCATAACTGAGAATTCATAATGTCCGTACCTCGTTCTGAAAGTAGTTTTCAGCACATCTGATTCTTTGACTCTCAACTGATAATATCCCGATCTCAAATCTATTTTCGAAAATACCGTAGATCATTTTAACTGATCAAACAAATCATCAATTCTTGGTAGAGGATATTTATTCTTTATTGTCACTTTATTCAACTGTCGGTAATCAATACACATCCTCATAGTACCATCTTTCTTTTTCACAAACAACACAGGAGCACCCCAGGGCGAGAAACTTGGTCGAACAAATCCTCTATCGGTCAACTCTTACAACTGAGACTTCGACTCTTTCAATTCTGTCGGAGCCATTCTATATGGAGCTATTGAGATAGGGGTCATCCCCGGTACTAAGTCAATACCAAACTCAACTTCTCGTATCGGAGGTAATCCCAGTAGTTCTTCAGGAAACACATCAAGGAACTCACAAATCACAGGCACATATTCAACTTTCTTTTCTGTCACTTTTGTATCTATCACATATGCAAGATAAGCTTCACATCCCTTTTTAACATAATTCAAAGCTTTCATCGAAGATATTACAGCCGGTAACCCATTCAAATCACTAGATTCAATTCGAACTATCTCACTATTCTGACGTCTCAAATCAATACTTTTTCGTTTACAATTCACAATAGCATTATGCAAAGTTAGCCAATCCATACCCAGAATTATATCAAATTCATCAAAGGGTAGTAGCATCAGATTAGCCGGGAACCAAATATCTCGAAACATCAACGGACAATTCTTGCACACCTTATCAACCAGAACACACTTGCCTAATGGGTTCGATACTCTAATTATAAACTAAGTAGACTCAACAGGTAGAGTCTTACTAGATACTAAGTTCACACACACATATGAATGAGTAGATCCTAGATCTATCAATGCAATCACATCAGTATCAAAAAGAGTAAAAGTACCAGTAATGACATCTGGAGATGATGCTTCTTCGCGAGCGCGAATAGCATAAGCTTGGGCAGGTGCTCTCTCCTCAGATCTCATAGCTGTATCAGTTGTTCCTCTCTGACTACCACTCACATTTCCAGTGTTTTTGGATGGTCTACGCCTAGCTGTTGTGTTACTCGACCTCGCACTCTGAACATTATCTTTCTCATCTAACTCGGGGAAATCCCAAATAAATTGATCTCATGATCCACATTTATAGCAAGCTCTATTATTATACTTGCCCCAGCATTCTCCGGTATGACGTCTCCCACACTATCTACACTCAGACTTATTGCTTCTAACACTCCCAACACTTGATTCCATTGGAGTTTGAGTTTTAGGACCAGTATTTTGTTTCACACGATCTTTACTCGAATGTCCAGTTGAAGCATTTGAACGATTGGTTGCATCTCTGAATGTCTTTGACGAAGAGTGATACGACTTACTTATCGACCTTTTTCTCTCGTCTCTAGCTTATAAATCTCCTTTCTTCTTTTCTTTACTAAGCTCCTCGGCTTTACAAGCTCTTTCAACATACCACAAATTTATTCAAATCAAGAATTTCGACCAGAAGTTTAATGTCTTCATTCAATTCTTCGATGAATTGTTTACACATAGTAGTTTCTGTCGAAACACATTCTTGTGCATACTGACTCAATCTTACAAATTCCCGCTCGTATTCCGTAATAGACATACAGCCATGTTTCAGCTCTAGAGACTCTTTACGTTTCTGATCTATAAACTGTTGACTGATATATTTCTTCCAGAATTTACCTTGGAAGAAATCCCAGGTGATTCGTTCTTTCGGAACCACAGATATTAATGTTTTCCACCAATGATGCACCGTATCTCTCAATAATGAAACATCACACTTAAGACATTCCTCAGGGGTGCATGATAATTCATCAAACACTCTAATGGTATTCTCAAGCCAGAATTCAGCTCGCTCGGCAACATCATCAACTGTGGCCCTGAACTCTTCGGCCCCATACTTATGAATTTTATCAACTGGAGGTTTACTCAATCGGATCGGGTCTGTAACTTGTGGCACTATAGGAACTTGCGGGGGTGGAGGTTGTTGAGCAGCCGGGTTCGTTCGAACGAACTTCGTAAACCACTCACTCATCATTTGGAAGAAGGTTTTCTTAGCCTCTCCCTCGTTGTAACACCATATACCCAAGTCCTAGACTGAGACTGGATACGAGACATTACCATACTTGAACTTAAGTAAACATGTACTTACGGGCTGTAAAAATTATTTTTCGAAACAGAAACTTCACTTTCTTAATCAAAACATACGTTTCATGGGCCTACGAGGCCTTAAACACCTATCCGAAAACTTTTGGAACTCAATCGGGAACTTTTCCTCGAAACAGGGGTCACACGCCCATGTGACTTGGGACACGCCCGTGTACCCCTAAAACATGCCCGTGTCTTCCACCCGTGGTCGACACTAACTAATTTCACACGGCCTTGACACGCCCGTGGCTTTGGCCCGTGTGCTAAACTTTGGCATTCTGACTTATCCACACGGTCCATACACACGCCTGTGTACTTCAGCCGTGTGGCAATTCAAATTACAAGTGCAAGGTGCAGACTTTACACGGCCAGGGCACACGCCCATGTGCTAACCATGTGTCACACACGGCCTAAACATACGGCCGTGTGACTAGCCCGTGGTCTATTCTGACTTAAAACACTAATGTGCAGGGGACACACGGCCTAGACACACGCTCGTGTGTCTATCCGTGTGGGCACCTAGAGGCTATTTTCCAAGCCAATTGCCACCCTGAGATCAAGATCAATCCAATACTCAATTCAATAACTCAAGTATTACATCTAACATGAACAAGGATGCATACTTCATTGATAGATGAAAACATACATACTTAATCATTCATGACCCATCTCTTTGGCCATATACAAAAAGAATACTAAGCTTGATAGCCAACACTTTGGCTAATTCTAAAACATAACTCAAAATGAAATGCTTCCTATACATGCCATACTTAATATAAACAACTTGGCTATACCAAAATAGCAATTGATAGTGTGCTCCGAGCTCCGATGACGATGATCTACGAGATTAGCTTGGCTGGACTACATGGAAAGAAAGAATTAAAGACGTAAGCATTTCGCTTAGTAAGTTTGCATGTAGTGCATATAGCAACATATTTGCTTAATATAACTCATTCATCATAAATAAAGGCATTGCCGAACTCATATGCTTGAGCTCACTTACTCTTAATAATTCTTACATATCTCATGGTACTTACTAGTCTCATACTTGTAAGGTAAACAAGGTACCTGTACCACTTAATCACATAGATTAGCATACTTCGCTATGGTAAGCATAATCTTAACTTCATCATTCATAACATGAATAATACTCTTAGTTAACTTTGACTAACATACTTTGATAATAGCTTTACTTGCTTAACTTTCTTGCTTTCTCATTTATTCTTTACTTTTTTGCCCGATGAATTACTATGAATAACTGAGGATACTGAATCTCATCTCACATATATCTCGATGCCAAAGCCATATCCTAGATATGGTCTTACATGGGATCTCTCAACTTTGTATCGATGCCATGTCTTGACATGGACTTACACAAAGTCTTCCTTGTGTGTTCCATTGGGAACTTACCATTGCCATGTCTTGACATGGTCTTACTTGGTATCTTTACTCATGAACGGGTCAATGCCAAGCCTTGGCTTGGACTTAATGAAATCTTCCTTGTTACTCACCAATGCCATGCCTTGGCTTGGACTTACATGGGATCTCTATCTCATGATAGCTTTTAAAGGCCAAGACTTGTCTTGGACTTACATGACATCTTTACATTGAGACTCACTAATGCCATGCCTTGGCTTAGGCTTATATGGGTCTTCATCTCATAATAACTCTTCAATGCCAAGACTTGTCTTGGTCTTACATGATAACTTGCTTGATTGCTGATGCCATGCCTTGGCTTGGTCTTATACGGACTTCCTTGTCTCATGTGATAGATCGAGTATCCTAAGTAATTCAACTTCAATCGGGACTTTCTCATACTTAATCTCATTGATTTCTTTGTTTAATATAGCATCCAAAATCTCATGGAATTAAGATATATTCTACATCATACTAAGCAATTCAATGATATTAATCATAAAGCTTAGAAATCATACAAACTTACCTCAACGTACAAAATGTATGTAGAAATGCAATTTAGTCCTCGACTTTGTTCTTGCCTCGGTTTCGATCCGGGCTTCATTTTTCTTGATTAGCAAGCTTCAAGAATTGAAGAACACTAGCTATGGAGTCTCTCTAATTTTCGGCACAAGGGGAAGAAGATGAATAATATTTTTGTCATCTTTTGCCCTTTTTAATCATTTAATTTATAAATGAGCAAAATTCCCTTCTCACTAAACTTTCAACAATTTCTAACTCATGTCCATTTTTGTCCAAAAATTATAATTTGGGCAAATCACTATTTAAGGACTTATAATTAATATTCCAAAGCTATTTCATACTAAAAGCTTCTAGAATCTCATATTTTGCAACTTTTGCAATTTAGTCCTAATGGACCATTCAATGACAATTTCATAAATTTTCTACATGAAACTTTCATACTATCATGCAACATCTCTTAAACCTTAAAAACTCAATTTTACTAACTCGGATTTGTGGTCTCGCACCACTATTCCGACTAGGCCCTAAATCGGGCTGTTACAATTCTCCCCCTCTTAGGGATTTTCGTCCTCGAAAATCTTACCAGCAAATAGGTTTGGGTACTGGTTTCTCATGCTCTCTTCTGGTTCCCACGTAGCTTCCTCTATCCCATGTCTTTGCCACAATGCTTTCACTAGGGCAATACTTTTATTTCTTAGCTTCTTGACTTCCTGACCTAAAACCTTAATTGGTGTTTCATCATAAGTCATGTCGGGATGAATCTCTATCTCTGACGGGGCAATTATATGTGGAGGGTCTGATAGGTAGCATCGCAACATGGACACGTGAAACACATCATGTATCTTTTCTAACTCTGATGGCAAAGCCAATCGATAAGCTACCGGCCCAACTCTCTCAGTAATCTCGTATGGTCTGATAAAACGGGGACTCAACTTGCCTTCACGGCCAAATCAGAGAACCTTTCTCCATGGTGACACTTTTAAGAAAACTTTATCCCTGACTTGATACTCTATCTCTTTTCTTCGTAAATCCGAGTAGGATTTCTGTCTGTCCGAGGTAGCTTTTAAACATTCTTGGATCGCTTTCACTTTCTCTTCAGTTTCTCGAAACTTTGTTGGCATCTTTTTGTCCACTCAAATTTCACATTTTTCTATAATAATTTGGTCATTGGAGTTGCAATCATGGAAAACCCCTTGACGAATCGTCTATAATAGCCAGCTAGGCCTAGAAAACTTCTAATCTCAGAGATATTCCTCGGTGGATTCCAGCCCATTATGGCCGAAATCTTACTTGGATCTACTCGGACTCTATCTCCCGAGAAAATATGTCCCAAAAATCCTACTTCCTTGAGCCAAATTTCATTTTTACTAAACTTGGCATAAAGCTGATTTTCTCATAGAATCTGTAAAATTGTCCGTAGGTGCTCAGCATGCTCAGGCTCATCACGGGAATAGATCAATATGTCGTCAATAAAAATGACTACAAACTTGTCGAGGTATGGCCTGAAAATGCAATTCATTAAGTCCATGAATACCGCAGGAGCATTGGTCAAACCAAAGGGCATGACTAAAAATTCATAATGCCCATACCTCGTTCAAAAAGCGGTCTTCGACACATCTGAGTCCCTTACTCTCAATTGGTATTATCCCGATCTCAAGTCTATCATAGAGTACACAGTGACTCCCTTCAATTGATCGAACAAATCATTGATCCTTGGCAATGGGTACTTGTTCTTTACTGTCACTTTATTAAGCTGGCGGTAATATATGCACAATCTCATGGTGCCATCTTTCTTTTTCACAAATAAAACTGGAGCACCCCATGGAGAACAACTTGATCTTGCAAAACCTTTATCTGTCAAGTCTTGCAACTATGACTTCAACTCTCTCAACTCCGTTGGAGCCATTATATAAGGAGTAATAGATATTGGTACAGTACCAGGAGCTAGCTCAATGCTGAACTCAACCTCTCTAACTGGTGGTAGTCCTGGTAATTCCTCGGGAAAAACATCTATGTACTCACATACTATCGGTACTGACTCAACCTTTAACTCTGTTTCTCTATCATTTATCACAAAGGCCAAATATGCCTCATACTCTTTTCTTATGTATTTTTGTGCCGTCATATGAGAAATCATTACCGGCGATCTACCTTGTTCGTCTGATTCTACATGGAGAGTGTCCCCATTCTCACAACTCATCTCAATATATTTCTTCCCATAATTCACTACTACATCATGAGTGGTCAACTAGTCCATACCAAGAATGATGTCAAACTCATCAAATGGTAACAACATAAGGTTTACTTTAAAATAATGAGCTCTAATCATCAATGGGCAATCATTACATACTTTATCGACCATCACACTTTGGCCTAATGGATTAGACACTTTAATCACAAATTCTGTAGACTCTATAGGCATACTTATATTGGATACTAGTTTCATGCAAATGTAAGAGTGTGTGGATCCAGGATCTATTAAAGCAATAACTTTAATATCATGAAGAGAAAAGGTACCCGTAATAATATCAGGAGAAGATGCCTCTTCGCGAGCGCGAATGGCATACGTCCTTGCAGGTGCCCTACCCTCAGGTCTCGCAACCTGCTCTCTAGGGTTACCTCTACCACTTGCTCCACAACCCGGGTTCTTCTGTGGTCTTCCTCTGACCATACTCCCAGATCTCAAGTTCTGAGTTCTCTCTTCTTTCATCATCTCAGGACAATCTTTTATAAAGTGATCTTGAGAACCACATTTGAAACAAGCATTTTCATGCGCTCGGCACTCACCAAGATGATGTCTACCGCACTGTGGGCATTCCAGTCTATCAGATCGAATGTTCCCCACACTAGCGACTGAAGTAGTCTGTGCCTTACTTCCCGAATACTGTTTACTCTTGTTTCTACTTGAAAACCCTGTGGATGAAGTCGATCGGGTGGAGAAATCTCTTGACTTCTTGGAAGAGGGTTGGAATGACTTATTCCACTATCTCTTTCTCGAGTCATGAGACTCTATTTTAGATTTTCTTTTCTCTTTTACTAGTTCTTCGGCTTTACAAGCCCGCTCTACTAGCACAACAAATTCTTTTAATTCTAGGACAGCAACAAACAACTTAATGTCCTCATTTAGTCCATCTTCGAATCTCTTGCTCATAATAGCCTCAGTGGATACACACTCTCGAGTATATTTACTGAGTCGTACAAACTCACGCTCATAATCAGTCACAAACATCTTGCCTTGCTTTAGTTCTAGAAATTCTTTTCTCTTCTAATTGACAAATCTTTGACTGATATACTTCTTTCTGAACTCTTCTTGAAAGAACTCCCATGTGATCTTTTCTCGTGGTACCACTGACACTAAGATGTTCCACCATTGGTAAGCATAATCTCTTAAAAGAGAAACTACACACTTCATGCATTCCTCAGACGTGCATGACAACACATTGAATACCCTGATGGTATTCTCTAACCAGAACTCAGCCTTTTTCGGATCATCATCCTTTTTAGCCCGAAATTCTTTTGCCCCATGTTTCCTGATCCTATCGACCGGAGGCTTCTCTCCTCTTACCACCTCCACTACTTGAGGGGCTACCGGGATAGGTTGAGGAATAGGCGGGGGTTGAGGGGTTTGAGCATTCAGGTTCGTACGAACAAACTCTGTATACCACGTGTTCATCATATGGAGGAATGCTTCTCTAGCCTCTTCTCCTCCTCTCTGACTCACCGTAGTGGGTCTATTCTCATTCTCGTTAGGCACCGTCCCTTCAGGAGAGTGCGTGCGCATTTCACGTCATCCGCTATAGCTCTTTCGGGATCCATTTACTATATGTATAAACATAATTTAAGTCATCAGGAGTCGTCACACTATCATTATAAACACATTATTACGTATGGCATGTATAGCTAAACTCGTGCTCGTACTACATTAGTCCTAGAACTAACTAAACCGTAGCTTTGATACCACAAAATGTAACACCCCATACCCAAGTCCTAGACTGAGACTGGATACGAGACATTACCATACTTGAACTTAAGTAAACATGTACTTACGGGCTGTAAAAATTTTGTTTCGAAATAGAAACTTCTCTTTCCTAATCAAAACATACGTTTCATGGGCCTACGAGGCCTTAAACACCTATCCGGAAACTTTTAGAACTCAATCGGGAACTTTTCCTCGAAACAGGGGTCACACGTCTATGTGACTTGGGACACGCCCGTGTACCCCTAAAACATGCCCGTGTCTTCCACCCGTGGTCGACACTAACTAATTTCACATGGCCTTGACACGCCCGTGGCTTTGGCCTGTGTGCTAAACTTTGGCATTCTGACTCATCCACACGGTCCATACACACGCCCGTGTACTTGTAACACCCCAAACCCGGCCTAGACATTACGACCAGATCTGGTATGTTCCAGGGTAAAAGTTATTCAAAAAGGGTTTCGAAACTTTGAAGAGATACTATAAGTTTAAAAACTTTTCATTTGGTTGATGTTTTGGAAACAGTTGCTTGAGGTTTAAGGAAAAGGGAAACAAAATGTTGAATTAAGTTAATCACGTACTGGTTGTCATTATTTGCATTTGAGAGAAAACGAATGCTTTATGTTGCTTAAGTTTTGAAAACTCCATCTTAATTATCAGGTTTTTAAACATACAATGATGTCATATCGTAATTAGATAATAAATAAGGAAAACCAATTATTAAACTAAGAAGGCCTTATTACATAATAAAATCCCCAATTAAAAATAATTTGTAAAAGAAAACGAGTTTCTAAAGAAACGTTTTATGGTCTCCACGAAGTCCGCCTCGGCTCCCGGATCCACAATCTCATCGACACCGCAACATTAAGCAAAAAGGGTGAGTCACCAAGACTCAAGTGTGTAAATCCCCTATATCACATAAACGGCCCATGGCCCACAACCGCATATTGGGCCTTAGCCCACTCAAGATGGCATACGAAAGAATTGAATGCAATATGTCCCAGCCCAACCTAATTTTTCCATCCTCTACACGCCACCCGTACCAGCCCATCACACCGTGGGGATTTCTACAATCAACCCTCCATCCGCTACATGCCTCATACGTGGCAACAGGCCACTCGTGGTACCAGACCACCGTGATACCAAATCACCGCGACAGGGTCACTATTAACATACGTAGGGCCAACCCACCGTGGTATCAAACCACCGTGACAATCCCTGATGTATTTATATATGTGGGGCCAACCCACTGTGGTACCAAACCACTGGGACAAGTCACTAAATCGTATATACGTGGTGTTAAACCACCGTGGCATCAAGCCACCGAGACATGGTCACCAAATCAGATATACGTGGGGCCAACCCACTCATGGTACCAAACCACCGTGACAGTCTCCAATTCTTCCCCTTTCACATCATAATCCAAGCCCATGCATAACATACATATAAAAATGAATGCAACATGTTATCAAGCAAAGTAATAGATTACCACATACATCCATACTTCTAAAGAGAATGTTAAAGTCACATACCTAGCATCCCTAGCCTTACCCATAAGGGTATTACGACTGTCTACACAGTCTTTTCGACTTTTCAGCCCAAACAATTAGTAGTACAAATAAATAATAGAGTGTGAAGTTTTACACACCTGATAACATGCAATACTATGCTTTCTATGTCGACACTATTGTTAGCAGGAATGATTGCTATTTGCCTACTATTCTGTTCTGAAGCTGGTCCACAACCCAGTGGCCAATCTCGAACAGCAGACACCGCGTGTTTTTTAAACTTAGGGGCTGGGACAACGGGTCCAACCCCTTCCTTCGTTTGGCTGGCATTTGAATCCATGAAACGATCTTGGTCAGAAGATACTATAATGAAACAACAGTTGTTTAACAAAACAATGGGTTAAGGTCAGCGAATAACGAAAAGAGAACCCGATCGAATAACTAGAGAGAAAACCCTTACCTTGAGATCCCGAATAGAGAGATAGGATTCAAAGATTGACTGGTTCTCAGGCTTGGAATTCAAATGATTCGACTAGCAAAGTTTCCCAGAATAGGCGGCCCCAAAGAGGAAAGAAGATAAAAGAGTATGAGTCAAAACAATAGCATCACCAAGCCAATTAGCCATTCGGCTTTGGCTACTAAAAACCGGAAGAAGAATAGGAAAAGATGACAGCGTCCCTCTTACCTTAACAACCCAAATCGATGAGAGATCCGAAGCAGATTCCTATCACCTTATTCTAGAGTACTCGGGTAACAGGCAGAGAGGGAAAAACCAGGTACGGTCATCAACAAGGCAGATTTAGCCTTACCAAGAAAAGAGAGAATAGTGGGATTATACGTGAGAAAAACGAAAGAGGAAACTTACCTTAACACAAAGGACCCGAATACCACACAAGAAGATTCGGCTCAAAGATGGTATCTCTCCAAGAGAAGAAGAACAATTAAGAGAAATATGGAATATGAAAAAGAGAAAAGAGAGACTAATGGATGTTTCGGCTTTTAGTGGAAAAAGAATGGATGAGAGAATGAATGATTGCCGAAAAGGTGAGAGTCCCAAAGTGATTTCGGTCAAGAGAAAAGAAGTGGAAGAAACCTCGAATGGTAGAAACGAGAGACGATATGGGGAAGAAGGTTTAGCTAGGTGATTCGGTAATGACCCAAAGAAAATGGAAAAGCAATCTAAAACCAACCTAAAAGAAGAAAACTCAGGCACCTATTTGGAAACAAAAATTCGGCATCTACAATCCCCAAAACCAAAATGCACTTACAAGAGAACTGAAATGCCTTATGACCCTAATAGATTTTCGGCACACCCACTACAAACCAAAATCGATTCCTTCCCCCTCTCTCAAGCATCCAAAATTCGGCCACTACCTTCACCAACCCTCAATCCCATACTTTCCTCCTAAAATCACTCTTGTTCACTCATTGAAAGTAGTTTGAATAATTCAAACTCCCTCTTCCTCTCCTGGCCACATATTCAAATCATTTGACCCAATCAACACTCCCCTTCTTAAAGTGTCCTAGCCGAACTCCACCTCCTCCCTTCCAGACGCCAAAAGAATTCCCAAAAAGAAAATTGTGCGACTCGAACCTGCTCCCACACTGCTTCCCTATGGCGTCACCTACCAACACTTTAAGTAGCGTCTCCTTGCCACTTTGCCACTTCAATTCTTGTGTCAACAAACACAAGCAATAACCCTTAAGTCCCGCCTGATCGACTCTCCCTAAAAGTGCCAAAAAAGAAAATTTTGGCCAAGGCTTCGGTTTAACCCAGAGCCTTCCCTGGACGCCCAAACACACCAAATTAACACACAGAGCATAGCATACACACACAACACACATTGCATGTAAAAACCCCCAAAATTCAGGATGTTACAGTACTTCAGCCGTGTGGCAATTCAAATTACAAGTGCAAGGTGCAAACTTCACACGGCCAGGGCACACGACCATGTGCTAACCGTGTGTCACACACGGCCTAAACATATGGCCGTATGATTAGCCCGTGGTCTATTCTGACTTAAAACACTAATGTGCATGGGACACACGGCCTAGACACACGCTCGTGTGTCTATCCGTGTGGGCACCTAGAGGCTATTTTCCAAGCCAATTGCCACCCTGAGATCAAGATCAATCCAATACTCAATTCAATAACTCAAGTATTACATCTAACATGAACAAGGATGCATACTTCATTGATAGATAAAAACTTACATACTTAATCATTCATGACCCATCTCCTTGGCCATATACAAAAAGAATACTAAGCTTGATAGCCAACACTTTGGCTAATTCTAAAACATAACTCAAAATGAAATGCTTCCTATACATGCCATACTTAATATAAACAACTTGGCTATACCAAAATAGCGATTGATAGTGTGCTCCGAGCTCCGATGAAGATGATCCACGAGATTAGCTTAGCTGGACTACATGGAAAGAAAGAATTAAAGACATAAGCATTTCACTTAGTAAGTTTGCATGTAGTGCATATAGCAACATATTTGCTTAACATAACTCATTCATCATAAATAAAGGCATTGCCGAACTCATATGCTTGAGCTCACTTACTCTTAATAATTCTTACATATCTCATGGTACTTATTAGTCTCATACTTGTAAGGTAAACAAGGTACCTGTATCACTTAATCACATAGATTAGCATACTTTGCTATGGTAAGCATAATCTTGACTTCATCATTCATAATATGAATAATACTCTTAGTTAACTTTGACTAACATACTTTGATAATAGCTTTACTTGCTTAACTTTCTTGCTTTCTTATTTATTCTTTACTCTTTTTCTCGATGAATTACTATGAATAACCGAGGATACTGAATCTCATCTCACATATTTCTCGATGCCAAAGCCATATCCTAGATATGGTCATACATGGGATCTCTCAACTTGGTATCGATGCCATGTCTTGACATGGACTTATACAAAGTCTTCCTTGTGTGTTCCATTGGGAACTTACCATTGCCATGTCTTGACATGGTCTTACTTGGTATCTTTACTCATGAACGGGTCAATGCCAAGCCTTGGCTTGGACTTACATGAAATCTTCCTTGTTACTCACCAATGCCATGCCTTGGCTTGAACTTACATGGGATCTCTATCTCATGATAGCTTTTAAATGCCAAGACTTGTCTTGGACTTACATGACATCTTTACATGGAGACTCACCAATGCCATGCCTTGGCTTGGGCTTATATGGGTCTTTATCTCATAATAACTCTTCAATGCCAAGACTTGTCTTGGTCTTACATGATAACTTGCTTAATTGTTGATGCCATGCCTTGGCTTGGTCTTATACGGACTTCTTTGTCTCATGTGATAGATCGAATATCCTAAGTAATTCAACTTCAATCTGGACTTTCTCATACTTAATCTCATTGATTTATTTGTTTAATATAGCGTCAAAAATCTCATGGAATTAAGATATATTCTACATAATACTAAGAAATTCAATGATATTAATCATAAAGCTTAGAAATCATACAAACTTACCTATACAAAATGTATGTAGAAATACAATTTAGTCCTCGACTTTGTTCTTGCCTCGATTTCAATCCGGGCTTCGTTTTTCTTGATTAGTAAGCTTCAAAATTGAAGAACCCTAGCTATGGAGTCTCTCTAATTTTCGGCACAAGGGGAAGAAGATGAATAAGATTTTTGTCATCTTTTTCCCTTTTTAATCATTTAATTGATAAATGACCAAAATGCCCTTCTCACTAAACTGTCAACAATTTCTAACTCATGTCCATTTTTTTCCAAAAATTATAATTTGGGCAAATTGCTATTTAAGGACTTCTAATTAATATTCCAAAGCTATTTCATACTAAAAGCTTCTAAATCTCATATTTTGCAACTTTTGCAATTTAGTCCAAATGGACCATTCAATGACAAATTCATAAAATTTCTACATGAAACTTTCATACTATCATGCAACATCTCTTAAACCTTAAAAACTCAATTTTACTAGCTCAGATTTGTGGTCTCGCACCACTATTCCGACTAGGCCCTAAATTGGGATGTTACACTCGTGACCACTAGCAATCGGCCTAGATTCAGCCGGCGCTGTCCCTTGCGCGGGAGCAGGTGCATTACTCTCAACATCATCAGAAACTGCTCAATCGAGATCCATTTACTATATGAAAACACATTTTTAACTGTCAGGAATCATCACACTATCGCAGGTATATATATGGCATGTATAGCTAGACTCTAAAGTTAAGAAGCATTACCGGACATAATGGAACATTTACTATCATTTCTCAAACATAATTACATCATCAGCATATCATAGCAAATCATATACATATAGTCCCCTTAAAAAGGTCTACAAGACCTTAACTTGCATTAGGAAGGGGTCGAGACTAAACCGAGCACATACAAAATTTTTCCAAAAATCAAACATTTTTCAAAGTTACAGAGGTCACACGCCCGTGTGAGTAGGCCGTGTGCCTCACATGGCATCAGACACACCCGTGTGTCCAAGTCGTGGCAAAACAGGGCATACATACTGACTTGTCCACACGGCCCAAGACACGCCCGTGTGCTTGACCCGTGGGCAACACTAACTTAATTCACACGGCCTGTCACACGCCCGTGTGTCTTGCCCGTGTGCGAGACTGACTTATTTTGAAATAAAATCTTAAGAGACACAGTCGAGACACACGCCCGTGTGCTCAACCGTGTGGGAAAATATAGGCCATTTGCAAGGCCAAATTGCCACCCAAATTTTGGGTCACACCTACAAGCATCAATCCATTCCAAATTCATATCTCAAATACATCCAAAACATACATTTTAACCATCATTCCCATCAACCAATTTAAGCATGAAACATACCACTTTCATATCACCAAAACATATCAATATGATCATTCACACAACATCACATATACACCTTATAACTATCATTTTCACATATTCAAAAGACATACTAAAGTCATTCAACTATCAAGCCATATCACATGTCAAGAACTATACATGATACGGGCATGCCCTATCATGAGCCAAGTGCAACTCGAGACCCGATCGTGCTACCTCGAGGGCCGATTACGAGAGCTCGTGTGAAACAATTTAAGGTGGCAATTAGAGCTCTAGTTCAACAAGTTTGGGACAATACTAAAACGGGCTCGAACTCTACTTCAACTACATGTTGCGTGATCCTACAAGCTCACGTTCATGAAGAGCTCCATATGGCCATTCGGCCTTAGCTAATTATTTAGCTGAAAAAAATAATAAATAAATTCAGACATAATAAATATTTATTTTAAATTATTTTGCTGCATTTAAATAAGCTTAAATAAGTCTTAATTAGTGTATGATTAATAGTTAAAATTAATATGTCTAGTTTTAGGACATAATTAATTGTTTGCTGCTACTTAATTTAATTGGCCGAAATTGTACATTTAATTTGTCTTAAAACTCCAGCCGAAATTAATGTAAGCATTGACCAACTTTTATTTAATTTGTTCAGCCTAAAACATGATATAAATGATGTCTTCAGTGGCTGGAATTTAAGGTGACGAAATTATTAGTGTGCAGGTGCTTTTGGGACATCATTTAACGCTTGGGCGGCAACCTCATTTATTGACGTGTTGGAGCATGCATGGGACTTCATTAGCTGATGGTTATGCTTCCCAACGTGCCTTTTCCTTTCCCCCAAATGTGCATTAAAGATGGACAACCAGCAGCATGCAAAACATCCTTTAATGAGATGTTGGTATTGGTTTGAACGGCATTAAATAAGCTTAACATGCATGGTTTTGGACGGCAATAAAGAAGGCTGAATGTTTCAGCTTCCAATGTGCTTTTTCGTGAATGTCAAAGAATTAAAGGAGATGTTTGCTTCATGAAAGTAAAAAGAGCAACAATTAAAGGCCGAACTTAATGTGCTGTTGGGGGCTTGCTTCTTCAAACGTTGGCAGCAATTAAAGGGCTAGCATGAATGCTAGTGTTGGCTTTTCACGTCCCAATGAAGCCTAGAAAAAAGGCATGACCATTTGGATTTCAAGGCTAACCATGCACGTCCCCAAGGCCAAATTTAAGAGCATTTCAGCCCCTCTTTCTTCCTATTAGATTCGGCTGCAATTAAGAAGTTCTAGAAGGGAATTTTTGGAGCTTTATGGATGAACGTGGACAGCAAACTCAAGGGCCAAAATTCTAGATTAATCTAGGATCATTAAAGGCCAAATTTTACTTAGAAATTAAGCTAAGTTTTATGTCTTTTCAGTTGAAAAGAACTTTTGATGAATTTTATATCGTTACTCTGTCGAATTTGTGAGATACTTTTCTCCAATTTCGTTTTAGGAATTCGTTGGCTTATCTAGCGAGCTAGTTGCATCAACCGAAATTCCTTTGTCAACCTACCATATACCGAGGTTCCTATCCTTTTTCTGATAGTGGGTCGAGGTTCGATTTCCATCCAAAACTGAGCCTTAAGAACCGTATAAGTAACTTGGGTCGATACCATTCCGGTATTGGTTCTTACTTGTTTCTTAAGACCTATAACGAACCATTTCAATTCCCAAACCAGAAACCCGACACTTTTCGATAACTCCCGTAACCTTGTCGAATACTCGTTTCTAAAACCGAACCTCATATCTTATCTCAACCCATTCGTACCAATTCCAAACTAACCTTAACCGAGATCACTTCACGACTTATTTTTCTAAACCCGAGTTAAACCCGAATCACTCATACTTCAACTAAATTCTAACTTCATACCTTCTTACCTAATTCTATACTTAGCCTATTTAACCCTACCCATTCCCGTATAACATCAACTTTTGTATTTCATGTTTACGATCGGGCAACTACGCATACATCTCAATTTCATCTCGAAATCAGAACTGTATCAATACATCTCAAAACATTCCATAATCACTAGCCTATACATGCCATATACCCAATACACAACTTCCAAAAGTACAAAAATAGATGCCGATAGTGTGATTGAGTCACTGACGATCCCCGAATCCGAGCTAGCTTTAAAGACACTGTAAAATAGAGAAAGACTTCACACAGTAAGCTTTAAAGCTTAGTAAGTTCGTAATATAACACAATTAACTCAACAATTCAAATTTATTATGCAAAATTTACTAACACTTAGTTCCATTCACATCACTACTCAATCTCATCCATGGTTTTACTCACTATCATACCATATCTTTAGATTCATATACAAGCATTTATAATGCTAATCAATCCAACTTCTCTCATCATTCATTCACACAGTCTTCCATCTATCTCATTCACAATATCATCAACCACATAGGTTCTGTACATACCTGTATCACCAAGTATTTATCTATCACATTTACCACTCAATGCTCAATGGCATAATTCGTTCGATCCTCTTTAAACGTTCGATGAATACACACACTCAGTGCCATTTAATTAGCTGAAGCTACAATAATATCGCACACTTAGTGCCATCACATTAAACCGAAGATGTCTCGGTATCGCACATACAGTGCTAACTAATATAGCCGAAGCTTTCTTTATCTCGCACACTTAGTGTCATTCATCACTGTAAAAATTCTATTTACGCACACTTAGTGCCATCCATCTTCGAACTCACAGTCCACATTACCCAATTCCACAATTTACATTTCCTTTCATTTCATCACATAAGAACATTAGTTGATCAATATGTATTATACACGAACTTACCTCAGACGTAGAAACGACAACACTAGTCAATCAATTGAGCACTTTGTTCTTGCCTCGATCTAAGTCCGAATTTCTCTTTTCTTGATCTATATAATATCAAAATCAACTCATTTAATCACACATTCATTTAACTAAATTCTCAAACACATAATTAGGGTATTTTGCACTTTAGCCCTTATAATTTCACACTTTAGCATTTTAGTCCTTATTTCACAAATACATCAAATTCACAAAATCCCATTTAATCAATGCTTAACCGAATTACCATAGTACCCCTAGTAGCCCATATTTCACATTTATTTCACATTTCAACCCCTCAATATACATATTTCACAATTTAATCCATTTTTGACATTTTTGTCAAAAATCACTTTACAAAACAATAAAATCTAACAACAATTATTCATTATTCATCATCAACTATCACAAAGCTCAAGCATTTGATGCGAGCACACCCCGCAAACTTCATCGGACAAGTATCCCGAGTCGAGCATTGCATTGCTGGCAAGCTGATCCGAGCTCGTTTCTAGCTCCACGAGCTTCGTCCAGTTCAAATTCAGCTCATTTGAGCTCGATCCAGCTCAATGTGTTCGTGTGCTCATTCAACGAGCTTGATTTAGTTTTAATAAGCTCGTTTAAGCTCAACTTTAATTTTTAATTCTTGCATTTAAATTGCTGGAATAAGGACTTGATTTATTTATTTGAGTTACTTTAGTCTTTAATTATTTCTTGTTTAATTAAATGCATCTTTAATTAATGTCATGCATTATTGATCTACAAATTTTATTTATGACATGCATTATGTGTTCTGCATTTAATTAAGTCATGCATTAAGTAACTCATTTGTTCATTTAGTTTGCATTTTAAATCATACATTTAAGCATTTTAAGTTAATAAATGAGTTGCTGGTTAATAATTCAACTCATCTTAGTTTAATTAATTGAGTTTTTGTTGAACTTTATTTAATAGTTGCTTCTTTAATTAATCTAGTTACTAGGTTAATTTATTGATGCATAAGTTAAAGTTCATTTAATAATGCTTTTCTTAATTAAACTAGTTGATGGAATAAAAGATGCTTAGCTGTTAGTTCATTTATTTAAGTCTAGTTCTTTGGAATAAATGATGCTTAAGTGTTAGTTCATTTATTTAAGTCTAGTTCTTTGGAATAAATGATGCTTAAGTGTTAGTTCATTTATTTAAGTCTAGTTGCTGGAATAAATGATGCTTAAGTGTTAGTTCATTTATTTAAGATAGTTGTTAATTCGTTTTAAGTTTAATAATTACATTAATGTGTCGGTTACATGTGTTAATTGCAGGTGACTTTTCAACTCACATCCATTACTTCTAAAGGCTATTATGAATTCAATAGGATGACTTTTCGGTTGGACATGGAGACTTCAAAAGACTTTGAAAGCAATTAATCACATCATTCAATTCTCCATCAAAGATGCTGGTGACTTTTCGGTTGGTTATGGAGACTTCAAAAGGTTTTCAAAGCAACTTAATTGAAGAAATTAATCACATTGAAGGATGGAGTTAGGTGACTTTTCGGTTGGTCATGGAGACTTCAAGAGGTTTTCAAAGCAACTTAATTGAAGAAATTAATCACATTAAAGGACGGAGTTAGGTGACTTTTCGGTTGGTCATGGAGACTTCAAAGGACTTTGACAGCCACTTAATTGAAGAAATTATTCACATTGAAGATGGAGTTATTTGGGCTAGAATTTCAAAAGTTGAGACTTTTCATTTGAGCTCATTATTAGCTTCATTAGAAGTGACCATTCAGCTAGCTTCTATGACAGTATAAATACATGTAATCTACCTATTGATGGAGAACTTTTATTGAATTTGTTAATGTTATACTGCTCAATATGTGAGATTGTTTTCTCTCATATTTCGTTGAAGACTCGTTGGCTTATCTAGTCTCTAGTGGTGTCAACCCGTTTTCTTCTATCCGAACTTATCACTATTATATAGTGTGGCGTTCACCTTCATACCAAGGTTCCTACTTTTCTAAGTAGCGGGTCGAGGTTTCACTACTCCCATCTTCCACCTTGAAAGCCTATAAGTATTCGGGTCAATACTTTTTAGTATTGGTTCTTACTTGCTTATGAGTTCGTTTTATTCCATATCTATTATCTACCAAACTTTCTTTCTTTCCTTCCTTTCACTTCATCATAGCCGAACCTTCCTTTCATTTATCATCCATTGTTGTTAATCCCCTTCCATACCAATTTCCATCTTTATTTACTTTAACCGAACCTATATAAAATTCATATCCTTCAACCTATCTTTGAAACCCTTTTCAATAGCTTCTGCACCATTTTACCCAAAAGTATCATCTTTAAACTAGCCGAACGAAACCTTCTCGTAGATGATCGGGCATTTCACATATGACTCGACTCACCCCGAGGTGGATCGTATCAGCATTCATCAATGGCATTTTACAAAATCACCAACAAACTTCAAAATTAGAGTATGGGCTAGCTAGAACACGAAGCAACTTCAAAATTTGACTCACCCCGAGGCAGATCGTATCATTTGGTATCAGAGCTACAAAATGAGGAGTTCCGACGATAATCGAGAGCCGAAATAGGTTCGTAAGTTGAAAAAAAATATCAAAAAAAAATTCAAGTTGTAATCTCAAAGTTCTTCTTGAGTTATTTTCGTGCATTTAAAGTGAAAAAAAAACAAAAATATAAATAAAAAGGTGTTTGAAATTTTTGCAAGTACCTGTTGTGTATGTTCTTCTCCTCTGTTTCTGATTTCAAAACCAACATTCTAATTTCATTCTTCTTTCTACCCCAATCATCCAAGATTCTTATTCACATCATTTGGTATTTTCCCAAATCACCCAACGCCACACCTTAAACTGACTTTAAATTTTCTTTTAGCCGACCCTTAACCCCCTCATATTTATCCTTTGTTAAACCATTTGCAACCGACCCCTAAGCCTACGATAAGGCCTTGGCGAGTCTGACTACGAAATTGTGAGAGAAAGTTTGAGAGGTAAAAGGCACGAGCGAGTGAGATCATTCGAGTGGAGGTAAAAGCCAAACGAGTGTAAACACGAGCGAGAGTGACACTTTTCCTTCTTCTTTCCGAGTGAAATCGTGAGGTTTGTGGGGAGGTACTTAAATTTTGTTTTTTTTAGAACTAACATATTTCTTTTCAGCAACAAAAATCATGTCTCACGAAAAGTTCACCGAATCGGAGTTCCAATATTTGGTGCAAGAAATGCGAACCACGGTGAATTCGAAATTTGATAAATTGCACGAGAGATTAAATTGTGTGGAACAAAGAGACCCCTATGAACAAGTTTCTGCAAGTAAAAAAATAGAGCCAAGAACCCAACGAAGATATATCCCCGATTACTACTTGAAGAAGAAGACCCATCATGATTCCTTTTCGCCATCGACTTTGAGATAAAAAGACTCAAGTTATGAATCCTATTCGAGAAGAGGGTATGATCGAGAGTACTTTTTATCAAGGAATCTAAGACAAAAAGAGACCGATCTTGATTTTGAATCCTTTCGAGTTGACTTTCGAGATGATAGATATACTTCTTCAAGAACTTCAAAGAAAACATCCATGGAGTATTCTTCTCGAAGAAATGTTCGTGAACCAAATGTAAATAATTTTCTTTCTTTTGGAAATCCTTGTTATCATGATTCTTTTGTAACATCATGTAATAGAAAAGAAACAAAGAAAATAAAAGAAAAAGAAGACAAGTAAAAAGAAATAAAAAGAGAAGAGAGGCAAGAGGCAAGTAAGAGAGAAAATGAGTGAGTTTTGAGAGAGCTCAAAAAAGTCATTGAAAAAGCCTATGAAAAAGAAAAAGAATTTGATAGTGAAAGGGAAGTTGAAAAAGAAAGCGTGGAAAAATTGAGAGAACTTGAAGAAAAAGAGATTGAAGAGAAAGAAATTGAAACAAAAGAAATCAAGTTGGAGAAAGAAGTGAAAGAAGAGAACGAGCAAGAAGAAGTGCGGAGTGATTCAACTAACCCCCTTGAAAGTTTTTCTTGTTCTATCCCTATTTTTTAGGTTTCTGAAAGGCCGAGCAATAACTCTCAACTTCAATACTTTCCCCATGAAAGACGCTTTCGAATGATCAACAAAGGTAAGGCTGAAGTCGAGAGCAAACCGTGCGAATTCAAAGGTAAGTTAGGTAAGAATTCCTTCACCCCTGCGTTTCCATTATCTTCCTTGAATGTGCGTAAGCCCCTTGATGACTTTACCTTTTTAAAAGCTTCAAGCCAAGGAATGGTTAATTATCCTTCTTCGAATATTGTTGAAGTTTCAAATGGTGGTGAGACGAGTTTTTCTAACTCCAAACTTTACGTTAACCAACTCGAAGGTAAGGTAGTGTTCAATCAAAACTTGATCTTGCGAGGCAATGAGTTTTCATGTAAGAATCCCAATCTGATCGACTTTGATAATTATATGAATAATTTGTTCCCTTTTGTGAAATCATCAAGTTTTTGCAAATCCGTTTTAAAGTTTGAAAAGAGTTTTGATTGCTCGATATTGTGTATGCAAAAATCTTTATGGATTGACATGTTTAACTTGACGAGACCGTTGCTACACTTTGGCATGATTAATCAAAATTACGTTTTCAAATCGGGAATTTGTTTAGATTCATCTTGTTGGAAAATCAAGCAATGTCAATTATGTGTGAAAAATTTTCATCATTTTGATTTGTGGATTTTGAATAAGGTAACGAAAATTATTCAAATTTTTTTCAATTTACATTCGTTCCTTAAATAATTTCTTTGGTTGTCCATGAAGTTTGCGATTCGTTTGGGAAAGATTAATTCAATCGCGAAACTCCAGCTACACTACAACCCGAGGAAAGAATGTTTGTATTGTTCGAGCAAGGTAAGAATGATCTTTATTTTTCTACTGCTAAAGGTAAGTCTTCTGAAATTGTTGATACATTTTTGTTCTCTTCGGATGATGATAAGCTTTGCATTAATGAAATGATTTTTGTAAAACATTTAGCTCATGATATGTTTAAATGTTCTATTCCACCTGTTTGTGATCTATCTGTCTTGATGGTTGACAAAAAGATTCTTGTGTTCGATAATTTTTATAATTCATGTGTGAGAGAGAGAATATATCGTACAATGCAAGGTCTGATTGTTCAATTTCATGAGCCATGTGAATTTTCTCAACTACCTGTTTGTGATTCTTATGTTTATCATTTGGTTCATTATTCGCATGATAATTTTGACTTGTGGAATCCATTCAAATCGTATGCATGCCTTGAAGCCTATTTAACCTTGTTTCAAAAATTTGACACGGCATTATTTCTTTTATATTATAATTTGATTCTGTTCAATTGCATGCGATTTACTTGTTTGGTGCTGCTCACATTTGAATTACAAGTGTGTTTGAAACATCTCTTGCTAATTCATGGTTATCCTTTTCAGGTGACCCGATTAATATCCGCCCCATTTGACCGAGGAAAAACCGAGCAAAGGAAATTCTATTCGGACAACCAACGGCTCGACTTGAGGACAAGTCGCCTTAAAGAGGGGGGAATTATGCGAGCATGCCCCGTGAACTTCATCAGACAAGTATCCTGAGTCGAGCATTGCGTTCCTGGCAAGCTGATCCCAGCTCGTTTCTAGCTCCACGAGCTTCGTCCAGTTCAAATTTAGCTCATTTGAGCTCGATCTAGCTCAATGAGTTCGTGTGCTCATTCAACGAGCTTGATTCAGTTTTAATAAGCTCGTTTGAGCTCAACTTTAATTTTTAATTCTTGCATTTAAATTGATGAAATAAGGACTTGATTTATTTATTTTATTTACTTTAGTCTTTAATTATTTATTATTTAATTAAATGCATCTTTAGTTAATGTCATGCATTATTAATCTGCATATTTTATTTCTGAAATGCATTATGTGTTCTGCATTTAATTAAGTCATGCATTAAGTAACTCATTTGTTCATTTAGTTTGCATTTTAAATCATGCATTTAAGCATTTTAAGTTAATAAATGAGTTGCTGGTCAATAATTCAACTCATCTTAGTTTAATTAATTGAGTTTTTGTTGAACTTTATTTAATAGTTGCTTCTTTAATTAATCTAGTTACTAGGTTAATTTATTGATGCATAAGTTAAAGTTCATTTAATAATGCTTTTCTTAATTAAACTAGTTGATGGAATAAAAGATGCTTAACTGTTAGTTCATTTATTTAAGTCTAGTTCTTTGGAATAAATGATGCTTAAGTGTTAGTTCATTTATTTAAGTCTAGTTCTTTGGAATAAATGATGCTTAAGTGTTAGTTCATTTATTTAAGATAGTTGTTAATTCGTTTTAAGTTTAATAATTGCATTAATGTGTCGGTTACATGTGTTAATTGCAGGTGACTTTTCAACTCACATCCATTACTTCTAAAGGCTGTTATGAATTCAATAGGATGACTTTTCGATTGGACATGGAGACTTCAAAAGACTTTGAAAGCAATTAATCACATCATTCAATTCTCCATCAAAGATTTGGTGACTTTTCGGTTGGTTATGGAGACTTCAAAAGGTTTTCAAAGCAACTTAATTGAAGAAATTAATCACATTGAAGGATGGAGTTAGGTGACTTTTCGGTTGGTCATGGAGACTTCAAAAGGTTTTCAAAGCAACTTAATTGAAGAAATTAATCACATTGAAGGACGGAGTTAGGTGACTTTTCGGTTGGTCATGGAGACTTCAAAGGACTTTTGTGACCACTTAATTGAAGAAATTATTCACATTGAAGATGAAGTTATTTGGGCTAGAATTTCAAAAGTTGAGACTTTTCATTTGAGCTCATTATTAGCTTCATTAGAAGTGACCATTCAGCTAGCTTCTATGACAGTATAAATACATGTAATCTACCTATTGATGGAGAACTTTTATTGAATTTGTTAATGTTATGCTGCTCAATATGTGAGATTGTTTTCTCTCATATTTCGTTGAAGACTCGTTGGCTTATCTAGTCTCTAGTGGTGTCAACCCGTTTTCTTCTATCCGAACTTATCACTATTATATAGTGTGGCGTTCACCTTCATACCAAGGTTCCTACTTTTCTAAGTAGCGGGTCAAGGTTTCACTACTCCCATCTTCCACCTTGAAAGCCTATAAGTATTCGGGTCAATACTTTTTAGTATTGGTTCTTACTTGCTTATGAGTTCATTTTATTCCATATCCATTATCTACCAAACTTTCTTTCTTTCCTTCCTTTCACTTCATCATAGCCGAACCTTCCTTTCATTTATCATCCATTGTTGTTAATCCCCTTCCATACCAATCTCCATCTTTATTTACTTTAACCGAACCTATATAAAATTCATATCCTTCAACCTATCTATGAAACCCTTTTCAATAGCTTCCACACCATTTTACCCAAAAGTATCATCTTTAAACTAGCCGAACGAAACCTTCTCGTAGACGATCGGGCATCTCACATACGACTCGACTGACCCCGAGGCGGATCGTATCAGCATTCATCAATGGCATTTTACAAAATCACCAACAAACTTCAAAATTAGACCATGGGCTAGCTAGAACACAAAGCAACGATCACAAAAACATAAAAATCATCAAAAACCGAGCTCAAAACATACCTCAATCAAGAACAACTATGGCCGAATGAATGAAAACTCAAAACCCTTTCTTTTTTTCTTCTAAAATCGGTGAAAGAAGATGATAATGGCCATTAAAATATTTTTGTTTTATTTAATCATATATTGATTTGCCATTTACCAAATTATCCATACTAAATAAACAAAAACATCACTTAATGGTTGTCCATAAAAGTCCATTAACCATGTTAATGGTCCATTTGCAACATAAGGACCTCATATTTTAAGAGACATAACAATTGAGTACTTTTAATAACTAACACACAGCTTTTACAATTTATGCAATTAGATCCTTTTTCACAAATCAGCACACAGACTATAAAATTTTCACATATAACTTTCACACATACTTTATCACATACTGTAAACAGGGAAAATAATTTAAAATTATTTTTTTGACCTCAAATTTGTGGTCCTAAAACCACTGTTCCGACTAGGGTCTAAACCAGGCTGTTACAAGGACAGTTCATGAAATACCCGAATCATGTTCTCAAGCCAAAACTCGGCTCTCTCAGGGTCATCATTAACAGTGGCTCTGAATTCCTCGGCTCTATGAGTTGTAACATCCCGGTTTAGGGCCTAGTCAGAATAGTGGTGCAAGACCACAAATTCAAGGGTTATAAATGAGTTTTTGAGGTTTATGCCTTGTATGCATGCTAGTGTGAAAGTTTCATGAAGCAATTTTGTGAAATTGTGGTTGAATTGTCCAAAAGGACTAAATTGCAAAAGTTGCAAAATGTGTGTTTCTAGAAGCTATATGTGTGAAATAGCTTTAGATTATTAATTAGAGGTCCTTAAATAGCAATTTATCCAAATTTTAATATTTGGACAAAATTGGGCATGGATGAGTTAAAATAGAAAGTTGATCAAAAAGGGCATTTTGGTCATTTAACAAATAAGTGATTAAAAAGGAGAAAAGATGACAAAATCATGCTCATCTTCTTCCCCTTATTGCGGAAAATTTGAAGGAAGCCATAGCTAGGGTTCTTCAATTTTTCAAGCTTGCTACTAAGTGCATCTAGCCTCGTTTTTGATATTCTTTGTATTTTTGAAGTCCTAGTAGCATGAGTAAGCTATTTTGAGCTAAAATGGATGTTCAAAAATGTGGTCATGTATGACATGCATGTATGTTGATATTTTATGGAAGATTATGAAAGCTTGATGTAGTAGAAACATCTTTTGTTAAGTGATTTTCCATGAAAATGCATGTAGTGACTTGATTGTGAAAATCTTAAGTTTAGTCATACATGTGTGTTTTAGTGAGAATCGATGATAGCTTTAGTTGAATAAGTGGTTTGACTAAGCATGAAAGACTAGAAAGTTGAATAAAAATCACTTTACGAGCTTTTGGGGCTAACGTGTAAATAGGAGAAAGTTTAGGGGCAAAATAGGAATTTTGCTAAAGTATGAGATGTGGGTCAATTTAGTCAATGTATGTATTGAATAAGCTAATTTATTCATTATAGATCAAGAAAGACGAAGCCCGGATCGAAACCGAGGCAAAAGCAAGGTGGTGGACTAAATTGCAAGTCTCAATACTTTTGAGTACCGAGGTAAGTCTATGCATAAAAAATGCATTCATACTTACAATTTGTTGATGATAGCTAGTGTGTAGCTTGTTCAAGATTGATTGAGAACCTATGTGGTTCAAGTAGAATAAATGTAGTAGAATTGTGAATGGATGTTTAAATGAGTAAGTAGACATGTGAATGTGTAGTGATAATGCTAGATGGCAGGCTAAGTGCGATACCATCTTAATGCATATTGATGATGAGCTGGCTATGTGCGATGCTATCGTTAGGTATATCGTTTAGTGGGCTAAGTGAGAAACCCCTATGATTACCTTTGTGGTGGGCTAAGTGCGATACTACCTTATTAATCGACTGTGGTGTGCTAAGTGCGAACCACCGAGACATTTGCTGTGTGGGTTAACTGTGTGGATTAGCCATGTGATTGCATTATTGAGTAAAGAAGCTGTATGGATGCATTATTAAGTTAATTAGCTGTGTGGATGAATTATTGAGAAATAATGATGTGTTGTATATTGTGTAAGTGTGACATTGAATGCAGGGGTGCATTTCGATGGTTATGAGTATGTGACTCATGATGTGTTGGAAATGTGGTAAGGGTTAGAAAGAGTAAGCATAGTTGTTCATCACTTTTGGTAGTATAATGCTAATTGTTGTTTAGCTTATACTATGATGCTTAAATGTTTATGTGTAAACTTACTAAGCTCAAAGCTTACTCCTTTCCTTTTCCCTTGTCTTATAGAGTAAAAGTGTTGAACCGAGATACGAGGATCAATTGGAAGATCGCCCACACTATCAGCACACTCTGGTACATGAGACTCAATGTTTTGTATATGGCATGTATAGGGGCTAGACAAGTTAGTGAATTTTGTTGTAAATGGCTAAGATGTTTTTGCCTTTAGATGGATAGCTTATTTTGTATAATGCCATAGTTGTTGGCTATTTTATGTTATATGAAAAGTTATAGTTGTTTATGTGAGATTGCAATTCAATTTGAGTTGATTATGATTGTGTTAGATGAGTATATGTTGTGTATGCTAGAGGGGTGAAAAGAACTTGGCACATAGCTTTGTTCTTGTCCATGTGGATAGACACACGGGCGTGTGTCTAGGCCATGTGTGACACACGGCCAGCCCACGGCCATGTGTGTAACACCCCAAACCCGGCCCATGCGTTAAGGCCTAATCTGACATGTTACATGAGAAAAATACTACTAAGTCCTTTTTCATTTGTACATAAAAAGATTTAGATTTAAAATCATTTAAAACAACTCCCATTTAAAAAAAATATTTAATAAAGTATTATTGAATAAAGATTGATTGATAAATCGATAAATTTGAGATAAAATTTTATAAACCGTGACTTTAGAAATATTGTTAATAGTTCGAGAAGAATTTGGAAGTAATTTTCGAAAAGTGTTGATAAAAATTTCCAAGAGAAATTTCCGAGTTAAAAATATATTTATGAAATACTATTATGAAACCCTTTTTGTATATCCATTTTAAGAAAAACATTTATTTGAGTTTTTAGAAAAAGATCTCAATTAAAATACTTAGAGCAATTTATAAATTCGTCAAACATAAAACAAAACAAAAATTAATCCAGAGGCCTTATTACAAACCTTAACTCAAAATAGCAAAGTAGTTAAAAATACTAAAAGAAATCCAAATTTAAAATTAAACCATTTTTTTGTAGTAAGGCCTCCACCGAGTCATCCATGGCCCAAGTCTCCATCATCGATCATTACGAAAAGGGATAAGGAAAAATGGGGTGAGTTACTAGAACTCAGTGTATAACCCACTTACCGTTGTCCACTGGGCCAAAATCCCATTAAGCGATAATTCTGGCCTACGCCCATTTGCAATAATAATAATGTATCAATTATATCATGTGAATGAAATGCAATTCCCAAACCAAACCTAGTAATCCATCCGCTGCACACCACCCGTACCAACCAACACACCTGTGGGGATCTTTTGTCAACCCACCCTGCCAACACACCAATCGCAGGCATTTAGCCATTTATATCAAATTCGAATTGTGGACAAGCCACCAAAATAACAGAATATACGTGGCATTGCCACTATACAGATTTGTGGCAGAGCCACCAAAATTATGTGGCAGAGCCACCAGAACTTCTCTTCAATATTATCCCATCCCATGCAAAATCATGTATATAATGCATATAAATTCACAATATAACAACATTAATTTATTAGGATATTTATTACAAAATTATGGCCCATTATAACAATTTATCAAAAAGGCCCATTAAGTAAAATATCGGATTTGGCCCATTTAGCAAAATTTCAGATTGGCCCATTTAGCAAAATATCAAATCGACCCATATAGCAAATTATCAAATCGGCCCATATAACAAATTATCAAATCGGCCCATATAGCAAATTATCAAATCGGCCCATATAACAAATTATCAAATCGGCCCATATAACAAATTATCAAATCGGCCCATATAACAATTTATCAAATCGGTCCATATAACAAATTATCAAATCGGCTCATCTAGCAAATTATAACGATTTGGCCCATTAGGGGCATTTTCGTAATCTTTCACGGTGTTAATACCGATTTTGTCAATTTTATCAAAATTGTGAGATCTAAGCCAATTTTTCCGATTTTACCATGATCTGATTTTAGTCGAGCTATTTACTACAAATATGATATTAATCTTTAACCCACGGAAAACGGTGTGAGATTAGACACCTGATTACGGTAAGCACTATGCTTTCTTGATCGTCGACACCTAAAATATTATAACGCTCGATTAGTCAACGTACGCGATTTAATAAATCTACTTTAAAACAAACGATCTAAAATTTTTCCCTTGGGATCATGAACAACTACGATTTGTCAATTTTCCCCGGTTGACGGTCCACAACCCCGTGGAAAATCCTGAATCGCTGATGCCTCAAAATTATGAACGACCTCGAATAGTTGATTCTCACCGGATGAGGGTCCACAACCCGGTGGAAAGTCCTGAATCGCCGATACTGCCCTTCGCTTGAATTTAGGAGTAGGGATCGCTAATCCGCTCCTTTTTAGATCTCCACTCGACTTTCCTTTCGAATTGGTACCATAAGCCTCCATTCGGTTAGATCTTTTATAGATCGATATTACGATAAAATATGGACTATCAAAATGGTAAAGATCAGCTTACCACTAATTTCCGAGTGATCAACGATTGGGTAGATCAAGCGATTAAATCCCTAAAACATAAAGTCAATTATTTCAATTTATCACTCCTTAAGCCATCAATCGAATATAGAGTACTATCAATAATCCATAACGATTTCTTGCCAAAACGATATTGGATCCAATGTTCGCCGTTCAATTTAAGACTAGAGTGATGTTCGGCTTCCCACTAGATTACTACAAAAGGGAAAAACAATCTCGTTTGAAAAAAATAGAACAAAGTGATGGTCTCGTCAATATGACCATCCCACACCAAGACATAAATTCGGCACTAAGAAAAAGAAATTAAGTGTTGAAGAGAACCACTTACCGATTGATCAAAGAATGAGTATTAATACGGTTGAGAAGAAAATAAGAAAGAAATGAAGGATTCGGCTATAGAGGAAAACAAACAATAATATTCGGCTATGGAAAAATATTGATTTGAGAGGAAGAAGAAAGGGTTTGGAAAATTTTGTAAAAAGAAAAGAGAGATGAAAAGAAGTGTTTGTGAGGTTTCGGTTTTTCAAAGAAGAAAGAGTGAACAGTGTGATCTCAATGGCTTAGTTACATTTGTCAATAAGAAAGAAAAGAGGAACAAAATGTACACTAAAGGCTTGAAATTTTCGGTAAAGAAAAGAAAAGGTTTGGAGAGAAGAAAGAAAAGAAAATGTCACCAAATGACACTAAAGTTGCATATAGGAATTTTGGCCAAAAAAATACCAAAACTTTTACCAATTGCCAAAGACAAAATTCGGCTATCCCCCCTAACACTCAAAACCGTCCACATACATGACCATAATGGTCAAGAATTATCCACCCACACTTTCCATAACATTTCCCTTGAAAATGGCCACTTGTTCCCCTTACTTTCCCCTTTTTCTTGATTTCTTTCCTCACCTTCATTCTTTCCTATTTTCCTTAGCCATCATGCCAAAAATAAAAAGTCCACCTTGCCATATTTACATGCTTGGCTGACACTTAAGGAAAGAGTGCAAAAATAATAGTCAAAATTTGCACACAATGGGATTTGAACCTCTTCCCTCAAAGTCCATCATGTGGCGCCATATCCTTTCTACCAATTGCTCATTTATGCTAGCTATTTACTCAATTATTTCCATAAGCTTTAAGGTCACTTACCCTATCTCCTTAAAGTGCTAAATGCCAAAAAAATTTACTAGGTCCAAATAAACCCCGAGCCTTCTCAGGACCTCCTAAACATACACAATTAATAATCTAACTTGCTTAGCACCAAAAATAATGCAACACATAAAATTCCAAATTTTAGGATGTTACAATTCTACCCCCCTTAAAGAAAATTTCGTCCTCGAAATTTACCTGATTAAAAGAGGTGAGGATATTGCTGCCGAATCGCGTCCTCATGCTCCCATGTAGCTTCCTCCGATCCGTGATTGCACCATAAAACCTTGACTAACGGTACCGACTTCCTTCTCAGCACCTTAACATCCCGATCTAAAATTTGCACTGGCTCCTCCTCGAACGACAAGTCAGGTCTTATCTCAACTTCCTCTACCGGTACTATATGAGACGGATCCGATCGGTAACGCCTTAACATTGAGACATGAAATACACTGTGTATCTGACTCACATTTGGAGGTAACTCAAACTGATAAGCCACTGGCCCAACACGCTTCAAAACACGGTACGGTCCGATGAACCTAGGGCTCAACTTGCCCTTCCTTCCAAATCTGAAGATCTTCTTCCAAGGTGAGACCTTTAGAAAGACTTGATCTCCCACCGCAAACTCAATATCCTTACGCTTCAGATCCGCATAAGATTTTTGTCTATCTGAAGCTTCCTTTAACTGTGCCCGAATTACCTTTACTTTTTCCTCCGTCTCTGATATCAGCTCAGGGCCCAATAACTGTCGCTCCCCCAATTAAGTCCAACAAGTAGGAGTACGACATCTACGACCATACAATGCCTCGTAGGGTGCTATCTGGATGCTGGATTGATAGCTATTGTTATATGCAAACTCTGCCAACGGTAGGAAATCTTCCCAACTACCCCTGAAGTCAATCACACAGCCCCTTAACATGTCTTCCAGAATCTGGATTACTCTCTCCGACTGACCATCCGTCTGAGGATGAAATGCCTTACTGAAATTCAACTTGGTTCCCAAAGCTTCATGTAAGGCTTTCCAAAACCGTGATGTAAACCTAGGGTCCCTGTCCGATATAATAGACACTGGTACCCCATGTAACCTCACGATCTCTGCTACGTACAACTTGGCCAACTTCTGCAATGAGTAATCCGTACGAACAGGTAGGAAATGGGCAGTCTTCGTCAATCGATCCACTACTACCCAGACGAAATCTTTCTTAGTAGGAAATAAGGGTAACCCACTAACAAAGTCCATCGTTATCCGTTCCCATTTCCATAATGGAATCTTCACCGGTTGTAGTATTCCTGATGGCAATTGATGTTCCGCCTTCACTTGCTGACATGTCAAGCACCTACTCACAAAATCAGTAACCTTCCATTTCAACCCTGGCCACCAATACTGCTCACGGAGGTCTCGATACATTTTATTTCCCTCGGGGTGCGTAGCATAAGGACTACTATGTGCCTCACGCAGAATCATTTGTCTCAATTCCGAATCTTTGGGCATACAAATTCTTCCGCGGAAACAAAATACTCCATCGATATTCAATCCAAAATCCCCTATCACACCACCTTCCACTTGCTGAAGTATACAACCCAACTTTTCATCTGATAACTGCTTTTCCTTAATCTGACCTACCCACGTAGGCTTCACCTGAAGTTTAGCTAGCAGACTTCCATCTTCATACAAGCTGAGATGAGCGAACATTGCTCTCAAATCTGATATCACCTTACGACTCAACGCGTCTGCCACCACGTTAGCCTTTCTAGGATGATACTCGATTGAGAAGTCATAATCCTTCAACAGCTCTATCCACCTCCGCTGTCTTAGGTTCAACTCCTTTTGGGTAAGGAGGTACTTTAGACTCTTATGATCCGTATAGATGATCGACTTCTCATTGTACAGGTAGTGTCTCCAAATCTTCAAAGCAAACACCACTGCAGCCAACTCCAAATCATGAGTGGGATAATTCACCTCATGCGGCCTTAACTGACGAGATGGATAAGCCACCACATTTCCTCTTTGCATCAACACACATCCCAAGCCCGTGTGTGACGCATCACAGTAAACAATAAACTCTTTTCCAGCCTCAGGTTGAATCAATACTGGCGCTTCCGTCAGAATCTTCTTCAATTTCTCAAAGCTCTCTTGCTGCTGATCTGACCATACAAATGGTACTCCCTTGCGCAACAGTTTAGTTAGAGGTGCAGCAATCAACGAAAACCCCTCAATGAAACGCCTGTAGTAACCTGCCAATCCTAGGAAACTCTAAATTTCAGCCAATGACTTCGGTTGTTTCCAATCCAACACAGCCTTTACTTTTCGGGGATCAACTCTAATTTCTTCGGCCGAAACAACATGCCCCAAGAAGGTCACTTCCTTCAGCCAAAATTCACACTTACTGAATTTGGCATAAAGTTGCTTTTCCCGCAATATCTGCAATACCACCCGTAGATGCGAATCATGCTCTTCTTCATTCTTCGAGTATACCAAGATGTCATCTATGAACGCCACCACAAACCGATCTAAGTAAGGTTGGAAGACTCGGGTCATCATGTCCATAAATGCAGCTGGCGTATTGGTCAACCCAAACGACATCACCAAGAACTCATAATGTCCATAACGAGTTCGAAACGTGGTCTTATGAATATCCGCCTCTTTGACCTTGAGTTGGTGATATCCAGATCTCAAATCTATCTTCGAGAAAACTGAAGCTCCTCTCAATTGATCGAATAGGTCATTGATTCTCAGCAACGGATACCTATTCTTGATCGTTAATTTATTCAAATGCCTATAATCGATGCACATACACATCGACCCATCCTCCTTCTTGAGGAACAAGACCGGTGCTCCCCACGGTGACACACTCGGTCGAATGAATCCCCTATCCAACAACTCCTGAATTTGAGCTTTAAGCTCCGCTAACTCCTTCGGCGCCATTCTATAAGGAGCAATGGACACTAAAGCCGTTCCTGGCAATAACTCAATGCCAAACTCTACCTCCCGATCCGGAGGCAATCCAGGAAGTTCCTCGGGAAAGATGTCTGAAAACTCTTTCACCATTCTAACACCTTCCACTGACAATTCCTTAGCATCCAACGCACTAATGAAGGCTAGGAATGCTCCACACCCTTTTCGCACTAACTTTTTCTGCCTTTAAAGCAGATACCACATTTGATAGATAGTTTCTCCTTTCACCTATTATCACCACTTCCTTATCTTCCAAGTTCTTAGTGTCATCCGCTTTTTATAAAGACAATCCAAGTTCGCACGGTGTTTCACCAACCACCCATGCCCAAAATAAGGTCGAGCTCACAAAGGCAGTTCCATCAAATCCGCCAAAAATGTTTCTCCTTGAATTTCTAAGGGCACATCTCTAAACAATCTATTCACTATCACAGACTGTCCTAAATGACTAATTACCGTCATCTCTCTAGCAGTAATCTCAAATCTAATGTTTAGATTTCTAGACACAGCACTAGTAACATACAAATGGATGGATCCGATATCTATCAAAGCAGTAACAGGTACATTAGATATGAAGAACGTACCGATTATCACGTCAGGTGCAACGCCATCCTCCCGGCGTCTGACCGCATAAACTGTAACATCCTTAAATCGGGGTCTCTGCATTTTTGCTTGTGTTGCATGTGATGAATTGTTTATAATGTTGATTTAACATGTTTTGGGGTCTAGTTATAACCCTAGGTTAGGCCTGAGTTAGGGCTAAGAATTTTGTTTTAGCACTTAAGGAAATGGAGCTAAGGGAAATAGGGGTTAAAAGAATTTATTGGAGGTTTTAGACACAAGAGGAGGTTGTGGCTAAGTGGCAAGCAGGCGCCACCTAAAGCTTGGAGGAGGTGACGCCACAGGGAGCAAGGGGGCCTTGGTTTTGAGCTGCAGAAATCCCCCTTTGTGTCTTTATTTTTGACGCCACAAGGTGAAGTGGAGTGTTCAGGAGGGACTCTTGAAGATGAGGATGGAAGGGGTCAAACAAATTTGAATTGGTGGAGGGGAGGAAATTTAGGAGTTTGAATTATTTCAAACTCACTTGGGAAGAGTTGGTCGAATGGTGGACTGTGGGCAAGGAGGCTATCGGTTTTGGGGAGCTTCTGGTGGCCGAATGTCAATAGGGGTTTTAGGGAGTGTTTCGGCTAGCACACCAAAGTACTTTTTCTTTTCTTCTTTTTCGGCAACTCTAACTGCTGGCCGAATTACCCCTTTTCAAGTTTTGCCAAAGTGCCGAAACTCAATGCTCACACTTCCTTTCTTTACCTTTTTGGTCATTCATTGTTAGCCATATTGCCGAATTCACCTTTCTCCTTCTTCTTCCTATTGTGTTCAAAACCGAAACCACCATTACTCATCTTCTCTTCCTCCTATTTTTGATCATAGCCGAAACTTTATCCACTCTTCCTTGTCGAAATCGATCCCATTCCATCTTCTTCCATCTTTTCCTTGTTTTGAAAACCCGAAGCCAATACCCTCTACTCCATTCGACTTCTTCTTTTAGTCCCCTTGTGCCGAAATACTCAACCTTCTTCTCTTCTACCATTCGGCATCATCACTCTTCTTCTTTTACGTTTCATTTTTCTTTTCTTCTCTTTTGGACTCATAGCCGAATCCTCCAGGTGAGTATAGATTCTTTATTTTCTCTTTCTCAGTTGCTTTGGGTTAAGCCGAAATCTCTTTTATCATGCTTCTTTTATTTTCCATTCGTTGTAGATTGAGATCTTTTTGTTTTGTGGAGTAGCCGAAACCCCTAACATCACTTAGGGGTGCCGAAGGTTGGTGCTTGGTAGCCGAACTTGTCATTAAGGTAAGGGGCGTCAACTCATGTGGTTTCGGGATTTGTTAATCATGGCTGAATGGCCTATGGATTCTAAGCGTTGTGTAAAACCGATTGTAGGGAGGAGTAAAGCCAAACGCAGTGAATCTCCGGGATTGGTGGTCGATCTAGTGATTGGCCGATTGTGAAGGAGATCAGTACGTAGCTTCGGGATTTGGTTGGAAACCAAATCGGCTTTAAGGTGGGAGCAACGTTCGGGATTCTTACTTAGATCTGCGATTAGTCAGGTGTGTAAACTCTTACACACTTTATTAGTATAATGATGCTTACTATGTTACTGTATAACCGTTGGTATTAGTGACTTGCCTTGTGGGCACGAGCTTGGATTCCGGGTAAGTCCCCTATTATCTGATTTATGATATACATCGTCATGTTTTGTTAAATGCTATGCTATGCCTTAAATGCATGATACATGATATTATGACACGTATGATATGAGCATGATGATGATGGGATTGATGAGAGGAGGGGGATGATTTATATGGACTGTCACCAGTGGTTTTGACCACAAGATGGGTTGGCCCCATCATTTGATTTGTGACTATGGTCACCAGTGGTTTTGACCACACTACTATTATTATTTGTGTCTAAGTCCCAGTGGTTTTGACCACCAGTGGTTTTGACCACACTATTGATATTTGTGACTACGGTCACCAGTGGTTTTGACCACACATGGATTATTGTGACTCGTCCCGGTGGTTTGGTACCACAAAGGTTGGCCCCACATGATATATTACGGGATTGTCATCAAGTGGTTTTGACCACACGATGGGTTGGCCCCATCATTTCATCTGTGACTACGGTCACCAGTGGTTTTGACCACAACGATATATATATTTGTGACTTCGGTCACCAGTGGTTTTGACCACACGGGGTAGTTAAAGGAGATTGGATGGCTAGGTTATGGGTTGTATAATCTGCATGTTCTACTGATGATCTGTGTAAGTGCTTGAATTATCGGGTTGGGGATTTATACACTGAGTCTTGGTGACTCACCCCTTCCCGTATATTTTGCAGATGAGGCATAGATCGCAGATATGGAGCCGGGGAGGACTCGAGGTGGCCATGCATCTTAGTTTGGTTTTGATTTTAAACTGCTATTTCAATTTTATTATTTTTTCTTAAATTGGTTTTGGTTTTGTAATAAGGCCGCTAAGTTTATTTTGGGTTTTTATTATTACTTGCTTTTATTCTGCTTATATTTTACATATGTCAGATTTATGGACTTGATAAAACTAACCGGTAAAAAGCAATGGTTTCAAAACTATATCTCTTCGGGTTTTCAAGCGTTACCATCGGGTAACAAAGTTCACAAAACAATAAGGTAACTTGGATGCTTTTACAACTCTAATTTTCAAATAACTTTAAAGGCAAATAGTTCTAAACTTGATTTTACTTATTGCGTTCAGTTTTAATAAGTATCCAATGTTTTCTAATATCGGCAATCACAAATAGGTTTTAATCACGAGTTTTCCAAGTATTACGTCAACTACTAAAACAACCTCAACATCATTTATTACTGAGTTTTCTAAACCCTGAAACAAAATAAGAGTCTTCTTTAAAAAAATTTATTCGACAAACTTATGATTTTAAAATGTTTTCACTCCGTAACATATCAGATTCAGTCGTGGTGTGTTGACTGAGTTTAGGGTGTTACATAAACCAACCCTGGCTGCCTCGTCTCCACGTTACCCCTGAAACCAGTACCTCTACCCGGTGCACCCTATCCTCGTCCTACGCCATTACCACCTCGACCTGGCCCACGGCCTCTTGGTGGCTGCTGAGCGCCTCTAGCTGGCTGTGCATTATAGTTACGAGCATCCTGAGTCTGAGCAGTCTATCGAGGACAATCTTTGAGTTGATGGTCCTTGGAACCACATTTGAAACAACCACCGGTTCTCTTCCAAAGATTCACCCGGTGTCGTTTCCACATCAAAGACATGGTTATATCCGATTGGTCGCACTGGTACTCTAGCTCGAAATGGCTCATTATTCGTGGGCCTCTTCTAAAACCCTCTAGCAGACTCCGAGTACTTAAAGTCCCTCTTGCTCTTGCCTCTATCTTTTTCTCGGTTTTGCCGCCTCGAGTGCTTAGCCTCTTCACTATCTTGGCTTTCTCCACAAGTGTGGCAGAATTCCTTTCTTGTTGTGGGGCTATCGCACCGCAACTCATCACACAACCCGTCCTCAAAACGCACACTGTTCGTAGTCGCTGGCACTATACCCCGGGCATAACGACTCAGACGTAGAAATTCTGCCTTATAAGCTGCCACAGTCTTACCTCCTTGGACCAGATTTAGGAATTCCTTCCTTCAGGCATCCACATAGCTAGCCCCGACATACTTTCCTTGGAATGCAGTTTTGAAGAAATCCCAAGCAACACGATCGGCCTGAGTGCCTTCCCGAACAGTGAGCCACCATTGATATGCCTCATCTCTCAATAAGGACACAACTCCTCTCAGTTTTGCTCAGCGGTGCAATCTAGATCATCCATGATCCGCTCTACTGCCTCGAGCGAATACTCCGCAACATTTGGGGCTACACCCGAGATACCCCTAAAAACCTCAGCACCATTTGATCTGAGTCGTTCTGAAATTGATCCACGAGCTGCTGGACCAGTTCTAGCCCCAGCAACCCTTTCTAAGACTCGCAACATTGCTTGGGACAGAGCAATGTCCTCCCTCATACGGTCTTGTGATCCAGTTTCAGTCACGGGTGACGCAGGTGCGTCCATTTCCGGCATATGTCCCGACGCTTCAGACGCAACTCTAGCGCCTCAGCCTCTACCACGGCCACGTCTACCGCGTCCACGTCCTCTAGCGCTTATGTTGGGTAATTCGATTTAATCTGATTATAAGTCTTATGAATCAGTATACTATTTCGGTGTTTATTAAATAATGTTTTATGAAACATAATAAGTAAAGTCATTTACGTAGTCGCATCTTATAGTCTCAATCTCTATAGTTTCAATACCTAAAACTAGAAGTTCTAGAGTATTCCTACAGTCATATCATAATCATTATAATCATACAATAATAACATACACTTACTTGACTTGGTGCCGGATACCCGTGGTGCCATACTTCCTAAAAAAACATACATTATAAAATTTACATTTCAAAACAGCTTTGAAAAAAATGTTTTTGAACCCAAACCACAGCCGAGTTTTGAACCGGGCTCTGATATCATAAAATGTAACACCCCAAACCTGGCCCATGTATTAAGGCCTGATCTGACATGTTACATGAGAAAAATACTACTAAATCCTTTTTCATTTGTACATAAAAAGATTTAGATTTAAAATCATTTAAAACAACTCCCATTTAAAAAAAATTAATAAAGTATTATTGAATAAAGATTGATTGATAAATCGATAAATTTGAGATAAAATCTTATAAACCGTGACTTTAGAAATATTGTTAATAGTTCAAGAAGAATTTGGAAGTAATTTTCGAAAAGTGTTGATAAAAATTTCCAAGAGAAATTTCTGAGTTAAAAATATATTTATGAAAGTTTATTATGAAATCCTTTTTGTATATCCATTTTAAGAAAAACGTTTATTTGAGTTTTTAGAAAAATATCTCAATTAAAATACTTAGAGCAATTTATAAATTCGTCAAACATAAAACAAAACAAAAATTAATCCAGAGGCCTTATTACAAACCTTAACTCAAAATAGCAAAGTAGTTAAAAATACTAAAAGAAATCCAAATTTCAAATTAAACCATTTTTTTTTGTAGTATGGCCTCCACCAAGTCATCCATGGCCCAAGTCTCCATCACTGATCATTACCTGAAAAGGGATAAGGAAAAATGCGGTGAGTTACTAGAACTCAGTGTATAACCCACTTACCGTTGTCCACTGGGCCAAAATCCCATTAAGCGATAATTTGGGCCTAAGCCCATTTGCAATAATAATAATGTATCAATTATATCATGTGAATGAAATGCAATTCCCAAACAAAACCTAGTAATCCATCCGCTACACACCACCCGTACCAACCAACACACTGTGGGGATCTTTTGTCAACCCACCCCGCCAACACACGATCGCCGCAGCATTTAGCCATTTATATCAAATTCGAATTGTGGACAAGCCACCAGAATAACAGAATATACGTGGCATTGCCACTATACAGATTTGTGGCAGAGCCACCAAAATTATGTGGCAGAGCCACCAGAACTTCTCTTCAATATTATCCCATCCCATGCAAAATCATGTATATAATGCATATAAATTCACAATATAACAACATTAATTTATTAGGATATTTATTACAAAATTATGGCCCATTATAACAATTTATCAAAAAGGCCCATTAAGCAAAATATCGGATTTGGCCCATTTAACAAAATTTCAGATTGGCCCATTTAGCAAAATATCAAATCGGCCCATATAGCAAATTATCAAATTGGCCCATATAACAAATTATCAAATCGGCTCACATAGCAAATTATCAAATCGGCCCATATAACAAATTATCAAATCGGCCCATATAATAAATTATCAAATCGGCCCATATAACAAATTATCAAATCGGCCCATATAACAAATTATCATATCGGCCCATCAAGCAAATTATAACGATTTGGCCCATTAGGGGCATTTTCGTAATCTTTCACGGTGTTAATATCGATTTTGTCAATTTTGTCAAAATTGTGAGATCTACGCCAATTTTTTCGATTTTACCATGATCTGATTTTAGTCGAGCGATTTACTACCAATATGATATTAATCTTTAACCCACGGAAAATGGTGTGAGATTACACACTTGGTTACGATAAGCACTACACTTTATTGATCGTCGACACCTAAAATATTATAACGTTCGATTAGTCAATGTACGCGATTTAATAAATCTACTTTAAAACAAACGATCTAAAATTTTACCCTCGGGATCATGAACAACTACGATTTGTCAGTTTTCCCCAGTTGACGGTCCACAACCCCGTGGAAAATCCCAAATCGCTGATGCCTCAAAATTACAAACAACCTCGAATAGTCGATTCTCACTGGATGAGGGTCCACAACCCGGTGGAAAGTCCCGAATCGCCAATACCGCCCTTCGCTTGAATTTAGGAGTAGGGATCGCTAATCCGCTCCTTTTTAGATCTCCACTCGACTTTCCTTTCGAATCGGTACCACAAGCCTCCAATCGGTTAGATCTTATATAGATCGATATTACGATTGTAACACCCCAAACCCGGTCAAAACGTTACGACCAGATCCAGCATGTCACATAAAAGGGTTGTTTAAAAATTGCGCGTTTGTTAAAAATTTCGAGTTTAATTATGTATTCGCTTGTTATCCTTTTGTTAACATTTTGGAAAATGGTTATTAAGGGTTTAGGAAAATCCCATATTAAACATTTAAGAATAATAGGCAGTATCATATTAAAAGCTAAACCAAATAAAATACCAAATTTAAAGTTAAAGCGGCCTTATTACAAATTATTAACCCAAGTTAAAAATAAGTAAAATACTCTAGTCCAAAACTGCTCGTAGTGTGGCCACCTCTGAGTCCTCCAGTACGTCAAGCCGTCTACTGAGTATTACCTAAGAAAAATTAAAAAGAGGGGGTGAGTTTACGAAAACTCAGTGTGTAATTCCCCTTACGAACAAAATCTGTAAGAACATGCATCAAAACAATTCGGGCCCAAGCCCATTAAAGTAACGGTGGCAATTGGGCATTAGCCCAAAATAGCCTCGATTGGGCCTTAACTCAAGTCAAATGTCACATGTCATACATATAAATAGGGGCCTAAGCCCATCTTAGTAATATAATCCAGATATGCGATGCGTTAATGCCCATACCAACCCCGCACTCTCGTCTCTGTCCAACCCTACACTCCCGTGGGGATTTAATCGACCCACCCATCCCTACACTCCTTATGTAGCACCGGTTGCGGCACTAACTTATCGGGTGCAAAGATAGCCGCTAGGTGGCTAAAAAGCCTTGAAGAGCGGTATTACAATTGGCACAAAGCCATCAAGAATCAGATTATATTTGGCACATAGCCATCAGCGACAGTAATATAATCGGCACACGACCTTGGGTAAATATGATCGACACGAGTCATCGATATATAAGTTAGCACATAGCCACAGTAGAAAATGATTGGCACAAAGCCATAATATCGGCACAGAGCCTTCGGTATTGGCACAAAGCCCATAATTACGACGCGAAGCCATATTAATGGCACACACCCTCGAATAACATTATCGGTGCGGCAAAGATGGTCGCTTGGTGGCTAAAAAACACTGCGGTGGCTATAAAGCCTTCGGTGGATCCACAGTCGTCAAGCGACCATGCGATCCTATTAGCACTTCCTCCGTATTAATAATCCCAACCCCATGCAATATGTCGTGTATGTCATGCTCAATCATTACACGTGTATGCAAAATGGCCATGCTCGGTAACAATTATTTAAACATGTAATAAAAGCATATCACCATACAACCACGGCCAAATTAGTCCACTAATTGCACAAGTCGATCATTTACCTACAAGGGCAAATCAGTCATTTTACCCTATAAGGGTATTTCGGTAATTCTACCCTACAGAGGTAGTTCGGTAATTCTACTCATAACCAATCCATGTAAGCAACGCATCTCAAACATAATCAATCATATAATTAACACATACAACGCTAGTACTACCACGAGGGTACAACGATCATTTTGTCGTATAGGGGTAAAACGGTAATTTCACAAATCGGGGGTATTTCGTTAATTTTGCAAACCAGGGGTATTTTAGTAATTTTGCAAATTGGGGGTATTTTGGTAATTTTGCAAATCGGGGGTATTTTGGTAATTTTGCAAATCGGGGGCATTTTGGTAATTTCACAAATTAGGGTATTTTAGTAATTTCGCAAATCGGGGTATTTAAGTAATTTCGCTAACCGGGGTATTTTGGTAATTTCGCAAACCAGGGGTATTTCGGTAATTTTACAAACTAGGGGTATTTCAGTAATTTCGCACCTGCAATGGCCTTTCCAAAGGCCTAATGTCGCCTCGAGCGACTAAACTACCATTTTCGGTCGTACCGGACTATTGGGCCTAAAACCCAATTTCGGCCCATTCGGGCCCACACACTCGTGTGGCCCACCTAACACAAATCTAGCCACGTATATGAGATTCACCTAGTCTTGTTCACTATATACTACCCCATCATACATTTCATTCAATTGGGCCCACTTCGGCCCATCGTGGCCCAAGCAGCCTCAACCCACAAGAATACTACTGATGGCCTCAACTATCGCGTCGAAGCGCCACACATGCGTTCGCACGCTCGTGTGGCTACTATTACCGTGACCGGCACTTCGGCACTAGAGTAGAGAGAGTTACACACCTGATAGGAATCTAGTGCTAATCCGCGCTCCGACCACTCCTGTGCCCAAACGCCCTCTAAGGTATCCTTCCTCCTATCAAAGAATGCTCTATATATAGCTAGTTTCTCACCTTCCTTCTTTGTATCTTTCCGATGTGGGATCCCTTCGTCAGTAGAGTTTAAATCCAACTCAAACTCTTTCCGTCCAATTCGCAAAATAAATACTCCCTTGCTTTTCATGAGATTCGAACCCAGGCTCCCTTCAATAGTTCAACACGCCACTTGCCGGCAAGCCATAAGCTCCTCTTGTGTCTTAAACCATGCGCAACTAAATATAAATCTATAGCCAAATTCTAAAGTCTATTTAAAAAGAAAACCAAAATGCAAGAGCCAAGACTTGAACCTTGGACCTCCTTCCTTCCCTGTGGCGTCACTCCCTTGCCTCTTAAGTGGCGTCACTTTGCCACTACACCACACCTCCACTTGTGTCATTTTTCTCCGCATTTTATTCTTAAAGCCTACCTACCAACTCCCAGGGTTTTTTCACCTAAAACCAAAACTTTCCTAAAGCTCAAGTTTAATCCCGGGACTTCATAGAAGCCCCCTAACCTTCCAAAATCACTAACCTAATAGGTCCAACAAGCCGTTCTCTTGTACTCAAAAATTTTAAACGCTACTACGCCCAAGGCCCATTGGGCCCAATTCTCCTAGGCCCAATTTTGGGATGTTACAAATCTACCCTTCTTAAAAAAATTTCGTCCTCGAAATTTCCAGCTAACAGGGTAGTCGTGTAACGACTACCCCACTACGCTACCGCTGCGTACTCTGATTCTAATATCCCTATCACATTTTAACTAGAATTTGGAACTCCCTACACGTACTCAAAACACCTAACCATTAAAGCAGACAGATATCTTATACGCAACAAATTTCTATATCCAAACATCACATCCAAACAGAACACATACAAAATAAATACCAAAAATACAGTCATTACAGCACATAACAAAGTATAAGGTCAGGAAACTTACGGATTCGACGCCGAAGACTCGGTGTACCACACTTTCAAAAATCGGTCAATACAATTTTAGAACTTTAAATATTTTCAAGCCTTCTTGAAACAATACTTTCAGAAATTCAATTTTGAAAACCCAATCCACAACCAAGTTTTGTAACCTAGGCTCTGATACCACTATTGTAACACCCCAAACCCGGTCAAAACGTTACGACCAGATCCGGTATGTCACATAAAAGGGTTGTTTAAAAATTGCGCGTTTGTTAAAAATTTCGAGTTTAATTATGTATTCGCTTGTTATCCTTTTGTTAACATTTTGGAAAACGGTTATTAAAGGTTTAGGAAAATCTCGTATTAAACATTTAAGAATAATAGGCAGTATCATATTAAAAGCTAAACCAAATAGAATACCAAATTTAAAGTTAAAGCGGCCTTATTACAAAATATTAACCCAAGTTAAAAATAAGTAAAATACAAAAGTCCAAAACTGCTCGTAGTGTGGCCACCTACGAGTCCTCCAGTACGTCGAACCGCCTACTGAGGATTACCTAAGAAAAATTAAAAAGAGGGGGTGAGTTTACGAAAACTCAGTGTGTAATTACCCTTACGAACAAAATCTGTAAGAACATGCATCAAAACAATTCGGGCCCAAGCCCATTAACGGTGGCAATTGGGCATTAGCCCAAAATAGCCTCGGTTGGGCCTTAACCCAAGTTAAATGTCACATGTCATTCATATAAATCGGGGCCTAAGCCCATCTCAGTAATATAATCTAGATATGCGATGCGTTAATGCCCATACCAACCCCGCACTGCTCTCTGTCCAACCCTACACTCGTGGGGATTTAATCGACCCACCCATCCCTACACTCCTTATGTAGCACCGGTTGCGGCACTAACTTATCGGTGCAGCATAGCTGCTCGGTGGCTAAAAAGCCTTCAGTAGCGGTATTACAATTGGCACAAAGCCATTAGTAACTGTATTATATTTGGCACATAGCCATCAGCGACGGTAATATAATCGGCTCCGACACACTGGTAAATATGATCGACACGAGTCATCGATATATAAGTTAGGCACATAGCCACGGTAAAAGCGATTGGCACAAAGCCATAATATCGCACTGAGCCTTCAGTATTGGCACAAAGCCCATAATTACAAAGACGAAGCCATATTAATGGCACACTGACCCTCAATAACATTATCGGTGCAAGCATGGTCGCTCGGTGGCTAAAAGCTCTGCGGTGGATCCACGATCGTCAGCGACCATGCGATCCTATTAGCACTTCCTCCGTATTAATAATCCTAACCCCATGCAATATGTCGTGGTATGTCATGCTCAATCATTACACGTGTATGCAAAATGGCCATGCTCAAGAACAATTATTTAAACATGTAATAAAAGCATATCACCATACAACCACAGCCAAATTAGTCCACTAATTGCACAAGTCGATCATTTACCTACAGGGCAAATCGGTCATTTTACCCTATAAGGGTATTTCAGTAATTCTACCCTACAGAGGTAGTTCGGTAATTCTACTCATAACCAATCCATGTAAGCAACGCATCTCAAACATAATCAATCATACAATTAACACATACAACGCTAGTACTACCACGAGGGTACAACGATCATTTTGTCGTGTAGGGGTAAAACGGTAATTTCAAAAATCAGGGTATTTCGATAATTTCGCAAACCAGGGGTATTTTAGTAATTTTACAAATCGGGGGTATTTTGGTAATTTCGTAAATCAGGGGTATTTTGGTAATTTTGCAAATCGAGGGCATTTTGGTAATTTTGGAAATCAAGGTATTTCAGTAATTTCGCAAACCGGGGTATTTCAGTAATTTCGCTAATCGGGGGTATTTTGGTAATTTCGCAAACCAGGGGTATTTTGGTAATTTTACAAACCAGGGGTATTTCGGTAATTTTACAAACTGGGGGTATTTTGGTAATTTTACAAACTAGGGGTATTTCAATAATTTTGCACCTGCAATGGCCTTTCCAAAGGCCTAATGTCGCCTCGAGCGACTCAACTACCATTTCCGGTCGTACCGGACTATTGGGCCTAAAACCCAATTTCAGCCCATTCGGGCCCACACGCTCGTGTGGCCCACCTAACACAAATCTAGCCACGTATATGAGATTCACCTAGTCTAGTTCACTATATGCTACCCCATCATACATTTCATTCAATTGGGCCCACTTCGGCCCATCGTGGCCCAAGCAGCCTCAACCCACAAGAATACTACTGATGGCCTCAACTATTGCGTCAAAGCCCCACACGTGCGTTCGCACGCTCGTGTGGCTACTATTGCTGTGACCGGCACTTCAGCATTTGCCGCTCTACAACTAGAGTAGAGAGAGTTACACACCTGATAGGAATCTAGTGCTAATCCACGCTCCGACCACTCTTGTGCCCAAACACCCTCCAAGGTATCCTTCCTCCTATCAAAGAATGCTCTATATATAGCTAGCTTCTCACCTTCCTTCTTTGTATCTTTCCGATGTGGGATCCCTTCATCAGTAGAGTTTAAATCCAACTCAAACTCTTGCCGTCCAATTCACAAAATAAATACTCCCTTGCTTTTCATGATATTCGAACCCAGGCTCCCTTCAATAGTTCAACACGCCACTTGCCACCAAGCCACAAGCTCCTCTTGTGTCTTAAACCATGCACAACTAAATATAAATCTAAAGCCAAATTCTAAAGTCCATTTAAAAAGAAAACCAAAATGCAAGAGCCAAGACTTGAACCTTGGACCTCCTTCCTTCCCTGTGGCGTCACTCCCTTGCCTCTTAAGTGGCGTCACTTTGCCACTACACCACACCTCAACTTGTGTCATTTTTCTCCACATTTTATTCTTAAAGCCTACCTACCAACTCCCAGGGTTTTTTCACCTAAAACCAAAATTTTCCTAAAGTTCAAGTTTAATCCCGGGACTTCATATAAGCCCCTTAACCTTCCAAAATCACTCACCTAATAGGTCCAACAAGCCGTTCTCTTGTACTCAAAAATTTTAAACGCTACTACGCCCAAGGCCCATTGGGCCCAATTCTCTGAGGCCCAATTTCGAGATGTTACAACGATAAAATATGGACTATCAAAATGGTAAAGATCGGCTTACCACTAATTTTTGAGTGATCAACGATTGGGTAGATCGAGCGATTAAATCCCTAAAACATAAAGTCAATTATTTCAATTTATCACTCCTTAAGCCATCAATTGAATATTGAGTACTATCAATAATCCATAACGATTTTTTACCGAAATGATATTGGATCCAATGTTCGCCATTCAATTTAAGACTAGAGTGATGTTCAGCTTCCCACTAGATTACTACAAAAGGGAAAAACAATCTCGTTTGAAAAAAATAGAACAAAGTGATGGTCTCGTCGATATGACCATCCCACACCAAGACATAAATTTGGCACTAAGAAAAAGAAATTAAGTGTTGAAGAGAACCACTTACCGATTGATCAAAGAATGAGTATTAATACGGTTGAGAAGAAAATAAGGAAGAGATGAAGGATTCGGCTATGGAGGAAAACAAACAATAATATTCGGCTATGGAAAAATATTGATTTGAGAGGAAGAAGAAAGGGTTTGGAAAATTTTGTAAAAAGAAAAGAGAGATGAAAAGAAGTGTTTGTGAGGTTTCAGCTTTTTCAAAGAAGAAAGAGAGTGACAATGTGATCTCAATGGCTTAGTTACATCTCGGCAATAAGAAAGAAAAGAGGAACAAAATGTACACTAAAGGCTTGAAATTTTTGGTAAAGAAAAGAAAAGGTTTGGAGAGAAGAAAGAAAAGAAAATGTCACCAATTGACACTAAAGTTGCATATAGGAATTTTGGCCAAAAAAAACACCAAAACTTTTACCAATTGCCAAAGACAAAATTCAGCTATCCCCTCTAACACTCAAAACCGTCCACATACATGACCATAATGGTCAAGAATTATCCACCCACACTTTCCATAACATTTCCCTTAAAAATGGCCACTTGTTCCCCTTACTTTCCCTTTTCTTAATTTCTTTCCTCACCTTCATTCTTTCCTATTTTCCTTAGCCATCATGCCAAAAATAAAAAGTCCACCTTGGCATATTTACATGCTTGGCCGACACTTAAGGAAATAGTGCAAAAATAATAGTCAAAATTTACACACAATGGGATTTAAACCTCTTCCCTCAAAGTCCATCATGTGGCGCCATATCCTTTCTACCAATTGCTCATTTATGCTAGCTATTTACTCAATTATTTCCAAAAGCTTTAAGGTCACTTACCCTATCTCCTTAAAGTACTAAATGCCAAAAAAAATTACTAGGTCCAAATAAACCCCGAGCCTTCTCAGGACCTCCAAAACATACACAATTAAAAATCTAACTAGCTTAGCACCAAAAATAATGCAACACATAAAATTCCAAATTTTAGGATGTTACAGTGTGACTCAGCCGTGTGTCCCCTGCATGTTAGTATTTTAAATCAGAATAGACCACGGACTAGTCACACGGGCGTGTGCCTAGGGCGTGTGGGATTAATCAATGTTGGCCATGGGCTAGCCACACGGGCGTGTGTCTAGACTCTAGGCCGTGTTAAGGTAGGCAGTGTGTACCACGGGTGGTGAGCACGGGCGTGTGCCTTGGCCATGGGGCATTGACAGAATGCTGGGTTTTTAGGCACGGTTTGGGGACATGGGCGTGTGTGTCCATGCACGGGCGTGTCTAATCTTGCACGAGCGTGTGAGACCTATAAAAAAAAGAGAAAAAATTTTAAGATTGGAAAATATTTCAGTTTAGTCTCGAGAGCCCTCGTGTGTATGAGTGAGGCCTCGTAAGTCGAGAATGAGGTTGTTGAGATGACTTCAGAGAGTAGTTACGACGAGCCTAAGTGGCGATCAAGTGGTTTGAGTTCGGTAACGCCTCGAGCCCAGTTCTAGCGTAGAACCCAGGTAAGGGGTGTTACTGTAACAGTCTGAATTTGACCCTAATCAGAACGGTGATTTCGGAACCACGAATCTGAGTCAGTAGAATATTTTAATATTTTATATTGAGTTTATGATCTATGATAGAGCATGTGTTAAAATTTGGTGAGTCAATTTGCTTATTGGTGTGCTAATCTAGCAAAAAGGATTGAATAGATAAGTAGTAAAAGTAGTGTGCATGATATTAAATAGGTAATTGAATTATTTTATTTTAATGCAAGGGCTTGCATGTCAAATTTCCACTTTTTATGTAAGTGGACGGCAATGATGATGGGGGAGGATTTCTTTTATTATTTTATAATGTTAAAGTTATATTTTATGAAGGATAATATGAATTATATGGTATAATAAAATAACCATAAAAAAAAAATCATTTTCTCTTCCTTTGTTTCATCTTCTTCACCGAAATTCTCTTGAAAGAAAGGAAGAAATCCATCCTCCCTCATTCGGCCTTGCATGTGGTGTTAAGGTGAGAATTTGAGTTTTAAATTAGAAAAATTATGTGTAAATGGGTGGGTTATCTTGAGCATTCCGAAAGCATGCTAAAATTTTTGGATGTTAGGCATGATGAGATTCGGCCATGGGAGATAATTTATAACTTGTTGTGTTAATGAATTTAGATGAAATGGAAAGAAGTAGTTTAAGCTTGTAGGAAGATTGTTTTAATTTATGCATGATGATGCCCTTATATTCGGCCGAATGTTGAGATGACCATTCATGAATTTTTATCTTGTTTTGATGTTCGGTTATATATATATAGTGTAATTGGCCATGGATGAATGGTTATATTTAGATATGGTTATTGGGTGAATTAAGTACGAAGAGTCAATTGCCTAAATTAAATAGTGGAAGGGTTAAAATGATAGAAGGAAGGTTTATGGAGACTCAGTAGGGACCTAGTGACCATTCGGCCATTGAGAAGAAATCTCAATTAGTTGTATTTTGTATTGTGGTACATTACGGATTAAATTGAATAGGTTGAAAAGGTCAAGGGTAAATTGGTAAATTACATGATTTTGTATATTTGTATTTAATTGAATGGAAATGTAATTAAAAAGGGTTCAATTTGATATTCTAGATCAAGATCATAAAGAACCGGGTTTTGGATTGGGGAAAACGCAAGTTCACGGATAACCGATCTTTCGTCGTCCGACTAAACCGGTAAGTCCTTTAGTTAAATCGTGTCAAAGAATTAATTATGGTTATCTTGAATATTAAAAATTGATGGATGTTAGTATCCATTTACATCATGGCCGAATGTATATTGACATATTAGGTTGATGATTTATGTTGAGTATGTGATGGGAATTGTTGGATTGTATAATGATAAAATGGTTTTGTTGGTCCAATGTGAGTGAGCCCAATTGAATTAGATGAGTTTATAATATTTATGAAGTGTGTTGGTAATGTTTAAGCGTATTGACGTGACTCGGGCTTTTACGCCTAGCGTGAGCCTTGTGCCTGTTATTTATCGGGCTTTTATGCCCAGCGTGCCTTGTGCGGTGTTATTTATCGGGCTTCTACGCCCAGCGTGCCTTGTGCGGTGTTATTTATCGGGCTTTACGCCCAGCGTGCCTTGTGCCGGTGTTATTTATCGGGCTTTTATGCCCAGCGTGCCTTGTGCCTGTTATTTATCGGGCTTCTACGCCCAGCGTGCCTTGTGCCGGTGTTATTTATCGGGCTTTTACGCCCAGCGTGCCTTGTGCCGGTGTTATTTTCTCGGGCTTTACGCCTAGCGTGCCTTGTGCGGTGTTATTTATCGGGCTTTTACGCCTAGCAGCCTCGTGCGGTGTTACTTTTCGGCTTTTACGCCAGCGTGCTTGATGCCGGTGATGTATTTTACAAAAGAGAAATCAAATCTTTGTTCAAGACAACTTAAAGCTAATTTATTGAGTATATGGTTCAGGTAAGCATGTAAGGTATGTTATGCTTAATATCACTTAAGTCGAATTAATATTATGAGAATTGTGTTATATGTGTTGAAGTTAATAATCGATGGGTGTAATATGATGGAATTCGAGTTAGAATGTGCTATTATGGAACAATTGGTTTTCAAAGTATAAATGCTAAGAAAGGAGATTTTCATGCGATATGCTTATATGAATTTTAATGAAATGATTTCTACTTTACTTGTGTTATTGAATTTCTAGTATTCAGCCTTGTATAAGTAATTGACTTAAGTGCTTATGTGGAATACAATAAGTTGGAAGTTTAATTTCAATTATTTGTATGTTTTATTATCATGAGATTAGGACTTACTAAGCTAGTAAGCTTACTAGTGTGAAATGTTCTCCTTTGTTTTATAAATTAGGTGCAAGATACAAGCTCGTCGGGATCGTTCGGAAAGTCGTCCACACTATCAAATTGTTTTGGTACTCTTTCATTTTGGTTTTTCCAAAGAAGGCATGTATAGGAAAGACTTTATTTAATTTTGACGGAAACTTTGGTTCATGTATGTAATAGCCATGCGAATATGGCTAAATTTTTAGTCAAGTATGCTTTTTGGGACTTTTGTTATAAATGTTGGTGCTCTTTTAAATCGATGATGTTATGATATTATGCGAATGATTTAGGTATAAGCTAAATTGCGTAAATGGTTAAGATGCATGGATGGTACGAATTATATGTGAGTATATTCGGTTATAAGCTAGTAATCATATCTTGTAAAGAAACAGTCTTTAGTAACAGCAGTGATGTAGTTTTGAAAAATCACCAAAAATAGGATAAGTTGAATTAGAAGGTGAATGAGGTATAGAACCAAAGCTTATTGTGTCTATTTTAATATGAAAGAAACATAGTAGGCAAAGGAGTTTTATGTTATGAGATATTTAAATTTTAGTGAGACTTGATCTGAATGAGTTCGTGAATCCATGTTCTGTCTTGGAAAAATTGTTAAAAATTGTACAAAAATAATTAGGGAGAATGGTTTATATGTTTGAAATCCTTGATGAGTCTATTTTTAATAGGAATAAACAAGAACATTACTGAAAATTTTTGCTATGAGATAAATGAGTTTTTGTAATGACAGGTCAGAATCGTCAACAGTGAAATAGTGGAAACTTTGATGAATAAACTGTACTAATTGGCCACATGAAAAATTCTGGAAAAATTATGGTAAATTCTTATAAGAGTCTAGTTTCATGGAAAATTTACGGATATAAATTTCGAGTTTTTTAACTCGAGTTATGATCAATTTAGTCAGCATGATGCAGTTTGACAGCTTTAAATTTTTATGTTCCGAACTTGTAGTCGAGTCTTGTAATGCCACATACTCGACCCCGGCAAAGGTCTCGGGTAAGGGGTGTTACATTTAATTTGGTATCAGAGCTTACGGTTTAGTCGATTCTAGGACTACCGTAGCACGTGTGAGTCTAGCTATACATGCCTTAAATTATAATACGATAGTGTGGTGACTTCTGACATTTGAAATGTGTTATATTTAGTAAATGGACTCTGGCAGAGCCGTAGCTGATGATGTTGAGAGCGTAGCGCCTGATCTTGCTCATGGGTCAGCGCCGATAGACTCTCGATCTTTTCGAGTAGCCACGAGGGGGAGGCTAAGTAAGCCTTCTACTAGATGATGAACGAATGATTTACTCCATATATCTGGACTAACCCGACTGGCAACAACCTCCACCCCCGAATAATCCAACTCCGATACCTATGGTACCTCCGATAGTAAATTCGATTAGATTGGACAGACATCCTGTAGCTAAAATCAGGAAACACGGAGTCAAAGAGTTTAAAACTAATGACGATGATGATGCAAAACGAACTGAGCTGTGGTTTGATAATACTATTCAAATGTTCGATGAGTTATCATGTACTCCAGAGGAAGGTTTAAAAAGTGCAATATCACTATTGAGGGGCACCACACTGGTGGAATACACTAGTATTGGTGGACTCGAAAGAGAAAGTGATTTGGGAATTCTTCCAGACTGAGTTCCATAAGAAAGATATCAGTTAAAGATTCTTGAATTAAAACAGGGTCGAATGACTATTTCTGAGTATGAACTAGAGTTTGTGAGATTGAGTTAGTATGCATGAGAATGTATACCCTCCGAAGCTATAATGTGCAAAAGATTTGAAGATGGCCTTAAATATATATATATATTCGGTTGCTAGTTGAGATTTTGAAAATAGAAGAGTTCGTTGTACTCGTTGACCGAGCTTACAAGCTGAGGCATCCGAGAAGTTGTAGATTTAATGACAAAGTTTGCTTGGATGTGGATCGCTTGATCATTTTATTCGAGATTGTCCTGAGTCCGCTCAAGCGCAGATTGTTCAGAATTTGAGATCTGATAGTGTACTTGTGAGAGGTAGATCTTGAAAGAATGTAAGAAACATCAGTGGTAGTCAGAGAACTATGAGAGACAGTATTGTCAGATACAAAGCTAGAGTACCTGTCAGAGAGTATGTTATCCAAGCTTGAGAGAAGCTTCATCATTTGATATAATAACCGGTATTTTTACTCTTTTTGGTACTTCTGTAATTGCTTTGATAGACCTTGGTTCTACACATTCATACATGTGCATGAACTCAGTATTTATTAAGACTTTGCCTGTAGAATCTACTGAGTTTGTCATAAAAGCATTGAACTCTTTAGGTAAAAGTGTTTTGGTTGATTATATATGCAAGAACTGTCCGTTAATGTTTTGAGATATCCGTTTCCCTGCTGATCAGATGCTCTTGCCATCTAATAAATTCTATATTATTCTGGGTATGGATTGGTTATTTGTGCATGATGCTTTTGCTAATTGCAAAAGATAGGGGATAAATTTGAGATGTCCGAATAATGAGATTGTAAGGATTGAGTCGGATGATTTGAATGGATTGCCTGCTGTAATATCAATATCGAAAGCTAAGAATTATGTGAAAAAGAGTTGTGAAGCATATTTTACTTATGTGATTGACTCAAGAATATCTGAGAAGAAAGTTGAATCAGTGCCTATTGTTGTGGGTTTTCTGATGTATTTCTTGAAGAGTTATCGGGTTGGCCTCTGATTCGTGAAGTCAAATTTGTTATTGATTTGTTGTAGTATTTATAGATGACATCTTGATTTACTCACGTGATAAAAAGGAGCATGCTGAACATTTGAGAATTTTGTTGCAAACTTTGAGAGAAAAACAATTATACACAAAATTCAGCTAATGTAAATCCTGATTGTATGAAATTAGTCTTCTGGGACATATTGTGTCAGCTTCTGGAGTCCTAGTAGATCCGAGTAAGATCTCTACTATTTTGAGTTGGAAACCCTCGAAGAATGTGTCTGAAGTTCATAGTTTTATGGGCTTAACTAGTTATTACCGTAAATTTATAAAAAGAATCTTCAGCGATAGCTACTCCGTTGACTAGAATGCTTCAGAAAGATGTTAGATTATCATTTGGGTAAAACAAACGTTGTTACTGATGCGTTGAGTAGAAGGTCATTGTTTGCATTATGTGCTTTGAATGCACAGTTAGACTTGTCGGATGATAGTTTTGTAGTAGAGGAATTGATAACAAAACTGTTGTTTTTACAACAGCTATATGAAGCTCAGAAGTCTAATAATGAATTGCTAGCGAAATGAGCTCAGTGTGAAATTAATTTTGAATCTGAATTTTAAATTGTGGATGATTATTTTAAATATCGGGATAGTATCCGTGTTCGAGAAATCAGAGTAAATTCAATTGATTTTGAATGAAACACATAATAGTTGTTTATCTGTTCATCCAGGAAGTACAAGAATGTACCATGATCCAAGCAATACTACGGTGGTCGGTATGAAACGAGATATTTCGACTTTGTTTTGAAATGCTTAGTTGTCGCAAGTGCAAGTTGAACATCAAGTTCCGTCTAAATTTCTACATCCTATTTTGGTTCCCGAGTGGAAATGAGATAGAGTAACAATAGACTTTGTTTTCGAATGGCCTTGACTCAAAAAAAAAAAAAAAATGTGATTTGCGCCAGTAGTTGGTGATTAACTAAATCTGCCCATTTCGTCTCGGTAAGATCTGATTTTTCACTAGAAAGATTGAACGAGTTTATTATTACTAAAGTTGTGAGACAAAGACGGGGTGCCACTATCTATTGTGTTAGATAAAGATTCGAGATTTGCATAACGATTCAGGAAGAAATAGCAAGAAGCTTTGGGCACAAAATTACATTTCAGTTCAGTCTTTCATTCGCAAACAGATGGTCAATCTAAACGAACTATTCATATTTTTGAAGGTATGTTAATGTGCTGTGTGTACTAGAGTTTTATGGTTCAGGGAATAGTACATCATTGATTGAATTTACGTATAATAATAATTTTCAGATTTAGTATTGAAATGGCACCATATGAAGCTTTGTACGGACATAAAAGTCGTACACCTCTTTACTAGACTGAACTCAGTGAGAATAAGTTACATGAGGTTGATTTGATAAAGATACAGAACAAAAAGTGAAATTGATCCGAGATTGTTTGAAAGCAGCATCTGATCATCAGAAGTCCTCTGCAGACTTGAAATAAAAAGATATAGAATTTGAGACCGACGACAAAGTATTTCATGTTTCAATGTTTCATAGATATCGATCTGATCCGTCGCATGTGATCGCTCTGTCTGAGATTGAAATCCAATCCAATATGACGTGCGAGGAGGAGGAACAATCCGTATTTTAGCTCGGGAAATGAAAGAATTGAGAATCAAGAAAATTTCGTTAGTAAAAGTGTTATGGAATCGGTATGGAGTTGAGAGGCTACGTGGGAGTCGAAGACTCAATGAGGCAACAATACCCAACTTTGTTTAATGTAAGAAGATTTTAGGGGGACGAAAATCCCTAAGGGGGTAGAGTTGTATGTGATCTGAATTTGACCCTAATCGTAAACGGTGATTTGGAACCACGAATCTGAGTCGAAGAGAATATTTTAATATTTTATATTGAGTTTATGATCTATGATAGAGCATGTGTTAAAATTTGGTGAGTCAATTTGCTTATTGGTGTGCTAATCTAGCAAAAAGGATTGAATAGATAAGTAGTAAAAGTAGTGTGCATGATATTAAATAGGTAATTGAATTATTTTATTTTAATGCAAGGGCTTGCATGTCAAATTTCCACTTTTTATGTAAGTGGACGGCAATGATGATGGGGGAGGATTTCTTTTATTATTTTATAATGTTAAAGTTATATTTTATGAAGGATAATATGAATTATATGGTATAATAAAATAACCATAAAAAAAAAATCATTTTCTCTTCCTTTGTTTCATCTTCTTCACCGAAATTCTCTTGAAAGAAAGGAAGAAATCCATCCTCCCTCATTCGGCCTTGCATGTGGTGTTAAGGTGAGAATTTGAGTTTTAAATTAGAAAAATTATGTGTAAATGGGTGGGTTATCTTGAGCATTCCCGAAAGCATGCTAAAATTTTTGGATGTTAGGCATGATGAGATTCGGCCATGGGAGATAATTTATAACTTGTTGTGTTAATGAATTTAGATGAAATGGAAAGAAGTAGTTTAAGCTTGTAGGAAGATTGTTTTAATTTATGCATGATGATGCCCTTATATTCGGCCGAATGTTGAGATGACCATTCATGAATTTTTATCTTGTTTTGATGTTCGGTTATATATATATAGTGTAATTGGCCATGGATGAATGGTTATATTTAGATATGGTTATTGGGTGAATTAAGTACTAAGAGTCAATTGCCTAAATTAAATAGTGGAAGGGTTAAAATGATAGAAGGAAGGTTTATGGAGACTCGTAGGGACCTAGTGACCATTCGGCCATTGAGAAGAAATCTCAATTAGTTGTATTTTGTATTGTGGTACATTACGGATTAAATTGAATAGGTTGAAAAGGTCAAGGGTAAATTGGTAAATTACATGATTTTGTATATTTGTATTTAATTGAATGGAAATGTAATTAAAAAGGGTTCAATTTGATATTCTAGATCAAGATCATAAAGAACCGGTTTTGGATTGGGGAAAACGCAAGTTCACGGATAACCGATCTTCGTCGTCCGACTAAATCCGGTAAGTCCTTTAGTTAAATCGTGTCAAAGAATTAATTATGGTTATCTTGAATATTAAAAATTGATGGATGTTAGTATCCATTTACATCATGGCCGAATGTATATTGACATATTAGGTTGATGATTTATGTTGAGTATGTGATGGGAATTGTTGGATTGTATAATGATAAAATGGTTTTGTTGGTCCAATGTGAGTGAGCCCAATTGAATTAGATGAGTTTATAATATTTATGAAGTGTGTTGGTAATGTTTAACTGTATTGACGTGACTCGGGCTTTTACGCCTAGCAGGCCTTGTGCCGGTGTTATTTATCGGGCTTTTATGCCTAGCAGGCCTTGTGCCGGTGTTATTTATCGGGCTTCTACGCCTAGCAGGCCTTGTGCCGGTGTTATTTATCGGGCTTTTACGCCTAGCAGGCCTTGTGCCGGTGTTATTTATCTCGGCTTTATGCCCAGCGTGCCTTGTGCCAGTGTTATTTATCGGGCTTCTACGCCCAGCGTGCCTTGTGCCGGTGTTATTTATCGGGCTTTACGCCAGCGTGCCTTGTGCCGGTGTTATTTATCGGGCTTTTACGCCCAGCGTGCCTTGTGCCGGTGTTATTTATCGGGCTTTTACGCCTAGCGTGCCTCGTGCGGTGTTACTTTTCGGGCTTTACGCCAGCGTGCTTGATGCCTGGTGATGTATTTTACAAAAGAGAAATCAAATCTTTGTTCAAGACAACTTAAAGCTAATTTATTGAGTATATGGTTCAGGTAAGCATGTAAGGTATGTTATGCTTAATATCACTTAAGTCGAATTAATATTATGAGAATTGTGTTATATGTGTTGAAGTTAACATTGATGGGTGTAATATGATGGAATTCGAGTTAGAATGTGCTATTATGGAACAATTGGTTTTCAAAGTATAAATGCTAAGAAAGGAGATTTTCATGCGATATGCTTATATGAATTTTAATGAAATGATTTCTACTTTACTTGTGTTATTGAATTTCTAGTATTCAGCCTTGTATAAGTAATTGACTTAAGTGCTTATGTGGAATACAATAAGTTGGAAGTTTAATTTCAATTATTTGTATGTTTTATTATCATGAGATTAGGACTTACTAAGCTAGTAAGCTTACTAGTGTGAAATGTTCTCCTTTGTTTTATAAATTAGGTGCAAGATACAAGCTCGTCGGGATCGTTCGGGAAAGTCGTCCACACTATCAAATTGTTTTGGTACTCTTTCATTTTGGTTTTTCCAAAGAAGGCATGTATAGGAAAGACTTTATTTAATTTTGACGGAAACTTTGGTTCATGTATGTAATAGCCATGCGAATATGGCTAAATTTTTAGTCAAGTATGCTTTTGGGACTTTTGTTATAAATGTTGGTGCTCTTTTAAATCGATGATGTTATGATATTATGCGAATGATTTAGGTATAAGCTAAATTGCGTAAATGGTTAAGATGCATGGATGGTACGAATTATATGTGAGTATATTCGGTTATAAGCTAGTAATCATATCTTGTAAAGAAACAGTCTTTAGTAACAGCAGTGATGTAGTTTTGAAAAATCACCAAAAATAGGATAAGTTGAATTAGAAGGTGAATGAGGTATAGAACCAAAGCTTATTGTGTCTATTTTAATATGAAAGAAACATAGTAGGCAAAGGAGTTTTATGTTATGAGATATTTAAATTTTAGTGAGACTTGATCTGAATGAGTTCGTGAATCCATGTTCTGTCTTGGAAAAATTGTTAAAAATTGTACAAAAATAATTAGGGAGAATGGTTTATATGTTTGAAATCCTTGATGAGTCTATTTTTAATAGGAATAAACAAGAACATTACTGAAAATTTTGCTATGAGATAAATGAGTTTTTGTAATGACAGGTCAGAATCGTCAACAGTGAAATAGTGGAAACTTTGATGAATAAACTGTACTAATTGGCCACATGAAAAATTCTGGAAAAATTATGGTAAATTCTTATAAGAGTCTAGTCTCATGGAAAATTTACGGATATAAATTTCGAGTTTTTTAACTCGAGTTATGATCAATTTAGTCAGCATGATGCAGTTTGACAGCTTTAAATTTTTATGTTCCGAACTTGTAGTCGAGTCTTGTAATGCCACATACTCGACCCCGGCAAAGGTCTCGGGTAAGGGGTGTTACAGTTACATTTATTGGTATCAGAGCTATGGTTTAGTCGGTTCTAGGACTACCGTAGCAGGTGTAAGAGTCTAGCTATACATGCCATAAGTGTACAGTGTGGTGGTTTCTGATGATTTTATATCTTGTTTTATATAGTATATGGATTCCGATCCATTTACTGCTAATGAAGCAGCTACTAATGCGCCGGCTCCTGTGCAAGGAACCGTTCCTATTCAAAGTGGACCAGAATTTAGGGGTCAAGGGGAAGAGGCACGGGAAGCCTTTCTCCAGATGATGAGCAATTGGTACTCAGATTATGTTCGAGCGAACCCTAATGCTCAACCTCCTCCACCTCCTCCTCCTATACCTCAGCCCAATCCAGAGGCTCCTCAAGGTATGGATGTAGTGAGGATATCGAAACCCCTGGTGGATAAGATTAGGAAACACGGCGCTGAGGAGTTTAGAGCTAAGGTAGATGATGACCCAGAGAGGACGGAGTTCTGGTTGGAGAACTCGATGAGGGTGTTCGATGAACTCTCATATACGCCTGAGGAGAGCTTGAAGTGTGCCGTATCCTTGCTGAGAGATTTGGCATACCATTGGTGGAAAACACTAATGTTGGTAGTCTCGAGAGAGTAGGTGACGTGGGACTTCTTTCTGGAAGAGTTTCGGAAGAAGTATATAAGCCAGCGATTTACTGATCGAAAAAGGAAGGAATTCCTTGAGTTGAAGCAAGGAAGGATGTCAGTAGCAGAGTATGAGTGCGAGTTTGTTAGGCTTAGCAAATATGCTCAAGAATGTGTATCGATTGAGACCATCTTGTGTAAGAGGTTTGAAGATGGGCTGAATGAGGACATCAAACTCCTAGTGGGTATTTTTGAGTTGAAAGAGTTTGTGGTGTTAGTTGAAAGGGCAAGCAAGGCCGAAGAGCTAAGTTTAGAAAAGAGGAGGGCTGTGAGTGAAGCCCGAGATGCTAGAAAGAGGCCGATGGGCAAGTCATACCAAGTCAAGTCGAAAAGATCCAAGAAAGTGAATCCTCAGACGACGGCACCAGTGGGTTATTCGCATCGAGACTTGGGCAATACTCGCTCGGGTTCGAGAGTCCAAGGCCCCTCGATGGAAAGTGTGGGCAATACGAAGAGCAAACCAGAGTGTCCAAGTTGTGGTAGATATCACACCGGAGAGTGTTGGGGAAATAGTCAGAAATGTTAGAAGTGTGGTTCCCCTGACCACTTTATTCGGAACTGCCCCGAGAGAGATGATAAGGAAGAGAGGCAAAAGATGAGACCTAGCGATGTGTCTGCAAGGGGTAGACCACCAAGGAACCCGAGAGGCGAGAATAGTGGTAGAGGTGTGCCCAGAGATTCTACTGTGAGACCAGAGGGTCAGGCACCTGCAAGGACGTATGCTATTCGCGCTCGCGAAGAAGCATCCTCCCCTGATGTGATAACGGGTACTTTTTCTCTCTTTGACACCTTCGTTATTGCTTTAATAGATCTACGGTCTACTCATTCTTATATTTACATGAGATTAGCATCTAGTTTGAGTATGACCGTTGAGTCTACGGACATAGTGGTTAAGGTGTCAAACCCGTTAGGAAAGCATGTGTTAGTAGACAGAGTGTGTAAGAATTGTCCTTTATTGATTGAGAATCATTGTTTTCCAGAAAACCTAATGTTGTTGCCATTTGATGAGTTTGATTTAATCCTAGGCATGGATTGGTTAACTACCCATAGTGTCTTAGTGAACTGTGGTAGCAAGTTTATTGAATTGAAATGTGAGAGTGGAGATGTGGTTCGGGTCAAATCAGGTGGATCAGATAGTCTACCAGTGATGATTTCTTCCTTAGTGGCTGAGAAATGTTTAAGAAAATGATGTGAGTCCTATCTTGCTTTTGTGTTGAATACTTGAAAGGTTAGAGTAGAGTTTGAAACAGTGCCAGTGGTATGTGAGTATCCAGACGTATTTTCGGAAGAGTTACCTGGATTACCTCCAGTGAGAGAAGTCAAGTTTGGAATTGAGTTGGTTCCGGGAACGACACCTATTTCAATTGCTCTATATAGAATGGCACCTGTAGAGTTGAAAGAACTGAAGGTTCAGCTGCAAGAGTTGACAGATAAGGGTTTTACAAGACCGAGCTACTCACCGTGGGGTGCTCCGATATTATTCGTGAAGAAGAAAGATGGGTCTATGAGGTTGTGTATAGACTATAGACAACTGAACAAGGTGACGGTGAAGAATAAGTATCCTTTACTAAGGATTGATGATCTTTTTGATCAACTCAAGGGAGCTACAGTGTTCTCCAAGATAGACTTGAGGTCCAGTTATTATCATTTCAGTGAAAGAGCAAGATGTGTTGAAAGCGCATTTCGTAAAAGGTATGGCCATTATGAGTTTTTGGTTATGCCGTTTGGTTTGACGCATGCACCTGCGATTTTTATGGATCTGATGAACCGTGTTTTCAGACCGTATGTGGACAAGTTTGTAGTTGTCTTTATTGACGATATATTGATCTATTCTCGAGATGAGAACGACCACGAAGAGCATTTGAGAATTGTCTTGCAAACTTTGAGATATAAGCAGTTGTATGCTTAGTTTAGCAAGAGTGAGTTTTGGCTCCGAGAGGTCAGATTCCTAGGACACATTTTATTGGGTGATGGTGTCAGAGTTGACCCGAGTAAGATATCGGCTGTTGTGGATTGGAAACCATCGAGGAACGTGTCTAAAATCAGAAGTTTCTTGGATTAACAGGATATTACAGACATTTCGTAAAGGGGTTCTCTGTGATTGCTACCCCGATGACGAAACTATTGCACAAATATGTCAAGTTTGAATGGATTGAGACATGTCAACAGAGTTTCGAGAGACTGAAGACATTATTGACTAAGGCGCCGATTTTGGTTCAACTAGAATCGGGAAAAGAGTTCGTGGTTTACAGTGACGCGTCGTTTAATGGTCTCGGTTACGTGTTGATGCAAGAGGGTAAGGTAGTCGGTTACGCCTCGAGGCAGCTAAAATCGCACTAGAAGAATTATCTGACTCATGACTTAGAGTTGGCTGCGATTATTTTCGCGTTAAAGATTTGGCGACATTACTTGGATGGTGAGAAGTGCTGAATCTTTACGGATCACAAGAGTTTGAAATATTTGATGGATCAGAAGGATCTAAATTTGAGACAGAGACGGTGGCTCGAGTTGTTGAAAGACTATGAGTTAGTCATTGACTACCACCCGGGAAAAATGAATGTGGTTGCGGATGCCCTGAGTAGGAAATCCTTGTATTCTCTGAGAGTTATGAGCACGAGTTTAGCATTGCCTGACGATGGTGCTATTTTGGCAGAATTGAGAGCTAAGCCGCTATTTGTTCAACAAATATGTGAGGCTCAGAGAAATGACAGTGAGATGCAAGCTAAGATAGCTAAGTGCGGATCAGAAAGTGATTCTGATTTTCGAGTGGATTTGAATGGTTGTCTGACGTATCGTGACAGAATTTGTGTTCCTAAAGATGAGGAGTTGATTCGAAAGGTTTTGCTTGATGCCCATAGTGGCTGTTTGTCAGTACATCCAGGCAGTACGAAAATGTACAACAACTTGAGGAAGTTGTATTGGTGGACGGGTATAGAAAGAGATATTTTAGAGTTTGTGACAAAGTGTTTAATTTGTCAACAAGTGAAAATTTGAGCATCAAGTGCCTTCGGATTGCTTCCAGCCAAAGTGATGGTACCGAATGGAAGTGGGATCGGATTACCAAGGATTTTGTAACGGGTTGCCGATGACTCAGAAAGAGAGATCTTTGTGTGGGTTGTTGTGGATAGATTGACAAAGTCGGCTCACTTTATTCCAAAGACGTGTTGATTATTCACCGGACAAGTTAATGAGTTGTATGTGGCGTAGATAGTGAGGTTGCATGGTGTGCCTGTGTTCATTATATCGATAGAGATCCGAGGTTTACTTCGAGATTTTGGAAGAAGTTACAAGAGGCCATGGGTACGAGATTGAATTTTAGTACTACGTTCCATCCGCAAATCGATGGTCAGTCTGAAAGAGTGATTCAAGTTCTTGAAGATATGCTTCGATGCTGTGTGTTAGAATTTGAAGGTAGTTGGGAGAGATATCTACCTTTGGTTGAATTTGCCTACAACAATAGTTATCAGTCGAGTATACAGATGGCACCATATGAGGCTTTGTATGGTCGTAAGTGTCGGACTCCTTTGTATTGGACCGAGTTAGTGAGAAGTGGATCCATGGGGTCGATCTAGTGAAAGAAATCGAAGAGAAGGTGAAAGTAATCCGTAATAGTCTGAGAGTCGCTTCAGATCGGAAGTAAGTCGTATGGATTTGAAAAGAAAAGAAATTGAGTTTAAAGTGGGCGACAAAGTGTTTTTGAAAGTGTCCCCGTGGAAGAAGATTATGAGATTTGGACGAAAAGGGAAATTGAGTCCAAGATTCATAGGGCCGTATGAGATTACAAACAGAATTGAGCCTGTAGCGTATCGGTTGGCTTTTTCGGTAGAGTTGGAAAAGATTCATAATGTGTTCCATGTGTCGATGTTGCGACGGTATCGCTCCGATCCTTCGCATGTGATTCCTTCGACGAAAATTAAGATAAGATCGGATATGTCTTATGAAGATGAGCCGATTAAGATCTTGGCTCGAGAAGTGAAGCAGTTGAGAAATAAGAGCATAGCACTAGTGAAAGTGTTATGGCAGAAACATGGTGTGGAAGAGGCTACGTGGGAAATAGAAGAAGCTATGAGAGAGCAACATCCAAACCTCTTTACTGGTAAGATTTTCGGGGGCAAAAATCTCTAAAGGGGGGAGAGTTGTAACATCCTGGTTTAGGGCCTAGTCAGAATAGTGGTGCGAGACCACAAATCCGAGGGTTATAAATGAGTTTTTGAGGTTTATGCCTTGTATGCATGCTAGTGTGAAAGTTTCATGAAGCAATTTTGTGAAATTGTGGTTGAATTGTCCAAAGGGACTAAATTACAAAAGTTGCAAAATGTGTGTTTCTAGAAGCTATATGTGTGAAATAGCTTTAGAAATGGAGAAAAGATGAAAAAATCATGCTCATCTTCTTCCCCTCATTGTCAAAAATTTGAAGGAAGCCATAGCTAGGGTTCTTCAGTTTTTCAAGCTTGCTAGTAAGTGCATCTAGCCTCGTTTTTTATATTCTTTGTATTTTTGAAGTCCTAGTAGCATGAGTAAGCTATTTTTAGCTATTTGATGAGCTAAAATGGATGTTCAAAAATGTGGTCATGTATGACATGCATGTATTTTGATATTTTATGGAAGATTATGAAAGCTTGATGTAGTAGAAACATCTTTTGTTAGGTGATTTTCCATGAAAATGCATGTAGGGACTTGATTGTGAAAATCTTAAGTTTAGTCATACATGTGTGTTTTAGTGAGAATTGATGAAAGCTTTAGTTGAATAAGTGGTTCGACTAAGCATGAAAGACTAGAAAGTTGAATAAAAATCACTTTACGAGCCTTTGGGGCTAAAGTGTAAATATGAGAAAGTTTATGGGCAAAATAGTAATTTTTCTAAAGTATGAGATGTAGGTCAATTTAGTCAATGTATGTATTAAATAACATGATTTATTCATTATAGATCAAGAAAGACGAAGCTCGGATCGAAACCGAGGCAAAAGAAAGGTGGTGGACTAAATTGCAAGTCTCAATACTTTTGAGTACCGCGGTAAGTCTATGCATAAACAATGCATTCATAATTACAATTTGTTGATGATAGCTAGTGTGCACCTTGTTCGAGATTGATTGAGAACCTATGTGGTTCAAGTAGAATGAATGTAGTAGAATTGTGAATGGATGTTTAATTGAGTAAGTAGACATGTGAATGTGTAGTGATAATGTTAGATGGCAGGCTAAGTGCGATACCATCTTAATGCATATTGATGATGAGCTGGCTATGTACGATGCTATCGTTAGGTATATCGTTTAGTGGGCAAAGTGAGAAACCCTTATGATTACCTTTGTGGTAGGCTAAGTGCGATACTACCTTATTAATCGACTGTGGTGTGCTAAGTGCGAAACCACCGAGACATTTGCTGTGTGGGTTAACTGTGTGGATTAGCCATGTGATTGCATTATTGAGTAAAGAAGCTATGTGGATGCATTATTAAGTTAATTAGCTGTGTGGATGAATTATTGAGAAATAATGATGTGTTGTATATTGTGTAAATGTGACATTGAATGCAGGGGTGCATTTCAATGGTTATGAGTATGTGACTCATGATGTGTTGGAAATGTGGTAAGGGTTAGAAAGAGTAAGCATAGTTGTTCATTACTTTTGGTAGTATAATGCTAATTGTTGTTTAGCTTATACTATGATACTTAATTGTTTATGTGTAAACTTATTAAGCTTAAAGCTTACTCCTTTTCTTTTCCCTTGTCTTATTGAGTAATAGTGTTAAATCGAGATACGAGGATCAATTGGAAGATCGCCCACACTATCAGCACACTCTGGTACATGAGACTCAATGTTTTGTATATGGCATGTATAAGGGCTAGACAAGTTAGTGAATTTTGTTGTAAATGGCTAAGATGTGTTGGCCTTTAGATGGATAGCTTATTTTGTATAATGCCATAGTTGTTGGCAATTTTATGTTATATGAAAAGTTATAGTTGTCTATGTGAGATTGCAATTCAATTTGAGTTGATTATGATTGTGCTAGATGAGTATATGTTGTGTATGCTAGAGGGGTGAAAAGAACTTGGCACATAGCTTTGTTCTTGTCCATGTGGATAGACACACGGGCGGGTCTAGGCCGTGTGTGACACACGGCCAGCCCACGGGCATGTGACTTAGCCGTGTGTCCCCTGCATGTTAGTATTTTAAATCAGAATAGACCACGAACTAGTCACACGAGCGTGTTCCTAGGGCGTGTGGGATTAATCAGTGTTGGCCACGGGCTAGCCTCACGGGCGTGTGTCTAGACTCTAGGTCGTGTTAAGGTAGGCAGTGTGTACCACGGGTGGTGAGCACAGGCGTGTGCCTTAGTCGTGGGGCATTGACAGAATACTGGGTTTTTAGGCACGGTTTGGGGACATGGGCGTGTGTGTCCATGCACGTGCGTGTCTAATCTTGCACGGGCATGTGACACTTATAAAAAAAAGAGAAAAATTTTAAGATTGGAAAAAGTTTCGGTTTAGTCTCGAGAGCCCTCGTGTGTATGAGTGAGGCCTCGTAAGTCGAGAATGAGGTTGTTGAGATGACTTCACAGAGTAGTTACGATGAGCCTAAGTGGCGATCAAGTGGTTTGAGTTCGGTAACGCCTCGGGCCCGGTTCTGGCGTAGAACCTGGGTAAGGGGTGTTACAGTTTCCGTATCTTATCGATAGGTGGTTTATTTAATCGCAAAGGATCAATACCTTGAGAAACTACAAGGATCGGTTGGGGAATAGGTGAGGGTGGAGGTTGCTGAATAGCCGGGTTCGTACGAATGTAATGTGTGAACCACTCGTTCATTATCTGAAAGAAGGCTTCTTTAGCCTCACCCCCGTGACTACTAGACACGAGTCTAGATTCAGTAGGCGCAGTCCCTTGAACGGGAGCTGGCGCGTTACTTTCTACATCATCCGCTACAGTTTGTTCGAGATCCATTACTATATAAAAACACATTTGAAAACGTCAGGAGTCATCACACTATCACAGTTTTATATATGGCATGTATAGCTAGACTCACATACGCTAAGTTGGTCCTAGAATCGACTAAACCATAGCTCTGATACCAATAAATTTAACACTCCTAACCCATAACCGTCGCCGGAATAGGTTAAGAGGCATTACTGGACTAGTAACTCAGTTCAGAACAATCATTTATTAAATATCATCTCATTTCAGTAAATATCATTCATTCACATTCAATATGTATTTAAATCGAGCATACAAAGCTTAAATCATGCATTCGAGACTAAATTGGTAACATATTAAAATTTTGGAAACTTAGAAAAATTTCAACATTACAAGTATCACACGCCCGTGTGAACTAGCCGTGTGCCTCACACGGCTAGTAGACACGCCCGTGTCTTAGACCGTGTGAAAATAGGGCATACATACTGACTTGTGTCACACGGCCGAGGACACGCTCGTGTGCCAGGCCGTGTGAAAACTGGAGAGTATACTGACTTTGTTCACACGGCCAACCACACGCTCGTCTGTCTAGCCCGTGTGCCCTTCGAAATGGCCACACATGCTCGTGTATCAGGCCGTGCCAAAACTGTAGGGTATACTGACTTATCAACACGGCCAAGCCACACGCCCGTGTGCTAGACCGTGTGCCATTTAGGGGGCATACTGACTTGTACCACACGACCGGTCACACGCCTGTGTGTAAGGCCATGTGGAGCATACTGACTTCAATTCCATTTCTACACCAGGGGACACACGGCCGTGTACTTAACCGTGTGTCACACACAGCTGAGACACACGCCCGTGTCTCTGCCCGTGTGGACAAAAATAGGCTATTTTCAAAGCCATTTTGCCACCCTATTTCCACAAGCTTATACAAGCATAAATGACCACATTTCATAACCCAATTGGCAATCATTCCATAACATTTCATACACATAATATTCCAATTCAACTTGATATTCAATTACTTAATTAATACTATGCATAATTCATTCATATATCAACTACATATCAAGACTTCACTTACACATTTTCATTCCATCCATTCCTTACAAAAACATACCATAATTGAACACTTAAACTCAACCAAAATATAGTACCAAAATAAGCAAAATCACATGGCTTAACTTATACACAAAAACATACCAAAATCATTATATCAAGTAACATAACTAACATCTTTTAAACTAGCCTATACATGCCATATTTACGTATATCCACAAGTTCAAAAGTACCAATCGACAATTGGATAGTGTGATGTGCTACTCTGACTTTTCCGAAATGAGCGAGCTAACGAACCTCTATAAAACATTGAAAAAGAAACAGAGTAAGCTTTATAGCTTAGTAAGCCCGTATAATTTAGAATTAAACTTACCATTTATACATAATCAAGGTAAATAACTAAAGTAAACTCCATACAATTTCCAAATGCCTATCACAAGCATTCATCCATAGGTTAGACATGTTAATACATGAAATCATCCATTATCACAATTCAATAATCAATATAACTAACATTCAATATTTCAATTTCAATCATATAACCAATAATTCGTTCAATAACAATACTCATTCGTATAAACAGAATTTATGCCCGTTGAACCTTTTAGAACTCTAAAGGATACTCGAGTGATATATAATAGTAATCCGTCAATTCATTATCATTTCTGCTCTTTCGAGCCATGATCGGTAAGCTCCTCCAGAGCTAATGAACAGTAAGCTCCAATGAGCTGAAAACAGTAAGATCTTACGAGTCGGTAAGCTCATACGAGCTGTGGTGAGTCTGCAACAAATGTAGCAGCTCGACCAAAACGGTAACCCTAGTGACATGTCACTCGTATCCTGCGAATTCATATGGTTCAAAAGGGGCTCGGTAACAAATAGATTATATTGATATGGCATTAATATTTCAAGTATATCAATTATTCTATTATCTACATTCATTTCAAATTATTATAAGTATCTAAAAGTTTGATTCTAATTATACGAACTTACCTCGTATTCCTCGGATAAAAACTATCAGCTATTCGTCGATCTTTCCTTATCCCTGATCTAAACTCGATCTCGGCTTATCTTGATCTATATATTATCAAATTCAGTACATTCAGCATTCAATCTATTCAATTTAGTCGATAATTCATATTTTTGCAAATTTACACATTTGCCCCTATACTTTTCAATTTTTACAATTTAGTCCTTATCATTTAAAATTGCAAATTCATGCAATTTAGTACCTACCCATGTCTAGCCGAATTTCATAGGGACTCCTAGTAGCCCATATCTTTCATTATTTCACACTTTTAACCACCACATTTTACACTTTTACAAATTAATCCCTTTTTGAATATTTTGTCAAAAATCACTTTACAAAACTAGTTTAACTATTAACAAATATTCAAAATTCATCATCAAACATCAAATAACTCAAATATTCAACAATTGAACTTCAAAAAAATCATGAAAAAATTCAAAAATTATGGCATGGGCTAGCTAGAATACAAAGCAACGATCTCAAAAAACGTAAAAATCATCAAAAACCGAGCTCAAACCATACCTTAATCAAGCCAAATGTGTGCCGAACCCTAATATCTCTTCTTTGGCTTCTTTTTCTTTTGTTAATCGGTTATGAAGAAGAAAAATGATGATAATATGGCTTTTTTTTTATTTAATCTTTACTTATTTAACATTTTACCATTTTAACCTTAATTAAAACATTAAAAACATGCTTAATATATGTTCATAAATGTCCATATTCATTATACATGGTCTAATTTCATAATAAGGAAATTTAATATAATAATCCATAGCCATTATATACATTTAACTAATAGCACACAAGTTTTACACTTTACGCGATTAAGTCCTTTTTACCGAATTAAGCATTTAAACGGTAAAATTTCTTTATGAAACTTTTACATAATTAATATATCATGCTATAAACCTTATTAAAATAATAAAATAATATTTTAACATCATATTTGTGGTTCCAAAACCACTGTTCCAATTTGACTCAAAAACGGGCTGTTACATACACAAAGTTCAAAAGTACCAAAATAACGTCTGGATAGTGTGATGAGGTCTCTGACAACTTCCAATCTGAGCAAGCTTTGATATCACTATAATACGCGGAAAAGTAAACAAAGTAAGCTATTAAGCTTAGTAAGCTCGTATTACTAATAAGTATAACATACCATTCATTCACAATTTAAAGAAGCATAAGTAAATATAGGTAAGTTACAATCAAATTCAAAGGTTAGCACATAATCATAACCAAATTAGTCATGTATGAGTACATCAACTATAAATTCATTGACATACTTCTCACAAATACCTGAACTGGTTTGTATCATATCTTATATCCTCGTACCATCATCTTTACCCGTTGAACCATTTGTAATACTATCAGATACTCGGGAATCTCGCACCCTAAGTGCCAACACATGGTTGAAACCATCTCTATCTCATATCTCGTATAAATGCTCAATCTCGATCTATCACTGGGTCTGCTTACACAAGCTGACGGTCAAGACGTAGCTACACGGTGCTGCTCACACAAGCTAATGAGTAACCGCAACACATGTCAGAAAACTCAGCCACCGGTAGAACGTATGGACCAGCACCCAAAATAAGGTAACCCCTAATGACATGTCATTTGTATCCTATCTATTCCTAATATTCAACCGGGATTTCATACGTTGCCAAATCTTCGTCAATAATTCCGTGAAGTGATATTCATTGAGAATGCAATAATAAATTATTTAAAACACGATTACTTTAATGCTTATTAACATACGAACTTACCTCGATAAAAAATCGACAAAATAGGATCGACTACTCCAAAACTTTATCTTTCCCTCGATTTAGTTCCGTACGAGGCTTAACTTGATCTAAATAATCAAATTAAATCTATTTAGTATTCATTCTATTTAATTCAGCCCAAAATACATATTTTTACAAATTTACACTTTACCCCTAATATTTTAACTTCTTTACAATTTAGTCCCTAGCTCATAAAAATGAAAATTCATGCAATTTAATACAATCCCACTATGGCCGAATATCACTAATTCCTTTAGCAAGACCTACATTTCCTTTATTTCACAATTTAACCATGAATATTTTTCTATTTTTCAATTTAATTCCTAATTGACAAATTCATCAAAATTTCTGTTATTAACGTTGTTCAACTATCATCAAGCATTCATTTTCATCCATCAAACATCAAAAACAACTAACATACATTCATGGTAAAACCCTAGACTTTTAACAGTTTCGCAAATTAGTCCCTGGGCTAGCTAGATTAAGCTACAACAACTCCAAAAACATAGAAATCACTAAAAACTAAGCAAAATTGTACTTACATGAACAGGGTATTGTTGGCCAAACCTTTGAACCCTAAAAATGGTGTTCTATCCTCAAATTTTTGGTGGAGGTTAAAGATGGATGAAAAGAATTTGATTTTGTTTTATTAATTTTAACCTTAATTACTCATTTACCTTTATACCCTTTAAAACATTAATAATTTCAAATAAACCAAACCCATAAATATCCACTATCACTTAAATGGTCTATTTACCATCCAAGTACTCATACATTTAAAATTATATAGCCATTTAGTGCCTTTAACTAATAGAACTCAAGTTTTGTACCTTGTGCGATTTAGTCCTTTTTTATCGAATTAAGCATGCAAACGATTAAATTTCTTAACGAAATTTTCATATGGCTCAGTTAACATGCTGTAGACACTAAAATAATAATAAAATAAATATTTTTACCTCAGATTTGTGGTCCCAAAACCACTGTTTTGATTTGACTAAAAATGGGTTGTTACAACTCTCCCCCCTTAGGAATTTTCGTCCCCAAAAATCTTACTGAAAAATAGGTTAGGGTACTGTTTTCTCATAGCTTCCTTGGTTTTCCACGTAGCTTCTTCGGCACCATGACATTGCCAAAGTACCTTCACTAAAGCTATGCTTTTGTTTCTTAACTTTTTAATCTCTCGGGCTCTGATCGGTTCTTTGTTATACGACTTGTCGGGCTGAATTTCAATCTCTGCCAGAGAAACTATGTACGATGGGTCCGATCGGTACCATCGTAACATTGACACATGAAACACATTATGAATCTTTTCCAGCTCTGATGGTAAATCAATTCGATAAGCTACTGGCCCAATTCTCTCTATAATCTCGTACAGTCTAATAAATCGCAGACTTAATTTTCCTTTACGACCAAATCGAAGAATCTTCTTCCACGACGATACTTTTAAAAGCACTCTGTCGCCGATTTGAAATTCAATATCTTTACGTTTCAAATCTGCATATGATTTTTGTCGATCTGAAGCTACTTTCAAACTGTCGCGAATTACTTTCACTTTCTCCTCAGTCTCTCTGATCAAATCAACCCCGTGAATCTTTTTCTCACTGAGCTCAGTCCAGTACAATGGAGTTCGGCATTTACAACGATATAAAGCTTCATACGGTACCATCTTTATACTCGACTGATAACTACTATTATACGCAAATTAAACCAATGGTAATTTTTTTCCTAGTTGCTTTCAAACTCTAAAACACAGCAACGAAGCATATCTTTGAAAATCTAAATTACTCTCTCGGATTGACCATCGGTTTGAGGATGAAATGCAGTACTAAAATGCAATCGTGTACCCAAAGCCTCTTGCAATTTCTTCCAAAATCGTGACGTAAACCGCGAATCTCTATCCGAAATAATAGAAATTGGCACTCCGTGCAATCTAGCAATCTCAAAGATGTACAATTCATCTAATCTATCAAGTGAAAAGTCTGTACGTACAGGAATGAAATGTGAAGATTTCATTAAACAATCAACAACAACCCAAATAGCATATTTCTTTTTCGGTGATAGGGGTAACCCCGATACGAAATCCATCGTAACTGATAGGATCCACCTCGAGACTGAGTTGAGTCGTATGTGGGATGCCCGATCGTCTACGAGGAGAGGTTGAGTCTTCAGAAAAAATATTAGAAAATATAAAGAAATTTGCGGAAGCTTTGAATAGGTTAACTTTTAGAAATGGATTTAGGTTAGGAATGGAAGTGAATAAGACTTGAAGAAGATTTAGATAATGAGAAGGATAGGTTCGGCTAGAGATAAGTAAGAAAGAAGATGATGTTCGGATGGTTTGGTTAATAGGAATGAATGAAGTTGGATGAATGATAGATGTATGATAATTTGGTGGAGATGGAGAAATGAACTTAAACGTGAGAAACGATTCAACACTATATGAAAGTGTCACCCCGGTTTCTATATTGTTTAAGGTGGAAGATGGAATTCGAAGATGGACCACAACCCATTACTTAACAAAGTAAGAACCGATGGTATAAGGGAATGGATGAACAAGTGATAGACGCCACAAGCTTAGCTTGATAAGTCTAAGAAACTTGTACGAAAAATAGAGAGGAGATTAAACTCACTCAAGAACTTAAAGTTCATAGAATATGATTAAGGATCAAAAGTTAAAAGTCCCCTTTACAAGCTAATAACAAAGTATATATAGTGTTTACATGTGGTTAGCTGAAGAGTCATATGAATTCAGCTTTAATATGCATTTAAATGGCTGGAATAAAATCAAATCAATAAATAAAAACTCTTGAGTTCTTCCAAGCCAAATAACAGCAACTTTATGACTCCAAATGAACTGATTAAATGAATTTGAATGCTTGGTTTCATGCTCTCTTAGTAGCCGAATGGTCACCATTAACTTAATTAAAATTTGTAACTCATGAAGTGATCACTTAATCAACAATCGGTTATGGAAGATGAAAGAGGCTGCTGCTGAATTTTAATGATGTATAATGCTCCCTTTAATGAATGATAACAACTCCTTTTAATGAAAAATAATGCTTCCCCTTGAATGTAACCGAAATTCACTTGAAAAGTCTCTTTAATCAAATTGTAACAGCCCTTGAATGTAACGGTTTCCAATTGAAAAGACACCTGTAACGAACACATTAAAACAAACATATTAAACACATTTAAACACTTATTAAGCTCAAACACATTAAACACTTGACTTCAATAAATGAACTAAAAGCAAAGACATCAATTAATGGAGCAACTAGTTTAATTAAAGAAGCAAAATTAAATAAACTTAAACTCATGCTTCATTAAAATATCCTAGTAACTAGATTATTTAAATAAACAACTATTAAATTAAATTAATTAAAAGAAACTTAATTAATTAAACTAAGATGAGTTGAATTGATGACCAGCAACTCATTTATTAAACTAAGATGCTTAAATGCAAATATTTAAAATGCAAACTAAATGCAAAACTGAAAATTAAATAAAGAGTTCAATTTATTTAAGCATTAAAATTAAGTAATCAGCTCAATGAGCTGAACGAGCTCAAAATGAGCTAATCCGGCTCAATTTGGACGTGCACCAAAGTGCAAAACAGCTCCACGACACTTGACTCCTTTGATCTGAGCTCATCAAATTCCAAACCATGGGTTGCCCCTGGTCGGATCTTATCATTCCCCCCTTTTCAAGACGATTCGTCCTCGAACCGGACCGTTGGCTCTCTCAAACAAAATTCCTCTTGCTCGGCTTTCCTCGATCAAATGGGGCGGATGGTAATCGGGTCACCTGAAAGGGATAACCATGAGTTAGCAAGATATGATGTAAACACACTTGCAATCCAAATGTGAGTAGCACCAAACAAGTAAAACGCATGTGAATAGGCATAATCAACTTATCATACAAAAGGAATAAGGCCTTGTCAAAGGTTTGAAACAAAATTAAATAGGTCTCAAGGCAGGCATACATTTTAAATGGAGTCCACAAGTCATGCTTATCATGCGAATAGTGAATCAAATGATAAACATAAACGTCACAAGCAGGAAGTTGAGAAGATTCACATGGCTCATGAATTTGAACAATCAGACCTTGCTTTGTACGAAATATGGACTCTCTCACACATGAATCATAAGAATTATCAAAAACAAGAATCTTTTTGTCAACCATTAAAACAGACAGATCATAAACAGGCAAAATAGAACAATTAAGCTTATCATGATCTAAATGTTTTACAAGAATGAAATCATCAACATGATGTTGAACACCATTCCAAAGAGAACAGAATTGTTTCATGAGTTTCAAGGATCTTACCTTTATGGGAAAAAGGATAAGGATCAAATCTACCTTTTTCATCTAATACGAACCTTCTCTCCTCTGGATCATAATGTAGTCGAGGCTTCACAGTGGAGTCAACCTTTTCCAAACGATATTTGAACTTTAAACACAACCACATGAATTGCTTAAGGAACGAATTAAAATTAAAAACAAAGTTATCAAATTTTGTTACCTTATTCATAAACCAAGGATCAAGCAGATAGAAATTATTCACACATAATCGATGTAACTTGATTTTCTCACAAAATGTACCAATGCATATTCCCGGTTTAAAAACATGTGTTTGATTATTTAAGTCAAAATGTAACAACGGTTTCATTAAATCAAACATGTTAAACCAAAAAGAATTTTGCATACACGGCACCATATAATCAAAACTCTTGGCACTCGTCGAAACAGAAATGCACCAATTCAAAGATTTTTCAAGAGGAAAAATTTGATTCACGAAATCACCATGTTCGAACAATTTATTTACTTTTCGTGAAAACTCGTCATTTTGCAAAATTGAATGGGTTTGTTGAACAGGATGAAAGATATCAACCACATTCAACGAGTAAAAGTTAATCGAAGGAGAATAATGAAAGCTTTTAAAAATTAAGTCACCGGAAATTTCATTGACAAATTTCAAATCAGATTGCTGTGACTCGTTTAGAATTTCCTTACCTTGCTTAACTTCGGGCTCGTATGGTTCATTTTCAACTTTACCTTTACTGATCATACGGAAACGTTGTTCTTCCGGAAGGTATTGTAGTTGAAAATTATATTTCGGTCATTCAAAAATCTGAAGAGAAGAAACAGAACAAGAATGAAGTCAAAATGGGTTAGTTGAATCAACACTCACTTTTTCTCGCTCTCTCTTTTCTTTCGTTTCTTTTTTCAATTCGAATTTTTTTTCTTTCTTTTTTAATGTTCTATTTTTTTCCACTCTCATTTTCTTTTTCAAATTCTTTCTCTTTTTCTTTTTCTTTTTCGTTTTCTTCTTTTTCTTTTTCTTCTTTTTCTATTTTATCACAACTAGTAGATGTTACAAAAGAATCGAAAATAGAAGGGTTCGACTAAAAGAAAGAGGACATTTTCTCATAGAAATCACGTTCGATTCTTTGTGAAAGATTCTTCGAGCGCGACATCTTTGAAGCGTTCAAAGAGTAGCTCGTACTTTCTCGTTCATCACCATAATAGGCTTGAAACTCGAAATTTGCTTTGCTTCACCTTGAATCCCTCGTCGAGTAGGAATCATGATATGAACCACTTCGTTAATGATCTTTCGTGGATGAATACTTGGACGCATATGAACCACGTTCACTTTTTCGTAAGGATTTCTCCGTAGATGGATGCGTTGAAGCATTTGAAGAAGAAATCATACCTTCTCGTTGGTAACCTCGAAAGGTTTCAAATTCATGGTTTGATTCATACTGTCTCGGCCTTCTTGATGAATAAAAGTCTCGATCAAAATCTCTTCTCGAATGATCTTTGAATGTGTGTCTTCGTGATGACCTTGACTCCATCTTTTGACTTGAAGAAAGTCATTTTTTTTGGTCTCGTTCCTCGATTCGATCCAATTGCCTATGCAACTTGTCAAACTTGGAGTTCACGATTCTACACATCTCGTTCTTCAAATATTGATAATCGGATTCTGACAACACTTCTTGATTCATGATGTTAGTAATGAAAAAGATAAGTAATTAAATCAGGAAAAGAGAAAAATCTACAAACCTCACCACAAAGGCTCACAAGTTCACTCACAAAGAAAAGGGGTCACTCACACTCGTGTTTCACTCGTATAAGGCTTTTTCTTTGATGAATACACTCGTGCCTTTTACCGCTCAACCTCGTCTCACAATTTTGTACTTCATCTCGATTAAACTTAACACGGCTTGAGGGTTTGCTACAAAATTGGGTACAAAGGTGAATGTGATGGTGTATAGGGTAGGCTGAAAAGAAAAATCGGTTAAGCGTGGCGTTGGGTAAAATTAGAGGGTACCAAAGGATGGCAAAAGACTTTGATGATCGGGGTAGAAGAATGAGAAGCAAAATGAGAACTTTACAAATGAAAACTTCACTATAATTTTTTTTAATTTTTGTATTTCCTTTTTTTTACTCAAATACATGAAATGCTGAATACAAGAATAATAAAATACACTTGAATTTTTTTTATTTTGATTCTTTTTTACGAACCTACTTTCGGCTTGATACGAACGTCGTCGTGGTCGGAGCTCCTCATTTTCTAGCTCTAATACCAAATGATAGGATCCGCCTCGGGGCTGAGTCGAGTCGTATGTGGGATGCCTGATCGTCTATGAGGAAAGGTTGAGTCTTCAGAAAAAATATTAGAAAATATAGAGAAATTTGTGGAAGCTTTGAATAGGTTAACTCTTAGAAACGGATTTAGGTTAGGAATGGAAGTGAATAAGAGTTGAAGAAGATTTAGATAATGAGAAGGATAGGTTCGACTAGAGATAAGTAAGAAAGAAGATGATGTTCGGATGGTTTGGTTAATAGGAATGAATGAAGTTGTAATATCCCGGGTTAGGGGGCTATTTTGTTGTTGCATGTTATAGCATGTGTTTAGTGTCTTTGTGTGGTTATTTCGGTGTTTTAGGAGCTTAATTGTAGGCTAGGAGTGTGCCTGAGTGAATGGGAAAATTTTGGTTTTGGGTGTTAAGTGAAGGAGCTGAGGAAGCGGGGTTTAAGAGTTTTAATTGAGGTTTTGTTGCACAAATAAGGAGCTAGCTTAGAGGCAAAGCATGCGCCACATGGGGAGCTTGATGTGGCGTCATTTTCAGGAGAGGAGGTCCAGGTGTTCGAAGTGCAGAGTTCTCCTTTTGACTTCTTTTGGGACGGCATGGAGGAGAGGTAGAAGGCTAGTGAAACTCTAACTTGGACCAAGTCTTCACATTCAAAAGGTGGGTGGAGAGCAATTGTAGGAGGGAGACTTGGTCTTGATGTTTGAATGTGTGGATGTGAGTGAATTAGGGGATGTGGCCGAATTTGTGGGTGTTGAAGTGGGAGTGTGGACGGTTTGGCATGGGGTTTGGGTAGTCCGAATGTGCCTTGGCATTTTGGGTGTTTTTCGGCAATGAAACAATTGGTAAGGCCACACTTTCTTTTTCCATTTTTGTCAAAACAAGCCGAAATTCTAAGGAGTTTCTCTCATTTTCTCTTGGGAGCCAAAAGTGCAAGCACCTAGTTGTCGAAATTGATTTGTTTCTCTCAACTTTCTTGGTAGCCGATTGTGCCTTGTTTTCTTTCTTTCTCTCTTTATTTCTTCCTTTGGCAAACTGAAACTACTTCCATTTCACTCACTTTTCTCTTTCTCAAATTGCCATTGCGAAACTACATTCTTCTCACACTTCTTTTCTTTCTCCTCCACTCAAGCCCAGAACATTAAAGGTGATAAACACTTAAAACCGATTCTTTTTCTCTCTTTGCAAGCCTTGGCCGAATCTCTTGTGGTTCCCTCCTAGAAGTCCTAGTTGGCCGAATATTGGGTGTTGGTAAGTGCAGGCCGAATGGCCATATCTCCTTCTTTTGGTTCTTTGTTGGTTATGGTTTGGTTAAGGGCCGATTATTATGGTCGGGTTGGGAAGGGTGTTAACCTTTTGGATTATCATTTTGTGATAGGGTCTTGGATATCGTAAAGTAGCCGGGAAGAGCCTTCGACTCTTTGAACCGATTGGTAAGTGTGGTAAGGGTTGGTATTGTTGTTAGTCCATTTATTAGTTTTCGTTTAGATAAAGGTGATTGGTGATTAACTATTTGTTTATTAGAGTGCCGATTGTTGGAAGAAGAATCATTGCTTGATTCGGATTTGGTAAGGAATCAAATCAAGAGTAAGGTAAGGGTTCGATATTAACCCTTTGGGTTTATATGTCTTTGGCCGAATGGTCTTAGTGCCTAAATCTATGTTGGCCGATTGTTGTAGGGGCTTGATAATCAAGGGACTCGAGTGATTCGTGGGGATCTTTAGACTCGGTTTTACCGTGTGTGTAACTAACACACTCTCTACTTAGTAACGTTGCTAATAAACTTGATTGCTTAATAAGATTGAAAGCAGTGAGAAGGATAATTGGATACCCAAAAGGGGTATGTGTGCGATTCGGGTAAGTCTGTTCTATGATGAGTATTAATGATAACACATGATATCATGATTTATGTTATGCATGTTATGAGTTGTAATGCTTGATATGTTGGCATGATATGCATGGCTTGTATGAGATGCATAATCCCATGAGTATGATATGTGTGGGTGATACGAGAGGAGGGAGCGGTGGTATATTGTCCGACGAGCACCGGTGCTTTGGTAGCACACTTTGTGACTTTGGGTCACAGAGGTTTGGCACCTCCAGAGGTTTGGTACCTCGGCGTCTCGTCCCGATGGCTCGGTACCACAGTGGGTTGGCCCCACGGATGATTATACGGGATTGACGCCGGTGATTTGGTATCACCACGATGGGTTGGCCCCATCACCGATTTGTGACTACGGTCACCGGTGCTTTGGTAGCACATTGTGTCTTTGGGACACGAGAGGTTTGGCACCTCATTGCGACTTGTCCCCGTGGTTTGACCACCGTGGGTTGGCCCCACTTGAGTTATGGGATAAATGCGCTAGTGATTTGGTATCACACGATGGGTTGGCCCCATCATCATCGGATTTGTGACTACGGTCACGGTGCTTTGGTAGCACATCGTGTCTTTGGGACACCGGTGGTTTGGTACCACAATGACGGATATTGTGTCTTTGGGACACCAGTGTTTTGGTAACACATTGTGACTATATGTCACCGGTGGTTTGGCACCACCGGTGGTTTGGTACCACACGGGGGTAGAAAAAGCGATATGGATGGTTAGGATCGGGTTGCATTAATTATGTTGCTATGTATGATGTGTGTTAGTATGTTGTTTCTTGGGAGCGGGATTTGCACATGGGTCACTCGACTCACCCTCTCCTTTGACATTTCGGGTGACTCGTGAGACGCGGACATGGAGCGGGATGGACTCGGGGTGCACATGCCATGCTTTAATAAAGTTTTACTCGAGACTCTACTATTTGGGTACTTTAGTTTATTTACTTTTAATTGGGTTTTATTTTGGATTTGTAAAGGCCTTTAAAGTTATGTTTTATGTTGTTGATGTTTTAAGTTGATTTTGACATGCCTTAAACAAAGTAACTTGGAATAAATTTTACTAAAACTTGGAAAGATAATGATTTCAAAACTATAACGCATCTTTGGTTTTTTTACTATACCATCGGGTATCACACTAAGTCTTTTGATAAACAAAAACAACTGGTTTTCAAATTCAAACTTGTAGTTCCCTAAGTTTAAAAGTGTTTTATGTGTCACTAAGAAACTAATGAGGTTTTAATGGTTAAACTCGTTTTAACTACAAATTACAGCTAAGTTTTCAAAATCTCAGGGGTTTCAAATACATCAACTGCTTTTTCAAACAAGACCACTCAAATTTGTTTCAAAGACCTGTGTTTTCACCCAGCTTTTAAACGATAAATCTGATCTCCCAAAAGCATTTTCCCCGTAACATACCAGATTCGGACGTGGTGTCTTGTCCGGGTTTGGGGTGTTACAGAAGTTGGATGAATGATATATGTATGATAATTTGGTGGAGATGGAGAAATGAACTTAAACGTGAGAAACGATTCAACACTATATGAAAGTGTCACCCCGGTTTCTATATTGTTTAAGGTGAAAGATGGAATTCGAAGATGGACTACGACCCGTTACTTAACAAAGTAAGAACCGATGGTATAAGGGAATGGATGAACAAGTGATAGACGCCACAAGCTTAGCTTGATAAGTCTAAGAAACTTGTACGGAAAATAGAGAGGAGATTAAACTCACTCAAGAACTTAAAGTTCATAGAATATGATTAAGGATCAAAAGTCAAAAGTCCCCTTTACAAGCTAATAACAAAGTATATATAGTGTTTACATGTGGTTAGCTGGAGAGTCAAATGAATTCAGCTTTAATATGCATTTAAATGGCTGAAATAAAATCTAATCAATAAATAAAAACTCTTAAGTTCCTCCAAGCCAAATAAAAGAAACTTTATGACTCCAAATGAACTGATTAAATGGATTTGAATGCTTGGTTTCATGCTCTCTTAGCAGCCGAATGGTCACCAGTAACTTAATGAAAATTTGTAACGCATGAAGTGATCACTTAATCAACAATCGGTTATAGAAGATGAAAGAGGATGCTGCTGAATTTTAATGATGTATAATTCTCCCTTTAATGAATGATAACAGCTCCTTTTAATGAAAAATAATGCTTCCCCTTGAATGTAATCGAAATTCACTTGAAAAGTCTCTTTAATCAATTTGTAACAGCCCTTGAATGTAACGGTTTCCAATTGAAAAGAAACCTGCAACTAACACATTAAAACACACATATTAAACACATTTAAACACTTATTAAACTCAAACACATTAAACACTTGACTTCAATAAATGAACTAAAAGCAAAGACATCAATTAATGCAGCAACTAGTTTAATTAAAGAAGCAAAATTAAATAATCTTAAACTAATGCTTCATTAAAATATCCTAGTAACTAGATTATTTAAAAAAATAACTATTAAATTAAATTCATTAAAAGATACTTAATTAATTAAACTAAGATGAGTTGAATTGATGACCAGCAACTCATTTATTAAACTAAGATGCTTAAATGCAAATATTTAAAATGAAAACTAAATGCAAAGCTGAAAATTAAATAAAGAGTTCAATTTATTTAAGCATTAAAATTAAGTAATCAGCTCAATGAGCTGAACGAGCTCAAAATGAGCTAATCCGGCTCAATTTGGATGTGCAGCAAAGTGCACAACAGCTCCACGGCACTTGACTCATTTGATCCGAGCTCATCAAATTCCAAACCATGGGTTGCCCCGGGTCGGATCGTATCATTACAAATGATGTGATCCGGCCTAGGTGATTCGAGTCGTTTCACTAATTTGCACGATCGTCGACGAGGAGATTGTTCGGTGCATTGGAATTGTAAGTTTGGTGGGAAAATATGCGGAAGCTAACAAAGAGGGTTTGAAAAGAATGGTAGGTTTAGAAATATGTAGTAGGCTCGGTTTAACAAAAATAATAAAGATAGATAATTTTGGGATAAATGGTGGGGATGGAAAATGAGTTTAACGGAAGAAAGATTCAACACTATATCGTAGTGTCACCCCGTTTCTTATGTCGTTAAGGTGGTAGGATGGAGAAGTAGGATGAACGCCACACCAATGGAGTTGGTGATAAGTTCAAACAAGTCGGGAAGACGCCACTAGCAACGCTAGATAAGTCAAACAAGACTTGTACGAAATAGGAGAGAAGTATTTCTCACCAAATGAACAGAGTTTCATTAAAATGTCCAAAAGTCCCCTTTACAAGCTAATAACAAAGTATATATAGTGTTTACATTTGGTTAGCTGAAGAGTCATATGAATTCAGCTTTAATATGCATTTAAATGGCTGAAATAAAATCTAATCGATAAATAAAAACTCTTGAGTTCCTCCAAGCCAAATAACGTCAACTTTATGACTCCAAATGAACTGATTAAAGGAATTTGAATGCTTGGTTTCATGCTCTCTTAGCAGCTGAATGATCACCAGCAACTTAATGAAAATTTGTAACGCATGAAGTGATCACTTAATCAACAATCGGTTATGGAAGATGAAAGAGGCTGCTACTAAATTTTAATGATGTATAATTCTCCCTTTAATGAATGATAACAGCTCCTTTTAATGAAAAGTAATGCTTCCCCTTGAATGTAACCGAAATTCACTTGAAAAGTCTCTTTAATCAATTTGTAACAGCCCTTGAATGTAACGGTTTCCAATTGAAAAGACACATGCAACTAACACATTAAAACAAACATATTAAACACATTTAAACACTTATTAAACTCACACACATTAAACACTTGACTTCAATAAATGAACTAAAAGCAAAGACATCAATTAATGCAGCAACAAGTTTAATTAAAGAAGCAAAATTAAATAATCTTAAACCATGCTTCATTAAAATATCCTAGTAACTAGATTATTTAAATAAACAACTATTAAATTAAATTCATTAAAAGAAACTTAATTAATTAAACTAAGATGAGTTGAATTGATGACCAGCAACTCATTTATTAAACTAAGATGCTTAAATGCAAATATTTAAAATGCAAACTAAATGCAAAGCTGAAAATTAAATAAACAGTTCAATTTATTTAAGCATTAAAATTAAGTAATCAGCTCAATGAGCTGAACGAGCTCAAAATGAGCTAATCCGGCTCAATTTGGATGTGCACCAAAGTGCACAACAAAGAGTAAATGAACTAACACATTAAAACAAACATATTAAACAATTTAGACACTTATTAAACTCAAACACATTAAACACTTGACTTCAATAAATGAACTAAAAGCAAAGACATCAATTAATGCAGCAACTAGTTTAATTAAAGAAGCAAAATTAAATAATCTTAAACTCATGCTTCATTAAAATATCCTAGTAACTAGATTTTTTAAATAAACAACTATTAAATTAAATTCATTAAAAGAAACTTAATTAATTAAACTAAAATGAGTTGAATTGATGACCAACAACTCATTTATTAAACTAAGATGCTTAAATGCAAATTTTTAAAATGCAAACTAAATGCAAAGCTGAAAATTAAAAAAAGGGTTCAATTTATTTAATCATTAAAATTAAGTAATCAGCTCAATGAGCTGAACGAGCTCAAAATGAGCTAATCCGGCTCAATTTGGGCGTGCACCAAAGTGCACAACAGCTCCACGGCACTTGACTCCTTTGATCCGAGCTCATCAAATTCCAAACCATGGGTTGCCCCGGGTCGGATCGTATCAGTAACTCTATCCCATTTCCACTCAGGTATCATAACTGGCTATAGTAGTCTCGAAGGTACTTGATGTTCAGCTTTAACCTTTTGACAAACCAAGCATCTCTACAAAAATTCTAAAATGTCACGTTTCATGCCTGACCACCAGTACAACTGTTTCAAATCATTGTACATCTTAGTACTCCCTGGATGAATAGACAAACTACCATTGTGTGCTTCGTGTAGAATTTTCTAAATAAGCTTGGAATTCCTTGGCACACAAATTCTACCTCAGAATAACAAACAATCATTAGATCCAATCTGATACTGTGAATCAGTAGTCGACTCGCACTGTAATCTTTTAGCTTGCAATTCATTGTCACATTTTTGAGCTTCACCGATTTGCTAGAGAAATGCCGGTTTAGCTTTTAACTCAGCTTAAATCAAACCATCATCAGATAATGTCAATCGTGTTTTCATTGCTCTCAAAGCGAACAAATATTTTCTACTCAGAGCATCCACGACTACATTCGCTTTCCCCGGATGATAATCAATCACTAACTCATAGTTTTCAGCAATTCGAGCCATCTTCATTGTCGCAAATTCAAATCTTTCAGATACATCAAATATTTCAAACTCTTATGATTAGTGAAAATATGGCATTTTTCACCGAGCAAATGATGTCGCCAAATTTTCAATGCGAATACAATAGCAACCAACTCTAAGTCGTGCGTCGGATAATTCTTTCCATCCGGTTTTAACTGTTTGGAAGCATAAGCTTCCACTTTGCCTTCTTACATTAAAACACATCCCAAACCGTTCAATAAAGAATCACTGAAAATCACAAACTCTTTACCCGACTCAGGCTGAACTAAAACTTGTGCTTCTGTTAACAGTGCTTTTAACTTATCAAAACTCTGTTGACATCTCTCCGACCACTCAAACTTCACATCTTTATGTAACAATCGAGTCATCGGTGTAGCAATCATTGAAAATCCTTTTACAAAACATCGATAATAGCCAGCTAACCCTAAGGAACTTCTGACCTCGAAAATGTTGCTAGAAATCCAACTTCTCAGAGCCAAAACTCGCATTTCCTGAATTTAGCAAATAGTTGCTTATCTCTCAATGTTTGTAACACAATCCTCAAATGCTCAGCATGCTCAGATTTTTCTCGGGAGTAGATCAGAATGTTATCAATGAATACAACTACGAATCTATCTAAATACGGTCTAAAAATTCTATTCATCAAATCCATAAAAACTGCGGGAGCATTAGTTAATCTGAATGGCATAACAAGAAATTCATAATGCCCGTACCTGGTTCTGAATGCAGTTTTTGGCATATCCGAATCTTTAACCCACAACTGATAATAACCTGATCTCATATCAATCTTAGAAAATACTGTTGCTCCTTTTAACTGATCGAACAAATCATCAATTCTCGACAAAGGATACTTATTCTTAATCGTAACCTTGTTAAGCTGACGATAGTCGATACAGAGTCTCATCGATCCATCTTTCTTCTTGACGAACAGAACTGGAGCACCCCAAGGCGAGAAACTAGGTCGTGCAAAAGCTCTATCTGTTAACTCTTGTAACTGAGCTTTCTATTCTTTCAATTCTGTTGGAGCCATTCTATACGGAGCTATCGACATCGATGATGTTCCTGGTACTTGTAACATCCTTAAATAGGGGCTATGATGTTTGAACTAATTGCATGTGTACGGCTTGGTTGTGATATTAATTGAGACGTTTTAGGGTCTAGGTATAAGCCAAGGTTAGGCTCGAACTATAGGAATTTTTTTATTTTTAAGCTTTGGTTAAGGGGAGCTGAAGGAGCTAGGGGTTAAGAATATTTTGTGGTAAACTTTAGCACAAGAATTTCCTTGGTAAAGTGGCAAGGAGGCGCCACTTAGGGCCTTGAGCGGTGATGCCAAGCGGGGAAGGAGAGCTTGGGTTCGAGTGCAGAAATCCTTCTTTGCTAATTCTTTTGACCTTGAGAGAGGGAAGAGTTGTGCTCGGCTCAAACTCTGATGGATAACTGTTGAACAAGTCAACAGATTTAAATGGGTAGAGAAGAGAGAATTTAGGAGTTTGAATAATTCAAACTCGTTTGAACGAGTGGTCAGGAGAGATTTGAGAGTTTTGCCGAAATTTGAACTTGTTTGTGGAGGAGTAATCGGTTGGGAGTCTAGAAGGGGAAGTGTCGTTTCTCCATAGTCAGGCTAGGTGACTTTTCGGTTAAGTCTGGCATCAGTGTATTCGATTGTGAGCCAAAGCCGAAACCCCCTTAGTCTTGTCGATTTTTCTCCCTTAATGCATCATTTGAAACAAAAGCCGAAATCCCTTTTGCACCTGTCGAATTCTCTTTGAAGCACCTAGCCGAATGCCCATCTAAACTTCCTTAGTGCCATTTCTTTTTCTTCTTCCTCTCAAGGTGCTTAGCCGAATTTACTTGGAACTAGTGGTTTGGTACCACACGGGGTAGAAAAAGGAGTTGTGGATGGCTAGGTTTGGGTGCATGATATGTTTGCTTGATTATGATTTGTGTAAGCATGTTGCAATAATCGGGAGGGGGATTATGCACTGAGTCTTGGTGACTCACCTTCTCCCTTATCTTTTCAGGTGATTCGTAGATCGCGGATGAGGAGCCGGGTGGACTCGAGGTGACCATGCAATAGTTGCTTCAATTTTACATGGACATTTGATTTGGGTATTTTATTTTAGATTTTGGTTTTTATTTGGGTTTGTAACAAGGCCTTTAAATTATGTTTTGGATTATTTTATCTGCTTTGGATTTGGTTTTAAATATGCCTAAGTAATTACTTGATTTGCTTTAATAACCTGATAATCAAAGTTTTCAAACTAAGCTACGCAACGAGTAAACTCTACCATCGGGTAATACAATTCACATGATTTCAAAGCAACTTAACATTTTCCACTATACATACATCGGTTTTCCCCAAACACAGGCAATCGAAGAGCTTTCACTAAAAATAAACTGGTAACCTGTTTTCTTCGAATCGTTTTCACTCTGTGACATGCCAGATTCGGTCGTGGTGTGTTGATCGGGTTTGGGGTGTTACAATTATGGTATCAAAGCCAGGTTCAAAAGCTCGGCTGTGGGCCCGAGGCCCAAAATGTTTTAAGATAAGGTTTCAAAGAGTTTTACTGGAAAATGTATGGTTTGAAAAGCATGGCACCGAGTCTCCGGCACCGATCCACCCAGGTAAGTACCCTTAATTGATGGTTGCATATGATTATGATTATGATGATATATGTTATGGACGACTAGTGATAGTGGACTACCCTAGAGACTGGAACCTATATGACTCTGTGGCTCGCAAAAACAAAACTCTGTAATAGAAACTGTTCATAAGACTGTGCCTTAATAATAATGAAATAAAGACTGACGCATAAAACTTTTAAATCAGATAAGTCTAGATGTTAGACATGAGTACTCGAGGTCGGGGTCGTAATACGCGTAGACGCGGTCGGGGTAGGATGACTGTGTCTGAACCAATAGGATCTGGTCAGGGGTCAGAGAATGAGATGCCACCACCACCACCAGCTGCTGGTGTTGAGTACCGAGGATCGGCAGGGGATGATGCGATATCCGCGAGCGATCTTTGCGAGTTCTTGAGAGGGTGGTTGGAGCAGGTGGAGGCTCGGGAGCTCGTAAGTTTGTATCTGAGTAACTCCGAGCCAATGGAGTCGAGGTTTTTCGAGGTGTTTCTGGTGTGGCGCCCAATACAGCTGAGTATTGGTTGGAGGCGACGGAGCGTATCATGGATGACTTGGATTGGATCACGAGGAGAAACCGAAAGGGATAGTGTCGCTTCGGGATGAGTCATACCGGTGGTGGCTCACGGTTCGGGATGGTGCTTTGCGGTGGATGATCTCACGTGGGACTATTTTAAGGCAGCATACCAGAAGAAGTATATTGGGTCCAGTTACATTGATGCACAGCGAAAGGCGTTTCTGAGACTGGTTCAGGGGAGTAAGTCCGTATCGGAGTACGAGGTAGAATTCTTAAGGTTGAGCCAAGATGCTCGAGGTATCGTGGCTACGAGCACGAGCGATGTGTCGAGTTCGAGGGCGGATTGAGGATGAGCCGAGATTGCGATTGCTCCACAGCAGGAGCGAGAGTTTGCCGTGTTAGTAGAAAATGCTAAGATAGCCAAAGGGGTAAAGGAATCTGTGAGGCAGAATCAGGACAGGAATAGACATAAGAGAGGTTTTGGATCATCCGGGTCGATCGGTAGTGCGAGAAAAGGGCTAGGCATGGTGGGCCAAATCAATCCGGAGTCATGCATCGCTAATCGTGGTCAGTAGCGATTGTAATCAGTGTGGGAAATCTCATTGGGGAGAATGTTGGATTGGTGGAAAAGGATTCTTTGAATGTGGCTCGTTGGATCATCGTGTGAGGGATTGTCCACGGAAGTTAGCCAGGATTCAGTCTGAGGGCCAGGGTTGTGCTTAGTTCAGGAATGAGAGACCGCAACCGCTGAGGGGTCGTGGTTCTGGTAGAGGAGGTAATGGTTCTGGCCGGGGCCGCGGAGCACCGGGAAAAGGTGTAGGCAACATCGAGGCGAGATAGCCTGGATTGGTATATGTAGCGAGGCGTCGAGACGAAGGCAACGCACCGGACATCATAACCGGTACGTTCTTAATCTTTGGATTACCATATACTGCTTTGATAGATGTGGGTTCGACGCATTCGTATGTTGCTAGTAGCATAGTAGAGACCATGAACCTAGACTTTGAGACTACTTTTAGGAGATGATGATAATTAGCCCTCCGTGTCACTTTGTGTAGAAGTAAATAAGTTTGTATAGGGATGTACCCTTAGAACTCCAAGGGGGTAGTGTTTGTGGTCGATCCGATGGAACCATCGTTTGGGAGTTCGATCCGATTCTTGGGATGGTGGTTGGTGAAGTACCAAGCAAGTGCGGATTTTGTGATTAAGCGCATGGTTTTGAAAATGGTTGAGGTGAAGAAGTGGTGATGATAGGTAATAGAAGAGATTATCATCCAACGTGGTGTCTGCTTTGAAAGTCGAGAAAATGGTCGAGAAAAGGGTTATGAGGCGTTTATGGTTCATGTGTGTGCCTTGGAGGCCAAGGAGTCGGTGTAGAGAATGTCCGAACGGTGAAGGAATTTGTCGACGTATTTCCGGAAGAACTTCCGGTCCGCCTCCGATCGGAAGTTTAATTTGGTATAGATCTGTTACCCTGAATCTGCGGTGTCTATCGCCCGTATAGGATGGCGCCGAAAGAATTGGTAGAGTGAAGGCTCGATTCGTGGAGTTGTTGGACGGGGTTTTATCCGGCCAAGTGTTTCGCTTTGGGAGCACACTGTGCTCTTTGTTAAGAAGAAGGATGGTACAATGCGGATATGTATAGACTACCGCCAATTGAATAAGTCGACGATCAAGAACAAGTATCCGCTGTTTGTGATAGACGACTTGTTTGATCGGCTTAAGGGGGCATCGGTTTTCTCAAAGATTGATCTAAGGTCGGGTATCATCGGCTAAAGGTGAAAGAGGTGATATTCACAAGGCGGCGTTCAGACTCGGTATGGGCACTCTGGTTTACGTAATGCCGTTTGGGTTGACTAACGCGCCGGCAGCATTGATGGACATGATGAATCGGGTGTTCCAGCAGTTTTTGGACCAGTTTGTCGTGGTGTTTATAGACGACATTTTGGTGTACTCAAGGTCTGAGGTGGATCATGATGCACATTTGCGGATAGTTTTGCAGATTCTGAGGGAGAAGCAGTTATTTGCCAAGTTTAGTAAGTGCGAATTCTGGCTTAGGGAGGTGACTTTCTTGGGTCACGTGGTGTCAGCTGAAGGGATTAGAGTGGATCCTCACAAGATTGAGGCAGTATTAGACTGGAAACCGCCTAAGTCAGTGGCAGAAGTTCGGAGTTTTCTAGGTCTGGAAGGATATTACCGAAGATTTGTAGAGGGATTTTCTCTGATAGCAGCACCGTTGACCAAGTTGCTGAGGAAAGGAGTTCCATTTTTCTGGTCTGAGAAGCAACAGGAAAGTTTTGACAAGTTAAAGAAGATTCTGACTGAAGCTCCGGTTTTGATTCAGCCTGAGGCAGGAAAGGAATTCACGGTCTACTGTGATGCATTACATACTGGCTTGGGATGTGTCTTTGATGCGAGGAGGGGAAGGTAGTAGCATATGCGTCTCGGCAATTGAGACCGCATGAGGTTAACTATCCGACGCATGACTTGGAATTAGCTGCATTGGTTTTCGCCCTAAAAATATGGAGGCACTATTTGTACGGAGAGAAGTCGATAGTCTACGGATCACAAGAGTCCAAGTACTTTTTGACTCGGAAGGATTTGAACTTGAGACAGCGCAGATGGATTGAGTGTTGAAGGACTACGATTCATTCAATTAAGTATCATCAGGGCAAGGCTAACGTGGTGGCGCACGCGTTGAGCCGTAAGGTAGTATTGGACTTGAGAGCGATGTTTGCTCATCTTAGCTTGTATGACGACGGAGTCTATTGGCGGAATTGTAGGTAAAGCCGACTTGGGTAGAAGCGATTAAGGAGAAAGCGATTAGTGGATGAGGGTTTGAATGCTCGGAGGTTGCAAGTTCGAATGGTGGGTTGAAAGGTTCTGACTTGTCGGTGGCGGATCGACATGTGTTTTCAAGGGAAAGCTTGTATGCCGAAGGACATCGAGTTAAGGCAGAGGATTCTTCAGGCGCACATAGCAGCCCATACGCTATACATCCCGGAGGTAGCAAGATGTACTGGGATTTGCGAGAGCAGCTTTGGTGGCAGTGCAAGCGGGAAGTAACCAAGTTTGTGGGTAAATGTCGGACGTGTCAGCAAGTCAAGGCTGAACATCAGTTGCTATCGGGTTTACTTCAGCCGGTGAAGGTTCGACGATGGAAGTGGGAAAGGATTACCATGGACTTTGTCGATGGGCTACCCCTACGCCTAGTAAGAAGGACTCGATCCAGGTAATTGTGGACCGTTTGACGAAATCAGCTCATTTCATATCGGTAAGGGTTGATTACTCGCTTCAGAAGTTAGCTAAGCTGTATGTGGTAGAGATGGTGAGGTTGCACGGTGTGCTAATGTCGATTATCTCGGAATGGGATCCCAGATTCACGTCGAGGTTCTGGAAAGTATTGCATCAGGCTTTGGCGACGCGATTGGATTTTAGTACGGCATTTCATCCACAGACAGACGGACAGTCGAAAAGGGTTATACAGATTTTGGAAGATATGTTGAGAGGTCGTGTTTTGGATTTCAGAGGTACGGGAAGAATTTCTACCGTTAGCTGAATTTGCGTACAATAATAGTTACCAGGCAAGCATTAAGATGGCACCATATGAGGCGTTGTATGGTAGGAAGTGTCGTACACCTACATGCTGGACAGAGTTAGGTGAGCGTCAGATGTTGGGTCCAGAGTTGGTTACGGAAACTGAGGATAAGGTCAAGTTACTTCAGGCTCGTTTGAAGGAAGCTTCAGACCGGCAGAAGTCCTACGCCGATCTTAAGTGGAGAGATATAGAGTTTGCCGTGGGAGACAAGGTCTTTTTGAAGGTCTCGCCGTGGAAGAAAGTACTGAGATTTGGAAGAAAAGGCAAGCTAAGTCCAAGGTTCATTGGCCCGTATAAGGTGTTGAGATGAGTGGGACCAGTAGCTTATCAGCTCGAGTTTCCAGCAGAGCTGAGTCAGATACATGATGTGTTCCATGTCTCCATGCTTAGACGCTACCGTTCCGATCCATCGCATGTTGTATCGGTGGAGGAAATTGAGGTGAGCCCAGATTTGACCATGGAAGAGGAACCAGTGTAGATTCTAGACTGGGATGTGAAGGTTTTGCGCAAGAAGTCAGTTCTATTAGTAAAGGTGTTATGGCAGAACCATGGCGTGGAAGAAGCTACGTGGGAATCGGAGGATGTGATGAGACAGTAATACCCTCAACTCTTTTGAGCAGGTAATTTTGAGGCCGAAATTATTTTTAAGGGGGGTAGAACTGTAACATCCTTAAATAGGGGCTATGATGTTTGAACTGGTTGCATGTGTATGGCTTGGTTGTGATATTAATTGAGACGTTTTAGGGTCTAGGTATAAGCCAAGGTTAGGCTCGAACTATAGGAAAATTTTTATTTTTAAGCTTTGGTTAAGGGGAGCTGAAGGAGCTAGGGGTTAAGAATATTTTGTGGTAAACTTTAGCACAAGAATTTCCTTGGTAAAGTGGCAAGGAGGCGCCACTTAGGGCCTTGAGCAGTGACGCCACAAGCAGGGGAAGGAGAGCTTGGGTTCGAGCTGCAGAAATCCCTTGCTGCTAATTCTTTTTGACGCCAGAGAGGGAAGAGTTGTGCTCAGCTCAAACTCTAATGGATAACTGTTGAACAAGTCAACAAATTTAAATGGGTGGAGAAGAGAGAATTTAGGATTTTGAATAATTCAAACTCGTTTGAACGAATGGTCAGGAAAGATTTGAGAGTTTTGCCGAAATTTGAACTTGTTTGTGGAGGAGTAATCGGTTGGGAGTCTAGAAGGGGAAGTGCCATTTCTCCATAGTCAGGCTAGGTGACATTTTCGGCTAAGTCTGGCATCAGTGCATTCGGTTGTGAACCAAAGCCGAAACCCCCTTAGTCTTGTCGATTTTTCTCCCTTAATGCATCATTTGAAACAAAAGCCGAAATCCCTTTTGCACCTGTCGAATTCTCTTTGAAGCACCTAGCCGAATGCCCATCTAAACTTCCTTAGTGCCATTTCTTTTTCTTCTTCCTCTCAAGGTGCTTAGCCAAATTTACTTGGAACCAATTGAGCTCTCTCTCTTTCTTCTTTGAACCGAAACCCCTTTGGCCGAATCTCTTCAAGGCCGAATCCCTTTCACTTCTTTTTCTCTTTTCTTTCATATTTGTTCAAAACCCCATCAACATCTCTTCTTCTCAAATCGACAACCTTCTTTTCTCTTCATTCTCTCTTGTGCCGAAAGTCCATCAATCTTCTCTTGATTCTTTGCAAAGCCGAATCTCTTTTGCTCTTCTTTCAAAAGCCATAGCCGAAACTCCTTTGATTATTCCACCACCATTGCCGAAATCTCCCTTTACTCTTCTCTTCTTATTCCAACACTTTGGCCGAATATCAATCAAGGGTAGATCTCTTTGGTCTTCTTCTCTAATCAGTTTTGGAGGGGGTAAGTGTTCCTGGCTGAATCTCTTCTATTTTCTTCTTGTTTTCTCTGTCGACTTACATAGAACCAAAAGCCAAATTTCGGCATTTGTTTTGGTTCTCATTCATCTGTGAAATCGATTTCTTCTAGGATCTCTGGGATTTTGAAGCAGTGGATCGAGGTTATTTATTCTCTGTCAATCGGTCTCAGTGAGTCAGTGGTAAGGATGCATATCGATTCATTCTTTCCTTTATTCTTTGGAAAAGCCTAAGGCTATTGCTTTATGTGGTTGAATGTTGGCCGATTGTAGGGGAAGGTTGAGATCTCGCATATCTCGGGTTGTGGCTAGTATTCGAAAAGCGTTAAGGTAAGGAGGGTTGCTAGGTGCATTAACTTTCAGGATTTACAAGTGAAGCCGAATGGCTTTTTCTAATGACCTTGGTTTGGCCAAATGTAGGTAAAGGGGGTCTAGTGCGTTAGATCGGGATCTTGAGATTCGATGTCGCGTTAGTAACCGTGTGTGTAACTTACACACTTTATAATCATTGTAAACTTGTTAATAACCTAAACTATGTTAAAAGCGAAACTGTGTAGATTTCGATATGATACCTTTATGGGTATGGCGAGGATTTAGTAAGTCTGTTTTGTTGAGATTACGGCACATGATTTCTGATGATAATATCTATGTATGTTCGATATATGTCTAATGATTAAGCATGATGGCATGATTTGTATGTGCATTGCATTATGGTGGGTGATATGAGAGGAGGGGGAAGATTGATATCTGCGACTTTGGGTCACGGTGGTTTGGCACCACCGGTGGTTTGGTACCTGATTGATTTCGTGACTTTGGGTCACGAGAGGTTTGGCACCTCATAGCGACTCGTCCCAGTGGCTTAGCACCATAGGGGGTTGGCCCCACATTTGATAAAACGAGATTGTCGCCAGTAATTTGGTATCACAACGTGGGTTGGCCCCACATATGGATTATTCGTGACTTTGGGTCACCGGTGGTTTGGCATCACATTATTATTGATATCGGTGACTTTGGGTCACGGTGGTTTAGCACCACCCGGTGGTTTGGTACCACACGGGGTAGAAAAAGGAGTTGTGGATGGCTAGGTTTGGGTGCATGATATGTTTGCTTGATTATGATTTGTGTAAGCATGTTGCAATAATCGGGAGGGGATTATGCATCTGAGTCTTGGTGACTCACCTTCTCCCTTATCTTTCGGGTGATTCGTAGATCGCGGATGAGGAGCGGAGGTGGACTCGAGGTGACCATGCGATAGTTGCTTCGATTTTACATGGACATTTGATTTGGGTATTTTATTTTAGATTCTGGTTTTTATTTGGGTTTGTAACAAGGCCTTTAAATTATGTTTTGGATTATTTTATCTGCTTTGGATTTGGTTTTAAATATGACTAAGTAATTACTTGATTTGCTTTAATAACCTGATAATCAAAGTTTTCAAACTAAGCTACGCAACAAGTATTCTAAACTCTACCATCGGGTAATACAATTCACATGATTTCAAAGCAACTTAACATTTTCCACTATACATACATCAATTTTCCCCAAACACAAGAAATCGAAGAGCTTTCACCGAAAATAAACCGGTAACCTATTTTCTTCGAATCGTTTTCACTCTGTGACATGCCAAATTTGGTCGTGGTGTGTTGACCGGGTTTGGAGTGTTACAGTACTAACTCGATAGCAAATTCAACCTCTCTGATCGGTGGTAACCCGGGTAATTCCCCTGGAAACACATCTGGATATTCAAAAACCATTGGCACTGATTTGATCTTCAATTCAGACACTTTTGTATCAAGTACTTAAGCAAGATAAGCATTGCAGCCTTTCCTCACATATTTCTGTGCTAGCATCGTCGATATCACAACAGGCAACCCACTCGAATCATTGGATTCAATACGAAGAATTTCACTATTCTGACATTTCAACTCAATAGTCTTTCGTCTATAGTTTACAATAGCATCATGCAGAGTCAACCAATCCATACCCAAAATCACATCGAATTCATCAAACAGTAAAAGCATCAAATCAACCAGAAAACAGTAACCCCATTTCATTAATGGACAATTCTTGCAAACTTTATCAACTAAGACATACTGACCTAAGGGGTTCTATACTTTAATCATGAATTCAGTCGACTCAATAGGTAAACTCTTACTAGATACTAAATTCATACAGACATATGAATGAGTCGATCCAAGATCAATCAAAGTATTTACATCAGTGTCATAAAGAGAAAATGTACCGGTGATAACATCTGGTGCTGATGCATCTTCACGAGCGTGAATAGCATAAGCTCTGGCTGGCACTCGAGCCTTTGATCTCACGGCATAATCCTTTGTTGCACCTTTGCTACTAGTCACATTTCTAGTATTTTGAGGTGGTCTCCCTTTGGCAGCTGTATTACTCAGGCTTGCATTAAAAAATTTGTCCTTCTCAAGTAACTCAAAAAAATCACGAATAAAATGATCTTACAAACCACATTTGAAACAGGCCTTATTAATCATCCAACAATCTCCAAATTGTCATCTTCCACACTGTTGACACTCAGGTTTGTTGGTTTTGACACTACCAACACTCGATACTGAAGTGGCTTGAGCTTTTGGACTCGTGTGTTGCTTTCCATGATCTCTATTGGAATACCCCAATGAAGTATTCGAATGATTATAAGAATCCCTTGATTTCTTTGAAGAAGAATGATAGGGTTTACTTAGTGATCTCTTTCTTGAGTCTCTAGGCTCAGAATCGTCTCTTCTCTTTTCTTTGCTATGCTCCTCAGCTTTGCAAGCTCTATCGACTAACACAACTAATTCTTTCAGTTCAAGAATCCCAACTAGAAGCTTAATGTCTTTATTCAACCCATCTTTGAACCGTTTACACATAATTTCTTTAGTGGAAATGCATTCTTGAGCATACTTACTCAGCCTCACGAATTCTCTTTCGTACTCGGTTATGGTCATACGACCCTGTTTCAGTTCTAGAAATTCTTTGTGCTTTTTATCAAGAAACCGCTGACTTATATATTTCTTTCTGAACTCAGTCTGAAAGAATTCCCACGTGATCCGTTCTCTTAGCACCACATATATTGAAGTACTCCACCACTGGTATGCAATATCTCTCAGAATGATACAACACATTTGACACATTTCGCTGGCGTACAAGACAGTTCATCAAATACCCAGATCGTATTCTCAAGCCAAAACTCGGCTCTATCAGGATCATCATCAACTCGGCTCTCTCAAGAATTTGGTTACTCTAGCCAAGAGGAAGCAAAGCCGAATATTGCCACTTGTGGAAGGAGGTCATTTTGTGGTAAGTGGTGTTAGTGGCTATTCGGATTCAACTTAGATATGTTTTAGCAGAGTGTATAGTAACCGATTGGAATATTTTGGATCGTAGGTACAAAATTCGGGAATTCAATCAACGCTCCTAACAAGTGTGTAATCTCACACCCATTTCGAGGATGAATGCTTGTGGTGCGTTGAGAATCGGCCCAAATGCTAAAAAGCTGGGAAACCGGCAACCATGACCACTCGAGCGTGCAAGCGCTCGTGGTGGTAAAGTGAGATACGAATGATGGCGTTAAGTCGTGGAGAGTGTCACGAGCACTCTCGCAAAACTGAGGCAGTAATGGGCCCGATCGAGCTGAAACGGGCCAAGTGGGCCCAATGGGCTATCCGGCCCACTTGGGCAAAATTGTTGGAAAACTATCAAATGATAGGTCTGAATGCTAAATCTACAAATCTGAAACCGAAACCATGCATTTTGGGCCACACGAGCGTGTGGGCCTAAAATGGATTTTAGGCCCAATAGTTTCGTAGAAACCCAAAAAGGGTTCTGTGTTGCTTGAGGCGATAGTAGGCCTTCGGAAAGGCCGTTGAATATGAAATTACGGAAATACCCTTGGTGGGTAAATTACTGAAATACCCTCGGTGGGTAAAAATTACTATTATACCCTTAAGGGTTGATTAGCATGATTGTGTGTATTCTGTTTATCTGGTAATGATGGTAATTCATTTCATACATCATATTTGATATATGCTTTGCATACATGTCATTCTGCATGGGATTGGGATCTGATGATCGGAGGAAGTGTAATCTGATGGCTCTGCCACATTTTGATTCTGGTGGCTCTGCCACATTCTGTCTGGTGGCTATGCCACGTATACTCTGTTATTCTGGTGGCCCTGCCACAAATTTTGTGATCAGCAGCTTGTTTTCCATATTGGTGTGTAGCGGATGGATTATTAGGTTGGGTTTTACATTCTGTTGTATTATCATGTTAAGAGGGCTTTGGCCCAGTCTGCTTCTGTATGGGCTTCGGCCCAGTTTACTTTTGTATGGGCTTAGGCCCAGTTAATAACTGATTGGGGGTTTACACACTGAGTTCTCGTAACTCACCCCTCTGCTTTAACCTTGCAGGTGATCCCCAGCATTAGAAGATTTGGCGCTGCGGAGGACTCTGTGGTGGCCATACATTGGAGTATTTCTCATGAACTTTAATAATTTCAGTTTAGCTTTATTTTAAGATTGTTTTTAATTTGGGTTTAATATTTTGTAATAAGGCCATTGGACTTAACTTTTCTTTTAAACTTTCATTTCGGTTATTATCAAATTATAAATGCTTAGACTCGGGATTTTTCTTAAAATTACAATAACGGTTTTCAAAATATCATATTTTAGCAAATCACTGAATCTGATTTCGGTTATAAGCAAAGTTTTGAATGGTAATAATAAGAATGTTTTTACAATAACACCATAAAAGAAAATCTGAATTTCTTTGTTGTTTGAAACAACAAAGCTAGAAGTTTTCAAAAAGAATACGGAATTTTTAACGTACGCGCAGTTTTTAAACAACCCTTCTATGTGACATGCCAGATCCGGTCATAACGTCTAGGACGGGTTTGGGGTGTTACATTTTGTGGTATCAGAGCCAGGTTGTAAAACTCGGCCGTGGAATGGGTTTTGAAAATTTTTCCTTAACTGTTAAAATTTTTGTTGGAAAGTGATAGTGTTACTGGAAGTATGGCACACCGAGTCTTCGGTACCAAATCCGTAAGTTTCCTAACATTATACTCTGTTATATGCTGTAATGACTATATTTTTGGTAGTTATGCTGTGTGTGTTTGGTTTGGATGTGATGTGATGTCTGGATATAGAAATTGATTGCGTATGAGATATATGTCTGCTTTAGTGGTTAGGTGTTTTGACTATATGCAGGGAATTCCAAATTCTAGTTAAAATATGATAGGGATATTAGAATCAGAGTGCGCAGCGGTAGCGTGGTAGAGTAGTCTGTGTTAAACAACTGTTAGATAGCTGGAAATTTCGAGGATGAAATTTCTTTAAGGGGGTAGATTTGTAACGCCCCGAAATTGGGCCCAGTAGAGTTGGGCCTATTGGGCCCTGAGCGTAGAAACATTTTAGAATTTTTGGGAAGATGAGAATGGCATTATTTCAAGTTGGAACTGTTAGGAAGGTGATTTTGGAAGGTTACGAGGTTTCTATGAAGTCCCGGGTTCAAGTTAGGCCATAGGAAAAGTTTTGGTTTTTGGCTCTTTAAGGGAGAGGGCTAGCAGAAGCTGGACTTAAGGAAAATTGTTGGTGTTTTGCTAGCACAAGTGGACTGTGTGGCAAGGTGGTGTGGCGTCTAGGGGGAGTGCAAGGAGGCTGGAGGTTCGAATCCCACAAGCAGCATTTGGGGAGTTTTATTTTATTCTTTGGAGAGGAGAGAGGTGGAGTTGGATTAGGACTCTGCAAGAGAAAGAGAGGACTTGGTCAAATTTGTTTGAATGGGAGGTGGAGAGTGAATGGTGGCGCAGAAAGGGGAGAAAATCAGGGGATAGGGGAGTGTGGAAGTGGTTGGCCGAATGTGGAGTGTGTGGGGGTGAGAATTTCGGCTAGAGGTTAGTGTAGGGAAGCAAATTTGGCATTTGGTAGGTAGCAAAGAAAGGAAACCGAAACCTTTTTGGTGTGTGTGCCGAAACTCTCTAGTGACTTTTCAGCATTTTTGGCTAATGCATTTCGGGTCTTCTTGCTTCAATATTTCTTTGCCAAAACTCACCCTCCATCTCCCCCCATTTGCATCTTTCTTTTACACCATAGCCGAAACCCCTACCCCTCTTCTACTAGTCTACAATTGGCTTACCTACTTTTCTCTCGCTTTCCTCTCTTGTGTTCACCCTAGCCGAAACTCTCCTTTCTTCTTTATTGTTTTTCTACTCTTTTCTCCATCAACAGAATTCACTCTTTTCATCTTTCGAATCGGTTCTCTTCTCTTTTGCTAATAGTCGAACATGGATTAGTCTGAAGCTTGGTATTCTTTGAGCGTCGAATCTACCTAGCCTATTAGGTAACAATCTGTGAGCACAGGGTAAGGTCTTCCCTTTTATTTCTTTCCGTCTCTTCTTTCTCTTCTGCCTAGGCCGAACCTATTTCTTTTTGGGTTCTTGTGCGTTCATAATCTTTTCTATTCTCCTTAGTTAATTGTTATCTCTGAGGGCAGTAGGTGCTTAAACTCTTCTTGTTCAAGGGTCTGCTGTTGCCAAATTCAAGGGTAGGTAATACTAATCTTGTTAAATCTCTCCCTAATGCCGAATATTGGAAGATGCTAACCCTTTTGTGCACCAATCGGTTTAGGAATTTGGTTGCTCTAGCCAAGAGGAAGCAAAGCCAAATATTGCCACTTGTGCAAGGAGGTCATTTTGTGGTAAGTGGTGTTAGTGGCTATTCGGATTCAACTTAGATATGTTTTAGCAGAGTGTATAATAATCGATTGGAATAATTTGGATCGTAGGTACGAAATTCGAGAATTCAATCAATTCTCGTAACAGGTGTGTAATCTCACACCCATTTTGAGGATGAATGCTTGTGGTGCATTGAGAATCGGCCCAAATGCCGAAAAGCTGGGAAACCAGCAACTGTGACCACTCTAGCGTGCAAGCGCTCGTGGTGGTAAAGCAAGATACGAATGATGGAGTTAAGTCATGGAGAGTGTCACGAGCACTCTCACAAAACCGAGGCTGTAATGGGCCCGGTCGAGCCGAAACGGGCCAAGTGGGCCCAATGGGCTATCCGACCCACTTCGGCAAAATTGTTGGAAAACTATCAAATGATAGGTTTGAATGCTAAATCTGCAAATCTGAAACCGAAACAATGCCTTTTGGGCCACACGAGCATGTGGGCTCGTTTGGGCCTAAAATAGATTTTAGGCCCAATAGTTTCGTAGAAACCCAAAAAGGGTTCTGTGTCGCTTGAGGCGACAGTAGGCCTTCGAAAAGGCCGTTGAATGCAAAATTACCGAAATACCCTTGGTGGGTAAATTACTGAAATACCCTCGGAGGGTAAAAATTACTATTATACCTTTAAGGGTTGATTAGCATGATTGTGTGTATTCTGTTTATCTGGTAATGATGGTAATTCATTTCATACATCATATTTGATATATGCTTTGCATACATGACATTCTGCATGGGATTGGGATCTGATGATCGGAGGAAGTGTATTCTGGTGGCTCTGCCACATTCTGATTCTGGTGGCTCTGGCACATTCTATCTGGTGGCTATGCCACTGATAAACCGTAATAATACCATATTTTAAAACCACATTTAGCATACTTTTGGATTATTTAACCCTTGAATTATGTAATTTGGTGCTCTTAATCCTTTAATTTCATGTTTTATACTCAGGAGAGCACCAGAGGATGAAAAGAACGAGAAACGGGCCTAAAACAGAGTAAATGGGCCATCTCACGAAATTGACACGGCCTGGGCCAAAGTCACACGACCGTGCCTCATTGATAGACTCGAACACGGCCTGGCCACGATTCACACGGGCGTGTGCCAAGGGCGTGTCCCTGCCATGATAAAGAGGAATTTCACTCAAATTAGGATACTTAGAGGCGAAGAAACACATTCCAAAGTCTATATAAACACCCTAAGTATGACCTAAAAGGGGGAGTTCGACAGAAGCCCTCTGTCGGGGCGTTCAACTAGGCCAAGGAGCCGAGCCAGAAAGGTCAGAAGTGTAGGATTCACTCGAAGAAAGCCAGTTGATTCATCTCAAGAAGCCGGAGTCATACTCAAGACAGAGGATCTTCTCTTTAATTCCTTCAGGGGGTTTTAGGGTTTTTCTTATGTTTTGTTTTATCTTTTCTTCTGAGATGTATTCTTTTATAATTATGAACTAAACCCTCAGATACCTGAGGGGGATGAAACCTAATATGAATCTTGTTATCGTTTGTTGAACTATATGATAAATACTTGATTTGTTCTTAATTATGTGTTCTTAATTCTTGCTTTGATATTCCAGGATATTGATTCAAGTACTGGTGTGCTTAGGTGGTGGAGCAAAAGTCCCTACCTAAGAGTAGATCTAGCATAGTTAAGTGGAGTTGCTTGCGCGCCGAGACATAGGGTGACGAAATTTTACCGGATTAGGGTGAAACCTAATATGGGAGTCCATAGATCGAGTTAGTGCAATTCTAGGGGTTTTAATTAGAAAGAGATTTCAATTAATCAACCTAGGGTTAGACATTGGTCGCCTCGAGAGAGGGATTAATATACATTAGGGAATCCTACGGATCAAGTGTAGTGAATAAATCGTCTGGTTCAGAGTTAGATAACAAGTGAAGTCTAGGTGGATTCTTCGTTGGATATCGTCTTAATCAATTAGTTTTTCTCACGAGTGTTTTCCCAAATTTGTTCTCTTTGTCTTAACATCTTTAGCTTTGTAGTTAGTTAATTTTAGATTAAACACAAAATCCCTTGTTTTTTAGGCTAAATAATAAAAAGAAAGTTAGTATTAGTACTTCTGGTTCCCTTGGGTTCGACAATCCGGTCTTGCCACTAAGCTATACTACTGTTCGATAGGTGCACCTGCCTCAATCGTCGTCACGATTAGTTTCGAGCTCGATCATTCTTTATATAAATTTTTAAGACTACACGCGTACGATCAAGTTTTTGGCGCGCTGTTGGGGAACTAAAATATTAAGAACGCTCAATTTTTATTACTTTAGCCATTTTATCGCAATTTATCTTTATTCTTATTTTTATTTTTATTTTTATTATTTTACTTTGCTAATTTTTCTTTTATTTACTTTTGACAGGTAATTTTAGTTGATAGAGGAGATGTCACTAAATAACTATCAGTGGCAATTTATGAGGACAAAGCCAACAGAAGCCGCCAGTGTCTTCAACCTCGACGCAGTAACCATGCTATCAAACCAGGTAGAGTTTTTAAATAAAAAAATTGATGGTTTGTATGGTTCTATGCAGGTACATCCAGTAATACAGTACAATACAAATGGAGGAGGGGTGAACAACACAGAATATCTATCCTACAACCCTAGTACAGAGAACAAACAAGTTCACTATATGGGTAACTATTCTAGACCTCAAAATAATCTTTATAGTGACACTTATAATGCAGGTTGGTGGAACCATTCCAATTTCTCGTGGGATGGCCAAGGAAATCGGAGACAACAACCCCTCCCAGGCTTTCAACAACCACCTTACCAGCAGGAAAAGAAGCCGAACCTTGAGGAGATGCTAACAAAATTTATCGCGGTGTCAGAAACCCGTTTTCAAAACTACGAGACAGTGCTCAAAAATCAGCATGCATCAATTCAAGAGATTGAGAACCAAATAGGTCAGCTTGCTAAGCTGATCTCAGAAAGACCACAAGGTATCTTGCTTAGCAACACCGAAACTAACCCAAGAGAGCAATCGCAAGCAATAACTGCTCACGATAGTGAAGGGTTAGATGAATCAAAATTGAAACAAGAGAATGTGGTAGAGGAAGGTAAGGTTGAGGTAAGCCATGATAAACCAAACTCAGTAGTTACAGAGTACCAACCTCGTGTGCCATACCCCAATGCGATGAAGAAAGACCACACAGAGGAACAATTCGGTAAATATCTTAAACTTCCAAAGAAATTACATATTAACTTACCGTTTCTTGAAGCTCTTTCGCAGATACCAAATTCAAGGAAATTTTCAAAAGAGTTTTTGACAAACAAACAGAAGTTAGACAATACATTTCATTTAGAGCTAAACGCAGTGTGCCAAGCAATTCTACGAAATAAACTACCACGTGAGCTCACATTTCATGTAAGTGACGAAACGATCACTCTTTAGGTCCTTAACACGGCTAGGACATTGAGTATTAAAGGTGGAACCAATCACTTCAAAGTTGGGGACCAGGTACTTTCAGATACAACTGACCCTCGAATAGCCGCTTTAGAGCTTAATACAAATGGTGCGACTCCTTTTACGGCACTTAAGGTTTTTCCATACGGAACGGTAGAGGTAACACATTCTAATTTTGGCACTTTGAGGTAAATATTACTCGACTCAAACCATATGTTGATAGAATTGGTAGTAAGAAAAAGGAGTTTCAAATCCGTAAACCACCATGGCCATACGAATAACAGGTAAGTCTAGCTCAAGACTTTAAACGAGCGCTTCTCGGGAGGCACCCCGAGCACTAACCCCACTAATGTCCATATTTTTGAATTTTAGCATCTAACTACAAACTAACCAAAATTTTAGGCGTAGGTTTCCATACCACACGGCCTTACACACGGGCGTGGCCGAGGCCGTGTGGACACCACGAGTATGCATATTGGCGTGGCGAATATCATACAGATATAGGATGAAAATTTTCCCCAAGACACGGGCTCCGACTAAATGCCACGGTCATGCAACTCGACCGTGGTCGAAACTGCCTAAAGAACACGGGCTGAGATAAATCCACACGGTCGTGCGAGGCGGCCGTGGTCGATATTATCAGGTTTTTCACATATCGCGGCCACCACCACCTCGAGATCACTCCGATGACGAGGACCTTTGAGTTCTTTTATTTTCTTTATTTTTCATTTTTTATTTTTAGTCTATTTTCGTTCTTAATTAAAACTTTTTGCCTTTTTTGTTTAAAACTTTTATTAGTACAGTTTAATTTCTTTTATCACTGGCTGTCTAAATCTCGAGTATCTCTAACAACATCTATTAAATAGTACTCCCTGAACATTTAACTGATGACTTTACAGTTTAAATAGGTTCAATTTGCAACTCCAACAACGAACACATCACCAGAGTATTCACCACCACATTCACATATACCTAAGTCATCATCATTAATCATCCTCCAAGGATTCCATCCAAAATTCAGGAAGTTTCACTTCTCTCCCTCTCTTTTGATTTTCTTAAAATATTGTTCATATATATCTTTGTACATTGAGGACAATGTACATCTTAAGTGTGGGGGGTGAAACTTAAAAGTGCCTAACTTTTTGCATTATTCTCAAATCCTGAATTATGTTTTGTTTCTTAAGTAATTTTCTCATATTATGATTAGAATGAAATTTCCTGTGATTTATGATTTTTATTGATATGTTTTTGATTAAGTCATAGTTAATTGTGCATTGATAATTTAAACTTTAAGATAATAGATAATCAAGCATGATAAGTTTATTTTTCAGAAATTAATTTTTTTAGGTTGTCTACCTAAATTTGAATATTACTTTGAAGTTTGAAATTTACGAGGTTGACATCAAAATCCCATAATTTTTGTGAGATTTTGAGCCTTTTAGAGCATATATCCTTTTTCTTGCTCACTTTATTGATTATGAGTGTGTCAACATTGATTTGTTATTCTAGAACTTGCTTCGATTATACATGTCGAGACCACACCTTTGATTTGATATACAAAGATGATAAAGGCACCTAGGATTTAACCCACTTACTCCATAAAAAGCCTACCTTCACAATTAACCCCTAGTGAACCCCTTTGATCCTAACAACCCTTTTTATTGACTCACCCACTAATATAAACCCAAAACCCTTTGTATTCGTTATCACCATTCTTATTGACTACCCCTATATCGAGATTTGATTTGATCGATTACTTAACTATTTTCTTTATCATTTGTTAAATTCTATCTTATTATTACTTGATTTGTTCTTAAAAAAAATCGAAGTATATTCATTATTTCTGTGATTAAGTGAGCTTATACAGTTAAATTCACACATTTAGGAGAAGCTCGTGTTATTAGTATTAGTATTATAAGTTTCCAATTGATGTAATTATTTATATTCAGTTCGTTATTTCTAGTTAGGTAATTTGTCAATTCAATCTCGATTCTAACCCTCTAATTCAGCCTTTATCCACACCTTTAACCCACGCCCCGTTACAACCCTGTTAAAGACATTTTGATTTGTGTATCATCTCATATTATAGTGGTGGAGATTTGATTTTCATGCAAGCCTATGGGATTAACTTTTCATGTTTGACTTATGAGTGCTTTTTCCTGAACCTTAAACACATCGAGTGATTTGAGTGAATCTTTAGTGAGGATGTCAATCCTTGTCGATTTTGAATCATAGGTAATTATTTAGATGAGGGGAAACACCTAATGTTTTCAAGCTACAAAATGTATGACTTAGATTGTTTGAATCTTTAGGACTCTTTCAGTTGAATTATCCATGTATGAATTATTTTGAATTATGATGAAACATTATTGATGAATATTATGAATCGAGGAAGTTTGTTTTAATTGTGAGTTGAGAATTTTGCTTGAGGACAAGCAAAAGCTTAAGTGTGGGGGTATTTGATAAACCGTAATAATAACATATTTTAAACCCATATTTAGCATACTTTTGGATGATTTAACCCTTGAATTATGTAATTTGGTGCTCTTAATCCTTTAATTTCATGTTTTATACTCAGGAGAGCACCGGAGGATGAAAAGAACGAGAAACGGGCCTAAAACAGAGTAAATGGGCCATCTCATGAAATTGACACGGCCTGGGCCAAATTCACACGGCCGTGCCTCATTGATAGACTCGAACATGGCCTGGCCACGTGTAATGCCCCCAAAATTGGGCCTAGTAGAATTGTGCCTATTTGGCCTTGGGCGTAGGAGCTTTTAAATTTTTTGAGAATATGAGAATGGCATAATTGCAAGATGGACTTATTAGGTAAGTTAATTTGGAAGGTTATGAGGCTTCTATTAAGTCCCGGGTTCAAGTTAGGCCATAGGAAAAATCTTGATTTTTGGCACTTTAGTGGGGAGAGCTAGTGGAAGCAGGACTTAAGGTTTAATTAAATGTGTTAGCTAACACAAAGAGAAAGGTGGCCTAGTGGTGTGGCGTCACAAGGGAGGCAAAGAGGGAGAGTGTTCGAATCCCACATGTAGCATTTGGGAGTTTTATTTTGTGCTCAAGGAGGAGAAGAGGTGAAGTTGGAGTGGAACTCTACTTGGTGAAGGTTTGAATTGGTCAAGCAGTTTGGATGAGTGGTGGAGAGCATTATAGGGAGCAAAATGTGGAGTGAATCAAGGGATTGAGGGTGAGAGGTAGTGATGGCCGAATATGGGGAAGTGTATGGGGGGAATTTCGGCTAGAGGTTGGGTTTTGTGTAGCAGATTTGACAGCCTAGGGTGTTAGTAGAACCGAAACTTTTCTTTTCTTCTGTTGATTTTCTTTCGGGATTTCTCTTGAGAAGCAATTGGAGCACTCTCCTTTCACACCATTTTTTTACCTATTGTGCATCTTTTTCTTTTCATTTTCTAATAGACCAAACATTTGTTGGCCGAATCATCTCCTTCCTACCTCTCTTCACTTTGTGTTTTCTTTCTCCTTTCTTTAAGCCAAATTGCCACACCTCCTCCTACTTGATTTTCCTTAGGCCGAACTTGTTAAGCTTTCTCATTCACTCTTTTTCTTTCCACTCTCCTCTCATCTCTTTTCTCTAGAATTTCTCCAAAAGTCAAACCTCCTCTTTTATCCCATTTAAATCGATTCTCTTCTCTTTTGCTAATAGCCGAACGTGGATTAGTCTGAAGCTTGGTATTCTTTGATCGTCAAATCTATCTAGCCTATTCGGTTCGTCTGGGAGCACAGGGTAAGGTCTTTTCTTCTATTTATTTTCCTTCTTTTCTTTCTCTTCATTTTTTCCTTAAAGCCGAAGCTCTCTTTTGTCTTTTATGGTTAGGCCGAATCCATTTCTTCCTTAATATTTCATCTGTCGTTCCCTATTTAGTAAAAGCTGAACTAATCTTTTCTTCTTCCATCCAATTGATCATCGTTTTTGAGGGTTGTGAGTGTTCAAGAATCTGCTCTTGCCGAATCTGAGGGTAAGTAGTGCTTTTGGGTATTGTGAGTTTCTCTTTAGTACTGAATGTGGGTGGGTGATAACCCTTTATGTTTTGGCACATTATGGTGATAGGAATCCGTGAGTGTTAGTCAAGGGGTAGGGCTGAGCAGTTTGGTGCATCGAAGGAGGTTTTCTTTGTGGTAAGTGATGGTAATGTTGATTCAGACTCAAGCCTTGGTTGTGTTTTATCAGTGAGGAGACTAATGGGTTAGAGTGTATTGATGCACTTTGGTACGTAATCTCGAGAGTTCTTCATGGAGGCAGGGAATAGCCAGTCGGAGGGAGGAGTAAGAAGTGTGCCTAATGGAAGTGGACTCGTGACCTCCACTCCCAAGTTCAAGCGGCGTAGGGTGTCCGCGGTTTGGAACTTTCCGCCTAGATGCGGAAGGGCGTCGTCATCTGATTTAGATAGACAAATTGCGGTTGCTCACACTGGTGAAGGTGATGACGATCATGAGTGTGTAGTTCTCTGCGTGATCAGGTGTGTAATCTCACACCCTTCCGAATGCATGCCTCCAATGTTCTGTGATTTGGTCGGAAGCCGAAAACCTGAAAAACCAGAATTTGTGACCACTCGAGCGTGTGAATGCTCGTAGTGGTGAATCGAAATACGAATAATGATGGTAAGTCGTTGGGAGTGTCACGAGCACTCTCGCGAAACTGAGGCTGTAACGGGCCTAATCGAGCCGAAACGGGCCAAATGGGCCCAATGGGCTATCCAGCCCATTTGGGGCTAAATTGTAGGAAAACTATCACTTGATAAATCCGAAGGCAAAATCTACAAATCTGAAATAGAAACCAAGCGTTTTGGGCCACATGAGCATGTTGGCCCGTTTGGGCCTGAAATGGATTTAAGGCCCAATAGTTCTGTAGAGACCCAAAAAGGGTTCTCTGTCGCTTGAGGCGACAGTACGCTATTGAAAAGGCCGTTAGATGATAAAATTACCAAAATACCCTTGGTGGGTAAGTTACTGAAATACCTCTGGAGGGTAAATTACTAAAATACCCTCGGTGGATAAAATTACTATTATGCCCTCAAGGGTTGATTAGTATGATCGTGTGTATTTTGTTTATATGGTTATGATGGTAATTTATTTCATACATCATTTTTGATATATGCTTTGCATACATGACATTCTGCATGGGATTGGGATATTGATGATCGGAGGAAGTGTATTCTGGTGGCTGTGCCACATTCTGATTCTAGTGGCTCTGCCACATTCTGTCTGGTGGCTATGCCACGCATATTCTGTTATTCTGGTGGCCTTGCCACAAATTCTGTGATGAGCAACTTGTCTGCCATATTGGTGTGTAGCGGATGGGTGGGTCGATTTAGAAATCCCCACAGGTGTGTTGGGCTGGTACGGGTGGTGTGTAGCGGATGGATTATTGGGTTGGGCTTCATACTTTGGTTGCATTATTATGTATATAGGGCTAAGGCCCAGTCTACTTCTGTATGGGCTTCGGCCCAGTTTGCTTCTGTATGGGCTCAGGCTCAGTTAATGACCGTTTAGGTGATTACACACTGAGTTCTCGTAACTCACCCCTCTGCTTTAATCTTGCAGGTGATCCCCAACATTGAGGATTTGGAGCTGCGGAGGACTCTGTGGTGGCCATACATCGGAACCTTAGTAAATTTCCGTTTTACTTTACTTTGAGATTTATTTTAATTTTGGGTTTTAATATTTTGTAATAAGGCCATTAGATTTTAATTTTTCTTTTAAGCTTTCATTTCGATTATTCTCAAACTATAAACGATTAAACTCTGAGTTTTCTTAAAAAGTTAATAACTGTTTTCAAAATATCACGTTCCCGCAAATCACTAAATTTGATTTCTGTTTTAAACAAGTTATTGGAAATAAGAATACTAATAATAATAATAAAAGGAACAACAACGTTTTTCAAGAAAACCATAAAAGTCATTTTGAATTTCTCAAACATCAAAGCTCGGAGTTTCAAAAAGAATACGAAGTTTTAACGAACGCTCAATTTTGAAACAACCCTTTTATGTGACATGCCAGATTCGGTCGTAACGTCTAGGCCAGGTTTGGGGTGTTACACCATGATTCACATGGGCGTGTGCCAAGGGCGTATCCCTGCCCTGACAAAGAGGAATTTCACTCAAATTAGGATACTTAGAGGCGAAGAAACACATTCCAAAGTCTATATAAACACCTAAGTATAACCTAAAGGGGAGTTCGGCTGAAGCCCTGCTGCCGGGCGCCCGGCTAGGCCAAGGAGCCGAGCCAGAGAGGTCAGAAGTGTGGGATTCACTCGAAGAAAGCCAGTTAATTCATCTCAAGAAGTCGGAGTCATACTCAAGACGGAGGATCTTCTCTTTAATTCCTTCAGGGGGTTTTAGGGTTTTTCTTATGTTTTGTTTTATCTTTTCTTCTGAGATGTATTCTTTTATAATTATGAACTAAACCCTTAGATACCTGAAGGGGATGAAACCTAAGATGAATCTTGTTATCGTTTGCAGAACTATATGATAAATACTTGATTTGTTCTTAATTATGTGTTCTTAATTCTTGCTTTGATATTCCAGGATATTGATTCAAGTACCGATGTGCTTAGGTGGTGGAGCAAAAGTCCCTGCCTAAGAGTAGATCTAGCTTAGTTAAGCGGAGTTGCTCATGTGCCTAAACATAGGGTGATGAAATTTTGCCGGATTAGGGTGAAACCTAATATGGGAGTCCATAGATCAAGTTAATGCAATTCTAGGGGTTTTAATTAGAAAGAGATTTCAATTAATCAACCTAGGGTTAGACGTTGGTCGCCTCGAGAGAGGGATTAATATACATTAGGGAATCTTACGGATCAAGTCAAGTGAATAAATCGTCTAGTTCAGAGTTAGATAACAAGTGAAGTCTAGGTGGATTCTTCCTTGGGTATCATCTTAATCAATTGGTTTTTCTCACGAGTGTTTTCCCAAATTCGTTCTCTTTGTCTTAGCATCTTTAGCTTAGTAGTTAGTTAATTTTAGATTAAACACAAAATCCCTTGTTTCTTAGGCTAAATAATAAAAAGAAAGTTAGTATTAGTACTTCTGGTTCCCTTGGGTTTGACAATTCGGTCTTGCCACTAAGCTATACTACTGTTCAATAGGTGTACTTGCCTCAATCATCATCACAGTTAGTTTCTAGGCTCGATCATTCTTTATATAAATTTTTAAGACTCTGACGTACACGATCAACCACGTATATTCTGTTATTCTGGTGGCCTTGCCACAAATTCTGTGATGAGCAGCTTGTCACCATATTGGTGTGTAGCAGATGGGTGGGTCGATTTAGGAAACCCCACAAGTGTGTTGGGCTGGTACGGGTGGTGTGTAGTGGATGGATTATTAGGTTGGGTTGTACATTCTGTTGCATTATCATGTTAAGAGGGCTTCGGCCCAGTCTGCTTCTGTATGGCCTTTGGCCCAGTTTGCTTCTGTATGGGCTCAGGCCCAGTTAATAACCGATTGGGGGTTTACACACTGAGTTCTCGTAACTCACCCCTCTGCTTTAACCTTGCAGGTGATCCCCAGCATTAGAAGATTTGGCGCTGCGGAGGACTCTGTGGTGGCCATACATCGGAGTATTTCTCATGAACTTTAATAATTTCAGTTTAGCTTTATTTTAAGATTGTTTTTAATTTGGGTTTAATATTTTGTAATAAGGCCATTGGACTTAACTTTTCTTTTAAACTTTCATTTCAGTTATTATTAAACTATAAATGCTTAGACTCGGGATTTTTCTTAAAATTACAATAACGGTTTTCAAAATATCACATTTTAGCAAATCACTGAATCTGATTTCGGTTATAAGCAAAGTTTTCAATGGTAATAATAAGAACGTTTTTACAATAACACCATAAAAACAAATCTGAATTTCTTTGTTGTTTGAAATAACAAAGCTCGAAGTTTTCAAAAAGAATACAGACTTTTTAACGAACGCGCAGTTTTTAAACAACCCTTCTATGTGACATGCCAGATCTGGTCATAACGTCTAGGCCGGGTTTGGGGTGTTACATGATATTTGATATATGAAGTAGTCATATTGGCATTTATTAAAGTATGATTAAAATGATATATGACTCAATAGTCATACGCATAAATACTTAGATGAATTTATAAGTATGCTTGTCCATGTTATAACTAATTAAGAGGCATGTATAGTAATATATATTATGCACGATGAATAATGGTTGGATAAACTTGGTATGATTTGTGTGCACAAGGAAATTAACGATGCCGCATATGTTGTTTGTTATAAAGTTTTGTGTCATGATTTGATTGGTTTAATAAGTGCATGTATTCAATTATGTATTATTAATGTTTGATATTTATTAGATATTCGAATGCCATTTTTTTATGATGATCATTCAATTAGTATATTTAATTTAAGGCATATACTATATGGCTATGAGGCATGAATAGTATTTGTAATACGATTTAAATGGTATGTTAATGTTTAAGTAGACTTATATTTTAGTTATGCTTATATAACTTATGTGTATTTGTGATTGTTCGGAAGTTGTGTCTTGTCTGTTAATACCTCGTAACCCCATTCCAGCGACAAATACGGGTTAGGGGTGTTACAATTAAGCTTAGTAAGCTCGTATGACTAATAAGTATAACTTACCATTCATTCACAATTTAAAGAAGCTTAAGTAAATATAGGTAAGTTACAATCAAATTCAAAGGTTAGCACATAATCATAACCAAATTAGTCATGTATGAAGGCTTTTATTTTATGTCTTGGGAGAGAAGGTAGCTGAGTTTGGATCAAACTCTGTAGGAGAGAGGGGAAACTTGGTCAAATAGTTTGAATGGGTGATGGGGAGTGAAAGGGGGAGTAAATCAAGGAGTAAATCAAGGGGATTTGGGAGTGTGGTGATGGTTGGCCGAAAATGGGAATTTGGGAGGGGGTGAAAATTTGGCTAAGGGGGTGTTGGGTATCATATTCAGTCAAGTGAGGAGGTTGTGTGCCGAAATTCCTTTAGGTTCTTTTGGATATTCTTTTGTTTTTCTTCCTCCAATTTTTTGTATCTTTCTTTTGAGCATTTCGGGTTCCTTTGTTGCAATTGGCTTTGCCGAAACCTTAACCTTGCATTCCACTACGTCTCATTTCTTTTCAAACACTTATCTTTCCATTGTTGACAGCCAAACACCTATAGCCGAATCTTATCTTTCCCTACTTTCTTTTCTTTTCCTTTCTTGCCCTATTCTAAATCCGAAACCTCTCTTCTTCTCCATTGCTTTTCCTCTACTTTCTCCTTCGACCGAATCTTCTCTTTACTTCCATTTTAAACGGTTCTTCATTTCATTGCTTTAGCCGAATCTATCTTGTTATTCGGATCTCATGGGATCAAGGCCGATTGTTGTAAGGAGCAAGTCTACTCTCTTCTCTGCTCACCCAACGTTCGGGTTCGGAAGTTTTTGGTAAGTGCCGAATCTATTCTCCCTTAGTACTCCATCTGTTGTTCTCTATTTGGACAAGCTGAAATTAATCTTTTCCTCTTTTTGTCTGAGGCCGAATTTAAGTTCTCTTCTCCATCCCGGGTCTCGTCTAGTTCATCATGGAGGCAGGCAATAGCCGATCTGAGGGGGAATCAGGAAGGGTGCTTAATGGAAGTGGACTCATGACTCCTGCTCCCAAGTTTAAATAGCGTAGGGTATCAGCGGTTCGGGATTTACCGCCTGGCTGTGGAAGGGCGGTGACATCTGGTTTAGTTAAGCAAATCATAGTATATTGCGCTAGTGAAGGTGACGACGATCGTGAGTGTGTAATACTCGAAGTGATCAGGTGTGTAATTTCACACCTTTATTCGTTTTGTTATGTATTATTCTGTGTTGGTTTAAAGCCGAAATACCCTTAATGGGTGAGCTAATAAGATACCCTAGTGGGTGCATTGGAAATAGCTCAGGTGAGTAATTTATGATTATACCCTTACGGGTAGATTTGGCATGACTGTGTATTCTATTTATCTGCTATATTGGTACGTTCATGCATGCACTATATTATCATGTCATGGTATGTTGCATGGGATCGGGATATTGATGATCGGGGAAGTGTAATCCAGTGGCTCTGCCACATATTTTGGTGACTCTGTCACATTTTGTCTGGTGGCTATGCCACATATATTCTGTTATTTTGGTGGCTTTGCCACAATTTCAGCGATGAGCAGCGTGACTGCCATTGAGGTGTGTAGCGGATGGAGGGTTGATTATAGAAATCCCCACAGGTGTGTTGGGCTAGTACGGGTGGTGTGTAGCGGATGGGTTACTAGGATGGGCCGGGTTACATTGCATATATTCTCTGTATAACCATGCTAATAGGGCTAAGGCCCAGTTTGATTCTGAATGGGCCTCAGGCAAGTTTGTTTTCGTAAGGGCTAAGGCCCAGTTTGCATCTGAATGGGCTCAGGCCCAGTTGATGTCCGATTAGGGGATTATACACTGAGTTCTCGTAACTCACCCCCTCTGCTTTAATCTTGCAGGTAATCCCCAGCATTGAGGATTTGGAGCCGAGGCGGACTCTGTGGTGGCCACACATCGTAACTTTAGTAAATTCCGTTTTACTTTATTTTAAGATTATTTAATTTGGGTTATGTTTTGTAATAAGGCCTTTGGGATTTTAATTTGGTTTTAGCTTTTAATTCGGTTGATATTTACTATTAAATGTTCAATCAAGGATTTTCCTAAAACATTAATAGCTGTTTTCCAAAATGTTAACGACGGTTTACAAACTATAATTGATAAAATCTTTGGGTTCTCTTAAGCGTCGAAAGCTTGATTTTCAAGATATCACAATTTTGCAAATCACTGAATCTGATTTCTGTTATAAACAAAGTTTCAAAATAAAAGAATTAACAACGTTTTTACAACAACACCGTAAAAGCAGATTTAAATTTCACACACAACATAGCTCGAAGGCTTCAAAAAGAATAGGAAGTTTGTAACGAACACTTAGTTTTCAAACAACTTATCCATGTGACATGCCATATCCGGTCGTAACGTCTAGGCCGGGTTTGGGGTGTTACAACATCAACTATAAATTAATTGACATACTTCTCACAAATACCTAATCTGGTTCATATCATATCTTATATCCTCGTACCATCGTCTTTACCTATTGAGCCATTTGGAATACTATCGGATACTCAGAATCTCGCACCCTAAGTGCCAACACATGGTCGAAACCATCTCTATCTCATATCTCGTATAAATGCTCACTCTCAAGCTATCACTGGGTCTGCTCACACAAGCTGACGGTCAAGACGTAGCTACACGGTGCTACTCACACAAGCTGATGAGTAACCGCAACACATGCCGAAAAACTCAGCTACCGGTAGAACGTACGGACCAGCAGCCAAAACAAGGTAACCCCTAATGACATGTCATTTGTATCCTATATATTCTTAAGGTTCAACCGAGATGTCATACATCGCCAAATCATTGTCGAATAATTCCGTGAAGTCATATTCATCAAGAATGCAATAATAAAGTATTTAAAACACGATTACTTTAATGCTTATTAACATACGAACTTACCTCGATCACAAAATCAACGAAATAGGATTGACTAGTCAAAAACTTTATCTTTCCCTTGACCTAGTTCCGTACGAGGCTTAACTTGATATAAATAAAAAAATTCAACCCATTTAGTATTCATTCTATTCAATTCAACCCAAAATACAAATTTTTGAAAATTTACAGTTTACCCCTAATATTTTAATTTCTTTACAATTTAGTCCCTAGCTCATAAAAATGAAAATTCATGTAATTTAATACAATCCCACTATAGCCAAATATCACTAATGCCTTTAGCAATCCCTACATTTCCTTTATTTTAGAATCTAACCATGAATATTTTTCTATTTTTCAATTTAATCCCTAATTGACAAATCCATCAAAATTTTGTTTATTAAAGTTGTTCAACTATCATCAAGCATTCATTTTCATCCATCAAACATCAAAAACAACTAACATACATTCATGGTAAAACCCTAGACTTTTAAGAGTTTCACAGATTAGTCCCTGGGCTAGCTAGATTAAGCTACAACGACTCCAAAAACATAGAAATCATTAAAAACCAAGCAAAATTGTACTTACATGCACAAGGTATTGTTGGCCGAATATTTGAACCCTAAAAATGGTGTTCTATCCTCAAATTTTTGGTGGAGGTTGAAGATGGATGAAAAGAATTTGATTTTGTTTTATTAATTTTAACCTTAATTACTCATTTACCTTTATACCCTTTAAAAACATTAATAGATTCAAATAAACCAATCCCATAAATGTCCACTATCACTTAAATGGTCTATTTACCATCCAAGTACTCATACATTTAAATTCTATAGCCATTTAGTGCCTTTAACTAATAGAACTCAAGTTTTGTACCTTATGCGATTTAGTCCTTTTTATCGAATTAAGCATGCAAACGATTAAATTTCTTAACGAAATTTTCATATGACTCAATTAACATGCTATAGACACTAAAATAATAATAAAATAAATATTTTGACCTCAGATTTGTGGTCCTGAAGCCACTATTTTGATTTGACTGAAAATGGGCTATTACACTTTTACAAAATGCCGATAGTAGCTAGCTAATCCCTGAAAACTTCTGACTTCAGATACGTTTCTTGGTAGTTTCCAGTCAACAACAGCTGAAATCTTGTTCAGATCAACTCGGATGCCTTCCGCTGAAACAATGTGTCCCAAAAATCCAACTTCTCGAAGCCAAAACTCGCATTTACTGAATTTAGCAAATAGTTGTTTATCTCGCAGAGTCTGCAATACAATTCTCAAATGCTCGGCATGCTTAGATTCATCTCGAGAATAGATCAAAATGTCATCGATTAATACAACTACAAATCTGTCCAAATACGATTTAAAGATTCAATTCATTAAATCCGTGAATACTGCATGAGCGATAGTTAATCTGAATGGCATAACAAGAAATTCATAATGCCCGTACCTGGTCTTGAATGTATTTTTCGGCACATCCATATCTTTAACCCGCAATTGATAATAGCCAAATAGCAAATCAATCTTTGAAAATAATATTGCTCCTTTCAACTGATCGAATAAATCATCAATTCTCGGCAAAGGATACTTATTCTTAATCGTAACCTTGTTAAGCTGACGATAGTCAATACATAGTCTCATCGATCCATCTTTCTTCTTTACGAACAGTACTGGTGCACCCCAGGGCGAAACACTAGGTCGCTCGAAACCTCTATCTGTTAACTCTTGCAACTGAGCTTTCAACTCTTTTAACTCTGTAGGAGCCATTCTTTACGGAGCTATCGATATCGTTGATGTTCCCGGTACTAATTCAATAGCAAAATCGACTTCTCTGATCGGTGGCAGCCCAGGTAACTCTTCCGGAAACACATCTAGATATTCATAAACCACTGGCACTGATTCAATATTTGATTCATACACTTTTGTATCCAGTACATAAGCAAGGTAAGCATCACAACCTTTCCTCACATATTTATGAGCTAGCATCGTCGATATCACAATAGGCAACCCACTCGAATCATCAGTTTTAATATGAAGAATTTCACTATTATGACATTTCAATTCAATAGTCTTTCGTCTACAGTTTACAACAGCATCATGCACAGTCAACCAATCCATACCCAAGATCACATCAAATTCATCAAATGGTAAAAGCATCAAATCAGCCGGAAAATAGCAACCCTGAGTCATCAAAGGACAATTCTTTCAAAATTTATCAACTAGAACATACTGGCCTAAAGGGTTCGATACTTTAATCAAAAATTTAGTTGACTCAACAGGTAAACTCTTACTAGACACTAAACTCATACAGACATATGAATGAGTCGATCAAGGATCAATCAAAGCAGTTACATCAGTGTCATAAAGAGAAAATGTACCGGTGATAACATCTGGTGATGACGCATCTTCGCGAGCACGAATAGCGTAGGCTCTGGCTGGCGCTCGAGCTTCAGATCTCACAGTAGAGTCCTTTGTCACACCTTTACTACTAGTCACAATTCTAGTATTTCGAGGTGGTCTCCCTCTGGCAGTTGTATTACTCGGCCTTGCGTTCAGAAATTTATCTTTCTCAGGTAACTCAGGACAATCCCGAATAAAATGATCTTGTGAGCCACATCTAAAACAAGCTTTAGTATTCATCCAACAGTCTCCAAAATTCCGTCTTCCACACTGTTGACACTTAAGTTGGTTTTGACACTACCAACAGTCGATACTGAAGTAGCTTGAGCTTTTGGACTCGTGTGTTGCTTCCCACGATCTCCGTTGGAATACCCCATTAAAGCAGTTGAACAGTTATATGAATCGCTTAATTTCTTCGAAGAAGAATGATAGGGTTTACTCATTGAACTCTTTCTCGAATCTCTAGCCTCAAAATTGGCTTTTCTCTTTTCTTTGCTAAGCTCCTCGGCTTTGCAAGCTCTATCGACTAAAACAACAAATTCTTTTAATTCTAGAATTTCGACTAGAAGTTTAATGTCTTCGTTCAACCCGTCTTCAAACCGCTTACACATAATTTCTTTAGTAGAAACACACTCTCGAGCATACTTACTTAATCTTACAAATTCTCTTTCGTACTCGGTCACAGTCATACCACCCTGTTTCAACTCCAGATATTCTTTGCGCTTTTGATCAAGAAACCGTTGGCTTATGTATTTCTTTCTAAACTCAGTCTGAAAGAATTCCCACGTGACTCATTTTCTCGGCACCACAGATATCAAAGTGTTCCACCACTGATATGCACTATCTCTCAGAAGTTATACAGCACATTTAACATGTAATGCCCCTAACCCATATCCGTCATCGGAGTAGGGTTACGAGGTAGTACCGATCAATACACATCATTTAACCTACATAACTCATACATTTATGCATTCATTCTCAAATACCATTTAATCAAAAACACATTGTCCCTTATAAGGGCCGACGAGGCCTTAAACATGCTTTAGAAGTGGTTCAGGACTAAACCGATAACATACAAAAAATTTTGGAACTTAGAGAAATTTCAACCATACAGGGGTCACACGCCCATGTGAACAGGCCGTATGCCTTACACGGCTGTAGACACGTCCGTGTCTCAGGCTGTGTGGAAATAGGGCATACATACTGACTTGGGTCACATGGCCAACCACACGCCCGCGTGTGTCAGCCTGTGTGCCATTGAAAGTGGCCACACTGCGCGTGTGCAAAGGCGTGTGTGCTAGGCCGTGCTAAACACTGTAAGGTATCTTGACTTATGTAACACGGCTAAGTCACACTGCGCCCGTGTGCTAGGCGTGTGCCAATTATGGGGTATATGGCTTGTACCACACGGCGATCCTGCCTGCGTCGCGTGAGACCGTGTGGAGCATACTAACTTCAATTCAATTTCAACACCAGGGGACACACGGCCGTGTAACATGACTATGTGTCCCACACGGCTGAGACACACGCCCGTGTCTCTGCCCATGTGGACAAAAATAGGCCATTTGCAAGGCCAATTTGCCACCCCAACTTCAATGTACCTACATAAGGCAAAATGGTACCATTTCATCATACAATTAGGCAGCCAAAATGATCAACCAAATGCACAATTCATACCATTATAATTTCATCTATTCCAATTCTTAAATAACTACCATTTAATTAGCAAAATACATACCAAAACAATATCAAACAATATGGTTCATTTACCATAATTGCCATAACCATTATAACTTTCATAATGTCTTGGTTACAACCATGCCAAAACAAACCAAAATAAGCCATCACTCATGGCTATATATATATACGAACCAAAACATGTACATTTACAAGCCATTTCTAATAGCCAAACACACATCAATATTAACATCATTTACAAGCCAAATCTCATGGCTATGTTCACAACAAAATACCACATCTAGCCTATACATGCCATATACCATAATGTATAATTCAAAAGTACCAACTAAGATGTTTGATAGTGCGATGATGTTCCTGACGACTCCCGGATCTGAGCTAGCCTTGATTCACTATAAAACATAGAAAAATAACACGAAGTAAACTTCATAGCTTAGTAAGCTCGTATGTGAATAACTTATTACATCGAATAAATCCAAATCAACCAATTGCACATGACAAACCATATACACATTAATTACAAACATTTCTCATGTCTCAAAACATGATCAATTACAAACTCATCGAACTTTCACTATTTAATACTCGAATAGGTTCTGTACGTACCTGTATTGCCTCGTACTAACCTCTTTCTCAACCACATCATTCGTTTACCCGTTGAACCATTTGAAAAAGAAATCGAATACTCAGGAGTCTTGTACGATAAATACCTATACCATGGCCTGTAGCCAAATCAAGGTAACTTATCCGAAGAACTATTATCATGGCCCGAAGCCAAATCATCCGATATGAATGGCCCGAAGCCAAATCAGTAAAATACGCACCCGAAGTGCTAATATCATGGCCCGAAGCTAACTCAATGTATGACCTACTGACATGTCAATAGTATCCAAAACTATTCTTAAGGTCAAATCGGGCTTTCACACTTTTCATATCTATCTTCGAATGCATCTGTAAAGTCATTTTCACAATTCATACATTATTCATAATCCCGTTTTAATAATTTATGCAATAATATTAAAGCATTTTAACATACATTTATAATGTAATCATCGCATACGAACTTACCTCGTATTCAGAATTGACGGATCGGGTCGACTACTCGATAACCTTACTTTTCCCTTGATCTAAATCTGAATTCTTTCTTTCTTGATCTATATGAATTCAAAATTAACTTATTTATTCATCTACTCATTCAATTAATCCAAAAATACACATTTGGGCATTTTTACACATTAGCCCCAAAACTTTCGCACTTTTAACAATTTAATCCTTATTTCACAAAACACAAAATTCACATAATTTCAATAAACCCAAGCTTGGCCAAATTATTTATAGATTCCTAGCAGCCCAAAACTTCCATTTATTTCACATTTCAACCATTCAATTTGTACTTTTCACAATTTAATCCCTATTTGCATTTTCATCAAAAATCACTTAACAAAACATGTAAAACTATCATCAACCTTTCATATTTCAACATTAAACATCAAAGAACACATAGATTCAACAATGGCAACTCTCAAAATCTTTAACAGTTTCAAAATTAAAGGTATGGGCTAGCTAGATTGAGCTGCAACGATTACAAAAACATAGAAGTCATCAAAAACGGATCAAAAATGAACTGAAAATTGAGCATCAAAGTGACCGAACCCTAGCAAGCCTTCATGCACATTTTCTTTCTTCTAATTTCAGTGGTGGAAAAGATGAATGAACCAAATTTTGTTTTTGTTTTATTTTAACTTAAGTTATTATGTAATTTACTAATTTAACCTTGTTAATAAACCATTAAAACATCATATATTATGTAACAGCCCGATTTTGGGGCTAATCAGAATAGTGGTTTCAGAACCAGTAATTTGAGGTTGGATAAATTAGTTTTGATATTATTATATGTGTTATATCATGATTATATGGATGTATGAAAATTTTGGTACATTAATTTTGGTGATTTCATGCTTAATTGCGAAAAAGGACTAAATCGCATAAAGTGCAAAAGTTCTATTTTATAGACTAAAGGAGTCTAATAGTTGTAGAATATTAATTAGAAGCCCTAAATGTGCAATTAGACCCTTAGATAATAAGTGGTCGTCCATAGGGGACAAGAAATGTCAAAGTTTGGTCAAAGTGGGTGAATTAGGTGACTAAATTGAAGGAAATAAATAAAATAAAGAAAAAGATGATATCATCCTTGTTCATTTTCTTCCTCCACAGAAATTTCCAGTAAAATAGGGGTTTGAGAACTCAAAAATTTTAGCCAAGCTTCTCTCCTTGCAAGTAAGTGATTTTGGTGTTCTTTCTTAATAATTTTTGTACTTTTGGGACCCTTGTAGCATGATCTAGCTAATGAGGGGACTATTTTGCATAATGGTTGAAAGTTTAGGGATTTTCCATGAGAGTGTTTATGCTGTTTGCTAAAAAATTTTTATGGAGGAAAATGAATGTGAGAGGGTTAAAGAACAACTTTTGTGAAAGGTGTTTCCATGAAAACACCTAAAAAGGACCTATTTGTAAAGGTTATAAATTTAGTAAATGCATGAAATAATTGAAATTTTGAGTTACTATTAGAGGGAATATAAATTGGCTAGGCTTGAGTGTGTGAAAAATGAACACATTTCATTTTATGAGCCTAGGGGCAAAATTGTAATTTTTTCCAAAGTATAAGGGCAAAACGGTCATTTTTGCCTAAGTAGAAATTTTGAAGTTTCATGATTTGTGTAGTGATTAAATGAGTAAATTTTATTACTTTAGATCAAGAAGAACGCGAAAACAACCTTGACCGGGGAAAAGGCAAGGTTACGGATTAAGCCGCAAATTAACATATTTTGCACCGAGTTAAGTTTATGTGTTAATGATACATCCTTAATACATATGTTGTTACCTATTGATGCAATTATATGGATGTAAATACTTATTGGTGAGATTGACTGAAAATGATAGGAAATGAGTAATTCTCAAATAAACCTCGGAATAGAAATGTGGACACGGATAAATATCCGTAAATGTGTAATTGTCGATGGGCTGTGTGCGAAACCATCGTTTATATTATCGTTTGATGGGCTATGTGCGATACCACCTTGTTATCTATTCACGATGGGCTGTGTGCGATACCATCGTTTATATTATCATTTGGTGGGCTATGTGCGATACCACCGTAATTATCATTGTTGGTGGGCTGTGTGCGATACCACCCTATTATTGATGAATGGTGGGTTGTGTGCGAAACCACCGGGTATCTTGAAACATTCCGGAAGGGTTCATCGAGAAACTTGTTTAAGTAAACATTTCATGTGACTTTGTGATGATAAGTGCAGGGCATAAGTACAAATAAATGTGAGCAATGTGTATGATTTATGGTTGGGGTGTGGTAAGAGTTGAGATGAGTAAGCATGATTATGAAAATGTGAATTATTCTTACATAGTATGTAATGCCTTTGGTTGATTAGCATATCGTATGATGCTTATTGTTTACATGTAGACTTACTAAGCTTAAAGCTTACTCCCTTTCTTTTTCCATGTTTTATAGTGTCAAAGAGCTAGATCGGGATACGAAGATAAGCAAAGGATCACCCACACTATCAACACATCTTGGTATAGTTAGACTTAGCATTTTTAGTATGGCATGTATAGGGACTAGACTTAGTTGAATGTCATATTGTTTTGGCCAAATGTGTTGGCTCATTCAAAGATGAACTCTTTTGTATAAGGCCATAGTTGATGGTTCTTTCTTATTAATCTATGAAAATATGAGGTTATTCGTGATTGTGCAAGTAGTATGATGATTTATTTGGTTTAATTATGCATGAATGGGTTGAAGATTTGATGTGAATCATGTTTATATGAGTTAGGGTGATGGAAAGAGCTTGGCAAATAGCCTTGTTCTTGTCCACACAGGTAGGCAGACGGGCGTGTATCTAGGCGTGTATGACACACGGTCAGCCCCATGGCCGTGTGGTTAGGCCGTGTGTCCTCTTGCATGTTAGGTTTGCAAGTCAGTATGCTCAGTAGTAAACACACGGACAGAGACACGGCCGTGTGTCTCAGCCGTGTGGAAGGCACGGCCATGGACATGGGTATGTGCCCAGGCCGTGTGAAGTCTACACCTGAAATTAGGAATTTAATTCACCACACGGTCGAAGGACACGAGCGTGTGCCTAGGCTGTGTGACATTTATAGGATGATGACGTCAGAACAGAATGTCAAGGTTTTTTTGCACACGGGCTAAGACATGGGCGTGTCGAGGCCGTGTGAGGGACACGGGCCAGGGACACGGGCGTGTGTCTAGCCATGTGAAAACCCTTGTAGGTTCGAATTGAGAAATAAATCCACACGGGTGTGGAAAACGGGCATGTGATATGCCACACGGGTGTGTCCCTTTCTTCCACATGGGCGTGTGGACTGTTTAGTGAAAATTTTCTAAGATTTTCGAGAAAGCTTCAAAGGAGCTCGATTTGATCCCAATCCATCCCTAAAGCATGATTTAAGCCTTGTAGGCTTGTTTAAGAGGAGTTAATAAAAATTTTAAATTTTGGGAGGAAAGTCAAGTCTCGGAATTGTATGATTGATTGCGTATAAGCCTAGTAATGCCTTGTACCCTGTTTGGTTGGGGAATACGGGTAAGGAGTGTTACATTTAGTGGTATCAGAGCTATGGTTTAGTCAGTTCTCGGACTACCGTAGCATGTGTGAGAGTCTAGCTATACATGCCATAAATATATATTGATAGTGTGGTGACTCCTGACCATATTAAACTATGTTTTCGTATAGTAAATGAATCCCGACCGAGCTGCTACTAATGACACTGCTAGTAATGCACCGGCTCCCGCGCAAGGGACCGCGCCTGTAGAAAGTAGACCCGAGACTTTGGGTCAAGGAGAAGAGGCTTAGGAAGTCTTTCTCCACATGATGAGTAATTGGTACACCGAGTTTGTATGAGCGAACCCTAATGCTCAACCTCCTCCACCCCCACCTATACCTCAGCCAGTCCCCGTGGCTCCTCAAGGTGTATATTTGGTAAGAATGACCAAACCCCCGGTCGATAAAATTTGAAAACAAGGGGCCGAGGAATTTAGAGCTAATATAGACGATGACCCTGAGAAAATGGAGTTCTGGCTTGAGAACTCTATGCGGGTATTCAATGAACTCTCTTGCACACCTGAGGAGAGCTTAAAATGTGCCGTGTCATTGCTGAGGGACTCGGCATATCGTTGGTGGAAAATGCTAACATCCGTAGTACCGAGGGAGAGAGTGACATGGGACTTCTTCCTAGAAGAGTTTCGAAAGAAGTATATAAGTCAGCGATTTGTTGACCAGAAACGGAAGGAGTTCCTTGAATTGAAGCAAGGCAAGATGTTGTGGTAGAGTATGAGCGCAAATTTGTTAGGCTCAGCAAGTATGCTCAAGAGTGTGTGTCTACGGAAGCTATTTTGTGCAAGAGGTTCGAATATGGGCTGAATGAGGATATTAGATTGCTGGTTGGGATCTTGGAATTGAAAGGATTCATGGTGTTGGTCGATAGAGCTTGGAAGGCTGCGGAGTTGAATAAGGAAAAGAGAAAAGCTATGATTGAGGCCCGAGATGCAAGGAAGAGGCCAATGAGTAAATCGTTCCAAACTCAATCAAAGAGGTCCAAGGAAACGAACCCTCAAACGACTACTTTAGTTGGGTATTCACACCGAGATCGAGGTAATACATATTCGGGCTCAAGAGTTCAACCAACCTCGATGGCAAGCGTGGGCAATACAAAGTTAAATAAACCGGAGTGTCCAAATTGTGGTAGACAACATACCGGGGAGTGTTGGGGAAATAATCGAACTTGCTACAAGTGTGGTTCACCCGACCACTTCATTTGAAACTATCCAAAGAGGGATGAGAAAGATAGAAAACAAGAAGTAAGAGCGAGCAATGTATCTTCGAGGGGTAGACCACAAAGGAACCCGGGGAGTGGGACTAGTAGTACAGGTGTGCCTAGAGATTCTGCGACGAGATCAAAGGGTAGAGCACCTGCAAGGACTTATGCCATTCGCACTCGCGAAGAGGCATCATCTCTAGATGTGATCATGGGTAATTTTTCTCTTCATGATATCTCTGTTGTTGTTTTGATTGATCCGGGGTCCACCCATTCTTATATTTGCATGAAATTGGTATCTAGCATGAGTATGTAACAGCCCGGTTTAGACCCTAGTCGGAACAGTGGTTTTGATGCCACAAATTAGAGGTCAAAAAAATATTTTAATATTATTTTTTGTGTTTATAATATGTGAATTGATATGTGTGAAATTTCTGTGATTTAATTTGGTCATTTGTGTGCTTAATTTGAGAATAGGACTAAATCGCATAAAATGTAAAAATGGCCTTCTAATTGATTAAGGGCCAAATTATTGTTGTTTCTAAAGCATGAGGCATTTATTATGCAATTAGACCATTTAATTTATGCATGGACACTTTTGGACAAGAGTTAGTGGAAATGGAATAAAATTATAAAGGGTAAAAAGGGAAAATGATAATTAAGCTTAATTAAATTAAACAAAAGCATGAAAGTGGTCATCTTTTGTTCATCAATTGCCGAAATTGAGAAAAGAAATTAGGGATAGGAGCTTTGAATATTTCGGCACCTATCAAGCTTGATTCAAGGTTAGTTTTTGCTCAGTTTTTGATAATTTCTACGTTTCTATAATCGTTGCTTTGTGTTCTATCAAACCCATGCTTTAATTTTAGAGTTTGATGAAGAATTTGAGATATTCCATTGATGAATGCTTGAGCTTTGTGATAGTTTATGATGAAATATGAAAGATATGTGAAAGGTTACCATGTTTTTTCTTTGAATTTTTGGTGAATTTAAGCAATTTTGGGCTTAATTATAAATATGAGAAATTAGAGGACTAAAATGTGAAATAAATGAAATGTTTGGGCTTGTATGGACATAAGGAGAATTCGGCTAGGCATGGGTGAAATGAAATTATGTGTATTTGATGATTTTATGAAATAGGGACTAAAGTGTCAAAATGTGAAAATGTGAGGGCTATTTTGTAAAATGCCCTAAATATGTATGTTTGGACTAAATTGAATGAATTGGAAATTGAATAAGCTAAATTAGAATATGAATAGACCAAGAAAGGAGAGATTCGGATCGAGATTGGGGCAAAGACAAAGTGCTCGATTAATCGACCGTTTTGTTATTTCGACATCCGAGGTAAGTTCAGATATAATACGTGTTCTTAAATTATGTTTAATTGCTATGAAATGGATAGTTATGTGACTATTGGATTAGTAATGCTATGTGTGGAATCAAGTTAGGTGGCACTAAGTGTGCGTATTTGGAAATGAGACCAAGATGATTAGCACTGTGTGTGCAAAATAATAGAAGCTTCGGCTTATTGATTGGCACTGTGTGTGCGATACCGAATTAAGTTCGGTTTTATATTATGGCACTAAGTGTGTGATGTTATTTAAGCTTTGGCTATGAAATGGGGCACTAAGTGTGCGATTGAATTGAAGAGATAGTGAACAGTGAATAAGTTATGGTATCGAGCATTGAATAGCAAGAACGTTTGTTAACTAAGTGTTGGCAAAGGTATGTTTTGAACCTATGTAGTTGATGATAATGTTTATGGTTGAATAGATGGATGTATGAGTATATGGTTGAGGATGATATTGTGTTTAGTTGTGAATCTATCTAAGTGATGGTTTATTTATGTATTGATATTGTATTTTTGAGTAATATGTATTATATTACGAACTTACTAAGCTCTAAAGCTTACTGTGTGAAATGTTTCACTATTTTACAGTGTATTTTAAAGCAAGCTCGAATTTGGGGATCGTCGGCGACTCAATCACACTATCGGCTATCTATTTTGGTATTTTTGAAAAATGTGTATATTTGAATATGGCATGTTTTGAAATGTTTAGACCTTGTCATGTGATATGGCTTGGAAGTTGAATGATGTTAGTTCTTATATGTAGGCTATGAAAATGATGAATGTGGTATGGAATAGTGAGAATGGAAATGGTATATTTCATGCATGAATTGGTTGTTGAGAATGATGGTAAATGTAAATTTGTGGTATGGATTAAATGAAATTTGGTTAATATGATTTGAATGTGTGGATGATAATTTAGAATGACTTATTAAGTTGAATTTTGTATAGGAAGATGAAGGTTGACGTTAAGTAATTAAATGGTGTATGTATTGGTATGTTTGAATACCTTTTGATGTGTGGAAGTGAATTGGTTTGTGCTTGTAAGAGTGACCCTAAGTGTGGGTGGCAAATTGACCTTGTAAATGGCCTATAATTGCCCACACGATTGAGCACACAGGCGTGTGACTCGACCGTGTCCTTCGTGGTTGTGTTTCAAACCAAGTCAGACTCGACCACGGGCTGAACACACGGGCGTGTGACTGGCCATGTGATGCAAGTCAGTGTCGACCACGGGTGAGACACACGAGCGTGTCTCAGGCCGTGTGGACAAGTAAGTATGTATGCCCTATTTTGCCACGGTTTAGACGCACGGGCATGTTCGAGGCCGTATGAGGAACACGGGCGTGTCCGAGGCCGTGTGAGGAACACGGCCTACCCACACGGGCGTGTGACCTCTGCAGTTTTGAAAAATCTTTAAATTTTTGAAAATTTTCGTATGTGTTCAGTTTGGTCCCGACCTCTTTTAACGCGTGTTTAAGGTCTCGTAGACCTCATTAAGGGACTATATGTTTATGTTGTGATACGTTTCAATGATAATTGACTTTGTTTCGTAAAATGATATGAAATGTTCAGAGATGATTAGTAACGCCTCCTAAGCCTAGTCCGGTGATGGTTACGGGTTATGGGTATTACATTTTATTGGTATCAGAGCTACGGTTTAGTCGATTCTAGGACTAACGTAGCACGTGTGAGTCTAGCTATACATGCCATATATATAATTGCGATAGTGTGATTAATTCTGACAGTTGAAAAATGTGTTTTCATATAGCAAATGGATATCGATCGAGCAGTTTTTGATGATGTAGAGAGCAATGCGCCTGCTCCCGCTCAAGGGACAGCACCGGCTGAATCTAGGTCGATAGCTAGTAGTCACGAGGGAGAGGCTAAGCAAGCCTTCTTCCAAATGATGAGTGAATGGTTTTCGGAGTTCGTTCGAACGAATCCGGCTGCTCCACAACCTCCACCCCCGCAAGTGCCTGTAGTGCCACAAGTGACAGATCCGATCCGATTAAATAAGCCTCCTGTAGATAAGATTTGATAGTACGGGGCTGATGAGTTTAGAGCCACAGTTGATGATGATGCTGAACGAGCTGAGTTTTGGCTCGAGAATACAATTCGAATATTTGATGAGATGTCATTGACTCCTGACGAATGCATAAAATGTGATGTTTCCTTGTTGAGAGATACGACATATAATTAGTGGAAAACGTTGATATCAGTGGTTCCGAGAGAGAGGATCACCTGGGATTTCTTTCAAGTTGAATTTCGAAAGAAGTATATTAGTCAACGATTCATAGATCAGAAACGTAAGGAATTCCTCGAACTGAAATAGGGCCGTATGTCAGTCACTGAATATGAAAGATAGTTTGTGAGATTAAGTCAATATGCACGAGAATGTGTTTCGACTGAAGCTACTATGTGTAAACGTTTCATTGAAGGGCTAAATGAAGACATTAAATTGCTGGTTGGAATACTTGATTTAAATGAATTTGTAGTATTAGTTGAAAGAGCCTGCAAAGCCAAGGAGATTAATAAAGAAAAGAAGAAAGCAGATTCTGAAGCTAGAGATGAAAGAAAAAGATCGATGAGTAAGTCGTATCAACCTCCATCAAAGAGATTCAAAGATGCAAGTAATCGTTCAAATGTTTCGGTTGGACACTCAAGTAGAGATCGTGTGAAACAAAGTGTTGGTCTGAGAACTCAAATTCTGACTGAATCGAGTGTTGGAAGTGTCAAAAGCAACAAGCCTGAGTGTAGACAGTACGAGAGACGACATGTTGGAGAATGCTGGGGCATGTTGTATCAGCTGCGGGAATACAAGTTGATCCGAGTAAAATCTCGGCTATTTTAGAATGGAAACCTTTAAGAAATGTGTCTGAAGTCCGTAGTTTTCTAGGACTAACGGGATATTATAAGCGGTTTGTGAAAGGTTTCTTGATGATTACGACTCCATTGACGAAGTTGTTACAGAAAGATGTTAAATTCGAATGGTCAGAAAAGTGCCAATAGAGTTTTGAACAGTTGAAAGCATTATTGACAGAGGCACCCGTGTTAGTCCAACCTGAATCGGGTAAAGAATTCATAATTTACAGTGATGCATCGTTGAATGGTTCGGGCTGTGTGCTGATGCAAGAGGGTAAAGTTATAGCTTATGCTTCGAGACAGTTAAAGCTGCATGAAAAGAATTACCCGATGCACGATCTTGAATTATCCGCGATTGTATTTGCATTGAAGATTTGGCGTCATTACCTATTTTGTGAGAAATGTCATATTTATACGGATCACAGGAGCTTGAAATATCTGATGACTCAGAAAGAATTGAATTTGAGACAGCGGAGATGGTTAGAATTTCTAAAAGACTATGAATTAGTAATTGATTATCATCCAAGTAAAGCTAATGTTGTTGCTGATGCTTTGAGCCGAAAGTCTTTATGTGCTTTGCAAGCAATGAGCACTCAGATAGATCTATGTGATGATGGTTCGGTTTTAGCTGAGTTGAAAGTGAGACTGATGTTTATACGTCAGATTTGTGATGCCCGGAAAAGTGATGATGAGATGACGACAAAACGAGCTCAATGTGGTTTAAATTCTGATTTAGAATTTCGAGTTGATAATGATGATTGCTTGAGATTCAGAGATCAGATTTGTGTTCCAAGGAATTCAAAGTTGATTCAGATGATTTTGAACGAAGCTCACAGTAGTCGTTTGGCTGTTCATCTGGGGAGTACGAAAATGTATAATGATCTAAAACAGTGTTATTGGTGGCATGGTATGAAACGGGATATCTCAGAGTTTGTTTCAAGATGTTTAGTTTGTCAGCAAGTTAAAGCTGAACATCAGGTTCCATCTGGTTTGTTACAACCGATTATGATTCCTGAGTGGAAATGGGAGAGAATCACGATGGACTTTGTGTCGAGATTGCCTTTATCTCCGAGAAAGAAAGATGCAATTTGGGTGATAGTTGACAGATTGACGAAATCAGCTCATTTTGTTCCGGTGAGAACAGATTATTCACTTGATAAATTTGCTGAATTGTATATTGTTGAGATTGTGAGATTGCACGGGGTACCACAATCTATTGTATCTGACAGAGATCTGAGATTTACCTCGCGGTTTATGAAGAAATTGCAAGAGGCTTTAGGCACAAAGTTGCAATTCAGTACTGCATTTCATCTGCAAATGGATGGTCAATCCGAGCGGATCATTCAAGTTCTTGAAGATATGTTGAGATGTTGTATTCTTGAATTTGAAAGTCGTGGGAAAAGCATTTACCATTGGTTGAGTTTGCATACAATAATAGTTTTCAATCTAGCAGTAAAATGGCACCGTATGAGGCTCTTTATGGTCGAAAATGTTGAACTCCATTGCATTGGACTGAGCTGAGTGAGAATAAGATTCACGGAGTTCATTTGATAAAAGAGACGGAGCAGAAGGTGAAAGTGATTTGTGAAAGTTTGAAAGTGGCTTCAGATCGTCAGAAGTCTTATGCAGAATTGAAACGAAAAGATATCGAATTTGAGGTTGGTGACAAAGTGTTTTTGAAAGTGTCTCCGTGGAAAAAGATACTACGATTTGGCCGAAAAGGCAAGTTGAGTCTGAGGTTTATCGGGCCGTATGAGATCATCGAACGAATTGGGCCAGTTGCTTATAAGTTGTTGTTGCCACTTGAATTAAAGAAAATTCATAATGCATTTCACGTATCGATGCTTCGACGATACAGATCTGATCCATCGCATGTAATTGCTCCTATTGAGGTTGAGATTCAGTCAGATTTGTCGTATAGTGAAGAACCAATTCGAATTCTGGCACGTGAGATTAAAGAGTTGAGAAACAAGAAAATTTCTTTAGTGAAAGTGTTGCTGCACAAACACGGAGTTGAAGAGGCTACGTGGGAGCCCAAAGATGTTATGAGAGAGCAATATCCAAACCTATTCACTGGTAAGATTTTCGGGGATGAAAATCCCTAAGAGGGGAGAGTTGTAACAGCCTGGTTTAGACCCTAGTCGAAACAGTGGTTTTGAGACCACAAATCTGAGTTCGGAAAAATATGTTAATATTATTTTTGGTGTTTATAATATATGAATTAGTATGTGTGAAATTTCTATGATTTAATTTGGTCATTTGTGTGCTTAATTTGAGAATAGGACTAAAACGCATAAAATGTAAAAATGGCCTTCTAATTGATTAAGGGTCAGATTGTTGTTGTTTTTAAAGCATGAGGCATTTATTATGCAATTAGACCATTTATGAAACACCCCAAACCCGGCCCACAAGCCACGACCGGATCTGGCATGTTCCTCGAGTAAAACATTTCAAATCTTGTTTGTCAATTTGGAAAATATGGTCATTTTGAAGAGGAATCGTTAGGTGTCAAAACATTTAAAATTGTTTCCAAGATAAGTTATTTAACCCTCGATTTAATAATAATCGTATCATAATAAAAATTTGAAACATAAATCAGTTTAATAATAATGGCCTTATTACATCAGTAGCAAACCCGAAATAAATCCAAACTTAAAAATAAAGTCTCAAAATAAAATAACTGTAAGATGAGCATGGCCACCACTAAGCTCCCGCCGACCCGGTCCATCTACTGAGTGTCACCTGAAAAGATATCCCACAACGGGGTGAGTGAAACAGACTCAGTATGTAAAAGCCAACACAGGTCTCAACGATTTAGGCATGTCAGATCATACATATTCATATAGCAATTACATATAATGATGCAATCCCGAACCCAACCTAGATAACAATCCGCTACACATCACCCGTACCTACCATCACACCGTGGGGATTACTAAATCGACCCACCATCCGCTACACATCATCGAAGGCAGTCGCTGCAGACGACTTGCACATCGCCCTTATAAATTGTGGCATAGCCACCAGATAATGTGACAAAGTCACCAGATAGTAATTTGTGACATAAGTCACCACATTCAGATTATGTGACCTAAGTCACCAGATATTGTGGTAAAAACCACCTGATCACTTCCCCTTAAAATATCAGCCATATGCCCCATGTCATACAAATATGCATAAATCATGCCATATCTCTTATTTCACATTCGTTACAATTTCACATGTATGCCATAACAAATATTCATAATAATATAACCATAGTTGTAGTAGGTTAGCGTGCACAGGTACTTTGTACCATTGCATGGTACCTTAGCCACATTCTTACACTTTCATTATCACATATATTAAAATGACACCATAAATCTTTTAAGAACTAGTGTAGGGCTACACACACGATTATAACGCTTTTAATGAAATCACGAAATTCTATCGAATCGGATTGTACTCTTCCCTAAACAGTCAAAGTTAGAATCAGCCACTCACATAATCACTAAATATGGCCTTGGCCGAATATGCTTATCCACTTACCTTGCGAATCTCAAATCTCGAAATTGATACCTAGTTGTGGTATTTGTCGAAATCACTATAGGCATATGTTAGGTCCAATTCTATTATTTAATCACAATAAGTGGCCTTCGGCCTAAGACCCCATTCGCTTACCTTAGATCCTAAAATCCCGAATGATTTCCTCCTTGTAGTCGACAACAACCAAATCCCGAAGCCTCCTTCAAAGTTTCGGCCAAGAACATTATTTGGATTAGAGTCTTGATTTCGGCTTAAAGGAAAGAAATAAAACGACGACAATTGAATCCTTACCCTTAATGCTGTATTCGACGGCACCCTTGCTTAGATCCACAGAGGTATTCGGCTATAGGCTAGATGTTGATCACTTAAGGTTCGGCTTTTGATCTAGTGAAGGAATCGGCTCCCTTCTCAAAAGAACAATCGGCTATGGCCACCAAAATAGAGGATTCGGCTTTTGGAGAGTTGCGAAAAGAAGAAGAGAAAGGTTGAGCAATTTCGGCAACAGTGATAGATAAAGATTCAGCTAGCATAAGGGATATTTCGACTTTTGATGTTATGAAGAAATCGGCTAAACTTACTTGTGCTTTCGGTTTTGCCAAAACAAAATAAAAGAGAAAAGAAGAAGATGACTAGAGAGGAAAAGTGCACAAGGAAAAATACCTAACTCTACTATGCACATTCGATTTCTCCTCCCTTCAATATGACCGAATATGACCAACAAAAGAGTCCCTTGGCCGGCCAACACACACTCTCCTCTCAAATTCCATCCTTTTCTCCTTATTTTTCTCTTTAGCACCCATTCAAAATAATTTTATTAAATCAATCATTATCCTTGCCCTTAGCCGAAAGTTTAAAGAGAATTTAATCACATCTAAATCTCCTTCCTCAGTCTCCCAATGCCGTCCACGACTACTCTTTTTTGCCGCAAAATAAAAACTCCCATTTTGCTTCCCTTGTGGCTCGAACCTAGGCCCTTGTACCTTTCACATGGCGTCACTTACCAGGGCTTTAAGTGGCGCCTCCATGCCACTTTACCAAGCCCAATCTTATGTCCAATTTCCCTACAATTTCTCTTAAGGCCTATCGGGCTTAGCTCCTCTTTGAAACTTAAAATCAAATAATTTCTAAGGCATTTTCCCTATATTCCAAAGTCCTAAAAGTTCACAAAACTCATTCATAACACACAAAGGCATGCTACTTCATATAATTAAACCATAATGCACAAGACCAAAGTCCCGGATGTCACAATTCTACCCCCTTAAAATAATTTTAGCCTCGAAATTACCTGGCTAAAATAAGTGAGGCTATTGTTGTCGCATTGCCTCTTCCGGCTCCCATGAAGCTTCTTCCGATCCATGATTACGCCATAACACTTTGACCAGAGGAACTGATTTCCTCCGTAGCACTTTCACATCTCGTTCCAAAATCTGGATCGGCTCCTCCTCGTAGGACAAATCTGGCCTTAGCTCCACCTCTTCAACCGGCACTACATGAGATGGCTCCGATCGGTAACGACGTAGCATAGAAACATGGAATACATTGTGCATCTGCTTCAACTCTGGTGGCAACTCTAACTGGTACGCCACTGGTCCAACCCGCTTCAATACCCGATAAGGTCCTATAAACCTTGGACTTACCTTCCCTTTGCGACCAAATCTCATCACCTTCTTCCATGGCGAAACTTTAAGAAACACCTGATCTCCCACAGCAAACTCTATTTCCTTCCGCTTAAGATCTGCGTACGACTTTTGCCTATCAGATGCTTCCTTCAATCGTGTCCAAATTACCCTAACTTTCTCTTCAGATTCTGCCACAATTTCCGGATCCAAAACTTGATGTTCCCCCAATTCTGTCCAACATGTAGGAGTGCGACACTTCCGTCCATACAGCGTTTCATACGGTGCCATCCGAATACTGGCTTGATAGCTGTTATTATATGCAAACTTCGCTAAAGGCAAATATTCTTCCCAACTTCCTCTGAAGTCTATCACACAGCCCCTCAACATATCTTCCAACACTTGGATCACTCGCTCAGATTGACCGTCTCATTTGTGGATGAAATGCCGTAGTGAAATCCAATCGGTGCCTAAAGCTTGATGTAGTGCTTTCAAAAACCGAGGCGTAAATCTTGGATCCACATGCGAAATAATCGAAACCAGGTACTCCATGCAATCTCACAATTTTACGCCACATACAACTTTGCTAACCTCTGCAAAGAATAGTCAACCCAAGACTTTGGAATAAAATGCGCGGACTTTGTCAATCGATCCACTATCACCCATACCGAGTCCTTCTTAGTAGGCGTAAGGGAAGGCCACTAACGAAGTCCATGGTGATTCTCTCCCACTTCCATCTGCGGAATCTTTATCGGTGAAGCAATCTGACGAACTTGATGTTCACCTTGACTTTGCGACACGTTAAGCATTTCCCTACAAATTCTGTAACTTCCCGCTTAAGACCAGGCCACCAAAAGCTGTTTCCTTAGATCTCTATACAACTTACTACCTCCGGGATGCATAGCATAAGGGCTACTATGCAAGTCTGAAGAATTCTCCGTCTTAACTCCTCGTTCTTCGGCATACAGACCTTACCCTTGATCCTTTAGCCGTCCATTCTGCACTTGCCGCAACTTAGCACTTAAATTATCATCTGCCAACTGTCCTCCTTTCACCTCATTCAGCCATGACGGCTTGACCTGCAACTCTGCCAGCAAACTTCCATCGTCATACAAGCTAAGCTGTGCAAACATCGCCCTCAGATCCGACACTACTTTCCGACTTAGGGCATCCGCCACTACATTCGCCTTGCCCGGGTGATACTCTATAGAACAATCGCAGTCCTTTAATAACTCCACCCACCTTCGCTGTCTCAGGTTTAGCTCTTTCTGGGTCAGCAGATACTTAAGGCTCTTGTGGTATGTGTAAATCGCTGACTTTTCTCCATATAGATAGTGCCTCCATACCATAAGAGCAAAGACCACCGCCGCCAATTCCAAGTCATGCGTCGGATAGTTAACCTCATGTGGCCTTAATTGTCGAGACGCATAAGCGACTACCTTCCCGTCTTGCATCAAAACACATTCTAATCCTGTATGAGAAGCGTCACAATACACCACGAAATCCTTCCCTGCCTCAGGTTGAATCAAAACCGGAGCTTCAGTCAAAACCCTCTTAAGCTTCTCAAAGCTCTCCTATTGCCTATCTATCCATACGAAAGGTACCTCCTTTCTCAACAACTTCGCCAAAGGAGCAGCTATTGATGAGAATCCTTCCACGAACCTTCTGTAGTAGCCTACCAATCCCAAGAAACTACGTACCTCAGCCACAGACTTAGGTGGTTTCCAGTCTAGCACTGTCTCAATCTTCTTAGGATCCACCCTTATCTCTTCTGCAGACACTACATGCCCTAAGAACGCAACTTCCTTAAGCCAAAATTCACACTTGCTGAATTTGGCACATAGCTTCTTTTCCCTTAACACTTGCAACACTATCCGGAGATGCTCGTCATGTTCTTCCTCAGACTTGGAATACACTAGGATGTCGTCGATGAACACAACGACGAACCGGTCCAAGTAGGGTTGAAAAACCCGGTTCATCATATCCATGAACGCAGCTGGGCCGTTTGTTAATCTAAACGGCATTACCATGAACTCATAATGTCCGTATCTTGTCCGAAAAGCTGTCTTATGGATATCTGCCTCATTCACCTTAAGCTGATGATATCCCGACCGTAAATCTATCTTTGAAAATACCGCGGCCCCCCTAAGCTGATCGAACAAGTCGTCTATCCTTGGCAACGGGTACTTATTCTTGATGGTCAGCTTATTCAACTGACGATAATCTATGCACATACGCATAGTTCCGTCCTTCTTCTTCAAAAACAGAATCGGTGCTCCCCACGGAGACACACTGGGTCGAATGAATCCACGATCCAGCAACTCCTGGATTTGAGCCTTGAGCTCAACCAACTCCTTTGGTGCCCTTCTATACGGAGCAATAGATACTGGCGCCGTTCGGTGCAACAAGTCAATTTGAACTCCACCTCCACTGTGGGGTATTCTGTAACTCCTCCGGGAAAACATCCACAAATTCCCTTCTCGTTCTAACTCCACCAACTCCCTCTTCTTTTGCATCCAACGCACTAACGAAGGTCAAAAACGCCTTGCACCCTTTCCGTACCATCTTATCAGCCTTTAATGCCGAAACTACGTTAGACAAATAGTTTCTTCTTTCTCCTATCATAATTATCTCCTCATCCTCTGGGGTCCTTAACTCCATTCACTTAGCCGCGCAATCCAACTTAGCCCGATGTTCCACTAGACAATCCATGCCAAGAATGAGATCAAATTCTCCGAAGGGTAGTTCCATCAAGTCGGCAGGGAATACCACTCCCTGAATCTCTAGAGGTACATTGCGAAATATCCTATTCACCACTACGGTTTGACCTAACTTGGGCTTACTTACACGACCATCTCCCTACTAGATAGTTCAGATGCTATGCCTAGCGTTTCAACTACTCTACATGCAACATATGAGTGGGTCGAGCCAACATCAATTAAAGCAAAGTAAGGCTTATCAGCTATAAGGAACATACCGGTTATGACGTCCGGTGCGTCTCCATCGTCCCTCCGGTGAACTGCATACACCAGTCCCGGCTGTCTTGCCTCTATGTTACCAACACCTCTGCCCGGTGTTCCCCGTCCTCTTCCAGTACCATTTCCTCTGCCATTCGGACCACGACCCCGCGGTGGCTGCAGTCCACCTCTTCCAGCCTGATTGAAATTCTGACCTATTAGTCGGCCCCCGTCTATTTTTATAGGACAGTCTTTAATCATGTGGTCCTTGGACCCACACTTGAAACATCCCCCTGTCTTCTTCCAACACTCTCCTAGGTGCCTCTTCCTACACTCAGCACAAGTACGGTACTACCCTCTTGTAGCAACCTGCTGACCTCGCGGCCCATCAACTCTCAGTCTCTTTTGGGCATTCCCGGATGACCCTGATGATCCAAACCCTCTCCTTTGTCTGTTCCTATCCGTATTCTGCCTCACAGATTCCTTAACCCCTTCGGCTACCTTAGCCTTTTCTACCAACAGTGCAAACTCCCGCTCCTGCTGTGGGGCTATCAACAACCTCAGGTCATCCCTCAGTCCGTCCTCAAACCGGACACATCGTTCATGCTCCGTAGCCACGATTGCTCAAGCGTACCGGCTCAACCTTAAGAATTCTGCCTCGTACTCCGCTACGGACTTATTCCCTTGAACCAACCTCAGAAATGCCTTCCTCTGCGCATCAATATAGCTAGTCCCAACATACTTCTTCTGATACGCCGCCTTAAAATTCTCCCAAGTGAGATCCTCAGCTATAGCACCATCCCGAACTGTGAGCCACCATTGATATGACTCATCGCGAAGTAGTGACACCACTCCTTTCAGTTTCTCCTCAACAGTCAGATCCAACTCGTCCATAATCCGCTCCGTCGCCTCCAACCAATACTCAGCCGTATTGGGTGCCACACCGGATACACCACGAAACACCTCAGCTCTATTGGCTCAGAGCCGCTCGGGTATAGATTTCCGAGCTCCCCCACCTCCACCTGCTCCAGCCACCATCTCAAGAACCCGCAGCATCACCGCGAGCATCGCATCATCCCCGTCGATCCTCGATGCTCAACGCCAGCAGCTGGTGGTGGTGGTGGTACCTCATTCTCGGACCCTTGACCAGACCTAACGGGTTCCGATACGGCTATTCTGCCTCTACCACGCCCTCGCACATTACGACCACGTCCCCTAGAACTCATGTCTACGATCGCGATTCAATCCGTTTTAAAAAGTTTTATGCATTAGTCTTTGTTCCACTGATTACCCACAAAGAAATTTTATGTAAAGAAGTTTAGTAGTAGTTCTTTCGATCATTACAGGGTTTTCATTTCAAGTCTTCTACCCTAATTCAGAGAAGCACATCCATTCAATAGTATCTACTACACACATTCATCACTCGAACATTTTCGTCCGATCTAATCCAGGGGTATTTTCACAATTTGTCCTATAGGGGTATTTTGGTAATTTTCCAAATCAGGGTATCTTGATATTTTGTAAAATAGGGGTTTTGGTGTTTTTGTAAAGTAGAAGAATGTTTTAGTAAAAATCGAGGGTAGTATGGTAATTTTATAAACTAAGGGTATTTTTGTAATTTTACAAACCAGGGGTATTTGGGTAATTTTGTAAATCAGATTTTCTTTTTAAAATCTGGCATAGTTTTTTTTTTTTACAAATCAAATGGGTAATTTGGTGATTTTAAAACTAAGGTTTTTATAAAACGGTGTAGCTGGTCCCTTTCGGGTTTTAATTATTGAATTTAGCCCGTGAATAAGTCCTCTTGGTTAAGGTGAACCGTTACTATGCACCAGGTAGGATTCGAGCGAAGAGGAGGTGAGTCACTAGGACTGCTTAAATACCAAGCTCTTCCTGAATCCAATCCTAGACATGCGCACAATGGTTGCCACACCCTAACTCGGCGACTTACTCACGGTGTTTGTTTAATTAGTCCTTAAATTTTATGTAATTCGTGTTGGAGTAAGCTAATCCTAGGGTTCAATAACTTAATATACTAATCTCACGTTCCCGTTATACCCACGTACAAATCATACAACGATTAGGGTATTACCGGTGGACTTGGTCGGCGATTTAGGTGCCATGCCAGAGAAACCTGCTCAATTCCAAAAATTTTCACAAAAACTTATTTGGGCTCAATTTTTGAAAACGTTGTGGGCTTTATACCCAAGGCCGAGAGTTTAAAATCTGGCTCGATACCAAATTGAAACACCCCAACTCGCCCACAAGCCCGACGGATCTCGGCATGTTCCTCGAGTAAAACATTTCAAATCTTGTTTGTCAATTTGGAAAATGTGGTCATTTTGAAGAGGAATCGTTAGGTGTCAAAACATTTAAAATTGTTTCCAAGATAAGTTATTTAACCTCGATTTAATAATAATCGTATCATAATAAAAATTTGAAACATAAAACATTTTAATAATAATGGCCTTATTACATCAATAGCAAACCCAAATAAATCCAAACTTAAAAATAAAGTCTCAAAATAAAATAAGCGTAAAGGTGAGCATGGCCACCACTAAGCTCCCGCCGACCCGGTCCATCTACTTGAGTGTCACCAAAAGATATCCCACAACGGGTGAGTCAAAGCAGACTCGATGTAATAACGACCAACACAGTCTCAACGATTTAGGCATGTCAGATCATACATATTCATATAGCAATTCCATATAATGATGCAATCCCGAACCCAACCTAGATAAGCATCCGCTACACATCACCCGTACCTGCCATCACACCGTGGGGATTACTAAATCGACCCACCATCCGCTACACATCATCGAAGGTAGTCGCTGCAGACGACTTGCACATCTCCTTTATAAATTGTGGCATAGCCACCAGATAATGTGACAAAGTCACCAGATAGTAATTTGTGACATAAGTCACCACATTCAGATTATGTGACCTAAGTCACCAGATATTGTGGTAAAAACCACGGATCACTTCCCTTAAAATATCACCCATATGCCCCATGTCATACAAATATGCATAAATCATGCCATATCTCTTATTTCACATTCGTTACAATTTCACATGTATGCCATAATGAGATATTCATAATAATATAACCACAGTTGTAGTAGGTTAGCGTGCACTGGTACTTTGTACCATTGCATGGTACCTTAGCCACATTCTGACACTTTCATTATCACATATATTAAAATGACACCATAAATCTTTTAAGAACTAGTGTAGGGCTACACACCTGATTACTTAAAGCTTTCAATGAAATCCCGAAATTCTATCGAATCAGATTGTACTCTTCCCTAAACAGTCAAAGTTAGAATCGGCCACTCACATAATCACTAAATATGGCCTTGGCCGAATATGCTTATCCACTTACCTTGCAAATCTCAAATCCCGAAATTGATACCTAGTTATGGTATCTGTCGAAATCACTATAGGCATATGTTAGGTCCAATTCTATTATTTAATCACAATAAGTGGCCTTCGGCCTAAGACCCCATTCGCTTACCTTAGATCCTGAAATCCCGAATGATTTCCTCCTTGTAGTCGACAACAACCAAATCCCGAAGCCTCCTTCAAAGTTTCAGCCAAGAACATTATTGGGATTAGAGTCTTGATTTCAGCTTAAAGGAAAGAAATAAAACGACGACAATTGAATAGTTACCCTTAATGCTGTATTCGACGGCACCCTTGCTTAGACCCACAGAGGTATTCGGCTATAGGCTAGATGTGGATCACTTAAGTTTCGGCTTTTGATCTAGTGAAGGAATCGGCTCCCTTCTCAAAAGAACAATCGGCTATGGCCACCAAAATAGAGGATTCGGCTTTTGGAGAGTTGCGAAAAGAAGAAGAGAAAGGTTGAGCAATTTCGGCAACGGTGATAGATAAAGATTTGGCTAGCACAAGGGATATTTCCGCTTTTGATGTTATGAAGAAATCGGCTAAACTTACTTGTGTTTTCGATTTTGCCAAAACAAAATAAAAGAGAAGATAAGAAGATGACTAGAGAGGAAAAGTGCACAAGGAAAAATACCTACCTCTACTATGCACATTCGGTTTCTCCTCCCTTCAATATGACCGAATATGACCAACAAAAGAGTCCCTTGGCCGGCCAACACACACTCTCCTCTCAAATTCCATCCTTTTCTCCTTATTTTTCTCTTTAGCACCCATTCAAAATAATTTTATTAAATCAATCATTATCCTTGCCCTCTTAGCCGAAAGTTTAAAGAGAATTTAATCACATCTAAAGCTCCTTCCTCGCCTCCCAATGCCGTCCACTACTACTCCTTTTTGCCGCAAAATAAAAACTCCCATTTTGCTTCCCTTGTGGCTCGAACCTAGGCCCTTGCACCTTTCACATGGCGTCACTTACCAGGGCTTTAAGTGGCGCCTCCATGCCACTTTACCAAGCCCAATCTTATGTCCAATTTCCCTACAATTTCTCTTATGGCCTATCAGCTTAGCTCCCTCTTTGAAACTTAAAATCAAATAATTTCTAAGGCATTTTCCCTATATTCCAAAGTCCTAAAAGTTCACAAAACTCATTCATAACACACAAAGGCATGCTACTTCATATAATTAAACCATAATGCACAAGACCAAAGTCCCAGATGTTACAATTCTACCCCCTTAAAATTACCTGGCTAAAATAAGTGAGGCTATTGTTGTCGCATTGCCTCTTCCGGCTCCCATGAAGCTTCTTCCGATCCATGATTACGCCATAACACTTTGACCAGAGGAACTGATTTCCTCCGTAGCACTTTCACATCTCATTCCAAAATCTGGATCGACTCCTCCTCGTAGGACAAATCGCCTTAGCTCCACCTCTTCAACCGGCACTACATGAGATGGCTCCGATCGGTAACGACGTAGCATAGAAACATGGAATACATTGTGCATCCGCTTCAACTCGTGGCAACTCTAGCTGCAGTACGCCATGCTTGGTCCAACCCGCTTCAATACCCCGATAAGGTCCTATAAACCTTGGACTTACCTTCCCTTTGCGACCAAATCTCATCACCTTCTTCCATGGCGAAACTTTAAGAAACACACGATCTCCCACAAAGAAACTCTATTTCCTTCCGCTTAAGATCTGCGTCGACTTTTGCCTATCGGATGCTTCCTTCAATCGTGTCCAAATTACCTAACTTTCTCTTGATTCTCGCCACAATTTCCGGATCCAAAACTTGATGTTCCCCATTCGCCCAACATGTAGGAGTGCGACACTTCCAGTCCATACTGGTAGCTTCATACGGTGCCATCCGAACATCGGCTTGATAGTCGTTATTATATGCAAACTTCGCTAAAGGCAAATATTCTTCCCAACTTCCTCTCAAGTCTATCACACGACCCCTCAACATATCTTCCAACACTTGGATCACTCGCTCAGATTGACCCGTCGATTGTGGATGAAATGCAGAGTGAAATCCAACTGGTGCCTAAAGCTTGATGTAGTGCTTTCCAAAACCGAGACGTAAATCTTGGATCCTCGTCTCGAAATAATCGAAACCGGTACTCTATGCAATCTCACGATTTCTGCCACATACAACTTTGCTAACCTCTACAAAGAATAGTCAACCCGCTTTGGAATGAAATGCGCGGACTTTGTCAATCGATCCACTATCACCCATACCGAGTCCTTCTTAGTAGGCGTAAGGGAAGGCCACTAATGAAGTCCATGGTGATTCTCTCCCACTTCCACTGCGGAATCTTTATCGGTGAAGTAATCCCGACGGAACTTGATGTTGGCCTTGACTTGTCGACACGTTAAGCATTTCCCTACAAATTCGTCAGAACTTCCAGCTTAAGACCGTGCCACCAAAATTGTTCCTTGGATCTCTATACAACTTACTACCTCCAGGATGCATAGCATAAGGGCTACTATGCGATTCCTGAAGAATTCTCCGTCTTAACTCCTCGTTCTTCGGCATACAGACCTTACCCTTGAAACACAATACTCCATCGCTGTTAACACCATAATCCTCTAGCCGTCCATTCTGCGCTTGCCGCAACTTAGCACTTAAATCATCATCTACCAACTGTCCTTCTTTCACCTCATTCAGCCATGACGGCTTGACCTGAAACTCTGCCAGCAAACTTCCATCGTCATACAAGCTAAGCTGTGCAAACATCGCCCTCAGATCCGACACTACTTTTCGACTTAGGGCATCCGCCACTACATTCGCCTTGCCCGGGTGATACTCTATAGAACAATCGTAGTCCTTTAATAACTCCACCCACCTTATTTGTCTCGAGTTTAGCTCTTTCGAGTCAACAGATACTTAAGGCTCTTGTGGTGCTGTGTAAAAATCGACTTTTCTCCATATAGATAGTGCCTCCATACCTTAAGAGCAAAGACTACCGCCGCCAATTCCAAGTCATGCGTCGGATAGTTAACCTCATGTGGCCTTAATTGTCGAGACGCATAGCGACTACCTTCCCGTCTTGCATCAAAACACATTCTAATCACTCGCATGAGAAGCGTCACAATACACCACGAAATCCTTCCCCGCCTCAAAGTTGAATCAAACCGAGCTTGGTCAAAACCCTATTAAGCTTCTCAAAGCTCTCCTGTTGCCTATCTGTCCATACGAAAGGTACCACCTTTCTCAACAACTTCGTCAAAGGAGCGGCTATTGATGAGAACCCTTCCACGAACCTCTCGTAGTAGCACCGCCAATCCCAAGAAACTACGCACCTCACCCACGGACTTAGGTGGTTTCAGTCAAGCACTATCTCAATCTTCCTAGGATCCACCCTTATCCCTTCTGCAGACACTACATGCCCTAAGAACGCAACTTCCTTAAGCCAAAATTCACACTTGCTGAATTTGGCACATAGCTTCTTTTCCCTTAACACTTGCAACACTATCCGGAGATGCTCATCATGTTCTTCCTCAGACTTGGAATACACTAGGATGTCGTCGATGAACACAACGACGAACCGATCCAAGTAGGGTTGAAAAACCCGGTTCATCATATCCATGAACGCAGCTGGGGCGTTTATTAATCCGAACGGCATTACCACGAACTCATAATGTCCGTATCTTGTCCGGAAAGCTATCTTATGGATATCAGCCTCCTTCACCTTAATATCCCGACCGTAAATCTATCTTTGAAAATACCGCGGCCCCCCTAAGCTGATCGAACAAGTCGTCTATCCTTGGTAACGGGTACTTATTCTTGATGGTCAGCTTATTCAACTGACGATAATCTATGCACATACGCATAGTTCCGTCCTTCTTCTTCACAAACAGAACTGGTGCACCCCACGGAGACACACTGGGTCAAATGAATCCACGATCCAGCAACTCCTGGATTTGAGCCTTGAGCTCAACAAACTCCTTTGGTGCCATTCTATACGGAGCGATAGATACTGGCACTGTTCCAGGCAACAAGTCAATTCCGAACTCCACCTCCCTGTCAGGGGGTATTCCAGGTAACTCCTCTGGGAAAACATCCACAAATTCCCTTACTGTTCTAACTCCACCAACTCCCTCCTCTTTTGCATCCAATGCACTAACGAAGGCCAAAAACGCCTTGCACCCTTTTCGCACCATCTTATCAGCCTTTAATGCCGAAACTACGTTAGACAAATAGTTTCTTCTTTCTCCTATCATAATTATCTCCTCATCCTCCAGGGTCCTTAACTCCATTCGCTTAGCCGCGCAATCCAACTTAGCCCGATGTTCATCTAGCCAATCCATGCCAAGAATGAGATCAAATTCTCCAAAGGGTAGTTCCATCAAGTCGGCAGGGAATACCACTCCCTGAATCTCTAGAGGTACATTGCGAAATATCCTATTCACCACTACAGTTTGACCTAACGGGCTTACTATAGCCATCTCCCTACTAGGTAGTTCAGATGCTATGCCTAGCGTTTCGACTACTCTACATGCAACATATGAGTGGGTCGAGCCAACATCAATTAAAGTAAAGTAAGGCTTATCAGCTATAAGGAACATACCGGTTATGACGTCCGGTGCGTCTCCATCCTCCCTCCGTGAATCGCATACACTGATCCCACTGTCTTGCCTCTGTGTTACCAACACCTCTGCCCGGTGTTCCCCGTCCTCTTTCAGCACCATTTCCTCTGCCATTCGGACCACGACCCTGCGGTGGCTGTGGTCCATCTCTTCCAGCCTGATTAAAATTCTGACCTGTTGGTCGGCCCCCGTCTATTTTTATAGGACAGTCCTTAATTATGTGGTCCTTGGACCCACACTTGAAACATCCCCCTGTCTTCTTCCAACACTCTCCTAGGTGCCTCTTCCCACACTCAGCACAAGTACGGTACTACCCTCCTGTAGCAACCTGCTGACCTCACGGCCCATTAACTCTCTGTCTCTTTTGGGCATTCCCGGATGACCCTGATGATCCAAACCCTCTCCTTTGTCTATTCCTATCCGTATTCTGCCTCACAGATTCCTTAACCCCTTCAGCTCCCTTAGCCTTTTCTACCAAAACTACAAACTCCCACTCCTACTATAGGGCTATCAACAACCTTAGGTCATCCCTCAGTCCGTCCTTAAACCGGACACGTCGTTCATGCTCCGTAGCCACGATTCCTCGAGCATACCGGCTCAACCTTAAGAATTCTGCCTCGTACTCTGCTACGGACTTATTCCTTTTAACCAACCTTAGAAATGCCTTCCTCTGCGCATCAATATAGCTAGTCCCAACATACTTCTTCAGATACGCCGCCTTAAAATTCTCCCAAGTGAGATCCTCAGCTATAGCACCATCCCGAACTGTGAGCCACCATTGATATGACTCATCGCGAAGTAGCGACACCACTCCTTTCAGTTTCTCCTCAACAGTTAGATCCAACTCGTCCATAATTTGCTCCGTCGCCTCTAACCAATACTCAGCCGTATTAGGCGCCACACCGGATACACCACGGAACACCTCAGCTCCATTGGCTCGGAGCCGCTCGGGTATAGATTTCCGAGCTCCCCCACCTTCACCTGCTCCAGCCACCATCTCAAGAACCCACAAAGATCGCTCGTGATATCGCATCATCCCCGTCGATCCGATCCGATGCTCAACGCCCAAGGTGGTGGTGGTGGTGGTACCTCATTCTTGGACCCTTGACCAGACCTAATGGGTTCCGATACGGCCATTCCGCCTGTACCATGCCCTCGTACATTATGACCACGTCCCTTAGAACTCATGTCTACAATCGCGATTCAATCTGTTTTAAAAAGTTTTATGCATTAGTCTTTGTTCCACTAATTACCCACGAAGAAATTTTATGTAAAGGAGTTTAGTAGTAGTTCTTTCGATCATTACAGGGTTTTCATTTCAAGTCTTCTACCCTAATTCAGAGAAGCACATCCATTCAATAGTATCTACTACACACATTCATCACTCGAACATTTTCGTTCGATCCAATCCCAGGGGTATTTTTGTAATTTGTCCTATAGGGGTATTTTGGTAATTTTCCAAATCAGGGTATCTTGATATTTCGCAAAATAGGGGTTTTGGTGTTTTTGTAAAGTAGAAGAATGTTTTAGTAAAAATCGAGGGTAGTATGGTAATTTTATAAACCAATGGTATTTTAGTAATTTTACAAACCAGGGGTATTTGGGTAATTTTGTAAATCGAATTTTCTTTTTAAAATCTGGCATAGTTTTTTTTTTTTATAAATCAAAGGGGTAATTTGGTGGTTTTAAAACTAAGGTTTTTATAAAACGGTGTAGCTGGTCCCTTTCGGGTTTTAATTATTGAATTTAGCCCGTGAATAAGTCCTCTTGGTTAAGGTGAACCGTTACTACGCACCAGGTAGGATTCGAGCGAAGAGAAGGTGAGCCACTAGGACTGCTTAAATACCAAGCTCTTCCTGAATCCAATCCTAGACATGAGCACAATGGTTGCCACACCCTAACTCGGCGACTTACTCACAGGTTTGTTTAATTAGGCCTTAAATTTTATGTAATTCTGTGTTGGAGTAAGCTAATCCTAGGGTTCAATAACTTAATATACTAATCTACGCTCCCGTTATACCCACGCACAAATCATACAAATGATTAGGGTATTACGGTGGACTTTGGTCGGGCGACTTAGGTGCCATGCTAGAGAAACCTGCTCAATTCCAAAAATTTTCACAAAAACTTATTTGGGCTCAATTTTTGAAAATGTTGTGGGCTTTATACCCAAGGCTGAGAGTTTAAAACTGGGCTCTGATACCAAATTGAAACACCCCAAACCCGGCCCACAAGCCTCGATCAGATCTGGCATGTTCCTCGAGTAAAACATTTCAAATCTTGTTTGTCAATTTGGAAAATGTGGTCATTTTGAAGAGGAATCGTTAGGTGTCAAAACATTTAAAATTGTTTTCAAGATAAGTTATTTAACCCTCGATTTAATAATAATCGTATCATAATAAAAATTTGAAGCATAAAATAGTTTAATAATAATGGCCTTATTACATCAATAGCAAACCCAAAATAAATCCAAACTTAAAAATAAAGTCTCAAAACAAAATAACTGTAAGCTGAGCATGGCCACCACTAAGCTCCCGCCGACCCGGTCCATCTACTGAGTGTCACCTGAAAAGATATCCCACAACAGGGTGAGTCAAACAGACTCAGTATGTAACAGCCAACATGGGTCTCAACGATTTAGGCATGTCAGATCATACATATTCATATAGCAATTACATATAATGATGCAATCCCGAACCCAACCTAGATAACCATCCACTACACATCACCCGTACCTGCCATCACACCGTGGGGATTACTAAATCGACCCACCATTCGCTACACATCATCGAAGGCAGTCACTTAAGATGACTTGCACATCGCCCTTATAAATTGTGGCATAGCCACCAGATAATGTGACAAAGTCACCAGATAGTAATTTGTGACATAAGTCACCATATTCAGATTATGTGACCTAAGTCACCAGATATTATGGTAAAAACCACCAGATCACTTCCCCTTAAAATATCACCTATATGCCCCATGTCATACAAATATGCATAAATCATGCCATATCTCTTATTTCACATTCTTTACAATTTCACATGTATGCCATAACAGATATTCATAATAATATAACCACGATTGTAGTAGGTTAGCGTGCACTGGTACTTTGTACCATTGCATGGTACCTTAGCCACATTCTTACACTTTCATTATCACATATATTAAAATGACACCATAAATCTTTTAAGAACTAATGTAGGGCTACACACCTGATTACTTAACGCTTTCAATGAAATCCTGAAATTCTATCGAATCGTATTGTACTCTTCCCTAAACAGTCAAAGTTAGAATCGGCCACTCACATAATCACTAAATATGGCCTTGGCCGAACATGCTTATCCACTTACCTTGCGAATCTCAAATTCAGAAATTGATACCTAGTTGTGGTATCTGTCGAAATCACTATAGGCATATGTTAGGTCCAATTCTATTATTTAATCACAATAAGTGGCCTTCGGCCTAAGACCCAATTCGCTTACCTAAGATCCTGAAATCCTGAATGATTTCCTCCTTGTAGTCGACAACAACCAATTCCCGAAGCCTCCTTCAAAGTTTTGGCAAAGAACATTATTGGGATTAGAGTCTTGATTTCAGCATAAAGGAAAGAAATAAAACGACGACAATTGAATCCTTACCCTTAATGCTGTATTTGACGGCACCCTTGCTTAGATCCACAGAGGTATTCGGCTATAGGCTAGATGTTGATCACTTAAGTTTCAGCTTTTAATCTAGTGAAGGAATCGGCTCCCTTCTCAAAAGAAATCGGCTATGGCCACCAAAATAGAGGATTCAGCTTTTGGAGAGTTGCAAAAAGAAGAAGAGAAAGGTTGAGCAATTTTGGCAACGGTGATAGATAAAGATTCGGCTAGCACAAGGGATATTTCGGCTTTTGATGTTATGAAGAAATAGGCTAAACTTACTTGTGTTTTCGATTTTGCCAAAACAAAATAAAAGAGAAGAGAAGATGATGACTAGAGAGGAAAAGTCCACAAGGAAAAATACCTAACTCTACTATGCACATTCAGTTTCTCTTCCCTTCAATATGACCGAATATGACCAACAAAAGAGTCCCTTGGCCGGCCAACACACACTCTCCTCTCAAATTCCATCCTTTTCTCCTTATTTTTCTCTTTAGCACCCATTCAAAATAATTTTATTAAATCAATCATTATCCTTGCCCTTAGCCAAAAGTTTAAAGAGAATTTAATCACATCTAAAGCTCCTTCCTCAGTCTCCCAATGCCGTCCACTACTACTCCTTTTTGCCGCAAAATAAAAACTCCCATTTTGCTTCCCTTGTGGCTCGAACCTAGGCCTTTCCACCTTTCACATGGCGTCACTTACCAGGGCTTTAAGTGGTGCCTCCATGCCACTTTACCAAGCCTAATCTTATGTCTAATTTCCCCTACAATTTCTGTTAAGGCCTATCAGGCTTAGCTCCCTCTTTGAAACTTAAAATCAAATAATTTCTAAGGCATTTTCCCTATATTCCAAAGTCCTAAAAGTTCGCAAAACTCATTCATAACACACAAAGTCATGCTACTTCATATAATTAAACCATAATGCACAAGACCAAAGTCCCAGATGTTACAATTTAATTTATGCATGGACACTTTTGGACAAGAGTTAGTGGAAATGGAATAAAATTATAAAGGGTAAAAAGGGAAAATGATAATTAAGCTTAATTAAATTAAACAAAAGCATGAAATGGGTCATCTTTTGTTCATCCATTGCCGAAATTGAGAAAAGAAATTAGGGATAGGAGCTTTGAATATTTTGGCACCTATCAAGCTTGATTCAAGCTTAGTTTTTGCTCGATTTTTGATAATTTCTACGTTTTTGTAATCGTTGCTTTGTGTTCTATCAAACCCATGCTTTAATTTTAGAGTTTGATGAAGAATTTGAGATACGCCATTGATGAATGCTTGAGCTTTGTGATAGTTGATGATGAAATATGAAAGATATGTGAAAGATTACCATGTTTTGTCTTTGAATTTTTGGTGAATTTAAGCAATTTGGGCTTAATTTATAAAATAAGAAATTGGAGGACTAAAATGTGAAATAAATGAAATGTGTGGGCTTGTATGGACATAAGTAAAATTCAGCTAGGCATGGGTGAAATAAAATCATGTGTATTTGATGATTTTATGAAATAGGGACTAAAGTGTCGAAATGTGAAAATGTGAGGGCTATTTTGTAAAATGCCCTAAATATGTATGTTTGGACTAAATTGAATGAATTGGAAATTGAATAAGCTAAATTTGAATATGTATAGACCATGGAAGTAGAGATTCGGATCGAGATCGGGGCAAAGACAAAGTGCTCGATTAATCGACTGTTTTGTTATTTCGACATCCGAGGTAAGTTTGGATATAATATGTGTTCTTAAATTATGTTTAATTGCTATGAAATGAATAGTTATGTGACTATTGGGTTAGTAATGCTATGTGTGGGATCGAGTTAGGTGGCACTAAGTGTGCGTATTTGGAAATAAGACCGAGATGATTAGCACTGTGTGTGTGAAATAATAGAAGTTTTGACTTATTGATTGGCACTGTGTGTGGGATACTGAATTAAGTTCGATTTTATATTATGGCACTAAGTTTTAAGCTTTGGCTATGAAATGGGGCACTAAGTGTGCGATTGAATTGAAAAGATAGTGAACAGTGAATAAGTTATGGTATCGAGCATTGAATAGCAAGAACGTTTGTTAACTAAGTGTTGGCAAAGGTATGTTTTGAACCTATGTAGTTGATGATAATGTTTAAGGTTGAATAGATGGATATATGAGTATATGGTTGAGGATGATATTGTGTTTAGTTCCGAATCTATCTAAGTGATGGTTTATTTATGTAATGATATTGTATTTTTGAATAATATGTATTATATTACGAACTTACTAAGCTCTAAAGCTTACTGTGTGAAATGTTTCTCTGTTTTACAGTGTATTTTAAAGAAAGCTCGAATTTGGGGATCGTCAGCGACTCAATCACACTATCGGCTATCTATTTTGGTACTTTTGAAAAATGTGTATATTTGAATATGGCATGTTTTGAAATATTTAGACCTTGCCATGTGATATGGCTTGGAAGTTGAATGATGTTAGTTCTTATATGTAGGCTATGAAAATGATGAATGTGGTATGGAATAGTGAGAATGGAAATGGTATATTTCATGCATGAATTGGTTGTTGAGAATGATGGTAAATGTAAATTTGTGGTATGGATTAAATGAAATTTGGTTAATATGATTTGAATGTGTGGATGATAATTTAGAATGACTTATTAAGTTGAATTTTGTATAGGAAGATGAAGGTTGATATTAAGTGATTAAATGGTGTATGTATTGGTATGTTTGAATACCTTTTGAGTGTGGAAGTGAATTGGTTTGTGCTTGTAAGAGTGACCCTAAGTGTGGGTGGAAAATTGACCTTGTAAATGGCCTATAATTGCCCACACGGTTGAGCACACGGGCGTGTAACTTGACCGTGTCCTTCGTGGTTGTGTTTCAAAACAAGTCAGACTCGACCACGGGCTGAACACACGGGCGTGTGACTGGCCGTGTGATGCAAGTCGATGTCGACCACGGGTGAGACACACGGGCGTGTCTCAGGCCGTGTGGACAAGTCAGTATGTATGCCCTGTTTTGCCACGGTTTAGATGCACGGGCGTGTTCGGGGCCGTGTGAGGCACACGGCCTACCGACACGGGTGTGTGACCTCTGCAGTTTTGAAAAATCTTTAAATTTTTGAAAATTTTTGTATGTGTTCAGTTTGGTCCCGACCTCTTTTAACGCGTGTTTAAGGTCTCGTAGACCTCATTAAGGGACTATATGTTTATGTTGTGATATGTTTCAATGATAATTGACTTTGTGTCGTAAAATGATATGAAATGTTCGGAGATGATTAGTAACGCCTCCTAACCCTAGTCTGGCGACGGTTACGGGTTAGGGGTTTTACAGAGTATGATGGTTGAGTCTACAGAATTTGTGGTAAAAGTGTCAAACCCGTTAGGCAAACATGTACTAGTTGACAAAGTGTGTAGAAATTGCCCCTTGACAATTAGAGGTCATTGTTTTCCGGCTAACCTCATGTTGTTGCCGTTTGATAAATTTGACTTGATTCTTGGTATGGATTGGTTGACTGCCCATAATGTTTTAGTAAATTGTGGTAGTAAGTTTATTGAATTGAGATGTGTAAATGGAGATGTCATTCGGGTTGAATCAGGAAAATCGGATTATATGCCTGTAGTGATTTCGTCTATGGTAGCTGAGAAATACATGAGAAAAGGGTATGAGTCCTATCTCGCCTTTGTGTTGAATACTCAAGAGTCAGAGGTAAAGATTAAATTAGTGCCTGTGGTGTGTGAGTATCCAGACGTGTTCCCGAAAGAGTTACCCGGATTACCTCCAGTTAGAGAGGTTGAGTTTGGTATTGAGTTAGTTTCGGGTACAACACCTATTTCGGTTGCCCCGTATAGGATGGCACCGTTAGAGTTAAAGGAGTTGAAGGTTCAGTTGCAAGAGTTAACGGATAAGGGTTTTGCAAGACCGATTTATTCACCGTGGGGTGCTCCGGTACTTTTTGTGAAGAAAAAAGACGGGTCGATGAGATTGTGTATAGACTACAGACAACTCAACAAGGTGACAGTGAAGAATAAGTATCCTTTGCCAAGGATAGATGATTTATTTGACCAATTGAAGGGAGCTACGGTGTTCTCTAAGATAGACCTGAGGTCTGGTTATTACCAGTTGAGAGTTAAGGAGCAAGATGTGCTGAAAACTGCATTTCGGACGAGGTATGGCCATTACGAGTTCTTTGTCATGCCATTTGGCTTAACAAATGCTCCTGCGGTCTTTATGGATTTAATGAACCGTATCTTCCGACCGTACTTAGATAAATTTGTAGTCGTTTTTATTGACGACATACTAATTTATTCTCGGGATGAGAATGAGCACGCGGAGCATCTAAGAACTGTTTTGCAGACTCTAAGAGATAAGAAGTTATACGCTAAGTTTAGCAAGAGCGAGTTTTGGCTCTGAGAGGTCGGATTCTTAGGACACATTGTGTCGGGTGATGGAATTAGAGTTGATCCGAGTAAGATCTCAACTATTTTTGAGTGGAAATTGCTGAGGAATGTGTCTGAGATTAGGAGCTTTTTGAGCTTATCGATTTACTACAGATGGTTCGTTATAGGGTTCTCCATGATTTCTACCCCGATGACGAGACTGTTACATAAAGATGTTAAATTTGAATGGACTGAGAAATGCCAACAAAGTTTTGAAAAACTGAAAGCTTTGTTGACTGAAGCACCAGTTTTAGTGCAACCTGAGTTGGGAAAGGAGTTTGTGGTCTACAGTGATGCGTCATTAAATGGTCTTGGTTGTGTGTTGATGCAAGAGGGTAAATTAGTGGCTTATGCCTCGAGACAGCTAAAACCGCATGAGAAGAATTATCCGACTCACAGTTTGGAGTTGGCTGCTATCATTTTTGCTTTGAAGACTTGGCGTCATTATTTGTATGGTGAGAAATGACGAATCTTCACCGATCACAAGAGTTTGAAATACTTGATGAACCAAAAGGATTTGAATTTGCGACAACGGCGGTGGCTCGAATTACTGAAAGATTATGAGCTAGTAATTGATTACCACCCGGGGAAAGCAAATATGGTTGTGGATGCCTTGAGTAGAAAATCCTTGTATGCTTTGAAAGCTATGAATACGAGTTTAGCATTGTCTAATGCTGGTGTTATATTGACCGAGCTAAGGGCTAGACTGTTAGATTGCCGATACCCTAATGGCACAGCAAAAAAAAATAATTTCGGCAATCCAAACCATGGATCTATGTGCGAGGAACGAATCAGGGTGAAAAAATTGTTTCAAAATTACCGAAACTTCAATCTGAGTAGACAGCGACGCCTTGGCAACAAGAATTCTGATCTACTACCGAACCAAGCCACAACCTTTTAATATTTCGACCTCTACGTAATCCACCTAGTTTGACGATGAACGGAAGAAATCTCCAAAACTGTTTTGGAGGTTTCTTTGCTTGACGGCTGCTAGACCTCACAAGCAAAGTTTTGGTTTTCTTTATTTTTTAGGGTTTCAAAAGCTCTATATCTTTTTACCTTTTTATAATTGGTATATATATAATGAATCATAATTCATAAGATTTTTATCCGAACATAATAATCATAATTAAAAAATAAAATAATAAAATAATGTTTTAGCCGAAAATTATAATTACATTAATTATAACAAGGATTTTGGTAAACTATATTTATTTAAATTTATATACGAACCAAATTCATATATTAATAGAACTATGTTCTCATTATGTGTACAACATCCTTGTACATATAATATGTTCAATATTTGATTGCCCAATTAAATTAATTCTATAATTAATTTAATTCATGTGACAACCAAACACAATACCAACTATGTTTTATTCCGTTCATTTCAACCATAGGGTGTGACCCTGTAGGTTCTTGTAACGTTAGCAGTAATACTAGAACGATTCTAATGTTACAAACAATGAGTGGCATCTAGCAATGCATCATTGCTACCTAAGTTACAAGAAGTCATGATTTGACATAACCTTTTGTGATTAACCTTTCATGCATTAATCCTTAAGTCCTTTATCTCTGGAATGAACACAAGTCATGGAATAGTCACACTTGCATAGTCCATCCCATGTTTCTTGATATCTTGAGTAGACTATGATATACAAATAAGTATGACATCTCATATCAACTTATTTGAGCATGGCCATGCATTTCTAGTCTCACTCGATCAAGTGGCCTAAGATATTACTCCCATTATGTAGGAGGGACTTATCCTATATTGATCAACCATATCCCTCTATATAGATTGTGGTATATCCAACACCAGCCTTTATAGAACAACCAGTTACGGTGTACGTTTGACTGTATTAAAATATACAACTCACGATGTTGGGATAATGATGATCTCAAGTTTGAGGATCATATACATACTAATCACTATGAGTAATGTTGTGACAATTACATAATAATCCAAGAAACATACTCATAGTGGGTTAATCCAATATGTTGTTCTCTAACACACATATTCATGCATTGATTTTGACACTCCATATCAATGACAACTCTTTATCATTAATCAACTACATGTTAGTCTTAATGCATTATTATTTTCCTAGTCAACAATAATACTTGACTAAGGATCTTTTGAGAATAATCATATTATTCTCAGGACATTATTATAAAACAGTTTATTTGTACACACAGAAAAAAAACTGAAATAATAATGACAATGCCTTATATTAATAAACATGGTAAATCAAGTATGTTATTACAACCATCTCATGATTGATCTTTGGGCATACTCTTACATAGACCATTATTTCTTCAGCAAATACGTGAAGCTCAAAAGAAAGATAGTGAGATACAAGTTAAGAGAGCTCAGTGCGAATCGGGAAATAACTCTGATTTTCGGGTTGGTTCAGATGATTGTTTGATGTTTCATGATAGAGTTTGTGTACCTAAAAATGATGAGTTGATTCGGAGAATTTTACAGGAAGCACACAATAGTTGTTTGTCAGTACATCCGGGTAGCACAAAAATGTATAATGATTTGAAGAAGTTGTATTGGTGGCAGGGTATGAAAAGAGATATCTCCGAGTTTGTTACCAAGTGTTTGGTCTGTCAACAAGTGAAAGCCGAGCATCAAGTACCTTCGGGATTACTTCAACCAATGATGGTTCCCGAGTGGAAGTGGGATCGAATCACAATGGATTTCGTAACGGGGTTACCTATGACTCCGAAAAAAAAATGTTGTGTGGGTTATTGTTGATAGATTAACGAAATCGGCTCACTTTATACCGGTGCGTATGGATTACTCACTTGACAAGTTGGCTGAGCTGTATATTACTGAGGTGGTGAGATTACATGGAGTGCCTATATCCATTATCTCAGATAGAGATCTAAGATTTACTTCGAGGTTTTGGAAGAAGTTGCAAGAAGCCTTGGGTATGAAATTGAATTTTAGTACCGCGTTCCATCCACAAACCAATGGCTAATCCGAAAGAGTGGTTCAAGTTCTTGAGGATATGCTCCGATGTTGTGTGTTAGAGTTTGAAGGTAGTTGGGAAAAATATTTACCTTTGGTTGAATTTGCCTACAACAAAAGTTATCAGTCGAGTATGCGGATGGCACCATACGAAGCCTTATATGGACACAAGTGTCGAACTCTATTGTATTGGATCGAGCTTTGTGAGAAGCAAGTTCATGGGATTGATCTAGTTAAAGAAATCGAGAAGAAAGTGAAAGTGATCCGTGATAGTCTAAAAGCTGCTTCAGATCGACAAAAGTCATATACGAATTTAAAAAGGAAAGAAATCGAGTTTCAGGTGGGCGATAAAGTATACCTAAAAGTATCCCCGTGGAAGAAAATATTGAGATTTGGACGAAAGGGAAAATTGAGTCCACGATTCATAGGGTCGTTTGAGGATATTGAGAGGATTTGACCAGTAGCTTATCGGTTGGCCTTGCTGGTAGAGTTAGAGAGAATACACAACATGTTTCATGTGTCGATGTTGCGACGATATCGTTTCGATCCTTCGCATGTGATTCCTCAGACCGTAATTGAGATTCGACTAGATATGACCTATGAAGAGGAACCAATTAAGATTTTGGCTCGAGAGGTTAAATAGTTGAGAAACAAAAGTATAGCCTTAGTGAAAGTGCTATGGAAAAAACACGGTGTAGAAGAGTCTACGTGGGAACCGGAAGAAGCCATGAGAGAACAGTACCCAAACCTTTTTACCGGTAAGATTTTCGGGGACGAAAATCTCTAAAGAGGGGGAGAGTTGTAACAGCCCAATTTTAGGGCTAATCGAAATAGTGGTTTCAGAACCACTAATTCGAGGTTGGATAAATTAGTTTTGATATTATTATATGTGTTATATCATGATTATATGGATGTAAGAAAATATTGGTGCATTAATTTTGGTGATTTCATGCTTAATTGCGAAAAAGGACTAAATTGCATAAAGTGCGAAAGTTCTATTTTATAGACTAAAGGTGTCTAATAGCTGTAGAATATTAATTGGAAGCCCTAAATGTGCAATTAGACCCTTAGATAATAAGTGGTCGGCCATAGGGGACAAGAAATGTCAAAGTTTGGTCAAAGTGGGTGAATTAGGCGACTAAATTGAAGGAAATAAATAAAATAAAGAAAAATATGATATCATCCTTGTTCATTTTCTTCCTCCACCGAAATTTCCAGCAAAATAGGGGTTTGAGAACTCAAAAATTTCAGCCAAGCTTCTCTCCTTGCAAGTAAGTGATTTTGGTGTTCTTTCTTAATAATTTTTGTACTTTTGGGACCCTTATTGATACGGCCTCGGTACATTGAAGGTTCAAGTCGTATTATGTGCCCGATCGTAAATTAGAGTAAGTTAGGCTTTTGAGAAAAGAGTTAAGAAAGAATGAAGATTAGGCTAAAAAGGGTTTGTGGATGTATGGAAAAGTAGGAAAAGATGAATACATAAATGAATTAAGGTTCAAGCCGAACTAATACAATGGGATGTATTAACCCGAGTCTTAAGTGAACACTAAGATTGGTTAGGGGTTCGGTGGAAGGTTATGGTAGAAGATGGAACCTCGACCCGCTATCAATAGATGATAGGAACCTCGGTATAGTGAACGCCACACTTTGGGGCTACAAAGTGATAAGTTCGATAAACAAAGACGAGGTTGATGCCACAAGTGTATGCTTGATAAGTCAACAAGTCTTTGGAGAGAATTGTGAGTTGAAAACAAACTCACAAATTAACAAAGTTATGTATATGTTCATTGCCTTCAAAATGAAGATTACATAGCCTATTTATAAGCTAGACAAAGGCTAGCCAAATGGTCTTCTAACCAGCCCCTTAACCCTTAAGTTTTCCTAGGAAACTTCCTAAATATATTCTAGAAGAAATTAAAGTAAAAATCTGAATGGTCTTGCTTATAGAATAAAGAAATTTGGCTGAACTTGTTTGGAGATGTCTACATTCGGCCCTGGTCTTTTAATGGGGTTTTAAATGCTGCCTTGGAGAAGAGAAATGGCCGTCCTTGAAGAGGTGTGTCCCTTAGCCGAATATGAGCAGCATTTAAGCTCAATAGTTGCCGAAATTAATGAGGGAGCTGATGGCTCTTGCACTCCACGAATTGGCCCCTTGGGAAAACTCAACAGCAGCTCCTTTGATGTTCTCAAGATGCACCAGCCGAATTTAATACCTTGTCCTTTTATGTTCACGAAAAAGGCACCAACAACCCCATTAATTGTTGTCCATGCATAAAGAAACCAGCACATTAAATGGCGCCCAGCAACTCATTAAATCCGTTTTACTGCACACGAAAAAGTGCTTTGGAAAGCTGACCCATCAGCTTATTTATGCCGTCCATACCTTGTTCCAACACCTTCTTTAATTCGGCCAACATGATCTCTAATGGTTTTTGCTATTCACGAAACAAACAAAAAAAATACTTTAATAGCTGTAATAAATTCGACTGGACAAAATGGCAGCCATTAAGACAAAATTAAAGGCATATTAATTTCGGCTAGACCACTTATCTATAAGAACCAGGCATATTAAAGTCATGTCCTAAAGCTAGACACAATTAATTCATGTCTAAATTAGGGACATATTAATAACACACATTAATATAAACATATTTAATACTTTAATAATTAAAATGTCCAGATTTATTTAATTAATTAACTTGGGCTGAACTAACTAACTAAACTAATTCATATTTATTGAATTTTAAACACATTCAGCTCATTAACCTAGTTGAATGCCGAATGGAGCTGAACTAAGCTGACACGAGCTAAGTCAGCTTGAAGAAAGGTGCGAATCAAGCTAATTGAGCTGGCCACTTTGTGTTCGGCAACTCCATCTTCCCACACTCGGCCATCAACTCCATCTTCCCACACTCGGCCAATGTAGCTTGCTACGGCTTCTTGGAATTTCTTAGCACAAGCTAGAGTGATGGGACCCGAGGGCAGCTCCAAGGATTTGGCTCCTAGCTTGTTGGGCGAGCTCACATCATCCCCCCTCTTCAAGGCGATTCGTCCTCTAATCGTCACCTACATCAAAAGGAGAAAGATCAGCAACGTTAAAACTTGCACTAACTCCATACTCACCCGGTAGGTCAATTTTATAAACATTGTCATTGATTCGTTCTAACACTTGAAAGGGACCATCTCCCCTCGATTGAAGTTTAGATTTTCGTTGCTCGGGAAATCGTTCTTTGCGCATGTGGATCCAAACCCAATCACCCAGTTTGAATACAACTCATTTGCACCCTTTGTTTGCACCTTGAACATATTGTTCAGTCCTCCTCTCGATATTATCTTTAACATTCTTATGCAATTGCTTAACAAACTCAGCCTTCTTTTTACAATCTACATTGACTAATTCGTTAGAAAGATAGGTACTAAATCAAGAGGGGTAATAGGATTGAAACCATATACTACCTCAAATGGAGAATATTTTGTGGCCGAGTGAACTGACCGATTGTACGCAAATTCCACGCGAGGCAAACATTCTTCCCACAACTTTAAGTTTTTGCGTAGGATGGCTCGAAGTAAAGTTGATAGGACACGGTTAACTACTTCGGTTTGACCATCCGTTTGGGGGTGGCAAGTTGTTGAAAACAGCAACTTGGTGCCTAGCTTCCCCCCACAAAGTCCTCCAAAAGTGACTTAAAAACTTCGTGTCTTGATCAGAAACGATGGTTCGAGGAATCCCGTGCAACCTGTCAACTTCTCTAAAAAACAAATTAGCGACGTTAGTAGCATCATCAGTTTTATTGCAAGGGATAAAATGAGCCATTTTTGAAAAACGATCTACAACAACAAATATAGAATCTCTCCCTTGTTTTGTTTTAGGAAGGCCTAGAATGAAATCCATTGATATGTCAACCCACGGTGCATCGAGAATGGGCAATGGAGTATACAATCTATGCGGTTTAATTCGTGACTTTGCTTGCTTACAAGTGATGCATCGATCACACTTCCTTATGACATCTCGGTTCATTTTGGGCCAAAAGAAATGCTCGTGAAACATTGCTAGAGTTTTGGCAACTTCGAAATGGCCCATAAGTCCACCACTATGTGCTTCCTCAATGAGCACATCTCGCACAGATCCTTGAGGCAGGCAAAGTTTGCCTTCACGAAAAAGATATCCCTCGTGCCTAAAATACTTCTCATGTGCACCATGTAAACATTTCTCATAGATTTCTCCAAAATCAAGATCAGATTTATATAATTCCTTTATAAACTCAAAACCAAACAACTTAGAATCCAACAAGTTAACAAGTGCGTACCTATGTGACAAGGCGTCGGCTACAACATTTTCCTTACCTTTCTTATACTTGATCACGTACGAAAACGACTCCAAAAATTCCACCCACTTAGCATGGCATTTGTTGAGCTTTGTTTGGCCTTTGAGATGTTTGAGAGCCTCGTGGTCCGAGTGAATAACAAATCCTTTCGGCCATAGATAATGCTGCCACGTTTCTAAAGCTCGGATCAATGCGTATAGTTCTTTATCGTATGTTGGGTAGTTCAACGTCGCCCCATTGAGTTTCTCGCTAAAATATGCAAATGGCCTCCCATCTTGCATCAACATAGTACCGATACCAAGACCTGAAGCATCACACTAAATCTCGAATTTTTTGTTAAAGCCAGGCAATGATAACAATGGGGCATTAGTTAAACATTCCTTAATCTTATTAAAAGCAATCTCTTGTTCATCATTCCACACAAAAGGAGAATTTTTCTTGATTATACCTGTCAAGGGGGCGGCTAAGGTGCTAAAATTAGGTAAAAACCTTCGGTAGAAACTTGCCAACTCGTGAAAACACCTTACTTGGCTGATACTCGTTGGACGTGGCAACTCGTTTATTGCCCTGACCTTTTCTTGGTCAACTTCCAAGCCTCGAGCACTCACAACAAAGCCTAGGAAAATAACTTCGTTAGTGCAAAAGGAACATTTTTCAAATTGGCATATAATACCTCTTTCCGCAGCACTTCAAGTACGGCTCGCAGATGCTGAACATGGTCGTCCAAACTTTTGCTATAAACCAAGATATCGTCAAAGTACACCACACAAAATTTTCCAATAAATGAACGTAAAATGTGATTCATTAAGCGCATGAAAGTACTAGGGGCGTTGGTAAGCTCGAATGGCATTACCAACCATTCATACAAACCATACTTGGTCTTGAACGTCGTTTTCCATTCATCTCCCTCTCGCATTCGAATCTGATGGTAACCACTCTTTAAATCAATCTTTGAGAAGAGTTGGGCTCCGCTAAGTTCATCGAGCATGTCATCTAAACGGGGAATGGGATGGCGGTATTTGATGGTTATTTTGTTGATAGCATATACGCCATGATCCATCTTTTTTTGGGACCAACAAAACTGGAACCGCACATGGACTTAAGCTTTCACGAATATAGCCCTTATCCATCAATTTGGCTACTTGCCTCTCCAACTCCTTTGTCTCTTTGGGGTTACTTTGATAGGCTGGTCTATTGGGAATGGCCGCACCAGGGATAAAATCAATTTGGTGCTCGATGCCTCGAATAGGAGGCAACCCGTTCGGCACCTCTTCAGGAAATACATCTCCGAATTCCTGCAACAAAGAAACAATAGGAGAAGGCAAAGAAACGTTAAGCTCGTTAGTTTCCAATAAACATTCTTTGTACATGAGTACAAGAATGGGTTGTCTTGCCAACAGCATCTTTTGAATCTCTCTCTTTTTCGCAAATACACTCGTTTTTTTATTTTCGTTCTCTCTTTCCTTTTCTTTGTTCTCTTGTGTTTTTACCTCTTTCTCCTCACTTTTTCCTCTCTTTTTCTTTTCATTCTTTTTCTTTTGTTCTTTTTCTTTTTCTTTCTCAACCGATTGTTTCATCTTGAGTTGATCTTCGTACACTTGCTTAGGCGTGAGTGGAGCAAGTGTAATATTCTTTCCAAGGTGCTTGAAAGAATACCAGTTTGTGTAGCCATCGTGGACTACCCGCCTATCAAATTGCCAAGGGCGGCCGAGTAGCAAATGGCCCGCGTACATTGGCACAACATCGCAAATCACTTCATCTTGATACTTGCCTATGGAAAATGCCACCTTGGCTTGCTTTGTTACCTTAAGCTCACCTCTGTCGTTTAGCCATTGCAACTTGTAGGGATTCGGGTGCTTCATGGTGGCTAAACCAAGCTTATCGACAAGCATGGAGCTTGCGACATTGGTGCAACTCCCTCCGTCGATAATGAGACTACTTACCTTGCCTTGAACATGGCAACGGGTGTGGAAAATGTTTTCCCATTGTTGTTTCTCCTCGACTCCTTGGATTTGTAGACTTCGCTTGACAACGAGGATTTCTCCTTCGACAGGAAATTCAAGCTCTTCATCGTCCTCCGTGGGATCTTCAGGATCTCCCTCTCGTTCATCTTCAGACTCTATTTCACCATTGGGCCGCACCACCATCACGCGACGGTTCGGACATTGGCTAGCAATGTGGCCCCTTCCTTGACATTTAAAACACCGTATATCTCGAGATCGGTTTGGAGCGGACTCACCTTTGTTTTTGCTAGTCTCGCCACTTGGTGGGTTAGGCTTGATAGCAACGGGTGGCTCCTTCAGTCGAAAGGGAGTTTTGCTAGTACCTTGAGACCATTTATTGGTAGAAACCATCGGATATGTCCGTGAAGCTCCTTTTCGCTTTAATTGTTTCTCAACCTTGATTTCCATATACACCAAGTCTGTGACTTCAACGTAGTGCTGAAGTTCGACAACGTTGGCAATATCTCGGTTGAGGCCGGCTAGGAATCTTGCCATTGTTTCTTCGCATTCCTCCTCCACATTGGCTCTTATCATTGCAATCTCCATATCTTTATAGTATTCTTTGACACTCTTAATGCCTTGGGTTAGATTTTGTAGCCGTTGGTACAATTCTCGATGGTAGTAAGAGGGCACAAATCGCTTCCGCATAACAGCCTTCATTTCGTCCAAGTCGAGATAGGCCGCTCTCCGTTCCTTCTTCGGCTAGTCACCAACTGATCCCACCACACGATAGCATAATCCAAGAATTCGATGGTTGTAAGCTTGACCTTTTTATTCTCTGAGTAGTTATGGCACTCGAAGACAAGTTCCATCTTTTTTTCCCACTCCAAGTAGGCTTTGGGGTCGTTCTTGCCTTGGAATGGAGGGATAGTCATCTTGATGTCTTTAAGATTATTGTCGGGCCGATCTATATCTCGTTGGCCACGATATCTTCGATCTTGTTCCCATATGCTTTGAATAGAGGCATGTTCACTCTCGTGGTTGCTTGGCTCGTATAAGTCTTCTTGAACTGGCCTAGGTTGCTCTTGATCTCGCCTTTGATTTTGTGGAGCTCTTAGGCGCTAGACCTCCCCACCGAGTTGATCCAATTGGTCTTGTATGGGCTCAATTGTCTCTCGAAGCATTCGTTGGAATTCTCGTATCAAGGCTTGTTGACCTAAATCAGGAACTCCTCAACCTTAAGAAACGTTGCGAACAGGACGTAACCCTTCTCCATCCATTTGTCGTCTATCGGGACTTTCAGACATGAAAAGAATTTTTTTAAACTTACTTACAAAACTCACAGATCACTCGCAAAGAAAATCACTCAATTTTTGGCTTTTATTTCTCTATAATAATCTCACCAACTCTCTTGCCTTTTTCCACTCGGTCTTCGCCTCTCAAAGTTCTCCGCAGACTAGGTAGACGAATCAGCATCACTTTGGGGTCGGCTTACAAACTTGATGTGGCTTGGTCAGAGACTATTGTCGGGACTAGGATAGGCTATCAAATAAAAGTTGGTAATCGGTTTGAGTGTGGCGATTGGAATAGAAGAAGGGGTATAGTGAAAGGATCGGGAAAATGGAACGAAAGAAGATCGAACAACTTGAAACTTTTTTTTAAATTCGTATATTCTTTTTTTTAAAATACTTCTAATGCAAGATTTGAATACAAAATATGACTCTCTTTTTTTACGATTTTTTATAAACTAATCCCGAAACTTCTGAAAACATTGATACTTACTCGAATTTAACTAGCTCTGATACCAACTTGATACGGCCTCGGTACATTAAAGGTTCGAGTCGTATTATGTGCCCGATCGTAAATTAGAGTAAGTTAGGCTTTCGAGAAAAAAGTTAAGAAAGAATGGAGATTAGGCTAAAAAGGGTTTGTGGATGTATGGAAAAGTAGGAAAAGATGAATATATAAATGAATTAAGGTTCAAGCCGAACTAATACAATGGGATGTATTAACTCGAGTCTTAAGTGAACACTTAGATTGGTTAAGGGTTCAGTGGAAGGTTATGGTAGAAGATGGAACCTCGACTTGCTATCAATAGATAATAGGAACCTCGGTATAGTGAACGCCACACTTTAAGGTTACAAAGTGATAAGTTCGATAAACAAAGATGAGGATGACGCCACAAGTGTATGCTTGATAAGTCAACAAGTCTTTGGAGAGAATTGGGAGTTGAAAACAAACTCACAAATTAACAAAGTTATATATATGTTCATTGCCTTCAAAATGAAGATTACATAGCCTATTTATAAGCTAGACAAAGGCTAGCTGAATAGTCTTCTAACTAGCCCCTTAACCCTTAAGTTTTCCTAGGAAACTTCCTAGTAATTTCCTAAATATAATCTAGAAGAAATTAAAGTAAAAATCTGAATGGTCTTGCTTCTAGAATAAAGAAATTCGACTGAACTTGTTTGGAGATGTCTACATTCGGCCCTGGTCTTTTAATGGGGTTTTAAATGCTGCCTTGGAGAAGAGAAATGGCTGTCCTTGAAGAGGTGTGTCCCTTTGCCGAATATGAGCAGCATTTAAGCTCAATAGTTACCGAAATTAATGAGGGAGCTGATGGCTCTTGCACTCCACGAATTGGCCCCTTGGGAAAACTCAACAGCAGCTCCTTTGATGTTCTCAAGATGCACCAGCCAAATTTAATACCTTGTCCCTTTATGTTCATGAAAAAGGCACCAGCAACCCCATTAATTGTCGTCCATGCATGAAGAAACCAGCACATTAAATGGCGCCCAGCAACTCATTAAATCCGTTTTGCTGCACATGAAAAAGTGCTTTGGAAAGTTGAACCATCAGCTTATTTATGCCGTCCATACCTTATTCAAACACCTTCTTTATTTCGGCCAGCATGATCTTTAATGGCTGCTGCTATTCACGAAATGAACAAAAAAAATACTTTAATAGCTGTAATAAATTTGGCTAGACAAAATGGCAGCCATTAAGACAAAATTAAAGGCATATTAATTTCGGCTAGACCACTTAATACTTAGCCATTAAATTGGTCTAAAAGAACCAGGCATATTAAAGTCATGTCCTAAAGCTAGACACAATTAATTCATGTCTAAATTAGGGACATATTAATAACACACATTAATATAAACATATTTAATACTTTAATAATTAAAATGTCCAGATTTATTTAATTAATTAACTTGAGCTGAACTAACTAACTAAACTAATTCATATTTATTTAATTTTAAACACATTTAGCTCATTGAGCTAGTTGAATGCCGAATGGAGCTGAACTAAGCTGACACGAGCTAAGTCAGCTTGAAGAAAGGTGCAAATCAAGCTAATTGAGCTGGCCACTTTGTGTTCGGCAACTCCATCTTCCCACACTCGGCCAGAAACTCCATCTTCCCACACTCGACCAATGTAGCTTGCTACAGCTTCTTGGAATTTCTTAGCACAAGCTCGAGTGATGGGACTCGAGGGTAGCTCTAAGGATTCGGCTCCTAGCTTGTTGGGCGAGCTCACATCACTTGTAGCATGATCTGGCTAATGAGGGGACTATTTTGCATAATGGTTGAAAGTTTAGGGACTTTCCATGAGGGTGTTTATGTTGTTTGTTGAGTTTTTTTTTATGGAAGAAAATGAATGTGAGAGGGTTAAAGAACAACTTTTATGAAAGGTGTTTCCATGAAAACACCTAAAAGGGACCTATTTGTAAAGGTTATAAATTGAGTAGTAAATGCATGAAATAATTGAAATTTTGAGTTACTATTAGAGGGAATATGAATCGGCTAGGCTTGAGTGTGTGAAAAATGAACACATTTCATTTTACGAGCCTAGGGGTAAAATCGTAATTTTTGCCAATGTATAAGGGCAAAACGGTCATTTTTGCCTAAGTAGAAATTTTGAAGTATCATGATTTGTGTAGTGATTAAATGAGTAAATTTTATTATTTTAGATCAAGAAGAACGCGGAAACAACCTTGACCGGGGAAAAGGCAAGGTTACGGATTAAGCCGCAAATTAACATATTTTGCACCGAGGTAAGTTTATGTGTAAACAATACATCCTTAATACATATGTTGTTACCTATTAATGCAATTATATGAATGTAAATACTTATTGGTGAGATTGATTGAAAATGATAGGAAATGAGTAATTCTCGAATGAACCTCGGAATAAAAATGTAGGCAAGGATTAATATCCGTAAATGTGTAATTGTCGATGGGCTGTGTGCGAAACCATCGTTTATATTATCATTTGGTGGGATGTGTGTGATACCACCTTGTTATCTATTCACGATGGGCTGTGTGCAATACGATCGTTTATATTATCATTTGGTGGGCTATGTGCGATACGACCGTAATTATCATTGTTGGTGGGTTGTGTGCGATACCACCCTATTATTGATGAATGGTGGGCTGTGTACGAAACCACCAGGTATCTTGAAACATTCCGGAAGGGTTCATCGAGAAACTTGATTAAGTAAAGATTTCATGTGACTTTGTGATGATAAGTGCAGGGCATAAGTACAATTAAATGTAAGCAATGTGTATGATTTATGGTTGGGATGTGGTAAGAGTTGAGATGAGTAAGCATGATTATGAAAATGTGAATTGTTCTTACATAGTATGTAATGCCTTTGGTTGATTAGCATATGGTATGATGCTCATTGTTTACATGTAGACTTACTAAGCTTAAAGCTTACTCCCTTTCTTTTTCCTTATTTTATAGTATCAAAGAGCCAGCTCGGGATTCGAAGATAAGCAAAGGATCACCCACACTATCTGCACATCTTGGTATAGTTAGACTTAGCATTTTTAGTATGGCATGTATAAGGACTAGACTTAGTTGAATGTCATATTGTTTTGGCCAAATGTGTTGGCTCATTCAAAGATGAACTCTTTTGTACCTTTTACAATTTAGTCCTTTTTATCGAATTGATCATTCAAACGATAAAATTTCTTAACAAAATTTTTATACAATCATACTATCATGCTGTAGACCTCAAAATAATAATAAAATAAATATTTTTTACCTCGAATTTGTGGTCCCAAAAATACTATTCTGATTTGACTAAAAACGGGCTGTTACAAATTTATCCCTGTACATCAAACTCCACATTGGATCTTGACTAATCAAAACTATTTTTACTGAATAACTATCTAACAACTAGCTTAACAACTTTCTTGGAAACAATTGTTTGATGTTTAGTAAAAGAAACATAAAACTAGCTTAAAATGACACTCTGTTAAGAAGTAAATGACAAGTTATTTGATACGGGCACGCCCGGGGCACCAACGTCTCACAAATTAACGGAGCTCGAGGCCCAAGTCCCAAATACCATGGAGCTCATGTGCATCTTCATGCACTTCCAAATTGAGCCGGATTAGCTCATTCGAGCTCAATTTGAGCTCACTCGATGTAACATCCTTAAATAGGGGCTATTGTGTTTAAATTGTTCTTGTATGTGTATGTATTGATTGTGGTATTAATTGAGGTGTTCTAGGGTCTAGGTATAAGCCAAAGGTAGGCCCGAGCTATAAGAAAAATTTTGTTTTTAAGCTTTGGTCAAGGGGAGCTGAAGGAGCGAGGGGTTAAATATATTTCGGGGTGAAATCAAGCACAAGAATTGGCTTGGGAAAGTGGCAAGGAGGCGCTACTTAGGGCCTTGAGAGTGACGCCACATGCAGGGAAGGGGGAGCTCAGGTTCGAGCAGCGGAGATCCCATTTTCTACTTACCATTTTGACGCCAAGGAGGGAAGAGTTGTGCTCAGCTCAAACTCTGTCAGATTTGTTAATTAAGTCAAATTAATTTAAACTGGTGGAGAAGAGAAAATTTAGGAGCTTGTGGAATTCAAACACATTTGAATTGTTGGTCAGGAGAAATTTGAGGTGTTTGCCGAATCTTGAATAGTGGAGGAGGAGTGTTCGGTTGGGGAACTTGCTAGGTGTGCCGTCCCTCCATAGTTAGCTTAGGAGGACATTTTCGGCTAGTCTAGGCTATAGTGCATTCGGTTGAGAAGCAAACTGAAACTCTTCTTTGCTTATCGACTTTCTCTTAATGCACCATGTTGAAGCAAAAGTCGAAATCCCTTTTTGCACCTGTCGAATTCTCTTGAAAGCACCTAGCTGAATGTCCACCTAAACTTCCTTAGTTTTATTTCTTCTTCTTCTTCTTCTCAAGTGCTTGGCCGAATCTCCTTCTCTCCCATCTCTATTTTTTTTCTTTCTCTCATAATTGTTCAAAACCGCATCAACAGTCTCTTCTTCTCAAATCAACAACTTTCCTTTCTCTTCATTCTCTCTTGTGCCGAATCTTCTTCTTTTTCTTCCTTCTTTTTGCCGAAACTCCCTTAATCTCTTTTCTCTAAACCAAAGCTGAATACCATTCATCTTTCTCCCATTCTCTCCTTTCACTTTAGCTGAATCTTATTTGCTTTTTTCTCTTCTTTCACCATAGCGGATCATATTAAAGTCCATCACCATTGCAGAAATCTCCTACTTTCTTCTTGTTTTATTTTGGCCGAATATCAACCAAGCATAGATCTCCCTTGGTTCTTCTCTAATCGGATTTGAAGAGGGTAAGTAATCTTGGCCGAAACTCTATTCTCACTTTCTCTTTTTCTCTGTCGACATGTGTAGACAAAAGCTGAATTTCAGCATTTGTCTTGGCTTTTAATCGACCATGCAATTGGTTTCTTATAGGACCTTTTGGATTTTGAAGCAGTAGATCAGGGTCATCTATTTCCTGTCAAGCGATTTTGGTAAGTCAGTGGTAAGGTTTCATGCCGATTCGATCTGAAAAGCCGAAGGCTATCAAGATTAAGTGTTAATGTTGGCCGATTATAGGGGAAAGATCAGTCTCACACATCTCGGGTTGTGGTTAGCGTTTAAAAGGCAGTAAGGTGAGGGTTGTGTTTGGTTGTGCGTTATCTCACCCTTCGGGATTTGCTAGTATAGCCGAATGCCTTTTGCTAATGATCTTAGTGTGGGCGGAATGTAGGAAAAAAGGATCTAGTGCGATAGATCGGGACCTTCAGGATTCAGTAATCGCATTAGTAATCAGGTGTGTAACGCTTACACACTTCGTTAGTATGATATGTTTATTATGTTACTGTTAATAGCCATTGAAACCGGTAGTTATGCCTTGTGGGCATGAGCGTGGACTCCGGGTAAGTCCCCTGATTATGGATCTCGATATATGCTATCATGTCATTATTTAATGCTATGCCATGTGTTATTTGCATCATCATACGTTATTATGCCACAATTGATATGGACATGGTGGTGGGATTGTTGACAGGAGGGGGAAAAATGATTTGGACTGTCACCAGTGGTTTTGACCACACGACAGGTTGGCCCCGTCTTTGATATTATCATTTGTGACTAAGTCCCAGTGGTTTTGACCACCAGTGGTTTTGACCACATATATGATATTGTGACTACGGTCACCAGTGGTTTTAACCACATATGGATATTGTGACTCGTCCCAGTGGTTTGGTACCACAGTGGGTTGGCCCCACATGATTGATACGGGATTGTCATCAGTGGTTTTGACCACACGATGGGTTGGCCCCATCACTTGATTCGTGACTACGGTCACCAGTGGTTTTGACCACACCGATATATATATTTGTGACTTCGGTCACCAGTGGTTTTGACCACCAGTGGTTTTGACCACACGGGGTAGATAAAGGAGATTGGATGGTTAGATGTTGGGGTGCATGATTGCATGTTTTATTAATGATTTGTGTAAGTGCTATTCCATCGGGTTGGGGATTTACACACTGAGTCTCGGTGACTCACCCCTTCCCTTATACTTTGCAGATGAGGCATAGATCACGGATAGGGAGCCGGGGAGGACTCGAGGTGGCCATGCAAACTTATTTTCGGGTTTTTGATTTTAAATTACTACTCTAGTTTTATCTATTTTACTTTAAATTTGGTTTGGTTTTGTAATAAGGCTGCTAGGTATTATTTTGGGTTTTATTTCTGGATTTTATTTTACCTATCTTATGCTTGTGATTAACAATTTGATATTGCTTAAGTAACCGGATAAATAGCAACGTTTTCAAAAACTATACTCTATCTCGGGATTTTCAAACGTTACCATCGGGTAACATTATTCATAGGGTAATAACAAAGGTAATATAGATGGTTTTCAAACCTAAATTTTCAAACAACTACAAATGCAAATGGTTTTAAACTTGACTATGTTCAAACTCACTCAATTTTTAATAAGTATCGAAAGGTTTTCCAAAACTAGAAACAGCAATTGGATGTTCCAAACTTATTTTTCAGATTTTAAAACAACACTAAAACGATTTCAACATCACTTTATACGGGGTTTTCTAAACCTTAAAACGATAACAGCATTTTCAATAGAAATAAATCGGCAACCTTATTTTTCTTAAAACATTTTCACTCTGTAATATGCCAGATTCGATCGTGGTGTGTTGACCGGGTTTGGGGTGTTACAATTTTGGTATCAGAGCCAGGTTCAACAGCTCGATTGTGGGCTCGAGGCCCAAAAATGTTTTAAAATGGATTGTGGAAAAGGTTTTATGGGAAAAGTATAATGGTGAAAGCATGGCACCGAGTCTCCGGCACCGATCCGCCCAGGTAAGTACCCCAAATTATTTCTTATTGATGATATGATTATGGTGATATTGGCATGACTAAATAGTAGTGACTAATAGTAGTAGGAACTACTCTAGAGATTTGAACTATAGGATGGATGTACTTACGAAACAACCTCTGATTAAACTTCTCATAAAAAGCGTGCCTTAATAGACAAAGTGGAATAAAAGTCTAATGCATAAAACTTGTAGTCGATCAATTCGTGATCGGTAATCATGAGTACACGTGGAAGTGGGCGTAACACTCGTGGACGCAGGTAGGGGTAGGATGACAATCTAAACCGGTAGGGTGCGGTCATGGATCGAAAATGAGGTACCACCGCCGCGGTGTGGGCGTGGAACATCGAGGACCGAGCAGTGTGATGACGCATGTCCTGAGCGATGCCGCGGGTGTTAGAGAGGGTTGCAAATGCAGTGTCGGAGCGGGGTTTGAAATCGTGGTCGAACGTCTCCGGGCTAATGGTGCCGAGGTGTTCAGAGGTATCTCCGGTGTGGCTCCTAGCACAGCGGAATATTGGTTGGAGGTGACAAAACGTATTATGGATGATCTGGACTTCTCGGCTGAGGAGAAGCTTAAGCGGGTAGTATCTCTGCTGCGAGATGAGTCATATCAGTGGTGGCTCACAGTTAGGAATGGAGCAATGGCGGATGACATTACTTGGGAATTCTTTAGAGCAGCCTATCAGAGGAAGTACATTGGGGCTAGCTACATTGATGCGCAGTGCAAGGCGTTCCTGAACCTGGTCTAGGGAAGTAAGACTGTATCGGAATATAAGGCGGAATTTCTTCGGCTGAGTCGCTATGCACGGGGTATTGTGGGCACGGAGCATGAGCGTTGTGTTAGATTTGAGGATGGGCTGAGAGACGAGTTGCGAATGTTAATTGCCCCACAGCAGGAAAGAGAGTTTGCGGTCTTAGTGGAAAAGGCCAAAGTTGCTGAGGAGGTGAAACAAAGTCAGTAAGGCGTATCGGGATAAGGGTTGGAATAAGAGGAATTCGGATCATCGGGTCCACGAATCGCAGAAAAGGGGTAGATATGGTGGGCCGAATCAAGCTGCTAGGCCTACTGCTGCTAATACTCAGTGGCCACCACGGTGTGCTCATGTGGAAAATCTCACACGGGAGAATGTTGGACTGGAAACAGAGGATGTTTCCAGTGTGGATCGATGGGGCATCGAGTGAGGGATTGTCCATAGAGATCAGCTAGGCTGCAGTTTGGGGATCAGAATCGTACACAGATCAGGAGGGATGGTCAGCAACCACAGAGGGGCCGTGGTGCAGCCAGGGGAGGTAATGGCTCTGGTAGAGGCTGTGGAGCACCGGGCAGAGGTGCAGGTGGTACAAAGGCTAGACAGCCTGGATTGGTCTACGCGGCGAGGCGTCGAGAAAAGGGCGACGCACCAGACGTCATAACTGGTACATTCTTAATCTTTGGTCTACCTTATAATGCTATGATTGATGTGGGTTCGATGCACTCGTATGTTGCCAGTAGCATAGCGGAAATAATGAACTTAGACTTTGAGATTACTTCTAGGGAGATGACAGTAATAAGCCTTCTAGGTCACTCTGTAGAAGTAAATAAACTGTATAGGGATGTACCCCTAGAACTTTAAGGGGTCGTGTTTTTGGCTGACTTGATGGAACTGCCGTTTGGGGAGTTTGATCTGATTCTTGGGATGGATTGGCTAGTAAAGTACCAGGGCAGTTTGGATTGCGCAACTAAGCACATGGTGTTGAAGTCGGTGGAAGGCGAAGAGGTAGTGATGATAGGTAATAGGAGAGATTACCTATCCAGTGTGGTCTCTGCGCTGAAGGCAGAGAAAATGGCTAGGAAAGGTTGTGAGGCATTTATGGTGCATGTCTGTACTTTGGAAGCAAAGGATTCAGCTGTGGAGAGTGTCCGAACTGTGGGGGAGTTTGCTGATGTATTTCGAGAGGAACTTCCGGGTTTGCCCCCTGACCGCGAGGTTGAGTTCGGTATAGACTTGATACCCGAAACCACGCCAGTGTCTATTGCCCCATATAGGATGGCGCTGAAAGAATTGGTAGAGTTAAAGGCTCAGATTCAGGAGTTGCTGGACAGAGGTTTCATCCGGCCGAGTGTATCCCCTTGGGGAGCACCTGTGCTTTTTGTTAAGAAGAAAGATGGTACTATGCGGATGTGTATAGACTACCGCCAGCTGAATAAGTTGACGATCAAAAACAAGTATCCGTTGCCCAGGATAGACGACTTGTTTGATCAGCTCAAGGGTGCATCGGTATTCTCTAAGATAGATCTTAGGTCGGGGTATCATCAACTCAAGGTGAAGGAGGCTAATATCCATAAAACGGCGTTTCGTACTCGGTATGGGCATTACGAGTTTCTGGTGATGCCATTCGGGTTGACCAATACGCCAGTAGCATTCATGGACATGATGAATCAGGTGTCTCAGTCGTATTTGGATTGATTCGTCGTGGTGTTTATAGACGACATTTTGGTGTACTCGAAATCTGAGGAGGAACATGACGCGCATCTTCGGGTGGTGCTGCAGATTCTGAGGGAAAAGCAGTTATTTGCCAAATTTAGTAAGTGCGAGTTCTGGCTTAGGGAGGTGACTTTCTTGGGTCACGTGGTGTCAGCTGAGGGGATTAGAGTGGATCCTCGAAAGATTGCGGTAGTGTTGGACTGGAAACCGCCTAAGTCAGTGGCAGAAGTTCGGAGTTTCCTAGGACTGGCAGGGTATTACCGCAGATTTGTTGAGGGATTTTCTTTGATCGCAGTGCCTATGACCAAATTACTGAGGAAAGGAGTTCCATTTGTGTGGTCTGAGAAACAGCAAGAAAGTTTCGACAAGTTGAGAAAGATTCTGACTGAAGCTCCGATTTCGATTCAGCCTGAGGCAGGAAAGGAATTCACGGTCTACTGTGATGCATCACATACTGGTTTGGGATTTGTGTTGATGCAGGAAGGGAAGGTAGTGGCATATGCATCTCGACAGCTGAGATCGCATGAGGTTAACTATCCAACGCATGACTTGGAATTAGCTGTAGTGGTTTTCGCCCTGAAAATATGGAGACATTACTTGTACGGAGAGAAGTCGATAGTTTACACGGATCACAAAAGTCTGAAGTATCTGTTGACTCAGAAAGATCTGAACTTGAGACAACGAAGATGGATTGAACTGTTGAAGGACTACGACTGTTCAATTGAGTATCATCCGGGCAAGGCTAACGTGGTGGCAGACGCGTTGAGCCGTAAGGTAGTGTCAGACTTGAGAGCGATGTTTGCTCATCTTAGCTTGTACGACGACGGAGTCTGTTGGCGTAAGTGCGGTAAAACCGACTTGGGTAGTACAAATTAAGGAGCTTGATTAGAGGATGAGGTTTGAATGCTCGGAGGTTGCAAGTTCGAGAATGGTGGGTTGGAAGGTTACAGCTTGTCCAGTGATGGAGTACTATGTTTTCAAGGGAAAGCTTGTATGCCGAAGGACGTCAAGTTAAGGCAAAAGATTCTTCAGGACGTACGTAGCAGTCCATACGCTATGCATCCTGGAGGTAGCAAGATGTACCGGGATTTGCCAGAGCAGTTTTGGTGGCCAGGTCTGAAACGGGAAGTAACTGAAGTGGGTAAATGTCTGACGTGTCAGCAAGTCAAAGCTGAACATCAGTTGCCATCAGGTTTACTTCAGCCGGTGAAGATTTCGCAATGGAAGTGGGAAAGGATCACTATGGATTTTGTCAGTGGACTACCCCTTACGCCAAGTAGGAAAGACTCAGTCTGGGTAATTGTGGATCGTCTGACTAAGTCAGCTCATTCCATACCAGTAAGGGTTGATTACTCGCTTCAGAAGTTAGCAAGGCTGTATGTGGCAGAGATAGTGAGGTTGCACAGGGTGCCAGTATCGATCATCTCGGACAGGGATCCCAGGTTCATGTCGAGGTTCTGGAAAGCGTTGCATCAGGCATTGGGAACACGGTTGGATTTTAGTACGGCATTTCATCCACGCATGCACTTTGATGATCGAGAGAGGGTTATACAAATCTTGGAAGATATCTTTGAGAGGTCGTGTTTTGGACTTTAGAGGCACTGGGAAGAATTTCTACCGTTAGCTGAATTTGCGTACAACAATAGTTACAGTGCAAGCATTAAGATGGCACCATATGAGGCATTGTATGGTAGGAAGTGTCATACACCTACCTTTGGATGTAAGTGGGGAGCGTCGGATGTTGGGACCGAGTTGGTTCTCGAGACCGAGGATAAAGTCAAGTTGATTCGAGCTCGTTGAAGGAAGCTTGAGCATGAAAGCGAAGTCATATGCCGATCTTAAGCGAGAGATATAGAGTTCGCAGATGGGTGATAGGGTTTTCTTGAAGGTCTCGCGTGTGGAAGAAAGTTGAGATTTGGAAGGAAAGGCAAGCTAAGTCCAAGGTTTATTGGCCCATATAAGGTGTTGGGACGAGTGGGACCGATGAGCTTATCGCCTTGAGTTGCCAGTGAGCTGAGTCGATACATGATGTGTTCTACGTCTCCATGCTTAGGCGTTATCGTTCGAGATCCATCGCATGTTGTATCGGTGGAGGAAATTGAGGTGAGCCCGATTTGACCATGGAAGAGGAAGGAAAGTGCTGATTCTAGATCGGGATGTGAAAGTTTTTGCGCAAGAAGTCGGTTCCATTAGTAAAGGTATTATGGAAAAATCATAGCGTGGAAGAAGCTACGTGGGAACCAGAGGATGTGATGAGGCAGCAATACCCTCAACTCTTTTGACCAGGTAATTTCGAGGCCGAAATTATTTTTAAGGGGGGTAGAACTGTAACATCCTTAAATAGGGGCTATGGTGTTTAAATTGTTCTTGCATGTGTATGTATTGATTGTGGTATTAATTGAGGTGTTCTAGGGTCTAGGTATGTTTAGGGTAGGCCCGAGCTATAAGAAAAATTTTGTTTTTAAGCTTTGGTCAAGGGGAGCTGAAGGAGCGAGGGGTTAAATATATTTCGGGGTGAAATCAAGCACAAGAATTGGCTTGGGAAAGTGGCAAGGAGGCGCCACTTAGGGCCTTGAGAGTGACGCCACATGCAGGGAAGGGGGAGCTCAGGTTCGAGCAGCGGAGATCCCATTTTCTTCTTACCATTTTGACGCCAAGGAGGGAAGAGTTGTGCTCAGCTCAAACTCTGTCAGATTTGTTGATTAAGTCAAATTAATTTAAACTGGTGGAGAAGAGAAAATTTAGGAGCTTGTGGAATTCAAACACATTTGAATTGTTGGTCAGGAGAAATTTGAGGTGTTTGCCGAATCTTGAATAGTGGAGGAGGAGTGTTCGGTTAGGGAACTTACTAGGTGTGCCGTCCCTCCATAGTTAGCTTAGGAGGACATTTTCGGCTAGTCTAGGCTATAGTGCATTCGGTTGAGAAGCAAACCGAAACTCTTCTTTGCTCATCGACTTTCTCTTAATGCACCATCTTGAATCAAAAGCTGAAATCCCTTTTTACACCTGTCGAATTCTCTTGAAAGCACCTAGCCGAATGTCCACCTAAACTTCCTTAGTTTTATTTCTTTTTCTTCTTCTTCTCAAGTGCTTGGCTGAATCTCCTTCTCTCCCATCTCTATTTTTTTTCTTTCTCTCATAATTGTTCAAAACCGCATCAACAGTCTCTTCTTCTCAAATCAACAACTTTCCTTTCTCTTCATTCTCTCTTGTGCCGAATCTTCTTCTTTTTCTTCCTCCTTTTTACCGAAACTCCCTTAATCTCTTTTCTCTAAACCAAAGCCGAATACCATTCATCTTTCTCCCATTCTCTCCTTTCACTTTAGCCGAATCTTATTTGCTTTTCTCTTCTTTCAGCCATAGCCGGATCATATTGAAGTCCATCACCATTGCCGAAATCTCCCTACTTTCTTCTTGTTTTATTTTGGCCGAATATCAACCAAGCATAGATCTCCCTTGGTTCTTCTCTAATCGGATTTGAAGAGGGTAAGTAATCTTGGCCGAAACTCTATTCTCACTTTCTCTTTTTCTCTGTCGACATGTGTAGACAAAAGCTGAATTTCGGCATTTGTCTTGGCTTTTAATCGACCATGCAATTGGTTTCTTATAGGACCTTCTGGATTTTGAAGCAGTAGATCGGGGTCATCTATTTCCTGTCAAGCGATTTCAGTAAGTCAGTGGTAAGGTTTCATGCCGATTTGATCTGAAAAGCCGAAGGCTATCAAGATTAAGTGTTAATGTTGGCCGATTGTAGGGGAAAGATCAGTCTCTCACATCTCGGGTTGTGGTTAGCGTTCGAAAGGCAGTAAGGTGAGGGTTGTGTTTGGTTGTGCGTTATCTCACCCTTCGGGATTTGCTAGTATAGCTGAATGGCTTTTGCTAATGATCTTAGTGTGGGCGGAATGTAGGAAAAGGGGATCTAGTGCGATAGATAGGGACCTTCGGGATTCAATAATCGCGTTAGTAATCAGGTGTGTAACGCTTACACACTTCGTTAGTATGATATGTTTATTATGTTACTTTTAATAGCCATTGAAACCGGTAGTTATGCCTTGTGGGCATGAGCGTGGACTCCGGGTAAGTCCCCTGATTATGGATCTCGATATATGCTATCATGTCATTGTTTAATGCTATGCCATGTGTTATTTGCATCATCATACGTTATTATGCCACGATTGATATGGACATGGTGGTGGGATTGTTGAGAGGAGGGGGAAAAATGATTTGGACTGTCACTAGTGGTTTTGACCACACGACGGGTTGGCCCCGTCTTTGATATTATTATTTGTGACTAAGTCCCAGTGGTTTTGACCACCAGTGGTTTTGACCACATATATGATATTGTGACTACGGTCACCAGTGGTTCTGACCACATATGGATATTGTGACTCGTCCCAGTGGTTTGGTACCACAGTGGGTTGGCCCCACATGATTGATACGGGATTCTCATCAGTGGTTTTGACCACACGATGGATTGGCCCCATCACTTGATTCGTGACTATGGTCACCAGTGGTTTTGACCATACCGATATATATATTTGTGACTTCGGTCACCAGTGGTTTTGACCACCAGTGGTTTTGACCACACGGGGTAGATAAAGGAGATTGGATGGTTAGATGTTGGGGTGCATGATTGCATGTTTTATTAATGATTTGTGTAAGTGCTATTCCATCGGGTTGGGGATTTACACACTGAGTCTCGATGACTCACCCCTTCCCTTATACTTTGCAGATGAGGCATAGATCGTGGATAGGGAGCCGGGGAGGACTCGAGGTGGCCATGCAAACTTATTTTCGGGTTTTTGATTTTAAATTACTACTCTAGTTTTATCTATTTTACTTTAAATTTGGTTTGGTTTTGTAATAAGGCCGCTAGGTATTATTTTGGGTTTTATTTCTGGATTTTATTTTACCTATCTTATGCTTGTGATTAACAATTTGATATTGCTTAAGTAACCGGATAAATAGCAACGTTTTCAAAAACTATACTCTATCTCGGGATTTTCAAACGTTACCATCGGGTAACATTATTCATAGGGTAATAACAAAGGTAATATAGATGGTTTTCAAACCTAAATTTTCAAACAACTACAAATGCAAATGGTTTTAAACTTGACTATGTTCAAACTCACTCGGTTTTTAATAAGTATCGAAAGGTTTTCCAAAACTAGAAACATCAATTGGATGTTCCAAACTTATTTTTCGGATTTTAAAACAACACTAAAACGATTTCAACATCACTTTATACGGGGTTTTCTAAACCTTAAAACGATAACAGCGTTTTCAATAGAAATAAGTCGGCAACCTTATTTTTCTTAAAACGTTTTCACTCTGTAATATGCCAGATTCGGTCGTGGTGTGTTGACCGGGTTTGGGGTGTTACACTCGAGCTCGCTCCAGCTCCTTGAGCTGATTACATCATTTTAATGCTTTAAATAAATTGAGTATTTAATTTATTAAAATTCCTATAGAAAATTAAATATGTCTAAATAATTAATTTAGTGTTGGATTTAGTTTGTTTAAGCTTAAATTAATTTTGTCACATTTTATTACATGTTTTTAAGTTGTTTAAAAGCTAAATTAAATGTGCAGTTTTTTTTTAGTTAAAATAGGGGCCTGCTGAATTTCAAAGTGTTTTAAATGGGATGTTTAATGTGTCCAAAGTGTCCATTAGTGTGTCATGGACATGTTCAATTATTGTTCAGCTGATTTGAAGAGTTTTAATATGTTTTCTTGGTTCATGTAGGTTCAGCCGAACCATTAGAGTGCATTTAAGTGATATATGCACCTAGGTGCATTGTACCTAGCCGAATACATCAAGGAACCTAGGAGGTGCATGGACGGTTGGAAGCATGGATTAATTGCTGCTGGTTATTGGAGTTTTAAGGCACCTATTCGGCTGGAATTTGAAGACAAGTTCATGGAGGAATTAAATGCATGAACCACAAGATACATTGCATGGTTGAATGCATGAATGTCCAGCTACATGAATTATTTTGATTCATTGACTCTCCTAAGTGACTATTCGGCCAAGGGGCATCTATTGGCATTATTTTTAAAGCTATGGACGAATTTGGACAATGCCATTCATCTTCCTACAGCCAAGTTCATCAAGCTTAGTTTTCATCATCATTCATTCCCTTGACGTTCCCAAAGGTGCCCATTAACTTTGACGAATTTTGAGTTAATTCTTGCACATTCATCCTTCTAGAAAAAGTCCATTGGAGTGCCCTTGCTGACCAAATACAATTAGCTCATTTCCTTCTCCATTAAGTTGGCTATTGGCGTTCCCAAAGGATGAACATGGACTTGGCCATTAGTCTTCCAAGTGCACTGATCTTGCCAAGAGAAATGTATCATCTAGAAGCTGCCTATTTTCCTCCCACATGCAGCCGAATATAGCAAGCTCACAAGGCCACATTCAGTCGAATTTGCCAAGCATATCAAGGGCCTTGTTCGGCCAACCTAGCCAAGCAAACTAAGGGACTTTATTCTAGATTTTTCTAGCTTATTCTAAGTTTAATTTTACTTAGCCTTTAAGCTATTTGGATGACCATTTGGCTAGCTCTAATTAGCCTATAAATACTTGTTATTTTCATTGGTTATGTTAGATTAAGACTTTGATTAAATATATATGAACATTTGTTCACCGAGTGAGTTTATCTCCTCTTCATTTTTGTTCGAGTTTCGATTCCGACTTATCAAGTTTTGCTTGTGGTGTCAAGTCGTTTCTCATCCATTAACTTATACAATAGGTTCTTAACTTTATAGATAACGGGTCTTGGTCCATATCTGATTTCCATCTTCCACCTTAAACCAATATAGATCCCGGGGTGACATTGTCATAGTGTTGAATCGATTCTCTGTTTAAGTTCTTTAATCCATTTCCACCAAAATATCACCTATCTTTTATCCATCTTCCTTCAACATAAAACTGAATCTATCATCTAAACCGTTTCCTTCATTTCTCAAAACTCCATTCCTAACTTAATCCATTTCTTAAAACCAATTCACTTAAAAGCTTCCGCAACTCTTCCATATTTTCTCATTATTACCCGAACGCTTGATTTACTCCTCGTAGACGATTGGGCAATCCGCATAATTTCGACTCTTCCCAAGGCGGATTGTATCATCTGGTATCTGAGCTACAAAACGAGGAGTCCCGACGACGTTCATGAAGCCGGAATAGATTCGTGTTTGTAATAAGATAAAAAAAATTCAAGTTGTAATTTTTTTTGTTTCTTGTCTTAGCATATATTGTATTGAAGTAAAAAAAAGGAATTACGAAAATTAAAAAAAATCGTAAAAAAAAAGTGAGAAGTTTGTTTGAATTATTTTCTACCCCGATCTTCTACCATCATTTTGGTTTCAACATTCCACCCCAACGCCACCCCTACCCTATTTTCCAAAGCCTTTTTGTTTTAGCCTACCCGATACCAAAATTTTTCTTTTGTTTAGCCTCCCCTATACCCGACATTAATCCCTTGTTAACCAATTTTGTAACCGACCCTCAAGCCGCAATAAGTCTTTTCGAAACGAAGTACGAATTTGCGAGAGCGAGAAAGAGCAGAAAAAGGCACGAGTATATTCATCAAAGAAAAATCCTTATACGAGAGAAACACGAGCGTGAGCGAAATTTTTCTTTGTGAGTGACTTGTGAGTTTTTTTGGTGAGGTTTTACTTTTCAGTTTTATTCTTTTTAACAATCTTACTTTTAAGAAAATAACATGTCTGAAGAAGAGTTTTCATCCAATGACTTCCACTACTTGGTGAAAGAAATGGACCGGATGCTCGAAAGAAAGTTAAGTCCACTACAAAAGCGTTTGGGTCAAGTGGAGGAAAAGGTTCAACGAAAGCACACTACAACAAGTCGAGAAGCGGAGTTGCGACCATTTCGGAGATCCACTTTCGATGATTATTCGAGAAAAGACTTTTGTCATGATTTCCATGCGTCATCGACTTCAAGGTCAAGAGACTTCTGTCAATATTCCTCTTCATCAAGAAGTTCATCATTCAATGAATATGTGAGAAAGGATTATCATCAAGATTCGTATTCGTCAAGACCTCCGAGACAACAAGAAGAAAGTAACGAGTACAAGGCTTTTCGACAACGCGAACGAGAAAACACAAGCTGTTCTTCAAGAAATTCATCCATGAAGAATCTTTCAGGAAGAAACGATTGTGATATCTTTGAGAACATTCTCTCGATCCTTGAGTCAAATTTTTCTCCTTTCGATTCTTCTGACTCATCCTCTTGTTGTAATCAAAATGAAAGTGAAAAAGAAAATGAAAAAGAAAAAGAAAAAGAAGAAAACGAGAGTGAAAAAGAAGAGAAAGAACAAAAAGAAATAAAAAAAGAATACGAAAGAAGAGAAAAAGAAATCGAGAGAAAAGAAAATAAAAGTGAGAATAAAGAAAAAGAATTTGAGATAGAAAAATAGTTGGAAAAAGAAGTGAGAGAACAAGAAGAGCAAGAAAAAGCGAGTGTTGATTTAGCTAACTCATCGGAACTTTATTCTTTGTCTGTTTCTTCTTTTCACGTTTCTGAGAAACCGAGTGATGAATGCTGACTTCAATACCTTCTCGACAAGCGACGTTTCCAAATGATCATCCAAGGTAAAGATGAAGTTGAATCACATGAGTCGGAAGGTAAGGAAGGTAAGTGTTTCGAAACAATTCTATCTCCACTAAATCTTTCTAATATTTGTGAATATGCGAATAATATTGTCCTTTGCCATCCCTCGATTCATTTTGATGTTTTAAATGATGGTAAGATGAGTTTGTCAAATCAGAAACATTGCGCTTCAAATTCTGAAAGTGGAGTAACGAATATTCGAAAAATGCTAGACTCGAGTAAGTATGATGATGAATTTTCTTTTAATTCCAATTTGTTTGATTATGGTTATCACGAAATCAGTTCATTGTCTAATACGAAAATTTTGAGTTTTTGTAAATCAGTTTTGAAACATATAAAGAGTTTTGATTGCTCGATCTTGAATGTGCATAAGTCTTATTGGTTTAATAAGTTTGATTTATCGGAACCATTGAAACATTTTGACTTAACCAATCAAACGCATGTTTTTAAACCGGGACTATGTTTTGTATCATCTGGTATATCTTGTTGGAAAACCAATCAATCCCAATTTTGCTTGAAAAATTTCAATCATTTTGGAAATTGGTTCTTGGATAAGGTAATGAATTTAGTTCAATTTGTCTTCAAATTTTATTCGTTGCTTAAACAATTTTTATGGTTTTATTTGAAATTCACTTTCCATTTGAAAATGGTTGAATTGAACGCGAAGCTTCAATTACACTACTTGGCCGTGGAGAGAAGGTTTCTATTGCTCGATCAAGGTAAGATTGATCTTTGTCTTTCTGAGTATAAAGGTAAGTCTTCTGAAACTGTTGATGCGTTTTTGCTCTCATCGGATTGCAATAAGCTTTGCGTTGCTGATTATGTTTTTGCCAAACATTTAGATCATGTTATGATTAATTGTTTTATTTTGCCTGTTTGTGATCTATCTGTTTCGATGAATGATGACAGGATTCTTGAGTTTGATAATTTTTATTCTTGTGTTCGATCAATGCATGAACTTATTGTGCACAATCGTGAACCATGCGAAGCATTGCAAATATCTGCTTGTGATGAATATATCTATCATCTGATATATTATTCACATGATCATTTTGGTTTGAGGATATCATTTAAACCATATGCCTGCTTTGAATCTCATTCCATCATGTTTCAAAAATTTGATAAGGCTTTGTTCCTTTTATATGATAAAGTGTTTAGTGCGTGCGAACTATCTGTTTTGTTTTGCTTATATTTGGTTTGCAAGAATGTTTGCTAACTTGTGGTTATCTTCTTTAGGTACTACGATTATTATCCGCCCCATTTGACCGAGGTAAACTGAGCCAAAAGGAGTATTGTTCGGACAACCAACGGGTCAATTCGAGGACGACTCGTCTTGATGAGGGGAGGGATGATACGGGTACGCCCGGGGCACCAACGACTCACAAATTGATGGAGCTCGAGGCCCAAGTCCCAAATACCATGGAGCTCATGTGCATCTTCTTGCACTTCCAAATTGAGCCGAATTAGCTCATTCGAGCTCAATTTGAGCTCACTCGAGCTCGCTCCAGCTCCTTGAGCTGAGTACATCATTTTAATGCTTTAAATAAATTGAGTATTTAATTTATTAAAATTCCTACAGCAAATTAAATATGTCTAAATAATTAATTTAGTGTTGGATTTAGTTTGTTTAAGCTTAAATTAATTTTGTCACATTTTATTACATGTTTTTAAGTTTTTAAAAGCTAAATTAAATGTGCGCTTTTTTTTAGTTAAAATAGAAATGCTTAATTTCAAAGTGTTTTAAATGGGATGTTTAATGTGTCCAAAGTGTCCATTAGTGTGTCATGGACATGTTCAATTATTGTTCAGCTGATTTGAAGAGTTTTAATATGTTTTCTTGGTTCATGTAGGTTTAGCCGAACCATTAGAGTGCATTTAAGTGATACATGCACCTAGGTGCATTGTACCTAGCCGAATACATCAAGGAACCTAGGAGGTGCATGGACGGTTGGAAGCATGGATTAATTGCTGCTTGTTATTGGATTTTTAAGGCACCTATTCGGCTGGAATTTGAATACAAGTTCATGGAGGAATTAAATGCATGAACCACAAGATACATTGCATGGCCGAATGCATGAATGTCCAGCTACATGAATTATTTTGATTCATTGACTCTCCTAAGTGACTATTCGGCCAAGGGGCATCTATTGGCATTAGTTTTAAAGCTATGGATGAATTTGGACAATGCCATTCATCTTCCTACAGCCAAGTTCATAAAGCTTAGTTTTCTTCATCATTAACCTGCCCCTTGACGTTCCCAAAGGCTGCCCATTAACTTGGACGAATTTTGAGTTAATTCTTGCACATTCATCCTTCTTAGAAAAAGTCCATTGGAGTGCCCTTGCTGACCAAATACAATCAGCTCATTTCCTTCTCCATTAAGTTGGCTATTGGCGTTCCCAAAGGATGAACATGGACATGGCCATTAGTCTTCCAAGTGCATTCATCTAGCCAAGAGAAATGTATCATCTAGAAGCTGCCCATTTGCCTCCCACATGCAGCCAAATATGGCAAGCTCACAAGGCCACATTCAGTCGAATTTGCCAAGCATATCAAGGGTCTTGTTCGGCCAACCTAGCCAAGCAAACTAAGGTACTTTATTCTAGATTTTTCTAGCTTATTCTAAGTTTAATTTTACTTAGGCTTTAAGCTATTTGGATGACCATTTGGCTTGCCCTAATTAGCCTATAAATACTTGTTATTTTCATTGGTTATGTTAGATTAAGACTTTAATTAAATATATATGAACATTTGTTCACCGAGTGAGTTTATCTCCTCTTCATTTTTGTTCGAGTTTCGATTCTGACTTATCAAGTTTTGCTTGTGGCGTCAAGTCGTTTCTCATCCATTAACTTATACCATAGGTTCTTATCTTTATAGATAACGGGTCTTAGACCATATCCGATTTCCATCTTCCACCTTAAACCAATATAGATCCCGGGGTGACACTGTCATAGTGTTGAATCGATTCTTTGTTTAAGTTCTTTAATCCATTTCCACCAAAATATCACATATCTTTTATCCATCTTCCTTCAACATAAAACCGAATCTATCATCTAAATCGTTTCCTTCATTTCTCAAACCTCCATTCCTAACTTAATCCATTTCTTAAAACCAATTCACTTAAAAGCTTCCGCAACTCTTCCATATTTTCTCATTATTAACCGAAGGCTTGATTTACTCCTCGTAGACGATTGGGCAATACGCATACATTTTGACTCTTCCCAAGGTGGACTGTATCATCTGGTATCAGAGCTACAAAACGAAGAGTCCCAATGACGTTCGTGAAGCCGAAATAGATTCGTGTTTCTAATAAGATAAAAAAATTCAAGTTGTAATTTTTTTTTGTTTCTTGTCTTAGCATATATTGTATTGAAGTGAAAAAAAAAGGAATTACAAAAATTAAAAAAAATCGTAAAAAATAAAAGTGAGAAGTTTGTTTGAATTATTTTCTACCCCGATCTTCTACCATCATTTTGGTTTCCACATTCCACCCCAACGCCAGCCCTACCCTATTTGCCAAAGCCTTTTTGTTTTAGCGTACCCGATACCAAAATTTTTCTTTTGTTCAGCCTCCCCTATACCCGACATTAATCCCTTGTTAACCAATTTTGTAACCGACCCTCAAGCCGCAATAGGTCTTTTCGAAATGAAGTACGAATTTGTGAGAGCAAGAAAGAGCGGTAAAAGGCACGAATATATTCATCAAAGAAAAATCCTTATACGTCTGAAACACGAGCGTGAGCAAAATTTTTCTTTTTGAGTGATTTGTGAGTTTTTGTGGTGAGGTTTTACTTTTTAGTTTATTCTTTTTAACAATCTTACTTTTCAGAAAATAACATGTCTCAAGAAGAGTTTTCATCAGTTGACTTTCACTACTTGGTGAAAGAAATGGACCGAATGCTCGAAAGAAAGTTAAATCCACTACAAAAGTGTTTGGGTCAAGTGGAGGAAAAGGTTCGACAAAAGCACACTACAACAAGTCGAGAAGCGGAGTTGCGACCATTTCGGAGATCCACTTTCGATGATTATTCCAGAAAAGACTTCCGTCATGATTTGCATGCGTCATCGACTTCAAGGTCAAGAGACTTCTATCAAGATTCCTCTTCATCAAGAATTTCATCATTCAATGAATATGTGAGAAAGGATTATCATCGAGATTCGTATTCATCAAGACCTTCGAGACAACGAGAAGAAAGTAACGAGTACAAGGCTTTTCGATAATGCGAACGAGAAAGCACAAGCCGTTCTTCAAGAAATTCATCCATGAAGAATCTCTCAGGAAGAAATGATTGTGATATCTTTGAGAACATTCTCTCGATCCTTGAGTCAAATTTTTCTCCTTTCGATTCTTCTGACTCATCCTCTTGTTGTAATCAAAACAAAAGTGAAAAAGAAATTGAAAAAGAAAAAGAAGAAAACGAGAGTGAAAAAGAAGAGAAATAACAAAAAGATATTGAAAAAGAATACGAAAGAAAAGAAAAAGAACTCGAGAGAAAAGAATATAAAAGTGAGAATAAAGAAAAAGAAGTGAGAGAACAAGAAGAGCAAGAAAAAGCGAGTGTTGATTTAGCTAACTCATCAGAACTTTGTTCTTAATCTGTTTCTTCTTTTTAGGTTTCCGAGAAATCGAGTGATGAATGTCGACTTCAATACCTTCCCGACGAGCGACGTTTCCAAATGATCATCCAAGGTAAAGATGAAGTTGAATCACACAAGTCGGAAGGTAAGGAAGGTAAGTGTTCTGAAACAATTCCATCTCCACTAAATCTTTCTAATATTTGTGAATATGCGAATAATATCGTCCTTTGACATCCCTCAATTCATTTTGATGTTTTAAATGATGGTAAAACGAGTTTGTCAAATCAGAAACATTGCGCTACAAATTGTGAAAGTGGAGTAACGAATATTCAAAAAATGCAAGACTGGAGTAAGTATGACGATGAATTTTCTTTTAATTCCAATTTGTTTGATTATGGTCATCACGAAATCAGTTCATTGTGTAATACGAAAACTTTGAGTTTTTGTAAATCAGTTTTGAAACATATAAAGAGTTTTGATTGCTCGATCTTGAATGTGCATCTTACTGGTTTAATAAGTTTGATTTATCGGAACCATTGACACATTTTGGCTTAACCAATCAAACGCATGTTTTTAAACCGGGACTATGTTTTGTATCATCTGGTATATCTTATTGGAAAACCAATCAATCCCAATTGTGCTAGAAAAATTTCAATCATTTTGGAAATTGGTTCTTGGATAAGGTAACAAATTTTGTTCAATTTGTCTTCAAATTTTATTCGTTCCTTAAACAATTTTTATGGTTGTATTTGAAATTCACTTTCCATTTGAAAATGGTTGAATTGTACGTGAAGCTTCGATTAGACTACTTGGTCGTGGAGAGAAGGTTTGTATTGCTCTATCAAGGTAAGTCTTCTGAAACTGTTGATGCATTTTTGCTCTCATCGGATTGCAATAAGCTTTGCGTTGCTAATTATGTTTTTGCCAAACATTTAGATCATGTTATGATTAATTGTTCTATTTTGCCCGTTTGTGATCTATCTGTTTCGATGAATGATGACAGGATTCTTGAGTTTGATAATCTTTATTCTTGTGTTCGATCAATGCATGAACTTATTGTTCACAATCGTGAACCATGTGAAGCATTGCAAATATCGGCTTGTGATGAATATATCTATCATCTGATATATTATTCGCATGATCATTTTGTTTTGAGGATATCATTTAAACCGTATGCCTGCTTTGAAGCTCATTCCATCATGTTTCAAAAATTTGATAAGGCTTTGTTCCTTTTATATGATAAAGTGTTTATGCCCATGTGCGTGCGAACTATCTGTTTTGTTTTGCTTATATTTGGTTTGCAAGAATGTTTGCTAACTTGTGGTTATCTTTTTTAGGTACTACGACTATTATACGCCCCATTTGACCGAGGTAAACCGAGCCAAAAGGAGTTTTGTTCGGACAACCAACGGGTCGATTCAAGGACAAATCGTCTTGAAGAGGAGAGGGATGATACGGGCATGCCCGGGGCACCAATGACTCACAAATTGACGGAGCTCGAGGCCCAAGTCCCAAATACCATGGAGCTCATGTGCAACTTCTTGCACTTCCAAATTGAGCCGGATTAGCTCATTCGAGCTCAATTTGAGCTCACTCGAGCTCACTCCAACTCCTTAGGCTAATTACATCATTTTAATGCTTTAAATAAATTGAGTATTTAATTTATTAAAATTCCTACAGCAAATTAAATATGTCTAAATAGTTATTTTAGTGTTCGATTTAGTTTTTTAAGCTTAAATTAATTTTGTCACATTTTATTACATGTTTTTAAGTTGTTTAAAAGCTAAATTAAATGTGCAGTTTTTTTTAGTTAAAATAGTGGCTGCCGAATTTCAAAGTGTTTTAAATGGGATGTTTAAGGTGTCCAAAGTGTCCGTTAGTGTGTCATGGACATGTTCAATTATTATTCAGCTGATTTGAAGAGTTTTAATATGTTTACTTGGTTCATGTAGGTTCAGCCGAGCCATTAGAGTGCATTTAAGTGATACATGCACCTAGGTGCATTGTACCTAGCCGAATACATCAAGGAACCTAGGAGGTGCATGGACGGTTGGAAGCATGGATTAATTGCTGCTGGTTATTTGATTTTTAAGGCACCTATTCGGCTTGAATTTGAAGACAAGTTCATGGAGGAATTAAATGCATGAACCACAAGATACATTGCATGGCCGAATGCATGAATGTCCAGCTACATGAATTATTTTGATTCATTGACTCTCCTAAGTTACTATTCGGCCAAGGGGCATCTACTGGCATTATTTTTAAAGCTATGGACGAATTTGGACAATGCCATTCATCTTCCTACAGCCAAGTTCATCAAGCTTACTTTTCTTCATCATTAAGCTGCCCCTTGACGTTCCCAAAGGCTGCCCATTAACTTGGACAAATTTTGAGTTAATTCTTGCACATTCATCCTTCTAGAAAAAGTCCATTGGAGTGCCCTTGCTGACCAAATACAATCAGCTCATTTCCTTCTCCATTAAATTGGCTATTGGCGTTCCCAAAGGATGAACATGGACATGGCCATTAGTCTTCCAAGTGCACTCATCTTGCCAAGAGAAATGTATCATCTAGAAGCTGCCCATTTGCCTCCCACATGCAGCCGAATATAGCAAGCTCACAAGGCCACATTCAGTCGAATTTGCCAAGCATATCAAGGGCCTTGTTCGGCCAACCTAGCCAAGCAAACTAAGGGACTTTATTCTAGATTTTTCTAGCTTATTCTAAGTTTAATTTTGCTTAGCCTTTAAGCTATTTGGATGACCATTCGGCTTGCCCTAATTAGCCTATAAATACTTGTTATTTTCATTGGTTATGTTAGTTTAAGACTTTGATTAAATATATATGAACATTTGTTCACCGAGTGAGTTTATCTCCTCTTCATTTTTGTTCGAGTTTCGATTCTGACTTATCAAGTTTTGCTTGTGGCGTCAAGTCGTTTCTCATCCATTAACTTATACAATAGGTTCTTATCTTTATAGATAACGGGTCTTGGTCCATATTTGATTTCCATCTTCCACCTTAAACCAATATAGATCCCGGGGTGACATTGTCATAGTGTTGAATCGATTCTTTGTTTAAGTTCTTTAATCCATTTCCACCAAAATATCACCTATCTTTTATCCATCTTCCTTCAACATAAAACCGAATCTATCATCTAAACCGTTTCCTTCATTTCTCAAACCTCTATTCCTAACTTAATCCATTTCTTAAAACAAATTCACTTAAAAGCTTCCGCAACTCTTCTATATTTTCTCATTATTACCCGAACGCTTGATTTACTCCTCGTAGACGATTAGGCAATCCGCATAATTTTGACTCTTCCCGAGGCGAACTGTATCATCTGGTATCTGAGCTATAAAACGAGGAGTCCTGACGATGTTCGTGAAGCCAGAATAGATTCGTGTTTGTAATAAGATAAAAAAAAATTCAAGTTGTAATTTTTTTTTGTTTCTTGTCTTAGTATATATCGTATTGAAGTGAAAAAAAGGAATTACAGAAATTTAAAAAAAATCATAAAAAAAAATGAGAAGTTTGTTTGAATAATTTTTTACCCCGATCTTCTACTGTAATATCCGGGATTTTGGGCTTATGCATTATTGCTTAATCATGTGAAGTAGCATGCCTGTGTGTGTTGTAAATATGTTTTATGAATTTTTAGAACCTTAAGAGTGTAGGTGAATGCCTTAGAAAAATATTGAATTTTACGTTTTAAAGAGGAGCTAAGCTTGATAGGCCTTAAGAGAATTTGTAGGGGAAATTAGACATAAGATTGGGCTTGGAAAAGTGGCAAGGAGGCGCCACTTAGGGCCTTAGTAAGTGACGCCACAAGCAGGGAAAAAGGGCCTAGGTTCGAGCAGCAAGGGAAGCAAAAGGGAGTTTTATTTTTGCAGCAAGGATGAGCAGAAGTGGACGGCATGGGGAGACTGAGGGGATGAGCTTTAGATGAGATTAAATTCCTTTTAAAATTTGGCTAAAGGGAGGTGATAATGATTGACTCATTTAAACTATTTTGAATGGGTAGAGAAGAGAAAAAATAGGAGCAAAATAAGGGATAGGAGAGGAGAAAGGGTGGTGGCCGAATATAGGACTCTAAGGGTGGCATTTTCGGTTTTAAAGTTGATAAGGAGGGTGTGCCAAAATTTAGACCTTTCTTTTCTCTCTAAGTGTCGTTCCTTCCCCTTGTGCAGTAGTCATCTAGTTTCGGCTTTCATACTCTTTTGGTTGGTGACCGAAACATCAAAGACCATTAAGGTCATTAGCATTTTCTTCTTCTCTTTCTCTATTTGTTTCTTGGCTGAACCTATTTCTTTTTCCCAAACTTCTTCTTTTCTTGTGGATTAGCCGAAACCTTTCTCTTTGGGATCTAAGAGCCGATTCTCTGAGGGTGCTTTAATAGTGGTAAGTATTTACTCTCCTTTAGCAATCGGTTTAGGTTCTTTTCTTTTAGTGTGCCGAAATCAATGGTTAAGCCTTGATTTCTATGGATGGCCGAATGTGTATTAAGCCATAAACTCGTGTTTTGGTTGTAGCTAGCGCGAAGGAGTCTTTCGGGATTGGAAGTGATCGAGGTAAGTGATATGAAGCATTCGACCATGGGCCACTTGCATGGGATTAAGTGTGTAACATCCCCAAACCCGGCCCATTCACTACGACCGAATCTGGTTATGTCACTGGGAAAAGACGGTTGAAAATCTTAAAATAAAACATCGTAGTTTGCTGAATTTTGGAAAACATATCTTTGGAATAAAACTTTGCTATAAAACTCATTCATTTTTAAAACTTTAGTTTATAATATCCAATTTGAATAAATAGGTTGCAAACCATAAATCATTTTCACGTAGCAATTTAATTTAAATAAACCATAGTTAAAGTAATACCAAAACATAAAATGGCCTTTATTACAACCCAACAATTCAAATAAAGTACTTATATCAAAATTTAGCATGGAATAATTGAACATCATCCTCGGCATGGGCCACCTTGTCCTCTCCGATCCCGGTCGACTTTATGCACTACGAAATGGTTAATGAAAAGAGTGAGTCCACTGACTCAGTGCATAACCACAACACATATTTCCATCCGTATGGGCTTGGCCCATACCCACACAGCCATCGAAACAAATCATGCAAGAATGCATCTCAGCCCAACCTACTATCCAACCGTGACACCAACCTTAGCAGACTCCCTGCCTAAGGCCGTGGCTAATCCACCGATCACACCGAGTGATCCCACATATGTTACCTCGGCGGCACACTGGCTGCGCACAAGGCCGTGGTCGAGCCACCGATCACATCGTGATCCATAAATCTTACATCGGCATTCTCGCCGCCGAGGCCGTGGTGAGCCACCGATCAACCAAAGTGATCCAAATATCGTAATCGTCTACGGTGATGCACATAGCAATCAACCGCCGAGATGGGCACCTAGCCAACACCTCCTTGAGGTAGCACAAAGCTAACCCTCAAGCGCTAATGTAGCCTGAGCTATCATTAGACCACGTACATCCCTGTGTACACTTCTTCCTTCTTCAATCCAATCCCATGCCCATGTGTCAATAAATCATGCAAGAATATCATATAGAATGAGTATTTATCACTTATCACTACCACATTGTACATATATAAATGTATATCAAGATTAACTTACCATCACCGATTATTCATCACTTATGCCATTATAAACGGCTATTACACATAATACACACATAAACATGTTAGCAAACCAAACCACGTAAATAGTGCGATGATTACGCACCTAAATGATACCAAAACCCAAGCGCTATCGCTTCTCGCACCGCAGACTAACGGACTTACAAAAGATTCCCAATGATGCAGGCTCTTCTTCCCTACAATCGGCCTTGGCATAACAACAATGAACACTTAGGCCATTCGGCCAAGACAAAAACTATAGCACAAAGAAAACTAACACGCCCTACCTTGCTAATCAACCTTTAAGGGTAAAATCGTAATTTTACCTACTAAGGGCATTTAAGTAATTTACCCACCAAGGGTATATCGGTAATTTCGTACTGGAATGGCCTTTCCAAAGGCCCAGTGTCGCCCGAAGCGACCCAACTACCATTTCTCGGTCGAAATGGACTATTGGGCCTAAAGCCCAATTTCGGCCCATTCGGGCCCACACGCTCGTGTGGCCCACCTAACACAAATCTAGCCATGTATATAAGTTCCACCTAGTCTAGTTCACTATATACTACACCATCATACATTTTACTAATAAGGGCCCACGGGCCCATTGGGCCCACTTCGGCCCATCACGGCCCAAGCGCCCCAACCCACAAGAATACCACGATGGCCTCAACTATCGCTGAAGCCGAAGCCCCACACGCGCGCCGCACGCTCGTGTGGCTACTATTGCCGTGATCGGCACTTCGGCATTTGCCGCTCTACAACTAGAGTAGAGAGAGTTACACACCTGATAGGACTCTGGGGCTAATCCGCGCTTCGATCACTCTTGTGCCCAAACACCCTCCAAGATGTGTTTTCTCTCCTCCTAGGATGCTCCTTATATAGCTAGCACTTCACCTTCCTTCTTTGTATCTTTCCGATGTGGGATCCTTCGTCGATGAGAGTTTAAATTCAATGAAACTCTTCCCGTCTGCATCGCAAAATAAATACTCCCTTGCTTCTCATGAGATTCGAACCCGTGCTCCCTTGCAACATAATCCATTTGCTAGCCACTTGGCCACAAGCTCCTCTTGTGTCTTAAACCATGCGCAACTAAATATAAACTATAGCCAAATTCTGAGGTCCAAGTAAAAAGAAAACCAAAATGCAAAAGCCAAGACTTGAACCTTGGACCCCCTTCCTTCCTTATGGCGTCATCCCTTGTCTCTTATGTGGCGTCACTTTGCCACTACACCACACACTCCACTTGTGTCATTTTTCCCCACATTTTATTCTTAAGGCCTACCGCCAACTTCCGGGTTTTTTTCACCTAAAACCAAAATTTCCCCAAAGCTAATATTTGATCCCGGGACTTCATAGAAGCCTTCTAACCTTCCAAAATCACTTATCCAATAGGTCCAACTTGCATTTAAGCCGGTCTCTTGTTCTCCAAAAATATAAACGCTACTACGCTAAGGCCCATTGGGCTCAATTCTCCTAGGCCCAATTCCTTTTACCCTAAAAATCTAAATTTTCCAAAGCCTTCCCTTCTCATCCCAACATTCTTAGAGCCTCTAAAACTCAACCAAGCACTCCCAAAAACCTACTAACACTTGATTTATACCCCATATGCACAACCCCTAAACCAGGGTGTTACAATTCTACCCTCCTTAAAATAATTTCGTCCTCGAAATTACTTGTCTAAACTAACAGTCCAATTCTCTCCACTACGCTATCGCTGCGCACTCTGATCTCCAAGAGCTAACATACTTTACGAGCAACAAAACAAACAGTCACCAAAACTGCCTCTACCACGTCCACGAGAAGTACGACCACGCCCCCTAGAACTCATATCTAGCGTCGCGATTTAATCTGATTAAAAGTTTTATGCATTAGAAATTTTGTTCCACTGTTTAATTCACGAGCAAATTTTATGAACAGAAGTTTCTGGAAGTCGTTCTTTCGAGCAATCAAAGTTTCAGATTCTAAAGTAATCCACTATTGCAATCATCCGATCACATCAATAACTCACAAGCAAAAGTAAAGGGTACTTACCGGTGGACTTTGGTCGGAGGTACAGTGCCATGCCACCTAACATGAAAACCTTTCATAAAACCCATTTTGAAACGTTTTGGGCCCAAAACCCTCAAAGCCGAGTTTTGAACCGGGCTCGATACCAAATCAGTAACATCCCCAAACCCGCCCATTCGCTACGACCGAATCGGTTATGTCACTGGGAAAAGACGGTTGAAAATCTTAAAATAAAACATCGTAGTTTGCTGAATTTTGGAAAACATATCTTTGGAATAAAACTTTGCTATAAAACTCATTCATTTTTAAAACTTTAGTTTATAATATCCAATTTGAATAAATAGGTTGCAAACCATAAATCATTTTCACGTAGCAATTTAATTTAAATAAACCATAGTTAAAGTAATACCAAAACATAAAATGGCCTTTATTACAACCCAACAATTCAAATAAAGTACTTATATCAAAATTTAGCATGGAATAATTGAACATCATCCTCGGCATGGGCCACCTTGTCCTCTCCGATCCCGGCCCGACTTTATGCACTACGAAATGGTTAATGAAAAGAGTGAGTCCACCGACTCGGTGCATAACCACAACACATATTTCCATCCGTATGGGCTTGGCCCATACCCACACACAACCATCGAAACAAATCATGCAAGAATGCATCTCACCAACCTACTATCCAACCGTGACACCAACCTTAGCGGACTCGCCTAAGGCCGTGGCTAATCCACCGATCACACCGAGTGATCCCACATATGTTACCTCGGCGGACACTGCCGCGACAAGGCCGTGGTTGAGCCACCGATCACATCGCGTGATCCATAAATCTTACATCGGCATTCTCATTTGCCGAGGCCGTGGGTGAGCCACCGATCAACCAAAGTGATCCAAATATCGTAATCGTCTCTGAGTGATGCACATAGCAATCAACCGCCGAGATGGGCACCTAGCCAACACCTCCCTTGAGGTAGCACAAAGCTAACCCTCAAGCGCTAATGTAGCTTTGAGCTATCATTAGACCACGTACATCTGTGTACACTTCTTCCTTCTTCAATCCAATCCCATGCCCATGTGTCAATAAATCATGCAAGAATATCATATAGAATGAGTATTTATCACTTATCACTACCACATTGTACATATATAAATGTATATCAAGATTAACTTACCATCACCAGTTATTCATCACTTATGCCATTATAAACGGCTATTACACATAATACACACATAAACATGTTAGCAAACCAAACCACGTAAATAGTGCGATGATTACGCACCTAAATGATACCAAAACCCAAACGCTACTTCGCTCGCTTCGCACACCGCAGACTAACGGACTTACAAAAGATTCCCAATGATGTGCTCTTCTTCCTACAATCGGCCTTGGCATAACAACAATGAACACTTAGGCCATTCGGCCAAGACAAAAACTATAGCACAAAGAAAACTAACACGCCCCTACCTTGCTAATCAACCTTTAAGGGTAAAATCGTAATTTTACCTACTAAGGGCATTTTCGTAATTTACCCACCAAGGGTATATCGGTAATTCGTACTGGAATGGCCTTTCCAAAGGCCCAATGTCGCCCGAAGCGACCCAACTACCATTCTCGGTCGAATGGACTATTGGGCCTAAAGCCCAATTTCGGCCCATTCGGGCCCACACGCTCGTGTGGCCCACCTAACACAAATCTAGCCATGTATATAAGTTCCACCTAGTCTAGTTCACTATATACTACACCATCATACATTTTACTAATAAGGGCCCACGGGCCCATTGGGCCCACTTCGCCCATCACGCCCAAGCAAACCAACCCACAAGAATACTACCGATGGCCTCAACTATCGCTGGAGAAGCCCCACACGTGCGCTCGCACGCTCGTGTGGCTACTATTGCCGTGATCGGCACGCCCGGCATTTGCCGCTCTACAACTAGAGTAGAGAGAGTTACACACCGATAGGACTGCGGGGCTAATCCGCTCCGATCACTCTTGTGCCCAAACACCCTCCAAGATGTGTTTTCTCTCCTCCTAGGATGCTCCTTATATAGCTAGCACTTCACCTTCCTTCTTTGTATCTTTCCAATGTGGGATCCTTCACGTCGAAGAGAGTTTAAATTCAATGAAACTCTTCCCGTCTGCATCATAAAATAAATACTCCCTTGCTTCTCATGAGATTCGAACCTGTGCTCCCTTGCAACATAATCCAGTTGCTAGCCACTTGGCCACAAGCTCCTCTTGTGTCTTAAACCATGCGCAACTAAATATAAACTATAGCCAAATTCTGAGGTCCAAGTAAAAAGAAAACCAAAATGCAAAAGCCAAGACTTGAACCTTGGACCCCCTTCCTTCCTTATGGCGTCATCCCCTTGTCTCTTATGTGGCGTCACTTTGCCACTACACCACACACTCCACTTGTGTCATTTTTCCCACATTTTATTCTTAAGGCCTACCGCCAACTTCCAGGTTTTTTTCACCTAAAACCAAAATTTCCCCAAAGCTAATATTTGATCCCGGGACTTCATAGAAGCCTTCTAACCTTCCAAAATCACTTATCCAATAGGTCCAACTTGCATTTAAGCCGGTCTCTTGTTCTCCAAAAATATAAACGCTACTACGCCTAAGGCCCATTGGGCTCAATTCTCCTAGGCCCAATTCCTTTTTACCCTAAAAATCTAAATTTTCCAAAGCCTTCCCTTCTCATCCCAACATTCTTAGAGCCTCTAAAACTCAACCAAGCACTCCCAAAAACCTACTAACACTTGATTTATACCCCATATGCACAGCCCCTAAACCAGGGTGTTACAAAGTGTTAAAACCGAATCTAACATATACCTATAGCGATCTCGACATCACTAAGAGCAAGTAGCAATTTCGGGATTTAAGATTCGCAAGGTAAGTGAACCTGAACATTTGGCCAAGTCTATATTTAGTGATTCAAATATGTTTCTTAGTTATTTAGAAGCCGAAACTAACCAAGTCAGGTGATCTAGTATTGGCCGATTGTAAGGAAGGAGTGTCACAAAGTTTTGGGATTTTATTAGTAATCAAATCGGCAGCAAGGTAAGGATTTTGATTGCAATAATCCTTCGGGATTTGATTGTTTAGCCGAATGGCATTTTACTAAAAGTATTAAGTGTTGGCTGAATATAGGAACTAAGGATCTAGAGTGTTAGATCGGGATTTTCGAGATTTCAGTGAATTCGTTAAGTAAACCAGGTGTGTACCCCACACTAACTCTTAATAGATTTATGGCATCAATTTAATATATGTACTTATAATATTGTGAAAAGTGGGCAAAGGTACCATGCAATGGTACAAAGTACTCAGGTACGTAACCTTAACATTATGTTACTAAATGATATGAATATTATTATGATATGAATATTTGGAATGTGGTACATATTTGAATATCGATAAGAATGTGAAATAAGGCATAAGGCATGATATTGCATATTTTGTATGACATGGGGCATATGGGTTATATGGAAAGGGGAAGTGATCTGGTGGTTTATACCACAATATCTGAATGTGGTGACTCATGTCACAAAATCTGAATGTGGTGACTTATGTCACGAAATATTATCTGGTGGCTATGCCACAAAATTTATAAGGACGATGAGCACGTCGTCTGCAGCGACTGCCTTCGATGATGTGTAGCGGATAGAGGGTCGACTTAGTAGTCCCTACGGTGTGATGGTTGGTACGGGTGATGTGTAGCGGATGGTTATCTAGGTTTGGGTTCGGGATTGCATCATTATTTATATTCATTATATGTGTATGATTTGATGTGCCTAAATCGTTGGGATTGATGTTGGTTATACACACTGAGTCTGTTTGACTCACCCCGTTGTGGGATATTTTTAAGGTGACACTCAGTAACGGACCGGGTCGGCAGGAGCTTAGTGGTGGTCATGTTCAACTCAGACTTTATTTTAATTTTGGACTTTTTATTTCTAAGTATTTTGGATTTATTTCGGGTTTTGCTTTGATGTAATAAGGCCATAGCTATAAACTGATTATGCATGCATGTTTATTTATTTTATTATGATACATTTTTTATCCATTTAAAGTTTAAGCAACTTTTCTTAAAAAATAAATTTTAAATGTTTAGACACCTAAACACAAACGATTTTCGAATTACAGATTAACTCCAAAACAACTCGGCATTTTTTTATAAAACCACCCAAATTTTCCAAAGTAATAAACATGAATTTGAAACGTTTTACTCAAGGAACATACCAGATCCGGTATGGGCTCGTGGGTCGGGTTTGGGGTGTTTCAGTTTGGTATCAGAGCCAAGTTTTAAACTCTCGGCCTTGAGTTTAAAGCCCAAAACATTTTCAAAATTTAGCCCAACCAAGTTTTTGTGAAAATTTTTTGAAATTGAGCAGGTTTCCTGGCATGGCACCTAAATCTCCGACCCGAAGTCCACCAGGTAAGTACCCCTAACCGTTGTGTGAATTAATGTATGATTTGTATATGGGTATAACGGGAACATAGATTAGTATCTTAAGTTATTGAACCCTAGGATTAGCTTACTTCAACACAGAATTACATAAAACTTTAGGGCCTAACTAAACAAACCTGTGGTTAAGTCGCCGAGTTAGGGTGTGGCAACCATTGTGCGCATGTCTAGGAATGGATTCGGGAAGAGCACGGTATTTAAGCGATCCTAGTGACTCACCTCCTCTTCGCTCGAATCCTACTGCAGTGCGTAGTAACGGTTCACCCTAACCAATAGGACTCATTCACAGGCTAAACTCAATAATTAAAACCCGAAAGGGACCTGCTACATTGTTTTATAAACCTTAGTTTTAAAAGCACCAAATTACCCCTTTGATTTGTAAAAACTCTTTTACAAAATTTTTTCCGAAATATTCTGATTTCTGAAATTTACTAAAATACCCTGGTTTGAGAAATTACTAAAATACCCTTGGTTTATGAAATTACCACACTACCTCAACTTTTTCTAAAATATTCTTACTTTACAAAAATACCAAAAACCCCTATTTTGCAAAACATCAAGATACCCTGGTTTGGAAATTTACCAAAATACCCCTATAGGACAAATTACGAAAATACCCCTGGGATTGGATCGGACGAAAATGTTCGAGTGATGAATGTGTGTAGTAGACACTATTGAATGGATGTGCTTCTCTAAATTAGGGTAGAAGACTTGAAATGGAAACCATGTAATGATCGAAAGAACTACTACTAAACTCCTTTACATAAAATTTCTTCGTGGATAATTAGTGGAAAAAGACTAATGCATAAAACTTTTTAAAACAGATTGAATTGCAATCGTAGACATGAGTTCTAGGGGACGTGGTCGTAATGTGCGAGGACGTGGTAGAGGTAGAATGGCCGTATCGAAACCCGTTAGGTCTGGTCAAAGGTCCGAAAATGAGGTACCACCACCCCCACCACCAGCTGTTGGGGTTGAACAGCAAGATCAGACAAGGGATGATGCAGTATCGCAGGCAGTGCTACGAGTTCTTGAGATGGTGGCTGGAGCAGGTGGAGGTGGGGGAGCTCAAAAATCTGTACCCGAGCGACTCTGAGCCAATAGAGCTGAGGTGTTTCGTGGTGTATTCGGCGTGGCGCCCAGTACGGCTGAGTATATTGGTTGGAAGCGACAGAGCGAATTATGGATGAGCTGGATCTGACTGCTGAAGAGAAGCTAAAGGGAATGGTGTCGCTACTTCGCGATGAGGCATATCAGTGGTGGCTCACAGTTCGGGATGGTGCTACAGCTGAGGATCTCACTTGGGAGTATGTTAAGGCGGCGTATCAGAAGAAGTATGTTTGAACTAGTTATATTGATGCTCAGAGGAAGGCATTTCTGGGGCTGGTTCAAGGGGACAAGTCCGTAGCGGAGTACGAGGCTGAATTCTTAAGGTTGAGCCGGTATGCTCGAGGAATTGTGGCTACGGAGCATGAACGATGTGTCCGGTTTGAGGACGGACTTAGGGATGATCTAAGGTTGTTGATAGCTCCACAGCAGGAGCAGGAATTTACTGTGTTAGTAGAAAAGGCTAAAGTAGCCGAAGGAATTAAGGACTCTGTAAGGCAGAATACTGACCGGAATAGGCAAAAGAGAGGTTTTGGGTCATCAGGGTCATCCGAGAATGTTCAAAATAGGCCTAGAGTTGATGGGCCGCGAGGTCAGCAAGCTGTTACAGGATGATAGTACCGTACTTGTACTCAGTGTGAAAAAATGCACCTAGGAGAGTGTTGGAAGAAGACGGGAGGATGCTTTAAGTGTGGATCTAAGGAACACATGATTAAGGACTGTCCTATTAAGATAGACGGGAGTCGACCAACAGTCGGGTTCTAATCGGCCGAAAGGGTGGACAAACAACCTCGGCGGGTCGTGGTCCGATTGGCGAGAGAAACGGTGGCTTGGAAGAGGACGTGGAACACCAGGCAGAGGTGTTGGTAATACTGAGGCTAGACAGCCAGGACTGGTATATGCAGTTCGTCAGAGGGAAGACAGCGATGCACCTGATGTTATAACTGGTACGTTCCTTATAGCTGATAAGCCTTATTTTGCTTTAATTGATGTTGGCTTGACCCACTCGTATGTTGCAAGTAGAGTAGTTGAAACTCTAGGCATAGCCTCTGAACTGTCTAGTAGGGAGATGACTGTAGTAAGCTCGTTAGGTCAAACTGTAGTAGTGAACAAGATGTTTCAGAATGTACCTCTAGAGATTCAGGGAGTGATATTCTCTGTCGACTTGATGGAATTACCCTTCAGAGAATTTGACCTCATACTTGGCATGGACTAGCTAGTAGAACACCGGGCTATATTGGATTATGCAGCTAAGCGAATGGAATTAAGGACGCCGGAGGATGAGGCGATAATTATGATAGGAGAAAGAAGAAACTACTTGTCTAACGTAGTTTCTACAATAAAGGCTGATAAGATGGTTCGAAAATGGTGCAAGGCATTCTTGGTTTTCGTTAGTGCGTTGGATGCAAAAGAAGAAGGAGTTAGTGGAGTTAGAACAGTAAAGAAGTTTGTGGATGTTTTTCCGGAGGAGTTACCTGGAATACCCCCGAACAGGAAGGTGGAGTTTGGAATTGACTTGCTCCCGGGAATAGCTCCTGTGTCAATCGCCCCGTACAGAATGGCACCAAAGGAGTTGGTTGAGCTCAAGGCTTAAATCCAAGAGTTGCTTGATCGTGGGTTTATCCGACCCAGTGTGTCTCCATGGGGAGCACCGGTCTTGTTTGTGAAGAAGAAGGACGGAACTATGCGTATGTGCATAGATTATCATCAGTTGAATAAGCTGACCATCAAGAACAAGTACCCGTTACCGAGGATAGATGACTTGTTCGATCAACTGAAGGGGGCAGCAGTATTCTCGAAGATAGATCTAATGTTTGGATATCATCAACTTAAGGTGAAGGAAGCAGATATCCATAAGACAGCCTTCCGAACAAGATACGGGCATTATGAGTTCTTAGTAATGCCGTTCGGATTGACGAATGCCCCAGCCGCGTTCATGGATATGATAAACCGGGTTTTTCAACCTTACTTGGATCAGTTCGTCGTTGTGTTCATAGACGACATCCTAGTGTATTCCAAGTCTGAACAGGAGCATGATGAGCATCTCCGGATAGTGTTGCAAGTGTTAAGGGAGAAGAAGCTTTATGCCAAATTCAGCAAGTGTGAATTTTGGCTGAAGGAGGTCGCATTCTTAGGGCATGTAGTGTCTGCAGAAGGGATAAGAGTGGATCCTAGGAAGATTGAGGCAGTGTTGGATTGGAAACCACCTAAGTCTGTGGCGGAGGTTCGTAGTTTCTTGGGATTGGTAGGCTACTATAGAAGGTTTGTAGAAGGGTTCTCATCAATAGCCGCACCTTTGACGAAGTTGTTGAGAAAGGAAGTACCTTTCGTATGGACAGATAAGTAATAGGAGAGCTTTGAGAAGCTTAAGAGGGTTTTGACTGAAGCTCCAGTCTTGATTCAGCCTGAGGCAGGGAAGGATTTTGTGGTGTACTGTGACGCTTCTCATACAGGATTAGGATGCGTATTGATTCAAGACGAGAAAGTAGTCGCTTATGCGTCTCGACAATTAAGGCCACACGAGGTTAACTACCCGACACATGATTTGGAATTAGCGGCGGTAGTCTTTGCTCTTAAGGTATGGAGGCATTATCTTTATGGGGAGAAGTCAGTGATCTACACGGGCCACAAGAGTCTTAAGTATCTGTTGACTCAGAAGGAGCTAAATCTGAGACAGCGAAGGTGGGTGGAGTTATTGAAAGACTACGATTGTTCTATAGAATATCATCCGGGCAAGGCGAATGTAGTGGCAGATGCCCTAAGTCGGAAAGTAGTGTCGGATCTGAGAGCGATGTTCGCACATCTGAGCTTGTATGACGATGGAAGTTTGTTAGCAAAGTTGCAAGTCAAACCGACATGGTTGAATGAGGTGAAAGAAAGTCAGTTAATGGATGAGGATCTAAATGCTAAGCTATGGCAAGTGCAGAGTGGAGAGTTAGAGGATTATGGTGTTAACAACGATGGAGTATTGTGTTTCAAGGGTAAGGTTTGTATGCCGAAAACTAAGGAGTTAAGGCGGAGAATTCTTCAGGAATCGCATAGTAGCCCCTATGCTATGCATCCTGGAGGTAGTAAGTTGTATAGAGACCTAAGGGAACAGTTTTGGTGGCCTGGTCTTAAGAGGGAAGTTACCGAATTTGTAGGGAAATGCTTGACGTGTCAGCAAGTGAAAGCTAAACACCAAGTTCCGTCAGGGTTGCTTCAGCCAATAAAGATTCCATAGTGGAAGTGGGAGAGAATCACCATGGACTTCATTAGTGGGCTTCCCCTTACGCCTACTAAGAAGGACTCGGTATGGGTGATAGTGGATCGATTGACAAAGTCCGCGCATTTCATTCCAGTGCGGGTTGACTATTCTTTGCAGAGGTTAGCAAAGTTGTATGTGGCAGAAATTGTGAGATTGCATGGAGTACCGGTCTCGATTATTTCAGATAGGGATCCAAGATTTACGTCTCGGTTTTGGAAAGCACTACATCAGGCTTTAGGCACCAGATTGGATTTTACTACGGCATTTCATCCACAGTCAGACGGTCAATCTGAGCGAGTAATCCAAGTGTTGGAAGATATGTTGAGAGGCTGTGTAATAGACTTTAGTGGAAGTTGGGAAGAATATTTGCCTCTAGCAGAATTTGCTTATAATAACAGCTATCAAGCTAGTATTCGAATGGCACCGTATGAAGTGCTGTATGGGCGGAAGTGTCGTACACCTACGTATTGGACGGAATTAGGAGAACGTCAAGTTTTGGGTCCAGAGATTGTGGCAGAATCCGAAGAAAAGGTTAAGTTAATTCGGGCACGATTAAAGGAGGCATCTAATAGGCAGAAGTCGTATGCGAATCTTAAGCGAAAGGAAATAGAATTTGCTATGGGAGATCAAGTGTTTCTTAAGGTTTCGCCTTGGAGGAAGGTGATGAGATTTGGTCGCAAAGGGAAATTAAGTCCAAGGTTTATAGGACCTTATCGGGTATTGAAGCGAGTTGGTCCATGGCATACCGATTAGAGTTGCCTTGAAATTACAATGAGATGCACGATGTATTCCATGTTTCTATGCTACGTCGTTACCGATCGGATCCATCTCATGTAGTGCCAGTTGAGGAGGTGGAGCTAAGGCCAGATTTGTGCTACGAGGAAGAGCCGATTCAGATTTTGGAACGAGATGTGAAAGTGCTACGAAGGAAGTCAGTTCCTCTAGTCAAAGTATTATGGCGTAATCATGGATCGGAAGAAGCTTCGTGGGAGCCGGAAGAAACAATGCGACAGCAATACCCTCACTTATTTCAGCCAGGTAATTTTGAGGACGAAATTATTTTAAGAGGGTAGAACTGTAATATCTGGGATTTTAGGCTTGTGCATTATTGCTTAATCATGTGAAGTAGCATGCCTGTGTGTGTTGTAAATATGTTTTATGAATTTTTAGAACCTTAAGAGTGTAGGTGAATGCCTTAGAAAAATATTGAATTTTACGTTTTAAAGAGGAGCTAAGCTTGATAGGCCTTAAGAGAATTTGTAGGGGAAATTAGACACAAGATTGGGCTTGGAAAAGTGGCAAGGAGGCGCCACTTAGGGCCTTAGTAAGTGACGTCACAAGCAGGGAAAAAGGGCCTAGGTTCGAGTAGCAAGGGAAGCAAAAGGGAGTTTTATTTTTGCAGCAAGGATGAGCAGAAGTGGACGGCATGGGGAGACTGAGGGGATGAGCTTTAGATGAGATTAAATTCCTTTTAAAATTCGGCTAAAGGGAGGTGATAATGCTTGACTCATTCAAACTATTTTGAATGGGTAGAGAACAGAGAAAATAGGAGCAAAATAAGGGATAGGAGAGGAGAAAGGGTGGTGGCCGAATATAGGACTCTAAGGGTGGCATTTTCGGTTTTGAAGTTGATAAGGAGGGTGTGCCGAAATTTAGACCTTTCTTTTCTCTCTAAGTGCCGTTCCTTCCCCTTGTGCAGTAGTCATCTAGTTTCGGCTTTCATACTCTTTTGGTTGGTGACCGAAACTTCAACGACCATTAAGGTCATTAGCGTTTTCTTCTTCTCTTTCTCTATTTGTTTCTTATTTGAACCTATTTCTTTTCCCAAACTTCTTCTTTTCTTGTGGATTAGCCGAAACCTTTCTCTTTGGGATCTAAGAGCCGATTCTCTGAGGGTGCTTTAATAGTGGTAAGTATTTTCTCTCCTTTAGCAATCGGTTTAGGTTCTTTTCTTTTAGTGTGCCGAAATCAATGGTTAAGCCTTGATTTCTAAGGATGGTCGAATGTGTATTAAGCCATAATCTCGTGTTTTGGTTGTAGCCAGCATGAAGGAGTCTTTCGGGATTGGAAGTTATCAAGGTAAGTGATATGAAGCATTCGGCCATGGGCCACTTTCATGGGATTAAGTGTTAAAACCGAATCTAACATTACCTATAGGGATCTCGACATCACCAAGAGCAAGTAGCAATTTCGGGATTTAAGATTCGCAAGGTAAGTGAACCTGAACATTCGGCCAAGTCTATATTTAGTGATTCAAATATGTTTCTTAGTTATTTAGAAGCCGAAACTAACCAAGTCAGGTGATCTAGTATTGGCCGATTGCAAGGAAGGAGTGTTAGAAAGTTTTGGGATTTTATTAGTAATCAAATCGGCAGCAAGGTAAGGATTTTGATTGCAATAATCCTTCGGGATTTGATTGTTTAGCCGAATGGCATTTTACTAAAAGTATTAAGTGTTGGCCGAATATAGGAACTAAGGATCTAGAGTGTTAGATCGGGATTTTCAGGATTTCAGTGAATTCGTTAAGTAAACTAGGTGTGTACCCCACACTAACTCTTAATAGATTTATGGCATCAATTTAATATATGTGCTTATAATATTGTGAAAAGTGGGCAAAGGTACCATGCAATGGTACAAAGTACTCAGGTACGTAACCTTAACATTATGTTACTAAATGATATGAATATTATTATGATATGAATATTTGGAATATGGTACATATGTGAATATCGATAAGAATGTGAAATAAGGCATATGGCATGATATTGCATATTTTGTATGACATGGGGCATATGGGTTATATGGAAAGGGGAAGTGATCTGGTGGTTTATACCACAATATCTGAATGTGGTGACTCATGTCACGAAATCTGAATGTGGTGACTTATGTCACGAAATATTATATGGTGGCTATGCCACAAAATTTATAAGGGCGATGAGCACGTCGTCTGCAGCGACTGCCTTCGATGATGTGTAGCGGATGGAGGGTCGACTTAGTAGTCCCCACGGTGTGATGGTTGGTACGGGTGAGGTGTAGCGGATGGTTATCTAGGTTTGGGTTCGGGATTGCATCATTATTTATATTCATTATATGTGTATGATTTGATGTGCCTCAATCGTTGGGATTGGTGTTGGTTATACACACTGAGTCTGTTTGACTCACCCCGTTGTGGGATATTTTTCAGGTGACACTCAGTAACGGACCGGGTCGGCAGGAGCTTAGTGGTGGCCATGTTCAACTCAGACTTTATTTTAATTTTGGACTTTTTATTTCTAAGTATTTTGGATTTATTTCGTGTTTTGCTTTGATGTAATAAGGCCATAGCTATAAACTGATTATGCATGCATGTTTATTTATTTTATTATGATACAATTTTTATCCATTTAAAGTTTAAGCAACTTTTCTTAAAAAATAAATTTTAAATGTTTAGACACCTAAACACAAATGATTTTCGAATTAAAGATTAACTCCAAAACAACTCGGCATTTTTTTATAAAACCACCCAAATTTTCCAAAGTAATAAACATGAATTTGAAACGTTTTATTCGAGGAACATACCAGATCCGGTCTGGGCTCGTGGGCCGGGTTTGGGGTGTGTCATCTACCATCATTTTGGTTTCAACATTCCACCCCAACGCCACCCATACCCTATTTGCCAAAGCCTTTTTGTTTTTGCCTACCCGATACCAAATTTTTTTCTTTTGTTCAGCCTCCCCTATACCCGACATTAATCCCTTTTTAACCAATTTTGTAACCGACCCTCAAGCCGCAATAGGTATTTTCGAAACGAAGTACGAATTTGCGAGAGCAAGAAAGAGCGGTAAAAGGCACAAGTATATTCATCAAAAAAAAAGCCTTATACGAGTGAAACACGAGCGTGAGCGAAATTTTTCTTTGTGAATGACTTGTGAGTTTTTGTGGTGAGGTTTTACTTTTCAGTTTTATTCTTTTTAACAATCTTACTTTTTAGAAAATAACATGTCTGAAGAAGAGTTTTCATCAGTTGACTTCCACTACTTGGTGAAAGAAATGGACCGGATACTCGAAAGAAAGTTAAGTCCAATACAAAAGCGTTTAGGTCAAGTCGAGGAAAAGGTTCGACAAAAGCACACTACAACAAGTCGAGAAGCGGAGTTGCGACCATTTCGAAGATCCACTTTCGATGATTATTCGAGAAAAGACTTCCGTCATGATTTCCATGTGTCATCGACTTCAAGGTCAAGAGACTTCTATCAAGATTCCTCTTCATCAAGAAGTTCATCATTCAATGAATATGTGAGAAAGGATTATCATTGAGATTCGTATTCGTCAAGACCTCCGAGAAAACGAGAAGAAAGTAACGAGTACAAGGCTTTTCGACAATGCGAACGAGAAAGCACAAGCCGTTCTTCAAGAAATTCATCCATGAAGAATCTTTTAGGAAGAAACGATTGTGAATCTATGAGAACATTCTCTCGATCCTTGAGTCAAATTTTTCTCCTTTCGATTCTTCTGACTCATCCTCTTGTTTTAATCAAAACAAAAGTGAAAAAGAAAATGAAAAAGAAAAAGAAAAAGAAGAAAACGAGAGTGAAAAAGAAGAGAAAGAACAAAAAGAAATTGAAAAAGAATACGAAAGAAAAGAAAAAGAACTCGAGAGAAAAGAATATAAAAGTGAGAATAAAGAAAAAGAATTTGAGATAGAAAAAGAGTTGGAAAAAGAAGTGAGAGAACAAGAAGAGCAAGAAAAAGCGAGTGTTGATTTAGCTAACTCATCAGAACTTTGTTCTTCGTCTGTTTCTTCTTTTCAGGTTTTCGAGAAATCGAGTGTTGAATGCCGACTTCAATACCTTCCTGACGAGCGACGTTTCCAAATGATCATCCAAGGTAAAGATGAAGTTGAATCACACGAGTCGAAAGGTAAGGAAGGTAAGTGTTTCGAAACAATTCCATCTCCACTAAATCTTTCTAATATTTGTGAATATGCGAATAATATCGTCCTTTGCCATCCCTCGATTCATTTTGATGTTTTAAATTATGGTAAGACGAGTTTGTCAAATCAGAAACATTGCGCTGCAAATTGTGAAAGTGGAGTAACGAATATTCGAAAAATGCAAGACTCGAGTAAGTATGACGATGAATTTTCTTTTAATTCCAATTTGTTTGATTATGGTTATCACGAAATCATTTCATTGTCTAATACGGAAACTTTGAGTTTTTGTAAATCAGTTTTGAAACATATAAAGAGTTTTGATTGCTCAATCTTGAATGTGCATAAGTCTTACTGGTTTAATAAGTTTGATTTATCGGAACCATTGACACATTTTGACTTAACTAATCAAACGCATGTTTTTAAACCGGGACTATGTTTTGTATCATCTGGTATATCTTGTTGGAAAACCAATCAATCCCAATTGTGCTTGAAAATTTTTAATCATTTTGGAAATTGATTCTTGGATAAGGTAACGAATTTTGTTCAATTTGTCTTCAAATTTTATTCGTTCCTTAAACAATTTTTATGGTTGTATTTGAAATTCACTTTCCATTTTAAAATGGTTGAATTGAACGCGAAGCTTTGATTACACTACTTGGCCGTGGAGAGAAAGTTTGTATCGCTCGATCAAGGTAAGACTGATCTTTGTCTTTCTGAGTATAAAGGTAAGTCTTCTGAAACTGCTGATGCATTTTTGCTCTCATCTGATTGCAATAAGCTTTGCGTTGCTGATTATGTTTTTGCCAAACATTTAGATCATGTTATGATTAATTGTTTTATTTTGCCCGTTTGTGATCTATCTGTTTCGATGAATGATGATAGGATTCTTGAGTTTGATAATTTTTATTCTTGTGTTCGATCAATGCATGAACTTATTGTGCACAATCGTGAACCATGTGAAGCATTACAAATATCTGCTTGTGATGAATATATCTATCATCTGATATATTATTCGCATGATCATTTTGTTTTGAGGATATCATTTAAACCGTATGCCTGCTTTGAAGCTCATTCCATCATGTTTCAAAAATTTGATAAGGCTTTGTTCCTTTTATATGATAAAGTGTTTATGCCCATGTGCTTGCGAACGATCTGTTTTGTTTTGCTTATATTTGGTTTGCAAGAATGTTTGCTAACTTGTGGTTATCTTCTTCCGGTACTACGATTATTATCCGCCCCATTTGACCAAGGTAAACCGAGCCAAAAGGAGTTTTGTTCAGACAACCAACGGGTCGATTCGATGACGAATCATCTTAAAGAGGGGAGGGATGATACGGGCACGCCCGGGGCACCAACAACTCCCAAATTGACGGAGCTCGAGGCCCAAGTCCCAAATACCGTGGAGCTCTTGTGCATCTTCATGCACTTCCAAATTGAGCCGGATTAGCTCATTCGAGCTCAATTTGAGCTCACTCGAGCTCGCTCCAGCTCCTTGAGCTGATTACATCATTTTAATGCTTTAAATAAATTGAGTATTTAATTTATTAAAATTCCTACAACAAATTAAATATGTCTAAATAATTAATTTAGTGTTGGATTTAGTTTGTTTAAGCTTAAATTAATTTTGTCACATTTTATTACATGTTTTTAAGTTGTTTAAAAGCTAAATTAAATGTGCAGTTTTTTTTTTAGTTAAAATAGAAATTTCTTAGAATTTCAAAGTGTTTTAAATGGGATGTTTAATGTGTCCAAAGTGTCCATTAGTGTGTCATGGAAATTTTCAATTATTATTCAGCTAAGTTGAAGAGTTTTAATATGTTTTCTTGGTTCATGTAGGTTCAGCGAAACCATTAGAGTGCATTTAAGTGATATATGCACCTAGGTGCATTGTACCTAGCCGAATACATCAAGGAACCTAGGAGGTGCATGGACGGTTAGAAGCATGGATTAATTGCTGCTGGTTATTGGATTTTTAAGGCACCTATTCGGCTGGAATTTGAAGACAAGTTCATGGAGGAATTAAATACATGAACCACAAGATACATTGCATGGCCGAATGCATGAATGTCCAGCTACATGAATTATTTTGATTCATTGACTCTCCTAAGTGACTATTCGGCCAAGGGGCATCTATTGGCATTATTTTTAATGTAACATCCTAAATTGGGGCCTTTGCATTTTATATGTGCGTGTGTGAATGCTATGGTTACCATTCTAGTTTAGGGTACTTTAGGGTCCAGGAATGATTTGGGGGTAAGTCGGAGTCTTGGGGAAAAATTTGTTTTTGAGCACCTTTAGGGGAAGCTAGCTGAATTAGGCCTTAAGGGATATTGTTTGTGTTGGATGACATAAAGAGGTGCCTTAGTAAAGTGGCAAGGAGGCGCCACTTTAAAGGTTGAGGTAGGTGACGCCTCAGGGGAGCTGGCAGGGATCAAGTTCAAGCTGCAAGGAGAGCATTTTGGGGTTGTTATTTTGCGCATGGAGAGGCAAGTGGTGGATTCGGCAAGGGCACTTAAGGAGGGGAGTGTTGATTGAGTCAAACGTTTTGAATGGATGATGGAGAGGAATTTTAGGAGTTTGAACTATTCAAATTGGTTTGAATGAGTGGAGGAGAGGGAATCAGGGAGAGATGGAAGGGACGGCATGGTGTTTGAGGGGAGAGGGGAAGTGTTAGCCGAAATTGTGAGGAGTGTGTAGGGGTGTAGATGTTTCTTTTTTTTTCGGCATTTGTGAGTGTGTTCTTTATTCTAGTTTCTCCCTTTTTGTTTTTATTCTCTTTTGCCGAAATTTTCTAGCCTACTATAATATTCTTCCTCTATGGCTTGTAGTCGAAACTAAGAAGACCAAATTGCACATTTCTTTCATCTTCCCTTCTACCCGTTCCTAAGTCTCTTCTTCTGATTTTCTTCTTTTGGTGTTTGGCTGAAACCTACTTTGCCTTCCACTCATCATTTTTGTTTTATTTTCTTTGCCAATAACATAAAAGCCGAAACCTTCTGAAGGCACACCTTTTTGCCGAAAACTCTGTTACTCTTCTCTCTTTTCTTTCGAATACTTTAGTCGAATATATTTTGGTGGATAGCACCTTTCTCCTTTATCTCTTCCTTTTCAAGAGCAGAACAACTTCGACATTTGGTAAGTTCTTTTTGGTTCGGCCGAATCTCTTTAATCAATCTACTCATTCACTTTATTTTCCTGATTTCTTTAAGTGGGAAGCCAAAAATTCTCATTCGGTTCTTATTTGTTGGTTAGCCGAGACCCTCTAACATTCGTAATCTCCTCTTTCGACTCTTGGTTGCAGTGGATCACCGTTACTAATCTTTCGTCACTCCCAATCGTTTTCTCTAGTGATTGTGGTAAGAGTTTTCTTTTCGTTTCAATCATCTTTCTTGCGTTGAGTGCCGAAGGCAGTCATCCCATTCTTTAAACTCTTGGCCGAATATAGGTGAGGGTGGTGTCGCATTCTTTTGGAGACTTTTGGGATTTTTTTGACTTGTGAATCAAGCCTAAAGCTTCGACTTTTGTCGATCGAGGTAAAGAGATCTATTTAGCTAAACGTGTTAATCTATTCACATCTTACTCTATGTGTTAGCTCGGTCTTCTGACCAAGATCTGTTCCATGGACTCGAATGCCAGCGATTCTAAGGAGGGGGTTGGACCCGTAAACCCAGCCCCTAAGTTTAAGAAGCGAGCAGTGTCAGCAGTTCGAGATTGGCCACCGGGTTGTGGGCCGACTTCTGGGCAGAGTAGTAGGCAGATAGCAGTTGTGCCTGTTAGTGATAGCGTCGACATAGAGAGCGTTGTGTTACGTATTATCAGGTGTGTAACTCTTACACACTTTATATGTTAATTATGTTGTTACCCATGTTTGGCCAAAAGCCGAAGTGATGGTATGGATCACTAAGTTACCTTTGTGGATAAAAGCGAGGACTCCAGGTAAGTCCTATTATGTGTTGATATTTATGGATGCATGTATGAGTGAAATGAATGTTGTTGTACATTATTAGCATGATCATACCATATTGTAAAGCATGAACATGAAATTGGGGTATGATGAGAAGAGGAAGGAAACATGATCTCTTTCAGACTGTCACCAGTGGTTTGGTACCACAAGTGGGTTGGCCCCACATATTATTAATTTGTGACTAAGTCTCAGTGGTTTGGAACCACCAGTGGTTAGGTACCACGTATATCTTATTTCTGTGACTCGTCCCAGTGGTTTGGTACCACAGTGGGTTGGCCCCACGTATTGATAATAGGGATTGTCACTAATGGTTTGGTACCACAAGTGGGTTGGCCCCATATATTAGTAATTTGTGACTTTTGTCACCAGTGGTTTGGAACCACCAGTGGTTAGGTACCATCAGTGGCTAGGTGCCACAAATATTGGGTAGACACAGGAGCTACGGTGGATGAGCACATTAGGTTGGTTGGGTTGCATGGCATACATACTTTGCATATGAATCTGTGTGAGAGCTCAACAATCTTTTGGACGGGGATTTACACACTGAGTCTTGGTGACTCACACCCCCTCTGTTAAATTTTACAGGTAATCCTTAGACCGCGGATATGGAGCCGAGGTGGACTCGGTGGCCATGCATAGTATTTTGGGTTTTATCTTAAGTAGTTATTTCAGATTTATTCTACTTTAATTTGGATTTTGGTAATGTAAGGCCATTAAAACGTTAATTTGGTTTTATCTGTTTTTGTTAATTTTATTTTATTTTATTTTGTTTTTGATCACTAAGGCATGCCTAATAAACTACTTCAAATGGATGATTTTCAAAACTTAATGATTATAGGATTTTGAGATTCTACAATTGATTAATTAACCAACGGGTTCTAGCAGCAAAGTAACTAAAATTTTCAAACTAAGACTCAAAATTATTTTCAATTGATCACTCAATATAAAATTCTGTTTTATAAAATCAAAGATTTTTCCCAACTCATGACGCTAACTCGGTTTTCAAAATTCTTCTTTCCTGTGACATGCCAGATTCAGTCGTAGCATTTTGACCGGGTTTGGGGTGTTACATTTAAAGCTATGGACGAATTTGGACAATGCCATTCATCTTCCTACAGCCAAGTTCATCAAGCTTAGTTTTCTTCATCATTAAAAGTCGCCTTAGCGTTTCCAAAGGTCGCCAATTAACTTGGACGAATTTTGAGTTAATTCATGCACATTCATCCTTCTAGAAAAAGTCCATTGGAGTGCCCTTGCTGACCAAATACAATCAGCTCATTTCCTTCCCCATTAAGTTGGCTATTGGCGTTCCTAAAGGATGAACATGGACATGGCCATTAGTCTTCCAAGTGCACTCATCTTGCCAAGAGAAATGTATCATCTAGAAGCTGCCCATTTGCCTCCCACATGCAGCCGAATATAGCAAGCTCACAAGGCCACATTCAGCTGAATTTGCCAAGCATATCAAGGGCCTTGTTCGGCCAACCTAGCCAAGCAAACTAAGGGACTTTATTCTAGATTTTTCTAGCTTATTCTAAGTTTAATTTTACTTAGCCTTTAAGCTACTTGGATGACCATTCAGCTAGCTCTAATTAGCCTATAAATACTTGTTATTTTCATTGGTTATGTTAGATTAAGACTTTGATTAAATATATATGAACATTTGTTCACCGAGTGAGTTTATCTCCTCTTCATTTTTGTTTGAGTTTTGATTCAGACTTATCAAGTTTAGCTTGTGGCGTCAAGTCGTTTCTCATCCATTAACTTATACAATAGGTTCTTATATTTATAGATAACGGGTCTTGGTCCATATATGATTTCCATCTTCCACCTTAAACAAATATAGATCCCAGGGTGACACTGTCATAGTGTTGAATCGATTCTTTGTTTAAGTTCTTTAATCCATTTCCACCAAAATATCACATATCTTTTATCCATCTTCATTCAACATAAAACTGAATCTATCATTTAAACTTTTTCCTTCATTTCTCAGACCTCCATTCCTAACTTAATCCATTTCTTAAAACCAATTCACTTAAAAGCTTCCGAAACTCTTCCATATTTTCTCATTATTACCCGAACACTTGACTTACTCCTCGTAGATGATTGGGTAATCCACATAATTTTGACTCTTCTCGAGGTGGACTATATCATCTGGTATCTGAGCTACAAAACGAGGAGTCCCGACGACATTCGTGAAGCCGAAATAGATTCGTGTTTGTAATAAGATAAAAAAATTCAAGTTGTAATTTTTTTTTGTTTCTTGTCTTAGCATATATTGTATTGAAGTGAAAAAAAAGGAATTACGAAAGTTAAAAAAAATCGTAAAAAAAAAGTGAGAAGTTTGTTTGAATTAATTTCTACCCCGATCTTCTGCCATCATTTTGGTTTCAACATTCCACCCCAACGCCACCCCTACCCTATTTGCCAAAGCCTTTTTGTTTTAGCCTACCCGATACCAAAATTTTTCTTTTGTTCAGCCTCCCCTATACCCAACATTAGTCCCTTGTTAACCAATTTTGTAACCGACCCTCAAGCCGTAATAGGTCTTTTCGAAACAAAGTACAAATTTACGAGAGTGAGAAAGAGCTGTAAAAGGCACGAGTATATTCATTAAAGAAAAAGCCTTATACGAGTGAAACACGAGCGTGAGCGAAATTTTTCTTTGTGAGTTTTTGTAGTGAGGTTTTACTTTTTAGTTTTATTCTTTTTAACAATCTTACTTTTCAGAAAATAACATGTCTGAAGAAGAGTTTTCATCCGATGACTTCCACTACTTGGTGAAAGAAATGGACCGGATGCTCGAAAGAAAGTTAAGTCCACTACAAAAGCGTTTGGGTCAAGTGGAGGAAAAGGTTCGACGAAAGCACACTACAACAAGTGTAACACCCTGATTTAGGGGTTATGCGCTTGGAGCATAACTCGAGCAGTTGGTAGGCTTATGGTCATGTTGGAGGAATTTTGAGGGGTTTGGAGAACCCTAGAAGGCAAAGAATGCTTTAGAAAATTTTTATATTTTTAGGGCAAAAAGGAATTGGGCCAAGGGAGGCCTTAAGATTAATTTTTGGTAATTTTTGGCACAAGTGAGGCTTTGGCAAAGTGGGTGTGTCTTGTGATTTAAAGAAATTTGGAGGTAGCGCTGTGAGGTCTTAGGTTCGATCCAAGAAGGCGTGAGATGGGTTTTAATTTTTGGAGTATGGCGTTGCGGGGTAGAAGGCCTTAAAATATTTTGGGGCGTGTTTGGTCGCAAGGAGCGGTGGTCGGTGGTGCTGTGCGGAACTTAGGCGCTGAAGGTGCGTGAGAGGGGCCCCGGTTCGAGTGGTAGAAGCGGCATTTTGGTGTTTTATTTTATATGCGGTTATGGGTGGCGTAGGAAGGGTTTAAAAATTAAATGGTGTGGCTTATGGACATGAAAGGCGGTGGGCGGAGTGGCTAAGGCGCTACTTGAGAAAGGGCTTTGTGCAGTCGCGGTTTGAGGGCTGCGAAGCATTTGGCGTTTTATTTTTCGTTTGGGCGTTGGGCTTTGTAAGGCCTTAAAGGTATATAGCGAGGATTCGGACAAGGAAGATGGGCTGGTGGAATGGCTAGCGCGCGGCACTTAAGCTGGAGGAGAGCAAAGCGCGGGTTCGAGCGCTGGAGAGCTGCGATTAGCGTTCTTATTTTTGTTGGTTATGGGCTCGATTAGAAAGGGTTTAAAATAAAATGCTGGGGTTTCTAGCATAGAAATCAGTGACCGAGTGGCACTGGTATTTGGGGAAAGGAGAACGACTTGGTCCGAGTTCGAGCCAAGGAAGTTGCATTTTGGAGTTTGAATTTTGATGCTTTTTGGCGACAAATTTAGGAAGTGTTGGACTGGCTAGAAGACTTTGATTTTGATAAGGATTATGTTTTATTATTATTTTTATTTATTAATTAGATTAAGTGGAATTATTATTATTATCATTATTATTTATTAATAATAATGGGATAATATGAGCATTATTATTGGATTTTTATTTGGTTAATATTAAGGATAATATGAGTTTTTAGGATTATTATAGGAGATAATCAAGGATATTATGAAGATTAAAAGAATTATTATTGGATTATTAGTGAAGTGTTCAAGTGGAATTAAATTAGTGAGGTGTTGGCCAAATTTTGGAGACTTCAAGGGGGGTTGGCCAAATGCTATAAATAGGGGAGGGTAGAGTGCTAGTTGTTCATCAAGTCTTTTGCCTCTCCCTCTTGGTGTGCCGATTTCTCCTTTGGCCTTGTAGCCAAGTATTTCTTTTATTTTCTTTTAGCCCTTGATAGCCGAAATCCTTAGCCCTCCATCTCTCTTCTACTTTATCAAGTTTGAAGCCGAACTGGTGAGGTGTAGTCCTTGTCGACATTTAGAGCTTGTAGCAGCGCCAAGGAGTCTAAAGGAAGGTCTTGAATTGTTTGGACCCATCAAGAGGCAAGTCGACAAAAAATACGGAGGAGCCTTTGAGATTTAAGATCGTTTGGTAAGTAAGTTAAATTGTAGTTGTTCGCTTGAGATTTTGTATTATGACGTTTAACCAAAGGATTCTAATTAAGTGATTACGATGGGCGTGGGTTCGAGTACCAGATCCAAGGTGGGCAAGGAAAGTCCCCATCCCAAAGTTCAAGAAGAGATCCGTTTCTGCTGCATTCGAGATTGGCCACCGTGGTGTGGGCCAACAGCGAGAAAGCGTTAGCGTAAAGCCGTAGTTTCGCTAGACGATAGCGTCGAGGATCGAGAGTCTAGAACTCCTAGTGATAAGGTGTGTAACTAACCCACTGTTTCCGGGTTTTATGTGTTATATGTTTTACTAACAAGTGCAGTAAGGAGTGTGCCATATATACCCCTAAAGGGTATAGCGATGACCAGGTTAGTATTGGATCTACTGCAGTGTGATTATTTGTTTATAAGTATGTTTATGGACATTAATAAGCATGTGCATGCATGATCATGATTATATTTTATGTGGCATGTGCATGGGTGGGTTATGAAAAGAAGGTGCGGGTGTACTTGAGTGCGTGGTTGATGTCGACTTTGTGCTACATCGTGGATTGTATTGGCCCGAGGTCGCGTTGTGGATCTTTGCGATTTAGTTCGCGTGGTTACCTTGATTGATATTGGCTTTATGCCATATCGTGGCTTGATGGATTCTTTGTGTGCTCCATCGTGGTTTGATGTTAGCTATACGCTACGTCGTGGATGGCATTGGTTGCCTTTTTGGAGGAAAAGGAGAGGGTGACTCGATAGTCCCCGTGTGTGTGGTAAATTTGGATAAGGGGGTGTGTAGCGGATGGACCCTAGGTTGGGTTGGGAATCATGTTGCATTATTTTTGTGATAATATGGAAATGGGCCAAGCCCAATATGACATGTGGATAGGTGTGTTTTGGGAACATACGTGGAAATGGGCCAAGCCCGAATGTCGAGTGGATTGATGAGAAATGGGCCTAGCCCAGTGTTTGAGCATGATTTGAATGTGGGCCAAGCCCAGATTGTGGTAATTGTTAAAATGATATATATATATATTACTTGTTGCATTTGGTAAGTGGGATATTTTGTGGCTAGCATGTGGGTGGATTTGGTGGTTAACTTACACTTTGAGTCATTGTGACTCACCCAATTATTTATCCATCATCGCGGGTGAGTCGTGACTAGTGGACGGGTTGGAGTGGATACAAGGTGGCCCATGCGATGATTTTCATGCGAAGTTGACGTTTTGAATATTTTTATTTCAAGCATTTTAAGTACTTGGTTTATTTATTTGATGTAATAAGGGTCACTTTTGATTAAAGTACGCTATTTATAGTTGTTAAAGGTTATAACGTATTTAGCAATATTTTTACAAAAGAGTTATATTATAGTAAATTATAATAAAGTTTTAATTCATCCCAAGCATATATTACTTAATAATTTTAAATGGACATGACTTTACCGAAGATAATAAACTTTCATGTTTTAAATTCTAAGTAAAGAAACATATTCTCACTAACATAACCAGATTCGGTCGTAGTGAATAGACCGGGTTTGGGGATGTTACAACAAGTCGAGAAGAAGAGTTGCGACCATTTCGGAGATCCACTTTCGATGATTATTCGAGAAAAGACTTTCGTCATGATTTCCATACGTCATCGACTTCAAGGTCAAGAGACTTCTATCAAGATTCCTCTTCATCAAGAAGTTCATCATTCAATGAATATGTGAGAAAGGATTATCATCGAGATTTGTATTTGTCAAGACCTCCGAGACAACGAGAAGAAAGTAACGAGTACAAGGCTTTTCGACAATGCGAACGAGAAAGCACAAGCCGTTCTTCAAGAAATTCATCCATGAAGAATCTTTCAGGAAGAAACGATTGTGATATCTATGAGAACATTCTCTCGATCCTTGAGTCAAATTTTTCAACTTTCGATTATTCTGACTCATCCTCTTGTTGTAATCAAAATGAAAGTGAAAATGAAAATGAAAAAGAAAAAGAAGAAAACGAGAATGAAAAAGAAGAGAAAGAAAAAAAAGAAATTGAAAAAGAATACGAAAGAAAAGAAAAAGAAATCGAGAGAAAAGAAAATAAAAGTGAGAATAAAGAAAAAGAATTTGAGATAGAAAAAGAGTTGGAAGAAGAAGTTAGAGAACAAGAAGAGCAAGAAAAAGCGAGTGTTGATTTAGCTAACTCATCGGAACTTTGTTCTTAGTCTGTTTCTTCTTTTCAGGTTTCTGAGAAACCGAGTGATGAATGCCGACTTCAATACCTTCTCGACGAGCGATGTTTCCAAATGATCATCCAAGGTAAAGATGAAGTTGAATCACATGAGTCAGAAGGTAAGGAAGGTAAGTGTTTCGAATCAATTCCATCTCCACTAAATCTTTCTAATATTTGTGAATATGCGAATAATATCGTCCTTTGCCATCCCTCGATTCATTTTGATGTTTTAAATGATGGTAAGACGAGTTTGTCAAATCAGAAACATTGCGCTGCAAATTGTGAAAGTGGAGTAACGAATATTCGAAAAATGCAAGACTCGAGTAAGTAGGACGATGAATTTTCTTTTAATTCCAATTTGTTTGATTATGGTTATCACGAAATCAGTTCATTGTCTAATACGGAAACTTTGAGTTTTTGTAAATCAGTTTTGAAACATATAAAGAGTTTTGATTGCTCGATCTTGAATGTGCATAAGTCTTACTGGTTTAATAAGTTTGATTTATCGGAACCATTGACACATTTTGACTTAACCAATCAAACGCATGTTTTTAAACCGGGACTATGTTTTGTATAATCTGGTATATCTTGTTGGAAAACCAATCAATCCCAATTGTGCTTGAAAATTTTCAATCATTTTTGAAATTGGTTCTTGGATAAGGTAACGAATTTTGTTCAATTTGTCTTCAAATTTTATTCATTCCTTAAACAATTTTTATGGTTGTATTTGAAATTCACTTTCCATTTGAAAATGGTTGAATTGAACGCGAAGCTTCGATTACACTACTTGGCCATGGAGAGAATGTTTGTATTGCTCGATCAAGGTAAGACTGATCTTTGTCTTTCTGAGTATAAAGGTAAGTCTTCTGAAACTATTGATGCGTTTTTGCTCTCATCGGATTGCAATAAGCTTTGCGTTGCTGATTATGTTTTTGCCAAACATTTAGATCATGTTATGATTAATTGTTCTATTTTGCCCGTTTGTGATCTATCTGTTTCGATGAATGATGAAAGGATTCTTAAGTTTGATAATTTTTATTCTTGTGTTCGATCAATGCATGAACTTATTGTGCACAATCGTGAACCATGTGAAGCATTGCAAATATCTGCTTGTGATGAATATATCTATCATCTGACATATTATTCGCATGATCATTTTGTTTTGACGATATCATTTAAACCGTATGCCTGCTTTGAAGCTCATTCCATCATGTTTCAAAAATTTTATAAGGCTTTGTTCCTTTTATATGATAAAGTGTTTATGCCCATGTGCGTGCGAACTATCTGTTTTGTTTTGCTTATATTTGGTTTGCAAGAATGTTTGCTAACTTGTGGTTATCTTCTTCAGGTACTACAATTATTATTCGCCCCATTTGACTGAGGTAAATCGAGCCAAAAGGAGTTTTGTTCGGACAACCAACGGGTCCATTCGAGGAAGAATCGTCCTGAAGAGGGGAGGGATGATACGGGCACGCCCGGGGCACCAACGACTCACAAATTGATAGAGCTCGAGGCCGAAGTCCCAAATACTGTGGAGCTCATGTGCATCTTCATGCACTTCCAAATTGAGCCGGATTAGCTCATTCGAGCTCAATTTGAGCTCACTCGAGCTCGCTCAAACTCCTTGAGCTGATTACATCATTTTAATGCTTTAAATAAATTGAGTATTTAATTTATTAAAATTCCTACAACAAATTAAATATGTCTAAATAATGAATTTAGTGTTGGATTTAGTTTTTTTAAGCTTAAATTAATTTTGTCACATTTTATTACATGTTTTTAAGTTGTTTAAAAGCTAAATTAAATGTGCAGTTTTTTTTAGTTAAAATAGGGGGCTGCCGAATTTCAAATTGTTTTAAATGGGATGTTTAATGTGTCCAAAGTTTCCATTAGTGTGTCATGGACATGTTCAATTATTGTTCAGCTGATTTGAAGAGTTTTAATATGTTTTCTTGGTTCATGTAGGTTCATCCGAACCATTAGAGTGCATTTAAGTGATACATGCACCTAGGTGCATTGTACCTAGCCAAATACATCAAGGAACCTAGGAGGTGCATGGACGGTTGGAAGCATGGATTAATTGCTGCTGGTTATTGGATTTTTAAGGCACCTATTCGGCTGGAATTTGAAGACAAGTTCATGGAGGAATTAAATGCATGGACCATAAGATACATTGCATGGCCGAATGCATGAATGTCCAGCTACATGAATTATTTTGATTCATTGACTCTCCTAAGTGACTATTCGGCCAAGGGGCATCAATTGGCATTATTTTTAAAGCTATGGATGAATTTGGACAATGCCATTCATCTTTCTACAACCAAGTTCATCAAGCTTAGATTTCTTCATCATTAAGCTGCCCCTTGACATTCCCAAAGGCTGCCCATTAACTTGGACGAATTTTGAGTTAATTCTTCCACATTCATCCTTCTAGAAAAAGTCGATTGGAGTGCCCTTGCTGACCAAATACAATCAGCTCATTTCCTTCTCCATTAAGTTTGCTATTGGCGTTCCCAAAGGATGAACATGGACATGGCCATTAGTCTTCCATGTGCACTCATCTTGCCAAGAGAAATGTATCATCTAGAAGCTGCCCATTTGCCTCCCATATGCAGCTGAATATAGCAAGCTCACAAGGCCACATTCAGCTGAATTTGCCAAGCATATCAAGGGCCTTGTTCGGCCAACCTAGCCAAGCAAACTAAGGGACTTTATTCTATATTTTTCTAGCTTATTCTAAGTTTAATTTTACTTAGCCTTTAAGCTATTTGGATGACCATTCGGCTAGCTCTAATTAGCCTATAAATACTTGTTATTTTCATTGGTTATGTTAGATTAAGACTTTGATTAAATATATATGAACATTTGTTCACCAAGTGAGCTTATCTCTTCTTCATTTTTGTTTGAGTTTCGATTCCGACTTATCAAGTTTTGCTTGTGGCGTTAAGTAATTTCTCATCCATTAACTTATACCATAGGTTCTTATCTTTATAGATAACGGGTCTTAGTCCATATTCGATTTCCATCTTCCACCTTAAACCAATATAGATCCCGGGGTGACACTGTCATAGTGTTGAATCGATTCTTTGTTTAAGTTCTTTAATCCATTTCCACCAAAATATCACATATCTTTTATCCATCTTCCTTCAACATAAAACCGAATCTATCATCTAAACCATTTCCTTCATTTTTCAAACCTCCATTCCTAACTTAATCCATTTCTTAAAACCAATTCACTTAAAAGCTTCCGCAACTCTTCCATATTTTCTCATTATAACCCGAAGGCTTGATTTACTCCTCATAGATGATTGGGCTATCCGCATACATTTTGACTCTTCCCGAGGAGGGCTGTATCATCTGGTATCAGAGCTACACAACGAGGAGTCCCGACGACGTTCGTGAAGCCGGAATAGATTCGTATTTGTAATAAGATAAAAAATCAAGTTGTATTTTTTTGTTTCTTGTCTTAGCATATATTGTATTGAAGTGAAAAAAAAGGAATTACGGAAATTAAAAAAAAAATCGTAAAAAAAGTGAGAAGTTTGTTTGAATTATTTTCTACCCCGATCTTCTACCATCATTTTGGTTTTAACATTCCACCCCAACGCCACCCCTACCCTATTTGCCAAAGCCTTTTTGTTTTAGCCTACCCGATACCAAAATTTTTCTTTTGTTCAGCCTCCCCTATACCCGACATTAATCCCTTGTTAACTAATTTTGTAACCGACCCTCAAGCCGCAATAGGTCTTTTCAAAACGAAGTACAAATTTGTGAGAGCGAGAAAGAGCGATAAAAGGCACGAGTATATTCATCAAAGAAAAAGCCTTATACGAGTGAAACACGAGCATGAGTGAAATTTTTCTTTGTGAGTGACTTGTGAGTTTTTGTGGTGAGGTTTTACTTTTCAGTTTTATTCATTTTAACAATCTTACTTTTCAGAAAATAACATGTCTCAAGAAGAGTTTTCATCAGTTTACTTCCACTACTTGGTGAAAGAAATGGATCGGATGCTCGAAAGAAAGTTAAGTCCACTACAAAAGCGTTTGGGTCAAGTGGAGGAAAAGGTTCGACAAGAGCACACTAGAACAAGTCGAGAAGTAGAGTTGCGACCATTTTGGAGATCCACTTTCGATGATTATTCGAGAAAAGACTTCCGTCATGATTTCCATGCGTCATCGATTTCATGGTCAAGAGACTTCTATCAAGATTCCTCTTCATCAAGAAGTTCATCATTTAATGAATATGTGAGAAAGGATTATCATCGAGATTCGTATTCGTCAAGACCTCTGAGACAATGAGAAGAAAGTAACGAGTACAAGGCTTTTCGACAACGCGAACGAGAAAGCACAAGCCCTTCTTTAAGAAATTCATCCATGAAGAATCTTTCAGGAAGAAATGATTGTGATATCTTTGACAACATTCTCTCGATCCTTGAGTCAAATTTTTCTCCTTTCGATTATTCTGACTCATCCTCTTGTTGTAATCAAAATGAAAGTGAAAATAAAAATGAAAAATAAAATGAAGAAAACGAGAGTGAAAAAGAAGATAAAGAACAAAAAGAAATTGAAAAAGAATACGAAAGAAAATAAAAAGAAATCAAGTGAAAAGAAAATAAAAGTGAGAATAAAGAAAAAGAATTTGAGATAAAAAAAGAGTTGGAAAAAGAAGTTAGAGAACAAGAAGAGCAAGAAAAAACGAGTGTTGATTTAGCTAACTCATCGGAACTTTGTTCTTAGTCTGTTTCTTCTTTTCAGGTTTCTGAGAAACTGAGTGATGAATGCCGAGTTCAATACCTTCCCGACGAGCGACGTTTCCAAATGATCTTCCAAGGTAAAGATGAAGTTGAATCACACGAGTCGGAAGGTAAGGAAGGTAAGTGTTTCGAAACAATTCCATCTCTACTAAATCTTTCTAATATTTATGAATATGCGAATAATATCGTCCTTTGCCATCCCTCGATTCATTTTGATGTTTTAAAAGATGGTAAGACGAGTTTGTCAAATCAGAAATATTGCGCTGCAAATTGTGAAAGTGGAGTAACGAATATTCGAAAAATGCAAGACTCGAGTAAGTATGACGATGAATTTTCTTTTAATTCCAATTTGTTTGATTATGGTTATCACGAAATCAGTTCATTGTCTAATACGGAAACTTTGAGTTTTTGTAAATCAGTTTTGAAACATACAAAGAGTTTTGATTGCTCGATCTTGAATGTGCATAAGTCTTACTGGTTTAATAAGTTTGATTTATCGGAACCATTGAAACATTTTGACTTAATCAATCAAATGCATTTTTTTAAACCGGGACTATGTTTTGTATCATCTGGTATATCTTGTTGGAAAACCAATCAATCCCAATTGTGCTTGAAAATTTTCAATCATTTTTGAAATTGGTTCTTGGATAAGGTAACGAATTTTGTTCAATTTTTCTTCAAATTTTATTCATTCCTTAAACAATTTTTATGGTTGTATTTGAAATTCACTTTCCATTTGAAAATGGTTGAATTGAACGCGAAGCTTCGATTACACTACTTGGCCGTGGAGAGAATGTTTGTATTGCTCGATCAAGGTAAGACTGATCTTTGTCTTCCTGAGTATAAAGGTAAGTCTTCTGAAACTGTTGATGCGTTTTTCCTCTCATCAGATTGCTATAAGCTTTGCGTTGCTGATTATGTTTTTGCCAAACATTTAGATCATGTTATGATTAATTGTTCTATTTTGCCAGTTTGTGATCTATCTGTTTCGATGAATGATGACAGGATTCTTAAGTTTGATAATTTTTATTCTTGTGTTCGATCAATGCATGAACTTATTGTGCACAATCGTGAACAATGTGAAGCATTACAAATATCTGCTTGTGATGAATATATCTATCATCTGATATATTATTCGCATTATCATTTTGTTTTGACGATATCATTTAAACCGTATGCCTGCTTTGAAGCTCATTCCATCATGTTTCAAAATTTTGATAAGGCTTTTGTTCCTTTTATATGATAAAGTGTTTATGCCCATGTGCGTGCGAACTATCTGTTTTGTTTTGCATATATTTGGTTTGTAAGAATGTTTGCTAACTTGTGGTTATCTTCTTCAGGTACTACGATTATTATCCGCCCCATTTGACCGAGGTAAACCGAGCCAAAAGGAGTTTTGTTCGGACAAATTCGAGGACGAATCGTCTTGAAGAGGGGAGGGATGATACGGGCACGCATGGGGCACCAACGACTCACAAATTGACAGAGCTCGAGGCTGAAGTCCCAAATACCGTGGAGCTCATGTGCATCTTCATGCACTTCCAAATTGAGCCGGATTAGCTCATTCGAGCTCAATTTGAGCTCACTCGAGCTCACTCCAGCTCCTTGAGCTGATTACATCATTTTAATGCTTTAAATAAATTGAGTATTTAATTTATTAAAATTCCTACAACAAATTAAATATGTCTAAATAATTAATTTAGTGTTGGATTTAGTTTGTTTAAGCTTAAATTAATTTTTTCACATTTTATTACATGTTTTAAGTTGTTTAAAAGCTAAATTAAATGTGCAGTTTTTTTTAGTTAAAATAGGGGGCTGCCGAATTTCAAAGTGTTTTAAATGGGATGTTTAATGTGTCTAAAGTTTCCATTAGTGTGTCATGGACATGTTCAATTATTGTTCAGCTGATTTGAAGAGTTTTAATATGTTTTCTTGGTTCATGTAGGTTCAGCCGAACCATTAGAGTGCATTTAAGTGATACATGCACCTAGGTGCATTATACCTAGCCGAATACATCAAGGAACCTAGGAGGTGCATGGACAGTTGGAAGCATGGATTAATTGCTGCTGGTTATTGGATTTTTAAGGCACCTATTCGGCTGGAATTTGAAGACAAGTTCATGGAGGAATTAAATGCATGAACTACAAGATACATTGCATGGCCGAATTCATGAATGTCCAGCTACATGAATTATTTTGATTCATTGACTCTCCTAAGTGACTATTCGGCCAAGGGGCATCTATTGGCATTATTTTTAAAGATATGGACGAATTTGGGCAATGCCATTCATCTTTCTACAGCCAAGTTCATCAAGCTTAGTTTTCTTCATCATTAAGCTTCCCCTTGATGTTCGCAAAGGCTGCCCATTAACTTGGATGAATTTTGAGTTAATTCTTGCACATTCAACCTTCTAGAAAAAGTCCATTGGAGTGCCCTTGCTGACCAAATACAATCAGGTCATTTCCTTCTCCATTAAGTTGGCTATTGGCGTTCCCAAAGGATGAACATGGACATGGCCATTAGTCTTCCAAGTGCACTCATCTTGCCAAGAGAAATGTATCATCTAGAAGCTGCCCATTTGCCTCCCACATGCAGCCGAATATAGCAAGCTCACAAGGCCACATTCAGAAAAATTTGCCAATCATATCAAGGGCCTTGTTCGGCCAACCTAGCCAAGCAAACTAAGGGACTTTATTCTAGATTTTTCTAGCTTATTCTAAGTTTAATTTTACTTAGGCTTTAAGCTATTTGGATGACCATTTGGCTATCTCTAATTTTCCTATAAATACTTGTTATTTTCATTGGTTATGTTAGATTAAGACTTTGATTAAATATATATGAACATTTGTTCACCGAGTGAGTTTATCTCCTCTTCATTTTTTTTCAAGTTTCGATTCCGACTTATCGAGTTTTGCTTGTGGCGTCAAGTCATTTCTCATCCATTAACTTATACCATAGGTTCTTATCTTTATAGATAACGGGTCTAGGTCCATATCCGATTTCCATCTTCCACCTTAAACCAATATAGATCCCAGGGTGACACTGTCATAGTGTTGAATCGATTCTTTGTTTAAGTTCTTTAATCCATTTCCACCAAAATATCACATATCTTTTATCCATCTTCCTTCAACATAAAACCGAATCTATCATCTAAACCGTTTCCTTCATTACTCAAACCTCCATTCCTAACTTAATCCATTTCTTAAAACCAATTCACTTAAAAGCTTTCGCAACTCTTCCATAGTTTCTCATTATAACCCGAAGGCTTGATTTACTCCTCGTAGACGATTGGGCAATCCGCATACATTTTGACTCTTCCCGAGGCGGACTGTATCATCTGGTACCAGAGATACAAAACGAGGAGTCCCGACGACATTCGTGAAACCGGAATAGATTCGTGTTTGTAATAAGATAAAAAAAATCAAGCTATAATTTTTTTTTTGTTTCTTGTCTTAGCATATATTGTATTGAAGTGAAAAAAAGGAATTACGGAAATTAAAAAAAAATCGTAAAAAAAAAGTGAGAAGTTTGTTTGAATTATTTTCTACCCTGATCTTCTACCATCATTTTGGTTTCAACGTTCCACCCCAACGCCACCCCTACCCTATTTGCCAAAGCCTTTTTGTTTTAGCTTACCCGATACCAAAATTTTTCTTTTGTTCAGCCTCCCCTATACCCGACATTAATCCCTTGTTAACCAATTTTGCAACTGACCCTCAAGCCGCAATAGCTCTTTTCGAAACGAATTACAAATTTGTGAGAGCAAGAAAGAGTTGTAAAAGGCACGAGTATATTCATCAAAGAAAAAGCCTTATACGAGTGAAACACGAGCGTGAGCGAAATTTTTCTTTGTGAGTGACTTGTGAGTTTTTGTGGTGAGGTTTTACTTTTCAGTTTTATTCTTTTTAACAATCTTACTTTTCAGAAAATAACATGTCTGAAGAAGATTTTTCATCCGATGACTTCCACTACTTGGTGAAAGAAATGGACCGGATGCTCGAAAGAAAGTTAAGTCCACTACAAAAGCGTTTCGGTCAAGTGGAGGAAAAGGTTCGACGAAAGCACACTACAACAAGTTGAGAAGAAGAGTTGCGACCATTTTAGAGATCCACTTTCGATGATTATTCGAGAAAAGACTTCCGTCATGATTTCCATGCGTCATCGACTTTAAGGTCAAGAGACTTCTATCAAGATTCCTCTTCATCAAGAAGTTCATCATTCAATGAATATGTGAGAAAGGATTATCATCGAGATTCGTATTATTCAAGACCTCTGAGACAACGAGAAGAAAGTAACGAGTACAAGGCTTTTCGACAACGCGAACGAGAAAGCACAAGCCCTTCTTCAAGAAATTCATCCATGAAGAATCTTTCAGGAAGAAACGATTGTGATATCTTTGAGAACATTCTCTCGATCCTTGAGTCAAATTTTTCTCCTTTCGATCATTCTGACTCATCCTCTTGTTGTAGTCAAAACGAAAGTGAAAATGAAAATGAAAAAGAATAAGAGGAAAACGAGAGTGAAAAAGAAGAGAAAGAATACAAAAGAAATTAAAAAAGAATACAAAAGAAAAGAAAAAGAAATCGAGAGAAAAGAAAATAAAAGTGAGAATAAAGAAAAAGAATTTGAGATAGAAAAAGAGTTGGAAAAAGAAGTGAGAGAACAAGAAGAGCAAGAAAAAGCGAGTGTTGATTTAGCTAACTCATCAGAACTTTGTTGTTCGTTTGTTTCTTCTTTTCAGGTTTTCGAGAAATCGAGTGATGAATGCTGACTTCAATACCTTCTTGACGAGCGAAGTTTCCAAAAGATCATCCAAGGTAAAGATGAAATTGAACCACACGAGTCGGAAGGTAAGGAAGGTAAGTGTTTTGAAACAATTCCATCCCCACTAAATCTTTCTAATATTTGTGAATATGCAAATAATATTGTCCTTTGCCATCCTTCAATTCATTTTGATGTTTTAAATGATGGTAAGACGAGTTTGTCACATTAGAAACATTGCGCTGCAAATTGTGAAAGTGGAGTAACGAATATTCGAAAAATGCAAGACTCGAGTAAGTATGACGATGAATTTTATTTTAATTCCAATTTGTTTGATTATGGTTATCACGAAATCAGTTCATTGTCTAATAAGGAAATTTTGAGTTTTTGTAAATCAGTTTTGAAACATATAAAGAGTTTTGATTGCTCGATCTTGAATGTGCATAAGTATTATTAGTTTAATAAGTTTGATTTATCGGAACCATTGAAACATTTTGACTTAACCAATCAAACGCATGTTTTTAAACTGGGACTATGTTTTGTATCATCTGGTATATCTTGTTGGAAAACCAATCAATCCCAATTGTGCTTGAAAAATTTCAATCATTTTGGAAATTGGTTCTTGGATAAGGTAACGAATTTTATTCAATTTGTCTTCAAATTTTATTCGTTCTTAAACAATTTTTATGGTTGTATTTGAAATTCACTTTCCATTTGAAAATGGTTGAATTGAACGCGAAGCTTTGATTACACTACTTGGCTGTGGAGAGAAGGTTTGTATTGCTCGATCAAGGTAAGATTGATCTTTGTCTTTCTGAGCATAATGGTAAGTCTTCTGAAACTGTTGATGCGTTTTTGCTCTCATCGGATTGCAATAAGCTTTGCGTTGCTGATTATGTTTTTGCCAAACATTTAGATCATGTTATGATTAATTGTTCTATTTTGCGCGTTTTTGATCTATCTGTTTCGATGAATGATGACAGGATTCATGAGTTTGATAATTTTTATTCTTGTGTTCGATCAATGCATGAACTTATTGTGCACAATCGTGAACCATGTGAAGCATTGCAAATATCTGCTTGTGATGAATATATCTATCATCTGATATATTATTCGCATGATCATTTTGTTTTGAGGATATCATTTAAATCGTATGCTTGCTTTGAAGCTCATTCCATCATGTTTCAAATATTTGATAAGGCTTTGTTCCTTTTATATGATAAAGTGTTTATGCCCATGTGCGTGCGAACTATCTGTTTTGTTTTGCTTATATTTGGTTTGCAAGAATGTTTGCTAACTTGTGGTTATCCTCTTCAGGTACTACTATTATTATCCGCCCCATTTGACCGAGGTAAACCGAGCCAAAAGGAGTTTTGTTCGGACAACCAACGGGTCGATTCGAGGACGAATTGTCTTGAAGAGGGGAGGGATGATACGGGCACGCCCGGGGCACCAACGACTCACAAATTGACGGAGCTCAAGGCTGAAGTCCCAAATACCGTGGAGCTCATGTGCATATTCATGCACTTCCAAATTGAGCCGAATTAGCTCATTCGAGCTCAATTTGAGCTCACTAGAGCGCGCTCCAGCTCCTTGAGCTGATTACATCATTTTAATGCTTTAAATAAATTGAGTATTTAATTTATTAAAATTCCTACAGCAAATTAAATATGTCTAAATAATTAATTTAGTGTTGGATTTAGTTTTCTTAAGCTTAAATTAATTTTGTCACATTTTATTACATGTTTTTAAGTTGTTTAAAAGCTAAATTAAAAGTGCAGTTTTTTTTAGTTAAAATAGGGGGCTGCCGAATTTCAAAGTGTTTTAAATGGGATGTTTAATGTGTCCAAAGTGTCCATTAGTGTGTCATGGACATATTCAATTATTGTTCAGCTGATTTGAAGAGTTTTAATATGTTTTCTTGGTTCATGTAGGTTCAGCCGAACCATTAGAGTGCATTTAAGTGATACATGCACCTAGGTGCATTGTACCTAGCCGAATACATCAAAGAACCTAGGAGGTGCATGGAAGGTTGGAAGCATGGATTAATTGCTGCTGGTTATTGGATTTTTAAGGCGCCTATTCGGTTGGAATTTGAAGACAAGTTCATGGAGGAATTAAATGCTTGAACCACAAGATACATTGCATGGCCGAATGCATGAATGCCCAGCTACATGAATTATTTTGATTCATTGACTCTCCTAAGTGACTATTCGACCAAGGGGCATCTATTGGCATTATTTTTAAAGATATGGATGAATTTGGACAATGCCATTCATCTTCCTACAGCCAAGTTCATCAAGCTTAGTTTTCTTCATCATTAAGCTGCCGCATGACGTTCCCAAAAGCTGCCCATTACTTGGACGAATTTTGAGTTAATTCTTGCACATTCATCCTTCTAGAAAAAGTCCATTGGAGTGCCCTTGTTGACCAAATACAATCAGCTCATTTCCTTCTCCATTAAGTTGGCTATTGGCGTTCCCAAAGGATGAACATAGACATGGCCATTAGTCTTCAAAGTGCATGCATCATGCCAAGAGAAATGTATCATCTAGAAGCTGCCCATTTGCCTCCCATATGCAGCCAAATATAGCAAGCTTACAAGGCCACATTCAGCCAAATTTGCCAAGCATATCAAGGGCCTTGTTCGGCCAACCTAGCCAAGCAAACTAAGGGACTTTATTCTAGATTTTTCTAGCTTATTCTAAGTTTAATTTTATTAGCCTTTAAGCTATTTGGATGACCAATCGGCTAGCTCTAATTAGCCTATAAATACTTGTTATTTTCATTGGTTATGTTAGATTAAGACTTTGATTAAATATATATGAACATTTGTTCACCGAGTGAGTTTATCTCCTCTTCATTTTTGTTCGAGTTTTGATTCCGACTTATCAAGTTTTTCTTGTGGCGTCAAGTCGTTTCTCATCCATCAACTTATACCATAGGTTCTTATCTTTATAGATAACGGGTGTTGGTCCATATCCGATTTCCATCTTCCATCTTAAACCAATATAGATCTCGGGGTGACACTGTCATAGTGTTGAATCGATTCTTTGTTTAAGTTCTGTAATCTATTTCCACCAAAATATCACATATCTTTTATCCATCTTCCTTCAACATAAAACCGAATCTATCATCTAAACCGTTTCCTTCATTTCTCAAACCTCCATTCCTAACTTAATCCATTTCTTAAAACCAATTCACTTAAAAGCTTCTGCAACTTTTCCATATTTTCTCATTATAACCCGAAGGCTTGATTTACTCCTCGTAGATGATTGGGCAATCCACATACATTTTGACTCTTCTCGAGGCGGACTGTATCATCTGGTATCAGAGCTGCAAAACGAGGAGTCCCAATGACGTTCGTGAAGCCAAAATAGATTCGTGTTTATAATAAGATAAAAAAAATCAAGTTGTAATTTTTTTTTTCTCGTCTTAGCATATATTGTATTGAAGTGAAAAAAAAAAGGAATTACGGAAATTAAAAAAAATCGTAAAAAAAAAGTGTGAAGTTTGTTTGAATTATTTTCTACCCCGATCTTCTACCATCATTTTGGTTTCAACATTCCACCTCAACGCCACCCCTACCCTATTTGCCAAAGCCTTTTTGTTTTAGCCTACCCGATACCAAAATTTTTCTTTTGTTCAGCCTCCGCTATACCCAACATTAATCCCTTATTAACCAATTTTGTAACCGACCCTCAAGCCACAATAGGTCTTTTCGAAATGAAGTACGAATTTGTGAGAGCAAGAAAGAGCGGTAAAAGGCACGAGTATATTCATCAAAGAAAAACCCTTATACGAGTGAAACACGAGCGTGAGCCAAATTTTTCTTTGTGTGTGACTTGTGAGTTTTTGTGGTGAGGTTTTACTTTTCAGTTTTATTCTTTTTAAAAATCTTACTTTTTAGAAAATAACATGTCTCAAGAAGAGTTTTCATCAGTTGACTTCCACTACTTGGTGAAAGAAATGGATCGGATGCTCAAAAGAAAGTTAAGTCCACTACAAAAGCATTTGGATCAAGTGGAGGAAAAGGTTCGATAAGAGCGCACTACAACAAGTCGAGAAGTGGAGTTGCGACCATTTCAGAGATCCACTTTCGATGATTATTCGAGAAAAGACTTCCGTCATGATTTCCATGCGTCATCGACTTCAAGGTCAAGAGACTTCTATCAAGATTCCTCTTCATCAAGAAGTTCATCATTCAATGAATATGTGAGAAAGGATTATCATCGAGATTCATATTCGGCAAGACCTTCGAGACAATGAGAAGAAAGTAACGAGTACAAGGCTTTTCGACAAAGTGAACGAGAAAGCACAAGCCGTCCTTCAAGAAATTCATCCATGAAGAATCTTTCAGGAAGAAACGATTGTGATATCTTTGAGAACATTCTCTCGATCCTTGAGTCAAATTTTTCTCCTTTCGATTCTTCTGACTCATCCTCTTGTTGTAATCAAAACGAAAGTGAAAAAGAAAATGAAAAAGAAAAAGAAGAAAACGAGAGTGAAAAAGAAGAGAAAGAAAAAAAAAGAAATTGAAAAAGAATACGAAAGAAAAGAAAAATAAATCAAGAGAAAAGAAAATAAAAGTGAGAATAAAGAAAAAGAATTTGAGATAGAAAAAGAGTTGGAAAAAGAAGTGAGAGAACAAGAAGAGCAAGAAAAAGCGAGTGTTGATTTAGCTAACTCATCGGAACTTTGTTCTTCGTCTGTTTCTTCTTTTCAGGTTTCTGAGAAACCGAGTGATGAATGCCGACTTCAATACCTTCCCGATGAGCGATGTTTCCAAATGATCATCCAAGGTAAAGATGAAGTTGAATCACATGATTCGGAAGGTAAGAAAGGTAAGTGTTTTGAAACAATTCCATCTCCACTAAATCTTTCTAATATTTGTGAATATGCAAATAATATTATCCTTTGCCATCCTTCGATTCATTTTGATGTTTTAAATGATGGTAAGATGAGTTTGTCAAATCAGAAACATTGCGCTTCAAATTCTGAAAGTGGAGTAACGAATATTCAAAAAATGCAAGACTCGAGTAAGTATGATGATGAATTTTCTTTTAATTCCAATTTGTTTGATTATGGTTATCACGAAATCAGTTCATTGTCTAATATGGAAATTTTGAGTTTTTGTAAATCAGTTTTGAAACATATAAAGAGTTTTGATTGCTCGATCTTGAATGTGCATAAGTCTTATTGGTTTAATAAGTTTGATTTATCGGAACCATTGAAACATTTTGACTTAACCAATCAAACGCATGTTTTTAAACTGGGACTATGTTTTGTATCATCTGGTATATCTTGTTGGAAAACCAATCAATCCCAATTTTGCTTGAAAAATTTCAATCATTTTGGAAATTGGTTCTTGGATAAGGTAATGAATTTAGTTCAATTTGTCTTCAAATTTTATTCGTTACTTAAACAATTTTTATGGTTGTATTTGAAATTCACTTTCCATTTGAAAATGGTTGAATTGAACGCGAAGCTTCGATTACACTATTTGGCCGTGGAGAGAAGGTTTGTATTGCTCGATCAAGGTAAGACTGATCTTTGTCTTTCTGAGTATAAAGGTAAGTCTTCTGAAACTATTGATGTGTTTTTGCTCTCATCGAATTGCAATAAGCTTTGCGTTGCTGATTACGTTTTTTCCAAACATTTAGATCATGTTATGATTAATTGTTCTATTTTGCCCATTTGTGATCTATCTGTTTCGATGAATGATGACAGGATTCTTGATTTTGGTAATTTTTATTCTTGTGTTCGATCAATGCATGAACTTATTGTGCACAATCGTGAACCATGTGAAGCATTGCAAATATCTGCTTGTGATGAATATATCTATCATCTGATATATTATTCGCATGATCATTTTGTTTTGAGGATATCATTTAAACCGTATGCCTGCTTTGAAGCTCATTCCATCATGTTTCAAAAATTTGATAAGGCTTTGTTCCTTTTATATGATAAAGTGTTTATGCCCATGTGCGTGCGAACTATCTGTTTTGTTTTGCTTATATTTGGTTTGCAAGAATGTTTGCTAACTTGTGGTTATCTTCTTCAGGTACTACGAATATTATCCACCCCATTTGACCGAGGTAAACCGAGCCAAAAGGAGTTTTGTTCAGACAACCAACGGGTTGGTTCGAGGACGAATCGTCTTGAAGAGGGGAGGGATGATACGGGCACGCCCGGGGCACCAACGACTCACAAATTGACGGAGCTTGAGGCCAAAGTCCCAAATACCGTGGAGCTCATGTGCATCTTCATGCACTTCCAAATTGAGCTGAATTAGCTCATTCGAGCTCAATTTGAGCTCACTCGAGCTCGCTCTAGCTCCTTGAGCTGATTACATCATTTTAATGCTTTAAATAAATTGAGTATTTAATTTATTAAAATTCCTACAGCAAATTAAATATGTCTAAATAATTAATTTAATGTTGGATTTAGTTTTTTTAAGCTTAAATTAATTTTTTCACATTTTATTACATGTTTTTAAGTTGTTTAAAAGCTAAATTAAATGTGTAGTTTTTTTTAGTTAAAATAAAATTGTCATCGAATTTCAAAGTGTTTTAAATGGGATGTTTAATGTGTCCAAAGTGTCCATTAGTGTGTCATGGACATGTTCAATTATTATTCAGCTGATTTGAAGAGTTTTAATATGTTTTCTTGGTTCATGTAGGTTCAGCCGAACCATTAGAGTGCATTTAAGTGATACATTCACCTAGGTGCATTGTACCTAGCCGAATACATCAAGGAACCTAGGATGTAACATCCCAAATATGGGGTTATTTGGAATTTGATTATTTTCTTGTTATGAACTGCTGTGATATTATTAATGGAATAATAGAGCTTAATTTAAGGCTTTGAGTGTGCCCGGTTTGATAGAAAAATTTCAGTTTTTAATTTTAAAAGAAGGGAGTCTTAGCAAGTGGGTGTTATAAGAATAAATGTGGGTAATTTAACACTAATTAGGCCTTGGATAAGTGGCAAAGCAAGCCCACTTAGGAGCTAGCATGTGACGCCACCAAGGAACAAGGGAGAGCCTTGGTTCGAGTCACAAAATCCTCCTTTTTGTTTTTTATTTGGACGGCACAAGGGGGAGAGTTTTTCTCCCTTCAAACTCTTTTATTAAGTATTATTATTAAAGGATAATAGGAGAGTTTTAATTGCTTAATTATAGTAATAATAAAAGGGATAATGGATGGATTATTAGGAGATTATTATTTGATTAATTCAAGCTATTTTGAATTAAATCAAATAGGTGGCCAAGAGGATTTTGAGGTGTTGTGCCGAATTTGAACTCCTTGAGCAAGGAGAGTGGACGGCAAGGGGTACTAGGGAGTGCCCAAGTTTCTTTTGTTTCTTTTTTTTCTATTAGCCGAATTCTCCCAAAAGTCTCCCATTTTCTATTTTCTCTTCTCCATCCTCTCCAAAACCGAAAGCACATCCCCTAAAACCTTTCTTTTCTTTTCGAACTCCTTTAGCCGAAACTCTTGCTACCTTTCTTTCTCTCCACCATTTTTCTTTCATCATAGCCGAATTCCCTCTCTACTTCTTTTTGCCGAAACCCCACATTCAAATTCCCTTTTCTTTATTTCTTTGTTAACCGAACCTCTACTCCTTGTTGCCGAAACTCCAACACCTTTTTCTCCTCATTATTTTCCTCTGACCCGAATATTCAAGCAAGGGTAATCTTCTCTAAACTCATCTCCAATCGATTCATAAGGTAGGTAGGTATGGCCGAATGCCATCTTTCTTCTCCTCTGTGTTTTTGTCGATTTCTATTAGGGGGGAATAAGTGCCGATTTCGGCAATGGTAATCAGGGTTTCTAAATGCTTTCGGGAATTGATCTCTGCTAGGTACCCCAAGATTGTGAAGCAGTTGACCCAAGCCCTAATCTCTAGCAATCGGTTTTGGTAGTAGTGGTAAGAAGATTTCATTTAGTTGGTATTCGATTAAAGCCGAAGGCTACTGACATTGTCCATTGACCGATTCTAATGTGTGAACCAGATTCGTGATTTGGGTGCTGAGACTAGTATTCAAAGCGAGTAGGTAAGGGTTCGGGTTCAAGCAATAACCCTAAAAGGATTATTTGGTTTGGCCGAATGGCCCATATCACTAACACTATCTTGGCCGAATATAGGGGCTAGTGGATCTAAGGTGGCCGACTTCTTCATTCGGGATTTAGATTATTCGTGGGTGACAGGTGTGTACATACACACGTATAGCAGTTAATGTTGTGTTATATATATGTATTCTGTATGTAAATCTGCTTGATGTAGATGCGGATTGGTACCTTAACGGTACAAGTGAGGATCCCGGTAAGTCTCTGTTATGATGAGATTACTTTAATACTTTTGGGAAGCATGGCTTATTGACACATGTGATGAATGCATGAGATCTGTTGTTAACTGTTTATCTACTGTGGGTTATATGAGAGGAGGGGGCAGTGATGTTTCGTGGCCGACGAGCACAGATGTTTTGGTAACACACCGTGACTATATGTCACCGGAGGTTTGGTACCTCCGGAGGTTTGGTACCTCATAGCGACTTGTCCCCGTGGTTAACACCACCGTGGGTTGGCCCCACTTGAGATATGGGATCGTCGCCGGTGATTTGGTATCACACGATGGGTTGGCCCCATCACCCGATTTGTGTCTACGGACACCAGTGCTTTGGTAGCACATTGTGACTATACGTCACGGTGGTTTGGCACCACGGTGTTTTGGTAACACATTGTGACTACGGTCACCAGTGGTTTGGTACCACATGGGGTAGACAAAGGCGTTTGGTTGGCTAGGTTGGGCACACGATACTCTGCATATTAACTGTTACATGTTGTGTATGAATTGTTGTTTTTTTTTTAACGGGGGAAGGGTTACATACTGAGTCTTGGTGACTCACCTTCTCCTTTAACATTTTTCAGGTGACACGTAGATGGCGGTTGAGGAGCCGGTGGGACTCGAGGTGGCCATGCAGTGGATTTAAATTTATAGAACTTTAAATTTGGTTATTTTTATTTTGGTTGTAATAAGGCCTCCCTAAACTTTATTTGTGTTTTTTTTTATATATGTCGGATGTTTACTTTAAACTATATTATTAAAACTGAATCGAAATCACATGTTTTCTTAAATTAACACGAAAATGTTTTATCGTGCCATCGGGCACACTTGAAATTTGTATAATACTTAGGACTTAATTAAACCTCCAACTTAAACCCAAGTATAGTTTTGGCAAGATAACCAAAAACAAGGGGTTTTCAGTGAAACTTGAATTGGTTCTAGATGGTGTTCAAAAAAGTTTTTCTCCGTAGCAAATCAAATTCGGTCGTAATGTTTGGGCCAGGTTTGGGTTGTTACAAATTGGTATCAGAGCCCAGTTCAAAGCTCGGCTGTGGGGGCCCAAGGCCCAAAAATGTTTTAGTAGGCCTTTTGAATTATTTTTGGGTTTTAAGCAGCATAGCCCGAGTCTCCCAAGACCGATCCACCCTGTAAGTACATCTAAACCTCTTGGTGAATTATATTCTGTAGAAGGGTAGGAAGCATGGAACGTAGATAGACTTATAGGACTTGGACCCTAAGGCTAGATTGCTCAAACACAAACGAAGCATAAGACTTAAAGAACTAAACCAACCTATGACTTAGTCAATGAGCTAGGGTGTGGTAACCCCAGACGCATGTCTAGGATTGGATCCGGAAGAGCACGGTATTTAAGCTAGTCCTCGTGACTCACCTCCTCTTCGCAGTATCCCACAGTGCGTAGCTTCGGTTCACCCTAACTCGGAGGGCTCGGTGGTGTGGCAACCTCGTGCGTATGTCTAGAAAGGTTGGTGAGAGCTTGGTATTTAAGCGGTCCGCGTGACCCACCTCCTCTTCACTCGACCGCTCAGTGCGTAGCTTTGGTTCACCCCGACTGGAGGGCTCTTGGCCATGGGCTAAACACAATGATTAAAACCCGAAAAAGGGAATTAGCCTTGTTTTTCGAAATAGAATGAAACAAGCCCGAATGTTTTCAAAACTTGTCCAATAACTCTCTTAAGCCTTAGAACATTACTTTTACAACGTTTTTCTCGGAAAACTTGACTTGTGAAAAATTACAGAAATACCCTTAGGAGTAAAATTACCAAAATGCCCCTGACCCATAAAATATTAATTCGACGGTTTTGCCCAAAAATTTCAGCTATTTTACAAATATTCAATAACTTAGCTTTGGAAATCATCAGTAAAATATCTTGGTTCGGAAAATTACGAAAATACCCTCAGTAGGAAAAAGACTAAAATACCCCGGGTTAGAAATGGGCGAAATGTCCGATGAGCGAATAGGTATGGAAAGTATTAAGGAATGGATGCATGAACTTCTTTGTGTGAACTAGGATAGGAAATGAAACATTGTTTGCTCGAAAGAATCTCCGATTAAACCTCATCCATAAAATTTCTTCATGAGTAATAAAGTGAAACAAATGCTAACGCATAAAATTTCTCTTAATCAGATTAAAAGCGCGGTAGATAGAATGAGCTCTAGAGGACGTGGGACGCCGTGGACGTGGTAGGGGTAGGATGACGGTGTCCGAACCCGTCAGTCGGGACAAGGTTCGAAAATGAGGTACCACCGCCACCACCACCTCCTACTTTTTAGAGCCGAGGAGCCGAGGGCACGGTGGCGAAGTCGGTATCGCAAGTCGTGTTACGAGTCTTGGAGATGGTGGTGGGGCTGGTGGAAATGTAGGAGCTCGGAAATTGTCCCGAGCGACTCCGATCTAACGGAGCGGAGGTATTCCGAGGTGTGTCGGAGTGGCACCCAAAGGCAATGGAATATCTGGCTAGAGTCAATCGAAAGAATCATGGATGACCTTGACTTTGACCGAGGAAGAGAAATTTGAAAGCAGCGTGTCGCTTCTAAAGGATGAAGCGATCGGTGGTGGCTTACGGTTCGAGATGGGGCTACAGCAGATGATTTGACTCGGGAGTATTTCGTAACCACCTATCGAGAAAAAGTATGTGGGCATTAGCTACACCGACGTGCAGAGAAAGGCTTTTTCGGGATTAGTGCAAGGAACTAAGTCCGTGTCGAAATATGAGGCGTAATTTCTAAGGTGAGTAGATACGCGAGAGGCATCGTGTTCATCGAACATGAGCGCGTGTGGTCCGCTTTGAGGACGGACTCGAGATGATTTAAGGTTACCGATTGCCCCACAAAGCCAGTTCGTGAGTTCTCATCTCTAGTGGAGAAGGCTAAGGTAGCCAGAAGGAATCAAGGAGGTCGTGAGGCGAGCTATAGTAAGAACAATCGTAAGAGAAGTTTTGGGTCCATTTGGATCAAGCGGAAGTGCTCGTAAAAAAGGCTAGCCAAGTGGGCCCAATCAGCGACAAGGCCCACGATCGCTAATCGAGGCCGACTCGGTGCAATCGCTGTGGAAAGACTCATTGGGGAGGTTGTTGGACCGGTGACAAAGGATGTTTTGAGTGTGGGTCTTTGGAGCATCGCGTCAGAGATTGTCCCCAGAAACTAGCTAAGAAGCGACCGGAAGGGCGTAACCGTGCTCGTGGATAGAAATGTAGGACCACAGAGGGTCATGGTAATGGCAGAGGAAACAACGGTCCTAACCGAGGTCGTGGAACTCAAGGCAGAGGTTCAGCAACACGAGGCTAGGCACCGGCTTAGTTTACGCAAAGCAAGGTGTCGCGAAGAAGGTGACGCACCGGATGTTATAACCGGTACGTTTCTAATTTTCGGTTTTCCTTATGTTGCATTGATTGATGTGGGCTCGACGCACTCGTACATTGCTAGTAGTGTGGTAGGAACTATGGACCTAAACTCTGAAACTGCTTCTAGGGAGATGACTGTAGTTAGCCCCTTAGGTCACTCCGTAGTCGTAGATAGACTTTATAGAGGCGTACCCCTAGAACTTCAAGGGGTAGTATTTGTAGCTGATCTAATGGAACTACCGTTTGGGGAGTTCGATTTGATCCTTGGTATGGATTGGTTGGTTAAGTACCAAGCGAGTTTGGATTGCGCGGCTAAGCGCATGGTCCTTAAAACGGCTGAAGGTGATGAAGTGGTTATGATAGGAGATCGAAGGAATTATCTATCCAATGTAGTGAATGCCTTGAAGGCTGAAAAGATGGTCAAGAAGGGTTGTGAGGCGATTTGGTTCAAATCGTGCTTTGGAAGCTAAGGGTTAGTAATTGAAAAGGTCCGAAACGGTTGGGAATTTGTTGATGTGTTCCCGGAAGAACTTCCGGTTTGCCTCCGGATCGAGAAGTCGAATTCGGTATAGACTTGCTACCTGGAACGGCACCTGTGTCCATAGCACCATACCGAATGGGACCAAAGGAATTGGTGGAGCTAAATGCTCAAATTTAGGAGCTCTTGGATAGAGGGTTTATACGACAAAGTATATCTCCGTGGGGAGCGCCTGTGTTGTTTGTCAAGAAGAAGGATGGATCTATGCGGATGTGCATCGACTACCGTCAGTTAAATAAGTTAACGATCAAGAACAAGTATCCGTTGCCTCGGATTGACGACTTGTTTGATCAACTGAAGGGTGCCTCGGTGTTTTCAAAGATAGACCTTAGGTCAGGTTATCACCAATTAAGGGTGAAGGAGGGTCGATGTTCACAAAGCGGCATTCGAACTCGGTATGGGCATTTCGAGTTCTTGGTGATGCCATTGGGTTGACTAATGCGCCGCGTGCATTTATGGACCCGATGAATAGAGTATTCCAGCAAAGATTTGGACCCGCTTTGTCGTGGTGTTCATAGACGACATATTGGTTTACTCAAAGACGTAAGAGGAGCATGACAAGCATTTACGGATAGTTCCGCAAGTATTGAGGAGGAAGTAGTTATATGCCAAATTCGGTAAGTGTGAATTTTGGCTTAGGAAGTGGCTTTCTTAGGTCATGTAGTATCAGCGGAAGGAGTTAGAGTAGACCCTCGCAAGATTGAAGCAAGATTGGAGTGGAAACCACCTAGGACGGTGGGTGAAATATGAAGTTTTTCTGGTTTAGCAGGTACTATCGGAGATTCGTGGAAGGATTCTCTCTAATAGCAGTAGCAATTAACTAAGTTGCTAAGGAAAGGTGTCCCATTTGTATGGACGGAGAAGCAAAGCAAGAAAGCTTTGATAAGTTAAGGAAGATTTTGACTAAGCTCCGGTTTTGGTACAACCTAAAGCAGAAAGTTATTCACGGTTTATTGTGATGCATCTCACACCGGTTTGGGATGTGTGTTGATGCAGGATGGGAAGGTAGTAGCCTATGCATCTCGTCGATTAAGATCGCATGAGGTTAACTACCCAACGCACGACTTGGAGTTAGCAATGGTCGTCTTCGCTCGAAGATATGGAGACATTACCGTATGGAGAGAAGTCGATGGTCTACACGGATCACAAAAGCTTGAGGTATCTTCGACTCGAAGGATCTCGAACCGAGACAGGCGTCGGTGGATTGAACTACTAAAGGACTATGATTGTTCAATCGAGTACCATCGGGTAAGGCTAATGTGGTAGCCGACGCATTGAGCCGGAAGGTGGTGACGGACTTAAGAGCAATGTTCGCTCGGTTAAGTCTCGTATGATGATGGGAGTCTTTTGGCGTAACTTCAAGTAAAGCCGACTTGGATTGAGAGATTAAGGAAAAGCAGTTAGTGGATGAAGGCTTGAGCGCTAAGAGGGTACAAGTTCGGGATGGTGGCTTGGAAGGTACAGTTTGTCTAGTGATGGAGTGCTTTGTTTTCAGGACGAGTATGTATGCCAAAAGATACGAATTAAAGCGCGTAAAATTCTCCAAGATGCACATAGCAGCCCATACGCTATGCATCCTGGGGAAGCAAGATGTATGGAGAATTGCGAAAAGTTCGTGGCCAGGTTGAAGCGTGAGATAACGGAGTTCGTAGGAAGTGTCCGACGTGCAAGCCAGGTTAAGGTGAACATCAGTTACCATCGGGACTACTTCAACCGATAAAGATCCTCAATGGAAATGGGAGAGGATCACCATGGATTTTGTTAGTGGGCTACCCCTCACGCCCACCAAGAAGGATGCGATTTGGGTAATTGTGGATCGCTCGACTAAATTAGCTCACTTCATGCCGGTGAGAATGGATTACTCACTCCGAAGCTAGCGAAGTCGTATGTGGGTGAAATAGTAAGGTTGCATGGCGTGCGGTGTCGATTATCTCGGATAGGGATCCCGATTCACGTCAAGGTTTTGGAAAGCGTTGCATCGAGCTTTGGGTACACGGTTAGATTTCAAGACGGCTTTCCATCCACGATCGACGGACGATCGGAAAGGGTGATACTGATTTTAGAAGACATGTTAAGAGGTCGTGTCTTGGATTTTAGTGGTAGTTGGGAGGAGTACCTACCATTAGCGGAATTCGCTTATAACAATAGTTATCAAGTTTAGTATTCAAATGGCTCCATACGAGGCCCTATATGGACGAAAGTGTCGTACTCCTACATGTTGGACGGAGTTGGGAGAAAGACAAGTTCTGGGTCCGAACTGATAACCGAGACGGAAGACAAAGTCAAGGTGATTCTTGGTCTCGTCTCAAGGAAGCATCGGATAGGCGTAAGTCTTATGCCGATCTCAAACGCAAGGAAATGGAGTATCTTTGTGGGAGACCAAGTCTTTCTGAAAGTGTCGCCTTGGAAAAAGGTGTTGAGATTTGGACGGAAAGGGAAGTTAAGCCCAAGGTTCATCGGGCCATATACTGTTGTGAAGCGAGTAGGACCGGTAGCTTATCAGCTAGAGCTGCCGGCAGAACTGAATCAGATTCATGACGTATTTCATGTGTCAATGCTGAGACGGTATCGGTCGGATCCTTCGCACGTTGTGTGCGATGCGAGAGATTGAGGTGAACTCGGATTTATCTTTTGAAGAAGAACCGGTTCAGATTGTAGATCGAGATGTGAAGGTTCTACGTAGGAAGGCAGTGCCTTTAGTGAAAGTGCTATGGCGGAACCACGGAGTGGAAGAAGCTATGTGGGAACCCGAGGAGGTGATGCGGCAAGAATACCCCATCTCTTTTGATCAAGGAATTTCGAGGACGAAATTTATTTTAAAGGGGTAGAATCGTAACATCCCAAATATGGGGTTATTTGGAATTTGATTATTTTCTTGTTATGAACTGCTGTGATATTATTAATGGAATAATAGAGCTTAATTTAAGGCTTTGAGTGTGCCCGGTTTGATAGAAAAATTTCAGTTTTTAATTTTAAAAGAAGGGAGTCTTAGCAAGTGGGTGTTATAAGAATAAATGTGGGTAATTTAACACTAATTAGGCCTTGGATAAGTGGCAAAGCAAGCCCACTTAGGAGCTAGCATGTGACGCCACCAAGGAACAAGGGAGAGCCTTGGTTCGAGTCACAAAATCCTCCTTTTTGTTTTTTATTTGGACGGCACAAGGGGGAGAGTTTTTCTCCCTTCAAACTCTTTTATTAAGTATTATTATTAAAGGATAATAGGAGAGTTTTAATTGCTTAATTATAGTAATAATAAAAGGGATAATGGATGGATTATTAGGAGATTATTATTTGATTAATTCAAGCTATTTTGAATTAAATCAAATAGGTGGCCAAGAGGATTTTGAGGTGTTGTGTCGAATTTGAACTCCTTGAGCAAGGAGAGTGGACGGCAAGGGGTACTAGGAGTGCCCAAGTTTCTTTTGTTTCTTTTTTTCTATTAGCCGAATTCTCCCAAAAGTCTCCCATTTTCTATTTTTCTTCTCCATCCTCTCCAAAACCGAAAGCACATCCCCTAAAACCTTTCTTTTCTTTTCGAACTCCTTTAGCCGAAACTCTTGCTACCTTTCTTTCTCTCCACCATTTTTCTTTCATCATAGCCGAATTCCTCTCTACTTCTTTTTGCCGAAACCCCACATTCAAATTCCCTTTTCTTTATTTCTTTGTTAACCGAACCTCTACTCCTTGTTGCCGAAACTCCAACACCTTTTTCTCCTCATTATTTTCCTCTGACCCGAATATTCAAGCAAGGGTAATCTTCTCTAAACTCATCTCCAATCGATTCATAAGGTAGGTAGGTATGGCCGAATGCCATCTTTCTTCTCCTCTCGTGTTTTTGTCGATTTCTATTAGGGGAATAAGTGCCGATTTCGGCAATGGTAATCGTGGTTTCTAAATGCTTTCGGGAATTGATCTCTGCTAGGTACCCCAAGATTGTGAAGCAGTTGACCCAAGCCCTAATCTCTAGCAATCGGTTTTGGTAGTAGTGGTAAGAAGATTTCATTTAGTTGGTATTCGATTAAAGCCGAAGGCTACTGACATTGTCCATTGACCGATTCTAATGTGTGAACCAGATTCGTGATTTGGGTGCTGAGACTAGTATTCAAAGCGAGTAGGTAAGGGTTCGGGTTCAAGCAATAACCCTAAAAGGATTATTTGGTTTGGCCGAATGGCCCATATCACTAACACTATCTTGGCCGAATATAGGGGCTAGTGGATCTAAGGTGGCCGACTTCTTCATTCGGGATTTAGATTATTCGTGGGTGATGTGTGTACATACACACGTATAGCGCTTAATGTTGTGTTATATATATGTATTCGTATGTAAACCGCTTGATGTAGATGCGGATTGGTACCTTAACGGTACAAGTGAGGATCCCGTAAGTCTCGTTATGATGAGATTACTTTAATGCTTTTGGGAAGCATGGCTTATTGACACATGTGATGAATGCATGAGATCTCGTTGTTAATTTGTTTATCTATCGTGGGTTATATGAGAGGAGGGGCGGTGATGTTTCGCGGCCGACGAGCACCAGTTGTTTTGGTAACACATCGTGACTATATGTCACCAGAGGTTTGGTACCTCCAGAGGTTTGGTACCTCATAGCGACTTGTCCCCGTGGTTAACACCACCGTGGGTTGGCCCCACTTGAGATATGGGATCGTCGCCGCTGATTTGGTATCACACGATGGGTTGGCCCCATCACCCGATTTGTGTCTACGGACACCGGTGCTTTGGTAGCACATTGTGACTATACGTCACCGCTGGTTTGGCACCACCAGTGTTTTGGTAACACATTGTGACTACGGTCACCAAAGTGGTTTGGTACCACATGGGGTAGACAAAGGCGTTTGGTTGGCTAGGTTGGGCACACGATACTCTGCATATTAATCTGTTACATGTTGTGTATGAATTGTTGTTTTTTTTTTAACGGGGAAGGGTTACATATCGAGTCTTGGTGACTCACCTTCTCCTTTAACATTTTTCAGTGACACGAGATGGCGGTTGAGGAGCTAGGTGGGACTCGAGGTGGCCATGCAAAGTGGATTTAAATTTATAGAACTTTAAATTTGGTTATTTTTATTTTGGTTGTAATAAGGCCTCCCTAAACTTTATTTGTGTTTTTTTTTATATATGTCGGATGTTTACTTTAAACTATATTATTAAAACTGAATCGAAATCACATGTTTTCTTAAATTAACACGAAAATGTTTTATCGTGCCATCGGGCACACTTGAAATTTGTATAATAACCGGACTTAATTAAACCTCCAACTTAAACCCAAGTATAGTTTTGGCAAGATAACCAAAAACAAGGGGTTTTCAGTGAAACTTGAATTGGTTCTAGATGGTGTTCAAAAAAGTTTTTCTCCGTAGCAAATCAAATTCGGTCGTAATGTTTGGGCCGGGTTTGGGTTGTTACATAGGAGGTGCACGGACGGTTGGAAGCATGGATTAATTGTTGCTGGTTATTGGATTTTTAAGGCACCTATTTGGCTGGAATTTGAAGACAAGTTCATGGAGGAATTAAATGCATGAACCACAAGATACATTGCATGGCCGAATGCATGAATGTCCAGCTACATGAATTATTTTGATTCATTGAATCTCCTAAGTGACTATTTGGCCAAGGGGCATCTATTGGAATTATTTTTAAAGCTATGGACGAATTTGTACAATGCAATTCATCTTCCTACAGCCAAGTTCAGCAAGGTTAGTTTTCTTCATCATTAAGCTGCCCCTTGACGTTCCCAAAGGCTTCCCATTAACTTGGACAAATTTTGAGTTAATTCTTTCGCATTCATCCTTCTAGAAAAAGTCTATTGGAGTGCCCTTGCTGACCATATACAATCAGCTCATTTCCTTCTGCATTAAGTTGGCTATTGGCGTTCCCAAAGGATGAACATGGACATGGCCATTAGTGTTCCAAGTGCACTCATCTTGCCAAGAGAAATGTATCATCTAGAAGCTGCCCATTTGCCTCCCACATGCAGCCGAATATAGCAAGCTCACAAGGCCACATTTAGCCGAATTTGCCAAGCATATCAAGGGCCTTGTTCGGCCAACCTAGCCAAGCAAACTAAGGGACTTTATTCTAGATTTTTCTAGCTTATTGTAAGTTTAATTTTACTTAGCCTTTAAGCTATTTGGATGACCATTCGGCTAGCTCTAATGAGCCTATAAATACTTGTTATTTTCATTGGTTATGTTAGATTAAGACTTTTATTAAATATATATGATCATTTGTTCACCGAGTGAGTTTATCTCCTCTTCATTTTCGTTCGAGTTTCGATTCCGACTTATCAAGTTTTGCTTGTGGCGTCAAGTCGTTTCTCATCCATTAACTTATACCATAGGTTCTTATCTTTATAGACAACGGGTCTTGGTCCATATCTGATTTCCATCTTCCACCTTAAACCAATATAGATCCCGGGGTGACACTATTATAGTGTTGAATCGATTCTTTGTTTAAGTTCTTTAACCCATTTCCACCAAAATATCACCTATCTTTTATCCATCTTCCTTCAACATAAAATTGAATCTATCATCTAGACCATTTCCTTCATTTCTCAAACCTCCATTCCTAACTTAATCCATTTCTTAAAACCAATTCACTTAGAAGCTTCTGCAACTCTTCCATATTTTCTCATTATTACCCGAAGTGTAACATCCCAGTTTAGGGCCTAGTCAGAATAGTGGTTCGAGACCAAAAATCTGAGGGTCATGAATGAGTTTTTGAGGCTTATATTATGTATGCATGCTAGTTTGAAAGTTTCATGAAGCAATTTTGTGAAATTGTGGTTTAATTGTCCAAAAGGACTAAATTGCAAAAGTTGCAAAATGTGTGTTTCTAGAAGCTACATGTGTGAAATAGCTTTAGATTATTAATTAGAGGTCCTTAAATAGCAATTTATCCAAATTCTAATTTTTGGAAAAAAAATGGACATGGATGAGTTAAAATTGAAAGTTTATCAAAAAGGGCATTTTGGTCATTTATCAATTAAGTGATTAAAATAGGTGAAAAGATGATAGAAATTCATTCATCTTCTTCCCATAGCTGCCAAAAATTTGAGAAGCCATTGTTAGGGTTCTTTCAATTTTTCAAGCTTGCTAGTAAGTGCTCCTAAGCCCAATTTTTAATATTCTTCGTATTTTTGAAGTCCTAGTAGCATGAGTAAGCTATTTATAGCTATTTGGTGAGCTATTATGGATGTTCAAAAATGTACATATGTATGACATGCATGTATTTTGATGTTTTATGGAAGAATATGAAAGCTTGATGTAGTAGAAACATCTTTTGCTAATCGATTTTCCATGAAAATGCATGTAGGAACTTAGTTGTGAAAATCTTAAGTTTGGTCATACATGGGTGATTTAGTGAGAATTGTTGAATGCTTTAGTTGAGTAAGTGGTTCGACTAAGCATGAAAGGCTAGAAAGTCGAATGAAAATCACTTTACGAGCCTTTGGGACTAAAGTGTAAATATGAGAAAGTTTAGGGGAAAAATAGTAATTTTGCTAAAGTATTAGATGTGGGTCAATTTAGTCAATGTGTGTATTGAATAAGCTGATTTATTCATTATAGATCAAGAAAGACGGCTCCGGATCGTAAACCGAGGCAAAAGCAAGGTGGTGAACTAAATTGCACATTTCAATACTTTTGAGTATCGAGGTAAGTCTATGCATAAACAATGCATTCAGATTTTACAATTTGTAAATGCTAGCTAGGTGTAGCATGAATGAGAATGAATGAGAATGATTGGGTAAATAGACTTGTGCATGTGTTGTGATAATGCTAGATGGTGGGCTAAGTGCGATACCATCCAAATGCATATTGACAATGAGCTGGCTATGTGCAATGCTATCGTTAGGTATATCATTTAGTGGCTATGTGCGAGATGACGATGATTACCTTTGTGGTAGGCTAAGTGTGATACCACCTTATAAATTGATTGTGGTGTGCTAAGTGCGAAACCACCAAGATATTGGCTGTGTGGATTAATTGTGTCTATTAGCTGTGTGTAATAGCTATGTGGATAAGATATGTGGATTAGCTTTGTGGATTAGCTATGTGAGTTAGCTATGTGGATGTATTATTGAGCAATAATGACGTGTTGTATATTGTGTAAATGTGATATTTAATGCAGGGGTGCATTTCAATAATTATGAGCATGTGACTCATGATGTGTTTGTAATATGGTAAGGGATAGAAAGAGTAAGCATAGTTGTATATTATATGTTGGTATAATGCTAATTGTGGTTGGGCTTATACTATGATGCTTAATTGTTCATGTGTAAACTTACTAAGCTCAAAGCTTACTCTCTTTCTTTTCCTTGTCTTATAGATTAAAAGCGTTGAATCAAGATACGAGGATCATCGAGAAGATAGCCCACATATCAAGACACTTTGGTACATGAAACTTAATGTTTTTATATGGCATGTATAGGGGCTAGATAAGTTAGTAAATTTTGTTGTAAATGGCTAAGATGTGTTGGCCTATAGATGGATAGCTTATTTTGTATAATGCCATGGTTGTTGGCTATTACATTATATGAAAGAAAGATGTAGTTTTCTATGTGAGAATGCACTTCAATTTGAGTTGATTATGATGGTGTTAGATGAGTATATGTTGTGTATGTTAGAAGGGTGAAAAGAACTTGACACTTAGTCTTGTTCTTGACCATGTGGGTAGACACACGGACGTGTGTCTAGACCAAGTGTGACACACGGTCAGCCCACGGGCGTGTGTTGTAGCCGTGCGTCCCCTGCATGTTAATATTTGAAAATAGAATAGACCACGAACTAGTCACACGGGCGTGTGCCTAGGGTGTGTGGTTTTAATCAGTTTTGGCCATGAGCTAGCCACACGGGCGTGTGTCTAGACTCTAGGTCGTGCGAGGGAAGTAAATGTTCACCACAATTGGGGAGCACGGGCGTGCCATGGCCGTGGGGCATTTGGCAGAATGCTTGGGTTTTTAGGCACGGTCTGGGGACATGGGCGTGTGTGCTCATGCACGGGCGTGTCTAATCTTGCACGGGCGTGTGAGACGTGTATAAAAGAGAAAAATTTTAAGGATCGTAAAAGTTCCAGATTAGTCTCGAGAGCCCTCGTGTGTATGAGCGAGGCCTCGTAAGTCGAGAATGAGGTTATAGCGAGTAATAACGTTGAGCCTAAGTGGCGATTAAGCAGTTTGAGTTTGGTAACGCCTCAGGCCCGGTTCCCAGCGTAGAACCCGGGTAAGGGGTGTTACACAAAGGCTTGATTTACTCCTCGTAGACGATTGGGCAATTCGCATACGTTTCGACTTTTCCCGAGGCGGACTGTATCATTATTTCTCTAATATTCCCTCTTTAGTATCCTTCTTTGGGAATTTAAAACATTAGCAATGACTTCAGCCTCATAATCAGCCTTTGTATGAGCTTGGTAAATAAATCCTCTTGATACGAGATGGACCGGGTTAATTCGAGTCATTCACGGGTTTCCCCGATCATCGACAAGGAGTAATCGAGTTGTCGGAAAAAGGATGAAAATAGGCTAAGGTTGCAGAAGCTTATCAAAAGGGGTTTAAAATTGGTTAAGTTATGGTGGTAGGTTCGGCTAGGAAATAAACAAGAGAGGTGGCTATTTTGTGTATTTCGGTTTAACAAAGAAAGGAGTAAAGGATAGAAAAAGGACCGGGGTAAGTGGTGGATATGGAAAGCGATCTTAAACGTCTGAAACGATTCAACACTAAAAAGTGTCACCCCAGTTTCTATATTGTTTAAGGTGGATTTACGGAATAGAAAGGTTGTTGAACGCCACACCAAAATCGGTGATAAGTTTAGAGGAGTTCGGTTGACGCCACTAGCTCGCTAGATAAGTCAATTCGAGACTCACACAAAAATAGGAGAGGAGATAAACTCACTCGAGAACAAATGTTCATTCAAAAGTTTGTCAAAAGTCCTTTACAAATGAAAACAACAAAATATTTATATTGTTCATCTAGAGTAGCCAAATTGTACCATCCCGATTCAGGGCCTAGTCGGAATAGTGGTGCGAGACCACAAATCTGAGTTAGTAAATTGAGTTCTTAATGTTTATGACATGTTTGCATGATAGTATTAAAGTTCCATGTAGAAATTTTGTGAAATTGTCATGGAATGATCAAATAGGACTAAATTGCAAAAGTTTCAAAATATGAGTTTCTAGAAGCTTTTTGTATGAAATAGCTTTAGAATATTAATTAGAAGTCCTTAAATAGCAATTTTCCCAAATTATAAGTTTTGGACAAAAATGGACATGAGTTAGTAAAAGGGAAATTTTTAAAGAGAAGGGCATTTTGGTCATTTGTCTAATAAATGATTAAAATAGGAAAAAGATGATAAAAATATCATTCATCTTCTTCCTTGGTGCCGAAAATTTGAAGAACCCCATAGCTAGGGTTTGTTCATCTTTCAAGCTTGCTAGTAAGTTCATCTTAGTCCCGTTTGTAATATTCTTCGTATTTTTGAAGTTCTCGTATTATGAAATAGCTATTTTTAGCTATAAAATAAGCTAAGATGCATGTTCAAAAATCTACCCAAGAGTGACATGCTTGTAAAATGATATTTTATGGAAGTCTATGAGAGTTTGATGTTAGATAAACATCTTTTCCTTAGTGAATTTCATGAAAAATGATAGTATGGACTAATTTGTAATAGTTATGAAATTAGTCATATCTATTAGAAATAGTGAGAATTGATGATGGTTATAGTAGAGAAAATGAATCAGCTAAGCATGAAGTTTAAGAAAGTTGAATGAGATTCATTTTACGAGCCTTGGGGCAAAAGCGCAAATATGAGAAAGTATAGGGGCAAAATAGTAATTTTGCCAAAGTATGTGTTAAGAGTCATTTTAGTCAATGTGAGTATTAAATAATCTATTTGTGATTATAGATCAAGAAAAATGAAGCCCGGATCGAAACCGAGGCAAGAACAAAGTCGAGGACTAAATTGCATATCTACATACATTTTTGTATATTGAGGTAAGTTTGTATGATTTCTAAGCTTTATGATTAATATTATTGAATTGCTTGGTATAATGTATAATATTATCATGAAAATTTTTAATTTCATGTTAAACAAAGAACTCAATAAGATTAAGCAAGAGAAATTCCCTATTGAAGTTGAATTACCTAGGATACTCGATCTACCACATGAAATGAGAAAGCCCGTATAAGACCAAGCCAAGGCATGGCATCAGCAACCAAGCAAGTTGTCATGTAAGACCAAGACAAGTCTTGGCATTGAAGAGTTTTTATGAGATGAAGACCCATGTAAGTCCAAGCCAAGGCATGGCATTGGTGAGTCTCCAAGCAAAGATGTCATGTAAGTCCAAGACAAGTCTTGGCATTGAAAAGCTATCAAGAGATAGAGATCCCATGTAAGTCCAAGCCAAGGCATGGCATTGGTGAGTAACAAGAAAGATTTCATGTAAGTCCAAGCCAAGGCTCAGCATTGACCAGTTCATGAGTAAAGATACCAAGTAAGACCATCTCAAGACATGGCAATGGTAAGTTCCCAAGGGAACTCACGAGAAAGGCTTCGTATAAGTCCATGTCAAGACATGGCCTCGAACCCAAGATGAGATATTCCATGTAAGACCGTATCTAGGATATGGCTTTGGCATCAAGTTATATGTGGAGTGAGATTTAGTATCCTCGGTTATTCATAGAAATTCATCGGGGAAAACGAGTAAAGCTCAAATGAGATGATAAGAAAGTTGAGTAAGCAAAGTTATTATCAAGTTGAAAATGAGTATTATTCATGTTAGAATGATGAATCAGAGATTATGATTATTATGTTAAAATATCTTTGATCAATGTGATCAAGTGATACAGTACCTTGTTTACCTCTCAAGTATGAGACTAGTAAGTTTCATGAGATATGTAAGAATCAAGTATGAGTAAGTAAGCTTTATAGCTGAAATTTATGATACCATTGTTTATGTCAAATGGTTTATATTAAGCAAGTATGTTGCTATGAGCATTATGAAAACTTCATCGAGCTAAATGCTTACGTCTTTTATTCTTTCTTTCTATGTAGTCCCGCTAAGCTAACTTGTGGATCGTTGAAGTCGGAGCTCAAGCACACTATCAATCCTCATTTTGGTATAGCCAAGTTGAAATTATATTAAGTATGGCATGTATAGGAAATATTTCATTTTGAGTATATGTCTTAGAAAGGGCAAAAGTATGGGCTATCAAGTTTATTATTCTTTTGTAAATGGCTAAGTGATTGGCCAAGATTGACTAAGTATGTATGTTATTGATATCAATGAAGCATGTTGTATTGTTCATGAAAGATGTAATACTTGAGTTGCTGAATTGAGCTTGAGTTTGGTCTTGATTTCAGGGTGGAAATTGGCTTGGTAAATAGCCTTTAAGTGCCCACACGGATGGACACACGGGCGTGTGTCTAGGCCGTGTGCACCCTGCACCATTGTATCTTAAGTTAGAATAGACCACGGACTAGTCACACGGGCGTGTGTCTAGACTCTAGGCCGTGTTAAGGTAGTTAGTGTGCACCACGGGTGGTAAGCACGGGCGTGTGCCTTGGTCGTGGGGCATTGGTAGAATGCTGGGGTTTTAGGTATGGTTTGGGGCCACGGGCGTGTCCAGACCGTGTGTAATTTGCCAGTATCTACCACGGGTGAAAGACACGGGCATGTTTTAGGGGTGCACGGGCGTGTCCCATACAACATGGGCGTGTGATCCCTGCTCTAAAGAAAAGTTTCTGAATAAGTTCTAAAAGTTTTAGATAAGTGTTTAAGGCCTCGTAGGCTCATGAAAGGTGTGAATAGACTGAGAAAGAGAAGTTTTTAATTTGGAACAAAATTTTATAGCCCGTAAGTACATGTTTAAGTGAGTTCAAGCATGGTAATGTCTCGTATCAAGTCTTGGTCTCGGACTCGGGTATAGGGGTTACACGAATAGCCTAAACATACGCTTAATAGCTAAGAAAAATCAAGATAGATTGAGATAGAAAATTCCAGAATTAAAGACTTAATTGCTGTAGTTGAATTCAGCTAAATGGGAGCTCATTGGACGGTTTCTACAAGGATAAATGCACTTGGAGTATTTTGCATAGTGTATGGCAGCAGCTAGGTTCGAACTAGGCTTCATTGAACTCATTAAATTGCCAAGTTTTGGCTGAAGAGTGACCAGTATTTAAGTTGAAATTGAACAGCCTTTTTAGGTGTGAATGGCCAGCCTTGAAGAGTCCTTTGGGTGTGAACATGTCCAGCCGAATTGACATTGGTGTGAACACCAAATGTGAAAGGCATGGGCTGCCTTGGGGAGAGGATCGGCCAAGCCTTGAGGAGCTTAAGGGCTGGTGTCTCTTGGCCGAATAAGTGCCTACGGAAGCCAAAGGTGATAAGCTTTAATGCTTGCACCAGCCGAACATGCATCTCCCAAATTCATTGAATCTACATGCATGCATCTTCATAAATGGTCCTCCAAGATTTGGCTGCACCTAGTAAAGATGAAAACTCATATTAATTCTTACTAATTTCAGCTGAACACATTTAAATCATAATTTGGACATATTAATTGACACTTAGACAAATTAAATAAAAACTATCTAGGACACATTGATAATCGGCTAAGACTAGGACACCATTAAAACATGCAATAATTTAGGACAAATTTAATTAACCTGAGACATAATTAATTTAGCTAGGACAAGACATATTAAAAACATGTAATAATTTAAAAATAATTATAAGCTGTAGGAAATAATTATTTTATTTGAAAATTAAAGTAATAAGCTGAAAATAATTATTTGAGCTCAATGAGATGAAGTGGGCTCATGTGAGCTGAACTGAACTGAATTCGGTTTGCACCAAAGTGCACAGCTTGCTCAAAGATTGGGGTAGAGCTGGTCCTTTGTCATCGAATTGAAATTCATGCCACAAATGACTCAGCAAAGCTGCCACGGCCTCATGCAATTGCTTAGTCCGAGCTCGAGTCATAGGGCCTTTGGGAAGCTCGAAAGCATCGGAATTTGAATCCTTGGTTGCCTCGGGTATGCTTACATCATCCCCCCTCTTCAAAGCGACTTGTCCTCAAGTTGAAATCTGCATCAAAAGAGGACAAATCCGATACATTAAAACTGGCACTTATATTAAATTCACTCGGTAAATCAAGTTTGTAAGAATTCTCATTGATGCGTTCTAAAACTTGAAAGGGCCCGTCTCCTCGAGGTAGTAACTTAGACTTCCGCTGGGTTGGGAAACGCTCCTTGCGCATATGAACCCAGACCCAATCTCCGAGTTTGAACACAACTCTTTTTCGACCTTTATTTGCTTGTCGTACATAAGATTCGGTCTTTGCCTCTATGTTAGCCCGCACCTTTGGATGTAACCTTTTCACAAAGTCAGCCTTTTTCCTAGCATCAGAGTGAATCAATTGATTAGTAGGTAAAGGTAGTAAATCCAAAGGCGTTAATGGGTTAAAACCATAGACTACTTCAAAAGGTGAATGTTTTGTTTCCGAATGGACAGTCCTATTATGGGCAAATTCAATATGGTCCCACAATTTTAAATTCTTTCAAATTATAGTACGTAATAAGGTAGAAAGAACCCGATTGACCACTTCCATTTACCCGTCCGTTTGAGGATGGAAAGTGGTTGAGTGTAACACCCCTAACCCGTATCCGTCGCCGGATTAGGGTTATGAGGTGTTTTCATAGGAAACACATCTTTCATACATTCACATAATCACATAGATCTCATTCGCAATTATCTATATATATAAATAACATTTTGTTAACTAATATAGAAATACTAACTCAGAGTTCAATCGAATTCATTTTAAACATATAACATATTTATTAAAGACTAAATAATTTAATAACATAATAGTAAGTCCTTATAACATATCAACTTATTTGTACTCGACTAACTCATTACATTAACCATTATAGTATATGCGCATACTCATTCATACTCCTTAGCTAGTTTATAAGGAAAAATCTCATAAACATTCATTCTATGATTTAAACATACTAATGTGAGCTAAGCATACGATCAAGATACCAACCATACAAGTTATGCCTCATATCATATATATATATACCAAGCCGAATCATCAAAACCAAATACTCAATCATTTCGCCAATAACTTAATATATAACAAGATTAAACATAATAGTCTAACCACTTTCATATAGCTTATTACATATACAACTTTTAAATAATCCAAATGAAAGTTAGCTTATACATATATTGCATGATATTGTCATTTCATAACTTGACATACGGTACATACATATAATTTTACATAAGTTCATCCAATTACCTTAATATACTATATGCATTACTCAAAATCATATTCATGCATTCGTACATGACACATATATATAAAATATCATGGTATAAACTACCAAAAATGTTTACCACAAAACCGTACATACCCAAAACATTATAATCATGCTTGATAATTTTAAACCAACCTAAAACATAGTAGTATGCCATTTTCGCATGGCAATTTATACATCAAATTCATAATAACTCAAAAGATTAAAATATATAGCTTATACATGCCATAATTCCAAAAGTTCAACTCATAAAAAGGGTACCAAAAGTAGATGATAGTGTGATTGACTTTGACGATAATCCCGAGCTCGAACTTAGACTTCAAAATCTATAAAATAGTCAAATAAACACATACGGTAAGCTAATATAGCTTAGTAAATAAGCAATGGTTTAATATACAATTAAACATTGTACAAACTAAATTAGCCTACATGACCAATAATGAATTATAACCGCAAGTATATATATACATATTGTAACACCCCAAACCCGGCCCATACGATATGACCGGATCTAGCATGTCACATAAAGAAAATGTATAAAGAACTAAAGTTGATGTTATTTGGTTATAGTTAAGAAAACAAGTTTGGTTATAACTAATCGATAAAATAATACTAATTTCTAGAGGTTGATTGAAGAATCGATAATCGAACTAGTGATCTTTTAAAACCGTGACTTTTGAAAATATTATTGATAATTTGCAGGAAAAATCCAAGTTAAATTATTTGTACATATTTATTATGAAATCCGTTTGTTGATAAATTTGAAGAAAAACTGTTGTTTATGATTTTAGAAAAATCCCCGTTTAAAAAAAATTATGGAAGATAATAAATATGTCAAACATAAAATAAAATAAAAATCCCAAAGGCCTTATTACAACTTTAAACCCAAAATAGTAAAAGTAACGAAATAAAGCGAAAACGATATTTACTAAGGTTCGAAAATATCATTTCCAAAGTATGGCCTCCACCGAGTCATCCATGGGCCCAAGTCCTCACATCGATCATTACCGCAAGGATTAAGAGAATGGGGTGAGTTACTAGAACTCGATGTATAATCCCCCTTACAGTCATCCACTGGCTCGAACCCAGTATAGCAACATCTTGGACCGAAGCCCATTTACATAACAATATTTCAATGAAATGAATGTATCCCAACCCATCCATCCATCACACCCCCGACCAGCCAATCACACCTGTGGGGATCAAGTCAGCCCACCCCGCCGCTCACACCAATATGCAGTTGAGCTGCTATTTGTATAATATTTTTGTGGTCAAGCCACTGAAATCATAATTAAGCACAATAACAAACGAATTGTGGCAATACCACCAAGCTACACTGCTCTCCATACAATTTTTTTCCCAACCCATGCAATATGTACAGATGCAACATAATAAAAGTATATCCACATATATAACAACCATTAATCTAATGAAAAATTTTGGTGAATCGGCCCATTAAAGCACTTTGATAAATCAGCCCATAAAGGCATTCTAGCAAATCGGCCCATAGGGCATTTTGGTAAATCGGCCCATAGGGGCATTTTCGTAATTTAGTAAATTAATACCATTTTTGACAAATCTTTAGAACTAGGGTGGTTTAAGCAAATTACTCGATTCATGCCATATTACAGTTATTAGATTTTGTATTCGACAATGATCTATTTTCTAACATGATAGCAAATCACAAATTTACGGGATTTCGGTGTGAGATTACACACTTGATTACGGTAATAACTAAACCTTCTTGATCGTCGGCACCTATGTCACCATAACACTTGATTAACTAACAAAAGATAGTGTCTTAATCCAAATCTAAATCAAATGATCTAAAGAGTGCTTACCCTTAGTATCGTGAACGACCATGATTTGCCTATTCTCACCGAAAGATGGCCCACAACCCAATGGAAAATCCCAAACTGCCGACACTGCCCTTCGTTTGAATTTGGGAGTAGAGATTGCAAGTCCACTCCCTTTTTGCCCTCCTATCGATTTTCCTTTAGTATCGCTACCACTTGCCTCCATTGGAAAAATCTCGGTTAGAATAATACTACGATGAGAAAAAATCTAAGGAGAGTGTCTCGGCTTACCGCTACTTTCGAAGGACCAACGAGTAGAGAAAAACGAGTGGTTTAGTTCCTAAAATAATCGGTTAGTCAACTTCCAATCTGATTAGCAAAATAACCGAGTAGAGAGATATCGAATGAACCAAGAAGAAACTCCTTACCTTGACGATGATGAATCCGATTCCCACCGATTGAGCTTATGGCTACGGATGAGACAAGGATATAAGATTCGGCTTTCCCACTATATTACTACAATGGAAGGAGAACACGATGTAAGAGTGTAGGAGAGAGTGATGATTCGGTTTAGAGAACCATCTAATGATAAGGGGTACATATTCGGCCATGAAAAAAAGAAAATGAAAAGATGAGAATGAAACCACTTACCGTTTTGGTCGAAGAAGAGAGTGCCCAACACGAAAGAAAAAGAAATAATGAAGAAGAGATTAAGTGCTATAAGGTTCGGCTATTTAGAGAGAAAAGGACAAGGAAGATTCGGCCTTCAAGGTAATGTCGATTTAAGAAAAGAGAGAAGGTTGAAGAAAGGGTCAAAAAGAAAAGAAGAGACGGAAGAGAAGTGTTTGAGGGTTTCAGCTAACACCAAAGAAGAATGAACAAAATCGATTGAATAATACGGCAAAACAAGGGAAAAAGGTGAACAAATTGCTTGAGTGTTTCGGCAAAACAAAGAGAAAGAATCAGAAAAGAGAGCACTAAAATGTTACAAAGAAAACAAGCCTCTCATGCACAAACTTGCTAAATGACCAAAAGAATTTCGGCTCCCCCTTTTCCCCTACTAAAACCGTGTGCCTCATTCACCCAAAAAGGTCATGGTTGACCAAAAATTCTTTCCCTATACACTTCCCTAAGATTCGGCCAACATATCCCCCTTCTTACTCCTTTCCTTTACTTCTTTCCTTATTTTCTCCTTGATCTTCTCCTTACCTTCCTCCATAGTGTTCTTTCCATCAATAAAAAGTCTTCCTTTCCTTCTTTAAAGCTTGGCCGACACTTACCATCAATTACTTGAATAGCACAAAAAAATTGCTAAGGCCCAACTCAACCCAAAGTCTTCTTAGGACCCCTAAACATACACAATTAACATTCTTAACTAGCCTAACGCATGATATAATGCAAAACATAAAATCCCAAATTTCAGGATGTTACAATTCTACCCCCTTAAATAAATTTTGGCCTCGAAATTTACCTGATTAAAAGAGATGAGGATATTACTGTCGGATTGTGTCCTCTGGCTCCTATGTAGCTTCCTCTGACCCGTGATTATGCCATAATACTTTGACCAACGAGACTGACTTCTTTCTCAGCACCTTAATATCCCGATCTAAAATCTGCACTGGCTCTTCTTCAAAAGACAAGTCAGGTCTTATCTCAACTTCCTCCACTGGCACAACATGAGACAGATCCGAACGGTAACGCCTTAACATTAAGACATGAAATACACTATGTATCTGACTTAACTCCGAAGGTAACTCAAGCTGATAAGCCACTGGCCCAACACGCTTCAATACACGGTAAGGTCCGATAAATCTAGGGCTCAACTTGGCCTTCCTTCCAAATCTTAAGATCTTTTTCCAAGGTGAAACATTCAAAAAGATCTGATCTCCCACCGCAAACTCTATATCCTTACGCTTCAGATCCGCGTACGATTTCTGTCTGTCTGAAGCTTCTTTTAACCGAGCCCGAATTACCTTAACTTTTTCCTTTGTCTCTAAGATTAACTCAGGACCCAATAGCTGTCGCTCCCCCAGCTCAGTCCAGCAAGTAGGAGTACGACACCTACGACCATACAACGCCTCATAGGGTGCCATCCGATCTTTGGATTGATAGCCGTTGTTGTATGCAAACTCGCCAATGGTAGAAAATCTTCCCAACTACCTCAAGTCGATCACACAAATTTCTTAACATGTCTTCTAAAATCTGGATTACTCTCTCCGACTGACCATCAGTCTGCGGATGAAACGCCATGCTAAAATTTAGCCTTGTACCCAAAGCTTCATGTAAAGCCTTCCAAAACTGTGATGTAAACCTAGGATCCCTGTCTGATATGATAGACATCGGTACCTCATGCAACCTCACGATCTCTACTACATATAACTTGGCCAACTTCTGCAATGAGTAATCTGAACGAACAGGTAGGAAATGAGCAGTCTTCGTTAACCGATCCACTATCACCTATACTGAAACTTTCTTAGTAGGCGTTAAAGGTAACCCACTAACAAAATCCATCGTTATCCTTTCCCATTTCCATAGTGGAATTTTCACCGGTTGTAGCAACCCTGAAGGCAGTTGATGTTCCGCCTTCACCTGCTGACATGTCAAGCACTTGCTCATGAAGTCAGTAACCTCCCATTTCAACCCTGGCCACCAATACTGCTCACGGAGGTCTCGGTACATTTTGTTTCCCCCGGGGTGCATAGCATATGGGCTACTATGCGCCTCACGCATAATCATTTGTCTCAATTTAGAATCCCTGGGCATATAAACTCCTCCGCGGAAACACAATACTCCATCACTATTTAATCCAAAATCCCCTATCTCAACCACCTTTCACTTGCTGAAGCCTAGAACCCAACCTTTCATCTAACAACTGCTTTTCCTTAATCTGACTTACCCAAGAAGGCTTCACTTGAAGTTTAGCTAACAGGCTACCATCTTCATAAAGGCTGAGATGAGCGAACTTCGCTTTCAAATCCGATATCACCTTACGACTCAACGCATCTACCACTACGTTAGCTTTACCTGGATGGTACTCAATTGAGCAGTCATAATCTTTCAACAATTCTATCCACCTCCACTATCTTAATTTCAACTCCTTCTGGGTAAGGAGGTACTTCAAACTCTTATGATCTGTGTAGATAATCGACTTCTCCCCGTATAGATAGTGTCTCCATATCTTCAGAGCAAACACCACTGCAGCTAACTCCAAATCATGTGTGGGATAGTTCACCTCATGCGGCCTTAATTGACGAGATGCATAAGCCACCACTTTTCCCCCTTGCATCAACACACATCCCAAACCCGTGTGTGACGCATCATAATAAACAATAAACTCTTTACTAGCATCAGGTTGAATCAATACTGGCGCTTCTGTTAGAATCTTCTTCAATTTCTCAAAACTCTCTTGCTGCTTATCTGACCACACAAATGGTACTCCCTTACACAATAGCATAGTTAGGGGTGCAGCAATCAATGAAAACCCCTCAACGAACCACCTGTAATACCCAACCAAACCCAGAAAACTCTAAATTTCTGCCACTGACTTTGGTGGCTTCCAATCCAATACAGCCTCTATCTTGTGGGGATCAACTCTAATTCCCTCGGCAGACACAACATGCCCCAAAAAGGTCACCTCCTTCAGCAGAAATTCACACTTACTGAATTTGGCATACAGTTGCCTCTCCCTTAATATCTGCAATACTACCCGTAGATGTAAATCATGCTCCTCTTCAGTCTTTGAGTACACCAAGATGTCATCTATGAACACCACCACAAACCGATCTAGATAGGGTTGGAAGACTCGGATCATCATGTCCATAAATGCAGCTGGTGTATTTGTCAACCCAAACGGCATCACTAAAACTCGTAATGCCCATATCGGGTTCGAAACGCAGTCTTGTGAATATCTGCCTCCTTGACTTTTAACTGGTGATACCCCGATCTCAAGTCTATCTTCGAGAAAACCGAAGCTCCTCGCAGCTGATCGAACAGATCATCGATCCTTGGTAACGAATACTTATTCTTGATCGTCAACTTATTCAATTATCTATAATCGATGCACATACGCATCGACCCATCCTTTTTTCTTAACGAACAAAACCGGTGCTCCCCACGGTGACACGCTTGGTCGAATAAATCCACGATCCAATAACTCTTGAATTTGAGCTTTAAGTTCCACTAGCTCCTTCGGTGCCATTCTATAAGGAGCAATGGACACCGGAGCCGTTCCTAGCAACAGCTCAATACCAAATTCCACTTCTCGATTCGGAGGCAATCCTGGAAGCTCCTCGAGAAAGACGTCTAAAAACTCTTTCACCGTTCTAACACTCTCTGCCGACAACTCTTTGGCATGCAAAGCATTGATAAAGGCTATGAACGCTCCACACCCCTTTCGTACCAACCTTTCTGCCTTTAAAGCAGATACCATATTAGACAGATAGTTTCTTCTTTCACCTATCATCATCACTTCCTTATTCTCTGAAGTTCTTAGTACCATCTGCTTTGCAGCACAGTCCAAGTTCGCACGGTGCTTAACTAGCCAGTCTATGCCCAATATAAGGTCGAACTCCCCGAACGGCAGTTCCATCAAATGCGCCAGAAATACTACTCCCTGAACTTCTAAGGGCACATCCCTAAACAACTTATTTACTAATACCGACTGTCCTAAAGGGCTAATTACAGTTGTTTCTCTAGTAGTAATCTCAGATCTAATATTCAGAGTTCCAGACACAGCACATGCAACATATGAATGGGTGGATCCAATGTCTATCAAAGCGGTAAAAGGTACATAAGATATGAAGAACGTACCAGTTATGACATCCGGTGCGTCGCCATCCTCTCGACGTCTGACCACATAGACCAATCCTGGCTGTCTCGCCTCTGTGTTACCCCTACTACCGATACCTCTACCCACCCTGACCTCATCCCACACTATTACCACCTCGACCTGGCCCACGACCTCTCGGATCGCCGAGTGCCTCCACCGTGGTCTGCGTAAATCATTACTTAACTACTACGAGTCCGGAGCAGCTCTCGAGGGAAACCTTAAACCGATGGTCTTTGGATCCACATCTGAAACAACCACAAGTTCTCTTCCAATATTCACCTGAGTGAAGTTTTCCACAATCCATGCAAGGCTGTAACTGATTGGTAGCAGTTGGAGCACCCACTCGAGCTGGCCCCTCATTCCTGGGTTTTTTATGAAATCCTCTAGCAGGACCTGAATATCCAGAGTCTCTCTTGTTCCTGCCTCTATCATTGTCTCGATTTTGTCGTTTTGAGTGTTTAACTTCTTCAGCTATCTTAGCTTTTTCCACCAGTGTAGCAAAATTCCTCTCCTTCTGTAGGGCTATCAGTACCCACAACTCATCACGCAACCCGTCCTCAAAATGCACACATCGTTCATGATCAGTCAGCACTATTCCCCGAGCATATCGGTTCAGACGCAGGAACTCCGCCTCATATACCGCCACAGATCTACTTCTTTGAACCAAATTCAAGAATTCCTTTCTTCCGGCATCTACATAGCTAGCCCCGACATATTTTCCCTGGAATGCTATTTTAAAGAATTCCCAGGTAATACGATCAGCCTGAGTGCCTTCCCGAACAGTAAGCCACCACTGATATGCCTCGTCTCTTAGCAATGACACAACCCCTTTCAGTTTCTGCTCAGCGGTGCAATCCAGGTCATCCATAATTCACTCCACCGCCTCAAGCCAGTACTCCGCTACACTAGGGGCTACACCCAAAATACCCCTAAAAACTTTGGCCCCATTCGATCTAAGTCGCTCAGATATCGACCCACGAACTGCCGACCCAGTTTTAGCCCCAGCAACCCTTTCTAGAACTCGCAACATCGCTTGGGAGAGAGTGTTGTCCTCTCTCATTCGATCATGTGACCCAGCTTCAGTCACTGGTGACGCAGGTGCGTCCATTTTCGGCATATGTCCCGATGCCTCAGATACAACTCTAGCACCTCGGCCTCTACCACGTCCACGTCTACCGCGTCCACGTCCTCTAGCGCTCATGTTTGCTAAGTCAATTTAATCTGATTAAGAGTCTTATGAATCAGTATGCTATTCAATGTTTATTAAGCAATGTTTTATGGAGTATAGGAAGTAAAGTTGTTTTCGTAAAACATATCCTAAAGTCTCAATCTCTATAGTTTCAGCTCCTAAAGCTAAAAGTTCTAGAGTATCTCTATTTTGTGAAGTTTTCATACTACAGTCATACAATAATAATCATAAAAATGAAAACAAAAAACTTACTGACTTGGTGCCGGATACCCGTGGTGCCATACTTCCTCTAAAACATGTATTTATAAATCGAATTTCAATCAGTTTTAGAAAACATTTTTGAACCCAAACCACAGCCGAGTTTTGCAACTGGGCTCTGATACCATAAAATGTAACACCTCAAACTTGGCCCATGCGATATGATCAGATCTGGCATGTCACATAAAGAAAACGTATAAAGAACTAAAGTTAATGTTATTTGGTTATAGTTAAGAAAATAAGTTTGGTTATAATTAATCGATAAAATACTACTAATTTCTAGAGGTTGATTAAAGAATCGATAATCGAACTAGTGATCTTTTAAAACCGTGACTTTTGAAAATATTATTGATAATTTGCAGGAAAAATCCAAGTTAAATTATTTGTACATATTTATTATGAAATCCGTTTGTTGATAAATTTGAAGAAAAACTATTGTTTATGATTTTAGAAAAATTTTCGTTTAAAACAATTTATGGAAGATAATAAACACGTCAAACATAAAACAAAATAAAAATCCTAGAGGCCTTATTACAACTTTAAACCCAAAATAGTAAAAGTAACAAAATAAAGCGGAAACGAAATTTACTAAGGTTTGAAAATATCATTTCCAAAGTATGGCCTCCACCGAGTCATCCATGGGCCCAAGTCCTCATTACTGATCATTACCTGCAAGGATTAAGAGAATGGGGTGAGTTACTAGAACTCAGTGTATAATCCCCTTACCATCATCCACTGGGCCTGAACCCGTATAGCAACATCTTGGACCGAAGCCCATTTACATAACAATATTTAAATGAAATGAATGTAACCCAACCCATCCATCCATCACACCCCCGACCAGCCAATCACACCTGTGGGGATCAAGTCAACCCACCCCGCCGCTCACACCAATATGCAGTCGAGCTGCTATTTGTATAATATTTTTGTGGTCAAGCCACCAAAATCATAATTAAGCACAATAACAAACGAATTGTGGCAATGCCACCAGGCTACACTGCTCTCCATACAAATTTTTCCCAACCCATGCAATATGTACAGATGCAACATAATAAAAGTATATCCACATATATAACAACCATTAATCTAATGAAAAATTTCGGTGAATCGGCCCATTAAAGCACTTTGATAAATTAACCCATAAGGGCATTCTAGTAAATCGGCCCATAGGGCATTTTGGTAAATCGGCCCATAGGGGCATTTTCGTAATTTAGTAAATTAATACCATTTTTGACAAATCTTTAGAACTAGGGTGGTTTAAGCAAATTACTCGATTCATGCCATATTACAATTATTAGATTTTGTGTTCGACAATGATCTATTTTCCAACATGATAGCGAATCACAAATTTACGGGATTTCTGTGTGAGATTACACACTTGATTACGGTAAGAACTAAACCTTCTTGATCGTCGGCACCTATGTCACCATAACACTCGATTAACTAACAAAAGATAGTGTCTTAATCCAAATCTAAATCAAACGATCTAAAGAGTGCTTACCCTTAGTATCGTGAACTACCACGATTTGCCTATTCTCACCGAAAGATGGCCCACAACCCGGTGGAAAATCCCGAACTACTGACACTGCCCTTCGTTTGAATTTGGGAGTAGAGATCGCAAGTCCATTCCCTTTTCGCCCTCCTATCGATTTTCCTTTAGTATCGCTACCACTTGCCTCCATTGGAAAAATCTCGGTTAGAATAATACTACGATGAGAAAAAATCTAAGGAGAGTGTCTCGGCTTATCACTACTTCTGAAGGACCAACGAGTAGAGAAAAATGAGTGGTTTAGTTCCTAAAATAATCGATTAGTCAACTTCTAGTCCGATTAGCAAAATAACCGAGTAGAAAGATATCGAATGAACCAAGAAGAAACTCCTTACCTTAACGATGATGAATCCGATTCCCACCAATTGAGCTTATGGCTACGGATGAGACAAGGATATAAGATTCGACTTTCCCACTATATTACTACGATGGAAGGAGAACACGATGTGAGAGTGTAGGAGAGAGTGATGATTCGGTTTAGAGAACCATCTAATGATAAGGGGTACATATTCGGCCATGAAGAAAAGAAAATGAAAAGATGAGAATGAAACCACTTACCGTTTTGGTCAAAGAAGAGAGTGCCCAACACCAAAGAAAAAGAAATAATGAAGAAGAGATTAAGTGCTATAAGGTTCGGCTATTTAGAGAGAAAAGGACAAGGAAGATTCTGCCTTCAAGGTAATGTCGATTTAAGAAAAGAGAGAAGGTTGAAGAAATAGTCAAAAAGAAAAGAAGAGACGAAAGAGAAGTGTTAGAGGGTTTTGGCTAACACCAAAGTAGAATGAACAAAATGGATTGAATAATACGGCAAAACAAGGGAAAAAGGGGAACAAATTGCTTGAGTGTTTCGGCAAAACAAAGAGAAAGAATCAGAAAAGAGAGCACTAAAATGTTACAAAGAAAACAAGCCTCTCATGCACAAACTTGCCGAATGACCAAAAGAATTTTGGCTCCCCCTTTTCCCCCTACTAAAATCGTGTCCCTCATTCACCCAAAAAGGTCATGGTTGACCAAAAATTCTTTCCCTATACACTTCCCTAAGATTCGGCCAACATATCCCCCTTTTTACTCCTTTCCTTTACTTCTTTCCTTATTTTCTCCTTGATCTTCTCCTTACCTTCCTCCATAGTGTTCTTTCCATCAATAAAAAGTCTTCCTTTCCTTCTTTAAAGATTGGCCGACACTTACCATCAATTACTTGAATAGCACAAAAATTTTGCTAAGGCCCAACTCAACCCAATGTCTTCGTAGGACCCCTAAACATACACAATTAACATTCTTAACTAGCCTAACGCATGATATAATGCAAAACATAAAATCCCGAATTTCAGGATGTTACACATATCTTAGTATCATTCCATAAATACCATACCTATAAGTCTCACAATTGAATATTCATGCATACCACATTATATTTCATTAGATACCAAGCATAATTATTTCATCCCGAACATAATTTAAATCTAATAATCACATCTCATTTCATTTATTTCTTAAAGTAGAATAACTTACCTCATTAGTACCAATTCATCCCACAATTATAAATCACTTACCTCTTTAGTTTGTCTCGTTTAACAAAATTCACAAATGGATTTCCTTGGAAGATTCGTAACCAGCACACTTAGTGCAATTTATGTAACGTATCGCACACTTAGTGCCGTTACTTTGATAAAGTGCACACTTAGTGCAAATTTTCTCGTAATGTATCGCACACTTAGTGCCATTACTCGTAATGTATGGCACACTTAGTGCCATTACTAGTTTTTTGCACACTTAGTGCCAGAACTGATTTCGCACACTTAGTGCTCAATGTATGAGTTCATATACTTAGTGCTCATTAATCCGATCTTTTCATCTCTCATATCGACATATAAATTCACATTATACACATATGAACACACATATATACACATAATCGAATCAAGCCATTCTTCCTATAACTTACTATCACATTCGGCCATAATCAATAAATACATATAGTCATATATTCGAATACACCCATCTCTTAACACAAATTACACATTTAACTACTCCTCACTCTATAAGTACTCATTCAACTCAAATACATCAAATTTCATATATAAGTCAACCAAACATTCGGCTATCACATATCTTGCCCAATACTACATTTGGCTTTAGGTAATTTAACAAGCTTCATTCTATTTAACTTAATCACATTAATATAGATTAAATAAAAATTCAAATCAACCCAATTGCTTATAAACTTACCTCGGAAATTGACGGTTTAGGTTTTCCGGCTATTCGTTCAACTTAGCTTTTCCCCAATCCAATCCCGTTTATTTTTGTTCTTGATCTAATCATTTCAAAATGAGCTCATTCAAATAGAATTTCATTCATTTTAGCCCAAAACACATAATTGAACAATTTACCAATTTTATCCCTAACATTTTGCACTTTTACAAATTAATCCAATTTTCACAAAACACAAAATATGCTAAATTTGCATATATTAAGCTAGGGCCGAATATTCACTAGGCTTATACAAGTCTCCATATTTCATAAATTTCACAATCTAGCCCCTCAATTTACTATTTTTGAAATTTAGTCCTAAATACTCAATTTAATCAAAATTTCTAATACAAAATTTAATAATCTAACACATATATTTTATTTAAAGTCATCAACCATCACAAACACAAATTTCCATCCATGGCCGAACATCACACATACATCAAAATCAAAAATTCTAACATGGGTCGGATAGTATTCAAAGCAACAATCTCAAAAATGTAAAAATTATCAAAAATCGAACTCAAATACATACCTTAATTAAGCATGCAGGGGGCGAATGGTTGAGAGCTTAAGTTCTGCTCTTTTCTTTTGTTTTCGGTGATGAAGAAAGAAATGGGATGAATAAAACATGTTTCTTTATTTTAATATTATTAACATATATTATAATATAACATTTTTAACTTATAATTATATAATATATAAAAACATGTTATCATGAAAATAAAAACAAAATGCCGCCCACTAACATGCTAAATGGTAAATTTCCAACCTAAGTCCACATATAAAAGAAGTCAAATCAATTAAGCCACTCAATTAATAAAAGGCTACTTTTACCACTTCTGCAATTTAGTCCTTTTTTTTAAATTAAACACACAAACGAGCAAATTAATTCACGAAATTTTTTCACATGCTCACTCATAAATCATAGACACCAAATATATTATAAAAATATTCTATTACTCAGATTTGTGGTCCCAAAATCTTCGAGTTCCCAGGTTGCTTCCTCAACCCCATGCTTATGCCACATAACTTTAACTAATGAGATTTTCTTATTTCGTAACTCTTTTACTTACGAGCTAAAATGCAAATCGGTTCTTTCTCATAAGTCAAGTCAGGCTGAATTTCAATCTCTGATGGGCTAATCACATGAGAAGGATCGGATCTGTATCGTCGAAGCATCGATACATGAAAAACATTATGAATCTTGTCTAGTTCAGTTGGCAACATTAGTCTATACACAACTGGCCCGATACGCTCAATAACTTCGTACGGCCCAATAAATCTCGGACTCAATTTTCCTTTACGACCAAATCTAAGTATTTTCTTCCGCGGTGAGACTTTCAAAAATACTCGGTCACCCACCTGAAACTCTATATCTTTACGTTTCAAGTCCGCATATGACTTCTGACGATCTGACGCGGCCTTTAAACTTTCTCGGGTCACTTTCACTTTCCGTTCAGTCTCTTTAATTAAATCAACCCCGTGTATCTTGCTTTCACTTAGCTCGGTCCAATATAAAGGTGTACGACATTTACGACCGTACAAAGCTTCATAAGGTGCCATTTTGATACTCGATTGAAAGCTATTATTGTACGCAAATTCAATCAAAGGCAAGTATCATTCCCATGTACCCTCAAATTCAAGAACACAACATCTCAACATATCCTCGAGTATTTGAATAACACGCTCGGATTGACCATCCGATTGAGGGTGGAAAGCAGTACTGAAGTGCAACTTAGTACCTAGAGCATCCTGTAGTTTCTTCCAAAACCGCGATGTAAACCTCGAATCTCTATACGAAATAATAGAAATAGGCACTCCGTACAATCGTACAATTTGAGAAATGTACAATTCAGCTAACTTATCAAGCGAGAAATCCATTCTTACCGGAATAAAATGGGCCGATTTTGTCAATCTATCAATAATAACCCAGATTGAGCCTTTCTTGCTTGGTGTCAATGGCAACCCAGATTCGAAATCCATCGTGACTCGATCCCATTTCCACTCGGGTATCATAATCGGTTGAAGTAATCCCGATGGTACTTGATGCTCAGCTTTTACTTGTTGACATATTAAACACTTCGACACATAGTCTGAAATATCTCGTTTCATACCATGCCACCAATAATGCTGTCTCAAGTCGTTATACATCTTCGTACTACCCGGGTGAATTGACAATCTACTATTATGAGCTTCAACACAAATTATTCGAATCAACTTAGGATTCTTAGGCACACATATCTAGTTTCTGAACCGTAGACATCCCTCAGTGTCAATCTGAAACTCTGAATCAGTACTCGAACCACAATGATTTCTTTTTGCCAATAAATCATCATCAATCATTTGAGCTTCTCAAATCTGTTGAACGAATAACGATCTCGCTTTCAACTCTGCAATAATCACACCATCATTAGTCATAGCTATATCCGCATTCATTGCACGTAGAGCAAATAGTGATTTTCGGCTTAGTGCATCAGCAACCACATTGGCCTTTCCCTTGTGATAATCAATCACGAGCTCGTAGTCTTTTAACAATTCCAACCATCGCCGCTGTCTCAAATTCAGATCCTTTTGAGTCATTAAGTATTTTAAACTCTTGTGATCAGAATAGACATGGCATTTCTCACCGAATAGATAGTGACGCCATATTTTCAAAGCAAAAACTATGGCAGCCAACTCGAGATCGTGAGTCAGATAGTTCTTTTCGTGCGGCTTCAACTGTCTCGAGGCGTAGGCTACGACTTTACCCTCTTGCATCAAAATACAGCCCAAACCATTTAAAGATGCATCACTAAAGATAACGAACTCTTTGCCCGATTCTGGCTGAATAAGCACTGGAGCTTCCGTTAGCAAGGTTTTTAACTGATCAAAACTCTTCTGGCATCTCTCTAACCATTCGAACTTAACATCTTTCTGTAACAGCTTTGTCATCGGAGCTGCAATCATAGAAAACCCTTTCACGAAGCGTCTATAGTACCCGGCAAGTCCCAGAAAGCTCTGAACTTCAAAAACATTTCGCGGGGGCTTCCTATCGAGTATAGCCAAAATTTTACTCGGGTCAACCCGAATGCCTGATGCTGAAATAACATGCCCCAAGAAACTAACTTCATTCAACCAGAACTCACATTTGCTGAATTTCGCGTACAACTGCTTATCACGCAGAATCTGTAACACAAGTCTCAAGTGTTCGGCATGCTCTGCTTCATCACACGAATAGATCAGAATGCCATCTATGAATATAACCACGAACCGATCTAAATATGGTCTGAATACCCGATTCATCAAATCCATGAAAATAGCGGGGGCATTAGTGAGTCCAAACAGCATCACCAAAAACTCGAAATCGCCGTACCTCGTCCGAAAAACTGTCTTAGGTACATCAGAGTCTCTAACTCACAGCTGATAATAACCTGATCTCAGATCAATCTTTGAAAATAACGAGGCTCCCTTAAGCTGATCAAATAAATCGTCGATATGTGGCAACGGATATTTATTCTTTATGGTCACTATATTGAGTTGTCGGTAATCTATGCACATTCTCATAGTTCCATCTTTGCTTTTCACAAAAAGAACTGGCGCACCCTAGGGAGAAAAATTCGACCGGGCAAAACCTCTATCTGTCAATTCTTGCAACTGAACTTTCAACTCTTTTAATTATGTCGGTGCCATTCTATACAGAGCTATCGAGATCGGATTCGTCCCTGGTACTAATTCCATACCAAATTCTACCTCCCGAACAGGTGGCAATCCTGGCAATTCTTTTGGGAACACATCTGGACACTCACAGACAACTGGCACAGATTCTATCTTCTTTTCAGTCACTTTACTGTCAATCACGTAAGAAAAGTAAGCTTTGCAACCCTTACTCAAATACTGTCGAGCCAACATCGAAGATATCACCGCTGGTAACCCATTCAAATTCACAGATTCAATTCGAATTATCTCATTATTCTGACATCACAGATCAATAGTCTTTCGTCTGTAATTCACTACTGCATCGTGCACGGTTAGCCAATCCATACCGAGAATAATATCAAACTCATCAAATGGTAGTAACATCAAATCAGTTTGAAAACATGAATCTCGAATCACTAAAGGACAATTTTTGCACACTCTATTAACTAGCACACACCGACCCAGGGGGTTCGAAACCCGAATCACAAATTCAGTAGACTCAACAGGTAGAGTCTTGCTGGATACTAATGTTTAACACACATAGGAATGGGTTGAACCGGGATCAATCAGAGCAACTACACTAGTATTAAAGAGAGTAAATATACCGATGATGACATCTGGAGATGAAGCCTCCTCTCTGGCACGAATAGCATAGGCTCTGGCTGGCACACGAGCCTCTGATCGTATGGCTGTGTCTGAAGTCCCTCTCTGAGTGCCACTCCTGCCTCCCACATTGCGAGACGGTCTACCTCTAGCTGCAGTACCGCTTGGTCTTGCACTCTGAGTATTATCCTTTTTAACTGTCTCCGGGCAATCCCGAATAAAATGATCCTGCGAACCACACTTATAGCACGCTCGATTGTTGGACTTGCTCCAACATTCACCGAGATGCCGTCTACCACATTATTGACACTCAAGCTTATTTGGTCGAGTATTGCTGACACTAGCAATCGAGGTGGCTCGTGAACTCACTAATGGTCGGTCTCGGATAGATATCCCCGTGTTAGCTTTAGATCAGCTACTATCATTTTTGAACTTCTTTGATGACGTTTGAGGAAATTTACCCGTTGATCTTTTACGAAAGTCTCTAGCTTCAAATTCGGCTATCCGTTTTTCTTTCCCTAGCTCTTCAGCTTTACAAGCTCGCTCAACAAGTACCACGAACTCATTTATCTCCAGTATGCCAACCAGTAGTTTTATGTCTTCATTTAACCCTTCTTCGAATCTTCGGCACATAGCAGCCTCAGATGAAACACATTCACGGGCATAGCGGCTAAGTCTAACAAACTTGCACTCGTACTCAGATACGGTCATACGACCCTGTTTAAGCTCAAGAAATTCCTTGCGTTTCAAATCTATAAATCATTGGCTGATGTATTTCTTGTGAAACTCTATCTGAAAGAAGTCCCAAGTAACTCGTTCTTTTGGAATAATCGATACGAGTGTGATAAACTAAAATGATAACATATTTTAGGCCCATATTTAGTATGCTTTTGGATGAATTATCCCTTGATTTATGTAAAAAGGTGCTCTTAATCCTTTCTTTTCATGTCTTATACTCAGGAAAGCACCCAAGGATAAAAAGAACGAGAAACGGGCTCAAAATGGACCAAAACAGAAATCGACACGGCCTGGACTTAGACCCACACGACCGTGCCAAGTCAATCATCTAGAACACTGTCTAACCCCGACTCACACGGTTGTGTCTCATTAAAGAAATCCAAACACGGCCTAGCCACGATTCACACGGGCGTGTGCCATGGCCGTGCCTCTGTCGTGGTGAAGAGCAATTTCATTCGGGAAAGGATACTTAGGGAGAAAGAAACGTATTTTAAAAGCCTATAAATACACCCTAAGTATGACCTAAGAGGAGGAGCCCAAAGCCATCGTCTAGGGGCGTCGTGCTAGGCCAGAGAAGGCAGATTTGTGGGGATTCACTCAGGGATAGCCAGTTGATCCATCTCAAGAAGCTAGAATTATACTCAAGACAGAGGATCTCTCCTTCAATTCCTTCAGGGGGTTTTAGGGATTTCTTATGTTCTGTTTTATCTTTTCTCTTGAGATGTTTTCCTTTATTGTTATGAACTAAACCCTTCGGATACAGAAGGGATGAAACCTATGATGAATCTTGTTATTGTTTTCTGAATTATATGATAAATACTTAGTTTGTTCTTAATTATGTGAGCTTAATCCAAATTTAATGTGCTTAGGTGGAGGAGGAATAGACCACGCCTAAGAGTAGATCCAACATAATTAAGCGAGAGTTGATCGCAGTGCCTAGAGATAGGGTGACGAGATTTTGCCGGATTAGGGTGAAACCTAATATGGGAATCCATAGATCGATTTTGCATCGCTATTCTAGGGGTTATTATAAGAGAACGAGAGTTCCACTAATTAACCTAGGGTTAGACGTTATTCGCCTCGATAGAGGGTTTAATATACGTTAGGGAGTCTTACGGATCAAACTAAGTGAATAAATCGTATGGTTCAGTGTTAGATAACAAGTGAAGTCTAGGTGGATTCTTCTTAGGGTATCATCTAATCAACTGAGTTTTTCCTAAGTTATTTTCCAAATCCATTCTTCTTTATCTTAGAGTCTCTAGTTTAGTAGTTAATTAATTTAGATTAGATAAACAATCTGTCTTTATTTTTAGGCTAGATAATAAAAAGAAAGTTAGTATTAGTACTTTTAGTTTCTTTGGGTTCGATAATCCGGTCTTGCCTAAGCTATACTACTGTTCGATAGGTGCACTTGCCTCAATCATTGTCAGAGTTAGTTTTCAAGTTCGATCATTCTTTTTATAAATTTTAAAACTCTGATTCACAGCGATCAAGTTTTTTGGCGCCGTTGCCGGGGAACTAAAATATTAAAAAAGCTTAATTTTTATTACTTTAGCCAATTTTTTTATTGTAATTTTTTTATTTTTATATTATTATTAGTTTCATTTTTTTTTACTTTGCTAAATTTTCTTTTATTTGCTTTGACAGGGAGATGGCACTAAATAACTATCAGTGGCAAGTTATGAGGACAACGCCAACAAAAGCCGCCAGTGTCTTCAACCTCGATGTGGTCACTAGGCTATCTAACCAGCTAGAGATGATGAATGAAAAGATGGATGGTTTGTATAGTCTCTCGCAGGTACACCCAGAAATGCAATATGACTCGAATATAGGAGGTGTGGCGAATCCTGAGTACCCACCCTACGGATATGGCATGGAAAACGAGCAAGCTCACTATACGGGTAACTATTCTAGACCACAAAATAATTTTTATAATGACACTTATAATGCAGGTTGGAGGTATCATCCCAATTTCTCATGGGATGATCAAAATAGCCAAGGATCAGAACTTCCTCCAGATTTTCAACAACCACCTCACCAACAGGAAGATGAGTCGAACATTGAAGAGATGTTGACAAAATTCATGGCAGCCACAGAAACTCATCTCCAAAACACCGAAACAGCACTCGAAGATCAAGAGGCATCAATCAAAGGGGTCGAGAACCAAGTTGGGGAACTTACTAAGTCAGTTGGACAACTTGCGAAGCTGATCTCAGAACAACTACAAGAAAGCTTGCCAAGCAACACTAAAACTAACCCAAAAGAGCAAATTCAAACCATCACAGCTCATGATAGTAAAGGGTTAGATGAACACAAATCAATACAAGAGCACGAGGTAGAAGAAGGTAAAGTAGAGGTAACACGAGAAAAGCCAAAACCGGTAATCAAAGAGTACCAACCTCGCATACCTTACCCCGAAGCATTAAAGAGAGATGATACAGAGGAACAGTTCGGTAAGTTTCTTAAACTTTTAAATAAATTACATATTAACTTACCTCTACACGAAGCTCTTTCGTAGATACCAGACTCTAGAAAATTTTTAAGGGAGCTATTAACGAAAAAGCGAAGGATAGATGAGGAATCACATGTGGGACTCAACGCAAAGTGCTCGGCAATTCTACAAAATAGACTACCATAGAAATTAAAAGATCCAGGGAGTTTTACAATTCCATGCATAATTGGTAGTTTATCTATAGAAAATGCGTTAGCCGATTTAGGGGCAAGCATAAATGTTATGCCTTATAAACTGTTTAAACAACTAGGTCTAGGGAAACCCAAACAAACTAGGATGAGCATCCAATTAACTGATAAAACTATCAAAATTCCTAGGGGTATAATAGAAAATGTTCTAATCAAAATTGATAAATTCGTATTCCCAGTAGACTTTGTCGTTCTAGACATAGATGAGGACAATAATATTCCTTTAATTTTAGGAAGACCCTTTTTAGCAACTGCCAGAGCTAAAATTGATATCTATGTAGGTGAACTCATACTTCGTGTAGGCAACGAGATAGTCACTCTTCAAGCTCTTGATTCAGCCAGAACATCAAGTGATAAAGGTGAGAAAGTAAATTCAGTTGATAACCAACTTGTTCAACCTTCATTGCAGGAAACACCACAAAGCTACAAACCGGAGCCAGATCATAGACCTTGTGCCAATAAAGAAGAACTATATGAGGAACGAAGCCTTAAGGTCGACGAACTAGACAAGCGAAAAACACACTTTAAAGAGAAACTAGGAATAAATGAAGTGAAACCGAGGGAAACCCCAGACGAGCTGATAGGAACAACAAATCACTTCAAAATAGGGATCAAGTATTGTTGAATAAGGAAGACCCTTGAATCACCAATTCAGACCTCAAGACAAATGAAGAAATCACTTTTGAGGTACTTAATGTCTTCCTATACGGCATAGTCGAGGTAAGCAATCCTAAATTCAACACTTTTGAGGTAAACATTACTCGACTTAAACTTTATACCCACAACCGAATTGAACGCAAGAGAAAGGATTTTCACCTCCTCAAAACCACCTTGACCATACGAATGAGAGGTAAAGTCTAGCTTAAGACTATAAACGAGCGCTTCTCGGGAGGCAACCCGAGCACTAACCCCATTAATTTTTACATTTTTTTCTTCTTTTACTTTTATTTTCCCTTTTTAGCACCTAACTATAAACTAACCAAAGTGCAGATTTCCAGACCACACGGCCTTACACACGGCCGTGGCCGTGGCTGTGTGGCCACCACAAGAAGGTACAAGGGCGGGGGCAACCACCAGATCCATAATTCTTATTTAACCCCCTTCTTCCTTTTTCTTTTCCAGTTGTTTTTCTTTTTTTCGTTTTCCATTATTTACTTTTATTTTTATTTTTTTTATTTCTTTTAATTTTATTTCTTTTAATTTTCTTTTAATTTCTTTATTATTTTCTTCTTATTATTCATTCCATTTAGATTTAGCTTAGGATACAATAAAATTAGGATGGCTACTTCGAGGACTCAAACGGTTTGAGACGCTTTCCCACGTTCACCTCCAGTCCTATCCGTTTTCTTTTCATTGACTTCATCCAAAATTCAGGAAGTTTCACTTCCCTCCCTATCTTATGATTTTATGATTATTTTGCTATTATTTATCTTTGTACATTGAGGGCAATGTACATCTTAAGTGTGGGGGGTTAGCTATAGTATTATTTGAAAATCCGTGAATTATATCTTGTTTCTAAAGTAAGTTTCTCATATTATGATTAGAATGAAATTTCCTTTGATTTATGATTTTTATTGATATGTTTTAGATTAAGTCATTGATAATTGTGCATTGATAATTAAATTCCAAGAATACTAGAGAATCAGGCATGATAAGTCTATTTTTCAAGAATTAAAATTTTTTTAGGATGTCTACCTGAATTTAAATATTACTTTGAAGTTTGAAATTTACGAGGTTGACATCAAAACACCCATAATTTTTGTGAGATTTTGAGCCTTATAGAGCATAAATTCTTTTTCTTGCTCACTTTATTGATTATGAGTGTGTCAACATTGATTTGTTATTCTAGAACTTGCATCAATTATACATGTCGAGACCACATCTTTGATTTGATATACAGAAATGATAAAGGCACCTAGGATTTAACCCACTTACTCCACTAAAAACGCACCTTCATAATTAACCCCTAGTGAACCCCTTTGATCTTAACAACTTTTTTTATTGACTCACCCACTAATATTAACCCAAAACCCTTTGTATATTTGTTATCACCATTCCTTGACTCCCTTTTTGTCGAGATTTGATTTTGAGCAGTTGCCTAACTATGTTCTATATTTCAATTGTTAAAGTTCTTTATTATTACTTGTTCTTAAAAAAAACGAAGTATATTCATTATTAGTTTTTATTAGTTATGTGATTAAGTGAGCTTATACGTTTGAATTCCAAATATTGAAGAAGAAGCTTGTATTATTAGTTTCAAAGTTTCAATTCATGTAATTATTTATTTATCAGTTCATTTTTTCTAGTTAGGTCATTTGTCAATTCAGTCTCGATTCTAACCCTCTAATTCAGCCTTATTCCACACCTTTAACCCAAGCCCCGTTACAACCCTTTCAAAGACCTTTTGATTTGTGTTTCATCTCATATTTTAGTGGTGGAGATTTGATTCTCATGCAAGCCTATGGGATTAACTCTTCATGTTTGACTTTTGAGTGCCTAATTTTGAACCTTAAACACTTTGAGTGATTTGAGTGAATCTTTAAGTGAGGATGTCAATCCTTGTCGATTTTAAATCAGAGGTAATTGTTTAGATGAAGGGAAACACCTATGTTTTGTGCCACAAAATATAAGGCTTATAGTGTTTGAATTTTTAGGACACTTTGAGTTGAATTATCCATGTATAAATTATCCCTGAATTATGATGAGACACTATCAATGACTATTATGAATTATAGGAAGTTCGTTTTAATTGTAAGTTGAGAATTTTGCTTGAGGACAAGCAAAAGCTTAAGTGTGGGGGTATTTGATAAACTGAAATAGTAACATATTTTAGGCCCACATTTAGTATGCTTTTAGATGAATTATCCCTTGATTTATGTAAAAAGGTGCTCTTAATCCTTTCTTTTCATGTCTTATACTCAGGAAAGCACCCAAGGATAAAAAGAACGAGAAACGGGCTCAAAATGGACCAAAACGGGCTAAAGAGGAAATCGACATGGCCTGGACTTGGACCCACATGGCCGTGCCAAGTCAATCATCTAGAACACGGTCTAACCCTAACTCACACGGTCGTGTCTCATTAAAAAAATCCGAACACGACCTGGCCACGATTCACACGAGCGTGTGCCATGGCCGTGCCTCTGCCGTGGAGAAGAGCAATTTCATTCGAGAAAGTACACTTAGGGAGAAAGAAACGTATTTAAAAAGCCTATAAATACACCCTAAGTATGACCTAAGAGGGAGAGCCCAAAGCCATCGTCTAGGGGCGTCGTGCTAGGATAGAGAAGGCATATTTGTGGGGATTCACTCAGGGATAGCCAGTTGATCCATCTCAAGAAGCCAGAATTATACTCAAGACGGAGGATCTCTCCTTCAATTCCTTCAGGGGGGTTTTAGGGATTTCTTATGTTTTGTTTTATCTTTTCTCTTGAGATGTTTTCATTTATTGTTATGAACTAAACCCTTGGATACGAAGAAGATGATGAAACTATGATGAATCTTGTTATTGTTTTTTGAATTATATGATAAATACTTAGTTTGTTCTTAATTATGTGAGCTTAATCCAAATTTAATGTGCTTAGGTGGAGGAGGAATAGTGTAACATCCGAAATTTTGGGCCTATACATTTAATGGGTGGATACGTTTAATGTGTTAATTTAAGTATTAGAGGTGCAAATTGGGCTCAAGAATAGGCTGAGGCCTTGATTAAATATTCTGTTTAGATACTCTAGGGCTTAAAATAAGGTTTTGGTTGTTTAAAATGTCAAATTGGGCTTGTGGTCCCAAAGTAGGGTGGCACCATAGAGGAGAAAAGGGGGGCGTCACTAGTAGATGGAGAAGGCCCAAGTTTTGGTTTCTTGGTGCCTAAGTTATTGGGCCAAATTCGGCACTTAAAAAGGAGCTAGAGGGGACGGCACAAGGCTATTATTTAGGGGATTTTTAATGTATATAATATGTGGATATTAGGCCTATTTTGGAGGAGTTAGTAGATTAAGATAAGGAAGAAAGATAGGAGTTATCATTTGGTTGCAGAGTTGGCCGAAAATCAAACACAGGAGAGGGGGAAGAGAATTGGTTTAGTATGGCAAGGGGTGTGCCAAAAATTTGAAGGCCATCTCACTTGTTTTCTTTTCTCATATTTTCTCTTCCAAAAGCCAAAAATCACCACCTCCCTCACCTTTTCTTTCTTTTTCTTTGAAACTTCCTTTTAGCCGAATCTTCTGATCCTCATTTTTATTCTTCTCCCATTCACTAAAAGCCAAAACTCCTCATTCAATTCTTCTAAAAAGCCGAAAAAACACATCTAGTTCATCTTTTCGAAATTTTCTTAAAAGCCAAAATTCCTAGATCTATACTCTTCTATGCTTCGATCTTCTTCTGGGATTGCCGAATCTTTCTACAAGAGGGTAGCCGAAATCATCTGTAGAGGTAAATGTCGATTTGTGTATTCTTTTCCAGCTTTTAGAGATCTTAGCCGAATGGCCATATGGTTAACTAATCGGGTGTTTTCTATCGTTTGCAGCATTCCGTGTAACATCCGGGACTTTGGTCTTGTGCATTATGGTTTAATTATATGAAGTAGCATGCCTTTGTGTGTTATGAATGAGTTTTGTGACCTTTTAGGACTTTGGAATATAGGGAAAATGCCTTAAAAATTATTTGATTTTAAGTTTCAAAAAGGGAGCTAAGCCTGATAGGCCTTAAGAGAAATTGTAAGGGAAATTGGACATAAGATTGGGCTTGGTAAAGTGGCATGGAGGCGCCACTTAAAGCCCTGGTAAGTGACGCCATGTGAAAGGTGCAAGGGCCTAGGTTCGAGCCACAAGGGAAGCAAAATGGGAGTTTTTATTTTACGGCAAAAAGGAGTAGTAGTGGACGGCATTGGGAGACTGAGGAAGGAGCTTTAGATGTGATTAAATTCTCTTTAAACTTTCGGCTAAGGGCAAGGATAATGATTGATTTAATAAAATTATTTTGAATGGGTGCTAAAGAGAAAAATAAGGAGAAAAGGATGGAATTTGAGAGGAGAGTGTGTGTTGGCCGGCCAAGGGACTCTTTTGTTGGTCATATTCGGTCATATTGAAGGGAGGAGAAACCGAATGTGCATAGTAGAGTTAGGTATTTTTCCTTGTGCACTTTTCCTCTCTAGTCATCTTCTTCTCTTCTCTTTTATTTTATTTTGGCAAAACCGAAAACACAAGTAAGTTTAGCCGATTTCTTCATAACATCAAAAGCCAAAATATCCCTTGTGCTAGCCGAATCTTTATCTATCACCGTTGCCGAAATTGCTCAACCTTTCTCTTCTTCTTTTCGCAACTCTCCAAAAGCCGAATCCTTTATTTTGGTGGCCATAGCTGATTGTTCTTTTGAGAAGGGAGCCGATTCCTTCACTAGATCAAAAGCCGAAACTTAAGTGATCAACATCTAGCCTATAGCCAAATACCTCTGTGGATCTAAGCAAGGGTGCCGTCGAATACATCAGTAGGGGTAAGATCAAGTGGTATTCGATTTTTTTTCCTTTATCTTTGAGATTAAATCAAAAGTAGGAATCTAATCCCAATAATGTTCTTGGCCGAAACTTTGAAGGAGGCTTCGAGATTTTGTTATTGTCGACTACAAGAAGGAAATCATTCGGGATTTCAGGATCTAAGGTAAGCGAATGGGGTCTTAGGCCGAAGGCCACTTATTGTGATTAAATAATAGAATTGGACCTAACATATGCCTATAGTGATTTCGACAGATACCACAACTAGGTATCAATTTCGGGATTTGAGATTCGCAAGGTAAGTGGATAAGCATATTCGGCCAAGGCCATATTTAGTGATTATGTGAGTGGCCGATTCTAACTTTGACTGTTTAGGGAAGAGTACAATCCGATCCGATAGAATTTCGGGATTTCATTGAAAGCGTTAAATAACCAGGTGTGTAGCCCTACACTAGTTCTTAAAATATTTATGGTGTCATTTTAATATATGTGATATTGAAAGTGTAAGAATGTGGCTAAGGTACCATGCAATGGTACAAAGTACCCAGGTACGCTAACCTACTACAACTGTGGTTATATTATTATGAATATCTGTTATGGCATACATGTGAAATTTTAACGAATGTGAAATAAGAGATACGGTATGATTTATGCATATTTGTATGACATGGGGCATATGGGTGATATTTTAAGGGGAAGTGATCTGGTGGTTTTTACCACAATATCTGGTGACTTAGGTCACATAATCTGAATGTGGTGACTTATGTCACAAATTACTATCTCGTGACTTTGTCACATTATCTGGTGGCTATGCCACAATTTATAAGGGCGATGTGCAAGTCGTCAGCAATGATCGCTTTCAACCGATGATGTGTAGTGGATGGTGGGTCGATTTAGTAATCCCCACGGTGTGATGACAGGTACGGGTGATGTGTAGCGGATGGTTATCTAGGTTGGGTTCGGGATTGCATCATTATATGTAATTGCTATATGTATATGTATGAGCTGATATGCCTGAATCGTTTGGGACTTAGTGTTGGTTGTTACACATTGAGTCGGTTTGACTCACCCCGTTGTGGGATATCTTTTCAGGTGACACTCAGTAGATGGACCGGGTCAGCGGAGACTATATGGTGGCCAGGCTGAATATTTTCGGGATTTCAAAAGTTGAACTTGCGTTTTCTTATTATTTTATTTTTCGGGATTTATGTGGTATTTTTTTCAGTTGTAAAAAGGCCATTACTTTTAACTGTTTAAAGCATGCATTCTATTCGTTTTATTATGATTCGTTTATTATTAAATAACTTTTCTTAAAAATATATTTTAAATGTTTCGACACCCAAACACAAACGATTTTCAATTTAATGATAAACTCTAAAAACTCGATATTTCTTTAACTTATGAGTTTTGAAATATTTGAATGAAGTTTTATTAGCACCTAGACTTTTAAAATGACACTGATTTCAATGTAATCACAACTTCAAACGATTTCTCTTCAAAATGACCAAATTTTCCAAAGTAACAAACAAGTTTTGAACTGTTTTACTCTGAGAACATACCAGATCGGTCAGGGTTCATGGGCCGGGTGTGGGGTGTTTCAATTTGGTATCAGAGCCCAGTTTTAAACTCTCGGCCTTGGGTTTAAAGCCCACAACGTTTTCAAAAATTGAGCCCAAATAAGTTTTTGTGAAAATTTTTGGAATTGAGCAGAGTTTCTCGGCATGGCACCTAAGTCTCTCGACCAGAAGTCCACGGTAAGTACCCTAACCGTTGTGTGAATTAATGTATGATTTGTATATGGGTATTACAGAACGTAGATTAGTATATTAAGTTATGGAACCCTAGGATTAGTTTACTTCAACACAAGAATTACATAAAACTTAAGGCCTAATTAAACAAACCTGTGACTTGGTCATCGAGTTAGGGTGTGGCAACCATTGTGCGCATGTCTCAGGATTGGATTCGGGAAGAGCACCGGTATTTAAGCAGTCCTAGTGACTCACCTCCTCTTCACTCGAATCCTACCAGTGCGTAGTAACTGGTTCACCCTAACCAAGAGGACTCATTCAAAGCTAAACTCAATAATTAAAACCCGAAAGGGACTGCTACATTGTTTTATAAATCTTAGTTTTAAAATCACCAAATTACCCCTTTGATTTGTAAAAACTATTTTAGATCTTAAAAAGAAATTTTTTCGAAATATTCCTAATTTACAAAAAAATTACCCAAATACCCCTGGTTTGTAAGATTACTAAAATACCCTTGGTTTATAAAGTTACCATATTATCCTTGACTTTTATTAAGATATTCCTACTTTACCAAAAATACCAAAAACCCCTATTTTTGCAAAATATCAAGATACCCTGATTTGAAAATTTACCAAAATACCCCTATAGGACAAATTACGAAAATACCCCTGGGATTAAAACGGACAAAAATGTACAAGTGATGAATGTGTGTAGTAGATACTACTGAATGAAGGTGCATCTTTCTCTGAACTAGGATAGAAGACTTGAAACAAAACTCTGAAATGATCGAAAGAACTACTACTAAACTTCCTTACATAAAACTTGTTCGTGGATAATTAGTGGAACAAAGACTAATGCATAAAACTTTCTAAAACAGATTAAATCGCGATCGTAGACATGAGTTCTAGGGGATGTGGTCGTAATATGCGAGGGCGTGGTAGAGGTAGAATGGCCGTATCGAAACCCGTTAGGTCTGGTCAAGGGTTCGAGAATGAGGTACCACCACCACCACCATTCTTGGTGTTGAGCATCGAGGATCGACGGGGATGATGCGATGATCGTGAGGCGATTTGCGGGTTCTTGAGATGGTGGGTGGAGCGGTGGAGGTGGGGAGCTTGGAAATCTGTGCACCGAGCAACTCTGAGCCAATGGAGTGAAAGTATTCTGTGGCGTATCTGGTGTGGCACCCAGTACGGCTGAGTATTGGTTGGAAGCGACAGAGCGAATTATGGATGAGCTGGATCTGACTGCTGAAGAGAAGCTGAAGGGAATGGTGTCGCTACGCCAGCGATGAGGCATATCGGTGGTGGCTCACGATTCGAGATGGTGCTACTGGTGAGGATCTCACTTGGGAGTATGTTAAGGCGGCATATCGGAAGAAGTATGTTGGAACTAGTTATACCGATGCTCGAGAGGAAGGCATTTACGGGTGCAGTTCAAGGGAACAAGTCCGTAGCGGAGTACGAGGCTGAATTCTTAAGGTTGAGCCGGTATGCTCGAGGTATTGTGGCTACGGAGCATGAGCGATGTGTTCGGTTTGAGGACGGCCTGAGGGATGACCTAAGGTTGTTGATAGCTCCACAGCAGGAGCGGGAGTTTGCCGTGTTAGTGGAAAAGGCTAAGGTAGCCGAAGGGGTTAAAGAATCTGTATGGCGAGAATACGGATCGGAACAGGCATAAGAGAGGTTTGGATCATCGGGGTCATCCAGAATTCTCAAAAGAGACGAGAGAGTTGATGGGCGCGAGGTCGTGAAAGTTGCTACTGAGGAGAGCGATCAGTACTTGTCTTTGAGTGTGGGAAGAGGCACCTAGGAGAGTGTTGGAAGAAGACAGGGGGATGTTTCAAGTGTGGGTCCAAGGAACACATGATTAAGGACTGTCCTATAAAGATAGACAGGGGCCGACCAACGGGTCAGAGTTTCAATCAGGATGGAAGAGGTGGACCGCGCCACCGCGGGTCGTGGTCCGATTAGCGAGGTAATGGTTCGAGAAGAGGACGGGAACAGAAGCGAGAGGTGTTGGTAATATGGAGGCAAGACAGCCAGGTCTGGTGTATGCAGTTCGTCGGAGGGAGGATGGAGACACATCGGACGTCATAACTGGTATGGTCCTTATAGCTGATAAGCCTTACTTTGCTTTAATTGATGTTGGCTCGACCCACTCGTATGTTGCATGTAGAGTAGTCGAAACGCTAGGCATAGCTTCTGAACTATCTAGTTGGGAGATGACTATAGTAAGCCCGTTAGGTCAAACTATAGTGGTGAATAGGAGATTTCACAATGTACCTCTAGAGATTCAGGGAGTGGTATTCCCTGCCGACTTGATGGAACTACCCTTTGGAGAATTTGATCTCATTCTTGGCATGGATTGGCTAGTGGAACATCGGGCTAAGTTGGATTGCGCGGCTAAGCGAATGGAGTTAAGGACCCCGGAGGATGAGGAGATAATTATGATATGAGAAAGAAGAAACTATTTGTCTAACGTAGTTTCCGCATTAAAGGCTGATAAGATGGTGCGAAAAGGGTGCAAGGCATTTTTTACCTTCGCTAGTGCGTTGGATGCAAAAGAAGAGGGAGTTAGTGGAGTTAGAACAGTAAGGGAATTTGTGGATGTTTTCCCAGAGGAGTTACCAGGAATACCCCCTGATAGGGAGGTGGAGTTCGGAATTGACTTGCTGCCTGGAACAGCGCCAGTATCTATCGCTCCGTATAGAATGGCACTAAAAGAGTTGGTTGAGCTCAAGGCTCAAATCCAGGAGTTACTGGATCGTGGATTCATTCGACCCAGTGTGTCTCCGTGGGGAGCACCGGTTCTGTTTGTGAAGAAGAAGGACGAAACTATGCGTATGTGCATAGATTATCGTCAGTTGAATAAGCTGACCATCAAGAACAAGTACCCGTTGCCAAGGATAGATGACTTGTTCGATCAGATTAGGGGGGCCGCGGTATTTTCAAAGATAAATTTTCGGTCGGGATATCATCAGCTTAAGGTGAAGGAGGTGGATATCCATAAGATAGCTTTTCGGACAAGATACGGGCATTATGAGTTCATGGTAATGCCGTTTGGATTGATGAACGCCCCAGCCGCGTTCATGGACATGATGAACCGGGTTTTTCAACCTTACTTGGATCGATTCATCGTTGTGTTCATAGACGACATCCTAGTGTATTCCAAGTCGGAGGAGGAACATGACGAGCACCTCTAGATAGTGTTGCAAGTATTAAGGGAGAAGAGGCTTTATGCCAAATTCAGCAAGTGTGAATTTTGGCTGAAGGAGGTTGCGTTCTTAGGGCATGTAGTGTCTGCAAAAGGGATAAGGGTGGATCCTAGGAAGATTGAGGCAGTGCTAGACTGGAAACCACCTAAGTCTGTGGCTGAGGTACGTAGTTTCTTGGGATTGGCAGGCTACTACAGAAGGTCCGTGGAAGGGTTCTCATCAATAGCTGCTCCTTTGACGAGGTTGTTGAGAAAGGAGGTACCTTTCGTATGGACAGATAGGCAACAGGAGAGCTTTGAGAAGCTTAAGAGGGTCTTGACTGAAGCCCTAGTCTTGATTCAGCCTGAGGCAGGGAAGGATTTCGTGGTGTACTGTGATGCTTCCCACACAGGGTTAGGATGTGTTTTAATGCAAGATGGGAAAGTAGTCGCTTATGCGTCTCGACAATTAAGACCACATGAGGTCAACTATCCGACGCATGACTTGGAATTGGCGGCAGTGGTCTTTGCTCTTAAGGTATGGAGGCACTATCTATATGGAGAAAAGTCAGTGATTTACACAGACCACAAGAGCCTTAAGTATCTGTTGACTCAGAAAAAGCTGAATCTGAGACAGCGAAGGTGGGTGGAGTTATTGAAAGACTATGATTGTTCTATAGAATATCATCCGGGCAAGGCGAATGTAGTTGTAGATGCCCTAAGTCGAAAAGTAGTGTCGGATCTGAGAGCGATGTTCGCACATCTAAGCTTGTATGACGATGGAAGTTTGCTGGCAGAATTGCAAGTTAAGTCGACGTGGTTGAATAAGGTAAAAGAAGGACAGTTGGCAGACGATGATTTAAGTGCTAAGTTGCGGCAGGTGCAGAGGGGGGAGTTAGAGGATTATAGAGTTAGCAGCGATGGAGTATTGTGTTGCAAGGGTAAGGTCTGTATGCCTAAGGATAGGGAGTTAAGGCGGAGAATTCTTCAGGAATCGCATAGTAGCCCCTATGCTATGCATCCTGGAGGTAGTAAGTTGTATAGAGATCTAAGGGAGCAGTTTTGGTGGCCTGGTCTTAAGAGGAAGTTACCAAATTTGTAGGAAATGCTTGACGTGTCGACCAAGTCAATTTGAACACCAAGTTCCGTCGGGATTGCTTCACCGATAAAGATTCCACTGATGGAAGTGGGAGAGAATCACCATGGACTTCGTTAGTGGGCTTCCCCTCACGCCTACTAAGAAGGACTCGGTATGGGTGATAGTGGATCGATTGACAAAGTCCGCGCATTTCATTCCGGTACAGGTTGACTATTCTTTACAGAAGTTGGCGAAGTTATATGTGGCAGAAATTGTGAGGTTGCATGGAGTGGCAATGTCGATTATCTCAGATAGGGATCCAAGGTTTACGTCTTGATTTTGGAAAGCACTACATCAAGATTTGGGCACCAGACTAGACTTCAGTACGGCATTTCATCCACGATCGGACGGCGATCCGGCGAGTGATCAAGTGTTAGAGGATATCTTTGAGGGGTGTGTGATAGACTTGATGGAAGTTGGGAAGAATATTTGCCTCTAGCAGAATTTGCTTATAATAATGACTATCAAACCGAGATTCGGATGGCACCGTATGAAGCGCTATATGGACGGAGGTGTCGCACTCCTATGTGTTGGATGCAATTGGGGAACGTCAAGTTTTGGGTCCGAGATTGTGGCGAATGCGAAGAAAAGGTTAAGTTAATTCGGGCAAGGTTAAAGGAGGCATCGATAGGCGCGAAGTCGTCACGCGGATCTTAAGCGAAAGGAAATAGAATTTCTTTGTGGGAGATCAGGTGTTTCTTAAAGTTTCGCCATGGAAGAAGGTGATGAGATTTGGTCGCAAAAAGGGAAGTTAAGTCCAAGGTTTATAGGACCTTATCGGGTATTGAAGCGGGTTGGACGGTGGCGTCTGAGTTAGAGTTGCCACGAGTTGAAGCGGATGCACGATGTATTCCATGTTTCTATGCTACATCGTTACCGATCGGATCCATCTCATGTAGTGCCGGTTGAAGAGGTGGAGCTAAGGCCAGATTTGTCCTACGAGGAGGAGCCGATCTAGATTTTGGAACGAGATGTGAAAGTGCTACGGAGGAAATCAGTTCCTCTGGTCAAAGTGTTATGGCGTAATCATGGATCGAAAGAAGCTTCGTGAGAGCCGGAAGAGGCAATGCGACAATAATACCCTCACTTATTTTAGCCAGGTAATTTCGAGGCCGAAAATATTTTAAGGGGGGTAGAATTATAACATCCGGGACTTTGGTCTTGTGCATTATGGTTTAATTATATGAAGTAGCATGCCTTTGTGTGTTATGAATGAGTTTTGTGAACTTTTAGGACTATGGAATATAGGGAAAATGCCTTAGAAATTATTTGATTTTAAGTTTCAAAGAGGAGCTAAGCTGATAGGCCTTAAGAGAAATTGTAGGGAAATTGGACATAAGATTGGGCTTGGTAAAGTGGCATGGAGGCGCCACTTAAAGCCACAGTAAGTGACGCCATGTGAAAGGTGCAAGGGCCTAGGTTTGAGCCACAAGGGAAGCAAAATGGGAGTTTTTATTTTGCGGCAAAAAGGAGTAGTAGTGGACGGCATTGGGAGACTGAGGAAGGAGCTTTAGATGTGATTAAATTCTCTTTAAACTTTCGGCTAAGGGCAAGGATAATGATTAATTTAATAAAATTATTTTGAATGGGTGCTAAAGAGAAAAATAAGGAGAAAAGGATGGAATTTGAGAGGAGAGTGTGTGTTGGCCGGCCAAGGGACTCTTTTGTTGGTCATATTCGGTCATATTGAAGGAAGGAGAAACCGAATGTGCATAGTAGAGTTAGGTATTTTTCCTTGTGCACTTTTCCTCTCTAGTCATCTTCTTCTCTTCTCTTTTATTTTGTTTTGGCAAAACCGAAAACACAAGTAAGTTTAGCCGATTTCTTCATAACATCAAAAGTCGAAATATCCCTTGTGCTAGCCGAATCTTTATCTATCACCGTTGCCGAAATTGCTCAACCTTTCTCTTCTTCTTTTCGCAACTCTCCAAAAGTCGAATCCTCTATTTTGGTGGCCTTAGCCGATTGTTCTTTTGAGAAGGGAGCCAATTCCTTCACTAGATCAAAAGTCAAAACTTAAGTGATCAACATCTAGCCTATAGCCGAATACCTCTGTGGATCTAAGCAAGGGTGCCGTCGAATACAACAGTAGGGGTAAGATCAAGTGGTATTCGATTTTCTTTCCTTTATCTTTGAGATTAAATCGAAAGTAGGAATCTAATCCCAATAATGTTCTTGGCGAAACTTTGAAGGAGGCTTGGGATTTGGTTGTTATCGACTACAAGGAGGAAATCATTCGGGATTTTAGGATCTAAGGTAGCGAATGGGGTCTTAGGCGAAGGCCACTTATTGTGATTAAATAATAGAATTGGACCTAACATATGCCTATAGTGATTTCGATGAGATACCACAACTAGGTATCAATTTCGGGATTTGAGATTCGCAAGGTAAGTGGATAAGCATATTCGGACAAGGCCATATTTAGTGATTATGTGAGTGGCGATTCTAACTTTGATTGTTTAGGGAAGAGTACAATCCGATTCGATAGAATTTGGGATTTCATTGAAAGCGTTAAGTAACCGGTGTGTAGCCCTACACTAGTTCTTAAAAGATTTATGGTGTCATTTTAATATATGTGATAATGAAAGTGTAAGAATGTGGCTAAGGTACCATGCAATGGTACAAAGTACCAGTGCACGCTAACCTACTACAAAGCTGTGGTTATATTATTATGAATATCATTTATGGCATGCATGTGAAATTTTAACGAATGTGAAATAAGAGATATGGCATGATTTATTCATATTTGTATGACATGGGGCATATGGGTGATATTTTAAGGGAAGTGATCGGTGGTTTTACCACAATATCACAGTGACTTAGGTCACATAATCGAATGTGGTGACTTATGTCACAAATTACTATCTGGTGACTTTGTCACATTATCCGTGGCTATGCCACAATTTATAAGGCGATGTGCAAGTCGTGCTGCAGTGACTACCTTCGATGATGTGTAGCGGATGGTGGGTCGATTTAGTAATCCCCACGGTGTGATGGCAGTACGAGTGATGTGTAGCGGATGGTTATCTAGGTTGGGTTGGGATTGCATCATTATATGTAATTGCTATATGTATATGTATGAGCTGATATGCTGAATCGTTTGGGACTTAGTGTTGGTTGTTACACATTGAGTCGGTTTGACTCACCCCGTTGTGGGATATCTTTTGAGTGACACTCGAGTAGATGGACCGGGTCGTGAGACTATATGGCGGCCAGCTGAATATTTTGGGATTTCAAAAGTTGAACTTGCGTTTTCTTATTATTTTATTTTTGAGATTTATGTGGTATTTTTTTCATTGTAAAAGGCCATTACTTTTATTTATTTAAAGCATGCATTCGATTCGGTTTATTATGATTCGTTTATTATTAAATAACTTTTCATAAAAATATATTTTAAATGTTTCGACACCCAAACACAAACGATTTTCAATTTAATGATAAACTCTAAAAACTCGATATTTCTTTAACTTATGAGTTTTGAAATATTTGAATGAAGTTTTATTAGCACCTAGACTTTTAAAGTGACACCGATTTCAATGTAATCACAACTTCAAACGATTTCTCTTCAAAATGACCAAATTTTCCAAAGTAACAAACAAGTTTTGAACTGTTTTACTCCAGGAACATACCAGATCCGGTCAGGGTTCGTGGGCCGGGTGTGGGGTGTTTCATTCCGGGGTTTGAAGGGGATTCAATCGCTTAGATTTCTAAGCCAGAGTTCAGTAGCCCTTGGATCGTATCACTTTTGGGATTTCAAGGTAAGGAGATCTGTTAATTTAAGCATATAATTCGGGTAAAACACTAACCCTTGGTCGAATATAGGGGAGGCCTTATCTTCGTGTTCTTCCGGCTTTTGAGCAAAGTTGTAGACAAAGGGTAGTAGATCCGATTAGCGAGGGTATCGACATTGAGGGTGGTCCTACGTATTAATTAGGTGTGTAACATTCTCACACCATTTGGATTGCTTGTTAGTATATGATTATAAATCTGTTATATTACGCTAAATGCCGAAATCTGGCATGGGCATTTGAAAACGAGAGGAGGGTAAAGGCGAATCACCAGGTTAGTGATCTCTGTCATTTTAAAGTGAATGTTTCTGTCGATTTGGTATGATGAACATGTATGCCGGTTTCTGTGATTGTATGGGGTTGGGTGATTGATGAAAGGGGAAGTGATCTGTTTTAGTGGCTTTTGCCATGATCTATTGTAGTGGCTTTTGCCATGATCTGTTGTAGTGGCTAATGCCATGATCTGTTGTAGTGGCTATTGCCATGATCTGACGATGTGCAGCTATCTGCAGCATGACTGCCATAGATGGTGTGTAGCGGTGTGGGTTGATTGTAGAAATCCCCAATGGTGTGATTGGCAAGTAAGGGTGGTGTGTAGGGGATGGAAACCTAGGATTGGGTTGGGCTTCGCATATTTTCTGATATATTATACTCTGTTATCTGTTCTGTGGGGCTAAGGCCCAATCTGATGGTGCACGAGGGTTGCACACTGAGTCTCGCGACTCACCCCATTATTTAACATCTTTTAGGTAGCACCTAGTGCATCGGACCAGGTTGGAGAAGAGTGCAAGGTGGCCATGCGAGGGATTATTTTGATTCAGCAAAAGACTTTACTAGTTTATTTATTTTTAATATTTTTAATTAGTGGGTTAAAATTTCATTGTAATAAGGCCATGGGCCACTAGCTTCATATTTTCGTTTGTTTTGGGCTTTTATTATTATTAGACATTTACATTTTACTTTTTAATTAAGTTAAGGCATGTATCAAATTTCGGTTTTTAATCCACTAAGGCATAAATATAAAATGTATATCTTTTACAAATCATCTAACCATTTAGTTTTCTCGAATAAAGTGTTAAACTCAGGAAAAATATTTTCTGAAATTGCGACATCTTTTAAAATCTCCCTAAGTGACATGCCAGATCCGGTCATGGTGTTTGGGCCGGGTTTGGGGTGTTACAAATAGACCCTGCCTAAGAGTAGATCCAACATAATTAAGCAGAGTTGATCACACGCCTAGAGATAAGGTGACGAGATTTTTCCGGATTAGGGTGAAACCTAATATGGGAATCCATAGATCGATTTACTGCTATTCTAGGGGGTTATTATAAGAGAACGAGAGTTCCACTAATTAACCTAGTGTTAGACGTTATTCGCCTCGAGAAAGGGTTTAATATACGTTAGGGAGTCTTACGGATCAAACTAAGTGAATAAATCGTATGGTTCAGTGTTAGATAACAAGTGAAGTCTAGGTGGATTCTTCCTAGGGTATCATCTAATCAACTGAGTTTTTCCCAAGTTATTTTCCAAATCCGTTCTTCTTTGTCTTAGAGTCTTTAGTTTAGTAGTTAATTAATTTAGATTAGATAAACAATCTCTCTTTATTTTTAGGCTAGATAATAAAAAGAAAGTTAGTATTAGTACTTTTAGTTCCTTTGGGTTCGATAATCCGGTCTTGGCTAAGCTATACTACTGTTCGATAGGTGCACTTGCCTCAATCATTGTCAGAGTTAGTTTTCAGGTTCGATCATTCTTTTTATAAATTTTAAAACTCTGATTCACAGCGATCAGAGTGTGTTCCACCAATAGTAGGCAGAATCCCGTAATAAGAATATAGCACACTTCAGACACTCATCAGGTGTGCAAGATAATTCATCGAAAACATGAATTGTGTTATCAAGCCAAAATTCAGCTCGTTCAGCATCATCATCATCTTTGGCTCTAAACTCTTGAGCCCCGTGTTTTCTAATTCTGTCAACCGGAGGCTTATTTACTCTCTCAGGATTAACGATCGGGGGTACCACCGGTACTAAAGGTGGAGTATTCGGATTCGGGGGTTGTTGAATAGCCGAATTGGTCCGAATATATTGATGAAACCAATCATTCATCATGCTATGGAAGGCTTGTCTAGCCCCCTCATCAGGATTACTCGCAGTGGGTCGATTCATCCGGCGCGGTCCCTTGCACGGGAGCAGGCGCCACACTCTCGACATCGTCAACTATAGCTCGCTCGAGATCAGGATCCATTTACTATACGAAAGAAGAAAACATATTTCACTGTCAGAAGTCATTCACACTATCACATTATAATTTATGTCATGTATAGCTAAACTCATACGCGCTACGTTAGTCTGAGAACGGACTAAACTGTAGCTCTGATACCAATCAAATGTAACACCCCTAACTCGTATCCGTCGCCGGATTAGGGTTATGAGGTGTTTTCATAGGAAACACATCTTTCATACATTCACATAATCACATAGATCTTATTCGCAATTATCTATATATATAAATAACATTTTGTTAACTAATATAGAAATACTAACTCAGAGTTCAATCGAATTCATTTTAAACATATAACATATTTATTAAAGACTAAACAATTTAATAACATAATAGTAAGTCCTTATAACATATCAACTTATTTGTACTCGATTAACTCATTACATTAACCATTATAGTATATGCGCATACTCATTCATACTCCTTAGCTAGTTTATAAGGAAAAATCTCATAAACATTCATTCAATGATTTAAACTTACTAATGTGAGCTAAACCATGAATCATTTACGGTGAAACCAAGTAAGCATACGATCAAGATACCAACCATACAAGTTATGCCTCATATCATATATATATATATACCAAGTCGAATCATCAAAACCAAATACTCAATCATTTCGCCAATAACTTAATATATAACAAGATTAAACATAATAGTCTAACCACTTTCATATAGCTTATTACATATACAACTTTTAAATGATCCAAACGAAAGTTAGCTTATACATATATTGCATGATATTGTCATTTCATAACTTGACATACGATACATACATATAATTGTACATAAGTTCATCCAATTACCTTAATATACTATATGCATTACTCAAAATCATATTCATGCATTCGTACATGACACATATATATATATATATAATGTCATGGTATAAACTACCAAAAATGTTTACCACAAAACCGTACATACCCAAAACATTATAATCATGCTTGATAATTTTAAACTAACCTAAAACATAGTAGTATGCCATTTTCGCATGGCAATTTATACATCAAATTCATAATAACTCAAAAGATTAAAATATATAGCTTATACATGCCATAATTCCAAAAGTTCAACTCATAAAAAGCGTACCAAAAGTAGATGATAGTGTGATTGACTTTGACGATAATCCCGAGCTCGAACATAGACTTCAAAATCTATAAAATAGTCAAATAAACACATACGGTAAGCTAATATAGCTTAGTAAGTCATAAGCAATGGTTTAATATACAATTAAACATTGTACAAACTAAATTAGCCCACATGACCAATAATGAATTATAATCGCAAGTATATATATACATATCTTAGCATCATTCCATAAATACCATACCTATAAGTCTCACAACTGAATATTCATGCATACCACATTATATTTCATTAGATACCAAGCATAATTATTTCATCTTGAACATAATTTAAATCTAATAATCACATCTCATTTCATTAATTTCTTAAAGTAGAATAACTTACCTCATTAGTACAAATTCATCCCACAATTATAAATCACTTACCTCTTTAGTTTGTCTCATTTAACAAAATTCACAAATGGATTTCTTTGGAAGATTCGTAACCAGCACACTTAGTGCAATTTATGTAACGTATCGCACACTTAGTGCCGTTACTTTGATAAAGTGCACACTTAGTGAAAATTTCTCGTAATGTATCGCACACTTAGTGCCATTACTCGTAATGTATGGCACACTTAGTGCCATTACTAGTTTTCCGCAATCTTAGTGCTAGAACTAATTTCGCACACTTAGTGCTCAATGTATGAGTTCGTATACTTATTACTTATTAATCTGATCTTTTCATCTCTCATATCGACATATAAATTCACATTATACACATATGAACACACATATATACACATAATCGAATCAAGCCATTCTTCCTATAACTTACTATCACATTCGGCCATAATCAATAAATACATATAGTCATATATTCGAATACACCCATGTCTTAACACAAATTACACATTTAACTACTCCTCACTCTATAAGTACTCATTCAACTCAAATACATCAAATTTCATATATAAGTCAACCAAACATTCGGCTATCACATATCTTGCCCAATACTACATTCGGCTTTAGGTAATTTAACAAGCTTCATTCTATTTAACTTAATCACATTAATATAGATTAAATAAAAATTCAAATCAACCCAATTGCTTATAAACTTACCTCGAAAATTGACGGTTTAGGTTTTAGGCTATTCGTTCAACTTAGCTTTTCCCGATCCAATCCTGTTTCTTTTGTTCTTGATCTAATCATTTCAAAATGAGCTCATTCAAATAGAATTTCATTCATTTTAGCCCAAAACACATAATTGAACAATTTACCAATTTTATCCCTAACATTTTACACTTTTACAAATTAATCCAATTTTCACAAAACACAAAATATGCTAAATTTGCATATATTAAGCTAGGGCCGAATATTCACTAGGCTTATACAAGTCTCCATATTTCATAAATTTCACAATCTAGCCCCTCAATTTACTATTTTTGAAATTTAGTCCTAAATACTCAATTTAATCAAAATTTCTAATACAAAATTTAATAATCTAACACATTTATTTTATTTAAAGTCATCAACCATCACAAACACAAATTTCCATCCATGGCCAAACATCACACTTACATCAAAATAAAAAATTCTAACATGGTTCGGATAGTATTCGAAGCAACGATCTCAAAAACGTAAAAATTATCAAAAACCGAACTCAAATACATACCTTAATTAAGCATGCAAGGGGTCGAATGGTTGAGAGCTTAAGTTCTTCTATTTTCTTTTGTTTTCGGTGATGAAGAAAGAAATGGGATGAATAAAACATGTTTCTTTATTTTAATATTATTAACATATATTATAATATAACATTTTTAACTTATAATTATATAATATATAAAAACATGTTATCATGAAAATAAAAACTAAATGCCGCCCACTAACATGCTAAATGGTAAATTTCCAACTTAAGTCCACATATAAAAGAAGTCAAATCAATTAAACCACTCAATTAATAAAAGGCTACTTTTACCACTTATGCAATTTAGTCCTTTTTTTTAAATTAAACACACAAACGAGCAAATTAATTCACGAAATTTTTGCACATGATCACTCATAAATCATAGACACCAAATATATTATAAAAATATTCTATTACTCGAATTTGTGGTCCCGAAACCATTATTCTAAGTAGGGTCATAATCGGGCTGTTACATTGAGAATAAAAGCTTTGTTCCTAGTTTTCCCCACAAAGATCTCCAAAAGTGGCTAAGGAATTTGGCATCACGATCGGATTAAATGGTGCACGGAATTCCATGTAATGGAATGACTTCCCTAAAGAACAAGTTAGAGATATGAACAGCATCATCAGTTTTATTACAAGTAATAAAATGTGACATTTTAGAAAAGCGATTGACAACAACAAAAATGGAATCCTTCCCCGTTTTTGTTCTAGGAAATCCGAGGATGAAATCCATGGATATATCCGTCTATGGAGTTTTAGGAATCGGAAGAGGAGTGTAGAGACCGTGAGGTTGAATCTTGGACTTTGCTCGTTTACAAGTTAGACATCGTTCGCAAATCTGCTCTACGTCTTGCCTCATCCTTGGCTAATAAAAGTGCTCGTTAAGTGTTGCTAAGGTCTTGTTAACTCCAAAAATGCCCCATAAGACCTCCACTATGGGCCTCGTGCACAAGGACATCTCGGATTGAGCTCTGTTGATATATCCGAGGATGAAATCCATGGATATGTCTGTCCACGGAGTTTTAGGAATCGGAAGGGGAGTGTAGAGACCGTGAGGTTGAATCTTGGACTTTGCTCATTTACAAGTTAAACATCGTTCGTAAATTCGCTCTACGTCTCACCTTGTAATATCCTTAAATCAGGGTCTCTACATTTTGTGTGTTTGCATGTGATGATATGCCTACTGTGCTAGTTTAGGGTGTTTTGGGGTCTAGGCATGACCTCGGGTTAGGCCTGAGACATGGCAAAAATTTTTGTTTTAGTACTTAGGAAGAGGGAGCTAAGGAAGTTAAGGGTTAAAAGAAATTGTCGGAGGGTTTAGACACAAGTAACCTAGTGGCAAAGTGGCAAAGGAGGCGCCACTAAGGTACCAGGAAGGTGATGCCACATGTAGGGAAGGAGAGCTTAGGTTCGAGCAGCAGAAATCCCACTTTCGCGCTTATTATTCTTTTCACGCCAAGTTGAGAAGGAGGTGTGCTCGAGAAGGGACTCTGTTGGGAGGATGTGGATTAAGTTAACATATTTAAAATATGTGGAGAGGAGAAATTATAGGAGTGGGACTCATTCAAATTCGTTTGAATGAGTGGATGAAGGAATTCAAGGAGGGATGAAGGGACGGCGGGTGTTTGAGTAGGAGTAGGTTGTGTAGCTGAATTTTTGGGTTGTGGAGTGAGGTTGGGAAGCATTCAGTTTTGGTGCTTGGGAAGGGGTGTGTCAATGTCCTGTGGTGGTCTTGGGAACATTTGACTAGTTGGGAGAGCTCATTTCTCTTGCGTTTAGGGTCATAAACCGAAACCCCTCTCACTTATCTTCTCATTTTTGCTTTCTCTTTTCGGCAATAGGGGGCTTGGCCGAATCACTTCTGTTACTTCTTTGGTGAGCTAAAACTTGCTTCCTTTTTCCTTCTTCCATTTTGCTCAAAAGATGAAATCAACTCTCTCTACTTCATCTTTTTCTTTCTTTCAATCTCCTTGTGCCGAAACCTTTTTCTTGTTCCTTGCCAAATCCATCCCTTCCTATTCCATTTTCTTCTCCATCTCTTCCATCTTCAAAAGCCAAAAACCTTGTTGATTCTCTATCGTTTCCATCAAAGTGATTGGCCGAATACCCTTAGCTTATTTTTCTTCTCTTCTCACGTGTTTTAATCCCCTTTGAAGTGCCGAAATCTATCTCTTTCTTTTGGGTCATAGCCGAATCTCCTGGTAAGTATAACTTCTTATTCTTCTTTTCTCGATTGATTTGGTTAATCTGGGATCTCACTTGCCATTCTCTTTTCCTATTTCTCCATTCGTTATAAATCGGGATCTTAAACTCTTTTCTTGTTCTATATTAGTGAGGTAGCTGAAATACCTAAATATCACTAGGGTGTGCCGAACTTTGGTGATTGGTGGCCGAATCTGTCAGTAAGGTAAGGGGGTAAGTGTTTTACGGTTTTGATATCTCCTGTTGTGATTAATACCGAAGGCTTTAATCCAATGATAGTGGTACTTGGCCGATTGTAGGAAGGAGGGTAGCCGTGTTCAGTAGATCTCTAGGATTTGTTGTCTTGCGATTTAAGCCTAAAGGCTCGGGTGTAATCGATCTTGGTAAGGGTCTTATTATGCGTTATTTCATCCTTCGGGATTTCTAGATGAGCCGAATGGGCTTTTGTTCATTAACAAGGTGTTGACCGAATACAGGAAGGGAGGAGGCAAACATTTCGGGATCTTCGGGTTCTATTGGTTTGGGAATAGATTGTAGTTTGAGATTTCGCTAGATTAAGTAAATAGTCGGTGTGTGTAGCTTACACACGCCGTTAGTATGATATGTTTATTATGTTCCTGTTAATAGCCATTGAAATCGGTAGTTATGCCTTGTGGGCATGAGCATGGACTCCGGGTAAGTCCCCTGATTATGGATCTCGATATATGCTATCATGTCATTGTTTAATGCTATGCCATGTGTTATTTGCATCATCATACGTTATTATGCCACGATTGATATGGACATGATGGTGGGATTGCTGAGAGGAGGGGGAAGAATTATTTAGACTGTCACCAGTGGTTTTGACCACACGACGGGTTGGCCCCGTCTTGATACTATTATTTGTGACTAAGTCCCAGTGGTTTTGACCACTAGTGGTTTTGACCACATATATGATATTGTGACTACGGTCACCAGTGGTTTTGACCACATATGGATATTGTGACTCGTCCTAGTGGTTTGGTACCACAGTGGGTTGGCCCCACATGTTGATTACGGGATTGTCATCAGTGGTTTTGACCACACGATGGGTTGGCCCCATCACTTGATTTGTGACTACGGTCACCAGTGGTTTTGACCACACTTATATATTTGTGACTTCGGTCACCAGTAGTTTTGACCACCAGTGGTTTTGACCACACGGGGTAGTTAAAAGAGATCGAATGGTTAGGTTATGGGGTTGCATGATTTGCATGTTTTATTAATGACTTGTGTAAGTGCTATTCTATCGGGTTGGGGGATTTATACATTGAGTCTCGGTGACTCACCCCTTCCCCTATATTTTGCAGATGAGGCTTAGATCGCGGATTTGGAGCCGAGGAGGACTCGAGGTGGCCATGCAACTTATTTTCAGGTTTTGACTTTAAATTACTATTTCGGTTTTTATTTTCTTTAAATTTGGTTTTGGACTTGTAATAAGGCCGCTAAGTTATTATTTTGGGTTTTTGATTACTTGATTTTATATTAGATATATTATGCATATGTTAAACAACTTTGCATGTTTAAATAACCGGTAAAAAGCAACGTTTTAAAACTATACTCCTTATCGGGATTTTTAAACCTTGCCATCGGGTAACAATATTCACAAGATGATAATAAAGTAAACTTAAATGATTTTCAAACCTAAGTTTTCCAAGCTCAAATACAAACGATTTTAAATTAACTAAGTTCAATTCACTCGGGTTTTAATAGACTTGAATGTTTTTCTAAAGTTAAGAACGACAAACGAGTTTTCAAAAAGAGATTTTTGGGTTTTCAAGGCAACATAACGTTTTCAACTATGCATACACAGGATTTCTCCAAACTCAAAGCGATAAAAGAGTTTTCAATGAAAATAACTTGTTTTCTTTAAAATGTTTTCACTCTGTAACATACCAGATTCGGTCGTGGTGTGTTGACCAGATTTGGGGTGTTACAATTTTGGTACCAGAGCCATGTTCAACAGCTCGGCTGTGGGCCCGAGGCCTAAAAATGTCTTAAAATGTATTATGAAAGGCTTTATGGGAAAAAGGATGGTTGGGAAAGCATGGCACCGAGTCTCCGACACCGATCTGCCCAGGTAAGTACCCCAAATTGTTGCTTATGATGATATGATTGTGATAATATTGGCATGACTAATAGTAGTAGGAAATACTTTGGAGACTTGAACTGTAGGATGGTATGAACTCGCGAAATAATCCCGGTATTAAACTTCTTATAAGACTGTGCTTTAATAAACAGTGGAATAAAGTCTATCGCATAAAACTCTTAATCAGCTCGAATTATATCGATAGTCATGAGTGCACGTGGACATGGGCGTAACACTCGTGGACGAGGTAGGGGTAGGATGACGGTTTCAGAATCGGTAGGGTCTGGACATGGGTCAGAAAATGAGGTACCACCGCCGCCAGTTGTGGGCGCGGAATTTTAGGACTAGACAGGTGATGATGCAGTGTCACAGGCAATGCTGCGAGTTACGAGAGAGTCGCAGTGCGAGCGTTGGGGCAGGAGCTAGAAATCGTGTCCGAACGACTCAGGGCTAATGGTGCAGAGGTATTCAGAGGTGTATCCGATGTGGCACCTAGTACGGTCGAATATTGGTTGGAAGCGACGGAATACATCATGGATGACCTGGACTTCTCGGCTGAGGAGAAGCTGAAGGGTATACTATCTTTGCTTCGAGATGAGTCATATCAGTGGTGGCTCACGGTTAGGGACGGAGCGATGGCAGATGACATTACTTGGGAATTCTTTAGAGCAGCCTATCAGAGGAAGTACATTGGGGCTAGCCACATTGATGCGCAGCGCAAGGCGTTCCTGAACCTGGTCCAGATATGAGGCAAAATTTCTTCGGCTGAGTCGGTATGCGCGGGGTATTGTGGGCACGAAGCATGAGCTGTGATGTGATTTGAGGACGGGCAGTGAGAGGCAGTGCGGATGTTAATTGCCCCACAGCGGGAAAGAGAGTTTGCGGTCTTAGTGGAAAAGGCCAAAGTTCTTTGAGGAGGTGAAACGATCGAAGAAGGCGGAATCGGGATAAGGGTTGGAGTAAGAGGAATTACGGATCATCGAGTGCAGGGAATCAGCGAGAAAAGGGCTAGGTATCTTTGGGCGAATCAAGGCTGCTAGAAACTGCTTCTTGCTAACAATCAATGGCCGCCACGGTGTGCTCGGTGGGGGAAATCTCACACGGGAGAATGTTGGACTAGAAATAGAGGATGTTTCGAGTGCGGATCGATGGGGCATTGAGCGAGGGATTGTCCATAGAGATCAGCTAGGCTACAGTCTGGGGATCAGAATCATACACAGATCAGGAGGGATGGTCAGTAGCCACAGAGGGGCAGAGGTGCAGGTGGTGCAGAGGCGAGACAGCCTGGATTGGTCTATGCAGCGAGGCGTCGAGAGGAGGGCAACGCACCGGACGTCATAACTGGTACGTTCTTAATATTTGGTCTACCTTATAATGCTTTGATTGATGTGGGTTCGATGCACTCGTATGTTGCCAGTAGCATAGCGGAAACAATGAACTTAGACTTTGAGATTACTTCTAGGGAGATGACAGTAATAAGCCCTCTAGGTCACTCTGTAGAAGTAAATAAACTATATAGGGATGTACCCTAGAACTTCAAGGGTCGTGTTTTTGGTGACTTGATGGAACCGCCGTTGGGGAGTTCGATCGATTCTCGAGATGGATTGGCTAGTAAAGTATCAGTCCAGTTTGGATTGTGCAGCAAAGCGCATAGTGTTGAACACGAGTGGAAGGCAAAGAGGTGGTGATGATAGGTAATAGGAGAGATTACCTATCCAATGTGGTCTCTCTATTTGAAGGCGAGAAAATGGTTAGGAAAGGTTGTGAGGCATTTATGGTGCATGTCTCGTGCTTTGGAAGCCAAGGATGCAGTTGTGGAGAATGTCCGGCGTGGGGGAGTTCTTTGATATATTCCCGGAGGAACTTCGGGTTTGCCCACGACCGCGAGGTTGAGTTTGGTATAAACTTGTTACTCGAAAGCTGCGCAAAGTGTCTATTGCCCCGTATAGGATGGCACAGAAAGAATTGGTAGAGCTAAAGGCTCAGATTCGGGAGTTCTTTGGACGAGCTTTCATCCGCCGAGTGTATCACCTTGGGGAGCACTGTGCTTTTTTGTTAAGAAGAAAGCGGTACTATGCGGATGTGTATAGACTACCGCCACCGGTGAATAAGTTGACGATCAAAAACAAGTATCCGTTGCCCGGGATAGGCGACTTGTTTGATCGGCTTAAGGGTGCATCGGTATTCTCTAAGATAGATCTTAGGTCGGGGTATCATCAACTCAAGGTGAAGGAGGGTGATATCCATAAAGCGGCGTTTCGTACTCGGTATGGGCATTATGAGTTTTCGGTGATGCCATTCGGGTTGACCAATGCGCCGGCAGCATTCATGGACATGATGAATCGGGTGTTTCAGTCGTATTTGGATCGATTCATCGTAGTGTTTATAGACGACATTTTGGTGTACTCAAAATCTAAGGAGGAGCATGATGCGCATCTACGGGTGGTTCTACAGATTCTGAGGGAGAAGCAACTATTCGCTAAGTTTAGTAAGTGCGAGTTCTAGCTTAAGGAGGTAACTTTCTTAGGTCATGTGGTATCAGCTGAGGGGATTAGGGTGGATCCTCGAAAGATCGAAGCAGTGTTGGATTGGAAACCACCTAAGTCGGTTGCAGAGATTCGAAGTTTTCTGGGTTTGGCAGGATACTACAGAAGGTTCGTAGAGGGTTTTTCTTTGATTGCAGCGCTGCTGACTAAGTTGTTGAGAAAAGGGGTTCCGTTTGTATGGTCTGAAAAATAGCAGGAAAGTTTTGACAAGTTAAAGAAGATTCTGACTGAAGCTCCGGTGTTGATGCAGCCTAAGGCAGGAAAAGAATTCACGGTCTACTGTGATGCATCACATACAGGCTTAGGGTGTGTGCTGATGCAAGACGGAAAGGTGGTCGCTTATGCGTCTCGGCAATTAAGGCCTCATGAGGGTAACTACCCGACACATGACTTGGAGTTGGCTGCAGTGGTTTTTGCCTTAAAGATTTGGAGGCATTACTTGTATGGGGAAAAGTCGATAGTCTACACGGATCACAAGAGTCTGAAGTACCTCTTGACTCAGAAAGATTTAAATTTGAGGCAGCGAAGGTGGATCGAGTTGTTGAAGGACTACGACTACTCGATTGAGTACCATCCGGGTAAGGCTAACGTAGTAGCTGATGCGTTGAGCCGTAAGGTGGTAGTAGATCTGAGGTTGATGTTTGCTCACCTTAGTCTATATGACGACGGGAGTCTATTGGCAGAATTGCAAGTAAAGCCGACTTGGATTGATCAGGTTAAGGAGAAATAACTGATAGATGAGGTTTTGAGTGCTCGAAGGTTGCAAGTGCAGAATGGTGAATCGGAGGGTTATAGTTTGGGCAGTGATGGAGTACTGTGTTTTCAAGGGAAAGTATGTATGCCCAAGGACATTGAGTTGAGACAGCGGATTCTTCAGGAAGCTCATAGCAGCCCATACGCCATGCATCCTGGAGGCAGTAAGATGTATCGTGATTTGAGGAAACAGTTTTGGTGGCCGAGTCTTAAGCGGGAAGTAACTGATTTTGTGGGTAAATGTTTGACATGCCAGCAAGTTAAAACTGAGCATCAGTTACCGTCAGGACTGTTGCAGCCGGTAAAGATCCCGTAGTGGAAGTGGGAAAGGATTACGATGGATTTCGTCAGTGGGCTACCCCTTACGCCTAGCAAGAAAGACTCGGTTTGGGTAATTGTGGATCGTCTGACTAAATCAGCTCATTTCATACCAGTTCGAGTTGACTTTTCGCTCCAGAAGTTAGCCAAGTTGTATGTGGCAGAGATAGTAAGGTTGCATGGAGTGCGGTGTCAATTATTTGGATAGGGATCCCGAGTTCACGTCGAGGTTCGGAAAGCTTTGCATCAAAGCGTTGGAGTACGAGGTTGGATTTCAAGACGGCTTTTCACCCATGAAATCGATGGGCGACCGAGAGGGTAATCCAAATTTTGGAAGTTATGTTAAGGGACATTTTTTACGGATTTGTGGTAGTTGGGAAGAGTATCTACCATTGGCGAGTTCGCTTATAACAAAGCGATTATCAAGCGAGTATTCGAATGGCACCATATGAGGCACTATATGGACGGAAATGTCGTACTCGGCGTGTTGGACAGAAGCTGGGTGAAGCGCGGATGTTGGGTCCGGAGTTGGTGACAGAAACAGAGGATAAGGTTAAGGTGATTCGGACTCGTCTTAAGGAAGCGTCAGACAGGCAGAAGTCTTACGCCGATCTTAAGCGCAGGGATATAGAGTATGCGGTGGGTGACAAGGTCTTTCTGAAGGTATCACCATGGAAAAAGGTGTTGAGATTTGGGCGAAAGAGCAAGCTGAGGCCTAGGTTTATCGGGCCGTATACGGTGTTGAGGCGAGTGGGACCAGTAGCTTATCAGCTCGAGTTGCCAGCAGAGTTAAGTCAGATTCACAACGTGTTCCATGTCTCAATGCTCAGCGCTTATCGATCGGATCATCGCATGTTGTGCCGATTGAGGAGATAGAGGTGAGCTCGGACTTGTCTTTCGAGGAGGAAGCAGTGCGAATTTTGGATCGGGATGTCAAAGTTCTGCGTAGGAAGTCGTTTCCTTGGTGAAAGTATTATGGCGGAACCATGGTACGGAGGAGGCCACGTGGGAACGGAGAGGATGTGATACGGCAAACAATACCCTCAACTCTTACGATCGGGTAATTTGAGCGAGAAATTATTTTTAAGGGGTAGAAGCTGTAATATCCTTAAATCGGGGTCTATACATTTTGTGTGTTTGCATGTGATGATATGCCTATTGTGCTAGTTTAGGGTGTTTTGGGGTCTAGGTATGACCTCGGGTTAGGCCTGAGACATGGCAAAAAATTTTGTTTTAGTACTTAGGAAGAGGGAGCTAAGGAAGTTAGGGGTTAAAAGAAATTGTCGGAGGGTTTAGACACAAGTAAGCTAGTGGCAAAGTGGCAAAGGAGGCGCCACTAAGGTACCAGGAAGGTGACGCCACATGCAGGGAAGGAGAGCACAGGTTCGAGCAGCAGAAATCCCACTTTCTGCTTATTCTTTTTCACGCCAAGTTGAGAAAGAGGTGTGCTCAGAAGGGACTCTTTTGGGAGGATGTGGATTAAGTTAACAAATTTAAAATATGTGGAGAGGAGAAATTATAGGAGTGGGACTCATTCAAATTCGTTTGAATGAGTGGATGAGAGGAATTCAAGGAGGGATGAAGGGGACGACAAGTGTTTGAGTAGGAGTAGGTTGTGTAACCGAATTTTTGGGTTGTGGAGTGAGGTTGGGAAGCATTCAGTTTTGGTGCTTGGGAAGGGGGTGTGCCGAATGTCTGTGGTGGTCTTGGGGAACATTTCGGCTAGTTGGGAGAGCTCATTTCTCTTGCGTTTAGGGTCATAAACCGAAACCCCTCTCACTTATCTTCTCAATTTTGCTTTCTCTTTTCGGTAATAGGGGGCTTGGCTGAATCACTTGTGTTACTTCTTTGGTGAGCCGAAACTTGCTTCCTTTTTCCTTCTTCCATTTTGCTCAAAAGCCGAAATCAACTCTCTCTACTTCATGTTTTTCTTTCTTTCAATCTCCTTGTGCTGAAACCTTTTTCTTGTTCCTTGCCGAATCCATCCCTTCCTATTCCATTTTCTTCTCCATCTCTTCCATCTTTAAAAGCCAAAAACCTTTTTGAGTCTCTATCGTTTCCATCAAAGTGATTGGCCGAATACCCTTAGCCTATTTTTCTTCTCTTCTCACGTGTTTTAATCCCCTTTGAAGTGCCAAAATCTATCTCTTTCTTTTGGGTCATAGCTGAATCTCCTGGTAAGTATAACTTCTTATTCTTCTTTTCTCGATTGATTTGGTTAATACCGGATCTCACTTGCCATTCTCTTTTCCTATTTCTCCATTCATTATAAATCGGGATCTTAAACTCTTTTCTTGTTCAATATTAGTGAGGTAGTCGAAACCCCAAATATCACTAGGGTGTGTCGAACTTTGGTGATTGGTGGCGAATCATCGAAGGTAAGGGGGTAAGTGTTTTGCGGTTTCGATATCTCTGTTGTGATTAATACTGAAGGCTTTAATCCAATGATAGTGGTACTTGGCCGATTGTAGGAAGGAGGGTAGCCGTGTTGATGAGATCTCACGGGATTTGTTGGCTTTGCGATTTAAGCCTAAAGGCTCGGTGTAATCGATCTTGGTAAGGGTCTTATTGTGCATTATTTCATCCTTGGGATTTCTAGATGAGCCGAATGGGCTTTTGTTCATTAACAAGGTGTTGGCGAATACAGGGAAGGGAGGAGGCAAACGTTTCGGGATCTTGGGTTCTATTGGTTTGGGAATATATAGTAGTTTGGGATTTCGCTAGATTCGCAAATAGTCGGTGTGTAACGCTTACACACTTCGTTAGTATGATATGTTTATTATGTTACTGTTAATAGCCATTGAAACCGGTAGTTATGCCTTGTGGGCATGAGCGTGGACTCCGGGTAAGTCCCCTGATTATGGATCTCGATATATGCTATCATGTCATTGTTTAATGCTATGCCATGTGTTTTTTGCATCATCATACGTTATTATGCCACGATTGATATGGACATGATGGTGGGATTGCTTAGAGGAGGGGGAAGAATTATTTGGACTGTCACCAGTGGTTTTGACCACACGACGGGTTGGCCCCGTCTTGATACTATTATTTGTGACTAAGTCCCAATGGTTTTGACCATCAGTGGTTTTGACCACATATATGATATTGTGACTACGGTCACCAGTGGTTTTGACCATATATGGATATTGTAACTCGTCCCAGTGGTTTGGTACCACAGTGGGTTGGCCCCACATGTTGATTACGGGATTGTCATCAGTGGTTTTGACCACACGATGGGTTGGCCCCATCACTTGATTTGTGACTACGGTCACCAGTGGTTTTGACCACACTTATATATTTGTGACTTTGGTCACCAATGGTTTTGACCACCAGTGGTTTTGACCACACGGGGTAGTTAAAGGAGATCAGATGGTTAGGTTATGGGGTTGCATGATTTGCATGTTTTATTAATGACTTGTGTAAGTGCTATTCTATCAGGTTGGGGGATTTATACACTGAGTCTCGGTGACTCACCCTTCCCCTATATTTTGCAGATGAGGCTTAGATCGTGGATTTGGAGCCGGGGAGGACTCGAGGTGGCCATGCAACTTATTTTTAGGTTTTGACTTTAAATTACTATTTCGGTTTTTATTTTCTTTAAATTTGGTTTTGGACTTGTAATAAGGCCGCTAATTTATTATTTTGGGTTTTTGATTACTTGATTTTATGTTAGATATATTATGCATATGTTAAACAACTTTGCATGTTTAAATAATCGGTAAAAAGCAACGTTTTAAAACTATACTCCTTATTGGGATTTTCAAACCTTACCATCGGGTAACAATATTCACAAGATGATAATAAAGTAAACTTAAATGATTTTCAAACCTAAGTTTTCCAAGCTCAAATACAAACGATTTTAAATTAACTAAGTTCAATTCACTCGGGTTTTAATAGACTTGAATGTTTTTCTAAAGTTAAGAACGACAAACGAGTTTTCAAAAAGAGATTTTCGGGTTTTCAAGGCAACATAACGTTTTCAACTATGCATACACTGGATTTCTCCAAACTCAAAGCGATAAAAGAGTTTTCAATGAAAATAACTTGTTTTCTTCAAAATGTTTTCACTCTGTAACATGCCAGATTCGGCCGTGGTGTGTTGACCGGGTTTGGGGTGTTACACGCCTCATCCTTGGCCAATAAAAGTGCTCGTTAAGTGTCGCTAAGGTCTTGTTAACTCCAAAAATGCCCTATAAGACCTCCACTATGGGCCTCGTGCACAAGGACATCTCGGATTGAGCTCTGTGGAACACAGAGCTTACCTTCCTTAAACAAAAATCCATCATACCTATAATAGTTCTCAAAAGCAGTTTTCTCATAGGCAGAATAAATCTCATCAAAGTTAGGATCATTAACATACAATTCTTTTAAGAAAGAAAATCCAAGTAGTTTTGACTCAAGTGATGTCAACAATGCATACCTTCTCGAGAGAGCATCGGCGACAATGTTGTCTTTACCTTTTTTGTACTTTATGACATAAGGAAATGACTCGAGATACTCGACCCATTTGGCATGCCGTTTGTTCAACTTTTGTTGGCCTTTTATATGCTTCAAAGCTTCGTGATCGGAGTGAATCACAAACTCCTTTGGCCACAAATAATGCTGCCACGTCTCGAGAGCCCGTATTAGCGCATACATTTCTTTGTCATACACCGGATAGTTGAGTGGGGCTCCATTAAGCTTTTTGTTGAAATAAGCAATGGGCCGTCCATCTTGGGTCAAAATAGCTCCTATGCCAACACCAGATGCGTCACACTCAAGCTCAAAAGTTTTTGCAAAGTCAGGTAATGCAAGCAATGGTGCGTAGGTAAGGCACAATTTGATTTTGTTAAAGGACTTCTCTTGTTCATTGTTCCAACAGAAGGCAGAGTCCTTTTTGATCACACTAGTCAATGGTGCGGCGATGGTGCTAAAATTAGGCACGAACCGCCGGTAAAAACTCGCTAAACCATGGAAGCTCTGGACTTGGCTAATAGTCTTGGGTCTTGGCTAATCTTGTATTTCCTTTATCTTCTCTTGGTCCACCTCCAATCCTTGCGCACTAACTACAAACCCAAGGAAAATAACCTTGTCAGAATAGAAAGTACATTTTTTTAAATTAGCATAAAGAGTCTCCTTACGCAAATTTTCCAAAACAGATGTTAGATGCTTCACATGGTCTTCCAACTTCTTGCTATAGATCAAAATATCATTTAAATAAACGATGCAAAACTTACCAATAAACAGCCTCAAAACATGGTTCATGAGTCTCATAAAAGTGCTAGGTGCATTGGTTAAGCCGAATGGCATGACCAACCACTCATACAAATCGTGCTTTGTTTTGAAGGCAGTTTTCCATTCGTCGCCCTCTTGCATTCGGATTTGGTGGTAGCCACTTTTCAAGTAGATTTTTTAGAACAGCTCGGCTCCACTTAACTCATCTAGCATGTCGTCTAGTCGAGGGATTGGGTGCCGATGTTTAATCGTGATTTTATTCACAGCTCTACAATCTACGCATATTCGCCATGTGCCATCTTTTTTGGGCACCAAAAATATGGGAATGACACAAGGGCTTAGACTCTCTCAGATAAAACCCTTTTCCATCAACTCATTAACTTACCGTTGCAACTCTTTGGTCTCTTTGGGATTCGTTCTATAAGTTGGTCGGTTCAGAATAACAGCTCCGGGCACAAAATCGATTTGATGCTCAATTTCGCGAAGAGGTGGCAATCCGTTCGGAGTCTCTTCCAGAAAGACATCTTGGAAATCCTGCAAAAGAGCCAAAATAGAATATGGAAGTTCCTTGGGTAACTAGTTAGTGTTAAAAAGAGTCTCCTTGTACATGAGCACAAGGACAGTTTGTTTTGCCAAAATGGCCTTCCGAATTTCACTTTCTTTCGCAATCAAACTCTTTTTTTCATTTTCTTTTTCTTTTTCTTCTTTCTCTTTTTCTTTTGCTATTTTTGTTTTCTTTTTCTTACTTTTCTTTTCTTTTTCATTTTCTTCTTTCTCTTTTACATTTGTTTTCTTTTCTTTTTCTTTCGATAGTTTTATAGACGCTTTCAATCTTGTTTGATCTTCATGGACTTGCGTCGGCGTCAATGGGGCTAAGGTGATTTGCTTTCCCAAATATTTAAACGTGTACCTATTGGTGTAGCCGTCATGGATAACTCTTTGATCATATTGCCACAGCCTTCCAAGTAACAAGTGTCCCGCGTGCATGGGTACAATATTGCATAGTACTTCATCTTCGTACTTGCCGATTGAGAAAACCACGCAAACTTATTTGGTTACCTTGATTTTACCACCGTCGTTGAGCCATTGAAGCTTGTACGGGCTCGGATGCGGGGTGGTTGGCAGGCCAAGTCGCTCCACCATTAGAGTACTCGCCACATTGGTGCAACTTCCACCATCAATTATCAAGCTACAAACCTTTCCATGTACTTGGCATCGGGAATGAAAGATGTTTTCCCGTTGCTGCTCGTTTTCCAGACTTTGGATGCTTAGGCTTCTTTTGACTACGAGTAGCTTGCTAACTCGAATGGCCATGGATACCTCCTCCTCGTGGCATATTGTTTTGGCCTCGATTCCGCTCTTGCTTCGATCCATGCTTTTAACAAAGAAGAAAAATAATCAAACCTCACCATAAATGCTCACAGTTCACTCGCAAAGAAGAATTCACTCCACTCGTATTTCACTCTTTTTTAAGGCTTTTATACACTCTAATAAGCTCACACACTCTTGCCTTTTACCGTTCGTCTCACTCTCGTAAGTTCGTATTTTGTCTCGTTTAAACTTATTGCGGCTTAGGGTCGGCTTCAATATTGGTTACAAGGGATATGATGTTACAGTGTAGGTAGGCTGAAAATAAAAGAATAAAATCAGTGTAAGTGTGGCGTTGGGGTAGAAGAAATGGTAGAATGATCTCGGTGATCAGGAATAGTAAAAGAGAATGAAAACAAACGAGAACTTTGCAAACTTTCAAAAACTTCACTTTTTTTCTTTTATACTCGAATATATATATATTTATAATTTTCGTAATTCTTTTTTTTTTCACATCAAATACAATATGCTGAATACAAATAAAATTTAAAATTACAACTTGAAATTTTTAATTTTTTAAAATTTTGATTTTTTTCTACGAACCTATTTCGGGATTACTTCGATCTTCGGTGCTCCTCATTTTTTAACTCTGATATCAAATGATGCAAGACGGCCTGGGTTGATTCGAGTCATTCACGGGTTTGCTCGATCATCGACGAGGAGTAATCAAGTTGTCGAAAAAAGGATGAAAATAGGCTAAGGTTGCGGAAGCTTATCAAAAGGGGTTTAAAATTGGTTAAGTTATGGTGATAGGTTCGGCTAGGAAATAAACAAGAGAGGTGGCTATTTTGGGTATTTCGGTTTAACAAAGAAAGGAGTAAAGGATAGAAAAAGGACCGGGATAAGTAGTGGATGTGGAAAGCGATCTTAAGCGTCAGAAACGATTCAACACTAAAAAGTGTCACCCCAGTTTCTATTTTGTTTAAGGTGGATTTACGGAATAGAAAGGTTGTTGAACGCCACACCAAAATCGGTGATAAGTTCAGAGGAGTTCGGTTGACGCCACTAGCTCACTAGAAAGTCAATTCAAGACTCACACGAAAATAGAAGAGGAGATAAACTCACTCGAGAATAAATGTTCATTCAAAAGTTTGTCAAAAGTCCTTTACAAATGAAAACAACAAAATATTTATATTGTTCAGCTAGGGTAGCCGAATAGCCTAAACATAAGCTTAATAGCTAAGCAAAATCAAGCTAGATTGAGCAAGAAAATTCCAGAATTAGAGACTTAATTGCTGTAGCTAAATTCAGCTGAATGAGAGCTCATTGGACAGTTTCTAGAAGGATAAATGCACTTGGAGTATTTTGCATAGTGCATGGCAGCAGCTAGGTTCGGCCTAGGCTTCATTGAACTCATTAAATTGCCAACTTTTGGCTGAAGAGTGACCAGCATTTAAGTTGAAGTTGAGCAGCCTTTTTAGGTGTGAATGGCCAGCCTTGAAGAGTCCTTTGGGTGTGAACATGTCCAGCCAAATTGACATTGGTGTGAACACCAAATGTGAAAGGAATGGGCTGCCTTTGGGAGAGGATCGGCAAAGCCTTGGAGAGCTTAATGATATGATCTGCCTCGGGATGAGTCGATTCGTATGCGAGTTTACCCTATCATCTAAGAGAAAGTATCGTTCAGCTCGTTTAATAATGATGCTTTAAGTAAATATTGGCGGAAGCTATGAAGAATGGTTCAAAGAAGGGTTTATGGAAATGAATAATATATAGGTTCGATTATTGAAAATAAGAAGCGATGGTATATGGAATGGGAATGAAATGGATTTTAGGTTCAAGGAAGAAATGGAAAATTTGGCTGGAAACAAAAATAAAGGATAGTGATGGAATGGAAGGGAACAAACTCAAAGCAAGTAAGAACCACTACTAAAGAGCAATGACCCAAATACTTATAAGCTTCAAGGTGGATGTTGGAAGTAGTGAAACCTCGATCATGAATTCCAACAGGCAACATGTTAGTAGAAAATGTAATCAACTCACCACATGACTGAAATTCCACTCGATCAATCAAAGAAGTGGTGAACATACGAATTTTCAAACGTTCGAGTCCATCACATGATTCAGACCTTACTCGAACAAATAGGAACGTAGAGTTGGCGAAACCAAGCAGGCGTATAGACAAAGATTTATGCTTCAAAAATCTCATTCAAAAATGCATTTCAGGACATGGAGATTTCGTACAAAAGTTTAAGGATTTAACTTGAAGAGAAATATTAATCGGATGAAATGTTTCTTGTAGAAATCTATCACAAGTCAACTGATCAGGCATGTTTAAACAGAAAGATTGAGAATATGAATTCAAAGAATTTACGCATTTAAACACATCAAGTTTGGCATTTACAAAATTTGTATCGCAAACTTCCACATTTCACATGGGCATAACCATCTCAACAGAAGAGTTAAACATGTCATAAGATATAACTTTCATGGCATCATTTGAAACATGAACATTATCAATAAAAGACAAACAATTAGAGACCATATCAACAAATGGAGCCATGTCAGAAATTGAACCATCAAAATCTTTATGACCAATTATTAAATCGGACGACCTTGAAACGGAATATTTACCTCTCTTACCTTCGTTCGCAAGTGGGTGGTTGTCATTTGCAAACTCACCTTTTTCACTCAACCGAAAACGCCTCTCGTTTGGAAGGTGGTGAAGCCGGAATTGGTCGCACAAACTTCTAGGCACCTGAAAAGTTACATCACAAAAAGATCGAACAAGTGGGTTAGTAGAAATGATCTTCGCTTGTTCTCGCTCGCTATCTTTTTCACTCGATTGGTTTTCTTCGAGAACACACACTTCTCCCACTCTTTCTTTTATCTCAATTTCTTTTTCCACTCTTTTTTCACTCTCAAATTCTTTTTCAAATTCTTTTTCAATCTCAATCTCATTTTCTTTTTGTTTTTCAAAGGCTTTTTCGAGTTCTTTAAAAATCCTCTCATTTTCTCTCTTACTTGCCTCTTGCCTCCCTTATCTTTTTATTTCTTTTTCCTTGTCTTCTTTTTCTCTTCTTTTCTTTGTTTCTTTTCTATTACATGATGTTACAAAAGAATCATGATAACAAGGATTTCCAAAAGAAGGAAAATTATTTACATTTGGTTCACGAACATTTCTTCGAGAAGAATACTCCATGGATGTTTTCTTTGAAGTTCTTGAAGAAGTATATCTATCATCTCGAAAGGATTCAAAATCAAGATCAATCTCTTTTCGTCTTGGATTCCTTGATAAAAAGGACTCTCGATCAGACCCTCTTTTCGAATAGGATTCATAACATGAGTCTTTTTGTCTCGAAGTCGATGGCGAAAAGGAATCATGATGGGTCTTCTTCTTCAAGTAGTAATTGGGAGTATATCTTCGTGGGGTTCTCGGCTCTGTTTTTCGACTTGAAGAAACTCGTTCATAGGGGTCTCTTTGTTCCACATAATTTAATCTCTCATGCAATTTGTCAAATTTCGAATTCACCATGCTTCGCATTTCTTGCACCAAATATTGAAACTCCGATTCGGTGAACTCTTCGCGAAACATGATTTTTGTTGCTGAAAAGAAATATGTTAGTTCTCAAAAATTAAGTACCTCACCACAAACCTCACGATTTCACTCAGAAAGAAGAAGGTAAAATGACACTATCGCTCGTGTTTACACTCGTTTGGCTTTTACCTCTACTCAAATGATTTTACTCGCTCGTGCCTTTTACCTCTCAAACTTTCTCTTGTAATTTCGTATTTGGACTCACCAAGGCCTTATCATAGGCTTAGGGGTCGGCTTCAAAAATGGGTGCAAGGGATAAAATGAATGGGTGTGGGGTAGGCTGAACAAAAGAAGTTTGGGTATGTGTATGGCGTTTTGGGAAAGGGTGAAATTGATGGTAAAAGAAGAACTTGATGATCGGGAAGAAGAGATGAAACAAATGACTTGCAAAACTTTCAAACACTTTTTTTAATATTTTTTTTCATTTTTTTTCACTTCAAACGCACGAAAATAACACAAGAAGAACTTGAGATTACAACTTGAATTTTTTTTTTAATTTCGAATTTTTTTCACTACGAACCTATTTTTGGGATTGAATACGAACGTCGGTGCTCCTCGTTTTCTAGCTCTGATACCAAATGATACGATCCGCCTCGAGGTGAGTCGAGTCATATACGAGTTTGCCCGATCGTCTATGAGAAAGTATCGTTCGGCTCGTTTAATAATGATGCTTTAAGTAAATATTGGCGGAAGCTATGAAGAAGGGTTCAAAGAAGGGTTTATGGAAATGAATAATATATAGGTTCAGTTATTGAAAATAAGAAGGGATGGTATATGGAATGGGAATGAAATGGATTTTAGGTTCAAGGAAGAAATGGAAAATTTAGCTGGCAACAAAAATAAAGGATAGTGATGGAATGGAAGGGAACAAACTCAAAACAAGTAAGAACCACTACTAAAGAGCAATGACCCAAATACTTATAAGCTTCAAGGTGGATGTTGGAAGTAGTGAAACCTCGACCCACTACTTAGCAAAGTAGGAACCTTGGTATAAAGGTGAATGCTACACTATATAATAGTGATAAGTTCGGATAGAAGAAAACGGGTTGACGCCACTAGAGACTAGATAAGCCAACGACTCTTCAACGAAATATGAGAGAAAAGCAATTATCACAAAATGATATAATTCATTCAATAAAATATCAAAAGTTAAAAAAGTCCTCCAAAAATACTTGTTTACACATATTTATAAAGCTAGAATGAGCTAGTCGAATGGTCACTTAATAAAGTGTTAATAAAGACCTGAATTAAGGTCAAAGACTTTTGAAATTCTTGGATCAGTTAATTCCTCTCTTTAATATACTTTAATCAGCTGATTCAATGTCCTTGAATGCTTTGAAAATATCTCTTAGTTTCTCCTTTGGCTAGCTGAATAGACTCCAACAACTTAATGAAGTTTTTAAAGCATGAATTGTCCATTAAAGTAGCAAAAACGTTTGGAGTAGTTGGAAGGGTTGCTACTGAAATTTAAAGGAAGTGTAATGCTCCTTTAAACTCTTTTTATTGATGTATAAAGCCTCTTTTTGTAACAGCCCCCTCTTTGTAACCGAAATCACTTGAAAAGCCACCTTATTGAATGTGTAACAGCCTTTAAATGTAACGGTTGTGACCTGAAAAATCACCTGCAATTAACACATGTAACCGACATATTAAACACAATTAAACACTAATTAAACTCAAACACATTAAACACTTGACTTCAATAAATGAACTAAAAGTAAAGACATCAATTAATGCAGCAACTAGTTTAATTAAAGAGGCAAAATTAAATAAACATAAACTCATGCTTCATTAAATTATCCTAGTAACTAGATTAATTAAATAAGCATCTTATTAAATGAAGTTCAATAAAAACACTTATTAATTAAACTAAGATGAGTTGAATAAATGTCCAGAAACTCATTTATTAAACTAAAATGCTTAAATGCATGGTTTGAAATGCAAACTAAATGAACAAATGCAAGACTTAATTTAATGATGCAAACTTAAACTAACATGAAAGTTACATAATGCATGTCATTATTTATGATGCATACTTAACTAGCATAGAAGTTACATAATGCATAACTTTATTAAATGCAGAACACACAAAGTGCAAATATAAAATTAAAAATATGCAAACTTATTAATTTAAATAAAACTATATTAAATTAAATAGTCCTTAAAATATTGGCCCAACAATCAATCAGGCATATGAGATGTTTCATCTTGCACTTGGGCCCCTCAAGCTTAGTCCACTCTCGATGGCGTCGGATGGAGTCGAACCATGATGCGACCAGGTTCGCATCACTTAAGGGCTGGTGTCTCCTGGCCGAATAAGTGCCTAGGGAAGCCAAAGGTGATCAACTTTAATGCTTGCACCAGCCAAACATGCATCTCCCAAATTCATTGAATCTACATGCATGCATCTTCATAAATGGTCCTCCAAGATTTGGCTGCACCTAGTAAAGATGAAAACTCATATTAATTCTTACTAATTTCAGCTGAACACATTTAAATCATAATTTGGACATATTAATTGACACTTAGACTGTAACACCCCAAACCCGGCCTAGACGTTACGACCGAATCTGACGCGTCACATCAAAGTGTCATTTGAAAATCGGGCTTGTCGATGATAGCTCATCACTAAATTCTAAATCTCTTTGAAATGTTGAGGTTGTAAAATCAAAAACTCATTAATCACTTATTGGTCATATCATTTATTAATCAGGATTAAATATCGCGGAAGCTTGTTAATTTTCTTTAGAAACTGTTATTGTTTTGAAAACACGTGTTTCCTAGCCTGGCAGGTAGAAATTAATAGAAAATAAAAGTTTAAACCCCAAATGGCCTTATTACAAAAAATATCAAAACCAAAGTAAATTATTTGAAAAGCTAGCCATAAGGAAAAAATTGAGAACATGTGGCCACCTCCGATTCCCTCGCAGCACCGATCCGTTTAAGGCTAGGGATTACCTGCACAGTTAAAAACGGGGTGAGTTTGCGAAAACTCAGTGTGTAATCCCCTCCTAACTAAAGCGATTAGTGAAATGCATGAGCATCTGAGAATCGATCAGGCCAAAGCCCAATTATGATGAATGAGAACAATGTGTATGGGTCTAAGCCAAGTAAAATTTCACTTGGGTCTCAGCCCTTATCAGAATCAATTGGGCCTAGCCCATTCTCCATATCAGTAATAGTTGGGCCTAGCCCATATCAGAATCAATTCCTTATGAATAATATGTGATGCATGCTAATCCATCCCATCCAACCCCGCACTTGCCTCCGTCCAACCCTGCACTACCTACAGGGAATAAAACACCCACGCCATCCCTACACTCCCAATGTTAGCACCGGTTGCAGCACTAGCCAAAATCGCAGCAAAGCTGCTAGTATATATATATATGGATCTAAGCCTTCAGTAGCGGTATTATAATTGGCACAAAGCCATCAATAATTGTATTATGTTTGGCACATAGCCATCAGCAACGGTAATATAATTGGCACACAGCCTTGGGTAAATATGATCGACACAGAGTCATCAATATATATGTTAGGAACATAGCCACAGGTAAATACGATTGGCACAAAGCCATAATCAAGATGGAACAGTGCCATATTTAGGTTGGCAGAGAGCCATAATCAGATTACGCGGCTTTAAGCCATCCGTCGATCCACAGTCCTCTCATGCGACCCGTGCGACCTTAACAGATCAATATTGGATCCACAGTCGTCATGCGACCCGTGCGACCCTATCAGAACTTCCTCCGTATCAATGTCCCAACCCCATGCAGTATGTCATGTATGCAAAATGTTATGCGCATAAACAATCATCATACACAGTCACAACAGTCAATTACCATCAAAACAGTCCAATCGTACCTCAAGTGATCAATTACCCTCGAGGGGCAAAACGGTCATTTTACCCTTACAAGGGTATTACAATAATCCTACCCTACAGAGGTATTTCAGTAATTCTACCCTACAGGGGTATTTCAGTAATTTTATAAATTGGGGGTGTTCCGATAATTTTGCAAATCAGGGGTTCTTTGGTAATTTTGTAAACTGAGGGTATTTTGGTAATTTTGCAAATCGAGGGTATTTTGGTAATTTTCCAAACTGAGGGTATTTTGGTAATTTTGCAAATCGAGGGTATTTCAATAATTTTACAAACTGGGGGTACTTCTGTAATTTTACAAGTCGAGGGTGTTTTAGTAATTTTGTAAACCAAGGGTATTTCAGTAATTTTGTAAACCAATGGTATTTCAGTAATTTTGTAAACCAAGGTATTCTAAACAGAGATAACGATGCGAATGGGCCTAGGGCCCATTCTCGGCCCAAATGGGCCCACACGCTCGTGTGGCCCATTTAGCCCAAATCTAGCCGCAGATATGAGATTCACATAGTCCAGTCCAATATTTACTACACAATCATACAACTTATCCGATTGGGCCCACGGGCCCACGGGCCCATTGGCCCCACATGGCCCCTTTCGGCCCATCGTGGCCCAAACAGCCTAAACCCACAAGAACACTTATGATGGCCTCAACTACTGCGTCGAAGCTCCCACACATGCGCTCGCATGCTCGTGTGGCTACCATCGCCGTCTGACCGGCATTTCGGCATTTGCCGCTCTACAGCTAGAGTAGTGAGAAATACACACCTGATAGGAATCTAGAGTTAATCCGCGCTCCGAACACTCCTATGCTCAAACACCAACCAAGGTATGCTTACTCTCCTCATAGATCGCTCTATTTAAAGCCAGATTCTCGCCTACTCTCATGCTAGCTTCTCGATGTTGTAACACCCCAAACCCGGCCTAGACGTTATGGCCAGATCTAGCATGTCACATCAAGAGGTTGTTTAAAAGCTATGCGTTCGTTAAAAACATTGTATCCTTTTTAAAACCCCGAATTTGCTTAAAGTGTATTCTTGTAAAGATGTTATTATTTTCGAAAACTTTGTTTGTTGCAGAAGTATGACTTAAAGAATTGCGGAAACGAACAGTTATTGTTGTTTTAAAAACCAATGTTTAATCGTTTAACAATTCATACTTAGCAGAATTACCAAATGAAAATTTAAAAAGAAAAATCCAATGGCCTTATTACACAAAATATTAACCGCAAAAATAATATAAAATAAAATAAAACCAAAATTACTAAGTTTCGTTAAGAAGTAAATCTGACGTATGGCCACCTCCGAGTCCTCCATAGCTCCAAATCCTCTAACGCTGGGGATTACCTGCACGGTTAAAAGGAAGGGGTGAGTTACGAGAACTCAGTGTGTAATCCCCTATAACGGTCACTATCTGGGCCTGAGCCCATACGGTATCGGTCTGGGCCTAAGCCCTATTCGGTAACAAGCTGGGTTTGAGCCCCAAAATCATCTCAATATATGTGGATATGTGCCCACCCCAATCCTACCAGCCGTCTAACTCTCCACCTGTACCAACCAATCACACCATGTGGGGACCATGTCAACCCACCCAGACAATCCTCACCAATATTGCAGTCAAGCTGCTAATCACGGTATATGTGGCTGAGCCACTAAAACGGTATGTGGCAGAGCCACTCAAACGGTACTTCCTCCAATCATCAAACCCAACCCATGCAACATGATATGAATGTAGTGTATTACAACTATAAACAGATATACATAAAATCACATACACGATATTAACCACAATCAAGGGTATAACGATCATTTTGTCACCTAAGGGTATAACAGTGATTTTCACCCCTTTGGGGGTATTTCGGTAATCTACCTATCGAGGGTATTTCAGTAATTTACCTGCTGAGGGTATTTCGGTAATTTACCCACTGAGGGTATTTCGATAATTTACCCGCTAAGGGTATTTCAGTAATTTACTTTCTAGTGGTATTTTAGTCAATTTCCATCAGTTTTTCCCGTGTGGGCTCGTTAGCCCATTGGGCCCACTTAGCCTGTTTTGTCTCAATAAGGCCCATTACAGCCTCATGTTCACGAGAAAGTTCGTGGCACTCCTTTAGGTCTATCGCCAACGTTCGTGGCTCAGTTTATCACTACGAGCGCTCGCACGGTCGAGTGATCTCAGATGCTGACATTCCAGCTTTTCGGTATTTCGGCTTTTAGCCGACTCACAGAACATCGCAATAACAGAATAAACAGAGGTGTGAGATTACACACCTTATCACGTAGAGTACTAAATAATCACAAGCGCCTTCACCTATACAAAACATAACACGCAGTTAACTCAATTAGCAAAAGAATTGGGAGATCTCTATACCAAACACTTAACCATGAGATTTAATATCACTTGCCTTCACTAGAACGATCAACTGTGATTTGCCTAGTTAAACCAAAGTTTAATGCCGACACCCTTCCGCATCCAGGCGGAAAGTCCCGAACCGCTGACACCCTACGCCGCTTAAACTTAGGAGTAGAGGCTATATGCACAGTCTCGGTTGGCACCTTTGCCGCCACCCTATGGCTAGAATCCCCTTTGCTCATCAAGAACACGATCTTACAGAACCGGAGTCAACACGAATGCTTAAATCACAACCACAAAGTAACCAATCACCCTAACAGGAAGAAACGAGATAACGATGCGATTGGGCCTAGGGCCCATTCTTGGCCCTAATGGGCCCACACGCTCGTGCGGCCCATTTAGCCCAAATCTAGCCACAGATATGAGATTCACATAGTCCAGTCCAATATTTACTAAACAATCATACAACTTATCCGATTGGGCCCACGGGCCCATTAGCCCCACATGGCCCCTTTCAGCCCATCGTGGCCCAAACAGCCTATACCCACAAGAACACTCATGGTGGCCTCAACTATTGTGTCGAAGCTCCCACACGTGCGCTCGCACGCTCGTGTGGCTATTATCGTCGTGTGACCAGCATTTCAGCATTTTTCGCTCTACAGCTAGAGTAGTTTGAAATACACACCTGATAGGAATCTGAAGGTAATCCGCGCTCTGAACACTGTTCTGCGCAGAAGCTAACAATGATCGCACCCTTGACCCCCAAGATCAACGAATGATCCAACGCCTAACCCAAACGAGCACGCCACGAAGCGAATGGATAAGCCAAGAAAGGTGTGCCTACTCTCCTCATGGTTTGCTCTATTTAAAGCCAGCTTCTTGCCTATCCTCATGCTAGCTTCCCGATGTGGGATCCCTCCTTCAGCAGAGTTTAAATCCAACATAAACTCTGGCCGTCCAATCCGCAAAATAAATACTCCCTTGCTTGACATGAGATTCGAACCTTTGCCCTCTCCTATGCTCCAGAGGCTACATGCCACCACAACACAAGCTCCTTTTGTGACTTAGAACATGCGCAACTAAATATAAGCCTATGGCCAAAGTCTAAGTTCATTTAAAAGAAAAACAAAAAGAATTGCAAGCTCCAAGACTTGAACCTTGGACCCCTTGCTTCCTCTATGGCGTCACTTCCTTGTCTCCCATGTGGCGCCATTTGGCACTAGACCACAACTCCTTTTGTGTCTTTTTTTCCCACAATTTATTCTTAAAGCCTACTTACTTACCCCCAGGGCTTTATTCACCTAAAACCGAAATTTTTCCTAAAGCCCAGGTCATGGAAGCCCCCTAACCTTCCAAAATCACTCACCTAATAGGCCCAACTTGCACTAGTGTTGTTCTCTTGTTCTCAAAAATTTTAAACGCTCCCATGTCCAAGGCCCAATAGGCCTAATTCTACTAGGCCCAAATGCGAGGCGTTACAAATGTGGGATCCCTCTATCAAACCTCCAAAATCGTCCCAACTACAAAATAAATATCCCTTTTTGCTTGCAATGGGATTCGAACCCCACTCCCCTTGCCATCTCAGTGACGCCACAGCCACCAAGTCACAAGCTCTTTTTGTGACTTAAAACATGTGCAAATATTTATAAAACCTATGTGCCAGTGTCCAGATTCTTATAAGAGCCAAAAATTAAAGAAATTCTACAAGAGCCGAGATTTGAACCCAAGCTCCCTTACACCCTTAATGACGCCACAACCACTAGGCCACAAGCTCCTCTTGTATTAGTTTTTTTATCAAAATAATTTAAAAGGCCTACATCCAAGCATCAAGGGTTTTATTCACTTAAAACCAAAATTTTTGCTAAAGCCCAGGTTTGAACCCAGGACTTCTCCAACACTTCTCAGGACCCTTAACCACTTGAGCAGACATTTAATTGTGTCATTTCCTTGCACAATTAAATACCTATTTGCAGCCTCCTTACGGACCCATACTCAAGGCCCATTACTTTTAGGCCCAAATTTGGGGTGTTACATAGACAAATTAAATAAAAACTATCTAGGACACATTGATAATCAGCTAAGACTAGGACACCATTAAAACATGCAATAATTCAAGACAAATTTAATTAACCTGAGACACAATTAATTTAGCTAGGATAAGACATATTAAAAATAATTTAAACATAATTATAAGCTGTAGGAAATAATTAGTTTATTTGAAAATTAAAGTAATAAGCTGAAAATAATTATTTGAGCTCAATGAGCTAAAGTGGGCTTATGTGAGCTGAATCGAACTGAATTCGGTTTGCACCAAAGTGCACGGCTTGCTCAAAGATTGGGACAGAGCTGGTCCTTTGTCATCGGATTGAAATTCATGCCACAAATGACTCGACAAAGCTGCCACGGCCTCATGCAATTGCTTAGTCCGAGCTCGAGTCATAGGGCCTTTGGGAAGCTCAAAAGCATTGGAATTTGAATCCTTGGTTGCCCCAAGTATGCTTACATCACCTCTATTAAAGGTTTGGTGAGAATATCGTCTACTTGAACTTTTGCAAGTACATGATAGACTTGTAACTATTCCCTTGTCACCTTTTCTCGAACAAAATGTTTAGCAAGCTCAAAATGCCTTACATGAGCATGTAAGACTGATTTAGCAACAATGGCAACTAAGCTAGTGTTGTCACACCAAGAATATAGTAAGGTTATCCAAAGTTATACATATTCCATTCACCAAGGCTAAAACCAAACAACATATGTAGTTGCATCGTGAGAATTTGATATTTAGCTTTAGAGGTTGATTGAGAGACTACTACTTGTTTTTTTTAGTACCAACTAACCAAATTCCTACTAAAATGGATGTTGTAATACCCCTAAAGCCACTACGTTATATAAGTGGGTTAAATTGAGAACATGCATAGTGGATTGCCCAATTAAATGAAATATGATACATCAATGTAAATAGAGAAGCTATTGGATACCAGAGAAAGTTAAAAACAAGTAGTATATTGTGTAATGTTAATTTAGACTAAACTGTAAATAGGTGAAAAATGAAGGGGTCAAATTATAAATATTCAAAAGTTAATGGGCTAAATTAAAATTTTAGAAAAAGTTGAGGGACCAAAATTGCAATCTTACCAAAATTGGGAATGGCTCAATTGTAAATATTAAAAATTATCAAGGCAAAAATAGTCATTTTGTAAGTGAGATAATTTTTTTAAAAAGTAGCAAAAAACCCTTAGGCATGTGTATTGAATTTTAGCCATTGTATTTGTTTTATGACGAAGGATTTGATATGGACGATTGGAGCAAAGATAAATAAATGTATTATGATTATTAATTCATGATGTGTTGGCACAATATGAGCCTTTGGATTTTGATAGGAAATGAGATGAAATATAAGCCATTGGATTAACATCATTATGATGGGACACTATATTATTATTTGAATAATTTTATATTAGATAACTATTAAGGAAATATGAAGAAATGTCTTCATATTTCCATACATCACATGTCCAAGCAAAGGGAAGGAAAAGGAAACTTTCATTTTTGTTTAGTTTGGTCCTTTATCACCTAATTCCATCTTTCCAACCCAAAATCTTAGGAATTTCCATAGCAACCAAAGAGGAAAAGTGATGTTGAGACCTTAGTTAGCTTGTATATCACCTTGGAATCAAGAGACTTGAAAAATTGTAGTGAATAAAGTTAGAGGGACTGTGAGAAATCAAGGTTACAAGGTAAGAATTTAAGTTTTTCTATGGATTCTATGTTTAGTTGAAGTAGAAATGTGAGAAAGTGACTTTTAGTGTTGAATTCAATTATGTTTTCTTGACATGTTCATTTAGAGAAAGAGAAAAAGGAGATGAAAATATTGTAGAGAAAGGAATGGAAGTGATAAAAGTGTGAAAGGAAGATAAGAAAAGTAAATGAAGAGAAATCTAGCCAAAGAGAGGTAAGTACCAATATGAATTCTATTTATTTTACAAAGGATTAGGTTGTGACTGCCTCTGGAGACTAACATCCAGAGTGTGAATACTGTAGTAAAAGATATATTAACGAGGCGATATCCGCAAGTATACAGATTCGATTGTAATATAGTTACAACGAAGTAGGTGAGTTCTCCGAGGATCGTACCCAAGGAAGGTGAGTGCTAGATCAATTTTAACCTAAACACTGAAAGATATAATTAGTACTTTAGTTTATTTAAAGTACGAATGTAAAATAAAAGGAGTTTATAAGGTTTTTATAATAATAAAAATAATATAATATAATGAACTAAAATTCCGGAGATTGAAGAATAGAAATAATCAAATCTGATTATGGGTGATTAGCTCGCTTTGGTAATCCACATAAACTGTCGCTTTGGGTTCCTCGTCAATCAACTAGTCACTATCCCAGCAGGATCTCCCGATCTTCTACTCAAATAATGAGTCGGCAAGAACTAGTTATCTTCCAACCTCACAGTCTAAACCGGTTTGGGCTGAAGGTGTTCACGGATGGGCCATACCAATTTTGGGATAATTCCCACCTTGATGACTTCCTATGTGATACGATCGGCCTCGGGGTGAGTCGAGTCGTATGAGATTTTGTCCGATCATCGACGAAGAAGTATCGTTTGGCTCTTTTAAATAGGATGCCTTTAGCTAAAATGATGCGGAAGTTGTTAAAAGGGCTTCAAGGATAAGTTTAAGGATATGAGATTTGTATGGGTTCGGTTAACATAAATAAAGATGGCGATTGGTTTGGAAGTAGGTTAACAAATGTGTAACACCCCAAACCCGGCCCATGCGGTATGACCGGATCTGGCATGTCACATGAAGAAAGTGTGTAAAGAACTTATGATTCTTACTAATCTCGAGAGGTTGATTGGTGAATCGAAAATCAACTAGTGAACTTTAAAAACCGTGACTTTTGAAAATGATGTTGATAATTCGAAGGAAAATCCAAGTTAAATTATCTGTACATATTTGTTATGAAATCCGTTTGTTAATCAATTTTGGAAAACCGTTGTTTAAGATCTCAGAAAAATCCCCGTTTAAAACAATTCATGGAAAATAATAAGTACATCAAAACATAAAGCAAAATAAAAATATCAGAGGCCTTATTACAACTTTAAACCCAAAATAGTAAAAGTAACAAAATAAAGCGGAAAAGAAATTTACTAATGTTCGAAAACATCATTCCTAAAGTATGGCCTTCACCGAGTTATCCATGGCCCCAAGTCCTCATTACTGAGCATTACCTGCAAGGATTAAGAAAAAGGAGTGAGTTACAAGAACTCAGTGTATAATCCCCTTACCGTCATCCACTGAGCCTGAACCCGCATAGTAACATTTTGGGCCTAAGCCCATTTACATAACAGTATTTAAATGAAATGAATGCAACCCAACCCATCCATTGTAACACCCCAAACTCGGACAAGACACCACGACCGAATCTGGTATGTTACGGGGAAAAACGTCTTTGAGTGATTTTTTTTCGCTTAAAAGTGGGGCGAAAACATAGTGAACTTGAGGAAAATTTGAGTAGGCTTGTTTGATTAGATTCTCAACCTGCTTAACAAATAACTTGGCATGAAATTTTACTAAAACTTGGAAAGACAACGTTTTCACAATTATATCGCAATGTGTTTTAAACTATACCATCGGGTATCTCGCTATGTTTTACTATACAATCAACTCAAATGATTTCCGAATCAAACTTGATTTTCCTGCTAAGTCTAAAATGTGTCAAAATGGCACTAAGAAACTATTGGAGGTGCTAAATGAAATCAACTCGTTTTAACTATATACTTGGATAAGCTTTCAAAATCTAATCAAACAAGCCTACTCAAATTTTCCTCAAGTTCACTATGTTTTCGCCCCACTTTTAAGCTAAAAAAAAAAAGATCACTCAAAGGCGTTTTTTCCGTAACATACCAGATTCGGTCGTGGTGTCTTGTCCGAGTTTGGGGTGTTACAATTGTGGTATCGAGCCAAGTTCAAAGGCTGTTTGTGGGCTGAGGCCCAAAATGTTTTCAAAAGGTTGTTTTGTTAATCTTTATTCTTAAAGTATGGTTTGAAAGGCATGGCACCGAGTCTCGGCACCGATTCGCCTGTAAGTACCCGTACTATTGCTTGTGAATTGATTGGATGTGATATGATCGATGAATAGCAATAGTATACTACTTTAGAGATTGAAGCGATAGGATTTTGTGAACTCGCGAGAACAAATCCTCTTAAAATATTCATGAGACTTGCTTTTAAACAAGTGGAATAAATATTGATGCATAAAAATTTTTAATCGATCACGTAGGAAGATTAGTCATGAGCGCTAGAGGTGGACGTGGTCGTGGACGCAGGTCGTGGTAGGATGACAGTTTCGAGCCCGTAGGATCCAGTCGGGGTTTAGAAAATGAGATACCGGTTCGCCGCCACTTGGTGGAGGTGGTGAGTTCCAAGATCGATCGGGACGGGGCAGCGGTGTCGCGGCGCTGCGAGTGTTGGAAAGGGTAGCAGGAGTTGGTGGTGGCGCGGGAGTTAGGAAATCTATTCCTGAGCGACTTCGGGCAAATGGGGCCGAATTCTTCCGAGGTGTTTCGGTGTTGCTCCCAAAGCCTTTGCTGGACATTGGCTAGAGGCAATCGAAAGCAGATCATGGATGATCTCGGACTTGACAGCGGAAGAGAAGCTGAAGGGCATAGTATCGCTTCTCCGTGATGAGTCATATCAGTGGTGGCTCACGGTTCGAGACGGTGTGGCAGCAGAGGATTTGACATGGGATTATTTCAGGGCTGCATATCAAAAGAAGTACATCGGAGCTAGTTATATCGACTCCCAGCGAAAGGCTTTTACGAGGCTTGTTGTTGGGAGTAAATCGGTTCTTGAGTCTGGTGAGTTCTGGTTGAGTAGGTATGCCGAGGGCATTGTGGCCATGAGCATGAGAGGTGTGTTCGTTTCGAGGATGGTGCGAGGCGACTTGAGGCTGCTGATTGCTCCTCGCCAGGAGCGCGAGTTTCTTTGTCTTAGTTGAAAAGGCTAAGGTAGCCGAGGTGTTAAGGAGTCGAGTGAGACAAGGCATGGACAGAAATAGACATAAGAGGAGCTTTGGGTCTTACGGATCGTCGGGTAATCCGAGAAGAGGGCTAGACCGAAAGTGGGCCGAACCACCGCTAGGTTTGTTTGTCGCTAGGCGGGGACCGCCGCAGATGTGATCGATCGCGGAAAATCTCATTGGGGTGGTTCTTTGGACTGGAGGAAAAGGTTGCTTCGAGTGTGGTTCGGAACACCGCAGTGAGGGACCGTCCGCGTAGGTTGGCTGGGATTGATCCGAGAGTCGGGCCGAATGTCGATTCAGAGGTAGTGGACCGCCACCGCAGAGGGGCCGTGGTAATGGCAGAGGTGGTAATGGTTCGGTTGGGGCCGTGGAGCACCGAGGCAGAGGTGCGAGTAGCTCGATGCTAGGCGACTGGATTAGTGTATGCCGCGAGGCGCCGAGAGGAGGCGACGCACCGGACGTCATAACCGGTACATTCTTGATTTTTGGTTCTCCTTATCTTGCTTTGATTGATGTGGGTTCAACGCACTCTTATGTTGCCGAGTAGTATAGTAGAGACCATGGATTTAGACTCGAGATATCTTCTAGGCGGATGACCGTGATTAGCCCGCTAGGTCACTCTGTAGTAGTAGATAAAGCTGTTTAGAGAGGTACCCTTAGAACTCCAAGGGGTAGTGTTTGTGCCGACCGATGGAACCGCCGTTTGGGGAGTTCGATCGATTCTTGGGATGGATTGGTTGGTCAAGTACCGGCGAGGTTGGATTGCACGGCCAAGCGCATGGTTCTTAAGGCGGTTAAGGGTGAAGAGGTGGCTATGATAGGTAATAGGAGAGATTACTTATCTAATGTGGTATCCGCTCTGAAGGCGCGAGAAGATGGTCGAAAGGCGTGAAAGCGTATGTAGTTCATGTGTATGCCTTGGAGGCTAAAGAGTGGTGTGGGGAAGGTTCGCACTGCGTTAAGGAGTTTCTTGATGTTTTTCCGAGGAGCTTCGGGTTTGCCGCCGATCGCGAGGTGGAGTTCGGGATAGATCACATTGCAGGCTGCGCCAAAGTGTCTATTGCTCCGTATAGGATGGCGCCAAAGGAATTGGTGGAGCTTAAGGCTCGAGATCCGGGAGTTATTGGATAGAGGTTTCATTAGGCCTAGTGTTTCGCCGTGGGAGTGCGCGGTACTCTTTGTCAAGAAGAAAGATGGCACAATGCGGATGTGCATAGACTACCGCTTGATTGAACAAGTCGACGATTAAAAACAAGTATCCGTTGCCACGGATAGGCGATTTGTTTGATCGGTGAGGGTGTCGCGGTATTTTTGAAGATCGACTTGAGTGCAGGTATCATCGGTTGAAGGTTAAGGAGGGTGATATCCATAAAACAGCGTTTGGACTCGGTATGGGCACTCACGAATTTACTCGTAATGCCGTTCGGGTTGACTAACGCACCGCAGCGTTTATGGACATGATGAATAGGGTGTTTCAACGAAGATCGGATCGATTCGTCGTGGTTTTCATAGACGACATCTTGGTGTACTCAGGGACGGAGGAAGAGCATGATAAGCATTTGCGAGTGGTGTTGCGATTTTGAGGAAAAGCGGCTCATGCTAAGTTCGATGAAGTGCGAGTTACGGCTTAGAGAAGTGACTTTCTTGGGTCATGTAGTGTCGGCGGAGGATTGAGTAGATCCTCGTAAGATTGAGGCGATTTTGGATTGAAGCCGCCTAAGTCGGTGGTTGAGATTCGGAGTTTTCTAGGTTTGGCCGGATACTACCGAAGGTTTGTTGAGGGTTTTCGTTGATAGCAGTACCGATGACCAAGTTCTTGAGGAAAGAAGTTCCGTTTGTATGGACCGAGAAGCGGCAGGAAAGCTTCGACAAGTTAAAGAAGATTTTGACCGAGGCTCGGTTCTAATTCAACTTTGAGGGTGGTAAGGAATTCATAGTCTATTGCGATGCATCACATACGGGCTTGGGTTGTGTGCTGATGCAAGAAGGTAAGGTTGTGGCTTACGCTTCTCGACAGCTGAGGCCACATGAGGTCAACTATCCGACGCACGATTTGGAGCTAGCAGCTGTAGTCTTCGCTTTAAAGATCTGGAGGCACTACTTATACGGAGAGAGATCGATAGTCTACAGATCACAAGAGTCCAAGTATCTACCGACTCGAAGGATTTGAATTTGAGGCGGCATGAGATGGGTCGAGTTCTTTGAAAGATTACGACTGTTCGATTGAGTATCATCCGGGCAAGGCTAACGTGGTGGCTGACGCGTTGAGTCGTAAGGTTGTTTCGGAGTTAAGAGCATTGTTTGCCCACTTGAGCTTGTATGACGATGGAAGTATTCTGGCAGAGTTGCGAGTTAAGCCTACTTGGGTTGAAGGATCGAGAGAGAAACGATTATTGGATGAGGTTACGAGTGCGCGAAGGTTGCAGTGCTGAGGATGGTGGTTTGGATGGTTTCACTTTGTCTAGTGACGAGGTTACGTGTTTTCAAGGTAAGGCTTGTATGCCTAAAGATGTTGAGTGAGGCGAAGATTCTTCAGCGCGCACATATGATCCTTATGCTATGCACCTGGAGGTAGCAAGATGTATAAGGATCTTAGAGAGCGATTTTGGTGGCTCGGCTTGAAGAAAGAGGTGACAGAGTTTGTTGGGAAGTGTCCGACTTGCCGGCCAGTCAAGGTGAACATCGCTTTGCGTCGGGGTTGCTTCACTGTGAAGATTCCTCGATGGAAGTGGGAAAGGATAACCATGGATTTCGTCAGTGGGTTACCGCTTACGCCAAGCAAGAAAGATTCAGTTTGGGTAGTGGTGGATCGACTGACTAAATCAGCTCACTTTATCCCGGTGAGGGTTGACTACTCACTTCAGAGGCTAGCGAAGCTGTATGTTTCAGAGATAGTGAGGTTGCACGGCGTGCCAGTTTCGATAATCTCGGATAGGGATCCTAGATTCACGTCAAGGTTACGAAAGCGTTGCATCGGGCTCGGGTACTCGTTTGGATTTCAAAGACGGCTTTTCACCCGCTGATCGACGGTCAATCAGAAAGGGTCATTCAGATCTTAGAGGATATGCTGAGAGGTTGTGTCCTGGATTTCTGAGGTAGTTGGGAGGAGTTTTTGCCATTAGCTGAGTTTGCCTACAACAACAGTTACTAAGCGAGCATTAAGATGGCACCGTATGAGGCGTTGTATGGTAGGAAATGTCGCTCACCTACGTGTTGGACGGAGTTAGGTGAACGTCAGTTGTTGGGACCCGAGTTGGTTCTTTGAGACCGAAGACAAGGTTAAGGCGATTCGATCTCGATTGAAGGAAGCTTGGACCGCAAGTCTTATGCCGATCTTAAGCGAAGAGATATAGAGTTCATTTGTGGGGATCGAGTGTTTCAAGGTCTCACCTTGGAAGAAGGTGTTGAGGTTCGGGAAGAAAGGCAAGCTAAGTCCGAGGTTTATTGGACCGTATAAGGTACTGAGACGAGTTGGACCAGTGGCGTATCAGCTTGAGTTGCCAGCAGAGCTTAGTCAGATTCACGACGTTTTCCACGTTTCGATGCTTCGACGATATCGCTCGATCCATCGCATGTAGTAGCAGTGGAAGAGATCGAGGTAAATCCAGACTTGACTATGGAGGAGGAACCTGTGCAGATTCTTGATCGAGATGTGAAGGTTCTGCGTAAGAAATCTGTGCCTTTGGTTAAGGTTCTTTGGCGGAATCATGGCGTAGAAGAAGCTACGTGGGAACCCGAGGATATGATGAGACAGCAATACCCGCAACTCTTTTGACCAGGTAATTTCGGGGCCGAAATTATTTTTAAGGGGGGTAGAACTGTAATATCCCGGGTTAGGGGCTTAATTGAAGTCTAGGTGTATGCCTGAGTGAATGGGAAAGTTTTGATTTTTTTTGGGTGTCAAGTCAGGGGAGCTGTAGGAGCTAGGGTATAAGGGTTTTTTTGGTGTTTTATTGCACAAGTGAAGAGCTGGCAGAGTGGCAAGGCATGCGTCACATGGGGAGCTTGGTGTGGCGTCATCTACATGAGGTGGAGGTCCAGTGTTCGAGCTGCAGAGTCCCCATTTTGGCTTCTTTTTGGGACGGCATGGAGGAGAGGTAGAAGGCTAGTGAAATTCTACTTGGACTTGGTCTTCACTTTCAAATGTAAGGTGGAGAGCAAATTGTGGAGGAGGACTTGGTCCACTCATTTGAAATGAGTGGTGGTGAGTGTGTTTGGGGAGTGTGGCCGAATTTGTGGGGTGTTGGAGTGGGGAAGTGGACGGCATAGTGGGGTGAGGTGCTAGCCGAAATGCATTTTGCATTTTTGGCATTTTGGGTGCAATTTCGGTCTTTGGATATCAAGCAAGAAAACCTCTTCTTTGGTCTTTGGTTAGCCGATTGTTCTAAGGTTTTTTATTTTGTCTTTTGAATACCGATTTCCTAGTGAACTCTCCTCATTTTGTTCTTCATCTTTTGAAACCGAAAGACCAAATTTTCAAAGGTGTGCCGAAATTCTTTGTTCTCTTGAGTAGGGTGAAGCCGAATGTCCCTTACACTTTTCTCTTCTTTTCCTTTGTGTAAATCAAGCTAGCCTCTCCTCTTCTCAACTTTCTTTTCTTGTTTTTGAAACCTTGTAAACCAAAACCCCATTCTCTCAAATACCATTCATCTTTTCTTTTCTTCAAATCGAAGTACCTTTTATCTCTTTGTTCTATTTTGTTACTTGGCCGAATATCAACACTATTTCTTTGCATTTTGTTTACTCTTCTCTTCAACTCTGACCGAAAATCGTGATTGGTATAAATCACCTTGGCCGAATCCTTGATTCTTCTTTTGGCATAAGTCCTGGCCGAATCGCTTGTGGTACTCTTCTTGTGTTGGGTGGCCGAATATAGAGTGTTGGGTCTCTTGCTTCAATCGTTTGGAGATTGGTAAGCCTTGGCCGAATGGTCATCTAGTTTCTCTCTTTTTCTTAATCGATTTAAGTTGTTTAAGAATCGTATATGACAACTATTGATGAGTGTTATCTCTTATGTTGGAACCGATTGCATCATAGGACGACGGGGACTTTGAAGCAGACAAGTGGAGCTTTCTACCTTGGTTTAACCATTTGATAAGCGGTGGTAAGAAGATTATTTGTTAGTCTATTCTTTTGGATTTCAATAAGATAGGGATTCAAGTGGATTAACTGTTTCATCTTTTTATGGTGTAGCCGATTGCTTAAGGAGAATCATTGTTTGATTCGGATTTGGTAGAAACCAAATCATCTTAAAAGGTAAGGGTTCGATATTAACCCCCTTTGGTTAATTGTTGATGGCCGAATGTTATAGATGCCTAACCCTATGTGTTGGCCGAGTGTAGGAGCTAGTAATCGAGGGACTTAGATCGCTTTTGTCGATTTCTAGACTCGTATTACTGTGTGTGTAAACTAACACAGCGATATTTAGTAATATTATTAATAAACCTGTTTGCCTATTAAAATCATGTGATATGATGGATTATTGGATACCCAAACGGGGGTATGTGTAATATCCGGGTAAGTCAAGATTGTTACTAGATTACTGATGATCTATATGGTATCATGACTATGTATGTATGTGATATGGGGCATGAGTCAAACATATTAGCATGATATGCATAATTTGTATGATATGCATGATTACATGAGTTGGTTTGTTGATGGGTGATATGAGTGGAGGGGCGGTGATGATTTTGTGCAGACGAGCACCGTGTTTTGGTAACACACCTTGTGACTACGGTCACCCAGTGCTTTGGTAGCACATTTGTGTCTTTGGGACACCGGAGGTTGGGCACCTCATTGCGACTTGTCCCCGTGGTTAACACCACCGTGGGTTGGCCCCACTTTGAGATATGGGATAAAATGCGCTAGTGATTGGGTATCACACGATGGGTTGGCCCCATCATTCGATTATTGTGACTACGGTCACCGGTGCTTTGGTAGCACATTTGTGTCTTTGGGACACCGGAGGTTGGGCACCTCATTGCGACTTGTCCCCTGTGGTTAACACCACCGTGGGTTGGCCCCACATGAGATATGGGATAAATCGCTAGTGATTGGGTATCACACGATGGGTTGGCCCCATCAATTGATTTGTGACTACGGTCACGGTGCTTTGGTAGCACATTTGTGTCTTTGGGACACCAGTGTTTTGGTAACACATTGTGACTATATGTCACCAGTGGTTTGGCACCACCGGTGGTTTGGTACCACACGGGGTAGAAAAAGGAGATACGGATGGTTAGGATCGGGTTGCATTAATCATGTTGCTATGTATGATGTGTGTTAGCATGTTGTTTCATCGGGGAGCGGGATTTATGCATCGAGTCTTTCGACTCACCCTCTCCTTTGACATTTCAGTGACTCGTAGACGCGCGGACATGGAGTAAGGATGGACTCGGGGTGCTCATGCCATGCCTTAATAAAAGTTTTGCTCAGACTAATCAAATTGGGTACTTTAGCTTATTTACTTTTGTTTGGGTTTTAATTTGGATTTGTAAAAGGCCTTTAAATTATGTTTTATGATGGGTATGTTTTAATTAGATTCTCAACCTGCTTAACAAATAACTTGGCATGAAATTTTACTAAAACTTGGAAAGACAACGTTTTCACAATTATATCGCAATGTGTTTTAAACTATACCATCGGGTATCTCGCTATGTTTTACTATACAATCAACTCAAATGATTTCGAATCAAACTTGATTTTCTGCTAAGTCTAAAATGTGTCAAAATGGCACTAAGAAACTATTGGAGGTGCTAAATGAAATCAACTCGTTTTAACTATATACTTCGGATAAGCTTTCAAAATCTAATCAAACAAGCCTACTCAAATTTTCCTCAAGTTCACTATGTTTTCGCCCCACTTTTAAGCGAAAAAAAAAAGATCACTCAAAGACGTTTTTCCCCGTAACATACCAGATTCGGTCGTGGTGTCTTGTCCGAGTTTGGGGTGTTACATCCATCCATCACACCCCCGACCAGCCAATCACACCTATGGGGATCAAGTCAACCCACCCTGCCGCCACCCAATTTGTAGTAGTCGAGCTGCTATCATCTGATATTTTTGTGGTCAAGCCACCGAAATCATAATTAAGCACAATAATAAACGAATTGTGGCTATGCCACCAGGCTACACTACTCTCCATACAATTTTCCCACCCCATGCATTATGTATAGATGTATCATGCAAAAAAATATCCAAATATATATAACATCTATTAAGCTAATGAAATATTTCGGTGAATCGGCCCATTAAAGCACTTTGACAATTCGGCCCACTATGGGCACTTTAATAATTCGACCCATCGAGGGCATTTTGGTAAATCAGCCCCTTTAAGGGCGTTAAAGCAATTCGACCCGTTAAGGCATTTCGATGAATCGGCCCATGGAGGGCATTTTAGTAATTCGACCTTTAAGGGCATTTTCGTAATTAATCAAGTTAATATCGATTTTGACCGATCTTAGGATTAATGTTGTTTAAGCAAGTTATTCGATTCAAGCCATATTATGGTTATTAGATTTGTAAGCAACAACGATCATTTCTTTTTTCCAACATGATGGTGAATAACGAATCTACGGGATTTCAGTGTGAGATTACACATCTGATTACGTAGAGCACTAAACCTTCTTGATCGTCGGCACCTATGATACCATAACACTCGATTAACTAACGAAAAGAGTTTCTTAATCCATATCTAAACAATCGGTTTATCACACTTACCCTCACTATCGCGAACGACCACGATCTGCCTATTTTCACCGGATGTCGGTTCCCTTCCACAACCTGGTGGAAAATCCCGAACTGCCGATACCGCCCTTCGTTTGAACTTGGGAGTAGAGATTGCAAGTCCACTCCATTTTCGTCCTACTATCGATTTTCCTTTAGTATCGCTACCACTTGCCTCCATTGGAAGAGTCTCGGTCAGAATAATATTACAATGAGAGAAGTAGTTGTCTAAGGAGAGGGTTTCGGCTTACCACTACCTCTGAAGGATCAACGAGTAGAGGAGAACGAGTGATTTAGTCCCTAGAATAATCGATTAGTCAAATCTATCGATCCGTTTAACAAAATAACCGTGTAGATATTGAATGGACTAAGAAGAAACTCCTTACCTTGATTGATGATGAACCCGACTTCCACAAATTCGATTTATGGCTACGGTTAAGTCAACAAAAATGTGAGATTCGGTACCCCACAAGATCACTACAAAAAGGAGAACACGAGATGAGAGAGTAGGAGGAGATGGTAATTTGGTTTTAGAGATAAAATGAAACAACCGAATGATGAGGGTCAACATTCGGTCATAGAGAAAAGAAGATGAGAGGAGAGAATGAATCTACTTACCCGATTCAACCAAGGAAGAAAGTGCCCAACACGCAAAAATGGAGAAGAGATAAAGGGTTAAGAGGGTTCGACTATTTGGAGAGAGGGAAACAAGGAAGATTTGGCTACCAAATATTATCGACTAAAGAAAAGAGAGAAAGATAGAAGAAACGGTGAGAAAAGAGAAGAAAAGATAGAAAAAGAAGTGTCAGAGAGTTTTGGCTAACACCAAAGAAAAGATGAGCCAAAAATGGCTTGAGTGTTTAGGCAAGTAAGGGAAAAGAGTGGAAAAAGAAAGCACAAAATGTTAAAAAGAGTAAAAGCTTTTCATGCACAAGACTTGTAAAAAGACCATAAGAAATTCGGCTCCCAAATCCCCCTACCAAAACCGTATGGCCCTTACACCAAAAAGATCATAGTTGACCAAATTTCTTTACCCATACACTTCCCAAAATTCGGCCAACATATCCCCCTCATTACTATCCTTTATTTCTCCTTAATTTCCTCCTCAATCTCCTCACCATTACCTCAATCTCCTCTCCATCTTCTCAATCTCTTCTCCATCACCTCAATTTCCTCACCAATGCTCATTCAAATGGATTTGAATGAATCTTCCTTTCCTTCTTTAGAGTCATGGCCGAATCTTACCATCTTTCACTTGATTAGCACAAAAATTAAATCCAAAAGTTGCAATAGGTGGGATTCGAACTCCACCCCTTAAGCCCCTTCATGTGACGCCTCACAACCTTGCTACTAGCTCCTCTTGTGCTAGCAAAATACACACTTATTTCCTTAAGTCTTGACGCCACTTACCTTCTCCCCCTTAAATGCTTAAACACAAAAATTTTCCCAAGGCCCAGCTCAACCCCAAGCCTTCTTAGGGCCCCTAAACATATAAAACTAACATTCTTAACTAGCCTAACACATATAATAATGCAAAACAGAAAATCCCAAATTTCAGGATGTTACAATTCTACCCCCCTTAATGAAATTTCGGCCTCAAAATTTACCTGATTAAAAAAGATGAGGGTATTGTTGCCGGATCGTGTCCTCTAGCTCCCATGTGGCTTCCTCTGACCTGTGATTACGCCATAATACTTTGACCAACGAAACCGATTTCCTTCTTAGCACCTTTATATCCCGATCTAGAATCTGCACTAGCTCTTCTTCAAAAGACAAGTCAGGTCTTATCTTGATTTCCTCTACTGGCACAACATGAGACGGATCCGAACGATAACGCCTTAACATCGAGACATGAAATACATTATGGATCTGACTTAACTCTGGAGGTAACTCGAGCTGATAAGCTACTGGCCCTACACGCTTTAATATTCGGTAGGGACCGATAAATCTGGGGCTCAACTTACCCTTCCGTCCAAATCTTAAGATTTTTTTCCAATGGGAGACCTTAAAAAAGACCCGATCTCCCGCTGAAAACTCTATCTCCTTCTGCTTCAGATTTGCATACGATTTCTGTCTGTCCGAGGCTTCTCTTAACTGAGCTCGAATTACCTTAACTTTTTCCTCCGTCTCTGAGATTAACTCTGGACCCAATAACTGTCGCTCTCCCAGCTTAGTCCAGCAGGTAGAAGTACGACACCTACGACCATACAACGCCTCGTAGGGTGCCATCTGGATGCTGGATTGATAGCTGTTGTTGTAAGCAAACTCTACCAATGGTAGAAAATCTTCCCAACTACCCCTGAAATCGATCACACAGCCCCTTAACATGTCTTCTAAAATTTGGATTACTCTTTTCGACTGACCATCAGTCTGCGGATGGAACGCTGTGCTGAAATCTAGCCTTGTTCCCAAAGCTTCATGTAGAGCCTTCCAAAACTATGATGTAAACCTAGGATCCCTGTCTGATATGATAGACATCGGTACCCCATGCAACCTCACGATCTCTGCTACATACAACTTGGCCAACTTCTGCAATGAATAATCCGTACGAACAGGTAGGAAATGAGCAGTCTTCGTTAACCGATCCACTATCACCCATATTGAATCTTTCTTAGTAGGCGTTAAGGGTAACTCACTAACAAAATCCATCGTTATCCTTTCCCATTTCAATAGTGGGATTTTCACCGGTTGTAGCAACCCTGAAGGCAGTTGATGCTCCGCCTTCACTTGCTGACATGTCAAACACTTGCTCACGAAGTCAGTAACCTCCCGCTTCAACCCCGGCCACCAATACTGCTCACGAAGGTCTCGATACATCTTATTTCCCCCAGGGTGCATAACGTATGGGCTACTATGCTCCTCCCGCAGAATCAGATGCCTCAGTTCAGTATCCCTCGGCATACAAACTCTTCCGCGAAAACACAATACTCCATCACTATTTAAACCAAAGTCCCCTATCTCACCACCTTCCACTTGTTGCAGTCGAGAACTCAACATCTCATCCAACAACTGCTTTTCCTTAATCTGACTTACCCATGCAGGCTTCACTTGAAGTTCAGTTAACAGACTACCATCTTCATAAAGGCTAAGATAAGCAAACATCGCTCTCAAATCTGATATCACCTTACGACTCAACGCATCTGCCACTACGTTAGCTTTACCTGGGTGATACTCAATTGAGCAGTCATAATTTTTCAACAATTCTATCCACCTCTGTTGTCTTAAATTCAACTCCTTCTGGGTAAGGAGATACTTCAGACTCTTATGGTCGGTGTAAATAATCGACTTCTCCCCATACAGATAGTGTCTCCATATCTTCAGAGCAAACACCACCACAGCTAACTCCAAATCATGAGTGGGATAGTTTACCTCATGCGGTCTTAATTGACGAGATGCATAAGCCACCTCTTTCCCCTCTTCCATCAACACACATCCCAAGCCTGTGTGTGACGCATCACAATAAACAATAAACTCTTTACCGGCCTCAGGCTGAATCAATACTGGCGCTTCTGTCAAAATCTTCTTTAATTTCTCAAAGCTCTCTTGCTGCTTATCTGACCACACAAACAGTACTCCTTTACGCAACAGCTTAGTTAGAGGTACAGAAATCAACGGAAACCCCTCAATGAACCGCCTGTAATACCCAGCCAAACCTAGAAAACTCCAAATTTCTGCCACTGACTTTGGTGGCTTCCAGTCCAATACAGCCTCGATCTTCCGAGGATCAACTCTAATTCCCTCGGCAGACACAACATGCCCCAAAAAGGTCACTTCCCTCAGCCAAAATTCACATTTACTAAATTTGGCATACAGTTGCTTTTCCCTTAATGTCTGCAATACAACCCGTAAATGCGAATCAAGATCTTCTTCAGTTTTTGAGTACACCAAGATGTCATCTATGAACACCACCACAAACCGGTCTAGATAGGGTTGGAAGACTCGGTTCATCATGTCCATAAATGTAGCTGGTGCATTTGTCAACCCAAATGGCATCACCAAAAACTCGTAATGCCCATAACGGGTTCGGAACACAGTCTTGTGAATATCCTCCTCCGTGACTTTTAACTGGTGATACCCTGATCTCAAGTCTATCTCCGAGAAGATCAAAGCTCCTCGCAGCTGATCGAACAGATCATCGATCCTCGGTAACGGATACTTGTTCTTGATCGTTAATTTATTCAATTGTCTATAATCGATGCACATACGCATCGACCCATCCTTCTTCTTAACGAATAACACTGGTGCTCCCCACGGTGACACACTTGGTCGAATAAACCCACGATCCATCAGCTCTTGGATCTGAGCTTTAAGTTCCAATAGCTCCTTCGGCGCCATTCTATAAGGGGCTATGGACACCGGAGCCGTTCCTGGCAACAGCTCTATGCCAAATTCCACCTCCCGATCCGGAGGCAATCCTGGAAGCTCCTCGGGAAAGACGTCTGAAAACTCTTTCACCGTTCTAACACTCTCTACCGATAACTCTTTGACATCCAAAGCACTGATGAAGGCTAAGAACGCTTCACACCCCTTTCGTACCAACCTTTCCGCCTTTAAAGACGATACCACATTAGACAGATAATTTCTTCTTTCACCTATCATCATCACTTCCTTATTCTCTGAAGTTCTTAGTACCATCCGCTTTGCAGCACAGTCCAAGTTTGCATGGTGCTTAACCAGCCAGTCCATGCCCAATATAAGGTCGAACTCCCCGAACGGCAGTTCCATCAAATCCGCCAGAAAAACTACCCCCTGAACTTCTAAGGGCACATCCTTAAACAACTTATTTACTACCACCGACTGTCCTAAAGGGCTAATCACAGTTGTTTCTCTAGCAGTAATCTTAGATCTAATATTCAAAGTTCCAGACACAGCACATGCAACATATGAATGGGTGGATCCAATGTCTATCAGATCGGTAAAAGGTACATCAGATATGAAAAATGTACCGGTTATGACGTCTGGTGCGTCACCCTCCTCTCGACGTCTGACCGCATAGACCAAACCTGGCTGTCTTGCCTCCGTGTTACCCCTATTACCGGTACCTCTACTCGATGTACCCTGACCTCGTCCTACACCATTTCCACCTCGACCTGGCCCACGGCCTCTCGGCGGCTGTTGAGCGCCCCCTGCTGGCTGCGTAAATCTATTACGAACTACCTGAGTCTGAACAGGTTCTCGAGGGAAATCCCTAAACCAATGGTCTTTGGATCCACATCTGAAACAACCACCAGTTCTCTTCCAGCACTCACCCGAGTGAAGTTTCCCACAATCCACACAAGGCTGTAATTGACTGATAGTAGCTGGAGCACCCACTCGAACTGGCCCCTCATTCCTGGGCCTTTTCTAAAACCCTCTAGTAGGACTTGAATATCCAGGGTCTCTCTTGTTCTTGCCCCTATCCTTGTCTCGATTTTGCCGTTCCGAGTGTTTTACTTCTTCAGCAATCTTAGCTTTTTCCACTAGTGTAGCAAAATTCCTCTCCTTTTGTGGGGCTATCAATACCCGCAACTCATCGCGCAACCCATCCTCAAAACGCACACAGTGTTCGTAATCAGTCGGCACTATACCCCGGGCATACCGACTCAGACGCAGGAACTCCGCCTCGTATGCTGCCACAAATCTACCTCCTTGGACCAGATTCAGGAATTCCTTTCTTCGGGCATCCACATAGCTAGCATCGACATATTTTCCCTGGAATGATGTCTTAAAGAAATCCCAGGTAATACGTTCAGCCTGAGTGCCTTCCCGAACAGAGAGCCACCACTGATACACCTCGTCTCTCAGCAATGACACAACCCCTTTCAGATTTTGCTCAGCTATACAATCCAGATCATCCATAATGCGCTCCACTGCCTCAAGCCAGTACTCCGCTACACTTGGGGCTACACCCGAAATACCCCTAAAAACTTCAGCCCCATTCGATCTAAGTCACTCAAATATCGACCCACGAGCTGTCGACCCAGTTCTAGCCCTAGTAACCCTTTCCAGTACCCGCAACGTCGCTTGGGACAGAGCGTCGTCCCCTCCCATTCGATCATGTGACCCAGTTTTAGTCACTGGCAAAGCTGGTGCATCCATTTCCGGCATATGTCCCGATGCCTCAGATACAACTCTAGCACCTCAGCCTCTACCACGGCCACGTCTACCACGTCCACGTCCTCTAGCTCTCATGTTTGCTAAGTCAATTTAATCTGATTAAAAGTCTTATGGATCAGTATGCTTATTCAGTGTTATTAAACAATGTTTTATGAAGTATAAGAAGTAAAGTTGTTTTCGCAAAACGTATCCTAAAGTCTCAATCTCTACAGTTTCTGCTCCTAAAGCCAATAGTTCTAGAGTATTCTTGTCATGCGAAGTTTTCTTACTACAGTCATACCACAATAATCATAAAATGAAAACAAAGACTTACTGACTTGGTGTCGGATACCCATGGTGCCATACTTCCTCTAAGGCATGTATTTATAATTCAAATTTCAAGCAGTTTTAGAAAACATTTTTGAACCCAAACCATAGCCGAGTTTTGTAACCTGGCTCTGATACCATAAAATGTAACACCCCAAACCCAGCCCATGCGGTATGACCGGATCTGGCATGTCACATGAAGAAAGTGTGTAAAGAACTTATGATTCTTGCTAATCTCGAGAGGTTGATTGGTGAATCAAAAATCAACTAGTGAACTTTAAAAACCGTGACTTTTGAAAATGATGTTGATAATTCAAAGGAAAATCCAAGTTAAATTATCTATACATATTTGTTATGAAATCCGTTTGTTAATCAATTTTGGAAAACCGTTGTTTAAGATCTCAGAAAAATCCCCGTTTAAAACAATTCATGGAAAATAATAAGTACATCAAAACATAAAGAAAAATAAAAATATCAGAGGCCTTATTACAACTTTAAACCCAAAATAATAAAAGTAAGGAAATAGAGCGGAAAAGAAATTTACTAATGTTCGAAAACATCATTCCTAAAGTATGGCCTCCACCGAGTTATCCATGGCCCCAAGTCCTCATTACTGAGCATTACCTGCAAGGATTAAGAAAAAGGAGTGAGTTACAAGAACTCAGTGTATAATCCCCTTACCGTCATCCACTGAGCCTGAACCCGCATAGTAACATTTTGGGCCTAAGCCCATTTACATAACAGTATTTAAATGAAATGAATGCAACCCAACCCATCCATCCATCACACCCCCGACCAGCTAATCACACCTGTGGGGATCAAGTCAACCCACCCCGCCGCTCACTCTAATTTGCAGTCGAGCTGCTATCGTATAGTATTTTTGTGGTCAAGCCACCGAAATCATAATTAAGCACAATAATAAACGAATTATGGCTATGCCACCAGGCTACACTGCTCTCCATACAATTTTTCCCACCCCATGCATTATGTATAGATGTATCATGCAAAAAAATATCCAAATAAATATAACATCTATTAAGTTAATGAAATATTTCGGTGAATCGGCCCATTAAAGCACTTTGACAATTCGGCCCACTATGGGCACTTTAATAATTCGACCCATCGAGGGCATTTTGGTAAATCAACCCCTTTAAGGGCGTTAAAGCAATTCGACCCGTTAAGGCATTTCGATGAATCGGCCCATGGAGGGCATTGTAGTAATTCGGCCTTTAAGGGCATTTTCGTAATTAATCAAGTTAATACCAATTTTGACCGATCTTAGGATTAATGTTGTTTAAGCAAGTTATTTGATTCAAGCCATATTACGGTTATTAGATTTGTAAGCAACAACGATCATTTCTTTTTTTCCAACATGATGGTGAATAACGAATCTACGAGATTTCAGTGTGAGATTACACACCTGATTACGTAGAGCACTAAACCTTCTTGATCATCGGCACCTATGATACCATAACACTCGATTAACTAACAAAAAGAGTTTCTTAATCCATATCTAAATAATCGGTTTATCACACTTACCCTCACTATCACGAACGACCACGATCTGCCTATTTTCACCAGATGTCGGTTCCCTTCCACAACCTGGTGGAAAATCTCGAACTATCGATACCGCCCTTTGTTTGAACTTAGGAGTAAAGATTGCAAGTCCACTCCCTTTTCATCCTCCTATCGATTTTCCTTTAGTATCGCTACCACTTGCCTCCATTGGAAGAGTCTCGGTCAGAATAATATTACAATGAGAGAAGTAGTTGTCTAAGGAGAGGGTTTCGGCTTACCACTACCTCTGAAGGATCAACGAGTAGAGGAGAACGAGTGATTTAGTCCCTAGAATAATCGATTAGTCAAATCTATCGATCCGTTTAACAAAATAACCGTGTAGATATCGAATGGACCAAGAAGAAACTCTTTACCTTGATCGGTGATAAACCCGACTTCCACAAATTTGATTTATAGCTACGGTTAAGTCATCAAAAATGTGAGATTCGACACCCCATAAGATCACTATAAAAAGGAGAACACGAGATGAGGGAGTAGGAGGAGATGGTAATTCAGTTTTAGAGATAAAATGAAACAACCGAGTGATGAGGGTCAACATTCGGTCATAAAGAAAAGAAGATGAGAGGAGAGAATGAATCTACTTACCCGATTCAACCAAGGAAGAAAGTGCTCAACACGCAAAAATGGAGAAGCGATAAAGGGTTAAGAGGGTTCGGCTATTTGGAGAGATAGAAACAAGGAAGATTCGACTACCAAATATTGTCGACTAAAGAAAAGAGAGAAAGATAGAAGAAACGGTGAGAAAAGAGAAGAAAAGATAGAAAAAGAAGTGTCAGAGAGTTTTGGCTAACACCAAAGAAAATATGAGCCAAAAATGGCTTGAGTGTTTCGGCAAGTAAGGGAAAAGAGTGGAAAAGGAAAGCACAAAATGTTAAAAAGAGTAAAAGCTTTTCATGCACAAAACTTGTAAAAAAACCATAAGAAATTCGGCTCCCAAATCCCCCTACCAAAACCGTATGCCCCTTACACCAAAAAGATCATAGTTTACCAAATTTCTTTCCCCATACACTTCCCAAAATTCGGCCAACATATCCCCCTCATCACTATCCTTTATTTCTCCTTAATTTCCTCCTCAATCTTCTCTCCATTACCTCAATCTCCTCTCTGTCATCTCAATCTCCTCTCCATCACCTCAATTTCCTCACCAATGCTCATTCAAATGGATTTGAATGAATCTTCCTTTCCTTCTTTAGAGCCATGGCCGAATCTTACCATCTTTCACTTGATTAGCACAAAAATTAAATCCAAAAGTTGCAATAGGTGGGATTCGAACTCAACCCCTTAAGCCCCTTCATGTGACGCCTCACCACCTTGCTACTAGCTCCTCTTGTGCTAGCAAAATACACACTTATTTCCTTAAGTCTTGACGCCACTTACCTTCTCCCCCTTAAATGCTTAAACACAAAAATTTTCCCAAGGCCCAGCTCAACCCCAAGCCTTCTTAGGGCCCCTAAACATATACAGCTAACATTCTTAACTAGCCTAACACATATCATAATGCAAAACAGAAAATCTCAAATTTCAGGATGTTACAAAATGATAGATGAGAAAGTGAAAGAAGTGGCTCGGTTGAAATGGAAAGGAAAGGTGAAAGAAAATTAATAGATGGTGGAGATGGATAATAGTACTTAAGTTTCAAGTAAGATTCAATACTATAGAGAGTATCGCCCTAGCACTTATATCACTTAAGGAGGTAGATGGAAAATAGATTAAACCTCGACCCGTTACTTAGCAAAGTAAGAACCTCGGTATATTGGATGAACGCCACACTCGTTAGAGTGATAAGTTCAGGAAGAAGAACAAGGTTGACGCCACTAAAACTAGATAAGCCAACAAAGTCTTCAACGAAATTAGAGAGAAAAGAATATCACCAAAATAAGATAGTTTCATTAACAATTTAGCAAAAGTCCCCATCAATAGGTTGATTACATGTATTTATAGTGTCAAAAGAAGCTAGATGAATAGTCACTTTTAATTAAGCTAATAATGAGCTCAAATGAAAAGTCACAACTTTTGAAATTCTAACCCACGTAACTCCAACCTTTAATGTGATTTACTTCTTCAATTAAGTTGCTTTCAAAGTCTTTTGAAGTCTCCATGACCAACCAAAAAGACACCAGCTTCTTTGTTGGAAAATTGAATGCATGTAGTGATTACTCATGAAACAAACGGTTATGGAAGATGAAACAAAGATGCTGCCAAATTTAAAGAAGAATAATGCTCTCCTTTAATTGATTAAACAACTTCTTAATTATGTATAAAGCCTCTTTGTAACAACCCCTCTTTTGTAACCAGAATCTCTAGAAAAGTCAACTTATTGAATGCATAATAGCCTTTAAATGTAATGGATGTGAGCTGAAAAGTCACCTGCAATTAACACATGTAACCGACACATTTATTCAATTATTAAGCTTAAAACAAATTAACAACTAACTTAAATAAATGAACTAACACTTATGCATCATTTATTCCAGCAACTAGTTTAATTAAGAGAAGCATTATTAAATGAACTTTATCGCATGCATCAATAAATTATCCTAGTAACTAGATTAATTAAAGAAGCAACTATTAAATAAAGTTCAACAAAAAAAAAACTCAATTAATTAAACTAAGATGAGTTGAATTAATGTCCAGCAACTCATTTATTAAACTAAGATGCTTAAATGCATGTTTTAAAATGCAAACTAAATGAACAAATGAGTTACTTAATGCATGACTTAATTAAATGCAGAACACATAATACATGTCATAATTAAAATATGTAGATCAATAATGCATGACATTAACTAAAAATGCATTTAATTAAACAAGACATAATTAAAGACTAAAGTAACTAAAAATAAATAAGTCAAGTCCTTATTCCAGCAATTTAAATGCAAGAATTAAAATTTAAAGATGAGCTCAAACAAGCTTATTTAAGTTGAATCAAGCTCGTTGAATGAGCACACGAACTCATTGAGCTGGATCGAGCTTAAATGAGCTGAATTTGAACTGGACGAAGCTCGTGAAGCTGGAAACGAGCTGGGATCAGCTTGCTAGCAACGCAATGCTCGACTCGTGATACTTGTCCGATGAAGTTCGCGGGGCATGCTCGCATCACTAGGGTTGTCAGGCCTAGGGTTTGTTTTACGTTTTTCCTTTCCCAAACAACTGATCCGTTGAGTATCCCTATAAAATAGTTAACAAATCATACTTCCACTCGCTAATCCCCCATAGAGGGGTTATTTTCTCAAGGCCCCATAACGAGGTCGAAGGCCAAGCAAATTCGAGCAAGATTGAATGGGACCATCCAAGACTTCGTTACCAAGGCCCAAGATGCGCATATGACTGAAAAAGAAAACCCAGATTCACTTTCTTGCTTTCAAGAAAATCAAGAAATCGAATCATGGTCCAATTTTGTTGTTTCAGACAATTTCAAGAATCAAGAAAATCAAGATTTCAAATCTTGGAAATCTTGGTCCATAAAACCGAACCTTGTAGCAAAGGCGTATTGGATTTCATATACGAGCTTGAACGAGCCAATTTCGAGAGAAAATGGATCACAAGACCAAGTTCTTGAAAAAATGACCCATTAAGATGTCTACAAACCCATCCTAAAGTTTGGAAACTAATATAATTTAATATCAAGCCAAATTATCAAAGTGATCCAAATTATGAAATATTTAAACTATAGGTCCAATTTTATTTTAATAGGTGGATCACCATGTAAGAATTCAGCCTAAAGAGCCCATTTAATTCATTTGGTTGAATTCCCATTAAAAGTCCACACTTAGAATTATTATTTTTTTGTTTGATGAATTGTCATGTTAGTTATTCCATTAGGTTAGGAAAACTTATTTTGGGGGCCTATAAGTAGCATGGACGTTTACCATTATACATACACAATTGATTTATGTTTTTTTGAGTTAATAATAATTCTTTTTGAGTTTTTCTTCCAGAATTGCTCTTGATTTTCTTTTAGAAGTTGTTTTAACAATCTTTCAGGTTGTGGGAATCATCTTTAAGCTTTTTCTTGCCAAGATCTTTTTCTTGGAGGGGGAATTAGAGCCATTGAAAGGAGTTGTGGATTCTTAATGTTTCCAAGGCTTCTTAGGACATCTTCTTTTCTTTTCTATCCTTAATTTATTGTTTCTTACTTATTTAAGCTAGTTCTTGCTATTTTGACTTGCTAATTTTATTGATTTTTGTTCTGGTGAATGTTGTTTCAAGAAAGATGTTCTCCTATCTTGTTCCATCAAGAAACACATCAAAATTAGGATTTTTAATCTTTTCTTATTGTTTCAAACATTCTTGCACAAAATAGTTTTCTTTTGTCTTTAAAATCACTTCTAACAAATCTGTTTGTGTTTTGTTTTTCCAGATTTGGTTGGGGCATTTTCTTGAGGTCCAAGGACGGTTTCTTTCCATCCAAGAAACCCTATTTCGTTCACTTTTAGACTATTTACTAGTTGGTTCATCTTTCCTTTTTTTTAATTTCATTTGACTCTCATTTGTGACATATCTCTTTTGGATGTTCATGGTTGATTTCTACACTGATTTCCATTGCAAAACAACCTATAAGTAGTTTTTACCCAGAATTTTTTTTTGGAAAAAAATATATTGAGTGGGTAAACATTTTTCAATTGATCTAAAATTTTACATACTAATTCTTGGCATTGTATTACAATATAAAAAAAATATTTCCCACGAAAAAAAGTGATCAAAAAAGTACATAAAAAAGAAAATACGAAAAGAACAAAAAATAAAAAAAAATATTCTGTAGGATGAATTTTTGGTCAAAACATTTCAAATCAGATCTACATTATTTAAAAAGGCTCCAGTTTAAATTTTGTGATTTTTTGAAATTGGGAACACCTCGAACGAATTTTGTTAAGATGCTTCGCAATTTTCTGGGTTTTTAAGTTTCAATAATTTTCATTGAATCTTAGTTCTTAGGTTTTCATTTGCTTTTTCTTTTTATTGTTCCTATACACATTTTAAAACTTTATTGTTTCTTGTGTTAGTAGGTTAAAGTACGTTGCAAATTCCTTCCTCTGTGCAACAAAAACCGTTGGTGTCTAGCCACTTTTGGACTCCTAATGCCGCTAGGGTATTTGGTAGCTAGATTCTTAACAATGATTGATTGTCATAAATACTTCTAAAGGACTCATAAGATTAATTCTTACCTCATTGAGAATTTGATTTTTATTTTTGAGTGCATAATAGCAAGGTTTGTTTAATTTTCTTTTCTTGAGTGTCGTGTTCTTTTCAAGCTTTCATAATGATTCGTGATACTATGATTGGGAAGTTGCAAAGGAAAATATAGGAACTATTAGATAAGGGGAGATGGTCAAATGAAAAGAGGAGTTCGATTGATCTCTCACCTATTATGAAATGTTATTAGTGTAGTTCAAAAGATCTTGAGGGTTTTTGATGTCCAATTAAATTTCCAAATAGAGAGAATAAGATTGAGCTATCACCTTTTGTGCAATGTTATTGGTGTAGTTCAAAAGATCATAAGGGTTTCCAATGTCCAATTAAATATCCAACAAGAGAAGAAAGTAAGTATGACTTTGAACCTTTTGTTGATTCTTGCTTTAGTGGAAAAGAGATATGTGATGGTGAACTTTGTGAACCGGAAAAAGATGATAGTGGGAATCTTTTCCTCGAATCTATGGAGTTAGATGAATAGAAACGTCATGTTCTCCTACTGAGATGTAGTGTACTGAATTGAATATTCATAATACTTGTGAAGGGGATATGGGAAGTGAGGAAAAATCTTGTGAAAAGACCGAGAGAAAAGAGACCTTGAGTGATAAAAGTCTACTTGATAGTCTAAATTTGGTGGGTGAAAATCCATATGAGGTAAAATTCGAGAGTTCTCACGAGGAAAAAGAATATGAAAAGAAAGAAAATACCCATACAAAAGTGAGGAATGATTATGTTTTAACTTACCCTAACTCGATTTTTTTAGTGGTGTTTCTTTATTGCAGGACTTCAAAGATCCATTGACGAACTCTCAATTATATTACTCTACCATTGGTAGATGATTTCACTTGTGGGAGAGAGGAAAGTTGAATATTGATAATTCTTCACAACTGCTACAAGGTAAGAAAGGTAAGGAAATGATAGAAACTGATTTAAGAAGGCATACCTTGAATGTTTTTGATAAGTATGCTACTGATTTTGTTTGTAAAATATTTCCTTACAACATGCTTTCTCGTTGGTCAAATTTCATTAAACCTTGGTCTAACAGTTCAACTGATTTTATGGGTTTATCTAAATTTGTAAAGGTTAAAAATAGTATTTTTTTTTTGCATTAAATAAGTTTTTTTAAACAATTTTACATATTTTCTCTTGTTTTAAATAGGTTTACATTCGTCTAGAGATTTAGGATACATCCGTAACTTGAACAAACTTTACGATCTGCTTCTGCATTCATCCGTCTCATTCATTATCAAAATTTTCATGTGATTAAGATTGTATAAAGGCCCTAGTAAATATGGTAGAACTCGTAGGATATAATTGGCATGTAATGGGAGATCTAGCGCACTTGTGTGTTTAACACTTCGATGCTCGTGTTATTCTACTTATCCTTCTTGGTTCTCCATGGTTTACTAAAGGCTATATGAAGAAAATGCTAAATGAATATTATTATTTAAGTTATATTCCATTAACCAAACCTTAATATATTAATAAAGGTATAAATAAAATAAGTGATGGGAGACGTCCCGGGTTGATTCGAGTCGTTCACGAGTTTGCCCGATCGTCGACGAGGAGAAGTTAACTTGTCAGAAAAAGGATGAAAATAGGCTAAGGTTGCGGAAGCTTATCAAAGGGGTTTAAAATTGGTTAAGTTATGGTGATAGGTTCGGCTAGGAAAGAAACAAAAGAGGTGGCTAATTCGGGTATTTCGGTTTAACAAAGTAAGGATTAAAGGATAGAAAAAGAACTAGAATGAGTTGTGGATGTGGAAAGCGATCTTAAATGTCTAAAACAATTCAACAGTAAAAAGTGTCACCCCGATTTCTATATGGTTTAAAGTGGATTTACGGAATAGAAAGATTATTGAACGCCACACAAAAATTGGTGATAAGTTTAAAGGAGTTCAGTTGACGCCACTAGCTCACTAGATAAGTCAATTCGAGACTCACACAAAAATAGGAGAGGAGATAAACTCACTCGAGAACAAATGTTCATTCAAAAGTTTGACAAAAGTTCTTTACAAATGAAAACAACAAGATATTTATAGTATTCAGCTAGGGTAGCCGAATAGCCTAATCATAAGCTTACTAACTAAGCAAAATTAAGCTAGATTGAGCTAGAAAATTCTGGAACAGAGCTTTAATTTGTTGTAGCTAAATTCAGCTGAATGGGAGCTCATTCGACGGTTTCTAGAAGGATATATGAACTTGGAGAATTTCCAAGGTGCATGGCAGCAACTAGGTTCGGCCTAGTCTTTAATGAACTACTTAAATTGCCACTTTTAGCTAAAAAGTTATCAGCATTAAAATGAGTACTTGAGTAGCCACTTGGAGTGTGAATAGACGGTTCTGAAGGGTCTTCAAAGTGTGAAAGGGCTGAAACAAATGGACATGGTGTAAACAGCAAGTGTGGAAGGAATTGTGCTGCTTAGGGGAGTGGATAGACCAAGCTTTGGGGAGCCTAAAGGCTGGTGAATCTTGGCCGAATGGTTTCCTTGGGGAGCCAAAAGAGATCAGCCAACATGCAATGAACCAGTCGAACATGCACCTTCCACATACATTGCACCTACATGCATGCACCTTCCTTAATGCTCCTTAGTAAATTCGGCTGCACCTATTAAAGATGAAAACTCATATTAATTCTTACTAATTTCAGCTGAACATAATTAAAACATAATTAGGACATAGTAAATGAAACTTAGGCAAATTATAAAAACTAAATAAGACACATTTAATAATCGATTAGGACTAGGTTACCATTAAAACATGTAATAACTCAAGACAAATTAAATAAACTTAAGACACCATAAATTAGGCTATAATAAAACACTTAGGACATATTTATAAGCTGTAAGAATTAATTAATTTATTTGAAAAATTAAGGTAAAGAGCTGAAAATATTTAATGAGTTCAACGAGTTGAAATGAGATCATGTGAACTAAACCGAGCTAAATTCAGTTTGCACCAAAGTGCACGGCTTGCTCAAAGTTTGTATCTGAGTTGGTCTGTAACACCCCAAACTTGGCCCAGACATTATGGCCGAATCTGGCGTGTCACATCGGTGTGCTTTTTGGAAACCATTTTTCTTGTTGATAAAAAAAACTTGTTTGGAGGTTGAAGCCTCTTTGCTAGAACTCATATTATACCAGCACTTTGTTAATCATTTTAAATCGTCATTACTTCTAAAACCTTGTTTGTCGCGGAAGCTTAAAAATCATTGCGGAAACATAGTGTTTTGAAAATAGTTATCATTTTGGGAAAACCGCATTCTACTTCTAACAAGTATAAATCATAATGAATTAAAATCTCCGATCGAAAGCTATAAATTGGAGAGGCCTTATTACAAATATAAAAACCCAGACGAAAACTAATAGCAAATAAAAGCCAAGTAAACGAAAACAGGAGCAGTAGTGTGGCCACCTCCGAGTCCCTCGCAGCTCTGAACCGTCTAACGCTAGGGATTACCTGAAAGGTTAAAAACGGGGTGAGTTTACGAAAAACTCGGTGTGTATTCCCCTTAATATAAATAGTTAGATATATGGTATGCAGAAATAGACTGGGCCTGAGCCCATCACAGTCACAGTATCAGGTGGGCCTTAGCCCATTAACAGAACCAGGTGGACGTAAACCCATTACGTAATCGAGATCGATGCAGATATGCGCATGTAAATCCAGCCCAATCCAACCAATACACCACCCGTACCAACCATCACACCATGTGGGGATAAAATCGACCCACCAAGCTTAGCACTGGTTGCGGCACTAAGTCAACAGAACGACTAAAAGTAATAAATATCGCAGAAAGGCTGGAAGCCTTGTACTAAATGATAACGGCCGTACACTTCCTCCGTAACAACATCCCAACCCCATGCAATATGTCGTGTATGTCATGCTCAATCATCAAAGGTGTATGCAGAATGGTCATGCTTAGTAACAGCCATTTAAACATATATTAAAAGCATATCAGTCACACGACCACAGTCAAGCCAGTTAAAACACAGTCATACGATCACCGTCAAATCAGTCAAATTTATAATCTAAGTCAGTCATTTACCCACAAGGGCAAAACAGTTATTTTATCCTACAAGGGGTATTTTAGTAATTTTACAAATATTGGGGTCTCGGTACTTATTACAACCTCCTAGAGGGTCTATCGTCGCTTCGAGCGACTCAGATAACCTACACGGCCAGAATAGTGTATATGGGCCCAAAACCCGCTATTGGGCCCAAGTGGGCCCATACGCTCGTGTGGCCCATTTGGTCCAGATTCATATACGGCATCGTGAGTCTCATAAACCAACCTGTCAATGATCACTTACCGAGGATTTTACCCGTGTGGGCCCACAAGCCCATTGGGCCCACGCGGCCCATTTTGACCCATCAAGGCCCATAACGGCCCTAGTCCGTGAAAATGCACGTGGTGGCCTCTACAGTCAAATGCCCATGTTTGTGGCCTCAGTTTACCACACGAGCAATCGCACGCTCATGAGGCCTCATATGCCGAGGTTTCGACTTTTCGGCTTTTGCCGACAGTAATGATTTACGGTATATAGATTCACACCTGATTATGTAGAGTACTAAAAATCCACGAGCGCCAGAACCTTGACTAGATCGATCGACTGAGATTTGCTTACTTGATCCAAAGCTCGGTGCAGCCACCCTTTCGCATCCTGGCAGAAAATCCCAAACAGTCGACACCTTACGCCGCTTAAACTTGGGAGTAGAGGCTACGCGCTCAACCTCAGCCGGTACCTTTGCCATCACTTTATTTCTAGCACCCTCTTCACCCATCAAAAGTTCTAGAACCCAAAGAAGGGAGTTAGCCGAAACTTGTAAAAAGAATAAAGAAGAAGAGAGGTTTTGGCAGATGTTGGTGCAAAAGAGAAAGAAAGGAAATGGTCAGTTGCCAGAGACTCAGAGAGAAAAGGAAGAAAACAGGAATTGGAAGTCCTAAAATCAGTGAAAAAACTGATCAAAATAAGGAAAACTTCTCAGCAAGGAAATTTGGCACACCCAAAAAGTGCCCAAAACTGAACAAAAGCAGAAAAAGCACTCAGAAACCCCCTCCTAGCTGAATTTGCATGCACAAGACTCCTTTTTCGGCTACAACACACCAACTTTGAATTTCCTTGATTCTCTCCACAATACTCTCCCTTAATCCTCTCCATGATTTGCTCTTACAATCTCTCCATGACCAATTCAAACACCTCATCAGCAGTGTTTCAGTCCAACTCTTCCACCTTCCCAGCTCACACAACAAAATAAACACTCTAATTCTTATCCCAGGATTTGAACCTCAGACCTCTCAGTTATACCACATGCCACCGTGCCACTACACCACAGGCTCTTTTTGTGTCACATTTTATCCTCAATTAATTAAAAGGTCCAAAGGCCAAAGTCCAGGTTCCTTTAAAAGAAAAACTAAAACAAATTGCAAGAGCCAAGACTTGAACCCAGGCTCCCTTGCAACCTTAATGACTGTAACACCCCTTACTCGTATTCAAGCCGGAACAGGGTTTGAGGCATTACCTAACTTGTCTTACTTAAACATCTCGAATAGGGTTATAAAATTTTGTTTAAACCTATCAATTGCACATACTCGGCCTAGGAGGCCCTAACATACTTCCGAGAGGTATCGGAACTATTTCGGGAACTTTTACGAGTTCGAGAAACTTTTCAACAAAACAGGGGCCACACGCCCGTGTGCCCCTAAGACATGCTCGTGTCTTTCACCCGTGGTCAACACTGACTAATTTCACAAGACCTTGACACGCCCGTGGTCCTAGCCCGTATGCCACACCTTGGCTTTCTGACTTATCCACACGGGCTATACACACGCCCGTGTGCTTCAGCCGTGTGGCTATTCAAATTCCAAGTGCAAGGTGCAGACTTCACACGACCTGGGCACACGCCTATGTTTTAGCCGTGCCTCCCACACGGTCTAGACACACGCCCGTGTGTCTACCCATGTGGACAATTAGCAGGCTATCTACCAAGCCCTTTGCCACCTTACATTGCATACATTCATACACCATCACACAACACTCTCAAATCATCGATTATAACACATTTGATTTATGAAAATGAAGTCTTCATCCCCTACACGAGGGAGAACTATTTCTAGTATAATTACAATCGACTTAAGCCGTCATCTATGGCTATGCACAACCTAACTGTAAACTCTCTTAGGCCAACACATTTAGCTATATTAACTATGACTTAATCAACTTTAAAAGAGATCCCTATACATGCCATAACTCATAAGGACTTGAAACCTCATACCAAGTGTCTGCTCGATAGTGTGAAACATCTCCGGTGATCTCCGACCCGAGTTAGCTAAATTAACCTATAAGAGGTGAGAAAGAAAGAGAAGTAAGCAATAATGCTTAGTAAGTTCATATGCATATAATAATCAACTACTGATAATCATTGATTATAATCAATCGCAAGGTATTATAATGATTTTTACATCTTAAACTCATGGTTACCTACATAATCATCCTTGAAGCTTACTTATTCTGTCTCTTACCACATTCTAACCATGCCACAAGCCAAATGTTCATGTTAATTAGCAAACATCCCTGCACTTGTCACCACATAATCACATAAAACAACATACCAAATATTTTCAATAAGCCATTCATACTATCAATTACTCGGTGGTTTCGCACTCAGCCCACCCTCAATCTCTAATAAGGTGGTATCGCACTTAGCCCACCAATCATTTATAATTACGGTGGTATCGCACTCAGCCCACCAATAAGAATAATATAAGCGATGGTATCGTACACAGCCCATCATTTAATAATTAATAAGGTGGTAACGCACACAGCCCACCGTTATTATACATTCATGGATAGTTAACCACATGCATTTCTCTATTTCAAATGTTCCTCCCGAGAACATCCTCACAAACACTACCATCCTTACTTAGCTTTCTACGATAATCGTTCGCATCCACACAATGCATTAATAATTATAACTTATGCAACCAAGGTGCATCATTTACACATAACCCATATGGGTTCATCATATACCGAATTCATCTCAATTCACTTCTAACACATACCTCTCGTGGTACAACCACATTCATTCTCATTTTCAACATACTTATTGAATCACTCAAATTGTTACATAACACCTTTGAGTCTCATACACATAAAGTCACACTGACATCATACCCCCGATAGGGTCTTACATGAATTAACATATCGATGCCATGCCCCTGACATGGTCTTATATGAAATCCCATACCGAGGCCATATTCTAAATATGGTCTTACATGGAACCTTAATTACCATCGTATCATGTTATTTGTATTTCCACTATTCATGGTTTAATTCAAGACTTTCATTTCTTGACATTACATCAAAACATATTTAACGTATACATGGAGGCAATAAACAATCTATACAACATTGAAATATTAAAAATACTTCACTTAGAGTTGTACAATTTGACACATGAACTTACCTCGATACCAAAAAGGGTAGAAAGGGACCCTTTTGCCCACATTTCTCTTTTCTCCCGTTCTAGGTCCAAATCTTGTTTTCTTTTATCTAGAACAATAGAATTTAATCATTTAATCACTTATAATTCATAATACAACCAAATCTATACTTATGAAAAAATGACTATTTTGCCCTTATACATTGGAAAAATTATGATTTTGCCCCTAGGCTCGTAAATCACTTTTCATCACATTTTCCTATTAAACAAGCCTAGCTGAACATTGAATCCTCTTACAACTTTCCACAATTCCAACTATTTCATGCATTAATGAACAAATTACACCATTTGCATCTTAGTCCTAATTAGGTGTTTTCATGACAACACCTTTCACAAAAGTTGTTTCTCATCTTCCTAACATTCATTTTCTTCCATAAAAACTCAGAAACCAACATAAACTCTCTCATGGTAAGTCCCTAGACTTTCAACCATATTACAAATTAGTCCCCTCATTAGCTAGCTTAAGCTTTGGGGACTCCAAAAGTAAAATTTTTATCAAGAAAGATTACCAAAATCACTTACTTGTGAGGAGAAATGTTTGCTGAAATTTTTGAGCTCTCCAACCCTTGTTTGTTGCCAATTTTCGTTGGTGATGAAGAAAAGAAAAGATGATACCCTTCTTTTCTTTATTTTTCTCTTATTTTATTCATTTAGTCAACAAAAGTCACCAACTCTTGTCAACTTTTTAATTCCTTGTCCCCTTGACCGTCCATCACTCTTAGAAAGGTATAATTGCACTTTAAAGACCTCCAATTTACACTCTATAGCTATTTTTCACCTCTAGCAAATAAAATAGGACTTTTGCACTTAATGCGATTTAGTCTTTTTTCGCGATTAAGCAAGAAATCGCTAAAATTAAAGCGACAAAATTTTCATGCACCCTTATAAACATGTTATAACACATAAAATAACATGAAAATATTTTTCTCTAACCTCGGATTAGTGATCTCGAGATCAATAATCCGACTAGCACCTAAATCAAGCTGTTACAATTCTCCCCTTAGGGATTTTCGTCCCCAAAAATCTTACCAGGAGAAGTTGCTCTTAACATTCCTGAAACGTTTTCACCAACTCATCAAAATCACAAATTGACTTATCCTTAAGCTTATCTCGCCAACAACCTTTAAGCTATAGTACACAAGGTCAAAGCACAACTTGAAACCTAGATTACTCTTCCTCCCGGGGGTAAATACTCAGTAATCTTACAACTGTGAACTCGGCACATGTTAAAATGATCATTCGGATCCTTATCGCATACTTCATTAAAATTCATATGACAACCCCCTCCTTGGAAATCAATTCACTTCAAATTTGACATTTATTGCATTTATCTCACTTTATTACTAGGATATTCACCGACTGTAATAGTCCTGACTTGTACGCTTTGAAAATTTAGGTTTTAGTGGTCGACTACTTCAGACCATAAACTCAATCATATCGTGAAATATACTCAATCGTCAAAACATTTTTGCATATAACTGTACTTTTTCTTAGTCTTGCATGAGTAGACATGCTATTACTAAGTCTCATACCAAAACCTTCTGTATAAGCTCTGAAATCTTCGACATATAAATTCTACCTCAAGGCAACATCAACAATGAAAATCTTATTCAACCTGAATTTTAACGTCTTAAACAAGCTCCCTCAGAGTTTTTTTAAAATACCATCCTTGGCATAACTAACCATACACAAGTCATAGGCTTCTTACCATACTTACTTACAATTGCCCTTATTTAGCACATATCGTGCCACACCTCGTAATCACTTTTTTGTGACTCATTCACGAGTACCCAAATTCACTCATTCATATGACTTTAGTACAATACTCATTTCTACTTCTAAACTCATCTACTTATCCTATTACTTACCAGGGATAGTTAAAGCCGCATGTTCATCGTCATCGAGGTAGGCATAAAGCCAATGCCACATCCCCGAGGTGGTCTTACATGGGGTCACCTCTAAATGCCAATGCCATATCCCGGATAAGGTCTTATGTGGACCTTCACATCAAGTATCGATGCCATATCCCGGATATGGTCTTATACGGGATCTCAACTCGATGCTGAAGCCATATCCCAGACATGGTCTTATATGGGACCTTATCTATTTCATATCTCGATGATAGCATTTTCATATTCAATATGGTCCACTAGGACTTCAACATTTCGTTAAACATTAACTACTCAATTTGGTAGAGTATCATGCATCAATATGATACCAAACATTCTCAATTATGCCAACATGAAGGTTGCATTAATCACATTCAAACTTACAAACTCTTTTCCTCGATTCATACTGAACTCAATACTAAAACTTTCAATTTATAGCACCTTTAATGGCTTTCATCTTAACCATCACGGTTAAAATGTTTCAACGAGCATACCTCTGTATCATGCTCCTTACTCATGTACACATAAAATTTCATTCTCCTTATTGCTTCATGCATAAATATACACATAACTAAAACCATATCTCAATACATCAATCTACTCTTTTCTCCTCACGGAGAATATATTTCAAACACACTCTCGTTTGAGTTTCTCTTGATGTGCTAATCTAAAATCTTTACTATCGTCATATCCCAAGATAGCAGGGACATTTCAATCGAGTACATTAACTCTATTCGGCTTACCCGAAAACCCATCGCACAATGTGAAACTTGTGATTTCACTTCTTATACTAGAATTATAACCTTTCTATGATTAAATCAAAAGCAAAATCATAGTAGATATAATTATCACAACTCAAAGAACACACACTTAAAAAAAATCATGATCAATGGAAGTATAGGAGAAATCTCACATAAAGTTTTATCACTCACTTCCTCCTCAAAGTACCAGAATAAGGTTACGAAGAGATAAAGGAATGTCGATTTCAATTGACTAAATCGGTAACTGTTTTGTCTAATCTTACAGTCAACTAACATTCTCACATGATCATGATTCATGAAAAGGACAACTACATCACCCCTGAAAGGCAACAGATATAAATACGTAATACTCAAAGAGATCATTATTATCCATACAACTATGGTTGTCATGATCAAACACTTTCGCAGTTCAAATATTGTTTCTCTAACAATTTTCGTTATCAAAACTTCTTGACTTTTCCTTTTCATTAGTGAACATCAATTTAGGGAGGTCTCGATAAGTGTACACCTCAGGTTTCCTACTCAATTGAGTCAAATAGCCTAGGCTAACTTTCTCCTTACTCTTAACATTGCATAATCCATGCAATCTTTAAAACATTCTGATATTCTTCTCAAAGCTATTCTCACTTTCTAACTACCTTTATCTCTATATACGTTACTACTTGTTTTGCCACTAAACTCTTTCATTTCATACTCATGAGCTTATTCAATTTAACTCTCATAAGGATCTCATTATAAATCAACAGTAGTAAGGGGGTGAGGTCGTAAAGCCTCTAACTTGACTCTCATGACTACATACATATGATTTAACATTCATCATTAATGAAATATCATGGTAGTCACACAACTCGCTCCATATTAATGTCTACTCGAGTACTCAACATTTCACCCCAATTTCTCTTACCATCACTTATCAAATTAAAGAATGTCTTACGGGTTTGAGTACGTCGTTTACTTGATTGCCATAGTCCAACTATGGTCTTACTCGTATCACAACATCATAGCCCAGCTATTACCTTACATGTCATCACGATGCCATAGCCTCGCTATGGTCTTACACGAAATCTCATATCAATACTAATGCCATATCCCAGATATGGTCTTACATGGAAACTCATGTTGATGCCGATGACATATCCTAGATATGGTCTTGCATGGGATCGTATATCAATATCGATGCCATATCTCAGATATGGTCTTGCATGATTTCATGCCGAAGCCAAGTCCCGGACATGGTCTTACACAGAGTCACTATTCGATGCCGATGCCATATCCCAGATATGGTCTTACACGGGATCATGTATCATTGCCAATGCCATGCCCCAGACATGGTCTTATATGGGATCACACGTATTGCCATGGTCCAACCATGGTCTTATTCATCAATGTATCATTGAATGACCGTACTCATCTCATGCATTCTACTTAGTCAAACTTCTCAGTTTAACTCCCACACTATAATATGTGTGGCTTCATAACATAGTCATAAAATAAAACATTATACATCATTTACTTTAACAGTCGCACATGAGATTCAACTATGTGGACATATTGTTCATACATCATTCAAACAGGTGTACTGATACAGTCCACCTCGGGAAGAGTCGAAACGTATGCGGATTGCCCAATCATCTACGAGGAGTAAATCAAGCCTTCGGGTAATAATGAGAAAATATGGAAGAGTTGCGAAAGCTTTTAAGTGAATTGGTTTTAAGAATTGGATTAAGTTAGGAATGGAGGTTTGAGAAATGAAGGAAACGGTTTAGATGATAGATTCATTTTTATGTTGAAGGAAGATGGATAAAAGATAGGTGATATTTTGGTGGAAATGGATTAAAGAACTTAAACAAAGAATCGATTCAACACTATAGCAGTGTCACCCCAGGATCTATATTGGTTTAAGGTAGAAGATGGAAATCGAATATGGACCAAGACCCGTTATCTATAAAGATAAGAACCTATGGTATAAGTTAATGGATAAGAAACGACTTGACGCCACAAGAAAAACTTGATAAGTCGGAATCGAAACTCGAACAAAAATGAATAGGAGATAAACTCACTCGGTGAATAAATGTTCATATATATTTAATCAAAGTCTTAATCTAACATAACCAATGAAAATAGCAAGTATTTATAGGCTATTTAGAGCTAGTCGAATGGTCATCCAAATAGCTTAAAGGCTAAGTAAAATTAAACTTAGAATAAGCTAGAAAAATCTAGAATAAAGTCCCTAAGTTTGCTTGGCTAGGTTGGCCGAACAAGGCCCTTGATATGCTTGGCAAATTCGGCTGAATGTGGCATTGTGAGCTTGCTATATTCGGCTGCATGTGGGAGGCAAATGGGCAGCTTCTAGATGATACATTTCTCTTGGCAAGATGAGTGCACTTGGAAGACTAATGGCCATGTCCATGTTCATCCTTTGGGAACGCCAATAGCCAACTTAATGGAGAAGAAAATGAGCTGATTGTATTTGGTCAGCAAGGGCACTCCAATGGACTTTTTTTAGAAGGATGAATGTGCAAGAATTAACTCAAAATTCGTCCAAGTTAATGGGCAGCCTTTGGGAACGTCAAGGGGCAGCTTAATGATGAAGAAAACTAAGCTTGATGAACTTGGCTGTAGGAAGATGAATGGCATTGTCCAAATTCATCCATAGCTTTAAAAATCATGCCAATAGATGTCCCTTGGCCGAATAGTCGCTTAGGAGAGTCAATGAATCAAAATAATTCATGTAGCTAGACATTCATGCATTCGGCCATGCAATGTATCCTGTGGTTCATGCATTTAATTCCTCCATGAACTTGTGTTCAAATTCTAGCCGAATAGGTGCCTTAAAAATTCAATAACCAGCAGCAATTAGTCCATGCTTCCAACCGTCCATGTACCTCCTAGGTTCCTTGATGTATTCGGCTAGGTACAATGCACCTAGGTGCATGTATCACTTAAATGCACTCTAATGGTTCGGATGAACCTACATGAACCAAGAAAACATATTAAATCTCTTCAAATCAGTTGAAAAATAATTGAACATGTCCATGACACACTAATGGACACTTTGGACACATTAAACATCCCATTTAAAACACTTTGAAATTCGGCATCCCCCTATTTTAACTAAAAAAAACTGCACATTTAATTTAGCTTTTAAACAACTTAAAAACATGTAATAAAATGTGACAAAATTAATTTAAGCTTAAACAAACTAAATCCAACACTAAATTAATTATTTAGACATATTTAATTTGATGTAGGAGTTTTAATAAATTAAATACTCAATTTATTTAAAGCATTAAAATGATGTAATCAGCTCAAGGAGCTGGAGCGAGCTCGAGTGAGCTCAAATTGAGCTCGAATGAGCTAATCTGGCTCAATTTAGAAGTGCATGAAGATGCACATGAGCTCCACGGTATTTGGGACTTGGACCTCGAGCTCCGTCAATTTGTGAGTCATTGGTGCCCCGGGCGTGCCCGTATCATCCCTCCCCTCTTCAAGACGATTCGTCCTCGAATCGACCCATTGGTTGTCCGAACAAAACTCCTTTTGGCTCAGTTTACCTCGATCAAATGGGGTGGATAATAATCGTAGTACCTGAAAAAGATAACCACAAGTTAGCAAACATTCTTACAAACCAAATATAAGCAAAACAAAATAGATAATTTGCACGCACATGGGCATAAACACTTTATCATATAAAAGGAACAAAGCCTTATCAAATTTTTTAAACATGATGGAATGAGCTTCAAAGAAGGCATACGGTTTAAATGATATCCTCAAAACAAAATGATCATGCGAATAATATATCAGATGATAGATATATTCATCACAAGAAGATATTTGTAATGCTTCACATGGTTCACGATTGTGCACAATAAGTTCATGCATTGATCGAAAACACAAGAATAAAAATTATAAAACTCAAGAATCCTGTCATCATTCATCGAAACAGATAGATCACAAACGGGCAAAATAGAACAATTAATCATAACATCATCTAAATGTTTGGCAAAAACATAATCAGCAACGGAAAGCTTATTGCAATCCGATGAGAGCAAAAACGCATCAACAGTTTTAGAAGACTTACCTTTATACTCAGAAAGACAAAGATCAGTCTTACCTTGATTGAGCAATACAAACCTTCTCTCCACGGCCAAGTAGTGTAATCGAAGCTTCGCGTTCAATTCAACCATTTTCAAATGGAAAGTGAATTTCAAATACAACCATAAAAATTGTTTAAGGAATGAATAAAATTTGAAGACAAATTGAACAAAATTTGTTACCTTATCCAAGAACCAATTACCAAAATGATTGAAATTTTTCAAGCACAATTGGGATTGATTGATTTTCCAACAAGATATACCAGATGATACAAAACATAGTCCCGGTTTAAAAACATGCGTTTGATTGGTTAAGTCAAAATGTATCAATGGTTTCGATAAATCAAACTTATTAAACCAATAAGACTTATGCACATTCAAGATCGAGCAATCAAAACTCTTTATATGTTTCAAAACTGATTTACAAAAACTCAAAGTTTCCGTATTAGACAATGAACTGATTTCGTGATAACCATAATCAAACAAATTGGAATTAAAAGAAAATTCATCGTCATACTTACTCGAGTCTTGCATTTTTCGAATATTCGTTACTCCACTTTCACAAGTTGTAGCGCAATGTTTCTGATTTGACAAACTCGTCTTACCATCATTTAAAACATCAAAATGAATCGAGGGATGGCAAAGGATGATATTATTCGCATATTCACAAATATTAGAAAGATTTAGTGGAGATGGAATTGTTTCGAAACACTTACCTTTCTTACATTCTGACTCGTGTGATTCAACTTCATCTTTACCTTGGATGATCATTTGGAAACGTCGCTCGTCGGGAAGGTATTGAAGTCTTTATTCATCACTTGATTTCTCAGAAACCTGAAAAGAAGAAACAGACGAAGAATAAAGTTTCGATGAGTTAGCTAAATCAACACTCGCTTTTTCTTGCTCTTCTTGTTCTCTCACTTCTTTTTCCAACTCTTTTTCTATCTCAAATTCTTTTTCATTATTCTAAATTTTATTTTCTTTTCTCTCGATTTCTTTTTCTTTTCTTTCGTATTCTTTTTCAATTTCTTTTTTGTTCTTTCTCTTCTTTTTCACTCTCGTTTTCTTCTTTTTCTTTTTCATTTTCTTTTTCAATTTCATTTTGATTACAACAAGAGGATGAGTCAGAAGAATTGAAAGGAGAAAAATTTGACTCAAGGATCGAGAGAATGTTCTCATAGATATCACAATCGTTTCTTCCTGAAAGATTCTTCATGGATGAATTTCTTGAAGAACGGCTTGTGCTTTCTCATTCGCGTTGTCGAAAAGCCTTGTACTCATTACTTTCTTCTCGTTGTCTCAGAGGTCTTGACGAATACGAATCTCGATGATAATCCTTTCTCACATATTCATTGAATGATGAACTTCTTGATGAAGAGGAATCTTGATAGAAGTCTGTTGACCTTGAAGTCAATGACGCATAGAAATCATGACAGAAGTCTTTTCTCGAATAATCATCGAAAGTGGATCTCTGAAATGGTCGCAACTCCACTTCTTGACTTGTTGTAGTGTGCTTTCGTCGAACCTTTTCCTCCACTTGACCCAAACACTTTTTTAGTGGACTTAACTTTCTTTCGAGCATCCGGTCCATTTCTTTCAGCAAGTAGTGGAAGTCATCAGATGAAAACTCTTCTTGAGACATGTTATTTTCTGAAAAGTAAGATTGTTAAAAAGAATAAAACTAAAAAGTAAAACCTCACCACAAAAACTCACAAGTCACTCACAAAGAAAAATTTCGCTCACGCTCGTGTTTCACTCGTATAAGGCTTTTTCTTTGATGAATATACTCGTGCCTTTTACCGCTCTTTCTCGCTCTCGCAAATTCTTACTTCGTTTCGAAAAGACCTATTGCGGCTTGAGGGTCGGTTACAAAATTGGTTAACAAGGGATTAATGTCGGGTATATGGGAGGCTGAACAAAAGAAAAATTTTGGTATCGGGTAGGCTAAAACAAAAAGGCTTTGGCAAATAGGGTAGGGGTGGTGTTGGGGTGGAATGTTGAAACCAAAATGATGGTAGAAGATCGGGGTAGAAAATAATTCAAACAAACTTCTCACTTTTTTTTTACAATTTTTTTTTTAATTTTCGTAATTCCTTTTTTTTCACTTCAATACAATATATGCTAAGACAAGAAACGAAAAAAAAATTACAACTTGAATTTTTTTTTATCTTATTACAAACACGAATCTATTCCGGCTTCACGAACGTCGTAGGGACTCCCCATTTAATAGCTCTAATACCAGATGATACAGTCTACCTCGGGAAGAGTCGAAATGTTTGCGGATTGCCCAATCATCTACAAGGAGTAAATCAAGCCTTCGGGTAATAATGAGAAAATATGGAAGAGTTGCAGAAGCTTTTAAGTGAATTGGTTTTAAGAAATGGATTAAGTTAGGAATGGAGGTTTGAGAAATGAAGGAAACGGTTTAGATGATAGATTTGGTTTTATGTTGAAGGAAGATGGATAAAAGATAGGTGCTATTTTGGTGGAAACGGATTAAAGAACTTAAACAAAGAATCGATTCAACACTATGACAGTGTCACCCCGGGATCTGTATTGGTTTAAGGTAGAAGATGGAAATCAAATATGGACCAAGACCCGTTATCTATAAAGATAAGAACCTATGGTATAAGTAAATGGATGAGAAACGACTTAACGCCACAAGCAAATCTTGATAAGTCAGAATCGAAACTCGAACAAAAATGAAGAGGAGATAAACTCACTCGGTGAACGAATGTTCATATATATTTAATCAAAGTCTTAATCTAGCATAAGCAATGAAAATAACAAGTATTTATAGGGTAATTAGAGCTAGTCGAATGGTCATCCAAATAGCTTAAAGGCTAAGTAAAATTAAACTTAGAATAAGCTAGAAAAATCTAGAATAAAGTCCCTAAGTTTGCTTGGCTAGGTTGGCCGAATAAGGCCCTTGATATGCTTGGCAAATTCGGCTAAATGTGGCCTTGTGAGCTTGCTATATTCGGCTGCATGTGGGAGGCAAATGGGCAGCTTCTAGATGATACATTTCTCTTGGCAAGATGAGTGCACTTGGAAGACTAATGGCCATGTCCATGTTCATCCTTTGGGAACGCCAATAGCCAACTTAATGGAGAAGGAAATGAGCTGATTGTATTTGGTCAGCAAGGGCACTCCAATGGACTTTTTCTAGAAGGATGAATGTGCAAGAATTAACTCAAAATTCGTCCAAGTTAATGGGCAGCCTTTGGGAACGTCAAGGGGGAGCTTAATGATAAAGAAAACTAAGCTTGATGAACTTGGCTATAGGAAGATGAATGGCATTGTCCAAATTCGTCCATAGCTTTAAAAATAATGCCAATAGATGCCCCTTGGCCGAATAGTCACTTAGGAGAGTCAATGAATCAAAATAATTCATGTAGCTGGACATTCATGCATTCGGCCAATGTATTTTGTGGTTCATGCATTTAATTCCTCCATGAACTTGTCTTCAAATTCCGGCCGAATAGGTGCCTTAAAAATCCAAAAACTAGTAGCAATTAATCCATGCTTCCAACCATCCATGCACCTCCTAGGTTCCTTGATGTATTCAGCTAGGTACAATGCACCTAGGTGCATGTATCACTTAAATGCACTCTAATGGTTCGGCTGAACCTACATGAACCAAGAAAACATATGAAAACTCTTCAAATTAGCTGAACAATAATTGAACATGTCCATGACACACTAATGGACACTTTGGACACATTAAACATCCCATTTAAAACACTTTGAAATTCGATAGCCCCCTATTTTAACTAAAAAAAAACTGCACATTTAATTTAGCTTTTAAACAACTTAAAAACATGTAATAAAATGTGACAAAATTAATTTAAGCTTAAACAAACTAAATCCAACACTAAATTAATTATTTAGACATATTTAATTTGATATAAGAATTTTAATAAATTAAATACTCAATTTATTTAAAGCATTAAAATGATGTAATCAGCTCAAGGAGCTGGAGCGAACTTGAGTGAGCTCAAATTGAGCTCGAATGAGCTAATCCGACTCAATATGGAAGTGCATGAAGATGCACATGAGCTCCACGGTATTTGGGACTTGGGCCTCGAGCTCCGTCAATTTGTGAGTCGTTGGTGCCCCGGGCGTGCCCGTATCACGTACATACACACATATCCCGTTCTCTGGATATATATTTACTCACTATATACACTTAACCCAATAGGTCGAGTATATAACACCGTATGCATATCAAGCCAATACAGATAAGCTTATCACTTTATAACTCTCATTTCAATCCTTATCACATACATGTCATAAACTTCTATTTATACCTATCCGCATATCATTAATGCATAAGCACATTTCAGTTTCCTCATTATCACTTACATCATTATTGGATTTAGCTCGGTTGGGAATCATCTCTGTCTTAACAAAATAATTTCGTTAGAGCCGAGAGATATCACACTATCATGGTCCACCTATGGCATGTATAGCTAGACTCTTACTCACGCTAGGTTAGTCTGAGAATCGACTGAACCATAGCTCTGATACCACTAAATGTAACACCCCTTACCCGTATTCAAGCCAGAACAGGGTTTGAGGCATTACCTAACTAGTCTTGCTTAAACATCTCGAATAGGGTTATAAAATTTCCTTTAAACCCATCACTTGCACATACTCGGCCTAGGAGGCCCTAACATACTTCCGAGAGGTATCGAAACTATTCCGGGAACTTTTACAAGTTCGAGAAACTTTTCAACGAAACAGGGGCCATACGCTCGTGTGGGGGTCTAGGGACATGCCCGTGTGCCCCTGAGACATGCCCGTGTCTTTCACCCGTGGTCAACACTGACTAATTTTACACGGCCTTGACACGCCCGTGGTCCTAGCCCGTGTGCCAAACCTGGGCTTTCTGACTTATCCATACGGGCTATACACACGCCCATGTGCTTCAGCCGTGTGGCTATTCAAATTCCAAGTGCAAGGTGCAGACTTCACACGACCTGGGCACACGCCCATGTTTTACCCGTGCCTCCCACATGGTCTAGACATACGCCCGTGTGTCTACCCATGTGGACAATTAGCAGGCTATCTACCAAGCCCTTTGCCACCCTACATTGCATACATTCATACACCATCACACAACACTCTCAAATCATCAATTATAACACATTTGATTTATGAAAATGAAGTCTTCATCCCCTACACGAGGGAGAACTGTTTCTAGTATAATTACAATCGACTTAAGCCATCATCTATGGCTATGCACAACCTAACCGTAAACTCTCTTAGGCCAACACATTTAGCTATATCAACTACGACTTAATAAACTTTAAAAGAGATCCCTATACATGCCATAACTCATAAGGACTTGAAACCTCATACCAAGTGTCTGCTCGATAGTGTGAAACATCTCCGGCGATCTCTGACCCGAGTTAGCTAAATTAACCTATAAGAGGTGAGAAAGAAAGAGAAGTAAGCAATAATGCTTAGTAAGTTCATATGCATATAATAATCAACTACTAATAATCATTGATTATAATCAATCGCAAGGTATTATAATGAGTTTTACATCTTAAACTCATGGTTACCTACATAATCATCCTTGAAGCTTACTCATTCTGTCTCTTACCACATTCTAAACATGCCACAAGCCAAATGCTCATGTTAATTAGCATACATCCCTGCACTTGTCACCACATAATCACATAAAACAACATATCGAATATTTTCAATAAGCCATTCATACTATCAATTACTCAGTGGTTTCGCACTCAACCCATCCTCAATCTCTAATAAGGTGGTATCGTACTTAGCCCACCAATCATTTATAATTACGGTGGTATCGCACTCAGCCTACTAATAAGAATAATATAAGCGATGGTATCGCACACAGCCCATCATTTAATAATTAATAAGGTGGTAACGCACACAGCCCACCGTTATTATACATTCATGGATAGTTAACCACATGCATTTCTCTATTTCAAATGTTCCTCCCGGGAACATCCTCACACACACTACCATCCTTACTTAGCTTTCTACGATAATCATTTGCATCCACACAATGCATTAATAATTATAACTTATGCAACCAAGGTGCATCATTTACACATAACCCACTATGGGTTCATCATATACCGAATTGATCTCAATTCAGTTCTAACACATACCTCTCATGGTACAACCACATTCATTCTCATTTTCAACATACTTACTGAATCACTCCAATTGTTAAATAACACCTTTGAGTCTCATACACATAAAGTCACACTGACATCATACCCCCGATAGGGTCTTACATGAATTAACATATCGATGCCATGTCCCCGACATGGTCTTATATGAAATCCCATACCGAGGCCATATTCTAAATATGGTCTTACACGGAACTTTAATTACCATCGTATCATGTTATTTGTATTTCCACTATTCATGTTTTAATTCAAGACTTTCATTTCTTGACATTACATCAAAACATATTTATCGTATACATGGAGGCAATAAACAATCTATACAACATTGAAATATTAAAAATACTTCACTTAGAGTTGTACAATTTGACACATGAACTTACCTCGATACCGAAAAGGGTAGAAATGGACCCTTTTGCCCACATTTCTCTTTTCTCCCGTTCTAGGTCCAAATCTCCTTTTCTATTATCTAGAATAATAGAATTTACTCATTTAATCACTTATAATTCATAATACAACAAAATCTATACTTATGCAAAAATTACTGTTTTGCCCTTATACATTGGCAAAATTACGATTTTTCCCCTAGGCTCATAAATCACTTTTCATCATATTTTCCTATTAAACAAGCCTAGCTAAACATTTAATCATCTTACAACTTTCCACAATTCAAACTATTTCATGCATTAATGAACAAATTACACCATTTGCATCTTAGTCCTAATTAGGTGTTTTCATGACAACACCTTTCACAAAAGTTGTTTCTCATCTTCCTAACATTCATTTTCTTCCATAAAAACTCAGCAACCAACATAAACTCTCTCATGGCAAGTCCCTAGACTTTCAACCATATTGCAAATTAGTCCCTTCATTAGCTAGCTTAAGCTTTGGGGACTCCAAAAGTACAATTTTTATCAAGAAAGATCACCAAAATCACTTACTTGTGAGGAGAAATGTTTGCTGAAATTTTTGAGCTCTCCAACCCTTGTTTGCTGCCAATTTTCGTTGGTGATGAAGAAAAGAAAAGATGGTACCCTTCTTTTCTTTATTTTTCTCTTATTTTATTCATTTAGTCAACAAAAGTCACCAACTCATGTCAACTTTTTAATTCCTTGTCCCCTTGACCGTCCATCACTCTTAGGAAGGTATAATTGCACTTTATAGACCTCCAATTTACACTCTATAGCTATTTGTCACCTCTAGCAAATAAAATAGGACTTTTGCACTTAATGCAATTTAGTCCTTTTTTGCGATTAAGCAAGAAATGGCTAAAATTAAAGCACCAAAATTTTTATGCACCCTTATAAACATGTTATAACAGATAAAATAACATGAAAATATTTTTATCTAACCTCAGATTAGTGATCACGAGATCACTAATCTGACTAGCCCCTAAATCGGGCTGTTACAATTCTCCCCCCTTAGGGATTTTTGTCCCCGAAAATCTTACCAAGAGAAGTTGCTCTTAACATTCCTAAAACGTTTTCACCAACTCATCAAAATCACAAATCGACTTATCCTTAAGCTTCTCTCGCCAACAACCTTTAAGCTGTAGTACACAAGGTCGAAGCACAACTTGAAACCTAGATTACTCTTCCTCCCGGGGGTAAATACTCAGTAATCTTACAACTGTGAGCTCGGCACATGTTAAAATGATCATTCGGATCCTTATCGCATACTTCACTAAAATTCAGATGACAACCCCTCATTGGAAATCAAGTCACTTTAAATTTGACATCTATTGCATTTATCTCACTTTATTACTAGGATATTCACCGACTGTAATAGTCCTGACTTGTACGCTTTAAAAATTTAGCTTTTAGTGGTCGACTACTTCAGACCATAAACTCAATCATATCGTGAAATATATTCAATCGTCAAAACATTTTTGCATATAACTGTACTTTTTCTTAGTCTTGCATGAGTAGACATGCTATTACTAAGTCTCATACCAAAACCTTCTGTATAAGCTCTGAATTTTTCGACATACAAATTCTACCTCAAGGCAACATCAACAATGAAAATCTTATTTGACCTGAACTTTAACGTCTTAAACAAGCTCCCTCAGAGTTTATTTAAAATACCATCCATGGCATAACTAACCAAACACAAGTCATAGGCTTCTTACCATACTTACTTACAATTGCCCTTATTTAGCACATATCATGCAACACATCGTAATCGCTTTTTCGTGACTCATTCACGAGTACCTGAATTCACTCATTCATATGACTTTAGTACAATTCTCATTTCTAATTCTAAACTCATCTACTTATCCCATTACTTATCAGGGATAGTTAAAGCCGTATGTTCATCGTCATCGAGGTAGGCATAAAGCCAATGCCACATCCCCGAGGTGGTCTTACATGGGGTCACCTCTAAATGCCAATGCCATATCCTGGATAATGTCTTATGTGGACTTTCACATCAAGTATCGATGCCATATCCCGGATATGGTCTTATACGGGATCTCAACTCGATGCTGAGGCCATGTCCTGGACATGGTCTTATACGGGACCTTATCTATTTCATATCTCGATGATAGCATTTTCATATTCAATATGGTCCACTAGGACTTCAACATTTCGTTAAACATTAACTACTCAATTTTGTAGAGTATCATGCATCAATATGATACCAAACATTCTCAATTATGCCAACATGAAGGTTGCATTAATCACATTCAAGCTTACAAACTCTTTTCCTCGATTCATACTGAACACAATACTAAAACTTTTAATTTATAGCACCTTTAATGACTTTCATCTTAACCATCACGGTTAAAATGTTTCAATGAGCATACCTCTGTATCATGCTCCTTACTCATGTACACATAAAATTTCATTCTCCTTATTGCTTCAAGCATAAATATACACATAACTAAAACCATATCTCAATACATCAATCTACTCTTTTCTCCTCACTGAGAATATATTTCAAACACACTCTCGTTTGAGTTTCTCTTGATATGCTAATTTAAAACATTTACTTGTAACATCTCGATTTACGGCCTAGTCAGAATAGTGGTGCGAGACCACAAATTCGAGGTATATGAATGAGTTTTTGAGGTTTATGCTATGTATGCATGCTAGTGTGAAAGTTTCATGAAGCAATTTTGTAAAATTGCAGTTGAATTGTCCAAAAGGACTAAATTACAAAAGCTGCAAAATGTGAGATTCTAGAAGCTATTTGTGTGAAATAGCTTTAGAATATTAATTAGAGGTCCTTAAATAGTAATTTTTCCAATTTCTAATATTTGGACAAAATTGGGCATGGATGAGTTAAAATAGAAAGTTTATCAAAAAAGGGCATTTTGGTCATTTGACAATTAAGTGATTAAAATAGGAGAAAAGATGACAAAATTCATTCATCTTCTTCTCCAAGGCTGCTGAAATTTTCAAGAGCCATTGTTAGGGTTCTTCAAATTTTTCAAGCTTGCTAGTAAGTACATGTAGCCTCATTTTTTATACTCGTTGTATTTTTGAAGTCCTTGTAGCATGAGTAAGCTATTTTTAGCTATTTGATGAGCTATGATGGATGTTCAAAAATGTGGCCATGTATGACATGCATGTATTTTGATGTTTTATGGAAGATTATGAAAGCTTGATGTAGTAGAAACATCTTTTGCTAAATGAGTTTCCATGGAAAATGCATGTAGGGACTAGTTTGTAAAAATCTTGAGTTTGGTCATACATGTGTGTTGTGATGAGAATTGATGATTGCTTTAGTTGAGTAAGTGGTTCGGCTAAGCATGAAAGGCTAGAAAGTTGAATAAAAATCACTTTACGAGCCCTGGGGGCAATTATGTAATTATGAGAAAGATTAGGGGCAAAAGAGTAATTTTTGCCAAAGTATGAGATGTGGGTCAATTTGGTCAATGTGTGTATTGAATAAGCTGATTTATTCATTATAGATTAAGAAAGACGAAGCCCAGATCGAAACCGAGGCAAAAGAAAAGTGGTGGACTAAATTGCACGTTTCTATACTTTTTTGTATCGAGGTAAGTCTATGCATAAACAATGCATTCATTCTATGCATAAACAATGCATTCATACTTACAATTTGTTAATGCTAGATAGTGTATAGCATGGTTGAGAATGATTGAGAACCTATGTGGTTCAAGTGAAATGAATGGATGAATGACTAAGTAAGTAGATTTGTGAATGTGTTGTGATAATGCTAAATGGTGGTCTAAGTGCGATACCATCCTAATGCATATGGACGATGAGCCGGCTATGTGTGATGCTATCGTTAAGTATATTATCTAGTGGGCTATGTACGAAACCACTATGAATACCTTGTTGGTAGGCTAAGTGCGATACTACCTTATCAGTTGATTGTGGTGGGCTAAGTGCGAAACCACCGAGACATTAGCTGTGTGGATTAGCTGTGTGGATTAGTTGTGTGAATTAGCTATGTGGATGTATTATCGAGAAATAATGATGTGTTGTATATTGTGTAAATGTGGTATTGAATTGTAACACCCCAAACCCGATCTAAAAGTTACGATCGAATCTGGTATGTCACAGGGAAAGATAGTTTTGGAAAATTTTAAAGAAACGTTGCAATTTAGAAAACTTCCGTTTTGAGTTTCCACTTAAATTAAAATTCTGATTGAAGGTTTCCTAATTATTTATTCTCTTGTTATCCTTTTGTTAACACTTTGGAAAAAATGATTTTTTATATATATATTTGCTTTTTTTTTAAAAAAAACTCCATATTTGATATTTCATAAAATATGTAATGACAGCATTAAATCAAAACCCAAATTAAAGTTATGGAGGCCTTATTACATAACAAAATCCCAAATTAAAAGTAAGTTTAAAAGAAAGAAATGAAAGATTTACGGAAGTAGTAATGCATGGCCACCTCAAAGTTCACCTCGGCTCCAAATCCGCAACTGAGGGTTACCTGCAAAATTAAGCAGAGGGGTGAGTCACCAAGACTCAGTGTGTAATTCCCCTTATAACAAAATCTGGGCCTTAAGCCCACAGGTGCTCATCAGGCTTTAGCCCTCACAACATAGCATATCAGAAATTGGATGCAATGCAACCCAGCCCAACCTAGTTTTCCATCCTCTACATCACCTGAATCAGCCAAACACCCGTGGCACCAAGCTACCGTGGTTCCAAACCACTGTGGTTCCAAACCACTGTGACAGAGTCACTGATAAACGTATGTGGGGCCAACCCACTGTGGTTCCAAACCACTGTGACAGTCACTAATAAATGTATGTGGGGCCAACCCACTGTGGTTCCAAACCACTTGACAGTCACTGATAAATGTATATGTTGTTCCAAACCACTGTGGTTTCAAACCACTGTGACAAAAGTCACTGAATCACACTTCCCCTTCCAATCATATCCAAAAGCCCATGCAACATATTAACAATATACAATAGATAATCAAATCATACATAATCATGTTATACGAAAGGCAATCATAACGGTACTTACCTGGTGTCTCCAACCTTTCCCACAAGGGTAACTCAACTATCTATACAGTTGTTTCGGCTTTCAGTCAACACAGTTATTAACACAAAGTAATAAAGAAAAGTGTGAGCATTACACACCTAATTACGCGTAAAACTAAACACTCTAGATCGTCGACACTCTCACTAGAAGAAACAACCGCGATTTGTCTATCCCAAGCAGATGTCGGCTCCCTACCACAACCCGATGAAAAGTCTCAAACCGCCAACATAGCACATCATTTAAACATGGGAGCAGAGACTACGGGTCCACTCCCCTCCTTAGATTGACTGGCACTCACATCCATGAATAGAATCCTTGATCAGGAGGTTGGGTTAAGGCAACAAAAGAGAAAAGGGAATAGGTAAACCAAAAACAAGATAACTTTCTTACCTTGGTTAAAGAATGAACCAAACACAGATAGACTTGGCTAAAGATTTTAATCCGAAGCGAACATGCCACGATAAGAGGAGAAAAGAAGAGATTAGCCACTAACTAACATCAAGAACAAAATAGCCATACGGCTATGACCACACAGAATCGAAAGAAACATAGAGAAAAATTGAAAGAGTCTCCCTTACCTTGCACAAGCAGAAACCGATTGAGAAGGGACCTCTGGCAGACGATTATCACTAGATTTCTGGGGTTTAGCTAATGGAGCAAGAAATAAGAGTGCAAGAAGAAAAGATGAAGAATATCGAATAAGTGTAGAAGTAGAAGAGAGTTTCGACTTTGTAAAGAGTGGTTGAAAAAGATGAATTGGAGAAGACAAAGATTCGGCTATGGAGGAGCTAAACAAGAACGAAAAGAAGTGGGGGTTTCGGTTTAATGGAGAAAGTGGAGAAGTAAAGGGAAGGGATGAAGGTTCAGCTATGGTGAAAAATGTAGAAAGAAAATAGAGAGAGAGTAGAATGAGAAGTAAGCTTCGGCTAGAGAAGAAAAGAAATAAAAGTACCAAAAAAAGAAAAAGTGAAGGAAGTAGGAGAAGTGTAGAGGAAAAGTGATTCGAAAACTTGAAGGGTAAAGATGGAGAAAATGACTTTGAGAGATTCGGCACAAGCACTAAAAGTAACCAACCTGAAAATGCCTTAAGAGTCAAACACCCAAAACGTCAAAAGAAAAGCTAAAGAAACTAAAGATTTCGACACATCACTCCCACCAGGTTCAATTTTGCTATCACACACCACAAAATGCTGAAACTCCTTAGCCTCAACATCACATAGCCGAAATTCTCCTCCCACCTTTCCAACATTTGGCCAACTCTCACTCCACCTCCCACTTCCTTGATTTGCTCCTTGTTCCACTCTCCATCACCCATTTGAATTAGTTGACCAATTCAAACTCCTCAAGCTCCTCTCCTCCACCCATTTCAAACTGGTTGACTCATTCAAGCCCCTCCTAGAAGAGTCCCAGCCGAATGCTACCTCCTCCTCTCCTTGAGCACAAAAATTAAAGCTCTAAATGCTGCAGAAGGGATTCGAACTCCTTCCCCCTTGCTCCACTAATGACGCCACCTTCACTAGGACACAAGCTCCTTTGTGTCAACAAGCACATGCAAATAACCTTAAGGCCTGCCTCCACTAGCTCTCCCCCCCTTCAACCCATAAACCAAAATTTTGCCAAGGCTCTGGCTTGAACCCGAGCCTCCCCAGGACCCCCAAACACATCTAAATTACAAGCAGAACAAGCCAAGCACACAGAAAAACATAAAATGCAGAACCCATAACTCTAGGATGTTACATGAATGCAGGGGTGCATGTCAATGGATATGAGTAAGTGACTCATAATGTGTTGGAATAAATGTGGTAAGGGATAGAAAGAGTAAGCATAGTTGTACATTTTATGTTAGTATAATGCTAATTGTTGTTTAGCTTATACCATGTTGCTTAATTGTTTATGTGTAAACTTACTAAGCTCAAAGCTTACTCTCTTTCTTTTCCCTTTTCTTATAGAGTAAAGTGTTGAATCGAGATACGAGGATCAATTGGAAGATCGCCCACACTATCAGCACACTCTGGTACATTAGACTCAATGTTTTGTATATGGCATGTATAGGGGTTAGACAAGTTAGTGAATTTTGTTGTAAATGGCTATGATGTGTTAGCCTTTAGAAGGATGATCTCTTTTGTATTATGCCATAGTTGTTGGCATTTTAATAGATGAAAAGATGTAGTTATATATGTGAGATTGGAAGATTATGAGTTGATTATTGGATGTGTTGAATGAGTGCATGTTGTGTATGCTAGAGGGGTGAAAAGAACTTGGCATAAAGCTTTATTCTTGTCCATGTGGATAGACACACGGGCGTGTGTCTAGGCCATGTGTGACACACGGCCAGCCCACGAGCGTGTGATTCAGCCGTGTGTCCCCTGCATGTTAGTAGTTTAAGTCAGAATAGACCACAAACTAGCCACACGGGCGTGTGTCTAGGGCATGTGGGATTAATCAGTGTTGGCCACAGGCTAGCCACACGGGTGTGTGTCTAGACTCTAGGTCGTGTTAGGTAGTCAATGTGCACCACGGGCGGAGGGCACGGGCGTGTTCCCTAACCGTGGGGCATTGGTAGAATGCTTGAGTTTTCATGCACGGGTAGTGACCATGGGCGTGTGTGAAACCCATGGGCGTTCCAAATCTTACACGGGCGTGTGATCCCTATATAGATGGAAAAATTTTAAGATCGTAAGAGTTTTCGATATGGTCTCGAGAGCCCTCGTGTGTTTGAGAGAGGCCTCGTAAGTTGGGTCTGAGGTTGTTGTGATGGCCAAAGAGAGTGGTCACATGGTGCCTAAGTGGCGATCTTGAGGGTTTTATTACGGTAACACCTCGTGCCCGGTTTCGGCGTTGAATACGGGTAAGGGGTGTTACATATAGCGGCAACCCCGTCACAAAATCCATGGTAACCCGATCCCACTTCCATTCGGGTACCATCACTGGCTGAAGCAATCCTGAAGGCACTTGATGCTCAACTTTCACTTGTTGACAAATCAGACACTTTGTTACGAACTCTGAAATATCTCTTTTCATACCCGGCCACCAATAAGACTTCTTCAAGTCATTATACGTTTCAGATCTTTGCCGGATGTAATTGACAAACATCCTTTGTGGGCCTCATGCAAAACCTTTTGGATTAGCTCCTCATCTCTAGGTACACAAATTACATCACAGCATAAAGAAACAACCATTCGAGTCCACTCGAAGATCGAAATCACTTTCTGATCCACACTTAGCTCTCTTAGCTAGCATCTCACTGTCATTTCTCTGAGCCTCACATATCTGTTGAACAAATAGTGGCTTAGCTCTCAACTCTGCCAAAATAGCACCATCTTCAGACAATGCCAAACTCGTCCTCATAACTCTTAGAGCATACAAGGATTTCCTACTCAGGGCATCCGCAACCACATTCGCTTTTCCCTGGTGGTAATCAATGACTAACTCATAGTCTTTCAACAACTCAAGCCACCGTCTCTGTCGCAAATTCAGATCCTTCTGATCCATCAAATATCTCAAACTTTTATGATCCGTAAAGAGAGAGATGTTGTGTGGGTTGTTGTGGATAGACTAACAAAGTCGGCTCACTTTATTCCAGTACGTGTTGATTATTCACTGGATAAGTTAGCTGAGTTGTATGGTGCAGAGATAGTGAGGTTACATGGTGTACCTGTGTCTATAATATCAGATAGGGATTCGAGGTTCACTTCGAGGTTTTGGAAGAGGTTGCAATAAGCTTTGGGAATAAAGTTGAATTTCAGTACTGCGTTCCATCCGCAAACCGATGGTCAGTCTAAAAGAGTGATTCAAGTTCTCGAGGATATGCTTCGATGCTGTGTGTTAGAATTCGAGGGTAGTTGGGAGAGATATCTACCTTTAGTTGAATTTGCTTACAACAATAGTTATCAGTCGAGTATATAGATGGCACCGTATGAGGCCTTGTATGGTCGTAAGTGCCAGACTCCTTTGTATTGGATCGAGCTTAGTGAGAAGCAGATCCATGGGGTCGATCTAGTAAAAGAGATTGAGGAGAAAGTGAAAATAATCCGTAATAGTCTGAAAGTTGCTTCGGACCGACAGAAGTCGTACGTAGATCTGAAAAAAAGAAATTGAGTTTGAAGTGGGCGACAAAGTATTTTTGAAAGTGTCCCCATGGAAGAAGATTATGAGATTTGGACGAAAAGGAAAATTGAGTCCAAAATTCATAGGGCCGTATGAGATTACAGATAGAATTGGATCAGTAGCATACCGGTTAGCTTTGTCGGTAGAGTTGGAAAAGATTCATAATGTGTTACATGTGTCAATGTTACGACGGTATCGCTCTGATCCTTCACATGTGATTCCTCCGACGAAAATTGAGATAAGACCGGATATGTCTTATGATGAAGAGCCGATTAAGATATTGGCCCGAGAAGTGAAACAGTTGAGAAATAAGAGCATAGCACTAGTGAAAGTGTTATGGCAGAAACACGGTGTGGAAGAGGCTACGTGGGAAATGGAAGAAGCTATGAGAGAGCAGCATCCAAACCTCTTTACTGGTAAGATTTTCGGGGGCGAAAATCTTTAAAGGGGAGAGAGTTGTAACATCTCGATTTAGGGCCTAGTCGGAATAGTGGTGCGAGACCACAAATCTAAGGTATATGAATGAGTTTTTGAGGTTTATGCTATGTATGCATGCTAGTGTGAAAGTTTCATGAAGCAATTTTGTGAAATTGCGGTTGAATTGTCCAAAAGGACTAAATTGAAAAAGTTGCAAAATGTGAGATTCTAGAAGCTATTTCTGTGAAATAGCTTTAGAATATTAATTAGAGGTCCTTAAATAGCAATTTCCCCAATTTATAATATTTGGACAAAATTGGGCATGGATGAGTTAAAATAGAAAGTTTATCAAAAATGGCATTTTGGTCATTTGACAATTAAGTGATTAAAATAGGAGAAAAGATGACAAAATTCATTCATCTTCTTCTCCAAGGCTGCCGAAATTTTCAAGAGCCATTGTTAGGGTTCTTCAAATTTTTCAAGCTTGCTAGTAAGTACATCTAGCCTCATTTTTGATATTCTTTGTATTTTTGAAGTCTTTGTAGCATGAGTAAGCTATTTTTAGCTATTTGATGAGCTATGATGGATGTTCAAAAATGTGGCCATGTATGACATGCATGTTTTTTGATGTTTTATGGAAGATTATGAAAGCTTGATGTAGTAGAAACATCTTTTGCTAAATGAGTTTCCATGGAAAATGCATGTAGGGACTAGTTTGTAAAAATCTTGAGTTTGGTCATACATGTGTGTTGTGATGAGAATTGATGATTGCTTTAGTTGAGTAAGTGGTTCGGCTAAGCATGAAAGGCTAGAAAGTTGAATAAAAATCACTTTACGAGCCTTGGGGGCAATTATGTAATTATGAGAAAGATTAGGGGCAAATGAGTAATTTTTGCCAAAGTATGAGATGTGGGTCAATTTGGTCAATGTGTGTATTGAATAAGCTGATTTATTCATTATAGATCAAGAAAGATGAAGCCCGGATCGAAACCGAGGCAAAAGAAAAGTGGTGGACTAAATTGCACGTTTCTATACTTTTGTGTATCGAGGTAAGTCTATGCATAAACAATGCATTCATACTTACAATTTCTTAATGCTAGATAGTGTATAGCATGGTTTAGAATGATTGAGAACCTATGTGGTTCAAGTGAAATGAAAGGATGAATGACTAAGTAAGTAGATTTGTGAATGTGTTGTGATAATGCTAAATGGTGGGCTCAGTGCGATACCATCCTAATGCATATGGACGATGAGCTGGCTATGTGCGATGCTATCGTTAAGTATATTATCTAGTGGCTATGTGCGAAACCACTATGAATACCTTGTTGGTAGACTAAGTGCGATACTACCTTATCAATTAATTGTGGTGGGCTAAGTGCGAAACCACCGAGACATTAGCTGTGTGGATTAGCTGTGTGAATTAGTTGTGTGGATTAGTTGTGTGGATGTATTATCGAGAAATAATGATGTGTTGTATATTGTGTAAATGTGGTATTGAATGCAGGGGTGCATGTCAATGGATATGAGTAAGTGACTCATAATGTGTTGGAATAAATGTGGTAAGGGATAGAAAGAGTAAGCATAGTTTTACATTTTATGTTAGTATAATGCTAATTGTTGTTTAGCTTATACCATATTGCTTAATTGTTTATGTGTAAACTTACTAAGCTCAAAGCTTACTCTCTTTCTTTTCCCTTGTCTTATAGAGTAAAGTGTTGAATCGAGATACGAGGATCAATTGGAAGATCGCCCACACTATCAAAGACACTGGTACATTAGACTCAATGTTTTGTATATGGCATGTATAGGGGTTAGACAAGTTAGTGAATTTTGTTGTAAATGGCTATGATGTGTTAGCCTTTAGAAGGATGATCTCTTTTGTATTATGCCATAGTTGTTGGCATTTTAATAGATGAAAAGATATAGTTATCTATGTGAGATTGTAAGATTATGAGTTGATTATTGGATGTGTTGAATGAGTGCATGTTGTATGCTAGAGGGGTGAAAAGAACTTGGCATAAAGCTTTATTCTTGTCCATGTGGATAGACACACAGACGTGTGTGTAGGCCATGTGTGACACACGGCCAGCCCACGAGCGTGTGATTCAGCCGTGTGTCCCCTGCATGTTAGTATTTTAAGTCAGAATAGACCACGGACTAGCCACACGGGCGTGTGTCTAGGGCGAGTGGGATTAATCAGTGTTGGCCACGGGCTAGCCACACGGGCGTGTGTCTAGACTCTAGGCCGTGTTAAGGTAGTCAATGTGCACCACGGGCGGAGGGCACAGGCGTGTTCCCTAACCGTGGGGCATTGGTAGAATGCTTGAGTTTTCATGCACGGGTAGTGACCATGGGCGTGTGTGAAACCCACGGGCGTGCCAAATCTTACACGGGCGTGTGATCCCTGTATAGATAGAAAAATTTTAAGATCGTAAGAGTTTTCGATATGGTCTCGAGAGCCCTCGTGTGGTTGAGAGAGGCCTCGTAAGTTGGGTTTGAGGTTGTTGTGATGGCCAAAGAGAGTGGTCACGTGGTGCCTAAGTGGCGATCTTGAAGGTTTTTTTACGGTAACGCCTTGTGCCCGGTTCTAGCGTTGAATACGGGTAAGGGTGTTACATTACTATCGTCATATCCAAAGATAGCAGGGACATTTTAATCGAGTACATTAACTCTATTAGAAACACCGAAAACCCATCGCACAATGTGAAACTTGTGATTTCACTTCTTATAAAAGAATTATAACCTTTCTATGATCAAATCAAAAGCACAATCATAGTAGATATAATTATCACAACTCAAAGAACACACACTTAAAAAAAATCATGATCAACGGAAGTATAAGAGAAATCTCACATAAAGTTTTATCACTAACTTCCTCCTCAAAGTACCAGAATAAGGTTACGAAGAGATAAAGGAATGTCGATTTCAATTGACTAAATCGGTAACCATTTTGTCTGATCTTACAGTCAACTAACATTCTCACACGATCATGATTCATGAAAAGGACAACTACATCACCCCTGAAAGGCAACAGATATAAATACGTAATACTCAAAGAGATCATTATGATCCATACAACTATGGTTGTCATGATCAAACACTTTCACAGTTCAAATATTGTTTCTCCAACCATTTCCTTTATCAAAACTTCTTGACTATTCCTTTTCATTAGTGAACATCAATTCAGGGAGGTCTCGATAAGTGCAAACCTCAGGCTTCCTACTCAATTGAGTCAAATAGCATAGGCTAACTTTCTCCTTACTCTTAACATTGCATAATCCGTGCAATCTTTAAAACATTCTGATATTCTTCTCAAAGCTGTTCTCACTTTCTAACTACCTTTATCTCTATATACGTTACTACGTGTTTTGCCACTAAACTCTTTCATTTCGTACTCATGAGCTTATGCAATTTAACTCTCGTAAAGCCTCTAACTTGACTCTCATGACTACATACATATGATTTAACATTCATCATTAATGAAATATCATTGTAGTCACACAACTCACTCCATATTAATGTCTACTCGAGTACTCAACATTTAACCCCAATTTCTCTTACCATCACTTATCAAATTAAAGAATGTCTTACGGGTTTGAGTACGTCGTTTACTTGATTGCCATAGTCCAACTATGGTCTTACTCGTATCACAACATCATAGCCCAGCTATTACCTTACATGTCGTCACGATGCCATAGCCTCGCTATGGTCTTCAACGAAATCTCATATCAATACCAATGCCATATCCCAGATATGGTCTTACATGGAAACTCATGTTGATGCCGATGCCATATCCTAGATATGGTCTTGCATGGGATCGTATATCAATATCGACGCCATATCTCAGATATGGTCTTACACAATTTCATGCTGAAGCCAAGTCCTAGACGTGGTCTTACACGGAGTCACTATTCGATGCCGACGCCATATCCCAGATATGGTCTTACACGGGATCACGTATCGTTGCCAATGCCATGCCCCAGACATGGTCTTATATGGGATCACACGTATTGCCATGGTCCAACCATGGTCTTATTCATCAATTTATCATTGAATGACCGTACTCATCTCCTGCATTCTACTTAGTCAAACTTCTCAGTTTAACTCCCACACTATAATATGTGTGGCTTCATAATAGAGTCATAAAATAAAACATTATACATCATCTACTTTAACAGTCGCACATGAGATTCAACTATGTGGACATATTGTTCATACATAATTCAAACAGTCGTACATACACACATATCCCGTTCTCTGGATATATATTTACTCACTATATACACTTAACCCAATAGGTCGTGTATAAAACACCGTATGCATATCAAGCCAATACAGATAAGCTTATCACTTTATAACTCTCATTTCAATCCTTATCACATACATGTCATAAACTTCTATTTATACCTATCCGCATATCATTAATGCATGAGCATATTTCAATTTCCTCATTATCACTTACAACATTATTGGATTTAGCTCGGTTGGGAATCATCTCTGTCTTAACAAAACAATTTCGTTAGAGCCGAGAGATATCACACTATCATGGTCCACCTATGGCATGTATAGCTAGACTCTTCCTCACGCTAGGTTAGTCCGAGAACCGACTGAACCATAGCTCTGATACCCTTAATGACTGTAACACCCCTTACCCGTATTCAAGCCAAAACAGGGTTTGAGGCATTACCTAACTAGTCTTGCTTAAACATCTCGAATAGGGTTATAAAATTTCGTTTAAACCCATCACTTGCACATACTCGGCCTAGGAGGCCCTAACATACTTCTGAGAGGTATCAGAACTATTTCGGGAATTTTTACGAGTTCGAGAAACTTTTCAACAAAATAGGGGCCACACGCCCGTGTGGGGGTCTAGGGCACGCCCGTGTGCCCCTAAGACATGCCCGTGTCTTTCACCCATGGTCGAAATTGACTAATTTCACACGGCCTTGACACGCCCGTGGTCCTGGCCCGTGTGCCAAACCTTGGCTTTCTAACTTATCCACACGGGCTATACACACGCCCGTGCGCTTCAGCCGTCTGGCTATTCAAATTCTAAGTGCAATGTGCAGACTTTACACGACCTGGGCACACGCCCATGTTTTAGCCGTGCCTCCTACACAGTCTAGACACACGCCCGTGTGTCTACCCATGTGGACAATTAGTAGGCTATCTACCAAGCCCTTTGTCACCCTACATTGCATACATTCATACACCATCACACAACACTCACAAATCATCGATTATAACACATTTGATTTATGAAAATGAAGTCTTCATCCCCTACACGAGGGATAACTATTTCTAGTATAATTACAATCGGCTTAAGCCATCATCTATGGCTATGCACAACCTAACCGTAAACTCTCTTAGGCCAACACATTTAGCTATATCAATTATGACTTAATCAACTTCAAAAGAGATCCCTATACATACCATAACTCATAAGGACTTGAAACCTCATACCAAGTGTCTGCTCGATAGTGTGAAATATCTCCAGCGATCTCTGACCCGAGTTAGCTAAATTAACCTATAAGAGGTGAGAAAGAAGGAGAAGTAAGCAATAATGCTTAGTAAGTTCATATGCATATAATAATCAACTACTGATAATCATTGATTATAATCAATCGCAAGGTATTGTAATGAGTTTTACATCTTAAACTCATGGTTACCTACATAATCATCCTTGAAGCTTACTCATTCTGTCTCTTACCACATTCTAACCATGCCACAAGCCAAATGCTCATGTTAATTAGCATACATCCCTGCACTTGTCACCACATAATCACATAAAACAACATATCGAATATTTTCAATAAGCCATTCATACTATCAATTACTCGGTGGTTTCGCACTCAGCCCACCAATAAGAATAATATAAGCAATGGTATCGCACACAACCCATCATTTAATAATTAATAAGGTGGTAACACACACAACCCACCGTTATTATACATTCATGGATAGTTAACCACATGCATTTCTCTATTTCAATGGTTCCTCCCGGGAACGTCCTCACACACACTACCATCCTTACTTAGCTTTCTATGATAATCATTCGCATCCACACAATGCATTAATAATTATAACTTATGCAACCAAGGTGCATCATTTACACATAACCCACTATGGGTTCATCATATACCAAATTCATGTCAATTCAGTTCTAACACATACCTCTCATGGTACAACCACATTCATTCTCATTTTCAACACACTTATTGAATCACTCAAATTGTTAAATAACACCTTTGAGTCTCATACACATAAAGTCACACTGACATCATACCCCCGATAAGGTCTTACATGAATTAACATATCGATGCCATGTCCCCGACATGGTCTTATATGAAATCCCATACCGAGGCCATATTCTAAATATGGTCTTACACGGAACCTTAATTACCATCGTATCATGTTATTTGTATTTCCACTATTCATGGTTTAATTCAAGACTTTCATTTCTTGACATTACATCAAAACATATTTAACGTATACATGGAGGCAATAAACAATCTATACAACATTGAAATATTAAAAATACTTCACTTAGAGTTGTACAATTTGACACATGAACTTACCTCGATACCGAAAAGGGTAGAAAGGGACCCTTTTGCCCACATTTCTCTTTTCTCCCGTTCTAGGTCCAAATCTTGTTTTCTTTGATCTAGAACAATAGAATTTACTCATTTAATCACTTATAATTCATAATACAACAAAATCTATACTTCGGCAAAAATGACTATTTTGCCCTTATACATTGGCAAAATTATGATTTTACCCCTAGGCTCGTAAATCACTTTTCATCACATTTTCCTATTAAATAAGCCTAGCTAAACATTTAATCCTCTTACAACTTTCAACAATTCCAACTATTTCATGCATTAATGAACAAATTACACCATTTGCATCTTAGTCCTAATTAGGTGTTTTCATGACAACACCTTTCACAAAAGTTGTTTCTCATCTTCCTAACATTCATTTTCTTCCATAAAAACTCAGCAAACAACATAAACTCTCTCATGGCAAGTCCCTAGACTTTCAACCATATTGCAAATTAGTCCCCTCATTAGCTAGCTTAAGCTTTGGGGACTCCAAAAGTACAATTTTTATCAAGAAAGATCACCAAAATCACTTACTTGTGAGGAGAAATGTTTGCTGAAATTTTTGAGCTCTCCAACCCTTTTTTGCTGCCAATTTTAGTTGGTGATGAAGAAAAGAAAAGATGATACCCTTCTTTTCTTTATTTTTCTCTTATTTTATTCATTTAGTCAACAAAAGTCACCAACTCTTGTCAACATTTTAATTCCTTGTCCTCTTGACCATCCATCAGTTTTAGGAAGGTATAATTGCACTTTAAAGACCTCCAATTTACACTTTATAGCTATTTGTCACCTCTAGCAAATCAAATAGGACTTTTGCACTTAATGTGATTCAGTCCTTTTTCGTGATTAAGCAAGAAATCGCTAAAATTAAAGCACCAAAATTTTCATGCACCCTTATAAACATGTTATAACACATAAAATAACATGAAAATATTTTTCTCTAACCTCGGATTAATGATCTCGAGATCATTGTTCCGACTAGCCCCTAAATCGTGTTGTTACAATGACGCCACAACCACTAGACCACATGCTTCCTTGTGTCATTTATTTAACACAATAATTTGAAAGGCCTACATCCAAGCATCCAGGGTTTTATCCACTTAAAACCAAAAATTTTGCTAAAGCCCAGGTTTGAACCCAGGACTTCTCCAACACTTCTCAGGACCCTTAACCACTGAAGCAGACATTTAATTGTGTCATTTCCTAGGTCACATGAACTTTTATGCACAGTTTCCTAACTGTTCCCTTGCTCAAGGCTAAATACTTCCAGGCACAAATTCCGGGGCGTTACATGGTCCTTTGTCTTGGAATTAGAATTCTTGCCACAAACGACTCGACAAAGCTGCCAAAGCCTCTTGCAATTGCTTTGTCCGAGCTCGAGTCATAGGTTCTTTGGAAAGCTTAAGAGCATCGGAATTTGAATCCTGGGTTGCCCCGGGTATGCTTACATCATCTCCCCCTCTTCAAAGCAACTTGTCCACAAGTCGAGTCGTTTGGTCACCTCGAGGCTTACATTCTCTTTTTGCTTGCTAAAGAAAGGTGGGGTGAATGATCTCGCATAAATCTGTTCATATAAAATCTCAACATTCGACAAAGAATTAGGTACACAAGTCATTTCAAAAGGTATGCAAAAATTATCACCAATTTGATTCATATTCATATACATGACACGGCCTAGCTGAACATCAGCCAAGTTTTCACGCAAACGATTCAAAAAAAATGTAAACAAAAAGAATTTAAATCGTTCACTCACCTTGAGTTGGGCATGGTTCAAACAAATCAACGTCTCATAACAATTCATAAAATACACATTTCGTTCAAAATTAGGAAAATGGACAGGTCTTGGCAGAGAACGTTTGAACATGGATTTTTCAACAAACACATCACATTTTCCAAAAATGGAAGTCTTGATGTCATCATTCAAAACAATCAATCTTTCACCAATCAACGATGGATAATTATTTTCAACAAAGTATTTTAACTTTCCAAAATTCAGATCGTGAACAAAGTCATCAAATTGAACCCAATTGAGTTGTTTAGGAATTTGAAAATTCTCACCTTGCTTACCATTCAAGTTGAAAAGATGAGGATCGATTTTACCTTGTTCGCTTAACACAAACTTCTTTTCCTCGGCAAGGTAACGTAATTGAAGCTCCTTAGTTGGCTTAACCTGAAAAGAAGAATCACGAAAGCATCGATTAATTAAAACACTTTTCTTCTTCTCACTCAATTTTCTTTCATTTCTGTTTTCTTTTTCTTTTCTTTTTTCCTTTTCACTCTCTTTCAAATCTTTATTCTTTTCTTTCAAACTTTCCATGGATTGCCTTAGTCTTTGTTGATCTTCCATTACTTGTTGCGAAGACAAAGGTGCCAAAATGAAATTTTTGCCTTTGTGCTGGAAAGAGTATTGGTTGGCAAAACCATCATGTTTGACTCACCGGTCAAATTGCCATGGCCTTCCGAGCAATAGATGGCCCGCATGCATGGGTACCACATCGCAAAGGACTTCGTCTTGATATTTTCTGATGGTAAACAGAATCAACGCTTGCTTCATCACTTTTAATTCAACACCCTCGTTGAGCCATTGCAGCTTGTATGGCCTCGGGTGTTTAGTGGTTGGCAAGGATAATTTCTCGACCATAAGCGTGCTTGCAACGGTTGTGCAACTTCCACCATCGATTACAATGCTACAGACCTTTCCTAAAACGAGACATCGAGTATGAAATAGATTTTCTCGCTGAGGCTCACTTACAGAATTTTGCGTATTAAGGCTTCGTTTAACAACAAGCATCTCACCTTCAACAGAAAACTCTACTTCGTCTTCATTTTCAGATGGATTTTTGACATCATCTTCATTCTTGTCTACTTCCTCCTCCGATTCAATTTCACCATTAGGGAGAACGATCATTGTAACACCCTGGTTTTAGGGGTTAGATTTTTGGTGCTTAGCTCGGGTGTTGGCACACTACAGTGTGTGTTTGGGTAAGTTTTAGGGGTCCTGAGAACCCTAGGTGGTGGTAGATTGCTTTGGTAAATTTTTAGTTTTAGGGGCTAAAAGGGGGAGTTTGGATGGAGAGGGCCTTAAGAGAATTTTTGGTGGGGTTTTGGCACAAAGATTGGAGTGGCAGAGTGGCAAGGAGGCGCCACTTAGAGCATGGAGAAGTGACGCCACTTGAAGGGGAAGGGGGCCAGTGTTCGAGTTGCAAGGATGGCATTGTGGGTTGTTTTTTTTGGCGTCATGGAGGAGGGGTATTGGACGGTTTTGGGAGGCTTGAAAGGTGGAGGAAGACTTGGTCTTCTCTTTTTAAATTTGGCTAGGTAAGTTTGACCCATTCAAATTATTTTGAATGGATGGAAGGGAGGTGTTTTAGGAGAGTTTTGAGGATTTTTTTTGGGAGCTTGGAGCTTGGCCGAATAGTATAAATAGGGGGGGAGGTGCTCATTGTTCATTCACCATTTGCTTTCTCCCTCACTAAAAGTTCTTGCTTCTTCTATTTTATTTTCCCTTAGTCTCTTGCCGAAAATAAGTCAAGAACACCCTTTCTTTTCCTTTCATTTTGTTGTAGCCAAAGCCGGAAGTTAGCTTATCCATTTTTCCCCTCTCCCTTCACCCCTTTTCTTTGACCTTGCTTCAAACTGAAATCACCCTTAAAAGCCTGCCATTGCCAAATATCTCAACACCATTTTAGAGTCATTGCCGAATCACCATTTATTCTCTTACTCCACTTTTGTTGCAAGTCCCCGAGCCGAACTTCCGGTGGTGGTGGATTCTTGTTAGAGCAAAGGGTAGTGGTTAGCAAGGTAAGGGTGTGTTAGTTTTCTTTGTGCTATAGTTTTTGTCTTGGCCGAATGGCCTAAGTGTTCATTGTTTTTATGCCAAGGCCGATTGTAGGGGAGAGGAGCCTATCGCTGGGAACCTTTTGTAAGTCCGTTAGTCTCATGGTGCGCGAAGCGTAAGTCACGTTTCGGGTTTTGGTATCATTTAGGTGCGTAATCACCGCACTATTACTCGGTTTGATTGCTAACATTTAAACCTGTGTGTTAGGTGTGGTAGCCATTTATAATGGCTTAAGTGATGAGTACCTGGTGATGGTAAGATTGTTTGTGATGTATAATTGTATATGTGTATATTTATATACCTATGTGATACAATGACTTAACATGAAGCATCTATATATTTGCATGAGGTGGGGTTTGATTCGATGAAGGAGGAAGTGTACACGAGGTGTACGTGGTCTAATGATAGCTCGGCTACATTAGCGCTTGATGGTTAGCTTTGTGCTACCTCAAGGGAGATGTTGGCTTGGTGCCCATCTCGGCGGTTGATTGCTATGTGCATCACCGTAGGCAGGTTATTGATGTTGAGATCACTTTGGTTGATCGGTGGCTCAGCCACGGCCTCGAGCAGCGAGATTGCCAAGGTAAGATTTATGGATCACGATGTGATCAGTGGTGGTTTATCCACGGCCTTAGCAGGAGTCCGCTAAGGTTGGTGTTACGGTTGGAGTGGGTTGGGCTGAGATGCATATGTGCATGACTTGCTATGTGAATTGTTTGGTATGGGGCCAAGCCCATACGCGGGAAACCTGTGTTGTGATTATGCACTGAGTCAGTGGACTCACTCTTTTCATTAACCATTTCAGATGATGCGTAGATTGGACTGGGATCGGAGAGGACACAAGGTGGCCCATGTGGAAGATGTGTTACTCCATTTAAGTATTTTATATTATCAATATTTTGGAATTTTACTTGATGTAATAAGGTCCCTTTGATTTAAAGTACTCTGTTTATGATTATGGGAGTTAATACTATACTTCAGAATATTTTCATAAAAGATTCATATTATACTTATAATAATATTTTATTCCGTAAATTTTCAACAAACTTATATTATTTATTAATTTTTAAGTGGACATAATTTTCCAAAGATAGTAAATTTTCATGTTTTAAATTCTAAGTAAAGAAACATATTTTCACTAACATAACCAGATTCGATCGTAGTGAATAGGCCGGGTTTGGGGATGTTCTGATTTAATATCGAGCCCGGTTCAAAACTCGGCTTTGAGGGTTTTGGGCCCAAAAACGTTTCAAAATGGGCTTTTCAAAAATATCGATTTTTATGAAATATTTTCAGGTATTCTGGCATGGCACTGTACCTCAGACCAAGTCCATCAGGTAAGTACTTCGGACTTTTGAAGTCTTTGTATTATTATGAACTGTTATGGGCTTAGTTGGGCTCGTAGATTAGTGAACTAGGATCTGTTGAACCCTAGGACTAGTCTACTCAAACACATGCATAAGACTTAAGGTTACTAAACAAACACCGTGATTAAGTCGAAGAGTTAAGGTGTGGCAACCATTGTGCGCATGTCTAGGAGTGGATCCGGAAGAGCCCGGTACTTAAGCGATCCTCGTGACTCACCTCCTCTTCACTGGAATCCTACAGTGCGTAGCTACGGTTCACCTTAACCAAGAGGACTTGTTCATAGGCTAAACCAATTATTAAACCCGAAAGGGATTTGCCCTCACTGCTTTAAAACCCTTAGTTTTAAAATTTCTAAAAAAATACCCCTGTAGGAAAATGACGAAATTACCCCTGGGTAGGGAAGGAAACTTGATTGCTCGAAAGAACTACTCTCGAAAACTTCACAGCATAAAATTTGCTCGTGGATAAAACAGTGGAACAAAATTCCTAATGCATAAAACTTTTAATCAGATTAAATCGCGACGCTAGATATGAGTTCTAGGGGACGTGGTTCTCGTGGACGTGGTCAAGGTGGAATCACAGCTTTATTAAGATCAGAGTGCGCAGCGATAGTGTAAGTTTGGAGAGTTAGGACGTGGACCGTTAGTCTAGCCAAGTAATTTCGAGGACGAAATTATTTTAAGGAGGGTAGAATTGTAACACCCTGGTTTTAGGGGTTAGATTTTTGGTGCTTAGCTCGGGTGTTGGCACACTACAGTGTGTGTTTGGGTAAGTTTTAGGGGTCCTGAGAACCCTAGGTGGTGGTAGATTGCTTTGGTAAATTTTTAGTTTTAGGGGCTAAAAGGGGGAGTTTGGATGGAGAGGGCCTTAAGAGAATTTTTGGTGGGGTTTTGGCACAAAGATTGGAGTGGCAGAGTGGCAAGGAGGCGCCACTTAGAGCATGGAGAAGTGACGCCACTTGAAGGGAAGGGGGCCGGTGTTCGAGTTGCAAGGATGGCATTGTGGGTTGTTTTTTTGGCGTCATGGAGGAGGGGTATTGGACGGTTTTGGGAGGCTTGAAAGGTGGAGGAAGACTTGGTCTTCTTTTAAATTTGGCTAGGTAGTTTGACCCATTCAAATTATTTTGAATGGATGGAAGGAGGTGTTTTAGGAGAGTTTTGAGGATTTTTTTGGGAGCTTGGAGCTTGGCCGAATAGTATAAATAGGGGAGGTGCTCATTGTTCATTCACCATTTGCTTTCTCCCTCACTAAAAGTTCTTGCTTCTTCTATTTTCTTTTCCTTAGTCTCTTGCAGAAAATAAGTCAAGAACACCCTTTCTTTTCCTTTCATTTTGTTGTAGCCAGTAGGAAGTTGGCTTATCCATTTTTCCCCTCTCCCTTCACCCCTTTTCTTTGACCTTGCTTCAAACTGAAATCACCCTTAAAAGCCTGCCATTGCCGAATATCTCAACACCATTTTAGAGTCATTGCCGAATCACCATTTATTCTCTTACTCCACTTTTGTTGCAAGTCCCTGAGCCGAACTTCCTGGTGGTGGTGGATTCTTGTTAGAGCAAAGGGTAGTGGTTAGCAAGGTAAGGATGTGTTAGTTTTCTTTGTGCTATAGTTTTTGTCTTGGCCGAATGGCCTAAGTGTTCATTGTTTTTATGCCAAGGCCGATTGTAGGAGAGAGGAGCCTATCACTGGGAACCTTTTGTAAGTCCGTTAGTCTGCGGGTGCAGAAGCAGAAGTTGCGTTTCGGGTTTTGGTATCATTTAGGTGCGTAATCATCGCACTATTACTCGGTTTGATTGCTAACGTTTAAACCTGTGTGTTAGGTGTGGTAGCCATTTATAATGGCTTAAGTGATGAGTACCTGGTGATGGTAAGATTGTTTGTGATGTATAATTGTATATGTGTATATTTATATACCTATGTGATACAATGACTTAACATGAAGCATCTATATATTTGCATGAGGTGGGGTTTGATTCGATGAAGGAGGAAGTGTACACGAGGTGTACGTGGTCTAATGATAGCTCCGGCTACATTAGCGCTTGATGGTTAGCTTTGTGCTACCTCAAGGGAGATGTTGGCTTGGTGCCCATCTCGGCGGTTGATTGCTATGTGCATCACCGTAGGCAGGTTATTGATGTTGAGATCACTTTGGTTGATCGGTGGCTCAGCCACGGCCTCGAGCAGCGAGATTGCCAAGGTAAGATTTATGGATCACGATGTGATCAGTGGTGGTTTATCCACGGCCTTAAGCAGGGAGTCTGCTAAGGTTGGTGTTACGGTTGGAGTGGGTTAATGAGATGCATATGTGCATGACTTGCTATGTGAATTGTTTGGTATGGGGCCAAGCCCATACGCGGGAAACCTGTGTTGTGATTATGCACTGAGTCAGTGGACTCACTCTTTTCATTAACCATTTCAGATGATGCGTAGATTGGACCGGGATCGAAGAGGACACAAGGTGGCCCATGTGGAAGATGTGTTACTCCATTTAAGTATTTTATATTATCAATATTTTGGAATTTTACTTGATGTAATAAGGTCCCTTTGATTTAAAGTACTCTGTTTATGATTGTGGGAGTTAATACTATACTTCAGAATATTTTCATAAAAGATTCATATTATACTTATAATAAAATTTTATTCCAGAAATTTTCAACAAACTTATATTATTTATTAATTTTTAAGTGGACATAATTTTCCAAAGATAGTAAATTTTCATGTTTTAAATTCTAAGTAAAGAAACATATTTTCACTAACATAACCAGATTCGGTCGTAGTGAATAGGCCGGGTTTGGGGATGTTACAATCATTGTGTTACAGTTCGTGCATTGACTCGCTATGTGCCCTCGACCTTGGCACTTAAAGCACTTAATGTCTCGGGATCGAGTTTGAACATTTTCAGGGGCCTTACCTTTGCTAGATTCGGCCACAGACTTGTTGGACTTCACGGGCACCGCGGGTTCCTTTATCTGATTCGCGGAGGTATTCTTGCTTGGGCCTTGGTTCCACTTAGGTGCACTCGAAGTGGAATAATCACGAACGGCTCCTTTCTTCTTGAGTTGCTTTTTGACTTTGATCGCCATATGCACCCTATAGACGATCTCCACATAGTGTTGCAACTCGATGACATTGTCTATTTCTCGGTTGAGTCCGGCCAAAAATCGTGCCATGGTTGTCTCGCGATCTTCTTGCACATCCGCGCGTATCATAGCAACTTCCATTTCCTTATAGTAGTCCTCCACACTTTTTGTCCCTTGGGTGAGATTTTGGAGTTTTTGATACAACTCTCGGTGGTAGTATGAAGGGATGAATCGTTGTCGCATTACAGCCTTCATCTCGGCCCATGTGTTAATAAGACGCTCGCTATTTCACCTTCGACTTGTCATAAGTTGGTCCCACCATATCATTACGTAGTCGGAAAACTCGATAGCGGCTAACTTGACCTTCTTGGCCTCAGAATAATTATGACATTCAAATACGAGCTCGATCTTTTTCTCCCACTCGAGGTAGGTTTCGGGATCCGATCAGCCTTGGAATGGAGGAACTGATAACTTAATGCTCTTCAAATCATCATTGAACCTTTCTCGGTCTCGTTGGCCTCGGTTGCATGGGCCTCTCCTTCGTACGCTTACATTGGAGGCTTGATTACTTTCGTGATCACTTGGCTCAGAAAATTCATCATCTTGATTGAGTCGCCGTCCCCAATTTCTTAGAGGGCTTAAGGGAGTTCTTCCTCGTTGGGCTCGTCCTTCCACTTGATCGAGCCTTTCTTCGATTGGCTCCAACTTTCGATCAAACAGACGCTCAACTTCGTGTAATAATGCTTGCAGGTTCGAATTCAGGATGTTTCGAACAGGTTGTCTTTTCGCCATGTTCCTTTCGAGACTTTGGGACATAGAAGATTTAAAACCTCACTACAAACCCTCACTAGTCACTCGGAAAAAAAAGAAATCACTCACTCTTGTGTTTGAACTCTCTTTTAAGGCTTTTATACACTCAAATAAACTCACACACTCTTGCCTTTTACCGTTCTTCTCGCTCTCGTAATTTTTGTATTTTGTCTCGTTTATACCTATTTGCGGCTTAGAGGGTCAGCTTCAAGATGGGTGCAAGGATAAATGTTACGGTGTAGGGTAGGCTAAAACAAAAATTAAATCGATTTAAGTGTGGCGTTGGGGGTAGAAGAAATGGTAGAATGATCTCGGTGATCGGGAATCAGAAAAGATGAAAGGAGAATCACTACTTGCAAAACTTCACTATATATATATTTTTTAACTCGTATATTTCTTCTTCATTTTTTTTTGAATTTTTGTAATTCTTTTATATATATATATTTCAAATACACGAAATAAGTACAATGGGGAACTTTCAAATACAACTTAATTTTTTTTTTAATTTCAATTTTTTTCTACGAACCTATTCCGGGATTACTTCGATCGTCGGTGTTCCTCATTTTCTAGCTCTGATACCAAAGGATGGGAGATGGCCTGGGTTGATTCGAGTCGTTCACGGGTTTGCTCGATCGTTGACGATGAGAAGTTAACTTGTCGAAAAAAGGATAAAAATAGGCTAAGGTTGCGGAAGCTTATCAAAGGAGTTTAAAATTAGTTAAGTTATGGTGATAGGTTCGGCTAGGAAAGAAACAAAAAAGGTGGCTAATTCAGGTATTTCAGTTTATCAAAGTAAGGATTAAAGGATAGAAAAAGAACCGTAATGAGTGGTGGATGTGGAAAGCGATCTTAAATGTCTGAAACGATTCAACACTAAAAAGTGTCACCTCAGTTTTTGACAAAAGTTCTTTACAAATGAAAACAACAAGATATTTATAGTGTTCAGCTAGGGTAGCCGAATAGCCTAATCATAAACTTAATAACTAAGTAATATTAGTCTAGATTGAGCTAGAAAATTCTGGAACAAAGCTTTAATTTGTTGTATCTAAATTCAGCTGAATGGGAGCTCATTGGACGGTTTCTAGAAGGATAGATGAATTTGGAGAATTTCCAAGGTGCATGGCAGCAGCTAGGTTCGGCCTAGGCTTCAATGAACTCCTTAAATTGCCACTTTTAGCTGAAAAGCTATTAGCATTAAAATGAGTACTTGAGCAGCCACTTGGAGTGTGAATGGACGGTTCTGAAGGGTCTTCAAAGTGTGAAAGGGCTGAACCGAATGGACATGGTGTGAACAGCAAGTGTGGAAGGAATTGTGCTTCTTAGGGAAGTGGAACGGCCAAGCTTTGGGGAGCCTAAAGGCTAGTGACTCTTGGCCGAATGGTTGCCTTGGGGAGCCAAAAGAGATCAGGCAACATGCAATGAACCAGCCGAACATGCACCTTCCACATACATTGCACCTACATGCATGCACCTTCCTTAATGCTCCTTAGTAAATTCGACTGCACCTATTAAAGATGAAAACTCATATTAATTCTTACTAATTTCAGCTGAACATAATTAAAACATAATTAGGACATAGTAAATGACACTTAGGCAAATTAAATAAAAACTAAATAAGACACATTTAATAATCGGTTAGGACTAGGACACCATTAAAACATGTAATAACTCAAGACAAATTAAATAAACTTAAGACACCATAAATTCGGCTATAATAAAACACTTAGGACATATTTATAAGCTGTAAGAATTAATTAATTTATTTGAAAAATTAAGGTAAAGAGCTGAAAATATTTAATGAGCTCAATGAGCTGAAATGAGCTCATGTGAGCTGAACCGAGCTAAATTCGGTTTGCACCAAAGTGCACGGCTTGCTCAAAGTTTGGATCCGAGCTAGTCCTTTGTCTTGGAATTAGAATTCTTGCCACAAAAAACTCGACAAACCTGCCAAAGCCTCTTGCAATTGCTTTGTTCGAGCTCGAGTCATAGGTCCTTTGGGAAGCTTAAGAGCATCGGAATTTGAATCCTGGGTTTCCCCGGGTATGCTTACATCAATAAGACATAACGGGAATGAATATGTAACACCCCTCACATGTCTCTGTCACCATATTAGGGTTACGGGATGCTACCACACATAACAGAACATAATCATGCTATATTCATTCAAAATTTCTCTAAAAGTTCTGTAACAGCCTGTTTTTAGTCAAATTGGAACAGTGATTTTGGGACTACAAATCTGAAGTTAAAATATTTATTTTATTATTATTTTATTGTTTACAGCATGAATATATGATAGTGTGAAATTTTCGTTAAGAAATTTTAGCATTTGAATGCTTAATTAGGTAAAAGGGACTAAATCGCGTAATGTGCAAAATTAATGTTCTATTAGCTAAGGGTGTCTAATAGCTATGGATCATTAAAGTGGAGGTCCTTATGTTGTAATTAGACCATTCTTTGAGTAAGTGGACATATATGGACATATTATTAGGTGTTTAAATGGTTTATAATAAGGTTATTAATGTAATTTGGTATTAAATGATGAATTAAATTAAAGAAAAACAAGATATCATCTTGTTTCTTCTTCATCTAGCCGAATTTAGGAAACAAAAATGCAATTAAAAGAGTTTCAAAGGTTCGACCATCAATATTTAAGCATGTAAGTCCATTTTTGTTCGGTTTTTAATTATTTTTACGTTTTTGAGATCATTGTAGCTCAATCTAGCTAGCCCGTACCTTTAATTTTTAAATTGTTAAAGATTTTGAGAGTTGCCATTATTGAATATATGTGTTCTTTGATGTTTAATGTTGAAATATGAAAGCTTGATGATAGTTTTACATGTTTTGTTAAGTGATTTTTAGTAAAAATGTAAAATAGGGATTAAATTGAGAAATGTTGAAAATGTGTGGTTGAAATGTGAAATAAATAAAAAATATGGGTTGCTAGGGGTATATTGGGAATTCGGCTAGCATTTGATTGGATGAAATTGCACTAATTTGTGATATTGAGTAATAAGAACTAAATTATAAAAGTTGTGAAATACTTGGGGCAAAAGTGTAAAAGTGCTTTAAAGTGTGATATGGACTAAATTGAAAGAATATGTGATTGAATAAGTTAATTTTGAATTCATATAGATCAAGAAAGAAAGAATTCAGATTTAGATCAGGGGAAAAGCAAGGTTATCGAGTAGTTGACCCGATCCGTCATTTCTGTATACGAGGTAAGTTCGTATAACTGAACTTAAATGTGTATTTATTTATTTGATGGATGAAATTGAGATAGTATTTATTCTATTAGATAAATGTGGATATATTAGATTAAATGCACGGTTTAAGTAAACGAGTTGCTGAATAAGACCATAGCTAGCCCATGGCAAAATCGGATAATAAGACCATAACCGAGTTATGGCATGTGAATGAAAGACCACGATATAGCCTTGGCAATGTATGTGTAAGACCATAGTTGGACTATGGCATCGGAAAGTCTATGTACTTATATCGTAAGCATTTATAAACTCGAAGAGATTCGATAAGTAGAATAGTGAGAATATATGTATCAGTACAGGTATGTACAGAAAACTGTTCTAATGATGAATTATAAGAAGATGAGAACTTATGAGTTACTTGTAGTTAAACTTTATGTTACCTCATTGATTAAGGTTTTAATTACAAATTATGTATCTATTTGGAAGTGTTAATGAGTGGTGTTGATTATTTCATATATACATACGAACTTACTAAGCTTTATAGCTTACTTTGTTTATTTTTCTTCTATGTTTTATAGTAAATCGAAGCTAGCTCGGAACCGGGGATCGTCAGGAACTTCATCGCACTATCGAACATCTATTTTGGTACTTTTGAGTTGTGTATATATGGTATATGGCATGTATAGGCTTCAGTCATTTTGATATGTTGATGAACATGTATTTTGGACTACTTAAGTTGACTTGTGATGATGATTTTGTTAATGTATAAAGATGTGTGAATGACTTTGTTTTGAATTAGGTAAATTGACCTATAATGAATGAATGAGGTTGAATTGATAATACATATTTGGAATGGTATTATTGAATGAATCATATATGTGAATAATGGTAAATGAACCATATTTTTTATGTTGTTTTGGTTTATATTTGAGTATGTGAAATGGTTGTAATTATATAGCATGAAATGTGCATGAATTGGGATTGATTTGGCTCCATATTTGTGCCTTAAAATGGTACCATTTGTACTTATGTAGGTATGTGCAAAATGGGGTGGCAAATTGGCCTTGCAAATGGCCTATTTTTGTCCACACGGGCAGAGACACTGGCGTGTGTCTCAGCCGTGTGTGACACACGGTCATGTTACACGGCCGTGTGTCCCCTGGTGTTGAAAATGAAATGAAGTTAGTATGCTACACACGGTCTCACATACGGGCGTGTGACTGGCCGTATGGTATAAGTTAGTATACCCCCTAAATAGCACACGGCCTAACACACGGGCGTGTGGCTTGGCTGTGTTGCATAAGTCAGTATACCCTATAGGTTTTGCACGACCTAGCACACGGCCTGGCACACAGGCGTGTGTGGCCACTTCGAAGGGTACACAGGCTAGACACACAGGCGTGTGGACGGCCGTGTGACCCAAGTCAGTATGTATGCCCTATTTTCACACGGCCTAACACACAGGCATGTCTACTAGCCGTGTGAGGCACGCGGCCTGTTCACACGGGCGTGTGACCCTTGTTTACAGGAAAAAATTTTCTAATTTTCTAGAATTTTTGTATGATATTGGTTTAGTCCTGAACCACTTCTAAAGCATGTTTAAGGCCTCGTAGGCCCTTATAAGGGAAAATGTGATTGTGTTAAATGATTTATGAGAATGAATGCTTATTGTTACATAAATGTATGTTATATGTGTTGTGTATTGATCGGTAATACATCATTACCCTATTCTGACATTGAATATGGGTGAGGGGTGTTACATTTTTTGGTATCAGAGCTACGGTTTAGTCGATTCTAGGACTAACGTAGCATGTGTGAGAGTCTAGCTATACATGCCATATATACTCTGCGATAGTGTGATGATTCCTGATAGCTTAAATTGTGTTTTTGTATAGTAATGGATCCCGAACGAGCGATAGCTAATGATGTAGAGAGTAATGCGCCCGGTCCGCTCAAGGGACAACGCCTTCTGAATCTAGACCCGTGTCTAATAGTCATGGTGGTGAGGCTAAAGAAGCCTTTTTCCAGATGATGATCGAGTGGTTCACTCAATACGTCTGGACAAATCTGGCTGCTCAATAACCTCCACCCCCTCCTATTCCCAAAACTGTACCTGTAGCTCCTCAAGGAGTCAAACTTTTAAGATTGAATAAGCCTCCAGTTGATAAGATCCGTAAACACGGTTTCTGAAGAGTTTAGGGCTAATGTTGATGATGACCCTGAGAGAGCTAAGTTCTGGCTTGAAAATACAATCTGAGTGTTTGATGAACTTTTGTGTACGCCAGTTGAATGCTTAAAGTGTGCTATTTCTCTTCTGAGAGACTCTGCGTATCATTGGTGGAATACTTTATTGTCAGTAGTGCCGAGAGAGCGAGTGACCTAGGAATTCTTTCAGACTGAGTTTCAGAAGAAATACATCAGTCAACGGTTCCTCAACCAAAAGCATAAAGAATTTCTAGAATTGAAACAGGGTCGTATGATCAGAAACCGAAAGCACGAAAAGAGAATTTGTACGGTTGAGCAAGTATGCTCGAGAATATGTTTCTACCGAAGAGATAATGTGCAAGCGGTTTGTTGATGGGCTGAACGAAGACATTAAACTTCTTGTCGAGATATTGGATTTAAAAGAATTCATTGTATTAGTCAAACGTGCTTGCAAAGCTGAAGAACTGGACAAAGAAAAGAGAAAGGCTGATTCGAAAGCTAGAGATTCGAGAAAGAGATTGATGAATAAACCTTATCACTCTTCATCAAAGAAATCCTAAGATTCGTATAGTCGATAAAATGTACCAGTGGAGTACTCTAATAGAGATCGTGGGAAGCAATTTACGGGTTCAAAAACTCCAGCTATGTCAGTGGCAAGTGTGGGTAATGTTAGACCGAACAAACCTGAATGTGAACGATGTGGAAAGCGATATTTTGGAGAGTGTAGATTGAATGATAAAGCCCGTTTTAGATGTGATTCGCACGAACACTTCATTCGAGATTGTCCTGAGTTAGATGAGAAAGATAAAACTCAGAGTGTAAGACAAAGCAACACGACTGCAAGAGGAAGACCATTCCGTAATGTTGGAAATGTGAGTGGTGGTAGAGGTACGACACGAGATATTGCTGTGAGATCTTAGGACAGAGCACCTGCTAGAGCCTACGCTATTCGCACTCGCGAAGAAGTGTCATCTCCAGATGTTATCACCGGTACTTTCACTCTTTATGATACTAATGTGATTGCATTGATAGATCCAGGATCAACTCATTCTTATATATGTATGAATTTAGTATCTAGTAAGACTTTGCCTGTAGATTCTACTGAATTTGTGATTAGAGTATCGAACCCCTTAGGCAAATGGGTTTTGGTTGAAAAAATCTGTAAGAATTGTCCATTAATTTATCGGGATTTCTATTTTTCGGTTAATCTGATGTTGTTGCCATTAGATGAATTTGATGTGATTATGGGTATGGATTGGCTAATGATGCATGATGCTATAGTGAATTGTAGACGAAAGACAATTGAACTGAAATGTCAGAATAATAAGACTATTAGAATTGAATCAGAATATCTAAATGGTTTGCCAGTTGTGATATCATCTATGTTAGCTCAGAGATTTGTGAGAAAGGGGTGTGAAGCTTATCTTGCTTATGTACTTGATACAAAAGTGACAGAAACAAAGATTGAATCAGTACCAATTGTGTGTGAGTATCCAGATGTATTTCCCGAAGAGTATTCAGTTTTACCACCTATCAGAGAGGTTGAGTTTGGTATTGAATTAGTACCGAGAACAACGCCGATATCGATAGCTCCGTACAGGACGGGCCCGACAGAGTTAAAAGAATTAAAAGCTCAGTTACAAGAATTGACAGATAGAGGTTTTGCTAGACCGAGTTTCTCTCCCTCGGGTGCACCGGTGTTATTTGTGAAAAAGAAAGATGGCACGATGAGAATGTGTATAGACTATCGATAGCTCAACAAAGTGACGATCAAGAATAAATATCCTTTGCCACGAATAGATGATTTATTTGATAAGTTAAAAAGGGGCAACAGTGTTTTCAAAAATTGATTTGAGATTGGTGATACGAGCTCGCCTACGAATCGAACGGAAGCCAACCAAGACGCCATCAAGCTGCCTAGTGGACCGATTACGCGTGCCCGTGCCAAGCAATTTAAAGATGCTATTTCAGCTATGGTGGAACGAACTTGGAATGAAGATAGGAAGGAGTTCAAGGATGTGCCGAACACTTACAATTTATTTGAGGCCGAATTTTATTCAGCTAGCTAGTTCGGTTGCTAGCGCATTGAACACTTTAATTATGCATTTTTTTATTTAGTTTAAATTACTACAGCTTAATTAGTTGTCTAAATAATTTTGTGTCATTTGCTTTGTTTAAATTATTACATAATAATTCATATTAATATGCTACATATTTAATTTGTCTTGGTTCATTACATTCGGTCATTAAATATGTCCGAATTAGAGCAGATTTTGTCCTAAGTCTATTACATATTTATTAGGAGTGTTAATAGTGTTTGACGATGCATTAACCAAATTTTTAATGTGTCTTAATAGGTTGATTAAGGTGGCTGCTGGAGGTGCATGTACCAGCCGGTGCATTGAACACAATTAATGAGGAACATGCATTCAGCCATGCATGAATTTGAAGAAGGACTCTCCAATTTTCTAGGTGACCATTCGGCAAGGGGGATGCATTTGCTGAATTAATTTTGTCAATTGAACAACCAACAACTCTAATGACCATTCGATTATGGTTGTTCACACACAAGGGCCTTTCATTGCCGATTGTTCACACCTTGTCCCATGGAGTGCCTTATTTTTTTTCATTCAATAGGAGGGCATGAATTCGGCACCTTCAAGGAGGATTTAATTCCAGCTTTCAATGCCATAAGCTGAATCAAACTTTGTCCAGATCAAGTCCCTTCGTGCACACCACTAGACAAGGCTCCTTGTGCACATCAATGGTCACCATTCAAGGCTATTCGGTTAGCTCAAAGGCCATTCAAACATTGAAATGCTTCATGAATTTTTAGCTGAAAACTAAGTGGTTGTTCGGCCAGCTCAATGGATACTCAACCATTAAAATGATTCCATGAATCAGCTCAATGGACAATCAACCATTAAAATGATTCCATGAATTTTTCCAAGCTGATTACTTAGTCAAAATTCAGCCATTAATTGTATTCATAAAGGACCATTCGGCTGGACCCTAATGAATTTATAAATAGCTCCATTGTTACTTATTTAGGAACTTTTTTTTTCTTCTGATTGAAATTATTTCATATTTGTGAGTTATTCACTCTCGTTATTCTTCAAGGTTCAAATTGACTTGTCTAGCAACTAGTGGCATCAATCTGACTTTGTTTTTGAGCTTATCACCAACTCGGGTGTGGCGTTCAAACCCATACCGCTAGTTCCTATCTTGCTAGATAGTGGGTCACGGTCCTATCCAACCTTTCATCCTGGCGTTCAAACCCATACCGCTGGTTCCTATCTTGCTAGATAGTGGGTCACGATCCTATCCAACTTTTCATCTTTGATGTGATCCGGCCCAGGTTAATCGAGTCGTTTCACTTGTTTGCCCGATCATCAGCGAGGACATTGTTCGGTGCGTTGAAATTGTAAGTTTGGTGGAAAATATGCGTAAGCTAACAAAGAGGGTTTGAAAAGAATGGTAGGTTTAGAAATATGTAGTAGGCTCAGTTTAACAAAAATAATAAAGATAGATAATTTTGGGATATATGGTGGGGATGGAAAACGAACTTAACGAAAGAAAGATTCAACACTATATCATAGTGTCACCTCGTTTCTTATGTCGCTAAGGTGGTAGGATGGAGAAGTAGGATGAACGCCACACCAATGGAGTTGGTGATAAGTTCAAACAAGTCGGGAAGACGCCACTAGCAACGCTAGATAAGTCAAACAAGACTTGTACGAAATAGGAGAGGAGGTAAACTCACTCGAGAACAAAATGTTCATAAAATTTAATCAAAGTTCAAAAGTCCCTTCAAAATGGCTGATTACACATATTTATAAGGTTAGAAAAAGCTAGCTGAATAGTAACAAGTATTCATCTTAATATGCTAATTGAAGTTGAAATAAAACTCAAGTCTCTTGGCATTCTTGTAACAATTAACTTCCACCCTTGAATTCACTTTAATTTAGCTGAATGAATATCCTTGAATGCTTGTAAAATGACTCTTGAATTATCCCTTGGCTAGCCGAATAGACACCAGCTCCTTAATGGTGTTTTGAATGCTTGATTTAATCTTTTGAAAGAGAAAAAATAGCTGGTAGATGAAAGGGTTGCTACCGAATTTTAAAGGGTGTTATAATGCTCTTTAAAACCCCTTAAATGATGTATAAAACCCCCTTTGTAACAGCTCCTTCTTTTGTAACCAAAAAGCACTTGAAAAGTCACTTCAATTAAGTTGTAATAGCCTTGAAATGTAACGGTTGTAAGCTGAAGAGACACCTGCAATAAACACATTAAAATGAACTTATTAAACATATTTAAACACTAATTAAACTCAAAACATTAAACACTTAACTTCATTTAATGAACTAGAAACAAATGCATCATTTAATTCAGCAACTAGTTTAATTAAATGAAGCAGAATTAAATAAATTTAAACATATGCTTCAATAAATAATCCTAGTAACTAGATTAATTAATAAGCAACTAATTAAATGAAGTTCAATAACAAAAACTCAATTAAATAAACTAAGATGAGTTCAAAACCAACAACTCCTTTATTAAACTTAAGATGAGCTTATTAAAATTTAAATTCAACTTGCAATAAATTGCAAGTGACGCCTATTGGGTTAATCCATGCATGACGAATAGATTAGGCTTCTTGTTCATCCCAAACTCAATCCACATAGCTTGCCAATACATCTTTAAATTTCTTAGCTCGTGACCTAGTTATAGGCCCTTGTGGCAGCTTAATGGATTCAGTAGAGACTTCCCGGGCTAAGGTCGTATCACCCGGGTATGCTCACATCATACCCCCTCTTCAAAGCGACTTGTCCTCAAGTCGAGCTGTTGGTTCACTTGAAAACGTTCGCGCGGCTTGCCTTGGTCAAAAGGGGCGAATGGCAAATGAGTGATCTAAAATTTATAGCCATGCGTTAACAAGAAGCAATGCAAACAAACTTGCAGTCCAAGCATAAACATAACAAGACTAGTATAACGCATGCGAATGGACAGATTCAAATTACCATGCAAACAAACTAATTTACTCACCAATGCCTCATCAAATGTTTGAAACAGAATTGAATGGGGTTCAAGGCATTCAATCAACTTAAATTGCTTCCACGAGTCATGATTGGAATACGAGTAATGGGTCAAAAGATAGACATAATCATCACAAACAGGTAATTGAAAAGATTCACTCACAAATGCATCATGACAATTATCAAAAAAACGAATCTTTTTATCTCCAATCAAAACAGATAGATCATGTTTTAATGAAACAAAATGGTTACCCACATCACGATCTAAGTATCTTTCAAAAATAAAAGTATCAACAAGATTTTTAACACCATCCAAGGAGAACAAAAACGTTCCAAAACTTTCAAGTGTCTTACCTTTATGAGCAGGAAAATAAAGATCATTTTTACCTTGCTCGATCAACACAAACCTTCGCTCCTCGGGGGTATAGTGTAGTCGAAACTTCGTTGTTGACTTAACCTTTTTGGAATGAAACGAGTTATTTTGTGGTTTGATTGTAATTGAGGTTATAAGTTTAATAATGGTTTGGTATATACATATGAATATGTGTTTGTGTTTGTTATATTACGGCATGTTAAATTGATGTTTTAGTGTTCATAAACTAGGCAAAATGGATTAAATTAGGTATGTTTATAATTTGGACTTGAATAATCCTTTGATAATATAAATGTGGTACCAATGAGCGTACATTGGTTAGACACCTAGGATGATTACTTTGATATTGAATGTGTTTGATTGTGTTTTGAACTGGTTAAACGAATGATTTTTGAATTACTTAGTGTCCAAGCTTGCAGGGAATGGTAAACTTGTTGTTTAAGGTACATTTTGAGTCCACACGGCCAGACACACGGGCGTGTGACTCGGCTGTGTGAGACACACGGCTAGCACACGGGCATGCTAGGCCATTTCGAAAGGGCACACGGTCTGGCACACGGGCGTGTGGCTTGGCCGTGTGACCCAAATCAGAGAGTTACACGAGTATAGGCACAGGATGGGACACGGTTGTGTGTCCCTATTTCGAATGTCCATACGGTCTAAGGCACGGGCGTGTCTGTAATAGTCCGGTTTAGACCCTAGTCAAAAAAGTGGTTTTGGGACCACAAATTCGAGTCAATGAAATATTTTAATATTATTTTCTATGATTACAGTACGTGATTGAGCATGTGTGAAAGTTTCATTAATTAATTTTATTGTTTGTGTGTTTAATTTGAGAAAAGGACTTAATTACGCAAAATGCAAAAGTGCCTTGATAATTGTTAAAGTGTTTTAATGCTATGTTCTTTTAATATGAAGGCCTTAAAATTGAATTAGGTCATTTTATTAAGTGATGGACGGTAATAGGCATAAGATATAATGCTTTCATATTAAATTATAAAGGATAGTAAGATAATTTAGTAAATTAATGATAATATAATAAAACAAATCATTAAAAATGGCTATTTCATGCATCTATATTGCCGAATGTGAAAGAAAAATAAAGAAAAGAAGAACAACTAGGTTCGGCCATTGAAGAGCTTGATAGGTATGGATTTTTGATCGGTTTTTGATAATTTCTACGTTTTTTTAATCGTTGCTTTGAATACTTAAAACCCATGCCTTAATTTTGGAATTTGATGATGATTTTGAAATGTGCCATTGATGAATACCTGAGTTTTGTGATAGTTGATGATGAAATATGAAATATATGTGTTAGATTAACATGCTTTGTCTTTGGATTTTTGATAAATTTGAGTGATTTGGACTAAATTGTGAAAATAATATTTCGAGGGACTAAAATGTGAAATAAATGAAATATATGGGCTTATATAAAGCATGTGAATATTCAGCCAAGCATGGGTAATATGAAATTTTGTGTATTTTGTGATTTTGTGAAATAGGAACTTAAATTTCAAAATGCAAAAATATAAGGGCTAATTTGTAAATTTTCCCTAAATATGTGTTTTTGGATTGAATTGAATGAATTTGTGAATAAAAGAGTTAAAGTTGAATATGTATAGATCAGGAACAAAAGAGAACGGATTTAAACCGAGGAAAGTTGAAAGTGATTGAGTAGTCGAATCCGTCCGTTTATTTAGAAATACAAGGTAAGTCTATGTACAAATAAATGTATTTGAATTGATTTATTTATGTTCGTATGAAATTGAATTGTGTTGAATGATTACGAAAGATATACACATGAGATCCGAGAAAATATCGACAAGGTGTCAAAGTTCGAAAAGTCCCGTACGAACCTTAGGAATAGATAGGATTCATATGTCATGGCATAGGTTTCTGATATGTGATATCGTGTAAGGCCACGTCTAGGACGTTTGCGTCGATTTGAGATTTACGTGAAAGACCATGTCTGGGACATTGGCATCGTATTTGATTCGTGTAAGACCCTTATAGTGGCATCGACATTTGGTTACATGTAAGACCACGTCTGGGACGTTGGCATTGTACGAGTATTCTGAGTTATCCGAGTATCCTATTTGATTTCGAATGGTTCAACGGGCAAATCTGAGAAATGAAAGATTATGTGAAATGTATAACCTATTCAGGTATGTTTGAATAAGAAAGGTAAGTATCTATGTGAATTTGTAAAAGTTAGATATGTGCATAGATTCAATGAGATAAACTTGTGATGAATGTATGAATGTGTTATGATCAAAAGAGATCATTGGAGATATGGTTTGTTGGTAAGCATTGGCTAAACAAATGAGCCAAAGAAGAATTATGAATTTGCAAATGAGATATCTATATGATTGATGTGTCTCTAACTAACTATGATCATAATAAAAGCAAGCGTACCTATCGTTTAATAGTATAGTTATGGTAAGACCGGAAATATCGTATCCACAAGGACTAGGAGTACTAGTAATTACTATCTTCCTATTATCTAGCCTAAGAATTGGACTGATTTCTTTTAAACTAAAACTAATTAAAAGCACGATAGAGAATGAATTGGGAAAATACTTTTAGACAACTTTATGAAAGAGGAAATACCCAAGGAAGAATCCACCTAGACTTCATTTATTACTTCTGATTCATACGATTTATTCACTTGACTTAATCCGTAGAAATCCCTAATTTATGTTAATATCTCTTTCAAGACTAAAAACAACTGACTCTAGGTTGATTAATTGAAATCTCTTTCTAATTAAAACCCCTATCGTCGCATTAACTCGATCTATGGATTCCCTTATTAGATTTGACTCTAATCCGGCAGATTATTGTCGCCATATTTCTAGGGTTGCAATCAACTCCGCTTAACTATGTTGATCTACTCTTATACAGGGATTTTTGCTCCTCTGAATAAGCACATTCGACTTGAATCAATAACCTGAATTATTAAAACAGGAATAAGAACCCACAATTAAGAATAAGAACAAGTATTTATCTTATAAATCAAATAGTAATAAGATTCATCTTAGGTTTCATCCCCTCAGGTAGAGGGAAACATCTTAAAATAAGGAAACTACAAAACATAAGAAAACCAAAAAACTTCAAGAGAAATTGATAGGAGATCTTCAGTCTTGATGGGGATCTTTCTTCCAAGCTGCTCCCAATGGCTGTCTTTGAGTATTTTCTGGTTTCTACTCCGCGTGTCTTTTAGGTCCTCCCCTAGCGTGTTTATATAGGTTTTGGAGCACCTTTGCCATGCAATGTTCTTCATGTTCAGCTAGCTCAAACTTAGCTCAAGGAGCTTGTCTTTAATTTATATTTGCATGCGTTAATTTGCTGGAATAATTAGCTAAAAATTACTGCATTTAAATTAAATATGATATTAGTTAATTTAGTTATAGCCTTTAAATTATGAATTTAATTGAGTTTCAATAAATGAGTCCAAATTTATTTCAAGTGTTTATTATGTCTAGTTGCTACATGTATTTAATTTGTCTTAATTTAGTTCAAGCTTTAATTTTGTCTTGGTCAACCGAAATTAAATACCAGTAATTAAAGTGTCTTAGTTCTTGCATAAATTCAATGTGTCTTCCGAATTTAATGTGTCCCATGGCTTAACTTTATTTGGTCCTAAGCATGACTTAATGGCCGAATTTAATGTGTGCAGGTACATTCATTTTGGGCGGCATGAACTTAATGGAAGGAATTAAATTAGGCTACTGATTTTGATGCCTTCAAGGAGACCATTCGGCCAACCCCATTTAGCTCCTCAAGAAGCTCTTTGGAATGCCCCAAGTCTGGCCATCACACTCCCCAAACACCTTTTTAATTCATGCTTGGTTTGCACACAAAATGGGCCATTCATTGCCTAGCATGGGACGGCAAATTAATGGAAGTTGCTGCTACTTTTTCCAAGCCTTCATCGTGAACAGCAAAGGTTTATGAAGGCTGCTGCTTCAATCCCCAAAGCAACCGTTCGGCTCACCAAGCTCTATGATTAATGTGCCGAATTAATACAAGTTGACCAGCCGAATTTAATTCATGTTGTTGGACAAATTTATTGAGATGTTGGACAAAGCAAGGCACGGATTCAAGGGCTGTTAGCATGCGTGATCTTCATTTATTGTGCTGCTGGAATTCTTCATGAAGGGAGCATCATTTAATGATCTGTTGGTGGGCGGATTTAATGGCTGTTGACTTCTTAACTTATGTGTTCACTTCGTGGAGACTAAAGGACATGGGATTAAATGGGTTGTTGCCTCATCGTGGAGCTCAAAAGGAGCTGCTATTTGTTCCTTTCCAAGGAGTCAATTTCCTGAGATGCATTGGCCAGCATTCAAGGCTGTTTGGTTAGCTCCATAGCCACTTCTAGAAATCATCCTAAGAGCTCCCAAATTTAGCCGAACCTTGCAAGGAGTTTAAGGGATTTTTCAAGAATTTTCCAACTTATTTATGGCTAAATTTTACTTAGTTATTAAGTATTTGTTTTGACCATTCGGCTAGACCATGAAATAAGCTATAAATACTTGTCATTTTCAATGTAAAAACACTTTTGAAACTTAATGAATTGCTGCCAAATTTTTGTGAGAATTTTTTCTCTCAAATTTTGTTCAAAGACTCGTTGACTTATCTACCTAGTTAGTGGCGTCAACCCATTTTTGTTCATCCAAACTTATCACATTTTTGTGTGGCATTTGAAACCAATTATACCGAGGTTCCTATCTCCTTAGTGTAACACCCTGGTTTAGGGGCTGTGCATATGGGGTATAAATCAAGTGTTAGTAGGTTTTTGGGAGTGCTTGGGTGAGTTTTAGAGGTTTTAAGAATGTTTGGATGAAAGGGGAAGGCTTTGGAAAATTTTGGATTTCTAAGTAATAAAGGGGAGCTTGGCTTTGGGAGGCCTTAAAGGAATTAATTGGGAGAATAGGACACATGAGAGGCTTTGGCAAAGTGGCTTCATGCGCCGCTAAGAAGTGGAAGTAGCGCCTTTGAGGGTCTTGGGTCCGAATCAAAGAGGCAAAGCAGTTGGTTTTAATTTTTGGATCTTGGCGTTACAAGGCGGGAGGCCTTAAAAAGAAGTGGGGCGTGTTTTGACACAAGAAGCACTGGTCCAAGTGGCTAGCGTAAGGCGTCACTTAGGCGCTGGAGAGAGGAGAGAGCGCTGGTTCGAGGGTGGAGCAAGCAGATTTTGGGCGTTTTATATTTTGCTTGTGATGGGTGAAGTAGGAAGGGTTTAAAAATAAATTTGGGGGCTTTATGTCATAAAATCAAAGTGGCCGAGTGGCTCAGGCGTTGGGGGGTAAGGTAGCTGTGAAGATGGTTCCGTGTTCGAACCATGTGAGTGGCATTTGGGGTTTTATTTTATTTTATTCTTTTTGGCAAAGCAAATTTGAAGGTGGGACGGTTTTTGGATGCTAAAAGGTGGATGAAGACTTGGTCTTTTTTTGAATTTGGCTAGATAGGTTTGACTTTTTCAAAGCTTTTTGAATGGATGGAAGGGAGGTGTTTTAGGAGAGTTTTGAGGATTTTTTTTAGGGAGCTTGGAGCTTGGCCGATTAGTATAAATAGGGGGGGAGGTGTTCATTTATTTTGACCATTTGCTTTCTCTCCCTTGCCAAATTTTGCTTCCCAAAATTCCTTTGGTTGCCGAAACTTCCTTCTCCAAATTCTTTTGCTCTCACATTTTCCAAATGGCCGAAACTTCAAGGTCATATAGCTATCTTCTTCTCCTCATTTCTTTTGAGCCAAAACCACTCCATTTTATCCCTCAAACCTTTATCCTCTTTTCTATTGCCGTAACCCCTATCCCTTATTCATCCGTTTTCCTTCAAGCCGAACCCTTACTTCCTTGGTGGTGGCCGATTCTTGTTAGAGGAAGGGTAGTGGTTAGCAAGGTAAGGGTGTGTTAGTTTTGCTATGGTTTCTTGTCTTGGCCGAATGGCCTTAAGTGTTACTTGTTTTGCGCAAGGTCGATTATAGGGGAGGAGAGCCTAGCGCAGGAGACCTTTCGGGATTTGTTTAGTCAGCAGTGCAGTGGTATAAGGTTGCATTTCGAGGGTAGATCGGGTGTGCTATCTAGGTGCGTAATCATCGCACTATTTCTGTGGTTTGGTTTGCTAACATGTTTATATGTGTATTATGTGTAATAGCCGTTTATAATGGCATAAGTGATGAGTAACTGGTGATGGTAAGTTAATCTTGATATACATTTATATATGTACAATGTGGTAGTGATAAGTGATAAATACTCATTCTATATGATATTCTTGCATGATTTATTGACTCATGGGCATGGGATTGGATTGAAGAAGGAAGAAGAGTACACAAGTTGTACGTGGTCTAATGATAGCTCCGACTACATTAGCGCTTGGGGGTTAGCTGAGTGCTACCTCAAGGGAGATGTTGGCTAGGTGCCCATCTCGGCGGTTGATGGCTATGTGCATCACCGTAGACGGATTTTGATATCGGGATCACGATGGGTTGATCGGTGGCTCAGCCACGGCCTTGAGCAGTGAGTTGCCAAGGTAAGGATGTTGGATCACGATGTGATCAGTGGTGGTTTATCCACGGCCTTAGGCAGGGAGTCCGCTAAGGTTGGTGTTCGGTTGGACAATGGGTTGAAATTTGAGATACATATGGGCATGACTTGCTATGTGAATTGTTTGGTATGGGGCCAAGCCCATACGTGGGAAACCTGTGTTGTGATTATGCACTGAGTCAGTGGACTCACTCTTTTCATTAACCATTTCAGGTGATGCGTAGATTGGACCGGGATCAGAGAGGACACATGGTGGCCCATGCAGAAGAAGAGATTAAACGTTGATGATTATGTTTTTCCAACCTGCTTATTCAATTTGGCTTGTATATATTAATCTTTTAGTATGAGTATATTTTAATAACAAAGTTTTACTCATAAGTTTAAATAAACATGGATTTTTCAAAAGGTAGCAAGTTTTACTAAATTTTTCTAAGTTAAATAGATTTTTCCACCGTCTTTTCCGCTTTAACATAACCAGATTCGGTCGTAGTGAATGGGCCGGGTTTGGGGATGTTACAGTTTGGTATCAGAGCCCGGTTCAAAACTCGGCTTTTAGGGTTTTGGGCCCAAAAACGTTTTTAAAATGGGCTTTTCAAAAATATGGGTTTTTATGAAATATTTTCAGGTATTCTGGCATGGCACCTGTACCTCCGGCCCGAGTCCACCAGGTAAGTACTTCAGACTTGTGAAGTAATTTGATATATGAACTGTTATGGGCTTATTTGGGCTCTTAGATTAGAATATTAGGGCTATTGAACCCTAGGACTAGTCTACTCAAACACATGCATAAGACTTAAGGTTACTAAACAAACCTGTGAAGTAAGTTGCCGAGTTAAGGTGTGGTAACCTTGGTGCGCATGTCTAGGATTGGATCCGGAAGAGCTTGGTACTTAAGCAGTCCTCGTGACTCACCTCCTCTTCGCAGGGATCCTACCTGGTGCGTAGCTTTGGTTCACCTTAACCAAGAGGACTTGTTCATAGGCTAAACCGATTATTAAAACCGAAAGGGATTTGGCCACGATTGTTTTAAAATACCTGTTTTAAAATTATCAATTTTACCCTTTTGGTCTATAAACCTAAATCTAATTTTGAAGGACGTTTTTTGATTTATAAAATTACCAAAATGCCCATGATTTCCAAAATTACAAAAATAACCCTAATTTTCAAATTTGTGCGATACCTGCGGTTTGAAAAACAAAATTTTCAAGATGACCCTGTGATTTTGTAAATTTTGAAATATCTTTAAGTTGGAAAACTATTTTTCAAAATTGACCCTGAGTTATTACCGATATACCTCTTATAGGAAAATGACGAAATTACCCCTGGGTAGGGAAGGAAACTTGATTGCTCGAAAGAACTACTCTCGGAAACTTCATTACATAAAATTTCTCGTGGATAAAACAGTGAAACAAGAATTTCTAATGCATAAAACTTTTTAAATAGACTAAATCGAGGCGCTAGATATGAGTTCTAGGGGGCGTGGTCGTACTTCTCGTGGACGTGGTAGAGGCAGTTTTGGTGACTGTTTATTTTGTTGCTCGTAAAGTATGTTAGCTCTTGGAGATCAGAGTGCGCAGCGATAGCGTAGTGGAGAGAATTGGACTGTTAGTTTAGACAAGTAATTTCGAGGACGAAATTATTTTAAGGAGGGTAGAATTGTAACACCTGGTTTAGGGTTTGTGTGCATATGGGGTATAAATCAAGTGTTAGTAGGTTTTTGGGAGTGCTTGGGTGAGTTTTAGAGGTTTTAAGAATATTTGGATGAAAGGGGAAGGCTTTGGAAAATTTTGGATTTCTAAGTAATAAAGGGGAGCTTGGCTTTGGGAGGCCTTAAAGGAATTAATTGGGAGAATAGGACACATGAGAGGCTTTGGCAAAGTGGCTTCATGCACCGCTAAGGGGTGGAAGTAGCGCCTTTGAGGGTCTTGGGTCCGAATCAAAGAGGCAAAGAGGTGGTTTTAATTTTTGGATCTTGGCGTTACAAGGCGGGAGGCCTTAAAAAGAAGTGGGGCGTGTTTTGACATAAGAAAGTACTGGTCCAAGTGGCTAGCGTGTGTCACTTAAGGCGCCTGAGAGAGGAGAGAGCGCGGGTTCGAGGGTGGAGCAGCGATTTTGGGCGTTTTATATTTTGCTTGTGATGGGTGAAGTAGGAAGGGTTTAAAAATAAATTTGGGGCTTTATGTCATAAAATCAAAGTGGCCGAGTGGCACAGGCGTTGGGGGTAAGGTGTGCAGAAAGATGGTTCGAGTTCGAACCATGTGAGTGGCATTTGGGGTTTTATTTTATTTTATTCTTTTTGGCAGCAAATTTGAAGGTGGGACGGTTTTTGGATGCTAAAAAGGTGGATGAAGACTTGGTCTTCTTTTTTTGAATTTGGCTAGATAGGTTTGACTTTTTCAAAGCTTTTTGAATGGATGGAAGGAGGTGTTTTAGGAGAGTTTTGAGGATTTTTTTAGGAGCTTGGAGCTTGGCGATTAGTATAAATAGGGGAGGTGTTCATTTATTTTCACCATTTGCTTTCTCTCCCTTGTCGAATTTTGCTTCCCAAAATTCCTTTGTTGCCGAAACTTCCTTCTCCAAATTCTTTTGCTCTCACATTTTCCAAATGGCCGAAACTTCAAGGTCATATAGCTATCTTCTTCTCCTCATTTCTTTTGAGCCAAAACCACTCCATTTTATCCCTCAAACCTTTATCCTCTTTTCTATTGCCGTAACCCCTATCCCTTATTCATCCGTTTTCCTTCAAGCCGAACCCTTACTTCCTTGGTGGTGGCGATTCTTGTTAGAGGAAGGGTAGTGGTTAGCAAGGTAAGGGTGTGTTAGTTTTGCTATGGTTTCTTGTCTTGGCCGAATGGCCTTACGTGTTACTTGTTTTGCGCAAGGTCGATTATAGGGGAGGAGAGCCTAGCGCAGAGACCTTTCGGGATTTGTTTAGTCGCGATGCGATGTGGTATAAGGTTGCGTTTCGAGGGTAGATCGGGTGTGCTATCTAGGTGCGTAATCATCGCACTATTTACGTGGTTTGGTTTGCTAACATGTTTATATGTGTATTATGTGTAATAGCCGTTTATAATGGCATAAGTGATGAGTAATCGGTGATGGTAAGCTAATCTTGATATACATTTATATATGTACAATGTGGTAGTGATAAGTGATAAATACTCATTCTATATGATATTCTTGCATGATTTATTGACTCATGGGCATGGGATTGGATTGAAGAAGGAAGAAGAGTACACAAGTTTATGCGTGGTCTAATGATAGCTCCGGCTACATTAGCGCTTGAAGGCTAGCTTTGTGCTACCTCAAGGGAGATGTTGGCTTGGTGCCCATCTCGGCGGTTGATTGCTATGTGCATCACCCAGATGCGATTACGATATTTGGATCACTTTGGTTGATCGGTGGCTCAGCCACGGCCTCGAGCAGCGAGATTGCCGAGGTAAGATTTATGGATCACGATGTGATCAGTGGTGGTTTATCCACGGCCTTAGGCAGGGAGTCTGCTAAGGTTGGTGTTACGGTTGGAGTGGGTTGGGCTGAGATGCATATGTGCATGACTTGCTATGTGAATTGTTTGGTATGGGGCCAAGCCCATACGCGGGAAACCTGTGTTGTGATTATGCACTGAGTCAGTGGACTCACTCTTTTCATTAACCATTTCAGGTGATGCGTAGATTGGACCGGGATCGGAGAGGACACATGGTGGCCCATGCAGAAGAAGAGGTTAAACATTTTAGGCTTACTTTAAGTATTTGTTTTAAAATAGAATATGTAATAAGGGCCTTTTGACTCTTATTTATTTTTGCTATCATTTTATTAGGATTTACTATGGTTTGAAGAATTTGAAACACTATGTGAAGATGATTATGTTTTTCCAACCTGCTTATTCAATTTGGCTTGTATATATTAATCTTTTAGTATGAGTATATTTTAATAACAAAGTTTTACTCATAAGTTTAAATAAACATGGATTTTTCAAAAGGTAGCAAGTTTTACTAAATTTTTCTAAGTTAAATAGATTTTTCCATCGTCTTTTCCGCTTTAACATAACCAGATTCGGTCGTAGTGAATGGGCCGGGTTTGGGGATGTTACACTTAGATAGCGGGTCGAGGTTTCGTATTCTTTGTTTCGAAAACAACTTTAGTCGTTTAAGTCTCGGGTCAACCTTCATTCGAAGTTTGGTTCATTCTTGACTTTAAGTTTTCGATTATTTCCTAATTCCAAACTTTCCCATTTCTTTTATAACCGAGCCTTCTTAAATCGAATAGCCATCCATCTCTCAAGCCCATCTTTGCTTTCCTGACCTTCCTAAACCTACCAACCTAAACCTTTCCGAAATCGAACGAAACCTTCTTATTTAACGATTGGGCAAACGTACGGCTAGGATTAATTTACGGAACTGAGATCGTATCATCTGGTATCAGAGCTAATTAAACGAGAAGCTCAGATGTTCAAAGCAAACCCGAATTAGGTACGTTTTATTAAAAAAAGAAAAAAATAAAAAAATTGATGTTTAAAAGACAAAAAAAATAATATACGAATTAAAAAAAGGTAATTACGAAATAAATAAAAAAGTTGAGTTAGTTTCTTTTCTTTGTTTAATTCTCAAACCACAACGAAGTCATCTTATCCTTCTCAACCCAACGCCACACTTCTTCAGTATTATTTTCTTTCTTTTCAGCCCACCTATACCGTATCACTTCAACCTTTGCTAGCCCCTTGAAGCCGACCCTCTGATCTAGTAGATTTGGTCACCCCAAGTCTTATACGAAATCACGAGAGAAGAACGAGCGAAAAGAGGCATGAGCGTGTGAGCACAATAGAGTGGAGGTAAAAGCCAAATAGAGTGCAAACACGAGTGTGAGTGACATCTACTCTTTCTTTCTGAGTGATCGAGAGGGTTTGTGGTGAGGATTAAATTCCATTCATGTCCCGAAGTCTGGAGTGTAACATGGCAGAGAGAACTGATAGACAACCTGTTCGAAATGTACCGGATCTTAATCTTCAAGCCTTGTTACGAGAAGTAGAACGATTATTTGACCGTAAAATCGAGCCAATCCAAGAAAGGCTCGACCAAGTCGAAGAACGTGCCCAACGAGGAAGAACGCCTCAGAGCCCACCAAGGTGACGAGAGAGGCCACGAGTACTTGAAGAAGATTAGACCGAGCCAAGTGAAGCCGAGAGTGATCATGGATCCAATCAACTCGGGCGAAGGAGAGTGATACGATCTGCCTCGGGGTTGAGTCGAGTTGTATGTGAATTTGCTCAATCGTCTACGAGAAGGTTTCGTTCGACAAGTTTGAAGATGGTACTTTTGGGTAAAATGGTGCGAAAGCTATTGAAAAAGGGTTTCAAAGATAGGTCGAAGGATATGAATTTTATATAAGTTCGGTTAAAGTATGAAGATGGAGATTGGTATGGAAGGGAATTAACAATAACAGATGATAAGTAAAAGGAGGATTCGGCTATAATGAAGGGAAAGGAAGGAAAGAAAGAAAGTTTGGTAGATGATGGATATGGAATAAAACAACTCAAAAACAAGTAAGAACCAATACTAAAAAGTATTGACCCGAATACTTATAGGCTTTCAAGGTGGAAGATGTGAGTAGTGAAACCTCGACCCACTACTTAGAAAAGTAGGAACCTTGGTATGAAGGTGAACGCCACACTATATAATAGTGATAAGTTTGGATAGAAGAAAACGGGTTGACGCCACTAGAGACTAGATAAGCCAACGAGTCTTCAACGAAATATGAGAGAAAACAATCTCACAAATTTCATATAAGTTCAATAATGTTTTCAAACTAAGCAAAAAGATCAAAAGCCCCTTTACAAAGGCTGATTTCACCTATTTATAGTGCTAAATTAGGCTAGCCGAATGGTCACAAACATTCAACTTAATGTGCCAATTAAAAGCTGAAATTTAACTCAAGTCTTTTCACATTCTTAAGCCAAATAACTCCATACTTGAATTGTCTTTAATTCAGCTGAATGAATGACTTTAAGTGCTTGAAAAATGACTCTTGAGTTAGCCCTTAGTCAGCCGAATGGACACCATCTACTTAATCAGCTTCTTAATGATGTTTGAATGCTTGAAATAACCCTTGAAATGGAAAAAACGGCTGGTAGTGGAAAGGTTGCTGCCAAAATTAATTTGGATGATTAAATGCTCCTTAAACCTCCTTTAAATGATGTATAAAACATCCCTTGTAACAGCCATTTCATTTTTAACCAAAAATGACTTAAAAATTCACTTTATTTAATGTGTAACAGCCCTTATAATGTAATGGTTATGACTTGAAAAGACTCCTGTAATAAATACATTAAAATAAGCTTATTAAACACATGTAATTACTTATTAAACATAACACACATCAATACTTAACTTAGGTAAATGAACTATGCATCAATTACTCCAGCAACTAGTTAATTAAAGATACATCATTAAATAAAACTTAACTCTTGCATCAATAAATAATCCTAGGAACTAGATTAATTAATGAAGCAACAATAAAATTAAATTTATTAAAAGAACTCAATTAATTAAACTAAGTTGAGTTGAATTAATGACCAGCAACTCATTTATTAACTAAGATGCTTAAATGCAATTATTTAAAATGTAAACTAAATGAACAAATGAGTTACTTAATGCATGACTTAATTAAATGCAGAACACATAATGCATGTCATAATTAAAATATGTAGATTAATAATGCATGACATTAACTAAAGATGCATTTAATTAAACAAGACATAATTAAAGACTAAAGCATTGAGTTGATTCAAGCTCAAATGAGCTGAATTTGAACTGGACAAAGCTCGTGGAGCTGGAAACGAGCTGGGATCAGCTTGCCAGCAATGCAATGCTCGACTCGAAATACTTGTCCAAAGAAGTTTGCGGGGCGTGCTCGCATCATTCCCCCCTCTTTTAGGTGACTTGTCCTCAAGCCGGGTTGTTCCTCTATTGGAAAATATTTCCTCTCATTCAGCTTTCCTCGATCGAACGGAATAGAAGATATCACACAATCCTGGAAATGATTTATCAATGGATAAGAAAGCACATCACCATCATAGATAAGTAACAGTGGGTTAAGACAACAAAAACCTAAAGATAAACCAAATGCTAAGCAAAAAACTGATTTTATTTTGCCAAAATGACTTATCAATTTTGAAAATGACAAGTGCAAAGTATTCAAATCCAAATAGCTCTTATAGAGTGTAGTCCAAAGATCATATGGCAATAATCTCAATTGGGCAAAGCAAACATACTTCAATTTATTGAAAAGTTCCATTATTCCATCAATGCAAACATGTGGATTCAATTTGATAAAAGGATACTTAGTCATGAAAATTTGCAAAAAGTTAAGCATGCTATTCCACATCCAAAACTTTTTAATATGTTTATTCAAAAATAGAAATTCATGTGATTGTACACACAAAGTGTTCCATGGCCAACATCTTTCAATAATTTGCTTATTATCATGATTTGTGATAACATTATGTCCCTTGTCACAATTCAACACAAACAAATCAATACTAGGCCAAAAACTACCATCAAACACATCATAATTCAAAGAATTTCCAAACATCCAATCAACAAAATTTTCATCTTCATTTGAACGAAGCAAAGGTATTTGAAAATTTTTAGAGACTTTACCTTGATGATCTTGAAGTGAAGAAAATTTATGATTGGTTTTACCTTTGTCAATCAAGACAAATCTTCTCTCCTCGGAAATGTAATGTAATACAAACCTTTTATCTCGAACAACTTGGTTGGGTGATGAGACACCATGACATCTCATGTTCCTCGAAGTGTGGAATTCACAAAAACGAGATTGGTTAGTATTAACAGAATTGATGGACTTAAAAGGGAAAGATAGATCATATTCGAAATTCAATTCAAGTCCATATGTTAGCCTTACCTTTTGAAAATGAAACAAATATTTCATATGTGGACAAAAAATATGATTAAGGAACAAAACACAACCAAAGCCATTAAGTTTTATTGCCTTAATTAAAGTACGAATATCAAACAAATTTAAATAAGATGCACAACAAGCAAGTTGCTTGAAGTTTCTATAAAACGAATCAAAGTAACATATACCAGGTTTGAACACACGAACTTGATCATTCGTTCCAACATGCAACATATTTTGAATAATTTCCAATGTCCACAACATGTTAGAAAATGATGTAATCGACTCACTACAGGACTTAAATTCCACTCGATCAAGCAAGCATGTAGAGTTGACAAAACCAAGCAGATCAAGATATGGGAATCTCATATAAAAATTCAAAGTTTTATCTTGAAGTCCAAAATCAAACGGTTTGAACATTGCATGCGAAAGCCTTTTATCATGTATGTCAAACAAAGACATGGTGAACATATAACTATTCAAAGATTCAAATCTATCACGAACCAAATGAAGCAGGCATGTTTAAGCAGGACATATTTAACACATGAGTCCAAAGATTTTATATAACCAAAATTTGTATGTGCAAATTTTTTATCAAACACATCTAAAATTCGATTAGGGTGAGCCATTCCAATGGAAGGATCAAACGTGTCACAAGACAGAATTTTCACGGCAGTTTTCGAAGTAGGGTCATCAAGAGATGAATAAGGACTAATCAAATTAAATGATGGTGGCATATCAGAAATTGACCCATCAAAATCTTTATGAGCAATTTTTAAATCGGACAACCTTGATTCGATAAACATGGAATTCTTACCTTTCTTACCTTCAATCACAAGTGGGTGGTCGTCATTTGCGTACTTACCTTTCTCGAATAATCGAAAACATCTCTCGTTTGGAAGGTAGTGAAGCTGGAATTGGTCGTACAAGACTTTAGGAACCTGAAAAGTTACATCACAAGAAGATCGAACGGGTGGGTTAGTGGAAACAATCCTTGCTTGGTCACTTTCTTTTCACTTGATTCTTTTTCTCGAGAGATCTCGTTTCTTTTCCTCAATCTCTTTTTCCACTCGTTGTTTTTGTTCAACTTCTTTTCTCTCTCAAAATCTTTTTCATTCTCTTTTTCAATTTCTTTTTCAATCTCATTTTCACTCTCTTTTGTTCTTTTTCTTTTCATCAGCTTTTCAATGACTTTCTCGAGCTCTTTCAAGAATCTCTCATTTCTCTCTTACTCGCCTCTTGCCTCTCTTTTATTTCTTTTTCTTTTCTTCTTTTTCTTTTTCGTCTTTCTTTTTACAAGAAGATACAAAAGAATCATGAAAACAATGATTTTGTTCAAAAGAAGGAAAATTATTTGCATAAGAATCTTGATCAATGCGTCGTGAAAAATACTCTGAGTAGGATTTCTTTGAAGATCGGAAAGAGGTATGCTTATCTCTTCGGATGTCATCTTGGACGGGTTCAAAATCGAGGTCAGACTCTCATTGTCTTGAATTCCTTGACGAAAAGAAATCTCGATTGAAATCCCTTCGTTTCGAAGTCGATGACGAATAGGAATCACAATGGAAATCTTTTCTCGAATGATCATTGAATGTATGTCTTCGTGATATTCTTGATTCCACTTTCTGACTTGAAGACATTCGTTCCCGTTGGTCTCTTTTCTTCACATGGTCTAATCTCTCTTACAATGTATCGAATTTAGAATTCACCATTTTTCGCATTTCTTGCACCAAATATTGGAACTTTGATTCAGTAAATTCTTTGCGAGACATCTTTGATTGCTGAAAAGAAATTTGTTAAGTAAAACAAAAATTAAATTCCTCACAACAAAATCCTCACAATTTCACTCGGAAAGAAAAATTAATGGTTTGCACTCTCGCTCGTGTTTACACTCGTTTGGCTTTTACCTCCACTCGAATAGTCTCACACGCTCGTGCCTTTTAGCACTCAAACTTTCTCTCGTAATTTCGTATTCAGACTCGCCAAGGCCTTATCGTAGGCTTAGGGGTCGGTTTTCAAATGAGTAACAAGGGATAAATGTTGGGTGTATAGGGTAGGCTGAAAACAAATACAGTCGGGGTATGTGTGGCGTTGGGGTTGAACGGATGGTACCAGATGTTGGTAAAAGGGTGATGTTGATGATCGGGGTAGAAAGATGAAAAATAATGGTTTCTAAAACTCAGAAATTGAGAAGAAGAATGAAAAAAATTCAAAAGATCTCAAAAGTTCACTTCTTTTTTTTTCCGTATATTTTTTTCTTTTTTTTTTCACTTCAAGTGCACGAAACTAAGTACAATAGAACACTTTGAAAGCAATTTTTTTTCGAATTTTTTTCAATTTATTTTTCAAATTTACGTACCTACTTCAGATTTACGATGATCATCGGAGCTCCTCATTTTCTAGCTCTGATACCAAATGATACGATTCGCCTCGGGGTGAGTCGAAACATATGCTAGTTGCCCAATCGTCTACGAGGAGGAATCAAGTCTTCGAAAAATAATCAGAAAAATATAGATGAGTTTGCGGAAGCTTTAAGTGAATTTTGTTTAGAAGGTGGGTTTAAGTTAGGAATGGAGGTGTTTAAATGAAAGAGTTGATTTGGATAATTAAAAGGATAGGTTCAGTTTAAGATAAAGGGAAAAAAGATGGGATTCGGTTTAAGGTTGAACAAACAATGATAGGCTGATGGTAATGAAATTGGATAGATGGATAAGTGATGGTTTAGATAAATGATAGGCGATAATTGATGGGAATGGATGAAAGAACTTAAACAAAGAATCGATTCAACACTAATAAAGTGTCACACTGGGTTCTATATTTGTTTAAGGTGGAAAAATGGTAATCGATGATGGACCAAGACTCGTTATCTATAAAGATAAGAACCTATGGTATAAATTGATGGAAGAGAACGATTGATGCCACAAGCAAGAAAACTTGGTAAGTCGAAATCGAAACTCGAACGAAAGATAGAGAGGAGAATAATCTCACTCAATGAACAAAAGTTCATAAAATATATTCAAAGTTCCAAAAAGTCTCCTTTTTACAAACTAATAACAGGTATATATAGTGCTTACATGTGGTTAGCTGAAGAGACAAATGAATTCAACTTTAATATACATTTAAATGGCTAAAATAAAATCTAAAAACTCTTGAATTTCCTCGGCCAAATAACGGTAACTTTATGACTCCTAATGGTGATTAAATGAATTTGAATGCTTAAAAAAGTGTCCCTTGGGTTCTTCCATGATCAATCTGAAAAGTCACCAGCCAAATGAAAAGTCTCAACTTTTGGAATTCTAGCCATGTAACTCCCATCTTCAATGTGATTAATTCTTCAATTAAATTGCTTGTCAATGTCCCTTGAGTTCTCCATGATCAACCAAAAAGTCACCAGCCAAATTATGGAGAAATGATTACTTGTAGTAAATACCATGAAGCAAATGTTATAGAAGTTGAAGACAAAGAGGCTGCCAAATTTAAAGAACCATAATGTTCTTCTTTATTTAATAGTAATAATGGATGTAAGATGAAAAGTCACCTGCAATTATCACATGTAACTGACAAATTAATGCAATTATTAAACTTAAAATAAATTAACAACTAACTTAATTAAATAAACTAACACTTAAACATCATTTATTCCAGCAACTAGCTTAATTAAATAAACTAACACTTAAAGCAACTAGGTTAATTTATTGATGCATGAGTTAAGTTCATTTAATGATGCTTTATTTAATTAAGCTAGTTGCTTTAAGTGTTAGTTTATTTAATTAAGCTAGTTGCTGGAATAAATGATGTTTAAGTGTTAGTTTATTTAATTAAGTTAGTTGTTAGTTTATTTTAAGATTAATAATTGCATTAATTTGTCGGTTACATGTGATAATTGCAGGTGACTTTTCATCTTACATCCATTATTACTATTAAATAAAGAAGAACATTATGGTTCTTTAAATTCTATGACCTCTTTGTCTTCAACTTCTATAACATTTGCTTCATGGTATTTACTACAAGCAATCATATCTCCATCATTTGGCTGGTGACTTTTTGGTTGATCATGGAGAACTCAAGGGACATTGACAAGCAATTTAATTGAAGAATTAATCACATTGAAGATGGGAGTTACATGGCTAGAATTCCAAAAGTTGAGACTTTTCATTTGGCTGGTGACTTTTCAGTTGATCATGGAAGAACCCAAGGGACACTTTTTAAGCATTCAAATTCATTTAATCAGCTCATTAGGAGTCATAAAGTTGTTGTTATTTGGCTGGAGGAATTCAAGAGTTTTTAGAATTTATTTTAGCCATTTAAATGTATATTAAAGTTGAATTCATTTGTCTCTTCAGCTAACCACATGTAAGCACTATATATACCTGTTATTAGTTTGTAAAAAGGAGACTTTTTTGAACTTTGAATATATTTTATGAACTTTTGTTCATTGAGTGAGATTATTCTCCTCTCTATCTTTCGTTCGAGTTTCGATTTTGACTTATCAAGTTTTCTTGCTTGTGGCGTCAATCGTTCTCTTCCATCAATTTATACCATAGGTTCTTATCTTTATAGATAATGGGTCTTGGTCCATCATCGATTACTATTTTTCCACCTTAAACAAATATAGAACCCGGGGTGACACTTTATTAGTGTTGAATCGATTCTTTGTTTAAGTTCTTTCATCCATTTCCATCAATTATCGCATATCATTTATCTAAACCATCACTTATCCATCTATCCAATTTCATTACCATCAGCCTATCATTGTTTGTTCAACCTTAAACCGAATCCCATCTTCTTTCCTTTCATCTAAAACTGAACCTATCCTTTTAATTATCCAAATCAACTCTTTCATTTAAACACCTCCATTCTTAACTTAAACCCACCTTCTAAACAAAATTCACCTAAAGCTTCCGCAAACTCATCTATATTTTTCTAATTATTTTTCGAAGACTTGATTCCTCCTCGTAGACGATTGGGCAACTAGCATACGTTTCGACTCACCCTGAGGTGAATCGTATCAGAGAGTCCAACAAAATCGTGGCCAACGAGATCGAGGCCGAGTAGATGATGATTTGAAGAACATCAAATTGTCAATACCCCTATTTCAAGGCAAATCTGACCCGGAGGCGTACTTAGAATGGGAAAAGAAGATCGAGTTAGTTTTTGAGTGTCACAACTACTCAGAAAGCAAGAAGGTAAAGATAGCGGCCATCGAATTCTCTGACTACGCAATGGTCTGGTGGGATCAACTAACCACTAGCCGGAGAAGGAATGGAGAGCGGCCTATTAACACTTGGGCCGAAATGAAAGTATTGATGCGTAAGAGGTTCATCCCAGCATACTATCATCGAGAACTGTACCAGAAATTACAAAATCTCACTCAAGGCAGTCGGAGTGTGGATGATTATTACAAAGAGATGGAGATAGCCATGATTCGAGCCAACATTGAGGAAGACCGAGAGGCTACCATGGCAAGATTCTTGGCCGGATTAAACAAGGACATTGCTAACGTTGTTAAACTCCAACACTATGTCGAGATTGAAGAGATGGTGCACATGGCCATTAAAGTGGAGAAGCAGCTCAAAAGGAAAGGTCCCGCTCGCGGTGCCTACCCAAACTCCACTCCTACCTAAAAGTGGAACCAAGCAGCCGGCAAGAAGGAGACTCCCTTTCAGGAACGAGAAAATGTTGCAAATCTAAAGGTCAACAAACTGAGTGGGGAAACAAGTAAATCCAACAATGAAGCCGGGCGCAATTCCATGCGAGACATCAAGTGTTTCAAGTTTCTCGGTAGGGGCCATATAGCGAGTCAGTTTCCAAATCAGCGAGTAATGACCATGAGGCCTGACGGAGAGATCGAATTGGGTGATGAAGAAGAGATTGAACTCGACCATCCCACTGAAGAAGAGAAGGAAGAAGAACTTAAATTTGTCGTGGAAGGTGAGTTGTTCGTGGTAAAACGTAGTTTGAGTATTCAAAGTACCGAAGAGGAACTTCAACGAGAAAACATCTTCCACTCGAGATGTCATATTCGTGGCAAAGTATGCAGCATGATCATCGATGGGGGTAGCTGTACAAACGTTGTTAGCAGTATGCTTATTGAGAAGTTGGACTTGCCAACGACGAAACACCCTCAACCTTACAAGTTACAGTGGTTGAATGATGGAGGCGAATTAAGAGTCACCAAGCAAGCTGTCATTCCCTTCTCTATCGGCAAGTATAGTGACGAGGTCGTATGCGACATGGTCCCAATGCACGCAAGTCACTTACTTTTGGGAAGGCCATGGCAATTCGATCGGCGAGCCATCCATGACGGGTATACCAACCGTTATACCTTCCAACACCATGGCAAGAATGTGACTTTGGTGCCAATGACTCCCAAGCAAGTTTATGAGGACCAAGTTCATTTGAAAAGTTCCGTTCAACAAATGAAAGCAAAAGAACAAACAAAAAGAGAGGAAAAAGTAAAAGAAACAAAGAGTAGAAAAACAAAGGAAAAATCAAGAGGTAAAAACAACGAGAGTGAGGTAAAAGAGAGCAAAGAACAAGAAATGAGAGAAGAAGGGGGAATTGAAAAATTGAGTGTTTATGCAAAAGAGAGAGAGGTTAGGAAGATGTTGTTGCTTCGGCAACCAATGCTAGTCTTGTTTTACAAAGAAAACTTTCTTAATGTTAACAAATTAGATGCTTCACTCCCCTCTTCGATTGTGACTTTGTTGCAGGAATTCAACGATGTATTTCCTGAAGATATTCCAAGTGGCTTACCGCCTATATGAGGGATTGAACACCAGATTGATTTCATTCCCGGAGCCACTATACCAAATCGCCCAGCCTATCGAAGCAACCCAAAAGAGACAAAAGAGTTGCAACGCCAAGTGGCTGAGTTGATGGCCAAGGGATACATTCGGGAAAGCCTTAGCCCATGTGCTGTTCCCGTGATTTTGGTGCCCAAGAAAGATGGCACTTGGCGCATGTGCGTGGATTGCCGTGCAGTCAACAAAATTACTATTAAATATAGGCATCCTATTCAGCGCCTTGATGACATGTTAGATGAATTAAGTGGGGCACAACTCTTCTCCAAAATCGACCTTAAGAGCAGATATCATCAGATCCAGATGCGGGAAGGAGATGAGTGGAAAACGACTTTTAAGACCAAGCACGGTTTGTATGAGTGGTTGGTTATGCCATTAGGCTTAACTAACGCACCCAGCACATTTATGTGATTAATGAATTATGTTTTACGAGCTTTTATCAGAAAATTTTACATTGTATATTTTGACGATATTATTATCTGTAGCAGGTCGTTGGAAGATCACATAGCCCATTTGCGAGCCGTACTTGAAGTTTTACGAAAGGAAACATTGTACGCTAACCTTAAAAAATGCACTTTTTGTTCTAATCAAGTTGTTTTCTTAGGTTTTGTCGTTAGCACGAAGGGGCTCGAAGTGGACCAAGAAAAGGTTAAGGTAATTCGTGAATGGCCAAGACCTACGAGCATTAGCCAAGTTCAAAGTTTCCACGGCTTGGCAAGTTTCTATAGGCATTTCATTCAAAACTTTAGCATCGTTCCTGCTCTGTTAACTAGTGTTATTAAGAAAAACTCTACCTTCTTTTGGAATGATGAACAAGAGCGTGCTTTTAATTCTATTAAAGATCTTTTTACTAACGCTCCTTTACTTGTTTTGTCAAATTTCCAGAAAACATTTGAAATTGAGTGTGATGCCTCGGGCTAGGCATTGGAGCCGTGCTAATGCAAGAAGGGCGTCCGATAGCGTACTTTAGCGAAAAGCTGAACAGGGCGACACTTAACTACCCCACTTACGATAAGGAGATGTACGCGTTGATTCGGGCCTTGGAAACATGGAAACATTACTTGTGGCCAAAGGAATTCGTCATCCATACGGATCACGAGGCATTGAAGCATTTAAAAGGCCAACATAAACTGAACAAATGGCATGCCAAGTGGATGGAGTTCCTAGAATCTTTTCCGTACGTCATCAAATACAAGAAAGGTAAAGAAAATGTGGTGGCGGATGCTTTGTCGAGAAGGTATGCCCTTTTTAATTCTTTAGAGTCAAAATTGATGGGATTTGCGTATTTGAAAGAATTATATGCTGTTGATCCTGATTTTGCTAAAATGTACAAAGCTTGCAAATCGGTACTTGTGATAAATTTTATCGTAGCGATGATTACCTATTTCGATAAGGCAAGCTCTGCATCCCTCAAGGATCCATCCGGAACGTTTTGGTGAATGAGGCGCATAGTGGAGGCCTCATGGGCCATTTTGGCATAGCAAAGACGATGGCAACATTGCGCGAACACTTCTATTGGCCTAAAATAAAAGGAGACGTGGAGCAAGTGTGCGAACGGTGCATCACCTATAAGAAGGCCAAGTCGAAGGTTCAACCCCACGGATTATACACCCCGTTGCCTATCCCAGGAGGACCTTGGATTGATATCTCAATGGACTTTGTTCTAGGTCTTCCTAGAACCAAGAATGGCAAAGACTCAATTTTCGTCATTGTAGATAGGTTTTTGAAAATGGCACACTTCATTGCTTGTAACAAAATTGATGATGCTTTGCATGTTGCTAACCTATTTTTCAGGGAGGTTGTACGTTTGCATGGAGCGCCGAGGACTATTATTTTCGATCGAGACACTAAGTTCCTGAGTCATTTTTAGAGAACACTTTGGGGAAAGATTGGCACAAGGCTGTTGTTTTCGACTACTTGCCATCCTCAGACGGACGGGCAAATGGAAGTCGTAAATCGAGTCTTGTCGACGTTGTTGCGTGCCATAATCTGAAAGAATCTCAAGTCATGGGAGGAGTGCCTTCCACACATTGAGTTCGCCTACAACCGTTCTACCCATTCGGCTACTCAATACTCTCCCTTTGAAATTGTTTATGGTTTCAATCCTTTAACACCTCTAGATTTAATTCCATTGCCTAACGAGCAATTTGTGAATGTAGATGCGAAAAGGAAGGTTGAGTTTGTGAAAGGCTTACATGAGAAGGTGAGAAGGAATATCGAGGAACGGACCAAGCAATACGAGCAGAAGGCTAATAAAGGACGCAAGAGAGTTACCTTTGAGCCCGGAGATTGGGTGTGGGTGCACATGAGGAAAGAAAGGTTCCCAGCCCAATGAAAATCCAAATTGATTCCGAGAGGCGACGGCCCTTTTCAAGTTCTAGAGAAGATCAATGATAATTCTTATAAAATCGATCTTTCAAGTGAGTATAACATAAGTGCTAGCTTTAATGTGGCTGACTTGTCTCCCTATGATGTAGGCAACGACTTGAGGACAAGTCATTTCGAAGGGGGATGGGATGACACAGCCGTGGCTCAGGCATCGTCAAATGCTGCCAAAGATCCCTTAGAGCTTTCGAAGGGTCTGATCACCCGTGCTCGTGCTAAAAGGTTCAAGGAGGAAGTGTCGGCTCTCGTAGACAAAATGTGGAGCAATGTCATGGCTCGACAGTTTGGGAACGATGAATCGAGAAAGCCATGCAATGTGCTTCATGTTCAGCTAGCTCAAACTTAGCTCAAGGAGCTTGTCTTTAATTTATATTTGCATGCGTTAATTTGCTGGAATAATTAGCTAAAAATTACTGCATTTAAATTAAATAAGATATTAGTTAATTTAGTTACAGCCTTTAAATTATGAATTTAATTGAGTTTCAATAAATGAGTCCGAATTTATTTCAAGTGTTTTATTATGTCTAGTTGCTGCATGTATTTAATTTGTCTTAATTTAGTTCAAGCTTTAATTTTGTCTTGGTCAACCGAAATTAAATACTAGTAATTAAAGTGTCTTAGTTCTTACATAAATTCCATGTGTCTTCCGAATTTAATGTGTCCTATGGCTTAACTTTATTTGGTCCTAAGCATGACTTAATGGCCGAATTTAATGTGTGCAGGTACATTCATTTTGGGCGGCATGAACTTAATGGAAGGAATTAAATTAGGCTGCTGATTTTGATGCCTTCAAGGAGACCATTTGGCCAACCCCATTTAGCTCCTCAAGAAGCTCTTTGGAATGCCCCAAGTCTGGCCGTCACACTTCCCAAACACCTCTTTAATTCATGCTTGGTTTGCACACCAAATGGGCCGTTTGTTGCCTAGCATGGGACGACAAATTAATGGAAGTTGCTGCTACTTTTTCCAAGCCTCCATCATGAACAGCAAAGGTTTATGAAGGCTGCTGCTTCAATCCCCAAAGCAACCGTTCGGCTCACCAAGCTCTATGATTAATGTGCCGAATTAATACAAGTTGACCAGTCGAATTTAATTCATGTTGTTGGCCGAATTTATTGAGATGTTGGACAAAGCAAGGCACGAATTCAAGGGCTGTTAGCATGCGTGATCTTCATTTATTGTGCTGCTGGAATTCTTCAAGAAGGGAACATCATTTAATGATCTGTTGGTGGGCGGATTTAATGGCTGTTGACTTCTTAACTTATGTGATCACTTCGTGGAGACTAAAGGACATCGGATTAAATGGGCTATTGCCTCATCGTGGAGCTCAACAGGAGCTGCTATTTGTGCCTTTCCAAGGAGTCAATTTCGTGAGATGCATTGGCCAGCATTCAAGGCTATTCGATTAGCTCAATAGCCACTTCTAGAAATCATCCCAAGAGCTCCCAAATTCAGCCGAACCTTGCAAGGAGTTTAAGGGATTTTTCCAGAATTTTCCAACTTATTTATGGCCGAATTTTACTTAGTTACTAAATATTTGTTTTGACCATTCGGCTAGACCATGAAATAGGCTATAAATACTTGTCATTTTCAATGTAAAAAAACTTTTGAAACTTAATGAATTGCTGCCAAATTTTTGTGAGAATTTTTTCTCTCAAATTTTGTTCAAAGACTCGTTGACTTATCTACCTAGTTAGTGGCGTCAACCCGTTTTTGTTCATCTGAACTTATCACATTTTCATGTGGCGTTCGAAACCAATTATACTGAGGGTCCTATCTTTTTAGATAGCGGGTCGAGGTTTCGTATTCTTCATTTCAAAAACAACTTTAGTCATTTAAGTCTCGGGTCAACCTTCATTCAAAGTTTGGTTCATTCTTGACTTTAAGTTTTTGATTATTTCCTAATTCTGAGCTTTCCCATTTCTTTTATAACCGAGCCTTCTTAAACCGAATAGCCATCCATCTCTCGATCCCATCTTTGCTTTCTTGACCTTTCTAAACCTACCAACCTAAACCTTTCCGAAACTAAACGAAACCTTCTTGTTTAACGATCGGGCAAACATACGACTCAGATTAATTTACGGAATCAAGATCGTATCAGAAGCTACCATGGCACGATTCCTCGCTGCCCTTAACCGAGACATTGCCAATATCGTGGAGCTGCACCACTATGTCGAGGTTATTGACATGGTCCATATGGCCATAAAGGTCGAGAAACAACTCAAAAGGAAAGGTACGGCTCGATCATTCCCTAACACTTCCTCAACAAAAATGTGGGGGTAAAAGGCCAGCAAACGAGATGTTTTGAATCGAGCCAAGGAGGTGAGTGGCACCGTGAAGCCTAATAAGCCAAGTGGCAAGACTGGTAAAGGCAAGATGGAAGCTGTCCTAAATAGGACTCGAGACATCAAGTGCTTCAAATGCCTTGGTCGGGGGCACATCGCGAGCCAATGCCCAAATCGAAACGCGATGTATATTCGAGAAGATGGCGAAATTGAGTCTAAGAACGAATACAAGGACGAAGCCAATGAAACATCTCACGACGAGGAGCAACTAGAACAAGCTGAAAATGGAGAGATCGTAGTTGTGAAGAGAAGTCTCAGTTTACAAGGTGTCAAAAATGAGAAACAACAAGAGAACATCTTCCATACGCGCTGCCAAGTGCAAGGAAAGATTTACTGCATCATCATCGGTGGAGGGAGATGTACTAACGTGGCTAGTACAATGATGGTGGAGAAACTTGGATTGGCTACCACCAAACATCCCCATCCATACAAGCTACAACGGCTTAACGACGACGGAGAATTAAAGGTGAAAAAGCAAGTTCTAGTTTCTTTTACGATTGGAAAATATCAAGATGAAGTCTTGTGTGACGTTGTGCCGATGCATGCGGGGAACCTTCTTCTAGGACGACCCTGGCAATTCGATAAGCGGGCTATTCACGACGGCTACACCAACTGATACACCTCCAAACACTTGGATCGAACGGTGACTTTAGCCGCACTTACGCCGAAGCAAGTTTACGATGATCAGTTAAAGATGAGAGCTTCTATTGAAAAATTGAGAGAAAATGAGCAAGACAAGAAAAATGAAAAAGAAAAAGAAAAGAGTTCAGAAAAAAAAAGAAAGGAAAAAAAATGAGAGAAAAAAAGAAAATACGAAACAAAAAGAAAAATAGATAGAAACAAAAGATGAAAAAAATAATTTCTTTGTGAAAGAGAGAGATGTTCGAAAATCCATGTTATTGATGCAGCCTTTGTTTGTACTTTTGTACAAAGAGAGTCTGCTTGGCACTAACAAATTCGATAATAATCTACCTTCTCCTGTGTTGTCTTTGTTGCAGGAATTTCAAGACATGTTCCTGGAAGAAATCCTGAGCGGATTGCCACCTATTCGCAGGATTGAACACCAAATAGATTTCGTGCCAGGAGCCACCATTCCAAACCATCTTGCTTATCAGAGTAATCCCGAGAAGACGAAGGAACTTCAAAGATAAGTAAACAACTACTTGAAAAAGGCTATATGCGTGAAAGCCTTAGTTCTTGTGTCGTGCCAGTTCCGTTAGTTCCCAAGAAAGATAGAACGTGGAGGATGTGCGTGGACTACCGTGCCATCAACAAGATTACTATCAAATATCGACATCCCATTCTGCGGTTGGACGATATGCTTGACGAGTTGAGTGGAACCTGTTTGTTCTCGAAAATTGACCTTAAAAGTGGATACCACCAGATACGCATGTGCGAAGGCGACGAGTGGAAGACCGCCTTCAAGACCAACCAAGGACTTTATTAATGGCTCGTTATGCCATTTGGCTTAACGAATGCCCCGAGCACTTTCATGAGACTCATGAATCACGTTTTGTGCTCGTTTATTGGTAGATTTTGTGTAGTATATTTTGATGACATACTTGTTTATAGCAAAACCTTAGACGAGCATGTGAAGCATTTAAAGTCTGTTCTCGAAGTATTGAGAAAAGAAACCTTGTATGCTAACTTGAACAAGTGTGCATTTTGTACTAACAAAATTATTTTCCTAGGTTTTGTCGTCAGCTCGAAAGGCCTTGGAGTTGATCAAGACAAGGTCAAAGCGATCCAAGATTGGCCCCGACCAACGAGCATCTCCCAAGTTTAGAGTTTCCACGGATTAGCCAGCTTCTATAGACGGTTCGTGCCGAACTTTAGCACATTGGCTGCACCATTAACTGAGGTAATCTGAAAAAACTCTACTTTCATTTGGGGAGAAGAATAAGAAAAAGCATTTTTGAAAATTAAATATTGTTTAACCCATGCACCTTTATTAGCTTTGCCGAATTTTGACAAAACTTTCGAGTTAGAATGTGATGCATCAGGTTTAGGGATTGGAGCGGTACTTATGCAAGACGGACGCCCCATTGCGTATTTTAGTGAAAAGCTCAACGGTGCTGCTTTGAATTACCCAACGTATGACAAGGAATTGTACGCGCTAATTCAAACCTTGGAAACTTGGCAACATTATTTATGGCCCAAAGAGTTCATGATTCATACTGATCATGAGTCCTTGAAACACTTAAAGGGGCAGCACAAATTGAACAAACGTCATGCCAAGTGGGTTGAATTTCTCGAATCTTTTCACTACATTATTAAATATAAAAAAGTTAAAGATAATATAGTGGCTAATGCACTATCTCGGAGGTATGCTTTACTAAATGTTTTGGATTCCAAATTACTTGGGTTTGTATTTCTTAAGGAGTTATATGCAAACGATGCTGATTTTGGTGAATTTTTCAGGTTTTGCAAAAAAGGAGCTTATGAAAAGTACTATCGCCATGACAGGTATTTGTTCCGAGAAGGAAAACTTTGCGTACCGCAAGGATCCGTACGAGAAGTGTTGCTCGACGAGGCACATAGTGGTAGGTTAATGGGACATTTTGGCATAGCCAAGATCTTGGCCACACTCCAAGAGCACTTCTATTGGCCCAAGATGCGGAGAGACGTTGAACGATTCTGTGGGCGATGCTTAGTATGTAAAAGGGCTAAGTCTCGAATTAAGCCCCATGGTTTGTATAAACCCTTACCTGTGCCTGAAACTCCTTGGATTGATATATCTATGGATTTCATACTAGGCTTACCAAGAAGTATAAATAGCCGAGACTCTATTTTTGTGGTTGTGGATAGATTTTCTAAGATGGCCCATTTTATAGCTTATCATAAAATTGATGATGCTAACTTGTTTTTCAAAGAAGTGGTTAGGTTGCATGGCATGCCAAGGGCTATTGTGTCCGACCGTGATGCAAAATTCCTTAGCCATTTCTGGAATACGTTGTGGGGGCGTTTGGGAACCAAGTTGTTGTTCTCCACGACTTGCCACCCGCAAACGGACAGCCAAACCGAAGTCGTCAACCGGATTCTTTCTACGTTGCTTCGAGTGATTATTTGAAAAAACTTAAAGACGTGGGAAGACTGTTTACCGCACGTGGAATTTACATAGAATCGTTCTGTTCATTCTGCTACTAAATATTCTCCATTTGAAATAGTCTATTGCTTTAATCCTTTAACACCGCTTGATCTAATGCCTTTGTCCTCTAACCAACTTGTGAATGTAGATGGAAAGCGCAAGGCCGAATATGTTAAAAAGTTACACCAAAAGCTTAGGCACAATATCGAAGCGAAGACCAAGAAGTACAAGCAATGGGCTAACAAAGGTCGAAGACGCATTATTTTTGAACCGGGGGACTGGGTTTGGGTTCACATGCGCAAGGAAAGGTTCCCCGCGCAAAGGCAATCCAAACTTCTCCCAAGAGGAGACTGCCCATTTCAAGTCCTTGAACGGATAAATGAAAATTCCTACAAATTGGACTTACCTGATGAGTACAATGTTAGCACAGTTTTAATGTTTCTAATTTGTCTCCTTTCGATACAGGCGACGATTTGAGGATAAATCATTTTGAAGAGGGGGGATGATACGAGCTCGCCTACGAATCAAATGGAAGCCAACCAAGACGCCAGGAAGCTGCCTAGTGGACCGATTATGCGTGCCCGTGCCAAGTAATTTAAAGATGCTATTTCAGCTATGGTGGAACGAACTTGGAATGAAGATAGGAAGGAGTTCAAGGATGTGCCGAACACTTACAATTTATTTGAGGCCGAATTTTATTCAGCTAGCTAGTTCGGCTGCTAGCTCATTGAACACTTTAATTATGCATTTTTTTAGTTTAAATTACTACAACTTAATTAGTTGTCTAAATAATTTTGTGTCATTTACTTTGTTTAAATTATTACATAATAATTCATATTAATATGCTGCATATTTAATTTGTCTTGGTTCATTACATTCGGTCATTAAATATGTCCAAATTAGAGCAGATTTTGTCCTAAGTCTATTACATATTTATTAGGAGTGTTAATAGTGTTTGATGATGCATTAATCGAATTTTTAATATGTCTTAATAGGTTGATTAAGGTGGCTGGTGGAGGTGCATGTACCAGCCGATGCATTGAACACAATTAATGAGGATCATGCATTTAGCCATGCATGAATTTGAAGAAGGACTCTCCAATTTTCTAGGTGACCATTCGGCAAGGGGGATGCATTTGCTGAATTAATTTTGTCAATTGAACAACCAACAACTCTAATGACCATTCGGTCATGGCTGTTCACACACAAGGTCCTTTTCACCATCTTAAGTGTCATATAAGGTTCGGGTCAATACTCCCTATAATATTGGTTCTTCCTTGGCCTTAAGCTGATTCAATCCATCAGTCTACTCCATCTATTCGACTTATCCATTTTTCAACGTTAATATATTTCCTAGTTAGCCAAATCATCCTCATCTTTTCACTTCGCCCATTAAACCTTTAATCACTATCTATAATTAGCCAAATCCGTATTTGACCGCACCATAGCCTATCATCACCCTAAACCCTTTCCAAACATTTTGTTTAGCCTATACTTAGCCGATTATACTCCAAGATCAAGTAAGAACGATACTTCTCAGATTTTATGATCGGGCAACTTCAACGACTCGACTCATCACCGAGGCGGGATCATATCACCAAGGAGCCCATTTAATTCATTTGGCTGAATTCACATTAAAAGTCCACACTTAAAATTATTTTGTTATTATTATTTGATGAGTTTTCATGTTAGTTATTCCATTAGGGTTAGTAAAACTTATTTTGGGGGCCTATAAGTAGCATGGACATTCACCCTTATACACACACAATTGATTTATGTTTTTTTGAGTTAATAATAATTCTCTTTGACGTTTCCTTTAAGAATTGATCTTGAATTTCTTTTAGAAGTTGTTTTAACAATCTTTCAAGTGGTGGGAATCATCTTCAAGCTTTTTCTTGCCAAGATCATTTTCTTGGAGGGGGTTAGAGTCGTTGACAGGAGTTGTGGATTCTTAATGTTTCCAAGGCTTCTTAGGACATCATCTTCTCTTTTCTATCCTTAATTTGTCATTTCTTGCTTATTTAAGTTAGTTATTGTTGTTTTGGCTTGTTGATTGTATTGATTTTTGTTCTAGGTTAAAGTTGCTTCAAGAAAGACATTCTCCTATCTTGTTCCATAAAGAAACACATCAAAATTAGGAGTTTTAATCTTTTCTTGTTGTTCCAAAAGTTCTTGCACAAAATAGTTTTCTTTTGTAACACCCCAAACCCAGCCTAGACGTTATGGCCGTATCTGGCAATGTCACACGATAGTGTTTTTGAAACCTCATTGTTACAATGATACATTCCATGTTATTATCTTTAGTAAACCTTTGTTAGAACTTAGGAAGTCATCTTTATTGATTTAAAACATTTGTTTTGAAACATCCCTCGTTGCGGAAGCTTTAATAAAACAGTCTAGGTGATCATGAGTTTAGAAATTACTTTAACTTTTTGAAAATCGAATTTCCTACGACCAGCAGGTATAAATCCATAAAGTAAAATAAATAAATAAAAACCCAAATTTAAAACCAAAGTCCCAGAGGGTCCTTAAATTACAACCCAAATAATCAATAATAATAAAATCATAAATCGTAAATTGAAAACCATGAAGTCCAAAAATTACTGTGGTCACCGCTGAGTCCTCTGTCGCACCGATTCGTCTAAGTCTGGGGATTACATATGCACATTAAACAAAAAGGGTGAGTTTACGTAAACTCAGTGTGTAATCCCACAGAAATAAACAAACAATCAGTATTCACAGTGCACAGTTGAACAATCTTGGGCCTAAGCCCTTTTCAGTATCAGTGACAGTTTGGGCCTTAGCCCATCTCAGTACAGTGTCAAAAATGCAGTAGGGCCTTAGCCCATCACAGTATCTGTAACGCCTTGAATTTGGGCCTAGTAGGATTGGGCCTTGTGCGTGGGAGCCACTAGAAGACTGCACATAAAAGCTTATGTGTGCAAGAAATATCACAAATTGGTTGTTGCTTTAATGGTTAAGTGATTAGGAGTGTTTGGGAGTGTTGGAGAATTCCTGGGTTCAAACCTGGGCGTTAGCAAAAATTTATGTTTTCTCTTAAAGGAGCCTTGATGTTAGTGGGTAGGCTTTAAGAATATTTTTGGATGAATTTATATCACAAGGAGCAATGTGGTCTAGTGGAGGTGGCATTAGAAGTGAGCTAGTGGTCGGAGGTTTGAATCCCCGCTTGTGCAAATAGGGATTATTTTTGCTGATGGCCATGGAAGGAGGTGTAGTTGGACTGAGACTCTGTGGAAGACTTGGTCATGAGTGTTTCAAGGAAATTTGAATTGAAGGTTGATTGATTTAGGGGAGTGTTTCAAGGGAAGAAGATTGGATGAAAGAGTTTGATTATAATTCAAACTCGGTTGGTGGCTAAATTTAAGGAGGAAATCAGGGAATTTGAAATGGGAAGGTTGTTTGAAAAAATTTGAACTCCCCATTGTGCAGACTCGGTCATAGGACCTTTTGTTTTTCCCATAGTGCCAAATTCTTTTGTGCCATTTCAGGATTCCTTGTTTTCAGTTTCTTTTCCTCTTTTCTCTGTATTGACGTGCATATTCTGGAATTTTACCATTCGTGCAACCTTTCTATCTCTTTGCCGTTTTAGTATAGAATTGAAAGGCCAAATATAGGAGTTGTTCTTACTTGTTTGTGGCTATTCTTTTCTTTCATCTCTAAACTGAACTTCTCCACCCTTTCCCTCTCTTATTGGTTTTGCGTGACAGAATACCTTTTGGTCTCTTCTCCCTCTTTCTCTCTTTATCGATATAAGCTTCCTCCTTAACACTATCTTTATCCATCGTTTCTGATAGGAGTGTGACTGTTCTTCGTGGGACTCAAGCCTAGAGTGTACCTTAGGAGCCCGAATACTCCTAAGTAGGTGGTAAGTTGTTGCTCTTTTGGTTCCAATCCTTGTCATTCACGGTCTTAGTTAACAAGGTGGTAATGCTATATAGATTCTGTCAAGTTTTGGAAGGCGGCTTTGATCGGTGGTTAAAGAGAGGAACCGGTTGCTATTCAAGGTAGGCAGTCAGTACCATTTTGGATTTAGGTGCTATAATGAGGGTGCTAGTGATTAAGTGATGGCAAAGGTGCCGGCTGAGGTTGAGTGCGTAGCCTCTACTCCCAAGTTTAAGAGGCGTGCAGTGTCGGCTATTCGGGACTTTTCGCCAGGATGCGGAAGGGTGGCTGCACCAAACCCTGGTTCGAGTCGGCTAATCACAGTCGACCGATCTAGTCAAGGCAAGTGGTAGTTGACCTCTCGGTTAAGTGGTTGTTAAGAGTTTTTCTAATACTATTTGATAAGTGATTAACTGAATGTTATGTTTGAGTATAGGTTCTGGCGATCAGGAATTTTTAGTACTCTACGTGATCAAGTGTGTAACAGTACCCTATATTCGATAGTCGGCAAGAAAGTCGATAGAGTGTGAGTAACGGTATGCTATGTTTGATAACCGGCTGAAAAGCTGAAAGTATGTGTTGTTTACACTGCTAATACTGTAGATTGACAAAATGCTGAAAAGCCAGAAATATGGCGCATGAGCGGGCGATCGTACGTGTGGTGAATCGAGCCCACGAACATGGGCGTTAGCCTGTAGAGGCCACCACGAGCCCTCTCGTGGTCTTGGGCTGTTCTGGGCCTCATTGGGTCGAAATGGGCTGTGTGGGCCAAGTGGGCTTGTGGGCCCACACGGATAAAATGTACGTGATGTGGCAAGTGTTGTTTGGACTGTGATGTTTGCATAACTGTGGCTGTTTCTGGGCTAAATGAGCCACATGAGTGTGTGGGCCCACTTGGGCCGAGTAATGGGCCTTAAGCCCATTTACAACGTTGTGACTGTTTAGGTTACTTAAGTCACTCGAGGCGACGGTGGACCATCTATTGGGTCGCTGAGACCCCGATTTACAAAAAATTACCAAAATACCCCAGGTTGGCAAAATTACCAAAATACCCCAGATTTGCAAGATTACCAAAATACCCTCGATTTGCAAAATTACCAAAATACCTATACTTGGCAAAATTACCAAAATACCCCCGATTTGCAAAATTACTAAAATACCCCGATTGGCAAAATTACCAAAATACCCTCGATTTGCAAAATTATCGAAATACCCCTAATTTTTAAAATTACCGAAATACCCTGAGTTGTAAAATTATCGAAATACCCCTGATTTGCAAAATTACTGAAATACCCCCAATTTGCAAAATGACCGAAATACCCCCATAAGGTAGAATGACCATAATACCCTTATAGGGTAAAATGACTATTTTGCCCTTGTGGGTAAATGACTGACTTAGACTATGAATTTGATTGATTTGATCGTGATCATATGACTGTGTTTAACTGACTTGACTGTGGTCGTGTGACTGATATGCTTTAATATATGTTTAAATGACTATTACTGAGCATGGCCATTTTGCATACACGTGTAATGATTGAGCATGACATACACGACATATTGCATGGGGTTGGGACATTGATAAGGAGGAAGTTCTGATAGGGTCGCACGGGTCGCATGAGACGACTGTGGACCGACGGACGGCTTAAAGCCGCGTAATCTGATTATGGCTTTGTGCCAACCTAAATATGGCTCTGTGCCATCTTGATTATGGCTTTGTGCCAATCGTAATTATTGTGGCTGTGTGCCGATTATATTACCGTCGCTGATGGCTATGTGCCAAACTTATTACAGTTACCGATAGCTTTGTGCCATCCTGATTATGGCTCTGTGCCATCCTGATTATGGTTTATAACCATTCTGTTTATGGCTTTTAGTCGTTCTGTCCACGGTGCCGAGCCGTTCTATTGACTTAGTGCCGCAACCAGTGCTAAGCTTTGTTTGTTGGCTGGGTGGGCCGATTTTATCCCCACGTAAGTGTAGGGTTGGCACGGGTGGTGTGTTGGCTGGACCGGGGTGGGATGCATCCTCATACTGTTGCATATCTGTTTATGAGATCTGTGATTGTACTGGGCTTAGGGCCACTTGTTTTGTTATTGGTTTGGGCTAGGCCCAATCAATTCTGTTATGGGCTGTGACCCAAATGATATTGTAGTGGGTTTTGGCCCACGTATGCTCTGAACTAGACTGTACTGTTATTGTTAAAGGGCTTTGGCCCAGACTATTTCAGTTTCAGTTTTTGTTTACTGACTGTTACTCTAGTAAGGGGAATACACACCGAGTTTTCGTAAACTCACCCGCTTTAATCTGTGCGAGTAATCCCAGCGTTAGCGAGGATCGATCTTCGCGAGGACTCGAGAGGTGACCACACGACTGCGGTTGTTATGCTTTGGACTTTATATATGTTTTAAATTCTGTTTTGGGTTTTAATTTCTGTAATAAGGCCTCTCTGGATCTAATTCTGAATTTGGCATTTTTTTACGTTTTATATCTGTTAGACGTAGACGATTTTTCAACCCAATTACTGTTTTTTTAAAAAACATACGTTTTAAACTTCTTTACCTTAAATTAGCTTCCACAAAAAATAAGGTTTTAAAAGGTAATAGCTTTTTAATAAACCACGATTAAAAATAAACAAACACAAACTGAGACTTTAGTTTTTAAATATTAAGGTGGGTTTTCAATGAAAACATGGTTTTCAAAAAACACTTCAATGTGACACGCCAGATTCGGGCCTAACTTCAAATTTGGTTTGGGGTGTTACTGAGATCGATAGAGATAATAGTTATGCAGTAGCAAAATCATACCCAACCAGCCTCTACACACCATCTCCGTCCAAGCCTACACTCCATGTGGGGATATAATCAACCCACCCATCCCTACACTCCAAGTAGTACCGAATGCGGCACAAAAACAAGTAGTTTGCAAATCGAAGTCTTGCAAGAAATTAGGCTTAAAGCCTTTCAAGACACTTCCTCCGAATAACAACCCCAACCCAATGCAATGCAACATACAATGGATGATATGCTATTATGCAATTTCAGTACATATATTCAGTTCAGATATTAACATGCCCAGTACAGATATCATTCAGTCAATTTCACACATTTAAGGGTCTAAGTAGCGCTTACCGACCCTACAGTAGGTTCACAATCAACTTGGGCGACCCGTGCAACCTTAAAATCATTTCGGTAAAAATGGGCCCACACACCCATGTGATCTGCCCGTGTGGCCCACTCGGCCCAAATTGGCCTTGGCCGTGTGATCCATTTTTAAAGTAACCCATGCTAGCTCAATACTCATATATGTTTTCACTATTTACTTATATGTTCATTCAAAGCTGTCTACTTGAGTCATTATCACTAAATTATTTATATCTTGAGCTAAAAAATTCCAAATTAAGATCCGCTTGATGTTTTTGAAACTAGACTCAAATTCCTTTTTACCATAAAATTTTTAGAATTTATAGTTTATCAAATAAGTACATTAAAATCTTTAAAGTTATCCCTATTCTTCTGTTTAATAGCATCATCCTTTCATTAATAAAAAATATTTATCTCTTAGTACGGAATTTAGATGATGTTTCCATTTATTTCTCTTGAAAATAAACTCATTAAGGATTTAAACATATAAATTTAAGCCCCTAATTATTATTTTACAATTTTTGATGATTTTCCTAAGTCAGAATAGGGGAACCCGAAATCATTCTGACCTTGTCTCACAAAAATTATTATATCGCATGATTTACAATTCCATTGCTTACATTGTTTCTTCCATGAAAAACTAGACTCAATAAACTTTAATTTTATATTTTATTCAACCTCGAAGTCAATTCCCACTATTTTTGATGATTTTTCAAATTTAGACTACTGCTGTTGTCCAAAACTATTTTAGTGGAAAATGTTTATTTCCAAGTTTATAACACCCTTATTTCCTTTCTTTACAATTTTTCGCATCATTTTCTCTTATTTCTCGACAGCAAGCAATTTTGGCTTTTCTTCGAATCCTGTTTTCTGTGTTTTGAGTACACACCTGTATCGTTTTCGATGCTTACGCAATCCCGAGATCACCAAAAACCTATAATCGACAATCCCAACTTTAGAATCGGTCTTAAACTAAGATTAAATCGTATTCATGTACCAAAAGGTCTAAGCTTGTCCGTTCATCACTTACCTTCTGTAACACCCCAAACCCAGTCAACACGCTATGACCGAATCCAGCATGTCACAGGGAAAAACATTTTTAAAGAAGACAGGAGGTTGTTTTAATTATGTAAAGAATCGTTATTGAAAACAAGTTGTCGTCTCTTATTTTAAGAAAACCTTTGATTTTCATGAAAAGCCGAATTAGTTTAAGTAATATTGCTAAAACCATCCAAATTTGGTCTTAAAGAAAAACTCAGTTAACTTGTTGTTACTACTTGTTTGCCTTTACCCGATGGTAAAGTTTTAGAAAAACCCGATGAGTTGTGAAAGTTTGGAAAACATTCTTTTTATAGGTTATTTAGGCATGCCATTTTGTTTAACTTATACAAATTTCCATGAGAAATAAAGCAGATAAATAAACCCCAAAATGAAAGTTAGTGGCCTTATTACAACCCGAAAACCAAATTTAAAGTAAAGTAAACCAAAATAGTAATTTAAAATAAAACCCGAAAGAGAATGCGCATGGCCACCTCGAGTCCGCCCCGGCTCCGCATCCGCGATCTACGAATCATCTGCAAAATGTAAAGGAAGGGGTGAGTCACCAAGACTCAGTGTATAATTCCCAAACCCAAAAATGTTAATGCCCTTACACAGTTTAATAAGCCAACATGCATGTCATGCAACCTCAAAACCTAACCATCTGAAACTCCTGAATCTACCCCGTGTGGTACCAAACCATTGGTGGTCAAAACCACTGGTGACCGTAGTCACAAATAATACATATGTGGTCAAAACCACTGGTGACAATCTCGTATATCATCGTGTAGGGCCAACCCACTGTGGTACCAAACCATTGGGACAAGTCACAAAGATGGAAATATGTGGTCAAAACCACTGGTGGTCAAATCCACTGAGACTAGTCAAAATAATAATATAGAAAGCGGGGCCAACCCACTGTGTGGTTAAAACCACTGGTGACAGTCTAGAATCATGCCTTCCCCCTCCTCTCATCATACCCATCTTTATGAACACGCTTTTAATGGCATAATAATCATGCTTAACATACAAAAATCACATGGCATGGCATATATAGATTTACATAGGCATTTAACGTTAGCCAATCAAGTGGACTTACCCAGAGTCCTCGCTTTTACCCACAAGGGTAACATACCCATTTCAACAGTTATTCCGGCTTTTGACAATATACATGATAAACATATTAACTAATGAAATGTGTAAGATTTACACACCTGATTACTCACAATACGACACTCTCTACGTTGACACTGTCGTTAATCGACACTACCGCTATCTGCCTACTACTTTGCTCAGATGCCGGCCCACACCCAGGTGGCCAATCGCGAACAGCTGACACCGCCCTCTTCTTGAACTTAGGGGCTGGGGTCTCAGATCAAACCCCTCCTAACGCTTGGCTGGCATTAGAGTCCATGAATACCTTTAGTCACTAAACCGGATTAACGTACTGAATAACGGCAATTAGAGAGATAACCCGAATGAATAGATCCCTTGCCTAGGTTGACAAAACTCAGAGATTCAGCGACTCAGACCAAAGCACTGATCGAGTACCCAGTCGGCTAACACCAAGCCTTCCTTAACCCCCTTCAATCGGCCAAGATTTACAAGATTTAGTTACTGCCTTCAGCATTTAACGCAATAAGAGATGTATTTGAAACGGCAGAAACACTTACCACACCACTAGCAAAATCGATTGGGAGTGGAGGAGAATAGGTAATGACGATCCCCAAATGCCGAAGTTTGCTCCACTACGCACAGAGAAAATGAGAAGAAGGGCGATCCCTAACAGTTGATATTCGGCCAAAGTGTTGAAAAAGAGAAGAGAAGAGTAGCAGAGGTTTCAGCACCCAAGGAATGAATAGATGATAAGAAAGATTGGAAAGTGTGGTTTCGGCTAACAGCAAAATAAAAGTGAAAAAGATGAAGAGAAGGAATGGTAGATGAGATTTCGGTTCTTAAAGATATGGCAAGAAAATGAATCACAAATGGTGAGTGGAGAGCAAGATAGGTTCGGCCAAACACAAAAGAAGCAGAAAGAAAAGAAATGGACAGAGGTTTAGGAGGAGTTTTCGGTTTTGAAGATTGAAGAGAAGAGAAGAGATAAATGGTCTTCTAGGTTCGGCTATGGTCAAGAGATGAGAAAAGAGTAGAAGAATTCGGCTATGGCTTTTTGAGAGGAACGAAAATGAGAGATCGGCACAAAAAAAAATGGGAGAAAGGAGTTCTAAATGTTCCCCCCTTAACTAACCGAATACACACACTTCACCCAGGCCAATACCAAATTCGGCCACCTACCTCACTAGCACTCAAAACCGACAATGGAAGAACCCACACCCAAGTTTTGGTACACCCCTAAACACCCAAGAACCGAATGCTTAACCCCCTTCTAGCACCTTAAAATTTAGCTAACACACCTCCCATTCAATCCCCCTTTTCTCTCCTTGATTTTCTCCTGACCACCTATTCAAACAAGTTTGAATACTTCAAAATTCCCACATTTTCTCTTCTCCACCAATTCAAATGTGTTGACTCCTTCAACACATATCCACCACAGTCCATCCTGAACACAACTCCTCCCTAGCCTTGGCGTCAAAAATAATAAGCAGCAAGGGAATTCTTACAGCTCGGACCAAGGCCCTCCAGCTTGCATGAGGCGTCACTCCCCTTGTGCTTAAGTGGCGCCTCCCTTGCCACTTTACCACTGGGATTCTTGTGTCAAAACACACCAGTAATTTCCTTTAACACCTAACTCACTCAGCTCCCCCTTCTTAGAAGCCCAAAACAAAAATTTTTGCTATGACTCAAGGCCTACCCCGGCTCACACTGGACCCCAAAACACCCTAAACTAGCTCAACAACCATACCATCACATGCAAACACACATAAATGCAAAGACCCCGATTTAAGGATGTTACATTTCTACCCCCCTAAAAAAATAATTTCGGCCTCGAAATTACCTGGTCAAAAGAGTTGAGGGTATTACTGCCGCATCACATCCTCTGGTTCCCACGTGGCCTCTTCTCGCTCCATGATTTCACCATAACACTTTCACCGAAGGAACCGATTTCCTACGTAAGACTTTAACATCCCGATCCAGTATCTGCACTGGTTCTTCCTTAAAAGACAAATCTGGACTCACCTCGATCTCCTCCACTGGCAAAACATGTGATGGATGGATCGATCGATAGCGCTAAGCATGGAGACATGAAACACGTTATGAATCGACTCAATTTCGATGGTAGCTCGAGCCGATAAGCTCACCGGGTCCCACACGCTTCAACACCGTATAAGGCCCGATAAACCTAGGGGCTCGACTTGCCCTTCCGGCCAAATCTCAAGACTTTTTCCATGGCGACACCTTTAGGAAGACTTTGTCACCCATCGCGAACTCTATATCCCTTCGCTTGAGATCGAGATAAGACTTACGCTGTCCGAAGCTTCCTTCGGATGAGCTCGAATCACCTTAACCTTATCCTCTGTTTCAAAGAACCAACTCTGGACCCAACAAGCGACGTTCACCCAACTCGTCCAACACGTGGGAAGTACGACACTTCCGAATCCATATAATGCTTCATACGGTGCCATCCGGATACTTGCTCGATAATCGTTGTTGTATGCAAACTCGCCGCGGTAGAAATTCTTCCCAATTACCTCTGAAATCCAAAACACAACCCCTTAACATATCTTCCAAGATCTGAATCACCCTTTCTGATTGCCATCTGACTGCGGATGAAATGCCGTCGTTGAAATCCAACCTTTTACCTAACGCTCGATGCAACGCTTTCCAAAACCTTGACGTGAATCGGGATCTCTATCTCGAGATAATCGACACCGGCACTCCATGCAGTCTCACTATTTCTGCTACATACAACTTAGCCAACTTTTGAAGTGAGTAATCAACCCGAACCGGTATAAAATGAGCTAATTTTTTCAGACGATCAACAATCACCCAGACTGAATCCTTCTTGCTAGGCGTAAGAGGTAGCCCACTGACAAAATCCATCGTAATCCTTTCCCACTTCCACTGCAGAATCTTTACCTGGCCAGAATGGACCGATTGTACCGATGTTCGGGCTTTGACTTTATCGACACGCCGGACACTTACTTACAAAATCAAGTTACTTCTCGCCTGGACCGACCACCAAAACTATTCCCGCAAATCCCGGTACATCTTACTACCTCCAAGATGCATAGCATATGGGCTGCTATGAGCTTCCTGAAGAATCCTTCGCCTTAACTCAACGTCCTTCGGCATACAAACTTTCCCTTGGAAACATAACACTCCATCGCTGCTTAAGCTATACCCCTCCAATCCACCATTCTGCACTTGTGAACACCGAGCACTTAAAACTTCATCCACTAGATGTTTCTCCTTAACCTGGTTTACCCAAGATGGCTTCACTTACAATTCTGCTAACAGACTTCCGTCATCATACAGACTAAGGTGGGCAAACATTGCTCTTAAGTCTGCTACCACCTTGCGGCTCAACGCGTCAGCCACAACGTTAGCCTTACCCGGATGGTATTCAATCGAGCAGTCGTAGTCCTTCAACAACTCGATCCACCTCTGCTGCCTCAAATTCAATTCCTTCTGAGTCAAGAGGTACTTCAAGCTCTTGTGACCCGTGTAGACTATAGAATTCTCCCCATACAAGTAATGCCTCCAAATTTTCAGGGCGAAAACCACTGCAGCCAACTCCAGATCATGTGTCGGGTAGTTCGCTTCGTGAGGTCTCAACTGCCGAGACGCATACGCCACTACTTTCCCCTCTTGCATCAGCACACATCCTAATCCAATATGCGACACATCATAATACACCGTAAACTCTTTCCCCGCTTCAGGCTGAATCAAAATCGGAGCTTCTGTCAAAATCCTTTTTAACTTGTCAAAACTTTCCTGTTGCTTATCTGACCACACAAATGGAACCCCTTTTCTCAACAACTTGGTCAACGGCGATGCAATCAAGGAAAACCCTTCCACAAATCTTCTGTAATATCCTGCCAAACCTAGAAAACTCTGAATCTCTGCCACAGACTTAGGTGGTTTCAATCCAATACCGCCTCAATCTTCTGAGGGTCCACTCTAATCCCCTCAGCTGACACCACATGACCCAAGAAGGTTACTTCCTTAAGCCAGAACTCACACTTACTAAACTTTGCAAACAGTTGCTTCTCCCTCAGAATCTGCAAAACCACACGTAGATGCGCATCATGCTCCTCCTCAGATTTCGAGTACACCAATATGTCGTCTATAAACACTACGATGAACCGGTCCAAGTACGACTGAAACACCCGATTCATCATGTCCATGAACGCTACCGACGCATTGGTCAACCCGAACGGCATTACTAAGAACTCGCAGTGCCCATATCGAGTGCAAAATGCCGTCTTATGGATGTCGGCCTCCTTTACCTTAAGCTGATGATACCCCGACCTTAAATCAATCTTAGAGAAGACTGATGCACCCTTAAGTTGATCGAACAGATCATCTATCCTCGGTAACGGGTACTTGTTCTTGATCGTCAACTTATTCACCTGTCGGTAATCTATACACATCTGCATTGTACCATCTTTCTTCTTAACAAAAAGCATAGGCGCTCCCCAAGGTGATACACTCGGCCGGATGAAACCCCGGTCCAATAATTCCTGAATCTGTGCTTTCAGTTCCACCAACTCCTTCGGCGCCATCCTATATGGGGCAATAGACACTGGTGCGGTTTCGGGTAACAGATCTATACCAAACTCAACTTCACGGTCCGGAGGCAGACCCAGAAGTTCTTCTGGGAATACATCGGTAAATTCCTTCACCGTTCGAACATTCCCTACAGTTGATTCCTTGGCCTCTAATGCACAAACATGAACCATGAACGCCTCACAACCCTTCTTCACCATTTTCTCGGCCTTCAGAGCAGATACTACGTTGGATAGATAATCCCTTCTATTACCTATCATCACCACCTCTTCGCCCTCAACAGTTCTCAATACCATGCGCTTAGCTGCGCAATCCAAACTTGCTTGGTACTTCACTAGCCAGTCTATCCCAAGGATCAAATCGAACTCCCCGAATGGCAGTTCCATCAGATCGGCCAAAAACTCTACCCCTTGAAGTTCTAGGGGTACATCCCTATATAGTTTGTTTACTTCTACAGAGTGACCTAGAGGGCTAATTACTGTCATCTCCTTAGAAGAAATCTCAAAGGCTAAATTCATAGTTCCCACTATACTACTGGCAACATAAGAGTGCGTCGAACCCACATCTATCAAAGCAGTATAAGGCAGTCAAAAAATTAAGAATGTACTGATTATGACATCCGGTGCGTCGCCCTCCTCTCGACGCCTCACTGCATAGACCAACCCAGGCTGTCTCGCCTCTGAGCTCCCAGCACCTCTGCCCGGTGCTCCGCGGCCTCGTCCAGCACCATTACCTCCCCTGGCCGAACCGCGACCCCTCTGTGGTTGTTGACCATCCCTCCTGAATTGTGTACAACCTTGACCCTCAGGCTGGATCCTAGCTGACCTCTGTGGACAATCCTTTACCCAGTGCCCCATTGACCCACACTCGAAGCACCCTCTGTTTTCGGTCCAACACTCTCCCGAATGAGACTTCCCACACCGAGCACACCGTGGCGGCCACTGAGTAGTAGCAGCAGGCCTTGCAGCTTGATTCGGCCCACCATATCTAGCCCTTTTTTGTGAATTCCCGGCAGACCCTGATGACCCAGAACTCCTCTTAGTCCAATTCCTATCCTGGTTCTGTCTCACTGACTGTTTCACCTCCTTAGCAATCTTGGCCTTCTCTACCAAGACCGCAAATTTTCTCTCCTGCTGTGGAGCAATCAACATTCGTAGCTCATCTCTCAACCCGTCCTCAAACCTGACACAGCACTCGTGTTCCGTAGCCACGATACCCCGAGCATAACGACTTAACCGAAGAAACTCTACCTCATATTCCGATACTGTCTTACTCCCCTGGACCAAATTCAAGAATGCCTTGCGCTGTGCATCAATGTAACTAGCCCCAACGTACTTCCTCTGATAAGCTACCTTGAAGAAATCCCAGGTGATGTCATCGGCCATTGCTCCATCCCTAACCGTGAGCCACCATTGATAAGACTCATCTCGGAGAAGAGACACTATCCCCTTCAGCTTCTCCTCAGCCGAAAAGTCTAAATCATCCATTATACGTTCCGTCGCCTCCAGCCAATACTCAGCTGTATTGGGAGCCACACCAGATACACCCCTGAATACCTCTGCTCCATTCGCCCGGAGTCGTTTGGACACAGATTTCTGAGCTCCCGTTCCCATGCCTGCACCCGTGACTCTCTCCAGAACCCGCAGCATCGCCTGTGACACTGCATCGTCACCACCCGTCTGATCCTGAAACTCCGCGCCCACAGCTGGCGGTGGTGGTACCTCATTCTCTGACCCATGGCGGACCCTCACCGGGTTCGAAACACGGTCATTCTACCTCTACCACGACCACGCGTATTAAGCCCACGTCCTCGGGTGCTCATGACTACCGTTCGCAAATTAATCTGATTTTAGAATTTTATGCATTAGATTCGTTCCACTGTTATTACAGCACAATTTTATGAACAGTTTATTATAGGGATCGTTCTCGTAAGTTCACACAATCCTACAAGTTTCAGTCTCTAAAGTAATTACCTATTACTACCAGTCATATCACAATCATCACAATCATATAAACAGCAGTTAGGGGTACTTATCTGTGCGGATCGGTGCCGGAGACTCGGTGCCATGCTTTCCAAAATCATGTATTTTCCATCAAAATCATTCCAGAACCCCTTTATTAAAACATTTTGGCCCTCAGGCCCACAGCCGAGCTTTTGAATCTAGCTCTGATACCAAAATTGTAACACCCCAAACCTGGTTAACACGCTACGACCGAATCCAGCATGTCACAGGGAAAAACATTTTTAAAGAAGACAGGAGGTTGTTTTAATTTTGTAAAGAATCGTTATTGAAAACAAGTTGCCGTCTCTTATTTTCAGAAAACCTTTGATTTTCATGAAAAGACGAATTAGTTTAAGTAATATTACTAAAACCGTCCAAATTTGGTCTTAAAGAAAAACTCAGTTAACTTGTTGTTACTACTTGTTTGTCGTTACCCGATGGTAAAGTTTTAGAAAAACTCGACGAGTTGTGAAAGTTTGGAAAACATTCTTTTTATAGGTTATTTAGGCATGCCGTTTCGTTTAACTTATACAAATTTCCGTGAGAAATAAAGCAGATAAATAAACCCTAAAATGAAAGTTAGTGGCCTTATTACAACCCGAAAACCAAATTTAAAGTAAAGTACACCAAAATAGTAATTTAAAACAAAACCCGAAAGAGAATGCGCATGGCCACCTCGAGTCTGCCCCGGCTCTGCATTCGCGATCTATGAATCATCTGTAAAATGTAAAGGAAGGGGTGAGTCACCGAGACTCAGTGTATAATTTCCCAACCCGAAAATTTTAATGCCCTTACACAGTTTCACAAGCCAACATGCATTTCATGCAACCTCAAAACCTAACCATCCGAAACTCCTGAATCTACCCCGTGTGGTACCAAACCACTGGTGGTCAAAACCACTGGTGACCGTAGTCACAAATAATACATATGTGGTTAAAACCACTGGTGACAATCCCGTATATCGTCGTGTGGGGCCAACCCACTGTGGTACCAAACCACTAGGACAAGTCACAATGATGGAAATATGTGGTCAAAACCACTGGTGGTCAAAACCACTGAGACTAGTCACAATAATAATATAGAAAGCGGGGCTAACCCACTGTGTGGTCAAAACCACTGGTGACAGTCTAGAATCATGCCTTCCCCCTCCTCTCATCATACCCATATTTATGAACATGCTTTTAATGGCATAATAATCATGCTTAACATACAAAAATCACATGGCAAGGCATATACAGATTTACATAGGCATTTAACGTTAGCCAATCAAGTAGACTTACCCAGAGTCCTCGCTTTTATCCACAAGGGTAACATACCCATTTCAACAATTATTCCAGCTTTTGACAATATACATGATAAACATATTAACTAATAAAGTGTGTAAGAGTTACACACCTGATTACTCGCAATACGACACTCTCTACATCGACACTGTCGTTAACCGACACTACCGCTATCTGCCTACTACTTTGCTCAGATGCCGGCCCACACCCAAGTGGCCAATCACGAACAGCTGACACCGCCCTCTTCTTGAACTTAGGGGTTGGGGTCTCAGATTTAACCCCTCCTAACGCTTGGCTGGCATTAGAGTCCATGAATACCTTTAGTCACTAAATCAGATTAACACACTGAGTAACGGCAATTAGAGAGATAACCCGAATGAATAGATCCCTTACCTAGGTTGACAAAACCCGGAGATTCAGTGACTCAGACCAAAGCACTGATCGAGTACCCAGTCGGCTAACACCAAGCCTTCCTTAACCCCCTTCAATCGGCCAAGATTTACAAGATTTAGTTCTTCGCCTTGGCATTTAACGCAATAAGAGATGTATTTGAAAAGCAGAAACACTTACCACACCACTAGCAAAATCGATTGGGAGTGGAGGAGAATAGGTAATGACGATCCCCAAATGTCGAAGTTTGCTCCACTACGCACAGAGAAAATGAGAAGAAGGGCGATCCCTAACAGTTGATATTCGGCCAAAGTGTTGAAAAAGAGAAAAGAAGAGTAGCAGAGGTTCGACACCCAAGGAATGAATAGATGATAAGAAAGATTGGAAAGTGTGGTTTTTGGCTAATGACAAAATAAAAGTGAAAAAGATGAAGAGAAGGAATGGTAGATGAGATTTCGGTTCTTAAAAATATGGCAAGAAAATGAATCACAAATGGTGAGTGGAGAGAAAGATAGGTTCGGCCAAACACAAAAGAAGCAGAAAGAAAAGAAATGGACAGAGGTTTAGGAGGAGTTTTCGGTTTTGAAGATTGAAGAGAAGAGAAGAGATAAATGGTCTTCTAGGTTCGGCTATGGTCAAGAGATGAGAAAAGAGTAGAAGAATTCGGCTATGGCTTTTTGAGAGGAACGAAAATGAAAGATCGGCACAAAAAAAAATAGGAGAAAGGAGTTCTAAATGTTCCCCCCTTAACTAACCGAATACACACACTTCACCCAGGCCAATACCAAATTCGGCCACCTACCTCACTAGCACTCAAAACAGACAATGGAAGAACCCACACCCAAGTTTTGGCACACCCCTAAACACCCAAGAATCGAATGCTTAACCCCCTTCTAGCTCCTTGAAATTCGGCTAACACACCTCCCATTCAATCCCCCTTTTCTCTCCTTGATTTTCTCTTAACCACCTATTCAAACAAGTTTGAATACTTCAAAATTCCTACATTTTCTCTTCTCCACCAATTCAAATGTGTTGAATCCTTCAACACATATCCACCGCAGTCCATCCTGAACACAACTCCTCCCTAGCATTGGCGTCAAAAATAATAAGCTGCAAGGGAATTCTTGCAGCTTGAACCAAGGCCCTCCAGCTTGCATGAGGCGTCACTCCCCTTGTGCTTAAGTGGCGCCTCCTTTCCACTTTACCACTGGGATTCTTGTGTCAAAACACACCAGTAATTTCCTTTAACACCTAACTCATTCAGCTCCCCCTTCTTAGAAGCCCAAAATAAAAATTTTTGCTATGACTCAGGCCTACCCCTGGCTCACGCCTGGACCCCAAAACACCCTAAACTAGCTCAACAACCATACCATCACATGCAAACACACATAAATGCAAAGACCCCGATTTAAGGATGTTACACCTTCTAACTTCACACAATTCCACCACTACTCAACACGAAGGAGATAGCAATCGAAACAATTCATTGCTGTAAAAATAACCATTCCTCATTAGCGAAGAGTTCAACAAAGTTAAGAACGAATTCAAAGCCAAAACCACTCGCCCAAACAACACAAGAAAATGCATACCTTATACGCTTACCAAACGATCACCACTTCGAGTCAAATCGATGAACGTTAATTCCAGCCTCACGATCGACTCCTAAACAGTCAATAAAACACCCCTTAATTCCTTATCCAGAGTAACATTCGAGTTTAATAAAACAGAAACTTACCGTACAACATAATTGCACGCTTGCACAAGGGGGAAAAGATGAAGAAAGACAAAGAAAACGGAAGGGGAATTGAAAGGAAATTTGGCAGCAAGGATTTATTATTTAGAAAAAAGAGGAAAACCGAAAATTGATAGTGGGGGAGAAGAGAGAAAACGTCAAAAAGGTGGAAAAGAGTCCGAAATTTGAAAAAAAAAACTAAACAAAAAGATAATGCCTAAAAATCTGGTAACTCATCTCCTTAACTCTCTCCCTAACCTCCCACAACAACTCCACTACTCGAAATTTCAATTTGACTAGGACTCCACCATGCCACATGGCCAAGCAACAAAAATAATTCCCTTGCTCGCGCAGGGACTTGAACTCCAGACCTCCCACACACCAACACACACCTTAGCCACCAGACCAGTAGACCTATTCTGATATATTTTTACCAACTTTTAACTATAAGCCTACTGACCAGAGATAGGGCTTTATTCATAAAAATACCAAAATTTGCCCAAGTCAAGGCTTGAACTTGGGACCTCTCACACACACCAAGAACACATAACCACTAAAGCAGATACACAATTGTGTGTCACACATACACGAAATCAAAAATTAAAATTTTGGGGCATTACAATTCTACCCCTAAAAGAAAATTTCGTCCTCAAAATTTACCCGGTCAGAACAGATGAGGATATTGTTGACGCATCGTATCCTCAGGCTCCCACGTAGCCTCCTCAGTGCTATGATTACACCAAAGAACCTTAACCAGTGGAATAGATTTCCTCCTCAGTACTTTTACATCTCGATCCAGAATCTGAACCGGCTCCTCCTCAAAGGTCAAGTCTAGCCTAACCTCAATCTCCTCAACGAAAATGATGTGAGTAGGATCAGAGCGGTAGCGCCTCAACATCGAGACGTGGAACATGTCATGGATACGATCCAACTCTGGAGGTAGCTCCAACTGATAATCGGCTCCTCTTCATAAGACATATCCGGTCTTATCTTAATTTTCGTTGAAGGAATCACATGTGAAGGATCAGAGCGATACCGTCGCAACATCGACACATGGAACACGTTATGAATCTTTTCTAACTCTACCGGCAAAGCCAACCGGTAAGCTACAGGCTCAATTCTGTCTGTAATCTCATACGACCCTATGAACCTTGGACTCAATTTCCCTTTTTGTCCAAATCTCATAATCTTCTTCCATGGTGATACTTTCAAAAATTCTTTGTCGCCTACCTCAAACTCTATTTCTTTTCTTTTCAAATCCGCATACGACTTTCGCCGATCTCAAGGCGACTTTCGAGACTAGTACGGATTACTTTCACTTTCTTTTCAGTCTCTTTTACTAGATCGACCCCATGGATCCATTTCTCGCTAAGCTCGGTCCAATACAAAGGAGTCCGACACTTACGGCCATACAAAGCCTCATACGGTGCCATCTGTATACTCGACTGATAACTATTGTTATAGGAGAATTTGACCAAAGGTATATATCTCTCCCAACTACCTTCGAATTCTAGCACACATCATCGAAGCATATTTTCAAGAACTTGAATCACTCTTTTAGAATGACCATTGGATTGCGGATGGAACGCAATACTGAAATTCAAACTCGTACCCATGGCCTCTTGCAACTTCTTCCAAAATATCGAGGTAAACCTCGGATCTCTATCTGATATAATAGACACAGGTACACCATGCAATCTCACTATCTCTCACGCATTACAACTCGGCTAACTTATCCGGTGAATAATCAACACGCATCTTTGGAATAAAGTGAGCCGACTTCGTCAATCTATCCACAACAACCCACACAAAGATCTCACTTTCTGAGTCATCGGCAACCCGTCACAAAATCCATGGTAACCCGATCCTACTTCCATTCGGGAACCATCACTGGCTAAAGCAATCCCGAAAGGCACTTGATGCTCGGCTTTCACTTGTTGGCAAATCGGACACTTAGTCACAAACTCACGAAATATCTCTTTTCATACCGCCACCAATACAACTTTTCGCAAATCGTTGTACATTTTAAATCTTCGCCCGGATGTCTTGACAAGCATCCTTTGTGGGCCTCATACAAAACCTTTCGAATCAACTCCTCATTTTTAGGAACACAAATTTCGTCACGATACATCGGACAACCATTCAAATTCATTCGAAAATCAGAATCACTTTCTAATCCGCACTTAGCTATATTAGCTTGCATCTCGCTGTCATTTCTCTGAGCTTCACATATTTTTTGTACAAATAGTGGCTTAGCTCTCAACTCGCCAAAATAGCACCATCATCGACAATGCTAAACTCGCTCTCATAACTCTTAGAGCGCATGTGATTTCCTACTCAAGGCATCCGCAACCACATTCGCTTTTCCCGGGTGGTAATCAATGACTAACTCATAGTCTTTCAACAATTCAAGCCACCGTCTCTGTCTCAGATTCAGATCCTTCTGATCCATCAAATACTTTAAACTCTTGTGATCCGTAAAGGTTCGGCACTTTTCGCCATACAAATAATGTCGCCAAATCTTTAATGCAAACACAATCGCAGCCAACTCTAAATCGTGAGTCGGATAATTCTTCTCGTGCGGTTTTAACTGCCTCAAGGCGTAAGCGACTACCTTACCCTCTTGCATCAACACGCAATTGAGACCATTAAATGACGCATCACTATATACCACGAACTCCTGCCCCGATTCTGGTTGAACCAAAACCGGTCCTCAGTCAACATTGTTTTCAGTCTCTCGAAGCTCTGTTGACATGTCTCAGTCCATTCAAACTTGACATCTTTATGCAATAGCTTCGTCATCGGGGTAGCAATCACAGAGAACCCCTTTACGAAACGTCTGTAATATCTCACTAATCCCAAGAAACTTCTGATTTCTGACACGTTCCTCAACGGTTTCCAATCCATAACAGCCGATATCTTACTCGGGTCAACTCTGACACCATGTGTCCTAGGAATCCGACCTCTCGGAGCCAAAACTCACTCTTGCTAAACTTAGCATACAACTGCTTGTCTCTCAAAGTTTGCAAGACAATTCCCAAGTGCTCTTCATGATCGTTTTCATCCCGAGAATAGATCATTATGTCATCAATAAAGACAATCACAAACTTGTCCACATATGGTCTGAAAATACGGTTCATCAGATCCATAAAAATCGCAGGTGCATTCATCAAACCAAACGGCATAACCAAAAACTTATAATGGCCATACCTTGTCCGAAATACAGTTTTTAACACATCTTGCTCTTTCACTCTGAGCTGATAATAACCAGACCTCAAGTCTATCTTGGAGAACACTGTAGCTCCCTTCAGTGATCGAAAAGATCATCAATCCTTGGTAAAGGATTCTTATTCTTAACTGTCACCTTGTTCAGTTGTCTATAGTCTATACACAACCTCATAGACCCATCTTTTTTCTTCACAAACAATACCGGAGCACCCCACGGTGAGTAGCTCGGTCTTGCAAAACCCTTATTTGTCAACTCTTGTAACTGAACCTTCAGTTCTTTCAACTTTACAGGTGCCATTCTATACGGGGCAATTGAAATAGGTGCCGTTCTCGGAACCAACTCAATTCCAAACTCGACCTTTCTCACTGGAGGTAATTCGGGTAACTCTTCCGGAAACACATCTGGGTACTCACATACCATTGGCACTGTTTCAAACCCTACTCCAACCTCTTGAGTATTCAACACAAACGCAAGATAGGACTCACACCCTTTTCTTAAACATTTCTCGGCCACTAAGGAAGAAATCATCACGGGTAGACTGTCATATCCACCTGATTCAATTCGAACTACATCTCCACTCTCACATTTCAGTTCAATAAACTTACTACCACAGTTTACTAAGACACTATGGGTAGTCAGCCAATCCATGCCTAGGATTAAATCGAACTCATCAAACGGCAACAACATCAGGTTTGTCGGAAAACAATGATTCTCAATCAACAAAGGACAATTCTTACACACTTTGTCGACTAACACATGCTTTCCTAACGGGTTTGACACCTTAATCAAAATGTCCGTAGACTCAACGGTCATACTCAAACTAGATGCTAATCTCATGTGAATATAAGAGTGAGTAGACCCTGGATCTATTAAAGTAATAACAGAGGTGTCAAAGAGAGAAAAAGTACCAGTTATCACATCAGGGGAGGATGCCTCTTCGCGAGTGCGAATGGCGTACGTCCTCACAGGTGCCCGACCCTCTGGTCTCACAGCAGAGTCCCTGGACGCACCTCTACCACTAGCCCCACCTCTTGGGTTCCTTGGTGGTCTACCCCTCGTAGACACATCACTAGGTCTCACTTCTTGCCTCTCTTCCTTATCATCCCTCTCGGGACAATTAACGGATAAAGTGGTCGGGGAACCACATTTGTAACATTTTTGATTATTTCCCCAACACTCTCCAGGTGTGATACCTACCACAACTAGGACACTGGTTTACTCTTTGTATTGCCCACACTTTCCATCGAGGAGCTCAGACTCTCGAACCCTGACGAGTATTGTCCAAGTCTTGATGCGAATACCCCACTGAGGCTGACATCCGAGGATTCACTTTCTTGGATCTTTTCGACTGGGCTTGATACGACTTGCCAATCGGTCTCTTTCTCGCATCTCGGGCTTCACTCTGACCCTCCTCTTATCTCGAACTCAACTCTTGGCCTTACTTGCCCTCTCAACTAATACCACGAATTCTTTCAACTCTAAAATGCCAACTAGGAGTTTGATATCCTCATTCAGCCCATCTTCGAACCTCTTGCACAAGATGGTCTCTGTCGACACACATTCTTGAGCGTATTTGCTAAGCCTAACAAACTCACACTCATATTCTGCTACTGACATCCTTCCTTGCTTCAGCTCAAGGAATTCTTTCCTTTTTCGGTCAGTAAACCTCTGGCTTATGTACTTCTTACGAAACTCTTCCAGAAAGAAGTCCCACGTTACCTGCTTCTACGCTCTGAATTTTCAAACGCTTCTACGCTCAAGGCCCAATGGGCCCAAAAGGTCCAATTCTACTAGGCCCAATTTTGAGATGTTACAATTCAACCCCCTTAAAGAAATTTCGTCCTCGAAATTTCCAACCAACTACTAAACGCATCGCTCAAATCACACCACCCTACTTTCGCTACGCACTCTGATCTTAATAACACTAATGTACTTTTAACATAATCTTAAATCCTCTTTCACACAACCAAACACCTAACCACAGAAGCAAGCAGTTATATACCACTTATACCTAAAATTTTCTACATTCAATCATCACGTCCAACCAAAACATACCTGACTTGATGGTGATGAAACAATCCCGAGCCTTATGATCCTTAGACTCGCATCTCAAGCATGCTCCTGACCTCCTCTTGCATTCTCTCGGATGACGCCTCTTGCAAAAACCACAAGCCAAAAAGTTTGGTCGTGCCTTGACATGCTTTACAGAACGAGATTGCGACCCAAAAGGACCACGATCTAATTTCTTCTTACAGCTCACAGACCCAACTCGAAGCGCTTCACCGATTCTTTTAACCTCCTCCAATACCTCCTTAACTATCTGAATCAGCTCGACAACCCCAGCTCGGTCATGAGACCCCGTCTCAACTACTGGCGATGCCAACACCTCCCTTTCAGAATCACGCCCCGATGCTAAAGATCTAGTCCTAGTACCTCGGCCTCTAGCATGTCCACGTCTACTGCGTCCACGTCTTCTAGCGCTCATGTTCACTAAGTCGATATAATATGATTAAGAGTTTTATGAATCATTATGCTATTCCAGTGTTTATTAAACAATGTTTTATGGAGTATAGAAAGTAAAGTTGTTTTCGTAGTACGTATCTAAGGTCTCAATTTCTATAGTTTTAGCTCCTAAAGCTAAGAGTTCTAGAGTATTTCTACAGTCATACCATAATAATCATAAATTGAAAACATAAACTTACTTGACTTGGTGCGGATACCCGTGGTGCCATACTTCCTTTAACACATATATCTATAATTTAAAATTCATACAGCTTTTGGAAACGCTTTTGAACCCAAACCACAGCTGAGTTTTGAAACTGGGCTCTGATACCATAAAATGTAACACCCCAAACCCGGCCTAGAAGTTAGGCCCGAATCTGGTGTGTCACATGGAAAAACTTGTTTGAGAATTACAGCCTCTTTGTTAAAACCCAAAGCACTTAAGCAATTGTTAACTACTTGAAAACGTAATTATCTTAAAAAACCCTTTTGGTGGCGAAAGCATATTTGAAATAAACAATTTACAAAAATGTGATGTTTAGAAATAAAGCTGCAGAAGTATTTTCAAATCGTTGCAGAAACGTAGATAAAATACAAGTATTTTTGAGAGATCGTTTGATGAGTTGAAAATCGAGGTAGTGAGCTTTAAAACCGTGGCTTTTGAAAATATTGTTGATAATTTGAGAGAAAATTTCCGAGTTAAAATATTTGTAAAAGTTTGTTATAAAATCTATTTATTAATCAATTTTGGAAAACCATTATTTATGATTTTAGAAAATCCCCGTTACAACAATTCAAGCAATATAATAAGTACGACTAAACATAAAGCAATTTAAAACATATCCCAGAGGCCTTATTACAACTTAAACCAAAATAGCAAAATAATAAACTGAAATAGAAATTTAAAGTTCAATAACATCATTTTTGAAGTATGGCCTCCACCGAGTCATCCATGGGCCCAAGTCCTCATTACGGAGCATTACCTACAAGGGTTAAGAAAAAAGGGGGGTGAGTTACAAGAACTCAGTGTGAAATCCCTTACCGTCATCCACTGGGCCTGAACCCGCTTAGAAATATCTTGGGCGTAAGCCCATTTAAGATAATCTTGGGCCGAAGCCCAATTACAAAATCGTATATATATATATGAATGCAAAGTATGCAACCCAACCCATCCATCCAATCTCTCCCCCGTACCAGCCAGTCTCTCCTGTGGGGATCAAGTCAATCCACCCCGCCAGTCTCTCCAATTTGCAGTCAAGCTACCATTTATACTATTTGTGTCTGAGCCACCAGAGTCATATACGTTAAAATGATCGACACAGAGTCGTTAATTCATATGTTAGGCACATAGCCATTATCAGAATTTGTGGCAATGCCACCGGTCTATACTTCTCTTCATTAAAATTTTCCCGTCCCATGCAATATGTAAAGATGCATCATACATAATCGTAAAACATCCAATTAAAAATAACATCCATTAACCTATTGAATACTTTTTATGAATCAGCCCATTAAAGCAATACGATCATTCGACCCATAGGGGCATTTTGGTAATTCGGTGCATAAGGACATTTCGGTAAATCAGCCCATTATAACAATCTATCAAATCGGCCCATAGGGGCATTTCGGTAAATTGATAATTTTACCCACTAAGGTTAATTCAGTAATCTCGCAACCCAGGGGTATTTCGGTAATTTACACTCCAAGGGTATTTTGCTAATTTCGCAACCCCGGACTTAACTACTAATTTGGGCATAAAAATTTGAAACTTTCCATTTGCATCATACTGACTAAATTGACTATAACTCGAGTTAGAAAACTCAAAATTTAAATGCGTAAATTTTCCTTGAAGCTAGACTCATATAACTTCTTACTAAAATTTTTCCAGAATTTTTGGCTTACCCGTTTAGTACAGCTTATTCCTTAAAGTTTCCCTTGTTTCACTGTCCAATGATTCTGACCTCTCTTAGCTTAATTTCAAATATCTCATTGTACGGTTTTCATATACTGTTCCCACTTGTTTCTATTGAAAATAAGCTCACTAAGGAATTTATACATATAAATTATAACACATTATTCACTTTGTACAATTTTATACGATTTTACCAAAACAGATCAGGAAACCACGAAGTCATTCAAACCCAGTCTCACTAAAATTAAGGTATCTCAGAAAATAAAATTCCTTTTCCTCCTCCGTTTCTTTTATATAAAAATAGACACAGTAAGCTTTAATTCGATATCTTTTTTGCTTTCTAATTCTCTTTATCCTTTTTTTGTGATATTTCCAAAATCACGTCAATGCTGCTGACCAAACTATTTCTTTGCAAAATATGGTTACTACTATGAACATACGCACTCCCGAGTGGTCTCGGATGCCGGTTTCCGATTTTCTTCGGTATTTCGACTGAATCATAGAACATTTCATACAAACATCTAGAGAGGTATAAGATTACACACCATTTCAAACATGTATTCTAAAGGGTACGGGATTACACACCTTGATTACAAGTTGTGCTTTCTACCGTTTCAACACCACGAATGTGATCTCCTCGGTGCACCAAAAATCGATCCTACCCTTTAGCACTGAAATCCCGTCCTAACAATATTTGGTGAGCGAAAGAGTCGTTAGCAATTATCCCACCTTTGATCAAAACAAATCTTATAACAACGTTCTTACCCCACTTGCTTGACAAGTCGACGATAACAATTTGGTTAATACAAATCACTTGTGCTCCTTCACCTTGTTGAAAGCCCTAAATCCAACGATGGCCATATCACAGAAAAGATTGTAACTCAGACCCAACGAGAGAGAAAGAAGAACACTCGATTATTAAGGAAAAACTTGGATGAAACAAAGTTATCGACAAAGAGAGAACTACTACTTACCAATTGTTAATTTCCTTGTAGTGCCACTCACTTAAATCACTACGAAAAGAGGATGATTTGATCACAAGGTAATGTCGAATTAAGAATAGAGAAAATGTTGATGAAAAGGTCAAAAGAAAAGAATGGATGGAGAGAAGAGTGCTAGATTGTTTCAGCTATCTAAGGGGAGATAAACAAAAATGTGAGTGATTCGGCCAAACAAAGGAGAAAAATGTACACTCAAAGCTTGAAGATTCGGCAAGAAGGAGAAGGAAATTTGGAGAGAAAAGAAAAATGACACAAAAGTTGCAAATAGGAGTTTTTGGCCAAATCAACACCAAAACTTTTACCAATTGCCAAAGAAAATTCGGCTACCTCCCTCTACACCCAAAACCGTCCACATTCATGACCATAATGGTCAAAAAATTGGCCAACCACACTTTCCATAACACTTCCCTTGAAAAAGGCCACATGTTCCCCTTACTTTCTCCTTTCTCTTGATTTCTTTCCTCACCTTCATCCTTTCCTATTTTCCTTAGCCATCTTGCCAAAAATAAAAAGTCCACCTTGCCTTATTTACATGCTTGGCCGACACTTAGGGAAAAAATGCAAAAATAATAGTCAAAATTTGCACACAATGGGATTTGAACCTCTTTCCTCAACGTACTTCATGTGGCGCCATAACCTTCTTACCAGTTGTTCAATTATGCTAGCACATTACTCATTTATTTCCATAAACATTGAGGTCACTTACTATCTCTCCTTAAAGTGCTTAAACACAAAATTCTTCCTATAACTTAACTTGAACACGGAACTTCCTAGAAACCTCATAACTCTGCAAAATCACCTTCCTAATAAGTCCAACTTGAAATAATGCCGTTCTCAAATTTCCATGAATTTTCAAACGCTTCTACGCTCAAGGCCCAATGGGCCCAAAAGGTCCAATTCTACTAGGCCCAATTTTGGGATGTTACAATTCTACCCCCTTAAAGAAATTTCGTCCTCGAAATTTCCAACCAACTACTAAACGCATCGCTCAAATCACACCACCCGCCATTTGCACACTCACGATCTTAATAACACTAATGTACTTTTAACATAATCTTGAATCCTCTTTCACACAACCAAACACCTAACCACAGAAGCAAGCAGTTGTCTACCACTTATACCTAAAATTTTCTACATTCAATCATCACGTCCAACCAAAACATACCTGACTTGATGGTGATGAAACAATCCCGAGCCTTATGCTCCTTAGACCCGCATCTCAAGCATGCTCTTGACCTCCTCCAGCATTCTCCCGGATGACGCCTCTTGCAAAAATCACAAGCCGAAAAGTTTGGTCGTGCCTTGACATGCTTTATAGAACGAGACTACGACCCAAAAGGATTGCGATCTAATTTTTTCTTACAGCTCACAGACCCAACTCGAAGCGCTTCACCGATTCCTTTAACCTTCTCCAATACCTCCTTAACTATCTGAATCAGCTCGACAACCCCAGCTCAGTCATGAGACCCCGTCTCAACTACTGGCGATGCCAACACCTCCCTTTCGGAATCACACCCCGATGCTGAAGATCTAGTCCTAGTACCTCGGCCTCTAGCACGTCCACGTCTACTACATCCACATCTTCTAGCGCTCATGTTCACCAAGTCGATATAATCTGATTAAGAGTTTTATGAATCATTATGCTATTTCAGTGTTTATTAAACAATGTTTTATGGAGTATAGGAAGTAAAGTTGTTTTCGTAGTACGTATCTAAGGTCTCAATTTCTATAGTTTCAGCTCCTAAAGTTAAGAGTTCTAGAGTATTTCTACAGTCATACCACAATAATCATAAATTGAAAACATAAACTTACTTGACTTGGTGCCGGATACCCGTAGTGCCATACTTCCTTTAACACATATATATATAATTTAAAATTCACACAGGTTTTGAAAATGCTTTTGAACCCAAACCACAGTCGAGTTTTGAAACCGGGCTCTGATACCATAAAATGTAACACCCCAAACCCGGCATAGAAGTTAGGCCCGAATCTGGTGTGTCACATGGAAAAACTTGTTTGAGAATTACAGCCTCTTTGTTAAAACCCAAAACACTTAAGCAATTGTTAACTACTTGAAAACGTAATTATCTTAAAAAACCTTTTTGGTGGCGAAAGCATATTTGAAATAAACAATTTACAAAAATGTGATATTTAGAAATAGAGCTGCAGAAGTATTTTAAAATCGTCGCGAAAACGTAGATAAAATACAAGTATTTTTGAGAGATCGTTTGATGAGTTGAAAATCGAGGTAGTGAGCTTTAAAACTGTGGCTTTTGAAAATATTGTTGATAATTTGAGAGAAAATTTCTGAGTTAAAATATTTGTAAAAGTTTGTTATAAAATCCATTTATTAATCAATTTTGGAAAACCATTATTTATGATTTTAGAAAATCCTCGTTACAACAATTCAAGCAATATAATAAGTACGACTAAACATAAAGCAATTTAAAACATATCCCAGAGGCCTTATTACAACTTAAACCAAAATAGCAAAATAATAAACCGAAATAGAAATTTAAAGTTCAATAACACCAATTCTGAAGTATGGTGTAACACCCTGGTTTAGGGGCTGTGCATATGGGGTATAAATCAAGTGTTAGTAGGTTTTTGGGAGTGCTTGGTTGAGTTTTAGAGGCTCTAAGAATGTTGGGATGAGAAGGGAAGGCTTTGGAAAATTTAGATTTTTAGGGTAAAAAGGAATTGGGCCTAGGAGAATTGAGCCCAATGGGCCTTAGGCGTAGTAGCGTTTAAATTTTTGGAGAACAAGAGACCGGCTTAAATGCAAGTTGGACCTATTGGATAAGTGATTTTGGAAGGTTAGAAGGCTTCTATGAAGTCCCGGGATCAAATATTAGCTTTGGGGAAATTTTGGTTTTAGGTGAAAAAAAACCCTGGAAGTTGGCAGGTAGGCCTTAAGAATAAAATGTGGGGAAAAATGACACAAGTGGAGTGTGTGGTGTAGTGGCAAAGTGACGCCACATAAGAGACAAGGGGGTGACGCCACAAAGAAGGAAGGTGAAGTGCTAGCTATATAAGGAGCATCCTAGGAGGAGAGTAAACACATCTTGGAGGGCGTTTGGGCACAGGAGTGGTCGGAGCGCGGATTAACACCGAGTCCTATCGGTGTGTAACTCTCTCTACTCTAGTTGTAGAGCGGCAAATGCCGAAGTGTCGGTCCACGGCAATAGTAGTTACACGAGCGTGCGAGCGCTGCGTGTGGGGCTTCGGACGCGATAGTTGAGGCCATCGGTAGTATTCTTGTGGGTTGGGGTCGCTTGGGCGTGATGGGCCGAAGTGGGCCCAATGGGCCCGTGGGCCCTTATGAGTAAATTGTGCGATTGTGTAGTATATAATGAGCTAGACTAGGTGGAACTTATATACGTGGCTAGATTTGTGTTAGGTGGGCCACACAAGCGTGTGGGCCCGAATACGAAATTGGGCTTTAGGCCCAATAGTCCATTTCGACCGAGAAATGGTAGTTGGGTCGCTTCGGGCGACACGGGCCTTTAGAAAGGCCATTCCAGTGTAATGAAATTACCGATATACCCTTGGTGGGTAAATTACGAAAATGCCCTTAGTAGGTAAAATTACGATTTTACCCTTAAAGGTTGATTAGCAAGGTAGGGGCGTGTTAGTTTTCTTTGTGCTATAGTTTTTGTCTTGGCCGAATGGCCTAAGTGTTCATTCATTTTTTATGCCAAGGCCGATTGTAGGGAAGAAGAGCACATCATTGGGAACCTTTTGTAAGTCCGTTAGTCATGCGGTGCGAAGCGTAAGTAGCGTTTGGGTTTTGGTATCATTTAGGTGCGTAATCATCGCACTATTTACGTGGTTTGGTTTGCTAACATGTTTATGTGTGTATTATGTGTAATAGCCGCTTATAATGGCATAAGTGATGAATAATGGTGATGGTAAGTTAATCTTGATATACATTTATATATGTACAATGTGGTAGTGATAAGTGATAAATACTCATTCTATATGATATTCTTGCATGATTTATTGACACATGGGCATGGGATTGGATTGAAGAAGGAAGAAGTGTACACAGGATGTACGTGGTCTAATGATAGCTCAGTTACATTAGCGCTTGAGGGTTAGCTTTGTGCTACCTCAAGGAGGTGTTGGCTAGGTGCCCATATCGGCGGTTGATTGCTATGTGCATCACCAGTAGACAGCGATTACGATATTTGGATCACTTTGGTTGATCGATGGCTCACCCACGGCCTCGAGCGGCGAGAATGCCGAGGTAAGATTTATGGATCACGATGTGATCGGTGGCTCACCACGGCCTTGTGCGCAGCAGTCCGCCGAGGTAACATATGTGGGATCACTCGGTTGTGATCGGTGGATTAGCCACGGCCTTAGCGGAGTCCGCTAAGGTTGGTGTCACGGTTGGATAGTAGGTTGGGGTGAGATGCATTCTTGCATGATTTGTTTCGATGGTTGTGTGGGTATGGGCCAAGCCCATACGGATGGAAATATGTGTTGTGGTTATGCATCGAGTCGAGTGGACTCACTCTTTTCATTAACCATTTCGGGTAGTGCATAAAGTCGACGGGATCGGAGAGGACAAGGTGGCCCATGCCGAGGATGATGTTCAATTATTCCATGCTAAATTTTGATATAAGTACTTTATTTGAATTGTTGGGTTGTAATAAAGGCCATTTTATGTTTTTGGTATTACTTTAACTATGGTTTATTTAAATTAAATTGCTACGTGAAAATGATTTATGGTTTGCAACCTATTTATTCAAATTGGATATTATAAACTAAAGTTTTAAAAATGAATGAGTTTTATAGCAAAGTTTTATTCCAAAGATATGTTTTCCAAAATTCAGCAAACTACGATGTTTTATTTTAAGATTTTCAACCGTCTTTTCCCAGTGACATAACCAGATTCGGTCGTAGCGAATGGGCCGGGTTTGGGGATGTTACATATGGCCTCCACCGAGTCATCCATGGGCCCAAGTCCTCATTACGGAGCATTACCTACAAGGGTTAAGAAAAAAGGCGGGGTGAGTTACAAGAACTCAGTGTGAAATCCCTTACCGTCATCCACTGGGCCTGAACCCGCTTAGAAATATCTTGGGCCTAAGCCCATTTAAGATAATCTTGGGCCGAAGCCCAATTACAAAACAATATATATATATATGAATGCAAAGTATGCAACCCAACCCATCCATCCAATCTCTCCCCGCATCACCGGTCTCTCCGTGGGGATCAAGTCAATCCACCCCGCCGCCTCTCAAATTTGCAAATCAAGCTACCATTTATACTATTTGTGTCTGAGCCACCAGATTCATATACGGTAAAATGATCGACACAGCAGTCGTTAATTCATATGTTAGGCACATAGCCATTATCGAAATTTGTGGCAATGCCACCGGCCTATACTTCTCTTCATTCAAATTTTCCCATCCCATGCAATATGTAAAGATGCATCATACATAATCGTAAAACATCCATATAAAAATAACATCCATTAACCTATTGAATACTTTTTATGAATCAGCCCGTTATAGCAATACGATCATTCGGCCTATAGGGGCATTTCGGTAATTCGGTCCATAAGGACATTTCGGTAATTCGGCCAATTATAACAATCTATCAAATCGGCCCATAGGGGCATTTCGGTCAATCAGTAATTTTACCCACTAAGGGTAATTCAGTAATCTCGCAACCTAGGGGTATTTCGGTAATTTACACTCCAAGGGTATTTTGGTAATTTCGCAACCCCGGACTTAACAACTAATTTGGGCATAAAAATTTGAAACTTTCCATCTGCATCATACTGACTAAATTGACTATAACTCGAGTTAGAAAACTCAAAATTTAAATCCGTAAATTTTCCTTGAAGCTAGACTTATATATCTTCTTACTACAATTTTTCCAGAATTTTTGGCTTATCCGTTTAGTACAGTTTATTCCTTAAAGTTTCCCTTGTTTCACTGTCCAACGATTCTGACCTCTCTTATCTTAATTTCAAATCTCTCACTGTACGGTTTTCATATACTGTTCCCACTTGTTTCTATTGAAAATACGCTCACTAAGGAATTTATACATATAAATTATAACTCATTATTCACTTTTTACAATTTTATAAGATTTTACCAAGACAGATCAGGAAACCACGAAGTCATTCAAAACCAGTCTCACTAAATTTAAGGTATCTCAGAATATAAAATTCCTTTTCCTCCTCCGTTTCTTTTATATAAAAAAAGACATAGTAAGCTTTAATTCGATATCTTTTTTGCTTTCTAATTCTCTTTATCCTATTTTTCGTGATATTTCCAAAATCACGTCACTGTTGCTGACCAAACTGTTTCTTTGCAAAATATGGTTACTACTATGAACATATGCACTCCCGAGTGGTCTCGGATGCCGGTTTCTGATTTTCTTGGTATTTCGACTGAATCATAGAACATTTCATACAAACATCCAGAGAGGTATGAGATTACACACCATTTCAAACATGTATTCGGAAGTGGTGCGGGATTACACACCTTGATTACAAGTTGTGCTTTCTACCGCTTTCAACACCACGAATGTGATCTCCTCGATTGCAAAAATCGATCCTACCTTTGGCTCATGAAATCCCGTCCTAACAATATTTGGTGAGCGAAAGAGTCGTTAGCAATTATCCCACCTTTGATCAAAACAAATCTTATAACAACGTTCTTACCCCATTTGCTTGACAAGTCGACGATAACGATTTGGTTAATACAAATCACTTGTGCTCCTTCACCTTGTTGAAAGCCCTAAATCCAACGATGGCCATATCACGTAAAAGAATGTAACTCGGACTCCAACGAGAGAGAAAGAAGAACACTCGATTATTAAGGAAAAACTTGGATGAAACAAAGTTATCGACAAAGAGAGAACTACTACTTACCGATTGTTAATTTCCTTGTAGTGCCACTCACTTAAATCACTACGAAAAGAGGATGATTTGATCACAAGGTAATGTCGAATTAAGAATAGAGAAAATGTTGATGAAAAGGTCAAAATAAAAGAATGGATGGAGAGAAGAGTGCTAGATTATTTTAGCTATCTAAGGGGAGATGAACAAAAAGGTGAGTGATTCGGCCAAACAAAGGAGAAAGATGTACACTCAAAGCTTGAAGATTCGGCAAGAAGGAGAAGGAAATTTGCAGAGAAAAGAAAAATGACACAAAAGTTGCAAATAGGAGTTTTTGGCCAAATCAACACCAAAACTTTTACCAATTGCCAAAGAAAATTCGGCTACCTCCCTCTACACCCAAAACCGTCCACATTCATGACCATAATGGTCAAAAAATTGGCCAACCACACTTTCCATAACACTTCCCTTGAAAAAGGCCACATGTTCACCTTACTTTCCCCTTTCTCTTGATTTATTTCCTCACCTTCATCCTTTCCTATTTTCCTTAGCCATCTTGCCAAAAATAAAAAGTCCACCTTGCCTTATTTACATGCTTGGCCGACACTTAGGGAAAAATGAAAAAATAATAGTCAAAATTTACACACAATGGGATTTGAACGTCTTCCCTCAAGGTACTTCATGTGGCGCCGTAACCTTCTTACCAGTTGTTCAATTATGCTAGCACATTACTCATTTATTTCCATAAACATTGAGGTCACTTACTATCTCTCCTTAAAGTGCTTAAACACAAAATTCTTCCTATAACTTAACTTGAACCCGGAACTTCCTAGAAACCTCATAGCACTCCAAAATCACCTTCTTAATAAGTCCAACTTGAAATAATGCCGTTCTCAAATTCCCATGAATTTTCAAACGCTTCTACGCTCAAGGCCCAATGGGCCCAAAAGGTCCAATTCTACTAGGCCCAATTTTGGGATGTTACAATTCTACCCCCTTAAAGAAATTTTGTCCTCAAAATTTCCAACCAACTACTAAACGAATCGCTCAAATCACACCACCCTGCTTTCGCTGCGCACTCTGATTTTAATAACACTAATGTACTTTTAACATAATCTTGAATCCTCTTTCACACAACCAAACACCTAACCACAGATGCAAGCAGTTATCTACCACTTATACCTAAAATTTTCTACATTCAATCCTCACGTCCAACCAAAACATACCTGACTTGATGGTGATGAAACAATCCCGAGCCTTATGCTCCTTAGACCCGCATCTCAAGCATGCTCCTGACCTCCTCCAACATTCTCCCGGATGACGCCTCTTGCAAAAATCACAAGCCGAAAAGTTTGGTCATGCCTTGACATGCTTTACAGAACGAGACTGCGACCCAAAAGGACCGCGATCTAATTTCTTCTTACAGCTCATAGACCCAACTCGAAGCGCTTCACCGATTCCTTTAACCTCCTCCAATACCTCCTTAACTATTTGAATCAGCTCGACAACCCCAGCTCGGTCATGAGACCCCGTCTCAACTACTTGTGATGCCAAGACCTTCCTTTCGGAATCACGCCCCGATGCTGAAGATCTAGTCCTAGTACCTCGGCCTCTAGCACGTCCACGTCTACTGCGTCCACATCTTCTAGCGCTCATGTTCACTAAGTCGATATAATCTGATTAAGAGTTTTATGAATCATTATGCTATTTCAGTGTTTATTAAACAATGTTTTATGGAGTATAGGAAGTAAAGTTGTTTTTCAGAGTACGTATCTAAGGTCTCAATTTCTATAGTTTCAGACTCCTAAAGCTAAGAGTTCTAGAGTATTTCTACAATCATACCACAATAATCATAAATTGAAAACATAAACTTACTTGACTTGGTGCCGGATACCCGTGGTGCCATACTTCCTTTAACAAATATCTATAATTTAAAATTCATACAGCTTTTGAAAACGCTTTTGAACCCAAACCGCAACCGAGTTTTGAAACCGGACTCTGATACCATAAAACGTAACACCCCAAACCCGACCTAAAAGTTAGGCCCGAATCTGGTGTGTCACATGGAAAAACTTGTTTGATAATTACAGCCTCTTTGTTAAAACCCAAAACACTTAAGCAATTGTTAACAACTTGAAAACGTAATTATCTTAAAAAACCTTTTTGGTGGCGAAAGCATATTTGAAATAAACAATTTACAAAAATGTGATGTTTAGAAATAGAGTCATGAATATTTTGAAATTGTTATAAAACGTAGATAAAATACAAGTATTTTTGAGAGATCGTTTGATGAGTTGAAAATCAAGGTAGTAAGCTTTAAAACCGTGGCTTTTGAAAATATTGTTGATAATTCGACAAAAAATTTCCGAGTTAAAATATTTGTAAAAGTTTGTTATAAAATCCATTTATTAATCAATTTTGGAAAACCATTATTTATGATTTTAGAAAATCCCGTTATAACAATTCAAGCAACATAATAAGTGCGACTAAACATAAAGGAATTTAAAACATATCCTGCAGGCCTTATTACAACTTAAACCAAAATAGCAAAATAATAAATCGAAATAGAAATTTAAAGTTCAATAACACCATTTTCAAGTATGGCCTCCACCGAGTCATCCATGGGCCCAAGTCCTCATTACGGAGCATTACCTACAAGGGTTAAGAAAAAGGGGGTGAGTTACAAGAACTCAAAGCAGAAATCCCTTACCGTCATCCACTGGGCCTGAACCCGCTTAGAAATATCTTGGGCCTAAGCCCATTTAAGATAATCTTGGGCCGAAGCCCAATTACAAAATAGTATATATATATGAATGCAAAGTATGCAACCAAACCCATCCATCCAATCTCTCCCCTGTACCAGCCAGTCTCTCCTATGGGGATCAAGTCAATCCACCCCGCCAGTCTCTCCAATTTGCAGTCAAGCTACCATTTATACTATTTGTGTCTGAGCCACCAGATTCATATACGGTAAATTGATCGACACAGAGTCGTTAATTCATATGTTAGGCACATAGCCATTATCAGAATTTGTGGCAATGCCACCGGTCTATACTTCTCTTCTTTCAAATTTTCCCATCCCATGCAATATGTAAAGATGCATCATACATAATCGTAAAACATCCATATAAAAATAACATCCATTAACCTATTGAATACTTTTTATAAATCAGCCCATTAAAGCAATACGATCATTCGGCCCATAGGGGCATTTCGGTAATTTAGTCCATAAAGACATTTCGTTAAATCGGCCCATTATAACAATCTATCAAATCGGCCCATAGGGGCATTTCGGTAAATCGATAATTTTACCCACTAAGGGTAATTCGGTAATCTCGCAACCCAGGGGTATTTTTGTAATTTACACTCTAAGGGTATTTTGGTAATTTCGCAACCCCGGACTTAAATACTAATTTGGGCATAAAAATTTGAAACTGTCCATCTACATCATACTGACTAAATTGACTATAACTCGAGTTAGAAAACTCGAAATTTAAATCTGTAAATTTTCCTTGAAGCTAGACTCATATATCTTCTTACTACAATTTTTCTAGAATTTTTGGCTTAGCCATTTAGTATAGTTTATTCCTTAAATTTTCCCTTGTTTCACTGTCCAACGATTCTGACCTCTCTTACCTTAATTTCAAATATCTCACTGTACGGTTTTCATACATTGTTTTATACGATTTTACCAAGACAGATCAGGAAACCACGAAGTCATTCAACACCAGTCTCACTAAAATTAAGGTATCTCAGAATATAAAATTCCTTTTCCTCCTTCGTTTCTTTCATATAAAAATAGAAACAGTAAGCTTTAATTAGATATCTTTTTCTCTTTCTAATTCCCTTTATCCTATTTTTCGTGATATTTCCAAAATTGCGTAGCTGCTACTCACCAAACTGTTTCTTTGCAAAATATGGTTACTACTATGAACATACGCACTCCCGAGTGGTCTCGGATGCCGGTTTCCGATTTTCTTCGGTATTTTGACCGAATCATAGAACATTTCATACAAACATCCAGTGAGGTATGAGATTACACACCATTTCAAACATGTATTCGGAAGGGTACGGGATTACACACCTTGATTACAAGTTGTGCTTTCTACCGTTTCAACACCACGAATGTGATCTCCCTCAGTGCACCAAAAATTGATCCTACCCTTTGGCTATTGAAATCTCGTCCTAACAATATCTGGTGAGTGAAAGAGTCGTTAGCAATTATCCCACCTTTGATCAAAACAAATCTTATAGCAACGTTCTTACCCCACTTGCTTGACAAGTCGACGATAACGATTTGGTTAATACAAATCACTTGTGCTCCTTCATCTTGTTGAAAGCCCTAAATCCAACGATGGCCATATCACAGAAAAGAATGTAACTCAGACCCAATGAGAGAGAAAGAAGAACACTCGATTATTAAGGAAAAACTTGGATGAAACAAAGTTATCGACAAAGAGAGAACTACTACTTACCGATTGTTAATTTCCTTGTAGCGCCACTCACTTAAATCACTACGAAAAAAGGATGATTTGATCACAAGGTAATGTCGAATTAAGAATAGAGAAAATGTTGATGAAAAGGTCAAAAGAAAAGAATGGATGGAGAGAAGAGTGCTAGATTGTTTCAGCTATCTAAGGGGAGATGAACAAAAAGGTGAGTGATTCGGCCAAACAAAGGAGAAAGATGTACACTCAAAGCTTGAAGAATCGGCAAGAAGGAGAAGGAAATTTGGAGAGAAAAGAAAAATGACACAAAAGTTGCAAATAGGAGTTTTTGGCCAAATCAACACCAAAACTTTTACCACTTGCCAAAGAAAATTCGGCTACCTCCCTCTACACCCAAAACCGTCCACATTCATGACCATAATGGTCAAAAAATTGGCCAACCACACTTTCCATAACACTTCCCTTGAAAAAGGCCACATGTTCCCCTTACTTTCCCCTTTCTCTTGATTTCTTTCCTCACCTTCATCCTTTCCTATTTTCCTTAGCCATCTTGCCAAAAATAAAAAGTCCACCTTGCCTTATTTACATGCTTGGCCGACACTTAGGGAAAAAATGCAAAAATAATAGTCAAAATTTGCACACAATGGGATTTGAACCTCTTCCCTCAAGGTACTTCCTGTGGCACCATAACCTTCTTACCAGTTGTTCAATTATGCTAGCACATTACTCATTTATTTCCATAAACATTGAGGTCACTTACTATCTCTCCTTAAAGTGCTTAAACACAAAATTCTTCCTATAACTTAACTTGAACCCGAAACTTCCTAGAAACCTCGTAACTCTCCAAAATCACCTTTCTAATAAGTCCAACTTGAAATAATGCTATTCTCAAATTCCCATGAATTTTCAAACGCTTCTACGCTTAAGGCCCAATGGGCCTAAAAGGTCCAATTCTACTAGGCCCAATTTTGGGATGTTACAATTTTACCCCCTTAAAGAAATTTCGTCCTCCAAATTTCCAACCAACTACTAAACGCATTGCTCAAATCACACCACCCTGCTTTCGTTGCGCACTATGATCTTAATAACACTAATGTACTTTTAACATAATCTTGAATCCTCTTTCACACAACCAAACACCTAACCAAAGAAGCAAGCAGTTATCTACCACTTATACCTAAAATTTTCTACATTCAATCATCACGTCCAACCAAAACATACCTGACTTGATGGTGATGAAACAATCCCGAGCCTTATGCTCCTTAGACCCGCATCTCAAGCATGCTCCTGACCTCCGCCAACATTCTCCCGGATGACGCCTCTTGCAAAAATCACAAGTCGAAAAGTTTGGTCGTGCCTTCACATGCTTTACAGAACGAGACTACCACCCAAAAGGATCGCAATCTAATTTCTTCTTACAGCTCACAGACCCAACTCGAAGTGCTTCACCGATTCCTTTAACCTCCTCCAGTACCTCCTTAACTATCTGAATCAGCTCGACAACCCCAGCTCGGTCATGAGACCCCGTCTCAACTACTGGCGATGCCAACACCTCCCTTTCAGAATCACGCCCTGATGCCGAAGATCTAGTCCTAGTACCTCGGCCTCTAGCACGTCCACGTCTACTACGTCCACGTCTTCTAGCGCTCATGTTCACTAAGTCGATATAATCTGATTAAGAGTTTTATGAATCATTATGCCATTTTAGTGTTTATTAAACAATGTTTTATGGAGTATAGGAAGTAAAGTTGTTTTCGTAGTACGTATCTAAGGTCTCAATTTCTATAGTTTCAGCTCCTAAAGCTAAGAGTTTTAGAGTATTTCCACAGTCATACCACAATAATCATAAATTGAAAACATAAACTTACTTGACTTGGTGCCGGATACCGGTGGTGCCATACTTCCTTTAACACATATATCTATAATTTAAAATTCATACAGCTTTTGAAAATGCTTTTAAACCCAAACCACAGCCGAGTTTTGAAACCGGGCTCTGATACCATAAAATATAACACTCCAAACCCGGCCTAGAAGTTAGGCCTGAATCTGGTGTGTCACATGGAAAAACTTGTTTGAGAATTACAGCCTCTTTGTTAAAACCCAAAACACTTAAGCAATTGTTAACTACTTGAAAACGTAATTATCTTTAAAAGCCTTTTTAGTGGCGAAAGCATATTTAAAATAAACAATTTACAAAAATGTGATGTTTAGAAATAGAATTTGTATATTTTGAAATCGCTATGAAACGTAGATAAAATACAAGTATTTTTGAGAGATTGTTTGATGAGTTGAAAATCGAGGTAGTGAGCTTTAAAACCGTGGCTTTTGAAAATATTGTTGATAATTCGTGAGAAAATTTTCGAGTTAAAATATTTGTAAAAGTTTGTTATAAAATCCATTTATTAATCAATTTTGAAAAACCATTATTTATGATTTTAGAAAATACCCGTTAAAACAATTCAAGCAATATAATAAGTACGACTAAACATAAAGTAATTTAAAACATATCCCAGAGGCCTGATTACAACTTAAACCAAAATAGCAAAATAATAAACGAAATAGAAATTTAAAGTTCAATAACACCATTTCTGAAGTATGGCCTCCACCGCGTCATCCATGGGCCCAAGTCCTCATTACGGAGCATTACCTACAAGGGTTAAGAAAAAAGGGGGGTAAGTTACAAGAACTCAGTGTGAAATCCCTTACCGTCATCCACCGAGCCTGAACCTGCTTAGAAATATCTTGGTCCTAAGCCCATTTAAGATAATCTTGGGCCGAAGCCCAATTACAAAACAGTATATATATATGAATGCAAAGTATGCAACCCAACCCATCCATCCAATCTCTCCCCGTATCACCGGTCTCTCTGTGGGGATCAAGTCAACCCACCCCTTGATCTCTCTAATTTGCAGTCAAGCCGCCATTTATACTATTTGTGGTGAGCCACCAGATTCATATACGGTAAAATGATCGACATAGAGTCGTTAATTCATATGTTAGGCACATAGCCATTATCAAAATTTGTGGCAATGCCACCGGTCTATACTTCTCTTCATTCAAATTTTCCCATCCCATTCAATATGTAAAGATGCATCATACATAATCGTAAAACATCCATATAAAAATAACATCCATTAACCTATTGAATACTTTCTATGAATCAGCCAATTAAAGCAATACGATCATTCGGCTCATAGGGGCATTTCAGTAATTCGGTCCATAAGGACATTTTGGTAAATCGGCCCATTATAATAATCTATCAAATCGGCCCATAGGGGCATTTTGGTAAATCAGTAATTTTACCCACTAAGGGTAATTCGGTAATCTCGCAACCTAGGGGTATTTCGGTAATTTACACTCCAAGGGTATTTTGGTAACTTTGCAACCCCGGACTTAACTACTAATTTGGGTATAAAAATTTGAAACTTTCCATCTGCATCATACTGACTAAATTGACTATAACTCGAGTTAGAAAACTCGAAATTTAAATCCGTCAATTTTCCTTGAAACTAGACTCATATATCTTCTTACTATAATTTTTCCAGAATTTTTGGCTTATCGGTTTAGTACATTCCTTAAAGTTTCCCTTGTTTCACTGTCCAATGATTCTGACCTCTCTTACCTTAATTTCAAATATCTCATTGTACGATTTTTATATACTGTTCCCACTTGTTTCTATTGAAAATAGGCTCACTAAGGAATTTATACATATAAATTATAACTCATTTTTCACTTTGTACAATTTTATACGATTTTACCAAGACAGATCAGGAAACCACGAAGTCATTCAGAATCAGTCTCACTAAAATTAAGATATCTCAGAATATAAAATTCCTTTTCCTCCTCCGTTTCTTTCATATAAAAATAGACACAGTAAGATTTAATTCGATATCTTTTTATCTTTCTAATTCCCTTTATCCTATTTTTCGTGATATTTCCAAAATCACATAGCTGCTGCTGACCAAACTATTTCTTTGCAAAATATGGTTACTACTATGAACATATGCACTCCCGAGTGGTCTCGAATGCCGGTTTCCAATTTTCTTCGGTATTTTGACCGAATCATAGAACATTTCATACAAACATCCAGAGAGGTATGAGATTAGACACCATTTCAACATGTATTCGGAAGGGTACGGGATTACACACCTTGATTACAAGTTGTGATTTCTACCGTTTCAACACCACGAATGTGATCTCCCTCAGTGCACCAAAAATTGATCCTACCTTTTGGCTACTGAAATCCCGTCCTAACAATATTGGGTGAGCGAAAGAGTCGTTAGCAAATATCCCACCTTTGATTAAAACAAATCTTATAACAATGTTCTTACCCTACTTGCTTGACAAGTCGACGATAACGATTTGGTTAATTCAAATGACTTGTGCTCCTTCACCTTGTTGAAAGCCCTAAATCCAACGATGGCCATATCACAAAAAAGAATGTAACTCAGACCCAACGAGAGAGAAAGAAGAACACTCGATTATTAAGGAAAAACTCGGATGAAAAAAAGTTATCGACAAAGAGAGAACTACTACTTACCTATTGTTAATTTCCTTGTAGCGCCACTCACTTAAATCACTACGAAAAGAGGATGATTTGATCACAAGGTAATGTCGAATTAAGAATAGAGAAAATGTTGATGAAAAGGTCAAAAGAAAAGAATGGATGGAGAGAAGAGTGCTAGATTGTTTCAGTTATCTAAGGGGAGATGAAGAAAAAGGTGAGTGATTCGGCCAAACAAAGGAGAAAGATGTACACTCAAAGCTTGAAGATTCGGTAAGAAGGTGAAGGAAATTTGGAGAGAAAAGAAAAATGACACAAAAGTTGCAAATAGGAGTTTTTGGCCAAATCAACACCAAAACTTTTACCAATTGCCAAAGAAAATTCGGCTACCTCCCTCTACACCCAAAACCGTCCACATTCATGACCATTATGGTCAAAAACTTGGCCAACCACACTTTCCATAACACTTCCCTTGAAAAAGGCCACATGTTCCCCTTACATTCCCCTTTCTCTTGATTTCTTTCCTCACCTTCATCCTTTCCTATTTTCCTTAGCCATCTTGCCAAAAATAAAAAGTCCACCTTGCCTTATTTACATGCTTGGCTGACACTTAGGGAAAAAATGTAACATCCTTAAATAGGGGCTATGATGTTTGAACTGTTTGCATGTGTATGGCTTGGTTGTGGTATTAATTGAGACATTTTAGGGTTTAGGTATAAGCCAAGGGTAGGCCCGAACTATAGGAAATTTTTATTTTTAAGCTTTGGTTAAGGGGAGCTGAAGGAGCTAGGGGTTAAGAATATTTTGTGGTAAACTTTAGCACAAGAATTTCCTTGGTAAAGTGGCAAGGAGGCGCCACTTAGGGCCTTAAGCAAAGTGACATACTGCTGTGGGAAGAAGAGCTTGGGTTTGAGCTACGAAATCCCTTCTTTGCTAATTCTTTTGACGCTAAAGAGGGGAAGAGTTGTGCTCAGCTCAAACTCGATGGATAAATCATTGGACAAGTCAACATATTTGAAGCGGGTGGAGAAGAGAGAATTTAGGAGTTTGAACAATTCAAACTCATTTGAATGGTTGGCCAGGAGAAGTTTGAAGAGTTTGCCAAAATTTGAATTGTGTGAGGAGGTGTATTCGGCTGGAAGACTTAGGAGGAGTGCCAAAATTCCTTAGTGACATTTTCGGCTAGTCAAGCTTTGGTACATTCGGTTGAGAAGCAGAACCAAAACCTCTTTTGGGCACTTGTCGAATTCCCTTTTGAAGCACCTAGCCGAATCCCAAAAAGAACCATTTGAGTTTTCTTTCTTTTCCTCCTTTGAAACTGAAAGCCGAAAGCACTTTAGGCTCTTGCCGATTTCTTTCTTTGGTATTGAGTCGAATCTCCATTTGAATTCCTCTCTTATTTCTTTGAAGCCAAAACACTATTCTCCATAAATCTCATCTCTTTTTGCTCTCCATTTTTATTGGTTGGCCAAACCTTCTTCTTTCTCAAGCCACTTTCTTTTTCATTGATTCTTTCATCTTCTTCTCACCATCATTCAACTGAATACTTCCCTTCCATTCCCTTATTTCATTTTAGCCGAATCTCCCTTGATTATTTCACCACCATTGTCGAAATCTCTCTCTCTATTTTCTCTTCTTATTTCAACACTTTGGCCGAATATCAACCACTGAAGATCTCTCTCTCTTTTCTTTTCTCTCTTTGCGTTGTAGATCTCTCTTGTCTTCTGCTCTAGTCAATTTTGGAGTGGGTAAGTGTTCTTGGCCGAATCTTTACTATTTTCTTCTCTTTTCTCTGTTGACTCACATGGAAACAAAAGCCGAATTTTGGCATTTGTCTTGATTCTCATTCATCTGTGAAATCGGATTCTCCTAGGTTCTTCAGGATTTGGAAGCAGTGGATCGTAGTCATCTACTCTCTCTGCCAATCAGTTTCGTTAGGACTGTGGTAAGGTCTCATGCCGATTCATTCTTTCCCATATTCTTTTGAAAAGCCGAAGGCTATTACTTTATGTGGTTGAATGTTGGCCGATTGTAGGGGAAGGCTGAGATCTCGCATATCTCGGGCTGTGGCTAGTATTCAAAAAGTGTTAAGGTAAGGAGGGTTGCTAGATGCGTTAACTTTTCGGGATTTACAAGTGAAGCCGAATGGCTTTTGCTAATGATCTTGGTTTAGCCAAATGTAGGTAAAGGGGGTCTAGTGCGTTAGATCGGGATCTTCGGGATTCAGTAATCGCGTTAGTAACCAGGTGTGAAACTTACACACTTCATAATCGTTGTAAACTTGCTAATAACCTAAACTATGTTAAAAGCCGAAACTGTGTAGATTTCGATATGATACCTTTATGGGTATGAGCAAGGATTTCGGGTAAGTCCATTTTGTTGAGATTACGGCACATGATTTCTGATGATAATATCTATGTATGTTCGATATATGTCTAATGGTTAAGCATGATGGCATGATTTGTATGTGCATTGCATTATTGTGGGTGATATGAGAGGAGGGGGAAGATTGATATCTTTGACTTTGGGTCACCAGTGGTTTGGCACCACCAGTGGTTTGGTACCACAGTTGATTTCGTGACTTTGGGTCACCAGAGGTTTGGCACCTCATAGCGACTCGTCCCAGTGGCTTAGCACCACAGTGGGTTGGCCCCACATTTGATAAAATGGGATTGTCGCCAGTGATTTGGTATCACAATGTGGGTTCGCCCCACAATTGGATTATTCGTGACTTTGGGTCACCAGTGGTTTGGCACCACATTATTATTGATATCAGTGACTTTGGGTCACCAGTGGTTTGGCACCACCAGTGGTTTGGTACCACACGGGGTAGAAAAAGGAGTTATGGATTGCTAGGTTTGGGTGCATGATATGTTTGCTTGATTATGATTTGTGTAAGCATGTTACAATAATCGGGAAGGGGATTATGCACTGAGTCTTGGTGACTCACCTTCTCCCTTATCTTTTCAGGTGATTCATAGATCGCGGATGTGGAGTCGGGTGGACTCGAGGTGACCATGCGATAATTGCTTCAGTTTTACATGGACATTTGATTTGGGTATTTTACTTTAAATTTTGGTTTTTATTTGGGGTTTGTAACAAGGCCTTTAAATTATGTTTTGGATTATTTTATCTGCTTTGGATTTGGTTTTAAATATGACTAAGTAATTACTTGATTTGCTTTAATAACCTGATAATCAAAGTTTTCAAACTAAGCTACGCAACGAGTTTTCTAAACTCTACCATCGGGTAATACAATTCACATGATTTCAAAGCAACTTAACATTTTCCACTATACATACATCGGTTTTCCCCAAACACAAGCAATTGAAGAGTTTTTACCGAAAATAAACCGGTAACCTATTTTCTTCAAATTGTTTTCACTCTGTGACATGCCAAATTTGGTCGTGGTGTGTTGACCGGGTTTGGGGTGTTATAATTTTGGTATCAGAGCCAAGTTCAACAGCTCGGCTGTGGGCCCGAGGCCCAAAATGTTTTAAGATAAGGTTTTAAAGAGTTTTTGGAAAAAATGTATGGTTTAGCATGGCACCGAAGTCTCGCACCGATCCACCTGTAAGTACCTTAAGCGATGGTTGCATATGATTATGATTATGATGATATATGTTATGGACGACTAGTGATAGTGGACTACCCTAGAGAGACTGGAACCTATATGACTCGTGACTCGTGAAAACAAAACTCGTAATAGAAAGCATTTCATAAGATCGTGCCTTAATAATAGTGGAATAAAGACTGACGCATAAAACTTTTAAATCAGATAAGTCGAGACGTTAGACATGAGCACTCGAGGTCAGGGTCATAATACGCGTGGACGCGGTCGGGGTAGGATGACTGTGTCTGAACCAGTGGGATCTGGTCAGGGATCAGATAATGAGATGCCACCACCACCACCAGCTGCTGGTGTTGAGTACCGAGGATCGCACAGGATGATGCGATATCGCAGCGATCGCCGCGAGTTCTTGAGAGGGTGGCTGGAGCAGGTGGAGGCACGGGAGCTTAGAAATCTGTATCTGAGCGACTCTGAGCCAATGGAGCCGAGGTTTTTCGAGGTGTTTCTGGTGTGGCGCCCAATACAGCTGAGTATTGGTTAGAGGCGACTGAGCGTATCATGGACGACTTGGATCTAACTGCTGAAGAGAAACTGAAAGGGGTAGTGTCACTCCTTCGGGATGAGTCATACCAGTGGTGGCTCACAGTTCGGGATGGTGCTACAGCGGATGATCTCACGTGGGACTATTTTAAGGCAGCGTACCAGAAGAAGTAGATTGGGTCCAGTTACATTGATGCGCAGCGAAAGGTGTTTCTGAGATTGGTTCAGGGGAGTAAGTCCGTATCGGAGTACGAGGTAGAATTCTTAAGGTTGAGCCGGTATGCTCAAGGTATCGTGGCTACGGAGCACGAGCGATGTGTCAAGTTCGAGGACAGATTGAGGGATGAGCTGAGACTGCTGATTGCTCCACAGCAGGAACAAGAGTTTGTCGTGTTAGTAGAAAAGGCTAAGATAGCCGAAGGGGTAAAGGAATCTTTGAGGCAGAATCAGGACAGGAATAGACATAAGAGAGGTTTTGGATCATCTGGGTCGGTCGATAATTCTCAGAAAAGGGCTAGGCATGGTGGGCCAAATCAATCCGGGAGGCCTATTACTGTTAATCAGGGTCCAGTGCAGTGCAATCGGTGTGGGAAATCTCATTGGGGAGAATGTTGGATTGGTGGAAAAGGATGCTTTGAATGTGGCTCGTTGGATCATCGGGTGAGGGATTATCCACGGAAGTTAGCCAGGATTCAGTCTGAGGGCCAGGGTCGTGCTCAGTTTAGGAATGAGGGACCGTAACCGTAGAGGGGTCGTGGTTCTGGTAGAGGAGGTAATGGTTCTGGTCGGGGTCGCGGAGCACCGGGCAGAGGTGCAGGCAACACTGAGGCGAGACAGCCTGGATTGGTATATGCAGCAAGGCGTCGAGAGGAAGGCGACGCACCAGACGTCATAACCGGTACGTTCTTAATCTTTGGATTACCATATACTGCTTTGATTGATGTGGGTTCGACGCATTCGTATGTTGCTAGTAGCATAGTGGAAACCATGAACCTAGACTTTGAGACTACTTCTAGGGAGATGACAGTAATTAGCCCTCTATGTCACTCTGTAGAAGTAAATAAGCTGTATAGGGATGTACCCCTAGAACTCCAAGGGGTAGTGTTTGTAGCTGATTTGTTGGAACTGCCGTTTGGGGAGTTTGATCTGATTCTTGGGATGGACTGGTTGGTGAAGTACCAAGCAAGTCTGGATTGCACGGCTAAGCGCATGGTTTTGAAAACGGTTGAGGGTGAAGAAGTGGTGATGATAGGTAATAGAAGAGATTATTTGTCCAACGTGGTGTCTACTTTGAAAGCTGAGAAAATGGTCAGAAAGGGTTGTGAGGCGTTTATGGTTCATGTGTGTGCCTTGGAGTCCAAGGAGTCAGCTGTAGAGAATGTCCGAACGGTGAAGGAATTTGTAGATGTATTTCTAGAAGAACTTCCGGGTCTACCTCCGGATCGAGAAGTTGAATTTGGTATAGATCTGTTACCTAGAACTGCGCCAGTGTCTATCGCCCCGTATAGGATGGCGCTGAAGGAATTGGTAGAGTTGAAGGCTCAGATTCAGGAACTGTTGGATCGGGGTTTTATCCGACCAAGTGTTTCGTCTTGGGGAGCACCTGTGCTCTTTGTTAAGAAGAAGGATGGTACAATGCGGATGTGTATAGACTACCGCCAATTGAATAAGCTGACGTTCAAGAACAAGTATCCGTTGCCGAGGATAGATGACTTGTTTGATCAGCTTAAGGGGGCATCGGTTTTCTCAAAGATTGATTTAAGGTCAGGGTATCATCAGCTGAAGGTGAAAGAGGCTGATATCCATAAGACAGCATTTCGTACTCGGTATGGGCACTACGAGTTTCTGGTAATACTGTTTGGGTTGACTAACGTGCCGGCAGCATTCATGGACATGATGAATCGGGTGTTCCAGCAGTTTTTGGACCAGTTTTTCGTGGTGTTTATAGAAGACATTTTGGTGTACTCAAGGTCTGAGGAGGATCATGATGCGCATTTACGGATAGTTTTGTAGATTCTGAGGGAGAAGCAGTTATTTGCCAAGTTCAGTAAGTGCGAATTCTGGCTTAAAGAGGTGACTTTCTTGGGTCACGTGGTGTTAGCAGAAGGGATTAGAGTGGATCCTCGCAAGATTGAGGCAGTGTTGGACTAGAAACCACCTAAGTCGGTTGCAAAAATTCAGAGTTTTCTAGGTTTGGCAGGGTATTACCGAAGGTTTGTAGAGGGATTTTCTTTGATCGCAGCACCGTTGACCAAGTTACTTAGGAAAGGAGTTCCATTTGTCTGGTCTGAGAAGCAACAGGAAAGTTTTGACAAGTTAAAGAAGATTCTAACTGAAGCTCCGATTTTGATTCAGCCTGAGGCAGGAAAGGAATTCACGGTCTACTGTGATGCATCACATACTGGCTTGGGATGTGTCTTTGATGCAGAAGGGAAGGAAGGTAGTGGCATATGCATCTCGACAGCTGAGACCGCATGAGGTTAACTATCCGACGCATGACTTGGAATTAGCTGCAGTGGTTTTTGCCCTGAAAATATGGAGGCACTATTTGTACAGAGAGAAGTCGATAGTCTACACGGATCACAAGAGTCTGAAGTACCTTTTGACTCAGGAGGATTTGAACTTGAGACAGCGCTGATGGATTGAGCTGTTGAAGGACTACGACTGTTCAATTGAGTATCATTCGGGCAAGGCTAACATGGTGGCAGACGCGTTGAGCTGTAAGGTAGTGTCAGATCTGAGAGCGATGTTTGCCCATCTTAGCTTGTATGACGACGGGAGTCTATTGGCAGATTTACAGGTTAAGTCGACTTGGGTAGAGCAGATTAAGGAGAAACAGTTAGTGGATGAGGGTTTGAATGCTCGGAGGTTGCAAGTTCAGAATGGTGGGTTGGAAGGTTACAGCTTGTCCAGTGACGGAATACTGTGTTTTCAAGGGAAAGCTTGTATGCCGAAGGACGTCAAGTTAAGGCAGAGGATTCTTCAGGACGCACATAGCAGCCCATACGCTATGCATCCTGGAGGTAGGAAGATGTATCGGGATTTGCGAGAGCACTTTTGGTGGCCAGATCTGAAATGAGAAGTAACCGAGTTTTTGGGTAAATGTCTGACGTGTCAGCAAGTCAAGGCTAAACATCAGTTGTCGTCGGGTTTACTTCAGCCGATGAAGATTCCACAGTGGAAGTGGGAAAGGATTACCATGGACTTTGTCAATGGGCTACCCCTTACGCCTAGTAAGAAGGACTCAGTTTGGGTAATTGTGGACCGTTTGACAAAATCAGCTCATTTCTTACCGGTAAGGGTTGATTACTCGCTTCAGAAGTTAGCTAAGTTGTATGTGGCAGAGATAGTGAGGTTGCACGATGTGCCAGTGTCGATTATCTCGGATAGGGATCCCAGATTCACGTCAAGGTTCTGGAAAGTGTTGCATCAGGCGTTGGGTACGCGGTTGGATTTTAGTACGGCATTTCATCCGCAGACAGACGGACAGTCAGAAAGGGTTATACAAATATTGGAAGATATGCTGAGGGGCTGTGTTTTGGACTTCAGAGGCAGCTGGGAAGAATTTCTACCGTTAGCTGAGTTTGCATACAACAATAATTACCAGACAAGCATTAAGATGGCACCATATGAGGCGTTGTATGGTAGGAAGTGTCGTACACCTACATGCTGGACAGAGTTGGGTGAGCGTCAGATGTTGGGTTCGGAGTTGGTTACAGAAACTGAGGATAAGTTCAAGTTGATTCGGGCTCATTTGAAGGAAGCTTCGGACAGGCAGAAGTCATATGCCGATCTTAAGCAGAGAGATATAGAGTTCGCAGTGGGTGACAGGGTTTTCTTGAAGGTCTCGCCGTGGAAGAAAGTGCTGAGATTTGGAAGGAAAGGCAAGCTAAGTCCAAGGTTCATTGGCCCGTATAAGGTGTTGAGATGAGTGGGACCAGTAGCTTATCAGCTCGAGTTGCCAGCAGAGCTGAGTCAGATACATGATGTGTTCCATGTCTCCATGCTTAGATGCTACCGTTCAGATCCATCGCATGTTGTATCGGTGGGGGAGATAGAGGTGAGCCTAGATTTGACTATGGAAGAGGAACCAGTGCAGATTCTAGACCGGGATGTGAAAGTTTTGCGCAAGAAGTCAGTTCCATTAGTGAAGGTATTATGGCGAAACCATGGCGTGGAAGAAGCTACGTGGGAACCAGAGGATGTGATGAGACAGCAATACCCTCAACTCTTTTGACCAGGTAATTTTGAGGCCGAAATTATTTTTAAGGGGGGTAGAACTGTAACATCCTTAAATAGGGGCTATGATGTTTGAACTGTTTGCATGTGTATGGCTTGGTTGTGGTATTAATTGAGACGTTTTAGGGTCTAGGTATAAGCCAAGGGTAGGCCCAAACTATAGGAAATTTTTATTTTTAAGCTTTGGTTAAGGGGAGCTGAAGGAGCTAGGGGTTAAGAATATTTTGTGGTAAACTTTAGCACAAGAATGTCCTTGGTAAAGTGGCAAGGAGGCGCCACTTAGGGCCTTAAGCAGTGACGCCACAAGCAGGGGAAGAAGAGCTTGGTTTCGAGCTGCAGAAATCCCTTGCTGCTAATTCTTTTTGATGCCAGAGAGGGGAAGAGTTGTGCTCAGCTCAAACTCTGATGGATAACTGTTGGACAAGTCAACAGATTTGAACGGGTGGAGAAGAGAGAATTTAGGAGTTTGAACAATTCAAACTCATTTGAATGGTTGGCAAGGAGAAGTTTGAAGAGTTTGCCAAAATTTGAATTGTCTGAGGAGGAGTATTCGGCTGGAAGACTTAGGAGGAGTGCCGAAATTCCTTAGTGACATTTTCGACTAGTCAAGCTTTGGTACATTTGGTTGAGAAGCAGAACCGAAACCTCTTTTGGGCACTTGTCGAATTCCCTTTTGAAGCACCTAGCCGAATCCCAAAAAGAACCATTTGAGTTTTCTTTCTTTTCCTCCTTTGAAACCGAAAGCCGAAAGCACTTTAGGCTCTTGCCGATTTCTTTCTTTGGTATTGAGCCGAATCTCCATTTGAATTCCTCTCTTATTTCTTTGAAGCCGAAACACTATTCTCCCTAAATCTCATCTCCTTTTGCTCTCCATTCTTATTGGTTGGCCGAACCTTCTTCTTTCTCAAGCCACTCTCTTTTCCATCGATTCTTTCATCTTCTTCTCACCATCATTCAACCGAATACTTCCCTTCCATTTCATTATTTCATTTTAGCTGAATCTCCCTTGATTATTTCACCACCATTCCCGAAATCTCTCTCTCTATTTTCTCTTCTTATTTCAACACTTTGGCCGAATATCAACCACTGAAGATCTCTCTCTCTTTTCTTTTCTCTCGTTGCATTGTAGATCTCTCTTGTCTTCTGCTCTAGTCGATTTTGGAGTGGGTAAGTGATCTTGGCCGAATCTTTACTATTTTCTTCTCTTTTCTCTATCGACTCACATGGAAACAAAAGCCGAATTTCGGCATTTGTCTTGATTCTCATTCATCTGTGAAATCGGATTCTCCTAGGTTCTTCGGGATTTGGAAGCAGTGGATCGTGGTCATCTACTCTCTCTGCCAATCGGTTTTGTTAGGAATGTGGTAAGGTCTCATGCCGATTCATTCCTTCCCTTATTCTTTTGAAAAGCCGAAGGCTATTGCTTTATGTTGTTGAATGTTGGCTGATTGTAGGGGAAGGCTGAGATCTCACATATCTCGGGTTGTGGCTAGTATTCGAAAAGCGTTAAGGTAAGAAGGGTTGCTAGATACGTTAACTTTTCGAGATTTACAAGTGAAGCCGAATGGCTTTTGCTAATGATCTTGGTTTGGCCGAATGTAGGTAATGGGGGTCTAGTACGTTAGATCGGGATCTTCAGGATTCAGTAATCGCGTTAGTAACCAGGTGTGAAACTTACACACTTCATAATCGTTGTAAACTTGTTAATAACCTAAACTATGTTAAAAGCCGAAACTGTGTAGATTTTGATATGATACCTTTATGGGTATGAGCAAGGATTTCGGGTAACTCCGTTTTGTTGAGATTACGGCACATGATTTCTGATGATAATATCTATGTATGTTCGATATATGTCTAATGATTAAACATGATGGCATGATTTGTATGTGCATTGCATTATTGTGGGTGATATGAGAGGAGGGGAAGATTGATATCCGTGACTTTGGGTCACCGGTGGTTTGGCACCACCAAAGTGGTTTGGTACCACAGATTGATTTCGTGACTTTGGGTCACCAGAGGTTTGGCACCTCATAGCGACTCGTCCTAGTGGCTTAGCACCACAGTGGGTTGGCCCCACATTTGATAAAACGGGATTGTCGCTAGTGATTTGGTATCACAACGTGGGTTGGTCCCACAATTGGATTATTCGTGACTTTGGGTCACCAGTGGTTTGGCGCCACATTATTATTGATATCAGTGACTTTGGGTCACCAGTGGTTTGGCACCACCGGTGGTTTGGTACCACACGGGGTAGAAAAAGGAGTTGTGGATGGCTAGGTTTGGGTGCATGATATGTTTGCTTGATTATGATTTGTGTAAGCATGTTGCAATAATCGGGGGGGATTATGCATCGAGTCTTGGTGACTCACCTTCTCCTTATCTTTTCAGGTGATTCGTAGATCGCGGATGAGGAGCCGGGTGGACTCGAGGTGACCATGCGATAATTGCTTCGATTTTACATGGACATTTGATTTGGGTATTTTACTTTAAATTCTGGTTTTTATTTGGGGTTTGTAACAAGGCCTTTAAATTATGTTTTGGATTATTTTATCTGCTTTGGATTTGGTTTTAAATATGACTAAGTAATTACTTGATTTGCTTTAATAACCTGATAATAAAAGTTTTCAAACTAAGCTACGCAACGAGTTTTCTAAACTCTACCATCGGGTAATACAATTCACATGATTTCAATGCAACTTAACGTTTTCCACTATACATACATCGGTTTTCCCCAAACACAAGAAATCGAAGAGTTTTTACCGAAAATAAGTCGGTAACCTATTTTCTTCGAATCGTTTTCACTCTGTGACATGCCAGATTCGGTCGTGGTGTGTTGACCGGGTTTGGGGTGTTACAAAAAATGCAAAAATAATAGTCAAAATTTGCACACAATGGGATTTGAACCTCTTCCCTCAAGGTACTTCATGTGGCGCCATAACCTTTTTACCATTTGTTCAATTATGCTAGCACATTACTCATTTATTTCCATAAACATTGAGGTCACTTACTATCTCTCCTTAAAGTGCTTAAACACAAAATTCTTCCTATAACTTAACTTTAACCCGGAACTTCCTAGAAACCTCGTAACTCTCCAAAATCACCTTCCTAATAAGTCCAACTTGAAATAATGTCGTTCTCAAATTCCCATGAATTTTCAAACGCTTCTACGCTCAAGGCCCAATGGGCCCAAAAGGTCCAATTCTACTAGGCCCAATTTTGGGATGTTACAATTATACCCCCTTAAAGAAATTTCGTCCTCGAAATTTCCAACCAACTACTAAACACATTGCTCAAATCACACCACCCTGCTTTCGCTGCGCACTCTGATCTTAATAACACTAATGTACTTTTAACATAATCTTGAATCCTCTTTCACACAACCAAACACCTAACCATAGAAGCAAGCAGTTATCTACCACTTATACCAAAAATTTTCTACATTCAATCATCACGTCCAACCAAAACATACCTGACTTGATGGTGATGAAACAATCTCGAGCCTTATGCTCCTTAGACCCACATCTCAAGCATGCTCCTGACCTCCTCCAGCATTCTCCCGGATGACGCCTCTTGCAAAAATCACAAGCCGGAAAGTTTGGTCGTGCCTTGACATGCTTTACAGAACGAGACTGCGACCCAAAAGGACCGCGATCTAATTTCTTCTTATAGGTCACAGACCCAACTCGAAGCGCTTCACCGATTCCTTTAACCTCCTCCAATACCTCCTTAACTATCTAAATCAACTCGACAACCCCAGCTCGGTCATGAGACCCCGTCTCAACTACTGGCGATGCCAACACCTCCCTTTCGAAATCACGCCCCGATGCTGAAGATCTAGTCCTAGTACCTCGGCCTCTAGCATGTCCACGTCTACTGCGTCCACGTCTTCTAGTGCTCATGTTCACTAAGTCGATATAATCTGATTAAGAGTTTTATGAATTATTATGCTATTTCAGTGTTTATTAAACAATGTTTTATGGAGTATAGGAAGTAAAGTTGTTTTCGTAGTACGTATCTAAGGTCTCAATTTCTATAGTTTTAGCTCCTAAAGCTAAGAGTTCTAGAGTATTTCTACAGTCATACCACAATAATCATAAATTGAAAATATAAACTTACTTGACTTAGTGCCGGATACCGGTGGTGCCATACTTCCTTTAACACATATATCTATAATTTAAAATTCATACAGCTTTGAAAACGCTTTTGAACCCAAACCACAGTCGATTTTTGAAACCGGGCTCTGATACCATAAAATGTAACACTCCAAACCCAGCCTAGAAGTTAGGCCCGAATCTGGCGTGTCACATGGAAAAACTTGTTTGAGAATTACAGCCTCTTTGTTAAAACCCAAAACACTTAAGCAATTGTTAACTACTTGAAAACGTAATTATCTTTAAAAACCATTTTGGTGGCGAAAGAATATTTGAAATAAACAATTTACAAAAATGTGATGTTTAGAAATAGAGCTGCAGAAGTATTTTGAAATCGTTGCGGAAACGTAGATAAAATACAAGTATTTTTGAGAGGATGATTTGATCACAAGGTAATGTCGAATTAAGAATAGAGAAAATGTTGATGAAAAGGTCAAAAGAAAAGAATGGATGGAGAGAAGAGTGCTAGATTGTTTCAGCTATCTAAGGGGAGATGAACAAAAAGGTGAGTGATTCGGCCAAACAAAGGAGAAAGATGTACACTCAAAGCTTGAAGATTCGGCAAGAAGGAGAAGGAAATTTGGAGAGAAAAGAAAAATGACACAAAAGTTGCAAATAGGAGTTTTTGGCCAAATCAACACCAAAACTTTTACCAATTGCCAAAGAAAATTTGGCTACCTCCCTCTACACCCAAAACCGTCCACATTCATGACCATAATGGTCAAAAAATTGGCCAACCACACTTTCCATAACACTTCACTTGAAAAAGGCCACATGTTCCCCTTACTTTCCCCTTTCTCTTGATTTCTTTCCTCACCTTCATCCTTTACTATTTTCCTTAGCCATCTTGCCAAAAATAAAACGTCCACCTTGCCTTATTTACATGCTTGGCTGACACTTAGGGAAAAAATGCAAAAATAATAGTCAAAATTTGCACACAATGGGATTTGAACCTCTTCCCTCAAGGTACTTCATGTGGCGCCATAACCTTCTTACCAGTTGTTCAATTATGCTAGCATATTACTCATTTATTTCCATAAACATTGAGGTCACTTACTATCTCTCCTTAAAGTGCTTAAACACAAAATTCTTCCTATAACTTAACTTGAACCCGAAACTTCCCAGAAACCTCGTAACTCTCCAAAATCACCTTCCTAATAAGTCAAACTTGAAATAATGCCGTTCTCAAATTCCCATGAATTTTCAAACGCTTCTACGCTCAAGGCCCAATGGGCCCAAAAGGTCCAATTCTACTAGGCCCAATTTTGGGATGTTATAATTCTACCCCTTTAAAGAAATTCCGTCCTCGAAATTTCCAACCAACTACTAAACGCATCGCTCAAATCACACCACCCTGCTTTCGCTGCGCACTTTGATCTTCATAACACTAATGTACTTTTAACATAATCTTGAATCCTCTTTCACACAACCAAACACCTAACCACAGAAGCAAGCAGTTATCGACCACTTATACCTAAAATTTTCTACATTCAATCATCACGTCCAACCAAAACATACCTGACTTGATGGTGATGAAACAATCCTGAGCCTTATGCTCCTTAGACCCGCATCTCAAGCATGCTCCTGACCTCCTCCAGCATTCTCTCAGATGACGGCTCTTGCAAAAATCACAAGCCAAAAAGTTTGGTCGTGCCTTGACATGCTTTACAGAAAGAGACTGCGACCCAAAAGGACCGCAATCTAATTTCTTCTTACAGCTCACAGACCCAACTCAAAGTGCTTCACCGATTCCTTTAACCTCCTCCAATACCTCCTTAACTATCTGAATCAGCTCGACAACCCCAGCTCGGTCATGAGACCCGTCTCAACCATCGGCGATGCCAACACCTCCCTTTCAGAATCACGCCCGATGCTGAAGATCTAGTCCTAGTACCTCGGCCTCTAGCACGTCCACGTCTACTGCGTCCACGTCTTCTAGCGCTCATGTTCACTAAGTCGATATAATCTGATTAAGAGTTTTATGAATCATTATGCTATTTCAGTGTTTATTACACAATGTTTTATGGAGTATAGGAAGTAAAGTTATTTTCGTAGTACGTATCTAAGGTCTCAATTTCTATAGTTTCACTCATAAAGCTAAGAGTTCTAGAGTATTTCTACAAATCATACCACAATAATCACAAATTGAAAACATAAACTTACTTGACTTGGTGCCGGATACCCGTGGTGCCATACTTCCTTTAACACATATATCTATAATTTAAAATTCATACAGCTTTTGAAAACGCTTTTGAACCCAAACCACAGCCGAGTTTTGAAATCGGGCTCTGATACCATAAAATGTAACACCCCAAACCTGGCCAAATAAATGGCAAAACAGGACAAATAAATGGCACGCAATCGGGCATAATCACTTTATCATATAAAAGTAACAAAGCCTTATCAAATGTTTGAGACATAAGCGAATAGGCTTCATGGCATGCATACGATTTAAACAGTTTCCACAAAACAAAATTATCATGCGAGTAACACATCAAAGGATAAATATAATCGTCATAGGTAGATAGGTGAGAAAGTGCATATGGTACTCGAAACCTGATACGATCTGCCTCGGGGTGAGTCGAGTCATATATGAATTTGCCCGATCGTCTACGAAGGAGTATCATTTGATTTGTTTAAAAGAAAGGTAAAATGGTTATATTTTAGAAAAGGGCAACAACTTGGGTTGAAGGAAAATAGTTGGATGAATGGATTGATGGTTGAAACAAGAAAGAACCCTTAATAGAAGATTAAGGACCCGAATCTTATAGGTTTCAATGGAATGGTTGAGTTGAATAAAAATCGAGACCCACTATCTAGCAAGATAGGAACCAGCGGTATTGATTTGAACGCCACACTCGAAAGGATGATAAGTTCAAGAACAAATTTAGATTGACGCCACTAGTTGATAGATAAGTCAATTTGAACCTTGAAGAATTAAGAGATCGGATAACTCACAATCTGAATATTTCGTAAAGCATCAAAAGTCCCCTTTTACAAACTAATAACAAGTATATATAGTGTTTACATGTGGTTAGCTAAAGAGTCAAATGAATTAAGCTTTATTATGCATTTAAATGGCTGAAATAAAATCTAAAAACTCTTGAATTCCTTCAGCCAAATAATAGCAACTTTATGACTCCTAATGAGCTGATTAAATGAATTTGAATGCTTTAAAAATGTCCCTTGAGTTGTCCCTCAGCTAGCCAGAAAAGTCACCAAACAACTAATGGTGTTTTTAATGCATGTTATCATCTTTTAAATGAGCCAAAAACTGCTGGTAAGTGAAGAGGTTGCTTCTTGAATTTATAAGGAGTTAAAATGCTCCTTAAAGCTCCTTAATTTGATGTATTAAGCATCCCTTGTAACAGACCACTTCTTTTGTAACCAAAATCAACTTAAAAGTCACTTCCATTAATGTTGTAAATGACCTTGTAAAGTAACGATTGCCACCTGAAAAGTTTCCTACATTCAAACACATTAAAAAAACATATTAATCACATTTAAACACTTATTAAACACTAATTTAACTTAAACTCATGCTTCATTAAAAACATCCTAGTAACTAGATTAATTAATAAGCCTCTTATTAAACACAACTTATTTAATTAAACTAAACACCTTTATTTAAAGCTAATTTTAAAAGCAAAATAAAAAAATGCATGAAATAAATCAAGCTAAACACAAGTTTGAATGAACTCGAATATGAGCTTATTTCAACTTGTAAAGCATGCATGCGCATTGGGCTTATTAAGTTAGCCCGATTCTCCTCATTTTGTCCACCATTAACTTGCTCCACTTTTGCTCAACTAAGGCCGAAATAGCCTCCTTGAATCGTTTTGCACGTGCTCGGGTGATGGGTCCTTGTGGCAACACCAATGGCTCTTTGTTGGAACTTGGTGTGACCCGGATCATGGCCGTATCATCCTCCCCCTCTTCAAAGTGATTTGTCCTCAAATCGAATCGCATCAAAGAGAGATAGATCGGACACATTAAAAGTTGCACTTATATTAAACTCACTGGTAGGTCAAGTCGATAGGAATTGTCATTAATTCGCTCCAAAACTTGGAATGGATTGTCACCACGCGGCAATAATTTGGACCTTCTTTGAGCCGGGAATCGCTCTTTCCTCATGTGAACCCAAACCCAATCCCGGGTTCAAATATTACTTGTTTTTGCCCTTTGTTGGCCTTGCGCACATATTGCTCTGTTCGAGCCTCGATATTAGCTTTAACCTTTTGATGTAATTGTTTCACATAGTCTGCTTTCCTCTTAGCATCTACATTAACAATTTGATCGTTAGGTAATGGGATTAAGTCTAGAGGAGATAAAGGATTAAAACCGTAAACTATTTCAAATGGAGAGAATTTAGTAGCAGAGTGAATAGTTCGGTTATAAGCAAACTCTATGTGAGGTAGACACTCCTCCCACGACTTGATATTCTTGCGGATAATGGCCCGTAGTAGTGTGGATAAGATGCGGTTCACCACTTCAGTTTGGCCATCTGTTTGGGGATGACATGTCGTGGAGAATAAGAGCTTCGTACCTAGCTTACTCCAAAGTGTCCTCCAAAAATGACTAAGAAATTTTGCATCACGGTCAGACACTATTGTCTTTGAAATTCCATGTAACCTAACAATTTCTTTAAAGAAAAGGTTAGCAATATTAACAGCATCATCAGTTTTCGAACATGCAATGAAATGTGACATTTTTGAAAACCGGTCTACTACTACAAAAATGGAGTCCTTTCCGGTTCGAGTTCGCTGTAATCCTAAAATAAAATCCATGGATAGATCAACCCAAGGCCCTTCGGGAATAGGCAAAGGCGTGTAAAGCCCATGTGGGTTAACCTTTGATTTTGCCTTTTTACAAGCCACACATTGCGAACAAATTTTCTCGACATCTCGTTTCATCCGTGGCCAAAAGAAATGTTCTTGTAGAATGGCCAAGGTCTTTGCAATGCCAAAATGGCCCATGAGTCCGCCACCATGCGCCTCGAGTACAAGTAACTCTCGCACGGAACTTTGCAGAATACAAAGCTTACCTTCTCGAAAAAGGAAGCCATCAAACCTGAAAAACTTATCAACAGCAACATGTTCACACAATTTATACACATCTCCAAAATCAGCATCAGAACTATACAAATCTTTCAAAAATGCAAAACCAAGCAATTTTGAATCCAAATGATTTAATAGAGTATATCAACGAGATAGTGCATCAGCCACAATGTTTTCCTTACCCTTCTTATACCGAATAACATAAGGAAAGGATTCAAGAAATTCTACCCATTTTGCGTGCCTTTTGTTGAGCTTGTGTTGTCCTTTGATGTGCTTAAGCGATTCATGGTCCGAATGGATGACAAACTCCTTTGACCACAAATAGTGTTGCCACGTTTCCAATGCCCGGATCAAAGCGTACATTTCCTTATCGTATGTTGGGTAATTCAATGGTGCGCCACTTAGTTTTTCACTAAAATATGCCACGGGTTTTCCTTCTTGAGTCAACGCAGCACCAATCCCAATACCTGAGGCATCACATTCAATTTCAAATGTTTTGTCAAAATCAGGTAATAGAAGTAATGGGGCATTAGTTAAATGATCTTTAAGTAAAATAAAATATTTCTCTTGTTCCTCGCTCCAAAAGAAGGCAGAATTCTTTTTGATCACATTCGTGAGAGGTGCGGCCAATGTGCTGAAATTCGGAACAAAGCGACTGTAGAAACTCGCCAAGCCATGGAAACTTCGTACTTGACTTATGCTGGTCGGTCTAGGCCATTCTCGAATAGCTTTCACCTTGTCTTGATCTACTTCAAGTCCTTGCGAGCTGACAACAAATCCTAAGAAAATGACTTTGTTAGAACAAAATGTGCATTTCTTAAGATTAGCATATAATGTTTCCTTGCGCAATGCATCAAGAATAGCTTGTAAATGCTTCAAATGATCATCTAAAGATCTACTATAAACAAGAATGTCATCAAAGTAAACCAAACAAAATTTACCAATATAAGCACGAAGAACATGGTTCATTAAATGCATAAAAGTACTAGGAGTGTTAGTGAGACCGAATGGCATTACCAACCACTCGTACAAACCGTGTTTAGTTTTAAATGCTGTTTTCCACTCATCTCCCTCAAGCATCCGAATCTGATGGTAGCTGTTTTTGAGATCGATTTTGGAAAACAATTGAGCACCACTTAATTCATCGAGCATATCATCAAGACGCAGTATTGGATGACGATATTTTATCGTGATTTTGTTTACAGCACGACAATCAACACACATACGCCAAGTCCTATCCTTTTTCGGCACCAATAAAACTGGAACGGTGCACGGACTAAGGCTCTCGCGGATGAATCCCTTCTCAAGAAGTTCATTCACTTGTTTTTGCAATTCCTTGGTCTCTTCTGGATTACTACGATAGGCAGGTCGGTTCGGTATGGATGTGCTGAGAATGAAGTCATTTGATGTTCTATTCCCCGAATAGGTAGTAAGCCACTTGGAATTTTGTCGGGAAATACATCTTCAAATTCCTGCAAGAGAGAAACAATAGAAGAATGTAAAGCATCATCTAACTCATTAATATTCAAATAAGATTCCTTGTACATGAGCACAAGTAGGGGCTGTCTCAACATGAAAGATTTTCGAATGTCACTCTCTTTTGCATACACACTCATTTTTGCACTCGATTTTTCATCACTCATTTTTTCTCTTGATCTTTATTCTTGTCTCTCATTTTTACCTCTTGTTTCCCTCGTTTCTTTTCACTCAAATTTTCACACACTTTTTCACTCTTTTCTTTCTTTTCACTCTCTTTGAAATTTTCAATTGAGTCTCGCAGTTTCGCTTGATCTTCGTATACTTGTCTCAGTGTCAAAGGCGCCAAAGTGATGTTTTTGCCTAAATACTTGAAGGTGTATCGATTTGTGTAGCCATCATGTACCACCTTTCGATCAAATTGCCATGGACGGCCAAGTAAAAGGTGTCCAGCATGCATTGGAACCACGTCACAGAGAACTTCATCTTTATATTTTCCAATGGAAAACGGCACCAACACTTGTTTTGTCACCTCTAACTCCCCTCCTTCGTTAAGCCATTGAAGCTTATATGGACAAGGATGTTTCGTTGTGGACAAGGCAAGTTTCTCCACCATTAATGTACTAGCAACATTTGTACAACTTCCACCATCCACAATAAGACTACATGCCTTACCTTGCACCAAACAACATGTATGGAAGATGTTCTTGCATTGTTGTTCATTCTCCACGCTTTGCAAACTTAGGCTACGTTTGATCACTAGAATCTCACCTTCAACGGCATATTCAAATTCTTCCTCCTCTTCACTAGCAGAAGTGTCAGATTCCTCATCTTTATCATCTTCCAACTCTATTTCGCCATTGGTTCTCAACACCATTGTTCGTCAGTTAGGGCATTGACTAGCTATGTGCCCTCGTCCCAAGCACTTAAAGCACTTGATGTCCCTTGTATGATTTGGATTGGTGACTTCTTTGCCTTTGCTTGATTCACCAACAGGTTTGTTAAACTTAACAGGAGTGTTTTGGTCCTTCAAACGGTTAGAAAAATCTCTTTTGCTCGTACCTTATCCCCACTTTGAAGTGTTTGTAGGGTTGGAATAAGTTTGAATGGAGCCTTTCTTCTTGAGTTGTTTTTCTTTTTTAATTGCAACATGGACCATGTCGTTCACCTCGACATAGTGTTGAAGCTCTACCACGTTAGCAATTTCTCAATTTAACTCGGCTAGGAATCTGGCCATGGTTGTTTCACGGTCCTCTTCCACGTTCGCAGAAATCATTGCGTTTTCCATTTCTTTGAAATAATCTTCTACACTTCGGTGGCCTTGTGTAAGATTTTGCAACTTTTGGTATAACTCCCGATGGTAAAAAGATGGAATGAATCTCTTTCTCATCACCGCTTTCATTTCTAACCATGTAGAAATTAGCTTTTCTCCATTTCGTCTTCGATTGGTTGTTAGTTGATCCCACCACACCATGGCGTAATCAGAAAATTTGATTGCTACCAACTTGACTTTCTTGGTCTCCGAGTAGTTGTGGCATTCAAACACCAACTCGATTTTCTTTTCCCACTCTAAATATGCCTCTGGATCGGACTTGCCTTGGAAGGGTGGTATGGAGAGCTTAATGTTCTTCAGATCATCGCCCACTTGTTCTCGTCCCCTTCGGCCTCGGTTCCGTTGACCCCTCTGCTGATCACTTAAGTTAGACCCTTGGTCACTTTCGGATTAGCTAGAGATGGAATCGACTTCTTGGAACCTTGGGCGACCTCGTTCCCTTCGTGGACCTCGAGGATTCCTTTCTCGCTGGGTTCTCTCTTCGACTTAATCTAACCTCTCTTGAATGGGCTCGAGCTTATGGTCGAATAGGTGCTCAACCTCGCGCAATAGGGCTTGAAGATTAAGGTCAGGTACGTTGCAGACTGGTTACCGTTCGGGCCTTTCTTTCATATTTCGATTCGGACTTCTCGACATAAGAAAGTTTTTTTAAAACCTCACCACAAACCTCACTAGTCACTCAGAAAGAAAAAGTAAATATTGAACACACATACTCGTGTTTCACTCAATTTCAGCTTTTTCTCTAATGAGTCACTCGTGCCTTTTACCACTCGAATCCACCTCTCAAAATTCTGGAAGGTTGCCTTAGACTTATTTGCAACTTGTAGGTCGGCTTCAAGGGGTTAAAGCAAAGGATAAATCATTTTATGTAAAGGTAGGCTGAAAGAAAAAAAAAGAAGTTGATAGATGTGGCGTTGGATGCATTGGAAAAAAATACCAAATGATAGGAATAAGAATTTTGGATGATCGGGATAGGAAGATGAAAATATTATTTTCAGGAACTCAGAAATTGAGGAGAAGAATGAAGAAACTCACAAAATCACAAAACTTCACTTTTCTCTTTTTTTTCGTATATATATATTTTTTCTTTTTTTTCAAATGCACGAAAATAGCACCAATAAAACTTTGAGATTACAACTGAATTTTTTTTTGAATTTTTTTTCGAATTTTTTTTTGAATTTACGGTATTAGAATTACGTTGATCGTCGGAGCTCCTCATTTCTAGCTCTGATACCAAATGATACGATCCACCTCGGGGTGAGTCGAGTCGTATATGAATTTGCACGATCGTCTATGAAGGAGTATCGTTTGATTTGTTTAAAAGAAAGGTAAAATGGTTATATTTTAGAAAAGGGCAGCAACTTGGGTTGAAGGAAAATAGTTGGATGAATGGATTGATGGTTGAAACAAGAAAGAACCCTTAATAGAAGATTAATGATACGATTCACCTCGGGGTGAGTCGAAACGTATGATAGTTGCCCAATCGTCTACGAGGAGGAATCAAGTCTTCAGAAAATAATCGGAAAAAATCTAGATGAGTTTGCAGAAGCTTTAGGTGAATTTGTTTAGAAGGTGGGTTTAAGTTAGGAATGGAGGTGTTTAAATGAAAGAGTTGATTTGGATAATTAAAAGGATAGGTTCGGTTTAAGGTTGAACAAACAATGATAGGCTGATGGTAATGGGATTGAATAGATGGATAAGTGATGGTTTAGATAAATGATAGGTGATAGTTGATGAGAATGGATGAAAGAACTTAAACAAAGAATCGATTCAACACTAATAAAGTATCACCCTGGGTTCTATATTGGTTTAAGGTGGAAAAATGGTAATCGATGATGGACCAAGACCCGTTATCTATAAAGATAAGAACCTATGGTATAAATTGATGGAAGAGAACGATTGACGCCACAAGCAAGAAAACTTGATAAGTCGAAATCAAAACTAGTACAAAAGATAGAGAGGAGAATAATCTCACTCAATGAACAAAAGTTCATAAAATATATTCAAAGTTCAAAAAGTCCCCTTTTACAAACTAATAACAAGTATATATAGTGTTTACATGTGGTTAGCTGAAAAGACAAATGAATTCAACTTTAATATGCAATTAAATGGCTGAAATAAAATCTAAAAACTCTTGAATTCCTTCACCAAATAATAGCAACTTTATGACTCCTATTGAGCTGATTAAATGAATTTGAATGCTTTAAAAATGTCCCTTGAGTTGTCCTTGGCTAGCCGAAAAGTCTCCAAAGAACTAATGGTGTTTTAAAAGGCTTAAATGTCCATCTTGAATGCTTTTAAAAATGTCCCTTGAGTTGTCCTTGGCTAGCTGAAAAGTCTCAAAGCAACTAAATAAAAATTTGTAACTCATGTGTGACCTTTAAGATTCAAACGGTTATTGGAAGAAGTAGAGGTTGTTGCGAAATTAATTGATGTATAATGCTTCCTTCAATTATCATAACAGCTCCTTTAAATGTTGAATAATGCTTCCTTTATGTGTGTAACCGATTCTCACTTGAAAAGTCACATTAAACTCTTTGTAACATCCCATGAGTGTAACGGTTTCAAATTTGAAAGGTTTCCTACATTCAAACACATTAAATGTACATATTAACCACATTTAATAACTTATTAAACACTAATTTAACTTAAACACATTAAACACTTATTAAAAGCTAATTTAACTTAACACATTAAACACTTATTAAACACTAATTTAACTTAACACATTAAACACTGACTTTATTAAATGAACTAAAAGTTAAGACTTCAATTAATGCAGCAACTAGTTAATTTATGGAAGCAGAATCAAACTAACTTAAACTCATACTTCATTAAAACATCCTAGTAACTAGAATAATTAATAAGCCTCTTATTAAACACAACTTATTTATTTAAACTAGACACCTTTATTTAAAGCTAATATTTAGTTTAAAAGTTGTATTCAGCAAAATAAAAATGCATGAATTAAATCAAGCTAAACACAAGCTGAATGAACTGAATGTGAACTTAAACCAAGCTCAATGAGCTGAGATGAACTCTTGTAAGCTGAACCACATAGGAAGGAAGTTTAATTGAGCTAAAAATGAGCTGGAATCAGCTTCATTTTGCACTTTGGCCCCTTGAGCTTAGGCCACTCTCGATGGCGTCGGATGAAGTCAAACCATGATGCGACCAGGATCGTATCAATTAAGGACCTGAATCTTATAGGTTTCAATGGAATGGTTGAGTTGAGTAAAAACCGAGACCTACTATCTAGCAAGATAGGAACCAACGGTATTGATTTGAACGCCACACCCGAAAGGATGATAAGTTTAAGAACAAATTCAGATTGACGCCACTAGTTGATAGATAAGTCAATTTAAACCTTGAAGAATTAAGAGATCGGATAACTCACAATCTGAATATTTCATAAAGCATCAAAAGTCCCCTTGTAACATCCTGAAATTTGGGATTTTATGTTTTGCATTATACCATGCATTAGGCTAGTTAAAAATGTTAGTTGTGTATGTTTAGGGGCCCTAAGAAGGCTTGGGGTTGAGTTGGGCCCTAGTAGAAATTTTTGTATTTAAGCACTTTAAGGAGAGAAGGTAAGTGGCGTCAAGGCTTAAGGAAATAAGTATGTATTTAGCTAGCACAAGAAGAGCTAGTAGAAAAGTGGTGAGGCGTCACATAAAGGAACTAAAGGGGTGGAGTTCGAATCCCACCTATTGCAACTTGTGGATTTAATTTTTTTTTTGTGCTAATCATGTGGAAGATGGTAAGTGTCAGCCAAGACATTAAAGAAGGAAAGGAAGACTTTCTAATGATGGAAAGAACACTAAGGAGAAGAGTAAGGAGGAGATCAAGGGAAAAATAAGGAAAGAAATAAAGGAAAGGGATAAGGGAGGGGATATGTTGGCCGAATTTTTGGAAGAAGTTTGGGGAAAGAATTTTGGTCAACACTCATCTTTTTGGTAAAGGTGGTACATGGTTTTGGTAGGGAGAAAAGGGGAGCCGAAATTCTTTTGGCCTTTTTTTTTGCAAGCTTGTGCATGAAAGGCTTTCATTTCTTTTTAACATTTTGGTGCTCTCTTTTCCAATTTTTTCCTTTGATTGCCGAATTTTCTTAGGCACTTTGAGAAGTTTTTGTTCCATTTGAAATTTCTTTTCTTTTGACCATTTGGTACTTCTTTCCTTGCCTAAAACCGTGACCTTAAGGAATACATTCTCTTCTTTTTCCCATCTTTTCATAGTTTGCTTTTCTTTTCTTTTCTTTCTCACCATTCTCCAATCTTCCTCTTTTTCATTAGTCAATAATACTTGATGGCTGAATCTTCCTTGTCCTTTTCTCTCTAAATAACCGAACCTTATAGTACTTTATCTCTTCTTCATTTTCCTTTGTGTTGGGCACTCTCTTCTTTGACCAAATCGGTAAGTGGTTTCATTCTCCTCTTTTCATTTTCTTTTCTTCATGGCCGATTAGGTGCTCTTATCATTGGATGTGTAACACCCCAAACCCGGTCAATACGCCACGACTGAATTTGGCATGCTACGAAGAAAAACGTTTCGAATAAAATTGAGATAGCGATTAAATTTTAGTGAAAAATTCTTTGTAATTCTATATTTGTAGAAATCAGATGTTTAATAAGTTAAAAACTGGAAATTTACTTTGAAATTCCATAAATAAAACTTTTAAACTAAGTGGATAAATCATAGGTTAGAAAACATTTGTTTCATTTTAAGAAAACTCGAATTAATACTTTGAAACCGTTTGCATTTGAATGTAGAAACTTAAAATTTTGGAAATCATTTAAGTTGTAGAAAACACTTAATTTATAATTTTATTATCAACAATTTAGATTACTGATGGTAAGATAAAATACCATAGCGTTTTTATAGTTTAGAAAACTTTAGCTCAATTATTAAATTAATCAAGTGATATACTTAAACATGTTTAGAATAAATCCCAAAGCATATAAATAATCCAAAACCATAATTAAAGAGGCCTTATTACAAATCTATAAAATATGAAAACCCAAATTAAAATATAATAAGGTACCCAAATGGAAGTTCTTGTAAAATCAAATTTTATTGCATGGCCTCCTCGAGTTCATCCGGCTCCACATTCGCGATCTCACGAATCACACGAAAAGATGTCCCATCAAGGGTGAGTCAATGGACTCAATGTGTAACAAAGACACTAAAAACCCAATCGATCATAGCAATAAAGCCCATTTAAATCACATTTAGCCATAAGCCCATAATATAGCAAATCAGATAATCACATGTACATATAAAATGAAATGCAATCCCGAACCCAACTTAGATATCCATCCGCTACACACCACCCGTACCTACCAATCACACTGTGGGGATTACTAAATCGACCCTCCATCCGCTACACACCATCGAAGGCAGTTGCTGCAGTCAACATGCACATCGCCCTTATAATCGTGGCATAGCCACCAGATAATTGTGACAGAGTCACCGGATTCATAATATCGTGACCGAAGTCACCGGATTCATAATATCGTGATCGAAGTCACCGGATTCATAATATCATGACCGAAGTCACCGGATTCATAATATCGTGACCAAAGTCACCGGATAATGTGGTAAAAACCACCGGAACACTTCCCCTTTCAATATTACCCATATGCCCATGCAATAACATATTATTTCATTATCATGCCATATGCCCCATTATCATATCGGAATCGGACACATTTCATATTATGCATATAGCATTATTAGCGATGTAAATATTATGCCTTGTACATTATATCAAAATCATAATCAAATATCGAATATGTTTCATATTAGAATCATACATAGTACTGAAGGAATAACATACCTCAATTCACTGTACCATTAAATGGTACCGAAGCCATAAACATTTATATTTCTTTATAAACACATTTTTATCAATAAAGCTATTGATCTATTAGAAGTTTAGCATAAGTTACACACCTTGCAAACACAAAAAGCGATATAATACTTAAGATTTCCGACCCTTGCCTACAACGTCGATAGCACCTACATAACACTATATTAGAAATCGATTATCATTACAAGATATGGCCCTTGGCCGAATATCATCATCTCCTTACCTTGGATTATTCGAAACCCGAATGATCTCTCCCTAATCGTCAACTACATGAAGTTCCCAAATCCTCCTTCAAAGATTTGGCCACGAAGGAGTAAGAGGATTAGATTCCTAAAATCGGTTAATCTAAAGGAAAATAAAGAAAACGATTGATAGATAATCCTTACCCGAAATACGGAGATTGATTTACCCTTACTTGAACTATAAAAAGGATTCGACTTTAACAATTAAAAAGAAGAGAAATGGTGATTTCGGCTTTAACAAAAGAAGAGAAAAGATGGTAGTTTCAAATATGATGGTTTCGATTTTTAACAAAAAGAAAAGAAAGAAAAATGGTGAAAAGTATAGGATAGTTTCAGCTATGAGAAAGAAAGAGAAGAGAGAAAGAGAATGAAAAAGAAAAACGAAAATATGAGAAATGCTTTTGGTGATAGAATGAATTCGGCACTAGAGAGAAAGAAAAGAAATGATAAATGTCTTCAAAAGTAGCAATGTTTTGGTACCAAAAAGAGAGTAAAACTTGAGAGGAAAAGAAGAAATAAAAAAATACCAATTTGGTCAAAAATGTAATGGCCAAAACAAAGCAAAGTTTTTACCAAATGCCAATTGACAATTTCAGCTAAGAGAAAATATTTGGACAAAGGAAAAAGATGCACAAATTGACAACTTTTGGTTAACTAACACCTCCCTAATCCATACCATATTCGGTCAACACATTAGCCAACACAATCCCCCTTTTTCCTCCTCAATTCTTCCCTAAAAATGAGAACAAGGGGACTTGAACTTAAGACCTTTACGATAGCTTAGGAGCACTTTGTAACACCCCAAACCCGGTCAATATGCCACGACCGAATTTGGCATGCTACGAAGAAAAATGTTTCGAAGAAAATTTAGATAGCGATTAAATTTTAGTGAAAAATTCTTTGTAATTCTATATTTGTAGAAATCAGATGTTTAATAAGTTAAAAACTGGAAATTTACTTTGAAATTCCATAAATAAAACTTTTAAACTAAGTGGATAAATCATAGGTTAGAAAACATTTGTTTCATTTTAAGAAAACTCGAATTAATACTTTGAAACCATTTGCATTTGAATGTAGAAACTTAAAATTTTGGAAATCATTTAAGTTGTAGAAAACACTTAATTTATAATTTTATTATCAATAATTTAGATTACGATGGTAAGATAAAATACCATAAGCGTTTTTATAGTTTAGAAAACTTTAGCTCAATTATTAAATTAATCAAGTGATATACTTAAACATGTTTAGAATAAATCCCAAAGCATATAAATAATCCAAAACCATAATTAAAGAGGCCTTATTACAAATCTATAAAATATGAAAACCCAAATTAAAATATAATAAGGTACCCAAATGGAAGTTCTTGTAAAATCAAATTTTATTGCATGGCCTCCTCGAGTTCATCGGCTCCACATCCGCGATCTCACGAATCACACGAAAAGATGTCCCATCAAGGGTGAGTCAACAGACTCAATGTGTAACAAAGACACTAAAAACCCAATCGATCATAGCAATAAAGCCCATTTAAATCACATTTAGCCATAAGCCCATAATATAGCAAATCAGATAATCACATGTACATATAAAATGAAATGCAATCCCGAACCCAACTTAGATATCCATCCGCTACACACCACCCGTACCTACCAATCACACCGTGGGGATTACTAAATCGACCCTCCATCCGCTACACACCATCGAAGGCAGTTGCTGCAGTCAACATGCACATCGCCCTTATAATCGTGGCATAGCCACCAGATAATTGTGACAGAGTCACCGGATTCATAATATCGTGACCGAAGTCACCGGATTCATAATATCGTGACCGAAGTCACCGGATTCATAATATCGTGACCAAAGTCACCGGATAATGTGGTAAAAACCACCGAAACACTTCCCCTTTCAATATTACCCATATGCCCATGCAATAACATATTATTTCATTATCATGCCATATGGCCCATTATCATATCGAATCGGACACATTTCATATTATTATGCATATAGCATTATTGGCGATGTAAATATTATGCCTTGTACATTATATCAAAATCATAATCAAATATCGAATATGTTTCATATTAGAATCATACATAGTCTGAAGGAATAACATACCTCAATTCATCTGTACCATTGAATGGTACCAAGCCATAAACATTTATATTTCTTTATAAACACATTTTTATCAATAAAGCTATTGATCTATTAGAAGTTTAGCATAAGTTACACACACCGCAAAACACTAAAAGCGATATAATACTTAAGATTTCCGACCCTTGCCTACAACGCCGATAGCACCTACATAACACTATATTATAAATTGATTATCATTACAAGATATGGCCCTTGGCCGAATATCATCATCTCCTTACCTTGGATTATTCAAACCCGAACGATCTCTCCCTAATCGTCAACTACAAGAAGCCCCAAATCCTCCTTCAAAGATTTGGCCACGAAGGAGTAAGAGGATTAGATTCCTAAAATTGGTTAATCTAAAGGAAAATAAAGAAAACGATTGATAGATAATCCTTACCCGAAATACGGAGATTGATTTACCCTTACTTGAACTATAAAAAGGATTCGACTTTAACAATTAAAAAAAGAAGAGAAATGGTGATTTTGGCTTTAACAAAAGAAGAGAAAAGATGGTAGTTTCAAATATGATGGTTTGGTTTTTAACAAAAAGAAAAGAAAGAAAAATGGTGAAAAGTATAGGATAGTTTTGGCTATGAGAAAGAAAGAGAAGAGAGAAAGAGAATGAAAAGAAAAACAAAAATATGAGAAATGCTTTTGGTGATAGAATGAATTCGGCACTAGAGAGAAAGAAAAGAAATGATAAATGTCTTCAAAAGTAGCAATGTTTTGGTACCAAAAGAGAGTAAAACTTGAGAGGAAAAGAAGAAATAAAAAAAATACCAATTTGGTCAAAAATGTAATGGCCAAAACAAAGCAAAGTTTTTACCAAATGCCAATTTACAATTTTGGCTAAGAGAAAATATTTGGACAAAGGAAAAAGATGCACAAATTGACAACTTTTAGTTAACTAACACCTCCCTAATCCATACCATATTCGGTCAACACATTAGCCAACACAATCCCCTTTTTCCTCCTCAATTCTTCCCTATCAACCCCTTAATCTCCGTCCCAATTAAACCAACCCCTTAGCCCCTTATGCCGTCTAGGTTCATGGTCAAATGACCATGGAAAAGCTTCCAAAACATCATCCACTCTTCAAGCCTTTTGTCCCCTAAACCTTCCTTAACTTTAAGATTCTTATCCCCTATTTCAAGTTTTCCTTAAACCAATATTCAACTTACCAAAAACTTAAGGTCCAATCTATCATAATTAGAGTTTGACCGTCCATCAATGCTAGGATACAAAAATAAAGTCTTCAAAATGCTTTCCAAGCAACTCGAACCACTTCCCTCAAGTAACCTTTCAAGCTCCTTATCCACTATGCCACTAACTCTTCATGTGTTAGAATTTAACACTTAAATTAACTTAAGTGCTAAGCTCACTTAATCCACTTCATTAAATAAACCATACTAAAAATTATCTAACTTCCTAAATAAAATCAAGCCTTCACAAGACTATGCTAACACACAAAATTCCTACCCGAGCCAACACAAAAATAATACTCAAATTTTTCCTAAAGCTCAAGGCCCAATCCTACTAGGCCCAATTTCGGGATGTTACAGGATGGTTCTCTAAACCGAAAACATCTCTCTCTCTCCTACTCCCTCATATCGTGATTATCTCTTTTTCTTAGTGTTCTAGTGGGTGGCTGTATATCACATCCTTGTCGATTCATCTGTAGCCATAAGCCCAATTGGTGGGAGTCGGATCTATCATTGTTAAGGTAAGGAATTTCTTCAAGGTTCATCTTGATCTCTTTCATTCCTTGGTTATTCCGTTAAAATAGATCGATGGTTATGTCTAATCATTTATTCTAGGGACTAAATCACTCGTTTTTCTCTACTCGTTGGTCCTTCGGAAGTAGTGGTAAGCCGAAACCCTCTCCTTAGACTTTCTCTCATCGTAGTATTATTCTAACCGAGACTTTTCCAATGGAGGCAAGTGGTAGCGATACTAAAGGAAAATTGATAGGAGGACAAATAGGGAGTGGACTTGCAATCTTTACTCCCAAGTTCAAACGAAGGGCGGTATCGGCAGTTCGGGATTTTCCACCAGGTTGTGGACCATCTTCTAGTGAGAGTAGGCAAATCATGGTCGTTCACGATACTAAGGGTGCCGACGATCAAGAAGGTTTAATTCTTACCGTAATCATGTGTGTAATCTCACACCAAAATTCCATAGATTCGTGATTCACTATCATGTTGGAAAATAGATTGTTGTTGCTTATAAATCTAATAACTGTAATATGGCATGAATCGAGTAACTTGCTTAAACAACATTAGTTCTAAAGATCTGTCAAAATCGGTATTAATTTGCTAAATTACAAAAATGCCCTATGTGCCGATTTACCAAAATGCCCTAACGGGTCGATTTGCTAGAATGCCCTTATGGGCCGAATTATCAAAGTGCTTTAATAAATTTGATTCACCAAATTTTTCATTAGATTAATGGTTGTTATATATGTGGATATATTTTTATTTTGTTGCATCTGTACATATTGCATGGGTTGGGAAAAATTGTATGGAGAGCAGTGTAGCCTGGTGGCATTGCCACAATTCATTTATTATTGTGCTTAATTATGATTTCGGTGGCTTGACCACAAAAATATTATACAAATAGCAGCTCGACTACAAATTGGTGTGAGCGGCGGGGTGGGTTGACTTGATCCCCACAGGTGTGATTGGCTGGTCGGGGGTGTGATGGATGGATGGGTTGGGTTACATTCATTTCATTTAAATATTGTTATGTAAATGGGCTTCGGTCCAAGATGTTGCTATACGGGTTCAGGCCCAATGGATGACGGTAAGGAGATTATACACTGAGTTCTAGTAACTCACCCCATTCTCATAATCCTTGCAGGTAAGGAACAGTAATGAGGACTTGGGCCCATGGATGACTCGGTGGAGGCCATACTTTGGAAATAATATTTTTGAACCTTAGTAAATTTTGTTTCCGCTTTATTTCGTTACTCTTACTATTTTGGGTTTAAAGTTGTAATAAGGCCTCTGGGATTTTTATTTTGTTTTATGTTTGACGTATTTATTATCTTCCATGAATTATTTTAAAAGGGAATTTTCTAAAATCATAAATAACGGTTTTTCTTAAAATTTATCAACAAACGAATTTCATAATAAATATGTACAAATAATTTAACTTGGATTTTTCCTGCAAATTATCAATAATATTTTTAAAAGTCACAGTTTTAAAAGATCACTAGTTCGATTATTGATTCCTCAATCAACCTCTAGAAATTAGTAGTATTTATCGATTAATTATAACCAAACTTGTTTTCTTAACTATAACCAAATAACGTCAACTTTAGTTCTTTATACGTTTTCTTTATGTGACATGCTAGATCCGGTCATACCGCATGGGCCGGGTTTGGGGTGTTACACCCCTTTTACTAACTAATAACAAGTATATATAGTGTTTACATGTGGTTAGCTGAAGAGTCAAATGAATTCAGCTTTATTATGCATTTAAATGGCTGAAATAAAATCTAAAAACTCTTGAATTCCTCCAGCCAAATAACAGCAACTTTATGACTCCTAATGAGCTGATTAAATGAACTTGAATGCTTTAAAAATGTCCCTTGAGTTGTCCTTGGCTAGCCGAAAAGTCACCAGCAACTAATGGTGTTTTTAATGCATGTTATCATCTTTTAAATGAGCCAAAAAACTGCTGGTAAGTGAAGAGGCTACTGCCGAATTTATGAGGAGTTAAAATGCTCCTTAAAGCTCCTTAATTTGATGTATTAAGCATCCCTTGTAACAGCCACTTCTTTTGTAACCAAAATCAACTTAAAAGTCACTTCCATTAATGTTGTAAATGACCTTGTAAAGCTTGGGTTGCCACTGAAAAGTTTCCTACATACAAACACATTAAAAACATATTAATCACATTTAAACACTTATTAAACACTTATTTAACTTAAACACATTAAACACTTATTAAACATTAATTTAACTTAACACATTAAACACTCATTAAACACTAATTTAACTTAACACATTAAACACTTGACTTAATAAATAAACTAGAAGTAAGGACTTCAATTAATGCAGCAACTAAATAATTTATGGAAGCAGAATTAAATTAACTTAAACTCATGCTTCATTAAAAACATCCTAGTAACTAGATTAATTAATAAGCCTCTTATTAAACACCACTTATTTAATTAAACTAAACACCTTTATTTAAAGCTAATTTTAAAAGAAAAATAAAAAAATGCATGAAATAAATCAAGCTAAACACAAGCTGAATGAACTGAATATGAGCATATTTCAACTTGCAAAAGCATGCGCATTGGGCTTATTAAGTTAGCCCGATTCTTCTCGTTTTGTCCAGCCATTAACTTGCTCCACTTTTGCTCAAATAAGGCCGAAATAGCCTCCTTAAATCATTTTGCATGTGCTCGGGTGATAGGTCCTTGTGGCAACACCAATGGCTCTTTGTTGGAACTTGGTGTGACCCGGATCATGGCCGTATCAAAACCGAACAACCAAATCCTGCATTGTATGATATATGAAATCACTCGCACACGAATTATACAAATTTTTGAACACAAGATTCTTTTTGTCAATCATTAAAGCAGATAGAACATGAACAGGCAAAATGGAACGATTAAGCATTTCATGTTCCAAATGTTTTACAAATTGAAAATTAACATCATGTGTTCCATCAACATCCAAAACAGATAGATCACAAGCAAGCAAATTAGAACAGCTAAGCATATCATGATCTAATTATTTTGCAAAAATGAAATCATCAACATGATGTTGAACACCGTCCGATGAGAACAGAATTATTTCAGGAGTTTAAGGGATCTTACCTCTATGGGCAAGAGGATAAGGATCGAGTTTACCTTTTTCATCTAATACGAACCTTCTCTCCTCGGGATCATAATGTAATTGATACTTCGGGGTTGGGTTAGTCTCGACCAAACGATATGTAAACTTCAAGTACAACCATAGAAATTGTTTAAGGAACGAATAAAAATTGAACAAAAAGTTGACAAAATTCGTTACCTTATTTAACGACCACGAATCAAAATGATAGAATGGATTCGCACACAATCGGTTTTGCTTGATTTTCCAACAAGATATACCAGGTGATACAAAACATACTCCCAGTTTAAAAACATGCATTTGATTATGTAAGTCAAAATAAAGCATTGGTTTCGATAAATCAAACATGTTAAACCAATAGGATATATGCATGCTCAAGATTGAGCAATCAAAACTCTTGACGTGCTTCAAGACAGACTTACAAAAACTCAAAGATTTCGTATTAGACAATGAACAAATCTCGTAATACCCACAATCAAACAAGTTGGGATTAAAAGAAAGATCATCGTCATACTTACTCGAATCCTGCATTTTTTGGATATACGTTACTCCACCTTCACACTGTGCAGCGCAATGATTTTCTTGAAATAAACTCGCCTTACCATCATGTAAAATATCACAATGGATCAAGGGATGGCAAATGACGATATCATTCACAAGATCACAATCATTAGAAAAACTTGGTGGAGACTGAAATGTTTCGAAGCACTTACCTTCCTTACCTTCCGGCGTAGGCGGTTCAATGTCACTTTCAACCTTACCTTTTTCAACCAAACAAAAACATCGCTTGTCGGGAAGGTATTGAAGTTGGAAATCTTTGTGCGATTTGTCGGGAACCTGCAAAGTAGAAATAGAAGAAGAGCCAGCTTCAAGGGGGTTAGTTAAATCAATTCTCTCTTTTTCTCACTCATCTTGCTCTTTTGTTTCTTTTTCACACTCTTTTTCTATCTCAATTTCTTTCTCAATCTCGATTTCAAATTTTCTTTCTTCATTTTCTTTTTTTCTCACGATCTCTTTTTCTTTTTCAACTTCTTTTTCTTCCTTTTCAATTTTATTTTCTTCTTTTTCAATCTCTTTTTCTTCACTCTCATTTTTCTTTTCTTGTTCTCCTTTTTCAATTTGATTACAGTAAGAAGATGATACAAAGGAATCATAAAATGAAGGGTTTGACTCAAAGAAAGAAGTCATTTTCTCATAAAAATCATGTTTGATTCTTTACGTAAGATTCTTTGTGCGGGACATCTTTGGAGAGTTCGATGAGTGGCTCGTACTTTCGCGTTCGTCATGTCGAAGAGCCTCAGACCTGTAACTTTCTTCTCGTTGTGAATTCCTTGAGGGATAAGAATCCCGATAGGAATCTCTTAGTGAGTAATCTTTGGACATGGATTGCCGTGATGATCTAAACTCCTTTTCTTGTTTGTTATCTCGAAGGGCCTCGAACTCGAAGTTTGCTTCTTGTTGCTTCGAAAGCCTCGTTGAATAGGAGTTTTGGTAAGAGTCTCTTCTCGAGTAGTATCTTCGTGACTCTGTTTCTTGACTTGGCAAAGTTTGCTTTCGTCTGGCTTGTTCTACCACTTGGTCCAACCGTCTTCTTAATGGACTTAACTTTTTTGTCAACATTTAGTCCATCTCGTTCACCAAGTATTGGAAGTCATCGGTGGAGAGTTCTTCTTGAAACATGTTTATTGCTGAAAAGAAAATGTTATAAGGAAAAATAAATAGAAAAATTGAAATACCTTACTACAAAAACTCACAACTCACTCACAAAGAAAAAAAAATCACTCCACTCGCGTTTCACTCGTTTTATGGCTTTTTCTCTAATGAGTACACTCGTGCCTTTTACCGCTTAACCTCACTCTCACAAATTCGTACTTCGTTTCAAAAGACTCATTTGCTGCTTGAGGGTCGATTTCAAAATGGTTAACAAGGGATTGATGTCGGGTATTGATGCGATCCTGGTCGCATCATGGTTCAACTCCATCCGATGCCATCGAGAGTGGCCTAATTTTGAGGGGCCAAAGTGCAAAATGAAGCTGATTCTAGCTCATTTTCAGCTTAAGTAAACTTCCTTTCTATGTGGTTCAGCTCACATGAGTTCATCTCAGCTCATTGAGCTTGGTTTAAGTTCACATTTAGTTCATTCAGTTTGTGTTTAGCTTGATTTAATTCATGCATTTTTATTTTGCTGAATACAACTTTTAAACTAAATATTAGTTTTAAATAAAGGTGTCTAGTTTAAATAAATAAGTTATGTTTAATAAGAGGCTTATTAATTAATCTAGTTACTAGGATGTTTTAATGAAGTATGAGTTTAAGTTAGTTTAATTCTACTTCCATAAATTAACTAGTTGCTGCATTAATTGAAGTCTTAACTTTTAGTTTATTTAATAAAGTGTTTAAGCTAGTTTAATTCTGCTTCCATAAATTAACTAATTGCTGCATTAATTGAAGTCTTAACTTTTAGTTCATTTATTAAAGTCAAGTGTTTAATGTGTTAAGTTAAATTAGCTTTTAATAAGTGTTTAATGTGTTTAAGTTAAATTAGTGTTTAATAAGTGATTAAATGTGGTTAATATGTCTGTTTAATGTGTTTGAATGTAGGAAACCTTTCAGCTGGAAACTGTTACACTCATGGAATGTTATAAAGAGTTTAATGTGACTTTTCAAGTGAGAATTGGTTACACACATAAAGGAAGCATTATTCAACATTTAAAGGAGCTGTTATGATAATTGAAGGAAGCATTATACATCAATTAATTTTGGCAACAACCTCTTCTTCTTCCAATAACTGTTTGAAGCTTAAAGGTCACACATGAGTTACAAATTTTTATTTAGTTGCTGGAGACTTTTCAGCTAGCCAAGGACAACTCAAGGGACATTTTTAAAAGCATTCAAGATGGACATTTAAGCCTTTTAAAACACCATTAGTTGCTGGAGACTTTTCGGCTAGCCAAGGACAACTCAAGGGACATTTTTAAAGCATTCAAATTCATTTAATCAACTCATTAGGAGTCATAAAGTTGCTATTATTTGGCTGGAGGAATTCAAGAGATTTTAGATTTTATTTCAGCCATTTAAATGCATATTAAAGTTGAATTCATTTGTCTCTTCAACTAACCACATGTAAACACTATATATACTTGTTATTAGTTTGTAAAAGGAGACTTTTGAACTTGGAATATATTTTATGAACTTTTGTTCATTGAGTGAGATTATTCTCCTCTCTATCTTTCGTACGAGTTTCGATTTCGACTTATCAAGTTTTCTTGCTTGTGGCGTCAATCGTTCTCTTCTAACAACTTATACCATAGGTTCCTATCTTTATAGATAACGGGTCTTGGTCCATCATCGACTATCATTTTTCCACCTTAAACAAATATAGAACCCGGGGTGACACTTTATTAGTGTTGAATCGATTCTTTGTTTAAGTTCTTTCATCCATTCCCATCAACTATCACCTATCATTTATCTAAACCATCACTTATCCATCTATCCAATTCCATTACCATTAGCCTATCATTGTTTGTTCAACCTTAAATTGAATTCCATCTTCTTTCCTTTCATCTTAAATCGAACCTATCCTTTTAATTATCCAAATCAACTCTTTCATTTAAACACCTCCATTCTTAACTTAATCCCACATTCTAAACAAATTCACCTAAAGCTTCCGCAAACTCATCCATATTTTTCTGATTATTTTCAAAAGACTTGTTTCCTCCTCGTAGACGATTGGGCAACTCATATACGACTCGACTCACCCCGAGGTGGATCGTATCATTTGGTATCAGAGCTACAAAATGAGGAGTTTTTGACGATGACGAGAGCCGAAATAGGTTCGTGAAGTAAAAAAAAGATCAAAAAAAATTCCAACTTGTAATTTTGTTTCTATTTTATTTTTTTCATGCATTTGAAGTGTTAAAAAAAATGAAAATTTAAAAAAAAAATACGAATAAAAAAATTCAAAAAAAAGTGAAGTTCTTGAAGTTTATGCAAGTTTTGGATCCTATCTCTTCTATCCTATTTCCCGATCATCAAAATTATTTTCTACCGCCCAATCTCCAAATTTTTCGTTACCATCGTTGGTACTTATCCTTCTACCCCATTTGCTTTCTCTTTTGTTTAGCCTACCCGATACCAAATTTTTCTTTGTTCAGCCTCTCCTATTCTCGACATCAATTTTGTTGTTAACCAATTTTGAAGCCGACCCTCAAGCTGCGATAAGTCTTTTCGAAACAAAGTACGAATTTGTGAGACGAGTTGAGAGGTAAAAGGCACGAGAGTATTCACCAAATAAAAGCCTTAATATGAGTGAAAACACGAGTGAGAGTGATTTTTCTTTGTGAGTGACTTGTGAGCCTTGTGGTGAGGTTTGTAAATTTTTTTTCTTCTTTCTATTTCAATCAGTTATCTTTTACATTACTAACATCATGAATCAAGAAGCATTGTCAGATTTCGATTATCAATACTTGTTGAACAGAATGCGAAAAGTCATAAATGCCAAGTTTGACAAGTTGTACAAGCAGTTGGATCGAATCGAGGAATGAGACCAACAAGAATGACTTTCTTCAAATCGAAGGTCAGAGTTAAGGTCATCTCGAAGACACGCTTTCGAAGATTATTCAAGAAGAGAATTCGCTCGAGATTATGGTTCATATAGAAGTTCAAGACGGTATGAGTCAAACCGCGAATTTGAGACCTTTCAAGGTGACCATCGCGAAGGTATGATTTCTTCTTCAAAAGCTTTAACATATCTATCTATGGAGAAACCTTTGCAAATAAGTGAACGTGGTTCATATACGTCGAATAATTCATCCATGAAAGATTGTTCTCGAAGTGGTTCACATCGTGATTCTTATTCGACGAGGAACTCAAGGCGAAGCCAAGCATATGTCGAGTTTGAAGCCAACTTCGGTGATGAACACGAAAGCATGAGTTATTCGTCATATGATTCAAAGAAGTCACGATCAAAAAACCTTTCACAAAGGATAGCAAATGATTTCTATGAGAAAATGACTTCCTTCTTTGAGTTAAATCCTTCTCTTTTTGATTCTATTGTATCTTCCTCTTGTTGTAATCAAAATGAAAAAGAAAAAGAAAGAAAAGAAGAAAAAAAAAAGATCGTGAGAGAAAAAGAAAATGAAGAAAAGAAAATTGAAAAAAAAATTGAGATTGAGAAAGAAATTGAGATAGAAAAAGATGTTGAAAAAGAAACAAGAGAACAAGATGAGCAAGAAGATGTGAGTGTTGATTTAACTAACTCATCGGAACTTTGTTCTTCTTCTGTTTCTTCATTTCAGGTTCCTGACGTATTGCACAAAGACTTCCAACTTCAATACCTTCCCGACGAGCGACATTTTTGTTTGATTGAAAAAGGCAAGCCTGAAGATGAAATTTTGCCACACGAGCCGAAAGGTAAGGAAGGTAAGTGTTTTGAAATGATTTCGACTCCATCAAATTTTTCTAATGAGTGTGAAAACATGGATAATATCGTCATTTGCCATCCCTTGATTCATTGTGATATTTTAAATGATGGTAAGATGAGTTTGTCTAATAACATTCATTGTGATGCAAGGTATGACGATGAATTTTCTTTTAATCCCAACTTGTTTGATTGCGGGTATTACGAGATTTTCTCATTGTCTAATGCGGAATCTTTGAGTTGTTGCAAATCAGTTTTAAAACATGTCAAGAGTTTTGATTGCTCGATCTTTAATATGCATAAAGCTTATTGGTTTAATAAGTTTGATTTATCGAGACCGTTGGTACATCTTGTCTCCAATAATCAAAATCAAGTTTTTAAACCAGGAATTCATTTTGATTCATCTTGTTGGAAAGTTAAGCAACATCAATTATGTTCGTATAATTTCTATCTTTTTGATACGAGGTTTTTGAGTAAGGCTGCGAAATTTGTTCACTTTGTTTTCAATTTTTATTCACTCCTTAAACAAACTCTGTGGGTGTATTGCACATTCCATCCAAAAAGGGTTGAATCGAATGCAAAGCTTCGACTACACTACATCCCTACGGAGAGAAGGTTTGTATTGCTCGACCAAGGTAAGCAAGATCTTTGTCTTTTCGTGCATCAAGGTAAGTCTACTGAAATTGTTGATACATTTTTATTTTTTTCGGATGATGACAAGCATTGTATTGATGAACTGCCTTTTGCAAAACAATTAGATCGTGATATGCTTAGCTGTTCCAATTTGTTTGCTTATGATCTATCTGTTTTGGATATTGATAGAACACATGTTGCTGACTTTGTTGACGTAAAACATTTAGATCATGAAATGCTTTGTAACATCCTGAAAAGGGCCTATGCATTTTTGGTTTAATTGTACGAAATGACATATCTTATGTGTTATGAATATATTTTGAACACTTTTGGAAACCTGGAAATGTATGGAAATGTTAAGTTTAAAAGAGGAAAGTGAACATTTTTAGAACCTTGGAAATGTAAGGAAATGTCTTGTAAGGAAATGTCATGGAAATGTAAGGAAATGTCTTGGAAATGTAAGGAAATGTCATGGAAATGTAAGGAAATGTCAAGTTTACAGAGCCGATCGAAAATTTTTGGAAACTTAGAAATGACCTAGAAATGACGAGTTTTAAGGTTTAAAAGGGAAATTAAGGCAAGGTGGCCTTAAAAGAAAAAGTTTGTGAAATTTGACACATAAAAGCAGGCTTGGAAAAGTGGCACGAAGATGCCACTTAGGGCCTATGGAAATGGCGCCATATGCAGAGGAATGGGCCTAAGTTCGAGTCACATGGGAAGCAAATAAAAGAAATTTTATTTTTCTTCCGTAAGACCGAGGTGGACGGCACATGGCTATAAATTAGGAGCTTTTATTATTTTATAAATAGTGGATAAATAAGGGATTTATTTATCATTATTTTTAAGAGATAATTGTTGGATTAAATTCTTTTAATTTGAATAAAGAGATAAAGAGGAAAATAAGGGAGAAGTGATGGCCAAGTAAGGGACTTTGAGTTTAATAATTTCGGCTAAGTAAGGATAGTTGCTGAATTATCTTTTATTTTAAGTGATAATTAAAGGATAAAGTTATCAGATAGAGGAGTGGTGGCCAAGTAAGGGACTCCTTAGATGATAATTTCGGCTATAAAAGGAAGGAAGGAGGGCTACTCATCAATTTGTGCTTCCTCCTTTCTCTGCCAAATTCTTAGTGCTCTCTTCTCTTCTTTTCTTTCTTTTCTTTTGTCAAGTCGAGATTAAGTAATTGTTGGAACCTAGCCGAATATTTTCCTCTCCATTAGAAGCCATAGCCAAATCCTCCATCTTTATTCTTCCTTCTCTTTTCTTTCTAATCCCTCCAAAAGCCAAAAGTTGTGAGATCATCATCTAGCCATATTTGAATCTCTCCGAAGGTTGAAGTGAAGGTGTAATCGATTTCTTCAAGTAAGGGTAAGATCTCATTCGGTTTCATCCTTTTTCTTAAGATTTGCGAAATCTAGGACTAACCCCATTAATATCTTGTTACTGAAACTTTGAAGAGATCTTTCGGGATTTACTAAGTGTCGACTACAAGGAAGGAGAAGTTCTTTTCAGAAGGTACACCATAGGCCACGTGTTCCCTAGTTATTCGGTGAGTTTCGGATTTAAAATCCACAAGGTAAGTGTCTATAGTATTCGGCCAAGGCCATGTTTGGTAAATATATGTGTTCATTAATTATTCAAAAGCCAAAACTAACCAAGTTAATTGATTCAATGCTTGGCCGAATGCAAGAAGAGTATAGCAGAGATTTCAAGACTTGATTCTTAAGTCAAACGGCAACAAGGTAAGTTTAAGTATACTAATCCTACTAGGATTTGGATTTATGGCCAAATGGTGTAACACCCCAAACCCGGACAAGACACCACGCCCGAATCTGGTATGTTACGGGGAAGAACATCTTTGAGTGACCAGTTTTTTTTCGTTTAGAAGTGGGGTGAAAACATAGTGAGTTTGAGGAAAGTTGAGTAGGCTTGTTTGGTTAGATTTTGAAAACTTATCCAAGTATATCGTTAAAACGAGTTGATTTCATTTTAGTACTTCCACTAGTTTCTTAGTGCCGTTTTGAAACCTTCTAGACTTAGTAGCAAATCGAGTTTGATTTAAAAATCATTTGAGTGTATTGAATAACGAAACATAGCGAGATACCCGATGGTATAGTTTTAAACACATTGCGATATAATTTTGAAAGCGTTGTCTTTCCGAGTTTTAGTAAAATTTCATGCCAAGTTAATTATTAAGCGAGTTGAGAATCTAATTAAAACATACCCATCATAAAACAAAATTTAAAGGCCTTTTACAAATCCAAATTAAAACCAAATAATGATCATTTAACTAAAGTACCCAAATGTTAGTGTTGAGGTAAAACTTTATCAAGCATGGCATGAGCACCCCGAGTCCATCCGGCTCCATGTCCGCGCCTACGAGTCACCTGAAATGTCAAAGGGAGGGTGAGTCGAGTGACTCGATGCATAAATCCCGCTCCCGATGAAACAACATGCTAACACACATCATACATAGCCACATAATTAATGCAACCCGATCCTAACCATCCGTATCTCCTTTTCTACCCCTTGTGGTACCAAACCACTTGGTGGTGCCAAACCACCGGTGACATATAGTCTGGCGTGTTACCAAAACACTTGGTGTCCCAAAGACACAATGTGCTACCCAAGCAGCGGTGACCGTAGTCACGATAATCGAATGATGGGGCCAACCCATCGTGTGATACCCAATCACTAGCGAGACGATCCCGTATCTCATGTGGGGCCAACCCACGGTGGTGTTAACCACGGGGACAAGTCGCAATGAGGTGCCCAACCTGCGGTGTCCCAAAGACACGAATGTGCTACCAAAGCTTTGGTGACCGATCCACAATAATCGAATGATGGGGCCAACCCATCGTGTGATACCCAATCACTAGCGAGACGATCCCATAACTCAAAGTTGGGCCAACCCACGGTGGTGTTAACCACACGGGGACAAGTCGCAATGAGGTGCCCAACCTCACGGTGTCCCAAAGACACAAATGTGCTACCAAAGCCTTTGGTGACCCAAAGCCACAAGGTGTGTTACCAAAACAACGGTGCTCGTTAGCACAAAATATCATGCTCCCTCCACTCATATCACCCATCAACATACCATGCTCATGTAATCATGCATATCATACAAGTCATGCATATCATGCTAATATGTTTGACTCATGCCCCATATCACATACATACATAGTCATGATACCATATAGATCATCGATGTCGGTAACAATCTTGACTTACCCGGATACGTACACATACCCCGCTTAGGGTACCCAATAATCCATTATCTTTGTCATAGCTTTTAATAGGCAAAGCGGGTTTAATAACAATATTACTAGGTATAGTGTGTTAGTTTACACACCTGGTAAATCGCAAGTCTAAATCCCAAAGACCCCGTCTAAAACCCTCGATCAACTTGCTCCTAGAATCGGCCAAACCAGGGGTTAGTAACCAAGATCATTCGGCTATGACCAATTAAACCAAAGGGTGTATCGCTTAATCCTTACCTTGCAGATGGTTTGGTTTCCTACCAAACCTCGAACCAATAGTGGTTATTCTTTAACAATCGGCACACCCTATTAAGACAAATAGTTAATCTCTTGAAACCTTAGACTCAATCAAGACTAAATGAATAAACCATGAATAACATCTTACCAACACCTACCGATCAATCAAATCCAGATAAAAGTTTTGTCATTGCTCCGAATCCCGAATGCCCTATATCGAAATGTTCAACAAATGATTATTTCCTTCCAACCGAATTCAACATAGGCTCTTAGTCAAACCGAAAACAACATAGCTCTTAGAGAAGTGGGAAATGGCCATTCGGCCAAGAACTTACCCCCAACACCAACCACCAATCGGTCAACCACACTAGGAGAGAACAAAAAGAGATTCGGCCAAGCCTTGCACCAAAAGAAGAACAAAAGATCCGGCCAACAAGGTGCTAATAGGAGAAAGAAGATATGAGAACACTAGGGTAATGGTTTTGCTCAACACACAAGAAAAGAAAGAAAGAAGAAGAAAAATGGGAAGGAGCATTCGGCTAGCAAAGAAAGTTAGGAGAAAAACAAGCAAATTTCGGCAAGTTCTTGAGAGGTTTGGTCTTTCGGTTTCAAGATGAAAAAAATGGAAGAACTCCCTCTTGAAATTTCGGCAAAGGTAATTGAGAAGAAGAGAAGTGGATGGAATGAAGGTAGTTTCGGTTGTCAATGAAAGAAGATGAAGATGTGCTTTTAGTGAATTGAGTTTGGCTAGCAAGAGAAGAAATGGAAAAGAATGGTTTGGAGAGATGGAGTTAGAAACACAAGGTTTCAAAAAAGAAGAAAATGGAGATGGGATGCTAGGTTCGGCTTGTCAAAGGATATTGAGAGAAAACAATAGTCAAATTCGGCAATAAGACTACTTGGACTTTCGGTTCCAAAAAGAAACAAAGCGAGGCAAGACTCTTTAGAATTTTCGGCTTAGGCTCAAGACAAAAAGAAGAAGTTTGCTCATAAACTTTTGACCAGAAACACCAAAATGCCAAAAATGAAATTCGGCACCCCCTTCCTACTCACTTACCACAACCGGCCAAACACTCCCCACTTCCCCAACATTGGCCATATCCCCAAACACTCCTCTCCACCCATTTCAAATGAGTTGAACAAGTCTTCCTCCTCAATCCACTCTCCACCCACCATTTGAATGTGAAGACTTGGTCCAAGGTAGAATCCAAATTGCTCTCAACCTCTTCCTCCATGCCGTCCAAAAATAAGTGACAAAATGGGGACTCTACAGCTCGAACACTGGACCTCCCTCACCTGAAGATGACGCCACACCAAGCTCCCAAGTGACGCATGCCTTGCCATTTTGCCGACTCTTCATTTGTGCTAAGAAATACCAGAAATAAATTAAAACCCGACTTCCTCAACTCCCTTCACTTAACACCCAAAACCAAAATTTTCCCTACACTCAGGCATACATTTAGACTTCAATTAAGCCCCCAAAACATAAAAGTAGCCACGCAGCACACTAGACACATGCAATATCATGCAACAACAAAACAACCCCTAACCCGGGATATTACAGTTCTACCCCCCTTAAAATAATTTCGACCTCGAAATTACCTGATCGAGAAGAGTTGCGGGTATTCTTTGTCTCATCGTATCCTCGGGTTCCCATGTCGCTTCTTCTACGCCATGATTCCGCCAAAGAACCTTAACCAAAGGCACAGACTTCTACGCGGAACCTTCACATCTCGATCAAAGAATGCGCACAGGTTCCTCCTCCATGGTCAAATGCGGATTTACCTCGATCTCTTCCACTTTGCTACTACATGCGATGGATCGAGCGATAACGTCGAAGCATCGAAGCGTGAAAAGCGTCATGAATCGACTCGGCTCTGCTGGCGGCAACTCAAGTTGATACGCTCTTTGGTCCAACTCGTCTCAATACCTTATACGGCCCAATAAACCTCGGACTTAGCTTGCCTTTCTTCCCGAACCTCAACACCTTTTTCAAAGCGAGACCCGGGAACACTCGATCCCCACGGCGAACTCTATATCTCTTCGCTTAAGATCGGCATAAGACTTGCCGGTCGAAGCTTCCTTCAATCTAGACCGAATCGACAACCTTGCCTTCGGTCTCGGCAACCAACTCGGGTCCCAACAAGCGGCGTTCACCCAACTCGAGTCCAACACGTGGGTGAGCGACACCTCCTACCATACAACGCCTCATACGGTGCCATCTTGATGCTCGCGCAGTAGCTGTTGTTGTAGGCAAACTCGACTAATGGTAGAAACTCCTCCCAACTACCTCACGAAATCCAAGATACAACCTCTCGGCATATCCTCTAAAACACGAATAACCTTTACGATTGACCGTCGATTTGCGGGTGAAAAGCCGTCTTTGAAATCCAAGCGAGTACCCGAGCACGATGCGGTGCTTTCCGAACCTCAGCGTGAATCGGGATCCCTATCGAGATTATCGAAAGCGCTGCCGTGCAACCTCACTATCTCGACACATACAACCGCTTAGCTTCAAGTGAGTAGTCAACCCTCACCGGAATAAAGTGAGTGATTTAGTCGATCGATCCACCACTACCCAAGCGGAATCTTTCTTGCTTGGCGTAGCGGTAACCCAATCGGCGAAATCCATGGTTATCCTTTCCCACTTCCACAGAGGAATCTTCACGGTGAAGCAAACCATGACGGCAAGCGATGTTCGACCTTGACTCGTGACAAGTCGGACACTTCCCAACAAACTCTGTCACTTCCTTCTTCAAGCCGAGGCCACCAAAAGCGCTCTCTAAGATCCCTATACATCTTGCTACCTCCGGGATGCATAGCATAAGGCTGCTATATGCGTCTGAAGAATCTTTTGCCTCGGCTCCACATCTTTAGGCATACAAGCCTTACCACGAAAAACACGAGAACCTCGTCACTAGGCAGTGTAACCATCAAACCACCGATCCTCGCACGCAACCTTCGCGCGCACTCGGAACCTCATCCAATAAGCTGTTTCTCTACGATCCGCTCACCCAAGTAGGCTTAACACTGCAACTCTGCGAGAATACTCCCATCGTCATACAAACTCAAATGGGCAAACATCGCTCTTAAGTCCGAAACAACCTTACGGCTCAGCGCGTCGCCACCACGTTAGCCTTGCGGATGATACTCAATCGAGCGATCGTAATCTTTCGACAACTCGACCCATCTGCGTTTGCCTCAAATTCAAATCCTTACGAGTCGGTAGATACTTGGACTCTTGTGATGCGTGTAGACTATCGATCTCTCTCTCGTACAAGTAGTGCCTCCAAATCTTTAAAGCGAAGACTACGTTTGCTAGCTCCAAATCGTGCGTCGGATAAGCGACCTCATGTGGCCTCGGTGCCAGAAGCGTAAGCCACCACCTTACCTTCTTGCATCGGCACACAACCCAAGCCCGTATGTGACGCGTCGCAAAGGCGTAATTCCTTACCGGCCTCGGGTTGAATTAGAACCGGAGCCTCGGTCAAAATCTTCTTTAACTTGTCGAAGCTTTCCTGCTGCTTCTCGGTCCATACAAGCGGAACTTCTTTCCTCGGCAACTTGGTCGCCGGTATTTGCTATCAACGAAACCCTCGGCAAACCTTCGGTAGTATCGGCCAAACCAGAAAACTTGAATCTCGACCAACGACTTAGGCGGCTTCCAATCCAAAAGCGCCTCAATCTTACGAGGATCTACTCGAATCCCCTCGGCCGACACTACATGACCCAAGAAAGTCACTTCTCTAAGCGAACTCGCACTTACTCGAACTTAGCATAGAGTGCTTTTCCTCAAAATCTGCAACACCACTCGCAAATGCTTATCATGCTCTTCCTGTCGTCCTTGAGTACACCAAGATGTCGTCTATGAAAACCACGACAAAGCCTGATCCGGATATTCTTTGAAACACCCTATTCATCATGTCCATAAATGGCTGCCGGTGCGTTAGTCAACCCGAATGGCATTACGAGTAAATTCGTAGTGCCCATACCGAGTCAGAAGCTTATTTGTTTTATGGATATCCGCCTCCTTAACCTTTAATTGGTGATACCCGGACCTCAAGTCGATCTTGAGAATACCGCGGCACCCTTGGTGATCAAACAAATCATCTATCCGTGGCAGCGGATACTTGTTTTTAATCGTCGACTTGTTCAGCTGGCGGTAGTCTATACACATCCGCATTGTGCCATCTTTCTTCTTGACAAAATCTTTGGCGCTTACGGTGGCGAAACACTTGGCCTAATAAAACCTCGATCCAATAACTCACGGATCGAGCCTTAAGCTCCACCAATTCCTTTGGCGCCATCCTATACGGAGCAATAGACACCGGCGCGATTAAGATAAATGATCAATCCCGAACTCCACCTCGCGATCGGCGGCAAACACGGAAGCTCCTCGGGAAAAACATCAGCAAACTCCTTAGCAGTGCGAACCTTCTCCACGGCGAGACTCCTTAGCCTCCAAGGCACACACATGAACTACATACGCTTCACGGCCCTTCACGACCATCTTCTGCGCTTTGAGCGGATACCACATTTGATAAGTAATCTCTCCTATTACCTATCATAGCCACCTCTTCACCCTCGACCGTCTTAAGAACCATGCGCTTGGCGCGCAATCCAACCTACTTTGGTACTTGACCAACCAATCCATCCCAAGAATCGGATCGAACTCCCCAAGCGGCGGTTCCATCGGATCGCGACAAACACTACCCCTTGGAGTTCTAAGGGTACCTCTCTAAGCAGTTTATCTACTACTACTGAGTGACCTAGAGGGCTAATCACGGTCATCCGCCTAGAAGACATTTGAGTCTAAATCCATGGTCTCTACTATACTCACGGCAACATAAGAGTGCGTTGAACCCACATCAATCAAAGCGTTATAAGGAGAACCAAAAATCAAAAAGCGTCTGCGGTTATGGCGTCCGGTGCGTCGCCTCTTCTCGGCGCCTCGCGGCATACACTAATCCCGGTGTCTAGCATCGGAGCTACTCGCACCTCGCGCGGTGCTCCACGGCCCGACGACGAACCATTACCACCTCGCCATTACCACGGCCCCTGCGTGGTGGCGGTCCATTATCTCGGCCCGACACATTACCTCTCGGTGAATCTGGCCAACCTACGCGGGACAGTCCCTCGCACGATGCTCCAGAGAACCACACTCGAAGCAACCTTTTCCTCGAGTCCGGCAACCACCCCAATGAGATTTCCCTGCGCGATCACCGCTGCGGCGGTCACGCCTCGCGACAACAAACCTAGCGGTGGTTTGACCCACTCGGTCGACCCTCTTACTGCGGATACCCGGCGACCCAGAAGGCCCAAAGCTCCTCTTATGTCTATTTTCTGTCCATGCCTTGTCTCGCGGCTCCTTAACCCCGCCCGGCCACCTTAGCCTTCTCAACTAAAGGCGAACTTCGCGCTCTGGCGAGAGCAATCGCGACCTCAAGTCGTCTCGCGAGGCCATCCTCGAAGCGAACACACCTCTCATGCTCGGTGGCCACAATGCCCCTGGCATACCTACTCGGCCAGGAACTCACCTCGTGCTCGAGAATGGACTTACTCCCCGAACAAGCCTCGAGAAAAGCCTTCCATTGGGAGTCAATATAACTAGCTCGATGTACTTCTTTTGATATACGTACGAAATAATCCCATGTTAGATCCTCTGCTTTGCCACAACTTGTCTCGAACCGTGAGCCACCAGCGATATGACTCATCCGGAGAAGCGTCGATGCCCTTGACTTCTCTCTTGTGATCAAGTCGGATCGTCCATGATCCGCTCGATCGCCTCTAGCGATATTCGGCGATCTTTGGGAGCAACACCGAAACACCTCGGAAGAATTCGGCCCCATTGGGCGAAGTCGCTCGAGCAATTTCCTAACTCTGCATTACCACCAACACCAGCTACTCTTTCCAACACTCGCGGCATAAATGCAGCGACGCTGCGTCGTCGATGCGGTCTTGGAACTCACCACCTCCGGTGGTGGCGAGCCGTATCTCATTTTACGAACCACGACCCGGATCCTACGGGCTCGAAAGCCGTCATCCTACCACGACCTCGTCCACGACCACGTCCACCTCTAGCGCTCATGACTAATCTTTCTACGTATCTGATTAAGAATTTTTATGCATCAGTATTTATTCCACTTGTTTAAAAGCAAGTCTTATGAATATTTAGGAGGATTTGTTCTCGCGAGTTCCTGAGAATCCTACTCGATTTCAATCTCTAAGTAATATACTATTGCTATTCATCACATCATATCACATCCAATCAATTCACAAGCAATAGTGCGGGGTACTTACCAGGCGGCCAGTGCAGGAGACTCGGTGCCATGCCTTTCAAACCATACTTTGAGAATAAAAACTAACAAAGCAATCTTTTGAAAACATTTTGGGCCTCAGGCCCACAGCCGAGCTTTTGAACTTAGCTCTGATACCACAATTGTAACACCCCAAACCCGGACAAGACACCACGCTTGAATGCGGTATGTTACGGGGAAGAGCGTCTTTGAGTGACCGTTTTTTTTTTCGTTTAGAAGTGGGGTGAAAACATAGTGAGTTTGAGGAAAGTTGAGTAGGCTTGTTTGGTTAGATTTTGAAAACTTATCCAAGTATATCGTTAAAACGAGTTGATTTCATTTTAGTACTTCCACTAGTTTCTTAGTGCCGTTTTGAAACCTTCTAGACTTAGTAGCAAATCGAGTTTGATTTAAAAATCATTTGAGTGTATTGAATAACGAAACATAGCGAGATACCCGATGGTATAGTTTTAAACACATTGCGATATAATTTTGAAAAGCGTTGTCTTTCGAGTTTTAGTAAAATTTCATGCCAAGTTAATTATTAAGCGGGTTGAGAATCTAATTAAAACATACCCATCATAAAACAAAATTTAAAGGCCTTTTACAAATCCAAATTAAAACCAAATAATGATCATTTAACTAAAGTACCCAAATGTTAGTGTTGAGGTAAAACTTTATCAAGCATGGCATGAGCACCCGAGTCCATCCGGCTCCATGTCGCGCCTCACGAGTCACTGAAATGTCAAAGGGAGGGTGAGTCGAGTGACTCGATGCATAAATCCCGCTCCGATGAAACAACATGCTAACACACATCATACATAGCCACATAATTAATGCAACCCGATCCTAACCATCCGTATCTCCTTTTCTACCCCTTGTGGTACCAAACCAGCTGGTGGTGCCAAACCCACTAGCGACATATAGTCTGGCGTGTTACAAAACACTGGTGTCCCAAAGACACAATGTGCTACCCAAGCTTTGGTGGCCGTAGTCACGATAATCGAATGATGGGGCCAACCCATCGTGTGATACCCAATCACTAGCGAGACGATTCCAGTATCTCATGTGGGGCCAACCCACGGTGGTGTTAACCACAGGGGACAAGTCGCAATGAGGTGCCCAACCTCGGTGTCCCAAAGACACGAATGTGCTACCAAAGCTTTGGTGACCGCGATCACAATAATCGAATGATGGGGCCAACCCATCGTGTGATACCCAATCACTAGCGAGGCGATCCCATAACTCAAAGTGGGGCCAACCCACGGTGGTGTTAACCACGAGGGGACAAGTCGCAATGAGGTGCCCAACCTCACGGTGTCCCAAAGACACAAATGTGCTACCAAAGCTTTGGTGACCCAAAGCCACAAGGTGTGTTACCAAAACTCTTGGTGCTCGTCGGCACAAAATATCATGCTCCCTCCACTCATATCACCCATCAACATACCATGCTCATGTAATCATGCATATCATACAAGTCATGCATATCATGCTAATATGTTTGACTCATGCCCCATATCACATACATACATAGTCATGATACCATATAGATCATCGATGTCTGGTAACAATCTTGACTTACCGGATACGTACACATACCCGCTTAGGGTACCCAATAATCCATTATCTTTGTCATAGCTTTTAATAGGCAAGCGGGTTTAATAACAATATTACTAGGTATAGTGTGTTAGTTTACACACACAGTAAATCGCAAGTCTAAATCCCAAAGACCCCGTCTAAAACCCTCGATCAACTTGCTCCTAGAATCGGCCAAACCAGGGTTAGTAACCAAGATCATTCGGCTATGACCAATTAAACCAAAGGGTGTATCGCTTAATCCTTACCTTGCGGATGGTTTGGTTTCCTACCAAACCTCGAACCAATAGTGGTTATTCTTTAACAATCGGCACACCCTATTAAGACAAATAGTTAATCTCTTGAAACCTTAGACTCAATCAAGACTAAATGAATAAACCATGAATAACATCTTACCAACACCTACCGATCAATCAAATCCGGATAAAAGTTTTGTCATTGCTCAGAATCCCGAATGCCCTATATCGAAATGTTCAACAAATGATTATTTCCTTCCAACCGAATTCAACATAGGCTCTTAGTCAAACCGAAAACAACATAGCTCTTAGAGAAGTGGGAAATGGCCATTCGGCCAAGAACTTTACCCCAACACCAACCACCAATCGGTCAACCACACTAGGAGAGAACAAAAGAGATTCGGCCAAGCCTTGCACCAAAAGAAGAACAAAAGATCCGCCAACAAGGTGCTAATAGGAGAAAGAAGATATGAGAACACTAGGGTAATGGTTTGGCTCAACACACAAGAAAAGAAAGAAGAAGAAAAATGGGAAGGAGCATTAGGCTAGCAAAGAAAGTTAGGAGAAAAATAAGCAAATTTCGGCAAGTTCTTGAGAGGTTTGGTCTTTCGGTTTCAAGATGAAAAAAATGGAAGAACTCCTCTTGAAATTTCGGCAAAGGTAATTGAGAAGAAGAGAAGTGGATGGAATGAAGGTAGTTTAGGTTGTCAATGAAAGAAGATGAAGATGTGCTTTTAGTGAATTGAGTTTGGCTAGCAAGAGAAGAAATGGAAAAGAATGGTTTGGAGAGATGGAGTTTGACACAAGGTTTCAAAAGAGAAGAAAATGGAGATGGGATGCTAGGTTCGGCTTGTCAAAGGATATTGAGAGAAAACAATAGTCAAATTCGGCAATAAGACTACTTGGACTTTCGGTTCCAAAAGAAACAAAGAAACTGAGGCAAGACTCTTTAGAATTTTCGGCTTAGGCTCAAGACAAAAAGAAGAAGTTTGCTCATAAACTTTTAGTGAAACACCAAAATGCCAAAAATGAAATTTGGCACCCCCTTCCTACTCACTTACCACAACCGGCCAAACACTCCCCACTTCCCCAACATTGGCCATATCCCCCAAACACTCCTCTCCACCCATTTCAAATGAGTTGAACAAGTCTTCCTCCTCAATCCACTCTCCACCCACCATTTGAATGTGAAGACTTGGTCCAAGGTAGAATCCAAATTGCTCTCAACCTCTTCCTCCATGCCGTCCAAAAATAAGTGACAAAATGGGGACTCTACACTCGAACACTGGACCTCCCTCACACTGAAGATGACGCCACACCAAGCTCCCAAGTGACGCATGCCTTGCCATTTTGCCACTCTTCATTTATGCTAAGAAATACGAGAAATAAATTAAAACCCAGCTTCCTCAACTCCCTTCACTTAACACCCAAAAACCAAAATTTTCCCTACACTCGGGCATACATTTAGACTTCAATTAAGCCCCCAAAACATAAAAGTAGCCACGCAGCACACTAGACACATGCAATATCATGCAACAACAAAACAGCCCCTAACCGGGATATTACAAATGGCTTTTTATTAAAGTAGTAGGTGATTAATCAAATGTAGGGATTAAGGATCCAAGCATTAGATCAAGCTTTTCGGGATCTCAAGAAAATTTTAAGCGAATCAGGTGTGTACCCCACACTAATTCTTAATATGTTTTATGGCTGTGTTTAATTAAAATATGTGATATTAAGAATATGAAAGTGGCTAAGGTACCATGATATGGTACAAAGTACTCAAGTACGTTTCCTACTTCCACTAGGATTATGAAATATGTTATTTATAACATGTGAAAATTTATAAGAATGAGAATTTAAGTATGATATGCATGATATGAATAATATGGGTCATTCGGGATATATGAAAAAGGGGAAGTGAAGGTGATGACTACGGTCTCACTATATCCCGAATGTGGTGACTTGGTCACATTATCACGAATGTGGTAACCGGTTACATTATCTCGAATGTGGTGTCTCATGACACAATTATCAGTGGCTATGCCACAAATTTTATATGGGCGATGAGCACACGTCATGACGGCGCGCCTTGAAGGTGTGTAGCGGATGGAGGGTTGACTTAGTAGTCCCCACGGTGTGTGGCAGTGCGGGGTGTGTAGCGGATGGACAACTAGGTTTGGGTTTGGGAATGCATCATAACTTTTGTATTCTATGTTTTGAATGTGTAATATGTGATATGCCTGATTCTATTATGATTTAGTGTCGTGTACACATTGAGTCTGTTTGACTCACCCGTTGGGAACATTTTCAGTGTGTGACAGTGATGGACCGGGACAGCGAGAACTTGTGGTGGCCATGCTCAACATGAAGTTTATATTTTTGAGGACTCTTGAATTTATTTTAGTACTTTGAATTATTTTGGGAATTATTTGATGTAATAAGGCCATAAGGCCATAGTTGAATTACTTTACACTTATTTTTATTTAATTATGAATTTTATCTATTAAAATTTAATTAAAATTTCTTTTAAACTAAACCCTAAATATTTTGTCACTTAAGATAAAAAGGGATTTCAATATAAAACGAACCTGTTTTCAACACAAGCCCAACCCAAAACAATATTTTTCTTATAATCACACAAGTTTTCCTAAGAACAAAAGAATTTTGAACCGGTTTACTTGAGGAACATACCAAATCTGGTCAAAGCTCGTGGGCTGGGTTTGGGGTGTTTCATGCTTAATCATTTTATTTTGCCTATTTGTGATCTACCTATCTTTTGGATTGAAGAAAGAATTCTTATGTTTGATCATTTTGATAAATCTTGTATGAAAGGGTCCATATATCGATCGTTGCATGATATTGTTGTACGAAGTAGTGAGCCATGTGAAACATTTGGAATACCTGTTTGTGATATTTATGTTTATCATCTGAATCATTATTCGCTTGATGATTTTAACTTATGGAATCCATTTACATCGTATGAATGCCTTAGAGATTGTTCGATTTTGTTCTAAAAATTTGATAAGGCATCATTTCTTTTGTATGATAAGTTGATCTTATCCTTCCACATGCGTCATACTTGTGTTGTTGTGTTTATGCCTGGATTGCAAATTTGTTTGAAAAAATACTTGTTAATTCACGACTATTCTTTCCAAGTGTCTCGATTACCATCCTCCCCGTTTGATCGAGGAAAGCTGAGCAAAAGGAATTCTGTTCGAGAGAACTGTAACATCCCAAAATTGGGCCTAGTAGGATTGGGCCCAATGGGCCTTGAGTGTAGGAGTGTTTAAAATTTTGAGAACAAGAGAATGGCATTATTGCAAATTAGACTTATTAGTTAAGTGAATTTGGAAGGTTACGAGGTTTCTATGAAGTCTCGGGTTTAATTGGGCCTTAGGAAAAAATTGGTATTTTAGCACTTTAAGGAGAGATGGTAAGTAGCTTCAAGACTTATAGAAATAAATGAGTAATGTGCTTGCATAAATGAGCTATTGGTAAAGAGGTTATGGAATCAAGTGATGGACTTTGAGGGAAGAGGTTCAAATCCCATTGTGTGCAAACTTTAACTATTATTTTGCACTCTTTCCTTAAGTGTCGGCCAAGCATGTAAATAAGGCAAGGTGGACTTTTATTTTTGGCAAGATGGCTAAGGATAATAGGAAAGGATGAATGTGAGGAAAGAAATCAAGAGAAAGGGAAAGTAGGGGAACATGTGGCCTTTTTCAAGGGATGTATTATGGAAAGGGTGGTTGGCAAAATTTTGACTATTAGGGACATGAATGTGGGCGGTTTTGGGGCTAAAGGGGGTGATAGCCGAATTTTGCTAGGAGTTTTTGGCAAAGCTAGTGCTTGAGAGGTTGTTCTCTTTAGTTTTTTGTATCATTCTCTTTCTCTCCAAATTTCCTCTTCTCATTGCCAAATTTTCAAGCCTTTAGTGTGCATTTTTGTTTCTTCTTTTCTTCCTTGTTGCCGAAAGTACCTAAGCCTTGGAGATCAAATTGTTCACTCGTTTTCCTTTGGAAAAATTGAACCCTTCATTTCTTTTTTATCATTCTTCTCATCCGTATTAACACTCACTCCTTTGATCAATCATGTTTTAAGTGGGAGACCGTGTATTGTTCTAGCCAAAGTCAAACGGTGGAAATTGGATCCAATATCGATAAGGTAAGGGGGTTCATTTTGGATTTTTCGTTATATCTCTATTTGGCTATGTTGCAAATCGAATTGAATTTTCGACTAATCAATTATGTTTTAGGGATGAAACCACTTGATATATCCTATTTGCAAATCCTTCGGATATAGTGGGTCAACAATGAGTGGTTCTTTAGGGAATCCTAATCAAGGTGTGTAATCTCGTACCTGTAACACCCCAAACCCGGCCCAAACGCTACAACCGAATTTGGTGTGCTACAGAGAAAACATCCTTGAAAATCCTTTTAAGTCGAATTATCTTTTGGTAAAAGATGGTTATTTTGTTTGAAACATTTGAGGTGTATAAAATCCATACTTAGGTTTATTTTAAAATATTTATTAAGCCAGATTGTAGCGATTCGGATGTGCCCGATGCACGATAAAACATTTTTGCGATTTAAAATTTTAGAAACCACGTATACTTAATTTAATGTTAGAAAATAGTTTAACAAATTAATCCAAACATAGAATAATAAAATTATGTCTAGGCCTTACTACAACTTAATTAAAATAAACCAACATTAAATAAAATAAAACAAAATCCAAGTTTCGTCTAATTAAAATTTCCTTTGCATGGCCACCTCGAGTCCATCGGCTCCATCTCGCGATCTACCCATCTGCAAAATGTTAAGGGAAGGGTGAGTCACCAAGACTCGGTGTGTAATCCCCACCCGGTAAGATAACTCATACACAAGTCATTAATAAACATGCACATGCAACCCAACCTAACCATCCATACTCCTTTTCTACCCAGTGTGGTCAAAACCATTGGTGGTCAAAACCACTTGATGACTTAGAGTCACAAATCGGATGATGGGGCCAACCCATCGTGTGGTCAAAACCACCGATGACCATAGGTCACAATATATCAAATGTGGTCAAAACCTTTGGTGGTACCAAACCACTTTGGGACTTAGTCGCAAATAATTAATCGTTGTGGTCAAACCCGCGATGACCATAGGTCACAATAATCTGATGGGGCCAACCCATCTTGTGGTCAAAACCACCGGCGACAGTCCATAGTTCATCCCCCTCCTCTCATCAATCCCACCATCACATGCTTACACATCAAATTTCATATATCATGTCATAGTATTAAACATCATGTGATGGCATGCAAACATATAAAAATTACAAGTTAGGGGACTTACGAAATCCATGTTTAAGCCCACAAGCATATCATAGATCACCACCAAAATTTATACTCAAGACAATAATATAGCAAGTTTATTAATAAAGTGTGTAAAGAGTTTACACACTGTTTCTACTAGAATTCCTAGATCCAGAAAATTCGATCTCGTCGTTAGATCTCTTGTCCAAAAATTGATTGCGGACAATGATGGATTCACTTGCTCGCTTTCAAATCCGAAGGCCCTATAACCAATCGGTTCTAAAGGGTATTAACATCCTTGCTTATTAAATACCAAAATCAGCCCCTTACCCTTTGTAGATGTCGACAGAGAAGATAATATAGAGAAGAGGGTTTCGATCATCTCTTACCTTCACCAACCGATTGCCAAAAAGAAACCCGAAAGCACCTCTGTCTACGATATTCGGCCACAATGAATCTTAATAGGAGATAAGAGATTTGGCAACAAGGGGTGGAGGTTATTTGGCTATTAGAGATAGGAAAATTATAGGGATTTCGGTTTAAGGATAAAAGAAATAGATGAGATATTGAAGTGTGGAGAATTCGGCCAAAGACTAAGAAAAAGGAGAATGGTTTTCGATTTTGGAAGAGAATGAAAAAGAAAAGATGAAGGCTAGGAAAATTGCTAGCAGAAAATTCCAAGTAATTCCCTTAAGCAAATTGGCCCCCTACACCTATGCTTTAGTCCACTCTTCTTTGAAGAGTTTAAAATTCATCCCCTTTGCCTTAATTCACTCTAGACCACTTATTCAAATTAATTTAAAATAATTTGAATAGCTAAAATGCCTAAATTCTCTCTTGCCAACTCTTAAGGACTAATCAAATAATGATTCAATTAAAAAAACAATTTAAAAGCCCCATTATCCCTTCACCTCTTCAAAACAATTAAACAATAAAGCCACCTTTGCCTTCCTAAATAAATAATAATAAAATAAAATAAAGGTTAGCAAACACCCCAACCGAATGCAAAGACCAAAAACTAGATTAATCTTTTACCAATTCCCTATTCATTCTCTTATCCTTTAACAATTATCAAATAAATAATGAAAAATAGAAGAGACCATGTGCTTGTCAAACTCCAGCCGAAAGAAACAAGGGACCATGTGCAGGCCAATTCACGCCAACAGCAAAGGAAAAAAAAATAAAAACCATTTGCAGCTGCTGGGATTCGAAACCAAGACCCCACTGCAGCCCCCCTCTGCCAATGCTTTTGCCAACTCTTCCAGCCTGACTTTCATGCCATAAGGCCCCCTTATTTATTTATAAGACCTCCTTGGGCCGTTTACCCCAAAAATTAAAATGCAAAGCATATTTGCTTGGTGACTAAAGCTACGCCCATCCACCTCCAAGCCTCTAAGTGGCACCACAGTAGCCACTAAGCCAACCCAACTTTCATGTCCCTTACCCTTGCCATTTATTTTTAAGGCATACCTAGCCCAGTTCCCCTTTTGGCGCAAAAATAAAAGTCTATTTGCTTCCCAAGTTGCTCGAACCTCTTCCCTCCTACACTCCCTTTTGACGCAAGCCTCCAAGCCCCTAAAGTAGCGTCCCAAGCCACTTTACTAAGCCCAAGTTCATGTCCATAACCTCCTACAATTTTCCTTTAAGGCCTCCTTCGCCTAGTTTCTTATTTTAGACTTAAAATCCAACATTTTCCCAAAGCTTTCCCTTTCATCCTTGGGTTCTAAAACCACGAAAACACCTCCAAACATACTTAAAACCTACTAACACTTGAGTTATGCTCCAAGCGCATAACCCCTAATCTAGGATGTTACTGTTCTACCCTCCTTAAAAATAATTTCGTCCTCGAAATTACTTACTAACGATCATCCGTACATCCTAACTTACCACTTACTTCTTCAACTGCTGCGCACTCTGATCTTATTAAAAATTTATTCCACCTTGACCACGTCGCGACGACCACGTCCCCTCAAACTCATTTCTACCACGCGATTTAATCGATTAAAGAGTTTTATGCATTAGTACTTTTGTTCCACTTTGTTAATCCGCGAACAGTTTTATGAAGCGAAGTTTTGAAGTTGTTCTTTCGATCAATCAAAGTTTCAGTTCAAATTCACTATTCTAATTCAGAGAATCACATTCACATTCATCCACAACATTCACTTCACTACTTTGGACATTTACGATCATTCCCTACCCTAAGGGTAGTTTCGTCTTTCCTCTGGGGTGTTTTCGTAATTTCCAAAGTCGGGGTATTATTTATTGTGTTTGGCCTATGGCCAGGAGTCCTCTTGGTTAGGGTGAACCAAAGCTACGCACTGGTAGGAATCCCACGAAGAGGAGGTGAGTCACGAGGGTGCTTAAATACCAAGCTCTTAGGATCAATCCTGAGACATGCGCACTTTGGGGTTACCACACCCTAACTCGGTGACTTGGTCGTAGGTTTGTTTAATTAGGCACTTAAAGTCTTATGTACTCTGTTTGGGGTAAACTAATCCTAGTGTTCAACCACTTAATCATACTATCTCTCGTTCCATACCATACCCTTCTACAGATAATAATTCATCTGAAGTTAGAGTACTTACACAGGCGGATAGGTGTCGGAGACTCGGTGCCATCTTTGTTCAAAACCCAAAATCAATTCAAAAAGGCCTACCAAAATATTTTTGGGCCTTGGGCCCCACAATGAGCTTTGGGCTGGGCTCACGATACCAATTTGTAACACCCCAAACCCGGCCCAAGCGCTACGACCGAATTTGGTGTGCTACAGAGAAAACATCCTTGAAAATCCTTTTAAGTCGAATTATCTTTTTGGTAAAAGATGGTTATTTTGTTTGAAACATTTGAGGTGTATAAAATCCATACTTAGGTTTATTTTAAAATATTTATTAAGCAGATTGTAGCCGATTCGGATGTGCGATGTACGATAAAACATTTTGCGATTTAAAATTTTAGAAACCACGTATACTTAATTTAATGTTAGAAAATAGTTTAACAAATTAATCCAAACATAGAATAATAAAATTATGTCTAGGCCTTACTACAACTTAATTAAAATAAACCAACATAAAATAAAATAAAACAAAATCCAAGTTCGTCTAATTAAAATTTCCTTTGCATGGCCACCTCGAGTCCATCCGGCTCCATCTCGCGATCTACCCATCGCAAAATGTTAAGGGAAGGGTGAGTCACCAAGACTCAGTGTGTAATCCCCACCCGGTAAGATAACTCATACACAAGTCATTAATAAACATGCACATGCAACCCAACCTAACCATCCATACTCCTTTTCTACCCGTGTGGTCAAAACCACTTTGGTGGTCAAAACCACCGATGACTTAGAGTCACAAATCGGATGATGGGGCCAACCCATCGTGTGGTCAAAACCAACGATGACCATAGGTCACAATATATCAAATGTGGTCAAAAACCTTTGGTGGTACCAAACCACACGGGACTTAGTCGCAAATAATTAATCGTTGTGGTCAAAACCCGCGATGACCATAGGTCACAATAATCGATGGGGCCAACCCATCTTGTGGTCAAAACCACTGACGACAGTCCATAGTTCATCCCCCTCCTCTCATCAATCCCACCATCACATGCTTACACATCAAATTTCATATATCATGTCATAGTATTAAACATCATGTGATGGCATGCAAACATATAAAAATTACAAGTTAGGGGACTTACCTGAAATCCATGTTTAAGCCCACAAGCATATCATAGATCACCACCAAAATTTATACTCAAGACAATAATATAGCAAGTTTATTAATAAAGTGTGTAAAGAGTTTACACACTGTTTCTACCGAATTCCTAGATCCAGAAAATCCAATCTACGTCGTTAGATCTCTTGTCCAAAAATTGATTGCGGGACGATGATGGATTCACTTGCTCGCTTTCAAATCCGAAGGCCCTATAACCAATCGGTTCCAAAAGGGTATTAACATCCTTGCTTATTAAATACCAAAATCAGCCCTTACCCTTTGTAGATGTCGACGGAGAAGATAATATAGAGAAGAGGGTTTCGATCATCTCTTACCTTCACCAACCGATTGCCAAAAGAAACCAGAAAGCACCTCTGTCTACGATATTCGGCCACAATGAATCTTAATAGGAGATAAGAGATTTCGGCAACAAGGGGTGGAGGTTATTCGGCTATTAGAGATAGGAAAATTATAGGGATTTCGGTTTAAGGATAAAAGAAATAGATGAGATATTGAAGTGTGGAGAATTCGGCCAAAGACTAAGAAAAAGGAGAATGGTTTTCGATTTTGGAAGAGAATGAAAAGAAAAGATGAAGGCTAGGAAAATTGCTAAAGAAAATTCCAAGTAATTCCCTTAAGCAAATTCGGCCCCTACACCTATGCTTGCCGTCCACTCTTCTTTGAAGAGTTTAAAATTCATCCCACTGCCTTAATTCACTCTAGACCACTTATTCAAATTAATTTAAAATAATTTGAATAGCTAAAATGCCTAAATTCTCTCTTGCCAACTCTTAAGGACTAATCAAATAATGATTCAATTAAAAAACAATTTAAAAGCCCCATTATCCCTTCACCTCTTCAAAACAATTAAACAATAAAGCCACCTTTGCCTTCCTAAATAAATAATAATAAAATAAAATAAAGGTTAGCAAACACCCCAACCGAATGCAAAGACCAAAAACTAGATTAATCTTTTACCAATTCCCTATTCATTCTCTTATCCTTTAACAATTATCAAATAAATAATGAAAAATAGAAGAGACCATGTGCTTGTCAAACTCAGTAAGAAAGAAACAAGGGACCATGTGCGGGCCAATTCACGCCATGACAAAGGAAAAAAAAATAAAAACCATTTGCATTTCTTTGGGATTGAAACCAAGACCCCACTGCGGCCCCCTGCTAATGCTTTTGCCAACTCTTCAGCCTGACTTTCATGCCATAAGGCCCCCTTATTTATTTATAAGACCTCCCCTGGGCCGTTTACCCCAAAAATTAAAATGCAAAACATTTGCCAGCGTGACTGAAACTACGCCCATCCACCTCCAAGCCTCTAAGTGGCACACGGTAGCCACTAAGCCAACCCAACTTTCATGTCCCTTACCCTTGCCATTTATTTTTAAGGCATACCTAGCCCAGATTCCCCTTTTTGGCGCAAAAATAAAAGTCTATTTGCTTCCCAAGTTGCTCGAACCTCTTCCCTCCTACACTCCCCTTTTGACGCAAGCCTCCAAGCCCCTAAAGTAGCGTCCCAAGCCACTTTACTAAGCCCAAGTTCATGTCCATAACCTCCTACAATTTTCCTTTAAGGCCTCCTTCGCCTAGTTTCTTATTTTAGACTTAAAATCCAACATTTTCCCAAAGCTTTCCCTTTCATCCTTGGGTTCTAAAAACCCTTAAAACACCTCCAAACATACTTAAAACCTACTAACACTTGAGTTATGCTCCAAACGCATAACCCCTAATCTAGGATGTTACAGTACCTTTCGTATACATATCTGAAATGATGTGTAATCTCACACTTCTCTGAAAGTTTGTATGAAATATTCTGTGAATCGGTTGGAATACCGAAGAAAACCAAAAACTGGCATCCGTGATCACTTGGGCGTGCGTATGATCGTAATGGTAATCGTATTTCGTAATAAAATAGCTTCGGTTAGAAACAGTGACATGTATTTGAAAAATCACGAAAAATAGGAGAAAAGGAATTAAAAAGGGAATAAGATATAAAATTAAAGCTTACTGTGTCTATTTTGATATGGAAGAAACAGAAAAGGAAAAGGAATTTTATATTCTGAGATATCTTAATTTTAGTGAGACTGGTTCTGATTAACTTCGTGGTTCCCTGATCTATTTTGGAAAAATCTTATAAAATTGTACAAAGTGAATTAAGGGTTATAATTCATATGTATGGATTCATTAGTGAGCCTATTTTCATTAGAAACAAGTGGGAGCAGTATATGAAAACTGTATAGTGATATATTTGAAATTAAGGTAAGAGAGGTCAGAATCGTTGGACAGTGAAACAAGGGAAACTTTAAGGAATAAACTATACTAAATGGTTAAGTCAAAAATTCTGGAAAAATTATCATAAGAAGATATATGAGTCTAGTTTCAAGGAAAAATTACGGATCTAAATTTTGAGTTTCCTAATCCGAGTTATGGTCAATTTAGTCAATATGACGCAGATGGACAATTTCAATTTTCTATGCTCAAATTAGTAGTTAAGTCTGGGGTTGCCGAATTACCAAATAACCCTTGGAGGGTAAATTACTGAAATACCCCTAGGTTACGAGATTACCGAATTACCCTTAGTGGGTAAGATTACCGATTTACCGAAATGTCCTTATGGACCGATTTACCGAAATGTCCTTATGGACCGATTTACCGAAATGTCCTTATAGAACGATTTACCGAAATGTCCTTATGGACCGATTTACCGAAAATGTCCCTATAGGCTGATTTGATAGAATGCCTTAATGGGCCGAATTACAAAGTGTTATAATGGGCCGATTTATCGTAATAAATCTCTGGAGTAATAATTGTTGTTTATATTTGTAAATATGATGCCTTACTATGAATGTTGCATTTACATAATTTTGCATGGGATGGGAAACTTGAATGAAGAGAAGTATAGACCGGTGGCATTGCCACAAATACCGATAAGGGCTATGTGCCAATATAAACGTGATTTGGCTTTGTGCCATCGTGATTAAGGCTATGTGCCAATATAAACATGATTTGGCTTTGTGCCATCGTGATTAAGGTTATGTGCCAATATAAATGTGATTTGGGCTTTGTGCCATCGTGATTATGGCTTTGTGCTAAACGTATTTACTGGGGCTATGTGCCTAACATATGAATTAACGACTCTGTGTCGATCATTTTTACCGAGGCTATGTGCCAATTATATTACCGTATATGATTACGGTGGCTCACCACAAATAGTATAAATAAGCTTGACAGCGCAAATGGAGAAGGCGGCGGGGTGGGTTGACTTGATCCCCACAGGAGAGATTGGTTGGTACGGGTGGAGAGTTAGACAATTGGTAGGATGGGATGGGTTGCATTCATTTCATTTATTTATTATTTTTTATGGGCTTTGGTCCAAGATGATTGCTAATTGGGTTCCGGCCTAATGAATAACGGTAAGGAGATTTCACATCGAGTTCTTGTAACTCACCCCCTTTTCTTAACCCTTGTAGGTAATGCTTGATGATATGGACTTGGGCTATGGATGACTCGAGGGAGGCCATACTTCAGAAATGGTTTATTTGGACTTTAGACTTCTTTCTCGTTTATTTTATTACTTTTCTATTTTGGGTTAAATATTGTAATAAGGCCTCTGGACTATTTTTATTTTTGCTTTTTGGTTGGGATGTTTTATTATTTTTCTTAAAATGTTTAAAAAGGGGAATTTTCTAAAAACTTAAACAATGGTTTCCAAAATCGATTAACAAATGGATTTCAAAATAAACTTTTACAAATATTTTTAACACGGATATTTTCTTTCGAATTTTTAACGTCGTTTTCAAAAGTCACGATTTTGTAAGATCATTAGTTCAAATTTATCGATTTATCAATCAAATTTTTGAGGTTAGTTGTAACATCCTAAAAATTTGAGTATCAATATGTTGTTTGTCTTTGGTGTTAGCTCGGGTATGATTTTTTTATGTGCTAAATATAGTCTTGAGAAGGCTCGGGTTTACTTGGAATTAGAATAAATTTTAGTAAAGAATACTTTAGTGTAGAGAAATCAGGTGACCTTGAAGTTTGAGTTAATTAAGTGATAAAAGATGGCATAAGATGAGTAATTGGCAAAGTGGTGATGGCGCCATAAGTTGGACTTGAAGGGAGAGGTTTGAATCTCCTAGCATGCAATTTGGGAGCTTTTATTTTTGGTTTTTCCTAGCATGTGTCGGCCAACAATCAATTATGGATAAGATGGACTAAATTTTTATGGTAAGGAGACTTAAGGTTATGGTAAGCATGAATTAAGGGATCGAATTGCTTGATTTTAGGGATAAGATTTCTTAAACTTTGGGAAAGTGAGGATTACAAGGCATGTATCAAGGTGGATGTTTTGGAAACTATTTCATGGCCATTTTGACCATGAACATGGACGGCATTATGGACAAAGGGAGGGGAGCGAAATTTGGTGTTTAGCTTGGGGTAGGATGATAGCTTGTTAGAATTCTTTTTGGTCATTTTGTTTAAAGACATTATTCTCCACTCATCTTTTCCTTCCTTTGGCCGAATGTATTGGTAGAAGAAAGCAACTATTACTTTATTTCGTTTGGCCATCTTTTTGACCAATTGGTCATTTCTTTGCTAATCATTTTAGTGTCTTCCTCTTAGTGCCGAAACTACCAACACAAAAAGGCCATTCTTTTCCTTTTCTTTCCCCATTGCCAAATGTACCTTTGCTCCTAAACACATCTCTTTTCTTTTCCTTTTTCCCTCTTGAAAGCCGAATCATCATCATCTCTTTCTCTCATCTTTTATTTCTTTTCAACCATACCTTCTTCATTATTTTATCTCATGGCCGAATGTTAGTGTACTCCATTGCGAATCATTTTCTCTTTTCTTTGGTTATTCATGGCGAATCTTCCATCATACATAAGCATTCTTCTCAATCATTTCTTTTCAACCGTGGACAATAGGTAAGAGTTCTTTTAGTTTATGTTGGTTATTAGTTGCTTTGGCCGAATCTTGATGGTGGTAAGAAGGATCTCTTTGATCGAAATCATCGTTCATTCTATTAAGCGTTTTCTTTCGTTATATTTTAGTGTGATAGTGGAGGACCGAACTCAAGTGTTCGTGAGTATCGTAGAATGTTGGAATCGATTTAAGGTGTTAAAGGAGCGTTTTGCTCGATTCTCATATTGTGGAACAAGGATATTTTGTGGTAAGGCAATCTCAAAACCGTTAGTCATAATTTTGATATATTATTAGTCGGACTAATGATCTTTTGTCGTTAGAGATAATCAAAATAGGGACAAAAGAGGCGGTGAATAGTGTTCGAAAGAGGGTGGTTACGCTATTTCCCTAAGTTTAAGCGAAGAATTTTCAAAGACAATCCGAGATTTCCCACGGGTTGTGGACGCTTATCCGAGGAGAATCAGTTGTTTGAAGTCATTCGTACTCCCGAACCTTTGTTTGTTCGTGGATTTTCATCGGGTAACGAACCATCAATCGTGGAGAAACCGCAATTAGAAGTGGTTCAAAATTTTGAGGGTAAAGTCTAGATCGTTATTTCTAAGATTCGATTTGTAAATAAATTATAGTGTCCTAATTTATCGTGATGTATTTAGGTATCGACGAGCGGGAAAGTCTAGTTCTCACAATAACCAGGTGTGTAATTTCACACTTATCTCGGGTTAGATATTATACCGTAAGTATTGGGATAAAATTGTAAAGATGGCAAAATTAGAAAATATGTAGTAATTAACACTTTTGTGTAAATGTATGAAAATAGTTAAAGTCGTGGAATTTACGAAAAATTGCTAGATCATTAAATGGGCCAAAAAACTGCTAGATCGTTAAAAGGGCCGAAAAACTGCTAGATCGTTAAAAGGGCCAAAAAACTGCTAGATCGTTAAATGGGCCGAAAAACTGCTAGATCGTTAAATGGGCCAAAAAATTGCTAGATCGTTAAATGGGCCGAAAAATTGCTAGATCGTTAAATGGGCTAAATGCTATTTTATCTTATGGACCTAAATGAAATTTAAAATATAGAATCACATGTATTGTGGGCTTTTTGTTAAATTATTATATGGTTATAAATTGTTATGCATACATGATTGCATGGGTTGGGATAATTGATGAAGAGAAGAAAGGCCTGTTGCAAAAAATCTAGTTCGGTGGCTCTGCCACAAAATTTTAATGGCTTAATGCCTCTAGTTCGGTGACTTTGTCACAATCTAGTTCGGTGGTGCACCACAATATATTTAAAATGGCTTTATGCCTACGATTAGTGTATTGGCGGGGTGGGTTGACTTGATCCCCACAGGTGTGTTGGTTGAGTACGGGGTGTGTAGCGGATGGAAATTAGGTTTGGTTGGGAAATTTCATTTTACATGCATTTTATTTATTATATTATATTCGTAAATGGGCTCAAGCCCAAAACAATGTCTTGATGATCGGCTCAATGAGCGTGGTAAGTGGGTTACACACCTTTGAGTTCTAAGTAACTCACTCTGTTTATTTATCCATCTCGTGTAATGGCAATTGCGGAGGCTTGGGCCAAGGATGACTTCATGGAGGCCATACTACGAATATGGGTTTTATAAACTATGAACTTTTATTAAGTTATTCATTTTAATTACTATTTTGGGTATGATGTAATAAGGCCTTTATTAATATTTTTATGGATTTTTATGTGTGGATGGATTTAAATTTTGGTTTTAAGACACTTAATATGGGCTTATGTTAATTCTATAAGGTTTTCTTAAAAATTGTGTTTTATAACATTTTAGATACTTTAATTATTTTTCTTTTCAAATTCTTTTGAACTCTTTAAAAACTACTTTAAAGTTTTTAACAATTAAATACTAAATGATAAGATTTCAAACTAGAATTTCTTAATTCATCGATTTTTAAATCATTGCTCTTAATTTTTACTAAACTTCACTTTCAAAAGGTTTTGTAGAACTGTTTTACTTAAATCATTAGAGAATTAAATGGATGGTCTATCGTGCGACAAACCAAATCTAAATCTTAACGCATAGACTGGTTTGAGGTGTTACATTTAATGGTATCGAGCAGTTTCAAAACTACATTTGTGGTTGGGTTTAACAATAATTTTTATTGAGAAACAATTTAAATTTTTAAACTTTATGTTCTAAAGGTAGTATGGCACCACGAGCATCCGGCACCAAGTCAAGTAAGTATTTGTATATTGATTGTTTATTATTGTGATATAATCATAGGAACACTCTAGAACTTCTAGTTTTAGGTGTTGAAAATAATAGAGATCGAGACTATAGGATGGAATGCGAAAACAACTCTATCTCTTATATCTTATAAAATATTGTTAATAAACACTGAAACAGTATTCTGATTCATAAAACTTATAATCAGATTAAATCGAATTAGTCATTATGAGCACTAGAGGACATGGTCGTGGACGCAGTAGACGTGGCCGTGGTAGAGGACGAGGTGTTAGGGGTGCAACTGAAGCGTCGGGTCATATGCCGAAAATGGATGCACCTGCATCAGTCGAGAGTGAGACGGGATCACATGATCATATGGAAGAAGATAATGCTTTGACACGAGCAATGTTGCGAGTCCTTGAAAGTCATTTGGAGCTAAAGTGGGCCAACAACTCGTGGGTCGATATCGGAACGATTGAAATCAAGTGGTGCCGAGGTTTTTAGAGGTGTCTCAGGTGTAGCTCCAAATGTTGCTGAATATTGGCTTGAGGCGGTGGAGCGAATTATGGACGACCTTGAGTGCACTGTAGAACAGAAACTAAGAGGAGCGGTGTCCTTGTTAAGGGACGAAGCATCTCAATGGTGGCTTACTGTCCGGGAAGGCACTGAAGCTGCATTAATTACTTGGGAATTCTTCAAAGCTGCCTTTCAGGGGAAATATGTAGGAACAAGTTATGTGGATGCCCGAAGAAAGGAATTTTTAAATCTGATTCAAGGAAATAAGACGGTGGCAGCTTATGAAGCTGAGTTTTTACGTTTGAATCGCTATGCTCGAACAATAGTGCCAACGGATCATGAGCGTTGTGTACGCTTTGAGGATGGGTTGAATGATGAGTTGCAGGTTCTGATAGCCCCACAACAAGTTAGAACTTTTGCCACGCTTGTGGAGAAAGCTAAGATAGCCGAAGAGGCTAAGAGCTCAGAACGTCAGAATCGGGAAAGAGTTAGAGGCAAGAGAGATATAAAGTATTTCGGTTCTTCAAAAAGGTTTCTGAAGAGGCCTCGTGAAACACCCCAAACCCGACCCACATGCCCAGACCGGATCTGGTATGTTCCTTGAGTAAAACGTTTCAAATTTATGTTTATTACTTTGGAAAATTTGGGTGGTTTTAAAAAAAATGCCGAGATGTTTTGGAGTTAATCTTTAATTCAAAAATCGTTTGTGTTCAGGTGTCTAAACATTTACAATTTATTTTTAAGAAAAGTTGCTTAAACTTTAAATTGATAAAAATTGTACCATAATAAAATAAATAAAAATGCATGCATAATCATTTTATAGCTATGGCCTTATTACATTAAAACAAAAACTCGAATAAATCCAAAATACTTAGTAATAAAAAGTCCAAAATTAAAATAAAGTCTGAGTTGAACATGGCCACCACCAAGCTCCTGCCGACCCGGTCCGTTACTGACTGTCACCTGAAAAATATCCCACAACGGGGTGAGTCAAATAGACTCAGTGTGTATAACCAACACTAAGTCCCAACGATTCAGGCATATCATATCATATCATACGTATGTATATAGCAGATAGAAATAATGATGCAAACCCGAACCATACCTAGATAACCATCCGCTACACATCACCCGTACCAACCATCACACTGTGGGGACTACTAAGTCGACCCTCCATCCGCTACACATCATCGAAGGCGATCCATCGCAGGATGACTTGCTCATCGCCCTTATAAATTTTGTGGCATAGCCACGGACATTATTCGTGACATAAGTCACCACATTCAGATTTCGTGACATGAGTCACCACATTCAGATATTGTGGTATAAACCACCAGATCACTTCCCCTTTCCATATAACCCGTATGCCCCATGTCACATAGAATATGCAATATCATGCCTTATGGCTTATTCCACATTCTTATCGATATTCACATATGTACCATATTCCAAATATTCATATCATAATATTATTCATATCATTTATTAACATAATGTTAAGGTTACTTACCTGAGTACTTTGTACCATCACATGGTACCTTTGCCCACTTTTCACATTATTATAAACACATATATTAAACTGATGCCATAAATCTATTAAGAGTTAGTGTGGGGTACACACCTGGTTTACTAACGTGTTCACTGAATTCTGAAAATCTATCGAAACCGATTGTATTCCCTCCTATAGACCATAGTTTAAAAATTGGTCAACTTTTAACAAATAAAAAGGCCTTGGCCGAATATCAAAACTCCCTTACCTCGATTATCTAGATCCCAAAATCGCTATCTGTTAATGGAGATGTCAAAATGCCTACATGATCTATGTTAGATCCGATTCTAACACTTAATGATCATCATAAATGGCCTTTGGCCTAATATTACACTTTACTTACCTTAGTTATCTAAATCCCGAATGATCTTCTCTTGTAGTCGACTTAGCAGAATTCCCGAAATCCTCCTTCAAAGATTCGGTCAAAGAGCATTAATGGGATTAAAGCCTTGATTTTTGACAGTTAGAGAAAGAAAAGAACAAGAGTTCGGCCAAGAGAGATCCTTACCAATAGAATGATCAAAACGCAATTGGCTCACCAACTTGAAGTGCCAACAAGAGGAAGGAAGTGTTTGAATTTCGGCTTTTGATCTAGTGAAGGAATCGGCCCCAAAAGAAAAAATGCAATCGGCTATGGCCCCCAAAATAGGAGATTCGACTTTTGGAGAATTGCGAAAAGAAAAAGAGAATGAAGTGCAGAGAGATTCGGCCAAAGTGAGAGGAGGGAATGGGAGTATGGTATTCGGCTTTGGCTTTTAAGAAAAAGGATTAAAGGGAGTTTCAACAAGAATGGAAAAAGAAGGAGAACTTTCGGCTTTGACAAAATAAAAGAAGAAGAGAAGATTTGTTAAAGAATTCGGCAGAGGCACAATTGAAAATAAAATAATGAAAATGGCCTCACTTCTTCCCTTTGGCCGAAAATACCACACCTAGATCCCCCTATTCGGCCAACTCCTCATCTCTCTATCCAATCCCTTGTTATTTTCCTATTTTCCCTCTTCTTTACCCTTTCAAAAATAAATTGAATAAATCAATAATTATCTCCCTACCTTAGCCTAATTTTAAAGGGAATTTGACCACATCTAGTGCTCATCTCCTTAGTGTTTTAATGCCGTCCAACTCCCCTCTTAGCTTGACGCAAAAAGCAGCTCAAAATTGCTCCACTTGCTGCTCGACCCTAGGCCCCCCTTGTACTGCTTGTGGCGTCACTTACTAGGGCTTTAAGTGGCGCCTCCTTGCCACTTTAACAAGCCCATTTTTGTGTCTAAATTCTCCTACAAATTCTCTCAATGCCTCTTTTGTTCAATTCCCCTTCAATACTTAAAATTTAATATTTTCTAAGGCATTCTTCTATATTCTAAGGTTCTAAAAATTCATAAAACATATTTACAACACACACAGGCATGCTACTTCACATAATTACGCAATAATGCACAAGCCCAAAATCCCGGATATTACAGTTCTACCCCCTTAAAATAATTTCATCCTCGAAATTACCTGGCTAAAATAGGTGAGGGTATTGCTGTCGCATTGCTTCTTTCAGCTCCCAAGAAGCTTCCTCCGATCCATGATTACGCCATAACACTTTGACTAAAGGAACTAATTTCCTTCGTAATACCTTCACATCTCGTTCCAAGATCTGGATCGGCTCCTCCTCGTAGGACAAATCTGGCCTTAGCTCCACCTCCTCAGCAAGGCACTACATGAGATGGATCCGATCGAGAACGACGTAGCATAGAAACATGGAACACATCGTGCATTTGCTTTAACTCGAGGCAACTCTAAGCGGTATGCTGCTGGTCCAACCCGCTTCAATACCCGATAAGGTCCTATAAACACAGGACTTAACTTCCCTTTGTGACCAAATCTCATCACCTTCCTCCAAGGTGAAACCTTAAAAACACTCGATCTCCACAGCAAATTCTATTTCCTTTCGCTTAAGATCCGCATATGACTTACGCTGTCGGATGCCTCCTTTAATCGTGCGAATTAACTTAACCTTTTTTTGGATTACGCCACAATCTACGGACCCAAAACTTGGCGTTCTCCTAATTACTGTCCAACACGTAGGAGTCACGACACTACATCCATCTGACGCTTCATACGGTGCCATCTCGAATACGGCTTGATAGCTGTTATTATATGCAAATTCCGCTAAAGGCAAATATTCTTCCCAACTTCCTCTAAAGTCTATCACTGACCCCTCAACATATCTTCCAACACTTGGATCACTCGCTCAGATTGACCGTCCATTGTGGATGAAATGCGTAGTGAAATCCAACGGTGCCCAAAGCTTGATGTAGTGCTTTCCAAAAGCGAGGCGTAAATCTTGGATCCCTATACGAAATAATCGACACCGACACTCCATGCAACCTCACAATTTACGCCACATATAACTTCGCCAACTTCTGTAAAGAATAGTCAACCCGTACCGGAATGAAATGCGCGGACTTTGTCAATCGATCCACTATCACCCATACCGAGTCCTTCTTAGTAGGCGTAAGGGGAAGCCCACTAACGAAGTCCATGGTGATTCTCTCCCACTTCCACTGCGGAATCTTTATCGGCTGAAGCAATCCTGACAGAACTTGGTGTTCAGCCTTGACTTGCTAACACGTTAAGCACTTCCCTACAAATTCTGTAACTTCCCTCTTAAGACCAGGCCACCAAAAATGTTCCCTTAGGTCTCTATACAACTTACTACCTCCAGGATGCATAGCATAAGGGCTACCATGCGATTCCTGAAGAATCCTCTACTTTAACTCCTTATTCTTAGGCATACAGACCTTTCCATGAAGACACAGCACTCCTTCACTGTTAACACCATAGTTTTCCAACTCCCCACTCTGCACTTGTCGCAACTTAGCACTTAGATCATCGTCTGCCAACTGTCCTTCTTTCACCTCCTCCAACCATGCCGGCAACTTGCAATTACGCGTGAGACTTCCATCGTCATACAAGCTCGGATGTGCAAACATTGCCCTCGAGATCCGACACCACTTTTCGACTTAGGGCATCCGCCACTACATTCGCCTTGCCGGGTGATACTCTATGGAACAATCGTAGTCTTTCAATAATTCCACCCACCTTCATTGTCTCGGATTCAACTCCTTACGAGTCAGTGGATATAAGGCTCTTGTGGTGCGTGTAGATTACCGACTTTTCTCCATATAAATAGTGCCTCCATACCTTAAGAGAAAAGACCACTGCCAATTCCAAATAATATGTCGGGTAGTTAACATCGTGTGGCCTTAGCTTCTTTGGGACGCATAGCGACTACTTTCCCATCTTGCATTAGGACACATCCTAATCTGTGTGGGAAGCATCACGATACACCACAAAATCCTTTCTGCCTTAGGGTGAATCAAGACTGGAGCTTGGTCAAGACCCTCTTAAGCTTCTCAAAGCTCTCCTGTTGCCTATCTGTCCATCTGAAAGTTACTTCCTTTCTCAACAATTTTGTCAAAGGTGCGGCTATTGATGAGAACCCTTCCCACGAACCTTCACGTAGTAGCTTTGCCAATCCCAGAAACTACGAACCTCGACCCACAGACTTAGGTGGTTTCCAATCCAACACTGCCTCAATCTTCCTAGGATCCACCCTTATTCCCTCTGCAGACACTACATGCCCTAAGAATGCAACCTCCTTCAGCCAAAATTCACACTTGCTGAATTTGGCATAGAGCTTCTTCTCCCTTAACACTTGCAACACTGTCCGGAGATGCTCGTCATGTTCCTCCTCCGACTTGGAATACACTAGGATGTCATCTATGAACACAACGACGAATCGATCCAAGTAGGGTTGAAAAATGCGGTTCATCATATCCATGAACGCGGATGGGGCGTTCGTCAATCCAAATGGCATTTCTACGAACTCATAATGTCCGTATCTTGTCCGGAAAGGTGTCTTATGGATATCCACCTCCTTCACCTTAAGCTGATGATATCCAGACCGTAAATCTATCTTTGAAAACACCACGGCCCCCTTAAGCTGATCGAACAAGTCATCTATCCTTGGCAACAGGTACTTGTTCTTGATGGTCAGCTTATTCAACTGATGATAATCTATGCACATACGCATAGTTCCGTCCTTCTTCTTCACAAACAAGACCGGTGCTCCCCATGGAGACACACTGGGTCGGATAAACCCACGATCAAGCAACTCTTGGATTTGAGCCTTGAGCTCAACCAATTCCTTTGGTGCCATTCTGTACGGGGCGATTGACACAGGAGCTGTTCCCGGTAGCAAGTCAATTCCAAACTCCACCTCCCTATCTGGGGGTCTTTCAGGTAATTCCCCCGGAAAGACATCCACAAATTCCCTTACCACTCTAACCCCTTCCACACTTGTTTCCTTAGTGTCCAAGGCACTGACCCACATCAGAAAAGCCGGACATCCTTTCCTTACCATCTTCTCTGCCTTAAGAGCGGATACTACATTCCACAAATAGTTTCGTCTTTTGCCCATCACCATAACTTCCTTATCGTCGAGAGTTCTCAACGACATGCGTTTAGCGGTGCAATCCACATTCGCACGGTACTTCACTAACCAATCCATGCCTAAGATTAGATCAAATTGCCCGAATGGTAGCTCCACTAAGTCAGCTGGGAACTGCGTCCCCTGAACTTCTAAAGGCACTTCCTTAAAGAGTTTATCTACTATCACAGTCTGCCCTAAAGGACTAAGTACAGTCATCTTCCTAGGTACAGTCTCAAAGTTCACATGCAAAGTTTCGGATACTTCACTAGCAACATAGGAATGAGTTGAACCTATGTCTATCAAAGCAATAAAGGGTAACTCCGAAATAAAACGCGTGCCGTTATAACATCAGTGCATCATTTGTCTTCCCTCGACGAAGCGCATATACGATCCTGGCTGTCTAGCCTCAGTATTACCAACACCTCTGCCTGGTGTTCCACGTCCTTTTCTAGCACCGTTTCCTCTGCCAATCGGACTACGACCCCACTGAGGCTACTGTCCCCCTCTTCCAGCCTGATTAGAACCCTGACCTGTTGGTCAGCCCGCGTCTATTTTTATAGGACAATCCTTAATCATGTGGTCCTTGGACCGACACTTGAAACATCTCCCTGTCTTCTTCCAACACTCTCTAGGTGCCTCTTCCCATGCGATCACAAGTGCGATCTCGCCCTCCTGCAGCAGCAAACTGTGACCTCGCGGCCCATCCACCCTCTGTCTCTTTTGAGCATTCCCGGATGACCCTGATGATCCAAACCCTCTCTTATGCCTGTTCCGATCCGTATTCTGCCTTACAGATTCTTTAATTCCTTCGGCTACCTTAGCCTTCTCTACTAACACGACAAATTCTCGCTCCTGCTGCGGAGCTATCAACAACCTTAGATCATCCCTAAGTCCATCCTCAAACCGGACACATCGTTCATGCTCTGTAGCCATAATTTCTCGAGCATACTGGCTCAACCTTAAGAATTCAGCCTCGTACTCCGCTACGGACTTGTTCCCTTGAACCAGCCCCAGAAATGCCTTCCTCACGAGCATCGGTATAACTAGTTCCAACATACTTCCGACGATATCGCGCCTTAACATACTCCCAAGTGAGATCCTCGGTTGTAGCACCATCCCGACGCGTGAGCCACTGCGGTATGCCTCATCGCGAAGTAGCGACACCATTCGCTTCAGCTTCTCTTCAGCAGTCAGATCCAGCTCTTCCATAATTCGCTCTGTCACTTCCAACCAATACTCAGCCATACTGGGCGCCACGCCGGATACACCACGAAACACCTCAGCTCCATTGGCTCGGAGTCGCTCGGGTACAGATTTCTGAGCTCCCCCACCTCCACCTGCTCCAGCCACCATCTCAAGAACTTGCAAAGCCTTTGCTGCGATCGCATCATCCCCGTCGATCTTCTTGCTCAACCCCAACAGCTGGTGGTGGGGGCAGTGGTACCTCATTTTTGGACCCTTGACCAGACCTAACGGGTTCCGATACGGCCATTCTGCCTCTACCACGTCCTCGCACATTACGACCACGTCCCTTAGAACTCATGTCTATGATCGCGATTCAATCTATTTTAAAAAGTTTTATGCATTAGTCTTTGTTCCACTGATTACCCACGAAGAAATTTTATGTAAAGGAGTTTAGTAGTAGTTCTTTCGATCATTATAGGGTTTCCATTTCAAGTCTTCTACCCTAATTCAGAGAAGCACATCCATTCAATAGTATCTACTACACACATTCATCACTCGAACATTTTCGTCTGATCCAATCCCAAGGGTATTTTTGTAATTTGTCCTATAGGGGTATTTTGGTAAATTTCCAAACCAGGGTATCTTGATGTTTTGCAAAACAGGGGTTTTTGGTATTTTTATAAAGTAAGAATATTTTAGAAAAAAGATGAGGGTAGTGTGGTAATTTCATAAACCAATGGTATTTTAGTAATTTCTCAAACCAAGGGTATTTTAGTAAATTTCTGTAAATCAGGAATATTTCAGAAAAAAATTTGTAAAAGAGTTTTTACAAATCAAAGGGGTAATTTGGTGCTTTTAAAACTAAGGTTTATAAAACAATGTAGCGAGTCCCTTTCGGGTTTTAGTTATTGAGTTTAGCTTTGTGAATGAGTCCTCTTGGTTAGGGTGAACCAGTTACTACGCACCAGGTAGGATTCGAGTGAAGAGGAGGTGAGTCACTAGATTTGCTTAAATACCAGGCTCTTCCTGAATCCAATCCTAGACATGCGCACAATGGTTGCCACACCCTAACTCGGTGACTTAATCACAGGTTTGTTTAGTTAGGCATTAAGTCTTATGTAATTCTTGTGTTGGGGTAAACTAATCCTAGGGTTCCATAACTTAATATACTAATCTACGTTCCCGTTATACCCATATACAAATCATACAACAGTTAGGGGTACTTACCTGGTGGACTTCGGGTTGGAGAATTAGGTGCCATGCCGGAAAACCTGCTCAATTTCAAAAATTTTCACAAAAACTTATTTGGGCTCGATTTTGAAAACGTTATGGGCTTTAAACCCAAGGCCGAGAGTTTAAAACTTGGCTCTGATACCAAACTGAAACACCCCAAACCCGGCCCACGTGCCCAGACAAAATCTGGTATGTTCCTTGAGTAAAACGTTTCAAATTTATGTTTATTACTTTGGAAAATTTGGGTGGTTTTAAAAAAAAATGCCGAGTTGTTTTGGAGTTAATCTTTAATTCGAAAATCGTTTGTGTTTAGGTGTCTAAACATTTACAATTTATTTTTAAGAAAATTTGCTTAAACTTTAAATTGATAAAAATTGTACCATAATAAAATAAATAAAAATGCATGCATAATCAGTTTATAGCTATGGCCTTATTACATTAAAACAAAAACCCGAATAAATCCAAAATACTTAGCAATAAAAAGTCCAAAATTAAAATAAAGTCTGAGTTGAACATGGCCACCACTAAACTCCTGTGACCGGTCCGTTCTTGAGTGTCACTGAAAAATATCCCACAGCAGGGTGAGTCAAGCAGACTCTCGGTGTGTATAACCAACACTAAGTCCCAACGATTCAGGCATATCATATCATATCATACGTATGTATATAGCAGATAGAAATAATGATGCAAACCCGAACCCATACCTAGATAACCATCCGCTACACATCACCCGTACAAACCATCACACCGTGGGGACTACTAAGTCGACCCTCCATCCACTACACATCATCGAAGGCGATCATTTGCAGACGCATTTGCTCATCGCCCTTATAAATTTTGTGGCATAGCCACGGACATTATTTCGTGACATAAGTCACCACATTCAGATTTCGTGACATGAGTCACCACATTCAGATATTGTGGTATAAACCACCAGATCACTTCCCCTTTCCATATAACCCGTATGCCCCATGTCACACAGAATATGCAATATCATGCCTTATGTCTTATTCCACATTCTTATCGATATTCACATATGTACCATATTCCAAATATTCATATCATAATATTATTCATATCATTTATTAACATAATGTTAAGGTTACTTACTTGAGTACTTTGTACCATCACATGGTACCTTTGCCCACTTTTCACATTATTATAAACACATATATTAAATTGATGCCATAAATCTATTAAGAGTTAGTGTGGGGTACACACCTGGTTTACTAACATGTTCACTGAATTCCGAAAATCTATCGAAACCGATTGTATTCCCTCCTATAGACTATAGTTTAAAAATTGGTCAACTTTTAACAAATAAAAAGGCCTTGGCCGAATATCAAAACTCCCTTACCTCGATTATCTAGATCCCGAAATTGCTATCTGTTAATGGAGATGTCGAGATACCTACATGATCTATGTTAGATCCGATTCTAACACTTAATGATCATCATAAATGGCCTTTGGCCTAATATTACACTTTACTTACCTTAGATATCTAAATCTCGAATGATCTTCTCTTGTAGTCGACTTAGCAGAATTCCCGAAATCCTCCTTCAAAGATTCGGTCAAAGAGCATTAATGGGATTAAAGCCTTGATTTTCGACAGTTAGAGAAAGAAAAGAATAAGAGTTCGGCCAAGAGAGATCCTTACCAATAGAATGATCAAAACGTAATTGGCTCACCAACTTGAAGTGCCGACAAGAGGAAGGAAGTGTTTAAATTTTGGCTTTTGATCTAGTGAAGGAATCGTCCCCAAAAGAAAAAAATGCAATCGGCTATGGCCCCCAAAATAGGAGATTCGACTTTTGGAGAATTGCAAAAAGAAAAAGAGAATGAAGTGCAGAGAGATTCGGCCAAAGTGAGAGGAGGGAATGGGAGTATGGTATTCGGCTTTGGCTTTTAAGAAAAAGGATTGAAGGGAGTTTCAACAAGAATGGAAAAAGAAGGAGAACTTTCGACTTTGACAAAATAAGAGAAGAAGAGAAGATTTGCTAAAGAATTCGACAGAGGCACAATTGAAAATAAAATAATGAAAATGGCCTCACTTCTTCCCTTTGGCCGAAAATACCACACCTAGATCCCCCTATTCGGCCAACTCCTCATCTCTCTATCCAATCCCTTGTTATTTTCCTATTTTTCCTCTTCTTTACCCTTTCAAAAATAAATTGAATAAATCAATAATTATCTCCCTACCTTAGCCAAATTTTAAAGGGAATTTGACCACATCTAATGCTCATCTCCTTAGTGTTTTAATGTCGTCCAACTCCCCTCTTAGCTTGACGCAAAAGCGACTCAAAATTGCTCCCCTTGTTGCTCGAACCTAGGCCCCCTTGTCTTGCTTGTGGCGTCACTTACTAGGGCTTTAAGTGGCGCCTCCTTGCCACTTTAACAAGCCCATTTTTGTGTCTAAATTCTCCTACAAATTCTCTTAAGGCCTCTTTTGTTCAATTCCCCTTCAATACTTAAAATTTAATATTTTTTAAGGCATTATTCTATATTCTAAGGTTCTAAAAATTCATAAAACATATTTACAACACACACAGGCATGCTAGTTCACATAATTACGCAATAATGCACAAGCCCAAAATCCCGGATATTACACCTCGGAATGATGAGCCAGCTCAAGGTAGAACACCCGTAGCTGTTAATCAGAGTCGAGACTGTGCTAAATGTGGGAAACGGCATTCCATGGAGTGCTGGAAGAAAACGGGTGCTTGTTATAAATGTGGTTCAATGGATCATCAATATAGGAATTGCCCTCGATGAATGGATACAACTCAGGAAGTTCGTAATATTGATGCACAGTCGGCAAGAGGAACTCAGCAGCCACCGAGAGGTCGTGGACCAGGCCGTGGTGGTAATGGGGCTAGACGTGGTCAAGGTGCAGCGGGTCGAGGCAATGGTTCTAGAGGTAACACGGATGCAAGACAGCCAGGATTGGTATATGCTGTTAGACACCGCGAGGATGGCAATGCACCTGATGTGATAACTGGTACGTTCCTCATCTTTGATGTACCTGTTACTACTTTGATAGATATTGGTTCTACCCACTCGTATGTTGCTAGCGCCATATCTGGAAACTTGAATTTAGAATCTGAAATTTCTGATAGTGAGATGATGGTACTTAGTCCTTTAGGACAGTCGGTAATTGTAAATAAACTGTTTAGAGACGTGCCCTTAGAAATTCAAGGAGAAATATTTTTGGCAAATTTGATGGAATTGCCTTTCGGCGAGTTCGATCTCATTTTGGGCATGGATTGGTTGGTTAAGCACCGGGCGCATTTGGATTGTGCTGAAAAGCGGATGTCAATAAGGACTTTGGAGGATAAAGAAATAGTAATGATAGGCGAACGAAGGAATTACTTGGCAAATGTGGTATCTGCGTTAAAGGCAGAAAAGTTGGTGCGGAAAGGGTATGGAGCATTTCTAGCTTTTATTAGTGCTTTGGATGCCAAAGAGTTATCAGTGGAAGATGTGAGAACGGTGAAGGAATTTCCAGATGTATTTCCCGAAGAACTTCCTGGTATACCTCCATATCGGGAAGTGGAATTTGGTATTGAGCTTTTGCCCGGAACGGCTCCAGTGTCCATTGCTCCTTATAGAATGGCACCGAAGGAGTTGGCGAAGCTTAAAGCTCAAATTCAAGAATTTTGGATCGGGGTTTTATTCGACCGAGTGTGTCTCCGTGGAAGCACGGTTTTGTTAGTTAAGAAGAAGGATGGGTCGATGTGTATGTGCATTGATTCTGAGCGATTGAATAAATTGACGATCAAGAATAGGTATCCTTTGCCAAGAATTGATGACTGTTTGATCAATTGAAAGGAGCTTGATTTTCTCCAAAATTGATTTGAGATCGGGTTATCACCAGCTTAAGGTGAAAGAAGTGGATATTCATAAGACGGCATTCCGAACTCGTTATGGACATTTTGAGTTTTTGGTAATGCCGTTTGGGTTGACCAATGCACCAGCTGCATTTATGGACATGATGAACTTGGTCTTTCAACCGTATTTAGACCGGTTTGTGGTGGTATTCATAGATAACATTTTGGTATATTCAAGGAATGAAGAGGAGCATGACTCGCATTTGCGTATAGTATTGCAGTTACTTCGAGATAATCAACTTTATGCCAAATTCAGTAAATGTGAATTTTGGTTGAGGGAAGTGACTTTCTTGGGTCATGTGGTATCAGCTGAAGGAATAAGGGTGGATTCTCGAAAGATTGAGGCTGTACTGGATTGGAAACCACCAAAGTCGATGGCGTGAGATTTAGAGTTTCTTGGGTTTGGCTGGTTATTATAGGCGCTTTGTTGAGGGTTTTCGTTGATTCTTTGTACCCCTAACTAATACATTGCGAAAGGAGTACCGTATGTATGGACCGATAAGCAGAAGAAAGTTTCGAGAAACTAAAGAAGATTTTGTGGAGCGCTGATCTTGATTCAACCTGAGGCTGGAAAAGAGTTTATAGTTTACTGCGATGCGTCACATACGGGTTTAGGTTGTGTACTGATGCAAAATGGAAAAGTGGTGGCTTATGCTTCTCGTCAGCTGAGACCGCACGAAGTAAACTACCCTACTCATGACTTAGAGTTAGCTGCGGTAGTGTTTGCTCTAAAGATTTGGAGGCACTATCTCTACGGTGAGAAGTCTATCATCTATACGGATCACAAGAGTCTTAAGTATCTTCTTACTCAGAAGGAGTTAAACTTGAGACAAAGAAGATGGGTGGAACTATTAAAGGACTATGATTTCTCAATCAAGTATCATCCTGGAAAGGCTAATGTGGTAGCTGACGCGTTAAGTCGTAAGGTGGTATCTAATTTGAGAGCAATGTTTGCTCATTTGAGTTTGTATGAGGATGGTAGTCTGTTAGCGAAACTTCGGGTGAAGCCTCTATGGTTAGAACAAATCAAGGAAAAGCAGATATCAGATAAAAAGTTGGGACCCTTAATTCAGCAAGTTGGAAGTGGTGAAATAGAGGATTTTGGTATAAACACGGATGGTGTCTTTGTGTTTTTCGTGGTAGAGTTTGTATGCCTAAGGACTCAGATTTGAAATAAATGATTCTGCGGGAGGCGCATAGTAGCCCTTATGCTATGCACCCCGGAGGAAATAAGATGTATCGGGATCTCCGTGAACAGTATTGGTGGCCAGGGTTGAAGCGTGAGATTTCTGAGTTTGTGGGGAAATGTTTGACTTGTCAACAAGTGAAGGCAGAGCATCAATTACCGTCAGGTTTATTACAACCGGTAAAGATTCCTCTTTGGAAATGGGAGCGGATAACAATAAATTTTGTTAGTGGGTTACCTTTAACACCTACTAAGAGAAATTCTGTTTGGGTAATTGTTGATCGATTGACGAAGACTGCTCATTTTCTACCTGTTCGTACGGATTACTCATTACAAAAGTTGGCTAAGCTGTATGTATCTGAAATCGTGAGGTTGCATGGGATACCAGTGTCTATTATATCAGATAGGGATACTAGGTTTACATCACGATTTTGGAAAGCTCTCCATGAAGCTTTGGGAACAAAGTTAAACTTCAGTACGGCTTTTCATCCTCAGTCAGATGGTCAGTCAGAAAGAGTAATTCAATTATTGGAAGACATGTTAAGGGGATGTATGATTGATTTCAAAGGTAGTTGGGAGGATTTTCTACCGTTGGCAGAATTTGCGTATAACAACAGCTATCAGTCTAGCATTCAGATGGCACCCTACGAGGCATTGTATGGTCGTAGGTGTGCTCTCCTACTTGTTGGACTGAATTGGGCGAACGACAGATGTTAGGTCCTAAGTTGATATCTGAAACCGAAGGAAAGGTAAAAGTTATTCGAGCACGATTAAAGGAAGCTTCGGATAGACAGAAGTCATATGCAGATCTGAAGCGTAGGGATATCGAGTTTGCTGTGGGGGACCAGGTCTTTCTGAAGGTCTCACCTTGGAGGAAAATTTTTAGATTTGGAAGGAAGGGCAAGTTGAGTCCTAGGTTCATTGGACCATATCGTGTGATGAAGCGTGTTGGTTCAGTGGCTTATTAGATTAAATTACCTCCGGAGTTGAGTCAAATTCATAATGTTTTCCATGTTTCCATGCTGAGGCACTATAGATCGGATCCGTGACACATAATATCGGTAGAGGAAGTGGAGTTGAGTTCAGACTTGTCATTCGAGGAGGAACCAGTGGAAATCTTGGACCGAGATGTTAAGGTGCTAAGAAAGAAGACCGTGCCGTTGGTCAAGGTTTTATGGCGTAATCACGGAGTGGAAGAAGCTACGTGGGAGCCTGAGGATGCAATTTGGCAACAATATCCTTACCTCTTTTAATCAGGTAAATTTCGAGGACGAAATTTTTTTTTGGAGGGTAGAATTGTAACATCCTAAAAATTTGAGTATCAATATGTTGTTTGTCTTTGGTGTTAGCTCGGGTATGATTTTTTTTATGTGCTAAATATAGTCTTGAGAAGGCTCGGGTTTACTTGGAATTAGAATAAATTTTAGTAAAGAATACTTTAGTGTAGAGAAATCAGGTGACCTTGAAGTTTGAGTTAATTAAGTGATAAAAGATGGCATAAGATGAGTAATTGGCAAAGTGGTGATGGCGCCATAAGTTGGACTTGAAGGGAGAGGTTCGAATCTCCTAGCATGCAATTTGGGAGCTTTTATTTTTGGTTTTTCCTAGCATGTGTCGGCCAACCATCAATTATGGATAAGATGGACTAAATTTTTATGGTAAGGAGACTTAAGGTTATGGTAAGCATGAATTAAGGGATCGAATTGCTTGATTTTAGGGATAGGATTTCTTAAACTTTGGGAATGTGAGGATTACAAGGCATGTATCAAGGTGGATGTTTTGGAAACTATTTCATAGCCATTTTGACCATGAACATGGACGGCATTATGGACAAAGGGAGGGGAGCCAAAATTTGGTGTTTAGCTTGGGGTAGGATGATAGCTTGTTAGAATTCTTTTTGGTCATTTTGTTTGAAGACATTATTCTCCACTCATCTTTTCCTTCCTTCGGCCGAATGTATTGGTAGAAGAAAGCAACTATTGCTTTATTTCGTTTGGCCATCTTTTTGACCAATTGGTCATTTCTTTGCTAATCATTTTAGTGTCTTCCTCTTAGTGCCGAAACTACCAACACAAAAAGGCCATTCTTTTCCTTTTCTTTCCCCATTGCCGAATGTACCTTTGCTCCTAAACACATCTCTTTTCTTTTCCTTTTTCCCTCTTGAAAGCCGAATCATCATCATCTCTTTCTCTCATCTTTTATTTCTTTTCAACCATACCTTCTTCATTATTTTATCTCATGGCCGAATGTTAGTGTACTCCATTGCCGAATCATTTTCTCTTTTCTTTGGTTATTCATAGCCGAATCTTCCATCATACATAAGCATTCTTCTCAATCATTTCTTTTTCAACCGTGGACAATAGGTAAGAGTTCTTTTAGTTTATGTTGGTTATTAGTTGCTTTGGCCGAATCTTGATGGTGGTAAGAAGGATCTCTTTGATCAAAATCATCGTTCATTCTATTAAATGTTTTCTTTCGTTATATTTTAGTGTGATAGTGGAGGATCGGAACTCAAGTGTTCGTGAGTATCGTAGAACATTGGAATCGATTTAAGGTGTTAAGGGAACGTTTTGCTCGATTCTCATATTATGGAACAAGGATATTTTGTGGTAAGGCAATCTCAAAATCGTTAGTCATAATTTCGATATATTATTAGTCGAACTAATGATCTTTTGTCGTTAGAGATAATCAAAATAGGGACAAAAAGGGCGGTGAATAGTGTTCGAAAGAGGGGTGGTTCTGCTATTTCCCCTAAGTTTAAGCGAAGGACTATTTCAGCAATCCGGGATTTCCCACCGGGTTGTGGACGCTCATCTGAGGAGAATCAGTTGTTTGAAGTCGTTCGTACTCCCGAACCTTTGTTTATTCGTGGATTTTCATCGGGTAACGAACCATTAATCGGGGAGAAACCGCATATAGAAGTGGTTCAAAATTTTGAGGGTAAAGTCTAGATCGTTATTTCTAAGATTCGATTTGTAAATAAATTATAGTGTCCTAATTTATCGTGATGCATTTAGGTATCGACGAGCGGGAAAGTCTAGTTCTCACAATAACCAGGTGTGTAATTTCACACTTATCTCGGGTTAGATATTATACCGTAAGTATTGGGATAAAATCATAAATATGGCAAAATCAGAAAATATGTAGTAATTAACACTTTTGTGTAAATGTATGAAAATAGTTAAAGTCGTGGAATTTACGAAAAATTGCTAGATCGTTAAATGGGCCGAAAAATTGCTAGATCGTTAAAAGGGCCGAAAAATTGCTAGATCGTTAAAAGGGCCGAAAAACTGCTAGATCGTTAAATGGGCTGAAAAACTGCTAGATCGTTAAATGGGCCGAAAAATTGCTAGATCGTTAAATGGGCTAAATGCTATTTTATCTTATGGGCCTAAATGAAATTTAAAATATAGAATCACATGTATTGTGGGCTTTTTGTTAAATTATTATATGGTTATAAATTGTTATGCATACATGATTGCATGGGTTGGGATAATTGATGAAGAGAAGAAAGGCACATTGTTGCAAAAATCTAGTTGGTGGCTCTGCCACAAAATTTTAATGGCTTAATGCCTCTAGTTCGGTGACTTTGTCACAATCTAGTTTGGTGGTGCACCACAATATATTTAAAATGGCTTTATGCCTACGATTGGTGTATTGGCGGGGTGGGTTGACTTGATCCCCACAGGTGTGTTGGTTGGTACGGGGGTGTGTAGCGGATGGAAATTAGGTTTGGTTGGGAAATTTCATTTTACATGCATTTTATTTATTATATTATATTCGTAAATGGGCTCAAGCCCAAAACAATGTCTTGATGATCCGGCTCAATGAGCGTGGTAAGTGGGTTACACACCTTGAGTTCTAAGTAACTCACTCTGTTTATTTATCCATCTCAGGTAATGGCAATTGACGGAGGCTTGGGCCAAGGATGACTTCATGGAGGCCATACTACGAATATGGGTTTTATAAACTATGAACTTTTATTAAGTTATTCATTTTAATTACTATTTTGGGTATGATGTAATAAGGCCTTTATTAATATTTTTATGGATTTTTATGTGTGGATGGATTTAAATTTTGGTTTTAAGACACTTAATATGGGCTTATGTTAATTCTATAAGGTTTTCTTAAAAATTGTGTTTTATAACATTTTAGATACTTTAATTATTTTTCTTTTCAAATTCTTTTGAACTCTTTAAAAACTACTTTAAAGTTTTTGACAATTAAATACTAAATGATAAGATTTCAAACTAGAATTTCTTAATTCATCGATTTTTAAATCATTGCTCTTAATTTTTACTAAACTTCACTTTCAAAAGGTTTTGTAGAACTGTTTTACTTAAATCATTAGAGAATTAAATGGATGTTCGATCTGTGCGACAAACCAAATCTCGTCTTAACGCATAGACCTGGTTTGGGGTGTTACATTAGTAGTATTTTATCAAATCAAACTTGTTTTCTTGATTTTTAACAAAGTAATATTTTAGTACGAACAAAAAGGGTTTAACATGTTTTTCTCTTGTGACATACCAAATCTGCTCATAACGCATGGGCCGGGTTTGGGGTGTTACAAGAACCATCTGCTCGATTCGAGGACGAATCGCTTTCAAGAGGGGGTATGATGCGATCCTGGTAGCATCATGGTTCAACTCCATCCGATGCCATCGAGAATGGCCTAAGTTTGAGGGGCCAAAGTGCAAAATGAAGCTGATTCCAGCTTATTTTCAGCTCAATTAAACTTCCTTCCTATGTGGTTCAGCTCACATGAGTTCATCTCAGCTCATTGAGCTTGGTTTAAGTTCACATTTAGTTCATTCAGTTTGTGTTTAGCTTGATTTAATTCATGCATTTTTATTTTGCTGAATACAACTTTTAAACTAAATATTAGCTTTAAATAAAGGTGTCTAGTTTAAATAAATAAGTTGTGTTTAATAAGAGGCTTATTAATTAATCTAGTTACTAGGATGTTTTAATGAAGTATGAGTTTAAGTTAGTTTAATTCTACTTCCATAAATTAACTAGTTGCTGCATTAATTGAAGTCTTAACTTTTAGTTTATTTAATAAAGTGTTAAGTTAGTTTAATTCTGCTTCCATAAATTAACTAATTACTGCATTAATTGAAGTCTTAACTTTTAGTTCATTTATTAAAGTCAAGTGTTTAATATGTTAAGTTAAATTATCTTTTAATAAGTGTTTAATGTGTTTAAGTTAAATTAGTGTTTAATAAGTGATTAAATGTGGTTAATATGTCTGTTTAATGTGTTTGAATGTAGGAAACCTTTCAACTGGAAACCGTTACACTCATGGGATGTTATAAAGAGTTTAATGTGACTTTTCAAGTGAGAATCGGTTACACACATAAAGGAAGCATTATTCAACATTTAAAGGAGCTGTTATGATAATTGAAGGAAGCATTATACATCAATTAATTTCGGCAACAACCTCTTCTTCTTCCAATAACCGTTTGAAGCTTAAAGGTCACACATGAGTTACAAATTTTTATTTAGTTCTTTGGAGACTTTTCAGCTAGCCAAGGACAACTCAAGGGACATTTTTAAAAGCATTCAAGATGGACATTTAAGCCTTTTAAAACACCATTAGTTCTTTGGAGACTTTTCGGCTAGCCAAGGACAACTCAAGGGACATTTTTAAAGCATTCAAATTCATTTAATCAGCTCATTAGGAGTCATAAAGTTGCTATTATTTGGCTGGAGGAATTCAAGATTTTTTAGATTTTATTTCAGCCATTTAAATGCATATTAAAGTTGAATTCATTTGTCTCTTCAGCTAACCACATGTAAACACTATATATACTTGTTATTAGTTTGTAAAAGGAGACTTTTGAACTTGGAATATATTTTATGAACTTTTGTTCATTGAGTGAGATTATTCTCCTCTCTATTTTTTGTACGAGTTTCGATTTCGACTTATCAAGTTTTCTTGCTTGTGGCGTCAATCGTTCTCTTCCATCAACTTATACCATAGGTTCCTATCTTTATAGATAACGGGTCTTGGTCCATCATCGACTATCATTTTTCCACCTTAAACAAATATAGAACCCGGGGTGACACTTTATTAGTGTTGAATCGATTCTTTGTTTAAGTTCTTTCATCCATTCCCATCAACTATCACCTATCATTTATCTAAACCATCACTTATCCATCTATCTAATTCCATTACCATTAGCCTATCATTGTTTGTTCAACCTTAAACCGAATTCCATCTTCTTTCCCTTCATCTTAAACCGAACCTATCCTTTTAATTATCCAAATCAACTCTTTCATTTAAACACCTCCATTCCTAACTTAATCCCACCTTCTAAACAAATTCACCTAAAGCTTAGGAAACTCATCCATATTTTTTGATTATTTTCGTAAGACTTGTTTCCTCCTCGTAGACGATTGGGCAACTCACATACGACTCGACTCACCCCGAGGCAGATCGTATCAGGTATAGGGTAGGCTGAAAGAAGAAAAATAATTTTGGTATAGTGGCGTTGGGGTGGGTAGGATGAAACCAAAATGATGATAGAAAGATCGGGTAGAAGGGATGAGAACACAAACTTGCAAAAACTTCAAGAACTTTTTTTTTATCACTCGTAGATTTTTTTTTAATTTTCGTAATTCTCTTTTTTTTTTCTCTTTACTCAAATACACTATTTACTGATTACAAGAAAAATAAAATTACAACTTTGAATTTTTTTTATTTTTGATTTTTTATTTCTTCACGAACCTATTCTGTCTTCACGTACGTCGTCGAAAATCCTCATTTTGTAGCTTTGATATGAGATGATACGGCTCACCTCGGGTGAGTTAAAATGTATGCGAGTTGCCCAATCATCTACGAGGAGAAAACAAGCCTTCGGGAAAATATTAGAGAAAGTATGGAAAAGATAGGGGTTTGGTGAGTTGATTTGCAAAAGCTTTTAATTGAATTAGGTTTAAAAAGAGAATTAAGTTAGGAATGGAGGTTTGAGAAATGATGGAAACGGTTTTTAGAAAATGGGAGGATAGGTTCGGGTTTAGTGATAGAAAGAATTATGGTTGATGTAGGTTTTCGGTTTAAGGAAAATTGTAGGGAGATAAATTTAGTAAAAGATAGTTTATGGAAATGGATAAGTGAACTTGAATAAAGAAATGATTTAACACTAGTAAGTGTTACCCCGGTGATAAGGCATTGCTTGGCAAAACAACATTCTTTGAGTGTTTACGGATCTAGGATTGTAGCAAGCACTTCCCTGCAATTAAATAAAACAAAGAGGTTGGTTTTAGATTAAAAACACACGAAATTGAATAGATTTGAAGAAGAGAGAAAAAAAAAATGTTGCTTGAATTTCTAGACAGATTTGAAGAAGGTAGAAGATGAATGCTTCAAAATTCATCCATAAGCGACCTTGAACATCCAAAAAAAAAGGCGAGAAATAACATCGAAAGGCGGGTGGGAATTTGAGCAACGAAGAACTCGAAAGAACTCGCACAATCTGTTATGTAAACTCGAATCAAATCGTTTCTACGTCAATGGACTTGGACCCACTAGATAGCGATCTAGGAACCGAAGTATCACAAGATTGACACAACAATTTGTAATTGAAATGTCAAGAAAGAAGTTCAAACAAAGAACCAAATTTGAGAGAAAACTCACAAAGTAATTTTTATTTCAAAATAAAAGTCTATCTTTTAACAATGTTTGAAGTACAAATATATAGTAGAATGAAGAGGTGACCAAATTACATTGTGTGGCTAACATTAAAGGAGTTTAAAATTTAAATTTTAATTGAAATATGGGCGGAACTAATTTGTAGCCAAGTAAAAAAAAGAGTGAGTTGTCATGTTTATCACTTTAAATATGTGCTAATTTCGTTTGAAATTCAAACACACAATTTCCCTTGTTCTTATCTCTTCAATTGCCTCACAAATGCACAAGAATGGGCTGGTTTTTGGTCACACATGTGCACCACATGTGTTCAAGGCTGGCACATGCAGATCCACATGCTTGGACGCCACCTAGGCTGCCACATGTGCACTGGTATACTCCCGACATGTAGGACACTATTCAGCCTACGGACTCATCACCTAAAGTTGAGCTAGTGAAGGTGGAGGTGAGTCGACTAGAGCTAAACTGAGCTGAATTCAGCTAGCTAGAAGTGAAATGAGACACATAAGCCGGTGTAGAGTGCTCGAGTGAGGTGAGTGGGAAACAAGCCTCCGAGTGACTTGAGTGAAGATGAGCTGCATATACTTTCTTAAGTTGGAGTCCTTTCGTGTACATGTTACAAAACAATATAACACTTATCAAAGCTATGTAAACTTAACATAACATAGTATAATAAGTTGTAAACAAGTGCACACTTATTCCTTAACACACAAACAACTTGAAGACAATACAAATACTATCAACCCAATCCAAAACATACTTAGCATAATATATACATACTAAACACACCAATATAAGTAGTATGGCATAAGTATGTCACATATCAGCATGCAACACACTATAAAACTTACCTTCTAAGGCACATTCACTTTTGAAAGAGTCAGAAACTTTAGCACAAGTGAAAGAAAGAACTTCCCTGAATTTCTTTGCCTTAGATCGTGTGATAGGTCCTAATGGCAAGACCTCTAGATCAGCCTCCTTGATTAGCTTGGATGTGCCCACATCACCCGGTATCTATATGGTTCAAGGTGGAAATATGGAAATCGATTGACGCCACAAGCAAGCTTGATAAGTCAAAATCGAAACTCGTACAAAAGATAGAGAGGAGAATAATCTCACTCAATGAACAAAAGTTCATAAAATATATTCAAAGTTCAATAATAAAAAAGTCTCCCTTTACAAATGAAATTTAGCAAATATTTATAGGCTAATTGATACGATCATGGCTTGGGCACCCTCTAAAGCTGCTGAAGATCCCTTGGAGCTTCCGAAGGGACCGATTACTCGCGCTCGTGCTAAAAGGTTCAATGAGGAAGTTACGGCTCACGTAGACAAAATATGGAGCAACGTCGTGGCTGGACAGTTTGGGAACGATGAATCGAGCAAACCATGCAATTTCCTTCACGTTCAGCTAGCTCAAATTTAGCTCAAGGAGCTCATCTTTAATCTATATTTGCATGTGTTAATATGCTTGAAATAAATAATTAAATAGCTGGACTTAATTAAATAAATTGTTAGTTATGTTAGCTATAGCCATTTAAGTTAAAATTAATTAAGTCATAATAACTATGTCTGAATTTAATCCATAATGTTTATAATGTTCTTTTAATACAAGTAATTAATTTGTCCAAGATTAAATGTTGTTTTAAGGTTGTCTAGTTACTGCCGAATTTATGGTGTTTAAATGTCCTAGTGGCTGCCGAATTTATGATGTCTAATTGCCCATTTTAATGTGATGAATTAATGATCTAATGGGCTGATTAATTTGCTACAGGTTTCAATACCTTGGACGGCATGAAGAGCAATTAATAGGCAGCTGCACTTTGATGATTTTAAGGGGCCATTCGGCCAACCACTTTTAGCTCCTCAAGAAGATCTTTGGAATGCCAAGTCTGGCCGTCACACTCCCCAAACACCTCTTAATTCATGCCCAAGTCTTGCCTAGCATGGGACGGAAAATTAAATGAAGTTGCTGCTACTTTTTCCAAGCCTCCATTGTGAACTACAATAGCATTAATAGGGCTGCTGATTGCTTTTCTCCATGCGCCCTTTCAGCACACCAAACTCTATGATTAATGTGCCGAATTAATGCAAGTTTCCAGCCGAATTTAATTCAAGTTGTTGGTCGAATTTATTGAGTTGTTGGACAAAGCAAGGCACGGATTCAATGGACTTTTTGGCATACGTGATGATACGGGCACGCCCAGGGTACCATCGATTTTCAAGTTGATGAAGCTCGAGGCCCAAGTCCCAAATATCGTGGAGCTCATGTACATCTTCATGCACTTCCAAATTGAGCCAGATTAGCTCATTCGAGCTCAATTTGAGCTCACTCGAGCTCGCTCCAGCTCCTTGAGCTGATTACATCATTTTAATGCTTTAAATAAATTGAGTATTTAATTTATTAAAATTCCTACAGCAAATTAAATATGTCTAAATAATTAATTTAATGTTGGATTTAGTTTGTTTAAGCTTAAATTAATTTTGTCACATTTTATTACATGTTTTTAAGTTGTTTAAAAGTAAATTAAATGTGCAGTTTTTTTTAGTTAAAATAGGGGGCTGCTGAATTTCAAAGTGTTTTAAATGGGATGTTTAATGTGTCCAATGTAACATCCCAAAATTGGGCCTAGTAGAATTGGGCCCAATGGGCCTTGAGCGTAGAAGCGTTTTAAAATTTTGAGAAACAAGAGAACAACATTATTTCAAGTTGGACTTATTAAGAAGGTAATTTTGGAAAGTTACGAGGTTTCTATGAAGTTCCGGGTTCAAGTTGGGCCTTAGTAAAATTTTGTGTTTAAGCCTATTAAGGAGAGATAGTAAGTGGCATCAAGGCTTATGGAAATAAAAGTGTAAATTGCTAGCATAAATGAGTAACTGGTAAAAGGGTTATGGCTCCACATGTAGTACCTTGAGGGAAGAGGTTCGAATCACTTTGTGTGCAAATTTTGACTTATATTTTTGCACCCTTTCCTTAAGTGTCGGCCAAGAGGCATTCATGGCAAGGTTGAAGTTGGGGAAAGAAATCAAGAGAAAGGGGAAAGTAGGGGGAACAAGTGGCCTTTTTCAAGGGAAATGTTATGGAAAGTATGGTTGGCTAATTTTGACCATTTTGATCATGAATGTGGACGGTTTTGGGTGTAAGAGGGGTAGCCAAATTTTTGTTAGTGTTTTGGTAGAAACTTTGGTGCTTGGTTGGTCAAAATTCCTTCTTGCATTTTTATGCCATTTCTCTCAAATTTCTTCTCATCTTTGCCAAAACTTCAAGCCATTAGTGAGCATTTCTTTTCTTCAATTCTTTCTTGTTGCCGTGGGTACCAAACCATTGAGACCAAACTATTTTCATTCATCTTCTCTTGAAAATCGAAATTTGATAAGCACCCCTTCTCAACCTTTCTTTTCTTTTCACGAAATTCTCCAACTCTACTATCTTTTTCCTCTAATCCATACCCTCATAACCGGAACTATTCTTGTTCATTTTCTTCCATAGCTGAAACTCACAATCCACAATCACTCCTTCATAATTTCTTTCTCGTTTGAGGTGACATTCTTTCTTCGATTAAATCGGTAGGTGAATTCTTTTCTATGATCATATTCTTTTCTCTTTAGCTGAATAAGTATTTATCACTATTCGGTTGTAAATCGTGATCGTAACTGAAAATGGTGTTATCCTCCACTTCTTCATGTCTTAATCACTCTCTTTTCGTAGTGCTTTAAGTGGGAGACCGTGTATTGTTCTAGTTGAAGTCAAACGGTGGAAATTGGATCCAATATCGATAAGGTAAGGGGGTTCATTTTTGGATTTTTCGTTATATCTCTATTTGGCAATGTTGTAAATCGGATTGAAGTTTCAACTAATTGACTATATGTTTTAGGGACAAATCACTCGATATATTTCTACCTTCAGATATAGTGGTAAGTGATTCAAGTGTAAGTGATATGAAATCTTTTGGAAATCTGAGGCTAACTTTTGGTTGGTAATGTTCTAGGTCATCGACAAGTGGTTGTTTAGGAAATAAAAATCAGGTGTGTAATCCCGTACCTTTCAAATACATGTTTGATATGGTGTGTAATCTCACATCTCTCTAAAAGTTTGTATGATATGTTCTGTGATTTGGTCAAAATACCGAAGAAAACTGAAAACCAGCATCCGTGATCACTCGGGCGTGCGTATGATCGTAATGGTAATCGTATTTCGTAATAAAACAGTTTCGATCAGAAACAGTGACGTGTATTTGAAAAATCACAAAAAATAAGAGAAAAGGAATTACAAAGGGAATAAGATATAAGATTAAAGCTTACTGTGTCTATTTTGATATGGAAGAAACGGAAAAGGAAAATGAATTTTATATTCTGAGATATCTTAATTTTAGTGAGACTGGTTTTGATTAACTTTGTTGTTCCCTGATCTGTTTTGGAAAAATCATATAAAATTGTACAAAGTGAATTAAGGGTTATAATTCATATGTATGGATTCATTAGTGAGCCTATTTTCATTAGAAATAAGTGGGAGCAGTATATGAAAACCGTATAGTGAGATATTTGAAATTAAGGTAAGAGAGATATATGAGTCTAATTTCAAGAAAAATTTACGGATCTAAATTTTGAGTTTCCTAATCCGAGTTATGGTTAGTTTAGTCAATACGATGCAGATGGACAGTTTCAATTTTCTATGCTCAAATTAGTAGTTAAGTCCGGGGTTGCCGGGGTAAATTATCGAAATAACCCTAGGTTACGAGATTACCAAATTACCCTTATTGGGTAAAATTATCAATTTACCGAAATGTCCTTATGGATCGATTTATCGAAATGTCCTTATGGACCGAAATCCCTTTTGCACCTGTCGAATTCTCTTTGAAGCACCTAGCCGAATGCCCATCTAAATTTCCTTAGTGCCATTTCTTTTTCTTCTTCTTCTCAAGGTGCTTAGCCGAATTTACTTGGAACCAATTGAGCTCTCTCTCTTTCTTCTTTGAACCGAAACCTCTTTGGCCGAATCTCGTTAAGGCCGAATCCCTTTCACTTCTTTTTCTCTTTTCTTTCATATTTGTTCAAAACCCCATCAACATCTCTTCTTCTCAAATCGACAACCTTCTTTTCTCTTCATTCTCTCTTGTGCCGAAAGTCCATCAATCTTCTCTTGATTCTTTGCAAAGCCGAATCTCTTTTGCTCTTCCTTCAAAAGCCATAGCCGAAACTCCTTTGATTGTTCCACCACCATTGCCGAAATCTCCCTTTACTCTTCTCTTCTTATTCCAACACTTTGGCCGAATATCAATCAAGGGTAGATCTCTTTGGTCTTCTTCTCTAATCGGTTTTGGAGGGGGTAAGTGTTCTTGGCCGAATCTCTTCTATTTTCTTCTTCTTTTCTCTGTCGACTTACATGGAAACAAAAGCTGAATTTTGGCATTTGTCTTGATTCTCATTCATCTATGAAACTGGATTCTCCTAGGTTCTTCAGGATTTGGAAGCAGTGGATCGTGGTCATCTACTCTCTCTGCTAATCGATTTTGTTAGGACTGTGGTAAGGTCTCATGCCGATTCATTCTTTCCCTTATTCTTTTGAAAAGCCGAAGGCTATTACTTTATGTGGTTGAATGTTGGCCGATTGTAGGGGAAGGCTGAGATCTCGCATATCTCGGGTTGTGGCTAGTATTTGAAAAGCATTAAGGTAAGGAGGGTTGCTAGGTGCGTTAACTTTTTGGGATTTACAAGTGAAGCCGAATGGCTTTTGCTAATGATCTTGGTTTGGCCGAATGTAGGTAAAGGGGGTCTAGTGCGTTAGATCGGGATCTTCGGGATTCAGTGATCATGTTAGTAACCAGGTGTGTAACTTACACACTTCATAATCATTGTAAACTTGTTAATAACCTAAACTATGTTAAAAGCAGAAACTGTGTAGATTTCGATATGATACCTTTATGGGTATGAGCAAGGATTTCGGGTAAGTCCGTTTTGTTGAGATTACGGTACATGATTTCTGATGATATTATTTATGTATGTTCGATATATGTCTAATGATTAAGCATGATGGCATGAATTGTATGTGCATTGCATTATTGTGGGTGATATGAGAGGAGGGGGAAGATTGATATCTGTGACTTTGGGTCACCAGTGGTTTGGCACCACCAGTGGTTTGGTACCACAGTTGATTTCGTGACTTTGGGTCACCAGAGGTTTGGCACCTCGTAGCGACTCATCCCAGTGGCTTAACACCACAGTGGGTTGGCCCCACATTTGATAAAACAGGATTGTCGCCAGTGATTTGGTATCACAACGTGGGTTGGCCCCACATATGGATTATTCGTGACTTTGGGTCACCAGTGGTTTGGTACCACATTATTATTGATATTAGTGACTTTGGGTCACTAGTGGTTTGGCACCACCAGTGGTTTGGTACCACACGGGGTAGAAAACAGAGTTAAGGATGGCTAGGTTTGGGTGCATGATGTGTTTGCTTGATTATGATTTGTGTAAGCATGTTGCAATAATCGGGAGGGGGATTATGCACTGAGTCTTGGTGACTCACCTTCTCCCTTATCTTTTCAGGTGATTCGTAGATCGCGGATGAGGAGCCGGGTGGACTCGAGGTGACCATGCGATAGTTGCTTTGGTTTTACATGGACATTTGATTTGGGTATTTTATTTTAGATTCTGGTTTTTATTTGGGTTTGTAACAAGGCCTTTAAATTATGTTTTGGATTATTTTATCTGCTTTGGATTTGGTTTTAAATATGACTAAGTAATTACTTAATTTGCTTTAATAACCTGATAATCAAAGTTTTCAAACTAAGCTACGCAACGAGTTTTCTAAACTCTACCATCGGGTAATACAATTCACATGATTTCAAAGCAACTTAACATTTTCCACTATACATACATCGCTTTTTTCCCCAAACACAGCAATCGAAGAGCTTTCACCAAAAAATAAACCGGTAACCTATTTTCTTCGAATCGTTTTCACTTTGTGACATGCCAGATTCGGTCGTGGTGTGTTGACCGGGTTTGGGGTGTTACATGTCATAATTAAAAGATGTAGATCAATAATGCAAGACATTAGTTAAAGATGCATTTAATAAACAAGACATAATTAAAGACTCATATTATAATAACTAAAGTAACTAAAATAAATAAATCAAAGTCCTTATTCCAGCAACCAAATTAACAAACTAAAATTAAAAGCTTTATTTTGCACTTGGGCCCCTCGAGTTTGGGTCAATCTCGGTGGCATCGAGTTGTGTTGTAACATGATACAGTCGGGATCGTATCACCATTAGTACACTCCACACGCCACTTGCCACTTTACCAATTGACTCCTTGTGCTAGTAAAATGCACACTTATTTCCTTAAGTCTCGATGCTACTTGCCTACTCTCCTTAAATGCTTAAACACAAAATTTTTCCTATAGCCCATCTTGAACCCGGAACTTCCTAGAAACCTTGTAACCTTCCAAATTCACTTAACTAATAAGTCCCACTTGAAATAATGCCATTCTCTTATTCTCAAAATTTTAAAATGCTTCTACACTCAAGGCCCAATGGGCCCAATCCTACTAGGCCCAATTTCAGGATGTTACAGATTATTCGTTGCAGAAGTTGGCCAAGTTGTATATAGCAAAAGTCGTGAGGTTGCATGGGGTACTAGTGTCAGTTATATCAGACAGGGATCCTAGGCTTACATCACGATTCTGGAAGGCTCTACATGAAGCTTTGGGTACAAGGCTAAATTTCAACACGGCGTTTCATCCGCAGACTGATGGTCAGTCGGAGAGAGTAATCCAGATTCTAGAAGACATGTTAAGAGGTCATGTGTGTGATCGACTTGTGGGTAGTGGGAAGATTTTCTACCGTTGGCGAGTTTGCATACAACACAAACTATCAATCCAAAGATCCAGATGGCACCCTACGAGGCGTTGTATGGTTGTAGGTGTCGTACTCCTACTTCTTTGGATCGAGTTGGGGAGCGCGATTATTGGGTTCAGAGTTGATCTCGGAGATGGAGGAAAAGTTAAGGTAATTCGACACGGTTAAAAGAAGCTTCGGACAGATAGAAATCGTACGCGGATCTGAAGCGGAAGGAGATAGAGTTCTCTGTGGGTGATCAGGTCTTTTTGAAGGTCTCACCTTGGAAGAAGATCTTAAGATTTGGGCGGAAAGGCAAGTTGAGCCCTAGGTTCATCGGACCTTACCGTGTATTAAAGTGTGTTGGGCCAGTGGCTTATCAGCTTGAGTTACCTCCGGAGTTGGGTCAGATACATAGCGTATTCCATGTCTCGATGTTAAGACATTATCATTCGGATCCGTCTCATGTTGTGCCAGTGGAAGAAGTTGAGATAAGGCCTGAATTGTCTTTTGAAGAAGAGCCAGTGCAGATTTTAGATCGGGATATTAAGGTGCTGAGAAAGAAGTCAGTTCCATTGGTCAAAGTATTATAGCGTAATCACGGGTCAGAGGAAGCTACATGGGAGCCAGAGGACACGATCCGGCAGCAATATCCTCATCTCTTCTAATCAGGTAAATTTTGAGGTCGAAATTTCTTTAAGAGGGGTAGAATCGTAACATCCTGAAATTTGGGAATTTATGTTTTACATTATACCATGCGATAGGCTAGTCAATAGTGTTAATTGTGTATGTTTAGGGGCCCTAAGAAGACTTGGGATTGAGTTGGGCCTTAGCAAAATTTTTGTGTTTAAGCACTTTAAGGAGAGAAGGTAAGTGGCATCAAGGCTTAAGGAATTAAGTATGTAATTTTTGCTAGCACAAATGGAGCATTGGCAAGGTGGTTGTGGCGTGAAATGGCAGAGGGGAGAACTTGGGTTCGAATCCCATCTAGTGTAAATATTTTGGATTAAATTTTTTTGTGCTATATGGTAAGTGTCGGCCATGGCATCAAAGATGGTAAGGAAGACGTTTTATTGAAGGAAAGAACACAAGGGAGAAGAGTAAGGAGAGAAACAAGGGAAGAATAAGGAAAGACATACAAGAAAAAGGTAAGGGAGGGGACATGTTGGCCGATTTTGTGGAAGGTGTTTGGGAAAGAATATTTTTGGTCAACCATCATCTTTTGGGTGTTATGGGCACACGTTTTTGTTAGGGGGAAGGGAGAGCCGAAATTCCTATAGCTTATTTGCAAGATTGTGCATGAAAGGTTGGTTTTCTTTTAACATTTTTGTGCATTTTTTTCCAATCTTTTTCCTTTGTTGCTGAAACACAAAATGACCAAAACACTCAATCCATTTTGGTTCATTTTCTTTTGGTAATAGCCGAACCTCTCTAATACTCCTTTGTCCATCACTTCTGTAACACCCTGGTTTTAGGGGTTAGGCATTTGGTGCTTAGCTCAGGTGTTGGCACACTCTAGTGTGTGGTTGGGTAAGTTTTAGGAGTCCTGAGAACCCTAGGTGGTGGTAGGTTGCCTTAGAAAATTTTTAGTTTTAGGGGCTAAAAAGGGGAGCTTGGCGAGGGGTGTCTTAAGAGAATTATTTGGGAGTTTATGTCATAAGAAAGGAGCTGGTGGAGTGGCAGGATAGGCGCCACTAAGGCCTTATGTGTGTGACGCCATTTGCATGGGGGAGAGGCTCAGGTTCGATTCGCAAGAGCAGCAGATGGGCATTCTTTTTTGCGTCATCTTGGTGGGGTGGATGGACGGTTTGAAAGGCTTAAAAGGTGGAGAAGACTTAGTCTTTTTTTTTGAATTTGGCTAGGTAAAAGTTTGACTCATTCAAACTTTTTGAATGGGTGGTAGGGAGGTATTTTAGGAGGATTTTGGGGACTATTTTTGGGGGGTTGGAGCTTGGCCTTTTAGTATAAATAGGGGGGGAGTGCTCATTATTCATTCATCATCTGCCTTCTCTCCTTTCTCCTTCTCTCGCATTTTCTTCCAAGTGGCCGAACCCTCCACTCTCCCTATTTCCCTTCCCTTTTCACTTCAAAACCAAAAGCACACCCCACACCTTTCTTTCTCCTTTCTTTGGCTGAAACCAGTGTTCCCTACCCCTTGATTTGGTTGATAGCCGAATCTACATCCATCACCCCTTTGCCGAATTTCCTCCTAGCACTTGGGCCGAGTGTTAACTTAGATCCTTTCGAGTTCCGTGACTGAGATACTTGGGGTTTTAGTGGTTGGCCAAGCCTCCGTTGTAGCAGTCAGTTTGGTCAAGTGGAGGTAAGATTATTTATTAAGGTTAAGTGCTTAAGTGGTGTTTTGGGGGTTAACCTGTTTACCTGATTAAGCTTTTGCATGGAGGCCACAACCAGTCAGAGTGGGCAAGGGAAGGTCCCTATTCCGAAGTTTAAGAAAAGAGCGGTTTCTGCTGTACGAGATTGGCCACCGGGGTGTGGGCCAGCAGCAGAAAACGTTAAGCAGATAGCCGTAGTTTCGCTAGACGATAGCATCGAGGATCGAGAGTCTAGTACTCCTAGTAGTAAGGTGTGTAACTAACCCACTATTTCCGGGGTTTTTATGTGTTATATGTTTTACTAACAGGTGCAGTAATGAGTGTGATATATATATATATACCCCTAAAGGGTATAGCGATGATCAGGTTAGTAGCAAAGTTTGTAAATATGTGATCACTGATTTTATTATGTGAGTATGCCTATGATTGTGTTTAATATGTACATGCACCATCTTATCATCATTTTATGTTACATGTGCATGGGTGGGTTTTGAAAGAAGATGCAGGTGTACTTCGAGTACGTGGTTGATGTCGACTTTGTGCTACATCGTGGATTGGCGGCGATCGTCGCGTTGTGGATCTTTGCGATTTAGTTCGCGTGGTTACCTTGATTGATATGAGCTTTATGCCATATCGTGGCTTGATGGATTGCTGTGTGCTCCATCGTGGTTTGATGTTAGCTATACGCTAAATCGTGGATGGCATTGGTTGCCTTTTGGAGGGAAAAGGAGAGGGTGACTTGATGGTCCCCTGTGTGTGGTAAATTTGGATAAGGGGGTGTGTAGCGGATGGACCCTAGGTTGGGTTGGGAATCATGTTGCATTATTTTTGTAATGATATGGAAATGGGCCAAGCCCAATATGACATGTGGATAGGTATGTTTTGGAAACATACGTGGACATGGGCCAAGCCCAGTGGATATGTGGTTTATTGGGAAATGGGCCTAGCCCAGTATTTGGGTATGATTTGAATGTGGGCCAAGCCCAGATTGTGGTAATGTTTAAATGAATATATATATACTTGTTGCCTTCGATAATTGGGATACTATGTGGCTAAGCATGTGGGTGGATTTCAGTGGTTATCTTACACACTGAGTCTGTATGACTCACCCAACTTTTTAATCATCGCAGGTGAGTCATGGTTAGTGGACGGGTTGGAGTGGATACAAGGTGGCCCATGCAGAAGGAGATTTTCATACAGAAAATGTTTCATTTTATTTAAGTATTTTATATTATCAGTATTTTGGGATTTTATTGATGTAATAAGGGCCTCTTTGGTTTAAAGTACTCTATTTATTAATGTTGAAGTTTACACTACATTTAGGAATATTTTCGCAAAAGATTCATATTATAGCAACTTATAATAATGTTTTAATTCGGAAGTTTTCAACAAGCTTATTTTATTTATTAAATGTTAAATGGACATGATTTTCAGAGATAATAAGTTTTCAAGTTTAATTCTAAAGTCAAAGATTTCCAACCGTCTTTCCCAGTGACATAACAGTTGATCGGTCGTAGTGAATGGGCCGGGTTTGGGGATGTTCTGATTTGGTATCGAGAGCCAGGTTCAAAACTCGGCTTTGAGGGTTTTGGGGCCCAAAAACGTTTTCAAAATGGGCTTTTCAATGGGCTTTTATAAAAGGTTTTCAGTTACTCGGCATGGCACTGTACCTCAGGCAGAAGTCCACTGTAAGTACTTGGACTTTTGAAGTGATTTGTTTGTATGAATTGTTATGGGTTTATTTGGGCTCGTAGAATAGAATACTAGGATCTGTTGGACCCTAAGATTAGTCTACTCAAACACGTGCATAAGATTTAAAGTGCCTAATAAACAAACCGTGAAGTAAGTCGTAAAGTTAAGGTGTGGTAACCTTGGTGCGCATGTTCAGGAGTGGATCCGGAAGAGCACGGTACTTGCGATCCTCGTGACTCACCTCCTCTTCGCAGAATCCTACTGGCGCGTAGCTACGGTTCACCTTAACCAAGAGGACTTGTTCATAGGCTAAACAGATTATTATTAAAACCGAAAGGAATTAGTCTTGCTATTTTTTAAAATTTCCTGTTTCAAAATTTTCAACTCTACTCCTTGGGTTTGTAAGCTCTAAATCGCTTTTTGAAAGATGTTTTCTCGATTTGCAAAATTACCAAAAATACCTCAGTAGGAAAATGACGAAATTACCCACAGGTAGGAAGGAAACTTTGATTGATCGAAAGAACTACTCTTGGAACCTTCATTGCATAAAATTGCTCGTGAATAAAAGCAGTGAAACAATAATTTCTAATTCATAAAACTTTCTAAACAGATTAAGTCAAGCGCTAGAGATGAGTTCTAGGGACGCGCGTAGAAGAAGAATGACGACCGGAACCGGTAGGGTCAGCTATGGGTCGAAAGCGAAGTGCCGCCAGCAGTGGATGTAGAGGAACAAGATCCGGTAAGTGAAGAGGACGCAGATGTGTCGCAGCTATGTTACGCGTGCTTCAGCAAGTGGCAAGAGCTAGTAGGGAAATGGAGCTCGAAGTCGGTGCCCGAGAGGCTTAGGACTAACGGGGTGAAGTTTTTAGGGAGTATCTGGAGTAGCTCGAACGTAGCGGAGTATTGGCTAGAAGGAGTCGAGAGAATTATGGACGACTTGGATTGTGCCCCGGAGGAAAAGCCGAAGGTGTCTTTGTTTCGCTTCTTCGGGATGAGGCTTATCGTTGGTGGCTCACTATCAAACAAGGTGTCTGCGCAGAGCGATTGGATTGGGACTACTTTAAGGAAAAGTTTGAAGGAAAATACGTTGGAGCAAGCTACTTAGATGCGCAAAGGAAGGCGTTTCTAAACCTCGGTGCAAGGAAATAAGTCGATAGCGAGAATCACGGCGAGTTTGTACGGCTAAGTCGGTATGCTAAAGGAATTGTGGCCACCGACTATGAGAGGTGCGTCCGGTTTGAAGACGGATTGCGAGATGAGCTTCGAGTGCTTGATCGCTCCATGAGAGGAAAGAGACTTCGGTGCTAGTGGAGAAAGCTCGATAGCCGAAGAAGTTAAGAGGACGGTAAGGGGAAACCGAGAAAAGAATAGGAACGAGAATAAGAGAAATATTGGACCGTCAAAGATCGTTGGGTAATGTCCGTAAAAGACCAAAGATCGAGAATCCTGTAAGTGTACTTGTATCAATGGATCGGAATTGTCTCTCGTGCTCGATGTGGAAGACCTCACACGGGAGAGTCTTTGGGAAATAGTAAAGAATGTTTTCGGTGTGGATCTAAGGCACATCCGGTTAAGAATTGTCCTCAAGCGACGAGGGTCGTGGTTCAAGTCATGGAAGGAATGGTTCTAGTCGGAGTCAACCAAGGATGTGATATTAGGTAAGCTCCTTTGCTTGGGTACTTGCGTTAATTACTTTGTTTGCTTATGAGTTAGCCTTTCCTGTGTTGCTAAGAGAGGCGTTTCGAGTTTGGAGCGAATTTGGAGATTGTGTAGGCACGTTAGCCTTAGTGAGATCAGAGTGCGCAGACATAAGCGTAAGGGGTGAGATAGGTTGTATGGACGTTTGTTAGTAAAGTAATTTCGAGGACGAAATTATTTTAAGGAGGGTAGTATTGTAACACCCTGGTTTTAGGGGTTAGGCATTTGGTGCTTAGCTCAGGTGTTGGCACACTCTAGTGTGTGGTTGGGTAAGTTTTAGGAGTCCTGAGAACCCTAGGTGGTGGTAGGTTGCCTTAGAAAATTTTTAGTTTTAGGGGCTAAAAAGGGGAGCTTGGCGAGGGGTGTCTTAAGAGAATTATTTGGGAGTTTATGTCACAAGAAAGGAGCTGGTGGAGTGGCAGGATAGGCGCCACTAAGGCCTTATGTGTGTGACGCCATTTGCAGGGGGGAGAGGCTCAGGTTCGATTCGCAAGAGCAGCAGATGGGCATTCTTTTTTGCGTCATCTTGGTGGGGTGGATGGACGGTTTGAAAGGCTTAAAAGGTGGAGAAGACTTGGTCTTTTTTTTGAATTTGGCTAGGTAAAAGTTTGACTCATTCAAACTTTTTGAATGGGTGGTAGGGAGGTATTTTAGGAGGATTTTGGGGACTATTTTTGGGGGGTTGGAGCTTGGCCTTTTAGTATAAATAGGGGGGGAGTGCTCATTATTCATTCATCATCTGCCTTCTCTCCTTTCTCCTTCTCTCGCATTTTCTTCCAAGTGGCCGAACCCTCCACTCTCCCTATTTCCCTTCCCTTTTCACTTCAAAACCAAAAGCACACCCCACACCTTTCTTTCTCCTTTCTTTGCATTTGAAACGGTGTTCCCTACCCCTTGATTTGGTTGATAGCCGAATCTACATCCATCACCCCTTTGCCGAATTTCCTCCTAGCACTTGGGCCGAGTGTTAACTTAGATCCTTTCGAGTTCCGTGACTGAGATACTTGGGGTTTTAGTGGTTGGCCAAGCCTCCGTTGTAGCAGTCAGTTTGGTCAAGTGGAGGTAAGATTATTTATTAAGGTTAAGTGCTTAAGTGGTGTTTTGGGGTTAACTCATTTACTGATTAAGCTTTTGCATGGAGGCCACAACCAGATCGAGTGGGCAAGGGAAGGTCCCTATTCGAAGTTTAAGAAAAGAGCGGTTTCATTGCATGCGAGATTGGCCACCGGGGTGTGGGCAAAGAGCAGTAAAAACGTTAAGCGATAGCCGTAGTTTCGCTAGACGATAGCATCGAGGATCGAGAGTCTAGTACTCCTAGTAGTAAGGTGTGTAACTAACCCACTATTTCAGGGGTTTTTATGTGTTATATGTTTTACTAACAGGTGCAGTAATGAGTGTGATATATATATATATACCCCTAAAGGGTATAGCGATGATCAGGTTAGTAGCAAAGTTTGTAAATATGTGATCACTGATTTTATTATGTGAGTATGCCTATGATTGTGTTTAATATGTACATGCACCATCTTATCATCATTTTATGTTACATGTGCATGGGTGGGTTTTGAAAAAGAAGGTACGGGTGTACTTGAGTACGTGGTTGATGTCACTTTGTGCTACATCGTGGATTGTATTGATCGAGGTCGCGTTGTGGATCTTTGCGATTTAGTTCGCGTGGTTACCTTGATTGATATGAGCTTTATGCCATATCGTGGCTTGATGGATTGCTGTGTGCTCCATCGTGGTTTGATGTTAGCTATACGCTAAATCGTGGATGGCATTGGTTGCCTTTTTGGAGGGAAAAGAGAGGGTGACTTGATGGTCCCCTGGTGTGTGGTAAATTTGGATAAGGGGTGTGTAGCGGATGGACCCTAGGTTGGGTTGGGAATCATGTTGCATTATTTTTGTAATGATATGGAAATGGGCCAAGCCCAATATGACATGTGGATAGGTATGTTTTGGAAACATACGTGGACATGGGCCAAGCCCAGTGGATATGTGGTTTATTGGGAAATGGGCCTAGCCCAAAGATTTGGGTATGATTTGAATGTGGGCCAAGCCAGCATTGTGGTAATGTTTAAATGAATATATATATATACTTGTTGCCTTCGATAATTGGGATACTATGTGGCTAAGCATGTGGGTGGATTTCGGTGGTTATCTTACACATCGAGTGCGTATGACTCACCCAACTTTTAATCATCGCAGGTGAGTCATGGTTAGTGGGACGGGTTGGAGTGGATACAAGGTGGCCCATGCAGAAGGAGATTTTCATCTGAGAAAATGTTTCATTTTATTTAAGTATTTTATATTATCAGTATTTTGGGATTTTATTGATGTAATAAGGGCCTCTTTGGTTTAAAGTACTCTATTTATTAATGTTGAAGTTTACACTACATTTAGGAATATTTTCGCAAAAGATTCATATTATAGCAACTTATAATAATGTTTTAATTCGGAAGTTTTCAACAAGCTTATTTTATTTATTAAATGTTAAATGGACATGATTTTCAGAGATAATAAGTTTTCAAGTTTAATTCTAAAGTCAAAGATTTCCAACCGTCTTTCCCAGTGACATAACCAGATTCGGTCGTAGTGAATGGGCCGGGTTTGGGGATGTTACAACTTCTTTTCTTTTTTTACCATTTCCTCAACCATTCTCCTTTTCTCTTAAATTGACACAACTTTGATTGGCCGAATCTTCCTTGCCCTTTTCTCTTCAATAGCCGAATCTTTAACATCTTCTCTTCTCCATTCTTGCGTGTTGGACATTTCTCCTTGGTTGAATCGGGTAAGGGTTTCATTTCTACTTCTTCCATTTTCTTTTCTTCCTAGCTGAATGTGTGTCCATCACTATTCGGTTGTTCTACTTTGTTTCTAAATTGAAACATCACTCTCTCCTACACTCTCATATTGTGATCAATTCTTTTTCGTAGTGTTATAGTGGGTGGCCGAATACCACATCATTGCCGTTTCATCTCTAATCATATGTCCAATCGGTGGGAATCGGGTTCATCATCGATTAAGGTAAGGAGTCTCTTCATAGTCCATTCGATATCACTACTCGGTTATTGTGTTAATCGGATTGAAAGTTTGACTAATCGATTATTATAGGGACTAGATCGTTCATTCTTATCTACTCGTTGACCCTTCGGAAGTAGTGGTAAGCCGAAACCTTTTCCTTAGACAATTGTTTTCTATCATCGTAATGTCGTTCTGACTAAGACTTTTCCAATGGAGGCAAGTGGTAGCGATTTGAAAAGAAAATCGATAGGAGAGCAAAAAGGGAGTGGATTTGCGATTCCTACTCCTAAGTTCAAGCGTAGGGCGGTATCGGCGGTTCAGGATTTTCCACCGGGTTGTGGACCATCATCCGGTGAGAATAGGCAAATCGTGGTCGTTCACGATACTAAGGGTAAGCATTTTAGATCGTCTGATTTAGTTTTGGATTAATAAAATCTCGTTTGTTGGTTAATCGAGTGTAATGGTGATTTAGGTGCCGACGATCAAGAAGGGTTAGTCCTCACCGTAATCAGGTGTGTAATCTCACACCGAAATCTGTAGATTCGAGATTCGATATTATGTTGGAAAAGTAGGTCGTTATTATTTACAGAATTAAAAATCGTAATATCGCATAAATCGAGTAACTTGCTTAAATTAATTTTATTTCTAAAGATCTGTCAAAATCGGTATTAAATTGCTAAATTACGAAAATGCCCCTATGGGTCGATTTACTAAAATACCCCTATGGGCCGATTTACCAAAATGCCCCTATGGGCCGATTTGCTAGAATGCCTTAGTGGGCCGAATTATTAAAATGCTTTAATGGGCTGAATCACCAAAATTGTTCAATAGAAAATGGTTGTTATATAAATATGGATATTTTATTTAATTATGTATGTTGCATTTTTTTTTTTTACATTTTGCATGGGATGGGAAAATTGTATGAAGAGTAGTGTAGCCTGGTGGCATTGCCACAAATTGTATATTATTGTGCCTAAATTATGATTTCAGTGGTTTGACCACAAAAATAAAATGCTATAGTAGTTTGACTGCAAATTTGGTGTGAGCGGCGGGGTGGGTTGACTTGATCCCCACAGGTGTGATTGGCTGGTCGGGGGTGTGATGGATGGATGGGTTGGGTTGCATACATATACTACATTTTAATTATTACTATGTAAATGGGCTTAGGCCCAAGATTATGCTATGCGGGTTCAGGCCCAGTGGATGACAATAAGGGGATTATACACTGAGTTCTTGTGACTCACCCCTTTCTTTCTTAACCGTTGCAGGTAATGCTCCGTATTGAGGACTTGGGCCCATGGATGACTCGGTGGAGGCCATACTTTGGAAATAATATTTTCAAATATTAGTAAACTACTTTCCCGCTTTATTTCACTATTTTTACTATTTGAGTTTTAAGTTATAATAAGGCCTCTGGAATATTTTTATTTTGCTTTATGTTTAGTCGTACTTATTATCTTGCTTGAATTATTTTAAAATGGAGATTTTTCTAAAATCATAAATAACAGTTTCTAAAATTGATTAACAAATGGTTTTCATAATGAATATGCACTAATAGTTTAACTCGGATTCTATTTCAAATTATCAATGTCATTTCTCAAAAGTCACGATTTTTAAAGTTCACTAGTTCGATTTTCGATTAATCAATCAACCTCTCAAAATTGGTAGTGTTTTATCAAATATTTATAACCAAACTTGTTTTCTTGACCATGACCAAATAACGCCTGTTTTAGTAAGAATCACATGTTCTTTATACGTTTTCTTCATGTGACATGTCATATCCAATCATACCGCATGGACCGGGTTTGGGGTGTTACATTTAATGTGTCCAAAGTGTCCATTAGTGTGTCATGGACATGTTCAATTATTGTTCAGCTGATTTGAAGAGTTTTAATATGTTTTCTTGGTTCATGTAGGTTCAGTCGAACCATTAGAGTGCATTTAAGTGATACATGCACCTAGGTGCATTGTACCTAGCCGAATACATCAAGGAACCTAGGAGGTGCATGGATGGTTGGAAGCATGGATTAATTACTGCTGGTTATTGGATTTTTAAGGCACCTATTCGGCTGGAATTTGAAGACAATTTTATGGAGGAATTAAATGCATGAACCACAAGATACATTGCATGGCCGAATGCATGAATGTCCAGCTACATGAATTATTTTGATTCATTGACTCTCCTAAGTGACTATTCGGCCAAGGGGCATCTATTGGCATTATTTTTAAAGCTATGGACAAATTTGGACAATGCCATTCATCTTCCTACAACCAAGTTCATCAAGCTTAGTTTTCTTTATCATTAAGCTGCCCCTTGACGTTCCCAAAGGCTGCCCATTAACTTGGACGAATTTTGAGTTAATTCTTGGACATTCATCCTTCTAGAAAAAGTCCATTGGAGTGCCCTTGCTGACCAAATACAATCAGCTTATTTCTTTCTCCATTAAGTTGGCTATTGGCGTTCCCAAAGGATGAACATGGACATGGCCATTAGTCTTCCAAGTGCACTCATCTCGCCAAGAGAAATGTATCATCTAGAAGCTGCCCATTTGCCTCCCACATGCAGCCGAATATAGCAAGCTCACAAGGCCACATTCAGCCAAATTTCCCAAGCATATCAAGGGCCTTGTTCGGCCAACCTAGCCAAGCAAACTAAGGGACTTTATTCTAGATTTTTCTAGCTTATTCTAAGTTTAATTTTACTTAGCCTTTAAGCTATTTGGATGACCATTCGGCTAGCTCTAATTAGCCTACAAATACTTGTTATTTTCATTGGTTATGTTAGATTAAGACTTTGATTAAATATATATAAACATTTGTTCACCGAGTGAGTTTATCTCCTCTTCATTTTCATTCAAGTTTTGATTCCAACTTATCAAGTTTTGCTTGTGGCGTCAAGTCGTTTCTCATCCATTAACTTATACCATAGGTTCTTATCTTTATAAATAACGGGCCTTGGTCCATATCCAATTTCCATCTTCCACCTTAAACCAATATAGATCCCAGGGTGACACTGTCATAGTGTTGAATCGATTCTTTGTTTAAGTTCTTTAATCCATTTCCACCAAAATATCACCTATCTTTTATCCATCTTCCTTCAACATAAAACTGAATCTATCATCTAAACTGTTTCCTTCATTTCTCAAACCTCCATTCCTAGCTTAATCCATTTCTTAAAACCAATTCACTTAAAAGCTTTCGCAACTCTTCCATATTTTCTCATTATTACCCAAAGGCTTAATTTACTCCTTGTAGACGATTGGGCAATCCGCATACATTTCGACTCTTCCTGAGGCAGACTGTATCACGTTGGTTGTCTGAACAAAATTCCTTTTAGCTCGGTTTACCTCGGTCCAATGGGGCGGATAGTTTTTGAATTACCTGAAAAGAAAATTCAAGAATTAGCAAGAAATGTGTTAAACATACTTGCAACCCAAATATGAGCAAAACAGGACAAATAAATGGCATGCAATCGGGCATAATCACTTTATCATATAAAAGTAACAAAGCCTTATCAAATGTTTGAGACATAAGCGAATAGGCTTCATGGCATGCATACGATTTAAACAGTTTCCACAAAACAAAATTATCATGCGAGTAACACATCAAAGGATAAATATAATCGTCATAGGTAGATAGGTGAGAAAGTGCATATGGTACTCGAAACTTGATACGATCCGCCTCGGGGTGAGTCGAGTCGTATATGAATTTGCCCGATCGTCTACGAAGGAGTATCATTTGATTTGTTTAAAAGAAAGGTAAAATGGTTATATTTTAGAAAAGGGCAACAACTTGGGCTGAAGGAAAATAGTTGGATGAATGGATTGATGGTTGAAACAAGAAAGAACCCTTAATAGAAGATTAAGGACCCGAATCTTATAGGTTTTAATGGAATGGTTGAGTTGAATAAAAACTGAGACCCACTATCTAGCAAGATAGGAACCAACGGTATTGATTTGAACGCCACACCCGAAAGGATGATAAGTTTAAGAACAAATTCAGATTGACACCACTAGTTGATAGATAAGTCAATTTGAACCTTGAAGAATTAAGAGATCGGATAACTCACAATCTGAATATTTCGTAAAGCATCAAAAGTCCCCTTTTACAAACTAATAACAAGTATATATAGTGTTTACATGTGGTTAGCTGAAGAGTCAAATGAATTCAGCTTTATTATGCATTTAAATGGCTGAAATAAAATCTAAAAACTCTTGAATTCCTCCAGCCAAATAACAGCAACTTTATGACTCCTAATGAGCTGATTAAATGAACTTGAATGCTTTAAAAATGTCCCTTGAGTTGTCCACAGCTAGAAGAAAAGTCACTAGCAACTAATGGTGTTTTTAATGCATGTTATCATCTTTTAAATGAGCCAAAAAGCTACTTTGGTAAGTGACGAATTTCTTGCTGAATTTATGAGGAGTTAAAATGCTCCTTAAAGCTCCTTAATTTTATGTATTAAGCATCCCTTGTAATAGCCACTTCTTTTGTAACCAAAATCAACTTAAAAGTCACTTCCATTAATGTTGTAATGCCTTGTAAAGTAACGGTTGCCAGCTAAAAAGTTTCCTACATTCAAACACATTAAAAACATATTAATCACATTTAAACACTTATTAAACACTAATTTAACTTAAACACATTAAACACTTATTAAACATTAATTTAACTTAACACATTAAACACTTATTAAACACTAATTTAACTTAACACATTAAACACTTGACTTAATAAATAAACTAGAAGTAAGGACTTCAATTAATGCAGCAATTAGTTAATTTATGGAAGCAGAATTAAATTAACTTAAACTCATGCTTCATTAAAAACATCCTAGTAACTAGATTAATTAATAAGCCTCTTATTAAACACAACTTATTTAATTAAACTAAACACCTTTATTTAAAGCTAATTTTAAAAGCAAAATAAAAAAAAACGCATGAAATAAATCAAGCTAAACACAAGTTGAATGAACTGAATATGAGCTTATTTCAACTTGCAAAAGCATGCGCATTGGGCTTATTAAGTTAGCCCGATTCTCCTCATTTTGTCCAGCCATTAACTTGCTCCACTTTTGCTCAACTAAGGCCAAAATAGCCTCCTTGAATCGTTTTGCACGTGCTCGGGTGATGGGTCCTTGTGGCAACACCAATGGCTCTTTGTTGGAACTTGGTGTGACCCGGATCATGGCCGTATCATCCTCCCCCTCTTCAAAGCAATTTGTCCTCAAATCAGAATCTGCATCAAAGAGAGATAGATCAGACACATTAAAAGTTGCACTTATATTAAACTCACCTGGTAGGTCAAGTCGATAGGAATTGTCATTAATTTGCTCCAAAACTTGGAATGGACCGTCACCACGCGGCAATAATTTGGACCTTCTTTGAGCTGGGAATCGCTCTTTCCTCATGTGAACCCAAACCCAATCCCCGGGTTCAAATATTACTTATTTTCGCCCTTTGTTGGCCTTGCGCACATATTGCTCTGTTCGAGCCTCGATATTAGCTTTAACCTTTTGATGTAATTGTTTCACATAGTCTGCTTTCCTCTTAGCATCTACAATAACAATTTGATCGTTAGGTAATGGGATTAAGTCTAGAGGAGATAAAGGATTAAAACCGTAAACTATTTCAAATGGAGAGAGTTTAGTAGCAGAGTGAATAGTTCGATTATAAGCAAACTCTATGTGAGGTAGACACTCCTCCCACGACTTGATATTCTTGCGGATAATGGCCCGTAGTAGTGTGGATAAGATGCGGTTCACCACTTCAGTTTGGCCATCCGTTTGGGGATGACATGTCGTGGAGAATAAGAGCTTCGTACCTAGCTTACTCCAAAGTGTCCTCCAAAAATGACTAAGAAATTTTGCATCACGGTCGGACACTATTGTCTTCGAAATTCCATGTAACCTAACAATTTCTTTAAAGAAAAGGTTAGCAATATTAACAGCATCATCAGTTTTCGAACATGCAATGAAATGTGACTTTTTTAAAACCAGTCTACTACTACAAAAATGGAGTCCTTTCTGGTTCGAGTTCGCGGTAATCCTAAAATAAAATCCATGGATAGATCAACCCAAGGCCCTTCGGGAATAGGCAAAAGCCCATGTGGGTTAACCTTCGATTTTGCCTTTTTACAAGCCACACATCGCGAACAAATTTTCTCGACATCTCGTTTCATCCATGGCCAAAAGAAATGTTCTTGCAGAATGGCCAAGGTCTTTGTAATGCCAAAATGGCCCATGAGTCCGCCACCATGCGCCTCGAGTACAACTCTCGCACGGAACTTTGCAGAATACAAAGCTTACCTTCTCGAAAAGGAAGCCATCAAACACGAAAAACTTATCAACAAACAACATGTTCACACAATTTATACACATCTCCAAAATCAAGATCGAACTATACAAATCTTTCAAAAATGCAAAACCAAGCAATTTTGAATCCAAATGATTTAATAGAGTATATCGACGAGATAGTGCATCAGCCACAATGTTTTCCTTACCCTTCTTATACCGAATAACATAAGGAAAGGATTCAAGAAATTCTACCCATTTTGCGTGCCTTTTGTTGAGCTTGTGTTGTCCTTTGATGTGCTTGAGCGATTCATGGTCCGAATGGATGACAAACTCCTTTGACCACAAATAGTGTTGCCACGTTTCCAATGCCCGGATCAAAGCGTACATTTCCTTATCGTATGTTGGGTAATTCAATGGTGTGCCACTTAGTTTTTCACTAAAATACGCCACGGGTTTTCCTTCTTGAGTCAACGCAGCACCAATCCCAATACCTGAGGCATCACATTCAATTTCAAATGTTTTGTCAAAATCAGGTAATAGAAGTAATGGGGCATTAGTTAAGTGGTCTTTAAGTAAAATAAAAGATTTCTCTTGTTCCTCGCTCCAAAAGAAGGCAAAATTCTTTTTGATCACATTCGTGAGAGGTGCGCCAATGTGTGAAATCGGAACAAAAAGCGATCAGAGAAACTCGCCAAGCCATGGAAACTTTCAGACTTGACTTATCTTTGGTCGGTCTAGGCCATTCTCGAATAGCTTTCACCTTGTCTTGATCTACTTCAAGTCCTTGCGGTGACAACAAATCCTAAGAAAATGACTTTGTTAGAGCAAAATGTGCATTTCTTAAGATTAGCATATAATGTTTCCTTGCGCAATGCATCAAGAATAGCTCGTAAATGCTTCAAATGATCATCTAAAGATCTACTATAAACAAGAATGTCATCAAAGTAAACCAAACAGAATTTACCAATATAAGCACGAAGAACATGGTTCATTAAACGCATAAAAGTACTAAGAGCGTTAGTGAGACTGAATGGCATTACCAACCACTCGTACAAACCGTGTTTAGTTTTAAATGCTGTTTTCCACTCATCTCCCTCAAGCATCCGAATCTGATGGTAGCCGCTTTTGAGATCGATTTTGGAAAACAATTGAGCACCACTTAATTCATCGAGCATATCATCAAGACGCAGTATTGGATGACGATATTTTATCGTGATTTTGTTTACAGCACAACAATCAACACACATACGCCAAGTCCCATCCTTTTTCGGCACTAATAAAACTGGAACGGCGCACGGACTAAGGCTCTCGCGGATGAATCCCTTCTCAAGAAGTTCATTCACTTGTTTTTGCAATTCCTTGGTCTCTTCTGGATTACTACAATAGGCAGGTCGGTTTGGTATGGATGTGCCGGGAATGAAGTCATTTGATGTTCTATTCCCCGAATAGGTAGTAAGCCACTTGGAATTTTGTTGGGAAATACATCTTCAAATTCCTGCAAGAGAGAAACAATAGAAGACTGTAAAGCAGCATCTAACTCATTAATATTCAAATAAGATTCCTTGTACATGAGTACATGTAGGGGCTGTCTCAACATGAAAGATTTTCGAATGTCACTCTCTTTTGCATACACACTCATTTTTTCACTCGATTTTTCATCACTCATTTTTTCTCTTGATCTTTATTATTGTCTCTCATTTTTACCTCTTGTTTCCCTCGTTTCTTTTCACTCAAATTTTCACACACTTTTTCACTCTTTTCTTTCTTTTCACTCTCTTTGAATTTTTCAATTGAGTCTCGCAGTTTCACTTGATCTTCGTATACTTGTCTCGGTGTCAAAGGCGCCAAAGTGATGTTTTTGCCTAAATACTTGAAGGTGTATTGATTTGTGTAGCCATCATGTACCACTTTTCGATCAAATTGCCATGGACGGCCAAGTAAAAGGTGTCCAGCATGCATTGGAACCACGTCACAGGGAACTTCATCTTTATATTTTCCAATGGAAAATGGCACCAACACTTGTTTTGTCACCTTTAACTCCCCTCCTTCGTTAAGCCATTGAAGCTTATATGGACAAGGATGTTTCGTTGTGGACAAGGCAAGTTTCTCCACCATTAATGTACTAGCAACATTTGTACAACTTCCACCATCCAGAATAAGACTACATGCCTTACCTTGCACCAAACAGCATGTATGGAAGATGTTCTCGCGTTGTTGTTCATTCTCCACGCTTTGCAAACTTAGGCTACGTTTGATCACTAGAATCTCACCTTCAACGGCATATTCAAATTCTTCCTCCTCTTCACTAGCAAAAGTGTCAGATTCCTCATCTTTATCATCTTCCGACTCTATTTCGCCATTGGTTCTCAACACCATTGTTCATCGGTTAGGGCATTGACTAGCTATGTGCCCTCATCCCAAGCACTTAAAGCACTTGATTTCCCTTGTATGATTTGGATTGGCGACTTCTTTGCCTTTGCTTGATTCACTAACGGGTTTGTTAAACTTAACAGGAGTGCTTTGGTCCTTCAAACGGTTAGAAAAATCTCTTTTGCTCGTACCTTGTCCCCACTTTGAAGTGTTTGCAGGGTTGGAATAGGTTCGAATAGAGCCTTTCTTCTTGAGTTGTTTTTCTATTTTAATTGCAACATGGACCATGTGGTTCACCTCGACATAGTGTTGAAGCTCCACCACATTAGCAATTTCTCGATTTAACTCGGCTAGGAATCTGGCCATGGTTGCTTCACGGTCCTCTTCCACGTTCGTAGAAATCATTGCGATTTCCATTTCTTTGAAATAATCTTCTACACTTCAGTGGCCTTGTGTAAGATTTTGCAACTTTTGGTATAACTCCCAATGGTAAAAAGATGGAATGAATCTCTTTCTCATCACCGCTTTCATTTCTAACCATGTAGAAATTGGCCTTTCTCCATTTCGTCTTCGATTGGTTGTTAGTTGATCCCACCACACCATGGCGTAATCGAAAAATTCAATTGCTGCCAACTTGACTTTCTTGGTCTCCGAGTAGTTGTGGCAGTCAAACACCAACTCGATTTTCTTTTCCCACTCTAAATATGCCTCTGGATCGGACTTGCCTTGGAAGGGTGGTATGGAGAGCTTAATGTTCTTCAGATCATCGCCCACTTGTTCTCGTCCCCTTCAGCCTCGGTTCCGTTGACCCCTCTGCTGATCACTTAAGTTAGACCCTTGGTCACTTTCGGATTAGCTAGAGATGGAATCGACTTCTTGGAACCTTGGGCGACCTCGTTCCCTTCGTGGACCTCGAGGATTCCTTTCTCGCTGGGTTCTCTCTTCGACTTGATCTAACCTCTCTTGAATAGGCTCAAGCTTGCGGTTGAATAGGTGCTCAACCTCGCGCAATAGGGCTTGAAGATTAAGGTCTGGTACGTTGCAGACTGGTTGCCGTTCGGGCCTTTCTTCCATATTTCGATTCGGACTTCTCGACATAAGAAAGTTTTTTTTTAAAACCTCACCACAAACCTCACTAGTCACTCAGAAAGAAAAAGTAAATATTGAACACACACACTCGTGTTTCACTCAATTTTAGCTTTTTCTCTAATGAGTCACTCGTGCCTTTTACCACTCGAATCCACCTCTCAAAATTCTGGAAGGTTGCCTTAGACTTATTAGCAACTTGTAGGTCGGCTTCAAGGGGTTAAAGCAAAGGATAAATCATTTTATGTAAAGGTAGGCTGAAAGAAAAAAAAGAAGTTGATAGATGTGGCATTGGATGCGTTGGAAAAAAAATACCAAATGATAGGAATAAGAATTTTGGATGATCGGGATAGGAAGATGAAAATATTATTTTCAGGAACTTAGAAATTGAGGAGAAGAATGAAGAAACTCACAAAATCACAAAACTTCACTTTTCTCTTTTTTTTCGTATATATATTTTTTTCTTTTTTTTTCAAATGCACAAAAATAGCACCAATAAAACTTTGAGATTACAACTGAATTTTTTTTTCGAATTTTTTTCGAACTTTTTTTTGAATTTACGATATTGGAATTATGTTGATCGTCGGAGCTCCTCATTTCTAGCTCTGATACCAAATGATATGATCCGCCTCGGGGTGAGTCGAGTCGTATATGAATTTGCACGATCGTCTACGAAGGAGTATCGTTTGATTTGTTTAAAAGAAAGGTAAAATGGTTATATTTTAGAAAAGGGCAGCAACTTGGGTTGAAGGAAAATAGTTGGATGAATGGATTGATGGTTGAAACAAGAAAGAACCCTTAATAGAAGATTAATGATACGATTCACCTCGGGGTGAGTCAAAACGTATGCTAGTTGCCCAATCGTCTACGAGGAGGAATCAAGTCTTCGGAAAATAATCAAAAAAAATATAGATGAGTTTGCAGAAGCTTTAGGTGAATTTGTTTAGAAGGTGGGTTTAAGTTAGGAATGGAGGTGTTTAAATGAAAGAGTTGATTTGGATAATTAAAAGGATAGGTTCGGTTTAAGATGAAGGGAAAGAAGATGGGATTTGGTTTAAGGTTGAACAAACAATGATAGGCTGATGGTAATGGGATTGGATAGATGGATAAGTGATGGTTTAGATAAATGATAGGTGATAGTTGATGGGAATGGATGAAAGAACTTAAACAAAGAATCGATTCAACACTAATAAAGTATCACCCCGGGTTCTAAATTGGTTTAAGGTGGAAAAATGGTAATCGATGATGGACCAAGACCCGTTATCTATAAAGATAAGAACCTATGGTATAAATTGATGGAAGAGAACGATTGATGCCACAAGCAAGAAAACTTGATAAGTCGAAATCGAAACTAGTACAAAAGATAGAGAGGAGAATAATCTCACTCAATGAACAAAAGTTCATAAAATATATTCAAAGTTCAAAAAGTCCCCTTTTACAAACTAATAACAAGTATATATAGTGTTTACATGTGGTTAGCTAAAAAGACAAATGAATTCAACTTTAATATGCAATTAAATGGCTGAAATTAAATCTAAAAACTCTTGAATTCCTTCAGCCAAATAATAGCAACTTTATGACTCCTAATGAGCTGATTAAATGAATTTGAATGCTTTAAAAATGTCCCTTGAGTTGTGCTTGGCTAGCCGAAAAGTCTCCAGCAATTAATGGTGTTTTAAAAGGCTTAAATGTCCTTCTTGAATGCTTTTAAAAATGTCCCTTGAGTTGTCCTTGGCTAGCTGAAAAGTCTCCAGCAACTAAATAAAAATGTGTGACCTTTAAGATTCAAACGGTTATTGGAAGAAGTAGAGGTTGTTGCCGAAATTAATTGATGTATAATGCTTCCTTCAATTATCATAACAGCTCCTTTAAATGTCGAATAATGCTTCCTTTATGTGTGTAACCGATTCTCACTTGAAAAGTCACATTAAACTCTTTGTAACATCCCATGAGTGTAACGGTTTCCAGCTGAAAGGTTTCTTACATTCAAACACATTAAACAGACATATTAACCACATTTAATCACTTATTAAACACTAATTTAACTTAAATACATTAAACACTTATTAAAAGCTAATTTAACTTAACACATTAAACACTTATTAAACACTAATTTAACTCAACACATTAAACACTGACTTTATTAAATGAACTAAAAGTTAAGACTTCAATTAATGCAGTAATTAGTTAATTTATGGAAGCAGAATTAAACTAACTTAAACACTTTATTAAATGAACTAAAAGTTAAGACTTCAATTAATGCAGCAACTAGTTAATTTATGGAAGCAAAATCAAACTAACTTAAACTCATACTTCATTAAAACATCCTAGTAACTAGAATAATTAATAAGCCTCTTATTAAACACAACTTATTTATTTAAACTAGACACCTTTATTTAAAGCTAATATTTAGTTTAAAAGTTGTATTCAGCAAAATAAAAATGCATGAATTAAATCAAGCTAAACACAAGCTGAATGAACTGAATGTGAACTTAAACCAAGCTCAATGAGCTGAGATGAACTCTTGTAAGCTGAACCACATAGGAAGGAAGTTTAATTAAGCTAAAAATGAGCTGGAATCAGCTTCAAGACTCTTGACGTGCTTCAAGACAGACTTACAAAAACTCAAATATTTCATATTAGATAATGAACAAATCTCGTAATACCCACAATCAAACAAGTTGGGATTAAAAGAAAGATCATCGTCATACTTACTCGAATCCTGTATTTTTCGGATATACGTTACTCCACCTTCACACTGTGTAGTGCAATGATTTTCTTGAAATAAACTCGCCTTACCATCATGTAAAATATCACAATGGATCGAGGGATGGCAAATGACGATATCATTCACAAGATCACAATCATTAGAAAAACTTGGTGGAGACTGAAACGTTTCGAAGCACTTACCTTCCTTACCTTCCGGCGTAGGCGGTTCAATGTCACTTTCAACCTTACCTTTTTCAACCAAACAAAAACATCGCTTGTCGGGAAGGTATTGAAGTTGGAAATCTTTGTGCGATTTGTCGGGAACCTGCAAAGTAAAAACAGAAGAAGAGCCAGCTTCAAGGGGGTTAGTTAAATCAATTCTCTCTTTTTCTCGCTCATTTTGCTCTTTTGTTTCTTTTTCACACTCTTTTTCTATCTCAATTTCTTTCTCAATCTCGATTTCAAATTTTCTTTCTTCATTTTCTTTTTTTCTCACGATCTCTTTTTCTTTTTCAACTTCTTTTTCTTCCTTTTCAATTTTATTTTCTTCTTTTTCAATCTCTTTTTCTTCACTCTCATTTTTATTTTCTTGTTCTCCTTTTTCAAATTGATTACAGTAAGAAGATGATACAAAGGAATCATAAAACGAAGGGTTTGACTCAAAGAAAGAAGTCATTTTCTCATAAAAATCACGTTTGATTCTTCGCGTAAGATTCTTCGTGCGGGACATCTTTGGAGAGTTCGATGATTGGCTCGTACTTTCGCGTTCATCATGTCGAAGAGCCTCAGACCTGTAACTTTCTTCTCGTTGCGAATTCCTTGAGGGATAAGAATCCCGATAGGAATCTCTTAGTGAGTAATCTTTGGACATGGATTGCCGTGATGATCTAAACTCCTTTTCTCGTTTGTTATCTCGAAGGGCCTCGAACTCGAAGTTTGCTTCTCGTTGCTTCGAAAGCCTCGTTGAATAGGAGTTTTGGTAAGAGTCTCTTCTCGAGTAGTATCTTCGTGACTCTGTTTCTTGACTTGGCAAAGTTTGCTTTCGTCTGGCTTGTTCTACCACTTGGTCCAACCGTCTTCTTAATGGACTTAACTTTTTCGTCAACATTCAGTCCATCTCGTTCACCAAGTATTGGAAGTCATCGGCGGATAGTTCTTCTTGAAACATGTTTATTGCTGAAAAGAAAATGTTATAAGGAAAAATAAATAGAAAAATTGAAATACCTTACTACAAAAACTCACAAGTCACTCACAAAGAAAAAAAATCACTCCACTCGCGTTTCACTCGTTTTATGGCTTTTTCTCTAATGAGTACACTCGTGCCTTTTACCGCTTAACCTCACTCTCACAAATTCGTACTTTGTTTCGAAAGACTCATTTGCTGCTTGAGGGTCAATTTCAAAATGGTTAACAAGGGATTGATGTCGGGTATTGATGCGATCCTGGTCGCATCATGGTTTGACTCCATCCGATGCCATCGAGAGTGGCCTAAGTTTGAGGGGCCAAAGTGCAAAATGAAGCTGATTCTAGCTCATTTTTAGCTCAATTAAACTTCCTTCCTATGTGGTTCAGCTCACATGAGTTCATCTCAGCTCATTGAGCTTGGTTTAAGTTCACATTTAGTTCATTCAGTTTGTGTTTAGCTTGATTTAATTCATGCATTTTTATTTTGCTGAATACAACTTTTAAACTAAATATTAGTTTTAAATAAAGGTGTCTAGTTTAAATAAATAAGTTGTGTTTAATAAGAGGCTTATTAATTAATCTAGTTACTAGGATGTTTTAATGAAGTATGAGTTTAAGTTAGTTTAATTCTACTTCCATAAATTAACTAGTTCTTTGCATTAATTGAAGTCTTAACTTTTAGTTTATTTAATAAAGTGTTTAAGCTAGTTTAATTTCGCTTCCATAAATTAACTAATTCTTTGCATTAATTGAAGTCTTAACTTTTAGTTCATTTATTAAAGTCAAGTGTTTAATGTGTTAAGTTAAATTAGCTTTTAATAAGTGTTTAATGTGTTTAAGTTAAATTAGTGTTTAATAAGTGATTAAATGTGGTTAATATGTACATTTAATGTGTTTGAATGTAGGAAACCTTTCAACTAGAAAGCTTACACTCATGGAATGTTATAAAGAGTTTAATGTGACTTTTCAAGTGAGAATCGGTTACACACATAAAGGAAGCATTATTCAACATTTAAAGGAGCTGTTATGATAATTGAAGGAAGCATTATACATCAATTAATTTTGGCAACAACCTCTTCTTCTTCCAATAACCAGTTTGAAGCTTAAAGGTCACACATGAGTTACAATTTTTATTTAGTTGCTTTGGAGACTTTTCAGCTAGCCAAGGACAACTCAAGGGACATTTTTAAAAGCATTCAAGATGGACATTTAAGCCTTTTAAAACACCATTAGTTCTTTGGAGACTTTTGGCTAGCCAAAGACAACTCAAGGGACATTTTTAAAGCATTCAAATTCATTTAATCAGCTCATTAGGAGTCATAAAGTTGCTATTATTTGGTGGAGGAATTCAAGAGTTTTTAGATTTTATTTCACCATTTAAATGCATATTAAAGTTGAATTCATTTGTCTCTGACTAACCACATGTAAACACTATATATACTTGTTATTAGTTTGTAAAGGAGACTTTTGAACTTGGAATATATTTTATGAACTTTTGTTCATTGAGTGAGATTATTCTCCTCTCTATCTTTTAAATGCGAGTTTGATTTCGACTTATCAAGTTTTCTTGCTTGTGGCGTCAATCATTCTCTTCCATCAACTTATACCATAGGTTCCTATCTTTATAGATAACGGGTCTTGGTCCATCATCGACTATCATTTTTCCACCTTAAACAAATATAGAACCGGGGTGACACTTTATTAGTGTTGAATCGATTCTTTGTTTAAGTTCTTTCATCCATTCCCATCAACTATCACCTATCATTTATCTAAACCATCACTTATCCATCTATCCAATTCCATTACCATTAGCCTATCATTGTTTGTTCAACCTTAAACCGAATTCCATCTTCTTTCCCTTCATCTTAAACCGAACCTATCCTTTTAATTATCCAAATCAACTCTTTCATTTAAACACCTCCATTCCTAACTTAATCCCACCTTCTAAACAAATTCACCTAAAGCTTCTGCAAACTCATCCATATTTTTCTGATTATTTTCAGAAGACTTGTTTCCTCCTCGTAGATGATTGGGCAACTCATATACGACTCGACTCACCCCGAGGTGGATCGTATCATTTGGTATCAGAGCTACAAAATGAGGAGTTTTCGATGACGACGAGAGTCGGAATAGGTTCGTGAAGTAAAAAAAAGATCAAAAAAAATTCCAACTTGTAATTTCGTTTCTATTGTATTTTTTTCATGCATTTGAAGTGTTAAAAAAATGAAAATTCAAAAAAAATATGAATAAAAAAAGTGAAGTTCTTGAAGTTTATGCAAGTTTTGGATCTTATCTCTTCTATCTTGTTTCCCGATCATCGAAATTGTTTTCTACCGCCCAATCTCTGAATTTTCCGTTACCATCGTTGGTACTTATCCTTCTACCCCATTTGCTTTCTCTTTTGTTTAGCCTACCCGATACCAAATTTTTCTTTGTTCAGCCTCCCCTATTCCCGACATCAATTTCGTTGTTAACCAATTTTGAAGCTGACCCTCAAGCTGCGATAAGTCTTTTCGAAACAAAGTACAAATTTGTGAGACGAGACGAGAGGTAAAAGGCACGAGAGTATTCACCAAAGAAAGGCCTTAATATGAGTGAAAACACGAGTGAGAGTGATTTTTCTTTGTGAGTGACTTGTGAGCCTTGTGGTGAGGTTTGTAAATTTTTTTTCTTCTTTCTATTTCAATCAGTTATCTTTTGCATTACTAACATCATGAATCAAGAAGCATTGTCAGATTCTGATTATCAATACTTGTTGAACGGAATGCAAAAAGTCATAAATGCCAAGTTTGACAAGTTGTACAAGCAGTTGGATCGAATCAAGGAACGAGACCAACAAGAATGACTTTCTTCAAATCGAAGGTCGGAGTCAAGGTCGTCTCAAAGACACGCTTTCGAAGATTATTCAAGAAGAGAATTCACTCGAGATTATGGTTCATATAGAAGTTCAAGATGGTATGAGTCAAACCGCAAATTTGAGACCTTTCAAGGTGACCATCGTGAAGGTATGATTTCTTCTTCAAAAGCTTCAACATATCTATCTATGGAGAAACCTTTGCAAAGAAGTGAACGTGGTTCATATACGTCGAAGAATTCATCCATGAAAGATTGTTCTCGAAGTGGTTCACATCGTGATTCTTATTCGACGAGGAACTCAAGGCGAAGCCAAGCATATGTCGAGTTTGAAGCCAACTTCGGTGATGAACACGAAAGCATGAGTTATTTGTCATATGATTCAAAGAAGTCACGATCGAAAAACCTTTCACAAAGGATAGCAAATGATTTCTATGAGAAAATGACTTCCTTCTTTGAGTCAAATCCTTCTCTTTTCGATTGTATTATATCTTCCTCTTGTTGTAATCAAAATGAAAAAGAAATAGAAAGTGAAAAAGAAAAGAAAAATGAGAGTGAAGAAAAAGATATTGAAAAAAAAGAAAATGAAAAAGAAAAAGAAAGAAAAGAAGAAAAAGAAAAAGAGATCGTGAGAGAAAAAGAAAATGAAGAAAAGAAAATTGAAAAAAAATTGAGATTGAGAAAGAAATTGAGATAGAAAAAGATGTTGAAAAAGAAACAAGAGAACAAGATGAGCAAGAAGATGTGAGTGTTGATTTAACTAACTCATCGGAACTTTGTTCTTTTTCTGTTTCTTCATTTCAGGTTCCCGACGTATCGCACTGTAACATCCAGGATTTATGGCTTATGCATTAATGCCTAATTGTATGAGGTAGCATGCTTATGTGTATATGAATGTGTTTTGTATGAATTTTGTGAACCCTAGGGTGTAGTCAAATGCCTTAGAAATTATTTGACTTTAAGTCTAAAAGGGGAGCCAAAGCTAAGGAGGCCTTAAGAGAAATTATGGGGGATTTATGACACAAGATTGGGCTTGGTAAAGTGGCTTGGAGGCGCCACTTAGGGCCTTGGTATGTGACGCCTCAAGCAAGGGAGAAGGGAGGAGGTTCGAATCATGTTGGCAGCATGGGAGTGTGGCTTTTATTTTGCATGTTGGCGTCAAGGAGGGGAGAAGTGTTGGACGGCATGTGGACTTTAAAAGTTGAGGATAAGTCTTGATATATATTTTTTTTAAAATACGGCTAGATGAGAGGAGATAATGGTTGACCATTCAAATTATTTTGAATGGGTAGAGAAGAGAGAAAGTAGGAGCGAGAAAAAGGGATGTGATAGGAGGAGATGTAGTGGCCGAATATAGGACTCTAGGGGCTTGCATGTTTTTTTAGGCTTAGAAGTGTGGCAAGGGAGTAAGTGCCGAATTTTTCTTTTAGTGAGCATCCATTCTCTTCTTCTTTCTCCTTTAGTCTTACGGCGAATTCTCTAAGTGTTTCCCAAGTCATCTTTTTCTTTCTTTCCCTTCAACCTTACCCCTTCCTCTTGTAGCCAGAATATTTCATGACCATTTGGGAGCCATAGCCGAATCTTTAGAAGGCCTTATTCTTCTCTCTTTTCGCAAGTTTTAAAAAGTGAAAGAGTTAGCGAAATCTTTTCTCTTTTAGTCTCTTCAAACAACGTGTAGTGGTAAGTATTTCTCTCCTATCTATCGGTTATGGGTTTCTTTCCATTTGAGTGCCGAAATCAGTGGCTAAGCCTTGATTTTTAAGGAGGGTCGAATGTGTATTAAGCCATAATCTCGTGTTTTGGTTGTAGCCAGCGTAAAGGAGTCTTTCGAGATTGGAAGTGATCGAGGTAAGTGATATGAAGCATTCGGCCATGGGCCACTTTCATGGGATTAAGTGTTAAAACCGAATCTAACATATACCTATAAGGATCTCGACATCACCAAGAGCAAGTAGCAATTTCAGGATTTAAGATTCGTAAGGTAAGTGAACCTGAACATTCGACCAAGTCTATATTTAGTGATTCAAATATGTTTCTTAGTTATTTAGAAGCCGAAACTAACCAAGTCAGGTGATCTAGTATTGGCCGATTGCAAGGAAGGAGTGTCATAAAGTTTCAAGATTTTATTAGTAATCAAATCGGTAGCAAGGTAAGGATTGTGATTGCAATAATCCTTCAGGATTTGATTGTTTAGCCGAATGGCATTTTACTAAAAGTATTAAGTGTTGGCCGAATATAGGAACTAAGGATCTAGAGTGTTAGATCGGGATTTTCAGGATTTTAGTGAATTCGTTAAGCAAACCAGGTGTGTACCCCACACTAATTCTTAATAGATTTATGGCATCAATTTAATATATGTGCTTATAATATTGTGAAAAGTGGGCAAAGGTACCATGCAATGGTACAAAGAACTCAGGTACGTAACTTTAACGTTATGTTAATAAATGATATGAATATCTGGAATATGGCTCATATGTGAATATTGATAAGAATATGAAATAAGGCATAAGGCATGATATTGCATGTTTTGTATGACTTGGGGCATACGGGTTATATGGAAAGGGGAAGTGATATGGTGGTTTATACCACAATATCTGAATGTGGTGACTCATGTCACGAAATCTGAATGTGGTGACTTATGTCACGAAATATTATCTGGTGGCTATGCCACAAAATTTATAGAGGCGATGAGCACATAAATGCAATGATCGCGCTTCGATGATGTGTAGCGGATGGAGGGTCGACTTAGTAGTCCCCACAGTGTGATGGTTGGTACGGTGATGTGTAGCAGATGGTTATCTAGGTTTGGGTTCGGGATTGCATCATTATTTATATTCATTATATGTGTATGATTTGATGTGCCTAAATCGTTGGGATTGGTGTTGGTTATACACCTTGAGTCTGTTTGACTCACCCCATTGTGGGATATTTTTGGTGTGACACTCGATGAACGGACCGGGTCGGCGGGAGCTTAGTGGTGGCCATGTTCAACTCGGACTTTATTTTAATTTTGGACTTTTTATTTCTAAGTATTTTGGATTTATTTGGGTTTTGCTTTGATGTAATAAGGCCATAGCTATAAAGCGATTATGCATGCATGTTTATTTATTTTATTATGATACAATTTTTATCCATTTAAAGTTTAAGCAACTTTTCTTAAAAATAAATTTTAAATGTTTAGACACCTAAACACAAACGATTTTTGAATTAAAGATTAACTCCAAAACAACTCGGCATTTTTTATAAAACCACCCAAATTTTCCAAAGTAATAAACATGAATTTGAAACGTTTTACTCGAGGAACATACGGATCCGTGCAGGCTCGTGGGCAGGTTTGGGGTGTTTTGGTTTTAGTATCGAGCCAAGTTTTAAACTCTTGACCTTGGGTTTAAAGCCCATAATGTTTTCAAAATTGAGCCCAAATAAGTTTTTGTGAAAATTTTTGGAATTGAGCGGAGTTTTCTAGCATGGCACCTAAGTCTCGACCCAAAGTCCACAGGTAAGTACCCTAATGTTGTATGATTTGTATATGGGTATAACGGAGGCGTAGATTAGTATATTAAGTTATTGAACCTAGGATTAGCTTACTTTAAACACGTAATTACATAAAATTTAAGGCCTAATTAAACAAACACCGTGAGTAAGTCGCCGAGTTAGGGTGTGGCAACCATTATGCGCATGTCTAGGATTGGATTCGGGGAAGAGCTTGGTATTTAAGCGAGTCCCTAGTGACTCACCTCCTCTTCACTCGAATCCTACCAGTGCGTAGTGTGATTCACCCTAACCAAGAGGACTCATTTACAAAGCTAAACTCAATAATTAAACCCGAAAGGGACTGCTACATTGTTTTATAAACCTTAGTTTTAAAAGCACCAAATTACCCCTTTGATTTGTAAAAACTCTTTTACAAATTTTTTTCGAAAATATTCTCGATTCTGAGAAATTTACTAAAATACCCCCTGGTTTGAGAAATTACTAAAATACCCTTGGTTTATGAAATTACCACACTACCCTCAACTTTTTCTAAAATATTCTTACTTTACAAAAATACCAAAAACCCCTATTTTTGTAAAATATCAAGATACCCTGATTTGAAAATTTACCAAAATACCCCTGTAGGACAAATTACGAAAATACCCCTGGGATTAAAATGGACAAAAGTGTACAAGTGATGAATGTGTGTAGTAGATACTACTGAATGAAGGTGCATCTTTCTCTAAACTAGGACAGAAGACTTGAAACAAAACTCTGAAATGATCGAAAGAACTACTACTAAACTTCTTTACATAAAACTTGTTCGTGGATAATTAGTGGAACAAAGACTAATGCATAAAACTTTCTAAAACAGATTAAATCGCGATCGTAGGCATGAGTTCTAGGGGACGTGGTCGTAATGTGCAAGGATGTGGTAGAGGCAGAATGGTCGTATCGGAACCCGTTAGGTCTGGTCAAGTGTCCGAGAATGAGGTACCACCACCACCACCAGCTGCTGGCGTTGAGCATCAGGATCAGACGGGGGATGATGCAGTATTGCAGGCAGTGCTGCGAGTTCTTAAGATGGTGGCTGGAGCAGGTGGAGGTATGGGAGCTCAGAAATCTGTACCCGAGTGACTCCGAGCCAATGGAGCTGAGGTATTTCGTGGTGTATCCGGTGTGGAACCCAGTACGGCTGAGTATTGGTTGGAAGCGACAGAGCGAATTATGGATGAGCTAGATCATTTCTTGAAGAGAAAGTGAAGGAATGGTGTCGCTACTTCGCGATGAGGCATATCAGTGGTGGCTCACAGTTTAGGATGGTGCTACAGCTGAGGATCTCACTTGGGAGTATGTTAAGGTGGCATATCAGAAGAAGTATATTGGAACTAGTTATACCGATGCTCGAGGAGGAAGGCATTTTGGTGGTTCAAGGGAACAAGTCCGTAGCGAGAATCTGGTTGAATTCTTAAGGTTGAGCCGGTATGCTCGAGGAATTGTGGCTACAGAGCATGAACGATGTGTCCGGTTTGAGGATGGACTTAGGGATGATCTAAGGTTATTGATAGCTCCGCAGCAGGAGTAGGAATTTTCCGTGTTAGTAGAGAAGGCTAAAGTAGCCGAAGGAATTAAGGACTCTGTAAGGCAGAATACTGACCAGAATAGGCAAAAGAGAGGTTTTGGGTCGTCAGGGTCATTCGGGAATGTTCAAAAGAGGCCTAGAGTTGATGGGCCACGAGGTCAGCAAGCTGTTACAGGAGGACAGTACTGTACTTGTACTCAGTGTGGAAAACTGCACCTAGGAGAGTGTTGGAAGAAGATGGGAGGATGCTTTAAGTGTGGATCTAAGGAACACATGATTAAGGACTGTCCTATTAAGATAGACGGGAGTCGACCAATAGGTCAGGGTTCTAATCAGGCTGGAAGAGATGGACAACAGCCTCAGCGGGGTCGTGGTCCGATTGGCAGAGGAAATGGTGCTGGAAGAGGACGTGGACACACGAGCGAGAGGTGTTGGTAATATCGAGGCTAGAAACGGCGGGATCGGTATATGCAGTTCATCGGAGGGAAGACAGCGATGCACCTGATGTTATAACCGGTACGTTCCTTATAGCTGATAAGCCCTATTTTGCTTTAATTGATGTTGGCTTGACCCACTCGTATGTTGCAAGTAGAGTAGTTAAAACTCTAGGCATAGCCTCTGAACTGTCTAGTAGGGAGATGACTGTAGTAAGCCCGTTAGGTCAAACTGTAGTAGTGAACAAGATGTTTCAGAATGTACCTCTAGAGATTCAGGGAGTGATATTCTCTGTCGACTTGATGGAATTACCCTTCAGAGAATTTGACCTCATACTTGGCATGGACTGGCTAGTAGAACACTGGGCTATATTGGATTGTGCAGCTAAGCGAATGGAGTTAAGGACGCCAGAGGATGAGGCGATAATTATGATAGGAGAAAGAAGAAACTACTTGTCTAACGTAGTTTCTACAATAAAGGCTGATAAGATGGTTCGAAAAGGGTGCAAGGCATTCTTGGTTTTCGTTAGTGCGTTGGATGCAAAAGAAGAAGGAGTTAGTGGAGTTAGAACAGTAAAGGAGTTTGTGGATGTTTTTCCGGAGGAGTTACCTGGAATACCCCCGGATAGGGAGGTGGAGTTTGGAATTGACTTGTTGCCTGGAACGGCGCCGGTATCGATAGCTCCGTATAGAATGGCACCAAAGGAGTTGGTTGAGCTCAAGGCTCAAATCTAAGAGTTGCTTGATCGTGGGTTTATCCGACCCAGTGTGTCTCCATGGGGAGCACCAGTCTTGTTTGTGAAGAAGAAGGATGGAACTATGCGTATGTGCATAGATTATCGTCAGTTGAATAAGCTGACCATCAAGAACAAGTACCGCGTCGAGGATAGACGACTTGTTCGATCAATCTGAAGGGGTAGCGATATTCTCGAAGATAGATCTAAGGTCTGGATATCATCAACTTAAGGTGAAGGAAGCAGATATCCATAAGACAGCCTTCCGAATAAGATACGGGCATTATGAGTTCGTAGTAATGCCGTTTGGATTGACGAATGCCCCAGCCGTGTTTACGGATATGATGAACCGGGTTTTTCAACCTTACTTGGATCAGTTCATCGTTGTGTTCATAGACGACATCCTAGTGTATTCCAAGTCTGAAGAGGAGCATGATGAGCATCTCCGGATAGTGTTGCAAGTGTTAAGGGAGAAGAAGCTTTATGCCAAATTCAGCAAGTGTGAATTTTGGCTGAAGGAGGTCGCATTCTTAGGGCATGTAGTGTCTGCAGAAGGGATAAGAGTGGATCTTAGGAAGATTGAGGCAGTGTTGGATTGGAAACCACCTAAGTCTGTGGCGGAGGTTCGTAGTTTCTTGGGATTGGCGAGGCTACTCTGTAGAAGGTTTGTAGAAGGGTTCTCATCAATAGCCGCACCTTTGACGAAGTTGTTGAGAAAGGAAGTACCTTTCGTATGGACAGATAAGCAACAGGAAAGTTTTGAGAAACTTAAGAGGGTTTTGACTGAAGCTCTGGTTTTGATACAGCCGGAGGCAGGAAAGGATTTTGTGGTGTACTGTGACGCTTCTCATACAGGATTAGGATGCGTATTGATGCAAGACGGGAAAGTAGTTGCTTATGCGTCTTGACAATTAAGGCCGCATAAGGTTAACTACCCGACGCATGATTTGGAATTGGCGGCGGTGGTCTTTGCTCTTAAGGTATGGAGGCACTATCTCTATGGAGAAAAGTCGAGAATCTACACGGACCACAAGAGCCTTAAGTATATCTGTGACTCGAGAAAGATTTGAACACGAGGCAGCGAAGGTGGGTGGAGTTACTGAAAGATTACGATTATTCTATAGAGTATCACCCGGGCAAGGCGAATATAGTGGCAGATGCCCTAAGTCGGAAAGTAGTGTCGGATCTGAGAGCGATGTTCGTACATCTGAGCTTGTATGACGATGGAAGTTTGCTGGCAGAATTGCAAGTTAAGCCGACGTGGTTGAATGAGGTGAAAGAAGGACAGTTGGCAGACGATGATCTAAGTGCTAAGTTGCGACAAGTGCAGAGTGGGGAGTTAGAGGATTATGGTGTTAACAGCGATGGAGTATTGTGTTTCAAGGGTAAGGTCTGTGTGCCTAAGAATAAGGAGTTAAGGCGGAGAATTCTTCAGGAATCGCATAGTAGCCCCTATGCTATGCATCCTGGAGGTAGTAAGTTGTATAGAGACCTAAGGGAACAGTTTTGGTGGCCTGGTCTTAAGAGGGAAGTTACCGAATTTGTAGGGAAGCGCTTGGCGTGTCGACAAGTCAAGAAATTTGAACACCAAGTTCCATCGGGATTGCTTCAGTCGATAAAGATTCCGCAGTGGAAGTGGGAGAGAATCACCATGGACTTCGTTAGTGGGCTTCCCCTTACGCCTACTAAGAAGGACTCGGTATGGGTGATAGTGGATCGATTGACAAAGTCCGCACATTTCATTCCAGTGCGGGTTGATTATTCTTTACAGAAGTTGGCAAAGTTGTATGTGGCGGAAATTGTAAGGTTGCATGGAGTGCCGGTGTCGATTATTTCAGATAGGGATCCAAGATTTACGTCTCGATTTTGGAAAGCACTACATCAGGCTTTAGGCACCAGATTGGATTTTACTACGGCATTTCATCCACAGTCGGACGGTCAATCTGAGCGAGTAATCCAAGTGTTGGAAGATATGTTGAGAGGCTGTGTAATAGACTTTAGTGGAAGTTGGAAAGAATATTTGCCTCTAGTAGAATTTGCATATAATAACAGCTATCAAACCAGTATTCGGATGGCACCGTATGAAGTGCTGTATGGACGGAGGTGTCGTACTCCTACGTATTGGACGGAATTAGGAGAACGTCAAGTTTTGGGTCCAGAGATTGTGGCAGAATTCGAAGAAAAGGTTAAGTTAATTCGGGCACGTTTAAAGGAGGCATCTGACAGGCAGAAGTCGTATGCGAATCTTAAGCGAAAGGAAATAGAATTTGCTGTGGGAGATCAAGTGTTTATTAAGGTTTCGCCTTGGAGAAAGGTGATGAGATTTGGTCGCAAAGGGAAGTTAAGTCAAGATTTATAGGACCTTATCGTGTTTTGAAGCGAGTTGGACCAGTGGCATACCAGTTAGAGTTGCCTCTGGAGTTGAAGTAGATGCACGATGTATTCCATGTTTCTATGCTACGTCGTTACCGATCGGATCCATCTCATGTAGTGCCGGTTGAGGAGGTGGAGCTAAGGCCAGATTTGTCCTACGAGGAAGAGTCGATTCAGATTTTGGAACGAGATGTGAAAGTGCTACGAAGGAAGTCAGTTCCTTTAGTCAAAGTGTTATGGCGTAATCATGGATCGGAAGAAGCTTCTTGGGAGCCGGAAGAAGCAATGCGACAGCAGTACCCTCACCTATTTTAGCCAGGTAATTTCGAGGATGAAATTATTTTAAGGGGGTAGAACTGTAACATCCGGGATTTATGGCTTATGCATTAATGCCTAATTGTATGAGGTAGCATGCTTATGTGTATATGAATGTGTTTTGTATGAATTTTGTGAACCCTAGGGTGTAGTCAAATGCCTTAGAAATTATTGACTTTAAGTCTAAAAAGGGGGAGCCAGGCTAAGGAGGCCTTAAGAGAAATTGCGGGGGGATTTATGACACAAGATTGGGCTTGGTAAAGTGGCTTGGAGGCGCCACTTAGGGCCTTGGTATGTGACGCCTCAAGCAAGGGAGAAGGGAGGAGGTTCGAATCATGTTGGCAGCATGGGAGTGTGGCTTTTATTTTGCATGTTGGCGTCAAGGAGGGGAGAAGTGTTGGACGGCATGTAGACTTCAAAAGTCGAGGATAAGTCTTGATATATATATATTTTTTAAAATACGGCTAGATGAGAGGAGATAATGGTTGACCATTCAAATTATTTTGAATGGGTAGAGAAGAGAGAAAGTAGGAGCAGAAAAAGGGATGTGATAGGAGGAGATGTAGTGGCCGAATATAGGACTCTAGAGGCTTGCATGTTTTTTTTCGGCTTAGAAGTGTGGCAAGGGAGTAAGTGCCGAATTTTTCTTTTAGTGAGCATCCATTCTCTTCTTCTTTCTTCTTTAGTCTTCTGGTCGAATTCTCCTAAGTGTTTCCCAAGTCATCTTTTTCTTTCTTTCCCTTCAACCTTACCCCTTCCTCTTGTAGCCGAATATTTCATGACCATTTGGGAGCCATAGCTGAATCTTCAGAAGGCCTTATTCTTCTCTCTTTGTCGCAAGTTTTAAAAGCCGAAAGAGTTAGCCGAAATCTTTTCTCTTTTAGTCTCTTCAAACAACGTGTAGTGGTAAGTATTTCTCTCCTATCTATCGGTTATGGGTTTCTTTCCATTTGAGTGCCTAAATCAATGGCTAAGCCTTGATTTCTAAGGAGGGCCGAATGTGTATTAAGCCATAATCTCGTGTTTTGGTTGTAGCCAGCATAAAGGAGTCTTTCGGGATTGGAAGTGATCGAGGTAAGTGATATGAAGCATTCGGCCATGGGCCACTTTCATGGGATTAAGTGTTAAAATTGAATCTAACATATACCTATAGGGATCTCGACATCACCAAGAGCAAGTAGCAATTTCGGGATTTAAGATTCGCAAGGTAAGTGAACTTGAACATTCGGCCAAGTCTATATTTAGTGATTCAAATATGTTTTTTAGTTATTTAGAAGCCGAAACTAACCAAGTCAGGTGATCTAGTATTGGCCGATTGCAAGGAAGGAGTGTCACAAAGTTTCAGGATTTTATTAGTAATCAAATCGGCAGCAAGGTAAGGATTTTGATTGCAATAATCCTTCGGGATTTGATTGTTTAGCCAAATGGCATTTTACTAAAAGTATTAAGTGTTGGCCGAATATAGGAACTAACGATCTAGAGTGTTAGATCAGATTTTCGAGATTTCGATGAATTCGTTAAGCAAACGGTGTGTACTTACACTAATTCTTAATAGATTTATGGCATCAATTTAATATATGTGCTTATAATATTGTGAAAAGTGGGCAAAGGTACCATGCAATGGTACAAAGTACTCAGGTACGTAACTTTAACGTTATGTTAATAAATGATATGAATATCTGGAATATGGCTCATATGTGAATATTGATAAGAATATGAAATAAGGCATAAGGCATGATATTGCATGTTTTGTATGACTTGGGGCATACGGGTTATATGGAAAGGGAAGTGATCCGTGGTTTATACCACAATATCTCGAATGTGGTGACTCATGTCACGAAATCGAATGTGGTGACTTATGTCACGAAATATTATCTGGTGGCTATGCCACAAAATTTATAAGGGCGATGAGCACGTCGTCTGCAGCGACTGCCTTCGATGATGTGTTGTAACATCCTGAAAAGGGCCTATGCATTTTTGGTTTAATTGTACGAAATGACATATCTTATGTGTTATGAATCTATTTTGAACACTTTTGGAAACCTGGAAATGTATGGAAATGTTAAGTTTAAAAGAGGAAAGTGAACATTTTTAGAACCTTGGAAATGTAAGGAAATGTCTTGTAAGGAAATGTCATGGAAATGTAAGGAAATGTCTTGGAAATGTAAGGAAATGTCTTGTAAGGAAATGTCATGGAAATGTAAGGAAATGTCAAGTTTACAGAGCCGATCGAAAATTTTTGGAAACTTAGAAATGACCTAGAAATGACGAGTTTTAAGGTTTAAAAGGGAAAATTAAGGCAATGTGGCCTTAAAAGAAAAAGTTTGTGAAATTTGACACACAAACAGGCTTGGAAAAGTGGTCTGAAGATGCCACTTAGGGCCTCTGAAAATGGCGCCACATACAAGGGTATTGGGCCTAAGTTCGAGTCACATGGGAAGCAAATAAAAGAAATTTTATTTTGCTACAAGGAGCAGAGAGGTGGACGGCACATGGCTATAAAGTAGGAGCTTTTATTCTTTTATAAATAGTGGATAAATAAGGGATTTATTTATCATTATTTTCAAGAGATAATTGTTGGATTAAATTCTTTTAATTTGAATAAAGAGATAAAGAGGAAAATAAGGGAGAAGTGATGGCCAAGTAAGGGACTTTGAGTTTAATAATTTCGGCTAAGTAAGGATAGTTGCTGAATTATCTTTTATTTTAAGTGATAATTAAAGAGATAAAGCTATTAAAATAGAAGAGTGATGGCCAAGTAAGGGATTCTAAGTTAGTAATATCAGCTATAAAAGGAAAAGAGAGGCCATTCTGCATTATTATCTGTTCTTTGAAAGCCTCTGTCGAATTCTCTTCACCAAATCTTCTTCTTCTTTTATTTTTGCCAAGCTGAAATACCTTGTGATCTAGCCGAATCCTCCATCTTTATTCTTCCTTCTCTTTTCTTTCTAATCCCTCCAAAAGCCGAAAGTTGTGAGATCATCATCTAGCCATAGCCGAATCTCTGAAGGTTGAAGTGAAGGTGCAATCGATTTCTTCAAGTAAGGGTAAGATCTCATTCGGTTTCATCCTTTTTTCTTAAGATTTGCCGAAATCTAGGACTAACCCCATTAATATCTTGTTGCCGAAACTTTGAAGAGATCTTTCGGGATTTACTAAGTGTCGACTACAAGGAAGGAGAAGTTCTTTTCCGAAGGTACACCATAGGCCACGTGTTCCTAGTTATTCGGTGAGTTTTGGATTTAAAATCCACAAGGTAAGTGTCTATAGCATCCGCCCAAGGCCATGTTTGGTAAATATATGTGTTCATTAATTATTCAAAAGCCGAAAACTAACCAAGTTAATTGATTCAATGCTTGGCCGAATGCAAGAAGAGTATAGTAGAGATTTCAAGACTTGATTCTTAAGTCAAACGGCAACAAGGTAAGTTTAAGTATACTAATCCTACTAGGATTTGGATTTATGGTCGAATGGCTTTTTATTAAAGTAGTAGGTGATTAATCAAATGTAGGGATTAAGGATCCAAGCATTAGATCAAGCTTTTCGGGATTTCAAGACCCTTTCGGTAAGTATGATAAGTTGTGGATATTTGGTTAAGAATTCGTATATTGATGATTAAATCGATTGTTCTGATTAAGTGTGTTGATGGAGGCGAATACCATTCAAGAAGGAAAAGGAAGGTCCCTATCCTGAAGTTTAAGAAGAGATCTATCTCGGCGGTTAGGATTGGCCACGGGGTGTGGACCAACGTGTCAGAACAAGAAAGTAGGCAAATAGCCGTAGTATCGCCTAGTGATAGCATCAGTATCGAAAGCATAGTTCTCCAAGTGATCAGGTGTGTGATTAACCCACCGTTTTTCGGGTATATGATATGTATGTGAAATGTGTATGTGTTATGAATGTGCTAACTAGTGCAGTGGAAATTGTGATAAGGATACCCTCAAGGGGTATGTCGATAATCCGGTAAGTACCAAACCTGATGATATGTGATTATTAATATGAATATGTGATAATATGCTTGATGAACATGCTCATGCATCATTACATTGTATCATTATTTTATGTGGCATGTGCATGGGTGGGATATGATATGAAAGAAGGTACGGGTGTACTTCGAGTACGTGGTTTGATGTTAGCCTTGAGCTACATCGTGGATTGACGTTGACTGAGGTCACGTTGTGGATTAATTGCGATTTAGTTCACACGGCTTGATGAGTGGCTATGTGCCTCATCGTGGTTGATATCGGCTATGTGCCATATCGTGGTTGATGAGTGACTATGTGTCCCATCGTGGTTTTGGTGTTAGCTACGGCTACATCGTGGATTGGCGCCGATCGAGGTCGCGTTGTGGACTATTGTGCTTAATTGCACGTGGGACGGCGATGATTGCCTTTGGAGTGAAAAGGAGAGGGTGATTTGATAATCCCTGGTGTGTGGTAATTTGGATAAGGGGGTGTGTAGCGGATGGACCCTAGGTTTGGGTTGGGCTTCATAATTGCATGATTTCGTATGTGAACATATGTGGAAATGGGCCAAGCCCAATATGATATGTGGATTAATGTGGAAATGGGCAAAGCCCAGTATATGAATGTGGATCGGTGTGGAAATGGGCTAAGCCCCGGTATGTGGAAATTATGTGGTTAACTACCTATTAGATGAATGTGATATGAATATGGGCCAAGCCCGAATGTGATAATATGTGAATTTGATAATTGATATCCGATATATGAGTTAATATGTGGTTAACATGTGGGTGGAATTCAGTGGATTAATTACACACTGAGTCTGTATGACTCACCCAATTTTTATTAAACATCGCAGATGATTCGTAGTGATTGGACCGGGTTGGAGTGGATACGAGGTGGCCCATGTGAAGACATCTTCTTTATTTTATTCATTTATTACTAAGAACTTTTGTTTAATTATTTGTTGTAATAAGGCCCAGTTAAAGTATTTAAGTATTTCTATTTGAGTATTTTTATTATGTTAAAGCAAAGTGACGATTGAATTATTATTTTGAAACCGGTTTATTTTCGGCAAAACTATATCCTAAAATGTATCATAAAGTTTTAACCAGGACATTTTTATAAACACCACACTTTACTTAAGATTTTAAATGGTCACCGTTTTACAAACTCAACAAGTTGTCATGATTTTATCTTTAGGTCGAATCTTCTCAAACGTTTTTCCGCAGTGGCATACCAGATCCGGTCAGGGCTTGTGGGCCGAGTTTGGGGTGTTACATGTGTAGCGGATGGAGGGTCGACTTAGTAGTCCCCACGGTGTGATGGTTGGTACGGGTGATGTGTAGCAGATGGTTATCTGAGTCTGTTTGACTCACCCCGTTGTGGGATATTTTTCAGGTGACACTCAGAAACGGACCGGGTCAGCAGGAGCTTAGTGGTGGCCATGTTCAACTCAGACTTTATTTTAATTTTGGACTTTTTATTTCTAAGTATTTTGGATTTATTTCGGGTTTTGCTTTGATGTAATAAGGCCATAGCTATAAACTGATTATGCATGCATGTTTATTTATTTTATTATGATACAATTTTTATCCATTTAAAGTTTAAGCAACTTTTCTTAAAAATAAATTTTAAATGTTTAGACACCTAAACACAAACGATTTTCGAATTAAAGATTAACTCCAAAACAACTCGGCATTTTTTTATAAAACCACCCAAATTTTCCAAAGTAATAAACATGAATTTGAAACGTTTTACTCGAGGAACATACCAGATCCGGTCTGGGCTCGTGGGCCGGGTTTGGGGTGTTTCACGCACAAAGACTTCCAACTTCAATACCTTCCCGACGAGCGACATTTTTGTTTGATTGAAAAAGGCAAGCCTGAAGATGAAATTTTGCCACACGAGCCGGAAGGTAAGGAAGGTAAGTGTTTTGAAACGATTTCGACTCCATCAAATTTTTCTAATGAGTGTGAAAACAGGATAATACCGTCATTTGCCATCCCTCGATTCATTGTGATATTTTAAATGATGGTAAGACGAGTTTGTCTAATAACATTCATTGTGATGCAAGGTATGACGATGAATTTTCTTTTAATCCCAACTTGTTTGATTGCGGGTATTACGAGATTTGTTCATTGTCTAATGCGGAATCTTTGAGTTTTTGCAAATCGATTTTAAAACATGTCAAGAGTTTTGATTGCTCGATCTTCAATATGCATAAAGCTTATTGGTTTAATAAGTTTGATTTATCGAGACCGTTGGTACATCTTGTCTCCAATAATCAAAATCAAGTTTTTAAACCAGGAATTCATTTTGATTCATCTTGTTGGAAAGTTAAGCAATATCAATTATGTTTGTATAATTTCTATCTTTTTGATACGAGGTTCTTGAGTAAGGTTGCGAAATTTGTTCACTTTGTTTTCAATTTTTATTCACTCCTTAAATAAACTCTGTGGGTGTATTGCACATTCCATCCAAAAAGGGTTGAATCGAATGCAAAGCTTCGACTACACTATATCCCTACGGAGAGAAGGTTTGTATTGCTCGACCAAGGTAAGCAAGATCTTTGTCTTTTCGTGCATCAAGGTAAGTCTACTGAAATTGTTGATACATTTTTATTTTTTTCGGATGATGACAAGCATTGTATTGATGAACTGCCTTTTGCAAAACAATTAGATCGTGATATGCTTAGCTGTTCCAATTTGTTTGCTTATGATCTATCCGTTTTGGATATTGATAGAACACATGTTGCTGACTTTGTTGACATAAAACATTTAGATCATGAAATGCTTAATCATTTTATTTTGCCTATTTGTGATCTACCTATCTTTTGGATTGAAGAAAGGATTCTTATGTTTGATCATTTTGATAAATCTTGTATGAAAGGGTCCATATATCGATCGTTGCATGATATTGTTGTACGAAGTAGTGAGCCATGTGAAACATTTGGAATACCTGTTTGTGATGTTTATGTTTATTATCTGAATCATTATTCGCTTGATGATTTTAACTTATGGAATCCATTTACATCGTATGAATGCCTTAGAGATTGTTCGATTTTGTTCCACAAATTTGATAAGGCATTATTTCTTTTGTATGATAAGTTGATCTTATCCTTCCACATGCGCCATACTTGTGTTGCTGTGTTTATGCCTAGATTGCAAATTTGTTTGAAACAATACTTGTTAATTCACGACTATTCTTTCCAGGTGTCTCGATTACCATCCTCCCCGTTTGATCGAGGAAAGCTGAGCAAAAGGAATTCCGTTCGAGAGAACTGTAACATCCCAAAATTGGGCCTAGTAGGATTGGGCCCAATGGGCCTTGAGTGTAGGAGTGTTTAAAATTTTGAGAACAAGAGAATGGCATTATTACAAATTGGACTTATTAGTTAAGTGAATTTGGAAGGTTACGAGGTTTCTATGAAGTCTCGGGTTTAATTGGGCCTTAGGAAAAAAAATTGGTATTTTAGCACTTTAAGGAGAGATGGTAAGTAGCTTCAAGACTTATAGAAATAAATGAGTAATGTGCTTGCATAAATGAGCTATTGGTAAAGAGGTTATGGAATCAAGTGATGGACTTTGAGGGAAGAGGTTCAAATCCCATTGTGTGCAAACTTTAACTATTATTTTTGCACTCTTTCCTTAAGTGTCGGCCAAGCATGTAAATAAGGCAATGTGGACTTTTATTTTTGGCAAGATGGCTAAGGAAAATAGGAAAGGATGAATGTGAGGAAAGAAATCAAGAGAAAGGGGAAAGTAGGGGGAACATGTGGCCTTTTTCAAGGAATGTATTATGGAAAGGGTGGTTGGCAAAATTTTGACTATTAGGGACATGAATGTGGACGATTTTGGGGCTAAAGGGGGTGATAGCCAAATTTTGCTAGGAGTTTTTGGCAAAGCTAGTGCTTGAGAGGTTGTTCTTTAGTTTTTTGTATCATTCTCTTTCTCTCCAAATTTCCTCTTCTCTTTGCCGAATTTTCAAGCCTTTAGTGTGTATTTTTGTTTCTTCTTTTCTTCCTTGTTGCCGAAAGTACCTAAGCCTTGGAGATCAAATTGTTCACTCGTTTTCCTTTGGAAAAACTGAACCCTTCATTTCTTCTTTATCATTCTTCTTATTCGTACTAACACTCACTCCTTTGATCAATCATGTTTTAAGTGGGAGACCGTGTATGGTTCTAGCCAAAGTCAAACGGTGGAAATTGGATCCAATATCGATAAGGTAAGGGGGTTCATTTTGGATTTTTCGTTATATCTCTATTTGGCTATGTTGCAAATCGAATTGAATTTTCGACTAATCAATTATGTTTTAGGGATGAAACCACTTGATATATCCTATTTGAAAATCCTTCGGATATAGTGGGTCAACGAAGAGTGGTTCTTTAGGGAATCCTAATCAAGGTGTGTAATCCTGTACCTTTCGTATACATATCTGAAATGATGTGTAATCTCACACTTCTCTGAAAGTTTGTATGAAATATTCTGTGAATCGGTTGGAATACCGAAGAAAACCAAAAACCGGCATCCGTGATAACTCGGGCATGCGTATGATCGTAATGGTAATCGTATTTCGTAATAAAACAGCTTCGGTCAGAAACAGTGACATGTATTTGAAAAATCATGAAAAATAGGAGAAAAGGAATTAAAAAGGGAATAAGATATCAGATTAAAGCTTACTGTGTCTATTTTGATATGGAAGAAATGGAAAAGGAAAAGAAATTTTATATTCTGAGATATCTTAATTTTAGTGAGACTAGTTCTGATTAACTTCGTGGTTCCCTGATCTATTTTGGAAAAATCTTATAAAATTGTACAAAGTGAATTAAGGGTTATAATTCATATTTATGGATTCATTAGTGAGCCTATTTTCATTAGAAACAAGTGGGAGCAGTATATGAAAACCGTATAGTGATATATTTGAAATTAAGGTAAGAGAGGTCAGAATCATTGGACAGTGAAACAAGGGAAACTTTAAGGAATAAACCGTACTAAATGGTTAAGTCAAAAATTCTGGAAAAATTATCGTAAGAATATATATGAGTCTAGTTTCAAGGAAAATTTACGGATCTAAATTTCGAGTTTCCTAATCCGAGTTATGGTCAGTTTAGTCAATATGACGCGGATGGACAATTTCAATTTTCTATGCTCAAATTAGTAGTTAAGTCTGGGGTTGCCGAATTACCAAATAACCCTTGGAGGGTAAATTACCAAAATACCCCTAGGTTATGAGATTACTGAATTACCCTTAGTGGGTAAGATTACTGATTTACCGAAATGTCCTTATGGACCGATTTACCGAAATGTCCTTATGGACCGATTTACCGAAATGTCCTTATGGACCGATTTATTGAAATGTCCTTATGGAATGATTTACCGAAATGTCCTTATGGACCGATTTACCGAAAATGCCCCTATGGGCTGATTTGATAGAATGCCTTAATGGGCCGAATTGCAAAGTGTTATAATGGGCCGATTTATCGTAATAAATCTCTGGAGTAATAATTATTGTTTATATTTGTAAATATGATGCCTTACTATGAATGTTGCATTTACATAATTTTGCATGGGATGGGAAACTTGAATGAAGAGAAGTATAGACCGGTGGCATTGCCACAAATACCGATAAGGGCTATGTGCCAATATAAACGTGATTTGGCTTTGTGCCATCGTGATTAAGGCTATGTGCCAATATAAACGTGATTTGGCTTTGTGCCATCGTGATTAAGGTTATGTGCCAATATAAACGTGATTTTGGCTTTGTGCCATCGTGATTATGGCTTTGTGCTAAACGTATTTACCGGGGCTATGTGCCTAACATATGAATTAACGACTCTGTGTCGATCATTTTTACCAGAGGCTGTGTGCCGATTATATTACCAGATATGATTACGGTGGCTCACCACAAATTGTATAAATGGCGCTTGATTGCAAAATTGAGAGAAGGCTGGCGGGGTGGGTTGACTTGATCCCCACAGGAGAGATTGGTTGATACGGGTGGAGAGTTAGACAACTGGTAGGATGGGATGGGTTGCATTCATTTCATTTATTTATTATTTGTTTATGGGCTTTGGTCCAAGATGATTGCTAATTGGGTTCCGGCCCAATGAATAACGGTAAGGAGATTTCACACTGAGTTCTTGTAACTCACCCCCCTTTTCTTAACCCTTGTAGGTAATGCTTGATGATATGGACTTGGGCTATGGATGACTCGAGGGAGGCCATACTTCGGAAATGGTTTATTTGGACTTTAGACTTCTTTCTCGTTTATTTTATTACTTTACTATTTTGAGTTAAATGTTGTAATAAGGCCTCTGGACTATTTTTATTTTTGCTTTTTGGTTGGGATGTTTTATTATTTTTCTTAAAATGTTTAAAAAGGGGAATTTTCTAAAAACTTAAACAATGGTTTCCAAAATCGATTAACAAATGGATTTCAAAATAAACTTTTACAAATATTTTTAACACGAATATTTTCTTTCGAATTTTCAACGTCGTTTTCAAAAGTCACGGTTTTGTAAGATCATTAGTTCAAATTTATCGATTTATCAATCAAATTTTTGAGGTTAGTAGTATTTTATCAAATCAAACTTGTTTTCTTGATTTTTAACAAAGCAATATTTTAGTACGAACAAAAAGGGTTTAACATGTTTTGCTCGTGTGACATACCAAATCCGCTCATAATGCATGGGCCAGGTTTGGGGTGTTACAAGAACCATCTGCTCGATTCGAGGACGAATTGCTTTCAAGAGGGGGGTATGATGCGATCGTGGTAGCATCATGGTTCAACTCCATCCGATGCCATCGAGAGTGGCCTAAGTTTGAGGGGCCAAAGTGCAAAATGAAGCTGATTCCAGCTCATTTTCAGCTCAATTAAACTTCCTTCCTATGTGGTTCAGCTCACATGAGTTCATCTCAGCTCATTGAGCTTGGTTTAAGTTCACATTTAGTTCATTCATTTTGTGTTTAGCTTGATTTAATTCATGCATTTTTATTTTGCTGAATACAACTTTTAAACTAAATATTAGCTTTAAATAAAGGTGTCTAGTTTAAATAAATAAGTTGTGTTTAATAAGAGGCTTATTAATTAATCTAGTTACTAGGATGTTTTAATGAAGTATGAGTTTAAGTTAGTTTAATTCTACTTCCATAAATTAACTAGTTGCTGCATTAATTGAAGTCTTAACTTTTAGTTTATTTAATAAAGTGTTTAAGTTAGTTTAATTTCGCTTCCATAAATTAACTAATTCTTTGCATTAATTGAAGTCTTAACTTTTAGTTCATTTATTAAAGTCAAGTGTTTAATATGTTAAGTTAAATTAGCTTTTAATAAGTGTTTAATGTGTTTAAGTTAAATTAGTGTTTAATAAGTGATTAAATGTGGTTAATATGTCTGTTTAATGTGTTTGAATGTAGGAAACCTTTCAACTGGAAACCGTTACACTCATGGGATGTTATAAAGAGTTTAATGTGACTTTTCAAGTGAGAATCGGTTACACACATAAAGGAAGCATTATTCAACATTTAAAGGAGCTGTTATGATAATTGAAGGAAGCATTATACATTAATTAATTTCGGCAACAACCTCTTCTTCTTCCAATAAACGTTTGAAGCTTAAAGGTCACACATGAGTTACAAATTTTTATTTAGTTGCTGGAGACTTTTCAGCTAGCCAAGGACAACTCAAGGGATATTTTTAAAAGCATTCAAGATGGACATTTAAGCCTTTTAAAACACCATTAGTTCTTTGGAGACTTTTCGGCTAGCCAAGGACAACTCAAGGGACATTTTTAAAGCATTCAAATTCATTTAATCAGCTCATTAGGAGTCATAAAGTTGCTATTATTTGGCTGGAGGAATTCAAGAGTTTTTAGATTTTATTTCAGCCATTTAAATGCATATTAAAGTTGAATTCATTTGTCTCTCTTGACTAACCACATGTAAACACTATATATACTTGTTATTAGTTTGTAAAAGGAGACTTTTGAACTTGGAATATATTTTATGAACTTTTGTTCATTGAGTGAGATTATTCTCCTCTCTATTTTTCATACGAGTTTCGATTTTGACTTATCAAGTTTTCTTGCTTGTGGCGTCAATCGTTCTCTTCCATCAACTTATACCATAGGTTCCTATCTTTATAGATAACGGGTCTTGGTCCATCATCGACTATCATTTTTCCACCTTAAACAAATATAGAACCCGGGTGGCACTTTATTAGTGTTGAATCGATTCTTTGTTTAAGTTCTTTCATCCATTCCCATCAACTATCACCTATCATTTATCTAAACCATCACTTATCCATCTATCCAATTCCATTACCATTAGCCTATCATTGTTTGTTCAACCTTAAACCGAATTCTATCTTCTTTCCCTTCATCTTAAACCGAACCTATCTTTTTAATTATCCAAATCAACTCTTTCATTTAAACACCTCCATTCCTATCTTAATCCCACCTTCTAAACAAATTCACCTAAAGCTTCCGCAAACTCATCCATATTTTTTTGATTATTTTCAAAAGACTTGTTTCCTCCTCGTAGACGATTGGGCAACTCACATACGACTCGACTCACCCCGAGGCGGATCGTATCAGGTATAGGGTAGGCTGAACGAAGAAAAGTAATTTTGGTATAGTGGCGTTGGGGTGGGTAGGATGAAACCAAAATGATGATAGAAAGATTGGGTAGAAGGGATGAGAACACAAACTTGCAAAAACTTCAAGAACTTTTTTTTATCACTCGTAGATTTTTTTTTTAATTTTCGTAATTCTCTTTTTTTCTCTTTACTCAAATACACTATTTACTGATTACAAGAAAAATAAAATTACAACTTTGAAATTTTTTTATTTTTGATTTTTTTATTTCTTCATGAACCTATTCTGGCTTCACGTACGTCGTCAAAAATCCTCGTTTTGTAGCTCTGATACGAGATGATACGGCTCACCTCGGGTGAGTCGAAACGTATGCGAGTTGCCCAATCGTCTACGAGGAGAAAACAAGCCTTCGGGAAAATATTAGAGAAAGTATGGAAAAGATAGGGGTTTGGTGAGTTGATTTGCGGAAGCTTTTAATTGAATTGGGTTTAAAAAGAGAATTAAGTTAGGAATGGAGGTTTGAGAAATGATGGAAACAGTTTTTAGAAAATGGGAGGATAGGTTCAGGTTTAGTGATAGAAAGAATTATGGATGATGTAGGTTTTCGGTTTAAGGAAAATTGTAGGGAGATAAATTTAGTAAAAGATAGTTTATGGAAATGGATAAGTGAACTTGAATAAAGAAATGATTTAACACTAGTAAGTGTTACCCCGGTGATAAGGCGTTGCTTGGCAAAACAACATTCTTTGAGTGTTTACAGATCTAGGATTGTAGCAAGCACTTCCCTGTAATTAAATAAAACAAAAAGGTTGGTTTTAGATTAAAAACACGCAAAATTGAATAGATTTGAAGAAGAGAGAAAAAATGTTCTTTGGAATTTCTAGATGTGATTTGAAGAAGGTAGAAGATGAATGCTTCAAAATTCATCCATGGTAGCCTTGAACATCCAAAAAAAATGGCAGAAATAACACTGGAAACTGGCTGGGAATTTGAACAATGAAGAACTCGAAAGAACTCGCACAATCTGTTATGTAAACCCGAATCAAATCTGTTCTACGTCAATGGACTTGGACCCACTAGATAGCGATCTAGGAACCCGAAGTATCACAAGATTGACACAACAATTTAGAATTGAAATGTCAAGAAAGAAGTTCAAACAAAGAACCAAATTTGAGAGAAAACTCACAAAGTAATTTTTATTTCAAAATAAAAGTCTATCTTTTAGCAATGTTTGAAGTACAAATATATAGTAGAATGAAGAGGTGACCAAATTACATTGTGTGGCTAACATTAAAGGAGTTTAAAATTTAAATTTGAATTGAAATATGGGCGAAACTAATTTGTAGCCAAGTAAAAAAAAGAGTGAGTTGTCATGTTTATCACTTTAAATATCTGCTAATTTTGTTTGAAATTCAAACACACAACTTCCCTTGTTCTTATCTCTTCAATTGCCACACAAATGCACAAGAATGGGCTGGTTTTTGGTCACACATGTGCACCACATGTGTTCAAGGCTGGCACATGCACATCCACATGCTTGGACGCCACCTAGGCTGCCACATGTGCACTGGTATACTCCCGACATGTAGGATACTATTCAGCTAATTCTGGACTCATCGGCTAAAGTTGAGCTAGTGGAGTGGAGGTGAGGTGACTGGAGCTAAACTGAAAGCTGAATTCAGCTAGCTAGAAGTGAAATGAGTGACATAAGGCCGGTGTAGAGTGCTCTGAGTGAGGTGAGGTGGGAAACAAGCCTCAGTGACTTGAGTGAAGATGAGTGCATATACTTTCTTAAGTTGGAGTCCTTTCGTGTAAATGTTACAAAACAATATAAAACTTATCAAAGCTATGTAAACTTAACATAACATAGTATAATAAGTTGTAAACAAGTGCACACTTATTCGTTAACACACAAACAACTTGAAGACAATACAAATACTATCAACCCAATCCAAAACATACTTAGCATAATATATACATACTAAACACACCAATATAAGTAGTATGGCATAAGTATGTCACATATCAGCATGCAACACACTATAAAACTTACCTTCTAAGGCACATTCACTTTCGAAAGAGTCAGAAACTTTAGCACAAGTGAAAGAAAGAACTTCCCTGAATTTCTTTGCCTTAGATCGTGTGATAGGTCCTAATGGCAAGACCTCTAGATCAGCCTCCTTGATTGGCTTGGATGTGCCCACATCACCCGGTATCTATATGGTTCAAGGTGGAAATATGGAAATTGATTGACGCCACAAGCAAGCTTTATAAGTCGGAATCGAAACTCGTACGAAAGATAGAGAGGAGAATAATCTCACTCAATGAACAAAAGTTCATAAAATATATTCAAAGTTCAATAATCAAAAAGCCTCCCTTTACAAATGAAATTTAGCAAATATTTATAGGCTAATTGATACGATCGTGGCTTGGGCACCCTCTAAAGCTGCTGAAGATCCCTTGGAGCTTCCAAAGGGACTGATTACTTGTGCTCGTGCTAAAAGGTTCAAGGAGGAAGTTACGGCTCTCGTAGATAAAATATGGAGCAACGTCGTGGCTGGACAGTTTGGGAACGATGAATCGAGCAAACCATGCAATTTCCTTCACGTTCAGCTAGCTCAAATTTAGCTCAAGGAGCTCATCTTTAATCTATATTTGCATGTGTTAATATGCTTGAAATAAATAATTAAATAGCTGGACTTAATTAAATAAATTGTTAGTTATGTTAGTTATAGCCATTTAAGTTAAAATTAATTAAGTCATAATAACTATGTCTGAATTTAATCCATAATGTTTATAATGTTCTTTTAATACAAGTAATTAATTTGTCCAAGATTAAATGTTGTTTTAAGGTTGTCTAGTTACTGCCGAATTTATGGTGTTTAAATGTCCTAGTGGCTGTCGAATTTATGATGTCTAATTGCCCATTTTAATATGATGAATTAATGATCTAATGGGCTGATTAATTTGCTACAGGTTTCAATACCTTGGACCGCATGAAGAGCAATTAATAAGGTCTTTGCACTTTGATGATTTTAAGGGCCATTCGGCCAACCACTTTTAGCTCCTCAAAAGATCTTTGGAATGCCAAGTCCGCCGTCACACTCCCCAAACACCTCTTAATTCATGCCCAAGTCTTGCCTAGCATGGGACGGAAAATTAAATGAAGTTGCTGCTACTTTTTCCAAGCCTCCATCGTGAACAACAATAGCATTAATAGGGCTGCTGATTGCTTTTCTCCATGTGCCCTTTCAGCACACCAAACTCTATGATTAATGTGTCGAATTAATGCAAGTTTCCAGCTGAATTTAATTCAAGTTGTTGGCCGAATTTATTGAGTTGTTGGACAAAGCAAGGCACAGATTCAATGGACTTTTGGGCATGCGTGATGATACGGGCACGCCCAGGGCACCACCGATTTTCAAGTTGATGAAGCTCGAGGCCCAAGTCCCAAATATCGTGGAGCTCATGTGCATCCTCATGCACTTCCAAATTGAGCCGGATTAGCTCATTCGAGCTCAATTTGAGCTCACTCGAGCTCGGTCCAGCTCCTTGAGCTGATTACATCATTTTAATGCTTTAAATAAATTGAGTATTTAATTTATTAAAATTCCTACAGCAAATTAAATATGTCTAAATAATTAATTTAGTGTTGGGTTTAGTTTGTTTAAGCTTAAATTAATTTTGTCACATTTTATTACATGTTTTTAAGTTGTTTAAAAGCTAAATTAAATGTGCAATTTTTTTTAGTTAAAATAGGGGGCTGCTAAATTTCAAAGTGTTTTAAATGGGATGTTTAATGTGTCCAATGTAACATCCCAAAATTGGGCCTAGTAGAATTAGGCCCAATGGGCCTTGAGCGTAGAAGCGTTTTAAAATTTTGAGAAACAAGAGAACGACATTATTTCAAGTTGGACTTATTAAGAAGGTAATTTTGGAAAGTTACGAGGTTTCTATGAAGTTCCGGGTTCAAGTTGGGCCTTAGTAAAATTTTGTGTTTAAGCCTATTAAGGAGAGATAGTAAGTGGCATCAAGGCTTATGGAAATAAAAGAGTAAATTGCTAGCATAAATGAGCAACTGGTAAAAGGGTTATGGCGCCACATGTAGTACCTTGAGGGAAGAGGTTTGAATCACTTTGTGTGCAAATTTTGACTTATATTTTTGCACCCTTTCCTTAAGTGTCGGCCAAGAGGCATTCATGGCAAGGTTGAAGTTGGGGAAAGAAATCAAGAGAAAGGGGAAAGTAGGGGGAACAAGTGGCCTTTTTCAAGGGAAATGTTATGGAAAGTATGGTTGGCTAATTTTGACCATTTTGATCATGAATGTGGACGGTTTTGGGTGTAAGAGGGGTAGCTGAATTTTTGTTAGTGTTTTGGTAGAAACTTTGGTGCTTGGTTGGTCAAAATTCCTTCTTGCATTTTTATGCCATTTCTCTCAAATTTCTTCTCATCTTTACCAAAACTTCAAGCCATTAGTGAGCATTTCTTTTCTTCAATTCTTTCTTGTTGTCGTGGGTACCAAACCATTGAGACCAAACTATTTTCATTCATCTTCTCTTGAAAACCAAAATTTGATAAGCACCCCTTCTCAACCTTTCTTTTCTTTTCACGAAATTCTCCAACTCTACTATCTTTTTCCTCTAATCCATACCCTCATAACCGAAACTATTCTTGTTCATTTTCTTCCATAGTTGAAACTCACAATCCACAATCACTCCTTCATAATTTCTTTCTCATTTGAGGTGACATTCTTTCTTCGATTAAATCGGTAAGTGAATTCTTTTCTATGATCATATTCTTTTCTCTTTAGTCGAATAAGTATTTATCACTATTCGGTTGTAAATCGTGATCGTAACCGAAAATGGTGTTATCCTCCACTTCTTCATGTCTTAATCACTCTCTTTTCATAGTGCTTTAAGTGGGAGACCGTGTATTATTCTAGCCGAAGTCAAATGGTGGAAATTGGATCCAATATCGATAAGGTAAGGGGGTTCATTTTTGGATTTTTCGTTATATCTCTATTTGGCAATGTTGTAAATCGGATTGAAGTTTCGACTAATTGACTATATGTTTTAGGGACAAATCACTCGATATATTTCTACCTTCGGATATAGTGGTAAGTGATTCAAGTGTAAGTGATATGAAATCTTTTGGAAATCCGAGGCTAACTTTTGGTTGGTATTGTTCTAGGTCATCGACGAGTGGTTGTTTAGGAAATCAAAATCAGGTGTGTAATCCCATACCTTTTGAATACATGTTTGATATGGTGTGTAATCTCACATCTCTCTGAAAGTTTGTATGATATGTTCTGTGATTTGGTCAAAATACTGAAGAAAACTGAAAACCGGCATCCGTGATCACTCGGGCGTACGTATGATCGTAATGGTAATCGTATTTTGTAATAAAATAGTTTCGGTCAGAAATAGTGACGTGTATTTGAAAAATCACGAAAAATAAGAGAAAAGGAATTACAAAGGGAGTAAGATATAAGATTAAAGCTTAATGTGTCTATTTTGATATGGAAGAAACGGAGAAGGAAAAGGAATTTTATATTCTGAGATATCTTAATTTTAGTGAGACTGGTTCTGATTAACTTCGTTGTTCCCTGATCTGTTTTGGAAAAATCATATAAAATTGTACAAAGTGAATTAAGGGTTATAATTCATATGTATGGATTCATTAGTGAGCCTATTTTCATTAGAAATAAGTGGGAGCAGTATATGAAAATTGTATAGTGAGATATTTGAAATTAAGTTAAGAGAGATAAGAATCGTTGGACAGTGAAACAAGGGAAACTTTAAGGAATAAACTGTACTAAATGGTTAAGTCAAAAATTCTGGAAAAATTATTGTAAGAAGATATATGAGTCTAGTTTCAAGAAAAATTTACGGATCTAAATTTTGAGTTTCCTAATCCGAGTTATGGTCAGTTTAGTCAATATGATGCAGATGGACAATTTCAATTTTCTATGCTCAAATTAGTAGTTAAGTCCGGGGTTACCGAATTACCAAATAACCCTTGGAGGGTAAATTACCGAAATAACCCTGGGTTACGAGATTACCGAATTACCCTTAGTGGGTAAAATTACCGATTTACCGAAATGTCCTTATGGATCGATTTATCGAAATGTCCTTATGGACCGATTTACCGAAATTGTCCTTATAGACCGATTTACCGAAAATACCCCTATGGGCTGATTTGATAGAATGCCTTAATAGGCCGATTTATCGTAACAAATCTCTGGAGTAATAATTGTTGTTTATATTTGTAAATATGATGCCTTACTATGAATATTGCATTTACTTAATTTTGCATGGGATGGGAAACTTGAATGAAGAGAAGTATAGACCGGTGGCATTGCCACAAATTCTGATAACGGCTATGTGCCAACCTAAATATGGCTTTGTGCCATCGTGATTATGGCTTTGTGCTAAACGTATTTACCGGGGCTATGTGCCTAATATATGAATTAACGACTCTGTGTCGATCATTTTTACCGGGGCTATGTGCCTAACATATGAATTAACGACTCTGTGTCGATCATTTTTACCGAGGCTGTGTGCCAATTATATTACCGTATATGATTCTGGTGGCTCAGCCACAAATAGTATAAATGGCAGCTACCGAAATGTCCTTATGGACCGATTTACCGAAATTGTCCTTATGGACTGATTTACCAAAAATACCCCTATGGGCTGATTTGATAGAATGCCTTAATGGGTCGATTTATCGTAACAAATCTCTGGAGTAATAATTGTTGTTTATATTTGTAAATATGATGCCTTATTATGAATGTTGCATTTACATAATTTTGCATGGGATGGGAAACTTGAATGAAGAGAAGTATAGACCGGTGGCATTGCCACAAATTCGATAATGACTATGTGCCAACCTAAATATGGCTTTGTGCCATCGTGATTATGGCTTTGTGCTAAACGTATTTACAGGGGCTATGTGCCTAACATATGAATTAACGACTCGGTGTCGATCATTTTTACAGGGGCTATGTGCTAACATATGAATTAACGACTGTGTCGATCATTTTTACCGAGGTTTGTGCCGATTATATTACCATATATGATTCGGTGGCTCACCACAAATAGTATAAATGGCGGCTTGACTACAAATTGAGAGGCGGCGGGGTGGGTTGACTTGATCCCCACGGGAGAGATTGGTTGGTACGGGTGGAGAGTTAGGCAGTGGTAGGATGGGATGGGTTGCATTCATTTCATTTATTTATTATTTATTTATGTGCTTTGGTCCAAGATGATTGTTATATGGGTTCAGGCCCAATAAATAATGGTAAGGGGATTTCACACTGAGTTCTTGTAACTCACCCCTTTTCTCTTAACCCTTGTAGGTAATGCTTGATGATATGGACTTGGGCTATGGATGACTCGAGGGAGGCCATACTTCAGAAATGGTTTATTTGGACTTTAGACTTCTTTCTCGTTTATTTTATTACTTTACTATTTTGGGTTAAATGTTGTAATAAGGCCTCTGGACTATTTTTATTTTTGCTTTTTGGTTGGAATGTTTTTATTATTTTTCTTAAATTGTTTAAAAAGGGGAATTTTCTAAAAACTTAAACAATGGTTTCCAAAATCGATTAACAAATGGATTTCAAAATATACTTTTACAAATATTTTTAACACGGATAATTTCTCTCAAACTATTAACGATATTTTCAAAAGACTTGGATTCTCTTTCAAATTTTCAACGTTGTTTTCAAAAGTCATGATTTTGTAAGATCATTAGTTTCGATTATCGATTTATCAAACAACCTCTCAAAATACTTGTATTTTATCTACGTTTCTGCAACGTTTTCAAAATGCTTTTGCAACTCTATTTATAAACGTCACATTTTCATAAATTGTTTATTTTAAATATGCTTCCGCAAACGAAAAGGTTTTTAAAGATTATTATGTTTTCAAGTAGTTGACTATTGGTTAAGTGTTGTTGGTTTTAACAAAGAGGCTGTATTTCTCAAGCAAGTTTTTAATAATTGCAAAGATGGTTTTTACTTCCATGTGACACACCAGATTCGGGCCTAACTTCTAGGCCAAGTTTGGGGTGTTACATTTTATGGTATCAGAGCCCAATTGCAAATGTAATATCCGGGATTTTGGGCTTGTGCATTTTTGCTTAAATATATGTGGAAGCATGTCTATGTGTATGTTGAGTGTGTTTTATGAATTTTGAGAACTTTAGAGCGTAGGTGAATGCCTTAGAAAATATCAGATTTTAAGTCTTGAAGTGGAGCCAAGCTTGATAGGCCTTAAGAGAATTTGTAGGAGAAATAGGACATAAAAATCAGCTTGGTAAAGTGGCAGGAAGGCGCCACTTAAGGCTTTGGTAAGTGACGCCACAAGCAGGGTAAAAGGACCTAGGTTCGAGTAGCAAGGGACGCAAATAGGAGTTTTATTTTTTTTTGCAGCAAGGATGAGCAGGGGTGGACAGCATTGGGAGACTGAGGGGGTGAGCTCAAGATGTGATTAAATTCCTTTTAAAATTCGGCTAAAGGGAGGAGATAATTGTTGTTTTATTTAAATTATTTTAAATGGGTAAAGAAGAGAAGAAATAGGAGAAAAGAAGGAAGGCGATAAGGGGAAGAGGAGTTGGCCGAATATGGGGCATTGGAGGATGGCATTTTCGGTTTGATGATAATAGGATAGGTGTGCCGAAAATTGATGCTCTTCTCATCTTTCTCATTTGTGCCGAAAATCCTTAGGAATTCAACTTGCTTTCTTTGCTTTCTACTTCCTTTTCTCTTCAATTGACCAAAGCCGAATATCCCTCTCTCAAAATCCCATCATTGCTGATTCTCCCTAAAGCCTCATACTCTCCCTTTCTTTCACTTGTTGAAGCTGAATCTCCCTAGTGTTTATCAAGCCGAACCTATAACCCTTTGCTATTCTTTTCTAAGCCGAAAGTTCACTTCATTGACACCCATTGAAACCGATTACTCCTAAGCACCAAGATCCTATCATCTTTCTCATTTGAACCAAGTTCGCTACTTCAGGATCTTCCTGTCGATCCCTTGGAGGGTGGTGACCATTTGCGTTTTGGTCTTTCTTTTTCAGTAAGGACCTCTTCTATGTCGATTTACTATTCTTTTTCTTTCTTTGGCTGTCGAAATCAAGACTTTAACCACATTGTTGCTCTATGGCCGAAACTCTGAAGGAGGGTTTTGGGATTCTGATTATTGTCGACTACAAGGAGGAGATCTTCGGGATTTCAAAGATCCAAGGTAAGCCATGTGTGGTATTCGGCCAAGGGCCATTTTCATAGATCTTGTGCAATAGGCTGACCCTAACATGTACCATGTAGGATTTCGACATTTTCATAGCCAAGTGACAATTTTTCGGATTTAGATCCTCAAGGTAAGAGAGTATCAATATTTGGCCAAGGCCATTTTAAGTGTTAGTGATTGGCCGATTCTAACTTTGATTTTTAGGGAAGAGTTTAATCTGTTTCGGTAGACTTTCGGGATTCAGTGAACACGGTAGTAACCAGGTGTGTAGCCCTACGCTAATTCCCAATAGATTTATGGTACTAATATTATGTATATGTTGATAATAATATGGAAATGTGGCCAAAGGTACCATACAATGGTATAGAGTATTCAGGTACGTAACCTCTAATATTACGTTAATAAATGTTATGAACATTTGGAATATGGCACATATGTGAATTTGTTATGAATATAGAATAAGGTATATGGCATGATTTTTGCATACTTTGTATTGTGCATGGGCATATGGGTGATTATGAAAAGGGGAAGTGATCTGGTGGTTTTTACCACAATATCTGGTGACTCATGTCACGTAATCTGAATGTGGTGACTTATGTCACATATTGTTATCTGGTGACTACGGTCACATATTAATATCTGGTGACTTTGTCACATTATCTGGTGGCTATGCCCCAATTTATAAGGGCGATGTGCATGTCGTCTGCAGCGACTGCCTTTGATGATGTGTAGCGGATGGAGGGTCGATTTAGTAATCCCCACGGTGTGATTGGCTGGTACGGGTGATGTGTAGAGGATGGTTATTTAGGTTTGGGTTCAGGATTGCATCATTACTTATATCTGTTATATGTGATTGATATGCCTAAATCGTTTGGGAGTTCGTGGTAGTTGTTACACATTGAGTCTGTTGACTCACCCTTCGTAGGATATTTTTTTCAAGTGATACTCAGTTATTTGGACCAGGTCAGCGAGGACTAGGTGGTGGCCATGCTCATTTCGAGTGTTTTCTTCCAATTTGGATTTTCCTATTAAGTTTTGGATTTATTTGGGTTTTGCTATTGATGTAATAAGGCCACTATTATTACACTGTTTTATGCTTGCTCTCTAAATTTTTATTACGATACAATTCTTATTAACTCGAAGGTTAAATAACTCATCTTTAAAATAAATGTTCAATGTTTTGACACCTAAATATCAACGATTTTCAACTTAATGTTAAACCCTAAAATTTGGCAGTTTCTTCTAACTTATAGTTTTCAAATACGAAAATATTGTTTTAATATGGACTTCAAAAAAAAAAGACACCATTTTCAACTTGAACCCAACACCTAACGATTCCTCTTCAAAATGACCACATTTTCCAAATTGACAAACAAGATTTAAAATGTTTTACTCGAGGAACATGCCAGATCCGGTCGGGGCTCGTGGGCCGGGTTTGGGGTGTTTCAATTTGGTATCAGAGCCCAGTTTTAAACTCTCGGCCTTGGGTTTAAAGCCCGCAACGTTTTCCAAATTAAGCCCAAATAAGTTTTTGTGAAAATTCTTGTGAATTGAGCAGTTTTTTCTGCATGGCACCTAAGTCTCCAGGCCAAGTCCACGGTAAGTACCCCTAACTATTGTATGATTTGTATATGGGTATAACGGGAACGTAGATTAGTATATTAAGCTATGTAACCCTAGGATTAGTTTACCCCAACACAAGAACTACATAAAATTTAAGGCCTAACTAAACAAAACTCGTGACTAAGTCGCCGAGTTAGGGTGTGGCAACCATTGTGCGCATGTCTAGGATTGGATTCGGGAAGAGCACGGTATTTAAGCGATCCTAGTGACTCACCTCCTCTTCACTCGAATCCTACCGGTGTGTAGTAACGGTTCACCCTAACCAAGAGGACTCATTCACAAAGCTAAACTCAATAATTAAAACCCGAAAGGGACTGCTACATTATTTTATAAACCTTAGTTTTAAAAGCACCAAATTACCCCTTTGATTTGTAAAAACTCTTTTACAATTTTTTCCGAAATAATCTCGATTTATAGAAATTTACTAAAATACCCTGGTTTGAGAAATTACTAAAATACCCTTGGTTTATGAAATTACCACACTACCCTCAACTTTTTCTAAAATATTCTTACTTTACAAAAATACCAAAAACCCTATTTTGCAAAACATCAAGATACCTGGTTTGGAAATTTACCAAAATACCCCTATAGGACAAATTACGAAAATACCCACTCGGGATTAAAGCGGACAAAAATGTACAAGTGATGAATGTGTGTAGTAGATACTCTTTGAACGAAGGTGCATCTTTCTCTCGAACTAGGATAGAAGACTTGAAACAAAACTCGAAATGATCGAAAGAACTACTACTAAACTTCCTTACATAAAACTTGAAACATCCCAAACCCTACCCACGAGATTTGCCCATTTGGTATGTTCCTCAAGTAAACCGATTTCAAAATTCTTTCGTTACCTAGAGAAAACTTGTGCGATTTTAAAAAAATTGTTTTGGGTTGGGCTTGTGTTGAAAGCAATTCAATTCTTTATATTAAAAATTTTACTTAAACTTTAATAGGTAAAACTCATAATCATAATAAATAGAAATAAATGGAAAACAATCCAACTATGGCCTTATGGCCTTATTACATCAAATAATTTCCAAGTAATTCAAGTACTTAAATAGAAATAGTAGTTCATAAAATAAAAACTTCATGTTGAGCATGGCCACCACAAGTTCTCGCTAGTCCGGTCCATCACCGATCATCACTGAAAAATATTCCCCAACTGAGTGAGTCAAACAGACTCAATGTGTACACAAACACTAAATCAAAATAGAATCAGCATACAAATGTTACGCATTCATATCATAGCATACAAATTATGATGCATTCCCAAACCCAAACCTAATAAGCCATCCGCTACACTCCCCGTACCAACTTGCATAAGTGGGGACTACTAAGTCGACCCTCCTTCCGCTACACTCCTTATCGCAGTCTTAGGTCACCGCATTTGTGGTCTTAGGTCACCACATTCAGATATCGCAGATCTTAGGTCACCACATTGATTCTCTGTGGTCTTAGGTCACCATATTCAGATACCACGGTCTTAGGTCACCGTGTTCGTGGTCTTAGGTCACCACATTCACTTCCCCTTTCAAACAAACCCATATGCCCCATATAATGATGATATGCATAAATATGCCGAGTTCACATTCTTATCATATTCTCATGTTACTAATGACCTTTTCATATTCTTTGTAGAAGTAGGAAACGTGCACTGAGTACTTAGTACCATAACATGGTACCCTAGCCACTTTCATATTCTTAATATCACATATTTTAATAAAACAGCCATGAAACATATTAAGAAGTAGTGTGGGGTACACACTGATTTGCTTAACCACTTCATTGAAATCCCAAAATCTGATCTACTGCCTTAGATCTCAAGTTCCTACAATTGATTAATCACTTACTATTTAGCACAAAGCCTATTCGGCTAGAAAACCAAATCCTAGTAGGATTTGTATTCTTAAAGCTTACCTTGGTGTCGATTTGATGATTTAATCAAATCCCAGAAACTCGTATTTTTCCCCTTTGAAATCGGCTAGTCACTAAATCCCTTGAATTGGTTAGTTTTCGGCTTAAAACACATAATAATAGATCTACTACTAAAATAGGCCTTGGCCAAATTTACCTTTGTTCTTACCTTCCAAATTTTAAATCCCGAATTGGATCCTTGCTTCTTTATTGCTCTCGAAATCCCTATGTACCCATGTTAGATCCAATCTAACATTAAATCATAATAATATAGCTTATGGTCGTATGGTATTCATAACTTACCTTAGATCTTAGAAGTTCCGAAAGATACCTTCTTGTAGTTGACAATTTCTTAAATCCCGAAAACACCCTTCCATAACTCGGCCAAAATCCATAATAGAGATTAGTCCCTAAATTTTAGATAGGTTTAAAATATAAAAGAATTGAAACCAAACTTTGGATCTTACCCTTTTTAAGAAATCGGTAGCACCCTTGTTATAAGCCCCTTAAAGAATCGGCCTTGATGACTAGATGATAAAGTTTCGACTTTTAGGATTTAATGGAGAAGTCGACTAGAGGTTCTCTTGGGGTATTTGGTTTCCACGAAAATAAGGAAAAGAAACTTGAGAATTTTGGCAATGGTGGACTATAGATTCGGCTTGACAAAAGAAAAGAGAAGAGAAGAGAGGAGAGCACTGAGAAATTCGGGCAGAGAGAGGAGGAGGAAGAAAAATTGATGAGTAGCCCTATTTCCTTCCTTTTATAGTGAAACTACTCCTCGTAATCCCTTACTTGGCCACCACTCTTCTTTATTTGATAGCTTTATCTCTTAATTTAAAATAATTAGAGAATAATCCTTTATTATCTCTTCAAAAATAATCCAAATTAAATCCCTTATTTATCACCTTATTAATCGAATATTAAAGAGAATAAAACTCCTCATTTCTAGAAGGCTTGTGCCGTCCACCTCGAGAGCTTCGGAAGCAAAAATAAAACTTCTTTTATTTGCTTCCCAAGTGACTCGAACCTGTGCCCAACACCTTGCATGTGGCGCCATTTCTAGAGGCCCTAAGTGGCATCTTCAGTGCCACTTTTCCAAGCCTGTTTGTGTGTCAAATTTCACAAACTTTTTCTTTTAAGGCCACCTTGCCTTAATTTCCTCTTTTAAACTTTAAAACTCGACATTTCTAAGTTATTTCTAAGTTTCCAAAAATTTTCGTTCGACTCAGTAAACTTGACATTTTCTTACATTTCCAAGTTTCAGAAATGTGCACTTTCCTATTTTGAATCATTTCCAAATCATTTCCATCCATTTCCAAGTTTCCAAAAAAATGTTCACTTTCCATTTTTTTAACTTAACATTTCCATACATTTTTGTGTTTCCAAAATTGTTCAAAATTTATTCTTAGTACATAAAACATGTTACTTCGTACAATTACAATTAAAACGCATAGGCCCCTTTCCAGGATGTTACAATTCTACCCCTTAAAAATAATTTCGTCCTCGAAATTTTCTAACTAAAATAATTGAGGGTATTGTTGTCGCATTGCCTCTTCTGGTTCCCACGAAGCTTCCTCCGATCCATGATTGCGCCATAACACCTTGACTAGAGGAACTGACTTCCTCCGTAGCACTTTCACATCACGTTCCAATATCCGAATCGGCTCTTCTCGTAGGATAAGTCCGGCCTTAGCTCTACTTGTTCGGACGGTACCACATGAGAGGCGGATCCGATCGGTAACGACGTAGCATGGATACATGGAATACGTCGTGCATCTGCCACAACTCTGGTGGCAACTCCAATTGGTATGCCACTGCTCTAACTCGTTTCAGTACTCGATAGGGCCCTATAAACCTTGGGCTTAACTTCCCTTGCGACCGAACCTCATTACCTTTTTCCAAGGCGAGACTTTCGAAACACTTGGTCTCCCACTTCAAACTCTATTTCCTTCTCGCTTAAGGTCTGCGTGACGACTTATGCCTATCGAGGCTTCCTTTAACCGTGCTCGAATCATCTCAACCTTCTCTTTGATTTGGTCACTAACTCGACCCAAAACTCGACGTTCTCTAACTCGGTCCAACAAGTAGGAGTTCTACACTTTCGACCATACAATGCTTCATATGATGCCATCCGAATGCTAGCCCGATAGTCGTTGTTGTAGGCGAACTCGGCTAAAGGCAAATAGTCTTCCCAACTTCCTCGGAAATCCATCACACACCTCTCAACATATCCTTCAACACTTGTATAACTTGTTGCATCGCCTGCCGTCGATTGTGGATGAAAAGCCGTAGTGAAGTCCAACTTAGTGCCTAAAGCTTGATGAAGTGCCCTCCGTAACCGAGACGTAAACCTTGGGTCTCTGTCGGAGATGATCGATCTTCGTACACCATGTAACCTCACAATTTACGCCACATATAACATAGCCGACTTTCAAGAGAATAGTCAACTCTTCACAGGGATGAAATGCGCGGACTTAGTCGAGACGGTCCACTATCACCCATACCGAGTCCTTCTTAGTAGGCGTGAAGGGGAAGCCCACTAACGAAATCCATGGTAATTCTCTCCCACTTCCATTGCGCGAATCTCGATTGGTTGAAGTAATCCTCGATGGAACTTGGTGTTCAGCCTTAACTTGGCGACACGTCAAACATTTCCCCACAAATTCGGTCACTTCTTACTTAAGATCGGACCACCAAAATTGTTCCCTTAGATCTCTGCATGACTTAATGCCTCGGGATGCATAGCATAAGGGCTACTATGTGCCTCCGAAGAATCCTTTGTCTTAACTCCTTGTCCTTAGGCATACATGCCTTTCCTTGAAGCACAATACTCCCTCATCATTAACACTATAATCCTCTAACTCCGCTCGCACTTCATCGTAACTTAGCACTTAGATCCTTATCAACCAACTGTCTCTCTTTCACCTCCTTCACCATGTGGGCTTGACTTGCAACTCGCCAATAGGCTTCCATCATCGTACAAACTTAAGTGAGCGAACATAGCCCTTAGATCCGACACAACCTTCCGACTTAGGGCATCGGCTACCACATTCGCCTTGCCGGATGATATTCTATCGAGCGATCGTAGTCCTTCAACAACTCCACCCACCTTCGTTGCCTTAAGTTCCACTCCTTCCGAGTCAACAGATACTTAAGGCTCTTGTGGTCTGTGTAGATCACCGACCTTTCTCCATAGAGGTAGTGCCTCCAAACCTTGAGGCGAAAAACCACTGCTTTGCGGTTCCAAGTCATGAGTTGGGTAGTTAACCTTATGAGGCCTTAGTTGCCGAGACGCATAGCGACTACTTTTCTTTCTTGCGAGTAGCACACATCCTAATCCCGCATGCGAAGCGTCACAAGACACCACAAAATCCTTCCCCACCTCCGTTGAATTAACACCTGGAGCCTCCGTCAACACCTTCTTAAGGTTGTCAAAGCTCTTCTGTTGCTTATCGGACCATTCAAAGGGTACTTCCTTCCTTAGTAACTTTGTCAAAGGCGCGGCTATTGACGAGAATCCTTCTACGAACCTTCCGTAATAGCTGCCAAACCTAAGAAACTTCGAATCTCACCACGGACCTAGGTGGTTTCCAATCCAACACCGCTTCGATCTTCCTAGGATCCTCTTATTCCTTCTCGCGGATACCACATGCCCTAAGAATGCCACCTCCTTAAGCCAAAATCCACACTTGCTGAATTTGGCATAGAGCTTCTTCTCCTTAACACTTGTAGCACCACTCGGAGATGTTCATCATGCTCCTCTTGGACTTAGAATACACCAAAATATCGTCGATGAACACAACGACGAACCTATCCAAGTAGGGTTGAAAACTCAGTTCATCATATCCATGAACGCGGCTAGAGCGTTTGTCAATCCAAACGGCATCACCACAAACTCAAAATGGCCGTATCTTGTCCTAAAAGCGGTCTTATGGATATCTACCTCTTTCACCTTCAGCTGGTGATATCCCGACCTTAAGTCTATCTTTGAGAAATCTGCGGCCCCTTCACGGTGATCGAACAAGTCATCGATCCTTGCCAAAGGATACTTGTTCTTGATGGTCACTTATTTAATCGACGGTAATCTATGCACATACGCATAGTTCCGTCCTTCTTCTTACAAAGCAAATGGTGCTCCCCCATGGAGACACACTGGGTCGTATGAACCCACGATCCAACAACTCTTGGATTTGAGCCTTGAGCTCAACAAACTCCTTTGGCGCCATTCGGTATGGAGCGATTGACACAGAGCTGTTTCGTAGTAAGTCTATTCCAAACTCCACCTCCCTATCCGGGGGTATTCACTGTAATTCCTCCGAAAATACATCTTCAAAGTCTTTCACCGTTCTAACTCCACCGACACCTTCTTCCTTTCCACCTAACGCACTTACGAAGGCTAAGAACGCCTTGCACCCTTTCTTAACCATTTTCTCGGCCAACGCAACGAAACTACGTTGGACGGTAGTTTTTTCTCTCTCCGATCATTACTACTACTTCATCCTCCGGGTCCTTAGTTCCATTCGTTTAGCCACACAATCCAACACGGCTCGGTGCTCTACTAGCCTGTCCATTCCAAGTATAAGTTCAAACTCCCCGAAAGGTAGTTCCATTAAGTCACCAAAGTTCACTCCCTGAATCTCTAGGGGTACATTCCGAAAGATCTTATCCACCACTACAGTTAGGCCTAATGGGCTTACTACAGTCGTCTGCCTATTAGAAGGTTCAGAGTCTAGGCCTAGTGTTTCCACTACACTACATGCAACATAGGAATGGGTCGAGCCCACATCAATTAGAGAAAAATAGGGCTTGTCAAAAATAAAGAACGTACCGATTATAACGTTCGCACGTCTCCATCTTCCTCCGGTGAACCGCATAAACCAAACTCGGTTGCCTTGCCTCAAAGCATTAGCAAAGACACCTCTGCCTTGTGTTCCATGACCTCCAAAGACACCATTACCTGCATTACTCGAACCACGACCTCGTTGAGGGTGCGGTCCTCCTCTACCGGTCGACTAACATTACGAGAAATGTTGGTCGACTTTCATCCGATTGCTTAGGATAATCCTTGATCACATGGTCCTTGGACCCACATCTAAAACATCCTCCTATTTTCTTCTTCTGCACTCTCCTAAGTGCTTCTTTCCACACACATCACAAGGTCGATACCGCCCTTACGAACCAACTTGTCGACCTCGCGGCCCATCAACTCTAGGCCTCTTATGAAGCTTTCAGACGTTCCAAAACCTTTTTGGGCCTATTCCTATCCATAGCCCGCTTTGTAGAATCCTTGATTCCCCACCACCTTGGCCTTTTCTACCAAAGAGAAAACTCCCCGCTCCCGATGCGGTGCTATCAACGATCTCGAGATCATCCCTTAGCCCATCCTCAAAACACGGACACGGCGCTCATGCTCGGTTGCCACTACTCCTCGAGCATATCGGCTCAACCTTAGGAATTGACCTCATACTCCGCCACGGACTTGTTCCCTTGAACCAGCCCCAGAAATGCCTTCCTTTGCTCATCAGTATACCTGGTTTCCACATACTTCTTCTAAAATGCTTCCTTAACATATTCCCAGGTCAGATCCTCAGCCGTGGCACCATCCCGACGATCAACCACCACCGATACGCTTCATCGCGTAACAGTGCCACCTTTCTTTTTAACTTCTCCTCAGGGGTCAAGTCAAGCTCATCCATGATGCGCTCTGTTGCTTCCAACCAGTACTTAGCTAAACTGGGTGCCACACCCGATACCCCACGAAATATTTTGGCTCTATTAGCTCGGAGCCGTTCAGGCACAGACTTACGGGTTCTCGAATTTCCTCTTACACCAGCCACCAACTCCAAAACTCGCAAAGACACTGCGACACAAAGATCATCCCCGTCTCGAGCTTAACGCTCAACACCAACGATTGGGGTGGTGGTGGGCGGTGGTATCTCATTGTCGGACCCTTGACCCGATCTAACGGGCTCTGACACCGTCATCCTTCCTCTACCTCGTCCACGACGACCACATCCTCTAGAGCTCATTTCTAACATCGTGATCTGATTAAGAAGTTTTATGAATAAGTCTTTGTTTCACTTAATTACCCGCGAAGAAATTTTATGAAAAGAGTTTTAGGAGTGGTTCTTTCGTATGCACACAGTCTTTCCATTCATTCATCCATACATCCATCAAACAATCATGAACTCTCGTTCATTCAGAGAAAGGTTGTAGTTTTCATTGTTATTGTTTTTTTTTCCTTCCACTACCCAGTGGTATTTTCGTAATTCTGTCCTATAGGGGTATTTTCGTAATTTTTCAAAAGGAAAAAGTTCCTTGGTGATTTTGTCACAAAGTATTTTGGTATTTTTAAATTCGGGGTATTTTGAAAAATTTTGAAATCTGAGGGTATTTCGGTGATTTTGGACCTCGGGGTATTTTGGTGATTTTTTTTCCAAGCCGGGGTAAATTTGTAAAATCTTATAAATCAGGGATATTTCAAAGGTTGCAAAACTTTGAGGGTTCTTTTTGAGAATTGTACTTTTCAAAACGATGATGTTGTAAAAATTTTGGAAATTAGGGTCATTTTGGTAATTTTATAAGTTAGGGGCAATTTTGAAATTTCTAAAATTCAAGGTATTTTTGATAATTTGCAAATTAGGGTTTTTGAACATTGATAAAATAATGAATTTTTGGCAAAACTGTTGGGTAGTTGGTCATTTTATAAACCAAGGGTATTTTGGTAATTTTACCACTAGGGGCATTTTTGTATAAATCGGAAATCTTTCAGAAAATTTTGTAAAGATGGTTTTCATGAATTTAGAAGAAAGTTTTAAGAGTTCTAAAACTAGGGTTTTGTTGTTTTTATAAAAACATGGCTAATTCCCTTTCGGGTTTTAGTTATTGTGTTTAGCCTATGACCGAGTCCTCTTGGTCGGGGTGAACCAAAGCTACGCACTGTGCGAGATTCGAGTGGAGAGGAGGTGAGTCACGCGGATCGCTTAAATACCAAGCTCCCACTGAAACCATTCCTAGACATGCGCATGAGGTTGCCATACCTCATCGAGCCCTGCGGGTTAGGGTGAACCGAAGCTACGCGCCGGTGCAGGATTCCTACGAAGAGGAGGTGAGTCACTAGGGATCGCTTAAATACTAGGCTCTTAGGATCCAATCCTAGACATGCGCACAAGGGTTACCACACCCTAACTTATTGACTTAGCCATGGGTTTGTTTAACGTTCCTTAAGTCTTATGTGTTTGTGTTTGAGTAGACTAGTCCTAGGGTTCAAGTTCCTATCATGCTATTCTAACGTTCCATTCCTTTTCTACCCTTCTAAAATTCATTACACATAATCACACAAATAGTTAGGGTACTTACTGGTGGATCATGGGTCGGAGACTTTAGGTGCCATGCTAGAAAACCTGCTTGTTTCATAAAATATTTTAAAAAAAACTCATTTGGGCTCGCTTTGAAAATGTTTTGGGCCTTGGCCCACAGGCCGAGAGTTTTAAGACTGGGCTCTGATACCAAACTAAAAAACCCCAAACCCGACCCACGAGATTTGCCCAGATTTGGTATGTTCCTCAAGTAAACCGGTTTCAAAATTCTTTCGTTACCTAGAGAAAACTTGTGCGATTTTAAAAAAAATTATTTTGGGTTGGGCTTGTGTTGAAAACGAATTCAATTCTTTATATTAAAAATTTTACTTAAACTTTAATAGGTAAAACTCATAATCATAATAAATAGAAATAAATGAAAAATAATCCAACTATGGCCTTATGGCCTTATTACATCAAATAATTTCCAAGTAATTCAAGTACTTAAATAGAAATAGTAGTTCATAAAATAAAAACTTCATGTTGAGCATGGCCACCACAAGTTCCGCCAGTCCGGTCCATCACCGATCATCACTGAAAAATATTCCCCAACAGGGGTGAGTCAAACAGACTCAATGTGTACACAAACACTAAATTAAAATAGAATCAGGCATACAAATGTTACGCATTCATATCATAGCATACAAATTATGATGCATTCCCAAACCCAAACCTAATAAGCCATCCGCTACACTCCCCCGTACCAACCTGTACATCGTGGGGACTACTAAGTCGACCCTCCTTCCGCTACACTCCATATCGCGGTCTTAGGTCACCGCATTTGTGGTCTTAGGTCACCAAATTCAGATATCGCGGTCTTAGGTCACCGCATTCAGATTCATGTGGTCTTAGGTCACCACATTCAGACATCGTGGTCTTAGGTCACCACATTCGGATACCACGGTCTTAGGTCACCGTGTTCGTGGTCTTAGGTCACTACATTCACTTCCCCTTTCAAACAAACCCATATGCCCCATATAATGATGATATGCATAAATATGCGAGTTCACATTCTTATCATATTCTCATGTTACTAGTGACCTTTTCATATTCTTTGTAGAAGTAGGAAACGTACTGAGTACTTAGTACCATAACATGGTACCTAGCCACTTTCATATTCTTAATATCACATATTTTAATAAAACAGGCCATGAAACATATTAAGAAGTAGTGTGGGGTACACACCGATTTGCTTAACCACTTCTTTGAAATCCCAAAATCGATCCATCGCCTTAGATCTCAAGTTCCTACAATTGATTAATCACTTACTATTTAGCACAAAGCCTATTCAGCTAGAAAACCAAATCCTAGTAGGATTTGTATTCTTAAAGCTTACCTTGGTGTCGATTTGATGATTTAATAAAATCCCAGAAACTCGTATTTTTCCCCTTTGAAATCGGCTAGTCACTAAATCCCTTGAATTGGTTAGTTTTCGGCTTAAAACACATAATAATAGATCTACTACTAAAATAGGCCTTGGCCGAATTTACCTTTGTTCTTACCATCCAAATCTTAAATCCCAAATTGGATCCTTGCTTCTTTATTACTGTCGAAATCCCTATGTACCCATGTTAGATCCAATCTAACATTAAATCATAATAATATAGCTTATGGTCAATGGTATTCATAACTTACCTTAGATCTTAGAAGTTAGAAAGATACCTTCTTGTGATTGACAATTTCTTAAATCCCAGAAAACACCCTTCCATAACTCAGCCAAAATCCATAATAGAGATTAGTCCCTAAATTTTAGATAGGTTTAAAATATAAAAGAATTGAAACCAAACTTTGGATCTTACCCTTTTAAGAAATCGGTAGCACCTTGTTAAAAGCCCCTTAAAGAATCGGCCTTGATGACTAGATGATAAAGTTTAGACTTTTGGGATTTAATGGAGAAGTCGACTAGAGGTTCTCTTGGGGTATTTGGTTTCCACGAAAATAAGGAAAAGAAACTTGAGAATTTTGGCAATGGTGGACTATAGATTTGGCTTGACAAAAGAAAAAGAGAAGAGAAGAGAGGAGAGCACTCTGTAAATTCGCAGAGAGAGGAGGAGGAAAAAAATTGATGAGTAGCCCTATTTCCATCCTTTTATAGCCGAAACTACTCCTCAGAATCCCTTACTTGGCCACCACTCTTCTTTATTTGATAGCTTTATCTCTTAATTTAAAATAATTAGAAAATAATCCTTTATTATCTCTTCAAAAATAATCCAAATTAAATCCCTTATTTATCACCTTATTAATCGAATATTAAAGAGAATAAAACTCCTCCTTTCTAGAAGGCTTGTGCCGTCCACCTCAGAGCTTCACGGAAGCAAAAATAAAACTTCTTTTATTTGCTTCCCAAGTGACTCGAACCTGTGCCCAACACCTTGCATGTGGCGCCATTTCAGAGGCCCTAAGTGGCATCTTGAGCCACTTTTCCAAGTCTGTTTGTGTGTCAAATTTCACAAACTTTTTCTTTTAAGGCCACCTTGCCTTAATTTCCTCTTTTAAACTTTAAAACTCGACATTTCTAAGTCATTTCTAAGTTTCCAAAAATTTTTTTAGTTCGGCTCTGTAAACTTGACATTTTCTTACATTTCCAAGTTTCAGTAAATGTGCACTTTCCTATTTTGAATCATTTCCATCCATTTCCAAGTTTCCAAAAAATGTTCACTTTCCATTTTTTTAACTTAACATTTCCATACATTTTCAGGTTTCCAAAATTGTTCAAAATTTATTCTTAGTACATAAAACATGTTACTTTGTACAATTAAATCGAAAACGCATAGGCCCTTTCCAGGATGTTACAAAACTTGTTCGTGGATAATTAGTGGAACAAAGACTAATGCATAAAACTTTCTAAAACAGATTAAATCACGATCGTAGACATGAGTTCTAGGGGACATGGTCGTAATATGCTAGGGCATGGTAGAGGCAGAATGGCCGTATCGAAACCCGTTAGGTCTGGTCAAGGGTTCGAGAATGAGGTACCACCACCACCACCAGCTGCTGGTGTTGAGCATCAGGATCAGACGGGGGATGATGCAGTATCGCAGGCGATGCTGCGGGTTCTTGAGAGGGTGGCTGGAGCAGGTGGGGTGGGGGAGCTCGGAAATCTATACCCAAGCGACTCTGAGCCAATGGAGCTGAAGTATTCCGTGGCGTATCTGGTGTGGCACCCAGTACGGCTGAGTATTGGATGGAAGCGACAGATCAAATTATGGATGAGCTCGATCTGACTGCTGAAGAGAAGCTGAAGGGAATGGTGTCGCTACTTCGCGATGAGGCATATCAGTGGTGGCTCACAGTTTGGGATGGTGCTACAGCTGAAGATCTCACTTGGGAGTATGTTAAGGTGGCATATCAGAAGAAGTATGTTGGAACTAGTTATACTGATGCTCAGAGGAAGGCATTTCTGGGGCTAGTTCAAGGGAACAAGTCCGTAGCGGAGTACAAGGTTAAATTCTTAAGGTTGAGCTGGTATGCTCAAGGTATCATGGCTACGGAGCATAAGTGATGTGTTCAGTTTGAGGACGGCCTGAGGGATAACCTAAGGTTGTTGATAGCTCCACAGCAGGAGCGGGAGTTTACAGTGTTGGTGGAAAAGGCTAAGGTAGCCGAAGGGGTTAAGGAATCTGTAAGGCAGAATACGGATAGGAACAGGCAAAGGAGAGGTTTTGGATCATCAGGGTCATCCGGGAATGCTCAAAAGAGACAGAGAGTTGATGGGCCGCGAGTTCAGCAGGGTGCTACAGGAGGGCAGTACCGTACTTGTACTCAGTGTGGAAAGAGGCACCTAGGAGAGTGTTGGAAGAAGACAGGGGGATGTTTCAAGTGTGGGTCCAAGGACCACATGATTAAGGACTATCCTATAAAAGTAGACGGGGGCCGACCAACAGGTCAGGGTTCTAATCAGGCTGGAAGAGGGGGACAGCAGCCGCAGCGGGGTTGTGGTCTGATTGGCAGAGGAGACAGTGCTGGAAGAGGACGTGGAACACCAGGCAGAGGTGTTGGTAATACAGAGGCAAGACAGCCGGGTCTGGTGTATGTAGTTCGCCGGAGGGAGGATGGAGACGCACCGGACGTCATAATCGATATGTTCCTTATAGCTGATAAGCCTTACTTTGCTTTAATTGATATTGGCTCGACCCACTCGTATGTTGCATGTAGAGTAGTTGAAACTCTGGGCATAGCTTCTGAACTGTCTAATAGGGAGATGACTGTAGTAAGCCCGTTAGGTCAAACTGTAGTGGTGAATAAGATATTTCGAAGTGTACCTCTAGAGATTCAGGGAGTGATATTCCCTGCCGACTTAATGGAATTACCCTTCAGAGAGTTTGACCTCATACTTGGCATGGACTGGCTAGTAGAACACCGGGCTATATTGGATTGTGCAGCTAAGTGAATGGAGTTAAAGACCCCGGAGGATGAGGAGGTAATTATGATAGAAGAAAGAAGAAACTACTTGTCTAACATAGTTTCTGCATTAAAGGCTGATAAGATGGTTCGGAAAGGGTGCAAGGCATTCTTGGCTTTCGTTAGTGCGTTGGATGCAAAAGAAGAAGGAGTTAGTGGAGTTAGAACCGTAAGGGAATTTGTGGATGTTTTCCCGGAGGAGTTACTTGGAATACCCCCTGATAGGGAGGTGGAGTTTGGAATTGACTTACTGCCTGGAACGGCGCCAGTATCTATCGCTCCATACAGAATGGCACCAAAGGAATTGGTTGAGCTCAAGGCTCAAATCCAAGAGTTGCTTGATCGTGGGTTTATCCGACCCAGTGTGTCTCCATGGGGAGCACCGGTCTTGTTTGTGAAGAAGAAGGACGGAACTATGCGTATGTGCATAGATTATTGTTAGTTGAATAAGCTGACCATCAAGAACAAGTACCCGTTGCCGAGGATAGACAACTTGTTCGATCAACTAAAGGGGGCAGCAGTATTCTCGAAGATAGATCTAAGATCTGGATATCATCAACTTAAGGTGAAGGAAGCAGATATCCATAAGACAGCCTTCCGAACAAGATACGACAAAGCGCAAGGGGAAGAGGCCAACAAGCACGAGGACATCGGGACCATGAAGGACCCGATGATGATTTGAAAAACATAAAAATGGCAATTCCTGCCTTCCAAGGGCGATCTGATCTAAAAGCATATCTAGAATGGGAAAAGAAGGTGGAGTTAGTGTTTGAATATCATAACTATTCAGAAAGTAAAAAGGTGAAACTTGCTGCAATCGAATTCTCTGATTATGCCATCATTTGGTGGGATCAATTAACGATAAGCCGACGACGCAACGGAGAACGTCACGTATCCACATGGGCTGAAATGAAAGCACTCATGCGGAAGAGATTCATTCCCACTTATTATCACCGCGAGTTGCATCAAAAGTTGCAAAGTCTAACACAAGGCCAATGTAATGTGGAGGACTATTATAAAGAGATGGAAGTGGCCATGATCCGAGCCAATGTGGAGGAAGATCGAGAAGCCACCATGGCACGTTTTGTCGCCAGACTCAACCGTGACATCGCAAATATTGTGGAATTACATCATTATGTCAAGGTCATTGACATGGTCCATATGGCCATAAAGGTTGAGAAACAACTCAAACGCAAAGGTACGCCTTGTATAATCCCTAATACTTCATCATCTTCTAAATGGGGACAAGGGGCTTTCAAGCGAGACATGCCGAGCCGTCCCACAGAGACAAGTGGTGCGCCCAAGTTCAATAAACCAAGTGGCGAGTCAAGTAAAGGCAAGGTGGTGGCCGTTCCAAATCAGTCTCGTGACATCAAATGTTTCAAATGTTTGGGACGAGGTCACATTGCAAGTCAATGCCCGAATTGGAATACGATGTTTATTCGAGATGATGGCGAGATTGAATCCAAAAATGAGATTGAGGATGATGCCAACGAAACTTCTAATGACGAGGAGGAGATAGAAGAGGCCGAAAATGGTGAAATTCTTGTTGTGAAAAGAAGTCTGAGTTTACAAGGCGTCGAGAATGAACAACAACGCGAAAACATCTTCCATACACATTGTTAAGTTCAAGGGAAGGTTTGTTGCGTCATTATCGACGGAGGAAGCTGCACTAATGTGGCTAGTACCATGATGGTTGAAAAACTCAGCTTGACTACCACCAAACATCCTCATCCGTATAAGTTGCAATGGCTTAACGACGGGGGGAGCTAAAGGTCACAAAGCAAGTGTTGGTGTCCTTTGCGATCGGAAAGTACCAAGATGAAGTTCTGTGCGATGTGGTACCGATGCACGCGGGGCATCTTCTTCTTGGACGGCCTTGGCAATTTGAAAAATGAGCAATTCACGACGGATACTCTAATGATGCGATCCCGACTGCATCATGTTACGACACAACTCGATGCCACCGAGGTTGGCCCAAACTCGAGGGGCCCAGGTGCAAAATAAAGCTTTTAATTTTAGTTTGTTAATTTGGTTGCTGGAATAAGGATTTTGATTTATTTATTTTAGTTACTTTAGTTATTATAATATGAGTCTTTAATTATGTCTTGTTTATTAAATGCATCTTTAACTAATGTCTTGCATTATTGATCTACATCTTTTAATTATAACATGCATTATGTGTTCTGCATTTAATAAAGTCATGCATTATGTAACTCTCATGATAGTTAAGTTTGCATAATAAATCATGACATGCATTTAAGCATCTTAGTTTAATAAATGAGTTGCTGGACATTTATTCAACTCATCTTAGTTTAATTAAATAAGTTGTGTTTAATAAGAGGCTTATTAATTAATCTAGTTACTAGGATGTTTTAATGAAGCATGAGTTTAAGTTAATTTAATTTCGCTTGCATAAATTAACTAGTTCTTTGCATTAATTGAAGTCTTAACTTTTAGTTCATTTAATAAAGTCAAGTGTTTAATGTGTTTAAGTTAAAGTAGTGTTTAATAAGTGTTTAAATGTGATTAAATTGTTTGTTTAATGTGTTTGAATGTAGGAAACTTTTCAGCTGAAAACCGTTGCACTTAAGGGGATGTTACAAAGAGTTAATGTGACTTTTCAAGAGAAAATGGTTACACACATGGGGAAGCATTATTTAACATTAAAGGGAGCTGTTATGATCATTGAAGGGAGCATTACATCTCCATTAATTTCGGCAGTAACCTATTCATCTTCCATAACCCTTTGAGGCTTAAAAGATCATCCAAGAGTTATAACTTCTCATTAAGTTGCTGATGACCATTCGGCTTCTAAGAAAGCATGAAACCAAGCATTTAAACTCATTGAAATCAGCTCATTAGGAGTCTTAAAGTTGTTGTTATTTGGCTGGAGGAATTCAAGAGTTTTACCCATTGATTAGATTTTATTTCAGCCATTTAAATGCATAATAAAGCTGAATTCATATGACTCTTCAGCTAACCACATGTAAACACTATATATACTTTGTTAATAGCTTGTAAAAGGGACTTTTGATGCTTAATGAAATTTGTGAGTTATCTACTCTCTTTATTCTTCAAGGTTCAAATTGACTTATCTAGTAGCTAGTGGCGTCAATCTGACTTGTTTCAAACTTATCATCCATTTGGGTGTGGCGTTCAAACCTTTATACCGAGGTTCCTATCTTGCTAGATAGTGGGTCAAGGTTTTATCCAATTCTGTTTTTTTTATCTTTGAAACATATAAGACTCGGGTCCTTAATTCCAATTAAGGGTTCTTTCTTGTTTCAGCCAATTATCCATTCAATCAATCTATTTTCTTTGTTATTAAACCGCTGCCATTTTCTTAAATCCAACCACTTTTCCCTTTTAAAACAAATCAAACGAAACCTCTTCGTAGACGATCGGGCAAACTTGTATACGACTCGACTCACCCCGAGGCAGATCGTATCATCTAATAGGTACACTTTCAAGCATTTGGGCCGAAACGTGATGTTAGCATCGCTAACTCCCAAACAAGTGTACGAGGATCAATTGAAATTGAAAATATCTATTGAAAAATCACAAGAGAGTGAGCGAAAAAATGAAAAAGAAAAAGAAAAGAATTTAGAAAAAAAGAAAGGAAAAAAATGAGTGATAAAAAAAGAGAGTTTGAACAAAAAGAAAAAGAAAAAGAAACAAAAGATGAGAGTGAAAAAAGAAATTTTTACATAAAAGAGAGGATGTACGAAAGTCAATGTTGTTGAAAAAACCCCTGTTGGTACTTCGGTACAAAGAAAGTTTGCTTGGAACTAACAATTTTGATGACAAGTTGCCTTCTTCTATTTTGACTTTGTTGCAGGAGTTCCGAGACATATTCCCGGAAGAGATTCCTAGTGGACTGCCTCCCATTCATGGAATCGAGCATCAGATAGACTTTGTGCCAGGAGCCACGATTCCAAATTGACCCGCCTATCGAAGCAATCCCGAGGAAACAAAGGAACTTCAAAGACAAGTGAACGAACTTCTTGAAAAAGGCTATGTGCGAGAAAGTTTAAGTCCTTGTGCAGTGCCAGTTTTGCTAGTTCCTAAGAAAGATGGAACGTGGAGAATGTGTGTAGATTGTCGCGCCATCAACAAAATCATGATCAAGTATCGACACCCTATTCTACGGTTGGATGACATGCTCGATGAATTGAGCGGGGCGAGCCTATTCTCAAAAATTGATCTTAAGAGTGGGTATCATCAAATACGTATGCGCGAGGGCGACGAGTGGAAAACTACTTTCAAAACGAAGCAAGGGCTCTATGAATGGCTCGTTATGCCATTTGGGCTAACCAATGCCCAAGCACGTTCATGCGACTCATGAACCACGTGTTGCGAGCATTCATCGGCAGATTTTGTGTCACATATTTTGACAACATACTTGTCTATAGCAAAACTTTAGAAGAGCATGTGAAACATTTAAAATCTGTTCTTAAAGTTTTACGAAAAGAGACCTTGTATGCCAATTTAATAAATGCGATTTTTGTACTAACAAAATTGTGTTTTTAGGTTTTGTTGTCAGCTCGGAGGGCCTTGAAGTCGATCAAGAGAAGGTTAAAGCAATCCAAGAATGGCCCCGTCCAACGAACATTTCCCAAGTGCGCAGCTTTCACGGATTAGCTAGTTTCTATCGATGATTTGTGGCGAATTTCAGTATGTTAGTCGCACCATTAACCGGGGTAATCCGTAAGAACTCTAACTTTGTTTGGGGAGAAGAACAAGAGAAAGCCTTTTTGAAACTTAAAGATTGTTTGACTCATGCTCCTTTCTTGGCTTTACCTAACTTTGACAAAACCTTCGAGTTAGAGTGTGATGCTTCAGGTTTAGGTATTGAAGCTGTACTCATGCAAGATGGACGCCCTATTGTGTATTTCAGTGAGAAACTCAACGGTGCCATCCTAAACTACCCGACGTATGACAAAGAGTTATATGCCTTCATTCGAGCCTTGGAAACTTGGCAGCACTATCTACCTCCTAAAGAGTTCGTGATTCATACCGACCACGAGTCTTTGAAATACCTAAAGGGGCAGCATAAGCTCAACAAGCGCCATGATAAATGGGTAGAATTTCTCGAGTCATTTCCTTATGTCATTAAGTATAAAAAGGTAAAGAAAATATAGTGGCTGATGCACTATCTCGAAGGTATGCTTTGTTAAATGTGTTGGATTCCAAGTTGATGGGGTTTGTATTTCTTAAAGATCTGTATGCCAGCGATGCTGATTTTGGCAAAATTTTTAGGTTGTGCGAAAAGGGAGCCTGTAACATCCTAGATTAGGGGTTGTGTGATTGGAGCAAAACTCAAGTGTTAGTAGGCTTTAAGTGTGGTTGGTGATGTATTAAGGGTTTTTAAAATTCTAGGATGGAAGAGAAAGCTTTGGACAATTATTGGTTTTTAAGTTAAAAAGGGGGAGCTAGGCTAAGGTAGCCTTAAGAAAAGTTTTGGGGGGGGGGGTTTAGGACACAAGAAGTGATGTGGAAAAGTGGCAAGGGATGCCACCTAAGGTACAAGGGTGGTTGCGTCACTTGGAGTGCCAGGGGAAGAGGTTCGAGCGACGTAGGAAGCATTAGGGACTTTTATTTTTTTTAGAGTTAAAAAGGGAATTGGGCCAGGGAGGCCTTAAGGAAAGTAATAGGCACTTTTGGACACAAAGAGTGCCTTGGTAAAGTGGCTGCAAGGCGCCACTTAAGGCTTGGGCAAGTGACGCCTCAAGCAATGGGTAGAGGGCCCAGGTTCGAGTTGTGAAGGAAGCAGGAAGGAGCATTTATTTTTGTGTCAATAAGGAGCTGGGCTAAGGAGGTTTTAAAAGAAATTATAGGGAGTTGATGACACAAAAGAACCAGCAGCAAAGTGGCTTGGACGCTTGTGGCAAAGGGAGCTTCAGGAGGGCTCAAGTTCGAGTCTTGTGGGCAGCATAAGCGTGATTTTATTTTGCTGCTGGCGTCAAAGAGAGGGGAGGAAGTGGACAGCGTGTGGGCTTCCAAAAGATAAGGATTAAGTTGTTTTATTTTTTTTTAAATTCGGCTGAAGAAGTAGGATAAGTGGGGATTTATTTTATTTGGTTTAAATAGGTAGATGAGGGATGATTGTGGTTTTAATTCTTTTTTTTATTAAGTGATAAATTAGGAGAAGAAAGTGGAGTAAGATAAGGGACATAGTGGTGGCCGAATGAGGGGCTCCTTGGGGTTGATGTATGCGGCCAAGTGAAAGTGGGATAAGTATGGTGTTATTTTATTTTATTTTTTTTGGGGTAAAATAAGAGATGATAAGAAGATAATGGTGGCCTGGTGTTATTTATTTTATTTTAATAGGTGACTAAGTGATAAAAAGAAGGAGATAAGCCTTGTTTTTTTCATTCGGCTAGGATTGAAGATAATGGTTGATTTTTATTTTATTTGCTAAGTGGATGGATAAGAAATAATATAGGGGATAGATAAGGGGATAAGTGGTGTTTTATTTTATTTATTTCAAATGTGTGATAAAGAGGAAATATAGGAGATTAATTAGGATTTGATAAGTGGAGTTGTGGTGGCCGAATATAGGACTTTGGGGGCTTGCATATTCGGCCATGAAGAGGTGTTAAAGTGCCGAAATTATTTTGTTTCCTCCCTAGTCTCCTTGCCGAATCTCTTTTCATTTTCTTTCCCTATTCTTTTTCTTAAACCTTATTTTCTACATATTTTCTTGTTTAGCCGAAACCTCTAAAAGCCTTCTCTACTTTTGTGTATTTTTCCCTTTACCAATAAAGTGCCGAAACCACCATTGTTGTGCTCAAAAGTCGAATCTCTAAGGAAGGGTGCTATCGACCACTTAATTTTGGTCTCTCTTCAAGCAGCATAGAGTGGTAAGAATTCTTCTTTAAGCATTCGGTTTGCTTCTTTTCTTGGGGGATGCCGAAATCAGTGATTAGGCATGGATCTGAGGTTAGCCGAATATTCATGAGCCATGATCTAGTGCTTCTTTTGTTTGTGCAAATCGGCAGGGAGCATTGAAGGAGAGTTTCGGGATTTGAAGTGATCAAGGGATTTCGACAACTCTAGGAATAAGCAAATATTTTGGGACTTGGAAAGGCTAGGTAAGTGGTTGTTGACTTTCGGCCATAGGCCACATTAAGAGTTTAAAGTGATGATCGATTGTGTATTATGGTTCTTAGGAGCAAGTCGACAGAAGTAGGGCAAGTATTCGGGATTTGGATAAGTAAGGAGGATATCGACAGGCATAAGGAAGTTTCGGGATTTAGTAGACTGTACCAAACAGGTGCGTAGTTATCGCACTGTCTCTTGAATGTTTATATGTGTTATTTTATGTATGTGTATAAAGTGAATGATAGCCAAAATAAGGGCTAAGATTGTGAATACCCGTGGTGGGTGACTGAATCATCAGGTCAGTGATTTACGATAATAAATGATTATTGATGAATGTATAAAAATGTGATGGCATGTGATGTATATTTGTTTCAAGTAATATGTTGCCATGGTACATATATATATATATATGCATGGGACTTGGGATGTGACTATTGGAGGAAAGGGTGTACATTATGTACGTGGTCTAATGTTAGTCTTGTGCTACATTAGCGCTTGATGTTAGCTATGTGCTTCATCAAGGAAGGTGATGGCTAGGTGCCACATCTCGGCGGTTGATAGCTGTGTGCATCACCGTAGACTGATTAATATGTGGGATCACTTAGGTGATCGGGGGCTCAGCCACGGCTTTGAGCAGTAAGTCTGCCAAGGTAAGATATGTGGATCATTATGTGATCGGTGGATTAGCCACGGCCTTGGACAGGGAGTCTGCTAAGGTAGGAGTAATGGATGGACCCTAGGTTGGGATGGGCTTCATAATTGCATATTTATGTGTATGGACTGTGTGGATGTGGGCCAAGCCCATATGTGGAGACATGTGAAATGACTATGCACTGAGTCGGTTTGACTCACCCAATATTTTATTAAACCTTTCAGGTGATGCGTAAAGCTTGGACCGGGTTGGAGCGGATACAAAGGTGGCCATGCGATGCAGATTTTCATGCGAGAAAGATATTTTTAATTAATTAAGCATTCATATTTCCAAAGACTTTGATTATTCATTTATTGTAATAAGGCCCAGTTGAAGTATTTAAGTATTTCTATTTGAGCATTCTTATTATGTTTAAGCTAGACGACCATTAAATTATTATTTGGAAGTGCTTTTAATTTGGATATTTTTGTCAAGCTTATATTATTTAGAATTTTTAATTGGACATGGTTTTCAAATGACAAAATTTTTAATGTTTTTCCCAAAAGTGAAATCAGTCTTCAAACGTTTTTCTGCAGTGGCATCTCAAATTCGGTCGTAACGAATGGGCCGGGTTTGGGGTGTTATAAATTAGTATCAGAGCCAGGTTCAAAACTCGGCCTTGAGGGTTTTGGGTCTAAAAATATTTTTTTTCAAAGATGGCTTTCCAAAAGTATGGGCTTTCATAAACTTTTCAGGTTATTCTGGCATGGCACCTGTATCTCCGGCCCAAAGTCCACCAGGTAAGTACTTCTAATTGTTGAAGTGACTTGTTTATGTGAACTGTTATGGGCTTATTTGGGCTCGTAGATTAGAATACTAGGACTATTGAACCCTAGGGCTAGTGCACTCAAACACATGCATAAGACTTAAGGACTATTAAACAAACCTGTGAAGTAAGTCGCCGAGCTAGGGTGTGGCAACTGTTGTGTGCATGTCTAGGAGTGGATTCAGTAAGAGCTTGGTATTTAAGCAGTCCTAGCGACTCACCTCCTCTTTACTCGAATCCTACCAGCACGTAGTAACCAGTTCACCCTAACCAAGAGGACTTATTCACGGGCTAAACCAATCATTAAAACCCGAAAGGGACTAGCCATGCAGTTTTATAAAATTCCTAGTTTTAAAATCCCTAAATTACCCTTTTAATTGTAGTAAAAGATTATTGTAAATTTTTTTCCAAAATATCTCCGATTTACAAAATTACAAAAATGCCCCTATATTGTAAATTACTAAAATACCCTTAGTTTTTAAGATTTTCAAAAATACCCTCGACTTTTGTTAAAATATTTCTACTTTACAAAGATATCAAAAACTTCTGTTTTACAAATAACAAGATACCCTGATTTGGAAAATTTACGGAACTGCCCCTAACTTCCAAAATTACTGAAATAACCTCGATTTTCAAATTTTTGCAACACTCCGATTTGGAAAACAAAATAACCTGAGATTTTGTAAATTCTGAAATACCTTTAATTTGGAAAATATTTTTGAATTGACCCTGATTTATTACCAAAATACCCCTGTAGGGAAAATGACGAAATTACCCCTGGGTAGGGAAATGGATGGAATGGCCATAAAAGTGTAGTGAATGATGTTGTGAATGAATGTGACTTCATGGAGAAATGAATGTGTCTCTGCTTATGAATGTGAATGTGACTCCCTGAGTTAGAGTAGTGAACTTGAACTGAACCTTTGTGTGATCGAAAGAACTACTTCTAAATTCTTTATTTCATAAAATTGTTCGCGGTTAACAAGTGGAACAAAATTCTGATGCATAAAACTTCTTAATCAGACTAAATCGAGGCGCTAGAAATGAGTTCTAGAGGACGTGGTCGTCGTGGACGTGGTCGAGGCAGAATGGCCGTATCGGAACCCGTTAGATCGGGTCAAGGGTCTGAAAATGAGGTACCACCTCCACCACCAACATTTGGTAATGAGCAGCAAGATCAGACGGGGGATGATGCTGTATCACAGGTGGTGCTGCGGGTTCTTGAGATGATGGCTGGAGCAGGTGGGAATATGAGAGCTAGGAAGTCTGTACCCGAGCGACTCCGAGCCAATGGAGCTGAGGTATTTCGTGGTGTATCTGGTGTGGCACCCAGTACAGCTGAGTATTGGTTGGAAGCGACCGAGCGAATTATGGATGAGCTCGATTTAACTCCTGAGGAGAAAGTGAAAGGAATGGTGGCGCTGCTTCGCGACGAGGCGTATCAGTGGTGGCTCACAGTTCAGGATAGTGCTACGGTACCGAGAATCTCACACAGGAGTATGTTAAGGCGGCATACCGAAGAAGTATGTTGGAACTCATTACATTGATGCAGAGAAGGCATTTCTGGGGCTGGTTCAAGGGAACAAGTCCGTGGCGGAATACGAGGCTAAATTCCTAAGGTTAAGCCGATATGCTCGAGGAGTAGTTGCGACGGAGCATGAACGATGTGTCCGGTTTGAGGACGGATTAAGGGACGACCTAAGATTGCTGATAGCTCCACATCAGGAGCGGGAGTTCGCTATGTTAGTAGAGAAGGCTAAGGTAGCCGAAGGGATTAAGGACTCTGTAAGACAGAACAGAGATAAGGATAGGAATCGGGATAAGAGAAGTGTTGGACCGTCAGAATCATCTGAGAGCTTTCAGAAAAGACTGAGGGTTGAGAATTCTATTCGTGATACTAAGCCAGCTACTGTAAATCTGGACCGTCCGTGTGCTCAGTGTGGAAGGTATCATGTCAGCGAGTGTTGGAACCAGAATCGAGAATGTTTTAGGTGTAAGTCTAAGTCTCACTTGATTAAAGACTGTCCTCAAGATCCGAATAGGGCTCGGACAATAGGCCAAGGTTATGTGCAGCCGGGTAGGGATGGTCAGCAAGCGACAAGGGATCGTGGTCCGAACCATGGAGGAAATGGTTCCGGCTGAGGTCGTGGAGCACCAAACGGAGGTGCTGAAGGTTTAGATGCAAGGCAGCCAAGGCTAGTTTATGCGGTCAGCCGTCGTGAGGAGGAAGATGTGTCAGATGTGACAACGGGTACGTTCCTTATTTCTGGAATACCCTTAATTGCTTTGATTATTGTAGAGTTTTCTTGTTTTGCTAGTGAAAGTGTTCGAAGCCTTGCATGTGAACTTAGAGATTGTGCATAGGAAGTATGATGGTTTTATTAAGATCAGAGTGCGCAGCGTAAGCGTAGTGTGATGAGTAGGATTGGTCAGCCGATAGTTAGTAAGTAATTTCGAGGACAAAATTATTTTTAAGGAGGGTAGAACTGTAACATCCTAGATTAGGGGTTGTGCGGTTGGAGCATAACTCAAGTGTTAGTAGGCTTTAAGTGTGGTTGGTGATGTATTAAGGGTTTTTAAAATTCTAGGATGGAAGAGAAAGCTTTGGACAATTATTGGTTTTTAAGTTAAAAAGGGGGAGCTAGGCTAAGGTAGCCTTAAGAAAAGTTTTGGGGGGTTTAGGACACAAGAAGTGATGTGGAAAAGTGGCAAGGGATGCCACCTAAGGTGCAAAGGGTGGTTGCGTCACTTGGAGTGCCAGGGAAGAGGTTCGAGCGACGTAGGAAGCATTAGGGACTTTTATTTTTTTTAGAGTTAAAAAGGGAATTGGGCCAGGGAGGCCTTAAGGAAAGTAATAGGCACTTTTGGACACAAAGAGTGCCTTGGTAAAGTTAAAGTGGCTGCAAGGCGCCACTTAAGGCTTGGGCAAGTGACGCCTCAAGCAATGGGTAGAGGGCCCAGGTTCGAGTTGCGAAGGAAGTAGGAAGGAGCATTTATTTTTGCGTCAATAAGGAGCTAGGCTAAGGAGGTTTTAAAAGAAATTATGGGGAGTTGATGACACAAAAGAACCAGCAGCAAAGTGCCTGGGACGCTTGCGGCAAAGGGAGCTTCAGGAGGGCTCAAGTTCGAGTCTTGTGGGCAGCATAAGCGTGATTTTATTTTGCTGCTGGCGTTAAAGAGAGGGGAGGAAGTGGACAGCATGTGGGCTTCCAAATGATAAGGATTAAGTTGTTTTATTTTTTTTTAAATTCGGCTGAAGAAGTAGGATAAGTGGGGATTTATTTTATTTGGTTTAAATAGGTAGATAAGGGATGATTGTGGTTTTAATTCTTTTTTTTATTAAGTGATAAATTAGGAGAAGAAAGTGGAGTAGGATAAGGGACATAGTGGTGGCCGAATGAGGGGCTCCTTGGGGTTGATGTATGCGGCCAAGTGAAAGTGGGATAAGTATGGTGTTATTTTATTTATTTTTTTTGGGTAAAATAAGAGATGATAAGAAGATAATGGGGTTGATGTATACTGCTCCCTCCACTCATATCACCCATCAACATACCATACTCATGTGATCATGCATATCATACAAGTCATGCATATCATGCCAACATGTCTAGCATTACATCTCATAGCATACATAACATAGATCATAATACCCAAGGTATCCATAATAGAACTTGTAATAATTTAGACTTACCCGGATACGTACACATACCCCGTTTGGGTATCCAATTATCCGCCATACTGGTATAGTTTTTAACAGGCAAACAGGTTTATTAACAACATTACTAGGTATCAGTGTGTTAGTTTACACACCTGGTAATTACGAGTCTAAAGATCCCAACGACCGATCTATGCCCCTCGATTATCAAGCTCCTATAACAATCGGCCAACACAGGATTAGGCACTAAGACCATTCGGCCAAAGACATATAAACCCAAAGGGGTTAATTTCAATCCCTTACCTTGAAGATGATCTGGTTTCCTACCAAACCTGAACCAAGCAGTGGTTCTCCTTTAGCAATCGGCTACACCTTAAAAGAAGAACAGTTAATCCATTGTCATCCTTGACTTAATCGCACTAAATCGATAAATAACCCAATAATAACATAGCCACTTACCACTGCTTACCAACCAGTCTCTAACAGGTAAAGGCCTCACTTGGTGGCTTCAAAATCCCGAATGCCCTAACAAGCAATCGGTTTTAACAAAGGAGAATAACACCCATCAATAGTTGTCATATACAACTCTTAAACAACTCAAATCGACTAAGAGAAAGAAAGAAACTAAATGACCATTCGGCCAAGGGCTTACCAACACCCAAACGATTGAAGCAAAACCCCAACACCAACAAAGATTCGGCCAAGATTTTTGAAAAGAAGAAAGAAAATGAAAATAAGGTAGATGCTTTTCGGTTTTGAGAGAAAAGATAATATGAAATGGAAGCAGAGTTGGCAAGAGTTGAGAAGAAGAGAAGTGGATGGAATGGAGGTACTTTCGGTTTTGAGAAGGTGTTTTGGTGGATATAGTTTAGGCTAAGGTGATTTCAAAAGCGAGAAGAAAAGAAAATATGAGAGGAAAAGAGGACTATTTTGGTTTACACAATTTGAAGAAGAAAGGGAAGTGAAGATACTTGAGAACTTTCGCCACACCAACTCAAAAGGCAAAACAACTCGGCACATGAGAGCTTGAACTTTCGGTTTTCCAAGAAGAAAAGAATGAGAAACCCTCTTGGAACTCGGTTGCTTTTGACAAAAAGAGAACTTGTTTGACACCCAAAAAGTGACCGAAAAAGCACTAAGTTGGCAAGGAAATTTGGCACTACCTCAACACCACACTACCAACCCAAGCCGTCCACTTCCCCACTCCAACACCCCCACAAATTCGCCATAATCCCCAAACACACTCACCACCACTCATTTCAAATGAGTGGACCAAGTCCTCCTCCATATTTTGCTCTCCACCTTACATTTGAAAGTGAAGACCAAGTCCAAGTAGAATTTCACTAGCCTTCTACCTCTCCTCCATGCCGTCCCAAAAAGAAGCCAAAATGGGGACTCTGCAGCTCGAACACCTGGACCTCCACCACAAGTAGATGATGCCACACCAAGCTTCCCCATGTAGCGCATGCTTTGCCACCTTGCCAGACTCACATTGTGCAACAAAACAACAAGTAAAATTCTTAAACCCCAGCTTCCTCAGCTCCCGACTTAACACCCAAAAACCAAAATTTTCCCATTCACTCGTGCATACTCCTAGACCACAATTAAGCCCCTAAAACACCGAAATAGCAACACAAAGACACTAAACACATGCAATTTCATGCAACAACAAAATAGCCCCTATCCCGGATATTACAGTTCTACCCCTTAAAATAATTTCGACCTCGAAATTACGATCGTAAGAGTTGCGGGTATTCTTTGTCTCATCACATCCTCGGGTTCCCACGTAGCTTCTTCTACGCCATGATTCCGCCTAAAGAACCTTAACCAAAGGCACAGACTTCCTCACGCAGAACCTTCACATCCCGATCAAGAATCGCACGTGTTCTTCTTCCATGGTCAAGTCCGGATTTACCTCGATCTCTTCCATCGCTACCACATGTGACGGATCCGAACGATAACGCCGAAGCATCGAAGCGTGAAATACGCCGTGAATCTGGCTAAGCTCTGCGGCAACTCAAGCTGATACGCCATCGGTCCCACTCGTCTCGAGTACCTTATACGCCCAATAAACCTCGGACTTAGCTTGCCTTTCTTCCCGAATCTCAACACCTTTTTCCAAGGTGAGACCTTCAGAAAACTCGATCCCCACAAGCGAACTCTATATCTCTTCGCTTAAGATCGGCATAAGACTTCGCCGGTCCGAAGCTTCCTTCAATCGAGCTGAATCAACTTAACCTTGTCTTCGGTCTCAAAGAACCAACTCGGGTCCCAACAATCGACGTTCACCTAACTCCGCCCAACACGTAGGTGAGCGACATTTCCTACCATACAACGCCTCATACGGTGCCATCTTGATGCTCGCTTGGTAACTGTTATTGTAGGCAAACTCGCCTAATGGTAGAAACTCCTCCCAACTACCTCTGAAATCCAAGATACAACCTCTCAAAGATATCCTCTAAGACACGAATGACCCTTTTCGATTGACCGCCGATTGCGGGTGAAAAGCCGTCTTTGAAATCCAAACGAGTGCCCAGAGCTTGATGCAATGCTTTCAGAACCTTGACGTAAACACGGGATCCCTATCCGAAATAATCGAAACCGGCACCGTGCAACCTCACTATCTCGACACATACGACTTTCGCCAACTCAAGTGAGTAGTCAACCCTCACCGGAATAAAGTGGCTGATTTAGTCGACGATCCACCACTACCCAAATCGAATCCTTCTTGCTTGGCGTAAGCGGTAACCCACCCGACGAAATCCATGGTTATCCTTTCCCACTTCCACTGAGGAATCTTCACAGGCTGAAGCAAACCCGACGGCAACTGATGTTCAGCCTTAACCTGCTGACAAGTCAGACACTTCCCAACAAACTCCGTCACCTCTTTCTTCAAGCCAGGCCACCAAAACTGCTCTCTAAGATCCCTATACATCTTGCTACCTCCAGGATGCATAGCATGAGGACTGCTATGTGCGTCCTGAAGAATCTTTTGCCTTAGCTCAACATCTTTAGGCATACAAGCTTTACCTTGAAAACACAGAACCCCATCATTAGACAAGCTGTAACCTTCCAAACCACCATTCTGCACTTGTAACCTCCGCGCACTCAGAACCTCATCCTCTAGCTGTTTCTCTCTGATCTGCTCAATCCAAGTAGGCTTAACCTGCAACTCTGCCAGAATACTCCCGTCGTCATACAAACTCAAGTGGGCAAACAAAGCTCTTAAGTCCGAAACAACCTTACGGCTCAATGCGTCTGCCACCACATTAGCCTTGCCCAGATGATACTCAATCGAGCAGTCGTAATCTTTCTCAGCAACTCAACCCATCTCACACGCCTCAAATTCAAATCCTTCTGAGTCAGCAGATACCTTAGACTCTTGTGATCTGTGAAGACTATCGATCTTTCTCCATACAAATAGTGCCTCCAAATCTTTAAAGCGAAGACTACAGCTGCTAGCTCCAAATCGTGCGTCGGATAGTTGATCTCATGTGGCCTCAGCTGCCGAGAAGCGTAAGCCACAACCTTACCTTCTTGCATCAAGACACAACCCAAGCCCGTATGTGATGCATCGCAATAGATCGTGGAATTCCTTACGACCTCGAGTTGAATTAGGCGAGCCTCGGTCAAAATCTTCTTTAACTTATCGAAGCTTTCCTGCTGTTTCTCGGTCCATACAAACGGAACTTCTTTCCTCAAAGAAACTTGGTCATCGGCGTTGCTATCATCGAAAAACCCTCAACAAACCTTCGGTGAGTATCGGCCAAACCAGAAAACTCCGAATCTCACCAGCGACTTAGGCGACTTCGGTCCAAAAGCGCCTCAATCTTACGAGGATCTACTCGAATTCCCTCGGCCGACACTACATGACCCAAGAAAGTCACTTCTCTAAGCCGAACTCGTGACTTATCGAACTTAGCATAGAGTCGCTCTTCCTCAAAATCGCAACACCACTCGCAAATGCTTATCATGCTCTTCCTCTCGCCCTTGAGTACACCAAGATGTCGTCTATGAAAACCACGACGAACCGATCCAGATCATCTTTGAAACACCCTATTCATCATATCCATAAACGCCGCGGTGCATTAGTCAACCCGACGGCATTACGTAAATTCGTAGTGCCCATACCGAGTCCGAAACGTTTGTTTTATGGATATCACCGCTTAACTCTTAGCGGTGATACCCGGACCTCAAGTCGATCTTTGAAAATACCGCAGCACCCTTCAACCGATCAAACAAATCGTCTATCCGCGGGCAGCGGATACTTGTTTTTAATCGTCGGCTTATTCAATCTGGCGGTAGTCTATACACATCCGCATCGTGCCATCTTTCTTCTTGACAAAGAGTACTACAAGCGCGCTTACGCGAAACACTAGGCCTAATAAAACCTCGATCCAATAACTCCCGGATCTCGAGCCTTAAGCTCCACCAATTCCTTTGGTGCCATCCTATACGGAGCAATAGACACTGGCGCAGATCCGGGCAATGAGATCAATCCCGAACTCTACCTCACGATCGGCGGCAACCCGGAAGTTCCTCGGGAAAAACATCAGCCAAATTCCTTAACGGCAGTGCGAACCTTCTCCACAATGAGACTCCTTAGCCTCCAAGGCATACACATGAACTACATATGCTTCACGACCCTTCCCGACCATCTTCTCTCGCTTTCAGAGCGGATACCACATTTGATAAGTAATCCCTCCTATTACCTATCATAGCCACCTCATCACCCTCAACCGTCTTAAGAACCATGCGCTGGGCGCGCAATCCAACCTCGCCTGGTACTTGACCAACCAATCCATCCCAAGAATCGATCGAACTCCCCAAACGGCGGTTCCATCAGATCAAGCGACAAACACTACCCCTTGGAGTTCTAGGGGTACCTCTCTAAACAGTTTATCTACTACTACAGAGTGACCTAGAGGGCTAATCACGGTCATCCGCCTAGAAGATATCTCGAGTCTAAATCCATGGTCTCTACTATACTACACGGCAACATAAGAATGCGTTGAACCCACATCAATCAAAGCAAAGATAAGGAGAACCAAAAATAAAAATGTACCGGTTATGACGTCCGATGCGTCGCCCTCCTCCTCTCGGTGCCTCGCGAAGATACACTAATCCAGTATGCGGCATCGAACTACTCGCACCTCTCGCCCGGTGCTCCACGGCCCCGACAGAACCATTACCGCCTCGCCATTACCACGGCCCCTCTGCGGTGGCGGTCCATTACCTCTGAACCGACACGCCCGACTCTCGGGTGAATCCCTAGCCAACCTACGCGGACAGTCCCTCACACGATGCTCCAGAGAACCACACTCAAAGCAACCCTTTCCTCCAGTCCAGCAACCACCCCAATGAGATTTCCCACACTGATTACACTGCGGCGGTCCCTGCCTAGCAGCAACAAACCTAGCAGACTGATTCGGCCCACTCGGTCTAGCTCTCTTCTGCGGATTACCCGACGATCCAGAAGACCCAAAGCTCCTCTTATGCCTATTTCTGTCCATGCCCTGTCTCACTGACTCCTTAACACCCTCGGCTACCTTAGCCTTCTCAACTAAGACAAACAAACTCGCGCTCCCGGCGAGGAGCAATCGCTGATCTCAACTCGTCTCATGAGACCATCCTCGAAACGAACACACCTCTCATGCTCAGTGGCCACAATGCCCCTGGCATACCTACTCAGCTTCAGGAACTCAGCCTCGTACTCAGAAACAGATTTACTCCCCTGAACAAGCCTCAGAAATGCCTTTCGCTGGGAGTCGATATAACTAGCCCCGATGTACTTCTTTTGATATGCAGCCCTGAAATAATCCCATGTCAGATCCTCTGCTGCCACACTGTCTCGGACCATGAGCCACCACTGATATGACTCATCCCGGAGAAGCGATACGATGCCCTTCAGCTTCTCTTCAGCTGTCAAGTCCAGATCATCCATGATCCGCTCAGTTGCCTCCAGCCAATATTCAGCAGTGCTGGGAGCAACACCATATACACCTCGAAAGAATTCGGCCCCATTTGCCCGAAGTCGCTCAGGAACAGATTTCCTAACTCCTGCACCACCACCTACACCAGCTACTCTTTCCAACACTCGCAAAGATCGCTCTGTGACGCTGCGTCATCCGGCCCGATCTCGGAACTCACCACCTCCGGTGGTGGCGGAACCGGTATCTCATTTTCGAACCCCGACCAGATCCTACGGGCTCAGAAACTGTCATCCTACCCCTGCCTCTACCACGAGTATTACGACCACATCCGCCTCGGGTGCTCATGACTAAACTTTCTACGTATCTGATTAAGAATTTTATGCATCAGTATTTATTCCACTTGTTTAAAAGCAAGTCTTATGAATATTAAAGAGGGTTTGTTCTCGCGAGTTCACAGAATCCTATCAGTTTCAATCTCTAAAGTAGCATACTATTGCTATTTATCAAATCATATCACATCTAATCAAATCACAAAGAATAGTTTAGGTACTTTACAGGCGAACTGGTGTTGGAGACTTCGGTGCCATGCCTTTCAAACCATACTTTCAAAACAAAACACCTAAAGCGGACTTTTAAAAACATTTTGGGCCTCGGGCCCACAGTATGAAGCCTTTGAACCTCGGCTCGATACCACAATTGTAACACCCCAAACCCAAACAAACACCACGTCAGAACGGTATGTTACGGGAAAAATATTTTTGGGATATTAGATTTCCCGCTCAAAAGCTGGGTGAAAACATAGAGTATTTGAAGAAAATTTGAGTAGGCTTGTTTGAAATCGGATGGTGTATTTTGAACCCGGAAGTTTTGAAAAACTTATCCAAAGTGTGTAGTTAAATCGAGTTTATCTCATTTAAAAATTCGATAGTTTCTTAGTGTTACTTAGAACATTCTTTTGAACTAAATAGAAGATCGAGTTTGATTTGAAAATCATTTGAGTTCACTAAATATCAAAACATTGTGTGATACCCGATGGTATAGTTGAAAACACATTGCGTTATAGTTTTGAAAACATTATCTTACCAAATTTTTAGTAAAATTTCATACCAAGTTATTTGTTAAGCAGGTTGAGAATCTAATTAAAACATAACCATTATAAAACATAATTTAAAGGCCCTTTTACAAATCCAAATTAAATCTCAAATAAAAATAAATAAGCTAAAGTACCCAAATTATAGAGTCTGAGTAAAAACTTTATTCAGCATGACATGTGCACCCCGAGTCCATCCCGGCTCCATGTCCGCGTCTAAGAATCACTGAAATGTCAAAGGAGAGGGTGAGTCGAATGACTCGATGTATAAATCCCGCTCCCGATAACACAACATGCTAACACACATCATACATAGCAACATAATCAATGCAACCCGATCCTAACCATCCGTATCGCTTTTCTACTACCGTGTGGTACCAAACCACCGGTGGTGCCAAACCACCGGTGACATATAGTCACAATGTGTTACTAAAACACTGGTGTCCCAAAGACACAATATCCATAAATGTGGTGCCAAACCACTGGTGTCCCAAAGACACGTTTGTGCTACCAAAGCAACTGGTGACCGAAGTCACAAATCCAATGATGGGGCCAACCCATCGTGTGATACCCAATCACTAGCGAGGCGATCCCATATCTCATGTGGGGCCAACCCACGGTGGTGTCAAACCACGGGGACAAGTCGCAATGAGGTGCCCAACCTGCGGTGTCCCAAAGACACAAATGTGGTACCAAACCACTGGTGACCGTAGTCACAATAATCGAATGATGGGGCCAACCCATCGTGTGATACCCAATCACTAGCAGACGATCCCATATCTCAAAGTGGGGCCAACCCACGGTGGTGTCAAACCACGGGACGGAGTCGCAATGAGGTGCCAAACCTCTGGAGGTGCCAAACCTCTGGTGACCCAAAGTCACAAAGTGTGTTACCAAAACACTGGTGCTCGTCAGCACAAAATATCACTGCTCCCTCCACTCATATCACCCATCAACATACCATACTCATGTGATCATGCATATCATACAAGTCATGCATATCATGCCAACATGTCTAGCATTACATCTCATAGCATACATAACATAGATCATAATACCCAAGGTATCCATAATAGAACTTGTAATAATTTAGACTTACCCGGATACGTACACATACCCCGTTTGGGTATCCAATTATCCGCCATCTTGGTATAGTTTTTAACAGCAAAACAGTTTATTAACAACATTACTAGGTATCGGTGTGTTAGTTTACACACACGGTAATTACTGAGTCTAAAGATCCCAACGACCGATCTATGCCCCTCGATTATCAAGCTCCTATAACAATCGGCCAACACAGGATTAGGCACTAAGACCATTCAGCCAAAGACATATAAACCCAAAGGGGTTAATTTCAATCCCTTACCTTGAAGATGATCGGTTTCCTACCAAACTGAACCAAGCGATGGTTCTCCTTTAGCAATCGGCTACACCTTAAAAGAAGAAACAGTTAATCCATTGTCATCCTTGACTTAATCGCACTAAATCGATAAATAACCCAATAATAACATAGCCACTTACCATTGCTTACCAACCGTCTCTAACGGTAAAGGCCTCACTTGGTGGCTTCAAAATCCCGAATGCCCTAACAAGCAATCGGTTTTAACAAAGGAGAATAACACCCATCAATAGTTGTCATATACAACTCTTAAACAACTCAAATCGATTAAGAGAAAGAAAGAAACTAAATGACCATTCGCCAAGGGCTTACCAACACCCAAACGATTGAAGCAAAACCCCAACACCAACAAAGATTCGGCCAAGATTTTTGAAAAGAAGAAAGAAAATGAAAATAAGGTAGATGCTTTTCGGTTTTGAGAGAAAAGATAATATGAAATGGAAGCAGAGTTTGGCAAGAGTTGAGAAGAAGAGAAGTGGATGGAATGGAGGTACTTTCGGTTTTGAGAAGGTGTTTTGGTGGATATAGTTTGGCTAAGGTGATTTCAAAAGCAGTAAGAAAAGAAAATATGAGAGGAAAAGAGGACTATTTTCGGTTTACACAATTTGAAGAAGAAAGGGAAGTGAAGATACTTGAGAACTTTCGGCCACACCAACTCAAAAGGCAAAACAACTTCTCAGCACATGAGAGCTTGAACTTTTCGGTTTTCCAAGAAGAAAAGAATGAGAAACCCTCTTGGAACTCGGTTGCTTTTGACAAAAGAGAACTTGTTTGACACCCAAAAGTGACCGAAAAAGCACTAAGTTGGCAAGGAAATTTGGCACTACCTCAACACCACACTACCAACCCAAGTCGTCCACTTCCCCACTCCAACACCCCCACAAATTCGGCCATAATCCCCAAACACACTCACCACCACTCATTTCAAATGAGTGGACCAAGTCCTCCTCCATATTTTGCTCTCCACCTTACATTTGAAAGTGAAGACCAAGTCCAAGTAGAATTTCACTAGCCTTCTACCTCTCCTCCATGCCGTCCCAAAAAGAAGCCAAAATGGGGACTCTGCAGCTCGAACACTGGACCTCCACCACAAGTAGATGACGCCACACCAAGCTTCCCCATGTAGCGCATGCTTTGCCACCTTGCCAGCTCACTTTGTGCAACAAAACAACAAGTAAAATTCTTAAACCCCAGCTTCCTCAGCTCCCCTGACTTAACACCCAAAAACCAAAATTTTCCCATTCACTCAGGCATACTCCTAGACCACAATTAAGCCCCTAAAACACCGAAATAGCAACACAGCACACTAAACACATGCAATTTCATGCAACAACAAAATAGCCCCTATCCCGGGATATTACATTATTTAATTAAACTAAACACCTTTATTTAAAGCTAATATTTAATTTAAAAGTTTGTATTCAGCAAATTAAAAATGTATGAATTAAATCAAGCTAAACACAAACTAAATGAACTGAATGTGAACTTAAACCAATCTCAATGAGCTGAGATGAACTCATGTAAACTGAACCACATAGAAAAGGAGTTTAATTGAGCTGAAAATGTGCTGGAATCAGCTTCATTTTTCACTTTGGCCCCTCGAGCTTAGGCCACTCTCAATGGCATCGGAAAGAGTCGAACCATGATGCGACCAGGATCGCATCATACCCCCTCTTGAAAGCGATTTGTCCTTGAATTGAGCCGATGGTTCTCTCGAATAGAATTCCTTTTGACCGGCTTTCCTTGATCAAACGGGGAGAATGGTAATCGAAATACCTGTAAAATATAACCAAAAGTTAGCAAGAGTTGTGTCAAACAAACTTGCAATCGAAATATGAACAAAATAAAACGAATAGATCGAACACAAACGGGCATATTCACATTATCATACAAAAGGAACAAAGCCTTATCAAATATTTGAATCTGAATTGGATAGATTTCATGGTATGCATACAATTCGAATGGATTCCATAAATCAAAATCAACATGCGAGTAACACATCAAATGATAGATATGTTCATCACAAGCATATAGATGAGAAAATACATATGGCACTCGAAAGTGAACATCCAAATCTTGCGTTGAACGACATATGTAATCACTCGCACATGAACAAAAAATATTAAACACAAGATTCCTTTTGTCAACAAGTAGACCATCATTAAACAGGATAGGACGTTCAAACATTTCATGATCTAAATAATGAAAATCAGCATCATGTGTTCTATCAACAACCGGAGAGAATAAAGTCATCTCAAAATTTTTACATGGATCACACATGTGACGCAATATGGATTCTTTCACACGAAAATTATCAAAATTATCAAATTCAAGAATCCTGTCATCATTCAATGAAACAGATAGATCACAAATAGGAAAAATAGAATGATTAATCATAACATGATCTAAATGTTTTATAAAAACTAGTTCACCAACACAAAGCTCGTCACTTTTCAAAAAGATCACAAAGGTGTCAACAAGTTCAGAAGACTTACCTTTATAGTTAGAAAGAAAAAGATCAGTCTTACCATGGTCAAGCAATACAAACCTTCTCTCTTTGGAAAGATAATGCAGTTGAAGCCTCGCGTTTGATTCAGCATTTTTAAATGGAATGTGAATTTCAAGTGCAACCATAGAATTTGTTTAAGGAACGAATAAAAATTGAACACAAAATGGGCAAATTCCGTAACCTTAATAAAAAACCAAGTATCAAAATGATTGTAATTCTTTAAGCACAATTGTCGTTGCTTGATTTTCCAACAAGGCATACCAAATGATACAAAACATAGTCCCGGTTTAAAGACATGATTTTGATTATTAAACTCAAGATGTGACAAGGGTTTAGAAACATCAAACATGTTAAACCAATAAGATTTATGCACATTCAAGATCGAGCAATCAAAACTCTTTATATGTTTCAAAATCGATTTACAAAAACTCAAAGTTTCTCAGTATTAGACAATGAACTGATTTCGTAATAACCACAATCAAACAAGTTGGGATTAAGAGAAAATTCATCGTCATACTTACTTGAGTCTTGCACTCGTCGAATAGATGTTACTCCACCTTCACACTTAGCAGCACAATGAGATGAACTCGTCTTACCATCATTTAGAATATCAAAATTAATCAAAGAATGGTCATAGACGAAGCTATCCACATAATCACAATTATTCAAAAAAATTGGTGGAGAATGAAACTCTTCAAAAATCTTACCTTCCTTACCTTCCGGCTCGCGTGATTCAATCTTACCTTTTTCAACCAAAGAAAAACGTCGCTCATCAGGAAGGTATTGGAGTTGGTAGTTGTCGCTTGGTTCTTCGAAAACCTGAAATGAAGAAACAGAAGAAGAGAAAACTTTAAATGGGTTAGTTGAAAATTCACTCTCGTTTTCTCGCTCGTTCTTTTCTCTCGTTTCTTTTTCTATCTCAATTTCTTTTCTTTCTTTTTCAATCTTATTTTCTTCATCTCCTTTTTCACGCTCATTTTCTCTTTCATCTTCTTTTTGTTCTCTCTCATTTTCTTTTATTTCTTTTTCAACTTTTTCATTTTCTTCTTCTTTTTTCTCATTTTTATTTTCTTTTCTCTCGAACTCTTTTTCAAGTTCTTTTTCATTACAACAAGGGGATGATTCAAAAGAATTGAAAAGAGAAAAATTTGACTCAAGGATCGAGGAAATATTTTCGTAGATGTCACGATCGATGCTTCGTGAAAAATCTTTTGTGCTCATCATCTTTGATTCATAAGACGAGTAACTCGTACTTTCTTCTTGTTCATCACCATAGTAGGCTTCGAACTTTACTTTGCTTCGCCTTGAATCCTTCGTTGAATAAGAATCACGATTTGAACTACTTCGAGAACAATCTTTCGTTGATGAATTATTTGACGCATATGAACCACATTCACTTCTTTGTAAAGATTTCTCCGTGGATGGATATGTTGAAGCTTGTGAAGAAGAAATCATACCTTCTCGATGGTAATCACGAGAGGTCTCACCTTCGCGGTTTGATTCATACCGTCTTGAACTTCTATATAAACCATAATCTCGATCGAAATCTCTTCTTGAATGATCTTCGAAAGCGTGTTTTCGAGACGACCTTGACTCTATTCTTCGACTTGAAGAAAGTCATTCTTATTGGTCTCATTCCTTGATTCGATCCAACCACTTATGTAACTTGTCAAACTTGGCATTCATGACTTTTTACATCCCGTTCAACAAGTATTGATAATCAAATTCTGTCAATGCTTCTTGATTCATGTTTATTTTCTGAAAAGAAAGATTGTTAAAAAGAATAAAACAAAAAATTAAATCCTCACCACAAAATTCTCACAAGTCACTCGCAAAAAAAAATCGCTCACACTCGTGTTTCACTCGAATATGGCTTTTTCTCTAATGTAGCACTCGTGCCTTTTACCGCTCTTTCTCGCTCTTGCAACTTCGTACTTCGCTTCGAAAGACTTATTGCGGCTTGAGGGTCGGCTTCAAAATTGGTTAACAAAGGTTTGACGTTGGGTTTCGGGTAGACTAAAAGAAAGAAAAGGAAAATGGAGTAAGGGTGGGTGGTGTTGGGTGAAAAGAGAAAATACCAAATGATGGTAGAATTTTTTTTTGAAGATCGGGGTAGGTAGATGAGACTAGAGTGGTAGCTTTGAGGTCGGAAACAAGGTAGAAGAAGTGAAACACAACTTGCAATCTTTTCAAAAAAATTTCCACAAACTTTTTTTTCACTCGTATTTTTTTCTCTTTTTTAATTAATTTTTTTTGAATTTTTTTTACCAAATGCAAAAAGATGAGTACAAAAGAAATGAAATACAACTTTTTTTCAATTTTTTTCAATTTTTTTACTAACCTATTATCAGCTTCTCGTTCATCGTCGAAACTCCTCATTTTATAGCTCTGATACCAAATGATACGATCCGTCTCGGGGTGAGTCGAGTCATATGTGAAGTTGCCCAATTGTCTACGAGGAGTAATTGAAAAGTTGTCTGGAAATAGGTGAAATAAGGTTAAAATTACGGAAGCTAATTAGAAATGTTAAGATTTGGATGGAAGATGGAGATAGGTTCGGTTAGGAAGCAAACAAAGAAGATGAATATAGTGGATGGACTTGGTTTTAATAGAAATAATCAAAATGATATATATTAAGATAGTTGGTGGAGATGGATAGAAGAATTCAAACAAAGAATCGATTCAACACTAGGAAAGTGTCACCCCGGGTTCTATATTTGTTTAAGTTCTTTCATCCATTCCCATCAACTATCACCTATCATTTATCTAAACCATCACTTATCCATCTATCCAATTCCATTACCATCAGCCTATCATTGTTTGTTCAACCTTAAACCAAATCCCATCTTCTTTCCCTTCATCTTAAACTGAACCTATCCTTTTAATTATCCAAATCAACTCATTCATTTAAACACCTCCATTCCAAACTTAAACCCACCTTCTAAACAAATTCACCTAAAGCTTCCGCACACTCATCCATATTTTTTTGATTATTTTCTGAAGACTTGATTCCTCCTCGTAGACAATTGGGCAATTCACATACGACTCGACTCACCCCGAGGTGGAGATGGATAGAAGAATTTAAACAAAGAATCAATTCAACACTAGGAAAGTGTCACCCCGGGTTTTATATTTGTTTAAGATGGAAAATGGAAGTCGATGATGAACCAAGACCCGTTATCTATAAAGATAAGAACCTATGGTATAAATTGATGGATGAGAAACGACTGACGCCACAAGCAACGCTTGATAAGTCAGAATCGATACTCGTACAAAAGATAGAGAGGAGAAAATCTCACTCGAAGAACAAAGTTTATAAAATATATTCAAGGATCAAAAGTTCTCCCTACAATATGTGATTACATGTATATATAGTATCAAATGAAACTAGTTGAATGGTCACTTTTAATGAGGCTAATAATGATTTCAAATGAAGAGTCTCAACTTTTGGAATTCTAGCCATGTAACTCCCATCTTCAATGTGTTTAACTTTTCAATTAAATTGCATGTCAAAATCCTTAGAATTCTCCATGATCAACCGAAAAGTTACCAACCAAATAAAGAGTCTCAACCTTTGAAATTCTTGGATCAATTTGATACGATCCACCTCAAGGTGAGTTGAGTTGTATGTGAAGTTGCCCGATCGTCTACGAGAAGGTTTCGTTCGACAAGTTTGAAGATGGTACTTTTGGGTAAAATGGTGCGGAAGCTATTGAAAAGGGGTTTCAAAGATAGGTCAAAGGATATGAATTTTATATAGGTTCGATTAAAGTAAATAAAGATGGAGATTGGTATGGAAGGGGATTAACAACAATGGATGATAAATGAAAGGAGGGTTCGGCTATGATGAAGTGAAAGGAAGGAAAGAAAGAAAGTTTGGTAGATAATGGATATGGAATAAAATGAACTCAAAAGCAAGTCAGAACCAATACTAAAGAATATTGACCCGAATACTTATAGGCTTTCAAGGTGGAAGATGGAAGTAGTGAAACCTTGACCCGCTACTTAGAAAAGTAGGAACCTTGGTATAAAGGTAAACGCCACACTATATAATAGTGATAAGTTCGATTTTCGACAAAGAAAAGTGGATGACACAACTAGAACACTAGGTAGCCAACGAATCTTTGAACGAAAATAAAGAAAAGTTTGCCTCACAAATTGAGCATAACATTCACAAAATGATCAAAAGTTCCTTTACAAAGGCTGATTTCACCTATTTATAGTGCTAAATTAGGCTAGCTGAATGGTCACAAACATTCAACTTAATGTGCCAATTAAAAGCTGAAATTTAACTCAAGTCTTTTCACATTCTTGAGCCAAATAACTCCATCCTTGAATTGTCTTTAATTCAGCTGAATGAATGACTTTAAGTGCTTGAAAAATGACTCTTGAGTTAGCCCTTGGTCACCGAATGGACACCATCTACTTAATCGACTTCTTAATGATGTTTGAATGCTTGAAATAACCACGGAAATGGTAAAACGGCTGGTAGTGGAAAGGTTATTGCCAAAATTAATTTGGATGATTAAATGCTCCTTAAACCTCCTTTAAATGATGTATAAAACATCCCTTGTAACAGCCACTTCATTTGTAACCAAAAATGACTTAAAAAGTCACTTTATTTAATGTGTAACAGCCCTTGTAATGTAATGGTTATGACTTGAAAAGACTCCTGCAATAAATACATTAAAATGAGCTTATTAAACACATGTAATCACTTATTAAACATAACACACATTAATACTTAACTTAGGTAAATGAACTATGCATCAATTACTCTAGCAACTAGTTAATTAAAGATACACCATTAAATAAAACTTAACTCATGCATCAATAAATAATCCTAGGAACTAGATTAATTAATGAAGCAACAATAAAATTAAATTCATTAAAAGAACTCAATTAATTAAACTAAGTTGAGTTGAATTAATGACCAGCAACTCATTTATTAACTAAGATGCTTAAATGCAATTATTTAAAATGCAAACTAAATGAACAAATGAGTTACTTAATGCATGACTTAATTAAATACAGAACACATAATGCATGTCATAATTAAAATATGTAGATCAATAATGCATGACATTAACTAAAGATGCATTTAATTAAACAAGACATAATTAAAGACTAAAGTATTGAGTTGATTCAAGCTCAAATGAGCTGAATTTGAACTGGACGAAGCTCGTGGACCTAGAAATGAGCTGGGATCAGCTTGCCAGCAATGCAATGCTCGACTCGGGATACTTGTCCAAAGAAGTTTGCGGGGTGTGCTCGCATCATTCCCCCCTCTTTTAGGCGACTTTTCCTAAAGTTGGGTTGTTCCTCTATTGGAAAATATTTCCTCTCATTCATCTTTCCTCGATCGAACGAAATAGAAGATATCACACAATCCTGGAAATGATTTATCAATGGACAAGAAAGCACATCACCATCATAGATAAGTAACAGTGGGTTAAGACAACAAAAACCTAAAGATAAACCAAATGCTAAGCAAAAAATTGATTTTATTTTGCCAAAATGACTTATCAATTTTGAAAATGACAAGTGTAAAGTATTCAAATCCAAATAGCTCTTATAGAATGTAGTCCAAAGATCATATGGCAATAATCTCAATTGGGCAAAGCAAACATACTTCAATTTATTGAAAAGTTTCATTATTCCATCAATGCAAACATGTGGATTCAATTGGATAAAAGGATACTTAGTCATGAAAATTTGCAAAAAGTTAAGCATACTATTCCACATCCAAAACTTTTCAATATGTTTATTCAAAAACAGAAATTCATGTGATTGTACACACAAAGTGTTCCATGGCTAACATCTTTCAATCATTTGGTTATTATCATGATTTGTGATAACATTATGTCCATTGTCACAATCCAACACAAACAAATCAATACTAGGCCAAAATCTACCATCAAACACATCATGATTCAAAGAATTTCCAAACATCCAATCAACAAAATTTTCATCTTCATTTGAACGAAGCAAAGGTATTTGAAAATTTTCAGAGACTTTACCTTGATGATCTTGAAGTGAAGAAAATTTATGATTGGTTTTACCTTTTTCAATCAAGACAAATCTTCTCTCCTTGGAAATGTAATGTAATACAAACCTTTTATCTCGAACAACTTGGATGGGTGATGAGACACCATGACATCTCATGTTCCTCGAAGTATGGAATTCACAAAAATGAGATTGGTTAATATTAACAGAATTGATGGACTTAAAAGGGAAAGATAGATCATATTCGAAATTCAATTCAAGTCCATATGTTAGCCTTACCTTTTCAAAATGAAACAAATATTTCATATGTGGCCAAACAGTATGATTAAGGAATAAAACACAACCAAAGCCATTAAGTTTTATTGCCTTAATTAAAGTATGAATATCAAACAAACTTAAATAAGATGCACAACAAGCAAGTTGCTTAAAGTTTCTATAAAACGAATCAAAATAACAAATACCAGGTTTGAACACACGAACTTGATCATTCGTTCCAACATGCAACATATTTTGAATAATTTTCAATGTCCACAACATGTTAGAAAATGATGTAATCAACTCACTACAGAACTTAAATTCCACTCGATCAAGCAAGCATGCAGAGTTGACAAAACCAAGCAGACCAAGATATGGGAATCTCATATAAAAATTCAAAGTTTTATCTTGAAGTCCAAAATCAAACTGTTTGAACATTGCATGCGAAAGCCTTTTATCATGTATGTCAAACAAAGACATGGTGAACATATAACTATTCAAAGATTCAAATCTATCATGAACCAAATGAACAGGCATGTTTAAACAGACATATTTAACACATGAGTCCAAAGAGTTTATATAACCAACATTTGTATGTGTAAAGTTTTTATCAAACACATCTAAAATTCGATTAGGGTGAGCCATTCCAATGGAAGGATCAAACGTGTCACAAGATAGAATTTTCACGACACTTTTCGAAGCAGGGTCATCAAGAGATGAATAAGGACTAATCAAATCAAATGATGGTGGCATATCAGAAATTGACCCATCAAAATCTTTATGAGCAATTTTTAAATTGGACAACCTTGATTCGATAAACATGGAATTCTTACCTTCAATCACAAGTGGGTGGTCGTCATTTGCGTACTTACCTTTCTCGAATAATCGAAAACATCTCTCGTTTGGAAGGTAGTGAAGCTGGAATTGGTCGTACAAGACTTTAGGAACCTGAAAAGTTACATCACAAGAAGATCGAACGGGTGGATTAGTGGAAACAATCCTTGCTTGGTCACTTTCTTTTTTCACTTGATTCTTTTTTCTCGAGATCTCTCGTTTATTTTTCCTCAATCTCTTTTTCCACTCGTTGTTCTTGTTCAACTTCTTTTTCTCTCTCAAACTCTTTTTCATTCTCTTTTTCAATTTCTTTTTCAATCTCATTTTCACTCTCTTTTTGTTCTTTTTCTTTTTCATCGGATTTTTCAATGACTTTCTCGAGCTCTTTCAAGAATCTCTCATTTTCTCTCTTACTCGCCTCTTGCCTCTCTTTTATTTCTTTTTCTTTTTCTTCTTTTGCTTTTCTCGTTTTCTTTTTACAAGAAGATACAAAAGAATCATGAAAACAATGATTTTGTTCAAAAGAAGGAAAATTATTTGCATAAGAATCTTGATCAATGCTTCATGAAAAATACTCTGAGTAGGATTTCTTTAAAGATCGGAAAGAGGTATGCTTATCTCTTTGGATGTCATCTTGGACGGGTTCAAAATTGATGTAACATCCCGAAATTGGGCCTAGTAGGATTGGGCCCAATGGGCCTTGAGCGTAGAAGCGTTTTAAAATTTTGAGAATAAGAGAACGACATTATTTCAAGTTGCACTTATTAAGAAGGTAATTTTGGAAAGTTACGAGGTTTCTATAAAGCTCCGGGTTCAAGTTGGGCCTTAGTAAAATTTTGTGTTTAAGCCTATTAAGGAGAGATAGTAAGTGGCATCAAGGCTTATGGAAATAAAAGAGTAAATTACTAGCATAAATGAGCAATTGGTAAAAGGGTTATGGCGCCACATGTAGTACCTTGAGGGAAGAGGTTCGAATCACTTTGTATGCAAATTTTGACTTATATTTTTGCACCCTTTCCTTAAGTGTCGGCCAAGAGGCATTCATGGCAAGGTTGACTTCATTATTTTGGTAAGGTGGCTAAAAGAAAAAGGCAAGGTTGAAGTTGGGGAAAGGAATCAAGAGAAAGGGGAAAGTAGGGGGAACATGTGCCCTTTTTCAAGGGATGTATTATGGAAAGGGTGGTTGGCAAAATTTTGACTATTAGAGACATGAATGTGGATGATTTTGGGGCTAAAGGGGGTGATAGCCGAATTTTGCTAGGAGTTTTTGGCAAAGCTAGTGCTTGAGAGGTTGTTCTCTTTAGTTTTTGTATCATTCTCTTTCTCTCCAAATTTCCTCTTCTCTTTGCCAAATTTTCAAGCCTTTAGTGTGCATTTTTGTTTCTTTTTTTTCCTTGTTGCCGAAAATACCTAAGCCTTGGAGATCAAATTGTTCACTCGTTTTCCTTTGGAAAAACTGAACCCTTCATTTCTTCTTTATCGTTCTTCTCATCCATATTAACACTCACTCCTTTGATCAATCGGTAAGTGGTTCTAATCAAACATTTTTTTATTTTTTCTTTCTCCTAGTCGAATATATGTCTTGGCATGGAATGGTCCTTTTAACCGAGACCATCATTTTATTCTACCCTTTCAAACGAGATTATTTTCTCTTTTTTGTAGTGCTTTAAGTGGGAGACCGTGTATTATTCTAGCTGAAGTCAAATAGTGGAAACTGGATCCAATATCGATAAGGTAAGGGGGTTCATTTTTGGATTTTTCGTTATATCTCTATTTGGCTATGTTGCAAATCGGATTGAAGTTTCGACTAATCGACTATATGTTTTAGGGACAAATCACTCGATATATTTCTACCTTCGGATATAGTGGTAAGTGATTCAAGTGTAAGTGATACAAAATCTTTTGGAAATCCGAGGCTAACTTTTGGTTGGTATTGTTCTAGGTCATCGACGAGTGGTTCTTTAGGAAATCAAAATCAGGTGTGTAATCCCGTACCTTCTGAATACATGTTTGATATGGTGTGTAATCTCACATCTCTCTGAAAGTTTGTATGATATGTTCTGTGATTTGGTCAAAATACCGAAGAAAACCAAAAATTGGCATCCGTGATCACTAGGGCGTGCGTATGATCGTAATGGTAATCGTATTTCGTAATAAAACAGTTTCGGTCAGAAACAGTGACGTGTATTTGAAAAATCACAAAAAATAGGAGAAAAGGAATTACAAAGGGAATAAGATATCAGATTAAATCTTACTGTGTCTATTTTGATAAGGAATAAATGGAGAAGGAAAAGGAATTCTATATTTTGAGATATCTTAATTTTAGTGAGACTGGTTCTGAATGACTTCGTGGTTCCCTGATCTGTCTTGGAAAAATTGTATAAAATAGTATAAAGTGAATTAAGGGTTATAATTCATATTTATGGATTCATTAGTGAGCCTATTTTCATTAGAAACAAGTCGGAGTAGTATATGAAAATCGTATAGTGAGATATTTGAAATTACGGTAAGAGAGGTCAGAATCGTTGGTCAGTGAAACAAGGGAAACTTTAAGGAATAAACTGTACTAAATGGTTAAGAGAAAAATTCTGGGAAAATTATCGTAAGAAGATATATGAGCCTAGTTTCAAGGAAAATTTATGGATCTAAATTTTGAGTTTTCTAATTCGAGTTATGGTCAGTTTAGTCAATATGATGCAGATGAACAGTTTCAATTTTCTATGCTCAAATTAGTAGTTAAGTCCGGGGTTGCCGAATTACCGAATTACCCTTGGTGGGTAAAATGACCGATTTACCGAAATGTCCTTATGGACTGATTTACCGAAATGTCCTTATAGACCGATTTACCGAAATGTCCTTATGGACCGATTTACCGAAAATGCCCCTATGGGCTGATTTGATAGAATGCCTTAATGGGCCGAATTGCAAAGTGTTATAATGGGCCGATTTATCGTAACAAATCTCTAGAGTAATAATTGTTGTTTATATTTGTAAATATGATGCCTTACTATGAATGTTGCATTTACATAATTTTGCATGGGATGGGAAAATATGAATGAAGAGAAGTATAGACTGGTGGCATTGCCACAAATACCAATAAGGGCTATGTGCCAATATAAACGTGATTTGGCTTTGTGCCATCGTGATTAAGGCTATGTGCCAATATAAACGTGATTTGGCTTTGTGCCATCGTGATTAAGGCTATGTGCCAATATAAACATGATTTGGCTTTGTGCCATCGTGATTATGGCTTTGTGCTAAACGTATTTACCGGGTTATGTGCCTAACATATGAATTAACGACTCGTGTCGATCATTTTTTACCGAGGTCGTGTGCCGATTATATTACCGTGATATGATTCGGTGGCTCAGCCACAAATAGTATAAATGGCGCTTGATCAGTAAATTGAGAGATCTGGCGGGGTGGGTTGACTTGATCCCCACGGGAGAGATTGGTTGGTACGGGTGGAGAGTTAGGACTACTGGTAGGATGGGATGGGTTGCATTCATTTCATTTATTTATTATTTGTTTATGGGCTTTGGTCCAAGATGATTGTTATATGGGTTCAAGCCCAGTGGATGACGGTAAAGGGATTTCATACGGAGTTCTTGTAACTCACCCCCCTTTCTCTTAACCCTTGTAGGTAATGCTTGATGATATGGACTTGGGCCATGGATGACTCGGGTGGAGGCCATACTTCGAAAATGGTTTATTTGGACTTTAGACTTCTTTCTCGTTTATTTTATTACTTTACTATTTTGGGTTAAATGTTGTAATAAGGCCTCTGGACTATTTTTATTTTTGCTTTTTGGTTGGGATGTTTTTATTATTTTTCTTAAATTGTTTAAAAAGGGGAATTTTCTAAAAACTTAAACAATGGTTTCCAAAATCGATTAACAAATGGATTTCAAAATAAACTTTTACAAATATTTTTTAACACAGATATTTTCTCTTGAACTATTAACGATATTTTCAAAAGACTTGGATTCTCTTTCAAATTTTCAATGTCATTTTCAAAAGTCACGGTTTTGTAAGATCATTAGTTCAAATTTATCGATTTATTAATCAAATCTTTGAGGTTAGTAGTATTTTATCAGATCAAACTTGTTTTCTTGATTTTTGACAAAGCAATATTTTAGTACGAACAAAAAGGGTTTAACATGTTTTGCTCGTGTGACATACCAAATCCGCTCATAACGCATGGGCCGGGTTTGGGGTGTTACATTTTATGGTATCAAAGCCCATGTAACATCCTAAAAAGGACCTATGCATTTTTGGTTTAATTGTACGTGTAACATCCCCAAACCCGGCCCATTCACCACGACCGAATCTGGTTATGTTAGTGAAATTTATTTAACTTAGAGAAAAATTTAGTAAAACTTGTTAACTTCTGAAAATCCATGTTTATTTAATATTGTATGAGAAAAACTTTGATATCACATAAATATTATAAAATGCCCAAAAGTGAACTTTAATGAATATATATATGACTAATTTTGAATAAATAAGTTGTCAAAATAAATTCGTTTCCACTTAGTAATTTAATATAATCCAAACATAATTTAAAATAATAATTAAATAACTCCCAAAGTAAATAAAAATCAAAGGGCCTTATAACATCAATGTTTAAAAGATCTAGTACTTAATATAAATAAATTTAAACTCTTCTTTCTCGCATGGGCCACCACGTGTCCTCTCCGATCCCGATCCAAACTACGCATCACCCGAAATAGTTAGAAAATAAAGAGTGAGTCCACCGACTCGAGTGCATAATCAAAACAACGATTTCCACACGTATGGGCTTGGCCCATACCCACACAATATTCGCAACAAATCATGCAAGAATGCATTTCAGCCCAACCCCCGTGTCCAACCGTACACCAACCTTAGCGGACTCTCGCCTAAGGCCGTGGGAAACTCCCCATCGATCACATTGTGATCCATAACATCTTACCTTGGCAAGCTCATTTGCTCAAGGCCGTGGGTGAGCCACCGATCAACCCAAGTGATCACAATATCGCATCCGCCTACGGTGATGCACATAGCAATCAACCGCCGAGATGGGCACCTAGCCAACACCTCCCTTGAGGTAGCACAAAGCTAACCCTCAAGCGCTAATGTAGCCTGAGCTAACATTAGACCACGTACATCCTGTGTACACTTCTTCCTCCATTGAGTCAAGCCCAAATCCCATGTATGCATGCATAAGTTCAACATGTCAGATTAACAAAAGAGTAAGCATCACATGTGGATTATCATATCATGTATATCATAAATAACTCACTATTCAAGCCACTATAATCGGCCATCATTCATATCACGCATATGTAAACACATTTAACAAACCAAAGACCGAAGAAATAGTGCGTTGATTACGCACCTAATTGATACCAATGACCAACTCCCGAAACGCTACTTAACCAAAACTCTGTCGACACACCCTTGATGAATCGAACCTACGAGTCCTCCCTACCGCTCCTCCTGGCTGATTACATGAAAGAATTACCACACTAAGACCACAAGAATATTCAGCCAACCTCAAACATCAAGACCACCTTTGGTTAACGAAACATCGAAAGAAATAAACTATAACGTAAAACCTCACCCTTCACAATGACTAGAGCAGAGACCCAAACGCTCCACCCCCCTCTGCTTAAGATTCGGCCAACCACCACTAGGATAAGGAGAAAGGTTTCGGCAATAGAGAAAGAAAGAAGGTATGAGGGGACAATATGAAATGGTTTTGGTTTAGGAAAAATGGAGAGAACCAAGTAGGAAAATCGGCTAGGTGACCTTGAAGATTCGGCCAAAGTGCATAGGTGAAGAGAAGGGATATTTTTAGTGTTGGTAGAGTATGGAAGACAAATGGATGAAGGCTTAAGAAAGAACTAGGATTCGGCAAAGGGTCCAAAAGGGATTCGTCACACAAAGAAATGGGAAACAAGTCAAGAAAGCACAAATGGTGAATGAAAATGAGCACCTCCCCTCCCCCTATTTATACTATACGGCCTAGCTCCAACCTCCCACAAAAATCCCACTATTTGCTCCTACAATTCTCTCCCAACACTCATTCAAAAGTTTGAATGAGTCAAACCTCTTCCTAGCCAAAATTTAAAAACAAAGACCAAGTCTTTCTCCATCTTTTAAGCATCCAAAAGCTGCCCAACTCCTTACCTCATTGACGCAAAAACAAAGGCCAAAGTGCTGCCTTCGCAGATCGAACACTGGCCCCTTCCCTTGCACCTGAGGCGTCACTTCCCCAAGCTCTTAGTGGCGTCTCCCTTGCCACTCCACCAGCCCAATTCTTGTGTCATAAACTCCCAAATAATTCTCTTAAGACACCCATCGCCAAGCTCCTTTTTGCACTTAAAATCCAAAATTTTCTAAAGTCTTCCCTTGAGTCCAAACATTCTTACCACCTCTCAAACACATCCAAGCATACCCAAAACCTACTAGAACATGAATTATACCCAACATGCATAGCCCCTAAACCAGGGTGTTACAATTCTACCCTCCTTAAAATAATTTCGTCCTCGAAATTACTTACTACCATGCAATCCTAACTCCCTACTCTACGCCTCCGCTGCGCACTCTGATCTTAATAAAGCTGTGATTCCACCTTGACCACGTCCACGACAACCACGTCCCCTAAATCGGGATATCTCGATATTTGTAAAATGAAGTTTTGATACTTTCGTAATGTAAGAACATTTTAGTAAAAATCGAGGGAATTATGAAAATTTTGAAACCAAGGGCATTTTGGTAATTTTGTAAATCGAGAAAACATCTTTCAAAATCTGATTTAGAGCTTACAAACCCAAGGAGTAGAGTTGAAAATTTTAAAACAGGAATTTAAAAATAGCAAGACTAATTCCCTTTCGGTTTTTATAATTGGTTTAGCCTATGAACAAGTCCTCTTGGTTAAGGTGAACCGTAGCTACGCACTGCAGTAGGATTCCAGCGAAGAGGAGGTGAGTCACGAGGATCGCTAAGTACCTGTGCTCTTAGGATCCACTCCTAGACATGCGCACAATGGTTGCCACACCTTAACTCGCGACTTAATCACGAGGTTTGTTTAGTAACCTTAAGTCTTATGCATGTGTTTGAGTAGACTAGTCCTAGGGTTCAATAGCCTAATATTCTAATCTACGAGCCCAAACTAAGCCCAAATCAATTCATGTAAACAATTCACTTCAAGAAAGTCCAAGTACTTACTGGTGGACTTTGCCTGAGGTACAGTGCCATGCAGTTACTGAAGAACTTTTTGTAAAAGCCCATTTTTTCTAAAAACCCATTTTCAAAAACTATTTCGGGCCCAAAACCCTCAAAGCCGAGTTTTGAACCGGGCTCTGATACCAAACTGTAACATCCCCAAACCCGACCCATTCACCACGACCGAATCTGGTTATGTTAGTGAAATTTATTTAACTTAGAGAAAAATTTAGTAAAACTTGTTAACTTCTGAAAATCCATGTTTATTTAATATTGTATGAGAAAAACTTTGATATCACATAAATATTATAAAATGCCCAAAAGTGAACTTTAATGAATATATATATGACTAATTTTGAATAAATAAGTTGTCAAAATAAATTCGTTTCCACTTAGTAATTTAATATAATCCAAACATAATTTAAAATAATAATTAAATAACTCCCAAAGTAAATAAAAATCAAAGGGCCTTATAACATCAATGTTTAAAAGATCTAGTACTTAATATAAATAAATTTAAACTCTTCTTTCTGCATGGGCCACCACGTGTCCTCTCCGATCCCGGTCCAAACTACGCATCACCTGAAATAGTTAGAAAATAAAGAGTGAGTCCACTGACTCAGTGCATAATCAAAACAACGATTTCCACACGTATGGGCTTGGCCCATACCCACACAATATTCGCAACAAATCATGCAAGAATGCATTTCAGCCCAACCCTGTGTCCAACCGTACACCAACCTTAGCAGACTCCCTGCCTAAGGCCGTGGGAAACTCCCCACCGATCACATTGTGATCCATAACATCTTACCTTGGCAAGCTCATCGCTCAAGGCCGTGGTGAGCCACCGATCAACCCAAGTGATCACAATATCGCATCCGCCTACGGTGATGCACATAGCAATCAACCGCCGAGATGGGCACCTAGCCAACACCTCCTTGAGGTAGCACAAAGCTAACCCTCAAGCGCTAATGTAGCCTCGAGCTAACATTAGACCACGTACATCCTGTGTACACTTCTTCCTCCATTGAGTCAAGCCCAAATCCCATGTATGCATGCATAAGTTCAACATGTCAGATTAACAAAAGAGTAAGCATCACATGTGGATTATCATATCATGTATATCATAAATAACTCACTATTCAAGCCACTATAATCGGCCATCATTCATATCACGCATATGTAAACACATTTAACAAACCAAAGACCAAAGAAATAGTGCGTTGATTACGCACCTAATTGATACCAATGACCAACTCCCGAAACGCTACTTAACCAAAACTCGCCGACACACCCTTGATGAATCGAACCTCACGAGTCCTCCCTACCGCTCCTCCTGGCTGATTACATGAAAGAATTACCACACTAAGACCACAAGAATATTCGGCCAACCTCAAACATCAAGACCACCTTTGGTTAACGAAACATCAAAAGAAATAAACTATAACGTAAAACCTCACCCTTCACAATGACTAGAGCAGAGACCCAAACGCTCCACCCCCTGCTTAAGATTCGGCCAACCACCACTAGGATAAGGAGAAAGGTTTGGCAGCAATAGAGAAAGAAAGAAGGTATGAGGGGACAATATGAAATGGTTTCTGGCTTAGGAAAAATGGAGAGAACCAAGTAGGAAAATCGGCTAGGTGACCTTGAAGATTCGGCCAAAGTGCATAGGTGAAGAGAAGGGATATTTTTAGTGTTGGTAGAGTATGGAAGATAAATGGATGAAGGCTTAAGAAAGAACTAGGATTCGCAAAGGGTCCAAAAGGGATTCGGCACACAAAGAAATGGGAAACAAGTCAAGAAAGCACAAATGGTGAATGAAAATGAGCACCTCCTCCCCTATTTATACTATACTGCCTAGCTCCAACCTCCCACAAAAATCCCACTATTTGCTCCTACAATTCCTCCCAACACTCATTCAAAAGTTTGAATGAGTCAAACCTCTTCCTAGCCAAAATTTAAAAACAAAGACCAAGTCTTTCTCCATCTTTTAAGCATCCAAAAGCTGCCCAACTCCTTACCTCATTGACGCAAAAACAAAGGCCAAAGCTCGCCTTCGCACTCGAACACCGGCCCCTTCCCTTGCACACGAGGCGCCACTTCCCAAGCTCTTAGTGGCGTCTCCTTGCCACTCCACCAGCCCAATTCTTGTGTCATAAACTCCCAAATAATTCTCTTAAGACACCCATCGCCAAGCTCCCCTTTTTGCACTTAAAAATCCAAAATTTTCTAAAGTCTTCCCCTTGAGTCCAAACGTTCTTACCACCTCTCAAACACATCCAAGCATACCCAAAACCTACTAGAACATGAATTATACCCAACATGCATAGCCCCTAAACCAGGGTGTTACAGTACGAAATGACATATCTTATGTGTTATGAATATATTTTGAACACTTTTAGAATCCTGGAAATATTAAGTTTAAAAGAGGAAAGTGAACATTTTTAGAACCTTGGAAATGTAAGGAAATGTCTTGTAAGAAAATGTCACGGAAATGTAAGGAAATGTCTTGTAAGGAAATGTCATGGAAATGTAAGGAAATGTCAAGTTTACAGAGCCGATCGAAAATCTTTGGAAACTTAGAAATGACCTAGAAATGGCGAGTCTTAAGGTTTAAAAGGGGAAATTAAGGCAAGGTGGCCTTAAAAGAAAAAGTTTGTGAAATTTGACACACAAACTGTAACATCCAAAATTGGGCCTAGTAGGATTGGGCCTTGAGCTTTAGGAAAAATTTTGAGTATTATTTTTGTGTTGGCTCGGGTAGGAATTTTGTGTGTTAGCATAGTCTTGTGAAGGCTTGATTTTATTTAGGAAGTTAGAATAATTTTTTTTAGTAAGGTTTATTTAATGAAGTGGATTAAGTGAGCTTAGCACTTAAGTTAATTTAAGTGTTAATTAAAGCACATGAGGAGTTAGTGGCAAGGTGGTTATGATGCTTGGATAGTTGCTTGAGGTTAGAGGTTCGAGTAGCATGATTTACATTTTGAAGACTTTATTTTTTTATCCTAGCATTGATGGACGGTCAACCTTTATTTATGATAGGTTGAACTCTCAACTTTTGGAAAGTTGAATATTGGTTTAAGGAAAGCATGAAATTGGGGATAAGAATCTTAAGGAATTATGGTATAATGAGGGGACAAAAGGCATGGATTATGGAGTGTTGTTTTGGAAACTCTTCTATGGCATTTTGTCCATGAACATGGATGGTTTCATGGACTAGGGGGAGTTGGCCGAATTTTTTTTGGAAGGAATGGGATTAGGAGGAAATAAAGAGGAAATTGTGGGATTTGTGATGAATATGTGAGTTGGATGGCCAAGGGGGATTTCTTTGATGACCATTTCAATTTTGTGAGTAGAGGGGAGTAATGAATTTCTCTTAAGTAGTTTAGGTGTTTTCTTTTGGGTTTATTCTTCTTTCTCTAGTGTGGTGCCAAAAATCCTAATGCCATCAAAGTGCCATTTTTGTGCATAAGCCATTTAGTTTCGGTTTCCTTCTCTTTGTTTTGTGTTCAAACTTCAAAGATCATTAAGGTCACTAGCGATTTCTTCTTCTCTCTATTTGCTAGTTTGGCCGAATCTATCTCCTTTCTCAAACTCCTTCTTTTCCTTTTGATAGCCGAGTTTGTCATCACCTTTGGTAAGGCTTGGCTGAACCCTATAGCCTCTTTCTCTCTTGTCTTTGCTTGAAATTTTAAGAAACACCATAGCCGAATTCTCTTAGCATTCAACTCCCTCCACTTTGGCGTGATCTCTCTCTCTTCACCATTCAAGTGCCGAAATCTTTCTCTTTGGGACTTGAAGTCGATTCTCTGAGGGTGATACCATCGATCTCTTGCTCTTAGTTTTGTTTTAAAGTGTGAAGTGCTCGCATAGAGGAGTCTTTTGGATTCGATTCTTCAAGGTAAGTAAGTGTAGCATTCGACCAAGGGCCATTCTTATGGATTATTACTTAAAGCTGATTCTAACTTAGGTTGTGTAGGAAGGAGTTCAACAATCATAGGAGTGCAAATCGTTAGACGTGGGTTTCGGGATTTGATTGATTGTTCCAAAGCAGGTGCGTAGTTATCGCACTGTTCTTTTGTTGTGTGTATGTGTTTTAATATATAAATATGTATATGATGTGCATGGTAGTCGAATTAATGGCTAAAAAGGGTGGATGCCTATGTTGGGTAATCAATTGACAAGGTCAGTATTTTTGATTTTAATTTACATATGATCTATATATGAAAATGTGATGGCATGTGATATATGCTTATTTTAATGATATTGTGGCATGATACATGGGACTTGGGATGTGACTATCGAAGGAAAGGGTGTACATTATGTACGTGGTCTGATGTTAGCCTTGTGCTACATTGGCGCTTGATGGTGGCTATGTGCTTCATCAAGGGAGGTGTTGGCTAGGTGCCCATCTCGGCGGATGATAGTTTGTGTGCATCACCGTAGATTGAGGATGACCTCGAGTCACCTTGTGGATACAGATATGTGGATCATTATGTGATCGGTGGCTTAGCCACGGCCTTGGGCAGTAAGTCTGCCAAGGTAAGATATGAGGATCATTATTTGATCGGTGGATTAGCCACGGCCTTGGGCGGCAGGTGTGCCGAGGTTGGTGTAATGGATGGACACTAGGTTGGGTTGGGCTTCATAATTGCATAATTTTGTATGTGGACTGTGTGGATATGGGCCAAGCCCATATGTGGGAACATGTGTAATAACTATGCACTGAGTCTGTTGACTCACCCAATTTTTCTCAAACTTTACAGGTGATGCATAAAGCTTGGGCCGGGTTGGAGTGGATGCGAGGTGGCCCATGCAGAAGTTGTTTTCACTTAATTTATGCATTTTATATTATCAGTATTTTCGAATGATTATTTATTGTAATAAGGGCCATTTAAAGGTTTTGAAGTTTATTATTATGTTTTAAAGTGGATTGACAATTTTTATTATTTGGATATGTTTATTTTTAGCAACTCATATCTTAAAGATATATGTTAAAATTACAAATCTAAGAATTTGTAACAACTTGATTTTATTTGAATTTATAAATATACAATGTTTTATTAAAGACAATAAAAAATCCTTTTTATGTTTTCACTCTAAGTCAAAATATTTTTCAAACGTTTTCCGCAGTGGCATTCTAAATTTGGCCGTGGCGTATGGGCCGGGTTTGGGGTGTTACAGACAGTATCGAGCCCAGTTCAAAACTCGGCTTTGAGGGTTTTGGGCCCAAAAATTTTTTTGATGGGCTTTTCAAAGATTTGGGCTTTCATAAATTTTTTTCAGTTTATTACGGCATGGCACCTATATCTCCAACCGAAGTCCACTGTAAGTACCTCGACTATTGAAGTGATTTATATATGTGAATGTTATGGGCTTATTTGGGCTCAGAGATTAGAATATTAGGACTATTGGACCGTAGGGCTAGTGCACTCAAACACATGCATAAGACTTAAAGAACAATTGAACAAACTCGTGACTAAGTCGCCGAGCTAGGTGTGGCAACCATTGTGCGCATGTCAGGAGTGGATTTAGTAAGAGCTTGGTATTTAAGCGATCCAGAGTGACTCACCTCCTCTTTACTCGAATCCTACCCAGTGCGTAGCTACGGTTCACCCTAACCAAGAGGACCTATTCACGGGCTAAACTCGATAACTAAAACCCGAAAGGGACTAGCCATACTGCTTTATAAAGATCTTAGTTTTAAATTTACCAAATTATCCTCCGATTTATAAAATCCTTTTAGACTTGAGAATTTTTCAAATACACTCGATTTGCAAAATTACTAAAATACCCTTGAGTGGTAAAATTACGAAAATGCCCCTGGTTTATAAAATTACCATGTTACCCTTGACTTTTATGAAAATATCCTTACTTTACAAAATACCAAAACCCCTGTTTTGCAAAATGCTAAGATACCTTGACTTACAAAATTACCAAAATAACCCCGATTTCGGAAATTTCTGCAATACCCTTGATTTGGAAGAAAATGTTTCAAAATACCCTTGAGTTTTGAAAATTTTGAAATACCCTTGATCTATAAAGATTTGATTTGATTTATTACGAAAATACCCTTGTAGGAAAAATGACGAAATTACCCCTGGGTCGGGAATGGTCAGAAATACCTATAATGATGTGTTGAATGTTGTGGATGAATGTGAGTGTGATTCTCTGAATTAGAATAGTGAACTTGAACTAGAAATTTTGATTGATCGAAAGAACAACTTCTGAAAACTTTGTTTCATAAAATAGTTCGCGCATAAACAAGTGGAACAAAAGTATTAATGCATAAAACTTCTTAATCAGATTAAATCGCGATGTTAGATATGAGTTCTAGGGGACGTGGTTGTAGTGGACGCGGTAGAAGCAAAATGGCTGTGTCGGAACCATCGCTAGTGAAGTATCTAGAACCTTGAGTGTGAACTTGGAGACTGTACTTAGAAAGTATATTGGTTTTATTAAGATCAGAGTGCGCAGCAAGAGCATAGTGTGGTGAGATAGGATGTACGATTGTTCGTTAGTAAGTAATTTCGAGGACGAAATTATTTTTTTAGGAGGGTAGAATTGTAACATCTGAAATTGGGCCTAGTAGGATTGGGCCTTGAGCTTTAGGAAAAATTTTGAGTATTATTTTTGTGTTGGCTCGGGTAGGAATTTTGTGTGTTAGCATAGTCTTGTGAAGCTTGATTTTATTTAGGAAGTTAGAATAATTTTTTTTAGTAAGGTTTATTTAATGAAGTGGATTAAGTGAGCTTAGAACTTAAGTTAATTTAAGTGTTAATTAAAGCACATGAGGAGTTAGTGGCAAGGTGGTTATGATGCTTGGATAGTTGCTTGAGGTTAGAGGTTCGAGTAGCATGATTAACATTTTGAAGACTTTATTTTTTTTATCCTAGCATTGATGGACGGTCAACCTTTATTTATGATAGGTTGAACTCTCAACTTTGGAAAGTTGAATATTGGTTTAAGGAAAGCATGAAATTGGGGATAAGAATCTTAAGGAATTATGGTATAATGAGGGGACAAAAGGCATGGATTATGGAGTGTTGTTTTGGAAACTCTTCTATGGCATTTTGTCCATGAACATGGATGGTTTCATGGACTAGGGAGTTGGCGAATTTTTGGAAGGAATAGGATTAGGAGGAAATAAAGAGGAAATTGTGGGATTTGTGATGAATATGTGAGTTGGATGGCCAAGGGGATTTCTTTGATGACCATTTCGGTTTTGTGAGTAGATGGGAGTAGCCGAATTTCTCTTAAGGAGTTTAGGTGTTTTCTTTTCGGGTTTATTCTTCTTTCTCTAGTGTGGTGCCAAAAATCCTAATGCCATCAAAGTGCCATTTTTGTGCATAAGCCATTTAGTTTCGGTTTCCCTTCTCTTTGTTTTGTGTTCGAAACTTCAAAGATCATTAAGGTCACTAGCGATTTCTTCTTCTCTCTATTTGCTAGTTTGGCCGAATCTATCTCCTTTCTCAAACTCCTTCTTTTCCTTTTGATAGTCGAGTTTGTCATCACTTTTGGTAAGGCTTGGCTGAACCCTATAGCCTCTTTCTCTCTTGTCTTTGCTTGAAATTTTAAGAAACACCATAGCCGAATCCTCTTAGCATTCAACTCCCTCCACTTTGGCGTGATCTCTCTCTCTCTTCACCATTCAAGTGCCAAATCTTTCTCTTTGGGACTTGAAGTCGATTCTCGAGGTGATACCATCGATCTCTTGCTCTTAGTTTCGTTTTTTAAAGTGTGAAGTGCTCGCATAGAGGAGTCTTTTGGATTCGATTCTTCAAGGTAAGTAAGTGTAGCATTCGGCCAAGGGCCATTCTTATGGATTATTACTTAAAGCCGATTCTAACTTAGGTTGTGTAGGAAGGAGTTCAACAATCATAGGAGTGCAAATCGTTAGACGTGGGTTTGTGGATTTGATTGATTGTGCAAAGCAAAAAGTAGTTAGTTATCGCCTTTGTTCTTTTGTTGTGTGTATGTGTTTTAATATATAAATATGTATATGATGTGCATGGTAGTCGAATTAATGGCTAAAAAGGGTGGATGCCTATGTTGGGTAATCAATTGACAAGGTCGGTATTTTTATTTTAATTTACATATGATCTATGTATGAAAATGTGATGGCATGTGATATATGCTTATTTTAATGATATTGTGGCATGATACATGGGACTTGGGATGTGACTATCGAAGGAAAGAGTGTACATTATGTACGTGGTCTGATGTTAGCCTTGTGCTACATTGGCGCTTGATGGTGGCTATGTGCTTCATCAAGGGAGGTGTTGGCTAGGTGCCCATCTCGGCGGATGATAGTGTGTGCATCATCAGAGATTGAGGATGACCTCGAGTCACCTTGTGGATACAGATATGTGGATCATTATGTGATCGGTGGCTTAGCCACGGCCTTGGGCAGTAAGTCTGCCAAGGTAAGATATGAGGATCATTATTTGATCGATGGATTAGCCACGGCCTTGGGCGGCAGGTGTGCCGAGGTTGGTGTAATGGATGGACACTAGGTTGGGTTGGGCTTCATAATTGCATAATTTTGTATGTGGATGTGTGGATATGGGCCAAGCCCATATGTGGGAACATGTGTAATAACTATGCATCGAGTCGTTGACTCACCCAATTTTCTCAAACTTTACTGGTGATGCATAAAGCTTGGACCGGGTTGGAGTGGATGCGAGGTGGCCCATGCAGAAGTTGTTTTCACTTAATTTATGCATTTTATATTATCAGTATTTTTGAATGATTATTTATTGTAATAAGGGCCATTTAAAGGTTTTGAAGTTTATTATTATGTTTTAAAGTGGATTGACAATTTTTATTATTTGGATATGTTTATTTTTAGCAACTCATATCTTAAAGATATATGTTAAAATTACAAATCTAAGGATTTGTAACAACTTGATTTTATTTGAATTTATAAATATACAATGTTTTATTAAAGACAATAAAAAATCCTTTTTATGTTTTCACTTTAAGTCAAAATATTTTTCAAACGTTTTCCGCAGTGGCATTCTAAATTCGACCGTGGCGTATGGGCCGGGTTTGGGGTGTTACACAAACAGGCTTGGAAAAGTGGTCTGAAGATGCCACTTAGGGCCTATGGAAATGGCGCCATATGCAAGAGGAATGGGCCTGAGTTCGAGTCACTTGGGAAGCAAATAAAGGAGTTTTATTTTTGCTTCCAGAAGACTGAGGTGGACGGCACATGGCTATAAATTAGGAGCTTTTATTATTTTATAAATAGTGGATAAATAAGGGATTTATTTATCATTATTTTCAAGAGATAATTGTTGGATTAAATTCTTTTAATTTGAATAAAGAGATAAAGAGGAAAATAAGGGAGAAGTGATGGCCAAGTAAGGGACTTTGAGTTTAATAATTTCGGCTAAGTAAGGATAGTTGCTGAATTATTTTAAGTGATAATTAAAGGATAATGTTACCAGATAGAGGAGTGGTGGCCAAGTAAGGGACTCCTTAGATGATAATTTCGGCTATAAAAGGAAGGAAGGAGGGCTACTCATCAATTTGTGCTTCCTCCTTTCTCTGCCGAATTCTTAGTGCTCTCTTCTCTTCTTTTCTTTCTTTTATTTTTGCAAGCCGAAATACCTTGTGTTCTAGCCAAGAATCCTCCATCTTTATTCTTCCTTCTCTTTTCTTTCTAATCCTCCAAAAGCCGAAAGTTGTGAGATCATCATCTAGCCATAGCCGAATCTCTCAAGGTTGAAGTGAAGGTGCAATCGATTTCTTCAAGTAAGGGTAAGATCTCATTCGGTTTCATCCTTTTTTCTTAAGATTTGCCGAAATCTAGGACTAACCCCATTAATATCTTGTTGCCGAAACTTTGAAGAGATCTTTCGGGATTTACTAAGTGTCGACTACAGGGAAGGAGAAGTTCTTTTCCCGAAGGTACACCATAGGCCACGTGTTCCCTAGTTATTCGGTGAGTTTCGGGATTTAAAATCCACAAGGTAAGTTTAAGTATACTAATCCTACTAGGATTTGGATTTATGGCCGAATGGCTTTTTATTAAAGTAGTAGGTGATTAATAAAATGTAGGGATTAAGGATCTAAATCAGTAGATCGGTTCTTCGGGATTTCAAGGACTTCGTTAAACGAATCAGGTGTGTACCCCACACTAACTTTTAATAAGATTGATGGTAATATGTAAAATATGCATATTTATAAGAATGTGGCTAAGGTACCATAATATGGTACAAAGTACTCAGGTACATTTCCTACTTCCACTAGGATTATGAAATATGTTATTTATAACATGTGAAAATTTATAAGATTGAGAATTTAAGTATGATATGCATGATATGAATAATATGGGTCATTTGGGATATATGAAAAAGGGGAAGTGAAGGTGATGACTACGGTCTCACTATCTGAATGTGGTGACTTCGGTCACATTATCTGAATGTGGTAACCGGTTACATTATCTCGAATGTGGTGTCTCATGACATAATTATCTGGTGGCTATGCCACAAAATTTTATATGGGCGATGAGCACGTCGACTGCATTGACTGCCTTCGGTGGTGTGTAGCGGATGGAGGGTTGACTTAGTAGTCCCCACGGTGTGACTGGCAGGTACGGGGGTGTGTAGCGGATGGACAACTAGGTTTGGGTTTGGGAATGCATCATAACCTGTATTCTATGTTTTAAATGTGTAATATGTGATATGCCCGATTCTACTATGATTTAGTGTCATGTACACATTGAGTGCATTTGACTCACCCGTTGGGAACATTTTTCAGGTGATGAGCAGTGATGGACCGGGACGGCAGAACTTGTGGTGGCCATGCTCAACATGAAGTTTATATTTTTGAGGACTCTTGAATTTATTTTAGTACTTTGAATTATTTTGGGAATTATTTGATGTAATAAGGCCATAAGGCCATAGTTGAATTACTTTACACTTATTTTTATTTATTATGATTATGAATTTTATCTATTAAAATTTAATTAAAATTTCTTTTAAACTAAACCCTAAATATTTTGTCACTTAAGGTAAAAGGGATTTCAATATAAAACGAACCATTTTCAACACAAGCCCAACCCAAAACAATATTTTCTTAAAATCACACAAGTTTTCCTAAGAACAAAAGAATTTTGAACCGGTTTACTTGAGGAACATACCAAATCTGGTCAAAGCTCGTGGGCCGGGTTTGGGGTTTTTTAGTTTGGTATCAGAGCCCAATTTTAAACTCTCGGCCTGTGGGCTAAGGCCCAAAACGTTTTCAAATCAAGCCCAAATGAGTTTTATGAAAGTATTTTTGAAAATGAGCAGTTTTTTCGGCATGGCACCTAAGTCTCTCGACCCATGATCCACCAGGTAAGTACCCATAACCATTTGTGTGATTATGTGGTTTATGTTATGAATTATGGAAGGGTAGAAGAGGAATGGAACGTAGAATAGCATGATAGGAACTTAAACCCTAGGACTAGTTTACTCAAACACAAACACATAAGACTTAATTCCATTAAACAAACCTATGACTAGGACGCCCAGAGTTAGGGTGTGGTAACCATTGTGCGCATGTCTCAGGATTGGATCCGGAAGAGCCTGGTACTTAAGCGGTCCTAGTGACTCACCTCCTCTTCACTGGAATCTGCACAGTGCGTAGCTTCGGTTCACCCTAACCAAGAGGACTCGGTCATAGGCTAAACACAATGACTAAAACCCGAAAGGGAACTAGCCGTGTTTTTATAAACCCTAGTTTTAAAACTCTTAAAATTACCTTTTTAATTTGTGAGAACTATTTTTACAAAATTCTTTCGAAAAATTTTTGATTTATAAAATTACAAAAATACCCCTAGTGGTAAATTACAAAAATACCTTTGGGTTATGAAATTCCCAAAATACCCATAGTTCTTATCAAAGTTTTCATTACTTTATAAAATGTTCAAAAACCCTAATTTGAAAATTATCAAAAATACCTTGATTTGGAGAAAAATTACGAAATTGCCCTTAACTCATAAAATTACCAAAATGACCCTAATTTTCAAAATTTTTGCAACATCACCGTTTTGAAAAGTAAAATTCTCAAAAAGAACCCTCAAAGTTTTGCAAATTTTGAAATATCCCTGATTTATTAAACTTTACAAATTTACAGTTAATTACCAAAATACCCCGAGTTCCAAAATTTTGAAATACCCCAATTTTAAAATTTTTCAAAATACCCCCGGGATTTTAAAATTACCAAAATACCCTTATTGACAAAATCACCAAGGAACCTTATTTTGACAAATTTCAAAAATACCCCTGTAGGACAAAATTACGAAATTACCCCTGGGTAGGGAAATGGATGGAATGGCCATAAAAGTGTAGTGAATGATGTTGTGAATGAATGTGACTTCATGAATGTGTCTCTACTTATGAATGTGAATGTGACTCCCTGAGTTAGAGTAGTGAACTTGAACTAGAAACTTTGTTTGATCGAAAGAACCACTTTTAAACATCTCTTTTCATAAAACTGTTCGCGGTTAATAAGTGAAACAAAAAAAAATTATGATGCATAAAAACTCTTTAATCGGATTAAATCGCGACGTTAGAAATGAGTTCTGAGGGACGTGAACTTAGAGATTGTGCCTAGAAAGTATGATGGTTCTATTAAGATCAGAGTGCGCAGCATTAGCGTAGTGCGGTGAGTTAAGATGTACGATTATTCGTTAATAAGTAATTTCGAGGACGAAATTATTTTTAAGGAGGGTAGAAGCAGTAACATCCACGAAAAGGGCCTATGCATTTTGGTTTAATTGTACGAAATGACATATCTTATGTGTTATGAATATATTTTGAACACTTGGAAACCTGGAAATGTTAAGTTTAAAAGAGGAAAGTGAACATTTTTAGAACCTTAGAAATGTAAGGAAATGTCTTGTAAGGAAATGTCATGGAAATGTAAGGAAATGTCTTGGAAATGTAAGGAAATGTCTTGTAAGGAAATGTCATGGAAATGTAAGGAAATGTCAAGTTCACAGAGCCGATCGAAATTTTTTGGAAACTTAGAAATGACCTAGAAATGGCGAGTTTTAAGGTTTAAAAGGGGAAATTAAGGCAAGGTGGCCTTAAAAGAAAAAGTTTGTGAAATTTGACACACAAACAGGCTTGGAAAAGTGGTCTGAAGATGCCACTTAGGGCCTATGGAAATGGCGCCATATGCAAGAGGAATGGGCCTGAGTTCGAGTCACTTGGGAAGCAAATAAGGGAGGTTTTATTTTTGCTTCCAGAAGACTAAGGTGGACGGCACATGGCTATAAATTAGGAGCTTTTATTATTTTATAAATAGTGGATAAACAAGGGATTTATTTATCATTATTTTCAAGAGATAATTGTTGGATTAAATTCTTTTAATTTGAATAAAGAGATAAAGTGGAAAATAAGGGAGAAGTGATGGCCAAGTAAGGGACTTTGAGTTTAATAATTTCGGCTAAGTAAGGATAGTTGCTGAATTATTTTAAGTATAATTAAAGGATAAAGTTATCAGATAGAGGAGTGGTGGCCAAGTAAGGGACTCCTTAGATGATAATTTCGGCTATAAAAGGAAGGAAGGAGGGCTACTCATCAATTTGTGCTTCCTCCTTTCTCTGCCGAATTCTTAGTGCTCTCTTCTCTTCTTTTCTTTCTTTTATTTTTGCCAAGCCGAAATACCTTGTGTTCTAGCTTGAATCCTCCATCTTTATTCTTCCTTCTCTTTTCTTTCTAATCCCTCCAAAAGCCGAAAGTTGTGAGATCATCATCTAGCCATAGCCTGAATCTCTGAAGGTTGAAGTGAAGGTGCAATCGATTTCTTCAAGTAAGGGTAAGATCTCATTCGGTTTCATCCTTTTTCTTAAGATTTCATGAAATCTAGGACTAACCCCATTAATATCTTGTTGCCGAAACTTTGAAGAGATCTTTGGGATTTACTAAGTGTCGACTACAAGGAAGGAGAAGTTCTTTTCCGAAGGTACACCATAGGCCACGTGTTCCCTAGTTATTAGGTGAGTTTAGGGATTTAAAATCCACAAGGTAAGTTTAAGTATACTAATCCTACTAGGATTTGGATTTATGGCCGAATGGCTTTTTATTAAAGTAGTAGGTGATTAATCAAATGTAGGGATTAAGGATCTAAATTTTTGGTTTTCCTTATGTTGCATTGATTGATGTGGGCTCGACGCACTCGTACATTGCTAGTAGTGTGGTAGGAACTATGGACCTAAACTCTGAAACTGCTTCTAGGGAGATGATTGTAGTTAGCCCTTTAGGTCACTCTGTAATAGTAAACAAACTTTATAGAGGCGTACCCTAGAACTTCAAGGGGTAGTATTTGTAGCTGATCTGATGGAACTACCGTTTGGGGAGTTCGATTTGATCCTTGGAATGGACTGGCTGGTTAAGTATCAAGCGAATTTGGATTGCGCGCCCAAGTGCATGGTTCTTAAGGCAGTGAAGGTGATGAAGTGGTTATGATAGGAGATAGAAGGAACTACCTATCCAATGTAGTGAGCGCCTTGAAGAAAGGTGAAAAGATGGTCAAGAAGGGTTGTGAGGCATATTTGGTTCAAATCGTGCTTTGGAAGCTAAGGGGTTAGTAGTTGGAAAGGTCTAAACGGTTGGGAATTTCTCGATGTGTTCCGAGAAGAACTTAAGTCCGCCTCAGATCGGGAAGTCGAATTCAGTATAGACTTGCTACCAGGCGGCACTGTGTCTATAGCACCATACCGAATGGCACCAAAGGAATTGGTGGAGCTAAAGGCTCAAATCGAGAGCTCTTGGATAGAGGGTTTATTCGACCAAGTATATCTCCGTGGGGAGCACTGTGTTGTTTGTCAAGAAGAAGGACGGTTCTATGCGGATGTGCATCGATTACATGCTAACCGAACAAGCTAACGATCAAGAACAAATACCCGTTGCCTCGGATCGATGACTTGTTTGATCAACTGAAAGGTGCGTCGGTATTTTCAAAGATTGACCTTTAGGTGTCGTTATCATCAATTAAGGGTAAAGGAGGTGATGTTCACAAGGCGGCATTCCGAACTCGGTATGGGCATTTTGAGTTCTTGGTGATGCCATTGGGTTGACCAATGCACCGCGGCATTTATGGACTTAATGAATAGGGTATTTCAACAAGATTTGGACAAATTCGCCGTGGTGTTCATAGACGACATATTGGTTTATTTAAAGACAGAGGAGGAGCATGACAAGCATTTACGGATAGTTCTGCGCGGTATTGAGGAGAAGCAATTATACGCCAAATTCGATGAAGTGCGAATTTTGGGTGAGGAAGTGGCTTTCTTAGGGCACGTGGTGTCGGGTGAAGGAATTAGAGTAGACCCTCGCAAGATTGAAGCGGTGTTGGAGTGGAAACCACCTAGGTCGGTGGTGAAATACGAAGTTTTCGGGTTTAGCAGGTATTATCGGAGATTCGTGGAAGGATTCTCTCTAATAGCGTACAGTTAACTAGGTTACTAAGGAAAGGTGTTCCATTTGTATGGACGGAGAAGCAGCAAGGAAGCTTTGATAAGCTAAGGAAAATTTTGACGAAAGCTCCGGTTTTGGTCTGACTGAAGCAGAAAGTTATTCACGATCATCTTGTGATGCATCTCACACCGGTTTGGGATGTGTGTTGATGCAGGATGGGAAGGTAGTAGCCTATGCATCCCGTCAGTTAAGACCGCATGAGGTTAACTACCCAACGCACGACTTGGAGTTAGCGGCAGTCGTCTTCGCTCTGAAGATATGGAGACATTACCGTATGGGGAGAAGTCGATAGTCTACACGGATCACAAAAGCTTGAGGTATCTTCCGACTCAAAAGGATCGAATCGAGAGGCAGCGTCGGTGGATTGAACTACTAAAGGATTACGATTGTTCAATCGAGTACCATTCGGGTAAGGCTAATGTGGTAGCTGTCGCATTGAGCCGGAAGGTTGTGACGGACTTAAGAGCAATGTTCGCTCGGTTGAGTCTATATGATGATGGGAGTCTTTTGGCGGAACTCCAAGTAAAGCCAACATGGATTGAGGAGATTAAGGAAAAGCGATTTAGTGGATGAAGGCTTGAGCGCTAAGAGGGTACAAGTTCGGGATGGTGGTTTGGAAGGGTACGATGCATCGTGATGGAGTGCTTTGTTTTCAAGGACGAGCTTGTATGCCAAGGGATACTGAGAATTAAGGCGAGAAAATTCTCCAAGATGCACATAGCAGCCCATACGCTATGCATCCCGGGGCGACAAAATGTATGGAGACTTGCGGAAGCAGATTCGTGGCCGGGGTTGAAGCGTGAGATAAGCGAGTTCGTAGGGAAGTGTCCGACGCGCGCAAGCGAGTTAAGGTGAACATCGATTACCATCGGGACTACTCCAACCGATAAAGATCCTCAATGGAAATGGGAGAGGATCACCATGGATTTCGTTAGTGGGCTACCCCTCACGCCCAACAAGAAGGATGCGATTTGGGTAATTGTGGATCGCGACTAAATCAGCTCACTTCATGCCGGTGAGAATGGATTACTCACTCCGAAGCTAAGCGAAGCTGTATGTGAGTGAAATAGTGAGGTTACATGGTGTGCCAAGATTCGATTATCTCGGATAGGGATCCCGATTCACGTCAAGGTTTTGGAAAGCGTTGCATCAAGCTTTGGGTACACAGTTAGATTTGAAGACGGCTTTCCATCCACAACTCGACGGACAATCGGAAAGAGTGATACTGATCTTAGAGAACATGTTAAGAGGTTGTGTCTTGGATTTTAGTGGTAGTTGGGAGGAGTACCTACCATTAGCGGAATTCGCTTATAACAATAGTTATCAGCGAGTATTCGAGATGGCTCCATATGAGGCCCTATATGGACGAAAATGCCGTACTCCTACATGTTGGGCAGAGTTGGGGAAACGACAAGTTAGGTCCAGGTGGTAGAGATCGAAGACAAAGTCAAGGTGATTCGGTCTCGTCTCAAAGAAGCATCGAGATAGGCGAAGTCTTATGCCAATCTCAAACGCAAGGAAATGGAGTATGCTGTGGGAGACAAAGTCTTTCTGAAAGTGTCGCCTTGGAAAAAGGTGTTGAGATTTGGACGAAAAGGGAAGTTGAGCCCAAGGTTCATCGGGCCATATCTGATGGTAAAGCGAGTAGGACCGGTAGCTTATCATCTAGAGCTGCGAGGCAGAATCGAATCCATCCATGATGTCTTTCATGTGTCGATGTTGAGACAAGATCGATCGATCCTTCGCACGCGTCGTGCGATGCGAGAGATTGAGGTGAATTCGGATTTATCATTTGAAGAAAAACCGGTCGATTGTAGACCGAGATGTGAAGGTTCTACGTAGGAAGGCGGTGCCTTTAGTGAAAGTGCTATGGCGGAACCACGGAGTGGAAGAAGCTACGTGGGAGCCCGAGGAGGTGATGCGCAGCAATACCCCCATCTCTTTTGATCAAGGAATTTCGAGGACGAAATTTATTTTAAGGGGTAGAATGTAACATCCCAAAAATGGGGTTATTTGGAATTTAATTATTTTTCTTATTATGAAGCTCTTTGTGATATTATTTATGGAATGTTAAGGCTTAATTATGGATTTTTAGTAAGCTCGAGTGGTGGGAAAAATATTATTTTCAAGCTTTGAGGTAGGGAGCCTTAACAAGTGGGGGTTATAAGAATAAATGGGGATAATTTGGACATAAGATGAGCCTAGAATAAGTGGCAAAGTAAGCCCACTTAAGAGCTAACATGTGACGCCACATCAAGCAAGGGGGATCCTGGGTTCGAGTCACAAAATTCCCTTTCTTTTTGCACTATGTTTGGACGGCACAAGTGGGAGAATTTTTCTCCCTTCAAACTCTTTTATTATTATTAATAAGAGATAATATGAGCATTTAAAATTAGATTTTTATTTGTTTAATTTCAAGGATAATGGGAGATAAATGAGGTTATTATATGGATTATTAGGAGATTATTATTTATTAATTCAAATCGTTTGAATTAAATCAAATGAGTGGCCAAGAGAAAAACTAGGAGTTGGCTAGGAGTTGAACTCCTTGAGCAAGGAGAAGTGGACGGCAAGAGGCTACTAGAGGGGCCGAATCCTATTTAAGGCACATACCTAACACCTTATTTTCCTTTTCTTCATCCATGCACATAGCCGAATTCCTAGAAAGCAACCTTGCTATTTTCGTTTCTTTTACAAAGCGTGTTCAAAATTCCAAAACCTCAATCTTTTGTTTCCCTTTTGCCATAATCCCATCATCTTCTCTTTACCTCTCTGTTGGCCGAATATTGAGCATAGTATCTTCCTGCATCTCCTTTGTTAATCGATTTGGATCAAGGTAAGTAATGGCCGAATATCTATCTCCCCTTTTCCTTTTTTTTCTGTCGATTTCTTTTACAAGGGGAGGTGCCGATTTCGGCAATGGTTATAAGGCTTCTAATCGAGTAGTGAACGATTCTTCTAGGTGCTCAGGGAATGAAAGCAGTCGACTCAGGCCCTGATCTCTAGCATTCGATTTCGGTAAGTGGTGGTAAGATCAATTTCTTTATTATAACAATTCGATTAAAAGCCGAAGGCTATTAGTTTTACTTACTAATCAATGGTGATTGACGAGCAGATTCGGGAATCAAGTATTGCGAGTAGTATCCAAAAGTGTGAAGGTAAGGATTCGGGTTCACAAGGAACCCTCTCAAATTAATTGGTTGGCCGATTAGGCCATAGTACTAACACAGGTATTTGGCCGAATATAGGGATCGATGTAGATCTAGGGTGGTCGACCCTTCTTTTTGGATTTAGAGCATCCAAGGGTGACAGTGTGTACATACACACTATAATTTATTAAATGTGTTGAATATTGTAAATGCTTACTTGATTTATGTAGCATTGGATGATATACCATATCGGTATAGATGGCAATTCGAGTAAGTACTGTTAATGTGAATTATTATTAATGCTTTTGGGAAGCATGATGTATTGATTTATACATATGATGGCATGTAACATATATTTATGTGACTGATGTAGGATTTCTTGAGTGGAGGGCAAAGTGATATTTCGTCTTGACGAGCACCAAAGTGTTTTGGTAAACACTGCGTGACTATATGTCACCGAGAGGTTTGGTACCTCCGGAGGTTTGGTACCTCATAGCGACTCGTCCACGTGGTTAACACCACCGTGGGTTGGCCCCACTTGAGATATGGGATAAATGCGCGGTGATTTGGTATCACACGATGGGTTGGCCCCATCACCCGATTTGTGTCCACGGACACGGTGTTTTGGTAACACATCGTGACTATATCGTCACGGTGGTTTGGCACCACCGGTGTTTTGGTAACACATTGTGACTACGGTCACCGGTGGTTTGGTACCACATGGGGTAGATAAAGGCGTTTGGTTGGCTAGGTTGGGGCACATAATATTCTCGCATATTAAGCGTTATATGTTGTGTATGGAAATGTTTTTAAAGCAGGGGAAGGGTTACACATATTGAGTCTTGGTGACTCACCTTCTCCTTTAACATTTTTCGGTGACTCGTAGATGGCGGTTGAGGCCGGTTGGACTCGAGGTGGCCATGCAGTGGACTTGAATAAATTGAACTTTAAACTTAGCTATTTTATTTTATTATTGGTTTTTTTATTTTGGTTGTAATAAGGCCTCCATAAACTTTACTTTTGTTATTTCTTATATGTTGGATACTTTGTTTAAACTATATTATTAAAATTGAATCAAAATCACATGTTTTCTTAAATTAACACGAAAATGTTTATCGTGCCATCGGGCACATTTGAAATTTGTACAACAACTTTGACTCAATTAAATTTCCAAATTAAATCTAAGTATAGTTTCGACAAGATAACCAAAAAGCGAGAAGTTTTCAACAAAACTTAAATTGGTTTTAAAATGGTGTTCAAAAGGTTTTCTCAGTAACAAATCAAATTCGATCGTAATGTTTGGGCGGGTTTGGGTTGTTACAAAATTGGTATCGTGAGCCAGTTCAAAGCTCTCATTTGTAGCCCAAGGCCCAAAAATGTTTTGGTAGGCCTTATGGAATGATTTTTGGTTTTTGAACAGCATGGCCCGAGTCTCCGGCACTAATCCGCCCAGGTAAGTATATCTAACCTCTTTGTGAATTATATTCTGTAGAAGGGTAGGAAGCATGGAACGTAGATAGACTTATAGGACTTGGACCCTAAGGTTAGATTACTCAAACGCAAACAGAACATAAGACTTAAGGAACTAAACCAACCTATGACTTAGTCAATGAGCTAGGGTGTGGTAACCCCTGTATGCATGTCTAGGATTGGATCCGGAAGAGCCTGGTATTTAAGCAGTCCTCGTGACTCACCTCCTCTTCGCAGGTATCCTACCTGGTGCGTAGCTTCGGTTCACCCTAACTCAGAGGGCTCAGTGGTGTGGCAACCTCCGTGCGCATGTCTAGAAAGGTTCAATGGGAGCTTGGTATTTAAGCGGTCCGCGTGACCCACCTCCTCTTCACTCGAATCTGCCTGGTGCGTAGCTTTGGTTCACCCTGACCAGGAGGGCTCGGTCATAGGCTAAACACAATGATTAAAACCCGAAAAGGGAATTAGCCTTGTTTTTCGAAATAGAATGAAACAACAAACCCTAATGTTTTCAAAACTTGTGCAATAACTTTCTCAAATCCTAGAATATTACTTTTACAATGTTTTCCTCGAAAAACTTGACTTGTGAAAAATTACAGAAATACCCTTAGGAGTAAAATTACCAAAATGCCCACGACCCATAAAATATTAATTCAATGGTTTTGCCCAAAAATTTCAATGATTTTACAGACATTCAAAACCTTGCTTTGAAAATCATCGGCCAAAATATTTTGGTTCTAGAGAATTACGAAAATACCCACAGTAGGAAAAGACGAAAATACCCACAGGATAGAAATGGCGAAATGTCCGATGAGTGAATAGGTATGGGAAGTATTAGGAATGGATGCATGAACTTCTTTGTGTGAACTAGGATAGGAAAGCGAAACATTGTTTGCTCGAAAGAATCTCTGATTAAACCTTATCCATAAAATTTCTTCATGAGTAATAAAGTGAAACAAATGCTAACGCATAAAATTTTTCTTAATCAGATTAAAAGCGCGGTAGATAGAATGAGTTCTAGAGGACGTGGACGCCGTGGGCGTGGTAGGGGTAGGATGACGGTGTATGCGACACTGTCAGTCGAGGACAAGGTTACGAAAATGAGGTACCATCGCCACCACCACCTCCTACTTTTAGAGTGAGGGCCGGATCGGGCCGGTGGCGGCGGTATCGCAAGTCGTGTTGCGAGTCTTGGAGATGGTGGTGGGGCTGGTGGAAATGTGGGAGCTCGGAAATCTGTCTCCCGGCGACTCCGATCTAACGGAGCGGAGGTATTCGAGGTGTGTCGGGAGTGGCACCAAAGGCGTGGAATCTTTGGCTAGAGTCAATGAAAGAATCATGGATGACCTTGACTTTGACCGAGGAAGAAAAGTGAAGAAAAGCGTGTCGCTTCTAAAGGATGAAGCGATCGGTGGTGGCTTACGGTTCGAGATGGGAGCTAGCAATGAGATGATTTGACTTGGGAGTATTTGAGAACCACCTATCGGAAGAAGTATGTGGGTACCGGCTACAATGACGCCGCAGAGAAAGGCTTTTTAGGATTAGTGCAAGGAACTAAGTCAGTGTCGGAATATGAGGCGGAATTTTTAAGGTGAGTAGGTATGCGAGAGGCATCGTGTCTCATCGAACATGAGCGCAGTGTCCGCTTTGAGGACGGACTCGAGATGATTTAAGGTTCTTGATTGCCCCACGCAGAGTTCGTGAGTTCTCATCTCTAGTGGAAAAGGCTAAGGTAGCCGAAGAAGGGATCAAGGAGGGCGTGTGAGGCAAAGTTATAGTAGGAATAATGAGAAGAGAGGATTTGGGTCATTTGGATCAAGCGGTAGTGTTGAGAAAAAGGCTAGGCCAAGTGGGCCCAATCGGCGGCAAGGCCCACAACTACTAATCGAAGCCGACTCAAGTGTAATCGTTGTGGAAAGACCCATTGGGAGGTTGTTGGACCGGTGATAAAGGATGTTTCGAGTGTGGGTCTTTGGAGCATCGTGTCGAGATTGTCCCCGAAACTAGCTAAGAAATCAGGGAGGGGCGTAATCGCACTCGAGAATAGAAGTGTGGGACCACAGAGGGTCGTGGTAATGGCAGAGGAAACAACGGTCCCTAACCGAGGTCGTGGAACTCAAGGCGAGAGGTTCGGGCAACACAGAGGCTAGGCGGCTGGCTTAGTTTATGCGGCGAGGTGTCGCGAGGAAGGTGGCGCGACCGGATGTCATAACCGATGCGTTTCTAATTTTGGTTTTCCTTATGTTGCATTGATTGATGTGGGCTCGACGCACTCGTACATTACTAGTAGTGTGGTAGGAACTATGGACCTAAACTCTGAAACTGCTTCTAGGGAGATGACTGTAGTTAGCCCTTTAGGTCACTCTGTAATAGTAAACAAACTTTATAGAGGCGTACCCCTAGAACTTCAAGGGGTAGTATTTGTAGCTGATCTGATGGAACTACCATTTGGGGAGTTCGATTTGATCCTTGGAATGGACTGGCTGGTTAAGTATCAAGCGAATTTGGATTGCGCGGCCAAGTGCATGGTTCTTAAGACGGCTGAAGGTGATGAAGTGGTTATGATAGGAGATAGAAGGAACTACCTATCCAATGTAGTGACTGCCTTGAAGGCTGAAAAGATGGTCAAGAAGGGTTGTGAGGCATATTTGGTTCAAATCGTGCTTTGAAAGCTAAGGGTTAGTAGTTGGAAAGGTCCGAAGCGTTTGGGAATTTCTTGATGTGTTCCCGGAAGAACTTAGGGTCCGCCTCCGGATCGGAAGTCGAATTCAGTATAGACTTGCTACAGGCGGCACTGTGTCTATAGCACCATACAGAATGGCACCAAAGGAATTGGTGGAGCTAAAGGCTCAAATTAGGAGCTCTTGGATAGAGGGTTTATTCGACCAAGTATATCTCCGTGGGGAGCACTGTGTTGTTTGTCAAGAAGAAGGGCGGTTCTATGCGGATGTGCATCGACACGCCAACTTGAACAAGCTAACGATCAAGAACAAATACCCGTTGCCTCGGATCGATGACTTGTTTGATCAACTGAAAGGTGCGTCGGTATTTTCAAAGATTGACCTTAGGTCAGGTTATCATCAATTAAGGGTAAAGGAGGCTGATGTTCACAAGACGGCATTCCGAACTCGGTATGGGCATTTCGAGTTCTTGGTGATGCCATTCGGGTTGACCAATGCACCGGCGGCATTTATGGACTTAATGAATAGGGTATTTCAACAGTACTTGGACAAATTCGTCGTGGTGTTCATAGACGACATATTGGTTTATTCAAAGACAGAGGAGGAGCATGACAAGCATTTACGGATAGTTCTGCAGGTATTGAGGGAGAAGCAATTATACGCCAAATTCAGTAAGTGCGAATTTTGGCTGAGGGAAGTGGCTTTCTTAGGGCACGTGGTGTCGGCTGAAGGAATTAGAGTAGACCCTCGCAAGATTAAAGCAGTGTTGGAGTGGAAACCACCTAGGTCGGTGGCTGAAATACGAAGTTTTCTGGGTTTAGCAGGGTATTATCGGAGATTCGTGGAAGGATTCTCTCTAATAGCAGCGCCGTTAACTAGGTTACTAAGGAAAGGTGTTCCATTTGTATGGACGGAGAAGCAGCAAGGAAGCTTTGATAAGCTAAGGAAAATTTTGACGAAAGCTCCGGTTTTGGTACGACTGAAGCAGAAAGTTATTCACAGTCTCATTGTGATGCATCTCACACCGGTTTGGGATGTGTGTTGATGCGAGGATGGGAAGGTAGTAGCCTATGCATCCCGTCGATTAAGACCGCATGAGGTTAACTACCCAACGCACGACTTGGAGTTAGCGGCGATGCGTCTTCGCTCACGAAGATATGGAGACATTACCCGTATGGGGAGAAGTCGATAGTCTACACGGATCACAAAAGCTTGAGGTATCTTCTGACTCAAAAGGATCTGAATCTGAGACAGCGTCGGTGGATTGAACTACTAAAGGATTACGATTGTTCAATCGAGTACCATTCGGGTAAGGCTAATGTGGTAGCTGTCGCATTGAGCCGGAAGGTTGTGACGGACTTAAGAGCAATGTTCGCTCGGTTGAGTCTATATGATGATGGGAGTCTTTTGGCGGAACTCCAAGTAAAGCCAACATGGATTGAGGAGATTAAGGAAAAGCGGTTAGTGGATGAAGGCTTGGCGCTAAGAGGGTACAAGTTCAGGATGGTGGTTTGGAAAGTCTGGTACAATGCGGTGATGGAGTGCTTTGTTTTCAGGACGAGCTTGTATGCCAAGGGATACGAGAATTAAAGCAGAAAATTCTCCAAGATGCACATAGCAGCCCATACGCTATGCATCCCGGGGCGACAAAATGTATGGAGACTTGCGAAACAGATTACGGTGGCCGGGGTTGAAGCGTGAGATAAGCGAGTTCGTAGGGAAGTGTCGGCGTGCGGCAGGTTAAGGTGAACATCGGTTACCATCGGGACTACTCCAACCGATAAAGATCCTCAATGGAAATGGGAGAGGATCACCATGGATTTCGTTAGTGGGCTACCCCCACGCCCAACAAGAAGGATGCGATTTGGGTAATTGTGGATCGCTCGACTAAATCAGCTCACTTCATGCCGGTGAGAATGGATTACTCACTCCAGAAGCTAGCGAAGCTGTATGTGAGTGAAATAGTGAGGTTACATGGTGTGCCAGTATCGATTATCTCGGATTGGGGATCCCGATTCACGTCAAGGTTTTGGAAAGCGTTGCATCAAGCTTTGGGTACACGGTTAGATTTCAGTACGGCTTTCCATCCACAATCTGACGGACAATCGGAAAGAGTGATACAGATCTTAGAGAACATGTTAAGAGGTTGTGTCTTGGATTTTAGTGGTAGTTGGGAGGAGTACCTACCATTAGCGGAATTCGCTTATAACAATAGTTATCAAGCGAGTATTCAGATGGCTCCATATGAGGCCCTATATGGACGAAAATGCCGTACTCCTACATGTTGGACGGAGTTGGGGAAACGACAAGTTCGGGTCGAGTGGTAGTGAGCGAAGACAAAGTCAAGGTGATTCGGTCTCGTCTCAAAGAAGCATCGAGATAGGCGAAGTCTTATGCCAATCTCAAACGCAAGGAAATGGAGTATCTTTGTGGGAGACAAAGTCTTTACGAAAGTGTCGCCTTGGAAAAAGGTGTTGAGATTTGGGACGAAAAGGGAAGTCGAGCCCAAGGTTCATCGGGCCATATCTGATGGTAAAGCGAGTAGGACCGGTAGCTTATCAGCTAGAGTGCCGCGCAGAATCGAATCGAGATCCATGATGTCTTTCATGTGTCGATGTTGAGACGATGTCGATCGAGATCCTTCGCACGTCGTGCGATAGCGAGAGATTGAGGTGAATTCGGATTTATCATTTGAAGAAAAACCGGTTCAGATTGTAGACCGAGATGTGAAGGTTCTACGTAGGAAGGCAGTGCCTTTAGTGAAAGTGCTATGGCGGAACCACGGAGTGGAAGAAGCTACGTGGGAGCCGAGGAGGTGATGCGGCAGCAATACCCCATCTCTTTTGATCAAGGAATTTCGAGGACGAAATTTATTTTAAGGGGGTAGAAGCGTAACATCCCAAAAATGGGGTTATTTGGAATTTAATTATTTTTCTTATTATGAATCTTTGTGATATTATTTATGGAATGTTAAGGCTTAATTATGGATTTTTAGTAAGCTCGAGTGGTGGGAAAAATATTATTTTCAAGCTTTGAGGTAGGGAGCCTTAACAAGTGGGGTTATAAGAATAAATGGGGATAATTTGGACATAAGATGAGCCTAGAATAAGTGGCAAAGTAAGCCCACTTAAGAGCTAACATGTGACGCCACATCAAGCAAGGGGATCTGGGTTCGAGTCACAAAATTCCCTTTCTTTTTGCACTATGTTTGGACGGCACAAGTGGGAGAATTTTTCTCCCTTCAAACTCTTTTATTATTATTAATAAGAGATAATATGAGCATTTAAAATTAGATTTTTATTTGTTTAATTTCAAGGATAATGGGAGATAAATGAGGTTATTATATGGATTATTAGGAGATTATTATTTATTAATTCAAATCGTTTGAATTAAATCAAATGAGTGGCCAAGAGAAAAACTAGGAGTTGGCTAGGAGTTGAACTCCTTGAGCAAGGAGAAGTGGACGGCAAGAGGCTACTAGAGGGGCCGAATCCTATTTAAGGCACATACCTAACACCTTATTTTCCTTTTCTTCATCCATGCACATAGCCGAATTCCCTAGAAAGCAACCTTGCTATTTTCGTTTCTTTTACAAACGTGTTCAAAATTCCAAAACCTCAATCTTTTGTTTCCCTTTTTGCCATAATCCCATCATCTTCTCTTTACCTCTCTGTTGGCCGAATATTGAGCATAGTATCTTCCTGCATCTCCTTTGTTAATCGATTTGGATCAAGGTAAGTAATGGCCGAATATCTATCTCCCCTTTTCCTTTTTTTTTTCTGTCGATTTCTTTTACAAGGGGAGGTGCCGATTTCGGCAATGGTTATAAGGCTTCTAATCGAGTAGTGAACGATTCTTCTAGGTGCTCAGGGAATGAAAGCGATCGACTCGAATACGATCTCTAGCATTCGATTTCGGTAAGTGGTGGTAAGATCAATTTCTTTATTATAACAATTCGATTAAAAGCCAGAAGGCTATTAGTTTTACTTACTAATCAATGGTGATTGACGGCTTGATTCGGGAATCAAGTATTGTGAGTAGTATCCAAAAGTGTGAAGGTAAGGATTCGGGTTCACAAGGAACCCTCTCAAATTAATTGGTTGGCCGATTAGGCCATAGTACTCTTTGGGTATTTGGCCGAATATAGGGATCAGTAGATCTAGGGGGTGGTCGACCCTTCTTTTCGGATTTAGAGCATCCAAGGGTGTGAGTGTGTACATACACACTATAATTTATTAAATGTGTTGAATATTGTAAATGCTTACTTGATTTATGTAGCATTGGATGATATACCATATCGGTATAGATGGCAATTCGAGGTAAGTACTGTTAATGTGAATTATTATTAATGCTTTTGGGAAGCATGATGTATTGATTTATACATATGATGGCATGTAACATATATTTATGTGGTGATGTGGGATTTCTTGAGTGGAGGGCGGTGATATTTCGTGGCCGACGAGCACCGTGTTTTGGTAACACTAATCGTGACTATATGTCACGAGAGGTTTGGTACCTCCAGAGGTTTGGTACCTCATAGCGACTCGTCCCTGTGGTTAACACCACCGTGGGTTGGCCCCACTTGAGATATGGGATCGTCTGCCAGTGATTTGGTATCACACGATGGGTTGGCCCCATCACCCGATTTGTGTCCACGGACACCAGTGTTTTGGTAACACATCGTGACTATACGTCACCAGTGGTTTGGCACCACCAGTGTTTTGGTAACACATTGTGACTACGGTCACCAGTGGTTTGGTACCACATGGGGTAGATAAAGGCGTTTGGTTGGCTAGGTTGGGGCACATAATATTCTGCATATTAACTGTTATATGTTGTGTATGGAAATGTTTTTAAAACGGGGGAAGGGTTACATACTGAGTCTTTGTGACTCACCTTCTCCTTTAACATTTTTCAGGTGACTCGTAGATGGCGGTTGAGGAGCCGGTTGGACTCGAGGTGGCCATGCAGTGGACTTGAATAAATTGAACTTTAAACTTAGCTATTTTATTTTATTATTGGTTTTTTTTATTTTGGTTGTAATAAGGCCTCCATAAACTTTACTTTTGTTATTTCTTATATGTTGGATACTTTGTTTAAACTATATTATTAAAATTGAATCAAAATCACATGTTTTCTTAAATTAACACGAAAATGTTTATCGTGCCATCGGGCACATTTGAAATTTGTACAACAACCTGACTCAATTAAATTTCCAAATTAAATCTAAGTATAGTTTCGGCAAGATAACCAAAAACGAGAAGTTTTCAACAAAACTTAAATTGGTTTTAAAATGGTGTTCAAAAGGTTTTTCTCCGTAACAAATCAAATTCGGTCGTAATGTTTGGGCCGGGTTTGGGTTGTTACAATGACTACGGTCTCACTATCTGAATGTGGTGACTTCGGTCACATTATCTGAATGTGGTAACCCGGTTACATTATCTGAATGTGGTGTCTCATGACACAATTATCAGTGGCTATGCCACAAAAATTTTATATGGGCGATGAGCACATCGATTGCGAAGGATCGCCGATGGTGTGTAGAGGATGGAGGGTTGACTTAGTAGTCCCCACGTGTGTATTTGGCGTGTACGGGGTGTGTAGCGGATGGACAACTAGGTTTGGGTTTGGGAATGCATCATAACTTTTGTATTCTATGTTTTGAATGTGTAATATGTGATATGCTGATTCTACTATGATTTAGTGTCGTGTACACATTGAGTCTGTTTGACTCACCCGTTGGGAACATTTTGCGGTGATGAGCAGTGATGGAAGGGGACAGCGAGAACTTGTGGTGGCCATGCTCAACATGAAGTTTATATTTTTGAGGACTCTTGAATTTATTTTAGTACTTTGAATTATTTTGGGAATTATTTGATGTAATAAGGCCATAAGGCCATAGTTGAATTACTTTACACTTATTTTTATTTATTATGATTATGAATTTTATCTATTAAAATTTAATTAAAATTTCTTTTAAACTAAACCCTAAATATTTTGTCACTTAAGATAAAAGGGATTTCAATATAAAACGAACCTGTTTTCAACACAAGCCCAACCCAAAACAATATTTTTCTTAAAATCACACAAGTTTTCTAAGAACAAAAGAATTTTGAACCGGTTTACTTGAGGAACATACCAAATCTGGTCAAAGCTCGTGGGCCGGGTTTGGGGTGTTTTAGCCCAGTTGCAAAACTCGGCCGTGCTTTGGGTTCAAAAGCGTTTTCCAAAGCTGTTTAGAATTTTGATTTATAAATATATGTTCTAACGAAAGTATGGCACCACTAGTATTCGGCACCAAGTCAAGTAAGTATTTGTTTTCTGATTATTGTGTTATTTCTGTGGTACGAAAATTCTACGAAATAGAAATACTCTAGAACTTTAAGCTATAGGAGCTTAAATTATAGAGATTGAGACTTTAGGATGCGTTGTGCGAAAACAACTTTACTTCTTGTACTCCATAAAACATTGTTTAATAAACACTGAAATAGCATAATGATTCATAAAACTCTTAATCAGATTATATCGACTTAGTGAACATGAACGCTAGAAGACGTGGACGCGGTAGACGTGGATGTGGTAGAGGCCGAGGTGCTAGGGCTAGATCTTTGGCACCGAGGCATGTTTCTGAAAGGGAGGCGTTAGCATCGCCAGTGGCTGAGACGGGGTCTCATGACCGAGCTGGGGTTGTCGAGTTGACTTAGATAGTTAAGGAGGTATTGGAAGAGGTTAAAGGAATCGGTGAAGCGCTTCGAGTTGGGTCTGTGAGCTGTAAGAAGAAATTAGACTGCGGTTCTTTTGGGTTGTAGTCACGTTCTGTAAAGCATGTCAAGGCATGACCAAACTTCCCGGCTTGTGATTTTTGCAAGAGGCATCATCCGGGAGAATGTTGGAGGAGGTTAGGAGCATGCTTGAGATGCAGGTCTAAGGAGCATAAGGCTCGGGATTGTTTCATCACCATCAAGTCAGGTATGTTTTGGTTGGACGTGATGATTGAATGTAGAAAATCTTAAGTATAAATGGTAGATAACTGTTTGCTTCTGTGACTAGATGTTTGGTTGTGTGAAAAAGGATTCAAGATTATGTTAAAGGTACATTGTGGTTATTAAGATCAGAGTGCGCAGCGAAAGCATAATGGTGTGATTTGAGCGGTGCGTTTAGTAGTTGGATGGAAATTTTGAGGACGAAATTTCTTTAAGGAGGGTAGAATTGTAATATCCTGAAATTGGGCCTAGTAGGATTGGGCCCAATAGGCCTTGAACGTAGAAGCGTTTTAAAATTTTGAGAACAAGAGAACGGCATTATTTCAAGTTGGACTTATTAAGAAGGTAATTTTGGAAAGTTACGAGGTTTCTATGAAGTTCCGGGTTCAAGTTGTGCCTTAGTAAAATTTTGTGTTTAAGCCTATTAAGGAGAGATAGTAAGTGGCATCAAGGCTTATGGAAATAAAAGAGTAAATTACTAGCATAAATGAGCAATTGGTAAAAGGGTTATGGCGCCACATGTAGTACCTTGAGGGAAGAGGTTCGAATCACTTTGTATGCAAATTTTGACTTATATTTTTGCACCCTTTCCTTAAGTGTCGGCCAAGAGGCATTCATGGCAAGGTTGACTTCATTATTTTGGTAAGGTGGCTAAAAGAAAAAGGCAAGGTTGAAGTTGGGGAAAGGAATCAAGAGAAATGGAAAAGTAGGGGGAACATGTGGCCTTTTTCAAGGGATGTATTATGGAAAGGGTGGTTGGCAAAATTTTGACTATTAGGGACATGAATGTGGACGGTTTTGGGGCTAAAGGGGGTGATAGCCGAATTTTGCTAGGAGTTTTTGGCAAAGCTAGTGCTTGAGAGGTTGTTCTTTTTAGTTTTTGTATCATTCTCTTTCTCTCCAAATTTCCTCTTCTCTTTGCCAAATTTTCAAGCCTTTAGTGTGCATTTTTGTTTCTTTTTTTTCCTTGTTGCCGAAAATACCTAAGCCTTGGAGATCAAATTGTCCACTCGTTTTCTTTGGAAAAACTGAACTCTTCATTTCTTTTTTATCGTTCTTCTCATCCGTATTAACACTCACTCATTTGATCAATCGGTAAGTGGTTCTAATCAAACATTTTTTTATTTTTCCTTTCTCCTAGCCGAATATATGTCTTGTGGCATGGGATGGTCCTTTTAACCGAGACCATCATTTTATTCTACCCTCTCAAATGAGATTATTTTCTCTTTTTCGTAGTGCTTTAAGTGGGAGACCGTGTATTGTTCTAGCCGAAGTCAAACGGTGGAAATTGGATCCAATATCGATAAGGTAAGGGGGTTCATTTTTGGATTTTTTGTTATATCTCTATTTGGCTATGTTGCAAATTGGATTGAAGTTTCGACTAATCGACTATATGTTTTAGGGACAAATCACTCAATATATTTCTACCTTCGAATATAGTGGTAAGTGATTCAAGTGTAAGTGATACGAAATCTTTTGGAAATCCGAGGCTAACTTTTGGTTGGTATTGTTCTAGGTCATCGACGAGTGATTCTTTAGGAAATCAAAATCAGGTGTGTAATCCCGTACCTTCTAAATACATGTTTGATATGGTGTGTAATCTCACATCTCTCTGAAATTTTGTATGATATGTTCTGTGATTTGGTCAAAATACCAAAGAAAACCGAAAACCGGCATCCGTGATCACTCGGGCGTGCGTATGATCGTAATGGTAATCGTATTTTGTAATAAAATAGTTTCGGTCAGAAATAGTGATGTGTATTTGAAAAATCACGAAAAATAGGAGAAAATTAATTACAAAAGGAATAAGATATCAGATTAAATCTTACTATGTCTATTTTGATAAGGAAGAAACAGAGAAGGAAAAAGAATTCTATATTCTGAGATATCTTAATTTTAGTGAGACTGGTTCTGAATGACTTTGTGGTTCCCTGATCTATCTTGGAAAAATGGTATAAAATTGTACAAAGTGAATTAAGGGTTATAATTCATATGTATGGATTCATTAGTGAGCCTATTTTTATTAAAAAAAGGTGGGAGCAGTATATGAAAAACGTATAGTGAGATATTTGAAATTAAGGTAAGAGAGGTCAGAATCGTTGGTTAGTAAAACAAGGGAAACTTTAAGGAATAAACTGTACTAAATGGTTAAGTTAAAAATTCTGGAAAAATTATCGTAAGAAGATATATGAGTCTAGTTTCAAGAAAAATTTACGGATCTAAATTTTGAGTTTCCTAATCCGAGTTATGGTCAGTTTAGTCAATATGACGCAGATGGAGAGTTTCAATTTTCTATGCTCAAATTAGTAGTTAAGTCCGGGGTTGCCGAATTACCGAATTACCCTTGGTGGGTAAAATTACTGATTTACCGAAATGTCCTTATGGACCAATTTACCAAAAATGCCCCTATGGGCTGATTTGATAGAATGCCTTAATGGGCCGAATTGCAAAGTGTTATAATGGGCCGATTTATCGTAACAAATCTCTGGAGTAATAATTGTTGTTTATATTTGTAAATATGATGCCTTACTATGAATGTTGCATTTAGATAATTTTGCATGGGATGGGAAAATATGAATGAAGAGAAGTATAGACCGGTGGCATTGCCACAAATACCGATAAGGGCTATGTGCCAATATAAATGTGATTTGGCTTTGTGCCATCGTGATTAAGGCTATGTGCCAATATAAACGTGATTTGGCTTTGTGCCATCGTGATTATGGCTTTGTGCTAAACGTATTTACGGGGCTATATGCCTAACATATGAATTAACGACTCTGTGTCGATCATTTTTTACCGAGGGTTGTGTGCCGATTATATTACCAGTATATGATTACGGTGGCTCGACCACAAATAGTATAAATGGCGACTTGATTGCAAATTGGAGAGATGGCGGGGTGGGTTGACTTGATCCCCACGGGAGAGATTGGTTGGTACGGGTGGAGAGTTAGACGAAATTTGGTAGGATGGGATGGGTTGCATTCATTTCATTTATTTATTATTTGTTTATGGGCTTTGGTCCAAGATGATTGTTATATGGGTTCAGGCCCAGTGGATGGATGACCAGTAAAGGGATTTCACACTGAGTTCTTGTAACTCACCCCCCTTTCTCTTAACCCTTGTAGGTAATGCTTGATGATATGGACTTGGGCCATGGATGACTCGGGTGGAGGCCATACTTCGGAAATGGTTTATTTGGACTTTAGACTTCTTTCTCGTTTATTTTATTACTTTACTATTTTGGGTTAAATGTTGTAATAAGGCCTCTAGACTATTTTTATTTTTGCTTTTTGGTTGGGATGTTTTTATTATTTTTCTTAAATTGTTTAAAAAGGGGAATTTTCTAAAAACTTAAACAATGGTTTCCAAAATCGATTAACAAATGGATTTCAAAATAAAATTTTACAAATATTTTTTAACACGGATATTTTCTCTCGAACTATTAACGATATTTTCAAAAGACTTGGATTCTCTTTCGAATTTTCAACGTCGTTTTCAAAAGTCACGGTTTTGTAAGATCATTAGTTCAAATTTATCGATTTATCAATCAAATCTTTGAGGTTAGTAGTATTTTATCAGATCAAACTTGTTTTCTTGATTTTTAACAAAGCAATATTTTAGTACGAACAAAAAGGGTTTAACATGTTTTGCTCGTGTGACATACCAAATCCGCTCATAACGCATGGGCCGGGTTTGGGGTGTTACAATCGAGGTCAGACTCTCGTGTCTTGAATTCCTTGACGAAAAGAAATCTCGATTGAAATCCTTCATTTTGAAGTCGATGATGAATAGGAATCACAATGGAAATCTTTTCTCGAATGATCATTGAATGTATGTCTTCGTGATATTCTTGATTCCACTTTCTGACTTGAAGACATTTGTTCCCGTTGGTCTCTTTTCTTCACATGGTCTAATCTCTCGTACAATATATCGAATTTAGAATTCACCATTTTTCGCATTTCTTGCACCAAATATTGGAACTCTGATTCAGTAAATTCTTCGCGAGACATCTTTGATTGCTGAAAAGAAATTTGTTAAGTAATACAAAAATTAAATTCCTCACAAAAAAATCCTCACAATTTCACTCGAAAAGAAAAATTGATGGTTTGCTCTCACGCTCGTGTTTACACTCAATTGGCTTTTACCTCCACTCGAATAGTCTCACACGCTCGTGCCTTTTACCTCTCTTTACCTTTCTCGTGATTTCGTGCGCAGATTTGCCAAGGCTTAAAACCTTTGTCTAGATGGTCGGTTTCAAATGGGTAACAAGGGATGAATTGTTTGGTTGTGGGTAGGCTGAAAGAAAAATTGTAAGTTGGATTAGGTGTGGCGTTGGGCAGAAGAATTGAAGGTAAGATACTTTGGGGTTGATCGGGGGTAGTAGAAAAGAATGATAACACTTAACTTGCAAGAATTTTTTTTTGAATTTTTTTTACTTCAACTGTAAAAAGATGAGTAAAAAGAAATGAAATAGAACTTCTTTTTTTTTCAAATTTTTTTTGAATTTTTTTTGAATTTTTTTTACGAACCTATTTGCGGGATTGAATACGAATGTCGGTGCTCCTCGTTTTCTAGCTCTTATACCAAATGATACGATCCACCTCGAGGTGAGTTGAGTCATATGTGAAGTTGCCCGGTCGTCTACGAGAAGGTTTCGTTCGATAAGTTTGAAGATGGTACTTTTGGGTAAAATGGTGCAAAAGCTATTGAAAAGGGGTTTTAAAGATAGGTCAAAGGATATGAATTTTATATAGGTTCGGTTAAAGTAAATAAAGATGGAGATTGGTATGGAAGGGGATTAACAACAATGGATGATAAATGAAAGGAGGGTTCGACTATGATGAAGTGAAAGGAAGGAAGGAAAGAAAGTTTGGTAGATAATGGATATGGAATAAAATGAACTCAAAAGCAAGTAAGAACCAATACTAAAAAATATTGACCCGAATACTTATAGGCTTTCAAGGTGGAAGATGGAAGTAGTGAAACCTTGACTCGCTACTTAGAAAAGTAGGAACCTTGGTATAAAGGTGAACGCCACACTATATAATAGTGACAAGTTCAGTTTTCAACAAAGAAAAGCGGATGACACAACTAGAACACTAGGTAGCCAACGAATCTTTGAACAAAAATAAAGAAAATTTTGCCTCACAAATTGAGCATAACATTCACAAAATGATCAAAAGTTCCTTTACAAAGGCTGATTTCACCTATTTATAGTGCTAAATTAGGCTAGCTGAATGGTCACAAACATTCAACTTAATGTGCCAATTAAAAGCTGAAATTTAACTCAAGTCTTTTCACATTCTTAAGCCAAATAACTCCATCCTTGAATTGTCTTTAATTCAGCTGAATGAATGACTTTAAGTGCTTGAAAAATGACTCTTGAGTTAGCCCTTGGTCAGCCGAATGGACACCATCTACTTAATCAGCTTCTTAATGATGTTTGAATGCTTGAAATAACCCTTGAAATGGCAAAAACGGCTGGTAGTGGAAAGGTTGCTGCCAAAATTAATTTGGATGATTAAATGCTCCTTAAACCTCCTTTAAATGATGTATAAAACATCCCTTGTAACAGCCACTTCATTTGTAACCAAAAATGACTTAAAAAGTCACTTTATTTAATGTTTAACAGCCCTTATAATGTAATGGTTATGACATGAAAAGACTCCTGCAATAAATACATTAAAATGAGCTTATTAAACACATGTAATCACTTATTAAACATAACACACATTAATACTTAACTTAGGTAAATGAACTATGCATCAATTACTCCAGCAACTAGTTAATTAAAGATACATCATTAAATAAAACTTAACTCATGCATCAATAAATAATCCTAGGAACTAGATTAATTAATGAAGCAACAATAAAATTAAATTCATTAAAAGAACTCAATTAATTAAACTAAGTTGAGTTGAATTAATGACCAGCAACTCATTTATTAACTAAGATACTTAAATGCAATTATTTAAAATGCAAACTAAATGAACAAATGAGTTACTTAATGCATGACTTAATTAAATGCAGAACACATAATGCATGTCATAATTAAAATATGTAGATCAATAATGCATGACATTAACTAAAGATGCATTTAATTAAACAAGACATAATTAAAGACTAAAGTATTGAGTTGATTCAAGCTCAAATGAGCTGAATTTGAACTGGACGAAGCTCGTGGAGCTGGAAACGAGCTGGGATCAGCTTGCCAGCAATGTAATGCTCGACTCGGGATACTTGTCCAAAGAAGTTCACGGGGCATGCTTGCATCATTCCCCCCTCTTTTAGGTGACTTGTCCTCAAGTCGGGTTGTTCCTCTATTGGAAAATATTTCCTCTCGTTCAGCTTTCCTCGATCGAACGGAATAGAAGATATCACACAATCCTGGAAATAATTTATCAATGGACAAGAAAGCACATCACCATCATAGATAAGTAACAGTGGGTTAAGACAACAAAAACCTAAAGATAAACCAAATGCTAAGCAAAAAACTGATTTTATTTTGCCAAAATGACTTATCAATTTTGAAAATGACAAGTGCAAAGTATTCAAATCTATATAGCTCTTATAGAATGTAGTCCAAAGATCATATGGCAATAATCTCAATTTGGCAAAGCAAACATACTTCAATTTATTGAAAAGTTTCATTATTCCATCAATGCAAACATGTGGATTCAATTGGATAAAAGGATACTTAGTCATGAAAATTTGCAAAAAGTTAAGCATACTATTCCACATCCAAAACTTTTCAATATGTTTATTCAAAAATAGAAATTCATGTGATTGTACACACAAAGTGTTCCATAGCCAACATCTTTCAATCATTTGCTTATTATCATGATTTGTGATAACATTATGTCCATTATCACAATCCAACACAAAAAAATCAATACTAGGCCAAAAACTACCATCAAACACATCATGATTCAAAGAATTTCCAAACATCCAATCAACAAAATTTTCATCTTCATTTGAACGAAGCAAAGGTATTTGAAAATTTTCAGAGACTTTACCTTGATGATCTTGAAGTGAAGAAAATTTATGATTGGCTTTACCTTTGTCAATCAAGACAAATCTTCTCTCCTCGGAAATGTAATGTAATACAAACCTTTTATTTCGAACAACTTGGATGGGTGATGAGACACCATGACATCTCATGTTCCTCGAAGTGTGGAATTCACAAAAAAATGAGATTGGTTAATATTAACAGAATTGATGGACTTAAAAGGGAAAGATAGATCATATTCGAAATTCAATTCAAGTCCATATGTTAGCCTTACCTTTTCAAAATGAAACAAATATTTCATATGTGGCCAAACAATATGATTAAGGAACAAAACACAACCAAAGCCATTAAGTTTTATTGCCTTAATTAATGTACGAATATCAAACAAACTTAAATAAGATGCACAACAAGCAAGTTGCTTGAAGTTTCTATAAAATGAATCAAAGTAACAAATACCAGGTTTGAACACACGAACTTGATCATTCGTTCCAACATGCAACATATTTTGAATAATTTCCAATGTCCACAACATGTTAGAAAATGATGTAATCAACTCACTACAGAACTTAAATTCCACTCGATCAAGCAAGCATGCAGAGTTGACAAAACCAAGCAGATCAAGATATGGGAATCTCATATAAAAATTCAAAGTTTTATCTTGAAGTCCAAAATCAAACGGTTTGAACATTGCATGCGAAAGCCTTTTATCATGTATGTCAAACAAAGACATGGTGAACATATAACTATTCAAAGATTCAAATCTATCACGAACCAAATGAACAGGCATGTTTAAACATACATATTTAACACATGAGTCCAAAGAGTTTATGTAACCAACATTTGTATGTGCAAAGTTTTTATCAAAAACATCTAAAATTCGATTAGGGTGAGCCATTCCAATGGAAGGATCAAACGTGTCACAAGATAGAATTTTCACGGCACTTTTCAAAGCAGGGTCATCAAGAGATAAATAAGGACTAATCAAATCAAATGATGGTGGCATATCAGAAATTGACCCATCAAAATCTTTATGAGCAATTTTTAAATTGGACAACCTTGATTCGATAAACATGGAATTCTTACCTTTCTTACCTTCAATCACAAGTGGGTGGTCGTCATTTGCGTACTTACCTTTCTCGAATAATCTAAAACATCTCTCGTTTGGAAGGTAGTGAATGTAACACCCCAAGCCCGGCCTAGAAGTTAGGCCCGAATCTGGTGTGTCACATGGAAATAAAAAACCATCTTTATGATTATTAAAAACTTGCTTGAGAAATAGAGCCTCTTTGTTAAAACCAAAATCACTTAAGCAATTGTTAACTACTTGAAAACGTAATAATCTTTAAAAACCCTTTTAGTAGCGAAAGCATATTTGAAATGAACAATTTACAAAAATGTGATGTTTAGAAATAGAGTTGTAGAAGCATTTTGAAATCGTTGCAGAAACGTAGATAAAATAAAAGTATTTTTGAAAGATTGATTGATGAGTCAACAATCAAGGTAGTGAAATTTAAAACCGTGTCTTTTGAAAACGAAGTTGAAAATTCAAAAGAGAATCCAAGTCTTTTGAAAATATCGTTAATAGTTCAAGAGAAAATATCCGTGTTAAAAATATTTGTAAAAGTTTATTTTGAAATCCATTTGTTAATCGATTTTGGAAACCATTGTTTAAGTTTTTAGAAAATTCCTCCTTTTAAACAATTTAAGAAAAATAATAAAAACATCCCAACCAAAAAGCAAAAATAAAAATAGTCCAGAGGCCTTATTACAACATTTAACCTAAAATAGTAAAGTAATAAAATAAACGAGAAAGAAGTCTAAAGTCCAAATAAACCATTTCCGAAGTATGGCCTCACTCGAGTCATCCATGGCCCATTTTAAAGTCCATTTCATCAAGCATTACCTACAAGGGTTAAGAGAAAGGGGGTGAGTTACAAGAACTCAGTGTGAAATCCTCTTACTGTTATTCATTGGGCCAGAACCCAATTAGCAATATTTTGGGCCTAAGCCCATTTACAACAACAATAATGTATCAAATATAATATGCATATGATATGCAATTCCCAAACCAAACCTAGTTTTCCATCCACTACACACCACCCGTACCAACCAACACACCTGTGGGGAGCTTTAGTTACCCACCCCGCCAACACACCAAACGTAGGCATTAAGGCGATTATATCAAATTTGTGGACAAGCCACCAGATTAACAGAATTTACATGGCATTGCCATTTTTCAGATTTGTGGCAGAGCCACCAGATTTATGTAGCAGAGCTACCAGAACTTCTCTTCATCATTATCCCATCCCATGCAAATCATGTATATAATGCATAACAAAATCATAATATATCAACAGTAATTTATTCAGATATTTATTACAAAATTATGGCCCATGATCTCAATTAATCAAAAAGGCCCATTAAGCAAAATATCAGATTTGGCCCATTTAGCAAAATATCAGATTGGCCCACTTAGCAAAATATCAGATTGGCCCATGTAGCAAAATATCAGATTGGCCCATTTATCAAAATATCAGGCTGGCCCATTTATCAAAATATCAGATTGGCCCATTTATCAAAATATCAAATTGGCCCATTACTCAATATGTCCTTGCGGCCCATAAGCAATTTCGTATTTCGGCCCTTTAGGGCATTTCCATAATTCGACCCATAAGGGCAATTTTGTAATTCGGTAATTTACCCACTAAGGGTAATTCGGTAATTTCGCAATCCAGACTTAACTACTAATTTGAGCATAACAATTTAAAACTGTCCATCCACGTCGTACTGACTAAATTGACTATAACTTGAGTTAGAAATCTAAAAATCTAAATCCGTAAATTTTCCTTGAAACTAGACTCATATATCTTCTTACTACAATTTTTCCAGAATTTTTGGCTTAACCATTTAGTATATTTTATTCCTTGAAGTTTCCCTTGTTTCACTGACCAACGATTCTGACCTCTCTTATCCAAAATTCAAATATCTCACTGTATAGTTTTCATATGTTGCTCCCACTTGTTTCTATTGAAAATAGACTTACTAAGTAATCTGTACGTATAAACTATAACTTATAATTCACTTTGTACAATTTTATACGATTTTTCCAAGACAGATCAGGGAACCACGAAGTCATTCAGAACCAGTCTTACTCAAATTAACATATCTCAGAATATAAAAATCCTTTTCCTTCTCCGTTTCTTCCATATTAAAATAGACACAGTAAGCTTTAATTTGATATCTTATTCACTTTCCAATTCCCTTTCTCCTATTTTTCGTGATTTTCCAAAAACACATCACTACTTCTAACTGAAACTGTTTTATTACAAAATATGATTACCACTGCGATCATACGCACGCCCGAGTGATCACGGATGCCGATTTTTGGTGTTCTTCGGTATTTTAACCAATACACAGAATATTTCATACAAACTTTCAGAGAAGTGTAAGATTACACATCATTTTAGATATGTATACGAAAGGTACGGGATTACACACCTTGATTAGGATTCCCTAAAGAACCACTCTTCATTGACCCACTATATTCGAAGGATTTGCAAATAGGATATATCGAGTGGTTTCGTCCCTAAAACATAATTAATTAGTCAAAACTTCAATCCGATTTGCAACATAGCCAAATAGAGATATAACAAAAATCCAAAATGAACCCCCTTACCTTATCGATATTGGATCCAATTTCCACCATTTGACTTCGGCTAGAACAATACACAGTCTCCCACTTAAAACACTACAAAAAAGAGAAAATAATCTCGTTTGAGAGGGTAGAATAAAATGATGGTCTTGGTTAAAAGGACCATCCCATGCCAAGACATATATTCGGCTAGGAGAAAGAAAAAAATAAAAAAATGTTTGAATAGAACCACTTACCGATTGATCAAAGGAGTGAGTGTTAATACGGATGAGAAGAACAATAAAGAAGAAATGAAGGGTTCAGTTTTTCCAAAGGAAAAAGAGTGAACAATTTGATCTCCAAGGCTTAGGTACTTTCGACAACAAGGAAGAAAAGAAGAAACAAAAATGCACACTAAAGGCTTGAAAATTCGGCAAAGAGAAGAGGAAATTTGGAGAGAAAGAGAATGATACAAAAAACTAAAGAGAACAACCTCTCAAGCACTAGCTTTGCCAAAAACTCCTAGCAAAATTCGGTTATCACCCCCTTTAGCCCCAAAATCGTCCACATTCATGTCCCTAATAGTCAAAATTTTGCCAACCACCCTTTCTATAATACATCCCTTGAAAAAGGCCACATGTCCCCCTACTTTCCCCTTTCTCTTGATTTCTCTCCTCACATTCATCCTTTCCTATTATCCTTAGCCATCTTGCCAAAAATAAAAGTCCACCTTGCCTTATTTACATGCTTGGCCGACACTTAAGGAAAGAGTGCAAAAATAATAGTTAAAGTTTGCACACAATGGGATTTGAACCTCTTCCCTCAAAGTCCATCACTTGATGCCATAACCTCTTTACCAATAGCTCATTTATGCAAGCACATTACTCATTTATTTCTATAAGTCTTGAAGCTACTTACCATCTCTCCTTAAAGTGCTAAAATACCAAATTTTTTCCTAAGGCCCAATTAAACCCGAGACTTCATAGAAACCTCGTAACTTTCCAAAATTACCTTCTTAATAAGTCTAACTTGAAATAATGTCGTTCTATTATTCTCAAAATTTTAAAACGCTTCTACGCTTAAGGCCCATTGGGCCCAATTCTACTAGGCCCAATTTCGGGATGTTACATTTCTACCCTCCTTAAAGAAATTTCGTCCTCGAAATTTCCAACCAACTACTAAACGCATCGCTCAAATCACACCACTAAGCTTTCACTGCGCACTCTGATCTTAATAACCACAATGTACCTTTAACAAAATCTTGAATCCTCTTTCACACAACCAAACATCTAACCACAGAAATAAGCAGTTATCTACCACTTATACCTAAAATTTTCTACATTCAATTATCACATCCAAATAAGACATTCCCGACTTAATGGTGACAAAACAATTCCGAGCCTTATGCTCCTTAAACCCACATCTCAAGCATGCTCCTGACCTCCTCCAGCATTCTCTCGGATGGCGTATACGCCAAAAATCACAAGCCGAAAAGTTTGGTCGTGCCTTGACATGCTTCACGGAAGCAGATCTGCGACCAAAAGAACCGCAATCTCTTTTCTTCTTACGATCCACAAACCCAACTCGAAGTGCTTGCCACTGATCTCCTTAACCTCCTTCAATACCTTCTTAACTATCTCGAGTCGACTCATTAACCCCACTCGATCATGAGATCCGTCTCTCACCATCGGCGATGCTAACTCCTCCCTTTTGAGCACACGCCCCAATGCTGAAGATCTAGTCCTAGCACCTCGGCCTCTAGCATGTCCACGTCTACTGCGTCCACATCTTTTAGCGTTCATGTTCACTAAGTCGATTTAATCTTGATTACGAGTTTTATGAATCAGTATACTATTCGATGTTTATTAAACGATGTTTTATGGAGTATGAGTAGAAAAGTTGTTTTTGAGTGTCAAATCCGCATCCTAGAGTCTCAATCTCTATAGTTTCAACTCCTAAAGCTAACAGTTCTAGAGTATTCTATTTCGTAGAATTTTTGTACCACAGTAATAACACAATAATCATAAAATGAAAACAAATACTTACTTGACTTGGTGCCAGATACTCGTGGTGCCATACTTCCTTTAGAACATATATTTATAAATCAAAATTCTAAACAGCTTTGGAAAACGCTTTTGAACCTAAACCACGGCCGAGTTTTGCAACCGGGCTCTGATACTATAAAATGTAACACCCCAAACTCGGCCTAGAAGTTAGGCCCGAATCTGGTGTGTCACATGGAAATAAAAAACTATCTTTACGATTATTAAAAACTTGCTTGAGAAATACAGCCTCTTTGTTAAAACCAAAATCACTTAAGCAATTATTAACTACTTGAAAATGTAATAATCTTTAAAAACCCTTTTAGTAGCGAAAGCATATTTGAAATGAACAATTTACAAAAATGTGATGTTTAGAAATAGAGTTGTAGAAGCATTTTGAAATCATTGCGAAAACGTAGATAAAATACAAGTATTTTTGAAAGATTGATTGATGAGTCAACAATCAAGGTAGTGAACTTTAAAACCGTGTCTTTTGAAAACGATGTTGAAAATTCGAAAGAGAATCCAAGTCTTTTGAAAATATCGTTAATAGTTCGAGAGAAAATATCTGAGTTAAAAATATTTGTAAAAGTTTATTTTGAAATCCATTTGTTAATCGATTTTGGAAACCATTGTTTAAGTTTTTAGAAAATTCCCCTTTTTAAACAATTTAAGAAAAATAATAAAAACATCCCAACCAAAAAGCAAAAATAATAATAGTCCAGAGGCCTTATTATAATATTTAACCCAAAATAGTTGTAACACCCCAAACCCGGCCCATACGCCACGGCCGAATTTAGAATGCCACTGCGGAAAACGTTTGAAAAATATTTTGACTTAGAGTGAAAACATAAAAATTTATTGTCTTTAATAAAACATTGTATATTTATAAATCCAAATAAAATCAAGTTGTTACAAATTCTTCGATTTGTAATTTTAAAATATATCTTTAAGATATGAGTTGCTAAAAATATAACATATCCAAATAATAAAAATTGTCAATCCACTTTAAAACATAATAATAAACTTCAAAACCTTTTAAGTGGCCCTTATTACAATAAATAATAATTCGAAAATACTGATAATATAAAATGCATAAATTAAGTGAAAACATCTTCTGCATGGGCCACCTCGTATCCACTCCAACTCGGTCCAAGCTTTATGCATCACCTGTAAGGTTTGAGAAAAATTGGGTGAGTCACACAGACTCAGTGCATAGTTATTACACATGTCCCCACATATGGGCTTGGTCCATATCCACACAGTCCACATGCAAAATTATGCAAAATGAAGCCCAACCCAACCTAGTTCCATCCATTACACCAACCTCGGCACACCTGCCGCCCAAGGCCGTGGTTAATCCACCGATCACCTAAGTGATCCCACATAACTTACCTCGGCAGACTTGCTGCTCAAGGCCGTGGCTAAGCCACCGATCACATAATGATCCACATATCTGTATCCACAAGGTGACTCGAGGTCATCCTCAATCTACGGTGATGCACACAGCTATCAACCACCGAGATGGGCACCTAGCCAACACCTCCCTTGATGAAGCACATAGCTAACATCAAGCGCCAATGTAGCACAAGGCTAACATCAGACCACGTACATAAAGTACACCCTTTCCTTCGATAGTCACATCCCAAGTCCCATGTATTATGCCACAATATCATAAAAATAAGCATATATCACATGCCATCACATTTTCATACATAGATCATATGTAAATTAAAATCATAAAATACTGACCTTGTCAATTGATTACCCAACATAGGCATCCACCCTTTTTAGCCATTAATTCGGCTACCATGCACATCATATACATATTTATATATTAAAACACATACACACAACAAAAGAACAGTGCGATAACTACACACTTGCTTTGGCACAATCAATCAAATCCCGAAACCCACGCCTAACGATTTGCACTCCTATGATTGTTGAACTCCTTCCTACACAGCCTAAGTTAGAATCGGCTTTAAGTAATAATCCATAAGAATGGCCCTTGGCCGAATGCTACACTTACTTACCTTGAAGAATCGAATCCAAAAGACTCCTCTATGCGAGCACTTCACACTTTAAAACGAAACTAAGAGCAAGAGATCGATGGTATCACCCTCAGAGAATCGACTTCAAGCCCCAAAGAGAAAGATTTCGGCACTTGAATGGTGAAGAGAGAGAGATCACGCCAAAGTGGAGGGAGTTGAATGCTAAGAGGATTCGGCTATGGTGTTTCTTAAAATTTCAAGCAAAGACAAGAGAGAAAGAGGCTATAGGGTTCAGCCAAGCCTTACCAAAGGTGATGACAAACTTGAATATCAAAAGGAAAAGAAGGAGTTTGAGAAAGGAGATAGATTCGGCCAAACTAGAAAATAGAGAGAAGAAGAAATCGCTAGTGACCTTAATGATCTTTGAAGTTTCGAACACAAAACAAAGAGAAGGGAAACCGAAACTAAATGGCTTTATGCACAAAAATGGCACTTTGATGGCATTAGGATTTTTGGCACCACACTAGAGAAAGAAGAATAAACCCGAAAAGAAAACACCTAAACTCCTTAAGAGAAATTCGGCTACTCCCCTCTACTCACAAAACCGAAATGGTCATCAAAGAAATCCCCCTTGGCCATCCAACTCACATATTCATCACAAATCCCACAATTTCCTCTTTATTTCCTCCTAATCCTATTCCTTCCAAAAATTCGGCCAACTCCCCCTAGTCCATGAAACCATCCATGTTCATGGACAAAATGCCATAGAAGAGTTTCCAAAACAACACTCCATAATCCATGCCTTTTGTCCCCTCATCATACCATAACCTTAAGATTCTTATCCCCAATTTCATGCTTTCCTTAAACCAATATTCAACTTACCGAAATTTGAGAGTCCAACCTATCATAAATAAGGTTTGACCGTCCATCAATGCTAGGATAAAAAATAAAGTCTTCAAAAATGCTTTCCATGATACTCGAACCTCTAACCTCAAGCAACTCTTCAAGCATCCTAACCACTTTGCCACTAACTACTCTTGTGCTTTAATTAACACTTAAATTAACTTAAGTGCTAAGCTCACTTAATCCACTTCATTAAATAAACCTTACTAAAAAAAATTATTCTAACTTCCTAAATAAAATCAAGCCTTCACAAGACTATGGTAACACACAAAATTCCTACCCGAGCCAACACAAAAATAATACTCAAATTTTTCCTAAAACTCAAGGCCCAATCCTACTAGGCCCAATTTCAGGATGTTACAGTTCTACCCTCCTTAAAATAATTTCGTCCTCAAAATTACTTACTAACGAACAATCGTACATCCTATCTCACCACACTATGCTCTTGCTGCGCACTCTGATCTTAATAAAACCAATATACTTTCTAAGTACAGTCTCCAAGTTCACACTCAAGGTTCTAGATACTTCACTAGCGATGGTTCCGACACAGCCATTTTGCTTCTATCGCGTCCACTACAACCACGTCCCCTAGAACTCATATCTAACATCACGATTTAATCTGATTAAGAAGTTTTATGCATTAGTACTTTTGGTTCCACTATTTATCCGCAAACAGTTTTATGAAAAGAAGTTTAATAGTGGTTCTTTCGATCAATCAAAGTTTTCATCTCAAGTTCACTATTCTAATTCAAAGAATCACATCCACATTCATCCACAACATTCAACACATCATTATAGGTATTTCTGACCATTCCCGACCCAGGGGTAATTTCGACATTTTTCCTACAAGGGTATTTTTGTAATAAATTGAGGTCAACTCGAAAATAATCTTTACAAATCAAAGGCATTCCAAAATATACAAATATCGAAGTTATTTTGAAAATTCTTCCAAATCAATGGTATTGCAAAAATTTCAGAAATCGGGGTTATTTTGTAAATTTTCCAAATCAAGGTATCTTAGCATTTTGCAAAACAGGGGTTTTGGTATTTTGTAAAGTAAGAATATTTTCATAAAAGTCAAGGGTAACATGGTAATTTTATAAACCAGGGCATTTTCATAATTTTACCTCTCAGGGGTATTTTAGTAATTTTGCAAATCGAGTGTATTTCGGAAAATTCTCAAGTCTAAAAGGATTTTATAAATCAGAGGGGTAATTTGGTAAATTTAAAACTAAGATCTTTATAAAACAGTATGGCTAGTCCCTTTCGAGTTTTAGTTATCGAGTTTAGCCCGTGAATAGGTCCTCTTGGTTAGGGTGAACCGTAGCTACGCACCAGGTAGGATTCGAGTAAAGAGGAGGTGAGTCACTCTGATTTGCTTAAATACCAAGCTCTTCTGAATCCACTCCTAGACATGCGCACAATGGTTGCCACACCTAGCTCGGCGACTTAGTCACGAGTTTGTTCAATTGTTCTTTAAGTCTTATGCATGTGTTTGAGTGCACTAGCCCTACGGTCCAATAGTCCTAATATTCTAATCTACGAGCCCAAATAAGCCCATAACATTCACATATATAAATCACTTCAATAGTCAGAGGTACTTACCTGGTGGACTTGGGTTGGAGATACAGTGCCATGCCGAATACCTGAAATAAAAGTCCATATTTTGAAAAGCCCATTTTGAAAACTGTTTTTGGACCCAAAATCCACAAAGCTGAGTTTTGAACCAGGCTCTGATACCAATCTGTAACACCCCAAACCCGGCCCATATCCCACGGCCAAATTTAGAATGCCACTACGGAAAACGTTTGAAAAATATTTTGACTTAGAGTGAAAACATAAAAATTTAAACATTGTATATTTATAAATCCAAATAAAATCAAGTTGTTACAAATTCTTCGATTTGTAATTTTAACATATATCTTTAAGATATGAGTTGCTAAAAATATAACATATCCAAATAATAAAAATTGTCAATCCACTTTAAAACATAATAATAAACTTCAAAACCTTTTAAGTGGCCCTTATTACAATAAATAATAATTCGAAAATACTGATAATATAAAATGCATAAATTAAGTGAAAACATCTTCTGCATAGGCCACCTCGTATCCACTCCAACTCGGTCCAAGCTTTATGCATCACCTGTAAGGTTTGAGAAAAATTGGGTGAGTCACACAGACTCAGTGCATAGTTATTACACATGTCCCCACATATGGGCTTGGTCCGTATCCACACAGTCCACATGCAAAATTATGCAAAATGAAGCCCAACCCAACCTAGTTCCATCCATTACACCAACCTCGGCACACCGCGCCCAAGGCCGTGGCTAATCCACCGATCACCTAAGTGATCCCACATAACTTACCTCGGCGGACTTTGTTGCTCAAGGCCGTGGCTAAGCCACCGATCACATAATGATCCACATATCTGTATCCACAAGGTGACTCGAGGTCATCCTCAATCTACGGTGATGCACACAGCTATCAACCACCGAGATGGGCACCTAGCCAACAACTCCCTTGATGAAGCACATAGCTAACATCAAGCGCAAATGTAGCACAAGGCTAACATTAGACCACGTACATAAAGTACACCCTTTCCTTCGATAGTCACATCCCAAGTCCCATGTATTATGCCACAATATCATAAAAATAAGCATATATCACATGCCATCACATTTTCATACATAGATCATATGTAAATTAAAATCATAAAATACTGACCTTGTCAATTGATTACCCAACATAGGCATCCACCCTTTTTAGCCATTAATTCGGCTACCATGCACATCATATACATATTTATATATTAAAACACATACACACAACAAAAGAACAGTGCGATAACTACACACCTGCTTGGTCACTTTCTTTTTTCACTTGATTCTTTTTTCTCGAGATCTCTCGTTTCTTTTTCCTCAATCTCTTTTTCCACTCGTTGTTCTTGTTCAACTTATTTTTCTCTCTCAAACTCTTTTTCATTCTCTTTTTCAATTTCTTTTTCAATCTCATTTTCACTCTCTTTTTGTTCTTTTTCTTTTTCATCGGCTTTTTCAATGACTTTCTCGAGCTCTTTCAAGAATCTCTCATTTTCTCTCTTACTCGCCTCTTGCCTCTCTTTTATTTCTTTTTCTTCTTCTTCTTTTGCTTTTCTCATTTTCTTTTTACAAGAAGATACAAAAGAATCATGAAAATAATGATTTTGTTCAAAAGAAGGAAAATTATTTGCATAAGAATCTTGATCAATGCTTCGTGAAAAATACTCTGAGTAGGATTTCTTTGAAGATCGGAAAGAGGTATGCTTATCTCTTCGGATGTCATCTTGGACGGGTTCAAAATCGAGGTCAGACTCTCGTCGCCTTAAATTCCTTGATGAAAAGAAATCTCGATTGAAATCCCTTCATTTTGAAGTCGATGACGAATAGGAATCACAATGGAAATCTTTTCTCGAATGATCATTGAATTATGTCTTCGTGATATTCTTGATTCCACTTTCTGACTTGAAGACATTCGTTCCCGTTGGTCTCTTTTCTTCACATAGTCTAACCTCTCGTACAATGTATCAAATTTAGAATTCACCATTTTTCGCATTTCTTGTACCAAATATTGGAACTCTGATTCAGTAAATTCTTCGCGAGACATCTTTGATTGCTAAAAAGAAATTTGTTAAGTAAAACAAAAAATTAAATTCCTCACAACAAAATCCTCACAATTTCACTCGAAAAGAAAAATTGATGGTTTGCTCCCACACTCGTGTTTACACTCAATTGGCTTTTACCTCCACTCGAATAGTCTCACACGCTCGTGCCTTTTACCTCTCTTTACCTTTCTCGTGATTTCGTGCGCAGATTCGCCAAGGCTTAAAACCTTTGTCTAGATGGTCGGTTTCAAATGGGTAACAATGGATGAATTGTATGGTTGTGGGTAGGCTGAAAGAAAAATTGTAAGTTGGATTAGGTGTGGCGTTGGGTAGAAGAATTGAAGGTAAGATACTTTGGGGTTGATCGGGGGTAGTAGAAAAGAATGATAACACTTAACTTGCAAGAATTTTTTTTTTTTGAATTTTTTTTACTTCAACTGTAAAAAGATGAGTACATAGAAATGAAATACAACTTCTTCTTTTTTTAATTTTTTTGAATTTTTTTATGAACCTATTTGCGGGATTTAATACGAACGTCGGTGCTCCTCGTTTTCTAGCTCTGATACCAAATGATACGATCCACCTCGAGGTGAGTTGAGTCGTATGTGAAGTTGCCCGATCGTCTACGAGAAGGTTTCATTCGACAAGTTTGAAGATGGTACTTTTGGGTAAAATGGTGCGAAAGCTATTGAAAAGGGGTTTCAAAGATAGGTCAAAGGATATGAATTTTATATAGATTCGGTTAAAGTAAATAAAGATGGAGATTGGTATGGAAGGGGATTAACAATAATGGATGATAAATGAAAGGAGGGTTCGGCTATGATAAAGTGAAAGGAAGGAAAGAAAGAAAGTTTGGTAGATAATGGATATGGAATAAAATGAACTCAAAAGCAAGTAAGAACCAATACTAAAAAATATTGACCCGAATACTTATAGGCTTTCAAGGTGGAAGATGGAAGTAGTGAAACCTTGACCCGCTACTTAGAAAAGTAGGAACCTTGGTATAAAGGTGAACGCCACACTATATAATAGTGATAAGTTCGGTTTTCAACAAAGAAAAGCGGATGACACAACTAGAACACTAGGTAGCCAACGAATCTTTGAACGAAAATAAAGAAAAGTTTGCCTCACAAATTGAGCATAACATTCACAAAATGATCAAAAGTTCCTTTACAAAGGCTGATTTCACCTATTTATAGTGCTAAATTAGGCTAGCTGAATGGTCACAAACATTCAACTTAATGTGCCAATTAAAAGCTGAAATTTAACTCAAGTCTTTTCACATTCTTGATCCAAATAACTCCATCCTTGAATTGTCTTTAATTTAGCTGAATGAATGACTTTAAATGCTTGAAAAATGACTCTTGAGTTAGCCCTTGGTCAACCGAATGGACACCATCTACTTAATCAGCTTCTTAATGATGTTTGAATGCTTGAAATAACCCTTGAAATGGCAAAAACGGCTGGTAGTGGAAAGGTTGCTGCCAAAATTAATTTGGATGATTAATTGCTCCTTAAACCTCCTTTAAATGATGTATAAAACATCCCTTGTAACAGCCACTTCATTTGTAACCAAAAATGACTTAAAAAGTCACTTTATTTAATGTGTAACATGACCCTTGTAATGTAATGGTTATGACTTGAAAAGACTCCTGCAATAAATACATTAAAATGAGCTTATTAAACACATGTAATCACTTATTAAACATAACACACATTAATACTTAACTTAGGTAAATGAACTATGCATCAATTACTCCAGCAACTAGTTAATTAAAGATACATCATTAAATAAAACTTAACTCATGCATCAATAAATAATCCTAGGAACTAGATTAATTAATGAAGCAACAATAAAATTAAATTCATTAAAAGAACTCAATTAATTAAACTAAGTTGAGTTGAATTAATGACCAGCAACTCATTTATTAACTAAGATGCTTAAATACAATTATTTAAAATGCAAACTAAATGAACAAATGAGTTACTTAATGCATGACTTAATTAAATATAGAACACATAATGCATGTCATAATTAAAATATGTAGATCAATAATGCATGACATTAACTAAAGATGCATTTAATTATTAAACAAGACTTAATTAAAGACTAAAGTATTGAGTTGATTAAAGCTCAAATGAGCTGAATTTGAACTGGACGAAGCTCGTGGAGCTGGAAACGAGCTGGGATCAGCTTGCCAGTAATGCAATGCTCAACTCAGGATACTTGTCCAAAGAAGTTCGCGGGGCGTGCTCGCATCACAATTAACTCCTCTCTTTAAGATGCTTTAATCAGCTGATTCAATGCCCTTGAATGCTTTGAAAATGTCTCTTGGTTTCTCCTTTGGCTAGCTGAATAGACTCCAAAAACTTAATGAAGTTTTTAAAGTATGAATTGACCATTAAAGTAGCAAAAACGTTTGGAGTAGTGGAAGGGTGGCTACTGAAATTTAAAGGAAGTGTAATGCTCCTTTAAACTCTTTTTATTGATGGTTAAAGCCTCTTTTTATAACAGCCCCCTCTTTTTGTAACCGAAATCACTTGAAAAGCCACCTTATCGAAGGTGTAACAGCCTTTAAATGTAATGGTTGTAAGCTGAAAAATCACTTAACACATGTAACCGACATATTAAACCCATTTATTCATTGATTAAACCTAAAACAAAGTAACAACTAACTTAAATAAATGAACTAACACTTAAGCATCATTTATTCCAGCAACTAGTTTAAATAAGAAAAACATTATTAAATGAACTAGAAATAAAGACTTCAATTAATGCAACAACTAGTTAATTTATGGAAGCAGGATTAAATTAACTTAAACTCATACTTCATTAAAACATCCTAGTAACTAGATTAATTAATAAGCCTCTTATTAAACACAACTTATTTAATTAAACTAAACACCTTTATTTAAAGCTAATATTTAATTTAAAAGTTTGTATTCAGCAAATTAAAAATGCATGAATTAAATCAAGCTAAACACAAACTAAATGAACTGAATGTGAACTTAAACCAATCTCAATGAGCTGAGATGAACTCATGTGAACTGAACCACATAGAAAAGGAGTTTAATTGAGCTGAAAATGAGCTGGAATTAGCTTCATTTTGCACTTTGGCCCCTCGAGCTTAGGCCACTCTCGATGGCGTCGGAAAGAGTCGAACCATGATGCGACCAGGATTGCATCACAAACAATAATGAAGTGTTGGACGGCAGTAATTTAATGACTTGTGAGCATGCATGAAACAGTAATAAATAGCTTGTCTAACATGCATGGACGAAATGAATGCAAGGGAGCTGTTGGGTTTTATTTCCTCAAGCATGGACGACATTTAAATGCTAAATTATTACTTCCTTGTGTCTTTTTCGTGAACCTAAAAGGACAAGGTTGCTGATGCCATCTCTTGAATGTAAATGGACAAAGTATTTAATTCGGCTGGAGCATCTCGTGAACTACAAAAGGAGGCTGACGCTTGGGGTGTCCAAATGGCCATTCGACCAACTACAATTACATGTATGAGATGCCATTTAATGAGCTGTTTGCTCAGCTTCTCAAGGTGCAATTTCGTGAACCACAAAGGGAGTTAAGGAGCTATTTCGTGAATGACAAAAGGGAGCAGCATTAAAGGCATTGTTGGAGATGTTGGAACATGCGTGCACAGCCATTAAGATACATGTTGGTGGACGAATTTAAAGAAGAATGCATATGATGAATTTATGAAGTCTTTTTCGTAGATAGCAATGGACAATGCAATGAATGTTGCTTTGTGAATGATAAAAGGCAGCAATTAAGAGCATGTTTTTTTTTAAGTTTCCAAGGCACCCTATCCAAGTCCCAATGGCCGAATGAAAGGAAACATTTCAACTCCCCAAAGACCCATTTAATTTCGACTGCATATAGCCTTCTAGAAGATGAATGTTTGTGCTCTAAAGGCTGAACGTGGACAGCAAGATGAGGAGTCCTAATTCTAGATCAATCTAGTTGATTCATGGCTGAATTTTGCTTAGACATTAAGCCATGCATTTGTCCATTCGGCTTGTCATTGAAAGCCTATAAATACTTGTTATCTTTCATTTGTAAAGTTTGTTAAGACTTTAATTAAACATATATGAACTTTGGTTCTCTGAGTGAGATTTTTCTCCTCTCTATCTTTCGTACGAGTTTCGTCTTGACTTATCAAGTTCGCTTGTGGCGTCAAACGTATCTCTTCCATCAAACTATACCATCGGTTCTTATCTACCTAGATAACGGGTCGTGGTCTATCATCAACTACCATTTTCCACCTTGAACCATATAGAAACTGGGGTGACACTTACTAGTGTTAAATCATTTCTCGTTCAAGTTCACTATTCCAATTTCCATAAATTAACTTCTACCAAATTTAACTCCATTCAATTTTCCATAAACTAAAATCCTTTATCAACCATATTTCTTTCTATCACCAAACTCGAACCTATCCTTCCGTCCCTTAAATCCTTTCCTTCATATCAAACCCCCATTCCCAACTTAAAACCATTTCTAAAAGCAAACTTATTCAAGCTTCCGCAACTCAACCTCCGTTTTGACTATTTTTTTTGAAGACTTAATTTCCTCCTCGTAGATGATTGGGCAATCCGTATACATTTTGACTCTTCCCGTGACGGACTGTATCAGGGAGTTAAGGAGCTGATTCGTGAAAGACAAAAGGGAGCAGCATTTAAGACGTTGTTGGGCTGCTTCTTCATGCGTGAACAGTCGAATTAAAGGCATTGTTGGAGATGTTGGAACATACGTGCACAACCACTTAAGATACATGTTGGTGGACAAATTAATGAAGGTGTTGGGCATTAATTTGCTGCAAGTTCTTGGCCGAATTTAAGGGGATGTTGGGCATGCATGGACACCATTGATGAGCTGCTGGTTGGTGTTCTCTAAGGGCCAATTTCGTGAAAAAAAATGACCAAAAAGAAGCCTCATTATTTCAGCCGAATGTACAAGCACACCAAGGGCCATATTCGGCCAACCTAGCCAAGCAAGATAAAAGACTTTATTCTAAATTTTTCTAGCTTAATCTAGTTTAATTTTTTTCTTAGTTTTTAAGATACTTGGATGACCATTCGGCTAGCTCTTATAGGCCTATAAATACTTGTTATTTTTCATTTGTAAGGGGGGTTAATCTTTAATTAAAAAAATATATGAACATTTGTTCATCGAGTGAGATATTCTCCTCTTCATTTTCGTACGAGTTTCGAACCTGACTTATCAAGTTTGCTTGTGGCGTCAGACGTTTCTCATCCCTCAACTTATACCATAGGTTCTTATCTTTATAGATAACGGGTCTTGGTCCATCTTCGATTCCATCTTTTCACCTTAAACATCATAGAACCCAGGGTGACACTTTCTTAGTGTTGAATCAATTCTTTGTTTAAGTTCTATTATCCATCTCCACTGAACTATCACCTATCTACTTTTCCTATCATTATTCCTTCAACCTTAAACCGACTCCCATCTTTTTTCCTTCATCCTAAACTGAACCTATCCTTCACATTATCCAAATTATCTTCTACACCTTAATACCTCCATTCCTAACTTAAACCATCTTCTAAACAAATTCACTTAAAGCTTCCGCAAACTCATCCGTACTTCTCCTACAATTTCTCGAAAGGCTTATAACCTCCTCGTAGATGATTGGGTAACCCGCATACAATTTGACTCTTCCCGAGGCAGACTGTATCAGAGTATGAATCAAACCACAAATTTGAAACTTTTCAAAGTTACCAATGAAGAAGTGAACGTGGTTTATATGCGTCGAAGAATTCATCCATGAAAGATCCTTCTCGAAGTAGTTCACATCGTGACTCTTATTCGATGAAAGATTCAAGGCGAAGCAAAGCATATGTCGAGTTTGAAGCCAACTACGGTGATGAACATGAAAGCACAATTTATTCGTCATATGATTCAAAGAAGTCGCGACCAAAGAATCTTTCACAAAGGATAGCAAATGATTTCTATGAGAAAATGACTTCTTTCTTTGAGTCAAATCCTTCTATTTTTGATTATATTGTATCTTCCTCTTGTTGTAATCAAAACGAAAAAGAAATCATGAGAGAAAAAGAAAAAGAAGAAAAGAAAATTGAGATTGAGAAAAAAATTACAAAAGAACAAGATGTTGAAAAAGAAGTGAGAGAAAAGAATGAGCAAGGAAAAGAGAGTGAATTCTCAACTAATCCATTTGAAGTCTTCTCTTCTTCTATTTCTTCATTTTAGGTTTTTGACTTATCGCACGATGACCTCCAACTTCAATACCTCCCGGAAGAGCGACGTTTTTCTTTGATTAAAAAAGGTAAGGTTGAAAGTGAAATTGAACCGCCTACGCCAAAAGGTAAGGAAGGTAAATGCTTAGAAACGTTTCAGTCTCCACCAAATTTGTCTAATGAATGTGATCATGTGAATGATATCGGCCTTTGCCATCCCTCTATCCCTTGTGACATTTTGAATGATGGTTAGACGAAATTATTTCTTGAAAATCAATGCGTTGCAAAGTGTGACGGTGGAGTAACGAATGTCCAGCAAGTGCAAGACTCGAGTAAGTATGACGATGAATTTTCTTTTAATCCCAACTTGTTCGATTGTGGTTATTACAAGATTTGTTCACTGTCTAATACGAAATCTTTGAGTTTTTGCAAATCGGTTTTAAAACATGTTAAGAATTTTGATCGTTCAATTTTGAGTTTGCACAATTCCTATTGGTTTAACATGTTTAATTTTTCTAACTTGTCGTCATATCTTGAATTTAATAATCAAAATCATGTTTTTAAACCGGGCATATGTTCAGATTTGCTTTGTGGAAAACCCAAGTATCATCTGGTATGTTTGAAAGATTTCTATCTTTTCGATACAAGGTTTTTGAATAAGGTAACGAAATTTGTCTACTTTGTTTTCGACTTCTATTCGTTTCTTAAACAACTTTTGTGGTTGTACTTGAAATTTACGTTTCATTCAAAAAGGATTGAATCAAATGTGAAGTATCAACTACATTATGATCCCGAGGAGAGAAGGTTTGTATTAGATGACAAAGGTAAATTTGGTCCTTATCCTTTTGTCCATAAAGGTAAGATCCTTGAAACTCCTGGAACAATTTTGTTCTCCTCGGATGGTGATCAACATCATGTTAATGATTTCATTTTTGAAAAACATTTAGATCATGATATGCTTAGCTGTTCCAATTTGCTTGCTCATGATTTATCTGTTTTGGATGTTGATAGAACACATTGTGCTGATTTTGTTTTTGTAAAGCATTTAGATCTTGATATGTTCAAATGTTCCATTCTACCTCTTAATGGTCTATCTGCTTTAATGATTGACAAAAAGATTCTTGTGTTCGATACTTGTTACAATTCATGTGTGAGTGGTTCATTATTTTGTACAAAGCAAGGTTTGGATGTTCAATTTCGAGTGCCATATGCGTTTACTTCATTACTTGCTTGTGACGACTATATCTATCACTTGATGAGTTATTCGCATGTTGGTTTTGACTCGTGGAACCCATTTGAATCGAATGCATGCCATGAAGCTTATCCAATTCAGTTTCAAACGTCTGATAAGGCATTGTTCATTTTGTACGATAGTGTGATTATGCCTGTCTGCATGAGATTCATTTGTTTTGTCTTGCTTATATTTGGACTACAAGTTTGTTTGAAATCGATTTTGCTAATTCATGGATACCTTTTGCAGGTGTTGTGATTTTCATCTGTCCCATTTGATCGAGGAAAATCGAGTCAAGAGGAATTTTGTTTGGAAAACCAACAGGTCGATTCGAGGACGAATCATCTTGAAGAGGGGAGGGATGATACGGGCACGCCCAAGGCCTCCAACATTTTGTGAGCTGATGAGCTCGGGTCATTGAGCCCAAGTGCCGTGGAGCTAGTGTGCCCTTTGGTGCACTTCCAAATTGAGCCGGATTAGTCAATTTGAGCTCAATTGAGCTCACCTGAGCTCACTCCAGCTCATTGAGCTGAATCTTTAAATTTTAAATACTTTAAATAAATTGAATAATTGAATAATTTAATTTTTTTTCTACAGCAAATTAATGAGTCTAAATATTTTATTTAGTGTTGAATTTAATTTGTTTTAGTTAAATTTAAGTTGTCTTATTTTATTACAGCTTTTTAAGATGTTTTAAAGTTAAATTTAATGTGCAGACTTTTCATTGAAAATAGGGGTTGTCGAATTTATTATGTGAACTAAATGTGTGTTTAATGTGTCTAAAGTGTCCTTAAAGGTGTCCTAGAGTGTCTAGCCGAATTTAGACATGTTATTAATGTTGTCTCATGGTTTATTGAGCCAAAATTAAATTCATGTTTGTTCTTTGTTTCAGTGAAATTAATGTTTGACTAAAGCCTTTGTTTCGTGAATTGCAGCAACATTAAAGAGCATGATGGCCGAATTAATGAAGTATTGGTGCATCTATTTTCAGCATTTATAAGGAGCTAAAGCATTCATTAAAGGAAGGCATTTATGAGATGCTGGGGCCTTTTCGTGACTCTAAATGGACAAAGCATTGAATATGCTTCTTCATGTGTGAGCAGCCGAATTAAAGGCATTGTTGGAGATGTTGGAACATGCGTGCACAGCCATTTAATATACATGTTGGTGGAAGAATTAAAGAAGGTGTTGGGCATGCTTGTGGATGGAATTAAATGAGTTGCTTAGCATGCATGGTGCATCTCGTGAACATCAAAAGTGGCTGCTATTTGGTGTGCCCAAAAAGGCCATTCGGCCAATTATAAATGCAAGCATGAACTCGTCTAGGAAGGAGCTGAACACACCATTCATTTAGCTGATGTTTATGCTTCCAACGTGACTTTTGAAGTCTCCCAAATGCCATTAATTACTCTTGCACAATAACATGCTTTGGACGGCAGCCATCAATAGGCTGATTGCTTCGTGAATGTCAAAAGGGGAGCAGCATTTAAGGCTTCGTTTCTCTATGTATGGACAATATCCAAGAAGCATGCAGAGAAGGCCATTCACGTCCCAAGGATGCCATTAAAGAGTTGCATGCCTTTTTGGGTTTCCAAGGCACCCTACTCAAGTTTCAATGCCGAATTTGTCAAGTAAATTTGAACCATCTAGAAGGTGATTCTCCCCTCCACATTCAGCCGAACTTGCAAGCATACCAAGGGCCATGTTCAGCCAAACCTAACCAAGAGACCAAGGGGCAACGTTCAAGAGTTCTCAAGGCCTTTCTAGTTAAATTTACTTAGCTTTTAAGATATATGGATGACCATTCGGCTAGCCCTCATTAGCCTATAAATAGTTTTTATTTTCAATTGTAAAAGGGAGAATTTTCATCTTTGAATTTTAATCAAATTATATGAACTTTTGTTCATCGAGTGAGCTTGTCTCCTCTTCACTTTCATACAAGTTTCATAGACTTATCGAGCCGTGCTTGTGGCATCTATCACTTGTTCTTCCATTAATCTATACCATTGGTTCTTACTTTGATAAGTAACGGGTCTTTGGTCCACATTCGATTACCATTTCCCACCTTAAACAATTATAGAACCCGGGGTGACACTATCATAGTGTTGAATCGATTCTTTGTTTAAGTTCTTCTATCCATCTCCATCATATATCACTTATCACTTAACCAAAATATCACCTCTCTTCTACCCATCTTCTTTCAACATAAAATTGAACCTATCTTCTAAATCGTTCCCGTCATTTCTCAAACCTCCATTCCTAACTTAATCCATTTCTTAAAACCAATTCACTTAAAAGCTTACGCAACCCTTCCATGTTTTCTCATTATTACCGAAGGCTTGATTAACTCCTCGTAGACGATTGGGCAACTTGTATACATTTCGACACTTCTCGAGGTGGACTGTATCATTGTAACATCCCAAATATGGGGTTATTTGGAATTTGATTATTTTCTTATTATGAACTGCTGTGATATTATTAATGGAATAATAGAGCTTAATTTAAGGCTTTGAGTGTGCCCGGTTTGATAGAAAAATTTCAGTTTTAACTTTAAAGGCAAGGAGCATCAGCAGGAGGGTGTTATAAGAATAGATGTGGGTATTTTAACACAAATATGAGCCTAGAATAAGTGGCAAAGTGAGCCCACTTAAGAGCTAGCATGTGACGCCACCAAGGAGCAAGGGAGAACCTTGGTTTGAGTCACAACAATTCCTCTTTTGCACTTTAGATGGATGGCAATAAGAGAGAGTTTTCTCTCTTTAATTTCTTTTTATTATTATTAAAAGATAATATGAGCATTTAAAATTTGATTTTTATTTGTTCAATTTTAAGGATAATAAGGAGGCTATTTTATTCAAGGATAATGGGAGATAAATGAGGTTATTATATGGATTATTAGGAGATTATTTTTATTAATTCAAAATTGTTTGAATTAAATCAAATGGGTGGCCAAGAGAAAAACTAGGAGTTGGCTAGAGTTGAACTCCTTGTTGCCAAGGGTGGACGGCAAGCTTAAGGAGGGGGCCGAATGCTTATAAAAACCCCACCCTACCACTTTGTTTTGTTTTTTTCCATTCTTGCTAGTTGTAGAAAATCCCTAACCCCTCTCCTTTGTGCTCTTTTATTTTCTTTGCTCTCCCAAACCTCTTCAAGCCGAAATTTCTAGCACCTTTCTTTCCCATTATTTTCTTTCTCCCCTTGGCCGAATACACTCCCTTGGAGGTGCTGATTTCTTTTCCTCTTATTAAACACTCTATTGGCCGAATACAATCTATTGGTTTGCCGAAAATTCCCTTCCTCTACTCTCTAGACTTGGCCGAATATTGAAGCAGAGGTAAGAAGTATTAGCCGAATACTATTTTGTTCCTTCTCTTCGTATCTCTGTCGACATCCATAAGGGGGGTAAGTGCCGATTTCAATAGTGTATTAACACCCTTGTGAAACCGATTTCTTTCTAGGAAACTTCGGGATCTCAAAGCAGAAAGGCGGATCTTCCATTCCTTAGTCAATCGATTGGTAAGTGTGGGTAAGGCTATGTTAGTATTCAAAAGCCGAAAGCTTTGGTTATAAGTAATAGTGACTAATCGATTATTTTGGAAAAGCAGATTCGGGAATTGAGTGCCGTGGTGAGTAGCAAAGGCAAGGTGAGATTTCGGGTTCACAAGGAACCCTCTCTAATATTTTGGGTTTGGCCGAATAGGCCATGGTACTAATCCCATAGTTGGCCGAATATAGGAGCAGTGAGATCTAGGGTGGCCGACTTCTCTTTCGGGATTTAGAGCATCCAAGGGTGACAGTGTGTACATACACACTTATAATTAATTAAATGTACTAAAGCTGTTGTGTGTGCTAACTTAGGATCTGTGTAGATTCGGGATTAATACCATGAATGGTATAAGCAAGGAACCGAGTAAGTCCTTGTTGACTATGAAATATTTTAAGATGCTTTTGGGAAGCATGGTGTGTCTAGTACACGTTGCTTATTGCTGATGATAAAACCTATACATGTGATTAAGTATATGGTAGCATAAATTATGTGATATAAATGTTGATGTGGGATTGATGAGTGGAGGGGCGTGATATTTTCGTCTTTGACGAGCACCGTTGTTTTGGTAACACACTTGTGACTATATGTCACCGAGGTTTGGTACCTCCAGAGGTTTGGTACCTCATAGCGACTCGTCCACGTGGTTAACACCACCGTGGGTTGGCCCCACTTGAGATATGGGATAAATGCGCGGTGATTTGGTATCACACGATGGGTTGGCCCCATCACCCGATTTGTGTCCACGGACACCGGTGCTTTGGTAGCACATCGTGACTATATGTCACCGGTGGTTTGGCACCACCGGTGTTTTGGTAACACATTGTGACTACGGTCACCCGGTGGTTTGGTACCACATGGGGTAGACAAAGGCGTTTGGTTGGCTAGGACGGGTGCATGACTCATTACATGATGATTGATTATATGTCGTGTGTATGAAATTGTTTAAATCTGAGGAAGGGTTACATATCGAGTCTTGGTGACTCACCTTCTCCTTTAACATTTTTCAGGTGACTCGTAGATGGCGGTTGAGGAGCCGGTTGGACTCGAGGTGGCCATGCAGTGGACTTAAATATATTGAACTTTGAACTTAGCGATTTTATTTTCATTATTGGGTTATTTTTATTTTGGTTGTAATAAGGCCTCCATAAACTTTAATTTTGTTATTCCTTATATGTTGGATACTTTGTTTTAAACCATATCATTAAAATTGAATTAAAATCACATGTTTTCCTAAATTAACACGAAAATGTTTTATCGTGCCATCGGGCACATTCGAAGTTTGTATAATAACCGGACTCAACTAAATTTCCAAATTAATTCTAAGTATAGTTTTGGCAAGATAACCAATAACGAGAAGTTTTCAACAAAACTTAAATTGGTTTTAAAATGGTGTTCAAAAGGTTTTCTCTCGTAACAAATCAAATTCGGTCGTAATGTTTTTGGGCGGGTTTGGGTTGTTACAAAATTAATATCGAGCCAGTTCAAAGCTCATTTGTGGGGCCCAAGGCCCAAAAATGTTTTTAGTAGGCCTTATGGAATGATTTTTGGTTTTGAACAGCATGGCCCGAGTCTCCGGCACCAATCCGCCGGTAAGTATATCTAAACCTCTTGGTGAATTATATTCTGTAGAAGGGTAGGAAGCGTGGGCGTAGATAGACTTATAAGACTTGGACCCTAAGGTTAGATTACTCAAACACAAACGAAGCATAAGACTTAAGGAACTAAACCAACCTATGACTTAGTCAATGAGCTGGGGTGTGGTAACCCACACGCATGTCTAGGATTGGATCCGAAAGAGCACGGTATTTAAGCGATCCTCGTGACTCACCTCCTCTTCGCGGGTATCCTACCAGTGCGTAGCCGGTTCACCCTAACTCAAAGGGCTCGGTGGTGTGGTAACCTGCATGCGCATGTCTAGAAAGATTCGGTGAGAGCTTGGTATTTAAGCGGTCCTCGTGACCCACCTCCTCTTCACTCGAACTCTGCACAGTGCGTAGCTTTGGTTCTACGACCGGGAGGGCTCGGTCATAGGCTAAACACAATGATTAAAACCCGAAAAGGGAATTAGCTTTGTTTTTGAAATAGAATGAAACAACAAACCCTAATGTTTTCAAAACTTGTGCAATGACTTTCTCAAATCCTAGAACATTACTTTTACAACGTTTTTCTCGAAAACTTGACTTGTGAAAAATTACAGAAATACCCTTAGGAGTAAAATTACCAAAATGCCCCTGACCCATAAAATATTAGTTCAATGGTTTTGCCCAAAAATTTCAACTATTTTACAAATATTCAACAACTTAGCTTTGGAAATCGTCATCAAAATATTTTGGTTCTGGAAAATTACGAAAATACCCCTGTAGGAAAAAGACGAAAATACCCCTGGGTTAGAAATGGGCAAAAATGTCCGATTAGGGAATAGGTATGGAAAGTATTAAGGAATGGATGCATGAACTTCTTTGTGTGAACTAGGATAGGAAACTGAAACATTGTTTGCTCGAAAGAATCTCTGATTAAACCTTATCCATAAAATTCTTCGCGAGTAATAAAGTGAAACAAATGCTAACGCATAAAATTTCTCTTAATCAGATTAAAAGCGCGGTAGATAGAATGAGTTCTAGAGGACGTGACGCCGTGGGCGTGGTAGGGGTAGGATGACGGTGTCCGAACTCGTCAGTCGAGGACAAGGTTCGGAAAATGAGGTACCACCGCCACCACCACCTCCTACTTTTAGAGCCGAGGAGCGGATCGGGCCGGTGGCGAGGCGGTATCGCAAGTTGTGTTGCGAGTCTTGGAGATGGTGGTGGGGCTGGTGGAAATGTGGGAGCTCGGAAATCATCCCCGGCGACTCCGATCTAACGGAGCGGAGGTATTCCGAGAGTGTGTCGGGAGTGGCACCCAGTCTGTGGAATCTTGGCTAGAGTCAACCGAAAGAATCATGGATGACCTTGACTTTGACCGAGGAAGAAAAATTTGAAAAGGCAGTGTCGCTTCTAAAGGATGAAGCGTATCGGTGGTGGCTTACGGTTCGAGATGGGGCTACAGCAGATGATTTGACTTGGGAGTATTTGAGAACCACCTACCGGAAGAAGTATGTGGGTATCGGCTACACCGACGCTTGCAGAGAAAGGCTTTTACGGGATTAGTGCAAGGAACTAAGTCCGTGTCGGAATATGAGGCGGAATTTTTAAGGGTGAGTAGGTATGCTAGAGGCATCGTGGCTCACGAACATGAGCGCTGTGGTCCGCTTTGAGGACGGACTCCGAGATGATTTAAGGTTATTGATTGCCCTACAGCAGGTTCGTGAGTTCTCATCTCTAGTGGAAAAGGCTAAGGTAGCCGAAGGAATCAAGGAGGCTGTGAGGCAAAGCTATAGTAGGAACAATCAGAAGAGAGGATTTGGGTCAGCTGGATCAAGCGGGAGTGCTCAGAAAAAGGCTAGGTCGAGTGGGTCCAATCAGGCGGCAAGGCCCACGACTACTAATCAGAGGTCGACTCAGTGTAATCGCTGTGGAAAGACCCATTGGGGAGGTTGTTGGACCGGTGATAAAGGATGTTTCGAGTGTGGGTCTTTGGAGCATCGTGTCAGAGATTGTCCCCAGAAACTAGCTAAGAATCAGCCGGAGGGGCAGAATCGTACTCAGAATAGAAATGTGGGACCACAGAGGGGTCGTGGTAATGGCAGAGGAAACAACGGTCCTAACCAGAAGGTCGTGGAACTCAAGGCGAGGTTCAGCAACACAGAGGCTGGCGGCTGGCTTAGTTTACGCAGCGAGGTGTCGCGAGGAAGGTGACGCACGGATGTTATAACCGATGCGTTTCTAATTTTTGGTTTTCCTTATGTTGCATTGATTGATGTGGGCTCGACGCACTCATACATTGCTAGTAGTGTGGTAGGAACTATGGACCTAAACTCAAAGCGCTTCTAGGAGATGACCGTAGTTAGCCCTTTAGGTCACTCTGTAGTAGTAGACAAACTTTATAGAGGCGTACCCTAGAACTTCAAGGGGTAGTATTTGTGGCTGATCTAATGGAACTACCGTTTGGGGAGTTGATTTGATCCTTGGAATGGACTGGTGGTTAAGTATCAAGCGAATTTGGATTGCGCGGTCAAGCGCATGGTTCTTAAGGCAGTGAAGGTGATGAAGTGGTTATGATAGGAGATAGGAGAAACTACCTATCCAATGTAGTGACCGCCTTGAAGGTGAAAAGATGGTCAAGAAGGGTTGTGAGGCGTATTTGGTTCGAGATCGTGCTTTGGAAGCTAAAGGGTTAATAGTTGAAAAGGTCCGAACGGTTGGGGAATTTCTTTGATGTATTCCCTGAAGAGCTTAAGAGTGCGCCTCCGATCGGGAAGGAAGAATTCGGTATAGACTTGCTACCGAGCGGCACTGTGTCTATAGCACCATACCGAATGGCACCAAAGGAATTGGTGGAGCTAAAGGCTCAAATTCGGGAGCTCTTGGATAGAGGGTTTATTCGACCAAGTATATCTCCGTGGGGAGCACTGTGTTGTTTGTCAAGAAGAAGGGCGGTTCTATGCGGATGTGCATCGACTACCGTCGATTAAACAAGTTAACGATCAAGAACAAGTATCCGTTGCCTCGGATTGGCGACTTGTTTGATCAAGCTGAAGGGTGCCTCGGTGTTTTCAAGATAGACCTTAGGTGAGGATATCATCCATTAAAGGTGAAGGAGGTCGGCGTTCACAAGGCGGCATTCGAACTCGGTATGGGCATTTCGAGTTCTTGGTGATGCCATTCGGTGACCACCAATGCACCAAAGCATTTATGGATTTAATGAATAGAGTATTTCAACAGTACTTGGACCAATTCGTCGTGGTGTTTATAGACGACATATTGGTTTATTCAAAGACAGAAGAGGAGCATGACAAGCATTTACGGATAGTTCTGCAAGTATTGAGGAAGAAGCGGTTATATGCCAAATTCGATGAAGTGCGAATTTTGGGTGAGGAAGTAGCTTTCTTAGGGCACGTGGTCTCGGCGGAAGGAATTAGAGTAGACCCTCGCAAGATTGAAGCAGTATTGGAGTGGAAACCACCTAAGTCGGTGGCTGAAATCCGAAGTTTTCTAGGTTTAGCGGTACTATCGGAGATTCGTGGAAGGATTCTCTCTAATAGTAGCGCCGTTAACTAAGTTATTAAGGAAAGGTGTCCCATTTGTATGGACGGAGAAGCAGCAAGGAAGCTTTGAAAAGCTAAGGAAAATTTTGTGGAAGCTCGGTTTTGAGTGACTGAAGCGGGAAAGTTATTCACGATCTATTGTGATGCATCTCACACCTGGTTTGGGATGTGTGTTGATCTGAGATGGGAAGGTAGTAGCCTATGCATCCCGTCCGATTAAGACCGCATGAGGTTAACTACCCAACATACGACTTGGAATTAGCGGCGATGCGTCTTCGCTCAAGATATGGAGACATTACTCGTATGGGGAGAAGTCGATAGTCTACACGGATCACAAAAGCTTGAGGTATCTTCCGACTCGAGAAGGATGCGATCACGAGACAGCGTCGGTGGATTGAACTACTAAAGGATTACGATTGTTCAATCGAGTACCATCCGGTAAGGCTAATGTGGTAGCCGACGCATTGAGGAAGGTTGTGACGGACTTAAGAGCAATGTTCGCTCGGTTGAGTCTATATGATGATGGGAGTCTTTTGGCGGAACTCCAAGTAAAGCCGACTTGGATTGAGGAGATTAAGGAAAGCGGTTAGTGGATGAAGGCTTGAGCGCTAAGAGGGTACAAGTTCAAGATGGTGGTTTGGAAGGGTGATCTGTCTAGTGATGGAGTGCTTTGTTTTCAAGGACGAGCTTGTATGCCAAGGGATCTGAGAACTAAAGCAGAAAAATTCTCCAAGATGCACATAGCAGCCCATACGCTATGCATCCCAGGGGCGACAAAATGTATGGAGACTTGCGGAAAGCAGATTCGGTGGCGGGGTTGAAGCGAGAGATAAGCGAGTTCGTAGGGAAGTGTCCGACGTGCCGGCAAGTTAAGGTGAACACCGATTACCATCGGGATTACTCCAACCGATAAAGATCCTCAATGGAAATGGGAGAGGATCACCATGGATTTTGTTAGTGGGCTACCCCTACGCCCAACAAGAAGGATGCGATTTGGGTAATTGTGGATCGCTGACTAAATCAGCTCACTTCATGCCGGTAAGAATGGATTACTCACTCCGAAGCTAGCGAAGTCGTATATGGGTGAAATAGTGAGGTTACATGGTGTGCGATGATCGATTATTTCGAGATAGGGATCCCGATTCACGTCGAGGTTTCGGAAAGCGTTGCATCAAGCTTTGGGTACACGGTTAGATTTGATCTGGCTTTCCATCCACAATCGACGGACAATCGGAAAGGGTGATCTGATTTTAGAAGACATGTTAAGAGGTTGTGTCTTGGATTTTAGTGGTAGTTGGGAGGAGTACCTACCATTAGCGGAATTCGCTTATAACAATAGTTATCAAGCGAGTATTCAAATGGCTCCATATGAGGCCCTATATGGACGAAAGTGCCGTACTCCTACATGTTGGACGGAGTTGGGGAGCGACAAGTCTTTGGGGTCAGAATTGGTGTGAGAGGCGAAGACAAAGTCAAGGTGATTCGGTCTCGTCTCAAGGAAGCAACAGAGATAAGCAGAGAAGTCTTATGCCGATCTCAAACGAAAGGAAATGGAGTATCTTGTGGGAGACAAGGTCTTTTGAAGGTGTCGCCTTGGAAAAAGGTGTTGAGATTTGGACGAAAAGGGAAGTGAGCCCAAGGTTCATCGGGCCATATCTTTGTTGTAAAGCGAGTAGGACGGTAGCTTATCGGCTAGATTTGCCGGCAGAATCAGAATCGAGATCCATGATGTCTTTCATGTATCAATGCCGAGAACGATGTCGGTCGAGATCCTTCGCACGTTGTGCCATGAGCGAGAGATTGAGGTGAACTCGGATTTATCTTTTGAAGAAGAAAGAGTTCGATTGTAGACCGAGATGTGAAGGTTCTACGTAGGAAGGCGGTGCCTTTAGTGAAAGTGATATGGCGGAACCACGGAGTGGAAGAAGCTACGTGGGAGCCCGAGGAGGTGATGCGAAAGCAATACCCCCATCTCTTTTGATCAAGGAATTTCGAGGACGAAATTTATTTTAAAGGGGTAGAAGCGTAACATCCCAAATATGGGGTTATTTGGAATTTGATTATTTTCTTATTATGAACTACTTTGTGATATTATTAATGGAATAATAGAGCTTAATTTAAGGCTTTGAGTGTGCCCGATTTGATAGAAAAATTTCAGTTTTAATTTTAAAGGCAAGGAGCATCGCAGGAGGGTGTTATAAGAATAGATGTGGGTATTTTAACACAAATATGAGCCTAGAATAAGTGGCAAAGTGAGCCCACTTAAGAGCTAGCATGTGACGCCACCAAGGAGCAAGGGAGAACCTTGGTTGAGTCACAACAATTCCTCTTTTGCACTTTAGATGGATGGCAATAAGAGAGTTTTCTCTCTTTAATTTCTTTTATTATTATTAAAAGATAATATGAGCATTTAAAATTTGATTTTTATTTGTTCAATTTTAAGGATAATAAGGAGGCTATTTTATTCAAGGATAATGGGAGATAAATGAGGTTATTATATGGATTATTAGGAGATTATTTTTATTAATTCAAAATTGTTTGAATTAAATCAAATGGGTGGCCAAGAGAAAAACTAGGAGTTGGCTAGGAGTTGAACTCCTTGTTGCCAAGGGTGGACTGGCAGCAAGCTTAAGGAGGAGGGCCAATGCTTATAAAAACCCCACCCTACCACTTTGTTTTGTTTTTTTCCATTCTTGCTAGTTGCCGAAAATCCCTAACCCCTCTCCCTTTGTGCTCTTTTATTTTCTTTGCTCTCCCAAACCTCTTCAAGCGAAATTTCTAGCACCTTTCTTTCCCATTATTTTCTTTCTCCTTGGCCGAATACACACTCCTTGGAGGTGCTGATTTCTTTTCCTCTTATTAAACACTCTATTGGCCGAATACAATCTATTGGTTTGCAGAAAATTCCCTTCCTCTACTCTCTAGACTTGGCCGAATATTGAAGCAGAGGTAAGAAGTATTAGCCGAATACTATTTTGTTCCTTCTCTTCTGTATCTGCATCGACATCCATAAGGGGGTAAGTGCCGATTTCAATAGTGTATTAACACCCTTGTGAAACCGATTTCTTTCTAGGAAACTCAGGGATCTCAAAGCGAGAAGGCGGATCTTCCATTCCTTAGTCAATCGATTGGTAAGTGTGGGTAAGGCTATGTTAGTATTCAAAAGCCGAAAGCTTTGGTTATAAGTAATAGTGACTAATCGATTATTTTGGAAAAGCGATTCGGGAATTGAGTACCGTGGTGAGTAGCAAAGGCAAAGGTGAGATTTGGGTTCACAAGGAACCCCTCTCTAATATTTTGGGTTTGGCCGAATAGGCCATGGTACTAATCCCATAGTTGGCCGAATATAGGAGCAGTGAGATCTAGGGTGGCCGACTTCTCTTTTCAAGGATTTAGAGCATCCAAGGGTGACAGTGTGTACATACACACTTATAATTAATTAAATGTACTAAATGTTGTGTGTGCTAACTTAGGATCTGTGTAGATTCGGGATTAATACCATGAATGGTATAAGCAAGGAACCGGTAAGTCCTTGTTGACTATGAAATATTTTAAGATGCTTTTGGGAAGCATGGTGTGTCTAGTACACGTTGCTTATTGCTTGATGATAAAACCTATACATGTGATTAAGTATATGGTAGCATAAATTATGTGATATAAATGTTGATGTGGGATTGATGAGTGGAGGGGCGGTGATATTTCGTCTCGGCGAGCACGATGTTTTGGTAACCTGCTTGTGACTATATGTCACCAGAGGTTTGGTACCTCCGGAGGTTTGGTACCTCATAGCGACTCGTCCCCGTGGTTAACACCACCGTGGGTTGGCCCCACTTGAGATATGGGATAAATGCGCGGTGATTTGGTATCACCACGATGGGTTGGCCCCATCACCCGATTTGTGTCCACGGACACCGCTGCTTTGGTAGCACATCGTGACTATATGTCACCGGTGGTTTAGCACCACAGTGTTTTGGTAACACATTGTGACTACGGTCACCGGTGGTTTGGTACCACATGGGGTAGACAAAGGCGTTTGGTTGGCTAGGACGGGTGCATGACTCGGTACATGATGATTGATTATATGTTTGTGTATGAAATTGTTTAAATACGAGGGAAGGGTTACATACTGAGTCTTGGTGACTCACCTTCTCCTTTAACATTTTTCAGGTGACTCGTAGATGGCGGTTGAGGAGCCGGTTGGACTCGAGGTGGCCATGCAGTGGACTTAAATATATTGAACTTTGAACTTAGCGATTTTATTTTCATTATTGGGTTATTTTTATTTTGGTTGTAATAAGGCCTCCATAAACTTTAATTTTGTTATTCCTTATATGTTGGATACTTTGTTTTAAACCATATCATTAAAATTGAATTAAAATCACATGTTTTCCTAAATTAACACGAAAATGTTTTATCGTGCCATCGGGCACATTCGAAGTTTGTATAATAACTGGACTCAACTAAATTTCCAAATTAATTCTAAGTATAGTTTCGGCAAGATAACCAATAACGAGAAGTTTTCAACAAAACTTAAATTGGTTTTAAAATGGTGTTCAAAAGGTTTTCTCCGTAACAAATCAAATTCGGTCGTAATGTTTTGGGCCGGGTTTGGGTTGTTACAAAATTGGTATCAGAGCCCAGTTCAAAGCTTGGCTGTGGGGGCCCAAGGCCCAAAAATGTTTTTGGTAGGCCTTATGGAATGATTTTTGGTTTTTGAACAGCATGGCCCGAGTCTCCGGCACCAATCCGCCCAGGTAAGTATATCTAAACCTCTTGGTGAATTATATTCTGTAGAAGGGTAGGAAGCGTGGAACGTAGATAGACTTATAGGACTTGGACCCTAAGGTTAGATTACTCAAACACAAACGAAGCATAAGACTTAAGGAACTAAACCAACCTATGACTTAGTCAACGAGCTAGGGTGTGGTAACCCACATGACGCATGTCTAGGATTGGATCCAGGAAGAGCCTGGTATTTAGCGAGTCCTCGTGACTCACCTCCTCTTCGCAGGTATCCTACCTGGTGCGTAGCTTCGGTTCACCCTAACTCAAAGGGCTCAGTGGTGTGGTAACCTCTGTGCGCATGTCTAGAAAGATTCAGTGAGAGCTTGGTATTTAAGCAGTCCTCGTGACCCACCTCCTCTTCACTCGAACTCTGCCTGGTGCGTAGCTTTGGTTCACCCTGACCAGGAGGGCTCGGTCATAGGCTAAACACAATGATTAAAACCCGAAAAGGGAATTAGCTTTGTTTTTCGAAATAGAATGAAACAACAAACCCTAATGTATTTAAATGGCTGAATCGTTTCTTGTTTAAGTTCTTTCTTCCATTTCCACCAAAATATTAAACTATCATCTATCCTTTATTTTCATTATTAAATCGAACCATCAAATACCATTTCCTTCTTCATCTTTTCCGAACCTATCATTACCTTCATCTAGACCGTTTCCCTCATTCTCATAACCTCGATTCCTAACTTAATCCATTTTCTAAACAAATTCAAACAAAAAGCTTTCGCAACTTAATGATATCTCCTATTATTTTCCGAAGGCTTATCTCCTCCTCGTAGATGATTGGGCAATTCGCATACATTTTGACTCTTCCTGAGGCAGACTGTATCATCTGGTATCAGAGCTACCAAACGAGGAGTTTTGTCGACGATCATGAAGCCGGAAGTTAGTTTGTAAGTAAAAAAATTAAAATAAAAAAATTCAAAGTTGTAATTTCGTTCTTATTGTGTTATTTCATGTACTTTGAGTGAAAAAAAGAAGAAAAAAATGAAAATTCAAAAAAAAAAAAAGTCAAAAAAAAAGTAAAGTTCTTGAAGTATATGCAAGTTTTGTTTTTCATCTTTTCTTTTTCGTGTCCCGAACAACGAAACCATTCTTCTACCCGACCCTTAAAATTTTTTATTCTTTGTTTTAGCCTACCGATACCAAAATTTTCTTTGTTCAGCCTCCCCTATACCTAACGTTTATCCCTTGTTACCCACTTTAAAGCTGACCCTCAAGCCGCGATTAGTCTTTCGAAACGAAGTACGAAATTGTGAGAGCGAGAGAGAGCGATAAAAGGCATGAGTGTAATCATCAAAGAAAAAGCCTTATACGAGTGAAACACGAGTGTGAGCGATTTTTATTTGTGAGTGACTTGTGAGATTTTTGTGGTGAGGTCTTAATTTTTTTCTATTTTATATTTCTAACAATCTTTCTTTTCAGCAATAAACATGTTTCAAGAAGAACTCTCCGCCGATGACTTTCAATTTTTGGTGAACGAAATGGACCGAATGCTCGAGAAAAAACTAAGTCCAATTCAAAAGCGTTTGGACCGAGCGGAGGAAAAGGTTCGACAAAAGCACACCACAACGAGTTGAGAAACGGAGTGGCGACCATCTCGGAGACCCACTTTTAATGAAAACTCGAGAAAAGAATTCTGATATGACTCCCCTTCGTTATCAATTTCAAGATCAAGAGACTTCTATCAAGATTTCTCTTCATCAAGAAGTTCATTTGATTATGAGAGAAAGGATTGTCATCGAGATTCGTATTCGTCAAGATCCCCGAGACGTCGAGAAGAAAGCTACGAGTACTCATCCACGAAAGATTATTCTCGAAGTGGTACATATTATGATTCGTATTCAAGGCGAAGCAAAGAGAATAACGAGTGTGAAGCCTACTACGGTGATGAACACGAAAGCACGAGTTTATCATCATATGATTCAACGATGTTCCGTACGAAAGATCTTTCAGGAAGTATTGATCGTGACATCTATGAGAATATTGCTTCGATCTTAGAATCAAACCCGTCCATTTTTGATTGTTTTGAATCTTCCTCTTGTTGTACTCGAAATGAAAAAGAAAACTCAAATGGAAAGGAAAAAGAGAAAGAACAAAAAGAAGAAAAAGAAAGAAAAATTGAAAAAGAAAAGAAAATTGAAATTGAGAAAAACATTGAGAAAGAAAGTGAGAAAGAAAAAGAAGTTGAAAAAGAAGCGAGAGAAAAGAACGAGCAAGAAAAAGAGCGTGATTTTTCAACTAACCCATTTGAAGTTTTCTCTTCTTACATTTCGTCATTTCAGTTTTTGAGGAACCAGCGGCGACTACCAACTCCAATACCTTCCTGATGAGCGACGTTTTTCTTTGGTTGAAAAAGGTAAGATTGAATCACGCAAGTCGAAAGGTAAGAAAGGTAAGATATTTGAAAAGTTTCAATCTCCACCAATTTTTTTGAATAATTGTGATTATGTGTATAGCTTCATCGATTGCCATTCTTTGATTAAGTGTGACGATTTAAATGATGGTAAGTCGAGTTTGTTTAATAAAAATCCTTGTGATGCAAAGTATGAAGGTGGAGAGACACATATCCAACAAGTACAAGACGCGAGTAAGTATGACGATGATTTTTTTAATCCCAATTTGTTTAATTGTGGATATTTCGAGATTTGTTCGTTGTCTAACATGAAATCTTTGAGTTTTTGTAAGTCTGTTTTGAAGCACGTCAAGATTTTTGATCGCTCGATCTTGATCATGCACAATTCCTATTGGTTTGACAAGTTTGAATTAAAGAAACCCTTGATACATCTTGATTTAAATAATCAAACGCATATTTTTAAACCGGGAATACGTTCTGATTTATTCTATAGAAAACTCAAGTATCAGCTAGTATGTTTGAAAGATTCCTATCATTTTGATACTTGTCTTCTGATTAAGGTAACGAATTTTGTCAACTTTTTATTCAATTTTTATTCGTTCCTTAAACAATTCTTGTGGTTACACTTGAAATTCACATTCCATTTGAAAAGTGCTGATTCAAACGCGAAGCTTCAATTACATTACTTGTCTGTAGAGAGAAGGTTTGTAATACTCGAACAAGGTAAGAATGATCTTTGTCCTTCCGCACATAAAGGTACATTTACTGAACTTGATAATGCATTTCTGCTCCCTACGGATGGTGAAAAGCTTTGCGTTGCTGATTTCGTTGTTGTAAAACATTTAGATCATTACATGCTTAATCGTTCTTTTCTGCCTGTTTGTGATCTATCTGTTTTGATGATGGATGAAAGGCTTCTTATGATTAGTAATTTTCATAATTCTTGTATGAAAGATTCCACATATACTCACATGTGTTACCGTTTGAAGATTTTGAGATGATTTTGTTCTCTTTGGATGTTGATAGTGAATTTGTTGATGAATTCCATCTTATAGATCATTTAGATCATGAATTGTTTGAATGTCCTAATCTATTTATTGATGATCTATCTATCTTGTTCATTGATAAAAAGAATCTTTTGTACGATAAATTTTATAATTCATGTGATAGTGATGTCATAAATTGTTCAAAGCAAGATTTGGATGTTCAATTTTGAGTGCCATATGCATTTCCTTCATTATTTGCTTGTGACGACTATATCTATCGCTTGATGTGCTATTCGCATGTTGGTTTTGACTTGTGGAATCCATTTGAATCAAATGCATTTCATGAAGCTTATTCAATTAAATTCCAAATGTTTGGTAAGGCATTGTTCATTTTGTATGATAATGTGATTATGCCTGTTTGCATGCGAATTATTAGTTTGGTGATGATTACATTTGGGTTGCAAGTACTTCTGACACAATTCTTACTAACTAGTGATTATCTCTTTCAGGTGTTGCAACTATCATCTGTCCTGTTTGATCGAGGAAAGTCGAGCAAAAAGAATTTTGTTCAAGTAAACAAACAGTTCGATTCGAGGATGAATCGTCTTGAAGAGGGGAGGGATGATACGGGCACGCCTGGGGCACCATCGATCTTCAAGTCGACGAGGCTCGACGCCAAAGTCCCAAGTGCCGTGGAGCTTGTGTGCATCTTGGTACACTTCCAAATTGAGCCAGATTAGCTCAAATCGAGCTTAATCTGAGCTCACTCGAGCTCGCTCCAGCTTATTGAGCTGATTGCTTTTTAATTTAATGCTTTAAATAAATTGGACAATTTAATTATTTAATTTTCTACAGCAACTTAAGTGTCTAAATATTTTATTTAGTGTCAAATTTAATTTTCCTAAGTCTAATTTAATTTGTGTCATTTTGTTCTGACCTTTTAAGTGTGTTTTAATTTAAGAATTAAAGTGCAGAATTTTTTCATTAAAATAGGGGCTGCCGAATTTAGTATGTGTGCTAAGTGTGTGTTTAATGTGTCCAAAGTGTCTATTGATGTGTCTTGGACGTGATTAATTTTTATTAAATTCATTTGGCTTGATTTAATATGCATTCATACCCTTTTGTAGGTACAAATAGAATGTACATGAAGCGATTAAGAGATACATGCACCTTGGTGCATTGTACTTGGCCGAATACATCCATGTATTTGGTGGGTGCATGGACGGTTGGAAGCATGGTTAAATGCTGCTGATTTTTGGATTATCAAGGTGCCTATTTGGTTTAAAAAAAATAATTCCATGAAGACACGTGCATGGAGGAGTTAAATGCATGATGCATGAATAGCCAGTTTCAACGAATGAAGAAATACAAGCATGGTTGGAGTCATGAACGTCCAAGGGAGTTTTAATGGCTGAATTAAACACTTGCAAGCCATTCAAAGACATGTTTAAATGCTGGAAATTCTTCAAACAAAAGGTGCAACTCATCCCCAATGTTGGCCGAACCAAGACAAGCCTTTTCAGCTCCTTTGCTGTCCAAATTCGTTTGGCCACTTTCTTCTTCATTAAGATGTCTTCAAAATGTCCCAAATGGCTGAATTTACATATCCAAGAGGGCTACTCACGTTCTTCCTTATTGCTGGACACTTTTTAGCCAAAAGAGACCAAATTAATAGCTCAATTATTGCATGGGACGTACCTAGCTGCTGCATGCATCTTCAAGTGACTTAAAATTCATTTTCCCTTCTAGAAAGCTGCCCATTAACATTCCCAAAGGCTGCACATGGACTTGGACAAATTTTTGGGACAATTAATCTTCTAGAAACCCATCCATTGGAGTGCCATTGATGCCATATACATCCAAACGAATTTGCAAGCACATCAAGGCCACATTCAGCCAAAATTTGCCAAGACACTAAGAGACTTTATTCTAGATTTTTCTAGCTTATTTCAGTTTAATTTTTACTTAGCCTTTAAGCTATGACCATTCGGCTAACTCCTTCAGTTGGCTATAAATATTTGTTATTTTCATTTGTAAAGGTAACAACTTTTAGAACTTTGAACCTTAATCAAGTTACATGAACTTTGTTCATCGAGTGAGTTATCTCCTCTTCACTTTCGTACAAGTTTCATAGACTTATCGACCCGTGCTTGTGGCGTCTATCACTTGTCCTTCCATTAATCTATACCATTGGTTCTTACTTCTCTAAGTAACGGGTATTTGGTCCATCTTCGACTTCATCTTTCCACCTTAAACTTTATAGAAACCGGGGTGACACATCTTTATGTTAAATCGTTTCTTGTTTAAGTTCTTTCTTCCATTTTCACCAAAATATCAAACTATCATCTATCCTTTGTTTTCATTATTAAACCGAACCATCAAATACCATTTCCTTCTTCATGTTTTTCGAACCTATCATTACCTTCATCTAGACCATTTCCCTCATTCTCATAACCTCCATTCCTAACTTAATCCATTTTCTAAACAAATTCAAACAAAAAGCTTCCGCAACTTAACGATATCTCCTATTATTTTCTGAAGGCTTATCTCCTCCTCGTAGACGATTGGGCAATTCGCATACATTTTGACTCTTCCCAAGGCGGACTGTATCGTCTGGTATCAGAGCTACCAAACGAGGAGTTTTGTCGACGATCGTGAAACCGGAAGTTAGTTCGTAAGTAAAAAAAATCAAAAAAATTCAAAGTTGTAATTTCGTTCTTACTGTGTTATTTCATGTACTTTGAGTGAAAAAAAGAAGAAAAAAAACAAAAATTTAAAAAAAAAAAGAAGTCAAAAAAAAGTGAAGTTCTTGAAGTATATGCAAGTTTTGTTTTTCATCTTTTCTTTTCCATGTCCCGAACAACGAAACCATTCTTCTACCCGACCCCCAAAAATTTTTTTCTTTGTTTTAGCCTACCAATACCAAAATTTTCTTTGTTCAGCCTCCCTTATACCTAACGTTTATCCCTTGTTACCCACTTTGAAGCTGACCCTCAAGCCGCGATTAGTCTTTCAAAATGAAGTACGAAATTGTGAGAGCGAGAGAGCGGTAAAAGGCACGAGTGGAATCATCAAAGAAAAAGCCTTATACGAGTGAAACACGAGTGTGAGCGATTTTTATTAGTGAGTGACTTATGAGATTTTTATGGTGAATTATTAATTTTTTTTCTATTTTATATTTCTAACAATCTTTCTTTTCAGCAATAAACATGTTTCAAGAAGAACTCTCCGCCGATGACTTTCAATTTTTGGTGAACGAAATGGACCGAATGCTCGAAAAAAAACTAAGTCCAATTCAAAAGCGTTTGGACTGAGCGGAGGAAAAGGTTCGACAAAAGCACACCACAACGAGTTGAGAAATGGAGTGGCGACCATCTCGGAGAAGCACTTTTAATGAAAACTCGAGAAAAGAATTCTGATATGACTCCCCTTCGTCATCAATTTCAAGATCAAGAGACTTCTATCAAGATTTCTCTTCATCAAGAAGTTCATTTGATTATGTGAGAAAGGATTGTCATCGAGATTCGTATTCGTCAAGATCCCCGAGACATCGAGAAGAAAGCTACGAGTACTCTTCCACGAAAGATTATTCTCGAAGTGGTACATATTATGATTCGTATTCAAGGCGAAGCAAAGAGACTAACGAGTGTGAAGCCTACTACGGTGATGAACACGAAAGCACAAGTTTATCATCATATGATTCAACGATGTTCTGTACGAAAGATCTTTCACGAAGTATCGATCATGACATCTATGAGAATATTGCTTCAACTTAGAATCAAACCCGTCCATTTTTGATTGTTTTGAATCTTCCTCTTGTTGTACTCGAAATGAAAAAGAAAACTCAAATGAAAAGGAAAAAGAGAAAGAACAAAAAGAAGAAAAAGAAAGAAAAATTGAAAAAGAAAAGAAAATTGAAAAGAAAATTGAAATTGAGAAAAACATTGAGAAAGAAAGCGAGAAAGAAAAAGATGTTGAAAAAGAAGCGAGAGAAAAGAACGAGCAAGAAAAAGAGCGTGATTTTTCAACTAACCCATTTGAAGTTTTCTCTTCTTCTGTTTCGTCATTTCAAGTTTTCGAGGAACCAAGCGACGACTACCAACTCCAATACCTTCCTGATGAGCGACGTTTTTCTTTGGTTGAAAAAGGTAAGGTTGAATCACGCGAGTCGAAAGGTAAGGAAGGTAAGATATTTGAAAAGTTTCAATCTCCACCAAATTTTTCGAATAATTGTGATTATGTGTATAGCTTCGTCGATTGCCATTCTTTGATTAAGTGTGACGAATTAAATGATGGTAAGTCGAGTTTGTTTAATAAAAATCCTTGTGATGCAAAGTATGAAGGTGGAGAGACACATATCCAACAAGTACAAGACGCGAGTAAGTATGACGATGATTTTTTAATCCCAATTTGTTTGATTGTGGATATTACGAGATTTGTTCGTTGTCTAACATGAAATCTTTGAGTTTTTGTAAGTCTATTTTGAAGCACGTCAAAATTTTTGATCGCTCGATCTTGATCATGCACAATTCCTATTGGTTTGACAAGTTTGAATTAAAGAAACCCTTGATACATCTTGATTTAAATAATCAAACGCATATTTTTAAACCGGGAATAGGTTCTGATTTGTTCTATGGAAAACTTAAGAATCAGCTGGTATGTTTGAAAGATTCCTATCATTTCGATACTTGTCTTCTGATTAAGGTAACGAATTTTGTCAACTTTTTGTTCAATTTTTATTCGTTCCTTAAACAATTCTTGTGGTTGCACTTGAAATTCACGTTCCATTTGAAAAGTGCTGATTCAAACACGAAGCTTCGATTACATTACTTGTTCGTGGAGAGAAGGTTTGTAATGCTCAAACAAGGTAAGAATGATCTTTGTCCTTCCGCGTATAAAGGTACGTTTACTGAACTTGTTAATGCGTTTCTGCTCCCTACAGATGGTGAAAAGCTTTGCGTTGCGGATTTCGTTGTTGTAAAACATTTTGATCATTACATGCTTAATCGTTCTTTTCTGCCTGTTTGTGATCTATCTGTTTTGATGATGGATGAAAGGCTTCTTATGATTAGTAATTTTGATAATTCTTGTATGAAAGATTCCACATATACTCACATGTGTAAGTCGTTTGAAGATTTTGAGATGATTTTGTTCTCTTTGGATGTTGATAGTGAATTTGTTGATGAATTCCATCTTATAGATCATTTAGATCATGAATTGTTTGAATGTCCTAATCTATTTATTGATGATCTATCTATCTTGTTCATTGATAAAAAGAATCTTTTGTACGATAAATTTTATAATTCATGTGAGAGTGATGTTATAAATTGTTCAAAGCAAGATTTCGATGTTCAATTTTGAGTGCCATATGCGTTTCCTTCGTTATTTGCTTGTGACGACTATATCTATCGCTTGATGTGCTATTCGCATGTTGGTTTTGACTTGTGGAATCCATTTGAATCAAATGCATTTCATGAAGCTTATTCAATTAAATTCCAAATGTTTGATAAGGCATTGTTCATTTTGTATGATAATGTGATTATGCCTATTTGCATGCGAATTATTAGTTTGGTGATGATTACATTTGGGTTGCAAGTACTTCTGAAACAATTCTTGCTAACTCGTGATTATCTCTTTCAGGTGTTGCGACTATCATCCGTCCTATTTGATCGAGGATAGTCGAGCAAAAAGAATTTTGTTCAAGTAAACCAACAGGTCGATTCGAGGACGAATTGTCTTGAAGAGGGGAAGGATGATACAGGCACGCCCGGGGCACCATCGATCTTCAAGTCGACGAGGCTCGACGCCAAAGTCCCAAGTGCCGTGGAGCTTGTGTGCATCTTGGTGCACTTCCAAATTGAGCCAGATTAGCTCAAATCGAGCTTAATTTGAGCTCACTCGAGCTCGCTCCAGCTCATTGAGCTGATTACTTTTTAATTTAATGCTTTAAATAAATTGGGCAATTTAATTATTTAATTTTCTACAGCAAGTTAAGTGTCTAAATATTTTATTTAGTGTCAAATTTAATTTGCCTAAGTCTAATTTAATTTGTGTCATTTTGTTCTGACCTTTTAAGTGTGTTTTAATTTAAGAATTAAAGTGCGAATTTTTTCATTAAAATAAAAATTGCCGAATTTAGTATGTGTGCTAAGTGTGTGTTTAATGTGTCCAAAGTGTCTATTGATGTGTCTTAGACGTTATTAATTGTTATTCAATTAATTTGGCTTGATTTAATATGCATTCATACCCTTTTGTAGGTACAGCCGAATGTACATGAAGCAATTAAGAGATACATGCACCTAGGTGCATTGTACTTGGCCGAATACATCCATGTATTTGGTGGGTACATGGACGGTTGGAAGCATGGTTAAATGCTGCTGATTTTTGGATTATCAAGGTGCCTATTTGGTTTAAAAAAAATAATTCCATGAAGACACATGCATGGAGGAGTTAAATGCATGATGCATGAACAGCCAGTTTCAACGAATGAAGAAATACAAGCATTGTTGGAGTCATGAACGTCCAAGGGATTTTTAATGGCTGAATTAAACACTTTCAAGCCATTCAAAGACATGTTTAAATGCTGGAAATTCTTCAAAAAAAAGGTGCAACTCATCCCCAATGTTGGCCGAACCTAGACAAGCCTTTTCAGCTCCTTTGCTGTCCAAATTCGTTTGGCCACTTTCTTCTTCATTAAGATGTCTTCAAAATGTCCCAAATGGCTGAATTTACATATCCAAGAGGGCTACTCACGTTCTTCCTTATTGCTGGACACTTTTCAGCCAAAAGAGACCAAATTAATAGCTCAATTATTGCATGGGACGTACCTAACTACTGCATGCATCTTCAAGTGACCTAAAATTCATTTTCCCTTCTAGAAAGCTGCCCATTAATATTCCCAAAGGCTGCACATGGACTTGGACGAATTTTTGGGACAATTAATCTTCTAGAAACCCATCCATTGGAGTGCCATTGATGCCATATACATCCAAACGAATTTGCAAGCACATCAAGGCCACATTCAGCCAAAATTTGCCAAGACACTAAGAGACTTTATTCTAGATTTTTCTAGCTTATTTTAGTTTAATTTTTACTTAGCCTTTAAGCTATGACCATTCGGCTAACTCCTTCAGTTGGCTATAAATATTTGTTATTTTCATTTGTAAAGGTAACAACTTTTAGAACTTTGAACCTTAATCAAGTTACATGAACTTTGTTCATCGAGTGAGTTATCTCCTCTTCACTTTCGTACAAGTTTCATAGACTTATCGACCCGTGCTTGTGGCGTCTATCACTTGTCCTTCCATTAATCTATACCATTGGTTCTTACTTCTCTAAGTAACGGGTCTTTGGTCCATCTTCGACTTCATCTTTCCACCTTAAACTTTATAGAAATCAGGGTTACACATCTTTGTGTTGAATCGTTTCTTGTTTAAGTTCTTTCTTCCATTTCCACCAAAATATCAAACTATCATCTATCCTTTGTTTTCATTGTTAAACCAAACCATCAAATACCATTTCCTTCTTCATCTTTTCCGAACCTATCATTACCTTCATCTAGACCGTTTCCCTCATTCTCATAACCTCCATTCCTAACTTAATCCATTTTCTAAACAAATTAAAACAAAAAGCTTCCGCAACTTAACGATATCTCCTATTATTTTTCGAAGGCTTATCTCCTCCGCGTAGACGATTGGGCAATTCGCATACATTTCGACTCTTCCCGAGGTGGACTGTATCAATCCTGGTAACTAGATTAATTAATAAGCCTCTTATTAAGCACAACTTATTTAATTAAACTAAACACCTTTATTTAAAGCTAATTTTAAAAGTAAAATAAAAAAAATGCATGAAATAAATCAAGCTAAACACAAGCTGAATGAACTGAATATGATCTTATTTCAACTTGCAAAAGCATGCGCATTGGGCTTATTAAGTTAGCCTGATTCTCCTCATTTTGTCCAGCCATTAACTTGCTCCACTTGATACGATTCACCTTGGGGTGAGTCGAAACGTATGCTAGTTGCCCAATCGTCTACGAGGAGGAATCAAGTCTTCGGAAAATAATCAGAAAAATATAGATGAGTTTGCAGAAGCTTTAGGTGAATTTGTTTAGAAGGTGGGTTTAAGTTAGGAATGGAGGTGTTTAAATGAAAGAGTTGATTTGGATAATTAAAAGGATAGGTTCGGTTTAAGATGAAGGGAAAGAAGATGGGATTCGGTTTAAGGTTAAACAAACAATAATAGGCTGATGGTAATGGAATTGGATAGATGGATAAGTGATGGTTTATTAAGTTAGTTGTTAATTTATTTTAAGTTTAATAATTGCATTAATTTGTCAGTTACATGTGATAATTGCAGGTGACTTTTCATCTTACATCCATTATTACTATTAAATAAAGAAGAACATTATGGTTCTTTAAATTAATGACCTCTTTGTCTTCAACTTCTATAACGTTTGCTTCATGGTATTTACTACAAGCAATCATTTCTCCATCATTTGGCTGGTGATTTTTTGGTTGATCATGGAGAACTCAAGGGACATTTGACAAGCAATTTAATTGAAGAATTAATCACATTGAAGATGGGAGTTACATGGCTAGAATTCCAAAAGTTGAGACTTTTCATTTGGCTGGTGACTTTTCAGTTGATCATGGAAGAACCCAAGGGACACTTTTTAAGTATTTAAATACATTTAATCAGCTCATTAGGAGTCATAAAGTTACTGTTATTTGGCTGGAGGAATTCAAGAGTTTTTAGATTTTATTTTAGCCATTTAAATACATATTAAAGTTGAATTCATTTGTCTCTTCAGCTAACCACATGTAAGCACTATATATACCTATTATTAGTTTGTAAAAAGGGGACTTTTGAACTTTGAATATATTTTATGAACTTTTGTTCATTGAGTGAGATTATTCTCCTCTCTATCTTTCGTACGAGTTTCGATTTCGACTTATCAAGTTTTTTTGCTTGTGGCGTCAATCGTTCTCTTCCATCAACTTATACTATAGGTTCTTATCTTTATAGATAACGGGTCTTGGTCCATCATCAACTACTATTTTTTCCACCTTAAACAAATATAGAATCCGGGGTGACACTTTATTAGTGTTGAATCGATTCTTTGTTTAAGTTCTTTCATCCATTCCCATCAACTATCACCTATCATTTATCTAAACCATATCTTATCCATCTATTTTCTTTGTTATTAAACCGCTGCCATTTTCTTAAATCCAACCATTTTTTCCTTTTAAAATAAATCGAACGAAACCTCTTCGTAGACGATCGGGCAAACTCGTATACGACTCGACTCACCCCGAGGCGGATCGTATCATTAGGTATCAGAAGATCTATTATTCATTTCCACCAAATTATCACTCAACTATCCCTTTGTTATCATTTGTTAAATCAAACCATTCAAACACCATTTTCATTACTTCCATTCTTCCTTAATCGAACTGACCTAAACCAAATCCACTTCATCAATTTTCACCTCCATTTATGATGCGATCCTGGTCACATCATGGTTCGACTCCATCCGATGCCATCGAGAGTGGCCTAAGTTTGAGGGGCCAAAGTGTAAAATGAAGCTGATTCCAGCTCTTTGAACCGATCCAACTAAATTGAACTCATTATTTAATTTTCAGCTTTGCATTTAGTTTGTATTTTAAATACTTGCATTTAAGCATCTTAGTTCAATAAATGGTTGCTGGTCATTAATTCAACTCAACTTAGTTTAATTAATTGAGTTCTTTTAATGAATTTAATTTAATAGTTATTTCTTTAATTAATCTAGTTACTAGGTTAATTTATTGATGCATGAGTTAAGTTCATTTAATGATGCTTTATTTAATTAAGCTAGTTGCTTTAAGTGTTAGTTTATTTAATTAAGCTAGTTGTAACACCCCAAACCCGGCCTAGAAGTTAGGCCCGAATCTGGTGTGTCACATAGAAGTAAAAATCATCTTTGCGATTATTAAAAACTTGCTTGAGAAATACAGCCTCTTTGTTAAAACCAAAAATACTTAAGCAATTGTTAACTACTTGAAAATGTAATAATCTTTAAAAACCTTTTTAGTAGCGAAAGCATATTTGAAATGAACAATTTACAAAAATGTAATGTTTAGAAATAGAGTTGCAGAAGCATTTTGAAATCGTTGCGGAAACATAGATAAAATACAAGTATTTTTGAAAGATTGATTGATGAGTCAACAATCAAGGTAGTGAACTTTAAAACCGTGACTTTTGAAAATATCGTTTGATAGTTCGAGTGAAAACTTTCGTGTTAAAATATTTATAAAATTTATTATGAAATCTATTTGTTAATCATTTTTTTAAAACCTTTATTTAAGTTTTTAGAAAAATTCTCGTTTTAATCAATTTAAGCAAAATAATAAGTATATCAACCATAAAGCAAATAATAAAACACACTCCAGAGGCCTTATTACAACTTAAACCAAAATAGAAAAATAATAAAATAAACGGGAATAGAAATTTAAAATTTCATTAACACCATTTCTGAAGTATGGCCTCCACCGAGTTATCCATGGGCCCAAGTCCTCATTACAGAGCATTACCTACAAGGGTTAAGAAAAGGGGGAGTGAGTTACAAGAACTCAGTGTATAATCCCCTTACCGTCATCCACTGAGTGCGAACCCATTTAGCAAAAATTTGGGCACTGAGCCCATAAAGCAATATCTTGGGCCTAAGCCCTTTTATGCATAATAATGTATCAAATAATTCATATGAATGTAATGCAATCCCAAACCAACCTAATAATCCATCCGTTACACACCACCCGTACCATCCATCACACCTGTGGGGATCTTTTGTCAACCCACCCCGCCAACACACCAATCGTAGGCATTTAGCCATTTATATCAAATTCGAATTATGGACAAGCCACGGAATAACAGAATATACGTGGCTTAGCCACCGGACAAAATGTGTGAGTCACACGAATATATGGTGAGCCACCAAATTTCACTTCCCCGATCATCAATATCCCAATCCCATGCAACTTATGTAAATGCAACATACATCGTAAATCATAATATTTACAATATAACAACGATAATTAATAACTCAAAGATTTATTACAAACAATTTGGCCCATTAACACTTTACAAAATCGGCCCATTAGGGCATTATATCAAATCGGCCCATTAAGCCATATATCAGATTGGCCCATTTAGCAATATATCAGATCGGCCCATTAAGCAATATATCAACTCGGCCCATTATAGCTATATATCAAATCAGCCCGTTAAGGAAATATATCAAATCAGCCTGTTAAGGCAATATAACAAATCAGCCCCTTAAGGCAATATAACAAATCGGCCCGTTAAGGCAGTATAACAATTCGGTCCGTTAAGGCAGTATAACAAATCGGCCCGTTAAGGCAGTATAACAAATCGGCCAGTTAAGGCAGTATAACAAATCGGCCCGTTAAGGTAGTATAACAAATCGGCCCATTAAGGCAGTATAACAAATCGACCCATTAGGGGCATTTTCGTAATTCGGCCCATAGGGGCATTTTCGTAATTCGGTAATCTTACCCACTAAGGGTAATTTGGTAATCTCGCAACCCAGGGGTATTTCGGTAATTTACCCTCTAAGGATATTTTGGTAAATTTCAGTAAACGGACTTAACTACTAATTTGGGGCATAAAAATCAAAGCTGTCCATCCGCTTCATCTTGACCAAATTGACTATAACTCGATTTAGGAATCTCAAAATTTAAATCCGTAAATTTTCCTTGAAACTAGACTCATATATCTTCTTACTAAAAATTTTCCAAATTTTTTGGCTTAACTAATTAGTACAGTTTATTCCTTAAAGTTTCCCTTGTTTCACTGTCCAATGATTCTGACCTCTCTTACCTTAATTTCAAATATCTCAGCATGCGCATTTTTCATATACTGCTCCCACTTATTTCTATTGAAAATAGGATCACTAAGGAATCTATACATATAAACTATAACTCATAATTCACTTTGTATAATTTTATACGATTTTTTCCAAGACAGATCAGGGAACCACGAAGTCATTCAAAACCAGTCTCACTAAAATTAAAATATCAAAGACTTTAAAATTCCCTTTCCTTCTCCGCTTCTTCCATATAAAAATAGACACAATAAGCTTTATTTCGATATCTTTTTCACTTTCTAACTCCCTTTATCCTATTTTTCGTGATTTTTCAAAATCACGTCACTGCTGCTGACCAAACTGTTTCATTGCAAAAATATGGTTACCACTACGAATATATGCACGCCCGAGTGGTCATGGATGCCAATTTTCAGTTTTCCTTCGGTATTTCGACTGAATCACAGAACATATCATACAAACATTCAGAGAGGTATGAGATTACACACCATTTCAAACATGTATTCGGAAGGGTACTGTAACACCCCAACCCAGACAATACGACACAACCGAATCTGGCATGCCACAAAGGAAAACGTTTTGAAAAAAAATTTTGAGTTAACGATTAAATTTTAGTGAAAAACTCTTTGTTGTTCTATGTTTGTAGAAATCAGGTGTATAATACATTTAAAACTAATAATTTACTTTGAAATTCCGTAAATAAATCTTTAAAACTATGTTGCAGATCCATAGATTAGAAAACCTTTTATAATTTTTAAAGAAAACCAAGCGATTATTTTAAAAACCGTTTCTAATTGAAATTTGGAAACTTAACTTTTGAAAAATAGTATGAGTTATCGAAAACACTTAAGTTGCCATTTATTAACAAGAGATTTGTATTACCCGATGGTAGGGATTGAAAACCATTACGACTTGTAGTTTAGAAAACTTTGCGCTCATATTATTAAATTAATCAAGTGATATACTTAATCATGTTTAGAATAAATCCAAAGCATATAAATAATCCAAAAACGTAATTTAAATGGCCTTATTACAAACCCAAAATAAAAATAGAACCAAATTTAAATAAAGTAAAGTATCCAAACAAAAGTTCATATAGAACCGAATTTATTTAATGCATGGCCACCTCGAGTCTACCGGCTCCTCATCCGCGATCTATGAATCACTGAAAAGATAAGGGAGAAGGTGAGTCACCAAGACTCGAGTGCATATATCCTTTCCCCGATTAATACATCATACTTACAAAATTTATAACCAAGCAGTATATAAATATAATGCACCCAAACCTAGCCATCCATAACTCCCTTTTCTACCCCGTGTGGTACCAAACCCTTTGGTGGTGCCAAACCACTGGTGACCCAAAGTCACGATATCCAATATTGTGGTGCCAAACCCTTTGGTGACCCAAAGTCACGAATAATAAAGTTGTGGGGCCAACCCACGTGTGATACCAAATCACTAGCGACGATCCCATAATATCGAATGTGGGGCCAACCCACTGTGGTACTAAGCCACTAGGATGAGTCGCTATGAGGTGCCAAACCTCTGGTGTCCCAAAGACACGGATATCAAATCCTTCCCCCTCCTCTCATATCACCCAAACCAATGTAACATTTAAACAAATCATACCATTATACTTTATTAGAATTCACTTAGCAAATATATCATAATTCATATCATCATGCATCATATTGCAAAAGTCATATCGAAACGGACTTACCCGATTCATTGCTCATACCCTTACGGTATCATATCAAGATCTCACAGTTTCCAACTTTAATAACATGATTAGTATATAAATAAATATATATTACAGAATTATAAAGTGTGTATGATACACACCTGTCACTAACGAAAGTTCTAAATCCCGAAGACCCGATCTACCGCACTAGATCTCCTTGTCCTACATTCGGCCAAACCACAAAACCATTAACAAGGCCATTCGGCCATACCAATAAATCTTAGTCTCATTAACCTTTGGTTTTTCTCAACAACTTAAAGAATATTGAACCAACATGAATCCTTACCACTTGACTTACCAACTTTGATTGCTAAAGAAATAGGGCTTAGATCGATTGCTTCCAAAATCCCAAAGAGCCTAAAAGAAAATCGGTTCCTATGAATAGTTAGAACCTTGCTAACAAATGCCCAAAAATTCGACCTTTGCCCTCATAAGAAATGATAGAGAAAAGAAAAGGAAAATCGGCCAAGACGCTTACCTATCTTCTAAAACCGATTATAGAAGAACCCAAAGAAAATCTACCCTTGATGATTTTCGGCCAAGATAACACCAAAAGAGAAAAAGAAGATTCGGCTATGGTGGAGAAAAAGAAAGGAAAATAAAAGTGAAAATGAAATAAGAGAAGGAGGATTCGAAAATAAAAGAAAGAAGAACATGGAAGGAGAAAATAGAATGAGGATGGATGTTTTTAATTTTGAGCAAAAGTGAAAGAAATGAGATTTGGGAAGGAGGAAGATTCGGCCAAGAGAAAGTAAAAAGGAAATGTGGTTTTGAGCAAATATCAAAAGAAAGAAAAAGAGAGATGGGAGAAAGAGGTTGGCCAAACACCTTGTTTGCCGAAAAAAAAAGTGCACAAAGTGCTAAGTGTGGTTTCGGTTTCAAAAGGAAAAATGAAAGAAAGAAAATAGAATTTGGTTCAAACAAAAATGAGAGCTAAACCAAAAGAAAAATTGCACCTAATGCCTAAGGTACATTCGGCTAAGGAAGAAAATTTTGGAGAGGAAAAGAAGAAATGCCAAATGGTGCACAAAATGCTAAAATTGACCAACCAATTCCCCCCAACTTCCTATCAACATTCGGCCACCCCCCTAGCCACACATGCCGTCCACATTCATGGACTAATGGCCTTAGATTAGTTTCCAAAACACTCTCCATCATCCAAGCCCTTTGTCCCCCATCCTTCCATAAATCTTAAGATTCTTATCCCAAAATACAAGCTTTCCTAAACTAATATTCAACTTGTCATAAAAATTGAAAGTCCAACCTTCCATAATTAGAGCTTTGCCGACACTTAATGTTAGGATGCATAAAAATAAAGTCTTCCAAATGCAATCCATGCTATTCGAACCATTTCCCTCGAGCAACCATCCATGCGCCATAACCACCTTGCCATAACTCCTCATGTGCTAAATTTAACACTTAAATTAACTTAAGTGTCAAGTTCACCTAATCCACTTCACTAAATTTTAATACTAAGAATTATTCTAGCTTCATAAATAAAATCAAGCCTTCTCAAGACTATGCTAACACACAAAATTCATACCCGAGCCAACACATATAACAAGATGATACTCTAATTTTTAGGATGTTACAATTCTACCCCCTTAAGAAAATTTCGTCCTCAAAATTACCTGATCAAAAGAGTTGAGGAAACTGCTGTCTCATCACATCCTCCGGTTCTCACGTAGCTTCTTCTACGCCATGGTTCCGCCATAATACCTTCACTAATGGAACTGACTTCCTGCACTACACTTTCACATCTCGATCTAGAATCTGCACTGGTTCCTCTTCCACCGTCAGATCTGGACTCACCTCTATTTCCTCTACTGCCACGACATGCGATGGATCAGAATGATAGCGTCTAAGCATGGAGACATGGAACACATCATGTATTTGACTCAGCTCTGATGGCAACTCGAGCTGATAGGCTACTAGTCCCACTCGTCTCAACACCTTATACGGCCCAATAAACCTTGGACTTAACTTGCCTTTTCTCCCAAATCTTAACACTTTCTTCCATGGTGAGACCTTGGAAAAACCTTGTCACCCACGGCAAACTCTATATCCCTCCGCTTGAGATTGACATATGACTTCTGCCTATCCGAAGCTTCCTTCAGACGAGCCTGAATCATCTTAACCTTATCCTCAGTCTCTGCAACCAACTCTGGTCCTAACATCTGACGCTCACCCAACTCTGTCCAGCATGTAGGTGTGCGACACCTCCTACCATACAACGCCTCATATGGTGCCATCTTAATGCTTGCACGATAACTATTGTTGTATGCGAATTCGACTAATGGCAAAAACTCTTCCCAGTGCCTCTCAAATCCAAAACACAACCTCTCAACATATCCTCTAAAATCTGTATAACTCTTTTCGACTGCCCATCGAATGTGGATGAAATGCCGATCTTGAAATCCAACCGCGTACCCAAAGCTTGATGTAACACTCTCCAAAACCTCGACGTAAATCTAGGATCTCTGTCCGAGATGATCGACACTGGTACACCATGCAACCTTACCCATCTCCGCCACATACAACTTAGCTAACTTCAAGTGAGTAATCTACCCTTATGGGAATAAAATGAGTGACTTAGTCGGACGATCCACAATCACCCAAACCGAGTCCTTCTTACTTGGCGTAAGGGGTAATCCATCGACAAAGTCCATAGTGATCCTTTCCCACTTCCATCGTGGAATCTTCATCGGTGAAGTAACCTGCAGACGGCAAGCGATGTTCCGCCTTGACCTTGCGACACGTCCGACATTTACCCACAAACTCGATTACCTCCGCTTGGACTCGCCACCAAAAGCGCTCTCTTAAATCCCGATACATCTTGCTACCTCCGGGATGCATAGCGTATGGGTCGCTATGTGCATCCCGAAGAATCCTTTGCCTCAACTCAACATCCTTGGCATACAAGCTCTCCCTTGAAAACACAATACTCCATCTTTGGACAAACTATAATCCTCTAAACCACCATTACGAACACCGCAACCTCTAATCATTCAAACCCTCATCCTCTAACTGTTTCTCCTTGATCTGCTCTAACCAAGTCGGCTTGACTTGCAATTCTGCCAAAAGACTCCCATCGTCATATAAGCTAAGATGAGCAAACATCGATCTTAAGTCTGATACAACCTTACGGCTCAATGCATCTGCCACCACGTTAGCCTTGCCTGGATGATACTCAATCGAACAGTCGTAGTCCTTCAACAACTCAATCCATCTACGCTGCCTCAAGTTTAAATCCTTTTGAGTCAAAAGATACTTAAGACTCTTGTGATCCGTGTAGACTATCAATTTCTCTCCATACAAATAGTGTCTCCATATCTTCAAAGCAAAAACCACTGCAGCTAATTCCAAGTCATGCATCGGATAGTTAACTTTATGTGGTCTCAACTGTCGAGATGCATAAGCCACTACCTTCCCTTTCTGCATCAACACACATCCCAAACCAGTATGTGATGCATCACAGAAAACCGTGAATTCCTTGCCTGCCTCAGGTTGAATCAAAATCGGAGCTTCAGTTAGAATCTTCTTCAACTTGTCGAAACTTCCTTGCTGCTTCTCGGTCCACACAAATGGAACTCCTTTCCTCAATAACTTAGTCATAGGTGCTGCGATTAAAGAAAATCCCTCTACAAATCTTCGGTAATACCTTGCTAGACCTAGAAAACTCCGAATTTTAGCCACTGACTTAGGCGGCTTCCAATCCAACACTGCCTCAATCTTTTGAGGATCCACTCTAATCCCCTCAGCTGATACTACGTGACCCAAGAAAGTCACCTCCCTAAGCCAGAACTCGCACTTACTAAATTTGGCATAAAGCTGCTTTTCCCTCAGAATTTGCAACACTACTCGCAAATGCGCATCATGCTCCTCCTCTGACTTTGAGTATACCAAAATATCGTCTATAAATACTACGACAAACTGATCTAGAAACTACTGGAATACCCGATTCATCATGTAACATCCCAAAATTGGGCCTAGGAGAATTGAGCCCAATAGGCCTTAGGCGTAGTAGCGTTTAAATTTTTGGAGAACAAGAGACCGGCTTAAATGCTAGTTAGACCCATTGGATAAGTGATTTTGGAAGGTTAGAGGGCTTCTATGAAGTCCCGGGATCAAATATTGGCTTTGGGGAAATTTTGATTTTAGGTGAAAAAAACCCTGGAAGTTGGCAGATAGGCCTTAAGAATAAAATATGGAGGAAAATAACACAAGTAGAGTGTGTGGTGTAGTGGCAAAGTGACGCCACATAAGAGACAAGGGGGTGACGCCACAAGGGAAGGAAGGAGGTCCAAGGTTCAAGTCTTGGCTTTTGCATTTTGGTTTCTTTTTGCTTGGACCTTAGAATTTGGCCCATAGTTTATATTTAGTTGCGCATGGTTTAAGACACAAGAGGAGCTTGTGGCCAAGTGGTTAGTGGCGTGGATTATGTTGCAAGGGAGCACTGGTTGAATCTCATGACAAGCAATGGAGTATTTATTTTATGGATTGGACGGAAAGAGTTTCAGTTGAATTTAAACTCTCTTGACGAAGGGATCCTACATCGGAAAGACACAAAGAATGAAGGTGAAGAGCTAGCTATATAAGGAGCATCCTAGGAGGAGAGTAAACACATCTTGGAGGCGTTTGGGCACAAGAGTGATCGGGCGCGGATTAGCCCAGAGTCCTATCGGTGTGTAACTCTCTCTACTCTAGTTGTAAAGCGGCAAATGCCGAAATGCCGGTCACACGGCATTAGTAGCCACACGAGCGTGCGAGCGCACGTGTGGGGCTTCGACGCGATAGTTGAGGCCATCAGTAGTATTCTCGTGGGTTGGGGCTGCTTGGGCCTCGATGGGCCGAAGTGGGCCCAATGGGCCCGTGGGCCCATATGAGTAAATTGCATGATTGGTTAGTATATGTTGAACTAGACTAGGTGGAAGTTATATACGTGGCTAGATTCGTGTTAGGTGGGCCACACGAGCGTGTGGGCCCGGATGGGCCGAAATCGGGTTTTAGGCCCAATCGTCCGGTACAACCGGAAGTGGTAGCTGAGTCGCTAGTGGCGACGTTAGGCCTTCGTAAAGGCCATTGCAGGTGTGAATTTACGAAAATACCCTTAGTAGGTAAAATTACGATTATACCCTTAGAGGTTGATTAGCATGATTATGTTGTTTAGTTTTGGCCGATTGTAGGGGAAGGCTTGATCTCGCATATCTCGGGTTGTGGCTAGTGCTCGAAAAGTGTTAAGGAATGGGGGATCTAGTGCGTTAGATCTTGATCTACGGGATTTGATAGTCGCATTAGTAATCGTGTGTGTAACTAACACACTTCTTGCTTTGTATATGTTTGATAAATCGATTGATTGGTAAAACCGAAATAGTATGGTTGAGTGATATGATACCCTATGGGGTATGTGCGCGGATCGAGTAAGTCCGTTTCATTATGAGTATTGTTATTGATACATGATGTCATGATTTATGATGTATGTGCTATGAGATGCAACGTTAAACATGTTTGCATGATTTGAATACTATACATGAGTTGGTATGATGATGGGTGATATGAGTGGAGGGGCAGTGATATTTTGTCTTTGACGAGCACCAAGTGTTTTGGTAACACAACTTTGTGACTTTGGGTCACAGAGGTTTGGCACCTCGGAGGTTTGGCACCTCGTCTCGTCCCCGTGGTTTTGCACCACAGTGGGTGCCCCACAAGGCGGTATTGAGGATTGACGCCCGGTGATTTGGTATCACACGATGGGTTGGCCCCATCACTCGATTATCGTGACTACGGTCACCAAAGTGGTTTGGTACCACATTTGTGTCTTTGGGACACCGAGGTTTGGCACCTCATTGTGACTCGTCCCCGTAGTTAACACCACCGTGGGTTGGCCCCACTTTTGAGATACGGGATTGTCGCCGGTGATTTGGTATCACACGATGGGTTGGCCCCATCATTGGATTTGTGACCGGTCACGGTGTTTTGGTAACACATTGTGACTATACGTCACCGGTGGTTTGGCACCACCGGTGGTTTGGTACCACACGGGGTAGAAAAGGTGTATGGACGGTTAGGATTGGGTGCATATGATTGGGATGCATGATGATCATGATTATGTTTGTATGTGATATTTTGCTAATCTGGGAAAAAGGGTAGCACATCGAGTCCAGGTGACTCACCTTTTCCTTAACCATTTCGTAGTGCATAAAGTGGGTAGGGATCGGAGAGGACAAGGTGGCCCATGCCGAAGATGATGTTCAATTATTTCATGCTTGATTTTGATATAAGTACTTTATTTGAATTGTTGGGTTGTAATAAAGGCTATTTTATGTTTTTGGTATTACTTTAACTATGGTTTATTTAAATTAAATTGCTACGTGAAAATGATTTATGGTTTGCAACCTATTTATTCAAATTGGATATTATAAACTAAAGTTTTAAAAATGAATGAGTTTAATAGCAAAGTTTTATTCCAAAGATATGTTTTCCAAAATTCAGCAAACTACGATGTTTTATTTTAAATTAAGAAGATTTTCAACCGTCTTTTCCCAGTGACATAACCAGATTCGGTCGTAGTGAATGGGCCGGGTTTGGGGATGTTACACATCATGTCCATGAATGCTGCCGGCGCATTAGTCAACCCAAACGGCATTACCAAAAATTCGTAGTGCCCATACCGAGTGCGAAATGCTGTCTTATGGATATCACCTCTTTCACCTTTAGGTGATGATACCCGGACCTTAAATCAATCTTGAGAAAACCATCGCCTCTTAAGCCGATCAAACAAGTCATCTATCCTCGGCAAAGGATACTTGTTTTTGATCGTCACTTATTCAATCAAGCGATAGTCTATACACATCCGCATCGAACCATCCTTCTTCTTGACAAAAAGTACCGGCGCTCCATAAGGCGAAACACTTGGTCGGATAAAACCTCGATCCAACAACTCCCGAACCGAGCCTTCAATTCCACTAATTCCTTTGGCGCCATCCTATACGAGCAATAGACATCGGCGCAAACTGGCACGGGTAACAGATCTATACCAAATTCAACTTCACAATCCGGAGGCGATCCGGAAGTTCTTCCGGAAATACGTCAACATATTCCTTTACCGCTCGGACATTCCCCACAGTAGACTCCTTAGCTTCCAACGCAAAAACATGAACCACAAATGCCTCACGGCCCTTCCTAACCAACTTCCACGACTTTCAACGCAGATACTACGTTGGATAGATAATCTCTTCTATTACCTATCATAACCACCTCTTCGCGCTCACGGTGACTTCAAAACCATGCGCTTTAGCAACGCAATCCAAACTTGCTTGATACTTGACCAACCAGTCCATCCCAAGAATCGGATCGAACTCCTCAAATGGCGTTCCATCGGATCGACTACAAACATTACCCTTGGAGTTCTAGGGTACATCTCTATCTGACTTATTTACTTCTACAGAGTGACCTAGAGGGCTAAGCATCGTCATCTTCCTAGAAGTAGTCTCAGAGTCTAGATTCATAGTCTCTACTATGCTACTAGCAACATACGAATGTGTCGAACCCACATATATCAAAGCCGTATATGGTACACCAAAGATTAAGAACGTACCGGTTATGACATCCGGTGCGTCGCCCTCCTCTCGACGCCTCGCTGCATACGCCAAACCAGGCTGTCTTGCCTCAATGTTGCCTGCACCTCTGCCCGATGCTCCGCGGCCTCGACCAGAACCATTACCTCCTCTACCATTACCACGACCTCTCTGTGGTGACGGTCCCTCATTTCTAAACTGAGCACGACCTTGACCCTCAGACTGATTCCTGGCTAGCTTATGTGGACAGTCCCTCACACGATGATCCAACGAGCCACACTCAAAACATCCTTTCCCTCCGGTCCAACATTCGCCCCAATGAAATTTTCCACATCGGTTTACATGTCTTTGGTCCACGATTAGCGAGAATGTGCCTCCCAGATTGATTCGGCCCACTCGCCTAACCTCTTCTGAGAATTACCGGCTGACCTGGATGATCCAAAACCTCTCTTATGTTTATTCCTGTCGTGACTCTGCCTTACAGATTCCTTTATCCCTTCAGCTATCTTAGTCTTTTCAATTAGCGCAGTAAACTCTCGCTCCTGATGTGGAGCAATCAGCAATCTCAGCTCGTCCCTCAATCCATCTTCGAACCGGACACATCGCTCGTGCTCCGAAGCCACGATACCTCCAGCATACCGGCTCAATCTTAAAAATTCTGCCTCATATTCTGATACGGACTTACTCCCCTGGACCAAACTCAGAAATGCCTTACGCTGCGCATCAATGTAACTAGACCCAACATATTTCTTCTGATACGTTGCCTTAAAATAATCCCAAGTGAGATCCTCCATCGCAAAGACTATTCCGCACCGTGAGCCACCACTGATATGACTCATCCCGAAGAAGCGACACTATCCCTTTCAGCTTTTCCTCAGCATTTAGATCCAAGTCATCCATGATTCGCTCCATCGCCTCTAACCAATACTCTACCGTACTGGGAGCCACACCTGAAACACCTCAAAATACCTCAGCTCTATTGGCTCGGAGTCGTTCAGATACGGATTTTCAAACTCCCGCACCTCTACCTATTCCAGCTACCCTCTCAAGAACTCGCAGCATCGCCTGAGATACTGCATCATCCTCCGTTTGATCCTGATGCTCAATTCCAACCGCTGGTGGTGGGGGTGGTGGTACCTCATTTTCGGATCCTTGACCAGACCTCACTGGCTCAGACACATCCATCCTACCTCGACCGCGTCCACGAGTAATAGACCCCAGCCTCGAGTACTCATGTCTAAAGTCTCGACTTATCTGATTTAAAAGTGTTATGCATTAGTCATTATTCCACTTTCTTTAAAGCACAGTTTTATGAAAAAAATTTAATAAGAGGTTGTTTCGCGAGTACATTCAACCTATAGTTTTGGGTCTCTAGAGTAGTTTCTACTACTATACGGTCATGCCATCATAATTATAATCATATCATCAAAAGCAACAGTTTGAGATACTTACCTGGGCGGATCGGTGCCGAAGACTCGGTGCCATGCCTTTCCAACCATATAAATTTAAACAAAACATTTTAAGACCATACTTTAAATCATTTTGGGCCTCGGGCCACAGCCGAGCTTTTGAACTTGGCTCTGATACCAATTTGTAACACCCCAGACCCGGTCAATACGACACAACCAAATCTGGCATGCCACGAAGGAAAACGTTTTGAAAAAAAAATTTGAGTTAACGATTAAATTTTAGTGAAAAACTCTTTGTTGTTCTATGTTTGTAGAAATCAGGTGTATAATACATTTAAAACTAATAATTTACTTTGAAATTCTGTAAATAAATCTTTAAAACTATGTTGCAGATCCATAGATTAGAAAACCTTTTATAATTTTTAAAGAAAACCAAGCGATTATTTTAAAAACCGTTTCTAATTGAAATTTGGAAACTTAACTTTTGAAAAATAGTATGAGTTATCGAAAACACTTAAGTTTCCATTTATTAACAAGAGATTTGTATTACCCGATGGTAGGGATTGAAAACCATTACGACTTGTAGTTTAGAAAACCTTGCGCTCATATTATTAAATTAATCAAGTGATATACTTAATCATGTTTAGAATAAATCCAAAGCATATAAATAATCCAAAAACGTAATTTAAATGGCCTTATTACAAACCCAAAATAAAAATAGAACCAAATTTAAATAAAGTAAAGTATCCAAACCAAAGTTCATATAGAACCGAATTTATTTAATGCATGGCCACCTTGAGTCCACCCGGCTCCTCATCTGTGATCTATGAATCACCTGAAAAGATAAGGGAGAAGGTGAGTCACCAAGACTCAGTGCATATATCCTTTCCCCGATTAATACATCATACTTACACAATTTATAACCAAGCAGTATATAAATATAATGCACCCAAACCTAGCCATCCATAACTCCCTTTTCTACCCCGTGTGGTACCAAACCACTGGTGGTGCCAAACCACTGGTGACCCAAAGTCACGATATCCAATATTGTGGTGCCAAACCACTGGTGACCCAAAGTCACGATATCCAATATTGTGGTGCCAAACCACTGGTGACCCGAAGTCACGAATAATAAAGTTGTGGGGCCAACCCACGTGTGATACCAAATCACTGGTGACGATCCCATAATATCAAATGTGGGGCCAACCCACTGTGGTACTAAGCCACTAGGATGAGTCGCTATGAGGTGCCAAACCTCCGTGTCCCAAAGACACGAAATAAGCGTGGTACCAAACCACTTTGGAGGTGCCAAACCTCTGGTGTCCCAAAGACACGGATATCAAATCCTTCCCCCTCCTCTCATATCACCCAAACCAATGTAACATTTAAACAAATCATGCCATTATACTTTATTAGAATTCACTTAGCAAATATATCATAATTCATATCACCATGCATCATATTGCAAAAGCCATATCGAAACGGACTTACCCGATTCATTGCTCATACCCTTACGGTATCATATCAAGATCTCACAGTTTCCAACTTTAATAACATGATTAGTATATAAATAAATATATATTACCGAATTATAAAGTGTGTAAGATACACACCTGTCACTAACGAAAGTTCTAAATCCCGAAGACCCGATCTACCGCACTAGATCTCATTGTCCTACATTCGGCCAAACCACAAAACCATTAACAAGGCCATTCGGCCATACCAATAAATCTTAGTCTCATTAACCTTTGGTTTTTCTCAACAACTTAAAGAATATTGAACCAACATGAATCCTTACCACTTGACTCACCAACTTCGATTGCTAAAGAAATAGGGCTTAGATCGATTGCTTCCAAAATCCCAAAGAGCCTAAAAGAAAAATCGGTTCCTATGAATAGTTAGAACCTTGCTAACAAATGCCCAAAAATTCGACCTTTGCCCTCATAAGAAACGATAGAGAAAAGAAAAGGAAAATCGGCCAAGACGCTTACCTATCTTCCAAAACCGATTATAGAAGAACCCAAAGAAAATCTACCCTTGATGATTTTCGGCCAAGATAACACCAAAAGAGAAAAAGAAGATTCGGCTATGGTGGAGAAAAAGAAAGGAAAATAAAAGTGAAAATGAAATAGGAGAAGGAGGATTCGAAAATAAAAGAAAGAAGAACATGGAAGGAGAAAATAGAATGAGGATGGATGTTTTTAATTTTGAGCAAAAGTGAAAGAAATGAGATTTGGGAAGGAGGAAGATTCGGCCAAGAGAAAGTAAAAAGGAAATGTGGTTTTGAGCAAATATTAAAAGAAAGAAAAGAGAGAGATGGGAGAAAGAGGTTCGGCCAAACACCTTGTTTGCTGAAAAAGAAAAGTGCACAAAGTGCTAAGTGTGGTTTCTTGGTTTCAAAAGGAAAATGAAAGAAAGAAAATAGAATTTGGTTCAAACAAAAATGAGAGCTAAACCAAAAGCAAAATTGCACCTAATGCCTAAGGTACATTCGGCTAAGGAAGAAAATTTTGGAGAGGAAAAGAAGAAATGCCAAATGGTGCACAAAATGCTAAAATTGACCAACCAATTCCCCCCCAACTTCCTATCAACATTCAGCCACCCCCCTAGCCACACATGCCGTCCACATTCATGGACTAATGGCCTTAGATTAGTTTCCAAAACACTCTCCATCATCCAAGCCCTTTGTCCCCATCCTTCCATAAATCTTAAGATTCTTATCCCAAAATACAAGCTTTCCTAAACTAATATTCAACTTGTCATAAAAATTGAAAGTCCAACCTGCCATAATTAGAGCTTGGCCGACACTTAATGTTAGGATGCATAAAAATAAAGTCTTCCAAATGCAATCCATGCTATTCGAACCATTTCCCTCGAGCAACCATCCATGCGCCATAACCACCTTGCCACAACTCCTCATGTGCTAAATTTAACACTTAAATTAACTTAAGTGTCAAGTTCACCTAATCTACTTCACTAAATTTTAATACTAAGAATTATTCTAGCTTCATAAATAAAATCAAGCCTTCTCAAGACTATGCTAACACAATAAATTCATACCCGAGCCAACACAAATAACAAGATGATACTCTAATTTTTAGGATGTTACAGGTACAGGATTACACACCTTAATTACGAGTTGTGCTTTCTACCGATTTCAACACCTATAATGATAGTTGATAGAAGGTTAGTCTCAACTTTGATAATCGTAACTAGAAACACTTTATTAGGCTAACTCCACTTACCACGAATGTGATCTCCCTCAGTGCACCAAAAATTAATACTACCCTTTTGGTTATTGAAATCCCGTCCTAACAATATTTGGTGAGCGAAAGAGTCGTTAGTAATTATCCCACCTTTGGCCAAAACAAATCTTATAACAATGTTCTTACCCCGTTAAGGTAGTATAACAAATCGGCCCATTAAGGCAGTATAACAAATCGGCCCATTAGGGGCATTTTCGTAATTCAGTAATCTTACCCACTAAGGGTAATTTGGTAATCTCACAACCCAGGGGTATTTTGGTAATTTACCATCTAAGTGTATTTTGGTAAATTTTGCAAACCAGACTTAACTACTAATTTGGGGCATAAAAATTGAAACTGTCCATCTGCGTCATACTGACCAAATTGACTATAACTCGAGTTAGGAATCTCGAAATTTAAATCCGTAATTTTTCCTTGAAACTAGACTCATATCTCTTCTTACTAAAAATTTTCCAAAATTTTTGGCTTAACCAATTAGTAAAGTTTATTCCTTAAAGTTTCCCTTGTTTCACTGTCCAATGATTCTGACCTCTCTTACCTTAATTTCAAATATCTCATTGTACAGTTTTTATATACTGCTCCCACTTGTTTCTATTGAAAATAGACTCACTAAGGAATCTTTACATATAAACTATAACTCATAATTCACTTTGTACAATTTTATACGATTTTTTCCAAGACAGATCAGGGAACCACGAAGTCATTCAGGACCAGTCTCACTAAAATTAAAATATCATAGACTTTAAAATTCCTTTTCCTTCTTTTCTTCTTCCATATAAAAATAGACACAATAAGATTTATTTCGATATCTTTTTCACTTTTTAACTCCCTTTATCCTATTTTTCATGATTTTTCAAAATCACGTCACTGCTGCTAACCAAACTGTTTCATTGCAAAAATATGGTTACCACTACGAATATACGCACACCCGAGTGGTCACGGATGCCGGTTTCCAGTTTTCCTTCGGTATTTTGACCGAATCACAGAACATATCATACAAACATTCAGAGAGGTATGAGATTGCACACCATTTCAAACATGTATTCGGAAGGGTACGGGATTAAACACATTGATTACGAGTTATGCTTTCTACCGATTTCAACACCTATAATGATAGTTGATATAAGGTTAGTCTCAACTTTGATAATCGTAACTAGAAACACTTTATTAGGCTAACTCCACTTACCACGAATGTGATCTCCCTCAGTGCACCAAAAATCGATACTACCCTTTTGGTTACTAAAATCCCGTCCTAACAATATTTGGTGAGCGAAAGAGTCGTTAGTAATTATCCCACCTTTGGCCAAAACAAATCTTATAACAACATTCTTACCCCCACTTGCTTGACGAGTCGACGATAATGATTTGGTTAATACAAATCACTTGTGCTCCTTTACCTTGAAGATTTTTAGGATCGATTCCCAATGATTGTACGATAACTTCGGAAGATTCAAAGTTTCGGCCTTCCACTATATCAATACGAAGAAGGAAAATAATCTCGTTTGAGAGAGAATAAGGTGATGGTCTCGGTCAAAATGACCATCCCAAACCAAAACATAGATTCGGTATTAAGAGAAAAAAAATATGAAATGTTGAGATGAACACTTGCCGATTAATCAAGGATTGAGTGTAAATACGGATGAGAAGAAAAGATAGAAAAGAGATGAAGGTTCGGTTATAGAAGAAAATGAATATTGATATTCGGCTATGGAGGATAATCAAACAAGAAAATGTGATTTTATGGTGGTGTCGATTTAGAGAAGAGAAAAGATTAGAGGAATGGTTAAAAGAAAAGGATGGAAGGTTGGATGGATGCTAGGTGATTCGGCTATCAAAGGGAGATGAACATGTTGCACAAATGTGCTAGGAGGTTTCGGCAAAGAAGAAAGAAAGAAAGAAGAAAAACTAAAACTCACAAAGAGTAGCAATTTGGAGAAAATGACACTATTGAAGCCAAAGGTATTTATGACCAAAACAAACACTATAGTTTTACCAAAACACCAAGTAAAATTCGGCTACCTCCCTTTTACCACAAAACCATCCACATTCATGACCATAATGGTCAAAAATTGGCCAACCACACTTTCCATAACACTTCCTTTGAAAAAGGCCACATGTTCCCCTTACTTTCCCCTTTCTCTTGATTTCTTTCCTCACCTTCATTCTTTCCTATTTTCCTTAGCCATCTTGCCAAAAATAGAAAGTCCACCTTGCCTTATTTACATGCTTGGCCGACACTTAGGGAAAGATTACAAAAATAATAGTCAAAATTTGCAAACAATGGGATTTGAACCTCTTCCCTCCATACTCTTCACTTAATGCCATAACCTCTTTGCCATATACTCACTTATGCTAGCAAATTGAATACTTATTTTTATAAGTATTGATGCCACTTACTATTTCTCCTAAATAGGCTTAAACACCAAATTTTTACTAGGGCCCAATTCAACCCCGAGCCCTCATAGAACCCCGTAACTTTCCAAAATCACCTTCCTAATAAGTCCAACTTGAAATAATGTCGTTCTCAAATTCCCATAAATTTTAAAACGCTTCTACGCTCAAGGTCCAATGGGCCCAATAGGTCCAATTCTACTAGGCCCAATTTTGGGATGTTACACTAGTTGCTGGAATAAATGATGTTTAAGTGTTAGTTTATTAAGTTAGTTGTTAATTTATTTTAAGTTTAATAATTGCATTAATTTGTCGGTTACATGTGATAATTGCAGGTGACTTTTCATCTTACATCCATTATTACTATTAAATAAAGAAGAACATTATGGTTCTTTAAATTCGGTAGCCTCTTTATCTTCAACTTCTATAACGTTTGCTTCATGGTATTTACTACAAGCAATCATTTCTCCATCATTTGGCTGGTGACTTTTTGGTTGATCATGGAGAACTCAAGGGACATTGACAAGCAATTTAATTAAAGAATTAATCACATTGAAGATGGGAGTTACATGGCTAGAATTCCAAAAGTTGAGACTTCTCATTTGGCTGGTGACTTTTCAGTTGATCATGGAAGAACCCAAGGGACACTTTTTAAGCATTCAAATTCATTTAATCAGCTCATTAGGAGTCATAAAGTTGCTGTTATTTGGGTGGAGGAATTCAAGAGTTTTTAAATTTTATTTTAGCCATTTAAATACATATTAAAGTTGAATTCATTTGTCTCTTCAGCTAACCACACGTAAGCACTATATATACCTGTTATTAGTTTGTAAAAAGGGGACTTTTGAACTTTTAATATATTTTATGAACTTTTGTTCATTGAGTGAGATTATTCTCCTCTCTATCTTTAAATTTGAGTTTCGATTTCGACTTATCAAGTTTTCTTGCTTGTGGCGTCAATCGTTCTCTTCCATCAACTTATACCATAGGTTCTTATCTTTATAGATAACGGGTCTTGGTCCATCATCGACTACTATTTTTTCCACCTTAAACAAATATAGAATCCGGGGTGACACTTTATTAGTGTTGAATCGATTCTTTGTTTAAGTTCTTTCATCCATTCCCATCAACTATCACCTATCATTTATCTAAACCACCACTTATCCATCTATTTTCTTTGTTATTAAACCACTGCCATTTTCTTAAATCCAACCATTTTTCCCTTTTAAAACAAATCGAACGAAACCTCTTCGTAGACGATCGGGCAAACTCGTATACGACTCGACTCACCTCGAGGCGGATCGTATCATTTGGTATCAGAGCTATAAAATGAGGAGTTTCGATGACGAACGAGAAGCCGATAATAGGTTCGTAAAAAAAATTGAAAAAAAAAGTTGTATTTCATTTCTTTTGTACTCATCTTTTTGCATTTGGTGAGAAAAAAATTTGAAAAAAATTAATTAAAAAAAGAAAAAAATACGAGTAAAAAAAAAGTTTGTGGAATTTTTTTTGAAAAGATTGCAAGTTGTGTTTCATTTCTTCTACCCTGTCTCTGACCTCAAAGCTACCACTCTAGTCTCATCTACCTACCCCGATCTTCAAAAAAAAAAATTCTTCTACCATCATTTGGTATTTTCTCTTTTCACCCAACGCCACCCACCCTTACTCCATTTGCCTTTTCTTTCTTTTAGTCTACCCAAAACCCAACGTCAAACCTTTGTTAACCAATTTTGAAGTCGACCCTCAAGCCGTAATAAGTCTTTCAAAACGAAGTACGAAGTTGCGAGAGCGAGAAAGAGCGGTAAAAGGCACGAGTGCTACATTAGAGAAAAAGCCATATTCGAGTGAAACATGAGTGTGAGCGATTTTTCTTTGCGAGTGACTTGTGAGAATTTTTTGGTGAGGATTTAATTTTTTGTTTTATTCTTTTTAACAATCTTTCTTTTCAAAAAATAAACATGAATCAAGAAGCGTTGACAGAATCTGATTATCAATACTTGTTGAACAGGATGCTAAAAGTCATGAATGCCAAGTTTGACAAGTTACATAAGTGGTTGGATCGAATCGAGGAATGAGACCAACAAGAACGACTTTCTTCAAGTTGAAGAATAGAGTCAAGGTTGTCTCAAAAACATGCTTTTGAAGACTATTCAAGAAGAGATTTTGGTCGAGATTATGGTTCATATAGAAGTTCGAGACGGTATGAATCAAACCGCGAAGGTGAGACCTCTCGTGATTACCATCGAGAAGGTATGATTTCTTCTTCACAAGCTTCAACATATCCATCCACGGAGAAATCTTTACGAAGAAGTGAATGTGGTTCATATGCGTCGAAGAATTCATCTACTAAAGATTGTTCTCGAAGTAGTTCAAATCGTGATTCTTATTTGACGAAGGATTCAAGGCAAAGCAAAGCAAAGTTCGAAGCCTACTATGGTGACGAACAAGAAGAAAGTACGAGTTTTTCTTCTTATGAATCAAAGATGTCGAGCACGAAGGATTTTTCACGAAGCATCAATCGTGACATCTACAAAAATATTTCTTCGATCCTTGAGTCAAATCCATCTCTTTTCAATTCTTTTGAATCATTCCCTTGTTGTAATGAAAAAGAACTTGAAAAAGAGTTCGAGAGAAAAGAAAATAAAAATGAGAAAAAAAGATATAAAAAGAAAAGAGAGAAAAGAGGGAAGTAAGAGAGAAAATGAGCGAGTTTTGAGAGAGCTTGAAAAAGCCATTGAGAAGGTTTTTGAAAAAGAGAAAGAACAAAAAGAAGTTGAAAGAGAAGTCGAAAAAAATTTGAAAAAGAATTTGAGAGTGAAGAAAAAGAGCTTGAAAAAGAAAATGAAGAAAAGATTGAAAAGAAAATTGAGATTGAAAAAAAAATTGAAAGAGAAAAAGAAGAGTTGGAAAAAGAAACGAGAGAACGAGATGAGCGAGAAAAATAGAGTGATTTTTCAACTAATCCATTTGAAGTTTTCTCTTCTTCTGTCTCTACTTTTCAAGTTTATGAGAAACCGAGTGCTGAATACCAACTTCAATACCTTCCCGACGAGTGACGTTTTCGTGTGATCAATAAAGGTAAAGTTGAAAGTGAAGTTGTGATGCGGCCACAACTCCTGATGCGTCAGGTTCAAACAAGGAACCGTTAGAATTGCCCCAAGGGCCCGTCACCCGAGCTCGAGCCAAACATTTTAGGGAAGCTATTTCGGCCTTGGTTGAGTAAACATGGAACGTGCCTAGGGCTGGAACCAATGAGGAGAATTGGGCTAGCCCATTTAGCCCATTGCGCATGCTATTACGAGCCGAACTTAGCTCTTTTCCAGCTCATTCGGTTTTGACTTAAAATATCAGCATTTAAATTACTTAATAAGCTTAAAATAAATGTGTTATATTCAATTAAATAAAGTGTGTTTAATTTGTTTTTAATATGTCAAAAATTCTGGACATAATAAATTATTTTGTCTAGTTTATTACATCCTAAAAATGTAGGTAAAGGGTGAATTAAATGTGTCCTATGTTAGGAAAAATTAAATCATGTTTTTAACATTAATTTCCTGTCGAATTTAAAGTGTCTATTTATCCCTTTAATGTGCTGATTTTCAAGCTAAAAGATTAATTAATTTGCTACATGTTTTTAGAACTTTGGACGGCATTGAAGAGGGCAAAAAGGGGGCTGAACGTTGGTGTTCTCAAGGGGACTTTCGCCAAGATTAAAGGTTCTTTGTTGGCTGATTTTTTCCACACACCTTTTCAGCTACCAAGCTAAGAGTTTGTGCCGAATTTATGGAGTTTGTTGGCTGAAGCAATGGCATGAATTCATGGGACTCTTGGATTTATGTGAACCACATTTAAGGAGCTGTTGGATTTAATTCAAAAGAAAACATCAATAAATGATCAGCTGGTGGGTGGCATCAATGAGACGTGGCATTAATGTGCTTTTGTTGCTGCTTCGTGGAGCTCAAAAGTGAGCTGAAATGGTGCCTTTCCAAGGAGCTTGCCATAAGGTGCAATGGACAGCATTCAAGGCTGCTCGGGTAGGCTAAAGGTCACGTCTAGAAGCCTTCCAAAGGCGGTCTAAATTCAGCCAAATATTGAAGAAGACTAAGGGCGTTTTTCCAGATTTTTCTACTCAAATTAATGTCGAAAATTTACTTAGTTTCTAAGGACAATTTGACCATTCGGCTAGCCAATGAAAAAAAGGCTATAAATATTTGTCATTTTTGAATTTTGGATACCTTTTGGCACTTTAATGAATCTTTGCCGAATTTGTGAGATTTCTTTCTCTCAAACTTCGTTTATGACCCGGTTTGACTTATCTGACTACTAGTGGCATCAACCGAGTTTTCTTTTGAACTTATCACTCCCCAAAACCCGAGTGTGGCGTTCGACAACTATACCTTTGGTTTGTACTTACCTAAGTATTGGGTCAAGGTCTTATCTACTCTGTTACCCTTCGCTTAAGTCACCTCAAGTTCGGGTCAACACTCAAATCTAGTGTTGGTTTAACATAGGCCTTAAGTTCCCAAACTATTCAAAGTTCCAAAGTGATTCCACTTCTATTATCAAACAAAACTTCTCGTTTATCGATCGGGCAACCATACGACTCGAAACCTATAAAACCGAGGCCGTATCATCTGGTATCAGAGCTACTTAACGAGGAGCTCAGACGTTTGAAAACAAACCCAAATTAGTTACGTATCATCAAAAAAAAGAAAAGAAAGAAGAAGTATACGAACAAAAAAAAAAGGAACTAGAATTAACTCATCTATTCGTTTCCATCTCCTCGACCCGGTCCTCAAAAATATTCTACCCAGCCTACCCCTAACAACGCCACACCCTCACTAGAAACTTTTTCCTTTTTTTTTAGCCTTCCCGTACCTTATCATCTCAACCCTTGTTAACCGTTGAAGCCGACCCCTAGTCTACGATAACATCCCATCGAGTCTACAATGAAGTCACAAGAGAAAGGTGAGTGGTAAGAGGCTCGAGTGCGTGAGTACACTAGAGTGGAGGTAAAAGCCAAAAAGGAGTGTAAATACGAGCATGAGAGACATTACTCTTTCTTTTCGAGTGAACGTGAGGATTTGTAGTAAGGACTAGACCATCTATGTCATGAAGCCCGAAGCACAATATGGCAGAAAGAACCGATAGATAGCCCATACAAAATGTTCTAGATCTTAACCTTCAAGCACTGCTACGAGAAGTGGAACGACTGTTTGACCGCAAGCTTGAACCTATCCAAGAAAGGTTGGATCAAGTAGAAGAAAGAGCTCAGCGTGAAAGGCCTCCTCGAGGGCGACGTAGGGAGCAAGACCAACCAAGGTTTCGCGAAGATGACCCCTTCTCGAGTGAAGCCAAGAGTGACCAAGGATCTAACGATGGTGAACAGAGGAGGGAACCACACAACCGAGGCCGTCAAGATCGAGGACGAGTGGACGATGACTTGAAGAACATTAAGTTGTACATTCCACCGTTCCAAGGGAAATCTGACCCTGAAGCTTACTTGGAGTGGGAAAAGAAGATCGAGTTGGTCTTCGATTGTCACAACTACTTCGAAGCTAAAAAGGTCAAGTTAGCAGCCATTGAGTTTTCAGATCACGCGATGATATGGTGGGACCAATTATCCACCAGCCGAAGGAGGAACGGAGAACTTCCCATCCGCACTGGGCTGAAATGAAAGCGGTGATGCGTCAGAGATTCATTCCATCATACTACCACCGTGAATTGTACCAAAGGCACCAAAACCTTACCCAAGGGTCAAGGAGTGTTGAAGACTATTTCAAAGAGATGGAAGTTGTTATGATACGAGCGGATGTCCAAGAAGAACGCGAGGCAACCATGGCACGTTTCCTAGCAGGTCTCAATCGAGACATAGCTAATGTTGTAGAGCTCCAGCATTATGTCGAGGTTACGGACATGGTGCACATGGCCATCAAGGTGGAAAAATAATTAAAATGAAAGGGAGCAGTTCGAAGTTTTACCAACCCTAACACATCAAGATGGAATCAAGGAACTAGTAAAGCTAATCTTCCAACTCGTGCCAAGGAGCCAGCACTACCTACTAAAGCGAACAAGTCCGTCTCTGAACAAAGCAAAGGCAAGGCCATTGAAGGTTCTACCAACCGTTCTAGGGACATTAAATGTTTTAAGTGCCTCGAGAGAGGGCATATTGCAAGCCAATGCCCAAAACGAAACACCATGGTGGTGCGCACAAACGGAGAAATTGAGTCCGAAGAAGAAGTTGAACATGAGCCTGAACCTACCTCAGACGAGGAGGAAGAAGTAGAGCATGCTGTGGATGGCGAGCTACTTGTTGTTAAAAGGAGTCTCAGCCTCCAAGGGGTAGAAGACGAACAACAACAAGAAAATATCTTCCATACCCAAAGGTCAAGTACAAGGAAAATATGTAGTGTCATCATAGATGGTGGAAGCTGTACAAACGTGGCTAGCACTCTCATGTTGGAGAAGCTTGGTTTGCCAACCACCAAACACCCGAGCCCATACAAACTCCAATGGCTCAATGATGGCGGGGAGTTAAAGGTAACAAAACAAGTACTTGTGTCTTTCAGCATTGGGAATTATGCGGATGAAGTCCTTTGCGATGTTGTTCCGATGCATGCGGGTCATTTGCTGCTTAGATGCCCCTGGCAATTCGACCGCAAGGTCGTCCATGACGGGTATACCAATAGGTATACTTTTAAACATATGGGAAAGATTGTTACATTAGCACCCTTGACGCCGAAGCAAGTCCACAAGGACCAAATGAAGTTAAAAGACTCCGTAGAAAAATTGAGAGAAAAAGAAAAAAATGAAAGAGCGAAAGAAAAGAAAAACGAGAAAAAAAAGTGTGAAGTAAAAAGAAAGAGGAAAAAGGTGAGATGAGCGGAAAAGATGAAAAGGAAAAAAAGAACGAGAGATTGAGTGTCTTTGCAAAAGGGAGTGAAGTTCGAAAAGCTCAATTGATGAGGCAACCGATCCTTGTACTTATGTATAAGGAAAATTTATTTAGCACTAACGAATTAACCAAAAAACTCCCCTCTTCGATTGTGTCTCTATTGCAGGATTTTGGTGATGTATTTCCAGAGGAAATTCCGAGTGGGTTGCCACCTCTCCGTGGGATCGAACACCAAATAGATTTCGTGCCTGGGGTAGTTATTCCAAACCGGCCTGCATATCGAACAAACCCGGAAGAAACCAAGGAACTCCAATGTCAAGTTGAAGAACTCATGAAGAAAGGCTATATCCAAGAAAGCCTCAGTCCCTGCGCCGTTCCAGTCTTGTTAGTATCGAAGAAAGACGGCACTTGGCTAATGTGTGTTGACTGTCGAGTCGTGAACAAGATTACTGTCAAATATCGGCATCCAATACCGCGCCTAGATGACATGCTAGATGAACTAAGTGGCGCCAAACTGTTCTCAAAGATCGACTTGAAAAGTGGCTACCATCAGATCCGGATGTGAGAAGACGACGAATGGAAAACGGCCTTCAAAACCAAACATGGTTTGTATGAGTGGTTGGTCATGCCATTTGGCCTAACCAACGCCCCGAGTACTTTTATGAGGTTAATGAATTATGTCTTAAGAGCTTTCATTGGTAAGTTCTGTGTCGTTTATTTCGATGACATTCTTATCTATAGCAAAACTTTGGAGGATCATACGGTACATCTTAAGTCTGTTCTAGAAGTCCTACGTAAGGAAACTCTCTATGCTAATCTTAAGAAAATTCCTTTTGTTCTGATAAGGTTATTTTTCTTGGTTTTGTAGTGAGCTCGCAAGGCCTCAAGATGGATCAAGAGAAGATCAAGGCCATTCAAGAGTGGCCGAGACCTACGAGCGTGAGTCAAGTGAGGAGCTTCCATGGCTTAGCAAGTTTTTATCGGCGATTTGTTCCCAACTTTAGCACCTTAGCCGCGCCATTAACCAACGTCATCAAGAAGAACTCCGCCTTTCATTAGGGCGAAGAACAAGAAAAATCTTTTAATATTATTAAAGATCGTCTTACTAGAGCTCCCTTACTTGCATTGCCTGACTTTACTAAGACTTTTGAAATTGAATGTGATGCATCAGGTGTAGGCATTGGAGCCGTGCTGACCCAAGACGGGAGACCTATTGCTTACTTCAACGAGAAACTAAACGGAGCACCGCTAAATTATCCTGTTTATGACAATGAAATGTACGCCCTCATTCGGGCCCTCGAGACTTGGCAACACTACCTTTGGCCAAAGGAATTCGTGATTCATTCAGATCACGAGGCATTGAAGCATATAAAAGGTCAGCACAAATTGAATAAACGACATGCCAAATGGGTAGAATATCTAGAGTCGTTTCCCTATGTCATCAAGTATAAAAATAGTAAAGGCAATATCGTGGCTGATGGACTTTCAAGGAAGTATGCCCTTCTAACATACTTAGATTCGAAACTGCTTGGATTTGCCTTCTTAAAAGACTTATATGCCACTGGTGATGATTTTGGTGATATCTTTAATGCTTGTGAAAAAGTGGCTGTTGATAAGTTCTACAGGTCCGACGGCTTCCTTTTCAAAGATGGTAAGCTATGTGTTCCCCAAAGTTCCATTCGGGAGGTCCTAGTTAACGAAGCACATAGCGGGGGCCTCATGGGTCATTTTGGTGTGGAGAAAACGATGTCAACACTCCGGGAACACTTTTATTGGCCAAGAATGAAGCGGGATGTCGAACGAGTATGCGAACGATGTATAACATGTAAGAAAGCCAAATCAAAGATCAAGCCACACGGGTTATACATGCCACTCCCAGTTCCTGAAGCACCGTGGGAAGATATCTCCATGGATTTTGTCCTTGGACTACCTAGAACTAAGATGGGAAAGGATTTAATTTTCGCTGTAGTAGATAGATTCTCGAAAATGTCCCATTTTATATCTTGTACGAAAACTGACGACGCTGTTCATATTGCCAATCTATTCTTTAGGGAAGTTGTGTGACTTCATGGCATTCTGAGGACCATCGTCTCAGATCGAGATACGAAGTTTCTAAGTCATTTCTGGCGATCGCTTTGGGGAAAGCTTGGAACTAAATTACTATTTTCAACCACTTGCCACCCCCAAACTGATGGCCAAATGGAAGTGGTCAATCGGGTGTTATCTACCCTGTCGAGGGCCATCATACGAAAGAACTTAAAGTCGTGGGAGGAGTGTTTACCGCATGTGGAATTCGCCTACAATCGATCTGTTCACTCGGCAACCAAATTTTCACCTTTCGAAATCGTCTATGGGTTTAATCGTTTGACTCCTTTAGATTTAATACCGTTGCCTAACGATCAACTTATTCATGCAGATGCTAAGAAGAAGGCCGAATATGTGAAGGATTTACATCAAAGGGTCCGAGCAAACATCGAGTCAAGGACTGAGAAATATGCCCAAAAGGTGAACAAAGGTCGAAAAAGAGTTATCTTTGAACCCAGTGATTGGGTTTGGGTGCACATGAGGAAAGAATGCTTCCCAGCCCAACGAAGGTCTAAACTATTACCGCGAGGAGATGGCCCATTTCAAGTCTTAGATCGAATTAACGACAATGCTTATCGACTAGACTTACCCGGTGAGTATAATATCAACGCAACCTTTAACGTATCTGATTTGTCGCTCTTTGATGCAGACTCCAATTTGAGGACAAATCGTGTCGAAGAAGGGGAGGATGATGTGGCCACAACTCCTGATGCGTCAGGTTCAAACAAGGAACCGTTAGAATTGACCCAAGGACCCGTCACCCGAGCTCGAGCCAAACGTTTCAGGGAAGCTATTTCGGCTTTGGTTGAGCAAACATGGAACGTGCCAAGGGCTGGAACCAATGAGGAGAATCGGGCTAGCCCATTTAGCCCATTGCGCATGCTATTACGAGCCGAACTTAGCTCTTTTCCAGCTCATTCGGTTTTGACTTAAAATATCAGCATTTATGTAACACCCCAAACCCGGTCAATACGCCACGACTGAATCTGGTATGTCACTAAGGAAAATATTTTTGAATGAATCGACTTAACAATTAAATTTTGTGAAAAACTCTTTGAAATTCTTTATTTGTCGAAAATAAGTTAAAACTGAGATTTACTTTGAATTACATAAAACTTTAAAACTTAGTTGATAAATCATAGGATAGAAAACATTTATATCTTTTTAAGAAAATTTGAAATATCACTTTGAAAATCCGTTTGCAATTGAGTATAGAAACTTGAATTTTGGAAATCACTTAATTTGTTGAAAACACTTAACTTGTTATTTTTCTATCGAACTATTCATATTACCCGATGGTAAGATTTTTAAAACCATTGCGAGTTTTTAGTTTAGAAAACTTTGAGCTCAATTATTAGATTAACCAAGTGACATGCTTAAACATGTTTAGAATAAATCTCAAAGCATATAAATAATCCAAAACCATAATTAAACAGGCCTTATTACAAATCCATAAAATATGAAAACCAAATTAAAATAAAGTACCCAAATGGAAGTTCATGTAAAACCAAACTTTATTGCATGGCCTCCTCGAGTTCATCCGGCTCCATATCCGCGATCTCACGAATCACCTGAAAAGATAAGGGAGAAGGTGAGTCACCAAGACTCAGTGCATATTCCCTCTCAGGGTAAATACCACATACTTACACAAATTATAACAAAGCAACATATATGTATAATGCACCCAACCTAGCCATCCATAACTCCTTGTCTACCCGTGTGGTACCAAACCACTGGTGGTGCCAAACCACTGGTGTCCAAAGACACAAATGTGATACCAAATCACCGGTGACCGTAGTCACGAATAATCCATCTGTGGGGCCAACCCACGTGTGATACCAAATCACCGCGCACGATCCCATATCTCAAAAGTGGGGCCAACCCACGGTGGAATTAACCACGGGGACAAGTCGCTATGAGGTGCCAAACCTCCGTGTCCGAAGACACGAATGTGATACCAAATTACTGGTGGTGCCAAACCACCGTGTCCGAAGACACGAATCATCAAGTTGTGGGGCCAACCCACGTGTGATACCAAATCACCGCGACGATCCCATATCTCAAAAGTGGGGCCAAACCCACGGTGGTGTTAACCACGGGGACAAGTCGCTATGAGGTGCCAAACCTCCGTGTCCGAAGACACGAATGTGATACCAAATCACTTTGGTGGTGCCAAACCACCGGTGTCAGAAGACACGAATCATCAATCTTCCCCCTCCTCTCATATTGCCCATACCAATGCAATAGATAGACAAATCATGTCAATAAACTTTGATATGTATCTCATAATGAATATATCATAAATTGTAGATCAAGATTTCAATCCACATGTATTAACAACATATTGAAACGGACTTACCCGAATCCTCATTCATACCATCATGGTATCATATCCAGATCTCATCAATTTACCCACTTTCATAATATGATTAGTTATATAACACACAAATATACATATATAAACCAAGTTATAAAGTGTGTAAGATACACACCTTTCACCAAAGCAATAACTAACGTCCGAAGATCCGATCTACCACTAGATCACCTTGTCCTACAATCGGCCAATATTAAGATTATGAACAAAGGCCATTCGGCCATAACACTAAATCCCAGATAATTATCCTTCGAAAAACCAAGTCTTACCTAAACTTACCCAAAACGATTGTCAACGAATCAAGACTTAGATTGATTGCTTCCAACGTCCGAAGAGCCTAAAAGAAATCGGTTTCTAAGAATGATTAGAACCTTGCAAACCAATGCCCATAGATTCGGCCTTAGTCCACAAGAAAATAACATAGAGACGAGAAAAGAATTGAAGAAGAAACGGCCAAGAACACTTACCCTTTTTCCAAAATCGATTGAAAAAAAATCAAAGAGAGTCTACCCTTGAATATTCGGCCAAAAATAATACTAAAAGGAAGTAGAAAAATTTGGCTATGGTGAAGTGAAAAAGAAAAGAGAAATAGAATGGTAATGGATGTTTAAACTTTGAGTGAAAGAAAAAGAAATGGAATTTGAGATGGGTAAAGATTCGACCAAGAGAGGATGAAAGAAAATGTGATTAAACAAAAGTCAAATGAAGAAAAGAGAGATGTGGGAAAGAGAGGTTCGGCCAAACACTATTTTGCCAAAGAAGAAAAGTGCACAAAAGTTCCAATGTTGTTTCGGTTTCAAGAGGACAATTGAAAGAAGAGAAATGGTATTTGGTTCACACAAAATAAGGCTAAAACCAAAAGCAAAAATTGCACGAAAATGCACAATAACATTCGGCCAAAGAGAGTGTTTTTGGAGAGGGAAAACAAATATGCAAAAAGATGTTCAAAAGGAAAAAATTGACCAACTATTCCCCCCCAAAGCTACTTACAAAATTCGGCCACCCCCTAGACACCCATGCCGTCCACATTCATCCACTAAAGGCCTAGGATTACTTTCCAAAACATCCTCCATATTCCATGCCTTTTTGTCCCTTCTTAATACCATACTTCAAGATTCTTATCCCCAACATCATGCTTTCCTTAAACAAAATTCAACTTACCAAAAGAAATAGTCCAACTTATCATAAACATAGGTTGACCGACCATTAATGCTAGAACAAAAAAATAAAGTCTTCAAAAAAAATGTTTTCCATGATACTCGAACCTCTAACCTCAAGCCACCTTTCAAGCTCCTTAACCAACTTGCCACTTACTCCTCTTATGCTTTAATTTAACACTTAAATTAACTTAAGTGCTAAGTTTACTTAATCCACTTCATTAAATAAACCATACTAAAAATTATCTAACTTCCTAAATAAAATCAAGCCTTCATAAGACTATGCTAACACACAAAATTCATACCCGAGCCAACACAAATAATACTCAAATTTTGGGATGTTACAATTTAAATTACTTAATAAGCTTAAAATAAATGCGTTAGATTCAATTAATTAAAGTGTGTTTAATTTGTTTTTAATATGTCAAAAATTCTGGACATAATAAATTATTTTGTCTAGTTTATTACATCCTAAAAATGTAGGTAAAGGGTGAATTAAATGTGTCCTATGTTAGGACAATTTAAATTCATGTTTTTAACATTAATTTCCTGTCGAATTTAAAGTGTCTATTTATCCCCTTTAATGTGCTGATTTTTAAGCTAAAAGATTAATTAATTTGCTGCATGTTTTTAGAACTTTGGACAGCATTGAAGAGGGCAAAAAGGAAATTTGAACGTTGGTGTTCTCAAGGGGACTTTCGCCAAAGCATTAAAGGTTCTTTGTTGGCTGATTTTTTTCCACGCGCCTTTTCAGCTACCAAGCTAAGAGTTTGTGCCGAATTTATGGAGTTTGTTGGCCGAAGCAACGGCATGAATTCATGGGACTCTTAGATTTACGTGAACCACATTTAAGGAGCTGTTGGATTTAATTCAAAAGAAAACATCAATAAATGATCAGCTGGTGGGCGGCATCAATGAGCTATGTGCCCCTTCATGGAGTCCAAGAGACGTGGCATTAATGTGCTTTTGTTGCTGCTTCGTGGAACTCAAAAGTGAGCTGAAATGGTGCCTTTCCAAGGAGCTTGCCGTGAGGTGCAATGGACAGCATTCAAGGCTGCTCGGGTAGGCTAAAGGTCACGTCTAGAAGCCTTCCAAAGGGGTCTAAATTCAGCCGAATATTGATGAAGACTAAGGGCATTTTTCCAGATTTTTATACTCAAATTAATGCCTAAAATTTACTTAGTTTCTAAGGACAATTTGACCATTCTGCTAGCTAATGAAAAAAAGGCTATAAATATTTGTCATTTTTGAATTTTGGATACTTTTTGGCACTTTAATGAATCTTTGCCAAATTTGTGAGATTTCTTTCTCTCAAACTTTGTTTATGACCCGGTTTGACTTATCTAACTACTAGTGGTGTCAACCAAGTTTTCTTTCAAACTTATCACTCCTCAAAACCCGAGTGTGGCGTTCGACAACTATACCTTTGGTTCGTACTTACCTAAGTATTGGGTCAATGTCTTATCTACTCTGTTACCCTTCGCTTAAGTCGCCTCAAGTTCGGGTCAACACTCGAATCTAGTGTTGGTTTAACATAGGCCTTAAGTTCCCAAACTATTCAAAGTTCCCAAGTGATTTCACTTCTATTATCGAACGAAACTTCTCGTTTATCGATCGGGCAACCATACGACTCAGAACCTATAGAATTGGGGTTGTATCAAGTTGAATCACCCGAATCGGAAGGTAAGGAAGGTAAGTGTTTTGAGACGATTCCGTCTCCCCTAAAATTTTCTAATGATTGCAAATATGTCGATGACATCATCATTTGCCCATCTTTGATTGATTGTGATAATTTAAGTGATGGTAAAATGAGTTTGTCTAGTAATAATTAATGCGATGCAAAGTATGATGGTGGAGAGACGCATAGCCGACAAATGCAAGACTCGAGTAAGTATAACGATGATTTTTCTTTTAATCCCAACTTGTTTGATTACGGGTATTACGAGATTTGTTCATTGTCTAATACGGAATCTTTGAGTTTTTGCAAATCGATTTTAAAACATGTCAAGAGTTTTGATTGCTTGATCTTCAATATGCATAAAGCTTATTGGTTTAATAAGTTTGATTTATCGAGACCGTTGGTACATCTTGTCTCCAATAATCAAAATCAAGTTTTTAAACCAGGAATTCGTTTTGATTCATCTTGTTGGAAAGTTAAGCAACATCAATTATGTTCGTATAATTTCTATCTTTTTGATACGAGGTTTTTGAGTAAAGTTGCCGAAATTTGTTCACTTTGTTTTCAATTTTTATTCGCTCCTTAAACAAACTCGTGGGTGTATTGCACATTCCATCCAAAAAGGGTTGAATCGAATGCAAAGCTTCGACTACACTACATGCCTACGGAGAGAAGGTTTGTATTGCTCGACCAAGGTAAGCAAGATCTTTGTCTTTTCGTGCATCAAGGTAAGTCTACTGAAATTGTTGATACATTTTTGTTTTTTTGGATGATGAAAAGAATTGTATTGATGAACTGCCTTTTGCAAAACAATTAGATCGTGATATGCTTAGCTATTCCAATTTGTTTGCTTATGATCTATCTATTTTGGATGTTGATAGAACACATGTTGGTGACTTCGTTGACGTAAAACATTTAGATCATGAAATGCTTAATCATTTTATTTTGCCTATTTTTGATCTACCTATCTTTTGGATTGAAGAAAGGATTCTTATGTTTGATCATTTTGATAAATCCTGTATGAAAGTGATACGATCTGCCTCGAGGTGAGTCGAGTCGTATGTGAATTTCCCAATTGTCTACGAGGAGGAATTAAGTCTTCGGAAAATAATCGAAAAAATATGGATGAGTTTGCGGAAGCTTTAGGTGAATTTGTTTAGAAGGTGGGTTTAAGTTAGGAATGGAGGTGTTTAAATGAAAGAGTTGATTTGGATAATTAAAAGGATAGGTTCAGTTTAAGATGAAGGGAAAGAAGATGGGATTCAGCTTTAAGGTTGAACAAACAATGATAGGGTGATGGTAATGGAATTGGATAGATGGATAAGTGATGGTTTAGATAAATGATAGGTGATAGTTGATGGGAATGGATGAAAGAACTTAAACAAAGAATCGAGTCAACACTAATAAAGTGTCACCTCGGGTTCTATATTTGTTTAAGGTGGAAAAATGGTAGTCGATGATGGACCAAGACCCGTTATCTATAAAGATAAGAACCTATGGTATAAGTTGATGGAAGAGAACAATTGACGCCACAAGCAAGAAAACTTGATAAGTCTAAATCGAAACTCGCATTTAAAGATAGAGAGGAGAATAATCTCACTCAATGAACAAAAGTTCATAAAATATATTCCAAAGTTCAAAAGTCTCCTTTTACAAACTAATAACAGGTATATATAGTGCTTACATGTGGTTAGCTGAAGAGACAAATGAATTCAACTTTAATATGCATTTAAATGGCTAAAATAAAATCTAAAAACTCTTGAATTCCTCCAACCAAATAACAGCAAATTTATGACTCCTAATGAGCTGATTAAATGAATTTATATGCTTAAAAAGTGTCCCTTGGGTTCTTCCATGATCAATTGAAAAGTCACCAGCCAAATGAAAAGTCTCAACTTTTGGAATTCTAGCCATGTAACTCCCATCTTCAATGTGATTAATTCTTCAATTAAATTGATTGTCAATGTCCCTTGAGTTCTCCATGATCAACCAAAAAGTCACCAGCCAAATGATGGAGAAATGATTGCTTGTAGTAAATACCATGAAGCAAATGTTATAGAAGTTGAAGACAAAGAGGCTGCCGAATTTAAAGAACCATAATGTTCTTCTTTATTTAATAGTAATAATGGATGTAAGATGAAAAGTCACCTGCAATTATCACATGTAACTGACAAATTAATGCAATTATTAAACTTAAAATAAATTAACAACTAACTTAATTAAATAAACTAACACTTAAACATCATTTATTCCAGCAACTAGCTTAATTAAATAAACTAACACTTAAAGCAATTAGCTTAATTAAATAAAGCATCATTAAATGAACTTAACTCATGCATCAATAAATTAACCTAGTAACTAGATTAATTAAAGAAACAACTATTAAATTAAATTCATTAAAAGAACTCAATTAATTAAACTAAGTGAGTTGAATTAATGACCAGCAACCATTTATTGAACTAAGATGCTTAAATGCAAGTATTTAAAATGCAAACTAAATGCAAAGCTGAAAATTAAATAAATAGTTCAATTTAGTTGGATCGATTCAAAGAGCTGGAATCAGCTTCATTTTGCACTTTGGCCCCTCAAACTTAGGCCACTCTCGATGGCATCGGATGGAGTCGAACCATGATGCGACCAGGATCGCATCATACCTCCATCTTGAAAGTGATTCATCCTTGAATCGAGTAGATGGTTCTCTCGAATGGAATTCCTTTTGCTCAGCTTTCCTCGATCAAACGGGAAGGATGGTAATCGAGACACCTGGAAAGAATAGTCGTGAATTAATAAGTATTGCTTCAAATAAATTTGCAATCCACGCATAAACATAGCAACACAAGTATGACGCATGTGGAAGGATAAGATCAACTTATCATACAAAAGAAATAATGCCTTATCAAATTTGTGGAACAAAATTGAACAATCTCTAAGGCATTCATACGATGTAAATGGATTCCATAAGTTAAAATCATCAAGCGAATAATGATTCAGATGATAAACATAAACATCACAAACAGGTATTCCAAATGTTTCACATGGCTCACTACTTCGTACAACAATATCATGCAAACGATCGATATATGGACCCTTTCATACAAGATTTATCAAAATGATCAAACATAAGAATCCTTTCTTCAATCCAAAAGATAGGTAGATCACAAACAAGCAAAATAAAACGATTAAGCATTTCATGATCTAAATGTTTTACGTCAACGAAGTCAGCAACATGTGTTCTATCAACATCCAAAATAGATAGATCATAAGCAAACAAATTGGAACAGCTAAGCATATCACGATCTAATTGTTTTGCAAAAGGCAGTTCATCAATACAATGCTTGTCATCATCCGAAAAAAACAAAAATGTATCAAAAATTTTAGTAGACTTACCTTGATGCACGAAAAGACAAAGATCTTGCTTACCTTGGTCGAGCAATACAAACCTTCTCTCCGTAGGCATGTAGTGTAGTCGAAGCTTTGCATTCGATTCAACCCTTTTTGGATGGAATGTGCAATACACCCACAGAGTTTGCTTAAGGAGCGAATAAAAATTGAAAACAAAGTGAACAAATTTCGCAACCTTACTCAAAAACCTCGTATCAAAAAGATAGAAATTATACGAACATAATTAATGTTGCTTAACTTTCCAACAAGATGAATGAAAATGAATTCCTGGTTTAAAAACTTGATTTTGATTATTAGAGACAAGATGTATCAACGGTCTCGATAAATCAAACTTATTAAACCAATAAGCTTTATGTATATTGAAGATCGAGCAATCAAAACTCTTGACATGTTTTAAAACCGATTTGCAAAAACTCAAAGATTCTGCATTAGACAATGAACAAATCTCGTAATACCCATAATCAAACAAGTTGGGATTAAAAGAAAATTCATCGTCATACCTTGCATCACAATGAATGTTATTAGACAAACTCGTCTTACCATCATTTAAAATATCACAATGAATCGAGGGATGGCAAATGACGGTATTATCCATGTTTTCACACTCATTAGAAAAATTTAATGGAGTCAAAATCGTTTCAAAATACTTACCTTCCTTACCTTCCGGCATAGACGGTTCAATTTCACTTTCAACCTTACTTTTTTTAATCAAACAAAAACGTCGCTTGTCGGGAAGGTATTAAAGTTGGAAGTCTTCGTGCGATTTGTCGGGAACCTAAAAAATAGAATTAGAAGAAGAACAAACTTCAAACGAGTTAGTTAAATCAACTCTCTCTTTTTCCCGTTCTTCTTGTTCTCTTGTTTCTTTTTCAACATCTTTTTCTATCTCAATTTCTTTCTCAATCTCAATTTTCTTTTCAATTTTCTTTTCTTCATTTTCTTTTTCTCTCACGATCTCTTTTTCTTTTTCTTCTTTTCTTTCTTTTTCTTTTTCATTTTGATTACAACAAGAGGAAGATACAATAGAATCAAAAAGAGAAGGATTTGACTAAAAGAAGGAAGTCATATTCTCATAGAAATCATTTACTATCCTTTCTGAAAGGTTTTTCGATCGTGACTTCTTTGAATCATATGACGAATAACTCATGCTTTCGTGTTCATGTAACACCCCAAACCCGGCCTATGCGTTAAGGTCGATTTGACATGTCACACAAAATAAATATACTTTGATTCCTTTTAAGTGAAATAGATTTCAAAGTTTTGATTTAAGTATTTATTGAGTAAAAGATTTGATTGATAAATCGACAATTTGAGATGTAAGATCTTATAAATCAAAATTTTGAAAATATCATTATAGATTCGAGAAAATTTTAAAAGAAATTAAAGATATTTTTGAAAAGAATCGATGAAAATCTTAAGAGTAATTTTTTGGGTTAAAAATATGAAAATTATTACGAAATCATTTTTAAATACTCTTTTTTGAATAAAATGTTTATTTAAGTTTTTAGAAAATAAAATTTCAATTTGAGATACTTAAAGCAGTTTATAAATTCATCACACAATAAACAAAACAAAAATTAATCCAGAGGCCTTACTACAACCTTAATTCAAAATAGCAAAGTAATTAAAAGTACTAAAAAAAATCCAAATTCCAATTTAACTGCTTTGAAGTATGGCCTCCATCGAGACATCCACGCCCAAATCCATCAATGATCATTACTCTAAAAGGATAAGGAAAATGGGGGTGAGTTACTAGAACTCAATGTGCAACCCACTTACCGTTGTCCATTGGGCCAAAAATCCATTAAGCCATTATTTGGGCCGAAGCCCATTCACAAAAATAATAATAATAATAATAAAATGTATCAAATATATTATGCATATGAAATGCAATTCCTAAACCAAACCTAATTTTCCATCCGCTACACACTACCCGTACCAACCAACACACCTGTGGGTGATCTTTAGTTAACCCACCCCACCAACACACCAAACGTAGGCATTAAGCCATTTATATCAAATTTTTGGACAAGCCACTAGATTAACAGAATTTACATGGCATTGCCATTTTTCAGATTTGTGACAGAGTCATCAGATTTATGTAGCAGAGCTACCAGAACTTCTCTTCATCATTATCCCATCCCATGCAAAACATGTATAAAATGTATAACAATTCACAACAATGTATTCAGATATTTCTTACAAATTTTATGGCCCATTAAGTAGAATATCATCTTGTAACATCCCGAATTGGGCCTAGTAGGATTGGGCCCATTGGGCCTTGAGCGTAGAAGCGTTTTAAAATTTTGAGAATAAGAGAACGGCATTATTTTAAGTGGGACATATTAGTTAAGTGAATTTGGAAGGTTACGAGGTTTCTAGGAAGTTCCGGGTTCAAGATGGGCTATAGGAAAAATTTTGTGTTTAAGCATTTAAGGAGAGTAGGCAAGTAGCATCGAGACTTAAGGAAATAAGTGTGCATTTTACTAGCACAAGGAGTCAATTGGTAAAGTGGCAAGTGGCGTGTGGAGTGTACTAATGGTCTAAGGTTCGAATCCCACCTAGTGCAAATATTTTGGATTAAATTTTTGTGCTATATGGTAAGTGTCGGCCAAGGCTTAAATATGGTAAGTAAGACTTTTTAATTATGGTATGATGGCTAAGGAAACAAGGAAAGGATGAATGTAAGGAAAGGAATCAAAAGAAAAAGGCAAGTATAGGGAACATGTTGGCACAAAAAGAGGAGAGTGTTATGGAAAGTTTGGATGGCCAAATTTTGACCATTATGACCATGTATGTGGACGGTTTTATGTGTAAGGGGGGTAGCCGAATTTTTGTTGGTGTTTTGGTAAAGCTTTAGTGCTTGTTTTGGTCAAATTCCTTTAGCATCAAGTGTGCCATTTTCTCCAAATTACTATTCTCTTAGCCGAATTTCTCCTTTGCCTTTTGATAGAATTTTGGTGTTTGTTAGGCCAAAATCTACTCTTGCACAATTTTGTGTTTTCTCCAAATCTCTTCTTTTGCCTTGTGCCGAAATTACAAGCTATTAGTGAACATATTCTCTTCTTTTCTTTCTTCTTGTTGCCAAATGTACCCAAACCATTGAGACCAAAATTTGTTCATTCATCTCTTCTTTATCATTTTCTCAAGTGGGTTGACACTCTTTTCTTCGATTGAATCAGTAAGTGAATTCTTTTCTATGTTCATATTCTTTTCTTTCTAGCCAAATAGGTATTTATCACTATTCGGTTGTAAATCTTGATCTTAACCGAAATGGTGTTATCTTCCATTCCTTCATATTGTAATCACCCTCTTTTTCGTAGTGTTCTAAGTGGGTGGTCGTGTATCATTCTAGCCCTAAGTCAAACGGTGGAAATTGGATCCAATATCGATAAGGTAAGGAGTTTTTCATGGATTATTTGAAATCGTTCTTTATTCGTTTAAAGGATAATAGTGGTTGTCACTAATCGATTATGTTTTAGGGACGAAATCACTCAATATATTCTACCTTCGGACATAGTGGTAAGTGATTCAAGTGTAAGTGATACAAAATCTTTTGGAAATCCGAGGCTAACTTTTGGTTGGTATTGTTCTAGGTCATCGACGAGTGGTTCTTTAGGAAATCAAAATCAGGTGTGTAATCCCATATCTTCCGTATACATATCTGAACTGGTGTGTAATGTAATATCCCGGGTTGGGGGCTATTTTGTTGTTGCATGATATTGCATGTGTCTAGTGTGCTGCGTGGCTATTTCTATGTTTTGGGGGCTTAATTGAAGTCTAAGTGTATGCCTGAGTGAATGGGAAAAGTTCGATTTTTGGGTGTTAGGTCAGGGGAGCTGTTGGAGCTAGGGTATAAGAGTCTTATTTGGTGTTTTGGTTGAACAAAAAGAAGAGCTAGCTTAGTGGCAACCATGCGTTACTTGGGAGCTAGGTGTGGCGTCAAATGCATGGGGTGGAGGTCTAGTGTTCGAGCTGCAAAGTCCCCATTTTGGCATTCTTTTTGGACGGCATGGGGAGGAGGAAGTAGAAGGCAATTCAAATTCTTCTTTGGACTTGGTCAAACCGTTCAAATGGTGGGAGGAGAGTGAGTTTAGGAGGAAGACTTGGTCTTGTGGTTTGAATGTGGGGAGTGGAGTGAATGGAGGGATTTTTGGCCGATTTTGTGGGGTGTTGGAGTGGGGTGTGGACGGTTTGGTAAGGGAAGTGAGGTGTGCGAAATGCACTTCTCATTTTGTGCATTTTCGGCCAAAGGCATTTGTGAAGCCAGCATTTTCTTCTCTTGTCAAAAGCAACCCGAAACTTCAGAGAGTTTTTCTCCTTTCTTCAAACCGAATGACCAAACCCCTATAGCCTTGCCGAAGTTGCATTTCTTTTCCCTTAATTTTTGTGTGTGGCCGAATGTTCAACCCCATTTCTTCTTCTTTTGTTTAATTGTGTTAAAACCGAAAGCATCAAACCCCTTTAGTTGCCGAAAAGTTGCTTTGTTTTCTTGATTTTGAGCTTGTGGCCGAATGTCCCTTCCACATCATCTTCCTTCTTCATTTGAGTAAGCCAAAATTATAACTCCCTTCTCTCCATACTCTTTTCTTTGTTTTGAAACCTTGATAGCCGAAACCCCATTCTCCAAAATACCTTTCTCCATTGCCTCTTCTTTCAAACCGAAAGCACTCTTCTTTTCTTTGTTCCTTTTGTTAGTTACCCGAATATCAACCCCTTATTTCCCCACTTTTCTCTTGAGTTCTCTTCCTTGGTGTGAAGCCGAAACTTCTTTCCCCTCTTTGTTAAGGTGTTAGCCGAATCTTTTCCTTCTCTTAGTGGTTCTTCTTGGCCGAATAATTAGGTGTTAATCTCGTGTTTCTATTCTCTTCGTTATAGGATTATTGGATTGTTGAAGCAAGCGGGAGGAGCCGTTTTCTTCACAATTGATTGGTAAGGGTAGGTAATTGGTGTTAGTATTGTCGGTTCAATCTTTTGTTTCCGATCAAGTCAAAAGTGATTAGGGATTAATTATTTGTCTTATAGGGTGCCGATTGGTCGGAAGGAGAACCATCGTTGGTTCGAGGTTTGGTTGGAAACCAAACCATTCGCAAGAGTAAGGTAATGGCTTAATATTAACCCCTTTGGGTTTATATGTCTTTGGCCGAATGGTCTTAGTGCCTAACCCCGTGTTGGCCGATTGTTTTAGGAGCTTGATACTCGAGGGATTTAGATCGCTTCGTTGGGATCTTTAGACTCGTAATTACTGTGTGTGTAACTAACACACCCATACTTAGTGATATTGTTATTAAACCTGTTTGCCTATTAAAATCATGACAAGATGATGGATTATTGGATACCCAAATGGGGTATGTGTACGTATCCGGTAAGTCAAGATTGTTATTAGATTACTTGATGATCTATATGGTATCATGACTATGTATGTATGTGATATGGGGCATGAGTCAAACATATTAGCATGATATGCATAATTTGTATGATATGCATGATTACATGAGTTGGTTTGTTGATGGGTGATATGAGTGGAGGGAGCATGATATTTTGTGCTGACGAGCACCAGTGTTTTGTTAACACACCTTGTGACTTTGGGTCACCAGTGCTTTGGTAGCACATTTGTGTCTTTGGGACACCAGAGGTTGGGCACCTCATTGCGACTTGTCCCCGTGGTTAACACCACCATGGGTTGGCCCCACTTTGAGATATGGGATCGTCTGCTGCTAGTGATTGGTATCACACGATGGGTTGGCCCCATCATTGGATTTGTGACTTCGGTCACCAGTGCTTTGGTAGCACATTTGTGTCTTTGGGACACCAGAGGTTGGGCACCTCATTGCGACTTGTCCCTGTGGTTTGACACCACCGTGGGTTGGCCCCACATGAGATATGGGATCGTCCGCTAGTGATTGGGTATCACACGATGGGTTGGCCCCATCAATTGATTTGTGACTACGGTCACCAGTGCTTTGGTAGCACATTTGTGTCTTTGGGACACCAGTGTTTTGGTAACACATTGTGACTATATGTCACCAGTGGTTTGGCACCACCAGTGGTTTGGTACCACACGGGGTAGAAAAAGGAGATACGGATGGTTAGGTTCGGGTTGCATTAATTATGTTGCTATGTATGATGTGTGTTAGCATGTTGTTTCATCGGGAGCGAGATTTATGCACTGAGTCACTCGACTCACCCTCTCCTTTGACATTTCAGGTGATTCGTAGACGCGGACATGGAGCCGGGATGGACTCGGGGTGCTCATGCCATGCTTAATAAAGTTTTACTCAAACTCTATCATTTGGGTACTTTAGCTTACTTATTTTGATTTGAGATTTAATTTGGATTTGTAAAAGGCCTTTAAATTATGTTCTATGAGGGGTATGTTTTAATTAGATTCTCAACCTGCGTAACAAATAACTTGGCATGAAATTTTACTAAAACTTGGAAAGACAACGTTTTCAAAATTATATCGCAATGTGTTTTAAACTATACCATCGGGTATCTCGCTATGTTTTGCTATACAATAAACTCAAATGATTTCCAAATCGAACTTGATTTTCTACTAAGTCTAAAATGTTTCAAAATGGCACTAAGAAACCATTGGAAGTGCTAAATGAAATCAACTCGTTTTAACTACATACATGGATAAGTTTTCAAAATCTAATCAAACAGGCCTACTCAAATTTTCCTCAAATTCACTATGTTTTCACCCCACTTCTAAAAAAAAAAGAACAGATCACTCAAAGACGTTTTTCCCCGTAACATACCAGATTCGGGCGTGGTGTCTTGTCCGAGTTTGGGGTGTTACAATTGTGGTACCAGAGCTAAGTTCAAAAGCTCGGCTGTGGGCCTGAGGCCCAAAATGTTTTCAAAAGGTTGTTTTGTTAGTTTTTATTCTCAAAGTATGGTTTGAAAGGCATGGCACCGAGTCTCGGCACCAGGGTTCGCCTGTAAGTACCCCGCACTATTGCTTGTGAATTGATTGGATGTGATATGATTTGATGAATAGCAATAGTATACTACTTTAGAGATTGAAACTGATAGAATTTTGTGAACTCGCGAGAACAAATCCTCCTTAATATTCATAAGACTTGCTTTTAAACAAGTGGAATAAATATCGATGCATAAAAATTCTTAATCGATACGTAGGAAGATTAGTCATGAGCGCTAGAGGTGGACGTGGTCGTGGACGCAGGTCGTGGTAGGATGACGGTTTCGAGCCCGTAGGATCCGTCGTGGTTCGTAAAGTGAGATATCGGCCCGCCACCACCGGAGGTGGTGAGTTCCAAGATCGACCGGGACGACGCAGCGATGTCACAGCGGCGCCGCGAGTGTTGGAAAGAGTAGCTGGTGTTGGTGGTAATGCAGAGTTAGGAAATGTTTCTCGAGCGACTTTCGCCAATGGGGTGAATTCTTCCGAGGTGTTTCGTGTTGCTCCCAAAGATCGCTGAATATTGGCCGGAGGCAATCGAGCGGATCATGGACGATCTGGACTTGATACGGTGAAGAGAAGCTGAAGGGCGGCATCGACGCTTCTCCGTGATGAGTCATATCGGTGGTGGCTCACGGTTCGAGACATTGGCAGGCAAAGCAGAGGATCTAACATGGGATTATTTCAGGCGACATATCAAAGGAAATACATCGGAGCTAGTTATATCGACTCCCAAATGTAAAGGCTTTTTCGAGGCTTGTTCGTGGGAGTAAATCGGTTCTTCGAGAGTACGAGGCCGAGTTCCTCGGTCGAGTAGGTATGCCGTGGGCATTGTGGCCACCGAGCATGAGAGGTGTGTTTGTTTCGAGGATGGTCCGTGAGACGACTTGAGGTCGCTGATTGCTCCTCGCCAGGAGCGAGTTTGTTGCCTTAGTTGAGAAGGCTAAGGTGGCCGAGGGTGTTAAGGAGTCGTGAGGTGGCATGGACAGAAATAGACATAAGAGGAGCTTTGGGTCCTCCGGGTCGCCGGGTAATCCGCAGAAGAGGGCTAGACCGAGTGGGCCGAATCACCGCTAGGTTTGTTGTCGCTAGGCGTGACCGCCGCAGGTGATCGATGTGGGAAATCTCATTGGGGTGGTTGCCGGATGGAGGAAAAGGTTGCTTCGAGTGTGGTTCTCTGGAGCACCGCGTGAGGGACCGCCCGCGAGGTTGGCTAGGATTCACCGAGAGTCGTGGCCGAATCGGCCCGAGGTAGTGGACCGCCACCGCAGAGGGGCCGTGGTAATGGCAGCAGGTGGTAATGGTTCTCGTCGGGGCCGTGGAGCACCGCGCAGGTACGAGTAGTTCGATGCTAGACACCGATTAGTGTATGTCGCGAGGCGCCGAGGAGGGCGACGCACCGGACGCCATAACCCAGACGCTTTCGATTTTTGGTTCTCCATATAACGCTTTGATTGATGTGGGTTCAACGCACTCTTATGTTGCCGTGAGTATAGTAGAGACCATGGATTTAGACTCGAGATATCTTCTAGGCGGATGACCGTGATTAGCCCTCAGGTCACTCAGTAGTAGTAGATAAACTGCTTAGAGAGGTACCCCTAGAACTCCAAGGGGTAGTGTTCGCCGCGATCCGATGGAGCCGCCGTTTGGGGAGTTCGATCCGATTCTTGGGATGGATTGGTTGGTCAAGTACCAGGCGAGGTTGGATTGCGCGCCAAGCGCATGGTTCTTAAGACGGTTGAGGGTGAAGAGGTGGCTATGATAGGTAATAGGAGAGATTACTTATCAAATGTGGTGTCCGCTGGAAAGGCAGAAGATGGTCGGAAGGGTCGTGGAAGCGTATGTGGTTCATGTGTATGCCTTGGAGGCTAAAGAGTCTGCTGTGGGAGAAGGTTAAATGCACTGCTAAGGAGTTTGTTGATGTTTTTCCGAGGAGCTTCGGGTTTGCCGCCGATCGCGAGGTAGAGTTCGGAATAGATCTCATTTATCTTGAATCGCGCGCGCTGTCTATTGCTCCGTATAGGATGGCGCCAAAGGAATTGGTGGAGCTTAAGGCTCGAGATCCGTGGAGTTATTGGATCGAGGTTTTATTAGGCCTAGCGTTTACGCCGTGGGTGCACCGGTACTCTTTGTTAAAAAGAAAGATGGCACGATGCGGATGTGTATAGACTCATCGCCATTGAACAAGTCGACGATTAAAAACAAGTATCCGCTGCTACGGATAGACGATTTGTTTGATCACCGGTGAGGGCGCGCGGTATTTTCAAGATCGACTTGAGATCCGGGTATCACCGCTAAAGGTTAAGGAGGTCGATATCCATAAAAGCACGCTTTCCGGACTCGGTATGGGCACTACAATTTACTCGTAATGCCGTCGGGTTGACTAACGCACCCGGCAGCGTTTATGGATATGATGAATAGGGTGTTTCAAAGAAGATCTAGATCGCCCGTCGTGGTTTTCATAGACGACATCTTAGTGTACTCAAGGACAGAGGAAGAGCATGATAAGCATTTGCGAGTGGTGTTGCAGATTTTGAGGAAAAGCAAACTCCATGCTAAGTTCGGTAAGTGTGAGTTCGCTTAGGAAGTGACTTTCTTGGGTCATGTAGTGTCGGCTGAGGGGATTCGAGTAGATCCTCGTAAGATTGAGGCGATTTTGGATTGAAGCCGCCTAAGTCGCTGGCGAGATTCGAGTTTTCCTGGTTTGGCGGATATCTAGAAGGTTTGTTGAGGGTTTCTCGTTGATAGCAGCTACCGGCGACCAAGTTGCCGAGGAAAGAAGTTCCGCTTGTATGGATCGAGGAACAGCAGGAAAGCTTCGATAAGTTAAAGAAGATTTTGACCGAGGCTCCGGTTCTAATTCGACCGAGGTGGTAAGGAGTACAGTCTATTGCGATGCATCACATACGGGCTTGGGTTGTGTCTTTGATGCAAGAAGGTAAGGTTGTGGCTTACGCTTATCAAGCGGTGAGGCCACATGAGGTCAATTATCCGACGCACGATTTGGAGCTAGCGGTGTAGTCTTCGCTTTAAAGATTTGGAGGCACTACTTGTACGGAGAGAGATCGATAGTCTACACAGATCACAAGAGTCCAAGTATCTCATCGACTCGTAAGGATTTGAATTTGAGGCGGCGCAGATGGGTTGAGTTGTCGAAAGATTACGATCGCTCGATTGAATATCATCCGGCAAGGCTAACGTGGTGGCTGACGCGTTGAGCCGCAATGTTGTTTCGGACTTAAGAGCTTTGTTTGCCCACTTGAGCGTGTATGACGATGGGAGTATTTTGGCAGAGTTGCGAGTTGCTTCTTGGGTTGGAGTGATCGAGAGAGAAACAGTTATTGGATGAGGTTCTGAGTGCGCGAAGGTTGCAGGTGCAGGATGGTGGTTTGGAGGGTTACAGCTTGTCTGGTGATGGGGTTCTGTGTTTTCAAGGTAAGGCTTGTATGCCTAAAGATGTTGAGCTGAGGCAAAAGATTCTTCAGGACGCACATAGCAGTCCTCATGCTATGCATCCTGGAGGTAGCAAGATGTATAGGGATCTTAGAGAGCAGTTTTGGTGGCCTGGCTTGAAGAAAGAGGTGACAGAGTTTGTTGGGAAGTGTCTGACTTGTCAGCAGGTCAAGGTCGAACATCGGTTGCCATCGGGTTTGCTTCACTGTGAAGATTCCTCGATGGAAGTGGGAAAGGATAACCATGGATTTCGCTGGGTTACCGCTACGCCAAGCAAGAAGGATTCATTTGGGTAGTGGTGGATCGATCGACTAAATCACTCACTTTATTCCGGTGAAGGTTGACTACTCACTTCGAAGCTAGCGAAGCTATATGTGTCGAGATAGTGAGGTTGCACGGTGTGCCGCTTTCGATAATCTCGGATAGGATCCTAGATTCACGTCAAGGTTTCGGAAAGCACCGCATCAGCTCGGGTACTCGTTTGGATTTCAAAGACGGCTTTTCACCCGCAAATCGACGGTCAATCGTAAAGGGTTATTCAGGTTTTAGAGGATATGCCGAGAGGTTGTATCTTGGATTTCAGAGGTAGTTGGGAGGAGTTTCTACCATTAGTCGAGTTTGCCTACAACAACGATTACTAAGCGAGCATCAAGATGGCACCGTATGAGGCGTTGTATGGTAGGAAGTGTCGCTCACCCACGTGTTGGACTCGGAGTTAGGTGAACGCCGGTTGTTGGGACCCGAGTTGGTTGTCGAGACCGAAGACAAGGTTAAGTCGATTCATTCTCGATTGAAGGAAGCTTCGCACCGCAGAAGTCTTATGCCGATCTTAAGCGAAGAGATATAGAGTTCATCGTGGGGATCGAGTGTTCCCAAGGTCTCGCCTTGGAAGAAGGTATTGAGGTTCGGGAAGAAAGGCAAGCTAAGTCCGAGGTTTATTGGGCCGTATAAGGTTCTCCGAGACGAGTTGGACCGGTGGCGATCGCTTGAGTTGCCAAAGCAGAGCTTAGTCGATTCACGACGATTCCACGTTTCGATGCTTCGACGTTATCGCCGGATCCGTCGCATGTGGTAGCAAAGTGGAAGAGATCGAGGTAAATCCAGATTTGACCATGGAAGAGGAACTCGTGCGATTCTTGATCGAGATGTGAAGGTTCTCGCGTAAGAAGTCCTGTGCCTTTGGTGAAGGTACTTTGGCGGAATCATGGCGTAGAAGAAGCTACGTGGGAACCCGAGGATATGATGAGACAGCAATACCCGCAACTCTTCTGATCAGGTAATTTCGAGGTTGAAATTATTTTTAAGGGGGATAGAACTGTAATATCCCGGGTTGGGGGCTGTTTTGTTGTTGCATGATATTGCATGTGTCTAGTGTGCTGCGTGGCTATTTCTATGTTTTGGGGGCTTAATTGAAGTCTAAGTGTATGCACGAGTGAATGGGAAAAGTTCGATTTTTGGGTGTTAGGTCAGGGGAGCTGTTGGAGCTAGGGTATAAGAGTCTTATTTGGTGTTTTGGTTGAACAAAAAGAAGAGCTAGCTTAGTGGCAACCATGCGTTACTTGGGAGCTAGGTGTGGCGTCAAATGCATGGGGTGGAGGTCTAGTGTTCGAGTGCAAAGTCCCCATTTTGGCATTCTTTTGGACGGCATGGGGAGGAGGAAGTAGAAGGCAATTCAAATTCTTCTTTGGACTTGGTCAAACCGCTCAAATGGTGGGAGGAGAGTGAGTTTAGGAGGAAGACTTGGTCTTGTGGTTTGAATGTGGGGAGTGGAGTGAATGGAGGATTTTTGGCCGATTTTGTGGGGTGTTGGAGTGGGGTGTGGACGGTTTGGTAAGGGGAAGTGAGGTGTGCGAAATGCACTTCTCATTTTGTGCATTTTCGGCCAAAGGCATTTGTGAAGCCAAACATTTTCTTCTCTTGTCAAAAGCAACCCGAAACTTCAGAGAGTTTTTCTCCTTTCTTCAAACCGAATGACCAAACCCCTATAGCCTTGCCAAGTTGCATTTCTTTTCCCTTAATTTTTTGTGTGGCCGAATGTTCAACCCCATTTCTTCTTCTTTTGTTTAATTGTGTTAAAACCAAAGCATCAAACCCCTTTAGTTGCTGAAAAGTTGCTTTGTTTTCTTGATTTTGAGCTTGTGGTCGAATGTCCCTTCCACATCATCTTCCTTCTTCATTTGAGTAAGTTTCAAATTATAACTCCCTTCTCTCCATACTCTTTTCTTTGTTTTGAAACCTTGATAGCCGAAACCCCATTCTCCAAAATACCTTTCTCCATTGCCTCTTCTTTCAAACCGAAAGCACTCTTCTTTTCTTTGTTCCTTTTGTTAGTTAGCCGAATATCAACCCCTTATTTCCCCACTTTTCTCTTGAGTTCTCTTCCTTGGTGTGAAGCCGAAACTTCTTTCCCCTCTTTGTTAAGGTGTTAGCCGAATCTTTTCCTTCTCTTAGTGGTTCTTCTTGGCCGAATAATTAGGTGTTAATCTCGTGTTTCTATTCTCTTCGTTATAGGATTATTGGATTGTGGAAGCAAGCATGAGGAGCCGTTTTCTTCTCACAATTGATTGGTGAGGGTAGGTAATTGGTGTTAGTATTGTCAGTTCAATCTTTTGTTTCGATCAAGTCAAAAGTGATTAGGGATTAATTATTTGTCTTATAGGGTGCCGATTGTTGGAAGGAGAACCACTTTGTTGGTTCGAGGTTTGCTGGAAACCAAACCATTCGCAAGAGTAAGGTAATGGCTTAATATTAACCCCTTTGGGTTTATATGTCTTTGGCCGAATGGTCTTAGTGCCTAACCTGTGTTGGCCGATTGTTTTAGGAGCTTGATACTCGAGGGATTTAGATCGTTTCGCTGGGATCTTTAGACTCGTAATTACAGTGTGTGTAACTAACACACCCATACTTAGTGATATTGTTATTAAACCTGTTTGCCTATTAAAATCATGATGAAGATGATGGATTATTGGATACCCAAACGGGGTATGTGTACGTATCGGGTAAGTCAAGATTGTTATTAGATTCCGATGATCTATATGGTATCATGACTATGTATGTATGTGATATGGGGCATGAGTCAAACATATTAGCATGATATGCATAATTTGTATGATATGCATGATTACATGAGTTGGTTTGTTGATGGGTGATATGAGTGGAGGGAGCATGATATTTTCAGCCGACGAGCACCAGTGTTTTGGTAACACACCTTGTGACTTTGGGTCACCAAAGTGCTTTGGTAGCACATTTGTGTCTTTGGGACACCGGAGGTTGGGCACCTCATTGCGACTTGTCCTCGTGGTTAACACCACCGTGGGTTGGCCCCACTTTGAGATATGGGATCGTCTCGCTAGTGATTGGGTATCACACGATGGGTTGGCCCCATCATTGGATTTGTGACTTTGGTCACCAAAGTGCTTTGGTAGCACATTTGTGTCTTTGGGACACCAGAGGTTGGGCACCTCATTGCGACTTGTCCCCGTGGTTTGACACCACCGGTGGGTTGGCCCCACATGAGATATGGGATCGTCTCGCTAGTGATTGGTATCACACGATGGGTTGGCCCCATCAATTGATTTGTGACTACGGTCACCAGTGCTTTGGTAGCACATTTGTGTCTTTGGGACACCAAAGTGTTTTAGTAACACATTGTGACTATATGTCACCGGTGGTTTGGCACCACCGGTGGTTTGGTACCACGGGGTAGAAAAAGGAGATACGGATGGTTAGGTTCGGGTTGCATTAATTATGTTGCTATGTATGATGTGTGTTAGCATGTTGTTTCATCGGGAGCGGGATTTATGCCTTTGAGTCACTCGACTCACCCTCTCCTTTGACATTTCAGTGATTCAGAGACGCGGACATGGAGCCGGGATGGACTCGGGGTGCTCATGCCATGCTTAATAAAGTTTTACTCAAACTCTATCATTTGGGTACTTTAGCTTACTTATTTTGATTTGAGATTTAATTTGGATTTGTAAAAGGCCTTTAAATTATGTTCTATGAGGGGTATGTTTTAATTAGATTCTCAACTGCAGTAATAAATAACTTGGCATGAAATTTTACTAAAACTTGGAAAGACAACGTTTTCAAAATTATATCGCAATGTGTTTTAAACTATACCATCGGGTATCTCGCTATGTTTTGCTATACAATAAACTCAAATGATTTCCAAATCGAACTTGATTTTCTACTAAGTCTAAAATGTTTCAAAATGGCACTAAGAAACCATTGGAAGTGCTAAATGAAATCAACTCGTTTTAACTACATACATGGATAAGTTTTCAAAATCTAATCAAACAGGCCTACTCAAATTTTCCTCAAATTCACTATGTTTTCACCCCACTTCTAAAAAAAAAGAACAGATCACTCAAAGACGTTTTTCCCCGTAACATACCAGATTCGGGCGTGGTGTCTTGTCCGAGTTTGGGGTGTTACATGTAATCTCACACTTCTCTGAAAGTTTGTATGAAATATTCTGTAAATTGGTTGGAATACCGAAGAAAACTAAAAACTGGCACCCGTGATCACTCGGGCGTGCACATGATCGTAGTGGTAATCGTATGTTGTAATAAAATAGTTTCGGTCAGAAACAGTGACGTGTATTTGAAAAATCACGAAAAATAGGAGAAAAGGAATTACAAAGTGAATAAGATATCAGATTAAAGCTTACTATGTCTATTTTGATATGGAAGAAATGAAAAAGGAAAAGGAATTTTATATTTTTAGATATCTTAATTTTAGTGAGACTGGTTCTGAATGACTTCGTGGTTCCCTAATCTGTCTTGGAAAAATCTTATAAAATTGTACAAAGTGAATTATGAGTTATAGTTTATATGTAAAGATTCCTTAGTGAGTCTATTTTCAATAGAAACAAGTGGGAGCAATATATGAAAACTGTACAGTGAGATATTTGAATTTTGGGTAAGAGAGGTCAGAATCATTGGTCAGTGAAACAAGGGAATATTTAAGGAATAAACTGTACTAAATGGCTAAGTCAAAAATTCTGGAAAAATTATAGTAAGAAGATATATGAGTCTAGTCTCAAGGAAAATTTACAGAGTTATATTTTGAGATTCCTAACTCAAGTTATAGTCAATTTAGTTAGTACGACGCAGATGGACAGTTTCAATTTTTATGCTCCACATTAGTAGTTAAGTCTAGGTTACGAAATTTCCAAAATACCCTTAGGTTGTGAAATTACCGAATTACCCTTAGTGGGTAAATTATCAAAATTACGAAAATGCCCCTAAAGGGCCAAATTACGAAATTGTTTAATGGGCCGATCTGGTATTTTGCTATATGGGCCAATCTGATATTTTGATAAAGGGCCAATCTGATATTTTGATAAATGGGCCAATCTGATATTTTAATAAATGGGTCGATCTGATATTTTGCTATATGGGCCAATCTGATATTTTACTAAATGGGCCAAATCTAATATTTTGCTTAATGGGCCTTTTGATTAATTATTATAATGGGCCATAATTTTGTAATAAATATCTGAATAAATTACTGTTATTATATTATGGTTTTTTATGCATTATATACATGATTTGCATGGGATGGGATAATGATGAAGAGAAGTTCTGGTAGCTCTGCTACATAAATCTGGTGGCTCTGTCACAAATCTGAAAAATGGCAATGCCATGTAAATTCTGTTAATCTGGTGGCTTGTCCACAAATTTGATATAAATGGCTTAATGCCTACGTTTGGTGTGTTGGCGGGGTGGGTTGACTAAAGATCACCCACAGGGGTGTTGGTTGGTACGGGTGGTGTGTAGCAGATTGAAAACTAGGTTTGGTTTGGGAATTGCATTTCATATGCATATTATATTCGATACATTTTTATTATTATGAATGGGCTTCAGCCCAAACAATAGCTTAATGGATTTTTGCCCAGTGGACAACGGTAAGTGGGTTACACACTGAGTTCTAGTAACTCACCCCCATTTTCCTTATCCCTTTCAGGTAATGATCAATGATGGAGACTTGGGCCATGGATGACTCGGGTGGAGGCCATACTTCAGAAATGGTTTATTTGGACTTAGATTTCTATTTCGTTCACTTTATTACTTTACTATTTTGAGTTAAATGATGTAATAAGGCCTCTGGTTTATTTTGTTTTGCTTATTGTTTGACGTACCTATATTTTTGCTCAAATTACTTTAAACGGGATTTTTCTAAAAACTTAAATAAAGATTTTTCTAAAATGGATTAACAAATGGATTTCAAAATAAACTTTTACAAATATTTTTAACACGGATATTTTCTCTCGAACTATTAACGATATTTTCAAAAGACTCGGATTCTCTTTCGAATTTTCAATGTCGTTTTCAAAAGTCACGGTTTTGTAAGATCATTAGTTCAAATTTATCGATTTATCAAATAATCTTCGAGGTTAGTAGTACTTTATCAAATAATTCGAATCAAACTTGTTTTCTTGATTTTAACAACGCAATACCTATTTTAGTACGAAAAAAAAGGGTTTAACATGTTTTGCTCGTGTGACATACCAAATCCGCTCATAACGCATGGGTCGGGTTTGGGGTGTTACACATCTTGGCCCACATAGCAAAATATATCGTTTTTACCAATTTTATCATATAATGAGATCTAAGCCAATTTTCCCGGTTTCACATTAATACGATTTTAATCAAACGGTTTACTATCAATATGACGTTAATCTTTAACCCACAGAAAATGGTGTGAGATTACACACACGATTCACGGTAAGCACTACGCTCTCGATCGTCAACACCTAAAATTTTATAACGCTCGATTAGTTAACATACGCGATTTAATAAATCTACTTTAAAACAAACGATCTAAAATTTTACCCTCGAGATCGTGAACAACTACGATTTGTCAGTTTTCCCCGGTTGACGGTCCACAACCCGGTGGAAAATCTCGAATCGCTGACGCCTCAAAATTGCGAACGACCTCAAATAATTGATTTTCGTCAGATAAGGGTCCACAACTCGGAGGAAAGTCTCGAATCGCCGATACAGCCCTTCGCTTGAATTTAGGAGTAGGGATCGTTAATCCGCTCCTTTTGAGATCTCCACTCGTCTTCCCATTCGAATCGGTACCACAATTCTCCATTCGGTTAGATCTTAAACAATCGGTATTGCAATAAAATATGGTCTATCAAAATGGTGAAGATCGACTTACCACTAATTTCTGAGTGCTCAATGATTGAATAGATCAAGCGTTTAAATCCTTATAATATAATCGGTCAATCAATACCATACTAATAATCATCTTAATGAATGAAGAAGGATTATAAAATCCGTGAAGGACTCTCACCTTAAAGATTTCAGAACCAAATCCTAGCGATTATGCGATGACTTTGGAAGAATGAAGGTTCGGCCTTCCACTATATCACTACGAAGGGAAAAAAAGATCTTATTTAAGAGAGAAAAATAAGTGATGTTTTCGGTCAAAAGACCTTCCCAAGCCAACATATAGATTCGGCAATAGAAGAAAGAAAGAAAAAAATTGGAAAGAAAACTTACCAATCGTTCAAGAGGTGAGTAACAACTTGAATGGAAAAGAAATATCGATGAAAGGATAGAAGGCTATAGAGAAATAGTGGACTCAATATTCAGCTATGATGAATAATATTAGAGTAGGAGTGATGCTTGAAGGATTTTGCGAAAAGAAAAGAAGAGGAAGAAGTAGAATGGTGGATTAATTTCGGTTTTTCAAGAATGATGAGTGAACAAAAGAAATGGTCTCAAAGTTTGTGTGCATTCGGCAAGAAGAAGAAAAGAAAGAAGAAATGTGAACACTCAAGGTTCCAAATTTCGGCAAGAAGGAAAATTTGGAGAGAAGAGAAAATATCACAAAAGTTGCATAAAGGTGTTTTGGCCAAAACAATGCCCAAATTTTTAACAATTACCAAAGACAAATTCGGCTAGGAGAAATGTGTTTTGGGAGAAAATAGCACACTTGATACTAAGGCAAATTTTACCAAAACAAACACTAAAATTTTACCTAAACACCATAGGAAAAATTTGGCTATCCCCCCCTAACACACAAAACCGTCCACATGCATTACAAGGTTGGTCAACACTTGGCCATCCACACCTTCCAAAACAATCACCATGAATTAAGCCCCTTGTTCCCTCTACTTGCCTTTTCCCTTTTGATTCCTTTCCCCAACCTCAACCTTACCTTATTTCTTAGCCACCTTGCCAAAAATAAAGAAGTCAAACTTGCCATGAATACCTCTTGGCCGACACTTAAGGAAAGGGTGCAAAAATATAAGTCAAAATTTGCATACAAAGTGATTCGAACCTCTTCCCTCAAGGTACTACATGTGGCGCCATAACCACTTTACCAATAGCTCATTTATGCTAGCTATTTACTCAATTATTTCCTTATGCTTTAAGGTCACTTACTCCATCTCTTTAAAGTGCTAAAAGCCAAAAAATTTTACTAGGTCCAAATGCCCGAGCCTTCTCAGGACCTCTTTAACATACACAATTAATAATTTAACTAGCTTAATACCAAAAACAATGCAACACATAAAATTCCAAAATTAAGGATGTTACAATTCTACCCCCTTAAAGAAAATTTTGTCCTCGAAATTTACCTGATTAAAAGAGGTGAGGATATTGCTGCCGAATCGTGTCCTCAGCCTCCCACGTAGCTTCCTCTGCTCCGTGATTACGCCATAGAACCTTGACTAACGGCACAGTCTTCCTTCTCAGTACCTTAACATCCCGATCTAGGATTTGCACTGGCTCCTCCTCGAACGAAAAATCAAGTCTTATCTCAATTTCTTCTATCGGTACTATATGAGACGGATTCGATCGGTAACGCCTTAACATTGAGACATGAAATACACTATGTATCTAACACAACTCCGGAGGTAATTCAAGTTGATAGGCCACTGGTCCTACACGCTTCAACACACGGTACGGTCCGATGAACCTAGGGCTCAACTTGCCCTTCCTTCCAAATCTGAAAATCTTCTTCCAAGGTGAGACCTTTAGAAAGACTTGATCCCCCACCGCAAACTCAATATCCTTACGCTTCAGATCCGCATACGATTTTTTTCTATCCGAAGCTTCCTTTAACCGTGCCCGAATTACCTTTACTTTTTCTTCCGTCTCGATATCATTTCCAGACCCAATAATCGTCGCTCCCCCAATTCAGTCCAACAAGTAGGAGTACGACACCTACAACCATACAACGCCTCGTAGGGTGCCATCTGGATGCTGGATTGATAACTATTGTTATAAGCAAACTCTGCCAACGGTAGGAAATTCTCCCAACTACCCCTGAAGTCAATCACACAACCCCTTAACATGTCTTCCAGAATCTGAATTACTCTTTCTGATTGACCATCTGACTGAGGATGAAATGCCGTACTGAAATTTAACTTTGTTCCCAAAGCTTCATGTAAAGCTTTCCAAAATTGTGATGTAAACCTAGGGTTCCTGTCCGATATAATAGACACTGGTACCCCATGTAACCTCACAATCTCAGCTACGTACAACTTGGCCAACTTCTGCAATGAGTAATCCGTACGAACAGGTAGAAAATGGGCAGTCTTTGTCAACCGGTCCACTATTACCCAAACGGAACCTTTCTTAGTAGGCGATAAGGGTAGCCCACTAACGAAGTCCATCGTTATCCGTTCCCATTTCCATAACGGAATCTTCATCGGTTGCAGCAGTCTCGACGGTAATTGATGTTCTACCATTACTTGTTGACATGTTAAGCACCTACTCACAAATTCAGTAACCTCCCGCTTTAACCCTGGCCACCAATACTGCTCATGGAGGTCTCGATACATTTTATTTCCCCTGGGGTGCATAGCATAAGGACTACTATGCGCCTCTCGCAAAATCATTTGTCTCAATTCCGAATCTTTGGGCATACAAATTCTTTCGCGGAAACACAATACTCCATCATTATTCATTCTGAAACCCCCTTTCACACCACTTTCCACTTGCTAAAGTAAGGAACCCAACTTTTCATCTGATAACTGATTTTCCTTAATCTGACCTAACCACACAGGCTTCACTTGAAGTTCGGCTAGTAGACTACCATCTTCATACAAGCTGAGATGAGCGAACATCGCTCTCAAATCTGATATCACCTTACGACTCAATGCGTCTGCCACCACATTAGCCTTTCCGGGATGATACTCGATTGAGAAGTCATAATCCTTCAATAGTTCTATCCACCTCCGCTATCTTAAGTTCAACTCCTTTTGGGTAAGGAGGTACTTTAGACTCTTATGATTCGTATAAATGATCGACTCTCACCGTATAGGTAGTGTCTCCAAATCTTCAAAGCAAACACCACCGCAGCCAACTCTAAATCATGAGTGGGATAATTTACTTCGTGCGGCCTTAACTGACGAGATGCATAAGCCACCACTTTTCCACCTTGCATCAACACACATCCCAAGCCCATGTGTGACGCATCGCAGTAAACAATAAACTCTTTTTCAAACTTTAGGTTGAATCAAGATCTGGCGCTTCCGTCGTAATCTTCTTCAATTTCTCAAAACTTTCTTCGATCCGATCGACCACACAAATGGTACTCCCTTGCGCAACAATTTAGTTAGGGGTGCAGCAATCAACGAAAACCCCTCAATAAATCACCGGTAATAACTAGCCAACCCTAAAAAACTCTGAATTTCAGCCACTGACTTCGATGGTTTCCAATCCAACACAGCCTCTACTTTTCGGGGATCAACTCTAATTCCTTCGGCCGACACAACATGTCCCAAGAAGGTCACTTCCTTCAGCCAAAATTCACACTTACTGAATTTGGCATAAAGTTGCTTTTCCCGCAATATTTGCAATACTCTTCGCAGATGTGAATCATGCTTTTCTTCATTCTTCGAGTAAACCAAGATGTCATCTATGAACACCACCACAAATCGGTCTAAGTAGGGTTGGAAAACCTGGTTCATCATATCCATAAATGCAGCTGGTGCATTGGTCAACCCAAACGGCATCACCAAGAACTCATAGTGTCCATAACGAGTTCGAAACACCGTTTTATGAATATCCGCCTCCTTGACCTTAAGCTGATGATAACCCGATCTCAAATCTATCTTCGAGAAAACCAAAGCTCCTCGCAGTTGGTCGAACAGGTCATCGATTCTCGGCAATGGATACCTATTCTTGATCGTCCAACTTATTCAACTGCCTATAATCGATGCACATACGCATCGACCCATCCTTCTTCTTGACGAACAAGACTGGTGCTCCCCACGGTGACACACTCGGTCGAATGAATCCCCGATCCAATAACTCTTGAATTTGGGCTTTAAGCTCCGCTAACTCCTTAGGCACCATTCTATATGGAGCAATGGACACCGGAGCCGTTCCTGGCAATAATTCAATGTCGAACTCTACCTCCCGATCTGGAGGCAATCCAGGAAGTTCCTCGGGAAAGACGTCCGAAAGCTCCTTCATTGTTCTAACACCTTCTACTGACACTTCCTTGGCATCCAACACGCTAATGAAGGCTAGGAATGCTCCACACCCTTTTAGCACTAACTTTTCTACCTTTAAAGCATATACCACATTCGATAGATAATTTCTCCTTTCACCTATCATCACCACTTCTTTATCTTCCGAAGTTCTTATCGTCATCCGCTTTGCAGCACAATCCAAGTTCGCACGGTATTTCACCAACCAGGCCATGCCCAAAATAAGGTCAAACTCACCGAAAAGGCGCTCCATCAAGTCCGCAAAAATGTTTCTCCTTGTACTTCTAAGGGTACATCTCTAAACAATTTATTTACTATCACTGCATCGCCCTAAAGGACTAATTACCGTCATCTCTCTAGCGTAAATCTCAAATCTAATGTTCGTGTTTCGATACAAAGACTAGCAACATATGAATGGGTGGATCCGATATCTATCAAAGCAAAGAATGTGTACATCGATATGAAGAATGTACCGGTTATCACGTCAGTGCATCGCCATCCTCTCGGCATTCGATCGCATAAACCACCGGCCGTCTCACCTCCGTGTTATCCCCGAAACCGAGACCTCTTCCCGGTGCACCCTGACCTCGTCCTCTGCCATTGCCACCTCGACCTAACCCACAACCTCTCAGTGGCTGCTGAGCGCCTCTAGCTGGCTGTGCATCATGATTACAAGCTTCCTGAGTCAGCGCAGTCTGTCGAGGACAATTCTTAAGCTGATGGTCCTTAGAACCACATTTAAAACAACCACCGGTTCTCTTCCAGCATTCACCCGGGTGTCATCTTCCACAGTCAGCACATGGTTGTATCTGATTGGTAGCAGCTGGTGCTCTAGCTTGAGCTGGCTCATCATTCCTGGGCCTCTTCTAAAACCTTCTAGCAGGACCCGAGTACTTAAAGTCCTTCTTGCTCTTGCCTCTATCTCTTTCTCGGTTTTGCCACTCTGAGTTCTTAGCCTCTTCGGCTATCTTCGCTTTCTCCACAAGTGTGGCAAAATTCCTTTCTTGTTGTGGGGCTATCAGTACCCGCAACTTATCACTCAACCCGTCCTCGAAACGCACACAGCGTTCATAGTCAGTTGGCAAAATACCTCGGGCATAACGACTCAGACGCAAAAATTCTACCTCATAAGCTGCCACAGTCTTACTTCCTTAAACCAGATTAAGGAATTCCTTCCTTCAGGCATCCACATAGCTAGCCCCAACATACTTTCCTTGAAATGAAGTTTTGAAGAAATCCCAAGTAACGCGATCGGCCTGAGTGCCCTCCCGAACAGTAAGCCACCATTGATATGCCTAGTCTCTCAACAAGGACACAGCTCCTCTCAACTTCTGCTCAGCGGTGCACTCTAGATCATCCATGACCTGCTCCACAGCCTCGAGCCAATACTCCGCTACACTTGGGGCTACTCCCGAGACACCTCTAAAAACCTCGGCACCACTTGATCTAAGTCGTTCCAAAATTGATCCACGAGCTACTGGTCCAGTTCTTACCCCAGCAACCCTTTCTAAGACTCGTAACATTGTTTGGGACAAAGCAATGTCCTCCCTCATACGGTCATGTGATCCTGTTTCAGTCCCGGGTGACGCAGGTGCATCCATTTCTGGCATATGTCCCGATGCTTCAGATGTAACCCTAGCACCTCAGCCTCTACCACGGCCACGTCTACCGCGTCCACATCCTCTAGCACTCATATTAGCTAATTTGATTTAATCTGATTAAAAGTCTTATGAATCAATATACTATTTCAGTGTTTATTAAACAATGTTTTATGAAATATAATAAGTAGTCATTTTCAAAAACACATCCTATAGTCTCAATCTCTATAGTTTCAACATCTAAAACTAAATGTTCTAGAGTGTTCCTATAGTCATATCACAGTAATCATAATCATACAATAACATACACTTACTTGACTTGGTGTCGGTTACCCGTGGTGCCATACTTCCCTTAAAAATATACATTCTAAATTTTACATTTCAAAATAGTTCAGAAAAATATTTTTGAACCCAAACCACAGCCGAGTTTTAAATCGGGCTCTGATACCATAAAATGTAACACCCCAAACTCGGCCTATGCGTTAAGGTCAGATTTGACATGTCACACAAAATAAGTATACTTTGATTCCTTTTTAAGTGAAACAGATTTCAAAGTTTTGACGAAGTATTTATTGAGTAAAAGATTTGATTGATAAATCGACAATTTGAGATGTAAGATCTTATAAATCGAAATTTTGAAAATATCATTAACAGTTCGAGAAAATTTTAAAAGAAATTAAAGATATTTTTCGAAAAGAATCGATGAAAATCTTAAGAGTAATTTTTCCGGGTTAAAAATATGAAAATTATTACGAAATCCTTTTTAAATACTCTTTTTTTTGAATAAAACGTTTATTTAAGTTTTTAGAAAAATAAATTTTCAATTTGAGATACTTAAAGTAATTTATAAATTCATCACACAATAAATAAAACAAAAATTAATCCAGAGGCCTTATTACAACCTTAATTCAAAATAGTAAAGTAATTAAAAGTACTAAAAAAATCCAAATTTCAATTTAACCATTTTGAAGTATGGCCTCCACCGAGACATCCACGGCCCAAATCCATCAATGATCATTACCTGAAAGGGATAAGGAAAACGGGGGTGAGTTACTAGAACTCAATGTGCAACCCACTTACCGTTGTCCATTGGGCCAAAATCCATTAAGCCATTATTTGGGCCGAAGCCCATTCACAAAAATAATAATAATAATAAAATGTATCAAATATATTATGCATATGAAATGCAATTCCCGAACCAAACCTAATTTTCCATCCGCTATACACCACCCGTACCAACCAACACACCTGTGGGTGATCTTTAGTCAACCCACTCCACCAACACACCAAACGTAGGCATTAAGCCATTTATATCAAATTTGTGGACAAGCCACCAGATTAACAGAATTTACATGGCATTGCCATTTTTTAGATTTGTGACAGAGTCACCAGATTTATGTAGCAGAGCTACCAGAACTTCTCTTCATCATTATCCCATCCCATGCAAAACATGTATAAAATGTATAACAATTCACAACAATGTATTCAGATATTTCTTACAAATTTTATGGCCCATTAAGCAGAATATCATCTTGGCCCACATAGCAAAATATATCGTTTTTACCAATTTTATCATATAATGAGATCTAAGCCAATTTTCCCAGTTTCACATTAATACGATTTTAATCAAACGGTTTACTATCAATATGACGTTAATCTTTAACCCACAGAAAACGGTGTAAGATTACACACCTGATTACGGTAAGCACTACGCTCTCTCGATCGTCAACACCTAAAATTTTATAACGCCCGATTAGTTAATGTACGCGATTTAATAAGTTTGATTAACGAGATCGTTGGTACATCTTGTCTCCAATAATCAAAATCAAGTTTTTAAACCAGGAATTCATTTTGATTCATCTTGTTGGAAAGTTAAGCAACATCAATTATGTTCGTATAATTTCTATCTTTTTGATACGAGGTTTTTGAGTAAGGTTGCGAAATTTGTTCACTTTGTTTTCAATTTTTATTCGCTCCTTAAACAAACTCTGTGGGTGTATTGCACATTCCATCCAAAAAGGGTTGAATCGAATGCAAAGGTTCGACTACACTACATGCCTACGGAGAGAAGGTTTGTATTGGTCGACCAAGGTAAGCAAGATTTTGTCTTTTCGTGCATCAAGGTAAGTCTACTGAAATTGTTGATACATTTTTGTTTTTTTTTGGATGATGACAAGCATTGTATTGATGAACTGCCTTTTGCAAAACAATTAGATCGTGATATGCTTAGCTGTTCCAATTTGTTTGCTTATGATCTATTTATTTTGGATGTTGATAGAACACATGTTGCTAACTTCGTTGACGTAAAATATTTAGATCATGAAATGCTTAATCATTTTATTTTGCATGTTTGTGATCTACCTATATTTTGGATTGAAGAAATGATTCTTATGTTTGATCATTTTGATAAATCTTGTATGAAAGTGATACGATCCGCCTCAGGGAGAGTCGAGTCGTATGTGAATTGCCCAATCGTCTACGAGGAGGAATTAAGTCTTCGGAAAATAATCGGAAAAATATGGATGAGTTTGCAGAAGCTTTAGGTGAATTTGTTTAGAAGGTGGGTTTAAGTTAGGAATAGAGGTGTCTAAATGAAAGAGTTGATTTGGATAATTAAAAGGATAGGTTCAGTTTAAGATGAAGGGAAAGAAGATGGGATTCAGCTTTAAGGTTGAACAAACAATGATAGGTGATGGTAATGGAATTGGATAGATGGATAAGTGATGGTTTAGATAAATGATAGGTGATAGTTGATGGGAATGGATGAAAGAACTTAAACAAAGAATAGATTCAACACTAATAAAGTGTCACCCGGGTTCTATATTTGTTTAAGGTGGAAAATGGCGATCGATGATGGACCAAGACCCGTTATCTATAAAGATAAGAACCTATGGTATAAGTTGATGGAAGAGAACGATTGACGCCACAAGCAAGAAAACTTGATAAGTCGAAATCGAAACTCGCATGACGAAAGATAGAGAGGAGAATAATCTCACTCAATGAACAAAAGTTCATAAAATATATTCCAAAGTTCAAAAGTCTCCTTTTTACAAACTAATAATGTGTATATATAGTGCTTACATGTGGTTAGTGAAGAGACAAATGAATTCAACTTTAATATGCATTTAAATGGCTAAAATAAAATCTAAAACTCTTGAATTCCTCCAGCCAAATAACAGCAACTTTATGACTCCTAATGAGTGATTAAATGAATTTGAATGCTTAAAAAGTGTCCCTTGGGTTCTTCCATGATCAATCAAAAGTCACCACCAAATGAAAAGTCTCAACTTTTGGAATTCTAGCCATGTAACTCCCATCTTTAATGTGATTAATTCTTCAATTAAATTGATTGTCAATGTCCCTTGAGTTCTCCATGATCAACCAAAAAGTCACCAGCCAAATGATGGAGAAATGATTGCTTGTAGTAAATACCATGAAGCAAACGTTATAGAAGTTGAAGACAAAGAGGCTGCCGAATTTAAAGAACCATAATGTTCTTCTTTATTTAATAGTAATAATGGATGTAAGATGAAAAGTCACCTGCAATTATCACATGTAACCGACAAATTAATGCAATTATTAAACTTAAAATAAATTAACAACTAACTTAATTAAATAAACTAACACTTAAACATCATTTATTCCAAAGCAACTAGCTTAATTAAATAAACTAACACTTAAAGCAACTAGCTTAATTAAATAAAGCATCATTAAATGAACTTAACTCATGCATCAATAAATTAACCTAGTAACTATATTAATTAAAGAAACAACTATTAAATTAAATTCATTAAAAGAACTCAATTAATTAAACTAAGTTGAGTTGAATTAATGACCAGCAACCATTTATTGAACTAAGATGCTTAAATGCAAGTATTTAAAATGCAAACTAAATGCAAAGCTGGAAATTAAATAAAGAGTTCAATTTAGTTGGATCGGTTCAAAGAGCTGGAATCAGCTTCATTTTGCACTTTGGCCCCTCAAACTTAGGCCACTCTCGATGGCATCGGATGGAGTCGAACCATGTTGTGACCAGGATCGCATCAAAAAGGGTCCATATATTGATTGTTGCATGATATTGTTGTACGAAGTAGTGAGCCATGTGAAACATTTGGAATACATGTTTGTGATGTTTATGTTTATCATCTGAATCATTATTCGCTTGATGATTTTAACTTATGGAATCCATTTACATCGTATGAATGCCTTAGAGATTGTTCAATTTTGTTCCACAAATTTGATAAGGCATTATTTCTTTTGTGTGATAAGTTGATCTTATTCTTCCACATGCGTCATACTTGTGTTGCTGTGTTTATGCGTGGATTACAAATTTGTTTGAAGCAATACTTGTTAATTCACGACTATTCTTTCTAGGTGTCTCGATTACCATCCTCCCCATTTGATCGAGGAAAGCTGAGCAAAAGGAATTCCATTCGAGAGAACCATCTGCTCGATTCGAGGATGAATCACTTTCAAGAGGGGGTATGATGCGATCCTGGTCGCATTATGGTTCGACTCCATCCGATGCCATCGAGAGTGGCCTAAGTTTGAGGGGCCAAAGTGCAAAATGAAGATGATTCCAGCTCTTTGAACCGATCCAACTAAATTGAACTCTTTATTTAATTTTTAGCTTTGCCTTTAGTTTGCATTTTAAATACTTACATTTAAGCATCTTAGTTCAATAAATGGTTGCTGGTCATTAATTCAACTCAACTTAGTTTAATTAATTGAGTTCTTTTAATGAATTTAATTTAATAGTTGTTTCTTTAATTAATCTAGTTACTAGGTTAATTTATTGATGCATGAGTTAAGTTCATTTAATGATGCTTTATTTAATTAAGCTAGTTGCTTTAAGTGTTAGTTTATTTAATTAAGCTAGTTGCTGGAATAAATGATGTTTAAGTGTTAGTTTATTTAATTAAGTTAGTTGTTAATTTATTTTAAGTTTAATAATTGCATTAATTTGTCGGTTACATGTGATAATTGCAGGTGACTTTTCATCTTACATCCATTATTACTATTAAATAAAGAAGAACATTATGGTTCTTTAAATTTGGCAGCCTCTTTGTCTTCAACTTCTATAACATTTGCTTCATGGTATTTACTACAAGCAATCATTTCTCCATCATTTGGCTGGTGACTTTTTGGTTGATCATGGAGAACTCAAGGGACATTGACAAACAATTTAATTGAAGAATTAATCACATTGAAGATGGGAGTTACATGGCTAGAGTTCCAAAAGTTCAACGACTTTTCATTTGGCTGGTGACTTTTCAGTTGATCATGGAAGAACCCAAGGGACACTTTTTAAGCATTCAAATTCATTTGATCAGCTCATTAGGAGTCATAAAGTTGCTGTTATTTGGCTGAAGGAATTCAAGAGTTTTTAGATTTTATTTTAGCCATTTAAATGCATATTAAAGTTGAATTCATTTGTCTCTTTAGCTAACCACATGTAAGCACTATATATACCTGTTATTAGTTTGTAAAAGGGGGACTTTTGAACTTTGAATATATTTTCTGAACTTTTGTTCATTGAGTGAGATTATTCTCCTCTCTATCTTTCGTACGAGTTTCGATTTCAACTTATCAAGTTTTCTTACTTGTGGTGTCAATCGTTCTCTTCCACCAACTTATACCATAGGTTCGTATCTTTATAGATAACGGGTCTTGGTCCATCATCGACTACTATTTTTTCCACCTTAAACAAATATAGAATCCGGGGTGACACTTTATTAGTGTTGAATCGATTCTTTGTTTAAGTTCTTTCATCCATTCCCATCAACTATCACCTATCATTTATCTAAACCATCACTTATCCATCTGTTTTCTTTGTTATTAAACTGCTGCCATTTTCTTAAATCCAACCATTTTTCCCTTTTAAAACAAATCGAATGAAATGAAACATCCCAAACCCGGCCCACGAGCCTTGACCGGATCTGGTATGTTCCTTGAAGAAAACCAGTTCACATTTCCTTTATTACTTTTGAAAAACTGTGGGTTTTGAAGAAAGTTTGTTTGTGGGTTGGGCTTGAGTTGAAAACAAGTTTGTTTTATGTTAAAAACCCATTTACCTCGAGTGACAAAATATTTAAAGTTTATTCTTAAACTAAATTGACTTAAGCTCTAATAAAATTTCGTCACATAGCAAATAGAATGTAAATTAACATAGTTCACTATAGCCTTATTACATCAAATAAAACCCAAAATAAAATTTATAAAGTGCTTAAATAAATTAAAATGTCCAAATTAAATAAAACTTCAAGTTGAGCATGGCCACCACAAGTTCTCGCTGTCTCGGTCCATCATTGTTCATCACCAAACATGTTCCCACAACGGGTGAGTAAATGCACTCAATGTGTACTACAACACTAAATCTTAACAACTTAGGCATACATAATCACATCACATACCAATTCACATAATAGATCAAAATAATGATGCAATCCCAACCCAAACCTATATGCCATCCGCTACACATCCCCGTACCAACCTGCACACCGTGGGGACTACTAAGTCGACCCTCCATCCGCTACACACCATCGAAGGCAGTCGCTGTAGTCGACGTGCTCATCGCCCTTATGAGTATTCGTGGTCTTAGGTCACCACACTCAGATATCGTGGTCTTAGGTCACCACATTCACTTCCCCTTTTCAATAACCCATGTGCCCCATAACATATATTATGCATTAACATGCCAACTTTCACATTCTTATCACATATTAAATATAACATGTTTCATAATCCTAGTAGGAGTAGGATACGTACCTGGGTACTTTGTACCATTCACGGTACCTTAGCCATATTCTTGCACATTCTTATAGTCACATACAAATTAAATAATGCCATAAATAAATTAAAAAGTAGTGTGAGGTACACACCTGATTAACTTAGCGTATTCCTTGAAATCCCGAAAAAAAAGAAAAACCGATCTATCGCTTTAGATCCTTAATCCCTACATTTGGTCAATCCCTTACTATTTAGTAAAAGCCTATTCAGCCATAAGACTGAATCCCAAAGGATTATTGTAACCAAAACTTACCTTGTGCCGATCAAATCCTGAAAACTTGCTGAGTTCCTTCTTGAAATCGGCTAGCCATTAAATCACTTAGCTATGTCAGTTTCCGGCTTTTGAATAAATAAGAAACAGTTCTAAATACCAAAAATAGGCCTTGGTCGAATACCTTATATGCTTACCTTGTGGATTCTAAAGTCCCGAAAAGATTCACTTGCTTAGGGAGTTGTCGAAATACCTATGGGCTCATGTTAGATCCGATTTCATCCTTAAACATAATTAATGGCCTTTGGCCGAATATTCACATGTCTTACCTTGAAGCTTTAAATCCCGAAAAATCCTCCTTTTAGTCGCCTACTCGATAATCCCGAAAGATCCTTCCATATTTTTGGCCAAAATCAATAATAGGATTAGTCCCTAAATTTTGATAAGTCTACAATATAAAAGAATGGAAACCAAACTTGGATCTTACCCTTATTTGAAGAAATCGATTGCACCTTCACTTCAACCTTCAGGGATTCGGCTATGGCTAGATGATGATCTCACAACCTTCGGCTTTTGGAAGGTTGAGAGAAAAAGAAAAAGGAAGAGAAGAAAGGTGAAGAAATCGACTTGCTTTACTAGAGATTTTAGTTTTGACAAGATAGCAGAGAAGAGAGGATTTTGCTAGGAAAATTCGGCAGAGGGAAGAGAATGAATGAATGGCCTTAGTTCTCCTCCTTGTGCAGAAATTACTAGGCCAAGATTCCCTTACTTGGACACCACTCTTCTATTTTGATAGCTCTATCCCTTTAATTTAAAATTAAAAGAAATAATCCTTTTAATTATACCAATAATTATCCCTTATTTATCCACCTATTTAATCGAAATTTAAAGAGGATAAAACTCCTCTTTTAAGAGCCTTCATGCCGTCCAACTCCCTTGCTCCTTGTAGCAAAATAAAAATCTTTTATTTTGCTTCCTATGTGACTCGAACCTTGGCCCCTTTCTCTTTGGACATGGCGTCACTTGCTAGGCCCTAAGTGGTGCCTTGTAGCCATTTTACCAAGGCTATTTGTATGTCATATTTCACATACATTTTCTCTTAAGACCACATTGCCTTAGTTTCCCCTTTTTGAACTTTAAAACTTAATATTTCTATGACATTTCCTTACATTTCCAAGTTTCCAAAAATTTTCGTTTTCCTCTTTAAACTTGACATTTCCTTTTATTTCCAAGTTTCCAAAAATGTTCGCTTTCCTCTTTTGAATCATTTCTAAATCATTTCCTTACATTTCCTAGTTTCCAAAAATGTTCAGAATACATTCATAACACATAAGACATGTCATTTTGCACAATTAAACTGAAAATGCATAGGCCCTTTTCAGGATGTTACAGTTCTACCCCCCTTAAAATAATTTCGTCCTCGAAATTTCCTAGCTAAAATAATTGAGGGTATTGCCGTCGCATTGCCTCTTCTGGCTCCCACGAAGCTTCCTCCGATCCATGGTTGCGCCATAACACTTTGACTAGAGGAACTGACTTCCTCCGCAACACTTTCACGCCTCGCTCCAAAATCGAATCGGCGCCTCTTCGTAGGATAAGTCCGGCCTTAGCTCCACCTCTTCAACCGGTACTACGTGAGATGGATCCGATCGATATCGCCGTAACATGGAAACATGGAATATGCCGTGCATTTGCTTCAATTCCGATGGCAACTCTAATCGATATGCCATCTGGTCCAACTCGCTTCAACACTCGATAGGGCCCTATAAACCTTGGGCTTAACTTCCTTTGCGACCAAACCTCATCACCTTCTTCCAAGGCGAGACTTTCGTAAACACTTGATCTCCCACTTCAAACTCTATTTCCTTCCGTTTAAGGTCTCTGCGACGACTTACGCTCATCGAGGCTTCTTTAACCGTGCCTCGATTATCTCAACCTTCTCTTCGGCCGCCACTAACTCGGGCCCAAAACTCGACGTTCTCCTAACTCACCCAACAAGTAGGTGTTCGACATTTCCACCATACAATGCTTCATATGGTGCCATCCGAATGCTAGCCCGATAGCTATTGTTGTAGGCGAAACTCACTAAAGGCAAATAGTCTTCCCAACTTCCTCGGAAATCCATCACACGACCTCTCAACATATCCTCCAACACTTGTATAACCTGCTCGCATTGCCCGTCTCGATTATGGATGAAAAGCCGAGTGAAGTCTAACTTAGTGCCTAAAGCTTGATGAAGTGCCCTCCAAAACCGAGACGTAAACCTTGGGTCCCTATCGGAGATGATCGATACCTGCACTTCGCAACCTCGCAATTTCCGCTACATATAATTTGGCCAACTTTTGAAGAGAATAATCCATTCTCATCGGAATGAAATGCGCGGACTTGGTCAAACGGTCCACTATTACCCATACCGAGTCCTTCTTAGTAGGCGTAAGGAAGCCCACTAATGAAGTCCATGGTGATTCTTGCCCATTTCCATTGTGGAATCTCGATTGGTGAAGTAATCCCGATGGAACTTGGTGTTCAATTTAACTTGTCGACACGCCGACATTTCCCCACGAATTCAAGAACTTCCCGCTTAAGATCAAAGCCACCGTAATCGCTCCCTTAAATCCTCAGACAACTTAGTGCCTCCGGATGCATAGCATATGGGCTACTATGCGCTTCCAAGAATCCATTGTCTTAACTCCTCGTCTTTTGGCATACGTGCATCTTTCCCTTGAAGCACAATACTCCTCATTGTTAACACCATAATCTTCTAACTCTCCGCTCAGACTTGCCGTAGCTTAGCACTTAAGTCCTCATCCAACAATTGACTTTCCTTTACTTCATTCAACCACGTGGGCTTGACTTGCAATTTCGCGCAGACTTCCATCATCATACAAACTTAAGTGTGCGAACATCGCCCTTAGATTCGATACCACTTTCCGACTTAAGGCATCCGCTACCACATTCGCCTTGCCTCGGTGATACTCGATCGAACAATCATAATCCTTTAATAGCTCCACCCACCTTCGCTGCCTTAGGTTCAACTCCTTCTCGAGTCGCAGATACTTTAGACTTTTGTGGTCTGTGTAGATCACCGACTTTTCTCCATAAAGGTAATGCCTCCACACCTTAAGAACGAAGACCACTGCCACCAATTCCAAGTCATGAGTTGGGTAGTTAACCTCATGAGGCCTTAACTGCCGAGACGCATAAGCGACCACTTTTCCATCTTGCATTAGAACACACCCTAATCCCGTATGCTAAGCGCCACAAGATACCACAAACTCCTTTCCCGCCTCGTCGAATTAACACCGGAGCTTTAATCAAGACCTTCTTGAGCTTCTCAAAGCTCATTGTTGCTTATCCATCCATACAAAGGGTACTTCCTTCCTCAATAACTTTGTCAAAGGCGCGGCTATTGACGAGAACCTTCTACAAACCTCCTATAATAGCCTCGCCAAACCTAAGAAACTTTCAGATTTACTTCTGCACCTAGGTGGTTTCCAATCCAACACCGCCTTGATCTTCATAGGATCCACCCTTATTCCTCTCCGTGGATACCACATGCCCTAAGAATGCCACCTCCTTAAGTCAAAATTCACACTTGCTGAATTTGGCATAGAGCTTCTTTTCCTTAATACTTGTAGCACTATCTCGTAGGTGCTCATCATGCTCATCCTCCGACTTTGAGTATACTAAGATGTCGTCGATGAACACGACGACGAACCTATCCAAGTAGGGTTGGAAGACCCGGTTCATCATATCCATGAACGCTGGCCGAGCGCTCACAACCCAAACGGCATTACTACAAACTCATAATGGCCGATCTTGTCCTAAAGGCGGTCTTATGGATATCCGCCTCCTTCACCTTCAATCGATGATATCCGCACCTTAGATCGATCTTTGAAAATACGGCGCCCCCTTAAGCCGATCGAACAAGTCGTCTATTCTTGGCAAAGGGTACTTGTTCTTAATGGTCACTTTATTCAATCGACGATAGTCTACGCACATTCGCATAGTCCCATCTTTCTTCTTCACAAACAAGACCGGTGCTCCCCATGGAGACACACTGGCCTGGATGAACCCACGATCCAAAGCAATTCTTGAATCTGAGCCTTGAGCTCAACTAACTCCTTTAGCACCATTCGGTATGGGGCGATTGACACAGAGCTGCTCTCGGTAGCAAGTCTATTCCAAATTCCACCTCCCTATCCGGGGTATTCTGTAATTCCTCCGAAACACATCCACGAAGTCCCTTACCGCTCTAACTCCATTGACTCCTTCATCCTTTCCATCTAACGCACTTACGAAGGCTAAAAACGCCTTGCACCCTTCCGAACCATCCTTTCAAATTTTTAGTGCCAAACTACATTAGACAAGTAGTTTCTTCTTTCTCCTATCATGATAATCACCTCACCCTCCGGGGTTCTTAGTTCCATTCATTTAGCCGCACAATCCAACACGGCTCGATGCTCTACTAGCCAGTCCATCCCAAGTATGAGGTCAAATTATTTGAAGGGTAACTCCATTAAGTCAACCCGAAAGTTCACTCCCTGAATTTCTAGGGGTACACTCCGAAAGATGTTATCCACCACTACAGTTTGGCCTAATGGGCTTACTACAGCCATCTGCCTATCAGAGAGTTCAGAGTCTAGGCCTAGTGTTTCCACTACACTACATGCAACATAGGAATGGGTCAAGCCCACATCAATCAGAGCATAATAAGGTTTCCCAAATATAAGGAACGTACCGGTTATGACATCCGACACGTCTCCATCCTCCCTCTGGCGAACCGCATAAACCAAACCCGCTGCCTTGCCTCAAGATAGCAAAGCACCTCTCGCCGGTGTTCCTCGCCCTCCGCCAAAGCACCATTACCTCTATTATTCGCACCACGACCACGTTGGGGTCTGTTGTCCACCTCTACCACCTGATGAACATTCCGAGTCACGCCGACTCTCCTCCCGCTTCTTTGGACAATCTCTAATCATGTGGTCCTTAGACCCACACCAAACATCCTCCCGTCTTTTTCCAACACTCTCCTAAGTGTTTCTTCCCACACCTGGTCATAAGGACGACATCGCTCCCAGAGTAGCAGCTTGTCGACCTCGCGCCTATCAACTCTAGGCCTTTTATTCCTGTGATGATCCTCGACGAACCAAAGCCTCTTTTCTCGCCTGCTCGTCGAAGTTCTCGCTTTGTAGAATCCTTAATCCCCTCGGCTACCTTAGCTTTTCTACTAAAGCGTAAAACTCGCTCCTAATGCGAGCTATCAACACTTTAAATCATCCTCAAACCGCCCTCAACCTGACACACCGCTCATGCTCCGTAGCCACCACTCCTCGAGCATAACGACTCACCTCGTAAACTCAACTTCATATCGCCACGGACTTGTTCCTTGAACCACCCCCATAAATGCCTTCCTTTGCTCATCAAGATAAGAATGCAACCGACATACTTTTCCGATAAGCCGCCTTAACATAGTCCCACGTCGATCCTCACCGTGGCACCATCACGAATCGTGAGCCACCATTGGTACGCTTCATCGCGCAGAGGAACGCCACCATTCCTTTCACCTCTTCTTCGGGGTTAGATCTAGTTCATCCATGATCCACTCGGTTGATTCCAACCAATACTCGCAGATCGGGTGCCACTCCCGACACTCCACGGAACACCTCACTCCGTTGGCACGAAGTCGCTGTGTACCGACTTCCGGCTCCCGAATTTCCTCCTACACCACCACCAACTCTAGAACCCGCAGCACAGACAACCTCGCGACACAAAGATCATCCCCTATCTCGTGCTTGCCGCTCACCACCAAACCGGGGTGGTGGTGGCATCTCGTTGTCGCACTTCGACCGATCTAACGGGTTCCGACACGGCCATTCTACCTCTATCATCAGATCCTCGTATGTTACGACCACGCCCCTAGAGCTCATTTCTACCGTCGCGATCCGATTAAAAAGTTTTATGAATTAGTGCTTGTTTCACTTATTACCCGCAAGAAGTTTTATGAAAAGAAATTTTAGGAGTGGTTCTTTCGTATTCATACCGCATTACGCCTTTGCATTCATACATCCATCAATCAATTATGAACTTCCGCTCATTCAGAGAAATGTTGTAGTTTCCTTTGTTGTTGTTTTTCCACTACCCAGTGGTATTTTCGTAATTTGTCCTATAGGGGTATTTTCGTAGTTTTTCAAGATAAGGTTCCTTGTTGATTTTGTCAATAAGAATGTGTTGGTAATTTTGAATTCCCGTGGTACTTTGGAAAATTTTGAAATCCAGGGGTATTTTGGAAATTTTGAATCTCTGGGTATTTTGGAAATTTCATAAACCAAGGGCATTTCTGTAATTTTACCGCTAGGGGTATTTTAGTAATTTTACAATTGAAATTTTTCAAAAATTTTGTAAAAATAGTTCTCACGAATTAAAAGGGTAATTTTAAGAGTTTTAGAACTAAGTTTTTTTATTATAAAAACATGGCTAGTTCCTTCGGGTTTTAGTTATTGTGTTTAGCCTATGACCGAGTCCTCTTGGTCTGGGGGTGAACCAAAGCTATGCACCAGGTAGGATTCGAGTGGAGAGGAGGTGAGTCACGCGGATCGCTAAGTACCAAGCTCCCATCAAACCGGTCCTAGACATGCGCATGAGGTTGCCACACCCACCGAGTCTTCTTGGTTAGGGTGAACCGAAGCTACGCACTGCAGGATTCCAACAAGAGGAGGTGAGTCACTAGGATCGCTTAAATACCTGTGCTCTTCCGGATCCAATCATAGACATGCGCATTGTGGGTTACCACACCCTAACTCTGGCGACTTAGCCATAGGTTTGTTTAGGCATTTAAGTCTTATGTATTTGTGTTTGAGTAGACTAGACCTACGGTTCAAGTACCTATCATACTATTCTATGTTCCATTACATTTCTACCCTTCTACAGATCATATTAAAAATCACACAAGGGATAGGGGTACTCACCTGGTAGACCTCAGGTCAGAGACTTGGGTGTCATACCAGAAAACCTGCTGATTTCATAAAATATTTTTATAAAACTTATTTGGGCTCGATTCGAAAACATTTTGGGCCTTAAACCTCAGCCGAGAGTTTGAAACGGCTCGATATTAAATCAAACATCCCAAACCCCACCCACGAGCCTTGACCGGATCTCGTATGTTCCTTGAAGAAAACCAGTTCACATTTCCTTTATTACTTTTGAAAACTGTGGGTTTTGAAGAAAGTTTGTTTGTGGGTTGGGCTTGAGTTGAAAACAAGTTTGTTTTATGTTAAAACCCATTTACCTCGAGTGACAAAATATTTAAAGTTTATTCTTAAACTAAATTGAATTAAGCTCTAATAAAATTTCATCACATAGCAAATAGAATGTAAATTAACATAGTTCACTATAGCCTTATTACATCAAATAAAACCCAAAATAAAATTTATAAAGTGCTTAAATAAATTAAAATGTCCAAATTAAATAAAACTTCAAGTCGAGCATGGCCACCACAAGTTCTACTGCCTCGGTCCATCACCGCTCATCACTCAAACATGTTCCCACAACGGGTGAGTCAACAGACTCAATGTGTACTACAACACTAAATCTTAACAACTTAGGCATACATAATCACATCACATACCAATTCACATAATAGATCAAAATAATGATGCAATCCCAACCCAAACCTATATGCCATCCGCTACACATCCCCGCACTCAACTCGCACACCGTGGGGACTACTAAGTCGACCCTCTATCCGCTACACACCATCGAAGCGCCACGCAATGACGCGTGCTCATCGCCTCTTATGAGTATTCGTGGTCTTAGGTCACCACACTCGGATATCGTGGTCTTAGGTCACCACATTCACTTCCCTTTTCAATAACCCATGTGCCCCATAACATATATTATGCATTAACATGCCAACTTTCACATTCTTATCACATATTAAATATAACATGTTTCATAATCCTAGTAGGAGTAGGATACGCACTGGGTACTTTGTACCATTCACTGCACCTTAGCCATATTCTTGCACATTCTTATAGTCACATACAAATTAAATAATGCCATAAATAAATTAAAAAGTAGTATGAGGTACACACTGATTAACTTAGCGTATTCCTTGAAATCCGAAAAAAAGAAAACCGATCTATCGCTTTAGATCCTTAATCCCTACACTTGGTCAATCCCTTACTATTTAGTAAAAGCCTATTCGCCATAAGACTCAATCCCGAAGGATTATTGTAACCAAAACTTACCTTGTGCCGATCAAATCCCAAAACTTGCTTTGAGTTCCTTCTTGAAATCGGCTAGCCATTAAATCACTTAGCTATGTCGGGTTTCCAACTTTTGAATAAATAAGAAAAACAATTCTAAATACCAAAAATAGGCCTTGGCCGAATACCTTATATGCTTACCTTGTAGATTCTAAAGTCCCGAAAAGATTCACTTGCTTAGGGAGTTGTCGAAATACCAATGGACTCATGTTAGATCCGATTTCATCCTTAAACATAATTAATGGCCTTTGGCCGAATATTCACATGTCTTACCTTGAAGCTTTAAATCCCAAAAAATCCTCCTTTTAGTCGCCTACTCTGATAATCCCGAAAGATCCTTCCATATTTGGGCCAAAATCAATAATAGGGATTAGTCCCTAAATTTCGATAAGTCTACAATATAAAAGAATGGAAACCAAACTTGGATCTTACCCTTATTTGAAGAAATCGATTGCACCTTCACTTCAACCTTCAGGGATTCGGCTATGGCTAGATGATGATCTCACAACCTTCGGCTTTTGGAAGGTTGAGAGAAAAATAAAAAGGAAGAGAAGAAAGGTGAAGAAATCGACTTGCTTTGCTAGAGATTTCGGTTTTGACAAGATAGCAGAGAAGAGAGGATTTTGCTAGGAAAATTCGGCAGAGGGAAGAGAATGAATGAATGGCCTTAGTTCTCCTCCGTGTGCCGAAATTACTAGGCCAAGACTCCCTTACTTGGCCACCACTCTTCTATTTTGATAGCTCTATCCCTTTAATTTAAAATTAAAAGAAATAATCCTTTTAATTATATCAATAATTATCCTCATTTATCAACCTATTTAACTCAAATTTAAAGAGGATAAAACTCCTCTTTAAGAGCCTTCATGCCGCCCAACTCTCCTTTGCTCCTTGTAGCAAAATAAAAATCTTTTATTTTGCTTCCTATGTGACTCAACCTTGGCCCCTTTCTCTTTGGACATGGCGTCACTTGCTAGGCCCTAAGTGGTGCCTTGTAGCCATTTTACCAAGGCTATTTGTATGTCATATTTCACATACATTTTCTCTTAAGACCACCTTGCCTTAGTTTCCCTTTTGAACTTTAAAACTTAATATTTCTATGACATTTCCTTACATTTCCAAGTTTCCAAAAATTTTCGTTTTCCTCTTTAAACTTGACATTTCCTTTTATTTCCAAGTTTCCAAAAATATTCGCTTTCCTCTTTTGAATCATTTCTAAATCATTTCCTTACATTTCCTAGTTTCCAAAAATGTTCAGAATACATTCATAACACATAAGACATGTCATTTCGCACAATTAAACTGAAAATGCATAGGCCCTTTTCAGGATGTTACACGAAACCTCTTCATAGACGATCGGGCAAACTCGTATATGACTCGACTCACCCTGAGGCGGATCGTATCACCACTTTTGCTCAACTAAGGCCGAAATATCCTCCTTGAATTGTTTTGCACGTGCTCGGGTGATGGGTCCTTGTGGCAACACTAATGGCTCTTTGTTGGAACTTGGTGTGACCCGGATCATGGCCGTATCATCCTCTCCCTCTTCAAAGTGATTTGTCCTCAAATCGGAATCTGCATCAAAGAGAGATAGATCAGACACATTAAAAGTTGCACTTATATTAAACTCACCTGGTAGGTCAAGTCGATAGGAATTGTCATTAATTCGCTCCAAAACTTGGAATGGACCATTGTAACACCCCAAACCCGGCCTAGAAGTTAGGCCCAAATCTAGTGTGTCACATGGAAGTAAAAACCATCTTTGCGATTATTAAAAACTTGCTTGAGAAATACAGCCTCTTTGTTAAAACCAAAATCACTTAAGCAATTATTAACTACTTGAAAACGTAATAATCTTTAATAACCTTTTTGGTAGCAAAAGCATATTTGAAATGAACAATTTACAAAAATGTGATGTTTAGAAATAGAGTTGCAAAAGCATTTTGAAATCGTTGCAGAAACATAGATAAAATATAACTATTTTTGAAAGATTGATTGATGAGTCAACAATCAAGGTATTGAACTTAAACCGTGACTTTTGAAAATATTGTTTGATAGTTCAAGAAAATAACTTTCGTGTTAAAATATTTATAAAGTTTATTATGAAATCCATTTGTTAATCGATTTTAGAAAACCTTTATGTAAGTTTTAGAAAAATTCTCGTTTTAAACAATTTAAGCAAAATAATAAGTATATCAACCATAAAGCGATAATAAAATACTCCAGAGGCCTTATTAAAACTTAAACCAAAATAGCAAAATAATAAAATAAACGGAAATAGAAATTTAAAATTTAATAACACCATTTCTGAAGTATGGCCTCCACCGAGTCATCCATGGGCCCAAGTCCTCACTACGGAGCATTACCTACAAGGGTTAAGAAAAGGGGGGTGAGTTACAAGAACTCAGTGTGAAATCCCCTTACCGTTATTCATTGGGCCGGAACCCAATTAGCAATATTTTGGGCCTAAGCCCATTTACAACAACAATAATGTATCAAATATAATATGCATATGATATGCAAATCCCAAACCAAACCTAGATTTCCATCCGCTACACACCACCCATACCAACCAGCACACCTGTGGGGAGCTTTAGTCACCCACCCCGCCAACACACCAAACATAGGCATTAAGCCGATTATATCAAATTTGTGGACAAGCCACCAGATTAACAGAATTTACATGGCATCGCCATTTTTCACATTTGTGGCAGAGCCACCAGAATTATGTAGCAGAGCTACCAGAACTTCTCTTCATCATTATCCCATCCCATGCAAAGCATGCATATAATGCATAACAAAATCACAATATGTCAACAGTAATTTATTCAGATATTTATTACAAAATTATGGCCCATTACAGTAATTAATAAAAGGCCCATTAAGCAAAATATCAGATTTGGCACATTTAGCAAAATATCAGATTGGCCCATATAGCAAAATATCAGATCGGCCCATTTATCAAAATATCAGATTGGCCCATTTATCAAAATATCAGATTGGCCCATTTATCAAAATATCAGATTGGCCCATATATCAAAATATCAGATCGGCCCATTTATCAAAATATCAGATTGGCCCATTTATCAAAATATCAGATCGACCCATATAACAATTTCGTAATTCGGCCCTTTAGGGGCATTTTCATAATTTCGATAATTTACCCACTAAGGGTAATTAGGTAATTTTGCAACCTAAGGGTATTTTGGAAATTTCGCAACCTAGACTAACTACTAATGTGGAGCATAAAAATCGAAACTGTCCATCTTCATCGTACTAACTAAATTGACTATAACTTGAGTTAGGAATCTCGAAATCTAACCCGTAAATTTTCCTTGAGACTAGACTCATATATCTTCTTACTATAGTTTTTCTAGAATTTTTGACTTAGCCATTTAGTACAGTTTATTCCTTAAAGATTCCCTTATTTCACTGACCAACGATTCTGACATCTCTTACCCAAAATTCAAATATCTCACTGTACAATTTTCATATGTTGCTCCAACTTGTTTCTGTTGAAAATAGACTCACTAAGGAATCTTTACATATAAACTATATCTCATAATTCACTTTGTACAATTTTATACAATTTTTCCAAGACAGATCAGGGAACCACGAAGTCATTCAGAACCAGTCTCACTCAAATTAACATATCTCAGAATATAAAAATCCTTTTCCTTCTCCGTTTCTTCCATATTAAAATAGACACAGTAAGCTTTAATCTAATATCTTATTCACTTTGTAATTCCATTTCTCCTATTTTTTGTGATTTTTCCAAAAACGCGTCACTGCTTCTAACCAAAATTATTTTATTACAAAATACGATTACCACTATGATCATAAGCACGCCCGAGTGATCATGGATGCCGGTTTTTGGTTTTCTTCGGTATTTTGACCAAATCACAGAACATATCATACAAACTTTTAGAGAGATGTGAGATTACACACCATATCAAACATGTATCTGGAAGGTACGTGATTACACACCTTGATTAGGATTCCCTAAAGAACCACTCTTCATTGACCCACTATATCCGAAGGATTTGCAAATAGGATATATCGAGTGGTTTTGTCCCTAAAACATAATTGATTAGTCGAAACTTCAATCCAATTTACAACATAGCCAAATAGAGATATAACGAAAAATCCAAAATGAACCCCCTTACCTTATCGATATTGGATCCAATTTCCACCGTTTGACTTCGGCTAGAACAATACACGGTCTCCCACTTAAAACACTACGAAAAAGAGAAAATAATCTCGTTTGAGAGGGTAGAATAAAATGATGGTCTCGGTTAAAAGGACCATCCCATGCCAAGACATATATTCGGCTAGGAAAAAGAAAAAAATAAAAAAATGTTTGAATAGAACCACTTACCGATTGATCAAAGAAGTGAGTGTTAATACGGATGAGAAGAACGATAAAGAAGAAATGAAGGGTTCGGTTTTTCCAAAGGAAATCGAGTGAACAATTTGATCTCCAAGGTTTAGGTACTTTCGGCAACAAGGAAGAAAATAAGAAACAAAAATGCACACTAAAGGCTTGAAAATTTGGCAAAGAGAAGAGGAAATTTGGAGAGAAAGAGAATGATACAAAAAACTAAAGAGAACAACCTCTCAAGCACTAGCTTTGCCAAAAACTCCTAGCAAAATTCGGCTATCACCCCCTTTAGCCCCAAAACTGTCCACATTCATGTCCCTAATAGTCAAAATTTTGCCAACCACCCTTTCCATAATACATCCCTTGAAAAAGGCCACATGTTCCCCCTACTTTCCCCTTTCTCTTGATTTCTTTCCTCACATTCATCCTTTCCTATTTTCCTTAGCCATCTTGCCAAAAATAAAAGTCCACCTTGCCTTATTTACATGCTTGGCCGACACTTAAGGAAAGAGTGTAAAAATAATAGTTAAAGTTTGCACACAATGGGATTTGAACCTCTTCCCTCCATACTCTTCACTTAATGCCATATCCTCTTTGCCATAAGCTCAATTATGTTAGCAATTTACTCACTTATTTCCATAAGCTTTGATGCCTCTTACTATCTCTCCTTAATAGGCTTAAACACAAAATTTTACTAAGGCCCAACTTGAACCCGAAACTTCATAAAACCTCGTAATTTTCTAAAATCACCTTTTTAATAAGTCTAATTTGCAATAATGCCATTCTCTTATTCTCAAATTTTAAACACTCCTACGCCCAAGGCCCAATGGGCCCAATCCTACTAGGCCCAATTTCGGGATGTTACAATTCTACCCTCCTTACAAAAATTTCATCCTCGAAATTTCCAACCAACTACTAAACACGTTGCTCAAAATCACACCACTATGCTTTCGCTGCGCACTCTGATCTTAATAACACTAATGTACTTTAACATAATCTTGAATCCTTTTTCACACAACCAAACATCTAACCATTGTATAAACAAAGTTATCTACCATTTATACTTAGAATTTTCTACATTCAATCATCACGTCCAACCAAAACATTCCTGACTTGATGGTGATGAAACAATCCCGAGCCTTATGCTCCTTAGACCCGCATCTCAAGCATGCTCCTGGCCTCCTCCAGCATTCTCCCAGATGACGCCTTCTGCAATAATCGCAAGCCGAAAAGTTTGGACGTGCCTTAACATGTTTCACAGAACGAGACTGTGACCCTAGAGAAGTATGATCTAATTTCTTCTTACAGTCCACGTGCCCAACTCGAAGTGTTCGACCAATTTCCTAACCTCCTCCACAAGCTCCCTAACTAGCTGAGTCAGCTCATCAATTCCAGCTCGGTCATAAGACTCCGTCTCTGCTACTGCAATGCCAACACCTCCCTTTAGGATACATGCCCCGATGCTGAAAATCTAGCCCTAGCACCTCGGCCTCTACCACGTCCACGTCCTCTAGCGCTCATGTTCACTAATGTCAATTTAATCTTATTAAAAGTCTTATGAATTAGTCTATAGTTCTAATATTTATTAAACAATGTCTTATGGAGTATAGGAAGTAAAGTTGTTTTCGTAGTACGCATCCTATAGTCTCAATCTCTATAGTTTCAGCTCCTAAGACTAAAAGTTCTAGAGTATTCTATTTTGTGGAATTTTCTTACCACGGTACTAACACAATAATCATAAAATGATAACATATACTTACTTGACTTGGTGCCGGATACCCGTGGTGCCATACTTTCTTTGGAACATACATAATTTAAAATTTTAAACAGCTTTGAAAATGTGTTTGAACCCAAACCATAGCCGAGTTTTGCAACCGAGCTCTGATACCATAAAATGTAACACTCCAAACCCGACCTAGAAGTTAGGCCTGAATCTAGTGTGTCACATGGAAGTAAAAACTATCTTTGCGATTATTAAAAACTTGCTTGAGAAATACAACCTCTTTGTTAAAACCAAAATCACTTAAGCAATTGTTAACTACTTGAAAACGTAATAATCTTTAATAACCTTTTTGGTAGCGAAAGCATATTTGAAATGAACAATTTACAAAAATGTGATGTTTAGAAATAGAGTTGTGAAGCATTTTGAAATCGCTATGAAACGTAGATAAAATACAAGTATTTTTGAAAGATTGATTGATGAGTCAACAATCAAGGTATTGAACTTAAACCGTGACTTTTGAAAATATTGTTTGATAGTTCGAGAAAATAACTTCCGTGTTAAAATATTTATAAAGTTTATTATGAAATCCATTTGTTAATCGATTTTAGAAAACCTTTATGTAAGTTTTAGAAAAATTCTCATTTTAAACAATTTAAGCAAAATAATAAGTATATCAACCATAAAGCGATAATAAAATACTCCAAAGGCCTTATTACAACTTAAACCAAAATAGCAAAATAATAAAATAAACGGAAATAGAAATTTAAAATTTAATAACACCAATCCTGAAGTATGGCCTCCACCGAGTCATTCATGGGCCCAAGTCCTCACTACAGAGTATTACCTATAAGGGTTAAGAAAAGGGGGGTGAGTTACAAGAACTCAGTGTGAAATCCCCTTACAGTTATTCATTGGGCCGGAACCCAATTAGCAATATTTTGGGCCTAAGCCCATTTACAACAACAATAATGTATCAAATATAATACGCATATGATATGCAAATCCCAAACCAAACCTAGATTTCCATCCGCTACACACCACCCGTACCAACCAGCACACCTGTGGGTTGCTTTAGTCACCCACCCCGCCAACACACCAAACATAGGCATTAAGCCGATTATATCAAATTTGTGGACAAGCCACCAGATTAACAGAATTTACATGGCATCACCATTTTTCATATTTGTGGCAGAGCCACCAGAATTATGTAGCAGAGCTACCAGAACTTCTCTTCATCATTATCCCATCCCATGCAAAGCATGTATATAATGCATAACAAAATCACAATATGTCAACAGTAATTTATTCGGATATTTATTACAAAATTATGGCCCATTACAGCAATTAATCAAAAGGCCCATTAAGCAAAATATCAGATTTGGCCCATTTAACAAAATATAAGATTGGCCCATATAGCAAAATATCAGATCGGCCCATTTATCAAAATATCAGATTGTCCCATTTATCAAAATATCAGATTGGCCCATTTATCAAAATATCAGATTGGCCAATATAGAAAAATATCAGATCGGCCCATTTATCAAAATATCATATTGGCCCATTTATCAAAATATCAGATTGGCCCATATAACAATTTCGTAATTCGGCCCTTTAGGGGCATTTTCATAATTTTGATAATTTACCCACTTAGGGTAATTAGGTAATTTCGCAACCTAAGGGTATTTTGGAAATTTCGCAACCTAGACTAAATACTAATGTGGAGCATAAAAATCGAAACTGTCTATCTACGTCGTACTAACTAAATTGACTATAACTTGAGTTAGGAATCTCGAAATCTAACTCCGTAAATTTTCCTTGAGACTAGACTCATATATCTTCTTACTATAATTTTTATAGAATTTTTGACTTAGCCATTTAGTACAGTTTATTTCTTAAAGATTCCCTTGTTTCACTGACCAATGATTCTGACATCTCTTACCCAAAATTCAAATATCTCACTGTACAGTTTTCATATGTTGCTCCAACTTGTTTCTATTGAAAATAGACTCACTAAGGAATCTGTACATATAAACTATATCTCATAATTCACTTTGTACAATTTTATACAATTTTTCCAAGACAGATCAGGGAACCACGAAGTCATTCAGAACCAGTCTCACTCAAATTAACATATCTCAGAATATAAAACTCCTTTTCCTTCTCCGTTTCTTCCATATTAAAATAGACACAGTAAGCTTTAATCTAATATCTTATTCACTTTGTAATTCCGTTTCTCCTATTTTTTGTGATTTTTCCAAAAACGCGTCACTGCTTCTAACCGAAACTATTTTATTACAAAATATGATTACCACTATGATCATACGCACGCCCGAGTGATCATGGATGCCGGTTTTTGGTTTTCTTCGGTATTTTGACCAAATCACAGAACATATCATACAAACTTTTAGAGAGATGTGAGATTACACACCATATCAAACATGTATCTGGAAGGTACGTGATTACACACCTTGATTAGGATTCCCTAAAGAACCACTCTTCGTTGACCCACTATATCCGAAGGATTTGCAAATAGATATATCGAGTGGTTTCGTCCCTAAAACATAATTGATTAGTCAAAACTTCAATCCGATTTGCAACATAGCCAAATAGAGATATAACGAAAAATCCAAAATGAACCCCCTTACCTTATCGATATTGGATCTGAAACACCCCAAACCCGGCCCACGAGATTTGCCCCAGATTTGGTATGTTCCTCAAGTAAATGGTTTCAAAATTCTTTCGTTACCTAGAGAAAACTTGTGCGATTTTGAAAAAAACATTGTTTGGGTTGGGCTTGTGTTGAAAACTAATTCAATTCTTTATATTAAAAATTTTACTTAAACTTTAATAGGTAAAACTCATAATCATAATAAATAGAAATAAATGGAAAACAATTCAACTATGGCCTTATGGCCTTATTACATCAAATAATTTCCAAGTAATTCAAGTACTTAAATAGAAATAGTAGTTCATAAAATAAAAACTTCATGTTGAGCATGGCCACCACAAGTTCTACCATCCCGGTCCATCACTGTTCATCACCTGAAACATGGTCCCACAACGGGGTGAGTAAAACAGACTCAATGTGTACACGACACTAAGTCATAATAGAATCAGGCATACAGGAGTTACACCTTCAAAACATAGAATATAAGTTATGATGCATTCCCAAACCCAAACCTAATTGTCCATCCGCTACACACCCCCGTACCAACCATGCACACCGTGGGGACTACTAAGTCGACCCTCCTTCCGCTACACTCTAAATTGCGGTCTTAGGTCACCGCATTCGTGGTCTTAGGTCGCCACGTTCAGATTACTGTGGTCTTAGGTCACCACTTTCAGATTACTATTGTCTTAGGTCACCACTTTCAGATATCACGGTCTTAGGTCACCGTGTTCGTGGTCTTAAGTCACCACATTCACTTCCCCTTTCAAACAAACCCATATGCCCCATAGAATGATGATATGCATAAATATGCCGAGTTCACATTCTTATCATATTCTAATGTTACTAATGACCTTTTCATATTCTTTGTAGAAGTAGGAAACGCACTGAGTACTTAGTACCATAACATGGTACCCTAGCCACTTTCATATTCTTAATATCACATATTTTAATAAAACAGCCATGAAACATATTAAGAAGTAGTGTGGGGGTACACCTGATTTGCTTAACCACTTCACTGAAATCCCGAAATCTGATCTACTGCCTTAGATCTCAAGTTCCTACAATTGATTAATCACTTACTATTTAGTACAAAGCCTATTCGGCTAGAAAACCAAATCCTAGTAGGATTTGTATTCTTAAAGCTTACCTTGGTGTCGATTTGATGATTTAATCAAATCCTTAAACTCGTATTTTTCCCTTTGAAATCGGCTAGTCACTAAATCCCTTGAATTGGTTAGTTTTCGGCTTAAAACACATAATAATAGATCTACTACTAAAATAGGCCTTGGCCGAATTTACCTTTGTTCTTACCTTCCAAATCTTAAATCCCGAATTGGATCCTTGCTTCTTTATTGTCTGTTAAATCCCTATGTACCCATGTTAGATCCAATCTAACATTAAATCATAATAATATAGCTTATGGCGAATGGTATTCATAACTTACCTTAGATCTTAGAAGTTCGAAAGATACCTTTCTTGTAGTTGACAATTTCTTAAATCCCAAAACACCCTTCCATAACTCGGCCAAAATCCATAATAGAGATTAGTCCCTAAATTTTAGATAGGTTTAAAATATAAAAGAATTGAAACCAAACTTTGGATCTTACCCTTTTTAAGAAATCGGTAGCACCCTTGTTAAAAGTCCCTTAAAGAATCGGCCTTGATGACTAGATGATAAAGTTTTGGCTTTTGGGATTTAATGGAGAAGTCGACTAGAGGTTCTCTTGGGGTATTTGGTTTCCACGAAAATAAGGAAAAGAAACTTGAGAATTTTGGCAATGGTGGACTATAGATTCGGCTTGACAAAAGAAAAAGAGAAGAGAAGAGAGGAGAGCACTTAAATTCTAAGAGAGAGAGGAGGAGGAAGAAAAATTGATGAGTAGCCCTATTTCCTTCCTTTTATAGCCAAAACTACTCCTCGTAATCCCTTACTTGGCCACCACTCTTCTTTATTTGATAGCTTTATCTCTTAATTTAAAATAATTAGAGAATAATCCTTTATTATCTCTTCAAAAATAATCCAAATTAAATCCCTTATTTATCACCTTATTAATCGAATATTAAAGAGAATAAAACTCCTCCTTTCTAGAAGGCTTGTGTCGTCCACCTCAGAGCTTCTAGAAGCAAAAATAAAACTTCTTTTATTTGCTTCCCAAGTGACTCAACCTGTGCCCAACACCTTGCATGTGGCGCCATTTCCAGAGGCCCTAAGTGGCATCTTTCAGCCACTTTTCCAAGCCTGTTTGTGTGTCAAATTTCACAAACTTTTTCTTTTAAGGCAACCTTGCCTTAATTTCCTCTTTTAAACTTTAAAACTCGACATTTCTAAGTCATTTCTAAGTTTCCAAAAATTTTGTTCTACTCAGTAAACTTGACATTTTCTTACATTTCCAAGTTTTAAATGTGCACTTTCCTATTTTGAATCATTTCCAAATCATTTCCATCCATTTCCAAGTTTCCAAAATGTTCACTTTCCATTTTTTTAACTTAACATTTCCATACATTTTCAGGTTTCCAAAATTGTTCAAAATTTATTCTTAGTACATAAAACATGTTACTTCGTACAATTAAACCGAAAATGCATAGGCCCTTTCCAGGATGTTACAGGATCCAATTTCCACCGTTTAACTTCGGCTAGAATAATACACGGTCTCCCACTTAAAACACTATGAAAAAGAGAAAATAATCTCGTTTGAGAGGGTAGAATAAAATGACGGTCTCGGTTAAAAGGACCATCCCATGCCAAAACATATATTCGGCTAGGAAAAAGAAAAAAATAAAAAAATGTTTGAATAGAACCACTTACCGATTGATCAAAGGAGTGAGTGTTAATACGGATGAGAAGAACGATAAAGAAGAAATGAAGGGTTCGGTTTTTCCAAAGGAAAACGAGTGAACAATTTGATCTCCAAGGTTTAGGTACTTTCAGAAACAAGGAAGAAAAGAAGAAACAAAAATGCACACTAAAGGCTTGAAAATTCGGCAAAGAGAAGAGGAAATTTGGAGAGAAAGAGAATGATACAAAAAACTAAGGAGACCAACCTCTCAAGCACTAGCTTTGCCAAAAACTCCTAGCAAAATTCGGCTATCACCCCCTTTAGCCCCAAAATCGTCCACATTCATGTCCCTAATAGTCAAAATTTTGCCAACCACCCTTTCCATAATACATCCCTTGAAAAAGGCCACATGTTCCCCCTACTTTCCCCTTTATCTTGATTTCTTTCCTCACATTCATCCTTTCCTATTTTCCTTAGCCATCTTGCCAAAAATAAAAGTCCACCTTGCCTTATTTACATGCTTGGCCGACACTTAAGGAAAGAGTGCAAAAATAATAGTTAAAGTTTGCACACAATGGGATTTGAACCTCTTCCCTCCATACTCTTCACTTAATGCCATATCCTCTTTGCCATAAGCTCAATTATGTTAGCAATTTACTCACTTATTTCCATAAGCTTTGATGCCTCTTACTATCTCTCCTTAATAGGCTTAAACACAAAATTTTACTAAGGCCCAACTTGAACCCGGAACTTCATAGAACCTCGTAATTTTCTAAAATCACCTTTTTAATAAGTCCAATTTGCAATAATGCCATTCTCTTGTTCTCAAAATTTTAAACACTCCTACGCCCAAGGCCCAATGGGCCCAATCCTACTAGGCCCAATTTTGGAATGTTACAACCGTCACCATGCGATAATAATTTTGACCTTCTTTGAGCTGGGAATCGCTCTTTCCTCATGTGAACCCAAACCCAAACCCCGGGTTCAAATATTACTTGTTTTTGCCCTTTGTTGGCTTTGCGCACATATTACTCTATTCGAGCCTCGATATTAGCTTTAACCTTTTGATGTAATTGTTTCACATAGTCTGCTTTCCTCTTAGCATCTACATTAACAATTTGATCATTAGGTAATGGGATTAAGTCTAGAGGAGATAAAGGATTAAAACCGTAAACTATTTCAAATGGAGAGAATTTAGTAGCAAAGTGAATAGTTTGGTTATAAGCAAACTCCTCCCACGACTTGATATTCTTGCGGATAATGACCCGTAGTAATGTGGATAAGATGCGGTTCACCACTTCTGTTTGGCCATCTGTTTGGGGATGATGATGCAGTCCTGGTCGCATCATGGTTCAACTCTTTCCGACGCCATCGAGAGTGGCCTAAGCTTGAGGGGCCAAAGTGCAAAATGAAGCTGATTCCAGCTCATTTTCAGCTCAATTAAACTCCTTTTCTATGTGGTTCAGTTCACATGAGTTCATCTCAGCTCATTGAGATTGGTTTAAGTTCACATTTAGTTCATTTAGTTTGTGTTTAGCTTGATTTAATTCATGCATTTTTAATTTGCTGAATACAAACTTTTAAATTAAATATTAGCTTTAAATAAAGGTGTTTAGTTTAATTAAATAAGTTGTGTTTAATAAGAGGCTTATTAATTAATCTAGTTACTAGGATGTTTTAATGAAGTATGAGTTTAAGTTAATCTAATTCTGCTTCCATAAATTAACTAGTTGCTGCATTAATTGAAGTCTTTATTTCTAGTTCATTTAATAATGTTTTTCTTAATTAAACTAGTTGCTGGAATAAATGATGCTTAAGTGTTAGTTCATTTATTTAAGTCTAGTTGCTGGAATAAATGATTCTTAAGTGTTAGTTCATTTATTTAAGTTAGTTGTTACTTTGTTTTAGGTTTAATCAATGAATAAATGTGTTTAATATGTCAGTTACATGTGTTAATTGCAGGTGATTTTTTAGCTTACAACCATTAAATTTAAAGGCTATTACACCTTCAATAAGGTGGCTTTTCAAGTGATTTCGGTTACAAAAAGAGGGGGCTGTTATAAAAAGATGCTTTAAACATCAATAAAAAGAGTTTAAAGGAGCATTACACTTCCTTTAAATTTTAGTAGCCACCCTTCCACTACTCCAAATGTTTTTGCTACTTTAATGGTCAATTCATACTTTAAAAACTTCATTAAGTTTTTGGATTCTATTTAGCCAGCCAAAGGAGAAACCAAGAGACATTTTCAAAGCATTCAAGGGCATTGAATCAGCTGATTAAAGCATCTTAAAGAGAGGAGTTAATTGATCCAAGAATTTCAAAGGTTGAGACTCTTTATTTGGTTGGTGACTTTTCAGTTGATCATGGAGAATTCAAAGGATTTTGACAAGCAATTTTAATTGAAAAGTTAAACACATTGAAGATGGGAGTTACATGGCTAGAATTCCAAAAGTTCAGACTCTTCATTTGAAATCATTATTAGCCTCATTAAAAGTGACCATTCAACTAGTTTCATTTGATACTATATATACATGTAATCACATATTGTAGGGAGAACTTTTGATCCTTGAATATATTTTATGAACTTTGTTCTTCGAGTGAGATTTTCTCCTCTCTATCTTTCAGATTTAGTATCGATTCGACTTATCAAGTGTTGCTTGTGGCGTCAATGTTTCTCATCCATCAATTTATACCATAGGTTCTTATCTTTATAGATAACGGGTCTTGGTCCATCATCGACTTCCATTTTCCATCTTAAACAAATATAGAACCCGGGGTAACACTTTCCTAGTGTTGAATCAATTCTTTGTTTAAATTCTTCTATCCATCTCCACCAACTATCTTAATATATATCCTTTTGATTATTTCTATTAAAACCAAGTCCATACACTATATTCATCTTCCTTGTTTGCTTCCTAACCGAACCTTTCTCCATCTTCCATCCAAATCTTAACCTTTCTGATCAACTTTCGCAATTTTAACCTTATTTCACCTATTTCCAGACAACTTTTCAATTACTCCTCGTAGACAATTGGGCAACTTCACATACGACTCGACTCATCCCGAGACGGATCGTATCATATGACATGTCGTGGAGAATAAGAGCTTCATACCTAGCTTACTCCAAAGTGTCCTCCAAAAATGACTAAGAAATTTTGCATCACGGTCAGACACTATTGTCTTCGGAATTCCATGTAACCTAACAATTTCTTTAAAGAAAAGGTTAGCAATATTAACAGCATCATCAGTTTTCGAACATGCAATGAAATGTGACATTTTTGAAAACCGGTCTACTACAAAAATGGAGTCCTTTCCGGTTCGAGTTCGCGGTAATCCTAAAATAAAATCCATGGATAGATGAACCCAAGGCCCTTCGAGAATAGGCAAAGGCGTGTAAAGCCATGTGGGTTAACCTTCGATTTTGCCTTTTTATAAGCCACACATCGCAAACAAATTTTCTCGACATCTCATTTCATCCGTGGCCAAAAGAAATGTTCTTGCAGAACGGCCAAGGTCTTTGTAATGCCAAAATGGCCCATGAGTCCGCCACCATGTGCCTCGAGTACAAGTAACTCTGATACGGGCATGCCCAGGCCCTCTAACGTTTTGCGAACTGATGAGCTCGAATTCAAATACCCAAGTGCCGTGGAACTCAAGTGCATCTTCATGTACTTCCAAATTGAGCCGGATTAGCTCATTCGAGCTCAATTTGAGCTCATTCAAGCTCGCTCTAGCTCATTGAGCTGATTGCCTAAAATTTAAATGCTTTAAATAAATTAAGTCATTTATTTATTAATTTTTCTACAGCCCATTAATGTGTCTAAATATTTTATTTAGTGTCTAAATTAATTTGTCTTAGTCTAAATTAATTTATCACATTTTTATTACATGTTTTAAGTGTTTTAATTCAAGAATTAAAGTGCAATTTTTTTTTAGTTAATTTAGGGGCTGCCGAATTTTCATGTGTGTTAAATGGTGTCTTTAAGTTGTCCAAAATGACCCTTGATGTGTCCATAGCATGTGTTTAATGTAACACCCCAAACCCGGTCAATACGCCACGATCGAATTTGGTATGTCACAGGGGAAAACGTTTTGAGGAAAAACGAGTTACCGATTAAATTTTAGTGAAAAACTCTTTGTTGTTCTAAGTTCGTAGAAATCAGGTGTAAAATAAATTAAAAACTGATAATTTACTTTGAAATCCCGAAAATAAATCTTTAAAACTTAGTTACAGCTTAGATTTGTAAACCTTTTATAAATTGAAAAGAAACTAAAGCGATTAGGTTGAAAACCGTATCTAATAGAAATTTGGAAACTGGAGTTTTGGAAAATAGTATGAGTTATCAAAAATACTTAAGTTGTTAAATACTATCAATTGATTTATGTTACCCGATGGTAACGTTTTAAAAACCATCGCGTTTAGTAGTTTAGAAAACTTGGTGCTCAAATTATTATATCAACCATGTAATTTATAAGCCATATTTGAAACAAATCCAAAGCATATAAATAATCCAAAAACATAATTAAAGAGGCCTTATTACAAATACATAAAAAGATGAAAACGAATTAAAATAAAGTACCCAAATGGAAGTTCATGTAAAACCAAATTTTATTGCATGGCCTCCTCGAGTTCATCCGGCTCCTCATCCGCGATTTTACGAATCACTGAAAAATAAGGGAGAAGGTGAGTCACCAAGACTCAATGCATAATCCTCTCCCTGTAAATGCCACATACTTACACAAATTATAACCAAGCAATATATATATATAATGCACCCAACCTAGCCATCCAAAACTCCTTTTCTACCCCGTGTGGTACCAAACCACCGGTGGTGCCAAACCACCGTGACCCAAAGTCACGATATCCAATAATGTGATGCCAAATCACCGTGACCCAAAGTCACGAATAATCAAGTTGTGGGGCCAACCCACGTGTGATACCAAATCACTGGCGACGATCCCAATACATCAAATGTGGGGCCAACCCACGGTGGTGTGAAACCACCGGGACGAGTCGCTATGAGGTGCCAAACCTCCGTGTCCCAAAGACACGAAATATGTGGTACCAAACCACTGGAGGTGCTAAACCTCCGTGTCCCAAAGACACGGATATCAATCTTCCCCTCCTCTCATATCGCCCATACCAATGCAAAAGATAACAAATCATGTCATTATACTTTGATATAAACATATAACCAATATATATCGAGATCATGATATTAACAACATATATCAACATCATATCGAAACGGACTTACCCGTATCCTTGCTCATACCCATCAAGGTATCATTTCAAGATCTCATATAGTTTTCGGCTTTAACAACATGAATAGTTATTAACACACACATATATATATATCGAAAGTTATAAAGTGTGTAAGGTACACACCTTTCACTAACGCAAATACTAACTTAGAAGATCCGATCTACCGCACTAGATCACCTTGTCCTACATTCGCCATACCATAAAACTATAAGCAAAAATCCATTCGCCAACATCACATCTTAATCCCAATAGCCTTAGTCTTTATCCTCAAAAGAATAATGAATCGACATGAATCTTACCACTTGACTTACCAACTTCGATTGCTAATGGAATGGCTTAGATCGATTGCTTCCAACGTCCCAAAGAGCCTAAAGGAAAAATCGGTTCCTAAATAATGGTTAGAACCTTGCAAACAAATGCCCAAGGATTCAGCCTTTGTCCACAAGAAAACGACTTAGAAAGGAGAAGGAAATAACGGAAATACGGCCATGAACACTTACCTATCTTCCAAAACCGATTGAAGAAAACCCAAAGATTATCTACCCTTGATGATATTCGGCCAATATAACACCAAAAGAGAGAAAGAAGATTCGGCTATGGTGGAGTAAAAAGAAAGGAAAATAAAAGTGAAAGTGAAATAGGAGAAGGATGATTCAAAATGGAAGAAAGAAGAAAATAGAAAATGAAAATAGAATGGTAATGGATGTTTTTAACTTTGAAAACAAATGAAAGAGATGGGATTTGGGAAGGAGGAAGATTCGCCAAGAGGAAGTGAAAAGGAAATATGGTTTTTGAGCAAGTATCAAAAGAAAGAAAAGAGAGAGATGGGAGAAAGAGGTTCGGCCAAACACCTAGTTTGCTTTAAAAGAAAAGTGCACAAAAATGCAAATTGTGGTTTTGGTTTCAAAAGGGAAATGAGAGGAAGAAATTAGATTTTGGTTCAAACACAAATGAGAGCTAAATCAAAAGCAAAATTGCACCAAAATGCCTAAGATACATTCTCTACTAAAGAGGGAGTTTTTGGAGAGGAAGAGAAAATGCCAAATGATGCACAAAATGCTAAAGTTGGCCAACTATTCCCCCCAAACTTCCTATCAACATTCGGTCACCCCCTAGCCACACATGCCGTCCACATTCATGCACTAATGGCCATAGGAGAGTTTCCAAAACAACACCCATAAGCCAAGCCTTGAAATCCTCTACATTCCCAAAGTTGAAGAAATTTTATCCCCAAAATCTAGCAATTCTATCCCTTATTTCATGCTTACCATAACCTTAAGTCTTCTTGCCATAAAAAGAAAATTGTCCATCTTATCCATATGAATAGTTGACCGACACTTAATTCTAGGATGCATAAAAATCCTTAATATGCCTTCCATGCTACTCGAACCACTTCCTCAAGCAACCTTTCATGCGCCTTATCCACTATGCTACTAACTCCTCTTGTGTTAGAATTTAACACTTAAATTAACTTAAGTGTCAAGTTCATCTAATCCACTTCACTATATTTTCAATACTAAAAATCATTCTAGCTTAGCTAATAATTCCAAGCCTTCATAAAACTATACTAAGCACATAATAATAATCATACTCGAGCTAACACAAGTAACAAGATGATACTCAATTTTTTTAGGATATTAAAATTCTACCTCTTAAGAAAATTTCGTCCTCGAAATTACCTCGCTCAAAAGAGTTGAGGAAATCGCCGCCTCATCACATCCTCCGGTTCCCACGTAGCTTCTTCTACGCCATGGTTCCGCCATAAAACCTTCACTAAAGGAACCGACTTCCTACGCAAAACTTTCACATCTCGGCCTAGAATCGCATGTGTTCTTCTTCTACCGCCGATCCGACTCACCTCTATTTCCTCATCGCCACAACATGCGATGGATCGTAACGATAGCGTCTAAGCATGGAGACATGGAACACATTGTGAATCGACTCAGCTCTGATGGCAACTCGAGCCTGATAGGCTACTCGGTCCCACTCTGCCTCAACACCTTATACACCCAATAAACCTTGGACTTAACTTGCCTTTTCTCCCAAATCTTAACACTTTCTTCCATGGCAAGACTTTTAGAAAAACTTTGTCACCCACGGAAAATTCTATATCCCTCCGCTTGAGATCGGCATATGACTTCTGCCTATCCGAAGCTTCCTTCAACCGAGCTTGAATCAACTTCACCTTATCTTCGGTTTCTACAACCAACTCTGGTCCAAACATTTGACGCTCACTCAACTCGGTCCAGCATGTAGGTGTGCGACACCTCCTACCATACAACGCCTCATATGGTGCCATCTTAATGCTTGCTCGATAACTATTGTTGTATGCGAAACTCGCTAATGGTAAAAACTCTTCCCAGCTGCCTCTCAAGTCCAATACACAACCTCTCAACATATCCTCTAAAATCAGATAACTCTTTCCGACTACCCACAAACCGTGGATGAAATGCGGTACTAAAATCCAACCGCGCGCACCCAAAGCCCGATGTAACGCTCTCCAAAACCTCGACGTAAATCTAGGATCTCTGTCGAGATGATCGACTTTGGTACACCGTGCAACCTTACTATCTCCGCCACATACAACTTAGCTAACTTTCAAGCGAGTAATCCACCCTCACGGAATAAAATGAGTCGACTTAGTCGACGATCCACAATCACCCAAATCGAGTTCTTCTTACTTGGCGTAGGGGTAATCCATCGACAAAGTCCATAGTGATCCTTTCCCACTTCCATGTGGAATCTTCACCTATTGAAGTAACCCCAGACGGCAATCGATGCTCGCCTTGACTTGTCGACATGTCGACATTTACCCACAAACTTAGTTACCTCACGCTGCACTGCCACCAAAATCGCTCTCTTAAATCCCGATACATCTTGCTACCTCCAGGATGCATAGCGTATGGTCGCTATGTGCATCCCAAGAATCCTTTGCCTCAACTCAACATCCTTTGGCATACAAGCTCTTCCTTTAAAACACAATACTCCATCCTTGGACAAACTATAATCCTCTAAACCACTATTTCAACTCAGAACCTCCGATCATTCAAACCATCATCCTCTAACTATTTCTCCTTGATTCGCTCTAACCAAGTCACTTGACTTGCAATTCAGCCAAAAGACTCCCATCGTCATATAAGCTAAGATGAGCAAACATCGATCTTAAGTCCGATATAACCTTTTGGCTCAACGCGTCGCCACCACGTTAGCCTTGCCCGGATGATACTCAATCGAACAGTCGTAGTCCTTCAACAACTCTATCCATCTACGCCGCCTCAAGTTCAAATCCTTTCCGAGTCAAAAGATACTTAAGACTCTTGTGATCCGTAGACTATCGACTTCTCTCCATACAAATAGTGTCTCCATATCTTCAAAGCAAAACCATCAGTAGCTAATTCCAAGTCATGCGTCGGATAGTTAACTTCATGTGGTCTCAACTGCCGAGATGCATAAGCCACTACCTTCCTTCCTCAGATCAAGACACATCCCAAACCAAGATGTGATGCATCACAAGAAACCGTGAATTCCTTGCTCGCCTCAAAGTTGAATCAAAACCAGAGCTTCACTAATCTTCTTCAACTTGTCAAAACTTCCTTGTCGCTTCTCGGTCCACACAAATGGAATTCCTTTTCTCAATAATTTAGTCATAGGTGCTGCTATCAAAGAAAATCCTTCCACAAATCTTCTGTAATACCCCGCTGCATCTAGGAAACTCCGAATCTCACCATCGACTTAGGCGGCTTCCAATCTAACACTGCCTCAATCTTTCAAGGATCCACTCTAATCCCCTCAGCTGATACTACGTGAACCAAGAAAGTCACCTCCCTAAGCCAAAACTTGCACTTACTAAATTTTGCATAAAGTCGCTTTTCCTCAAAATCGCAACACTACTCGCAAATGCGCATCATGCTCCTCCTCTGACTTGGAGTATACCAAAATATCGTCTATAAATACCACAACAAACTGGTCCAAAAACTGCTGGAATACCCAATTCATCATGTCCATGAATGCTGCCGGCGCGTTAGTCAACCCAAACGGCATTACCAAAAACTCAGAGTGCCCATATCGAGTGCGAAATGCCGTCTTATGGATATCACCTCTTTCACCTTCGGTGATGATATCCGCATCTTAAATCAATCTTGAGAAAACCGCTGCTCCTTAAGTCGATCAAACAAGTCATCTATCCTCGGCAAAGGATACTTGTTTTTGATCGCCACTTATTCAATCGGCGATAGTCTATACACATCCGCATCGATCCATCCTTCTTGACAAAAAGTACCGGTGCTCCCCAAGGCGAAACACTTGGTCGGATAAAACCTCGATCCAACAACTCTTGAATTTGAGCCTTCAATCCCCCTAATTCCTTCGGTGCCATCCTATACGGAGCAATAGACACTGGCATAGTTCCGGGTAACAGATCTATACCAAATTCAACTTCACGATCCGGAGGCAAACCCGAAAATTCTTCTGGAAATACGTCAACATATTCCTTTACCGTTCGGACATTCCCCACAGTAGACTCCTTAGCCGACAACGTACACACATGAACCACAAATGCCGCATAGCCCTTCCTGACCAACTTCACAGCTTTCAACGCAGATACCACGTTGGATAGATAATCTCTTCTATTACCTATCATAACCACCTCTTTGCCCTCATTGTCTTCAAAACCATGCGCTTAATAAGCGTAATCCAAACTTGCTTGATACTTGACCAACCAGTCCATCCTAAGAATCGATCGAACTCCTCAAACTAGTTCCATCAGATCGACTACAAACATTACCCCTTGGAGTTCTAGGGGTACATCTCTATATAGCTTATTTACTTCTACAGAGTGACCCAGAGGGCTAAGGCATCGTCATCTTCCTAGAAGTAGTCTCGAGTCTAGATTCATAGTCTCTACTATGTTACTAGCAACATACGAATGTGTCGAACCCACATCTATCAAAGCAAAGATATGGTTCACCAAAGATTAAGAACGCATCTCGCTTATGACGTCCGGCAAGGCCGCCTCCTCTCGACTTCTCGTGATACACCAAACCAGCCGTCTTGCCTCGGTGTTGCCAAGCACCTCGCCGATGCTCCGCGGCCTCGACTGTAACCATTACCTCCTCTACCATTACCACGACCTATCTGCGATGACGGTCCCTCATTTCGAACCGAGCACGACCTTGACCTCGATCGATTCTGGCTAGCTTTACGTGGACAGTCCCTCACACGATGATCCAAAGAAACCACACTCAAAACATCCTTTTCCCTCCGGTCCAACATTCGCCCCAATGAAATTTTCCACATCGGTTACATCGTGTCTTTGGTCCCCGATTAGCAGAACAGCCTCCTGCATTGATTCGCCCACTCGCCTAACCTCTTCGAGAATTACCTACCGACTCGGATGATCCAAAACTTCTCTTATGTTTATTCTTGTCGTGCCTCGCCATCGATTCCTTTATCACTTCGCTATCTTAGTCTTTTCAACTATCGCAGCAAACTCTCGCTCTTGATGTGGAGCAATCAGTAATCTCAGTTCGTCCCTCAATCCATCCTCGAACCGGACACATCGCTCGTGGTCCGAAGCCACGATACCTCCAGCATACCGGCTCAATCTTAAAAATTCTGCCTCATATTCTAATACAGACTTACTTCCCTCGACCAAACTCGAAATGCCTTACGCTGTGCATCAATGTAACTAGACCCAACATATTTCTTCCGACACTACGCCTTAAAATAATCCCAAGTGAGATCCTCCATTGTAGCACTATTTCGCATCGTGAGCCACCACCGATATGACTCATCCCAAGAAGCGACACTATCCCTTTCAGCTTTTCCTCGCATTCGGATCCAAGTCATCCATGATTCATTTTGTCGCCTCTAACCAATACTACTGCAGATCGAGCCACACCAAACACCTCGAAATACCTCGCCTCCATTGGCTCTGAGTCGCCAGCATGATTTCGAACTCCCGCGCCTCCACCTATTCCAGCTACCCTCTCAAGAACTCGCAGCATAACCTGAGACACTGCGTCATCCCCCATTTGATCCTGATGCTCAACTCCAATCGCTGGTGGTGGGGAGGTAGTGGTACCTCATTTTCGAATCCTTGACCAGACCTCACTGGCTCAAACACAGCCATCCTACCCCGACCGCGTCCACGAGTAATACGACCCCGACCTCGAGTACTCATGTCTAAAGTCTCGACTTATCTGATTTAAAAGTGTTATGCATTAGTCATTATTCCACTTTCTTTAAAACACAGTTTTATGAATAATTTTAATAAGAAGTTATTTCGCGAGTACATTCAACCTATAGTTTGGGTCTCTAGAGTAGTTTTTACTACTAATCAGTCATACTAACATCATCATATCATCAAGATCAACAGTTTAAAGTACTTACCCGGGTGGATCGATGCCGGAGACTCGGTGCCATGCCTTTCAGATCATATAATTTTAAACAAAAACATTTTAAGATCATACTTTAAATCATTTTGGGCCTTGGGCCCACAAACAGCTTTTGAACTTGGCTCGATATCAATTTTGTAACACCCCAAACCCGGCCAATACGCCACGACCATCGAATTTGGTATGTCACAGGGAAAACGTTTTGAGGAAAAATGAGTTACCGATTAAATTTTAGTGAAAAACTCTTTGTTATTCTAAGTTCAGTAGAAATCGTGTGTAAAATAAATTAAAACTCGATAATTTACTTTGAAATCCGAAAATAAATCTTTAAAACTTAGTTGCAGCTTAGATTTGTAAACCTTTTATAAATTGAAAAGAAACTAAAGCGATTAGGTTGAAAATCGTATCTAATAGAAATTTGGAAGGCGGAGTTTTGGAAAATAGTATGAGTTATCAAAAATACTTAAGTTGTTAAATACTATCAATTGATTTATGTTACCCGATGGTAACATTTTAAAAACCATCGCGTTTAGTAGTTTAGAAAACTTGGTGCTCAAATTATTATATCAACCATGTAATTTATAAGCCATATTTAAAACAAATCCAAAGCATATAAATAATCCAAAAATATAATTAAAGAGGCCTTATTACAAATACATAAAAAGATGAAAATGAATTAAAATAAAGTACCCAAATGGAAGTTCATGTAAAACCAAATTTTATTGCATGGCCTCATCGAGTTCATCCGGCCTCATCCGTGATTTTACGAATCACTGAAAAAAATAAGGGAGAAGGTGAGTCACCAAGACTCAAAGGCATAATCCCTCTCCCTGTAAATGCCACATACTTACACAAATTATAACCAAGCAATATATATATAATGCACCCAATCTAGCCATCCAAAACTCCTTTTCTACCCCGTGTGGTACCAAACCCTTTGGTGGTGCTAAACCACCGGTGACCCAAAGTCACGATATCCAATAATGTGATGCCAAATCATTGGTGACCCAAAGTCACGAATAATCAAGTTGTGGGGCCAACCCCACGTGTGATACCAAATCACCGGCGACGATCCCAATACATCAAATGTGGGGCCAACCCACGGTGGTGTGAAACCCACGGGACGAGTCGCTATGAGGTGCCAAACCTCGGTGTCCCAAAGACACGAAATATGTGGTACCAAACCACTTTGGAGGTGCTAAACCTCCGGTGTCCCAAAGACACAGATATCAATCTTCCCCTCCTCTCATATCGCCCATACCAATGCAAAAGATAACAAATCATGTCATTATACTTTGATATAAACATATAACCAATATATATCGTAGATCATGATATTAACAACATATATCAACATCATATCGAAACGGACTTACCCGTATCCTTGCTCATACCCATCAAGGTATCATTTCAAGATCTCATAGTTTTCAGCTTTAACAACATGAATAGTTATTAACACACACATATATATATACCGAGTTATAAAGTGTGTAAGGTACACACCTTTCACTAACGCAAATACTAACTTCCGAAGATCCGATCTACCGCACTAGATCACCTTGTCCTACATTCGGCCATACCACAAAACTATAAGCAAAAATCCATTCGGCCAACATCACATCTTAATCCCAATAGCTTTAGTCTTTATCCTCAAAAAGAATAATGAATCGACATGAATCTTACCACTTGACTTACCAACTTCGGTTGCTAATGGAATGGCTTAGATCGATTGCTTCCAATGTCCCAAAGAGCCTAAAGGAAAAATCGGTTCCTAAATAATGGTTAGAACCTTGCAAACAAATGCCCAAGGATTCGGCCTTTGTCCACAAGAAAACGACTTAGAAAGGAGAAGGAAATAACGAAAATACGGCCATGAACACTTACCTATCTTCCAAAACTGATTGAAGAAAACCCAAAGATTATCTACCCTTGATGATATTCGACCAATATAACACCAAAAGAGAGAAAGAAGATTCAGCTATGGTGGAGTAAAAAGAAAGGAAAAATAAAAGTGAAAGTGAAATAGGAGAAGGATGATTCGAAAATAGAAGAAAGAAGAAAATAGAAAATGAAAATAGAATGGTAATGGATGTTTTTAACTTTGAAAAACAAATGAAAGAGATGGGATTTGGGAAGGAGGAAGATTCGGCCAAGAGGAAGTGAAAAAGGAAATGTGGTTTTTGAGCAAGTATCAAAAGAAAGAAAAGAGAGAGATGGGAGAAAGAGGTTCGGCCAAACACCTAGTTTGCCGAAAAGAAAAGTGCACAAAAATGCAAATTGTGGTTTCGATTTCAAAAGGGAAATGAGAGGAAGAAATTAGATTTTGGTTCAAACACAAATGAGAGCTAAATCAAAAGCAAAATTGCACCAAAATGCCTAAGATACATTCGGCCAAAGAGGGAGTTTTTGGAGAGGAAGAGAAAAATGCCAAATGATGCACAAAATGCTAAAGTTGGCCAACTATTCCCCCCCAAACTTCCTATCAACATTCGGCCACCCCCCTAGCCACACATGCCGTCCACATTCATGCACTAATGGCCATAGGAGAGTTTCCAAAACAACACCCTTAAGCCAAGCCTTGAAATCCTCTACATTCCCAAAGTTGAAGAAATTTTATCCCCAAAATCTAGCAATTCTATCCCTTATTTCATGCTTACCATAACCTTAAGTCTTCTTGCCATAAAAAGAAAATTGTCCATCTTATCCATATGAATAGTTGACCGACACTTAATTCTAGGATGCATAAAAAAATCCTTAATATGCCTTCCATGCTACTCGAACCACTTCCCTCAAGCAACCTTTCATGCGCCTTATCCACTATGCTACTAACTCCTCTTGTGTTAGAATTTAACACTTAAATTAACTTAAGTGTCAAGTTCATCTAATCCACTTCACTATATTTTCAATACTAAAAATCATTCTAGCTTAGCTAATAATTCCAAGCCTTCATAAAACTATACTAAGCACATAATAATAATCATACTCGAGCTAACACAAGTAACAAGATGATACTCAATTTTTTTTTAGGATATTACATTTAATGTTATTCATCTGATTTGGTTTGATTTAATGTGGATTCATGGTCTTTGTAGGTTCAGCTGAACCTATGGAGTGAATTAAAGAAGATACATGCACCTAGGTGCATTGTACCTAGCCGAATGTATCCAAGAACCATGGAGGTGCATGGACGGCTGGAAGCATGTATGTTGCTGCTCATTTTTGGCCCCTCAAGACACCTTTTACGCCAAGAGTCACTAGCCCTTCAAGCTCCCCAAGGTACAGCCGAATGTACCAATGCATTAAAGAAAGGTTCATGCACATTAAGTGCATTGTATGTGGCCGAATGCTTCCATGTGCATAGGTAGATGCATGTTTGGTTGGACAAGGCTTAAATGCTGCTCATTATTCTTCAAAAGACATCAATTAAAGAGCATAATTAAAGTATGGGACGTACCTGGCTGCTGCATGCATTTTCAAGTGACCCAAAACTCATCTCCTCTTCTAGAAACATGGCTAATGAAATTCCCAAGGGCTGTACATGGACTTGGACGAATTTCTTCTTCATGAAGCATGGCTATTGACGTTCCAAGAGGCTGAATTTGGACTTGTCCATTGACCTCCTTCAAGCATTCATCTACCAAGTTAATTGCTCCATCTAGAAGCTGTCCACTTGACTCTCATTTAGTCGAATATGCCCATAACCACTTAATGAGTTTATTCCAGATTTTTCAGCTCAATTAAGCCTTCTAGAAGTGGCCTTTGACGTCCTCAATGCATGGGAAACTATAAGGAAACCTTCTCCAAAATTTTGGAAATTTCTAAGTGTTTCTAGATTAATTTAGCTTAGTTATTAAGTTATTTGAATGACCATTCGGTTAGCCCTATGATAGCCTATAAATAGTTGTTAATTTCATTTGTAAAAAAGACTTTTTGATTATTAAAACTTTGAATATATTTCATGAACTTTCGTTCATTGAGTGAGCTTGTCTCCTCTTCGATTTCGTGCAAGTTTCCTAGACTTATCAAATTGCTTGTATGCGTCTAGACTTGTTCCTTCCATTAAACTATACCATTGGTTCTTATCTACCTAGATAACGGGTCGTGGTCCATCTTCAACTTCATCTATCCACCTTAAACTTTATAGAAACCGGGGTGACACATATTTGTGTTGAATCGATTCTTTGTTTAAGTTCAATTCTATCCATCTCCAACAGATATCATCTTATCATTACTTATTTACTTTTCCTTAAACCGATAACCTTTATTATCCTTATTTCTTTCTATCACCAAAACCGAACCTATCATCCTCCATATCCAAATCAATCCCACACTTAATAACCTCCATTCCTAACTTAATCCATTTCTAAACAAATTCATTCAAGAGCTTCCGCAAACTCAACCCTAATTTCTATTCTTTTTCGAAGGCTTGATTTACTCCTCGTAGATGATTGGGCAACTCACATACATTTTGACTCTTCCTGAGGTGGACTGTATCATCTGGTATTAGAGCTACCAAACGAGGAGTTTTGTCAACAATCGTGAAGCCAAAAGTTAGTTCGTAAGTTAAAAAAATAAAAAAATTGAAAAAAAATTTCCAAGTTGTAATTTCATTTCTAGTGTATTTATTTTAATGCATTTGAAGTGTTAAAAAAACGAAAATTCAAAAAAAAATCAAAGTTAAAAAAAATTCAAGTACAAAAAAAAATTGAAAAAAAAAGGTTATGGAAATTTTTGAAAGTTTGCAAGTATTTTTTTTACTACCATCATTTGATATTTCACCCTTTTCACCTTTACTCCATTTACCTTCTTCTGTGATTAGCCTACCCGAATACCTAACGTTTTCCCTTGTCACCTACTTTGAAGCTGACCCTCAAGCCCCAATAAGTCTTTTCGAGACGAAGTACGAACTTGCGAGAGTGAGAAAGAGCGGTAAAAGGCACGAGTGTTACATCAAAGAAAAAGCCTTATACGAGTAAAACACGAGTGTGAGCGAATTTTCTTTGTGAGTGACTTGTGAGGTTTTTTTTGTGGTAAGGCATTTTAAATTTTCTATTTATTTTCTTTCGTTATCACGTCTTTTCTTTTCAGCAATAAACATGGCTCAAGAAGTGTTCTCCGAATCTGACTATCAATACTTGTTGAACGGAATGCGAAGCATCGTGAACACCAAGTTTGACAAGTTGCACAAGTGGTTGGATCAAATCGAGGAATGAGACCGGCAAGAACGGCTTTCTTCAAATCAAAGGACGGAGTCAAGGTCGTCTCGAAGACACACTTTCGAAGAACATTCGAGAAGAGACTGTGACCGAGATTCTTATTCCTCAAGGAGTTCAAGACGGTATGAATTAAACCATGACTTTGATACCTTTCAAAATTACCAACGAGAAAGTGAATGTGGTTTATATATGTCGAATAACTGATACGGGCATGCCCAAGGCCTCCAACATTTTGCGAACTGATGAGCTCGGGTTATTGAGCCCAAGTGCCGTGGAGCTTGTGTGCATCTTGGTGCACTTCCAAATTGAGCCGGATTAGCTCATTCGAGCTTAATTTGAGCTCACTCGAGCTCACTTCAGCTCATTGAGCTGATTCTTTAATTTTAATGTATTAAATAAATTAAGTATTTAATTTATTAAAATTCCTACAGCAAATTAAATATGTCTAAATAATTAATTTAGTGTTGGATTTCATTTGTTTAAGCTTAAATTAATTTTGTCACATTTTATTACATGTTTTTAAGTAGTTTTAAAGTTAAATTAAATGTGCAATTTTTTTCGGTTTAAATAGGGGCTGCCGAAATTCAAAGTGTCCTAAATGGTCATTAAGTTGTCTAAAACGTCCATTAATGTGTCATGGTTATGTTTAATTGTTATTCAACTTATTTGGCTTGATTAATATGCATTCATTCCCTTTTGTAGGTACAGCCGAATGTACATGAAGCATTAAAGAGATACATGCACCTAGGTGCAATGTATGTGGTCGAATGCATGAAGGAGTTTTTTAGCCAAGTTACATGCATGAGCTGGTGCATTGCATGGGACGATTCATGCATGGATTAAAGCAAGGCAAGGGGATATACATGAATGACCAGGTTCATGAAAGGATGTTCATCCATTGGTGTCTTCAAGGTGCAGCCGAATTGATGCAAGATTCATGCATATTAGGTTCAATGTATGGACGGCATTCAATGGACACATGCATGTGGGACGTTCATGCAAAGTAAGCTGCTGATTGTTCATGTAATTGAAGGTGCATGGACCATATTTATGGACAAATTGGAAGATAAATGCATGGGAAATTCGTACATGTACCAACCAGCATCTAGAACAAACTATTCTTCTCCCATGCATGAATATTCTGCCATTTATTAAGGTGCAAGGACGTTGGCCACAAGGGAGGTGAATTTTTACACAATCAATTCAAGTATTCTAGCACATTAAAGCCTCATTTGGCCAAGGGAGATGTAGGAGTACTAAAGGGCTGCACATTCATGGCATTATGGCTTTCTTTAAGGCTAAGTGTGCATGAATGCATCAAATCAAGCAACATGATGTTTCAACCAATTCATGCATTCATCCTTCAAGTTCATTTGCTTAATTTTGAAGGTGCCTTTGATATTGCATTCAGCTGAACAAGACCCATTTAATTGAGTTCATTTAAGCTCAAGGACGCACCTAGGCAAGTGCATTGCACTCTTCAAGCTCCAAATTCGTTCAAGTTCATTAGCCCTTCTAGAAACCGACCATTGGGCTCCAAATTAGTTGAATTTAGCTCCAGCACTTTAGTGTTTTAATTCTGGAACTTTCTAGGCTCATTCTAGACTAATTTTACTTAGCTATTAAGTTCCTAAGTTGGCCATTCAGCTACTTAGATTATCACTATAAATAGTTGTTGTTTTTCATTTGTAAAAAGGTTGTTGAAGACTTTGATTAAACATATATGAACTTTGTTCATTTGAGTGAGATTTTCTCCTCTCTATCTTTCGTACGAGTTTTGATCTCGACTTATCAAGCGTTGCTTGTGGCGTCAGTCGTTCTCATCCATCAAACTATACCATCGGTTCTTATCTACGTAGATAATGGGTCGTGGTCCATTTTCGATTCCATCCGTTCACCTTAAACACTATAGAACCCGGGGTGACACATATTTGTGTTGAACCGTTTCTTGTTTAAGATCTACTATCCATGTCCATCAACTATCCTAATTTACTTTTCTTCGTTTAATACTTAAACTGAATCCCATATTCTTCCTTCCATCCTAAATCGAACCTATCTTTTACATTACCCAAATCATTTCCCTTACTTAAACACTGATATGATCGTGCCCCAAAGTGCACCTAACTCGAGCAAAGATTCAATGGTGCTGCCTCAAGGGCCAATTACACGAGCTCGAGCTAAGCAATTCAAAGAGGCCATTTTGGCCTTAGTTAACCAATTGTGGGGCGAGGCTTTAGTAGGAGAAATAGAACGATTTGGGACCAGTTCAATAAAGTTTCCTTGCAACATATTGCAAACCGATTTCGGCTCAATTCCAGCTCTTTGAACCGATCCAACTAAATTGAACTCTTTATTTAATTTTTAGCTTTGCATTTAGTTTGCATATTTAATTTTCAGCTTTGCATTTAGTTTGCATTTTAAATACTTGCATTTAAGCATCTTAGTTCAATAAATGGTTGCTGGTCATTAATTCAACTCAACTTAGTTTAATTAATTAAGTTCTTTTAATGAATTTAATTTAATAGTTGTTTCTTTAATTAATCTAGTTACTAGGTTAATTTATTGATGCATGAGTTAAGTTCATTTAGTGATGCTTTATTTAATTAAGCTAGTTATTGGAATAAATGATGTTTAAGTGTTAGTTTATTTAATTAAGCTAGTTGCTGGAATAAATGATGTTTAAGTGTTAGTTTATTTAATTAAGTTAGTTGTTAATTCATCTTAAGTTTAATAATTGCATTAATTTGTCGGTTACATGTGATAATTGCAGGTGACTTTTCATCTTACATCCTTTATTACTATAAAATAAAGAAGAGCATTATGGTTCTTTAAATTCGGCAGCCTCTTTGTCTTCAACTTCCATAACGTTTGCTTCATGGTATTTACTACAAGCAATCATTTCTCCATCATTTGGCTGGTGACTTTTCGGTTGATCATGGAGAACTCAAAGGACCTTGACAAGCAATTTAATTGAAGAACTAATCACATTGAAGATGGAAGTTACATGGCTAGAATCCCAAAAGTTGAGACTTTTCATTTGGTTGGTGACTTTTCAGTTGATCATGGAAGAACTCAAAGGACATTGACAAGCAATTTAATTGAAGAATTAATCATATTGAAAATGAGAGTTATATGGCTAAAATTCCAAAAGTTGAGACTTTTCATATGAATTCATTATTAGCCTTATTAAAAGTGACCATTCAACTAGTTTCATTTGACACTATAAATACATGTAACCAACCTATTGATGGACAACTTTTGATAATTTGTTAATGATATACTGCTCCATTTGTGAGGCAAACTTTTCTCTATTTTCGTTCAAAGAATCGTTGGCTACCTAGTGTCCTAGTTGTGTCATTCGTTTTTCTTTGTCAAAAACCGAACTTATCACTACTTGTAGTGTGGCGTTCAAATATACCAAGGTTCCTATCTTGCTAGATAGTGGGTCAAGGTCACCTTAACTATTCCTAAATCGAACTAAAGAGCTTATAAGCAATGGGTCGATACCAAATCGGTATTGGTTCTTGTTTGCACTTTCGTTCAATCCATTTTCCTTTCTTATCCATTTCGAACCAAAATCCATTCTTTCTTCCACATCATACCTTTTTCAAACCAGATTCTTAAACTATCAACTATTTTGCCAAAAATACTTTATTCCTTACCAATTTTACCAAGCTAAATATTTATTGTTTCTCAAAGACGATCGGGCAATTTATATATGATTCGACTCACCCGAGACGGATCATATCATTTGGTATCAGAGCTAGAATCGAGAAGCTCCAAAGATCGAAGAACGCAGTGAAGATTAGCTTATAAATCTTAAAAAAATTTGAAAAAAAAGTTGTATTTCATTTCTTTTGTATTAATCTTTTTGCATTTGAAGTAAAAAAAAATTTCAAAAAAAATTCAAAAAAAATATTACGAAAAAAAAAGAAGTTCTTGCATTATCATTCTTTTCTACTACCCCCGATCACCCCCAAAGTATCTTACCTTCATTTTTTCTACCCAACGCCACACCTAATCCAACTTATAATTTTTCCTTTCAGCCTACCCACAACCATAGAATTCATCCCTTGTTACCTATTTGAAACCGACCATCTAGACAAAGGTTTTAAGCCTTGGCAAATCTATGCACAAAAACTCGAGAAAGGTAAAAGAGAGGTAAAAGGCATGAGAATTGTGAGTGCAATAGAGTGGAGGTAAAAGCCTAATCTTGAGCGAAAACACGAGCGTGAGTGAAATTTCTCTTTATTTTTGAGTGATTGTGAGGTTTTGTGTAAGGTTCTTTACTTAACTCAATGTCCCAGGAATCCAATCCTAACATGGAAGATTGTCCCGCACGACAACCTGTTCGTAATGTCCCTGATTTGAACATGCAAGCTTTATTACGAGAGATGGAAAGACTTTTAGATCAAAGATTAAATCCTCTCGAAGATTGCCTATTCAAAGTCAAAATAAGAGAACAACGCGAAAGACCACCCGAAGTTGTCTAACTTAGACGGGAGAGGCCAAATCCACAACGGGAAAGATGAAGAGATCAAGATGATGATGTAAATGATCCTAGTGATCTTGAAAGCGATCAAGAGTCGAATACAAGTAATCGTCGGAGGGAACCACGACTTCAAGGACGGAGGTGTGAAGATGATGATCTTAAGAACATTAAGCTCTCTATACCACTGTTCCAAGGTAGATCAGATCCAGAGGCCTATCTTGAGTGGGAAAATAAGATCGAGCTGGTGTTTGATTGTCATAACTATTTTGAAATTAAAAAGGTGAAATTGGCAGTAATCAAATTCTCGAATTATGCCATGATTTGGTGGGATCAATTAACTACTAGCCAGAGACGTAACGGAGAACAACCGATCTCTACATGGACCGAAATGAAGGCAGTTATGAGGCGGCATTTTATTCCCTCTTACTACCACCGAGAGTTGCACCAAAAACTACAAAATCTTACACAAGGGACCAAAAGCGTTGAAGACAACTACAAGGAGATGGAAATTGTGATGATTCGGGCGGATGTTCAAGAGGATTCCGAAGCAACAATGGCGTGATTTCTAGCTAGATTAAACCAAGACATAGCAAATATCGTCGAGCTTCAACATTATCTTGAAGTGGTGGACATGGTTCATATGGCCATCAAGGTAGAAAAGCAACTCAAGCGTAAAGGCCCAAGCCGAGGTTTTTCCACTTCTAATACATCCAAGTGGGGTCAAAGTTCGAGTAAAGGTTTTCCAACTTCTCGAGGGAAGGATTCCACAGCATTTCCGAAAACCAACAAGCCTAATACTGTTGCAGATAAAGGCAAGGCACCCGAGGTTTCTTTCAATTATAATCGAGACATTAAATGTTTCAAATGCCTTGGAAGGGGTCACATAGCCAGCCAATGTCCAAATCATAGAACCATGGTGATTTGTGCTGATGGCGAAATTGAGACGGAGGATGAAGAAGAAAAGGAGTCGGTTTCGGTCAAGTCGAGGAGGACTTAGAACAACCCGTGGAAGGTGAATTACTTGTTGTCAAAAGGAGTCTTAGTCTTCAAGGTATGGATAACGAGTTACAACAGGAGAACATATTTCATACCCGATGTTAAGTTGGAGGAAAAGTTTGTTGTGTCATCATTGAAGGTGGCAGTTGTACAAACGTAGCAAGTACGATGATGGTTGAAAAGCTTGGTTTCCCAACTACCAAGCATCCGAGCCCCTACAAACTTCAGTGGCTCAATGATGGCGGAGAACTTAAAGTGACTAAGCAGGTACTTGTTTCTTTCACCATTGGAAAGTACTCAGATGAAATATTATGTGACGTTGTTCCGATGCATGCGAGCCATCTACTCCTTGGTCGTCCGTGGCAGTTTGATCGGCGAGTGCTACATGATGGGTTTACCAATCGGTACACTTTCAAGTTTATGGGAAAGAAAGTTATGTTGGCACCGTTAACTCCAAAACAAGTTTATGATGATCAATTGAAGTTGAAGGCATCTGTTGAACAAATGAGAGAGAAAGAAAAAGAAGAGTGTAAAAAAATAAAAGAAGAAAAAAATGAGAAAAAGAAAACAAAAGAGAGTGAAAAGAAAATCAGCAAAGAAAAAGAAGGAAAAGTGAAGGAAATTGAAAAAATGAGTGTCTTTGCAAAAGTTAGTGATATTCGAAAAGCGTTAGTGATGAATCGCCCTGTTCTTGTACTCATGTACAAGGAAGCCTTATTCTCTACTAACGAATTACCCGTGTAACACCCCAAACCCGGCCCACAAGCCCTGACCGGATCTGGTATGCCACTGCGGAAAAACGTTTGAGACGATTCGACCTAAAGATAAAATCATGACAACTTGTTGAGTTTGTAAAACGGTGACCATTTAAAATCTTAAGTAAAGTGTGGTGTTTATAAAAATGTCCTGGTTAAAACTTTATGATACATTTTAGGATATAGTTTTGCCGAAAATAAACCGGTTTCAAAATAATAATTCAATCGTCACTTTGCTTTAACATAATAAAAATACTCAAATAGAAATACTTAAATACTTTAATCGGGCCTTATTACAACAAATAATTAAACAAAAGTTCTTAGTAATAAAATGAATAAAATAAAGAAGATGTCTTCTGCATGGGCCACCTCGTATCCACTCCAACCCGGTCCAATCACCACGAATCATCTGCGATGTTTAATAAAAATTGGGTGAGTCACATGGACTCGGTGTGTAATTAATCCATGAATTCCACCCATATGTTAACCACATATTAACCCATATATCGAGATAACAAATATCATATTCACATGTTAACACATTCAGGCTTGGCCCATATTCATATCACATTCATCTAATAGGGTAGTTAACCACATAATTTCCACATACCGGGCTTAGCCCATTTCCACACCGATCCACATTCATATCTTGGGCTTTGCCCATTTTTACATTAATCCACATATCATATTGGGCTTGGCCCATTTCCACATATGTTCACATACGAAATCATGCAATTATGAAGCCCAACCCAAACCTAGGGTCCATCCGCTACACACCCCCTTATCCAGCCTACCACACACCGGGGGATTATCAAATCACCCTCTCCTTTTCACTCCAAAGGCAATCACTGCCGCCCACGTGCAATTAAGCACAATAGTCCACAACGCGACCTCAGTCAGTGCCAATCCACGATGTAGCCGTAGCTAACACCAAAACCACGATGGGACACATAGTCACTCATCAACCACGATATGGCACATAGCCGATATCAACCACGATGAGGCACATAGCCACTCATCAAGCCACGTGAACTAAATCGCAATTAATCCACAACGTGACCTCACCAACGTCAATCCACAATGTAGCTCAAGGCTAACATCAAAACCACGATGGGACACATAGTCACTCATCAACCACGATATGGCACATAGCCGATATCAACCACGATGAGGCACATAGCCACTCATCAAGCCACGCGAACTAAATCGCAATTAATCCACAACGTGACCTCGATCAACGCCAATCCACGATGTAGCTCAAGGCTAACATCAAACTACGCACTCAAGTACACCCGCACCTTCTTTCATATCCCAACCCATGCACATGCCACATAAAATAATGATACAATGTAATGATGCATGAGCATGTTCATCAAGCATATTATCACATATTCATATTAATAATCACATATCATCGGGTTTGGTACTTACCGGATTATCGACATACCCCTTGAGGGTATCCTTATCACAATTTCCATCGCACTAGTTAGCACATTCATAATACATACACATTTCACATACATATCATATACTCCTAAAAGCGGTGGGTTAATCACACACCGATCACTTGGAGAACTATGCTTTCGATACTGATGCTATCACTAGGCGATACTACGGCTATTTGCCTACTTTCTTGTTCTGACATTGGTCCACACCCCGATGGCCAATCCCTAACTGCCGAGACAGATCTCTTCTTAAACTTCGGGATAGGGACCTTCCCTTTCCCTTCCTGAATGGTATTTGCCTCCATCAACACACTTAATCAGAACAATCGATTTAATCATCAATATACGAATTCTTAACCAAATATCCACAACTTATCATACTTACCGAAAGGGTCTTGAAATCCCGAAAAGCTTGATCTAATGCTTAGATCCTTAATCCCTCCATTTGATTAATCACCTACTACTTTAATAAAAAGCCATTCGGCCATAAATCCAAATCCTAGTAGGATTAGTATACTTAAACTTACCTTGTTGCCGTTTGACTTAAGAATCAAGTCTTGAAATCTCTGCTATACTCTTCTTGCATTCGGCCAAGCATTGAATCAATTAACTTGGTTAGTTTTCGGCTTTTGAATAATTAATGAACACATATATTTACCAAACATGGCCTTGGCCGAATACTATAGACACTTACCTTGTGGATTTTAAATCTAGAAACTCACCGAATAACTAGGGAACACGTGGCCTATGGTGTACCTTCGGGAAAAGAACTTCTCATTCCTTGTAGTCGACACTTAGTAAATCTCGAAAGATCTCTTCAAAGTTTCGGCAACAAGATATTAATGGGGTTAGTCCTAGATCTCGGCAAATCTTAAGAAAAAGGGATAAAACCGAATGAGATCTTACCCTTACTTGAAGAAATCGATTGCACCTTCACTTCAACCTTCAGAGATTCGGCTATGGCTAGATGATGATCTCACAACTTTCAGCTTTTGGAGGGATTTAGAAAGAAAAGAGAAGGAAGAATAAAGATGGAGGATTCGGCTAGATCACAAGGTATTTCGGCTTGGCAAAAATAAAAGAAGAAGAAGATTTGGTGAAGAGAATTCGGTAGAGGCTTTCAAAGAACAGATAATAATGCAGAATGGCCTCTCTTTTCCTTTTATAGCCGAAATTATCATCTAAGGAGTCCCTTACTTGGCCACCACTCCTCTATCTGATAACTTTATCCTTTAATTATCATAAATAAAAGACAATTCAGCAACTATCCTTACTTAGCCGAAATTATTAAACTCAAAGTCCCTTACTTGGCCATCACTTCTCCCTTATTTTCCTCTTTATCTCTTTATTCAAATTAAAATAATTTAATCCAACAATTATCTCTTAAAAATAATGATAAATAAATCCCTTATTTATCCACTATTTATAAAATAATAAAAGCTCCTAATTTATAGCCATGTGCCGTCCACCTCTCTGCTCCTTGTAGCAAAATAAAATTTCTTTTATTTGCTTCCCATGTGACTCGAACTTAGGCCCATTCCTCTTGCATATGGCGCCATTTCCATAGGCCCTAAGTGGCATCTTGAGACCACTTTTCCAAGCCCTGTTTGTGTGTCAAATTTCACAAACTTTTCTTTTAAGGCCACCTTGCCTTAATTTCCCTTTTAAACCTTAAAACTCGTCATTTCTAGGTCATTTCTAAGTTTCCAAAAATTTTCGATCGGCTCTGTAAACTTGACATTTCCTTACATTTCCAAGTTTTCAAAAATGTTCACTTTCCATTTTCCTTACATTTCCTAGTTTCCAAAAATGTTCACCTTCCATTTTTAAACTTAACATTTCCATACATTTTCAGGTTTCCAAAAATGTTCATTTCTAACTTATTTTCACTCATTTCCGGGTTTCCAAAAATATTCAGAATTTATTCATAATACTTAAAACATGTCACTTCATACAATTAAACTGAAAATGCATAGGACCTATTTTAGGATATTACAACCCGACACCCTACCTTTTTCTATTTTGTCTTTGTTGCAGGATTTTAAAGATGTTTTCCTGGAAGAAGTTCTGAAAGGTCTACCACCACTTCGTGGAATTGAACATCAAATAGACTTTGTACCAGGAGCTGCTATTCCAAACTGTCCCGCTTATCGAGCCAATCCGGAAGAGACTAAAGAACTGCAACGGCAAGTCAATGATCTGTTGGAAAAGGGATACATACGTAAGAGTCTTAGTCCTTGTGCTGTTCCTATTTTGCTAGTACCGAAAAAAGATGAAACATGGCAAATGTGCGTGGATTGCCGAGCCGTAAACAAGATCACCATTAAATATCGTCATCCAATCCCTCATCCTGACGACATGCTTGATGAACTCAGCGGAGCCAAAGTATTCTCGAAAATCGACTTAAAAAGTGGCTACCATCAGATTCGGATGTGAAAAGGTGATGAGTGGAAAACAACATTCAAGACCAAGCACGGGCTGTACGAATGGTTGGTTATGCCTTTTGGCCTTACCAATGCACCTAGCACATTTATGAGGTTAATGAATTACGTGTTAAGGTCTTTTGTCGGTAAGTTTTGTGTTGTGTATTTTGACGATATATTGATATATAGCAAGTCCGTTGAAGATCATGTAAGGCATCTTAAATCCATTTTAGAAGTTTTGCGAAAAGAAACATTATTTGCTAACCTTAAAAAGTGTTCCTTCTGTTCTGATAAAGTTGTCTTTTTAGGATTTGTGGTTAGCGCGGAAGGTCTCAAAGTAGATCAAGAAAAGATCAAGGCCATTCAAGATTGGCCAAGGCCAACGAGTATCACGCAAGTCTAAAGTTTCCATGGCCTAGCGAGTTTCTATCGATGTTTCGTTGCTAATTTCAGCACCATTGCTGCTCCTCTTACGAGCGTCATTAAAAAAACTCTGCTTTCTATTGGAATGATGAGCAAGAAAAGTCGTTTGTTAAAATTAAGGAATTGCTTACTAATACTCCTTTACTTGCTCTTCCAGATTTTTCAAAGACCTTTGAGGTTGAATGTGATGCCTCAGGCATTGGAATCGGTGCTGTCTTGACACAAGAAGGATGACTTGTGGCTTATTTTAGCGAAAAGATTAATGGAGCAGTACTCAATTATACTGTATATGATAAAGAGATGTACGCGCTGATACGAGCCCTTGAGACGTGGCAGCATTATTTATGGCCAAAGGAGTTTGTCATACACTTCGATCATGAAGCTTTAAAGCATATCAAAGGCCAGCACAAATTGAATCGACATCACGCAAAATGGGTGGAGTTTTTTGAATCGTTTTCCTATGTTATAAAATACAAAAAAATGTAAAGATAACATAGTGGCTGATGCACTTTCGAGAAGGTACACTCTATTGTCATATTTAGATTCCAAAATTCTTGGTTTTGCTTTGTTAAAAGACTCTTACGCTAACGATTCTGATTTTGGTGAGATCTATGTTGCGTGCGAGAATGGTGTGTTTGAAAATTTTTATAGGTATGAAGGCTTTCTTTTAAAGAAGGTAAACTTTGCATTCCTTGTGGTTCTGTTCGAGATTTATTAGTGCATGAGGCCCATAGTGGTGGACTTATGGGACACTTTGGAGTCAACAGAACGCTTGCGACTCTTCAAGAACACTTTTATTGGCTGCAAATGCGCAAATATGTGGAACAAGTTTACGAGAGGTGTATAGCTTGTAAAAAGGCTAAATCGAAGGTTCAACCACATGGCTTATACACGCCATTACCAATTCCTGAAGCACCGTGGACTACCGCGCATAAAAATGGGGAAGGATTCTATTTTTGTAGTTGTCGATCATTTTTCAAAAATGTCTCATTTTATTGCTTGCACTAAAACTGATGACGCTGTTCATGTTGCAAATTTGTTTTTCAGAGATATTGTTCAACTTCATGGTATTCCTCGTACCATTGTATCGGATCGTGATGCAAAATTTTTAAGCCATTTTTGGAGGTCCTTGTGGGGAAAATTAGGAACCAAACTATTATTCTCGACCACCAGCCACCCCCAAACAGATGGCCAAACGGAAGTCATCAATAGGATATTGTCCACATTATTGCGAGCCATTATTCGTAAAAATTTGAAGTCTTGGGAAGATTGTCTACCACATATCGAGTTTGCCTACAACCGCTCCGTCCATTCTGCTACAAAATATTCACCTTTTGAAATTGTTTACGGTTTTAATCCATTGACACCTTTAGATTTATTACCTTTGCCTACTGATCGATTGGTTCATGTAGATGTGAAGAAAAAGGCTGACTTTGCCAAAGAATTACATCAAAAGGCGCGAGCCAACATTGAGGCAAGAACTGAGTCATATGTGCGTAACACTAACAAAGGACAAAAACGAGTGGTCTTCAAACCCGGAGAATGGGTTTGGGTTCACATGCGCAAGGAACGTTTTTCGGCTCAACGAAAATCTAAATTGTTACCTCGTGGAGACGACCCTTTCCAAATTCTTGAGCGCATAAATGAGAACTCTTATAAACTCGATTTGCCTGGTGAATTTAATGTTAGTGCGACTTTTAATGTTTCAGATTTAACCCCTTTTGACGCAGATTTTGACTTGAGGACAAGTTATTTTGAAGAGGGGGGAATGATACGATCGCGCCCCAAAGTGCACCTAACTCGAGCAAAGATTCAATGGTGCTGCCTCAAGGGCCAATTACGCGAGCTCGAGCTAAGCAATTCAAAGAGGCCATTTCGGCCTTAGTTAACCAATTGTGGGGCGAGGCTTTAGTAGGAGAAATAGAACGAGTTGGGACCAGTTCAATAAAGTTTCCTTGCAACATATTGCAAACCGATTTCGGCTCAATTCCAACTCTTTGAACCGATTCAACTAAATTGAACTCTTTATTTAATTTTTAGCTTTGCATTTAGTTTGCATATTTAATTTTTAGCTTTGCATTTAGTTTGCATTTTAAATACTTGTATTTAAGCATCTTAGTTCAATAAATGGTTGCTGGTCATTAATTCAACTCAACTTAGTTTAATTAATTGAGTTCTTTTAATGAATTTAATTTAATAGTTGTTTCTTTAATTAATCTAGTTACTAAGTTAATTTATTGATGCATGAGTTAAGTTCATTTAGTGATGCTTTATTTAATTAAGCTAGTTGTTGGAATAAATGATGTTTAAGTGTTAGTTTATTTAATTAAGCTAGTTGCTGGAATAAATGATGTTTAAGTGTTAGTTTATTTAATTAAGTTAGTTGTTAATTTATCTTAAGTTTAATAATTGCATTAATTTGTCAGTTACATGTGATAATTGCAGGTGACTTTTCATCTTACATCCTTTATTACTATAAAATAAAGAAGAGCATTATGGTTCTTTAAATTCGGCAGCCTCTTTGTCTTCAACTTCCATAACTTTTGCTTCATGGTATTTACTACAAGCAATCATTTCTCCATCATTTGGCTGGTGACTTTTCGGTTGATCATGGAGAACTCAAAGGACCTTGACAAGCAATTTAATTGAAGAATTAATCACATTGAAGATGGGAGTTACATGGCTAGAATCCCAAAAGTTGAGACTTTTCATTTGGTTGGTGACTTTTCAGTTGATCATGGAAGAACTCAAAGGACATTGACAAGCAATTTAATTGAAGAATTAATCATATTGAAGATGGGAGTTATATGGCTAGAATTCCAAAAGTTGAGACTTTTCATATGAATTCATTATTAGCCTCATTAAAAGTGTCCATTCAACTAGTTTCATTTGACACTATCAATACATGTAACCAACCTATTGATGGACAACTTTTGATAATTTGTTAATGATATACTGCTCCATTTGTGAGGCAAACTTTTCTCTATTTTTGTTCAAAGAATCATTGGCTACTAGTGTTCTAGTTGTGTTATTCGTTTTTCTTTGTCGAAAACCGAACTTATCACTACTTGTAGTGTGGCGTTCAAATATACCGAGGTTCCTATCTTACTAGATAGTGGGTTGAGGTCACCTTAACCATTCCTAAACCAAACTAAAGAGCTTATAAGCAACGGTTCGATACCAAATCGGTATTGGTTCTTGTTTGCACTTTCGTTCAATCCATTTTCCTTTCTTATCCATTTCGAACCAAAATCCATTCTTTCTTCCACATCATACCTTCTTCAAACCAGATTCTTAAACTATCAACTATTTTGCCAAAAATACTTTATTCCTTACCAATTTTACCAAGCTAAATATTTATTGTTTCTCGAAGACGATCGGGCAATTTATATACGACTCGACTCACCCGAGACAGATCGTATCAAACACCTCCATTCCTAACTTAAACCGTCTTCTGAATAAATTCATTGAAAGCTTCCGCCAACTTAGCTATCTTTTCCATACTTTCTCTAATATTTTCCCAAAGGCTTGTTTTCTCCTCGTAGATGATTGGGCAACTCGCATACTTTTTGACTCATCTTGAGGCGGACTGTATCATCTGGTATCAGAGCTACCAAAAAAGGATTTTTACAATCATACGTGAACTGGAAGTTAGTTCGTAAGTAAAAAAAATCAAAAAAAAAGTTGTAATTTTATTTTCTTGTATTTTAGCATATTGTATTTGACATAGTAAAAAAAAGAAAAAAAGAATTACGAAAATTGAAAAAAAAATATATATACGAGTCAAAAAAAAGGTGAAGTTTTCTTGTGAAAGTTTTTACAAGTTCTTGTTCGTTTTCACCCTTCTTACCCCTTGATACGGGCACGCCTGGGGCACCATCAAATTTCAAACTTATGGAGCTCGAGCCCGAAGTCCCAAGTTTCGTGAAGCTGATATGCACTTTGGTACATTTCCAAATCGAGCCGGATTAGTCCATTTGGGCTTATTGGAGCTCGTTCGAGCTTGCTCCAGCTCATTGAGCTGATCATTTAAATTTCATACTTTAAATAAATTAAGTCTTTTATTTATCAAGTTTCCTACAGCAAATTAATATGTCCAAATAATTTAATTAGTGTCATATTAAATATGTTAGATTTATTACATGTGATTAAAGTGTCCTATTTTAAACATGCATTCAATGAGTCCTTTATTGTGCCAAATTTATGATGTCTAAATATTCTTTATTGTGCCGAATTTAAGGTGTCTAGTTTCCCCTTTAATATGCTGATTTAATGAACTAATGAGTTGATTTAAATTTGCCGCAGGTGCATCTATTATGGGCGGCATATTAAAGACATGATGGAGACATGCTTTGGGACGGTTTTAATTGATGTTGGTGCATGAATGGCCGAAATTAAATGAAGCATTGGATAAAGAAGAGCACGGATTCAAGGGCCTTTGATAAGCGTGACCTCCATTCAATGTGCTGCTGGAGTTTTTCAACAAGGGAGCATCATTTAATGACTTGTCTTTGGCCGGATTTAATGCTTTGCTGGAGTATCTCGTGAACTACAAAAGGAGGCCGAATGCTTCATCTTTCAAGATGATTGCTTCGTGAAAACAAAAGACAAAGCATTAAAGAAAGAGCATGGACGACAATAAAGGTGCAGCATGCATGGAACATCATTTAATGAAGTGTTGGGCATGCTTTTGGTCAGAATTAATGCTTGAATGTGCAGCATTTTTCTTTGGGCCGAAATTAATGCATTATTGAAGCATGCTTTAGACCATATTTATGGAAGTGTTGGTTCCTTCATGCATTGGACGAATTTAATGTGCTTAAAGGGATGTTTGCTGACTTTTCATTTGCTTGGGCGGAAGTAACTTAAATGGAAAAGCATGAATAAAATGGCACTAAATTCCTTGTCTAGCATGCATGGACAAAACTAATGAGCAGCTATTTAATAGGCTGATGGAAGGCTGCTCGTGAATGGTGCATGGACAGCAATTAATTTGTTGCTGGCCAAAACTAAAAGGGTGTTTAGCATGCGTGAACAACTTTCAAGAAGCCACCATGAAGGATTTAAGTGCGCTACATACATTCCCAAGGATGTCTAAGTTCGGCCAAGCCAATATTCAGCCATCTAGAAGCACCCCTTTCACCTCCCATTCAGCCGAATCTGTCCATGGAACTTTAAAGGATTTTCTCCAGAATTTTCCAGCCCATTTATGGCTGAATTTTGCAAGTTTTTCAAGGGCCATATTCAGCCCAATTTTCCAAAACACCAAGAGGCTTTATTCTAGATTTTTTTCTAGCTTGTTATAGTTTAATTTTAGCTTAGATATTAAGGTTTTCTATGACTATTCAGCTAGCCTATGATAGCCTATAAATAGATGTTAATTTCATTTGTAAAGGTTAGAAGTTTTTTTTGATCATTTTTATGAATTACATGAACTTTGTTCATCGAGTGAGTTATCTCCTCTTTGATTTTGTACAAGTTTCATAGACTTATCGAGCTGTGCTTGTGGCGTCTATCACTTGTCTCTCTATTAATCTATACCATTGGTTCTTACTTCTCTAAGTAACGAGTCTTTAGTCCATCTTTGACTTCATCTATCCACCTTAAGCAAATATAGAAACCGGGGTGACATTTGCTAATGTTAAATCGTTTCTTTGTTTAAGCTCATTTGTCCATTTCCACCTAACTATCCTTTACCCTATATCCATCTTCACTCCTTTATATCAAACCGAGCCATTCCATATCACTATCTTCTTTTCATTCATCCTAAACCGAACCTATCCTTTCGTTCATTTAAACTGTTTCCATCATTTCTCCATTTACTTAAAAGCTTCCGCAACTCTTCCCTATTTTATCATTATTACCCGAAGGCTTGCTTTACTCCTTGTAGACGATTGGGCACTTGCATACATTTTGACTCTTCCTAAGGCGGACTGTATCATCTGGTATTAGAGCTACCAAATGAGGATTTTCGACGACGTACGTGAAGCCGGAAGTTAGTTCGTGTTTGTAAAAAAAAGTTGTATTTTATTTTTATTCTTTTTTCTTGTAATCAGTATATGTGTGATTGAAGTGTTAAAAAAACAAAAAAAGAATAAAAAAGAAAAAAATCGAGTATTAAAAAAAAGAAGTTAAAAAAAAAGAAGTGTGGAATTTTTTTTTGAAAGTTTACAAGATTTTGTTTCATTACTTCTTTCCCGATCTTCAAGCCACCCTTCTTCACCCCATCGCCCCACATACTTTGTTTTTCTATGTTTTAGCCTCCCCTAAACCCGACATCAATCCCTTGTTACCCACTTTGAAGCCGACCCTCGAGCCACGATTAGTCCTTCGAAACAAAGTACGAAATTGTGAGACGAGATTGAGCGGTAAAAGGCACGAGTGCTACATTAAAGAAAAAGCCTTATACGAGTGAAAACACGAGTGTGAGCGATTTTTCTTTGTGAGTGACTTGTGAGATTTTTTGTGGTAAGGTACTTTAATTTCTTTGTCTGTTATTTCTCTTCTTTATAACCGTTTCTTTTTCAGCAACAAAATGTCACAAGAAGGGTTCTCAGCCATCGACTTCCAATATTTGTTGAGCGAAATGGAAAGCGTATTCGACCGAAAGATGTCATCAAGTTAGAGAACGGAGTCAAGTTCTTCATCGCGATATACATCCAAAAACTATTCGCGAAGAGAATCTTATCAAGACTCATGTTCGTCAAGGTTGTCGAGACGAAGAGAAGCAAGATATGAGTTTGAATCTTTTCAAGGTGACGAACGAGAAGAAAGCCATAAATACTCATCTACGAAAGATCATTCTCGAAGTAATTCCCATCATGACTCGTATTCAAGGCGAATCAAAGCAAATAACGAGTTTGAAGCCTTTTGCGGTGATGACCAAGAAAGCATGAGTTATACATCTTATGATTCAAAGAAGTCCCGTATGAAGAAATTTTCACGAGGAATTGATCAAGATATCTATGAAAACATCGCTTTAATCTTAGAATCAAATCCTTGTATTTTTTATTCTTTTGAATCTGATACGATCCGCCTCGGGGTGAGTTGAGTCGTATGTGAAGTTGCCCGATCGTCTACGAGAAGGTTTCGTTCGACAAGTTTGAAGATGGTACTTTTGGGTAAAATGGTGTGGAAGCTATTGAAAAGGGGTTTCAAAGATAGGTCAAAGGATATGAATTTTATATAGGTTCGGTTAAAGTATGAAGATGGAGATTGGTATGGAAGGGAATTAACAATAATAGATGATAAGTAAAAGGAGGATTCGGCTATAATGAAGGGAAAGGAAGGAAAGAAAGAAAGTTTGGTAGATGATGGATATGGAATAAAATAACTCAAAAACAAGTAAGAACCAATACTAAAAAGTATTGACCCAAATACTTATAGGCTTTCAAGGTGGAAGATGGGAGTAGTGAAACCTCAACCCACTACTTAGAAAAGTAGGAACCTTGGTATGAAGGTGAACGCCACACTATATAATAGTGATAAGTTCGGATAGAAGAAATCGGGTTGACGCCACTAGAGACTAGATAAGCCAACGAGTCTTCAACGAAATATGAGAGAAAACAATCTCACAAATTTCATATAAGTTTAATAATGTTTTCAAACTAAGCAAAAAGATCAAAAGCTCCTTTACAAAGGCTGATTTCACCTATTTATAGTGCTAAATTAGGCTAGCTGAATGGTCACAAACATTCAACTTAATGTGCCAATTAAAAGCTGAAATTTAACTCAAGTCTTTTCACATTATTGAGCCAAATAACTCCATCCTTGAATTGTCTTTAATTTAGCTGAATGAATGACTTTAAGTGCTTGAAAAATGACTCTTGAGTTAGCCCTTGGTCAGCCGAATGGACACCATCTACTTAATCAGCTTCTTAATGATGTTTGAATGCTTGAAATAACCCTTGAAATGGCAAAAACGGCTGGTAGTGGAAAGGTTGCTGCCAAAATTAATTTGGATGATTAAATGCTCCTTAAACCTCCTTTAAATGATGTATAAAACATCCCTTGTAATAGCCACTTCATTTGTAACCAAAAATGACTTAAAAAGTCACTTTATTTAATGTGTAATAGCCCTTGTAATGTAATAGTTATGACTTGAAAAGACTCCTGCAATAAATACATTAAAATGAGCTTATTAAACACATGTAATCACTTATTAAACATAACACACATTTATACTTAACTTAGGTAAATGAACTATGCATCAATTACTCCAACAACTAGTTAATTAAAGATACATCATTAAATAAAACTTAACTCATGCATCAATAAATAATCCTAGGAACTAGATTAATTAATGAAGCAACAATAAAATTAAATTCATTAAAAGAACTCAATTAATTAAACTAAGTTGAGTTGAATTAATGACCAGCAACTCATTTATTAACTAAGATGCTTAAATGCAGTTATTTAAAATGCAAACTAAATGAACAAATGAGTTACTTAATGCATGACTTAATTAATTGCAGAACACATAATGCATGTCATAATTAAAATATGTAGATCAATAATGCATGACATTAACTAAAGATGCATTTAATTAAACAAGACATAATTAAAGACTAAAGTATTGAGTTGATTCAAGCTCAAATGAGCTGAATTTGAACTCGGACGGCTCGTGGAGCTGGAAACGAGCAGGGATCAGCTTGCCAGCAATGCAATGCTCGACTCGGAATACTTGTCCAAAGAAGTTCGCGGGGCGTGCTCGCATCAGAATCAATCTCTTGTTGTAATCAAAATGAAAGAAAAAATGAAAAAGAAAATGAGAGAAAAGAAAACAAACATGAGAATGAAGAGAATGAAGAAAAAGAATTTGAAATTGTAAGAGAAAAAGAAAATAAAGAAAAAGAGTTTGAAAAAGAAAATGAAGAAAATAAAATTGAAAAAGAAATTGAGAAAAAAATTGAGATAGAAAAAGAAGTGAAAGAACAAGAAAAACGAGAAAAAGAGGGAGTTGTTTCAGCTAACTCATTTGAAGTTTGTTCTTCTTCTGTTCCTTCTTTTCAGGATTCTGAGAAGTCGAGCAATGAAAATATTCAACTTCAATATCTTCCCGACGAGCGACGTTTTTATTTGATTGAAAAAGGTATTGAAGGTAAGGAAGGTAAGATATTTGAAGAGTTTCAATCTCCATCGAATTTCTCTAAAGATCGTGATTATATGGATGATTTCGTCATTGGCCATCCCTCGAATAATTGTGATATTTTAAACGATGATAAGACGACTTTATTCCATAATGATCATCGTGAAGCAAAGTATGAAGATGGAGAGACACATATCCAACAAGTACAAGACTCAAGTATGACGATGACTTTTCTTTTAATTCCCATTTGTTTGATTGCGGGTATTACGAGATTTGTTCATTGTCTAACATTAAATATTTGAGTTTTTGTAAATTTGTTCTGAAACATGTTAAGAGTTTTGATCATTCGATCTTGAACATACATTATTCATATTGGTTTAACATGTTTTATTCATCGAAACCATTGTCCCATCTTGACTTAAATAGTCAAACCCATGTTTTTAAACCGGGAATTCATTCTGATTTGCTTCGTGGGAAAGTCAAGTATCACCTGGTAAGTTTGAAAGACTACTATCTTCTTGATACAAGGTTTCTGAATAAGGTAATGAATATTGTCAACTTTGTTCTCAATTTTTATTCATTCCTTAAGCAAGTTTTGTGGTTCTACATGCAATCTGTGTACATGGAGTTCCCATTTTGTTTGAAAAAGGTTGATTCGCGAGTAAAGCATCGACTACATTACATGCCCGAGGAGAGAACCGTCTTGACTGAGCAAGGTAAATTCGATCTCCCAGTTTTAGCTTGTGAAGACAAGCAAGGTAAGAACGGTCTCTGTCTTTTTGCGCCTAAAGGTAAGTCACTTGAAAACTTTGAGATGTTCTTGTTCTCTTTGGATAAATTTAAAAGTTATGTCACTGATTTCCCTTCTGTAAAACACCTAGATCATGATTCGATTGAATGTCCTATTCTGTTTCTAGATGATCTATCTATTTTGATGTTTGATAAAAAGATGCTCGTTTTTGATAATTGGGATGATGATACGCTTTGCACCAATGAATCGACTTTTGTGAATCATTCAGAAAATGAAATGTTTAATCGTTCCATTTTGTCTATTCCTATTCTATCTGCTTCAATGATTGACAAAATGATTCTTGTGTTCGATACTTGTTACAATTCCTATGCGAGTGATTTCATATATCGTATAAAGAAAGGTTTGATTGTTCAATTTTGAGAACCTTATGCATTTTCTCCATTACTTGCTTGTGACTCATATATCTATCATTTGATGTGTTACTTGCATGTTGATTTTGACTTGTGGAATCCATTCGAATTGTATGCATGCATTAAAGCCTATTCACCTTTGTTGCAAGAATTTGATAAGGCGTTGTTACTTTTATATGATAAAATGTTAATGCCCGTGTGCGTGCGAACTAGTTGTTTTGTTTTACTTATATTTGGCTTGCACAAATGTTTGTTAACTTGTGGTTACCTTTTTTAGGTACTACGAATATCATCCGTCCTGTTTGATTGAGGAAAACTGAGTCAAGAGGAATTTTGTTCGGAAAACCAACAGGTCGATTCGAGGACGAATCATCTTGAAGAGGGGAGGGATGATACGGGCATGCCCGGGGCACCATCAAATTTCAAACTTATGGAGCTCGAGCCCGAAGTCCCAAGTTTTGTGAAGCTGATATGCACTTTGGTGCATTTCCAAATTGAGCCGAATTAGTCCGTTTGGGCTTATTGGAGCTCGTTCGAGCTCGCTCCAGCACATTGAGCTGATCATTTAAATTTCATACTTTAAATAAATTAAGTCTTTTATTTATCAAGTTTCCTACTACAAATTAATATGTCCAAATAATTTAATTAGTGTCATATTAAATATGTTAGATTTATTACATGTGATTAAAGTGTCCTATTTGAAACATGCATTCAATGAGTCCTTTATTGTGCCAAATTTATGATGTCTAAATATCCTTTATTGTGCCAAATTTAAGGTGTCTAGTTGCCCCTTTAATATGCTGATTTAATGAACTAATGAGTTGATTTAAATTTGCTGTAGGTGCATCTATTATGGGCGGCATATTAAAGACATGTTGGAGACATGCTTTGGGACGGTTTTAATTGATGTTGGTGCATGAATGGCCGAAATTAAATAAAGCGTTGGATAAAGAGGAGCACGGATTCAAGGGCCTTTGACAAGCGTGACCTCCATTCAATGTGCTGCTGGAGTTTTTCAACAAGGGAACATCATTTAATGACTTGTCTTTGGCCGGATTTAATGCTTTGCTGGAGTATCTCGTGAACTACAAAAGGAGGCCGAATGCTTCATCTTTCAAGATGATTGCTTCGTGAAAACAAAAGACAAAGCATTAAAGAAAGAGCATGGACGGCAATAAAGGTGCAACATGCATGGAACATCATTTAATGAAGTGTTGGGCATGCTTTTGTTTGGAATTAATGCATGAATGTGCAGCATTTTTCTTTGGGCCGAAATTAATGCATTATTGAAGCATGCGTGAGACCACATTTATGGAAGTGTTGGTTCCTTCATGCATTGGACGAATTTAATGTGCTTAAAGGGATGTTTGCTAACTTTTCATTGGCTTGGGCGGCAGCAACTTAAATCGAAAAGCATGCATAAAATGGCACTAAATGCCTTGTCTAGCATGCATGGACAAAGCTAATGAGCAGCTATTTAATAAGCTGATGGAAGGCTGCTCGTGAATGGTGCATGGACAGCAATTAATTTGCTGCTGGTCGAAACTAAAAGGGTGTTCAGCATGCGTGAACAACTTTCAAGAAGCCTCCATGAAGGATTTAAGTGCACTACATACATTCCCAAGGCTTTCTAAGTTCGGTCAAGCCAATATTCAGCCATCTAGAAGCACCCCTTTCACCTCCCATTCAAATGAACTGGCCCATGGAACTTTAAAGGATTTTCTCCAGAATTTTTCAGGCCATTTATGGCCGAATTTTGCAAGTTTTTCAAGGGCCATATTCAGCCCAATTTGCCAAGACACCAAGAGGCTTTATTCTAGATTTTTTTCTAGCTTGTTATAGTTTAACTTTAGCTTAGATATTAAGGTTTTCTATGACTATTCAACTAGTCTATGATAGCCTATAAATAGATGTTAATTTCATTTGTAAAGGTTAGAAGTTTTTTTTTGATCATTTTTATGAATTACATGAACTTTGTTCATCGATTGAGTTATCTCCTCTTCGATTTTGTACAAGTTTCATAGACTTATCGAGCTATGCTTGTGGCGTCTATCACTTGTCTCTCCATTAATCTATACCATTAGTTCTTACTTCTCTAAGTAACGGGTCTTTGGTCCATCTTCGACTTCATCTATCCACCTTAAGCAAATATAGAAAACGGGGTGACATTTGCTAATGTTAAATCGTTTCTTTGTTTAAGCTCATTTGTCCATTTCCACTTAACTATCATTTACCCTATATCCATCTTCACTCCTTTATATCAAACCGAGCCATTCCATATCACTATCTTCTTTTCATTCATCCTAAATCGAACCTATCCTTTCGTTCATCTAAACCGTTTCCATCATTTCTCCATTTACTTAAAAGCTTCTGCAACTCTTCCCTATTTTATCATTATTACCCGAAGGCTTGCTTTACTCCTCGTAGACAATTGGGCACTTGCATACATTTTGACTCTTCCCAAGGTGGACTGTATCACCCCCACCCTTTTAAAACCACTACACCTCACACCCAAAAAATTTTCTTTATTTTAACCGACCCGATACCAAAATTTTATTTTACTTAGCCTCCTCTATTTGCCCTTTTCTTTTGTGATACAGTCTGCCTCGGGAAGAGTCAAAATGTATGCAAGTCGCCCAATTATCTACGAGGATGAATTCTAAGCCTTCGGACAAATGAAAGTAAATACAGTTAAGATTACGAAAACGATGATTTAAATTAAATATGGAAGAATGAGATTTGAAAATATGGAATGATAGGTTCAGTTTTATGATGAAGGAAGAGGGATGAAGGGATTTTGGTGGAAATGGAATAAGGAACTTAAACAAAGAATCGATTCAACACTATGAAAGTGTCACCCTGGTTTCTATAGTGTTTAAGGTGGGAATATGGAAATCGATATGGACCAAAGACCCGTTATCAAGATGGACAAGAACCAATGGTATAGATTAATGAAAGAACAAGTCTAGACGCCACAAGCAATTGATAAGTCTAGGAAACTTGTACAAAATCGAAGAGGAGAATATCTCACTCGGTGAACAAAAGTTCATGTAATTTGATTAAGGTTCAAAAGCTCATTACAAATAAAATGTGCAAAGTATTTATAGCCAACTTTAGAAGCTAGCCGAATGGTTACAAAATGCCTTAAAGACTAAGCAAATTTGTACTAGAAAATGCTAGAGAAATCTAGAAGAAAATCCCTTCATGTGCTTGGCTAGGTTCTACGAACATGGCCCTTGGAATGCTTGTAAATTGATTGAATGAAGGTAGATTGATAGCCTTCATGAATCTTGAAATAATGAATGTACCTTCTTGATGTATGGACAAGATTCAGCGGAAGGAGCTTGTGTGTGCATAGGTTGGCCGAACATTGGTATTGGGATGCTTAAAGAATATCAAATTCAGCCTAGGTACTTGAATAAGCTACCTTGAAAATCTGAATATGCATGCAGCCCTTAAAGGTAGCCTTGGGACGTGAATAGCCATCCATGCAAGCTTCTTAATTGTTGTCCACGCATGAAGAAACAATCCCAACAATGCCTTAAATGTTGTTCACGCATGGAGACCACCCATCATCTAATTAAATTTGGCACTTTTAATGCCTGGTCTTCTACACTTCACGAAGCAATCTTCCATTTAGTTCTTTGTCATTCACGAAAAGTCTCCAGCAGCCTATTAATTTCTCCCCATGCATGCCCAACATATCCATTAAATCCGGCCAAAATACAAGGCACGCCTAGGAGATAGGAAACGACACATTTACTTCATTTGGGAAATGAAATCAGCAACTAAATGTTTTGAACGTTGTCCCACGCATGCACCAACACTCCTTTAATTTGTGTTTCATAAAGGCTGCCGCCCAAGCCTTTAATGCCGTCCATGCTTGAGGAAACAAAACCCAACAGCTCCCTTGCATTCATTCCGTCCATGCATGCTAGACAAGTCATTAATTCAGCCAACATACATGCATTAAATTCGTCCATTCATACACCAACATCAAATAAATGATGTTCCAAGCATAAGCAGCTCATAATGGCGTCCCATGTATATTTCCAACATCTCCTTTAATTTTTGAACATCATTGAATGGACGCCCAAGCTTCTCCAGCATTGCATTAATTGATGTTCCAACTTGCTGCTCATTAAAGGTTCCGTCCATGCTTCCAACACTTCAATAAATGTTGCCGCCCATCTTGCTTCATGGCCTTAAATGTCTTCCTTTAAAGCAGCATGTAATAATTTCGACACATTAAATCCCAGAACCCTAAGACATCATTTAAATCATGTTTTGGGCTGATCAAAGTAAATGAAAATTGATTATTTCTTGCATTAAATTTCGGCTGGAGTTTAAGACACATTAAATGATTAATTCGGCTAGTTAAATTAAATGGCAGCAAACTATTTAATTTGTCCTAATCTAGACATATTAAATATTATCTATTAATTATACACTAAGTATGCTTAAACTTATTTAACTGCAGCAAAATAATTAAGACCAATTTTAATTATGTCCACATTTATTTAAAGTACTTAAAATCTAAAGATTTAGCTTAATGAGCTGGAGCGAGCTCGAGTGAGCTCAAATCGAGCCCAAATAGACTAATCCGGTTCAATTTAGAAATACACCAAAGTGCATATCAGCTTCACGGCACTTGGAACTTTGAATTTCGTGGGTGCCCCGGGCGTGCCCGTATCATCCCTCCCCTCTTCAAGACGATTCGTCCTCGAATTGACCTGTTGATTTTCCAAACAAAATTCCTTTTGACTCGATTTTTCCTTGACCAAATAGGATGGATGATAATCGTAACACCTGAAAGAAATAATCATGAGTCAGCAAGAATTGTTTCAAAAGTACTTGCAACCCAAATATGTTCAGAACATGACAAGTAAATGGCACGCAATCGATCATAATCACTTTATCATATAAAAGTAACAAAGACTTATCAAACGTTTGCAACAAAAGTGAATAGACTTCAAAACATGCGTACAATTTTAACAGAGTCCTCAAAACAACATGATCATGCGAGTGACACATCAAATGATATATATGATCATCACAAGCAAATAGATGAAAAAGTGCATTTGATACTCGACATGAAACAACCAAGTCTTGTATTGAGGGATATACAAAATCACTTGCACATGAATTATAACAATTATTGAACACAAAAGTCTTTTCATCAATGAACAAAACGGATAGATCATTAGTAAACAGAATAAGACATTTAAATAATCCATGATCTAAATGATTTTTAAAATGGGAAATAGTAACACAAATCTTATCAACATCCAAAACAAATAGATCATCAACAAACGAATTGGAGCATTCAAGCATATAATGATCTAAATGTGTTTCAACAACGTCATCAGCAACGTGACTCTCGTCACCATCCGAAGAGAGCAAAAATGCATCAACAATTTCAGAAGACTTACCTTTAGGTGCAAAAGAACAGAGACCGTTCTTACCTTGCTTGTCTTCACAAGCTGAAACTCGAAGATCGAATTTACCTTGCTCGATCAATACGAACCTTCTCTCCTCGGGTATGTAATGTAGTCGATGCTTTACTCGCGAATCAACCTTTTTCAAACAAAATGGAAACTCCATGTACACGAATGGCATGTACAACCATAAAAATTGCTTAAGGAACGAATAAAAATTGAGAACAAAGTTGACAAAATTCGTTACCTTATTCAGAAACCTTGTATCATGAAGATAGAAATCTTTCAAACATACCAGATGATACTTGAGTTTTCCATAAAATAAATCTAAACATATGCCCGGTTTAAAAACATGCATTTGATTGTTAAGATCAAGATGTGACAACGGTTTAGAAAATTCAAACATGTTAAACCAATAGGAATGGTGAATATTCAAAATCGAACGATCAAAATTCTTAACATGTTTTAAAACTGATTTACAAAAACTCAAAGATTTCATGTTAGACAACGAACAAATCTCGTAATAACCACAATCAAACAAATGAAGATTAAGAGAAAAGTCATCATCATACCTTAACAAGTCTTGCATTTGTCGGATAGACACTACTCCACCGTCACACTTTACATCACAATGATTACTATGAGATGAACTCGTCTTACCACCATTTAAGTCGTCACAATTAATCAAAGAATGGCAATCGACGAAGCTATCCACATAATCACAATTATTCAAAAAATTTGGTGGAGATTGAAACTCTTCAAATATCTTACCTTCCTTACCTCTATTACCTTTTTCAATCAAATGAAAACGTCGCTCGTCGGGAAGGTATTGAAGCTGAAGATTTTCATTGCTCGGCTTCTCAGAATCCTGAAAAGAAGAAACGGAAGAAGAACAAAGTTCCGATGAGTTAGTTAATTCAACGCTCACTTTTCTCGCTCATCTTTTTCTCTTTCAATTTTCTTTTCAATCTTTTCTTCTTTCTCTTTTTCTTTATTTTCTTTTTCTTTCACGATCTCTTTTTCTTTTTCAACTTTTTCATTTTCTTCTTTTTCACATTCTTTTTCAATTTCGTTACAACTCGTAGTTGTTACAAAGGAGTCGAAAAGAGAAGGGTTTAACTCAAAGAAAGAAGTCATTTTCTCGTAGAAATCATTTGCTATCCTTTGTAAGAGGTTCTTCGATCGTGACTTCTTTGAATCATACGTCGAATAACTTGTACTCTCCCGTTCGTCGCCTTGAAAAGGATCGTACTCGTAACTTTCTTTGCTTCATCTCGAAGATCTCGTTGAGTAGGAGTCTCTATAATAGTCACTTCTTGAATAGTCATCGGAAGGGGTTCTTCAAGAAGAATACCTCGTGGATGTTTTCTTGGAAGTTTCTGAACGGGTATATCGATCAACTTGCTCGTCATCTTGGAAGGAGTAAGAATCATAATCAACTTCTTGTCTCGGAATTGATGGCAAAAAGGAATCACGTTGGGACTTCTTCAAGTAGTATTCAGCGGTATATCTCCGTGGGGTTCTTGTTTTCGATTTTCGATTTGAAGAATCTCATTCGTAAAGGGCTCCTCTTTCTGCACGATCAATTCTTTTGTGCAACTTGTCGAATTTGGAATTCATGACTTTTCACATCCCGTTCAACAAGTATTGATAATCAGATTCTGACATCACTTCTTGATTCATTTTTTTTATGTTCTACAAAGAAAGATCGTTAAAAGAATAAAACCGAAAAGTAAAACCTCACCACAAAAACTCACAAGTCACTCACAAAGAAAAATCGCTCACACTCGTGTTTTCACTCATATAAGGCTTTTTCTTTAATGTAACACTCGTGCCTTTTACCTCTCTTTCTCGCTCTCGCAAGTTTGTACTTCATTTCGAAAGGACTTATCACGGCTTGAGGGTCGGATTCAAAGTAGGTGACAAGGGAAAACGTTAGGTATTTGGGTAGGCTAATCAAAGAAGAAGGCAAATGGAGTAAAGGTGAAAAGGGTGAAATACCAAATGGTGGTAGAAGAAAAAAAAATTGATGGTCGGGGTAGGAAGATGAGGAGGGTGGAATGACGGTTTTGAAATCGGGAACAGAATAGAAGAAATGAAGAATACTTGCAAACTTGCAAACTTTCAAAAATTTCCACAACCTTTTTTTTCAATTTTTTTTTTGTACTTGAATTTTTTTTTAACTTCGATTTTTTTTTTGAATTTTCGTTTTTTTTCTCTTTTTTTTTAACACTTCAAATGCATGAAAATAAATACAATAGAAGCAAAATTACAACTTGGATTTTTTTTCGATTTTTTTATTTTTTTCTATTTCTTCACGAAGCTATTCTGGCTCTCGTCATCGTCGAAAACTCCTCGTTTTATAGCTTTGATACCAGATGATACAGTCCGCCTCGGGAAGAGTCAAAATGTATGCGAGTCGCCCAATCGTCTACGAGGATGAATTCTAAGCCTTCGGACAAATGAAAGTAAATACGGTTAAGATCGCGAAAACGAGGATTTAAATTAAATATGGAAGAATGAGATTTGAAAATATGGAATGATAGGTTCGGTTTTATGATGAAGGAAGAGGGATGAAGGGATAGGTGATGTTTGGTGGAAATGGAATAAGGAACTTAAACAAAGAATCGATTCAACACTATGAAAGTGTCACCCCGGTTTCTATAGTGTTTAAGGTGGGAATATGGAAATCAATATGGACCAAAGACCCGTTATGATAAGGGCACGCCCGGGGTACCATCGATCTTCAAGTCGACGAGGCTCGACGCCAAAGTCTCAAGTGTTGTGGAGCTTGTGTGCATCTTGGTGCACTTCCAAATTGAGCTAGATTAGCTCAATCGAGCTTAATTTGAGCTCACTTGAGCTCGCTCCAACTCATTGAGCTGATTGCTTTTTAATTTAATGCTTTAAATAAATTGGACAATTTAATTATTTAATTTTCTACAGCATGTTAAGTGTCTAAATATTTTATTTAGTGTCAAATTTAATTTGCCTAAGTCTAATTTAATTTGTGTCATTTTATTACAGCCTTTTAAGTGTGTTTTAATTTAAGAATTAAAGTAAAAATTTTTTTTCATTAAAATAGGGGCTGCCGAATTTAGTATGTGTGCTAAGTGTGTGTTTAATGTGTCCAAAGTGTCTATTGATGTGTCTTGGACGTGATTAATTGTTATTCAATTCATTTGGCTTGATTTAATATGCATTCATACCCTTTTGTAGGTACAGCCGAATGTACATGAAGCAATTAAGAGATACATGCACCTAGGTGCATTGTACTTGGTCGAATACATCCATGTCTTTGGTGGGTGCATGGACGGTTGGAAGCATGGTTAAATGCTGCTGATTTTTGGATTACCAAGGTGCCTATTTGGTTGAAAAAAAATAATTCCATGAAGACACATGCATGGAGGAGTTAAATGCATGATGCATGAACAGCCAGTTTCAACGAATGAAGAAATACATGCATGGTTGGAGTCATGAACGTCCAAGGGAGTTTTAATGGCTGAATTAAACACTTGCAAGCCATTAAAAGACATGTTTAAATGCTGGAAATTCTTCAAACAAAAGGTGCAACTCATCCCCAATGTTGGCCGAACCTAGACAAGCCTTTTCAGCTCCTTTGCTGTCCAAATTCGTTTGGCCACTTTCTTCTTCATTAAGATGTCCCAAATGGCTGAATTTACATATCCCAGAGGGCTACTCACGTTCTCCCTTATTGCTGGACACTTTTCAGCCTAAAGAGACCAAATTAATAGCTCAATTATTGCATGGGACGTACCTAGCTGCTGCATGCATCTTCATGTGACTTAAAATTCATTTTCCCTTCTAGAAAGCTGCCCATTAACATTCCCAAAGGCTGCACATGGACTTGGACGAATTTTTGGGACAATTAATCTTCTAGAAACCCATCCATTGGAGTGCCATTGATGCCATATACATCCAAACGAATTTGCAAGCACATCAAGGCCACATTCAGCTGAAATTTGCCAAGACACTAAGAGACTTTATTCTAGATTTTTCTAGCTTATTTTAGTTTAATTTTTACTTAGCCTTTAAGCTACGACCATTCGACTAACTCCTTCAGTTGGCTATAAATATTTGTTATTTTCATTTGTAAAGAAAACAACTTTTAGAAGTTTAATCAAATTATATGGACTTTTGTTCATTGAGTGAGTTTATCTCCTCTTCATTTTCGTACGAGTTTCGTCTTTGACTTATCAAGCTTTGCTTGTGGCGTCAACCGATCTCATCCATCAACTTATACCATAGGTTCTTATCTCTATAGATAACGGGTCTTTGGTCCATCTTCGAATCCATCTATCCACCTTAAACGTTATAGAGACCGGGGTGACACATATTTGTGTTGAATCGCTTCTTGTTTAAGATCTACTATCCATTTCCATAAACTAGCCTAAATTACTTTTCCTTTGCTTAATCCTTAAACCGAATCCCATATTCTTCCTTCCTTCCTAAAACCGAACCTATTCTTTCATCACCTAAACCATCTCCTTACTTAAACACCTCCATTCCTAACTTATCCCCACTTCTAAATAAATTCGTAAAAAGCTTCCGCAAATTTAGCTATCTTTTTCCATATTCTTCTTATTAATTCCCAAAGGCTTGATTTACTCCTCGTAGACGATTGGGCACTCGCATACATTTCGACTCTTCTCGAGGTGGACTGTATCACGTTATCAAGATTGACAAGAACCAATGGTATAGGTTAATGAAAGAACAAGTCTAGATGCCACAAGCAATTGATAAGTCTAGGAAACTTGTACGAAATCGAAGAGAAGAATATCTCACTCGGTGAACAAAAGTTCATGTAATTTGATTAAGGTTCAAAAGCTCATTACAAATAAAATGTGCAAAGTATTTATAGCCAACTTTAGAAGCTAGCCGAATGGTCACAAAATGCCTTAAAGACTAAGCAAATTTGTACTAGAAAATGCTAGAGAAATCTAGAAGAAAAAATCCCTTCATGTGCTTGGCTAGGTTCGGCCGAACATGGCCCTTGGAATGCTTGTAAATTCGGCTGAATGAAGGTAGATTGATAGCCTTCATGAATCTTGAAATAATGAATGCTGTATGGACAAGATTCGGCGGAAGGAGCTTGTGTGTGCATAGGTTGGCCGAACATTGGTATTGGGATGCTTAAAGAATATCAAATTCAGCCTAGGTACTTGAATAAGCTACCTTGAAAATCTAAATATGCATCTAGCCCTTAAAGGTAGCCTTGGGACGTGAATAACCATCCATGCAAGCTTCTTAATTGTTGTCCACACATGAAGAAACAATCCCAACAATGCCTTAAATGCTGTTCACGCATGGAGACCACCCATCATCTAATTAAATTTGGCACTTTTAATGCCTGGTCTTCTACACTTCACGAAGCAATCTTCCATTTAGTTCTTTGTCATTCACGAAAAGTCTCCAGCAGCCTATTAATTTCTCCCCATGCATGCCCAACATATCCATTAAATCCGGCCAAAATACAAGGCACGCCTAGGAGATAGGAAACGGCACATTTACTTTGTTTGGGAAATGAAACCAGCAACTAAATGTTTTGAACGTTGTCCCACGCATGCACCAACACTCCTTTAATTTGTGTTTCATAAAGGCTGCCGCCCAAGCCTTTAATGCCGTCCATGCTTGAGGAAACAAAACCCAACAGCTCCCTTGCATTCATTCCGTCCATGCATGCTAGACAAGTCATTAATTCAGCCAACATACATGCATTAAATTTGTCCATTCATGCACCAACATCAAATAAATGATGTTCCAAGCATAAGCAGCTCATAATGGCATCCCATTTATATTTCCAACATCTCCTTTAATTTTTAAACATCATTGAATGGACGCCCAAGCTTCTCCAGCATTGCATTAATTGATGTTCCAACTTGCTGCTCATTAAAGGTGTGTCGTCCATGCTTCCAACACTTTAATAAATGCTGCCGCCCATCTTGCTTCATGGCCTTAAATGTCTTCCTTTAAAGCACCTGCATGAAATAATTTTGGCACATTAAATCCCAGCCCCCTAAGACATCATTTAAATCATGTTTTGGGCTGATCAAAGTAAATGAAAATTAATTATTGCTTGCATTAAATTTTGACTGGAGTTTAAGACACATTAAATGATTAATTTGGCTAGTTAAATTAAATGGCAGCAAACTATTTAATTTGTCCTAATCTAGACATATTAAATATTATCTATTAATTATGCACTAAGTATGACTTAGTTAAACTTATTTAAATGCAGTAAAATAATTAAGACCAATTTTAATTATGTCCACATTTATTTAAAGTACTTAAAATCTAAAGATTCAGCTCAATGAGCTGGAGCGAGCTCGTGTGAGCTCAAATTGAGCCCAAATAGACTAATCCGGTTCAATTTGGAAATACACCAAAGTGCATGTCAGCTTCACGGCACTTGGAACTTTGAATTTCGTGAGTGCCCTAGGCGTGCTCGTATCATTTTATTTTAGCCTACCTGATACCTAACGTTTACCCTTGAAACCCCTTTGAAGCCGACCCTCAAGCCACGTTTAGTCCTTCGAAACAAAGTACGAAATTGTGAGAGCGAGAGAGAGCGGTAAAAGGCACGAGTGGTACGTTAAAGAAAAAGCCTTATACGAGTGAAAACACGAGTGTGAGCAAATTTTTTTCTTTGTGAGTGACTTGTGAGGTTTTGTGGTAAGGTACTTAAATTTTTCTGTTTATTTTTCCTTATAACATTTTTCTTTTCAGCAATAACATGTTTCAAGAAGAACTCTCCGCCGATGATTTCTAGTTCTTGGTGAATGAAATGGACCGAATGCTCGAGAAAAAGCTAAGTCCAATACAAAAGCATTTGGACCGAGTAGAGGAAGAGGCTCGACAAAAGCACACTACAACAAGTCGAGAAACGGAGCGGTGACCATCTTGGAGACCCACCTTCGATGGTTATTCAAGAAAATAATTTCGATACGACTCCTATTCATCATCGACTTCAAGGTCGAGAGACTTCTATCAAGATTTCTCTTCATCAAAAAGTTCATTTGGTTTTGTAAGAAAGGATTATCATCGAGCTTTGTATTCGTCAAGACCCCCGAGACATCGAGAAGAAAGCTACGAGTACTCATCCACGAAAGATTATTCTCGAAGTGGTACATATTATAATTCATATTCAAGATGAAGCAAAGCGAGTTACGAGTTTGAAACCTTTTATGAAGACAAACGTGAAAGTACTAGCCACTCTTCGAACGATTCAAAGATGTCACGCTCAAAGGATCTTTCACGAGGAATCGATCGAGACATCTACGAAAATATTTCTTCGATCCTTGAGTCAAATCCCTCTCTTTTCAATTCTTTTGAAATATCCCCTTGTTGTAATGAAAAATAATGTGAAAAAGAAGAAAAAGAAAAAGAAAATAAAATTGAAAACAAAATTGAAAAAGAAACTGAGAAAAGAATTGAGACATAAAAAGAGTTGGAAAAAGATGAGCCAGAAAAAGAGAGTGATTTTTCAACTAACCCTCTTGAAATTTGCTCTTCTTCTGTTTCTTCATTTCAAGTTCCCGATATATCAAAAGATGACTTCCAACTCCAGTACTTTCCCGATGAACGACTTTTTGTTTGATTGAAAAAGGTAAGGATGAAAGTGAAATTGAACCGCCTACGCTGGAAGGTAAGGAAGGTAAGTGCTTCGAAACGTTTCAGTCTCCACCAAATTTGTCTAATGAATGTGATCATGTGAACGATATTGTCCTTTGCCATCCCTCTATCACTTGTGACATTTTGAATGATGGTAAGACGAAATCATTTCTTGAAAATCATTGTGTTGCAAAGTATGATGGTGGAGAGACGCAAATCCAACAAGTGCAAGACTCGAGTAAGTATGACGATGAATTCTCTGTCAATCTCAACCTGTTTGATTCTGGTTATTACGAGACTTGTTCATTATTTAATACGGAATCGTTGAGTCTTTGTAAATCTATTTTGAAACATGTAAAGAGTTTTGATCGCTCGATCTTGAGTTTGCACAATTCCTATTGGTTTAACAAGTTTGATATTACAAAACCATTGCCACATTTTGTTTTAAATAATCAAACGCATGTTTTTAAACCGGGAATATGTTTTATATCATCTGGTATAACTTGTTGGAAAATCAGGCAAACTCAATTATTCTGATTTGCTTCTTTATGATCTATCTGTTTTGGATATTGATAGAACACATGGTGCTGATTTCATTTTTGTAAAGCATTTAGATCTTGATATGTTCAAATGTTCCATTCTGCCTATTGATGGTCTATCTGCTTTAATGATTGACAAAAAGATTCTTGTGCTCGATACTTGTTACAATTTATGTGCGAGTGGTTCCTTATTTCGTACAAAGCAAGGTTTGGATGTTCAACTTCGAGTGCCATATGCACATTCTCCACTACTTGTTTGTGATGAATATATCTCTCTTTTGGTGTGCTACTCGCGTGATCATCTTGTCTTGTGGAATCCAATTAGATCGTATGCCTACTTTGAAGCTTATCCGCTTTTGTTCCAAAATTTTGACAAGGCATTGATCCTTTTGTATGATAAAGTGCTTATGCTTGTCCGCATGCGATTTATTTGTTTGGTGTTGTTTTTATTTGGGTTGCAAGTATGTTTAAAACATTTCTTGCTAATTCTTGAATTTTCTTTTCAGGTGTTGCGATTATCATCCGTCCCGTTTGATCGAGGAAAACTGAGTCAAAAGGAATTTTGTTCGGAAAATCAACAGGTCAATTCGAGGACGAATTGTCTTGAAGAGGGAAGGGATAATACGGGCACGCCCGGGGCACCAACGATTTTCAAATCTATGGAGCTCGAATTTAATGCCCCAAGTGCCGTGAAGCTGATATGCACTTTGGTGCATTTCCAAATTGAGCCGGATTAGTCTATTTAGGCTCGATTTGAGCTCACTCGAGCTCGCTCCAGCTCATTGAGCTGATTCATTAAATTAATGCTTTAAATAAATTTAAATAATTTTTCTACAGCAAATTAATATGCCTAAATAATTTAATTAGTGTCTAAATTAATTTGTATAGGCTTTAATTAATTTGTTTCATGATTTTAAGATGTTTTAAAAGTTAAATTTAATGTGCAGATTTTTCATTGAAAATAGGGGCTGCCGAATTTATTATGTGAACTAAATGTGTGTTTAATGTGTCTAAAGTGTCCATAAAGGTGTCCTAGAGTGTCTAGCCGAATTTAGACATGTTATTAATGTTTGTCTCATGGTTTATTGAGCTGAAATTAAATACATGCTTCTTCTTGTGTCCAGCCGAAATTAATGTTTGTCTAAAGCCTTTGTTTCGTAAATTGCAGCACATTAAAGAACATGCTGTGTGCTTGGTTAAGATGGCATTTAAGAGGCTGTCTAGGGACATGCATGATGATACAAACTCACCTACGGAGGATGTAACTCACGATGCCCTCAAGCTGCCCATTGGACCAATAATGCGTGCACGTGCTAAACAACTTGCAAATACCATTTTAGCTTTAGTGGAACAAGCTTGGAAAGACGATTGAAAAGAGTTCAAGATTGAACCGAAAATTTACAACTTGATGGGAGCCGAATCTTCCTTAGCTTGCTAGTTCAGCTATTAGCTAATTACATACTTTAATATGCATTATTAATTAATTTACTATAGCATAATTAGTTGATTTAGTTTGTCTTAAACAACATTTAATTTGCCTTAGTTAATACATAAATTAATGATGTCCAAGACTTAGCCGAATTTTAATATGTCTTAAATAGTTTTTATTTAAGTTGTTTAAATGTTAATTAACATGTCTAGATTATGGTTTTAAAAGTGTTCAGCCAAATTTGGCTTAAAATTTAATGGGTTTTTATTGTTTTGTAGGTTAGCCGAATTTGGGAGATACATTGGGCAGATTCATGCATGTAGATTCATGCATGGGAAGGTTCATGAATGAACCTTATCAATGCATGAATGATGGATATTTTTGCTTCCCCAAGGTGACTATTCGGCTAAGAGAGACCAGCACATTAAAGATATCATGTTTGGCCGATTACCTTCCCAAAGAGCATCTTTACGTTCACACTTGCTGTTCACACAAGGGGGGACTATTTGGTTGGCTTTGTTCACACCCAAGTGGCCATTCAAGCTTCATTTTCACACCTAAATGGCTGTCCAACATCCTCCATTATTGCTCCTACTTATTCATCAATAGTTTCCAATACAATGAGCCATTTAAAGCCTTGGCCGAACCTAGACGTGGCTAGTGGACTTCCTATAACATCCTAAAATTAGGGGTTCTGCATTTTATGTTTTTCTGTGTGCTTGGCTTGTTCTGCTTGTTATTTTGGTGTGTTTGGGGGCCCTGGGAAGGCTCGGGTTCGAGCCAGAGCTTTAAAGAAATTTTTTTGGGCACTTTAGGGGGAGAGCTAGTAGAAGCAGGCTTTAAGAATATTTATTTGTGTTTGATAACACAAAAAGGGTGTGTGGTGTGATGGAAAGGAGACGCCACTTAAGGAGCAAGGGAGTGGCGTCACAAGGGAGCATGAAGGGGAAGGAGTTCGAGTCTCATCTGCAGCATGTGGAACTTTTTTTTTTTTGTGCCAAAGGTGGAGGAGTGGTGGCTTTCGGCTGGGACTCTTCAAGGTGGTTGTTGAATGAGTCAACAAGTTCAAAATGGGTGGACAAGAGAGCTTGGAGGAGTTTGAATTGGTCAAACCAATTTGAAAGAGTGATGGGGAGTATTTGGTGGAGCAAATCAAGGGATTTGGTGATGGTGGAGGTGTTGGCCAAATGTGGGGAGCTTGGAGGGGGGATTTTGGTTTAGTAGCTAGGATAGGTGTGCTGAAATTCTCTTTTGGTTTTTAGGCATTTTTCATCCTAGTATGTTCGGTTATTGTGAGTAGGAGGGGGTGTGCCGAAACTTTTCAACATATGCTTTAGTGATTCTTTTGTTTTCTTTCAAGTGAATACACTTTTGTTCCCTAGTGTTTTGCCAAAATTTCATATTGCTTTCCTCCTCTTTTCAGTCGGTTTCTCCTATTGTCTACCTTTTATTCTCTCATTTTTCTTCCTTTCTCTTAAGACGCCACAAGCCGAAACCCTCTTCTTCATCTTTTCTCTTCTACTACTTCTTGTGTTTTCTTTAGCCGAACCCTCTTCTAATTTTTCTTTTCTTTTAGCCAAATTTTTGGTTCTCTTCTATTCATCTCTTTCATTCTTTCTTTCTTTTCAGAAAGCCAAAACTCTCTTCTCCTCTATTTCTATCTTCTCTAGCTGAATACTTTCTACACTTCTCCCATATCTTTTATTTTCTCTTTTTGCACCTCCATTTCTTGTTTCTCTAGCTGAATCTTAAGAAGCAGAGTAGTTAGTTTTCTACCTGCCAAAAGATCCTCTGCATTCGGTAGGTGCTTTTGCAAGTCGAATCCATTGTTACGATTCCTCGGTAGCCAAGGTAAGGGGTTTCTCTTTTATTCATTATGATCGGCTTCTATTCATATTACTCTGCCGTAATTAAACCCCTTGTTGGGGCAATTCCTATTTTCACTATAGTATTGTATTGATCTCTGCTCCTAAGTTCAAGCGACGTGCTGTGTCGGCGGTTCGAGACTTTTCGCCGGGCTGTGGTAGGGAGCCAACATCTGCCTGGGATAGACAAATCGCGGTTGTTTCTTCTAGTGAGAGTGTCGACAATCTAGAGAGTTTAGTCTTACGCGTAATCAGGTGTGTAACGGTCACACATTTCTTTATTATTTGCGTTAGTAACTGTGTTGGCTGAAAGCCAAAACGACTGTTGAGACAGTCGAGATACCCTTGTGGGTAAGGTTGGAGACACCAGGTAAGTACCATTATAATTTTACTTTCGTAGATATGTATGTATGAATTAATTGTCTGATGTACCTTGAAAGTATGTTTGCATTCATCTCAGTATGATAATATGTTGCATGGGCTTTGGGATATGAATGAAAGGGGAAGTGTGATTTAGTGACTATTGTCACAGTGGTCTAGGACCACAGTGGTTTGGAACCACGTATACATATTTATCAGTGACTTATCTCAGTGGTCTGGGACCACAGTGGGTTGGCCCCACATATACTTATCAGGGATCGTCACAGTGGTCTGGGACCACAGTGGGTTGGCCCCATGTTTATATATTCTGTGACTCTATCACAAGTGGTCTGGGACCATAGTGGTTTGGAACCACGGTGGCTTAATGCCACGGGTGTTTGGCTAATTCAGGTGACCTAGAGGATGGAAAACTAGGTTGGGCTGGGCTGCATTGCGTACATTTTTAATATGCTATATTGTGAGGGCTAAGGCCCAATGTGCATCTGTGGGCTTAAAGCCCGAATGCGTTATAAGGGGAATTACACACTGAGTCTCGGTGACTCACCCCTCTGCTTAATTTTACAGGTAACCCCTAGTTGCGGATTTGGAGCCGTGGTGGGCTTGAGGTGGCCATGCATTATTTTCTCGTAAACTTTTGTTTCTTATTTGAACTTACCTTTTTAATTTTGGGATTTTGCAATGTAATAAGGCCTCCATAACTTTAATTTGGGTTTTCGCTTTAAATTGGTTATTGCATATCTTATGAATTGTCAAGTATAGAGTTTTTTTAAAATAAAACCATAAACCATCATTTTTATAAAAAGGGTGATAACAAAAGATGACATGCGAATAACTAATTAATTCAGAGATTTTCTTAAAACCTTAACATTATTTTCAAATGTCACGTTTATAAATTTTCCTAATTATTGGATTTCATAAAACAAAACTATATACGGCTTTTAGTTCAATCTAATAAGAAGTTGGTAAGAAACTTTCGATTATTTTCAAGATGGTAACACAAATCAAAAAGTATTTTTTTTTAAATTACGATGTTCCGATAAAAATTTCAAAACTTCTTTTCCTGTAACATACCAGATTTGGTCGTAGCGTATTGACTGGGTTTGGGGTGTTACACTTCCATGCATTCACCTTCTTGAAGATTCATTTGCTTAAGCTTTAAGGAGTCTTCATTCAGCCGAATTTTGATGACACTTTAAGGATTAAATTATGGAAAATTCTAGCTATTTCTAGAATGATTTTTACTTAGCCATTAAGCCTTGTTTATGGCCATTCGGCTACTAGCTCTCTAGGCTATAAATATTTGTTTCTTTTGTTTGAGAGGGGACTTTTTAATGATTATTGAATTTTCATATAGTGAGTTATTCACTCTCTTAATTCTTCAAGGTTCAATTGACTTATCTAGCTACTAGTGGCATCAATCGACTTTGTTTCTGAACTTATCATCCATTCCCGGGTGTGGCGTTCAACCCTTATGCCGAAGGTTCCTAATTTGCTAATTAGAGGGTCTCAGTTCTATCCTTCTATTCCATCGTCCACTTGAAACATATAAGATTCGGGTCTTTAATTTTTATTAAAGGTTCTTTCTTGTTTCAACCCATTACTCAACTTATCCACTAACCATTTCCTTACCAAACTGATTCTACTATCTTGAATTATCGAACTTACAATCTTATCCAAATTGAACGAGAGCGTCCTAATTTACGATCGGGCAGCATCTACGATTCGTTACCAATTTTGAGGCGATTCGTATCAGCTGGTATCAGAGCTAGTTAAATTAGGCACATTTTTACGATATTTTCGAGTTTCCAAGTAAGTATATAAAAAAAAGTTATTCGAAAAAATAGTTATTCAAAAAAAAGTTATAAAAAAATTATTATTACGAAATAAAAAAAGGATTTACGAGTTAAAAAAAAGAGAAGAAAACTGAATGCAATTACAAGTTCTGTGTTTACTTTCCAATCTCGATCTTCATATTCATCTTCCGTCTTCTAAATTTCTTATAATCTATCACCACATACCCAAAATTTTTCTTTCATTCAGCCTACCCTACACCCGATACAATTTTATCCCTTGTAACCCCCTTGAAGCCGACCCACGAGTGGCAAATAAGTCTAAGGCAATCTTTTAGAATTTCGAGAGTTGGATTCGAGAGGTAAAAGGCAAGAGAGACTCATTAATGAAAAAGCCGAATTTGAGTGTAAACACAAGTGCGAGTGTTCAACAATTACTTCCTTTGTGAGTGGCCTAGTGAGGTTTGTGGTGAGGTTTTCTTTAATCTATTTAATATATCTAGAAGTCCGGAGCGAAGAGGAACAAGTGGAGGAGCATCCAATGCCGCCGGTGGAGGAGGAGGAGGCCAACTTCCTCGAAGGAATGTGCCTGGAGGTGGAGTCCCTGACTTACAAGTGCAAGCAATAATTTGAGAAATTACCCGATTACTCTAACCTCAGTTAGATTCCATCAACGAGTGCTTGGACGAAAGGGATGAACAAAATCAGTGGGCAAATACCCCTTCAAACCCGAGAAGGGATCAAGAGCGGCCTTGGCAACATGATAATGATCTGTATGAGCCAAGTGACGTAGAGAGTGACCAAGCATCACGACAAAGCGCAAGGGGAAGAGGCCAACAAGCACGAGGATGTCGGGACCATGAAGGACCCGATGATGATTTGAAAAACATAAAAATGGCAATTCCTGCCTTCCAAGGGTGACCTGATCCGGAAGCATATCTAGAATCGGAAAAGAAGGTGGAGTTAGTGTTTGAATGTCATAACTATTCAGAAAGTAAAAAGGTGAAACTTGCTGTAATCGAATTCTCTGATTATGCCATCATTTAGTGGGATCAATTAACGACAAGCCGACAATGCAACAGAGAACGTCCCGTATCCACGTGGGCTGAAATGAAAGCACTCATGTGGAAGAGATTCATTCCCACTTATTATCACCGCGAGTTGCATCAAAAGTTGCAAAGTCTAACACAAGGCCAACGTAATGTGGAGGACTATTATAAAGAGATGGAAGTGGCCATGATCCGAGCCAATGTGGAGGAAGATCGAGAAGCCACCATGGCACATTTTGTCGCCAGACTCAATCGTGACATCACAAATATTGTGGAATTACATCATTATGTCGAGGTCATTGACATGGTCCATATGGCCATAAAGGTTGAGAAGCAACTCAAACGCAAAGGTACGTCTCGTATAATCCCTAATACTTCATCATCTTCTAAATGGGGACAAGGGGCTTTCAAGCGAGACATGCCGAGCCGTCCTAAAGAGACAAATGGTGCACCCAAGTTCAATAAACCAAGAGGCGAGTCAAGTAAAGGCAAGGCAGTGGCCGTTCCAAATCGGTCCCGTGACATCAAATGTTTCAAATATTTGGGATGAGGTCACATTGCAAGTCAATGCCCGAATCAGAATACGATGTTTATCCGAGATGATGGCGAGATTGAATCCGAAAATGAGATTGAGGATGATGCCAACGAAACTTCTAATGACGAGGAGGAGATAGAAGAGGCCGAAAATGGTAAAATTCTTAGTGTGAAAAGAAGTCTGAGTTTACAAGGCGTCGAGAATGAACAACAACGTGAAAACATCTTCCATACACGTTGTCAAGTTCAAGGGAAGGTTTGTTGCGTCATTATCGATGGAGGAAGCTGCACTAATGTGGCTAGTACCATGATGGTTGAAAAACTCGGCTTGACTACCACCAAACTCCTCATCTGTATAAGTTGCAATGGCTTAACGACGGGGGGAGCTAAAGGTCACAAAGCAAGTGTTGGTGTCCTTTGCGATCGGAAAGTACCAAGATGAAGTTCTGTGTGATGTGGTATCGATGCACGCGGGGCATCTTCTTCTTGGACGGCCTTGGCAATTTGACAAACTAGCAATTCACAACGGATACTCTAATGATGCAATCTCGACTGCATCATGTTACGACACAACTCGATGCCACCGAGATTGGCCCAAACTCGAGGGGCCCAAGTGCAAAATAAAGCTTTTAATTTTAGTTTGTTAATTTGGTTGCTGGAATAAGGACTTTGATTTATTTATTTTAGTTACTTTAGTTATTATAATATGAGTCTTTAATTATGTCTTGTTTATTAAATGCATCTTTAACTAATGTCTTGCATTATTGATCTACATCTTTTAATTATGACATGCATTATGTGTTCTGCATTTAATAAAGTCATGCATTATGTAACTCTCATGATAGTTAAGTTTACATAATAAATCATGACATGCATTTAAGCATCTTAGTTTAATAAATGAGTTGCTGGACATTTATTCAACTCATCTTAGTTTAATTAAATAAGTTGTGTTTAATAAGAGGCTTATTAAATCAATTATCCATTCAATCAATCTATTTTCTTTGTTATTAAACCGCTGCCATTTTCTTAAATCCAACCATTTTTCCCTTTTAAAACAAATCGAACGAAACCTCTTCGTAGACGATCGGGCAAACTCGTATACGACTCGACTCACCCCGAGGCGGATCGTATCATCTAATAGGTACACTTTCAAGCATTTGGGTCGAAACGTGACGTTAGCACCGCTAACTCCCAAACAAGTGTACGAGGATCAATTAAAATTGAAAATATCTATTGAAAAATCACAAGAGAGTGAGCGAAAAAATGAAAAAGAAAAAGAAAGGAAAAAAAATGAGTGATAAAAAAAGAGAGTTTGAATAAAAAGAAAAAGAAAAGGAAACAAAAGATGAGAGTGAAAAAAGAAATTTTTACATAAAAGAGAGGGATGTACGAAAGTCAATGTTGTTGAAACAACCCCTATTGGTACTTCGGTACAAAGAAAGTTTGCTTGGAACTAACAATTTTGATGATAAGTTGCCTTCTTCTATTTTGACTTTATTACAGGAGTTCCGAAACATATTCCCGAAAGAGATTCCTAGTGGACTGCCTCTCATTCGTGGAATCGAGCATCAGATAGACTTTGTGCTGGGAGCCACGATTCCAAATTGACTCGCCTATCGAAGCAATCCTGAGGAAACAAAGGAACTTCAAAGACAAGTTAACGAACTTCTTGAAAAAGGCTATGTGTGAGAAAGTTTAAGTCCTTGTGCAGTGCCAGTTTTGCTAGTTCCTAAGAAAGATGGAACGTGGAGAATGTGTGTAGATTGCCGCACCATCAACAAGATCACGATCAAGTATCGACACCCTATTCCATGATTGGATGACATGCTCGATGAATTGAGTGGGGCGAGTGTAACATCCTGAAAAGGGCCTATGCATTTTTGGTTTAATTGTACGAAATGACATATCTTATGTGTTATGAATATATTTTGAACACTTTTGGAAACCTAGAAATGTATGGAAATGTTAAGTTTAAAAGAGGAAAGTGAACATTTTTAGAACCTTGGAAATGTAAGGAAATGTCTTGTAAGGAAATGTCATGGAAATGTAAGGAAATGTCAAGTTTACAGAGCTGATCGAAAATTTTTGGAAACTTAGAAATGACCTAGAAATGATGAGTTTTAAGGTTTAAAAGGGGAAATTAAGGCAAGGTGGCCTTAAAAGGAAAAGTTTGTGAAATTTGACACACAAACAGGCTTGGAAAAGTGGTCTGAAGATGCCACTTAGGGCCTATGGAAATGGCGCCATATGCAAGAGGAATGGGCCTGAGTTCGAGTCACTTGGGAAGCAAATAAAGGAGGTTTTATTTTTGCTTCCAGAAGACTGAGGTGGACGACACATGCTTCTAGAAAGGAGGTGTTTTATTTTCATAAATATTCAATTAAAAAGGGTGATAAATAAAGGATTTTTAAATTGGATTATTATGAAGAGATAAATGTTGGATTTAAACTCTTTTATTTATGATAATTAAAGGATAAAGTTATCAGATAGAGGAGTGGTGGCCAAGTAAGGGACTCCTTAGATGATAATTTTGGCTATAAAAGGAAGGAAGGAGGGCTACTCATCAATTTGTGCTTCCTCCTTTCTCTGCCGAATTCTTAGTGCTCTCTTCTCTTCTTTTCTTTCTTTTCTTTTGTCAAGTCGAGATTAAGTAATTGGTGGAACCTAGCCAAATATTTTCCTCTCCATTAGAAGCCATAGCCAAATCCTCCATCTTTATTCTTCCTTCTCTTTTCTTTCCAATCCATCAAAAGCCGAATCTTTGAGGGGCTTCAAGCATAGGTGCTGTCGATTTCTTCAAGAAAGGGATTCTTTCGGGATTTTTTCCATAGTCGACTATAAAGGAAAAGATCTTCGAGATTTGACCATCAAGGTAAGTCATATCTGACATTCGGCCAAGGGCCATTGATTGTGATTAAAGGTTAGAAGTTGATCTAACATGTGGTTTTAGGGATTTCGACAGAAGCTATAACCAGTGGATAATTTCGGGATTTAAGATCCTTAAGTGATTAGCCGATTTCAAAGGGGAAGAATACAAGTTTTCAGGATTTGATTAATTATCAAATCGGCAGCAAGGTAAGAAAGTGGATACGATAATCCTTCGGGATTTGATTAAATTAGCCGAATAGGCTTTTTCCTAAAATACTAAATGTGGCCAAATGTAGGGATTTAGGATCTAAAGCGATAGATCGGTTTTTCGGGATTTGAGTGAACCGCTAAGTGTATCAGGTGTGTACCCCACACTAATTCTTAATATGTTTTATGGTTGTGTTTAATTAAAATATGTGATATTAAGAATATGAAAGTGGCTAAGGTACCATGTTATGGTACTAAATACTCAGGTACGTTTCCTACTTCTACTAGGAATATGAAAAATGTTATTTGTAACATGAGAATATGATAAGAATGTGAACTTTGGCATATTATGCATATTATTATATGGGGCATATGGTTTTGTTTTGAGAGGGGAAGTGAATGTGGTGACCTAAGACCACGAACACGGTGATCTAAGACCGTGATATCGAAAAGTGGTGACCTAAGACCACAGTAATCTAAAAGTGGTGACCTAAGACCACGATGATCACGGTGACCTAAGACCGCAGATTTGGAGTGTAGCGGAAGGAGGGTCGACTTAGTAGTCCCCACGGTGTGACTGGCAGGTACGGGGGTGTGTAGCGGATGGACAACTAGGTTTGGGTTTGGGAATGCATCATAACCTGTATTCTATGTTTTGAATGTGTAATATGTGATATGCCTGATTCTATTATGATTTAGTGTCATGTACGCATTGAGTCTGTTTGACTCACCCCGTTGGGGAACATTTTTCAGGTGATGAACAGTGATGGACTGGGACGGCAGAACTTGTGGTGGCCATGCTCAACATGAAGTTTGTATTTTTGAGGACTCTTGAATTTATTTTAGTACTTTGAATTTTTTGGGAATTATTTGATGTAATAAGGCCATAAGGCCATAGTTGAATTACTTTACACTTATTTTTATTTATTATGATTATGAATTTTATCTATTAAAATTTAATTAAAATTTCTTTTAAACTAAACCCTAAATATTTTGTCACTTAAGATAAAAGGGATTTCAATATAAAACAAACCTGTTTTCAACACAAGCCCAACCCAAAATAATATTTTTCTTAAAATCACACAAGTTTTTCTAAGAACAAAAGAATTTTGAACCGGTTTACTTGAGGAACATACCAAATCTGGTCAAAGCTCGTGGGCCAGTTTGGGGTGTTTCGATTTGGTATCGAGCCCAGTTTTAAACTCTCTCGGCTGTGGGCTAAGGCCCAAAACGTTTTCAAATCGAGCCCAAATGAGTTTTATGAAAGTATTTTTGAAAATGAACAGGTTTTCTGGCATGGCACCTAAGTCTCCGACCCGCAGTCCACCAGGTAAGTACCCCTAACCATTTGTGTGATTATGTGGTTTATGTTATGAATTATGGAAGGGTAGAAGAGGAATGGAACGTAGAATAGCATGATAGGAACTTGAACCCTAGGACTAGTTTACTCAAACACAAATGCATAAGACTTAAGGACTATTAAACAAACCTGTGAAGTAAGTCGCCGAGTTAAGGTGTGGCAACCATAGTACGCATGTCTAGGATTGGTATTCAGTAAGAGCTTGGTACTTAAGCAGTCCAAGCGACTCACCTCCTCTCTACTCGAATCCTACCTGGTGCGTAGCTACGGTTCACCCTAACCAAGAGGACTTATTCACGGGATAAACCCGATAATTAAAACCCAAAAGGGACTAGCCATGCAGTTTTATAAAAACCCTAGTTTTAAAATCCCTAAATTACCCTTTTAATTGTAGTAAAAGATTATTGTGAAAATTTTTCCAAAATATCTCCGATTTACAAAATTACAAAAATGCCCCTATATTGTAAATTACTAAAATACCCTTAGTTCTTAAGATTTTCAAAAATACCCTCGACGTTTGCTACAATATTTCTACCTTACAAAGATACCAAAAACTTCTGTTTTACAAATAACAAGATACCCTGATTTGGAAAATTTACGGAACTGCCCCTGACTTCCAAAATTACCGAAATAACCTCGATTTTTGAAATTTTTGCAACACCTCTGATTTGGAAAACAAAATAACCCAGAGATTTTGTAAATTCTAAAATACCTCTAATTTGAAAAATATTTTCGAATTGACCCCGATTTATTACCAAAATACCCCTGTAGGGGAAAAGACGAAATTACCCCTGGGTAGGGAAATGGATGGATGGCCATAAAAGTGTAGTGAATGATGTTGTGAATGAATGTGACTTCATGGAAAAATGAATGTGTCTCTGCTTATGAATGTGAATGTGACTCCCTGAGTTAGAGTAGTGAACTTGAACTAGAAACTTTGGTTGATCGAAAGAACTACTTCTGAACATCTCTTTTCATAAAACTATTCGCGAATAATCAGAGGAACAAAATTTTTGATGCATAAAACTTTTTAATCAGATTAAATCGCGACGTTAGAAATGAGTTCTAGGGGACGTGAACTTAGAGACTGTGCCTAGAAAGTATGATGGTTTTATTAAGATGAGTGCGCAGACATAAGCGTAGTGCGGTGTGAGTTAAGATGTACGATTATTCGTTAATAAGTAATTTTGAGGACGAAATTATTTTTAAGGAGGGTAGAACTCGTAACATCCTGAAAAGGTCCTATGCATTTTTGGTTTAATTGTGCGAAATGACATATCTTATGTGTTATGAATATATTTTGAACACTTTTGGAAACCGGAAATGTATGGAAATGTTAAGTTTAAAAGAGGAAAGTGAACATTTTTAGAACCTTGGAAATGTAAGGAAATGTCTTGTAAGGAAATGTCATGGAAATGTAAGGAAATGTCAAGTTTACAGAGCCGATCGAAAATTTTTGGAAACTTAGAAATGACCTAGAAATGACGAGTTTTAAGGTTTAAAAGGGAAATTAAGGCAAGGTGGCCTTAAAAGGAAAAGTTTGTGAAATTTGACACACAAACAGCTTGGAAAAGTGGTCAGAAGATGCCACTTAGGGCCTATGGAAATGGCGCCATATATGCAAGAGGAATGGGCTGAGTTCGAGTCACTTGGGAAGCAAATAAAGGAGGTTTTATTTTTGCTTCCGTAAGACCGAGGTGGACGGTACATGCTTCTAGAAAGGAGGTGTTTTATTTTCATAAATATTCGATTAAAAAGGGTGATAAATAAAGGATTTTTAAATTGGATTATTATGAAGAGATAAATGTTGGATTTAAACTCTTTTATTTATGATAATTAAAGGATAAAGTTATCAGATAGAGGAGTGGTGGCCAAGTAAGGGACTCCTTAGATGATAATTTCGGCTATAAAAGGAAGGAAGGAGGGCTACTCATCAATTTGTGCTTCCTCCTTTCTCTGCCGAATTCTTAGTGCTCTCTTCTCTTCTTTTCTTTCTTTTCTTTTGTCAAGTCAAGATTAAGTAATTGTTGGAACCTAGCCGAATATTTTCCTCTCCATTAGAAGCCATAGCCGAATCCTCCATCTTTATTCTTCCTTCTCTTTTCTTCCAATCCATCAAAAGCCGAATCTTTGAGGGGCTTCAAGCATAGGTGCTGTCGATTTCTTCAAGAAAGGGATTCTTTCGGGATTTTTGCCATAGTCGACTATAAAGGAAAAGATCTTCGGGATTTGACCATCAAGGTAAGTCATATCTGACATTCGGCCAAGGGCCATTGATTGTGATTAAAGGTTAGAAGTTGATCTAACATGTGGTTTTAGGGATTTCGATAGAAGCTATAACCAGTGGATAATTGGATACGATAATCCTTCGGGATTTGATTAAATTAGCCGAATAGGCTTTTTCCTAAAATACTAAATGTGGCCAAATGTAGGGATTTAGGATCTAAAGCGATAGATCGGTTTTTCGGGATTTAAGTGAACCGCTAAGTGTATTAGGTGTGTACCCCACACTAATTCTTAATATGTTTTATGGCTGTGTTTAATTAAAATATGTGATATTAAGAATATGAAAGTGGCTAAGGTACCATGTTATGGTACTAAATACTCAGGTACGTTTCCTACTTCTACTAGGAATATGAAAAATGTTATTCGTAAGATGAGAATATGATAAGAATGTGGACTCTGGCATATTATGCATATTATTATATGGGGCATATGGTTTTGTTTTGAAAGGGGAAGTGAATGTGGTGACCTAAGACCACGAACACGGTGATCTAAGACCGTGATATCCGAAAAGTGGTGACCTAAGACTACAGATAATCTAAAAGTGGTGACCTAAGACCACGTGTATGCGGTGACCTAAGGCTGCAGATTTGGAGTGTAGCGGAAGGAGGGTCGACTTAGTAGTCCCACGGTGTGGACCGGCAGTGCGGGGGTGTGTAGCGGATGGACAACTAGGTTTGGGTTTGGGAATGCATCATAAACTGTATTCTATGTTTTGAATGTGTAATATGTGATATGCCCGATTCTATTATGATTTAGTATCGTGTACACATTGAGTCTGTTTGACTCACCCGTTGGGAACATTTTTCAGGTGATGAACAAAGTGATGGACCGGGACGCAGAACTTGTGGTGGCCATGCTCAACATGAAGTTTATATTTTTGAGGACTCTTGAATTTATTTTAGTACTTTGGATTATTTTGGGAATTATTTGATGTAATAAGGCCATAAGGCCATAGTTGAATTACTTTACACTTATTTTTATTTATTATGATTATGAATTTTATCTATTAAAATTTAATTAAAATTTCTTTTAAACTAAACCCTAAATATTTTGTCACTTAAGATAAAAGGGATTTCAATATAAAACGAACCTGTTTTCAACACAAGCCCAACCCAAAACAATATTTTTCTTAAAATCACACAAGTTTTCCTAAGAACAAAAGAATTTTGAATCGGTTTACTTGAGGAACATACCAAATCTGGTCAAAGCTCGTGGGCCGGGTTTGGGGTGTTTCAGCGAGCCTATTCTCAAAAATTGATCTTAAGAGTGGGTATCATCAAATACGTATGCGCGAGGGTGACGAGTGGAAGACTGCTTTCAAAACGAAGCAAGGGCTCTATGAATGGCTCGTTATGCCATTTGGGCTAACCAATGCCCCAAGCACGTTCATGCGACTCATGAACCACGTGTTGCGAGCATTCATCGGTAGATTTTGTGTCGTATATTTTGACGACATACTTGTCTATAGCAAAACTTTACAAGAGCATGTGAAACATTTAAAATCTATTCTTGAAGTTTTACGAAAAGAGACATTGTATGCCAATTTAAAGAAATGCGATTTTTGTACTAACAAAATTGTGTTTTTAGGTTTTGTTGTCAGCTCGGAGGGCCTTGAAGTCGATCAAGAGAAGGTTAAAGCAATCCAAGAATGGCCCCGTCCAACGAACATTTCCCAAGTGCGCAGCTTTCATAGATTAGCTAGTTTCTATCGATGATTTGTGCCGAATTTCAGTACGTTAGCCACACCATTAACCGGGGTAATCCGTAAGAACTCTAACTTTGTTTGGGGAGAAGAATAAGAGGAAGCCTTTTTGAAACTTAAAGACTGTTTGACTCATGCTCCTTTCTTGGCTTTACCTAACTTTGACAAAACCTTCGAGTTAGAGTGTGATGCTTCAGGTTTAGGTATTGGAGCTGTGCTCATGCAAGATGGATGCCCTATTGTGTATTTCAGTGAGAAACTCAACGGTGCCATCCTAAACTACCCGACGTATGGCAAAGAGTTCGTGATTCATACCGACCACGAGTCTTTGAAATACCTAAAGGGGCAGCATAAGCTCAACAAGCGCCATGCTAAATGGGTAGAATTTCTCGAGTCATTTCCTTATGTCATTAAGTATAAAAAAGGTAAAGAAAATATAGTGGCTGATGCACTATCTCAAAGGTATGCTTTGTTAAATGTGTTGGATTCCAAGTTTATGGGGTTTGTATTTCTTAAAGATCTGTATGCCAGCGATGCTGATTTTGGTGAAATTTTTAGGTTGTACGAAAAGGGAGCCTACAAGAAGTATTACCATCATGATGGGTACTTATTTCGAGAAGGGAAACTTTGCATTTTGCAAGGGTCAATACGAGAGGTCTTGATAGACGAGGCTCATAGTGGCGGATTGATGGAACATTTCAGAGTTGCTAAGACCGTGGCTACACTCCAAGAACATTTCTTCTGGCCTAAGATGCGACGCGACGTAGAAAGGTACTGTGGAAGATGCATTACGTGCAAAAAGGCTAAATCCCGAATCAAGCCCCACGGTTTGTATAAACCCTTACCCATTTCTGAAACTCCTTTGACTGATGTTTCTATGGATTTTGTACTCGGTTTACCAAGAAGTAAAAATGGTCGAGATTCGATATTTGTGGTTGTGGATAGATTCTCTAAAATGGCTCATTTTATAGCTTGCCATAAAACTGATGATGCTGTGAATATTGCTAATCTTTTTTTTAAAGAAGTGGTCAGGTTGCATGGCATGCCTAAAATGATCGTGTCTGATTGGGACGCGAAATTCCTTAGTCATTTTTGGAGAATGTTGTGGGGGCAGTTGGAAACCAAGTTACTATTTTCCACCACTTGCCATCCGCAAACGGATGGCCAAACCGAAGTCGTCAGTAGAGTCCTTTCTACATTGCTATGAGCAATCATTCGGAAGAACTTAAAAATGTGGGAGGACTGTTTACCACATGTGGAGTTTGCATATAACCATTCTATTCATTCTGCTACTAAGTTTTCTCCATTTGAAATTGTTTATGGTTTTAATCCATTAACACCGCTTGATTTAATACCTCTGTCCTCTAATCAACTTGTGCATGTAGATGGAAAACGCAAAGCCGAATATATTAAGTAATTGCACCAAAAGGTTAGGGACAACATCGTAGCAAGAACTAAAGAATATGAGCAACAGGCCAACAAAGGTCGAAGGTGCATTGTTTTTGAACTGGGGGACTGGGTTTGGGTTTATATGCGCAAAGAGAGGTTTCCCGCGCACTTCCGAGGGGAGATGGTCCATTTCAAGTCCTTGAACGAATAAACGATAACTCCTACAAATTGGACTTACCAGGTGAGTATAATGTTAGTGCGAGTTTTAATGTTTCTAATCTATCTCCTTTTGATGTAGGTGACGATTCGAGGACGAATCGACTTGAAGAGGGGGGGATGATACGAACTCGCCTACGGAGGATGTAACTCACGATGCCCTCAAGCTGCCCATTGGACCAATAACGCGTGCACGTGCTAAACAACTTGCAAATACCATTTTAGCTTTGGTGGAACAAGCTTGGAAAGACGATCGAAAAGAGTTCAAGATTGAACCAAAAATTTACAACTTGATGGGAGCCGAATCTTCCTTAGCTTGCTAGTTCGGCTATTAGCTAATTACATACTTTAATATTCATTATTAATTAATTTACTACAGCATAATTAGTTGATTTAGTTTGTCTTAAATAGCATTTAATTTGCCTTAGTTAATACATAAATTAATAATGTCCAAAATTTAGCCGAATTTTAATATGTCTTAAATAGTTTTTATTTAAGTTGTTTAAATGTTAATTAACATGTCTAGATTATGGTTTTAAAAGTGTTCAGCCGAATTTGGCTTAAAATTTAATGGGTTTTTTATTATTTTGTAGGTTAGCTGAATTTAGGAGATACATTGGGCAGATTCATGCATGTAGATTCATGCATGGGAAGGTTCATGAATGAACCTTATCAATGCATGAATGATGGATATTTTTGCTTCCCCAAGGTGACTATTCGGCTAAGAGAGACCAGCACATTAAAGACATCATGTTTGGCCGATTACCTTCTCAAAGAGCATCTTTGCGTTCACACTTGCTGTTCACACAAGGGGGGACTATTCGGTTGGCTTTGTTCACACCCAAGTGGCCATTCAAGCTTCATTTTCACACCTAAATGGCTGTCCAATGCCCTCCATTATTGCTCCTACTTATTCATCAATAGTTGCCAATTCAATGAGCCATTTAAAGCCTTGGCCGAACCTAGATGTGGCTGGTGGACTTCCCATGCATTCACCTTATTGAAGACTCATTTGCTTAAGCTTTAAGGAGTCTTCATTCAGCCAAATTTTGATGACACTTTAAGGATTAAATTATGGAAAATTCTAGTTATTTCTAGAATGATTTTCACTTAGCCATTAAACCTTGTTTATGGCCATTCGGCTACTAGCTCTCTAGGCTATAAATATTTGTTTCTTTTGTTTGAGAGGGGACTTTTTGATGATTATTGAATTTTCATATAGTGAGCTATTCACTCTCTTAATTCTTCAAGGTTCAATAGACTTATCTAGCTACTAGTTGCGTCAATCGACTTTGTTTCCAAACTTATCATCCATTCCCGGGTGTGGCATTCAACCCTTATGCCGAAGGTTCCTAATTTGCTAATTAGAGGGTCTCAGTTCTATCCTTCTATTCCACCGTCCACTTGAAACATATAAGATTCGGGTCTTTAATTTTTATTAAAGGTTCTTTCTTGTTTCAATCCATTACTCAACTTATTCACCAACCATTTCCTTACCAAACCGATTCTACTATCTTAAATTATCGAACTTACAATCTTATCTAAATTGAACGAGAGCGTCCTAATTTACAATCGGGCAGCATCTACGATTCGTTACCAATTTCGAGGTGATTCGTATCACATGGGCGGCACATTCATTAAGCTGCTGGAAAAGGAACCATATTAATTAAGTTACTGGAGCCTTTTAATCTCTCCAAGATCAAAATTAATGGGAGAATAAATGGCTGCTACCTCTTGAAGTATCCAAGGCTGAAAAGTCTCCTTTTCATAGTGCTTTTTCGGGTAAAGCAATGGACATTGCTTTGAATGCATTTTCATGAAACACAAAGGGAGTGATACGGGCACGCTCGGGGCACCAACATTTTACAAATTGAACGAGCTCGAACTAGAAGTCCCAAGTGTTGTGAAGTTGATATGCACTTTGGTGCATTTCCAAATCGAGCCGGATTAGTCCATTTGGGCTTGATTTGAGCTCGTTCGAGCTCGCTCCAGCTCATTGAGCTGATTGCCTAAAATTAAATGCTTTAAATAAATTTAGTCTTTTATTTATTAAAATTCATACAGCAAATTAAATATGTCTAAATAATTAATCTAGTGTTGGATTTAATTTGTCTAGGCTAAAATTTAATTTGTCACATTTTTATTACGTGTGTTTAATGCGTCTTAAGTTATTACATAAATTTAATGTGTTCAAGCCGAATTAATGAGCAGGATTTAATTTGTCTAGCTTTGAACTTTAATGAGCCAAAAATTAATGCGCAGCAAATTCACTTGTTTTGGTTATTACATGATTAAATTATGCTCTAAATATGGCTACTGAATTTAATGCAACTTGCTGCCAAATTAATGTTTGATTTATTTGGTGTAGGCACAAGGACAAGGAAGACATAAAGAGGGCTGCTAGAATTGCATGAATCAGCCAATGCATTAAACAAACAATAATGAATTGTTGGACGGCAGCAATTTAATGACTTGTGAGCATGCATGAAACAGCAATAAATAGCTTGTCTAGCATGCATGGACGAAATGAATGCAAGGGAGCTGTTGGGTTTTGTTTCCTCAAGCATGGACGGCATTTAAATGCTAAATTATTGCTTCCTTGTGTGTTTTTCATGAACCTAAAAGGACAAGGTTGCTGATGCCATCTCGTGAATGTAAATGGACAAAGTATTTAATTCGGCTGGAGCATCTCGTGAACTACAAAAGGAGGCTGACGCTTGGGGTGTCCAAATGGCCATTCGACCAACTACAATTACATGTATGAGATGCCATTTAATGAGCTATTTGCTCAGCTTCTCAAGGTGCAATTTCGTGAACCACAAAGGGAGTTAAGGAGCTGTTTCGTGAATGACAAAAGGGAGCAGCATTAAAGGCATTATTGGAGATGTTGGAACATGCGTGCACAGCCATTAAGATACATGTTGGTGGATGAATTCAAAGAAGAATGCATATGATGAATTTATGAAGTCTTTTTTGTAGATAGCAATGGACAATGCAATGAATGTTGCTTTGTGAATGATAAAAGGCAGCAATTAAGAGCATGTTTTTTTTTTGGGTTTCCAAGGCACCCTATCCAAGTCCCAATGGCCGAATGAAAGGAAACATTTCAACTCCCCAAAGACCCATTTAATTTTGGCTGCATATAGCCTTCTAGAAGATGAATGTTTGTGCTCCAAAGGCTAAACGTGGACAGCAAGATAAGGAGTCTTAATTCTAGATCAATCTAGTTGATTCATGGCTGAATTTTGCTTAGACATTAAGCCATGCATTTGTCCATTCGGCTAGTCATTGAAAGCCTATAAATACTTGTTATCTTTCATTTGTAAAGTTAGTTAAGACTTTAATTAAACATATATATGAACTTTGGTTCTCTGAGTGAGATTTTTCTCCTCTCTATCTTTCGTACGAGTTTCGTCTTGACTTATCAAGTTCGCTTGTGGCGTCAAACGTATCTCTTCCATCAAACTATACCATTGGTTCTTATCTACCTAGATAACGGGTCGTGGTCCATCATCAACTACCATTTTCCACCTTGAACCATATAGAAACCGGGGTGACACTTACTAGTGTTAAATCATTTCTCGTTCAAGTTCACTATTCCAATTTCCATAAATTAACTTCTACCAAATTTAACTGTAACACCCCAAACCCGGCCCAAACACTACGACCGAATTTGGTGTGCTACAGAGAAAACATCTTTGAAAATCCTTTTAAGTCGAATTATCTTTTTGGTAAAAGATGGTTATTTTGTTTAAAACATTTGAGGTGTATAAAATCCATACTTAAGTTTATTTTAAAATATTTATTAAGCCAGATTGTAGCCGATTCAGATGTGCCCGATGGCACGATAAAACATTTTTGCGATTTAAAATTTTAGAAACCACGTGTACTTAATTTAATGTTAGAAAATAGTTTAACAAATTAATCCAAACATAGAATAATAAAATTATGTCTAGGCCTTACTACAACTTAATTAAAATATTCGTCTAATTAAAATTTCCACTGCATGGCCACCTCGAGTCCATCCAGCTCCATCTCCGCGATCTACCCATCTGCAAAATGTTAAGGGAAGGGGTGAGTCACCAAGAATCAGTGTGTAATCCCCCACCCGGTAAGATAACTCATACACAAGTCATTAATAAACATGCACATGCAACCCAACCTAACCATCCATACTCCTTTTCTACCCCGTGTGGTCAAAACCACTGGTGGTCAAAACCACTGATGACTTAGAGTCACAAATCAGATGATGGGGCCAACCCATCGTGTGGTCAAAACCACTAATGACCATGGGTCACAATATTTCAAATGTGGTCAAAACCACTGGTGGTACCAAACCACTGAGACTTAGTCGTAAATAATCAATTGTTGTGGTCAAAACCACTGATGACCATAGGTCACAAATAATCTGATGGGGCCAACCCATCTTGTGGTCAAAACCACTGACGACAGTCCATAATTCATCCCCCTCCTCTCATCAATCCCACCATCACATGCTTTTATAACAATTTTCATAAATCATACCGTAGCATTTAATCATCATGTGATGGCATGCAAATCATATATCAAAAATCACAAGTTAGGGACTTACAGGAATCCATGTTTAAGCCCACAAGCATATCATAGATCACTACCAAAATTTATACTCAAGACAATAATATAGCAAGTTTATTAATAAAGTGTGTAAAAAGTTTACACACACCTGTTTCTACCGGAATTCCTAGATCTCGAAGATCCGATCTACGTCGCTAGATCTCTTGTCCTTGAACGGAATTGATTCCCAAACAAATCCCGAAGTCTTAATTTGCCCCCTTGGAAAAATAATTCCCGAAAGCTTCCCTTAATTTATGTAGGCTCTTAAACTCCACATATCAGCACCTCTCTTTAGGGAGATTCGACCAAATGCACAATTGGAAGGGCTGGAAATTTTAGTGAAGGAGGAGGGTAGGTTCGGCTAGTGAAGGAAGAAAAAAAAAAGATGTAGGGAAAGGGGGTGGTTTCTGCAAAGCAAGCAAATTCTGGAGAAAAGAAAAGAAAATAAATTCAACTTTGGCACATCTTTGTTGTATAAAAGCAGATATGGATGACCCCCTCAAGGAGTCCAATATTCGCCAACACCTCCTTTTTAGGTGATAATTTTAGCTTTCAAAATGTAAGATTTATCTCACATCTTTATCTCCTAATCCTCCTTAAACAATTATAATGAAAATAAAATACTATTAATTACTCTTCCAAATTGAAATTAAAAAAATAAGCTCAAACTCTATCACTTTGAAGAGTCCAAAATCATGCCAATTCTTTCTCTCCTTCACGCCAGCAGCAAAGAGGAAAAATAAAAATCCAAATGCTGCTTCTTGGACTCGAACCAGCGACCACAAGCAGCAGCCCCCTCCCTTTTCACGCCTTAAGCCACTCTTCCCTTTGGAATTTCATGACATAAAGCCCTCACCTTTTAATTATAAGCCTTCTTCCTGGCCCTTACTCCTTCAACGCCAAAGCCCAAAAAAATAAAACTCCTTGCGTCCCTTGCGTTTCGAACCCGAGACCTCCGTTTGACGCCACCTCCAAGGCACCTAAGTGGCGCATGAAGGCCACTTAGCCATGCTGTTCTTTGTGTCACGTTTCGCCCAAAATTTTATTTAACCCCTATCCCCTAGCTTCCTTCCTTTTAACCCTTAAAAAGAAATTTTTTAACACTAAGTCAGGCCTAGCTTGGGTTTAAATCTAGACCTTAGAACATGCCCAATGATCCTAGAATTTAATCCTTCAAGCACACACATGGGAAAATATTTAAATTACACACAACCCCTAATTTAGGATGTTACAATTCTACCCCCCTTAAAAATAATTTCGTCCTCAAAATTACTTACTATCGTTCAATCGAGCATCCTTAACTCATCACACTATGCTACTGTTGCGCACTCTGATCTTAAAGAACTATCATACTTCCTAGAAACATTCCCTAAATTCATAATCCAAGTTCCATACACTTTACTAGCAACATAAGAATGAACTAACGTAACCACAACCAAGACAATTGAGGGTATTCCGGAAATAAGAAACTTACCCGTTGTCATGTCTGGCATATCTTCCTCCTCGCGACGGCCAACTGCATAAACCCACCTTGGTTGCCTCGCCTCTGCACCTTCAGCACCTCGGCCACGCCCGTTACCATTATCATTACCTCTAGCTGCACCTCGACCCCTCTTTGGTGGTCCTTCATTTCTAACCTGAGCACGGTTCTGACCCTCTGGTTGATTCTTAGCTAACTTCTGAGGACAATCCCTTACACGGTGATCGAACGATCCACACTCAAAGCACCCTCGATTACCACTCCAACACTCCCCCTTGTGAGGCTTGCCACACCGAGCACATTGTGGCGGCCACTGAGCAGGCTTTGTGGCTCTTTCTGATTCCCCAAATCTAGCCCTCTTATCCACATTACCGCCCAATCCAGGCGATCCAAAGCCTCTCTTCTGTTTATTCTTTTCGTGATTCTGTCTTACGGACTCCTTGATCCCTTCGGCTACCTTAGCCTTAAGAATTCTGCCTCATATTCTGACACTGACTTAGTTCCTTACACTAACCCCAGAAAAGCTTTCCTCTGAGCATCAGTATAGCTGGTGCCCACATACTTCTTCTGAAAAGCAACTCTAAAGTAATCCCACGTAAGATCATCCGCCATGGCACCATCTCGAACAGTGAGCCACCACTGATATGCTTCATCCTTCAGAAGTGACACTGCTCCTTTCAACTTCTCCTCATTAGTCAGGTCAAGATCGTCCATGATCCTTTCCGTTGATTCCAACCAAGACTCGCCATGACCGGGTGCCACTCTAGAAACTCCTTAAATACTTCGCGCCCCGTAGGCGAGTCGTTCAACCACGATTTACGGGCTCCTACCCCGCGCCGACCTCAAAGAACTCGTTCCAATACCCGTAATCTGACTTGAGATATGACATCATCACCACCCGTCGATCCGATCTTGAATTCGGCCACGCCGACAGATCCGGCATCTCATTTCCAGACCCGTGACCAGACCTTGCTGGCTCTGACAAGGTCATCCTACCCCTACCACGACCACGCGGCGGACGTCCACGACCTCTTGAACTCATTCTAGCGATTGCGTTTATCTGCTTAAGAATTTTATGAATTAGTACGTGTTCCACTTGGTTATTCGCGAAGAAGTTTTATGAGGGGAGTTTAATGGAGATTCTTTCGATCACACAAAGTTTTAAGTCTTCTACCCTATTTCACACAGAAGAGCACATCCATTCCCTAATACCTTTCATACTTATTCACTCTTCGGACATTTCTGCCCATTTCTAACCCAGGGGTATTTTCGTCATTTTCCTATAGGGGTATTTTCGTAATAAACTAGAGAAATTTTAAAACTTTAACAATTCAGAACATTTTAAAATTTCACAAAACTGGAGGGTGCTTTTCAAAAATTGAATGATTGGGGTATAGCGAAATTTTGAAAACTGGGGTATTTTGGTAATTTTGATAAATCAAGAATATTTAAAAAAAAATTTCCAAAACTAGATTCGTCCTACTATTTAAAAGAGATATTTTAATGATTTTTAAAACTAGAGTTTTCCTTAAAACATGGCTAATCCCTTTCGGGTTTTATTTAACGTGTTTAGCCTAAGACCGAGTCCTCTTGGTTAGGGTGAACCGAAGCTACGCACCAGGTAGGAATCCCGTGAAGAGGAGGTGAGTCACGAGGACTGCTTAAGTACCAAGCTCTTTCGGATCCAATCCTAGACATGTGCACCAAGGTTACCACACCCTAACTCGGCGACTTGGTCGTAGGTTTGTTTAATTAGGCTTTTAAAGTCTTATGTCTTTGTTTGGGGTAACTAGTCCTAAAGTTTAAAGCACTTATCATACTATCTACGTTCCATGCTTCCTACCCTTCTACAGAAAATAATTCATACAGAAGTTAAGAGTACTTACCTGGGTGGATAGGTGCCGGAGACTCGGTGCCATGCTGTTCAAGCCAAAACAGTTTCAAATCATTCCAATAAGGCCTACTAACATAAAAACAAAACATTTTGGGCCTTGGGCCCCAAATGAGTTTTGAACTGGCTTTGATACCAATTTGTAACACCCCAACCCGGCCCAAACACTACGATGAATTTGGTGTGCTACTGGAGAAAACATCTTTGAAAATCCTTTTAAGTCGAATTATCTTTTGGTAAAAGATGGTTATTTTGTTTGAAACATTTGAGGTGTATAAAATCCATACTTAGGTTTATTTTAAAATATTTATTAAGCCGATTGTAGCCGATTCGGATGTGCCCGATGGCACGATAAAACATTTTTGCGATTTAAAATTTTAGAAACCACGTGTACTTAATTTAATGTTAGAAAATAGTTTAACAAATTAATCCAAACATAGAATAATAAAATTATGTCTAGGCCTTACTACAACTTAATTAAAATATTCGTCTAATTAAAATTTCCCTTTGCATGGCCACCTCGAGTCCATCCGGCTCCATCTCCGCGATCTACCCATCCGCAAAATGTTAAGGGAAGGGTGAGTCACCAAGACTCGAGTGTGTAATCCCCACCCGGTAAGATAACTCATACACAAGTCATTAATAAACATGCACATGCAACCCAACCTAACCATCCATACTCCTTTTCTACCCCGTGTGGTCAAAACCACCGGTGGTCAAAACCACCGATGACTTAGAGTCACAAATCGGATGATGGGGCCAACCCATCGTGTGGTCAAAACCACTAATGACCATGGGTCACAATATTTCAAATGTGGTCAAAACCCACTGGTGGTACCAAACCACCGGGACTTAGTCGTAAATAATCAATTGTTGTGGTCAAAACCACTTTGATGACCATAGGTCACAAATAATCTGATGGGGCCAACCCATCTTGTGGTCAAAACCACCGACGATGATCCATAATTCATCCCCTCCTCTCATCAATCCCACCATCACATGCTTTTATAACAATTTTCATAAATCATACCGTAGCATTTAATCATCATGTGATGGCATGCAAATCATATCTCAAAAATCACAAGTTAGGGGACTTACCCGGAATCCATGTTTAAGCCCACAAGCATATCATAGATCACTACCAAAATTTATACTCAAGACAATAATATAGCAAGTTTATTAATAAAGTGTGTAAAGAGTTTACACACACCTGTTTCTACCGGAATTCCTAGATCCCGAAGATCCGATCTACGTCTCTAGATCTCTTGTCCTTGAACGGAATTGATTCCCAAACAAATCCCGAAGTCTTCATTTGCCCCCTTGGAAAAATAATTCCCGAAAGCTTCCCTTAATTTATGTAGGCTCTTAAACTCCACATATCAGCACCTCTCTTTAGGGAGATTCGACCAAATGCACAATTGGAAGGGCTGGAAATTTTAGTGAAGGAGGAGGGTAGGTTCGGCTAGTGAAGGAAGAAAAAAAAAGATGTAGGGAAAGGGGGTGGTTTCGGCAGCAGCAAATTCTGGAGAAAAGAAAAGAAAATAAATTCAACTTTGGCACATCTTTGCTGTACAAAACAGATATGGACAGCCCCCCTCAAGGAGTCCAATATTCGACCAGCACCTCCTTTTTAGGTGATAATTTCAGCTTTCAAAAATGCAAGATTTATCTCACATCTTTATCTCCTAATCCTCCTTAAATAATTATAATGAAAATAAAATACTATTAATTACTCTTCCAGCCGAAATTAAAAAAAATAAGCTCAAACTCTATCACTTTGAAGAGTCCAAAATCATGCCAATTCTTTCTCTCCTTCACGCCAAAGAAGAAAGAGGAAAATAAAATCCAAATGTCGCTTCTTGGACTCGAACCAATGACCACAAAGCAGCAGCCCCTCCCTTTTCACGCCTTAAGCCACTCTTCCCTTTGGAATTTCATGACATAAAGCCCTCACCTTTTAATTATAAGCCTTCTTCCTGGCCCTTACTCCTTCAACGCCAAAGCCCAAAAAAATAAAACTCCTTGCGTCCCTTGCGTTTCGAACCCGAGACCTCCGTTTGACGCCACCTCCAAGGCACCTAAGTGGCGCATGAAGGCCACTTAGCCATGCTGTTCTTTGTGTCACGTTTCGCCCAAAATTTTATTTAACCCCTATCCCCTAGCTTCCTTCCTTTTAACCCTTAAAAAGAAATTTTTTAACACTAAGTCAGGCCTAGCTTGTGTTTAAATCTAGACCTTAGAACATGCCCAATGATCCTAGAATTTAATCCTTCAAGCACACACATGGGAAAATATTTAAATTACACACAATCCAAATTGAAAATGAAGTCGAACCACATGAATCGGAAGGTAAGGAAGGTAAGTCTTATGAAATTCAATCTCCACCAAATTTTTCTACTGCTTGTGGTTATGTGGATGATTTTGTCATTTGCCATTCCTCGAATAATTGTGATGGTAAGACAAGCTTATCTCATGACAATCATTTTGATGCAAAGTGTGACGGTGGAGTAACATCTATTTGGCAAAAGCAACTCGATCAGGTATGATGATGACTTTTCTTTTAATCCCCATTTGTTTGATTACGGGTATTACGAGATTTGTTCGTTGTCTAAAATGAAATCTTTGAGTTTTTGTAAATCGGTTTTGAAACATGTTAAGAGATTTGATCGTTCGATTTTGAGTATGCACAATTCCTATTGGTTTAACATGTTTGATTTTTCTAAACCGTCGTCATATCTTGAATTTAATAATCAAAATCATGTTTTTAAACCGAGCATATGTTCAGATTTACTTTGTAGAAAACTCAAGTATCATTTGGTATGTTTGAAAGATTTCTATCTTTTTGATACAAGGTTTTTGAATAAGGTAACAAATTTTGTCTACTTTGTTTTTGCCTTCTATTCATTCCTTAAACAACTTTTGTGGTTATACTTGAAATTTATACTTCATTAGAAAAGGATTGAATCGAACGCGAAGCCACGACTACACTACGTTTCCGAAGAGCGAAGGTTTGTACTAAAGGAGAAAGGTAAAGTCGATCTTTTTCCTTCTACTCCCGAAGGTAAGACACTAGACACCTATGAATCCATTTTGTTCTCTTCGGATGTTGACAAGAATCACGTTGCTGATTTTATTCTTGTAAAACCCTTAAAACGTGATGCTCTTAATTGTTCTATCTTGTTCGATAATAAACTCTCTGTTTTGGATCTTGACAAAAAGATAGTTGTTTTTGATAAGTGTCATGAAGCATTTGTTGATACATTTATGCTCTCTTCGGAAGTTGATAGGACACATGTTGTTGATTTCGTTTCTGTAAAACACTTAGATCATGAAATGCTTAGCCATTCTATTTTGACTGAGAGTGTTCTATCTGCTTTAATGATTGATGAAAAGATTCTTGTGTTCGATAATTCATGTGCGAGTGAACTAATGTTTCGTTCAAAGCAAGGTTTGATTGTTCCATTTCGAGTGCCTTATGCATTTTCTCCACTACTTTCCTGTGACGAGTATGTCCATCATTTGATGTGTTATGCGCATGAAATTTTTGACTTATGGAATTCATTTAAATCGTATGCACGTTCTGAAGCTAACTCCATCATGTTTCAAAAATTTGATAAGGCTTTGTTACTCTTGTATGATAATATGTTTATGCCCGTTTGCATGCCATCTATTTATTTTCTATTGCTTATATTTGGTTTGCAAGAATGTTTGCTAACTTGTGGTTATCTTCTTCAGGTACTACGAATATTATCCGCCCCATTTCACCGAGGTAAACCAAGCCAAAAGGAGTTTTGTTCGTACAACAAATGGGTCGATTCAAGGACGAATCATCTTGAAGAGGGGAGGGATGATACGGGCACGCCCGGGGCACCAACATTTTACAAATTGAACGAGCTCGAACTAGAAGTCCCAAGTGTCGTGAAGTTGATATGCACTTTGGTGCATTTCCAAATCGAGTCAGATTAGTCCATTTGGGCTTGATTTGAGCTCGTTCGAGCTCGCTCCAGCTCATTGAGCTGATTGCCTAAAATTAAATGCTTTAAATAAATTTAGTCTTTTATTTATTAAAATTCATACAGCAAATTAAATATGTCTAAATAATTAATCTAGTGTTGGATTTAATTTGTCTAGGCTAAAATTTAATTTGTCACATTTTTATTACGTGTGTTTAATGCGTCTTAAGTTATTACATAAATTTAATGTGCTCAAGCCAAATTAATGAGCAGGATTTAATTTGTCTAGCTTTGAACTTTAATGAGCTGAAAATTAATGTGCAGCAAATTCACTTGTTTTGGTTATTACATGATTAAATTATGCTCTAAATATGGCTACCGAATTTAATGCAACTTGCTGCCAAATTAATGTTTGATTTATTTGGTGTAGGCACAAGGACAAGGACGGCATAAAGAGGGCTGCTGGAATTGCATGAATCAGCCAATGCATTAAACAAACTGATACGATCTATCTCGGGGTGAGTCGAGTCGTATGTGAAGTTGCCCAATCATCTATGAGGAGTAATTGAAAAGTTGTCTGGAAATAGGTGAAATAAGGTTAAAATTGCGGAAGCTGATCAGAAAGGTTAAGATTTGGATGGAATATGGAGATAGGTTCGGTTAGGAAGGAAACAAGGAAGATGAATATAGTGGATGGACTTGGTTTTAATAGAAATAATCAAAAGGATATATATTAAGATAGTTGGTGGAGATGGATAGAAGAATTTAAACAAAGAATCGATTCAACACTAGGAAAGTGTCACCCCTGGTTCTATATTTGTTTAAGATGGAAAATGGAAGTCGATGATGGACCAAGACCCGTTATCTATAAAGATAAGAACCTATGGTATAAATTGATGGATGAGAAACGACTGATGTAACATCCTGGAAAGGGCCTATGCATTTTCAGTTTAATTGTACGAAATGACAAGTCTTAAGCACTATGAATAAATTTTTGGTATTTTTGGAATTCTAGAAATGCATAGAAATGGAAATGAACATTTTTGGAAACCTGAACATTTTTGGAAACTTGAACATTTTGCAAACATAAACATTTTTGAAATGTTTCAAAATGGAAAGTAAACATTCGGGAAACACGGAAATGTAAGAAAAATGGCAAGTTACAGAGCCGTCTCGAAAATTTTAGGAAACTTGGAAATGACCCTAAAATGATGAGTTTTAAAGTTTAGAATAGGAAATTAAGGCAAGGGGGCATTAAAGGTAAAAGTTGGTAAAATTTGACACACAAACAGGCTTGGGAAAGTGGCCTGAAGATGCCACTTAGGGCCTCTGGAAATGGCGCCACATGCAAGGTGTTGGGCCTGAGTTCGAGTCACTTGGGAAGCAAATAATGAAGGCTATATTTTTGCTTCGGTAAATTTGAGGTGGACGGCACATGCTTCTAGAAATAAAGGTGTTTTATTCTCATTAAAATGTGAATAATAAGTGATAAATGAAGGATTTTCTTTTAATATAATTATTGAGGAGATAAAAGATGGATTAAACACTTTTATTTTTAAATAAAAGAGATAATATTATCACAAGGAAGAGTGGTGGCCAAGTCAAGGACTCTTGGCCTAGTAATTTCGGCTAAAGGAGGAGAGTTAGGCTATTCTCTCATCTTTTTCTTAGGTGTGCCGAAAATTCCCTAGCCCCTCTTCCTCTCTGTCGAAATTTTCCCTAAGCAAAACCCCATCTTTTCTTCTCCTCTCCTTTGCTATTGTCGAGCCAAAACACTCTTTGATCCCTGTTAAATCTCCATAGCCGAATCTCTGTGACTCTAGGAAAGGAAGCAATCGGTTAAAGGCATTAAAGGTAAGGTTAAGCTATTCAAATTCTTTTCTTTGCTAGTTGCCGAAAGAGAAGGGTCTAATCCCTATTCTTGTTTTTTTTGGCCGAATCTGCAAGGGGTCTCTCAGGTTTCTACAATTGTTGAAAACAAGGATCAAGGATCTAAGGTGAGATAAGTATATATTTGGTCGAAGGTTACGTTTTATATGTTAGATCTAACATATGAATTATAGGAATTTCGATATCACTAAAGGGAGCAAGGAACCGATTTTTGAGATCTCATCTCAAGGTAAGTGGTTATAATCGGCCGAGGTTCTTTCTTAAATGTCTAGATCTATTTGTTTTAATCAGAGACTAATCAAATCAGTGGATTTAATGGTTAGCCGAATTCAAGGGAAGAACACAAATCTTCGGGATTTGATTATCAATCAAATCGGCAAACAAGGTAAGTGTTAGTAATACCATTCCTAGTAGGATTTGGTTTTAAAATCGAAAAGGTTATTAATATGTTTATGTATGGTGGGCCGAATATAGGAATTAATGATCTAAGGCCTAGATCGGGATTTTCAGAATCTCAAGGAATCTATTAAGCAAATCAGGTGTGTACTCACACTAACTTTCGATATATCATATGGCAATTATTTTAATATATGAATATGCATAAGAATGTGAATATGGCTAAGTGCCATAAATATGGTAAAAGTACCTGTGCACGTTTCCTACTTTTGATAGGATTTTGAATATGTATATTGGTACATGTGAATAATGAGGAATTAAGTATGTTATGCATGATATAAAATATATGGGGCATTCGGGCTATATGTGAAAGGGAAGAAGGTGTTGACTTGGTCTCACTAACGGAATATGGTGACCACGGTCACAAAAATTTGAATATGGTAACCGGTTACATTATCCGAATTTGGTAACCGGTTACATTATTTGAATATGGTGTCTAATGACACAAATTATATGGGCGATGAGCACGCGTCGATCGCAGCTGATCGCCTTCGATGGTGTGTAGCGGATGGAGGGTTGACTTAGTAGTCCCCACGGTGTGATTGGCGAGTGCGGGTGGTGTGTAGCGGATGGACAAATAGGCTTGGGTTTGGGTTGCATCATTCTTTCTATGAATATGTCTTTGATATACATGTATGCTGAATTGTTGAATGTTAGTTTGTGTACACATTGAGTCTGTTGACTCACTCGGGTTGGGAATATTTTTTCAGGAGATGATCGGTAATGGGCCAGGTCAACAGGAGCTAAAGGTGGCCATGCATAGCAAGGAAAGACTTTTATTATTTGGGATATTATTTATATTAAGTACTTAAATTTTATTATTTTTGGGTTTTGATTGATGTAATAAGGCCATAAGGCCCAAGTGAATTTCTTTATTTCTTTTGCTTTACTACTAGATAATATGTCACGAACTAAATTGGGTTTATAAAATTAAATAAATGGGTTTTTAATCTAAGCCCAACCCAAAACGAATTTTTTCAAAAAAATACACGCATTTTCTCTAAGAAACAAAGAATTTTGAAACCGGTTTACTCAAGGAACATACCAGATCCGGTTCAGGCTCGTGGGCCGGGTGTGGGGTGTTTTAGTTTGGTATCAGAGCCTAGTTTTAAACTCTCGGCCTGTGGGCTAAGGCCCAAAACGTTTTCAAATCGAGCCAAGTAAGCTTTTGAAAGAATTTTATGAAATAAGCAGGTTTTTACGGCATGGCTCCTAAGTCTCCGACCCCATGATCCACTGTAAGTAAGTACCCCTAACTATTTGTGTGATTATGTGTAATGAATATTATAAGGGTAGAAAAGGAATGGAACGTAGAATAACATGATAGGAACTTGAACCCTAGGACTAGTTTACTCAAACACAAACACATAAGACTTAATTCCATTAAACAAACCTATGACTAAGGCAGGAGTTAGGGTGTGGTAACCATTGTGCGCATGTCTAGGATTGGATCGGAAGAGCACTGGTACTTAAGCGATCCTAGTGACTCACCTCCTCTTCGCTAGAATCCTACCTGGTGCGTAGCTTCGGTTCACCCTAACCAAGAGGACTCGGTCATAGGCTAAACACAATGACTAAAACCCGAAAGGGAACTAGCCGTGTTTTTATAAACCCTAGTTTTAAAACTCTTAAAATTACCTTTTTAATTTTTGAGAACTATTTTTACAAAATTCTTTCGAAAAATTTTTGATTTATAAAATTACAAAAATACCCCTAGTGGTAAATTACAAAAATACCTTTGGTTTATGAAATTCCCAAAATACCCATAGTTCTTATCAAAATTTTTATTACTTTATAAAATTTTCAAAAACCCTAATTTGCAAATTATCAAAAATATCTTGATTTGGAGAAAAATTACGAAATTGCCCTTAACTCACAAAATTACCAAAATGACCCTAATTTTCAAAATTTTTGCAACATCACCGTTTTGAAAAGTAAAATTCTCAAAAAGAGAACCCATAAAGTTTTACAACTTTTGGAATATCCCTAACTTACTAAATTTTACCAATTTACCCTGATTTATGGAAAATTACCAAAATACCCCCGAGGTCAAAAATTACCGAAACGCCCTGGATTCCAAATCTTTCTTTCCCAAAATTACCCCAGAACTTTAAAAATTTCCAAAATACTTTTGACAAAATCACCGAGGAACTTTCTGTTTGAAAAATTACGAAAATGCCCCTGTAGGACAAAATTACGAAAGTACCCCTGGGTAGTGGAGAAACGATAACAATGAAAACTACAACGTTTCTCTGAATGAACGAAGGTTCATAATTGTTTGATGAATGTATGAATGAATGAAAAGACTGTGTGCTTGGGTGAATACGAAAGAACCACTCCTAAAACTTTTTTCATAAAACTCCTTCGCAGATAATAAGTGGAACAATGACTAATCCATAAAACTTTTTAATCGAGATCTCGACGCTAGAAATGAGCTCCAGAGGGCGTGGTCGCCGTGGGACGAGGTAGAGGAAGGATGATCGTGTCGAACCCGTTAGATCGGGCGGGGTTACGACAATGAGATACCACCGCCACCACCACCCCCCGACTATTAATGTGGAGCAAGCAAGCTCGGGACGGGGAAGATGCGTGTCGCAGCGGTATCACTGCGAGTTTTGGAGTTGGTGGCGGGTGTGGAGGAAATTTGGGAAATCGAAAATCGTGCTCGAACGGCCCGAGCTAATGGGTGAAATGTTTCGTGGAGTGTCGGGAGTGGCACCCGATCTGGTGAGTCATGGTTGGAAGCGACGAGCGCATCATGGATGAGCTCGACCGACCCACGAGGAGAAGTTGAAAGGAATGGTGGCACTTTATTACTGCGATGAAGCGATCGGTGGTGGTTAACTGTATGCGAGATGGTGCTATGGCGGAGGATCGACACTGGGAATATGTTAAGGAGGCATTCGGAAGAAATATGTGGGAACGGTATACTGCACGAGCAAAGAAAAGCTTTTTAGGGCTAGTTCAAGGAACAAGTCCGTAGCGAGAATATGAGGCGCAATTTTCGAGGTTGAGCCGTTATGCTCGGGGATAGTAGCGATTGAACATGAACGCTGTGTCCGATTTGAGGACGGGTGAGAGACGACACGAGATCGTTGATAGCACCGCATCGGAGAGGGAGTTCTCTTCTTTGGTGGAAAAGGCCAAGGTGGCCGAGGGAATTAAAGATGCTACCAAGCAGGTGTGGACAAGAATAAGCCTAAGAGAGGTTTTAGACCATCCGAAAGGGTCATAAGAGGCCTAGGGTTGACGGGCCACGAAATCAACAAGCCGGTACGGTGGCGATGACGCCCTTGTGAGCATTGTGGAAAAAGCACTTGGGAGAGTCTTTGGAGAAAGACGGTGGATGTTTCAAATGTGGATCCAAGGACCATATGCTTAAGGATTGTCCCAAACAACCGGATGAGAGCCGGCCGGTAGTTCGAGAATGCTAGCGGTGGTAGAGGCGGACAGCGGCCTCGGCGGGGTCGTGGTTCGGCTAACAGAGGTAATGGTGCCGGCAGAGGTCGTGGAGCACGGGCCGAGGTGCTACTAATGCGCGAAGCAAGGCAACGGGATTGGTTTATGCGATTCGGCGAAGGAGGATGGTGACGCACCGGATGTAATAACCGACGTTCTTCATTTCGACAAACCCTATTTTGCTACGATTGATGTGGGCTCGACCCATTCCTATGTTGCATGTAGTGTAGTGGAAACACTAGGCCTAGACTCGAACTCTCTCGATAGACAAATGATCGTAGTAAGCCCATTAGGCCAAACCGTAGTGGTAGACAAGATCTTTCGGAATGTACCCCAGAGAGATTCGGGAGTAAACTTTGGTGACTTAATGGAACTACCCTTCGGGAGTTTGAACTTATACTCGGAATGGATTGGTTAGTAGAACACCGAGCCGTGTTGGATTGTGCGGCTAAACGGATGGAGCTAAGAACCCCGGAGGATAAAGTGGTAGCTATGATCGGAGAAAGGAGGAACTACTTGTCTAACGTGGTTTTTGGCACCAAGGCCGAGAAGATGGTTAAAAAGGGGTGTAAGGCATTCTTAGCCTTCATTAGTACGATAGGTGGGAAGGAGGAAGGTATTAATGGAGTTAGGACGGTGAGGGACTTCGTGGATGTATTTCGGAGGAATTACTGTGAATACCCCGAGATAGGAGGTGGAATTTGGGATAGATTTGCTACCAGGAACAGCTCCTGTGTCAATTGCTCCATACCGAATGGCGCCAAAGGAGTTAGTTGAGCTCAAGGCTCAGATCCAAGAATTGTTGGATCGTGGGTTCATTCGACCCCAGTGTGTCTCCATGGGGAGCACCCGATCTGCTTTGTGAAGAAGAAGGATGGAACTATGCGTATGTGCATAGACTACCGTCAATTGAATAAATTGACCATCAAGAACAAGTATCCTTTGCCAAGGATAGACGACTTGTTCGATCAGCTGAAAGGGGCAGTTGTGTTCTCGAAGATAGACCTAAGGTCGGGATATCACCAGTTAAAGGTGAAGGAGGCAGATATCCACAAGACGGCCTTTAGGACAAGGTACGGCCATTTTGAGTTTGTGGTGATGCCGTTTGATTGACGAACGCCCGCCGCCGCGTTCATGGATATGATGAATCGGGTTTTCCAACCCTATTTGGATAGGTTCGTCGTGGTGTTCATCGACGATATTTTGGTGTATTCTAAGTCGAAAGAGGAGCATGATGAGCATCTCCGAGTGGTGTTGGAAGTGTTAAGGGAAAAGAAGCTTTATGCCAAATTCAGCAAGTGTGAATTTTGGTTAAAGGAGGTGGCATTCTTAGGACATGTGATATCCGCAGAAGGAATAAGAGTGGACCCTAGGAAGATCAAGGCGGTGTTGGAATGGAAACCACCTAGGTCCGTGGATGAAATACGAAGTTTCTTAGGCTTAGCAGCTATTACGTGAAGGTTTGTGGAAGGGTTCTCGTCAATAGCCGCGCCTTTGACAAAGTTGCTAAGGAAGGAAGTACCCTTTGAATGGACTAATAAGCAACAGGAGAGCTTTGATAAGCTCAAGAAGGTCTTGACTAAGCTCCAGTGTTAATTCGACGAGGCGGGCAAGGATTTCGTAGTATATTGTGACGCTTCACACACGGGGTTAGGTTGTGTACTAATGCGGGGAAGGAAGAGTGGTCGCGATGCGTCTCGGCAATTAAGGCCTCATGAGGTTAACTACCCAACTCATGACTTGGAACTAGCAAAGCAGTGGTTTTCGCCCTTAAGGTTTGGAGGCACTACCTTTATGGAGAAAGGTCGGTGATCTACACCGACCACAAGAGCCTTAAGTATTTGTTGACTCGTAAGGAGTTGAACTTGAGGCGCGAAGGTGGGTGGAATTCTTGAAAGACTACGATTGTTCAATAGAATATCATCCGGGCAAGGCGAATGTGGTAGCCGATGCTCGAGTAGGAAGGTTGTGTCGGATCTAAGGGCTTTGTTCGCTCACTTAAGTCTATATGATGATGGAAGCCTGTTGGCGAGAATTACAAGTCAAGCCCACATGGTCGAGTGAGGTGAAAGAGGGCCGGTTGGCGATAAGGATCTAAGTGCTAAGTTACTGCAAAGCAAGTAACTGAGAAGTAAAGGATTATGGTGTCATTGATGGTGGAGCACTTGTGCTACAAAGGAAAAGTCTCGCATGCCGAGGGAAGTGGGTTGAGACAAAGGATTCTTCGGGAAGCGCATGGTAGCCCCTATGCTATGCATCCCGGAGGCATTAAGCTGTATAGAGATTTAAGAGAACAATTTTGGTGGCCTGATCTTAAACGGGAAGTGACAGAATTCGTGGGAAAGTGTCTGACGTGTCAGCAAGTCAAGGCTGAACACCAAGTTCCATCAGGATTACTTCAACCAATTGAGATTCCCCAATGGAAGTGGGAAAAGATTACCATGGACTTCGTTAGTGGGCTTCCCCTTACGCCTACTAAGAAGGACTCTGTATGGGTGATAGTGGACCGTTTGACCAAGACCGCGCACTTTATTCCGGTGAAGGTTGATTATTCTCTCCAAAAATTAGCCAAGCTATATGTGGCGGAGATCGTAAGGTTGCATGGAGTACCAGTATCGATCATCTTCGATCGAGACCCAAGGTTTACGTCTCGATTTTGGAAGGCACTCCATCAAGCTTTAGGCACTAAGTTAGACTTCTCAACGGCTTTTCATCCACAATCGACAGGCGATCCGAGCGGGTTATACAAGTGTTGGAGGATATGTTGAGAGGCTGTGTGGTGGATTTTCGAGGAAGTTGGGAAGATTACTTGCCTTTAGCTGAGTTCGCCTACAACAACAGCTATCAGGCAAGCATACGGATGGCACCATACGAAGCATTGTATGGTAGGAAGTGTAGAACACCTACTTGTTGGACCGAGTTAGGAGAACGTCGAGTTTTGGGTCCAGAGTTAGTGGCTGAAACGGAAGAGAAAGTTGAGTTAATTCGGGCACGATTGAAGGAAGCCTCTGATAGGCAAAAGTCATACGCCGACCTTAAGCGGAAGGAGATAGAGTTTGAAGTGGGAGACCAAGTGTTCCTAAAGGTCTCACCTTGGAAGAAGGTAATGAGGTTCGGTCGCAAAGGGAAGCTAAGCCCAAGGTTTATAGGGCCCTATAGAGTATTGAAGCGAGTTGGACCAGTGGCATACCAACTGGAATTACCGCCAGAGTTGCAGCAAATGCACAATGTTTTCCATGTGTCCATGTTACGTCGTTACCGATCGGATCCATCCCATGTGGTACCAATTGAAGAGGTGGAGCTAAGGCCGGACTTATCCTACGAGGAAGAACCGATTTGAATCTTGGAACGTGATGTGAAAGTACTACGAAGGAAGTCAGTGCCTCTAGTCAAAGTATTGTGGCGCAATCATGGATCGGAAGAAGCTTCGTGGGAGTCGGAAGAGACAATGCGACAGCAATACCCTCAGTTGTTTAGTTAGGAAATTTCGAGGACGAAATTTTGTTTAAGGGAGGTAGAACTGCAACATCCTGGAAAGGGCCTATGCATTTTCGGTTTAATTGTACGAAATGACAAGTCTTAAGCACTATGAATAAATTTTTGGTATTTTTGGAATTCTAGAAATGCATAGAAATGGAAATGAACATTTTAGAAACACTGAACATTTTGGAAACTTGAACATTTTTGCAAACATAAACATTTTTGGAAATTTTTCAAAATGGAAAGTAAACATTCTGGGAAACTGGAAATGTAAGAAAATGGCAAGTTACAGAGCCGATCGAAAATTTTAGGAAACTTGGAAATGACCCTAAAATGATGAGTTTTAAAGTTTAGAATAGGAAATTAAGGCAAGGGGGCCTTAAAGGTAAAAGTTGGTAAAATTTGACACACAAACAGCTTGGAAAAGTGGCTGAAGATGCCACTTAGGGCCTCTGGAAATGGCGCCACATGCAAGGTGTTGGGCCCTGAGTTCGAGTCACTTGGGAAGCAAATAATGAAGGCTATATTTTTGCTTCTGAGATATACGAGGTGGACGGCACATGCTTCTAGAAATAAAGGTGTTTTATTCTCATTAAAATGTGAATAATAAGTGATAAATGAAGGATTTTCTTTAATATAATTATTGAGGAGATAAAGATGGATTAAACACTTTTATTTTTAAATAAAAGAGATAATATTATCACAAGGAAGAGTGGTGGCCAAGTCAAGGACTCTTGGCCTAGTAATTTCGGCTAAAGGAGGAGAGTTAGGCTATTCTCTCATCTTTTTCTTAGGTGTGCCGAAAATTCCCTAGCCCCTCTTCCTCTCTGCCAAAATTTTCCCTAAGCAAAACCCCATCTTTTCTTCTCCTCTCCTTTGCTATTGTCGAGCCAAAACACTCTTTGATCCTGTTAAATCTCCATAGCCTAATCTCCGTGACTCTAGGAAAGGAAGCAATCGGTTAAAGGCATTAAAGGTAAGGTTAAGCTATTCAAATTCTTTTCTTTGTTAGTTGCCGAAAGAGAAGGGTCTAATCCCTATTCTTGTTTTTTTTTTGCCGAATCTGCAAGGGGTCTCTCAGGTTTCTATAATTGTTGAAAACAAGGATCAAGGATCTAAGGTGAGATAAGTATATATTTGGTCGAAGGTTACGTTTTATATGTTAGATCTAACATATGAATTATAGGAATTTCGATATCACTAAAGGGAGCAAGGAACCGATTTTTGAGATCTCATCTCAAGGTAAGTGGTTATAATCGGCCGAGGTTCTTTCTTAAATGTCTAGATCTATTTGTTTTAATCAGAGACTAATCAAATCAGTGGATTTAATGGTTAGCCGAATTCAAGGGAAGAACACAAATCTTCGGGATTTGATTATCAATCAAATCGGCAAACAAGGTAAGTGTTAGTAATACCATTCCTAGTAGGATTTGGTTTTAAAATCGAAAAGGTTATTAATATGTTTATGTATGGTGGGCCGAATATAGGAATTAACAGATCTAAGGCCTAGATCGGGATTTTCGGAATCTCAAGGAATCTATTAAGCAAATCAGGTGTGTACTCACACTAACTTTCGATATATCATATGGCAATTATTTTAATATATGAATATGCATAAGAATGTGAATATGGCTAAGTGCCATAAATATGGTAAAAGTACCCAAGTACGTTTCCTACTTTTGATAGGATTTTGAATATGTATATTGGTACATGTGAATAATGAGGAATTAAGTATGTTATGCATGATATAAAATATATGGGGCATTCGGGCTATATGTGAAAGGGGAAGAAGGTGTTGACTTCGGTCTCACCAACGGAATATGGTGACCACGATCACAAAAATTTGAATATGGTAACTTCGGTTACATTATCTGAATTTGGTTACTTCGGTTACATTATTTGAATATGGTGTCTAATGACACAAATTATATGGGCGATGAGCACGTCGACTGCAGCGACTGCCTTCGATGGTGTGTAGCGGATGGAGGGTTGACTTAGTAGTCCCCACGGTGTGATTGGCAGGTACGGGTGGTGTGTAGCGGATGGACAAATAGGCTTGGGTTTGGGTTGCATCATTCTTTCTATGAATATGTCTTTGATATGAACATGTATGCCTGAATTGTTGAATGTTAGTTTGTGTACACATTGAGTCTGTTGACTCACCCCGTTGGGGAATATTTTTTTCAGGAGATGATCAGTAATGGGCCGGGTCGGCAGGAGCTAAAGGTGGCCATGCATAGCAAGGAAAGACTTTTATTATTTGGGACTGTTATTTATATTAAGTACTTAAATTTTATTATTTTTGGGTTTTGATTGATGTAATAAGGCCATAAGGCCCAAGTGAATTTCTTTATTTCTTTTTGCTTTACTACTAGATAATATGTCACGAACTAAATTGGGTTTATAAAATTAAATAAATGGGTTTTTAATCTAAGCCCAACTCAAAACGAAATTTTCCTTAAAATAGACGCATTTTCTCTAAGAAACAAAGAATTTTGAAACCGGTTTACTCAAGGAACATACCAGATCCGGTTCAGGCTCGTGGGCCGGGTGTGGGGTGTTTCAACTGACGCCACAAGCAACGCTTGATAAGTCAGAATCGATACTCGTACGAAAGATAGAGAGGAGAAAACCTCACTCGAAGAATAAAGTTTATAAAATATATTCAAGGATCAAAAGTTCTCCCTACAATATGTGATTACATGTATATATAGTATAAAATGAAACTAGTTGAATGGTCACTTTTAATGAGGCTAATAATGATTTCAAATGAAGAGTCTCAACTTTTGGAATTCTAGCCATGTAACTCCCATCTTCAATGTGTTTAACTTTTCAATTAAATTGCTTGTCAAAATCCTTTGAATTCTCCATGATCAACTGAAAAGTCACCAACCAAATAAAGAGTCTCAACCTTTGAAATTCTTGGATCAATTAACTCCTCTCTTTAAGATGCTTTAATCAGCTGATTCAATGCCCTTGAATGCTTTGAAAATGTCTCTTGGTTTCTCCTTTGGCTAGCTGAATAGACTCCAAAAACTTAATGAAGTTTTTAAAGTATGAATTGACCATTAAAGTAGCAAAAACGTTTGGAGTAGTGGAAGGGTGGCTACTGAAATTTAAAGGAAGTGTAATGCTCCTTTAAACTCTTTTTATTGATGTTTAAAGCCTCTTTTTATAACAGCCCCCTCTTTTTGTAACCAAAATCACTTGAAAAGCCACCTTATTGAAAGTGTAACAGCCTTTAAATTTAATGGTTGTAAGCTGAAAAATCACCTGCAATTAACACATGTAACCGATATATTAAACACATTTATTCATTGATTAAACCTAAAACAAAGTAACAACTAACTTAAATAAATGAACTAACACTTAAGAATCATTTATTCCAGCAACTAGACTTAAATAAATGAACTAACACTTAAGCATCATTTATTCCAAAGAACTAGTTTAATTAAGAAAAACATTATTAAATGAACTAGAAATAAAGACTTCAATTAATGCAAGCAACTAGTTAATTTATAGAAGCGAGAATTAAATTAACTTAAACTCATACTTCATTAAAACATCCTAGTAACTAGATTAATTAATAAGCCTCTTATTAAACACAACTTATTTAATTAAACTAAACACCTTTATTTAAAGCTAATATTTAATTTAAAAGTTTGTATTCAGCAAATTAAAAATGCATGAATTAAATCAAGCTAAACACAAACTAAATGAACTTAATGTGAACTTAAACCAATCTCAATGAGTGAGATGAACTCATGTGAACTGAACCACATAGAAAAGGAGTTTAATTGAGCTGAAAATGAGCTAGAATCAGCTTCATTTTGCACTTTGGCCCCTCGAGCTTAGGCCACTCTCGATGGCGTCGGAAAGAGTCGAACCATGATGCGACCAGGATCGCATCATACCCCCCTCTTAAAAGCAATTCGTCCTCGAATCGAGCTGATGGTTCTCTCGAACAGAATTCCTTTTGATCGGCTTTCCTCGATCAAACGGGGAGAATGGTAATCGAAATACCTGTAAAATATAACCAAAAGTTAGCAAGAGTTGTGTCAAACAAACTTGCAATCGAAATATGAACAAAACAAAACGAATAGATCGAACATAAACGAGCATATTCGCATTATCATACAAAAGGAACAAAGCCTTATCAAATATTTGAATCTGAATTGGATAGGTTTCATGGTATGCATACAATTCGAATGGATTCCACAAATCAAAATCAACTTGCGAGTAACACATCAAATGATAGATATGTTCATCACAAGCAGATAGATGAGAAAATGCATATGGCACTCGAAAGTGAACATCCAAATCTTACGTTGAATGACATATGTAATCACTCGCACATGAACAAAAATTATTAAACACAAGATTCCTTTTGTCAACAAGTAGACCATCATTAAACAGGATAGGACGTTCAAACATTTCATGATCTAATAATGAAAATAAGCATCATGTGTTCTATCAACAACCGGAGAGAACAAAGTCATATCAAAATTTTTACATGGATCACACATGTGACGCAATATGGATTCTTTCACATGAAAATTATCAAAATTATCAAATTCAAGAATCCAGTCATCATTCAATGAAACAGATAGATCACAAACAGGCAAAATAGAACGATTAATCATAACATGATCTAAATGTTTTATAAAAACTAGTTCATCAACGCAAAGCTCATCACTTTTCAAAAAGATCACAAAGGTGTCAACAAGTTCAGAAGACTTACCTTTATAGTTAGAAAGAAAAAGATCAGTCTTACCGTGGTCAAGCAATACAAACCTTCTCTCTTTGGAAAGATAATGCAGTCGAAGCCTCGCGTTTGATTTAGCATTTTTTAAATGGAATGTGAATTTCAAGTGAAACCATAGAATTTGTTTAAGGAGCGAATAAAAATTGAACACAAAATGGGCAAATTTTGTAACCTTAATAAAAAACCAAGTATCAAAATGATTGTAATTCTTTAAGCACAATTGTCATTGCTTGATTTTCCAACAAGGCATACCAAATGATACAAAACATAGTCCCAGTTTAAAGACATGATTTTGATTATTAAACTCAAGATGTGACAAAGGTTTAGAAACATCAAACATGTTAAACCAATAAGATTTATGCACATTCAAGATCGAGCAATCAAAACTCTTTATATGTTTCAAAACTGATTTACAAAAACTCAAAGTTTTCGTATTAGACAATGAACTGATTTCGTAATAACCACAATCAAACAAGTTGGGATTAAGAGAAAATTCATCGTCATACTTACTTGAGTCTTGCACTTGTCGAATAGATGTTACTCAACCTTCACACTTAGCAGCACAATGAGATGAACTCGTCTTACCATCATTTAGAATATCGAAATTAATCAAAGAATGGTCATAGACGAAGCTATCCACATAATCACAATTATTCAAAAAATTTGGTGGAGAATGAAACTCTTCAAAAATCTTACCTTCCTTACCTTCTGGCTCGCGTGATTCAATCTTACCTTTTTCAACCAAAGAAAAACGTCGCTCATCAGGAAGGTATTGGAGTTGGTAGTTGTCGCTTGGTTCTTCAAAAACCTGAAATGAAGAAACAGAAGAAGAGAAAACTTTAAATGGGTTAGTTGAAAATTCACTCTCGTTTTCTCGCTCGTTCTTTTCTCTCATTTCTTTTTCTATCTCAATTTCTTTTCTTTCTTTTTCAATCTTATTTTCTTCATCTCCTTTTTCACGTTCATTTTCTCTTTCATTTTCTTTTTATTCTCTCTCACTTTTATTTCTTTTTCAACTTTTTCATTTTCTTCTTCTTTTTTCTCATTTTTATTTTCTTTTCTCTCGAACTCTTTTTCAAGTTGTTTTTCATTACAACAAGGGGATGATTCAAAAGAATTGAAAAGAGAAAAATTTGACTCAAGGATCGAGGAAATATTTTTGTAGATGTCACGATCGATGCTTCGTGAAAAATCCTTTGTGCTCATCATCTTTGATTCATAAGACAAGTAACTCGTACTTTCTTCTTGTTTGTCACCATAGTAGGCTTCGAACTTTACTTTGCTTCGCCTTGAATCCTTCGTCAAATAAGAATCACGATTTGAACTACTTCAAGAACAATCTTTCGTAGATGAATTATTCGACGCATATGAACCACACTCACTTCTTCGTAAAGATTTCTCCGTGGATGGATATGTTGAAGCTTGTGAAGAAGAAATCATACCTTCTCGATGGTAATCACGAGAGGTCTCACCTTCGCGGTTTGATTCATACCGTCTCGAACTTATATATGAACCATAATCTCGATCGAAATCTCTTCTTGAATGATCTTCGAAAGCGTGTTTTCGAGACGACCTTGACTCTGTTCTTCGACTTGAAGAAAGTCGTTCTTGTTGGTCTCATTCCTCGATTCGATCCAACTGCTTATGTAACTTGTCAAACTTGGCATTCATGACTTTTCACATCCCGTTCAACAAGTATTGATAATCAGATTCTGTCAACGCTTCTTGATTCATTTTTATTTTCTGAAAAGAAAGATTGTTAAAAAGAATAAAACAAAAAATTAAATCCTCACCACAAAATTCTCACAAGGCACTCGCAAAGAAAAATCACTCACACTCGTGTTTCACTCGAATAAGGCTTTTTCTCTAATGTAGCACTCGTGCCTTTTACCGCTCTTTCTTGCTCTCGCAACTTCGTACTTCATTTCGAAAGACTTATTACGGCTTGAGGGTCGGCTTCAAAATTGGTTAACAAAGGTTTGACGTTGGGTTTCGGGTAGACTAAAAGAAAGAAAAAGCAAATGGAGTAAGGGTGGGTGGTGTTGGGTGAAAAGAGAAAATACTAAATGATGGTAGAATTTTTTTTTGAAGATCGGGGTAGGTAGATGAGACTAGAGTGGTAGCTTTGAGGTCAAAAACAGGGTAGAAGAAATGAAACACAACTTGCAATCTTTTCAAAAAAATTTCCACAAACTTTTTTTTCACTCGTATTTTTTTCTCTTTTTTTAATTATTTTTTTTGATTTTTTTTACCAAATGCAAAAAGATGAGTACAAAAGAAATGAAATACAACTTTTTTTTCAATTTTTTTCGATTTTTTACGAACCTATTACCGGCTTCTCGTTCGTCATCGAAACTCCTCGTTTTATAGCTCTAATACCAAATGATACGATCTGTCTCGGGGTGAGTCGAGTCGTATGTGAAGTTGCCCAATCGTCTATGAGGAGTAATTGAAAAGTTGTCTGGAAATAGGTGAAATAAGGTTAAAATTGCGGAAGCTGATCAGAAAGGTTAAGATTCGAATGGAAGATGGAGATAGGTTCGGTTAGGAAGCAAACAAGGAAGATGAATATAGTGGATGGACTTGGTTTTAATAGAAATAATCAAAAGGATATATATTAAGATAGTTGGTGGAGATGGATAGAAGAATTCAAACAAAGAATCGATTCAACACTAGGAAAGTGTCACCCCGGGTTCTATATTTGTTTAAGTTCTTTCATCCATTCCCATCAACTATCACCTATCATTTATCTAAACCATCACTTATCCATCTATCCAATTCCATTACCATCAGCCTATCATTGTTTGTTCAACCTTAAACCGAATCCCATCTTCTTTCCCTTCATCTTAAACTAAACCTATCCTTTTAATTATCCAAATCAACTTTTTCATTTAAACACCTTCATTCCTAACTTAAACCCACCTTCTAAACAAATTCACCTAAAGCTTCCACAACCTCATCCATATTTTTCCGATTATTTTCTGAAGACTTGATTCCTCCTCGTAGACGATTGGGCAATTCACATACAACTCGACTCACCCCGAGGTGGAGATGGATAGAACAATTTAAACAAAGAATCGATTCAACACTAGGAAAGTGTCACCTCGGGTTCTATATTTGTTTAAGATGGAAAATGGAAGTCGATGATGGACCAAGACCCGTTATCTATAAAGATAAGAACCTATGGTATAAATTAATGGATGAGAAACAAACGACTGATGCCACAAGCAACGCTTGATAAGTCAGAACCGATACTCGTACGAAAGATAGAGAGGAGAAAATCTCACTCGAAGAACAAAGTTTATAAAATATGTTCAAGGATCAAAAGTTCTCCCTACAATATGTGATTACATGTATATATAGTATCAAATGAAACTAGTTGAATGGTCACTTTTAATGAGGCTAATAATGATTTCAAATGAAGAGTCTCAACTTTTGGAATTCTAGCCATGTAACTCCCATCTTCAATGTGTTTAACTTTTCAATTAAATTGCTTGTCAAAATCTTTTGAATTCTCCATGATCAACCAAAAATTCACCAACCAAATAAAGAGTCTCAACCTTTGAAATTCTTGGATCAATTTGATACAATCCACCTCGAGGTGAGTTGAGTCGTATGTGAAGTTGCCCGATCGTCTACGAGAAGGTTTCGTTCGACTAGTTTGAAGATGGTACTTTTGGGTAAAATGGTGCGGAAGCTATTGAAAAGGGGTTTCAAAGATAGGTCAAAGGATATGAATTTTATATAGGTTCGGTTAAAGTAAATAAAGATGGAGATTGGTATGGAAGGGGATTAACAACAATGGATGATAAATGAAAGGAGGGTTCAGCTATGATGAAGTGAAAGGAAGGAAAGAAAGAAAGTTTGGTAGATAATGGATATGGAATAAAATGAACTCAAAAGCAAGTAAGAACCATTACTAAAAAATATTGACCCGAATACTTATAGGCTTTCAAGGTGGAAGATGGAAGTAGTGAAACCTTGACCCGCTACTTAGAAAAGTAGGAACCTTGGTATAAAGATAAACGCCACACTATATAATAGTGATAAGTTCAGTTTTCGACAAAGAAAAGCGGATGACACAACTAGAACACTAGGTAGCCAACAAATTTTTGAACAAAAATAAAGAAAAGTTTGCCTCACAAATTAAGCATAACATTCAAAAAATGATCAAAAGTTCCTTTACAAAGGCCGATTTCACCTATTTATAGTGCTAAATTAGGCTAGCTGAATGGTCACAAACATTCAACTTAATGTGCCAATTAAAAGCTGAAATTTAACTCAAGTCTTTTCACATTCTTGAGCCAAATAACTCCATCCTTGAATTATCTTTAATTCAGCTGAATGAATGACTTTAAGTGCTTGAAAAATGACTCTTGAGTTAGCCCTTGGTCAGCCGAATGGACACCATCTACTTAATCAGCTTCTTAATGATGTTTGAATGCTTGAAATAACCCTTGAAATGGCAAAAACGGCTGGTAGTGGAAAGGTTGCTGCCAAAATTAATTTGGATGATTAAATGCTCCTTAAACCTCCTTTAAATGATGTATAAAACATCCCTTGTAACAGCCACTTCATTTGTAACCAAAAATGACTTAAAAGTCACTTTATTTAATGTGTAACAGCCCTTGTAATGTAATGGTTATGACTTGAAAAGACTCCTGCAATAAATACATTAAAATGAGCTTATTAAACACATGTAATCACTTATTAAACATAACACACATTAATACTTAACTTAGGTAAATGAACTATGCATCAATTACTCCAAAGCAACTAGTTAATTAAAGATACATCATTAAATAAAACTTAACTCATGCATCAATAAATAATCCTAGGAACTAGATTAATTAATGAAGCAATAATAAAATTAAATTCATTAAAAGAACTCAATTAATTAAACTAAGTTGAGTTGAATTAATGACCAGCAACTCATTTATTAACTAAGATGCTTAAATGCAATTATTTAAAATGCAAACTAAATGAACAAATGAGTTACTTAATGCATGACTTAATTAAATGCAGAACACATAATGCATGTCATAATTAAAATATGTAGATCAATAATGCATGACATTAACCAAAGATGCATTTAATTAAACAAGACATAATTAAAGACTAAAGTATTGAGTTGATTCAAGCTCAAATGAGCTGAATTTGAACTGGATAAAGCTCGTGGAGCTGGAAACGAGCTGGGATCAGCTTGCCAGCAATGCAATGCTCGACTCGGAATACTTGTCCAAAGAAGTTCGCGGGGCGTACTCGCATCATTCCCCCCCTCTTTTAGGTGACTTGTCCTCAAGTCGGGTTGTTCCTCTATTGGAAAATATTTCCTCTCGTTCAGCTTTCCTCGATCGAACAGAATAGAAGATATCACGCAATCCTGGAAATGATTTATCAATGGACAAGAAAGCACATCACCATCATAGATAAGTAACAGTGGGTTAAGACAACAAAAACCTAAAGATAAACCAAATGCTAAGCAAAAAACTGATTTTATTTTGCCAAAATGACTTATCAATTTTGAAAATGACAAGTGCAAAGTATTCAAATCCAAATAGCTCTTATAGAATGTAGTCCAAAGATCATATGGCAATGATCTCAATTGGGCAAAGCAAACATACTTCAATTTATTGAAAAGTTTCATTATTCCATCAATGCAAACATGTGGATTCAATTGGATAAAAGGATACTTAGTCATGAAAATTTGCAAAAAGTTAAGCATACTATTCCACATCCAAAACTTTTCAATATGTTTATTCAAAAATAGAAATTCATGTAATTGTACACACAAAGTGTTCCATGGCCAACATCTTTCAATCATTTGCTTATTATCATGATTTGTGATAACATTATGTCCATTGTCACAATCCAACACAAACAAATCAATACTAGGCCAAAACTACCATCAAACACATCATGATTCAAAGAATTTCCAAACATCCAATCAACAAAATTTTCATCTTCATTTGAACGAAGCAAAGGTATTTGAAAATTTTCAGAGACTTTACCTTGATGATCTTGAAGTGAAGAAAATTTATGATTGGTTTTACCTTTGTTAATCAAGACAAATCTTCTCTCCTCGGAAATGTAATGTAATACAAACCTTTTATCTCGAACAACTTGGATGGGTGATGAGACACCATGACATCTCATGTTCCTCAAGTGTGGAATTCACAAAAACGAGATTGGTTAATATTAATGCAAATTGATGGACTTAAAAGGGAAAGATAGATCATATTCGAAATTCAATTCAAGTCCATATGTTAGCCTTACCTTTTCAAAATGAAACAAATATTTCATATGTGGCCAAACAATATGATTAAGGAACAAAACACAACCAAAGCCATTAAGTTTTATTGCCTTAAGTAAGGTACAAATATCAAACAAACTTAAATAAGATGCACAACAAGCAAGTTGCTTGAAGTTTCTATAAAACGAATCAAAGTAACAAATACCAGGTTTGAACACACGAACTTGATCATTCGTTCCAACATGCAACATATTTTGAATAATTTCCAATGTCCACAACATGTTAGAAAATGATGTAATCAACTCACTACAAAACTTAAATTCCACTCGATCAAGCAACCATGCAGAGTTGACAAAACCAAGCAGATCAAGATATGGGAATCTCATATAAAAATTCAAAGTTTTATCTTGAAGTACAAAATCAAACGGTTTGAACATTGCATGCGAAAGCCTTTTATCATGTATGTCAAACAAAGACATGGTGAACATATAACTATTCAAAGATTCAAATCTATCACGAACCAAATGAACAGGCATGTTTAAACAGACATATTTAACACATGAGTCCAAAGAGTTTATATAACCAACATTTGTATGTGCAAAGTTTTTATCAAACACATCTAAAATTCGATTAGGGTGAGCCACTCCAATGGAAGGACCAAACGTATCACAAGACAAAATTTTCACGGCACTTTTCGAAGCATGGTCATCAAGAGATGAATAAGGACTAATCAAATCAAATGATGGTGGCATATCAGAAATTGACCCATCAAAATCTTTATGAGCAATTTTTAAATTGGACAACCTTGATTCGATAAACATGGAATTCTTACCTTTCTTACCTTCAATCACAAGTGGGTGGTCGTCATTTGCGTACTTACCTTTCTCGAATAATCGAAAACATCTCTCGTTTGGAAGGTAGTGAAGCTGGAATTGGTCGTACAAGACTTTAGGAACCTAAAAAGTTACATCACAAGAAGATCGAACGGGTGGGTTAGTGGAAACAATCCTTGCTTGGTCACTTTCTTTTCACTTGATTCTTTTCTCGAGATCTCGTTTCTTTTCCTCGATCTCTTTTCCACTTGTTGTTCTTGTTCAACTTCTTTTTCTCTCTCAAACTCTTTTTCATTCTCTTTTTCAATTTCTTTTTTAATCTCATTTTCACTCTCTTTTTGTTCTTTTTCTTTTTCATCGGCTTTTTCAATGACTTTCTCGAGCTCTTTCAAGAATCTCTCATTTTCTCTCTTACTCGCCTCTTGCCTCTCTTTTATTTCTTTTTCTTTTTCTTCTTTTGCTTTTCTCATTTTCTTTTTACAAGAAGATACAAAAGAATCATGAAAACAATGATTTTGTTCAAAAAAGGAAAATTATTTTCATAAGAATCTTGATCAATGCTTCGTGAAAAATACTCTGAGTAGGATTTCTTTGAAGATCGGAAAGAGGTATGCTTATCTCTTCAGATGTCATCTTGGACGGGTTCAAAATCGAGGTCAGACTCTCATCGTCTTGAATTCCTTGACGAAAAGAAATCTCGATTGAAATCCCTTCGTTTTGAAGTCGATGACGAATAGGAATCACAATGGAAATCTTTTCTCGAATGATCATTGAATGTATGTCTTCGTGATATTCTTGATTCCACTTTCTGACTTGAAGACATTCGTTCCCGTTGGTCTCTTTTCTTCACATGGTCTAATCTCTCCTACAATGTATCGAATTTAGAATTCACCATTTGTAACACCCCAAACCCGGTCTATGCGTTAAGACCAAATTTGACATGTCACACGGAAAGGAATATACATCTAGTTTTTTTTAAAGATTTTAAGAAATCAGATTTTCCAAAACATCTTGACGTGAAGTTTATTGAAAACTAAGATCGATTGATAACTCAAATAATTTGAGTCGTAAGAATTTATAAATTGAAACTTACGAGAAGTTAAAATAATATTTCGAGAAAATTTAATAGAGTTCGAAAATAATTTTGAAAACAAAATTTTTAAGAACGTCATTAACAGACAATTTTGCGAGTAAAAATATTTAAGAATGAAAACCCTTTTTGCATATTTATTTTAAGAAAAAACATTTATTTTTATTTTTAGAAAAGAAACCCCACATAAGTATTTAAAGTGTATTATAATATCCATCCACAAGTAAAACATCCATAAAAATTTAACTAGAGGCCTTATTACAGCTTAACATAAATAGTAAAAATAATAAAAGTACTTAAAAAGAAATCCGGAATGTAAATAACCCATTATTCGTAGTATGGCCTCCACTGAGTCGTCCACGGCCCAAGTCTCCATCACTGATCATTACCTGAGGAGGGTAAGGAAAACAGGGGTGAGTTACTTAGAACTCAGTGTGTAATTCATTTACCATTGTCCACTGGGTCGAAATCCAATTAAGCAATTATTGGGCCAAAGCCCATTTACAAATATGACAAAATAGCACGCATAGAATGAATGTGATATGCAATTCCCAAACCAAACCTAATTTCCATCCGCTACACACCACCCGCACTCAACCAAAGACACTGTGGGGAGCTTTAGTCACCCACCCCGCCAACACACCAAACTGGGCATTAAGCCATATATCAAATCGGGCATTAAGCCATATATCAATTTTGTGGATAAGCCACTGAATTTTGTAGCAAAGCTACGTAACTTCTCTTCACAAATATCCCAACCCATGCAATCATGTATATAATATGCATAACAATCCATTCATATAATTATTCTAACATAAGGCCTATTATAAAAATTATTGTAATCTGGCCCATTACACATTTTGGCCTATATAATCTCATAACACACTTGGCCCATTTATCAAATATCACATATGGCCCATTTATCAAATATCACATATGGCCCATTCAGTCACTTTTATTTATTTAGCCCATTAAGGGCAAATTTTGAAATTTTCACAGTCTTAATACTGATTTCATAGTTTTTTTACCATTGAAGTGATAAATATACTATTTTACCCGATTTCACTAACTTGTGATTCAATCCAACGATTAATACGATATAGTTATCCAACCTATTAGATATGGTGTGAGATTACACACCTGATTACGATGAGCACTACACTTTCTTAATCGTCAACACCTAGAATATTTTTAACGCTCGATTAGATCATTAACACCTATAGTAATTTATTCTAAGATAAACGGTCTAGGATTTTTACCCTCGGAATCGCGAATAACTATGATTTGTCGATTTTCCCCAGTTGACGGTCCACAACCCGTTGGAAAACCACGAACAGCTAATGGCTCAGAACTATGAACAACCTCGAATAGTTGATTCTCACCGGATGAGGGTCCACAGCCCGGTGGAAAATCTTGGATTGCCGAAATCGCCCTTCGTTTGAATTTATAGGGAATAGTGAATCCGCTCCTTTTCCGATCACTGTTCACCACTCCTTTTGATTCGATCTTGTTTGTCTCCATTGACAAAAGAATATTAGTCCAAACTAATACTTTGTTATTAAAACGATTGGTCTTAATGAGCGAAGTCGGCTTACCACGAATCCTTACGTTCAAAGGATGAAAAACAAGCGATAGAGTCCCTAAGATAAAATCAGTTAATAAACCCCATCTTTAACGAAATAGAGAGTAATATGGAATCCTTGATAGAAATCCTTACCTTAAAGTTTTGGACCGAATCCTAGCAATACACGATGATTTCGAACACTCCAAGTTTCGGCCTTCCACTAAGTTTCTATGATAAAGAAAAGATTCAAATGAGATATGGTATGATGATGGTCTTGATCCAAAAAGGCCATCCCATACCAACATGTAAATTCGACACAAAGAAAAAAAAAGGAAAATAACAATACCAAAGTATTGTACTAGCCACTTACCGATTGATCAAAGTGTGAGTAGAAAGAAAGAAATGATTGAGATGGAGATAAGTGTGGTAGAAGATTCGGCTATGAAGGAAAAATTGAAGGGGATGGTGTTTAGTAACATTCGGCCATGGTGAAAATAAAAGGGAAAATAATATTTGAGAAATTTTTGTAAGAAGAAAAAGATGAAGAAAGGTAATAGAAAATAAGGTGTTTAGGTTTCGGTTCTTTTCAAGAATGGAAGATGAACAAAGAGAAGGGTTTGAGGCTAGTGTGCATTCGGCAAGGGTGAAAAAGAAAAGAAAAGAAAGAGAAAATGGCCTTCTAAGGTTTTGGTGATTTTGGCACTTAGGAGGAAAAGGTTTGAAGAGAAAAGGAGCAATAAGACCGAAATGGTCAAAAATATGAAATGACTAAAAGAATAACAAAAGATGTTTACCTATTGTTCAAAGTGCATTCGGCTAAGGAGAGGAAATGGAGAGAAAAGTGTTGGAGAAACAAAACAAAAATGACCAAAAGCCAAAGTGACCAACTAGCTACCAAATGCCATCAAAATTTCGGTCACTCCCCCCTAGCCCCTAAAACCGTCTAAGTACATGGCCACAAAGTCAAAGTTTGGCCACTCCAAACTTTCCAAAACATCTTCCTTGTTATGTGCCTTGTGTTCCCCCTACATACCTTATTCATATGATTCCCTTCCTTAAGTTTACACTTGCCTTTGCTCTTAGCCACCTTACCAAAAAATTAAAGTCCAACCTACCATAAATACTAGGCTTGACCGACACTATGAGGAAAAAATAAAATTCACATGCACATCAAGGGATTCGAACCTCTTCCCTCAAGGAACACACACATGGAGCCATATCCCCTTTACTACTTGCTCAACTTATGTTAACTTATACCTCTTAATTACCTTAAGCTATAAGGTCACTTGTTCCACTTCATTAAAATAATAATTTCAAAAAAATTATATCAAATCTAAATAAATCCTGAACCTTCTCAAGACTATTTTAACACACACATAGGATAAATAAACTAGCTGAGCACCAAAATAATGCAACATATAAAAATTCAAATTTTAGGATGTTACAATTCTACCCCCTTAAAGAAAATTTCATCCTTGAAATTTACCTGGTTAAAAGAGGTGAGGATATTACTGCCGAATTGTCTCCTCAGGCTCCCATGTAGCTTCCTCCGCTCCGTGATTACGCCATAGAATCTTAACCAACGGTACTAACTTCTTTCTTAGCACCTTTACATCTCGCTCTAAAATTTTCACTGGCTCTTCCTCGAACGACAAGTCAGGCCTTAACTCAACTTCCTCTACCGGTACTATGTGAGACAGATCCGATCGATAACGCCTCAACATAGAGACATGGAAAACATTATGAATCTGACTCAACTTCAGAGGTAATTCAAGCTGATAAGCCACTGGTCCAACACGCTTCAACACGCGGTACGGTCCAATGAACCTAGGGCTCAACTTGCCCTTCCTTCCAAATCTGAAAATCTTCTTCCAAGGTGAGACCTTTAGAAAGACCTGATCTCCCACCGCAAACTCAATATCCTTACGCCTCAGATCCGCATACGACTTTTGTCTATCTGAAGCTTCCATTAACAGTGCTCAAATCACCCTTACTTTTTCTTCCGTCTCTGATATCAATTCAGGACCCAATAACTGTCGTTCCCCCAATTCAGTCCAACAAGTAGGAGTACGACACCTACGACCATACAATGCTTCATAAGGTGCCATTTGGATACTGGATTGATAACTATTGTTATACGCAAACTCTGCCAATGGTAGAAAATTGTAACACCCCAAACCCGGCCCACGAGCCCTGATCGGATCTGGTATGTCACTGCAGAAAAAAAAAACGTTTGAAAATAATATTGATTTAAAGGTGATGTAAATAAATTTATTGTCTTTAGAAAGGAAAACCTTGTGTATTTAAAATTTTAAGTAAAACTTTAATGTTTCGAAATACCCAAATTAAAACTTTAACATATATATTTTTAAGGAAATAAAATCATTTGCAATAAAAATTTAAATTGTCAATACATAATAAACATAATAATAAAGATACTTAGTAAAAATACTTAAAACTTTCATGGGCCTTATTACAACTCGATTAAATGAAATAAGAATAAAATAAAAATAAACCAAAGTCTATGTAAACTAATTTTTTTTCTTTCCATTGCATGGCCACCTCGAGTCCATCCGGCTCCTCATCCGCGCTCTATGAGTCACCTGAAAAAGTTAAGGGAGAAGGTGAGTCACCAAGACTCAGTGCATAATCCCTCTCCCGGGTAATGCAACAGCTTACACAAATCATAACTAAGTATGGCATGCACCCAACCTAGCCATCCATCACTCCTTTTTCTACCTCGTGTGGTACCAAACCACTGGTGGTGCCAAACCACTGGTGACCCAAAGTCACGATATCCATCAATATTGTGGTGCCAAACCACTGGTGACCCAAAGTCACGAATAAGAGTTTGTGGGGCCAACCCACGTGTGATACCAAATCACTGGCGTTAATCCCGTTATGTCAAATGTGGGGCCAACCCACTGTGGTGCTAAGCCACTGGGACGAGACGCTATGAGGTGCCAAACCTCTGGTGACCTAAAGTCACGAAATATGTGGTACCAAACCACTGGAGGTGTCAAACCTCTGGTGTCCCAAAGACACGGATATCACTTCCCCCTCCACTCATATCACCCTCAACAATATGCATATAAAAATCATGCCAATCATGCTTAAATAATAATATGTACTAAATTTATCATAGGTCATACTTTCACATGTATCACATATACCAAATATGTTATGCATCAACATGCATCATATAGCATAGCTCATAATGAAACGGGCTTACCCGAATCCTTGCTCATACCTTTATGGTATCAATCCAGATCTACACATATCCGGTTTAACACATACAATTTATTAACAATTTACTAGCTATGAAATGTGTAAGTACACACCTGCTACTATCGCGAATCCTAGATTCTGAAGATCCGATCTACTGTGCTATATCCCTTGACCCTATATTCGGCCAACACTAGGGTTAGTCATAGGCCATATTCGATTTTACCAACCTAAATCCTGAAGGATCTGTCGCTTAATAATAGTACTCACCTTTAGCCGATTTGGTTTCCAACCAAATTCGAAAAACTGTTGTTTGTTCCCTGAGTCGTCAAAATCCTTGATCCCTACAAATCCCGAAAGCTTCCCCTTTAATGTTCCTTAATGTTGGCTACCTTCACAAGAAACACACATCATGGCACATGCATATTCAGCCATCCCCTAAACCAAGGCTTAATCCTTGATTCGGCACACTTAAAAGAAAGAGAACTCAAACCGATTGCTAGGATAGAAATTACTTACCACCACCTTGCTTTCCACTCCTAAGGCACCCTTAAAGAATCGGCTTCAAGACCCCAAGGAGAAAGATTTCGGCACTTGAATGGTGAAGGGAGATCACAACAGTGGAGAGAGCTTAATGTTTATAGAAATCGGCCATGGATAAAAATTAAATTAAAGTTTCGGCTATGGTGTTTCTTTACGGTTTCAACAAAGGGAAATAAGGGAAAGAAAAATACCACGTTCGGCTATGGCTTCAAAAAAAAAGAGGAAAAGAGAGAGCTTCCCTTACTAAAATTTTCGGCAAGAGCACTAAAGAAGAAACAAAATAATTTCGGCATACCAAATAAGCACACCCCCAAAGCCGAAAATACCACCCTAGGAAGTCCTATCCTTGGCCACCACGTCTTTCTTGTCCAACCCCAAATTAACCTCCTAATTTACCTCTTCAACATCCATTCAAAAAGAATTTAAAATAATTAAATCCTTATCCCTTATCACCTCTTCAAATAAATAATAAAAAAAAAATAATAATAATAATTATCCCCTCTTCCAGCCGAATTCAAAGACAAGCATCAAGCTTATCCTCATCCCTTTGAGAGTCCATGTGCAGACAACCAGCTCTCTCTCCCTTCACGCCAACTTGCAAAAATAAAGCACCAAACTGCTGCCCCCATGGTTCGAACATGGGACCTGATGGAGCAGCTGCACTAACGCCCGTAGCCACTCTGCCAAGGCGTTCCTTTGTGACACAAATTCGGCACAAATTCTTTTAAGAGCTCCTTCGTTAGCTTCCCCTTGCCCAACGCCAAAAGCCAAAAATAAAAACACGCCTACTGCTGCCCATGTCGCTCGAACCCGAGACCTGCTCCAGGCGTCACTTCTAGGCCCTTAAGTGGCGCATGGAAGCCACTTTACCAAGGCTTGTGGTATGTCCAAAAGGGCCTATAACTTCTCTTAAGACCTCACTGGCCCAGCTTCCCTTCCTAAGGCAAAAAGGAAAAATAAAATACTCCCATGCCATCACCCAGACTCGAACCCCTCACCTCCTCAAGCCCCCTTGCACCTTAGCGCCCCAAGCCACTTTGCCAATTAATTTCTTGTGTCCTAAACTCCACAAAATTATTTTAAGGCCTCCTGTCTAGTTTCCCTTTTACTTAAAATTTCAAAAATTTCCAAAGTTTTTCCCCTTCACCTAAAGTTCTCAAAAACTCCCAACACACTTAAAGCCTACTAATACTTGAGTTATGCTCCAAACGCATAACCCCTAATCTAGGATGTTACAGTTCTACCCTCCTTAAAAACAATTTCATCCTCGAAATTACTTACTAACGAATAATCGTACATCTTAACTCACCGCACTACGCTTATGCTGCACACTCTGATCTTAATAAAACCATCATACTTCCTAGGCACAATCTCTAAGTTCACATCCAAGGTTTCAGGCACTTCACTAGCAATACAAGAAAACTCTACAATAATCAAAATAATTAAGGGTATTCCAGAAATAAGGAACGTACCCGTTGTCACATCTGGCACATCTTCCTCCTCGCGACGGCCAACTGCATAAACCAACCTTGGTTGCCTCGCCTCTGCACCTTCAGCACCTCGGCCACGCCCGTTACCATTTCCATTATCATTACCCCTAGCTGCACCTCGACCCCTCTGTGGTTGCTGGCCATCCCTCCTGAATTGACCACGTCCTTGATCCTCCGCTTGGGTCCTAGCCAACTTCCGCGGACAATCCCTTACTCGGTGCTCCATTAATCCACACTCAAAGCACCCTCTACTTCCAGCCAAACATTCTCCCGAGTGGGATTTCCCGCATCTAGCACACTGAGGTGGCCACTGAGCAGGCTTTGCGGCTCTTTCTGATTCCCCAAATCTAGCCCTCTTTTGCACATCACTGCCCGATCCAGACGATCCAAAGCCTCTCTTCTGTTTGTTCCTTTCGTGGTTCCGTCTTACGGACTCCTTGATCCCTTCGGCTACCTCACCTTTTCCACTAGGATCGAAAACTCACGCTCTGTTGTGGAGCAATCAAGCAACCTTAGATCATCCTAAGTCCGTCCTCAAAGCGGACACAGCTGCGTTCGTGCTCGTTGACACAATTCCCCGAGCATAGCGGCTCACCTTAAAAATTTCGCTTCATACTCGCATACGGACTTATTCCTTAAACCAACCTCGTAAATGCTTTCTCTCTGCATCAATGTAGCCTGGTCCCCACATACTTTTTCGGTATGTCGCTTTGGAACACTCCCAAGTAAGGTCATCTCGCCGCAAACACCATCCCGAACCGTGAGCCACCACTGGTATGACTCATCCCCGAGGAGCGACACCACTCCTTTCACTTCTCCTTAGCCGTCGGATCTAGATCATCCATGATCCTCTCGGTTGATTCCAACCAATACTCTGCCGTCTTGGGTGCCACACGATACACCCGGAACACCTCACTCCATTGGCTCTGAGTCGCTTGGGTCTGATTTTTGAGGTCCCATACCTCCACTGTTCCGACCACCATCTCAAGGACTCGCAAAGACACACCGCTGCATCGCCTCATCCCCGTCCCGATCCTCGCCGCTCAACACCAAAAGTTGGGGGTGGTGGTGGCGGTGGTATCTCATTATCGCACCCTTGACCCGACCTAACGGGTTACGACACGATCATTCTTCCTCTACGCGCCCATGACGGCCACGCCCTCTAGAACTCATTTCTAACGATTGCGTTTTAATCGATTAAGAAATTTTATGGATTAGTACTTCGTTTCACTTGGTTATCCGAATTTTATGAAGAGAGCTTAATAGGGATTCTTTCGATCATTCAAAGTTTCAAGTTTTCTATCCTAATTCACAGAAAAGTACATCCATTCCATAGTATCTCCCATACACACTCACTCTTCGGCATTTCTGTCCGTTCCTATCCTAGGGGTTTTTCGTCATTTGTCCTACTGGTATTTTTCGTAATTTGCCAAAATAAGGTTTCTCGGTGATTTTGTCAACAAGGGTATTTTAGTAATTCTGAAATCCAGGGGGTATTCGATAATTTTGAAATTCAGGGTTTTTCGGTAAATTTGAATTTCCAAGGGCATTTCAATAATTAACCAGGGTAAATTTATAAATCGTAATAAATCATGGGTATTTCCAAATTTGTAAAACTTGGGGGTTCTTTTTGAGAATTTGTTTTCCAACTTGGTAGTGTTGCCAAAAATTTTGAACATCAAGGTCATTTTGGTAATTTTGTAAGTTAGGGCAATTTTAGTAATTTTCCAAAATCATGGCATTTTGATATTTTGCAAATTAGGGTTTTTGGGTACTTTTGTAAAATAAGAAAAATTTTATTGAATTCGGGGTAGTTTAGTAATTTTAGAAACCGGGGCATTTTTGTAATTTTACCATTAGGGTATTTTTGTAATTTTCATAAAACAAAAATTTTCTAAAGGTTGTAAAAATAGTTCCCACAAGTAAAAAGGATAATTTTAAGAGTTTTAAAACTAGGGTTTTTATAAAAAATATGGCTAGTTCCCTTTCTGGGTTTTAGTTATTGGGTTTAGCCTATGAATAAGTCCTCATGGTTAGGGGTGAACTGAAGCTACGCACTGTAGGATTCTGCGAAGAGGAGGTGAGTCACTAGGACTGCTTAAGTACTGTGCTCTTAGGATCCAATCCTAGACATGCGCACAAGGGTTACCACACCCTAACTAACTCGGCGACTTAGTCATAGGTTTGTTTAATTAGACATTAAGTCTTATGAAATTCTTATATTGGGGTATACTATTCCTAGGGTTCAAATACTTATCATACTATCTACGTTCCATTCCTACCCCTCTACAAATAATAATTCACATAGTAGTCAGGAGTACTTACCTGGGCGGATTGGTGCCGGAGACTCGGGCCATGCTGTTCAAAACCAAAAATATTTCAAAAAGGCCTACCAAAATATTTTGGGCCTTGGGCCCCCCACAGCTGAGTTTTGAACTGGGCTCTGATACCAATTTTGTAACACCCCAAACCCGGCCCACGAGCCCTGACCGGATCTGGTATGTCACTGCGAAAAAAAAAACGTTTGAAAATAATATTGATTTAAAGGTGATGTAAATAAATTTATTGTCTTTAGAAAGGAAAACCTTGTGTATTTAAAATTTTAAGTAAAACTTTAATGTTTCGAAATACCCGAATTAAAACTTTAACATATATATTTTTAAGGAAATAAAATCATTTGCAATAAAAATTTAAATTGTCAATACATAATAAACATAATAATAAAGATACTTAGTAAAAATACTTAAAACTTTCATGGGCCTTATTACAACTCGATTAAATGAAATAAGAATAAAATAAAAATAAACCAAAGTCTATGTAAACTAATTTTTTTCTTTCCATTGCATGGCCACCTCGAGTCCATCCGGCTCCTCATCCGCTACTATCGCGAATCATAGATTCCGAAGATCCGATCTACTGTGCTATATCCCTTGACCCTATATTCGGCCAACACTAGGGTTAGTCATAGGCCATATTCAGTTTTACCAACCTAAATCCCGAAAGATCTGTCGCTTAATAATAGTACTCACCTTTAGCCGATTTGGTTTCCAACCAAATCCAGAAAACTGTTGTTTGTTCCCTGAGTCGTCAAAATCCTTGATCCTTACAAATCCCGAAAGCTTCCCCTTTAATGTTCCTTAATGTTGGCTACCTTCACAAGAAACACACATCATGGCACATGCATATTCAGCCATCCCCTAAACCAAGGCTTAATCCTTGATTCGGCACACTTAAAAGAAAGAGAACTCAAACCGACTGCTAGGATAGAAATTACTTACCACCACCTTGCTTTCCACTCCTAAGGCACCCTTAAAGAATCGGCTTCAAGACCCCAAGGAGAAAGATTTCGGCACTTGAATGGTGAAGGAGATCACAACTTGATGGAGAGAGCTTAATGTTTATAGAAATCGGCCATGGATAAAAATTAAATTAAAGTTTGGGCGGGTATGGTGTTTCTTTATGGTTTCAACAAAGGGAAATAAGGGAAAGAAAAATACCACGTTCGGCTATGGCTTCAAAAAAAAAAGAGGAAAAGAGAGAGCTTCCCTTACTAAATTTTTCGGCAAGAGCACTAAAGAAGAAACAAAATAATTTTGGCATACCAAATAAGCACACCCCAAAGCCGAAAAATACCACCCTAGGAAGTCCTATCCTTGGCCACCACGTCTTTACTTGTCCAACCCCAAATTAACCTCCTAATTTACCTCTTCAACATCCATTCAAAAAGAATTTAAAATAAGTAAATCCTTATCCCTTATCACCTCTTCAAATAAATAATAAAATAAAATAATAAAATAATAATTATCCCCTCTTCCAGCCGAATTCAAAGACAAGCATCAAGCTTATCCTCATCCCTTTGAGAGTCCATGTGCAGACCACCAGCTCTCTCTCCCTTCACGCCAACTTGCAAAAATAAAGCACCAAACTGCTGCCCCCATGGTTCGAACATGGGACCTGATGGAGCAGCTGCACTAACGCCCGTAGCCACTCTGCCAAGGCATTTTTTTGTGACACAAATTCGGCACAAATTCTTTTAAGAGCTCCTTCGTTAGCTTCCCCTTGCCCAACGCCAAAAGCCAAAAATAAAAACACGCCTATTGCTGCCCGCGTCGCTCGAACCCGAGACTTGCTCCAGGCGTCACTTCTAGGCCCTTAAGTGGCGCATGGAAGCCACTTTACCAAGGCTTGTGTTATGTCCAAAAGCGCCTATAACTTCTCTTAAGACCTCCCTGGCCCAGCTTCCCTTCCTAACGCAAAAAGGAAAAATAAAATACTCCCATGCCATCACCCAGACTCGAACCCCTCACCTCCTGAAGCCCCCTTGCACCTTAGCACCCCAAGCCACTTTGGCAATTAATTTCTTGTGTCCTAAACTCCACAAAATTATTTTAAGGCCTCCCTGTCTAGTTTCCCCTTTTTACTTAAAATTTCAAAAATTTCCAAAGTTTTTCCCCTTCACCTAAAGTTCTCAAAAACTCCCAACACACTTAAAGCCTACTAATACTTGAGTTATGCTCCAAACGCATAACCCCTAATCTAGGATGTTACAGAAATCCTCCCAACTACCTCTGAATTCAATTACACAACCCCTTAACATGTCTTCCAAAATCTGAATTACTCTTTCCGACTGACCATCCGATCGAGGACTAAAAGTCAGGCTTGAAATTTAACTTTGTTCCCAAAGCTTCATGCAAAGCTTTCCAAAACCGCGATGTAAACCTAGGGTCTCTGTCCGAAATAATAGACACTGGTACCCCATGTAACCTCACAATCTCTGCTACATACAACTTGGCCAACTTCTGTAGTGAAAAATCCGTACGAGCAGGTAGAAAATGGGCAGTCTTCATCAATCGATCCACTATAACCCAGACGAAATCTTTCTTATTAGGTGATAAGGGTAATCCACTAACAAAGTCCATCGTTATCCGTTCCCATTTCCATAATGGAATCTTCACCGGTTGTAGCAATCCCGATGACAATTGATGTTCTGCCTTCACTTGTTGACAAGTCAAGCACTTACCCACGAAATCAGTAACCTCCTGCTTCAACCTTGGCCACCAATACTGTTCACGAAGGTCTCGATACATCTTATTTCCCCCGGGGTGCATAGCATAGGGGCTACTATGCGCCTCTCGCAGAATCATTAGTCTCAAATCTGAATCCTTGGGCATACAAATTCTTTCACGAAAACACAGTACTCCATCTTTATTCAATCCAAAATCCCCTATTACACCACTTTTAACTCGTTGAATTAAGGGACCCAACTTTTCATCTGATAACTGCTTCTCCTTGATCTGTTCTAACCACATAGGCTTCACCTGAAGTTCCGCTAGCAAACTGCCATCTTTATACAAACTAAGATGAGCAAACATTACTCTCAACTCCGATATCACCTTACGACTCAACGCGTCTGCCACCAGGTTAGCCTTTCCAGGATGATACTCGATTAAGAAGTCATAATCCTTCAATAGCTCTATCCATCTCTGCTATCTTAAGTTCAACTCCTGTTGGGTAAGGAGGTACTTCAGACTTTTATGATCCGTATAAATGATCGACTTCTCACCGTACAGGTAGTGCCTCCAAATCTTCAAGGCAAAAACCACCGCAGCCAACTCTAAATCATGAGTAGGATAATTGACTTCATGCGGCCTTAACTGACGAGATGCATAAGCCACCACTTTACCACCTTGCATCAACACACATCCCAAGCCTTTGTATGACGCATCGCAGTAAACAATAAACTCTTTTCCAGCCTCAGGCTGAATCAGTACGGGCGCTTTCGTCAAAATCTTCTTCAATCTCTCAAAACTCTCTTGCTACTGATCTGACCACACAAACGGTACTCCCTTGCGCAACAGTTTAGTTAGGGGTGCAGCAATCAACGAAAACCCCTCAACAAAATACCTGTAGTAACCAGCCAACCCTAGGAAACTTCGAATCTCAGCCACTGACTTCGATGGTTTCCAATCCAACACAGCCTCTACCTTCTGAGGATTAACTCTGATTCCTTCGGCTGACACAACATGTCCTAAGAAAGTCACTTCCTTCAGCCAAAATTCACACTTACTGAATTTAGCAAAAAGTTGTTTTTCCCACAATATTTGTAATACTATCCGCAAATGTGAATCATGCTCTTCTTCATTCTTTGAGTATACCAAAATGTCATCTATGAACACCACCACAAATCGGTCTAAATAGGGTTGGAAGACCCGATTCATCATGTCCATAAATGCAGCTGGTGCATTGGCCAACCCAAACGGCATCACCAAGAACTCGTAGTGTCCATAATGAGTTCGAAACGCTGTCTTATAAATATCCGCCTCCTTGACCTTAAGCTGGTGATAACCCGATCTCAAATCTATTTTCGAGAAAACTGAAGCTCCTCGTAGTTGATCGAACAGGTCATAGATTCTCGGCAACGGATACCTATTCTTGATCGTCAACTTATTCAACTGCCTATAATCGATGCACATACGCATCGACCCATCCTTCTTCTTGACAAACAAGACTAGTGCTCCCCATGGTGACACACTCAGTCGAATGAATCCCCGATCCAACAACTCCTAAATTTGAGCCTTAAGCTCCGCTAACTCCTTCGGCGCCATCCTATAAGGAGCAATGGACACCGGAGCCGTTTCGGGCAAAAGCTCAATGCCAAACTCTACTTCCCGGTCTGGAGGTAAACCCGGAAGTTCCTCGGGAAAGGCATCTAGAAATTCTTTCACCGTTCTAACACCTTCCACCGATAATTCCTTGGTATCCAAAGCACTAATGAAGGCTAGGAATGCTCCACACCCTTTTCGTACCAACTTTTCTGCCTTTAAAGTAGATACCACATTTGCTAAATAATTTCTCTGCTCGCCTATCATCACAACTTCCTTATCTTCTAAAGTCCTTATCGACATCCGCTTTGTAGCACAATCCAAGTGCGCATGGTGCTTCACCAACCAGTCCATGCCCAAAATAATATCGAACTCTCCGAAAGGTAGTTTCATCAAATCTGCCAAAAATATTTCTCTTTGAATTTCTAAGAGCACATCTCTAAACAATTTATACACTATCACAGACTGTCCTAAAGGACTAATTATTGTCATCTTTCTATCAGTAATCTCAGATCTAATGTTCAGATTTCCAGATATATCACTAGCAACATACGAATGGGTAGATCCGATATCTATCAAAGCAATAACAGGTACATCAGGGATGAAGAACATACCAGTTATCACATCAGGTGCATCACCATCCTCTCAGTGTCTGACCGCATACACTAACCCTGGCTGCCTCGCCTCCGCATTACCTCTGAAACCATTTCCTCTACCCCGTGCTCCTTGACCTCGTCCACCGCCATTACCACCTCGATCTGGCCCACGGCATCTCGGTGGCTGTTGAGCACCTCTAGCTGGCTGTGTATCATGGTTACGAGCTTCCTGATTTGGAGCGGTCCATCGAGGACAATCTTTAAACTGGTGGTCCTTAGAACCACATTTGAAGTAACCACCGGTTCTCTTTCAGCATTCACCAGGGTGTCGTCTTCCACAGTCAGCACATGGTTGAATCTGATTGGTAGCAACAGGTGCTCTAGCTGGAGCTGGCTCATCATTCCTGGGCCTCTTCTGAAACCTTTTTGCGTGACCCGAGTACTTAAAGTCCCTTTTGCCTCTACCTCTGTCTTTGTTTTAACGCTCGAAGTTCTTAGCCTCTTCAGCTATTTTGGCTTTCTCCACAAGCTTGGCAAAAGTCCTTTCTTGTTGTGGGGCTATCAGTACCCGCAACTCATCATTCAGCCCATCCTCAAAACGTACATAGCGCTCATAGTTAGTTGGCACTATTATTCGAGCATAATGGCTCAAGCATAGAAATTCTACCTCGTAAGCTGCCACCGTCTTATTTCCTTAGACCAGATTCAGGAATTTCTTCCTCCAGGCATCCACATAACTTGCCCCGACATACTTTCCTTGGAATGCAGTTTTGAAGAAATCCCAAGTAACATGTTCAGCCTGAGTGCCTTCTCGAACAGTAAGCCACCATTGATAAGCCTCGTCCCTCAACAAGGACACAGCTCCTCTCAGTTTCTGCTTGGTGGTGCACTCCAAATCATCCATGATCCGCTCCACAGCCTCGAGCTAATACTCCGCTACATTTGGGGCTACTCCCGAGATACCCCTAAAAACCTAGGCACCACTCGATCTAAGTCGTTCCAAAATTGATCCACGAGCTGCTGGCCCAGTTCTAGCTCCAGCAACCCTTTCCAAGACTCGCAACATTGCTTGGGTCAAGGCAATGTCCTCTCTCGTATGGTCATGTGATCCAGTCTCCGTCCCGGGTGATGCAGGTGCGTCCATTTCTGGTATATGTCCCGACGCTTCAGACGCAACCCTAGCACCTCGGCCTCTACCACGGCCACGTCTACCACGTCCACGTCCTCTAGTACTCATTTTGACTATTTTGATTTAATCTGATTACAAGTTTTATGAATCAGTATACTATTTCAGTGTTTATTAATGATGTTTTATGATATATAAGAAGTAGAGTTGTTTTCGTAAACGCATCCTATAGTCTCAATCTCTATAGTTGCAACACCTAAAACTAAAAGTTCTAGAGTGTTCCTATAGTCATGTCATAATAATAATAATAATTAAATTTGCATACACTTACTTGACTTGGTGCCGGATACTCGTGGTGCCATACTACCTTTAAAAACATAAGTTCTATAATTCAAAAAAGTTTTGAACCATAAATGTTTTTGAACCCAAATCACAGTCGAGTTTTGAACCGGGCTCTGATACCATAAAATGTAACACCTCAAATTCGGTCTATGCGTTAAGACCAAATTTGACATGTCACACGGAAAGGAATATACATCTAGTTTTTTTAAAGATTTTAAGAAATCAGATTTTCCAAAACATCTTGACGTGAAGTTTATTGAAAACTAAGGTTGATTGATAACTCAAACAATTTGAGTCGTAAGAATTTATAAATTGAAACTTACGAGAAGTTAAAATAATATTTCGAGAAAATTTAATAGAGTTCGAAAATAATTTTGAAAACAAAATTTTTCAGAACATCGTTAACAGACAATTTTGCGAGTAAAAATATTTAAGAATGAAAACCCTTTTTGCATATTTATTTTAAGAAAAACATTTATTTTTATTTTTAGAAAAGAAACCCCACATAAGTATTTAAAGCGTATTATAATATCCATCCACAAGTAAAATATCCATAAAAATTTAACCAGAGGCCTTATTACAGCTTAACTTAAATAGTAAAAATAATAAAAGTACTTAAAAAGAAATCCGGAATGTAAATAACCCATTATTCGTAGTATGGCCTCCACTGAGTCGTCCCCGGCCCAAGTCTCCATCACTGATCATTACCTGAGGAGGGTAAGGAAAACAGGGGTGAGTTACTTAGAACTCAGTGTGTAATTCATTTACCATTGTCCACTGGGCCAAAATTATTGGGCCAAAGCCCATTTACAAATATGACAAAATAGCAAGCATAGAATGAATGTGATATGCAATTCCCAAACCAAACCTAATTTCCATCCGCTACACACCACCCGTACCAACCAGCACACCTGTGGGGAGCTTTAGTCACCCACCCCGCCAACACACCAAACTGGGCATTAAGCCATATATCAAACTGGGCATTAAGCCATATATCAAACTGGGGATTAAGCCATATATCAAACTGGGCATTAAGCCATATATCAATTTTGTGGACAAGCTACCAGAATTTTGTCGCAAAGCTACCAAAACTTCTCTTCGTCAAATATCCTAACCCATGCAATCATGTATATAATATGCATAACAATCCATTCATATAATTATTCTAACATAATGCCTATTATAAAAATTATTGCAATCTGGCCCATTACACATTTTGGCCTATATAATCTCATAACACACTTGGCCCATTTATCAAATATCACATATGACCCATTTATTAAATATCACATATGGCCCATTTTTCAAATATCACATATGGCCCATTTATCAAATATCACATATGGCCCATTCAGTCACTTTTATCGATTTAGCCCATTAAGGGTAAATTTTGAAATTTTCACGGTCTTAATACCGATTTCATAGTTTTTTTACCATTAAAGTGATAAATATACTATTTTACCCGATTTCACTAACTTGTGATTCAATCCAACGATTAATACGATATAGTTATCCAACCTACGAGATATGGTGTGAGATTACACACCTGATTACGATGAGCACTACACTTTCTTGATCGTCAACACCTAGAATATTTTTAACGCTCGATTAGATCATTAACACTTATAGTAATTTATTCTAAGATAAACGGTCTAGGATTTTTACCCTCAGAATCGCGAATAACTATGATTTGTCGATTTTCCCTGGTTGACGGTCCACAACCCATTGGAAAACCATGAACAGCTAATGGCTCAGAACTGCGAACAACCTTGAATAGTTGATTCTCACCGGATGAGGGTCCACAACCCGGTGGAAAATCTCAGATTATCGAAACAGCCCTTCGTTTGAATTTATAGGGAATAGCGAATCTGCTCCTTTTCCAATCACTATTCACCACTCCTTTTGATTTGATCTTGTTTGCGTCCATTAACAAAAGAATATTAGTCCAAACTAATACTTCGTTATTAAAACAATTGGTCTTAATGAGCGAAGTTGGCTTACCACAAATCCTTACGTTCAAAAGATGAAAAACAAGTGATAGAGTCCCTAAGATAAAATCAGTTAATAAACCCCATCTTTAACGAAATAGAGAGTAATATGGAATCCTTGATAGAAATCCTTACCTTAAAGTTTTGGACCGAATCCTAGCGATACACGATGATTTCGGACACTCCAAGTTTCGACCTTCCACTAAGTTTCTATGATAAAGAAAAGATTCGAATGAGATATGGTATGATGATGGTCTCGATCCAAAAAGGCCATCCCATACCAACATGTAAATTTGGCACAAAGGAAAAAAAAAGGAAAATAACAATACCAAAGTATTGTACTAGCCACTTACCGATTGATCAAAGTGTGAGTAGAAAGAAAGAAATGATTGAGATGGAGATAAGTGTGGTAGAAATCGGCTATGAAGGAAAAATTGAAGGGGATGGTGTTTAGTAACATTCGGCCATGGTGAAAATAAAAGGGAAAATAATATTTGAGAAATTTTTGTAAGAAGAAAAAGATGAAGAAAGGTAATAGAAAATAAGGTGTTTAGGTTTCGGTTCTTTTCAAGAATGGAAGATGAACAAAGAGAAGGGTTTGAGGCTAGTGTGCATTCAGCAAGGGTGAAAAAGAAAAGAAAAGAAAGAGAAAATGGCCTTCCGAGGTTTTGGTGATTTCGACACTTAGGAGGAAAAGGTTTGAAGAGAAAAGGAGCAATAAGACCGAAATGGTCAAAAATATGAAATGACTAAAAGAATAACAAAAGATGTTTACCTATTGTTCAAAGTGCATTCGGCGCAGGAGAGGAAATGGAGAGAAAAGTGTTGGAGAAACAAAACAAAAATGACCAAAAGCCAAAGTGACCAACTAGCTACCAAAGGCCATCAAAATTTCGGTCACTTCCCCCTAGCCCCTAAAACCGTCCAAGTACATGGCCACAAAGTCAAATTTTGGCCACTCCAAACTTTCCAAAACATCTTCCTTGTTATGTGCCTTGTGTTCCCCCTACATACCTTATTCATATGATTCCCTTCCTTAAGTTTACACTTGCCTTTTCTCTTAGTCACCTTACCAAAAAATTAAAGTCCAACCTACCATAAATACTAGGCTTGACCGACACTATGAGGAAAAAATAAAATAAAATTCACATGCACATCAAGGGATTCGAACCTCTTCCCTCAAGGAACACACACATGGCGCCATATCCCCTTTACTACTTGCTCAACTTATGTTAACTTATACCTCTTAATTACCTTAAGCTATAAGGTCACTTGTTCCACTTCATTAAAATAATAATTTCAAAAAAATTATATCAAATCTAAATAAATCCCGAACCTTCTCAGGACTATTTTAACACACACATAGGATAAATAAACTAGCTGAGCACCAAAATAATGCAACATATAAAAATTCAAATTTTAGGATGTTACACCATTTTTCGCATTTCTTGCACCAAATATTGGAACTCTGATTCAGTAAATTCTTTGCGAGACATCTTTGATTACTGAAAAGAAATTTGTTAAGTAAAACAAAAATTAAATTCCTCACAACAAAATCCTCACAATTTCACTCGGAAAGAAAAATTGATGGTTTGCTCTCACGCTCGTGTTTACACTAAATTGGCTTTTACCTCCACTTGAATAGTCTCACATGCTCGTGCCTTTTACCTCTCTTTACCTTTCTCGTGATTTCGTGCGCAGATTCGCCAAGGCTTAAAACCTTTGTCTAGATGGTTGGTTTCAAATGGGTAACAAGGGATGAATTGTATGGTTGTGGGTAGGCTGAAAGAAAAATTGTAAGTTGGATTAGGTGTGGCGTTGGGTAGAAGAATTGAAGGTAAGATACTTTGGGGTTGATCGGGGGTAGTAGAAAAGAATGATAACACTTTACTTGCAAGAATTTTTTTTTTTGAATTTTTTTTACTTCAACTGTAAAAAGATGAGTACAAAGAAATGAAATACAACTTCTTCTTTTTTATTTTTTTTTGAATTTTTTTGAATTTTTTTACGAACCTATTTGCGGGATTGAATACAAACGTTGGTGCTCCTCGTTTTCTAGCTCTGATACCAAATGATACGATCCACCTCGAGGTGAGTTGAGTCATATGTGAAGTTGCTCGATCGTCTACGAGAAGGTTTCATTCGACAAGTTTGAAGATGGTTGTAACATCCTGAAAAGGGCCTATGCATTTTTGGTTTAATTGTACGAAATGACATATCTTATGTGTTATGAATATATTTTGAACACTTTTGGAAACCTGGAAATGTTAAGTTTAAAAGAGGAAAGTGAACATTTTTTTTAGAACCTTGGAAATGTAAGGAAATGTCTTGTAAGGAAATATCATGAAAATGTAAGGAAATGTCTTGTAAGGAAATGTCTTGGAAATGTAAGGAAATGTCATGGAAATGTAAGGAAATGTCAAGTTTACAGAGCCGATCGAAAATTTTTGGAAACTTAGAAATGACCTAGAAATGACGAGTTTTAAGGTTTAAAAGGGGAAATTAAGGCAAGGTGGCCTTAAAAGAAAAAGTTTATGAAATTTGACACACAAACAGGCTTGGAAAAGTGGCCTGAAGATGCCACTTAGGGCCTCTGGAAATGGTGCCATATGCAAGAGGAATGGGCCTGAGTTTGAGTCACTTGGGAAGCAAACAAAGGAGGTTTTATTTTTGCTTCCAGAAGACTGAGGTGGACAGCACATGGCTATAAATTAGGAGTTTTTATTATTTTATAAATAGTGGATAAATAAGGGATTTATTTATCATTATTTTCAAGAGATAATTGTTGGATTAAATTCTTTTAATTTGAATAAAGAAATAAAGAGGAAAATAAGGGAGAAGTGATGGCCAAGTAAGGGACTTTGAGTTTAATAATTTCGGCTAAGTAAGGATAGTTGCTGAATTATCTTTTATTTTAAGTGATAATTAAAGGAAAAAGTTATCGATTGCAGGAGTGGTGGCCAAGTAAGGGACTCCTTAGATGATAATTTCGGCTATAAAAGGAAGGAAGGAGGGCTACTCATCAATTTGTGCTTCCTCCTTTCTCTGCCGAATTCTTAGTGCTCTCTTCTCTTCTTTTCTTTCTTTTCTTTTGTCAAGCTGAAATTAAGTAATTGTTGGAACCTAGCCGAATATTTTCCTCTCCATTAAAAGCCATAGCCGAATCCTCTATCTTTATTCTTCCTTCTCTTTTCTTTCTAATCCCTCCAAAAGCTGAAAGTTGTGAGATCATCATCTAGCCATAGCCGAATCTCTGAAGGTTGAAGTGAAGATGCAATCGATTTCTTCAAGTAAGGGTAAGATCTCATTCGGTTTCATCCTTTTTCTTAAGATTTGCCGAAATCTAGGACTAACCCCATTAATATCTTGTTGCCGAAACTTTAAAGAGATCTTTCGGGATTTACTAAGTGTTGACTACAAGGAAGGAGAAGTTCTTTTCCCGAAGGTACACCATAGGCCACGTGTTCCCTAGTTATTCGGTGAGTTTTGGGATTTAAAATCCACAAGGTAAGTTTAAAGTATACTAATCCTACTAGGATTTGGATTTATGGTCGAATGGCTTTTTATTAAAGTAGTAGGTGATTAATCAAATGTAGGGATTAAGGATCCAAGCATTAGATCAAGCTTTTCGGGATCTCAAGGAAATTTTAAGTTTAATCAGTGTGTACCCTACACTAACTTTTAATAAGATTGATGGTAATATGTAAAATATGCATGTTTATAAGAATGTGGCTAAGGTACCATAATATGGTACAAAGTACTCAGTACGTTTCCTACTCCTATTAGGATTACTTAAATATGTTATATTTAACATGTGAAATATGATAAGAATGTGAATTTAAGTAGGATATGCATGATATGAATAATATGGGTCATTCGGGATATATGAAAAAGGGGAAGTGAATGTGATGACTACGGTCTCACTATCGAATGTGGTGACTTCGGTCACATTATCTCGAATGTGGTAACTTTGGTTACATTATCTCGAATGTGGTGTCTCATGACACAATTATCTGGTGGCTATGCCACAAATTTTATATGGGCAATGAGCACGTCGATCGCAGCTGATCGCTTCGATGGTGTGTAGCGGATGGAGGGTCGACTTAGGAGTCCCACGGTGTGTGGCAGTACGGGGTGTGTAGCGGATGGACAACTAGGTTTGGGTTTGGGAATGCATCATAACATGTATTCTATGTTTTGAATGTGTAATATGTGATATGCCCGATTCTATTATGATTTAGTGTCGTGTACACATTGAGTGCATTTGACTCACTCGTTGGGGAACATTTTTTGTGTGATGAACAAAGTGATGGACCGGGATGGCGAGAACTTGTGGTGGCCATGCTCAACATGAAGTTTATATTTTTTTTGAGGACTCTTGAATTTATTTTAGTACTTTGAATTATTTTGGGAATTATTTGATGTAATAAGGCCATAAGGCCATAGTTGAATTACTTTACACTTATTTTTATTTAATTATGAATTTTGTCTATTAAAATTTAATTAAAATTTCTTTTAAACTAAACCCTAAATATTTTGTCACTTAAGATAAAAGGGATTTCAATATAAAACAAACCTGTTTTTAACACAAGCCCAACCCAAAACAATATTTTTCTTAAAATCACACAAGTTTTCCTAAGAACAAAAGAATTTTGAACCGGTTTACTTGAGGAACATACCAAATCTGGTCAAAGCTCGTGGGCCGGGTTTGGGGTGTTTCAATGGTACTTTTGGGTAAAATGGTGCGGAAGCTATTGAAAAGGGGTTTCAAAGATAGGTCAAAGGATATGAATTTTATATAGGTTTGATTAAAGTAAATAAAGATGGAGATTAGTATGGAAGGGGATAAACAACAATGGATGATAAATGAAAGGAGGGTTCAGCTATGATGAAGTGAAAGGAAGGAAAGAAAGAAAGTTTGGTAGATAATGGATATGGAATAAAATGAACTCAAAAGCAAGTAAGAACCAATACTAAAAAATATTGACCCGAATACTTATAGGCTTTCAAGGTGGAAGATGGAAGTAGTGAAACCTTGACCCGCTACTTAGAAAAGTAGGAACCTTGGTATAAAGGTGAACGCCACACTATATAATAGTGATAAGTTTGGTTTTTGACAAAGAAAAGCGGATGACACAACTAGAACACTAGGTAGCCAACGAATCTTTGAACGAAAATAAAGAAAAGTTTGCCTCACAAATTGAGCATAACATTCACAAAATGATCAAAAGTTCCTTTACAAAGGCTGATTTCACCTATTTATAGTGCTAAATTAGGCTAGCTGAATGGTCACAAACATTCAACTTAATGTGCCAATTAAAAGCTGAAATTTAACTCAAGTCTTTTCACATTCTTGAGCCAAATAACTCCATCCTTGAATTGTCTTTAATTCAGCTGAATGAATGACTTTAAGTGCTTGAAAAATGACTCTTGAGTTAGCCCTTGGTCAGCCGAATGGACACCATCTACTTAATCAGCTTCTTAATGATGTTTGAATGCTTGAAATAACCCTTGAAATGGCAAAACGGTTGGTAGTGGAAAGGTTGCTGCCAAAATTAATTTGGATGATTAAATGCTCCTTAAACCTCCTTTAAATGATGTATAAAACATCCCTTGTAACAGCCACTTCATTTGTAACCAAAAATGACTTAAAAGTCACTTTATTTAATGTGTAACAGCCCTTGTAATGTAATGTTATGACTTGAAAAGACTCTGCAATAAATACATTAAAATGAGCTTATTAAACATATGTAATCACTTATTAAACATAACACACATTAATACTTAACTTAGGTAAATGAACTATGCATCAATTACTCCAAAGCAACTAGTTAATTAAAGATACATCATTAAATAAAACTTAACTCATGCATCAATAAATAATCCTAGGAACTAGATTAATTAATGAAGCAACAATAAAATTAAATTCATTAAAAGAACTCAATTAATTAAACTAAGTTGAGTTGAATTAATGACCAGCAACTCATTTATTAACTAAGATGCTTAAATGCAATTATTTAAAATGCAAACTAAATGAACAAATGAGTTACTTAATGCATACTTAATTAAATGCAGAACACATAATGCATGTCATAATTAAAATATGTAGATCAATAATGCATGACATTAACTAAAGATGCATTTAATTAAACAAGACATAATTAAAGACTAACGTATTGAGTTGATTCAAGCTCAAATGAGCTAAATTTGAATCGACGAAGCTCGTGGAGCCGAAACGCAGTGGGATCACTTGCCAAAGAATGCAATGCTCGACTCGGGATACTTGTCCAAAGAAGTTCGCGGGGCGTGCTCGCATCACAATTAACTCCTCTCTTTAAGATGCTTTAATCAGCTGATTCAATGCCCTTGAATGCTTTGAAAATGTCTCTTGGTTTCTCCTTTGGCTAGTGAATAGACTCCAAAAACTTAATGAAGTTTTTAAAGTATGAATTGACCATTAAAGTAGCAAAAACGTTTGGAGTAGTGGAAGGGTGGCTACTGAAATTTAAAGGAAGTGTAATGCTCCTTTAAACTCTTTTTATTGATGTTTAAAGCCTCTTTTTATAACATCCCCTCTTTTTGTAACCGAAATCACTTGAAAAGCCACCTTATTAAAGGTGTAATGACCTTTAAATTTAATGGTTGTAAGTGAAAAATCACCTGCAATTAACACATGTAACCGACATATTAAACACATTTATTCATTGATTAAACCTAAAACAAAGTAACAACTAACTTAAATAAATGAACTAACACTTAAGCATCATTTATTCCAAAGAACTAGACTTAAATAAATGAACTAACACTTAAGCATCATTTATTCCAAGAACTAGTTTAATTAAGAAAAACATTATTAAATGAACTAGAAATAAAGACTTCAATTAATGCAACAACTAGTTAATTTATGGAAGCGTAATTAAATTAACTTAAACTCATACTTCATTAAAACATCCTAGTAACTAGATTAATTAATAAGCCTCTTATTAAACACAACTTATTTAATTAAACTAAACACCTTTATTTAAAGCTAATATTTAATTTAAAAGTTTGTATTCAGCAAATTAAAAATGCATGAATTAAATCAAGCTAAACACAAACTAAATGAACTTAATGTGAACTTAAACCAATCTCAATGAGCTGAGATGAACTCATGTGAACTGAACCACATAGAAAAGGAGTTTAATTGAGCTGAAAATGAGCTAGAATCAGCTTCATTTTGCACTTTGGCCCCTCGAGCTTAGGCCACTCTCGATGGCGTCGGAAAGAGTTGAACCATGATGCGACCAGGATCGCATCACAAACAATAATGAAGTGTTGGACGGCAGCAATTTAATGACTTGTGAGCATGCATGAAACAGTAATAAATAGCTTGTCTAGCATGCATGGACGAAATGAATGCAAGGGAGCTGTTGGGTTTTGTTTCCTCAAGCATGGACGACATTTAAATGCTAAATTATTGCTTCCTTGTGTCTTTTTCGTGAACCTAAAAGGACAAGGTTGCTGATGCCATCTCGTGAATGTAAATGGACAAAGCATTTAATTCGACTGGAGCATCTCGTGAACTACAAAAGGAGGCTGACGCTTGGGGTGTCCAAATGGCCATTCGACCAACTACAATTACATGTATGAGATGCCATTTAATGAGCTGTTTGCTCAGCTTCTCAAGGTGCAATTTTGTGAACCACAAAGGGAGTTAAGGAGTTGTTTTGTGAATGACAAAAGGGAGCAGCATTAAAGGCATTGTTGGAGATGTTGGAACATGCGTGCACAGCCATTAAGATACATGTTGGTGGACGAATTTAAAGAAGAATGCATATGATGAATTTATGAAGTCTTTTTCGTAGATAGCAATGGAAAATGCAATGAATGTTGCTTTGTGAATGATAAAAGGCAGCAATTAAGAGCATGTTTTTCTTTTGAGTTTCCAAAACACCTTATCCAAGTCCCAATGGCTGAATGAAAGGAAACATTTCAACTCCCCAAAGACCCATTTAATTTCGGCTGCATATAGCCTTCTAGAAGATGAATGTTTGTGCTCCAAAGGCTGAACGTGGACAGCAAGATAAGGAGTCTTAATTCTAGATCAATCTAGTTGATTCATGGCTGAATTTTGCTTAGACATTAAGCCATGCATTTGTCCATTTGGCTAGTCATTAAAAGCCTATAAATACTTGTTATCTTTCATTTTTAAAGTTAGTTAAGACTTTAATTAAACATATATGAACTTTGGTTCTCTGAGTGAGATTTTTCTCCTCTTTATCTTTCGTACGAGTTTCGTCTTGACTTATCAAGTTTGCTTGTGGTGTCAAACGTATCTCTTCCATCAAACTATTCCATCGGTTCTTATCTACCTAGATAACGGGTCGTGGTCCATCATTGACTATCATTTTCCACCTTGAACCATGAAACACCCCAAACCCGGCCCACGAGATTTGCCCAGATTTGGTATGTTCCTCAAGTACACCGATTTCAAAATTCTTTCGTTACCTAGAGAAAACTTGTGCGATTTTTAAAAAAAAACATTGTTTGGGTTGGGCTTGTGTTGAAAACGAATTCAATTCTTTATATTAAAAATTTTACTTAAACTTTAATAGGTAAAACTCATAATCATAATAAATAGAAATAAATGGAAAACAATTCAACTATGGCCTTATGGCCTTATTACATCAAATAATTTCCAAGTAATTCAAGTACTTAAATAGAAATAGTAGTTCATAACATAAAAACTTCATGTTGAGCATGGCCACCACAAGTTCTCGCCATCCCGGTCCATCACTTTGCTCATCACCAAACATGGTCCCACAAGGGGGTGAGTCAAACGGACTCAATGTGTACACGACACTAAGTCATAATAGAATCGTGCATACAGGAGTTACACCTTCAAAACATAGAATACAAGTTATGATGCATTCCCAAACCCAAACCTAATTGTCCATCCGCTACACACCTCGCACTCAACCATGCACACCGTGGGGACTACTAAGTCGACCCTCCTTCCGTTACACTCCAAATTGCGGTCTTAGGTCACCGTATTCATGGTCTTAGGTCGCTACGTTTAGATTACTGTGGTCTTAGGTCACCACTTTCAGATATCACGGTCTTAGGTCACCGTGTTCGTGGTCTTAAGTCACCACATTCACTTCCCCTTTCAAACAAACCCATATGCCCCATATAATGATGATATGCATAAATATGCCAGAGTTCACATTCTTATTATATTCTCATGTTACTAATGACCTTTTTCATGTTCTTTGTAGAAGTAGGAAACGTACCTAAGTACTTAGTACCATAACATGGTACCTTAGCCACTTTCATATTCTTAATATCACATATTGTAATAAAACAGGCCATGAAACATATTAAGAAGTAGTGTGGGGTACACACCTGATTTGCTTAACCACTTCATTGAAATCCTCAAATCTGATCCATCGCCTTAGATCTCAAGTTCCTACAATTGATTAATCACTTACTATTTAGCACAAAGCCTATTCGGCTAGAAAACCAAATCCTAGTAGGATTTGCATTCTTAAAGCTTACCTTGGTGTCGATTTGATGATTTAATCAAATCCCAAAACTAAATATTTTTCCCTTTGAAATCGGCTAGTCACTAAATCCCTTGAATTGGTTAGTTTTCGGCTTAAAACACATAATAATAGATCTACTACTAAAATAGGCCTTGGCCAAATTTACCTTTGTTCTTACCTTCCAAATCTTAAATCTCGAATTGGATCCTTGCTTCTTTATTGCTGTCGAAATCCTTATGTACCCATGTTAGATCCAATCTAACATTAAATCATAATAATATAGCTTATGGCCGAATGGTATTCATAACTTACCTTAGATCTTAGAAGTTCCGAAAGATACCTTCTTGTAGTTGACAATTTCTTAAATCCCGAAAACACCCTTCCATAACTCGGCCAAAATCCATAATAGAGATTAGTCCCTAAATTTTAGATAGGTTTAAAATATAAAAGAATTGAAACCAAACTTTGGATCTTACCCTTTTTAAGAAATCGGTAGCACCCTTGTTAAAAGCCCCTTAAAGAATCGGCCTTGATGACTACATGATAAAGTTTCGGCTTTTGGGATTTAATGGAGAAGTCGACTAGAGGTTCTCTTGGGGTATTTGGTTTCCACAAAAATAAGGAAAAGAAACTTGAGAATTTTGACAATGGTGGACTATAGATTTGGCTTGACAAAAGAAAAAGAGAAGAGAAGAGAGGAGAGCACTCAGAAATTCGACAGAGAGAGGAGGAGGAAGAAAAATTGATGAGCAGCCCTATTTCCTTCCTTTTATAGCCGAAACTACTCCTCAGAATCCCTTACTTGGCCACCACTCTTCTTTATTTGATAGCTTTATCTCTTAATTTAAAATAATTAGAGAATAATCCTTTATTATCTCTTCAAAAATAATCCAAATTAAATCCCTTATTTATCACCTTATTAATCGAATATTAAAGAGAATAAAACTCCTCCTTTCTAGAAGGCTTGTGCAGTCCACCTCAGAGCTTCGGAAGCAAAAATAAAAATTCTTTTATTTACTTCCCAAGTGACTCGAACCTGTGCCCAACACCTTGCATGTGGCGCCATTTCCAGAGGCCCTAAGTGGCATCTTCAGCCACTTTTCCAAGCCCTGTTTGTGTGTCAAATTTCACAAACTTTTTCTTTTAAGGCCACCTTGCCTTAATTTCCTCTTTTAAACTTTAAAACTCGACATTTCTAAGTCATTTCTAAGTTTCCAAAAATTTTCGTTCGCTCAGTAAACTTGACATTTTCTTACATTTCCAAGTATCCGTAAATGTGCACTTTCCTATTTTGAATCATTTCCAAATCATTTCCATCCATTTCCAAGTTTTCAAAAATGTTCAATTTCCATTTTTTTAACTTAACATTTCCATACATTTTCGAGTTTCCAAAATTGTTCAAAATTTATTCTTAGTACATAAAACATGTTACTTTCGTACAATTAAACCGAAAATGCATAGGCCCTTTCCAGGATGTTACAATTCTACCCCCTTAAAATAATTTCATCCTTGAAATTTTCTAACTAAAATAATTGAGGGTATTGTTGTCGCAGTGCCTCTTCTGATTCCCACGAAGCTTCTTCCGATCCATGATTGCGCCATAACACCTTGACTAGAGGAACTGACTTCCTCCGTAGCACTTTCACATCACTTTCCAATATCCGAATCGGCTCTTCCTCGTAGGATAAGTCTGGCCTTAGCTCTACTTCTTCGACAGGTACCACATGAGACGGATCCGATCAGTAATGACGTAGCATGGATACATGGAATACGTCGTGCATCTGTCGCAACTCTGGTGGCAACTCCAATTGGTATGCCACTGCTCCAACTCGCTTCAGTACTCGATAGGGCCCTATAAACCTTGGGCTTAACTTCCCCTTGCGACCGAACCTCATTACCTTTTTCCAAGGCGAGACTTTCAGAAACACTTGGTCTTCCACTTCAAACTCTATTTCCTTCCGCTTAAGGTCTGCGTACGACTTCTGCCTATTAGAGGCTTCCTTTAACCATGCTCGAATCATCTCAACCTTCTCTTCAGTTTTGGCCACTAACTCTGGACCCAAAACTTGACGTTCTCCTAACTCAGTCCAACAAGTAGGAGTTCTACACTTTCGACCATACAATGCTTCATATGGTGCCATCCGAATGCTAGCCTGATAGCTGTTGTTGTAGGCAAACTCAGCTAAAGGCAAATAGTCTTCCCAACTTCCTCGGAAATCCATCACACTGACCTCTCAACATATCCTCCAACACTTGTATAACTCGCGTGCATCGCCGTCCGATTGTGGATGAAAAGCCGTAGTGAAGTCCAACTTAGTGCCTAAAGCTTGATGAAGTGCCCTCTAGAATCGAGACGTAAACCTTGGGTCTCTGTCGGAGATGATCGATACTGGTACACCATGTAACCTCACAATTTCGCCACATATAACTTAGCGGCTTTCTCAAGAGAATAGTCAACTCTTTACAGGGATGAAGTGCGCGGACTTAGTCAAACGGTCCACTATCACCCATACCGAGTCCTTCTTAGTAGGCGTAAGGGAAGCCCACTAACGAAATCCATGGTAATTCTCTCCCACTTCCATTGCGGAATCTCGATTGGTTGAAGCAATCCTCGATGGAACTTGGTGTTCAAAGCCTTAACTTGTCGACACGTCAAACATTTCCCCACAAATTCAGTCACTTCTTGCTTAAGATCGGACCACCAAAATTGTTCCCTTAGATCTCTCAGATGACTTAATGCCTCGGGATGCATAGCATAAGGGCTACTATGCGCCTCCCGAAGAATCCTTTGTCGTAACTCCTTGTCCTTCGGCATACAGACTTTTCCTTTGTAACACAATACTCCTTCATCATTAACGCCATAATCCTTTAATTCCCCATTCTGCACTTGCTGTAACTTAGCACTTAGATCCTTATCAACCAACTGTCCCTCTTTCACCTCCTTCAGCCATGTGGGCTTGACTTGCAACTCTGCCAACAGGCTTCCATCATCGTACAAACTTAAGTGAGCGAACATAGCCCTTAGATTCGACACAACCTTCCGACTTAGGGCATCAACTACCACATTCGCCTTGCCCGGATGATATTCTATCTAACAGTCGTAGTCCTTCAACAACTCCACCCACCTTCGTTGCCTCAAGTTCAACTCATTACGAGTCAACAGATACTTAAGGCTCTTGTGTGGTGTGTAGATCACCGACCTTTCTCCATAGAGGTAGTGCCTCCAAACCTTAAGGGCGAAAACCACTGCTTTGCCGGTTCCAAGTCATGAGTTAGGTAGTTAACCTCATGAGGCCTTAGTTGTCGAGACGCATAAGCGACTACTTTTCCTTCTTGCATTAGCACACATCCTAATCCCGTATGCAAGCGTCACAAGACACCACAAAATCCTTCCCAGACCTCCTGAGTAACTAACACCGAGCCTCCGTCAACACCTTCTTAAGGTTGTCAAAGCTCTTCTGTTGCTTATCGGACCATTCAAAGGGTACTTCCTTCCTTAGTAACTTTGTCAAAGGCGCGGCTATTGATGAGAATCCTTCTCACGAACCTTTCGTAATAGCCTTGCCAAACCTAAGAAACTTCGAATCTCAGCCACGGACCTAGGTGGTTTCCAATCCAACACTGCTTCGATCTTCCTAGGATCCACTCTTATTCCTTTTGCGGATACCACATGCCCTAAGAATGCCACCTCCTTAAGCCAAAATCCACACTTGCTGAATTTGGCATAGAGCTTCTTCTCCCTTAACACTTGTAGCACCACTCGAAGATGTTCATCATGCTCCTCTTCAGACTTAGAATACACCAAAATATCGTCGATGAACACAACGATGAACCTATCCAAGTAGGGTTGAAAAACTCGGTTCATCATATCCATGAACGCGATTGGAGCGTTTGTCAATCCAAACGGCATCACCACAAACTCAAAATGGCCGTATCTTGTCCTAAAAGCGGTCTTATGGATATCTGCCTCCTTCACCTTCAACTGGTGATATCCCGACCTTAAGTCTATCTTTGAGAATACTGCGGCCCCCTTCAGCTGATCGAACAAGTCATCGATCCTCGGTAAAGGATACTTGTTCTTGATGGTTAGCTTATTCAACTGATGGTAATCTATGCACATACGCATAGTTCCGTCCTTCTTCTTTACAAACAGTAGGCGGTGCTCCCCATGGAGACACACCGGGTCGTATGAACCCACGATCCAACAACTCTTGGATTTGAGCCTTGAGCTCAACTAACTCGTTGGCGCCATTCGATATGGAGCGATTGACACGTGAGCTGTTCCGGTAGTAAGTCTATTCCAAACTCCACCTCCCTATCCGGGGTATTCACAGTAATTCCTCAGGAAATACATCTTCAAAGTCTTTCACCTTTCTAACTCCATCGACACCTTCTTCCTTTCCACCTAACGCACTTACGAAGGCTAAGAACTCTTTGCACCCTTTCTTAACCATTTTCTCAGCCTTCAACGCTGAAACTACGTTGGACAGGTAGTTTCTTCTCTCTCCGATCATTACTACTACTTCATCCTCCGGGGTCCTTAGTTCCATTCGTTTTAGCCGCACAATCCAACACGGCTTGGTGCTCTACTAGCCAGTCCATTCCAAGTATAAGTTCAAACTCCTCGAAAGGTAGTTCCATTAAGTCAGCCCGAAAGTTCACTCCCTGAATCTCTAGGGGTACATTCCGAAAGATCTTATCCACCACTACAGTTAGGTCTAATGGGCTTACTACAGTCATCTGCCTATCAGAAGGTTCAGAGTCTAGGCCTAGTGTTTCCACTACACTACATGCAACATAGGAACGGGTCGAGCCCACATCGATTAGAGAAAAATAGGGCTTGTCAAAAATAAAGAACGTACCGGTTATAACGTCCGGCGCGTCTCCATCTTCCCTCCGGCGAATCGCATAAGCCAAACTTGGTTGCCTTGCCTCCGCATTAGCAGCACCTCTGCCTTGTGTTCCACGGCCTCTGCCAGCACCATTACCTCTGTTACTCGAACCACGACCTCATTGAGGCTGCGGTCCTCCTCTACCAGTCTGACTAATATTTTGAGCTGTTGGTCGGCTTTCATCTGATTGCTTAGGACAATCCTTGATCACATGGTCCTTGGACCCACATCTAAAACATCCTCCTGTTTTCTTCCAAAGACTCTCCTAAGTGCTTCTTTCCACACACATCACAAGGTCGATATCGCCTTCTTCGAACCAACTTGCGACCTCGCGCCCATCAACTCTAGGCCTCTTATGAACCTTTCCGGACATTCCAAAACCTCTTTTGGGCCTATTCCTATCCATAGCCTGCTTTGTAGAATCCTTGATTCCCTCAGCCACCTTGGCCTTTTCTACCAAAGCAGAAAACTCCCGCTCTTGATGCGGTGCTATCAATAGTCTCAGATCATCCCTTAGCTCATCCTCAAAACGGACACAGCGCTCATGCTCGGTTGCCACTACTCCTCGAGCATATCACTCAACCTCGGAATTGACCTCATACTCCGCCAAGGACTTGTTCCCTTGAACCGGCCCTGAAATGCCTTCCTTTGCTCATCGTTTACTGGTTCCCACATACTTCTTCTCAAATGCTTCCTTAACATATTCCCAGGTCAGATCCTCAGCCGTGGCACCATCCCGAACAGTCAACCACCACTGATACGCTTCATCGCGTAACAGTTCCACCATTCCTTTTAACTTCTCCTCAGGGGTCAAGCCAAGCTCATCCATGATGCGCTCTGTTGCTTCCAACCGATTCACCGAACCGGGTGCCACACACCGATACTCCATGAAACATTCGGCTCCATTAGCTCGGAGCCACTCAGCAATGCACTTACGGGTTCTCGAATTTCCTCCCGCACCAGACCACCAACTCCAAAACTTGCAAAGATAGCTGCGACACAAAGATCATCCCCGTCCGAGCTTGTCGCTCAACACCAACGGTGGGGTGGTGGTGGCGGTGGTATCTCATTGTCGGACCCTTGACCCGATCTAACGGGTTCTGACACCATCATCCTTCCTCTACCTCGTCCACGATGACCACGTCCTCTAGAGCTCATTTCTAACGTCGTGATCTGATTAAGAAGTTTTATGAATTAGTCTTTGTTTCACTTGATTACCCGCGAAGAAATTTTATGAAAAGAGTTTTAGGAGTGGTTCTTTCGTATGCACACAGTCTTTCCATTCATTCATCCATACATCCATCAAACAATCATGAACTCTCGTTCATTCAGAGAAAGGTTATAGTTTTCATTGTTATTATTTTTTTTTCTTCCACTACCCAGGGGTATTTTCGTAATTCTGTCCTATAGGGGTATTTTCATAATTTTTCAAAAGGAAAAAGTTCCTTGGTGATTTTGTCATAAAGTATTTTGGTATTTTTAAATTTTTGGGGTATTTTGAAAAATTTTGAAATCCAGGGGTATTTCGGTGATTTTGGACCTCGGGGGTATTTTGGTGATTTTTTTCCAAGCCGGGGTAAATTTGTAAAATCTTATAAATCAGGGATATTTCAAAGTTTGCAAAACTTTGAGGGTTCTTTTTGAGAATTGTACTTTTCAAAACGGTGATGTTGCAAAATTTTGGAAATCACGGTCATTTTAGGAATTTTATAAGTTAGGGGCAATTTTGAAATTTCCAAAATTCAAGGTATTTTTGATAATTTACAAATTAGGGTTTTTGAACATTGATAAAATAATGAAATTTTGGCAAAACTGTTGGGTAGTTGGTCATTTTATAAACCAAGGGTATTTTGGTAATTTTACCACTAGGGGCATTTTTGTATAAATCGGAAATCTTTCAGAAAATTTTGTAAAGATAGTTTTCATGAATTTAGAAGAAAGTTTTAAGAGTTCTAAAACTAGGGTTTTGTTATTTTTATAAAAACATGACTAATTTTCCTTTCGGGTTTTAGTTATTGTGATTAGCCTATGACCGAGAGTCATCTTGGTCGTAGGTGAACCAAAGCTACGCACTGTGCAGCGAGGATTCGAGTGGAGAGGAGGTGAGTCACGCTGGATCGCTTAAATACCAAGCTCCCACCGAAACCATTCCTAGACATGCGCATGAGGTTGCCACACCTCATCGAGCCCTCTGCAGGTTAGGGTGAACCAGAAGCTACGCACTGTAGGATTCTGCGAAGAGGAGGTGAGTCACTAGGATCTGCTTAAATACCATGCTCTTAGGATCCAATCCTAGACATGCGCATGTGGGTTACCACACCCTAACTTAGTGACTTAGCCATGGGTTTGTTTAACGTTCCTTAAGTCTTATGTGTTTGTGTTTGAGTAGACTAGTCCTAGGGTTCAAGTTCCTATCATGCTATTTTACGTTCCATTCCTTTTCTACCCTTCTAATATTCATTACACATAATCACACAAATAGTTAGGGTATTTTTACGGTGGATCATGGTCGGAGACTTTAGGTGCCATGCCGTAAAAACTCGCTTGTTTCATAAAATATTTTCAAAAAAACTCATTTGGGCTCGCTTTGAAAACATTTTGGGCCTTGGGCCCACTGTGCCGAGAGTTTTAAAGCTGGGCTCGATGCCAAATCTGAAACACCCCAAACCCATTTACGAGATTTGCCCAGATTTGGTATGTTCCTCAAGTAAATCGGTTTCAAAATTCTTTCGTTACCTAGAGAAAACTTGTGCGATTTTAAAAAAATAAAATAAAAACATTGTTTGGGTTGGGCTTGTGTTGAAAACGAATTCAATTCTTTATATTAAAAATTTTACTTAAACTTTAATAGGTAAAACTCATAATCATAATAAATAGAAATAAATGGAAAACAATTCAACTATGGCCTTATGGCCTTATTACATCAAATAATTTCCAATTAATTCAAGTACTTAAATAGAAATAGTAGTTCATAAAATAAAAACTTCATGTTGAGCATGGCCACCACAAGTTCTGCCGTCCCGGTCCATCACTGTTCATCACCTGAAACATGGTCCCACGACGGGGTGAGTCAAACGGACTCAATGTGTACATGACACTAAGTCATAATAGAATCAGGCATACAGGAGTTACACCTTCAAAACATAGAATACAAGTTATGATGCATTCCCAAACCCAAACCTAATTGTCCATCTACTACACACCTCCGTACCAACCATGCACACCGTGGGGACTACTAAGTCGACCCTCCTTCCGCTACACTCCAAATTGCAGTCTTAGGTCACCGCATTCGTGGTCTTAGGTCACCACGTTCAGATTACTGTGGTCTTAGGTCACCACTTTCAGATATCACGGTCTTAGGTCACCGTGTTTGTGGTCTTAAGTCACCATATTCACTTCCCCTTTCAAACAAACCCATATGCCCCATATAATGATGATATGCATAAATATGCCAGAGTTCACATTCTTATCATATTCTCATGTTACTAATGACATTTTTCATGTTCTTTGTAGAAGTAGGAAACGTACCTGAGTACTTAGTACCATAACATGGTACCCTAGCCACTTTCATATTCTTAATATCACATATTGTAATAAAGCAGAGCCATGAAACATATTAAGAAGTAGTGTGAGGTACACACTGATTTGCTTAACCACTTCTTTGAAATCCCAAAAATCGATCTCATCGCCTTAGATCTCAAGTTCCTACAATTGATTAATCACTTACTATTTAGCACAAAGCCTATTCGGCTAGAAAACCAAATCCTAGTAGGATTTGTATTCTTAAAGCTTACCTTGGTGTCAATTTGATGATTTAATCAAATCCCGAGAAACTCGTATTTTTCCCCTTTAAAATCGACTAGTCACTAAATCCCTTGAATTGGTTAGTTTTCGGCTTAAAACACATAATAATAGATCTACTACTAAAATAGGCCTTGGCCAAATTTACCTTTGTTCTTACCTTCCAAATCTTAAATCCCGAATTGGATCCTTGCTTCTTTATTCTTTGTCGAAATCCTATGTACCCATGTTAGATCCAATCTAACATTAAATCATAATAATATAGCTTATGTAGAAATGGTATTCATAACTTACCTTAGATCTTAGAAGTTTGAAAGATACCTTCTTGTAGTTGACAATTTCTTAAATCGAAAACACCCTTCCATAACTCGGCCAAAATCCATAATAGAGATTAGTCCCTAAATTTTAGATAGGTTTAAAATATAAAAGAATTGAAACCAAACTTTGGATCTTATCCTTTTTAAGAAATCGGTAGCACCCTTGTTAAAAGCCCCTTAAAGAATCGGCCTTGATGACTAGATGATAAAGTTTCGGCTTTTGGGATTTAATGGAGAAGTCGACTAGAGGTTCTCTTGGGGTATTTGGTTTCCACGAAAATAAGGAAAAGAAACTTGAGAATTTTGACAATGGTGGACTATAGATTCGGCTTGACAAAAGAAAAAGAGAAGAGAAGAGAGGAGAGCACTCAGAAATTCGGCAGAGAGAGGAGGAGGAAGAAAAATTGATGAGTAGCCCTATTTCCTTCCTTTTATAGCCAAAAATACTCCTCAGAATCCCTTACTTGGCCACCACTCTTCTTTATTTGATAGCTTTATCTCTTAATTTAAAATAATTAGAGAATAATCCTTTATTATCTCTTCAAAAATAATCCAAATTAAATCCCTTATTTATCACCTTATTAATCGAATATTAAAGAGAATAAAACTCCTCCTTTCTAGAAGGCTTGTGCCGTCCACCTCAGAGCTTCGGAAGCAAAAATAAAACTTCTTTTATTTACTTCCCAAGTGACTCGAACCTGTGCCCAACACCTTGCATGTGGCGCCATTTCTAGAGGCCCTAAGTGGCATCTTGGGCCACTTTTCCAAGCCTGTTTGTGTGTCAAATTTCACAAACTTCTTCTTTTAAGGCCACCTTGCCTTAATTTCCTCTTTTAAACTTTAAAACTCGACATTTCTAAGTCATTTCTAAGTTTCCAAAAATTTTCGTTGGCTCAGTAAACTTGACATTTTCTTACATTTCCAAGTTTCAGAAATGTGCACTTTCCTATTTTGAATCATTTCCAAATCATTTCCATCCATTTCCAAGTTTCCAAAAATGTTCACTTTCCATTTTTTTTAACTTAACATTTCCATACATTTTTAGGTTTCCAAAATTATTCAAAATTTATTCTTAGTACATAAAACATGTTACTTCGTATAATTAAACCGAAAATGCATAGGCCCTTTCCAGGATGTTACAAACCATATAGAAATCGGGGTGACACTTACTAGTGTTAAATCATTTCTCGTTCAAGTTCACTATTCCAATTTCCATAAATTAACTTCTACCAAATCTAACTCCATTCAATTTTCCATAAACCGAAATCCTTTATCAACCATATTTCTTTCTATCACCAAACCTGAACCTATCCTTCCGTCCCTTAAATCCTTTCCTTCATTTCAAACCCCCATTCCCAACTTAAAACCATTTCTAAAAGCAAACTTATTCAAGCTTTCGCAACTCAACCTCCGTTCCGACTATTTTTTTTGAAGACTTAATTTCCTCCTCGTAGACGATTGGGCAATCCGTATATATTTTGACTCTTCCCGAGACAGACTGTATCAGGGAGTTAAGGAGCTGATTCGTGAAAGACAAAAGGGAGCAGCATTTAAGACGTTGTTGGGCTACTTCTTCATGCATGAACAGCTGAATTAAAGGCATTGTTGGAGATGTTGGAACATGCGTGCACAACCACTTAAGATACATGTTGGTGGACAAATTAATGAAGGTGTTGGGCATTAATTTGCTACAATTTCTTGGCCGAATTTAAGGGGATGTTGGGCATGCATGGACACCATTGATGAGCTACTGGTTGGTGTTCTCTAAGGGCCAATTTCGTGAAAAAAATGACCAAAAAGAAGCCTCATTATTTCAGCCAAATGTACAAGCACACCAAGGGCCATATTCGGCCAACCTAGCCAAGCAAGCTAAAAGACTTTATTCTAGATTTTTCTAGCTTAATCTAGTTTAATTTTTTTCTTAGTTTTTAAGATACTTGGATGACCATTCGGCTAGCTCTTATAGGCCTATAAATACTTGTTATTTTTCATTTGTAAGGGGGGTTAATCTTTAATTAAAAAAATATATGAACATTTGTTCATCGAGTGAGATATTCTCCTCTTCATTTTCGTACGAGTTTCGAACCTGACTTATCAAGTTTGCTTATGGCGTCAGACGTTTCTCATCCCTCAACTTATACCATAGGTTCTTATCTTTATAGATAACAGGTCTTGGTCCATCTTTGATTCCATCTTTTCACCTTAAACATCATAGAACCCGGGGTGATACTTCCTTAGTGTTGAATCGATTCTTTGTTTAAGTTCTATTATCCATCTCCACTGAACTATCACCTATCTACTTTTCCTATCATTATTCCTTCAATCTTAAACCGACTCCCATCTTCTTTCCTTCATCCTAAATCGAACCTATCCTTCACATTATCCAAATCATCTTCTACACCTAAATACCTCCATTCCTAACTTAAACCATCTTCTAAACAAATTCACTTAAAGCTTCCGCAAACTCATCCGTACTTCTCCTATAATTTCCTGAAAGGCTCATAACCTCCTCGTAGACGATTGGGCAACCCGTATACAATTCGACTCTTCCCGAGGCAAACTGTATTAGAGTATGGATCAAACCACAAATTTGAAACTTTTCAAAGTTACAACGAAGAAGTGAACGTGGTTTATATGCGTTGAAGAATTCATCCATGAAAGATCATTCTCGAAGTAGTTCACGTCGTGACTCTTATTCGACGAAGGATTCAAGGTGAAGCAAAGCATATGTCAAGTTTGAAGCCAACTATGGTGATGAACATGAAAGCATGATTTATTCGTCATATGGTTCAAAGAAGTCACGACCAAAGAATCTTTCACAAAGGATAGCAAATGATTTCTATGAGAAAATGACTTCTTTCTTTGAGTCAAATCCTTCTATTTTTGATTCTATTGTATCTTCCTCTTGTTGTAATCAAAACGAAAAAGAAATCGTGAGAGAAAAAGAAAAAGAATAAAAGAAAATTGAGATTGAGAAAAAAATTACAAAAGAAAAAGATGTTGAAAAAGAAGTGAGAGAAAAGAATGAGCAAGGAAAAGAGAGTGAATTTTCAACTAATCCATTTGAAGTCTTCTCTTCTTCTATTTCTTCATTTTAGGTTTCTGACTTACCGCACGATGACCTCCAACTTCAATACCTCCCGGAAGAGCGACGTTTTTCTTTGATTGAAAAAGGAAAGGTTGAAAGTGAAATTGAATCACCTACGCCGGAAGGTAAGGAAGGTAAGTGCTTCAAAACGTTTCAGTCTCCACCAAATTTGTCTAATGAATGTGATCATGTAAATGATATCGGCCTTTGCCATCCCTCTATCCCTTGTGACATTTTGAATGATGGTAAGACAAAATTATTTCTTGAAAATCAATGCGTTGCAAAGTGTGACGGTGGAGTAACGAATGTCCAGCAAGTGCAAGACTCGAGTAAGTATGACGATGAATTTTCTTTTAATCCCAACTTGTTCGATTGTGGTTATTACAAGATTTGTTCACTGTCTAATACGAAATCTTTGAGTTTTTGCAAATCGGTTTTAAAATATGTTAAGAATTTTGATCGTTCAATTTTGAGTTTGCACAATTCCTATTGGTTTAACATGTTTGATTTTTCTAAACTGTCGTCATATCTTGAATTTAATAATCAAAATCATGTTTTTAAACCGGGCATATGTTCAGATTTGCTTTGTGGAAAACCTAAGTATCATCTGGTATGTTTGAAAGATTTCTATCTTTTCGATAAAAGGTTTTTAAATAAGGTAACAAAATTTGTCTACTTTGTTTTTGACTTCTATTCGTTTCTTAAACAACTTTTGTGGTTGTACTTGAAATTTACGTTTCATTCGAAAAGGATTGAATCAAATGTGAAGTATCGACTACATTATGATCCTGAGGAGAGAAGGTTTGTATTAGATGACAAAGGTAAATTCGATCCTTATCCTTTTGTCCATAAAGGTAAGATCCTTGAAACTCCTGGAACAATTTTATTCTCCTCGGATGGTGATCAACATCATGTTAATGATTTCATTTTTAAAAAACATTTAGATCATGATATGCTTAGCTGTTCCAATTCGCTTGCTCATGATTTATTTGTTTTGGATGTTGATAGAACACATTGTGCTGATTTTGTTTTTGTAAAGCATTTAGATCTTGATATGTTCAAATGTTCCATTCTGCCTCTTGATGGTCTATCTACTTTAATGATTGACAAAAAGATTCTTGTGTTCGATACTTGTTACAATTCATGTGCGAGTGGTTCATTATTTTGTACAAAGCAAGGTTTGGATGTTCAATTTTGAGTGCCATATGCGTTTACTTCATTACTTGCTTGTGACGACTATATCTATCACTTGATGAGTTATTCGCATGTTGGTTTTGACTCGTGGAATCCATTTGAATCGAATGCATGCCATGAAGCTTATCCAATTCAGTTTCAAACGTCTGATAAGGCATTGTTCATTTTGTACGATAGTGTGATTATGCCTGTCTGCATGAGATTCATTTGTTTTGTCTTGCTTATATTTGGACTACAAGTTTGTTTGAAATTGATTTTGCTAATTCATGGATACCTTTTGCAGGTGTTGTGATTTTCATCCTTCCCGTTTGATTGAGGAAAACCGAGTCAAGAGGAATTTTGTTCAGAAAACCAACAGGTCGATTCGAGGACGAATCGTCTTGAAGAGGGGAGGGATGATACGGGCACGCCCAAGGCCTCCAACATTTTGCGAGCTGATGAGCTCGGGTCATTGAGCCCAAGTGCTGTGGAGCTAGTGTGCCCTTTGGTGCACTTCCAAATTGAGCCGGATTAGTCAATTTGAGCTCAATTGAGCTCACCTGAGCTCACTCCAGCTCATTGAGCTGAATCTTTAAATTTTAAATACTTTAAATAAATTGAATAATTTAATTATTTAATTTTTTTTCTACAGCAAATTAATGAGTCTAAATATTTTATTTAGTGTTGAATTTAATTTGTTTTAGTTAAATTTAAGTTGTCTTATTTTATTACAGCTTTTTAAGATGTTTTAAAGTTAAATTTAATGTGCAGACTTTTCATTGAAAATAGGGGTTGCCGAATTTATTATATGAACTAAATGTGTGTTTTCTAAAGTGTCCTTAAAGGTGTCCTAGAGTGTCTAGCCAAATTTAGACATGTTATTAATGTTGTCTCATGGTTTATTGAGCTGAAATTAAATTCATGCTGTTCTTTGTTTCCAGTCGAAATTAATGTTTGACTAAAACCTTTGTTTCGTGAATTGCAGCAACATTAAAGAGCATGATGGCCGAATTAATGAAGTATTGGTGCATCTATTTTCGGCATTTATAAGGAGCTGAAGCATTCATTAAAGGAAGGCATTTATGAGATGCTGGTGCCTTTTCGTGACTCTAAATGGACAAAGCATTGAATATGCTTCTTCATGTGTGAGCAGCCGAATTAAAGGCATTGTTGGAGATGTTGGAAATGCGTGCACAGCCATTTAATATACATGTTGGTGGACGAATTAAAGAAGGTGTTGGGCATGCTTGTGGACGGAATTAAATGAGTTGCTTAGCATGCATGGTGCATCTCATGAACATCAAAAGTGGCTGCTGTTTGGTGTGCCCAAAAAGGCCATTCGGCCAATTATAAATGCAAGCATGAACTCGTCTAGGAAGGAGCTGAACACACCATTCATTCAGCTGATGTTTATGCTTCCAACGTGACTTTTGAAGTCTCCCAAACGCCATTAATTACTCTTGCACAATAACATGCTTTAGACGGCAGCCATCAATAGGCTGATTGCTTCGTGAATGTCAAAAGGGGAGCAGCATTTAAGGCTTCGTTTCTCCATGTGTGGACAATATCCAAGAAGCATGCAGAGAAGGCCATTCACGTCCCAAGGATGCCATTAAAGAGTTGCATGCCTTTTCGGGTTTTCAAGGCACCCTACTCAAGTTTCAATGCCAAATTTGTCAAGTAAATTAGAACCATCTAGAAGGTGATCCTCCCCTCCACATTCAGCCAAACTTGCAAGCATACCAAGGGCCATGTTCAGCCAAACCTAACCAAGAGACCAAGGGGCAACGTTCTAGAGTTCTCAAGGCCTTTCTAGTTGAATTTACTTAGCTTTTAAGATATATGGATGACCATTCGGCTAGCCCTCATTAGCCTATAAATAGTTGTTATTTTCATTTGTAAAATGGAGAATTTTCATCTTTGAATTTTAATCAAATTATATGAACTTTTGTTCATCGAGTGAGCTTGTCTCCTCTTCACTTTTGTACAAGTTTCATAGACTTATCAAGCCGTGCTTGTGGCGTCTATCACTTGTTCTTCCATTAATCTATACCATTGGTTCTTACTTTGAAAAGTAATGGGTCTTTGGTCCACATTCGATTACCATTTCCCACCTTAAACAATTATAGAACCCGGGGTGACACTATCATAGTGTTGAATCAATTTTTTGATTAAGTTCTTCTATCCATCTCCATCATATATCACTTATCACTTAACCAAAATATCACCTCTCTTCTACCCATCTTCTTTTAACATAAAATTGAACCTATCTTCTAAACCGTTCTCGTCATTTCTCAAACCTCCATTCCTAACTTAATCCATTTCTTAAAACCAATTCACTTAAAAGCTTCCGCAACCCTTCCATATTTTCTCATTATTACCGAAGGCTTGATTAACTCCTCGTAGACAATTGGGCAACTTGTATACATTTTGACTCTTCTCAAGGCGGACTGTATCATGCTCATTTCGTGGAAACAAAAGGACATGGGATTAATGGTTGTTGTCTCATCATGGAAATCAAAAGGGGCTGCTATTTGTGCTTTTCCAAGGAGTCCATTCGTGAGATGCATTGGCCAGCATTCAAGGCATGTTCGGTTAGCTTAATAGCCACCTCTAGAAGACGTCCCAAGAGCTCCCAAGTTCAGCCGAACCTTGCAAGGAGTTTAAGGGATTTTTCCAGAATTTTCTAACTCAATTATGGCTGAATTTTGCTTAGCTACCAAGTATATGTTTGACCATTCGGCTAACCCACGAAATAGGCTATAAACACTTGCCATTTTCCAATGTAAAGAGACTTTTGAACCTTAATGAATTGCTACCAAATTTTTGTGAGAATTCTTCTCTCAAATTTTGTCCAAAGATTCATTGACTTATCTATCTAAATTAGTGGCGTCAATCATTTCTTTGTTTAACCGAACTTATCACGTTCTTTGTGTGGCATTCAAAACCCTTATATCGAGGTTCCTATCTCTTTAGATAGTGGGTCGAGGTCTCGTAATATCCTTTTGTAAGTCAACTTAAGTCATATAAGTCTCGGGTCAACCTTTATCCGAAGTTTGGTTCATTCTTGACTTTAAGTTCTCCATTGACTCTCTAATCTTGAACTTTACTATTTCAATAAATCCCGAACCTTTCTAATCTGTTTACCCGATAACCCTGAACTTGTCCATTTCTTTCATAACCAAACCTACTTAAACCGAAAGCCTTCCATCTATCGAGCCCATCTTTGTTTTTCTACCTTTTCTAAACCCAACTTTCTAAACCTTTTCATAACTGAACGAAACCTTCTTGTTTAACGATCGAACAACTACATGACTCAGAATAAATCATGAAACCGAGATCGTATCATCTGGTATCAAAGCTAATTAAACAAGAAGCTCAGATGTTCAAAGTAATCTCGAAATTTAGGTACGTATTTAAAAAAAAGAATTTGAAATATAAAAAATTAAATTACGAATTAAAAAAGAAGAAGTGACGAATTAAAAAAAGTATAAGAAATTAAAAAAAAGAAGGTAAGTCCAGTTTCTTTCTCCAAATAATTTTTCCCGATCCTCAACCTATTCATTCCTATAACTTCCAACCCAACGCCACACTTCTTCAACTTTATTCTTTCTTTTAGCCACCCGAACCATAACACTTCGACATTTGTTAACCCCCTTTTGGAAGCCGACCTACTAATCTAGTAGAATTAGTCATCTCGAGTCTTATACGAAATCACGAGAGAAGAAACGAGTAGAAAAATGCACGAGTGTTTACATTAGAGAAAAAGTCATATTCGAGTGAAACACGAGTGTGAGCAATTTTTCTTTGTGAGTGACTTGTGAGATTTTGTGGTAAGAAAATAAACATGAATCAAGAAGTGTTGCCAGAATCTGATTATCAATACTTACTAAACGGAATGCGAAGAATCATGAACACCAAGTTTGACAAGTTACATAAGCGATTGGATCGAATCGAGGAACGAGACCAACAAGAACGCTTTTCTTCAAATCGAAGGTTGGAGTCAAGGTCGTCTCAAAGAAATGCTTTCAAAGATCATTCAAGAAGAGATTTCGATCGAGATTATGGTTCATATAGAAGTTCAAGACGGTGTGAGTCAAACCGCGAGTTTGAGGCTTTTCAAGGTTACCATCGCGAAGGTATGATTTCTCCTTCACAATCTTCAACCAATCTATCTACGGAGAAACCTTTGCGAAGAAGTGAACGTGGTTCATATATGTCGAAGAATTCATCCACGAAAGATCGTTCTCGAAGTAGTTCAAATCATGATTCTTATTCGATAAGGAATTCAAGGCGAAGCCAAGCATATGTCGAGTTTGAAGCCAACTACGGTGATGAACACGAAAGCACGAGTTATTCATCATATGATTTAAAGAAGTCCCGTACGAAGAGTCTTACACGGGGAATCGATCGTGATATCTATGGAAATATTTCTTCGATCCTTGAGTCAAATTTTTCTCTTTTTGATTCTTTCGAATCATCCTCTTGTTGTAATCAAAGCGAAAAAGAAAAATCAAATGAAAAAGAATACGAAAGAAAAGAAAAAGAAAACGAGAGTGAAAAAGAAGAGAAAGAACAAAAAGAAATTGAAAAAGGAGTTGAAAAGGAGGAAAAAGAGCTCGTGAGAGAAAAAGAGAATGAAGAAAAGAAAATTGAAAAGAAAATTGAGATTGAGAAAAAAATTGAAAAGGAAACTGAAAAAGAACTTGAAAAAGAAACTAGAAAACAAGATGAGCAAGAAAAAGAGAGAGTTGATTTAACTAACCCATTTGAAGTTTTCTCTTGTTCTGTTTCTTCTTTCTAGGTTTCCGAGAAATCAAGTGACGAATGCCAACTTCAGTACCTTCCCTATGAACGACGTTTTCGTGTGATCAACAAAGGTAAGGTTGAAAGTGAAATTGAACCGCCTACGCCGGAAGGTAAGGAAGGTAAGAGCTTTGAAGAAACTCAGTCTCCACCAAATTGTTCTAATGATTGTGATCTTGTGAATGATATCGTCATTTGCTATCCCTCGATCCATTGTGATATTTTACATGATGGTAATGCGAGTTTATTTCAAGAAAATCATTGCGATGCACAGTGTGAAGGTGGAGTAACAAATATTCGAAAAATGCAAGATTTGATTAGGTATGATGATGACCTTTCTTTTAATCCCAACTTGTTTGATTGTGGTTATTACGAGATTTGTTCATTGTCTAATATGGAATCTTTGAGTTTTTTAAATCTATTTGAAGCATGTCAAGAGTTTTGATTGCTCCAACTTGAGCTTGCACAATTCCTATTGGTTTAACATGTTTGAATTAAAGAACCCATTGATACATTTTTACTTAAATAACCAAACACATGTTTTTAAATCGGGAATTGTTTTTGATTCGTTTTGTGGAAAAAGCAAGTATCAACCATTGTGTGCGAGCAATTCCTATTGCAACGGTATTTGGTTTTTGAGTAAAGCTGTGAAATTTGTTCATTTTGTTTTTAATTTTTATTCGTTCCTTAAACAAATCGTGTGGTTGTACTTGAAATCCACATTCCACTTGAAAATTGCTGATTCTAACGCGAAGCATCGACTACATTACATGCCCAAGGAGAGAAGGTTCGTATTGATCGAGCAAGGTAGATTCGATCTTCGATTTTTAGCTTGTGAAGACAAGCAAGGTAAGGACGATCTCTATCTTTTTGCGCCTAAAGGTAAGTCTTCTGAAATTGTTGATATATTTCTGCTCTCTTCAGATAATGATAAAAATTTTGCTAGTAATTTGATTTTTGTAAAACATTTAGATCGTGATGTGCTAAGTAGTTCTTATCTGCTCGATGATGATCTATCTGTTTTGATGTTTGATAAAAAGATACTCGTTTTTGATAATTGGGATGATGTTAAAAATCATGTTTATGAATCAACTTTTGTAAATCAATCAGATCATGATATGCTTATATGTTCTATTTTGCCAATTGATGGTCTGCCTGTTTTAATGGTTGACAAAAGGATTCTTGAGTTCGACCCTTGTTATCATTCATGTGTTGGTGAGTCTATACATCATACCATGCAAAGTATGACTGTGCAAGTTTATGAGCCATGTGAATTTTGTCAACTACCTGCTTGTGATGCTTATGTATATCATTTGATTCACTATTCGCATGATGATTTTGACTTGTGGAACCCATTTGAATCGTATGCATGTTTTGAAGCTTATCCCATCTTATTTCGAAAATTTGACAAGGCATTGTTCCTTTTGTATGATAATGTCTTTATGCCCGTTTGCGTGTGATCTATTTGTCTTGTGTTGCTCATATTTGGATTGCAAGTTTGTTTGAAACCGATCTTGCTAATTCAAGGTTATCTTTTTCAGGTATTGCAATTATCATCCATCCCGTTTGATCGAGGAAAGTCGAGCAAGGAGAATTTTGTTCGTGAAAACCAACAGGTTGATTCGAGGATGAATCGTCTTGAAGAGGGGAGGGATGATACGACCGTGGCTCGGGCACCCTCTAAAGTTGTTGAAGATCCCTTGGAGCTTCCGAAGGGGCCGATTACTCGTGCTCGTGCTAAAAGGTTCAAGGAGGAAGTTGATACGATCTGCCTTGGGGTGAGTCAAGTCGTATATGAATTTGCCCAATCGTCTACAAAGGAGTATCGTTTGATTTACTTAAAAGAAAGGTAAAATGGTTATATTTTAGAAAAGGGCAGCAACTTGGGTTGAAGGAAAATAGTTGGATGAATGGATTGATGGTTGAAACAAGAAAGAACCCTTAATAGAAGATTAAAGACCCGAATCTTATAGGTTTCAATGGAATGGTTGAGTTGAATAAAAACCGAGACCCACTATCTAGCAAGATAGGAACCAACGGTATTAATTTGAACGCCACACCCGAAAGGATAATAAGTTCAAGAACAAATTTAGATTGACGCCACTAGTTAATAGATAAGTTAATTTGAACCTTGAAGAATTAAGAGATCGAATAACTCACAATCTGAATATTTCATAAAGCATCAAAAGTCCCCTTTTACAAACTAATAACAAGTATATATAGTGTTTACATGTGGTTAGCTGAAGAGTCAAATGAATTCAGCTTTAATATGCATTTAAATGGCTGAAATAAAATCTAAAAACTCTTGAATTCCTCCAGCCAAATAACAGGAACTTTATGACTCCTAATGAGCTAATTAAATGTGTAACACCCCAAACCAGGACTATGCGTTAAGACGAGATTTGGTTTGTTACATTGATCTATCATTCATTTAATACTCTAATGTTTTAGGTAAACAGTTCTATAAAACCTTTCGAAAATGATGTTTAGTTGAAAATTTAGAAAAAATGATTTAAAATTTGATGAATTAAGAAATACTAGTTTGAAATCTTATCATTTAGTACTTTAATTGTTTAAATCTTTAAAGTAGTTTTTAAAGAGTTCAAAAGGATTTAAAAACACGAATAGTTAAAGCATCTTCAACGTTTTAAAGGAAATTTAAATCCATCCACACACATAAAAATCCATAAAAGTATTAATAGAGGCCTTATTACATCATACCCAAAATAGTAATTAAAAGAAATTACTTAATAAAAGTTCATAGTTTATAAAAACCCATATTCGTAGTATGGCCTCCATGAAGTCATCCTCACCCAAGCCTTCGTCAATTTCCATTACCCTGAAATGGTTAAAAGATAGAGTGAGTTACTCAGAACTCGATTGTGTAACTCACTTACCACGTTCATTGAGCCGGATAATCAAGGAATTATTTTGGGCTTGAGCCCATTTACGAATATAATATAATAAATTAAATGCATGCAAAATGAAATTTCCCAACCAAACCTAATTTCCATCCGCTATACACCCCGTACCAACCAACACACCGTGGGGATCAAGTCAACCCACCCCGCCAACACACCAATCGTAGGCAATAAGCCGTTTTAAATATATTGTGGTGCACCACCGAACTAGATTGTGACAAAGTCACCGAACTAGAGGCATTAAGCCATTAAAATTTTGTGGCAAAGCCACCGAACTAGATTTTTGGCAACAGCCTTTCTTCTCTTCATCGATTATCCCAACCCATGCAATCAGGTATGCATAACAATTTATATCCATGTAATAATTTAACAAAAGGCCTACCATACATGTGAGTCTATATTACAAATTTTCATTTGAGCCCATAAGATAAAATAGCATTTAGCCCGTTTAGCAATCTAGCTAACTTGGGCCCATATATCGATCTAGCAGATTTTTGGCCCATTAACGATCTAGCAGTTTTCGGCCCATTTAACGATCTAGCAAATTTTCGGCCCATTTAATGATCTAGCAAATTTTCAGCCCATTTAATTATCTAGCAAATTTTCGGCCCATTTAACGATCTAGCAGTTTTCGGCCCATTTAACGATCTAGCAAATTTTCGGCCCATTTAATGATCTAGCAAATTTTCGGCCCATTTAACGATCTAGCAAATTTTTGGCCCATTTAACGATCTAGCGATTTTGGCCCATTTAACGATCTAGCGATTTTGGCCCATTTAACGATCTAGCGATTTCGGCCCATGAATTTAACGGTTTTCATACATTTACACAAAAGTGTTAATTACTATGTATTTTCTGATTTTGCCATCTTTACGATTTTATCCCAATATTTACGGTTTAGTATCTAACCCGAGAGATAAGTGTGAAGTTACACACCTGGTTACTGTGAGAACTAGATTTTTCCGCTCGTCGATACCTAAACGCATCACGATAAATTAGAACACTATAATTTATTCACATATCGAATCTTAGAAATAACGATCTAGACTTTACCCTTAAAATTTCAAACCACTTCTATTTGTGGTTTCTCCTCGATTGATGGTTTGTTACCCGATAAAAATCCACGAACAAACAAAGGTTCGGGAGTACGAATGATTTCAAACAACTGATTCTCCTCGGATGAGCGTCCACAACCCGGTGGAAAATCCCGGATTGCTGAAACAGTCCTTTGCTTAAACTTAGGGGGAATAGCGGAACCACCCCTCTTCCGAACACTATTCACCACCCTTTTCATCCCTATTTTGATTATTTCTATTGACAAAAGATCATGAGTCCGACTAAATATATCGAAATTATGACTAACGGTTACAAGGGTGAGATTGCCTTACCACGAAATATCCTTGTTCCACAATATGCGAATTGAGCGATACGTCCCCTAAATTGAAATCGAGTTATAATCCATCTATATCAAAATGACGAGTAATATGAGAATCTTTGAATAAACTCCTTACCTTAACTCTTTAGATCGATTCCAACGATTCACTATACTCACGAACACTTGAGTTTCGATCCTCCAAAATCACACTATTGTCCACGATTGAAAAAGAAACATTTGGGAAGAATACCTATGTATAGTAGGAGATTCGGCTACGAATAACAAAGGAAGGGAAAAAATGGTTCGGCAATAGAGCAATCTAGCATTCGACCATGAGAGAAAATAATGAAGAAAATTTAGTTTAGAAGAAAGTAGAAGGATGAAGGAAGGAGATGATGTTGATTCAGTTTTCAAGAGAGAAAAGAGAAAAGAAAAAAGAAAAGAGATGAGTTTAGGAGTAAGGTACATTCGGCAATGGGGAAAAGGAGAAGGAAACGAAAATGATCTTAGCTTTGGTATTTCAGCCAAAAGAGAAAATGTCTTGAGATGCTAAGCAAAAATGTGTCCAAATGGTAACATGAAATGGTCAAAAACAAAGCTTACCAAAAGCTCAAATTCGGCTAAAAGAAAGGTTGAGAAGAGAATTGCAAATTTTGCACAAAAATGCTAGAAATGACCAAAAGCTAACTCCTAATCCTAGCCAAGCTACTAACACATTCGGCCAACCCCCTTAGTCCACAATGCCGTCCCTGTTCATGGTCAAAATGGCCATGAAGAAGTTACCAAAACATCAACCTTGATTCAAGCCTTGCAATCCTAAACCCTAAACCCTAAACCCTAAACCATAAACCCTAAACCCTAAACCCTAAACCCTAAACCCTAAACCCTAAACCCTTAAATCATGCTTGCCATAAACCTTAATATCCTTACCATAAAAATTTAGTCCATCTTATCCATGTTTGATGCTTGGCCGACACATGCTAGGAAAAACCAAAAATAAAAGCTCCTAAATTCATGCTAGGAGATTCGAACCTCTCCCCTCAAGTCCAACTTATGGCGCCATCACCACTTTGCCAATTACTCATCTTATGCTAATTTTAGACACTTAAATTAACTTAAGTATCAGTGTCACTTGATCCACTTCAATAAATTCTCAATACTAAAAATTATTCTATACCAGAATACTTCTATGCCCTTTTCAAGGCTATAATAAACACGAAAAAGAAGAAAGGAAAATTTTCATTCATAAGCTAAACACCAAAACATGCAATATACCGATACTCAGATTTTTAGGATGTTACAATTCTACCCACCTTAAAGAAAATTTCGTCCTCGAAATTTACCTGGTTAAAAGAGGAGAGGGTATTGTTGTCGAATTGCATCCTCAGGCTCCCACGTAGCTTCCTCCGCTCCGTGATTATGCCATAAAACCTTGACTAATGGCACTGTCTTCTTTCTTAGCTCCTTGACATCTCGGTCTAAAATTTCCACTGGTTCCTCCTCGAAAGACAAGTCTGATCTCAACTCCACTTCTTCTATCGGTACTATGTGTGACGGATCCGATCTATAACGCCTTAGCATGGAAACATGGAAAACATTATGAATTTGACTCAACTCCGGAGGTAATTCAATCTGATAAGCCACTAGACCAACACGCTTCATCACACGATATGGTCCAATGAACCTAGGACTCAACTTGCCCTTCCTTCCAAATCTGAAAATTTTCTTCCAAGGTGAGACCTTCAGAAAGACCTGATCCCCCACAGCAAACTCGATATCCTTACGCTTCAGATCTGTAACACCCCAAACTCGGACAAGACACCACGCTCGAATCTGGTATGTTACGGGGAAAAACGTCTTTGAGTGATCAGATTTTTTTTTTTCGTTTAGAAGTGGGGTGAAAACATAGTGTATTTTGAGGAAAAAATTGAGTAGGCTTGTTTGACTAGATTTTGAAAACTTATCCAAGTATATAGTTAAAGCGAGTTGATTTCATTTAGCGCTTCCAATAGTTTCTTAGTGCCATTTTGAAACATTTTAGACTTAGTAGAAAATCGAGTTTGATTTGGAAATCATTTGAGTTTATTGTATAGCAAAACATAGCGAGATACTCGATGGTATAGTTTAAAACACATTGCGATATAATTTTGAAAACGTTGTCTTTCCAAGTTTTAGTAAAATTTCATGCCAAGTTATTTGTTAGGGCGAGTTCTGAATCTAATTAAAACATACCCATCATAAAACATAATTTAAAGGCCTTTTACAAATCCAAATTTAATCTCAAATGAAAATAAATAAGCTAAAGTACCCAAAGTGAATAGTCTGGGCGAAACTTTTATTAAAGCATGGCATGTGCACCCACGAGTCCACCAGGCTCCATGTCCGCATCTACGAGTCACTGAAATGTCAAAGGAGAGGGTGAGTCGAATGACTCGGTGCATAAATCCCGCTCCCGATGAAACAACATGCTAACACACATCATACATAGCAACATAATTAATGCAACCCGATCCTAACCATCCGTATCTCCTTTTTCTACCGTGTGGTACCAAACCTTTGGTGGTGCCAAACCACCGGTGACATATAGTCACAATGTGTTACCAAAACACTGGTGTCCCAAAGACACAATGTGCTACCCAAGCCTTTGGTGACCGTAGTCACGATAATCGAATGATGGGGCCAACCCATCGTGTGATACCCAATCACTAGAGACGATCCCATATCTCATGTGGGGCCAACCCACGGTGGTGTTAACCACGGGGACAAGTCGCAATGAGGTGCCCAACCTCTGGTGTCCCAAAGACACAAATGTGCTACCAAAGCTTTGGTGACCGTAGTAGTCACAATAATCGAATGATGGGGCCAACCCATCGTGTGATACCCAATCACTAGTGACGATCCCATATCTCAAAGTGGGGCCAACCCACGGTGGTGTTAACCACGAGGGACAAGTCGCAATGAGGTGCCCAACCTCGGTGTCCCAAAGACACAAATGTGCTACCAAAGCACTGGTGACCCAAAGTCACAAAGTGTGTTACCAAAACATTGGTGCTCAAATCGGCAAAGACAAATCATCATTTGCCCCTCCACTCATATCACCCATCAATAAACCAACTCATGTAATCATGCATATCATACAAATTATGCATATCATGCTAATATGTTTGACTCATGCCCCATATCACATACATACATAGTCATGATACCATATAGATCATCAGTAATCTAGTAACAATCTTGACTTACCAGGATACGTACACATACCCCGTTTGGGTATCCAATAATCCATCATCTTGTCATGATTTTAATAGGCAAAGCAGTCTAATAACAATATCACTAAGTGTAGTGTGTTAGTTTACACACACGCTAAAGCGCAACCTTTAATACTAAAAGAAACGATCTAAAGCTCCTTGTATCCTTGATCCTACAATCGGCCAAATAGGAGTTAGACATCTAACATTCGGCCAACAATAGTTAACCAAAGGGGTTAATGTTGATCCTCACCTTGCTATTGGTTGGTTTCTTAGCAAACCCGAACCACAATGATTCCTCCTTTAGCAATCGGTAAACAATCGAGTTCGGATAATGACCGTTGGATCGCCGAATCTCGAAAGCCCTAAAAAGAATTCGGTCAAGACATAAGAGATCAACACCCTTCAACCAATGCCGAAAGTCAACTTTGAACCTCCCCAAAATTGGTAGAAAACTAGGGAGAGAAAAGAAATGAGCATTCGGCCAGCCACTTACCTTGCTCCAACGTTTGAAAGAAGACAAACGAGATTACTCCCCCACTCAAAATTCGGCTACAAAGTACTACTAGAAGAGGGAAGATTCGGCTAGAACTTAAACAAAAGAAAAGAGAATTCGGCTTGAGTAAAAAAAAACAAGAAGGATAAAGTGAAATGAGAATAAAGTTTCGGCAAAATGGTTTTAAGGAGAAACAAAAATGAACAGGAGAAGGTACCTTTGGGTTTTGAAAGAAAAAGAGATGAAGAATGTGTTTTTGGAAGAGAGTTTCGGCTACAAAGTTTTTAAGAAAGAAAGAAAAATCAAAAATGCAAGAAGAGAGATTAGAGGTTTCGGTTTACACACTTGAAAAGAAAAGAGGAAATGGGAAGAGATATTCGGCTACCCCCTACTCAAGAGAACAAAGAAATTCGGCACACATGTGCTTGCATTTTCGGTTGCCAAAAGAAAACAAAAGGTGAAACTTACTATGAAATTCGGCTTGTTTTGACAAAAATGAAAGAGCTATGTTGCTACCCTCCTAAGACCGAAAATGCACCAACAAACCAAGGGAAATTCGGCACTAGTCCCCCCTAACACACTCACCAACCGGCCACTCCCCAACAAGCTTCCCAAGTTACGGCCAACACCTCCAAACATCCCAAAATTTTGGCCACCACTCCCCCCATTAACTCCCTACCACACATTCAAATTAGCTTGACCAAGTCTACCTCCACAACTTGCTCTCCACCTTCCATTTGAATGGGTGGACCAAGTCCAAGGAAGAATTCGAATTGCCTTCTAACTCTTCCTCCATGCCGTCCAAAATGAGAGCCAAAATGGGGAACTCTGCGACTTGAACTCAGGATCTCTCCCCCTTGTAGTTGACGCCACACTCAAGCCCCAAGTGGCACATACTTTGCCACTTTGCCAGCTCCTCATTTGTGCAACCAAACACCAAATAATATTCTTATACCCTAGCTCCAATAGCTCCACGACTTAACACCCAAAAACCAAAATTTTCCCATTCACTCAGGCATACACTTAGACTTCGATTAAGCCCCCAAAACATAGAAATAGCCACGCAGCACACTAGACACATGCAATATCATGCAACAACAAAACAACCCCTAACCCGGGATATTACAGTTCTACCCCCCTTAAAAATAATTTCGACCTCGAAATTACCTGATCAGAAGAGTTGCGGGTATTCTTTGTCTCATCATATCCTCGGGTTCCCACGTAGCTTCTTCTACGCCATGATTCCGCCAAAGAACCTTAACCAAAGCACGGACTTCTTACGCGAGAACCTTCACATCTCGATCAAGAATCGCGCACGGGTTCCTCTTCCATGGTCAAATCTGGATTTACCTCGATCTCTTCCACTTTGCTACCACATGCGGCGGATGCGAGCGAAGCGTCGAAGCATCAAACGTGGAAAACATCGTGAATCGACTAAGCTCTGCTGGCAACTCAGGCGATCGCCCGCTGGTCCAACTCGCCTCGAGAACCTTATACGGCCCAATAAACCTCGGACTTAGCTTGCCTTTCTTCCCGAACCTCAACACCTTCTTCCAGGCGAGACCTTCAGAAAACTTCGATCCCCACGGCGAACTCTATATCTCTTCGCTTAAGATCGGCATAAGACTTCTGCCGGTCGAAGCTTCCTTCAATCGGGATGAATCAAACTTAACCTTGTCTTCGGTCTCGAGCAACCAACTCGAGTCCTAACAAGCGGCGTTCACCTAACTCCGTCCAACACGTAGGGTGGCGACATTTCCTACCATACAACGCCTCATACGGTGCCATCTTGATGCTCGGCAGTAATCGTTGTTGTAGGCAAACTCAACTAATGGTAGAAACTCCTCCCAACTACCTTTGAAATCCAAGATACAACCTCTCGGCATATCCTCCAAGATCCGAATGACCCTTTTCGATTGACCGTCGATTTGCGGGTGAAAAGCCGTCTTTGAAATCAAAGCAGTACCCAGAGCTTGATGCAATGCTTTCAAGAACCTTGGCGTGAATCTGGGATCCCTATCCGAGATGATCGAGACCGCACACCGTGCAACCTATCTCTCGACACATACACGACCGCTAGCCAAGTGAGTAGTCAACCCTCACCGGGATAAAGTGAGTGATTTAGTCGATCGATCCACCACTACCCAAACCGAATCCTTCTTGCTTGGAAAGCGGTAACCCAACGACGAAATCCATGGTTATCCTTTCCCACTTCCACTGAGGAATCTTCACAGGCTGAAGCAACCCCGACGGCAACTGATGTTCAGCCTTGACCTGCTGACAAGTCAGACACTTCCCAACAAACTCTGTCACCTCCTTCTTCAAGCCAGGCCACCAAAACTGCTCTCTAAGATCCCTATACATCTTGCTACCTCCAGGATGCATAGCATGAGGACTGCTATGTGCGTCCTGAAGAATCTTTTGCCTCAGCTCAACATCTTTAGGCATACAAGCCTTACCTTGGAAACACAGAACCTCATCACTAGACAAGCTGTAACCCTCCAAACCACCATCCTGCACCTGCAACCTTCGCGCACTCAGAACCTCATCCAATAATCAAGCTCTCTACGATCCGCTCAACCCAAGTAGGCTTAACCTGCAACTCTGCCAGAATACTCCCGTCGTCATACAAACTCAAGTGGGCAAACAATGCTCTTAACTCCGAAACAACCTTACGGCTCAACGCGTCTGCCACCACGTTAGCCTTGCCCGGATGATACTCAATCGAACAGTCGTAATCTTTCAGAACTCGACCCATCTGCGGCGCCTCAAATTCAAATCCTTACAGTCGGTAGATACTTGGACTCTTGTGATCTGTAGACTATCGATCTCTCTCTCCGCATGTAGTGCCTCCAAATCTTTAAAGCGAAGACTACGGTGCTAGCTCCAAATCATGCGTCGGATAATTGACCTCATGTGGCCTCGGTGCCGAGAAGCGTAAGCCACAACCTTACCTTCTTGCATCAAAGACACAACCCAAGCCCGTATGTGATGCGTCGCAATAGACTCGTGAATTCCTTACCGACCTCGGGTTGAATTAGAGCGGAGAGCCTCGGTCAAAATCTTCTTTAACTTATCGAAGCTTTCCTGCTGCTTCTCGGTCCACACAAACGGAACTTCTTTCTTCAAACAACTTGGTCATCGGTGCTGCTATCAACGAGAAACCCTCAACGAACCTTCGGTGAGTATCCGGCCAAACCAGAAAACTCGAATCTCACCCACCGACTTAGGCGGCTTCCAATCCAAAAGCGCCTCAATCTTACGAGGATCTACTCGAATCCCCTCACCGACACTACATGACCCAAGAAAGTCACTTCTCTAAGCGTAACTCGCACTTTACTGAACTTAGCATAGAGTCGCTTTTCCTCAAAATCTGCAACACCACTCGCAAATGCTTATCATGCTCTTCCTCTCGTCTTTGAGTACACCAAGATATCGTCTATGAAAACCACGACGAACCGATCCAGATCTTCTTTGAAACACCTATTCATCATATCCATAAGCGCTGCCGGTGCATTAGTCAACCCGACGGCATTACGTAAATTCGTAGTGCCCATACCGAGTCGAAACGCTGTTTTATGGATATCGGCCTCCTTAACCTTCAATCGATGATACCCGGATCTCAAGTCGATCTTCGAAAATACCGCAGCCCCCTTGGTGATCAAACAAGTCATCTATCCCGGTGGCAGCGGATACTTGTTTTTAATCGTCGACTTGTTCAATCGGCGTGAGTCTATACACATCCGCATCGTGCCATCTTTCTTCTTGACAAAGAGTACCGCGCACCACCCCACGGCGAAACACTAGGCCTAATAAAACCTCGATCCAATAACTCCACGGATGCGAGCCTTAAGCTCCACCAATTCCTTTGGCGCCATCCTATACTGAGCGGTAGAGAGGCGCGATTAAGGTAATAGATCAATCCCGAACTCCACCTCGCGATCTGGCGGCAAACACGGAAGCTCCTCGGGAAAAACATCAGCAAACTCCTTAACAGTGCGAACCTTCTCCACAGTAGACTCTTTAGCCTCCAAGGCATACACATGAACCACATACGCTTCCACGACCCTTCCCGACCATCTTCTGCTTTCAAAGCGGATACCACATTTGATAAGTAATCTCTCCTATTACCTATCATAGCCACCTCTTCACCCTCGACCGTCTTAAGAACCATGCGCTTGGCGCGCAATCCAACCTCGCTGGTACTTGACCAACCAATCCATCCCAAGAATCGATCGAACTCCCCAAACGGCGGCTCCATCGGATCAAGAGCGAACACTACCCTTGGAGTTCTAGGGGTACCTCTTTAAGCAGTTTATCTACTACTACTGAGTGACCTAGAGGGCTAATCACGGTCATCCGCCTAGAAGATATCTCGAGTCTAAATCCATGGTCTCTACTATACTACGGCAACATAAGAGTGCGTTGAACCCACATCAATCAAAGCGTTATAAGGAGAACCAAAAATCAAAACGTCACGGTTATGACGTCCGGTCGTCGCCCTCCTCTCGGCGCCTCAAAGCATACACTAACCCAGGTATCTAGCATCGAGCTACTCGCACCTGCGCCGGTGCTCCACGGCCCCGACCGAGAACCATTACCACCTCTGCCATTACCACGGCCCCTCTGCGGTGGCGGTCCACTACCTACGAACCGACACGGCCCGACTCTCGGATGAATCCTAGCCAACCTACGCGGACGGTCCCTCGCACGGTGCTCCAGAGAACCACACTCGAAGCAACCTTTTCCTCCGATCAAGCAGCCACCCCAATGAGATTTTCCACTGCGATCACATTGCGGCGGTCCACGCCTAGCAAACAACAAACCTAGCGAGCTAGTTCGGCCCACTCTCGGTCTAGCCCTCTTCTGCGGATTACAGAAGCGACCCAGAGGACCCAAAGCTCCTCTTATGTCTATTTCGGTCCATACCGCCTCGCGACTCCTTAACACCCTCGGCCACCTTAGCCTTCTCAACTAAGACAAAGCAAACTCGCGCTCCTGGCGAGGAGCAATCAAGCGACCTCAAGTCGTCTCGCGGACCATCCTCAAACGAACACACCTCTCATGCTCGGTGGCCACAATGCCCCCGGCATACCTACTCAGCTCCAGGAACTCAGCCTCGTACTCAGAAACAGATTTACTCCCCTGAACAAGCCTCAGAAATGCCTTCGCTGGGAGTCGACATAACTAGCTCCGATGTACTTCTTTTGATATGCAGCCACGAAATAATCCCATGTTAGATCCTCTCACGCCACACTGTCTCGAAGCAGTGAGCCACCACCGATATGACTCATCACGGAGAAGCGATACGATGCCCTTCGGCCTTCTCTTCAAGCGATCAAGTCTAGATCATCCATGATCCGCTCGATCGCCTCTAGCGATTACTCGGGCAGATCTTTGGAGCAACACCGAAACACCTCGGAAGAATTGGCCCCATTGGCCCGAAGTCGCTCAGAGCAATTTCCTAACTCTGCGTTACCACCAACACGGCTACTCTTTCCAACACTCGCAGCATCGCTGTGACGCTGCGTCGTCCCTGGGCCCGATCTTGGAACTCACCACCTCCGGTGGCGGCGGAACCGGTATCTCATTTTTCGAACCACGACCGGATCCTACGGGCTCGTAAAACCGTCATCCTACCACGACCTCGTCCACGACCACGTCCACCTCTAGCGCTCATGACTAAACTTCCTACGATCTCGATTAGGAATTTTTATGCATCGAGATTTATTCCACTTGTTTAAAAGCAAGTCTTATGAATATTTTAAGAGGATTTGTTCTCGCGAGTTCACGAATCCTATCGGTTTCAATCTCTAAGTAGTATACTATTGCTATTCATCAAATCATATCACATCCAATCAATTCACAAGCAATAGTAAGGGTACTTACCAGGCGAACCAGTGCAGGAGACTCGGTGCCATGCCTTTCAAACCATACTTTAAGAATAAAGACTAACAAAACAACCTTTTGAAAACATTTTGGGCCTCGGGCCCACAAATGAGCCTTTGAACTTAGCTCACGATACCACAATTGTAACACCCCAAACTCGGACAAGACACCACGCCGAAACGGTATGTTACGAGGAAAACGTCTTTGAGTGATCGATTTTTTTTCGTTTAGAAGTGGGGTGAAAACATAGTGTATTTGAGGAAAAATTTGAGTAGGCTTGTTTGACTAGATTTTGAAAACTTATCCAAGTATATAGTTAAAGCGAGTTGATTTCATTTAGCGCTTCCAATAGTTTCTTAGTGCCATTTTGAAACATTTTAGACTTAGTAGAAAATCGAGTTTGATTTGGAAATCATTTGAGTTTATTGTATAGCAAAACATAGCGAGATACTCGATGGTATAGTTTAAAACACATTGCGATATAATTTTGAAAACGTTGTCTTTCCAAGTTTTAGTAAAATTTCATGCCAAGTTATTTGTTAGGCGGAGTTGCGAATCTAATTAAAACATACCCATCATAAAACATAATTTAAAGGCCTTTTACAAATCCAAATTTAATCTCAAATGAAAATAAATAAGCTAAAGTACCCAAAGTGAATAGTCAGCGAAACTTTTATTAAAGCATGGCATGTGCACCCCGAGTCCACCCCGGCTCCATGTCCGCGTCTCACGAGTCACTGAAATGTCAAAGGAGAGGGTGAGTCGAATGACTCGATGCATAAATCCCGCTCTCGATGAAACAACATGCTAACACACATCATACATAGCAACATAATTAATGCAACCCGATCCTAACCATCCGTATCTCCTTTTTCTACCCGTGTGGTACCAAACCACTTTGGTGGTGCCAAACCACCGGTGACATATAGTCACAATGTGTTACCAAAACACTGGTGTCCCAAAGACACAATGTGCTACCCAAGCAGTGGTGACCGTAGTCACGATAATCGAATGATGGGGCCAACCCATCGTGTGATACCCAATCACTAGTGAGACGATCCCATATCTCATGTGGGGCCAACCCACGGTGGTGTTAACCACGGGGACAAGTCGCAATGAGGTGCCCAACCTCACGGTGTCCCAAAGACACAAATGTGCTACCAAAGCACCGGTGACCGTAGTCACAATAATCGAATGATGGGGCCAACCCATCGTGTGATACCCAATCACTAGCGAGACGATCCCATATCTCAAAGTGGGGCCAACCCACGGTGGTGTTAACCACACGGGGACAAGTTGCAATGAGGTGCCCAACCTCCGTGTCCCAAAGACACAAATGTGCTACCAAAGCACTTTGGTGACCCAAAGTCACAAAGTGTGTTACCAAAACACTGGTGCTCACAAGACAAATCATCACCGCCCTCTCCACTCATATCACCCATCAACAAACCAACTCATGTAATCATGCATATCATACAAATTATGCATATCATGCTAATATGTTTGACTCATGCCCCATATCACATACATACATAGTCATGATACCATATAGATCATCGGTAATCTAGTAACAATCTTGACTTACCAGGATACGTACATACCCCGTTTGGGTATCCAATAATCCATCATCTTGTCATGATTTTAATAGGCAAACAGGTCTAATAACAATATCACTAAGTGTAGTGTGTTAGTTTACACACTGCTAAAGCGCAACCTTTAATACTAAAAGAAACGATCTAAAGCTCCTTGTATCCTTGATCCTACAATCGGCCAAATAGGAGTTAGACATCTAACATTCGGCCAACAATAGTTAACCAAAGGGGTTAATGTTGATCCTCACCTTGCTATTGGTTCGGTTTCTTAGCAAACCCGAACCACAATGATTCCTCCTTTAGCAATCGGCAAACAATCGAGTTGGATAATGACCGTTGGATCGCCAGAATCCGAAAGCCCTAAAAGAATTCGGTCAAGACATAAGAGATCAACACCCTTCAACCAATGCCAGAAAGTCAACTTTGAACCTCCCCAAAATTGGTAGAAAACTAGGAGAGAAAAGAAATGAGCATTCGCCGACCACTTACCTTGCTCCAACGTTTGAAAGAAGACAAACGAGATTACTCCCCACTCAAAATTCGGCTACAAAGTACTACTAGAAGAGGAAGATTCGGCTAGAACTTAAACAAAAGAAAAGAGAATTCGGCTTGAGTAAAAAAACAAGAAGGATAAAGTGAAATGAGAATAAAGTTTCGGCAAAATGGTTTTAAGGAGAAACAAAAATGAACAGGAGAAGGTACCTTTGGGTTTTGAAAGAAAAAGAGATGAAGAATGTGTTTTTGGAAGAGAGTTTCGGCTACAAAGTTTTTAAGAAAGAAAGAAAAATCAAAAATGCAAGAAGAGAGATTAGAGGTTTTTGTTTACACACTTGAAAAGAAAAGAGGAAATGGGAAGAGATATTCGGCTACCCCTACTCAAGAGAACAAAGAAATTCGGCACACATGTGCTTGCATTTCGGTTGCCAAAAGAAAACAAAAGGTGAAACTTACTATGAAATTCGGCTTGTTTTGACAAAAATGAAAGAGCTATGTTGCTACCCTCCTAAGACCGAAAATGCACCAACAAACCAAGGGAAATTCGGCACTAGTCCCCCCTAACACACTCACCAACCGGCCACGCCCCAACAAGCTTCCCAAGTTACGGCCAACACCTCCAAACATCCCAAAATTTCGGCCACCACTCCCCCCATTAACTCCCTACCACACATTCAAATTAGCTTGACCAAGTCTACCTCCACAACTTGCTCTCCACCTTCCATTTGAATGGGTGGACCAAGTCCAAGGAAGAATTCGAATTGCCTTCTAACTCTTCCTCCATGCCGTCCAAAATGAGAGCCAAAATGGGGAACTCTGCGACTTGAACTCAGGATCTCTCCCCCTTGTAGTTGACGCCACACTCAAGCCCCAAGTGGCACATACTTTGCCACTTTGCCAGCTCCTCATTTGTGCAACCAAACACCAAATAATATTCTTATACCCTAGCTCCAACAGCTCCCCTGACTTAACACCCAAAAACCAAAATTTTCCCATTCACTCAGGCATACACTTAGACTTGATTAAGCCCCAAAACATAGAAATAGCCACATGACACACTAGACACATGCAATATCATGCAACAACAAAACAGACCCTAACAGGGATATTACAAGATTCGCATATGACTTTTGTCTATTCAAGCTTCCTTTTTAACCGTGCTCGAATGACTTTTACCTTTTCTTCCGTCTCGATATTAACTCGGACCTAACATCGCCGTTCGCCCAATTCAGTCCAACAAGTAGAAGAACGACACCTATGACCGTACAATGCCTCGTAGGGTGCCATCCGAATGCTAGATCGATAGTTGTTGTTATACATAAATTCCCGCCAACGGTAGAAAATCCTCCCAACTACCTTTGAAAACAATCACACATCCCTTAACATGTCTTCCAATAATCTGAATTACTCTTTCCGAGTGACCATCGATCGAGGATGAAAAGCCGTCTTGAAGTTTAACTTTGTTCCCAAAGCTTCATGCGAGCTTTCCAAAATCGTGATGTAAACCTAGGATCCCTATCTCGATATAATAGATCTTTGGTATCCCATGCAACCTCACAATTTCGGATACATACTGACTTAGCTAACTTACGTAATGAATAATCCGCATTTAATGGTAGAAAATGAGCGGTCTTCGTCAATCGATCAACTATTACCCAAACGGAATTTTTCTTAGTAGGTGTTAAAGGTAACCCACTAATAAAATCCATAGTTATCCGCTCCCATTTCCAAAGAGGAATCTTTACCGATTGTAATAAGCCTGACGATAATTGGTGCTCCGCCTTCACTTGTTGACAAGTCAAACATTTTCCCACAAACTCAGAAATCTCACGCTTCAACCCTGGCCACCAATACTGTTCACGGAGATCCCGATACATCTTATTTCCTCCGGGGTGCATAGCATAAGGGCTACTATGCACCTCCCGCAGAATCATTCGTCTCAAATCAGAGTCCTTAGGCATACAAACTCTTCCACGGAAACACAGCACTCCATCCGTGTTTATACCAAAATCCTCTATTTCTCCACTCCCAACTTGCTGAATTAAGGGTCCCAACTTTTTATCTGATATCTGCTTTTCCTTGATTTGCTCTAACCACAGAGGCTTCACTTGAAGTTCGGCTAATAAACTACCATCCTCATACAAACTCAGATGAGCAAACATTGCTCTCAAATCAGATACCACCTTACGGCTTAATGCGTCAGCTACCACATTAGCCTTTCCCGGATGATACTCGATTGAGAAATCATAATCCTTTAACAGTTCTATCCATCTTCTTTGTCTCAAGTTTAACTCCTTCTGATTAAGAAGATACTTAAGGCTCTTGTGATCCGTGTAAATGATGGACTTCTCACCATAGAGATAGTGTCTCTAAATCTTTAAAGCAAACACTACCGCAGCTAACTCCAAGTCATGAGTGAGGTAATTTACTTCGTGCGATCTCAGTTGACGAGAAGCATATGCCACTACTTTTCCACTTTGCATCAGCACACAACCTAAACCCGTGTGAGACGCATCACAATAAACGATAAATTCCTTTCCAGCCTCAGGCTAAATCAAAACTGGTGCTTCTGTCAGAATCTTCTTCAATTTCTCGAAACTCTCTTGTTGTTTTTCAGTCCAAATATACGGTACCCCTTTCTGCAATAGTTTAGTTAGGGGTGCAGCAATCAGAGAAAACCCCTCAACAAAGCGTCTATAATAACCAGCCAACCCCAAGAAACTCTAAATCTCAGCTACTGACTTTGGCGGTTTCCAATCCAGTACAGCCTCAATTTTTCGAGGATCCACCCTTATTCCTTCAATTGATACCACATGACCCAAGAAAGTCACTTCCCTTAACCAGAATTCACATTTACTAAATTTGGCATAAAGTTGATTATCTCGAAGTAACTGCAATACTATACGCAAATACGAGTCATGCTCCTCTTCATTCCTTGAATATACCAAAATGTCATCTATGAACACCACCACAAACCGATCTAAATATTGTTGAAAGACCCGGTTCATCATGTCTATAAATGCAGCTAGTGCATTGGTTAACCCAAACGGCATCACCAAAAACTCATAATGTCCATAACGAGTTCGGAATGTCGTCTTATGAATATCTGCTTCTTTCACCTTAAGCTGGTGATAACCCGATCTCAAATCAATTTTGGAGAAAACTGAAGCTCCTTTCAATTGATCAAACAGATCATCAATTCTCGGTAAAAGATACCTATTATTGATCGTCAATTTATTCAACTGCCTGTAATCAATGAACATACGCATCGACCCATCCTTCTTCTTAACGAACAAAACCGGTGCTCCCCACGGAGACACACTCAGTCGAATAAAACCTCGATCCAGCAATTCTTGAATTTGAGCTTTAAGCTCCGCCAACTCCTTCGGTGCCATTCTATAAGGAGCAATGGACACTGGAGCCGTTCCAGGCAAAAGCTCAATACCAAATTCCACTTCCCGATCTGGAGGTACACCAGAAAGTTCTTCGGGAAATACATCTGGAAATTCCTTCACCGTTCTCACGTTCTCCACTGATAACTCTTTGGCATCCAAAGCACTAATAAAAGCTAGAAATGCTCCGTACCCTTTTCGCACCAACTTTTTTGCCTTTAACGCAGATACCACATTTGCCAAGTAATTCCTTCGTTCGCCTATCATTACTATTTCTTTATCATCCGAAGTCCTTATTGACATCCGCTTTTCAAAGACAGTCCAAAAAGCGCCGGTGCTTAACCAACCAATCCATGCCCAAAATTAGATCGAACTCGTCGAAAGGCAATTCCATCAAATTCGCCAAAAATATTTCTCCTTGGATTTCTAAGGGCACGTCTCTAAAGCAGTTTATTTACAATTACCGATCATCCTAAAGGACTAATTACCATCATCTCACTATCGTAAAATTTCAGATTCTAGATTCAAGTTTCCAGATATGGCGCTAGCAACATACGAGTGGGTAGAACCAATATCTATCAAAGCAGTAATAGGTACATCAAAGATAAAGAACGTACCAGTTATCACATCAGGTGCATTGCCATCCTCGCGGCGTCTAACTGCATATACCAATCCTGGCTGTCTTGCATCCGTGTTACCTCTAGAACCATTGCCTCGACCCAATGCACCTTGACCACGTCCAGCCCCATTACCACCACGACCTAATCCACGACCTCTCGGTGGCTGCTGAGTTCCTCTTGCCGGCTGTGCTTCAGTATTACGAACTTCCTGAGTCGTATCCATGCGTCGAGGGCAATTCTTATATTGATGATCCATTGAACCACATTTATAACAAGCACCCGTTTTCCTCCAGCACTCTCCGGAATGTCGTTTCCCACATTCAGATCTGATCTCGACTACGATTATTAGCTACAGGTGCTCTTTCTTGAGCTGGCTCATCATTCCGAGGCCTCTTCAGAAACCTTTCTGAAGAACCCGAATACTTTATATCTCTTTTGCCTCTAACTCTTTCCTGATTCTGACGTTCTGAGCTCTTATCTTCGGCTATCTTGGCTTTCTCCACAAGCGTGGCAAAAGTTCTAACTTGTTATGGGGCTATCAGAACCCGCAACTTATCATTCAACCCATCCTCAAAACGTACACAACGCTCATGGTCCATTGGCACTATTGTCCGAGCATAGCGACTCAGACGTAAAAACTCAGCTTCATAAGCTGCCACCGTCTTATTTCCTTGAATCAGATTCAAAAATTCCTTCCTTCGGGCATCCACATAACTTGTGCCTACATATTTCCCCTGAAAGGCAGCTTTGAAGAACTCCCAATTAACTAATGCAGCTTCAGTGCCTTCCCGGACAGTAAGCCACCATTGATAAGCTTCGTCCCTTAGCAAGGACACCGCTCCTCTTAGTTTCTATTCTACAGTGCACTCGAGGTCTTCCATAATTTGCTCCACCGCCTCAAGCCAATATTCGGCAACATTTGGAGCTACACCTGAGACACCTCTGAAAACCTCATCACCACTTGATTTCAGTCGCTCCGATATCGACCCACGATTTGTTGGCCCAGCTCTAGGTCCAGCCACCCTTTCAAGGACTCACAGCATTGCTCGTGTTAAAGCATTATCTTCTTCCATATGATCATGTGATCCCGTCTCACTCTCGAGCGATGCAGGTGCATCCATTTTTGGCACATGACCTGGCGCTTCAGACGCAGCACCTCGTTCTCTACCACGGCCACGTCTACCGCGTCCACGACCACGTCCTCTAGTGCTCATAATAACTAATTCGGTTTATTCTGGTTACAAGTTTTATGAATTAGAATACTATTTCAGTGTTTATTAACGATGTTTTATGAGATATAAGAGGAAAAGTTGTTTTCGCAATCACGTCCTATAGTCTCAATCTCTATTATTTTTAACACCTAAAACTAGAAGTTCTAGAGTGTTCCTATGATCATATCACAATAATAACAATCAATATACAAATACTTACTTGACTTGGTGTCGGATGCTCGTGGTGCCATACTACCTTTAGAACATAAAGTTTAAAAATTTAAACTGTTTCTCAAACAAAAATTGTTGTTGAACCCAACCACAGCCGAGTTTTAAAACTGGCTCTGATACCATTAAATGTAACACCCCAAACCAGGTCTATGCATTAAGACGAGATTTGATTTGTTACATCGATCTATCATTCATTTAATACTCTAATGTTTTAGGTAAATAGTTCTATAAAACCTTTCGAAAATGATGTTTAGTTGAAAATTTAGAAAAAATGATTTAAAATTTGATGAATTAAGAAATACTAGTTTGAAATCTTATCATTTAGTACTTTAATTGTTTAAATCTTTAAAGTAGTTTTTAAAGAGTTCAAAAGGATTTAAAAACACGAATAGTTAAAGCATCTTCAACGTTTTAAAGGAAATTTAAATCCATCCACACACATAAAAATCCATAAAAGTATTAATAGAGGCCTTATTACATCATACCCAAAATAGTAATTAAAAGAAATTACTTAATAAAAGTTCATAGTTTATAAAAACCCATATTCGTAGTATGGCCTCCATGAAGTCATCCTCGAACCAAGCCTTCGTCAATTTCCATTACCTAAAATGGTTAAAAAGATAGAGTGAGTTACTCAGAACTCAGTGTGTAACTCACTTACCACGTTCATTGAGCCGGATAATCAAGGCATTGTTTTGGGCTTGAGCCCATTTACGAATATAATATAATAAATTAAATGCATGCAAAATGAAATTTCCCAACCAAACCTAATTTCCATCCGCTACACACCCCCGTACCAACCAACACACCTATGGGGATCAAGTCAACCCACCCCACCAACACACCAATCGTAGGCAATAAGCCGTTTTAAATATATTGTGGTGCACCACCGAACTAGATTGTGACAAAGTCACCGAACTAGAGGCATTAAGCCATTAAAATTTTGTGGCAAAGCCACCGAACTAGATTTTTGCAACAGCCTTTCTTCTCTTCATCGATTATCCCAACCCATGCAATCAGGTATGCATAACAATTTATATCCATGTAATAATTTAACAAAAGGCCTACCATACATGTGAGTCTATATTACAAATTTTCATTTGAGCCCATAAGATAAAATAGCATTTAGCCCATTTAGCAATCTAGCTAACTTGGGCCCATATATCGATCTAGCAGATTTTCGGCCCATTAACGATCTAGCAGTTTTCGGCCCATTTAACGATCTAGCAAATTTTCGGCCCATTTAATGATCTAGCAAATTTTTGGCCCATTTAACGATCTAGCAGTTTTCGGCCCATTTAACGATCTAGCAAATTTTCGGCCCATTTAATGATCTAGCAAATTTTCGGCCCATTTAACGATCTAGCAAATTTTCGGCCCATTTAACGATCCAGTAGTTTTCGGCCCATTTAACGATCTAGCAGTTTTTGGCCCATGAATTTAACGGTTTTCATACATTTACACAAAAGTGTTAATTACTATGTATTTTTTGATTTTGCCATATTTACGATTTTATCCCAATATTTACGGTTTAGTATCTAACCCGAGAGATAAGTGTGAAGTTACACACACAGTTCTTTGTGAGAACTAGACTTTCCCGCTCGTCGATACCTAAACGCATCACGATAAATTAGAACACTATAATTTATTCACATATCGAATCTTAGAAATAATGATCTAGACTTTACCTCAAAATTTCAAACCACTTTCTATTTGTGGTTTCTCTCGATTGATGGTTCGTTATCCGATAAAAGTCCACGAACAAACAAAGGTTCTGGAGTACGAACGATTTCAAACAAACTGATTCTCCTCGGATGAGCGCCCACAACCCGGTGGAAAATCCCTGATTCTTCAAACTTGATCCTTTGCTTAAACTTAGGGGAATAGCGGAACCACCCCTCTTCCGAACACTATTCACCACCCTTTTCGTCCTATTTTGATTATTTCTAATGACAAAAGATCATGAGTCCGACTAAATATATCGAAATTATGACTAACTGTTACAAGGGTGAGATTGCCTTACCACGAAATATCCTTGTTCCACAATATGCGAATTGAGCGATACGCCCCTAAATTGAAATCGAGTTATAATCCATCTATATCAAAATGACGAGTAATATGAGAATCTTTGAATAAACTCCTTACCTTAACTCTTTAGATCGATTCCAACGATTCACTATACTCACGAACACTTGAGTTTGGTCCTCCAAAATCACACTATTGTCCACGATTGAAAAAGAAACGTTTGAGAAGAATACCTATGTATAGTAGGAGATTGGCTATGAATAACAAAGGAAGGAAAAAATGGTTAAGCAATGGAGCAATCTAGCATTCGGCCATGAGAGAAAATAATGAAGAAAATTTAGTTGAGAAGAAAGTAGAAGGATGAAGGAAAGAGATGATGTTGATTCGGTTTTCAAGAGAGAAAAGAGAAAAGAAAAAAGAAAAGAGATGAGTTTAGGAGTAAGGTACATTCGGCAATGGGGAAAAGGAGAAGGAAACGAAAATGATCTTAGCTTTGGTATTTCGGCCAAAAGAGAAAATGTCTTGAGATGCTAAGCAAAAATGTGTCCAAATGGTAACATGAAATGGTCAAAAACAAAGCTTACCAAAAGCTCAAATTCGGCTAAAAGAAAGGTTGAGAAGAGAATTGCAAATTTTGCACAAAAATGCTAGAAATGACCAAAAGCTAACTCCTAATCCTAGCCAAGCTACTAACACATTTGGCCAACCCCCTTAGTCCACAATGCCGTCCATGTTCATGGTCAAAATGGCCATGAAGAAGTTACCAAAACATCAACCTTGATTCAAGCCTTGCAATCCTCCATTTTCCTAAAGTTTGAGAATCTTATCCCCAAAATCAAGCCATTCCATCCCTTAAATCATGCTTGCCATAAACCTTAATATCCTTACCATAAAAATTTAGTCCATCTTATCCATGTTTGATGCTTGGCCGACACATGCTAGGAAAAACCAAAAATAAAAGCTCCTAAATTGCATGCTAGGAGATTCGAACCTCTCCCCTCAAGTCCAACTTATGGCGCCATCACCACTTTGCCAATTACTCATCTTATGCTAATTTTAGACACTTAAATTAACTTAAGTATCAGTGTCACTTGATCCACTTCAATAAATTCTCAATACTAAAAATTATTCTATACTAGAATACTTCTATGCCCTTTTCAAGGCTATAATAAACACAAAAAAGAAGAAAGGAAAATTTTCATTCATAAGCTAAACACCAAAACATGCAATATATCGATACTCGGATTTTTAGGATGTTACAAAATGAATTTGAATGCTTTAAAAATGTCCCTTGAGTTGTCCTTGGCTAGCCGAAAAGTCACCAGCAACTAATGGTGTTTTGAATGCATGTTATCATCTTTTAAATGAGCCAAAAAAATACTGGTAAGTGAAGAGGCTGCTGCCGAATTTATGAGGAGTTAAAATGCTCCTTAAAGCTCCTTAATTTGATGTATTAAGCATCCCTTGTAACAGCCATTTCTTTTGTAACCAAAATCAACTTAAAAGTCACTTCCATTAATGTTGTAACAGCCTTGTAAAGTAAATTTGCCCAACTGAAAAGTTTCCTACATTCAAACACCTTAAACAAACATATTAATCACATTTAAACACTTATTAAACACTAGTTTAACTTAAACACATTAAACACTTATTAAACATTAATTTAACTTAACACATTAAACACTTATTAAACACTAATTTAACTTAACACATTAAACTCTTGACTTAATAAATAAACTAGAAGTAAGGACTTCCATTAATGCAGTAACTAGTTAATTTATGGAAGCAGAATTAAATTAACTTAAACTCATGCTTCATTAAAAACATTCTTGATACGGGCACGCCCGGGGCACCATCGATCTTCAAGTCGACGAGGCTCGACACCAAAGTCCCAAGTGCCGTGGAGCTTGTGTACATCTTGGTACACTTCCAAATTGAGCCAGATTAGCTCAAATCGAGCTTAATTTGAGCTCACTCGAGCTCGCTCCAGCTCATTGAGCTGATTGCTTTTTAATTTAATGCTTTAAATAAATTGGAAAATTTAATTATTTAATTTTCTACAGCAAGTTAAGTGTCTAAATATTTTATTTAGTGTCAAATTTAATTTGCCTAAGTCTATTTAATTTGTGCCATTTTGTTACAGCCTTTTAAGTGTGTTTTAATTTAAGAATTAAAGTGCAGAATTTTTTCATTAAAATAGGGGCTGTCAAATTTAGTATGTGTGCTAAGTGTGTGTTTAATGTGTCCAAAGTGTCTATTGATGTGTCTTGGATGCGATTAATTGTTATTCAAATCATTTGGCTTGATTTAATATGCATTCATACCCTTTTGTAGGTACAGCCGAATGTACATGAAGTAATTAAGAGATACATGCACCTAGGTGCATTGTACTTGGCCGAATACATCCATGTATTTGGTGGGTGCATGGACGGTTGGAAGCATGGTTAAATGCTGCTGATTTTTGGATTATCATGGAGCCTATTTGGTTTAAAAAAAATAATTCCATGAAGACACATGCATGGAGGAGTTAAATGCATGATGCATGAACAGCCAGTTTCAACGAATGAAGAAATACAAGCATGGTTGGAGTCATGAACGTCCAAGGGAGTTTTAATGGCTGAATTAAACACTTGCAAGCCATTCAAAGACATGTTTAAATGCTGTAAATTCTTAAAACAAAAGGTGCAACTCATCCCCAATGTTGGCCGAACCTAGACAAGCCTTTTCAGCTCCTTTGCTATCCAAATTCGTTTGACCACTTTCTTCTTCATTAAGATGTCTTCAAAATGTCTCAAATGGCTAAATTTACATATCCAAGAGGGCTACTCACGTTCTTCCTTATTGCTGGACACTTTTTAGCCAAAAGAGACCAAATTAATAGGTCAATTATTGCATGGACGTACCTAGCTGCTGCATGCATCTTCAAGTGACTTAAAATTCATTTTCCCTTCTAGAAAGCTGCCCATTAACATTCCCAAAGGCTGCACATGGACTTGGACGAATTTTTGGGACAATTAATCTTCTAGAAACCCATCCATTGGAGTGCCATTGATGTCATATACATCCAAACGAATTTGCAAGCACATCAAGGCCACATTCAGCCAAAATTTGCTAAGACACTAAGAGGCTTTATTCTAGATTTTTCTAGCTTATTTTAGTTTAATTTTTACTTAGCCTTTAAGCTATGACCATTCGGCTAACTCCTTCAGTTGGCTATAAATATTTGTTATTTTCATTTGTAAAGGTAACAACTTTTAGAACTTTGAACCTTAATCAAGTTACATGAACTTTGTTCATCGAGTGAGTTATCTCCTCTTCACTTCCGTACAAGTTTCATAGACTTATCGAGCCGTGCTTGTGGCGTCTATCACTTGTCCTTCCATTAATCTATACCATTGGTTCTTACTTCTCTAAGTAACGGGTCTTTGGTCCATCTTCGACTTCATCTTTCCACCTTAAACTTTATAAAAACTGGGGTGACACATCTTTGTGTTGAATCGTTTCTTGTTTAAGTTCTTTCTTCCATTTCCACCAAAATATCAAACTATCATCTATCCTTTGTTTTCATTGTTAAACCGAACCATCAAATACCATTTCCTTCTTCATCTTTTCTGAACCTATCATTACCTTCATCTAGACCGTTTCCCTCATTCTCATAACCTCCATTCCTAACTTAATCCATTTTCTAAACAAATTCAAACAAAAAGCTTCCACAACTTAACGATATCTCCTTTTATTTTCCGAAGGCTTATCTCCTCCTCGTAGATGATTGGGCAATTCACATACATTTTGACTCTTCCCGAGGCGGACTGTATCATCTAGTATCAGAGCTACCAAATGAGGAGTTTTATCGACGATCGTGAAGCCGAAAGTTAGCTCGTAAGTAAAAAAAATCAAAAAAAATCAAAGTTGTAATTTCGTTCTTATTGTGTTATTTCATGTACTTTGAGTGAAAAAAAAAGAAAAAAAAACAAAAATTCAAAAAAAAGAAGTAAAAAAAAAGTGAAGTTCTTGAAGTTTTGTTTTTCATCTTTTCTTTTCCGTGTCCCGAACAACGAAACCATTCTTCTACCCGACCCCTAAAATTTTTTTTCTTTGTTTTAGCCTACTGATACCAAAATTTTCTTTGTTCAGCCTCCCCTATACCTAACGTTTATCCCTTGTTACCCACTTTGAAGCTGACCCTTAAGCCGCGATTAGTCTTTCGAAATGAAGTACGAAATTGTGAGAGCGAGAGAGAGCGGTAAAAGGCACGAGTGTAATCATCAAAGAAAAAGCCTTATACGAGTGAAACACGAGTGTGAGCGATTTTTATTTGTGAGTGACTTGTGAGATTTTTGTGGTGAGGTCTTAAATTTTTTTCTATTTTATATTTCTAACAATCTTTCTTTTCAATAATAAACATGTTTCAAGAAGAACTCTCCGCCGATGACTTTCAATTTTTGGTGAACGAAATGGACCGAATGCTCGAGAAAAAACTAAGTCCAATTCAAAAGCGTTTGGACCGAGCAAAGGAAAAGGTTCGACAAAAGCACACCACAACGAGTCGAGAAACGGAGTGGCGACCATCTCGAAGACCCACTTTTGATGAAAACTCGAGAAAAGAATTCCGATATGACTCCCCTTCGTCATCAATTTCAAGATCAAGAGACTTCTATCAAGATTTCTCTTTATCAAGAAGTTCATTTGATTATGTGAGAAAGGATTGTCATCGAGATTCGTATTCGTCAAGATCCCCGAGATGTCGAGAAGAAAGTTACGAGTACTAGTCCACGAAAGATTATTCTCGAAGTGGTACATATTATGATTCGTATTCAAGGCGAAGCAAAGAGACTAACAAGTGTGAAGCCTACTACGGTGATGAACACGACGATGTTCCGTACGAAAGATCTTTCACAAAGTATCGATCGTGACATCTATGAGAATATTACTTTGATCTTAGAATCAAACCCGTCCATTTTTGATTGTTTTGAATCTTCCTCTTGTTGTACTCGAAATGAAAAAGAAAACTCAAATGAAAAGAAAAAAGAGAAAGAAGAAAAAGAAAAAAAAATTGAAAAAGAAAAGAAAATTGAAAAGAAAATTGAAATTGAGAAAAACATTGAGAAAGAAAGTGAGAAAGAAAAAGATGTTGAAAAAGAAGCGAGAGAAAAGAACGAGCAAGAAAAAGAGCGTGATTTTTCAACTAACCCATTTGAAGTTTTCTCTTCTTCTGTTTCGTCATTTTAGGTTTTCGAGGAACCAAGCGACGACTACCAACTCCAATACCTTCCTGATGAGTGACGTTTTTCTTTGGTTGAAAAAGGTAAGATTGAATCACGCGAGTCGAAAGGTAAGGAAGGTAAGATATTTGAAAAGTTTCAATCTCCACCAAATTTTTCAAATAATTGTGATTATGTGTATAGCTTCGTCGATTGCCATTCTTTGATTAAGTGTGACGATTTAAATGATGGTAAGTCGAGTTTGTTTAATAGAAATCCTTGTGATGCAAAGTATGAAGGTGGAGAGACACATATCCAACAAGTACAAGACGCGAGTAAGTATGACGATGATTTTTTTAATCCCAATTTGTTTGATTGTGGATATTATGAGATTTGTTTGTTGTCTAACATGAAATCTTTGAGTTTTTGTAAGTCTGTTTTGAAGCACGTCAAGATTTTTGATCGCTCGATCTTGATCATGCACAATTCCTATTGGTTTGACAAGTTTGAATTAAAGAAACCCTTGATACATCTTGATTTAAATAATCAAACGCATATTTTTAAACCAGGAATACGTTCTGATTTGTTCTATGGAAAACTCAAGTATCAGCTGGTATGTTTGAAAGATTCCTATCATTTCGATACTTGTCTTCTGATTAAGGTAACGAATTTTATCAACTTTTTGTTCAATTTTTATTTGTTCCTTAAACAATTCTTGTGGTTGCACTTGAAATTCACGTTCCATTTGAAAAGTGCTGATTCAAACGCGAAGCTTCGATTACATTACTTGTCCCTGGAGAGAAGGCTTGTAATGCTCGAACAAGGTAAGAATGATCTTTGTCCTTCCGCGCATAAAGGTACGTTTACTGAACTTGTTAATGCATTTCTGCTCCCTACGGATGGTGAAAAGCTTTGCGTTGCTAATTTTGTTGTTGTAAAACATTTAGATCATTACATGCTTAATCGTTATTTTCTGCCTATTTGTGATCTATCTATTTTGATGATGGATGAAAGGCTTCTTATGATTAGTAATTTTGATAATTCTTGTATGAAAGATTCCACATATACTCACATGTGTAAACCGTTTGAAGATTTTGAGATGATTTTGTTCTCTTTGGATGTTGATAGTGAATTTGTTGATGAATTCCATCTTATAGATCATTTAGATCATGAATTGTTTGAATGTCCTAATCTGTTTATTGATGATCTATCTATCTTGTTCATTGATAAAAAGAATCTTTTGTACGATAAATTTTATAATTCATGTGAGAGTGATGTCATAAATTGTTCAAAGCAAGATTTGGATGTTCAATTTCGAGTGCCATATGCGTTTCCTTCATTATTTGCTTGTGACGACTATATCTATCACTTGATGTGCTATTCGCATGTTGGTTTTGACTTGTGGAATCCATTTGAATCAAATGCATTTCATGAAGCTTATTCAATTAAATTCCAAATTTTTGATAAGGCATTGTTCATTTTGTATGATAATGTGATTATGCCTATTTGCATGCGAATTATTAGTTTGGTGATGATTACATTTGGGTTGCAAGTACTTCTGAAACAATTCTTGCTAACTCGTGATTATCTCTTTCAGGTGTTCGACTATCATCCGTCCCGTTTGATCGAGGAAAGTCAAGCAAAAAGAATTTTGTTCAAGTAAACCAACAGGTCGATTCGAGGACGAATCGTCTTGAAGAGGGGAGGGATGATACGCGCACGCCCGGGGCACCATCGATCTTCAAGTCGACGAGGCTCGACGCCAAAGTCCCAAGTGCCGTGGAGCTTGTGTGCATCTTGGTGCACTTCCAAATTGAGCTAGATTAGCTCAAATTGAGCTTAATTTGAGCTCACTCGAGCTCGCTCCAGCTCATTGAGCTGATTGCTTTTTAATTTAATGCTTTAAATAAATTGGACAATTTAATTATTTAATTTTCTACAGTAAGTTAAGTGTCTAAATATTTTATTTAGTGTTAAATTTAATTTGCCTAAGTCTAATTTAATTTGTGTCATTTTGTTACAGCCTTTTAAATGTATTTTAATTTAAGAATTAAAGTGCAGAATTTTTTTCATTAAAATAGAGGCTGCCAAATTTAGTATGTGTGCTAAGTGTGTGTTTAATGTGTCCAAAGTGTCTATTGATGTGTCTTGGACGCGATTAATTGTTATTCAATTCATTTGGCTTGATATAATATGCATTCATACCCTTTTTTAGGTACAACCGAATGTACATGAAGCAATTAAGAGATACATGCACCTAGGTGCATTGTACTTGGCCGAATACATCCATGTATTTGATGGGTGCATGGACGGTTGGAAGCATGGTTAAATGCTGCTGATTTTTGGATTATCAAGGTGCCTATTTGGTTTTAAAAAATAATTCCATGAAGACACATGCATGGAGGAGTTAAATGCATGATGCATGAACAGCCAGTTTCAACGAATGAAGAAATACAAGCATGGTTGGAGTCATGAACGTCCAAGGGAGTTTTAATGGCTGAATTAAACACTTGCAAGCCATTCAAAGACATGTTTAAATTCTGGAAATTCTTCAAACAAAAGGTGCAACTCATCCCCAATGTTGGCCGAACCTAGACAAGCCTTTTCAGCTCCTTTGCTGTCCAAATTCGTTTGGCCACTTTCTTCTTCATTAAGATGCCTTCAAAATGTCCCAAATGGCTGAATTTACATATCCAAGAGGGCTACTCACGTTCTTCCTTATTGCTGGACACTTTTCAGCCAAAAGAGACCAAATTAATAGCTCAATTATTGCATGGGACGTACCTAGCTGCTGCATGCATCTTCAAGTGACTTAAAATTCATTTTCCCTTCTAGAAAGCTGCCCATTAACATTCCCAAAGGCTACACATGGACTTGGACGAAATTTTTGGGACAATTAATCTTCTAGAAACCCATCCATTGGAGTGCCATTGATGCCATATACATCCAAACGAATTTGCAAGCACATCAAGGCCACATTCAGCCAAAATTTGCCAAGACACTAAGAGGCTTTATTCTAGATTTTTCTAGCTTATTTTAGTTTAATTTTTACTTAGCCTTTAAGCTATGACCATTCGGCTAACTCCTTCAGTTGGCTATAAATATTTGTTATTTTCATTTGTAAAGGTAACAACTTTTAGAACTTTGAACCTTAATCAAGTTACATGAACTTTGTTCATCGAGTGAGTTATCTCCTCTTCACTTTTGTACAAGTTTCATAGACTTATCGAGCCATGCTTGTGGCGTCTATCACTTGTCCTTCCATTAATCTATACCATTGGTTCTTACTTCTCTAAGTAACGGGTCTTTGGTCCATCTTCGACTTCATCTTTCCACCTTAAACTTTATAAAAACCGAGGTGACACATCTTTGTGTTGAATCATTTCTTGTTTAAGTTATTTCTTCCATTTCCACCAAAATATCAAACTATCATCTATCTTTTGTTTTCATTGTTAAACCGAACCATCAAATACCATTTCCTTCTTCATCTTTTTTGAACCTATCATTACCTTCATCTAGACCGTTTCCCTCATTCTCATAACCTCCTTTCCTAACTTAATCCATTTTCTAAATAAATTCAAACAAAAAGCTTCCACAACTTAACGATATCTCCTATTATTTTCTGAAGGCTTATCTCCTCCTCGTAGACGATTGGGTAATTCGCATACATTTTAACTCTTCCCGAGGAGGACTGTATCAATCCTAGTAACTAGATTAATTAATAAGCCTCTTATTAAACATAACTTATTTAATTAAACTAAACACCTTTATTTAAAGCTAATTTTAAAAGCAAAATAAAAAAAAATGCATGAAATAAATCAAGCTAAACACAAGCTGAATGAACTGAATATGAGCTTATTTCAACTTGCAAAAGCATGCGCATTGGGCTTATTAAGTTAGCCCGATTCTCCTCGTTTTGTCCAGCCATTAACTTGCTCCACTTGATACGATTTGCCTCGGGGTGAGTTGAAACGTATGCTAGTTGCCCAATCGTCTACGAGGAGGAATCAAGTCTTCGAAAAATAGTCAGAAAAATATAGATGAGTTTGCAGAAGCTTTAGGTGAATTTGTTTAGAAGGTGGGTTTAAGTTAGGAATGGAGGTGTTTAAATGAAAGAGTTGATTTGGATAATTAAAAGGATAGGTTCGGTTTAAGATGAAGGGAAAGAAGATGGGATTCGGTTTAAGGTTGAACAAACAATGATAGGCTGATGGTAATGGAATTGGATAGATGGATAAGTGATGGTTTATTAAGTTAGTTGTTAATTTATTTTAAGTTTAATAATTGCATTAATTTGTCGGTTATATGTGATAATTGCAGGTGACTTTTCATCTTACATCCATTATTACTATTAAATAAAGAAGAACATTATGGTTCTTTAAATTCGGCAGCCTCTTTGTCTTCAACTTCTATAACGTTTACTTCATGTTATTTACTACAAGCAATCATTTCTCCATCATTTGGCTGGTGACTTTTTGGTTGATCATGGAGAACTCAAGGGACATTGACAAGCAATTTAATTGAAGAATTAATCACATTGAAGATGGGAGTTACATGGCTAGAATTCCAAAAGTTGAGACTTTTCATTTGGCTGGTGACTTTTCAATTGATCATGGAAGAACCCAAGGGACACTTTTTAAGCATTCAAATTCATTTAATCAGCTCATTAGGAGTCATAAAGTTGTTGTTATTTGGCTGGAGGAATTCAAGAGTTTTTAGATTTTATTTTAGCCATTTAAATGCATATTAAAGTTGAATTCATTTGTCTCTTCAGCTAACCACATGTAAGCACTATATATACCTGTTATTAGTTTGTAAAAAGGGGACTTTTGAACTTTGAATATATTTTATGAACTTTTGTTCATTGAGTGAGATTATTCTCCTCTCTATCTTTCGTACGAGTTTCAATTTCGACTTATCAAGTTTTCTTGCTTGTGGCATCAATCATTCTCTTCCATCAACTTATACCATAGGTTCTTATCTTTATAGATAACGGGTCTTGGTCCATCATCGACTACTATTTTTTCCACCTTAAACAAATATAGAATCCGGGGTGACACTTTATTAGTGTTGAATCGATTCTTTGTTTAAGTTCTTTCATCCATTCCCATCAACTATCACCTATCATTTATCTAAACCATCACTTATCCATCTATTTTCTTTGTTATTAAACCGCTGCCATTTTCTTAAATCCAACCATTTTTCCCTTTTAAAACAAATCAAACGAAACCTCTTCGTAGACGATCGGGCAAACTCGTATACGACTCGACTCACCCCGAGGCGGATCGTATCATTAGGTATCAGAAGATCTACTATTCATTTCCACCAAATTATCACTCAACTATCCCTTTGTTATCATTTGTTAAATCGAACCATTCAAACACCATTTTCATTACTTCCATTCTTCCTTAATCGAACTGACCTAAACCAAATCCACTTCATCAATTTTCACCTCCATTTATGATGCAATCCTGGTCGCATCATGGTTTGACTCCATCCGATCCCATCGAGAGTGGCCTAAGTTTGAGGGGCCAAAGTGCAAAATGAAGCTGATTCCAGCTCTTTGAACCGATCCAACTAAATTGAACTCATTATTTAATTTTTAGCTTTGCATTTAGTTTGCATTTTAAATACTTGCATTTAAGCATCTTAGTTCAACAAATGGTTGTTGGTCATTAATTCAACTCAACTTAGTTTAATTAATTGAGTTCTTTTAATGAATTTAATTTAATAGTTGTTTCTTTAATTAATCTAGTTACTAGGTTAATTTATTGACGCATGAGTTAAGTTCATTTAATGATGCTTTATTTAATTAACCTAGTTACTTTAAGTGTTAGTTTAAGCTAGTTGTAACACCCCAAACTCGGCCTAGAAGTTAGGCCCGAATCTGGTGTGTCACATGGAAGTAAAAACTATCTTTGCGATTATTAAAAACTTGCTTGAGAAATACAGCCTCTTTGTTAAAACCAAAAACACTTAAGCAATTGTTAACTACTTGAAAATATAATAATCTTTAAAAACCTTTTTAGTAGCGAAAGCATATTTGAAATGAACAATTTACAAAAATGTGATGTTTAGAAATAGAGTTGTAGAAGCATTTTGAAATCGTTGCGGAAACGTAGATAAAATACAAGTATTTTTGAAAGATTGATTGATGAGTCAACAATCAAGGTAGTGAACTTTAAAACCGTGACTTTTGAAAATATCGTTTGATAGTTCGAGTGAAAACCTTCGTGTTAAAATATTTGTAAAATTTATTATGAAATCCATTTGTTAATCATTTTTTTTGAAAACCTTTATTTAAGTTTTTAGAAAAATTCTCGTTTTAATCAATTTAAGCAAAATAATAAGTATATCAACGATAAAGCAAATAATAAAATACACTCCAGAGGCCTTATTACAACTTAAACCAAAATAGCAAAATAATAAAATAAACGGGAATAGAAATTTAAAATTTCATTAACACTATTTCTGAAGTATGGCCTCCACCGAGTCATCCATGGGCCCAAGTCCTCATTACGGAGCATTACCTACAAGGGTTAAGAAAAGGGGGAGTGAGTTACAAGAACTCAGTGTATAATCCCCTTACCATCATCCACTGGGTCTGAACCCATTTAGCAAAAATTTGGGCCTGAGCCCATAAAGCAATATCTTGGGCCTAAGCCCTTTTATGCATAATAATGTATCAAATAATTCATATGAATGTAATGCAATCCCAAACCAACCTAATAATCCATCCGCTACACACCACCCGCAGTACCATCCATCACACCTGTGGGGATCTTTTGTCAACCCACCCTGCCAACACACCAATCGCAGGCATTTAGCCATTTATATCAAATTCGAATTGTGGACAAGGCACCAGAATAACAGAATATACGTGGCTTAGCCACCAGAAAAAATGTGACAGAGTCACCAGAATATGTGGCAGAGCCACCAAATTTCACTTCCCCGATCATCAATATCCCAATCCCATGCAACTTATGTAAATGCAACATACATCGTAAATCATAATATTTACAATATAACCACGATAATTAATAACTCAGAGATTTATTACAAACAATTTGGCCCATTAACACTTTACAAAATCGGCCCATTAGGGCATTATATCAAATCGACCCATTAAGCCATATATCAGATCGGCCCATTTAACAATATATCAGATCGACCCATTAAGCAATATATCAAATTGGCCCATTATGGCTATATATCAAATCGGCCCGTTAAGGCAATATATCAAATCGGCCCGTTAAGGCAATATAACAAATCAGCCCATTAAGGCAATATAACAAATCGGCCCGTTAAGGAAATATAACAATTTGGCCCATTAAGGCAGTATAACAAATCGGCCCGTTAAGGCAGTATAACAAATCGGCCCGTTAAGGCAGTATAACAAATCGGCTCATTAAGGCAGTATGACAAATCGGCCCATTAGGGGCATTTCCGTAATTTGGCCCATAGGGGCATTTTTGTAATTCGGTAATCTTACCCACTAAGGTTAATTTGGTAATCTCGCAACCCAGGGGTATTTTGGTAATTTACCCTCTAAGGGTATTTTGGTAAATTTCGCAAACCAGACTTAACTACTAATTTGGGGCATAAAAATTAAAACTGTCCATCTGTGTCATACTGACCAAATTGACTATAACTCGAGTTAGGAATCTCAAAATTTAAATCCGTAAATTTTCCTTGAAACTAGACTCATATATCTTCTTATTAAAAATTTTCCAGAATTTTTGGCTTAACCAATTAGTACAGTTTATTCCTTAAAGTTTCCCTTGTTTCACTGTCCAACGATTCTGACCTCTCTTATCTTAATTTCAAATATCTCACTGTACGGTTTTCATATACTGCTCCCACTTGTTTCTATTGAAAATAGGCTCACTAAGGAATCTATACATATAAACTATAACTCATAATTCACTTTGTACAATTTTATACAATTTTTTCCAAGACAGATTAGGGAACCACGAAGTCATTCAGAACCAGTCTCACTAAAATTAAAATATCACAGACTTTAAAATTCCTTTTCCTTCTCCGCTTCTTCCATATAAAAATAGACACAATAAGCTTTATTTTACTATCTTTTTCACTTTCTAACTCCCTTTATCCTATTTTTCGTGATTTTTCAAAATCACGTCACTGCTGCTGACCAAACTATTTTATTGCAAAAATATGGTTACCACTACGAATATACGCACGCCCGAGTGGTCACGGATGCCGGTTTCTGGTTTTCCTTTGGTATTTCGACCGAATCACAAAACATATCATACAAACATTCAAAGAGGTATGAGATTACACACCATTTCAAACATGTATTCGGAAGGGTACGAGATTACACACCTTGATTACGAGTTGTGCTTTCTACCGATTTCAACACCTATAATGATAGTTGATAGAAGATTACTCTCAACTTTGATAATCGTAACTAGAAACACTTTATTAGGCTAACTCCACTTACCACGAATGTGATCTTTCTCAGTGCACCAAAAATCGATACTACCCTTTTGGTTACTGAAATCCCGTCCTAACAATATTTGGTGAGCGAAAGAGTCGTTAGTAATTATCCCACCTTTGGCCAAAACAAATCTTATAACAACGTCCTTACCCCACTTGCTTGACGAGTCGACGATAATGATTTGGTTAATACAAATCACTTGTGCTCCTTTACCTTGAAGATTTTTAGGACCAATTCCCAATGATTGTACGATAACTTTGGAAGATTCAAAGTTTCGGCCTTCCACTATATCACTACGAAGAAGGAAAATAATCTCGTTTGAGAGAGAATAAGGTGATGGTCTCGGTCAAAATGACCATCCCAAACCAAAACATAGATTCGGTATTAAGAGAAAAAAATATGAAATGTTGAGATGAACACTTGTCGATTAATGAAGGATTGAGTGTAAATACGGATGAGAAGAAAAGATAGAAAAGAGATAAAGGTTCGATTATAGAAGAAAATGAATATTGATATTCGACTATGGAGGATAATCAAACAAGAAAATGTGATTTTATGGTGGTGTCGATTTAGAGAAGAGAAAAGATTAGAGGAATGGTTAAAAGAAAAGGATGGAAGGTTGGATGGATGCTAGGTGATTCGGCTATCAAAGGGAGATGAACATGTTGCACAAATGTGCTAGGAGGTTTTGGCAAAGAAGAAAGAAAGAAGAAAAACTAAAACTCACAAAGAGTAGCAATTTGGAGAAAATGATACTATTGAATCCAAAGGTATTTTTGACCAAAAAAAACACTATAGTTTTACCAAAACACCAAGTAAAATTCAGCTACCTCCCTTTTACCACAAAACCGTCTACATTCATGACCATAATGGTCAAAAATTGGCCAACCACACTTTCCACAACACTTCCCTTGAAAAAGGCCACATGTTCCCTTTACTTTCCCCTTTCTCTTGATTTCTTTCCTCACCTTCATTCTTTCTATTTTCCTTAGCCATCTTGCCAAAAATAAAAAGTCCACCTTGCCTTATTTACAGGCTTGGCCGACACTTAGAGAAAGAATACAAAAATAATAGTCAAAATTTGCACACAATGGGATTTGAATCTCTTCCCTCCATACTCTTCACTTAATGCCACAACCTCTTTGCCAAATACTCACTTATGCTAGCAAATTGAATACTTATTTTCATAAGTATTGATGCCACTTACTATTTCTCCTAAATAGGCTTAAACACCAAATTTTTACTAGGGCCCAATTCAACCCCGAGCCTTCATAGAACCCCGTAACTTTCCAAAATCACCTTCCTAATAAGTCCAACTTGAAATAATGTCGTTCTCAAATTCCCATAAATTTTAAAATGCTTCTACGCTCAAGGTCCAATGGGCCCAATAGGTCCAATTCTACTAGGTCCAATTTTGGGATGTTATAATTCTACCCCCTTAAAGAAATTTTATCCTCGAAATTTCCAATCAGCTACTAAACGCATCGCTCAAATCACACCACTATGCTTTCGCTGCGCACTTTGATCTTAATAACACCAATGTACTTTTAACATAATCTTGAATCCTCTTTCACGCAACCAAACATCTAACCACAGAAGCAAACAATTATCTACCACTTATTCCTAAAATTTTCTACATTCAATCATCACGTCCAACCAAAACATACTTGACTTGATGGTGATGAAACAATCCCGAGCCTTATGCTCCTTAGACCCGCATCTCAAGCATGCTCCTGACCTCCTCTAGCATTCTCCCGGATGACACCTCTTGCAAAACTCACAAGCCGGAAAGTTTGGTCGTGCCTTGACATGCTTTACAGAACGAGACTGTGACCCAAAAGAATCGTGATCCAATTTTTTCTTACAGCTCACAGACCCAACTAGAAGTGCTTCACCGATTCCTTTAACCTCCTCTAATACTTCCTTAACTATCTGAGTTAGCTCATCAACCCCAGCTCGATCATGAGATCTCGTCTCAACCACTGGCGATGCCAGCGCCTCCCTTTCAGAAACATGCCCCGATGCTGAAGATCTAGCCTTAGCACCTCAGCCTCTACCACGTCCACATCTACTGCGTTCACGTCTTCTAGCACTCATGTTCACTAAGTCGATATAATCTGATTAAGAGTTTTATGAATCATTATGCTATTTTAGTGTTTATTAAACAATGTTTTATGGAGTATAGGAAGTAAAGTTGTTTTCGCAATACGCATCCTAAAGTCTCAATCTCTATAGTTTCAGCTTCTAAAACTAAAAGTTCCAGAGTATTCTATTTTGTGGAATTTTCTTACCACAGTACTAACACAATAATCATAAAATAAAAACACATACTTACTTGACTTGGTGCCGGATACCCGTGGTGCCATACTTCCTTTAGAACATGCATTTATAAATTAAAATTTTTAATCAACTTTGAAAACACTTTTGAACCCAAACCATAGCCGAGTTTTGCAATCGGGCTCTGATACCATAAAATGTAACACCCCAAACCCGGCCTAGAAGTTAGGCCCGAATCTTGTGTGTCACATGGAAGTAAAAACCATCTTTGTGATTATTAAAAACTTGCTTGAGAAATACAGCCTCTTTGTTAAAACCAAAAATACTTAAGCAATTGTTAACTACTTGAAAATGTAATAATCTTTAAGAACCTTTTTAGTAGCGAAAGCATATTTGAAATGAACAATTTACAAAAATGTGATGTTTAGAAATAGAGTTGCAGAAGCATTTTGAAATCGTTGCGGAAACGTAGATAAAATACAAGTATTTTTGAAAGATTGATTGACGAGTCAACAATCAAGGTAGTGAACTTTAAAATCGTGACTTTTGAAAATATCGTTTGATAGTTCGAGTGAAAACTTTCGTGTTAAAATGTTTATAAAATTTATTATGAAATCCATTTGTTAATCATTTTTTTTGAAAACCTTTATTTAAGTTTTTAGAAAAATTCTCGTTTTAATCAATTTAAGCAAAATAATAAGTATATCAACGATAAAGAAAATAATAAAATACACTCCAGAGGCCTTATTACAACTTAAACCAAAATAGCAAAATAATAAAATAAATGGGAATAGAAATTTAAAATTTCATTAACACTATTTCTGAAGTATGGCCTCCACCGAGTCATCCATGGGCCCAAGTCCTCATTACGGAGCATTACCTACAAGGGTTAAGAAAAGGGGGAGTGAGTTACAAGAACTCAGTGTATAATCCCCTACTAGTCATCAACTGGTCTCGAACCCATTTAGCAAAAAATTTGGGCCTGAGCCCATAAAGCAATATCTTGGGCCTAAGCCCTTTTATGCATAATAATGTATCAAATAATTCATATGAATGTAATGCAATCCCAAACCAACCTAATAATCCATCCGCTACACACCACCCGTACCATCCATCACACTGTGGGGATCTTTTGTCAACCCACCCCGCCAATACACCAATCGCAGCATTTAGCCATTTATATCAAATTCGAATTGTGGACAAGCCACAGAATAACAGAATATATGTGGCTTAGCCACAGAAAAAATGTGACAGAGTCACTGCAATATATGTGGCGAGCCACCAAATTTCACTTCCCGATCATCAATATCCCAATCCCATGCAACTTATGTAAATGCAACATACATCGTAAATCATAATATTTACAATATAACCACGAAAATTAATAACTCAGAGATTTATTACAAACAATTTGGCCCATTAACACTTTACAAAATCGGCCCATTAGGGCATTATATCAAATCGCCCATTAAGCCATATATCGATCGCCCATTTAACAATATATCGATCGCCCATTAAGCAATATATCAAATTGGCCCATTATGGCTATATATCAAATCGGCCCGTTAAGGCAATATATCAAATCGGCCCGTTTAGGCAATATAACAAATCAGCCCATTAAGGCAATATAACAAATCGGCCCGTTAAGGCAATATAACAATTTGGCCCGTTAAGGCAGTATAACAAATCGGCCCATTAAGGCAGTATAACAAATCGGCCCGTTAAGGCAGTATAACAAATCGGCCCGTTAAGGCAGTATAACAAATCGGCCTGTTAAGGCAGTATGACAAATCGGCCCATTAGGGGCATTTTCGTAATTCAGCCCATAGGGGCATTTTTGTAATTTGGTAATCTTACCCACTAAGGTTAATTTGGTAATCTCGCAACCTAGGGGAATTTCGGTAATTTACCCTCTAAGGGTATTTTGGTAAATTTCGCAAACCAGACTTAACTACTAATTTGGGGCATAAAAATTAAAACTGTCTATCTGTGTCATACTGACCAAATTGACTATAACTCGAGTTAGGAATCTCAAAATTTAAATTCGTAAATTTTCCTTGAAACTAGACTCATATATCTTCTTACTAAAAATTTTCTAGAATTTTTGGCTTAACCAATTAGTACAGTTTATTCCTTAAAGTTTCCCTTGTTTCACTGTCCAATGATTCTGACCTCTCTTACCTTAATTTCATATATCTCACTGTACGGTTTTCATATACTGCTCCCACTTATTTCTATTGAAAATAGGCTCACTAAGGAATCTATACATATAAACTATAACTCATAATTCACTTTGTACAATTTTATACGATTTTTTCCAAGACAGATCAGGGAACCACGAAGTCATTCAGAACCAGTCTCACTAAAATTAAAATATCACAGACTTTAAAATTCCTTTTCCTTCTCCGCTTCTTCTATATAAAAATAGACACAATAAGCTTTATTTCGATATCTTTTTCACTTTCTAACTCCCTTTATCCTATTTTTCGTGATTTTTCAAAATCACGTCACTGTTGCTGACCAAACTATTTTATTGCAAAAATATGGTTACCACTACGAATATACGCACGCCCGAGTGGTCACGGATGCCGGTTTCTGGTTTTCCTTCGGTATTTCAACCGAATCACAAAACATATCATACAAAAATTCAGAGAGGTATGAGATTACACACCATTTCAAACATGTATTCGGAAGGGTACGAGATTACACACCTTGATTACGAGTTGTGCTTTCTACCGATTTCAACACCTATAATGATAGTTGATAGAAGATTACGCTCAACTTTGATAATCGTAACTAGAAACACTTTATTAGGCTAACTCCACTTACCACGAATGTGATCTTTCTCAGTGCACCAAAAATCGATACTACCCTTTTGGTTACTGAAATCCCGTCCTAACAATATTTGGTGAGCGAAAGAGTCGTTAGTAATTATCCCACCTTTGGCCAAAACAAATCTTATAACAACGTTCTTACCCCACTTGCTTGACGAGTCGACGATAATGATTTGGTTAATACAAATCACTTGTGCTCCTTTACCTTGAAGATTTTTAGGACCGATTCCCAATGATTGTACGATAACTTTGGAAGATTCAAAGTTTCGGCCTTCCACTATATCACTACGAAGAAGGAAAATAATCTCGTTTGAGAGAGAATAAGGTGATGGCCTCGGTCAAAATGACCATCCCAAACCAAAACATAGATTCGGTATTAAGAGAAAAAAAAATATGAAATGTTGAGATGAACACTTGCCGATTAATCAAGGATTGAGTGTAAATACGGATGAGAAGAAAAGATAGAAAAGAGATGAAGGTTCGATTATAGAAGAAAATGAATATTGATATTCGGCTATGGAGGATAATCAAACAAGAAAATGTGATTTTATGGTGGTGTCGATTTAGAGAAGAGAAAAGATTAGGGGAATGGTTAAAAGAAAAGGATGGAAGGTTGGATGGATGCTAGGTGATTCGGCTATCAAAGGGAGATGAACATGTTGCACAAATGTGCTAGGAGGTTTCGGCAAAGAAGAAAGAAAGAAGAAAAACTAAAACTCACAAAGAGTAGTAATTTGGAGAAAATGACACTATTGAAGCCAAAGGTATTTTTTGACCAAAAAAAACACTATAGTTTTACCAAAACACCAAGTAAAATTCAGCTACCTCCCTTTTACCACAAAACCGTCTACATTCATGACCATAATGGTCAAAAATTGGCCAACCACACTTTCCATAACACTTCCCTTGAAAAAGGCCACATGTTCCCCTTACTTTCCCCTTTCTCTTGATTTCTTTCCTCACCTTCATTCTTTCCTATTTTCCTTAGCCATCTTGCCAAAAATAAAAAGTCCACCTTGCCTTATTTACAGGCTTGGCCAACACTTAGGGAAAGAATACAAAAATAATAGTCAAAATTTGCACACAATGGGATTTGAATCTCTTCCCTCCATACTCTTCACTTAATGCCATAACCTCTTTGCCAAATACTCACGTATGCTAGCAAATTGAATACTTATTTTCATAAGTATTGATGCTACTTACTATTTCTTCTAAATAGGCTTAAACATCAAATTTTTACTAGGGCCCAATTCAACCCCGAGCCTTCATAGAACCCCGTAACTTTCCAAAATCACCTTCCTAATAAGTCCAACTTGAAATAATGTCGTTCTCAAATTCCCATAAATTTTAAAATGCTTCTACGCTCAAGGTCCAATGGGCCCAATAGGTCCAATTCTACTAGGTCCAATTTTGGGATGTTATAATTCTACCCCCTTAAAGAAATTTTGTCCTTGAAATTTCCAACCAACTACTAAACGCATCGCTCAAAACACACCACTATGCTTTCGCTGCGCACTCTGATCTTAATAACACCAATGTACTTTTAACATAATCTTGAATCCTCTTTCACGCAACCAAACATCTAACCACAGAAGCAAACAATTATCTACCACTTATTCCTAAAATTTTCTACATTCAATCATCACGTCCAACCAAAACATACTTGACTTGATGGTGATGAAACAATCCCGAGCCTTATGCTCCTTAGACCCGCATCTCAAGCATGCTCCTGACCTCCTCTAGCATTCTCCCGGATGACGCCTCTTGCAAAACTCACAATCTAAAAAGTTTGGTCGTGCCTTGACATGCTTTACAGAACGAGACTGTGACCCAAAAGAATCGCGATCTAATTTTTTCTTACAGCTCACAGACCCAACTCGAAGTGCTTCATCGATTCCTTTAACCTCCTCTAATACTTCCTTAACTATCTGAGTTAGCTCATCAACCCCAGCTCGATCATGAGATCCCGTCTCAACCACTAGCGATGCCAGCGCCTCCCTTTTAGAAACATGCTCCGATGCTGAAGATCTAGCCTTAGCACCTCAGCCTCTACCACGTCCACATCTACTACGTCCACGTCTTCTAGCGCTCATGTTCACTAAGTCGATATAATCTGATTAAGAGTTTTATGAATCATTATGCTATTTCAGTGTTTATTAAACAATGTTTTATGGAGTATAGGAAGTAAAGTTGTTTTCGCAATACGCATCCTAAAGTCTCAATCTCTATAGTTTCAGCTTCTAAAACTAAAAGTTCTAGAGTATTCTATTTTGTGGAATTTTCTTACCACAGTACTAACACAATAATCATAAAATAAAAACACATACTTACTTGACTTGGTGCCGGATACCCGTGGTGCCATACTTCCTTCAGAACATGCATTTATAAATTAAAATTTTTAATCAGCTTTGAAAACACTTTTGAACCCAAACCACAGTCGAGTTTTGCAACCGGGCTCTGATACCATAAAATGTAACACCCCAAACCCGGCCTAGAAGTTAGGCCCGAATCTGGTGTGTCACATGGAAGTAAAAACCATCTTTGCAATTATTAAAAACTTGCTTGAGAAATACAGCCTCTTTGTTAAAACCAAAAACACCTAAGCAATTGTTAACTACTTGAAAATGTAATAATCTTAAAAAACCTTTTTAGTAGCGAAAGCATATTTGAAATGAACAATTTACAAAATGTGATGTTTAGAAATAGAGTTGCAGTTGAAATCGTTGCAGAAACGTAGATAAAATACAAGTATTTTTGAAAAATTGATTGATGAGTCAACAATCAAGGTAGTGAACTTTAAAACCGTGACTTTTGAAAATATCGTTTGATAGTTCGAGTGAAAACTTTCGTGTTAAAATCATTATAAAATTTATTATGAAATCCATTTGTTAATCGTTTTTTAAACCTTTATTTAAGTTTTTAGAAAAATTCTCGTTTTAATCAATTTAAGCAAAATAATAAGTATATCAACCATAAAACAAATAATAAAACACACTCCAGAGGCCTTATTACAACTTAAACCAAAATAGCAAAATAATAAAATAAACGGGAATAGAAATTTAAAATTTCATTAACCACCATTTCTGAAGTATGGCCTCCACCGAGTCATTCATGGGCCCAAGTCCTCATTACGGAGCATTACCTACAAGGGTTAAGAAAAGGGGGAGTGAGTTACAAGAACTCAGTGTATAAATCCCCTTACCGTCATCCACTGGGTCTGAACCCATTTAGCAAAAAATTGGCCCTGAGCCCATAAAGCAATATCTTGGGCCTAAGCCCTTTTATGCATAATAATGTATCAAATAATTCATATGAATGTAATGCAATCCCAAACCAACCTAATAATCCATCCGCTACACACCACCCGTACCATCCATCACACCTGTGGGGATCTTTTGTTAACCCACCCCACCAGTACACCAATCGTGTAACATCCCAAAGTTGGGCCTAGTAGGTTTGGGCCCAATGGGCCTTGGGCGTAGTAGCGTTTAAAATTTTTGAGAATAAGAGAACGGCTAGTTGGATCTAATAGGTGAGGGATTTTGGAAGGTTAGGGGGCTTCTATGAAGTCCCGGGATTAAACTTGAGCTTTAGGAAAATTTTGGTTTTAGGTGAAAAAAAACCCTGGGAGTTGGTAGGTAGGCTTTAAGAATAAAATGTGGAGAAAAATGACACAAGTGGAGGTGTGGTGTAGTGGCAAAGTGACGCCACTTAAGTGGCAAGGGAGTGACGCCACAGGGAAGGAAGGAGGTCCAAGGTTCAAGTCTTGGCTCTTGCATTTTGGTTTTCTTTTTAAATGGACTTTAGAATTTGGCTATAGATTTATATTTAGTTGCGCATGGTTTAAGACACAAGAGGAGCTTGTGGCTTGGTGGCAAGTGGCGTGTTGAACTATTGAAGGGAGCACAGGTTCGAATCTCATGAAAAGCAAGGGAGTATTTATTTTGCGAATTGGACTGGCAAGAGTTTGAGTTGGATTTAAACTCATCGACGAAGGGATCCCACATCGGAAAGATACAAAGAAGGAAGGTGAGAAGCTAGCTATATATAGAGCATTCTATGATAGGAGGAAGGATACCTTGGAGGGCGTTTGGGCACAGGAGTGGTCGGAGCGCGGATTAGCACCAGATTCCTATCAGGTGTGTAACTCTCTCTACTCTAGTTGTAGAGCGGCAAATGCCGAAGTGCCGGTCACGGCAATAGTAGCCACACGAGCGTGCGAACGCACGTGTGGGGCTTCGACGCGATAGTTGAGGCCATCAGTAGTATTCTTGTGGGTTGAGGCTGCTTGGGCCACGATGGGCCGAAGTGGGCCCAATTGAATAAAATGTATGATGGTGTAGTATATAGTGAACTAGACTAGGTGAATCTCATATACGTGGCTAGATTTGTGTTAGGTGGGCCGCACGAGCGTGTGGGCCCGAATGGGCCAAAATCGAGTTTTAGGCCCAATAGTCCGGTACGACCGGAAATGGTAGTTGAGTCGCTCGAGGCGACATTAGGCCTTTGGAAAGGCCATTGCAGGTGCGAAATTCCTGAAATACCTTTGGTTTACAAAATTACTAAAATACCCTTGGTTTACAAAATTATTAAAATACCTTTGGTTTACAAAATTACTAAAATACCCTTGGTTTACAAAATTACTAAAATACCCTTTGTTTACAAAATTACTAAAATACCCTTGGTTTAAAAAATTACTGAAATAACCTTGTTTTACAAAATTACTGAAATACCCTTGGTTTACAAAATTATCGAAATACCCCCAGTTTGTAAAATTACCGAAATACCCCCAGTTTATGAAATTACCAAAATACCCTCAATTTGAGAAATTACCGAAATACCCTTGTTTTGCAAAATTACGGAAATACCCTCGATTTGTGAAATTACTAAAATACCCTGGCTTGCGTAATTACTGAAATACCCCAATTTGCAAAATTACCAAAATATCCCTGGTTAGCAAAATTACCGAAATACCTCAATTTGTGAAATTATTGAAATACCCTCAGTTTGCGAAATTACCGTTTTACCCCTAAACGACAAAATGACCGCTGTACCCTCGTGGTAGTACTAGCGTTGTATGTGTTAATTGTATGATTGATTATGTTTGAGATGCGTTGCTTACATGGATTGGTTATGAGTAGAATTACCAAACTACCCCTGTAGGGTAGAATTACCGAAATACCTTTATAGGGTAAAATGACGGATTTGCCCTTGTAGGTAAATGATCGACTTGTGCAATGAGTGGACTAATTTGGCTGTGGTTGTATGACTGATATGCTTTTATTATATGTTTAAATAACTGTTACTGAGCATGGCCATTTTGCATACACGTGTAATGATTGAGCATGACATACACGACATATTGCATGGGGTTGGGATTATTAATACGGAGGAAGTACTAATAGGATCGCATGGTCGCTTGACGACTGTGGATCCACCAAAGGCTTTATAGCCACCGCAGGCTTTTTAGCCACCGAGCAGCCATGCTGCACCGATAATGTTATCGAGGGCTGTGTGCCATTAATATGGGCTTCGTGCCATAATTATGGGCTTTGTGCCAATACTGAAGGCTTTGTGCCGATATTATGGCTTTGTGCCAATCGTATTTACCGTGGCTATGTGCCTAACTTATATATTGATGACTCTATGTCGATCATATTTACCCAAGGCTGTGTACCGATTATATTACCGTCGCTGATGGCTATGTGCCAAATATAAAACAGTCACTGATCGTTTTGTGCCAATTGTAATACTGCTACTGAAGGCTTTTTAGCCACCGAGCAGCTATGCTGCACCAATAAGTTAGTGCCGCAACTGGTGCTACATAAGGAGTGTAGGGATGGGTGGGTCGATTAAATCTTCCACAGAGTGTAGGGTTGGACAGAGACGGAGTGCGTGGTTGGTATGGGCATTAACGCATTGCATATCTGGATTATATTACTGAGATGGGCTTAGGCCCCGATTATATGTATGACATGTGACATTTAACTTGGGTTAAGGCCCAACCGAGGCTATTTTGGGCTAATGCCCAATTGCCATAGTTACTTTAATGGGCTTGGGCCCGAATTATTTTGATGCATGTTCTTACAGATTTTGTTCGTAAGGGAATTACACATCGAGTTTTTAGTAAACTCACCCCCTCTTTTAATTTTTCTTAGGTAATTCTCGTGAGGCGATTCGACGCATCTTTGGAGGACTTAGAGGTGGCCACACTACGAGCAGTTTTGGACTTTAGTATTTTACTTATTTTTAACTTGGGTTAATATTTTGTAATAAGGCCGCTTTAACTTTAAATTTGGTATTTTATTTGGTTTAGCTTTTAATATGATACTGCCTATTATTCTCAAATGTTTAATACGGGATTTTCCTAAACCCTTAATAACCGTTTTCCAAAATGTTAACAAAAGGATAACAAGCGAATACATAATTAAACTCGAAATTTTTAACAAACGCGCAATTTTTAAACAACCCTTTTTGTGACATGCCGGATCTGGTCGTAACGTTTTGACCGGGTTTGGGGTGTTACAATTATGGTATCAGAGCCAAGTTGCAAAACTCGGCTATGGAATGGGTTCGAAAATGTTTTTTTTAGAGTTATTTGAAATTTGGTTTAAAAAAAGTATCTTTATTAGAAGTATGGCACCCGAGTCTTCGGCACCAAATCCGTAAGTCCCCTTACTTATTATATGCTATAATGACTGTATTTATTCTGTGTATGTTTTGGATATGATGTTTGAATGAAAATTTTTTATATATGAGTGTTAAATATCTGTTTGCTTCTGTATTAGATATTTGGTTGTGTGAAGAGGTTGCAAGCTTAAGTTAGAAAGTGTATTACTATTTTAGAATCAGAGTGCGCAACGTGAGTGTAGTGTTGTAGGTTAGGATGTGCGACTGTTTCTATAACTGGAAATTTTGAGGACGAAATTTCTTTAAGGAGGGTATATTTGTAACATCCCAAAGTTGGGCCTAGTAGGTTTGGGCGCAATGGGCCTTGGGCGTAGTAGCGTTTAAAATTTTTGAGAACAAGAGAACGGCTAGTTGGATCTAATAGGTGAGGGATTTTGGAAGGTTAGGGGGCTTCTATGAAGTCCCTTGATTAAACTTGAGCTTTAGGAAAATTTTGGTTTTAGGTGAAAAAAACCCCGGGAGTTGGTAGGCGGGCTTTAAGAATAAAATGTGGAGAAAAATGACACAAGTGGAGGTGTGGTGTAGTGGCAAAGTGACGCCACTTAAGTGGCAAGGGAGTGACGCCATTGGGGAAGGAAGGAGGTCCAAGGTTCAAGTCTTGGCTCTTGCATTTTGGTTTTCTTTTTAAATGGACTTTAGAATTTGGCTATAGATTTATATTTAGTTGCGCATGGTTTAAGACACAAGAGGAGCTTGTGGCTTGGTGGCAAGTGGCGTGTTGAACTATTGAAAGGAGCACAGGTTCGAATCTCATGAAAAGCAAGGGAGTATTTATTTTACGAATTGGACGACAAGAGTTTGAGTTGGATTTAAACTCTCATCGATGAAGGGATCCCACATCGGAAAGATACAAAGAAGGAAGGTGAGAAGCTAGCTATATATAGAGCATTCTATGATAGGAGGAAGGATACCTTGGAGGCGTTTGGGCACGTAGTGGTCGAGCGCGGATTAGCACCGATTCCTATCGGTGTGTAACTCTCTCTACTCTAGTTGTAGAGCGGCAAATTTGAAGTGCCGGTCACGGTAATAGTAGCCACACGAGCGCGCGAACACACGTGTGGGGCTTCGACGCGATAGTTGAGGCCATCGATGAGTATTCTCGTGGGTTGAGGTGCGCCCACGATGGGCCGAAGTGGGCCCAATTGAATAAAATGTATGATGGAGTATTATATAGTGAACTAGACTAGGTGAATCTCATATACGTGGCTAGATTTGTGTTAGGTGGGCCAGACGAGCGTGTGGGCCCGAATGGGTCGAAATCGAGTTTTAGGCCCAATAGTCTAGTACGACTGGAAATGGTAGTTGAGTCGCTCGAGGCGACATTAGGCCTTTGGAAAGGCCATTGCAGGTGCGAAATTACTGAAATACCTTTGGTTTACAAAATTACTAAAATACCCTTGGTTTACAAAATTACTAAAATACCCTTGGTTTACAAAATTACTAAAATACCTTTGGTTTACAAAATTACTAAAATACCCTTGGTTTACAAAATTACTAAAATACCCTTGGTTTACAAAATTACTAAAATACCCTTGGTTTAAAAAATTACTGAAATACCCTTATTTTACAAAATTATTGAAATACCCTTGGTTTACAAAATTATCGAAATACCCCCGATTTGTAAAATTATCGAAATACCCCCGGTTTGTGAAATTACCGAAATACCCTCGATTTGCGAAATTACCAAAATACCCTCGATTTGCAAAAATATGAAAATACCCTCGATTTGTGAAATTACTAAAATACCCCGGCTTGCATAATTACTGAAATACCCCAATTTGCAAAATTACCAAAATACCCCTGGTTAGCGAAATTATCGAAATACCTCGATTTGCGAAATTATTGAAATACCCTCAGTTTACGAAATTACTATTTTACCCCTAAACGACAAAATGACCGTTGTACCCTCGTGGTAGTACTAGCGTTGTATGTGTTAATTGTATGATTGATTATGTTTGAGATGCGTTGCTTACATGGATTGGTTATGAGTAGAATTACCGAACTACCCCTGTAGGGTAGAATTACCGAAATACCCTTATAGGGTAAAATGACTGATTTGCCCTTGTAGGTAAATGATCGACTTGTGCAATGAGTGGACTAATTTGGCTGTGGTTGTATGACTGATATGCTTTTATTACATGTTTAAATAATTGTTACTGAGCATGGCCATTTTGCATACACGTGTAATGATTGAGCATGACATACACGACATATTGCATGGGGTTGGGATTATTAATACGGAGGAAGTGCTAATAGGATCGCATGGTCGCTGACGATCGTGGATCCATCGAAGGCTTTATAGCCACCGCAGCTTTTTAGCCACCTAGCGTACCATCTTTGCACCGATAATGTTATCGAGGGTCGTGTGCCATTAATATGGGCTTCGTGCCGTAATTATGGGCTTTGTGCCAATACCGAAGGCTTTGTGCCGATATTATGGCTTTGTGCCAATCCTATTTACCGTGGCTATGTGCCTAACTTATATATTGATGACTCTGTGTCGATCATATTTACCAAAGGTGTGTGCCGATTATATTTACCGTCATTGATGGCTATGTGCCAAATATATCTGATCCACCGATGGCTTTGTGCCAATTGTAATACCGCCATGAAGGCTTTTTAGCCACCGAGTAGCTTTGTTGCATCGATAAGTTAGTGCGCAACCTGGTGCTACATAAGGAGTGTAGGGATGGGTGGGTCGATTAAATCCCCACAGGAGTGTAGGGTTGGACAGGAGACGGAGTGCAGGGTTGGTATGGGCATTAACGCATTGCATATCTGGATTATATTACTGAGATGGGCTTAGGCCCCGATTTATATGTATGACATGTGACATTTGACTTGGGTTAAGGCCCAACCGAGGCTATTTTGGGCTAATGCCCAATTGCCACAGTTACTTTAATGGGCTTGGGCCCGAATTATTTTGATGCATGTTCTTACAGATTTTGTTCGTAAGGGGAATTACACACTGAGTTTTCGTAAACTCACCTCCTCTTTTTAATTTTTCTTAGGTAATTCTCAGTAGGCGGTTTGACGTATTGGAGGACTCGGAGGTGGCCACACTACGAGCAGTTTTGGACTTTAGTATTTTACTTATTTTTAACTTGGGTTAATATTTTGTAATAAGGCCGCTTTAACTTTAAATTTGGTATTTTATTTGGTTTAGCTTTTAATATGATACTGCCTATTATTCTCAAATGTTTAATACGGGATTTTCCTAAACCCTTAATAACTGTTTTCCAAAATGTTAACAAAAGGATAACTGTAACACCCTGATTTAGGGGCTATGCAATTTGGGTATAATTCCAGTGTTGGAAGGTTTTGGGTGTTTTTGGATGTGTTTTAGAGGTTTAAGAATGCTTGGATGAAAAAGGAAGGGCTTTGGAAAATTTTTATTTTTAGTGTAAAAAGGGGAAATGGGGCAGGAAGGCCTTAAAATATTTTTCTGGAGTTTAGGACGCAAGAAAGGATCTGGCAAAGTGGCTCTTGGGCGCTACATAGGCGCTGGAAGGGAGGGAGGTCGCGGTTTCGAGGGGCCGGAGAAGCATTTGGCGTTTTATTTTTGTTTTGGGCGTTGGGCTTTGTAAGGCCTTAAAGATATATGGTGAGGAATTCGGACAAGAAAGATGGGGTGGTGGAGTGGCTCTCATGCGCGCCACTTAGGCGCTGGAGGAGAGCAAGGCGCGAGTTCGAGCGCTGAGCCGCAGAGTTGGCGTTTTTATTTTTGTGCGGTTATGGGCTGAGATAAGAAGGGTTTAAAAATAAACGTTGGGGTTTCTAGCATGAAATACAATGTGGCCGAGTGGCACAGGCGTTGGAGGAGGGTGGTGTGCAGCAGATGGTCCGTGTTGGAACCAAGAGAGCTGCGTTTTGGAGTTTAAATTTTTATTCCTTTTTGGCAGCAATTTTGAAGGTGTTGGACGGCTAGAAGACTTTTATTTAGATGAGGATAATGTTTTTTTTTTTATTATTTATTTATCTATTTAGTTATTTAGAAGTGTGGGATAATTATTATTTATTTTTGATAAGTGGGATAATAGTGGAGCAATTCAAATTGTTTTTGAATTGAACTAATTCAAATTGATTTGAATTAGTGGGTGTTGGCCGAATCTTGGAGTCTTCTAGGGGGGGTGGCCGAATGCTATAAATAGGGGGGGTAGAGTGCCAATTATTCTTCAAGTCTTTTGCCGAATCTCTCCCTCTCCCTCTTGGTGTGCCGAAATTCCTTTCCCCTATTTAGTTGTCACCTTGGCCGAATAGTAGGTGTGGTGTGGAGCACTTTGGGTTTTTTTTCAATCGTTGGAAGAGGTAAGTAGGCTTAGCCGAATTCCTTTTTCTCTCTTTATTTCCATACCTTTTTATTTCCTTCAACTTTGATTCTCTAATCATTAGACTAAGCCGAAACTCTTTTAATACTAAGCACCATTGTTGAAATCCTTGGCATCCTAGTGCGGTTGGGCGAATTCTAGCAAGGGCGACCTCTCCTAGTTCTTCTCCATTCGATTTAAGGAAGGTAAGGGTTAGGTGCTATTCGGCCATAGGGGTCCTCTTTTCATAGATTTTTGTTACAAGCCATATTTGGCATTTGTGGTAACCGATTCTGACCTTGACCATTTAGGAGTTTTAGCAAGTGATTAAGGAGCTTTCGGGATTTCAAGACTGCATCGGTAAGGATGAGTAGTTTATGATTATTCGTTTGAGATCTCAGATAACCAAGTTTTGATTAGATATCGTTATGGATGCGAATACCGGTCAAGGTGGGCAAGGAAAGCTCCCATTCCAAAGTTCAAGAAGAGATCCGTTTCATTGCATGCGAGATTGGCCACTGTGGTGTGGGCCAACAATGAGAAAATGTTAGGCAAATAGCCGTAGTCTCACTAAACGATAGCGTCGAGGATCGAGAGTCTAGAACTCCAAGTAATAAGGTGTGTAGTTAGCCATTGTTTCCGGATTTGCGTGATATTTGCCTGTTTTATATGTTGCTAACAAGTGCAGTAAATGTGGGAATGATACCCTTGAAGGGGGTATGATGATGACCAGGTTAGTAGCAAATTGGCTAATATGTGGTAATTGATTTTTAATATGTGAGTATGCCTATGATTGTGAATAGCATGCACATGCATCATCTCCGCATTATATTATGTTACATGTGCATGGGTGGGTTTATGAAAGAAGGACAGGTGTACTTGAGTACGTGGTTGATGTCGACTTTGTGCTACATCGTGGATTGGCGCCGATCGAGGTCGTTGTGGATCTTTGCGATTTGGTTCGCGTGGTTACCTTGATTGATATGGGCTTTATGCCATATCGTGGCTTGATGGATTGCTGTGTGCTCCATCGTGGTTTGATGTTAGCTATACGCTACATCGTGGATGGCATTGGTTGCCTTTATGGAGGGAAAAGGAGAGGGTGACTTGATAGTCCCTGGTGTGTGTGGTAAATTTGGATAAGGGGGTGTGTAGCGGATGGACCCTAGGATTGGGTTGGGTATCATGATTGCATGGTTTCGTTATGAATTGATATGGAAATGGGCCAAGCCCAATATGAAATATGAATGGGTATGTTTTGAGAACATACGTGGAAATGGGCCAAGCCCAGTAATCAGTGGATTGATGAGAAAAGGGCCTAGCCCAGTATTTGATATGATTTGATTGTGGGCCAAGCCCAGATTGTGGTAATTGTTAAAATGAATATATATTACTTGTTGTATTTGATAATTGGGATATTATGTGGCTAGCATGTGGGTGGATTTCAGTGGTTAACTTACATACTGAGTCTGTATGACTCACCCAACTTTTTAAACATCGCAGGTGAGTCGTGAGTAATGGACCGGGTTGGAGTAGATACAAAGGTGGCCATGCGAAATGATTTTCATGCAGAAGTAGACGTTTTGAATATTTTTATTTCAAGCATTTTAATTTGAAGTACTTGGTTTAATTTATTTGATGTAATAAGGGCCACTTTTGATTAAAATACTCTATTTATAGTTGATAAAGGTTATATCGTATTTAGTAATATTTTTACAAAGGAGTTATATTATAATAAATTATAATAAAGTTTTAATTCAAACCAAGCTTATATTATTTAATAATTTTAATGGACTTACTTCCCGAAAGTTAACAAAATTTTCAAGTTTTACTCTAAAGACAAAGATTTTTAACCGTCATTCCGCAGTGACATAACCAGATCCGGACGAGACTTGTGGGCCGGGTTTGGGGGTGTTACAATAACAAGCAAATACATAATTAAACTCGAAATTTTTAACAAACGCACAATTTTTAAACAACCCTTTTTGTGACATGCCGGATCTGGTCGTAACATTTTGACCGAGTTTGGGGTGTTACAAATCGCAGGCATTTAGCCATTTATATCAAATTCGAATTGTGGACAAGCCACCAAAATAACAGAATATACGTGGCTTAGCCACCAGACAAAATGTGACAGAGTCACCAGAATATGTGGCAGAGCCACCAAATTTCACTTCCCCGATCATCAATATCCCAATCCCATGCAACTTATGTAAATGCAACATACATCGTAAATCATAATATTTACAATATAACCACGATAATTAATAACTCAGAGATTTATTACAAACAATTTGGCCCATTAACACTTTACAAAATCGGCCCATTAGGGTATTATATCAAATCGCCCATTAAGCCATATATCGATCGCCCATTTAGCAATGTATCGATCGGCCCATTAAGCAATATATCAAATCGGCCCATTATGGCTATATATCAAATCGGCCTGTTAAGGCAATATATCAAATCGACCCGTTAAGGCAATATAACAAATCAGCCCGTTAAGGCAATATAACAAATTGGCCCATTAAGGCAATATAACAATTCAGCCCGTTAAGGCAGTATAACAAATCGGCCCGTTAAGCCAGTATAACAAATCGGCTCATTAGGGGCATTTCTGTAATTTGACCCATAGGAGCATTTTCGTAATTCGGTAATCTTACCCACTAAGGGTAATTTGGTAATCTCGTAACCTAGGGGTATTTCGGTAATTTACCCTCTAAGGGTATTTTGGTAAATTTCGCAAACCAGACTTAGCTACTAATTTGGGGCATAAAAATCGAAATTGTCCATCTGCGTCATACTGACCAAATTGACTATAACTCGAGTTAGGAATCTCAAAATTTAAATCCGTAAATTTTCCTTGAAACTAGACTCATATATCTTCTTACTAAAAATTTTCCAGAATTTTTGGCTTAACCAATTAGTACAGTTTATTCCTTAAAATTTCCCTTGTTTCACTGTCCAACGATTCTAACCTCTCTTACCTTAATTTCAAATATCTCACTGTACGGTTTTCATATACTGCTCCCACTTGTTTCTATTAAAAATAGGCTCACTAAGAAATCTATACATATAAACTATAACTCATAATTCACTTTGTACAATTTTATACAATTTTTTCTAAGACAGATCAGGGAACCACAAAGTCATTCAGAACCAGTCTCACTAAAATTAAAATATCACAGACTTTAAAATTCCTTTTCCTTCACCACTTCTTCCATATAAAAATAGACACAATACGCTTTATTTTGATATCTTTTTCAATTTCTAACTCCCTTTATCCTATTTTTCGTGATTTTTCAAAATCACATCACTGCTACTGACCAAACTATTTCATTGCAAAAATATGGTTACCACTACGAATATACGCACGCCCGAGTGGTCACGGATGCCGGTTTCCAGTTTTCCTTTAGTATTTTGACCGAATCACAGAACATATCATGCAAACATTCAGAGAGGTATGAGATTACACACCATTTCAAACATGTATTTGGAAGGGTACGAGATTACACACCTTGATTACGAGTTGTGCTTTCTACCAATTTCAACACCTATAATGATAGTTGATAGAAGGTTAGTCTCAACTTTGATAATCGTAACTAGAAACACTTTATTAGGCTAACTCCACTTACCACGAATGTGATCTCCCTCAGTGCACCAAAAATCAATACTACCCTTTTGGTTACTGAAATCCCGTCCTAACAATATTTGGTGAGCTAAAGAGTCGTTAGTAATTATCCCACCTTTGGCCAAAACAAATCTTATAACAACGTTCTTACCCCACTTGCTTGACGAGTCGATGATAATGATTTGGTTAATACAAATCACTTGTGCTCCTTTACCTTGAAGATTTTTAGGACCGATTCCCAACGATTGTACGATAACTTCGGAAGATTCAAAGTTTCGGCCTTCCACTATATCACTACGAAGAAGGAAAATAATCTCATTTGAGAGAGAATAAGGTGATGGTCTCGGTCAAAATGACCATCCCAAACCAAAACATAGATTCGGTATTAAGAGAAAAAAATATGAAATGTTGAGATGAACACTTGCCGATTAATCAAGGATTGAGTGTAAATACGGATGAGAAGAAAAGATAGAAAAGAGATGAAGGTTCGGTTATAGAAGAAAATGAATATTGATATTCGGCTATGGAGGATAATCAAACAAGAAAATGTGATTTTATGGTGGTGTCGATTTAGAGAAGAGAAAAGATTAGAGGAATGGTTAAAAGAAAAGGATGGAAGGTTGGATGGATGCTAGGTGATTCGGCTATCAAAGGGAGATGAACATGTTGTACAAATGTGCTAGGAGGTTTCGGCAAAGAAGAAAGAAAGAAGAAAAACTAAAACTCACAAAGAGTAGCAATTTGGAGAAAATGACACTATTGAAGCCAAAGGTATTTTTGACCAAAACAAACACTATAGTTTTACCAAAACACCAAGTAAAATTCGGCTACCTCCCTTTTACCACAAAACCGTCCACATTCATGACCATAATGGTCAAAAATTGGCCAACCACACTTTCCATAACACTTCCCTTGAAAAAGGCCACATGTTCCCCTTACTTTCCCCTTTCTCTTGATTTCTTTCCTCACCTTCATTCTTTCCTATTTTCCTTAGCCATCTTGCCAAAAATAGAAAGTCCACCTTGCCTTATTTATATGCTCTGCCGACACTTAGGGAAAGAATACAAAAATAATAGTCAAAATTTGCACACAATGGGATTTGAACCTCTTCCCTCCATACTCTTCACTTAATGCCATAACCTCTTTGCCATATACTCACTTATGCTAGCAAATTGAATACTTATTTTCATAAGTATTGATGCCACTTACTATTTCTCCTAAATAGGCTTAAACACCAAATTTTTTACTAGGGCCCAATTCAACCCCGAGCCTTCATAGAACCCCGTAACTTTCCAAAATCACCTTCCTAATAAGTCCAACTTGAAATAATGTCATTCTCAAATTTCCATAAATTTTAAAACGCTTCTACGCTCAAGGTCCAATGGGCCCAATAGGTCCAATTCTACTAGGCCCAATTTTGGGATGTTACACCAGTTACTGGAATAAATGATGTTTAAGTGTTAGTTTATTAAGTTAGTTGTTAATTTATTTTAAGTTTAATAATTGCATTAATTTTTCGATTACATGTGATAATTGCAGGTGACTTTTCATCTTACATCCATTATTACTATTAAATAAAGAAGAACATTATGGTTCTTTAAATTCGGCAGCCTCTTTGTCTTCAACTTCTATAATGTTTGCTTCATGGTATTTACTACAAGCAATCATTTCTCCATCATTTGGCTGGTGACTTTTTGGTTGATCATGGAGAACTCAAGGGACATTAACAAGTAATTTAATTGAAGAATTAATCACATTGAAAATGGGAGTTACATGACTAGAATTCCAAAAGTTGAGACTTTTCATTTGGTACAGTGACTTTTCAGGTTGATCATGGAAGAACCCAAGGGACACTTTTAAGCATTCAAATTCATTTAATCAGCTCATTAGGAGTCATAAAGTTACTGTTATTTGGCTGGAGGAATTCAAGAGTTTTTAGATTTTATTTTAGCCACTTAAATGCATATTAAAGTTGAATTCATTTGTCTCTTCAGCTAACCACATGTAAGCACTATATATACCTGTTATTAGTTTGTAAAAAGGGGACTTTTGAACTTTGAATATATTTTATGAACTTTTGTTCATTGAGTGAGATTATTCTCTTCTCTATCTTTCGTACGAGTTTCGATTTTGACTTATCAAGTTTTCTTGCTTGTGGCGTCAATCAATCTCTTCCATCAACTTATACCATAGGTTCTTATCTTTATAGATAACGGGTCTTGGTCCATCATCGACTACTATTTTTTCCACCTTAAACAAATATAGAATCCAGGGTGACACTTTATTAGTGTTGAATCGATTCTTTGTTTAAGTTCTTTCATCATTCCCATCAACTATCACCTATCATTTATCTAAACCATCACTTATCCATCTATTTTCTTTGTTATTAAACCGCTGCCATTTTCTTAAATCCAACCATTTTTCCCTTTCAAAACAAATCGAACGAAACCTCTTTGTAGACGATTGGGCAAACTTGTATACGACTCGACTCACCCCGAGGCGGATCGTATCATTTGGTATCAGAGCTATAAAACGAGGAGTTTCGATGACGAACGAGAAGCTGGTAATAGGTTCGTAAAAAAATTGAAAAAAATTTGAAAAAAAAGAGTTGTATTTCATTTCTTTTGTACTCATCTTTTTGCATTTGGTGAAAAAAAATTAAAAAAATTAATTTAAAAAAAAGAAAAAAATACGAGTGAAAAAAAAGTTTGTGGAAATTTTTTTGAAAAGATTGCAAGTTGTGTTTCATTTCTTCTACCCTGTTTTCGACCTCAAAGCTACCACTTTAGTCTCATCTACCTACCCCGATCTTCAAAAAAAAAAAATCTTCTACCATCATTTGGTATTTTCTCTTTTCACCCAACGCCATCCACCCTTACTCCATTTGCCTTTTCTTTCTTTTAGTCTACCCGAAACCCAACGTTAAACCTTTGTTAACCAATTTTGAAGTCGACCCTCAAGCCATAATAAGTCTTTCAAAATAAAGTACGAAGTTGTGAGAGCAAGAAAGAGCGGTAAAAGGCACGAGTGCTACATTAGAGAAAAAGCCATATTCGAGTGAAACACGAGTGTGAGCGATTTTTCTTTGCGAGTGACTTGTGAGAATTTTGTGGTAAGGATTTAATTTTTTGTTTTATTCTTTTTAACAATCTTTCTTTTCAGAAAATAAACATGAATCAAGAAGCGTTGACAGAATCTGATTATCAATACTTGTTGAACGGGATGCTAAAAGTCATGAATGCCAAGTTTGACAAGTTACATAAGCGGTTGGATCGAATCGAGGAACGAGACCAACAAGAACGACTTTCTTCAAGTCGAAGAACGGAGTCAAGGTTGTCTCGAAAACACTCTTTAGAAGATCATTCAAGAAGAGATTTTGATCGAGATTATGGTTTATATAGAAGTTCGAGACGGTATGAATCAAACCGCGAAGGTGAGACCTCTCGTGATTACCATCGAGAAGGTATGATTTCTTCTTCACAAGCTTCAACATATCCATCCACGGAGAAATCTTTACGAAGAAGTGAATGTGGTTCATATGCGTCGAAGAATTCATCTACTAAAGATTGTTCTCAAAGTAGTTCAAATCGTGATTCTTATTCGACGAAGGATTCAAGGCAAAGCAAAGCAAAGTTTGAAGCCTACTATGGTGATGAACAAGAAGAAAGTACGAGTTTTTCTTCTTATGAATCAAAGATGTCGAGCACGAAGGATTTTTCACAAAGCATCGATCGTGACATCTACGAAAATATTTCTTCGATCTTTGAGTCAAATCCATCTCTTTTTAATTCTTTTGAATCATTCCCTTGTTGTAATGAAAAAGAACTTGAAAAAGATTTCGAGAGAAAAGAAAATAAAAATGAGAAAAAAGATATAAAAAGAAAAGAGAGAAAAGAGGCAAGTAAGAGAGAAAATGAGCGAGTTTTGAGAGAGCTTGAAAAAGCCATTGAGAAGGTTTTTGAAAAAGAGAAAGAACAAAAAGAAGTTGAAAGAGAAGTCAAAAGAAATTTGAAAAAGAATTTGAGAGTGAAGAAAAGAGCTTAAAAAGAAAATGAAGAAAAGATTGAAAAGAAAATTGAGATTGAAAAAAAATTGAAAGTGAAAAGAAGAGTTGGAAAAGAAACGAGAGAACGAGATGAGCGAGAGAAAGAGAGTGATTTTTCAACTAATCCATTTGAAGTTTTCTCTTCTTCTGTCTCTACTTTTCAAGTTTATGAGAAACCGAGTACTGAATGCCAACTTCAATACCTTCCCGGTGAGCGACGTTTTCGTGTGATCAATAAAGGTAAAGTTGAAAGTGAAGTTGTGATGCGGCCACAACTCCTGATGCGTCAGGTTCAAACAAGGAACCGTTAGAATTGCCCCAAGGACCCGTCACCCGAGCTCGAGCCAAATGTTTCAGGGAAGCTATTTTGGCTTTGGTTGAGCAAACATGGAACATGCCTAGGGCTGGAACCAATGAGGAGAATCGAGCTAGCCCATTTAGCCCATTGCGCATGCTATTACGAGCCGAACTTAGCTCTTTTCTAGCTCATTCAGTTTTGACTTAAAATATCAGCATTTAAATTACTTAATAAGCTTAAAAAAAATGTGTTAGATTCAATTAATTAAAGTGTGTTTAATTTGTTTTTAATATGTCAAAAATTCTGGACATAATAAATTATTTTGTCTAGTTTATTACATCCTAAAAATGTAGGTAAAGGGTGAATTAAATGTGTCCTATGTTAGGAAAAATTAAATTCATGTTTTTAACATTAATTTCCTGTCAAATTTAAAGTGTCTATTTATCCCTTTAATGTGCTGATTTTTAAGCTAAAAGATTAATTAATTTGCTGCATGTTTTTAGAACTTTGGACTGCATTGAAGAGGGCAAAAAGGGGGCTGAACGTTGGTGTTCTCAAGGGGACTTTCGGCCAGCATTAAAGGTTGCTGTTGGCTGATTTTTTTCCACACGTCTTTTCAGCTACCAAGCTAAGAGTTTGTACTGAATTTATGGAGTTTGTTGGCCGAAGCAACGGCATGAATTCATGGGACTCTTGGATTTACGTGAACCACATTTAAGGAGTTGTTGGATTTAATTCAAAAGAAAACATCAATAAATGATCAGCTGGTGGGCGCCATCAATGAGACGTGGCATTAATGTGCTTTTGTTGCTGCTTCGTGGAGCTCAAAAGTGAGCTGAAATGGTGCCTTTCCAAGGAGGTTGCCATGAGGTGCAATGGACAGCATTCAAGGCTGCTCGGGTAGGCTAAAGGTCACGTCTAGAAGCCTTCCAAAGGGGGTCTAAATTTAGTCAAATATTGAAGAAGACTAAGGGAGTTTTTCTAGATTTTCTACTCAAATTAATGCCAAAAATTTACTTAGTTTCTAAGGACAATTTGACCATTCGGCTAGCCAATGAAAAAAAAGGCTATAAATATTTGTCATTTTTGAATTTTGGATACCTTTTGGCACTTTAATGAATCTTTGCCGAATTTGTGAGATTTCTTTCTCTCAAACTTCGTTTATGACCCGGTTTGACTTATCTGACTACTAGTGGTGTCAATCAAGTTTTCTTTCAAACTTATCACTCCCCAAAACCTGAGTGTGGCGTTCGACAACTATACCTTTGGTTCGTACTTACCTAAGTATTGGGTCAAGGTCTTATCTACTTTGTTACCCTTCGCTTAAGTCGCCTCAAGTTCGGGTCAACACTCGAATCTATTGTTGGTTTAACATAGGCCTTAAGTTCCTAAACTATTCAAAGTTCCCAAGTGATTCCACTTCTATTATCAAATGAAACTTCTCATTTATCGATCTGGCAACCATACGACTTGAAACCTATAGAATCGGGGCCCTATCATCTGGTATCAGAGCTACTTAACGAGGAGCTCGGGTGTTCGAAAACAAACCCGAATTAGTTACGTATCATCAAAAAAAAGAAAAGAAAGAAGAAGTATACGAACAAAAAAAAAGGAACTAGAATTAACTCATCTATTCGTTTCCATCTCCTCGACCCGGTCCTCAAAAATATTCTACCCAGCCTACCCCAAACAACGCTACACCCTCACTAGAAACTTTTTCCTTTTTTTTTAGCCTTCCCGTACCTTATCATCTTAACCCTTGTTAATCGTTGAAGCCGACCCCTAGTCTACGATAACTTCCCATCGAGTTTACAACAAAGTCACAAGAGAAAGGTGAGCGGTAAGAGGCTCGAGTGCGTGAGTACACTAGAGTGGAGGTAAAAGCCAAAAAGGAGTGTAAATACGAGTGTGAGAGACATTACTCTTTCTTTTTGAGTGAACGTGAGGATTTGTGGTAAGGGCTAGACCATCCATGTCACGAAGCCCGGAGCACAATATGGCGAAAAGAACCGATAGACAGCCCATACGAAATGTTCCAGATCTTAACCTTCAAGCGCTGCTACGAGAAGTGAAATGACTGTTTGACCGCAAGCTTGAACCTATCCAAGAAAGGTTGGATCAAGTAGAAGAAAGAGCTCAGCGTTAAAGGCCTCCTCGAGGGCGACGTAGGGAGCAAGACCAACCAAGGTTTCGCGAAGATGACCCCTTCTCGAGTGAAGCCGAGAGTGACCAAGGATCTAACGATAGTGAACGGAGGAGGGAACCACGCAACCAAGGTCGTCGAGATCGAGGATGAATGGACGACGACTTGAAGAACATTAAGTTGTCCATTCCACCGTTCCAAGGGAAATCTGACCCTGAAGCTTACTTGGAGTGGGAAAAGAAGATCGAGTTGGTCTTCGATTGTCACAACTACTCCGAAGCTAAAAAGGTTAAGTTAGCAGCCATTGAGTTTTCAGATTATGCAATGATATGGTGGGACCAATTATCCACCAGTCGAAGGAGGAACAGAGAACTTCCCATCCACACGTGGGCTGAAATGAAAGTGATGATGCGTCGGAGATTCATTTCATCATACTACCACCGTGAATTGTACCAAAGGCTCCAAAACCTTACCCAAGGGTCAAGGAGTTTTGAAGACTATTTCAAAGAGATGGAAGTTGCTATGATACGAGCGGATGTCCAAGAAGAATGCGAGGCAACCATGGCACGTTTCCTAGCAGGTCTCAATCGACACATAGCTAATGTTGTAGAGCTCCAGCATTATGTCGAGGTTACGGACATGGTGCACATGGCCATCAAGGTGGAAAAGCAATTAAAATGAAAGGGAGCAGTTTGAAGTTTTACCAACCCTAACACATCAAGATGGAATCAAGGAACTAGTAAAGCTAATATTCCAACTCGTGCCAAGGAGCCAGCACTACCTACTAAAGCGAACAAGTCCGTCTCTGAACAAAGCAAAGGCAAGGCCATTGAAGGTTCTACCAACCGTTCTAGGGACATTAAATGTTTTAAGTGCCTCGGGAGAGGGCATATTGCAAGCCAATGCCCAAACCAAAACACCATGGTGGTGTGCGCAAACGGAGAAATTGAGTCCGAAGAAGAAGTTGAACATGAGCCTGAACCTACCTCAGACGAGGAGGAAGAAGTAGAGCATGCTGTGGATGGCGAGCTACTTGTTGTTAAAAGGAGTCTCAGCCTCCAAGGGGTAGAAGACGAAAGCAACGAGAAAATATCTTCCATATCCGGTGTCAAGTACAAGGGAAAATATGTAGTGTCATCATAGATGGTGGAAGCTGTACAAACGTGGCTAGCACTCTCATGGTGGAGAAGCTTGGTTTGCCAACCACCAAACACCCGAGCCCATACAAACTCCAATGGCTCAATGATGGCGGGGAGTTAAAGGTAACAAAACAAGTACTTGTGTCTTTCAGCATTGGGAAGTATGCGGATGAAGTCCTTTGCGGTGTTGTTCCGATGCATGCGGGTCATCTGCTGCTTGGACGCCCCTGGCAATTCGACCGCAAGGTCGTCCATGACGGGTATACCAATAGGTATACTTTTAAACATATGGGAAAGATTGTGACATTAGCACCCTTGACGCCGAAGCAAGTCCACGAGGACCAAATGAAGTTAAAAGACTCCGTAGAAAAATTGAGAGAAAAAGAAAAAAATGAAAGAGCGAAAGAAAAGAAAAACGAGAAAAAAAAAGAGCGAAGTAAAAAGAAAGAGGAAAAAGGTAAGATGAGCGAAAAAGATGAAAAGGAAAAAAAGAACGAGAGATTGAGTGTCTTTGCAAAAGGGAGTGAAGTTCAGAAAGCTCTATTGATGAGGCAACCGATCCTTGTACTTATGTATAAGGAAAATTTATTTAGCACTAACGACATAACCAAAAACCTCCCCTCTTCGATTGTGTCTCTATTACAGGATTTTGGTGATGTATTTCCGGAGGAAATTTTGAGTGGGTTGCCACCTCTCCGCGGGATCGAACACCAAATAGATTTCGTGCCTGGGGCAGTTATTCCGAACCGGCCTGCATATCGAACAAACCTGGAAGAAACCAAGGAACTCCAACTTCAAGTCGAAGAACTCATGAAGAAAGGCTATATCCGAGAAAGCCTCAGTCCCTGCACCGTTCCAGTCTTGTTAGTACCGAAGAAAGATGGCACTTGGCGAATGTGTGTTGACTGTCAAGCCGTGAACAAGATTACTGTCAAATACCGGCATCCAATACCGCACCTAGACGACATGCTAGATAAACTAAGTGGAGCCAAACTGTTCTCAAAGATCGACTTGAAAAGTGGCTACCATCAGATCCGGATGCGAGAAGGCGACGAATGGAAAACAGCCTTCAAAACCAAACATGGTTTGTATGAGTGGTTAGTCATGCCATTTGGCCTAACCAACGCCCCGAGTACTTTTATGAGGTTAATGAATTATGTCTTAAGAGCTTTCATTGGTAAGTTCTGTGTCATTTATTTCGATGACATTCTTATCTATAGCAAAACTTTAGAGGATCATACGGCACATCTTAAGTCTGTTCTGGAAGTCCTACGTAAGGAAACTCTCTACGCTAATCTTAAGAAATGTTCCTTTTGTTCTGATAAGGTTATTTTTCTTGGTTTTGTAGTGAGCTCGGAAGGCCTCAAGGTGGATCAAGAGAAGATCAAGGCCATTCAAGAGTGGCCAAGACCTACGAGCGTGAGTCAAGTGAGGAGCTTCTATGGCTTAGCAAGTTTTTATCGGTGATTTGTTCCCAACTTTAGCACCTTAGCCGCGCCATTGACCAGCGTCATCAAGAAGAACTCCGCCTTTCATTGGGGCGAAGAACAAGAAAAATCTTTTAATATTATTAAAGATTGTCTTACTAGAGCTCCCTTACTTGCATTGCCTGACTTTACTAAGACTTTTGAAATTGAATGTGATGCATCAGGTGTAGGCATTAGAGCCGTGCTGACCCAAGACGGGAGACCTATCGCTTACTTCCTACGAGAAACTAAATGGAGCACCGCTAAATTATCCCATTTATGACAAGGAAATGTACGCCCTCATTCGCGCCCTCGAGACTTGGCAACACTACCTTTGGCCGAAGGAATTCGTGATTCATTCAGATCACGAGGCATTGAAGAATATAAAAGGTCAGCACTAATTGAATAAATGACATGCCAAATGGGTAGAATATCTAGAGTCATTTCCCTATGTCATCAAGTATAAAAAAGGTAAAGACAATATTGTGGCTGATGCACTTTCAAGGAGATATGCCCTTCTAACATACTTAGATTCGAAACTGCTTGGATTTGCCTTCTTAAAAGACTTATATGCCACTGGTGATGATTTTGGTGACATCTTTAATGCTTGTGAAAAAGTGGCTATTGATAAGTTCTACAGGTCTGACGGCTTCCTTTTCAAAGAAGGTAAGCTATGTGTTCCCCAAAGTTCCGTTCGGGAGTCCTAGTTAACGAAGCACATAGCGAGGGCCTCATGGGTCATTTTGGTGTGGAGAAAACGATGTCAACACTCCGGGAACACTTTTATTGGCCAAGAATGAAGCGGGATGTCGAACAAGTATGCGAACGATGTATAACATGTAAGAAAGCCAAATCGAAGATCAAGCCACACGGGTTATACATGCCACTCCCGGTTCCTAAAGCGCCGTGGGATGATATCTCCATGGATTTTGTCCTTGGACTACCTAAAACTAAAATGGGAAAGGATTCAATTTTCGTTGTAGTAGATAGATTCTCGAAAATGTCTCATTTTATATCTTGTACGAAAACTGACGATGCTGTTCATATTGCCAATCTATTCTTTAGGGAAGTTGTGCGACTTCATGGCATTTCGAGGACCATCGTCTCAGATCGAGATATGAAGTTTCTAAGTCATTTCTGGCGATCGCTTTGGGGAAAGCTTGGAACTAAATTACTGTTTTCAACCACTTGCCACCCCCAAACTGATGGCCAAACGGAAGTGGTCAATCGGGTGTTATCTACCCTGTTGAGGGCCATCATACGAAAGAACTTAAAGTCGTGGGAGGAGTGTTTACCGCATGTGGAATTTGCCTACAATCGATCTGTTCACTCGGCAACCAAATTTTCACCTTTCAAAATCGTCTATGGGTTTAATCCTTTGACTCCTTTAGATTTAATACCGTTGCCTAACGATCAAATTATTCATTCAGATACTAAGAAGAAGGCTGAATATGTGAAGGATTTACATCAAAGGGTCCGAGCAAACATCGAGTCAAGGACTGAGAAATATGCCCAAAAGGCGAACAAAGGTCAGAAAAGAGTTATCTTTGAACCCGGTGATTGGGTTTGGGTGCACATGAGGAAAGAAAGCTTCCCAGCCCAACGAAGGTCTAAACTATTACCGCGAGGAGATGGCCCATTTCAAGTCTTAGAGCGAATTAACGACAATTATTATCGACTAGACTTACCCGGTGAGTATAATATCAACGCAACCTTTAACATATCTGATTTGTCGCTCTTTGATGCAGACTTCGATTTGAGGACAAATCGTGTCGAAGAAGGGGAGGATGATGCGGCCACAACTCCTGATGCGTCAGGTTCAAACAAGGAACCGTTAGAATTGCCCCAAGGACCCGTCACCTGAGCTCGAGCTAAACGTTTCAGGGAAGCTATTTTGGCTTTGGTTGAGCAAACATGGAACGTGCCTAGGGCTGGAACCAATGAGAAGAATCGGGCTAGCCCATTTAGCCCATTGCGCATGCTATTACGAGCCGAACTTAGCTCTTTTCCAGCTCATTCGATTTTGACTTAAAATATCAGCATTTAAATTAATTAATAAGCTTAAAATAAATGTGTTAGATTCAACTAATTAAAGTGTGTTTAATTTGTTTTTAATATGTCAAAAATTCTGGACATAATAAATTATTTTGTCTAGTTTATTACATCCTAAAAATGTAGGTAAAGGGTGAATTAAATGTGTCCTATGTTAGGACAAATTAAATTCATGTTTTTAACATTAATTTCCTGTCGAATTTAAAGTGTCTATTTATCCCTTTAATGTGCTGATTTTTAAGCTAAAAGATTAATTAATTTGCTTCATGTTTTTAGAACTTTGGACGGTATTGAAGAGGGCAAAAGGGGGCTGAACGTTGGTGTTCTCAAGGGGACTTTCGGCCAGCATTAAAGGTTGCTGTTGGCAGATTTTTTTTCCACACGCCTTTTCAGCTACCAAGCTAAGAGTTTGTGCCGAATTTATGGAGTTTGTTGGCCGAAGCAACGACATGAATTCATGGGACTCTTGGATTTACGTAAACCACATTTAAGGAGCTGTTGATTTAATTCAAAAGAAAACATCAATAAACAATCAGCTGGTGGGCGGCATCAATGAGCTATGTGCCCCTTCGTGGAGTCCAAGAGACGTGGCATTAATGTGCTTTTGTTGCTGCTTCGTGGAGCTCAAAAGTGAGCTGAAGTGGTGCCTTTCCAAGGAGCTTGCTGTGAGGTGCAATTGACAGCATTCAAGGCTGCTCGGGTAGGCTAAAGGCCACGTCTAGAAGCCTTCCAAAGGGGGTCTAAATTTAGCCGAATATTGACGAAGACTAAGGGCTTTTTTCCATATTTTTCTACTCAAATTAATGCCGAAAATTTACTTTGTTTCTAAGGACAATTTGACCATTCCGGTAGCCAATGAAAAAAAGGCTATAAATATTTGTCATTTTTGAATTTTGGATACCTTTTGGCACTTTAATGAATCTTTGCCGAATTTGTGAGATTTCTTTCTCTCAAAATTCGTTTATGACCCGGTTTGACTTATCTGACTACTAGTGGCATCAACCGAGTTTTCTTTCAAACTTATCACTCCCCAAAACCTGAGTGTGGCATTCGACAACTATACCTTTGGTTCGTACTTACCTAAGTATTGGGTCAATGTCTTTTCTACTCTGTTACCCTTCGCTTAAGTTGCCTCAAGTTCGGGTCAACACTCGAATCTAGTGTTGGTTTAACATAGGCCTTAAGTTCCCAAACTATTCAAAGTTCCCAAGTGATTCCACTTCTATTATTGAACGAAACTTCTCATTTATCGATCGGGCAACCATACGACTCGGAACCTATAGAACCGGGGCCATATCAAGTTGAATCACCCGAATCGGAAGGTAAGGAAGGTAAGTGTTTTGAAACGATTCCGTCTCCCCTAAAATTTTCTAATGATTGCAAATATGTCGATGACATCATCATTTGCCCATCTTTGATTGATTGTGATAATTTAAGTGATGGTAAAATGAGTTTGTCTAGTAATAATCAATGTGATGCAAAGTATGATGGTGGAGAGACGCATAGCCAACAAATGTAAGACTCGAGTAAGTATAACGATGATTTTTTTTAATCCCAACTTGTTTGATTGCGGGTATTACGAGATTTGTTCATTGTCTAATACGGAATCTTTGAGTTTTTGAAAATTGGTTTTAAAACATGTCAAGAGTTTTGATTGCTCGATCTTCAATATGCATAAAGCTTATTGGTTTAATAAGTTTGATTTATCGAGACCGTTGGTACATCTTGTCTCCAATAATCAAAATCAAGTATTTAAACCAGGAATTCGTTTTGATTCATCTTGTTGGAAAGTTAAGCAACATCAATTATGTTAGTATAATTTCTATCTTTTTGATACGAGGTTTTTGAGTAAGGTTGAGAAATTTGTTCACTTTGTTTTCAATTTTTATTCGCTCCTTAAACAAACTCTGTGGGTGTATTGCACATTCCATCCAAAAAGGGTTGAATCGAATGCAAAGCTTCGACTACACTACATGCCTACGGAGAGAAGGTTTGTATTGCTCGACCAAGGTAAGCAAGATCTTTGTCTTTTCGTGCATCAAGGTAAGTCTACTGAAATTGTTGATACATTTTTGTTTTTTTTGGATGATGACAAGCATTGTATTGATGAACTGCCTTTTGCAAAACAATTAGATCGTGATATGCTTAGCTGTTCCAATTTGTTTGCTTATGATCTATCTGTTTTGGATGTTGATAGAACACATGTTGCTAACTTTGTTGACGTAAAATATTTAGATCATGAAATGCTTAATCATTTTATTTTGCCTGTTTGTGATCTACCTATCTTTTGGATTGAAGAAATGATTCTTATGTTTGATCATTTTGATAAATCTTGTATGAAAGTGATACAATCCACCTCGGGGTGAGTCGAGTCGTATGTGAATTGCCCAATCATCTACGAGGAGGAATTAAGTCTTTGGAAAATAATCGGAAAAATATGGATGAGTTTGCGGAAGCTTTAGGTGAATTTGTTTAGAAGATGGGTTTAAGTTAAGAATGGAGGTGTTTAAATGAAAGAGTTGTTATGGATAATTAAAAGGATAGGTTCAGTTTAAGATGAAGGGAAAGAAGATGGGATTCAGTTTAAGGTTGAACAAACAATGATAGGCTGATGGTAATGGAATTGGATAGATGGATAAGTGATGGTTTAGATAAATGATAGGTGATAGTTGATGGGAATGGATGAAAGAACTTAAACAAAGAATCGATTCAACACTAATAAAGTGTCACCCCGGGTTCTATATTTATTTAAGGTGGAAAAATGGTAGTCGATGATGGACCAAGACCCGTTATCTATAAAGATAAGAACCTATGGTATAAGTTGATGGAAGAGAATGATTGAGGCCACAAGCAATAAAACTTGATAAGTCGAAATCGAAACTCGTACGAAAGATAGAGAGGAGAATAATCTCACTCAATGAACAAAAGTTCATAAAATATATTCCAAAGTTCAAAAGTCTCCTTTTTACAAACTAATAACAGGTATATATAGTGCTTATATGTGGTTAGCTGAAGAGACAAATGAATTCAACTTTAATATGCATTTAAATGGCTAAAATAAAATCTAAAAACTCTTGAATTCCTCCAGCCAAATAACAGCAACTTTATGACTCCTAATGAGCTGATTAAATGAATTTGAATGCTTAAAAAGTGTCCCTTGGGTTCTTCCATGATCAACTAAAAAGTCACTAGCCAAATGAAAAGTCTCAACTTTTGGAATTCTAGCCATGTAACTCCCATCTTCAATGTGATTAATTCTTCAATTAAATTGCTTGTCAATGTCCCTTGAGTTCTCCATGATCAACCAAAAAGTCACCAGCCAAATGATGGAGAAATGATTGCTTGTAGTAAATACCATGAAGCAAACATTATAGAAGTTGAAGACAAAGAGGCTACCGAATTTAAAGAACCATAATGTTATTCTTTATTTAATAGTAATAATGGATGTAAGATGAAAAGTCACCTGCAATTATCACATGTAACCGACAAATTAATGCAATTATTAAACTTAAAATAAATTAACAACTAACTTAATTAAATAAACTGACACTTAAACATCATTTATTCCAGCAACTAGCTTAATTAAATAAACTAACACTTAAAGCAACTAGCTTAATTAAATAAAGCATCATTAAATGAACTTAACTCATGCATCAATAAATTAACCTCGTAACTAGATTAATTAAAGAAACAACTATTAAATTAAATTCATTAAAAGAACTCAATTAATTAAACTAAGTTGAGTTGAATTAATGACCAGCAACCATTTATTGAACTGAGATGCTTAAATGCATGTATTTAAAATGCAAACTAAATGCAAAGCTGAAAATTAAATAAAGAGTTCAATTTAGTTGGATCGGTTCAAAGAGCTGGAATCAGCTTAATTTTGCACTTTGGCCCCTCAAACTTAGGCCACTCTCGATGGCATCAGATGGAGTCAAACCATGATGCGACCAGGATCGCATCAAACCCCCCTCTTGAAAGTGATTCATCCTCAAATCGAGTAGATGGTTCTCTCGAACGGAATTCCTTTTGGTCAGCTTTCCTCAATCAAACGGGGAGGATGGTAATCGACACACCTAGAAAGAATAGTCGTGAATTAACAAGTATTGCTTCAAATAAATTTGCAATCCACGCATAAACATAGCAACACAAGTATGACGCATGTGGAAGGATAAGATCAACTTATCATACAAAAGAAATAATGCCTTATCAAATTTGTGGAACAAAATTGAACAATCTCTAAGGCATTCATACGATGTAAATGGATTCCATAAGTTAAAATCATCAAGCGAATAATGATTCAGATGATAAACATAAACATCACAAACATGTATTCCAAATGTTTCACATGGCTCACTACTTCGTACAACAATATCATGCAATGATCGATATATGGACCCTTTCATACAAGATTTATCAAAATGATCAAACATAAGAATCCTTTCTTCAATCCAAAAGATAGGTAGATCACAAACAGGCAAAATAAAATGATTAAGCATTTCATGATCTAAATGTTTTACGTCAACGAAGTCAGCAACATGTGTTCTATCAACATCCAAAACAGATAGATCATAAGCAAACAAATTGGAACAGCTAAGCATATCACGATCTAATTATTTTGCAAAAGGCAGTTCATCAATACAATGCTTGTCGTCATCCGAGAAAAACAAAAATGTATCAAGAATTTTAGTAGACTTACCTTGATGCACGAAAAGACAAAGATCTTGCTTACCTTGGTCGAGCAATACAAACCTTCTCTCTGTAGGCATGTAGTGTAGTCGAAGCTTTGCATTCGATTCAACCCTTTTTGGATGGAATGTGCAATACACCCACAGAGTTTGTTTAAGGAGCGAATAAAAATTGAAAACAAAGTGAACAAATTTCGCAACTTTACTCAAAAACCTCGTATCAAAAAGATAGAAATTATACGAACATAATTGATGTTGCTTAACTTTCCAACAAGATGAATCAAAAAGAATTCCTGGTTTAAAAACTTGATTTTGATTATTGGAGACAAGATGTACCAACAGTCTCGATAAATCAAACTTATTAAACCAATAAGCTTTATGCATATTGAAGATCGAGCAATCAAAACTCTTGACATGTTTTAAAACTGATTTGCAAAAACCAAAGATTTCGCATTAGACAATGAACAAATCTCGTAATACCCGTAATCAAACAAGTTGGGATTAAAAGAAAATTCATCATCATACCTTACATCACAATGAATGTTATTAGACAAACTCATCTTACCATCATTTAAAATAACACAATGAATTGAGGGATGGCAAATGACGGTATTATCCATGTTTTCACAGTCATTAGAAAAATTTGATGGAGTCGAAATTGTTTCAAAACACTTACCTTCCTTACCTTCTGGCATAAACGGTTCAATTTCACTTTCAACCTTACTTTTTTTAATCAAACAAAAACGTCGCTTGTCGGGAAGGTATTGAAGTTGGAAGTCTTCGTGCGATTTGTCGGGAACCTAAAAAATAGAATCAGAAGAAGAACAAACTTCAAACGAGTTAGTTAAATCAACTCTCTCTTTTTCCCGTTCTTCTTGTTCTCTTGTTTCTTTTTCAACATCTTTTTCTATCTCAATTTCTTTCTCAATCTCAATTTTCTTTTCAATTTTCTTTTCTTCATTTTCTTTTTCTCTCACGATCTCTTTTTCTTTTTCTTCTTTTCTTTCTTTTTCTTTTTCATTTTGATTACAACAAGAGGAAGATACAATAGATTCGAAAAGAGAAGGATTTGACTCAAAGAAGGAAGTCATTTTCTCATAGAAGTCATTTGCTATCCTTTGTGAAAGGTTTTTCGATCGTGACTTCTTTGAATCATATGACGAATAACTCATGCTTTCGTGTTCATGTAACACCCCAAACCCGGCCTATGCGTTAAGGTCAGATTTGACATGTCACACAAAATAAATATACTTTGATTCCTTTTTAAGTGAAACAGATTTCAAAGTTTTGACGAAGTATTTATTGAGTAAAAGATTTGATTGATAAATCGATAATTTGAGATGTAAGATCTTATAAATCGAAATTTTGACAATATTGTTAACAGTTCGAGAAAATTTTAAAAGAAATTAAAGATATTTTTTGAAAAGAATCGATGAAAATCTTAAGAGTAATTTTTTTGGGTTAAAAATATGAAAATTATTACGAAATCCTTTTTAAATACTCTTTTTTTTTGAATAAAACGTTTATTTAAGTTTTTAGAAAAATAAAATTTCAATTTGAGATACTTAAAGCAGTTTATAAATTCATCACACAATAAACAAAACAAAAATTAATCCAGAGGCCTTATTACAAACCTTAATTCAAAATAGCAAAGTAATTAAAAGTACTAAAAAATCCAAATTCCAATTTAACCGTTTTGAAGTATGGCCTCCACCGAGACATCACACGGCCCAAATCCATCAATGATCATTACGAAAAGGATAAGGAAAGCGGGGTGAGTTACTAGAACTCAATGTGCAACCCACTTACCATTGTCCATTGGGCCAAAAATCCATTAAGCCATTATTTGGGCCAAAGCCCATTCACAAAAATAATAATAATAATAATAATAATAATAATAATAATAATAATAAAATGTATCAAATATATTATGCATATGAAATGCAATTCCCAAACCAAACCTAATTTTTCATCCGCTACACATCACCCATACCAACCAACACACCTGTGGGTGATCTTTAGTCAACCCACCCCACCAACACACCAAACGTAGGCATTAAGCCATTTATATCAAATTTATGGACAAGCCACCAGATTAACAGAATTTATATGGCATTGCCATTTTTCAGATTTGTGACAGAGTCACCAGATTTATGTAGCAGAGCTACCAGAACTTCTCTTCATCATTATCCCATCCCATGCAAAACATGTATAAAATGTATAACAATTCACAACAATGTATTCAGATATTTCTTACAAATTTTATGGCCCATTAAGCAGAATATCATCTTGTAACATCCCAAAATTGGGCCTAGTAGGATTGGGCCCATTGGGCCTTGAGCGTAGAAGCGTTTTAAAATTTTGAGAACAAGAGAACGGCATTATTTCAAGTGGGACTTATTAGTTAAGTGAATTTGGAAGGTTACGAGGTTTCTAGGAAGTTCCGGGTTCAAGATGGGCTATAGGAAAAATTTTATGTTTAAGCATTTAAGGAGAGTAGGCAAGTAGCATCGAGACTTAAGGAAATAAGTGTGAATTTTACTAGCACAAGGAGTCAATTGGTAAAGTGGCAAGTGGCGTGTGGAGTGTACTAATGGTCTAAGGTTTGAATCCCACCTAGTGCAAATATTTTGGATTATATTTTTGTGCTATATGGTAAGTGTCGGCCAAGGCTTAAATATGGTAAGTAAGACTTTTAATTATGGTATGATGGCTAAGGAAACAAGGAAAGGATGAAGGTAAGGAAAGGAATCAAAAGAAAAGGCAAGTATAGGGAACATGTTGGCACAAAAAAGGAGAGTGTTATGGAAAGTTTGGATGGCCAAATTTTGACCATTATGGCCATGTATGTGGACGGTTTTATGTGTAAGGGGGGTAGCCGAATTTTTGTTGGTGTTTTGGTAAAGCTTTAGTGCATGTTTTGGTCAAATTCCTTTAACATCAAGTGTGCCATTTTCTCCAAATTACTATTCTCTTAGCCGAATTTCTCCTTTGCCTTTTGATAGAATTTTGGTGTTTGTTAGGCCAAAATCTACTCTTGCACAATTTTGTGTTTTCTCCAAATCTCTTCTTTTGCCTTGTGCCCAAATTACAAGCCATTAGTGAACATATTCTCTTCTTTTCTTTCTTCTTGTTGCCGAATGTACCCAAACCATTGAGACCAAAATTTGTTCATTCATCTCTTCTTTATCATTTTCTCAAGTGGGTTGACACTCTTTTCTTCGATTGAATCAGTAAGTGAATTCTTTTCTATGTTCATATTCTTTTCTTTCTAGCCGAATAGGTATTTATCACTATTCGGTTGTAAATCTTGATCTTAACCGAAATGGTGTTATCTTCCATTCCTTCATATTGTAATCACCCTCTTTTTCGTAGTGTTCTAAGTGGGTGGCCGTGTATCATTCTAGCCCTAAGTCAAACGGTGGAAATTGGATCCAATACCGATAAGGTAAGGAGTTCTTCATGGATTATTTGAAATCATTCTTTATTCGTTTAAAGGATAATAGTGGTTGTGACTAATCGATTATGTTTTAGGGATGAAATCACTCGATATATTCTACCTTCGGACATAGTGGTAAGTGATTCAAGTGTAAGTGATACGAAATCTTTTGGAAACCGAGGCTAACTTTTGGTTGGTATTGTTCTAGGTCATCGACGAGTGGTTCTTTAGGAAATCAAAATCAGGTGTGTAATCCCGTATCTTCCGTATACATATCTGAACTGGTGTGTAATCTCACACTTCTCTGAAATTTTGTATGAAATATTCTGTGAATCGGTTGGAATACCGAAGAAAACTGAAAACTGGCATCCGTGATCACTCGGGCGTGCACATGATCGTAGTGGTAATCGTATGTTGTAATAAAAACAGTTTGATCGAAAAATGATGACGTGTATTTGAAAAATCACGAAAAAATAGAAGAAAAGGAATTACAAAGTGAATAAGATATTAGATTAAAGCTTACTGTGTCTATTTTGATATGGAAGAAACAAGGAAGGAAAAGGAATTTTATATTTTGAGATATCTTAATTTTAGTGAGACTGGTTCTGAATGACTTCGTGGTTCCCTAATCTGTCTTGGAAATATCTTATAAAATTGTACAAAGTGAATTATGAGTTATAGTTTATATGTACAGATTCCTTAGTGAGTCTATTTTCAATAGAAACAAGTGGGAGCAACATATGAAAAATGTACAGTGAGATATTTGAATTTTGGATAAGAGAGATTAGAATCGTTGGTCAGTGAAACAAGGGAATCTTTAAGGAATAAACTGTACTAAATGGCTAAGTCAAAAATTCTGGAAAAATTATAGTAAGAAGATATATGAGTCTAGTCTCAAGGAAAATTTACGGAGTTATATTTCGAGATTCCTAACTCAAGTTATAGTCAATTTAGTTAGTACGATGCAAATGGACAGTTTCGATTTTTATGCTCCACATTAGTAGTTAAGTCTAGGTTGCAAAATTTCCAAAATACCCTTAGGTTGCGAAATTACCGAATTACCCTTAGTGGGTAAATTATCGAAATTATGAAAATGCCCCTAAAGGGCCGAATTACGAAATTGTTTAATGGTTCGATCTGATATTTTGCTAGATGGGCCGATCTGGTATTTTGCTATATGGGCCAATCTGATATTTTGATAAATGGGCCAATCTGATATTTTGATAAATGGGCCAATCTGATATTTTGATAAATGGGCCGATATGATATTTTGCTATATGGGCCAATCTGATATTTTGCTAAATGGGCCAAATCTAATATTTTGCTTAATGGGCCTTTTGATTAATTGTTATAATAGGCCATAATTTGTAATAAATATCCGAATAAATTACTGTTATTATATTGTGATTTGTTATGCATTATATACATGATTTGCATGGGATGGGATAATGATGAAGAGAAGTTCTGGTAGCTCTGATACATAAATCTGGTGGCTCTGTCACAAATCTGAAAAATGGCAATGCCATGTAAATTCTGTTAATCTGGTGGCTTGTCCACAAATTTGATATAAATGGCTTAATGCCTACGTTTGGTGTGTTGGCGGGGTGGGTTGACTAAAGATCACCCACAGTGTGTTGGTTGGTACGGGTGGTGTGTAGCGGATGGAAAACTAGGTTTGGTTTGGGAATTGCATTTCATATGCATATTATATTCGATACATTTTTATTATTATGAATGGGCTTGGCCCAAACAATGGCTTAATGGATTTTTGCCCGGTGGACAACGGTAAGTGGGTTACACACGAGTTCTAGTAACTCACCCCGTTTTCCTTATCCCTTTGGTAATGATCAATGATGGAGACTTGGGCCATGGATGACTCGGTTGGAGGCCATACTTAAAGCAGTTTATTTGGACTTAGATTTCTATTTCGTTCACTTTATTACTTTACTATTTTGAGTTAAATGATGTAATAAGGCCTCTGGTTTATTTTGTTTTGCTTATTGTTTGACGTACCTATATTTTTGCTCAAATTACTTTAAATGAGATTTTTCTAAAAACTTAAATAAAGATTTTTCTAAAATGGATTAACAAATGGATTTCAAAATAAACTTTTACAAATATTTTTAACACGGATATTTTCTCTCGAACTATTAACGATATTTTCAAAAGACTCGGATTCTTTTTCGAATTTTCAATGTCGTTTTCAAAAGTCACGGTTTTGTAAGATCATTAGTTCAAATTTATTGATTTATCAAATAATCTTCGAGGTTAGTAGTATTTTATCAAATATTTCGAATCAAACTTGTTTTCTTGATTTTAACAAAGCAATACCTATTTTAGTACGAAAATAAAGGGTTTAACATGTTTTGCTCGTGTGACATACCAAATCCGCTCATAACGCATGGGTCGGAGTTTGGGGTGTTACACATCTTGGCCCACATAGCAAAATATATCGTTTTACCAATTTTATCATATAATGAGATCTAAGCCAATTTTCCGGTTTCACATTAATACGATTTTAATCAAACGGTTTACTATCAATATGACGTTAATCTTTAACCCACGAGTAAAACGGTGTGAGATTACACACACGACACGGTAAGCACTACGCTCTCTCGATCATCAACACCTAAAATTTTATAATGCCCGATTAGTTAACGTGCACGATTTAATAAATCTACTTTAAAACAAATGATCTAAAATTTTACCCTCGGGATTGTGAACAACTACGATTTGTCGGTTTTCCCCGGTTGACGGTCCACAACCCGGTGGAAAATCTCGAATAGCCGACGCCTCAAAATTATGAACGACCTCAAATAATTGATTCTCGCAGGATAAGGGTCCACAACCCGGAGGAAAGTCTCGAATCGCCGATACAGCCCTTCGCTTGAATTTAGGAGTAGGGATCGTTAATCCGCTCCTTTTGAGATCTCCACTCGTCTTCCCATTCGAATCGGCACCACAATTCTCCATTCGGTTAGATCTTAAACAATCGGTATTGCGATAAAATATGGTTTATCGAAATGGTGAAGATCGACTTACCACTAATTTCCGAGTGCTCAACGATTGAATAGATCAAGCGTTTAAATCCTTATAATATAATCGGTCAATCAATACCATACTAATAATCATCTTAACGAATGAAGATGGATTATAAAATCCGTGAAGGACTCTCACCTTAAAGATTTTAGAACCAAATCCTAGCGATTATGCAATGACTTCGGAAGAATGAAGATTCGGCCTTCCACTATATCACTACGGAGGGAAAAAAAGATCTTATTTAAGAGAGAAAAATAAGTGATGTTTTCGGTCAAAAGACCTTCCCAAGCCAACATATAGATTCGGTAATAGAAGAAAGAAAGAAAAAAATTGAAAAGAAAACTTACCAATCGTTCAAGAGGTGAGTAACAACTTGAATGGAAAAGAAATATCGATGAAAGGATAGAAGGTTCGGCTATAGAGAAATAGTGGACTCAATATTCGACTATGATGAATAATATTAGGTAGGAGTGATGCTTGAAGGATTTTACGAAAAGAAAAGAAGAGGAAGAAGTATAATGGTGGATTAATTTTGGTTTTTCAAGAATGATGAGTGAACAAAAGAAATGGTCTCAAAGTTTGTGTGCATTCGGCAAGAAGAAGAAAAGAAAGAAGAAATGTGCACACTCAAGGTTCCAAATTTTGGCAAGAAGGAAAATTTGGAGAGAAGAGAAAATATCACAAAAGTTGCATAAAGGTGTTTTGGCCAAAACAATGCCCAAATTTTTAACAATTACCAAAGACAAATTCGGCTAGGAGAAATGTGTTTTGGGAGAAAATAGCACACTTGATACTAAGGCAAATTTTACCAAAACAAACACTAAAATTTTACCTAAACACCATAGGAAAAATTCGGCTATCCCCCCTAACACACAAAACCGTCCGCATGCATTACAAGGTTGGTCAACACTTGGCCATCCACACCTTCCAAAACAATCACCACGAATTAAGCCCCTTGTTCCCTCTACTTGACTTTTCCCTTTTGATTCCTTTCCCTAACCTCGACCTTACCTTATTTCTTAGCCACCTTGCCAAAAATAAAGAAGTCAAACTTGCCATGAATACCTCTTGGCCGACACTTAAGGAAAGGGTGCAAAAATATAAGTCAAAATTTGCACACAAAGTGATTCGAACCTCTTCCCTCAAGGTACTACATGTGGCGCCATAACCACTTTACCAATAGCTCATTTATGCTAGCTATTTACTCAATTATTTCCATATGCTTTAAGGTCACTTACTCCATCTCTTTAAAGTGCTAAAAGCGAAAAAATTTTACTAGGTCCAAATGAACCCCGAGCCTTCTCAGGACCTCCTTAACATACACAATTAATAATTTAACTAGCTTAATACTAAAAACAATGCAACACATAAAATTCCAAATTTTAGGATGTTACAATTCTACCCCCCTTAAAGAAAATTTCATCCTCGAAATTTACCTGATTAAAAGAGGTGAGAATATTACTGCCGAATCGTGTCCTCAGGCTCCCACGTAGCTTCCTCAGCTCCGTGATTATGCCATAGAACCTTGACTAACGGCACAGTCTTCCTTCTCAGTACCTTAACATCCCGATCTAGGATTTGCACTGGCTCCTCCTCGAATGACAAATCAGGTCTTATCTCAATTTCTTCTACCGGTACTATATGAGACGGATCCGATCGGTAACGCCTTAACATTGAGACATGAAATACACTATGTATCTGACTCAACTTCGGAGGTAATTCAAGCTGATAGGCCACTGGTCCTACACGCTTCAACACACGATACGGTCCGATGAACCTAGGGCTCAACTTGCCCTTCCTTCCAAATCTGAAAATCTTCTTCCAAGGTGAGACCTTTAGAAATACTTAATCCCCCACCGCAAACTCAATATCCTTATGCTTCAGATCCGCATACGATTTTTGTCTATCCGAAGCTTCCTTAAACCGTGTCGAATTACCTTTACTTTTCTTCCGTCTCTCGATATCATTTCGGGACCCAATAATCTGTCGCTCCCCAATTCGGTCCAACAAGTAGGAGTACGACACCTACGACCATACAACACCTCGTAGGGTGCCATCGGATCTTTGGATTGATAGCTATTGTTATAAGCAAACTCGCCTAACGGTAGGAAATTCTCCCAACTACCCACAAGTCAATCACACAACCCCTTAACATGTCTTCCAAAATCGAATTACTCTTCTCGAGTGACCATCCGATCGAGGATGAAATGCCGTCTTTGAAATTTAACTTTGTTCCCAAAGCTTCATGTAAAGCTTTGCAAAATCATGATGTAAACCTAGGGTCCCGTCTCGATATAATAGACTTTGGTACCCTATGTAACCTCACAATCTCAATACACGCACAACTTAGCCAACCGCAGCGATGAGTAATCCGTACGAACAGTTAGAAAATGGGCAGTCTTCGTCAACCGGTCCACTATTACCCAAACAGAATCTTTCTTAGTAGGCGATAAGGGTAGCCCACTAACGAAGTCCATCGTTATCCGTTCCCATTTCCATAAGGGAATCTTCACTGGTTGCAGTAGTCCCGACGAAAATTGATGTTCTGCCTTTACTTGTTGACATGTTAAGCACCTACTCACAAATTCAGTAACCTCCCGCTTTAACCACGGCACCAATATCGCTCACAGAGGTCTCGATACATTTTATTTCCCCCGGGGTGCATAGCATAAGGACTACTATGCGCCTCTCGCAGAATCATTTGTCTCAATTCTGAATCTTTGGGCATACAAATTCTTTCGCGGAAACACAATACTCCATCATTATTCATTCCGAAATCCCCTTTCACACCACTTTCCACTTGCTGAAGTAAGGAACCCAACTTTTCATCTGATAACTGCTTTTCCTTAATCTGACCTAACCATACAGGCTTCACCTGAAGTTCGGCTAGCAGACTACCATCTTCATACAAGCTGAGATGAGCGAACATCGGTCTCAAATCTGATATCACCTTACGACTCAACGCGTCTGCCACCACATTAGCCTTTCTGGGATGATACTCGATTGAGAAGTCATAATCCTTCAATAGTTCTATCCACCTCCGCTGTCTTAAGTTCAACTCCTTTTGGGTAAGGAGGTACTTTAGACTCTTATGATCCGTATAAATGATCGACTTCTCACCGTATAGGTAGTGTCTCCAAATCTTCAAAGCAAACACCACCGCAGCCAACTCTAAATCATGAGTGGGATAATTTACTTCGTGCAGCCTTAACTGACGAGATGCATAAGCCACCACTTTTCCACCTTGCATCAACACACATCCCAAGCCCGTGTGTGACGCATCGTAGTAAACAATAAACTATTTTCTAGCCTTAGGTTGAATCAGTACTGGCGCTTCCGTCAGAATCTTCTTCAATTTCTCAAAACTTTCTTGCTACTGATCTGACCACACAAATGGTACTCCCTTGCGCAACAATTTAGTTAGGGGTGCAGCAATCAACGAAAACCCCTCAATAAATTGCCGGTAATAACTAGCCAACCCTAAGAAACTCCAAATTTCGGCCATTGACTTCGGTGGTTTCCAATCCAACACAGCCTCTACTTTCGGGGATCAACTCTAATTCCTTGGCCGACACACTTGATCCCAAGAAGGTCATTTCCTTCACCAAAATTCACACTTACTGAATTTGGCATAACGTTGCTTTTCCCGCAATATTTGCAATACTATTCACAGATGTGAATCATGCTCTTCTTCATTCTTCGAGTAAACCAAGATGTCATCTATGAACACCACCACAAATCGGTCTAAGTAGGGTTGGAAAACCCGATTCATCATATTCATAAATGCAGCTGGTGCATTGGTCAACCCAAACGGCATCACCAAGAACTCATAGTGTCCATAACGAGTTCAAAACACCGTTTTATGAATATCCGCCTCCTTGACCTTAAGCTGATGATAACCCGATCTCAAATCTATCTTCAAGAAAACCGAAGCTCCTCGCAGTTGGTCGAATAGGTCATCGATTCTCGGCAACAGATACCTATTCTTGATCGTCAACTTATTCAACTGCCTATAATCGATGCACATACGCATCGACCCATCCTTCTTCTTGACAAACAAGACTGGTGCTCCCTACAGTGACACACTCTGTCGAATGAATCCCCGATCCAACAACTCTTGAATTTGGGCTTTAAGCTCCGCTAACTCCTTAGGCGCCATTCTATATGGAACAATGGACACCTGAGCCGTTCCTGGCAATAATTCAATGCCAAACTCTACCTCCCGATCCGGAGGCAATCCAGGAAGTTCCTTGGGAAAGACATCTAAAAACTCCTTCACCGTTCTAACACCTTCTACTGACACTTCCTTAGCATCCAACGCGCTAATGAAGGCTAGGAATGCTTCACACCCTTTTCGCACTAACTTTTCTACCTTTAAAATAGATACCACATTCGATAGATAATTTCTCCTTTCACCTATCATCACCACTTCTTTATCTTCCGAAGTTCTTATCGTCACCCGCTTTGCAGCACAATCCAAGTTCGCACGGTGCTTCACCAACCAGTCCATGCCCAAAATACGGCCGAACTCACCGAAAGGCAGTTCCATCAAGTCTGCCAAAAATGTTTCTCCTTGTACTTCTAAGGGAACATCTCTAAATAATTTATTTACTATCATAGACTGTCCTAAAGGACTAATTACCGTCATCTCTCTAGCAGAAATCTCAAATCTAATGTTCAGGTTTCCAGATACAGCACTAGCAACATACGAATGGGTGGATCCGATATCTATCAAAGTAGTAACAGGTACATCAGATATGAAGAACGTACCGGTTATCACGTCAGGTGCATCGCCATCCTCTCGGTGTCTGACCGCATAAACCAGCCCTGGTTGTCTCGCCTCCGCATTATCCCTGAAACCAGTACCTCTTCCCAGTGCACCCTGACCTCGTCCTCCCCCATTGCCACCTCGGCCTAACCCACGGCCTCTCGGTGGCTGCTGAGCGCCTCTAGCTGGGTGTGCATCATGATTACGAGCTTCCTGAGTCAGAGCAGTCCGTCAAGGACAATTCTTAAGCTGATGGTCCTTAGAACCACATTTGAAACAACCACCGGTTCTCTTTCAAAGATTCACCCCAGTGTCGCCTTCACACACAAGACATGGTTGTATCTCGATTGGTAGCAGCTGGTGCTCTAGCTTGAGCTGGCTCATCATTCCTGGGCCTCCTCTGAAACCTTCTAGCAGGACCCGAGTACTTAAAGTCCCTCTTGCTCTTGTCTCTATCTCTTTCTCAATTTTGTCGCTCCGAGTTCTTAGCCTCTTCAGCTACCTTCGCTTTCTCCACAAGTGTGGCAAAATTCCTTTCTTGTTGTGGGGCTATCAGTACCCGCAACTCATCACTCAACCCGTCCTCAAAATGCCCACAGCGTTCATAGTCAGTTGACACAATACCTCGGGCATAACGACTCAGACGCAAAAATTCTACCTTGTAAGCTGCCATAGTCTTACTTCGTTGAACTAGATTAAGGAATTCCTTCCTTCGGGCATCCACATAGCTAGCCCCAACATACTTTCCTTGAAATGAAGTTTTGAAGAAATCCCAAGTAAGCGCGATCGCCTGAGTGCCCTCCCGAACGATAAGCCACCACCGATATGCCTCGTCTCTCAACAAGGACACGGCTCTCTCGGAAACACGCTCGGTGGTGCACTCCGGATCATCCATGATCCACTCCACGACCTCGAGCCAATACTCTGCTACACTTGGGGCTACTCCCGAGACACCCCTAAAAACCTCGGCACTACTTGATCTAAGTCATTCCGAAATTGATCCACCAGCTGTTGGTCCAGTTCTAACCCCAGCAACCCTTTCTAAGACTCGTAACATTGCTTGGAACAAAGTAATGTCCTCCCTCATACGGTCATGTGATCCAGTTTCAGTCCCGGGTGACGCAGGTGCGTCCATTTCCGGCATATGTCTCGATGCTTCAGATACAACCCTAGCACCTCGGCCTCTACCACGGCCACGTCTACCGCGTCCACGTCCTCTAGCGCTCATATTGGCTAATTCAATTTAATCTGATTAAAAGTCTTATGAATCAGTATACTATTTCAGTGTTTATTAAACAATGTTTTATGAAATATAATAAGTAAAGTCATTTTTGAAAACACATCCTATAGTCTCAATCTCTATAGTTTTAACATCTAAAACTAAAAGTTCTAGAGTGTTCCTATAGTCATATCACAGTAATCATAATCATACAATAACATACACTTACTTAACTTGGTGCCGGTTACCCGTGGTGCCATACTTCCCTTAAAAATATACGTTCTAAATTTTACATTTCAAAACAGTTCAGAAAAATGTTTTTGAACCCAAACCACAGCCGAGTTTTGAACCGGGCTCTGATACCATAAAATGTAACACCACAAACCCGGCCTATGCGTTAAGGTCAGATTTGACATGTCACACAAAATAAATATACTTTGATTCCTTTTTAAGTGAAACAGATTTCAAAGTTTTGTGAAGTATTTATTGAGTAAAAGATTTGATTGATAAATCGACAATTTGAGATGTAAGATCTTATAAATCAAAATTTTGAAAATATCATTAATGATTCGAGAAAATTTTAAAAGAAATTAAAGATATTTTTCGAAAAGAATCGATGAAAATCTTAAGAGTAATTTTTTCAGGTTAAAAATATGAAAATTATTACAAAATCCTTTTAAATACTCTTTTTTTGAATAAAACGTTTATTTAAGTTTTTAGAAAAATAAAATTTCAATTTGAGATACGTAAAGCGCTTTATAAATTCATCACACAATAAACAAAACAAAAATTAATCCAGAGGCCTTATTACAACCTTAATTCAAAATAGCAAAGTAATTAAAAGTACTAAAAAAAATCCAAATTCTAATTTAACCATTTTGAAGTATGGCCTCCACCGAGACATCCACAACCCAAATCCATCAATGATCATTACCTGAAAGGGATAAGGAAAACGGGGGTGAGTTACTAGAACTCAATGTGCAACCCACTTACCGTTGTCCATTGGGCCAAAAATCCATTAAGCCATTATTTGGGCCGAAGCCCATTCACAAAAATAATAATAATAATAATAAAATGTATCAAATATATTATGCATATGAAATACAATTCCCAAACCAAACCTAATTTTTCATCCGCTACACACCACCCGTACGAACCAACACACCTGTGGGTGATCTTTAGTCAACCCACCCCACCAACACACCAAACGTAGGCATTAATCCATTTATATCAAATTTGTGGACAAGCCACCAGATTAACATAATTTACATGGCATTACCATTTTTCAGATTTATGACAGAGTCATCAGATTTATGTAGCAGAGCTACCAGAACTTCTCTTCATCATTATCCCATCCCATGCAAAACATGTATAAAATGTATAACAATTCACAACAATGTATTCAGATATTTCTTACAAATTTTATGGCCCATTAAGCAGAATATCATCTTGGCCCACATAGCAAAATATATCGTTTTTAACAATTTTATCATATAATGAGATCTAAGCCAATTTTCCCGATTTCACATTAATACGATTTTAATCAAACGGTTTACTATCAATATGACGTTATTCTTTAACCCACGAAAAATGGTGTGAGATTACACACCTGATTACGGTAAGCACTACGCTCTCTCGATCGTCAACACCGAAAATTTTATAATGCCCGATTAGTTAAAGTACGCAATTTAATAAATCTACTTTAAAATAAACGATCTAAAATTTTACCCTCGGGATCGTGAACAACTACGATTTGTCAATTTTCCCCGGTTGACGGTCCATAACCTGGTGGAAAATCTCGAATCGCTGATGCCTCAAAATTGTGAACGACCTCAAATAATTAATTCTCGCCGAATAAGGGTCCACAACTCGGAGGAAAGTCTCGAATCGTCGATACAGCCCTTCACTTGAATTTAGGAGTAGGGATCGTTAATCCGCTCCTTTTGAGATCTCCACTCGTCTTCCCATTCAAATCGGTACCACAAGTCTCCATTCGGTTAGATCTTAAACAATCGGTATTGCAATAAAATATGGTTTATCGAAATGGTGAAGATCGACTTACCACTAATTTCCTAGTGCTCAACGATTGAATAGATCAAGCGTTTAAATCCCTATAATATAATCAGTCAATCAATACCATACTAATAATCATCTTAACGAATGAAGAAGGATTATAAAATCCGTGAAGGACTCTCACCTTAAAGATTTCAGAACCAAATCCTAGCAATTATGCGATGACTTTAGAAGAATGAAGGTTCGGCCTTCCACTATATCACTACGGAGGGAAAAAAAGATCTTATTTAAGAGAGAAAAATAAGTGATGTTTTCGGTCAAAAGAGCTTCCCAAGCCAACATATAGATTCGGCAATAGAAGAAAGAAAGAAAAAAATTGAAAAGAAAACTTACCAATTGTTCAAGAGGTGAGTAACAACTTGAATGGAAAAGAAATATCGATGAAAGGATAGAAGGTTCGGCTATAGAGAAATAGTGGACTCAATATTCGGCTATGATGAATAATATTAGAGTAGGAGTGATGCTTGAAGGATTTTGCGAAAAGAAAAGAAGAGGAAAAAGTAGAATGGTGGATTAATTTCGGTTTTTCAAGAATGATGAGTGAACAAAAGAAATGGTCTCAAAGTTTGTGTGCATTCGGCAAGAAGAAGAGAAGAAAGAAGAAATGTGCACACTCAAGGTTCCAAATTTCGGCTAGAAGGAAAATTTGGAGAGAAGAGAAAATATCACAAAAGTTGCATAAAGGTGTTTTGGCCAAAATAATGCCCAAATTTTTAACAATTACCAAAGACAAATTTGGCTAGGAGAAATGTGTTTTGAGAGAAAATATCACACTTGATACTAAGGCAAATTTTACCAAAACAAACACTAAAATTTTACCTAAACACCATAGGAAAAAATTGGCTATCCCCCCTAACACACAAAACCGTCCACATGCATTACAAGGTTGGTCAACACTTGGCCATCCACACCTTCCAAAACAATCACCACGAATTAAGCCCCTTGTTCCCTCTACTTGCCTTTTCCCTTTTGATTCCTTTCCCCAACCTCAACCTTACCTTATTTCTTAGCCACCTTGCCAAAAATAAAGAAGTCAAACTTGCCATGAATACCTCTTGGCCGACACTTAAGGAAAGGGTGCAAAAATATAAGTCAAAATTTGCACACAAAGTGATTCTAACCTCTTCCCTCAAGGTACTACATGTGGCGCCATAACCACTTTACCAATAGCTCATTTATGCTAGCTATTTACTCAATTATTTCCATATGCTTTAAGGTCACTTACTCCATCTCTTTAAAGTGCTAAAAGCCAAAAAATTTTACTAGGTCCAAATGAACCCCGAGCCTTCTCAGGACCTCCTTAACATACACAATTAATAATTTAACTAGCTTAATACCAAAAACAATGCAACACATAAAATTCCAAATTTTAGGATGTTACAGTTCATCACCGAAGTTGGCTTCAAACTCGACATATGCTTGGCTTCGCCTTGAGTTCCTCGTCGAATAAGAATCACGATGTGAACCACTTCGAGAACAATCTTTCGTGGATGAATTCTTCGATGTATATGAACCACGTTCACTTCTTTGCAAAGGCTTCTCCATAGATAGATATGCTGAAGCTTTTGAAGAAGAAATCATACCTTGGCGATGGTCACCTTGAAAGGTCTCAAATTCGCGATTTGACTCATACCGTCTTGAACTTCTATATGAACCATAATCTCGATCGAATTCTCTTCTTGAATAATCTTTGAAAGCGTGTCTTCGAGATGACCTTGACTCCGACCTTTGATTTGAATAAAGTCGTTCTTGTTGGTCTCATTCCTCGATTCAATCCAACTGCTTGTGCAACTTGTCAAACTTGGCATTTATGACTTTTCGCATTCCATTCAACAAGTATTGATAATCGGAATCTGACAATGCTTCTTGATTCATGATGTTAGTAATGCAAAAGATAATTGATTGAAATAAAAAGAAGAAAAAAAAATTTACAAACCTCACCACAAGGCTCACAAGTCACTCACAAAGAAAAATCACTCTCACTCGTGTTTTCACTCATATTAAGGCTTTTCTTTGGTGAATACTCTCGTGCCTTTTACCTCTCGTCTCATCTCACAAATTCATACTTTGTTTCGAAAAGACTTATCGCGGCTTGAGGGTCAGCTTCAAAATTGGTTAACAACGGAATTGATGTCGGGAATAGGGGAGGCTGAACAAAGAAAAATTTGGTATCGGGTAGGCTAAACAAAAGAGAAAGCAAATGGGGTAGAAGGATAAGTACCAATGATGGTAACGAAAAATTCGGAGATTGGGCGATAGAAAATGATTTCGATGATCGGGAAACAGGATAGAAGAGATAGGATCCAAAACTTGCATAAACTTTAAGAACTTCACTTTTTTTTTGACTTTTTTTATTCATATTTTTTTTTGAATTTTTGTTTTTTTTAACACTTCAAATGCATGAAAAAAATACAATAGAAACGAAATTATAACTTGGAATTTTTTTGATCTTTTTTTACTTCACGAACCTATTTCGGCTCTCGTCATCGTCGAAAACTCCTCGTTTTGTAGCTCTGATACCAAATGATACGATCTGCCTCGGGGTGAGTCGAGTCATATGTGAATTGCCCAATCGTCTACGAGGAGGAATTAAGTCTTCGGAAAATAATCAGAAAAATATGGATGAGTTTGCGAAAGCTTTAGGTGAATTTGTTTAGAAGGTGGGTTTAAGTTAGGAATGGAGGTGTTTAAATGAAAGAGTTGATTTGGATAATTAAAAGGATAGGTTCAGTTTAAGATGAAGGGAAAGAAGATGGGATTCGGTTTAAGGTTGAACAAACAATGATAGGCTGATGGTAATGGAATTGGATAGATGGATAAGTGATGGTTTAGATAAATTATAGGTGATAGTTGATGGGAATGGATGAAAGAACTTAAACAAAGAATCGATTCAACACTAATAAAGTGTCACCCCGGGTTCTATATTTGTTTAAGGTGGAAAAATGGTAGTCAAAGATGGACCAAGACCCGCTATCGATAAAGATAAGAACCTATGGTATAAGTTGATGGAAGAGAACGATTGACGCCACAAGCAAGAAAACTTGATAAGTCAAAATCGAAACTCGTACGAAAGATAGAGAGGAGAATAATCTCACTCAATGAACAAAAGTTCATAAAATATATTCCAAAGTTCAAAAGTCTCCTTTTACAAACTAATATGTGTATATATAGTGCTTACATGTGGTTAGTGAAGAGACAAATGAATTCAACTTTAATATGCATTTAAATGGCTAAAATAAAATCTAAAAACTCTTGAATTCCTCCAGCCAAATAACAGCAACTTTATGACTCCTAATGAGCTGATTAAATGAATTTGAATGCTTAAAAAGTGTCCCTTAGGTTCTTCCATGATCAACTGAAAAGTCACCAGCCAAATGAAAAGTCTCAACTTTTGGAATTCTAGCCATGTAACTCTCATCTTCAATGTGTGATTAATTCTTCAATTAAATTGCTTGTCAATGTCCCTTGAGTTCTCCATGATCAACCAAAAAGTCACCAGCCAAATGATGGAGAAATGATTGCTTGTAGTAAATACCATGAAGCAAACGTTATAGAAGTTGAAGAAAAAGAGGCTGCCTAATTTAAAGAACCATAATGTTCTTCTTTATTTAATAGTAATAATGGATGTAAGATGAAAAGTCACCTGTAATTATCACATGTAACCGACAAATTAATGCAATTATTAAACTTAAAATAAATTAACAACTAACTTAATTAAATAAACTAACACTTAAACATCATTTATTCCAGCAACTAGCTTAATTAAATAAACTAACACTTAAAGCAACTAGCTTAATTAAATAAAGCATTATTAAATGAACTTAATTCATGCATCAATAAATTAACCTAGTAACTAGATTAATTAAAGAAACAACTATTAAATTAAATTCATTAAAAGAACTCAATTAATTAAACTAAGTTGAGTTGAATTAATGACCAGCAACCATTTATTGAACTAAGATGCTTAAATGCAAGTATTTAAAATGCAAACTAAATGCAAAGCTGAAAATTAAATAAAGAGTTCAATTTAGTTGGATCGGTTCAAAGAGCTGGAATCAGCTTCATTTTGCACTTTGGCCCCTCAAACTTAAGCCACTCTCGATGGCATCGGATGGAGTCAAACCATGATGCGACCAGGATCGCATCATACCCCCTCTTGAAAGTGATTCGTCCTCGAATCGAGCAGATGGTTCTCTCAAACGGAATTCCTTTTGCTCAGTTTTCCTCGATCAAATGGGGAGGATGGTAATCGAGACACCTGGAAAGAATAGTCGTGAATTAACAAGTATTGCTTCAAATAAATTTGCAATCCATGCATAAACATAGCAACACAAGTATGACGCACGTGGAAAGATAAGATCAACTTATAATACAAAAGAAATAATGCCTTATCAAATTTGTGGAACAAAATTGAACAATCTCTAAGGCATTCATACGATGTAAATGGATTCCATAAGTTAAAATCATCAAGCGAATAATGATTCAGATGATAAATATAAACATCACAAACAGGTATTCCAAATGTTTCACATGGCTCACTACTTCGTACAACAATATCATGCAACGATCGATATATGGACCCTTTCATACAAGATTTATCAAAATGATCAAACATAAGAATCCTTTCTTCAATCCAAAAGATAGGTAGATTACAAACAGGCAAAATAAAATGATTAAGCATTTCATGATCTAAATGTTTTACGTCAACGAAGTCAGCAACATGTGTTCTATCAACATCCAAAATAGATAGATCATAAGCAAACAAATTGGAATAGCTAAGCATATCATGATTTAATTGTTTTGCAAAAGGCAGTTCATCAATACAATGCTTGTCATCATCCGAAAAAAACAAAAATGTATCAAAAATTTCAGTAGACTTACCTTGATGCACGAAAAGACAAAGATCTTGCTTACCTTTGTCGAGCAATACAAACCTTCTCTCCGTAGGCATGTAGTGTAGTCGAAGCTTTGCATTCGATTCAACCCTTTTGGATGGAATGTGCAATACACCCACGAGTTTGTTTAAGGAGCGATAAAAATTGAAAACAAAGTGAACAAATTTCGCAACCTTACTCAAAAACCTCGTATCAAAAAGATAGAAATTATACGAACATAATTGATGTTGCTTAACTTTCCAACAAGATGAATCAAAACGAATTCCTGGTTTAAAAACTTGATTTTGATTATTGGAGACAAGATGTACCAACGATCTCGATAAATCAAACTTATTAAACCAATAAGCTTTATGCATATTGAAGATCGAGCAATCAAAACTCTTGACATGTTTTAAAATCGATTTGTAAAAACTCAAAGATTCCGCATTAGACAATGAACAAATCTCGTAATACCCGTAATCAAACAAGTTGGGATTAAAAGAAAATTTATCGTCATACCTTGCATCACAATGAATGTTATTAGACAAACTCGTCTTACCATCATTTAAAATATCACAATGAATCGAGGGATGGAAAATGACGGTATTATCCACGTTTTAACACTCATTAGAAAATTTTAATGGAGTCAAAATCGTTTCAAAACACTTACCTTCCTTACCTTCCGGCATAGACGGTTCAATTTCACTTTCAACCTTACTTTTTTTAATCAAACAAAAACGTCACTTGTCGGGAAGGTATTGAAGTTGGAAGTCTTCGTGCGATTTGTCGGGAACCTGAAAAATAGAATCAGAAGAAGAACAAACTTCAAACGAGTTAGTTAAATCAACTCTCTCTTTTTCCCGTTCTTCTTGTTCTCTTGTTTCTTTTTCAACATCTTTTTCTATCTCAATTTCTTTCTCAATCTCAATTTTCTTTTCAACTTTCTTTTCTTCATTTTCTTTTTCTCTCACGATCTCTTTTTCTTTTTCTTCTTTTCTTTCTTTTTTTTTTCATTTTGATTACAACAAGAGGAAGATACAATAGAATCGAAAAGAGAAGGATTTGACTCAAAGAAGGAAGTCATTTTCTCATAGAAATCATTTGCTATCCTTTGTGAAAGGTTTTTCGATCGTGACTTCTTTGAATCATATGACAAATAACTCATGCTTTCGTGTTCATGTAACACCCCAAACCCAGCCTATGCGTTAAGGTCAGATTTGACATGTCACACGAAAGAAATATACTTTGATTCCTTTTTAAGTGAAACAGATTTCAAAGTTTTGACGAAGTATTTATTGAGTAAAAGATTTGATTGATAAATCGACAATTTGAGATGTAAGATCTTATAAATCAAAATTTTGAAAATATCGTTAATAGTTTGAGAAAATTTTAAAAGAAATTAAAGATATTTTTCGAAAAGAATTGATGAAAATCTTAAGAGTAATTTTTCTGGGTTAAAAATATGAAAATTATTACGAAATCCCTTTTAAATACTCCTTTTTTTGAATAAAATGTTTATTTAAGTTTTTAGAAAAATAAAATTTCAATTTGAGATACTTAAAGCAGTTTCTAAATTCATCACACAATAAACAAAACAAAAATTAATCCAGAGGCCTTATTACAACCTTAATTCAAAATAGCAAAGTAATTAAAAGTACTAAAAAAATCCAAATTCCAATTTAACCGTTTTGAAGTATGGCCTCCACCGAGACATCCACGGCCCAAATCCATCAATGATCATTACCTGAAAGGGATAAGGAAAACGGGGGTGAGTTACTAGAACTCAATGTGTAACCCACTTACCGTTGTCCATTGGGCCAAAAATCCATTAAGCCATTATTTGGGCCGAAGCCCATTCACAAAAATAATAATAATAATAAAATGTATCAAATATATTATGCATATGAAATGCAATTCCCAAACCAAACCTAATTTTCCATTCGCTACACACCACAAATGCACGAACCAACACACCTGTGGGTGATATTTAGTCAACCCACCCCACCAACACACCAAACGTAGGTATTAAGCCATTTATATCAAATTTGTGGACAAGCCACCAGATTAACAGAATTTACATGGCATTGCCATTTTTTAGATTTGTGATAGAGTCACCAAATTTATGTAGTGAGCTACGAACTTCTCTTCATCATTATCCCATCCCATGCAAAACATGTATAAAATGTATAACAATTCACAACAATGTATTCAGATATTTCTTACAAATTTTATGGCCCATTAAGCAGAATATCATCTTGTAACATCCCGAAATTGGGCCTAGTAGGATTGGGCCCATTGGGCCTTGAGCGTAGAAGCGTTTTAAAATTTTGAGAACAAGAGAACGGCATTATTTCAAGTGGGACTTATTAGTTAAGTGAATTTGGAAGGTTACGAGGTTTCTAGGAAGTTCCGGGTTCAAGATGGGCTATAGGAAAAATTTTGTGTTTAAGCATTTAAGGAGAGTAGGCAAGTAGCATCGAGACTTAAGGAAATAAGTGTGCATTTTACTAGCACAAGGAGTCAATTGGTAAAGTGGCAAGTGGCGTGTGGAGTGTACTAATGGTCTAAGGTTTGAATCCCACCTAGTGCAAATATTTTGGATTATATTTTTGTGCTATATGGTAAGTGTCGGCCAAGGCTTAAATATGGTAAGTAAGACTTTTTAATTATGGTATGATGGCTAAGGAAACAAGGAAAGGATGAAGGTAAGGAAAGGAATCAAAATAAAAAGGCAAGTATAGGGAACATGTTGGCACAAAAAAAGAAGAGTGTTATGGAAAGTTTGGATGGCCAAATTTTGACCATTATGGCCATGTATGTGGATGGTTTTATGTGTAAGGGGGGTAGCCGAATTTTTGTTGGTGTTTTGGTAAAGCTTTAGTGCATGTTTTGGTCAAATTCCTTTAGCATCAAGTGTGCCATTTTCTCCAAATTACTATTCTCTTAGCCGAATTTCTCCTTTCCCTTTTGATAGAATTTTGGTGTTTGTTAGGCCAAAATCTACTCTTGCACAATTTTGTGTTTTCTCCAAATCTCTTCTTTTGCCTTGTGCCCAAATTACAAGCCATTAGTGAACATATTCTCTTCTTTTCTTTCTTCTTGTTGCCGAATGTACCCAAACCATTGAGACCAAAATTTGTTCATTCATCTCTTCTTTATCATTTTCTCAAGTGGGTTGACACTCTTTTCTTCGATTGAATCAGTAAGTGAATTCTTTTCTATGTTCATATTCTTTTCTTTCTAGCCGAATAGGTATTTATCACTATTCGGTTGTAAATCTTGATCTTAACCGAAATGGTGTTATCTTCCATTCCTTCATATTGTAATCACCCTCTTTTTTGTAGTGTTCTAAGTGGGTGGCCGTGTATCATTCTAGCCTTAAGTCAAACGGTGGAAATTGGATCCAATACCGATAAGGTAAGGAGTTCTTCATGGATTATTTGAAATCGTTCTTTATTCGTTTAAAGGATAATAGTGGTTGTGACTAATCGATTATGTTTTAGGGACGAAATCCCTTGATATATTCTACCTTCGGACATAGTGGTAAGTGATTCAAGTGTAAGTGATACGAAATCTTTTGGAAATCCGAGGCTAACTTTTGGTTGGTATTGTTCTAGGTCATCGACGAGTGGTTCTTTAGGAAATCAAAATCAGGTGTGTAATCCCGTATCTTCCGTATACATATCTGAACTGGTGTGTAATCTCACACTTCTTTGAAAGTTTGTATGAAATATTCGTGAATCGGTCGAATCGAAGAAAACTGAAAAGCGGCATCCGTGATCACTCGGCGTGCACATGATCGTAGTGGTAATCGTATGTTGTAATAAAACAGATTTCATCGAAAAGTGATGGCGTGTATTTGAAAAATCACAAAAATAGAAGAAAAGGAATTACAAAGTGAATAAGATATTAGATTAAAGCTTACTGTGTCTATTTTGATATGGAAGAAACAAGGAAGGAAAAGGAATTTTATATTTTGAGATATCTTAATTTTAGTGAGACTGGTTCTGAATGACTTCGTGGTTCCCTAATCTGTCTTGGAAAAATCTTATAAAATTGTACAAAGTGAATTATGAGTTATAGTTTATATGTACAGATTCCTCTATTTTCAATAGAAACAAGTGGGAGCAACATATGAAAACTGCATGATGATGAGATATTTGAATTTTGGATAAGAGAGATTAGAATCGTTGGTCGTTGAAACAAGGGAATCTTTAAGGAATAAACTGTACTAAATGGCTAAGTTAAAAATTCTGGAAAAATTATAGTAAGAAGATATATGAGTCTAGTCTCAAGGAAAATTTACGGAGTTATATTTCGAGATTCCTAACTCAAGTTATAGTCAATTTAGTTAGTACAATGCAGATGGACAGTTTCGATTTTTATGCTCCACATTAGTAGTTAAGTCTAGGTTGCAAAATTTCCAAAATACCCTTAGGTTGCGAAATTACCGAATTACCCTTAGTGGGTAAATTATCGAAATTATGAAAATGCCCCTAAAGGGCCGAATTACGAAATTGTTTAATGGGCCGATCTGATATTTTGCTAGATGGGTCGATCTGGTATTTTGCTATATGGGCCAATCTGATATTTTGATAAATGGGCCAATCTGATATTTTGATAAATGGGCCAATCTGATATTTTGATAAATGGGCCAATATGATATTTTGCTATATGGGCCAATCTGATATTTTGCTAAATGGGCCAAATCTAATATTTTGCTTAATGGGCCTTTTGATTAATTGTTATAATGGGCCATAATTTGTAATAAATATCCGAATAAATTACTGTTATTATATTGTGATTTGTTATGCATTATATACATGATTTGCATGGGATGGGATAATGATGAAGAGAAGTTCTGGTAGCTCTGCTACATAAATCTGGTGGCTCTGTCACAAATCTGAAAAATGGCAATGCCATGTAAATTCTGTTAATCTGGTGGCTTGTCCACAAATTTGATATAAATGGCTTAATGCCTACGTTTGGTGTGTTGGCGGGGTGGGTTGACTAAAGATCACTTACAGGGTGTGTTGGTTGGTACGGGTGGTGTGTAGCGGATGGAAAACTAGGTTTGGTTTGGGAATTGCATTTCATATGCATATTATATTCGATACATTTTTATTATTATGAATGGGCTTCGGCCCAAACAATGGCTTAATGGATTTTTGCCCAGTGGACAACGGTAAGTGGGTTACACACTGAGTTCTAGTAACTCACCCCGTTTTCCTTATCCCTTTCAGGTAATGATCAATGATGGAGACTTGGGCCATGGATGACTCGGGTGGAGGCCATACTTCAGAAACGGTTTATTTGGACTTAGATTTCTATTTCGTTCACTTTATTACTTTACTATTTTGAGTTAAATGATGTAATAAGGCCTCTGGTTTATTTTGTTTTGCTTATTGTTTGACGTACCTATATTTTTGCTCAAATTACTTTAAATGGGATTTTTCTAAAAACTTAAATAAAGATTTTTCTAAAATGGATTAACAAATGAATTTCAAAATAAACTTTTACAAATATTTTTAACACGGATATTTTCACTCGAACTATTAACGATATTTTCAAAAGACTCGGATTCTTTTTTGAATTTTCAACGTCGTTTTCAAAAGTCACGATTTTGTAAGATCATTAGTTCAAATTTATTGATTTATCAAATAATCTTCGAGGTTAGTAGTATTTTATCAAATATTTCGAATCAAACTTGTTTTCTTGATTTTAACAAAGCAATACCTGTTTTAGTACGAAAATAAAGGGTTTAACATGTTTTGCTCGTGTGACATACCAAATTCGCTCATAACGCATGGGTCGGGTTTGGGGTGTTACACATCTTGGCCCACATAGCAAAATATATCGTTTTTACCAATTTTATCATATAATGAGATCTAAGCCAATTTTCCCGGTTTCACATTAATACGATTTTAATCAAACGGTTTACTATCAATATGACGTTAATCTTTAACCCACAGAAAACGGTGTGAGATTACACACCTGATTACGGTAAGCACTACGCTCTCTCGATCATCAACACCTAAAATTTTATAATGCCCAATTAGTTAACGTGCACGATTTAATAAATCTACTTTAAAACAAACGATCTAAAATTTTACCATCGGGATTGTGAACAACTACGATTTATCAGTTTTCCCCAGTTGACGGTCCACAACCCGGTGGAAAATCTCGAATAGCTGACGCCTCAAAATTATGAACGACCTCAAATAATTGATTCTCGCAGGATAAGGGTCCACAACCCGGAGGAAAGTCTCGAATCGCCGATACAGCCCTTCGCTTGAATTTAGGAGTAGGGATCGTTAATCCACTCCTTTTGAGATCTCCACTCGTCTTCCCATTAGAATCGGTACCACAATTCTCCATTCGGTTAGATCTTAAACAATCGGTATTGCGATAAAATATGGTTTATCGAAATGGTGAAGATCGACTTACCACTAATTTCCGAGTGCTCAACGATTGAATAGATCAAGCGTTTAAATCCTTATAATATAATCGGTCAATCAATACCATACTAATAATCATCTTAACGAATGAAGAAGGATTATAAAATCCATGAAGGACTCTCACCTTAAAGATTTTAGAACCAAATCCTAGCGATTATACGATGACTTCGGAAGAATGAAGATTCGGCCTTCCACTATATCACTACGGAGGGAAAAAAAGATCTTATTTAAGAGAGAAAAATAAGTGATGTTTTCGGTCAAAACACCTTCCCAAGCCAACATATAGATTCGGTAATAGAAGAAAGAAAGAAAAAAATTGAAAAGAAAACTTACCAATCGTTCAAGAGGTGAGTAACAACTTGAATGGAAAAGAAATATCGATGAAAGGATAGAAGGTTCGGCTATAGAGAAATAGTGGACTCAATATTCGGCTATGATGAATAATATTAGAGTAGGAGTGATGCTTGAAGGATTTTGCGAAAAGAAAAGAAGAGGAAGAAGTATAATGGTGGATTAATTTTGGTTTTTCAAGAATGATGAGTGAACAAAAGAAATGGTCTCAAAGTTTGTGTGCATTCGGCAAGAAGAAGAAAAGAAAGAAGAAATGTGCAGACTCAAGGTTCCAAATTTTGGCAAGAAGGAAAATTTGGAGAGAAGAGAAAATATCACAAAAGTTGCATAAAGGTGTTTTGGCCAAAATAATGCCCAAATTTTTAACAATTACCAAAGACAAATTCGGCTAGGAGAAATGTGTTTTGGGAGAAAATAGCACACTTGATACTAAGGCAAATTTTACCAAAACAAACACTAAAATTTTACCTAAACACCATAGGAAAAATTCGGCTATCCCCCCTAACACACAAAACCGTCCGCATGCATTACAAGGTTGGTCAACACTTGGCCATCCACACCTTCCAAAACAATCACCACGAATTAAGCCCCTTGTTCCCTCTACTTGCCTTTTCCCTTTTGATTCCTTTCCCCAACCTCAACCTTACCTTATTTCTTAGCCACCTTGCCAAAAATAAAGAAGTCAAACTTGCCATGAATACCTCTTGGCCGACACTTAAGGAAAGGGTGCAAAAATATAAGTCAAAATTTGCACACAAAGTGATTCAAACCTCTTCCCTCAAGGTACTACATGTGGCGCCATAACCACTTTACCAATATCTCATTTATGCTAGCTATTTACTCAATTATTTCCATATGCTTTAAGGTCACTTACTCCATCTCTTTAAAGTGCTAAAAGCGAAAAAATTTTACTAGGTCCAAATGAACCCCGAGCCTTCTCAGGACCTCCTTAACATACACAATTAATAATTTAACTAGCTTAATACCAAAAACAATGCAACACATAAAATTCCAAATTTTAGGATGTTACAATTCTACCCCCTTAAAGAAAATTTCGTCCTCGAAATTTACCTGATTAAAAGAGGTGAGAATATTACTGCCGAATTGTGTCCTCAGGCTCCCACGTAGCTTCCTCAGCTCCGTGATTATGCCATAGAACCTTGACTAACGGCACAGTCTTCCTTCTCAGTACCTTAACATCCCGATCTAGGATTTGCACTGGCTCCTCCTCGAATGACAAATCAGGTCTTATCTCAATTTCTTCTACCGGTACTATATGAGACAGATCCGATCGGTAACGCCTTAACATTGAGACATGAAATACACTATGTATCTGACTCAACTTTGGAGGTAATTCAAGCTGATAGGCCACTGGTCCTACACGCTTCAACACACGATACGGTCAGATGAACCTAGGGCTCAACTTACCCTTCCTTCCAAATCTGAAAATCTTCTTCCAAGGTGAGACCTTTAGAAAGACTTGATCCCCCACCGCAAACTCAATATCCTTATGCTTCAAATCCGCATACGATTTTTGTCTATCCGAAGCTTCCTTTGTAACATCCCAAAATTGGGCCTAGTAGGATTGGGCCGATTGGGAATTGGGCTTTAGGAAAATTAGAATATTATTTATTTTTGTGTTGGCTTGGGTATGAATTTTGTGTGATAGCATAGTCTTGTGAAGGCTTGTTTTTATTTAGGAAGTTAGAATAATTTTAGTATGGTTTATTTAATGAAGTAGGATTAAGTGAGCTTGACACTTAAGTTAATTAAGTGTTCATTTAAAGCATAAGAGGAGTAAGTGGCAAGTTGGTTAAGGAGCTTGAAAGGTAGCTTGAGGTTAGAGGTTGAGTGGTATGTTTAGCATTTTGAAGGTTTATTTTTGTGTATTAGCATTGATGGCGGTCAAACTTATTTATGATAGGTGGACTAATAACTTTTGGTAAGTTGAATTTTTGTTTAAGGAAAGCTTAATTTAGGGATAAGAATCTTGAACTTATGGCATGATGAGGGGACAAAGGCATGGAATAGGGAGGATGTTTTGGAAAGTAATCCTAGGCTTTAGTGCATGTATGTGGACGGCATGGGTGTCTAGGTGGGTGGCCGAATTTTGTTAGGTGGTTTAGGGGAATATTTGGCCAATTCCTCTTTTGTGCATCTTTTGCATTTTGCTTTTCCTCTCCAAAAACTCTTCTTTGGCCGAATGTTTATTGTACATTTTGTGCAAATTTTGCTTTTGTTTTAGCCTTCATTTCATTGAACCAAAAATACTATTTTCTTTCTCTCATCTTTCCACTTGAAACTAAAACTTCATTTTGGCATTTTATGCACTTTTCTTTTGGTAAACAAAGAGTTGGCCGAATCTTTCAACCCCATTTTCTCTCTTATTCTTTTTCTTTCATTTGGTCGAACCTCTTTCTTCTCCAAACTCATTTTTTTCTTTCTTCCATTGTTGATTAAACCGAGTTCTCTCTCTCTCATGTCTATTCTCTTTTCTACTCACATATTTTCTTCTTTCACAACCAAATAGCCGAACCTTCTTCCTCTCTTTTAGTCTTTGTTTTGGCCGAATATTCAAGGGTAGACTCTCCTTGGTTTTCTTCTATTGATTTTGGATAAAAAGGGGTAAGTGTTCATGGACGTTTTCCTTTCTTTTCTTTCTCGTTTCTATGATGTTTTCTTATGGACAAAGGCCGAACCTTTGGGCATTGTTTTACAAGGTTCTAACCATTTAGGATTCGATTATTCTCTTAGGCTCTTTGGGATTTCGGAAGCAATCGATTTAAGTCATTCCTTTAGCGAATCGGAGTTGGTAAGTCAAGTGGTAAGGATCTTTATGCTTGTTATATCGTTTTAGATGGTCTTCTAATCGATTAAGTTTTAGGGGACTCTATCGTCCGTTTATTATCTTCTTTCCTTGGACGTTAGATTTTGGAGCAATCAAGAATGGGTTCGAAAAGAGCAGTTCGTAGTGTTTGGAAGAGGGGTGGTTCTGCTATACCCTCAAATTTCAAACGAAGGGCTGTGTCGGCAGTTCGAGACTTTCCACCGGGATGTGGACCCTCTACCGGTGATAATCGTTTATTTGAAGTCGTTCGTACCCCCGAGCCATTGTTCGTTCGTGGTTCTTCATCGGGTTATGAACCATCAATCGAAGAGAAATCGTCTATAGTTGTTATTAGAGATTCCGAGGGTATCGACGAGCGGGAAAGTGTAGTTCTCACTATTATAAGGTGTGTATCTTACACACTTTATAACTTGGTTTATATATGTATGTATATGTGTGTTATTACTAATCATATTATGAAAGTGGGAAAAACGATGAGATTTGGATATGATACCATGATGGTATGAATGAGGATTCGGGTAAGTCTGTTTCGATATGTTGTTATTACATGTGGATTGAAAACATGATCTATGATTTATAGTATTTACTATATGATTCATATTAAAGTGTATTAACATGATTTGGTTATCTATTGCATTGGTATGGGCAATATGAGAGGAGGGGGAAGATTGATATTCGTGTTGCGGACACGGTGTTTTGGTAACACATTGTGACTACTGGTCACCAGAGGTTTGGTACCTCCGGAGGTTTGGCACCTCATAGCGTCTCGTCCTCGTGGTTAACACCACCGTGGGTTGGCCCCACTTTTGAGATATGGGATCGACGCCGGTGATTTGGTATCACACGATGGGTTGGCCCCATCATTCGATTTGTGTCTTCGGGCACGATGGTTTGGAACCACCGGTGATTTGGTATCACATTCGTGTCTTCGGACACCGAGGTTTGGCACCTCATAGCGACTTGTCCCTGTGGTTAATTCCACCGTGGGTTGGCCCCACTTTGAGATATGGGATCGTCCGCGGTGATTTGGTATCACACGATGGGTTGGCCCCATCACTTGATTTGTGACTTCGGTCATCGGTGTTTTGGTAACACAATTGTGTCTTTGGACACCAGTGGTTTGGCACCACCAGTGGTTTGGTACCACACGGGGTAGAGAAGGAGTTATGGATGGCTAGGTTGGGTGCATTATGCATATATGTACTTTGTTATAATTTGTGTAAGAATATGGCATTTACCCGGGAGAGGGAATATGCACTTCGAGTCTTGGTGACTCACCTTCTCCTTATCATTTCGGGTGATTCGTGAGATCGCGGATGTGGAGCCGGATGAACTCGAGGAGACCATGCAATAAAAGTTGGTTTTATATGAACTTCCACTTGGGTCTTTTACTTTAATTTGGTTTTCATATTTTATGGATTTGTAATAAGGCTGTTTAATTACGTTTTGGATTATATTTAAGCTTTGGATTTGTTTTAAAATATGGCTTATAAATTATTTGATTAATGTAATAATTGAGCCCAAAGTTTTCTAAACTACACAACGCGATGGTTTTTAAAACGTTACCATCGGGTAACATAAATTAATTGACAATTTCAACAACTTAAGTGTTTTCGATATATATTAAATGATTTACAAATATTTAGTTACTACTATCAAATGTAAATAGTTTCAAAGTAATAATTTGAGTTTTCTTAAATGATATAAATCTTTTCTAACTTATGATTTACTTACTTATATTAAAGTTTTATGTAATTTCAAAGTAAATTTCAGTCTTAAACTTATTTTCTACAAATATAGAATTTCAAAAGGGTTTTTCACAAAATTTAATCGTGAACTCGTTTTTTTCAAAAAGTTTTTCTCTGTGGCATACCAAATTCGGTCGTAATGTTTGGGCCGGGTTTGGGGTGTTACATCCTTAAACCGTGCCCGAATTACCTTTAATTTTTCTTCCGTCTCTGATATCAGCTCAGGACCCAATAACTGTCGCTCCCCCAATTCAGTCCAACAAGTAGGAGTACGACACCTACGACCATACAACACCTCGTAGGGTGCCATCTGGATGCTGGATTGATAGCTATTGTTATAAGCAAACTCTGCCAACGGTAGGAAATTCTCCCAACTACCCCTGAAGTCAATCACACAACCCCTTAACATGTCTTCCCGAATCTGAATTACTCTTTCTGACTGACCATCTGACTGAGGATGAAATGCCGTGCTGAAATTTAACTTTGTTCCCAAAGCTTCATGTAAAGCTTTCCAAAATCATGATGTAAACCTAGGGTCCCTGTCCGATATAATAGACACTGGTACCCCATGTAACCTCACAATCTCAGCTACGTACAACTTGGCCAACTTCTGCAGTGAGTAATCCGTCGACAGGTTAGAAAATGGGCGATCTTTCATCAACTTGATCCACTATTACCCAAAGCAGAATCTTTCTTAGTAGGCGATAAGGGTAGCCCACTAACGAAGTCCATCGTTATCCGTTCCCATTTCCATAAGGGAATCTTCACTGGTTGCAGTAGTCCCGACGGCAATTGATGTTCTGCCTTTACTTGTTGACATGTTAAGCACCTACTCACAAATTCAGTAACCTCCCGCTTTAACCCTGGCCACCAATACTGCTCACGGAGGTCTCGATACATTTTATTTCCCCCGGGGTGCATAGCATAAGGACTACTATGCGCCTCTCGCAGAATCATTTGTCTCAATTTTGAATCTTTGGGCATACAAATTCTTTCGTGGAAACACAATACTCCATCATTATTCATTCCGAAATCCCCTTTCACACCACTTTCCACTTGCTGAAGTAAGGAACCCAACTTTTCATCTGATAACTGCTTTTCCTTAATCTGACCTAACCATACAGGCTTCACCTGAAGTTCGGCTAGCAGACTACCATCTTCATACAAGCTGAGATGAGCGAACATCGCTCTCAAATCTGATATCACCTTACGACTCAACGCGTCTGCCACCATATTAGCCTTTCCGGGATGATACTCGATTGAAAAGTCATAATCCTTCAACAGTTCTATCCACCTCCGCTGTCTTAAGTTCAACTCCTTTTGGGTAAGGAGGTACTTTAGACTCTTATGATCCGTATAAATGATCGACTTCTCACCGTATAGGTAGTGTCTCCAAATCTTCAAAGCAAACACCACCGCAGCCAACTCTAAATCATGAGTGGGATAATTTACTTCGTGCGGCCTTAACTGACGAGATGCATAAGCCACCACTTTTCCACCTTGCATCAACACACATCCCAAGCCCGTGTGTGACGCATCGTAGTAAACAATAAACTCTTTTCTAGCCTTAGGTTGAATCAGTACTGGCACTTCCGTCAGAATCTTCTTTAATTTCTCAAAACTTTCTTGCTGCTGATCTGACCACACAAATGGTACTCCCTTGCGTAACAATTTAGTTAGGGGTGCAGCAATCAACGAAAACCCCTCAATAAATTGCCGGTAATAACTAGCCAACCCTAAGAAACTCCAAATTTTGGCCACTGACTTCGGTGGTTTCCAATCCAACACAGCCTCTACTTTTCGGGGATAAACTCTAATTCCTTCGGCCGACACAACAGTCCCAAGAAGGTCACTTCCTTCAGCCAAAATTCACACTTACTGAATTTGGCATAACGTTGCTTTTCCCGCAATATTTGCAATACTATTCACAGATGTGAATCATGCTCTTCTTCATTCTTCGAGTAAACCAAGATGTCATCTATGAACACCACCACAAATCGGTCTAAGTAGGGTTAGAAAACCCGTTTCAACATATTCATAAATGCAGCTGGTGCATTGGTCAACCCAAACGGCATCACCAAGAACTCATAGTGTCCATAACAAGTTCAAAACATCGTTTTATGAATATCCGCCTCCCTGACCTTACGCTGATGATAACTCGATCTCAAATCTATCTTCAAGAAAACTGAAGCTCCTCGCAGTTGGTCGAATAGGTCATCGATTCTCGGCAACGGATACCTATTCTTGATCGTCAACTTATTCAACTGCCTATAATCGATGCACATACGCATCGACCCATCCTTCTTCTTGACAAACAAGACCGGTGCTCCCCACGGTGACACACTCAGTCGAATGAATCCCCGATCCAACAACTCTTGAATTTGGGCTTTAAGCTCCGCTAACTCCTTAGGCGCCATTCTATATGGAACAATGGACACCGGAGCCGTTCCTGGTAATAATTCAATGCCAAACTCTACCTCCCGATCCGGAGGCAATCCAGGAAGTTCCTTGGGAAAGACGTCTAAAAACTCCTTCACCGTTCTAACACCTTCTACTGACACTTCCTTGGCATCCAACGCGCTAATGAAGGCTAGGAATGCTCCACACCCTTTTCGCACTAACTTTTCTACCTTTAAAGCAGATACCACATACGATAGATAATTTCTCCTTTCACCTATCATCACCACTTCTTTATCTTCCGAAGTTCTTATCGTCACCCGCTTTGCAGCACAATCCAAGTTCGTACGGTGCTTCACCAACCAGTCCATGCCCAAAATAAGGTCGAACTCACCAAAAGGCAGTTCCATCAAGTCCGCCAAAAATGTTTCTCCTTGTACTTCTAAGGGAACATCTCTAAACAATTTATTTACTATCACTGCATTGTCCTAAAGGACTAATTACAAATCATCTCTCTAGCGAAATCTCAAATCTAATGTTCAGTTTCCCGATACAAACACTAGCAACATACGAATGGGTGGATCCGATATCTATCAAAGCAGTAACAGGTACATCAGATATGAAGAACGTACCGGTTATCACGTCAGGTGCATTGCCATCCTCTCGGTGTCTGACCGCATAAACCAGCCCTGGTTGTCTCGCCTCCGCATTATCCCTGAAACCAGTACCTCTTCCCAGTGCACCCTGACCTTGTCCTCCACCATTGCCACCTCGACCTAACCCACGGCCTCTCGGTGGCTGCTGAGCGCTTCTAGCTGGCTGTACATCATGATTACGAGCTTCCTGAGTCAGAGCAGTCTGTCAAGGACAATTCTTAAGCTGATGGTCCTTAGAACCACATTTGAAACAACCACCGGTTCTCTTTCAGCATTCACCCGGGTGTCGTCTTCCACAGTCAGCACATGGTTGTATCTGATTGGTAGCAGCTGGTGCTCTAGCTTGAGCTGGCTCATCATTCCTGGGCCTCCTCTGAAACCTTCTAGCAGGACCCGAGTACTTAAAGTCCCTCTTGCTCTTGCCTCTATCTCTTTCTCGATTTTGTCGCTCTGAGTTCTTAGCCTCTTCAGCTATCTTCGCTTTCTCCATAAGTGTGGCAAAATTCCTTTCTTGTTGTGGGGCTATCAGTACCCGCAACTCATCACTCAACCCGTCCTCAAAATGCACACAGTGTTCATAGTCAGTTGGCATAATATCTCGGGCATAACGACTCAGACGCAAAAATTCTACCTTGTAAGATGCCATAGTCTTACATCGTTGAACTAGATTAAGGAATTCCTACCTTCGGGCATCCACATAGCTAGCCCCAACATACTTTCCTTGAAATGAAGTTTTGAAGAAATCCCAAGTAGCGCGATCGGCCTGAGTGCCCTCCCGAACAGTAAGCCACCACTGATATGCCTCGTCTCTCAACAAGGACACAGCTCCTCTTAGCTTCTGCTTGGTGGTGCACTCCAGATCATCCATGATCCGCTCCACAGCCTCGAGCCAATACTCTGCTACACTTGGGGCTACTCCCGAGACACCCCTAAAAACCTCGGCACTACTTGATCTAAGTCATTCCGAAATTGATCCACCAGCTGTTGGTCAAGTTCTAACCCCAGCAACCCTTTCTAAGACTCGTAACATTGCTTGGAACAAATTAATGTCCTCCCTCATACGGTCATGTGATCCAGTTTCAGTCCTGGGTGACGCAGGTGCGTCCATTTCTGGCATATGTCTCGATGCTTCAGACGCAACCCTAGCACCTCGGCCTCTACCACGGCCACGTCTACCGCGTCCACGTCCTCTAGCGCTCATATTGGCTAATTCAATTTAATCTGATTAAAAGTCTTATGAATCAGTATACTATTTCAGTGTTTAATAAACAATGTTTTATGAAATATAATAAGTAAAGTCGTTTTTGAAAACACATCCTATAGTCTCAATCTCTATAGTTTCAACATCTAAAACTAAAAGTTCCAGAGTGTTCCTATAGTCATATCACAGTAATCATAATCATACAATAACATACACTTACTTAACTTGGTGCCGGTTACCCGTGGTGCCATACTTCCCTTAAAAATATACGTTCTAAATTTTACATTTCAAAACAGTTCAGAAAAATGTTTTTGAACCCAAACCACAGCCGAGTTTTGAACCGGGCTCTGATACCATAAAATGTAACACCACAAACCCGGCCTATGCGTTAAGGTCAGATTTGACATGTCACACAAAATAAATATACTTTGATTCCTTTTTAAGTGAAACAGATTTCAAAGTTTTGACGAAGTATTTATTGAGTAAAAGATTTGATTGATAAATCGACAATTTGAGATGTAAGATCTTATAAATCAAAATTTTGAAAATATCGTTAACAGTTCGAGAAAATTTTAAAAGAAATTAAAGATATTTTTTGAAAAGAATCGATGAAAATCTTAAGAGTAATTTTTCTGGGTTAAAAATATGAAAATTATTACAAAATCCTTTTTAAATACTCTTTTTTTTGAATAAAACGTTTATTTAAGTTTTTAGAAAAATAAAATTTTAATTTGAGATACGTAAAGCAGTTTAAAAATTCATCACACAATAAACAAAACAAAAATTAATCCAGAGGCCTTATTACAACCTTAATTCAAAATAGCAAAGTAATTAAAAGTACTAAAAAAAATCCAAATTCCAATTTAACCATTTTGAAGTATGGCCTCCACCGAGACATCCACGGCCCAAATCCATCAATGATCATTACCTGAAAGGGATAAGGAAAACGGGGGTGAGTTACTAGAACTCAATGTGCAACCCACTTACCGTTGTCCATTGGGCCAAAAATCCATTAAGCCATTATTTGGGCCGAAGCCCATTCACAATAATAATAATAATAATAATAATAAAATGTATCAAATATATTATGCATATGAAATGCAATTCCCAAACCAAACCTAATTTTTCATCCGCTACACACCACCCGTACGAACCAACACACCTGTGGGTGATCTTTAGTCAACCCACCCCACCAACACACCAAACGTAGGCATTAATCCATTTATATCAAATTTGTGGACAAGCCACCAGATTAACAGAATTTACATGGCATTACCATTTTTCAGATTTGTGACAGAGTCATCAGATTTATGTAGCAGAGCTACCAGAACTTCTCTTCATCATTATCCCATCCCATGCAAAACATGTATAAAATGTATAACAATTCACAACAATGCATTCAGATATTTCTTACAAATTTTATGGCCCATTAAGCAGAATATCATCTTGGCCCACATAGCAAAATATATCATTTTTAACAATTTTATCATATAATGAGATCTAAGCCAATTTTCCCGATTTCACATTAATACGATTTTAATCAAACGGTTTACTATCAATATGACGTTAATCTTTAACCCACAAAAAATGGTGTGAGATTACACACCTGATTACGGTAAGCACTACGCTCTCTCGATCGTCAACACCGAAAATTTTATAATGCCCGATTAGTTAACGTACGCAATTTAATAAATCTACTTTAAAATAAACGATCTAAAATTTTACCCTCGGGATCGTGAACAACTACGATTTGTCAGTTTTCCCCGGTTGACGGTCCATAACCCGGTGGAAAATCTCGAATCGCTGATACCTCAAAAATGTGAACGACCTCAAATAATTAATTCTCGCCGAATAAGGGTCCACAACCCGGAGGAAAGTCTCGAATCGCTGATACAGCCCTTCACTTGAATTTAGGAGTAGGGATCGTTAATCCGCTCCTTTTGAGATCTCCACTCGTCTTCCCATTCGAATCGGTACCACAATTCTCCATTTGGTTAGATCTTAAACAATCGGTATTGCAATAAAATATGGTTTATCGAAATGGTGAAGATCGACTTACCACTAATTTCCTAGTGCTCAACGATTGAATAGATCAAGCGCTTAAATCCCTATAATATAATCAGTCAATCAATACCATACTAATAATCATCTTAACGAATGAAGAAGGATTATAAAATCTGTGAAGGACTCTCACCTTAAAGATTTCAGAACCAAATCCTAGCGATTATACGATGACTTTAGAAGAATGAAGGTTCGGCCTTCCACTATATCACTACGGAGGGAAAAAAAGATCTTATTTAAGAGAGAAAAATAAGTGATGTTTTTGGTCAAAAGACCTTCCCAAGCCAACATATAGATTCGGCAATAGAAGAAAGAAAGAAAAAAAATTGAAAAGAAAACTTACCAATTGTTCAAGAGGTGAGTAACAACTTGAATGGAAAAGAAATATCGATGAAAGGATAGAAGGTTCGGCTATAGAGAAATAGTGGACTCAATATTCGGCTATGATGAATAATATTAGAGTAGGAGTGATGCTTGAAGGATTTTATAAAAGAAAAGAAGAGGAAAAAGTAGAATGGTGGATTAATTTCGGTTTTTCAAGAATGATGAGTGAACAAAAGAAATGGTCTCAAAGTTTGTGTGCATTCGGCAAGAAGAAGAGAAGAAAGAAGAAATGTGCACACTCAAGGTTCCAAATTTCAGCTAGAAGGAAAATTTGGAGAGAAGAGAAAATATCACAAAAGTTGCATAAAGGTGTTTTGGCCAAAATAATGCCCAAATTTTTAACAATTACCAAAGACAAATTCGGCTAGGAGAAATGTGTTTTGAGAGAAAATATCACACTTGATACTAAGGCAAATTTTACCAAAACAAACACTAAAATTTTACCTAAACACCATAGGAAAATTTTGGCTATCCCCCCTAACACACAAAACCGTCCACATGCATTACAAGGTTGGTCAACACTTGGCCATCCACACCTTCCAAAACAATCACCACGAATTAAGCCCCTTGTTCCCTCTACTTGCCTTTTCCCTTTTGATTCCTTTCCCCAACCTCAACCTTACCTTATTTCTTAGCCACCTTGCCAAAAATAAAGAAGTCAAACTTGCCATGAATACCTCTTGGCCGACACTTAAGGAAAGGGTGCAAAAATATAAGTCAAAATTTGCACACAAAGTGATTCTAACCTCTTCCCTCAAGGTACTACATCTGGCGCCATAACCACTTTACCAATAGCTCATTTATGCTAGCTATTTACTCAATTATTTCCATATGCTTTAAGGTCACTTACTCCATCTCTTTAAAGTGCTAAAAGCCAAAAAATTTTACTAGGTCCAAATGAACCCCGAGCCTTCTCAGGACCTCCTTAAAATACACAATTAATAATTTAAATAGCTTAATACCAAAAACAATGCAACACATAAAATTCCAAATTTTAGGATGTTACAGTTCATCACCGAAGTTGGCTTCAAACTCGACATATGCTTGGCTTCGCCTTGAGTTCCTCGTCGAATAAGAATCACGATGTGAACCACTTCGAGAACAATCTTTCGTGGATGAATTCTTCGATGTATATGAACCATGTTCACTTCTTTGCAAAGGCTTCTCCATAGATAGATATGTTGAAGCTTTTGAAGAAGAAATCATACCTTGGCGATGGTCACCTTGAAAGGTCTCAAATTCGCGATTTGACTCATACCGTCTTGAACTTCTATATGAACCATAATCTCGATCGAATTCTCTTCTTGAATAATCTTTGAAAGCGTGTCTTCGAGATGACCTTGACTCCGACCTTTGATTTGAAGAAAGTCGTTCTTGTTGGTCTCGTTCCTCGATTCAATCCAACTGCTTGTGCAACTTGTCAAACTTGGCATTTATGACTTTTCGCATTCCATTCAACAAGTATTGATAATCGGAATCTGACAATGCTTCTTGATTCATGATGTTAGTAATGCAAAAGATAATTGATTGAAATAAAAAGAAGAAAAAAAAATTACAAACCTCACCACAAGGCTCACAAGTCACTCACAAAGAAAAATCACTCTCACTCGTGTTTTCACTCATATTAAGGCTTTTCTTTGGTGAATACTCTCGTGCCTTTTACCTCTCGTCTCGTCTCACAAATTCATACTTTGTTTCGAAAAGACTTATCGCGGCTTGAGGGTCAGCTTCAAAATTGGTTAACAACGGAATTGATGTCGGGAATAGGGGAGGCTGAACAAAGAAAAATTTGGTATCGGGTAGGCTAAACAAAAGAGAAAGCAAATGGGGTAGAAGGATAAGTACCAATGATGGTAACGGAAAATTCAGAGATTGGGCGATAGAAAATGATTTCGATGATCGGGAAACAGGATAGAAGAGATAGGATCCAAAACTTGCATAAACTTCAAGAACTTCACTTTTTTTTGACTTTTTTTATTCATTTTTTTATTCATTTTTGTTTTTTTTAACACTTCAAATGCATGAAAAAAATACAATAGAAACGAAATTATAACTTGGAATTTTTTTTGATCTTTTTTTTACTTCACAAACCTATTTCGGCTCTCGTCATCGTCGAAAACTCCTCGGTTTGTAGCTCTGATACCAAATGATACAATCTGCCTCGGGGTGAGTCGAGTCGTATGTGAATTGCCCAATCGTCTACGAGGAGGAATTAAGTCTTCGGAAAATAATCAGAAAAATATGGATGAGTTTGCGAAAGCTTTAGGTGAATTTGTTTAGAAGGTGGGTTTAAGTTAGGAATGGAGGTGTTTAAATGAAAGAGTTGATTTGGATAATTAAAAGGATAGGTTCAGTTTAAGATGAAGGGAAAGAAGATGGGATTCGGTTTAAGGTTGAACAAACAATGATAGGCTGATGGTAATGGAATTAGATAGATGGATAAGTGATGGTTTAGATAAATTATAGGTGATAGTTGATGGGAATGGATGAAAGAACTTAAACAAAGAATCGATTCAACACTAATAAAGTGTCACCCCGGGTTCTATATTTGTTTAAGGTGGAAAAATGGTAGTCAATGATGGACTAAGACCCGTTATCTATAAAGATAAGAACCTATGGTATAAGTTGATGGAAGAGAACGATTGACGCCACAAGCAAGAAAACTTGATAAGTCAAAATCAAAACTCGTACGAAAGATAGAGAGGAGAATAATCTCACTCAATGAACAAAAGTTCATAAAATATATTCCAAAGTTCAAAAGTCTCCTTTTTACAAACTAATAACAGGTATATATAGTGCTTACATGTGGTTAGCTGAAGAGACAAATGAATTCAACTTTAATATGCATTTAAATGGCTAAAATAAAATCTAAAAACTCTTGAATTCCTCCAGCAAAATAACAGCAACTTTATGACTCCTAATGAGCTGATTAAATGAATTTGAATGCTTAAAAAGTGTCCCTTAGGTTCTTCCATGATCAACTGAAAAGTCACTAGCCAAATGAAAAGTCTCAACTTTTGGAATTCTAGCCATGTAACTCTCATCTTCAATGTGTGATTAATTCTTCAATTAAATTGCTTGTCAATGTCCCTTGAGTTCTCCATGATCAACTAAAAAGTCACCAGCCAAATGATGGAGAAATGATTGCTTGTAGTAAATACCATGAAGCAAACGTTATAGAAGTTGAAGACAAAGAGGCTGCCTAATTTAAAGAACCATAATGTTCTTCTTTATTTAATAGTAATAATGGATGTAAGATGAAAAGTCACCTGCAATTATCACATGTAACCGACAAATTAATGCAATTATTAAACTTAAAATAAATTAACAACTAACTTAATTAAATAAACTAACACTTAAAGCAACTAGCTTAATTAAATAAAGCATCATTAAATGAACTTAATTCATGCATCAATAAATTAACCTAGTAACTAGATTAATTAAAGAAACAACTATTAAATTAAATTCATTAAAAGAACTCAATTAATTAAACTAAGTTGAGTTGAATTAATGACCAGCAACCATTTATTGAACTAAGATGCTTAAATGCAAGTATTTAAAATGCAAACTAAATGCAAAGCTGAAAATTAAATAAAGAGTTCAATTTAGTTGGATCGGTTCAAAGAGATGGAATCAGCTTCATTTTGCACTTTGGCCCCTCAAACTTAAGCCACTCTCGATGGCATCAGATGGAGTCGAACCATGATGCGACCAGGATCGCATCATACCCCCTCTTGAAAGTGATTCGTCCTCGAATCGAGCAGATGGTTCTCTCAAACGAAATTCCTTTTGCTCAGCTTTCCTCGATCAAATGGGGAGGATGGTAATCGAGACACCTGGAAAGAATAGTCGTGAATTAACAAGTATTGCTTCAAATAAATTTGCAATCCATGCATAAACATAGCAACACAAGTATGACGCACGTGGAAGGATAAGATCAACTTATCATACAAAAGAAATAATGCCTTATCAAATTTGTGGAACAAAATTGAACAATCTCTAAGGCATTCATACGATGTAAATGGATTCCATAAGTTAAAATCATCAAGTTTAATAATGATTGGATGATAAATATAAACATCACAAAATGTATTCCAAATGTTTCACATGGCTCACTACGCCGTACAACAATATCATGCAATGATCGATATATGGACCCTTTCATACAAGATTTATCAAAATGATCAAACATAAGAATCCTTTCTTCAATCCAAAAGATAGGTAGATTACAAACAGGCAAAATAAAACGATTAAGCATTTCATGATCTAAATGTTTTACGTCAACGAAGTCAGCAACATGTGTTCTATCAACATCCAAAACAGATAGATCATAAGCAAACAAATTGGAATAGCTAAGCATATCATGATTTAATTGTTTTGCAAAAGGCAGTTCATCAATACAATGCTTGTCATCATCCGAAAAAAACAAAAATGTATCAAAAATTTCAGTAGACTTACCTTGATGCACGAAAAGAAAAAGATCTTGCTTACCTTGGTCGAGCAATACAAACCTTCTCTCCGTAGGCATGTAGTGTAGTCGAAGCTTTGCATTCGATTCAACCCTTTTTGGATGGAATGTGCAATACACCCACAGAGTTTGTTTAAGGAGCGAATAAAAATTGAAAACAAAGTGAACAAATTTCGCAACCTTACTCAAAAACCTCGTATCAAAAAGATAGAAATTATACGAACATAATTAATGTTGCTTAACTTTCCAACAAGGTGAATCAAAACGAATTCCTGGTTTAAAAACTTGATTTTGATTATTGGAGACAAGATGTACCAACGATCTCGATAAATCAAACTTATTAAACCAATAAGCTTTATGCATATTGAAGATCGAGCAATCAAAACTCTTGACATGTTTTAAAATCGATTTGCAAAAACTCAAAGATTCCGCATTAGACAATGAACAAATCTCGTAATACCCATAATCAAACAAGTTGGGATTAAAAGAAAATTCATCGTCATACCTTGCATCACAATGAATGTTATTAGACAAACTCATCTTACCATCATTTAAAATATCACAATGAATCGAGGGATGGAAAATGACGGTATTATCCACGTTTTCACACTTATTAGAAAATTTTAATGGAGTCGAAATCGTTTCAAAACACTTACCTTCCTTACCTTCCGGCATAGACGGTTCAATTTCACTTTCAACCTTACTTTTTTTAATCAAACAAAAACGTCGCTTGTCGGGAAAGTATTGAAGTTGGAAGTCTTCGTGCGATTTGTCGGGAACCTAAAAAATAGAATCAGAAGAAGAACAAACTTCAAACGAGTTAGTTAAATCAACTCTCTCTTTTTCCCGTTCTTCTTGTTCTCTTGTTTCTTTTTCAACATCTTTTTCTATCTCAATTTCTTTCTCAATCCCAATTTTCTTTTCAACTTTCTTTTTCATTTTCTTTTTCTCTCACGATCTCTTTTTCTTTTTCTTCTTTTCTTTCTTTTTCTTTTTCATTTTGATTACAACAAGAGGAAGATACAATAGAATCAAAAAGAGAAGGATTTGACTCAAAAAAGGAAGTCATTTTCTCATAGAAATCATTTGCTATCCTTTGTGAAAGGTTTTTAGATCGTGACTTCTTTGAATCATATGACAAATAACTCATGCTTTCGTGTTCATGTAACACCCCAAACCCAGCCTATGCGTTAAGGTCAGATTTGACATGTCACACGAAATAAATATACTTTGATTCCTTTTTAAGTGAAACAGTTTTCAAAGTTTTGACGAAGTATTTATTGAGTAAAAGATTTGATTGATAAATCGACAATTTGAGATGTAAGATCTTATAAATCAAAATTTTGAAAATATCGTTAATAGTTCGAGAAAATTTTAAAAGAAATTAAAGATATTTTTCAAAAAGAATTGATGAAAATCTTAAGAGTAATTTTTCCGGGTTAAAAATATGAAAATTATTACAAAATCCTTTTTAAATACTCCTTTTTTTGAATAAAACATTTATTTAAGTTTTTAGAAAAATAAAATTTCAATTTGAGATACTTAAAGCAGTTTCTAAATTCATCACACAATAAACAAAACAAAAATTAATCCAGAGGCCTTATTACAACCTTAATTCAAAATAGCAAAGTAATTAAAAGTACTAAAAAAATCCAAATTCCAATTTAACCGTTTTGAAGTATGGCCTCCACCGAGACATCCACGGCCCAAATCCATCAATGATCATTACCTGAAAGGGATAAGGAAAACGGGGGTGAGTTACTAGAACTCAATGTGTAACCCACTGACCGTTGTCCATTGGGCCAAAAATCCATTAAGCCATTATTTGGGCCGAAGCCCATTCACAAAAATAATAATAATAATAAAATGTATCAAATATATTATGCATATGAAATGCAATTCCCAAACCAAACCTAATTTTCCATCCGCTACACACCACCCGTACGAACCAACACACCTGTGGGTGATCTTTAGTCAACCCACCCCACCAACACACCAAACGTAGGCATTAAGCCATTTATATCAAATTTGTGGACAAGCCACCAGATTAACAGAATTTACATGGCATTGCCATTTTTTAGATTTGTGATAGAGTCACCAAATTTATGTAGCAGAGCTACCAGAACTTCTCTTCATCATTATCCCATCCCATGCAAAACATGTATAAAATGTATAACAATTCACAACAATATATTCAGATATTTCTTACAAATTTTATGGCCCATTAAGCAGAATATCATCTTGTAACATCCCAAAATTGGGCCTAGTAGGATTGGGCCCATTGGGCCTTGAGCGTAGAAGCGTTTTAAAATTTTGAGAACAAGAGAACGGCATTATTTCAAGTGGGACTTATTAGTTAAGTGAATTTGGAAGGTTACAAGGTTTCTAGGAAGTTCCGGGTTCAAGATGGGCTATAGGAAAAATTTTGTGTTTAAGCATTTAAGGAGAGTAGGCAAGTAGCATCGAGACTTAAGGAAATAAGTGTGCATTTTACTAGCACAAGGAGTCAATTGGTAAAGTGGCAAGTGGCGTGTGGAGTGTACTAATGGTCTAAGGTTTGAATCCCACCTAGTGCAAATATTTTGGATTATATTTTTGTGCTATATGGTAAGTGTCGGCCAAGGCTTAAATATGGTAAGTAAGACTTTTTAATTATGGTATGATGGCTAAGGAAACAAGGAAAGGATGAAGGTAAGGAAAGGAATCAAAAGAAAAAGGCAAGTATAGGGAACATGTTGGCACAAAAAAAGGAGTGTTATGGAAAGTTTGGATGGCCAAATTTTGACCATTATGGCCATGTATGTGGACGGTTTTATGTGTAAGGGGGTAGCCAAATTTTTGTTGGTGTTTTGGTAAAGCTTTAGTGCATGTTTTGGTCAAATTCCTTTAGCATCAAGTGTGCCATTTTCTCCAAATTACTATTCTCTTAGCCGAATTTCTCCTTTGCCTTTTGATAGAATTTTGGTGTTTGTTAGGCCAAAATCTACTCTTGCACAATTTTGTGTTTTCTCCAAATCTCTTCTTTTGCCTTGTGCCCAAATTACAAGCCATTAGTGAACATATTCTCTTCTTTTCTTTCTTCTTGTTGCCGAATGTACCCAAACCATTGAGACCAAAATTTGTTCATTCATCTCTTCTTTATCATTTTCTCAAGTGGGTTGACACTCTTTTCTTCGATTGAATCAGTAAGTGAATTCTTTTCTATGTTCATATTCTTTTCTTTCTAGCCGAATAGGTATTTATCACTATTCGGTTGTAAATCTTGATCTTAACCGAAATGGTGTTACCTTCCATTCCTTCATATTGTAATCACCCTCTTTTTCGTAGTGTTCTAAGTGGGTGGCCGTGTATCATTCTAGCCCTAAGTCAAACAGTGGAAATTGGATCCAATACCGATAAGGTAAGGAGTTCTTCATGGATTATTTGAAATCGTTCTTTATTCGTTTAAAGGATAATAGTGGTTGTGACTAATCGATTATGTTTTAGGGACGAAATCACTAGATATATTCTACCTTCGGACATAGTGGTAAGTGATTCAAGTGTAAGTGATACGAAATCTTTTGGAAATCCGAGGCTAACTTTTGGTTGGTATTGTTCTAGGTCATCGACGAGTGGTTCTTTAGGAAATCAAAATCAGGTGTGTAATCCCGTATCTTCCGTATACATATCTGAACTGGTGTGTAATCTCACACTTCTCTAAAAGTTTGTATGAAATATTCTGTGAATCGGTTGGAATACCGAAGAAAACTAAAAATTGGCATCCGTGATCACTCGGGCATGCGCATGATCGTAGTGGTAATCGTATGTTGTAATAAAATAGTTTCAGTCAAAAATAGTGACGTGTATTTGAAAAATCACGAAAAATAGGAGAAAAGGAATTACAAAGTGAATAAGATATAAAATTAAATCTTACTGTGTCTATTTTGATATGGAAGAAACGGAGAAGGAAAAGGAATTTTATATTTTGAGATATCTTAATTTTAGTGAGACTAGTTCTGAATGACTTCGTGGTTCCCTAATCTGTCTTGGAAAAATCTTATAAAATTGTACAAAGTGAATTATGAGTTATAGTTTATATGTACAGATTCCTTAGTGAGTCTATTTTCAATAGAAACAAGTGGCAGCAATATATGAAAACTGTACAGTGAGATATTTGAATTTTGGGTAAGAGAGATCAGAATCGTTGGTCAGTGAAACAAGAGAATCTTTAAGGAATAAACTGTACTAAATGGCTAAGTCAAAAATTCTGGAAAAATTATAGTAAGAAGATATATGAGTTTAGTCTCAAGGAAAATTTATGGAGTTATATTTCGAGATTCCTAACTCAAGTTATAGTCAATTTAGTTAGTACGACGCAGATGGACAGTTTCAATTTTTATGCTCCACATTAGTAGTTAAGTCTAGGTTGCGAAATTTCCAAAATACCCTTAGGTTGCGAAATTACCGAATTACCCTTAGTGGGTAAATTATCAAAATTATGAAAATGCCCCTAAAAGGGCGAATTACGAAATTATTTAATGGGCCGTCGATATTTTGCTAGATGGGCGATCTCGGTATTTTGCTATATGGGCCAATCTGATATTTTGATAAATGGGCCAATCTGATATTTTGATAAATGGGCCAATCTGATATTTTGATAAATGGGCCGATATGATATTTTGCTATATGGGCCAATCTGATATTTTGCTAAATGGGCCAAATCTGATATTTTTCTTAATGGGCCTTTTGATTAATTGTTATAATGGGCCATAATTTTGTAATAAATATCCGAATAAATTACTGTTATTATATTGTGATTTGTTATGCATTATATACATGATTTGCATGGGATGGGATAATGATGAAGAGAAGTTCTGGTAGCTCTGCTACATAAATCTGGTGGCTCTGTCACAAATCTGAAAAATGGCAATGCCATGTAAATTCTGTTAATCTGGTGGCTTGTCCACAAATTTGATATAAATGGCTTAATGCCTACGTTTGGTGTGTTGGCGGGGTGGGTTGACTAAAGATCACCCATAGGTGTGTTGGTTGGTACGGGTGGTGTGTAGCGGATGGAAAACTAGGTTTGGTTTGGGAATTGCATTTCATATGCATATTATATTCGATACATTTTTATTATTATGAATGGGCTTCGGCCCAAACAATGGCTTAATGGATTTTTGCCCAGTGGACAACGGTAAGTGGGTTACACACTGAGTTCTAGTAACTCACCCCCGTTTTCCTTATCCCTTTCAGGTAATGATCAATGATGGAGACTTGGGCCATGGATGACTCGGGTGGAGGCCATACTTCAGAAACGGTTTATTTGGACTTAGATTTCTATTTCGTTCACTTTATTACTTTACTATTTTGAGTTAAATGATGTAATAAGGCCTCTGGTTTATTTTGTTTTGCTTATTATTTGACGTACCTATATTTTTGCTCAAATTACTTTAAATGGGATTTTTCTAAAAACTTAAATAAAGATTTTTCTAAAATGGATTAACAAATGATTTCAAAATAAACTTTTACAAATATTTTTAACACGGATATTTTCTCTCGAACTATTAAAATATTTTCAAAAGACTCGGATTCTCTTTCGAATTTTTAGCGTCGTTTTCAAAAGTCACGGTTTTGTAAGATCATTAGTTCAAATTTATCGATTTATCAAATAATCTTTGAGGTTAGTAGTATTTTATCAAATATTTCGAATCAAACTTGTTTTCTTGATTTTAACAAAGCAATACCTATTTTAGTAGGAAAAAAAAGGGTTTAACCTGTTTTGCTCGTGTGACATACCAAATCTGCTCATAATGCATGGGTCGGGTTTGGGGTGTTACACATCTTGGCCCACATAGCAAAATATATCGTTTTTACCAATTTTATCATATAATGAGATCTAAGCCAATTTTCCCGGTTTCACATTAATACGATTTTAATCAAACAGTTTACTATCAATATGATGTTAATCTTTAACCCACAGAAAATGGTGTGAGATTACACACCTGATTACGATAAGCACTACGCTCTCTCGATCGTCAACACCTAAAATTTTATAACGCCCGATTAGTTAACTTACGCGATTTAATAAATCTACTTTAAAATAAACGATCTAAAATTTTACCCTCGGGATCGTGAACAACTACGATTTGTCAGTTTTCCCCGATTGACGGTCCACAACCCGGTGGAAAATCTCAAATCGTTGACGCCTCAAAATTGCGAACGACCTCAAATAATTGATTCTCGCCGGATAAGGGTCCACAACCCGGAGGAAAGTCTCGAATCGCCGATACAGCCCTTCGCTTGAATTTAGGAGTAGGGATCGTTAATCCGCTCCTTTTGAGATCTCCACTCGTCTTCCCATTTGAATCGGTACCATAATTCTCCATTCGGTTAGATCTTAAACAATCGATATTGCGATAAAATATGGTTTATCGAAATGGTGAAGATCGACTTACCACTAATTTCTGAGTGCTCAACGATTGAATAGATCAAGCGTTTAAATCCCTATAATATAATCAGCCAATCAATACCATACTAATAATAATCTTAACGAATGAAGAAGGATTATAAAATCCATGAAGGACTCTCACCTTAAAGATTTCAGAACCAAATCCTAGCGATTATGCGATGACTTCAGAAGAATGAAGGTTCGGCCTTCCACTATATCACTACGGAGGGAAAAAAAGATCTTATTTAAGAGAGAAAAACAAGTGATGTTTTCGGTCAAAAGACCTTCCCAAGCCAACATATAGATTCGGTAATAGAAGAAAGAAAGAAAAAAATTGAAAAGAAAACTTACCAATCGTTCAAGAGGTGAGTAACAACTTGAATGGAAAAGAAATATCGATGAAAGGATAGAAGGTTTGGCTATAGAGAAATAGTGGACTCAATATTCGGCTATGATGAATAATATTAGAGTAGGAGTGATGCTTGAAGGATTTTGCGAAAAGAAAAGAAGAGGAAGAAGTAGAATGGTGGATTAATTTCAGTTTTTCAAGAATGATGAGTGAACAAAAGAAATGGTCTCAAAGTTTGTGTGCATTCGGCAAGTAGAAGAAAAGAAAGAAGAAATGTGCACACTCAAGGTTCCAAATTTCGGCAAGAAGGAAAATTTGGAGAGAAGAGAAAATATCACAAAAGTTGCATAAAGGTGTTTTGGCCAAAACAATGCCCAAATTTTTAACAATTACCAAAGACAAATTCGGCTAGGAGAAATGTGTTTTGGGAGAAAATAGCACACTTGATACTAAGGCAAATTTTACCAAAACAAACACTAAAATTTTACCTAAACACCATAGGAAAAATTCGGCTATCCCCCCCTAACACACAAAACCATCCACATGCATTACAAGGTTGGTCAACACTTGGCCATCCACACCTTCCAAAACAATCACCACGAATTAAGCCCCTTGTTCCCTCTACTTGCCTTTTCCCTTTTGATTCTTTTCCCCAACCTCAACCTTACCTTATTTCTTAGCCACCTTGCCAAAAATAAAGAAGTCAAACTTGCCATGAATACCTCTTGGCCGACACTTTAGGAAAGGGTGCAAAAATATAAGTCAAAATTTGCACACAAAGTGATTCGAACCTCTTCCCTCAAGGTACTACATGTGGCGCCATAACCACTTTACCAATAGCTCATTTATGCTAGCTATTTACTCAATTATTTCCTTATGCTTTAAGGTCACTTACTCCATCTCTTTAAAGTGCTAAAAGCCAAAAAAATTTACTAGGTCCAAATGAACCCCGAGCCTTCTCAGGACCTCATTAACATACACAATTAATAATTTAACTAGCTTAATACCAAAAACAATGCAACACATAACATTCCAAATTTTAGGATGTTACAATTCTACCCCCTTAAAGAAAATTTCATCCTCGAAATTTACTTAATTAAAAGAGGTGAGGATATTACTGCCGAATCATGTCCTCGGGCTCCCACGTAGCTTCCTCCGCTCCGTGATTATGCCATAGAACCTTGACTAACGGCATAGTCTTCCTTGTCAGTACCTTAACATCCTGATCTAGGATTTGCACTAGCTCCTCCTCGAATGACAAATCGGGTCTTATCTCAATTTCTTCTACTGGTACTATATGAGACAGATCCGATCGGTAACGCCTTAACATTGAGACATGAAATACACTATGTATCTGACTCAACTCTGGAGATAATTCAAGCTGATAGGCCACTGGTCCTACACGCTTCAACACACGGTATGGTCCGATGAACCTAGGGCTCAACTTGCCTTCCTTCCAAATCTGAAAATCTTCTTCCAAGGTGAGACCTTTAGAAAGACTTGATCCCCCACCGCAAACTAATATCCTTACGCTTCAGATCCGCATATAATTTTTGTCTATTCGAAGCTTCCTTTAACCATGCCCAAATTACCTTTACTTTTTCTTCCATCTCTGATATCAGCTCAGGACCCAATAACTGTCGCTCCCCCAATTCAGTCCAACAAGTAGGAGTACGACACCTACGACCATACAATGCCTCGTAGGGTGCCATCGGATTGCTGGATTGATAGCTATTGTTATAAGCAAACTCTGCCAACGGTAGGAAATTCTCCCAACTACCCCTGAAGTCAATCACACAACCCCTTAACATGTCTTCCAGAATCTAAATTACTCTTTCTGACTGACCATCTGACTGAGGATGAAATGCCGTGCTGAAATTTAACTTTGTTCCCAAAGCTTCATGTAAAGCTTTCCAAAATTGTGATGTAAACCTAGGGTCCCTGTCTGATATAATAGACACTGGTACCCCATGTAACCTCACAATCTCATTCGTACAACTTGGCCAACACGCAATGAGTAATCTGCATGCGAGCGGGTAGAAATGGGCGATCTTCGTCAACTGGTCCACTATTACCCAAACAGAATCTTTCTTAGTAGGTGATAAGGGTAGCCCACTAACGAAGTCCATCCTTATCCGTTCCCATTTCCATAAGGGAATCTTCACCGGTTGCAGTAGTCCCGACGGCAATTGATGTTTCGCCTTTACTTGTTGACATGTTCAGCACCTACTCACAAATTCAGTAACCTCTCGCTTTAACCCTGGCCACCAATACTGCTCACAGAGGTCTCGATACATTTTATTTCCCCTGGGGTGCATAGCATAAGGACTACTATGCGCCTCTCATAGAATCATTTGTCTCAATTCTGAATCTTTGGGCATACAAATTCTTCCGTGGAAACACAATACTCCATCATTATTCATTCCGAAATCCCCTTTCACACCACTTTCCACTTGCTGAAGTAAGGAACCCAACTTTTCATCTGATAACTGCTTTTCCTTAATCTGACCTAACCACACAGGCTTCACCTGAAGTTCAGCTAGCAGACTACCATCTTCATACAAGCTGAGATGAGCGAACATCGCTCTCAAATCTGATATCACCTTACGACTCAACACGTCTGCCACCACATTAGCCTTTACAGGATGATACTCGATTGAGAAGTCATAATCCTTCAACAGTTCTATCCACCTCCGCTGTCTTAAGTTCAACTCCTTTTGGGTAAGGAGGTACTTTAGACTCTTATGATCCGTATAAATGATCGACTTCTCATCGTATAGGTAGTGTCTCCAAATCTTCAAAGCAAACACCACCGCAGCCAACTCTAAATCATGAGTGGGATAATTTACTTCGTGCGGCCTTAACTGATGAGATGCATAAGCCACCACTTTCCCACCTTGCATCAACACACATCCCAAGCCCGTGTGTGACGCATCGCAGTAAACAATAAACTCTTTTTTCCACCTTAGGTTGAATCGATCTTGGCGCTTCCGTCGAATCTTCTTCAATTTCTCAAAACTTTCTTGCTGCTGATCTGACCACACAAATGGTACTCCCTTGCGCAACAATTTAGTTAGGGGTGCAGCAATCAACGAAAACCCCTCAATAAATTGCCGGTAATAACCAGCCAACCTAAGAAACTCCAAATTTCAGCCACTGACTTCGATGGTTTCCAATCCAACACAACCTCTACTTTCCGGGGATCAACTCTAATTCCTTCGGCCGACACAACATGTCCCAAGAAGGTCACTTCCTTCAGCCAAAATTCACACTTACTGAATTTGGCATAAAGTTGTTTTTCCCGTAATATTTGCAGTACTATTCGCAGATGTGAATCATGCTCTTCTTCATTCTTCGAGTAAACCAAGATGTCATCTATGAACACCACCACAAATCGGTCTAAGTAGAGCTGGAAAACCTGGTTCATCATATCCATAAATGCAGCTGGTGCATTGGTCAACCCAAACGGCATCACCAAGAACTCATAGTGTCTATAACAAGTTCGAAATACCGTTTTATGAATATTCGCCTCCTTGACCTTAAGCTGATGATAACTCGATCTCAAATCTATCTTTGAGAAAACCGAAGCTCCTCGCAGTTGGTCGAACAGGTCATCGATTCTCGACAACGGATACCTATTCTTGATTGTCAACTTATTCAACTGCCTATAATCGATGCACATACGCATCGACCCATCCTTCTTCTTGACAAACAAGACTGGTGCTCCCCACGGTGACACACTCAGTCGAATGAATCCCCGATCCAACAACTCTTGAATTTGGGCTTTAATCTCTGCTAACTCCTTAGGCGCCATTCTATATGGAGCAATGGACACCGGAGCCATTCCTGGCAATAATTCAATGCCAAACTCTACCTCCCGATCCGAAGGTAATCCAGGAAGTTCCTCGGGAAAGACGTCTGAAAACTCCTTCACCGTTCTAACACCTTCTACTGACACTTCCTTGGCATCCAACGCGCTAATGAAGGCTAGGAATGCTCCACACCCTTTTCGCACTAACTTTTCTACTTTTAAAGAAGATACCACATTCGATAGATAATTTCTCCTTTCACCTATCATCACCACTTCTTTATCTTCTGAAGTTCTTATCGTCATCCGCTTTGTAGCATAATCCAAGTTCGCACGGTGTTTCACCAACCAGTCCATGCCCAAAATAAGGTCGAACTCACCGAAAGGCAGTTCCATCAAGTCCGCCAAAAATGTTTCTCCTTGTACTTCTAAGGGTACATCTCTAAACAATTTATTTACTATCACAGACTGTCCTAAAGGACTAATTACCGTCATCTCTCTTGCAAAAATCTAAAATCTAATGTTCAGGTTTCCAGATACAGCACTAGCAACATACGAATGGGTGGATCCAATATCTATCAAAGCAGTAACAGGTACATCAGATATGAAAAACGTACCGGTTATCACGTCAGGTGCATCGCCATCCTCTCGGCGTCTGACCGCATAAACCAGCCCTGGCTGTCTCGCCTTCGCGTTATCCCTGAAACCAGTACCTCTTCCCGGTGTACCTTGACCTCATCCTTCGCCATTGCCACCTCGACCTAACCCACAGCCTCTCGATGGCTACTGAGCGCCTCTAGCTGGCTGTGCATCATGATTACGAGCTTCTTGAGTCAGAGCAGTCTGTCGAGGATAATTCTTAAGCTGATGGTCCTTAGAACCACATTTGAAACAACCATCGATTCTCTTCCAGCATTCACCCGGGTGTCGTCTTCCACAGTCAGCACATGGTTGTATCTGATTGGTAGCAGCTGGTGCTCTAGCTTGAGCTGGCTCATCATTCTTGGGCCTCTTCTGAAACCTTCTAGCAGGACCCGAGTACTTAAAGTCCCTCTTGCTCTTGCCTCTATCTCTTTCTAGGTTTTACCGCTCCGAGTTCTTAGCCTCTTTGGCTATCTTCGCTTTCTCCACAAGTGTGGCAAAATTCCTTTCTTGTTGTGGGGCTATCAGTACCCGCAACTCATCACTCAACCCGTCCTCAAAATGCACACAGCGTTCATAGTCAGTTGGCATAATACCTCGGGCATAACGACTCAGACGCAGAAATTCTGCCTCGTAAGCTACCACAGTCTTACTTTCTTGAACCAGATTAAGGAATTCCTTCCTTTGGGCATCCACAAAGCTAGCCCCAACATACTTTCCTTGAAATGAAGTTTTGAAGAAATCCCAAGTAACGCGATCGGCCTGAGTGCCCTCCCAAACAGTAAGCCACCATTGATATGCCTCGTCTCTCAACAAGGACACAGCTCCTCTCAGCTTCTGCTCGGTGGTGCACTCCAGATCATCCATGATCCACTCCACAACCTCGAGCCAATACTCTACTACACTTGGGGCTACTCCCGAGACACCCCTAAAAACCTCAGCACCACTTGATCTAAGTCATTCTGAAATTGATCCACGAGCTGCTGGTCCAGTTCTAACCCCAGCAACCCTTTTTAAGACTCGTAACATTGCATGGGACAAAGCAATGTCCTCCCTCATACGGTTATGTGATCCAGTTTCAGTCCTGGGTGACGCAGGTGCGTCCATTTCCAGCATATGTCCCGATGCTTCAGACGCAACCCTAGCACCTCGACCTCTACCACGGCCACGTCTACCGCGTCCACGTCCTCTAGCGCTCATATTGGCTAATTTGATTTAATCTGATTAAAAGTCTTATGAATCAGTATACTATTTCAGTGTTTATTAAACAATGTTTTATGAAATATAATAAGTAAAGTCATTTTCGAAAACACATCCTATAGTCTCAATCTCTATAGTTTCAACATCTAAAACTAAAAGTTCTAGAGTGTTCCTATAGTCATATCACAGTAATCATAATCATACAATAACATACACTTACTTGACTTGGTGCCGGTTACCCGTGGTACCATACTTCCCTTAAAAATATACGTTCTAAATTTTACATTTCAAAATAGTTCAGAAAAATGTTTTTGAACCCAAACCACAGCCGAATTTTGAACCGGGCTTTGATACCATAAAATGTAACACCCCAAACCCAGCCTATGCGTTAAGATCAGATTTGACATGTCACACAAAATAAACATACTTTGATTCCTTTTTAAGTGAAACAGATTTCAAAGTTTTGACGAAGTATTTATTTAGTAAAAGATTTGATTGATAAATCGACAATTTGAGATGTAAGATCTTATAAATAGAAATTTTGAAAATATCGTTAACAGTTTGAGAAAATTTTAAAAGAAATTAAAGATATTTTTTGAAAAGAATCGATGAAAATCTTAAGAGTAATTTTTTCGGGTTAAAAATATGAAAATTGTTATGAAATCCTTTTTAAATACTCTTTTTTTTGAATAAAACATTTATTTAAGTTTTTAGAAAAATAAAATTTCAATTTGAGATACTTAAAGCAGTTTATAAATTCATCACACAATAAACAAAACAAAAATTAATCCAGAGGCCTTATTACAACCTTAATTCAAAATAGCAAAGTAATTAAAAGTACTAAAAAAAATCCAAATTCCAATTTAACCGTTTTGAAGTATGGCCTCCACCGAGACATCCACGGCCCAAATCCATCAATGATCATTACCTGAAAGGGATAAGGAAAACGGGGGTGAGTTACTAGAACTCAATGTGCAACCCACTTACCGTTGTCCATTGGGCCAAAAATCCATTAAGCCATTATTTGGGCCGAAGCCCATTCAAAAAATAATAATAATAATAATAAAATGTATCAAATATATTATGCATATGAAATGTAATTCCCAAACCAAACCTAATTTTCCATCCGCTACACACCACCCATACCAACCAACACACCTGTGGGTGATCTTTAGTCAACCCACCCCACCAACACACCAAACGTAGGCATTAAGCCATTTATATCAAATTTGTGGACAAGCCACCAGATTAACAGAATTTACATGGCATTGCCATTTTTAGATTTGTGACAGAGTCATCAGATTTATGTAGCAGAGCTACTAGAACTTCTCTTCATTATTATCCCATCCCATGCAAAACATGTATAAAATGTATAACAATTCACAACAATGTATTCAGATATTTCTTACAAATTTTATGGCCCATTAAGCAGAATATCATCTTGGCCCATATAGTAAAATATATCATTTTTACCAATTTTATCATATAATGAGATCTAAGCCAATTTTCCCGGTTTCACATTAATACGATTTTAATCAAACGGTTTACTATCAATATGACGTTAATCTTTAACCCACGGAAAATGGTGTGAGATTACACACCTGATTACGGTAAGCACTACGCTCTCTCGATCGTCAACACCTAAAATTTTATAACGCCCGATTAGTTAACGTACGCGATTTAATAAATCTACTTTAAAACAAACGATCTAAAATTTTACCCTCAGGATCGTGAACAACTATGATTTGTCAGTTTTTCCCGGTTAACAGTCCACAACCCGGTGGAAAATCTCAAATTGCTGATGCCTTAAAATTGCGAATGACCTCAAATAATTGATTCTCACCGGATAAGGGTCCACAACCCGGAGGAAAGTCTCGAATCGTTGATACAGCCCTTCGCTTGAATTTAGGAGTAGGGATCGTTAATCCGCTCCTTTTGAGATCTCCACTCGTCTTCCCATTCGAATCGGTACCACAATTCTCCATTCGGTTAGATCTTAAACAATTGGTATTGCTATAAAATATGGTTTATCAAAATGGTGAAGATCGACTTACCACTAATTTTTGAGTGCTCATCGATTGAATAGATCAAGCGTTTAAATCCCTATAATATAATCAGTCAATCAATACCATACTAATAATCATCTTAACGAATGAAGAAGGATTATAAAATCCGTGAAGGACTCTCACCTTAAAGATTTCAGAACCAAATCCTAGCGATTATGCGATGACTTCGGAAGAATGAAGGTTCGGCCTTCCACTATATCACTACGGAGGGAAAAAAAGATCTTATTTAAGAGAGAAAAATAAGTGATGTTTTCGGTCAAAAGACCTTCCCAAGCCAACATATAGATTCGGCAATAGAAGAAAGAAAGAAAAAAATTGAAAAGAAAACTTACCAATCGTTCAAGAGGTGAGTAACAACTTGAATGGAAAAGAAATATCGATGAAAGGATAGAAGGTTCGGCTATAGAGAAATAGTGGACTCAATATTCGTCTATGATGAATAATATTAGAGTAGGAGTGATGCTTGATGGATTTTGCGAAAAGAAAAGAAGAGGAAAAAGTAGAATGGTGGATTAATTTCAATTTTTCAAGAATGATGAGTGAACAAAAGAAATGGTCTCAAAGTTTGTGTGCATTCGGCAAGAAGAAGAGAAGAAAGAAGAAATATGCACACTCAAGGTTCCAAATTTTGGGAAGAAGGAAAATTTGGAGAGAAGAGAAAATATCGCAAAAGTTGCATAAAGGTGTTTTGGCCAAAACAATGCCCAAATTTTTAACAATTACCAAAGACAAATTCGGCTAGGAGAAATGTGTTTTGAGAGAAAATAGCACACTTGATACTAAGGCAAATTTTACCAAAACAAACACTAAAATTTTACCTAAACACCATAGGAAAAATTTGGCTATCCCCTCCCTAACACACAAAACCGTCCACATGCATTACAAGGTTGGTCAACACTTGGCCATCCACACCTTCCAAAACAATCACCACAAATTAAGCCCCTTGTTCCCTCTACTTGCCTTTTCCCTTTTGATTCCTTTCCCCAACCTCAACCTTACCTTATTTCTTAGACACCTTGCAAAAAATAAGGAAGTCAAACTTGCCATGAATACCTCTTGGCTGACACTTAAAGAAAGGGTGCAAAAATATAAGTCAAAATTTGCACACAAAGTGATTCGAACCTCTTCCCTCAAGGTACTACATGTGGCACCATAACCACTTTACCAATAGCTCATTTATGCTAGCTATTTACTCAATTATTTCCATATGCTTTAAGGTCACTTACTCTATCTCTTTAAAGTGCTAAAAGCCAAAAATTTTTACTAGGTCCAAATGAACCCCGAGCCTTCTCAGGACCTCCTTAACATACACAATTAACAATTTAACTAGCTTAATACCAAAAACAATGCAACACATAAAATTCTAAATTTTAGGATGTTACAGTTTATCACCGAAGTTGGCTTCAAACTCGACATATGCTTGGCTTCGCCTTGAGTTCCTTGTCGAATAAGAATCACGATGTGAACCACTTCGAGAACAATCTTTTATGCATGAATTCTTCGACGTATATGAGCCACGTTCACTTCTTTGCAAAGGTTTCTCCATAGATAGATATGTTGAAGCTTTTGAAGAAGAAATCATACCTTCGCGATGGTCACCTTGAAAGGTCTCAAATTCGCGGTTTGACTCATACTATCTTGAACTTCTATATGAACCATAATCTCGATCGAATTCTCTTCTTGAATAATCTTCAAAAGCGTGTCTTCGAGATGACCTTGACTCCGACCTTCGATTTGAAGAAAGTCGTTCTTGTTGGTCTCGTTCCTCGATTCGATACAACTGCTTGTGCAACTTGTCAAACTTGGCATTTATGACTTTTCGCATTCTGTTCAACAAGTATTGATAATCGAAATCTGACAATGCTTCTTGATTCATGATGTTAGTAATGCAAAAGATAATTGATTGAAATAAAAAAGAAGAAGAAAAAAATTACAAACCTCACCACAAGGCTCACAAGTCACTCACAAAGAAAAATCACTCTCACTCGTGTTTTCACTCATATTAAGGCTTTTCTTTGGTGAATACTCTCGTGCCTTTTACCTCTCGTCTCATCTCACAAATTCGTACTTTGTTTTGAAAAGACTTATCACGGCTTGAAGGTCAGCTTCAAAATTGGTTAACAACAGAATTGATGTCGGGAATAGGGGAGGCTGAACAAAGAAAAATTTGGTATCGGGTAGGCTAAACAAAAGAGAAAGCAAATGGGGTAGAAGGATAAGTACCAACGATGGTAACGAAAAATTCAGAGATTGGGCGGTAGAAAATGATTTCGATGATCGGGAAACAGGATAGAAGAGATAGGATCCAAAACTTGCATAAACTTCAAGAACTTCACTTTTTTTTTTACTTTTTTTTCACTTTTTTTATTCGTATTTTTTTTGAATTTTCATTTTTTTTAACACTTCAAATGCATGAAAAAAATACAATAGAAATGAAATTATAACTTGGAATTTTTTTAATCTTTTTTTTTACTTCACGAACCTATTCCAGCTCTCGTCGTCGTCGAAAACTCCTCGTTTTGTAGCTCTGATACCAAATGATACGATCTGCCTCGGGGTGAGTCGAGTCGTATGTGAATTGCCTAATCGTCTATGAGGAGGAATTAAGTCTTCGGAAGATAATCAGAAAAATATGGATGAGTTTGCGGAAGCTTTAGGTGAATTTGTTTAGAAGGTGAGTTTAAGTTAGGAATGGAGGTGTTTAAATGAAAGAGTTGATTTGGATAATTAAAAGGATAGGTTCAGTTTAAGATGAAGGGAAAGAAGATGGGATTTGGTTTAAGGTTGAACAAACAATGATAGGCTGATGGTAATGGAATTGGATAGATGGATAAGTGATGGTTTAGATAAATGATAGGTGATAGTTGATGGGAATGGATGAAAGAACTTAAACAAAGAAACGATTCAACACTAATAAAGTGTCACCCTGGGTTCTATATTTGTTTAAGGTGGAAAAATGGTAGTCGATGATGGACCAAGACCCGTTATCTATAAAGATAAGAACCTATGGTATAAGTTGATGGAAGAGAACGATTGACGCCACAAGCAAGAAAACTTGATAATTCGAAATTGAAACTCGTACGAAGGATAGAGAGGAGAATAATCTCACTCAATGAACGAAAGTTCATAAAATATATTCCAAAGTTCAAAAGTCTCCTTTTACAAACTAATAACAGTATATAGTGCTTACATGTGGTTAGTGAAGAGACAAATGAATTCAACTTTAATATGCATTTAAATGGCTAAAATAAAATCTAAAAACTCTTGAATTCCTCCATCCAAATAACAGCAACTTTATGACTCCTAATGAGCTGATTAAATGAATTTGAATGCTTAAAAAATGTCCCTTGGGTTCTTCCATATCAACTAAAAAGTCACCAGCCAAATGAAAAGTCTCAACTTTTGAAATTCTAGCCATGTAACTCCCATCTTCAATGTGATTAATTCTTCAATTAAATTTCTTGTCAATGTCCCTCGAGTTCTCCATGATCAACCAAAAAGTCACCAGCCAAATGATGGAGAAATGATTGCTTGTAGTAAATACCATGAAGCAAACGTTATAGAAGTTGAAGACAAAGAGGCTGCCGAATTTAAAGAACCATAATGTTCTTCTTTATTTAATAGTAATAATGGATGTAAGATGAAAAGTCACCTACAATTATCACATGTAACCGACAAATTAATGCAATTATTAAACTTAAAATAAATTAACAACTAACTTAATTAAATAAACTAACACTTAAACATAATTTATTCCAGCAACTAGCTTAATTAAATAAACTAACACTTAAAGCAACTAGCTTAATTAAATAAAGCATCATTAAATGAACTTAACTCATGCATCAATAAACTAACCTAGTAACTAGATTAATTAAAGAAACAACTATTAAATTAAATTCATTAAAAGAACTCAATTAATTAAACTAAGTTGAGTTGAATTAATGACCAACAACCATTTATTAAACTAAGATGCTTAAATGCAAGTATTTAAAATGCAAACTAAATGCAAAGCTGAAAATTAAATAAAGAGTTCAATTTAGTTGGATCGGTTCAAAGAGCTGGAATCAGCTTCATTTTGCACTTTGGCCCCTCAAACTTAAGCCACTCTCGATGGCATCGGACGGAGTTGAACCATGATGCGACCAGGATCGCATCAGAAAGGGTCCATATATCGATCGTTGCATGATATTGTTGTACGAAGTAGTGAGCCATGTGAAACATTTGGAATACTTGTTTATGATGTTTATGTTTATCATCTGAATCATTATTCGCTTGATGATTTTAACTTATGGAATCCATTTACATCGTATGAATGCCTTAGAGATTGTTCAATTTTGTTCCACAAATTTGATAAGGCATTATTTCTATTGTATGATAAGTTGATCTTATCCTTCCACATGCGTCATACTTGTGTTGCTGTGTTTATGCGTGGATTGCAAATTTGTTTGAAGCAATACTTGTTAATTCACGACTATTCTTTCCAGGTGTCTCGATTACCATCCTCCCCGTTTGATCGAGAAAAGCTGAGCAAAAGGAATTCCATTCGAGAGAACCATCTGCTCGATTCAAGGACGAATCGCTTTCAAGAGGGGGTATGATGCGATCCTGGTCACATCATGGTTCGACTCCATCCAATGCCATCGAGAGTGGCCTAAGTTTGAGGGGCCAAAGTGCAAAATGAAGCTGATTCCAGCTCTTTGAACCGATCCAACTAAATTGAACTCTTTATTTAATTTTTAGCTTTGCATTTAGTTTGCATTTTAAATATTTGCATTTAAGCATCTTAGTTCAATAAATGGTTGCTGGTCATTAATTCAACTCAACTTAGTTTAATTAATTGAGTTCTTTTAATGAATTTAATTTAATAGTTGTTTCTTTAATTAATCTAGTTACTAGGTTAATTTATTGATGCATGAGTTAAGTTCATTTAATGATGCTTTATTTAATTAAGCTAGTTGCTTTAAGTGTTAGTTTATTTAATTAAGCTAGTTTTGGAATAAATGATGTTTAAGTGTTAGTTTATTTAATTAAGTTAGTTGTTAATTTATTTTAAGTTTAATAATTGCATTAATTTGTCGGTTACATGTGATAATTGCAGGTGACTTTTCATCTTACATCCATTATTACTATTAAATAAAGAAGAACATTATGATTCTTTAAATTTAAGTGACCTCTTTGTCTTCAACTTCTATAATGTTTGCTTCATGGTATTTACTACAAGCAATCATTTCTCCATCATTTGGTTGGTGACTTTTTGGTTGATCATGGAGAACTCGAGGGACATTGACAAGCAATTTAATTGAAGAATTAATCACATTGAAGATGGGAGTTACATGGCTAGAATTCCAAAAATTGAGACTTTTCATTTGGCTGATGACTTTTCAGTTGATCATGGAAGAACCCAAGGGACACTTTTTAAGCATTCAAATTCATTTAATAAGCTCATTAGGAGTCATAAAGTTGCTGTTATTTGGCTGGAGGAATTCAAGAGTTTTTAGATTTTATTTTAGCCATTTAAATGCATATTAAAGTTGAATTCATTTGTCTCTTCAGCTAACCACATGTAAGCACTATATATACCTGTTATTAGTTTGTAAAAGGGGGACTTTTGAACTTTGAATATATTTTATGAACTTTTGTTCATTGAGTGAGATTATTCTCCTCTCTATCTTTCGTACGAGTTTCGATTTCAACTTATCAAGTTTTCTTGCTTGTGGCGTCAATCGTTCTCTTCCATCAACTTATACCATAGGTTCTTATCTTTATAGATAACGGGTCTTGGTCCATCATCGACTACTATTTTTTCCACCTTAAACAAATATAGAATCTGGGGTGACACTTTATTAGTGTTGAATCGATTCTTTGTTTAAGTTCTTTCATCCATTCCCATCAACTATCACCTATCATTTATCTAAACCATCACTTATCCATCTATTTTCTTTGTTATTAAACCGCTGTCATTTTCTTAAATCCAACCATTTTTCCCTTTTAAAACAAATCGAACGAAACCTCTTCGTAGACGATCGGGCAAACTCATATACGACTCGACTCACCTCGAGGCAGATCGTATCACCACTTTTGCTCAACTAAGGCCGAAATAGCCTCCTTGAATTATTTTGCACGTGCTCGGGTGATGGGTCCTTGTGGCAACACCAATGGCTCTTTGTTGGAACTTGGTGTGACCCGGATCATGGTCGTATCATCCTCTCCCTCTTCAAAGCAATTTGTCCTCAAATCGGAATCTGCATCACAGAGAGATAGATCAAACACAGTAAAAGTTGCACTTATATTAAACTCACCTGGTAGGTCAAGTCGATAGGAATTGTCATTAATTCGCTCCAAAACTTGGAATGGACCGTCACCACGCGGCAATAATTTGGACCTTCTTTGAGCTGGGAATCACTCTTTCCTCATGTGAACCCAAACCCAAACCCCAGGTTCAAATATTACTTGTTTTCGCCCTTTGTTGGCTTTGCGCACATATTGCTCTGTTCGAGCCTGGATATTAGCTTTAACCTTTTGATGTAATTGTTTCACATAGTCCACTTTCCTCTTAGCATCTACATTAACAATTTGATCGTTAGGTAATGGGATTAAGTCTAGAGGAGATAAAGGATTAAAACCGTAAACTATTTCAAATAGAGAGAATTTAGTAGCAGAGTGAATAGTTAGGTTATAAGCAAACTCTATGTGAGGTAGACACTCCTCCCACGACTTGATATTCTTGCAGATAATGGCCCATAGTAGTGTGGATAAGATGCGGTTCACCACTTCAGTTTGGCCATCCGTTTGGGGATGACATGTCGTGGAGAATAAGAGCTTCATACCTAGCTTACTCCAAAGTGTCCTCCAAAAATGACTAAAAAATTTTGCATCACGGTCAGACACTATTGTCTTCGGAATTCCATGTAACCTAACAATTTCTTTAAAGAAAAGGTTAGCAATATTAACAGCATCATCAGTTTTCGAACATGCAATGAAATGTGACATTTTTGAAAACCGATCTACTACTAAAAGAATGGAGTCCTTTCTGGTTCGAGTTCGCGGTAATCCTAAAATAAAATCCATGGATAGATCAACCCAAGGCCCTTCGAGAATAGGCAAAGGCGTGTAAAGCCCATGTGGGTTAACCTTCGATTTTGCCTTTTTACAAGCCACACATCGCGAACAAATTTTCTCGACATCTCGTTTCATCCGTGGCCAAAAGAAATGTTCTTGCAGAACGGCCAAGGTCTTTGCAATGCCAAAATGGCCCATGAGTCTGCCACCATGCGCCTCGAGTACAAGTAACTCTGATACGGGCACGCCCAGGCCCTCCAACATTTTGCGAACTGATGAGCTCGAATTCAAATACCCAAGTGCCGTGGAACTCAAGTGCATCTTCATGCACTTCCAAATTGAGCCGGATTAGCTCATTCAAGCTCAATTTGAGCTCATTCGAGCTCGCTCCAGCTCATTGAGCTGATTGCCTAAAATTTAAATGCTTTAAATAAATTAAGTCTTTTATTTATTAATTTTTCTACAGCCCATTAATGTGTCTAAATATTTTATTTAGTGTCTAAATTAATTTGTCTTAGTCTAAATTAATTTATCACATTTTTATTACATGTTTTAAGTGTTTTAATTCAAGAATTAAAGTGCAGTTTTTTTTTTAGTTAATTTAGGGGCTGTCGAATTTTCATGTGTGTTAAATGGTGTCTTTAAGTTGTCCAAAACGTCCCTTGATGTGTCCATAGCATGTGTTTAATGTTATTCATCTAATTTGGTTTGATTTAATGTGGATTCATGGTCTTTGTAGGTTCAGCCGAACTTATGGAGTGAATTAAAGAAGATACATGCACCTAGGTGCATTGTACCAAGCCGAATGTATCCAAGAACCATGGAGGTGCATGGATGGCTGGAAGCATGTATGTTGCTTCTCATTTTTGGCCCCTCAAGACACCTTTTCAGCCAAGAGTCACTAGCCCTTCAAGCTCCCCAAGGTACAGCCGAATGCACCAATGCATTAAAGAAAGGTTCATGCACATTAAGTGCATTGTATGTGGCCGAATGCTTCCATGTGCATAGGTAGATGCATGTTTGGTTGGACAAGGCTTAAATGCTGCTCATTATTCATCAAAAGACATCAATTAAAGAGCATAATTAAAGTATGGGACGTACCTGGCTGCTGCATGCATTTTCAAGTGACCCAAAACTCATCTCCTCTTCTAGAAACATGGCTAATGAAGTTCCCAAGGGTTGTACATGGACTTGGACAAATTTTTTCTTCATGAAGCATGGCTATTGACGTTCCAAGAGGCTGAATTTGGACTTGTCCATTGACCTCCTTCAAGCATTCATCTACCAAGTTAATTGCTCCATCTAGAAGCTGTCCACTTGACTCTCATTCAGTTGAATCTGTCCATAACCACTTAATGAGTTTATTCCAGATTTTTCAGCTCAATTAAGCCTTCTAGAAGTGGCCTTTGACGTCCTCAATGCATGGGAAACTATAAGGAAACCTTCTCAAAAATTCTGGAAATTTCTAAGTGTTTCTAGATTAATTTAGCTTAGTTATTAAGTTATTTGAATGACCATTCGGCTAGCCCTATGATAGCCTATAAATAGTTGTTAATTTCATTTGTAAAAAAGACTTTTTGATTATTAAAACTTTGAATATATTTCATGAACTTTTGTTCATTGAGTGAGCTTGTCTCCTCTTCGATTTCGTACAAGTTTCCTAGACTTATCAAATTGCTTGTGGCGTCTAGACTTGTTCCTTCCATTAAACTATACCATTGGTTCTTATCTACCTAGATAACGGGTCGTGGTCCATCTTCGACTTCATCTATCCACCTTAAACTTTATAGAAACCAGGGTGACACATATTTGTGTTGAATCGATTCTTTGTTTAAGTTCAATTCTATCAATCCCCAACAGATATCATCTTATCATTACTTATTTGCTTTTCCTTAAACCGATAACCTTTATTATCCTTATTTCTTTCTATCACCAAAACCGAACCTATCATCCTCCATATCCGAATCAATCCCACACTTAATAACCTCCATTCCTAACTTAATCCATTTCTAAACAAATTCATTCAAGAGCTTCCGCAAACTCAACCCTAATTTCTATTCTTTTCCGAAGGTTTGATTTACTCCTCGTAGATGATTGGGCAACTCGCATACATTTTGACTCTTCCCGAAGCAGACTGTATCATCTGGTATTAGAGCTACCAAATGAGGAGTTTTGTTGACGATCGTGAAGTCGGAAGTTAGTTCGTAAGTTTAAAAAAATAAAAAAAATCGAAAAAAATTCCAAGTTGTAATTTCGTTTCTAGTGTATTTATTTTCATGCATTTGAAGTGTTAAAAAAAGAAAAAAAAAACGAAAATTCAAAAAAAAATCGAAGTTAAAAAAAAATTCAAGTGCAAAAAAAAATTGAAAAAAAAAGGTTGTGGAAATTTTTGAAAGTTTGCAAGTATTTTTTTTTACTACCATCATTTGGTATTTCACCCTTTTCACCTTTACTCCATTTGCCTTCTTCTGTGATTAGCCTACCCGAATACCTAATGTTTTCCCTTGTCACCTACTTTGAAGCCGACCCTCAAGCCGCAATAAGTCTTTTCGAGACGAAGTACGGACTTGCGAGAGCGAGAAAGAGCAGTAAAAGGCACGAGTGTTACATCAAAGAAAAAGCCTTATACGTGTAAAACACGAGTGTGAGCGAATTTTCTTTGTGAGTGACTTGTGAGGTTTTTTTTGTGGTAAGGCATTTTAAATTTTCTATTTATTTTCTTTCGTTATCACGTCTTTTCTTTTCAGCAATAAACATGGCTCAAGAAGTGTTCTCCAAATCTGACTATCAATACTTGTTGAACGGAATGCGAAGCATCGTGAACACCAAGTTTGACAAGTTACACAAGCGGTTGGATCGAATCGAGGAATGAGACCGGTAAGAACAGCTTTCTTCAAATCAAAGGATGGAGTCAAGGTCGTCTCGAAAACACACTTTCGAAGAACATTCGAGAAGAGACTGTGACCGAGATTCTTATTCCTCAAGGAGTTCAAGACGGTATGAATTAAACTGTGACTTTGATACCTTTCAAAATTACCAACGAGGAAGTGAATGTGGTTCATATATGTCGAAGTACTGATACGGGCACGCCCAAGGCCTCCAACATTTTGCGAACTGATGAGCTCGGGTCATTGAGCCCAAGTGCCGTGGAGCTTGTGTGCATCTTGGTGCACTTCCAAATTGAGTCGGATTAGCTCATTCGAGCTTAATTTAAGCTCACTCGAGCTCACTTCAGCTCATTGAGCTGATTCTTTAATTTTAATGTATTAAATAAATTAAGTATTTAATTTATTAAAATTCCTACAGCAAATTAAATATGTCTAAATAATTAATTTAGTGTTGGATTTCATTTGTTTAAGCTTAAATTAATTTTTTCACATTTTATTACATGTTTTTAAGTAGTTTTAAAGTTAAATTAAATGTGCAGTTTTTTTCAGTTTAAATAAAAAATAGAAATTCAAGTGTGTCCTAAATGATGTCATTAAGTTGTCTAAAACATCCATTAATGTGTCATGGTTATGTTTAATTGTTATTCAACTTATTTGGCTTGATTAATATGCATTCATTCCCTTTTGTAGGTACAGCTGAATGTACATGAAGCATTAAAGAGATACATGCACCTAGGTGCAATGTATGTGGCCGAATGCATGAAGGAGTTTTTCAGCCAAGTTACATGCATGGGCTGGTGCATTGCATGGGACGATTCATGCATGAATTAAAGCAAGGCAAGGGAACATACATGAATGACCAGGTTCATGAAAGGATGTTCATCCATTGGTGTCTTCAAGGTGCAAAGCGAATTGATGCAAGATTCATGCATATTAGGTTCAATGTATGGATGGCATTCAATGGACACATGCATGTGGGACGTTCATGCAAAGTAAGCTGCTGATTGTTCATGTAATTGAAGGTGCATGGACCATATTTATGGACAAATTGGAAGATAAATGCATGGGAAATTCGTACATGTACCAACCAGCATCTAGAACAAACTATTCTTCTCCCATGCATGAATATTACGCCATTTATTAAGGTGCAAGGACGTTGGCCACAAGGAGGTGAATTTTACACAATCAATTCAAGTATTCTAGCACATTAAAGCCTCATTCGGCCAAGGGAGATGTAGGAGTACTAAAGGGCTACACATTCATGGCATTATGGCTTTCTTCAAGGCTAAGTGTGCATGAATGCATCAAATGAAGCAACATGATGTTTCAACCAATTCATGCATTCATCCTTCAAGTTCATTTGCTTAATTTTGAAGGTGCCTTTGATATTACATTCAGCTGAACAAGACCCATTTAAAATTGAGTTCATTTAAGCTCAAGGACGCACCTAGACAAGTGCATTGCACTCTTCAAGCTCCAAATTCGTTCAAGTTCATTAGCCCTTCTAGAAACCGACCATTGGGCTCCAAATTAGCTAAATTTAGCTCTATTACTTTAGTGTTTTAATTCTGGAACTTTCTAGGCTCATTCTAGACTAATTTTACTTAGCTATTAAGTTCCTCAGTTGGCCATTCGGCTACTTAGATTATCACTATAAATAGTTGTTGTTTTTCATTTGTAAAAAGGTTGTTGAAGACTTTGATTAAACATATATGAACTTTGTTCATTCGAGTGAGATTTTCTCCTCTCTATCTTTCGTACGAGTTTCAATCTCGACTTATCAAGCATTGCTTGTGGCGTCAGTCGTTCTCATCCATCAAACTATACCATCGGTTCTTATCTACCTAGATAACGGGTCATGGTCCATTTTTGATTCCATCCGTTCACCTTAAACACTATAGAACCCTGGGTAACACATATTTGTGTTGAATCATTTCTTGTTTAAGATCTACTATCCATTTCCATCAACTATCCTAATTTACTTTTCTTCGTTTAATACTTAAATCGAATCCCATATTCTTCCTTCCATCCTAAATCGAACCTATCTTTTACATTACCCAAATCATTTCCCTTACTTAAACACTGATACGATCGCACCCCAAAGTGCACCTAACTCGAGCAAAGATTCAATGGTGCTGCCTCAAGGGCCAATTACGCGAGCTCGAGCTAAGCAATTCAAAGAGGCCATTTCGGCCTTAGTTAACCAATTGTGGGGCGAGGCTTTAGTAGGAGAAATAGAACGAGTTGGGACCAGTTCAATAAAGTTTCCTTGCAACATATTACAAACTGATTTCGGCTCAATTCCAGCTCTTTGAACCGATCCAACTAAATTGAACTCTTTATTTAATTTTTAGCTTTGCATTTAGTTTGCATATTTAATTTTTAGCTTTGCATTTAGTTTGCATTTTAAATACTTGCATTTAAGCATCTTAGTTCAATAAATGGTTGCTGGTCATTAATTCAACTCAACTTAGTTTAATTAATTGAGTTCTTTTAATGAATTTAATTTAATAGTTGTTTCTTTAATTAATCTAGTTACTAGGTTAATTTATTGATGCATGAGTTAAGTTCATTTACTGATGCTTTATTGAATTAAGCTAGTTGTTGGAATAAATGATGTTTAATTGTTAGTTTATTTAATTAAGCTAGTTGCTGGAATAAATGATGTTTAAGTGTTAGTTTATTTAATTAAGTTAGTTGTTAATTTATCTTAAGTTTAATAATTGCATTAATTTGTCAGTTACATGTGATAATTGTAGGTGACTTTTCATCTTACATCCTTTATTACTATAAAATAAAGAAGAGCATTATGGTTCTTTAAATTCAGCAGCCTCTTTGTCTTCAACTTTAATAACGTTTGCTTCATGGTATTTACTACAAGCAATCATTTCTCCATCATTTGGCTGGTGACTTTTCGGTTGATCATGGAGAACTCAAAGGACCTTGACAAGCAATTTAATTGAAGAATTAATCACATTGAAGATGGGAGTTACATGGCTAGAATCTCAAAAGTTGAGACTTTTCATTTGGTTGGTGACTTTTCAATTGATCATGGAAGAACTCAAAGGACATTGAGAAGCAATTTAATTGAAGAATTAATCATATTGAAGATGGGAGTTATATGGCTAGAATTCCAAAAGTTGAGACTTTTCATATGAATTCATTATTAGCCTCATTAAAAGTGACCATTCAACTAATTTCATTTGACACTATAAATACATGTAACCAACCTATTGATGGACAACTTTTGATAATTTGTTAATGATATACTGCTCCATTTGTGAGGCAAACTTTTCTCTATTTTCGTTCAAAGAATCGTTGGCTACCTAGTGTTCTAGTTGTGTCATTCATTTTTCTTTGTCAAAAACCGAACTTATCACTACTTGTAGTGTGGCGTTCAAATATACCGAGGTTCCTATCTTGCTAGATAGTGGGTCGAGGTCACCTTAACCATTCCTAAATCAAACTAAAGAGCTTATAAGCAACGGGTCGATACCAAATCGGTATTGGTTCTTGTTTGCACTTTCGTTCAATCCATTTTCATTTCTTATCCATTTCGAACCAAAATCCATTCTTTCTTCCACATCATACCTTTTTCAAACCAGATTCTTAAACTATCAACTATTTTTCCAAAAATACTTTATTCCTTACCAATTTTACCAAGCTAAATATTTATTATTTCTCGAAGACGATCAGGCAATTTATATACGATTCGACTCACCCGAGATGGATCGTATCATTTGGTATCAGAGCTAGAATCGAGAAGCTCCGAAGATCGAAGAACGCAACGAAGATTAGCTTGTAAGTCTTAAAAAAAATTGAAAAAAAAGTTGTATTTCATTTCTTTTGTATTAATCTCTTTGCATTTGAAGTAAATAAAAATTCAAAAAAAATATTACGAAAAAAAAGTTCTTGCATTATCATTCTTTTCTACTACCCCCGATCACCCCCAAAGTATCTTACCTTCATTTCTTCTACCCAACGCCACACCTAATCCAACTTACAATTTTTCCTTTCAGCCTACCCACAACCATAGAATTCATCCCTTGCGACATCTAGACAAAGGTTTTAAGCCTTGGTGAATCTGTGCACGAAAACACGAGAAAGGTAAAAGAGAGGTAAAAGGCACGAGAATTGTGAGTGCAATAGAGTGGAGGTAAAAGCCTAATCTTGAGCGAAAACACGAGCGTGAGTGAAATTTCTCTTTCTTTCTGAGTGATTGTGAGGTTTTGTGTAAGGTTCTTTACTTAACTCAATGTCTCAGGAATCCAATCCTAACATGAAAGATTATCCCGCACGATAACCTGTTCGTAATGTCCCTGATTTGAACATGCAAGCTTTATTACGAGAGATGGAAAGACTTTTAGATCGAAGATTAAATCCTCTCGAAGATCGCCTATTCAAAGTTGAAACAAGAGAACAACACGAAAGACCACCCGAAGTTGTCCAACTTAGACGGGAGAGGCCAAATCCACAACGGGAAAGATGAAGAGATCAAGATGATGATGCAAATGATCCTAGTGATCTTGAAAGCGATCAAGAGTCGAATGCAAGTAATCGTCGGAGGGAACCACGACTTCAAGGACGGAGGCATGAAGATGATGATCTTAAGAACATTAAGCTCTCTATACCACCGTTCCAAGGTAAATCAGATCCGAAGGCCTATCTTGAGTGGGAAAAGAAGATCGAGCTGGTGTTTGATTGTCATAACTATTCAAAAAACAAAAAAGGTGAAATTGGCAGCAATCGAATTCTCGAATTATGCCATGATTTGGTGGGATCAATTAACTACTAGTCGGAGATGTAACAGAGAACAACCGATCTCTACATGGACCAAAATGAAGGCAGTTATGAGGCAACATTTTATTCCCTCTTACTACCACCGAGAGTTGCACCAAAAACTACAAAATCTTACACAAGGGACCAAAAGCATTGAAGACTACTACAAGGAGATGGAAATTGCGATGATTCGGGCGGATATTCAAGAGGATTCCGAAGCAACAATGGTGCGATTTCTAGTTGGATTAAACCGAGACATAGCAAATGTCGTCGAGCTTCAACATTATCTTGATGTGGTGGACATGGTTCATATGGACATCAAGGTAGAAAAGCAACTCAAGCGTAAAGGCCCAAGTCGAGGTTTTTCCACTTTTAATACATCCAAGTTGGGTCAAAGTTCGAGTAAAGGTTTTCCAACTTCTCGAGGGAAGGATTCCACAACACTTCCGAAAACCAACAAGCCTAATACTATTGCAGATAAAGGCAAGGCACCTGAGGTTTCTTTCAATCATAATCGAGACATTAAATGTTTCAAATGCCTTGGAAGGGGTCACATAGCCAGCCAATGTCCAAATCGTAGAACCATGGTGATTTGTGCTGATGGCAAAATTAAGACGGAGGATGAAGAAGAAAAGGAGTCTGAATCAATTTTTGAAGCTGAGGAGGACTTAGAACAACCCGTGGAAGGTGAATTACTTGTTGTCAAAAGGAGTCTTAGTCTTCAAGGTATGGATAACGAGTTACAACGGGAGAACATATTTCATACCCGATGTCAAGTTGGAGGAAAAGTTTGTTGTGTCATCATCGACGGTGGCAGTTGTACAAACGTAGCAAGTACGATGATGGTTGAAAAGCTTGGTTTGCCAACTACCAAGCATCCGAGCCCCTACAAACTTTAGTGGCTCAACGATGGCGGAGAACTTAAAGTGACTAAGCAGGTACTTGTTTCTTTCACCATTGGAAAGTACTCGGATGAAATATTATGTGACGTTGTTCCGATGCATGCGAGCCATCTACTCCTTGGTCGTCCGTGGCAGTTTGATCGGCGAGTGCTACATGATGGGTTTACCAATTGGTACACTTTCAAGTTTATGGGAAAGAAAGTTATGTTGGCACCGTTAACTCCGAAACAAGTTTATGATGATCAATTGAAGTTGAAGGCATCTGTTGAACAAATGAGAGAGAAAGAAAAAGAAGAGTGTAAAAAAATAAAAGAAGAAAAAAATGAGAAAAAGAAAACAAAAGAGAGTGAAAAGAAAATCAGCAAAGATAAAGAAGAAAAAGTGAAGAAAATTAAAAAAATGAGTGTCTTTGCAAAAGTTAGTGATATTCGAAAAGCGTTAGTGATGAATCGCCCTGTTCTTGTACTCATGTACAAGGAAGCCTTATTCTCTACTAACGAATTACCCGACACCCTACCTTTTTCTGTTTTGTCTTTGTTGCAGGATTTTAAAGATGTTTTCCCGGAAAAAGTTTCAAAAGGTCTACCACCACTTCGTGGAATTGAACATCAAATAGACTTTGTACTGGGAGCTGCTATTCCAAACCATCCCGCTTATTGAGCCAATTCAGAAGAGACTAAAGAACTGCAACGACAAGTCAATGATCTGTTGGAAAAGGGATACATACGTGAGAGTCTTAGTCCTTGTGCTGTTCCTGTTTTGCTAGTACCGAAAAAAGATAGAACATGGCGAATGTGCGTGGATTGCCGAGCCGTAAACAAGATCACCATTAAATACCATCATCCAATCCCTCGTCTTGACGACATGCTTGATGAACTCAGCGGAGCTAAAGTATTCTCGAAAATTGACTTAAAAAGTGGCTACCACCAGATTTGGATGCAAAAAGGTGACGAGTGGAAAACAGCATTCAAGACCAAGCACGGGCTGTACGAATGGTTAGTTATGCCTTTTGGCCTTACCAATGCACCCAGCACGTTTATGAGGTTAATGAATTACGTGTTAAGGTCTTTTGTCGGTAAGTTTTGTGTTGTGTATTTTGACGACATATTGATATATAGCAAGTCCGTTGAAGATCATGTAAGGCATCTTAAATCCATTTTAGAAGTTTTGTGAAAAGAAACATTATTTGCTAACCTTAAAAAGTGTTCCTTCTGTTCTGATAAAGTTGTCTTTTTAGGATTTGTGGTTAGCGTGAAAGGTCTCGAAGTAGATCAAGAAAAGATCAAGGCCATTCAAGATTGGCCAAGGCCAACGAGTATCACGCAAGTCCAAAGTTTTCATGGCCTAGCGAGTTTCTATCGACGTTTCATTGCTAATTTCAGCACCATTGTTGCTCCTCTTACGAGCGTCATTAAAAAAAACTCTGCTTTCTATTGGAATGATGAGCAAGAAAAGTCGTTTGTTAAAATTAAGGAATTGCTTAATAATGCTCCTTTACTTGCTCTTCCAGATTTTTCAAAGACCTTCGAGGTTGAGTGTGATGCCTCAGGCGTTGGAATCGGTGCTGTCTTGACACAAGAAGGATGACCTGTGGCTTATTTTAGCGAAAAGATTAATGGAACAGTACTCAATTATCTGGAATATGATAAAGAGATGTACGCGCTGATACGAGCCCTTGAGACGTGGCAGCATTATTTATGGCCAAACGAGTTTGTCATACACTCCGATCATGAAGCTTTAAAGCATATCAAAGGGCAGCACAAATTGAATCAACGTCACGCAAAATGGGTGGAGTTTCTTGAATCGTTTTCCTATGTTATAAAATACAAAAAAAGGTAAAGATAACATAGTGGCTGATGCACTTTCGAGAAGGTACACTCTATTGTCATATTTAGATTCCAAAATTCTTGGTTTTGCTTTGTTAAAAGACTCTTACGCCAACGATTCTGATTTTGGTGAGATCTATGTTGCGTGCGAGAATGGTGTGTTTGAAAACTTTTATAGGTATGAAGGCTTTCTTTTTAAAGAAGGTAAACTTTGCATTCCTTGTGGTTCTGTTCAAGATTTATTAGTGCATGAGGCCCATAGTGGTGGACTTATGGGACACTTTGGAGTCAACAGAACACTTGCGACTCTTCAAGAACACTTCTATTGGCCGCAAATGCGCAAATATGTGGAACAAGTTTGCGAGAGGTGTATAGCTTGTAAAAAGGCTAAATCGAAGGTTCAACCACATGGCTTATACACGCCATTACCAATTCCTGAAGCACCGTGGGTTGATATCTCCATGGACTTCGTTCTTGGACTACCGCGCACAAAAATGGGGAAGGATTCTATTTTTGTAGTTGTCGATCGTTTTTCGAAAATGTCTCATTTTATTGCTTGCACTAAAACTGATGACGCTGTTCATGTTGCAAATTTGTTTTTTAGAGATATTGTTCGACTTCATGGTATTCCTCATACCATTGTATCGGATCGTGATGCAAATTTTTTGAGCCATTTTTGGAGGTCCTTGTGGGGAAAATTAGGAACCAAACTATTAGTCTCGACCACCAGCCACCCCCAAACAGATGGCCAAACGAAAGTCATCAATAGGATATTGTCCACATTATTGCGAGCCATTTTTCGTAAAAATTTGAAGTCTTGGGAAGATTGTCTACCACATATCGAGTTTGCCTACAATCGCTCCGTCCATTCTGCTACAAAATATTTACCTTTTGAAATTGTTTACGGTTTCAATCCATTGACACCTTTAGATTTATTACCTTTGCCTACTGATCGATTGGTTCATGTAGATGCGAAGAAAAAGGCTGACTTTGTCAAAGAATTACATCAAAAGGTGCGAGCCAACATTGAGGCAAGAACTGAGTCATATGTGCGTAACGCTAACAAAGGACGAAAACGAGTGGTATTCAAACCCAGAGAATGGGTTTGGGTTCACATGTGCAAGGAACATTTTCTGGCTCAACGAAAATCTAAATTATTACCTCGTGGAGACGGCCCTTTCCAAATTCTTGAACGCATAAATGAGAACTCTTATAAACTCGATTTGCCTGGTGAATTTAATGTTAGTGCGACTTTTAATGTTTCAGATTTAACCCCTTTTGACGCAGATTTTAACTTGAGGACAAGTCATTTTGAAGAGGGGGGATGATACGATCGCGCCCCAAAGTGCACCTAACTCGAGCAAAGATTCAATGGTGCTGTCTCAAGGGCCAATTACGTGAGCTCGAGCTAAGCAATTCAAAGAGGCCATTTCGGCCTTAGTTAACCAATTGTGGGGCGAGGCTTTAGTAGGAGAAATAGAACGAGTTGGGACCAGTTCAATAAAGTTTCCTTGCAACATATTGCAAACCGATTTCGGCTCAATTCCAGCTCTTTGAACCGATCCAACTAAATTGAACTCTTTATTTAATTTTTAGCTTTGCATTTAGTTTGTATATTTAATTTTCAGCTTTGCATTTAGTTTGCATTTTAAATACTTGCATTTAAGCATCTTAGTTCAATAAATGGTTCTTTGGTCATTAATTCAACTCAACTTAGTTTAATTAATTGAGTTCTTTTAATGAATTTAATTTAATAGTTGTTTCTTTAATTAATCTAGTTACTAGGTTAATTTATTGATGCATGAGTTAAGTTCATTTAGTGATGCTTTATTTAATTAAGCTAGTTGTTGGAATAAATGATGTTTAAGTGTTAGTTTATTTAATTAAGCTAGTTGCTGGAATAAATGATGTTTAAGTGTTAGTTTATTTAATTAAGTTAGTTGTTAATTTATCTTAAGTTTAATAATTGCATTAATTTGTCAGTTACATGTGATAATTGCAGGTGACTTTTCATCTTACATCCTTTATTACTATAAAATAAAGAAGAGCATTATGGTTCTTTAAATTCGGTAGCCTCTTTGTCTTCAACTTCCATAATGTTTGCTTCATGGTATTTACTACAAGCAATCATTTCTCCATCATTTGGCTGGTGACTTTTCGATTGATCATGGAGAACTCAAAGGACCTTGACAAGTAATTTAATTAAAGAATTAATCACATTGAAGATGGGAGTTACATGGCTAGAATCCCAAAAGTTGAGACTTTTCATTTGGTTGGTGACATTTCAGTTGATCATGGAAGAACTCAAAGGACATTGAGAAGCAATTTAATTGAAGAATTAATCATATTTAAGATGGGAGTTATATGTCTAGAATTCCAAAAGTTGAGACTTTTCATATGAATTCATTATTAGCCTCATTAAAAGTGACCATTCAACTAGTTTCATTTGACACTATAAATACATGTAACCAACCTATTGATGGACAACTTTTGATAATTTGTTAATGATATACTGCTCTATTTGTGAGGCAAACTTTTCTCTATTTTCGTTCAAAGAATCGTTGGCTACCTAGTGTTCTAGTTGTGTCATTCATTTTTCTTTGTCGAAAACTGAACTTATCACTACTTGTAGTGTGGCATTCAAATATACCGAGGTTCCTATCTTGCTAGATAGTGGGTCGAGGTCACCTTAACCATTCCTAAACCAAACTAAAGAGCTTATAAGCAATGGGTCGATACCAAATCGGTATTGGTTCTTGTTTGCACTTTCGTTCAATCCATTTTCCTTTCTTATCCATTTCGAACCAAAATCCATTCTTTCTTCCACATCATACCTTTTTCAAACCAGATTCTTAAACTATCAACTATTTTGCCAAAAATACTTTATTCCTTACCAATTTTACCAAGCTAAATATTTATTACTTCTCGAAGACGATCGGGCAATTTATATACGACTCGACTCACCCGAGACGGATCGTATCAAACACCTCCATTCCTAACTTAAACCATCTTCTAAATAAATTCATTGAAAGCTTCCGCCAACTTAGCTATCTTTTCCATACTTTCTCTAATATTTTCCCGAAGGCTTGTTTTCTCCTCGTAGACGATTGGGCAACTCGCATACGTTTCGACTCATCTTGAGGCGGACTGTATCATCTGGTATCAGAGCTACCAAACGAGGATTTTTACGATCATACGTGAAGCCGGAAGTTAGTTCGTAGGTAAAAAATAAAAAAAAAGCTGTAATTTTATTTTCTTGTATTTCAGCATATTGTATTTGACATAGTAAAAAAAAGAAAAAAAGAATTACAAAAATTAAAAAATATATATATATACGAGTCAAAAAAAAGGTGAAGTTTTCTTGTGAAAGTTTTTACAAGTTCTTGTTCGTTTTCACCCTTCTTACCCCCTGATACGGGCACGCCCGGGGCACCATCAAATTTCAAACTTATGGAGCTCGAGCCCGAAGTCCCAAGTTCCGTGAAGCTGATATGCACTTTGGTGCATTTCCAAATCGAGCCAGATTAGTCCATTTGGGCTTATTGGAGCTCGTTCGAGCTCACTCCAGCTCATTGAGCTGATCATTTAAATTTCATACTTTAAATAAATTAAGTCTTTTATTTATCACGTTTCCTACAGTAAATTAATATGTCCAAATAATTTAATTAGTGTCATATTAAATATGTTAGATTTATTACATGTGATTAAAGTGTCCTATTTGTGTAACACCCTAGTTTTAGGGGTTAGGCATTTGGTGCTTAGCTCGGGTGTTGGCACACTCTAGTGTGTGGTTGGGTAAGTTTTAGGAGTCCTGAGAACCCTAGGTGGTGGTAGGTTGCCTTAGAAAATTTTTAGTTTTAGGGGTTAAAAGGGAGCTTGCGAGGGGTGTCTTAAGAGAATTATTTGGGAGTTTATGTCACAAGAAAGGAGTGGTGGAGTGGCGGGATAGGCGCCACTAAGGCCTTGTGTGTGTGACGCCATTTGTGGGGGAAGAGGCTCAGTTCGATTCGCAAGAGCAGCAGATGGGCATTGTTTTTGCGTCATCTTGGTGGGGTGGATGGACGGTTTGAAAGGCTTAAAAGGTGGAGAAGACTTGGTCAATTTTTTTGAATTTGGCTAGGTAAAAGTTTGACTCATTCAAACTTTTTGAATGGGTGGAAGGGAGGTATTTTAGGAGAATTTTGAGGATTATTTTTGGGGGTTGGAGCTTGGCCTTTTAGTATAAATAGGGGAAGTGCTCATTATTCATTCACCATCCGCCTTCTCTCCCTTGCCGAATTTGTTCCCCATTTCCTTGGTTGTGAAACCTTTTCTCCAAAGCTTGTTGTTCTTCTTCTCTCATTTTTTTTTTCCAAGTGGCCGAACCCTTCACTCTCCCTATTTCCTTCCTTTTCACTTCAAAACCGAAAGTACACCCCACACCTTTCTTTCTCCTCTCTTCATTTGAAACCAATGTTCCCTACCCCTTGATTTAATTAATAGCCGAATCTACATCCATCACCCCTTTGCCGAATTTCTTTCTCTCAACTTGATAGCACTTGGGCGAATGTTAACTTAGATCTTTTCGGTTCCGTGATTGAGATATACTCTGGGTTTTAGTGGTTGACCAAGCCTCCGTTTGTAGTGATCGGTTTGATCAAGTGGAGGTAAGGTTATTTATTAAGGTTAAATGCTTAAGTGGTGTTTTGGGGTTAACTGTTTACTGATTAAGCTTTTGATGGAGGCCACAACTACAGTCAGTGGGCAAGGGAAGGTCCCTATTAGAAGTTCAAGAAAAGAGCGGTTTCAAAGAGTCGGGATTGGCCACTGTGGTGTGGGCCAACAATGTAAAAACGTTAAGCAAATAGCCATAGTTTCGCTAGACGATAGCGTCGAGGATCGAGAGTCTAGAACTCCTAGTAATAAGGTGTGTAGTTAGCCATTATTTCCGGGATTTGCGTGATATTTGCCTATTGTATATGTTTGCTAACAAGTGCGATTAAATGTGAAAATGGTACCTTGAGGGGTATAGCGATGATCGAGTTAGTATCGGACTGTTGCAATGTGATTATTTGTTGATGAGAATGTTTATGGATATTAATAAGCATGTGCATGCATTATCACGATTATATTTTATGTGGCATGAGCATGGGTGGGGTATGAAAAGAAGGTACGGTGTACTTGAGTACGTGGTTGATGTCACTTTGTGCTACATCGTGGATTGGCGCCGATCGAGGTCGCGTTGTGGATCTTTGCGATTTAGTTCGCGTGGTTACCTTGATTGATATCGGCTTATGCCATATCGTGGCTTGATGGATTGCTTTGTGTGCTCCATCGTGGTTTGATGTTAGCTATATGCTACATCGTGGATGGCATTGGTTGCCTTTTTGGAGGAAAAAGGAGAGGGTGACTCGATAGTCCCCTGGTGTGTGGTAGGCTGGATAAGGGGGTGTGTAGCGGATGGACCCTAGGTTTGGGTGGGTTTCATGATTGCATTATTCCGTTTATGAAATAATATGAAAATGGGCCAAGCCCAATGAATAGGTATGTTTTGGGGACATACGTGGACATGGGCCCAAACCAGTGATCGAGTGGACTAATGTGAAAAGGGCCTAGTCCAGTATTTGTAATAATTTGAAGGTGGGCCAAGCCCAGATTGTGGTAATGTCTAAATAATTATACTTGCATGTTGCATTTGATAATTGGGATGTTATGTGGTTTGCATGTGGGTGGATTTCGATGGTTTAGTTACACACTGAGTCATTGTGACTCACCCAATCTCTTATCCAACATCGGTGAAAGGATGATCGGACCAGGGTTGGAGTGGATACAAGGTGGCCCATGCAAAGGACGTTTTAATATTTTCTTTATGCACTTTATTACCAAGTACTTGGAATCATTATGTTGTAATAAGAGCCTCTTAAGTTATTTGGTTTTCTTTTGGTAATTTATGTCTAAAGAGATTTGGTAATAATGTTACTTTTATGAACTAAGCTTAAACCACTTGAGTCGGATGTTTTAAACGTTTTCCAACCTAAGGAAATTGACAACTAAGAGTTTTAAAGACGAAACCCCGAGATTTCAAAGTAACCTAACGGTTTGCAAACAAACATGCCCAAGATTTCTACAAGTAAAACTACTCTAAAGGAGTTTAGACAAAAAGTTAAATGGCAACCTGTTTTCGCCAATAAGTTTTTCCCATAACATAACCAGATTCTGGTCGTAGTGAATGGGGTGGGTTTGGGGATGTTCTGATTTAGTATCGAGCCCTGGTTCAAAACTCGGCTTTGAGGGTTTTGGGCTCAAAGCAGATTTTCAAAACGGGCTTTTCAAATAGGGGCTTTTATAAAAAGGTTTTGAGTTACTCTGGCATGGCACTGTACCTCGACCCAAGTTCACTGTAAGTACTTGGACTCTCTTGAAGTGATCTGTTTGTATGAATTGATTTGGGCTTAGTTTGGGCTCGTAGAATAGAATACTAGGATCTGTTGGACCCTAGGATTAGTCTACTCAAACACATGCATAAGACTTAAGGTTACTAAACAAACCTGTGATTAAGTCGCCGAGTTAAGGTGTGGCAACCATTGTGCGCATGTCTAGGAGTGGATCCGGAAGAGCCTGGTACTTAAGCAGTCCTCGTGACTCACCTCCTCTTCACTGGAATCCTACCAGTGCGTGAGCTACTGGTTCATCTTAACCAAGAGGACTTGTTCATAGGCTAAACCAATTATTAAAACCCGAAAGGGATTAGCCTTGCTGTTTTAAAATTTTCTGTTGTAAAAATTTTCAAACTTACCCCTTTGGTTTGTGAAACTCTAAATCAGATTTTGAAAGATGTTTTTTTCAATTTATAAAATTACCAAAATGCCCTAGTGGCAAAATTACAAAAAATGCCCCTGTGTTATAAAATTACCGTTTTACCCTCAATTTTTGATAAAATGCTTTTTACTTGGTAAAATACCAAAATCTTGAGTTTTCAAAATATTAGGATACTCTGACTTGTGGAAATTTACGAAAATACCCCTGGTTGACAAAATTACCGAAATGCCCTTGGTTTCTAAATTTTCAAATTTCTCTCAACTTCTACTGAAATATTCCTACTTTACTAAATATCAGAAAAATTCTATTTTGTAAAATGTTGTGATATCTCGATTTTGAGAATTTACGAAAATGCCCATGATTTCCAAAATTACGAAAATGACCCTACTTTCTGAAATTTTTGCAACACACTTTGTTTGAGAAACAAAATTTTCAAGATGACTCTTGAGATTTGCAAATTTTGAAAAAACTCTAAGTTGGAAAAACTATTTTCAAAATTGACCCTGAGTTATTACCGAAATATCTCTTTAGGAAAATGACGAAATTACCCCTGGGTAGGAAAAGGAAACTGGATTGCTCGAAAGAACTACTCTCGGAACCTTCATTGCATAAAATTGCTCGTGAATAAAACAGTTGAAACAATAATTTCTAATCCATAAAACTTTCTAAACAGATTAAATCAAGCGCTTAGAGATGAGTTCTAGGGACGCAGTAGAGGTAGAATGACGACCGGAACCCGGTAGGGTCCGCTATGGGTCGTAAAGCGAAGTGCCGCCAAGAATGGGATGTAGAGGAACAAGATCCGATAAGTGAAGAGGACGCAGCGATGTCACAGCTATGTTACGCGTGCTTTCAAAGAAGTGGCAAGAGCTAGTAGGGGAAATGGAGCTCTAAGTCGGTGTCCGAGAGACTTAGGTCGAACGGGGTGAAGTTTTTAGAGGAGTGTCGGGAACGGCTCCGAACGTAGCGGAGTATTGGCTAGAAGGAGTCGAGAGAATTATGGACGACTTGGATTGTGCCCCGGAGGAAAAGTTGAAAGGTCTTTGTTTATTTGCTACGGGATGAGGCTTATCGATGGTGGCTCATCACAAACAAGGTGTACCGGCAGATTGATTGGATTGGGACTACTTTAAGGAAAAGTTTGAAGGAAAATACGTTGGAGCAAGCTACTTAGATGCGCAAAGGAAGGCGTTTCTAAACTGCGGCAAGGAAATAAGTCGATAGCGAATACTGGGCGAGTTTGTACGGCTAAGTCAAGATGCTAAGGGAATTGTGGCCACCGACTATGAGAGGTGCGTCCGGTTTGAAGACGGATTGCGAGATGAACTTTGAGGCTTGACGCTCCCGCAGAGGGAAAGAGACTTCGCGGTGCTAGTGGAGAAAGCTCAGATAGCCGAAGAAGTTAAGAGGACGGTAAGGGAAAACCGAGGAAAGAGTAGGAACGAGAATAAGAGAAGTGTTGGATGGTCAGCATCGTTTGGAGATGCTCAGAAAAGACCAAGAGTTGGGAATACGGTACATACACCCGTACCAGTTGCTGAGAATCGGGATTGTCTCTGTGCTCGATGTGGAAGACCTCACACAGGAGAGTGTTGGGGGAATAGTAAAACATGCTTTCGGTGCGGATCTAAGGCACATCTGGTTAAGAACTGTCCTCGATCAACGAGGGGTCATGGTTCAAGCCATGGAGGGAATGGTTCGGTCGAGAATCAACCAAGGAGGTGATATCGGGTAAGCTCCTCTGCTTTGGGTGCATGCTTTAATTGCTTTGCTTGCTTGTGGGAATAGCTCTTTTCTGAGTTGCTTTGAATTTTGAGTGCGAACTTAGAGGCTATGATTGGGAAGTATGTTAGCTCTTTAAGATCAGAGTCTTGTGACCATAGCGTAGGGAGGATTTGGACCGTTAGTTTAGACAAGTAATTTCGGGGACGAAATTATTTTAAGGAGGGTAGAATTGTAACACCCTAGTTTTAGGGGTTAGGCATTTGGTGCTTAGCTCGGGTGTTGGCACACTCTAGTGTGTGGTTGGGTAAGTTTTAGGAGTCCTGAGAACCCTAGGTGGTGGTAGGTTGCCTTAGAAAATTTTTAGTTTTAGGGGTTAAAAGGGAGCTTGGCGAGGGGTGTCTTAAGAGAATTATTTGGGAGTTTATGTCACAAGAAAGGAGCTGGTGGAGTGGCGGGATAGGCGCCACTAAGGCCTTGTGTGTGTGACGCCATTGTGGGGGAAGAGGCTCTGAGTTCGATTCGCAAGAGTGAGATGGGCATTGTTTTTGCGTCATCTTGGTGGGGTGGATGGACGGTTTGAAAGGCTTAAAAGGTGGAGAAGACTTGGTCAATTTTTTTGAATTTGGCTAGGTAAAGTTTGACTCATTCAAACTTTTTGAATGGGTGGAAGGAGGTATTTTAGGAGAATTTTGAGGATTATTTTTGGGGGTTGGAGCTTGGCCTTTTAGTATAAATAGGGGAAGTGCTCATTATTCATTCACCATCTGCCTTCTCTCCCTTGCCGAATTTGTTCCCCATTTCCTTGGTTGCCGAAACCTTTTCTCCAAAGCTTGTTGTTCTTCTTCTCTCACATTTTTTTCCAAGTGGCCAAACCCTTCACTCTCCCTATTTCCCTTCCTTTTCACTTCAAAACCGAAAGTACACCCCACACCTTTCTTTCTCCTCTCTTTGGCTGAAACCAATGTTCCCTACCCCTTGATTTAATTAATAGCCGAATCTACATCCATCACCCCTTTGCCGAATTTCTTTCTCTCAACTTGATAGCACTTGGCCGAATGTTAACTTAGATCTTTTCGGGTTCCGTGATCGAGATACTCTGGGGTTTTAGTGGTTGGCCAAGCCTCCGTTTGTAGCGATCGGTTTGATCAAGTGGAGGTAAGGTTATTTATTAAGGTTAAATGCTTAAGTGGTGTTTTGGGGTTAACTCTGTTTACTGATTAAGCTTTTGATGGAGGCCACAACCGATCCAGAGTGGGCAAGGGAAGGTCCTATTCAAGTTCAAGAAAAGAGCGGTTTCAGCAGTTCGGGATTGGCCACCAGGGTGTGGGCCAACAACAGAAAACGTTAAGCAAATAGCCGTAGTTTCGCTAGACGATAGCGTCGAGGATCGAGAGTCTAGAACTCCTAGTAATAAGGTGTGTAGTTAGCCATTGTTTCCGGGATTTGCGTGATATTTGCCTATTGTATATGTTTGCTAACAAGTGCAGTTAAATGTGAAAATGGTACCCTTGAGGGGTATAGCGATGATCAGGTTAGTATCGGACCTGTTGCAATGTGATTATTTGTTGATGAGAATGTTTATGGATATTAATAAGCATGTGCATGCATTATCACGATTATATTTTATGTGGCATGAGCATGGGTGGGGTATGAAAAGAAGGTACGGGTGTACTTCGAGTACGTGGTTGATGTCAGCTTTGTGCTACATCGTGGATTGGCGCTGACTGAGGTCGCGTTGTGGATCTTTGCGATTTAGTTGGCGTGGTTACCTTGATTGATATCGCTTATGCCATATCGTGGCTTGATGGATTCTTTGTGTGCTCCATCGTGGTTTGATGTTAGCTATATGCTACATCGTGGATGGCATTGGTTGCCTTTTTGGAGGAAAAAGGAGAGGGTGACTCGATAGTCCTGTGTGTGTGGTAGGTTGGATAAGGGGATGTGTAGCGGATGGACCCTAGGTTTGGGTGGGTTTCATGATTGCATTATTCCGTTTATGAAATAATATGAAAATGGGCCAAGCCCAATGAATATGTATGTTTTGGGGACATACGTGGACATGGGCCAACCCGGTGATCGGTGGACTAATGTGAAAAGGGCCTAGTCCAAAGATTTGTAATAATTTGAAGGTGGGCCAAGCCCCAGATTGTGGTAATGTCTAAATAATTATACTTGCATGTTGCATTTGATAATTGGGATGTTATGTGGTTTGCATGTGGGTGGATTTCGATGGTTTAGTTACACATCGAGTCATTGTGACTCACCCAATCTCTTATCCAACATCGCGGTGAAAGGATGATCGGACCGGGTTGGAGTGGATACAAGGTGGCCCATGCAAAGGACGTTTTAATATTTTCTTTATGCACTTTATTACCAAGTACTTGGAATCATTATGTTGTAATAAGAGCCTCTTAAGTTATTTGGTTTTCTTTTGGTAATTTATGTCTAAAGAGATTTGGGAATAATGTTACTTTTATGAACTAAGCTTAAACCACTTGAGTCGGATGTTTTAAACGTTTTCCAACCTAAGGAAATTGACAACTAAGAGTTTTAAAGACGAAACCCCGAGATTTCAAAGTAACCTAACGGTTTGCAAACAAACATGCCCAAGATTTCTGCAAGTAAAACTACTCTAAAGGAGTTTAGACAAAAAGTTAAATGGCAACCTGTTTTCGCCAATAAGTTTTTCCCATAACATAACCAGATTCGGTCGTAGTGAATGGGCCGGGTTTGGGGATGTTACAATTTGAAACATGCATTCAATGAGTCCTTTATTGTGCCAAATTTATGATGTCTAAATATACTTTATTGTGCTGAATTTAAGGTGTCTAGTTGCCCCTTTAATATGCTGATTTAATGAACTAATGAGTTGATTTAAATTTGTTGCAGGTGCATCTATTATGGGCGGCATATTAAAGACATGTTGGAGACATGCTTTGGGACGGTTTTAATTGATGTTGGTGCATGAATGGCCGAAATTAAATGAAGCGTTGGATAAAGAGGAGCACGGATTCAAGGGCCTTTGACAAGCGTGACCTCCATTCAATGTGCTGCTGGAGTTTTTCAACAAGGGAGCATCATTTAATGACTTGTCTTTGGCCGAATTTAATGCTTTGCTGGAGTATCTCATGAACTACAAAAGAGGCCGAATGCTTCATCTTTCAAGATGACTGCTTCGTGAAAACAAAAGACAAAGCATTAAAGAAAGAGCATGGACGGTAATAAAGGTGCAGCATGCATGGAACATCATTTAATGAAGTGTTTGGCATGCTTTTGGTTGGAATTAATGCGTGAATGTGCAGCATTTTTCTTTGGGCCGAAATTAATGCATTATTGAAGCATGCGTGAGACCACATTTATGGAAGTGTTGGTTCCTTCATGCATTGGACGAATTTAATGTGCTTAAAGGGATGTTTGCTGACTTTTCATTTGCTTGGGCGGTAGCAACTTAAATGGAAAAGTATGCATAAAACGGCACTAAATGCCTTGTCTAGCATGCATGGACAAAACTAATGAGCAGCTATTTAATAGGCTGATGGGAGGCTGCTCGTGAATGGTGCATGGACAGCAATTAATTTGCTGCTAGCCGAAACTAAAAGGGTGTTCAGCATGCGTGAACAACTTTCAAGAAGCCTCCATGAAGGATTTAAGTGCGCTACATACATTCCCAAGGCTGTCTAAGTTCGGCCAAGCCAATATTCAGCCATCTAGAAGCACCCCTTTCACCTCCCATTCAGCCGAATCTGTCCATGGAACTTTAAAGGATTTTCTCCAGAATTTTCCAGCCCATTTATGGCCGAATTTTGCAAGTTTTTCAAGGGCCATATTCAGCCGAATTTGCCAAGACACCAAGAGGCTTTATTCTAGATTTTTTTCTAGCTTGTTATAGTTTAATTTTAGCTTAGATATTAAGGTTTTCTATGACTATTCATCTAGCCTATGATAGCCTATAAATAGATGTTAATTTCATTTGTAAAGGTTAGAAGTTTTTTTTTTTTTGATCATTTTTATGAATTACATGAACTTTGTTCATCGAGTGAGTTATCTCCTCTTCGATTTTGTACAAGTTTCATAGACTTATCGAGCTGTGCTTGTGGCGTCTATCACTTGTCTCTCCATTAATCTATACCATTGGTTCTTACTTCTCTAAGTAACGGGTCTTTGGTCCATCTTCGACTTCATCTATCCACCTTAAGCAAATATAGAAACCGGGGTGACATTTGCTAATGTTAAATCGTTTCTTTGTTTAAGCTCATTTGTCCATTTCCACCTAACTATCCTTTACCCTATATCCATCTTCACTCTTTTATATCAAACCGAGCCATTCCATATCACTATCTTCTTTTCATTCATCCTAAACCGAACCTATCCTTTCGTTCATCTAAACTGTTTCCATCATTTCTCCATTTACTTAAAAGCTTCCGTAACTCTTCCCTACTTTATCATTATTACTCGAAGGCTTGCTTTACTCCTTGTAGACGATTGGGCACTTGCATACATTTTGACTCTTCCCGAGGCGGACTGTATCACCCCCACCCCTTCAAAACCACTACACCTCACACCCAAAAAAATTTCTTTGTTTTAACCGACCCGATACCAAAATTTTCTTTTACTTAGCCTCCTCTATTTGCCCTTCTTTTCTTTTGTGATACAGTCCGCCTCGGGAAGAGTCGAAATGTATGCAAGTCGCCCAATCGTCTACGAGGATGAATTCTAAGCCTTCGGACAAATGAAAGTAAATACGATTAAGATCGCGAAAACGATGATTTAAATTAAATATGGAAGAATGAGATTTGAAAATATGGAATGATAGGTTCGGTTTTATGATGAAGGAAGAGGGATGAAGGGATAGGTGATGTTTGGTGGAAATGGAATAAGGAACTTAAACAAAGAATCGATTCAACACTATGAAAGTGTCACCCCGGTTTCTATAGTGTTTAAGGTGGGAATATGGAAATCGATATGGACCAAAGACCCGTTATCAAGATTGAGAAGAACTAATGGATAGATTAATGAAAGAACAAGTCTAGATGCCACAAGCAATTGATAAGTCTAGGAAACTTGTACGAAATTGAAGAGGAGAATATCTCACTCGGTGAACAAAAGTTCATGTAATTTGATTAAGTAAATTCTCGTACAATGTATTGAATTTAGAATTCACCATTTTTCGCATTTCTTGCACCAAATATTGGAACTCTGATTTAGTAAATTCTTCACGAGACATCTTTGATTGCTGAAAAGAAATTTGTTAAGTAAAACAAAAATTAAATTCCTCACAACAAAATCCTCACAATTTCACTCGGAAAGAAAAATTAATGGTTTGCACTCTCGCTCGTGTTTACACTCGTTTGGCTTTTACCTCCACTCGAATAGTCTCACACGCTCGTGCCTTTTACCATTCAAACTTTCTCTCATAATTTTGTATTCAGACTCACCAAGGCCTTATCGTAGGCTTAGGGGTCGATTTTCAAATGAGTAACAAGGGATAAGTGTCGGGTGTATAGGGTAGGCTGAAAATAAATGCAGTCGGGGTATGTGTGGCGTTGGGATTGAACGGATGGTACCAAATGTTGGTAAAAGGGTGATGTTGATGATCGGGGTAGAAAGATGAAAAATAATGGTTTCTGAAACTCAGAAATTGAGGAGAAGAATGAAGAAATTCAAAAGATCTCAAAAGTTCACTTCTTTTTTTTTCCGTATATTTTTTTCTTTTCTTTTTTTTTTCACTTCAAGTGCACGAAACTAAGTACAATAGAACACTTTGAAAGCAATTTTTTTCGAATTTTTTTTCAAATTTACACTTTAGATTTACGATGATTGTCAGAGCTCCTCGTTTTCTAGCTCTGATACCAAATGATACGATCCGCCTCGGGGTGAGTTGAGTCATATGTGAAGTTGCTCGATCGTCTACGAGAAGGTTTCATTCGACAAGTTTGAAGATGGTACTTTTGGGTAAAATGGTGCGGGAGCTATTGAAAAGGGGTTTCAAAGATAGGTCGAAGGATATGAATTTTATATAGGTTCGGTTAAAGTATGAAGATGGAGATTGGTATGGAAGGGAATTAACAATAATAGATGATAAGTAAAAGGAGGATTCGGCTATAATGAAGGGAAAGGAAGGAAAGAAAGAAAGTTTGGTAGATGATGGATATGGAATAAAACAACTCAAAAACAAGTAAGAACCAATACTAAAAAGTATTGACCCAAATACTTATAGGCTTTCAAGGTGGAAGATGGGAGTAGTTAAACCTCAACCCACTACTTAGAAAAGTAGGAACCTTGGTATGAAGGTGAATGCCACACTATATAATAGTGATAAGTTCGGATAGAAGAAATCGAGTTGACGCCACTAGAGACTAGATAAGCCAATGAGTCTTCAACGAAATATGAGAGAAAACAATCTCAAAAATTTCATATAAGTTTAATAATGTTTTCAAACTAAGCAAAAAGATCAAAAGCTCCTTTACAAAGGCTGATTTCACCTATTTATAGTGCTAAATTAGGCTAGCTGAATGGTCACAAACATTCAACTTAATGTGCCAATTAAAAGCTGAAATTTAACTCAAGTCTTTTCACATTCTTGATCCAAATAATTCCATCCTTGAATTGTCTTTAATTCAGCTGAACGAATGACTTTAAGTGCTTGAAAAATGACTCTTGAGTTAGCCCTTGGTCAGTCGAATGGACACCATCTACTTAATCAGCTTCTTAATGATGTTTGAATGCTTGAAATAACCCTTGAAATGGCAAAAACGACTGGTAGTGGAAAGGTTGCTGCCAAAATTAATTTGGATGATTAAATGCTCCTTAAACCTCCTTTAAATGATCTATAAAACATCCCTTGTAATAGCCACTTCATTTGTAACCAAAAATGACTTAAAAAGTCACTTTATTTAATGTGTAACAGCCCTTGTAATGTAAAGGTTATGACTTGAAAAGACTCCTGCAATAAATACATTAAAATGAGCTTATTAAACACATGTAATCACTTATTAAACATAACACACATTAATATTTAACTTAGGAAAATGAACTATGCATCAATTACTCCAACAACTAGTTAATTAAGGATACATCATTAAATAAAACTTAACTCATGCATCAATAAATAATCCTAGGAACTAGATTAATTAATGAAGAAACAATAAAATTAAATTCATTAAAAGAACTCAATTAATTAAACTAAGTTGAGTTGAATTAATGACCAGCAACTCATTTATTAACTAAGATGCTTAAATGCAATTATTTAAAATGCAAACTAAATGAACAAATGAGTTACTTAATGCATAACTTAATTAAATGCAGAACACATAATGCATGTCATAATTAAAATATGTAGATCAATAATGCATGACATTAACTAAAGATGCATTTAACTAAACAAGACATAATTAAAGACTAAAGTATTGAGTTGATTCAAGCTCAAATGAGCTGAATTTGAACTGGACGGCTCGTGGAGCTGGAAAGCAGTGGGATCACTTGCCAAAGCAATACAATGCTCGACTCAGAATACTTGTCCAAAGAAGTTTACGGGGCATGCTCGCATAATTCCCCCCTCTTTTAGGCGACTTGTCCTCAAGTCGGGTTGTTCCTCTATTGGAAAATATTTCCTCTCGTTCAGCTTTCCTCGATCAAATGGAATAGAAGATATCACACAATCCTGGAAATGATTTATCAATGGCCAAGAAAGCACATCATCATCATAGATAAGTAATAGTGGGTTAAGATAACAAAAACCTAAAGATAAACCAAATGCTAGGCAAAAAATTGATTTTATTTTGCCAAAATGACTTATCAATTTTGAAAATGACAAGTGCAAAGTATTCAAATCCAAATAGCTCTTATAGAATGTAGTCCAAAGATCATATGGCAATAATCTCAATTGGGCAAAGCAAACATACTTCAATTTATTGAAAAGTTTCATTATTCCATCAATGCAAACATGTGGATTCAATTGGATAAAAGGATACTTAGTCATGAAAATTTGCAAAAAGTTAAGCATACTATTCCACATCCAAAACTTTTCAATATGTTTATTTAAAAACAAAAATTCATGTGATTGTACACACAAAATGTACCATGGCCAACATCTTTCAATCATTTGCTTATTATCATGATTTGTGATAACATTATGTCCATTGTCACAATCCAACACAAACAAATCAATACTAGGCCAAAAACTACCATCAAACACATCATGATTCAAAGAATTTCCAAACATCCAATCAACAAAATTTTCATCTTCATTTGAACGAAGCAAAGGTATTTGAAAATTTTCAGAGACTTTACCTTGATGATCTTGAAGTGAAGAAAATTTATGATTAGTTTTACCTTTGTCAATCAAGACAAATCTTCTGATGCGATCCCGACCGCATCATGTTACGACACAACTCGAAGCCACCGAGATATGCCCAAACTCGAGGGGCCCAAGTGCAAAATAAAGCTTTTAATTTTAGTTTGTTAATTTGGTTGCTGGAATAAGGACTTTGATTTATTTATTTTAGTTACTTTAGTTATTATAATATGAGTCTTTAATTATGTCTTGTTTATTAAATGCATCTTTAACTAATGTCTTGCATTATTGATCTACATCTTTTAATTATGACATGCATTATGTGTTCTGCATTTAATAAAGTCATGCATTATGTAACTCTCATGATAGTTAAGTTTGCATAATAAATTATGACATGCATTTAAGCATCTTAGTTTAATAAATGAGTTGCTGGACATTTATTCAACTCATCTTAGTTTAATTAAATAAGTTGTGTTTAAATAAGAGGCTTATTAATTAATCTAGTTACTAGGATGTTTTAATGAAGCATGAGTTTAAGTTAATTTAATTCTGCTTCCATAAATTAACTAGTTGCTGCATTAATTGAAGTCTTAACTTTTAGTTCATTTAATAAAGTCAAGTGTTTAATGTGTTTAAGTTAAAGTAGTGTATAATAAGTGTTTAAATGTGATTAAATTATTTGTTTAATGTGTTTAAATGTAGGAAACTTTTCAGCTGAAAACCGTTACACTCAAGGGGATGTTACAAAGAGTTAATGTGACTTTTCAAGTGAAAACGGTTACACACATGGGGAAGCATTATTTAACATTAAAGGGAGCTGTTATGATCATTGAAGGAAGCATTACATCTCCATTAATTTCGGCAGCAGCCTATTCATCTTCCATAACCATTTGAGGCTTAAAAGATCACCCAAGAGTTACAACTTCTCATTAAGTTGCTGGTGACCATTCGGCTGCTAAGAAAGCATGAAACCAAGCATTTAAACTCATTGAAATCAGCTCATTAGGAGTCTTTAAGTTGTTGTTATTTGGCTAGAGGATTTCAAGAGTTTTTACCTATTGATTAGATTTTATTTCAGCCATTTAATTGCATAATTAAGATGAATTCATATGACTTTTTGACTAACCACATGTAAACACTATATATACTTTGTTATTAGCTTGTAAAAGGGACTTTTGATGCTTTATGAAATTTTCAGATTGTGAGTTATCCAATCTCTTAATTCTTCAAGGTTTAAATTGACTTATCTATCAACTAGTGACGTCAATCTGAATTTGTTCTTGAACTTATCATCCTTTCGGGTGTGGCGTTCAAATCAATACCGTTGGTTCCTATCTTGCTAGATAGTGGGTCTCAGTTTTTATCCAATTCAACCATTCCTTTGAAACATATAGGATTCGGGTCCTTAATCTTCTATTAAGGGTTCTTTCTTGTTTCGAACATCATTCCAATCATCCATCTATTTTCTTTGTTATTAAGCCACTGCCATTTACTTAATTCCAACCATTTTCCCTTTTTAAACAAATCGAACGAATACTTCCTCGTAGACGATCAGCAAACTTGCATACGACTCGACTCACCCCGAGGCGGATCGTATCATCTTCTCTCCTAAAAAATGTAATGTAATACAAACCTTTTATCTCGAACAACTTGGATGGGTGATGAGACACCATGACATCTCATGTTCCTCGAAGTGTGGAATTCACAAAAACGAGATTGGTTAGTATTAACAGAATTGATGGACTTAAAAGGGAAAGATAGATCATATTCGAAATTCAATTCAAGTCCATATGTTAGCCTTACCTTTTCAAAATGAAACAAATATTTCATATGTGGCCAAACAATATGATTAAGGAACAAAACATAACCAAAGCCATTAAGTAATAGCCTTAATTAAAGTACAAATATCAAACAAACTTAAATAAGATGCACAACAAGCAAGTTGCTTGAAGTTTCTATAAAACGAATCAAAGTAACAAATACCAGGTTTGAACACACGAACTTGATCATTCATTCCAACATGCAACATATTTTGAATAATTTCCAATGTCCACAACATGTTAGAAAATGATGTAATCGACTCACTACAGGACTTAAATTCCACTCGATCAAGCAAGCATGCAGAGTTGGCAAAACCAAGCAGATCAAGATATGGGAATCTCATATAAAAATTCAAAGTTTTATCTTGAAGTCCAAAATCAAACGGTTTGAACATTGCATGCGAAAGCCTTTTATCATGTATGTCAAACAAAGACATGGTGAACATATAACTATTCAAAGATTCAAATCTGTCACGAACCAAATGAACAGGCATGTTTAAACAGACATATTTAGCACTTGAGTCCAAAGATTTTATATAACCAAAATTTGTATGTGCAAAGTTTTTATCAAACAAATCTAAAATTTGATTAGGGTGAGCCATTCCAATGGAAGGATCAAACGTGTCACAAGACAGAATTTTCACGGCACTTTTCGAAGTAGGGTCATCAAGAGATGAATAAGGACTAATCAAATCAAATGATGGTGGCATATCAGAAATTGACCTATTAAAATCTTTATGAGCAATTTTTAAATCGGACAACCTGGATTCAATAAACATGGAATTCTTACCTTTCTTACCTTCAATCACAAGTGGGTGGTCGTCATTTGCGTACTTACCTTTCTCGAATAATCGAAAACATCTCTCGTTTGGAAGGTAGTGAAGCTGGAATTGGTCGTACAAGACTTTAGGAACCTGAAAAGTTACATCACAAGAATATTGAACGGGTGGGTTAGTGGAAACAATCCTTGCTTGGTCACTTTCTTTTTCACTTGATTCTTTTTTCTCGAGATCTCTCGTTTCTTTTTCCTCAATCTCTTTTTCCACTCGTTGTTCTTGTTCAACTTCTTTTTCTCTCTCAAAATCTTTTTCATTCTCTTTTTCAATTTCTTTTTCAATCTCATTTTCACTCTCTTTTTGTTCTTTTTCTTTTTCATCGACTTTTTCAATGACTTTCTCGAGCTCTTTCAAGAATCTCTCATTTTCTCTCTTACTCGCCTCTTGCCTCTCTTTTATTTCTTTTTCTTTTTCTTCTTTTGCTTTTCTCATTTTCTTTTTACAAGAAGATACAAAAGAATCATGAAAGCAATGATTTTGTTCAAAAGAAGGAAAATTATTTGCATAAGAATCTTGATCAATGCTTCATGAAAAATACTCTGAGTATGATTTCTTTGAAGATTGGAAAGAGGTATGCTTATCTCTTTGGATGTCATCTTGGACGGGTTCAAAATTGAGGTCAGACTCTCGTCGTCTTGAATTCCTTGACGAAAAGAAATCTCGATTGAAATCCCTTCGTTTTGAAGTCGATGACGAATAGAAATCACAATGGAAATCTTTTCTAGAATGATCATTGAATGTATGTCTTCGTGATATTCTTGATTCCACTTTCTGACTTGAAGACATTCATTCCCGTTGGTCTCTTTTCTTCACATGGTCTAATCTCTCATACAATGTATCGAATTTAGAATTCACCATTTTTCACATTTCTTGTACCAAATATTGGAACTCTGATTTAGTAAATTCTTCGCGAGACATCTTTGATTGCTGAAAAGAAATTTTTTAAGTAAAACAAAAATTAAATTCCTCACAACAAAATCCTCACAATTTCACTCGGAAAGAAAAATTAATGGTTTGCACTCTCGCTCGTGTTTACACTCATTTGGCTTTTACCTCCACTTGAATAGTCTCACACGCTCGTGCCTTTTACCACTCAAACTTTCTCTCGCAATTTTGTATTCAGACTCGCCAAGGCCTTATCGTAGGCTTAGAGGTCAGTTTTCAAATGAGTAATAAGGGATAAGTGTCGGGTGTATAGGGTAGGCTAAAAACAAATGCAGTCAGGGTATGTGTGGCATTGGGATTGAACGGATGGTACCAAATGTTGGTAAAAGGGTGATGTTGATGATCGGGGTAGAAAGATGAAAAATAATGGTTTCTGAAACTCAAAAATTGAGGAGAAGAATGAAGAAATTCAAAAGATCTCAAAAGTTCACTTCTTTTTTTTTCGTATATTTTTTTCTTTTCTATTTTTTTCACTTCAAGTGCACGAAACTAAGTATAATAGAACACTTTGAAAGCAATTTTTTTTGAATTTTTTTCAATTTTTTTTTCAAATTTACACTTCAGATTTACGATGATCATCAGAGTCGACGTTTTCTAGCTCTGATACCAAATGATACGATCCGCCTCGGGGTGAGTTGAGTCGTATGTGAAGTTTCCTGATCGTCTACGAGAAGGTTTCGTTCTACAAGTTTAAAGATGGTACTTTTGGGTAAAATGGTGCGGAAGCTATTGAAAAGGGGTTTCAAAGATAGGTCAAAGGATATGAATTTTATATAGGTTCGGTTAAAGTATGAAGATGGAGATTGGTATGGAAGGGAATTAACAATAATAGATGATAAGTAAAAGGAGGATTCGGCTATAATGAAGGGAAAGGAAGGAATGAAAAAAAGTTTGGTAGATGATGGATATGGAATAAAATAACTCAAAAACAAGTAAGAACCAATACTAAAAAGTATTGACCCAAATATTTATCGGCTTTCAAGGTGGAAAATGGGAGTAGTGAAACCTCAACCCACTACTTAGAAAAGTAGGAACCTTGGTATGAAGGTGAACGCCACACTATATAATAGTGATAAGTTCGGATAGAAGAAATCGGGTTGACGCCACTAGAGTCTAGATAAGCCAACGAGTCTTCAACGAAATATGAGAGAAAACAATCTCACAAATTTCATATAAGTTTAATAATGTTTTCAAACTAAGCAAAAAGATCAAAAGCTCCTTTACAAAGGCTGATTTCACCTATTTATAGTGCTAAATTAGGCTAGCTGAATGGTCACAAACATTCAACTTAATGTGCCAATTAAAAGCTGAAATTTAACTCAAGTCTTTTCGCATTCTTGAGCCAAATAACTCCATCCTTGGATTGTCTTTAATTTAGCTGAATGAGTGACTTTAAGTGCTTGAAAAATGACTCTTGAGTTAGCCCTTGGTCAGCCGAATGGACACCATCTACTTAATCAGCTTCTTAATGATGTTTGAATGCTTGAAATAACCCTTGAAATGGCAAAAATGGCTGGTAGTGGAAAGGTTGCTGCCAAAATTAATTTGGATGATTAAATGCTCCTTAAACCTCCTTTAAATGATGTATAAAACATCCCTTGTAATAGCCACTTCATTTGTAACCAAAAATGACTTAAAAAGTCATTTTATTTAATGTGTAACATGAAACACCCCAAACTCAGCCCACGAGCTTTGACCAGATTTGGTATGTTCCTCAAGTAAACCGGTTCAAAATTCTTTTGTTCTTAGGAAAACTTGTGTGATTTTAAGAAAAATATTGTTTTGGGTTGGGCTTGTGTTGAAAACAGGTTCGTTTTATATTGAAATCCCTTTTATCTTAAGTGACAAAATATTTAGGGTTTAGTTTAAAAGAAATTTTAATTAAATTTTAATAGATAAAATTCATAATCATAATAAATAAAAATAAGTGTAAAGTAATTCAACTATGGCCTTATGGCCTTATTACATAAAATAATTCCCAAAATAATTCAAAGTACTAAAATAAATTCAAGAGTCCTCAAAAATATAAACTTCATGTTGAGCATGGCCACCACAAGTTCTCGTAGTCCAGGTCCATCACTGTTCATCACCGAAAAATGTTCCCCAACGGGTGAGTCAAAGCAGACTCAATGTGTACACGACACTAAATCATAATAGAATCAGGCATATCACATATTACACATTCAAAACATAGAATACAGGTTATGATGCATTCCCAAACCCAAACCTAGTTGTCCATCCGCTACACACCCCCGTACCTGCCAGTCACACCGTGGGGACTACAAAGTCGACCCTCCTTTCGCTACATTCCAAATCTGCGGTCTTAGGTCACCGCATACTGTGGTCTTAGGTCACCACTTTTAGATTACTGTGGTATTACGTCACCACTTTTCAGATATCACGGTCTTAGATCACCGTGTTCGTGGTCTTAGGTCACCACATTCACTTCCCCTTTCAAAACAAAACCATATGCCCCATATAATAATATGCATAATATGCCAGAGTTCACATTCTTATCATATTCTCATCTTACAAATAACATTTTTCATATTCCTAGTAGAAGTAGGAAACGTACCTGAGTATTTAGTACCATAACATGGTACCTTAGCCACTTTCATATTCTTAATATCACATATTTTAATTAAACACAGCCATAAAACATACTAAGAATTAGTGTGGGGTACACACCTGATACACTTAGCGGTTCACTTAAATCCTGAAAAACCGATCTATCGCTTTAGATCCCAAATCCCTACATTTGGCCACATTTAGTATTTTAGGAAAAAGCCTATTCGGCTAATTTAATCAAATCCCGAAGGATTATCATATCCACTTTCTTACCTTGCTACCGATTTGATAATTAATCAAATCTCGGAAACTTGTATTCTTCCCCTTTGAAATTGGCTAATCACTAGATCCCTTGAATCAGTTAATTTTCGGCTTAAAACACATAAAAATAGATCTAACTACTAAAATAGGCCTTGGCCGAATATTCATAGTCACTTACCTTAAGGATATTAAATCCCGAAATTATCCACTGGTTATAGCTTTTGTCGAAATCCCTAAAACCACATGTTAGATCAACTTCTAACCTTTAATCACAATCAATGGCCCTTGGCCGAATGTCAGATATGACTTACCTTGATGGTCAAATCCCGAAGATCTTTTCCTTTATAGTCGACTATGGCAAAAATCCCGAAAGAATCCTTCCAAATTTCGGCAAATAAGAATATTGATGGGATTAGTCCTAGATTTTGACAAATCTAAAAGAAAAGAATAGAAATCAAAACTTGTTCTTACCCTTTCTTGAAGAAATTGATAGCACCTATGCTTGAAGCCCCTCAAAGATTCGGCTTTTGATGGATTGGAAAGAAAAGAGAAGGAAGAATAAAGATGGAGGATTCGGCTATGGCTTCTAATGGAGAGGAAAAATATTCGGCTAGGTTCCAACAATTGCTTAATCTTGACTTGACAAAAGAAAAGAAAGAAAAGAAGAGAAGAGAGCACTAAGAATTCGGCAGAGAAAGGAGGAAGCACAAATTGATGAGTAGCCCTCCTTCCTTCCTTTTATAGCTTAAATTATCATCTAAGGAGTCCCTTACTTGGCCACCACTCCTCTATCTGAAAACTTTATCCTTTAATTATCACTTAAAATAAAAGATAATTCAGCAACTATCCTTACTTAGCCGAAATTATTAAACTCAAAGTCCCTTACTTGGCCATCACTTCTCCCTTATTTTCCTCTTTATCTCTTTATTCAAATTAAAAGAATTTAATCCAACAATTATCTCTTGAAAATAATGATAAATAAATCCCTTATTTATCCACTATTTATAAAATAATAAAAGCTCCTAATTTATAGCCATGTGCCGTCCACCTCTCTTGCTGGAAGCAAAAATAAAACCTCCTTTATTTGCTTCCCAAGTGACTCGAACTCAGGCCCATTCCTCTTGGATATTTCGCCATTTCCATAGGCCCTAAGTGGCATCTTCAGACCACTTTTCCAAGCCTGTTTGTGTGTCAAATTTCACAAACTTTTTCTTTTAAGGCCACCTTGCCTTACCTTCCCCTTTTAAACCTTAAAACTCGTCATTTCTAGGTCATTTCTAAGTTTCCAAAAATTTTCGTTCGGCTCTGGAAACTTGACATTTTCTTACATTTCCAAGTTTCCAGAAATGTTCACTTTCCTCTTTTGAATCATTTCTAAATCATTTCCATACATTTCCTAGTTTCCAAAAATGTTCACTTTCCATTTTTAAACTTAACATTTCCATTCATTTCCGGGTTTCCAAAAATGTTCAAAATTTATTCTTAGTACATAAAACATGTCACTTCGTACAACTAAATCGAAAATGCATAGGCCCTTTCCAGGATGTTACAGTTCTACCCCTTAAAATAATTTCGTCCTCGAAATTACTTACTAACGAACAATCGTACGGTCTAACTCACCCCACTACGCTATTGTTGCGCACTGATCTTAAAGAACTATCACACTTTCTAGGCACATTCTCTAGGTTCACATCCAAGGTTTCACCACTTTCCTAGCAATACAAGAATAAGCTAACCCTATAACAAGCAAAGCATTTAAGGGTATTCGAGAAATAAGGAACGTACCCGTTGTCATATTTGGCACATCTGAAACACCCCAAACCCAGGCCACGAGCTTTGACCAGATTTGGTATGTTCCTCAAGTAAACCGATTCAAAGTTCTTTTGTTCTTAGGAAAACTTGTGTGATTTTAAGAAAAATATTGTTTTGGGTTGGGCTTGTGTTGAAAACAGATCGTTTTATATTGAAATCCCTTTTATCTTAAGTGACAAAATATTTAGGGTTTAGTTTAAAAGAAATTTTAATTAAATTTTAATAGATAAAATTCATAATCATAATAAATAAAAATAAGTGTAAAGTAATTCAACTATGGCCTTATGGCCTTTTACATCAAATAATTCCCAAAATAATTCAAAGTACTAAAATAAATTCAAGAGTCCTCAAAAATATAAACGTCATGTTGAGCATGGCCACCACAAGTTCTCGCTGTCCCGGTCCATCACTATTCATCACACGAAAAATGTTCCCCAACAGGGTGAGTTAAAACAGACTCAATGTGTACACGACACTAAATCATAATAGAATCGGGCATATCACATATTACACATTCAAAACATAGAATACAAAGTTATGATGCATTCCCAAACCCAAACCTAGTTGTCCATCCGCTACACACCCTGTACACTCGCCGGTCACACCGTGGGGACTACTAAGTCGACCCTCCTCCATCGCTACACTCCAAATCTGCGGTCTTAGGTCACCGTGATACCGTGGTCTTAGGTCACCACTTTTAGATTACTGTGGTCTTAGGTCACCACTTTTCAGATATCACGGTCTTAGATCACCGTGTTCGTGGTCTTAGGTCACCACATTCACTTCCCCTTTCAAAACAAAACCATATGCACCATATAATAATATGCATAATAAGCCAGAGTTCACATTCTTATCATATTCTCATCTTACAAATAACATTTTTCATATTCCTAGTAGAAGTAGGAAACGTACCTGAGTATTTAGTACCATAACATGGTACCTTAGCCACTTTCATATTCTTAATATCACATATTTTAATTAAACATGACCATAAAACATATTAAGAATTAGTGTGGGGTACACACTGATACACTTAGCGGTTCACTTAAATCCCGAAAAACCGATCTATCGCTTTAGATCCTAAATCCCTACATTTGGCCACATTTAGTATTTTAGGAAAAAGCCTATTCGGCTAATTTAATCAAATCCAGAAGGATTATCGTATCCACTTTCTTACCTTTGTGCCGATTTGATAATTAATCAAATCCCGGAAACTTGTATTCTTCCCCTTTGAAATCGGCTAATCACTAGATCCCTTGAACCGGTTAGTTTTCAGCTTAAAACACATAAAAATAGATCTAACTACTAAAATAGGCCTTGGCCGAATATTCATAGTCACTTACCTTAAGGATCTTAAATCCCGAAATTATCCACTGGTTATAGCTTTCCGCCGAAATCCCTAAAACCACATGTTAGATCAACTTCTAACCTTTAATCACAATCAATGGCCCTTGGCTGAATGTCAGATATGACTTACCTTGATGGTCAAATCCCGAAGATCTTTTCCTTTATAGTCGACTATGGCAAAAATCCCGAAAGAATCCTTCCAAATTTCGACAAATAAGAATATTGATGGGATTAGTCCTAGATTTTGACAAATCTAAAAGAAAAGAATAGAAATCAAAACTTTTTCTTACCCTTTCTTGAAGAAATCGATAGCACCTATGCTTGAAGCCCCTCAAAGATTCGGCTTTTGATGGATTGGAAAGAAAGAGATGGAAGAATAAAGATGGAGGATTCGGCTATGGCTTCTAATGGAGAGGAAAAATATTCGGCTAGGTTCCAACAATTGCTTAATCTTGACTTGACAAAAGAAAAGAAAGAAAAGAAGAGAAGAGAGCACTAAGAATTCGGCAGAGAAAGGAGGAAGCACAAATTGATGAGTAGCCCTCCTTCCTTCCTTTTATAGCTGAAATTATCATCTAAGGAGTCCCTTACTTGGCCACCACTCCTCTATCTGAAAACTTTATCCTTTAATTATCACTTAAAATAAAAGATAATTCAGTAACTATCCTTACTTAGCCGAAATTATTAAACTCAAAGTCCCTTACTTGGCCATCACTTCTCCCTTATTTTCCTCTTTATCTCTTTATTCAAATTAAAAGAATTTAATCCAACAATTATCTCTTGAAAATAATGATAAATAAATCCCTTATTTATCCACTATTTATAAAATAATAAAAGCTCCTAATTTATAGCCATGTGCCGTCCACCTCTCTTGCTGGAAGCAAAAATAAAACCTCCTTTATTTGCTTCCCAAGTGACTCGAACTCAGGCCCATTCCTCTTGGATATGGCGCCATTTCCATAGGCCCTAAGTGGCATCTTGGACCACTTTTCCAAGTCTGTTTGTGTGTCAAATTTCACAAACTTTTCTTTTAAGGCCACCTTGCCTTACCTTCCCCTTTAAACCTTAAAACTCGTCATTTCTAGGTCATTTCTAAGTTTCCAAAAATTTTCGTTCGGCTCTGAAACTTGACATTTTCTTACATTTCAAGTTTCAGAAATGTTCACTTTCCTCTTTTGAATCATTTCTAAATCATTTCCATACATTTCCTAGTTTCCAAAAATGTTCACTTTCCATTTTTAAACTTAACATTTCCATTCATTTCCGGGTTTCCAAAAATGTTCAAAATTTAATCTTAGTACATAAAACATGTCACTTCGTACAACTAAATCGAAAATGCATAGGCCCTTTCCAGGATGTTACAGTTCTACCCCCTTAAAATAATTTCGTCCTCGAATTTACTTACTAACGAACAATCGTACGGTCTAACTCACCCCACTACGCTATTGCTGCGCACTCTGATCTTAAAGAACTATCACACTTTCTAGGCACATTCTCTAGGTTCACATCCAAGGTTTCAGTCACTTTCCTAGCAATACAAGAATAAGCTAACCCTATAACAAGCAAAGCATTTAAGGGTATTCCAGAAATAAGGAATGTACCCGTTGTCATATTTGGCACATCTGAAACACCCCGAACCCAGGCCACGAGCTTTGACCAGATTTGGTATGTTCCTCAAGTAAACCGGTTCAAAATTCTTTTGTTCTTAGGAAAACTTGTGTGATTTTAAGAAAAATATTGTTTTGGGTTGGGCTTGTGTTGAAAACAGGTTCGTTTTATATTGAAATCCCTTTTATCTTAAGTGACAAAATATTTAGGGTTTAGTTTAAAAGAAATTTTAATTAAATTTTAATTAATAAAATTCATAATCATAATAAATAAAAATAAGTGTAAAGTAATTCAACTATGGCCTTATGGCCTTTTACATCAAATAATTCCCAAAATAATTCAAAGTACTAAAATAAATTCAAGAGTCCTTAAAAATATAAACGTCATGTTGAGCATGGCCACCACAAGTTCTGTAGTCCGGTCCATCACTGTTCATCACCTGAAAAATGTTCCCCAACGGGGTGAGTTAAACAGACTCAATGTGTACACGACACTAAATCATAATAGAATCAGGCATATCACATATTACACATTCAAACATAGAATACAGGTTATGATGCATTCCCAAACCCAAACCTAGTTGTCCATCCGCTACACACCTGCATGCGCCGGTACACCGTGGGGACTACTAAGTCGACCCTCCTTCGCTACACTCCAAATCTGCGGTCTTAGGTCACCGTGATACCGTGGTCTTAGGTCACCACTTTTAGATTTCTGTGGTCTTAGGTCACCACTTTTCGAGATATCACGGTCTTAGATCACCGTGTTCGTGGTCTTAGGTCACCACATTCACTTCCCCTTTCAAAACAAAACCATATGCCCCATATAATAATATGCATAATAAGCCGAGTTCACATTCTTATCATATTCTCATCTTACAAATAACATTTTTCATATTCCTAGTAGAAGTAGGAAACGTACTCGAGTATTTAGTACCATAACATGGTACCTTATCCACTTTCATATTCTTAATATCACATATTTTAATTAAACACACCATAAAACATATTAAGAATTAGTGTGGGGTACACACTGATACACTTAGCGGTTCACTTAAATCCGAAAAACCGATCTATCGCTTTAGATCCTAAATCCCTACATTTGGCCACATTTAGTATTTTAGGAAAAAGCCTATTCGGCTAATTTAATCAAATCCAGAAGGATTATCGTATCCACTTTCTTACCTTGTCGCCGATTTGATAATTAATCAAATTAGGAAACTTGTATTCTTCCCCTTGAAATCGGCTAATCACTAGATCCCTTGAACCGGTTAGTTTTTGGCTTAAAACACATAAAAATAGATCTAACTACTAAAATAGGCCTTGGCCGAATATTCATAGTCACTTACCTTAAGGATCTTAAATCCCGAAATTATCCATCAAGTTATAGCTTCAGCCGAAATCCCTAAAACCACATGTTAGATCAACTTCTAACCTTTAATCACAATCAATGGCCCTTGGCCGAATGTCAGATATGACTTACCTTGATGGTCAAATCCCGAAGATCTTTTCCTTTATAGTCGACTATGGCAAAAATCCCGAAAGAATCCTTCCAAATTTCGGCAAATAAGAATATTGATGGGATTAGTCCTAGATTTCAACAAATCTAAAAGAAAAGAATAGAAATCAAAACTTGTTCTTACCCTTTCTTGAAGAAATCGACAGCACCTATGCTTGAAGCCCCTCAAAGATTCGGCTTTTGATGGATTAGAAAGAAAAGAGAAGGAAGAATAAAGATGGAGGATTCGGCTATGGCTTCTAATGGAGAGGAAAAATATTCGGCTAGGTTCCAACAATTGCTTAATCTTGACTTGACAAAAGAAAAGAAAGAAAAGAAGAGAAGAGAGCACTAAGAATTCGGCAGAGAAAGGAGGAAGCAGAAATTGATGAGTAGCCCTCCTTCCTTCCTTTTATAGCTGAAATTATCATCTAAGGAGTCCCTTACTTGGCCACCACTCCTCTATCTGAAAACTTTATCCTTTAATTATCACTTAAAATAAAAGATAATTCAACAACTATCCTTACTTAAATAAATTATTAAACTCAAAGTCCATTACTTGGCCATCACTTCTCCCTTATTTTCCTCTTTATCTCTTTATTCAAATTAAAAGAATTTAATCCAACAATTATCTCTTGAAAATAATGATAAATAAATCCCTTATTTATCCACTATTTATAAAATAATAAAAGCTCCTAATTTATAGCCATGTGCCGTCCGTCCTCTCTCTTGCTGGAAGCAAAAATAAAACCTCCTTTATTTGCTTCCCAAGTGACTCAAACTCAGGCCCATTCCTCTTGCATATGGCGCCATTTCCATAGGCCCTAAGTGGCATCTTCAGACCACTTTTCCAAGCCTGTTTGTGTGTCAAATTTCACAAACTTTTTCTTTTAAGGCCACCTTGCCTTAACTTCCCCTTTTAAACCTTAAAACTCGTCATTTCTAGGTCATTTCTAAGTTTCCAAAAATTTTCGTTCGGCTCTGGAAACTTGACATTTTCTTACATTTCCAAGTTTCCAGAAATGTTCACTTTCCTCTTTTGAATCATTTCTAAATCATTTCCATACATTTCCTAGTTTCCAAAAATGTTCACTTTCCATTTTTAAACTTAACATTTCCATTCATTTCCGGGTTTCCAAAAATGTTCAAAATTTATTCTTAGTACATAAAACATGTCACTTCGTACAACTAAACCGAAAATGCATAGGCCCTTTCCAGGATGTTACAGTTCTACCCCCTTAAAATAATTTCGTCCTCGAAATTACTTACTAACGAACAATCGTACGGTCTAACTCACCCCACTACGCTATTGCTGCGCACTCTGATCTTAAAGAACTATCACACTTTCTAGGCACATTCTCTAGGTTCACATCCAAGGTTTCAGTCACTTTCCTAGCAATACAAGAATAAGCTAACCCTATAACAAGCAAAGCATTTAAGGGTATTCCAGAAATAAGGAACGTACCCGTTGTCATATTTGGCACATCTGAAACACCCCAAACCCGGCCCACGAGCTTTGACCAGATTTGGTATGTTCCTCAAGTAAACCGGTTCAAAATTCTTTTATTCTTAGGAAAACTTGTGTGATTTTAAGAAAAATATTGTTTTGGGTTGGGCTTGTGTTGAAAACAGGTTTGTTTTATATTGAAATCCCTTTTATCTTAAGTGACAAAATATTTAGGGTTTAGTTTAAAAGAAATTTTAATTAAATTTTAATAGATAAAATTCATAATCATAATAAATAAAAATAAGTGTAAAGTAATTCAACTATGGCCTTATGGCCTTATTACATCAAATAATTCCCAAAATAATTCAAAGTACTAAAATAAATTCAAGAGTCCTCAAAAATATAAACTTCATGTTGAGCATGGCCACCACAAGTTCTGCCGTCCCGGTCCATCACTGTTCATCAACTTGAAAAATGTTCCCCAAAGGGGTGAGTCAAACAGACTCAATGTGTACACGACACTAAATCATAATAGAATCGGGCATATCACCTATTACACATTCAAAACATAGAATACAGGTTATGATGCATTCCCAAACCCAAACCTAGTTGTCCATCCGCTACACACCCCCGTACCTGCCAGTCACACCGTGGGGACTACTAAGTCGACCCTCCTTCCGCTACACTCCAAATCTGCGGTCTTAGGTCACCGCATACTGTGGTCTTAGGTCACCACTTTTAGATTACTGTGGTCTTAGGTCACCACTTTTCAGATATCACGGTCTTAGATCACCGTGTTCGTGGTCTTAGGTTACCACATTCACTTCCCCTTTCAAAACAAAACCATATGCCCCATATAATAATATGCATAATATGCCAGAGTTCACATTCTTATCATATTCTCATCTTACGAATAACATTTTTCATATTCCTAGTAGAAGTAGGAAACGTACCTGAGTATTTAGTACCATAACATGGTACCTTAGCCACTTTCATATTCTTAATATCACATATTTTAATTAAACACAGCCATAAAACATATTAAGAATTAGTGTGGGGTACACACCTAATACACTTAGCGGTTCACTTAAATCCCGAAAAACCGATCTATCGCTTTAGATCCTAAATCCCTACATTTGGCCACATTTAGTATTTTAGGAAAAAGCCTATTCGGCTAATTTAATCAAATCCCGAAGGATTATCGTATCCAATTTCTTACCTTGCTGCCGATTTGATAATTAATCAAATCTCGAAAACTTGTATTCTTCCCCTTTGAAATCGGCTAATCACTAGATCCCTTGAATCGGTTAGTTTTCGGCTTAAAACACATAAAAATAGATCTAACTACTAAAATAGGCCTTGGCCGAATATTCATAGTCACTTACCTTAAGGATCTTAAATCCCGAAATTATCCACTGGTTATAGCTTCTGTCGAAATCCCTAAAACCACATGTTAGATCAACTTCTAACCTTTAATCACAATCAATGGCCCTTGGCCGAATGTCAGATATGACTTACCTTGATGGTCAAATCCCAAAGATCTTTTCCTTTATAGTCGACTATGGCAAAAATCCCGAAAGAATCCTTCCAAATTTCGACAAATAAGAATATTGATGGGATTAGTCCTAGATTTCGACAAATCTAAAAGAAAAGAATAGAAATCAAAACTTGTTCTTACCCTTTCTTGAAGAAATCGACAGCACCTATGCTTGAAGCCCCTCAAAGATTCGGCTTTTGATGGATTGGAAAGAAAAGAGAAGGAAGAATAAAGATGGAGGATTCGGCTATGGCTTCTAATGGAGAGGAAAAATATTCGGCTAGGTTCTAACAATTGCTTAATCTTGACTTGACAAAAGAAAAGAAAGAAAAGAAGAGAAGAGAGCACTAAGAATTCGGCAGAGAAAGGAGGAAGCACAAATTGATGAGTAGCCCTCCTTCCTTCCTTTTATAGCCGAAATTATCATCTAAGGAGTCCCTTACTTGGCCACCACTCCTCTATCTGATAACTTTATCCTTTAATTATCACTTAAAATAAAAGATAATTCAGCAACTATCCTTACTTAGCCGAAATTATTAAACTCAAAGTCCCTTACTTGGCCATCACTTCTCCCTTATTTTCCTCTTTATCTCTTTATTCAAATTAAAAGAATTTAATCCAACAATTATCTCTTGAGAATAATGATAAATAAATCCCTTATTTATCCACTATTTATAAAATAATAAAAGCTCCTAATTTATAGCCATGTGCCGTCCACCTCTCTTGCTGGAAGCAAAAATAAAACCTCCTTTATTTGCTTCCCAAGTGACTCGAACTCAGGCCCATTCCTCTTGCATATGGCGCCATTTCCATAGGCCCTAAGTGGCATCTTTAGACCACTTTTCCAAGCCTATTTGTGTGTCAAATTTCACAAACTTTTTCTTTTAAGGCCACCTTGCCTTAACTTCCCCTTTTAAACCTTAAAACTCGTCATTTCTAGGTCATTTCTATGTTTCCAAAAATTTTCGTTCGGCTCTGTAAACTTAACATTTTCTTACATTTCCAAGTTTCCAAAAATGTTCACTTTCCTCTTTTGAATCATTTCTAAATCATTTCCATACATTTCCTAGTTTCCAAAAATGTTCACTTTCCATTTTTAAACTTAACATTTCCATTCATTTCCGGGTTTCCAAAAATGTTTAAAATTTATTCTTAGTACATAAAACATGTCACTTCGTACAACTAAATCGAAAATGCATAGGCCCTTTCCAGGATGTTACATAACAGCCCTTATAATGTAATGGTTATGACTTGAAAAGACTCCTGCAATAAATACATTAAAATGAGCTTATTAAACACATGTAATCACTTATTAAACATAACACACATTAATACTTAACTTAGGTAAATGAACTATGCATCAATTACTCCAACAACTAGTTAATTAAAGATACATCATTAAATAAAACTTAACTCATGCATCAATAAATAATCCTAGGAACTAGATTAATTAATGAAGCAATAATAAAATTAAATTCATTAAAAGAACTCAATTAATTAAACTAAGTTGACTTGAATTAATGACCAGCAACTCATTTATTAACTAAGATGCTTAAATGCAATTATTTAAAATGCAAACTAAATGAACAAATGAGTTACTTAATGCATGACTTAATTAAATGCAGAACACATAATGCATGTCATAATTAAAATATGTAGATCAATAATGCATGACATTAACTAAAGATGCATTTAATTAAACAAGACATAATTAAAGACTAAAGTATTGAGTTGATTCAAGCTCAAATGAGCTGAATTTGAACTGGACGAAGCTTGTGGAGCTGGAAACGAGCTGGGATCAGCTTGCCAGTAATGCAATGCTTGACTCGGAATACTTGTCCAAAGAAGTTTGTGGGGCGTGCTTGCATCATTCCCCCTCTTTTAGGTGACTTGTCCTCAAGTCGGGTTGTTCCTCTATTGGAAAATATTTCCTCTCGTTCAGCTTTCCTCAATCGAACGGAATAGAAGATATCACACAATCCTGGAAATGATTTATCAATGGACAAGAAAGCACATCACCATCATAGATAAGTAATAGTGGGTTAAGACAACAAAAACCTAAAGATAAACCAAATGCTAAGCAAAAAATTGATTTTATTTTGCCAAAATGACTTATCAATTTTGAAAATGACAAGTGCAAAGTATTCAAATCCAAATAGCTCTTATAAAATGTAGTCCAAAGATCATATGGCAATAATCTCAATTGGGCAAAGCAAACATACTTCAATTTATTGAAAAGTTTCATTATTCCATCAATGCAAACATGTGGATTCAATTGGATAAAAGGATACTTTGTCATGAAAATTTGCAAAAAGTTAAGCATACTATTCCACATCCAAAACTTTTCAATATGTTTATTCAAAAATAGAAATTCATGTGATTGTACACACAAAATGTACCATGGCCAACATCTTTCAATCATTTGCTTATTATCATGATTTGTGATAACATTATGTCCATTGTCATAATCCAACACAAACAAATCAATACTAGGCCAAAAACTACCATCAAACACATCATGATTCAAAGAATTTCCAAACATCCAATCAACAAAATTTTCATCTTCATTTGAATGAAGCAAAGGTATTTGAAAATTTTCAGAGACTTTACCTTGATGATCTTGAAGTGAAAAAAATTTATGATTGGTTTTCCCTTTGTCAATCAAGACAAATCTTCTGATGCGATCCCGACCGCATCATGTTACGACACAACTCGAAGCCACCGAGATTGGCCCAAACTCAAGGGGCCCAAGTGCAAAATAAAGCTTTTAATTTTAGTTTGTTAATTTGGTTGCTGGAATAAGGACTTTGATTTATTTATTTTAGTTACTTTAGTTATTATAATATGAGTCTTTAATTATGTCTTGTTTATTAAATGCATCTTTAACTAATGTCTTGCATTATTGATCTACATCTTCTAATTATGACATGCATTATGTGTTCTGCATTTAATAAAGTCATGCATTATGTAACTCTCATGATAGTTAAGTTTTCATAATAAATTATGACATGCATTTAAGCATCTTAGTTTAATAAATGAGTTATTGGACATTTATTCAACTCATCTTAGTTTAATTAAATAATTTGTATTTAATAAGAGGCTTATTAATTAATCTAGTTACTAGGATGTTTTAATGAAGCATGAGTTTAAGTTAATTTAATTTGCTGCCCATAAATTAACTAGTTCTTGCATTAATTGAAGTCTTAACTTTTAGTTCATTTAATAAAGTCAAGTGTTTAATGTGTTTAAGTTAAAGTAGTGTTTAATAAGTGTTTAAATGTGATTAAATTGTTTGTTTAATGTGTTTGAATGTAGGAAACTTTTCAGCTGAAAACCGTTAACTCAAGGGGATGTTACAAAGAGTTAATGTGACTTTTTAAGTGAAAACGATTACACACATGGGGAAGCATTATTTAACATTAAAGGGAGTTGTTATGATCATTGAAGGAAGCATTACATCTCCATTAATTTCGGTAGCAACCTATTCATCTTCCATAACCATTTGAGGCTTAAAAGATCACCCAAGAGTTACAACTTCTCATTAAGTTGCTGGTGACCATTCGACTGCTAAGAAAGCATGAAACCAAGCATTTAAACTCATTGAAATCAGCTCATTAGGAGTCTTTAAGTGGTTTTTATTTGGCTGGAGGATTTCAAGAGTTTTTACCTATTGATTAGATTTTATTTCAGCCATTTAATTGCATAATTAAGATGAATTCATATGACTTTTCGGCTAACCACATGTAAACACTATATATACTTTGTTATTAGCTTGTAAAAGGGACTTTTGATGCTTTATGAAATTTTCAGATTGTGAGTTATCCAATCTCTTAATTCTTCAAGGTTTAAATTGACTTATCTATCAACTAGTGGCATCAATCTGAATTTGTTCTTGAACTTATCATCCTTTCGGGTGTGGCGTTCAAATCAATACCGTTGGTTCCTATCTTGCTAGATAGTGGGTCTCGGTTTTTATCCAATTCAACCATTCCTTTGAAACATATAGGATTTGGGTCCTTAATCTTCTATTAAGGGTTCTTTCTTGTTTCGAACATCATTCCAATCATCCATCTATTTTCTTTATTATTAAGCCGCTGCCATTTACTTAATTCCAACCATTTTCCCTTTTTAAACAAATCGAACGATACTTCCTCGTAGACGATCGGCAAACTCGCATACGACTCGACTCACCCCGAGGCAGATCGTATCATCTTCTCTCCTCGAAAATGTAATGTAATACAAACCTTTTATCTCAAACAACTTGGATGGGTGATGAGAAACCATGACATCTCATGTTCCTCGAAGCGTGGAATTCATAAAAACGAGATTGGTTAGTATTAACAGAATTGATGGACTTAAAAGGGAAAGATAGATCATATTCGAAATTCAATTCAAGTCCATATGTTAGCCTTACCTTTTCAAAATGAAACAAATATTTCATATGTGGCCAAATAATATGATTAAGGAACAAAACACAACAAAATCTATTAAGTAATAGCCTTAATTAAAGTACAAATATCAAACAAACTTAAATAAGATGCACAACAAGCAAGTTGCTTGAAGTTTCTATAAAGCGAATCAAAGTAACAAATACCAGGTTTGAACACACGAACTTGATCATTCGTTCCAACATGCAACATATTTTGAATAATTTCCAATGTCCACAATGTAACACCCCAAACCCGGCCCATTCGTTACGACCGAATTTGAAATGTTAGTGCGGAAAAACGTTTGAAGACTGATTTCACTTTTGGGAAAAACATTAAAAATTTTGTCATTTGAAAACCATGTCCAATTAAAAATTCTAAATAATATAAGCTTGATAAAAATATCCAAATTAAAACTTTATTATAAGCTTTTAAAATATAAGTTGCCAAAATTAAAAGCACTTCCCAATAATAATTTAATGGTCGTCTAGCTTAAACATAATAAAAATGTTCAATCACTTTAATGGGCCTTATTACAATAAACACTTAATCAAAATACTGAAAATATAACTACTTAATTAATTAAAATATCTTTCTGCATGGAAATCTGCTTCTGCATGGCCACCTTTGTATCCACTCCAACCCGGTCCAAAAATCACGATCACCTGCGATGTTTAATAAAAATTGGGTGAGTCATACAGACTCAGTGTGTAATTAGTCCACTGAATTCCACCCACATGTTAACCACATATTAACTCATATATCAGATATCAATTATCAAATTCACATGTTATCACATTCTAGGCTTGGCCCATATTCATATCACATTCATCTAATAGGGTAGTTAACCACATAATTTCCACATACTGGGCTTAGCCCATTTCCACACTGATCCACATTCATATACTGGGCTTTGCCCATTTCCACATTAATCCACATATCATATTGGGCTTGGCCCATTTCCACATATGTTCACATACGAAATCATGCAATTATGAAGCCCAACCCAAACCTAGGGTCCATCCGCTACACACCCCCTTATCCATTACCACACACCGGGGATTATCAAATCACCCTCTCCTTTTCACTCCAAAGGCAATCACTGCCGCCCACGTGCAATTAAGCACAATAGTCCACAACGCGACCTCGGTCAGCGCCTAATCCACGATGTAGCCGTAGCTAACACCAAAACCACGATAGGACACATAGTCACTCATCAACCACGATATGGCACATAGCCGATATCAACCACGATGAGGCACATAGCCACTCATCAAGCCACGCGAACTAAATCACAATTAATCCACAACGTGACCTCGGCCAACGCGTCAATCCACGATGTAGCTCAAGGCTAACATCAAACCACGTACTCGAAGTACACCCGTACCTTATTTCATATCATATCCCACCCATGCACATGCCACATAAAATAATGATACAATGTAATGATGCATGAGCATGTTCATCAAGCATATTATCACATATTCATATTAATAATCACATATCATCAGGTTTGGTACTTACCGGATTATCGACATACCCCTTGAGGGTATCCTTATCACAATCTCCACTGCACTAGTTAGCACATTCATAACACATACACATTTCACATACATATCATATACCCGGAAAATGGCGGGTTAATCACACACCTGTCTATTTAGCGAAATCCCGAACTACTCGAATCTAACATGATCTAGAATCCCGAAACTCTTCTTATTCCCGTCGATTTACTCCTAAGAACCAAAGTCAGAAATCGATCATCACCTAAGCTCATAAAATGGCCTATGGCCAAATACTACTATCACCTTACCTAGCTTTTCCAAGTCCTGAATATCTGCTTACCTTAACGAATCGAATCCACGAAACTCCTTTGATGCTTCCTTAACATTGGCTACACAAAGAAACACTTATAAGGACACTATGAACATTCGGCCATGACTAAAACCAAAGCCTCACTCACTTGATTTCGTCACACAATAAAAAGAAACAAACTGAATACTTAAATACTTACCACCCTAAGTTGCTTGAAGAGAGACCAAAAGTAAATAGTCGATAACACCTACCTTGGGGATTCGGCTTTTGAGAATAACAATGGTGTTTCAGCACCTTATTAATGAAGAGGAAAAGAATAGAGAATGAACACCTTTGAGCTTTGGCTTTTAAAATTAAAAAGAAGAAGAAGCATAGGAGAATTCGACAATCACCAATGTATTTTGGCTTTTTTGAACACCTATAATGAAGATGGGAAAGCTTATATGGTTTGGCTAAGAACAAATAAAGAAAGAAGAAAAAAGAAAGAACTCTCTTGACTTAAAATTTCGGCAATGGAGATTAAAAGATGAACAACAATTTTCGTGCAAGAAACCAGGATGAAAAGAAAGGTTTTGAAAGAGGAAATTTAGCACACACTAGCACCATATTTAAACCGAAAATACAAGCTCCTAGAGTCCTATATTCGGCCACCATATCCCCTCATATCATATCCCTTATTAATCTCCTACTTTATCTCTTATCTACTTATTTAACTAAATAAAAATAAAATAGCTATTATCTACTACTTATCCAGCTGAAATTCAAGATAATACAAGGTTTATCTCATCCATTTGAAGTCCCAAAGCCGTCCAACTCTTCTCCCTTGCCTTGTCGTCACATGCAAAATAAAACACCAAAATACTGCTTCCCACGCGACTCGAACTCCCGACCTGCTGGAACCCCTTTGACGCAGGCTACAGATAATGCCCCAAGCCACTTTGCTGCTGGCTCCTTTTTGACATAAACTCCCCACAATTTCTTTTTAAGACCTTCTTCACCTAGCTCCCCCTTGCCTTAACGCCAGAAACAAAATAAAAACACGCCTACTGCTGTCAATAAGGCTCGAACCTGAGCCCTCTTGAAGCTCCCTTTGCCGCAAGCGTCCAAGCCACTTTACCAGGCTCACTTTCATGTCCAAAAGTCCTTACAATTATTCTTAAGGCCTCCTTAGCCCAACTCCCTTTTTAACGCCAAAAATAAAAACTCCCAAGTGCGATTCCTGCTGCTCGAACCTCCTCCCCTTGGCACTCCACTTGACGCAAACTCCCAAAGACCTGTGTGGCGCCCCTGCCACTTTACCACACGGCTACTTGTGTCCTAAACTCCCCCAAAACTTTTCTTAAGGGCTCCTTCACCCAGCTCCCCCTTTTATACTTAAAATCCAATATTTTCCCAAAACTTTCACTCTACACCCTAGGGTTCTCAAAACCCCTAAAACACCTCCAAATACACTTAAAGCCTACTACACTTGAGTTATGCTCCAAACGCACAACCCCTAATCTAGGATGTTATAGTTCTACCCTCCTTAAAATAATTTCATCCTCGAAATTACTTACTATCAAACAATCGTGCATTCTTAACTCATCACCCTACTCTACTGCAAGACTCTGATCTTAACAAAACTAACACATTCCTTGGATACTATCTCAAGATTCGCATTCAAAGTTCCTTACACTTCACTAGCATACAAACACGAACTATCTTTAAAGCAATAAATAATATTCCAAAAACAAGGAACTTACCCGCTATCACATCCTTGGTTGTCTCACATCCGAACCTTCAGCTCCTCTGTCGGGTGTTCCATGACCTTGGCCTCGAGCCCTATCCATCACTTGCGGACATTTCTTAACCAAATGAACCTTAGATCCACACCGGAAACATACCTTACTATTTCCCCAACATTCTCCTGCATGAGCTCTTCCACACTGAGCACATAAACGACTCCGATTCTCAAAAACTGGCACAGGTGCCCGTACAGAATTCTCGATCCTTGGTCTTTTTCGAACATCTTTAAACGATGCTGACGGTCCAAAACTTCTCTTATTCCCATTCCTTTCCTTATCTCGGTTCTGCCTTATAGTCTTCTTAACTTCCTCAGCTATCCGAGCTTTCTCCACTAGAATGGCAAAGTCTCTTTCTCTATGCGGAGCAATCAACACTCGTAGCTCATCACGCAACCCATCTTTGAATCGGACACACCTTTCATACTCAGTAGCCATGATCCCCTTGGCGTACTGACTTAACCGCACAAATTCTGCTTCATATTCTGCTACCGACTTACTTCCTTAAACCAAGTTTAAAAATGCCTTCCTTTGCGAGTCTAAATAACTAGCTCCAACATACTTCCCTTCAAACTTAACCTTAAAATATTCCCAATCCACTCGATCTGTCGGGACACCTTGTCTGACAGTGAGCCACCATCGATAAGCTTCGTCCCGGAGCAACGAAACCGCACCCTTCAGCTTTTCCTCATCGGTACAGTCCAAATTGTCCATTATTCTTTTGACTGCTTCCAACCAATACTCCGCTACGTTTGGAGCTACTCCAGATACTCCTCTAAAAATCTCGGCTCCGTTCGACCTAAGCTTTTCCGATACTGACTTCTGAACTTCGATTCCTACACTAGCTCCAGCCACTTGCTTGAGCACTCGCAACATAGCCCGCGATACTGCGTCATAGCCTCTCGTCTCGATCTTGATCCTCCGCGCCTTCTTTGGCGGCACATCGCTTTTCGACCCATGGCGGACCCTACCGGGTTCCGAGCATCGCCATTCTACCTCTACCGCGCCCACGGCGACCACGCCCCTAGAACTCATTTCTAACGTCGCGATTTATCTGATTAAAAAGTTTTATGTATCAGACTTTTGTTCCACTTATTAACCGCGAACAATTTTATGATATACAGATATTTAGAAGTAGTTCTTTTGATCACTTAAAGGTTCAGTTCAAGTTCACTACTCTAACTCAGGGAGTCACATTCACATTCATAAGCAGAGACACATTCATTTCTCCATGAAGTCACATTCATTCACAACATCATTCACTACACTTTTATGGCCATTTCGGTCCTTTCCCAACCTGGGGTAATTTCGTCATTCGTCCTACAGGTATTTTCAGTAATAAATCGTGGTCAATTTAAAAATCTTTACAAATCAAAGGTTATTTCAAAATTTACAAAAACTCGGGGTTTATTTTGAAAATTTGTTTTCCAAATCGAGGTGTTGCAAAAATTTTAAATTGAGGTTATTTCGGTAATTTTAGAAGTCGAAGCGATTCAGTAAACTCTCCAAATCAGGGTATCTTGTTATTTGTAAAATGAAGTTTTTGGTATTTTTGTAAAGTAGAAATATTGTAGCAAACGTCGAGGTATTTTTGAAAATCTTAAGAACTAAGGGTATTTTAGTAATTTACAATACAGAGGGCATTTTTGTAATTTTGTAAATCGGAGATATTTTGGAAAAATTTTCACAATAATCTTTTACTACAATTAAAAGGGTAATTTAGGATTTTAAAACTAGGTTTTTATAAAATCAGTATGGCTAGTCCCTTTCGGGTTTTAATTATCGGGTTTAGCCCGTGAATAAGTCCTCTTGGTTAGGGTGAACCGTAGCTACGCACTGTAGGATTCGAGTAGAGAGGAGGTGAGTCGCTAGGACCGCTTAAGTACCAAGCTCTTCATGAATACCAATCCTAGACATGCGTACTATGGTTGCCACACCTTAACTCGGCGACTTAGTTCACAGGTTTGTTTAATGGTCCTTAAGTCTTATGCACTTGTGTTTGAGTAGCCCAGTCCTAGGGTTCAACAGATCCTAGTTCACTAATCTACGTTACCTTCATACTTATAACATTCACATACACATTTCACTTTAGTAGTCAAGGGTACTTACGGTGGATCATGGTCGGAGATACAAGTGCCATGCCAGAATAACCTGAAAAATAATTCATAAAACCCATATTTTCAAAAAAGGCCATTTAAAAAAAATGTTTTTGGACCCAAAACCCTCAAAGCCGGAGTTTTGAACCGGCTCGATACTAAGCTGTCAGAACACCCCAAACCTGGCCCATTCGCTATTTGATCGAATTTGAAATGCCATGCGGAAAAACGTTTGAAGACTGATTTCACTTTTGGGAAAAATATTAAAAATTTTGTCATTTGAAAACCATGTCCAATTAAAAATTCTAAATAATATAAGCTTGATAAAAATATCCAAATTAAAACTTTATTATAAGCTTTTAAAATATAAGTTGCCAAAATTAAAAGCACTTCCCAATAATAATTTAATGGTCGTCTAGCTTAAACATAATAAAATGTTCAATCACTTTAATGGGCCTTATTACAATAAACACTTAATCAAAATACTGAAAATATAACTACTTAATTAATTAAAATATCTTCTCGCATGGAAATCTGCTTCTGCATGGCCACCTTTGTATCCACTCCAACCCGGTCCAAAAATCACGATCACCTGCGATGTTTAATAAAAATTGGGTGAGTCATACAGACTCAGTGTGTAATTAGTCCACTGAATTCCACCCACATGTTAACCACATATTAACTCATATATCAGAAATCAATTATCAAATTCACATGTTATCAGCCATATTCATATCACATTCATCTAATAGGGTAGTTAACCACATAATTTCCACATACTTGGGCTTAGCCCATTTCCACATCGATCCACATTCATATACTCGGGCTTTGCCCATTTCCACATTAATCCACATATCATATTGGGCTTGGCCCATTTCCACATATGTTCACATACGAAATCATGCAATTATGAAGCCCAACCCAAACCTAGGGTCCATCCGCTACACACCCCCTTATCCAGCCTACCACACACCAGGGGATTATCAAATCACCCTCTCCTTTTCACTCCAAAGACAATCATCGCGTCCACGTGCAATTAAGCACAATAGTCCACAACGTGACCTCAGTCAGCGCCAATCCACGATGTAGCCGTAGCTAACACCAAAACCACGATAGGACACATAGTCACTCATCAACCACGATATGGCACATAGCCGATATCAACCACGATGAGGCACATAGCCACTCATCAAGCCACGCGAACTAAATCGCAATTAATCCACAACGTGACCTCAGTCAACGTCAATCCACGATGTAGCTCAAGGCTAACATCAAACCACGTACTCGAAGTACACCCGTACCTTCTTTCATATCATATCCCACCCATGCACATGCCACATAAAATAATGATACAATGTAATGATGCATGAGCATGTTCATCAAGCATATTATCACATATTCATATTAATAATCACATATCATCGGGTTTGGTACTTACCAGGATTATCGACATACCCTTGAGGGTATCCTTATCACAATCTCCTTTGCACTAGTTAGCACATTCATAACACATACACATTTCACATACATATCATATACCCAAAAAATGGTGGGTTAATCACACACCTGTCTATTTAGTGAAATCCCGAACTACTCGAATCTAACACGATCTAGAATCCCGAAACTCTTCTTATTCCCGTCGATTTATTCCTAAGAACCAAAGTCAGAAATCGATCATCACCTAAGCTCATAAAATGGCCTATGGCCGAATACTACTATCACCTTACCTAGCTTTTCCAAGTCCTGAATATCTGCTTACCTTAACGAATCAAATCCACGAAACTCCTTTGATGCTTCCTTAACGTTGGCTACACAAAGAAACACTTATAAGGACACTATGAACATTCGGCCATGACTAAAACCAAAGCCTCACTCACTTGATTTCGTCACACAATAAAAAGAAACAAACCGAATACTTAAATACTTACCACCCTAAGTTGCTTGAAGAGAGACCAAAAGTAAATAGTCGATAATACCTACCTTGGGGATTCAGCTTTTGAGAATAACAATGGTGTTTCGGCACCTTATTAATGAAGAGGAAAAGAATAGAGAATGAACACCTTTGAGCTTTGGCTTTTAAAAGTAAAAAGAAGAAGAAGCATAGGAGAATTCGACAATCACCAATGTATTTTGGCTTTTTTGAACACCTATAATGAAGATAGGAAAGCTTATATGGTTCGGCTAAGAACAAATAAAGAAAGAAGAAAAAAGAAAGAACTCTCTTGACTTAAAATTTCGGCAATGGAGATTAAAAGATGAACAACAATTTTCGGCAGTAACCAGGATGAAAAAGAAAGGTTTTGAAAGAGGAAATTTAGCACACACTAGCACCATATTTAAACCGAAAATACAAGCTCCTAGAGTCCTATATTCGGCCACCATATCCCCTCATATCATATCCCTTATTAATCTCCTACTTTATCTCTTATATACTTATTTAACTAAATAAAAATAAAATAGCTATTATCTACTACTTATCCAGCCGAAATTCAAGATAATACAAGGTTTATCTCATCCATTTGAAGTCCCAAAGCCGTCCAACTCTTCTCCCTTGCCTTGTCGTCACATGCAAAATAAAACACCAAAATACTGCTTCCCACGCGACTCGAACTCCCGACCTGCTGAAACCCCTTTGACGCAGGCTACAGATAATGCCCCAAGCCACTTTGCTGCTGGCTCCTTTTTGACAAAAACTCCCCACAATTTCTTTTTAAGACCTCCTTCACCTAGCTCCCCCTTGCCTTAACGCCAGAAACAAAATAAAAACACGCCTACTGCTGTCAATAAGGCTCGAACCTGAGCCCTCTTGAAGCTCCCTTTGCCGCAAGCGTCCAAGCCACTTTACCAGGCTCACTTTCATGTCCAAAAGTCCTTACAATTATTCTTAAGGCCTCCTTAGTCCAACTCCCTTTAACGCCAAAATAAAAACTCCCAAGTGCGATTCCTGCAGACTCGAACCTCCTCCCCTTGGCACTCCACTTGACGCAAACTCCCGGCACCGGTGGCGTCCCTTGCCACTTTACCACACGGCTACTTGTGTCCTAAACTCCCCAAAACTTTTCTTAAGGGCTCCTTCACCCAGCTCCCCCTTTTATACTTAAAATCCAATATTTTCCAAAAACTTTCACCTACACCCTAGGGTTCTCAAAACCCCTAAAACACCTCCAAATACACTTAAAGCCTACTACACTTGAGTTATGCTCCAAACGCACAACCCCTAATCTAGGATGTTATAGTTCTACCCTCCTTAAAATAATTTCGTCCTCGAAATTACTTACTATCAAATAATCGTGCATTCTTAACTCATCACCCTACTCTACCACTGCGCACTCTGATCTTAACAAAACTAACACATTCCTTGGATACTATCTCAAGATTCGCATTCAAAGTTCCTTACACTTCACTAGCATACAAACACGAACTATCTTTAAAGCAATAAATAATATTCCAAAAACAAGGAACTTACCCGCTATCACATCCTTGGTTGTCTCACATCCGAACCTTCAGCTCCTCTGCCGGGTGTTCCATGACCTTGGCCTCTAGCCCTATCCATCACTTGCGGACATTTCTTAACCAAATGAACCTTAGATCCACACCGGAAACATGCCTTACTATTTCCCCAACATTCTCCTGCATGAGCTCTTCCACACTGAGCACAGAAACGACTTCGATTCTTAGAAACTGGCAGAGGTGCCCGTACAGAATTCTCGATCCTTGGTCTTTTTCGAACATCTTTAAACGATGCTGACGGTCCAAAACTTCTCTTATTCCCATTCCTTTCCTTATCTCGGTTCTGCCTTACAGTCTTCTTAACTTCCTCAGCTATCCAAGCTTTCTCCACTAGAATGGCAAAGTCTCTTTCTCTATGCGGAGCAATCAACACTCGTAGCTCATCACGCAACCCATCTTCGAATCGGACGCACCTTTCATACTCAGTGAGCCATGATCCCCTTTGGCATCGACTTAACCGCACAAATTCTGCTTCATATTCTGCTACCGACTTACTTCCTTGAACCAAGTTTAAAAACGCCTTCCTTTGCGAGTCTAAATAACTAGCTCCAACATACTTCCCTTCAAACTTAACCTTAAAATATTCCCAATCCACTCGAGCTACCGGGACACCTTGTCTGACAGTGAGCCACCATCGATAAGCTTCGTCCGAACAACGAAACCGCACCTTCACTTTTCCTCATCCGCATGCGGTCCAAATCGTCCATTATTCTTTTGACTGCTTCCAACCAATACTCCGCTACGTTCGGAGCTACTCCAGATACTCCTCTAAAAATCTCGGCTCCGTTCGACCTAAGCTTTTCCGATACTGACTTTCGAACTTCGATTCCTACACTAGCTCCAGCCACTTGCTTGAGCACTCGCAACATAGCCCGCGATACTGCGTCATCGCCTCCTATCTGATCTTGATCCCCCGCGCCCACTGCTGGCGGCGGCACATCATTTTCTGACCCATGGCCAGACCCTACTGGTTCCGATACTGCCATTCTACCTCTACCGCGTCCACGACGACCACGTCCCCTAGAACTCATTTCTAACGTCGCGATTTATCTGATTAAAAAGTTTTATGTATCAGACTTTTGTTCCACTTATTAACCGCGAACAATTTTATGATATATAGATATTTAGAAGTAGTTCTTTTGATCACACAAAGGTTCAGTTCAAGTTCACTACTCTAACTCAGGGAGTCACATTCACATTCATAAGCAGAGACACATTCATTTCTCCATGAAGTCACATTCATTCACAACATCATTCACTACACTTTTATGGCCATTTCAGTCCTTTCCCAACCCAGGGGTAATTTCAGTAATGGCGTCCTACCAGGGTATTTTCGTAATAAATCAGGGTCAATTTAAAAATCTTTACAAATCAAAGGTTATTTCAAAATTTACAAAAACTCGGGGTTTATTTTGAAAATTTGTTTTCCAAATCAGAGGTGTTGCAAAAATTTCAGAAATTGAGGTTATTTCGGTAATTTTGGAAGTCAGGGGCAGTTCCGTAAACTCTCCAAATCAGGGTATCTTGTTATTTGTAAAACAGAAGTTTTTGGTATTTTTGTAAAGTAGAAATATTGTAGCAAACGTCGAGGGTATTTTTGAAAATCTTAAGAACTAAGGGTATTTTAGTAATTTACAATACAGGGGCATTTTTGTAATTTTGTAAATCGGAGATATTTTGGAAAAATTTTCACAATAATCTTTTACTACAATTAAAAGGGTAATTTAGGGATTTTAAAACTAGGTTTTTATAAAAGCAGTATGGCTAGTCCCTTTCGGGTTTTAATTATCGGTTTTAGCCCGTGAATAAGTCCTCTTGGTTAGGGTGAACCATAGCTACGCACTGTAGGATTCGAGTAGAGAGGAGGTGAGTCGCTAGGACTGCTTAAGTACCAAGCTCTTCTGAATACCAATCCTAGACATGCGTACTATGGTTGCCACACCTTAACTCGCGACTTAGTTCACGAGTTTGTTTAATGGTCCTTAAGTCTTATGCACTTGTGTTTGAGTAGCTTGATCCTAGGGTTCAACAGATCCTAGTTCACTAATCTACGTTCCCTTCATACTTATAACATTCACATACACATTTCACTTGATGAGTCAAGGGTACTTACAGTGGATGCGGGTCGGAGATACAAAGTGCCATGCCGAATAACTGAAAAATAATTCATAAAACCCATATTTTCAAAAAAGGCCATTTAAAAAAAATGTTTTTGGACCCAAAACCCTCAAAGCCGAGTTTTGAACCGGGCTCTGATACCAAACTGTAACACCCCAAACCTGGCCCATTCGTTACGACCGAATTTGAAATGCCACTGCGGAAAAATGTTTGAAAACTGATTTCACTTTTGGGAAAAACATTAAAAATTTTGTTATTTGAAAACCATGTCCAATTAAAAATTCTAAATAATATAAGCTTGATAAAAATATCCAAATTAAAACTTTATTATAAGCTTTTAAAATATAAGTTGCCAAAATTAAAAGCACTTCCCAATAATAATTTAATGGTCGTCTAGCTTAAACATAATAAAAATGTTCAATCACTTTAATGGGCCTTATTACAATAAACACTTAATCAAAATACTGAAAATATAACTACTTAATTAATTAAAATATCTTTCTCGCATGGAAATCGCTCTGCATGGCCACCTTTGTATCCACTCCAACCCGGTCCAAAAATCACGATCACTGCGATGTTTAATAAAAATTGGGTGAGTCATACAGACTCGAGTGTGTAATTAGTCCACTGAATTCCACCCACATGTTAACCACATATTAACTCATATATCAGATATCAATTATCAAATTCACATGTTATCACATTCTGGGCTTGGCCCATATTCATATCACATTCATCTAATAGAGTAGTTAACCACATAATTTCCACATACTGGGCTTAGCCCATTTCCACACTGATCCACATTCATATACTGGGCTTTGCCCATTTCCACATTAATCCACATATCATATTGGGCTTGGCCCATTTCCACATATGTTCACATACAAAATCATGCAATTATGAAGCCCAACCCAAACCTAGGGTCCATCCGCTACACACCCCCTTATCCAGCCTACCACACACCAGGGGATTATCAAATCACCCTCTTCTTTTCACTCCAAAGGCAATCACTGCCGTCCACGTGCAATTAAGCACAATAGTCCACAACGCGACCTCAGTCAGCGCCAATCCACGATGTAGCCGTAGCTAACACCAAAACCACGATGGGACACATAGTCACTCATCAACCACGATATGACACATAGCCGATATCAACCACGATGAGGCACATAGCCACTCATCAAGCCACGCGAACTAAATCACAATTAATCCACAACGTGACCTCAGTCAACGTCAATCCACGATGTAGCTCAAGGCTAACATCAAACCACGTACTCGAAGTACACCCGCACCTTCTTTCATATCATATCCCACCCATGCACATGCCACATAAAATAATGATACAATGTAATGATGCATGAGCATGTTCATCAAGCATATTATCACATATTCATATTAATAATCACATATCATCAGGTTTGGTACTTACCGGATTATCGACATACCCCTTGAGGGTATCCTTATCACAATCTCCACTGCACTAGTTAGCACATTCATAACACATACACATTTCACATACATATCATATACCCAAAAAACGGTGGGTTAATCACACACCTGTCTATTTAGTGAAATCCCGAACTACTCGAATCTAACACGATCTAGAATCCTGAAACTCTTCTTATTCCCGTCGATTTATTCCTAAGAACCAAAGTCAGAAATCGATCATCACCTAAGCTCATAAAATGGCCTATGGCCGAATACTACTATCAACTTACCTAGCTTTTCCAAGTCCCGAAATATCTGCTTACCTTAACGAATCGAATCCACGAAACTCCTTTGATGCTTCCTTAATGTTGGCTACACAAAGAAACACTTATAAGGACACTATGAACATTCGGCCATGACTAAAACCAAAGCCTCACTCACTTGATTTCGTCACACAATAAAAAGAAACAAACCGAATACTTAAATACTTACCACCCTAAGTTGCTTGAAGAGAGACCAAAAGTAAATAGTCGATAACACCTACCTTGGGGATTCGGCTTTTGAGAATAACAATGGTGCTTCGGCACCTTATTAATGAAGAGGAAAAGAATAGAGAATGAACACCTTTGAGCTTCGGCTTTTAAAAGTAAAAAGAAGAAGAAGCATAGGAGAATTTGACAATCACCAATGTATTTCGGCTTTTTTGAACACCTATAATGAAGATGGGAAAGCTTATATGGTTCGGCTAAGAACAAATAAAGAAAGAAGAAAAAAGAAAGAACTCTCTTGACTTAAAATTTCGGCAATGGAGATTAAAAGATGAGCAACAATTTTCGGCAGTAACCAGGATGAAAAAGAAAGGTTTTGAAAGAGGAAATTTAGCACACACTAGCACCATATTTAAATCGAAAATACAAGCTCCTAGAGTCCTATATTCGGCCACCATATCCCCTCATATCATATCCCTTATTAATCTCCTACTTTATCTCTTATCTACTTATTTAACTAAATAAAAATAAAATAGCTATTATCTACTACTTATCCAGTCAAAATTCAAGATAATACAAGGTTTATCTCATCCATTTGAAGTCCCAAAGCCGTCCAACTCTTCTCCCTTGCCTTGTCGTCACATGCAAAATAAAACACCAAAATACTGCTTCCCACGCGACTCGAACGCCCGACCTGCTGGAACCCCTTTGACGCAGGCTACAGATAACGCCCCAAGCCACTTTGCTGCTGGCTCCTTTGTGACATAAACTCCCCACAATTTCTTTTTAAGACCTCCTTCACCTAGCTCCCCCTTGCCTTAACGCCAGAAACAAAATAAAAACACGCCTACTGCTGTCAACAAGGCTCGAACCTGAGCCCTCTTGAAGCTCCCTTTGTCGCAAGCATCCAAGCCACTTTACCAGGCTCACTTTCATGTCCAAAAGTCCTTACAATTATTCTTAAGGCCTCCTTAGCCCAACTCCCTTTTTAACGCCAAAAATAAAAACTCCCAAGTGCGATTCCTGCAGCTCGAACCTCCTCCCCTTGGCACTCCACTTGACGCAAACTCCCCAGCACCCAGGTGGCGTCCCTTGCCACTTTACCACACGGCTACTTGTGTCCTAAACTCCCCAAAACTTTTCTTAAGGGCTCCTTCACCCAGCTCCCCCTTTTATACTTAAAATCCAATATTTTCCCAAAACTTTCACCTACACCCTAGGGTTCTCAAAACCCCTAAAACACCTCCAAATACACTTAAAGCCTACTACACTTGAGTTATGCTCCAAACGCACAACCCCTAATCTAGGATGTTACACACAACATGTTAGAAAATGATGTAATTGACTCACTACAGGACTTAAATTCCACTCGATCAAGCAAGCACGCAGAGTTGACAAAACCAAGCAGATCAAGATATGGGAATCTCATATAAAAATTCAAAGTTTTATCTTGAAGTCCAAAATCAAACGGTTTGAACATTGCATGCGAAAGCTTTTTATCATGTATGTCAAACAAAGACATGGTGAACATATAACTATTCAAAGATTCAAATCTATCACGAACCAAATGAACAGGCATGTTTAAACAGACATATTTAACACATGAGTCCAAAGATTTTATATAACCAAAATTTGTATGTGCAAAGTTTTTATCAAACACATCTAAAATTCGATTAGGGTGAGCCATTCCAATGGAAGGATCAAACGTGTCACAAGACAGAATTTTCACGGCACTTTTCGAAGCAGGGTCATCAAGAGATGAATAAGGACTAATCAAATCAAATGATGGTGGCATATCAGAAATTGACCTATCAAAATCTTTATGAGCAATTTTTAAATCGGACAACCTTGATTCAATAAACATGGAATTCTTACCTTTCTTACCTTCAATCACAAGTGGGTGGTCGCCATTTGTGTACTTACCTTTCTCGAATAATCGAAAACATCTCTTGTTTGGAAGGTAGTGAAGCTGGAATTGGTCGTACAAGACTTTAGGAACCTGAAAAGTTACATCACAAGAAGATTGAACGGGTGGGTTAGTGGAAACAATCCTTGCTTGGTCACTTTCTTTTTCACTTGATTCTTTTTTCTCGAGATCTCTCGTTTCTTTTTCCTCAATCTCTTTTTCCACTCGTTGTTCTTGTTCAACTTTTTTTTCTCTCTCAAAATCTTTTTCATTCTCTTTTTCAATTTCTTTTTCAATCTCATTTTCACTCTCTTTTTGTTCTTTTTCTTTTTCATCGGCTTTTTCAATGACTTTCTCGAGCTCTTTCAAGAATCTCTCATTTTCTCTCTTACTCGCCTCTTGCCTCTCTTTTATTTCTTTTTCTTTTTCTTCTTTTGCTTTTCTCATTTTCTTTTTACAAGAAGATACAAAAGAATCATGAAAACAATGATTTTTTTCAAAAGAAGGAACATTATTTGCATAAGAATCTTGATCAATGCTTCATGAAAAATACTCTGAGTAGGATTTCTTTGAAGATCGGAAAGAGGTATGCTTATCTCTTCAGATGTCATCTTGGACGGGTTTAAAATTGAGGCCAGACTCTCGTCGTCTTGAATTCCTTGACGAAAAGAAAACTCGATTGAAATCCCTTCATTTTGAAGTCGATGACGAATAGAAATCACAATGGAAATCTTTTCTCGAATGATCATTGAATGTATGTCTTCATGATATTCTTGATTCCACTTTTTGACTTGAAGACATTCATTCCAGTTGGTCTCTTTTCTTCACATGGTCTAATCTCTCGTACAATGTATCGAATTTAGAATTCACCATTTTTTGCATTTCTTGCACCAAATATTGGAACTCTGATTTAGTAAATTCTTCGCGAGACATCTTTGATTACTGAAAAGAAATTTGTTAAGTAAAACAAAAATTAAATTCCTCACAATAAAATCCTCACAATTTCACTCAGAAAGAAAAATTAATGGTTTGCACTCTCGCTCGTGTTTATACTCGTTTGGCTTTTACCTCCACTCGAATAGTCTCACACGCTCGTGCCTTTTACCACTCAAACTTTCTCTCGCAATTTTGTATTCAGACTCGCCAAGGCCTTATCGTATGCTTAGGGGTCAGTTTTCAAATGAGTAACAAGGGATAAGTGTCGGGTGTATAGGGTAGGCTAAAAATAAATGCAGTCGGGGTATGTGTGGCGTTGGGATTGAACGGATGGTACCAAATGTTGGTAAAAGGGTGATGTTGATGATCGAGGTAGAAAGATGAAAAATAATGGTTTCTAAAACTCAGAAATTGAGGAGAAGAATGAAGAAATTCAAAAGATCTCAAAAGTTCACTTCTTTTTTTTTCGTATATTTTTTTTCTTTTCTTTTTTTTTTCACTTCAAGTGCACGAAACTAAGTACAATAGAACACTTTAAAAGTAATTTTTTTCGACTTTTTTTTTCAATTTTTTTTTCAAATTTACACTTCAGATTTACGATGATCGTCAGAGCTCCTCATTTTCTAGCTCTAATACCAAATGATACGATCCGCCTCGGGGTGAGTTGAGTCGTATGTGAAGTTGCCCGATCGTCTACGAGAAGGTTTCGTTCAACAAGTTTGAAAATGGTACTTTTGGGTAAAATGGTGCGAAAGCTATTGAAAAGGGGTTTCAAAGATAGGTCGAAGAATATGAATTTTATATAGGTTCGGTTAAAGTATGAAGATGGAGATTGGTATGGAAGGGAATTAACAATAATAGATGATAAGTAAAAGGAGGATTCGGCTATAATGAAGGGAAAGGAAGGAAAGAAAGAAAGTTTGGTAGATGATGGATATGGAATAAAACAACTCAAAAACAAGTAAGAACCAATACTAAAAAGTATTGACCCAAACACTTATAGGCTTTCAAGGTGGAAGATGGGAGTAGTGAAACCTCAACCCACTACTTAGAAAAGTAGGAACCTTGGTATGAAGGTGAACGCCACACTATATAATAGTGATAAGTTCAGATAGAAGAAATCGGGTTGACGCCACTAGAGACTAGATAAGCCAACGAGTCTTCAACGAAATATGAGAGAAAACAATCTCACAAATTTCATATAAGTTTAATAATGTTTTCAAACCAGGCAAAAAGATCAAAAGCTCCTTTACAAAGGCTGATTTCACCTCTTTATAGTGCTAAATTAGGCTAGCTGAATGGTCACAAACATTCAACTTAATGTGCCAATTAAAATCTGAAATTTAACTCAAGTATTTTCACATTCTTAAGCAAAATAACTCCATCCTTGAATTGTCTTTAATTCAGCTGAATGAATGACTTTAAGTGCTTGAAAAATGACTCTTGAGTTAGCCCTTGGTCAGCCGAATGGACACCATCTACTTAATCAGCTTCTTAATGATGTTTGAATGCTTGAAATAACCCTTGAAATGGCAAAAACGGCTGGTAGTGGAAAGGTTGCCGCCAAAATTAATTTGGATGATTAAATGCTCCTTAAACCTCCTTTAAAAGATGTATAAAACATCCCTTGTAATAGCCACTTCATTTGTAACCAAAAATGACTTAAAAAGTCACTTTATTTAATATGTAACAGCCCTTGTAATGTAATGGTTATGACTTGAAAAGACTCCTGCAATAAATACATTAAAATGAGCTTATTAAACACATGTAATCACTTATTAAACATAACACACATTAATACTTAACTTAGGTAAATGAACTATGCATCAATTACTCCAACAACTAGTTAATTAAAGATACATCATTAAATAAAACTTAACTCATGCATCAATAAATAATCCTAGGAACTAGATTAATTAATGAAGCAACAATAAAATTAAATTCATTAAAAGAACTCAATTAATTAAACTAAGTTGAGTTGAATTAATGACCAGCAACTCATTTATTAACTAAGATGCTTAAACGCAATTATTTAAAATGCAAACTAAATGAACAAATGAGTTACTTAATGCATGACTTAATTAAATGCAGAACACATAATGCATGTCATAATTAAAATATGTAGATCAATAATGCATGACATTAACTAAAGATGCATTTAATTAAACAAGACATAATTAAAGACTAAAGTATTGAGTTGATTCAAGCTCAAATGAGCTGAATTTGAACTGGACGAAAAGTGGTGGAGCTGAAGCAGTGGGATTAGCTTGCCAGTAATGCAATGCTTGACTCGGAATACTTGTCCAAAGAAGTTCGCGGGGCGTGCTCGCATCAGAATCAATCTCTTGTTGTAATCAAAATGAAAAAGAAAATGAAAAAGAAAATGAGAGAAAAGAAAACAAACATGAGAATGAAGAGAATGAAGAAAAAGAATTCGGAATCGTGAGAGAAAAACAAAATAAAGAAAAAGAGTTTGAAAAAGAAAATGAAGAAAATAAAATTGAAAAAGAAATTGAGAAAAAAATTGAGATAGAAAAAGAAGTGAAAGAACAAGAAAAACGAGAAAAAGAGGGAGTTGTTTCAGCTAACTCATTTGAAGTTTGTTCTTCTTCTGTTCCTTCTTTTCAAGATTCTGAGAAGCCGAGCAATGAAAATCTTTAGCTTCAATACTTTTCCGACGAGCGACGTTTTCATTTGATTGAAAAAGGTAATGAAGGTAAGGAAGGTAAGATATTTGAAGAGTTTCAATCTCCATCGAATTTCTCTAAAGATCGTGATTATATGGATGATTTTGTCATTGGCCATCCCTCGAATAATTGTGATATTTTAAACGATGATAAGACAACTTTATTCCATAATGATCATCGTGAAGCGAAGTATGAAGATGGAGAGACACATATCCAACAAGTACAAGACTCGAGTAAGTATGACGATGACTTTTCTTTTAATTCCCATTTGTTTGATTGCGGGTATTACGAGATTTGTTTATTGTCTAACATGAAATATTTGAGTTTTTGTAAATTTGTTCTGAAATATGTTAAGAGTTTTGATCATTCAATCTTGAACATACATTATTCATATTGGTTTAACATGTTTGATTCATCGAAACCATTGTCCCATCTTGACTTAAATAGTCAAACCCATATTTTTAAACCGGGAATTCATTTTGATTTGCTTCGTGGGAAAGTCAAGTATCACCTGGTAAGTTTGAAAGACTACTATCTTCTTGATACAAGGTTTCTGAATAAGGTAATGAATATTGTCAACTTTGTTCTCAATTTTTATTCATTCCTTAATCAAGTTTTGTGGTTGTACATGCAATCTGTGTACATGGAGTTCCCATTTTGTTTGAAAAAGGTTGATTCGCGAGTAAAGCATCAACTACATTACATGCCCGAGGAGAGAAGGTTCGTCTTGACTGAGCAAGGTAAATTCGATCTCCCAGTTTTAGCTTGTGAAGACAAGCAAGGTAAGAATGATCTCTGCCTTTTTGCACCTAAAGGTAAGTCACTTGAAAACTTTGAGATGTTCTTGTTCTCTTTGGATAAATTTAAAAGTTATGTCACTGATTTCCCTTCTGTAAAACACCTAGATCATGATTCGATTGAATGTCCTATTCTATTTCTGGATGATCTATCTATTTTGATGTTTGATAAAAAGATGCTCATTTTTTATAATTGGGATGATGATAGGCTTTGCACCAATGAATCGACTTTTGTGAATCATTCAGAAAATGAAATGTTTAATCGTTTCATTTTATCTATTCCTGTTCTATCTGCTTCAATGATTGACAAAATGATTCTTGTGTTCTATACTTGTTACAATTCATGTACGAGTGATTTCATATATCGTATAAAGCAAGGTTTGATTGTTCAATTTCGAGAACCTTATGCATTTTCTCCATTACTTGCTTGTGACTCATATATCTATCATTTGATGTGTTACTCGCATGTTGATTTTGACTTGTGGAATCCATTCAAATTGTATGCATGCATTAAAGCCTATTCACCTTTGTTGCAAGAATTTGATAAGGCGTTGTTACTTTTATATGATAAAATGTTTATGCCCGTGTGCGTGCGAACTAGTTATTTTGTTTTACTTATATTTGGCTTGCACGAATGTTTGTTAACTTGTGGTTACCTTTTTCAGGTACTATGAATATCATCCGTCCCGTTTGATCAAGGAAAACTGAGTTAAGAGGAATTTTGTTTGGAAAACCAACAGGTCGATTCGAGGACGAATCATCTTGAAGAGGGGAGGGATGATACGGGCACGCCTGGGGCACCATCAAATTTCAAACTTATGGAGCTCGAGCCCGAAGTCCCAAGTTCCATGAAGCTGATATGCACTTTGGTGCATTTCCAAATCGAGCCGAATTAGTCCATTTGGGCTTATTGGAGCTCGTTCGAGCTCGCTCCAGCTCATTGAGCTGATCATTTAAATTTCATACTTTAAATAAATTAAGTCTTTTATTTATCAAGTTTCCTACAGCAAATTAATATGTCCAAATAATTTAATTAGTGTCATATTAAATATGTTAGATTTATTACATGTGATTAAAGTGTCTTATTTGAAACATGCATTCAATGAGTCCTTTATTGTGCCAAATTTATGATGTCTAAATATCCTTTATTGTGCCGAATTTAAGGTGTCTAGTTGCCCCTTTAATATGCTAATTTAATGAACTAATGAGTTTATTTAAATTTGCTGCAGGTGCATCTATTATGGGCGGCATATTAAAGACATGTTGGAGACATGCTTTGGGACGATTTTAATTGATGTTGGTGCATGAATGGCCGAAATTAAATGAAGCGTTGGATAAAGAGGAGCACGGATTCAAGGGCCTTTGACAAGCGTGACCTCCATTCAATGTGCTGCTGGAGTTTTTCAACAAGGGAGCATCATTTAATAACTTGTCTTTGGCCGGATTTAATGCTTTGCTGGAGTATCTCGTGAACTACAAAAGGAGGCCGAATGCTTCATCTTTCAAGATGATTGCTTCGTGAAAACAAAAGAAAAAGCATTAAAGAAAGAGCATGGATGACAATAAAGGTGTAGCATGTATGGAACATCATTTAATGAAGTGTTGGGCATGCTTTTGGTTGGAATTAATGCGTGAATATGCAGCATTTTTCTTTGGGCTGAAATTAATGCATTATTGAAGCATGCGTGAGACCACATTTATGGAAGTGTTGGTTCCTTCATGCATTGGACGAATTTAATGTGCTTAAAGGGATGTTTGCTGACTTTTCATTTGCTTGGGCAAAAGCAACTTAAATGGAAAAGCATGCATAAAACGGCACTAAATGCCTTGTCTAGCATGCATGGACAAAACTAATGAGCAGCTATTTAATAGGCTGATGGAAGGCTGCTCGTCAATGGTGCATGGACAGTAATTAATTTGCTACTGGCCAAAACTAAAAGGGTGTTCAGCATGCGTGAACAACTTTCAAGAAGCCTCCATGAAGGATTTAAGTGCGCTACATACATTCCCAAGGCTATGTAAGTTCGACCAAGCCAATATTCAGCCATCTAGAAGCACCCCTTTCACCTCCCATTCAGCCGAATCTGTCCATGGAACTTTAAAGGATTTTCTCCAGAATTTTCCAGCCCATTTATGGCCGAATTTTGCAAGTTTTTCAAGGGCCATATTCAGTCGAATTTGCCAAGACACCAAGAGGCTTTATTCTAGATTTTTTTCTAGCTTGTTATAGTTTAATTTTAGCTTAGATATTAAGGTTTTCTATGACTATTCAGCTAGCCTATGATAGCCTATAAATAGATGTTAATTTCATTTGTAAAGGTTAGAAGTTTTTTTTTGATCATTTTTATGAATTACATGAACTTTGTTCATCGAGTGAGTTATCTACTCTTCGATTTTGTACAAGTTTCATAGACTTATCGAGCTGTGCTTGTGGCGTCTATCACTTGTCTCTCCATTAATCTATACTATTGGTTCTTACTTCTCTAAGTAACGGGTCTTTGGTCCATCTTCGACTTCATCTATCCACCTTAAGCAAATATAGAAACTGGGGTGACATTTGCTAATGTTAAATTGTTTCTTTGTTTAAGCTCATTTGTCCATTTCCACCTAACTATCCTTTACTCTATATCCATCTTCACTCCTTTATATCAAACCAGCCATTCCATATCATTATGTTCTTTTCATTCATCCTAAACTGAACCTATCCTTTCGTTCATCTAAACCGTTTCCATCATTTCTCCATTTACTTAAAACCTTCCGCAACTCTTCCCTATTTTATCATTATTACCCGAAGGCTTGCTTTACTCCTCGTAGACGATTGGGCACTTGCATACATTTTGACTCTTCCCGAGGCGGACTGTATCACCCCCACCCCTTCAAAACCACTACACCTTACACCCAAAAAATTTTCCTTGTTTTAACTGACCCGATACCAAAATTTTCTTTTACTTAGCCTCCTCTATTTGCCCTTTTCTTTTGTGATACAGTCTGCCTCGAGAAGAGTCGAAATGTATGCAAGTCGCCCAATCATCTACGAGGATGAATTCTAAGCCTTCGGACAAATGAATGTAAATACGGTTAAGATCGCGAAAACGATGATTTAAATTAAATATGGAAGAATGAGATTTGAAAATATGGAATGATAGGTTCAGTTTTATGATGAAGGAAGAGGGATGAAGGGATAGGTGATGTTTGGTGGAAATGGAATAAGGAACTTAAACAAAGAATCGATTCAACACTATGAAAGTGTCACCCCGGTTTCTATAGTGTTTAAGGTGGGGATATGGAAATCGATATGGACCAAAGACCTGTTATCAAGATTGACAAGAACCAATGGTATAGATTAATGAAAGAAAAAGTCTAGACGCCACAAGCAATTGATAAGTCTAGGAAACTTGTACAAAATCGAAGAGGAGAATATCTCACTCGGTGAACAAAAGTTCATGTAATTTGATTAAGGTTCAAAAGCTCATTACAAATAAAATGTGCAAAGTATTTATAGCCAACTTTAGAAGCTAGCCGAATGGTCACAAAATGCCTTAAAGACTAAGCAAATTTGTACTAGAAAATGCTGGAGAAATCTAGAAGAAAAATCCCTTCATGTGCTTGGCTAGGTTCGGCCGAACATGGCCCTTGGAATGCTTGTAAATTCGGCTGAATGAAGGTAGATTGATAGCCTTCATGAATCTTGAAATAATGAATGCACCTTCTTGATGTATGGACAAGATTCGGCGGAAGGAGCTTGTGTGTGCATAGGTTGGCCGAACATTGGTATTGGGATGCTTAAAGAATATTAAATTCAGCCTAGGTACTTGAATAAGCTACCTTGAAAATTTGAATATGCATGCAGCTCTTAAAGGTAGCTTTGGGACGTGAATAGCCATCCATGCAAGCTTCTTAATTGTTGTCCACGCATGAAGAAACAATCCCAACAACGCCTTAAATGTTGTTCATGCATGGAGACCACCCATCATCTAATTAAATTCGACACTTTTAATGCCTGGTCTTCTACACTTCACGAAGCAATCTTCCATTTAGTTCTTTGTCATTCATGAAAAGTCTCCAACAGCCTATTAATTTCTCCCCATGCATGCCCAACATATCCATTAAATCTGGCCAAAATACAAGGCACGCCTAGGAGATAGGAAACGGCACATTTACTTTGTTTGGGAAATGAAACCAGTAACTAAATGTTTTGAACGTTGTCCCACGCATGCACCAACGCTCCTTTAATTTGTGTTTCATAAAGGCTGCCGCCCAAGCCTTTAATGCCGTCCATGCTTGAGGAAACAAAACCCAACAGCTCCCTTGCATTCATTCCGTCCATGCATGCTAGACAAGTCATTAATTCAGCCAACATACATGCATTAAATTCGTCCATTCATGCACCAACATCAAATAAATGATGTTCCAAGCATAAGCAGCTCATAATGGCGTCCCATGTATATTTCCAACATCTCCTTTAATTTTTGAACATCATTGAATGGACGCCCAAGCTTCTCCAGCATTGCATTAATTGATGTTCCAACTTGCTGCTCATTAAAGGTGTCGTCCATGCTTCCAACACTTCAATAAATGCTGCCGCCCATCTTGCTTCATGGCCTTAAATGTCTTCCTTTAAAGCACCTGCATGTAATAATTTCGGCACATTAAATCCCAGCCCCCTAAGACATCATTTAAATCATGTTTTGGGCTGATCAAAGTAAATGAAAATTGATTATTGCTTGCATTAAATTTCGGCTGGAGTTTAAGACACATTAAATGATTAATTCGGCTAGTTAAATTAAATGGTAGCAAACTATTTAATTTGTCCTAATCTAGACATATTAAATATTATCTATTAATTATGCACTAAGTATGACTTACTTAAACTTATTTAAATGCAGCAAAATAATTAAGACCAATTTTAATTATGTCCACATTTATTTAAAGTACTTAAAATCTAAAGATTCAGCTTAATGAGCTGGAGCGAGCTCGAGTGAGCTCAAATCGAGCCCAAATAGACTAATCCAGTTCAATTTGGAAATACACCAAAGTGCATATCAGCTTCACGGCACTTGGAATGTAACATCCTGGAAAGGGCCTATGCATTTTCGGTTTAATTATACGAAGTAACATGTTTTATGTACTAAGAATAAATTTTGAACAATTTTGGAAACCTGAAAATGTATGAAAATGTTAAGTTAAAAAAAATGAAAAGTGAACATTTTTGGAAACTTGGAAATGGATGGAAATGATTTGGAAATTATTCAAAATAGGAAAGTGCACATTTCTGGAAACTTGGTGACCTAAGACCATAGTAAACTGAACGTGGTGACCTAAGACCACGAATGCGGTGACCTAAGACCGCAATTTGGAGTGTAGCGGAAGGAGGGTTGACTTAGTAGTCCCCACGGTGTGCAGGTTGGTACGGGGGAGTGTAGCAGATGGACAATTAGGTTTGGGTTTGGGAATGCATCATAATTTGTATGCTATGATATGAATGCGTAACATTTGTATGCCTGATTCTATTTTGATTTAGTGTTTGTGTACACATTGAGTGCATTTGACTCACCCCGTTGTGGGACCATGTTTGGGTGATGAGCAGTGATGGGTGGGACGGCAGAACTTGTGGTGGCCATGCTCAACATGAAGTTTTTATTTTATGAACTACTATTTTTATTTAAGTACTTGAATAACTTGGAAATTATTTGATGTAATAAGGCCATAAGGCCATAGTTGAATGGTTTTCCATTTATTTCTATTTATTATGATTATGAGTTTTACCTATTAAAGTTTAAGTAAAATTTTTAATATAAAGAATTGAATTCGTTTTCAACACAAGCCCAACCCAAAACAATTTTTTTTTTAAAATCGCACAAGTTTTCTCTAGGTAATGAAAGAATTTTGAAACCGGTTTACTTGAGGAACATACCAAATCTGGGCAAATCTCGTGGACCGGGTTTGGGGTGTTTCAGTTTGGTATCAGAGCCCAGTTTTAAAACTCTCAGCCTGTGGGCCAAGGCCCAAAATGTTTTCAAAGCGAGCCCAAATGAGTTTTTTTTGGAAATATTTTATGAAATAAGCAGGTTTTCTGGCATGGCACCTAAAGTCTCCGACCCATGATCCCACTGTAAGTACCCTAACTATTTGTGTGATTATGTGTAATGAATATTAGAAGGGTAGAAAAGGAATGGAACGTAGAATGGCATGATAGGAACTTGAACCCTAGGACTAGTCTACTCAAACACAAACACATAAGACTTAAGGAACGTTAAACAAACCCATGGCTAAGTCACTAAGTTAGGGTGTGGTAACCCCATGCGCATGTCTAGGATTGGATTCGAAAGAGCACGGTATTTAAGCAGTCCTAGTGACTCACCTCCTCTTCGCAGAATCCTACCCTGTGCGTAGCTTCGGTTCACCCTAACCCAAAGGGCTCGGTGAGGTGTGGCAACCTGCGTGCGCATGTCTAGGAATGGTTTCGGTGGGAGCTTGGTATTTAAGCGATCCGCGTGACTCACCTCCTCTCCACTCGAATCCCGCCTCAGTGCGTAGCTTTGGTTCACCTACGACCAAGAGGACTCGGTCGGAGGCTAAACACAATAACTAAAACCGAAAGGGAATTAGCGATGTTTTTATAAAAACAACAAAACCCTAGTTTTAGAACTCATAAAACTTTCTTCTAAATTCATGAAAACCATCTTTACAAAATTTTACGAAAGATTTCGATTTATAAAAATGCCCCTAGTGGTAAAATTACCAAAATACCCTTGGTTTATAAAATGACCAACTACCCAAACAGTTTTGCCAAAATTTCATTATTTTATCAATGTTCAAAACCCTAATTTGCAAATTATCAAAAATACCTTGAATTTTGGAAATTTCAAAATTGCCCCTAACTTATAAAATTACCAAAATGACCACGATTTCCAAAATTTTTGCAACATCACCGTTCAGAAAAGTACAATCCTCAAAGAACCCTCAAAGTTTTGCAACCTTTGAAATATCCCGATTTATAAGATTTTACAAATTTACCCGACTTGGAAAAAATCACCGAAATACCCTGGATTTCAAAATTTTCAAAATACCCCGAAAATTTAAAAATACCAAAATACTTTGTGACAAAATCACCAAGGAACTTTTTCCTTTTAAAAAATTACGAAAATACCTGTAGGACGTAATTACGAAAATACCCTGGGTAGTGGAAGAAAAAAAAACAATAACAATGAAAACTACAACCTTTCTCTGAATGAATGAGAGTTCATGATTGTTTGATGGATGTATGGATGAATGAATGGAAAGATCGTGTGTGCATATGAAAGAACCACTCCTAAAACTCTTTTCATAAAATTTCTTCGCAGTAATCAAGTGAAACAAAGACTAATTCATAAAACTTCTTAATCAGATCACGACGTTAGAAATGAGCTCTAGAGGACGTGGTCGTCGTGGACGAGGTAGAGGAAGGATGACAGTGTCAGAACCCGTTAGATCGGGTCAAGGGTCTGAAAATGAGATACCATCGCCACCACCACCCCCAACTGTTGGTGTTGAGCAGCAAGCTCAGACGGGGGATGATGCTGTGTCGCAGGCTGTGCTACGAGTTTTGGAGTTGGTGGCTAGTGCAGGAGGAAATTCGGGAACCCGTAAGTCTGTGCCTGAGCGGCTCCGAGCTAATGGAGCCGAAATGTTTCGTGGGGTATCGGGTGTGGCACCCAGTTCAGCTGAGTACTGGTTGGAAGCAACAGAGCGCATCATGGATGAGCTTGACTTGACCCCTGAGGAGAAGTTAAAAGGAATGGTGGCACTGTTACGCGATGAAGCGTATCAGTGGTGGTTGACTGTTCGGAATGGTGCCACGACTGAGGATCTGACCTGGGAATATGTTAAGGAAGCATTTCAAAAGAAGTATGTGGGAACCAGGTATACTGATGAGCAAAGGAAGGCATTTCAGGGGCTGGTTCAAGGGAACAAGTCCGTGGCGAGTATGAGGTGAATTCACGAGGTTGAGCCGATATGCTTGAGGAGTAGTGGCAATCGAGCATGAGCGCTGTGTCCATTTTGAGGACGAGCTAAGGGATGATCTCGAGATCATTGATAGCACCGCATCGAGGGGGGAGTTTTCTACTTTGGTAGAAAAGGCCAAGGTGGGTGAGGAATCAAGGATTCTACAAAGCGGGCTATGGATAGGAATAGGCCCAAAAGAGGTTTTGGAGCGTCGGAAAGGTTCATAAGAGGCCTAGAGTTGATGGGCCACGAGGTCGACAAGTTGGTTCGGAAGAGGCGATGTATCGACCTTGTGATGTGTGTGGAAAGAAGCACTTAGGAGAGTCTTGGAAGAAAACAGGAGGATGTTTTAGATGTGGGTCCAAGGACCATGTGATCAAGGATTGTCCTAAGCAATCGATGAAAGCCGACCAACAGCTCGAGAATGTTGGTCGATGGTAGAGGAGGACCGCTGACCTCAACGAGGTCGGGGTTCGAGTAACAAAGGTAATGGTCTTTGGCAGAGGCCGTGGAACACAAGGCGAGGTTGCTAATAATGCTGAGGCAAGGCAACCAAGTTTGGTTTATGCGGTTCACCGGAGGAAGATGGAGACGCACGGACGTTATAATCCCAGACGTTCTTTATTTTTGACAAGCACTATTTTTCTCTAATTGATGTGGGCTCGACCCATTCCTATGTTGCATGTAGTGTAGTGGAAACACTAGGCCTAGACTCGAACCTTCCGATAGGCGGATGACTCGTAGTAAGCCCATTAGACCTAACTGTAGTGGTGGATAAGATCTTTCAGAATGTACCCCTAGAGATTCAGGGAGTGAACTTTCGGGCTGACTTAATGGAACTACCTTTCGGGGAGTTTAAACTTATACTTGGAATGGACTGGCTAGTAGAGCACCGAGCCGTGTTGGATTGTGCGGCTAAACGAATGGAACTAAGGACCCCGGAGGATGAAGTAGTAGTAATGATCGGAGAGAGAAGAAACTACCTGTCCAACGTAGTTTCAGCGTTGAAGGCTGAGAAAATGGTTAAGAAAGGGTGCAAGGCGTTCTTAGCCTTCGTAAGTGCGTTAGGTGGAAAGGAAGAAGGTGTCAGTGGAGTTAGAACGGTGAAAGACTTTGAAGATGTATTTTCGGAGGAATTACCAGGAATACCCCCAGATAGGGAGGTGGAGTTTGGAATAGACTTACTACCGGGAACAGCTCCTGTGTCAATCGCTCCATACTGAATGGTGCAAAGGAGTTAGTTGAGCTCAAGGCTCAAATCCAAGAGTTATTGGATCGTGGGTTCATACGACCCAGTGTGTCTCCATGGGGAGCACCAGTTCTGTTTGTAAAGAAGAAGGACGGAACTATGCATATGTGCATAGATTACCGTTAGTTGAATAAGCTGAACATCAAGAACAAGTATCCTTTGCCAAGGATCGATGACTTGTTCGATCAGCTGAAGGGGGCCGCAGTATTCTCAAAGATAGACTTAAGGTCGGGATATTACCAGTTGAAGGTGAAGGAGGCAGATATCCATAAGACCGCTTTTAGGACAAGATACGGCCATTTTAAGTTTGTGGTGATGCCGTTTGGATTGACAAACGCTCCAGCCGCGTTCATGGATATGGTGAACTGAGTTTTTCAACCCTACTTGGATAGGTTCGTCGTTGTGTTCATCGACGATATTTTGGTGTATTCTAAGTCTGAAGAGGAGCATGATGAACATCTCCGAGTGGTGCTACAAGTGTTAAGGGAGAAGAAGCTCTATGCCAAATTCAGCAAGTGTGGATTTTGGCTTAAGGAGGTGGCATTCTTAGGGCATGTGGTATCCACAGAAGGAATAAGAGTGGATCCTAGGAAGATCGAAGCAGTGTTGGATTAGAAACCACCTAGGTCCGTGGCTGAGATTCGAAGTTTCTTAGGTTTAGCAGGCTATTACAGAAGGTTCGTAGAAGGATTCTCGTCAATAGCTGCACCTTTGACAAAGTTACTAAGGAAGCAAGTACCCTTTGAATGGTCTGATAAGCAACAGAAGAGCTTTGACAACCTTAAGAAGGTGTTGACGGAGGCTCCAGTGTTAATTTAGCCGGAGGCTGGGAAGGATTTTGTGGTGTACTGTGACGCTTCGCATACGGGATTAGGATGTGTGCTAATGCAAGAAGGAAAAGTAGTCGCTTATGCGTCTCGGCAACTAAGGCCTCATGAGGTTAACTACCCAACTCATGACTTGGAACTGGCAGCAATGGTTTTCGCCCTTAAGGTTTGGAGGCACTACCTCTATGGAGAAAGGTCAGTGATCTACACAGACCACAAGAGCCTTAAGTATCTGTTGACTCAGAAGGAGTTGAACTTGAGGCAACGAAGGTGGGTGGAGTTGTTGAAGGACTACAACTGTTCGATAGAATATCATCCGGGCAAGGCGAATGTGGTAGCTGATGCCCTAAGTCGGAAGGTTGTGTCGGATCTAAGGGCTATGTTCGCTCACTTAAGTTTGTACGATGATGAAAGCCTGTTGGCAGAGTTGCAAGTCAAGCCCACATGGCTGAAGGAGGTGAAAGAGGGACAGTTGGTTGATAAGGATCTAAGTGTTAAGTTACAACAAGTACGGAACGGAGAGTTAGAGGATTATAGTGTTAATGATGAGGGAGTATTGTGTTACAAAAGAAAAGTCTGTATGCCGAAGGACAAGGAGTAAGACAAAGGATTCTTCGGGAGGCGCATAGTAGCCCTTATGCTATGCATCCCGGAGGCATTAAGCTGTACAGAGATCTAAGGGAACAATTTTGGTGGTCTGATCTTAAGCAAGAAGTGACTGAATTTGTGGGGAAATGTTTGACGTGTCAGCAAGTTAAGGCTGAACACCAAGTTCCATCAGGATTGCTTCAACCAATGGAGATTCCGCAATGGAAGTGGGAGAGAATTACCATGGATTTCGTTAGTGGGCTTCCCCTTACGCCTACTAAGAAGGACTCGGTATGGGTGATAGTGGACCGTTTGACTAAGTCCGCGCATTTCATCCCGGTAAGAGTTGACTATTCTCTTCAAAAGCTGGCTAAGTTATATGTGGCAGAAATTGTGAGGTTACATGGTGTACCAGTATCGATCATCTCCGATAGGGACCCAAGGTTTACGTCTCGGTTCTGGAGGGCACTTCATCAAGCTTTAGGCACTAAGTTGGACTTCACTACGGCTTTTCATCCACAATCAGACGGGCAGTCCAAACGAGTTATACAAGTGTTGGAGGATATGTTGAGAGGCTATGTGATGGATTTTCGAGGAAGTTGGGAAGACTATTTGCCTTTAGCTGAGTTCGCCTACAACAATAGCTATCAGGCTAGCATTCGGATGGCACCATATGAAGCATTGTATGGTCGGAAGTGTAGAACTCCTACTTGTTGGACTGAGTTAGGAGAACGTCGAGTTTTGGGTCCAGAGTTAGTGGCTAAAACTGAAGAGAAGGTTGAGATGATTCGAGCACGGTTAAAGGAAGCCTCTGATAGGCAGAAGTCGTACGCAGGCGGAAGGAAATAGAGTTTGAAGTGGGAGATCAAGTGTTTCTAAAAGTCTCGCCTTGGAAAAAGGTAATAAGGTTCGGTCGCAAAGGGAAGTTAAGCCCAAGGTTTATAGGGCCCTATCGAGTACTGAAACGAGTTGGAGCAGTGGCATACCAATTGGAGTTGCCACCAGAGTTGCGGCAGATGCACGACGTATTCCATGTATCCATGCTAAGTCGTTACCGATCGGATCCGTCTCATGTGGTACCTGTCGAAGAAGTAGAGCTAAGGCCAGACTTATCCTACGAGGAGGAGCCGATTCGGATATTGGAACGTGATGTGAAAGTGCTACGGAGGAAGTCAGTTCCTCTAGTCAAGGTGTTATTGCGCAATCATGGATCGGAAGAAGCTTCGTGGGAACCAGAAGAGGCAATGCGACAACAATACCCTCAATTATTTTAGTTAGAAAATTTCGAGGACGAAATTATTTTAAGGGGGTAGAATTGTAACATCCTGGAAAGGGCCTATGCATTTTTGGTTTAATTATACGAAGTAACATGTTTTATGTACTAAGAATAAATTTTGAACAATTTTGGAAACCTGAAAATGTATGGAAATGTTAAGTTAAAAAAATGGAAAGTGAACATTTTTGGAAACTTGGAAATGGATGGAAATGATTTGGAAATGATTCAAAATAGGAAAGTGCACATTTCTGAAACTTGGAAATGTAAGAAAATGTCAAGTTTACTGAGCGAACAAAATTTTTGGAAACTTAAAATGACTTAGAAATGTCGAGTTTTAAAGTTTAAAAGAGGAAATTAAGGCAAGGTGGCCTTAAAAGAAAAAGTTTGTGAAATTTGACACATAAACAGGCTTGGAAAAGTGGCCTGAAGATGCCACTTAGGGCCTCTGAAAATGGCGCCACATGCAAGGGTGTTGGGCCTGAGTTCGAGTCACAAGGGAAGCAAATAAAAGAAGTTTTATTTTGCTTCCAGAAGCAGAGAGTTGGACAGCACCAAGGCATTTGGAAAAGAGTCCTATTCTCTTTAAACTTCGGCTAAGGGGTGGATAAATGGTGATTTATTTTGATTATTTTCAAAGAGATAATTAGAGGATTATTCTTATTAATTTTAAATAAAGAGATAAAGATAAGAGGAGTGATGGCCAAGTAAGGGATACTAGGCCTCGTAATTTCGGCATTTAGGGGAAAAGAGAGGCCATTCTACCTATTTTCTTTTCTTCCCTACTAAGTCTCTGCCGAAAATCCCCTAGCAAACTCTCTTCTTTCTCTTTATGTTTGCCAAGCCGAAATCCTCTTCTCCCTAAATCCACCATTGCCAATTCTCCCTAAGAGCAAATCCCTCTCTTTTCAATTCAGTTGAACCATAGCCATCTGGCTTCCAAGTATTCATAGCCGAATCTTTGAAGGGTTTCGAACAAAGGTGCAATCGTCTTCTTCAAATAAAGGTAAGATCAAAGTTTGATTCTGTTCTTTCCTTTAAGGACTTGTCGAAATCTCAAAGGCTAATTCTAATTCTTATTGTATTCTTTGACCGAAATATTAAGGAGAGATTTTGGGATCTTTGCTAGTGTCAACTTTTAAGGGAGATAGTTCGAGATCTAGCCAACCAAGGTAAGTACATATTCGGCCAAGGGCTATGAAAAGGTGATTTAAATGTTAGAAGTGGATCTAACAGATATCCTATAGGTTTCGACATCTCCATAACCAAGGGATACTTTCGAGATTTGGAAATCGCAAGGTAAGTGTCTAAATACAATTGGCTAAGGCCATGTTTGGTATTCTAGATCTATTTCTCATATGTTTTAAAAGCCGAAAACTAACTAGTTAGGAGTTTTGGTGGCTAGCCGATTTCAAGAAGGAACTCAAAGCAAGTTTTTGGATTTGATTTTTAATCCAATCGGCACAAGGTAAGTTTAAGTATACTAATCCTACTAGGATTTGGATTTATGGCCGAATGGCTTTTTATTAAATTTGTAAGTGATTAATTAAATGTAGGGATTAAGGATCTAAGCGGTAGATCAGATTTCGGGATTTCAAGGAAATTGTTAAGCAAATTAGGTGTGTACCCCACACTACTTCTTAATATGTTTCATGGCCTGTTTTATTAAAATATGTGATATTAAGAATATGAAAGTGGCTAGGGTACCATGTTATGGTACTAAGTACTCAGTGCACGTTTCCTACTTCTACAAAGAATATGAAAAGGTCATTAGTAACATGAGAATATGATAAGAATGTGAACTCTGGCATATTTATGCATATCATCATTATATGGGGCATATGGGTTTGTTTGAAAGGGGAAGTGAATGTGGTGACTTAAGACCATGAACACGGTGACCTAAGACCGTGATATCTGAAAGTGGTGATCTAAGACCACAGTAATCTGAAAGTGGTGACCTAAGACCATAGTAAACTGAACGTGATGACCTAAGACCACGAATGCGGTGACCTAAGACCGCAATTTGGAGTGTAGCGGAAGGAGGGTCGACTTAGTAGTCCCCACGGTGTACAGGTTGGTACGGGAGAGTGTAGCGGATGGACAATTAGGTTTGGGTTTGGGAATGCATCATAATTTGTATGCTATGATATGAATGCGTAACATTTGTATGCCTGATTCTATTTTGATTTAGTGTTTGTGTACACATTGAGTCTGTTTGACTCACCTCATTTGTGGGACCATGTTTGAGGTGATGAAGCAGTGATGGACCGGGACGGCACAGAACTTGTGGTGGCCATGCTCAACATGAAGTTTTTATTTTATGAACTACTATTTTTATTTAAGTACTTGAATAACTTGGAAATTATTTGATGTAATAAGGCCATAAGGCCATAGTTGAATGGTTTTCCATTTATTTCTATTTATTATGATTATGAGTTTTACCTATTAAAGTTTAAGTAAAATTTTTAATATAAAGAATTGAATTCGTTTTCAACACAAGCCCACCCCAAAACAATTTTTTTTTAAAATCGCACAAGTTTTCTCTAGGTAACGAAAGAATTTTGAAACCGGTTTACTTGAGGAACATACCAAATCTGGGCAAATCTCGTGGGCCGGGTTTGGGGTGTTTCATGGAACTTTGAATTTCGTGGGTGCCCCAGGCGTGCCCGTATCATCCCTCCCCTCTTCAAGACGATTCGTCCTCGAATCGACCTGTTGATTTTCCAAACAAAATTCCTTTTGACTCGGTTTTTCCTCGACCAAATGGGACGGATGATAATCGTAACACCTGAAAGAAATAATCATGAGTCAGCAAGAATTGTTTCAAAAGTACTTGCAACCCAAATATGTTAAGAACATGACAAGTAAATGGCACGCAACCGGTCATAATCACTTTATCATATAAAAGTAACAAAGACTTGTCAAACGTTTGCAACAAAAGTGAATAGACTTCAAAACATGCGTACGATTTTAACAGAGTCCTCAAAACAACATGATCATGCGAGTGACACATCAAATGATATATATGATCGTCACAAGCAAATAGATGAAAAAGTGCATTTGATACTCGACATGAAACAACCAAGTCTTGTATTAAGGGATATATGAAATCACTTGCACATGAATTATAACAATTATAGAACACAAAAGTCTTTTCGTCAATGAACAAAACGGATAGATCATTAGTAAACAGAATAAGACATTTAAATAATCCATGATCTAAATGATTTTTAAGATGGGAAATAGTAACACAAATCTTATCAACATCCAAAACAAATAGATCATCAACAAACGAATTGTAGCATTCAAGCATATAATGATCTAAATGTGTTTCAACAACGTCATCAGCAACGTGACTCTCGTCACCATCCGAAGAGAGCAAAAATGCATCAACAATTTCAGAAGACTTACCTTTAGGTGCAAAAGAACAGAGACCGTTCTTACCTTGCTTGTCTTCACAAGATGAAACTCGAAGATTGAATTTACCTTGCTCGATCAATACGAACCTTCTCTCCTCGGGTATGTAATGTAGTCGATGCTTTACTCGCGAATCAACCTTTTTCAAACAAAATGGAAACTCCATGTACACGAATGGCATGTACAACCACAAAAATTGCTTAAGGAACAAATAAAAATTGAGAACAAAGTTGACAAAATTCGTTACCTTATTCAGAAACCTTGTATCACGAAGATAGAAATCTTTCAAACATACCAGATGATACTTGAGTTTTCCACAAAACAAATCTAAACATATGCCCGGTTTAAAAACATGCATTTGATTTTTAAGATCAAGATGTGACAACGGTTTAGAAAATTCAAACATGTTAAACCAATAGGAATGGTGAATATTCAAAATCGAACGATCAAAATTCTTAACATGTTTCAAAACTGATTTACAAAAACTCAAAGATTTCATGTTAGACAACAAACAAATCTCGTAATAACCACAATCAAACAAATGAGGATTAAGAGAAAAGTCATCGTCATACCTTAACGAGTCTTGCATTTGTCGGATAGATACTACTCCACCGTCACACTTTGCATCACTATGATTACTATGAGATGAACTCATCTTACCACCATTTAAGTCATCACAATTAATCAAAGAATGGCAATCGACGAAGCTATCCACATAATCACAATTATTCAAAAAATTTGGTGGAGATTGAAACTCTTCAAATATCTTACCTTCCTTACCTCCATTACCTTTTTCAATCAAATGAAAACGTCGCTCATTGAGAAGGTATTGAAGCTAAAGATTTTCATTGCTCGGCTTCTCAGAATCCTGAAAAGAAGAAACGAAAGAAGAACAAAGTTCCGATGAGTTAGTTAATTCAACGCTCACTTTTCTCGCTCATCTTGTTCTTTTGTTTCTTTTTCAACATCTTTTTCTCTTTCAATTTTCTTTTCAATCTTTTCGTCTTTCTCTTTTTCTTTATTTTCTTTTTCTTTCACGATCTCTTTTTCTTTTTCAACTTTTTCATTTTCTTCTTTTTCACATTCTTTTTCACATTCTTTTTCAATTTCGTTACAACTCGTAGTTATTACAAAGGAGTCAAAAAGAGAAGGGTTTGACTCAAAGAAAGAAGTCATTTTCTCGTAGAAATCATTTGCTATCCTTTGTGAGAGGTTCTTCGATCGTGACTTCTTTGAATCATGAGTCGAATAACTTGTACTCTCCCGTTCGTCGCCTTGAAAAGGATCGTACTCATAACTTTCTTTGCTCCGTCTCAAAGATCTCGTTGAGTAGGAGTCTCGATAATAGTCACTTCTTGAATAGTCATCGGAAGGGGTTCTTTGAGAAGAATACCTCGTGGATGTTTTCTTGGAAGTTTTTGAATGGGTATATCTGTAACATCCTGAAGTTGGGCCTAGTAGGATTGGGCCCAATGGGCTTTGAGCGTAGTAGCGTTTAATTTTTTTTTAAAGAATAAGAGAATGGATTTAGTGCAAGTTGGACTTATTAGGTGAGTGATTTTGGAAGGTTAGAGGGCTTCTATGAAGTCCCGGGATCAAACTTTGGCTTTAGGGAAATTTTGGTTTTAGGTGGAAAAAACCCTGGGAGTTAGTAGGTAGGCTTTAAGAATAAAATGTGGAGAAAAATGACACAAGTGGAGTGTGTGGTGTAGTGGCAAAGTGACGCCACTTAAGAGGCAAGGGGGTGACGCCACAGGGAAGGAAGGAGGTCCAAGGTTCAAGTCTTGGCTCTTGCATTTTGGTTTTCTTTTTAAATGGACTTTAGAATTTGGCATTAGATTTATATTTAGTTGCGCATGGCTTTAGACACAAGAAGAGCTTGTGGCCTAGTGGTAAGTGGCGTGTTGAGCTATTGAAGGGATCAAGGGTTCGAATCTCATGACAAGCAAAGGAGTATTTATTTTGCGGATTGGACGGGAAGAGTTTGAGTTGGATTTAAACTCTACTGACGAAAGGATCCCATATCGAAAAGATACAAAGAAGGAAGGTGAGAAGCTAGCTATATATATAGCATTCTAGGAGGAGGATGAATACACCTTGGAGGGCGTTTGGGCACAGGAGTGGTCAGAGCGCGGATTAGCACCAGATTCCTATCAGGTGTGTAACTCTCTCTACTCTAGTTGTAGAGCGACAAATGCCGAAGTGCCGGTCACGGCAATAGTAGCCACACGAGCGTGCGAACGCACGTGTGGGGCTTCACGCGCGATAGTTGAGGCCATCGTAGTATTCTTGTGGGTTGAGGTCGCTTGGGTCACGATGGGTGGGTCGGTGGGCCCAATGGGCCCGTGGGCCCAATTGAATAAAATGTATGATGGTGTAGTATATAGTGAACTAGACTAGGTGAATCTCATATACGTGGCTAGATTTGTGTTAGGTGGGCCACACGAGCATGTGGGCCCGAATGGGCCGAAATCGGGTTTTAGGCCCAATAGTCCGGTACGACTGGAAATGGTAGTTGAGTCGCTTGAGGCGACATTAGGCCTTTGGAAAGGCCATTGCAGGTGTGTAACTTACACACTTCATAATAGTTGTAAACTTGTTAATAACCTAAACTATGTTAAAAGCCAAAACTGTGTAGATTTCGATATGATACCTTTATGGGTATGAGCAAGGATTTCAGGTAAGTCTATTTTGTTGAGATTACGGTACATGATTTCTGATGATATTATCTATGTATGTTCGATATATATCTAATGATTAAGCATGATGGCATGAATTGTATGTGCATTGCATTATTGTGGGTGATATGAGAGGAGGGGGAAGATTGATATCTGTGACTTTGGGTCACCAGTGGTTTGGCACCACCAGTGGTTTGGTACCACAGTTGATTTCGTGACTTTGGGTCACCAGAGGTTTGGCACCTCAAAGCGACTCGTCCCAGTGGCTTAGCACCACAGTGGGTTGGCCCCACATTTGATAAAACAGGATTGTCACCAGTGATTTGGTATCACAACGTGGGTTGGCCCCACAATTAGATTATTCGTGACTTTGGGTCACCAGTGGTTTGGCACCACCAGTGGTTTGGTACCACACGGGGTAGAAAAAGGAGTTGTGGATGGCTAGGTTTGGGTGCATGATATGTTTGCTTGATTATGATTTGTGTAAGCATGTTGCAATAATCGGAAGGGGGATTATGCACTGAGTCTTGGTGACTCACCTTCTCCCTTATCTTTTCAGGTGATTCGTAGATCGTGGATGAGGAGCCGGGTGGACTCGAGGTGACCATGCGATAATTACTTTGGTTTTACATGGACATTTGATTTGGGTATTTTATTTTAAATTTTGGTTTTTATTTGGGTTTGTAACAAGGCCTTTAAATTATGTTTTGGATTACTTTATCTGCTTTGGATTTGGTTTTAAATATGACTAAGTAATTACTTGATTTGCTTTAATAACCTGATAATCAAAGTTTTCAAACTAAGCTACGCAACGAGTTTTCTAAACTCTACCATCGGGTAGTACAATTCACATGATTTCAAAGCAACTTAACATTTTCCACTATACGTACATCAATTTTCCCCAAACACAAGCAATCAAAGATTTTTCACCGAAAATAAACCGGTAACCTATTTTCTTCGAATCGTTTTCACTCTGTGACATGCCAGATTCGGTCGTGGTGTGTTGACCGGGTTTGGGGTGTTACAATATCGATCAACTTTCTCGTCATCTTGGAAGGAGTAAGAATCATAATCAACTTCTTGTCTCAGAATTGATGGCAAAAAGGAATCACGTCGGGACTTCTTCAAGTAGTATTCAGCGGTATATCTCTGTGGGGTTCTTGTTTTCGATTTTCAATTTGAAGAATCTCGTTCGTAAAGGGCTCCTCTTTCCGCACGATCAATTCTTTCGTGTAACTTGTCGAATTTGGAATTCATGACTTTTCACATCCCGTTCAATAAGTATTGATAATCAGATTCTGACATCGTTTCTTGATTCATTTTTTTTATTTTCTGCAAAGAAAGATCGTTAAAAGAATAAAATTGAAAAGTAAAACCTCACCACAAAAACTCACAAGTCACTCACAAAGAAAAATCACTCACACTCGTGTTTTCACTCATATAAGGCTTTTTCTTTAATGTAACACTCGTGCCTTTTACCGCTCTTTCTCGCTCTCGCAAGTTCGTACTTCATTTCAAAAGGACTTATCGCGGCTTGAGGGTCGGTTTCAAAGTAGGTGACAAGGGAAAACGTTAGGTATTCGGGTAGGCTAATCAAAGAAGAAGGCAAATGGAGTAAAGGTGAAAAGGGTGAAATACCAAATGGTGGTAGAAGAAAAAAAAATTTGATGGTCGGGGTAGGAAGATGAGGAGGGTGGAATGAAGGTTTTGAAATCGGGAACAGAATAGAAGAAATGAAGAATACTTGCAAACTTGCAAACTTTCAAAAATTTCCACAACTTTTTTTTTCAATTTTTTTTTTGTACTTGAATTTTTTTTTAACTTCGATTTTTTTTGAATTTTCGTTTTTTTTCTCTTTTTTTTAACACTTCAAATGCATGAAAATAAATACAATAGAAAAGAAATTAAAACTTGGATTTTTTTCGATTTTTTTTATTTTTTCTATTTCTTCACGAACCTATTCCAGTTCTCGTCATCGTCGAAAACTCCTCATTTTATAGCTTTGATACCAGATGATACAGTCCACCTTGGGAAGAGTCGAAATGTATGCGAGTCGCCCAATCGTCTACGAGGATGAATTCTAACCCTTCGGACAAATGAAAGTAAATACGATTAAGATTGCAAAAACGATGATTTAAATTAAATATGGAAGAATGAGATTTGAAAATATGGAATGATAGGTTCGATTTTATGATGAAGGAAGAGGGATGAAGGGATAGGTGATGTTTGGTGGAAATGGAATAAGGAACTTAAACAAAGAATTGATTCAACACTATGAAAGTGTCACCCCGGTTTCTATAGTGTTTAAGGTGGGAATAAGGAAATTGATATGGACCAAAGACCCATTATGATACGGGCACGCCCGGGGTACCATCGATCTTCAAGTCGACGAGGCTCGACGCCAAAGTCTCAAGTGCCGTGGAGCTTGTGTGCATCTTGGTGCACTTCCAAATTGAGCCAGATTAGCTCAATCGAGCTTAATTTGAGCTCACTCGAGCTCGCTCCAGCTCATACCATTCGGCTAACTCCTTCAGTTGGCTATAAATATTTGTTATTTTCATTTGTAAAGAAAACAACTTTTAGAACTTTAATCAAATTATATGGACTTTTGTTCATTGAGTGAGTTTATCTCCTCTTCATTTTTGTACGAGTTTCGTCTTTGACTTATCAAGCTTTGCTTGTGGCGTCAACCGATCTCATCCATCAACTTATACCATAGGTTCTTATCTCTATAGATAATGGGTCTTTGGTCCATCTTCGAATCCATCTATCCACCTTAAACGTTATAGAGACCGGGGTGACACATATTTATGTTGAATCTTTTCTTGTTTAAGATCTACTGTCCATTTCCATAAACTAGCCTAAATTACTTTTCCTTTGCTTAATCCTTAAACCGAATCCCATATTCTTCCTTCCTTCCTAAAACCTGAACTTATTCTTTCATCACCTAAACCATCTCCTAATTTAAACACCTCCATTCCTAACTTATCCCCTCTTCTAAATAAATTCGTAAAAAGCTTCCGCAAATTTAGCTATCTTTTTCCATATTCTTCCTATTAATTCCCAAAGGCTTGATTTACTCCTCGTAGACGATTGGGCACTCGCATACATTTCGACTCTTCCTGAGGCGGACTGTATCACGTTATCAAGATTGACAAGAACCAATGATATAGATTAATGAAAGAACAAGTCTAGACGCCACAAGCAATTGATAAGTCTAGGAAACTTGTACGAAATCGAAGAGGAGAATATCTCACTTGGTGAACAAAAGTTCATGTAATTTGATTAAGGTTCAAAAGCTCATTACAAATAAAATGTGCAAAGTATTTATAGCCAACTTTAGAAGCTAGCCGAATGGTCACAAAATGCCTTAAAGACTAAGCAAATTTGTACTAGAAAATGTTGGAGAAATCTAGAAGAAAAATCCCTTCATGTGCTTGGCTAGGTTCGGCCGAACATGGCCCTTGGAATGCTTGTAAATTCGGCTGAATGAAGGTAGATTGATAGCCTTCATGAATCTTGAAATAATGAATGCACCTTCTTGATATATGGACAAGATTCGGTGGAAGGAGCTTGTGTGTGCATAGGTTGGCCGAACATTGGTATTGGGATGCTTAAAGAATATTAAATTCAGCCTAGGTACTTGAATAAGCTACCTTGAAAATCTGAATATGCATGCAGCCCTTAAAGGTAGCCTTGGGACGTGAATAGCCATCCATGCAAGCTTCTTAATTGTTGTCCACGCATGAAGAAACAATCCCAACAATGCCTTAAATGCTGTTCACGCATGGAGACCACCCATCATCTAATTAAATTCGGCACTTTTAATGCCTGGTCTTCTACACTTCACGAAGCAATCTTCCATTTAGTTCTTTGTCATTCATGAAAAGTCTCCACCAGCCTATTAATTTCTCCCCATGCATGCCCAACATATCCATTAAATCTGGCCAAAATACAAGGCACGCCTAGGAGATAAGAAACGGCACATTTACTTCGTTTGGGAAATGAAACCAGCAACTAAATGTTTTGAACATTGTCCCACGCATGCACCAACACTCCTTTAATTTATGTTTCATAAAGGCTGCCGCCCAAGCCTTTAATGCCGTCCATGCTTGAGGAAACAAAACCCAACAGCTCCCTTGCATTCATTCCGTCCATGCATGCTAGACAAGTCATTAATTCAGCCAACATACATGCATTAAATTCGTCCATTCATGCACCAACATCAAATAAATGATGTTCCAAGCATAAGCAGCTCATAATGGTGTCCCATGTATATTTCCAACATCTCCTTTAATTTTTGAACATCATTGAATGGACGCCTAAGCTTCTCCAGCATTGCATTAATTGATGTTCCAACTTGCTGCTCATTAAAGGTGTCGTCCATGCTTCCAACACTTCAATAAATGCTGCCGCCCATCTTGCTTCATGGCCTTAAATGTCTTCCTTTAAAGCACCTGCATGTAATAATTTTGGCACATTAAATCTCAGCCCCCTAAGACATCATTTAAATCATGTTTTGGGCTGATCAAAGTAAATGAAAATTGATTATTGCTTGCATTAAATTTCGGCTGGAGTTTAAGACACATTAAATGATTAATTCAGCTAGTTAAATTAAATGGTAGCAAACTATTTAATTTATCCTAATCTAGACATATTAAATATTATCTATTAATTATGCACTAAGTATGACTTACTTAAACTTATTTAAATGCAGCAAAATAATTAAGACCAATTTTAATTATGTCCACATTTATTTAAAGTACTTAAAATCTAAAGATTCAGCTCAATGAGCTGGAGTGAGCTCGAGTGAGCTCAAATCGAGCCCAAATAGACTAATCCGGTTCAATTTGGAAATACACCAAAGTGCATATCAGCTTCACGGCACTTGGAACTTTGAATTTTGTGGGTGCCCCGGGCGTGCCCGTATCATTTTGTTTTAGCCTACCCGATACCTAACGTTTACCCTTGAAACCCCTTTGAAGTTGACCCTCAAGCCACGTTTAGTCCTTCGAAACAAAGTACGAAATTGTGAGAGCAAGAGAGAGCGGTAAAAGGCACGAGTGCTACGTTAAAGAAAAAGCCTTATACGAGTGAAAACACGAGTGTGAGCGATTTTTTTTTCTTTGTGAGTGACTTGTGAGGTTTTGTGGTAAGGTACTTAAATTTTTCTGTTTATTTTTCCTTATAACATTTTTCTTTTCAGCAATAACATGTTTCAAGAAGAACTCTCCGCCGATGATTTCCAGTTCTTGGTGAACGAAATGGACTGAATGCTTGAGAAAAAGCTAAGTCCAATACAAAAGCATTTGGACCGAGTGGAGGAAGAGGCTCGACGAAAGCACACTACAATGAGTCAAGAACCGGAGTGGTGACCATCTCAGAGACCCACCTTCGATGGTTATTCAAGAAAAGAATTCCGATACGACTCCCATTCGTCATCGACTTCAAGGTCGAGAGACTTCTATCAAGATTTCTCTTCATCAAGAAGTTCATTTGATTTTGTAAGAAAGGATTATCATCGAGCTTTGTATTCGTCAAGACCCCTGAGACATCGAGAAGAAAGCTACGAGTACTCATCCACGAAAGATTATTCTCGAAGTGGTACATATTATAATTCGTATTCAAGATGAAGCAAAGCGAGTTACGAGTTTGAAACCTTTTAAGAAGATGAACGTGAAAGTACTAGCCACTCTTCGAACGATTCAAAGATGTCATGCTCAAAGGATCTTTCATGAGGAATCGATCGAGACATCTACGAAAATATTTCTTCGATCCTTGAGTCAAATCCCTCTCTTTTCAATTCTTTTGAAATATCCCCTTGTTGTAATGAAAAAGAATGTGAAAAAGAAGAAAAAGAAAAAGAATATAAAAGTGAAAACAAAATTGAAAAAGAAACTGAGAAAAGAATTGAGACAGAAAAAGAGTTGGAAAAAGAGAGTGATTTTTCAACTAACCCTCATGAAATTTGCTCTTCTTCTGTTTCTTCATTTCAGGTTCTCGATATATCGAAAGATGACTTCCAACTCCAGTACTTTCCCGATGAACGACATTTTTGTTTGATTGAAAAAGGCAAGGATGAAAGTGAAATTGAACTGCCTACGCCGGAAGGTAAGGAAGGTAAGTGCTTCGAAACATTTTAGTCTCCACCAAATTTGTCTAATGAATAAGATCATGTGAATGATATCGTCCTTTGCCATCCCTCTATCCCTTGTGACATTTTGAATGATGGTAAGACGAAATCATTTCTTGAAAATCATTGTGTTGCAAAGTATGATGGTGGAGAGACGCAAATCCAACAAGTGCAAGACTCGAGTAAGTATGACGATGAATTCTCTGTCAATCTCAACCTGTTTGATTGTGGTTATTACGAGACTTGTTCATAGTTTAATACGGAATTGTTGAGTCTTTGTAAATCTGTTTTGAAACATGTAAATAGTTTTGATCGCTTGATCTTGAGTTTGCACAATTCCTATTGGTTTAACAAGTTTGATTTTACAAAACCATTGCCACATTTTGTTTTAAATAATCAAACACATGTTTTTAAACCGGGAATATGTTTTATATCATCTGGTATAACTTGTTGGAAAATCAGGCAAACTCAATTATGTGCAAATAATTCCTATTGTTTTGATTCGTGTTCTTTGGAAAAGGTAACGAAATTTGCCCACTTTCTGTTCAATCTTTATTCGTTCCTAAAACAAATTTTGTGGTTGTACTTGAAATTCACATATTATTTGAAAAAAGGTTAATTCACGAGCGAAGCCACGACTACATTACGATTTCGAGGAGCGAAGGTTTGTAATGGTTGAACAAGGTAAAAATGTTCTTAGTCTTTCCGCGCATCAAGGTAAGTCACTTGAAGACTTTGAGATGTTCTTGTTCTCTTTGGATGAATTTAAAAGTTATGTCACTGATTTTCCTTCTGTAAAACACCTAGATCATGATTCGATTGAATGTCCTATTCTGTTTCTAGATGATCTATCTATTTTGATGTTTGATAAAAAGATGCTCGTTTTTGATAATTGGGATGATGATAAGCTTTGCATCAATGAATCGACTTTTGTGAATCATTCAGATCATGAAATGCTTAATCGTTCTATTTTGCCTGTTCATGTTCTATCTACTTTAATGATTGACAAAAAGATTCTTGTGTTCGATACTTGTTACAATTCATGTGCGAGTGGTTCCTTATTTCATACAAAGCAAGGTTTGGATGTTCAACTTCGAGTGCCATATGCACTTTCCCCACTACTTGTTTGTGACGAATATATCTATCTTTTGGTGTGCTACTCACATAATCATCTTGTCTTGTAGAATCCAATTAGATCGTATGCATGCTATGAAGCTTATCCGCTTTTGTTCCAAAATTTTGACAGGGCATTGAACCTTTTGTATGGTAAAGAGCTTATGCCTGTCAGCATGCGATTTATTTATTTGGTGTTATTTTTATTCGGGTTGCAAGTATGTTTAAAACATTTCTTGCTAATTGTTGAATTTTCTTTTCAGGTGTTGCGATTATCATCTATCCCGTTTGATTGAGGAAAACCGAGTCAAAAGGAATTTTGTTCAGAAAATTAACAGGTCAATTCGAGGAAGAATCGTCTTGAAGAGGGGAGGGATGATACGGGCACGCCCAAGGCCTCCAACATTTTGCGAACTGATGAGCTCGGGTCATTGAGCCCAAGTGTCGTGGAGCTTGTGTGCATCTTGGTGCACTTCCAAATTGAGCCGGATTAGCTTATTCGAGCTCAATTTGAGCTCACTCGAGCTCACTTCAGCTCATTGAGCTGATTCTTTAATTTTAATGTATTAAATAAATTAAGTATTTAATTTATTAAAATTCCTACAGCAAATTAAATATGTCTAAATAATTAATTTAGTGTTGGATTTCATTTTTTTAAGCTTAAATTAATTTTGTCACATTTTATTACATGTTTTTAAGTAGTTTTAAAGTTAAATTAAATGTGCAGTTTTTTCGGTTTAAATAGGGGTGCCGAAATTCAAAGTGTCCTAAATGGTGTCATTAAGTTGTCTAAAACGTCCATTAATGTGTCATGGTTATGTTTAATTGTTATTCAACTTATTTGGCTTAATTTAATATGCATTCATTCCCTTTTGTAGGTATAGCCGAATGTACATGAAGCATTAAAGAGATACATGCACCTAGGTGCAATGTATGTGGCTGAATACATGAAGGAGTTTTTCAGCCAAGTTACATGCATGGGCTGGTGCATTGCATGGGACGATTCATGCATGAATTAAAGCAAGGCAAGGGAACATACATGAATGACCAGGTTCATGAAAGGATGTTCATCCATTGGTGTCTTCAAGGTGCAGCCGAATTGATGCAAGATTCATGCATATTAGGTTCAATGTATGGACGGCATTCAATGGACACATGCATGTGGGACGTTCATGCAAAGTAAGCTGCTGATTGTTCATGTAATTGAAGGTGCATGGACCATATTTATGGACAAATTGGAAGATAAATGCATGGGAAATTCGTACATGTACCAACCAGCATCTAGAACAAACTATTCTTCTCCCATGCATGAATATTCTGCCATTTATTAAGGTGCAAGGACGTTGGCCACAAGGGAGGTGAATTTTTACACAATCAATTCAAGTATTCTAGCACATTAAAGCCTCATTCGGCCAAGGGAGATGTAGGAGTACTAAAGGGCTGCACATTCATGGCATTATGGCTTTCTTCAAGGCTAAGTGTGCATGAATGCATCAAATGAAGCAACATGATGTTTCAACCAATTCATGCATTCATCCTTCAAGTTCATTTGCTTAATTTTGAAGGTGCCTTTGATATTACATTCAGCTGAACAAGACCCATTTAATTGAGTTCATTTAAGCTCAAGGACGCACCTAGACAAGTGCATTACACTCTTCAAGCTCCAAATTCGTTCAAGTTCATTAGCCCTTCTAGAAACCGACCACTGGGCTCCAAATTAGCTGAATTTAGCTCCAGCACTTTAGTGTTTTAATTCTGGAACTTTCTAGGCTCATTCTAGACTAATTTTACTTAGCTATTAAGTTCCTAAGTTGGCCATTCGGCTACTTAGATTATCACTATAAATAGTTGTTGTTTTTCATTTGTAAAAAGGTTGTTGAAGACTTTGATTAAACATATATGAACTTTGTTCATTCGAGTGAGATTTTCTCCTCTCTATCTTTCGTACGAGTTTCGATCTCGACTTATCAAGTGTTGCTTGTGGCGTCAGTCGTTCTCATCCATCAAACTATACCATCGGTTCTTATCTACCTAGATAATGGGTCGTGGTCCATTTTCGATTCTATCCGTTCACCTTAAACACTATAGAACCCGGGGTGACACATATTTGTGTTGAATCGTTTCTTGTTTAAGATCTACTATCCATTTCCATCAACTATCCTAATTTACTTTTCTTCGTTTAATACTTAAATCGAATCCCATATTCTTCCTTCCATCCTAAATCGAACCTATCTTTTACATTACCCAAATCATTTCCCTTACTTAAACACCTTCATTCCTAACTTAAACCATCTTCTAAATAAATTCATTGAAAGCTTCCACCAACTTAGCTACTTTTTCCATACTTTCTCGAAGACTTATTTTCTCCTCGTAGACGATTGGGCAACTCGCATACGTTTTGACTCATCTCGAGGCAGACTGTATCAAGTACTCATCCACGAAAGATCGTTCTCGAAGTAGTTTAAATCGTGATTCTTATTCGATAAGAGGTTCAAGGCAAAGCAAAATGAATAACGAGTTTGAAGCCTTTTACGGTGACGACCAAGAAAGCATGAGTTATACTTCTTATGAATCAAAGAAGTCCCGCCCAAAGAATCTTTCACGAGGAATTGATCAAGATATCTATGAGAACATCGCTTCGATCTTAGAAACACATCCTAGTATTTTTGATTCTTTTGAACCATCCACTTGTTGTAATCAAAACAAAAAAGAAACATCAAATGAAAAAGAAAATAAAGAAAAAGAAATCAAAAAAGAGTTCGAGAGAAAAGAAAATGAAAATGAGAGTGAAACAGAGGAAGTTGAAAAAAAAGATGAAAAGGAATTTGAGAGTGAAGAAAAAAAGCTTGAAAAAGAGAATGAAGAAAGAAAAATTGAAAAAGAAAAAGGTCTCGAAAAAGAAACGAGAGAACGGGAAGAGCGAGAAAAAGAGAGTGATTTTTCAACTAATCCATTTGAAGTTGTCTCTTCTTCTATTTCTACTTTTCAGGTTTACGAGAGATCGAGTGCCGAGAGCCAACTTTAATACCTTCCTGACGAGCAACGTTTTCGTGTGATCAATAAAGGTAAAATTGAAAACGAAGTCGAACCACATGAATCGGAAGGTAAAGAAGGTAAGTCTTATGAAATTCAAACTCCACCAAATTTTTCTACTACTTGTGGTTATGTGGATGATTTTGTCATTTGCCATTCAACGAATAATTGTGATGGTAAGATAAGCTTTTCTCATGACAATCATTTTGATGCAAAGTGTGACGGTGGAGTAACATCTATTTGGCAAAAGCAAGACTCAATCAGGTATGACGATGACTTTTCTTTTAATCCCCATTTGTTTGATTGCGGGTATTATGAGATTTGTTCATTGTCTAAAATGAAATCTTTAAGTTTTTGTAAATCTGTTTTGAAGCACTTTAAGAGATTTGATCGTTCGATTTTGAGTTTGCACAAGTCTTATTGGTCTAACATGTTTGATTTTTTGAAACCGTTGTCCCATCTTGACTTAAATAAGCAAACACATGTTTTTAAACCGGGCATATGTTCAAATTTATTTTGTGGAAAACTCAAGTATCATCTAGTATGTTTGAAAGATTCCCATCGTTTCGATACTTGGCTTCTGAATAAGTTTCGATTACACTACAATCCCGAGAAAAGAAGGTTTGTGTTGCTCAACCAAGGTAAGACTGATCTTTGTCTTTCTACGCATAAAGGTAAGTCTTCTAAAACTATTGATGCTTTCTTACTATCTTCGAATGATGATAAGTTTTGCATCGATGATTTCATTTTTGCGATCATGTTATGAATAATTATTCTACGTTGCTTGTTTGTGATTTAACTATTTTGATGAATGATAATAGGATTCTTGAGTTTGATAATTTTGATAATTTCTATGTGAAAGAATTCATATTGCGCCACAAGTGTGACAAATTTGAAAATTTTGAGATGCCTTTGTTTTCTTCAATGGTTGTTTGGACACATGATGTTGATTTCATTTCTGTAAAACATTTAGATCCTGATATGTTCAAATGTTCCATTTTGCCTATTGATGGTCTATCTGTTTTAATGATTGACAAAATGATTCTTGTGTTCGATACTTGTTACAATTCATGTGCGAGTGGTTCCTTATTTCGTACAAAGCAAGGTTTGAATGTTCAATTTCGAGTGCCATATGTGTTTCCTTCATTATTTGCTTGTGACGACTATATCTATCACTTGATGTGCTATTCGCATGTTGGTTTAGACTTGTGGAATCCATTTGAATCAAATGCATATCATGAAGCTTATTCAATTCAATTCCAAATGTTTGATAAGGCATTGTTCATTTTGTATGATAATGTGATTATGCCTGTTTACATGCGAATTATTAGTTTGGTGATGATTACATTTGGGTTGCAAGTACTTTTGAAAAAATTCTTGCTAACTCGTGATTATCTCTTTCAGGTGTTGCGACTATCATCCGTCCCGTTTGATCGAGGAAAGTCGAGCAAAAAGAATTTTATTCAAGTAAACCAACAGGTCGATTCGAGGACGAATCGTCTTGAAGAGGGGAGGGATGATATGGGCACGCCCAGGCCCTCCAACATTTTGTGAACTGATGAGCTCGAATTCAAATACCTAAGTGCCGTGGAACTCAAGTGCATCTTCATGCACTTCCAAATTGAGCCGGATTAGCTCATTCGAGCTCAATTTGAGCTCATTCGAGCTCGCTTCAGCTCATTGAGCTGATTGACTAAAATTTAAATGCTTTAAATAAATTAAGTCTTTTATTTATTAATTTTTCTACAGCCCATTAATGTGTCTAAATATTTTATTTAGTGTCTAAATTAATTTGCCTTAGTCTAAATTAATTTATCACATTTTTATTACATGTTTTTAAGTGTTTTAATTCAAGAATTAAAGTGCAGTTTTTTTTAGTTAATTTAGGGGCTGCCGAATTTTCATGTGTGTTAAATGGTGTCTTTAAGTTGTCCAAAACGTCCCTTGATGTTTCCATAGCATGTGTTTAATGTTATTCATCTGATTTGGTTTGATTTAATGTGTATTCATGGTCTTTGTAGGTTCAGCCGAACCTATGGAGTGAATTAAAGAAGATACATGCACCTAGGTGCATTGTACCTAGTCGAATGATACAGTCCACCTCGGGAAGAGTCGAAATGTATGCAAGTGCCCAATCGTCTACGAGGAGTAAACAAGCCTTTCGGGAAATAATAAGAAGTTACAGACGAGTTTGCGGAAGCTTAAGTGAATTTGATTAGAAAATGGTTTAAGTTAGGAATGGAGGTGTTTAAGTGTGGGATTGATTTGGAAAAGGAGAAAGATAGGTTTGGTTTTAGAAAGAAGATGGATAAAAGATAGGTGATATTTTGGTTAAGTGATAAGTGATATATGATGGAGATGGGTAGAAAAACTCAAACAAGAAATGATTCAATACAAATATGTGTCGCCCCGGTTTCTATAAAGTTTAAGGTGGATAGATGAAGTCGAAGATGGACCAAAGACCCGTTACTTAGAGAAGTAAGAACCAATGGTATAGATTAATGGAAGGACAAGTGATAGACGCCACAAGCACAGCTCGATAAGTCTATGAAACTTGTACGAAAGTGAAGAGGAGATAACTCACTCGATGAACAAAGTTCATGTAACTTGATTAAAGTTCAAAAAGTTCTTTTTACAAATGAAAAACAACAACTTTTTATAGTGATAATCTAGGTAGCCGAATGGCCAACTTAGGAACTTAATAGCTAAGTAAAATTAGTCTAGAATGAGCCTAGAAAGTTCCAGAATTAAAACACTAAAGTGCTGGAGCTAAATTCAGCTAATTTGGAGCCCAATGGTCGGTTTCTAGAAGGGCTAATGAACTTGAACGAATTTGGAGCTTGAAGAGTGCAATGCACTTGTCTAGGTGCGTCCTTGAGCTTAAATGATGATACAGTCTGCCTCGGGAAGAGTCAAAATGTATGCAAGTGCCCAATCGTCTACGAGGAGTAATTTCAAGCCTTCGGGAATTAATAGTAAAAAATATGGATGTAAATATATTAAAGTTGCGGAAGCTATCAAAGGAATGACGATTGAGTAAGTTATGGAAATGGATTTGTAATGAAAATGGATAGTTGATAAGTGGGTAGGTTCGGTTTAGGATGGAGATGAAGAAGATGGTAAAATAGGATAGTTGGTGGAAATGGCAAAATGAACTTGAACGAAGAAATGATTCAACACAAGTTAGTGTCACCCCAATTTCTATATAGTCAAGGTGGAAATATGGAAATCGATATGGACCAAGACCCGTTATCTAAAAAGATAAGAACCGTTGGTATAATTTGATGGATGAGAAACGATTGACGCCACAAGCAAAACTTGATAAGTCAAAGACGAAACTCGTACGAAAATGAAGAGGAGATAAACTCACTCAATGAACAAAAGTCCATATAATTTGATTAAAGTTCTAAAAGTTCTTACCTTTACAAATGAAAATAACAAATATTTATAGCCAACTGAAGGAGTTAGCCGAATGGTCATAACTTAAAGGCTAAGTAAAAATTAAACTAAAACAAGCTAGAAAAATCTAGAATAAAATCTCTTAGTGTCTTGGCAAATTTCGGCTGAATGTGGCCTTGATGTGCTTGCAAATTCGTTTGGATGTATATGGCATCAATGGCACTCCAATGGATGGGTTTCTAGAAGATTAGTTATCCCAAAAATTCGTCCAAGTCCATGTGCAGCCTTTGGGAATGTTAATGGGCAGCTTTCTAGAAGGGAAGATGAATTTTAAGTCACTTGAAGATGCATGCAGCAGCTAGGTACGTCCCATGCAATAATTGAGCTATTAATTTGGTCTCTTTTAGCTGAAAAGTGTCCAGCAATAAGGGAGAACGTGAGTAGCCCTCTTGGATATGTAAATTCAGCCATTTGGGACATTTCGAAGACATCTTAATGAAGAAGAAAGTGGCCAAACGAATTTGGACAGCAAAGGAGCTGAAAAGGCTTATCTAGGTTCGGCCAACATTGGGGATGAGTTGCACCTTTTGTTTGAAGAAGTTCCAGCATTTAAACATGTCTTTGAATGGCTTGTAAGTGTTTAATTCAGCCATTAAAACTCCCTTGGACGTTCATGACTCCAACCATGCATGTATTTCTTTATTCGTTGAAACTAGTTGTTCATGCATCATGCATTTAACTCCTCCATGCATGTGTCTTCATGGAATTATTTTTTCAACCAAATAGGCACCTTGATAATCCAAAAATCAGCAGCCAACCGTCCATGCACCCACCAAATACATGGATGTATTTAGCCAAGTACAATGCACCTAGGTGCATGTATCTCTTAATTGCTTCATGTACATTCGGCTGTACCTACAAAAGGGTATGAATGCATATTAAATCAAGCCAAATGAATTTAATAACAATTAATCACGTCCAAGACACATCAATAGACACTTTGGACACATTAAACACACACTTAGCACACATACTAAATTCGGCAGCCCATAAATGACTAGAAAAATTCTGCACTTTAATTCTTAAATTAAAACACACTTAAAAGGCTGTAATAAAATGACACAAATTAAATTAGAATTAGGAAAATTAGATTTGACACTAAATAAAATATTTAGACACTTAATTTGTTGTAGAAAATTAAATAAATAAATTGTCCAATTTATTTAAAGCATTAAATTAAAATTAATCAGCTCAATGAGCTGGAGCGAGCTCGAGTGAGCTCAAATTGAGCTCGAATGAGCTAATCCGGCTCAATTTGGAAGTGCATGAAGATGCACTTGAGCTCCACGGCACTTGGGTATTTGAATTCGAGCTCATCAGTTTGCAAAACATTGGAGGGCCTGGGCGTGCCCGTATCAAATGAACTCAATTAAATGGGTCTTGTTCAGCTGAATGTAATATCAAAAGGCACCTTCAAAATTAAGCAAATGAACTTGAAGGATGAATGCATGAATTGGTTGAAACATCATGTTGCTTCATTTGATGAATTCATGCACACTTTGATACAGTCCCGGTCTCGAGATGAAATCGAGATGTATGCTTAGTTGCCCGATCGTAAACAAGAAATACGAAAGTTGAAGATAGACGAAGATTAGTTATCATAGAATAGAAGAAGAATAGATGTACGTATGAAGGTATGAAGTTTGGTTAAGTTGAAGTACGAGAGGGTCGAGATTAACTCGGGTTTTAGAAGAAGGAATCGGGAAAGGTTCTCGATTTAGGAATAGTTCGGGATTGGTTCGGATGGTGGAGGTTGGAAGTTAAATCGGGTTATTAAATCGAGATAATTGTTCGAAGGGGGTTCGTTAAAGTTGAGATGAGAGAAGGGGTTCAGTTTTAAGGAAAATACTTAAAAGGTTACGGAAATAGATCGAAAGGTGTTCAGGTTTCAGTTTTAGAAAGGAAGGTTTTGATTTAAGGCTTAAGAAATAAGTAAGAACCAATACCGAAAGGTATCGACTTGAATTACTTATATGGTTCTTAAGGCTCGGTTGTGGAGGGAAATCGGACCTCGACCCACTATCGAAATAAGATAGGAACCTCGGTATATGGAAGGTGATCAAAAGAATAGGTTGACGCCACTAGCTCACTAGATAAGCCAACGAATCCTTAAAACAAAATTGGAGAAAGTGTCTTACAAATTCGACAGAGTTTCAACATAAAATTCATCAAAAGTTTTTTTACAAATGAAAATGCCCATCTATTTATAGGCTAATGTGCTAGCCGAATGGTCATCCAATCATTCCTTAGTAGCTAAGTTAAATTAAACTAGAATATCCTTGAAAAATCTAGAACAAATCCCCTTGTATTCCATGTCCATATTCGGCTGAATGGAAGGTGTATGGACAGCTTCTAGATGGTCTAGGTGCAGCCAAATCTTCAAGGAGAAGTGATACGGGCACGCCCGGGGCACCAACATTTTACAAATTGAACGAGCTCGAACCCGAAGTTCCAAGTGCCGTGGAGTTCATGTGCATCTTTATGCACTTCCAAATTGAGCCGGATTAGCTCATTCTAGCTCAATTTGAGCTCACTCAGCTCATTCCAGCTCATTGAGCTGATTGACTAAAATTTAAATGCTTTAAATAAATTAAGTCTTTTTATTTATTAATTTTTCTACAGCCCATTAATGTTTCTAAATATTTTATTTAGTGTCTAAATTAATTTTTCTAGGCCTAAATTAATTTATCACATTTTATTGCATGATTTTAAGTTGTTTTAAAACTAAATTTAATGTGCAGAATTTTTGTCTAGTTTAAGGGGATGCCGAATTTTCAATGAGGCATAATGGTGTCTTTAATGTGTCCTAAGTGTCCATTGATGTGTCCATATCATGTATTTAATGTTATACATCTGATTTGGAATGAATTAATGTGGATTCATGGTCCTTGTAGGTTCAGCCGAACCTTATGGAGCACATTTAAGAGGTACATGCACCTAGGTGCATTGTATGTGGCCGAATGTATCCATGTACATTGGAAGATGCATGTTCGGCTGGTCAAGGATTAATTGTTGCTGATTATTGAGTTATCAAGGCACCTATTCGGTGGAAAAACAATTTAATTGAAGACAAGTTCATGAAGGAGTTAAAATGCATGAATTGCAAGATACATGAATGGCCGAATGCATGTATGTCCATCTACATGAATTACTTTGATTCTTTGAATCCTCCAAGTGACCATTCGGCCAAGAGACACCTTTTGGAAGCTCCCATCAATGCATGGCCGAATTTGGACAAGTCTATTCACTTCCCTACAGCCATGTTCATCCAATTGAGTTTTTCTCCATCAATGAGCTGGCCATTGACGTCCCCAAAGCTGCCTCTTTGTTGTTGCTCATTTTTTCATCAAAAAGACATCATTTTAAGAGCTTAATTAAAGCAAGGACGAACCTAGCTGCTGCATGCACCATTGAGGGGATTCAAAATACATTTCTCCTTCTAGAAAGATGCCCCTTGATGTTCCTAAAGGTTGGCCACGAACTTGGACGAATTTTGGACAATTAACCTTCTAGAAAACCGTCCATTGGAGTCCCTTTGCTGTCCAAATGCAATCAGCCATCTCCTTCTTCATTAAGAAACTTCAAAATGTCCCAAGAGGCTAAATTTGAGCCATCTAGAAGCTGCCCTCTTGCCTCCCAAGTCAGCCGAATCTAGCAAGCACACAAGGGCCACATTCGGCCGAACCTAGCCAAGCAACTCAATGGCCTCTATTCTAGATTTTTCTAGCTTATTCTAGTATTAATTTTACTTAGCCTTTAAGCTATATGGATGACTATTCGGCTATCTCTAATTGGCCTATAAATACTTTGCACATTTCATTTGTAATCAGTTTTTGATCATTTTTTTATGAAATTACATGAACTTTGTTCATCGAGTGAGTTATCTCCTCTTCACTTTCGTACAAGTTCATAGACTTATCGGGCTGTGCTTGTGGCCTCTATCACTTGTCTTTCCATTAATCTATACCTTTGGTTCTTATTTCTCTAAGTAACGGGTCTTTGGTCCATCTTCGATATCCATATTTCCACCTTAAGCAAATATAGAAACCGGGGTGACATTTGCTAATGTTAAATTGTTTCTTTGTTTAAGTTCCTTATTCCATTTCCACCAAAACATCACTTATCCCTTTATCCCTCTTTCTTCCTTATAAAACCGAACCTATCATTCCATATTTGCAAATCATTTCCACCGTCCCTCATTCACCCATATTTAACTTAAATTCCTTTCTATAAGTAAATTTAATCATCGCTTCCGCAATCTTAACCGTATTTACTCTCATTTGTCCCAAAGGCTTAAAATTCATCCTCGTAGACGATTGGGCACTTGCATACATTTCAACTCTTCCCGTGGCAGACTGTATCATCTGGTATCAGAGCTATCAAATGAGGATTTTTGACAACGATCGTGAAGCCGGAAGTTAGTTCGTAAGTTAAAAAAAGTCAAAAAAATTGAAATTTAAAAAAAAAAGTTATAATTTTTGTTCTTGTTTTACACTATAGTGTATTTGATGTAAAAAAAAGGAGAAAATATGAAAAAAAAAGAAAAAAATACGAGTAAAAAAAAAAGGAAGTGTGGAATTTTTTTTTGAAAGTTTGCAAGTTTATTTTCATTCTCCTCTACTATTTCCAATCACCGAGATCTGATTTTACTCCCACTCCTTCAAAACCACCGTGCCACACACACCCAAATTTTTTTCTTTTATTTAGCCTACCCGATACCAAACTTTTCTTTATTTTAGCCTCCCCTATACCCGACATCTATCCCTTGTTACCCACTTTGAAGTCGACCCTCAAGCCGCGACTAGTCTTTCAAAATGAAGTAGAAAATTGTGAGAGCGAGAGAGAGCGGTAAAAGGCACGAGTGTATTCATCAAAGAAAAAGCCTTATACGAGTGAAAACACGAGTGTGAGTGATTTTTTTTCCTCTGTGAGTGACTTGTGAGGTTTTTATGGTAAGGTACCTTAATTTTTGTCTGTTATTTCTCTTCTTTATAACCGTTTCTTTTTCAGCAAAAAAATGTCACAAGAAGGGTTCTCAGCCGCCGACTTCCAATATTTGTTGAGCGAAATGGAAAGCATGTTTGACCGAAAGATGTCATCAAGTAGGAGAATGGAGTCAAGTTCTTCACCGCGATATACATCAAAAAAACTATTCGCGAAGAGATTCTTATCAAGACTCATGTTCGTTAAAGCTTTCGAGATGGAGAGAAGAAAGATATGAGTTTAAATCCTTTCGAGGTGACAAACGAGATTCTTCAAGTCGAAAAACAGAACCTAGGACCCCACAAAGGTATACACCCGAATATTACTTGATGAAGTCCCATCGTGATTCCCTATCGCCATCTATTCTGAGTCAAGAAGTTTCATGCTATGACTCTTATTCCTTAAAGAGTCCGAGAAGAAATATCAATCATGAATCTTATTCGATAAATTCGAGGCGAAGCGAAGTGGATTTCGAGTTTGAAGCCTGTTACGATGACGAACGCGAAAGTATGAGCTATTCATCGACTGCTTCAAAGATGTCACGCAAGGAGACTCTTACACTAAGAATCGACCGTGATATCTATGAGAACATTCTTTCGATCCTTGAAGCAAACCCTTGTATTTCTGATTCTTTTGAAACATCTTATTGTTGTAATAAAAATGAAAAAGAAAAATCAAAAGAAAAAGAAAACGAGAGTGAAAAAGAAGAAAAAGAAAATAAAGAGAAAGAAATTGAAAAAGAGTTCGTGAGAGAGAAAGAAATAGAAAAAGAAATTGAGGGAAAAGAAAATAAAAATGAGAAAGAAGAAAAAAAGATTGAAAAAGAAAGAAAAGAAAAAAAGTTAGAAAAAGAAAAGCGAGAACAAGATGAGCAAGAAAAAGAGAGTGGTTTTTCAGCTAACTCTTTGGACTTTTGTTCTTCTTCTGTTTCTTCATTTCAAGTGCCCAACGTATCGCACGATGATCTCCAACTTCAGTACCTTCCCGAAGAAAGGTGTTTTCACTTGATTGAAAAAGGTAATGAAGGTAAGGAAGGTAAGTGTCTGGAAGTGATTCCGTCTCCACCAAATTTTCCTAATGATTGTGATTATGTGAAAGATATCATCATTTGCCATTCCCCCATCCCTTGTGATCTTTTAAATGATGGTAAGATGAGTTTATCCCATAATAATCATTGTGATGCAAAGTGTGAAGGGGGAGTAGTGTCTATTCGACAATGGCAAGATTCGATAAGGTATGACGATGAATTCTCTGTTAATCCCAACTTGTTTGATTGTGGTTATTATGAGATTTGTTCATTGTCTAATTCAGAATCTTTGAATTTTTGTAAATCGATTTTGAGACATATAAAGAGTTTTGATTGCTCGATCTTGAATGTGCATAAGTCTTACTGGTTTAATATGTTTGAATCATCGAAACCTTTGATTCATTTTGACTCAAATAATCAAAATTAAGTTTTTAAACCGGGCATATGTTCAAATTTGTTTTGTAGAAAACTCAAGTATCATCTGGTATGCTTGAAAGATTTCTATCTTCTTGATACAAGGTTTCTGAATAAGGTAACGAATTTTGTCAACTTTGTTCTCAATTTTTGTTCGTTCCTTAAGCAAATTTTATGGTTGTACATACAATTCGTGTACATGGAATTCCCATTTTTCTTGAAAAAGGTTGATTCGCGAGTAAAGCATCGACTACATTACATGTCCGAAGAGAGAAGGTTTGAATTGGTTGACCAAGGTAAGATTGATCTTTGCCTTTCTGAGTATCAAGGTAAGCCTTCTGAAACTGTTGACTTTTTTCTGCTTTCTTCTGATGGTGGCAAGTTTTGCGTTGATAAATTGGTTGCTGATAAACATTTAGATCTTGTTATGATTAATTGTTCTATTATGACTGTTTGTGATCTATCTATTTCAAAGAATGATGACATGCATTGTGTTGATGAACTACCTTTTGCAAAGCAATTAGATCATGATATGATTAGCTATTCCAATTTGCATCTTTATGATCTATCTGTTTTGGATATTGATAGAACACATGGTGCTGATTGCATTTTTATAAATCATTTAGATCATGAAGTGCGTGAATGTGTTATTCTGCTTATTGATGGTCTACCTATTTTAATAGATGACAAAAAGGATTTTGTGTTCGATCATTTTTATAATTCAAGTGCGAGTGAGTCCATATATCATTCAATGCAAGATTTGAATGTTCAATTTCAAGTGCCATGTGCGTTATCTTCATTACTTGCTTGTGACGATTATATCTATCACTTGATTTGTTATTCGCATGTTGGTTTTGACTTGTGGAATCTATTTGAATCAAATGCATGCCATGAAGCTTATTCCATTCAGCTCCAAATGTTTGAAAAGGCTTTGCTCATTTTGTACGATAGTGTGATCATGCATGTCCGCATGAGATTTATTTGTTCTGTCTTGATTACATTTGGGTTGCAAGTACTTTTGAAACAATTCTTGCTAACTCATGATTATATCTTTCAGGTGTTATGACTATCATCCGCACCGTTTGATCGAGGAAAGTCAAGCAAGGAGAATTTTGTTTGAGTAAGCCAACAGGTCGATTCGAGGATGAATCGTCTTGAAGAGGGGAGGGATGATACGGGCACGCCCGGGGCACCAACATTTTACAAATTGAACGAGCTCGAACCCGAAGTTCCAAGTGCCGTGGAGTTCACGTGCATCTTTATGCACTTCCAAATTGAGCCGGATTAGCTCATTCTAGCTCAATTTGAGCTCACTCGAGCTCGTTCCAGCTCATTGAGCTGACTGACTAAAATTTAAATGCTTTAAATAAATTAAGTCTTTTTATTTATTAATTTTTCTACATCCCATTAATGTTTCTAAATATTTTATTTAGTGTCTAAATTAATTTTTCTAGGCCTAAATTAATTTATCACATTTTATTGCATGATTTTAAGTTGTTTTAAAACTAAATTTAATGTGCAGAATTTTTGTCTAGTTTAAGAAATTGCCGAATTTTCAATGAGGCATAATGGTGTCTTTAATGTGTCCTAAGTGTCCATTGATGTGTCCATATCATGTATTTAATGTTATACATCTGATTTGGAATGAATTAATGTGGATTCATGGTCCTTGTAGGTTCAGCCGAACCTTATGGAGCACATTTAAGAGGTATATGCACCTAGGTGCATTGTATGTGGCCGAATGTATCCATGTACATTGGAAGATGCATGTTCGGCTGGTCAAGGATTAATTGTTGCTGATTATTGAGTTATCAAGGCACCTATTCGGCTGGAAAAACAATTCAATTGAAGACACGTTCATGAAGGAGTTAAAATGCATGAATTGCAAGATACATGAATGGCCGAATGCATGTATGTCCATCTACATGAATTACTTTGATTCTTTGAATCCTCCAAGTGATCATTCGGCCAAGAGACACCTTTTGGAAGCTCCCATCAATGCATGGCCGAATTTGGATAAGTCTATTCACTTCCCTACAGCCATGTTCATCCAATTGAGTTTTTCTCCATCAATGAGCTGGCCATTGACGTCCCCAAAGCTGCCTCTTTGTTGCTGCTCATTTTTTCATCAAAAAGACATCATTTTAAGAGCTTAATTAAAGCAAGGATGAACCTAGCTGCTGCATGCACCATTGAGGGGATTCAAAATACATTTCTCCTTAAAGAAAGATGCCCCTTGATGTTCCTAAAGGCTGGCCATGAACTTGGACGAATTTTGGACAATTAACCTTCTAGAAAACCGTCCATTGGAGTCCCTTTGCTGTCCAAATGCAATCAGCCATCTCCTTCTTCATTAAGAAACTTCAAAACGTCCCAAGAGGCTGAATTTGAGCCATCTAGAAGCTGCCCTCTTTGATGCGATCCTGGTCGCATCATGGTTCGACTCCATCCGATGCCATCGAGAGTGGCCTAAGTTTGAGGGGCCAAAGTGCAAAATGAAGCTGATTTCAGCTCTTTGAACCGATCCAACTAAATTGAACTCTTTATTTAATTTTCAGCTTTGCATTTAGTTTGCATTTTAAATACTTGCATTTAAGCATCTTAGTTCAATAAATGGTTGCTGGTCATTAATTCAACTCAACTTAGTTTAATTAATTGAGTTCTTTTAATGAATTTAATTTAATAGTTGTTTCTTTAATTAATTTAGTTACTAGGTTAATTTATTGATGCATGAGTTAAGTTCATTTAATGATGCTTTATTTAATTAAGCTAGTTACTGGAATAAATGATGTTTAAGTGTTAGTTTATTTAATTAAGCTAGTTTCTGGAATAAATGATGCTTAAGTATTAGTTCATTTAATTAAGTTAGTTGTTAATTTGTTTTAATTTTAATAATTGCATTAATGTGTCGGTTACATGTGATAATTGCAGGTGACTTTTCATCTCACATCCATTATTTCTAAAGGCTGTTATGCATTCATTGAGATGGCTTTTCAAGTGAATTCGGTTACACAAGAGGGGGCTGATATTAAGAGGCTTAATTCATCATTAAAAAGTTGTTTTATTAAATAAATAAGAGCATTATGGTTCTTTAATTTCGACAGCCTCTTTGTCTTTCAACCTCCATAACCGTTTGCTTCATGGTATTTACTACATGCAATCAATTCTCCATCATTTGGCTGGTGACTTTTCGATTGATCATGGAGACCTCAAAGGACTTGACAAGCAATTTAATTGAAGAATTAATCACATTGAAGATGGGACTTACATGGCTAGAATTCTAAAAGTTGAGACTTTTCATTTGGCTGGTGACTTTTCAGTTGATCATGGAAGACCTCAAGGGACACTTTTTAAGCATTCAAATTCATTTAATCAGCTCATTAGGAGTCATAAAGTTGCTGTTATTTGGCTGGAGGAATTCAAGAGTTTTTAGATTTTATTTTAGCCATTTAAATGCATATTAAAGTTGAATTCATTTGTCTCTTCAGCTAACCACATGTAAGCACTATATATACCTGTTATTAGTTTGTAAAAAAGAGACTTTTAAACTTGGAATATATTTTATGAACTTTTATTCATTGAGTGAGATTATTCTCCTCTCTATCTTTCGTACAAGTTTCGATTTTGACTTATCAAGTTTTCTTGCTTGTGGCGTCAATCGTTCTCTTCCATCAACTTATACCATAGGTTCTTATCTTTATAGATAACGGGTCTTGGTCCATCATCGACTACCATTTTTCCACCTTAAACAAATATAGAACCCGGGGTGACACTTTATTAGTGTTGAATCGATTCTTTGTTTAAGTTCTTTCATCCATTCCCATCAACTATCACCTATCATTTATCTAAACCATCATTTATCCATCTATCCAATTCCATTACCATCATCCTATCATTGTTTGTTCAACCTTAAACCGAATCCCATCTTTTTTCCCTTCATCTTAAACTGAACCTATCCTTTTAATTATCCAAATCAACTCTTTCATTTAAACACCTCCATTCCTAACTTAAACCCACCTTCTAAACAAATTCACCTAAAGCTTCCACAAACTCATCCATATTTTTTTGATTATTTTCTGAAGACTTGATTCCTCCTCGTAGACGATTGGGCAATTCACATACGACTCGACTCACCCTGAGGTGGATCGTATCACTCTTGCCTCCCAAGTCAGCCGAATCTAGCAAGCACACAAGGGCCACATTCGGCCAAACCTAGCCAAGCAACTCAATGGCCTCTATTCTAGATTTTTCTAGCTTATTCTAGAATTAATTTTACTTAGCCTTTAAGCTATATGGATGACTATTCGGCTAGCTCTAATTGGCCTATAAATACTTTGCACATTTCATTTGTAATCAGTTTTTGATCATTTTTTTTAATGAAATTACATGAACTTTGTTCATCGAGTGAGTTATCTCCTCTTCACTTTCGTACAAGTTCATAGACTTATCGGGCTGTGCTTGTGGCGTCTATCACTTGTCTTTCCATTAATCTATACCTTTGGTTCTTACTTCTCTAAGTAACGGGTCTTTGGTCCATCTTCGATATCCATATTTCCACCTTAAGTAAATATAGAAACGGGGGTGACATTTGCTAATGTTAAATTGTTTCTTTGTTTAAGTTCCTTATTCCATTTCCACCAAAACATCACTTATTCCTTTATCCCTCTTTCTTCCTTATAAAACCAAACCTATCATTCCATATTTCCAAATCATTTCCATCGTCCCTCATTCACCCATATTTAACTTAAATTCCTTTCTATAAGTAAATTTAATCATCGCTTCCGTAATCTTAACCGTATTTACTCTCATTTGTCCCAAAGGCTTAAAATTCATCCTCGTAGACGATTGGGCACTTGCATACATTTTGACTCTTCCCGAGGTGGACTGTATCAAGAAGTAAGGAGCTGAATGGAACTTCAAAGTTCGGCCAAAGGGGCTTGAATGCCTTGATTAACTTCATTAATTTCAACTTTGAATAGCTAACTATTCAGCTGACGAATGCACCTGAGCTAAATGGTCACTTTGGGGAGCTAAATCAGCAGCTAAGAAGGCCCTTGCAATGACCGAAACATCACTTTGAAGACATTTAATTTTCAGCTGCTCATGCACCTCTTTTGCCGTCCCTACATGCACCTACACAAAGAAATTAATCAATTCATTAAAGCTAGCTTAGCTACTTAATTTCCAGCAGCTTAGAACATATTTAATTCATGTTTTGAGCTGGAATTAAATTAAATGGAAGCTCATTAAGAAATATTAAAATTTGGCTGTAGCTTAGGATAAATTAATTAGCTAGATTCGGCTAGACAAATTAAATGGGCAGCAGCTCATTAATTATCTTTAAGCTAGACACATTAATATTACCTATTAAATATGCAATATCTAAGACATATTTATGCTTATTTAAATGCAGCAATTAACAAAAAAAAACAAATAATTAATTTGTCCCAAATTTTATTTAATTTATTTAGCTAAATAATGAGCTAAGGCCGAATGGCCATATTTGAGCTCATCATGCACGCATGAGCTAGGGCCGAGCTAAGGAAAACTCGTGAGCTGGTTGGTTGCTGTATTGGAGCTCAGAAAATGTCACGGAGCTAAAGTTGAGCTCGGGTTCTTGGGCGTGAGCTTGTAGGAGTATGCGACATGAGCTGGAAGCTGCATTTGAGCTAACTTTAGTGTCATCCCAAGCTTGCTGTACTAAAGCTCCAATTGCCTCCTTGAATTGCCTCGTACGAGCTCTCGTAATCGGTCCTCGAGGTAACACCATCGGGTCTCGGCTCGAACTCGGCTCATGATGGAGCGTGCCTGTATCGTCCTCCCCCTCTTGAAAATGACTTGTCCTCAAGTCAGGATCTGCATCAAATGGAGTTAAATCAGCCACATTAAAACTAGCACTGATGTTATACTCACCGGGCAAGTTGAGTTTATATGAATTCTCATTAATACGCTCGAGGACTTGAAAAGGTCCGTCTCCTCTCGGTGATAATTTATTTCGTCGACACACTGGAAATCGCTCTTCTCTCATATGCACCTAGACCCAGTCTCCAGGTTCAAACACAATTTGTTTTCGACCTTTGTTGGCTCGCTGTGTGTATTGCTCGGTTCTTGCCTCGATATTCTCGTACACCTTTCTATGCAGTTCTTTGACATATTCTGCCTTTTTCCTAGCATTAGAATGGATAAATTTGTCAGAAGGCAATGGTAATAAATCAAGAGGAGTGAGAGGATTAAACCTGTAAACAATCTCAAAAGGAGAAAATTTAGTCGCGGAATGAACAACTCGATTGCAAGCAAATTTAATATGGGGCAGACAGTCTTCCCACGACTTGAGATTTTTCAGAACCAATGCTTGCAACAAGGTCGATAGGACTCGGTTCACCACCTTGGTTTGTCCATCCGTCTGAGGATGACAAGTGGTCGAAAATAGTAATTTCGTCCCTAGTTTTCCCACAGAGTTCGCCAAAAATGACTTAGGAATTTTACGTCCCGATCGGATACGATCGTCCTTGGAACTCCATGCAATCGTACAATTTCCCTAAAAACAAGTTTACAATGTGCACGGCATCATCAGTCTTAGAACAAGAAATAAAATGAGACATTTTAGAGAAACGATCAACTACAACAAAGATCGAGTCCTTCCCTATTTTTGATCTCGGTAATCCAAGGATGAAATCCATGGATATGTCGGCCCAAGGAGTGTCTGGAATAGGAAGAGGCATGTATAAGCTATGAGGTTGAACCTGCGATTTTGCTCATTTGCAGGCTATGCAATGCTCGCAGATCCGTTCGACATCCTTTCTCATTCTCGGCCAAAAGAAGTGTTCTTGTAGAGTTGACATCGTTTTGTCTCGTCTGAAGTGACCCATAAGGCCACCACTATGTGCCTCTAACACGAGCAACTCCCGAATAGAGCCGTGCGGTATACATAGTTTGTTCTCTTTGAAGAGAAATCCTTCGTACCTATAAAACTTATCAAAGGCTCCGTTTTCACAAGCAGTATATATATTCCCAAAGTCAACATCATCAACATACAAATCCTTTATATGATGGAAACCAAGTAGTTTAGAGTAAAGAAAAGTCAATAGAGTATACCTTCGTGGTAACGCATCAGCTACAACATTTTCTTTACCTTTCTTGTACTTAATTACGTACGGAAATGATTCTAAATACTCAATCCATTTCGCATGCCAGTTGTTGAGCTTATGCTGACCTTTGATGTACTTGAGCGCTTCGTGATCCGAATGAATAACGAACTCTTTTGGCCTCAAGTAGTGTTGCCACGTTTCAAGCGACCTTATGAGGGCGTACATTTCCTTGTCGTACACGGGGTAATTAAGAGCAGCTCCGTTCAATTTCTCGCTAAAGTACGCCACCGGTCTTCCATTTTGAGTTAGCACGGCTTCGATCCCTACTCCTGATGCATCACACTCAATTTCAAAAGTTTTAGTAAAACCAGGAAGGGATAACAATGGATCTTTAACAAGACACTCTTTAATAGTGTTAAAAGATCGTTCTTGCTCATCGGACCAATGAAAGGCCGAATTCTTCTTGATCACGCTCATTAACGGCGCGGCTATCGTGCTAAAATTGGGCACGAATCGGCGGTAGAAGCTAGCCAATCCATGGAAACTGCGTACTTGGCTGATTGTCATAGGACGTGGCCATTCTTGGATGGCTCAAACCTTCTCTTGGTCTACCTCTAGGCCATTTACACTCACGATGTATCCTACAAACACAACCTTGTCAGTACAAAAAGAACATTTCTTAAGATTAGCGTACAATACCTCTTTTCGTAATGTCTCCAAGATTGCACGCAAGTGTTGCACATGTTCTTCCAAGGACTTACTGTACACTAAGATGTCATCAAAATAAACGACACATGATTTTCCAATAAAAGCTCATAAAACATGATTCATAAGATGCATGAAAGTACTCGGAGCGTTTGTGAGTCCGAATGGTATTACCAACCATTCATACAAACCTAGCTTCATCTTGAAGGCTGTTTTCCACTCGTCGCCCTCGCGCATTCGTATTTGGTGGTATCCACTTTTGAGATCGATCTTTGTAAAGACTCTCGCTCCACTTAACTCGTCGAGCATATCGTCGAGTCAGGGTATCGGGTGTCGATATTTGACGGTGATCTTGTTGATTGCGCGACAGTCTACATACATACGCCACGAACCATCTTTCTTCGGTACTAGTAACACCGATACCGCACAAGGACTCAAGCTCTCTTGAATATATCCTTTTTCTAGCAATTCGGTGATTTACTTTTGGAGCTCTTTTGTTTCCTCGGGATTGCTCCGATACGTAGGTCAATTGGGTAGAGCAGCTCCAGGCACCAAGTCGATTTGGTGTTCTATGCCTCGAATGGGTGGCAAACCACTGGGTATCTCCTCCGAAAAGAGGTCTTCGAATTCCTGAATCAGAGACAACACAAAAGAAGGAAGATTCTTGGGTAAATCGTTAGTGTTCAAAAATGCTTCCTTATACATAAGAAAATACATCGGATGTCTCAAACACAAAGCTTTCCGAATGTCACTCGCTTTTGCAAAAACGCTCATTTTCCCACTCTCTTTTTCATCTTCATCTTTTTCTTTCTTTTGTTTTCTCTCACTTGTTTTTGCACTCTTATTTTTCTCTCTCATATTCTTTTCTTTTTCTTTTGCTTCATCAATAGAATTCCTAAGTTTTTGCTGATCGTCAAATACTTGCTTAGGCGTTAAGGGGGCAAGCTCACATTCCTTCCAAGATACTTGAAGAAGTACCGATTAGTGTAGCCATCGTGCATCACTCGGCGGTCGTATTGCCATGGACGTCCCAAAAGTAAGTGGCCCGTGTGCATCGGCACTACGTCACATAGCACTTCATCGGAGTATTTCCCGATGCTGAAGGATACTAAGACTTGCTTTGTAACTTTAAGTTCTCCGCCATCGTTAAGCCACTGAAGCTTATACAGAGTCAGATGCTTTTTCGTTGTCAAGCCTAACCTTTCCACCATGAGGGTACTTGCTACGTTTGTGCAACTCCCTCCGTCAATGATAAGGCTACAAACCTTGCATTGCACTTGGCATCTCGAATGAAAGATATTTTCTCGTTGCTCCTTGTTTCCTACACTTTGAAGATTGAGGCTTCGCTTCACGACAAGCAGCTCACCTTCAACAGGTTGTTCTAAGTCCTCATCAGCTTCGAAATTGGATTCAGACTCAAGTTCTTCTTCGTCTTCAGTTTCAATCTCACTGTCAGCCCGCATCACCATAGTTCGTCTATTCGGGCATTGACTTGCGATATGTCCTCGGCCAAGGCACTTGAAGCACTTGATATCCCTTGATCTAGCATTAGAAATTTCTAGAGCCTTGCCTTTGTTTGTTTCGGCCAAAGGCTTGTTCGTCTTAGGGGTGAAAGTAGAGTCTTTTGACTTGCTCGTGAGGAACCCCTTGCTTGTGCTTTGGCCCCACTTAGATGGCTTTGCGTTGGAGTAATTTTGGGATGCTCCTTTTTACTTCAATTGCTTTTCTACCTTAATGGCCATATGGACCATATCTTCCATCTCGACATAATGTTGCAATTCTAAACATTGGCTATCTCCTGGTTAAGTCCGGCTAAGAATCAAGCCATGGTAGCTTCCCGTTCTTCTTGGATATCAGCTCGAATCATAGCGACCTCCATTTATTTGTAATAATCTTCTACGCTTCTCGTCCCTTGTGTAAGATGTTGGAGTTTTTGATGTAACTCCCAGTGGTAGTAAGAGGGGATGAATCATCGTCTCATGGCTGCTTTCATCTCAGTCCAAGTAGTGATTGGACATTCGCCGTTGCGCCTTCGACTCGTAGTCAACTGATCCTACCAGTTCATGGCATAATCAGAAAACTCTATGGCAGCTAGTTTAACCTTTTTATTCTCGGAGTAGTTATGAAAATCAAACACAAGTTCAATCTTCTTTTCCTATTCCAAATAGGCTTCAGGGTCTGACTTGCCTTGGAAAGGAGGGATGGTTAACTTGATGTTCTTGAGATCATCGTCTTCCCGCCTCTGATCTCTTTGGCCGCGGTTTCAAGGATCTCGTCTTCTAATACTCAAGTTGGATTCTTGGTCACTTTTGCCCTCACTCAACTTGTTGATGTCTTCATCAGGAACTCTTGGTCGATCTCGTTGGGGGTTGGGTTGCCCACGCCTTTGTCGAACTTCTTCGGGCATTTCATTGTGGGGCCCTTGGTTCTCAACTTGATAAAGACAGTCTTCAAGTGGATTGAGCCTCCGATCAAGTAACCGTTCCATTTCACGCAAGAGGGCTTGCATTTGCAAATCTGGAACATTTCTGACGGGTTGTCTTCCAGGTTGTTCTTCCAAGTTTCGCCCGGCATCTTGTGACATTTTAGCAGACTTAAATCCTCTCAATCAAATCCTCACAGTTCACTCAAAAAGAAAGAAGATTAATGACACTCCCACTCGTGTTTACACTCTTAGTTTGACTTTTACCTCCCCTCGAATGATCTCACGCTCTCGTGCCTTTTACCTCTACACTTTCTCGTGATTTTGTTGTTCAAATTTGCCAAGGCCTATTAGGGCTTAGGGGGTCGGTCACAAAGGGTTTCAAGGGTCGTAACATACTAAGGTGTTGGGTAGGCTGAAAGAAGAAAGTTTTAGGTGGGTTTAGAACAAAGGAACTAGAGTGGGGTCGAGAGAAAGAAGTGGTTTACAGAAGAAGAAGGAATATCGAATTCGATAAAAAAATTTTTATGAATTTTTTTTAAAATACGAATTTCCTTTTTTTTACTTACTTCGGATCTTTGCTTAACAGCTTCGGATTAGTTGTCGGAGCTTCATAATTCTCATTTTAACCAGCTCTGATACCAGATGATACAGTCCCGATCTCGAGATGAAATCGAGATGTATGCTTAGTTGCCCTATCGTAAATAAGAAATACGAAAGTTGAAGATAGATGAAGATTAGTTATCGTAGAATAGAAGAAGTATAGATGTAGGTATGAAGGTATGAAGTTTGGTTAAGTTGAAGTATGAGAGGGTCGAGATTAACTCGGGTTTTAGAAGAAGGAATTGGGAAAGGTTCTCGGTTTAGAAATAGTTCGGGATTGGTTCGGATGGTGGAGGTTGGAAGTTAAATCGGGTTATTAAATCGAGATAATTGTTCGAAGGGGGTTCGTTAAAGTTGAGATGATAGATAATTGTTTGATTTTAAGGAAAATACTTAAAAGGTTACGGAAATAGATCGAAAGGTGTTTGGGTTTCAGTTTTAGAAAGGAAGGTTTCGATTTAAGGCTTAAGAAACAAGTAAGAACCAATACCGAAAGGTATCGACCTAAATTACTTATACGGTTCTTAAGGCTCGGTTGTGGAGGGAAATCAGACCTCGACCCACTATCGAAATAAGATAGGAACCTCGGTATATGGAAGGTGATCAAAAGAATAGGTTGACGCCACTAGCTCACTAGATAAGCCAATGAATCCTTAAAACGAAATTGGAGAAAGTGTCTCACAAATTCGACAGAGTTTCAACATAAAATTCATCAAAAGTTTTTTTACAAATGAAAATGCCCATCTATTTATAGGCTAATGTGCTAGCCGAATGGTCATCTAATCATTCCTTAGTAGCTAAGTTAAATTAAACTAGAATGTCCTTGAAAAATCTAGAACAAATCCCCTTGTATTCCATGTCCATATTCGGTTGAATGGAAGGTGTATGGACAGCTTCTAGATGGTCTAGGTGCAGCCGAATCTTCAAGGAGAAGTAAGGAGCAGAATGGCACTTCAAAGTTTGACCAAGGGGGCTTGAATGCCTTGATTAACTTCATTAATTTCAGCTTTGAATAGCTAACTATTCAGCTGACGAATGCACCTGATTCCAACAGCCACAAGTGTGAAAAGGAGGAGCTAAACAGCCCCTAATGTGAACGCCATATGCTGCCGGTGTGAACAACATCTTTTAGGGAGCTTGGGTGAGCTAAATGGTCACTTTGGGGAGCTAAATCAGCAGCTAAGAAGGCCCTTGCAATGACCAAAACATCACTTTGAAGACATTTAATTTTCAGCTGCTCATGCACCTCTTTTGCCGTCCCTACATGCACCTACACAAAGAAATTAATCAATTCATTAAAGCTAGCTTAGCTACTTAATTTCCAGCAGCTTAGAACATATTTAATTCATGTTTTGAGCTGGAATTAAATTAAATGGAAGCTCATTAAGAAATATTAAAATTCGGCTGTAGCTTAGGATAAATTAATTAGCTAGATTCGGCTAGACAAATTAAATGGGCAGCGGCTCATTAATTGTCTTTAAGCTAGACACATTAATATTACCTATTAAATATGCAATATCTAAGACATATTTATGCTTATTTAAATGCAGCAATTAACAAAAAAAAACAAATAATTAATTTGTCCCAAATTTTATTTAATTTATTTAGCTAAATAATGAGCTAAGGTCGAATGGCCATATTTGAGCTCATCATGCATGCATGAGCTAGGGTCGAGCTAAGGAAAACTCGTGAGCTGGTTGGTTGTTATATTGGAGCTCAGAAAATGTCACGGAGCTAAAGTTGAGCTCGGGTTCTTGGGCGTGAGCTTGTAGGAGTATGCGATATGAGCTGGAAGCTGCGTTTGAGCTAACTTTAGTGTCGTCCCAAGCTTGCTGTACTAAAGCTCCAATTGCCTCCTTGAATTGCCTCGCACGAGCTCTCGTAATCGGTCCTTGAGGTAACACCATCGGGTCTCGGCTCGAACTTGGCTCATGATGGAGCGTGCCTGTATCACACTTAGCCTTGAAGAAAGCCATAATGCCATGAATGTGCAGCCCTTTAGTACTCCTACATCTCCCTTGGCCGAATGAGGCTTTAATGTGCTGGAATACTTGAATTGATTGTGTAAAAATTCACCTCCCTTGTGGCCAACGTCCTTGCACCTTAATAAATGGCAGAATATTCATGCATGGGAGAAGAATAGTTTGTTCTAGATGCTGGTTGGTACATGTACGAATTTCCCATGCATTTATCTTCCAATTTGTCCATAAATATGGTCCATGCACCTTCAATTACATGAACAATCAGCAGCTTACTTTGCATGAACGTCCCACATGCATGTGTCCATTGAATGTCGTCCATACATTGAACCTAATATGCATGAATCTTGCATCAATTCGGCTGCACCTTGAAGACACCAATGCATGAACATCCTTTCATGAACCTGGTCATTCATGTATGTTCCCTTTCCTTGCTTTAATTCGTGCATGAACCGTGCCATGCAATGCACCAGCCCATGCATGTAACTTGGCTAAAAAACTCCTTCATGCATTCGGCCACATACATTGCACCTAGGTGCATGTATCTCTTAATTGCTTCATGTACATTCGGCTGTACCTACAAAAGGGTATGAATGCTTATTAAATCAAGCCAAATGAATTGACTAACAATTAATCACGTCCAAGACACATCAATAGTCACTTTGGACATATTAAACACACACTTAGCACACATACTAAATTCGGCAGCCCCCTATTTAAGTAGAAAAAAATCTGCACATTGATTTTAATTTTAAAACATCTTAAAACATGTAATAAAAATGTAACAAACTAATTTAGACTAGGAAAAATTAATTTAGACACTAAATAAAATATTAGGACGCATTAATTTACTGTAGAAAAAAATTAATAAATTAAATACTCAATTTATTTAAAGCATTAAAATTAACGAATCAGCTCAATGAGCTGGAACGAGCTCGAGTGAGCTCAAATTGAGCTAGAATGAGCTAAGCCGGCTCAATTTGGAAGTGCATAAAGATGCACATGAACTCTACGGCACTTGGAACTTCGGGCTCGAGCTCCATAAGTTTGAAATTTGATGGTCCCCCGGGTGTGCCCGTATCATCGAATGTATCCAAGAACCATGGAGGTGCATGGACGGCTGGAAGCATGTATGTTGCTGCTCATTTTTGGCCCCTCAAGACACCTTTTCAGCCAAGAGTCACTAGCCCTTCAAGCTCCCCAAGGTACAGCCGAACGTACCAATGCATTAAAAAAAGGTTCATGCACATTAAGTGCATTGTATGTGGCCGAATGCTTCCATGTGCATAGGTAGATGCATGTTTGGTTGGACAAGGCTTAAATGCTGCTCATTATTCATCAAAAGACATCAATTAAAGAGCATAATTAAAGTATGGGACGTACCTGGCTGCTGCATGCATTTTCAAGTGACCCAAAACTCATCTCCTCTTCTAGAAACATGGCTAATGAAGTTCCCAAGGGCTGTACATGGACTTGGACGAATTTCTTCTTCATGAAGCATGGCTATTGACGTTCCAAGAGGCTGAATTTGGACTTTTCCATTGACCTCCTTCAAGCATTCATCTACCAAGTTAATTGCTCCATCTAGAAGCTGTCCACTTGACTCCCATTCAGCCGAATCTGCCCATAACCACTTAATGAGTTTATTCCAGATTTTTCAGCTCAATTAAGCCTTCTAGAAGTGGCCTTTGACATCCTCAATGCATGGGAAACTATAAGGAAACCTTCTCCAAAATTCTGGAAATTTCTAAGTGTTTCTAGATTAATTTAGCTTAGTTATTAAGTTATTTGAATGACCATTTGGCTAGCCCTATGATAGCCTATAAATAGTTGTTAATTTCATTTGTAAAAAAGACTTTTTGATTATTAAAACTTTGAATATATTTCATGAACTTTCGTTCATTGAGTGAGCTTGTCTCCTCTTCGATTTCGTGCAAGTTTCCTAGACTTATCAAATTGCTTGTGGCATCTAGACTTGTTCCTTCCATTAAACTATACCATTGGTTCTTATCTACCTAGATAACGGGTCGTGGTCCATCTTCGACTTCATCTATCCACCTTAAACTTTATAGAAACCGGGGTGACACATATTTGTGTTGAATCGATTCTTTGTTTAAGTTCAATTCTATCCATCTCCAACAGATATCATCTTATCATTACTTATTTACTTTTCCTTAAACCGATAACCTTTATTATCCTTATTTCTTTCTATCACCAAAATCGAACCTATCATTCTCCATATCTGAATCAATCCCACACTTAATAACCTCCATTCCTAACTTAATCTATTTCTAAACAAATTTATTCAAGAGCTTCTGCAAACTCAACCCTAATTTCTATTCTTTTCCGAAGGCTTGATTTACTCCTCGTAGACGATTGGGCAACTCGCATACATTTTGACTCTTCCCGAGGCAGACTGTATCAAACTCTCGCACGGAACTTTGCAGAATACAAAGCTTACCTTCTCGAAAAAGGAAGCCATCAAACCTGAAAAACTTATCCACAACAACATGTTTACACAATTTATACACATCTCCAAAATCAGCACCAGAACTATACAAATCTTTCAAAAATGCAAAACCAAGCAATTTTGAATCCAAATGATTTAATAGAGTATATCGACGAGATAGTGCATCAGCCACAATGTTTTCCTTACCCTTCTTATACCGAATAACATAAGGAAAGGATTCAAGAAATTCTACCCATTTTGCGTGCCTTTTGTTGAGCTTGTGTTGTCCTTTGATGTGCTTGAGCGATTCATGGTCCGAATGGATGACAAACTCTTTTGGCCATAAATAGTGTTACCACGTTTCCAATGCCCAGATCAAAGCGTACATTTCCTTATCGTATGTTGGGTAATTCAATGGTGCGCCACTTAGTTTTTCACTAAAATACGCCACGGGTTTTCCTTCTTGAGTCAACACAGCACCAATCCCAATACCTGAGGCATCACATTCAATTTCAAATGTTTTGTCAAAATCAGGTAATACAAGTAATGGGGCATTAGTTAAATGATCTTTAAGTAAAATAAAAGATTTCTCTTGTTCCTCGCTCCAAAAGAAGGTAGAATTCTTTTTGATCACATTCGTGAGAGGTGCGGCCAATGTGCTGAAATTCAGAACAAAGTGATGGTAGAAACTTGCCAAGCCATGGAAACTTCGTACTTGACTTATGCTAGTCGATCTAGGCCATTCTCGAATAGCTTTCACCTTGTCTTGATCTACTTCAAGTCCTTGCGAGCTGACAACAAATCCTAAGAAAATGACTTTGTTAGAACAAAATGTGCATTTCTTAAGATTAGCATATAATGTTTCCTTGCGCAATGAATCAAGAATAGCTCGTAAATGCTTCAAATGATCATCTAAAGATCTACTATAAACAAGAATGTCATCAAAGTAAACCACACAGAATTTACCAATATAAGCACGAAGAACATGGTTCATTAAACGCATAAAAGTACTAGGAGCGTTAGTGAGACCGAATGGCATTACCAACCACTCGTACAAACTGTGTTTAGTTTTAAATGCTATTTTCCACTCATCTCCCTCAAGCATCCGAATCTGATGGTAACCGCTTTTGAGATCGATTTTGGAAAACAATTGAGCACCACTTAATTCATCAAGCATATCATCAAGACGCGGTATTGGATGATGATATTTTATCGTGATTTTGTTTACAACACGACAATCAACACACATACGCCAAGTCCCATCCTTTTTTTGCACTAATAAAATCGAAATGGCGTACAGACTAAGGCTCTCACGGATGAATCCCTTATCAAGAAGTTCATTCACTTGTTTTTGCAATTCCTTGGTCTCTTCTGGATTACTACGATAGGCAGGTCAGTTCGGTATGGATGCATCGGGAATGAAGTCGATTTGATGTTCTATTCCCCGAATAGGTGGTAAGCCACTTGGAATTTTGTCGGGAAATACATCTTCAAATTCCTGCAAGAGAGAAACAATAGAAGAAGGTAAAGTAGCATCTAGTTTATTAATATTCAAATAAGATTCCTTGTACATGAGTGTACAAGTAGGGGCTGCCTCAACATGAAAGATTTTCGAATGTCACTCTCTTTTGCATACACACTCATTTTTTTCTCTTGATCTTTATTCTTGTCTCTCATTTTTACCTCTTGTTTCCCTCGTTTCTTTTCACTCAAATTTTCACACACTTTTTCATTCTTTTCTTTCTTTTCACTCTCTTTGAATTTTTCAATTGAGTCTCGTAGTTTCACTTGATCTTCGTATACTTGTCTCGGTGTCAAAGGCACCAAAGTGATGTTTTTGCCTAAATACTTGAAGGTGTATCAATTTATGTAGCCATCATGTACCACCTTTCGATCAAATTGCCATGGACGGCCAAGCAAAAGGTGTCCAGCATGCATTGGAACCACGTCACAGAGAACTTCATCTTTATATTTTCCAATGGAAAATGGCACCAACACTTGTTTTGTCACCTTTAACTCCCCTCCTTCGTTAAGCCATTGAAGCTTATATGGACAAGGATGTTTCGTTGTGGACAAGGCAAGTTTCTCCACCATTAATGTACTAGCAACATTTGTACAACTTCCACCATCCACAATAAGACTACATGCCTTACCTTGCACCAAATAGTGTGTATGGAAGATGTTCTCGTGTTGTTGTTCGTTCTCCACGCTTTGCAAACTTAGGCTACGTTTGATCACTAGAATCTCACCTTCAACAGCGTATTCAAATTATTCCTCCTCTTCACTAGCAGAAGTGTCGGATTCCTCATCTTTATCTTCCGACTCTATTTCGCCATTGGTTCTCAACACCATTGTTCGTCGGTTAGGGCATTGACTAGCTATGTGCCATCGTCCTAAGCACTTAAAGCACTTGATGTCCCTTGTATGATTTGGATTGGCGACTTCTTTGCCTTTGCTTGATTCACCAACGGGTTTGTTAAACTTAACAGGAGTGTTTTGGTCCTTCAAACGGTTAGAAAAATCTCTTTTGCTCGTACCTTGTCCCCACTTTGAAGTGTTTGCAGGGTTGGAATAGGTCCGAATGGAGCCTTTCTTCTTGAGTTGTTTTTCTATTTTAATTGCAACATGGACCATGTTGTTCACCTCGACATAGTGTTGAAGCTCCACCACGTTAGCAATTTCTCGATTTAACCCGGCTAGGAATCTGGCCATGGTTGCTTCACGGTCCTCTTCCACATTCACACGAATCATTGCGATTTCCATTTTTTTGAAATAATCTTTTACACTTCGGTGGCCTTGTGTAAGATTTTACAACTTTTGGTATAACTCCCGATGGTAAAAAGATGGAATGAATCTCTTTCTCATCACCGCTTTCATTTTTAACCATGTAGAAATTGGCCTTTCTCCATTTTGTCTTTGATTGGTTGTTAGTTGATCCCACCACACCATGGCGTAATCAAAAAATTCGATTGCTGCCAACTTGACTTTCTTGGTCTCCGAGTAGTTGTGGCAGTCAAACACCAACTCGATTTTCTTTTCCCACTCCAAATATGCCTCCGGATCGGACTTGCCTTGGAAGGGTGGTATGGAGAGCTTAATGTTCTTCAGATCATCGTCCACTTGTTCTCGTCCCCTTTGGCCTCAGTTTCGTTGACCCCTCCGCTGATCACTTAAGTTAGACTCTTGGTCACTTTCGGACTCGCTAGAGATGGAATCGACTTCTTGGAACCTTGGGTGACCTCGTTCCCTTCGTGGACCTCGAGGATTCCTTTCTCGCTGGGTTCTCTCTTCGACTTGATCTAACCTCTCTTGAATGGGCTCGAGCTTGCGGTCGAATAGGAGCTCAACCTCGCGGAATAGGGCTTGAAGATTAAGGTCTAGTACGTTGCGGACTGGTTGCCGTTCGGGCCTTTCTTCCATATTTCAGTTCAGACTTCTCGACATAAGAAAGTTTTTTTTAAAAACCTCACCACAAACCTCACTAGTCACTCGAAAAGAAAAAGTAAATATTGAACACTCACACTCGTGTTTCACTCAATTTCGGCTTTTTCTCTAATGAGTCACTCGTGGCTTTTACCACTCGAATCCACCTCTCAAAATTCTAGAAGGTTGCCTTAGACTTATTAGCAACTTGTAGGTCGGCTTCAATGGGTTAAAGCAAAGGATAAATCATTTTATGTAAAGGTAGGCTAAAAGAAAAAGAAGAAGTTGATAGATGTGGCATTGGATGCGTTGAAAAAAAATACCAAATGATAGGAATAAGAATTTGGATGATCGGGATAGGAAGATGAAAATATTATTTTCAGAAACTCAGAAATTGAGGAGAAGAATGAAAAAACTCACAAAATCACAAAACTTCACTTTTCTTTTTTTTTCATATATATATATTTTTTCTTTTTTTTTTCAAATGCACGAAAATAGCACCAATAAAACTTTGAGATTACAACTGATTTTTTATTTTATTTTTTTTTCAAATTTTTTTCGAATTTACGACTTTGGAATTACGTTGATCGTCGGAGCTCCTCATTTTCTAGCTCTGATACCAAATGATACGATCCACCTCGGGGTGAGTCAAGTTGTATATGAATTTGCCCAATCGTCTACGAAGGAGTATCGTTTGATTTGTTTAAAAGAAAGGTAAAATGGTTATATTTTAGAAAAGGGCAGCAACTTGGGTTGAAGGAAAATAGTTGGATGAATGGATTGATGGTTGAAACAAGAAAGAACCCTTAATAGAAGATTAAGGACCCGAATCCTATAGGTTTCAATGGAATGGTTGAGTTGAATAAAAATCGAGACCCACTATCTAGCAAGATAGGAACCAACGGTATTGATTTGAATGCCACACCCGAAAGGATGATAAGTTCAAGAACAAATTCAGATTGACGCCACTAGTTAATAGATAAGTCAATTTGAACCTTGAAGAATTAAGAGATCGGATAACTCACAATCTGAATATTTCATAAAGCATCAAAAGTCCCCTTTTACAAACTAATAACAAGTATATATAGTGTTTACATGTGGTTAGCTTAAGAGTCAAATGAATTCAGCTTTAATATGCATTTAAATGGCTGAAATAAAATCTAAAAACTCTTGAATTCCTCCAGCCAAATAATAGCAACTTTATGACTCCTAATGAGCTGATTAAATGAATTTGAATGCTTTAAAAATGTCCCTTGAGTTGTCCTTGGCTACCTGAAAAGTCTCCAGCAACTAAATAAAAATTTGTAACTCATGTGTGACCTTTAAGCTTCAAACGGTTATTGGAAGAAGAAGAGGTTGTTGCCGAAATTAATTGATGTATAATGCTTCCTTCAATTATCATAACAGCTCCTTTAAATGTTGAATAATGCTTCCTTTATGTGTGTAACCGATTCTCACTTGAAAAGTCACATTAAACTCTTTGTAACATCCCATGAGTGTAACGGTTTCCAGCTAAAAGGTTTCCTACGTTCAAACACATTAAACAGACATATTAACCACATTTAAACACTTATTAAACACTAGTTTAACTTAAACACATTAAACACTTATTAAACATTAATTTAACTTAACACATTAAACACTTATTAAACACTAATTTAACTTAACACATTAAACTCTTGACTTAATAAATAAACTAGAAGTAAGGACTTCAATTAATGCAGCAACTAGTTAATTTATGGAAGCAGAATTAAATTAACTTAAACTCATGCTTCATTAAAAACATCCTAGTAACTAGATTAATTAATAAGCCTCTTATTAAACACAACTTGTTTAATTAAACTAAACACCTTTATTTAAAGCTAATTTTAAAAGCAAAATAAAAAAATGCATGAAATAAATCAAGCTAAACACAAGCTGAATGAACTGAATATGAGCTTATTTCAACTTGCAAAAGCATGCGCATTGGGCTTATTAAGTTAGCCTAATTCTCCTCATTTTGTCCAGCCATTAACTTGCTCCACTTTTGCACGTGCTCGGGTGATGGGTCCTTGTGGCAACACCAATGGCTCTTTGTTGGAACTTGGTGTGACTCGGGTCATGGCCGTATTAGAAGTTACGACTCTCGTAGACAAAATATGGAGCAACGTCGTGGCTGGACAGTTTGGGAACGATGAATCGAGCAAACCATGTAATTTCCTTCACGTTCAGCTAGCTCAAATTTAGCTCAAGGAGCTCGTCTTTAATATATATTTGCATGTGTTAATATGCTTGAAATAAATAATTAAATAGCTAGACTTAATTAAATAAATTGTTAGTTATGTTAGTTATAGCCATTTAAGTTAAAATTAATTAAGCCATAATAACTATGTCTGAATTTAATCCATAATATTTATAATGTTCTTTTAATACAAGTAATTAATTTGTCCAAGATTAAATGTTGTTTTAAGGTTGTCTAGTTACTGCCGAATTTATGGTGTTTAAATGTCCTAGTGGCTGCCGAATTTATGATGTCTAATTTCCCATTTTAATGTGATGAATTAATGATCTAATGGGCTGATTAATTTGCTGCAGGTTTCAATACCTTGGACGGCATGAAGAGCAACTAATAGGCTGCTGCACTTTGATGATTTTAAGGGGCCATTCAGCCAACCACTTTTAGCTCCTCAAGAAGATCTTTGGAATGCCAAGTCTGGCCGTCACACTCCCCAAACACCTCTTAATTCATGCCCAAGTCTTGCCTAGAATGGGACGGCAAATTAAATGAAGTTGCTGCTACTTTTTCCAAGCCTCCATCGTGAACAACAACAGCATTAATAGGGCTGCTGATTGCTTTTCTCCATGCGCCCTTTCAGCACACCAAACTCTATGATTAATGTGCCGAATTAATGCAAGTTTCTAGTCGAATTTAATTCAAGTTGTTGGCCAAATTTATTGAGTTGTTGGATGATACAGTCCCAGTCTCGAGAGGAAGTCGAGATGTATGCATAGTTGCCCGATCGTAAACAAGAAATACGAAAATAAAAGATAGAAGAAGAAGAGTAAAGTAAATTAGAAGAAGTGTAGATTTAGATAGGAAGGTATAAAGTTTGGTGAAGCTGTAGTACGAGAGGTTTAGGATTAGTTCGGGTTTAGAAGAAGTATTCAGAATTGGCCTCGGGTTAAAGTTAGTTTGGGATTGGTATGGATGGGTTGAGGTTGGGAGGTAAGTCAGGATAGTATCTCGGGTTAATTGTTCAAAGAGGGATAGTTAAGGTTGATATGAAAGAAGGGAATTCAGTTTTAGGATGACTACGTGATACGATCAGCCTCGGGGTGAGTCGATTCGTATGTGAATTGCCCAATCGTCTATGAGGAGGAATCAAGTCTTCAAAAAATAATCGGAAAAATATAGATGAGTTTGCGGAAGCTTTAGGTGAATTTGTTTAGAAGGTGGGTTTAAGTTAGGAATGGAGGAGTTTAAATGAAAGAGTTGATTTGGATAATTAAAAGGATAGGTTCAGTTTAAGATGAAGGGAAAGAAGATGGGATTCGGTTTAAGGTTGAATAAACAATGATAGGCTGATGGTAATGGAATTGGATAGAGGGATAAGTGATGGTTTAGATAAATGATAGGTGATAGTTGATGGGAATGGATGAAAGAACTTGAACAAAGAATCGATTCAACACTAATAAAGTGTCACCCCAAGTTCTATATTTGTTTAAGGTGGAAAAATGGTAGTCGATGATGGACCAAGACCCGTTATCTATAAAGATAAGAACCTATGGTATAAGTTGATGGAAGAGAATGATTGACGCCACAAGCAAGAAAACTTGATAAGTCGAAATCGAAACTCGTACGAAAGATAGAGAGGAGAATAATCTCACTCAATGAACAAAAGTTCATAAAATATATTCCAAAGTTCAAAAGTCTTCTTTTACAAACTAATAACAAGTATATATAGTGTTTACATGTGGTTAGCTGAAAAGACAAATGAATTCAACTTTAATATGCAATTAAATGGCTGAAATAAAATCTAAAAACTCTTGAATTCCACCAGCCAAATAATAGTAACTTTATGACTCCTAATGAGCTGATTAAATGAATTTGAATGCTTTAAAAATGTCTTTTGAGTTGTCCTTGGCTAGCCGAAAAGTCTCCAGCAACTAATGGTGTTTTAAAAGGCTTAAATGTCCATCTTGAATGCTTTTAAAAAATGTCCCTTGAGTTGTCCTTGGCTACCTGAAAAGTCTCCAGCAACTAAATAAAAATTTGTAACTCATGTGTGACCTTTAAGCTTCAAACGGTTATTGGAAGAAGAAGAGGTTGTTGCCGAAATTAATTGATGTATAATGCTTCCTTCAATTATCATAACAGCTCCTTTAAATGTTGAATAATGCTTCCTTTATGTGTGTAACCGATTCTCACTTGAAAAGTCACATTAAACTCTTTGTAACATCCCATGAGTGTAACGGTTTCCAGCTAAAAGGTTTCCTACATTCAAACACATTAAACAGACATATTAACCACATTTAATCACTTATTAAACACTAATTTAACTTAAACACATTAAACAATTATTAAAAGCTAATTTAACTTAAAACATTAAACACTTATTAAACACTAATTTAACTCAACACATTAAACACTTGACTTTATTAAATGAACTAAAAGTTAAGACTTCAATTAATGCAGCAATTAGTTAATTTATGGAAGCAGAATTAAACTAACTTAAACACTTTATTAAATAAACTAAAAGTTAAGACTTCAATTAATGCAGCAACTAGTTAATTTATGGAAGCAGAATTAAACTAACTTAAACTCATACTTCATTAAAACATCCTAGTAACTAGATTAATTAATAAGCCTCTTATTAAACACAACTTATTTATTTAAACTAGACACCTTTATTTAAAGCTAATATTTAGTTTAAAAGTTGTATTCAGCAAAATAAAAATGCATGAATTAAATCAAGCTAAACACAAACTGAATGTGAACTTAAACCAAGCTCAATGAGCTGAGATGAACTCATGTGAGCTGAACCACATAGGAAGGAAGTTTAATTGAGCTGAAAATGAGCTGGAATCAGCTTCATTTTGCACTTTGGCCCCTTGAGCTTAGGCCACTCTCGATGGCGTCGGATGAAGTCGAACCATGATGCGACCAGGATCGCATCATACCCCCCTCTTGAAAGTGATTCGTCCTCGAATCGAGCCGATGGTTCTCTCAAACAAAATTCTTGCCGCTCGACTTTCCTCAATCAAACAGGACGATGATAATCGCAACACCTGAAAAATATAACCAAGAGTTAGCAAGAGTTGTGTTAAACAAACTTGCAAATGAAATGTAAACATCAAACAAAGAAATCACATGTAATCGGGCAGCATCAAACTTTCGTATAAAATGAACAATGCCTTATCAAACATTTGAAACTGAAGTGAATAATCTTCATGGCATGCATACGATTCGAATGGATTCCATAAATCAAAATCACCATGTGAGTAACACATCAAATGATAGATATATTCATCACAAACAGATAGGTGAGAAAGTGCAAATGACACTTGAGATAGAACAATCTCATCTTACATTGAACGATGCATTGAATTACTCGCACATGAATAAAATTTATCAAACACAAGATTCTTTTTGTCAATGAACAAATCAGATAGATCACCAATCATCAGAATGAAACATTCAAACACTTCATGATCTAAATGATGAAAATTAGTAGCATGTGTTCTATCAACATTCAAAGAAATCAAGAGCATTTCAAAGTTTTCAAATGGATCACACATGGAACGCAATATGGACTCTTTCACATGGAAATTATCAAAACTGTCAAACTTAAGAATCCTATCATCATTCATCAAAACGGTTAAATCGCAAACAGGCAAAGTAGAACGATTAATCATAACATGATCTAAATGTTTGGAAAAAAAATAATCATCAACGCAAAGCTTATCATAGTCCTAAAAGAGCAAAAACGCATCAACAGTTTTAGAAGACTTACCTTTATACTCAGAAAGACAAAGATCAGTCTTACCTTGATCGAGCAATACAAACCTTCTCTCCATGGCCAAGTAGTGTAATCGAAGCTTCGCGTTCAATTCAACCATTCTCAAATGGAAAGTGAATTTCAAATGTAACCATAAAAATTGTTTAAGGAACGAATAAAAATGGAAAACAAAGTTGACAAAATTCGTTACCTTATTCAGGAACCATGTTTCAAAATGATTGAAATTGTTCAAGCATAATTGGAACTGATTGATTTTCCAACAAGACATACCAGATGATACAAAACATATTCTCGATTTAAAAACATGCGTTTGATTATTAAGTTCAAGATGTGACAACGGTTTAGAAAAATCAAACATGTTAATCCAATAGAAATTGTGCAAACTCAAAATCAAACGATCAAAATTCTGAACATGTCTTAAAATCGATTTGCAAAAACTCAAAGATTTCGTATTAGACAATGAACAAATCTCGTAATAACCGCAGTCAAATAAATTGGGATTAAAAGAAAAGTCATCGTTATACTTACTCGAGTCTTGCATTTGTTGGCTATGCATCTCTCCACAATCATACTTTGCATCGCATTGATTATTACTAGACAAACTCATTTTACCATCACTTAAATTATCACAATCAATCAAAGATGGGAAAATGATGATGTCATCCACATATTTGCAATCATTAGAAAATTTTAGGGGAGACGGAATCGTTTCAAAACACTTACCTTCCTTACCTTCCGATTCGGGTGATTCAACTTCACTTTCAAATTTACCTTTATTGATCACACGAAAACGTCACTCGTCGGGAAGGTATTGAAGTTGGCATTCAGCACTCAGTTTCTCGTAAACCTAAAAAGTAGAGACAGAAGAAGAGAAATCTTCAAATGGCTTAGTTGAAAAATCACTCTCTTTTTCTCGCTCATCTCGTTCTCTCGTTTCTTTTTCCAACTCTTCTTTTTCACTTTCAATTTTTTTTTCAATCTCAATTTTCTTTTCAATCTTTTCTTCATTTTCTTTTTCAAGCTCTTTTTCTTCACTCTCAAATTCTTTTTCATCTTCTTTTTGTTCTCTCTCATTTTTATTTTCTTTTTCTTTTGTACATTCTTTTTTTTCTTTTTCATTTTGATCACAATAAGAAGATGTTTCAAAAGAATAAAAAATATAAGGATTTGATTCTAAGATCGAAGCGATGTTCTCATAGATATCACGATCGACTCTTGGAAGATTCTTTGAGCGTGACATCTTGGAATCATAAGATGAATAACTCGTGCTTGCGTATTCATCTTCGTAATAGGCTTCACACTCGTTAGTCGCTTTGTTTCACCTTGAATTCCTTGTCGAATGATTTGAACCACTTCGAGAACGATCTTTCGTAGAGGAATACTTGGACGCATATGAACCATGTTCACTTCCTCGTTGGTAGCTTTGAAAAGTTACAAATTTGTGGTTGGATTCATATTGTCTTGAACTCTTTGAGAAATAAGAATCTCGGTCACAAACTCTTCTCGAATGTTCTTTGAAAGTGTATCTTCGAAACGACCTTGACTCTATCCTTTGACTTGAAGAAAGTCATTCTTGTTGGTCTCATTCCTCGATTCGATCCAAACGCTCATGCAACTTGTCAAACTTGGTGTTCATGATTTTTCGCATCCCATTCAACAAGTATTGATAATTAGATTCTGTCAATGCTTCTTGATTCATGTTTATTTTTTGAAAAGAAAGATTGTTAAAAAGAGTAAAATAGAAAATTAAATCCTCACCACAAAATTCTCACAAGTCACTCGCAAAGATAAATCGCTCACACTCATGTTTCACTCGAATATGGCTTTTTCTCTAATGTAGCACTCGTGCCTTTTACCGCTCTTTCTCATTCTCGTAACTTTATACTTCATTTTGAAAGACTTATTGCTATTTGAGGGTCGACTTTAAAATTGGTTAACAAAGGTTTGACGTTGGGTTTCGGTAGACTAAAAGAAAGAAAAGGCAAATGGAGTAAGGGTGGGTGGCGTTGGGTGAAAAGAGAAAATACCAAATGATGGTAAAAAAATTTTTTTTATTTGAAGATCGGGGTAGGTAGATGAGACTAGAGTGGTAGCTTTGAGGTCGGGAACAGGGTAGAAGAAATAAAACACAACTTGCAATCTTTTCAGAGGTTTGTTTTAGACTTAAAAACACACGAAATTGAATAGATTTGAAGAAGAGAAAAAAAAATGTTACTGGAATTTCTAGACAGATTTGAAGAAGGTAGAAGATGAATGCTTCAAAATTCATCCATGGCAGCCTTGAACATTAAAAAAAATGGCAGAAATAACGCTGGAAACTGGCTGGGAATTTGAACAATGAATAACTTGAAAGAACTCGCACAATCTGTTATGCAAACCCGAATCGAATCTGTTCTACGTCAATGGACTTGGACCCACAAGATAGCGATCTAGGAACCCGAAGTATCACAAGATTGACACAACAATTCAGAATTGAAATGTCAAGAAAGAAGTTCAAACAAAGAACCAAATTTGAGAGAAAACTCACAAAGTAATTTTTATTTCAAAATAAAAGTCTATCTTTTAACAATGTTTGAAGTACAAATATATAGTAGAATGAAGAGGTGACCAAATTACATTGTGTGGCTAACATTAAAAGAGTTTAAAATTTAAATTTGAATTGAAATAACTCCTTTTGGGCGGAATTAATTTGTAGCCAAGTAAAAAAAAGAGTGAGTTGGCATGTTTATCACTTTAAATATGTGCTAATTTCGTTTGAAATTCAAACACACAACTTCCCTTGTTCTTATCTCTTCAATTGCCACACAAATGCACAAGAATGGGCTGGTTTTTGGTCACACATGTGCACCACATATGTTATTTGGATGCCACCTAGGCTGCCACATGTGCACTGGTATACTCCCGACACGTATGACTATTTAGCTACTTCTGGACTCATCAGCTAAAGTTGAGCTAGTGGAGCTGGAGGTGAGCTAACTGGAGCTAAACTGAGCTGAATTCAACTAGCTAGAAGTGAAATGAGCTAACATGAGCTGGTGTAGAGTGCTCTGAGCTGAGGTGAGCTGGGAAACAAGCCTCTGAGCGGACTTGAGCTGAAGATGAGCTACATATACTTTCTTAAGCTGGAGTCCTTTCGTGTACATGTTACAAAACAATATAACACTTATCAAAGCTATGTAAACTTAACATAACATAGTCTAATAAGTTGTAAACAAGTGCACACTTATTCGTTAATACACAAACAACTTGAAGACAATACAAATACTATCAACCCAATCCAAAACATACTTAGCATAATATATACATACTAAACACACCAATATAAGTAGTATGGCATAAGTATGTCACATATCAGCATGCAACACACTATAAAACTTATCTTCTAAGGCACATTCACTTTCGAAAGAGTCAGAAACTTTAGCACAAGTGAAAGAAAGAACTTCCCTAAATTTCTTTGCCTTAGATCGTGTGATAGGTCCTAATGGCAAGACCTCTGGATCAGCCTCCTTGATTGGCTTGGATGTGCCCACATCAGCCCCCCTTCGTGAAAAGGATTTGTCCTCAAATCTGCAGAATTGTCATAAGGGGTTAAGTCTGAAACATTAAATGTGGCACTTACATTATATTCACCCGGTAAGTCCAATTTGTAGGCGTTGTCATTCACTTTCTCCAACACCTGAAAAGGACCATCTCCTCGCGGTAACAACTTAGACCGTCTTTGGGCTGGAAAATGTTCCTTTCGGAAATGAACCCAAACCCAATCACCAACATTGAAGGTGACTCGCTTTCTTCCTTTGTTTGCTTGCTTTTCGTACTGCTGAGTCCTCCATTCTAAGTTCTCCTTAACCTGTTGATGCAACTTCTTTACATATTCTGCTTTCGCTTTACCATCCCTATTCATCACCTGTTCTTGTGGCAAAGGCAACATATCTAGAGGGGTAATAGGATTAAATCCATAAACAACCTCAAATGGTGACATCTTAGTACTAGAATGTACAGCGTGATTATATGCAAATTCAACATGTGGCAAATAATCTTCCCAAGTTTTTAGGTTATTTTTAATTATGGAACGAAGTAAAGTAGATAAAACCCTGTTAATAACCTTAATTTTTCCATCAGTCTGGGGATGACAAGTAGTAGAAAACATAAGTTTCGTACCTAATTTGCTCCAAAGAGTCCGCCAGAAGTGACTCAAACACTTTACATCCCTGTCAGAAACAATTGACCTAGGAATACCATGTAAACGAACAACATCCCTAAAGAATAAGTTAGCCACATTTACAACATCATCAGTTTTATGGCAAGCAATAAAATGTGCCATCTTCGAGAACCTATCAACCACAACAAATATACTATCTTTACCGGTCCTAGTTCTAGGCAATCCCAAAACAAAATCCATTGAAATATCAGTCCAAGGGGAATCAGGAATAGGTAAAGGCAAGTACATACCATGTGGTGAAACCTTCGATTTTGCTTTCTTACATGTCACACAATGTTCACAGTACCGTTCAACGTCCCTATGCATTTTAGGCCGAAACAGATGCTCCTTTAATGTCTGTAACATTTTGGTGACTCTAAAATGACCCATCAGTCTACCTTCATGTGCTTCATGGATCAAAATACCATGCATGGATCCTTGTGGAATGCATATCCTGTTCTCTTTGAAAAGATAGCCATCATGCCTATAAAATTTTCCTTCTGCACCTTTTGCGCAAGCATTAAACTTATCTCTAAAATCAGGATCATCAGCATATAGCTCACGAATATATGCAAATCCAATCAAATGAGAATCAAGATAATTTAAAAGTGCATGCATACTGCGTGATAAAGCATCAAGAACGACATTGTCTTTACCTTTCTTGTAACGAATGACATAAGGGAAAGACTCAAGAAATTCAACGCATTTAGCATGTCGTTTGTTTAATTTATGCTGACCTGTGATATATCGCAAAGCCTCAAGATCAGTGTGAATCACGAACTCCTTAAGCAACAAATAATACTGCCAAGTTTCTAATGCCCGAATCAGTGCATACATCTCCTTATCATAGATAGGATAATTCAACGTCGCTCCACTAAGCTTCTCACTGAAATATGCAACGGGCCTCTTTTCTTGTGATAAAACAGCACCTATACCAACTTCAGAAGCATCACATTCAACTTCAAACATTTTATCAAAGTTAGGTAATGCTAAAACAGGTGCTTTTTTCAAACACTCCTTTATTTTCAAAAAGGCATCCTCTTGTTCTTTACCCCATGAGAAGACTGAATTCTTCTTTATAATCCCGATTAAGAGGGCGGTAATAAAATTGAAATGGGGAACAAACCAATGGTAGAAACTAGCTAAACCATGAAATGATCTAACTTGACTAACCGATGTTGGTCGTGGCCACTCTTGAATCACCTTAATCTTCTCAAAATCAACTTCAACTCCCTGAGAACTAACAGTATAACCAAGAAATATAAGCTTATCAGTACAAAACACACATTTCTCCTTGTTACCAAACAATCTCTCTTCTCGTAAAGTCTGCAAAATAGCTCACAAATGTTTTACGTGATCCTGCAAAGTCTTGATATAAATCAAAATGTCATCAAAGTACACAACACAAAACTTACCAATAAAAGATCGTAGAACATGATTCATCAAACGCATAAAAGTACTAGGAGCATTAGTTAAACCGAAAGGCATCACTAACCATTCATACAGTCCTAGCTTCATCTTGAAGGCTGTCTTCCACTCGTCGCCTTCTTTCATGCGAATCTGATGATATCCACTCTTCAAATCAATTTTGGAGAAGATAGTCGCTCCGCACAACTCATCCAACATGTCATCAAGTCGAGGAATGGGATGTCGATACTTGATTGTAATCTGGTTCACTGCTCGACAATCAACACACATCCTCCAAGTTCCATCCTTTTTGGGTACCAACAACACTGGTACAGCACATGGACTCAAACTCTCTCGAATGTACCCCTTATCCAACAACTCAGAAATCTGTCTTTAAAGTTCCTTTGTCTCTTCAGGGTTACTGCGATATGCTGGTCTATTCAGAATCGTGGCTCCTAGAATAAAGTCAATTTGATGTTTGATGCCACGGATAGGGGTAAACCCTTCGGTGTTTCATCAGGAAACACATCCTCGAATTCCTGCAAAAGAGATGAAATAGAAACAGGCAAATCACTAGGAATCTCAGCTAATAAACAATTATCTTTAAACAACAAAATAAGCATAGAATGAGAGGAAAGACATTTCCTGATTTCCTTGCTGCTAGCGTATACATTCATCTTCTTTTTCCATCGAGCTTCTTCGATATTCTTTCGCAATCTCACTTGGTCTTCTTGCACTTGGCTCGGTGTCAAAGGTGCTAAGATGATCTTTTTATCTGTATGAACAAAAGAATACCTGTTTGTAAAGCCATCATGTACCGCCCTCTTGTCAAACTGCCATGGGCATCCCAACAGTAAATGGCTCGCATCCATCGAAACGACATCGCAAAGTACTTCATCTTTGTACTTTCCAATGGCAAACGACACAAGAACCTGCCTAGTCACTCTAATTTCTCCTCCGTTATTTAGCCACTGTAACTTGTAAGGATTTGGATGCTGTGTCATCTTCAAACCCAACTTATCAACCATCACAGAACTAGCAACATTAGTGCAACTACCACCATCGATAATTAAAACACATACCTTGTCATTGATGAGACATCTTGTGTGAAAGATGTTCTCTCGTTGCTGTTCATCCTGAATCGGTTGAGTATTCAGACTCCTCTTGACAACAAGTGCTTCACCGGTGGCAAACGCGCCCGCACATTATCATCACCTTCTTGAACGTCCTTTGTAGGGGCTCATGTTCATCTTCTTGAGACTCAGATTCAATCTCGCCACTATCCAACAACATCATGGTCCTCTCGATTTGGGGCGATCGCAATATGCCCTCGACCAAGGCACTTGAAACACAGAATGTCCCTCGAATGTTCTTGTGTCACCACCTGCTTGTCACGCCTATTTTCAGTAATAGGAGTCTTTGGTTTGCTTGACTCTGCCTTATCTCGAATCTGAAGTGGTGCTTGTGGTGTAGGCTTCCTAAAATTGTTAGGAGTAGATAAAGGATTTGAAAATGATTTAAATGGAGTATTACCTCTATTTGAAGACTTCCTACGTTGCTGTCGTTCAACTTTTATCGCCATATGCACCATGTCCTCTAACTCGACATAATGCTACAACTCAACAACATTAGCAATCTCGGAATTCAAACCTGCAAGAAAATGTGCCATAGTAGCCTCTCGATCCTTAACAATGTTGGCTCGCATTATGGACACTTCCATTTCCTTGTAGTAGTCTTCAACACTCTTACTCCCCTGTTTCAACGTTTGCAACTTTTGGAATAACTCACGATGGTAATGAGAAGGAACAAATGTTTTACGCATGATTTATTTCATTTCATTCCACGTTTTCACTGGACCTTCACCGGTGCGTCTCCGACTAATTAGCAATTGATCCCACCAGATCTAAGCGTAATCGGTGAATTCCATCGCAGCCAAACGAACCTTCTTCTGTTCTGAGTAATTGTAACACTCAAAAACATGTTCGACTTTGCTTTCCCAAGTGAGATAAGCATCAGGATCGGTTCGTCCCTGAAATGATGGAATAGCAACTTTAATGTTAGATAGATTATCATCAAAAGGCTTAAATGTCCATCTTGAATGCTTTTAAAAAATGTCCCTTGAGTTGTCCTTGGCTAGCTAAAAAGTCTCCAGCAACTAAATAAAATTTTATAACTCATGTGTGACCTTTAAGCTTCAAACGGTTATTGGAAGAAGAAGAGGTTGTTGCCGAAATTAATTGATGTATAATGCTTCCTTCAATTATCATAACAGCTCCTTTAAATGTTGAATAATGCTTCCTTTATGTGTGTAACCGATTCTCACTTGAAAAGTCACATTAAACTCTTTGTAACATCCCATGAGTGTAACGGTTTCCAGCTAAAAGGTTTCCTACATTCAAACACATTAAACAGACATATTAACCACATTTAATTACTTATTAAACACTAATTTAACTTAAACACATTAAACACTTATTAAAAGCTAATTTAACTTAAAACATTAAACACTTATTAAACACTAATTTAACTCAACACATTAAAAACTTGACTTTATTAAATGAACTAAAAGTTAAGACTTCAATTAATGCAGCAATTAGTTAATTTATGGAAGCAGAATTAAACTAACTTAAACACTTTATTAAATGAACTAAAAGTTAAGACATCAATTAATGCAGCAACTAGTTAATTTATGGAAGCAGAATTAAACTAACTTAAACTCATACTTCATTAAAACATCCTAGTAACTAGATTAATTAATAAGCCTCTTATTAAACACAACTTATTTATTTAAACTAGACACCTTTATTTAAAGCTAATATTTAGTTTAAAAGTTGTATTCAGCAAAATAAAAATGCATGAATTAAATCAAGCTAAACACAAACTGAATGTGAACTTAAACCAAGCTCAATGAGCTGAGATGAACTAATGTGAGCTGAACCACATAGGAAGGAAGTTTTATTGAGCTGGAATTAGCTTCATTTTGCACTTTGGCCCCTTGAGCTTAGGCCACTCTCGATGGTGTCGGATGAAGTCGAACCATGATGCGACCAGGATTGCATCACTACAGAAGGATACAGAAATAGTTCGAGGGATGTTCGGGATTCAGTTTTAGAAAGGAAGGTTTCAATTTAAGGCTTAAGAAACAAGTATGAACCAATACCAAAAAGGTATCGACCCGGATTACTTATACGTTTCCTAAGGATCGAGTTTGGATATAAAATGGACCTTGACCCACTATCAAAATACGATAGGAACCTCAGTATCGGGATAAGAAAAGGAAGGGTTGATGCCACTAGCTCGCTAGATAAGCCAACGGATCCTAAAACAAAATTTGAGAAGTGTTCTCACAAATTCGACAGAATAACGGTATAAAATTCATTAAAAAGTTCTTTACAATAGAAAATGACCATCTATTTATAGGCTTACATGATAGATGAATAGTCACTCAAATACTACTTAATAGCTAAGTAACAATAAACTAGATTAATCTTGATTGTTCTAGAACATGTCTTCTAGTATACCATGTCTAAATTCGGCTGAATGGGAGGGTAATGGATAGCTTCTAGATTATCTAGGTACAGCCGAACATTGATGGATGAATGGGGGCTGGTTTGCACTTTGAATTTTTTGGCCAAGGGGCTTTCATGACTTGATGAACTCCATAACTAGCCTTGGAAATCAGGATGGCCATGATTTGTTCTAGATGCCTTGGGGACGTGAAAGGCCTTCCCCAAAACCCCATAGCAGCTTTTAAATACCCCCCACGCATGGAGACACAATCCAACATCCACTTAAATTCGGCACCTTTAATGTCTTGGCCTTTTACTTTCACGAAGCAACACACCCAACTTAAATATTTGTTATTCACGAAAAAGGCACCTTGAAAGATGAATGCATTCAGCCTCCTTTTGCAACTCACGAGATGCTCCAGCAACCTATTAATGACGCCATTTCATGCTTCCAACAAGGCATTAAATCCGGCCAAAGTAAATGCACGCCTAGAAGATAGGGAACATCACACTTATTTTGTTTGGGAAATGAAACCAGCAACTAAGATGTTTGAATATGTCCCCACGCATGCACCAACATTATAATGCATTTAATGCTCGTTTGGGGGAGAGGGAAAAGCACGTTGGGGAGCACAACCAGTAGCAAATTAACTCCACACACATGCTCCAACACGGCAATAAATGAAGCTACCGCCCAAGCTTTAAATGGTCCCAAAAGCACCTACACAATATTAAATTCGGTACTTTAATTTTTCCAGCAGCAAACAAAACATTTAAAACATGTTTTAAGCTAAGAAACATGAAATAAATGAGGCTTTAGGTTGTATAAATTTCGACTGGAACATGGGACAACCTTAAAGATATTTCGGCTGGACATATTAAATGATCAGCAACTATTAATTATGTCCTAAACTAATCACATTAATTATTATCCATTAAATATGTAATAATTTAAGCATAATGAAGCTTATTTTAATTTACAGCAAAGTTAATTAAAATATATAATCAATTTGTCCAAATTTTATTTATTAATTTTAACTAAATAATTAGCTAAGGCCGAATGGCCATATGGGACTCTTCATGAGCGTGAGCTTGTAGAAGCATGCAACTCGAAGTTGAAATTGCGCTCGAACTAGTCTTAGCATCGTCCCAAACTTTCTGAATTAGAGCTCCGATTGCTTCTTTAAATTGCTTAGCACGAGCTCTCGTAATTGGCCCTCGAGGTAGCACCATCGGGTCTCGGCTCGAACTTGGCTCATGATGGGGCATGCCCGCATCATTAGACAAAGCAAGGCACGGATTCAATGGACTTTTGGGCATGCGTGATCTTCATTTATGGTGTTGCTGGAATTTTTTTCAAGAAAGGAACATCATTTACTGATCTATTGGTGGGCGAATTTATTGGCTGTTGGCTTTTAATTTATGTGCTCATTTCATGGAAACAAAAGGAGATGGGATTAATGGCTGTTGTCTCATCGTGGAAATCAAAAGAGGCTACTATTTGTGCTTTTCCAAGGAGTCCATTCGTGAGATGCATTGGCCAGCATTCAAGGCATGTTCGGTTAGCTTAATAGCCACCTCTAGAAGACGTCCCAAGAGCTCCCAAGTTCAGGCGAACCTTGCAAGGAGTTTAAGGGATTTTTCCAGAATTTTCTAACTCAATTATGGCCGAATTTTGCTTAGCTACCAAGTATATGTTTGACCATTCGGCTAGCCCATGAAATAGGCTATAAATACTTGTCATTTTCCAATGTAAAGAGACTTTTGAACCTTAATGAATTGCTGCCAAATTTTTGTGAGAATTCTTCTCTCAAATTTCGTCCAAAGATTCATTGACTTATCTATCTAAATTAGTGGCGTCAATCGTTTCTTTGTTTAACCAAACTTATCACGTTCTTCGTGTGGCATTCGAAACCCTTATACTGAGGTTCCTATCTCTTTAGATAGCGGGTCGAGGTCTCGTAATATCCTTTCGTAAGTCAACTTAAGTCATATAAGTCTCGGGTCAACTTTCATCTGAAGTTTGGTTCATTCTTGACTTCAAGTTCTCCATTGACTCTCTAATCCCGAACTTTACTGTTTTAATAAATCTCGAACCTTTCTAATCTGTTTACCCGATAATCCTGAACTTGTCCATTTCTTTCATAACCAAACCTACTTAAACCGAAAGCCTTCCATCTATCGAGCCCATCTTTGTTTTTCTACCTTTTCTAAACCCAACTTTCTAAACCTTTTCATAACTGAACGAAACCTTCTTGTTTAACGATCGGGCAACTACACGACTCGGAATAAATCACAAAACTGAGATCGTATCACTAATGATAGAGCTAGCCGAATGGTCATGAAACACCTAATAACTAAGTTTAATTTCAGCCATAAATTGCTTGAAAAATATAGAAAGAAAACCATTGAGTTGCTTGGCTAGGTTCGGCCGAACATGGCCCTTGGTGTGCTTGTACATTCGGCTAAATGTGGCCTTGTGTGCTTAGGAGATTCGGCTGAATGTGGGAGGCAAATGGGCAGCTTCTAGATGGAACATTTCACTTAACAAGATGAATAAATTTGGAAGGTAATTGGTCTTGCTAGATTCAGCTGATGGTGCTCCAAGAGTCATGCTCCATGCTTAAGGAAATGTACTTGGCATTGATGATTGCATCAGAAGGTGAATAGCCATGTCTAGATTCAGCTATGGCTTGATGGTGGCTTCCAAAAGATACCTCTTGGCCGAATGGTCACATGGGAGGTTCAAAGAATTAAAATAGTTCATGTAGCTGGACATACATGCATTCGACCATGCATTGTATTTTGTGGTTCATGCATTTAACTCCTCCATGCATGTGTCTTCAATTGAATTGTTTTTCTAGCCGAATAGGTGCCTTGATAATTCCAATAATCAGCAGTAATTAATCCATGCTTCCAACAGTCCATGCACCTCCTAGGTTCCTTGATGTATTCGGCTAGATACAATGCACCTAGGTGCATGTATCTCCTTTAATGTGCTTAGTATATTCGGCTGAACCTACAAGGGAGAAGAACTTGCATTAAATCAATCCAAATCAGCAGAATATAATTAAGGACACACTAATGGACACTTTGGACAAACTAAATGCACCATTTAATTCATGTAATAATTCGGTAGCCCCTATTTAATTAGAAAAATCTGCACATTAATTTTAACTTTAAAACATCTTAAAAGCATGCAATAAAATGTGACAAATTAATTTAGGCTTAGACAAATTAAATCCAACACTAAATTAATTATTTAGACACTTTTAATTTGCTGTAGGAGAATTAATAAATTAAAACTCAATTTATTTAAAGCATTAAAATTATGTTATCAGCTCAATGAGCTGGAGCGAGCTCGAGTGAGCTCAAATTAAGCTCGAATGAGCTAATCTGGCTTAATTTGGAAGTGCATGAAGATGCACATGAGCTCCTCGGCACTTAGAACTTTGAATTCAAGCTTCGTCATCTTGACATTTGAGGGTGCCCCGGGCGTGCCCATATCACAAAGAGTCATGTCTTTTCACATGATTCATGCATGGCTGAAAAGTCATGCCTTTTCACTTGATGAAGGCTTAATGGTCCTTTAAATGTGCTGCTTGATGTCCCTTCATTTTATTGTTGACTTAATGAACCCTTAATGTGTTGTTTGGTGTCCCTTCATCTCCCTTAAACTGAATGTCAAAAGACTTGTGCATTCATCTCTTTAATTGGCTCCTTAACTAGCTTTGAATGCTTTAAAACTGAACAGATTTGAAGAGACACTCTTGGACCATTTAAACAGCCACCTAGATGATCTTTGAAGGCTTGAAAAATGTCCAAACTTGAAAAGTCAATTAGCCATATGAATAGTCACCTACAAGGTAGATAATTAAACATTAAGGACTCTCATAAGAATCAGCACACTATAAACACTCATACACAAATTTATTTGCAGCTCAAATCACCATATTTAAAATGAAAATAAACACACTTTAATTTATGTAGTAAAAAGTAACAGCCAAATTAAATAACATACTTATATAAACAAACTCAAACATATTTAACTACTAAGATGCTTAAATGCATGGTTTAAGATGTAAACTAAATGAACAAATGAGTTACTTAATGCATGACTTAATTTAATGATGCAAACTTTAACTAACATGGGAGTTACATAATGCATGTCATAATTTATGATGCAAACTTAACTAACATGAGAGTTACATAATGCATGACTTTATTAAATGCAGAACACATAATGCATGTCATAATTAAAAGATGTAGATCAATAATGGAAGACATTAATTAAAGATGCATTTGATAAACAAGACATAATTAAAGACTCATATTATAATAACTAAAGTAACTAAAATAAATAAATCAAAGTCCTTATTCCAGCAACCAAATTAACAAATTAAAATTAAAAACTTCATTTTGCACTTGGGCCCCTCGAGTTTGGGCCAATCTCGGTGGCATCGAGTTGTGTCGTAACATGATGCGGCCGGGATCGCATCACTTTGATTGGGATGATGGTTTGAAAAGTTTTTTTCCTGATTTGTATGGTGTTGGCAAGTTCGATGATGAAGCAAGATTAAAACAACACAAACAAAATTTGGACTTGTGTGATAAAAAGTTGACATCTAATCTGTTTGTCTGTGTTGACCATGCGAATTCTTTGATTCTTAGTGCAAAACCTTCGTGTATTTGCATGCCTATTCGAACGAGACTTGAGAGATTTGATTATTTGAAAGTTTGCGTGTCTAAGTCTTGTTTGCTTGGCATTTGTGATTCACTTGTGAAAATAAAATTTTTGTTACGTGCTGGAACAAGTGATCAAAACCATGTTTTCAATCCCAGAGTATGTTTTCATAAGTTGATGTTAAGCGAAGGTGAGCGTCGTAAATTTTATGTGAGTAAATGTGTGAACAATTTTTGTTTGTATGATGAATTATCTTTATTTCTGAAAATAAAAGATGCTGTTGGTTTGCCAAGTCAAAATCAAATCCTTGGTTCCGAAGGTTGCTCTGTATTATTGTTTAACCAACTCGAGCTCAATATGCGTGATTATAACTTTAGCTTGCTTCATGTTCCAACCATTCTGCCAGCCAAGAAATTTGCAAGTCAAAAGGTAAGAGGAAACCTTGTCTTTGATTCCAGAGCACATCGTTCTCTATCATTGTTTAAGGTATTTGAACCATGGAATGTTGCTAACCCTCAAATGCCTTGTGATTCGGGTTTGTTTCCATCTATGAACTTTTTGATCCATTATGGAAAGGTAAGGCTATTTTCCATCATTGACCCCGGCATTGGGTTATACACTCAATATTTGTATAAGATTCTGAAACGTTCTTTTGAGTTCGCATCTTTTGAGTTCGAAAACCATGGTGTCACTAATCTATTAAATTTTTGTGTAGGTGGCACTTCAAAATGGGTTCCTCCTAAAGAGGGAGGGCGTGAAAATAACCCGTTTGCTTCTCGAACCCTTTGTGGTTCTTAGAGTTTTGGAAACGATTCTGTCTGGATCATGAACAAAAGGGTTTGTGACCTTGAAAATTTTTTCTCGAGCAAGTGGCCCGATTTGAGGACAGATGATACGATCTGCCTCGGGGTGAGTCGAGTCATATGCGAGTTTGCCCAATTGTCTATGAAGAAGTATCGTTCAACTCTTTTTAAGAGGATATCTTAAGGTAAAAATGATGGTGGAAGCTATATTTAAGGGTTCAAAAAGGGGTTTATAGTTGTGAAAAATATGTATAGGTTCAATTTTGAAGAATATAATTATGGAAATAAAAATGGAAGTTGGATAACAAAGAATGGATAGAAAGGGAAATGGATGGATCGATTATGATGAAACGAAAAGATGGAATGGAATGAAAATGATCTAAAAAACAAACATGAACCAATATTAGAAAATATTGACCCAAATGCTTATAAGTTTTCAAGATGGTCGGATAGAGAATAGGAGAACCTCGACCCGCTACTTAGCAAAGTAGGAACCTTGGTATAAGGGTGAACGCCACACTATTTGATAGTGATAAGTTCAGGATAAAGAAGAAGGCAGGTTGATGCCACTAATGACCTAGATAAGCCAACGAGTCCTTCAATGAAATATGAGAGAAAGAAATCTCACAAATTTCATATAAGTTCAATAACGTTTTCAAACTAAGCAAAAAGATCAAATAAGTTAAAACTAAGTTGCTGTTAAATTCCTTTGAAGTCTCCATGACCAGCCGAAAAGTCACCAGCCTCTTTGATGAAGAACTGATTGCAAGTATTGACTACTCATGAAGCAAAGGTTATGGAAGTTGAAAACAAAGAGGCTGCCGAAATTAAAGAAGAATAATGTTCTTCTTTAATTAATAAAACAACTTCTTAATGTTGAATTAAGCCTCTTTATATCAATCCCCCTCTTGTGTAACCAAATTCACTTGAAAAGCCATCCCATTGAATGCATAACAGCTTTTAGAAGTAATGGATGTGAGTTGAAAAGTCACTTGCAATTAACACATGTAACCGACACATTAATGCAATTATTAAACTTAAAACAAATTAATAACTAACTTAAATAAATGAACTAACACTTAAGCATTATTTATTCCAGCAACTAGTTTAATTAAGTAAAGCATTATTAATTGAACTTAACTCATGCATCAATAAATTAACCTAGTAGCTAGATTAATTAATGAAGCAACTATTAAGTTAAATTCATTAAAAGAAACTCAACTAATTAAACTAAGATGAATTAATGAGCAGCACTCATTTATTAACTAAGATGCTTAAATGCAAATATTTAAAAATGCAAACTAAATGCAATGCTGAATATTAAATAAAAAGTTCAATTTAGTTGGAACGGTTTAAAGAATTGGAATTGAGCTGAAATCGGTTTGCAATAAGTTGAAAGGAAACTTCATTGAGCTGGTCCCAACTCTATCTATTTCTCCAACCAAAGTCTAGCCCCACATTTGGTTAACTAAGGCCGAAATGGCCTCTTTGAATTGCTTAGCTTGAGCTCGCGTAATTGGTCCTTGGGGCAGCACCATTGAATCCTTGCTCAAACTTGATGCACTCCGGGGCGCGATCGTATCATTCCCCCTCTTTTAGGCGACTTGTCCTCAAGTTGGGTTGTTCCTCTATTAGAAAATATTTCCTATCGTTCAGCTTTCCTCGATTGAACGGAATGGAAGATATCACAAATCCTAAAAATGATTTATCAATGGACAAGAAAGCACATCACCATTATAGATAAGTAACAGTGGGTTAAGACAACAAAAACCTAAAGATAAACTAAATGCTAAGCAACAAGCTGATTTTATTTTGCCAAAATGACTTATCAATTTTGACAATGACAAGTGCAAGGTATTCAAATCCATATAGCTCTTATAGAATGTAGTCCAAAGATCATATGGCAATAATCTCAATTGGACAAAGCAAACATACTTCAATTTATTGAAAAGTTTCATTATTCCATCAATACAAACATGTAGATTCAATTGGATAAAAGGATACTTAGTCATGAATGTTTGCAAAAAGTTAAGCATACTAATCCACATCCAAAACTTTTCAATATGTTTATTCAAAAACAAAAATTCATGTGATTGTACACGCAAAGTGTACCATGGCCAATATCTTTCAATCATTTGCTTATTATCATAATTTGTGAAAACATTATGTCCATTGTCACAATCCAACACAAACGAATCAATACTAGGCCAAAAAACTACAATCAAACACATCATGATTCAAATAATTTCCAAACATCCAATCAACAAAATTTTCATCTTCATTTGAATGAAGCAAAGGTATTTGAAATTTTTCAGAGACTTTACCTTGACAATCTTGAAGAGAAAAAAAATTATGATTGGTTTTACCTTTGTCAATCAAGACAAATCTTCTTTCCTCAGAAATGTAATGTAATACAAACCTTTTATCTCAAACAACTTGGATGGGTGATGAGACACCATGACATCTCATGCTCCTCGAAGTGTGGAATTCACAAAAACGAGATTGGTTAGTATTAACAGAATTGATGGACTTAAAAGGGAAAGATAGATCATATTGGAAATTTGATTAAGTCCATATGTTAGCCTTACCTTTTCAAAATGAAACAAATATTTCATATGTGGCCAAACAATATGATTAAGGAACAAAACAAAACCAAAGTCATTAAGTTTCATTGCCTTAATTAAAGTACGAATATCAAACAAACTTAAATAAGATGCACAACAAACAAGTTGCTTGAAGTTTCTATAAAACGAATCAAAGTAACAAATACCAGGTTTGAACACACGAACTTGATCATTCGTTCCAACATGCAACATATTTTGAATAATTTCCAATGTCCACAACATGTTAGAAAATGATGTAATCAACTCACTACAAGACTTAAATTCCACTCGATCAAGCAAACATGCAGAGTTGACAAAACCAAGCAGATCAAGATATGGGAATCTCATATAAAAATTCAAAGTTTTATCTTGAAGGCCAAAATCAAACGGTTTGAACATTGCATGCGAAAGACTTTTAACATGTATGTCAAACAAAGACATGGTGAACATATAACTATTCAAAGATTCAAATCTATCACGAACCAAATGAACAGGCATGTTTAAACAGACATATTTAACACATGAGTTCAAAGAGTTTATATAACCAAAATTAGTATGTGCAAAGCTTTTATCAAACACATCTAAAATTCGATTAGGGTGAGCCATTCCAATAGAAGGATCAAACGTGTCACAAAATAGAATTTTCACGGCACTTTTCGAAGCAGGGTCATCAAGAGATGAACAAGGACTAATCAAATCAAATGATGGAGGCATATTAGAAATTAACCCATCAAAATCTTTATGAGCAATCCTTGATTCGATAAACATAGAATCCTTACCTTTCTTACCTTTAATCACAAGTGGGTGGTCGTCATTTGCGTGCTTACCTTTCTTAAATAACTGAAAACTTCTTGATACAGGCACGCCCGGGGCACCATTATTTTTCAAGTTGACGAAGTTCGGATCAAATGCCCCAAGTGCCGTGAAGCTGATTTGCACTTTGGTGCATTTCCAAATTGAGCCAGATTAGTCCATTTGGGTTCAATTTGAGCTCGTTCGAGCTCGCTCCAGCTCGTTGAGCTGATTGCTTTTAATTTAATATTTTAAATAAATTTGGACATAATAAATATTAGTTTTTAATTATTCATGCTGCATTTCGATAAGTTTAAATAAGTCTTAACTAGTGCATAATTAATAGATAATATTTAATATGTTTAATTTAGGACATAATTAAGAGATGCTGCACATTTAATATGTCCAGTCGAATATCCTTTAATGGTGTCCTATTGTTCAGCCGAAATATAGACAACCTAAAGTCTTCATTTATTTCATGTTCCTTAGCTTAAAACATGTTTAAATGTGGTGTTTTGCTGATGGAGAATTAATTGTCGAAATTAATCATGTGCAGGTTGGATGTTTAATGCATGGGCGGCAGCTTAATGAGGCATCATTTATTGCCGTGTTGGAGCATGCGTGGGAGTTAATTAGCTGCTGGTTTTGCTTCCCAACGTGTCTTTTGATGTCTCCCAAACGTCCATTAAAGATGGACAACCAGCAGCATGCATGAGACACTATTAATTGCTATGTTGGAGCATGTTTTGGGCGCATTAAAGTTTATGTTGCATGCATGGTTTTGTTCGGCAATAAAGAGGGCTGATTGTTTCAGCTTTCAAGGTGCTTTTTCATGAAAGACAACACATTAAAGTGGGCTAAAAGAAACAACCAGCAGCATGCATGTTGGACGGCTCAATTAATGGCCGAATGTTAGCTCTCCTAGACGTGATAAATAAGCTGCTTGTTTTCTCCTAGGCGTGGTTAATGAGCTTCATTTTTCAAGGAGCGCTTCGTGAAGTGTAGAAGACCATGAATTAATAGACCCGAATTAAAGTGCTGTTGGGTGCATGCTTCTTCAAATGTTGGCAGCATTAAAGGGATTGCATGAAGACTTGTGTTGGCTTTTCACGTCCCAATGCCACCTAGAACCAAAGCATAACCATTCGGTTTTCCAAGGTTAACCATGCACGTCCCTAGGCTGAATTTTAAGGGCCATTCAACTCCTTTTCCCTTACATTGAATTCGGCTGCACAAAACCTTCTAGAAGGAGACTTTTGGAGCTTAAAGGATGAACGTGGATAGCTAACTAAGGGCCAAAAATTCTAGATTAATCTAGGACATTAAAGACCGAATTTTACTTAGAAATTAAGCTAAGTTTTATGTCTTTTCGGTTAGCTTCTTGAGGGACTATAAATAGTTGAAAATTTTCATTTGTAAAAAGACTCTTTGATTATTAAACTTTGAATATATTTCATGAACTTTCGTTCATCGAGTGAGCTTGTCTCCTCTTCGATTTCGTGCTAGTTTCATAGACTTATCGAGCCGTGCTTGTGGCGTCTAGACTTGTTCCTTCATCAAACTATACCATCGGTTCTTATCTACCTAGATAGCGGGTCATGGTCCATCTTCGATATCCATATTTCCACCTTAAGTAAATATAGAAACCGGGGTGACATTTTTTAATGTTAAATCGTTTCTTTGTTTAAGATCATTTGTCCATTTCCATCAAAGTATCAATTATCCAAATTTTAACCAACTTCATTCGTTTCCATTAAACCAATCCATTTCCCAAATACCATCTTCTTCCCTTTCAATCATAATCGAACCTAAACATTCCATATTTCCAAATCATTTCCATCATTCCTCATTCTTCCATATTTTAACTTAAATTCCTTTCTCTAAGTGAACTTATTCGTCGCTTCCGCAATCTTGACCGTATTTACTATCATTTGTCCCGAAGGCTTAGAACTCATCCTCGTAGACGATTGGGCAACTCGCATACTTTTCAACTCTCCTCGAGGCAGACTGTATCATCTGGTATCAAAACTACCAAACAAGGATTTTCAACAACATACGTGAAGCCAGAAGTTAGTTCGTGTTTGTAAAAAAAATTGAAAAAAAAGTTGTATTTTATTTTATTTTATTTTTTTCTTGTAATCAGTATCTGTGTGTTTGAAGTGTTAAAAAAAACGAAAAATTCAAAAAAAAATTGAGTATTAAAAAAATAAAAAATAAAAAAGAAAAGAAGTGTGTGAAGTTTGAAAGTTTTTGCTTTGTTTTCATCTCTTCGTAACCCGGTCTCAAGACCCTCATTCCTACCTTCATCCTTCTACCCGATCATACCGAATTTTTTTTCTTTGCTCAGCCTCCTCTAGTTGCCTTCCCCTTTATTTTAGCCTACCCAATACCCAACTTTATCCCTTGTTACCCACTTTGAAGTCGACCCTCAAGCCGCGATTAGTCTTTTGAAACGAAGTACAAAATTGTGAGACGAGACTGAGTGGTAAAAGGCGAGTGTTACATTAAAGAAAAGCCATATTCGAGTAAAACACGAGTGTGAGAGATTTTTCTTTGTGAGTGACTTGTGAGGTTTTGTGGTAAGGTATTTAAATTTTTCTGTTTATTTGTCCTTATAACATTTTCTTTTCAGCAATAACATGTTTCAAGAAGAACTCTCCGCCAAAGATTTCCAATTCTTGGTGAACGAAATGGACCGAATGCTCGAGAAAAAGCTAAGTCCAATACAAAAGCATTTGGACCGAGCGGAGGAAAAGGCTCGACGAAAGCATACTACAACAAGTCGAGAAATGGAGTGGCGACCCTCTCGGAGACCCACTTTTGATGAATACTCGAGAATAGATTTCTGTCATGACTACCATCCGACATCGACTTCAAGATCAAGAGATTTCTCTCAAGCATCCTCATCATCAAGAAGTCCATCGTTCAATGACTATGTGAGAGAGGATTATTATCGAGATTTGTATTCGTCAAAACCTTCGAGACAACGAGAAGAAAGTAACGAGTACAAGGTTTTTCAACAATGCAAACGAGAAAGCACCAGCCGTTCTTCAAGAAATTCATCCATGAAGAATCTTTCAAGAAGAAACGATTGTGATATCTATGAGAACATTCTCTCGATACTTGAGTCAAATTTTTCTTCTTTTGATTCTTCTGACTCATCCTCTTATTGTAATAAAAAAGAAAACAAAAAAGTTGAAAAAGAAAAAGAAAATAAAAATGAAAGTGAAGAAAAAGAATTTGAAAGAGAAAAAGAAATTGAAAAAGAGTTCGAGAAAAAAGAAAACAAAAATGAGAGAAAAGAAACAAAAGAACAAGATGAGCAAGAAAAAGTGAGCGTTGATTTAGCTAACTCATTTGAAGTTTGTTCTTCTTCTGTTCTTTCTTTTCAGGTTTCCGAAAAATCTCACGATGACCTTCAACTACAATACCTTCCCGACGAGCGACATTTTAACATGATTGAAAAAGGTAAAGTTGAATCACGCGAGATTAAAGGTAAGGAAGGTAAGTATTTTGAAGTGATTCAATCTCCACCGAATTTTTTGAATAATTGTGATTATGTGGATAGCTTCGTTGATTACCATTCTTTGATTAATTGTGACGACTTAATTGGTGGTAAGACGAGTTCATCTCATAATAATCATTGTTGTGCAAAGTGTGACGGTAGAGTAGTGTCAATCCGACAAATGCAAGACTCGTCAAGATATGACGATGACTTTTCTCTTAATCCCCATTTGTTTGATTGTGGTTATTACGAGATTTGTTCGTTGTCTAAAATGAAATCTTTGAGTTTTTGTAAGTCTATTTTGAAGCACGTCTAGAGTTTTGATTGCTCGATCTTGATCGTGCACAATTCCTATTGGTTTGACAAGTTTGAATTAAAGAAATTTTTAAACCGGGAATACGTTCTGATTTGCTCTATGGAGAACTCAAGTATCATCTGGTAAGTTTGAACTACTTCTATCTTTTTGATACTTGGTTTTTGAGTAAGGTTGCGAAATTTGTTCATTTTGTCTACAATTTTTATTTGCTCCTTAAGCAAATTTTGTGGTTGTATTTGAGATTTACAATCCATTTGAAAGGTGTTGATTCAAACGCAAAGCTTCGATTACATTAGTTGCCCGTGGAGAGAAGGTTTGTATTGCGCGAACAAGGTAAGAATGACCTTTGTCTTTCCGAGCATCAAGGTAAGCCTTCTAAAACTGTTGATACATTGTTGCTCTCTTTGAACGGTGAAAAGCTTTGCGTTGTTGATTTTGTTGTTGCAAAACATTTAGATCATGATATGCTTAACCTTTCTATTTTGCCTATTTCTGATCTATCTGTTTTCATGATTGATAATTTGGATAATCCTTATGTGAAAGAGCTCATACTTTGTCACATGTGTAATCCATTTGAGGACTTTGAGTTGTTTTCATTCTCTTCAGATGTTGTTAAGAGCTGTGTTGTTGTCTTCCCTTTTGTAAATCGTTTAGATCATGAAGTGTTTAAATGTCTTATTCTGTTTACTAATGATCTATCCGTTTTGTTCATTGACGAAAAGATTCTTGTGTTCGATAATTGTTATAATTCATGTGCAAGTGATTTCGTATATCCCTCAATACAAGATTTGGTTGTTTCATATCGAGTATCAAATGCACTTTTTCATCTATTTGCTTGTGACAATCATATATATCATTTGATGTGTTACTCGCATGATAATGTTGTTTTGAGGACTCTGTTAAAATCGTACGCATGTTTTGAAGTCTATTCACTTTTGTTGCAAACGTTTGATAAGGCTTTGTTACTTTTATATGATAAAGTGATTATGCCCGATTGCGTGCCATTTACTTGTCATGTTCTGAACATATTTGGGTTGCAAGTACTTTTGAAAAAATTCTTGCTAACTCATGATTATTTCTTTCAGGTGTTACGATTATCATCCGTCCCATTCGATCGAGGAAAACTGAGACAAAAGGAGTTTTGTTCGGAAAATCATCAGGTCGATTCGAGGATGAATAGTCTTAAAGAGGGGAGGGATGATACGGGCACGCCCGGGGCACCATTGTTTTTCAAGTTGACGAAGTTCAGATCAAATGCCCCAAGTGCTGTGAAGCTGATTTGCACTTTGGTGCATTTCCAAATTGAGCTGGATTAGTCCATTTGGGTTCAATTTGAGCTCGTTGGAGCTCGCTCCAGCTCGTTGAGCTAATTGCTTTTAATTTAATATTTTAAATAGATTTGGACATAATAAATATTAGTTTTTAATTATTCATGTTGCATTTAAATAAGTTTAAATAAGTCTTAACTAGTGCATAATTAATAGATAATATTTAATATGTTTAATTTAGGACATAATTAAGAGATGCTGCACATTTAATATGTCCAGCCGAACATCCTTTAATGGTGTCCTATTGTTCAGCCAAAATTTAGACAACCTAAAGTCTTCATTTTTTTTCATGTTCCTTAGCTTAAAACATGTTTAAATGTGGTGTTTTGCTGATGGAGAATTAATTGCCGAAATTAATCATGTGCAGGTTGGATGTTTAATGCATGGGCGGCAGCTTAATGAGGCATCATTTATTGCCGTGTTGGAGCATGCGTGGGAGTTAATTAGCTGCTGGTTTTGCTTCCCAACGTGTCTTTTGATGTCTCCCAAACGTCTATTAAAGATGGACAACCAGCAGCATGCATGAGACACTATTAATTGCTATGTTGGAGAATGTTTTGGGCGCATTAAAGTCTATGTTGCATGCATGGTTTTGGACGGCAATAAAGAGGGCTGATTGTTTCAGCTTTCAAGGTGCTTTTTCGTGAAAGACAACACATTAAAGTGGGCTAAAAGAAACAACCAGCAGCATGCATGTTGGACGGCTCAATTAATGGCCGAATGTTAGCTCTCCTAGACGTGATAAATGAGTTGCTTGTTTTCTCCTAGGCGTGGTTAATGAGCTTCATTTTTCAAGGAGTGCTTCATGAAGTGTAGAAGACCATGAATTAATAGACCCGAATTAAAGTGCTGTTGGGTGCATGCTTCTTCAAACGTTGGCAGCATTAAATGGATTGCATGAAGACTTGTGTTGGCTTTTCACGTCCCAATTCCACCTAGAACCAAAGCATAACCATTCGGTTTTCCAAGGTTAACCATGCACGTCCCTAGGCTGAATTTTAAGGGCCATTCAACTCCTTTTCCCTTACATTGAATTCGGCTGCACAAAGCCTTCTAGAAGGAGACTTTTGGAGCTTAAAGGATGAACGTGGACAGCAAACTAAGGGCCAAAAATTCTAGATTAATCTAGGACATTAAAGACCGAATTTTACTTATAAATTAAGCTAAGTTTTATATCTTTTCGATTAGCTTCTTGAGGGACTATAAATAGTTGAAAATTTTTGTAACACCCCAAACCTGGCCCAAAACACCACGGCCGAATCCGGAATGTTACGGGAAAGTGGTGAAACAAGTTCTAGTTTAATAAGTGAAATCAAACTTTAACTTTAGAAGTAAACCCTTCGTTTAAGGAGTTGTCATTAAAAATAGTAGTTTGCCGAATAAAAATGCCCAAGTTGTATAAAATCTGATTCATTTTATGTCTCCGTGGTAAAAAGGTTTCATTGTCACATTTTAAAAGTTATTAAATAACAAATCCAACTTAAAACCATAAATCCCGAATAGTTGGAGTGGCCTTATTACAAAAACGAAATAACCAAAGTAAAACCAGCAGTTTGAAATTAAATGTACGAAAAACACTTCTGCATGGCCACCTCGAATCCCTTCCAACCCGGCCCAACGAATCATGTGTCACCTGCATTGTTTTTGGGAAATAATAGGGTGAGTCAAACCGACTTAGTGTGTAATTAAATGACACAGTTTCCACTATTGGGCTTAACCCACAACCACATCATCCAGCATACAATGAGCAAAATAGAAATACAACATGCAAGCCCACCCAACCTAATATCCATCCGCTACGCACCACCCGTACATCCGTCCAACACACACCTGGGGATTACTAAATTGACCCTCCATCCGCTACACACCTCTTTGGCGGTCTATGCCGACGGACACACCGCTCAAAGTCCACTTAGTGGTCTAGCCACTGATCCACGTGATTAAATCACAGATATCCACGATGAGACTCATGGTCATCATCAATCCACAATGAGGCTCGAGGCCGTCATTAAACGTGACAAAGTCACCCACGTACATAAATGCACACACTTCCCCTTAATCAACATATCCCGAACCCCATGCACATGCAGCATATTATGGTGAAATGGCAATATAACATATGAACATACCAGATATGCATATAAAACATGCTTACATGTATCCGCACTTGTTAACCACAACCTCAACATAAGTAGTATACTAACCTGGTTACCGGATTACCTAAATTAGGTAACAGCACCACCACAGCCACTATTTCGGCTACCACACAAACACACATATATTTATTAAAGCCATTAAGAAATAGTGCGATAACTACACACCTGAAAACCTGAAGAACTAGACTATCAATCTCCCTAGCGTCCTCACTCGAAGAGACTACAGTGATTTGTTTGTCTCTTTTCGACGCTGGCCCACACCCCGGTGGCCAATCCCGAACTGCTGAAATAGACCGCTTCTTGAACTTAGGGGTAGGGACGTCGTGTCCAACCCCTCCCTTAATCTGACTGGTACTCGATTCCATCAGATGAGATCTTGTCAGAAAACTCGGTTAAACCTTGAATCCAAATAACAATGGAACTTAAAGAACACTTGATTGAAAGGGCATCTTACCAAAGTCAACAGAATCCCGAAACTATTCGCTTGAATCTAAAGGTTATCGAACACCCTACAGAAGCCATGTTAGATTTGGCTTTACTGCATATGAACAAAAGATGTGGCCTTTGGCCGAACATTATAGCCTCCCTACCTTGCTCAATCGAATCCCGAAAGATCCTCTCCCCTTAACGCTGGCTAAAAGACCCAACCCAACCCTTCATGGTTTCATCCACACAGAAGAACAAGGTTAGATTCTTGGTTTCGGCAAACCAAGGAGAAAGAAGAAAGAAAGCTCAACAGAGAAGAGATCCTTACCACCTATAGATATTCGGCTCTGACAGATCCAGCTAAGAAATGAGGTTGAACGAATACACGAGATAGAAAAGAAAAAAAGAATAGATCGACAAGAGAGAAAGGTAAAGACAAATGAGAGATTCGGCCAAGGTTCTTGTGCAAAGATAGGTTATTCGGCTTTTGGAAAGTGAGATGAAAGTTTAAGGCTTTTGAGAAGTATGGTTCGGCTTTTGAAAGTGATATAATCGATGAAAAGAGGAAGAGAGGGTTGAGGTTTAAGAAGTTTCGGCTATGGTGAAGGTGGGGGTGAATTTTGGCTTTTTAGGGAGTGAAGGAATAAACTAACGGGAAGAGAAGAAATTAAATGTTAAGAATTCGACAAGAGGGGAAAAGATGGTAAACGAAATGCCCAAATGGTCACACCTACCTTCGGCTTTAGACTGTAGGAAAAGAAGAAGACAGAAATTGAGTTACCCTTGTTGACACTTTCGGCAAGACTAGAGAAGGGAGAAAACGCAAAAGATGAATACTCCAGCCACTAAACAAATTCGGCACCTACCCCCCCTCTAACATGACCGAAATTACCACCCCCTTAGAATCCCATAGTCGGCCAACTCTTAAGCCTCTCACCTCATCCCCTCTTTCTCTCCTAATTTTACTCACATCCTCTTATTCAAATGAGTTTGAATGATTCAAACTTCCTGCTTTACTCTCTCCACCACTCATTCAAGGTGTTTGACTCTATCAAACCTCCTACACTCTAGTGTCCCAGCCGATCTCCAACACCTCCCCTGCAGACGCCAAAATGAATCCCCAAAATGCTGTCCAAGTTGCTCGAACCTCTTCCCCCTTGAACTCCCTCCTTGCAGCGTCAACCCCCTTGCTCCTAGGCGTCACCTTGCCACTCCACCACTTCACTTGTTGTGTCATCAAACACCATATTAAATCCCTTAAGGCCTAGCTCCCCTAGCTTCCCTTAAAAGCTTAAAAACCAAAATTTTCACTAAGGTTCCTACGTTACCCCAAGGTTACCCGAAGCCCCCAAACATACTCAGATAGTCATGCAACATACAAAGGCACATAAACACGAGATAAAATACCGGACCCCTAAATCCCGGATATTACAGTTCTACCCCCTTAAATAAATTTCGGCCTCGAAATTACCTGGTCAAAATAGATGAGGGTATTGTTGACGCATTGCCTCCTCCGGCTCCCACGAAGCTTCCCCTGAACCATGGTTCTGCCACAACACCTTGACTAGAGGAACAAATTTCCTCCGTAGTACCTTCACATCTCGTTCTAAAATCTGAATTGGCTCCTCCTCATAGGACAAGTCTGGTCTTAGCTCTACTTCCTCAACTGGCACCACGTGAGATGGATCCGATCGATAACGTCTTAGCATCGAGACGTGAAACACATCATGCATCTGCTTCAACTCGGGAGGTAATTCCAATTGGTACGCTACTGGTCCCACACGCTTCACAACCCGATAAGGCCCTATAAACCTGGGACTCAGCTTACCCTTACGTCCGAATCTCATCACCTTTTTCCACGGTGAAACTTTCAGGAAAACCCGATCACTTACTGCAAATTCTATCTCTTTCCGCTTAAGATCCGCATACGATTTTTGTCTGTCCGATGCCTCCTTAACCGAGTTTGAATTACCTTAACCTTTTCTTTCGATTCTGCCACCAACTCCGGACTTAAGACATGACGTTCCCCTAACTCTGTCCAACACGTAGGAGTGTGACATTTCCGTCCATACAACGCTTCATATGGCGCCATCTGAATACTTGCTTGACAACTGTTGTTGTACGCGAACTCTGCTAAAGGCAAAAATTCTTCCAGTGCGCTCAAATCGATAACACACCCCCTCAACATATCCTCCAATACCTGAATTACCCTTTCAGACTGGCCATCTGTCTGCGGATGAAATGCCGTGCTAAAGTCCAACCTGGTGCCGAAAGCTTGATGCAATGCCCTCCAAAATTGTGACGTAAATCTAGGGTCCCTATCAGATATTATTGACACTGGCACCCCGTGTAGTCTCACAATTTCTGCCACATACAGCTTCGTCAACCTCTGCAGAGAATAGTCGACCCGCACTGGCAAGAAATGCGCGGACTTTATCAACCGATCCACGATTACCCATACCGAGTCCTTCTTAGTAGGCGTAAGAGGAAGCCCACTAACGAAATCCATCGTGACTCTCTCCCACTTCCATTGTGTAATCTTCACAGGTTGTAGCAATCCCGAAGGCACCTGGTGTTCAGCTTTGACCTGCTGACACGTCAAGCACTTCCCAACAAATTTTGTAACTTCCCGCTTCAATCCAGGCCACCAAAACTGATCTCGTAGATCCCTATACAACTTACTCCCTCCAGGATGCATAGCGTAAGGGCTACTATGCGATTCCCGAAGAATCTTCTGCCTTAACTCTACATCTTTTGGCATGCAGACTTCCCCCCAAAAACACAAAACCCCATTATCATTCAAACTGTAATCCTCTATTTCCCCATTCTAAACTTGTAGAAGTCGAGCACTCAGTACATCATCCACCAACTGTTTCTCTTTTACCTGACTTAACCATGTCGGCTTCACTTGCAGCTCTGCCAATAAACTTTCGTCGTCATACAGGCTAAGGTGAGCGAACATTGCTCTCAAATCCAATACTACCTTCCGGCTTAGTGCATCTGCCACCACATTCGCTTTACCTGGGTGATATTCAATCGAGTAGTCGTAATCCTTCAACAGCTCCACCCATCTTCGCTGTCTCAAGTTCAGCTCCTTCTGAGTCAATAGATACTTTAAACTCTTGTGGTCTGTATAGATAACAGACTTCTCTCCATACAGATAATGTCTCCACACCTTTCGAGCGAAAACCACTGCAGCCAACTCCAGATCATGAGTGGGATAGTTAACCTCATGTGGTCTTAGCTGCCGAGATGCATAGGCAACAACCTTCCCTTCCTGCGTCAGAACAAAACCCAACCCTGTATGAGAAGCATCACAATACACCACCTAATCCTTCCCTGCTACAGGCTGAATCAAAACCCGAGCCTCGGTCAAAACCCTTTTTAGCTTCTCAAAACTCTCCTGCTGCTTGTTTGTCCACACAAAAGGTACCTCCTTCCTCAATAACTTAGTCAACGGTGCCGCTATAGAGGAAAACCCTTCAATAAATCTTCTGTAATAACCTGCTAACCCCAAGAAACTGTGAATCTCTGCCACCGTCCTAGGTGGTTTCCAATCCAGTACCGCCTCAATCTTTCGAGGATCCACCCTTATCCCTTCCGCCGATACCACATGCCCGAGAAAGGTAACTTCTCTCAACCAAAACTCGCACTTACTAAATTTGGCATACAATTTCTTTTCCCTTAGAACCTGCAGCACTACCCAAAGATGCGCATCATGCTCCTCCTCTGACTTGGAATATACCAGAATGTCGTCTATAAACAGCACGACGAACTGATCCAAATAGGGTTGAAAAACCCAGTTCATCATGTCCATGAACGTAGCTGGTGTGTTTGTCAACCCGAACGGCATTACCAGGAATTCATAGTGCCCGTATCGAGTCCGAAAAGCCATCTTTTGAATATCTGCTTCCTTCACCTTAAGCTGGTGATATCCCGACCTCAAATCTATCTTCGAAAAGACTGCAGCCCCTTTGAGCTGATCAAACAAGTCATCTATCCTTGGCAAGGGGTACTTGTTCTTGATCGTTAGTTTATTCAACTGGCGATAATCTATGCATATACGCATAGATCCGTCCTTCTTCTTCACAAATAAGACTGGTGCTCCCCATGGAGACACACTAGGTTGAATAAACCCGCGATCTAGCAACTCTTGGATTTGGGCTTTCAGTTCAACCAACTCCTTTGGTGCCATCCTATAAGGAGCGATAGACACCGGAGCCGTACCTAGCAGAAGCTCGATTCCAAACTCCACCTCACGATCCGGAGGTAACCCTGGCGGTTCTTCCGGAAAAACATCTACAAATTCCTTCACGGTTCTAACCTCCCCCACAGATGTTTCCTTTGCATCCAAAGCACTAACAAACATCAAGAAAGCCATGCACCCCTTCTTTACCATTCTCTCCGCCTTAAGAGTAGACACTACATTGGACAAGTAGTCCCCCCTCTCACCTATCACCAAAACTTCATTGTCTTCGAGAGTCTTCAACATCATGCGTTTAGCAGCACAGTCTAAATTCGCACGATACCTTACTAGCCAGTCCATACCTAGGATCAAGTTAAATTCTCCGAACGGCAGCTCCATCAAGTCAGCCGGGAACACTGACCCCTGAACTTCTAAAGGCACGTCTCTAAAAAGTTTATCTACTACTACCGATTGACCTAAAGGACTAAGTACTGTCATCTTCCTAGAGGTAATTTCAGGACTCACATTCAAGGTTCCAGACACCATGCTAGCAATATATGAGTGCGTCGATCCAACATCAATTAAAGCAGTAAAGGGTAACCTAAAAATAAGGAACGCACCGTTATAACGTCCCGGTGCATCCCCTCCTCACGATGTCCTGGTCGCATAAACCAACCCGGCCGTCTTGCATCTGCACTCCCAAGATTTTACTACGGTATCCCACGACCGGCCACAACCATTCCCTCCTCGGTTCGCCCACGACCTCTCGGCATCTGCTGACCACCCCTACCTGGCTGCACGTACCCTTGACCTACCGTCTGAGCCCTGGTCATGTCTTGCGAACAATTCTTAATCAAGTGATCCTTCGACCCACATCTAAAACACTCCTTACTTCTTCCCCAGCACTCCCCTGCATGTGACTGCCCATACTGAGCACACTGACGAAATTGCCCTCCAGTACTCGGCATAGTATCACGAATAGGTCCATTAAACCTAGGCTTTTTCTGAAGTCCTCCCGACAATCCTGACGATCCATAGCTTCTCTTATTACTGCCTCTGTCCTTGTCTCTATTCTGCCTCTCAGTACGCTTAACCTCCTCAACTATCTTAGCCTTTTCCACTAAAGTAGCGAAGTCCCTTTCCCGCTGAGGAGCTATCAACACCCACAGCTCATCCCACAGCCCATCCTCAAATCTCACACAGTGCTCGTAATCGGTTACAACAACCCCTCAGGCATACCGGCTTAGTCGCAAAAATTCTGCCTCATACTCAGCTACCGAATTTCCCCCTTACACTAAATTCAAAAAAGCCTTCCTTTGGGCATCTACATAACTGGCCCCAACATACTTCCCTTGGAATTTCATCTTAAAGAAATCCCAATCTACTTGATCTCTTTGTGTACCCTCCTCACGACGGTAAGCCACCACTGGTAGGCTTCATCCCAAAATAGAGAAACTGCGCCCTTCAGCTTCTCCTCAGCTGTGCAATCCAAGTCATCCATGATTCTTTCGATCGCCTCTAACCAGTACTCAGCCACATTTGGAGCTACCCCAGAGACTCCTCTAAATATTTTGGCTCCATTTGCCCGGAGTCGCTCAGGAACCAATTTTCGAGCCCCATTACCCATGCCTGCTCCCGCAACTCTCTCCAGAACCTGCAGCATTGCTTGGGATACCGCATCATCACCACCCGTTTGATCCTAAAACTCCACTCCCGTGGCCGGTGGCGGCGCCTCGTTCTCTGATCCCTAACCAGACCCAACTGGTTTCGATACAGTCATCTTGCCTCTACCACGCCCATGCGTATTACGACCACGTTCCCTACTACTCATGTCTAATGTCGCGTCCTAATCTGTGTTAAGAAGTTTTATGCATTAGCTTTCTTTCCACTTATTGATTAAAGGAAGTAATTTTATGACATAATATCTCAAGTTGTTCTTCTGTAAAGTTCATACACCCCTAAAGGTCTTTGTCCCAAAAGAGAATATCCTAATTCTAACATCCATAGCAATGCATCACACAACCACTTCCATCCAATTCATTTAATAGTCAGTAGACTTACCTGGGAGACCTGGGCCGAAAGATTCGAGTGCCATGCCTTCACTGATCCATTCTATTTGAAAAATTTCTTTTAACTACTTCTAAATACAAAGTTTGAAAATGTTGTGGGCCTCAAAACCCAAAGGCCGAGTTTAAAACTTGGGCTCTGATACCAAATTGTAACACCCCAAACCCGGCCCAAAACACCACGGCTGAATCTGAAATGTTACGGGAAAGTGGTGAAACAAGTTCTAGTTTAATTAGTGAAATCAGACTTTAACTTTAGAAGTAAACCCTTTGTTTAAGGAGTTGTCATTAAAAATAGTAGTTTGCCGAATAAAAATGCCCAAGTTGTGTAAAATCCGATTCATTTTATGTCTCCGTGGTAAAAATGTTTCAATGTCACATTTTAAAAGTTATTAAATAACAAATCCAACTTAAAACCATAAATCCCAAATAGTTGGAGTGGCCTTATTACAAAAACGAAATAACCAAAGTAAAACCAGCAGTTTGAAATTAAATGTACGAAAAACACTTCTGCATGGCCACCTCGAATCCCTTCCAACTCGGCCCAACGAATCATGTGTCACCTGCAATGGTTTTGGGAAATAATAGGGTGAGTCAAACCGACTCAGTGTGTAATTAAACGACACAGTTTCCACTATTGGGCTTAACCCACAACCACATCATCCAGCATACCATGAGCAAAATAGAAATGCAACATGCAAGCCCACCCAACCTAATATCCATCCGCCACGCACCACCCGTACATCCATCCAACACACACCTGGGATTACTAAATCGACCCTCCATCCGCTACACACCTCTTTGGCGGTCTATGCCGACGGACACACCGCTCAAAGTCCACTTAGTGGTCTAGCCACTGATCCACGTGATTAAATCAGAGATATCCACGATGAGACTCATGGTCATCATCAATCCACAATGAGGCTCGAGGCCGTCATTAATCGTGACAAAGTCACCCACGTACATAAATGCACACACTTCCCCTTAATCAACATATCCCGAACCCCATGCACATGCAGCATATTATGGTGAAATGGCAATATAACATATGAACATACTAGATATGCATATAAAACATGCTTACATGTATCCACACTTGTTAACCACAACCTCAACATAAGTAGTATACTAACTCAGTTATGGATTACCCAAATTAGGTAACAAAGACACCACCACCAGCCACTATTTCGGCTACCACACAAACACACATATATTTATTAAAGCCATTAAGAAATAGTGCAATAACTACACACCTAAAAACCTGAAGAACTAGACTATCAATCTCCCTAGCGTCCTCACTCGAAGAGACTATAGTGATTTGTTTATCTCTTTTCGACGCTGGCCCACACCCCAATGGCCAATCCCAAACTGCTAAAATAGACCGCTTCTTAAACTTAGGGGTAGGGACATCGTGTCCAACCCCTCCCTTAATCTGACTGGTACTCGATTCCATCAGATGAGATCTTGTCAGAAAACTCGGTTAAACCTTGAATCCAAATAACAATGGAACTAAAAGAACACTTGATTGAAAGGGCATCTTACCAAAGTCAACAGAATCCCGAAACTATTCGCTTGAATCTAAAGGTTATCGAACACCCTACATAAGCCATGTTAGATTCGGCTTTACTGCATATGAACAAAAGATGTGGCCTTTGGCCAAACATTATAGCCTCCCTACCTTGCTCAATCGAATCCCGAAAGATCCTCCTCCCTTAATGCTGGCTACAAAAGACCCAAACCCAACCCTTCATGGTTTAGTCCACACAGAAGAACAAGGTTAGATTCTTGGTTTCGGCAAACCAAGGAGAAAGAAGAAAGAAAGCTCAACAGAGCAGAGATCCTTACCACCCTTAGATATTCGGCTCTGACAGATTCGGCTAAGAAATGAGGTTGAACGAATACACGAGATAGAAAAGAAAAAAAGAATAGATCAACAAGAGAGAAAGGTAAAGATAAATGAGAGATTCGGCCAAGGTTCTTGTGCAAAGATAGGTTATTCGGCTTTTGGAAAGTGAGATGAAAGTTTAAGGTTTTTGAGAAGTATGGTTCGGCTTTTGAAAGTGATATAATCGATGAAAAGAGGAAGAGAGGGTTGAGGTTTAAGAAGTTTCGACTATGGTGAAGGTGGGGGGTGAATTTCGACTTTTTAGGGAGTGAAGGAATAAACTAACGGGAAGAGAAGAAATTAAATGTTAAGAATTCGGCAAGAGGGGAAAAGATGGTAAATGAAATGCCCAAATGGTCACACCTACCTTCAGCTTTAGACTATAGGAAAAGAAGAAGACAGAAATTGAGTTACCCTTATTGACACTTTCGGCAAGACTAGAGAAGGGAGAAAACGCAAAAGATGAATACTCCAGCCACTAAACAAATTCGGCACCTACCCCCCCTAACATGACCGAAACTACCACCCCCTTAGAATCCCATAATTGGCCAACTCTCAAGCCTCTCACCTTATCCCCTCTTTCTCTCCTAATTTTACTCACATCCTCTCATTCAAATGAGTTTGAATGATTCAAACTTCCTGCTTTACTCTCCACCACTCATTCAAGGTGTTTGACACTATCAAACCTCCTACACTCTAGTGTCCCAGCCGATCTCCAACACCTCCCCTCCAGACACCAAAATGAATCCCCAAAATGCTGTCCAAGTTGCTCGAACCTCTTCCCCCCTTGAACTCCCTCCTTGCAGCGTCAACCCCCTTGCTCCTAGGCGTCACCTTGCCACTCCACCACTTCACTTGTTGTGTCATCAAACACCATATTAAATCCCTTAAGGCCTAGCTCCCCTAGCTCTCCCCTAAAAGCTTAAAACCCAAAATTTTCACTAAGGTTCCTACGTTACCCCAAGGTTACCCGAAGCCCCCAAACATACTCAGATAGTCATGCAACACACAAAGGCACATAAACACGAGATAAAATACCGGACCCCTAAATCCCGGATATTACAGTTTTCATTTGTAAAAAGACTCTTTGATTATTAAACTTTGAATATATTTCATGAACTTTTGTTCATCGAGTGAGCTTGCCTCCTCTTCAATTTCGTGCAAGTTTCATAGACTTATCGAGCCGTGCTTGTGGTGTCTAGACTTGTTCCTTCATCAAACTATACCATCGATTCTTATCTACCTAGATAACGGGTCATGGTCCATCTTCGATATCCATATTTCCACCTTAAGCAAATATAGAAACCGGGGTGACATTTGTTAATGTTAAATCATTTCTTTGTTTAAGACCATTTGTCCATTTCCATCAAAGTATCAATTATCCAAATTTTAACCAACTTCATTCGTTTCCATTAAACCAATCGATTTCCCAAATACCATCTTCTTCCCTTTCAATCATAATCGAACCTAAACATTCCATATTTCCAAATCATTTCCATCATTCCTTATTCTTCCATATTTTAACTTAAATTCCTTTCTCTAAGTGAACTTATTCGTCACTTCTGCAATCTTAACCGTATTTACTATCATTTGTCCCGAAGGCTTAGAACTCATCCTCGTAGACGATTGGGCAACTCGCATACTTTTTGACTCTCCCCGAGGCGGACTGTATCACTTCTCTCGTTTGGAAGGTAGTGAAGCTGGAATTGGTCGTACAAGACTTTAGGAACCTGAAAAGTTACATCACAAGAAGATCGAACAGGTGGGTTAGTGGAAACAATCCTTGCTTGGTCACTTTCTTTTTCATTTGATTCTTTTTTTCTCGAGATCTCTCGTTTCTTTTTCCTCAATCTCTTTTTCCACTCGTTATTCTTGTTCAACTTCTTTTTCTCTCTCAAACTCTTTTTCATTCTCTGTTTCAATTTCTTTTTCAATCTCATTTTCACTCTCTTTTTGTTCTTTTTCTTTTTCATTGGCTTTTTCAATGACTTTCTCAAGCTCTTTCAAGAATCTCTCAATTTCTCTCTTACTCACCTCTTGCCTCTCTTTTATTTCTTTTTCTTTTTCTTCTTTTGCTTTTCTCATTTTCTTTTTACAAGAAGATTCAAAAGAAACACGAAAACAATGATTTTGTTTAAAAGAAAGAAAATTATTTGCATAAGAATCTTGATTAATGCTTCGTGAAAAATACTCTGAGTAGGATTTCTTTGAAGATCGGAAAGAGGTATGCCTATCTCTTCAGATGTCATCTTGGACGGTTTCAAAATTGAGGTCAGACTCCCGTCGTCTTGAATTCCTTAACGAAAAGAAATCTCGATTGAAATCCCTTCGTTTCAAAGTCGATGATGAATAGGAATCACAATGGAAATCTTTTCTTGAATGATCATTGAATGTATGTCTTCGTGATATTCTTAATTCCACTTTCTTACTTGAAGAGATTCGTTCCCGTTGGTCTCTTTTCTTCACACGGTCTAATCTCTTGTGCAATATATCTAATTTAGAATTCACCATTCTTCGCATTTCTTGCACCAAAAATTGGAACTCTGATTCAGTAAATTCTTCGCGAGACACCTTTGATTGCTTGTAACATCCTAGAATTAGGGGTCCTGCATTTTGTGCTATTTCATGCGTTTGGCTAGTTATGCTTGCTGATTTGGTGTGTTTGGGGGTCTTGGGAAGGCTCAGGTTCGAGCCGAAGCTTTGGTAAAATTTTCTCTTTAGGGCATTTTAGGGGGAGAGCTAGTGGATGCAAGCCTTATGTATGATTGGTTGTAATTTGATGTCACAAGGGAGTTAGTGGCAAGGTGGTGTGGCGTCACTTGCTGGAGCAGAGGGGGAGGAGTTTGAATCCCATCTGTTGCATTGTGGAGCCTTATTTTTTGTGCTCAAGGAGAGGAGGAGGTGGCATTCGACTGGGACTCTTCTAGGAGGAGTTTGAATGAGTCAAATCATTTGAAATGGATGGATAAGAGGTGATTGAGGAATTGAATTGGTCACACCAATTTGAAAGAGTGATGGGGAGAATTTGGAGGAGCAAAACAAGGGATTCGGTGTGTGGTGGAGGTGTTGGCCGAATGTGGGGGTCTTTGAGGGGAGAATTTCGGTCATAAAAGGGAGTCTTTTGTGTGAGTGTGTGCCGAAATTGTGGAAGTATTTTCTTAGCTTTTGTGCGTTTGAAGAGCATTCTCTTTTTTTTGATCAATCGTGTTTCACTTTTAGTTGTCTCACTAATTGCCAAAACCTTAGTCATTTGGGTGGCTTATTATTCATTTCTTCTTCTCACCGTAAATGTTTTTCTTTTCTCTTCTTGGTTGTGGACAAACACCAAAAGCCGAATCTCCCTTGTTCATCTTTCACAACTTGTTTACTTCACCATAACTGAACCTCTCCTCACTCATATCATTTCTCTTTTCATTTTATCTCTCTTTCTCTTCTACACTCTTTACCATAGCCAAATTTCTCTTATCTTCCCTCTCGATTTTCTCACCATAACCAAAACCTCTTTTCTCCCTCATTATCAGTCTACCCTTCTCCCATTGACGGAACCTTCTCTTATTCTTGTTGGAATTTGTTTCTTCTCCATTGGTTGATAACCGAAACTCCATTACTTTTCACTCCTTCTCATTTCGTTCTCCTCTCGTAGTTGTGAAGTGGGGTGGCCGAATCTCTTTTCTCCTTCAACTCATCAATTAACGCAAGGTAAGGGCAATTCTATTCGTCTTTTTATTTCTCTTTTCAGTCTTCAGTTGCTCTTAACCGAAGTGGCTATCTCTTTTAATGTTAGATTTCAGCTAATCCCTCCTTTTCTTCTCTCATATGGAATGTTTACCCGGTGAACCCCATTAGCCGAATGTGTTGAAGTCTGAAGGTTAAAGGTCCGTTGATTGCCGAATCTTACCATTCATTCAGGTTCTTAAGCAGTAAGGGCCGAATCTCCTACTTGGGTCTTTCAAAGAGTAGGGTTCAATTCTCGATTGATCAAGAACCTGCTAGTGCCAAATCAGGGGGAATCCAGTCAAGAGGATAGAACTAATCTGCATTGATCTTTAAGGTAAGGAGTCATCTTTTCAGATTCTTGGCTATTCTTCCTTTTTGTTGTGATCTGCCTTAACCAAATTCCCTTATTAGACAACCAACATTTCTCTCTGAGTACTAATCAAGTCTCTTCATGGATGCGAGTGCTAGCCAATCTAAGGAGGGGAGTGGACTCGTAGTCTCTGCTCCTAAGTTCAAACGACGTGCTGTGTTGGTGGTTTGAGACTTTCCCCCGAGTTGTGGTAGAGAGCCGACATCTGTTTGGGATAGGCAAATCACTGTTATTCTCGCTAGTGAGAGTGTCGACGATCTAGAGTGTTTAGTTCTTTGCGTAATCAGGTGTGTAATGCTTACACCTTATTTTATTATTTTGCGTTAATAACTGTGTTGGCTGAAGGCCAAAACGACTGTATCGACAGTTGAGATACCCTTGTGGGTAAGGTTGAAGACACCGGGTAAGTACCTTTATGATTCTATCTTTTGAATAACATGGCCCAAATATGTGAATGATTTGATTATCTATTGTACATTGGGAGTATGAATGCATTCATCATATTATGATAATGTGTTGCATGGGCTTTGGGATATGATATTGAAAGGGGAAGTGTAATTCAGTGACTCTGTCACATTGGTTTGGCATCACATATATTTATCAGTGACTGTCACAGTGGTTTGGTACCACAGTGGTTTGGCACCACATATATTCATCAGTGACTGTCACAGTGGTTTGGTACCACAGTGGGTTGGCCCCACTTATTTTTTTTATAAGTGACTCTGTCATAGTGGTTTGGTACCACAGTGGTTTGGTACCACAGTGGCTTGGTGCCACAGGTGTTTTGGCTGGTTCAGGTGATGTATAGGATGGAATACTAGGTTGGGCTGGGCTGCATTGCATACATCTTTTACTATGCCATGTTGTGAATGTGCATCTATGGGCTTAGGCCCATTGCGTTCGTGAGGGATTTACACACCGAGTCTTGGTGACTCACCCCTGCGCTTAATTTTGCGGGTAATCCCTAGTTCGAGGATTTGAAGCCAGGAGGACTCTGTGGTGGCCATGCAATACTTCTTTCGTAAACTCCGTTTTCCTTTATTTTAAACTTACTTTTAATTTGGGAATTTGTTATGTAATAAGGCCTCCGGTATTTTATAATTTGGTTTTCAACTTATTTTGGTAATTTATATTATGTGAAACATTAAATTAGGAGTTTTCTAAACAAAATGCAAACAAACGGTTCTTCCAATAATGACACACTGTTAATAAGCAAACAAATAAATAAACTCAGAATTTTCCTAAAACTATACACAATATTTTTAAATGTCAGCTTTCGTATCACAATATCTGTTTTCCACTATTTTGATTTTCTTTTAATAAAAGTTGGTAAGAAACCCTTGAAATTGAACATTTTCAAGATTAAAACACAAAACGAAAAGTTTTTAAAATTGTGAAGTTTTTTTTTTAAATTTCTAACAATCTTTCCATGTGACATACTAGATTCGGTCGTAACGTTTAGGCCGGGTTTGGGGTGTTACAATTATGGTATCAGAGCCTAGGTTACAAAACTCGACTGTGGAATGGTTTCAAAAATGTTTTTAAAGTTAGTTTGAAATATGGTTTAGAAAAATATATGTTTTCTGGAAGTATGGCACCCGAGTCTCCGGCACCAATTCGTACTGTAAGTCTTCTGACTATTGTTTGATTTCTTATGAAAAGATTAAATTATGTTGTGGTTGATAGTTTTAAGAGATTCAATTTTAGAGATTGAGACCTTTAGAAATATGTTTTGCGAAAACTACTTCTAATTCTATTTTCATAAGACTATCCGGTAATAAACAGTGGAAGATATACTAATTCATAAAATTTTAATCAGATTAAGTCGATTCTGTAATCATGAGCACTAGAGGACGTGGACATGGTTTATGCGGCCGTGGTAGAGGCCAGGGTATTGAGGCTGGACCCTCGGAATCAGGGCATGGACCGGAAGACGAAGTGCCAGCATCATCAGTAATGGAAGCGGGATCTCAGGACCGATCTGGTGGGGACGATGCTTTGTCCCAAGCTATGTTTTGTGTATTGGAGTGGGTTACTGGAGCAAGCACAGGATTAGTAGCTCGAAAATCTATTCCTGAGCGACTTCGAGCAAATGGGGCCGAGATATTTAGAGGTATTTTTGGGGTGGCTCCCAACGTAGTGGAGTACTGGTTGGAAGCGGTTGACGAATCATGGATGATCTTGACTGTACCGCAGAGGAAAAGTTGAAAGGAGTAATGTCTCTCCTTCGAGATGAGGCATACCAGTGGTGGCTCATGATAAGGGATGGTACATCAGCGGACCGTATTACCTAGGACTTTTTTAAGACAGCATTCTAGGGAAAGTATGTTGGAGCGAGTTATGTGGACGCTCAGAGGAAGGCATTTTTGAACTTGGTCAAGGGGAATAAGTCTGTGGCTGAGTATGAGGTAGAGTTCCTGCGTTTAAGCCGCTATGCTCGGGGTATTGTCGCAACTGATTATGAGCGTTGTGTTCGGTTTGAAGATGGTCTGCGGGATGAGTTGCAGGTACTGATAGCTCCGCAGCGAGAAAGAGAGTTTGCCATTCTAGTTGAGAAGGCAAAAATAGCCGAAGAGGTGAAGCAGTCTGAGAGGCGGAATCAGGATAAGGATAGGGGTAGGAATAAGAGGAACTTTGGGTCGTCAGGATCTACTGGGGGTTTTTAGAAGAGGCCTAGGTTTGATGGGCCGGGTCGAGTTACAATGCCTGCTGCTGTTGGGCGGTCTCAACCGTGTGCTCGATGTGGGAATTTTCATTCGAGAGAGTGTTGGGCAAGAAATAGAGGATGCTTCAGGTGTGGATCTATGGATCATCGGGTAAGGGACTGTCTACAAGAGCCAGACAGGGCGCGGCCAGTAAATCAAGGTTATGCACAGTCTGAAAGAGGTGGGCAGCAGCCACCGAGAGGTCGTGGTCTGGCCAGAGGAGGAAATAGAGTTGGTCGAGAGCGTGGAGCACCGGGCAGAGGTGCTGGGAGTACAGATGCAAGACAGCCTGGATTGGTGTATGCAGCTAGACGTCAAGAGGATGGCGATGCACCAGACGTCATAACCGGTACGTTCCTTGTTTTTTGTGTGCCATTTACAACTTTGATAGATATTGGGTCTACATATTCATATGTTGCTAGTACTATGTCTGGGACTTTGAGTATAGAATCTGAGGTTGCCTCTTGTAAAATGATTGTGATTAGCCCTTTAGGACAATCTATAGTGGTGAACAAACTATTTATGAGTGTGCCTTTAGAAGTGCAAGGGATTGTTTTCCCGGCTGATTTGATGGAATTGTCGTTCGGCGAGTTTTACTTGATTTTAGGCATGGACTGGTTAGTTAAGTATCAAGCAAACTTGGATTGTGCTGCTAAGAGCATGATATTAAAGACTCTCGAGGATAAGGAGGTGCTGGTGATAGGTGAGAGAAGGAATTACCTGTCCAATGTGGTGTCTGCATTAAAGGCTGAAAGGATGGTGCGAAAAGGGTGTGAGGCGTTCTTAGCTTTCATCAGTGCTTTGGAGGCCAAAGAATTATCTATAAGGGATGTTAGAACGGTGAAAGAGTTCTTGGATGTCTTTCTAGAAGAGCTTCCATGATACGACCGCGGCCCGGATGCCGACCAATGATGCTGAAGTTCCCTTGGAACTTCCAAAGGGGCCGATTACTTGTGCACGAGCTAAGAGGTTCAAGGAAGATGTATCAACTTTCGTAGACCAAATGTGGAGCAACATCAAGGCTGGACAGTTCGGGGATGATGAATCGAGCAAACCATGCAATATTCTTCAAGTTCAGCTAGCTCAAAATTAGCTCAAGGAGTTTGTCTTTATTTTCATTTGCATGCGTTAACTTGCTGGACTAATTAGCTAAAAATTACTGCATTAAAATTAAATAAGATAGTAGTTAATTTAGTTACATCCTTTTAAAATATGAATTTAATTGAGTTTCAATAAATGAGTCTGAATTTAATTCATAATGATATTATTATGTTCTTTTAACTACAAGTAATTAATTTGTCAAGAATAAATGTTGATTAAGGTTGTCTTGTTTCAGCTGAATTTATTGCAAGCTTATTTAATTTGTCCTAGTTGAAACATGCTTTTAATGTGTCTAAATGGTTGCCGAATTTATGATGCTTAAATATCTTAAAGGCTGCTGAATTTAAGGTGTCTAGTTGCCTATTTAAATGTGCTAATTTAATGACTAAAAGGCTAATTAATTTGCTGCAAGGTTTTAATACCTTGGACGGCATGAAGAGGTTATTAAAAGATGCTGAACTTTGGTGTTCTCTAGGGGATTTTCGGCCAGCATTAAAAGGAGGTTGTGGGTTCCCAAGTTTGGCCGTCACTCTTCCCCAACAACCATTTAAAGCCTTGTTTAGCATGGGGCGGCAAAATTAAATACAAGGGCTGCTACTTTCCAAGCTTCCATCATGAATAACAAAGGGAATTAATGGGCTGATGTTTGCATTATTCTATGTGTCCATTCATCTCACCAAGCACCCTATTTAATGTGCCAAATTTATGCATGTTTCCAGCCGAATTTAGTTCAAGATAATGGCTAAATTTATGGAGGTGTTGGACAAAGCATGGCATGGATTCAAGGCCCTTTTGGCATGCGTGACTTTCATTTAAGGTGCTGTTGGAAATATTCATGAAGGGGAACATCATTTATTATTCTGTTGGTGGGCGAATTTATTGGTTGTTGACCTTTAACCAATTTGTTCATCTCGTGGAAATAAAAGGCCAAGGGAATTAATTTAGATGATGCTGCTTCGTGGAGCTCAAAGGGAGCTGAATTTTGTGCCTTTCAAGGAGCTATTTCGTGAGAAGCAATGAACAGCCTTCAATGCTATTTGGTTAGCCCAAAAGCCACCTCTAGAAGACGTCCCAAGGACTCCCTAGTACAGCCGAACCTTGCAAGGAGATCAAGGGGTTTTTCTAGAATTTTCTAACTCCATTAATATCGAATTTTGCTTAGCTTCTAAGTTCATGCTTGACCATTCGACTAGCCTTTGAAAGAGCCTATAAATACATGTTATTTTTGAATGTTGAACACTTTTGAACCTTAATGAATTGCTGCCAAATTTTTGTGAGATTTCTTCTCTCAAATTTCGTCCAAAGATTCGTTGACTTATCTATCTAATATAGTGGCGTCAACCATTTCTTTGTTAACCCGAACTTATCACGTAACCCGTGTGGCATTCAAAAATCCTTATACCGAGGTTCCTATCTTTTTAGATAGTGGGTCAAGGTTTAGTAATATCTATTCGTAATTCCAACTTAAAGTCTTATAAGTACCAGGTCAACCTTTTTTCGAAGCTTGGTTCGATCTTGACTTTGAGATTCCATTTCACTCCCTATTCCCGAGCCTTTTCCAACTCAATCAATCCTGAACCATCGTAACCCGATTACCCAATAACCCCAAACTTTTCCCATTTCTTTTCTAACCGAGCCTACCTAGATCGAAACCCTTTCATCAACCTAACCCGTATTTGTTATCCAACCCTTCTAAACCCGAACTTTCTAAACCTTTCCATACTCGAACGAAACCTTCTTGTTTAACGATCGGGCAACTTCATGACTCGGATTAATCTATGTAACCGAGATCGTATCATCTGGTATCAGATCTAATTAAACGAGAAGCTCAGACTTTCAAAAGCAATCCTGGATTAGGTACGTTTTAAAAAAATTAATTAAAAAAAACCATTAGGAATTAAAAAAATTTATTACGAATTAAAAAAAAGTATTACGAATTAAAAAAAATTGAAACGGTTTCTTTCTTTGATTAATTCTCGATTCTCCATCTATTCATTCCTAACATTTCCAACCATCGCCACACTTCTCCAAACTTCTTCTTTCTTTCAGCCCACCCGTACCGAAACACTTCTACCTCTTGTTAACCCTTTTGAATCCGACCTACTAGTCTAGTAGATTTGGTCACCTGAGCCTTATACGAAATCATGAGAGAAGAAACGAGCGGAAAAAGGCACGAGTGTGTGAGCACAATAGAGCGGAGGTAAAAGCCGAATAGAGTGCAAACATGAGTGTGAGTGACATCTACTCTTTTCTTTCTGAGTGATCGAGAGGATTTGTAGTGAGGTTTTAAATTTTATTCATGTCCCGAAGTCCGGAACGCAACATGGGTGAAAGAACGGATAGACAACCAGTTAGAAATGTACCTGATCTCAATCTACAAGCCCTATTACAAGAAGTAGAATGCTTGTTTGACCGTAAACTCAAACCAATCCAAGAACAGCTCGACCAAGTCAAAGAGCGTGGCCGTCGAGAAAGAACTCCTCAAAGTCCACCAAGGCAACGTGGAAGGCAACGAGTACTCGAAGAAGATTTGTCTGAACCAAGTGAAGCTGAGAGTGATCATGGATCTAATCAAAGTGGATGACGGAGAGGCCAACAAAATCGTGGCCAACGAGATCGAGGCCGAGTAGATGATGATTTGAAGAACATCAAATTGTCAATACCCCCATTTCAAGGCAAATCCAACCCGGAGGCGTACTTAGAATGGGAAAAGAAGATCGAGTTAGTTTTCGAGTGTCACAACTACTCAAAAAGTAAGAAGGTAAAGATAGCGGCCATTGAATTCTTTGACTATGCAATGGTCTGGTGGGATCAACTAACCACTAGCCGGAGAAGGAACGGGGAGCGACCAGTCAATACTAGGGCCGAGATGAAAGCATTGATGCGCAAGAGGTTCGTTCTAGCATACTACCACCGGGAGTTTTACTAGAAATTGCAACACCTTACCCAAGGTAGTCGGAGTGTGGATGACTATTACAAGGAGATGGAGATAAACATGATCCGAGCCAATATCGAAGAAGACCGTGAGGCAACCATGGCGAGATTCTTGGCTGGATTGAACAAAGATATAGCCAATGTAGTTGAACTCCAGCACTATGTCGAGATCAAAGAGATGGTGCACATGGCCATCAAATTCGAGAAGCAGCTTAAGAGGAAAGGTGCCGCTCACGGTGCCTATCCAAACTCCACTCCTACCCAAAAGTGGAAACAAGGAGCCGGTAAGAAGGAGATCCCCTTTCGGGCACGAGAAAGCATTGCAAGCCCAAATATTAACAAGCCAAGTGGGGAAACAAGCAAACCCAACAATGAGGCCGGACGCAATTCCACTCGAGACATCAAGTGTTTCAAATGTCTCGGTAGGGGCCATATAGCCAGCCAGTGTCCAAATCGGTGGGTGATGATTGTAAGACCCGACGGTGAGATCGAATCGGGTGATGAAGAAGAAAATGAACCCGAACCTCCTACCGAATAAGAGAAGGAAGAAGAACTCGAGTATGCTGTTGAAGGAGAGTTGTTTGTAGTGAAACAAAGTTTGAGTATTCAAAGCACTGATGATGAACTACAACGCGAAAACATCTTTCATTCGAGATGTCTCATTCGTGGAAAGATTTGTAGTATGATTATCGACGGGGGAAGCTGCACGAATGTTGTAAGCAGCATGCTCATTGAAAAACTAGAATTGCCAACAACGAAACATCCTCAGCCATACAAACTCCAATGGTTGAATGACGGAGGTGAATTGAAAGTCACTAAACAAGCTGTCGTCCCCTTTTCTATCGGTAAGTATAGTGATGAGGTTGTGTGCATGTGGTCCGAATACACGCGAGCCACTTACTTTTGGGAAGACCATGGCAATTCGATCGGCGGACCATCCATGACGGGTATACAAACTGATATACTTTCCAACACCATGGCAAGAATGTTACCCTAGCACCAATGACTCCCAAACAGGTGTACGAGGATCAAGTGCGTTTGAAAAATTTTGTTCAACAAATGAGGGCGAAAGAACAAACAAAGAGGGAGGAAAAAGAAAAAGAGTCAAAGAGTGGAAAAATGAAAGAAAAGAGTGAGGTAAAACCAAGAGGTAAAAATAAAGAAAAAGAGGGAAAGGTGACCAAGAACAAGAAAAACGAGATGAAGGAGGAATTGCAAAATTAAGTGTGTTTGCAAAAGAATGTGAGATTCGTAAAATGTTGTTGCTTCGGTAACCAATGGTTGTTCTTATGTACAAAGAGAATTTTCTCAATACTAACGAATTGGATGCTTCACTCCCATCTTCGATTGTATCTTTGTTGCAAGATTTTGAAGACGTCTTTCCAGACGATATCCCTAGTGGCCTTTCGCCTATTCGAGGGATCGAGCATCAAATTGATTTCATTCCCGGAGCTGCAATACCTAATCGTCCAGCATATTGAAGCAATCCTGAAGAAATAAAAGAATTACAACGATAAGTATCCGAACTGTTGTCCAAAGGTTACATTCAGGAAAGCCTAAGCCTGTGCGCTGTTCCTGTACTTTTGGTGCCCAAGAAGGACGGTACTTGGCGTATGTGAATGGATTGTCGTGCAGTCAATAAGATAACCATCAAGTATCGGCATCCTATTTCGTGCCTTGATGATATGTTAGACGAACTCAGTGGAGCACAACTCTTCTCCAAAATCGACCTCAAAAGCGGATATCATCAAATCCGAATGTGGGAAGGAGATGAGTGGAAAATGGCATTTAAAACAAAGCATGGTTTGTATGAGTGGTTGGTTATGCCTTTCGGCTTAACTAACGCACCTAGTACCTTTATGCGGTTAATGAATTACGTTTTGCATGCTTTTATTGGAAAATTTTGCGTCGTATATTTTGACGATATCCTTGTTTATAGCAGATCGTTGGAAGATCATGTCAACCATTTCCGAGCCATACTTGAAGTCTTGCGTAAGGAGACATTGTACGCTAATCTTAAGAAGTGCACTTTTTGTTCTAACCAAGTTGTCTTCTTAGGTTTTGTCGTAAGCGAGAAGGGGCTCGAAGTGGATCAAGAGAAGGTTAAGGCAATTCGTGAATGGCCGAGACCCACTAGCATCAGCCAAGTTCGAAGTTTCCACGGCTTGGCAAGCTTCTATAGGCGTTTTGTTCCAAATTTTAGCACCATTGCCGCACCTTTAACTAGTGTTATTAAGAAAAATGCTGCTTTCTTTTGGAATGATGAACAAGAGCGTGCTTTTAATTCTATTAAAGAACTCTTGACTAACGCTCCTCCACTTGTGTTGCCAGACTTCCAGAAAACATTCAAAATTGAGTGCGATGCCTCGGGATTAGGCATTGGAGCCGTGTTGATGCAAGAAGGACGTCCAGTAGCGTACTTTAGTGAAAAATTGAACGGGGTGACACTTAATTACCCCATGTACGATAAAAAAATGTGCGCGTTGATTCGGGCCTTGGAGACGTGGCAGCACTGCTTGTGGCCAAAGGAATTCATCATCCATACGGATCACGAGGCATTGAAGCATTTGAAGGGCCAACATAAACTGAATAAACGGCATGCCAAATGGATTGAGTTTCTTGAATCATTCTCGTACGTTATCAAATACAAGCAAGGTAAAGAAAATGTTGTGGCGGATGCACTGTCGCGAAGGTATGCTCTTTTTAACTCGTTAGAGTCTAAATTGATGGGTTTTGCGTATTTGAAAGAGCTGTATGCTACTGACCTTGATTTTGCTGAAATATATAAAGCTTGTGAATCTGGTACTTATGATAAGTTTTATCGAAGTGATGATTACCTATTCCAAGAAGGCAAGCTTTGTATTCCTTAAGGATCCATCCGGAACGCGTTGGTGAATGAGGCACATAGTGGAGGCCTCATGGGCCATTTTGGCATAGCGAAGAAGATGGCAACGTTGCGCGAGCATTTCTACTGGCCTAAAATAAAGAGAGACGTTGAGCGAGTTTGCGATCGGTGTGTCACCTGTAAGAGGGCTAAATCGAAAGTTTAGCCCCATGGACTGTACCATCCGTTGCCTATTTCGGAGGGGCCTTGGATCGACATCTCAATGGACTTTGTACTAGGTCTCCCTAGGACCAAGAATGGCAAAGATTCCATTTTCGTCGTTGCCGATAGGTTCTCAAAAATGGCACACTTCATTGCATGTAATAAAACTGACGATGCCTTGCATGTAGCTAACTTGTTTTTCAGGGAGGTGGTACGCTTGCATGGAGTGCCAAGGACTATTATTTCTGATTGAGACACAAAGTTCCTTAGCCATTTTTGGAGAACGCTTTGGGGAAAGATTGGCACGCGATTGCTATTTTCGACTACTTGCCACCCTCAGACGGATGGACAAACAGAAGTTGTGAACCGAGTCTTGTCGACACTGTTACGTGCCATCATTCGAAAGAATCTCAAATCATGGGAGGAGTGCCTACCGCACATTGAGTTTGCATATAACCGCTCTACCCACTCGGCTACTCAACACTCTCCCTTTGAAATTGTTTATGGTTTCAATCCTTTAACGCCTTTAGATCTCATTCCATTGCCTAATGAATAGTTTGTGAATGCAGATGCGAAAAAGAAAGCTGACTTCGTGAAAAGCTTACATGAGAAGGTGCGAAGGAATATCGAAGAACGGACCAAGCAATACGAGCAGAAGGCTAATAAAGGACGCAGGAGAGTTACCTTTGAACTCGTAGATTGGGTGTGGGTGCACATGAGGAAAGAAAGATTCCCAGTTCAACAGAGATCAAAATTGATGCCGAGAGGCGACGGGCCTTTTCAATTCCTAGAGAAGATCAATAATAACTCTTACAAGATCAATCTTCCAGGTGAGTATAACATTAGCGCTAGCTTTAATGTGGCTGACTTGTCTCCCTATGATGTAGGCAACGACTTGACGACAAGTCATTTCGAAGGGGGAGGGGATGATACGACCGCGGCCCGGACGCCGACCAATGATGCTGAAGTTCCCTTGGAACTTCCGAAGGGGCCAATTACTCGTGCACGAGCTAAGAGGTTCAAGGAAGATGTATCAGCTTTTGTAGACCAAATGTGGAGCAACGTCAAGGCTGGACAGTTCAGGGACGATGAATCGAGCAAACCATGCAATATTCTTCACGTTTAGCTAGCTTAAAATTAGCTCAAGGAGTTTGTCTTTATTTTCATTTGCATGCGTTAACTTACTGGACTAATTAGCTAAAAATTGCTGCATTAAAATTAAATAAGATAGTAGTTAATTTAGTTACATCCTTTTAAAATATGAATTTAATTGAGTTTCAATAAATGAGTCTGAATTTAATTCATAATGATATTATTATGTTCTTTTAACTACAAGTAATTAATTTGTCAAGAATAAATGTTGATTAAGGTTGTCTTGTTTCAGCCGAATTTATTGCAAGCTTATTTAATTTGTCCTAGTTGAAACATGCTTTTAATGTGTCTAAATGGCTGCCGAATTTATGATACTTAAATATCTTAAAGGCTGCCGAATTTAAGGTGTCTAGTTGCCCATTTAAATGTCCTGATTTAATGACTAAAAGGCTAATTAATTTGTTGCAAGGTTTTAATACCCTGGACAGCATGAAGAGGTTATTAAAAGATGTTGAACTTTGGTGTTCCCTAGGGGATTTTTGGCCAGCATTAAAAGGAGGTTGTGGGTTCCCAAGTTTGGCCGTCACTCTTCCCCAATAACCATTTAAAGCCTTGTTTAGCATGGGGCGGCAAAATTAAATACAAGGGCTGCTACTTTCCAAGCTTCCATCGTGAATAAAAAAGGGAATTAATGGGCTACTGTTTGCATTATTCTATGCGTCCATTCATCTCACCAAGCACCCTATTTAATGTGCCAAATTTATGCATGTTTCCAGCTAAATTTAATTCAAGATAATGGCCGAATTTATGGAGGTGTTGGACAAAAGCATGGCACGGATTCAAGGCCCTTTTGGCATGCGTGACTTTCATTTAAGGTGCTGCTGGAAATATTCATGAAGGGGAACATCATTTATTGTTCTGTTGGTGGGTGAATTTATTGGTTGTTGACCTTTAACCAATTTGTTCATCTCGTGGAAACAAAAGGCCAAGGGAATTAATTTAGATGATGCTGCTTCGTGGAGCTCAAGAGGGAGCTGAATTTTGTGCCTTTCAAGGAGATATTTCGTGAGAAGCAATGAATAGCCTTCAATGCTATTCGGTTAGCCCAAAAGCCACCTCTAGAAGACGTCCCAAGGACTCCCTAGTACAGCCGAACCTTGCAAAGAGATCAAGGGGTTTTTCCAGAATTTTCTAACTCTATTAATACCGAATTTTGCTTAGCTTCTAAGTTCATGCTTGACCATTCGGCTAGCCTTTGAAAGAGGCTATAAATACATGTTATTTTTTAATGTTGAACACTTTTGAACCTTAATGAATTGCTGCCAAATTTTTGTGAGATTTCTTCTCTCAAATTTCGTCTAAAGATTCGTTGACTTATCTATCTAATCTAGTGGCATCAACCATTTCTTTGTTAACCCAAACTTATCACGTAACCCATGTGGTGTTCGAAAATCTTTATACCGAGGTTCCTATCTTTTTAGATAGTGGGTTGAGGTTTAGTAATATCTATTCGTAATTCCAACTTAAAGTTTTATAAGTCCCGGGTCAACCTTCTTCCGAAGCTTGGTACGATCTTGACTTTGAGATTCCATTTCACTCCCTATTCCTGAGCCTTTTCCAACTCAATCAATCCCGAACCATCGTAACCTGATTACCCAATAACCCCAAACTTTTCCCATTTCTCTCCTAATCAAGCCTACCTAGATCGAAACCCTTTCATCAACCTAACCCGTATTTGTTATCCAACCCTTCTAAACCCAAACTTTCTAAACCTTTCCATACTCGAACGAAACGTTCTTGTTTAACGATCGGGCAACTTCACGACTCGGATTAATCTACGTAACTGAGATCGTATCATTCCAAGGTTACCTCCGAATTGTGAGGTGGAGTTTGGGATTGATCTACTTCCGGGAACGACACCTGTGTCCATCGCTCCATATAGAATGGCGCCAAAAGAACTGGTGGAACTTAAAGCTCAGATTCAGGAACTGTTGGACCGTGGTTTTATCTGACCAAGTGTGTTTCCGTGGGGAGCGCTGGTGTTGTTCATTAAGAAAAAAGACGGGTCGATGCGAATGTGCATTGACTATAGGCAATTGAACAAGTTGACGATTAAGAACAAATACCCATTGCCAAGGATTGACGACCTGTTCGATCAGCTGCGAGGCGCTTCGGTGTTCTCAAAGATAGACTTGAGGTCGGGGTATCATCAGCTAAAAGGTCAAGGAGGCAGATATTCATAAGACTGCTTTTCAAACTCGTTATGGTCACTACGAGTTCTTAGTGATGCTGTTCGGGTTGACGAATGCACCAGCTGCATTTATGGATATGATGAACCGGGTATTCCAACCCTACCTGGATTGGTTTGTTGCAGTGTTCATAGATGATATCTTGGTATATTCAAGGATGGAAGAGGAGCATGATTCACACCTTCGGATAGTTCTACAGGTTTTGAGAGAGAAGCAACTGTATGCCAAATTTAGCAAGTGTGAATTTTGGTTGAGGGAAGTTACCTTTTTGGGACATGTTGTGTCTACCGAGGGGATTAGGGTTGATCCTCGAAAGATTGAAGCTATTTTGGATTGGAAACCGCCAAAGTCAGTAGCAGAAATTTGAAATTTCCTTGGGCTAGCTGGGTACTACAGAAGGTTCATTGAGGGATTCTCGTTGATTACTGTACCATTAACCAAGCTATTATGGAAAGGGGTACCGTTTATATGGTCAGATAAATAGCAGGAAAGTTTTGAGAAATTGAAGAAGATTTTGACGGAGGCACCAGTGTTGATTCAGCCTGAGGCGGGAAGGGAGTTTGTCATCTATTGTGATGCGTTGCACACAGGGTTAGGATGTGTGTTGATGCAAGAAGGGAAGGAAGTAGCGTATGCGTCTCAGTAATTAAGGCCACATGAAGTGAATTATCCCACTCATGATTTGGAGTTAGCGGTGGTAGTGTTCGCTCTGAAGATTTGTAGACACTACTTGTATGGGGAGAAGTCAATTATCTACACCGGTCATAAGAGCCTGAAGTATCTCCTTACCCATAAGGAGTTGAATTTAAGGCAGCGAAGGTGGATTGAATTGTTGAAAGACTATGACTGCTTAATTGAGTATCACCCGGTAAAGCCAATGTTGTGGCAGATGCGTTGAGCCATAAGGTAATATGGAATTAAGGGCAATGTTTGCTCATCTCAGTTTGTATGAAGATGGAAGCTTGTTAGCTGAACTTCAAGTGAAGCCTTCATGGGTAAGTCAGATTAAGGAGAAGCAGTTGTTAGATGAAGTGTTAAGCTCTCGATTTCAGCAAATGGAAGGTGGTGAGACAGAAGATTTTGGTTCTAACAGTGAAGGGGTATTATGCTTTCGTGGAAAGGTTTGTATGTCGAAGGATTCTGAGTTGAGGCAGATGATTCTGTGGGAGGCGCATAGTAGCTCATACGCTATGCATCCTGGTGGGAGTAAGATGTACCGAGATTTACGTGAACAGTATTGGTGGTCAGGTCTGAAGCAAGAAGTTATCGAATTTGTGAGTAGGTGTTTGACGTGTCAACAGATGAAGGCAGAGCATCAGTTGCCTTCGGGGTTACTGCAGCCAGTGAAGATTCCACTCTGGAAGTGGGAGAGGATAACGATGGATTTTGTTAGTGGGCTACCTCTTACACCTTCTAGGAAAGATTCGGTGTGGGTGATTATCGATCGGTTGACGAAGTCTACTCATTTCATACCGGTTCGTATCGACTACTCACTACAGAAGTTAGCCAAGTTGTATGTAGCAGAGATTGTGAGGTTACATGGGGTACCAGTGTCTATCATATCAGACAGAGACCCTAGGTTTACATCGCGATTCTGGAAGGCGTTACATAAAGCTTTAGGTACAAGACTGGATTTCATCACGGCGTTTCATCCACAGACCGATGGACAGTCAGAGAGTAATTCAGATTTTGGAAGACATGTTGAGAGTTTGTGTAATCGACTTTAGGGGTAGTTGGGAAGATTTTCTACCGTTGGCAGAGTTTGCGTACAACAATAGCTACCAATCCAGCATTCAGATGGCACCCTACGAGGCATTGTATGGTCATAAGTGTCGTACTCCTACCTGCTGGACAGAGTTGGGTGAGTGACAGTTGTTGGGTCCGGAATTGGTTTCAGAGATGGAAGAAAAGGTTAAGTTGATTCAGGCTCGGTTGAAAGAAGCTTTCGACAGGCAGAAATCGTATGCAGATCTGAAGCGTAAAGAAATAGAATTTTCGGTGGGTGATCAGGTTTTTCTAAAAGTTTCACCTTGGAAGAAGGTTCTAAGATTTGGACGGAAAGGCAAGTTGAGCCCCAGATTTATTTGGCCTTATCGAGTGTTGAAACGTGTGGGTACAGTAGCTTACCAACTTGAGTTACCTCCAGAGTTGAATCGGATACATGATGTATTCCATGTTTCTATGTTAAGGATCTATCGTTCGGATCCATCTCACATAGTGCCAGTGGAGGAAATTGAAGTAAGACCTGATCTGTCTTTTGAAGAAGAACCAGTGCAGATATTAGATCGAGATGTTAAGGTGTTGAGAAGGAAGTCGGTTCCATTGGTCAAAGTTTTATGGAGGAATCACGGTGCAGAGGAAGCCACATGGGAGCCAGAGGGTGTGATGCGACAACAATACCCTCACCTCTTTTGATCAGGTAAATTTCGAGGCCGAAATTTCTTTAAGGGGGTAGAACTGTAACATCCTAGAATTAGGGGTTCTACATTTTGTGCTATTTCATGCGTTTGGCTAGTTATGCTTGCTGATTTGGTGTGTTTGGGGGTCTTGGAAAGGCTCGGGCTCGAGCCGGAGCTTTGGTAAAATTTTCTCTTTAGGGCACTTTAGGGGGAGAGCTAGTGGATGCAGGCCTTAGGTATGATTGGTTGTAATTTGATGTCACAAGGGAGTTAGTGGCAAGGTGATAAGGCGTTGCTTGGCAAAACAACATTCCTTGAGTGTTTACGGATCTAGGATTGTAGCAAGCACTTCCCTACAATTAAACAAAATAAAGAGGTTGGTTTTAGACTTAAAAACACACGAAATTGAATAGATTTGAAGAAGAGAGAAAAAAAATGTTGCTGGAATTTCTAGACAGATTTGAAGAAGGTAGAAGATGAATGCTTCAAAATTCATCCATGGCAGCCTTGAACATTCAAAACAAAATGGCAGAAATAACGCTGGAAACTGGTTGGGAATTTGAACAACGAAGAACTCAAAAGAACTCGCACAATCTATTATGCAAACCTGAATCAAATCTGTTCTACGTCAATGGACTTGGACCCACTAGATAGCGATCTAGGAACCCGAAGTATCACAAGATTGACACAACAATTCAGAATTGAAATGTCAAGAAAGAAGTTCAAATAAAGAACCAAATTTGAGAGAAAACTCACAAAGTAATTTTTATTTCAAAATAAAAGTCTATCTTTTAACAATGTTTGAAGTACAAATATATAGTAGAATGAAGAGGTGACCAAATTACATTGTGTGGCTAACATTAAAGGAGTTTAAAATTTAAATTTGAATTGAAATAACTCCTTTTGGGCGGAATTAATTTGTAGCCAAGTAAAAAAAAAGAGTGAGTTGGCATGTTTATCACTTTAAATATGTGCTAATTTCGTTTGAAATTCAAACACACAACTTCCCTTGTTCTTATCTCTTCAATTGCCACACAAATGCACAAGAATGGGCTGGTTTTTGGTCACACATGTGCACCACATGTGTTCAAGGCTGGCACATGCACATCCACATGCTTGGACGCCACCTAGGCTGCCACATGTGCACTGGTATACTCTCGACATGTAGGACACTATTCAGCTACTTCTGGACTCATCAGCTAAAGTTAAGCTAGTGGAGCTGGAGGTGAGCTGACTAGAGCTAAACTGAGTTGAATTCAGCTAGTTAGAAGTGAAATGAGTGACATGAGCTGGTGTAGAGTGCTCTGGTGAGGTGAGTTGGGAAACAAGCCTCTGAGTGACTTGAGTGAAGATGAGCTACATATACTTTCTTAAGCTGGAGTCCTTTCGTGTACATGTTACAAAACAATATAACACTTATCAAAGCTATGTAAACTTAACATAACATAGTCTAATAAGTTGTAAACAAGTGCACACTTATTCGTTAACACACAAACAACTTGAAGACAATACAAATACTATCAACCCAATCCAAAACATACTTAGCATAATATATACGTACTAAACACACCAATATAAGTAGTATGGAATAAGTATGTCACATATCAGCATGCAACACACTATAAAACTTATCTTCTAAGGCACATTCACTTTCGAAAGAGTCAGAAACTTTAGCACAAGTGAAAGAAAGAACTTCCCTGAATTTTTTTGCCTTAGATCGTGTGATAGGTCCTAATGGCAAGACCTCTGGATCAGCCTCCTTGATTGGCTTGGATGTGCCCACATCACAAGATGGTGTGGCGTCACTTGCTGGAGCAGAGGGGGAGGAGTTCGAATCCCATCTATTGCATTGTAGAGCCTTATTTTTTGTGCTCAAGGAGAGGAGGAGGTGGCATTCGGCTAGGACTCTTCTAGGAGGAGTTTGAATGAGACAAATCATTTGAAATGGATGGATGAGAGGTGATTGAGGAATTGAATTGGTCAAACCAATTTGAAAGAGTGATGGGGAGAATTTGGAGGAGAAAAATAAGGGATTTGGTGTGTGGTGGAGGTGTTGGCCGAATGTGGGGGTCTTTGAGGGGAGAATTTCTGTCATGAAAGGGGGTCTTTTGTGTGAGTGTGTGCCGAAATTGTGGAAGTATTTTCTTAGCTTTTGTGCGTTTGAAGAGCATTCTCTTTTTTTTGATCAATCGTGTTTCACTTTTAGTTGTCTCACTAATTGCCAAAACCTTAGTCATTTGGGTGGCTTATTATTCATTTCTTCTTCTCACCGTAAACGTTTTTCTTTTCCTTCTTGGTTGTGGACAAACACCAAAAGCCAAATCTCCCTTGTTCATCTTCCACAACTTGTTTACTTCACCATAACCGAACCTCTCCTCGCTCATATCATTTCTCTTTTCATTTCATCTCTCTTTCTCTTCTACACTCTTTACCATAGCCAAATTTCTCTTATCTTCCCTCTCGGTTTTCTCACCATAACCGAAACCTCTTTTCTCCCTCATTATCATTCTACCCTTCTCCCATTGATGAAACCTTCTCTTATTCTTGTTGGAATTTGTTTCTTCTCCATTGGTTGATAACTGAAACTCCATCACTTTTCACTCCTTCTCATTTCGTTCTCCTCTCGTAGTTGTGAAGTGGGGTGGCCGAATCTCTTTTCTCCTTCAACTCATCAGTTAACGCAAGGTAAGGGCAATTCTGTTCGTCTTTTTATTTCTCTTTTCGGTCTTGGGTTGCTCTTAGCCGAAGTGGCTATCTCTTTTAATGTTAGATTTTGGCTAATCCCTCCTTTTCTTCTCTCATTATGGAATGTTTACCCGGTGAACCCCATTAGCCGAACGTGTTGAAGTCTGAAGGTTGAAGGTCCATTGATTGTCAAATCTTACCATTCATTCGGGTTCTTATGCAGTAAGGGTCGAATCTCCTACTTGGGTCTTTCAAAGAGTAGGGTTCGATTCTCGATTGATCAAGAACCTGCTAGTTCTGAATCAGGGGGAACCCAATCAAGAGGATAGAACTAATTTGTATTGATCTTTAAGGTAAGGAGTCATCTTTTCAGATTCTTGGCTATTCTTCCTTTTCGTTGTGATCTGCCTTAACCAAATTCCCTTATTAGACAACCAACATTTCTCTCTGAGTACTGATCAAGTCTCTTCATGGATGCGAGTGCTAGCCAATCTAAGGAGGGGAGTGGACTCGTAGTCTCTACTCCTAAGTTTAAACGATGTGCTGTGTCGGCGGTTCGAGACTTTCTGCTGGGTTGTGGTAGAGAGCCGACATCTGTTTGGGATAGGCAAATCGTTGTTATTCTCGCTAGTGAGAGTGTCGACGATCTAGAGTGTTTAGTTCTTTGCGTAATCAGGTGTGTAATGCTTACACCTTCTTTTATTATTTTGCGTTAATAACTGTGTTGGCTGAAAGCCGAAACGACTGTATCGACAGTTGAGATACCCTTGTGGGTAAGGTTGAAGACACCGGACCTTTATGATTCTATCTTTTGAATAACATGGCCTAAATATGTGCATGATTTGATTATCTATTGTACATTGGGAGTATGAATGCATTCATCATATTATGATAATGTGTTGCATGGGCTTTGGGATATGATATTGAAAGGGAAGTGTAATTCGATGACTCTGTCCACGATGGTTTGGCACCACATATATTTATCGATGGTATCACAGTGGTTTGGTATCACAGTGGTTTGGCACCACATATATTCATCGATGGTATCACGGTGGTTTGGTACCATAGTGGGTTGGCCCCACATATTTTTTTATCAGTGACTCTGTCATAGTGGTTTGGTACCACAGTGGTTTGGTACCACACGAGTGGCTTGGTGCCACAGTGTGTTTTGGTTGGTTTCGGTGATGTAGAGGATGGAATACTAGGTTGGGCTGAAATTTGCATTGCATACATCTTTTACTATGCCATGTTGTGAATGTGCATCCGTGGGCTTAGGCGATTGCGTTCGTGAGGATTTACACACCGAGTCTTGGTGACTCACCTGTAACACCCCAAACCCGGCCTAAACGTTACGACCGAATCGGCATGTCACATGAAAGGAATGTCTAAAAGCTGTGCATTCGTTAAAAGCTCATATTCTTTATAGTTGTGGTGAGAAATTGAGTTTAAGTAATTTTGAATAAGAAATGGTTTATTATCATTTTAGGAAAATCCCATATTGATCATTTAATAACAAGCAATAAACAAATTGAAAAGTGAAACCAAATAAAATACCCAAGGCCTTATTACATAACAAAAACTCAAATAAAAATAAGGCCAAATAAAAGAAACAATTTCTGAGTGAACATATGTATGGCCTCCACGAGTCCACCTCAGCTCCCAAATCCGCGATCTAATGATTACCTGCAAAATTTAACTAAGGGGTGAGTCATCGAGACTCAGTGTGTAAATCCCCATCCAACAGGCCCTTACACAATTTCATATGAAAATATGCATATCATGCACCCAAACCTAGCCATCCAATGCTCCTTTCTCTACCCCGTGTGGTACCAAACCACTGGTGGTGCCAAACCACTGGTGACCCAAAGTCACGATATCCATCAATACATGTGGTGCCAAACCACTGGTGGTGCCAAACCACTGGTGACATGTAGTCACGATGTGTTACCAAAACACTGGTGTCCGTAGACACGAATCAATTGATGGGGCCAACCCATCGTGTGATACCAAATCACGCGTGACGATCCCATATCTCAAGTGGGGCCAACCCACGGTGGTGTTAACCACGGGGGACGAGTCGCTATGAGGTACCAAACCTGCGGAGGTACCAAACCTCTGGTGACCGTAGTCAAAGTGTGTTACCAAAACACTTGGTGCCCGTCGGCACAATTAATCTTGCCCCTCCACTCATATAACCCATGCAATATGACATAATAATTCGTGTATGCGATTATGTCATGTATGCTAGACATATATCAAATATAAGTATAACATGAATTACCATCATAATCGAGATAGACATAAAACAACATAATCACCCTAATCAACCTCTAAGGGTATAACAGTAATTTTACCTACCAAGGGCATTTTCGTAATTTACCCACCAAGGGTATATCGGTAATTTACCCACCAAGGGCATTTTCGTAATTTACCCACCAAGGGCATTTTCATAATTTACCCACCAAGGGCATTTTCGTAATTTACCCACCAAGGGCATTTTCGTAATTTACCCACCAAGGGTATATCGGTAATTTTGCACTGCAATGGCCTTTCCCAAAGGCCCAAATGTCGCCCCGAGCGACTCGGCTACCATTTCCGGTCCGTCGTGCAGACGATTGGGCCTAAAACTCGATTCAGGCCCATTCGGGCCCACACCTTCGTGTGGCCCACCTAGCACAAATCTAGCCATGTATATAAGTTCCACCTAATCTAGTTCACTATATTCTACACAATCGCACAATTTACTCAAGGGCCTCACGGGCCCATTGGGCCCACTTTGGCCCATCGCGCCCAAGCGACCCCAACCCACAAGAATACTACTTATGGCCTCAACTATCGCGTCGAAGCCCCACACACACGCACGCACGCGCTCGTGTGGCTACTATTGCCGTGGACCAAGCACTCCCGGCATTTGCCGCTCTACAACTAGAGTAGAGAGAGTTACACACACCGATAGGACTCTAGTGTTAATCCGCGCTCCGACCACTCCTGTTCCCAAACGCCTTCCAAGGTGTGTCAACCCTCCTCCTAGAATGCTATATATATAGCTAGCTCTTCACCTTCCTTCTTTGTATCTTTCCGATGTGGGATCCTTCGTCAAGAGAGTTTAAATTCAATCTGAAACTCTTCCCGTCAGACCATAAAATAAATACTCCCTTGCTTCTCATGAGATTCGAACCCAGGCTCCCTTGCAACATAATCCACGCTGCTAGCCACTTAGCCACAAGCTCCTCTTTTGTCTTAAACCATGCGCAACTAAATATAAATCTATAGCCAAATTCTGAGGTCCAAGTAAAAAGAAAACCAAAATGCAAAAGCCAAGACTTGAACCTTGGACCTCCTTCCTTCCTTATGGCGTCATCCCCTTGTTCCTTAAGTGGCGTCACTTTGCCACTACACCACACACTCCACTTGTGTCATTTTTCCCCACATTTTATTCTTAAGGCTACACCGCCAACTTCCGGGTTTTTTTCACCTAAAACCAAAATTTCCCCAAAGCTAATATTTGATCCCGGGACTTCATAGAAGCCCTCTAACCTTCCAAAATAACTTACCTAATAAGTCTAACTTGCATTAATGCCGTTCTCAAAAATTTTAAAAACAAGGCCCATTGGGCCCAATCCTACTAGGCCCAATTTGGGATGTTACAAATCTACCCTCCTTAAAGAAATTTCGTCCTCGAAATTTCCAACTACAGAACATTCGTACCACCTAACCTACAATTTGTGCTCACGCTGCGCACTCTGATTCCAATAACCCTAATGTACTTTTAACTAGAATTTAGAAATCCTACACATACTAAAAAAAACTAACCATTAAAGCAGACAAATATTTCGTACGCAATCAACTCTATATCCGAACATCACATCCAACCCAAACACACGAATAGATATTCAAAATACAAAGACATATAACAAAGCAAAGTATCAGGAAACTTACAGTGCAGATTGGTGCCGGAGACTCGGGTGCCATATTTCAACAAAAAGAACAGATATATATTTTTCTAAACCATTTTCCAAACCATCTTTTGAAAACATTTTTTTGAACCCAAACCCACAGTAGAGTTTTTGAACTGGCTCGATACCATAATTGTAACACCCCAAACCCGGCCTAAGCGTTCTGACCGAATCGGCATGTCACATGAAAGGAATGTCTAAAAGCGTGCATTCGTTAAAAGCTCATATTCTTTATAGTTGTGGTGAGAAATTGAGTTTAAGTAATTTTGAATAAGAAATGGTTTATTATCATTTTAGGAAAATCCCATATTGATCATTTAATAACAAGCAATAAACAAATTGAAAGTGAAACCAAATAAAATACCCAAGGCCTTATTACATAACAAAAACTCAAATAAAAATAAGGCCAAATAAAAGAAACGAATTTACGAGTGAACATATGTATGGCCTCCACGAGTCCACCTCGGCTCCCAAATCCGCGATCTAATGATTACCGCAAAATTTAACTAAGGGGTGAGTCATCGAGACTCGGTGTGTAAATCCCCATCCAATGAGCCCTTACACAATTTCATATGAAAATATGCATATCATGCACCCAAACCTAGCCATCCAATGCTCCTTTCTCTACCCCGTGTGGTACCAAACCCTTTGGTGGTGCCAAAACCATGGTGACCCAAAGTCACGATATCCATCAATACATGTGGTGCCAAACCACTGGTGGTGCCAAACCACTGGTGACATGTAGTCACGATGTGTTACCAAAACACTGGTGTCCGTAGACACGAATCAATTGATGGGGCCAACCCATCGTGTGATACCAAATCACTGGCAGACGATCCCATATCTCAAGTGGGGCCAACCCACGGTGGTGTTAACCACAGGGACGAGTCGCTATGAGGTACCAAACCTGCGGAGGTACCAAACCTCTGTGACCGTAGTCACGAGTGTGTTACCAAAACACTGGTGCCCGTCGGCACAATTAATACTGCCCCCTCCACTCATATAACCCATGCAATATGACATAATAATTCGTGTATGCAGTATGTCATGTATGCTAGACATATATCAAATATAAGTATAACATGAATTACCATCATAATCAGATAGACATAAAACAACATAATCACCCTAATCAACCTCTAAGGGTATAACAGTAATTTTACCTACCAAGGGCATTTTTTAGTAATTTACCCACCAAGGGTATATCGGTAATTTACCCACCAAGGGCATTTTCGTAATTTACCCACCAAGGGCATTTTCATAATTTACCCACCAAGGGCATTTTCGTAATTTACCCACCAAGGGCATTTTCGTAATTTACCCACCAAGGGTATATCGGTAATTTTGCACCTGCAATGGCCTTTCCCAAAGGCCCAAATGTCGCCCGAGCGACTCAACTACCATTTCCGGTCGTACCAGACGATTGGGCCTAAAACTCGATTCCGGCCCATTCGGGCCCACACGCTCGTGTGGCCCACCTAGCACAAATCTAGCCATGTATATAAGTTCCACCTAATCTAGTTCACTATATTCTACACAATCGCACAATTTACTCATAAGGGCCTACGGGCCCATTGGGCCCACTTTGGCCCATCGCGGCCCAAGCAGCCCCAACCCACAAGAATACTACTTATGGCCTCAACTATCGCGTCGAAGCCCCACACGTACGCTCGCACGCTCGTGTGGCTACTATTGCCGTGACCGGCACTTCGGCATTTGCCGCTCTACAACTAGAGTAGAGAGAGTTACACACCTGATAGGACTCTAGTGTTAATCCGCGCTCCGACCACTCCTGTTCCCAAACGCCTTCCAAGGTGTGTCAACCCTCCTCCTAGAATGCTATATATATAGCTAGCTCTTCACCTTCCTTCTTTGTATCTTTCCGATGTGGGATCCCTTCGTCAGTAGAGTTTAAATTCAACTGAAACTCTTCCCGTCAGCACATAGCAAAATAAATACTCCCTTGCTTCTCATGAGATTCGAACCCAGGCTCCCTTGCAACATAATCCACGCTGCTAGCCACTTAGCCACAAGCTCCTCTTTTGTCTTAAACCATGCGCAACTAAATATAAATCTATAGCCAAATTCTGAGGTCCAAGTAAAAAGAAAACCAAAATGCAAAAGCCAAGACTTGAACCTTGGACCTCCTTCCTTCCTTATGGCGTCATCCCCTTGTTCCTTAAGTGGCGTCACTTTGCCACTACACCACACACTCCACTTGTGTCATTTTTCCCCACATTTTATTCTTAAGGCCTACCTGCCAACTTCCAGGGTTTTTTTTCACCTAAAACCAAAATTTTCCCAAAGCTAATATTTGATCCCGGGACTTCATAGAAGCCCTCTAACCTTCCAAAATAACTTACCTAATAAGTCTAACTTGCATTAATGCCGTTCTCAAAAATTTTAAAAACAAGGCCCATTGGGCCCAATCCTACTAGGCCCAATTTCGGGATGTTACAACCCCTCTGCTTAATTTTGCAGGTAATCCCTAGTTCGAGGATTTGGAGCCGAGGAGGACTCTGTGGTGGCCATGCAATACTTCTTTCGTAAACTCCATTTTTCTTTATTTTAAACTTACTTTTAATTTGGGAATTTGTTAAGTAATAAGGCCTCCGGTATTTTATAATTTGGTTTTCAACTTATTTCGGTAATTTATATTATGTGAAACATTAAATTGGGAGTTTTCTAAACAAAATACAAACAAACGGTTCTTCCAATAATGACACACGATTAATAAGCAAACAAATAAATAAACTCAGAATTTTCCTAAAACTATACACAATGTTTTTAAATGTTAGCTTTCGTATCACAAAATCTGTTTTCCACTATTTTGATTTTCTTTTAATAAAAGTTGGTAAGAAACTGATACAGTCTGCCTCGGGGAGAGTCGAATTGTATGCGAGTTGCCCAATCGTCTACGAGGAGTAAATCAAGCCTTCGAGAATTAGTAGTAAAATATGGATGTAAATAGATTAAAGTGGCGGAAGCTATCAAAGGAATGATAATTGAGAAAGTTATGGAAATGGATTTGTAATGAAAATGGCTAGTTGATAAATGGGTAGGTTCGGTTTAGGATGGAAGTGAAGAAGATGGTAAAATAGGATAGTTGGTGGAAATGGCAAAATGAACTTGAATGAAGAAATGATTCAACACAAGTTAGTGTCACCCCAATTTCTATATGGTTCAAGGTGGAAATATGGAAATCGAGTATGGACCAAGACCCGTTATCTAAAAGGATAAGAACCGTTGGTATAATTTGATGGATGAGAAACGATTGACACCACAAGCAAAACTTGATAAGTCAAAGACAAAACTCGTACGAAAATGAAGAGGAGATAAACTCACTCAATGAACAAAAGTCCATATAATTTGATTAAAGTTCTAAAAGTTGTAACCTTTATAAATGAAAATAACAAATATTTATAGCCAACTGAAGGAGTTAGCCGAATGGTCATAGCTTAAAGGCTAAGTAAAAATTAAACTAAAATAAGCTAGAAAAATCCAAAATAAAGTCTCTTAGTGTCTTGGCAAATTTCGGCTGAATGTGGCCTTGATGTGCTTGCAAATTCGTTTGGATGTATATGGCATCAATGACACTCCAATGGATGGGTTTCTAGAAGATTGATTGTCCCAAAAATTCGTCCAAGTCCATGTGCAGCCTTTGGGAATGTTAATGGGCAGCTTTCTAGAAGGGAAAATGAATTTTAAGACACTTGAAGATGCATGCAGCAGCTAGGTACGTCCCATGCAATAATTGAGCTATTAATTTGGTCTCTTTTGGCTGAAAAGTGTCCAGAAATAAGGGAGAACATGAGTAGCCCTCTTGGATATGTAAATTCAGCCATTTGGGACATTTTGAAGACATCTTAATGAAGAAGAAAGTGGCCAAACGAATTTGGACAGCAAAGGAGCTGAAAAGGCTTATCTAGGTTCGGCCAACATTGGGGATGAGTTGCACCTTTTGTTTGAAGAATTTCCAGCATTTAAACATGTCTTTGAATGGCTTTCAAGTGTTTAATTCAGCCATTAAAACTCCATTGGATGTTCATGACTCCAACCATGCATGTATTTCTTCATTCGTTGAAACTGGCTGTTCATGCATCATGCATTTAACTCCTCCATGCATGTGTCTTCATGGAATTATTTTTTAACCAAATAGGCACCTTGATAATCCAAAAATAAGCAGCATTTAACCATGCTTCCAACCATCCATGCACCCACCAAATACATGGATGTATTCGTTAATACAATGCACCTAGGTGCATGTATCTCTTAATTGCTTCATGTACATTCGGCTGTACCTACAAAAGGGTATGAATGCATATTAAATCATGCCAAATGAATTGAATAACAATTAATCACGTCCAAGACACATCAATAGACACTTTGGACACATTAAACACACACTTAGCACACATACTAAATTCGGCAGCCCCTATTTTAATGAAAAAAATTCTGCACTTTAATTCTTAAATTAAAACACACTTAAAAGGCTGTAATAAAATGACACAAATTAAATTAGACTTAGGCAAATTAAATTTGACACTAAATAAAATATTTAGACACTTAACTTGCTGTAGAAAATTAAATAAATAAATTGTCCAATTTATTTAAAGCATTAAATTAAAAAGCAATTAGCTTAATGAGCTGGAGTGAGCTCGAGTGAGCTCAGATTTAGCTTGAATGAGCTAATCCGGCTCAATTTGGAAGTGCATGACGATGCACATGAGCTCCACGTTACTACGAGCTTTGAATTCGAGCTCATCAACTTGAAATTCGGTGGGTGCCCCGGGCGTGCCCGTATCATCCCTCCCCTCTTCAAGACGATTTGTCCTCGAATCGACCTGTTGATTTTCCAAACAAAACTCCTTTTGTCTCAGTTTTCCTCAATCAAATGGGATGGATGATAATCGTAACACCTGAAAGAAATAATCATGAGTTAGCAAGAATTGTTTCAAAAGTACTTGCAACCCAAATATGTTCAGAACATGACAAGTAAATGGCACGCAATCGGTCATAATCACATTATCATATAAAAGTAACAAAGCCTCATCAAACGTTTGCAACAAAAGTGAATAGACTTCAAAACATGCGTACGATTTTAACAGAGTCCTCAAAACAACATGATCATGCGAGTGACACATCAAATGATATATATGATCATCACAAGCAAATAGATGAAAAAGTGCATTTGATACTCCACATGAAACAACCAAATCTTGTATTGAGGGATATACGAAATCATTTGCACATGAATTATAACAATTATCGAACACAAGAATCTTTTCATCAATCATTAAAGCAGATAGACCATCAAAAGGCAAAATGGAACATTTGGACATAACAAGATCTAAATGCTTTATAAAAATGAATTCAGCATCATGTGATCTTTCAATATCTGAAACAGATAAATCACGAGCAAGCAAATTAGAATGGCTAAGCATTTCATGATCTAAATGTTTTGCAAAAATGAAATCATTAACATGATGTTGATCACCATCAGAAGAGAACAAAAGGAATTCATAGGTCTCAAGTGTCTTACCTTCGGGAGTAGAAAGAAAATTATCGACTTTACCTTTCTCCATTAGCATAAACCTTCGCTCCTCAGAATCATATTGTAGTTGTGGCTTTGCTCGCGCATCAATCTTTTCCAAACGAAATGGGAACTCCATGTACACGAATTCCATGTACAACCACAAAATTTGTTTAAAGAGCGAATAAAAATTGAAAACAAAATGAACAAATCTCGCCACATTACTCAAAAATCAAGTATCAAAAAGATAGTAGTCTTTCAAACTTACCAGGTGATACTTGAATTTCCCACAATGCAAATCAGAACGAATTCCCGGTTTAAAAACATAGGTTTGACTATTTAAGTCAAGATAGGACAATGGTTTCGATGAATCAAACATGATAAACCAATATGAATAATGTATGTTCATCGAAAAACTCTTAACATGTTTCAGAATAGATTTATAAAGACTCAACGATTTTGTATTAGATAATGAACAAATCTCGTAAAATCCACAATCAAACAAATTGGGATTAAAAGAAAATTCATCGTCATACTTACTCGAGTCTTGCATTTTTTAAATATCTGTTACTCCACTTTCACACTTAGCAACACAATAAGATGAACTCATCTTACCATCATTTAGAACATCAAAATTAATCAAAGAATGGTCATAGACGAAGCTATCCATATAATGACAATTATTGAAAAAATTTGGTGGAGATTGAAACTCTTCAAAAATCTTACCTTCCTCACCTTTTGGCTCGCGTGATTCATTCTTACCTTTTTCAACCAAAGAAAAATGTCGCTCATCAGAAAGGTATTGGAGTTGGTAGTCGTTGCTTGGTTCCTCGAAAACCTGAAATGAAGAAACAGAAGAAGAGAAAACTTCAAATGGGTTAGTTGAAAAATCACGCTCTTTTTCTTGCTCATTCTTTTCTCTCACGATTCCGAATTCTTTTTCTTCATTCTCATGTTTGTTTTCTTTTCTCTCATTTTTTTTCATATTCTTTTTCATTTTGATTACAACAAGAGATTGATTTAAAAGAATCGAAAATAGAAGGATTTGATTCTAAGATCGAAGCGATGTTTTCATAGATATCTTGATCAATTCCTCGTGAAAATTTCTTCATACGGGACTTCTTTGAATCATAAGATGTATAACTCATGCTTTCTTGGTCGTCACCGTAAAAGGCTTCAAACTTGTTATTTGTTTGGCTTCGCCTTGAATTCCTTGTCGAATAAGAATCGTGATCGATATTTTTTCTCAAACTCTTTAAGGAATAGGAGTCATAGCATGAATCTCCTTGACACGAAATTGATGGTGAAAGGACATCATGACGGGACTTCTTCAAGTAGTATTCGGAGGTATACCTTTGTGGGGTGCTAGATTCTATTTTTCGACTTGAAGACATTTTCTGGTCAAACATGCTTTCCATTTCATTCAACAAGTATTGGAAGTCGGCGGCTGAGAACCCTTCTTGTGACATGTTTATTTTTCTGAAAAGAAAATTGTTAAAAGGAATAAAATAGAAAATTAAATCCTCACCACAAAAACTCACAAGTCACTCACAAAGAAAAATCACGCACACTCGTGTTTTCACTCATTTTACGGCTTTTTCTTTGATGATTACACTCGTGCCTTTTTACCGCTCTCTCTCGCTCTCATAATTTTGTACTTCATTTCGAAAGAATAATCGCGGCTTGAGGGTCGGCTTCAAAGTGGGTAACAAGGGATAAACGTTAGGTATATGGGAGGCTAATCATAGAAGAAGGCAAATGGAGTAAAGGTGAAAACGGTGAAATACCAAATGATGGTAGTAAAAAAAAAAATTTATGGTTGGGGTAGGAAGATGAGGAGGGTGGAATGACAGTTTTGTTGTTCGGGACACGAAAGAGAAAAGATGAAAAAAAACAAAACTTACATATACTTCAAGAACTTCACCTTTTTTTTTGACTTCTCTTTTTTTTTGAATTTTCGTTTTCTTTTTCTTTTTTTTTCCTACTATGTCAAATACAATATGCTAAAATACAAGAAAATAAAATTACAACTTTTTTTTCAAACTTTTTTTTAAACTTACGAATTAACTTCTGGCTTCACGAACATCTTCAAAAATCCTCGTTTTGTAGCTCTGATACCAAATGATACAGTCTGCCTCGGGGAGAGTCGAAGTGTATGCGAGTTCCCCAATCGTCTACGAGGAGTAAATCAAGCCTTCTGGAATTAGTAGTAAAATATGGATGTAAATAGATTAAAGTTGCGAAAGCTATCAAAGGAATGATAATTGAGAAAGTTATGGAAATAGATTTGTAATGAAAATGACTAGTTGATAAATGGGTAGGTTCGGTTTAGGATGGAAGTGAAGAAGATGGTAAAATAGGATAGTTGGTGGAAATGGCAAAATGAACTTGAATGAAGAAATGATTCAACACAAGTTAGTGTCACCCCAATTTCTATATGGTTCAAGGTGGAAATATGGAAATCGAGTATGGACCAAGACCCGTTATCTAAAAAGATAAGAACTGTTGGTATAATTTGATGGATGAGAAACGATTGACGCCACAAGCAAAACTTGATAAGTCAAAGACGAAACTCGTATGAAAATGAAGAGGAGATAAACTCACTCAATGAACAAAAGTCCATATAATTTGATTAAAGTTCTAAAAGTTGTAACCTTTATAAATGAAAATAACAAATATTTATAGCCAACTGAAGGAGTTAGCCGAATGGTCATAGCTTAAAGGCTAAGTAAAAATTAAACTAAAATAAGCTAGAAAAATCTAGAATAAAGTCTCTTAGTGTCTTGGCAAATTTCGGCTGAATGTGGCCTTGATGTGCTTGCAAATTCGTTTGGATGTATATGGCATCAATGGCACTCCAATGGATGGGTTTCTAGAAGATTAATTGTCCCAAAAATTCATCCAAGTCCATGTGCAGCCTTTGGGAATGTTAATGGGCAGCTTTCTAGAAGGGAAAATGAATTTTAAGTCACTTGAAGATGCATGCAGCAGCTAGGTACGTCCCATGCAATAATTGAGCTATTAATTTGGTCTCTTTTGGCTGAAAAGTGTCCAGCAATAAGGGAGAACGTGAGTAGCCCTCTTGGATATGTAAATTCAGCCATTTGGGACATTTTGAAGACATCTTAATGAAGAAGAAAGTGTCCAAACGAATTTGGATAGCAAAGGAGCTGAAAAGGCTTGTCTAGGTTTGGCCAACATTGGGGATGAGTTGCACCTTTTGTTTGAAGAATTTCCAGCATTTAAACATGTCTTTGAATGGCTTGCAAGTGTTTAATTCAGCCATTAAAACTCCCTTGGACGTTCATGACTCCAACCATGCATGTATTTCTTTATTCGTTGAAACTGGCTGTTCATGCATCATGCATTTAACTCCTCCATGCATGTGTCTTCATGGAATTATTTTTTTAACCAAATAGGCACCTTGATAATCCAAAAATCAGCAGCATATAACCATGCTTCCAACCATCCATGCACCCACCAAATACATGGATGTATTCGGCCAAGTACAATGCACCTAGGTGCATGTATCTCTTAATTGCTTCATGTACATTCGGCTGTACCTACAAAAGGGTATGAATGCATATTAAATCACGCCAAATGAATTGAATAACACTTAATCACGTCCAAGACACATCAATAGACACTTTGGACACATTAAACACACACTTAGCAAACATACTAAATTCGGCAGCCCCTATTTTAATGAAAAAAATTCTGCACTTTAATTCTTAAATTAAAACACACTTAAAAGGCTGTAATAAAATGACACAAATTAAATTAGACTTAGGAAAATTAAATTTGACACTAAATAAAATATTTAGACACTTAACTTGCTGTAGAAAATTAAATAAATAAATTGTCTAATTTATTTAAAGCATTAAATTAAAAAGCAATCAGCTCAATGAGCTGGAGTGAGCTCGAGTGAGCTTAGATTTAGCTTGAATGAGCTAATCCGGCTCAATTTGGAAGTGCATGACTATGCACATGAGCTCCACGTTACTACGAGCTTTGAATTCGAGCTCATCAACTTGAAATTCGGTGGGTGCCCCGGGCGTGCCCGTATCAGAAACCCTTGAAAGTGAAGTTAATTTTCAAGATTAAAACACAAAAAGAAAAGTTTTTAAAATTGTGAAGTTTTTTTTTTAAATTTCTAACAATCTTTCCATGTGACATACCAGATTCAGTCGTAATGTTTAGGCCGGGTTTGGGGTGTTACATTGCTGAAAAGAAATTTGTTAAGTAAAACAAAAATTAAATTCCTCACAATAAAATCCTCACAATTTCACTCGGAAAGAAAATTTAATGGTTTGCACTCTCGCTCGTGTTTTCACTCGTTTGGCTTTTACCTCTGCTCAAATAGTCTCACACGCTCGTGCCTTTTACCACTCAAACTTTCTCTCGCAATGATACAGTCCACCTCGGGATGAGTCAAAACATTTACGAGTTGCCCAATCGTCTACGAGGAGGAAACAAGCCTTCGAAAAATAATCAGAAAAATATGGATGAGTTTGCGGAAGCTTTAGGTGAATTTGTTTAGAAAGTGGGTTTAATTTAGGAATGGAGGTGTTTAAATGAAAGAGTTAATTTGGATAATGGAAAGAATAGGTTTGGTTTAAGATGAAGGGAAAGAAGATGGGATTTGATTTAAGGTTGAACAAACAATGATAAGTTGATGGTAAGGAAAGTAGATAGATGGATAAGTGATAGTTTAGATAAATGATAGGTGATAGTTGATGGAAATGGATGAAAGAACTTAAACAAAGAATCGATTCAACACAAATAAAGTGTCACCCCGGGTTCTATAATTATTTAAGGTTGAAGATGGAAATCGGATATGGACCAAGACCCATTATCTATAAAGATAAGAACCTATGGTATAAGTTAATGGATGAGAAACGACTTGACACCACAAGCAAAACTTGATAAGTCGGAATCGAAACTCGTACGAAAATGAAGAGGAGATAAACTCACTCGATGAACAAAGTTCATGTAATATGATTAATGATAAAAAAACTATCTATAAATGAAAAACAACAACTATTTATAATGCCATCTCTTGCTAGCCGAATAGACATTCAAATAACTTAATAACTAAGCTAAATTAATTTAGAAACACTTGGAAAATTCCAGAATTGAGTCTTTAATGGATGGTGGCCAAATTCAGCTGATGGAAGAGCTTTAGATAGCTTCTAGAAGTGCCCAAATGCATCCAAAATTAAATAGAGTCTTGGGAGCTAAAATTACATTAAAATTTGGCCAAAGAGCTTGGGATGGCTTTAATGGCGTCTCCTTGAAGATCTGAATAGATTTTGATCCCAATTTATGGCTGTTTTAGGTTTCCAACGTTTCTTGGTATAAACAAGAAATAAATCAGCAACGAAGTGTGGGAACTTTAAAGTCTGAATAGCCATATTAATGGAAAAGGGACATAGCAGCTGTTGGCAGCCTTAATGACACTTCGGTGAGCTGAAAAGCCCTTGGACACCCCCATTAAATTCGTCCATTAACATGTCATTAAATGATGTTCCCTTGTTGAAAAATTCCAGCAGCATATTGAATGAAGATCACGCATGCCCAAAAGTCCTTGAATCCATGCCTTGCTTTATCCAACACTTCAACTAATTTCGTTCATGATCATGCAGCAAAAATTCGACACATTAATGATGCAAAAGGTGAGCTGAATGGTTACATTAATGAATGTAGCAGCAGCCCCTTAAATGATTTGTTATTCACGATGGGGCTTGGGAAAACAATTAGCAACATGCTTTTAATTGTCGTACCTTGCTATTTTCGATGGAAGCATGGAGAAAAACAACCAGACTTCCTTTAATTGCCGTCCTTGAAGAGCTCAAAGATGTTGGCTGAATGTCCCCTTGAAAACATCAAAATTCAGCAACCTAATAACTTCTCTTCATGCCGTCCAAGGTAATTAAACCTCCAACAACTTAATCAGCCCATTAGTTCATTAATTCAGCACATTAAAGTGGGGAAGTTGGGCACCATAAATTCGGCAGCCTTTTTAGGACATCATTAAAACATGTTTGCACAAGACAAATTAAATAGACTTCATTAAATTTGGTAGAAATAAGACAACCTTAAAATAGCATTTAATCTTGAAAAATTAATTCAGACACTAATTAAATTATTAGGACGCATTTTTTGCTGTAGGAAAATTAATAATTTAAATACTCAATTTATTTAAAGCATTAAAATGATGTAATTAGCTCAATGAGCTGGAACGAGCTCGAGTGAGCTCAAATTGAGCTCGAATGAGCTAATCCGACTCAATTTGGAAGTGCATGAAGATGCACATGAGCTCCACGGTATTTGGGACTTGGGCCTCGAGCTTTATCAACCTGAAAATCGGTGGTGCCCCGGGCGTGCCCGTATCATCCCCCCTCTTCAAGACGATTCATCCTCGAATCGACCCATTGGTTTTCCAGACAAAACTTCTTTTGGCTCGGTTTACCTCGGTCAAATGGGGCAGACAGTGTTCGAATTTCCTGCAAAAGATAATCATAAATTAGCAAGAGTTTTAAACACACTTACATTCCGAATATGAACAGCACCCAACAAATAGATTGCATGTGAATGGACATAAGCACATCATCATACAAACAAAACAATGCCTTGTCAAATTTTTGAAACGAAATTGAGTAATCCTCAGGGCATGCATACGATTTAATTGGAGTCCATAAATCATGTTTATCATGCGAATAGTAAATCAAATGATATACATAAGCATCACAAGCAGATAGGTGATAAAATTCACATGGCACACGTATTTAAACAATCAAACATGGCATGGTTCGATATATGGATTCTTTCACACATGAATGACAACAAGTATAGAGCACAAGATTCCTTTTGTCAACCATTAAAACAAATAGTCCATCAATAGGAAAAATAGAACATTTAAGCATATCATGATCTGAATGATTCACAAAAATTGATTCATTGATGCAAAGCCTATCATTATCCCAATTATAAAAAATGAGCATCTTTTTATCAAACATCAAAACAGATAGATCATCATCGAGCATAGAAGAAATACTTAGCACATCACGATCTAAATGTTTTACAAATACCAAGTTACTAGCAACATTTTTATCATTATCTGAAGAAAGCAAAGATGTGTCAACAATTTCAGAAGACTTACCTTTAGGTGCAAAAAGACAGAAACTGTTCTTACCTTGATTGTCTTCACAAGCTAAAAATCGAAGAATGAATTTACCTTGCTCAATCACTATGAACCTTCTCTCCTTGGGCATGTAATGTAGTCGATGCTTCGCGATTGAAACAGCACTTTTCAAATGGAATGTGAATTTCAAGTACAGCCACAAGAATTGTTTAAGGAATGAATAAAGATTGAACATAAAGTTGACAAAATTCGTTACTTTATTCAACGACCACGAATCAAAATGATAGAAAGGATTCGCACACAATCGATTTTGCTTGATTCTCCAACAAGATATACCAGATGATACGAAACATACTCCCGATTTAAAAACATGCATTTGACTATTCAAGTCAAAGTATAGCAATGGTTTCGATAAATCAAACATGTTAAACCAATATGAATTGTGCATGCTCAAGATCGAGCGATCAAAACTCTTGACATATTTCAAAACTAATTTGGAAAAACTCAAAGATTTCGTATCAGATAATGAACAAATCTCGTAATATCCGCAATCAAACAAGTTGGGATTAAAAGAAAAGTCATCGTCATACCTGATCGAGTCTTGCATTTTCCGAATATATGTTACCTCATCTTCAAAATTGTCAACAAAATTTTCTTTGCCATTATTTGAAACAACAGCTTTAGTCAAGAAAGGCAAATTAGTCGAATCAAGGTATGTGGCCTTTTCGAAGATGAAGTCATCATCAATAATGTTTTTATCATTCAAGGAGGGTGGTAGAAGTTCAAGTGATATATGAGTCTTACCGCACTTACCCTCGATATCATGTGACTTGTTCACAACTTCAACCTTACCTTTTTTAATCAAAGGAAAACGTCTCTCTTCCGGGAGGTATTGAAGTTGAAGGTCTTTGTGTAATATGTCGGGAACCTAAAATGAAGAAACAAAAGAAGAATAAAGTTTTGATGAGTTAGTTAAATCCAAATTCACTTCTGCTTGCTCATCTTGTTCTCTCGTTTCTTTTTCTAGATCTTTTTCACTTTCCTTTTCAATTTTCTTTTCTTCTTTCTCTTTTTCTCTCACGAACTCTTTTTCCTCTTTTTCAACTCCTTTTTCAATTTCTTTTTGTTCTTTCTCTTCTTTTTCACTCTCATTTTCTTTTTCATTTGATTTTTCTTTTTCACTATCGTTTTGATTACAACAAGAGGATGATTCAGAAGAATCGAAAAGAGAAAAATTTGATTCAAGGATCGAGGAAATATTTTCATAGATATCACGTTAACTCTTCACGAAAGAGTTTTCGTGCGGAACTTCTTTGGATCATACGACGAAAAACTCATACTTTCTTGTTCGTCGCCTTGAGAAGAATCGAGCTCGTAACTTCCTTCTCTCCGTCTTGATGGCCTCGTGGAGTAGGAGTCTCGATGATAGTCACTTCTCGAATAGTCATCGGGAGCGGTTCTTCGAGAAGAATACCTCGAGGATGTTTTCTTGGAAGTTTCTGAACGGGTGTATCGATTAACTTGCACGTCATCTTGGAATGAGTAAGAATCATAGTCAACTTCTCGTCTCAGAATCGATGGCAAAAAGGACTCACGTCGGGACTTCTTCAAGTAATATTCAGGGGTATATCTTCGTGGCGTTCTTGGTTCCGTTTTTTGACTTGAAGAGTCTCACTCATAGAAGGCTCCTTTTTCCACACGATCTAATTTCTCATGTAATTTGTCAAATTTTGAATTCACCATTCTTCGTATTTCTTGTGCCAAATATTGGAACTTCGATTCGGTGAACTCTTCGCGAGACATGATTTTGTTGCTGAAAGAAAAATGTTAGTGCTCAAAATAAAACAAAATTAAATACCTTACCACAAAAACCTCACCAATCACTCAGAAAGAAAATTCACTCCACTCGTGTTTACACTCAGAATCAACTTTTTCTTTAATTGTAACACTCGTGCCTTTTACCGCTCTTTCTCGCTCTCGCAAGTTTGTACTTCGTTTCGAAAGACTTATTGCGGCTTGAGGGTCAGTTTCAAAATTGGTTAACAAAGGTTTGACGTTGGGTATCGAGGAGGCTTAAAAACAAAGAAAACAAAAGTATGTGTGGCGTTGGGGCTAAGAAGGGAACTTTTTTTTTATACTCATATTTTTTATATATATATATTTTTCACTTCATGCAATATAAATGGAATGCAAGAAACGAAAAGTACAACTTGATTTTTTTTTTAATTTCAAATTTTTTTGACATTTTTTTATTTTTTTTGTTTTTTTCAAACTACGAACTAACTTTCGGCTTCACGATCATCGACAAAAACTCCTTATTTGGTAGCTCTGATACCAGATGATACAGTCTACCTCGGGATGAGTCAAAACATATACAAGTTGCCCAATCATCTATGAGGAGGAAACAAGCCTTCAGAAAACAATCGGAAAAATATGGATGAGTTTGCGGAAGCTTTAGGTGAATTTGTTTAGAAAGTGGGTTTAAGTTAGGAATGGAGGTGTTTAAATGAAAGAGTTGATTTGGATAATGGAAAGAATAGGTTCGGTTTAAGATGAAGGGAAAGAAGATGGGATTCGGTTTAAGGTTGAATAAACAATGATAAGTTGATGGTAAGGAAAGTGGATAGATGGATAAGTGATAGTTTAGATAAATGATAGGTGATAGTTGATGGAAATGGATGAAAGAACTGAAACAAAGAATCGATTCAATACTAATAAAGTGTCACCCCGGGTTCTATAATTGTTTAAGGTGGAAGATGGAAATCGGATATGGACCAAGACCCGTTATCTATAAAGATAAGAACCTATGGTATAAGTTAATGGATGAGAAATGACTTGACGCCACAAGAAAAACTTGATAAGTCAAAATCGAAACTCATACGAAAATGAAGAGGAGATAAACTCACTCGATGAACAAAGTTCATGTAATATGATTAATGATAAAAAAACTATCTACAAATGAAAAACAACAACTATTTATAATGCCATCTCTTGCTAGCCGAATGGATATTCAAATAACTTAATAACTAAGCTAAATTAATCTAGAAACACTTAGAAAATTCCAGAATTGAGTCTTTAATGGATGGTGGCCGGATTCAGCTGATGGAAGAGCTTTAGATAGCTTCTAGAAGTGCCCAAATGCATCAAAAATTAAATAGAGTCTTGGGAGTTGAAATTACATTAAAATTCGGCCAAAGAGCTTAGGATGGCTTTAATGGTGTCTCCTTAAAGATCTGAACAGATTTTGATCACAATTTATGGCTGTTTTGGGTTTCCAATGTTTCTTGGTATAAAGAAGAAATAAATCAGCAACCAAGTGTGGGAACTTTAAAGTCTGATGATACGAATTGCCTCGGATGATACAGTCCACCTCGAGAAGAGTCGAATTATATGCAAGTTGCCCAATCGTCTACGAGGAGTAAATCAAGCCTTCGGGAATTAATAGTAAAATATGGATGTAAATAGATTAAAGTTGCGGAAGCTATCAAAGGAATGATAATTGAGAAAGTTATGGGAATGGATTTGTAATGAAAATGGCTAGTTGATAAATGGGTAGGTTCAGTTTAGGATGGAAGTGAAGAAGATGGAAAAATAGGATAGTTGGTGGAAATGGCAAATGAACTTGAACGAAGAAATGATTCAACACAAGTTAGTGTCACCCCAATTTCTATATGGTTCAAGGTGAAAATATGGAAATCGAGTATGGACCAAGACCCGTTATCTAAAAAGATAAGAATCGTTGGTATAGTTTGATGGATGAGAAACGATTGACGCCATAAGCAAAACTTGATAAGTCAGAATCGAAACTCGTACGAAAGGATAGAGAGGAGAATAATCTCACTCAATGACCATAATTCATAAAATATAATTGAGGTAAGTAAAAATTAAACTAAAATAAGCTAGAAAAATCTAGAATAAAGTCTCTTAGTGTCTTGGCAAATTTCAGCTGAAAGTGGCCTTGATGTGCTTGCAAATTCGTTTGGATGTATATGGCATCAATGGCACTCCAAGGGATGGGTTTCTAGAAGATTAATTGTCCCAAAAAATTTGTCCAAGTCCATGTGCAGCCTTTGGGAATGTTAATGGGCAGCTTTCTAGAAGGGAAAATGAATTTTAAGTCACTTGAAGATGCATGCAGCAGCTAGGTACGTCCCATGCAATAATTGAGCTATTAATTTGGTCTCTTTTGGCTGAAAAGTGTCCAGCAAGAAGGGATAACGTGAGTAGCCCTCTTGGATATGTAAATTCAGCCATTTGGGACATTTTGAAGACATCTTAATGAAGAAGAAAGTGGCCAAACGAATTTGGACAGCAAAGGAGCTGAAAAGGCTTGTCTATGTTCGGCCAACATTGGGGATGAGTTGCACCTTTTGTTTGAAGAATTTCCAGCTTTTAAATATGTCTTTGAATGGCTTGCAAGTGTTTAATTCAGCCATTAAAACTCCCTTGGACGTTCATGACTCCAACCATGCATATATTTCTTCATTCGTTGAAACTGGCTGTTCATGCATCATGCATTTAACTCCTCCATGCATGTGTCTTCATGGAATTATTTTTTTAACCAAATAGGCACCTTGATAATCCAAAAACCAGCAGCACTTAACCATGCTTCCAACCTTCCATGCACCCACCAAATACATGGATGTATTCGGCCAAGTACAATGCACCTAGGTGCATGTATCTCTTAATTGCTTCATGTACATTCGGATGTACCTACAAAAGGGTATGAATGCATATTAAATCAAGCCAAATGAATTGAATAACAATTAATCACGTCCAAGACACATCAATAGACACTTTGGACACATTAAACACACACTTAGCACACATACTAAATTCGGCAGCCCCTATTTTAATGAAAAAATTCTGCACTTTAATTCTTAAATTAAAACACACTTAAAAGGCTGTAATAAAATGACACAAATTAAATTAGACTTAGGAAAATTAAATTTGACACTAAATAAAATATTTAGACACTTAACTTGCTGTAGAAAATTAAATAATTAAATTGTCCAATTTATTTAAAGCATTAAATTAAAAAGCAATTAGCTCAATGAGCTGGATCGAGCTCGAGTGAGCTCAAATTAAGCTCGATTGAGCTAATCTGGCTCAATTTGGAAGTGCACCAAGATGCACTCAAGCTCCACGGCACTTGGGACTTTGGCGTCGAGCCTCGTCAACTTGAAGATCGATGGTGCCCCGAGCGTGCCCGTATCATCCCTCCCCTCTTCAAGACGATTCGTCCTCGAATCGACCTGTTGTTTTTTTGAAAAAATTCCTCTTGACTCGGTTTTCCTCGATCAAATGGGACGGATGATAATCGCGTTACCTGAAAAAGATAACCATAAGTTAGCAAACATTCTTGCAAACCAAATATAAGCAAAACAAGACAAATAGATGGCACGTAAACGGGCATAAACATTTTATCATATAAAATGAACAAAGCCTTATCAAATGTTTGCGACAAAAGTGAATAGGCTTCTTGGCATGCATACGATTTAAACAGATTCCAAAAGTCAAAATCAACATGTGAGTAACTCATCAGATGATAGATATAAGCATCACAAGTAGATATGTGAGAAAGTGCACATGGCACACGAAATTGAACAGCCAAATCTTGCACTGAACGATTTATGAAATTACTCGCACATGAGTTATAAAATTTATCGTACACAAGATTCTTTTTGTCAATGATCAAAATGGATAGATCATTATTAAGCAGAATAGGGCATTCAAACAACTCATGATCTAAATGATCTATAAAATGAAATTCATTAACAAAATCTCTATCAACATCCAAAGAGAACGAAAACGTCTCAAAATCTTCAAGTGGATTGTACATGTGACGAAATTTGGACTCTTTCACACGAATATTATCAAAATTATCAAACGTAAGAATCCTTTCATCAATCAAGAAAACAGGTAGATCACAAACAGGTAGAATAGAACGATTAAGCATGTAATGATCTAAATGTTTCACAAAGACGAAATCAGCAACGCAAAGCTTAGCACCATCCAAAGAGAGTAAAAATGTATCAATACTTTCAGTAGGCTTACCTTGATGCGCGAAAAGATAAAGATCATTCTTACCTCGGTCGAGCAATACAAACCTTCTCTCCACGGGCAAGTAATGTAGTCGAAGCTTTGCGTTTGAATCAACACCTTTCAAATGGATTGTAAATCTCAAATACAACCACAAAATTTGCTTAAGGAGCGAATAAAAATTGTAGACAAAATAAACAAATTTTGCAACCTTACTCAAAAACCAAGTATAAAAAAGATAGAAGTCTTTCAAACTTACCAGATGATACTTGAATGTTCCACAAAACAAATCAGAACATATGCCTGGTTTAAAAACATGTGTTTGATTATTTAAAACAAAATGTATCAATGGTTTCAAAAAATTAAACAGGTTAAACCAATAAGAATTGTGCAAACTCAAAATCGAACGATCAAAACTCTTGACATGTTTCAAAATTGATTTACAAAAACTCAAAGTTTTCGTATTGGACAATGAACTAATCTCATAATATCCACATCAAACAAATGGGAATTAAAAGAAAAGTCATCATCATACCTTATCGAGTCTTGAACATTCGTTACTCCACAATGATGAAATATATTCGTCTTACCATCATTTAAATTATCACAAGGGATGGAGGGATGGTAAATGATGATATCGTTCACAAGATCACAATCATTGGAAAAATTTGGTGGAGACGTAATCATTTTAAAACATGTGCTTTCTTTACCTTCCTTACCTTCCGGCTCGTGTGGCAAAATTTCATCTTCAGGCTTGTCTTTTTCAATCAAACAAAAATGTCGCTCGTCGGGAAGGTATTGAAGTTGGAAGTCTTTGTACGATACGTCAGGAACCTAAAATGAAGAAACAGAAGAACAAAGTCCTGATGAGTTAGTTAAATCAACACTCACTTCTTATTGCTCATCTTGTTCTGTAACACCCAAAACCAGGTCTATACGTTAAGACGAGATTTGGTTTGTCGCACAGATCGAACATCCATTTAATTCTCTAATGATTTAAGTAAAACAGTTCTACAAAACCTTTTGAAAGTGAAGTTTAGTAAAAATTAAGAGCAATGATTTAAAAATCGATGAATTAAGAAATTCTAGTTTGAAATCTTATCATTTAGTATTTAATTGTCAAAAACTTTAAAGTAGTTTTTAAAGAGTTTAAAAGAATTTGAAAAGAAAAATAATTAAAGTATCTAAAATGTTATAAAACACAATTTTTAAGAAAACCTTATAGAATTAACATAAGCCCATATTAAGTGTCTTAAAACCAAAATTTAAATCTATCCAAACATTAAAATCCATAAAAATATTAATAAAGGCCTTATTACATCATACCCAAAATAGTAATTAAAATGAATAACTTAATAAAAGTTCATAGTTTATAAAACCCATATTCGTAGTATGGCCTCCATGAAGTCATCCTTGGCCCAAGCCTCCGTTAATTGCCATTACCTGAGATGGATAAATAAACAGAGTGAGTTACTTAGAACTCAGTGTGTAACCCACTTACCACATTCATTGAGCCAGATCATCAAGACATTGTTTTGGGCTTGAGCCCATTTACGAATATAATATAATAAATAAAATGCGTGTAAAATGAAATTTCCCAACCAAACCTAATTTCCATCCACTACACACCCCCGTACCAACCAACACACCTGTGGGGATCAAGTCAACCCACCCCGCCAACACACCAATCGTAGGCATAAAGCCATTTTAAATATATTGTGGTGCACCACCGAACTAGATTGTGACAAAGTCACCGAACTAGAGGCATTAAGCCATTAAAATTTTGTGGCAGAGCAACCAAACTAGATTTTTTGCAACAGGCCTTTCTTCTCTTCATCAATTATCCCAACCCATGCAATCATGTATGCATAACAATTTATAACCATATAATAATTTAACAAAAAGCCCACGATACATGTGATTCTATATTTTAAATTTCATTTAGGCCCATAAGATAAAATAGCATTTAGCCCATTTAACGATCTAGTAATTTTTCAACCCATTTAACAATCTAGCAATTTTTCGGCCCATTTAACGATCTAGCAGTTTTTCGGCCCATTTAACAATCTAGCAGTTTTTTGGCCCTTTTAACGATCTAGCAGTTTTTCGACCCTTTTAACGATCTAGCAGTTTTTTGGCCCATTTAACGATCTAGCAATTTTTTCGTAAATTCCACGACTTTAACTATTTTCATACATTTACACAAAAGTGTTAATTACTACATATTTTCTGATTTTGCCATCTTTACGATTTTATCCCAATACTTACGGTATAATATCTAACCCGAGATAAGTGTGAAATTACACACCTGGTTATTGTGAGAACTAGACTTTCCCGCTCGTCGATACCTAAATGCATCACGATAAATTAGGACACTATAATTTATTTACAAATCGAATCTTAGAAATAATGATCTAGACTTTACCCTTAAAATTTCGAACCACTTCTATATGCGGTTTCTCCCCGATTGATGGTTCGTTACCCGATAAAAATCCACGAACAAACAAAGGTTCGGGAGTACGAACGACTTCAAACAACTGATTCTCCTCGGATGAGCGTCCACAACCCGTTGGGAAATCCCGGATTGCTGAAACAGTCCTTCGCTTAAACTTAGGGGAAATAGCAGAACCACCCCTCTTTCGAATACTATTCACCGCCCTTTTCGTCCCTATTTTGATTATCTCTAATGATAAAAGATCATTAGTCTGACTAATAATATATCAAAATTATGACTAACGGTTTTGAGATTGCCTTACCACAAAATATCCTTGTTCCACAATATGAGAATCGAGCAAAAGGTTCCCTTAACACCTTAAATCGATTCCAACATTCTACGATACTCACGAACACTTGAGTTCCGGTCCTCCACTATCACACTAAAATATAACGAAAGAAAACCTTTAATAGAATGAACGATGATTTCGATCAAAGAGATCCTTCTTACCACCATCAAGATTCAGCCAAAGCAACTAATAACCAACATAAACTAAAAGAACTCTTACCTATTGTCCACGGTTGAAAAAGAAATGATTGAGAAGAATGCTTATGTATGATGAAAGATTCGGCTATGAATAACCAAAGAAAAGAGAAAATGATTTAAGCAATGGAGTACACTAACATTCGGCCATGAGATAAAATAATGAAGAAGGTATGGTTGAAAAGAAATAAAAGATGAGAGAAAGAGATGATGATGATTCGGCTTTCAAGAGGGAAAAAGGAAAAGAAAAGAGATGTGTTTAGGAGCAAAGGTACATTCGGCAATGGGGAAAGAAAAGGAAAAGAATGGCCTTTTTGTGTTGGTAGTTTCGACACTAAGAGGAAGACACTAAAATGATTAGCAAAGAAATGACCAATTGGTCAAAAAGATGGCCAAACGAAATAAAGCAATAGTTGCTTTCTTCTACTAATACATTCGGCCAAAGGAAGGAAAAGATGAGTGGAGAATAATGTCTTCAAACAAAATGACCAAAAAGAATTCTAACAAGCTATCATCCTACCCCAAGCTAAACACCAAATTTCGGCTCCCCTCCCTTTGTCCATAATGCCATCCATGTTCATGGTCAAAATGGCCATGAAATAGTTTCCAAAACATCCACCTTGATACATGCCTTGTAATCCTCACTTTCCCAAAGTTTAAGAAATCCTATCCCTAAAATCAAGCAATTCGATCCCTTAATTCATGCTTACCATAACCTTAAGTCTCCTTACCATAAAAATTTAGTCCATCTTATCCATAATTGATGGTTGGCCGACACATGCTAGGAAAAACCAAAAATAAAAGCTCCCAAATTGCATGCTAGGAGATTCGAACCTTTCCCTTCAAGTCCAACTTATGGTGCCATCACCACTATGCCAATTACTCATCTTATGCCATCTTTTATCACTTAATTAACTCAAACTTCAAGGTCACCTGATTTCTCTACACTAAAGTATTCTTTACTAAAATTTATTCTAATTTCAAGTAAACCCGAGCCTTCTCAAGACTATATTTAGCATATAAAAAAAAATCATACCCGAGCTAACACCAAAGACAAACAACATATTATACTCAAATTTTTAGGATGTTACAATTCTACCCTCCTAAAAAAAAATTTTGTCCTCGAAATTTACCTGATTAAAAGAGGTGAGGATATTGTTGTCGAATTGCATCCTCAGGCTCCCACGTAGCTTCTTCCGCTCCGTGATTACGCCATAAAACCTTGACCAACGGCATGGTCTTCTTTCTTAGCACCTTAACATCTCGGTCCAAGATTTCCACTGGTTCCTCCTCGAATGACAAGTCTGAACTCAACTCCACTTCCTCTACCGGTATTATGTGTGACGGATCCGATCTATAGCGCCTCAGCATGGAAACATGGAAAACATTATGAATTTGACTCAACTCCGGAGGTAATTCAATCTGATAAGCCACTGAACCAACACGCTTCATCACACGATATGGTCCAATGAACCTAGGACTCAACTTGCCCTTCCTTCCAAATCGAAAATTTTCCTCCAAGGTGAGACCTTGAAAGACACTGGTCCCCACAAGAAACTCGATATCCCTACACTTGAGATCAACACTTACGTCTATCCGAAGCTTCCTTTAACCGTGTGCTCGAATAACTTTTACCTTTCCTTCGGTTTTGGATATCAACTCAGGACCTAACATCCATCGTTCGCCCAATTCAGTCCAACAAGTAGGAGAGCGACACCTACGACCATACAATGCCTCGTAGGGTGCCATCCGAATGCTAGACCGATAGCTTTTGTTATATCGCAAATTTCGCCAACAATGATGAAAATCCTCCCAACTACCTTTGAAATCAATCATACATCCCCTTAACATGTCTTCCAATAATCTGAATTACTCTTTCGAGTGACCATCCGATCGAGGATGAAAAGTCAGATCTTGAAGTTTAACTTTGTTCCCAAAGCTTCATGTAGAGCTTTCGAAAATCGTGATGTAAACCTAGGATCCCTATCTGATATAATAGACACTGGTATCCCATGCAACCTCATGATTTTAGATACATACAGCTTAGCCAACTTTTGTAATGAGTAATCCGCACGAACGGTAGAAAATGAGCGATCTTTCGTCAATCGATCAACAATTACCCAAACGAAATTTTTCTTAGTAGGTGTTAAAGGTAACCCACTAACAAAATCCATTGTTATCCGCTCCCATTTCCAAAGAGGAATCTTTACTAGGTTGTAATAAACTTGACGGTAATTGATGCTCTGCCTTCACTTGTTGACAAGTCAAACATTTCCCCACAAACTCAGAAATCTCACGCTTCAACCCTGGCCACCAATACTGTTCACGGAGATCCTGATACATCTTATTTCCTCCGGGGTGCATAGCATAAGGGCTACTATGCGCCTCCTGCAGAATCATTTGTTTCAAATCTGAGTCCTTAGGCATACAAACTCTACCACGAAAACACAGCACACCATCCGTGTTTATACCAAAATCCTCTATTTCACCACTTCCAACTTGCTGAATTAAGGGTCCCAACTTTTTATTTGATATCTGTTTTTCCTTGATTTGTTCTAACCATAGAGGCTTCACCTGAAGTTCCGCTAACAGACTACCATCCTCATACAAACTCAAATGAGCAAACATTGCTCTCAAATCAGATACCACCTTACGAATTAACGCGTCAGCTACCACATTAGCCTTTTCAGGATGATACTCGATTGAGAAATCATAGTCCTTTAATAGTTCCACCCATCTTCTTTGTCTCAAGTTTAACTCCTTCTGAGTAAGAAGATACTTAAGACTCTTGTGATTCGTATAGATGATAGACTTCTCACCGTAGAGATAGTGCCTCCAAATCTTTAGAGCAAGCACTACCGCAGCTAACTCTAAGTCATGAGTAGGGTAGTTTACTTCGTGCGGTCTCAGCTGACGAGAAGCATAAGCCACCACTTTTCCATTTTGCATCAGTACACAACCTAAACCTGTATGTGACGATCGCGATGAAACTATAAACTCTTTTCGGCCTCAAAGTTGAATCGGTACTAGCGCTTCCGTCAAAATCTTCTTGATTTCGAAACTTTCTTGCACATTTATCGGTCCATACATACGGTACTCCCTTTTCGCAATGACTTAGTTAGGGGTGCAGCAATCAATGAAAACCCCTCAACAAAGCGTCTATAATAACCACCAAACCCAAGAAACTCCAAATCTCGACTCATCGACTTTGGTGGTTTCCAATCCGATCTGACCTCAATCTTCCGAGGATCCACCCTTATTCCTTCGGTGATACCACATGACCCAAGAAAGTCACTTCCTTAACGAATTCACATTTCTCGAATTTGGCATAAAGTTGATTATCTCGAAGTAACTGCAATACTATACGCAAATGCGAGTCATGCTCCTCTTCATTCCTTGAATATACCAAAATGTCATCTATGAATACCACCACAAACCGGTCTAAATACGGTTGAAAGACCCGGTTCATCATGTCCATAAATGCAGCTGGTGCATTGGTCAACCCAAACGGCATTACCAAAAACTCAAAATGTCTATAACGAGTTCGGAATGCCGTCTTATGAATATCCGCTTCTTTCACCTTAAGCTGGTGATAACCCGATCTCAAATCAATTTTGGAGAAAACTGAAGCTCCTTTCAATTGATCAAACAGGTCATCAATTCTTGGCAAAGGATACCTATTCTTGATCGTCAATTTATTCAACTGCCTGTAATCAATGCACATACGCATCGACCCATCCTTCTTCTTAACGAACAAAATCGGTGCTCCCTACGGAGACACACTCGGTCGAATAAAACCCCGATCCAGCAATTTTTGAATTTGAGCTTTAAGCTCTGCCAACTCCTTCGGTGCCAGTCTATAAGGAGCAATGGACACTGGAGCCGTTCCGGGCAAAAGCTCAATACCAAATTCCATTTCCCGATCTGGAGGTATACCAGAAAGTTCTTCGGGAAATACATCTGGAAATTCCTTCACCGTTCTCACATCTTCCACAACTCTTTGGCATCCAAAGCACTAATAAAAGCTAGAAATGCTCCATACCCTTTTTGCACCAACTTTTCTGCCTTTAACGCAGATACCACATTTGCCAAGTAATTCCTTCATTCGCCTATCATTACTATTTCTTTATCCTCCAAAGTCCTTATTGACATCCGCTTTTCAGCACAATCCAAATGTGCCCGGTGCTTAACCAACCAATCCATGCCCAAAATGAGATCGAACTCGCCGAAAGGCAATTCCATCAAATTCGCCAAAAATATTTCTCATTGAATTTCTAAGGGCACATCTCTAAATAGTTTATTTACAATTACCGACTGTCCTAAAGGACTAAGTACCATCATCTCACTATCAGAAATTTCAGATTCTAAATTTAAGTTTCTAGATATGGCGCTAGCAACATACTAGTGGGTAGAACCAATATCTATCAAAGCAGTAACAGGTACATCAAAGATGAGGAACGTACCAGTTATCACATCAGGTGCATTACCATCCTCGTGGTGTCTAACTGCATATACCAATCCTGGCTATCTTGCATCCGTGTTACCTCTAGAACCATTGCCTCGACCCGCTGCACCTTGACCACGTCCAGCCCCATTACCACCACGACCTGGTCCACGACCTCTCGGTGGCTGCTGAGTTCCTCTTGCCGGCTGTGCATGAATATTACAAACTTCCTGAGTTGTATCCATTCGTCGAGGGCAATTCCTATATTGATGATCCATTGAACCACATTTATAACAAGCACCCGTTTTCTTCAAGCACTCTCCGGAATGCCGTTTTCCACATTCAGCACAGTCTCAACTCTGATTAATAGCTACAGGTGTTCTACCTTGAGCTGGCTCATCATTCCGAGGCCTCTTCAGAAACCTTTTTAAAGAACCTGAATACTTTATATCTCTCTTGCCTCTAACTCTTTCCCGATTCTGACGTTCTGAGCTCTTAGCCTCTTTGGCTATCTTAGCTTTCTCCACAAGCGTGGCAAAAGTTCTAACTTGTTGTGGGGCTATCAGAACCCGCAACTCATCATTCAACCCATCCTCAAAGCGTACACAACGCTCATGATCCGTTGGCACTATTGTTCGAGCATAGCGATTCAAACGTAAAAACTCGACTTCATAAGTCGCCACCGTCTTATTTCCTTGAATCGATTCAAAAATTCCTTTCTTCTTGGGCATCCACATAACTTGCTCCTACATATTTCCCCGAAAGGCGGCTTTGAAGAATTCCCAAGTAATTAATGCGGCTTGATTGCCTTCCCGCATGATAAGCCACCATTGATATGCTTCGTCCCTTAACAAGGACACGCTCCTCTTAGTTTCGTTCTCTACAAATTGTACTCAAGGTCGTCCATAATCCGCTCCACTGCCTCAAGCCAATATTCAGCAACATTTGGAGCTACACCTGAGACACCTCTAAAAACCTTGGCACCACTTGATTTCAATCGTTCCGATATCGACCCACGAGTTGTTGGCCCAGCTTTAGCTCCAGCGACCCTTTCAAGGACTCGTAACATTGCTCGTGTCAAAGCATTACCTTCTTCCATATGATCATGTGATCCCGTCTCACTCTCGAGTGACGCATGTGCATCCATTTCTGGCATATGATCCGACGCTTCAATTGCACCCCTAACACCTCGTCCTCTACCACGGCCACGTCTACCGCGTCCACGACCACGTCCTCTAGTGCTCATAATGACTAATTCGATTTAATCTGATTACAAGTTTTATGAATCAAAATACTATTTCAGTGTTTATTAACAATATTTTATAAGATATAAGAGATAGAGTTATTTTCGCATTCCATCCTATAGTCTCGATCTCTATTATTTTCAACACCTAAAACTAGAAGTTCTAGAGTGTTCCTATGATTATATCACAATAATAAATAATCAATATACAAATACTTACTTGACTTGGTGCCGGATGCTCGTGGTGCCATACTACCTTTAGAACATAAAGTTTAAAAATTTAAACTGTTTCTCAACAAAAATTGTTGTTGAACCCAACCACGATCGAGTTTTGGCGGCTCGATACCATTAAATGTAACACCCCAAACCAGGTCTATGCGTTAAGACGAGATTTGGTTTGTCGCACAGATCGAACATCCATTTAATTCTCTAATGATTTAAGTAAAACAGTTCTACAAAACCTTTTGAAAGTGAAGTTTAGTAAAAATTAAGAGCAATGATTTAAAAATCGATGAATTAAGAAATTCTAGTTTGAAATCTTATCATTTAGTATTTAATTGTCAAAAACTTTAAAGTAGTTTTTAAAGAGTTTAAAAGAATTTGAAAAGAAAAATAATTAAAGTATCTAAAATGTTATAAAACACAATTTTTAAGAAAACCTTATAGAATTAACAAAAGCCCATATTAAGTGTCTTAAAACCAAAATTTAAATCCATCCACACATAAAAATCCATAAAAATATTAATAAAGGCCTTATTACATCATACCCAAAATAGTAATTAAAATGAATAACTTAATAAAAGTTCATAGTTTATAAAACCCATATTCGTAGTATGGCCTCCATGAAGTCACCCTTGGCCCAAGCCTCCGTCAATTGCCATTACCTGAGATGGATAAATAAACAGAGTGAGTTACTTAGAACTCAGTGTGTAACCCACTTACCACGTTCATTGAGCCAGATCATCAAGACATTGTTTTGGGCTTGAGCCCATTTACGAATATAATATAATAAATAAAATGCGTGTAAAATGAAATTTCCCAACCAAACCTAATTTCCATCTGCTACACACCCCCGTAACAACCAACACACTTGTGGGGATCAAGTCAACCCACCCCGCCAACACACCAATCGTAGGCATAAAGCCATTTTAAATATATTGTGGTGCACCACCGAACTAGATTGTGACAAAGTCACCGAACTAGAGGCATTAAGCCATTAAAATTTTGTGGCAGAGCCACCGAACTAGATTTTTTGCAACAGGCCTTTCTTCTCTTCATCAATTATCCCAACCCATGCAATCATGTATGCATAACAATTTATAACCATATAATAATTTAACAAAAAGCCCACAATACATGTGATTCTATATTTTAAATTTCATTTAGGCCCATAAGATAAAATAGCATTTACCCCATTTAACGATCTAGCAATTTTTTGGCCCATTTAACGATCTAGCAGTTTTTCGGCCCATTTAACGATCTAGCAGTTTTTCGGCCCATTTAACGATCTAGTAGTTTTTCGGCCCTTTTAACGATCTAGCAGTTTTTTGGCCCTTTTAACGATCTAGCAGTTTTTTGGCCCATTTAACGATCTAGCAATTTTTTCGTAAATTCCACGACTTTAACTATTTTCATACATTTACACAAAAGTGTTAATTACTACATATTTTCTGATTTTGCCATCTTTACGATTTTATCCCAATACTTACGGTATAATATCTAACCCGAGATAAGTGTGAAATTACACACCTGGTTATTGTGAGAACTAGACTTTCCTGCTCGTCGATTCCTAAATGCATCACGATAAATTAGGACACTATAATTTATTTACAAATCGAATCTTAGAAATAACGATCTAGACTTTACCCTTAAAATTTCGAACCACTTCTATATGCGGTTTCTCCCTGATTGATGGTTCGTTACCCGATGAAAATCCACGAACAAACAAAGGTTCGGGAGTACGAACGACTTCAAACAACTGATTCCCCTCGGATGAGCGTCCACAACCCAGTGGGAAATCCCGGATTGTTGAAACAGTCCTTCGCTTAAACTTAGGGGAAATAGCAGAACCACCCCTCTTTTGAACACTATTCACCGCCCTTTTCGTCCCTATTTTGATTATCTCTAACGACAAAAGATCATTAGTCCGACTAATAATATATCGAAATTATGACTAACGGTTTTGAGATTGCCTTACCACAAAATATCCGTGTTCCACAATATGAGAATCGAGCAAAACGTTCCCTTAACACCTTAAATTGATTCCAACGTTCTATGATACTCACGAACACTTGAGTTCCGGTCCTCCACTATCACACTAAAATATAACGAAAGAAAACGTTAAATAGAATGAACGATGATTTCGATCAAAGAGATCCTTCTTACCACCATCAAGATTCGGCCAAAGCAACTAATAACCAACATAAACTAAAAGAACTCTTAACTATTGTCCACGGTTGAAAAAGAAATGATTGAGAAGAATGCCTATGTATGATGGAAGATTCGGCTATGAATAACCAAAGAAAAGAGAAAATGATTCGGCAATGGAGTACACTAACATTCGGCCATGAGATAAAATAATGAAAAAAGGTATGGTTGAAAAGAAATAAAAGATGAGAGAAAGAGATGATGATGATTCGGCTTTCAAGAGGGAAAAAGGAAAAGAAAAGAGATGTGTTTAGGAGCAAAGGTACATTCGGCAATGGGGAAAGAAAAGGAAAAGAATGGCCTTTTTGTGTTGGTAGTTTCGGCACTAAGAGGAAGACACTAAAATGATTAGCAAAGAAATGGCCAATTGGTCAAAAAGATGGCCAAACGAAATAAAGCAATAGTTGCTTTCTTCTACCAATACATTCGGCCAAAGGAAGGAAAAGATGAGTGGAGAATAATGTCTTCAAACAAAATGACCAAAAAGAATTCTAACAAGCTATCATCCTACCCCAAGCTAAACACCAAATTTCGGCTCCCCTCCCTTTGTCCATAATGCCGTCCATGTTCATGGTCAAAATGGCCATGAAATAGTTTCCAAAACATCCACCTTGATACATGCCTTGTAATCCTCACTTTCCCAAAGTTTAAGAAATCCTATCCCTAAAATCAAGCAATTCGATCCCTTAATTCATGCTTACCATAAAAATTTAGTCCATCTTATCCATAATTGATGGTTGGCCGACACATGCTAGGAAAAACCAAAAATAAAAGCTCCCAAATTGCATGCTAGGAGATTCGAACCTCTCCCTTCAAGTCCAACTTATGGTGCCATCACCACTTTGCCAATTACTCATCTTATGCCATCTTTTATCACTTAATTAACTCAAACTTCAAGGTCATCTGATTTCTCTACACTAAAGTATTCTTTACTAAAATTTATTCTAATTCCAAGTAAACCCGAGCCTTCTCAAGACTATATTTAGCACATAAAAAAAATCATACCCGAGCTAACACCAAAGACAAACAACATATTGATACTCAAATTTTTAGGATGTTACATGTTCTCTTGTTTCTTTTTCAAGATCTTTTTCTTTTTCAACGCTCTTTTTTTTCAATCTCGATTTTCTTTTCAATTTTCTTTTCTTTTTCAATTTTTCTTTCCTTTTCTTTTTTTTCTCTCTCAATCTTTTTCTTCCCTTTCAATTTCTTTTTCTTGATTTTCGTTTTCTTCTTTTTCACTCTTGTTTTCTTTTTCTTTTGATTTTTCTTTTTCATTTTTATTACAACAATAAGATGTTTCAAAAGAATCAGAAATACAAGGGTTTGCTTCAAGGATCGAAAGAATGTTCTTATAGATATCACGGTCGATTCTTGGTGTAACAGTCTCCTTGCGTGACATCTTTGAAGCAGTCGATGAACAGCTCATACTTTTGCGTTCGTCATCATAACAGGCTTTAAACTCGAAATCCACTTCGCTTCACCTTGAATTCGTCGAGTAAGATTCATGATTAATATTTCTTCTCGGATGATCTTCGAAGGCATATTTTCGAGACGACCTTGATTCCGTCTTTCAACTTGAAGAAAGTCGATCTTGTTGGTCTCGTTCCTCGATTCGATCCAACCGCTTGTGCAATTTGTCAAACTTGGTGTTCATGATGCTTCGCATTCTGTTCAACAAGTATTGATAATCAGATTTGGAGAACGCTTCTTCATTCATGTTTATTTTCTGCAAAGAAAGATCATTAAAAGAATAAAACCAAAAAGTAAAACCTCACCACAAAAACTCACAAGTCACTCACAAAGAAAAATCGCTCACACTCGTGTTTTCACTCGTATAAGGCTTTTTCTTTAACGTAGCACTCGTGCCTTTTACCGCTCTCTCTCACTCTCACAATTCTGTACTTTGTTTTGAAGGACTAATCGTGGCTTGAGGGTCGGCTTCAAAGGGGTTTCAAGGGTAAACGATTTACAGGCTTAGGGGAGGCTGAAAAAAGAAAAAAAAATTGGTATAGTGGCGTTGGGGTGGGTAAGATGAATCCAAAATGATGATAGAAAGATTGGGTAGAAGGGATGAGAACACAATCTTGCAAAAACTTCAAGAACTTCACCCTTTTTTTTTACTTCTTTTTTTTCGTATTTTTTTCTTTTTTTTAACTTCAATTTTTTTTTGAAATTTTTTTAACACTTCAAATCCATGGAAATAAATACAATAGAAATGAAATTACAACTTTGAATTTTTTTTAATTTCGAATTTTTTTGCCTTTTTTTTCAACTTACGAACTTAATCTGGCTTCACGTACGTCGTCAAAATCCTCATTTTATAGCTCTGAGACCAGATGATATAGTCCACCTTAGGAAGATTCGAATTGTATGCGAGTTGCCCAATCGTCTACGAGGAGTAAATCAAGCCTTCGGGAATTAATAGTAAAATATGGATGTAAATAGATTAAAGTTGCAGAAGCTATCAAAGGAATGATAATTGAGAAAGTTATGGGAATGGATTTGTAATGAAAATGGCTAGTTGATAAATGGGTAGGTTCAGTTTAGGATGGAAGTGAAGAAGATGGAAAAATAGGATAGTTGGTGGAAATGGCAAATGAACTTGAACGAAGAAATGATTCAACACAAGTTAGTGTCACCCCAATTTCTATATGGTTCAAGGTGGAAATATGGAAATCGAGTATGGACCAAGACCCGTTATCTAAAAAGATAAGAACCGTTGGTATAGTTTGATGGATGAGAAACGATTGACGCCACAAGCAAAACTTGATAAGTTAGAATCGAAACTCGTACAAAAGGATAAAGAGGAGAATAATCTTACTCAATGACCATAATTCATAAAATATAATTGAGGTTCAAAAAGTTCTAAAAGTTGTTACCTTTACAAATGAAAATAACAAATATTTATAGCCAACTGAAAGAGTTAGCCGAATGGTCATAAATTAAAGGCTAAGTAAAAATTAAACTAAAATAAGCTAGAAAAATCTAGAATAAAGTCTCTTAGTGTCTTGGCAAATTTCGGCTGAAAGTGGCCTTGATGTGCTTGCAAATTCGTTTGGATGTATATGGCATCAATGGCACTCCAAGGGATGGGTTTCTAGAAGATTAATTATCCCAAAAAATTTGTCCAAGTCCATGTGCAGCCTTTGGGAATGTTAATGGGCAGCTTTCTAGAAGGGAAAATGAATTTTAAGTCACTTGAAGATGCATGCAGCAGCTAGGTACGTCCCATGCAATAATTGAGCTCTTAATTTGGTCTCTTTTGGCTGAAAAGTGTCCAGCAATAAGGGAGAATGTGAGTAGCCCTCTTGGATATGTAAATTCAGCCATTTGGGACATTTTGAAGACATCTTAATGAAGAAGAAAGTGGCCAAACGAATTTGGATAGCAAAGGAGCTGAAAAGGCTTGTCTAGGTTCGGCCAACATTGGGGATGAGTTGCACCTTTTGTTTGAAGAATTTCTAGCTTTTAAACATGTAACACCCTAAACCCGGCCCATTCGTTACGACCGAATTTGAAATGCCACTGCGGAAAAACGTTTGAAGACTGATTTCACTTTTGGGAAAAACATTAAAAATTTTGTCATTTGAAAACCATGTCCAATTAAAAATTCTAAATAATATAAGCTTGATAAAAATATCCAAATTAAAACTTTATTATAAGCTTTTAAAATATAAGTTGCCAAAATTAAAAGCACTTACAAATAATAATTTAATGGTCGTCTAGCTTAAACATAATAAAAATGTTCAATCACTTTAATGGGCCTTATTACAATAAACACTTAATCAAAATACTGAAAATATAACTACTTAATTAATTAAAATATCTTTCTCGCATGGAAATCTGCTTCTGCATGGCCACCTTTGTATCCACTCCAACCCGGTCCAATCACCACGAATCATCTGCGATGTTTAATAAAAATTGGGTGAGTCATCTGGACTCGTGTGTAATTAGTCCACTGAATTCCACCCACATGTTAACCACATATTAACTCATATATCGGATATCAATTATCAAATTCACATGTTATCACATTCAGGCTTGGCCCATATTCATATCACATTCATCTAATAGGGTAGTTAACCACATAATTTCCACATCTTTGGGCTTGGGCCATTTCATCATCAACCCATATGACAGATAATGAGTTTATGCAAAGTGCACCCAACCCATCCTAGGGTCCATCCGTTTCACCTACCTTAGCAGACCCCCTGCCCAAGGCCGTGGCTAATCCACCGATCAACTAAGTGATCCCACCTGAGCCACCGATCACCTAAGTGATCCCACATATCATTCAGTCCACGGTGATGCACACAGCTATCAACCGCCGAGGTGGGCACCTAGCCAACACCTCCCTTGATGAAGCACATAGCTAACATCAAGCGCTAACGTAGCACAAGGCTAACATTAGACCACGTACATAAAGTACACCCGTACCTTCTTTCATATCCCAACCCATGCACATGCCACATAAAATAATGATACAATGTAATGATGCATGAGCATGTTCATCAAGCATATTATCACATATTCATATTAATAATCACATATCATCAGGTTTGGTACTTACCGAATTATCGACATACCCCTTGAGGGTATCCTTATCACAATTTCCACTGCACTAGTTAGCACATTCATAACACATACACATTTCACATACATATCATATACCCGGAAAACGGTGGGTTAATCACACACCTGATCACTTGGAGAACTATGCTTTCGATACTGATGCTATCACTAGGCGATACTACGGCTATTTGCCTACTTTCTTGTTCGTATTTGGTCCCACACCGGTGGCTAATCCCTAACCGCCGAGACAGATCTCTTCTTAAACTTCGGGATAGGGACCTTCCTTTCCCTTCTTGAATGGTATTCACCTCCATCAACACACTTAATCAGAACAATCGATTTAATCATCAATATACGAATTCTTAACCAAATATCCACAGCTTATCATACTTACCGAAAGGGTCTTGAAATCCCGAAAAGCTTGATCTAAATGCTTAGATCCTTAATCCCTACATTTGATTAATCACCTACTACTTTAATAAAAAGCCATTCGGCCATAAATCCAAATCCTAGTAGGATTAGTATACTTAAACTTACCTTGTTGCCATTTGACTTAAGAACCAAGTCTTGAAATCTCTGCTATACTCTTCTTGCATTCGGCCAAGCATTGAATCAATTAACTTGGTTAGGTTTCGGCTTTTGAATAATTAATGAACACATATATTTACCAAACATGGCCTTGGCCGAATACTATAGACACTTACCTTGTGGATTTTAAATCCCGAACTCACCGAATAACTAGGGAACACGTGGCCTATGGTGTACCTTTGGGAAAAGAACTTCTCCTTCCTTGTAGTCGACACTTAGTAAATCCCGAAAGATCTCCTTACTTGAAGAAATCGATTGCACCTTCACTTCAACCTTCAGAGATTCAGCTATGGCTAGATGATGATCTCACAACTTTCGGCTTTTGGAGGGATTAGAAAGAAAGAGAAGGAAGAATAAAGATGGAGGATTCGGCTAGATCACAAGGTATTTCGACTTGGCAAAAATAAAAGAAGAAGAAGATTTGGTGAAGAGAATTCGGCAGAGGCTTTCAAAGAACAGATAATAATGCAGAATGGCCTCTCTTTTCCTTTTATAGCCAAAATTATCATCTAAGGAGTCCCTTACTTGGCCATCACTCTTCTATTTTAATAGCTTTATCTCTTTAATTATCACTTAAAATAAAAGATAATTCAGCAACTATCCTTACTTAGCCGAAATTATTAAACTCAAAGTCCCTTACTTGGCCATCACTTCTCCCTTATTTTCCTCTTTATCTCTTTATTCAAATTAAAAGAATTTAATCCAACAATTATCTCTTGAAAATAATGATAAATAAATCCCTTATTTATCCACTATTTATAAAATAATAAAAGCTCCTAATTTATAGCCATGTGCCGTCCACCTCTCTGCTCCTTGTAGCAAAATAAAATTTCTTTTATTTGCTTCCCATGTGACTCGAACTTAGGCCCATTCCTCTTGCATATGGCGCCATTTCCATAGGCCCTAAGTGGCATGTTCAGACCACTTTTCCAAGCTTGTTTGTATGTCAAATTTCACAAACTTTTTCTTTTAAGGCCATCTTGCCTTAATTTCCCCTTTTAAACCTTAAAACTCGTCATTTCTAGGTCATTTCTAAGTTTCCAAAAATTTTCGATCGGCTCTGTAAACTTGACATTTCCTTACATTTCCATGACATTTCCTTACATTTCCAAGGTTCTAAAAATGTTCACTTTCCTCTTTTAAACTTAACATTTCCATACATTTCCAGGTTTCCAAAAGTGTTCAAAATATATTCATAACACATAAGATATGTCATTTCGTACAAGTAAACCAAAAATGCATAGGCCCTTTTCAGGATGTTACAAAACATGTCTTTGAATGGCTTGCAAGTGTTTAATTCAGCCATTAAAACTCCCTTGGACGTTCATGACTCCAACCATGCATGTATTTCTTCATTCGTTGAAACTAGCTGTTCATGCATCATGCATTTAACTCCTCCATGCATGTGTCTTCATGGAATTATTTTTTTAACCAAATAGGCACCTTGATAATCCAAAAATCAGTAGCATTTAACCATGCCTCCAACCGTCCATGCACCCACCAAATACATGTATCTCTTAATTGCTTCATGTACATTCGGCTGTACCTACAAAAGGGTATGAATGCATATTAAATCAAGCCAAATGAATAACAATTAATCACGTCCAAGACACTTCAATAGACACTTTGGACACATTAAACACACACTTAGCTCACATACTAAATTCGGCAGCCCCTATTTTAATGAAAAAATTCTGCACTTTAATTCTTAAATTAAAACACACTTAAAAGGCTGTAATAAAATGACACAAATTGAATTAGACTTAGGCAAATTAAATTTGACACTAAATAAAATATTTAGACACTTAACTTGCTGTAGAAAATTAAATAATTAAATTGTCCAATTTATTTAAAACATTAAATTAAAAAGCAATTAGCTAAATGAGCTGGATCGAGCTCGAGTGAGCTCAAATTAAGCTCGATTGAGCTAATCTGGCTTAATTTGGAAGTGCACCAAGATGCCCTCAAGCTCCACGGCACTTGGGCCTTTGGCGTCGAGCCTCGTCGACTTGAAGATCGATGGTGCCCCGGGCGTGCCCGTATCATTGGAATTGGTAACGAGTCGTAGATGTTGCCCGATCATAAATTAGGACGCTCTCGTTCAATTTGGATAAGATTGTAAGTTTGATAATTCAAGATAGTAGAATCTGTTCAGTAAGGAAATGGTTGGTGGATAAGTTGAGTAATGGATTGAAACAAGAAAGAACCTTTAATAAAAATTAAAGACCCAAATCTTATATGTTTCAAGTGGACGATGGAATAGAAGGATAGAACCGAGACCCACTAATTAGCAAATTAGGAACCTTCAACGTAAGGGTTGAACGCCACACTCGAGAATGGATGATAAGTTCGGAAACAAAGTCGATTGATGCCACTAGTAGCTAGATAAGTCAATTAAACCTTGAAGAATTAAGAGAGTGAATAACTCACTATATGAAAATTCAATAATCATCAAAAAGTCCCCTCTCAAACAAAAGAAACAAATATTTATAGCCTAGAGAGCTAGTAGCCGAATGGCCTTAAACAAGGCTTAATGGCTAAGTAAAAATCATTCTAGAAATAGCTAGAATTTTCCATAATTTAATCCTTAAAGTGTCCATCAAAATTCGGCTGAATGAAGACTCCTTAAAGCTTAAGCAAATGATACAGTCTGCCTCGGGGAGAGTCAAAAAGTATGCGAGTTGCCCAATCGTCTACGAGGAGTAAATCAAGCCTTCGGGAATTAGTAGTAGAAATAAGGATGTAAATAGATTAAAGTTGCGGAAGCTATCAAAGGAATGATAATTGAGTAAGTTATGAAAATGGATTTGTAATGAAAATGGATAGTTGATAAATTGGTAGGTTCGATTTAGGATGGAAGTGAAGAAGATGGTAAAATAGGATAGTTGGTGGAAATGGCAAATTGAACTTGAACGAAGAAATGATTCAACACAAGGTAGTGTCACCCCAATTTCTATATGGTTCAAGGTGGAAATATGGAATTCGATATGGACCAAAGACCCGTTATCAAGATTGATAAGAACCAATGGTATAGTTAAATGGAAGAACAAGTGATAGACACCATAAGCACAGCTCGATAAGTCTATGAAACTTGTACGAAGTCGAAGAGGAGATCAACTCACTCAATGAACAAAAGTTCATATAATTCATAAAAATGATCAAAAAAGCTCATTACAAATGAAATGTGCAAAGTATTTATAGGCCTATCTTGTGCTTAGCCGAATGGTCACTAGAAAACCTTAATGGCTAAGCAAAAATTAAACTAGAAAATGCTAGGGAAATCTAGAAGAAAATCCTTTGGTTTGCTTGACAAAGTTCGGCTGAATGTGGCCTTGATGTGCTTGTAAATTTGGCTGAATGTATTTGGCATCAATAGCTCTCTAATGGTCGGGTTTCTAAAAGTTTAATGGTCCAAAAATTCATCCAAGTCCATGTGGAGACTTTGGGGATGTCAAGGGGCTGAAATATACCTGAACATTAGGCCTTGGGACTTGAAAGGGTGTCTTGGTAACCCGAATGGACATACTTTGTCCTAGGCTGCATTGGGACGTGAAAGGCCTTCCCAAAAATTCCATTTCAGCTTTTAAAACACTCCCCACGCATGGAGAAGCAACCAGAAACAAATTAAATTTGGTTCTCTTTAATGCTTTGTCCTTTCCTTTTCACGAAGCACCCTAGTCATCTTTAATTCTTTTTTATTCATGAAAATGTGCTTTGAAAGCTGAAAAATCAGCTTATTTAATTGCTGCCAACCATGCCTTATAGGTACTCCAACAACTCATTAATTATGCAGCAAATTAATGCCCTATCTCTTCATTAATTCGGCCAGCTTGTTTGAGAAAAAGGAATCAGATTCAATGGCCTTTAATTGCCGCCCAACCAAGGTCCAACATCACAATAAATGATGTTTTCAGCATGCTAACAACCCTTAGTGCCGTCCCAACCAGCAGCTCATTAATTTCAGCCAACATGCTTCTTGGGTTTCCACGAAATGCATTCAAAGCAATGATATGGGCACGCCCAGGCCCTCCAACATTTTGCGAACTGATGAGCTCGAATTCTACCCAAGTGCCGTGGAGCTCAAGTGCATCTTCATGTACTTCCAAATTGAGCCGGATTAGCTCATTTGAGCTCAATTTGAGCTCACTCGAGCTCGCTCCAGCTCATTGAGCTGATTGCTTTTTAATTTAATGCTTTAAATAAATTGGACAATTTATTTATTTAATTTTCTACAGTAAGTTAAGTGTCTAAATATTTTATTTAGTGTCAAATTTAATTTGCCTAAGTCTAATTTAATTTGTGACATTTTATTACAGCCTTTTAAGTGTGTTTTAATTTAAGAATTAAAGTGCAGAATTTTTTTCATTAAAATAAAATTTGCGAATTTAGTATGTGTGCTAAGTGTGTGTTTAATGTGTCCAAAGTGTCTATTGATGTGTCTTGGACGTGATTAATTATTATTCAATTCATTTGGCTTGATTTAATACGCATTCATACCCTTTTGTAGGTACAGCCGAATGTACATGAAGCAATTAAGAGATACATGCACGTAGGTGCATTGTACTTGGCCGAATACATCCATGTATTTGGTGGGTGCATGGACGGTTGGAAGCATGGTTAAATGCTGCTGATTTTTGGATTATCAAGGTGCCTATTTGGTTGAAAAAATAATTCCATGAAGACACATGCATGGAGGAGTTAAATGCATGATGCATGAACAACCAGTTTCAACGAATGAAGAAATACATGCATGGTTTGAGTCATGAACGTCCAAGGGAGTTTTAATGGCTGAATTAAACACTTGCAAGCCATTCAAAGACATGTTTAAATGCTGGAAATTCTTCAAACAAAAGGTGCAACTCATCCCCAATGTTGGCCAAACCTAGACAAGCCTTTTCAGCTCCTTTGCTGTCCAAATTTGTTTGGCAAATGTCCTAAATGGCTGAATTTACATATCCAAGAGGGCTACTCACGTTCTCCCTTATTGCTGGACACTTTTCAGCCAAAAGAGACCAAATTAATAGCTCAATTATTGCATGGGACGTACCTAGCTGCTGCATGCATCTTCAAGTGACTTAAAATTCATTTTCCCTTCTAGAAAGCTGCCCATTAACATTCCCAAAGGCTGCACATGGACTTGGACAAATTTTTGGGACAATTAATCTTCTAGAAACCCATCCATTGGAGTGCCATTGATACCATATACATCCAAACGAATTTGCAAGCACATCAAGGCCACATTCAGCTGAAATTTGCCAAGACACTAAGAGACTTTATTCTAGATTTTTCTAGCTTATTTTAGTTTAATTTTTACTTAGCCTTTAAGCTATGACCATTCGGCTAACTCCTTCAGTTGGCTTTAAATATTTGTTATTTTCATTTGTAAAGGTAACAACTTTTAGAACTTTAATCAAATTATATGGACTTTTGTTCATTGAGTGAGTTTATCTCCTCTTCATTTTCGTACGAGTTTCGTCTTTTACTTATCAAGTTTTACTTGTGGCGTCAACCAATCTCATCCATCAACTTATACCATAGGTTCTTATCTTTTTAGATAATGGGTCTTGGTCCATACTCGATTTCCAAATTTCCACCTTGAACCATATAGAAATTGGGGCGACACTAACTTGTGTTGAATCATTTCTTCGTTCAAGTTCATTTGCCATTTCCACCAACTATCCTATTTTACCATCTTCTTCACTTCTATCCTAAACCGAACCTACCCATTTATCAACTAGCCATTTTCATTACAAATCCGTTCCCATAACTTTCTCAATTATCATTCATTTGATAGCTTCTGCAACTTTAATCTATTTACATCCATATTTTACTATTAATTTCCGAAGGCTTGAAATTACTCCTCGTAGACGATTGGGCACTTGCATACATTTCAACTCTTCCCGAGGCAGACTGTATCATTTGGTATCAGAGCTACCAAACGAGGAATTTTGATGACCATCGTGAAGCCGAAATAGGTTCGTGAAGAAGTAAAAAAAATAAAAAAAAGTTGTAATTTTTATTTTTTTCGTTTATTCAGCATATAGTGTATTTGATGTAAAAAAAGAGATAAAAAAGTACGAAAATTGAAAAAATATATATATAAAAAAATTCGAGAAGAAAAAAAAGTGGAGTAAAAAAAAAAAGAGAGGTGAAAGTTTTGCAAGCCTTGAATTTTGTTACCATTATTTCTTTCCCGATCTTCAAGCCACCCTTTTTCGCCCTAATGCCACACATACTTTTGTTTTCTTTGTTTTTAAGCCTCCCCGATACCCAACGTCAAACCTCTGTTAACCAATTTTGTAACCGACCCTCAAGCCGCAATAGGTCTTTTCGAAACAAAGTACGAAATTGTGAGACGAGAGTGAGCGATAAAAGGCACGAGTGCTACATTAAAGAAAAAGCCATATTCGAGTGAAACACGAGTGTGAGCGATTTTTCTTTGAGAGTGACTTGTGAGCTTTTGTGGTGAGGTTTTAATTTTTTTTTTGTATTTTGTTTCATTCTTTCAATAATTTTCTTTCAGCAATAAACATGGCTCAAGAAGTGTTCTCTGAAGCTGACTATCAATACTTGTTGAATGGAATGCGAAGCATCGTGAACACCAAGTTTGACAAGTTGCACAAGCGTTTGGTTCGAATCGAGGAACGAGACCAACAAGATCAACTTTCTTCAAGTTAAAAGACGGAATCAAGGTCGTCTCAAAAATATGCCTTCGAAGATCATCCGAGAAGAGATTTTGACCGAGAATTTTATTCTGCAAGAAGTTCAAGATGATATGAATCAAACCGTGAATTCGAGGCTTGTCGAGGTTACTATCGAGAAGGTATGATTTCTTCTTCACAAGATTTAACATATCCATCTACAGAGAAATCTTTACGAGGAAGTGAACATGGTTCATATGCGTCCAAGTATTCCTTTATGAAAGATCGTTCTCGAAGCGGTTCAAATCATTCGACGAGGAATTCACGACGAAGCAAAGAGACTAACGAGTGTGAAGCCTACTACAGTGATGAGCACGAAAGCACGAGTTTATCGCCATATGATTCAATGATGTCCCGTACGAAAAATCTTTCATGAAGTATCGATCGTGACATCTATGAGAATATTGCTTCGATCTTAAAATCAAACCCGTCCATTTTTGATTGTTTTGAATCTTCCTCTTGTTGTACTCAGAAAAAGTAAACTCAAATGAAAAGAAAGAAGAAAAAGAATTTGAAAGAGAAAAAGAAATTGAAAAAGAGTTCGAGAGAAAAGAAAACAAAAATGAGAGAAAAGAAAAGGAGCTTGAAAAGAAGTACAAGAAAAAGAGAGCATTGAAAATATTGAAAAAGAAACAAAAGAACAAGATGAGCGAGAAAAAGTGGGCGTTGATTTAGCTAACTCATTGGAACTATGTTCTTCTTCTGCTTCTTCATTTCAGGTTCCCGACGTATCGCACAAAGACCTTCAACTTCAATACCTCCTAGAAGAACGACGTTTTTCTTTGGTTGAAAAAGGTAAGATTGAATCACGCGAGCCGGAAGGTAAGATTTTTGAAGAGTTTCAATCTCCACTGAATTTTTTGAATAATTGTGATTATGTGGATAGCTTCGTCGATTGCCATTCTTTGATTAATTGTGACGACTTAAACGGTGGTAAGACGAGTTCATCTCATAATAATCATTGTGATGCAAAGTGTGACGGTGGAGTAGTGTCTATCCGACAAATGCAAGACTCGTCAAGGTATGATGATGACTTTTCTTTTAATCCCCATTTGTTTGATTGCGGGTATTATGAGATTTGTTCATTGTCTAATACGAAATCTTTGAGTTTTTGTAAATTCGTTTTGAAACATGTTAAGAGTTTCGATCGTTCGATCTTGAACATACATAATTCTTATTGGTCTAACATGTGTGATTTTTCGAAACCGTTGTCCCATCTTGACTTAAATAGTCAAACCCATGTTTTTAAACCGAGAATCCGTTCTGATTTGCTTTGTGGGAAATTCAAGTATCACCTGGTAAGTTTGAAAGACTTCTATCTTTTTGATACTTGGTTTTTGAGTAAGGTTGCGAAATTTGTTTATTTTATCTACAATTTTTATTCGCTCCTTAAGCAAATTTCGTGGTTGTATTTGAGATTTACAATCAATTTGAAAGGTGTTGATTCAAACGCAAAGCTTCGACTACATTACTTGCCCGTGGAGAGAAGGTTTGTATTGCTCGACCGAGGTAAGAATGATCTTTATCTTTCCGCGTATCAAGGTAAGCCTACTGAAAGTATTGATACATTTTTGCTCTCTTTGGATGGTGCTAAGCTTTGCGTTGCTGATTTTGTTTTTGTGAAACATTTAGATCATTACATGCTTAATCGTTCTATTCTGCCTGTTTGTGATCTACCTGTTTTGTTGATTGATGAAAGGATTCTTACGTTTGATAATTTTGATAATATTCGTGTGAAAGAGTCCAAATTTCATCACATGTGCAATCCACTTGAAGATTTTGAGACGTTTTCGTTCTCTTTGGATGTTGATAGAGATTTTGTTAATGAATTTCATTTTATAGATCATTTAGATCATGGATTGTTTGAATGCTCTATTCTGCTTAATGATGATCTATCCATTTTGATCATTGACAAAAAGAATCTTGTGTACGATAAATTTTATAACTCAAGTGCGAGTAATTTCATAAATCGTTCAGTGCAAGATTTGGCTGTTCAATTTCGTGTGCCATGTGCACTTTCTCACATATCTGCTTGCGATGCTTATATCTATCATCTGATGAGTTACTCGCATGTTGATTTTGACTTTTAGAATCTGTTTAAATCGTATGCATGCCAAGAAGCCTATTCACTTTTGTTCCAAACATTTGATAAGGCTTTGTTCATTTTATATGATAAAATGTTTATGCTGATTTGCGTGCCATCTATTTGTCTTGTTTTGCTTATATTTGGTTTGCAAGAATGTTTGCTAACTTATGGTTATCTTTTTCAGGTAACGCGATTATCATCCGTCCCGTTTGATCAAGGAAAATCAAACAAGGAGAATTTTGTTTGAGGAAATCAACAGGTCGATTCGAGGACGAATCGTCTTGAAGATGGGAGGGATGATACGGGCACGCCCAGGCCCTCCAACGTTTTGCGAACTGATGAGCTCAAATTCAAATACCCAAGTGCCGTGGAGCTCAAGTGCATCTTCATGCACTTCCAAATTGAGCCGGATTAGCTCATTCGAGCTCAATTTGATCTCACTCGAGCTTGCTCCAACTCATTGAGCTGATTGCTTTTTAATTTAATGCTTTAAATAAATTGGACAATTTATTTATTTAATTTTCTACAGTAAGTTAATTGTCTAAATATTTTATTTAATGTCAAATTTAATTTTCCTAAGTCTAATTTAATTTGTGTCATTTTATTACAGCCTTTTAAGTGTGTTTTAATTTAAGAATTAAAGTGCAGAATTTTTTTCATTAAAATAGGGGCTGCCGAATTTAGTATGTGTGCTAAGTGTGTGTTTAATGTGTCCAAAGTGTCTATTGATGTGTCTTGGACTTGATTAATTGTTATTCAATTCATTTGGCTTGATTTAATATGCATTCATACCCTTTTGTAGGTCTGATCGAATGTACATGAAGCAATTAAGAGATACATGCACCTAGGTGCATTGTACTTGGCCGAATACATCCATGTATTTGGTGGGTGCATGGACGGTTGGAAGCATGGTTAAATGCTGCTGATTTTGGATTATCAAGGTGCCTATTTGGTTGAAAAAATAATTCCATGAAGACACATGCATGGAGGAGTTAAATGCATGACGCATGAGCGGCTGGGTTTCAACGAATGAAGAAATACATGCATGGTTGGAGTCATGAACGTCCAAGGGAGTTTTAATGGCTGAATTAAACACTTGCAAGCCATTCAAAGACATGTTTAAATGCTGGAAATTCTTCAAACAAAAGGTGCAACTCATCCCCAATGTTGGCGAACCTAGACAAGCCTTTTTTTCGGCTCTCCTTTGTTGTCCAAATTCGTTTGGCCACTTTCTTCTTCATTAAGATGTCTTCAAAATGTCCCAAATGGCCGAATTTACATATCCAAGAGGGCTACTCACGTTCTCCCTTATTGCTGGACACTTTTCAGCCAAAAGAGACCAAATTAATAGCTCAATTATTGCATGGGACATAAGATACGATCCTGGTCGCATCATGGTTCGACTCCATCCGATGCCATCGAGAGTGGCCTACGTTTGAGGGGCCAAAGTGCAAAATGAAGCTGATTCCAGCTCTTTGAACCGATCCAACTAAATTGAACTCTTTATTTAATTTTCAGCTTTGCATTTAGTTTGCATTTTAAATACTTGCATTTAAGCATCTTAGTTCAATAAATGGTTGCTGGTCATTAATTCAACTCAACTTAGTTTAATTAATTGAGTTCTTTTAATGAATTTAATTTAATAGTTGTTTCTTTAATTAATTTAGTTACTAGGTTAATTTATTGATGCATGAGTTAAGTTCATTTAATGATGCTTTATTTAATTAAGCTAGTTCTTTGGAATAAATGATGTTTAAGTGTTAGTTTATTTAATTAAGTTAGTTGTTAATTTATTTTAAGTTTAATAATTGCATTAATTTGTCAGTTACATGTGATAATTGCAGGTGACTTTTCATCTTACATCCATTATTACTATTAAATAAAGAAGAACATTATGGTTCTTTAAATTCGGTAGCCTCTTTGTCTTCAACTTCTATAACGTTTGCTTCATGGTATTTACTACAAGCAATCATTTCTCCATCATTTGGCTGGTGACTTTTTGATTGATCATGGAGAACTCAAGGGACATTGACAAGCAATTTAATTGAAGAATTAATCACATTGAAGATGGGAGTTACATGGCTAGAATTCCAAAAGTTGAGACTTTTGAACTTGGAATATATTTTATGAACTTTTGTTCATTGAGTGAGATTATTCTCCTCTCTATCTTTCGTACGAGTTTCAATTTTGACTTATCAAGTTTTCTTGCTTGTGGCGTCAATCATTCTCTTCCATCAACTTATACCATAGGTTCCTATCTTTATAGATAACGTGTCTTGGTCCATCATCGACTATCATTTTTTCACCTTAAACAAATATAGAACCCGGGGTGATACTTTATTAGTGTTGAATTGATTCTTTGTTTAAGTTCTTTCATCCATTCCCATCAACTATCACCTATCATTTATCTAAACCATCACTTATCCATCTATCCAATTCCATTACCATCAGCTTATCATTGTTTGTTCAACCTTAAACCGAATTCCATCTTCTTTCCCTTCATCTTAAACTGAACCATCCTTTTAATTATCCAAATCAACTCTTTCATGTAAACACCTCCATTCCTAACTTAATCCCACCTTCTAAACAAATTCACCTAAAGCTTTCGCAAACTCATCCATATTTTTTCGATTATTTTCAGAAGACTTGTTTCCTCCTCGTAGATGATTGGGCAACTCACATACGACTCGACTCACCCCGAGGCAGATCGTATCATTTGGTATCAGAGCTACAAAACGAGGATTTTTGAAGACGTTCGTGAAGCCAAAAGTTAGTTCGTAAGTTTAAAAAAAAGTTTGAAAAAAAGTTGTAATTTTATTTTCTTGTATTTTAGCATATTGTATTTGACATAGTAGGAAAAAATAAAAAAACGAAAATTCAAAAAAAAAGTAAAAAAAAAACGAAAATTCAAAAAAAAAAAGAAGTAAAAAAAAAGTGAAGTTCTTGAAGTATCTGCAAGTTTTGTTTTTTCATCTTTTCTCTTCCGTGTCCCGAACAACAAAACTGTCATTCCACCCTCCTCATCTTCCTACCCCAACCATAATTTTTTTTTTACTACCATCATTTGGTATTTCACCCTTTTCACCTTTACTCCATTTGCCTTCTTCTGTGATTAGCCTACCCTATACCTAACGTTTATCCCTTGTTAACCACTTTGAAGCCTACCCTCAAGCTGCGATTAGTCTTTCGAAATGAAGTACAAAATTGTGAGACGAGAAAGAGCGGTAAAAGGCACGAGTGTTACATCAAAGAAAAAGCCTTATACGAGTGAAACACGAGTGTGAGTGATTTTTTTGTTTGTGAGTGACTTGTGAGGTTTTGTGGTAAGGCATTTTAAATTTTGGATTTATTTTCTTTCTTTATAATGATCTTCCTTTTCAGCAATAAATATGTTTCAAGACGAACTATCCACCGAAGACTTTCGATTCTTGGTAAATGAAATGGACCGAATGCTCGAGAGGAAATTAAGTCCAATACAAAGGCGTTTGGACCGAGCGGAGGAAAAGGCGCGATGAAAGCACACCACAAAGAGTCGAGAAACAGAGCAGCGACCCTCTCGGAGACCCACTTTTGAAGAATACTCGAGAAAAGATTTCCGTCATGACTACCATTCTACATCGACTTCAAGGTCAAGAGATTCCTTTCAAGCATCCTCATCATTAAGAAGTCCATCGTTCAATGACTATGTGAGAGAGGATTATTATCGAGATTTGTATTCGTCAAGACCTTCGAGACAACGAGAAGAAAGTAACGAGTACAAGGCTTTTCGACAATGCGAACGAGAAAGCACAAGCCGTTCTTCAAGAAATTCATCCATGAAGAATCTTTCAAGAAGAAATGATTGTGATATCTATGAGAACATTCTCTCGATACTTGAGTCAAAATTTTCTTCTTTTGATTCTTCTGACTCATCTTCTTGTTGTAATCAAAACCAAAATGAGAAAAAAAATGAGAAAGAAATTGAGATTGAGAAAAGAACTGAAAAAGAGATTGAAAGTGAGAAAGAAAAAGAAATTGAAAAAGAGTTCGTGAGAGAGAAAGAAATAGAAAAAGAAATCGAGGGAAAAGAAAATAAAAAAGAAAAAAGATTAAAAAAGAACGAAAAGAAAAAGATGTTGAAAAAGAAGTGAGAGAAAAGAATGAGCAAGAAAAAGAGCGTGATTTTTCAACTAACCCATTTGAAGTTTTCTCTTCTTCTGTCTCTACTTTTCAGGTTTACGAGAAACCGAGTGCTAAATGCCAACTTCAATACCTTCCTGACGAGCGACGTTTTCGTGTGATCAATAAAGGTAAAGTTGAAAGTGAAGTTGAATCACCCGAATCAGAAGGTAAGGAAGGTAAGTGTTTTGAAACAATTCCGTCTCCACTAAATTCTTCTAATGTTTGCGAAGATGTGGATAATATCGTCATTAGCCATCTCTCGATTCATTGTGATGTTTTAAATGATGGTAAGACGAATTTGTCAAATCAGAAACATTGCATTGCAAAATGTGACGGTGGAGTAACGAATGTCCAGCAAGTGCAAGACTCGAGTAAGTATGACGATGAATTTTCTCTTAATCCCAGTTTGTTTGATTGTGGTTATTACGAGCTTTGTTCATTGTCTAATGTAGAATCTTTGAGTTTTTGCAAATCAGTTTTAAAACATGTCAAGAGTTTTGATTGCTCGATATTGAATGTGCATAATTCCTATTGGTTTAATAAGATTAATTTATTGAGGCCATTGGTACATCTTGACTCAAATAATCAAAATTAAGTTTTTAAACCGGGAATCCATTTTGATTCATCTCGTTGGAAAGTTAAGCAACATCAATTATGTGCGTATAATTTCTATCTTTTTGATACGAGGTTTTTGAGTAAAGTTGCAAAATTTGTTCACTTTGTTTTCAATTTTTATTCGCTCCTTAAACAAACTCTGTGGGTGTATTTCACATTCCATCCAAAAAGGGTTGAATCGAATGCGAAGCTTCGACTACACTGCATGCCTACGGAGAGAAGGTTTGTATTGCTCGACCAAAGTAAGCAAGATCTTTGTTTTTTCGTGCATCAAGGTAAGTCTACTGAAATTGTTGATACATTTTTGCTCTTTTCGGATGATGACAAACATTGTATTGATGAACTGCCTTTTACAAAACAATTAGATCATGCTATGCTTAGCTGTTCCAATTTGTTTGTTTATGATCTATCTGTTTTGGATGTTAATAGAACACATGTTGCTGACTTCGTTGACGTAAAACATTTAGATCGTGAAATGCTTAATCGTTTTATTTTGCCTGTTTGTGATATACCTATCATTTGGATTGAAGAAAGGATTCTTATGTTTAATCATTTTGATAAATCTCATATGAAAGTGATACAGTCCGCCTCGGGAAGAGTCAAAATGTATGCGAGTGCCCAATCGTCTACGAGGAGTAAATCAAGCCTTCGGGAAATATTAGCAAAATATGTATGAAAAAGGATTAAAGTTGCGGAAGCTATCAGAAAGGGATGATAATAGATTAGGTTATAAATGGAGGTGGTTAAGTGTTAGAGTCGTTTTGGGAAATGGTTAAGGATAGGTTCGGCTATGGCTAGGAAAGAAGGATGATGTGTTTGGAGATGGCTCGGGTAGGTAGGAAAGAATGGAAGATGAATAAAAGTTAAGTTATAGATTGGTGAAAATGGATAGATGATCTTAAACAAAGAAACGATTTAACATTAGCAAATGTCACCCCGGTTTCTATATTTGCTCAAGGTGGGAAATGGAAATCAGATATGGAAAAAGACTCGTTATCTATAAAGATAAGAACCTATGGTATAAGTTAATGGATGAGAACGACTGACGCCACAAGCAATGCTTGATAAGTCGAGATCGAAACTCGTACGAAAACAAAGAGGAGATAAACTCACTCAGATGAACAAAGTTCATATAATAAGATTAATGATCAAAAGTCTCTCACAAATGAAATGTGTAAAGTATTTATAAGCCTATCTTGTGCTAGTCGAATGGTCACTAGAAAACCTTAATGGCTAAGCAAAAATTAAACTAGAAAATTCTAGAGAAATCTAGAAGAAAATCCCTTAAAATGCCATGGCTAAATTCGGCTGATTGGGCATGAATGAAGCATTAAAATTTCAGTGCATGTTTGAAGATGATGCATGGATGGCCGAATCAACATGTTGCTTCATTTGATGCTTTCATGTATCCTTAACCTTGAAGAAAGCCTGATTCCATGAATATGCATCCCCTTAAGTGTTCCTACATCTCCCTTGGCCGAATGAAGCTTAAATGTACCTTGAATACTTGAATGGACAACTTGAATATGCATGGAACTTGTAAGAAACATCCAAAGGTATGTTCTTCCATAAATTCGGTCCATGAATGTTCAAATACATGAACATAAAATAACCTCCACTTGCATGAACGTCCTTGATACATGAACTCCTTCAATTGCCATCCATTGAACATTAGTTGTGCATGTATCCTTCCATACGATGTATTAAGCCATGCATGCACTTGCATTAATGACTCCTTCATGCATTCGGTCACTTTGATAACTTAACTCTTGGCCAAAAGTCGCTTAGGATCACCAATAGCCAGCCCACCATGCATAAATTCGTTCATGCATGAACTCTTATATTCCATGTACCTAGCCGTGCATGAATCTCATTAAATGTGCTCAATACATTCGGCTGAACCTACAAGTAACATGAACACATTAAATCCCAATGTATATTCGGCTAAACAAGATAAGAGCATTAAGTTCGGCTAGCTCAAACTAAGTGAAAACAATTAATGAACTTATTTGAGCTAGGATTTTCGTTAAAACTAATTAGTATAAAACTCAAACTTAATTTAATTTATTGAAATAAAGAACGAGCTGAAAGTAAGCTCGGTTGAGCTCAAACAAGCAGAAATAAGTTCAAAGGAGCTGAATTGAGCTGGACAAAACTCGGGGAGCTGGAATTGAGCTGAACCATATTTAATTGAACTTTAATTGAGCTGTAGGAAAATAAATAAATTAATGATGCAATTTATTTAAAATATTAAATTAAAAGTAATCAGCTCAATGAGCTGGAACGAGCTCGGGTGAGCTCAAATCAAGCCTAAATGGACTAATCCGGCTCTATTTGGAAATGCACCAAAGTGCATATCAGCTTCTCGGCACTTGGGGCATTTGATCTGAGCTTCGTCACTTTGCAAAACGCTGGTGTCCTGGGCGTGCCCGTATCATCCCTCCCCTCTTCAAGACGATTCGTCCTCGAATTGACCTGTTGGTTGTCTCGAACAAAATTCTCCTTGCTCGACTTTCCTCGATCTAACGGGACGGATGATAATCGTAGTACCTGAAAAAGGTAACCACAAGTTAACAAACATTCGTGCAAGCCAAACATAAGCAAAACAAAACAACTAGTTTGCATGCACACGGGCATAAACACTTTATCAGATAAAAGTAACAAAGCCTTATCAACTTTTTGCAACAAAAGTGAATAGAGTTCAAAACATGCGTATGATTTTAACAGAGTCCTCAAAACAACATTATCATGCGAGTAACACATCAAATGATATATATGATCGTCACAAGCAAATAGATGAAAAAGTGCATTTGATACTCGACATGAAACAACCAAATTTTGTATTGAGGGATATACGAAATCACTTGCACATGAATTGTAATGATTATCGAACACAAGTATCTTTTCATCAATCATTAAAGCAGATAGACCATCAAAAGGCAAAATGGAACATTTGGACATAACAAGATCTAAATGCTTTACAAAAATGAATTCAGCATCATGTGTTCTTTCAATATCCGAAACAGATAAATCATGAGCAAGCAAATTAGAATGGCTAAGCATTTCATGATCTAAATATTTTGCAAAAATAAAATCATTAGCATGATGTTGATCACCATCAGAAGAGAACAAAAGGAATTCATAGGTCTCAAGTGTCTTACCTTCGGGATTAGAAAGAAAATTATCGACTTTACCTTTCTCCGTTAGCACAAACCTTCGCTCCTCAGAATCGTATTGTAGTCGTGGCTTTGCTCATGCATCAATCTTTTCCAAACGAAATGGGAACTCCATGTACACGAATTCCATGTACAACCACAAAATTTGTTTAAAGAGCGAATAAAAATTGAAAACAAAATGAACAAATCTCGCCACATTACTCAAAAACCAAGTATCAAAAAGATAGTAGTCTTTCAAACTTACCAGGTGATACTTGAATTTCCCACAACGCAAATCAGAATGAATTCCCGGTTTAAAAACATAGGTTTGACTATTTAAGTCAAGATGGGACAATGGTTTCGATGAATCAAACATGTTAAACCAATATGAATAATGTATGTTCAAGATTGAAAAACTCTTAACATGTTTCAGAACAGATTTACAAAGACTCAACGATTTCGTATTAGATAATGAACAAATCTCGTAAAATCCACAATCAAATAAATTGAGATTAAAAGAAAATTCATCGTCATACTTACTCGAGTCTTGCATTTTTCGAATATCTGTTACTCCACTTTCACACTTAGCAGCACAATGAGATGAACTCGTCTTACCATCATTTAGAACATCAAAAATGGTCAGAGGACGGCAATCAACGGTATTATCCACATAATCACAATCACTATGAAAATTTGGTGAAGACTGAATCTCATCAAAGCACTTACCTTTCTTACCTTTTTCAATCAAATGAAAACGCCTTTCTTCGGGAAGGTACTAAAGTTGGAGATCATCGTGAGATACGGCGGGAACCTGAAATGAAGAAATAGAAGAAGAACAAAAGTCTAAAGAGTTAGTTAAATCAACACTCACTTCTTCTTGCTCATCTTGTTCTCTTGTTTCTTTTTCAAGATCTTTTTCTTTTTCAACGCTCTCTTTTTCTATCTCAATTCCTTTCTCAATCTCGATTTCAGTTTTTCTTTCTTCACTTTCTTTTTCTCTCATGATCTCGATTTCTTTTTTTCTCTCTCAAATTCTTTTTCTTCCCTTTCAATTTCTTTTTCTTGATTTTCTTTTGTACATTCTTTTTCACTTGGATTACAACAAGGAGATGTTTCAAAGGAATTGAAAATAGAAGGATTTGACTCTAAGATTGAGGTGATGTTCTCACAGATATCTTGATCAATTCCTCGTGAAAATTTCTTCATACGAGACTTCTTGGAATCATAAGATGTATAACTCATGCTTTCTTGGTCGTCACCGTAAAAGGCTTCAAACTCGTTATTTGTTTTGATTTGCCTTGAATACGAATCATGATAGGAATTACTTCGAGAACAATCTTTCATAGACGAGTATTTATGGCTTTCTTCTCGTTCATCGCCTCGAAAAGATTCGAACTCATATCTTGCTTCTCTCTATCTCGAAAACCTCGATGAATATGAGTCCTGATAAGAGTCTCTTCGCGAATAGTTTTTGGATGTATATCGCAGTGAAGAACTTGACTCTGTTCTCCGACTTGATGACATCTTTCGGTCGAATAAGCTTTCCATTTCGTTCAACAAATATTGGAAATCGGCGGCTGAGAACCCTTCTTGTGACATTTTGTTGCTGAAAAAAGAAACGGTTATAAAGAAAAGAAATAAATAGACAAAAATTAAAGTACCTTACCACAAAAAACCTCACAAGTCAATCTCAAAGAAAAAATCACTCACACTCGTGTTTCACTCGTATAAGGCTTTTTCTTTGATGATTACACTCGTGCCTTTTACCGCTCTCTCTCGCTCTCACAATTTTGTACTTCATTTCGAAAGACTAATCGCGGCTTGAGGGTCGGCTTCAAAGTGGGTAACAAGGGATTGATGTCGGGTTTAGGGGAGGCTAAAACACAGAAAAACAAAGTATGTGGGGCGATGGGGTGAAGAAGGGTGGCTTGAAGATCGGGAAAGAAGAAGAGTATGAAAACAAAACAAAAATTACAAAACTTCACACTTTTTTTTTTACTTCGATTTTTTCTTTTTTTTTTGAATTTTCATTTTTTTTCTTTTTTTTACTCTAAATACATTAAATAATACAAAGAGAAAGAAAAATTACAACTTGGACATTTTTTGATTTTTTTCTATTTCTTCACGAACCTATTTTGGCTCTCGTCGACGTCAAAAACTCCTCGTTTTATGGCTCTAATACCAGATGATACAGTCTGCCTCGGGAAGAGTCAAAATGTATGCGAGTGCCCAATCATCTACGAGGAGTAAATCAAGCCTTCGGGAAATATTAGCAAAATATGTATGAAAAAGGATTAAAGTTGCGGAAGCTATCAGAAAGGGATGATAATAGATTAGGTTATAAATGGAGGTGGTTAAGTGTTGGAGTCGTTTTGGGAAATGGTTAAGGATAGGTTCGGCTATGGCTAGGAAAGAAGGATGATGTGTTTAGAGATGGCTCGGGTAGGTAGGAAAGAATGGAAGATGAATAAAAGTTAAGTGATAGATTGGTGAAAATGGATAGATGATCTTAAACAAAGAAACAATTTAACATTAGCAAATGTCACCTCGGTTTCTATATTTGCTCAAGGTGGGAAATGGAAATCAGATATGGACCAAGACCCGTTATCTATAAAGATAAGAACCTATGGTATAAGTTAATGGATGAGAACGACTGACGCCACAAGCAACGCTTGATAAGTCGAGATCGAAACTCGTACGAAAACGAAGAGGAGATAAACTCACTCAGATGAACAAAGTTCATATAATAAGATTAATGATCAAAAGTCTCTCACAAATGAAATGTACAAAGTATTTATAAGCCTATCTTGTGCTAGCCGAATGGTCACTAGAAAACCTTAATGGCTAAGCAAAAATTAAACTAGAAAATGCTAGAGAAATCTAGAAGAAAATCCCTTAAAATGCCATGGCTAAATTCGGCTGATTGGGCATGAATGAAGCATTAAAATTTCAGTGCATGTTTGGAGATGATGCATGGATGGCCGAATCAACATGTTGCTTCATTTGATGCTTTCATGCATCCTTAACCTTGAAGAAAGCTTGATTCCATGAATATGCAGCCCCTTAAGTGTTCCTACATCTCCCTTGGTCGAATGAAGCTTAAATGTACCTTGAATACTTGAATGGACAACTTGAATATGCATGGAACTTGCAAGAAACGTCCAAAGGTATGTTCTTCCATAAATTCGGTCCATGAATGTTCAAATACATGAACATAAAATAACCTCCACTTGCATGAACGTCCTTGATACATGAACTCCTTCAATTGCCATCCATTGAACATTAGTTGTGCATGTATCCTTCCATACGATGTACTAAGCCATGCATGCACTTGCATTAATGACTCCTTCATGCATTCGGTCACTTTGATAACTTAACTCTTGGCCAAAAGCTACTTAGGGATCACCAATAGCCGGCCCACCATGCATAAATTCGTTCATGCATGAACTCTTATATTCCATGTACCTAGCCGTGCATGAATCTCATTAAATATGCTCAATACATTCGGCTGAACCTACAAGTAACATGAACACATTAAATCCCAATGTATATTCGGATGAACAAGATAAGAGCATGAACTAGACACCATAAATATCATGCTAAGCTAAATTAAACACATTAATGAAAGACTAGCTAGTAGCATTAAGTTTGGCTAGCTCAAACTAAGTGAAAACAATTAATGAACTTATTTGAGCTAGGATTTTCGTTAATGAGCTGTAGCAAACTAATTAGTATAAAACTCAAACTTAATTTAATTTATTGAAATAAAGAACGAGCTGAAAGTAAGCTCGGTTGAGCTCAAACAAGAAGAAATAAGCTCAAAGGAGCTGAATTGAGCTAGACAGAACTCGGGGACCTGGAATCGAGCTGAACCATATTTAATTGAACTTTAATTGAGCTATAGGAAAATAAATAAATTAATGATGCAATTTATTTAAAATATTAAATTAAAAGCAATCAGCTCAATGAGCTAGTTCGAGCTCGAGTGAGCTCAAATCAAGCCTAAATGGACTAATCTGGCTTGATTTGGAAATGCACCAAAGTGCATATCAGCTTCTCGGCACTTGGGGCATTTGATCCGAGCTTCGTCACTTTGCAAAATGCTGGTGCCCCGGGCGTGCCCGTATCAGAAAGGGTCCATATATCAATTGTTGCATGATATTGTTGTACGAAGTCGTGAGCCATGTGAAACATTTGGAATACCTATTTGTGATGTTTATGTTTATCATCTGAATCATTATTCGCTTGATGATTTTAACTTATGGAATCCATTTACATCGTATGAATGCCTTAGAGATTGTTCAATTTCGATCAACAAATTTGATAAGGCATTATTTCTTTTGTATGATAAGTTGATCTTATCCTTCCACATGTGTCATACTTGTGTTGCTGTGTTTATGCGTGGATTGCAAATTTGTTTGAAGCAATACTTGTTAATTCACGACTATTCTTTCCAGGTGTCTCAATTACCATCCTCCCCATTTGATCGAGGAAAGCTGAGCAAAAGGAATTTCGTTCGAGAGAACCATCTCCTCGATTCGAGGACGAATCACTTTCAAGAGGGGGTATGATGCGATCCTGGTCGCATCATGGTTCGACTCCATCCGATGCCATTGAGAGTGGCCTAAGTTTGAGGGGCCAAAGTGTAAAATGAAGCTGATTCCAGCTCTTTGAACCGATCCAACTAAATTGAACTCTTTATTTAATTTTCAGCTTTGCATTTAGTTTGCATTTTAAATACTTGCATTTAAGCATCTTAGTTCAATAAATGGTTGCTGGTCATTAATTCAACTCAACTTAGTTTAATTAATTGAGTTCTTTTAATGAATTTAATTTAATAGTTGTTTCTTTAATTAATTTAGTTACTAGGTTAATTTATTGATGCATGAGTTAAGTTCATTTAATGATGCTTTATTTAATTAAGCTAGTTCTTTGGAATAAATGATGTTTAAGTGTTAGTTTATTTAATTAAGTTAGTTGTTAATTTATTTTAAGTTTAATAATTGCATTAATTTGTCGGTTACATGTGATAATTGCAGGTGACTTTTCATCTTACATCCATTATTACTATTAAATAAAGAAGAACATTATGGTTCTTTAAATTCGGTAGCCTCTTTGTCTTCAACTTCTATAACGTTTGCTTCATGGTATTTACTACAAGCAATCATTTCTCCATCATTTGGCTGGTGACTTTTTGATTGATCATGGAGAACTCAAGGGACATTGACAAGCAATTTAATTGAAGAATTAATCACATTGAAGATGGGAGTTACATGGCTAGAATTCTAAAAGTTGAGACGTTTGAACTTGGAATATATTTTATGAACTTTTGTTCATTGAGTGAGATTATTCTCCTCTCTATCTTTCGTACGAGTTTTGATTTCGACTTATCAAGTTTTCTTGCTTGTGGTGTCAATCGTTCTCTTCCATCAACTTATACCATAGGTTCCTATCTTTATAGATAACGGGTCTTGGTCCATCATCGACTATCATTTTTTCACCTTAAACAAATATAGAACCCGGGGTGACACTTTATTAGTGTTGAATCGATTCTTTGTTTAAGTTCTTTCATCCATTCCCATCAACTATCACCTATCATTTATCTAAACCATCACTTATCCATCTATCCAATTCAATTACCATCAGCCTATCATTGTTTGTTCAACCTTAAACCGAATTCCATCTTCTTTCCCTTCATCTTAAACTGAACCTATCCTTTTAATTATCCAAATCAACTCTTTCATTTAAACACCTCCATTCCTAACTTAATCCCACCTTCTAAACAAATTCACCTAAAGCTTCCGCAAACTCATCCATATTTTTCCGATTATTTTCAGAAGACTTGTTTCCTCCTGGTAGACGATTGGGCAACTCACATATGACTCGACTCACCCCGAGGCAGATCATATCAATGTACCTAGCTGCTGCATGCATCTTCAAGTGACTTAAAATTCATTTTCCCTTCTAGAAAGCTGCCCATTAACATTCCCAAAGGCTGCACATGGACTTGGACAAATTTTTGGGACAATTAATCTTCTAGAAACCCATCCATTGGAGTGCCATTGATGCCATATACATCCAAACGAATTTGCAAGCACATCAAGGCCACATGCAGCCGAAATTTGCCAAGACACTAAGACTTTATTCTAGATTTTTCTAGCTTATTTTAGTTTAATTTTTACTTAGCCTTTAAGCTATGACCATTCGGCTAACTCCTTCAGTTGGCTATAAATATTTGTTATTTTCATTTGTAAATGTAACAACTTTTAGAACTTTAATAAAATTATATGGACTTTTGTTCATTGAGTGAGTTTATCTCCTCTTCATTTTCGTATGAGTTTCATCTTTGACTTATCAAGTTTTGCTTGTGGCGTCAACCGATCTCATCCATCAACTTATACCATAGGTTCTTATCTTTTTAGATAACGGGTCTTGGTCCATACTCGATTTCCATATTTCCACCTTGAACCATATAGAAATTGGGGTGACACTAACTTGTGTTGAATCATTTCTTCATTCAAGTTCATTTGCCATTTCTACCAACTATCCTATTTTACCATCTTCTTCACTTCTATCCTAAACCGAACCTACCCATTTATCAACTAGCCATTTTCATTACAAATCCATTCCCATAACTTTCTCAATTATCATTCCTTTGATAGCTTCCGCAACTTTAATCTATTTACATCCAAATTTTACTATTAATTCCCGAAGGCTTGAAATTGCTCCTCGTAGACGATTGGGCACTTGCATACATTTCGACTCTTCCCGAGGCAGACTGTATCAAGCAATGTCCATTGCTTTACTCGAAAAAGCACTTTGAAAAGGAGACTTTTCGTCCTTGGATACTTCAAGAGGAAGCAGCCATTTATTCTCCCATTAATTTCGATCTTGGAGAGATTAAAAGGCTCCAACAACTTAATGAATGTGCTGCCCATGCATGTCCTTTAATGTGCTGCAATTCACGAAGCAAAACATTAATTTCGGCTGGACACAAAAAGCAGCATGTATTTAATTTCGGCTCATCAAACATGAGACAAACATTAATAGCATGTCTAAATTTGGCTAGACACTCTAGGACACCTTTATGGACACTTTGGACAAATTAAAGACTCCATTAGGACATCAAATAAATTCGGCAGCCTCCTAATAGAAAGAAAAATCTGCACATTAATTTTTGAATTGAAACACTTAAAACATGTAATAAAAATGTGATAAATTAATTTAGACTAAGATAAATTAATTTTAAACACTAAATAAAATATTAGACACATTAATGGGCTGTAGACAAATAAATAAAATAAATGTTTAATTTATTTTAAAGCATTAAATATATGCAATCAGCTCAATGAGCTGGAACGAGCTTGAATGAGCTCAAATCGAGCCCAAATAGACTAATCCGGCTCAATTTGAAAATGCACCAAAGTGCATATCAGCTTCACGGCACTTGGGGCATTTGATCCGAGCTTCGTCACTTTGCAAAAGGGTGGTGCCCCGGGCGTGCCCGTATCATCCCTCCCATCTTCAAGACGATTCGTCCTCGAATCGACCTATTGGTTGTCTCGAACAAAATTCTTCTTGCTCAACTTTTCTCGATCAAATGGGACGGATGATAATCGTAGTACCTAAAAAAGGTAACCACAAGTTAACAAACATTCGTGCAAGCCAAACATAAGCAAAACAAAACAACCAGTTTGCACGCACACGGGCATAAATACTTTATCAGATAAAAGTAACAAAGCCTTATCAACTTTTTGCAACAAAAGTGAATAGACTTCAAAACATGCGTACGATTTTAACAGAGTCCTCAAAACAACATTATCATGCGAGTAACACATCAAATGATATATATGATCGTCACAAGAAAATAGATGAAAAAGTGCATTTGATACTCGACATGAAACAACCAAATTTTGTATTGAGGGATATACGAAATCACTTGCACATGAATTGTAATGATTATCAAACACAAGTATCTTTTCATCAATCATTAAAGTAGATAGACCAATGAAAAGGCAAAATGGAACATTTGGACATAACAAGATCTAAATGCTTTACAAAAATGAATTCAGCATCATGTGTTCTTTCAATATTCAAAACAGATAAATCATGAGCAAGCAAATTAGAACAGCTAAGCATTTCATGATCTAAATATTTTGCAAAAATGAAATCATTAACATGATGTTGATCACCATCAGAAGAGAACAAAAGGAATTCATAGGTCTCAAGTGTCTTACCTTCGGGAGTAGAAAGAAAATTATCGACTTTACCTTTCTTCATTAGCACAAACCTTCGCTCCTCAGAATCGTAGTGTAGTCGTGGCTTTGTTCGTGCATCAATCATTTCCAAACGAAATGGGAACTCCATGTACACGAATTCCATGTACAACCACAAAATTTGTTTAAAGAGCGAATAAAAATTGTAGACAAAATGAACAAATTTTGCAACCTTACTCAAAAACCAAGTATCAAAAAGATAGTAGTCTTTCAAACTTACCAGGTGATACTTGAATTTCCCACAAAGCAAATCAGAACGAATTCCCAATTTAAAAACATAGGTTTGACTATTTAAGTCAAGATGGGACAATGGTTTCGATGAAACGAACATGTTAAACCAATATGAATTGTGCAAACTCAAAATCGATCGATCAAATCTCTTAACATGTTTCAAAACTGATTTACAAAAACTCAAAGATTTCGTATTAGACAACGAACAAATCTCGTAATATCCACAATCAAACAAATTGGGATTAAAAGAAAAGTCATCATCATACCTTATCAAGTCTTGAACATTCGTTACTCCACTTTCATGCTTTGCAACACAATGATGAAATGTATTTGTCTTACCATCATTTAAATTATCACAAGGGATGGAGGAATCGCAAATGACGATATTATCCACATATTCACATTCATTAGCAAAATTTAGTGGAGACGGAATTTTCTCAAAACACTTACCTTCCTTACCTTCAGTTTCATGTGGCTTGACTTTGTTTTCAATTTTACCTTTATTGATCACACGAAAACGTCGCTCGTCGAAAAGGTATTACAGTTGGAAATCATCGTGCGATACATTGGGCACATGAAATGAAGACACAGAAGAAGAACAAAAGTCCAAAGAGTTAGCTGAAAAACCACTCTTTTTTTCTTGCTCATCTTATTCTCGCTTTTCTTTTTCCAACTCTTTTTCTTTTCTTTCTTTTTCAATCTTTTTTTCTTCTTTCTCATTTTTATTTTATTTTCCCTCAATTTCTTTTTCTATTTCTTTGTCCCTCACGAACTATTTTTCAATTTCTTTCTCTTTATTTTTTTTCTTCTTTTTCACTCTCATTTTCTTTTTCTTTTGATTTTTCTTTTTCATTTTGAGTACAATTAGAGGAGATTCAAAACAATCAAAAATGGACGGGTTTGATTTTAAGATCGAAGCAATATTCTCATAGATGTCACGATCGATGCTTTGTGAAAGATTTTTCGTACGGAACATCGTTGAATCATATGATGATAAACTCGTGCTTTCGTGTTCATCATCATAGTAGGCTTCACACTCGTTAGTCTCTTTGCTTTGCCTTGAATACGAATCATAATATGTACCACTTCGAGAATAATCTTTCGTGGACGAGTACTTCGACATATATGAACCACATTCACTTCCTCGTTGGTAATTTTTGTAACATCCCAAAATTGAGCCTAGTAGGATTGGGCCCAATAGGCCTTGAGTGTAGGGGTGTTTAAAATTTTGAGAACAAGAGAATGACATTATTGCAAATTAGACTTATTAGTTAAGTGAAATTGGAAGGTTACGAGGTTTCTATGAAGTCTCGGGTTTAATTGGGCCTTAGGAAAAAAATTTGGTATTTTAGCACTTTAAAGGAGAGATGGTAAGTAGCTTCAAGACTTATAAAAATAAATGAGTAATGTGCTTCCATAAATGAGCTATTGGTAAAGAGGTTATGGCATCAAGTGATGGACTTTGAGGGAAGAGGTTCAAATCCCATTGTGTGCAAACTTTAACTATTATTTTTGCACTCTTTCCTTAAGTGTAGGCCAAGCATGTAAATAAGGCAAGGTGGACTTTTATTTTTGGCAAGATGGCTAAGGAAAATAGGAAAGGATGAATGTGAGGAAAGAAATCAAGAGAAAGGGGAAAGTAGGGGGAACATGTGGCCTTTTTCAAGGGATGTATTATGGAAAGGGTGGTTGGCAAAATTTTGACTATTAGGGACATGAATATGGATGGTTTTGGGGCTAAAGGGGGTGATAGCCAAATTTTACTAGGAGTTTTTGGCAAAGCTAGTGCTTGAGAGGTTGTTCTCTTTAGTTTTTTGTATCATTCTCTTTCTCTCCAAATTTCCTCTTCTCTTTGCCGAATTTTCAAGCCTTTAGTGTGCATTTTTGTTTCTTCTTTTCTTCCTTGTTGCCGAAAGTACCTAAGCCTTAGAGATCAAATTGTTCACTCATTTTCCTTTGGAAAAACTGAACCCTTCATTTCTTCTTTATCGTTCTTCTCATCCGTATTAACACTCACTCCTTTGATCAATCGGTAAGTGGTTCTATTCAAACATTTTTTTATTTTTTTCTTGCTCCTAGCCAAATATATGTCTTGGCATGGGATGGTCCTTTTAACCAAGACCATCATTTTATTCTACCCTCTCAAACGAGATATTTTCTCTTTTTCATAGTGTTTTAAGTTGGAGACCGTGTATTATTCTAGCTGAAGTCAAACGGTGGAAATTGGATCCAATATCGATAAGGTAAGGGGGTTCATTTTGGATTTTTTGTTATATTTCTATTTGGCTATGTTGCAAATCGAATTGAAGTTTCGACTAATCAATTATGCTTTAGGGACAAAACCACTCGATATATCCTATTTGCAAATCCTTCGGATATAGTGGGTCAATGAAGAGTGGTTCTTTAGGGAATCCTAATCAAGGTGTGTAATCCCGTACCTTTCGTATACATATTTGAAATGATGTGTAATCTCACACTTCTCTGAAAGTTTGTTTGAAATATTCTGTGAATCGGTTAAAATACCGAAGAACACCAAAAAACGGGCATCCGTGATCACTCGGGCGTGCATATGATCGCAGTGGTAATCGTATTTTGTAATAAAATAGTTTCAGTTAAAAGCAGTGACATATTTTTGGAAAATCACGAAAAATAGGAGAAAGGGAATTAGAAAGTGAATAAGATATCAAATTAAAGCTTACTGTGTCTATTTTAATATGGAAGAAACGGAGAAGGAAAAAGATTTTTATATTCTGAGATATGTTAATTTGAGTGAGATTGGTTCTGAATGACTTCGTGGTTCCCTGATCTGTCTTGGAAAAATCGTATAAAATTGTACAAAGTGAATTATAAGTTATAGTTTATATGTACAGATTACTTAGTAAGTCTATTTTCAATAGAAACAAGTGGGAGCAATATATGAAAACTGTACAGTGAGATATTTGAATTTTGGGTAAGAGAGGTCAGAATCGTTGGTCAGTGAAATAAGGGAAACTTCAAGGAATAAACTATACTAAATGGATAAGCCAAAAATTCTGGAAAAAATGTAGTAAGAAGATATATGAGTCTAGTTTCAAGGAAAATTTACGGATTTAGATTTCGAGATTTTTAACTCAAGTTATAGTCAATTTAGTTAGTACGACGCAGATGGACAGTTTCGATTTTTATGCTCCACATTAGTAGTTAAGACTAGGTTGCAAAATTTCCAAAATACCCTTAGGTTGCGAAATTACCGAATTACCCTTAGTGGGTAAATTATCAAAATTACAAAAATGCCCCTATGGGTCAAAATTATGAAAATGCCCCTAAAGGGCCGAATTACAAAATTGTTATATGGGCCAATCTGATATTTTGATAAATGGGCCGATCTGATATTTTGCTATATGGGCCAATCTGATATTTTGATAAATGGGCCAATTTGATATTTTGATAAATGGGCCAATCTGATATTTTGATAAATGGGCCAATCTGATATTTTACTATATGGGCCAATCTGATATTTTGCTAAATGGGCCAAATCTGATATTTTGCTTAATGGACCTTTTGATTAATTGCTGCAATGGGCCATAATTTTGTAATAAATATCTGAATAAATTGTTGTGAATGGCTATGCATTATATACATGATTTGCATGGGATGGGATAATGATGAAGAGAAGTTTCGTAGCTCTGCTACATAATACAGTGGCTCTGCCACAAATATGAAAAATGGCGATGCCATGTAAATTCTGTTAATCTGGTGGCTTGTCCACAAATTTGATATAATCGGCTTAATGCCTATGTTTGGTGTGTTAGCGGGGTGGGTGACTAAAGCTCCCTACTGGTGTCTTTGGTTGGTACGGATGGTGTGTAGCGGATGGAAAACTAGGTTTGGTTTGGGAATTGCATATCATATGCATATTATATTTGATACATTATTGTTGTTGTAAATGGGCTTAGGCCCAAAATATTGCTAATTGGGTTTCGCCCAATGAATATGTAAGGGGATTTCACATCTGAGTTCTTGTAACTCACCCCCTTTCTCTTAACCCTTGTAGGTAATGCTTGATGATATGGACTTGGGCTATGGATGACTCGAGGGAGGCCATACTTCAGAAATGGTTTATTTGGACTTTAGACTTCTTTCTCGTTTATTTTATTACTCTACTATTTTGGGTTAAATGTTGTAATAAGGCCTCTAGACTATTTTGATTTTGCTTTATGGTTGGGATGTTTTTATTATTTTTCTTAAATTGTTTAAAAAGGGGAGTTTTCTAAAAACTTAAACAATGGTTTCCAAAATCAATTAACAAATGGATTTTAAAATAAAATTTTACAAATATTTTTAACACGGATATTTTCTTTCAAACTATTAACGATATTTTCAAAAGACTTGGATTCTCTTTCAAATTTTCAACGTCATTTTCAAAAGTCACGTTTTTGTAAGATCATTAGTTCAAATTTATCGATCTATCAATCAAATCTTTGAGGATAGTAGTATTTTATCAAATCAAACTTGTTTTTCTTGATTTTTAATAAAGCAATATTTTAGTACGAACAAAAAGGGTTTAACATATTTTGTTCGTGTGACATACCAAATCCGCTCATAACGTATGGACCGGGTTTGGGGTGTTACAATTTTGAAAGGTATCAAAGTCTCGATTTAATTCATACCGTCTTGAACTTCTTGAGGAATAAGAATCTCGGTCACAGTTTCTTCTCGAATGTTCTTCAAAAGTGTGTCTTCGAGACGTCCTTGTTTCCGTCCTTCGACTTGAAGAAAGTCATTCTTGTTGGTCTCGTTCCTCATTCGATCCAACCGCTTGTGCAACTTGTCAAACTTGGTGTTCATGATGCTTCGCATTCCGTTCAACAAGTATTGATAGTCAGATTTGGAGAACACTTCTTTAGCCATGTTTATTGCTGAAAAGAAAGACGTTATAAAGAAAGAAAATAATTAGAAAATTTAAAATGCCTTACCACAAAAAACCTCACAAGACACTCACAAAGAAAAATCGCTCACACTCGTGTTTTCACTCGTATAAGGCTTTTTCTTTTATGATTACACTCATGCCTTTTACCGCTCTCTCTCGCTCTCACAATTTTGTACTTCGTTTCGAAAGACTAATCGTGGCTTGAGGGTCGGCTTCAAAGTGGATAACAAGGGTAAACGTTAGGGTATCGGGTAGGCTAAAATAAATGGGAAGGCAACTAGAGGAGGCTGAGCAAAGAAAAAAAAATTCGGTATGATCGGGTAGAAGGATGAAGGTAGGAATGAGGGTTTTGAAACCGGGTTCAGAAGAGATGAAAACAAAGCAAAAACTTTCAAACTTCACACACTTCTTTTCTTTTCTTTTTTAATACTCGATTTTTTTTTGAATTTTTCATTTTTTTAACACTTCAAACACACATATACTGATTACAAGAAAAAAATAAAATAAAATACAACTTTTTTTCGATTTTTTTTACAAATACGAACTAACTTCCGACTTTATGTACGTCGTCAAAAATCCTCATTTGGTAGCTCTGATACCAGATGATACAGTCTGCCTCGGGGAGAGTCGAAAAGTATGCGAGTTACCCAATTATCTACGAGGAGTAAATCAAGCCTTCGGGAATTAGTAGTAGAAATAAGGATGTAAATATATTAAAGTTGCGGAAGCTATCAAAGGAATGATAATTGAGTAAGTTATGAAAATAGATTTGTAATGAAAATGGATAGTTGATAAATGGGTAGGCTCGATTTAGGATGGAAGTGAAGAAGATGGTAAAATAGGATAGTTGGTGGAAATGGCAAATTGAACTTGAACGAAGAAATGATTCAACACAAGGTAGTGTCACCCCAATTTTTATATGGTTCAAGGTGGAAATATGGAATTTGATATGGACCAAAGACCCGTTATCAAGATTGATAAGAACCAATGGTATAGTTAAATGGAAGAACAAGTGATAGACACCACAAGCACAGCTCGATAAGTCTATGAAACTTGTACGAAGTCGAAGAGGAGATCAACTCACTTAATGAACAAAAGTTCATATAATTCATAAAAATGATCAAAAAGCTCATTATAAATGAAATGTGCAAAGTATTTATAGGCCTATCTTGTGCTTAGCTGAATGGTCACTAGAAAACCTTAATGGCTAAGCAAAAATTAAACTAGAAAATGCTAGGGAAATCTAGAAGAAAATCCTTTGGTTTGCTTGACAAAGTTCGGCTAAATGTGGCCTTGATGTACTTGCAAATTTGGCTGAATGTATTTGGCATCAATGGCTCTCCAATGGTCGGGTTTCTAGAAGTTTAATGGTCCAAAAATTCATCCAAGTCCATGTGGAGACTTTGGGGACGTCAAGGGGCTAAAATATACCTGAACATTAGGCCTTGGGACTTGAAAGGGGTGTCTTGGTAACCCGAACGAACATACTTTGTCCTAGGCTGCATTGGGACGTGAAAGGCCTTCCCAAAAATTCCATTTCAGCTTTTAAAACACTCCCCACACATGGAGAAGCAACCAGCAACAAATTAAATTTGGTTCTCTTTAATGCTTTGTCCTTTCCTGTTCATGAAGCACCCTAGTCATCTTTAATTCTTTGTTATTCATGAAGATGTGATTTGAAAGCTGAATAATCAGCTTATTTAATTGCTGCCGACCATGCCTTGTAGGTACTCCAACATCCCATTAATTATGCAGCAAATTAATGCCCTATCTCTTCATTAATTTGGCCAGCTTGTTTGAGAAAAAGGAATCAGATTCAATGGCCTTTAATTGTCGCCCAACCAAGGTCCAACATCACAATAAATGATGTTCCCAGCATGCTAACAACCCTTAGTGCCGTCCCAACCAGCAGCTCATTAATTTCGGCCAATATGCTTCTTGGGTTTCCACGAAATGCATTCAAAGCAATGTCCATTGCTTTACTCAAAAAAGCACTTTGAAAAGGAGACTTTTCGTCCTTGGATACTTCAAGAGGTAGCAGCCATTTATTCTCCCATTAATTTCGATCTTGGAGAGATTAAAAGGCTCCAACAACTTAATGAATGTGCCGCCCATGCATGTCCTTTAATGTGCTGCAATTCACGAAACAAAACATTAATTTCGGCTGGACACAAAAAGCAGCATGTATTTAATTTCGGCTCATTAAACATGAAACAAACATTAATAGCATGTCTAAATTTTGGCTAGACACTCTAGGACACCTTTATGGACACTTTGGACAAATTAAAGACTCCATTAGGACATCAAATAAATTTGGTAGCCTCCTAATAGAAAGAAAATCTGCACATTAATTTTTGAATTGAAACACTTAAAACATGTAATAAAAATGTGATAAATTAATTTAGACTAAGACAAATTAATTTTAGACACTAAATAAAATATTAGACACATTAATGGGCTGTAGAAAAATAAATAAAATAAATGTTTAATTTATTTTAAAGCATTAAATATATGCAATCAGCTCAATGAGCTGGAACGAGCTCGAATGAGCAGAAATCGAGCCCAAATAGACTAATCCGGCTCAATTTGAAAACGCACCAAAGTGCATATCAGCTTCATGACACTTGGGGTGATACGGGCACGCCCCATCATGAGCCGAGTTCGAGTCAAGACCCGATGGTGTTACCTCGAGGGCCGATTACGAGAGCTCGTGTGAAATAATTTAAAGAGGCAATCAGAGCTCTAATTCAGCAAGCTTGGGATGATGCTAAGTCTAGCTCAAACGATATTTTAACTCCGTGTTGCATGCTTCTACGAGCTTACGATCATGAAGAGCCCATATGGCCATTCGGCCTTAGCTAATTATTTATTTGAAGATTAATAAATAAATTTGAACATAATACATAATTGTTTTAATTATTTTTGCTGCATTTAAATAAATTTAAATAAGTCTTAAGTTGTTGCATAATTAATACTTTAAATTAATACGTCTAGATTAGGACCAATTTAATAGTTGCTGCTTCTTAATTTATTGGCTTAAATTTTCATTTAATATGTCCAAAAACTCCAGCCGAAATTAATATAAGCCTTGACCAACTTTTATTTAATTTGTTCAGCCTAAAACATGATTTAAATGATGTCTTATGTAACACCCCAAATTCGGCCCAAACAATATGACCGAATTTGGTTTGCTACAGAGAAAAGATTTTGAAAACCATTTTAAAACCGATTTTGAAATTAGTCGAAATGCCTTTCAATTTAAATTTTCTTTGTTAAAAACCAAACTTAAAATATTTGCTGAGTCGAGTTGTTTAAAAATTTCGAATGTACCCGATGGTACTTTAAAACATTTTTGCGTTTAATTTGAGAAAACATGTGCAACCGTTTTAACATCATCAAGTAGTTTAAACCAAACATTCAAACACGCAGCAATAATAAAATCATACTAGGAGGCCTTATTACAAATAAGCAACATAAACCTAAAAGAAAGATAAATAAAATCCAAAATTCATTTATTAAAAGTCTCCACTGCATGGCCACCTCGAGTCCATCCGGCTCCTCACCCGCGATCTACGAATCACCTGAAAAATTAAAGGAGAAGGTGAGTCACCAAGACTCAATGTGTAACCCTTCCCCGGTCTAGTGCAACAACATACACAAATTATAACCAATTAACATGCATAAGTTTAAAATGCACCCAACCTAACCATCCATACGCCTTTTTCTACCCCGTGTGGTACCAAACCACTGGTGGTGCCAAACCACTGGTGTCCAAAGACACAATTGTGTTACCAAAACACTGGTGACATATAGTCACGAGATGTGATGCCAAATCACCTGGAGATACCAAATCTCTGGTGTCCGAAGACACAAATCAAATGATGGGGCCAACCCATCGTGTGATACCAAATCACTGGCAGACGATCCCATATCTCAAAGTGGGGCCAACCCACGGTGGAATTAACCACAAGGACAAGTCGCTATGAGGTGCCAAACCTCCGAGGTACCAAACCTCTGGTGACCGTAGTCACGATGTGTTACCAAAACACGGTGTCCGTCGACACACGAATATCACCCCCTCCACTCATCAACCCATATCAAACAATTATGTATATTTTCATGAAATCATGCAAAAAGGTTTATTTTAACAACATTAATAAATTTATCATTGCCATATGTCCAATAATACACATACCAAATGTATCATGCTTCCCAAAAGCATCAAATAGTAATCTCATAGTCACAAAGACTTACCCGAATCCTTGTTAATACCATGATGATATTACATCCATGTCTACATAAATCGATTAGGCATAATATAACACTTAGCATATTAAAAGTTATAAGATGTGTATGTACACACACTGTATTTAACGAAAGCCTTAAATCCCGATTAGACAAATCGGCCACACAAACTTTCCTTGTCCCCAAAAGCCTTGAACACTATCCAACACACTCCTAAAAGAATCGGCCTCACTTCCCTACAATCAACCATCATCATTAAGGTTTATTAGCCTTCTGGCTTAAACGAAACTTAAAAGAATAATCCTTTGAAATAAACCCTTACCACCTTACCAAAAACCGATTGCTAGAGAAGTCCCAAAGAAAACTATGTTACCTTCAATATTCGGCCTAAGAGATTCAAGATAGAAGAAGAATATTTTCGGCACAACAAAGAGGTATATTCGGCTATAGGACAAAAAGAAAATAATGGGAAGAGAAATATAATTTCGGCAAAAAGAAGAGTGTATAGGAGGTTTTGATGTTTAAGCAAAACAAATGGGAGAACAAAAGGTTAATGCAAGTTTCGTTTTTTTGAGAGAATGAAAAGGAGAAAATAGCAAATGATCAAAAATGACCAAATGGTCAAAAGAGTTTAGGCTTACCACAATGTAGAATTCGGCCAAAAAGAAAAGTGTTTGAGAGAAAATGTTTTGCAACTTTTGCACCAAATGAAAGAAATGACCAAAAAGAAAAGACTTCAATCCTAGCCAAACTAAGGTAAAATTTCTGGCCCCCTTTAGCCACTTTGCCTTCCAAGTTCATGGCATAAAGGCCATGAATTTGTTTCCAAAACATTTCCCACAAACCAAGCCTTTGTCCCTCAATTTACCATAACTTCAAGATATCTTACCATAACCTTAGGAATCTTATCCCTTATTCCATGCTTTCCTTAAACAACAATTCAACTTACCAAAAATTATTAGTCCACCTATCATAATTATGTTTGACCGTCCATTAAAGCTAACATACAAAAATAACTTTTAAAAAATGCTATACCTACTACTCGAACCACTAACCTCATGCAACCTTTCAAGCTCTTTAACCAACTTGCCACTAATTCATCTTGTGCTTTAATATACACTTAAATTAACTTAAGTGCTAAGCTCATTTAATCCTCTTCATTAATTAAGCCATACTAAGAATTATCCTACTAAACCGAGCTTACTCAAGACCCCTAATTAAGTCTTATAACACCACAAATAATATCACGTAAATTTAAACACAAGCAAAATAATTCAATCACGAATAACCCCTATTTCAGGATGTTACGCTTCTACCTCTTAAAATAATTTCGTCCTCGAAATTACGTCGATCGAAGAGATGGGGGTATTCTTTGCCGTATTACATCCTCGGGTTCCCACGCCGCTTCCTCCGTACCATGGTTTCGCCATAGCACTTTCACCAAAGGTACCGACTTTTCACGCAGAACCTTGACACCACGATCTAAGATCTCGAATCGTTCCTCCTCGAACGATAAGTCGGAGTTAACCTCAATCTCGCGCATCGCACGACGTGCGATGGATCCGACCTATACCGTCTAAGTATCGACACATGGAAGACATCGTGAATCGACTCAACTCTCTTTGGCGATTCGAGTGATAAGCTACGGCCCTACTCGCTTCAACACAAAGATACGGGCCGATGAACCTTGGACTTAATTTCCTTTTTGCCCAAAGAGCAACACCTTTTTCCAAGGCGACACCTTCAGAAAGACTTTATCTCCTACCTCGAATTCCATTTCCTTGCGCTTGAGATCGGCGTAAGACTTCGCCTATCGACGCTTCCTTGAGACGAGCCCGATTACCTTAACTTTATCTTCTTTTGGCCACCAACTCGACCCAAAACACGACGCTCACCCAATTCCGCCCAACACGTAGGAGTACGGCACTTCCGTCCATACGGTGCTTCATATGGAGCCATTTGGATACTCGCTGATAACTATTGTTATAAGCGAATTCCGCCAACAGTAGATACTCCTCCCAACCGCCATCAAATCCGTAACGCAACCTCTAAGCATATCTTCTAAGATCTCGAATCACTCTCTCCGATTGTCCGTCGGATTGCGGATGAAAAGTCGCGGTTGAAGCCCAATCTCGTACTCCAAAGCTTGATGCAACGCTCTCCAAAACCTCGATGTAAACCTCAGATCCCTATCCGAGATAATCGATCATCGCACACCATGCAATCTCACTATATCGGCTACATATAACTTAGCTAACCTCTGGGCGAATAATCTACCCTTACAGTATGAAATGCGCTGATTTAGTCGACGATCCACAATCACCCAAACTGAATTCTTCTTGCTAGGCGTAAGAGGTAATCCACCGACAAAGTCCATGGTGATCCTCTCCCACTTCCATCGAGGAATCTTCACCGGGTGAAGTAAACCGGATGGCAACCGATGTTCAGCCTTGACTTGTTGACACGTCGGACACTTACCCACGAACTCGCCATTTCCGTTTTGCACTGGCCCACCAAAATTGCTCTCTCAAATCCCGATACATCTTGCTACCTCCGGGATGCATAGCATATGGGCTGCTATGTGCGTCCCGAAGAATCCTTTGTCTCAACTCCACATCCTTCGGCATATAAGCTCTTCCTTTAAAGCACAAAACTCCATCACCTGGACAGACTAAAATCCTCTAGTCCACCATTCGGACTTGCAACCTCCGATCATTCAAACCATCATCCTCTAACTACTTCTCCTTAATCTGATCTAACCAAGTCGTCTTGACTTGCAATTCTCGCCAAAAGACTCCCATCATCGAACGGACTAAGTCGAGCAAACATCAATCTTAAATCCGATACAACCTTACGACTCAACGCGTCGCCACCACGTTAGCCTTACCAGATGATACTCGATCGAACATCGTAGTCCTTCAACACTCAATCCATCTACGCCTCAAATTCAAATCCTTACGAGTCAAGAGATACTTAAGACTCTTGTGATCCGTATAAACTATCGACTTCTCTCCGCACAAATAGTGCCTCCATATCTTCAAAGCGAAGACTACACCGCTAACTCCAAGTCATGAGTCGGATAATTAGCCTCATGTGGTCTCAATCGCCGAGATGCATAAGCCACTACCTTCCCTTCTTGCATCAAAGACGCATCCCAAACCAATATGTGATGCATCGCAATAAACCGTGAATTCCTTTGCCCGCCTCAAAGTTGAATCAAAACCGAGCTTCATCGAGAATCTTCTTCAATTTGTCGAAACTTTCTTGCCGCTCCTCGGTCCACACAAATGGAACTCCTTTCCTCAACAACTTGGTCATCGGTGCGGCAATCAAAGAAAATCCTTGCACAAATCTTGGTAATACCCGCGCAGACCTAGAAAACTCGAATTTCAGCCACACATTTAAGTGGCTTCCAATCCAACATCGCCTCAATCTTTCGAGGATCCACTCTACTCCTTCGGTGAAACAACGTGACCCAAGAAAGTCACCTCCTAAGCCGTGACTCGTGACTTACTAAATTTCGCATACAGCCTACTTTTCCTCGGAATCGCAACACTACTCGCAAATGCGCATGATGCTCTTTTTCCGACTTGAATACACCAAAATATCATCTATAAAGACCACAACAAACTGATCCAAAAGCGTTGAAATACCCTATTCATCATGTCCATGAAAGTCGCTGGTGCATTAGTCAAACCAAACGGCATCACCGGGAACTCGTAGTGTCCATACCGAGCACGAAATGCCGTCTTATGGATATCAGCCTCTTTCACCTTCACCTGATGATATCCGGACCTTAAATCAATCTTAGAGAAAACCGCATTTCTTTAGGTGATCAAACAAGTCATCTATCCTCGGCAAAGGATACTTGTTTTTAATCGTCGGCTTATTCAATCTGGCGATAGTCTATACACATCCGCATCGCACCATCCTTCTTCTTGACAAAAGTACCGGCGCTCCCCAAGGTGAAACACTTGGTCGAATGAAACCTCGATCCAACAACTCTTGTATCTCGAGCCTTCAATTCCAACAATTCCTTGATTGCCATCCTATACGAGCTATAGACACCGGCGCTGCTCCGGCAATGATCTATACCGAATTCTACCTCACGATCCGAAGGCAACCGGAAGTTCTTCAGAAATACGTCAAGAAATTCCTTTACGAGTTTGAACATTCCTCACAGAAGACTCCTTAGCTTCCAAAGCACACACATGAACTACGAACGCCTCACGCCCTTCCCGACCATCTTTATCGCTTTCAACGCAGATACCACGTTGGATAGATAATCTCTCCTATTACCTATCATGACCACTTCTTCACCTTCAACCGTCTTCAAAACCATGCGCTTAGCAGCACAATCCAAACTTGCTTGGTACTTGACCAACCAGTCCATCCCAAGAATCAGATCGAACTCCTCAAACGGCAGTTCCATCTGATCGGCTACAAACACTACCCCTTGGAGTTCTAGGGGTACATCTCTATACAGCTTATCTACTTCTACAGAGTGACCTAAAGGACTAAGTACAGTCATCCTCCTAGAAGCAGTCTTGGGAACTAAACTCATGGTCTCAACTATACTACTAGCAACGTAAGAGTGCGTCGAACCCACATCTATCAAGGCAGTATATGGAACACCAAAAATTAAAAACGCACGGTTATGACGTCCGGTGCGTCTCCTTCCTCACGACGCCGCAAAGATACACCAAACCAGCCGCCTAGCCTCCGTGTTGCCAATACCTCGCCAGTGCCCGCGACCTCCACTAGAGCCATAGCCACCTCTACCATAACCACGACCTCTCTGCGGTGCTGGTCCCTCCTTTCTCGAATCGGGCACGACCTTGACCTTCGATCGATTCCTAGCTTGCTTTACGGGACGTCTCTCACACGATGATCCAACGAACCACACTCGAAACATCCTTTCCCTCCGGTCCAACATTCTCCCCAATGGAACTTCCCACAATGATTACACTGGGTCGGTCTCGATTAGCACTGTGGACCTTCCCCGCCTCGATTTGACCCACTCTGCCTAAACCTTTTCTCGAACATTACCACCACGACCTGCACGATCCAAAGCCTCTCTTCACTTGCTCCTATCATAACTTTGCCTCGCGGACTCCTTGATTCCTTCGGCTACCTTCGCCTTTCTCCACCAAGACAAGCAAACTCACGTTCTTCTTTGTGGAGCAATCAGCAGACCTTAACTCGCCTCTAAGTCCGTCTTCAAAACAAACACAACGATCATGCTCCGATGCCACTATTCCCCGAGCATAACGACTCACCTTAGGAATTTCGCTTCATATTCCGACACGCATTTACTTCCTTATACTAACCCCTAAAAGCTTTCCTTTGAGCATCAATGTAGCTTGAGCCAACATACTTCTTCCGATAAGAATTCTTGAAATACTCCCAAGTGAGATCATTTGTCGTAGCACCATCTCGAACCGTGAGCCACCATCGATAGGACTCATCCTTAAGAAGCGACACCGCCTTTCGGTTTCTCCTCATTAGATAAATCTATCTCATCCATGATTCTTTTGGTCGATTCCAGCCAATACTCGGCAGTATTTGGCGCTACACGCACACACCTCGGAAAAATTCAGCTCGTTAGCTCAAGTCTCTCAGAACCGACTTCCGAGCTCCTCCACCTCCACCAATTCCAGCTACCCTTTCCGTAACCCGTAGCATCGCTTGTGACACTGGCGTCGTCACCGTCCGATCTCGCTCTTGGCTCCAAAGGTTGGGGGTGGTGGTGGCGATATCTCATTCTCGATCCTTGACCCGACCCGGCTGTGTTCGAGCACGACCATCCTACCCTTCCGCGCCCACGACGGCCACGTCCTCTAAAGCTCATTCTAACTATCGCGCTTTAATCTGATTAGGAAATTTTTATGAATTAGTACATGTTTCACTTGATTATCCGCGAAGAAATTTTATGAAAAGAGTTTAATAGAGATTCTTTCGATCAAACAAGGTTTTAAGTCTTCTATCCCTGGGTTTACACAGAATAATACATCCATTCCCTATACCTTTCATACCTATGCACTCTTGGGCATTATGTCAGTTTCTAACCTGTGGGTATTTTCGTCATTTTTCCTAAAGGGTATTTTTGTAATAAACCAAGAAATTTGAAAACTTTAACAAATCGAGATATTTTGAAATTTCTAAAATTGAGGAGTATTTTTCGAGAAATTCTCAATTTGAAGATATAGCAAAATTTTGGAAACCAGGGTATTTTGGTAATTTTGTCAATCGGGGTAATTTTGTAAATTTCCAAAGTCAAGGTATTATTTTGAAATACAACATTTTTGAGTACTTTTGTAAAATAAAAATTTGATCAAAATTGGGGTAATATGGAAATTTTAGAGACCAAGGGTATTTTCAGTAATTTTTTTTGCCACTAGGGGCATTTCGGTAATTTTGGTAAACCGAGAATATTTTGAAAATTTTCAAGATAAATTTGTCCTACCATCTAAAAAAATAATTTAATGATTTTAAACTGAAGTTTTCCTTAAAACATGGCTAATCCCTTTCGGGTTTTATTTAGGATTTTGCTATGACCGAGTCCTCTTGGTTAGGGTGAACCAGAAGCTACGCACAGGTAGGAATCCCACGAAGAGGAGGTGAGTCACGAGGACCGCTAAGTACCAAGCTCTTCCGGATCCAATCCTAGACATGCGCACCAAGGTTACCACACCCTAACCTGGCGACTTGGTCACGGGTTGGTTTTAATTAGGCCATTAAAGTCTTATGTCTTTGTTTGGAGTAAACTAGTCCTAAAGTTTAAAATACTATCACTATCTACGTCCCATGCTTCCTACCCTTCTACATTATAATTCATACAAAAAGTCGAGATACTTACTTGGGCAAGGTTGGTCTAGGAGACTCGGTGCCATGCTTATTAAAAACCATTTTTTTTTTCAAAAGGCCTACTAAAACATTCTTGGGCCTTGGGCCCCCACAACACGACCTTTGAACTGGCTCGATACCAATTTTGTAACACCCCAAACCCGACCCAAACAATATGACCGAATTTGGTTTGCTACTGAGAGAAAAGATTTTGAAAACCATTTTAAAACCGATTTTGAAATTTGTCGAAATGCCTTTCAATTTAAATTTTCTTTGTTAAAAACCAAACTTAAAATATTTCTTTGAGTCGAGTTGTTTAAAAATTTTGAATGTACCCGATGGTACTTTAAAACATTTTGCGCTTAATTTGAGAAAACATGTGCAACCGCTTTAACATCATCAAGTAGTTTAAACCAAACATTCAAACACGCAGCAATAATAAAATCATACTAGGAGGCCTTATTACAAATAAGCAACATAAACCTAAAAGAAAGATAAATAAAATCCAAAATTCATTTATTAAAAGTCTCCATTGCATGGCCACCTCGAGTCCATCCGGCTCCTCACCCGCGATCTACGAATCACTGAAAAATTAAAGGAGAAGGTGAGTCACCAAGACTCAATGTGTAACCCTTCCCCGGTTTAGTGCAACAACATACACAAATTATAACCAATTAACATGCATAAGTTTAAAATGCACCCAACCTAACCATCCATACGCCTTTTTCTACCCCGTGTGGTACCAAAAACCACCTGGTGGTGCCAAACCACTGGTGTCCAAAGACACAATTGTGTTACCAAAACACTGGTGACATATAGTCACGATGTGATGCCAAATCACTTTGGAGATACTAAATCTCGGTGTCCGAAGACACAAATCGAATGATGGGGCCGACCCATCGTGGTGATACCAAATCACCGCGCACGATCCCATATCTCAAAGTGGGGCCAACCCACGGTGGAATTAACCACGGGGACAAGTCGCTATGAGGTGCCAAACCTCCGAGGTACCAAACCTCTGGTGACCGTAGTCACGATGTGTTACCAAAACACTGGTGTCCGTCGACACGAATATCACCGCCCTCCACTCATCAACCCATATCAAACAATTATGTATATTTACTGAAATCATGCAAAAAGGTTTATTTTAACAACATTAATAAATTTATCATTGCCATATGTCCAATAATACACATACCAAATGTATCATGCTTCCCAAAAGCATCAAATAGTAATCTCATAGTCACAAAGACTTACCCGAATCCTTGTTAATACCATGATGATATTACATCCATGTCTACATAAATCGATTAGGCATAATATAACACTTAGCATATTAAAAGTTATAAGATATGTATGTACACACACTGTATTTAACTTAAAAGCCTTAAATCCCGATTAGACAAATCGCCACACAAACTTTCCTTGTCCCCAAAAGCCTTGAACACTATCCAACACACTCCTAAAAGAATCGGCCTCACTTCCCTACAATCAACCATCATCATTAAGGTTTATTAGCCTTGGCTTAAACGAAACTTAAAAGAATAATCCTTTGAAATAAACCCTTACCACCTTACCAAAAATCGATTGCTAGAGAAGTCCCAAAGAAAACTATGTTACCTTCAATATTCGGCCTAAGAGATTCAAGATAGAAGAAGAATATTTTCAGCACAACAAAGAGGTATATTCGGCTATAGGACAAAAAAAAGAAAATAATGGGAAGAGAAATAAAATTTCGGCAAAGAAGAGTGTATAGGAGGTTTTGATGTTTAAGCAAAACAAATGGGAGAACAAAAGGTTAATGCAAGTTTCAGCTTTTTGAGAGAATGAAAAGGAGAAAATAGCAAATGATCAAAAATGACCAAATGGTCAAAAGAGTTTAGGCTTACCACAATGTAGAATTCGGCCAAAAGAAAAGTGTTTGAGAGAAAATGTTTTGCAACTTTTGCACCAAATGAAAGAAATGACCAAAAAGAAAAGACTTCAATCCTAGCCAAACTAAGGTAAAATTTGGCTCCCCCTTTAGCCACTTTGCAGTCCAAGTTCATGGCATAAAGGCCATGAATTTGTTTCCAAAACATTTCCACAAACCAAGCCTTTGTCCCCTCAATTTACCATAACTTCAAGATATCTTACCATAACCTTAGGAATCTTATCCCTTATTCCATGCTTTCCTTAAACAACAATTCAACTTACCAAAAATTATTAGTCCACCTATCATAATTATGTTTGACCGTCCATTAAAGCTAACATACAAAAATAACTTTTAAAAAATGCTATACCTACTACTCGAACCACTAACCTCATGCAACCTTTCAAGCTCTTTAACCAACTTGCCACTAATTCATCTTGTGCTTTAATATACACTTAAATTAACTTAAGTGCTAAGCTCATTTAATCCTCTTCATTAATTAAGCCATACTAAGAATTATCCTACTAAACCGAGCTTACTCAAGACCCCTAATTAAGTCTTATAACACCATAAATAATATCACAGAAATTTAAACACAAGCAAAATAATTCAATCACGAATAACCCCTATTTCAGGATGTTACATCTTAAGTGGCTGGGATTTAATGTGCCGAAATTTTCATGTGCAGGTGCTTTTTGGGACAACCATTTAAGGCATGGTTGGCAGCATCATTTAAAGAAGCATTGGAGCATGCATGGGACTTTAATGGCTAACGTTAGTGCTCCCCAACGTGTTTTTCCCTCTCCCCCAAACAAGCATTAAAGACATTGTAATGTTGGTGCATGCGTGGGACACATTCAAGCATCTTAGTTGCTGGTTTCATTTTCCAAACGAAATAAATGTGTTGTTCCCTATCTCCTAGACGTGCATTTACTTTGGCCGGATTTAATGCCTTGTTGGAGCATGCGTTGGCGTCATTAATAGGTTGCTGGAGCATCTCGTGAACTACAAAAGGAGGCTGAATGCATTCATCTTTCAAGGTGCTTTTTTGTGAATGACAAATAATTAAGTTGGGTGTGTTGCTTCGAGAAAGTAAAAGACCAAAACATTAAAGGTGCCGAATTTAAGTTACTGTTGGATTGTGTCTCCATGCGTGGGGGGTAATTAAAAGCTGATATGGGGTTTTAGGGAAGGCCTTTTCACGTCCCCAAGGCATCTAGAACAAAGCATGGTCATCCGGATTTCCAAGGCTAGTTATGGAGTTCATTCAAGTCATGCAAACCCCCTTGGCCGAAAATTCAAGTGCAAATCAGCCCCATTCATCCATTAATGTTCGGTTGCATCTAGAAGCTGTCCATTACCCTCCAATTCAGCCGAATATAGACATGGCATACTAGAAGACTTGTTCTAGAATAATCAAGATTAATCTAGTTTATGTTTTACTTAGCTATTAAGGAGTATTTGAGTGACTTTTCGGCTATCATGTTAGCCTATAAATAGGTGGTCATTTTCTATTGTAAAAAAACTTTTGATGAATTTTATATCAATACTCTGTCGAATTTGTGAGACACTCTCTCTAACTTCGTTTAAGGATTCGTTGGCTTATCTAGTGAGCTAGTGGCGTCAACCTATTCTTTTGTTTACCTTCCATATACCGAGGTTCCTGTCGTATTTCGATAGTGGGTCGAGGTCCGATTCCCATCCAAACTTGAGCCTTAAGAACTGTATAAGTAATTCGGGTCGATACCTTTCGGTATTGGTTCTTACTTGTTTCTTAAGCCTTAAATTGAAACTTCCCTTTCTAAAACCGAACCCCCTTTCTCATCTCAACTTTAACAAACCCTCTTCGAACAATTATCCCAATTTAATATCCCGACTTAACTTCCAATCTCAACCATTCCTTACCAATCCCGAGTTAACCTTAAATCAAGAACATTTCCCGAACACCTCTTCTATACCCGAGTTAACCCCGACCCTCTCGTACTTCAGCTTAACCGAACTTCATACCTTCATACCTACATCTATACTTCTTTTATTTCACCTTAACTATTCTTCATCTATCTTCTATTTTCGCATTTCTTGTTTACGATCGGGAAACTAAGCATACATCTCGATTTCATCTCGAGACTGGGACTGTATCATCTGGTATCAGAGCTGGTTAAATTGAGAATTACGAAGCTCCGTCGACTAATCTGAAGCTGTTAAGCGAAGATCTGAAGTAAGTTCAAAAAAAATTTGTATTAAAAAAAAGGAAAAGGAAATTCGTATATAAAAAAAGGGAAATTTATATTAAAAAAACGTAAAAAAAAGTTCAATCAAAGTTCGTTACCTCTTCTTGTTCTGTAAACTTCTTCCTTCTCTCGACCCAACTCTAGTTCTCTTGTTCTAAACCCACCTAAAACTTTCTTCTTTCAGCCTACCCAACACCTTAGTACGTTACGACCCTTGAAACCCTTTGTGACCGACCCCCTAAGCCCTAATAGGCCTTGGCAAATCCGAACAACAAAATCACGAGAAGGTGTAGAGGTAAAAGGCACGAGAGCATGAGATCATTCGAGGGAAGGTAAAAGCTGAACTAAGAGTGTTAAAAATGAGTGTGAGTGTCATTAAGCTTCTTTCTTTCCGAGTGAACTGTGAGGATTTGTTTACGAGGAATTAATTCTGCTAAAATGTCACAAGATGCCGGACGAAATGCGGAAGAACAACAAGGAAGACAACTGGTTTGAAATGTTCCTAACTTACAAATGCAAGCCCTCTTGCGAGAAATGGAAAGATTACTCGACCAGAGGCTCAATCCTCTTGAAGATCGACTTTTCCAAGTGGAAGCCCAGAGACCACGAGAAGTGACTCCTAAAGTTGCTAGACAACGGCGTGGAAGGCCTAATCAAAGGCGTGAACATCAACGAGAAATTGATGAAGACGTTAATAAATTCAGTAAGGGCGAAAGTGAACATGAATCCAACATCGGTGTTGGAAGGAGAGATCCCCGAAATCGCGGCCAGAGAGAGCAGAGACGGGAAGATGATGATCTCAAGAACATCAAGTTGACCATCCCTCCCTTCCAAGGCAAGTCAGATTCTGAAGCCTATCTGGAATAGGAAAAGAAAATCAAACTTGTGTTTGATTGTCATAACTACTCCAAGAACAAAAAGGTCAAACTAGCCGCCATAGAGTTTTCTGATTATGCCATGATCTGGTGGGATCAGTTGACTACGAGTCGAAGGCGCAACGGCGAACGGCCAATCACTACATGGACCGAGATGAAAGTGGCCATGAGACAATGATTCATCCCTTCTTACTACCACCGGGAGTTACATCAAAAACTCCAACATCTTACACAAGGGACGAGAAGCGTCGAAGATTATTACAAAGAGATAGAAGTCGCGATGATCTGAGCTGATATCCAAAAAGAACGAGAAGCTACCATGGCTCGATTCTTAGCCGGACTTAACCGAAAGATAGCCAATGTTGTAGAATTGCAACATTATGTCGAGATGGAGGATATGGTCCACATGGCCATCAAGGTAGAAAAGCAATTGAAGCAAAAGGGAGCATCCCGAAGTTACCCAAACGCTAAACCCTCTAAGTGGGGCCAGAACATAAACAAGGGGTTCCCCGCGAGCAAGTCAAAAGACTCCACTTTCACCCCTAAGACGAACAAGCTTTTGGCCGAAACAAGCAAAGGCAAGGCTCCAGAAAGTTCTAATGCTAGATCGAGGGACATAAAATGCTTCAAGTGCCTTGGCCGAGGACATATTGCATGTCAATGCCTGAATAGACGAACTATGGTGATGCGGGCTGACGGCGAGATCGAAACTGAAGATGAAGAAGAACTTGAGCCCGAATCCAACCGAGGCTGATGAGGACTTAGAACAACCTGTTGAAGGTCAGCTACTTGTCGTGAAGCGAAGCCTCAATCTTCAAAGTGTAGGAAACGAGGAGCAACGAGAAAATATTTTTCATTCGAGATGCCAGGTGCAAGGCAAGGTTTGTAGCCTTATCATCGATGAAGGGAGTTGCACGAACGTAGCAAGTACCCTCATGGTGGAAAAGCTAGGCTTGACAACGACAAAGCATCCGACTCCGTATAAGCTTCAGTGGCTTAACGATGGCAGAGAACTTAAAGTTACAAAACAAGTCTTAGTATCCTTCAGCATCGGGAAATACTCTAATGAAGTGCTATGTGACGTAGTGCCAATGCACGTGGGCCACTTACTCTTGGGATGTCCATGGCAATAAGACCGCCGAGTGATGCACGATGGCTACACTAATCGATACTCCTTCAAGCATCTTGGAAGGAATGTAACGCTTGCCCCCTTAACGCCTAACCAAGTGTTTGATGATCAGCAAAAACTTAGGATTTCCATTGATCAAGCTCGAGAAAAAGAAAAGAATCCAAAAGAGAAAGTTAAGAAAAGCGAGCGAGTGAAAAATAAAAATGCAAAAGAGAACGAGAGAAAATAAGAGTTAGAAAAAAATGGAGATGAAAAAGAGAGTGGAAAAATGAGCGTGTTTGCAAGAGCGAGTGACATTCGGAAAGCTTTGTGTTTGAGACATCCGATGTATTTTCTTATATACAAGGAAGTATTTTTGAACACTAACGATTTACCCGAAAATCTTCCTTCTTCTTTGTTGTCTCTAATTCAGGAATTTGAAGACATCTTTTCGGAGGAGATACCCAGTGGTTTGCCGCCCATTCGAGGCATAGAACACCAAATCGACTTGGTGCCCGGAGCTGCTTTACCCAATTGACCTGCGTACCGGAGCAATCTCGAGGAAACAAAAGAGCTCCAAAAGTAAATCACTGAATTGCTCGAAAAAGGATATATTCGAGAGAGCCTGAGTCCTTGCGTGGTGCCGGTGTTACTAGTACCGAAGAAAGACAGTTCGTGGCGTATGTGTGTAGACTATCGCACCATCAACAAGATCACCGTCAAATATTGACACCCGATACCCCGACTCGACGATATGCTCGACGAGTTAAGTGGAGCGAGAGTCTTTACAAAGATCGACCTCAAAAGTGGATACCACCAAATACGAATGCGCGAGGGTGACGAGTGGAAAATGGCCTTCAAGATGAAGCTAGGTTTGTACGAATGGTTGGTAATGCCATTCAGACTTACAAACGCTCCGAGTACTTTCATGCGTCTTATGAATCATGTTTTACGAGCTTTTATTGGAAAATCATGTGTTGTATATTTTGATGACATCTTAGTGTACAGTAAGTCCTTGGAAGAGCATGTGCAACACTTGCGTGCAATCTTGGAGACATTACGAAAAGAGGTATTGTACGCTAATCTTAAGAAATGTTCTTTTTGCACTGACAAGGTTGTGTTTCTAGGATATGTCGTGAGTGCAAATGGCCTAGAGGTAGACCAAGAGAAGGTTTGAGCCATCCAAGAATGGCCACGTCCTACGACATCAGCCAAGTACGAAGTTTTCATGGATTAGCTAGCTTCTACCATCGATTTTTACCCAATTTTAGCACGATAGCCGCTCCTTTAACGAGCGTGATCAAGAAGAATTTGGCCTTTCATTGGTCCGATGAGCAAGAACGATCTTTTAACACTATTAAAGAGTGTCTTGTTAAAGCTCCATTGTTAGCCCTTCTTGATTTTACTAAAACTTTTGAAGTTGAGTGTGATGCTTCAGGTGTAGGGATCGGAGCCGTTCTAACTCAAAATGGAAGATCGGTGGCATACTTCAGCGAGAAATTGAGTGGAGCTGCTCTTAATTACCTCGTATACGACAAGGAAATGTACGTCCTCATAAGATCGCTCGAAACGTGGCAACACTACTTGAGGCTGAAAGAGTTCGTTATTCATTCGGATCACGAAGCGCTCAAGTACATCAAAGGTCAGCATAAGCTCAACAAACGACATGCAAAATGGATCGAGTATTTAGAATCATTTCCGTACGTAATCAAGTACAAGAAAGGTAAAGAAAATGTAGTAGCAGATGCGTTATCACGAAGGTATACTCTATTGACTTTTCTTGATTCTAAACTGCTTGGTTTCCATCATATAAAGGACTTGTATGTTGATGATGTTGACTTTGGAAATATATATAATGCTTGAGAAAATGGAGCCTTTGATAAGTTTTATAGGTACGAAGGATTTCTCTTCAAAGAGAACAAACTATGTATACCGCACGATTCTATTCGAGAGTTGCTCGTGTTAGAGGCACATAGTGGTGGCCTTATGGGTCACTTCAGACGAGACAAAATGATGTCAACTCTACAAGAACACTTCTTTTGGCTGGGGATGCGAAAGGATGTCGAACAGATCTGCGAGCGTTGCATAGCCTGCAAACGAGCAAAATCGCGGGTTCAGCCTCATGGTTTATACACGCCCCTTCCTATTCTGGACACTCCTTGGGCCGACATCTCCATGGATTTCATCCTTGGCTTACCGAGATCTAAAACAGGGAAGGACTCGATTTTCATTGTAGTTGATCGTTTTTCTAAAATGTCCCATTTTATCCCTTGTTCTAAGACTGACGATGCTATGAATATTGCAAACTTGTTTTTTAGGGAAATCATACGATTGCATGGAGTTCCGAGGATGATCGTATCTGATCAGGACGTAAAATTTCTAAGTAATTTTTGCCGAACTCTGTGGGGAAAGCTAGGGACGAAATTGCTATTTTTGACCACTTGTCATCCTCAAACGGATGGACAAACCGAGGTGGTGAACCGAGTCCTATCGACCTTGTTGCGAAAAAATCTCAAGACGTGGGAAGACTGTCTGCCCCACATCGAATTTGCTTACAACCGAGCTGTTCATTCCGCGACTAAATTTTTACCTTTTGAGATTGTTTACGGGTTTAATCCTCTCACTCCTCTTGATTTATTACCATTGCCTTCTGACAAGTTTGTCCATTCTGATGCTAGAAAAAAGGCAGACTATGTCAAGGAACTGCATAGGAAAGTGCAAGAAAATATAGAAGCAAGGACCGAACAATACGTCCAACGAGCCAACAAAGGATGAAAGCAAGTTTTGTTCGAACCCGGAGACTGGGTCTGGGTGCATATGAGAGGGGGACGATTTCCAGCGCATCGACGAAATAAATTATAACCGAGAGGAGACAGACCTTTCCAAGTCCTCAAGCAAATTAATGAGAACTCATATAAACTCAATTTGCCCGGTGAGTATAACATCAGCGCTAGTTTTAATGTAGCTGATTTAACTCCGTTTGATGCAGGTCCCGACTTGAGGACAAGTCATTTTAAAGAGGGGAAGGATGATACGGGCATGCCCCATCATGAGCCGAGTTCGAGCCGAGACCCGATGGTGTTACCTCGAGGGTCGATTACGAGAGCTCGTGCAAAATAATTTAAAGAGGCAATTAGAGCTCTAATTCAGCAAGCTTGGGACGATGCTAAGCCTAGCTCAAATGATATTTCAACTCCGTGTTGCATGCTTCTACGAGCTCACGATCATGAAGAGCCCATATGGCCATTCGGCCTTAGCTAATTATTTATTTGAAGATTAATAAATAAATTCGAACATAATACATAATTGTTTTAATTATTTTTGCTGCATTTAAATAAATTTAAATAAGTCTTAAGTTGTTGCATAATTAATACTTTAAATTAATACGTCTAGATTAGGACCAATTTAATAGTTGCTGCTTCTTAATTTATTGGCCAAAATTTTCATTTAATATGTCCAAAAACTCCAGCCGAAATTAATATAAGCCTTGACCAACTTTTATTTAATTTGTTCAGCCTAAAACATGATTTAAATGATGTCTTAAGTGGCTGGGATTTAATGTGCCGAAATTTTCATGTGCAGGTGCTTTTTGGGACAACCATTTAAGGCATGGTCGGCAGCTTCATTTAAAGAAGCATTGGAGCACGCATGGGACTTTAATGGCTGACGTTAGTGCTCCCCAACGTGTTTTTCCCTCTCCCCCAAATGAGCATTAAAGACATTGTAATGTTGGTGCATGCGTGGGACACATTCAAGAATCTTAGTTGCTGGTTTCATTTCCCAAACGAAATAAATATGTTGTTCCCTATCTCCTAGACGTGCATTTACTTTGGCCGGATTTAATGCCTTGTTGGAGCATGTGTTGGCGTCATTAATAGGTTGCTGGAGCATCTCGTGAACTACAAAAGGAGGCTGAATGCATTCATCTTTCAAGGTGCTTTTTCGTGAATGACAAATAATTAAGTTGGGTGTGTTGCTTCGAGAAAGTAAAAGACCAAAACATTAAAGGTTTCGAATTTAAGTTGCTGTTAGATTGTGTCTCCATGCGTGGGGGGTAATTAAAAGCTGATATGGGGTTTTAGGGAAGGCCTTTCACGTCCCCAAGGCATCTAGAACAAAGCATGGTCATCCGGATTTCCAAGGCTAGTTATGGAGTTCATTCAAGTCATGCAAACCCCCTTGGCCAAAAATTCAAGTGCAAATCAGCCCCATTCATCCATTAATGTTCGGTTGCATCTAGAAGCTGTCCATTACCCTCCAATTCAGCCGAATATAGACATGGCATACTAGAAGACTTGTTCTAGAATAATCAAGATTAATCTAGTTTATGTTTACTTAGCTATTAAGGAGTATTTGAGTGACTTTTCGACTATCATGTTAGCCTATAAATAGGTGGTCATTTTCTATTGTAAAAAAACTTTTGATGAATTTTATATCGATACTCTGTCGAATTTGTGAGACACTCTCTCTAACTTCGTTTAAGGATTTGTTGGCTTATCTAGTGAGCTAGTGGCGTCAACCTATTCTTTTGTTTACCTTCCATATACCGAGGTTCCTGTCGTATTTCAATAGTGGGTGGAGGTTCAATTCCCATCTAAACCCGAGCCTTAAGAGCTGTATAAGTAATTCGGGTCGATACCTTTCGGTATTGGTTCTTACTTGTTTCTTAAGCCTTAAATCGAAACTTCCCTTTCTAAAACCGAACCCCCTTTCTCATCTCAACTTTAACGAACCCTCTTCAAACAATTATCCCGATTTAATATCCCGACTTAACTTCCATTCTCAACCATTCCTTACCAATCCCGAGTTAACCTTAAACCGAGAACATTTCTCGAACACCTCTTCTATACCCGAGTTAACCCCGACCCTCTCGTACTTCAGCTTAACCAAACTTCATACCTTCATACCTACATCTATACTTCTTTTATTTCACCTTAACTATTCTTCATCTATCTTTTATTTTCGTATTTCTTGTTTACGATCGGGCAACTAAGCATACATCTCGATTTCATCTCGAGACCGGGACTATATCATGGGGCATTTGATCCGAGCTTCATCACTTTGCAAAAAGGTGGTGCCCCGAGCGTGCCCGTATCAGCAAATGAATCTTCAAGAAGGTGAATGCATGGGAAGTCCACCGGCCACGTCTAGGTTCGGCCAAAGCTTTAAATGGCTCATTGAATTGGAAACTATTGATGAATAAGTAGGAGCAATAATGGAGGACATTGGACAGCCATTTAGGTGTGAAAATGAAGCTTGAATGGCCACTTGGGTGTGAACAAAGCCAACCGAATAGTCCCCCCTTGTGTGAACAGCAAGTGTGAACACAAAGATGCTCTTTGGAAAGGTAATCGGCCAAACATGATGTCTTTAATGTGCTGGTCTCTCTTGGCTGAATAGTCACCTTGGGGAAGCAAAAATATCCATCATTCATGCATTGATAAGGTTCATTCATGAACCTTCCCATGCATGAATCTACATGCATGAATCTGCCCAATGTATCTCCCAAATTCGGCTAACCTACAAAATAATAAAAACCCATTAAATTTTAAGCCAAATTTGGCTGAACACATTTAAAACCATAATCTAGACATGTTAATTAACATTTAAACAACTTAAATAAAAACTATTTAAGACATAGTAAAATTCGGCTAAGTCTTGGACATTATTAATTTATGTATTAACTAAGGCAAATTAAATGCTGTTTAAGACAAACTAAATCAACTAATTATGCTATAGTAAATTAATTAATAATGCATATTAAAGTATGTAATTAGCTAATAGCCGAACTAGCAAGCTAAGGAAGATTCGGCTCCCATCAAGTTGTAAATTTTCGATTCAATCTTGAACTCTTTTCGATCGTCTTTCCAAGCTTGTTTCACCAAAGCTAAAATGGTATTTGCAAGTTGTTTAGCACGTGCACGCGTTATTGGTCCAATGGGTAGCTTGAAGGCATCGTGAGTTACATCCTCCGTAGGCGAGTTCGTATCATCCCCCCTCTTCAAGTCGATTCATCCTCGAATCGTCACCTACATCAAAAGGAGATAGATCAAAAACATTAAAACTCGCACTAACATTATACTCACCTGGTAAGTCCAATTTATAGGAGTTATCATTTATTCGTTCAAGGACTTGAAATGGACCATCTACCCTCAGAAGGAGCTTGGATCGCCTTTGCGCGGGAAACCTCTCTTTGCGCATATGAACCCAAACCCAGTCCCCTGGTTCAAAAACAATGCACCTTTGACCTTTGTTGGCCTGTTGCTCATATTCTTTAGTTCTTGCTATGATGTTGTCCCTAACCTTTTGGTGCAATTGCTTAATATATTCGGCTTTGCATTTTCCATCTACATGCACAAGTTGATTAGAGGAAGAGGTGATGCGATCCTGGTCGCATCATGGTTCGACTCCATCCGATGCCATCGAGAGTGGCCTAAGTTTGAGGGGCCAAAGTGCAAAATGAAGCTGATTCCAGCTCTTTGAACCGATCCAACTAAATTGAACTCTTTATTTAATTTTCAGCTTTGCATTTAGTTTGCATTTTAAATACTTGCATTTAAGCATCTTAGTTCAATAAATGGTTGCTGGTCATTAATTCAACTCAACTTAGTTTAATTAATTGAGTTCTTTTAATGAATTTAATTTAATAGTTGTTTCTTTAATTAATCTAGTTACTAGGTTAATTTATTGATGCATGAGTTAAGTTCATTTAATGATGCTTTATTTAATTAAGCTAGTTGCTTTAAGTGTTAGTTTATTTAATTAAGCTAGTTGCTGGAATAAATGATGTTTAAGTGTGTTAGTTTATTTAATTTAGTTGTTAATTTATTTTGTTTAATAATTGCATTAATTTGTCGGTTACATGTGATAATTGCAGGTGACTTTTCATCTTACATCCATTATTACTATTAAATAAAGAACATTATGGTTCTTTAAATTCGGCAGCCTCTTTGTCTTCAACTTTTATAATGTTTGCTTCATGGTATTTACTACAAGCAATCATTTCTCCATCATTTGGCTGGTGACTTTTTGGTTGATCATGGAGAACTCAAGGGACATTGACAAGCAATTTAATTGAAGAATTAATCACATTGAAGATGGGAGTTACATGGCTAGAATTCCAAAAGTTGAGACTTTTCATTTGGCTGGTGACTTTTCAATTGATCATGGAAGAACCCAAGGGACACTTTTTAAGCATTCAAATTCATTTAATCAGCTCATTAGGAGTCATAAAGTTGCTGTTATTTGGCTGGAGGAATTCAAGAGTTTTTAGATTTTATTTTAGCCATTTAAATGCATATTAAAGTTGAATTCATTTGTCTCTTCAGCTAACCACATGTAAGCACTATATATACCTGTTGTTAGTTTGTAAAAAGGAGACTTTTGAACTTTGGAATATATTTTATGAATTTTTGTTCATTGAGTGAGATTATTCTCCTCTCTATCTTTCGCACGAGTTTCGATTTCGACTTATCAAGTTTTCTTGCTTGTGGCGTCAATCGTTCTCTTCCATCAACTTATACCATAGGTTCTTACCTTTATAGATAACGGGTCTTGGTCCATCATCGACTACCATTTTTCCACCTTAAACAAATATAGAACCCGGGGTGACACTTTATTAGTGTTGAATCGATTCTTTGTTTAAGTTCTTTCATCCATTCCCATCAACTATCACCTATCATTTGTCTAAACCATCACTTATCCATCTATCCAATTCCATTACCATCAGCCTATCATTGTTTGTTCAACCTTAAATCGAATCCCATCTTCTTTCCCTTCATCTTAAACTGAACCTATCCTTTTAATTATCCAAATCAACTCTTTCATTTAAACACCTCCATTCCTAACTTAAACCCACCTTCTAAACAAATTCACCTAAAGCTTTCGCAAACTCATCCATATTTTTCCAATTATTTTCCAAAGACTTGATTCCTCCTCGTAGACGATTGGGCAATTCACATACGACTCGACTCACCCCGAGGCGGATCGTATCAAGAGGTATTAAATCAAGCGGTGTTAATGGATTAAAACCATAAACAATTTCAAATGGAGAAAACTTAGTAGCAGAATGAATAGAACGGTTATATGCAAACTCCACATGTGGCAAATAGTCCTCCCACGTTTTTAAGTTCTTCCAAATGATTGCTCATAGCAATGTAGAAAGGACTTTATTGACGACTTCGGTTTGGCCATCCGTTTGCGGATGGCAAGTGGTGGAAAATAGTAACTTGGTTCGCAACCGCCCCCACAATGTTCTCCAAAAATGACTAAGGAATTTCACATCCCGATCAGACATGATCGTTTTAGGCATGCCATGCAACCTGACCACTTCTTTAAAAAAAGATTAGCAATATTCACAGCATCATCAGTTTTATGGCAAGCTATAAAATGAGCCATTTTAGAGAATCTATCCACAACCACAAATATCGAATCTCGACCATTTTTACTTCTTGGTAAAACCGAGTACAAAATCCATAGAAACATCAGTCCAAGGAGTTTCAGAAATGGGTAAGGGTTTATACAAATCGTGGGGCTTGATTCAGGATTTAGCCTTTTTGCACGTAATGCATCTTCCACAGTACCTTTCTACATCACGTTGCATCTTAGGCCAGAAGAAATGTTCTTGGAGTGTAGCCACGGTCTTAGCAACTCCGAAATGTCCCATCAATCTGCCACTATAAGCCTCATCTATCAAGACCTCTCGTACTGACCTTTACAGAATGTAAAGTTTCCCTTCTCGAAATAAGTACCCATCATGATGGTAATACTTCTTGTAGGCTCATTTTTCACACAACCTAAAAATTTTGCCAAAATCAGCATCGCTGGCATACAGATCTTTAAGAAATACAAACCCCATCAACTTGGAATCCAACACATTTAACAAAGCATACCTTCGAGATAGTGCATCAGCCACTATATTTTCTTTACCTTTTTTATACTTAATGACATAATAAAATGACTCGAGAAATTCTACCCATTTAGCATGTCGCTTGTTGAGCTTATGCTGCCCCTTTAGGTATTTCAAAGACTTGTGGTCGGTATGAATCACGAACTCTTTGGGAAGTAGATAGTGCTGCCAAGTTTCCAAGGCTCGAATGAGGGCATATAACTCTTTGTTGAGTTTCTCACTGAAATACGCAATAGGGCGTCCATCTTGCATGAGTACAGCTCCAATACCTAAACCTGAAGCATCACACTCTAACTCGAAGGTTTTGTCAAAGTTAGGTAAAGCCAATAAAGGAGCATGAGTCAAAAAGTCTTTAAGTTTCAAAAAGGCTTTCTCTTGTTCTTCTCCCCAAACAAAGTTAGAGTTCTTACGGATTACCCCGGTTAATGGTGCGGCTAACGTACTGAAATTCGGCACAAATCATCGATAGAAACTAGGTAATCCGTAAAAGCTGCGCACTTGGGAAATGTTCGTTAGACGGGGCCATTCTTGGATTGCTTTAACCTTCTCTTGATTGACTTCAAGGCCCTCCGAGCTGACAACAAAACCTAAAAACACAATTTTGTTAGTACAAAAATTGCATTTCTTTAAATTGGCATACAAGGTCTCTTTTCGTAAAACTTCAAGAACAAATTTTAAATGTTTCACATGCTCTTCTAAAGTTTTGCTATAGACGAGTATGTCATCAAAATATACGACACAAAATCTACCGATGAATGCTCACAACACGTGGTTCATGAGTCGCATGAACGTGCTTGGGGCATTGGTTAGCCCGAATGGCATAACGAGCCATTCATAGAGCCCTTGCTTCATCTTGAAAGCAGTCTTCCACTCGTCACCCTCGTGCATACATATTTGATGATACCCACTCTTAAGATCAATTTTCGAGAATAGGCTCGCCCCGCTCAATTCATCGAGCATGTCATCCAACCGCGGAATAGGGTGTCGATACTTGATCGTGATCTTGTTGATGGCGCGACAATCTACACACATTCTCCACGTTCCATCTTTCTTAGGAACTAGCAAAACTGGCACTGCACAAGGACTTCAACTTTCTCGCACATAGCCTTTTTCAAGAAGTTCGTTCACTTGTCTTTGAAGTTCCTTTGTTTCCTCGGGATTGCTTCGATAGGCGGGTCGATTTGGAATCGTGGCTTCCGGCACAAAGTCTATCTGATGCTCAATTCCACGAATGGAATGCAGTCCACTAGGAATCTCTTCCGGGAATATGTCTTGGAACTCCTGCAACAAAGTCAAAATAGAAAAAGGCAACTTGTCATCAAAATTGTTAGTTCCAAGCAAACTTTCTTTTTACCTAAGTAACAACAGGGGTTGTTTCAACAACATTGACTTTCGTACATCCCTCTCTTTTATGTAAAAATTTCTTTTTTCACTCTCATCTTTTGTTTCTTTTTCTTTTTCTTTTTGTTCAAACTCTCTTTTTTTATCACTCATTTTTTTCCTTTCTTTTTTTCTAAATTCTTTTCTTTTTCTTTTTCATTTTTTCGCTCACTCTCTTGTGATTTTTCAATAGATATTTTCAATTTTAATTGATCCTCGTACACTTGTTTGGGAGTTAGCAGTGCTAACATCACGTTTTGGCCCAAATGCTTGAAAGTGTACCTATTAGAATATCCGTCATGAATTGCTCGTATGTCAAATTGCCAAGGCCGCCCAAGAAGAAGATGCCCCGCGTGCATCGGTACCACATCGCACAGAACTTCATCTTGGTACTTTTCGATCACAAAGGACACCAACACTTGCTTTGTGACCTTTAGCTCTCCCCCGTCGTTAAGCCATTGCAACTTTCATCTCTTTATAATAGTCCTCCACGCTACGTTGGCCTTGTGTTAGACTTTGCAACTTTTGATGCAACTCGCGGTGATAATAAGTGGGAATGAATCTCTTTCGCATGAGTGCTTTCATTTCAGCCCACGTGGATACGAGATGTTCTCTGTTGCGTTGTCGGCTTGTCGTTAATTGATCCCACCAAATGATGGCATAATCGGAGAATTCGATTGCAGCAAGTTTTACCTTTTTGCTTTCCGAATAGTTATGACATTCAAACACTAACTCCACCTTCTTTTCCCATTCTAGATATGCTTCCAGATCAGATCGCCCTTGGAAGGTTGGAATTGCCATTTTTATGTTTTTCAAATCATCATCGGGTCCTTCATGGTCCCGACGTCCTCGTGCTTGTTGGCCTCTTCCCCTTGCGCTTTGTCGTGATGCTTGGTCACTCTCTACGTCACTTGGCTCATACAGATCATTATCATGTTGCCAAGGCCGCTCTTGATCCCTTCTCGGGTTTGGAGGGGTATTTGCCCGCTAATTTAATTCATCCCTTTTGTCCAAGCGCTCGTTGATGGAGTCTAACTGAGGTTGGAGCAATCAGGTGATTTCTCAAATTATTGCTTGCACTTGTAAGTCGAGAACTCCACCTCCGGGCACATTCCTTCGAGGATGTTGGCCTCCTCCTCCTCCACCGGCAGCATTGGATGCTCCTCCACTTGTTCCTCTTCGCTCCAGACTTCTAGACATATTGAATAGATTAAAGAAAACCTCACCACAAACCTCACTAGGCCACTCGCAAAGGAAGTAATTGTTGAACACTCGCACTCGTGTTTACACTCAAATTCGACTTTTTCGTTAATGAGTCTCTCTTGCCTTTTACCTCTCGAATCCAACTCTCGAAATTCTAAAAGACTGCCTTAGACTTATTTGCCACTCGTGGGTCAGCTTCAAGGGGGTTACAAGGGATAAAATTGTATCGGGTGTAGGGTAGGCTGAAAGAAAGAAAAATTTTGGGTATGTGGCGATAGATTATAAGAAATTTAGAAGACGAAAGATGAATATGAAGATCGGGATTGGAAAGTAAACACAGAACTTGTAATTGCATTCACTTTTCTTCTCTTTTTTTTTTACTCGTAAATCCTTTTTTTATTTCGTAATAATAATTTTTTTTATAACTTCTTTTTTTTAAACTCTTTTTTTTTGAATAACTTTTTTTTATATATACTTACTTGGAAACTCGAAAATATCGCAAAAAGTGCCAAATTTAACTAGCTGTGATACCAACTGATACGAATTGCCTCAAAATTGGTAACGAGTCGTAGATGTTGCCCGATCGTAAATTAGGACGCTCACGTTCAATTTGGATAAGATTGTAAGTTCGATAATTCAAGATAGTAGAATCGGTTTGGTAAGGAAATGGTTGGTGGATAAGTTGAGTAATGGATTGAAACAAGAAAGAACCTTTAATAAAAATTAAAGACCCGAATCTTATATGTTTCAAGTGGACGATGGAATAGAAGGATAGAACCGAGACCCGCTAATTAGCAAATTAGGAACCTTCGGCGTAAGGGTTGAACGCCACACCCGGGAATGGATGATAAGTTCAAAAACAAAGTCGATTGATGCCACTAGTAGCTAGATAAGTCAATTGAACCTTGAAGAATTAAGAGAGTGAATAACTCACTATATGAAAATTCAATAATCATCAAAAAGTCCCCTCTCAAACAAAAGAAACAAATATTTATAGCCTAGAGAGCTAGTAGCCGAATGGCCATAAACAAGGCTTAATGGCTAAGTAAAAATCATTCTAGAAATAGCTAGAATTTTCCATAATTTAATCCTTAAAGTGTCCATCAAAATTTGGCTGAATGAAGACTCCTTAAAGCTTAAGCAAATGAATCTTCAAGAAGGTGAATGCATGGGAAGTCAACCAGCCACGTCTAGGTTCAGCCAAAGCTTTAAATGGCTCATTGAATCGGCAACTATTGATGAATAAGTAGGAGCAATAATGGAGGACATTGGAAAGCCATTTAGGTGTGAAAATGAAGCTTGAATGGCCACTTGGGTGTGAACAAAGCCAACCGAATAGTCCCCCCTTGTGTGAACAGCAAGTGTGAACACAAAGATGCTCTTTGGGAAGGTAATTGGCCAAACATGATGTCTCTAATGTGCTGGTCTCTCTTGGCCGAATAGTCACCTTGGGGAAGCAAAAATATCCATCATTCATGCATTGATAAGGTTCATTCATGAACCTTCCCATGCATGAATCTACATGCATGAATCTGCCCAATGTATCTCCCAAATTTAGCTAACCTACAAAACAATAAAAACCCATTAAATTTTAAGCCAAATTCGGCTGAACACATTTAAAACCATAATATAGACATGTTAATTAACATTTAAACAACTTAAATAAAAACTATTTAAGACATATTAAAATTCGATTAAGTCTTGGACATTATTAATTTATGTATTAACTAAGGCAAATTAAATGTTGTTTAAGACAAACTAAATCAACTAATTATACTGTAGTAAATTAATTAATAATGCATATTAAAGTATGTAATTAGCTAATAGTCAAACTAGCAAGCTAAGGAAGATTCGGCTCCCATCAAGTTGTAAATTTTTGGTTCAATCTTGAACTCTTTTCGATCGTCTTTCCAAGCTTGTTCCACCAAAGCTAAAATGGTATTTGCAAGTTGTTTAGCACGTGCACGCGTTATTGGTCCAATGGGCAGCTTGAGGGCATCGTGAGTTACATCCTCCGTAGGCGAGTTCGTATCATCTGAACAGCATTAATGGAAAAGGGACATAGCAGCTGTTGGCAGCCTTAATGACACTTCGGTGAGCTGAAAAGCCCTTAAACACCCCCATTAAATTTGTCCATTAACAAGTCATTAAATGATGTTCCCTTGTTGAAAAATTCTAGCAGCATATTGAATGAAGATCACGTATGCCCAAAAGTCCTTGAATCCGTGCCTTGCTTTGTCCAACACTTCAATTAATTTCGTTCATGATCATGCAGCAAAAATTTGGCACATTAATGATGCAAAAGGTGAGCTGAATGGTTACATTAATGAATGTAGCATCAGCCCCTTAAATGATTTGTTATTCACGATGGGGCTTGGGAAAACAATCAGCAACATGCTTTTAATTGCTGTCCCTTGCTATTTTCGATGGAAGCATGGAGAAAAACAATCAGACTTCCTTTAATTGCTGTCCTTGAAGAGCTCAAAGATGTTGGCCGAATGTCCCCTTGAAAACATCAAAATTCAGCAACCTATTTGATGCGATCCTAGTCGCATCATGGTTAGACTCTTTTCGATGCCATCGAGAGTGGCCTAAGCTCAAGGGGCCAAAGTGCAAAATGAAGCTGATTCCAACTCATTTTCAACTCAATTAAACTCCTTTTCTATGTGGTTCAGTTCACATGAGTTCATCTCAGCTCATTGAGATTGGTTTAAGTTCACATTCAGTTCATTTAGTTTGTGTTTAGCTTGATTTAATTCATGCATTTTTAATTTGCTGAATACAAACTTTTAAATTAAATATTAGCTTTAAATAAAGGTGTTTAGTTTAATTAAATAAGTTGTGTTTAATAAGAGGCTTATTAATTAATCTAGTTACTAGGATGTTTTAATGAAGTATGAGTTTAAGTTAATTTAATTCTGCTTCCATAAATTAATTAGTTGCTGCATTAATTGAAGTCTTTATTTCTAGTTCATTTAATAATGTTTTTCTTAATTAAACTAATTGCTGGAATAAATGATGCTTAAGTGTTAGTTCATTTATTTAAGTCTAGTTGATGGAATAAATGATGCTTAAGTGTTAGATCATTTATTTAAGTTAGTTGTTACTTTGTTTTAGGCTTAATCAATGAATAAATGTGTTTAATATGTCGGTTACATATGTTAATTGCAGGTGATTTTTCAGCTTACAACCATTAAATTTAAAGGCTGTTACACCTTTAATAAGGTGGCTTTTCAAGTGATTTCGGTTACAAAAAGAGGGGGCTGTTATAAAAAGAGGCTTTAAACATCAATAAAAAGAGTTTAAAGGAGCATTACACTTCCTTTAAATTTCAGTAGCCACCCTTCCACTACTCCAAACGTTTTTGCTACTTTAATGGTCAATTCATACTTTAAAAACTTCATTAAGTTTTTGGAGTCTATTTAGCTAGCCAAAGGAGAAACCAAGAGACATTTTTAAAGCATTCAAGGGCATTGAATCAGCTGATTAAAGCATCTTAAAGAGAGAAGTTAATTTGAAACACCCCAAACCCGGCCCACGAGCCCAGACCAGATCTGGTATGTTCCTCGAGTAAAACGTTTTAATTTCATGTTTATTACTTGGAAAATTTGGGGTGGTTTTATAAAAATACCGAGTTGTTTTGGGGTTAATCTTTAATTCGAAAATCGTTCGTGTAGGTGTCTAAACATTTAAAATTTATTATTTTAGTAAACCATTTAACCTTGATTTAACCTTATTCGAATTGTAATAGAATCAAATAAAAATGCATGCATAAACAGTTTCATACTAGTGGCCTTATTACATCAAAGCAAAACCCAAAATAAATTCGAAATACTAGAAACAATAAACAGTCCAAAATAAAATAAATTACTGTGCTTGAGCATGGCCACCTGCGTGCTCCCATGGCAGGTCCATCACCGAGAGTGTCACTGAAAAATATTCCCCAACGGGGTGAGTCAAACAGACTCAATGTGTACAGCCAACACTAAATCCCAATAATTTAGGCATATCGGTTCATACATGTGCATATAATTAAATAATAAAATGATGCAAACCAGAACCCAAACCTAGATGCCATCCGCTACACATCACCCGTACCAACACGCACACCGTGGGGACTACTAAGTCAACCCTCCATCCACTACACATCATCGGAAGGCGATCATTTGCGATCGACGTGCTCATCGCCCTTATAAATTTGTGGCATAGCCACCAGATAATATATTTTTGTGTCATGAGACACCACATTCAGATAACGTGACCAAAGTCACCACATTCAGATATTGTGGTATAAAACCACCACATTCACTTCCCCTTTCATATTCACCCATATGCCCCATGTCATACAAACATGCATTATCATGCCAAGTTCTTTACTCAAATTCTTAGAATTTCACATAGGTGCCATAACAGATATTTATCATATTCTACTCATAGTAGGAGTAGGAAAACGTACTGAGTACTTTGTACCATAGCATGGTACCTTAGCCATTTCTTTCACATTCTTATTAACATATTTAATAAAACATAACTATACATCTATCGAGAAATAGTGTGGGGTACACACCTGGTATTAACGCTTTCCTGAAAACCCGAAAACCCGATCTAACGCTTTAGATCCCTAACCCCTACATTCGGCCAACCTTAAGCACTTTAGCAAAAAGCCATTCGACTACATGATCAAATCCTGAAGAATTAACTTCTTACCTTGTTGCTGATTTGACTATTAATCAATCCCGAAATCTTGTGATATTTCCTTCCTTAAAATTGACTAGCACTGAATCACTATACAGGTTAGTTTTCGGCTTTCGAACAAGTAAAGTATAGATCTAAACTATTGAATATGGCCTTGGCCGAATACACATGTTCACCTACCTTGTGAATCTTAATCCCGAAAAAAAAACTACTTGATTGGGGGGTATCTGTCGAAATCACCATGGCATATGTTAGATCAATTTCTAACATTAAATCATAATAAATGACCCTTGGCCGAAATCATGTCTTACCTTAGATCTTGATACCCGAAGCTCTCCTCCTTATGGTCAACTATAGGCGATTCCCAAAACCTCCTCTATAGTTTCGGCAAAGAGATATTAATAATATTAGAGTCTTGATTTCGGCTTTAAGAAAAGACATAAAACAACAACAGTTGAATCCTTACCCTATGTGTTGTAGTTGACGGCACCCTTGCTTAAACCCACCAAGGTATTCGGCTATGACTAAATGATTATCACTCTAGTTTCGGCTTTTGGGGATTTATGAATAATCAGCAAGGGGTTATCTTAAGTATTCGGCCTTTGATGATTTGAGTAGGAAGAAGAGAATAGAGTTTGGTATGATTCGATTTGTGGAGATGAATAGCGAAAAGGAAGAAGAGAGAAAGAGCTCAAGTTGCTTCTTCTTTGGAAAATTTCGGCATAAAAGAAAAAGATGAGAAGAGAATTAGAATTTTCGGCACACCTATACTATGATTAGCTGAAAATACCATCCAAATACTCCCTTGGCCGGCCAACTCTTAATTCTTATCAGCTTCCTCCTTTTTCTCCTCCTTTCTCTCCTACTACTCATTCAAAAAAAAAATAATTCAAATAAAATCAATGATTATCCCCTAGCTTTGCCGAATTTTAAAAGGATTACACCCTCATCTTAAACTCCTCCCTTAGACTCCCCATGCCGTCCACCTCTTCTTCTTATTGTCGCAAAAATAAAAGCTTTATTTAGCTTCCCATGAGACTCGATCCTAGGCCCTTCCTCATAGCCCATGGCGTCATTTCCAGAGGCCCTAAGTGGCACCTCCAAGCCACTTTTCCAAGCCCAATTTCATGTCACATTTCCTCTATAAATTTTCTTAAGACCACCTTGACTTAGTTCCCCTTTTTAAACTTTAAAACTTAATATTTCTAAGGCATTTCTTTACACACTAAGGTTCACAAAATTCACAAAATTCATAGAACACATTCACCGTTCACATAGACATGCTATTCCATATAATTAAACAAAATGCATAGGCCACAATTCCCGGGATATTACAGTTCTACCCCCTTAAAATAATTTCATCCTTGAAATTACCTGGCTAAAACAAGTGAGGGTATTGCTGTCGTATTGCCTCTTCTGGCTCCCACGAAGCTTCCTCCGATCCATGATTAGGCCATAACACTTTGACTAGAGGAACTGACTTCCTCCGTAACACTTTCACATCTCGTTCCAAGATCTGAATCGGCTCTTCTTCGTAGGACAAATCTAGCCTTAGCTCCACCTCTTCAACCGGAACTACATGAGATGGATCTGATCGATAATGACGTATCATGGAATCATGGAATACGTCGTGCATCTGTTTCAACTCCGGTGGCAACTCTAACTGGTATGCCACCGGTCCAACTTGCCTCAATACCTGATATGGCCCTATAAACCTTGGACTTAGCTTCCCTTTTCGACCAAACCTCATTACCTTCTTCCAAGGCGAGACTTTAAGAAACACTTGATCTCCCACATCAAATTCTATCTCCTTCCATTTAAGGTCTGCGTACGACTTCTGTCTATCAGATGCCTCCTTCAACTGTGCTCGAATTACCTCAACCTTCTCTTCGGATTCTGTCACAATCTCTGGACCCAAAACTCGACGTTCCCCTAATTCTGTCCAACACGTAGGAGTTTGACACTTCCGTCCATACAGCGCTTCATACGGTGCCATTCGAATACTAGCTTGATAGCTGTTGTTGTATGCAAATTCCGCTAACGGCAAATATTCTTCCCAACTTCCTCTGAAGTCTATCACACAGCCTCTCAGCATATCTTCCAACACTTGGATTACTCGTTCAGACTGCCCGTCCGACTGTGGATGAAAAGTCGTAGTGAAATCCAATTTAGTGCCTAAAGCTTGATGTAGAGCCTTCCAAAACCGAGACGTAATTGACACTGGCACTCCATGCAACCTCACAATTTCCGCCACATATAACTTTGCTAACTTCTGCAAAGAATAATCAACTCTTACCGGAATGAAGTGCGCGGACTTGGTCAACCGGTCCACTATCACCCATACCGAGTCCTTCTTAGTAGGCGTAAGGGGAAACCCACTAACGAAGTCCATGGTAATTCTCTCCCACTTCCACTGCGGAATCATTATCGGTTAAAGCAATCCTGACGAAACTTGGTGTTCTGCCTTAACTTGCTGACACGTTAAGCACTTGCCGACAAATTCTGTAACTTCCTTCTTCAGACCAGGCCACCAAAACTGTTCCCTTAGATCTCTATACAACTTAGTACCTCCAGGATGCATAGCATAGGGGCTACCATGCGATTCATGAAGAATTCTCTGCCTTAACTCCTTGTTCCTCGGCATACAGACCTTACCCTTGAAACACAACACTCCTTCGTCATTAATACCATAATCTTTTAACTCTCCACTCTGCACTTGCTATAACTTAACACTTAGGTCCTCATCCATTAACTGACTTTCCTTTACCTCATTCAGCCATGACGGCTTAACTTGCAACTCTGCCAGCAGACTTCCATCGTCATACAAGCTCAGATGTGCAAACATTGCCCTCAGATCCGACACCACTTTCTGACTTAAGGCATCTGCCACTACATTCGCCTTGCCCGGATGATACTCTATTGAACAATCGTAGTCTTTCAATAACTCCACCCACCTTCGCTGTCTCAAGTTCAGCTCCTTCTGAGTCAACAGATACTTAAGACTCTTGTGGTCCGTGTAGATCACTAACTTTTCTCCATAAAGGTAGTGCCTCCACACCTTAAGAGCAAAGACCACTGCCGCCAGTTCCAAGTCATGCGTCGGGTAGTTAACCTCGTGAGGCCTTAGTTGTCGAGACGCATAAGCTACCACCTTCCCGTCTTGCATCAGTACGCAACCCAAGCCTGTATGGGAAGCGTCACAATACACCACGAAATCCTTTCCTGCCTCAGGTTGAATCAACACTGGAGCTTCCGTCAACACCCTCTTAAGCTTCTCAAAGCTCTCCTGTTGCTTATCCGTCCAAATGAAAGGTACTTCCTTTCTCAACAACTTCGTCAAAAGGTGCAACTATTGATGAAAATCCTTCCACAAACCTTCTGTAGTAGCCTGCCAATCCCAAGAAACTTCGAATCTCAGCCACAGACTTAGGTGGTTTCCAATCCAGCACTGCTTCGATCTTCCTAGGATCCACCCTTATCCCTTCTGCAGACACTACATGCCCTAAGAATGCAACCTCCTTAAGCCAAAACTCGCACTTGCTGAATTTGGCATATAGCTTCTTCTCCCTTAACACTTGCAACACTTTTCGGAGATGCTCGTCATGTTCTTCCTCAAACTTGGAGTATACTAGGATATCGTCGATGAACAAAACGACGAACCGATCCAAGTAAGGTTGAAAAACCCGGTTCATCACATCCATGAACACGGCTGGGGCATTCGTCAAACCAAACGGCATTACTACGAACTCATAATGCCCGTACCTTGTCCGAAAGGCTGTCTTATGGATATCGCTTCCTTGACTTAAGGCGATGGTATCCGGACCTTAGGTCTATCTTTGAGAATACCGCCGCTCCTTAAGGTGATCGAACAAGTCATCTATCCTTGGCAAAGGGTACTTGTTCTTGATGGTCAATTTGTTCAACTGACGGTAATCTATGCACATACGCATAGTTCTGTCCTTCTTCTTCACGAACAAGACCGGTGCTCCCTATAGAGACACACTGGGTCGGATAAACCCACGATCAAGCAACTCTTGGATTTGAGCCTTGAGCTCAACCAACTCCTTCGGTGCCATTCTATACGGAGCGATAGATATTGGCCCTGTTCCAGGCAGCAAGTCAATTCCAAACTCCACCTCCCTATCCGGGGGTATTCCAGGTAACTCTTCCGGAAAGACATCCACAAACTCCTTTACTGTTCTAACTCCCCCTTCTTTGGCATCCAACGCCCTAACAAAAGTCAGAAATGCCTTGCACCCTTTCCAAACCATTTTGTCAGCCCTTAAGGCAGAGACTACGTTAGACAAGTAGTTTCTTCTTTCTCCTATCATAATTATCGCCTCATTCTCCGGCATCTTTAACTCCATTCATTTAGCTGCACAATCCAATATAGCTCGGTGTTCTACTAGCCAGTCCATGCCAAGTATGAGGTCAAATTCTCCGAAGGGTAGTTCCATTAAGTCGACAGGGAAAATCACTCCTTGAATCTCTAGAGGTACACTCCGAAAGATCTTATTCACCACTACAGTTTGACCTAGTGGGCTCACTACAGTCATCCCCTTACTTGAAAGTTCAGAGTCTATGCCTAGTGTTTCAACTACACTGCTTGCAACATAAGAATGGGTCGAGCCCACATCAATCAAAGCAAAATAAGGCTTGCCAGATATAAGGAACGTACCGATTATGACGTCCGGTGCGTCTTCGTCCTCCCTTCGACGAACCGCATACACTAGACTCGGCTGTCTTGCCTCTGCATTACCAACACCTTTGCTAGGTGTTCCATGTCCTCTTCCAAGACCATTACCCTCGCCATTGGACCACGACCTCGGCGAGGCTCTTTGTCCACCTCTACCAGCCTAATTAACATTCTGCCCTGTTGGTCAGCCCCCGTCTATCTTTATCATACAGTCCTTAATCATGTGGTCCTTAGACCCACACTTAAAACATCCTCCCATTTTCTTCCAACACTCTCCTAGGTGCCTCTTCCCACACTGATCACAAGTACGATACTGCCCTCCAGTAGCAACCTACTGACCTCGCGGCCCATCAACTCTAGGCCTCTTTTGAGCATTTCCAGACGACCCAGCTGGTCCAACTCCTCTTTTCTGCCTATTCCAATCAGAGTGCTGCCTTACAGAGTCCTTAACTCCTTTGGCCACTTTAGCCTTCTCCACCAACACAGCAAATTCCCGCTCTTGCTGTGAAGCTATCAATAACCTCAGATCATCTCTCAGTCCGTCCTCAAACCGGACACACCGTTCATGCTCCGTAGCCACTATCCCTCGTGCATACCAGCTCAGCCTTAAATATTCAGCCTCGTACTCCGCTACGGACTTATTCCCTTGAACCAGCCCCAAAAATGCTTTCCTTTGCGCATCAATATAGTGAGTACCAACATATTTCTTACAGTACGCCACCTTGACATACTCCCAAGTGAGATCCTCAATTTGTGGCACCATCCCCGAATGTGAGCCACCATTGATAGGCTTCGTCGCGAAGTAGTGCCACCATCCCTTTCTGTTTCTCCTCGCAGATTAAATCGAGCTCGTCCATAATTTGCTCGGTTGCCTCCAACCAATACTCACCCGTCTTTGGCGCTACACCGAGATACACCACGACACACCTCGGCTCCGTTGGCTCGCCGCTTGGGTACAGATTTTGAGCTCCCATACCTCCACCGCTCCGGCCACCATCTCAAGAACTCGCGGCATTGCTGCGATCATCGTATCCTCCCCATGCGATCTTGTTGCTCAACACCAACGGTGGTGGTGGGGGTGGTGGTACCTCATTTTCGGACCCTTGTCCAGACCTAACGGAGTTCCGATCGGCCATTACGCCTCTACCACGTCCCTCGCACATTACGACCACGTCCCCTAGAACTCATGTCTACGATTGCGCTTTAGTCTGGTTAAGAAATTTTTATGCATTAGTATTTTGTTCCACTGATTATCCGCTAAGAAATTTTATGAAAGAAGTTTAGAAGTAGTTCTTTCGATCGATCAAAGTTTCAAGTCTTCTATCCTAATTTAAAGGAGCACATTTATTCAACACACATTCATCATTCAAACATTTTTGTCCTATTCCTATCCTGAGGGTATTTTCGTCATTTCACCTCACAAGTGGTATTTTGGTAATAAATCGGTCAATTTAAAAATTTGTAAATCGGGGTAATTCAGTAAATTTTCCAATTCGAGGTTCCTTGGTGATTTTATGAAATAAGGGTATTTCGGTAAAAAAATTTCCAAACTAGGGTGCATTGGTCCTTTTCGGGTTTTAATTATAGGGTTTAGCCCATCAACGAGTCCTCATAACTAGGGTGAATAGTCACCACGCACAGGTAGGATTCCGGCAAAGAGGAGGTGAGTCGCTAGGTGCTTAAATACCAAGCTCTCCTGAATCCACTCCTAGGCATGCGCGTGCGCCTATTGCCACACCCTAACTCGACTAAGGTGAGCAGTCACTACGCACGGTAGGATTCGAGAGAAGAGGAGGTGAGTCACTAGGATCGCTTAAATACCAAGCTCTTAGGATCCAATCCTAGACATGCGTCGCGACGGTTACCACACCCTAGTCTTGTGGCTCGTTAACGGGTTTGTTTAGTGAAATTAAGTCTTTTGAAAGTTTAAGAAGTGGTTTAAACTAAGCCTATAGTCCATCAGAGTCTTTTTAAACTAGTCTACGTCCCATAAAGCCCATAAAGCCCACATGTATAACACACAATGGTTTAGGGTACTTACCTGGCAGACTTGGGTCGGAGACGCAGGTGCCATGCTGAGCTAACAGACCAGTTATCCTTTTAAAAGCCCATTTTTAGAAAATGTTTTGAGCCTAAAAACCCCAGAGCCGAGTTTTGAACCGAGCTCTGATACCAATTTGAAACACCCCAAACCCATTATTTCACGAGCGCATCGGATCGGTATGTTCCTCGAGTAGAACGTTTTAATTTCATGTTTATTACTTGGAAAATTTGGGGTGGTTTTATAAAAATACCGAGTTGTTTTGGGGTTAATCTTTAATTCGAAAATCGTTCGTGTAGGTGTCTAAACATTTAAAATTTATTATTTTAGTAAACCATTTAACCTTGATTTAACCTTATTCGAATTGTAATAAAATCAAATAAAAATGCATGCATAAACAGTTTCATACTAGTGGCCTTATTACATCAAAGCAAAACCCAAAATAAATTCGAAATACTAGAAACAATAAACAGTCCAAAATAAAATAAATTCTGTGTTGAGCATGGCCACCATTGTGCTCCCGCCGAGGCAGGTCCATCACCGAGTGTCACTGAAAAATATTCCCAGCGGGGTGAGTCAAAGCAGACTCAATGTGTACAGACCAACACTAAATCCCAATAATTTAGGCATATCGGTTCATACATGTGCATATAATTAAATAATAAAATGATGCAAACCCGAACCCAAACCTAGATGCCATCCGCTACACATCACCCCGTACCAACCTCGCACAGTGGGGACTACTAAGTCAACCCTCCATCCGCTACACATCATCGAAGGCAGTCGCTGCAGTCGACGTGCTCATCGCCCTTATAAATTTGTGGCATAGCCACCAAATAATATATTTTTGTGTCATGAGACACCACATTCAGATAACGTGACCGAAGTCACCACATTCAGATATTGTGGTATAAAACCACCACATTCACTTCCCCTTTCATATTCACCCATATGCCCCATGTCATACAAACATGCATTAACATGCCAAGTTCTTTACTCAAATTCTTAGAATTTCACATAGGTGCCATAACAGATATTTATCATATTCTACTCATAGTAGGAGTAGGAAAACGTACCTGAGTACTTTGTACCATAGCATGGTACCTTAGCCATTTCTTTCACATTCTTATTAACATATTTAATAAAACATAACTATACATCTATCGAGAAATAGTGTGGGGTACACACCTGGTATTAACGCTTTCCTGAAAACCCGAAAACCCGATCTAACGCTTTAGATCCCTAACCCCTACATTCGGCCAACCTTAAGCACTTTAGCAAAAAGCCATTCGACTACATGATCAAATCCTAAAGAATTAACTTCTTACCTTGTTGCTGATTTGACTATTAATCAATCCCGAAATCTTGTGATATTTCCTTCCTTAAAATCGACTAGCACTGAATCACTATACAGGTTAGTTTTCGGCTTTCGAACAAGTAAAGTATAGATCTAAACTATTGAATATGGCCTTGGCCGAATACACATGTTCACCTACCTTGTGAATCTTAATCCTGAAAAAAAACTACTTGATTGGGGGGTATCTGTCGAAATCACCATGGCATATGTTAGATCAATTTCTAACATTAAATCATAATAAATGACCCTTGGCCGAAATCATGTCTTACCTTAGATCTTGATACCCGAAGCTCTCCTCCTTATGGTCGACTATAGGCGATTCCCAAAACCTCCTCTATAGTTTCGGCAAAGAGATATTAATAATATTAGAGTCTTGATTTCGGCTTTAAGAAAAGACATAAAACAACAACAGTTGAATCCTTACCCTATGTGTTGTAGTTAGCGGCACCCTTGCTTAAACCCACCAAGGTATTCAGCTATGACTAAATGATTATCACTCTAGTTTTGGCTTTTGGGGATTTATGAACAATCGGTAAGGGGTTATCTTAAGTATTCGGCCTTTGATGATTTGAGTAGGAAGAAGAGAACAGAGTTTGGTATGATTCGATTTGTGGAGATGAATAGCGAAAAGGAAGAAGAGAGAAAGAGCTCAAGTTGCTTCTTCTTTGGAAAATTTTGGCATAAAAGAAAAGATGAGAAGAGAATTAGAATTTTCGGCACACCTATACTATGATTAGCCAAAAATACCATCCAAATACTCCCTTGGTCGGCCAACTCTTAATTCTTATCAGCTTCCTCCTTTTTCTCCTCCGTTCTCTCCTACTACTCATTCAAAAAAAAATAATTCAAATAAAATCAATGATTATCCCCTAGCTTTGCCGAATTTTAAAAGGATTACACCCTCATCTTAAACTCCTCCCTTAGACTCCCCATGCCATCCACCTCTTCTTCTTATTGCCGCAAAAATAAAAGCTTTATTTAGCTTCCCATGCGACTCGATCCTAGGCCCTTTCTCATAGCCCATGGCGTCATTCCAGAGGCCCTAAGTGGCACCTCCAAGCCACTTTTCCAAGCCTAATTTCATGTCACATTTCCTTTATAAATTTTCTTAAGACCACCTTGCCTTAGTTCCCCTTTTTAAACTTTAAAACTTAATATTTCTAAGGCATTTCTTTACACACTAAGGTTCACAAAATTCACAAAATTCATAGAACACATTCACCGTTCACATAGACATGCTATTCCATATAATTAAACAAAATGCATAGGCCACAATTCCCGGGATATTACATAATTGATCCAAGAATTTCAAAGGTTGAGAATCTTTATTTGGTTGGTGACTTTTCGGTTGATCATGGAGAATTCAAAGGATTTTGACAAGCAATTTAATTGAAAAGTTAAACACATTGAAGATGGGAGTTACATGGCTAGAATTCCAAAAGTTGAGACTTTTCATTTGAAATCATTATTAGCCTCATTAAAAGTGACCATTCAACTAGTTTCATTTGATACTATATATACATGTAATCACATATTGTAGGGAGAACTTTTGATCCTTGAATATATTTTATAAACTTTGTTCTTCGAGTGAGATTTTCTCCTCTTTATCTTTCGTACGAGTATCGATTCTGACTTATCAAGCGTTGCTTGTGGCGTCAGTCATTTCTCATCCATCAATTTATACCATAGGTTCTTATCTTTATAGATAACGGGTCTTGGTCCATCATCGACTTCCATTTTCCATCTTAAACAAATATAGAACCTGAGGTGACACTTTCCTAGTGTTGAATTGATTCTTTGTTTAAATTCTTCTATCCATCTCCACCAACTATCTTAATATATATCCTTTTGATTATTTCTATTAAAACTAAGTCCATCCACTATATTCATCTTCCTTGTTTGCTTCCTAACCGAACCTATCTCCATCTTCCATCCAAATCTTAACCTTTCTGATCAGCTTCCGCAATTTTAACCTTATTTCACCTATTTCCAGACAACTTTTCAATTACTCCTCGTAGACGATTGGGCAACTTCACATACGACTCGACTCACCCCGAGACAGATCGTATCATTTGGTATCAGAGCTACAAAACAAGGAGTTCCAACGATAATCGAGAGTCAGAATAGGTTCGTAAGTTGAAAAAAAATATCAAAAAAATTCGAAAAAAATTCAAAAAAATTCAAAAAAAATTTAAATTGTAATCTCAAAGTTTTATTTGAAAAAAATATATACGAAAAAAAAGAGAAGCAAAAAAAAGTGAAGTTTTCTTTTGAAAGTTTGGCAAGTACTTGTTGTTTCTGTTCTCCTCTTCTAATACCCGATCATCAAGAATCCTTCCCATCATCATTTGGTTTCCCTCCATCTTACCCAGCGCCACTATACCAATTTTTTTCTTCTTCTTTCTTCTTTCAGCCAACCCTATACCCAACATTATTCCTTGATAACCATTTTTGAAATCGACCCTCAAGCCGTGAATTAGTCTATTCGAAACGAAGTACGAATTTGCGAGAGTGAGAAAGAGTGGTAAAAGGCACAAGTGCTACATTAGAGAAAAAGCCTTATACGAGTTAAACACGAGTGTGAGCGATTTTTCTTTGTGAGTGACTTGTGAGAATTTTGTGGTGAGGATTTAATTTTCTGTTTTATTCTTTTTGAAAGCCTTTCTTTTCAAAAAAATAAACATGAATTAAGAAGCGTTGACAGAATCTGATTATCAATACTTGTTGAACGGGATGCGAAAAGTCATGAATGCCAAGTTTGACAAGTTACATAAGAGGTTGGATCGAATCGATGAACGAGACCAACAAGAAAAACTTTATTCAAGTCGAAGAACGGAGTCAAGGTCATCTCGAAGATAAACTTTTGAAGATCATTCAAGAAGAGATTTCGATCGAGATTATGGTTCATATAGAAGTTCGAGACGGTATGAATCAAACCGCGAAGGTGAGACCTCTCATGATTACCATCGAGAAGGTATGATTTCTTCTTCACAAGCTTCAACATATCCATCCACGAAGAAATCTTTACGAAGAAGTGAATATGGTTCATATGCGTCGAAGAATTCATCTACGAAAGATTGTTCTCGAAGTAGTTCAAATTGTGATTCTTATTCGACGAAGGATTCAAGGCGAAGCAAAGTAAAGTTCAAAGACTACTATGGTGACGAACAAGAAGAAAGTACAAGTTACTCGTCTTATGAATCAAAGATGATGAGCACAAAGGATTTTTCACGAAGCATCGATCGTGACATCTACGAAAATATTTCCTCGATCCTTGAGTCAAATTTTTCTCTTTTCAATTCTGTTGAATCATCTCCTTGTTGTAATGAAAAAGAACTTGAAAAAGAGTTCGAGAGAAAAGAAAATAAAAATGAGAAAAAAAAGAAGAAAATGAAAAAGTTGAAAAAGAAATAAAAGAAAATGAGAGAGAACAAAAAGAAGATGAAAGAGAAAATGAGCGTGAAAAAGGAGATGAATAAAATAAGATTGAAAAAGAAAGAAAAGAAATTGAGATAGAAAAAGAAACGAGAGAAAAGAACGAGCGAGAAAATGAGAGTGAATTTTCAACTAACCCATTTAAAGTTTTCTCTTCTTCTGTTTCTTCATTTTAGGTTTTTGAAGAACCAAGCGACAACTACCAACTCCAATACCTTCCTGATGAGCGATGTTTTTCTTTGGTTGAAAAAGGTAAGATTGAATCACGCGAGCCGGAAGGTAAGGAAGGTAAGATTTTTGAAGAGTTTCATTCTCCACCAAATTTTTCGAATAATTGTGATTATGTGGATAGCTTCGTCTATGACCATTCTTTGATTAATTTTGATGTTTTAAATGATGGTAAGACGAGTTCATCTCATTGTGCTGCTAAGTGTGAAGTGGAGTAACATCTATTCGATGAGTGCAAGACTCAAGTAAGTATGACGATGAATTTTCTCTTAATCCCAACTTGTTTGATTGTGGTTATTACGAAATTAGTTTATTATCTAATACGGAAACTTTGAGTTTTTGTAAATCAGTTTTGAAACATATAAAGAGTTTTGATTGCTCGATCTTGAATGTGCATAAATCTTATTGGTTTAACATGTTTGATGTTTCTAAAACCTTGTCACATCTTGAGTTTAATAATCAAAATCATGTCTTTAAATCGGGACTATGTTTTGTATCATTTGGTATGCCTTGTTGGAAAATCAAGCAACGACAATTGTGCTTAAAGAATTACAATCATTTTGATACTTGGTTTTTGATTAAGGTTACGAAATTTGCCCATTTTGTGTTCAATTTTTATTCTCTCCTTAAACAAATTCTATGGTTGCACTTGAAATTCACATTCCATTTGAAAAATGCTGAATCAAACGCGAGGCTTCGACTGCATTATCTTTCCAAAGAGAGAAGGTTTGTATTGCTTGACCACGGTAAGACTGATCTTTTTCTTTCTAACTATAAAGGTAAGTCTACTGAACTTGTTGACACCTTTGTGATCTTTTTGAAAAGTGACGAGCTTTGCGTTGATGAACTAGTTTTTATAAAACATTTAGATCATGTTATGATTAATAGTTCTATTTTGCTTGTTTGTGATCTATCTGTTTCGTTGAATGATGACAGGATTCTTGAATTTGATAATTTTGATAATTTTCGTGTGAAAGAATCCATATTGCGTCACATGTGTGATCCATGTAAAAATTTTGAAATGACTTTGTTCTCTCCGGTTGTTGATAGAACACATGATGCTGATTTTCATTATTTAGATCATGAAATGTTTGAACGTCCTATCCTGTTTAATGTTGGTCTACTTGTTGACAAAAGGAATCTTGTGTTTAATAATTTTTGTTCATGTGCGAGTGATTACATATGTTGTTCAACGCAAGATTTGGATGTTCACTTTCGAGTGCCATATGCATTTTCTCATCTATCTGCTTGTGATGAACATATCTATCATTTGATGTGTTACTCGCATGTTGATTTTGATTTGTGGAATCCATACGAATTGTATGCATACCATGAAACCTATCCAATTCAGATTCAAATATTTGATAAGGCTTTGTTCCTTTTGTATGATAATGTGAATATGCCCGTTTGCGTTCGATCTATTCATTTTGTTTTGTTCATATTTCGATTGCAAGTTTGTTTGACACAACTCTTGCTAATTTTTTGTTATATTTTACAGATATCTCGATTACCATTTGTAACACCCCAAACCCGGCCCACAAGGCCTGACCGGATCTGGCATGTCACTGCGGAAAACGTTTGAAAATATTTTTGATGTTAGAATAACCCGTGAAAATTTGTTAACTTTTGAATACTATGTCCATTTAGAAATTATTAATAATATAAGCTCGATATAAAATATCCGAATTAAAACTTTATTATATGTTTTAAGATGAAGTTTGCCGAAAATAAACTGATTTCAAAATAACCATTTAATCGTCCTTTTTCTTTAGCACAATATAAATACTCAAATAATTAAATTGGGCCTTATTACAACAAAACTTATTCAAATACTTAGAGTACTGAAAATGATAAATACTATTAAATAAAGAAAAACAACTTCTGTATAAAAATCTGCTTCTGCATGGCCACCTTTGTATCCACTCCAACCCGGTCCATTAATCACGAATCACCTGCGATGGTTAAAAAGTTGGGTGAGTCACACAGACTCAGTGTGTAATTAACCACTGAATTCCACCCACATGCTAACCATATAACAACCCATGCATATATCATATTCAGATCATATCACGTTCTGGGCTTGGCCCAAACTCATAACACTTATCAGTTAGATGGGTAATTATCCACATACTCTCCACACACTGGGCTTAGCCCATTTATTCAAGTCCACAATCACACATATATTCACATACCACAATTTATGCAATAATGAATCCCGACCCAAGCCTAAGGTCCATCCGCTACACACACCCTTAACCAGCCTACCACACACCAGGGGATTGTTAAATCACCCTCTCCTTTTTAATCCAAAGGCAATCACTGCCATCCATGTGCAATTAAGCACAAAATCCACAACGCGACCTCAGTCAGCGCCAATCCACGATGTAGCCGTAGCTAACACCAAAATCACGATGGGACACATAGTCTCTCATCAATCCACGATATGGCACATAGCCTATATCAACCACGATGAGGCACATAGCTACTCATCAACCACGTACTCGAAGTACACCCATACCTTCTTTCATAGCCCACCCATGCACATGCAACATAAAATACAGTCATGATAATGCATGCACATGTTTATTCATAATCAAGGCATACTCACACATATACAAATCAATAGTCACATCTCAACAGGTTCGGAACTAACCTGGTCATCGTCATACCCTTTAAGGGTATCTATATCACCCTTATCACTGCACTTGTTAGTAAACATATTACACATGCAATTATCGTATAAATCCCGAAAACAGTAGGCTAGCTACACACCTTATTACTTGGAGTTCTAGACTCTCGATCCTCGACGCTATCACTATCTTGATTTTAGGCATAGACTGGTGATACGGGCACGCCCCATCATGAGCTGAGTTTGAGCCGAGACCCGATGGTGTTACCTCAAGGACCGATTACGAGGGCTCGTGCAAAACAATTTAAGGAGGCAATTGGAGCTCTAATACAGCAAGCTTGGGATGATGCTAAGACTAGTTCAAATAATATTTCAACTCCGTGTTGCATGCTTTTACGAGCTCACGTTCCGGAAGAACCCCATATGGCCAATCGGCCTTAGTCAACTATTTCATAGAAATTAAATTAAAATAAATTTGGACAACTTAAATAAATTGTTTAATTATTTGTTGCATTTAAATAAGTTTGGATAAGTTATAATCATTGCATAAATTAATAGTTAGCTTTAATATGTCTTAGATATTACATAATTAATGAGTAATAGTTAATATGTCTAGATTAGGACCAAATTAATAGTTGGACACCTACCCCCTTTAATTGGCCAAAACATGCATTTAAGGTGTCTTAAAACTTTCAGCCGAATTTAATATGAGTATTAGCCATCATTTATTTAATTTGTCCAGCCAAGAAAAACATGTTTTAAGTTGTATTTAATTGCTGGGCACTAATGCCGAAATCTTTATGTGCAGGTGCTTTTAGGGGACATCATTTAAGGCCATGTTTGGCCACCATATTTAAGGACATTGGGGCTGACGTTTGGCTTCCCAACCAGACTTTTTAAGTCCCCCAAAAGAGCATTAACAAAGGGACATTAGCAGCAAGCACGAGACACATTCAATGCCATGCTGGTGCATGCGTGGGATGCATTCAAGCACCTTTAGTTGCCATTTCAAATTCCCAAATGAAATTAATTTGCTGCTTCCTATTTCCTAGGCGTATTGAGTCTACCCAAGCATCATCCCTTGAAGCCTTGGACGGCAACATAGAGGGCTAGACGCTTCATCTTCCAAGAAGAAGCCGTGAATGACAAAGAACGACAATTAAGAGCCAAAATTAATGGCTGTTGGGTTGTTTGCTTCGTGCAAATAAAGGGCATATTTAATATGCTGTCTTCTTTCTTCAAGGCGTGATTAAGTGAGCTGGTACGTCTCTCCATGCATATGAAGCAACTAAAAAGGTGGCATGGTAGTTTGGGAGGGGCCATTCACGTCCCCAATGCAACATTAACAAGGCATGGCTGTTCATTTTACCAAGGCTTCTCTTGCACAATTCCAAGGTCGAATTTAAGAGCATTCAGCCCCCTTTCTTACTAGTGCTTTCGGCTGCACTTAAGGAGCTTCTAGAAGCTGATTTTTGGATGCCTCAAGGATGAACGTGGATAGCAAAAACCAAAGGCCAACTTCTAGAATAATTTAGGGTCATTTAAGGATGAAAATAACTTAGAAATTAAGCTAAGTTTCATGACTTTTCAATTAGCTTCTAAGCACTATAAATATCCAAAAATGGACAATTGTAAGGAACTTTTTGATGAATTTTATACCGTTATTCTGTCGAATTTGTGAGAGCACTTCTCCAATTCCGTTTTAGGATCCGTTGGCTTATCTAGCGAGCTAGTGGCGTCAACCCTTCCTTTTTCTTATCCCGATACTGAGGTTCCTATCGTATTTCGATAGTGGGTCGAGGTCTGATTTATATCCAAAACTGAACGTTAGGAAACGTATAAGTAACCCGGGTCGATACCTCTCAGTATTGGTTCATACTTGTTTCTTAAGCCTTAAATCGAAACCTTCCTTTCTAAAATCGAATCTCAAACATCCTTCGAACTATTTTCGTATCCTTTCCTTAATCCTCCCAAAATCGAACCCCCTTCTTTCATATCAATTTTAACTATCCCTCTACGAATAATTACCCGAGTTACTATCCCGACTTAACTTCCAACCTCAACCCATCCATACCAATCCCAAACTAACTCTTAAACCGAGATCATTCCCGAATACCTCTTCTAAACTCAAGCCAATCCCAAACCTCTCGTATTTCAGTTTAACTGAACTTCATACCTTCCTAACTAAATCTATACTTTTCTTCTATTTTACATTACTCTTTTTCTTCTATCTTCTATTTTCGTATTTCTTGTTTACGATCGAGCAACTATGCATACATCCCGACTTCCTCTCGAGATCGGGATTGTATCATCTGGTATCAGAGCCGGTTAAACTGAGAATTACAAAGTTTCAACAACTAATCTGAAGCTGTTAATCGAAGATCCGAAGTAAGTTCAAAAGAAATTAAAAAAAATTTGTATATAATATAAAAAAAGAAATTCGTATTAAAAAACCGTTTAAAAACAAAAAAAAAGTGTTCGATCAAAGTTTGATATTATTTTTTTCTTCTTCTGTAAATTTCTTCTTTCCCTCTCGACCCATTTTGATCACCCCGTTCCAACCCACCCAAAATTTCTTCTTTCAGCCTACCCTAATACCCAATTCGTTACGACCCTTGAAACCGTTTGTGGCCGACCCCTAAGCCCTAATAGGTCTTGACAAATCCGAACAACGAAATCACGAGAAAGTGTAGAGGTAAAAGGCATGAGAGTGTGAGACCATTCGAGGGGAGGTAAAAGTCGAACTAAGAGTGTAAACACGAGTGGGAGTGTCATTAATCTTCTTTCTTTCCGAGTGAACTGTGAGGATTTGTTTGTGAGGATTTAAGTCTGCTAAAATGTCACAAGATGCGGGGCGAAACGTGGAAGAACAACCTGGAAGACAACCCATCAGAAATGTTTCAGATTTACCAATGCAAGCCCTCTTGTGTGAAATGGAAAGATTACTCGATCGAAGGCTCAATCCTCTTGAAGATCGACTCTTTCAAGTGGAAGCCCAAAGACCACGAGAAGTGACTCCTGAAGATGCTAGGCCAAGGCGTGGACGGCCTAATCAAAGACGTGAGCAACAACGGGAAGTTGACGAAGATGTTAATGAATTTAGTGAGGGCGGAAGCGACCATGAATCCAACATCAGTGTTGGAAGGAGAGATCCCCGAAATCGTGGCCAAAGAGATCGAAGACGGGAAGACGATGATCTCAAAAACATCAAGTTGACCATCCCTCCTTTCCAAGGCAAGTCAGATCCTGAAGCCTGTCTGGAATGGGAAAAGAAGATCAAACTTGTGTTTGATTGCCATAACTACTTCGAGAATAAGAAGGTCAAACTGGCTGCCATAGAGTTTTCCGACTATGCTATGATCTGGTGGGATTAGCTGACCACGAGTTGAAGGCGCAATGGCGAACGGCCAATCACTACATGGGCTAAGATGAAAGCGGCCATGAGACGATGTTTCGTCCCTTCATACTACCCATCGGGAGTTACATAAAAAACTCCAACATCTTACTCAAGGGGCGAGAAGCGTCAAAGATTATTACAAAAAAATGGAGGTCGTGATGATCCGAGTCGATATACAAGAAGAGCGAGAAGCAACATGGCTCGATTCTTAGCTGGACTCAACCGAGAGATAGAAAATGTTGTGGAATTACAACATTATGTTGAGATGGAGGATATGGTCCACATGGCCATCAAAGTAGAAAAATAGTTGAAGCAAAAAGGAGCATCCCGGAGTTACTCCAATGCTAAACCCTCGAAGTGAGGCCAAAGTACAAGCAAGGGGTTTCCCACAAACAAGCCGAAAGACTCCACTTTCACCCCTAAGATGAACAAGCCTCTAGTTGAAACAAGCAAAGGCAAGGCTCCAGAAAATTCTAATGCTAGATCGAGGGACATAAAATGCTTCAAGTTCCTTGGCTGAGGACACATCGCAAGTTAATGCCCGAATAGATGAACTATGGTGATGCGGGCTGACGGTGAGATTGAAATAGAAGACGAAGAAGAGTGTGAGTCTGAATCCAATTCTGAAGCTGATGAGGACATAGAACAACCTGTTGAAGGTGAATTGCTCATCGTGAAGCGAAGCCTCAGTCTTAAAGCGTGGGAAACGAGGAGCAACGAGAAAATATCTTTCATTCGAGATGCCAGGTGCAAGGCAAGGTTTGTAGCCTTATCATCGACGGAGGGAGTTGCACGAACGTAGCAAGTACCCTCATGGTGGAAAAGCTAGGATTGACAACGACAAAGCATCCGACTCTGTATAAGCTTCAGTGGCTTAACGATGGTGGAGAACTCAAAGTTACTAAGCAAGTCTTAGTATCCTTTAGCATTGGGAAATACTCCGATGAAGTACTATGCGACGTAGTGCCGATGCACGCGGGCCACTTACTCTTGGGACGTCCATGGCAATATGACCGCCGAGTGATGCACGATGGTTACACTAATCGGTATTCCTTCAAGCATCTTGGAAGGAATGTGACACTTGCCCCCTTAACGCCTAAGCAAGTCTTTGATGATCAGCAAAAAACTTAGGATTTCCATTCATCAATCAAAAGAAAAAGAAAAGAATACAAAAGAGAAAGCTAAGAAAAATGAGTGAGAAAAAAAATACGAGTGCAAAAACAAATGAGAGAAAACAAAAGAAAGAAAAAGATGAAGATGAAAAAGAGAGTGGAAAAATGAGTGTTTTTGCAAAAGTGAGTGATCGAAAAGCTTTGTGTTTGAGACATCTGATGTATTTGCTTCTGTACAAAGAAGCGTTTTTGAACACTAACGACTTACCCGATAATCTTCCTTCATCTGTGTTGTCTCTGATTCAGGAATTCGAAGACATTTTTCCAGAGCAGATACCAAGCGGTTTGCCACCCATTCGAGGCATTGAACACCAAATCGACTTGGTGCCCGGAGCTGCCTTACCTAATCGACCTGCGTACCGAAGTAATCTCGAGGAAACAAAAGAGCTCCAAAAGCAAATTAATGAATTGCTCGAAAAAGGATATATTCGAGAGAGCCTTAGTCCGTGCGTGGTACCGGTGTTACTTGTGTCGAAGAAAGATGGCTCGTGGTGCATGTGTGTCAATTGTCACACCATCAACAAGATTACCGTTAAGTATTGACACCCGATACCCCGACTCAACGACATACTTGATGAGTTAAGTGGAGCGAGGATCTTCACAAAGATCGACCTCAAAAGTGGATATCACCAAATATGAATGCGCGAGGGCGACGAGTGGAAAATAGCTTTCAAAATGAAGCTATGTATGTACGAATGGTTGGTAATGCCATTCGGGCTTACAAATAATCCAAGTACTTTCATGCGTCTTATGAATCATGTTTTACGAGCTTTTATTAGAAAATCATGTGTTATTTATTTGGATGATATCTTAGTGTACAGTAAATCCTTGGAGGAACATGTCCAACATCTACGTGCGACCTTAGAAACATTACGAAAAGAGGTATTGTACGCTAATCTTAAGAAGTGTTCTTTTTGCACTGACAAGGTTGTGTTTCTAGGATATGTCGTGAGTGCAAATGGCTTAGAGGTAGACCAAGAGAAGGTGCGAGTAATCCAAGAATGGCCACGTCCTACGACGATCAGCCAAGTACGAAGCTTTCATGGGTTGGCTAGCTTCTACCGCCGATTTGTACCCAATTTCAGCACGATAGCCGCTCCTTTAACGAGTGTGATTAAGAAAAATTCAACTTTCCATTGGAATGAAGAACAAGAACGGTCTTTTAATGCAATTAAAGAGTGTCTTGTTAAAGCTCCCTTGTTATCCCTTCCTGATTTTACTAAAACCTTTGAAATTGAGTGTGATGCTTCAGGTATAGGGATCAGAGCCGTGCTAACTCAGAATGGAAGACCAATGGTGTACTTCAGCGAGAAATTGAGCAGAGCTGCTCTTAATTACCCCGTGTATGACAAGGAGATGTACGCTCTCATAAGATCGCTTGAAACGTGGCAACACTACTTGAGGCCGAAAGAATTCGTTATTCATTCGAATCACGAAGCACTCAAGTACATCAAAGGTCAGCATAAGCTCAACAAACGGCATGCAAAATGGATCGAGTATTTAGAATCATTTCCATACATAATCAAGTACAAGAAAGGTAAGGAAAATGTAGTAGCTGATGCGTTATCACGAAGGTATACTCTATTGACTTTTCTTGACTCTAAACTACTTGGTTTCCATCATATAAAGGATCTGTATGTTGATGATGTTGACTTTGGGAACATATATAATGCATACGAAAATGGTGCCTTTGATAAGTTTTATAGGTACGAAGGATTTCTCTTCAAAGAGAACAAACTATGTATACCGCACGGCTCTATTCGAGAGTTGCTCGTGTTAGAGGCACATAGTGGTGGCCTTATGGGTCACTTCGGGCGAGACAAAACGATGTCAACTTTACAAGAGCACTTCTTTTGGCCAGGGATGCGAAAGGATGTCGAACAGATATGCGAGCATTGTATAGCCTGCAAACGAGCAAAATCGCGAGTTCAACCTCATGGTTTATACACGCCCCTTCCTATTCCGGACACTCCTTGGACCGACGTCTCCATGGACTTTATCCTTGGCTTACTGAGATCTAAAACAGGGAAGGACTCGATTTTTGTTGTAGTTGATCGATTTTCTAAAATGTCTCATTTTATCCCTTGTTCTAAGACTGATGATGCTGTGCACATTGCAAACTTGTTTTTCAGGGAAGTCGTACGATTACATAGAGTTCCGAGAATAATTGTATCAGATCAAGACGTAAAATTCTTAAGTCATTTTTGGCGAACTCTGTGGGGAAAGCTAGGAACGAAACTAATGTTCTCGACCACTTGTCATCCTCAGACGGATGGACAAACCGAGGTGGTGAACCGAGTTCTATCGACCCTGCTTCGAGCATTGGTGCGGAAGAATCTCAAAACATGTGAGGAATGCCTGTGTCACATCGAATTTACTTACAACCGAGCTGTTCATTCTGCGACTAAATTTTCTCCCTTCGAGACTGTTTACGGGTTTAATCCTCTCACTCCTCTTGATCTATTACCTTTACCTTCTGATAAGTTTATCCATTCTGATGCTAGGAAAAGGGCAGACTATGTCAAAGAACTGCATAGAAAGGTGCGCGAGAACATCGAGGCGAGAACCGAGCAATACACCCAGCGAGCCAACAAAGGACGGAATCAAATTGTGTTTGAACCCAGAGACTGGGTCTGGGTGCATATGAGAAAGGAACAGTTTCCAGCTCGTCGACGAAATAAATTATCACCGAGAGGAGACGGACCTTTCCAAGTCCTTGAGCGCATTAATGAGAACTCATATAAACTCGATTTGCCCGGTGAGTATAACATCAGCGCCAGTTTTAATGTGGCTGATTTAACTCCATTTGATGCAGGTCCTGACTTGAAGAGTAGCTCGTACTTTCTCGTTCAGAACATCAAAAAGCCTCGTATTTGTAGCTTTCTTCTCGATGTCCTAGAGGCCTTGTTTGGTAGGACTCTCGATAATGATTTCTTCTCGAGTAATCGTCGAAAATGGGTCTTCGAGATGGTCGCGACTCCGGTTCTCGACTTGGCGTAGTGTGCTTCCATCGGGTTTTCCCTTCCACTCGGTCCAAACGCTTTTGTAGTGGACTTAACTTTCTTTCGAGCATCCGGTCCATTTCTTTCACCAAGTAGTGGAAATCATCGGATGAAAACTCTTCTTGAGACATGTTATTTTCTAAAAAGTAAGATTGTTAAAAAGAATAAAAGTAAAAAGTAAAACCTCACCACAAAAACTCACAAGTTCACTCACAAAGAAAAATTCACTCACACTCGTGTTTCACTCATATAAGGCTTTTTCTTTGATGAATACACTCGTGCCTTTTACCACTCAGTCTCGTCTCACAATTTCACACTTTGTTTTGAAAAGACCTATTGCAGCTTGAGGGTCGGTTTCAAAATTGGTTAACAAGGGATTAATGTCGGGTATAGGGGAGGCTGAATAAAAGAAAAATTTTGGTATCGGGTAGGCTAAAACAAAAAGGCTTTGGCAAATAGGGTAGGGGTGGCATTGGGGTGGAATGTTGAAACCAAAATGATGGTAGAGGATTGGGGTAGAAAATAATTCAAACAAACTTCTCACTTTTTTTTACTCAATTTTTTTTTAACTTCGATTTTTTTTTGAATTTTCGTTTTTTTAACACTTCAAATGCATGAAAATAAATACAATAGAAATGAAATTACAACTTGGAAATTTTTTTTCGATTTTTTTTATTTTTTTAACTTACGAACTAACTTCCAGCTTCACGTCATCGTCAGAAACTCCTCATTTTATAGCTCTAATACTAGATGATACAATCCGCCTCGGGAAGAGTCGAAATGTATGCGGATTGCCCAATCATCTACGAGGAGGAGATAAGCCTTCGGTAAAATAACAGGGAAATATGGATGAGTTTGCGTGTAACATCCTAGAATTTGGGGTTCTGCATTTTGCACTATTTCATGCGTTTGGCTAGCTATGCTTGTTGTTTTGGTGTGTTTGGGGGTTTTGGGGAGGCTCGGGTTCGAGCCAGAGCTTTGGTAAATTTTTCTCTTTTGGGCACTTTAGGGGGGAGAGCTTGTGGATGCAGGCCTTAAGTATGTTTGGTTGTAATTTGATGTCACAAGGAGTAAGGTGGCTAAGTGGTTGGCGTCACAAGGGAGTATGGAAGGAGGAGTGGGTTCGAAACCCACAGATTGCAATTTTGGAGTATTTATTTTGTGCCAGGATGGGGAAGAGGTGGAGTTTGGCTTGGACTCTGAGGGGTGGTTGTTGAATGAGTCAACCAGTTTGAAATGGATGGAGGAGAGGAGCTTGAGGTGTTGAATCGGTCAAAGCAGTTTGAAAGGGTGATGGAGAGGGCTTAGTGGAGTAAAATAAGGAGCAAATCAAGGAAGTGGGAAGGTGAGTGAGAGTTGGCCGAATGTTGGGAATTGGGAGGAGAATTTCGGCTATGTGATGTTGTGGCTAGGGAGTTTCGGCATCTTGGTGTGAGTTAACAAAACCGAACCCTTTTGGGAGTGATGTGCCAAATTCTATAGTTTCTTTAGCATTCTTTTTACGTTTTGTGCTTTTGACATAAGGCATTTCGGGTCTCTTTTCCTTCATTTTATTTTGTTTGCTATCAACCGAACCCTCCCTCATTCATATCATCTTTCCTTTCATTTCAATTCTCTTCTTTTGTTTTTCTACAATTCTATTTTCCATAGCCGAATCTCTACTTGCCATTTTCCTTCCCTCTCGTTTCTTTCGTGTTCTAGTCTTTTCTCTCCTTTGAGCTGAACGTTCTCAACACTTCATCTCCTCCATTTCTTCTTCTTTTGACCGAATCACTCTTCTTCCACACTTCTTCTATTTTCTTCATCTTTTCTTCTTACACCTTTATTTCTTGCGTAACTAGCTGAACATCTGGAAGCACCCTTTTTGGTTTGCCGTAAGTCTCTTCTCAATCAGCTTTGATTGTTGCAAGGTAACGGGTTCTCTCCTCAGGTGTTTTTCTTTTCTCTTTTCGATGGACTGAAGCGGTCATTCTCTTACTTCTTCCTTTTTAGGCCGAATATAAGTACTATCTCTGCCTTAAAGCGTGTTTGTTCATTCGTAGGAAGCCGGAACTCGTGTCAATAGTGGTCGAACCTAAGACATCTTGGTAAGTTAGTTTTGGTCGTTTATGGGTGATGGTTGGACGTTCTTAATAAGAGTATTTAGGCCAAAAGGCCATTTCTTCTTTATTTATTAGAAAACATCTTTTCTAACTCGTGAGTTATTTAAAAACTCAGTCAAGAGGATAGAACCAAGCGGCGTTGATAATTAAGGTAAGGAGTTTTTCTCTAGTCCTATATGATTAGACTCTCTTTCGTTTTACTCTGCCATAACCCAATCTCTTTGTTAGACAATTATCGATCTCTCTAAAAGTACTGTACTGATCAAGACTCTCTTCATGGATGCGAGTGCTAGCCAAACCAAGGAGGGTGCGTTAAAGGAGTCTGAGGGGAGTGGACTCGTAGTCTCTTCTCCCAAGTTTAAATGGCATGCTGTGTCGGCGGTTCGAGACTTTCCACCGAGTTGTGGTAGAGGGTCGACATCTGTTTGGGATAGACAGATCATAGTTGTTCGTGATAGTGAGAGTGACGACGATCAGGAGTGTTTAGTGCTTCGCGTAATCAGGTGTGTAATCCACACGCCTTCATTTGTTTGTTTAGAATTAATATATGTATTGACTAAAAGCCGGAATAACTGAAAAGGCGAATGAGATACCCAGTGGGTATGGTTGGAGATATCAGGTAAGTAACCGTTATGATTATGCTATTTGGATAACTTGGTATGTTTATTTGGGTGATCATATTATCCGACATACATTGTTATATGTTTGCATTCATCACATTATGATTATATGTTGTATGGGATTGGGATATGATATTGATGAAAAGGGGCAGTGTATATCGGTGACTCTGTCACATTGTTTCGGTGGCTAGGCCACATATATATATCAATGAATCTGTCACATTATATCGGCTTTGAGCAGCATGACTGTCAGCATAACTGCCAATGAGGAGTGTAGCGGATGGAGGGTTGATTATAGAAATCCCGACAGGTGTGTTGAGGTTGGACATATGGAGTGGAGTGTAGAGGATAGAATACTAGGTTGGGCTGGGTTGCATTGCATTCACTATTTGATATGCCATGTTGTTAGGGCTAAGGCCCAAAGTGCTTCTGTGGGCTTAGGCCCAGTTATCGTTCGTAAGGGGAATTACACACTGAGTCCTCGTGACTCACCCCTCTGCTTAATTTTATAGGTAACCCCTACTTTGAGGATTTGGAGCCGAGGTGGACTCTGTGGTGGCCATGCATTACTTCTTTCGTAAACTCCGTTTTCTTTATCTAAACTTATTTTTAATTTGGGAATTTGTTATGTAATAAGGCCTCCGGGATTTTAATTTGGTTTTTGATTTAATGCGATTATTCTATATATTATGAAATGTTAAATATGGAGTTTTTCTAAAAATATAAACAACTTTTTTCTAAAATATTAACAAACGAATCACAAGCAATAAATAATTAAACTCAGGATTTTCTTAAAACTACAAACATTATTTCAAAAGGTCACGATTTAAGTTTTCGATAGTTAGTGTTATTAACTACATTTTGCAAGAAAACCAGTAAGTAAATTCTATTTTTTTTTAAATGGAACCAAATCTTTGGAATTTTTAAACGAACACAAGTTTCTTTAACAACCTTTCCATGTGACATGCCAGATCCGGTCGTAACGTCTAGGCCGAGTTTGGGGTGTTATATTTAGTGGTATCAGAGCCCAGTTGCAAAACTTGGCCGTTGAATTGGTTCAAAAATGTTTTCCAAAAAATGGTTTGAAACATGGTTTAAAAATATAGGTCTTTTTGGGAAGTATGGCACCCGAGTCTCCGGCACCAAATCCGTACTGTAAGTCTTCTTATTCTGATTGATTCTATGAAAGGATTTTTGTTGTATTGTGATTGCTAGTTATAAGAGATACAATTTTAGAGATTGAGACCTTTAGAAATACGATTTGCGGAAACTACTTCTAAATCTGTTTCCATAAGCTATCCGTTAATAAATAGTGGAATGATATACTAATTCATAAAATTTTTAATCAGATTAAGTTGATTCAGTAGACATTAGCGCTAGAGGACGTGGACATGGTATACGCAGCCGTGGTAAAGGCCGGGGTGTTGAGGCTGGATCCTCGGAATCAGGACATGGGCCGGAGGGCAAAGTGCCACATCACCAAGAACAGGAGAAGGATCTCAAGACCGAACTGGTGGGGACGATGCTTTGTCTCAAGCTATGCTGCATGTTCTGGAGCGAGTTGCTGGAGCAAGCACGGGATCGGCAGCTCAGAAATCTATTCCTTAGCGACTTTGAGCAAACGGGGCTAAAATATTTAGAGGTATATCTGGTGTGGCCCCAAACGTAGCGGAATATTAGCTGGAAGCAGTTGAGCGGATTATGGATGATTTGGACTGCATGGCAGAGGAAAAGTTGAAAGGAGCAGTGTCCCTCCTTCGAGATGAGGCATACTAGTGGTGGCTCATGGTAAGGGAAGGTACTCCAGCGGATCGTGTTACCTGGGATTTCTTTAAGACAACGTTCCAGGGAAAATATTTTGGGGCTAGTTATGTGGACGCCCAGAGGTAAGCATTTCTGAATTCGATCCAGGGGAATAAGTCCGTGGCCGAATATGAGGCGGAGTTTCTGCGTTTAAGTCGTTACGCCCGAGGAATAGTTGCAACTGACTATGAGCATTGTGTTTGATTTGAAGATGGTCTGCGGGATGAGCTACGGGTACTGATAGCTCCGCAACGGGAAAGAGAGTTTGCCATTCTGGTTGAGAAGGCAAAAATAGCCGAAGAGATGAAGCGGTCTGAGAGGCAAAATCAGGATAAGGATAGGGGTAGGAATAAGAGGAACTTTGGGTCGTCAGGATCTGTTGGGGTTTTCAAAAGAGGCCTATGTTTGACGGGCCGAGTCAAGTTACGATGCCTGTTGCTATTAGTCAGTCTCGACTGTGTGCTCGATGTGGGAAATTACATTCGGAGGAGTGTTGGGGAAGAACTAGAGGATGTTTCAAGTGTGGATCTATGGATCATCTGATTAGGAACTGTCCACAAGAGTTAGCTACGGTGCGGTCGGTAGGTCAGGGGTATGCACAATCCGGAAGAGGTGGTCAGTAGCCACCGAGAGGTCGTGGTCCGGTCAGAGGAGGAAATGGATTTGGTCGAGGGCGTGGAGCACCGGGCAGAGGTGCTGGTAATGCAGATGCAAGATAGCCTAGATTGGTTTATACGACTGGGCGGTGAGAGGATGGCGACGCACTGGACGTCATAACCGGTACGTTCCTTATATTTGGTGTACCCTTTACAGCTTTGATAGATATTGGGTCTACACGTTCATATGTTGCTAGTACTATGTCTGGGACTTTGGGTATAGAATCTGAGGTTGCTTCTAGAGAAATGACTATGATTAGCCCTTTAGGACAATCTGTAGTGGTGAACAAACTATTTAGGAATGTGCCTTTAGAAGTACAAGGGATTGTTTTCCCGACTGACTTGATGGAATTGCCATTCGGCGAGTTCGACTTGATTTTAGGCATGGACTGGTGATACGGGCACGCCCCATCATGAGCCGAGTTTGAGCCGAGACCCGATGGTGTTACCTCAAGGACCGATTACGAGGGCTCGTGTGAAATAATTTAAGGAGGCAATCAGAGCTCTAATACAGCAAGCTTGGGACTATGCTAAGACTAGTTCAAACGATATTTCAACTCCGTGTTGCATGCTTCTACGAGCTCACGTTCAGAAAGAACCCCATATGGCCAATCGGCCTTAGTCAACTATTTAGTAGAAATTAAATGAAAATAAATTTGGACAACTTAAATAAATTGTTTAATTATTTGTTGCATTTAACAAAGTTTAGATAAGTTATAATCATTGCATAAATTAATAGTTAGCTTTAATATGTCTTAGATATTACATAATTAATGAGTAATAGTTAATATGTCTAGATTAGGACCAAATTAATAGTTGGACGCCTACCCCCTTTAATTGGCCGAAACATGCATTTAAGGTGTCTTAAAACTTTCAGCCGAATTTAATATGAGTATTAGTCATTATTTATTTAATTTGTCCAACCAAGAAAAACATGTTTTAAGTTGTATTTAATTGCTGGACACTAATGCCGAAATCTTTATGTGCAAATGCTTTTAGGGGACATCATTTAAGGCCATGTTCGGCCACCATATTTAAGGACATTGGGGCTGACGTTTGGCTTCCCAACCAGACTTTTTAAGTCCCCCAAAAGAGCATTAACAAAGGGACATTAGCAGCAAGCATGAGACACATTCAATGCCATGCTGGTGCATGCGTGGGATGCATTCAAGCACCTTAGTTGCCGTTTCAAATTCCCAAATGAAATTAATTTGCTACTTCGTATTTCCTAGGCATATTGAGTCTACCCAAGCATCATCCTGTGAAGCCTTGGACGACAACATAGAGGGCTAGATGCTTCATCTTCCACGAAGCTTCGTGAATGAAAAAGAACAACAATTAAGAGCCGAAATTAATGGCTGTTGGGTTGTTTGCTTTGTGCAAATAAAGGGCATATTTAATATGTTGTCTTCTTTCTTCAAGGCGTGATTAAGTGAGCTGGTACATCTCTCCATGCATGTGAAGCAACTAAAAAGGTGGCATGGTAGTTTGGGAGGGGCCATTCACGTCCCCAATGCAGCATTAACAAGGCGTGGCTGTTCATTTTACCAAGGCTTCTCTTGCACAATTCCAAGGACGAATTTAAGAGCTTTCAGCCCCCTTTCTTCCTAGTGCTTTCGGCTGACTTAAGGAGCTTCTAGAAGCTAATTTTTGGGTGCCTCAAGGATGAACGTGGATAGCAAAAACCAAAGGCCAACTTCTAGAATAATTTAGGGTCATTTAAGGACAAAAATAACTTAGAAATTAAGCTAAGTTTCATGACTTTTAAATTAGCTTCTAAGCATTATAAATATCCAAAAATGGACAATTGTAAGGAACTTTTTGATGAATTTTATACCGTTATTCTGTCGAATTTGTGAGAGCACTTCTCCAATTCCGTTTTAGGATCCGTTGGCTTATCTAGCGAGCTAGTGGCGTCAACCCTTCCTTTTTCTTATCCCAATACCGAGGTTCCTATCGTATTTCGATAGTGGGTCGAGGTCTGATTTATATCCAAAACTGAACCTTAGGAAACGTATAAGTAACCCGGGTCGATACCTCTCAGTATTGGTTCATACTTATTTCTTAAGCCTTAAATCGAAACCTTTCTTTCTAAAACTGAATCTCGAACATCCTTCAAACTATTTTCGTATCCTTTCCGTAATCCTCCCAAAACCAAACCCCCTTCTTTCATACCAATTTTAACTATCCCTCTATGAACAATTACCCGAGTTACTATCCCGACTTAACTTCCAACCTCAACCCATCCATACCAATCCCAAACTAACTCTTAAACCGAGATCATTCCCGAATACCTCTTCTAAACTCGAGCTAATCCCGAACCTCTCATATTTTAGTTTAACTGAACTTCATACCTTCCTAACTGAATCTATACTTTTCTTCTATTTTACATTACTCTTTTTCTTCTATCTTCTATTTTCGTATTTCTTGTTTACGATCGGGCAACTACGCATACATCCCGACTTCCTCTCAAGACTGGGACTGTATCAACTGGTTAGTTAAGTATCGAGCAAGCTTGGATTATGCTGCTAAGTGCATGATATTAAAGACTTCCGAGGAAGAGGATGTGCTAGTGATAGGTGAGAGAAGGAATTACCTGTCCAATGTGGTGTCTGTACTAAAGGTTGAAAGGATGGTGCGAAAAGGGTGTGAGGCATTTTTAGCTTTCATTAGTGCTTTGGAGGCTAGAGAATTGTCTGTAGGGGATGTTAGAACGGTGAAGGAGTTCTCAGACGTCTTTCTTGAAGAGCTTCCAGGGTTACCTCTGGATCGTGAGGTGGAGTTTGGCATTGAAATGTTGCCAGGAACAGCTCCGGTGTCCATCGCCCCATATAGGATGGCGCTGAAGGAACTGGTAGAAGTTAAAGCTCAGATCCAGGAACTGTTGGATCGTGGATTTATTCGACCAAGTGTATCTCCGTGGGGAGCACCGGTGTTTTTCGTAAAGAAAAAGGACGGGTCGATGCGTATGTGCATTGACTATAGGCAGTTGAACAAGTTGGCGATTAAGAACAAATACCCACTACCAAGGATTGACGACCTGTTCGATCAGCTGCAAGGAGCTTCGATTTTCTCGAAGCTAGACTTGAGATCTGGATATCATCAGCTAAAGGTCAAGGAGGCAGATGTTCATAAGACTGCGTTCTGAATGAGTTATGGGCATTATGAGTTTCTGGTGATGCCGTTTGGGTTAACAAATGCACCAGCTGCATTTATGGACATGATGAATCGGGTCTTCCAACCCTATCTAGACCGGTTCATGGTGGTATTCATAGATGACATCCTGGTGTATTCAAGAACGAAAGAGGAGCATGATTCGCATCTTCGGGTTGTTCTGCAAGTATTGAGAGAGAAGCAACTGTATGCCAAATTCAGTAAGTGTGAATTTTGGTTGAAGGAAGTTTCCTTTTTGGGGCATGTTGTTTCTGCCGAGGGAATTAGGATTGATCCCCGAAAGATTGAAGCTATTTTGGATTTGAAGTCATTGAAGTCTCAGAGAGTAAATTTGAAGTTTTCTTGGGTTAGCTGGGTACTACAAAAGGTTCGTTGAGGGATTCTCACTGATTGTTGCACCATTAACCAAGTTGTTACGGAAAGGGGTACCGTTTGTTTGGGTTGATAAGCAGCAGGAAAGCTTTGAGAAGCTAAAGAGGATTTTGACTGAGGCACCAGTGTTGATTTAGCCAGAATCTGGGAAGGAATTTGTCGTTTATTGTGATGCATCACACACAGGGTTAGGATGTGTGCTAATGCAAGAAGGGAAAGTGGTAGCGTATGCGTCTCGGCAATTAAGGCCACATGAAGTGAATTATCCTACTCATGACTTGGAATTGAGCTAGAAGTGGTGTTCGCTCTAAAGATATGGAGGCACTACTTGTATGGAGAAAAGTCGGTTATCTACACCGATCATAAGAGCTGAAATATCTCCTTACCTGAAGGAGTTAAATTTAAGGCAAAGACATGTGGATTGAATTGTTGAAAGACTATGACTCGCTTGATCAAGTACCACGGGTAAAGCTAATGTAGTGGCGGATGCGTTGAGCCGTAAGGTGATATCAAATTTGAGGCAATGTTTGCTCATCTCAGTTTATATAAAGATGGAAGCTTGGTAGCCAAACTTCAAGTGAAGCTGACATGGGTGAGTTAGATTAAAGAGAAGTAATTATTAGACGGATCGTTAAGTTCTCGACTCCAGCAAGTGGAAGGTGGTGAGACAGGGGATTTCAGTCTAAACGGTGAAGGGGCATTGTGTTTTTGTGGAAGAATTTGTATGCCGAAGGACTCTGAGTTGAGGCAGATGATTCTACAGGAAGCGCATAGTAGCCCATACGCAATGCATCCCAGTGGAAGTAAGATGTATGGAGATTTACGTGAACTGTATTGGTGGCCAGGGTTGAAGCGAGAAGTTACCGAGTTTGTGAATAAGTGTTTGACTTGCCAGCAAGTGAAGGCGGAACATCAGTTGCCTTCGGGATTGCTGCAGCAGGTGAAGATCCCACTTTGGAAATGGGAGAGGATAGCGATGGATTTTGTTAGTGGGCTACCTCTGACGCCTACTAAGAAAGATTCGATGTGGGTGATTGTCGATCGGTTGACGAAGTCCGCTTACTTCATACTGGTTCGTATCGACTATTCGTTGCAGAAGTTGGCCAAGCTGTATGTAGTAGAGATTGTGAGGTTACACGAGGTACCAGTGTCTATCATATCAGACAGGGACCCTAGGTTTACGTCGCGATTCTGGAAGGCGTTACATAAAGCTTTAGGTACAAGACTGGATTTCAGCATGGCATTTCATCTACAGACTGATGGACAGTCAGAGAGAGTAATTCAGATTCTGGAAGACATGTTAAGAGGTTGTGTAATCGACTTCAGGGGTAGTTGGGAGGATTTTCTACCATTGGCAGAGTTTGCGTACAACAATAGCTATCAATCTAGCATTCAGATGGCACCCTACGAGGCGTTGTATGGTCGTAGATGTCCTACTCCTACCTACTGGACAGAGTTGGGTGAGCGACAGTTGTTGGGTCCGAAATTGATCTCAGAGACGGAGGAAAAGGTTAAGTTGATTTGGGCTTGGTTGAAGGAAGCTTTGGACAGGCAGAAATTGTGTGCAGATTTGAAGCGTAAAGAAATAGAATTCTCAGTGGGTGATCAAGTTTTCCTGAAAGTTTCACCTTGGAAGAAGGTTCTAAGATTTGGGCGGAAAGGCAAATTGAGCCCCAGATTCATCGGGCCTTACCAGGTGTTGAAACGTGTGGGACCAGTGGCTTATCAGGTTGAGTTACCTCTAGAGTTGAGTCAGATACATTATGTATTCCATGTTTCAATGTTAAGGCGTTATCATTCGGATCCATCTCACATAGTGCTAGTGGAGGAAATTGAAGTAAGACCCGATCTATCTTTTGAAGAAGAACCAGTGTAGATCTTAGATCGAGATGTTAAGGTGTTGAGAAGGAAGTCAGTTCCGTTGGTCAAAGTTTTATTTCGAAATCGCGGTTCGAGAGGAAGCCATGTGGGAGCCAGAAGATGTGATGCACGAAGCAATACCCTCACCTCTTTTGATCAGGTAAATTTCGAGGCTGAAATTTCTTTAAGGGGGTAGAACTGTAACATCCTAGAATTTGGGGTTCTGCATTTTGCACTATTTCATGTGTTTGGCTAGCTATGCTTGTTGTTTTGGTGTGTTTGGGGGTTTTCGGGAGGCTCAGGTTCGAGCCAGAGCTTTGGTAAATTTTTCTCTTTTGGGCACTTTAGGGGGAGAGCTTGTGGATGCAGGCCTTAAGTATGTTTGGTTGTAATTTGATGTCACAAGGAGCAAGGTGGCTAAGTGGTTGGCTTCACAAGGGAGTATGGAAGGAGGAGTGGGTTCGAAACCTACAGGTTGCAATTTTGGAGTATTTATTTTATGCCAGGATGGGGAAGAGGTGGAGTTTGGCTTGGACTCTGAGGGGTGGTTGTTGAATGAGTCAATCAGTTTGAAATGGATGGAGGAGAGGAGCTTGAAGTGTTGAATCGGTCAAAGTAGTTTGAAAGGGTGATGGAGAGGGCTTAGTGGAGTAAAACAAGGAGCAAATCAAGGAAGTGGGAAGGTGAGTGAGAGTTGGCCGAATGTTGGGAATTGGGAGGAGAATTTCGGCTATGTGATGTTGTGGCTAGGGAGTTTCGGCATCTTGGTGTGAGTTAACAAAATCGAACCCTTTTGGGAGTGATGTGCTGAATTCTATAGTTTCTTTAGCATTCTTTTTACGTTTTGTGCTTTTGACATAAGGCATTTTGATACGGGCACGGCCAGGTCCTCCAACGTTTTGCGAACTGATGAGCTCGAATTCAAATACCCAAGTGCCGTGGAGCTCAAGTGCATCTTCATGCACTTCTAAATTGAGCCAGATTAGCTCATTCGAGCTCGCTCCAGCTCATTGAGCTGATTGCTTTTTAATTTAATGCTTTAAATAAATTGGACAATTTATTTATTTAATTTTCTACAGTAAGTTAAGTGTCTAAATATTTTATCTAGTGTCAAATTTAATTTGCCTAAGTCTAATTTAATTTGTGTCATTTTATTACAGCCTTTTAAGTGTGTTTTAATTTAAGAATTAAAGTGCAGAATTTTTTTCATTAAAATAGGGGCTGCCGAATTTAGTATGTGTGCTAAGTGTGTGTTTAATGTGTCCAAAGTGTCTATTTATGTGTGTTGGACGTGATTAATTGTTATTCGATTCATTTAGCTTGATTTAATATGCATTCATACCCTTTTGTAGGTACAGTCGAATGTACATGAAGCAATTAAGAGATACATGCACCTAGGTGCATTGTACTTGGCCGAATACATCCATGTATTTGGTGGGTGCATGGACAGTTGGAAACATGGTTAAATGCTACTGATTTTTGGATTATCAAGGTGCCTATTTGGTTGAAAAAATAATTCCATGAAGACACATGCATGGAGGAGTTAAATGCATGATGCATGAACAGCCAGTTTCAACGAATGAAGAAATACATGCATGGTTGGAGTCATGAATGTCTCAAGGGAGTTTTAATGGCTGAATTAAACACTTGCAAGCCATTCAAAGACATGTTTAAATGCTGGAAATTCTTCAAACAAAAGGTGCAACTCATCCCCAATTTTGGTCGAACCTAGACAAGCCTTTTCAGCTCCTTTGCTGTCCAAATTCGTTTAGCCACTTTCTTCTTCATTAAGATGTCTTCAAAATGTCCCAAATGGCTGAATTTACATATCCAAGAGGGCTACTCACGTTCTCCCTTATTGTTGGACACTTTTCAGCCAAAAGAGACCAAATTAATAGCTCAATTATTGCATGGGACGTACCTAGCTGCTGCATGCATCTTCAAGTGACTTAAAATTCATTTTCCCTTCTAGAAAGCTGCCCATTAACATTCCCAAAGGCTGCACATGGACTTGGATGAATTTTTGGGACAATTAATCTTCTAGAAAACCATCCATTGGAGTGCCATTGATGCCATATACATCCAAACGAATTTGCAAGCACATCAAGGCCACATTCAGCCGAAATTTGCCAAGACACTAAGAGACTTTATTCTAGATTTTTCTAGCTTATTTTAGTTTAATTTTTACTTAGCCTTTAAGCTATGACCATTCGGCTAACTCCTTCAGTTGGCTATTAAATATTTGTTATTTTCATTTGTAAAGGCTAACTCCTTAATTGGCTATAAATATTTGTTATTTTCATTTGTAAAGGTAACAACTTTTAGAACTTTAATCAAATTATATGGACTTTTGATCATTGAGTGAGTTTATCTCCTCTTCATTTTCGTACGAGTTTCGTCTTTGACTTATCAAGTTTTGCTTGTGGCGTCAATTGTTTCTCATCCATCAAATTATACCAACGGTTCTTATCTTTTTAGATAACGGGTCTTGGTCCATACTCGATTTCCATATTTCCACCTTGAACCATATAGAAATTGGGGTGATACTAACTTGTGTTGAATCATTTCTTCGTTCAAGTTCATTTTGCCATTTCCACCAACTATCCTATTTTACTATCTTCTTCACTTTCATCCTAAACCGAACTTACCCATTTATCAACTAGCCATTTTCATTACAAATCCATTTCCATAACTTTCTCAATTATCATTCCTTTGATAGCTTCCGCAACTTTAATCTATTTACATCCATATTTTACTATTAATTCTCGAAGGCTTGATTTACTCCTCGTAGACGATTGGGCAACTCGCATATAATTCGACTCTTCCCGAGGTGGACTGTATCATATTTCGGGTCTCTTTTCCTTCATTTTATTTTGTTTGCTATCAACCGAACCCTCCCTCATTCATATCATCTTTCCTTTCATTTCAATTCTCTTCTTTTGTTTTTCTACACTCCTTTTTCCATAGCCGAATCTCTACTTGCCAGTTTCTTTCCCTCTCGTTTCTTTCGTGTTCTAGTCTTTTCTCTCATTTGAGCCGAACGTTCTCAACACTTCATCTCCTCCATTTCTTCTTCTTTTGACCGAATCACTCTTCTTCCACACTTCTTCTATTTTCTTCATCTTTTCTTCTTGCAACTTTATTTCTTGCGTAACTAACTGAACATCTGGAAGCACCCCTTTTGGTTTACCGTAAGTCTCTTCTCAATCAGCTTTGATTGTTGCAAGGTAACGGGTTCTCTCCTCAGATGTTTTTCTTTTCTCTTTTTGATGGACCGAAGCGGTCATTCTCTTACTTCTTCCTTTTTAGGCTGAATATAAGTACTCTCTCCGCCTTAAAGCGTGTTTGTTCGTTCATAGAAGCCAGAACTCGTGTCAGCAGTGGCCAAACCTAAGGCATCTTGGTAAGTTAGTTTTGGCCATTTATGGGTGATGGTTGGACGTTCTTAATAAGAGTATTTAGGCCGAAAGGCCATTTCTTCTTTATTTATTAGGAAACATCTTTTCTAACTCGTGAGTTATTTAGGAACTCAGTCAAGAGGATAGAACCAAGCGGCGTTGATAATTAAGGTAAGGAGTTTTTCTCTAGTCCTATACGATTAGACTCTCTTTCGTTTTACTCTGCCATAACCCAATCTCTTTGTTAGACAATCATCAATCTCTCTGAAAGTACTGTACTGATCAAGACTCTCTTCATGGATGCGAGTACTAGCCGAACCAAGGAGGGTGCATTAAAGGAGTCTGAGGGGAGTGGACTCGTAGTCTCTGCTCCCAAGTTCAAACGGTGTGCTGTGTCGGCAGTTCGAGACTTTTCGCCGGGTTATGGTAGAGGGCCAACATCTGTTTGGGATAGACAGATCGTAGTTGTTCGTGATAGTGAGAGTGACGACGATCAGGAGTGTTTAGTCCTTCGCGTAATCAGGTGTGTAATCCACACGCCTTCATTTGTTTGTTTAGCATTAATATATGTATTGACTAAAAGCCAGAATAACCGAAACGGCGAATGAGATACCCAGTGGGTATGGTTGGAGATATCAGGTAAGTAACCGTTATGATTATGCTATTCGGATAACTTGGTATGTTTATTTGGGTGATCATATTATCCGACATACATTGTTATATGTTTGCATTCATCACATTATGATTATATGTTGCATGGGATTGGGATATGATATTGATGAAAAGGGGAAATGTATATCGGTGACTTTGTCACATTGTTTCGGTGGCTAGGCCACATATATATATCGGTGACTCTGTCACATTGTTTCAGTGGTTTGGTACCACATATATCGGTGACTCTGTCACATTATATCGGCTTTGAGCAGCATGACTGTCAGCATGACTGCCAATGAGGAGTGTACCGGATGGAGGGTTGATTGTAGAAATCCCTGTGTGTGTTGAGGTTGGACATATGGAGTGGAGTGTAGAGGATGGAATACTAGGTTGGGCTGGGTTGAATTGCATTCACTATTTGATATGCCATGTTTTTAGGGCTAAGGCCCAATGTGCTTCTGTGGGCTTAGGCCCAGTTATCGTTCGTAAGGGGAATTACACACTGAGTCCTCATGACTCACCCCTCTGCTTAATTTTGCAAGTAACCCCTAGTTTAAGGATTTGGAGCCGAGGTTAACTCTGTGGTGGCCATGCATTACTTCTTTCGTAAACTCCATTTTCTTTATCTAAACTTATTTTTAATTTGGGAATTTGTTATGTAATAAGGCCTCCGGGATTTTAATTTGGTTTTTGATTTAATGCGGTTATTCTATATATTATGAAATGTTAAATATGGAGTTTTTCTAAAAATATAAACAACTTTTTTCCAAAATATTAACAAACGGATCACAAGCAATAAATAATTAAACTCGGATTTTCTTAGAACTACAAACATTATTTTCAAAAGGTCACGATTCAAGTTTTGATAGTTAGTGTTATTAACTACATTTTGCAAGAAAACCAGTAAGTAAATTCTATTTTTTAAATGGAACCAAATCTTGAGAATTTTTAAACGAACACAAGTTTCTTTAACAACCTTTCCATGTGACATGCCAGATTCTGGTCGTAACGTCTAGGCCGGGTTTGGGTGTTACATTTGGAAGCTTTAAGTGAATTTGTTTAGAAGATGGGTTTAAGTTGGGAATGGAGGTGTTTAAGTGAAAGAGTTGATTTGGATAATGGAAAGGATAGGTTCGGTTTAGGATGAAGGGAAAGAAGATGGAATTCGGTTTAAGATTGAACAAACAATGATAAGTTGATGGTAATGGAAATGGATAGATGGATAAGTGATAGTTTAGATAAATGATAGGTGATAGTTGATGGAAATGGATGAAAGAACTTAAACAAAGAAACAATTCAACACACAAGGATGTCACCCCAGTTTCTATAGTTGTTTAAGGTGGACGATGGAAAATGAAGATGGACCAAAGGCCCTTTACTTAGTGAAGTAAGAACCAATGGTATAATGATATGGAAGAACAAGTGATAGACGCCACAAGCACGGCTTGATAAGTCTAAGAAACTTGTACGAAATTGAAGAGGAGATAAAACTTACTCAGTGAACAAATGTTCATATATTTTCATAAAAATGATCAAAAGCTACATTGTCTCCCTTACAAATGAAATTTAAAAACTATTTATAGACTAATATGAGAACTAGCCGAATGGTCACTCCCCTATCTTCTTAATGCTTAAGTTTTTCCTAGGAAACTTCCTAGTAATTTCCTAAATATATTCTACAAGAAAATAAAGTAAAAATTTGAATGGTCTTGCTTCCAGAATAAGAAAAATTCGGCTGAACTTGTTTGGAGATGTCTTCATTCGGTTTTGGCCTTTAAATGACGTTAATTGCTATCTTGGAGAAGAGAAATGGCCAGCTTGGGAAAACATGACCTTTGGCCGAATATGAGCAGCCTTTAGGCTTAAAAGTTGCCGAAATTAATGAGGGAGGCTGATGGTTCTTGCACTCCACGAGTTGGTCTTCTAGAAGAGCTCAAACATCAACTCCTTTGATGTTCTCACATTGCATCAGCCGAATTGATACCCTGTCCTTTTATGTTTACGAAAAAGGCACCAGCATCCACTAAATGGTGTTCATGCATGTCCAACAATTCATTAAATTCGGCCAAAAGAAAATGTTGCACATTAGTGCATTAATTTAAATCCATTCATGCTGGACAAGGCCTTTATTGCCGTCCCAAACATCTCCAAAAATGATGTTCATGCATGAAAAATTCCAGCACATTAATGGTGCTTTTGCTGAACACGAAAAAGGGCCTTGGAAAGCTAAAACATCAGCTCATTTAATCCATCCCATGCTTGCCCAACATCTCCTTTAATTGCTATCGTCCAAGCATGATGCATGCAACAAATACTTCATTAAATTTCGGCCAAGCATGCTCCTTAATGGTTGCTGCAATTCACGAAACAAACATGCTTTAGTGTCTCAATTAATTCGGCTGAAAAGTAGCAGCACTTCATTAAATTTGGCTGGACCTTTATTAAGAATAAACATGCATTAATTCTCTTAAACACAATTAAATACATGCTATGGACATATCATAGGACACTTTGGACAACTTAAATGCACCATTAGGACACTTAATAAATTCGGCAGCCCCCATTTAATGAGAAAAATCTACACACTTAATTTAGCTTTAAAACATCTTTAAACTTGTAATAAAAATGTGAAAAAATTAATTTAAGCCTAAACAAATTAAATCTAACACTAAATTAATTATTTAGACATATTTAATTTGCTGTAGGAATTTTAATAAATTAAATACTTAATTATTCAATGCATTTAAAATTAAAGAATCAGCTCAAAAAGCTGGAAAGAGCTCGAGTGAGCTCAAATTGAGCTCAAATTGACTAATTCGACTCAATTTGGAAGTGCACCAGAGGGCACACTAGCTCCACAGCACTTGGGCTCAATGACCCGAGCTCATCAGTTCGCAAAATGTTGGAGGCCTTGGGCGTGCCCGTATCATTAGAACTCCAATTCGGTGAACTCTTCGCGAGACATGAATTTGTTACTGAAAGAAAATTGTTAGTGCTCAAAATAAAACAAAATTAAATACCTTACCACAAAAATCTCACAAGTCACTTACAAAGAAAAATCACTCACACTCGTGTTTCACTCGTTTAAGGCTTTTTCTTTGATGTAACACTCGTGCCTTTTACCACTCAGTCTCGTCTTACAAATTCGTACTTCGTTTCAATAGACTCGTCACGGCTTGAGGGTCGGCTACAAAATTGGTAACAAGGGATTGATGTCGGGTATAGGGGAGGCTGAACAAAGACAAGTTTGGTATCAGGTAGGCTAAACAAAAGAGAAAGCAAATGGGGTAGAAGGATAAGTACCAACGATGGTAACAAAAAATTTGGAGATTGGGCGGTAGAAAATGATTTCGATGTTCGGGAAACAGGATAGGAGAGATGGGATCAAAAACTTGCATAAACTTCTTAACTTTTTTTTATACTCGAAAACTTCTCACTTTTTTTTATACTCGAATTTTTTTCTCAATATAATCACTACAATATGCTGATTACAAGAAAATAAAATTACAACTTTTTTTTGTTTTAAAATTACGAACTAACTTCTGGCTTCACGATCATCGTCAAAAATCCTCGTTTTATAGCTCTAATACCAGATGATACGGCCCGCCTCGGGATGAGTCAAAACGTATGCGAGTTGCCCAATCGTCTACGAGGAGGAATCAAACCTTCAAAAAATAATCGAAAAATATGAATAAGTTTGCGGAAGCTTTAAGTGAATTTGTTTAGAAAATAGAAATAAGTTAGGAATGGAGGTTTAGGAAAACAAGGAATCGGTTAGGATAATGAAAGGATAGGTTCGGAAATAATTATGGAAAGAAAATGGTGATAGGAGATGGTTCGTTTTGATGGAAAGAAATGATGATGGATAAATAAAATAGATAAGAGATAATTTGATGGAGATTGATAAAAGAACTTAAACAAGAAATGATTCAACATAAATATGTGTCACCCCGGTTTCTAGAACGTTTAAGGTGGATAGATGGTAAATTGTTGATATGGACCAAAGACCCGTTACTTAGTGAAGTAAGAACCAATGGTATAGTGGTATGGAAGAACAAGTGATAGATGCCACAAGCTTGGCTTGATAAGTCTAGAAACTTGCACAAATTCGAAGAGGAGACAAGCTCACTCGATGAACAAAAGTTCATATAATTTGATTAAAGTTCTATGATTAATTAACTACCCTTACAAATGAAAATAGCAGATATTTATAGGCTATTATGGGCTAACCGAATGGTCACTTGAATGCCTTAAAACTAAGTAAATTTCAGCTAGAATAAGCTGGAAAAATCTAGAACAAAGTCTCTAAGTTTGCTTAGCAAAATTCGGCTGAATGTGGCCTTGTGAGCTTGCAATATTCAGCTGAATGTATTTGGCATCAATGGCACTTCAATGGATGGGTTTCTAGAAGGTTAATTGTCCTTAGAAAATTCGGCCAAGCTTCCCAAAGTTTCCTTGACCAGCTAATGGTTTTTTTTGAAGGAATTTAATGTGTATGTTCAGCTCCCTCCTTGGCAAATTCATGCATGTTTTTATGTTTGGCCGAATGGCCCTTTTGGGAACTCTAATCAGTAGCTCTTTTTGAGCTCCACGATGGGATTAATTCCCATGTCTTTTGGTCTACACGAACAAGCACCAGCAGCTCATTAATGGTGTTCACGCATGCCCAACACCCCTTTAATTTTGGACAACAAACTTGCAGCAATTTAATGCCGTTCCATGCACCATTCACGAGTAGCTTCTTTAACAACTTGTGGTTCACGAGAAAGGAGCTGATTTGTGCCTTCCCCTTGCATTCATTTCATCCATGCATGCTAGACAAGTCATTTATTTCCGTTTCATGCATGCTTAGCTTCTATTTAAATTGTTGCCGCCCAAGCAATGAAAAAGGCAGCAAACATCTCATTAATGTCGTCCACAAGCACATTAAATTCGTCCAATGCATGAAGGAACCAGCAGCATGCTGATCATAGCATTAATTCGGCCAGACATGCTCCTTAAATGGACGCCCATGCTTCTCCAACATTGCATTTATTGATGTTCCAAGCATGCTGCTCATAATGGCGTCCCATGTATGTTTCCAACATCTTCTTTAATTGCTGCCATCCAAGCATGATGCATGCAGCAAATTTAATGCCCAACACTTCATTGAATTCGGTCAAGAAGCTTCTTAATGGCTGTTCAAGCTTTGAATTCGAGCTCATCAGCTTGCAACACGTTGGAGGCCTTGGGCGTGCCCGTATCAACGGTAGTGATATAAAAGGTGTAGGGTAGGCTGAAAGAAATTAAAATTGGCTTTGAATGTGGCATGTAGGGTAGATGATGATAGTAGAAAGAAAAAAAACTTACTTGATCGGGATTACGACCAGATGAACACAAACTTCAATCACTTTCTTTTTTTTATTTCAAATTTCTTTTTTTTTGTTTTTTTTCCAATATATATAATTACAATGTACTTGTAATTCATGAAATAATAATAATAATAATTTGAATTTGAATTTTTTTGATTTTTTCCTTCACGAGCCTACCCTGAGATTACTCTGAACGTCCGTACTTCTCGTTTTTACAAGCTCTGATACCAAATGATACGATCTCACCTCGGTGTGTTGAGTTGAGTCGTTTTGATGCCCGATCATCGAACGAGGAAGTATTTTTCCAATTGAAAGCGAAGTGCGTATTTGGCTAAGTATGGGATTAGAAACGAAAGATAGGCTCACAAAAGGTTAAATAATTGTTTTTATAGGTTCGGCTATCAAAGAAGGGAAAAAGGTTAAATAATAATTTAGGTGAAATGGAAGAATGGACTTAAGTGCCAAGAACGAACCAACACTAAGAAAAGTGTTGACCCGGGCTTATATGACTTAAGGTGGTTCAGTTATTGATACGAGCTCGGTTGTAGATGACTCGAGTCATATTTGTTGCCCGATCGTGAATTTGAGTAAGGAGGATTCATTTTGAGTTAAGATAGGTTATGGCAAAAATAGGCTAACAAGAAGAGGGTTTATGGGTTCAAAGTAAAGGGTGCGAAATGGTTAAGGAGATGGATAGATAATTTGACTAAGGCCAAAGAAGGAACCAACAATAAAGAAGATTGTTGACCCGGATCTGATACGGGCACGCCCGAGGCACCAACATTTTATAAATTTATGGAGCTCGAATCCAATGCCCCGAGTGCCGTGGAGCTAATGTGCATCTTGGTGCACTTCCAAATTGAGCCAGATTAGTCCATTTGAGCTCGATTTGAGCTCACTCGAGCTTATTCCAGCTCCTTGAGCTGATTGCTTTAATTTAATGCTTTAAATAAATTGAGTCTTTAATTTATTTATTTTTCCTACAGTAAATTAAGTGTCCTAAATATTTTATTTAGTGTCAGATTTAATTTTCTAAATTAATTTGTCTCATTTTATTACAACTTTTTAAAGTGTTTTAATTTAAGAATTAATGTGCAGGTTTTTCTATTTAATTAGGGGCTGCCGAATTTCAAAGTGTCCTAAATGGTGTATTTAATTTATCTAAAGTGTCTATTAGGATGTCCTAGTGTGTCTTTAATTTTTTTCAGCTGATTTGGAGTGATTTAATGTATGTTCATCCCCTTTATAGGTTCAGTTGAATGTACATGAAGCATTTAAAGAGATACATGCACTTGGTGCAATGTATGTGACCAAATGCATCAATGAACCTGGTGGGTGCATGGACGGCTGGAACATGCATGATGGCTGCTCATTTTTGGCTCCCTAATGACCCCTATTCGACCAAAGAGTCACCAGCCCATTCAAGTCCCCAAGATGGCTGAATATCTCCCCTATGCACATCAAATACTTTTCACACTTGCTGCACAAGTCAAGGGCTGTTCGGCTGCTCCCTTTTCATCAAAAGACATCAATTTAAGAGTGCAATTAAAGCAAGGGACGTACCTAGCTACTGCATGCATCTTCAAGTGACCCAAAAATACATTTCTCCTTCTAGAATGATGCCCATTGATGTTCCCAAAGGCTGCACATGGACTTGGATGAATTTTGTACTTAATTCTTGAACATTCAGCCTTCTAGAAACCAACCATTGGGCTGCTTGTGCATTCATCATCTCAAAGTGCATTTTCTTAAGCATGAAGCATGACTATTGGAGCACCCATCAGCCGAACCTAGCAAGTCCATTAACATTCATCTTGCCAAGTGATTTGCACCATCTAGAAGCTGCCTTTATTTCCCCATGTTCAACCGAATCTTGCAAGCACACCAAGGGCCTCATTCAACCGAATTTTGCCAAGAACACTAAGGGATTTATTCTAGATTTTTCCAACTTGTTCTAGTTTCATTTAGCTTAGCTATTAAGGCTTTGTAGTGACCATTCAGCTAGCTCTATCATAGGCTATAAATACTTTGCTATTTTTCATTTGTAAGGGAGTAAGTTTTTGATCATTAATCATATTATATGAACTTTGCTCATCGAGTGAGTTATCTCCTCTTCGCTTTCATACGAGTTTTGATTCTGACTTATCAAGCTTGCTTGTGGCGTCAATCATACTCTTTCATTACTTTATACCTGATACGGGTACGCCCAGGCCCTCCAACGTTTTGCGAACTGATGAGCTCGAATTCAAATACCCAAGTGCCGTAGAGCTCATCTGCATCTTCATGCACTTTCAAATTGAGCCGGATTAGCTCATTCGAGCTCAATTTGAGCTCATTCGAGCTCGCTCCAGCTCATTGAGTTGATTGCCTAAAATTTAAATGCTTTAAATAAATTAAGTCTTTTATTTATTAATTTTTCTATAGCCCATTAATGTGTCTAAATATTTTATTTAGTGTCTAAATTAATTTGTCTTAGTCTAAATTAAATTATCACATTTTTATTACATTTTTTTAAGTGTTTTAATTCAAGAATTAAAGTGCAGTTTTTTTAGTTAATTTAGGGGCTGCCGAATTTTCATGTGTGTTAAATGGTGTCTTTAAGTTGTCCAAAACGTCCCTTGATGTGTCCATAGCATGTGTTTAATGTTATTCATCTGATTTGGTTTGATTTAATGTGGATTCATGGTCTTTGTAGGTTTAGCCGAACCTATGGAGTGAATTAAAGAAGATACATGTACCTAGGTGCATTGTACCTAGCCGAATGTATCCAAGAACCATGGAGGTGCATGGATGGCTGGAAGCATGTATGTTGCTGCTCATTTTTGGCCCCTCAAGACACCTTTTCAGCCAAGAGTCACTAGCCCTTCAAGCTCCCCAAGGTACAGCCGAATGTACCAATGCATTAAAGAGAGGTTCATGCACATTAAGTGCATTGTATGTGGCCGAATGCTTCCATGTGCATTGGTAGATGCATGTTTGGTTGGACAAGGCTTAAATGCTACTCATTATCCATCAAAAGACATCAATTAAAGAGCATAATTAAAGTATGGGACGCACCTGGCTGCTGCATGCATTTTCAAGTGACCCAAAACTCATCTCCTCTTCTAGAAACATGGCTAATGAAGTTCCCAAGTACATGGACTTGGACAAATTTCTTCTTCATGAAGCATGGCTATTGACGTTCCAAGAGGCTGAATTTGGACTTGTCCATTGACCTCCTTCAAGCATTCATCTACCAAGTTAATTGCTCCATCTAGAAGCTGTCCACTTGACTCCCATTCAGCCGAATCTGCCCATAACCACTTAATGAGTTTATTCTAGATTTTTCAGCTCAACTAAGCCTTCTAGAAGTGGCCTTTGACATCCTCAATGCAAGGGAAACTATAAGGAAACCTTCTCCAAAATTATGGAAATTTCTAAGTGTTTCTAGATTAATTTAGCTTAGTTATTAAGTTATTTGAATGACCATTCGGCTAGCCCTATAATAGCCTATAAATAGTTGTTACTTTCATTTGTAAAAGAGAGACTTTTTGCCATTTTTATGAAACATATGAACTTTGTTCACCGAGTGAGATTTTCTCCTCTCTATCTTTCGTACGAGTTTCGATCCCGACTTGTCAAGCTTCGCTTGTGGCATCAATCGCACTCTCCCATTTTATTATACCAACGATTCTTATCTTTATAGATAACGGGTCTTGGTCCGCCATCGAATTCCATCCTTCCACCTTAAACAAGTATAGATATCGGGGTGACACTCGTTAGTGTTAAATCGCTTCTTTGTTTAAGTCCTATATCCCATTTCCACCGAACTATCACTTATCTTAGATTTCTTCTTTGTTTCATCCTTAAACCGAGTCAACAAAATACCATATTCTTTACTTTCCATTCTAAACTGAACCTATCCATTTATCCTCTAATCATTTTTTTCATTAACAATCCATCTCCATACTTAGTCAAATTATCATCACTTTTTGACAGCTTCCGCAACTTTAATCTATTTTCATCCATATTCTTCGATTACTTTCCCGAAGGCTTATCTCCTCCTCGTAGATAATTGGGCAACTCGCATACTTTTTGACTCTCCCCGAGATGGACTGTATCATCTTGTATCAGAGCTACCAAACGAGGAGTTTTGTCGATGATCGTGAAGCCGGAAGTTAGTTCGTAAGTTAAAAAAAAGTCAAAAAAAATTCCAAGTTGTAATTTCGTTTCTATTGTATTTATTTTCATGCATTTGAAGTGTTAAAAAAAAAGAAAAAAATGAAAATTAAAAAAAAATCGAAGTTAAAAAGAAAATTGAGAAAAAAAAGTGGTGAAGTTTTTTTGCAAGTTCTTGTTTCATTCAACCTTCCACCCCAACGCCACCCCTATCCTATTTGTCAAAGTCCTTTGTTTAGCCTACCCGATACCCAAAATTTTCTTTTGTTCAGCCTCCCCTATACCCGACATCAATCCCTTGTTACCCACTTTGAAGCCGACCCTCAAGCCACGATTAGTCTTTCAAAATGAAGTACGAAATTGTGAGAGCGAGAGAGAGCGGTAAAAGGTACGAGTGTTACATTAAAGAAAAATCCTTATACGACTGAAAACACGAGTGTGAGTGATTTTCTTTGTGAGTGACTTGTGAGTTTTTGTGGTGAGGTTTTACTTTTCAGTTTTTATTCTTTTAACGATCTTTCTTTGCAGAAAATAAAAAAGAATCAAGAAGCGTTGTTAGAATCTGATTATCATTACTTGTTGAACGGGATGCGAAAAGTCATGAATTCCAAATTCAACAAGTTGCACGAAAGATTAGATCGTGTGAAAAAAGGAGCCCTTTACGAATGAAATTCTTCAAGTCAAAAATCAGAAACAAGAACCCCACGGAGATATACCGCCGAATACTACTTGAAGAAGTCCCGACGTTATTCCTTTTCGCCATCAATTCCGAGACAGGAAGTTAATTATGAATCTTACTCCCTCCAAGATGACGAGCAATTTGATCGATATTCTCATTCCGAAACTTCCAAGAAAACATCCACGAGGTATTCTTCTCGAAGAACCCCTTCCGATGACCGTTTAAGAAGTGACTATTATCGAGACTCCTACTCAACAAGATCTTCGAGACGGAGCAAAGAAAGTTACGAGTACAATCCTTTTCAAGGCGACGAACGGAAAAGCACGAGATATTTGTCGTATGATTCAAAGAAGTCCCGCACGAAGAATCTTTCATGAGGAATTGATCAAGATATCTATGAGAACATCGCTTCGATCTTACAAACAAATCCTAGTATTTTTGATTCTTTTGAACCATCCACTTGTTGTAATCAAAACAAAAAAGAAACATCAAATGAAAAAGAAAATAAAGAAAAAGAAATCGAAAAAGAGTTCGAGAGAAAAGAATGTAAAAATGAGAGTGAAGAAAAAGAGATTAAAAGAGAGGAAAAAGAAATCATGAGAGAAAAAGAGAATGAAGAAAATAAATTTGAAAATAAAATTGAAAAAGAGATTGAAAAAGAAAGTGAAAATGATGTTGAAAAAGAAATGAGAGAACAAGATGAGCGCGAAGAAGAGAGTGTTGAATTAACTAACCCATCAAAACTTTGTTCTTCTTCTGTTTCTACTTTTCAGGTTTACGAGAGACCGAGTGTCAAAAGCCAACTTCAATACCATCCCGACGAGCAACGTTTTCGTGTGATCAATAACGTTAAAATTGAAAACGAAGTTGAACCACATGAATCGGAAGGTAAGGAAGGTAAGTTGTAACATCCCAAAATTCAGGAATTTATGTTTTACATTATACCATGCAATAGGCTAGTTAAGAGTGTTAATTGTGTATGTTTAGGGGTTCTAAGAAGGCTTGGGGTTGAGTTGGGCCTTAGCAAAATTTTTGTGTTTAAGCACTTTAAGGAGGGAAGGTAAGTGGCGTCAAGACTTAAGGAAATAAGTGTGTATTTTGCTAGCACAAGTGGAGCTAGTAGCAGAGTGGAGTGGCGTCAGATGAAGGAGCTTTAGGGGTGGAGTTTGAATCCCACCTATTGCAAAGTTTTGGATTATTTTTTTCTGCTAAATGGTAAGTGTCAGCCATGGCTTTAATAAAGGAGAGGAAGACTTTTGAAATGATGGAAAGAAGACTAAGAAAATAAGGTAAGGAGGAGAACAAGGGAAAAATAAGGAACGAAATCAAGGAAAAGGAGTAAGAAGGGGGAACATGTTGGCCAAATTTTTGGAAGGAGCTTGGGGAAAGAATTTTGGTCAACAAAATCCATTTTGATATTAGGGACATACATGGTTTTGGTAGGGGGATTTTGGGAGACAATTTTCTTTAGCCTTTTTGCAAACTTGTGCATGAGAGAGTTTCATTCTTTTTGAACAATTTTGGTGCTCTCTTTTCCAACCTTTTACTTTGTTGTCGAAACACTCAAAATATGGTGTTCATTTTTCCTTTGTTTGCCAAAACACTCAAGCCTTTTTGATCATCTTCTCTTTGGTGTTAGCCAAAACTATCTAACACTTTTCCCATCTTTTCTTCTCTCTTCTTCTTTAATCAATATTTTTGATGGTCGAATCTTACTTGATCTTTTCTCTCTAAATAACCGAAACTTTAATCACATTATATCTTCTTCTTCTTGCTTGCATATTGGGCATTTCTTCCTTGACCGATTTGGGTAAGCGATTTCATCCTCTTCTTTTCTTTTTCTTTTCTTCATGGTCGAATATGTGCCCTTATAATTGGAGGGTTCTTTAAATCAAAACATCTCTTTCTCCTACTCCCTCATATCGTGATCATCTCTTTTTCGTAGTGTTCTAGTGGGTGGCTGTATATCACATCCTTGTCGATTCATTCGTAGCCATAAGCCCAATCTGTGGAAGTCGGAGCTATTATTGTTAAGGTAAGGAATTCCTTCAAGGTTCTTTTTGATCTATCTCATTGCGTTATTATTCCGCTAAAATGGATCGTTAGATTTGACTAATCGATTATTTTAGGGACTAAACTACTCGTTTTCTCTACTCGTTGGTTCTTCGGAAGTAGTGGTAAGCCGAATCCTATCCTTAAACAACTACTCTCTCATAGTAGTAATTTACTGACCGAGACTTTTTCAATGGAGGCAAGTGGTAACGATTTGAAAAGAAAATCGATAGGAGGGCAAATAGGGAGTGGACTTTCAATCTCTACTCCCAAGTTTAAGCATAGAGCTGTATCGGCAGTTCGGGATTTCCCACCGAGTTGTGGACCATCATCCGGTGAGAATAGGCAAATCGTGGTCGTTCACGATACTAAGAGTAAGCATTTAGATAGTTGATTTAGATTTGGATTAAGAAAAATCTCTTATGTTAATTAATCGAGTATTATGGTGATATAGGTGCCGACGATCAGGAAGGTTTAGTCCTTACCGTAATCAGGTGTGTAATCTCACACTGAAATCCCATTGATTCATGACTCACCATTATGTTGGAAGAATAGATCGTTGTTATTTTCAAGCCTAATAACCGTAATATGGCATGAAAATTGAGTAACTTGCTTAATCAACGTTATTCCTAAAGATCTGTCAAAATCGGTATTAAATTGCTAAATTACAAAAATACCCCTATGGGCCGATTTACGAAAATGCCCCTATGGGCCAATTTATAAAAATGCCCCTATGGGCCGATTTACGAAAATGCCCCTATGGGCCGATTTATCAAAATGCCCCTTTGGGCCGATTGCTAGAATGCCTTAGTGGGTCGATGTAACACCCCAAACCAGGTCTATGCGTTAAGACGAGATTTGGTTTGTTACATCGATCTATCATTCATTTAATACTCTAATGTTTTAGGTAAACAGTTCTATAAAACCTTTCGAAAATGATGTTTAGTTGAAAATTTAGAAAAATGATTTAAAATTTGATGAATTAAGAAATACTAGTTTGAAATCTTATCATTTAGTACTTTAATTGTTTAAATCTTTAAAGTAGTTTTTAAAGAGTTCAAAAGGATTTAAAAACACGAATAGTTAAAGCATCTTCAACGTTTTAAAGGAAATTTAAATCCATCCACACACATAAAAATCCATAAAAGTATTAATAGAGGCCTTATTACATCATACCCAAAATAGTAATTAAAAGAAATTACTTAATAAAAGTTCATAGTTTATAAAAACCCATATTCGTAGTATGGCCTCCATGAAGTCATCCTCGGCCCAAGCCTTCGTCAATTTCCATTACCTGAAATGGTTAAAAAGATAGAGTGAGTTACTCAGAACTCAGTGTGTAACTCACTTACCACGTTCATTGAGCCAGATAATCAAGGCATTGTTTTGGGCTTGAGCCCATTTATGAATATAATATAATAAATTAAATGCATGCAAAATGAAATTTCCCAACCAAACCTAATTTCCATCCGCTACACACCCCCGTACCAACCAACACACCTATGGGGATCAAGTCAACCCACCCCACCAACACACCAATCGTAGGCAATAAGTCGTTTTAAATATATTGTGGTGCACCACCGAACTAGATTGTGACAAAGTCACCGAACTAGAGGCATTAAGCCATTAAAATTTTGTGGCAAAGCCACCGAACTAGATTTTTGGCAGCATGTGCCTTTCTTCTCTTCATCGATTATCCCAACCCATGCAATCAGGTATGCATAACAATTTATATCCATGTAATAATTTAACAAAAGCCCTACCATACATGTGAGTCTATATTACAAATTTTCATTTGAGCCCATAAGATAAAATAGCATTTAGCCCATTTAGCAATCTAGCTAACTTGGGCCCATATATCGATCTAGCGATTTTTCGGCCCATTAACGATCTAGATTTTTTGGCCCATTTAACGATCTAGCAAATTTTTTGGCCCATTTAACGATCTAGCGCGTTTTGGCCCATTTAACGATCTAGCGATTTTTGGCCCATGAATTTAACGGTTTTCATACATTTACACAAAAGTGTTAATTACTATGTATTTTACGATTTTTCCATCTTTACGATTTTATCCCAATATTTACGGTTTAGTATCTAACCCGAGAGATAAGTGTGAAGTTACACACACGGGTTCTGTGTGAGAACTAGACTTTCCTGCTCGTCGATACCTAAACGCATCACGATAAATTAGAACACTATAATTTATTCACATATCGAATCTTAGAAATAACAATCTAGACTTTACCCTCAAAATTTCGAACCACTTCTATTTGTGGTTTCTCCTCGATTGATGGTTCGTTACCCGATAAAAATCCACGAACAAACAAAGGTTCGGGAGTACGAATGATTTCAAACAACTGATTCTCCTCGGATGAGCATCCATAACCCGGTGGAAAATTCTGGATTGCTGAAACAGTCCTTTGCTTAAACTTAGGGGGAATAACGAAACCACCCCTCTTCCGAACACTATTCACCACCCTTTTCGTCCCTATTTTGATTATTTCTAATGACAAATGATCATGAGTTCGACTAAATATATCGAAATTATGACTAACGGTTACAAGGGTGAGATTGCCTTACTACGAAATATCCTTGTTCCACAATATGCAAATTGAGCGATACGTCCCCTAAATTGAAATCGAGTTATAATCCATCTATATCAAAATGACGAGTAATATGAGAATCTTTGAATAAACTCCTTACCTTAACTCTTTAGATCGATTCCAACGATTCACTATACTCACGAACACTTGAGTTTCGGTCCTCCAAAATCACACTATTGTCCACGATTGAAAAAGAAACGTTTGAGAAGAATACCTATGTATAGTAGGAGATTCAGCTATGAATAACAAAGGAAGGGAAAAAATGGTTCGGCAATGGAGCAATCTAGCATTCGGCCATGAGAGAAAATAATGAAGAAAATTTAGTTGAGAAGAAAGTAGAAGGATGAAAGGAAGGAGATGATGTTGATTCAGTTTTCAAGAGAGAAAAGAGAAAAGAAAAAAGAAAAGAGATGAGTTTAGGAGTAAGGTACATTCGGCAATGGGGAAAAGGAGAAGGAAACGAAAATGATCTTAGCTTTGGTATTTCGCCCAAAAGAGAAAATGTCTTGAGATGCTAAGCAAAAATGTGTCCAAATGGTAACATGAAATGGTCAAAAACAAAACTTACCAAAAGCTCAAATTCGGCTAAAAGAAAGGTTGAGAAGAGAATTGCAAATTTTGCACAAAAATGCTAGAAATGACCAAAAGCTAACTCCTAATCCTAGCCAAGCTACTAACACATTCTGGCCAACCCCTTAGTCCACAATGCCGTCCATGTTCATGGTCAAAATGGCCATGAAGAAGTTACCAAAACATCAACCTTGATTCAAGCCTTGCAATCCTCCATTTTCCTAAAGTTTGAGAATCTCATCCCCAAAATCAAGCCATTCCATCCCTTAAATCATGCTTGCCATAAACCTTAATATCCTTACCATAAAAATTTAGTCCATCTTATCCATGTTTGATGCTTGGCCGACACATGCTAGGAAAAACCAAAAATAAAAGCTCCTAAATTGCATGCTAGGAGATTCGAACGTCTCCCCTCAAGTCCAACTTATGGCGCCATCACCACTTTGCCAATTACTCATCTTATGCTAATTTTAGACACTTAAATTAACTTAAGTATCAGTGTCACTTGATCCACTTCAATAAATTCTCAATACTAAAAATTATTCTATACCAGAATACTTCTATGCTCTTTTCAAGGCTATAATAAACACGAAAAAGAAGAAAGGAAAATTTTCATTCATAAGCTAAACACCAAAACATGCAATATATCGATACTTGGATTTTTAGGATGTTACAATTCTACCATCCTTAAAGAAAATTTCATCCTCGAAATTTACCTGGTTAAAAGAGGTGAGGGTATTGTTGTCAAATTGCATCCTCAGGCTCCCACGTAGCTTCCTCCGCTCCATGATTACGCCATAAAACCTTGACCAACGGCACTATCTTCTTTCTTAGCTCCTTGACATCTCGGTCTAAAATTTCCACTGGTTCCTCCTTGAAAGACAAGTCTGATCTCAACTCCACTTCTTCTACCGGTACTATGTGTGACGGATCCGATCTATAATGCCTTAGCATGGAAACATGGAAAACATTATGAATTTGACTAAATTCCGGAGGTAATTCAATCTGATAAGCCACTGGACCAACACGCTTCATCACACGATATGGTCCAATGAACCTAGGACTCAACTTGCCCATCCTTCCAAATCTGAAAATTTTCTTCCAAGGTGAGACCTTCAGAAAGACCTGATCCCCCACAGCAAACTCGATATCCTTACGCTTCGGATCGCATATGACTTACATCTGCTCATCCGAAGCTTCCTTTAACCGTGCTCGAATGACTTTTACCTTTTCTTCCGTCTCGATATTAACTCGGACCTAACATCCGCCGTTCGCCCAATTTAGTCCAACAAGTAGGAGAAGCGACACCTACGACCGCACAATGCCTCGTAGGTGCCATCCGAATGCTAGGCCCGATAGATAGTTGTTGTTATCACGCAAATTCCGCCAGCGGTAGAAAATCCTCTCAACTACCTTTGAAATCAATCACACATCCACTTAACATGTCTTCCAATAACTGAATTACTCTTTCCAGTGACCATCGATTGAGGATGAAAAGTAAATCTTGAAGTTTAACTTTGTTCCCAAAGCTTCATGCGAGCTTTCCAAAATCGTGATGTAAACCTAGGATCCCTATCGATATAATAGATGTTGGTATCCCATGCAACCTCACAATTTTAGATACATACTGACTTAGCCAACTTATGTAATGAATAATCCGCATCTGTTGGTAGAAAATGAGCAGTCTTCGTCAATCGATCAACTATTACCCAAACGGAATTTTTCTTAGTAGGTGTTAAAGGTAACCCACTAACAAAATCCATAGTTATCCGCTCCCATTTCCAAAGATGAATCTTTACCGGTTGTAATAAGCCTGACGGCAATTGATGCTCCGCCTTCGCTTGTTGACAAGTCAAACATTTTCCCACAAACTCGTAAATCTCACGCTTCAACCCCGCCACCAATATCACATTCACGGAGATCCCGATACATCTTATTTCCTCAGGGGTGCATAGCATAAGGGCTAATATGCGCCTCCCGCGAGAATCATTCGTCTCAAATCGAGTCCTTAGGCATACAAACTCTTCCACGTAAAAACAAAGACTCCATCCGTGTTTATACCAAAATCCTCTATTTCACCACTCCCAACTTGCTGAATTAAGGGTCCCAACTTATTACTCGATATCCGCTTTTCCTTGATTTGCTCTAACCACGGAGGCTTCACTTGAAGTTCCGCTAATAGACTACCATCCTCATACAAACTCGGATGAGCAAACATTGCTCTCAAATCGATACCACCTTACGGCTTAACGCATCGGCTACCACATTAGCCTTTCCGGATGATACTCGATTGAGAAATCATAATCCTTTAATGATTCTATCCATCTTCTTTGTCTCAAGTTTAACTCCTTACGAGTAAGAAGATACTTAAGACTCTTGTGATCCGTGTAAATGATGGACTTCTCACCGTAGAGATAGTGTCTCCAAATCTTTAAAGCAAACACTACTGCAGCTAACTCCAAGTCATGAGTGGGGTAATTTACTTCGTGCGGTCTCAGTTGACGAGAAGCATATGCCACTACTTTTCCACTTTGCATCAACACACAACCTAAACCCGTGTGAAACGCAGCACAATAAATGATAAATTCCTTTCGACCTCAAAGTGAATCAAAACAAGTGCTTAGTTAGAATCTTCTTCAATTTCTCGAAACTCTCTTGTTGTTTTTCAGTCCAAATATACGGTACCCCTTTCCGCAATAGTTTAGTTAGGGGTGCAGCAATCAGAGAAAACCCCTCAACAAAGCGTCTATAATAACCAGCCAACCCCAAGAAACTCCGAATCTCACTCATCGACTTTGGCGTTTCAATCCAAATCTGACCTCAATTTTCTAAGGATCCACCCTTATTCCTTCAGCTGATACCACATGACCCAAGAAAGTCACTTCCCTTAACCAGAATTCACATTTACTAAATTTGGCATAAAGTTGATTATCTCGAAGTAACTGCAATACTATACGTAAATGCGAGTCATGCTCCTCTTCATTCCTTGAATATACCAAAATGTCATCTATGAACACCACCACAAACCGGTCTAAATATTGTTGAAAGACCCGGTTCATCATGTCCATAAATGCAGCTGGTGCATTGGTCAACCCAAACGGCATCACCAAAAACTCATAATGTCCATAACGAGTTCGAAATGCCGTCTTATGAATATCTGCTTCTTTCACCTTAAGCTGGTGATAACCCGATCTCAAATCACACTCGGTCGAATAAAACCTCGATCCAGCAATTCTTGAATTTGAGCTTTAAGCTCTACCAACTCCTTCGGTGCCATTCTATAAGGAGCAATGGACACTGGAGCCGTTCCAGGCAAAAGCTCAATACCAAATTCCACTTCCCGATCTGGAGGTAAACCAGGAAGTTCTTCGGGAAATACATCTGGAAATTCCTTCACCGTTCTCACGTCCTCCACTGATAACTCTTTGGCATCCAAAGCACTAATAAAAGCTAGAAATGCTCCATACCCTTTTCGCACCAACTTTTCTGCCTTTAACACAGATACCACATTTGCCAAGTAATTCCTTTGTTCGCCTATCATTACTATTTCTTTATCATCCGAAGTCCTTATTGACATCCGCTTTTCAGCACAGTCCAAAAGTGCCCGGTGCTTAACCAACCAATCCATGCCCAAAATTAGATCGAACTTGCCGAAAGGCAATTCCATCAAATTCACCAAAAATATTTCTCCTTGGATTTCTAAGGGCACGTCTCTAAACAGTTTATTTACAATTACTGACTGTCCTAAAGGACTAATTACCATCATCTCACTATTGATAATTTTAGATTCTAGATTCAAGTTTCTAGATATGGCGCTAGCAACATACGAGTGGGTAGAACCAATATTTATCAAAGCAGTAACAGGTACATCAAAGATAAAGAACGTACCAGTTATCACATCAGGTGCATTGCCATCCTCGCGGCGTCTAACTGCATATACCAATCCTGGCTGTCTTGCATCCGTGTTACCTCTAGAACCATTGCCTCGACCCAATGCACCTTGACCACGTCCAGCCCCATTACCACCACGACCTGATCCACGACCTCTCGGTGGCTGCTGAGTTCCTCTTGTCGGTTGTGCTTCAGTATTACGAACTTCCTGAGTCGTATCCATGCGTCAAGGGCAATTCTTATATTGATGATCCATTGAACCACATTTATAACAAGCACCCATTTTCCTCCAGCACTCTCCGGAATGTCATTTCCCACATTGATGCAGTCTGGGCGACTACGATTATTAGCTACAGTGCTCTTCCTTGAGTGGCTCATCATTCCGAGGCCTCTTGAAACCTTTTGAAGAACCCGAATACTTTATATCTCTTTTGCCTCTAACTCTTTCCCGATTCTGACATTCTGAGCTCTTAGCCTCTTCGGCTATCTTGTCTTTCTCCACAAGCGTGGCAAAAGTTCTAACTTGTTGTGGGGCTATCAGAACCCGCAACTCATCATTCAACCCATCCTCAAAGTGTACACAACGCTCATGGTCCGTTGGCACTATTGTCCGAGCATAGCGACTCGGACGTAAAAACTCAGCTTCATAAGCTGCCACCGTCTTATTTCCTTGAATCAGATTCAAAAATTCCTTCCTTCGGGCATCCACATAACTTGTGCCTACATATTTCCCTGAAGGCGGCTTTGAAGAACTCCCAATTAACTAATACGACTTGATTGCCTTCTCGGACGAGTAAGCCACCATTGATAAGCCGTCCCTTAGCAAGGACACCGCTCCTCTTAGTTTCTATTCTAGAGTGCACTCGAGGTCTTCCATAATTCACTCCACCGCCTCAAGCCAATATTCGACAACATTTGGAGCTACACCGAGACACCTCGAAAACCTCGGCACCACTTGATTTTGATCGCTCCGATATCGACCCACGATTTGTTGGCCCGACTCTAGGTCAATGACCCTTTCAAGGACTCGCGGCATTACTCGTGTTAAAGCATTATCTTCTTCCATATGATCATGTGATCCCGTCTCACTCTCGAGCTATGCAGGTGCATCCATTTCTGGCACATGACCTGGCGCTTCAGACGCAGCACCTCGTTCTCTACCACGGCCACGTCTACCGCGTCCACGACCACGTCCTCTAGTGCTCATAATAACTAATTTAGTTTATTCTGGTTACAAGTTTTATGAATCAGAATACTATTTCAGTGTTTATTAACGATGTTTTATGAGATATAAGAGGTAAAGTTGTTTTCGCAATCACGTCCTATAGTCTCAATCTCTATTGTTTTCAACACCTAAAACTAGAAGTTCTAGAGTGTTCCTATGATCATATCACAATAATAACAATCAATATACAAATACTTACTTGACTTGGTGCCGGATGCTCGTGGTGCCATACTACCTTTAGAATATAAAGTTTAAAAATTTAAACTGTTTCTCAAACAAAAATTGTTGTTGAACCCAACCACAACCGAGTTTTGAAACTGGCTCTGATACCATTAAATGTAACACCCCAAACCAGGTCTATACGTTAAGACGAGATTTGGTTTGTTACATCGATCTACCATTCATTTAATACTCTAATGTTTTAGGTAAACAGTTCTATGAAACCTTTCGAAAATGATGTTTAGTTGAAAATTTAGAAAAATGATTTAAAATTTGATGAATTAAGAAATACTAGTTTGAAATCTTATCATTTAGTACTTTAATTGTTTAAATCTTTAAAGTAGTTTTTAAAGAGTTCAAAAGGATTTAAAAACATGAATAGTTAAAGCATCTTCAATGTTCTAAAGGAAATTTAAATCCATCCACACACATAAAAATCCATAAAAGTATTAATAGAGGCCTTATTACATCATACCCAAAATAGTAATTAAAAGAAATTACTTAATAAAAGTTCATAGTTTATAAAAATCCATATTCGTAGTATGGCCTCCATGAAGTCATCCTCGGCCCAAGCCTTCGTCAATTTCAATTACCTGAAATGGTTAAAAAGATAGAGTGAGTTACTCAGAACTCAGTGTGTAACTCACTTACCACGTTCATTGAGACGGATAATCAAGGCATTATTTTGGGCTTGAGCCCATTTATGAATATAATATAATAAATTAAATGCATGCAAAATGAAATTTCCCAACCAAACCTAATTTCCATCCGCTACACACCCCCGTACCAACCAACACACCTGTGGGGATCAAGTCAACCCACCCCGCCAACACACCAATCGTAGGCAATAAGCCGTTTTAAATATATTGTGGTGCACCACCGAACTAGATTGTGACAAAGTCACCGAACTAGAGGCATTAAGCCATTAAAATTTTGTGACAAAGCCTTTGAACTAGATTTTTTTGCAATGGCCTTTCTTCTCTTCATCGATTATCCCAACCCATGCAATCGGTATGCATAACAATTTATATCCATGTAATAATTTAACAAAAGGCCTACCATACATGTGAGTCTATATTACAAATTTTCATTTGAGCCCATAAGATAAAATAGCATTTAGCCCATTTAGCAATCTAGCTAACTTGGGCCCATATATCGATCTAGCAGATTTTTGGCCCATTAACGATTTAGCAGTTTTTGGCCCATTTAACGATCTAGCAAATTTTCGGCCCATTTAATGATCTAGCAAATTTTCGGCCCATTTAACGATCTAGCAAATTTTCGGCCCATTTAACGATCTAGCAGTTTTCGGCCCATTTAACGATCTAGCAGTTTTTGGCCCATTTAACGATCTAGCAGTTTTCGACCCATGAATTTAACAGTTTTCATACATTTACACAAAAGTGTTAATTACTATGTATTTTCCGATTTTGCCATCTTTACGATTTTATCCCAATATTTACGGTTTAGTATCTAACCCGAGAGATAAGTGTGAAGTTACACACACGACATCGTGAGAACTAGACTTTCCCGCTCGTCGATACCTAAACGCATCACGATAAATTAGAACACTATAATTTATTCACATATCGAATCTTAGAAATAACGATCTAGACTTTACCCTCAAAATTTCAAACCACTTCTATTTGTGGTTTCTCCTCGATTGATGGTTCGTTACCCGATAAAAATCCACGAACAAACAAAGGTTCGGGATTACGAACGATTTCAAACAACTGATTCTCCTCGGATGAGCATCCACAACCCGGTGAAAAATCCCGGATTGCTGAAACAGTCTTTTGCTTAAACTTAGGGGGAATAGCAGAACCACCCCTCTTTCGAACACTATTCACCACCCTTTTCGTCCCTATTTTGATTATTTCTAATGAAAAAAGATCATGAGTCTGACTAAATATATCGAAATTATGACTAACGGTTACAAGGGTGAGATTGCCTTACCACGAAATATCCTTATTCCACAATATACGAATTGAGCGATACGTCCCCTAAATTGAAATCGAGTTATAATCCATCTATATCAAAATGACGAGTAATATGAGAATCTTTGAATAAACTCCTTACCTTAACTCTTTAGATCGATTCCAACGATTCACTATACTCACGAACAATTGAGTTTTGGTCCTCCAAAATCACACTATTGTCCACGATTGAAAAAGAAATGTTTGAGAAGAATACCTATTTATAGTAGGAGATTCGGCTATGAATAACAAAGGAAGTGAAAAAAATGGTTCGGCAATGGAGCAATCTAGCATTCAGCCATGAGAGAAAATAATGAAGAAAATTTAGTTGAGAAAAAAGTAGAAGGATGAAGGAAGGAGATGATGTTGATTCGGTTTTCAAGAGAGAAAAGAGAAAAGAAAAAAGAAAAGAGATGAGTTTAGGAGTAAGGTACATTCGGCAATGGGGAAAAGGAGAAGGAAACGAAAATGATCTTAGCTTTGGTATTTCGGCCAAAAGAGAAAATGTCTTGAGATGCTAAGCAAAAATGTGTCCAAATGGTAACATGAAATGGTCAAAAACAAAGCTTACCAAAAGCTCAAATTCGGCTAAAAGAAAGGTTGAGAAGAGAATTGCAAATTTTGCACAAAAATGCTAGAAATGACCAAAAGCTAACTCCTAATCCTAGCCAAGCTACTAACACATTCGGCCAACCCCCTTAGTCCACAATGCCGTCCATGTTCATGGTCAAAATGGCCATGAAGAAGTTACCAAAACATCAACCTTGATTCAAGCCTTGCAATCCTCCATTTTCCTAAAGTTTGAGAATCTTATCCCCAAAATCAAGCCATTCCATCCCTTAAATCATGCTTGCCATAAACCTTAATATCCTTACCATAAAAATTTAGTCCATCTTATCCATGTTTGATGCTTGGCCGACACATGCTAGGAAAAACCAAAAATAAAAGCTCCTAAATTGCATGCTAGGAGATTCGAACCTCTCCCCTCAAGTCCAACTTATGGTGCCATCACCACTTTGCCAATTACCCATCTTATGCTAATTTTAGACACTTAAATTAACTTAAGTAACAGTGTCACTTGATCCACTTCAATAAATTCTCAATACTAAAAATTATTCTATACCAGAATACTTCTATGCCCTTTTCAAGGCTATAATAAACACGAAAAAGAAGAAAGGAAAATTTTCATTCATAAGCTAAACACCAAAACATGCAATATATCGATACTCGAATTTTTAGGATGTTACAGCCGAATTACCAAAGTACTATAATGGGCTGATTCACCGTAATAATTCACTTGATAAATGGTTGTTATTTACATGTGGATATTTTATTATGTATGTGGCATTTTTTTTACATATTGCATGGGATGGGAAAAAAATTTCATGAAGAGCAGTGTAGCCTGGTGGCATTGCCACAATTTGTTTACTAATGTTCTTAATTATGATTTCGGTGGCTTGACCACAAAAATATTATATAAATAGCAGTTCGACTGCAAATTGGTGTGAACGGTAGGGTGGGTTGACTTGATCCGCACAGGTGTGATTGGCTGGTCGGGGGTGTGATGGAGGGATGGGTTGGGTTGCATACATTTACTCCATTTAAATACTGTTATGTAAATGGGCTTAGGCTCACGATTATGCTTTGCGGGTTCGGCCCGAGTGGATGACGGTAAGGGGATTATACTCGAGTTCTAGTAACTCACCCCATCTTCTTAACCCTTGCGGTAATGCTCGAGAATGAGGACTTGGGCCCATGGATGACTCGGTGGAGGCCATACTTTGGAAATAATGTTTTGAACATTAGTAAACTTCTTTTCCATTTTATTTTCGTTACTCTTACTATTTTGGGTTTTAAAGTTGTAATAAGGCCTCTCGGATATGTTTTATTTTGCTTTATGTTTAGACGTATTAAATATCTTTCTTGATTGGTTTTAAATGGGGATTTTCTAAAAATCATAATTAACGGTTTTCCAGAATTGATTAATAAATGGATTTCGTAATAAATATGTACAAATATTTTAACTTCGACTTTTCCTCCGAAGTATCATCGTTATTTTCAAAAGTTATGATTTTAAAGATTACCTGATAAATTTTCAATTCATCAATCAACCTCTCGAGATTTGTAGTATTTTTAACGAATATCTATAACTAAACTTGTTTTTTCTTAACTATAACCAAATAACACTTACTTTAGAAAGATTCACTCGTTATTTATATGTTTTCTTCATGTGACATGTCAGATCCGGTCATACCGCATGAGCCGAGTTTGGGGTGTTACATTTTATGGTGTTAGAGCCCGGTTACAAAACTCAGCTATGGTTTGGGTTCAAAAATGTTTTCGAAAAACTACTTGAAATTCGATTTATAAATACATGTTTTAGAGGAAGTATGGCACCACTGTATCCTAGCACCAAGTCGATAAGTTTACATTTTCATTTTATGATTATTGTGGTATGGTGTAGTATGAAAACTTCACAAAAATAGAAATACTCTAGAACTTTTAGCTTTAGGAGCTAAAAAACTATAGAGATTGAGACTTTAGGATACGTTTTGCGAAAGCAACTTTACTTCTTATACTCCATAAAATATTATTTAATAAACACTGAATAAGCATACTGATTCATTAGACTCTTAATCAGATTAAATTGATGTTAGTAAACATGAGTGCTAGAGGACGTGGACGCGGTAGATGTGGCCGTGGTAGAGGCCGAGGTGCTAGAGTTGTATCTGAGGCATCAAGACATATGCTTGAAATGGCGCACCTGTGTCACCAGTGACTGAAGCTGGGTCACATGATCGAATGAGAGAGGACGACGCTCTATCCCAAGCGATGTTGCGGGTACTAGAAAGGGTTGCTGGGGCAAGAACTGGGTCAACAGCTCGTGGGTCGATATCTGAGCGACTTAGATCGAATGAGCCGAAGTTTTTAGGGGTATTTTGGGTGTAGCCCCTAATGTAGCGAGAATCGCTTGAGCTTGAGCGGTGGAGCGATTATGGATGACACGGATTGCACCGCCGAGCAGAAACTGAAAGGGGTTGTGTCATTGCTGAGAGACGAGGCGTATCAGTGGTGGCTCACTATTCGGGAAGGTACTCGGGCTGAACGTATTACTTGGGATTTCTTTAAGACATCATTCCAGGGAAAATATGTCGGTGCTAGTTATGTGGATGCCCGAAGAAAGGAATTCCTGAATCTGGTTCAATGAGGTAAATCTGTGGCAGCATACGAGGTGGAGTTTCTGCGTCTGAGTCAGTATGCCTGGGGAATAGTGCCGACTGATTATGAATGCTGCGTACAATTTGACGATGGATTGCGTGATGAGTTACGGGTACTGATAGCCCCACAGAAGGAGAGGAATTTTGCCACACTGGTGGAAAAAGCTAAGATTGCTGAAGAAATAAAACACTCAGAACGGAAAAATTGAGACAAGGATAGGGGTAGGAACAAGAGAGACTCTGGGTATTTAGGTCCTGCTAGAGGATTTTAGAAAAGGCCCAGGAATGAAGAGCCAGCTCGAGTGAGAGTTCCAGCTACTACCAATCGATTCTGACCTTACGTGCATTGTGGGAAACTTCACTCGGGTGAATCTTTGGAAGAGAAGCGGTGGTTGTTTTTGGATGTGGATCCAAGGACCATCGGTTTAAGGATTACCTCGAGAGCCCTGCTCGGACTCGGGTAGTTCGTAATGATTTGCGTAGCAAGCGGGAGGCACTCGCAGCCGCCGAGAGGCCGTGGGCCAGTCAAGGTGGTAATGGTGTAGGGACGAGGTCGTGGCGCGTCGTGCAGGGTAGAAGTGCGGTAATAGGGGTAATGCAAAGGCGAGGCAGCCCGGGGTTGGTCTATGCGATCGGCGCCGAGAGGAGGGCGACGCACCGAACATCATAACCGGTACGTTCTTCATATCTGATGTACCTTTTACCGCTTTGATAGATATTGGATCCACCCATTCGTATGTTGCATGTGCTGTGTCTGGAACTTTGAATATTAGATCTGAGATTAGTGCTAGAGAAACAACTGTGATTAGCCCTTTAGGACAGTCGGTGGTAGTAAATAAGTTGTTTAGGGATGTGCCCTTAGAAGTTCAGGGGGTAGTTTTTCTGACGGATTTGATGGAACTACCGTTCGGAGAGTTCGACCTTATATTGGGTATGGACTGGCTGGTTAAGCATCGTGCGAACTTAGATTGTGCTGCAAAGTGGATGGTACTAAGAACTTCAGAGGATAAGGAAGTGATGATGATAGGTGAAAGAAGAAATTATCTGTCTAATGTGGTATCTACTTTAAAGGCGAAAAGGTTGGTACAAAAGGGGTGTGAAGCGTTCTTAGCCTTCATTAGTACTTTGGATGCCAAAGAGTTGTCGGTAGAGAGTGTTAGAACGGTGAAAGAGTTTTTAGACGTCTTTCCCAAAGAGCTTCCAGGATTGCCTCCGGATCGGGAAGTGGAATTATGTATTGAGCTGTTGCCAGGAACGGCTCCGGTGTCCATTGCTCCTTATAGAATGGCGTCGAAGGAGCTAGTGGAACTTAAAGCTCAAATTTAGGAGTTGATGGATCGTGGATTTATTCGACCAAGTGTGTCACCATGGGGAGCGCCAGTTTTATTCGTTAAGAAAAAGGATGGGTCGATGCGTATGTGCATCGATTATAGGCAATTGAATAAGTTGACAATCAAGAATAAGTATCCGTTACCGAGGATCGATGATCTGTTCGATCAGCTACGAGGAGCTTCGGTTTTCTCAAAAATAGACTTGAGATCGGGGTATCACCAGTTAAAGGTCAAGGAGTCAGATATTCACAAGCCTGCATTCCAAACTCGTTATGGGCATTACGAGTTCATGGTGATGCCGTTCGGGTTGACTAATGCACCAGCTGCATTTATGGACATGATGAACCGGGTCTTCCAACCCTATCTAGATCAGTTTGTGGTGGTGTTCATAGATGACATCTTGGTGTACTCAAAGACAGAAGAGGAGCATGATTCGCATCTACGGGTAGTATTGCAGATATTAAGGGAGAAGCAACTATATGCCAAATTCAGTAAGTGTGAATTTTGGCTGAAAGAGGTGACCTTTTTGGGGCATGTTGTGTCTACCGAGGGAATTAGAGTTGATCCCTGCAAGATAGAGGCTGTATTGGACTGGAAGCCATCGAAGTCAGTGGTAGAAATTCAGAGTTTTCTAGGTTTGGCTGGGTATTACAGGCGATTCGTTGAGGGGTTTTCATTGATTGCTGCACCCCTAACTAAGCTATTGCGTAAGGGAGTACCGTTTGTGTGGTCAGATAGGCAGCAAGAGAGCTTTGAAAAATTGAAGAAGATTCTGACAGAGGCACCAGTATTGATTCAGCCTGAGGATGGTAAGGAGTTTACTGTTTATTGTGATGCATCACACACGAGCTTGGGATGTGTGTTGATGCAAGGGGGAAAAGTGGTGGCTTATGTATCTCGTCAATTAAGGCCGCATGAGGTGAACTATCCTACACATGATTTGGAGTTAGCTGTAGTGGTGTTTGCTCTGAAGATATGGAGACACTATCTGTACGGGGAGAAGTCGATTATCTACACGGATCATAAGAGTCTGAAGTACCTCCTTACCCAGAAGGAGTTGAACTTAAGACAGCGGAGGTGGATAGAATTGTTGAAAGATTATGACTGCTCAATCGAGTATCATTCAGGTAAAGCTAACGTAGTGGCAGATGCGTTGAGTCGCAAGGTGATATCGGATTTGAGAGAGATGTTCGCTCATCCCAGCCTTTATGAAGATAGTAGTTTGTTAGCTGAACTTCAAGTGAAGCCTGCATGGGTAAGTCAAATTAAGGAAAAGTAGATGTTGGATGAAAGGTTGGGCTCTCGGTTTCAGCAAGTGGAAGGTGGTGAGATAGGGGATTTTGGATTAAATAGTGATGGAGTATTGTGTTTCCGCGGAAGAGTTTGTATGCCCAGGGATTCAGAATTGAGATAAATGATTCTGTGTGAGGCGCATAGTAGCCCATATGCTATGCACCCCGGGGGAAACAAAATGTACCGAGACCTCCGTGAGCAGTATTGGTGGCCAGGGTTGAAACGGGAGGTTACTGATTTCGTGAGCAAGTGCTTAACATGTCAGCAGGTGAAGGCGGAACATCAACTGCCTTCAGGGTTGCTACAACCGGTGACAATCCCACTTTGGAAATGGGAAAGGATAATGATGGATTTTGTTAGTGGGTTACCCTTAACGCCTACTAAGAAAGATTCAATATGGGTGATAGTGGATCGGTTAACGAAGTCTGCTCATTTCCTACCTGTTCGTATGGATTACTCGTTGCAGAGGTTAGCCAAGTTGTATGTAGCAGAGATCGTGAGGTTGCATGGGGTACCGATGTCTATCATATCAGATAGGGATCCTAGGTTTACATCACAGTTTTGGAAGACTCTACATGAAGCTTTAGGAACAAGGCTAAATTTAAGCACGGCATTTCATCCACAGACAGATGGTCAGTCGGAGAGAGTAATCCAGATTTTAGAAGACATGTTAAGGGGCTGTATGATCGACTTCAGAGGTAGTTGGGAAGATTTTCTACCATTGGTAGAGTTTGCATACAACAACAGCTATCAATCCAGCATCCAGATGGCACCCTAAGAGGCGTTGTATGGGCGTAGGTGTCGTACTCCTACTTGCTGGACTGAGCTGGGAGAGCGACAGCTTTTGGGTCCTGAGTTAATCTCGGAGACGGAGGAAAAAGTAAAGGTAATTCGGGCTCGTTAAAAGAAGCTTCGCATGCATGTAAATCGCACGCAGATCCAGGCGAAAGGAGATAGTGTTCTCTGTGGGTGATCAGGTCTTTTTGAAGGTCTCACCTTGGAAAAAGATCTTAAGATTTGGAAGGAAGGGCAAGTTGTGCCCTAGGTTCATCGGACCTTACCGTGTATTGAAACGTGTTGGGCCAGTGGCTTATCAGCTTGAGTTACCTCCGGAGTTAAGTCAGATACATAGCGTATTCCATGTCTCAATGTTAAGGCGTTATCGTTCGGATCCGTCTCATGTTGTGCCAGTGGAGGAAGTTGAGATAAGACCGACTTGTCTTTTGAAGAGGAGCCGCATGCATTTTAGATCGGGATATTAAGTCTTTGAGAAAGAAGTCATCCCGTTGGTCAAAGTATTATGGCGTAATCATGGGTCAGAGGAAGCTACATGGGAGCCAGAGGACACGATCCGGCAATAGTACCCTCATCTCTTTTAATTAGGTAAAATTCGAGGCCGAAATTTCTTTAAGGGGGTAGAGTTGTAACATCCCGAAATTTGGGAATTTATGTTTTACATTATACCATGCAATAGACTAGTTAAGAGTGTTAATTGTGTATGTTTAGGGGTTCTAAGAAGGCTTGGGGTTGAGTTGGGCCTTAGCAAAATTTTTGTGTTTAAGCACTTTAAGGAGGGAAGGTAAGTGGCGTCAAGACTTAAGGAAATAAGTGTGTATTTTGCTAGCACAAGTGGAGCTAGTAGCAGAGTGGAGTGGCGTCACATGAAGGAGATTTAGGGGTGGAGTTCGAATCCCACCTATTGCAAAGTTTTCGATTATTTTTTTTGTGCTAAATGGTAAGTGTCGGCCATGGCTTTAATAAAGGAAAGGAAGACTTTTCAAATGATGGAAAGAAGACTAAGAAAATAAGGTAAGGAGGAGAACAAGGGAAAAATAAGGTAATAAATAAAGGAAAAGGAGTAAGAAGGGGGAACATGTTGGCCGAATTTTCGGAAGGAGCTTGGGGAAAGAATTTTGGTCAACAAAATCCTTTTTGGTGTTAGGGACATACACGGTTTTGGTAGGGGGATTTTGGGAGCCAATTTTCTTTAGCCTTTTTGCAAACTTGTGCATGAGAGGGTTTCATTCTTTTTGAACAATTTTGGTGCTCTCTTTTCCAACCTTTTACTTTGTTGCCGAAACACTCAAAATATGGTGTTCATTTTTCCTTTGTTTGCCAAAACCCTCAAGCCTTTTTGATCATCTTCTCTTTGGTGTTAGCCGAAACTATCTAACACTTTTCCCATCTTTTCTTCTCTCTTCTTCTTTAATCAATATTTTTGATGGCCGAATCTTACTTGATCTTTTCTCTCTAAATAGCCGAAACTTTAATCACATTATATCTTCTTCTTCTTCTTGTTTGCATATTGGGCATTTCTTCCTTGACCGATTTGGGTAAGTGATTTCATCCTCTTCTTTTCTTTTTCTTTTCTTCATGGCCGAATATGTGCCCTTATCATTGGAGGGTTCTTTAAACCGAAACATCTCTTTCTCCTACTCCCTTATACCGTGATAATCTCTTTTTTGTAATGTTCTAGTGGGTGGCTGTATATCACATCCTTGTCGATTCATCCGTAGCCATAAGCCCAATCTGTGGAAGTCGGAGCTATTATTGTTAAGGTAAGGAATTCCTTCAAGGTTCTTTTTGATCTATCTCATTGCGTTGTTATTTTGCTAAAACGGATCGTTAGATTTGACTAATCGGTTATTTTAGGGACTAAACTACTCATTTTCTCTACTCGTTGGTTCTTCGGAAGTAGTGGTAAGCTGAATCCTATCCCTAAACAACTACTCTCTCATAGTAGTAATTCACTGACCGGTACTTTTTCAATGGAGGCAAGTGGTAATGATTTGAAAAGAAAATCGATAGGAGGGCAAATAGGGAGTTAACTTGCAATCTCTACTTCCAAGTTTAAGCGTAGAGCGGTATCAATAGTTCAGGATTTCCCACCGGGTTGTGGACCATCATCCAGTGAGAATAGGCAAATCGTGGTCATTCACGATACTAAGAGTAAGCATTTAGATTGTTGATTTAGATTTGGATTAAGAAAAATCTCTTATGTTAATTAATCGAGTATTATGGTGATATAGGTGCCAACGATCAGGAAGGTTTAGTCCTTATCTTGAATCGGGTGTGTAATCTCACAATCGAAATCCCATTGATTCATGACTCACCATTATGTTGGAAGAATAGATCGTTGTTATTTTCAAGCCTAATAACCGTAATATGGCATGAAAATCGAGTAACTTGCTTAATCAACGTTATTCCTAAAGATCTATCAAAATTGGTATTAAATTGCTAAATTACAAAAATGCCCCTATGGGCCGATTTACGAAAATGCCCCTATGGGTCGATTTACGAAAATGCCCCTATGGGTCGATTGCTAGAATGCCTTAATGAGTCGAATTACCAAAGTACTATAATGGGCCGATTCACCGTAATAATTCACTTGATAAATGGTTGTTATTTACATGTGGATATTTTATTATGTATGTGGCATTTTTTAACATATTGCATGGGATGGGAAAAAATTTCATGAAAGAGCGATGTAACTGGTGGCATTGCCACAATTTGTTTACTAATGTGCTTAATTATGATTTCAGTAGCTTGACCACAAAAATATTATATAAATAGCAGTTCGACTGCAAATTGGTGTGAGCGGCGGGGTGGGTTGACTTGATCCCCACAGGTGTGATTGGCTGGTCGGGGGTGTGATGGATGGATGGGTTGGGTTGCATACATTTACTCCATTTAAATACTGTTATGTAAATGGGCTTAGGCTCACGATTATGCTTTGCGGGTTCAGGCCCAATGGATGACGGTAAGGGGATTATACACTGAGTTCTAGTAACTCACCCCATCTTCTTAACCCTTACAGGTAATGCTCAGTAATGAGGACTTGGGCCCATGGATGACTCGGTGGAGGCCATACTTTGGAAATAATGTTTTCGAACATTAGTAAACTTCTTTTCCGTTTTATTTTCGTTACTCTTACTATTTTGGGTTTTAAAGTTGTAATAAGGCCTCTGGGATATGTTTTATTTTGCTTTATGTTTAGACGTATTAAATATCTTTCTTAATTGGTTTTAAATGGGGATTTTCTAAAAATCATAATTAACGGTTTTCCAAAATTGATTAATAAATGGATTTCGTAATAAATATGTACAAATATTTGAACTTGGACTTTTCCTCCGAAGTATCATCGTCATTTTCAAAAATTATGATTTTAAAGATTACCTGATAAATTTTCAATTCATCAATCAACCTCTCGAGATTTGTAGTATTTTTAACAAATATCTATAACTAAACTTGTTTTTTCTTAACTATAACCAAATAACACTTACTTTAGAAAGATTCACTCGTTATTTATACGTTTTCTTCATGTGACATGTCAGATCCGGTCATACCGCATGAGCCGAGTTTGGGGTGTTACATAAGTCTTATGAAATTCAATCTCCGCCAAATTTTTCTACTGCTTGTGGTTATGTGGATGATTATGTCATTTGCCATTCCTCGAATAATTGTGATGGTAAGACAAGCCTATCTCATGACAATCATTTTGATGCAAAGTGTGACGGTGGAGTAGCATCTATTTGGCAAAAGCAAGACTCGATCAGGTATGACGATGACTTTTCTATTAATCCCCATTTGTTTGATTGCGGGTATTACGAGATTTGTTTGTTGTCTAAAATGAAATCTTTGAGTTTATGTAAATCTATTTTAAAGCTCGTCAAGAGCTTTGATCGCTCGATCTTGAGTATGCATTATTCATATTGGTTTAATATGTTTGAATCATCGAAACCATTGATTCATTTTGACTCAAATAATCAAAATCAAGTTTTTAAATCGGGAATACATTCTGATTTGTTCTGTGGAAAACTCAAGTATCATCTGGTATGTTTGAAAGATTTCTATCTTTTTATAAGGTTTTTGAATAAGGTAACGAATTTTGTCTACTTTGTTTTCGCCTTCTATTCATTCCTTAAACAACTTTTGTGGTTATACTTGAAATTTACGTTCCATTCAAAAAAGATTGAATCGAACGCGAAGCCACGACTACACTACGTCTCTGAAGAGCGAAGGTTTGTGCTAACGGAGAAAGGTAAAGTCGATATTTTTCTTTCTGCTCCCGAAGGTAAGACACTAGACACCTATGAATCCATTTTTTTCTCTTCGGATGTTGACAAGAATCACGTTGCTGATTTTATTCTTGTAAAACCCTTAAAACGTGATGCTCTTAATTGTTCTATCTTGTTCAATAATAAACTCTCTGTTTTGGATCTTGACAAAAAGATAGTTGTTTTCGATAAGTGTCATGAAGCATTTGTTGATACATTTGTGCTCTCTTCGAAAGTTGATAGGACACATGGTGTTGATTTTGTTTCTGTAAAACACTTAGATCATGAAATGCTTAGCCATTCTATTTTAACTGAGAGTGTTCTATCTGCTTTAATGATTGATGAAAAGATTCTTGTGTTCAATAATTCATGTACGAATGAACTAATGTATCATTCAAAGAAAGGTTTGATTGTTCCATTTCGAGTGCCTTATGCATTTTCTCCACTATTTGCATGTGACGAGTATGTCCATCATTTGATGCGTTATGCGCATGAAATTTTTGATTTTTGGAATTCATTTAAATCGTATGCACGTTCTGAAGCTAATTCCATCATGTTTCAAAAATTTGATAAGGCTTTGTTACTGTTGTATGATAATGTGATTATGCTTGTTTGCATGCGAATTATTAGTTTGGTGATGATTACATTTGGGTTGCAAGTACTTTTGAAACAATTCTTGCTAACTCGTGATTATCTCTTTCAGGTGTTGCAACTATCATCTGTCCCGTTTGATCGAGGAAAGTCGAGCAAAAAGAATTTTGTTCAAGTAAACCAACAGGTCAATTCGAGGACGAATCGTCTTGAAGAGGCGAGGGATGATACGGGCACGCCCATGCCCTCCAACGTTTTACGAACTGATGAGCTCGAATTCAAATACCCAAGTGCCGTGGAGCTCAAGTGCATCTTCATGCACTTCCAAATTGGTACAGTCCGCCTCGGGAAGAGTCGAAATGTATGCAAGTGCCCAATCGTCTACGAGGAAGTTCTAAGCCTTCAGAAAATATTAGGTAAATATGGAGAAATAGATAAGTTAGCAGAAGCTTTTAAGTGAATTTTATTAGGAAATGGGATTAATTTAGGAATGGTGGTTTGAGGAATGATGGAAACGGTTTTAGTAAAGAAGTGGATAGGTTCGAGTTTGGTGATAGAAAGAAATATGGATGACAAAGGATTTCGGTTTAAGGAAGTTTGAATGAAGACGGATGTAGATAATAGTTAAATGATAGTTTGGTGGGAATGGAGGATAGGACTTAAACACAGAAATGATTCAACACTCGAAGTGTTACCCCGGTTTCTATATTTGTTTAAGGTGGTAGATGGAAGTCGATAATGGACCACGACCCGTTATCAAAAGTGATAAGAATCGACGGTATAGGTTAATGGAAGGAACAAGTCTAGACATACAAGTAATTGATAAGTCTAGGAAACTTGTACGAAAGATAGAGATGAGATAACTCACTCGAATGAACAAAGTTCATATGTTTGATTAAAATTCAAAAAAAAAAGTTCCTTTTCAAATGGCATTGTTTGGATATTTATAGTCCATAAGAAACCAACCCAAAAGACGCAAAAAATAGCTTAATTTCTAAGTAAATTTTGCCCTTTAATGTCCTCCAAATGATTCTAGAAGATGGCCTTTGAATTGCTGTCCACGTTCAGCCTTGAAGCACCCAAAAATTAGCTTCTAGAAGTCCTTTAAGTGCAGCCGAATTCATAGGGAAGAAAGGGGGTTGAAGGCTCTTAAAATTCGGTCAAGGTACTTGCATGACTTGAATGAGCTTCATTAGGAATCCGGATGACCATGCTTTGTTCTAGACACCTTGGAAACGTGAAAGGCCATTCCCAAATCCCCACTTCACTTTTAATCACTCCCCACGCATGGAGACACACTCAAAGAAAGCACATTAAATGCGGCACCTTCAATGTTTGTTCATTCATGAAGTAACTCCCATTTAATTATTTGTCTTTCGCGAAAAGCATCTTAAGATGAATGCATTCAGCTTCCTAGGAGAAATGAATTAGCATATTGAGGTTGCCCTTTTACTTTCACGATGCATGCATTCACTATGGGCATTAATGTCGTCAAAAGCATGAACCAACATTGCCTTAAATATGTTTCATGCATGCTGATTATTGTTCAGCTTTTAATGGACGCTTGGTGGAGTCCAAAAGACACGTTGGGAAGCTGATACCAGCAGCAAATTAATGCCCACGCGTGGTCCAACATGGCCTTAAATGCTGCCTCATTAATGCTACCGCACATGCATTAAACATGTCCAAAAGCACCTACAATCAATTAATTTCGGCCATTAGTTTTTTTCCAGCAACAAAACATTTATTTAAGACATATTTTAAAGTTAAAGACACGCCATAAATGTGTCCCTAGATGATCTTAAATTTGGCTAGACACATTTAATAAGTAACTAGTCTTAATTGTGTCCTAACTAGTTGCATTAAACTCAAGCTATTTAATATGTGATAGTTAAAACATAATAAAATTTATTTAAATGCAGCAACATTAATTAAAAAAAAACACATAATTAATATGTCCAAAATTAAATAATTTAAATGTTCAATTTATTTAAAGCATGAAATTTAAATGATCAGCTCAATGAACTGGAACGAGCTCAAGTGAGCTCGAATTGAACTCGAACAGACTAATCCGGCTCAAGTTGAAAATGCAACAAGGTGCATATCAACTTCACAGTATTTGGAACAAGCATCCCGAGCTCCTTCAATTTGAAATTCATCGGTACCCCGGGCGTGCCCGTATCATCCCTCCCCTCTTCAAGACGATTCGTCCTCGAATTGACCTATTGGTTGTCCGAAAAAAATTCCTTTTGGCTCGATTTACCTCGATCAAATGGGATGGATGATAATCTCAACACCTGAAAGATATAACCATGGATTAGCAAATAAAACTTCACACTAGTTCGTAATTCAAATGTAAGCAGCACCAAACAAATAAATTGCATATGATCAGGCAGCATCAAATCATCGTACAAAAGAAGTAATGCCTTGTCAAACGTTTGCAACAAAATTGAAAAGACTTTAAGGCATGTATACGATGTTGATGAATTCCACAAGTCAAAATGATCAGGCGAATGATAAAACAAATGACATACATATATGTCCCAAGCAAGTAGTTGAGAATAGGCCCTTTGCACACGATATTGAACAACTAAACCTTGCATTGAACGATATATAAGATCACTCGCGCATGAATAGGAACTATCACACTCAAGATTCCTTTTGTCATTTATTAGGACCGATAGATCATCAATAAGCAGAAGATGACATTCAAACAATCCATGATCCAAATGATTTATAAAATGGGAAACAATAACACAAATCTTATCCAGAACAAATAGATCATTAACAAACAAATTGGAGCATTCAAGCATATAATGATCTAAATGTGTTTCAACAACGAAATCAGCAACGTGATTCTTGTCAACAACCAAAGATAACAAAAAAACTTCATAGGCTTCAAGTGTCTTACCTTTAGGAATTGAAAGAAAGAGATCGACTTTACCTTTACGCGTGGTATGGCAAAAGTCATTCTTACCTTGGTCGAGCATTACGAACCTTCTCTCCATGGGAATGTAGTGTAGTCGAAGTAGGTGATACTTGAATTTCCCACAAAGCAAATCAGAATGAATTCCCGGTTTAAAAACATGCGTTTGATTATTTAAATCAAAATGTATCAATGGTTTCTTTAATTCAAACTTGTCAAACCAATAGGAATTGTGCATGATCAAGATCGAAAGATCAAAATTCTTGACGTGCTTCAAAACAGACTTACAAAAACTCAAAGATTTCATGTTAGACAACGAACAAATCTCGTAATAACCACAATCAAACAAATGAGGATTAAGAGAAAAATCATCGTCATACCTGATCAAGTCTTGAATATTCGTTACTCCACTTTCATGCTTTACAACACAATGAGGAAATATATTCGTCTTACCATCATTTAAAACATCAAAAATTATCGAAGGATGGCAATCAACAACATTATCCACAAGATCACAAATATTAGAAAATTTTGGTGGAGACGAAGTCGCTTCAAAACACTTACCTTTCTTACCTTCAATCTTGTAGAACTAAGTTTCATCTTCAATCTTACCTTTTTCAATCAAATGAAAACGTCGCTCGTCGGAAAGGTATTGTAGTTGAAGGTCATCATGCAATATGTCGGAATCCTGAAAAGAAGAAACAGAAGAAGAGAAAACTTCAAATGAATTAGTTGAAAGTTCACTCTTGTTTTCTCACTCACTCTTTTCTCTCGTTTCTTTTTCTATCTCCATTTTTGTTCTTTCTTTTTCAACATATTTTTCTTCGTCACTTTCAATCTCTTTTTCAGTTCTTTTCTCAATCTCAATTTATTTTCTCTCAATTTTATTTTCTTTTCAATTTTTCTTTCTTTTCTTCTTTTTCATTTGAGTTTTCTTTTTCATCTCGAGTACAACAAGAGGAAGATTCAAAACAATCAAAAATGGACGGGTTTGATTCTAAGATCGAAGCAATATTCTCATAGATGTCACAATCGATACTTCGTGAAAGATTTTTCGTACGGGACATCGTTGAATCATAAGAAGTATAACTCATGCCTTCTTGGTCATCACCGTAATAGGATTCACACTCGAAATTCGCTTTGCTTCGCCTTTAATCTTTCGTCGAATGGGAATCATAGTATGAACCACTTTGAGAATGACCTTTCGAGAATGAATACTTCGACGTATGTGACCCACGTTCACTTCTTCGTAAAGGTTTCTCCGTAGAAGAATAAGTTGGAGCTTTTGAAGAAGAAACCATACCTTCTCGACGGTACTCACGAGAGGTCTCAAAGTTTGATTCATACCGTCTCGAACTCCTTGAAGAATAAAAATCTCGGTCACAGTCTTTTCTCGAATATTCTTCGATTCGATCCAACCACTTGTGCAACTTGTCAAAGTTGGTGTTCACTATGCTTCGCATTCCATTCAACAAGTATTGATAATCAAATTCTGACAACGCTTCTTGATTCATTTTATTTTCTGCAAAGAAAGATCGTTAAAGAATAAAACCGACAAGTAAAACCTCACCACAAAAACTCACAAGTCACTCACAAAGAAAAAAATCGCTCACACTCGTGTTTAACTCGTATAATGGCTTTTTCTTTTATGTAGCACTCGTGCCTTTTATCGCTCTCTCTCGCTCTCACAATTTCATTCTTCGTTTTGAAAGACTCATCGCGGCTTGAGGGTCAGCTTCAAAGTAGGTTTACAACGGATTGATGTCGGGTATAGGGGAGGCTAAACAAAAGAAAAATTTTGGGAATCGAGTAGGCTAAAGTAAAGAAAAAAAATTTGGGGAGGGTCGGGTAGAAGGATGGTTTCGTTAATCGGGGTAAGAAGGATGGAAAATGAAACAAGGACTTGCAAAAAAAAATTTCACAAGAAAACTTCACCTCTTTTTTTTTTTACTCGATTTTTTTTTCTTTTTGTAGATTTTTTTGATTGACTTTTTTTTTCAAATTTTTGTTTTTTTTTCACTTCACATACAATATATTGAAATACAAGAACGAAAATTACAACTCACAACTTTTTTTTGAATTTTTTTTTTACTTACGAACTACTTCCGGCTTCACGATCGTCGTCAAAAATCCTCATTTGGTAGCTCAGATACCAGATGATACAGTCTACCTCGGGAAGAGTCAAAATGTATGCAAGTGCCTAATCGTCTACGAGGAAGTTCTAAGCCTTCAGAAAATATTAGGTAAATATGGAGAAATAGATAAGTTAGCGGAAGCTTTTAAGTGAATTTTATTAGGAAATGGGATTAATTTAGGAATGGTGGTTTGAGGAATGATGGAAACAATTTTAGTAAAGAAGAGGATAGGTTCGGGTTTGGTGATAGAAAGAAATATGGATGACAAAGGATTTCGGTTTAAGGAAGTTTGAATGAAGACGGATGTAGATAATAGTTAAATGATAGTTTGGTGGGAATGGAGGATAGGACTTAAACACAAAAATGATTCAACACTCGAAGTGTTACCCCGGTTTCTATATTTGTTTAAGGTGGTAGATGGAAGTCAATAATGGACCACGACTCGTTATCAAAAGTGATAAGAACCGATGGTATAGGTTAATGGAAGGAACAAGTCTAGACGCCACAAGCAATTGATAAGTCTAGGAAACTTGTACGAAAGATAGAGAGGAGATAACTCACTCGAATGAACAAAGTTCATATGTTTAATTAAAATTCAAAAAAAAAAGTTCCTTTACAAATGGCATTGTTTGGATATTTATAGTCCATAAGAAACCAACCCAAAAGACACAAAAAATAGCTTAATTTCTAAGTAAATTCGGCCCTTTAATGTCCTCCAAATGATTCTAGAAGATGGCCTTTGAATTGCTGTCCATGTTCAGCCTTGAAGCACCCAAAAATCAGCTTCTAGAAGTCCTTTAAGTGCAGCCGAATTCATAGGGAAGAAAGGGGGTTGAAGGCTCTTAAAATTCGGTCAAGGTACTTGCATGACTTGAATGAGCTTCATTGGGAATCCGGATGACCATGCTTTGTTCTAGACACCTTGGAAACGTGAAAGGCCATTCCCAAATCCCCACTTCAGCTTTTAATCACTCCCCACGCATGGAGACACACTCCAGCAGCATATTAAATGCGGCACCTTCAATGTTTGTTCATTCACGAAGCAACTCCCATTTAATTATTTGTCTTTCACGAAAAGCATCTTAAGATATTCGCATTCAGCTTCCTAGGAGAAAGGAATCAGCATATTGAGGTTGCCCTTTTACTTTCACGATGCATGCATTCACCGTGGGCATTAATGTCGTCAAAAGCATGAACCAACATTGCCTTAAATATGTTTCATGCATGCTGATTATTGTTCAGCTTTTAATGGACGCTTGGGGGAGTCCAAAAGACACGTTGGGAAGCTGATACCAGCAGTAAATTAATGCCCACACGTGGTCCAACATGGCCTTAAATGCTGCCTCATTAATGCTGCCGCACATGCATTAAACATGTCCAAGAGCACCTACAATCAATTAATTTCGGCCATTATTTTTTTCCAGCAACAAAACATATATTTAAGACATGTTTTAAAGTTAAAGACACGCCATAAATGTGTCCCTAGATGATCTTAAATTCGGCTAGACACATTTAATAAGTAACTAGTCTTAATTGTGTCCTAACTAGTTGCATTAAACTCAAGCCATTTAATATGTGATAGTTAAAACATAATAAAACTGATTTAAATGCAGCAACATTAATTTAAAAAAAACACATAATTAATATGTCCGAAATTAAATAATTTAAATGTTTAATTTATTTAAAGCATGAAATTTAAATGATCAGCTCAATGAGCTGGAGTGAGCTCAAGTGAGCTCGAATTGAACTCGAACGGACTAATCCGGCTCAAGTTGAAAATGCAACAAGGTGCATATCAACTTCACGGTATTTGGAACAAGCGTCCCGAGCTCCTTCAATTTGAAATTCGTCGGTACCCCGGGCGTGCCCGTATCACAAATTGAGCCGGATTAGCTCATTCGAGCTCAATTTGAGCTCGCTCCAGCTCATTGAGTTGATTGCCTAAAATTTAAATGCTTTAAATAAATTAAGTCTTTTATTTATTAATTTTTCTACAGCCCATTAATGTGTCTAAATATTTTATTTAGTGTCTAAATTAATTTGTCTTAGTCTAAATTAATTTATCACATTTTTATTACATGTTTTTAAGTGTTTTAATTCAAGAATTAAAGTGCAGTTTTTTTAGTTAATTTAGGGGCTACCAAATTTTCATGTGTGTTAAATGGTGTCTTTAAGTTGTCCAAAATGTCCCTTGATGTGTCCATAGCATGTGTTTAATGTTATTCATCTGATTTGGTTTGATTTAATGTGGATTCATGGTCTTTGTAGGTTCAGCCGAACTTATGGAGTGAATTAAAGAAGATACATGCACCTAGGTGCATTGTACCTAGCCGAATGTATCCAAGAACCATGGAGGTGCATGGACGGCTGGAAGCATGTATGTTGCTGCTCATTTTTGGCCCCTCAAGACACCTTTTCAGCCAAGAGTCACTAGCCCTTCAAGCTAACCAAGGTACAGCCGAATGTACCAATGCATTAAAGAAAGGTTCATGCACATTAAGTGCATTGTATGTGGCCAAATGCTTCCATGTGCATTGGTAGATGCATGTTTGGTTGGACAAGGCTTAAATGCTGTTCATTATCCATCAAAAGACATCAATTAAAGAGCATAATTAAAGTATGGGACGTACCTGGCTGCTGCATGCATTTTCAAGTGACCCAAAACTCATCTCTTCTTCTAGAAACATGGCTAATGAAGTTCCCAAGGGCTGTACATGGACTTGGACGAATTTCTTCTTCATGAAGCATGGCTATTGACGTTCTAAGAGGCTGAATTTGGACTTTTCCATTGACCTCCTTCATGCATTCATCTACCAAGTTAATTGCTCCATCTAGAAGCTATCCACTTGACTCCCATTCAGCCGAATCTGCCCATAACCACTTAATGAGTTTATTCCAGATTTTTTAGCTCAATTAAGCCTTCTAGAAGTGGCCTTTGACGTCCTCAATGCAAGGGAAACTATAAGGAAACCTTCTCCAAAATTCTGGAAATTTCTAAGTGTTTCTAGATTAATTTAGCTTAGTTATTAAGTTATTTGAATGACCATTCGGCTAGCCCTATAATAGCCTATAAATAGTTGTTAATTTCATTTGTAAAAGAGAGACTTTTTGCCATTTTTATGAAACATATGAACTTTGTTCACCGAGTGAGATTTTCTCCTCTCTATCTTTCGTACGAGTTTCGATCCTGACTTATCAAGCTTCGCTTGTAGCGTCAATCACACTCTCCCATTTTATTATACCAACGGTTCTTATCTTTATAGATAACGAGTCTTGGTCCACCATCGAATTCCATCCTTCCACCTTAAACAAGTATAGAAATCGAGGTGACACTCGTTAGTGTTAAATCACTTCTTTGTTTAAGTCCTATATCCCATTTCCACCGAACTATCACTTATCTTAGATTTCTTCTTTATTTCATCCTTAAACTGAGTCATCAAAATACCATATTCTTTACTTTCCATTCTAAACCGAACCTATCCATTTATCCTCTAATCATTTTTTTTCATTAACAATCCATCTCCATACTTAGTCAAATTATCATCACTTTTTGACAGCTTCCGCAACTTTAATCTATTTTCACCCATATTCTTCGATTATTTTCCCTAAGGCTTATCTCCTCCTCGTAGGCGATTGGGCAACTCGCATACTTTTTGACTCTCCTCGAGACGGACTGTATCAATACCATTGGTTCCTACTTTATTAAGTAACGGGTCTTTGGTCCACTATCCGATTTCCATTTCCCACCTTAAACAATTATAGAACCCGGGGTGACACTATCATAGTGTTGAATCGATTCTTTGTTTAAGTTCTTTAATCTATTTCCACCAAAATATCACCTATCTTTTATCCATCTTCCTTCAACATAAAACTGAATCTAACATCTAAACCATTTCCTTCATTTCTCAAACCTCCATTCCTAACTTAATTCATTTCTTAACACCAATTCACTTAAAAGCTTCTGCAACTCTTTCATATTTTCTCATTATTACACGAAGGTTTGATTTACTCCTCGTAGACGATTGGGCAATCCGCATACATTTTGACTCTTTCAGAGGCGGACTGTATCATCTGGTATCAGAGCTACAAAACGAGGATTTTTGATGATGTTTGTGAAGCCGGAAGTTGGTTTGTAAGTTAAACAAAAAAATTCAAAAAAAAGTTGTAATTTTTATTTTACGTTTATTCAGCATATAGTGTATTTGATGTAAAAAAAGTCAAAAAAAACTGAAGTTCTTGAAGTTTTTACAAGTTCTGTTGTCATCCCTTCTACCCGATCTTTCTATCATCATTTTGGTTTAATCCTACCCACCCCAACGCCACTATACCAAATTTTTTTTCTTCTTTCAGCCTACCCTATACCCAACATTATCCCTTGTTAACCATTTTTGAAACTGACCCTCAAGCCGCGATTAGTCTATTCAAAACAAAGTACGAAACTGTGAGACGAGAACGAGTGGTAAAAGGCACGAGTGTACTCAATAGAGAAAAAGCCTTATACGAGTGAAACACGAGCGTGAGCAAAAATTTTTCTTTGTGAGTGAACTTGTGAGGTTTTTGTAGTAAGGTATTATCTTTGTGTTATTTTAACGATCTTTCTTTGCAGAAAATAAACATGAATCAAGAAGCATTGGCCGACTCTGATTATCAATACATGTTGAACAGAATGCGAAGAATCATGAATACCAAATTTGACAAGATACATAAGCGATTGGATCGAATTGAGGAACGAGACCAACAAGAACGACTTTCTTCAAGTTGAAGGACGGAGTCGAGGTCGTCTCGAAGACACGCTTTCGAAGATCATTCAAAACAAGATTTTGATTGAGATTATGGTTCATATAGAAGTTCAAGATGTTATGAGTCAAACCGCGAGTTTGAGGCTTTTCAAGGTTACCATCGTGAAGGTATGACTCCTTCTTCAAAAGCTTTAACATATCTATCTACAGAGAAACCTTTGCGAAGAAGTGAACGTGGTTCATATATGTTGAAGAATTCATCCATGAAAGATCGTTCTCGAAGTGGCTCATATTATGATTCCTATTCGATGAAGGATTCAATGCGAAGCAAAGCAAAGTTCGAATCCTATTATGGTGACGAACAAGAAGAAAGTACGAGTTACTTATCTTATGAATCAAAGATGTCGAGCATGAAGGATTTTTCACGAAGCATCTATCGAGATATATATGAAAACATTGTGATATGGGCACGCCCGGGGCACCAGCGTTTTACAAAGTGACGAAGCTCGGATCAAATGCCCCAAATGCCGTGAAGCTGATATGCACTTTGGTGCATTTCCAAATCGAGCCGGATTAGTCCATTTGGGCTTGATTTGAGCTCGTTCGAGCTTGCTCCAGCTCATTGAGCTGATTACATAAATTTAATGCTTTAAAATAAATTAAACATTTATTTTATTTATTTTTCTACAGCCCATTAATGTGTCTAAATATTTTATTTAGTGTCTAAATTAATTTGTCTTAGTCTAATTAATTTTGTCTCATTTTATTACATATTTTAAGTTGAATTAATTCTTGAATAAATGTGCAGGTTTTTTTTTAAGTTGCTGGACAAATTATCACATTCATGGACAGCTAGCATGGCCGAATTAATGTGCAGCAAAAGGGGGGCTGTTTAGCATGCTTGGGACGTCCATTCAATGAACTATGAATTTAAGGAGTGTCCAACAATGCATGGGACGAATTTATGAGTGTTTTTAACTCTTTGTCCAGCCACTTTTTCATCATTAAATTGGTTGTCTGCTGCAAGTTTAATTGTGCCGAATTAATGCATGTGTTGATGGACGAATTTAATATGATGTTGGGGAAGCTTGGGGCGTCCATTTAAGGAGCATGCTTTGCCGAATTTAATATGTTGTCCAGCCGAAATTTAGACAACCTAAAGCCTTCATTTATTTCATGTTCCTTAGCTTAAAACATGTTTTAAATGTGGTGTTTGCTGCTAGAAAATTAATTGCTGAAATTATTATGTGTAGGTGCTTTTGGGACGTTATTAATGCATGGGTGGCAGCTTTCATGAGACATAATCAACAGCATGTTTGGACGGCAATAAAGTGGCTAAAGCATTCAGATTTTCAAGGCCCTTTTTTGTGACTAACAAAGGTTTAAATGAGGTTGTTGTTTCGTGAAAATAAAAAGCCAAAGCATTAAAGGAGGCGAAATTAATTTGCTGCTGGTTTGCTTCTCCATGCGTGTGGGGTGTACTAAAAGCTGATATGGGAGTTTGGGAAGGCCATTCACGTCCCAATGCAGCCTTGAACAATGCATGGCTGTTCGGGTCTCCAAGGTGCATCATTTAAGTCCCAAGGTCGGATCTTAATTGCATTTCAGCTCTTCCCTTTATTTTCCATTAATTTCGGCTGCACCTAGGGAGTTCTAGAAAGGGGATTTTTGGGGTTCTTTGGCTGAACGTGGACAGCCACTTCAAGGGGTAAAGTTCTAGACTCCATCCATGCACCATGCCACAACCATCAAGTACATTCTTCCTTCTAGAAGGACGTCCCATGCACTTCCATGAGCTGAATTCAGCCATCCCAAAACAAGACCACTTCCATCCGAACCTAGCTAAGCAAATTAAGTGATTTTCTTCTAGATTTTTCTAGCATCTTCAAGCTTTAAATTTACTTAGCTTTTAAGATATTCTAGTGACTATTCGGTTAGTTCTCATTAGCCTATAAATAGTTATTATTTTTATTTGTAAAGGGTTCAGGTTTTGATCATTTTATAAAATTATATGAACATTGTTCATTTGAGTGAGCTTGACTCCTCTTCGACTTCATACAAGTTTCATAGACTTATCGAGCTGTGCTTGTGGCGTCTATCACTTATTCTTCCATTTAACTATACCATTGGTTCTTATCAATCTTGATAACGGGTCTTTGGTCCATCATTGATATCCATAATTCCACCTTAAGCAAATATAGAAACCGGGGTAACATTTGTTAATGTTAAATCGCTTCTTTGTTTAAGTTCATTGTCCATTACAACCTACTATCATTATCCTTTACCTTTCATTTGCTAAACCGAATCATTCAAACATCATCTTCTTCCTTTCCATCCCTTAATCGAACCTATCCCTTTCATTCAACTACATCATTCCTTCATTCCTAACTTAAAAACCATTTCCGAAAGTAAACTTATTCAAGCTTCCGCAAATTCAACCTAAATCCCGAATAATTTCCCGAAGGCTTAGAATTTATCCTCATAGATGATTGGGAAACTCGCATACATTTCGACTCTTCCTGAGGCAGACTATATCACATTGCCTCGATCCTTGAGTCAAATTTTTCTCTTTTCAACTCTTTTGAAACATCCACTTGCTGTAATCAAAATGAAAAAGAGGAAAAAGAGTTTGTGAGAGAAAAAGAGAAAGAAGAAAAGAAAATTGAAAAGGAAAGTGAAAAAGATCTAGAAAAAGAAACGAGAGAACAAGATGAGTAAGCAGAAGTGAATGTGGAATTAACTAACTCATCGGAACTTTGTTCTTCTTCTGTTTCTTCATTTTAGGTTCCTGACGTATTACACAAAGACCTTCAACTTCAATACCTCTCGGAAGAGCGAAGTTTTTCTTTGATTGAAAAAGGTAAGGTTGAAGTTGTGAACAAGTCACACGAGATCGAGGGTAAGTGCGGTAAGACTCATATATCACTTGAACTTCTACCACCCTCCTTGAATGATAAAAACATTATTGATGATGACTTCATCTTCGAAAAGGCCACATACCTTGATTCGACTAATTTGCCTTTCTTGACTAAAGCTGTTGTTTCAAATAATGGCAAAGAAAATTTTGTTGATGCTTTTGAAGATGAGGTAACGTATATTCGGAAAATGCAAGACTCTATCAGGTATGACGATGACTTTTCTTTTAATCCCAACTTGTTTGATTATGGATATTACGAGATTTGTTCATTGTCTGATACAAAATCTTTGAGTTTTTCCAAATCGGTTTTGAAACATGTCAAGAATTTTGATCATTCGATCTTGAGCATGCACAATTCATATTGGTTTAACATGTTTTTATTTATCGAAACCATTGCTATACTTTGACTTGAACAGTCAAACGCATGTTTTTAAACTTGGAGTATGTTTTGTAGCATCTGGTATATCTTATTGGAAAATCAATCAATCCCAATTTTGCTTGAAAAATTTCAATCATTTTGGAAATTGGTTATTGGATAAGGTAACGAATTTTGTTTAATTTGTCTTCAAATTTTATTCGTTCCTTAAACAATTTTTATGGTTGTATTTGAAATTCACCTTCCATGTGAATATGGTTGAATTGAACGCGAAGCTTCGATTACACTACTTGACCGTGGAGAGAAGGTTTGTATTGTTCGATCAAGGTAAGACTGATCTTTGTCTTTCTGAGTATAAAGGTAAGTCTTCTGAAACTATTGATGCATTTTTTCTCTCTTCGAATTGCGATAAGCTTTGCGTTGCTGATTTTGTTCTTACTAAACATTTAGATCATGTTATGATTAATCGTCTTATTATGCCTGTTTGTGATCTATCTATTTCGATGAATGATGATAGGATTCTTAAGTTTGATAATTTTGATAATTTTCAAGTGAAAGAGTCCATATTGTGTCACATGCGGGATCCATTTGAAATGCTTTTGTTTTCTTTGAATGTTGATAGAACACATGCTACTGATTTTCATCATTTAGATCATGAAGTGTTTGAATGTTTCATTTCGATGATTGGTGATCTATCTGACTTGTTCATTGACAAAAAGAATCTTGTGTTTGATAAATTTTATTCATGTGCGAGTAATTTAATGCATCGTTCAATGCAAGATGAGGTTGTTCTATCTCCAGTGTCATTTGCACTTTCTCACCTATCTGTTTGTGATGAATATATCTATCATGTGATGTGTTACTCGCATGTTGATTTTGACTTGTGGAATCCATTCAAATCGTATGCATGCTTTGAAGTATATTCAATTCAGTTTCAAACGTTTGATAAGGCATTGATCCTTTTGTATGATAAAGTGCTTATGCCTGTCCGCATGCGATTTATTTGTTTGGTGTTGTTTTTATTCGGGTTGCAAGTATGTTTAAAACATTTCTTACTAATTCTTGAATTTTCTTTTCAGGTGTTGTGATTATCATCCGTCCCGTTTGATCGAGGAAAACCGAGTCAAAAGGAATTTTGTTCAAAAAATCAACAGGTCATTTCGAAGACGAATTGTCTTGAAGAGGGGAGGGATGATACGGGCATGCCCGGGGCACCAACATTTTACAAATTTATGGAGCTCGAATCCAATGTCTCGAGTGTTGTGGAGCTAATGTGCATCTTGGTGCACTTCCAAATTGAGCCAGATTAGTCCATTTGAGCTCGATTTGAGCTCACTCGAGCTCATTCCATCTTCTTGAGCTAATTGCTTTAATTTAATGCTTTAAATAAATTGAGTCTTTAATTTATTTATTTTTCCTACAGCAAATTAAGTGTCCTAAATATTTTATTTAGTGTCAGATTTAATTTGTCTAAGTCTAAATTAATTTGTCTCATTTTATTACAACTTTTTAAAGTGTTTTAATTCAAGAATTAATGTGCAGGTTTTTCTATTTAATTAGGGGCTGCCGAATTTCAATGTGTCCTAAATGGTGTATTTAATTTGTCTAAAGTGTCTATTAGGATGTCCTAGTGTGTCTTTAATTTTGTTCAGCTGATTTGGAGTGATTTAATGTATGTTCATCCCCTTTATAGGTTCAGCCGAATGTACATGAAGCATTTAAAGAGATACATGCACTTGGTGCAATGTATGTGACCAAATGCATCAATGAACCTGGTGGGTGCATGGACGGCTGGAACATGCATGATGGCTACTCATTTTTGGCTCCCCAATGACCCCTATTCGTCCAAAGAGTCACCAGCCCATTCAAGTCCCCAAGATGGCCGAATATCTCCCCTATGCACATCAAATACTTTTCACACTTGCTGCACAAGTCAAGGGCTGTTCGGCTGCTCCCTTTTCATCAAAAGACATCAATTTAAGAGTGAAATTAAAGCAAGGGACGTACCTAGCTGCTGCATGCATCTTCAAGTGACCCAAAAATACATTTCTCCTTTTAGAATGCTGCCCATTGACGCTCCCAACAGCTGCACATGGACTTGGATGAATTTTGTACTTAATTCTTGAACATTCAGCCTTCTAGAAACCAACCATTGGGCTGCTTGTGCATTCATCATCTCCAAGTGCATTTTCTTAAGCATGAAGCATGACTATTGGAGCACCCATCAGCCGAACCTAGCAAGTCCATTAACATTCATCTTGCCAAGTGATTTGCACCATCTAGAAGCTGCCTTTATTTCCCCATGTTCAACCGAATCTTGCAAGCACACCAAGGGCCTCATTCAGTCGAATTTTGCCAAGAACACTAAGGGATTTATTCTAGATTTTTCCAGCTTGTTCTAGTTTCATTTAGCTTAGCTATTAAGGCTTTCTAGTGACCATTCGGCTAGCTCTATCATAGGCTATAAATACTTTGCTATTTTTCATTTGTAAGGGAGTAAGTTTTTTATCATTAATCATATTATATGAACTTTTTTCATCGAGTGAGTTATCTCCTCTTCGCTTTCGTACGAGTTTTGATTCCGACTTATCAAGCTTGCTTGTGGCGTCGATCGTACTCTTTCATTACTTTATACCATTGGTTCTTACTTTGTTAAGTAACGGGTCTTTGGTCCACTATCCGATTTCCATTTCCCACCTTAAACTATTATAGAACCTGGGGTGACACTGCCATAGTGTTGAATCGATTCTTTGTTTAAGTTCTTTAATCCATTTCCACCAAAATATCACCTATCTTTTATCCATCTTCCTTCAACATAAAACCGAATCTAACATCTAAATTGTTTCCTTCATTTCTCATTTAATTTTTATTAAAGGTTCTTTCTTGTTTCAATCCATTACTCAACTTATCCACCAACCATTTCCTTACCAAATTGATTTTACTATCTTAAATTATCGAACTTACAATCTTATCCAAATTGAACGAGAGCATCCTAATTTGCGATCAGGCAACATCTAAGACTCATTACCAATTCTGAGGTGATTCGTATAAGTTGGTATTAGAGCTAGTTAAATTAGGCAAGTTTTTACGATATTTTCGAGTTTCCAAGTAAGTATATAAAAAAAAGTTATTCAAAAAAAGGATTTACGAGTAAAAAAAAGAGAGAAGAAAAGTGAATGCAATTACAAATTCTGTGTTTACTTTCCAATCCCGATCTTCATATTCATCTTCTGTCTTCTAAATTTCTTATAATCTATCGCCACATACCCAAAAATTTTCTTTCTTTTAGCCTACCCTACACCCGATACAATTTTATCCCTTGTAACCCCCTTGAAGCCGACCCACGAGTGGCAAATAAGTCTAAGGCAATATTTTAGAATTTCGAGAGTTGGATTTGAGAGGTAAAAGGCAAGAGAGACTCATTAACGAAAAAGCTGAATTTGAGTGTAAACACGAGTGCGAGTGTTCAACAATTACTTCCTTTACGAGTGGCCTAGTGAGGTTTGTGGTGATGATACGGGCACGCCCCATCATGAGCCGAGTTTGAGCCGAGACCCGATGTTAATATAAGCCTTGACAAACTTTTATTTAATTTGTTCAGCCTAAAACATGATTTAAATGATGTCTTAAGTGGCTGGGATTTAATGTGCCGAAATTTTCATGTGCAGGTGCTTTTTGGGACAACCATTTAAGGCATGGTCGGCAGCTTCATTTAAAGAAGCATTAGATCACGCATGGGACTTTAATGGCTGACGTTAGTGCTCCCCAACATGTTTTTCCCTCTCCCCCAAATGAGCATTAAAGACATTGTAATGTTGGTGCATGCGTGGGACACATTCAAGCATCTTAGTTGCTGGTTTCATTTCCCAAATGAAATAAATGTGTTGTTCCCTATCTCCTAGACGTGCATTTACTTTGGCCGGATTTAATGCCTTGTTGGAGCATGCGTTGGCGTCATTAATAGGTTGCTGGAGCATCTCGTGAACTACAAAAGGAGGTTGAATGCATTCATCTTTCAAGGTGCTTTTTTCGTGAATGACAAATAATTAAGTTGGGTTTGTTGCTTCGTGAAAGTAAAAGACCAAAACATTAAATGTGCCTAATTTAAGTTGCTGTTGGATTGTGTCTCCATGCGTGGGGGGTAATTAAAAGATGATATGGGGTTTTAGGGAAGGCCTTTCACGTCCCCAAGGCATCTAGAACAAAGCATGGTCATCCGGATTTCCAAGGCTAGTTATGGAGTTCATTCAAGTCATGCAAACCCCCTTGGCAGAAAATTCAAGTGCAAATAAGCCCCATTCATCCATTAATGTTCGGTTGCATCTAGAAGCTATCCATTACCCTCCAATTCAGCCGAATATAGACATGGCATACTAGAAGACTTGTTCTAGAATAATCAAGATTAATCTAGTTTATGTTTACTTAGCTATTAAGGATTATTTGAGTGACTATTCAGCTATCATGTTAGCCTATAAATAGGTGGTCATTTTCTATTGTAAAAAAACTTTTGATGAATTTTATATCGATACTCTATCAAATTTGTGAGACACTCTCTCTAACTTCGTTTAAGGATTCGTTGGCTTATCTAGTGAGCTAGTGGCGTCAACCTATTCTTTTATTTACCTTCTATATACCGAGGTTCCTATTGTATTTTGATAGTTGATCGAGGTCCGATTCCCATCCAAACCCAAGCCTTAAGAACTGTATAAGTAATTCGGGTCGATACCTTTCGGTATTGGTTCTTACTTGTTTCTTAAGCCTTCAATCAAAACTTCCTTTTCTAAAACTGAACCCCCTTTCTCATCTCAACTTTAACGAACCCTCTTCGAACAATTATCTCGATTTAATATCCCGACTTAACTTCCAATCTCAACCATTCCTTACCAATCTTGAGTTAACCTTAAACCGAGAACATTTCCTGAACACCTCTTCTATACCCGAGTTAAACCCGACCCTCTCATACTTCAGCTTATCCGAACTTCATACCTTCATACCTACATATGTACTTCTTTTATTTCACCTTAACTATTCTTCATCTATCTTCTATTTTCGTATTTCTTATTTATAATCGGGCAACTAAGCATACATCTCGATTTCATCTCGAGATCAGGACTGTATCATCTGGTATCAGAGCTGGTTAAACCAAGAATTACGAAGCTTCGTTGACTAATCCAAAGCTGTTAACTGAAGATTCGAAGTAAGTTTAAAAAAAGGAAATTCGTATTTAAAAAAAAGGGAAATTCGTATTTAAAAAAAATTTTGATCGAATTCGATATTCCTTCTTCTTCTATAAACTACTTCTTTCTCTCGACCCCACTCTAGTTCCTTTGTTCTAAACCCACCTGAAACTTTCTTCTTTCAGCCTACCTAACACCTTAGTACGTTACGACCCTTGAAACCCTGTGTGACTGACCCCCTAAGCCCTAATAGGCCTTGGCAAATCTGATCAACGAAATCACGAGAAAGTGTAGAGGTAAAAGGCATGAGAGCGTGAGATCATTCGAGGGGAGGTAAAAGCCGAACTAAGAGTGTTAAACACAAGTGTGAGTGTCATTAAGCTTCTTTCTTTCCGAGTGAACTGTGAGGATTTGTTTGCGAGGAATTAATTCTGCTAAAATATCACAAGATGCCGGATGAAACACGGAGGAACAACAAGGAAGACAATCGGTTCGAAATGTTCCTGACTTACAAATGCAAGCCCTCTTGCGAGAAATGGAAAGATTACTCGATCGGAGGTTCAATCTTCTTGAAGATCGACTTTTCCAAGTGGAAGCCCAGAGACCACGAGAAGTGAATCTTGAAGTTGCTAGACAACAGCGTGGATGGCCTAATCAAAGGCGTGAACATCAACGGGAAATTGACGAAGACATTAATGAATTCAGTGAGGGCGAAAGTGAACATGAATCCAACATCAGTATTGGAAGGAAAGATCCCCGAAATCGCAGCCAGAGAGAGCGGAGATGGGAAGATGATGATCTCAAGAACATCAAGTTGACCATCCCTCCCTTCCAAGGCAAGTCAGATCCTGAAGCATATCTGGAATGGGAAAAGAAAATCGAACTTGTGTTCGATTGTCATAACTACTCCGAGAACAAAAAGGTCAAACTAGCCGCCATAGAGTTTTCTGATTATGCCATGATCTGGTGGGATCAGTTGACTACGAGTCGAAGGCGCAACGGCGAACGGCCAATCACTACATGGACCGAGATGAAAGCAGCCATGAGACGATGATTCATCCCTTCTTACTACCACCGAGAGTTACACAAAAACTCTAACATCTTACACAAGGGACCAGAAGTGTCAAAGATTATTATAAAGAGATGGAAGTCATGATGATCCGAGCCGATATCCAAGAAGAATGAGAAGCTACCATGGCTCGATTCTTAGCCGGACTTAACCGGGAGATAGCCAATGTTGTAGAATTGTAACATTATGTCGAGATGGAGGATATGGTCCACATGGCCATCAAGGTAGAAAAGCAATTGAAGCAAAAGGAAGCATCCCGAAGTTACCCCAATGCTAAACCCTCTAAGTGGGGCCAGAACACAAACAAAGGGTTCCTCGCGAGCAAGTCGAAAGACTCCACTTTCACCCCTAAGATGAACAAGCCTTTGGCCGAAACAAACAAAGGCAAGGCTCCAGAAAGTTCTAATGCTAAATCAAGGGATATCAAGTGCTTCAAGTGCCTTGGCCGAGGACATATCGCAAGACAATGCCTGAATAGATGAACTATGGTGATGCGGGCTGACGGCGAGATTGAAACTGAAGACGAAGAAGAACTTGAGTCCGAATCCAATTCTGAGGTGATGAGGACTTAGAACAACCTGTTGAAGTGAGCTACTTGTCGTGAAGCGAAGCCTCAATCTTCAAAGCATAGGAAATGAGGAGCAACGGGAAAATATTTTCCATTCGAGATGCCAAGTGCAAGGTAAGGTTTGTAGCATTATCATCGACGGAGGGAGTTGCACGAACGTAGCAAGTACCCTCATGGTGGAAAAGATAGGCTTGACAACGACAAAGCATCCGACTCCGTATAAGCTTCAGTGGCTTAACGATGGAGGAGAACTTAAAGTTACAAAGCAAGTCTTAGTATCCTTCAGCATCAAAAAATACTCTGATGAAGTACTATGTGACGTAGTGCCGATGCACGCATGCCACTTACTTTTGGGACGTCCATGGCAATACGACCGCCGAGTGATGCACGATGGCTACACTAATCGATACTCCTTCAAGCATCTTGGAAGGAATGTGACACTTGCCCCCTTAACGCCTAAGCAAGTGTTTGATGATCAGCAAAAACTTAGGATTTCCATTGATCGAGCTCGTGAAAAAGAAAAGAATCCAAAAGAGAAAGTTAAGAAAAGCAAGCGAGTGAAAAATAAAAATGCAAAAGAGAACGAGAGAAAATAAGAGTTAGAAAAAAATGGAGATGAAAAAGAGAGTGGAAAAATGAGTGTGTTTGCAAGAGCGAGTGACATTCAGAAAGCTTTGTGTTTGATACATCTGATGTATTTTCTTATGTACAAGGAAGTATTTTTGAACACTAACAATTTACCCGAAAATCATCCTTAATCTGTTGTGTCTCTGATTCAAGAATTCGAAGACATCTTTTCGGAGGAGATACCCAGCGATTTGCTGCCCATTCGAGGCATAGAACACCAAATCGACTTGGTGCCCGGAGCTGCTTTACCCAATCGACCTGTGTGCTGGAGCAATCCCGAGGAAACAAAAGAGCTCCAAAAGCAAATCACTGAATTTCTCAAAAAGGGATATATTCGAGAGAGCCTGAGTCCTTGCGCGGTGCCGGTGTTACTAGTACCGAAGAAAGACTGTTCGTGGTGTATGTGTCTAGACTGTTGCGCCATCAACAAGATCACCGTCAAATACCGACACCCGATACCCCGACTCGACGATATGCTCGATGAGTTAAGTGGAGCGAGAGTCTTTACAAAGATCGACCTCAAAAGTGGATACCACCAAATACGAATGCGCGAGGGCGACGAGTGGAAAACGGCCTTCAAGATGAAGCTAGGTTTGTACGAATGGTTGGTAATGCCATTCGGACTTACAAACGCTCCGAGTACTTTCATGCGTCTTATGAATCATGTTTTACAAGATTTTATTGGAAAATCATGTGTTGTATATTTTGATGACATCTTAGTGTACAGTAAGTCCTTGGAAGAACATGTGCAACACTTGCCTGCAATCTTGGAGACATTACGAAAAGAGGTATTGTACGCTAATCTTAAGAAATGTTCTTTTTGCACTGACAAGGTTGTGTTTCTAGGATATGTCGTGAGTGCAAATGGCCTAGAGGTAGACCAAAAGAAGGTTCGAGCCATCCAAGAATGGCCCCGTCCTACGACGATCAGCCAAGTATGAAGTTTTAATGGATTGGCTAGCTTCTACCACTGATTTGTGCCCAATTTCAGCATGATAGCCGCTCCTTTAACGAGCGTGATCAAGAAGAATTTTTCCTTTCATTGGTCCGATGAGCAAGAACGATATTTTAACTCTATTAAAGAGTGTCTTGTTAAAGCTCCATTATTATCCCTTCCAGATTTTGCTAAAACTTTTGAAATTGAGTGTGATGCATCAGGAGTAGGGATCGAAGCCGTGCTAACTCAAAATGGAAGACTGGTGGCGTACTTCAGCGAGAAATTGAGCGGAGCTCTCTTAATTACCCCGTATACGACAAGGAAATGTACGCCCTCATAAGATCGCTCGAAATATGGCAACACTACTTGAGGCTGAAAGAGTTCGTTATTCATTCGGATCACGAAGCGCTCAAGTACATCAAAGGTTAGCATAAGCTCAACAAACTGCATGCGAAATGGATCGAGTATTTAGAATCATTTCCGTACGTAATCAAGTACAAGAAAGGTAAAGAAAATGTAGTAGCAGATGCGTTATCACGAAGGTGTACTCTATTGACTTTTCTTGATTCTAAACTGCTTGGTTTCCATCATATAAAGGACTTGTATGTTGATGATGTTGACTTTGGAAATATATATAATGCCTGTGAAAATGGAGCATTTGATAAGTTTTATAGGTACGAAGGATTTCTCTTCAAAGAGAACAAACTATGTATACCGCACGGTTCTATTTGAGAGTTGCTCGTGTTAGAGGCACATAGTGGTGGCCTTATGGGTCACTTCGGACGAGATAAAAACGATGTCAACTCTACAAGAACACTACTTTTGGCCGGGGATGCGAAAGGATGTCGAATAGATCTACGAGCGTTGTATAGCTTGCAAACGAGCAAAATCGCGGGTTCAGCCTCATGGTTTATACACGCCCCTTCCTATTCCGGACACTTCTTGGGCCGACATCTCCATGGATTTCATCCTTGGCTTACCGAGATCTAAAACAGGGAAGGACTCGATTTTCGTTGTAGTTGGTCATTTTTCTAAAATGTCCCATTTTATCCCTTGTTCTAAGACTGATGATGCTGTGCATATTGCAAACTTGTTTTTTAGGGAAATCGTACGATTGCATGGAGTTCCGAGGACGATCGTATCCGTTCAGGACGTAAAATTTCTAAGTCATTTTTGGTGAACTCTGCGTGGAAAGCTAGGGACGAAATTGCTATTTTGACCACTTGTCATCCTCAAAATGATGGACAAACTGAGGTGGTGAACCGAGTCCTATCGACCTTGTTGCGAGCATTGGTGCGGAAAAATCTCAAGACGTGGGAAGACTATCTGCCCCACATCGAATTTGCTTACAACTGAGTTGTTCATTTCGTGACTAAATTTTCGCCTTTTGAGTTTGTTTACGGGTTTAATCCTCTCACTCCTCTTGATTTATTACCATTTCCCCCTGACAAGTTTGTCCATTCTGATGCTAGAAAAAAGGCGAACTATGTCAAGGAACTGCATAGGAAAGTACGAGAAAATATAGAAGCAAGGACCGAACAATACGTCCAACGAGCCAACAAAGGACAAAAGCAAGTTTTGTTCAAACCCGGAGACTGGGTCTGGGTGCATATGAGAAAGGAACAGTTTCCAGCGCGTCGACGAAATAAATTATAACCGAGAGGAGACGGACCTTTCCAAGTCCTCGAGCGAATTAATGAGAATTCATATAAACTCGAATTGCCCATTGAGTATAACATCAGCGCTAGTTTTAATGTAGTTGATTTAACTCAGATTGATGCAGGTCCCGACTTGAGGACAAGTCATTTTCAAGAGGGGGAGGATGATACGGGCATGCCCCATCATGAGCCGAGTTTGAGCTGAGACCCGATGGTGTTACCTTGAGGGCCGCTTACGAGAGCTCGTGTGAAACAATTTAAAGAGGCAATCGAAGCTCTAATTTAGCAAGCTTGGGATGATGCTAAGTCTAGCTCAAATGATATTTCAACTCCGTGTTGCATGCTTCTACGAGCTCACGATCATGAAGAGCCCATATGGCCATTCGGCCTTAGCTAATTATTTATTTAAAGATTAATAAATAAATTCGGACATTATACATAATTGTTTTAATTATTTTTGCTGCATTTAAATAAATTTAAATAAGTCTTAAGTTGTTGCATAATTAATACTTTAAATTAATATGTCTAGATTAGGACCAATTTAATAGTTGCTGCTTCTTAATTTATTGGCCGAAATTTTCATTTAATATGTCCAAAAACTCCAGCCGAAATTAAAATAAGCCTTGACCAACTTTTATTTAATTTGTTCAGCCTAAAACATGATTTAAATGATGTCTTAAGTGGCTGGGATTTAATGTGCCGAAATTTTCATCTGCAGATGCTTTTTGGGACAACCATTTAAGGCATGGTCGGCAGCTTCATTTAAAGAAGCATTGGAGCACGCATGGGACTTTAATGGCTGACGTTAGTGCTCCCCAACGTGTTTTTCCCTCTCCCCCAAACGAGCATTAAAGACATTGTAATGTTGGTGCATGCGTGGGACACATTCAAGCATCTTAGTGGCTGGTTTCTTTTCCCAAACGAAATAAATGTGTTGTTCCCTATCTCCTAGACGTGCATTTACTTTGGCCAGATTTAATTCCTTGTTGGAGCATGCGTTGGAGTCATTAATAGGTTGCTGGAGCATCTCGTGAACTACAAAAGGAGGTTGAATGCATTCATATTTCAAGGTGCTTTTTTCGTGAATGACAAATAATTAAGTTGGGTGTGTTGCTTCGTGAAAGTAAAAGACCAAAACATTAAAGGTGTCGAATTTAAGTTGCTGTTGGATTGTGTCTCCATGCATGGGGGGTAATTAAAAGTTGATATGGGGTTTTAGGGAAGGCCTTTCACGTCCCCAAAGCATCTAGAACAAAGCATGGTCATCCAAATTTCCAAGGCTAGTTATGGAGTTCATTCAAGTCATGCAAACCCCCTTGGCCGAAAATCAAGTGCAAATCAGCCCCATTCATCCATTAATGTTCGGTTGCATCTAGAAGTTGTCCATTACCCTCCAATTCAGCCAAATATAGACATGGCATACTAGAAGACTTGTTCTAGAATAATCAAGATTAATCTAGTTTATGTTTACTTAGCTATTAAGGAGTATTTGAGTGACTATTCGGCTATCATGTTAGCCTATAAATAGGTGGTCATTTTCTATTGTAAAAAAACTTTTGATGAATTTTATATCGATACTCTGTCGAATTTGTGAGACACTTTCTCTAACTTCGTTTAAGGATTCGTTGGCTTATCTAGTGAGCTAGTGGCGTCAACCTATTCTTTTGTTTACCTTCCATATACTGAGGTTCCTGTCGTATTTCGATAGTGGGTCGAGGTCCGATTCCCATCCAAACCTGAGCCTTAAGAACCGTATAAGTAATTCGGGTCGATACCTTTCGGTATTGGTTCTTACTTGTTTCTTAAGCCTTAAATTGAAACTTCCCTTTCTAAAACCGAACCCCTTTTCTCATCTCAACTTTAACGAACCCTCTTCAAACAATTATCCCAATTTAATATCCCGACTTAACTTCCAATCTCAACCATTCCTTACCAATCCCGAGTTAACCTTAAATCGAGAACATTTCCTGAACACCTCTTCTATACCCTAGTTAAACCCGACCCTCTCGTACTTTAGCTTAACCGAACTTCATACCTTCATACCTACATATATACTTCTTTTATTTCACCTTAACTATTCTTCATCTATCTTCTATTTTTGTATTTCTTGTTTACGATCGGGCAACTAAGCATACATCTCAATTTCATCTCGAGACTGGGACTGTATCATCTAGTATCAGAGCTGGTTAAACTAAGAATTACGAAGCTCCATCGACTAATCCGAAGCTGTTAACTGAAGATCAAAAGTAAGTTCAAAAAAAAAGGAAATTCATATTTAAAAAAAGGGAAATTTGTATTAAAAAAATTGATTGAATTTGATATTCCTTCTTCTTCTGTAAACTACTTCTTTCTCTTGACCCCACTCTAGTTCCTTTGTTCTAAACCCACCTGAAACTTTCTTCTTTTAGCCTACCCAACACCTTAGTACGTTACGACCCTTGAAACCCTTTGTGACCGACCCTCTAAGCCCTAATAGGCCTTGGCGAATCTGAACAATAAAATCATGAGAAAGTGTAAAGGTAAAAGGCACGAGAGCGTGAGATCATTCGAGGGGAGGTAAAAGCCGAACTAAGAGTGTTAAACACGAGTGTGAGTGTCATTAAGCTTCTTTCTTTCCAAGTGAACTGTGAGGATTTGTTTGCGAGGAATTAATTCTGCTAAAATGTCACAAGATGCCGGACAAAATGCAGAGGAACAATAAGGAAGACAACCGGTTTGAAATATTCCTGACTTACAAATGCAAGCCCTCTTGCGAGAAATGGAAAGATTACTCTATCGGAGGCTCAATCCTCTTGAAGATCGACTTTTCCAAGTGGAAGCCTAGAGACCACGAGAAGTGACTCCTGAGGTTGCCAGGCAAAGGCGTGGACGGCCTAATCAAAGGCATGAGCAACAACGGGAAATTGATGAAGACTTTAATGAATTTAGTGAGGGCAAAAGTGAACATGAATTTCAAGAACATCAAGTTGACCATCCCTCCCTTCCAAGGCAAGTCAGATCCTGAAGCCTATCTGGAATGGAAAAAGAAAATCGAACTTGTGTTCGATTGTCATAACTACTCCAAGAACAAAAAGGTCAAACTAGCCGCCAAAGAGTTTTCTAATTATGCCATGATCTGGTGGGATCAGTTGACTACGAGTCGAAGGCGCAACGGCGAACGGCCAATCACTACAAGGACCGAGATGAAAGCGGCCATGAGACGATGATTCATCCCTTCTTACTACCACCGGGAGTTACATCAAAAACTCCAACATCTTACACAAGGGACGAGAAGCGTCAAAGATTATTACAAAGAGATGGAAGTCGGGATGGTCCGAGCTGATATCCAAGAAGAACGAGAAGCTACCATGGCTCGATTATTAGCTGGACTTAACCGAGAGATAGCTAATGTTGTATAATTGCAACATTATGTCGAGATAGAGGATATGGTCCACATGGCCATCAAGGTAGAAAAGCAATTGAAGGAAAAGGAAGCATCCCGAAGTTACCCCAATGCTAAACCCTCTAAGTGGGGCCAGAACACAAACAAGGGGTTCCCCGCGAGCAAGTCGAAAGACTCCACTTTTACCCCTAAGACGAACAAGCCTTTGGCCAAAACAAACAAAGGCAAGGCTCCAGAAAGTTCTAATGCTAGATCAAGGGATATCAAGTGCTTCAAGTGCCTTGGCCGAGGACATATCACAATTCAATGCCCGAATAGACGAACTATGGTGATGCAGGCTGACGGCGAGATTAAAACTGAAGACGAAGAAGAACTTGAGTTCGAATCTAATTCCGAGGCTGATGAGGACTTAGAACAACCTATTGAAGGTGAGCTGCTTGTCGTGAAGTGAAGCCTCAATCTTCAAAGTGTAGGAAACGAGGAGCAACGGGAAAATATTTTCCATTCGAGATGCCAAGTGCAAGGTAAGGTTTGTAGCCTTATCATCGACGGAGGGAGTTGCATGAACGTAGCAAGTACCCTCATGGTGGAAAAGCTAGGCTTGACAACGACAAAGCATTCGACTCCGTATAAGCTTCAGTGGCTTAACGATGGAGGAGAACTTAAAGTTACAAAGCAAGTCTTAGTATCCTCCAAAGATCGAAAATACTCGATGAAGTGCTATGTGACGAGTACCGATGCACGCAGCCACTTACTTTTGGGATGTCCATGGCAATACAACCGCCGAGTGATGCACGATGGCTACACTAATTGATACTCCTTCAAGCATCTTGGAAGGAATGTGACACTTGCCCCCTTAACGCCTAAGCAAGTGTTTAATCATTAGCAAAAACTTAGGATTTCCATTGATCAAGCTCGAGAAAAAGAAAAGAATCCAAAAGAGAAAGTTAAGAAAAGCGAGCAAGTGAAAAATAAAAATGCAAAAGATAACGAGAGAAAACAAGAGTTAGAAAAAAATGGAGATGAAAAAGAGAGTGGAAAAATGAGCGTGTTTGCAAGAGCGAGTGACATTCGGAAAGCTTTGTGTTTAAGACATCTGATGTATTTTCTTATGTACAAGGAAGTATTTTTGAACACTAACAATTTACCCAAAAATCTTCCTTCTTCTGTGTTGTCTCTGATTCAAGAATTCGAAGACATATTTCCGGAGGAGATACCCAGTGGTTTGTCGCCCATTCGAGGCATAGAACACCAAATTGACTTGGTGCCCGGAGCTGCTTTACCCAATCGACCTGCGTACCGGAGCAATCCCGAGGAAACAAAAGAGCTCCAAAAGCAAATCACCGAATTGCTCAAAAAGGGATATATTCGAGAGAGCCTGAGTCCTTGCGCAGTGCCAGTGTTACTAGTATCGAAGAAAGACGGTTCGTGGTGTATGTGTGCAGACTGTCGCGCCATCAACAAGATCACCATCAAATATCGACACCCAATACCCCGACTCAATGATATGCTCGACGAGTTAAGTGGAGCAAGAGTCTTTACAAAGATTGACCTCAAAAGTGGATACCACCAAATACGAATGCGCGAGGGCGACGAGTGGAAAACGACCTTCAAGACAAAGCTAGGTTTGTACGAATGGTTGGTTATACCATTCGGACTTACAAACGCTCCGAGTACTTTCATGCGTCTTATGAATCATGTTTTACGAGCTTTTATTGGAAAATCATGTGTTGTATATTTTGATGACATCTTAGTGTACAGTAAGTCCTTGGAAGAACATGTGCAACACTTGCCTGCAATCTTGGAGACATTACGAAAAGAGGTATTGTACGCTAATCTTAAGAAATGTTCTTTTTGCACTGACAAGGTTGTGTTTCTAGGATATGTCGTGAGTGCAAATGGCCTAGAGGTAGACCAAGAGAAGGTTCGAGCCATCCAAGAATGCCCACGTCCTACGACGATCAGCAAGTACGAAGTTTTCATGGATTGGCTAGCTTCTACCGCCGATTTGTGCCCAATTTCAGCACGATAGCCGCTCCTTTAACGAGCGTGATCAAGAAGAATTTGGCCTTTCATTGGTCTGATGAGCAAGAATGATCTTTTAACTCTATTAAAGAGTGTCTTGTTAAAGCTCCATTGTTATCCCTTCCAGATTTTACTAAAACTTTTGAAATTGAGTGTGATGCATCAGGAGGAGGGATCGGAGCCGTGCTAACTCAAAATGGAAGACCGGTGGCATACTTCAGCGAGAAATTAAGCGGAGCTGCTCCTAATTACCCCGTATACGACAAGGAAATGTACGTCCTCATAAGATCGCTTGAAACGTGGCAACACTACTTGAGGCCGAAAGAGTTCGTTATTCATTCGGATCACGAAGTGCTCAAGTACATCAAAGGTCAGCATAAGCTCAACAAACAGTATGTGAAATGGATCGAGTATTTAGAATCATTTTCGTACGTAATCAAGTACAAGAAAGGTAAAGAAAATGTAGTAGCAGATGCGTTATCACGAAGATATACTCTATTGACTTTTCTTGATTCTAAACTGCTTGGTTTCCATCATATAAAGGACTTGTATGTTGATGATGTTGACTTTGGAAATATATATAATGCCTACGAAAATGGAGCCTTTGATAAGTTTTATAGGTACGAAGGATTTCTCTTCAAAGAGAACAAACTGTGTATACCGCACGGTTTTATTCGAGAGTTGCTCGTGTTAGAGGCACATAGTGGTGGCCTTATGGGTCACTTCGGACGAGACAAAACGATGTCAACTCTACAAGAACACTTCTTTTGGCCAGGGATGCGAAAGGATGTCGAACAGATCTACGAGCATTGCATAGCCTGCAAACGAGCAAAATTGCAGGTTCAGCCTCATGGTTTATACACGACCCTTCCTATTCTGGACACTCCTTGGGCCGACATCTCCATTGATTTCATCCTTGGCTTACCGAGATCTAAAATAGGGAAGGACTCGATTTTCATTGTAGTTGATCATTTTTCTAAAATGTCCCATTTTATCCCTTGTTCTAAGACTGACGATGCTGTGCATATTGCAAACTTGTTTTTTAGGGAAATCGTACGATTACGTGGAGTTCCGAGGACGATCGTATCCGATCGGGATGTAAAATTTCTAAGTCATTTTTGGCAAACTCTGTGGGGAAAGCTAGGGACGAAATTGCTATTTTCGACCACTTGTCATCCTCAAATGGATGGACAAACTGAGGTGGTGAACCGAGTCCTATCGACCTTGTTGCGAGCATTGGTGCGGAAAAATCTCAAGACGTAGGAAGACTGTCTGCCCCACATCAAATTTGCTTACAACCTAGTTGTTCATTCCGTGACTAAATTTTTACCTTTCGAGATTGTTTACGGGTTTAATCCTCTCACTCCTCTTGATTTATTACCATTGCCTTCTGACAAGTTTGTCCATTCTGATGCTAGAAAAAAGGCAGACTATGTCAAGGAACTGCATAGGAAAGTGCGAGAAAATATAGAAGCAAGGACCGAACAATACGTCCAACGAGCCAACAAAGGATGAAAGCAAGTTTTGCTCAAACCCGAAGACTGGGTCTGGGTTCATATGAGAAAGGAACGGTTTCCAGCGCGTCGATGAAATAAATTATCACCGAGAGGAGACGGACCTTTCCAAGTCCTCGAGCGAATTAATGAGAATTCATATAAACTCGATTTGCCCAGTGAGTATAACATCAGCGCTAGTTTCAATGTAGCTAATTTAACACCATTTGATGCAAGTCCCGACTTGAGGACAAGTCATTTTCAAGAGGGGGAGGATGATACGGGCACGCCCCATCATGAGCCGAGTTCGAACCGAGACCCAATGGTGTTACCTCAAGGGCCGATTACGAGAGCTCGTGCGAAACAATTTAAAGAGGCAATCGGAGCTCTAATTCAGCAAGCTTGGGACGATGCTAAGTCTAGCTCAAACAATATTTCAACTCCGTGTTGCATGCTTCTACGAGCTCACGATCATGAAGAGCCCATATGGCCATTCGGCCTTAGCTAATTATTTATTTGAAGATTAATAAATAAATTTGGACATAATACATAATTGTTTTAATTATTTTTGCTGCATTTAAATAAATTTAAATAAGTCTTAAGTTGTTGCATAATTAATACTTTAAATTAATATGTCTAGATTAGGACCAATTTAATAGTTGCTGATTCTTAATTTATTGGCCGAAATTTTCATTTAATATGTCCAAAAACTCCAGCCGAAATTAATATAAGCCTTGACCAACTTTTATTTAATTTGTTTAGCCTAAAACATGATTTAAATGATGTCTTAAGTGGCTGGGATTTAAGGTGCCAAAATTTTCATGTGCAGATGCTTTTTGGGACAACCATTTAAGGCATGGTCGGCATCTTCATTTAAAGAAGCATTGGAGCACGCATGGGACTTTAATGGCTGACGTTAGTGCTCCCCAACGTGTTTTTCCCTCTCCCCCAAATGAGCATTAAAGACATTGTAATGTTGGTGCATGCGTGGGACACATTCAAGCATCTTAGTTGCTGGTTTCATTTCCCAAACGGAATAAATGTGTTGTTCCCTATCTCCTAGACGTGTATTTACTTTGGCCAGATTTAATGCCTTGTTGGAGCATGCGTTGGCGTCATTAATAATAAGTTGCTGGAGCATCTCGTGAACTACAAAAGGAGGTTGAATGCATTCATCTTTCAAGGTGCTTTTTCGTGAATGACAAATAATTAAGTTGGGTGTGTTGCTTCGTGAAAGTAAAAGACCAAAACATTAAAGGTGCCGAATTTAAGTTGCTGTTGGATTGTGTCTCCATGCGTGGGGGGTAATTAAAAGCTGATATGGGGTTTTAGGGAAGGCCTTTCACGTCCCCAAGCCATCTAGAACAAAGCATGGTTATCTGGATTTCCAAGGCTAGTTATGGAGTTCATTCAAGTCATGCAAACCCCCTTGGCCGAAAATTCAAGTGCAAATCAGCCCCATTCATCCATTAATGTTCTGTTGCATCTAGAAGTTGTCCATTACCCTCCAATTCATCCGAATATAGACATGGCATACTAGAAGACTTGTTCTAGAATAATCAAGATTAATCTAGTTTATGTTTACTTAGCTATTAAGGAGTATTTGAGTGACTATTTGGCTATCATGTTAGCCTATAAATAGGTGGTCATTTTCTATTGTAAAAAAACTTTTGATGAATTTTATATCGATACTCTGTCGAATTTGTGAGACACTCTCTAAACTCGCTTAAGGATTCGCTGGCTTATCTAGTGAGCTAGTGGCGCCAACCTATTCTTTTGTTTACCTTCCATATACCGAGGTTCCTGTCGTATTTCGATAGTGGGTCGAGGTCTGATTCCCATCGAAACCTAAGCCATAAGAACCGTATAAGTAATTCGGGTCGATACCTTTCGGTATTGGTTCTTACTTGTTTCTTAAGCCTTACATCGAAACTTCCCTTTCTAAAACCGAACCCCCTTTCTCATCTCAACTTTAATGAACCCTCTTCGAATAATTATCCCGATTTAATATCCCAACTTAACTTCCAATCTCAACCATTCCTTACCAATCTTGAGTTAACCTTAAACCGAGAACATTTCCTGAACACCTCTTCTATACCCGAGTTAAACCCGACCCTCTTGTACTTCAGCTTAACCGAACTTCATACCTTCATACCTACATATATACTTCTTTTATTTCACCTTAACTATTCTTCATCTATCTTCTATTTTCGTATTTCTTGTTTACAATCGGGCAACTAAGCATACATCTCGATTTCATCTCGAGACCGGGACTGTATCAGGTGAGGTTTTCATTAATCTATTTAATATGTCTAGAAGTTCGGAGCGAAGAGTAACAAGTGGAGGAGCATCCAATTCCACTGGTGGAGGAGGAGGAGGCCAACTTCCTCGAAGGAATGTGCCCGGAGGTAGAGTCCCTGACTTACAAGTGTAATCAATAATTCGAGAAATCACCTGATTGATCCAACCTCAGTTAGATTCCATCAACGAGCGCTTGGACAAAAGGGATGAATGAAATCAGCGGGCAAATACCCCTCCAAACCTGAGAAGGGATCAAGAGCGGCCTTGGCAACATGATAATGATCTGTATGAGCCAAGTGACGTAGAGAGTGACCAAGCATCACGACAAAGCACAAAGGGAAGAGGCCAACAAGCACGAGGACGTCGGGACCATGAAGGACCTGATGATGATTTGAAAAACATAAAAATGGCAATTCCTGCCTTCCAAGGGCGATCTAATCTAGAAGCATTTCTAGAATGGGAAAAGAAGGTGGAGTTAGTGTTTGAATGTCATAACTATTCGAAAAGTAAAAAGGTAAAACTTGTTGCAATCGAATTCTCCGATTATGCCATCATTTGGTGGGATCAATTAACGACAAGTTGACGACGCAACGGAGAACGTCCCGTATCCACGTGGGTTGAAATGAAAGCACTCATGCGGAAGAGATTCATTCCCACTTATTATCACAGCGAGTTGCATCAAAAGTTACAAAGTCTAACACAAGGCCAACGTAGCGTGGAGGACTATTATAAAGAGATGGAAGTGGCCATGATCCGAGCCAATGTGGAGGAAGATTGAGAAGCCACCATGGCACGTTTTGTCACCGGACTCAACCGTGACATCGCAAATATTATGGAATTACATCATTATGTCGAGGTCATTGACATGGTCCATATGGCCATAAAGGTTGAGAAGCAACTCAAACGCAAAGGTACATCTCGATAATCCCTAATACTTCATCATCTTCTAAACGATTGTGAGTGCCATTGCTTCTTTCTTTTAGAGTGAATCGTGAGGATTTGTTTACAGAGGAAATTAATTTCGCTAAAATGTCACAAGATGCCGGACAAAACGCGGAGGAACAACAAGGAAGACAACCTGTTCGAAATGTTCCCGACTTACAAATGTAAGCCCTCTTAAGAGAAATGGAAAGATTATTCGATCAAGGCTCAACCCTCTTGAAGATTGACTCTTTCAATTGGAAGCCCAACGACCAAGAGAAGTGACTCCTGAGGTTGCCAGGCAAAGGCGTGGACGGCCTAATCAAAGGCATGAGCAACAACGGGAAATTGATGAAGACGTTAACGAATTTAGTGAGGGCAAAAGTGGCCATGAGTCCAACATCAGTGTTGGAAAGAGAGATCCCTGAAACCGCGGCCAAAGAGATCGGAGACGGGAAGACGATGATCTCAAGAACATCAAGTTGACCATCCCTCCCTTCCAAGGCAAGTCAGATCCTGAAGCCTATCTAGAATGGGAAAAGAAAATTGAACTTGTGTTCGATTGTCATAACTACTCCGAGAACAAGAAGGTCAAACTAGCCGCCATAGAGTTTTCTAACTATGCCATGATCTGGTGGGATCAGTTGACTACGAGTCAAAGGCGCAACGGCGAACATCCAATCACTACTTGGACTTAGATAAAAGCTGCCATGAGACGATGATTCATCCCTTCCTACTACCACCAAGAGTTAATCAAAAACTCCAACATCTTACACAAGGGACGAGTAGTGTCGAGGATTATTACAAAGAAATGGAGGTCACGATGATCCGAGCTGATATCCAAGAAGAACGAGAAGCTACCATGGCTCGATTCTTAGCCGGACTCAACCGAGAGATAGCAAATGTTATGGAATTACAACATTATGTCGAGATGGAGGATATGGTCCACATGGCCATCAAAGTAGAAAAACAGCTGAAGCAAAAAGAAGCATCCCGGAGTTACTCCAACGCTAAACCCTCAAAGTGGGGCCAAAGTACAAGTAAGGGGTTTCTCGTAAACAAGCCGAAAAACTCCACTTTCACCCCTAAGATGAACAAGCCTCTAGCTAAAACAAGCAAAGGTAAGGTCCAGAAAATTCTAATGCTAGATCGAGGGACATAAAATGCTTCAAGTGCCTTGGCCGAGGACACATCGCAAGTCAATGCCCGAATAGACGAACTATGGTGATGCGGGCTGACGGTGAGATTAAAACAGAAGACGAAGAAGAGTGTGAGTCTGAATCCAATTTTGAAGCTGATGAGGACATAGAACAACCTGTTGAAGGTGAATTACTCGTCGTGAAGCGTAGCCTCAATCTTCAAAGCACGGGAAACGAGGAGCAACGAGAAAATATCTTTTATTCGAGATGCCAGGTGTAAGGCAAGGTTTGTAGCCTTATCATCGACGGAGGGAGTTGCACGAACGTAGCAAGTACCCTCATGGTGGAAAAGCTAGGATTGACAACAATAAAGCATCCGACTCCGTATAAGCTTCAGTGGCATAACAACGGCGGAGAACTCAAAGTTACTAAGCAAGTCTTAGTATCCTTCAGCATCGGGAAATACTCCGATGAAGTACTATGCGACGTAGTGTCGATGCATGCAGGCCACTTACTTTTGGGACGTCCATGGCAATATGACTGTCGAGTGATGCACGATGGTTACACTAATCTGTATTCCTTCAAGCATCTTGGAAGGAATATGACACTTGCCCCCTTAACGCCTAAGCAAGTCTTTGATGATCAGCAAAAACTTAGGATTTCCATTGATCAATCAAAAGAAAAAGAAAAGAATACAAAAGAGAAAGCAAAGAAAAATGAGCGAGAAAAAAATACGAGTGCAAAAACAAATGAGAGAAAACAAAAGAAAGAAAAAGATGAGGATGAAAAAGAGAGTAGAAAATGAGTGTTTTTGCAAAAACGAGTGATATTCGTAAAGCTTTGTGTTTGAGACATCCGATGTATTTGCTTCGCATAAAAAGCGCTTTCTAAACACTAACGACTTACCCGATAATATTCCTTCGTCTCGTGTTGTCTCTCGATTCAGAATTCAAGACATTTTTCCAGAAGAGATTTCAAGCGGTTTGCCACCCATTTAAGGCATTGAACACCAAATTGACTTGGTGCCCGAGTCGCTTTACCTAATCGACCTGCATACCGGAGCAATCCCGAGGAAACAAAAGAGCTCCAAAAGCAAATCACTGAATTGCTCGAAAAAGGATATATTCGAGAGAGCCTTAGTCCGTGCGTGGTACCGGTGTTACTTGTACCGAAGAAAGATGGCTCGTGGTGCATGTGTGTCGATTGTCGTGCTGATACGATCTACCTCGGGGTGAGTCGAGTCGTATACGAGTTTGCCCGATCATCTACGAAGAGGTTTTGTTAGATTTGTTTTAAAAGGGAAAAATGGTCGGATTTAAGAAAAATGCAGGGGTTTAATAACAAAGAAAATAGATGGATTGAATGGATAATTGGTCGAAAACAAGAAAGAACCCTTAATAGGAATTAAGGACCCGAGTCTTATATGTTTCAAAGGTAAAAACGGAATTGATAAAACCTCACCCACTATCTAGCAAGATAGGAACCTCGGTATAAAGGTTTGAACGCCACACCCAAATGGATGATAAGTTCAAACAAGTCGATTGACGTCACTAGCTACTAGATAAGTCAATTTGAACCTTGAAGAATAAAGAGAGTAGATAACTCACAAATTTCATTAAGCATCAAAAGTCCTTTTACAATCTATTAACAAAGTATATATAGTGTTTACATGTGGTTAGTCAAGAGTCATATGAATTCAGCTTTATTATGCATTTAAATGGCTAAAATAAAATCTAATCAATGGGTAAAAATCTTGAATTCCTCCAGCCAAATAACAACAACTTTAAGACTCCTAATGAGCTGATTTCAATGAGTTTAAATGCTTGGTTTCATGCTTTCTTAGCAATTAATGGTCACCAGCAACTTAATGAGAAGTTGTAACTCTTGGGTGATCTTTTAAGCCTCAAATGGTTATGGAAGATGAATAGGTTGCTGCCGAAATTAATGGAGATGTAATGCTTCCTTCAATGATCATAACAGCTCCTTTTAATGTTAAATAATGCTTCCCCATGTGTGTAAACTGCTTTCACTTGAAAAGTCACATTAACTCTTTGTAACATCCCCTTGAGTGTAAATCTTTTCAGCTGAAAAGTTTCCTACATTCAAACACATTAAACAAACAATTTAATCACATTTAAACACTTATTAAACACTACTTTAACTTAAACACATTTAATACTTGACTTTATTAAATGAACTAAAAGTTAAGACTTCAATTAATGCAACAACTAGTTAATTTATGGAAGCAGTAATTAAATTAACTTAAACTCATGCTTCATTAAAACATCCTAGTAACTAGATTAATTAATAAGCTCTTATTAAACACAACATATTTAATTAAACTAAGATGAGTTGAATAAATGTCCAAAGAACTCATTTATTAAACTAAGATGCTTAAATGCATGTCAAACTTAACTATCATGAGAGTTACATAATGCATGACTTTATTAAATGCAGAACACATAATGCATGTCATAATTAAAAGATGTAGATCAATAATGCAAGACATTAGTTAAAGATGCATTTAATAAACAATACATAATTAAAGACTCATATTATAATAACTAAAGTAACTAAAATAAATAAATCAAAGTCCTTATTCCAGCAACCAAATTAACAAACTAAAATTAAAAGCTTTATTTTGCACTTGGGCCCTCTAGTTTGGGCCAATCTCGGTGGCATCGAGTTGTGTCAGAACATGATGCGCTTTCGGATCGCATCATACCCTCCTCTTGAAGGCGATTTGTCCTCAATCGGGCCATTTGCTCGCAAAAAATTTTTCATCGCCACAAACCCGAAAAATACACAAGACTCAAAAAGGAAGTAGATTAGTTGCTTGCCTTCCTTATTTAAAAATGAAAGAGGTTAGTGACACCATGGATGATGAACTCAAGGAAAATGCTGAAACGTTATTCATAAATTGAACATATGAATTGATGCCAGATCAAAAATAGAAATCGATCTTACCTTTTTCTTTGATGGAAACAAACCATAACCACATAACATTCGAGAGTTAACAACATTTCGATTCTCAAACCACTTGAACAAAGCTATAGAACAAAGGTCTCCGGGTCAAAACAATAATCTTTTATCACCAATCAAAACAGATAAATCGTGGTTCAAACGTAAGGTAACAGCTTAATCACATCACGATCTAAGTAATTTTCAAAACTAAGTCATCAACGTGAATTTTGTTACCATCCGAGGAGAACAAACAAGTTTCAAAAGTTTCAAGCGCCTTACCTTGTTGAATGAAGGATAAGGGTCGATTTTACCTTTTCCATTTAACACAAACCTTCTCTCCTCGAAAATGTAGTCTAGTCGAAGCTTCGTGGTTGGATTAGCCTTTTCCAAATGAAACGCAAACTTCATGGACAACCACGTAAATTGTTTAAGGAACGCATTAAAAGGGAAAACAAATTTTTCATACCTCGCGTTTCCTTATTCAAAACCAAGTATAGAAATTATTCAGATAAACTTTAAGTTGCTGGTTTTTCCCACAAAATGAATCAAAACAAATTCCGATTTAAAAACATGAGTTTGATTACTTATGTCGAAATGTAGCAACGGTTTCGATAAATCAAACACGTTAATCCAAAAGGAGTGGTGCATACTCAAAAACATACAATCAAAACTCGTCACATGTTTCAAAATAAATTTGCACCAATTCATGGAATTTTCACAAGGCAGTAGTTGATGCAAATGATCAAAGAATTTATTTGTTTTTCGTGAGAACCCGTTATCATGCAAAATCAAATTTTTGGTTTGTCGATCATACCGAACAACGTCAACCACATTCAAAGAATAGCAATCAATCAAACGAAAAATAAGGGAAACTTTTTAAAACTAAGTCATTTTCAACAACGCTCAAACCCGATCGCCATGAATCGCTTGTTAAAAATTCCTTACTCGCTTACCTTCGAACTCGTAGTTCGATTTCATCTTCAACCTTACCTATGTTGATCATACGAAAGCGTCTTTCATCGGAAAGGTATTGAAGTTGAAGGTTATTGTTCGATATTTCGGGATCCTGAAAAGAAACACAACGAGGGCCTTTCACATCTGGATTAGTAAACAAATTCCTCACTTTTTCTTGTTCTTTTGCCTCTTTTTCTCTCATTTGTTTTTCAACATCACTTTTTCTTTTACACTCTCTTCTTTTCTTTTTCTTTTCTATTTCTTTTCTTTTCTTTTCTTTCGTATTCTTTTCGATTTGATTACAATATGAAGGTGATACAAAAGAATCAAAAAGATGGATGTTTTGCTCAAAGAAAGAGAAAGTATTCTCGTTGATTTCTCGATCAATTTTTCGGGTACATTCCTTCGTATGTGATGTCTTTGAAGTGTACGAAGGATAACTCGTACTTCCTCGTTCGTTATCTCAAGAGTCTCAAACTCAAAACTTTCTTCTCTTTGTCTCGACAACCTTGTTGGATGGGAATCCCGATAAGAATCTCTTCTCGAATAGTCATCGGGAAGGTGTCTTCGTGATAGTCGTGACTCCGTTTTCTGACTTGTTGGAGTTTGCTTTCATCGGGTTGTTGCTCGAGATTCTCCCTTGTCTTGAATTGGCTTAATCTTGTGGTCGAGCATGCTTTCCATTTCTTCCAACAAATATTAAAAATCAAACGTGGAAATCTCTTCTCGAGACATTATTATGTACTGAAAGAAGTAATGTTAAAAAGAACAAAAATATAAAATTTAAATACCTCACCACAAAGCTCACTAGAATCACTCAGAAATAAAAAGTAAATATTGAACACTCACACTCGTATTTCACTCAATTTTGGCTTTTTCTTTAATGAGTCACTGTGCCTTTACCACCGAATCCACCTCTCAAAATTCTAGAAGGTTGCCTCGCACTTATTAGCAACTTGTAGGTCGGCTTCAAGGGGTTAAAGCAAAAGATAATTCGTTTTAGGTAAAGGTAGGCTAAAAAAATGTTAGGGATGGTGGGGTTGGGATTAAATAGATGGTACAAAATGATGGTTAAAAATGCTTCTTGAAGGATCGGGGTGGGAGATAAAAATATTGGCTTCAGGATCTCGTAAATTGAGAAGAAGAATAGAAAATTATCAAAGTCACAAAGCTTCACTTTTTTTTTGACTTTTTTTTTCTCTTTTTTTGACTTTTTTTTCCTCAAAGCACGAAAATAGCACAATTACAACTTTGAGATTCAACTTGAAAATTTTTTGAATTTTTTTCGATTTTTTTAAAATTACATACCTACTTTGATTGAATACTTAACGTCGGTGCTTCTAGTTTTCTAGCTCTGATACCGAATGATATGATCTGCCTCGGGGTGAGTCGAGTCGTATACGAGTTTGCCCGATCATCTACGTAAGAGGTTTCGTTCGAGTTGTTTTAAAAGGGAAAAATGGTTGGATTTAAGAAAATGGCAAAGTGGGGTTTAATAACAAATAAATAGATGGATTGAATGGATAATTGGTTGAAACAAGAAAGAACCCTTAATAGGAATTAAGGACCCGAGTCTTATATGTTTCAAAGGTAAAAATGGAATTGGATAAAACCTCAACCCACTAGCTAGCAAGATAGGAACCTCGGTATAAAGGTTTGAATGCCACACCCAAATGGATGATAAGTTCAAACAAGTCGATTGACGCCACTAGCTACTAGATAAGTCAATTTGAACCTTGAAGAATAAAGAGAGTAGATAACTCACAAATTTCATTAAGCATCAAAAGTCCCTTTTACGAGCTATTAACAAAGTATATATAGTGTTTACATGTGGTTAGTCAAGAGTCATATGAATTCAGCTTTATTATGCATTTAAATGGCTGAAATAAAATCTAATCAATGGGTAAAACTCTTGAATTCCTCCAGCCAAATAACAACAACTTTAAGACTCCTAATGAGCTAATTTCAATGAGTTTAAATGCTTGGTTTCATGCTTTCTTAGCAGCCGAATGGTCACCAAAGCAACTTAATGAGAAGTTGTAACTCTTGGGTGATCTTTTAAGCCTCAAATGGTTATGGAAGATGAATAGGTTGTTGCAAAATTAATGGAGATGTAATGCTTCCTTCAATGATCATAACAGCTCCCTTTAATGTTAAATAATGCTTCCCATGTGTGTAACCGCTTTCACTTGAAAAGTCACATTAACTCTTTGTAACATCCCCTTGAGTGTAACGGTTTTCCACTGAAAAGTTTCCTACATTCAAACACATTAAACAAATAATTTAATCACATTTAAACACTTATTAAGCACTACTTTAACTTAAACACATTAAACACTTGACTTTATTAAATGAACTAAAAGTTAAGACTTCAATTAATGCAAAGAACTAGTTAATTTATGGAAGCGTAATTAAATTAACTTAAACTCATGCTTCATTAAAACATCCTAGTAACTAGATTAATTAATAAGCCTCTTATTAAACATAACATATTTAATTAAACTAAGATGAGTTGAATAAATGTCCAGCAACTCATTTATTAAACTAAGATGCTTAAATGCATGTCATGATTTATTATGCAAACTTAACTATCATGAGAGTTACATAATGCATGACTTTATTAAATGCAGAACACATAATGCATGTCATAATTAAAAGATGTAGAACAATAATGCAAGACATTAGTTAAAGATGCATTTAATAAACAAGACATAATTAAAGACTCATATTATAATAACTAAAGTAACTAAAATAAATAAATCAAAGTCCTTATTCCAGCAACCAAATTAACAAACTAAAATTAAAAGCTTTATTTTGCACTTGGGCACCTCGAGTTTGGGCCAATCTCGGTGGCATCGAGTTGTGTCGTAACATGATGCAGTCGGGATCGCATCACGCGCCATCAACAAGATTACCGTTAAGTATCGACACCCGATACCCCGACTCGATGACATGCTTGATGAGTTAAGTGGAGCGAGGATCTTCACAAAGATCGACCTCAAAAGTGGATATCACCAAATATGAATGCGCGAGGGCGACGAGTGGAAAATAGCTTTCAAAACGAAGCTAGGTTTGTACGAATGGTTGGTAATGCCTTTCGGGCTTACAAACGCTCCAAGTACTTTCATGCATCTTATGAATCATGTTTTACGAGCTTTTATTGGAAAATCATGTGTTGTTTATTTTGATGACATCTTAGTGTACAGTAAATCTTTGGAAGAACATGTGCAACACTTGCATGCGATCTTGGAAACGTTACAGAAAGAGGTATTATACGCTAATATTAAGAAGTGTTCTTTTTGCACTGACAAGGTTGTTTTTCTAGGTTATGTCGTGATACAATCCACCTCGGGGTGAGTTGAGTCGTATGTGAAGTTGCCCGATCGACTACGAGAAGGTTTTGTTCGACAAGTTTGAAGATGGTACTTTTGGGTAAAATGGTGCGGAAGCTATTGAAAAGGGGTTTCAAAGATAGGTCGAAGGATATGAATTTTATATAGGTTCGGTTAAAGTATGAAGATGGAGATTGGTATGGAAGGGAATTAACAATAATGGATGATAAGTAAAAGGAGGATTCGACAATAATGAAGGGAAAGGAAGGAAAGAAAGAAAGTTTGGTAGATGATGGATATGGAATAAAACAACTCAAAAATAAGTAAGAACCAATACTAAAAAGTATTAACCTGAATACTTATAGGCTTTCAAGGTGGAAGATGGGAGTAGTGAAACCTCGACCCACTACTTAGAAAAGTAGGAACCTTGGTATGAAGGTGAATGCCACACTATATAATACTGATAAGTTCAGATAGAAGAAAATGGGTTGAAGCCACTAGAGACTAGATAAGCCAACGAGTCTTCAACGAAATATGAGAGAAAACAATCTCACAAATTGAGCAGCATAACATTAACAAATTCAATAAAAGTTCCCTTTTACAAAGGCTGATTTCACCTATTTATAGTGCTAAATTAGGCTAGCTGAATGGTCACAAACATTCAACTTAATGTGCCAATTAAAAGCTGAAATTTAACTCAAGTCTTTTCACATTCTTGAGCCAAATAACTCCATCCTTGAATTGTCTTTAATTCAGCTGAATTTAGACTTTAAGTGCTTTAAAAATGACTCTTGAGTTATCCCTTGGTCAGTCGAATGGACACCATCTACTTAATCAGCTTCTTAATGATGTTTGAATGCTTAAAATAACCCTTGAAATGGCAAAAACGGCTGGTAGTGGAAAGGTTGCTGCAAAAATTAATTTGGATGATTAAATGCTCCTTAAACCTCCTTTAAATGATGTATAAAACATCCCTTGTAACAGCCACTTCATTTGTAACAAAAAATGACTTAAAAAGTCACTTTATTTAATGTGTAACAGCCCTTGTAATGTAATGGTTATGACTTGAAAAGACTCCTGCAATAAATACATTAAAATGAGATTATTAAACACATGTAATCACTTATTAAACATAACACACATTAATACTTAACTTAGGTAAATGAACTATGCATCAATTACTCCAAGCAACTAGTTAATTAAAGATACATCATTAAATAAAACTTAACTCATGCATCAATAAATAATCCTAGGAACTAGATTAATTAATGAAGCAACAATAAAATTAAATTCATTAAAAGAACTCAATTAATTAAACTAAGTTGAGTTGAATTAATGACCAAAGCAACTCATTTATTAACTAAGATGCTTAAATGCAATTATTTAAAATGCAAACTAAATGAACAAATGAGTTACTTAATGCATGACTTAATTAAATGCAGAACACATAATGCATGTCATAATTAAAATATGTAGATCAATAATGCATGACATTAACTAAAGAAGCATTTAATTAAACAAGACATAATTAAAGACTAAAGTATTGAGTTGATTCAAGCTCAAATGAGCTGAATTTGAACTGGACGAAGCTCATGGAGCCGAAACGAAGCTGGGATCAGCTTGCCAAAGAATGCAATGCTCGACTCAAATACTTATCCAAAGAAGTTCGCGGGGCGTGCTCGCATCATTCCCCCCTCTTTTAGGTGACTTGTCCTCAAGTCGGGTTGTTCCTCTATTGGAAAATATTTCCTCTCGTTCAGCTTTCCTCGATCGAATAGAATAGAAGATATCACACAATCCTAGAAATGATTTATCAATGGACAAGAAAGCACATCACCATCATAGATAAGTAACAAAGTGGGTTAAGACAACAAAAACTTAAAGATAAACTAAATGCTAAGCAAAAAGTGATTTTATTTTGCCAAAATGACTTATCAATTTTGAAAATGACAAGTGCAAAGTATTCAAATCCAAATAGCTCTTATAGAATGTAGTCCAAAGATCATATGGCAATAATCTCAATTGGGCAAAGCAAACATACTTCAATTTATTGAAAAGTTTCATTATTCCATCAATGCAAACATGTGGATTTAATTGGATAAAAGGATACTTAGTCATGAAAATTTGCAAAAAGTTAAGCATACTATTCCACATCCAAAACTTTTCAATATGTTTATTCAAAAATAGAAATTCATGTGATTGTACACACAAAGTGTACCATGGCCAACATCTTTCAATCATTTGCTTATTATCATGATTTGTGATAACATTATGTCCATTGTCACAATCCAACACAAACAAATCAATACTAGGCCAAAAACTACCATCAAACACATCATGATTCAAAGAATTTCCAAACATCCAATCAACAAAATTTTCATCTTCATTTGAACGAAGCAAAGGTATTTGAAAATTTTCAGAGACTTTACCTTGATGATCTTGAAGAGAAGAAAATTTATGATTGATTTTACCTTTGTCAATCAAGACAAATATTCTCTCCTCAGAAATGTAATGTAATACAAACCTTTTATCTCGAACAATTTGGATGGGTGATGAGACACCATGACATCTCATGCTCCTCGAAGTGTGGAATTCACAAAAACGAGATTGGTTAGTATTAACAGAATTGATGGACTTAAAAGGGAAAGATAGATCATATTAGAAATTCGATTCAAGTCCATATGTTAGCCTTACCTTTTCAAAATGAAACAAATATTTCATATGTAATGCGAGCACGCCCATGAACTTCTTTGGACAAGTATTTTGAGTCGAGCATTGCATTGTTTGGCAAGCTGATCCCTACTCGTTTCCAGCTCCACGAGCTTCGTCAGCTTCAAATTCAGCTCATTTGAGCTTGAATCAACTCAATACTTTAGTCTTTAATTATGTCTTTTAATTAAATGCATCTTTAGTTAATGTCATGCATTATTGATCTACATATTTTAATTATGACATGCATTATGTGTTCTGCATCTAATTAAGTCATGCATTAAGTAACTCATTTGTTCATTTAGTTTGCATTTTAAATAATTGCATTTAAGCATCTTAGTTAATAAATGAGTTGCTGGTCATTAATTCAACTCAACTTAGTTTAATTAATTGAGTTCTTTAATGAATTTAATTTTGTTGTTGCTTCATTAATTAATCTAGTTCCTAGGATTATTTATTGATGCATGAGTTAAGTTTTATTTAATGATGTATCTTTAATTAACTAGTTGCTGGAGTAATTGATGCATAGTTCATTTACCTAAGTTAAGTATTAATGTGTGTTATGTTTAATAAGTGATTACATGTGTTTAATAAGCTCATTTTAATGTATTTATTGCAGGAGTCTTTTCAAGTCATAACCATTACATTACAAGGGCTGTTACACATTAAATAAAGTGACTTTTTAAGTCATTTTTTGTTACAAATGAAGTGGCTGTTACAAGGGATGTTTTATACATCATTTAAAGGAGGTTTAAGGAGCATTTAATCATCCAAATTAATTTTGGCAGCAACCTTTCCACTACCAGCCGTTTTTTCCATTTCAAGGGTTATTTCAAGCATTCAAACATCATTAAAAAGCTGATTAAGTAGATGGTGTCCATTCGGCTGACCAAGGGCTAACTCAAGAGTCATTTTTCAAGCACTTAAAGTCATTCATTCAGCTGAATTAAAGACAATTCACGGATGGAGTTATTTGGCTCAAGAATGTGAAAAGACTTGAGTTAAATTTCAGCTTTTAATTGGCACATTAAGTTGAATGTTTGTGACCATTCAGCTAGCCTAATTTAGCACTATAAATAGGTGAAATCAGCCTTTGTAAAGGAGCTTTTGGATCTTTTTGCTTAGTTTGAAAACATTATTGAACTTATATAAAATTTGTGAGATTGTTTTCTCTCATATTTCGTTGAAGACTCGCTGGCTTATCTAGTCTCTAGTGGCGTCAACCCGTTTTCTTCTATCCTGAACTTATCACTATTATATAGTGTGGCGTTCACCTTCATACCAAGGTTCCTACTTTTCTAAGTAGTGGGTTGAGGTTTCACTACTCCCATCTTCCACCTTGAAAGCCTTTAAGTATTCGGGTCAATACTTTTTAGTATTGGTTCTTACTTGCTTTTGAGTTCGTTTTATTCCATATCCATTATCTACCAAACTTTCTTTCCTTCCTTCCTTTCATTTCATCATAGCTGAACGCTCCTTTCATTTATCATCCATTGTTGTTAATCCCCTTCCATGCCAATCTCCATCTTTATTTACTTTAACCGAACCTATATAAAATTCATATCCTTCAACCTATCTTTGAAACCCTTTTCATTAGCTTCCGCACCATTTTACCCAAAAGTACCATCTTCAAACTTGTCGAACGAAACCTTCTCGTAGACGATCGGGCAACTTCACATACGACTAAACTCACCCCAAGGTGGATCGTATCATTTGGTATCAGAGCTACAAAATAAGGAGTTCCGACGACAATCGAGAGCCGGAATAGGTTCGTAAGTTGAAAAAAATATCAAAAAAAATTTGAAAAAAATTCAAATTGTAATCTCAAAGTTTTATTTGAAAAAAAATATACGAAAAAAAAGAGAAGAAAAAAAAGTGAAGTTTTCTTTTGAAAGTTTGGCAAGTACTTGTTGTTTCTGTTCTCCTTTTCTAATACCTGATCATCAAGAATCCCTCCCATCATCATTTGGTTTCCCTCAATCTTACCCTATTTTTTTCTTCTTTCTTCTTTCAGCCTACCCTATACCCAACATTATTCCTTGATAACCATTTTTGAAACCGACCCCTAAGCCTACGATAAGGCCTTGGCGAGTCTGAATACGAAATTGTAAGAGAAAGTTTGAGTGGTAAAAGGCAAGAGTGTGTGAGACTATTCGAGTGGAGGTAAAAGCCAAACGAGTGTAAACACGAGCGAGAGTGCAAACCATTAATTTTTCTTTCCGAGTGAAATTGTGAGGATTTTGTTGTGAGGAATTTAATTTTTGTTTTACTTAACAAATTTCTTTTCAGCAATCAAAGATGTCTCGTGAAGAATTTACTGAATCAGAGTTCCAATATTTGGTGCAAGAAATGCGAAAAATGGTGAATTCTAAATTTGATACATTATACGAGAGATTAGACCATGTGAAGAAAAGAGACCAACGGGAACAAGAATGTCTTCAAGTCTAAAAGTGGAATCAAGAATATCACGAAGACATGCATTCAATGATCATTCGAGAAAAGATTTCCATTGTGATTCCTATTCGTCATCGACTTCGAAACGAAGGGATTTCAATCGAGATTTCTTTTCGTCAAGGAATTCAAGACGACGAGAGTCTGACCTCGATTTTGAACCCGTCCAAGATGACATCCGAAGAGATAAGCATACCTCTTTCTGATCTTCAAAGAAATCCTACTCAGAGTATTTTTCACGAAGCATTGATCAAGATTCTTATGCAAATAATTTTCCTTCTTTTGAACAAAATCATTGTTTTCATGATTCTTTTGTATCTTCTTGTAAAAAGAAAACGAGAAAAGCAAAAGAAGAAAAAGAAAAAGAAATAAAAGAGAGGCAAGAGGCGAGTAAGAGAGAAAATGAGAGATTCTTGAAAGAGCTCGAGAAAGTCATTGAAAAAGCCGATGAAAAAGAAAAAGAACAAAAAGAGAGTGAAAATGAGATTGAAAAAGAAATTGTAAAAGAGAATGAAAAATATTTTGAGAGAGAAAAAGAAGTTGAACAAGAACAACGAGTGGAAAAAGAGATTGAGGAAAAAGAAATGAGAGATCTCGAGAAAAAAGAATCAAGTGAAAAAGAAAGTGACCAAGCAAGGATTGTTTCCACTAACCCACCCGTTCGATCTTTTTGTTATGTAACTTTTCAGGTTCCTAAAGTCTTGTACGCCCAATTCCAGCTTCACTACCTTCCAAACGAGAGATGTTTTCGATTATTCGAGAAAGGTAAGTACGCAAATGACGACCACCCACTTGTGATTGAAGGTAAGAAAGGTAAGAATTCCATGTTTATCGAATCAAGGTTGTCCGATTTAAAAATTGCTCTTAAAGATTTTGATGGGTCAATTTCTGATATGCCACCATCATTTGATTTGATTAGTCCTTATTCATCTCTTGATGACCCTGCTTCGAAAAGTGCCGTGAAAATTCTGTCGAACGAAAAAGTACTATCTTTGAAACCCTTTTCATTAGCTTCCGCACCATTTTACCCAAAAGTACCATCTTCAAACTTGTCAAACGAAACCTTCTCGTAGACGATCGGGCAACTTCACATACGACTCAACTCACCCCAAGGTGGATCGTATCAATATGTGGCCAAACAATATGATTAAGGAACAAAACAAAACCAAAGTCATTAAGTTTCATTACCTTAATTAAAGTGCGAATATCAAACAAACTTAAATAAGATGCACAACAAACAAGTTGCTTGAAGTTTTTATAAAACGAATCAAAGTAACAAATACCTGTGTTTGAACACACGAACTTGATCATTCGCTCCAACATGCAACATATTTTGAATAATTTCCAATGTCCACAACATGTTAGAAAATGATGTAATCAACTCACTACAGAACTTAAATTCCACTCGATCAAGCAAGCATGCAGAGTTGACAAAACCAAGCAGATCAAGATATGGGAATCTCATATAAAAATTCAAAATTTTATCTTGAAGTCCAAAATCAAACGGTTTGAACATTGCATGCGAAAGCCTTTTATCATGTATGTCAAACAAAGACATGGTGAACATATAACTATTCAAAGATTCAAATCACCAAATGAACAGGCATGCTTAAACAGACATATTTAACACATGAGTCCAAAGAGTTTATATAACCAAAATTTGTATGTGCAAAGCTTTTATCAAACACATCTAAAATTTGATTAGGGTGAGCCATTCCAATAGAAGGATCAAACGTGTCACAAGACAGAAATTTTCACGGCACTTTTCAAACAGGTCATCAAGAGATGAACAAGGACTAATCAAATCAAATGATGGTGGCATATCAGAAATTGACCCATCAAAATCTTTATGAGCAATTTTTAAATCGGACAACCTTGATTCGATAAATATGGAATTCTTACCTTTCTTACCTTCAATCACAAGTGGGTGGTCGTCATTTGTGTACTTACCTTTCTCAAATAACCAAAAACATCTCTTGTTTGGAAGGTAGTGAAGTCTGGAATTGTCGTGACAAGATTTTAGGAACCTGAAAAGTTACATCACAAGAAGATCGAACATGTGGGTTAGTGGAAACAATCTTGCGTGCTCACTTTCTTTTTCACTTGATTCTTTTTCTCGAGATCTCTCGTTTCTTTTTCCTCAATCTCTTTTCCACTCGTTGTTCTTGTTCAACTTCTTTTCTCTCTCAAAATCTTTTCATTCTCTTTTCAATTTGTTTTTCAATCTCATTTTCACTCTCTTTTGTTCTTTTTCTTTTCATCGGCTTTTCAATGAATTTCTCAAGCTCTTTCAAGAATTTCTCATTTCTCTCTTACTCGCCTCTTGCCTCTCTTTTTATTTCTTTTTCTTTTTCTTCTTTTGCTTTTCTTGTTTTCTTTTACAAGAAGATATAAAAGAATCATGAAAACAATGATTTTGTTCAAAAGAAGGAAAATTATTTGCATAAGAATCTTGATCAATGCTTCGTGAAAAATACTCTGAGTAGGATTTCTTTGAAGATCGAAAAGAGGTATGCTTATCTCTTTGGATGTCATCTTGGACGGGTTCAAAATTAAGGTCAGACTCTCGTCATCTTGAATTCCTTGACGAAAAGAAATCTCGATTGAAATCCCTTTGTAACATCCTCAAAAGGGCCTATGCATTTTTGGTTTAATTGTACGAAATGACATATCTTATGTGTTATGAATATATTTTGAACACTTTTGGAAACCTGGAAATATATGGAAATGTTAAGTTTAAAAGAGGAAAGTGAAACATTTTTAGAACCTTGGAAATGTAAGGAAATGTCTTGGAAATGTAAGGAAATGTCTTGTAAGGAAATGTCATGGAAATGTAAGGAAATGTCAAGTTTACAGAGCCGATCAAAATTTTTTGGAAACTTATAAATGACCTAGAAATGACGAGTTTTAAGGTTTAAAAGGGGAAATTAAGGTAAGGTGGCCTTAAAAGAAAAAATTTGTGAAATTTGACACACAAACAGGCTTGGAAAAGTGGTCTGAAGATGCCACTTAGGGCCTATGGAAATGGCGCCATATGCAAGAGGAATGGGCCTAAGTTCGAGTCACATGGGAAGCAAATAAAAGAAATTTTATTTTGCTACAAGGAGCAGAGAGGTGGACGGCACATGGCTATAAATTAGGAGCTTTTATTATTTTATAAATAGTGGATAAATAAGGGATTTATTTATCATTATTTTCAAGAGATAATTGTTGGATTAAATTCTTTTTATTTGAATAAAGAGATAAAGAGGAAAATAAGGGAGAAGTGATGGCCAAGTAAGGGACTTTGAGTTTAATAATTTTCGGCTAAGTAAGGATAGTTGTTGAATTATCTTTTATTTTAAGTGATAATTAAAGAGATAAAGCTATTAAAATAGAAGAGTGATGGCCAAGTAAGGGACTCCTTAGATGATAATTTCGGCTATAAAAGGAAAAGAGAGGCCATTCTGCATTATTATCTATTCTTTGAAAGCCTCACGAATTCTCTTCACCAAATCTTCTTCTTCTTTTATTTTTGCCAAGCCGAAATACCTTGTGATCTAGCCGAATCCTCCACCTTTATTCTTCCTTCTCTTTCTTTCTAATCCTCCAAAAGCCGAAAGTTGTGAGATCATCATCTAGCCATAGCCGAATCTCTCAAGGTTGAAGTGAAGGTGCAATCGATTTCTTCAAGTAAGGGTAAGATCTCATTGGTTTCATCCTTTTTCTTAAGATTTACGAAATCTAGGACTAACCCCATTAATATCTTGTTGCGAAACTTTGAAGAGATCTTTCGGGATTTACTAAGTGTCGACTACAAGAAAGGAGAAGTTCTTTTCCGAAGGTACACCATAGGCCACATGTTCCCTAGTTATTCGGTGAGTTTTGGATTTAAAATCCACAAGGTAAGTTTAAGTATACTAATCCTACTAGGATTTGGATTTATGGCCGAATGGCTTTTTCTTAAAGTAGTAGGTGATTAATCAAATGTAGGGATTAAGGATCTAAGCATTAGATCAAGCTTTTCGGGATTTCAAGACCCTTCCGGTAAGTATGATAAGTTGTGGATATTTGGTTAAGAATTGTATATTGATGATTAAATCGATTGTTACGATTAAGTGTGTTGATGGAGGCGAATACCATTCAAGAAGGAAAGGAAGGTCCCTATCCCGAAGTTTAAGAAGAGATCTGTCTCGACAGATTAGGGATTGGCCACCGGGGTGTGGACCAGTGTCGAACAAGAAAGTAGGCAAATAGCCGTAGTATCGCCTAGTGATAGCATCGATGATCGAAAGCATAGTTCTCCAAGTGATCGGTGTGTGATTAACCCACCGTTTTCCGTATATGATATGTATGTGAAATGTGTATGTGTTATGAATGTGCTAACTAGTGCAGTGGAAATTGTGATAAGGATACCCTCAAGGGGTATGTCGATAATCTGGTAAGTATCAAACCTGATGATATGTGATTATTAATATGAATATGTGATAATATGCTTGATGAACATGCTCATGCATCATTACATTGTATCATTATTTTATGTGGCATGTGCATGGGTTGGGATATGAAAGAAGGTACGGTTGTACTTCGAGTACATGGTTTGATGTTAGCCTTGAGCTACATCGTGGATTGACATTGACTGAGGTCACGTTATGGATTAATTGCGATTTAGTTCGCGTGGCTTGATGAGTGGCTATGTGCCTCATCGTGGTTGATATCGGCTATGTGCCATATCGTGGTTGATGAGTGACTATGTGTCCCATCGTGGTTTTTGATGTTAGCCTTGAGCTACATCGTGGATTGACGTTGACTGAGGTCACGTTATGGATTAATTGCGATTTAGTTCGCGTGGCTTGATGAGTGGCTATGTGCCTCATCGTGGTTGATATCGGCTATGTGCCATATCGTGGTTGATGAGTGACTATGTGTCCCATCGTGGTTTTGGTGTTAGCTACTGGCTACATCGTGGATTGGCGCTGGATCGAGGTCGCATTGTGGACTATTGTGCTTAATTGCACGTGGACGACATGGTGATTGCCTTTGGAGTGAAAAGGAGAGGTGATTTGATAATCCCTGGTGTGTGGTAGGTGGATAAGGGGGTGTGTAGCGGATGGACCCTAGGTTTGGGTTGGGTTTCATAATTGCATGATTTCGTATGTGAACATATGTGGAAATGGGCCAAGCCCAATATGATATGTGGATTAATGTAAAAATGGGCAAAGCCAAAGTATATGAATGTGGATCGGTGTGGAAATGGGCTAAGCCCGGTATGTGGAAATTATGTGGTTAACTACCCTATTAGATGAATGTGATATGAATATGGGCCAAAGCCAGAATGTGTTACATGTGAATATGATATTTGTTATCTGATATATGGGTTAATATGTGGTTAACATGTGGGTGGAATTCAGTGGATTAATTACACACTGAGTCTGTATGACTCACCCAATTTTTATTAAACATCGCAGATGATTCGTAGTGATTGGACCGGGTTGGAGTGGATACGAGGTGGCCCATGTGAAGACATCTTCTTTATTTTATTCAGATTTATTACTAAGAACTTTTGTTTAATTATTTGTTGTAATAAGGCCCAGATTAAAGTATTTAAGTATTTCTATTTGAGCATTTTTATTATGTTTAAGCTAGACGACCATTAAATTATTATTTGGAAGTGCTTTTAATTTGGATATTTTTGTCAAGCTTATATTATTTAGAATTTTTAATTGGACATGGTTTTCAAATGACAAAATTTTTAATGTTTTTCCCAAAAGTGAAATCAGTCTTCAAACGTTTTTTCGTAGTGGCATCTCAAATTCGGTCGTAACGAATGGGCTGGGTTTGGGGTGTTACACCCTTCATTTTGAAGTCGATGACGAATAGGAATCACAATGGAAATCTTTTCTTGAATGATCATTGAACGTATGTCTTCGTGATATTCTTGATTCCACTTTCTGACTTGAAGACATTCGTTCCCATTGGTCTCTTTTCTTCACACGGTCTAATCTCTCGTGCAATGTATCGAATTTAGAATTCACCATTCTTCGCATTTCTTGCACCAAGTATTGATATTCTGACTCGGTAAATTCTTCGCGAGACATCTTTGATTGCTGAAAAATAATTTGTTTAAGTAAAACAAAAAAAAATTAAATTTCTCACAACAAAAATCTTAACAATTTCACTCGAAAAGAAAAATTGATGGTTTACTCTCACGCTCGTATTTACACTCGATTGGCTTTTACCTCCTCTTGAATAGTCTCACACGCTTGTGCCTTTTACCTCTCTTTACCTTTCTCGTGATTTCGTGCGTAGATTCGCCAAGGCTTAAAACCTTTGTCTAGATGGTCGATTTCAAATGGGTAACAAGGGATGAATTGTATGGTTATGGGTAGGCTGAAAGAAAAATTGTAAGTTGGATTAGGTGTGGCGTTGGGTAGAAGAATTGAAGGTAAGATACTTTGGGGTTGATCGGGGGTAGTAGAAAAGAATGATAACACTTAACTTGCAAGAATTTTTTTTTTGAATTTTTTTACTTCAACTGTAAAAAGATGAGTACAAAGAAATGAAATACAACTTCTTTTTTTTGATTTTTTTTGAATTTTTTTGAATTTTTTTTACGAACCTATTTGCGGGATTGAATACGAACATCGGTGCTCCTCGTTTTCTAACTCTGATACCAAATGATACGATCCACCTCGGGGTGAGTTGAGTCGTATGTGAAGTTGCCCGATTGACTACGAGAAGGTTTCGTTCGATAAGTTTGAAGATGGTACTTTTGGGTAAAATGGTGCGGAAGCTATTAAAAATGAGTTTCAAAGATAGGTCGAAGGATATGAATTTTATATAGGTTCGGTTAAAGTATGAAGATGGAGATTGGTATGGAAGGGAATTAACAATAATGAGGATTCGGCTATAATGAAGGGAAAGGAAGGAAATAAAGAAAGTTTGGTAGATGATGGATATGGAATAAAACTACTCAAAAATAAGTAAGAACCAATACTAAAAAGTATTGACCTGAATACTTATAGGCTTTCAAGGTGGAAGATGGGAGTAGTGAAACCTTGACCCGCTACTTAGAAAAGTAGGAACCTTGGTATGAAGGTGAATGCCACACTATATAATAGTGATAAGTTAGGATAGAAGAAAGCGGGTTGACGCCACTAGAGACTAGATAAGCCAACGAGTCTTCAACGAAATATGAGAGAAAACAATCTCACAAATTGAGCAGCATAACATTAACAAATTCAATAAAAGTTCCCTTTTACAAAGGCTGATTTCACCTATTTATAGTGCTAAATTAGGCTAGCTGAATGGTCACAAACATTCAACTTAATGTGCCAATTAAAAGCTAAAATTTAACTCAAGTTTTTTCACATTCTTGAGCCAAATAACTCCATCCTTGAATTGTCTTTAATTCAGCTGAATGAATGACTTTAAGTGCTTGAAAAATGACTCTTGAGTTAGCCCTGAGTCATTGAATGGGCACCATCTACTTAATCAGCTTCTTAATGATGTTTGAATGCTTGAAATAACCCTTGAAATGGCAAAAACGGCTGGTAGTGGAAAGGTTGCTGCAAAAATTAATTTGGATGATTAAATGCTCCTTAAACCTCCTTTAAATGATGTATAAAACATCCCTTGTAACAGCCACTTCATTTGTAACCAAAAATGACTTAAAAAGTCACTTTATTTAATGTGTAACAGCCCTTGTAATGTAATGGTTATGACTTGAAAAGACTCCTGCAATAAATACATTAAAATGAGCTTATTAAACACATGTAATCACTTATTAAACATAACACACATTAATACTTAACTTAGGTAAATGAATTATGCATCAATTACTCCAGCAACTAGTTAATTAAAGATACATCATTAAATAAAACTTAACTCATGCATCAATAAATAATCCTAGGAACTAGATTAATTAATGAAGCAACAATAAAATTAAATTCATTAAAAGAACTCAATTAATTAAACTAAGTTGAGTTGAATTAATGACCAGCAACTCATTTATTAACTAAGATGCTTAAATGCAATTATTTAAAATGCAAACTAAATGAACAAATGAGTTACTTAATGCATGACTTAATTAAATGCAGAACACATAATGCATGTCATAATTAAAATATGTAGATCAATAATGCATGACATTAACTAAAGATGCATTTAATTAAACAAGACATAATTAAAGACTAAAGTATTGAGTTGATTCAAGCTCAAATGAGCTAAATTTGAACTTGACGAAGCTCGTGTGAGTGAAACAGTGGGCCCGACTTGCCGGCAATGCAATGCTCGACTCGAAATACTTGACCAAAGAAGTTCGCGGGCGTGCTCGCATCATGTCGTGAGTGCAAATGGCCTAGAAGTAGATCGGAGAAAGCACGAGCCATCCAAGAATGGCCACGGCCTACAACGATCGGCCAGTGCAGGTTTTCATGGATTGGCAAGCTTTTACTGCCGATTCGTGCCCAATTTCAAAGACGATAGTCGCTCCTCTAACGATTGTGATCAAGAAGAATTCAGCCTTTCATTGGTCCGATGAGCAAGAACGATCTTTTAACACTATTAAAGAGTGTCTTGTTAAAGCTCCCTTGTTAGCCCTTCCCGATTTTACTAAAACTTTTGAAATTGAGTATGATGCTTGGGTGTAGGGATCGGAGCCGTTCTAACTCAAAATGGAAGACCGGTGGCGTACTTGATGAGAAATTTAATGGAGTGCTCTTAATTACCCGTGTACGATAAGGAAATGTACGCCCTCATAAGGTCGCTTGAAACATGGCAACACTACTTGAGGCCGAAAGAGTTTGTTATTCATTCGGATCACGAAGTGCTCAAGTACATCAAAGGTCAGCATAAGCTCAACAAACGGCATGCAAAATGGATCGAGTATTTAGAATCATTTCCGTACGTAATCAAGTACAAGAGAGGTAAAGAAAATGTAGTAGGCGATGCGTTATCACGAAGGCATACTCTATTGACTTTTCTTGATTCTAAACTGCTTGGTTTCCATCATATAAAGGATCGTATGTTGATGATGTTGACTTTGGGAACATATATAATGCTTACGAAAATGGTTCCTTTGATAAGTTTTATAGGTGAAGGATTTCTCTTCAAAGAGAACAAACTATGTATACTACGGCTCTATTCGAGAGTTGCTCGTGTTAGAGGCACATAGTGGTGGCCTTATGGGTCACTTCGAGCGAGACAAGGCGATGTCAACTCTACAAGAGAACTTCTTTTGGCCGGGGATGCGAAAGGATGTCAAGCGGACATACGAGCGTTGTATAGCCTGCAAATGAGCAAAATCGTGGGTTCAACCTCATGGTTTATACACGCCCCTTCCTATTAGGACACTCCTTGGACCGAGCGTCTCCATGGACTTTATCCTTGGCTTACCGAGATCTAAAATAGGGAAGGACTCGTTTCGTTGTACTTGATCGATTTTCTAAAATGTCCCCATTTATTCCTTGTTCTAAGGCGATGATGCTTTGTGCATATTGCAAACTTGTTTTTCAGGGGAAGTAAATGCGTCTGCATGGAGTTACGAGAAAAATCGTATCTCGATCGAGGCGTAAAATTTTTAAGTCATTTTGGCGAACTCTGTGGGGAAAGTAGGAACGAAACTAATGTTCTCGACCACTTGTCATCCTCCAGACGGATGGACAAACCGAGGTGGTGAACCGAGTTCTATCGACCCTGCTTCGAGCATTGGTGTGGAAGAATCTCAAAACATGGGAGGAATGCCTGCCTCATATCAAATTTGCGTACAACTGAGTTGTTCATTCCGTGACTAAATTTTCTCCCTTCGAGACTGTTTAAGGGTTTAATCCTCTCACTCCTTAAAACACACCCAAACCCGGCCCACGAGCCTTGACCGGATCTGGTATGTTCCTCGAGAAAACATTTGAAAATCCGTTTGTTACTTAGGAAAAATTCGTGTGGTTTTGAAGAAGGATTTGCTTGTGTTGGGTTCAATTGAAAACCTTGTATATTTTTTTTTCACTTTAAATTGGAAATTTATTTGTAATTAGGTGGTCAAAAACACTTAATATTTATTTTTTTAGTAAACCATTTAACCTTGATTTAAACTTAATCGTATAGTAATAAAATCCAATAAAAAGCATGCATAAAACAGTTCATATTAACGGCCTTATTACATCAAAAATTAAACCCAAATTAAATCCAAAATACTTAAAATGAAACAAGTCCAAAATAAAGTCCCAGGCCGAGCATGGCCACCACTAAGCTCCTGTGACTGGTCCATCATCGGCGTCACTGAAAAATATTCCCACAGCGGGGTGAGTCAAAGCAGACTCGATTGTATAGCAACCACACTAAGCCCTAATGATTTTGGCATATCAAATCATACATATACATATTACAATTTACAAATAATGATGCATTCCCGAACCCAAACCTAGATGCCATCCGCTACATATCACCCCGTACCAACCGTCACACCGTGGGGACTACTAAGTCAACCCTCCATCCGCTACACATCATCGAAGGCAGTTGCTGCAGTCGACGTGCTCATCGCCCTTATAAATTCGTGGCAGAGCCACCACATAATATATTTTGTGACATAAGTCACCACATGCAAATTATGTGACTGAAGTCACCACTTTCATATATTGGGGTATAAAACCACCAATCACTTCCCCTTTCAATATCACCCTTATGCCCATGCACATTACAACACATACAAAATCATCCCTTGTAGCTTATTTCACATTCTTATCAATAGTCACATATGTGCCATATTCCAAATTGCATATATTTTATTAACATAGAGTTAAAGTTACGTGCTGAGTACTTTGTACCATAACATGGTACCTTTAAGCCACATTCATACTATTATAACACATACATTAACTTAAAGCCGTAATCTACTAAGATTTAGTGTGGAGTACACACCTGATATTAATGCTTTATTGAAATCCAAAACCCGATCCAATCCTTTAAATCTCAAGTTCCTACATTTGGTCAATCGCTTAATATTTAGAAAAAGCCTATTCGGCTATGCTCTGATCAAATCCCGAAGGATTATTGCACCCAAAACTCTTACCTTGTGCCGATTTGATTACTAATCAAATCCGAAACGTTGTAGTCCTTCCTCCTTGTAATCGGCTAACACTAGATCAATTGACTAGGTTAGTTTTTAGCTTTTGAATAGGTAAGAAATAGATCTAGTTGCTAAATAGGGCCTTCAAGAATGTACATGTACACTTACCTTGCGTTTTTAAATCCCAAAAGTGGTCTCTGGCTTATGAAGTTGCAGAAATACCTTAGATCTAAAATCCCGGATGATCTCCCTAGAAGTTGGCTACAATGGAAATCCTAAAATTCACCTTCCATGTTTGACCAACAAGATTAGGAGGATTAGATTAAACTTTCGGCTTAAAGAGAGATTGACAAACAAAGAACAATCGGTCTTACCCTTAATACTGTAGTTGATTGCACACTCGCTTGACACCACTGTGGAATTTGGCTATAGACTGAGTGTTGATCACAAGTTTCAGCTTTTGATGATCACTTACAAAAATTCAGTTTTAACAAGGAAAGAAAAGAAAGGTATAGGACTTAGGGAAATTTGGCAAGACTAAGGGAATCCTATTTTTGGCTTTTAGAGAATTGAAAAGAAAAGAGAATAGTTGTAGAGAGAATTCGGTAGAGGCTTCAAATAGAAAAAGAATAATGGCCTTGTTTTCCCCTTTCTGCCAAAATTAGTCTACCTAGAGACCCTTATTCGGCCAACTCTCCCTATTCTGATAGCTTTATCTCTCAATTATCACCTTATTCAAATTAATAAAATTAATCCAACATTTATCCCCTTATCTAGCCGAATTTTAAAAGGATTAGACCTCATCCTTGACAGTCCTGTGCCGTCCATCATTTGCTTATCCTTGCAGCAAAATAAAACTTTTATTTCGCTTCCCTTGTAGCTCGAACCTTGGCCTGCACACATGCTTTGGTGGCGTCATTTCAGAGGCCTTAAGTGGCGCCTCCAAGCCACTTTTCAAGCCCGTTCTTGTGTCATATCTCCTTACAATTTTTCTTAAGGCCACCCTTAGCTTCCTCTTTTAAACTTGAAATCTAATAATTTCTAAGGCATTTGCCTATATTCCTAAGTTCTAAAAATCCATAAAACACATTCAAACACACATAAGCATGCTACTTCACATAATTTAAGCAAAAATGCATAAGCTATAAATCCGGATATTCTGATTTCTACCCCTTAAAATAATTTTGTCCTCGAAATTACGGCTGAAATAAGTGAGGGTATTCTTTGTCGCATTGCTTCTTCCGGCTCCCACGAAGCTTCTTAGATCCATGATTGCGCCATAACACTTTGACTAAAGGAACCGACTTCCGCCGTAGCACTTTCACATCTCGTTTCAAAATCTGAATCGGCTCTTCCTTGTAGGACAAATCGGCCTCGACTCTACCTCTTCAATCGGAACTACATGAGATGGATCCGATCGATAACGATGTAGCATAGAAACATGGAATCGTCGTGCATTTGCTTCAACTCGAAGGCAACTCTAAGCTGGTATGCCACTTTGGTCCAACTCGCTTCAATACGATATGGTCCTATAAACCTTGGACTTAGCTTCCCTTTGCAACCAAATCTCATCACCTTCTTCCAAGGCGATACCTTGAAACACTTGATCCCCACATCAAATTCTATCTCCTTAGTTTAAGATCTGCATCGACTTACGCCTATCCGATGCTTCCTTCAACCGTGCCCAAATTACCTCAACCTTCTCCTCGATTACGCCACAATCTACGGTCCCAAAACTCGAGCGTTCCCTAATTACGTCCAACACGTAGGTGTGCAACACTTCCGAATCCATACAACGCTTCATACGGTGCCATTCGAATACTAGCTTGATAGGCATTTGTTGTATGCAAATTCCGCTAACGGCAAATATTCTTCCCAACTTTCTCTGAAGTCTATCACGACCTCTCGGCATATCTTCCAACACTTGGATTACTCGTTGATTGCCGTCCATTGTGGATGAAAAGCCGTAGTGAAATCCAATTTAGTGCCCAAAGCTTTGATGTAGAGCCTTCCAAAGCGAGACGTAAACCTTGGATCCCTATCTCGAGATAATTGATAGCGGCACTCCATGTAACCTCACAATTTCGCCACATATAACTTTGCTAATACGCAAAGAATAATCAACTCTTACCAGGAATGAAGTGCGTGGACTTTGTCAATCGGTCCACTATCACCCATACCGAGTCCTTCTTAGTAGGCATAAGGGAAGCCCACTAACGAAGTCCATGGTGATTCTCTCCCACTTCCCACTGTGGAATCTTTATCAATTTGAAGCAATCGACGGAACTTGGTGTTCACCTTAACTTGGCGACACGTTAAGCACTTGCCGACAAATTCTGTAACTTCCTTCTTCAGACCAAGCCACCAAAACCTGTTCCCTTAGATCCCTGTACAATTTAGTACCTCCGGGATGCATAGCATAGGGGCTACCATGCGATTCTGAAGAATCCTCTGCCTTAACTCCTTGTTCTTGGTATCTGAGACCTTACCCTTGAAACACAATACTCCCTCGTCATTAATACCATAATCTTCCAACTCTCCATTACTGCACTTGCCGTAGCTTAGCACTTAGATCATCATCCATTAACTGACTTTCCTTCACCTCATTCAACCATGTCGGTTTAACTTGCAACTCTGCCAATAAACTTCCATCATCATACAAGCTAAGATGTGCAAACAATGCCCTCGAGATCCGACACTACTTTTCGACTTAGGGCATCGCGCCACTACATTTGCCTTGCCGGATGATACTCTATGGAACAATCATAATCCTTGATAACTCCACCCACCAGCCCATTTGCCTCAAGTTCAACTCCTTACGAGTCGGTAGATACTTAAGGCTCTCGTGGTCCATGTAGATCGCGACTTTTCTCCATAAAGGTAGTGCCTCCACACCTTAAGAGAAAAAACCACGCCACCGGTTCCAAGTCATGCGTCGGGTAGTTAACCTCGTGAGGCCTTAGTTTCGAGAGACGCATAAGCTACAACCTTCCCATCCTGCATTAGAACACATCCTAATCCTGTGTGAGAAGCATCACGATACACCACAAAGTCCTTCCGCCTCGGTGAATCAAAATCGGAGCTTGGTCAAAACTCTCTTAAGCTTCTCAAAGCTCTCCTGTTGCCTATCTGTCCAAGCGAAAGGTACCTCCTTTCTCAACAACTTTGTCAGCAGTGCGGCTATTGAAGAAAATCCTTCCACAAACCTATACGTAGTGCTTTGCCAATCCCAAGAAACTTGAATCTCGACCACAGGACTTAGGTGGTTTTCAATCTAATCTTGCCTCAATCTTCTTAGGGTCCACCCTTATTCCTTCTGCCAGACACCACATGCCCTAAGAATGCAACCTCCTTAAGCCAAAATTCACACTTCTTTGAATTTGGCGTGAAGCTCTTCTCCTTAACACTTGCAACACTGTCAGGAGATGCCCGTCATGTTCTTCCTCGGACTTGGAGTATACTAGGATATCATCGATGAACACAACGACGACCCGATCCAAGTAGGGTTGAAAAACTCGGTTCATCATATCCATGAGCAGCGGTGGGCGTTCGTCAAACCAAATGGCATCACTCTGAACTCATAATGCCCGTATCTTGTCAGAAAAGCCGTCTTATGGATATCCGCTTCTTTCACCTTAAGGTGATGATATCTAGACCTTAGGTCTATCTTTGAGAATCAGCTGCCCTTTAAGGTGATCGAACAAATGTCGTCTATCCTCGGCAAAGGGTACTTGTTCTTGATGGTCGACTTATTTAGCGACGGTAATCTATGCACATACGCATAGTCCCATCTTTCTTCTTTACAAACAAGGCCCGGTGCTCCCCATGGAGACACTGCTGGTCGAATGAACCACGATCAAGCAACTCTTAGATTTGAGCCTTGAGCTCAACCAACTCCTTTCGGTGCCATTCTATACGGAGCGATGAATCTGGCGCTGCCGTTCGAGCGACAAATCAATTCCAAACTCCACCTCCTGTCAGGGGTATTCTGAGTAACTCCTCCGGAAAGACATCCATAAACTCCCTTCTTGTTCTAACTCCACTAACACCCTCTTCATTTACATCCAGCATGCTTGACGAAAGTCAAAAATGCCTTGCACCCTTTTGAACCATCGTATCGACTTTTAGTCTTTGAAACTCACGTTAGACAAGTAGTTTCTTCTTTCTCCTATCATAATTGTCGCCTCATCCTCGGCGTCTTTAACTCCATTCGTTTAGCTACACAATCCAATATAGCTCGGTGTTCTACAAACCACCCATGCCAAGTATGAGGTCAAATTCTCAGAAGGGTAGTTCCATTAAGTCGGCGGGGAAAATCACTCCTTGAATCTCTAGAGGTACACTCAGAAAGATCTTATTCACCACTATAGTTTGACCTAGTGGGCTCACTCTGATCATCTCCTTACTAGAAAGTTGAGTCTATGCCTAGTGTTTCAACTACACTACTAGCAACATAAGAATGGGTCGAGCCCACATCAATCAAAGCAAAATAAGGCTTGCGGATATAAAGGCACGTCACGGTTATGGCGTCCGGTGCGTCTCGTCCCTCCGCCGATGAACCGCATACACGGACCGAGTTTGTCTTGCCTCTGCATTACCAACACCTCTACCGGTGTTCCACATCCTCTTCAACACCGTTACCCTACCATTCGGACCCACGACCTCGGCGAAATTTTATTTGTCCCCCTCTTCGACTGATTAGAACCTTGACTTGTTGGTCGACTCCGTCTATCATTATTGGGCCAGTCCTTAATCATATAATCCTTAGATCCACACTTGAAACATCCTCTGTTTTATTCCAACACACTCCTAGGTGCCTCTTCCCTGCCCGATCACAAATGCGATCGCCCTCCGGTAGTAACCTGCTTGACCTCGCGGCCCATCAACTCTAGGCCTCTTTTGAGCATTTCCGGATGACCCAGGCGATCGAATCCTCTCTTTTGCCTATTAGATCAAAGTTACGCCTTACAGAGTCCTTAACTCCTTCGGCCACTTTAACCTTCTCCACCAACCACGGTAAATTCCGCTCTTCTGCGGGCTATCAATAACCTCAGATCATCTCTCAATCTGTCCTCAAGCCGGACACACCGTTCATGTTCCGTAGCCACTACTCCTCGAGCATATCGGCTCGACCTTAAAATTGGGCTCGTGCTGCGCTACGGACTTATTCCCTTGAACCGACCCCAAAAATGCTTTCTCTGCGCATCAACATAATGAGTACCAACATACTTCTTACGATCGCCCCGTCTTGACATACTCCCAAGTAAGATCCTCGCTATGGAACCATCGGCCGTGAGCCACCATTGATAAGCCGTTGCGAGTAATGCCACCATCCCTTTCGGTTTCTCCTCGTAGTCAGATCCAACTCATCCATAATTCGTTCGGTTGCCTCCAACCAATACTCGGTATCTTGGGTGCCACACGGATACACCATGGAACACCTCGGCCCCATTGGCTCGGAGTCGCTCGGGTGCGGGTTTACGAGCTCCCATATTTCCTCTGCTCCGCCACCATTTTAAGAACTTCGCGGCATTGCTGCGATCGCCTCATCCCCATCGATCTTGCTTTGCTCAGCGCCCGATGGCCGGTGGTGGTGGTGCTGGTACCTCATTTTAGACCCTTGTCGGACCTAACGGGTTCCGTCGGCCATTACGCCTCTACCACGTCCTCGCACATTACGACCCGTCCCTAGAACTCATGTCTGATTGCGCTTTAATCGATTAAGAAATTTTTATGCATTAGTATTTTGTTCCACTATTTATCATGAAGAAATTTTATGAAAGAAGTTTAAAAGTAGTTCTTTCGATCGATCAAAGTTTCAAGTCTTCTATCCTAATTTAAAGGAGCACATTCATTCAACACACATTCATCATTCAAACATTTTCGTCCTATTCCTATCCCAGGGGTATTTTCGTCATTTCACCTACAGGGGTATTTTGGTAATAAATCGGGGTTAATTTAAAACTTTGTAAATCAAGGGTAATTTCGTAAACTTTCCAATTCAGGGTTCATTGGTGATTTCATGATATAAGGGTATTTTGGAAATTTTGAAATCAAGGGTATTTGAATTTTTTTCAAACTAGGGTGTTTGGTCCTTTCGGGTTTTAATTATAGGGTTTAGCCCATCAACGAGTCCTCATAACTAGGGTGAATAGTTACCACGCACTAGGTAGGATTCAGTGAAGAGGAGGTGAGTCGCTGGGGCTGCTTAAATACCAAGCTCTCCTGAATCCACTCCTAGGCATGCGTGCGCCTATTGCCACACCATAACTTCGGCTAAGGTGAATAGTCACTCACGCACCGGGTGGGATTCAGACAAAGGAGGTGAGTCACTAGGACTACTTAAATACCAAGCTCTTTCGGATCAATCCTGAACATGCGTCTGGCGGTTACCACACCTAGTCTTGTGGCTCATTACTTGGGTTTGTTTAGTGAATTTAAGTCTTATGAAAGCTTAAGAAGTGGTTTAAACTAAGCCTATAGTCCATCGAGTCTACTTAAACTAGTCTATGTCCCACAAAGACCATAAAGCCACATGTATAACACACAATGGTTTAGGGTACTTACAGCGGACTTGGGTCGGAGAGCGCAGTGCCATCTTTGAGCTAACGGTCGGTTATCCTTTAAAAAGCCCATTTAGAAAAGCGTTTTGGAGCCAAAAACCCCAGAGTGAGTTTTTAGCAGGGCTCGATGCAAGCATGAAACACCCCAAACCCGGCCCACGAGCCTTGGCCGGATCTGGTATGTTACTTAGGAAAAATCCGTTTGGTTTTGAAGAAGGATTTGCTTGTGTTGGAGTTCAATTGAAAACCTTGTATATTTTTTTTCACTTTAAATTGGAAATTTATTTTTAATTAGGTGGTCAAAAACACTTAATATTTATTTTTAGTAAACCATTTAACCTTGATTTAAACTTAATCGTATAGTAATAAAATCCAATAAAAGCATGCATAAAGCAGTTCATAATAATGGCCTTATTACATCAAAAATTAAACCCAAATTAAATCCAAAATACTTAAAATGAAACAAGTCCAAAATAAAGTCCCGATGAGCATGGCCACCACTAAGCTCCTGCCGAGGCCGATCCATCAGCTTGGCGTCACACTGAAAAATATTCCCACAGCAGGGTGAGTCAAATAGACTCGAGTGTATAGCAACCACACTAAGCCCTAATGATTTTGGCATATCAAATCATACATATACATATTACAATTTACAAATAATGATGCATTCCCGAACCTAAACCTAGATGCCATCACTACACATCACCCCGTACCAACCGTCACACAGTGGGGACTACTAAGTCAACCCTCCATCGCTACACATCATCGCCGAAGCGATCGCTACTGATCGACGTGCTCATCGCCCTATATAAATTCGTGGCGAGCCACCACATAATATATTTTGTGACATAAGTCACCACATGCAAATTATGTGACCGAAGTCACCACTTTCATATATTGGGGTATAAAACCACCAATCACTTCCCCTTTCAATATCACCCTTATGCCCATGCACATTACAACACATACAAAATCATCCCTTGTAGCTTATTTCACATTCTTATCAATAGTCACATATGTGCCATATTCCAAATTGCATATATTTTATTAACATAGAGTTAAAGTTACGTGCACACAGTACTTTGTACCATAACATGGTACCTTTAAAGCCACATTCATACTATTATAACACATACATTAACTTAAAAAGCTGTAATCTACTAAGATTTAGTGTGGAGTACACACACGATATTAACGCTTTATTGAAATCCAGAAAACCGATCAATCCTTTAAATCTCAAGTTCCTACATTTGGTCAATCGCTTAATATTTAGAAAAAGCCTATTCGGCTATACGATCAAATCCAGAAGGATTATTGCACCCAAAACTCTTACCTTGTGCTGATTTGATTACTAATCAAATCCGAAACATTGTAGTCCTTCCTCCTTGTAATCGGCTAACACTAGATCAATTGACTAGGTTAGTTTCAGAAGCTTTGAATAGGTAAGAAATAGATCTAGTTGCTAAATAGGGCCTTGGCCGAATGTACATGTACACTTACCTTGCATTTTAAATCCCAAAAGTGGTTTACGGCTTATGAAGTTCTTAGGAAATACCTTAGATCTGAAATCCGGATAATCTCCCTAGAAGTCGGCTACAATGGAAATCCCGAAATTCACCTTCCATGTTTGACCAACAAGATTAGGAGGGATTAGATTAAACTTTCGACTTAAAAGAGATTGACAAACAAAGAACAATCGATCTTACCCCTATAATCTGTAGTTGATTGCACACTCGCTTGACACCTTTGTGGAATTCGGCTATAGGTGAGTGTTGATCATAAGTTTGACTTTTGATGATCACTTAGAAAGATTCGGTTTTAACAAGGAAAGAAAAGAAAGGTATAGGACTTGGGAAATTCGGCAAGACTAGGGAATCTATTTTTGGCTTTTGGAGGTGAAAAGAAAGAGAATAGTTGTAGAGAGAATCGGAGAGGCTTCAAAGAGAAAAGAATAATGGCCTTGTTTTCCCTTTACGCCCTGCCAAAATTAGTCTACCTAGAGACCCTTATTAGGCCAACTCTCCCTAATACGATAGCTTTATCTCTCAATTATCACCTTATTCAAATTAATAAAATTAATCCAACATTTATCCCCTTATCTAGCCAAATTTTAAAAAGTTAGACCTCATCCTTGCTGAGTCCACCATGCCGTCCATCCATCACTGCTTATCCTTGCGATAAAATAAAACTTTTATTTCGCTTCCTTGTAGCTCGAACCTTGGCCCTGCACACATGCTTTGGTGGCGTCATTTCAGAGGCCTTAAGTGGCGCCTCCAAGCCACTTTTCCAAGCCGTTCTTGTGTCATATCTCCCTTACAATTTTCTTAAGGCCACCCTGCTTAGCTTCCTCTTTTTAAACTTGAAATCTAATAATTTCTAAGGCATTTGCCTATATTCCTAAGTTCTAAAAATCCATAAAACACATTCAAACACACATAAGCATGCTACTTCACATAATTTAAGCAAAAATGCATAAGCTATAAATCCCGGATATTACACTCCTCTTGATTTATTACCTTTGCCTTACGATAAGTTTATCCATTACGATGCTAGGAAAAGGCGAACTATGTCAAAGAACTTCACGGAGAAGTGCACGCAAGAACATTGAAGTGAGGACCCGAATAATACGTTCTACGAGCCAACAAAGGATGGAAACAAGTCGTGTTTAAACCCGGAGGTGGAGTGCAGGGCACATCGAGAAAGGAATGATTTAGGCTCAACGGCGATCTAAATTATCTCTGCGAAGAGCAGGACCTTTCAAGTGCTCGGCGAATTAATGAAAATTCATATAAACTTGATTTACCCGGTGAGTACAACATCGATTGCTAGTTTTAACGTGGCTACTTTAACTCTGTTTGGTGCAGGCCACGACTTGAGGACAAGTCATTTTCAAGAGGGAGGATGATGCGAGGGCATGCCCCTATCATGGCCGAGTTTAGTCGAGACCGATGGTGCTTTGCCTCGGGCGATTCACGAGAGCTCGTGCTAAGCAATTTAAAGAAGCAATCGGAGCTCTAATTCAGCAAGTTTGGGATGATGCTAAGACTAGTTGAGCTGCGAGTTCAACCCGAGTTGCATGCTTCTACAAGCTCACGTTCATGAAGAGTCCCAAATGGCCATTCGGCCTTAGCTAATTATTTAGTTAAAATTAATAAATAAAATTTGGACAAATTGATTATATATTTTAATTAATTTTCTTTTGCAAATTAAAATAAGCTTCATTATGCTTAAATTATTACATATTAAATGGATAATAATTAATGTGATTAGTTTAGGACATAATTAATAGTTCTTTGATCATTTAATATGTCCGGCCAAAATATCTTTAAGGTTGTCCCATGTTCAGTAGAAATTTATACAACCTAAAGCCTCATTTATTTCATGTTTCTTAGCTTAAAACATGTTTTAAATGTTTTGTTTTCTTCTTGGAAAAATTAAAGTACGAATTTAATATTGTGTAGGTGCTTTTGGGACCATTTAAAGCAGGCGGCAGCAATTTATTGCCGTGTTGGAGCATGTGTGTGGAGTTAATTTCTTTGCTGGTTGTGCTCCCCAGCGTGCTTTTCCCTCTCCCCAAATGAGCATTAAAGGCATTATAATGTTGGTGCATGCGTGGGGACATATTCAAACATCTTAGTTCTTTGGTTTCATTTCCCAAACAAAATAAGTGTGATGTTCTCTATCTTCTAGGCGTGCATTTACTTTGGCGGATTTAATGCCTTGTTGGAAGCATGTAATGGTGTCATTAATAGGTTGTTGGAGCATCTCGTGAGTTGCAAAAGGAGGCTGAATGCATTCATCTTTCAAGGTGCCTTTTTAGTGAATAACAAATATTTAAGTTGGGTGTGTTGCTTAAGTGAAAGTAAAGGTCAAGACATTAAAGGTGCGAATTTAAGTGGGTGTTAGATTGTGTCTCCATGCGTGGGAGGGTATTTAAAAGCTACTATGGGGTTTTTGGGAAGGCCTTTCACGTCCCCAAGGCATCTAGAACAAATCATGGCCATCCAGAATTTCCAAGGCTAGTTATGGAGTTCATTCAAGTCATTCGACCAAATTTAGACATGGTGTACTAGAAGACTTGTTCTAGAACAATCAAGATTAATCTAGTTTATTGTTACTTAGCTATTAAGTAGTATTTGAGTGACTATTCATCTATCATGTAAGCCTATAAATAGATGGTCATTTTCTATTGTAAAGAACTTTTGATGAATTATATTCCGTTATTCTATCGAATTTGTGAGAGCACTTCTCCAATTTCGTTTTAGGATTCGTTGGCTTATCTAGCGAGCTAGTGGCGTCAACCCTTCCTTTTTCTTATCCCGATGCAGAGGTTCCTATCGTATTTTTCGATAGTGGGTCGAGAGTCGATTTATATCAAAGCTGAACCTTAGGAAGCGTATAAGTATCAGGGTCGATACCTCTCGGTATTGGTTCATACTTGTTTCTTAAGCCTTAAATCAAAACCTTCCTTTCTAAACCAAACCCGAACATCCTTGAACTATTTAGTATCCTTTTCGTAATCCTCCCAAAATCAGGCCCCCTTCTTTCATATCAACTTTAACTATCCCTCTTGAATAATTACAGAGTTACTATCGACTTAACTTCCAACCTCAACCCATCCATACCAATCCCAAACCAATTCTTAAATCGAGATCATTCCAGAATACCTCTTCTAAACTCGAGCCAATTTGAACCTCTCGTATTTCGGTTTAACGAACTTTATACCTTCCTTTGAATCTATACTTTTTCTATTTTACATTACTCTTCTTCTTCTATCTTCTATTTTTGTATTTCTTATTTACGATCGGGCAACTACGCATACATCCCGACTTCCTCTCGAGATCGGGTTTGTATCGATATGTGAGTACATGGATGTTTTTCTCGAAGAATTACCGGGACTACCACGAGTTAGAGAGGTTGAGTTCGAGCATTGAGCTAGCTCGATCTGCATGCACCGATATCTATTACTCATACAAGAATGGCTCCAACAAAGTTGAGAGAGTTGAAATCCACGATTGCAAGAGTTGTGAGATAAAGGTTTTGCGAGATCAAGTTATTCTCCATGGGGTGCTCTGGTTTTATTTGTGAAAAGAAAGATGGCACCATGAGATTGTGCATAGATTACCGTCAACTTAATAAAGTGACGAGTAAAGAACAAGTACCCATTGCCAAGGATCGATGATTTGTTCGACCAATTGAAAGAACCCTTGTGTTCTCCAAAATAGACTTGAGATCGGGTACTACCAGTGAGAGCAAAGAGAATCATATGTGTCCAAGATAGCTTTTCGAACAAGGTATGGGCATTATGAATTTTTAGTCATGCCTTTTGGTCTAACCAATGCTCTGCGGTATTCATGGACTTAATGAACTGCATCTTTAGACCATACCTCGACAAGTTTGTAGTCGTTTTTATTGACGACATCTTGATTTATTCAGAGATGAGAATGAGCATCTTTGAACATCTACGGATAGTTTTCTGAGACTCTTGAGAAAGTCAATTGTATGCCAAATTTAGTAAAAGCGAATTTTGGCTCAAGGAAGTAGGATTTCTTGGACATATTGTCTCGAGAGATGGAGTCAAAGTAGATCAAGTAAGATCTCAGCCATAATAGTGGAAGCCACCAAAGAACATCCACGAGAGTTAGAAGTTTTCTAGGCCTAGCAGGCTATTCTGAACGATTCGTCAAGGGGTTTTCCATGATTGCAACCTTGATGACTAAATTGTTATAGAAAAATGTGAAGTTTGAGTGGATAGAGCGATGCAAACAAAGTTTCAAGAAGTTGAAAGCAATGTTGTGAAGCTCAGGTTTAGTACAACTGAGTCGGGGAAAGAGTTTATAATTTCTGATGCATCCTTAAATGGATTAAGTGTGTACTTATACAAGAAGGTAAGGTAATTGCTTATGCCTCAAGGCAGTTGAAGCCTCATGAGAAGAATTATCCGACGCATGATTTGGAGTTGGCTGCCATAGTCTTCGCTTTGAAGATTTGGAGACACCATTTATATGGTGAAAAATGTCGAATTTTCTGATCACAAAAGTCTGAAGTACTTGATGGTGTGAGAAAGAGTTGAACTTAAGGCAATGAAGATGGTTAGAATTGTTAAAAGACTATGAATTGGTTATTGACTACCATCTAGGAAAGGCGAATGTAGTTGTAGATGTTTTAAGCAGAAAGTCCCTATTTGCATTAAGAGCATTGAATTCAAGGATATCTTTATCCGATGATGGTTCTATTTTTATGTGAGTGAGAGCTAGACCAATGTTTCTCCACGAGATCTTGGAAGCTCGAGAAAGAAGATAGCGAATTGCAAGCCAAGAGAGCTCGATCACGAATCGATGTTGGATCGACTTTCGGATTAATTTTGATGGATATTTGATGTTTAAAGATAGAGTTTGTGTCACGAGAAAGAGAGAGCTTATTCAGAAAATTTTGTATGAAGCACACAATGGATGTTTGTCTATACATCCGGGAAGTACAAAGATGTATAATGATTTGAAGCATGATATTGGTGGCCAAAAATGAAGAAAGATATTTGAGTTTGTTTTCAAGTGCATAATTTGTCGACAAGTAAAGGCTAAACACCAAGTACCTTGGGTTTACTTGAGCCCATCATGGTTCCAGTGGAAATGGGACCGTATCACCATGGATTTTGTAGCAGGTTTACCGTTGTCACCCGACAAGAAGGATGCTATATGGGTCGTAGTGGATAGACTCACAAAGTCGAGCCCATTTTGTACTGCGAGTTGATTACTCACTCGACAAGTTAGGAAACATGCGTTTTAGAAATAGTAAGACTTCACGGTGTTCCATTGTCAATCATCTCGGATAGAGATCTGAGGTTTACATCAAATTTTGGAAGAAGTTACAAGAGGCCTTGAGTACAAAGTTGAACTTTAGTGCGCTTTTCATCCTCTAGCGGTGGTCGATCGGAGAGAGGTTAATTCAAGTACTAGAGGATATGCTCGGATGTTGTATTCTTGAATTTCGAAGCCGATTGGGAAAAGTTTCTCCCATTGGTAGAGAGTTTGCCTACAATAATAGTTTTCAGTCGAGTTTAAAGATGGCGCCTTATGAGGCTCTATATGGGCAAAAGTACTGAGCGCCTTTATTTTGATTGAACTTAAGGAAAACCAAATTCATGGGGTTGATTTGGTTAGAAAAGCTGAAGAGAAAGTGAAAGTGATCACGAGAATGTTTAAAAGCTTGCATCAGACAGACGAAGTCCTATTCGGACTTAAAAAGAAAAGAGATGGAGTGTCAAGTCGGAGATAAAGTTTTCTTGAAAGTGTCACCATGGAGAAAAATTCTCGATTTGGTTTGGAAGGCAAGTGGAGTCCACATTTTATTGGACCGTGTCAGATTCACGAGAAAGTTGGACCGGTAGCTTACAGTTGGCTACGCCATCGAGTTAGAAAAGATACATGATGTGTTTCACGTGTCAATGTTGAGGCGCTACCCGATCGAGATCCTTCACATGTAATTACCCGTCGAGAGATAGAGATTCATCTCGACATGACTTATAGTGAAGAACGGTTAAGATTTTTGCTCGGGAAGTCAAGCGGCTAAGAAATAAAGTATTGCCTAGTGAAAGTATTTTGGAAAATACATGGGATAGAGGAAGCGACATGGGAACTAGAAGAAATTATGAGAAACCGAGTATCCAAATCTGTTTCTTTGGTAAGATTTCGAGGGCGAAAATCCTAAGGGGAGAGAATTGTAACACCCGATTTAGGGCCTAGTCGGAATAGTGGTGCGAGGCCACGAGTCTAAGGTAATTCATGAGTTTTAAGGTTTATGCCATGTTTGCGAGGCTAGTGTGAAAGTTTCATGAAGCAATTTCGTTAAATTGAAGTTGTTTGGTCCAAAAGGACTAAATTGCAAGAGTTGCAAAATATGAGTTTCTAGAAGCTTTTTGTATGAAATAGCTTTAGAATATCAATTAGAAGTCTTTAATTAGCAATTTTCCCAAAATATAATTTTTGGACAAAATTGGACATGAGTTAGTATTTATGAAAATTTTAAAGAGAATGGCATTTTGGTCATTTGGTTAATAAATGATTAAAATAGGGAAAAACATGATAAAAATCTATTCATCTTCTTCCCCTCATTGCCGAAAATTTGGACACTCCATAGCTAGGGTTCTTCATTTTTTTTTCAAGCTTGCTAGTAAGTTCATATTAGCCCCGTTTTTAACATTCTTCGTATTTTTGAAGTTCTCGTACTATGAACTAGCTATTTTTAGCTATATACAATGAGCTACGATGCATGTTCAAAATTCACCTATGAATGACATGGTTGTTAAATGATGTTTTATGGAAGATTATGAGAGTTTGATGTTAGATAAACATCTTTTCCTTAATGAATTTCATGAAAAATGATAGTATGGACTAATTTGTAATAGTTATAAAATTGGTCATACATACTAGAAATAATGAGAATTTATGATTGTTATAGTAGAAAATGAATTAGCTAAGCATGAAGTTTAATAAAGTTGAATGAAAATCATTTTACGAGCCTAGGGGCAAAAGTGCAAATATGAGAAAGTTTAGGGGCAAAATAGTAATTTTTCAAAATATGATTAAAGAGTCAATTTAGTCGATGTGAGTATTAAATGGTCTATTTATGATTATAGATCAAGAAAAACAAAGCCCAGATCGAAACCGAGGCAAGAACAAAGTCGAGGACTAAATTGCATATCTACATACATTTTGCATATTGATTGAGGGTAAGTTTGTGTGATTTCTAAGCTTTATGATTTCTATCATTGAATTGCTTAGTATAATGTACATTATTATCATGGAATGTAATGTTACTGCTAAACAAAGAAATCAATGAGATTAAATCTGAGCATCTCTGATTGAAGATGGAATTTCCCCGGGATACTTGATCTACCATGAGATTAGAAAGTTAGTATAAGACCAAGCCAAGGCATGGCATCGAAATCAAGCAAGTTATCATGTAAGTCCAAGGCAAGCTTGGCATTGAACAAGTTATCATGTAAGTCCAAGGCAAGCTTGGCATTGAACAAGTTATCATGTAAGTCCAAGTCAAGCTTGGCATTGAAAAGCTATCAAAGAAAGAGATCCATGTAAGTCCAAGCCAAGGCATGGCATTGGTGAGAATAAGAAAGACCGTATAAGTCCACGTCAAGACATGGCCTCGAAACCAAGATGAGATATTCCATGTAAGATCGTATCAGGATATGGCTTTGGCATCAAGTTCATGTGAAGAGATTTAGTATCCTCGGTTATTTGCAGAAATTCATGGGCAAATGAGTAAAGTTAAAGTGAGATAGCAAGAAAGTTGAGTAAGCAAAGTTATTATCAAGTTGAAAATAAGTATTATTCATGTTATGAATGATGAATCAGAGATTATGATTATTATGTGAAAGTATCTTTGATCAATGTGATCAAGTGATCACAGTACCTTGTATACCTCCCAAGTATGAGACTAGTAAGTTTCATGAGATATGAAAAAATCAAGCATGAGTAAGTAAAAGCTTTATAGCTGAAATTTATGATACCATTGTTGATGTCAAATGGTTTATATTAAAGCAAGTATGTTGCTATGAATATTATGCAAATTTACTAAGCTAAATACTTACGTCTTTTATCCTTTCTTTCTATGTAGTCCCGCCAAACTAACTTGTGGATCGTTGAAGTCGGAGCTCGAAGTACACTATCAATCCTTATTTTGGTATAACTAAGTTGAAATTATATTAAGTATGGCATGTATAGGAAACGTTCATTTTGAGTATATGTAAGTAGAAAGGGCAAAGTATGGGTTATCAAGTTTATTATTCTTTTGTAAATGGCTAAGTGATTGGCCAAGATTGACTAAGTATGTATGTTATTAATATCAATGAAGCATGTTGTATTGTTCATGTCGAAACTATTTTTATCGGATTTTGAAAAAGCAGGAATCGACTTTAAAAATATGGAATGGGTTGCCACGATCTTTTATTCAAAGGTGTGATCGGATCACCTTGAGATGGATTATTTTAATAAAACATTTTGATTTATTAAAATAATAATTTTTAGTCTCACAATTATAAGGAAGCGGGTTAAAATTCGGTTCACGATGCGAGAAAGGATAAGCACCCTCGTATGCGCCCAAATTGGTACCAAATTGATTAATTGATGTCCTAATGTTGAAAAGTTTGAAATGATTTTGAAAGTACATTTCTTTTTTTATAATTTTAAATAACTTGATTGAATATTGAGATTCCCTTGTTACGAAGGAATAAGTATCACATCGATTGAAGCCACGATTGGATCACGACAATCCCCGAGTCTTGAATTCAAGATCATCCCAAAATCCTTCAAGCACATGTATTGAAATTTTGAAAGGAGTATTTAGTTGTTTGGACAAACAAAAAACCACAACCAACCACGATTAGGCACGATTTCTTGAATTTCCAAGCGCACAAATATTACCTTATTTTGAAAATGTAGGCAAAATTTGAAAGGATATTCGTTTATTTAGTCAAACAAAACCACACCCGACATGATTGGGCCACGATTTCTTGAGTTTCCAAACACACAAATATTACCTTATTTTTGAAAATATGGACAAAATTTGAAAGGATATTCGTTTATTTGGTCAAACAAAAAACCACACCCGATGCGATTGGGCACGATTTCTTGAATTTCCAAGCGTACAAACATTACCTTATTTTGAAAATTTTCAAATATGCAATTTAAAATTAGCTCGAAACACATTTTATTTAATCATTTTTGATAATGAGAAACAAAATATAACATCGAACATGAAATAATAATAGGTGAATCACGATCTTTATACAAATGGTTGACAAAATATTATGCTCCTTACAATTCAATATATGTACAATCAATAATCTCACAATTTTATTTTGAACATACCAACATTATTAATTAAGAAATAACGAAAGCTAAAAAACATAACTAATTAAAAGCGAATTAAACTAAAATATAGCATATTTAAAATAATAAGCACATAATATGTATCAATTTAAGTGATATATACATAGATAAATAAAAGAAACTTGATATAAAATAACATTCATATAAGAATAATAATAATATATAACCATGTATAAAATAAGTAAATATAATTTAGAAGAAATAAATTATATACATAACAGAATATATATATATATAATAACATAAAATCAATAATATATACATAATTTAATATAAATAATATATATATAAAAATATATATAGAATTAATGAAAATATCATATAAAAATAAATAATAAAGCTAAAACAATTTAACATATTTAATATTAAATATTAATTAAAGAATAATTAAAGAAATTAATAAACAAATAGTTAATTAAATAATTAAAGGACTGCATTAAAATTAGAACAAAAATTACAGGCTGAATTAAAATATGCACAAATAATTGAGGATTAAGCTAGGCATATATTAGACTAACTAAAGGTTTGATTAGAATAGGGACGAAATTGCAAAGAATTAGAGAATAGAGGATCAATTGCATAAATAACCCTTTTAAAGCGGAAGAGGCGCGGATCAAGGTCATAAAGCGGGTTGTATGTGTGGATCTACACCCTCCTAAGCAATGTAGTTTCTTTAATGAGTTAAAGCAGAATTTAAAAATAAATTAACACTTGTTTTAATCGGAACCTAATACCCTCTACTTTCTTCCTCAGTGTAAAAGGGAAAAAACAATCCGGCCACTTTAGCGCTATTGCATTGTCCGATGCGTGGAAATTCGATAACATCTTGAGCTATCCCTCTTTGAGCCGGACGCTGAATCGTTAACCAGCGACGACGCACGTTCAGGTTATTCCGAAGAAGAGCGGTGTCGATTCGACCTTCGGCAGTAGCGTTCTCTTCTTTATTTTATTCGATGTAGAAATAGAGAGAAAAGGAATGCTACAAGAAATAGTTTAGAGAAACAACAAAGAAGATGAAATCGAAAAGAAACTTTTTTTTCTTGCTTTCTCAATTCAGTTTTCTTATTATTGTATCTCTATATTGCATTCAAAAAATTATGAAGAATCACTCACGATAAGTTGATTTCCGGGCTTTTAAGCCGAAATTGAAATAAAAATGAAAATAATGTAAAAAATACAACTATTTTCTTTACTGCTTTCTCTTTATTATTTTAGTGATTTGTAAGTCTGATGGCATCTGAGGCGTACAGCCAATGTGCGCAGCACGTCTCATGTTTGTCTTCAGTTGGATGAGGCTACGGGTGCGCGTGGTGGCGTGGAAGGTGTCACGGAGGCCGTACATGCAGGCGTGGCGAGCGTTGGAAACTATGAGGAGATTTGCGGCGCAAAAAGAACCACTAGGGTTTCTGCTTTTTTTTTTAATGGTAATTTGGGCTAGAGAGTTAGACATTGGTAGTGTGGTAGGTCTATTAGGACCTGTTGTTAAACTTTTGGTCATTATAATCCTTGCGGTTTGTAAAGCTGCTTCGATTTATTAAAAGACTTTTTGTTATTTTTGTATGGTTTTAATGGATTGGCTAATGGGCCTGGAGCAAAGTACAGGCCCTACAGTACTGCCCTCTTTGCTCATATTGTAGGTATAGCAGGGAATAAAGCAAAGACTTTAAGAAGGGGCAAATTTGCACAGTGTGCACTAAGATCTTGACTTCTTGGTGCTTCTTTTTCTTCAATTAGTTCCTCAACACGTCTTCTTCGAGAATTGTAAATGATGTCTCAACTTGCTCCAAAGTGAATTTTAGGAGAAGAGATTTGTAACCACCATGTACCTCTTTGAGCTTCAAGGAAATAAGGATAGATTCTCGATGTAATCTCAGGAGGAGAGATTCCTTGCTTCAACTTTGCTCCATTGGGACTTCGAGGTGATAAGAATCCGTGAGGGAGAGATTTATAATTGATCTTCTGACTGAAACTTCTCGGAAATATTGGTTGGTCCTCAATATAATCTGGGAGGAGAGGGATTTGTAGCCCAACCCCGCCTAACGCAGAAACTCGTGGAGACAAGATCCGATGTCTTCGGATTCGCTCCGCAACTTCGTGGATTGCCAAAGATCAAGTATCTTGATCCGCTTCACTCAGAAGGCAAGATTCGCTATCTTTTGTCCGCTCCAATGCAAAATCGTGTGGATGCCGATCGATGGCTTAAATCGTTCCATCATTTATTTAGTGAGACCGATTTGCCGCTCGATCTGGTCCATCATCGCCAGTGGCTTAATAAGATCTACAATCTTCACCATTCTAAATGCTTGTCGCGGATAGGTTGGTGGCTTAAATCGCTTCTCCACTAATGCCAGGAGACAAGATTTGTCGCTCGATCTTGGTTCTATTGCTTAGGCTGATGCATCATAATCTTCGACCTATTCCAATGTTTTTCATGGAGTAGCTGGTGGCTTAAATCTCGCCCACCATCGCCAGGAGACAAGATTTGTCGCTGATCTGGTTCCCATCGCTTAGGGTGACAAGATCTATAATCTTCTCACCTATTCCATCGCCGGAGATAGGTCGGGTGAGTCTTCGATTCGCTTCGTCAAAGAAGGTAAGATCTGATGTTCGATCTGTTCCTGCAATCGTGGATTAGCAATACGTAACTGAACGAAGCATCACTG